>OY821789.1:0-10000000 GCA_963682175.1 Triglochin maritima | reverse complement strand
TCTGCACGTAAACTTAAGTAAAATAAGAGAGAAAAAGAACGTTGACGTACCTCAATGAACACCCGCATTTTGTCGAGCAAGAAAGACTGATATTCATTAAGATCATAAGTAAACCTTCTAAAAGGGAAGGTATTGTAGTTAACCATAAAATCATTAGTCCCAATGCTAAGCAACACAAAAGCCCTCCCAACAATCTCGATCGCCTTTTCCTCCCCAACCATCATTTTCACCCTTCTAATGTACTCGTCGAAATCATTGACCTCATCCTCCATGGTGTAAACCCCGGAAATGGTGGCCGTGAGGTTGTCCCAACCCGTTCCAGCCGACGCAAAGCAAACACCAGTCAACAACTCATTTGGTTTGTCTTTGCATGACTTGTATGGAGGAATGGTTTCTTTGATGCCAAATTTGGAGGCTAGGATGTCCGGGATCATCTTCCCATCGCAAAACCTACCGGTCGGAATGTGATTAGGGAAGTTCAGACCATATGGAGGGTGATTAGCTTTCATGAACGAGTGGGGGAGGTAATTGTTATTGCCCGTGTCGACGGTCGAGTCTCCAAAGATTATGAGTGTTGACACGTTAAGTTTTGCTAAGTCCACTGCCACGCCGGTGGTGGCGGCTACCAAGATTGCAATAATGGAGATGAATAGGAAGATAAAGTTCGTCGAGGCCATTGCGCTTCTAAGAATTGAGCAACGTTAAGATATGATCTCATATATATGTTGGTGTACGTCTTATATCGACAAGTAGTCATATTCTATTTTAGGACTATGTACACCACCATTTGGTGATGATAACAGTCCAAAGCCTAATTTTAGTATCCCACAACAGAGTCAAGAGTTCTTTTAAGGGCGGATTAACTTTTGTTTTTAGAATTATGGGAATTGGTTAGGTCAACATTTCAACTGAAATTTTAATGACTTGGCGCAGTTATCTACTTGTGCTTGTTTTATTTTGTCTGTGCTTGGATAAACCTTAAAACAAATTATAATTGGCTCTCTGCTCCCTCTTTTTTTTTGCTTAATTATATGCACTCTTTCCCTTGCTAAATCGCATCTGTGCACCCCCACTTACATTAAGAACGACCTTATTGAGTCGTTATCTACTAACCCTGTCAACAGTGGCAGATCCTGGAGAGAAACTATAAGTAGGCACAATAAAAATACATTCTTCGTAAGAATAAGCATATTAATATTTAGAAAATAGTATTATTATAAAAATATATATTACATTTTACTTTCTTGTTACAATTTTCCTCGACGAGTTTTCATACTTTGAAATCTTTTAGCTATAACTTCATTGGCAATCTTGTCAAAAATATTCTTTTCAATATACGTAACCAGAGCATCATTGATCCAATTATCTCCCATCTGATTGGGTAATCTGTTTTTTACGATATTCATAGCTGAAAAATCTCTCTTGACACTTGACGTTGCAACTGGTAACACCAAAGCTAATGTAATAAGCAAGAAAACCAATGAAAAAGTGATTTTTTCTTCTTTTGAACCATCTTTTCTGTAAGTTCTGTTAAGCTCTTTAAATTCTCAAAGTCTGGATCAGATCTGACATCATGGACGTAAGTCTCCAATTGTTTGCCAAGAACAATAATATCAAATGCTGAAAATTCTGTACGATAAAATTTAGCCAGCTTAAGTAACATTTGCTTGTCACATGCAAAGAATGATTTTTCCAGACTCAAACATGCTCAGGAACAAAGTAACTTTGTGCTCCCTTCGGTGAAGCGATTGTTCAATTCTTGAAGCTGCATATCAATTACTGTATTGAAGACTTCGACACGGTAATGATGTAGATTTGAGATCTCTTGAAGCCATCGTCGGGAACACCATCGAGGTCGATACACTTCATTCATAATAGGAACCACAATATCATGCTTAATACAAAATAAACATTGTAGTTTGCTCTAGTAGAGAATTCCATCCATCTTCTCTCAATTCCTGAAATGTTTGTTTTGCCACTTTAACTAAGCTGATAGCATTTATAATGTCTTGATCTTTCCTTTGTAGTGCTAGTGAGATGTCTTGTGTCAATCCTAAGATTTTTTTCATTAGATGTAGACAAAATACAAACTCAAAATCTCGTAAAATTGCCATTAGATTAAGAGTTTCTCCTTTTTCCCAGAATATGAAATTTCTTCAATTATTTCAAGTACATCTATGACAGAGGCGAACATGAGACTCAAATTCAGCAATGCATTATAATGGGAACCCTAACGTGTTTCACCTGGTCTTTTGAGAGTAGTCTCTTGATGCAATCCTCGTTCGGTTTCAATCTCCCATGATTCAAGTGCTTCTATAATTTTCCCTGAGTGTTTTTCTCGAAGTATATCAAGTCGTTTGCACGAAACTCCAATGATATTTGACAAGCTTGCAACTTAATGGAAGAACAAATCAATTTGTGAATGATTGCGAGAAACACTTACCAATGGCAACTGAAGCTGATGTGCAAAACAATTGATATAATAAGCTTCTTCATTGTCTTGAAGGATTATGTCTTGATTCCATTGAACTCTCCTCACATTGGATATAATAAGCTTCTTCATTGTATGCTTCTTCAGTGGAAAATATGAATATTTTAGGAATGTGAAAGGTAAACAAGAAGGTGAGTTGAACTTTATTGAGAAGCTTCAGACATATTTTTGAAATACATAGCTAAGATGAGTTTAGTATAAGGAATTGATGTTTTAACAAATAAAACATTTGAGATGAAGAAAAGAAAGATTGTACGTTTTGGTTTACTTACTACAGAGATTGGTTTTAACCATTCTAGTTGCAACTGCAACAATTAGAAGGTCATTTTTGGCTCTAACCATATATTGTTAATGATTTTTAAATGAATGTAGTGTCATAGTAAATAATATTACAGTGACTTTTCATTTTTAAAAATGAACTTAATAAATACCGAAAGTAATAATATATGAGTATTCTTTTCCAATGGGCACATGGCACCAAGTATACTATTTAAAGGGATAATAGAATCCACATATGGGCACCACATATACTATTTAAAGGGATAATAAAATTCACGCATGGGCACGTGCCGACACGTCCCCATCCCTGGATCTGCCACTGCCTGTCAACTCCCTATGTTACAAATAACTAAAATATTTTAATTGCTAATTGCAAAGGAAAATTTGACTAACTATGCTCTAAGTTGCCAAAGATCTAGAAAAAACTCACTTTGACATTCTCTGAAAAATATGTTTATCTTTCCACTTCTCCCCAAAATACCCCTACCATTTAAATAACCCAAAAACCATTTCTCTCTCTCACAAATCCATTTGAATTCTCTTTCAAAAGGGAACGCACCTCCCTTCTCTTTCTTTGTCGCACTCGAACCCTCAATCAAAACCAAATCAAGCTGACTCGAACCTAGCGCCTCCTGCCCTGTTGAAGGTTCCCAGTCATAGGCGAACCAACATCGGAGAACGACTCCTCCATTGAAATCGTCTGCCGACGAAGGTCAGTTTTAGGGTAGTTTTTTTTTGTTTAGTTATTTGTTATTTAATGTTAGGTTATTTGTTTCTATCATAAATGTAGTTGATTACCTACATTTATTGGTTTTGATTGATGTTATGTGGGCTTGGCTGAATCAACAATAGTTAGATCGTTTTTCTGGGTTTCCGACGGCGCTCGATAGGATCGATATTTGTTCGAGAGGAGCTCGATTCCATTTGCAATTTTAGGTCATACAATTTTCTTATTGGGCAGTTTAGGGTACGTAAGCATGTTTATGTTTTTTAATTTCTTGATATATTTTTATGAGGTTAGGTTATTATTTCTATAAAAAAATGTAGTTGATTTCCTCCATTTATTGGTATTCATCTGAGTTCTGTCACCTGGGTTGGAAGTGGATCCGTTTTCCTGTGCTTGAGACGTTGCTCGATAGGTTTAGCCGTAGTTCGATAGGTACTCGATAGTTGGATCGATGGAAATCAGACTGTTATTCCTGCCAACTCGATAGGTTCGATAGCTATGCTCCTTTGAAATCAGACCATTTTCTCTGTGAGATAGATAGGTTTGATAGCTATGCTCCTTTGAAATCAGATAGTTTTTCCTGTAAGATCGATAGGTTTGATATTTGTTCGATTCCTCTTGCACGTGGTGTGAGCTCTATAGGCTTAGTTTGATTGTAAAGAATTGCGAGCTCGATAGCCACGATATGATATTGATTCCTTTTCCTTTGAAGTTTTACCCATGTTTTTAACTGGTTGTGGTTTTCTCCTGTTTTGTTTGTTTTTGCAGATGCCTAAGTTAATAGTTCCAACAGTGGATCATTTCCCCAGCTTGATTGCTTCATGTCTGATGCACCCTAATCGGTTGTGTAGGTTGCGACCCGAATCCAATTGCCAAAAAATACTCCTCATGATGGTGTGGAGTTTCTTCATTTGCTCATTGGTCTTTTTGGTTTTACATTCGGGTCCCTCTCTCTTGCATCTCAGTCCATAAGTCTTGCAATTTAGTCATTTGTCTTGATTTTAAGTCCTTTTATAGTATCTTCTTCTCAAACCTGTTTATTCCTGAAACTTAAACATAAAACTCGTTACGTAGCATTTCTTTGGCTAAGAATAAAGGATATAAGACACAAATATATGCATGATATGATGTTAGTCACTCAGCTTGACGAGCAATGAGAAAAACATACCGCAGAAGGATAATGTTGCACGCATGTTTTCTTCAAAAAGAAACGGAAGTAGTTCGATGTCACTGTTGTCAATTCATGTTGTTATTGTCTGGAGTACTTAATTTGCTCGATGGGTTCGATAATAGTTCGGTAGTCCTCAATAGGTTAGATGTATTTTTCATTCTTGGATTATTTAGTTTTATCGATGTGTTCGATAGGAGTTCGAACTCAGTAGTTAACTTTTGTTTTTTATCGACAGACGAAAATTCTGATATTTAGTTTTCTCAATGGGCTCGATAGTAGTTCGACATACGTAGATGGTTTAGATTTTTTATTATTTAGTGAAGTGCTTAGTTTGCTCGATATGAATTCAATATTACCTCAACGGTTTAGACATGGTATTGAAATCTAACATAATGTCTTATATTCGTCGTAGTTGACTGTGTTCCCTGTTTTGATGCCCCGTACATCAAAGGTTGAATACTACAACAACCCGTGCTTGATGGGCTTGACGAGTGTGATAGTGGAGTTTGATTAGGGTTTGATAATCTTGAAAAGTTTTTTGTTGGGTTTTTTTCAGAGATCGATTAGGTTTCAACATGTTGATTTATTTGTAGCATATTGACGCGACTCTGCATCTGATGAGGAAGCAACTCGACACCTCTGAAGGTCCATACCAGAGAAATGTTGTGGTTATGAACAACGTTTTTGGTTAATGGATGATAGGCGTGTTTGATAGGTATGACGAGGATGCATGGAAATTGACATGGGTTTCAACGTGTCTGGAATTCTTGACTGGGATGGAGGAGGAGCACATGCCTTCTTGGAGGAAAAATGATTACCTCTACTGGTGCCTTGGCTACAAGAACCAATATTGGATTGTTGTCCAACCATCAATTCCCGACTAGGAGTTGACGATATACGATGACGTTCACACGATCACTAATGAGACCGAGTTGTGGAAGATTATGATGCCCTGGTGTCGCCTCCTTCCCTATATAATCAAGGCTTTCACGTTGTTTAAGTATCATCCAATCATCGTGTCAGTTACGACTAGATTGTGAAAACTTTACCAATGGCGGTTCGACGTGACCTAGATAAGATGATACATTACACCTCCATATGCCTATAAAACGACATTCCCTTCTATCCGCATTGCATCACTCCATTACTCTTGCCTTCGCCTTCTTTGCTCCATCCCTCAACCTCCATGACATCCACTTTCAATTAGGACGATGATGCATAGCGACGACATCACCGAGGGTGCACCGCTTGGCTACCTCCACTGCTTCTGCGGTTACACCGCAGAACGACTCTGCGTCAGGTCATCCACCGGGGCAGTGGAGGTCATCTGGTGTTGTGGGGCAACATACCACAACCAATATGCCTTTCCTCTCCTAAACGCTTTGTCTCTGATCGAAGAGGTGAAATAAACCCTGGTGGGACTCATTGGAGTGGTGGCCGACGTCGACCGTCGTTTAGCCGCCACGCAAGACGTAATGGCAGAGCTCGCCGTCGACCTTAGTATGTTTTCGTTATCTCTTTCCTTATTTCCGTTATCTTTTTCCTTATTTTCGTTCTGTTTCCTCACCTACTAATATCTCGTTATCTTATTTGCGTAGTTTCCAACCCGAAGGCACCAACACCCACATCCCCCTTCCTGGAGCACACCTGCCCCAACTGCGGGGCGACCTGCCTAGCCGAGTCCCCCATCCCTGACCCCACGCCCTCCCCACTCCCCTTAGTGGCCCCCGACTTTGAAGACCAAAGTGGGTGTACGAGAAAGAGGAAAAAGGCAAAGTTGTTTTAGTTATATTGTAGTTGTTCTTGGTGACTGTTCGTGCATGTCTTGCAAACTTTTACGAGTTTTTTTGTTGTTAATATGTAGTAAGGTTTTTGGAATGACGAAGTAAAATGTAGTTATCTTCTTTTATGTGGTTTTTGTTAATATTGGAATGTTGTCGAGCGATGATCGAGCTCGTATCAAACACCTCATCGAACACTAACACAAACACACACAAACAATAAATACATTGCTTGGATTGCAAGGAAAACTATACAAAAGCCAAAAACCAAACATGCCCACCATGTCGAGCCTTCATTGAGCATTGTCGAGACCACAACATTACCAAAGGAATACATATGTTCTGTTAATTCTTAAGGTTGCGAATTTAAGTCGAGCTCGTATTGAGCCCGTCGAGCCCACCACATTAACAAAGGAATACATATGTTCTATTAACTCTTAAGGTTGTGAATTTAAGTTGATCGACTATCGAGCTTGTATCGAGCACTGTCGAGCCCACAACATTAACAAAGGAATACATATGTTCTGTTAACTCTTAAGGTTCAAAATTTAAGTCGAGTGATTATTGAGCTCATATCGAGCCCGTCAAGTCCACCACATTAACAAAGGATTACACAAAAAGAAATACATTCAACACACAAAAATGCAACATTACAAACACAAACACAAACACAAATACGAATACATTTCTTGGATTGCAAGGAACATTACACACAAGCAAAAACACAAACACGGACACTACATACAAACAAAAAACAAATTACGAACACAAAAATTATAAATTTATTCCAAGTCAATTGAAGGAGGAGGATATCTCTCTTAGAAGAATAGCAAGCTCTTCCCTCAACATCCCAGTCTCCTCCCAAGACTTCCTCACTTCATCTTGGAAGACCAGCAACTTAATCGCAGCCTCCAGCCTCAAAGCTCCAAAATTTTGAAGCTCTTCTGTGAGCATCAAACCCTCTTCTGAATCCTCCTTCACGGCCTTCTCGGCTTACAACCATTTCGACTTTTGCTCAGTGAGTTCCAACTCTTCAAGCAGTGGGTCCCTCAGGATGTTGTAGTCTCTCAATTGCAGTCTTTGTGCGGTGTTTGTTGACACACAATCATTATACTGATGGGTTGGATCAGGAACTTGAGCCAAACCAATCAGTTTCTTCTCCTTTGGTGTAAAGATCGAAGGGTGCCTCAGACCGATCTCTCCGTCGTAAATTTTTGGTAGGGTGATGCCTCATTCCTCCCATCTCTTCAGAATTATCCGTCTGCTAAACATTGTAGACCAGTTATTGAACCTTGGGTAGGCACCCAATCTGGGCTCCCCCAACCTGAACTTCTCACAAAACCACACCTGTGTATACAAAACCGTTAAAAGATATATTTAAAAAGGACAAACTCAATGTTTAAAAGGTATCGACAGTAAGTTTAATGATACAAAATAACAAAAGCACCTTTAGTATGACAACACAACCATTGAGATTCCCCTTGTTGGGAGCGTAGTTGCCGGATGATATCCTTTCCCGGAGTTCCACGCTTGCTTCCTCCAACCCCCGCACAAGGGCTTCGTGAACGGTCTTTCCCATGTGTACTTGTGGAGGCGTCTGATGTCAACCAAGTACACCATGTACCAAACTTTTGTTCTCCGCGTGACATCACAAAACAAGAAATAGTTGAAGATGTAAAAAATGAGGAAACAAACGTACTCCTCATGCTCCCCCATCACCATAGTAGCCATCATCTGACCATGGAGTTGAAAGTTGAAAATGTTCTCCTCTTGATGCCTTAGGACGCTTGTTGGGTTCATGCGGATTGTCTGGCTACACATGCTTAGGCCCAAATTTAGGGCAAAGTCTTCTTATGTAAATGGGACTACCGCAGACCTGATCCTCAACCCCACCTCATTGGCGTCATAGTGGTCGATGAACCAATCGACAATGTCATTATCCACCAGAACGTTACTCAGCGTTAGGAAGTGACCAAAGGGGTCCCCCAGAATAACTCCTTCTGGTCGTCCTTCATCTTTTTCAACTCCTTCTCTGTCGGTGTCCAGGCGAATTTCAACGGCTGGAAGTAGTGAATGGACTCGTAAGACAACAAACACACCGACTTCAGCAAGCTCGTACATCAAACAAAGGAAGAAACAATTGTTACATCGATAAACCTGATGCACCACTTGGATTGGGGAAGTAGGACGTGGAGAATCCATTGGTCAAGGGGAAAAGGTGGAAGAATTTTTTGTAGTATTTCGTGTCCCTGTGTATGTATATATTTTAAAATTTTAATATAACATACAAGATCGATTTTCATATTTTCAGCAATTTTATGTACATCTATTTGTGTTTTATTCTAATAACATGCAACCTACATTTATTAAAATAATCCACAAAGATAGAATCATACCTAAAGGTTCTCTAAAACCTTTTTGATGATCCGGAGTCGCGTTTCCCGTTGAATCGTCCACGGAATTGCCTCCGAGTGTTCACCAAACTCTAAACAAGATTAGAGAGAAATGAGCTAGCCAATCAATCTCTAATAAGGTTTAGAATCAAGCTAATAACCCCTCTTTAGGTCTCCTGAGATTCTGATCTCCAAACTTAATTTTTACTAAGAGATTTTCGTGGTGATTAGGGAGAGATTAATGAGAGAAAGATTTTGCATTTGTTTTAAAACAAGTAGGAATAGGTGCCCTTTTATAGTCTCCCAAAACACTCTTATCAAGAGCTATTATTTAGCCATGACCTCTTGTTTTTCTCTCCTAAAATTAATCTCTAAATTCCACATAATCACCCACAAAAAACGTTTTAATTAAATCTGGAATTATTCCACCCATGATTTAATTAATCTCTTAATAATTCAGGCAGAATCGTTGTTGTTCGGTAGACCGAGTATTATTCGGTCAACCGAACCATTCGGTTATAACACGTGTTCGGTGCACCGTGAGCTAGACGGTCGACCGATTCTTTATGAGAAAAATTCCCTGGAAGAATTCGGACGAACCATGTCTTCCAATCGGTCTACCGTTGATGCACCAGAATCGCTCCTGGGACATAGTCATCGGATGACCGATTCACCTTCGGTCTACCGAGAATACTAATTCTCGGTTGACCGATTCCAATCGGTTAACCGAACCCGATTGTCCAGGCACTCCAGACAATCTCGGTCAATTGATTGCGCTTAACCGTTCCCCATTCGGTTAACCGTTCCGAAGATCCCTAGGTCGACCGAACCCTGAACGGTTCACCGTGTTTGACCGTGATTCTGCCTTTGTCAAATTTTGGATTTATTTCCAACAAAATTTGATCTTTTGGGGTTTTTAGCAAATTTACATCATGTGTAATATATTATCATATGTAATATTAAATTATTATACCCCATAATATATACACCTCATGTGAATTTATTATGATTCTAATTATGTTAATTCTCATAACATATTGATTTTAATCAATTCACCACATGTGTCCCATTTTCATAAGAAACCCGACACATCTTATGAACTTAAAATCAACCCTCTTGTTTCCCAGTTTTGTGGTGTGACCTATAGGAGGATCTAAGCCTAATTGGCAGTGATATTAAACACTTAATATCTCAGACTATAAGCGGTATCTAGCTACACATTATAGTCACCCAATTAGCATAGATGTCTTTGTTCCACCCGAACTAAAACAAGATCCATTTAGTGATGTAAGTGCACCACTTGTGTCCGTCCATTGCCTCATGATATTAAGAATATATACAAAATAGAAATGTGTTATCTTTGTATTATATTCATTTCTTGATCTCTTTAAGCTAATTATAACTATGTAACTTAACTCAAGTTACATTGTGCACATAATAACTTTGCTTTATCAAGGGGCCCACTAATATCATCACTCAATTAAGAGGGGCAACGATAATCGTTTGACTAGCTATCTTTTCCAGCACAAGCCATGCTCAACCAACTATTGCATTTGTCACTACACTCATTGATAGCTTTTGACAATAATCAAATTAAGCACTTCTTGAGTGAAAAGATATAAGTCTCATATCTTAGGATCCAAGACACAGTAAGACATTAATGACACGAAACACAATTTCATAATGTCTTACTTGTTAGGTCTATTCAATATATAAAAGTAATCTTTTCCTCTTTTATATACTCGTGTCGTCAATTATTTGTAGAGCTTCAACAATCGATGACCAACACGACAATCTTATCTCGATAATTAATGTTCCATGTTAACTACCATGATTGTGAATAATTTTTGATTTATGTAAACCATTATCTTTTAGAGTTCTACGGTTAAGGACCAAGCGTCTCTTCCGTAACACTTCCAAAAGACGATTACTATAATCAAGGAATAAAATGTATGCACATTCAATTCATAATAATTGACATATAAAAATAAAACTTTTAGAACACATTCCTTTCATTTTTTGCCTTTTGGAACGTCGGGAGGAAACGTGGAATACCCCGGGAGGAGTTTTGAACCGTCGTCGGATTTTGAAACAAGAAATACGTCGAAAGAAGATTTCCCACTTTTTGACATGTGAATTCCTACTTTCCTCGATTGAAGCGTTCAAATTAATTGCCTCCATATTAAGTCATAAAGCATCGAGCACTATTGAGCATCCATCGCGCTCAATTGATGTTAATGTTGTGGATGTTGAAATCACAAAATTTTGTTTAAACACGTTTTGAAGAATCCGAACCTAACATGAACTATCGATCTATATCGAACACTCATCGAACCAGCATCGAGTGTACCATTTAAAAAAAGACAAGTTAAGACTGTTCCATGTTATGTCAAAGCATCGAGCACTGTCGAGCTTAGATCGCTCTCGATGACGGTCGAGCTTAGATCGCTCTTGGTCGAGTACAATGACAAAACATATCCAAACAAACTTAACCTCAAAAGAAAACGACCATCGAGCACTTAAGGAGCACTAGTCGAGCACTTGTTGGTGTACTCTATCGAGCACTAGTCTATCGCGCTCGATAGAGTACACCAACAAAACAAAGGATAACGAACTCAATGTTATAGGAGAACGTCCATTAAGCTAAATCTAGCGTCCATCAAACACTGTCAAGTGCGAATTTAAAACAGATCTAAACAATAGCTTTACAGTCTAACTTTACATTCCCTTCTTTTGTGTCCACTTCCACCGCATCTAGAGATGGTAGACATTTTCTCTTTATCCTTCCTACTTTTATCTTCTTCGTTCGACCAACTGGATATCTTTCAACATGCACTTTACTTCCATATTTTTTATGTGATCAGGAGCACTCCAATCATCCCCGTTGCCACAAGGATAAATTGTTTCTTTATATGTCTCCCTACAGGACTCATTAGCGTAAAATAGGGAACACAATGTGTACATATTGACCCCACGATCAAGAGTTGTAGCAACCATATGAACACAATGTCTTCCAACAGTTTGAAACATGCCACAAGAACACTCGTTTGTCATCAAATTAACCTCATTGTCGTCATCCCGACCTAACACATAAAATTCAAACTGATTAACCTTGTGGACTTTCAAAAACCCTACTTTGTTAGCTATTCTTCTTTACCGGAGTCACACATAAATGGATCTTGCCCTGTAATATTTTGGAGACAAATAAACAGACGTCAGAATCATTTGTAATTTCAACAGGTCTAAGTGGCTGACCACGTGTTTTGTAAGTAGCCTCCAGTGTGAGCTCAATACTTTAATTTATCAACATCAAACATTTTTATGCAAAATTTCAAGCAGTTGCAGGTACGTTTTATCTTTTTTTATCGTGATCCCTTTACTCTTGTCATCATTGAAAATGCAATCTCTACCATCCATTTCCTAAACACCATTGTACGAGCCAATACGTTAGTGGATGAAGCTAATATGACATAAGGAAAAAAGAGTCAAAACAGTGGAAATAATAATAAGAATCATAACCTATCGAGCTCTATCGAGTTTCAATCGAACACATATGAACTACACTCGAAGTAAAATTATCGAGCATACACATCGACCCGCACTATCTATTGCATATCTTCGAGCACCATCGAACTCGATCGAACTCTCAAACAAATAAAAATATTGAGCCTATCGCGTATCATCGAGTATCATCTTGTGTTGTCTACCATCATTAAATTGTCATTCATCGAGCACTATCAAGCTAAATCAAGCACAATTACACCGCAAAAGGCAGATTCAAACACAACTTGCACAAACCAACATAACACCTCAACACAAATCGAAAATGGAAAGAAAACGCAAGAAAGTAACACCCACATCTATTTTTAACAATTTCACTTACTCATTCTCTTGGACGCCGGACTTCTCATACAAAAACACGAAAATAATTTGTGCAATCCAGTGGGGGTCCGACGGACTAAGTGGGGGACGATCTCAGCTGGCTACTGTGTGCTAACGGTGGTCTTCACTCCCAACTGGAAAATCGGGGTCGTATGCGCCTGAGAGAGAGAGAGAGAGAGAGAGAGAGAGAGAGAGGTTGTTGTCGTTAAGTCAAATGGAGTGGTCCCACAATTTAGGCAGGAGTATTTCAGGGAGAAGTAGAAAAATAAACATATTTTTTAGATGACATTAAAGTGTGAGCTTCTTTTTCGAGAGTGGGGAATTTTGAGCATATCAAGTTCTCCACTGTATACGCATTATTTTTGTGGATTTCAACCCACTAGATATTTTTACCCGCGTGGATTTCGACTCGTCTCGATTTTTCAGATTATTCGTAATCAAATATGTCAACAAATTTTGATATGTTTTTGGATTGTCGATGCAAATTTCCACTACTCGAACATAAATTCCAAGACCGGCCATGCCTACATCTACGCAATGAACCTTTATTAGACCTGCAACATTGAATTAAGTGACGGTGCCACATAGGGGGCAAGAGGCCCAAGTTAGTCTCCCTTGGATTTTGAACTTTACCTGAAAACATATATACTAATTAGGATTTTTCTCTTTGGATTTTGAATTTCACTTAGTTAAATATACGTGACCTGAATTTTCTCCGTAGAATTTGGATTTTACCTAATCAAGTACACACATACTATATTTTTAATCTCGTATAAGTTTTCCCACGAACACAAGATATTTTTAATCAAGATGTTATACAAATTGTAACCTCCTAACTCAAAATCCTGATACCGGTCTTGATTGTATATCCCACGAACACAATCCATAGCTATTCTTAAATTTTTTGACAAACTAACAAATATGTAGAGTAAACAAATCCATTCATAGATAATAAAATATCATACAACTCCACACCAACAAGAACCACAAACTCAAATTCGTTGTAAACTACGTACAACAAACTTATTAAGTCACACAAAACAAAGCCTCATTCCAACCTCTACTCCTCATCATCAAACTCCTTCCGTCCATCACTCCGCACAACACTAGTCAACCCCAACTTCTGAGGAGCACAAACAGTGGTATTGAAATCACTCAAGATCACACCATCCCTCACAGCTATGGTCCTAACATAGCACCTTCCATCGACGGTACGAGAATATGTTTGATCTGTGGCAGCTGAACCGGTCACAACACTACCTTGGGCGTCCACCTCCATCCATCCTCCCCCGCTTTGCTTGTCAACGATATACGATTTGTTCTTTACGCCGTTGCTTTTCTTCGATACCTTCTCGTAGAATTCGTGGGTTATGTTGGTTGTGACCCTCTTTGTGTTGTTCACGGTCGTGATCTCGTCGGTATTGACCCTGATCGGGAACTTGTACTTACGCTTAATCTTCGCTATTTCGTAGCTTCCCTCTCGAATCTTCACCGCGGTTTCGGACTCCGACTCGGTTTTGGCCTCCTTGGCTTTCCCGTTCTCCTTGTACTCTAGTTCGCTCTCGAATTTGAGCTCTTGCTTGACGAAAGTAGTGATGTTTCCCAACGAGGAGTAGACCCAACCGGAGAAGGATACCTCTTTTTCGGCTTCAAATTCAAATTTGGCGCTCTTAAGGCCCCACTCGGATGACCAAGAAGAGGAGAAGTCCGGGGCCCAATGGGTGGCTAGTCCGGCCTTGACGGCCGGAGACTTGGAATCTAACCAAACATGGACGTTGGCCCCCACGAGCCAGAATTGGATTGCCGACGTTATACCGATGCTTATTCTATGTGGATTGGCGTCCATTATCAGCTTTTCGAGGAAAGGGGTGAGTTCCAGTTTGTAAGATGGGAAGTCAAATGATCCGAGGGGCGCGACCGGCGACCAGAAAAGCGGGTTGACTCCGTCGGAGTAGACAATTGGGAAGGGAATGACGGAACCGGCAAAGAAATTGTCGACTTTGGCATAGAGCTGACGGAGTGGTCCGTTACCGGATTTCGTGGAGAGTTGGGATTGTTCAATGTAGGAATTTGGCGGGTTGGAGTACCTATTCAAAATAACAGGGGATGAAACAGTACTTAAGTAAATCTTTACTCGTTATTATTTCAAGATCACAATTGTTTATTATTTCAAGATAAGAAAAAACAACCGAACCTCAGATCATCTATAGCTTTTTAGAAATAGTTAGTATATATACTGGTACTGCAGACAAACGAGAGAAGATGGCGAAAATTATTCGATTCCTCTGCTACTTTCATTTCTTACAGTTAATTAAACTATATCCTCAACCACTAGATTGTGGAAAAGAATATCAAAGCCAACTAAGAATTAACTTTCATGACCAATAAATTACAACTCAAACCTCTAGTTTGAAGCAATCATATTGACTACGAGCATTTTCATTACTAGGTCATGAATTGACACGATCATGACTTCATGTTCTAGTCCTCGTTTCCGAATACCACATCTACAATAATGGCAAGAACATGAAAATATGTTTGTTGACTTTTGATAAAAACCATAACAAAACAGTATAGGCAAGTTTTTATCAAAAAAAGTATGATTTTGCTCTTTAACATCCTATCCCGTTCGAGTTCAGTCTCTGTTAATTTCCGATTTAAGCAACTTGTTTTTCGTAACACAGACATAAAACTAAAATTTCAACGTACCACTGTTGGTCGTCGGCGTGAGCTGAAACATAAAGCTCGAGGACCGCCCGGTGTGCGTTCGCTGGGATAGCCACGACACTGGAGAGCAAATCCCACTCCTCCATAACTTTGTGCCACGACTCGCCACCGCAATCGGTACTATGGCCACTCTTCAGCGGCATGACCAGGTCGGCCGGCCTAGCATACAAATCCAATACCTTCTCGGCGGTGGTTGTCGGAGGCCCTCCGGCCCTTTCCCGGATTTTATCGTAATAAAAGCTAAAAGAAAGGGTAATCTCATAATTACCACAAACTTCCTCTTGTCCGTTGACTCTTTCGGATGCCAGTGTCAGAACCCTACCGCCGGCGGTCTCGTTAGTCGGCGGTGGGGTCCACTGGAGAAGGGAAGAGTAAGATGTCACGTCCTTTTGGACGGACCACGAGGTATTGGCCCCGTTGACCGCACCGGTGCCTGAACGGAGGATCTCGACTCCATCAAGCCATACGCCGATGACATCGACCGGAGAATTACTCGACCCGTTGTAGCGTACTACGGAGAAATCCAAGGTTACAACGTTCCACGAGCAATTGGCTGACGGAGCGTAGTAAATTCGACTAGCACGAGTCGAGTTCAAGTCGAGTTTCAACACTAGGACGGTACAATTAGGGGCAAAACTCGGAAGATCCGATGAAACGAAAGGGTCGAACAGCTCGACGAGGCTGTTGTCCGGGTGAAATGGGACGGTTCGGTTGAAAGCAGTGGCCGCAACGAAGGTGAGGAAGATGAGGACCAAAAGAGGGAAGAGACGACGACGGTGACTGTAGTAAGCCATATTATGTCGGTTGGATGCGTTAGGGTCCAGTTTGTCTTGGTTTTGTCTACCGTATTAGGTTCGAGTTCTATATAAAGTTTCTTTTAGGGTTTTGGACTTAATTTGGACGTGGAGGCATTGCTTATTATGTTTAAAACGTGCGTGGTGACGACTAAGTGGCGTTGAGGAAGGAGGTGTCGACGCAGTATGCATTTGTTAATGTGTTTGCGAAACGCATTTTCTTTTCTTTAAAGTTTTTTCCCTAATTTATTCTAGTCAAAGCCCCCTGGTGGTCAACCTGTTGTTGTAGGTGTTGATCTTTGGTTATTTAACCTTTGATTTTAAAAAATTACGGAAAAATAAGATGACAGTATTCGCTTTGCTTTTATTGTTCGAAATATGTCTACTCATAAGCGATAAGGAGAGGAGAAACTTTGGTTGTATTCTTATGCAGTTGTGCCCATGAAAAAGAAAGGAAAAATCCTGGTGTCATCAGCAACTTCTAGTAGAGAAACAATGTCGGGTGTAATGCAACTTACGGAGTGATTCATACTCTTAAGTCATGGGATTGAATTCCCATTGGGTATAATAAATAAAAAATACTACGGTTACCTGGTGTTGGGTCACCACCAAGATAATCTAGGTCGTCAAAAATAACAGTGTCGTTGTACCTTCCACAAATAGACGGGTGGAGGCCGAACAAGGTAAATTTATACTTAAAAAAAACTCAAATAAAACACAATTAAACAACAAACGACCCATCTCAACATATTCCACCTTCCACAAACAACATATTCCATCAGTGTTCACTATCCCAAAGCCCTAGCCCGTCCACTACCCCTTCACGTTTCCACCAGCCACGTATTAATACACAAGGTCTCCTATGTGATATACTGATATGTTACGTACCTTTTGGAGTTGGGTTCATTGACTTACTTTTTTAGGTTTTTGTGAATACTAGGTAACATAAAATTATTGTGCGATTTAGTTGATTAGTTTTTTTTGTTTGATTTTTCACGCTTAATTGTATTTTTTATTACGGTTAAATTTTAGATTAATTTTTTTATCTAATTATTGGTGTCGGTTGAAAATTAAGTTTAATAGTTGATTTAGATTTAGATTGAAATTTAAATTTAATTGTTTATTTAGGTTAAAAGTAGGTTTTGTATCGAAGGAAAGTCTTAACTTACCACCAATCACATAGTATATTAAAATAAATAAGTAGAATCAAGGAAACTGAAAGATAGTGACCACATGATAATCCGGAGGGAGGATATTCTATTATTTAGATGTGAATGTGATATCGACATGAATTTATTGAAGGGAAACATGGTGATCACAGATCACATGATAATCAACAAGGAGAAGGAATAAAAAAAGGAAACAGAGATAATATTACTTGGGGATGAGAACGATGGGGACATGTATTTAACGAGGACTGACGGTTCTTCATATGAAATTATTAACAACTGACTACTGACATGAGAAATGGCATTTGGCAACTTATTTTATTACTATGCTATTGACTTCAACTTATCTCAGATATTATTTCGGGTTATTCTGTTATTGAATTTAATAGGACGGTACATTGGATTCAATTGGTAAACTTTAGCCTAACATTACTTGGGTGACATTTGTTCTTCACCAAATTAGGGTTCAAGACCTTCAACGGTGTCCTTGCAGTTAAGTTAGACGACAAGTCATTTAGATGAAAAACATTTCTAGCTGGTGTTCATAGGCTTTCTTGAAATATGCCAAGCAATTTTCTGATGTATTTATAAGGTGTAGGGGCATATAGATAGTTTATAAGGTGTAGGGGCATATAGATAGAACACAGTTTTGGCTCGATGAGTATTTTAATATGTCGGAATTATAATTAGTAGTTCTAATGTATTCTCTTTATTTGATAAAAATTCTACCCTAATTGGGGTTTATTAACAGTCTTCCCCAATTTCTACCCTTAAAATACGTGAACCACAACTGTGAGAACTACATTGTGAGAATATCCCAAACAAAAATGAAACACAACCGAAAAACCCCAGCTTATTAATGAAAGCACCCCATGTTATTAAGGAACAAACCCTCAATTTCTATTTCATTAGTCAATAGGAAACTGTGATAAACTTGGGGTTTATTAACAATCTACCCTGATTTCTACCCCCAAAATACGTCAACCCAAAACTAACGAAAATTTGGGGTTTATTAACAGTCTACTCCCCAAAATATCAACCACACCACCCCCAGCTTTTTACTGAAAATGCCCCAAATATTGACAACAAAAATGACAACATTATATCCTGAAAAGCTAATCCTGTTCGTAATAAAGTTTCCCATAAAAAAAGTTAGTAAACAATGAAATGTACAAGAAAAAGTGTAGAGTTCGTGTGATAAAAAATGTAGAAAAATGTAAAACAAACACACTTCCAAAAAAAGAGGCCACCATAGGGGTGAAAAACTAAACATATTCCGACATTGGAGGATTCCGACGAGAGGAACGTACCTGGTGGTTTTTCAATTAACGAGACCAAGCTGGTTTCACAGGAGCAGCAGAGGGCGGAGAGAAAACGTTACAAGAATGGGTGGAAGAAGAAAGAAAGGAGAGGTAAAAGAAAGGGAAAACAAAATAAGGAAGAAGAAAATGAAATAAGGGAGAAGAAAGAGAAAGACGTGGGCCAATAGATGTTGGTTCGTGGGGTCTCGGGATCCTTAGTATTATTAGAGTGGGCATGTGTCCAGATAATCAGATATGTTAATAATATATGTATATTATGAAGAGAAAAAAAGATGGGAATTGTGGTTCCTTTCACAGTGAAATCCACATATTTAAAATTAAATTAGATTATATTTGCTTGGATTTCAATTATTTGGCATCACATGAATCACACCTTGTGGAACACGACCCTTTTATTATTAGCATAATATCAAATCACTATTATTAAAAAATAAGTTGATTTCAATATCAATGAACATATTGCATTTTTCTTTCTTTTTTTAGTTGTCTATCTTTTTTCTCGATCTTTCTATTTTTCCATATACTTACCTAAGGTTATGTCAAGTTGTAATTATTCTGATTCCGTGTGAAATTAAAACTCAACTCTAATACACCAATGTCTCTAAGCAATTGGCCCGTTTGTAATTGAATAATCAAATCCAACTAGATTTTGCTCGCCTATAGGGTCAACCAAACTCGTTAATCACATATCTAGACGGTTTTATTGTAAACCATTGGGTCAACCAAACTATCTAATCACATATCACCCAGTAATTGGACCTGGTTTAATTTGACTCGGACCTGATTCTTCAGCTCCAATCACTGTGATGTCATTTAGCCCAGACTGGTTGCATTTAATTTCCAACAATTGTTGCATATGTACATTGCTAACCGTGCTTTGCACGGGCGTAAATGCTAGTTATACATATACTTGGTGAGGGTTTTTCGAAGAAAACACATTTAAATGAATGTCTTCACTAACCATAGCACATATAGTTTACTGCATACATACCTTCCTTTAAATTTAAGTTTCGCATAATGGCAGGGGTTTTTGGGAAAATATAAAACAAAATCTTCTTGTTATGGTTTTTTCCACTAATATTGTAAATATACTAACAAAGATACAATAAGTATATAATCACCACACAAAAAAATGCAACAAATACTACTTCGCGCCAAGCCTGGATTCTGGTTGTCCAAAGATATATCATCCTTACCAAATAACAACTTACCACGTCCTTTTGTATTTGTAATTGTTTATGATAATCTTGTCCCGGATATTCATGTAAATTTGTAAGATGTTGACTTATTCCGTCAATAAATTCTAAAATCTAAGATGGCAATCCATGTTCCAATAATATATGTTAATATAAATGGCTTGAGTTCCAATAAATTGTGTTTTAGCACAAACAAAACAAAATAAAATAAAATACGACCGCTCGCTCAAATTAAGCAATCTTTTTTCACATTTCCTCGTACAAAATCGAAGATTAAGGTAGTCTTGATCAAGGTCCAAAGTTTCATTTTCCTTCATACATCACATTCCAAATCTTTGGGTACTTCATCTATAAATCAGGCTCGTCCTCCTTATGTCTCTTAAGTGTATCGAAGCTGCAAAGCAAATATATATACACGAGGAAACCCAGAATTTGCTCATGCAATAATTGATATAAAGATCAGAAGTATAAACCTACAATCAAAACAAAAGTTTTCTATCATCAGTTGTCTTTGTGACTTTCATATGAATGAAGTACTTGTTGTGAAACAAAGCAAACCAAAGATAAAAGATCGAGGGAATGAGAGAGATATGTATTTCTTCTCTTGTCTTGTGACCAAACATGTACAATAATCCCCTATATATAGGGTGAGGATGTAGTAGGAGTTACAACCAAAATAAATGGAATTACACCACATAAATAAGAGTAAAACCTACATAAACTATTGGGGGTTAAGGAAGGTGAATCATCCAAGAAACATTTGGAATTCTCAACACTCCCCCTTGGATGATCACCTTTATACGCTAGGGATGCTGCCTCGTTAAAAACCTTACCAAGAAAAACTCAGTGGGATAAAAACCTGGTCAAGGGAAAAAGAGTGCAGCGCGTATAATGCTCCCCCTGACTTTAGCAAACATTCTTCAAACGACGAACATCAATCTTGTGAACAAGCCCCTCAAAAATTTTAGTAGGCAACGCCTTTGTGAATAAATCTGCAAGATTCTCGCATGATCTGATTTGACAGACATGTATCTCTCCATTGTTTTGTAAATCATGCATCGAGAAGAACTTTGGTGAAATGTGCTTTGTCTTGTCTCCTTTTATATAACCTTCCTTTATTTGGGCAATGCATGCGCTATTATCTTCATATAGCAATGTTGGTTTGTCCTTTATTCCTTCAAGACCACATTCCTTGTGTATGTGTTGGATTACTAATCTCAACCATACACATTCTCGACTAGCTTCATATAATGCAATCAGTTCTGCTTGATTTGAAGATGTTGCCGTCAGGGTCTGTTTTGTCGATCGCCATGAAATGGCGGTGCCACCATACGTGAACACGTATCCTGTTTGTGATTTTGCTTTGTGGGGGTCTGATAAATATCCAGCATCTGAATATCCAATAAGTTCGGACTTCGAGTCCTTTCTATAAAATAACCTCATATCACGTGTCCCACTAAGGTAGCGGAATACATGCTTGATTCCTTTCCAATGTCTATATGTTGGCTCAGAGCTGTATCTTGCTAGAAGGTTCACAGCAAAACTTATATCAGGTAGTGTATTATTAGCAAGATATGTTAAAGCTCCAATAGCACTTAGATACGGTACTTCAGGACCGAGGACTTTGTCACCCTTTTCTCGGGGACGAAAAGGATCTTTTTCACTTATAAGTGATCGAACGACCATTGGTGAACTCAATGGACGAGCTTTATCCATATTAAAACGTTTTAACATCTTCTCTATATAATTTGCTTGGTGAATAAAAATTCCACTCGGAAAGTGCTCGATCTGCAGGCCGATGCAAAATTTAGTTACACCAAGGTCTTTCATCTCAAATTCAGTTTTCAAGTATTGAGCTGTAATCTCAATATCCTTTGGTGTCCCAATAATATTTAAATCATCAACATATACAGCTATAATCGTAAAACCAGATGAAGACCTTTTAATGAAAACACATGGACATATGGGGTCATTTTTGAATCCTTTGCTCAGAAGACTTTTGCTTAGACGATTGTACCACATTCGTCCAGATTGCTTTAATCCATATAAGGATCTTTTTAGTTGTATGGAGTACAACCCTCGCGGTTTGGAAGTACAAGTCTCTGGTAGTTTTAGTCCTTCAGGGACTTTCATATAGCTGTTTGTATCTAATGACCCATATAGATAAGCAGTAACCACATCCATGAGTTGCATTTGAAGTCTATTTATGACTGTGAGACTGATAAGAAGTCTTAGTGTTGTCGCATCCACTACAGGTGAATATGTTTCTTCATAATCAACACCGGGTATTTGAGTGAAACCTTGAGCCACAAGTCGGGCTTTATATCTTACAATCTCATTTTTCTCATTTCTCTTTATCGAGAACACTCATTTGAACCCCACAGGTTTTACGTCATTGGGTGTAAGCACCGCAGGTCCAAAAACATTATGTTTTTCAAGCGAATGTAATTCTGCTTGTATTGCATTTTTCCATTGTGGCCAATCATTTCTTTGTCGACATTCTTCAATAGATTTTGGCTCACAATATTCAACATTAGTTACTTCATTTGCTATAGCATATGAAAAAATTTCATCAACGATGGTTTCGTCTCGATTCCATCTTTTCTGATTGTGCACATAATTTATTGAGATCTCATCTGCATTTTCATTTTTAGACACTTCGGTCTCTCGTTGGTCTATGTTGTCATTTTGTTCTTTCACTACCTCTTCAGGGGGTGTGGATAATATTAGCAGTAACATCTTCAGGTGCTACGCTTTTCTCTTTCCTTTTTCTTGGTTTTATATCTTTTGACCCAATTGGTCGTCCACGTTTTCGGTGGATATTTAACTCATTTGACAAGTTAGGAATATCAACTTTTGCTGGTGCATTTTCAGCATGTATATGTGATTTTGTAACTTTCTTTGCATCTGTAAATGCATCTGGTAATTCGTTTGCAATTCTTTGCAAATGAATAATCTTTTGAACTTCTTGTTCATATTGGTTTGTACGGGGATCAAGATGGGACAATGAAGATGCATTTCAAGTAATTTCAGATTTTTCCATCTTCTGTTTTTCTCCCCCTAAGATTGGGAATACTTTTTCATCAAAATTACAATCAGCAAAGCGTGCTGTAAAAACATCACCAGTTAATGGCTCCAAATATTTAATAATTGATGGAGACTCAAAACCGATGTAAATTCCCAATCTTCTTTGATGTCCCATCTTTGTACGTTGTGGTGGGGTTATTGGGACATAAACCACACAACCAAATATTTTTAAATGGGATAAATTTGGTTCTCTACCAAAGACCAGCTGTAAAGGGGAATATTTATGATAAGCTGTCGGTCTTATTCTGATAAGTGCCGCAACATGTAAAATGGCATGACCCCAAAGAGATTGTGGTAATTTTGAATTCATAAGTAATGGTCTTGCAATTAGTTGCAATCTCTTAATTAGAGATTCAGCTTGACCATTTTGTGTATGGACATGAGCAACCGGATGCTCAATTGTAATACCAATTGACATGCAGTAGTCATTAAATGTTTGAGACGTAAATTCTCCTGCATTGTCCAATCAGATTTTCTTAATTGGATAATCAGGAAAATGCGCCCTCAATTTTATCAATTCTGCTAGAAGTCTAGCAAATGCAACATTTCTAGTTGACAAGAGACTAACATGTGACCATCGGGTGGATGAATCTATCAACACCATAAAATATCGAAATGGTCCACATGGAGGGGGAATGGGTCCACAAATATCACCTTGAATTCTCTCTAAAAATAAAGGAGATTCATCTTTAATTTTGCTTGTGGACGGTCGGATTATCAGTTTTCCAAGAGAGCATGCTGCACATGAAAGCTCTTTCGATGATATAATTTTCATATCCTTCAGGGAATGACCATTTGAATTTTCAATAATTTTTCGCATCATTATATCACCGGGGTGTCCCAATCTATCATGCCAAAGTTTATAATGCACTTGATCAACTAACTTCCGGTTAGTGACCATATTTGATTCCAAAGGGGTGATATAAGTGCAATATAATCCCGATGAAAAGGCTTTCATCCTTTCTAAAATGATTTTGTTACCATTCACGATGGAGATAATGTGAAAGTATTCATCATTATTTTGATTCATAGTTTCAAGATGATAGTCATTACGACGTATATCCTTAAAACTTAGTAGATTTCTTCTGGATCTACTAGAATATAAAGCATCACTTATTTGTAATTACTAGTGCCAGAAATACAAGCTCTTCCGGAGCCTTCAATCAAATTACTAGTGCCAGAAATTGTGTTAACACTTGTCTTCGATAAATGTAATTCGGAAAAGAAGGTTGTATTTTTCAAAATCGTATTTGTTGTTCCACTATCTACTAGACATTGATCTCCATCACTCATGATAGTATCAACCATGTCTTTGTCCTAAAAAAAGGGAATAGAGCAAAAATTATTTTTTTGTATATATAGTATCATAATACTATAGTATAAAATTTTAAGGAAAAACAAAAGCAAATATTATATTATAAAGACACAAGTCTTACATTTTTTTTTGAAGAACATCAAAAATAGAATGTAGGAAAACCAAACTAAGCATTTTGATGGACATTTCCATCATTGACAAATACATCGATATTGCCATCATTTAAAAGAAAATCCGAAATATCTAAATGAGTGTCCATGATCATTCCATCTTGGTTGTTTTCAACCAAGTTCATTTCGTCACCTTCTTTTTTCTTGAGTGATGCTTGATAAAGATCAACAAGGTGCTTGGGCGTACGATATATACGCGACCAATGATTTGTCATGCCGCATTTGTAGCAAGCATTCTCATATTTCTTTGGAGGATTTTGCACTTGATTTCCTCTAGCATTTCTTCCATCATTATTTGCATTGACATCATGACCACCACGATGGCTACGGCCACGTCCATGACCACGTCCTTGATGTTGCCCGCGTCCGTATGCGCGACCATGACCACGTCCATGTTTACGATTGTAAGATGCCGCATTCGCTTCAGGGAATGGGTCGCGTTTGCGTTTGTGATTAGCCTCATTCACTTCAGGGAATGGAGTGGAACCAGTGGGTCGAGCTTGATGATTTTTCATCAAAAGTTCATTATTTTGCTCGGCAACAAGAAGACATGATATTAGTTCCGAATATTTCTTAAAACCACGTTCTCGATATTGCTGCTGCAGGAGCATATTCGAGGCATGGAATGTGGAGAATGTTTTCTCTAACATATCATTATCAGTAATTATTTCTCCACATAATTTAAGTTCAGATGAGATTCGGAACATAGCAGAATTATACTCGCTTACATATTTAAAATATTGTAATCACAAATGAATCCACTCGTAGCGAGTTTTTGGGAGAATCACTTGTTTTTGGTGGTCATACATTTTTTCAAGTTTTTCCATAACTCTAACGGATCTTTCACCATTAGATATTCGGCTTTTAATCCCTTATGGAGATGATGCCGAAGAAAAATCATTGCTTTGGCACGCTCCTGCGGGGAGGCCTTATTTTCATCTTTAATTGTTTCTCCAAGATTATTTGCCGTAAAATGGATCTCTGCATCGAGAGTCCAAGGGAGATAATTTTTCCCCGAGATATCAAGGGCAGCAAATTCAAGCTGGGTAAGGTTTGCCATGTAAGTAACTACAATGAGATGTATCGAGATGTGAACCGCCGAAAATAGTAATAAGCTAGATTAAATATTGAAAGGAAAAAGGAAAAGTAAACTACAATGATATGTATCCAGGAGCTCAACGAGAGTTTGCACAAGGATTTTCAAGCATTAAAGATGTTGTGAATATATTAATTTGCATTTTTTTGCATTACAGATAAGATATGGAACGTATCTATGCTTCCAATGTGATTTTTTTATTTAGATCAAGAACTAAATAATGGTTCCCCTCCATTGAGAAAGATATATACAAGATCACGTCACTAAAGATCTTATAAATCAAGTAAATTCATATGGATGAGTAAGTGGTCACATAACCAAAATGCTTATTATTATTATTTCATGTACATGTAAATCTCTCAATTGATTGAACATGATTTTTTTTATTAATCATGCAAAAATGGAATCACCTTTCTAACCTCTTTTTGCTATGATAAAAACAAATAATTTTGACAAGTAAACGAGGTAGATTATGTATATGACCATGCAAATCAAACACACGGATTTGTTACCTTGAGGCTTGAGTGACACCAAATGTTATAGTGTTAGCGGTAAAACCTTCGTGCTGATAACGTGTTGTGAAACAAAGCAAACCAAAGATAAAAGATCGAGGGAGGGAGAGAGGTATGTATTTCTTCTCTTGTCTTGTGACCAAACATGTACAATAATCCCCTATATATAGGGTGAGGATGTAGTAGGAGTTACAACCAAAATAAATGGAATTACACCACATAAATAAGAGAAAAACCTACATAAACTATTGGGGGTTAAGGAAGGTGAATCATCCAAGAAACCTTTGGAATTCTCAACAGTACCATCGTTTTTCAATGATTGTTAATAAAATGTGCGGTTTTCATTAAATGCAAAACCCATCAAAAAATGTTGGTGGCAAACTACAATTAACCGAAGAAAAAATGTTAATATGGAAAATTTGAATACGACACAAATTGTAATAAAATCCAAACTGAATTGATATTCGTCGTCGGAAAACTACTTAAGTCACTCGTGCGAATTACCGTTTTGTCATTCTCTCATTTCTACTTATATATCTCTTCATTTCACTTTCCTACCACAACTCTCTCTTCATTTTCCTCTTATAATCATCAAGAAGAATGTCTTGGAGGTCAGGAAATGAGCCAGCGGACACTCAGGTGTACTCGAATCTGGTAAAATGCATTTTTTAATTTAAAAAAAATAAAATTGGGGTGGGCGTCTTCCGGAAACGGCCCTCCCATTTATTTATTTTCTATTTAAGTAATTAGTACTAATTGATAATTAGTTAAAAATAATTAATAAATTTGTTAATTTAGATGCTTAAATCCATTTAACAACATTTTATTTCTAAAATTTAATTAATAGTCATCGGGTTACCGTGGAGGAAGAGAAAAATCCATACATTTACGTGTTGTACATGCTTACGAAGATGAATCAGCACCTCGTCATCCACGTGGACGGGGTATATCTCCTTCGGTTAGGAGGGAGATGGATAGTTTTACGTCGTCTTCAGACACGTAAGGATTCTTTCGACGACGATGAAGATTCAGATGAGGTGGAGAGTGACGATGGGGGTCGGTATGGGTTGGAGCGGCAGGAGGAGGCGAGACAGCAGTATGGTAAAGGACGAGGGTGACATGATAGTTCTTCTGCTGAGTGGGTCATTCAGAAGGGTAGAGGTGGTAGGTTTGTGATCGGTGATTCAAACTCATGCACTACAAATGCCCAAGCTCAGAAGAAGAAAATAGTTGACGACAATTCTTGGATGGTGCCCGGTGGTCCTTTAGATGGCAGCGTCATTTAAAGTTTCGGAGGCCACGTCGCCAGACCTATTTGGGAGGGCGAGGATCGGAAGGTTCTAAAGTGTCATAATCGGCACATAGCCAATACTACATTGCAGGAGTGGCGCTCAGTTTTGAGCGATGATATCACGGGGGGTCATTGCTGATAGTTGATTGGGTTACTTGCCTTATAGTATGTTCCCCTACCTGGACATGTCGTTGATTTCTGCGTTTGCAGATCGGTGGAAGCCTGACACCAACTCTTTCCATTTGCCCTTCGGAGAGATGACAATCGTGTTGCATGACGTCTTCCAGATTCCACACATTCCTGTTGAGGGTCGTATGGTCAGTGCTCAGGCATCGACGCCTGAGCTAAAGAGTTATGTATCAGAGTTGCTCGGGGTGAGCGTCGATGGTCTTGGGAGAGCTAACTCATTTTGGAGTGGAGGTGGTGTTAGCATCAACGTTGTTGACGACTTCTGCAGACACTGACGACCACCGCAGACCGAGGATACACAGTTGAGTGCCTACCGGTTCTTTCTGCTCGGATGTGTCTTGTTTGTCGACAAGAGCGGTTGCAGAGTCAGACCGCACGACTTATTGGAGTCTAGAGACCCAAATACCATTGGTGAGTACTTATGGGGGTCGGCGACGTTATCATACTTGTATCGCCAGTTGGGGATAGCGAGTCGTGCTGATTGTTCTGGTATTACGGGTTGTCTTACGCTGCTGCAGACTTGGATATATGAGTACTTTTCTCCTTTCCACCCGCATCGGGAATGGAAGATCCTTGAGCAGGGTCATCCTCGTTCGCGTATGTGGGTTGTCCGGACCGATGATAGGAGCGAGGGGCGACTCCATTCCATTCGTAGACGGCTAGATCAGATGACTGCATCACAAGTATAAAACTGTATACCATTAACGTTTATTTAAATTTTATTTTTATTATTATTAATGTGTAAACGTTTAGGTGGAATGGTTGTCCTATGATCCTGAGTCTGCTGCGGCTGTGCCGAGGACTTTATTGATGGGCATTATTCATTATCGGGATATCATGGAGCGTTATTTTCATGATCGCGTCTTGCGTCAGTTACGGTACATTCAGGTTATCCCGGTTGATCCTCACTACAAGGTCCTCCGCCCCAATCAATTCGCTGAAGAGCTTGAAAGGAATGTGTTCTAAAAGTTTTACTTTTATATGTCAATTATTATGAATTGAATATGCAAGCATTTTGTTGCTTGATTATTGTATGTCTTTTGGAAGTGTTAAGAAAGAGGCTCTTGGTCCTTAACCGTAGAGCTCTAAAAGATAATGGTTTACATAAGTCAAAAGTTATTCACAACCATGGTAATTAACATGGAACATTAATTACCAAGATAAGATTGTCGTGTTGGTCATTAATTATTGTAGCTCTACAAATATTTGACGACACGAGTATGTAAAAGAGGAAAAAATCTAACAAGTAAAACATTATGGAATTGTGTTATGCGTCATTAATGTTTTACTCTGTCTTGGATCCTAAGATATGAGACTTATATCTTTTCGCATAAGAAGTGTTTAATTTGATTATTGTCAAAAACTATCAATGAGTATAGTGATAAAGACAATAGTTGGTTGGACATGACTTTTGCTGGAAAATATAGATAGTCAAAAGATTATCATTGCCCCTCTTAATTAAGTGATGATGTTAGTATGCCTCTTGATAAAGCAAAATTATAATGTGCACAATGTGACTTACGTTAAGTTACATAGTTATAATTATCTTAAAGAGATCAAGAAATGAATATAATACAAAGGTGGCACATTTCTACTTTGTATATATTCTTAATATCATGAGGCAAGGGATAGACACAAGTGGTGTACTTAGATCACTAAATGGATCGTATTTAGTTCAAGTGGAACAAGACATCTATGCTAATTGGGTAACTATAATGTGTAGATAGATACCTCTTATAGTTTGAGATATTGAGTGTTTAATATTACTGTTAATTTAGCTTAACTCCTCTTATAGGTCACACCACAAAACTAGAAAACAATAAGCTTGATTTTTGAGTTCATATGATGTGTCGGGTTTCATGTGAAAATGGACACATGTGGTGAATCAATAAAATCAATATGTCACGAAAATTGACATAATTAGAATCATAAATATATTCATATAAGATGTATATATTATGGGGTGTAATAATTTAACATTACATAAGATAATATATTACATGATATATGAATCTGCTAAACACCTCAAAGATCAAATTTTGTTGGATATAAATCCAAAATTTGATAAAAGGCAAAAAAATTGTTAATACGGTTTTACCCGAATTAATAAGGGATTAGTATTAATCATGTATTGGAATTATTCCAATTATGGTTAAATGTGGATGTTGATGATTATGTGTCAAATTGTGATTGATTTTAGGGAGAGAAAAACAAGAGATCATGGGTTAGTGGAGACCATAATGTAGGTGTTGGGAGACCCTATAAATAGGTCTTCTCTCCCTCTTTGTTTTAAAAAATGCAAAATTTTCGCTCTCCCTAACCACCATATTAATCCATCCGAAAATTCTTTAATTATTTTAAGCTTTCGGAGATTAAATTCTCCGGGAGCATAAATGGGTTATTAGCTTGATTCTAAGCTTGATTTAGAGATTGAATTGGCTAGCTCATTTCGCTCTAATCTTGTTTAAAGTTTGGTGAACACTTGGAGGAGAATTGATGGGCAACGAAACACTGGATCTTCAAAAAATATTTTAGATAACCTTTGGGTATGATCCTCACTTGTTTGTTTATTTTAATATATACAGGTTTGCATGATATTAGAATAAACACAAAACAATGTACATAAAATTGTTGAAAATATGAAATTGATAATGTATGATTGTATTAATTTTTTTTAAATATACACATACATAGGAACACGAAATCCTACAGAGCTTCTACCACACCGCCATAATAAACGTGCTCATAAATGGGAAGCGCCCCTATCTCATTAGAAATCACACGATGGGCGTAAAACCAATTATCTTGACCATCAGGGAAAACATCGACAACACATCGAAATCCATAGTTCCCATCAGCACGTACATCATTCCACCTCTCCAGAAAAGGTATGATGATTCCTTGCAGTCTATCAACATATGGGAAGTTATCGACGTCAATCCGTCCAGACACTAAAAGATGAAAAAAATAGCAAAGTTATATATAATAACTGCAAGAACATGTTTACTGAAGAAAACAAACAACAAAGTAATAATAATAACAACAAACATATCGTCATACCATATCTTGTACTCATGTTTACGGACGATCGAGACGAACTACAAGATCGACCATGACCCCTTCTCCGACTATTAGAAGATCAACCACGACTTCGCTCAGCCTCAAAGGCACTCGGGTCCCGATGTGTCGACTTTCCCCTTGGTCGGCCTCGTACCTTAGTATTTTTTGCCGGCTCTACATATTTTGAATGATCGGGGTGTAACTGCACGTATGAAATATGATAGGCACTACGAATTACTACCGGGTCGCTCCCCGAAATCTCATTAACGAGGTTCCAAAAATGTTCGACGTCTTGTGATGACTAATCCACAAACTCTGGCATCTGGACTCATTCTCCAATGACAAGTGTTTTCTAGAATGGATGAGTCTGCTCTAAATAAATTCGTTCGCCTGACTCAATACAACCGTGCATGGTACATGCACAAGGAATCTCATGTGATGTCAGAAAAACACACCCACAGCTATATTGAACTTGATTGCTTAAGCCCTGCATTCTCTGGAACTCCTCACACAATAACGACAAGCAGTGATGCAAAATTCGACCATTTATATATTGATACAAAGCATTTCTGTAGTTAGTCAAATTTCGACGTCTCGACTCTTCAAGAAAGTTTCAAATATTCGTCAACTGCATTTCAATAGCCGCATTGATGCGGTTGAAAAGAGTGTCCAGAGCTGCAGTCGATGTAGATATCCACTATTTCAGAGCCAAATGAGCGTTTTCGACCCTACAATTCGTAGTATTGCCGAAATGAAGGACTTTGTTCGTCCAATTAAACACAAACTTTTGTTTATGCACTAACCACGTGTCTTCCAGATACTCCGTGATAGCTGGTCAAGAATGAAAAGAATCTTTCAGATTACGGACAACTCTATCGTACTCGGTTTCTGAAGTCAAAAGCATGACTTTCCTCCACTTTCCACACTTCAAACTCTCTACAAACTTCTTGTTCTTACCGAATGCGTGGTATGCGTAGTTGTATACGTCTTTGTTGATATGCCAGGTGCAAAGTAATAAGCAGACTCAGGAAAAACCTCTCTGACTGGTCGCATAAGCCCTAACTCCTGGTCCGTTATTATTGTAGTCCGGCTGACAGTATCTAACAACAGATCTCGCAACTTCTCCAACACCCGTCGGTAACTAGACTTTGTCTCATCTTTCATAATCGCATAGCCGACAAGAAAGTTTATGTTTGTTGGTATCACCCCAACCATCTCGAACAAAGGCATCTTGTACTTGTTCGTTTTATACGTCGAATCCATGCAGATTACGAAAGGATATGTGCGCAACAACTGAACTCATGTCAGATGTGCCAAAAATACGTGAGTGATGACTTTAGTTTCTTCATCCGTCATAATCCAATGTAAGTATTGATACTACACTGCCTGGTGCAGAAACTGCTACGCAGGATTCATGTCTTCAGATTTCTTCCTCCTCATGTATTCTCTAAAGTTATAAATGTGTCTCTGATTTTGACTATCCTCCAGGAATTTCTCTTTTACTGCCAACAAGATGTTACGTGGTTTCGCTTGTGCCTCAGTCATATCACGAACAATTTTCTTGACTCCATGACTAAAGTTGTTGATCTGTCGGTGACTATCTGGATAAACTGCAAGTATGTGGTTGTGCTGACGATGAGTATTATTAGAAACAACAACCCATCCTTCATGGTCTCGTCGCTCGACCACCTTTATCAAAAAACAACAACTGCAACCCTTTCTTTTCGTGTTCTTCCGTACTGCAATATCTATATCCCGAGAACACATTTCATTTATGCGATCGCATCTCAGATAACAATCCATCTGATTATCTGCATGTGATTTATAGCATGATATTACCCAAAAAACCCAGCTCCGATGGCCACTTGTTTTACCCATTTATTCGCGTCATCGATTGTGGAAATACTTGTGTACTTACAAAAGGCTCACTGTAATCTACTCCATCACCACCGAAATCTTGCAACAGAACCTGAAATAATTTAAAATAACACAACATTAAAAAAAAGAATGGCGTATGGCTAGGACGTCCTCACCATGGGGGCGGCTTACGCAGACCCCCGACACAATTTTTTTTTTTTGTTGGGCTTACTTCACCGGATCTAGACGATTAGTCAGACATTTTCGTTGTGTTAGTACTGGTAAAGTGGGGAAAACGTAGGCAGAATCCTTAGTTTAAGAGACATGACGAAATGAGTATTAAATGAATTGTGAAGAGTAAAATGGTAATTAAATGTATAATTTAAGTAGTTTTTGGACGACGAATAGTAGTTCCCAATCTAAAACTTGTCATCCAAAAGTCTTTTATTATTACGTAACGTGTAAGTATATGACACAATTACCTCAACTAAAAATTATATTTTTGTTTATAATAAAAATGGTAAATAGCATTTTGCCCCCCCCCCCCCCCCCCAAACTTGGCTACAAGGTACTTTGTACCATGAACTTTGAAAAGTCATTTTGCACAATTCAACTTTAATATTTTGGCAAATTACACCCCAATACTAATTCTCCTTAAAATTTTGGACAGTAATGCCCTTCACCATTATTACACCATATATTTCTTCTTTCTCTTCGTTTTTTGTCTAAACTCCAACCATGATTATTAATTTTCATGTATAAAGAAAATCATGTAGAATAATTGGGTTCTTGTGTTGCAGAAGTCAAGGGCAATTTCACCCAAACTATGTTCTAATTTCACTTTTATTCCCTTGAGCTTTAAAATGCAACTGTCAGTTGTCACCCACCTATAGTTTCGTTTTATAACATTTTCCTTCTCTTAACTTTAAAAATTCATTATTTTCTACATATTCGTCATTATTTTCAGAATTGTTTGCATTGTGTACGTAAGACACTCATAGTCCTAATTTTATGTTAAAGTTTGGATCTAACCGAAAGTCAAATATGGTTCGAATTTGAGTCTTATTGGATATCATTCTTACCTAAGTTTCAATCAAATCAAACCTATGATTTGATCCAAACTTTAACAAAAAATTATAATAAGAAGTGTGTTAAGCATACACTTCTTATTGTTAAAGTTCAAAGGGATAAAGTAAAATCAAAAAATCAAAAAAAATCAAAAAATCAAAAAAAATTATAATAAGAAGTGTGTTAAGCATACACTTCTTATTGTTAAAGTTCAAAGGGATAGAGTAAAATCAAAAAATCAAAAAAAAATCAAAAAATCAAAAAAAATCAAGGGATGTGTATTAAAATAATTAATTGTTAAAGTTCGGGCGAGAAGAGGGAAATTAATAAAGTGTTACAAAATGAAAGTATAAAAGATGTGATTATCACATTTTTAAAGTCCAATGGGATAGAGTAAAATCAGAGCATAGTTCACGAGGATAAACTGTAATTAACCTCTAACCAAATGTGTATACATTCTTATCTAGATTTTGTTCTCTCAGCTGACGTAGTAGGCAACCGAACATCATATTTGAGCAGATGAGAAAGAATGATAGTTATTATTGAAGGAAATAAATAAAATTTCAATTTAAAAAAATGTGTTCATAGATGAGAAGATCCAAAGACATAAAGATGAGAGAAGAATGACTCAGGAGAGAAGAGATGAAATTCTTAATCTAGCGTGAGAATAATGAAGGTTAGAAACCTAACTAAGCAATCAAGGCCAAAGCAAGCCTAAAGTCCATTATAAGTCCTTAGCACTAGACGACGTCTAACTACGAGGTCCCACCGAGGACCACTAGTCTGTAGGAAATCAAGAACCCGGAGGTTCCTAAAATCTCAGGGAGACTAGATGGGCAACGACGTTCAGGCCGAAATGGTCTTAAACAACGAGGATCACTTTTCTATAGGAAAGCAAGACCCTGGAGGTTCCTAAAATCTCAGGGAGACTAAATAGGCAACGACGTTCATGCGATAACGGTCTTAAACGGTTTCCTCTCCTTAATGCGTTCGGAAATCCTAAGGGACAATGTCTAAATTGATTTTATTAAGGTTTTTTTATTAAGTGGATTTTGGGCCAAAGAAATGGTGATGAAATCTCCCACCTCATCTCATATACGTGATTGCCCCTAAGTGTTTTTCATACCTTAATCTAACAACCAACACACCAAACAAACACTCACATCACTCTTGTTCCAATGCAAGTCCTACTAACTAATGCATGCTTTCTAATGAATGATGAGTGAAAGAGATTACGTACCTTACGCCAGCAATCTACGACAGAAATCGTAAAATAAATAATAAATACAATGAATGGAAATCCTATACGATGAATGACTTAGCAAATTTTGTCTAATCATTTGCTTTAGGTTATTAAAGTCCATGTTGCTTAAGGGGGTCGATGAGTTTTAACTAAATAAAAGAATCTCTAAAGTATAAATAAATATTTAACTAAATAAAATAAATCGAAAATGTGCTATTAAACTCTAAAAACATGTTATAATTAAAGTTAAAACCAATATACCTATCCAAAAAGCGGCAGGAGATACAATAAATTTGTGAGGGATTCAATCAATAACATGAGCTTTGGTCGTCAGCACTACTTTAGATCTGCATTAATTTCTGTTAAATAATTTTACGCCTAAAATTTAATCAAGAAGCTCTCTTCTCTTGGTTTAAACTCAGATTTCTTTGTAGAAAAAACAAAACAAAATAAAAAAACTTTCTCGGTTTATTTTACCAACAAATTCACTTCAGTTGTACTAATGAGTTCAAAGTTGAAGAAAATAGAAGAAACTTGTGGATTGAATTTCAGAAAGAAGTATTGCTGCATTTCAAAAAACTTGTTGACAAACAACACATGGTTAATCATCAAATATTACTTAATCCACACTTGGTTACACCACTTTAACAAACATTGACTAAAACTAGCTGATAAAAATCACATTATACATTCATACATGTTTATACACGAATTTCACAAAAAACCAGCACGATGCGTGCCCTCCTTCGTCTTCAACCCAATTGTCGTCGAACCAAGCTAAAACACAACCAAAATCCATCTCACACCAACCAAAACTAACCAAAAACCTTTAATGGACTAAAATGAACAGCCTCTTACATGTGGAGGGTCGGTGATCGTCGCGGAGGAGGAGGGGGTGTGTTGATAGTGGTCGAAGGAGGCTACGGTGGTTGGGGAAGTGGAGGAAGACAGACGGTGTTGCGGAGGCTAGGGTTTTGGTCGAGTTTTGGCCGGAGTGGTCGATGGGGAGGAAGACGGCTAGGGCTTTCGTCGGATTTCACTCTCACCTGATGTCTATACCCTGACATCTATACGGGATGGGAAACAGACGTCGGATATAACACATATCTGACGTCTATAGGTCAACATCTGAGGGATATAGACGTCAGATGCCAATGCATGTTCCTACACTCGATGTCTATAGTAAACAATAGACATCGATTGTGAAGACGTCCGACGTCTATACCTATAGATGTCGGCTTTTAATACATCTGACGTCTATTGAATGACGAGTATGCACTCTTTTGCACTGCATCCCACAAACAGAAATCATATTCCCAAATTCGTTAACAAACTAAGAAGTACGTATAGTAAACAAAACCACTTATGTTAATAGTGAAACAACATGCATTCAACTCCACACAGTAATCAACTACGTAACAAACTTAATATCTTACTCAAACCATTCTACTCATCATCTTCGTCATCGTCGTGCTACTCCTTATTTCCACCACTCCGCACAACACTTGTCAACCCCAACTTCTGAGGAGCACAAACAGTGGTATTGAAATCACTCAAGATCACACCATCCCTCACAGCTATGGTTCTGATATAGCACCTTCCATCGACGGTACCATAATATGTTTGATTTGTGGTAGCCGAACCTGTCACAATACTACCTTGGGCGTCCAACTCCATCCACCCTCCCCCGCTTTGCTTATCAACTATATACGATTTGTTCTTTACATCTTTTGCTTTTCTTCGATACCTTCTCGTAGAATTCGTGGGTTATGTTGGTTGTGACCCTCTCGCTGGTATCGTCGATGTTGGTCACCTTGTTGGTCTCCACTCTGATCGGCAACATGTATTTACGCATGATCTTCGCTATTTCGTAGTTGCCCTCTTTGATTATTACATCCATCTCCGACCCCGATTCGGTCTTCGCCTTATTGGATCTCCCATTTTCCTTGTACTCTAGTTTGCTCTGGAAATTGATATTTTGCTTGACCAAAGTGGTGATGTTTCCCAAAGAAGAGTAGACCCAACCCGAGAAGGAAACTTCTTTTTCTGCTTCGAATTTGGCGCTCGAATGGCCCCAGTGGGATGACCAAGAAGACGAGAAGTCCGGGGCCCAATGGGTCACTAGTCCGGCCTTGACGGTCGGGGACTTGAGTCCGTCCAAACTTGGACGTTAGCGCACACGAGCCAGAATTGGATTGCCTATGTATACCGACGCTTATTCTATGTGGATTGGCGTCCATTATCAAATTTTCGAGGAAAGAGGTGAGCTCCAGTTTGTAAGACGGAAAGTTGAATGATCCGCGCGGCGCGACCGGCGACCAGAAGAGCGGGTTGACTTCGTCAGAGTAGACGATTGGGAAGGGAATGACAGAATCGGAGAAGAAATTGTCGACAATGGCATAGAGATGACGGAGTGGTCCGTTACCAGACTTAGTCGACCGGTGGGTTTTTTCTATGTACGAATTTGGAGGGTTGGAGTACCTATTCGATCAGTATAAAATGATCAAATGGTCATTAATTTATACATAAATTAAAACTTTTGATGAATTTACTCGTTATGATTACTATTGAAACTTTGATCATAACAAATTTATGTGTAAAAAATAGTTATTTTTAAAATGATTGATAAATGTAAAACATAATGTATTATGATTGCACATTCAAAGCAAAATAAACTAAATATGGTTTGAGTTCATACCGACAGATCTCAAGACGACTAGCCTCCCTCAAGTTTTAGTTCAATGTTCAAGAGAATATAACGATTTGTCGTTAACATACTAAACCTTGTTCGTAACACATAGACATAATGTTGAGACTTTTTCAACGTACCACTGTCGGTCATCGGCGTGAGCTAAAACATAAAGCTCCAGGACCACCCGGTGGGCGTTCGCTGGAATCTCCACAACGCTGGTAAGAAAATCCCACTGCGCCAAAATGTGGTACCACGACTCGCCGCCGCAATCGGTACTATGGCCACTCCTCAGCGGCATCACCAGGTCGGCCGGTCTAGCATACAAATCTAATACCTTCTCCGTGGTGGTGGTCGGAAGCCCTTCGGCCCTTTCCCGGCTTTTCTCGTAATAAAAGCTAAAAGAAAGGGTAATCTCATAATTACCACGAGCTTCCTTGTGGCCGTTGACTCTTTGGCTGTCAATGTCAAAAGCCTACCACCGGCGGTCTCGCTAGTCGGTGGTGGAGTCCACCGGAGAAGGGAAGAGTAAGACGTCACGTCCTTTTGGAGGGACCACGATGCATCGGCCCCGTTGACCGCACTGGTGCTTGATCAGGGGATCTTCACTCCGTCCAGCCATACACCGATGACATCGACCAGAGAATTACTCGACCCGTTGTAGCGTATGACGGAGAAATCCAAGGCTACAACGTTCCATGGGAAGTTGGCTGACGGAGCGTTGTAAATTCCGGTCGCGTGGATGGTGTCGAGGTCGACTTTCAATACCGAGACAACACAATTCGGGGCAGAAGTGGGAACTTCGGCCGAAACGAAAGGGTCGAAGACCTCGACGAGGTCGATCTGTAGCGGGGGAAGGAGGGATAGTTCAGTTGAAAGCGGTCGAAGCGACGAATGTTAGGATCTTAGGTGGTTCAATTCGATGTGGAAGTGATGAGAACCCTAAAATAAACGCTTTGGCAATTCTACGAACACCTTTCGAACATTCAAGAAAAGCAACACAACTACAATAGCAAACACAAAAGAAAACAAAACAAACAAGATGTGGACACGAGATTTACGTGGAAACCCAAAATGGGAAAAACCACGGACGGCGGAGACGGACGAAGGCTTCACTATGAATGATTGAAGTACATGGATGGAGCCGAGGATGATTACAACACACCGATTGTGGTAGAATGATTCTTCAACAACAAGATTTCCCAATCAAAACACTAAGGAGTTCCAGCAAGTGGTGGCTCTCTTTCTCTTTTGCTTTCAATCCTTGGTCTAGGGTTCCAGCAACAAGGTATTTATAGTGGAGAGGTTAGGGTAGAGAAAAGGGGAAGAAACATTCCAAAACTGCCCTCTCGGAATTTCTGTTCCGTCCGTAACGGTCGACCGGTTGCAAAAGCCCGGTCGACCGTTCCTTCATATTGCGACTTCCTAGGTGAATTCGGTCGATTGTCCCAATGCTAACGGTCGACTAATATACATGAGTCTTGTAGTAATATTCTTCTTAGAGGATTTCGGTCGACCGGTAAGATGACCACGGTCGACCGATTCACTTGAGTCTTGTAGTAGTATTCTTCCTGGAGGATTTCGGTCGACCGGTAAGATGACCACGGTCGACCGATACACTTGAGTCTCGCAATCGTTTTCTCTCTGGTGTATTTCGGTCGACCGATAATAACACTTGTCGACCATACACTTAAGTTGTTCCTGCCTAGTGGTCGACCATTTGCCAAAAGGTCGACCGGACTTTGTGGAAACACCTCTCAATTTCGGATAACGGTCGACCACGGCTCAAAGTTCGGTCGACCGTGTCTCTACCTGGCTGCTGTTCTGAAGGCAATTTTCCAACAATTTTAAACGAGGTCGATCGTGTAATAACCTTAATCTAAACACCTAAATTAAACTAAACTAAACCTAATTAAGCCTTGATTAGTAAAGCATGAGGTGGCTTGCTATGGTTGGAAGCTTTGGAGGTGGAGTTGAAGATAAACTTGGTTTCTTCTATAAATAGGGTTGAGGTTAAGGAAAAACGTTTTCTTGATCATTTGTTTTCTTCAGAGAGTGAGAGAAGTGTTTTCAGAGGAGAAGAAGAAGGAGAGAAGGAGAAGGAGAAGAAGTGAAGGAGAAGGAGTTGGGTGGAGTTTGCCAAAGCTTGGGAAGCGTCCACAAACGTCAATAAGGTATGTCAAGTCTTCAATATAACTCACTTAAGCTTTGTGAGTGTTGGGGATCGACGTTGGTGTCGAATTCCCCGTCGGATTGCAACTTGTTCAGAGGTTGAAGACGACGATCGGTCGACCGGTGCCTGTGGGCAGTCGACCGATCCTATTATTATATTGATTTGCACCCGCAAACGGTCGAACGATGTCTATGGACGGTCGACCGTTATGCCAGATTTGTGCGGGAAAAAAGGTTGATGTTGTTATCGGTCGAACGGGTCCACTTAGTCGGTCGATCGAAAAACAATGAGAATAGGTCGTTTTGGGGTTTTGACTTATTAAACGGTCGAACGCCCTTAACCTTGTTCGACCGATCTATTCGATGCTAAGTCGGTTGGGAGCTTTAACCATCAAAACGGTCGACCGCTCTTTAACTTTCGGTCGACCGACTGAGCATTTTAATTAAGCGGTAGAGTGCCTGTGATGATTCGGTCGAACTGTATTTCAGTTCCGGTCGACCGAATACCACTTAGGCAAAATGCTGAAATTCCTGTTATCGGTTGAACGACCCCTTGGTTCGACCGATCGGATATATATATTATATAAATTTGTATAGCGTAGACCATCCAAACGGTCGACCGCTAGATAACTTTTGTTCGACCGATTGGTCGGTAATTCGGTTGGCGTGGTTCGACCGGATGCTATTGTTTGTACAGTACCGAGTACTGTGTGGAAGATCGGTCGACCGGTGTGCTTGTAGCGGTCGACCGATCTGCCGCAGGTTGGTGGATTTATCCACACGCGATCCGTTGAGTATAGGTTGACTACCGGCTCCGAGGCGACGGTCGATTACCGGCCTTAAGAGCGACGGATTTCACCTTCGACGAGGGCGTATTATTGTATTACTGTTGCCTCTCTTACCGAGCGGGGTGTGAGGGATGTGTGCCGTAAACCTTGGGCAGTTTGCGAGGGTTTAGCGGTAGGCCGAGGATGTTCTGGCAGGGTGCGCGTCTGGCGGCTCTTGGGGGAGCAGCGGCTGTCGTCTGACCCGAGTTGTGTATTCGGCGGGCTGACTCGCTTCTGGGGTGGCGGCGTAGTGCCAGGTTTCCTTTCTGCACTTTTGGGGAGCAGTGGTGCCGACTGACCCTTGTGAAGCAGCGGTGGACTGACTTGACCTAGGGGCAGGAGTGGTTCAGTACCGCGGAGGCGGAGAGGGCATTATTGTGGGCCCGAGGTGGATGATCATATGCATTGTATTGCATTGTCTTTAATTCCATTTTTGTATTTTAGGAGGTTTGGCATACGGGGTTCCTGCAGGGAACTCAGGCATGTTTCAATTGTTTGCATTTCAGGTAGCGAGCAGGTTTAGAGTCGAGGTGGTGACCGAGGACGGTGCCCCCGGGATCAGATCTTGTCCTCTTTTATATCTTTTGTTGAGGTAGTGATTACATGTATATTCATTTTTGTTGTAATCACAGTTGACTCATATGTATAGTTTGACTTCCACGTGGATCTATATCTTTATATATATATTTCGTCTTGTGTCTCGTGACGTGCCCAGTGTTGACCGTTGACGGTCTTTATTATTGTTTAAATTTTCCGCTGTTTTCGGGGACGTTACAGATCGGTAGCGGGGGAAGGAGGGATAGTTCGGTTGAAAGCGGTCGAGGCGACGAAGGTAAGGAAAATGAGGAATAGAAGGGGAAGGAGACGGAGACGATGACTGTGGTTCGCCATAGCAGGTTGGTTGGATACGTTAGGATCCAGTTTGTTTTGGTTTTGTTTGACGTATTAGGTTCGAGTTTGATACATATGAAGCTAAGTTTTTTGGTCTTTCGACGTGGAGGCAAGGCATCCTTATTTTGCAATATTATGCTATTTATCAATTTGCAATATTTCATCTTAATTATATAAGATGAGGCACTTATCAATTTGTTCGTGAAACACATTTCCTTGTACGTGCAATATTTCATCGTAATAAATCCCGGGAGTTAACCTGCTGTTGTTCGCTGTTGGGTTTTTTTTGTCATACTTATTCTAAGCATTCTAACATAGTCACTTCGCTTTATGGGTTAAAATACCGTTACTCAAAAGTAGTAATTAGGAATTAAGGATGATCTTGGTTGTTTGGTTATGCCTAAGAAAAAGGAAGGAAGCATCCTAACTAGATTGATAGACTAAACCACTAAACAATCTCAGTTACGATGAAATATAGTTATGAAAGAATATGAATGCATGTAAATTTTATTGTAAATTGAAAGCTCTGAATGCATCTAGGCTCACATTTCAATGAAGCTTTGATTGAAGTTGCTGACACAACCTTAACAAAAGGTACAAATTAATTCTGATCCCTTATAATTAACCAAAATCAAACTACCATAGTTTTGGAGCGACTAATTCGAGAATACCAGCTGAGAGATGTTTATAAGCTTCTTGAGTAGGATGTGCCGAATCGAAGAACACGTACTTTGAGGGATCTGAGCACGATGGTGAGAATTCGTCGCAAATAAAGCCAGCTTCCACCAATCCTGACCCGCAACATCCACGATCTGTTACCTCAAATCCTAAATTATCGCAATTATGAATTAGTATTAATTAGGGTGCCCATGGTTTGTAGGAAATTGGAAGAAAAAAATCGATCCTAATCGAGAGTTGTAGTTCACAAATCTCTAGTTCTCATGATTGGTATGATAAGTATTTTATAATAAAGTGAAGAAAAAATCATCATCTTTTATAGACACAACTAGAAGGCATGAGAACGATTGATAAATTATTCTTGGGGAGGGTTCTTCGTAGAAAACAAATTCAAATGATTGTCTTTCATAATAAGAACAACTTCAAATAATTTACCCTATAAAAGCTATCACTACTAGACAAATATGCTACACCGATGGATAGTTATCCGTCGGAGAATGTTGGTGTACACCAACGGATACGAATAAACATCGGTGGAACTTATAACCGACGGATATGGTAAGAAATACTGATGGATAAATGTCATCAGGTTTTTTAATCAAATTAATAAGGATAAAGATAAAATTATAATTTCAAGGCCTAAAAGTTTATGCAGCTAACGTTGGTGTGGAGATGCTTAAGAACAGGGAGCTACATGGGGACAACGGGGGGCCATGGCTCTCCAAAAAGTTTGAAAATCGTAACTAATGTTAGTACATTTTGAATTTCGGCACCATCAACATTTTCTTTTTTTTTTGTATGTTTGAAATTATCGGCCTCCACTATATTATTCGCGAGTTTTTACTTGGACACTCATGTATGTATATAAGTTTTTTTTAACTTTAAACTACTATTCTCTAAACAAAACCCCAATTACATCCCGTACTAATTGTTGCCACAGGGTACGTACTCATTTATTCTGACATGTTACTTGTTATGAGCAAATTTGATTATTTTCTTTTTCTATTTCTCATATCAAGGTTATTCAAGATTATTGTTAACTAAAGAGAAACATTTCATTTTCACTATATAAAAATCATGTAATTGGTTATGTATTAGAGTTGAGACAATTTACTATGAATTAACGCAAATCCAAGTAAAAAATGCCTTAAATTTTCAAATTTAGATCATAAAGTTTAAACGAAATGACATATTATTTCATTTATCAAATGATTCGATTTGGGTTAACACTTTATAATTTTACTACAACAAAGTGTGTACTTTCAGCTATGGAAATTGTTAAAACTAGTCTTCGCAACAAAATTGAGGATTAACTTATCGTGTATTCACGGATTCTATGTTTGTCTATGTCACGAAGGAAATTACGGGAATTTTTTGAATTACAGTTGATTATAATAGATTTTGTACTTATGAAGGAATGTTAGTCACAATATTAGTTTTGGTGTATTTTACCTCGTTCAAATATTCTTGGTTCTGTGATACCCTCTTTATTGGAGGATATTGGGGATAATTAACATCGGTTGAAGAGTACGACTGCATTTTCCCTTCTAAAAATGTACAATATTGAAATGAACAGATGTAATATGACATAGTTAGAGGGTGTATTGATCATAAATCATCAAATTGCAGGCGGAGGTATATCTGATAATTAATACGATTTAATTTTAAGAAAATAGAGTGCATGCATGCGGGGAAAACACCTCCAAATTAAAATAAAAATAAAAAACTTACCATATTTGGCAGGATTCTTGACTATGTCTATGAGGGGCGAGTAGATGTCTGCATAGACAATCTTAGATTCGTGGAGAGAAGTTTGCATGGATTTGAGTAGAGTATTGAGTTTGGAATTGTATGTCATGGAATCAGCATTGATGTCGTCCACACAACTTCTTGTCAAGAAACTGGATTCTGGTATCACTTCTGCTCTTGTGATTATTAGCGGTACACATCCAATGGGTGGAAGCCCTGCTACAATCATTCTTCTTGCTCCTAACTTGTAAATTTTCTGCGTGCATTATACAACACAATCTTATATTTGCAATCTATATTCTGATGCTTTCAGAACTGTAATTATTGATTTCCTTTATTTTTTATTTTTGCATATTTACCAGATGCACCTCAGATTTCTATGACTGCGACCACAATCTCAATGTACTCATTGTTATACAAGACTTTTCTTAATTTGTTGTTTTACAGAAGTTCCCGTCTTCTTTAACTTCCAATAGTTAATATTTTAGCACCATTTTCACCCTTTTTCTCCTCTAGTTCCATTTAAAAAAACTTTTTGGCCTTCTTCATTCCCTTTACGCCATTTTATCTCTGTATTAGTTAAATTTTGGTTATATTCGGATATTATGCATGTTACTAAGTAACTATTGTATTTTTGTTTGTTGGATTTAATTTTTAGATAGGGTTGGATATACCAAATTGGGCATAGTCTAGTTGGCAAATATTTGGCTATTGAAATAATCAAGATCAAGGATAGCACCATCTCATGAAACTGCTATTAAAGATTTGGTTGTAGATGTAATCAACCTGCTATTAAAGATATCCCATCCTACTATTTAATTAGGTTAAGGTGTGGAAAATCAGAAATCCTACAGACAAATAGATATTTTCAAAGGAACAAAAGTAATGATGTCTTTGCACTATCCTGTACTACAAAAGTATTGTAGTTTTCTTGTGTTACTCTTTTTAAATGTATCATGTTTCTTAGACATGAATCTTTCTACTACATTTAATTCAAAGTTTTAGATCTACCAAGTGAATTATCATCATCTAATACCCTTTTAATAGAAAATAATATCTACTAAATTTGAGAAGTATAGGGAGAGGTATGTATATAGTCAAGTACCTCAACAAAAGTCCTCAAATTCTTGAGCATGAAAGAGTGATACCCGTCAAGACCATACTCTAACCTTCTATAAGGAACTCCATAGTAGCTAATCATCATATCATTACTCCCAGCACAAATTACCACCAAGGCCTTCCTAACAATCTCCTTCCCCTTCTCCACTCCAACCATCCTCTCAACCCTTCCAACATAATCTTCAAAATCCCTCACCTCATCCTCCATGCTATAAACACCACTAATAAGAGAAGTTGTGTAATCCAAACCAGTACCAGCCGATGCAAACACAACCCCAGTCAACAACTCACGATTCTCCCCTACTATCGACTTGTAGGCCGGAACGGTTTCCTTGATTCCAAACATAGAAGCCATGAAGTCGGAAAATAGCCTTCCGTCACAAAATCTACCGGTTGCAACGTGTTTGGGGAAGTTGACACCATAAGGTGGGTGGTTTGCATGCATTAAGGTGTGTTTGAGGTGGTTGTTGTTGCCAGTGTCCAAAGTGGAGTCCCCAAAGAACAAAATTGTGGACACATTTGTTCTGGAGAAGTCGAGAGTGGCGACACCGACGATGGTGGTGATGGTTGTGAAGAAGGTGTAGAGAAAGATGAAGAAGTGGTTTATTCTTGTCATTGTTTACAAACTTTGAACTTGTCTTTGTTTGCAATGTTTGTCTTAATAGAGTTTGTCTTTGAGAATAGTGAGCTGGGGTGGGTTTTATGTGAGAGGGAGTTTAAACCCTAATTTTAGCAGTCCTATCGCAACCTCTCGTTTGTAACCCATGGAAAAACGAAGTGAATGTCTTCCCAGCACGTCCTCTCCTTTGTAACGTTTTTTCAACAAAGAGAGTTGTTTCTGCAAACTACTTACAGGACTCATTGGGGAACAATTATTGGGTTATAGTTTCTAACCGGCACACGTTTTGTTACGCAGAACGTTGGTGAACTCTCTTCACGTACGTGCTGTTATAGAGTAACTGGCACCATTGGTGTGAAGAATACAGTTTTCAATTCCAATTAGGCTGCAAAACTTAATAATTGGCAATGGTGTGAAGGAATATAATTTCTAAATGTACCAAAAGGATGAAAAAATTGTCTACGTTGCCAAACGTACATGTACGTGCTGATACTTAGAAAATTTTATCAAAGGTTTTGATTGGATTTTTGCTTTGATATTTACTTATAAATTGGTAAATAGATACTCGTGAACAAGATTAATTGATTAAAATTGCATCTACTTATCTTGCTATTGATGTTCGAAAAAAATCCAAAGAATAAGAATTTTAAGGAATCAAAACTACAAGGCCATCGAAATTCCAAAAAACCCTCATAGGTTAAGAAAATTTTCAAAATCCAAAGAGGTCACTCGACACCCTAAACCCCTCCTCTATACTGCCGGTGCTTAAAATTGGTGTATGCCTCCAATTGCGAAAACCTAAAATTCCCCAAGCACCCTTAAAGGAGACGGTCATCATTCAAAAGCTACAACATTGGATGCTAAATCCTCTATTAGGGATTAATTTGACCTCTTGAATCCGTCTAAGTCACCATTAAAAAAGAGTTTCATGCACAAGGACACCTATTGTAGGAACTAAGAGCACAGTTAACGGGCAAAAAATCCAGGCATATGAACCAGGGTGCCCGGCCACATCGTCACAGTTCTGGCCACGTCCCCCTGCTTGTGCGTAGAATCGCGCAGAATCGTGCGGTGGGCGACATGATTCCGTGCCCGGGCGGGAGATTGGTATCGGTTGGGTGGGGGCACGTGTGGTTGGACCAAAATTTTTGAGTTCAAAAACGGTCAACCGGCTGGACATGCGGTTGGACCGAATTTTTCAATACCTTTTGAGTTCGAAAATGATTGATCGATTGGACACGTGGTTCGACCAAAATTATCAGGAGCTTTCTTGGTAAGTGAGCGGTTGACCGACATGAAACGTAGTCGACCGAAATTATCAGGGACTTTTCCTGGTAACGGAACGATCGACCGGCTTGGCGGTTTCGATCGATTGTTTTGCCTTGCGTTTTGTTTTTATTGATTTATTAATTTGTAGGTGATTGCTAAATTAATAGATGGATTCAACCAATGTTTTGGATAGAAGATGATGTGTCAAAATGTGATTGGAGGAGATAAAAACTACAATAGATCATGTGTGGATTGATTTCATGCATTAGGTAGTTATGGGGTTTTCTATATAAACCTTTCCTCCTTCTCTTTGAAAAAACAATTTAAAAATACAACTTTCCCATCTTCTCTCCATCCATCCATAAAATCACTTAAATCAATTGAGTGTTTATGATTGCGAGATTGAAGAATTTGGTGACATGGAAGAGTTATTAGCTAGATTCTAACATTGCATTAGATTGGATTGGCTAGATTCAATCATTCTAATCTTGTTTAGAGTTTGATGAACACTCGAAGAAAGCTTCACGGGTGATTCAAGGTGCAACTCGATTCCGAATCATCGAAAAGGATTTGACAATCCTTTTAGGTATGGTTCAAGTTGTGCATTTTAATATTGTGTATTTATATATCTCTATTAAAATGCTTTGTATAGTCTTATACATAAAATTATTGGATAAATATGAAACAAACAATCTTGCTTGCGTATAAATATAAATATATATATATACATACTCAAGCATAGGGATGAAATTGTAAGTAGATTGATCACTAATCTAAAGCGGGTGAATAGATTAGATCACAAATTACTTAAGAATGCACAATTAAAATAGTCAATGAGAGATCGCAAACCAAAAGATGACTCTGAAGATTTATAGATGTTCGTTCACACCACCGTGATCTAGTTCTCTCCTCAAGTTCTTATCGCTCATCTGATCCCTACTTGAGAATTCACTATTATCTTTGTTCCGGGTTGAAGATAAAACATCTTACAATCAGAGCATTGCGAACATCATCGCCTTGCTCGGATATTCTCTCACAACCCGATAGGGTGCTTCCTCAAAGCTTTACAACACAATGGAAATTGAAAGAAGTTGTTGAACTCTAACTTGAATGCACTTAAGAATTGGAATTGAGCTTAGAGTGAATTTAATTGAAGATTAAGAGTTGGTAGAGCTTTGAAGGCTTGGAGATTGAGAGCACAAGAGTATGAAGAATTTTTGGCAAGTAGAGTAGTGATTGTGTCTGTTAAATGAAGTTTATATAGCCTTCAAAACAAATAGAGTCGTTATGGTGAGTTGGTGAAGTTTGAGCAAATAAGGAGCAAGTAATGACTAAAGCTCGGGCAGAATTCAGAACATATTCGGTCGACTGGAAAACAAACGATCATCCGACAAGATGTGGGTGTATTGGTCAGAATGCAGAACTCAGTTGACCAACTAGCGGTCAGATAACCGTTCACCAACTTCCAGTAACTTTTTTCCAATATTGACCAATTAAATTTAGTTCACCAAAATCAATTTGGTTCACCGTTCAAAGATGGACAGTAAAGAATTGTTGTGCTCTGGTGATCAAGTTCGGACGATCGTGGAATCATCGGTAGACTGACGTAAGCGTGGGTTTTTCGTTGACATTGGCTCAGCAGTTGGTTTACAAATAAAGATCGAAAAGTTACGTGGAAAAGAGTCGTTATGTTTTGATTAGCAACAAGGATTCGGTAAATTGAAGATGACTCGATAGACCGATTAAGGACATTTCAAAAGGTGTTGCTAAACGACAAAAGATAAGTCTGTTGAAGAACTTTTTGCCACGTCGGCCAATAGGATGTAGTCGTTAGGATAAAAGACGCAAGCCAAATTCAGATGACTGATACCTCTTCGGTAGACCGAATCGAGATATCCAGGGATCGTCTGAATGCTACTGAGAGGAATGGAACGGTTGACCGTTAATCCTTTGGTAATCCGAATCAAGGATTCCAGGGAAGATCAAGTAGCTACTGATTCTAAGGAGACAGTGCACTGAGGGTGACTCGGTTGTCGGTTTGGGACATGTTCGATAGACCGAAAGGTAAATGGTCGACCGACAGAAACGGATTTATCCTTTCTACATCGAGTGTACATTTGATCCTATGACTCAAATAAATAGAAAATTACATGTGAAATCCTTGAACTTTGATTACAAGTCTTGATCTTGAAAGTTGATTAGTCATTTGGTTTAAGCACCTACAATGTTATGAATATATAATATATATGCAATTTGACAATATGATGTGTGTGACGTGTTAATTGGAGTTGTGCATAATATTAATTTTTAATCATCAAAACTAAGTGTAATGAGGCCAAAATGCAACAAAAATCCTACACAATAGTGATGATAAAGGATCCCTTTGTCGAATCCGGTTTGTGAAGGTGAAGTATCCCTTCGGTGTACCATTGATAGGATTGATGTTGTGGTCGTGGAGATGCATAGGTGGATCCATGTGCACCATTTTTCAGGGCAACGAATTGCTTTTAGATTTGCTAGTAGGAAGTCTCCGCCAATTTTGTCAAATGCTTTTTCAAAATCTAGTTTAAGTATCAAGCTTTTTGTTCTTTGGCTTAAGTACTGAACCACTTCATTAGCCGCAATCATAATTTCCATGATTTGGCAGTCTTTTAAGAAGGCATTTTGTGTGGGAATGATTGTTTTGTTTAATGTGCTTGATAGTCTTGTGGTTAGCGCCTTTGATATTATCGTGTAGGTATTGTTAAGTAGTGATATTGGCCTACAGTCTTTAACTGTTTCGGTTCCTAATTTTTTAGGAATAAGTGCAACAAATGATTGGTTCGTGCCTTTGAATTCGTGGGTAGAAATTGTTCCATTGTGGAATCGGTCAGTTATTTGTTTTATGTGGTCTTTTATGTGACTCCACATTCGGTGGTAGAAGTATAAGCTGAATCCATCCGGGCATGGCACTTTGTTGGGTGCCAGCTCGAATGTAGCCTTTTTTATTTTCGTGATTGTAAATTCCTCAATCAATCTAAAGGGTTCTTCAATTCTCCTCGTAATAATCATTTCCCATTGTATTGGAACCTTGAAACTTTTAACTGAGTTTATTTTTTTCCTATAAAGATTAATTTACTATTTCCTGTCTAATCATGGTTTGACAATATGTTGTATGGTCATTGACATTGAGAGAGGGGATCTTGTTTTGTCTCCACCTAACATTGGCCATTTCGTGGAAGAATTTGGTATTTTGATCCCCTCTTGAAGACATTGGATTCGGGATCTTTATTTCCAACGAATTTCATTTTTTTTCTAGAAATATCTCGTGATCCCTTTCCAGCTCCTTTAGGTTGTTTTTTACACCCCTAATAGCCCTTCATTTTGGTCTTTAATGTTCAGGGCCAAGACGTCTTTCTCTATATATTTTATTTTGACCATAGGTTGTTCCGCCTTTGAAGTTTTTAAGTAGGCCTTGATGTCTTTTTTTATTGTTTTGGCCAAATATTGGATTCTAAGGTTTGAATTTGTGTCCAGTTTTCCTAATTATGCTCGTCATATATAGATCCGCTAGCCAAAAAAATTCAAATCTAAAAGGTTTCGTTGTTATAACCTCTTCCAGAGTTTGAAGGGCTGGAGGAAAATAGTCTAATGTGATTTTAGGTAGCCCAATGCAATGTGACAATGGGAATTTATCTTCCAACTTGTTCGAGACCAGAAATCTATCTAGCCTTACAAATCATGTGTTAAATTGGCAATTTGTCCAGGTATATTTGAAATTGGAGGATCCAATGTTGATTAGATCATAATCGTCTATGAATGTTTGAAATTATCTCACGTTAGGCCTTCCATTCTGGTTTGGGTGTGATCTTTCCGAGCTATAATCTGTGCACATCCTTGTTGGGGTTTGCAGCTTGATATTTCTAGAAGGAATTCTTTTTTAATGGATGCATCACACGGACCATAAATTGTTGTTAGGGCCCAAGAGAAGTCACCAGAATTAAGTAACAGGGTAATTCAAAATCTCAAATGTGTTTTTGTCCTTAAAGTCGTAGTGGAAGTGTTTATCCCAACCAATATTCCGCCCGAGGTCCCAATTGATGGCCTTACCAACCATTCATTTATGAATATACCCCCAATTTTGTTAAGGGTAGATTTAGGGATATCCTCAAGTTTTTTTTCTTGGATGATTATTACATCAGGTCTCACAATTTTAATAATACTCTTAACTGACCTACTTTTTTGTTGTTCCCTACCCCCCCCCCCCCCATATTCCATGTCATTATCTACATTAAATTTGATAATTCTTTTTAGGCTAGTGTGTATATGCCTAAATTGGCAGTTGTCTCCTCTAGCATACCCAAGGTAGAGAGGTCAATGTAGGGGAGATTTTGTTTCCTCCGAATGTCACATAGGAACATTCTGGTTTGGTTCAGGTTTACAAAATTAAGGCCTAATTTGCTACAGAAATAGTTAAACTATTCATAGCTAGCCCAGGTAAAGATATCATGGTTATTTCCATACCCGGTTGATGTACTGCTCACTTGAGTAGTGTCAAAAGAGGAGCTGCTCGAGGGTGAAGGGCAAGATGTATATGTTGATTTCCGTCTCAATATTTCGTTATTGTTAGAAATTAAGGTGGGTGATGCATCTCTAATCCTAGATATGACGTTAGTGGGTTGTATTGCCTACTACAAAGATAGAAGGTTGGGGGCTACCTCAAGGTGAGTCGGTCGTCGTGTCCTCCGCCGCTTGTATGTCGAGGCTGAAAATTCTTTCTTTTGGAGTGGTCATGTAAGGTTCCACGTGCTCCTTGGCAACCTCCATTGATTTGCCTTTGTCCGCGCACGACGTTGCAATTGGTGACGATTCTGATCCTTAGTCGTTGTAGAATGAGCTTTGCAGTGTGTTATAGGAGTAAGGTTGCCTTGTGGAATTTACGATCCCCCACCAGAGTGGGTAAAGGCATTGAGCTTGTGATATTTTGAGCTTGCATAAGCGTATTGTGTGGCATGTGGGAGTCATATTCGGCAAGTTGTTCATCCATGGTGCACCCATTGATGGGCCAAAGCCCATTGGTCCAACAACATAAGGTGGAAAGTATGGGTTGCCATTGTAATGATCAAGTAGGCTTTGTTGATGTTCATGTTGATGCCCTCTACTGGTGCTAACACTTGTTACGTTGTGCTCTGCTTTTCTTTGTTTGGAGTCGTCGCTGTCACGATAGGCCTAGTTTCGAGCACTCGACGTTCTACATCCTTCCCTTCTGCCTGGGTAGTCACAGGGGTTTTAGTTCCACTAGGTTCCCTCGGTGAGTCACCCCAACAGGCTTTGGGCCTGCAAGTGATAACGATGAGGGTCTCCCTGGCAAAACCAGATTTATTTCTACCTTGTTGTTTTGCTTGTTCAGGTTGCTCCTGTAGGATCGGTTGATGTGGTGGTTCATCCTCGACTGGTGCTCGGTGTATGACGATCATGTTTTTGTTAGTAAGCATTGGTCCCTTGCTCGATGAATGATCTGTCTATTCAAGTGCTTAAGTTCCCCTTCCTGGTGGTCTGGATTTCCTGAATAACTCGCCATGTTGGTCGAGAAATCTAGTTGTTGCATGTCTCCTGCCCATGCATTGGTAGACATTGGGTTGGGGTAGGGTTGCCCTATTCCTCCACGCCCTCACAGGGCCATTTGTTGTTTCCGTTTATCCCGCGACGCACTGAGTTGTTGTTGCGAGAGCCCAAGAAATTTCTTCTTGGCTTGTAGTTCATTTCGCCCTCGCTTAGGTCGCTACAACAATTGAGATGTCGTAGACATCACCATAACTTCTGAAGATTTTATTTGTCGGAATTTGGTGCACTGAGTAGTGGAGACCTTGATCCTAGCCATGTTTATTACACTATTACACTTTTGAATAGTGTGTTGGGGTTGATGTCCACTAGAGTTCAAAAGTCGAGCTCCTCCATGCTTACTGTAACATCCCGAAACATCGGAAAATTTAAAAATTCATAATCAAGACAAAGAGCACAATAATCAAGGCGGGACTGTTACTTCTCATAAACAATAAAGCGGTGCACCATAATACATCAGAGTTTGCCAAAATGAATACATGATTACAACAAAACGACAAGGGAAGATAAACGTAATCATGTGGACCTCAGTGGTCTGACTAGAGGATCCGACTCCAAACGCGCGCGCCCGCCGATCACCACCCTACTGGACCTACTGCGGTCCTGAAAATATATAACAACAATGCCTGAGTTTCCAGAAGGAAACCCCGTATGCCAACTCACCTACATGCATGCATTACATAATGGACCTATCATACTAGTATCATGTCATGGCATCGACAGAAAGGAAAACAGTTCCCCCGAAGGGTAAAACAGGACATCAGTCCGACAATCAACAACGAGTCTCCCGAGGAGACCTACTGCAGGCACATGCAGCCTTACAGCACGCGACATCGCACCCCCCACACGCAGCTACACTACTCAAGGGTTCGGCAGGGAGCCTCTGTCACGCCTGCGCGCCGATAGAATACAGATCTGCAAATCTCAGTGGTCGGAGCCACAGGGACCAACGGGGCCGTCGCCCAGAAGGTATAACAACAACATCTCGGTAGGTGCCCAGCCGAGGAAAACAACATAGCCGGAACAGCTTCGGCCCAACAATCACCATCGCCGGCACAACCTCGGCGGCATCACCGGCACAGCATCGGTGGTCCATCACAACAGTCCGGCACAGCATCGGACAAATCCAGACCGAAGTCTGTCAGGTCATCAGGCTCCTCGAGCCGCAAACACCAACCGCGCCGCTATAAAAGCAGGGCAGCGACCTCCGTAGCCCGTGGGCCGGTAGTCACCTCACCCAACGCCAGTTGCGTGCCCGCACAAACAACAACATTGGGATCCGCGATCCCTCAGGCCTGCTATACTACAATAAGTCCAATCCATCCATCACATTTAGTCACGCTCCATACCTGGAACTGACGCGTCCCGAACACCCACACTCTTCCCAACGGCGGTCCCTGGGCAGGCACGCATCACGCCCCCACCGTCACCTCCCGGCTCACGCACAAGGCGAGGACACGGGTTTTCGTGGCAAAGTTGGCGTTCAAAAAGGGAACCAGGAATTCTGTCCTGGGCCCAAACGGTCGACCGTAAGAGGTGATTCGGTCGACCGTTTCCAGAAAGGAATCGGTCGACCGTCCCTAACATGGTCTACCGCTGCGCACAGAACACAATCCCCCCAACGGTCTACCGAAGGTCTAAAACCGGTCGACCGAACGAGGTCAAAATCCGGAGTTTGGTCAACATTCAAATCATCCTATCGGTCGACCGACTCAGGGGTCCCGGTCGACCGAAAACTAACAGTACACCATTTTCAATCTTTTAATCCTTCGGTCGACCGACTCAGGGGTCTCGGTCGACCGATAACAGTTAGGGTCAACCTACATTTCTACGTCATATAACGGTCGACCGAACATATACCACGGTCAAACCACAAGCATATAAAATCCAATATATTTAAGTTTCGGTCGGCCGAAACGCAACAGGCAGTAAATCTACACATGCATTCGGTCGACCGCCCAAGGGCCGGTCGACCGTCTGGTCGTCTTCAACCTCGCGCCAGCCGAGGTTTCTTCGCCCAAACGCGACGTCGGAGAGGCCTCCGACCTCCTCCGACCGACCAACACGACCCTCTCATGAGTGTCAACAACAAACCACACTAGAGAGCGGCATACCTCAACCACGACGACGAAACGCCGGAGCTCCGCTCACGCACGTCGCCTCCTCTGGTCTCCTCGCGCTAAGCCTCCGCACGAATGTCTTCCTCGTCTGCCCCCTCCGCGACAGCTGCTCCCACCGCGCGCACCAGCAAGGAAGGAAGAAGAAATGAGGAAGGAGATGAAAAAAAAAGAAGAAGAAAGAAGAGCCTTATTTAAAAACTCGGATGCTACAGTACCACCCAACTCTCTCTCCCCTTATCTACAGTGCTCGCCCCTTCACCTTCCCATGCAACTCCTGCACATTCACCTTCCCCATGCAAACCACACTTTAAACATCATTAGCCCACTAACCCTAGGTTAGGGATCTAACACTTACTGTCAATACAGTTCCTTCCATGACTTAGTTGTTATATGCGTAAGAATATTTTAATGCAGCACAATGCGTTTAAAATTTAAATATTGCCAGAAATTGTGTTCTGTTGCCGGAGTTAGGTACTCCGATCAGACTTGGTTGGCCAAAAATATGAATGTCTTCCTCGCCTTCCAAGTTTGTCTCGTGAAGGAGAGATGAAGTGGCAAAACTTTTGTTTTGAATCGCTAAAAGAGTTCGATCAAAAAGTGGAGCAAGGGCAACGATTACGTAAAATGTTACAACATTCGAACGCCTGGCCTAGGTCGCCGGCAGCCCCACCTCAATGTCACTAGTGGACAAGAATGGAACCCAAAGTGTGGGAGAAAGAGGAACAGGGAGAGCGAGGGAGATAGACCTTGTTGGCTTAGCGGGCGGGGCTGCTGGCGAGTTGCACGAACTAAGAGCCTAAGTCTGTTAAGGCAGCTTTAGCAGATCCACGATGGAAGCAAGCAACAGAGGAAGAGCTTCTCGAAAGTATTTTCTTCGTCCATGCCTATGGTGTAAGGAGGTTTTGTCTTGACCCAAATAAGATTGGTTAATAGATACTTTCAGTGGGGTTAGATGATAAAACAGAACGAACTAAATCGCAATGGTTATCAAACCTCTTTAAATTTATAGTATTCTACTTATGGTCTTGCATACTCTTTAAATTCCACAATTAGTTGAACCTATTAGGCTTGAATTTGTTCGTGCCCCATCTAAATTAGTTGTGATCCACTTACACTCTTATTGGGCTTCAATCTGTTCGTGCCCCCTATCCAATTACACACCTAATATAGAAGATTTGGTCACACACCAAAAGAAAACGAGTAAACAACCCATGTTCATTAATGAGAAGAAGCTTACACGGGTGAAGTACATCACAACCAACTCTCGATCCCTTCTGTCTCCTTAATGTGAATTCCTAAAACCAACGAACATAACCTTTATTTATGGACTCAAATGCACACACAAAAAAATCCTTGACATCTAGAACCAGATATATGTTCACGATTTTGCATAACCTAGAAGAAACCAATAAGCCACTTGAAGGTTATTTCAGCTCATGTGCGCACTTTGAAGTTCATTACCAAAATATAACCAAATTTTCTCAACAGTCCAAAACCATGGATTTAATTCGCAACGAACGCCAGCAATTATAGGTGATTGCTTCGTGACATTTTTCCGCACACACAATTGTAGCATTTTTTTTATAAGATCGCGGACGATGAAGAAAAGCATATCTTTATTTTTCAATCCCAACTAGTTTCCCCTTCCCAGTAATATGGTCTATTTTCTTATTATAAAGACAAAAAAAGATAAAATGCACTTTCGTACAATGTACGGACGTATCTTATTGTAACTACGCGTCTAGACATAAACTTCATTTATAAGTATAGATTATATTGGAAAGGGGAACGATTAGAAGAGAGCGATCGTCTCAGCCTCGTCGATGATGTGATCCGCCATAGAGTCGACAAGCTTATCTTTAGCCACCTACAAAGAATAAAGCAAACCATTGTCAATCCTGAAGGTTAAGAACTTCAAATAAATCATGAATGAGCGTAGTAACATTAACTACAATTCCATACTAATCATACACTACCTTGTGAAATAAATGTGGAAATTCCAAGTTTCACTTGTTGAGCTAAAGCTTAGGAAGTCATTATTGATTTGATGGGAAAAAACTTAAAATAGAAAACTACTTCTAGAACGATTAGACTTTAGGGTGATAAAGATTCCTCAAGAATTCCAATACTAAAAATTTTACACGTGGAACGAGCTCTCTCACTTCTACCCTTCAGAAAGACTGGAAGCAGGGTATATATTATTATAGATTCTTTTACCTACCTTAACTTTCTACAAACCAATAATGACAAATCAAATTGCTGACTTTTCTAATAACTTTTTTTTTTCCGATTAACGTTTAACTATTAACTATTCCAAGTCTCAAAATATCATATTAAACTAACCTATATATATATAGTTTCAAATCATTAATTACCTTGTTTCCTAAGTGGATCGAATCATCCAAAGCGTAAAGCTTGAAACGGTACCTATGCCCCAGGGTCGGCGGCATAGGCGGTCCCCATCCTAGGACTTTCCAATCATTCATGCCTTCTTGGACTCCAGCAAATTCAGCTCCAAGTTCAACCTCCTTGCTGGAGAACCCCTCCGGCAAGCCTTTCAAAGTTGGGGGTATGTTGACCACCACCCAATGCGTCCACGGCACGAGAGGCCCACCCGGTTCCGGAGCGTCGATGTCCTCCACAATAAGTGTTAGACTCTTTGTTACCTTTGGCACGTTGTACCTATTTTAAGTAGATAAAATGGTATCAACTTAAAGTCAATCAAAACTGCATTATATGCGTTGAAAAGTGAATTGGTTTATCGTTCATTAATATTTGGGGAAATAAATTATATGCGTTGAAAAGCGAATTGGTTTGCTATCTTTATCGTTTATTAATATTTGGGGAAATAAATTAAAGAACCAAAGTAGGACAATCAAGATTTACGTAAGACTGCAGAATTCTTTTGAAGACCAAATATTTAATTAATTTAATATATTTCCAATTTCACCCCAAAAATACTCCACCACCACAATCTTACATCACAAACAAAACTACAAACATCAAATCTCAAATATTCTAACCCGACGACGACACTGCCACCCCCATACACTCGGACCATCGTTCCCGCTTGTTTCGGTTGAACGACTAACTCGTTTGGTGCAAACAAGACAACTTTTTTAGTGAAAAGGATTGAGCTTCTTTAGTGAAAACGACTTAACTCGTCAGTGCATCCCACGCCAGACTGGTTTGTCACAGGTTGTTTGAGATACTACTGCAGAAAATAAAATACACGTTGGATATATGGACTATATACGTCAAATATACCGAAGCCCTGACCTGACGTCTATCTATATGACGTCTATACGCTTAATAGTCGACGTTTATTACATAGGTTTGAACTCAAATTGTTTGGTGGACAAAAAGACCCAACTTGTTTTATGATCCCTCAAACCGGCAGTCTTCCATGCTATTTATGAGTCCAATTTCTTAATTTGGAACTCGATTACCATTATTTCCAAATAAAAACATATTGGAATCATAAAAAGACCAAAAATTGAAATGTCGTCCCGAAAACCAAATATTAGTCTTATTAGTCTCATGAGATGAAATCAACGTGTAACTGATAGTTTAAGATAATAATTTTTGAAATCTATTTTGAACTGTTGATTAACTTCTAAAATCTATTTTGAACCATTGAATAATTTGATAAGCAAACTCGCGAAAAAAAACTGAGGAAGGTCATGAGCAAACAAGGTGAGTCGAGCGGCTTGAGAACAAAAAGCGAGCTAAACACAAGCACAATTTTCGCACTCGAATCGAGCCACGAGCGGATAAAAAATAAACGAAGTCGGCCTCGCTCAGCTCGAAACAAACTGGTTTACGGAGCTACTTTGGGAATAGTAATTATGATATGGTTGTAAGGAACAATATATAATTGTTAAACATGCATGATATTGTTAACGAGAAAGAAACGAATGATAATGGTGACAACAAATCTTACTTTCTGGAAAAGTTTTTTTTGTCTGTCTTAAAAAGTAATTAATAAGCTATGAGCCTACGATTGTCAATAACAAATATATACTTATGAAAATATGAATTTAGATATCATGATTACCATTCGAGAGGTGGTGAGATGTTCTTGAGGGCGCCTTGGCCGTCTCTAGTGTACTTCCTCGGTAGCCGACCGTCGTGCCCGAACGCCGGCAACACGACTCTAAACTCATCCGCCATGACCACCGGTATTCGTGTTGAATCGAAGAAGAAGAAGAAGAATGGAAAAGGGAATACAAAACTATTTATTTGTGTTGGATTTGTATTTCCTCTCTTTGATAGGCACACTACGTGGAGAGTTCGAAGGTTCGAGTCCATTACAGATGTTAGAAACTGGAAGGTTTGTTAATTTCGAAGAAATATTAGACAAGTCACAAAAGGATCCACCTAGAAGTCGAGTTTGACTTTGGCAACGTTCAAAGCGAAAACGTTTTTGGACTACAAACAACAGACATACTACGGTAACATGGTCTGAGAGACACCGTTAATTCAGCTGTGGGGCTGTGTGAACCCAATATTTTTTCTAATAACTTGATCTTGTGATCTTTCGAAAAGTATCCGTACAAATTTAATTTTATGTTTAAGTAAAATCGGGATAAAATTTAGGAAGATCCCAAAATTAAATCAATATATTATGTTAAAGCAAGTTCAAAAAGATAATGCATACATATATTTTTAAAAATACCAACTAAGAAACATAGATATTGCAAAAGGATTACTTACTGTTTGTCTTCCTAATTATGTCTTAATATCACTTTTCATTCCTCAACTTTCAAAGTTGACAGTTATCCCGTGAATTTTCTTTTTGTAACACTTTGTTTCCTTGAATTTTAAAATTCATTATTTAAATACATATTTGTTATATTTTTTGTAATTTATTTCGTTGTATCATTAATACACTATTAAATCTATATTTATATGAAAATTTAGATCGAAACGGATGTCCAATTTGATTGGAATTTTGATCGGATTGGTACTTAATTCAATTTGAGATAATCCAATTTGAGTTGCATCCTTACTTTTTTATATATTTTTGAATCTAAATAACGATTTAGTATCATCAAATTTATTACTAAATTCTTCATGACAAATCTAATCTAATCTTACAAGGGAGGACTTCTTCCCCTGCCCTTCATTTTTTTATAAATTTATGATAATTTTGTAGAAACACTCACATATCTGATTTTATTTATTTATTGGTCATTTAATAGAATAGTCCCTCTACAAGTTGTTATTGTGTTTTCTATATTGTAGTTGTTAAAACTTGCTTAGAAGTGTTTTTCCTTTGAAGTTTTGGTTGAAATTTATCAAACAAATATCATTGGCATATTAACTTCTCTTTGAATACATTCTAATAATTTGTTCAGACATTTATATATATATAACTATTAAGTTATTTCACGAATTTATGTGTTAAGTTTTATATAAATTATTATGAGTAACTTCTTCTATATGATATTCTTGTTTTTTTTACTTGTTATGATTGTTTTAAAAAAATCATGTAATTTATATTTTTATTTTAAAAAGTGTCTTCAATGTTTTGTTATTATAAGTATTATGTGATACATATAAATGTTAAGATATTTGACATGTTTATATATATATATATATATGATTATGAGTTTTCCTGCGTTTTCCCTCTGTCTATTGAGGGGCCGACAGAAGCAAAGGGGAAAATTTTGTTATACATTAAGGACTACGTAGGGTAATAGAGAAAATATATTTTCTTTACCGGAGCTAGCTCTCAAACGGTTGGAAAAATTCTAATAAGAGGAAAATTATTTTCTTTTCTCTATACTTCCTGGTGCACAAATCCCCTTAAGTACTAATGATACAGAAGTCTTGATTAATTCGTTGTCCTCCACGGACCACAGTTGTTTACTGTTAAGATGGTTCTTTCTTATTCGCTCTTTCTCAAGTATACACGTGTCTTAGTCCTCACATAGATAAACACGAGTAATGCCTTATTTCTAGTACTCACAATAAGGGATGAAAATTAATGTCTGAAATCCACCTATCTGGTCACCTCCGTATCCAAAATAAAAGAAATCATTCGAGAAAAAGAAATCTACAAACCGTTTTCGTATTCACATTTGAACATCTGCAAAAAAACCAAAGGAATATGGATATTGGTAAATCTCATCCAAAAAATTATAATATATATATATATATATTCATGTTTGTAATAATGCAATTTATAATGCATGTTTGTAATAATGCAATTTATAATTTATATGTATATATATATATATATATTCATGTTTGTAAGCCTTATATAGTTATGTTATTTATTCGTATTTATATATTATCTATTACTCATACATTATCTCTATTATTATTTGTAATATATTTAGACTTAATTTATACATATTTTCTATTATATATTGTATATTAAGTATCTTAAATTTGACTTTATGTTGTTTTTATGTTAAACATGCTTACTTTTCATGTGTTATGTAAATTTTTGTTAGATAAGATTTTTTGACGTGGAAAAAATATTGCAAACTTCAATACTTTCAATGCAGATGCAGATTCATCTATGTTTTCCATATACAATCCAAATCCCTTGAATGTTTGTATGAACATCCAACTATCCACATCCATATTCATATTAGAGTTTTACTGATAGAGATGTACGGTGTTGATTTGCTCCTTCAGCCTGTCTCTTAGGAAAATTCAACTCCACCGTCTTTCGAAACTTCATAGAAAAACATATGCCTACATTGAAGTGTCAGAAGTCAGGTCCAACAACATTTAAGCATGACTATTTTGCTCCGGACTCCGTCGTTATTTACTCACATCGGTTTACACATAACCACCGACATTCAGTTACCACGCCCACACAAACGTGATCACTCGAAGTTCCAACAAAAGCACCACCTTGCACTAATTACAGCACATCTTCAGGTATCGCTAACTAGTTATTTAACAATAACTAATGCACCAAAAAATACTCAAGCAAAATCACGATAGAACAAATAAAAAAACATTTTTCTTAGCCAACTTTAGTTTAATTCTATTATTTTCTAGAAAATGGATTTATAATACAACTCATTTTGTTCCTTGAGACAAGGCACTTTACATTCTCATAAGATATAGCTTTCTCCGCACACGATACTCTGATCTTACACATTATTGACTTATGGACATCGAAACAGAAACCTCCAACATTACATGTTTCATTAATTCTGTTTTCTTGGACGTTTAAACTTGGATAGTTGTCCAGCGGCTTCTTCACCCGGACAACGTCTCAAGAAAGTGTCCAGAGTTTTTTGCTTTGAACAATCACTTCCCGGATCGCTGTAGGAAACTTCTAATGTGTTTTCATGCCCATCAAGCATCTGAAGTTTTTCATGCACAAACATCAATTTAGTAATGATGAAAAAGTAATGATCTACAAGATATAGATTCAAAGGTCATTACAGAAATCATCCTCCTGAGAATTACTAGAAGCCATCTCCTGTAAACAATTCATGTCCGCTGCATTTTTACCTTCTGTTTCTTGAACCATGACCAGCTCAGGAACCAAACAAACACATATTGGAAACCAAAATGCTTAAACCGAATGCTAAAGCATATGTTGCTGCAGTATAATACTTTGTTTTATCAGCCGAAGCGAAGCCAAAATTTCATATATCAAATTTTGCATTCTTTTCGTTTCTAGAAACCACCCAAGTGAATATAATGCGCAAATAATCTCACAACACGTCCAGTATATGACATTATGACCTACATACCTCTTACAGGAGATGGCATTCACATAAATTTCATAAATGGAATGTGAATATCTTCTAAGATGATATTTCATATTTCAAACAACCACCACCCAAGTTCACTACATTGGATCAGCCATCCATCGAAGTGTTCTATGAATGACAATTTCACATTGTACACATTTGAAAAGGTAGATATGAATTTCCTTGATACCGATTTGTGTAGGAAAAGGAAAGGTGAGGAAATATACCTGACCCAAATTTCCGGACTTGTTATGAATTGTGTTCCTAGGTCAAAAGAATGTCATGAGAACACACTAGGACAATGAAACGACATGATGAAAAGATGTAGATCATCGTTGCAATGCTACTTACCACATCATATCGTCAACAGTGTCATTAGCGAGAAGATAATAAATATTAACAGAGGATGCCTGCAAAATAAACCAGAATGGACCTCAAAAACAGCAAAATGGCACTGAGAAAAAACTTTGCTTTACATGTAATTCAATAATTCATTAATCATAATGCTGCTAAATGTTTTGTTGCTTAAGAAAAAAAGACAATAAAACAAAGTAATGGACAAAAATAATTGCAACTAAACTAGAAACTATGCTTGTACTGGATTAAAGGTTTTCTTGTCATTACTGTAGTAAAAAAAACAATGCCTGTAAACTTCTAAGCCATGTAAACTCACTCAAGTATTATATATGTTATTTCTCTTCGGGAAAAAATATTTAAGGTAGTTACAAGGTCTTCAACTTTGATTGCCTAACATTTATCAACTTCTTCATTGCAACAAATCCTTGAAATACTTGCTTGTTGGTAGTCTGTACATATACTGTCCACGCCTAATTACCCATCACAAATTCACACCTAATTACCTGTCCAATCCGGTGGGCACGGTCTTCTGCTTGAGTAATGTCACCTGGATTCCAGGATAATTCGGCAAATATCACTGTACTTGCTGCTGTCAATGTGAGCCCAACACCTCCAGCCTTTATAGAGAGCTGCAGATTTTGCGTGTGTTATCTCATCATGATTTGAAGTTGTATAACTAGTACTGCATGCAGTGTCTGCATGTTAGACGTGGCAAAAACTGGACCGAACATGTGATCAAAGCAGACAATTATATGGACTTGGGTTTTAACCACTTATAAATTAATTGAGTCCTAATCCTATTCCAGATGACATGTTAACCCATCAAGGCAAGGTTGGGTTCCAACCAGCTCAATCTGCTTACCCTATCTCAACCGTTCAGAGTTTGACAGATCAATATGTCACAAATTTGGAAACATCCAACAATTTTATACTGATCATTTCTCTAGAAAAATAGTAAACAAAAAACAAAAGGGTGAGATCATTTGCTTGTGTAATCTGAAATATAAGACAACAGGCTGGGGCACAGCAAATAGGCCAGTTGATGCACTGAAGCTGTCACGAAACAAAATTTGACAAGGCTACGTAACATCTATGAAATAACAAATAGAATCAATTAAAAAACACAAACATCAGGAAAAACAAGATAAGTGTACCACTGCTGCCCTGATATCTTCCTTCTCCTGAAACTCAGTCACTAATGCTTGCCTTGATGATGATGGGGTTCCACCATCAATTCTGATACAACCTACTTTCTTTTTCTGTCATAACCATGCATATAGCCGAAGATATGATTTTATAACGACAATGACCAACAAGAAAGAATTGTCGGAAGTAGACACTTCTTAATTCTTACTATAAGGTGTTGGTGTATGCCATCAATCATGCACTGGTGGTGAGCAAATACTAGGAACTTAAAAGGAGCCTGCAAGTTGACAACACGAACCTTCATAAATCAAGGGCAGAGATCATTTACCTAAAATTCAATCAAGAAAAGGTAATGCAAACATATTTCCATGAATATAATTCAAATATCCATGAATGATCCAAGTTCAGAGTTGCTCCAATAAATATCATACATCTTTTGCTTTGGAATATCATATTATTACACAATTTCTATTAAAGATAATAGGTTATTCCAGAGTCCAGGCCAGTATATTAATTTTATTCTTAAGTGCTGACAAACTGAAAGGACCAGACGACCTTATACATAGTGCATTAGTCCTAGAAGAAAAAAGACATTAACATAGAAAGCACATAGGGTAAAAGAAAATAGAAAGCAATTATTGAATATGTGGTTGTAAACCTACTTGTAACGAATAGATATTTAAGCATCAAATTTAAATAATAAAGGGTGGAACTATAAACTATTACCTCCATGACAGTAGAATCTAAGAAATCAATAACTGCTGGAAGCTTTACTTCTGAGGACTCATTAAAGATCTGCAGTTTATGGGAAAAAGTCCAAATACAATTAATTTCAATAATACCACCTCGAGCCCAAAAATATTAAAAAATATCAATTTACTATAATCAGGTTATACTTCCAACTGTAATAAAAAATCATATTTCAGACAAAATGTTGGCCATATAATAAATTTGACTAGGTTAAATGGAAATATATATATATATAGCCAAACTCTAGTGAGCCCAGGGCTCATCTGATTTAGTTTAAGCGCCTTACAATCTCACCATTGGATATTATTTACGGTTATTTCACATTTAATTAGCATAACCGTGTTTCTCTTAATCTACCTTACAATTTGAAATGAGTGGTGGATATTGTGGGGCTTAATTTAAAAAAATTAAGCCCAGAGCTCACTAGAGAATCATGTATGTATGTATGTATATACATATACATACATGTGTATATATATACATATAATAGACTTGACTAGCATATATATACATATAATTAGCATATACATCTATAGATATACATACATGTATATACATATACATACATGTATATACATATATATATATATATCATGACAACAAATACAATTAACGAATGTTGCATGTAGAAGAGATCCAAAAATGCACAATGTGACCAAAACAATATTCTACTTCAAGACCAGTTGACTGCTTGTAAACATGTGTTCAGAGAAAGTACATGACATCCTGGATTGCACTACATCGTGTGGTTTGAATATATGATGCTTGTAATTAGTCTGTTGTAAATTGCAATGAAAACCATATTACACCATTTACATGTAATCTAAGTTACCTTGACCGAGCAGGTAATCAAACTGCATGGGACTAGAAAAGACTTTCGATCATATAAAACCATTACATCATTCATGTAGTCTGCAAAACACCCTTAAATTAACAATTAATGTCTTAACATTTATATGAAAATTTTATGTGTTACTTTTATCTTTTATCCTCTTCCATTTTACTTTCCAATTCACTTTTATTTTTCCCCTACTTACTACTTCTTACCTCTAAAATCTCTGCCCTCATCATTTACTTTGTCCATAATACCTCAAAAATCTCTTACTTCTTACCTCCTTTTTTTATTGGTTCGGATGGTTCGTACTTCTTACCTCTATTATATCCCTTTATCATATTCTATTTGACCCTCACGCTTCTTTGGACATGGAGTCGCAGGTTTGGAACAAGTGCATTCCACCAGAATCATGCTTCCTTGCTTGGCTTATCTACAAGGGGATGATGGTACTTGGTGAGCAGGTGCCCATTATAATTGGCGGATGAAGAGCATAATGATCAAATCTTCATATCATTGTGCAATGTTAATGAGCTCTTGGGGAAGTTTGGCTCCAAATTGGGAAAAGTGGACTTCGATATGGGTTTTGATTAGAGGTGCAAACGGATACTGACTATCCGCGGGTAGTCCATATCCTTTTTTTAAGGATATGGATACCATTTCCCAATCCAAGTAGATACGTATATTAGTTTTCAAGTTTTTGAAGATACAGATATGCATATTTTGGCCAGATACGGATATCCACAACATTAATATAATGTTCTTCCCAATATATGTTTAAATTAGTGATTTTTTTCATGATTTCTTTTAACTTTTACTTAAAACTTACTAATACACATAAAATTTGTTACATTTCAAAATTAATGCAGTCAAGATATAATTTTATCCAATTTAAGAGGTAAACTTTTATGTGAGTTACCATGATATACACTCATTTTATATTGTACATGTACACCACATATATTCGTTTTTTATCCGTATCCATTTATAAAATATTTGTTCCATATCTGCATCCGTATTTTAAGGATATATATACACATTTTTTGTATCCAAGACGGTCCATATATGTATCCATATCCGCCAATCAAATATTGATATGGATATGATAATACCCACATCCGATCCGTATCCCATCCGTTTGCACCCCCAGTTTTGATTGTCATGGTTTCTGTAATACATTCGGTGGAGGAACTTCCTTAAGGACCTATTTCGAAAGTTGGCAGACTTGGTTCTCTAGCCCTTCGGTGGAACATTTGGGGGGGCAAGAGATAGAGTGCGGTTAGAGCAAAAAAATAGACACTGGGAATATCTGTAACAAAAAAATTGGGATGCCTACTTTTGACTCCAAGGAAGGGGGTGAAAGCTGTTTTTTAAGTACAATGCTTGGGCCTTGGGGATAATTTGTATTGAATTTGGGTGACCTATGGTTATCCCATAACTTGTGGGGTGGCTACAGGTCTTTTTGTGCTTGGTGTGCTAGAATTACTCTGTGACACACTGGTTATAGATACTTTTGTTTTTTCTTAACCCTTGTGTCCCTTTTCCATTCTCTATTAATGATAAAAAAAAAATATGCCCTCATAACTATTCAATCCCACTTTGCCTCCACTCCAACTTTTCTCTCTATTTCCTATTGATTCCTCTCTGTATTTTTTATTCTCTTTAACGTTTTTCCAATCTCTTGTTTTCTCTATTATCTTACTCCCTTTTCACTCTCCCTCTATATCTCTCTTATCTTTAATTCTCTGTTGACTTAGTTTTTTTCAGCTCTTCTCTTTCGGCTCTCTGCTTTCATCATCACTTGCATCCTCTCTCTCTCTTTCATATATCTACCATCACCTCTTCTCTCTCCCATCTTACTAGGTCCCACAATGAGTTACTCTATCCCTATCTTTTCCTAATCCCTCACTAAAACCACTCTTTCTGATCACTTTCTCAGAACTTTCTTTGGGCCAATGTGTTTCTTCCAAACTGGCTTAGAACATAGCTGGAAAACTAATTTTGAGACTCAAGATTAATTAGATGAAAACAAATATAAGATCAGAAAGAAAAGAGAGAACAGAGGTAAGAAAGAATCGCAAATATATTTAGAAGAGTCAGGGTGCAGGACACATGATAATGAATAGAAGTGGGAAAAGAGAGAGGACAGAGCTCTTATATAACAAAAAATATGATGATGAATTTCGCGGAGAAAAGAATGACAAAGAGGACAGAGAGAGAGAGAGAGAGAGAGAGAGAGAGAGAGAGAAACTGAAAAATATAGTGTCCAAAATACAATTAATAATTACATTACTTGCTGTTCAAACACTATAACTATGATTGGTACTTCACGGGTTGGGTTCCAAACTCTTAGCAAAGACTAAACTAGATTCTGTCGAAACATTACGAGCAAAGAAAAACGACCCAAGAAAAAATCTCTTTGCACCATACAAGAATCTATAACACTTACTTAACAAAATAATAACTATAAGTCTTAAGGAACACAAAGGCAGCCTGAAGCAAATTATAGGCAATGCAAAAGTGAGTCAAGTGACTACTACATAAAAAAATAAAACCAAATTGTAAGTATAAACTGTAAAGCAAGCACACAACACTACTTAACATACTCCAATTTGGTTTTCCTAATGATAAAGTAAATCAAATAAAGGACAATTAATGGTCTGGCAACTTCTGATGGAAAAAAAAGGAAAAGAGAATTAACAAGAAAACTGGGAATTGAGTTCCTCATGTTTGAGTAGTATGAGTTCACAAAGATGGAAATAACCCTGACTTTTCTCCATTACTCCAATATACCCCAAAAAAGACTAAAGGTGAACAATGGAGATTCTTTCCTATATAATATCTAGACAATGAAGATTCCCTCCCTGGTGTATCAACCATAATAGAGCAAAGAGCTTTTCTCCTTTTCATCTCCTACGTGAATACAACATTTAAGACTACACTTCACCAAAAGCACTTTTAATAACGACGTTTTCACCACAAAGTGCACCATCACGCATGTGAAGCAATTATCTCATTTTATTTCATTGATATACTCCCAGAATAGAATAAGGTGAAAATCAAAATTTTCATTTAGACAAATTTGAAAATGAAATTAATCATCCGGAATCAGACGTGCAGTTGTGGACTAGATCTATGATCCTGAATTTTAAAACACAAAAGTACAGATGAAGAAGTTGCCATTTGCCAAGCAGTACAGACAAAGAAACATTTCTTTCACTCAAGATATAAACATTCAGTATGACATCAAAAATAGAACAGTTCCTGGGCTAAGAAAAATGAACATTGAGAAATGAAGGCTTTGTCACATACCCTACTGACCATACTCTGCCGTGATAATCTTAGTGATTCTGCTTCATCAGCGGATCCACACGTCTTCATTTTGGCTTTTATAACATCCAGCTGCAAAGACAATACAGAGTGTGTGTAAATGCTTTTGGATTGAGAATTCATCAATCATCAGTAGGGAAAAAAATCACAAGGAAACACTTAAGAGTAGCATCGGATTCAAGAACTTATTTAAACAACAAATTGGCATTCAACCTCGCTACCCACCATCCAACTGATAATACAATCAGCATATAAACAAAAAACAAATACACAGAATCTCTGTCTGACAACTGTTGCCTGTCTCCTTGTTGTAACAATAGTACGAATGCAAGAAAAGTCAATTGCTACAACTAAAGGTTCTTGCTTCTTTCTGTTTCTAATGTCTTTATGAGGTAAAAATGAAAAAAATGATAATATTGATACCTTCGTATTTAAATTTGACCAGTACAGCCATTAAGCCCACCGGATCCTGCAATTTACTTTATAGACCATGCTGCAGATTTTTACATCTAATAAAATACATTGGCTCTGCGTGGGATGGGCTTTGGTCATAGTATATGGTACTTTGGTTATGGTCCTTGTTTTTTTGTCATGAACAATCCAAAGTCCAAACCATTGAATCATAATGTTCAGCCAACCCAAGCCCTACATCCTTTCTTGATGATACCTTGTGCCTGATGGTTATGGTACTTTTTGATGGATATAATGTCATAAGTTCAAACCCAAACAATCCCAACCCTAACTCTTCACCTCCTTCGTTACAACATGCATCTCCATTTTTTGTAACTGTCAAGACCAGACACCTTCAATACTTCGACATTTATGACAACGCTTTATCTCCACCTTTTGTAATGGCAAAGACGGGGCCATCTTCTCCACTTCTCACCTCTATCACACTTGGCTTATTTGAAGTAGGGAGTAGAGACTGCTGTTGTGCCACTAATACTTTCGATGCTATACACGAACAATACCTATCATACTCGCAGGACCCATCCCATACTCATTTAAGGGGCTGATACGGGTACAGCGTAGGGAAGGCGAGTAGAGACCCGTACCAATTTCTGATCTGGGAGGGGGCAGGTATGATCTAACCCACCCTGTTTACAGCCTCAACATCAAAAAACGTTTTCTTGCCGCAACCCATAAAACAAAAGGATGGAATTTAAAAGGTTGTGCAATATGCAATACATTGGAAATCTGGTATAAGATATGGAGTGAACAAAGACGAATTGGAGCTTCAAAGTTTAAATAGCAAGCATGGGATGAGATGTTCTTAATCCGGCATTTCAACCACATTCGCTTTCAAATTTTAATGTTTTGCTCGACAATAAGATTTGTAAGACCATAATTCATACCTGACCTTTACTATCCGCGAACTTGTGCAGTGAATATTGGTATTCGGTCTATCCATTCTGATATCAATTCTAGGATAAAATATGCTTATTGTGATATTTATGTATTTTTTTTGTGCTTGTGATTCTAATATAATTTTATTTAGGTACACATGTATATATTACTTTCGTAATATACTTTTTATTATTATTATTTTTAATAGCATTAATTAATTTGTAAATAATTATCAATATATATTACATTTACGTATGTTAACTAACAAATAATGCTATTAATTTTTGGAAATGTTAGTTGAGCTCCAAATTGGACTCAAAGCATGCAAAACTCCTCCACTCACCCAAAATGTTGGGTACTTGCAATTTCTACCATCTTCACTCAGAAAAATTGGTCTAACAGTCGCTCCCACTAACAAAAGATGTGGGTAATTTGCGGTTTCAACTTGCTCCACTCACTTGCACACCTATTGTCCATATATGAAAGGATTTGTTCGTGTATAAATTGTTCACATCTTAACACCACAAAACAATCAATGCATCACAGTAACTAGATATCTCTTCAAATATATGAATTTGTATTCGGATGTCCACTAATTCTTTAAAGGACACATGCTTAAGACATTACAATATACATGATTGGACACAAAAAAGGGATATTTCTTCACTTGTATATTTCCGTTGATTACGCATCCACTGTATAAATATGTAACAATCAATGTAACACTGGATATGTCTGTACATTTTTAGTCTAAATGTTTTTCTGCATTGTTGTAGATATATCTACAGTATTGCTGCAAAGATGTCACGACAAGGTATGAGTAATTTGCAGTTCTGACCACACCTCGTAACATACCAAGTTTTTATCAACCAGTCCAAGTTCACTAGGAGGTAGGGGTTGAGTCCTATATGTGAATACATCTAACACTACTCTTATTTTTTACATTAGATATAGTTACTTTATTGCTAAGTTAAGTAAAATATAAACACATGCAAAGAAATAGGATTTGAAATCAAATATGGTGATTTGTAAAACGAAGTTCTGAAGTGAAACATACAGATTTACCGGCATCCACTTCGAATCCATTGAATGCCCGTACAGATATGTAGATTTCATATCCTTAGAGGCTTAGACATTTTGTGCTCGTATTTATTTTCGCATTTCTAATAAAGATATGAATATGGATATATTTCTGCTATATATTTGCTTCATTTTCACGCCTCATGTGCATATTCTATGACATGACAAAGAATAATGACCACAAAACAAAAGTAGTAAGAAAGAGACATTCAAACCACCTCACGCGTTAAAACCTTGAGTTCCTTTACACCTTTGCCCTGTAAATCTAGAAAGACCTACAACATATAATAATGTCAAACAAAAAAAAAACTCAGTATGCATAGAATGCATTAACTACTTCCTCTTTGCAGGTTAACTCATAACCAGTAACATCAAAAACAACAAACTAAAATTTAGAGAATCACGTTAAAATATCTAATGGTGAACCAAACTCTACAGCAACTACAACAAAGCCTTTAATAACATGGTGGATCATGTCAAGCTCTAATTAATGTTAATACTAAAAAACAACCATATCATTAGGGGTATCATTGGGTAACCGTTTATCCGTTTAACCGTTAATTTTCTACCCGTCGGGCAAGGGTAAAGGTAGAGATTTTTCTTACCCGTCCAACCGTTCTATCTGTTTCTATACCGTGTTTTTTACCGGGTAGGGTAATGAAATAAAATTATTTCTATCCGCTTATACCGTTAATCATTAAGTATATATATATTAATATGTTGGTTCTAAATCTTTATAACCATAAATATGAAATGCATAATATCTAACATAGCCCTTACATCCTTGGACGTGAATGTCATCTTTGCGTAATAAAACTGATAGTAATATAAGAGAATTTTAGTGTTTGTGTCAACAGCAAGGTGGTAAACATGTTCGCTTGAAATCTTTAAGTAGTAATTTACATTATATAGGAGTAAATTGAACTCATTTAATTGCTAATATTTTTACACTTCTAGTGGTGACCCGTGGGCTATCTTAGTTCAAGGGTGAAGGATGAGAGTTTGAATTTTGAAAAGAAAAGATGGTTTGGTGTCTTTTCATGTTTACTAATTGAAAAACGTGTGTGAGGTAGGATTGTAACCGAAACCTTAAAAATTCAAGAAAGAAATTATAAAAATATCATGTTCTACGTTAATGTTTTTATCTTTTTGTTAAACTAGGAAATTAATTGTTTATACCATAAACCGCTTCGTTTATTTGTCGTTTTTTCTGGTAATGGTATGGATAAAGGTTATACCGAAACCGTTTCGTTCAACTGTTACAAATTATCATGTAGGGTAATGAAATAGCTTATATTGTTTCGTACCGTACACATTGACAGCCCTACACATCATGCTAAAGGATTATAATGACTTGACTCACATGCATTGTCAAAATGCATCGGCCAAGTCACAGTTGTGAGGAAGAACCAGAATCTAATAGTAACTTCTAGTATGCAGTTTTATAGAATTGAAGCTCATAGGAAGCTGCTAACAATTCCTACAATGACATGAACAAGTGGTGTAAAAAGATCCAGCATGGTGCAAGTTGGAATCTACTAAACTTAAGAGGGTGGCCATAAATCAATAATAAACCTATATTCTCCCATGTGAAATTTGATTGTTAGCCACCTGTTCAAAATCCAAGCACCTGAGTAGGAGGTAGTGGACACAACTCCCTTATTGAATGTCATAATTTTTTATTTTAAATGATTATTTTAAATGACGTAGGGCTATTTTCCCAATAGACTCCTTTACTAAATTACCCACGCTTTGGCTTGCTCTAAGACGAAACTTGAACAAGCCCAAGCTAGCAACGTCTCAGCAAGCTAAGATTGGGTCACTTACACCTCCATTTTCTTCTAAAGAACAAAGCAACCAAAAGGAAATTGTCATCAAGAAAAAGATATATATTAACATTCAGTTCTCAGTTCTTTAAAAATGGTTTAGAAGGTCATGCAAGTGTCATAGTGGTTAATACCGTGATAGCTAATGCTACTCATAAAACTAGCGCTAAATGAAGCTTGAAAAACTTAGTGGAGGAAAGAATCTGTTGGCATTGTTAGATGAAAATGCATAATTTGTGAAGCATAAGGCCCTGAAAAACATGAATTTCAAACTGTAGAACCTGTTGCCTTCGTTTCATAGGAAGCTCTGCAAGCACATCTTTCTTTAGCCTACGTATCATCAGAGTTGACTTCATCAGATTGTGCAGCTCCTCATGGTTGCTTGCACCTTGATACATTCCAAAAACACCCTAGAATCAGCATATAAACCATTAGTCACTTAGCATGAGAAGAAGTATACTACACTCACCAAATATAGTATTGCAATGAGATACTTACACCTCTACAATAGCGCATCCCGTACTCATGGAAATTCTTATACACGTCAGGATATAAGGCCTCAAGCTGCAGATGGGGAGAATATAAGATTAGGAGCAAGATTAAGAAAAATTGAAAAAGTAACCATGTGATAGGTAAAACCTGCTTAAAGAGCTCAATAGGCCGTGACAATGCAGGTGTTCCAGACAGTAGAAGTGTGTATCGAGCCCTCTATAATTTACCAAATACAAGAAAAGTGCATCATAAGGATATGAAATAAGTTCCATAGGATACAGCACTGTGGCTACCGTAGCTTCTATTAATTACAAATACCTGCAAAATAGGAGCTGAAGAAGTGGTCCTTTTAGCATGAGAATTTTTCAAAAAATGAGACTCGTCGGCAATAACAATCTGCACAAAAAATATCATAACAAAGTTTTTTTATCATTAATATAAAAGAAATGAGGGGATACAAGAGGTGAGAACAACAAAGAGCAGCAGTGGCCTACCGGGAATAGGACCAAAGCCAAAAAGGGAAAAACTAAAGGAAAATAAGACAAATTAAAACAAGCAAAAGATGATCAAAAAAGGCCAACATGACCACACTAGACCAAGATGCATCTCCATGATTCAAGATGATCTTAGGAACCCGGTATCGTGCCCCGCACATTAGGACCACAATACAATATCTGATATCGACTTAGTCTATATTCTACTAGGCTGAGATTTATTCCTGCTAAAGATGACAACGTTACTCTATTTCCAAATATTCCACCATAATGCTATTGGAGCAACCTTTCCTATTGCACCATAAGAATTCTACATAAGGGAATGCAACCAGGAAAGCCAAAATCGTTGAAAATCTCCGTCAACTGTAAATTTTTCACTCCCACTTTCTCTGCTAGTTGGTGAAAAAGCTCTAAAGCCACCTTGCATACAATAAACAGATGACAATTCGATTCTTTTGCCTCCCCACCCAGTGAAGAACGACTTGCCAAGGTCCAACCGCATGACTTCAAGGCCATTTTTGTCAAGATTCGTCGCTAAAGACAAGCCAGGAAAAGAATTGAACCTTGACTGGTGCATCACTATTCCAAATTGAGGACCAAGGAGAATGTGATATAAAGAATGCATAAAAAATTTGAGATTAGACTGGAAAGACCACAAAAGGGAGTCTGACGCTCCTCGTGTTGGGAGGTTGTCACAACCATGGAGCAACTCCAAAAGGGAGCAAAGTTAAACTCCTTATCCAACAAATTACGGGAGAAGGTAATGTCCAACGAAATGGAGCCATGCCAAACCATATATTCTCCTACCTTAGCCGCTTTATTCACCATCAGCCAATACAAGGGAAAATATCGAGAAAAGAAGACTGACTCGCCCATTGGTCTTCCCAAAATTTCGCCGACAAACCGTCCCCCAAACCACATTTCATTCCCCTCGCCATGACCTCCTCCATACTCACAACAACCTTCCATACTCCACCAATTGTTTTAATATGAGATGGGAACCACGTTAAGGGACCCTTATAGTACTAACCTTTGATTACCCTTTTCCAAAGTGGGGCCTCTGCCAAAAAAGGACTTGATAGACTCCATTTCTCGAGTAAAGCCACATTAAAGGTTCTAATTTGTCTAATTCCAACTCTGCCTTGTCCCTTGGTTGACATAATCTTCCCCAAGCCACCATCGGGTACTCTGAATGACGATCTCCTTTTCCCCCTTTCCAAAGAAAATCCCGTTGCAATCTCCTTATTTTCTTTGCCACCTTGCCAGGAATCACAAAAAGTGACATGAAAAAAATCGAGAGATTAGAGAGCACTGATTGGGGAAGGGTTATGCGGCCTCCCCAAGATAGAAAATTTCCCTTTCCAACCTGTAAGCCTCAAATCCATCCGCTCAAGAACCGGATTCCAATCCCACGGCCTCAAGTTATGAGGAGACAAAGGAAGCCCCAAGTAATTAAAAGGGAAATACTCTACTTTACGACCATGGATAATCGTTATGTCTGCTACCTCTAACTCCGTGAGATTGATCCCAATGACTAAAGATTTCTTCAAGTTGGACAGATATGTCCATTGGAATAACAATAAGAAACATAAGAGCAATTTGACTGACTCCTCCGTCTCATCACAGAGGAGCAAGGTGTCATCCGCATATTGTAGAAAATGGATCTCTTTACCCCTCATGTTAACTCCAAAGCCTTCCCACAGCCCTGCCTCCTTAACCAAATTCACCAAACTACCGAACATCTCACCGACAAGGGTGAAGAGAAGAGCTATCGAATCCCTTTAGCAAAGACCCCTCGAACTATTAAAGAAACCGCATGGAGTCCCATTTGCCAATAATGAGAATTGAGTCATTGAAATGATAGCTCGAACTCATCTGCGCCATTTGAAGCTGAAATTCGTATGGCCTTGTCCAAGACCTCCTAGTCTACGCAATCATAAGCTTTGGCCAAGTCCAATTTCAAAATTAGGTCACTTCTCTTCGATCTGAATCTTGCTTCAATGCATTCCTGGGCTACTAGGAAACCATTCACATCTATCTCCAATGAAGGCTGATTGGAAACAAGTGATCTTTGGCATACATCCTTTAAGCCTTTGGTAAAAATCTCATTCTTTTAGCCAATTGGTATACACTTCGGCATACACTTGGTAAAAATCTTTATATTACAATTCAATAAGCTAATTGGTATAAAGTCTCCCATGTATTCTGCACCTTGAATCTTAAGGATAAGAGACAAAAATGTCGAGTTAGCTGACCCAAAGTCATGCCTTTCCGCACACCATCTGATAAATTCTACAACTTCAGATTCGACAAAATCCCAACATTTCGGATAAAAAATATCTAGACATAAAGCACCATATGGTCGCATACTGAAGACCATATTTTAATTTCTTCCCTTGAATATCCAGCTTGCATCCTCATCTGATAAGCGTTTAAAGCACACATTGACTGCCTACGGGTATTTCCATGTCATTTACTAAAAACGTCCTTAAAGGAGCTCACTATCTCATTACAAATTCCTTGTTTATCAATCATTATTCCAGTGCTTGTATGCAATTTACGAATACCATTAATCTTCTTTCAACCATTTGCGACAACATGAAAAAACTTCGTATTTTTATCCCGTTCTTTTAGCCATTTAACTCAATAAACATTTAAAAACATAAAGAGTAACAATATATTGGCACTTCCATACGAATGCACCAAAATGCCCTGAAATAGTAAATACCATCCCACCACCATGTCCTTGATGCATTGTGCACTTGCATAGATACTTCAACTGTGCTTCACAGCATGCTTAATTCAAAAGCCTATACCCACGACTGAATATACACTACAAAAATTGTGGCAGTGTCACACACTCACATTGTGCTATTGTCTGAACATTGATTGGTAGCCTAAACAACTTTAAAATCTGAAACTCAAGTTCCAAAAGGACTTCCAAGACTTGAAAAGATATACTCAAGAGTGATTTCCCTAACTTTCACTCTAAGATGAGGAAAAATCATGGAAATGAAGTTCTAGGCTTCCCTCAACTCCTGGTACCAACCACACCCTAAAGAAGAACCTACATACCTTGTTGGAGTAGTCTCACATCATGTAAAACTAGATATATGTCATGGGTTGTAAAGGCACACAAGTCTCACCCTTACAAGTCAATTTTTGAGGTGTAGAGCTCCTTGTGGGACCTGACTTAACCTTTCTAAACATATCTAATTTTAAAAGGTACAGAAAAAGACCTAAAACTTTTTGTCAAAAAAATTGCTTTGATAACAAATACTAAGAAACACAATAAATCTTTATTGTAACATCACTTTTAATTCCTTTTTCATATGCAATACATTTAGTCAGGTGTTAGCATGTGCGGAAATATGGACCCAGTTTGAAGCCTCGGCTCCTAGAAAGCACGGACACTTCTAAAGGGTCTTCGCGTCCAAATCGTGGCCGTGTCAGACACCGACACTCCTCGGACACGCCTTGGACACGTGTCGAGGGCAGTTTCGGCATTTCACAGTGGTGGACACGGCTAGGACATGGTGTCCACATTTAGACACGGCAACATTTGTGAATTTTAAATGTTTTTGGGGTTCATTTAAAATTTCAAAACTTTCGGATTAATATTGTAAATTTTCAAGACTTAAAAGTTAAAACCAAATAACACATTTCTTCCACCGCCGTTTGGAGAAACCCTAACTCATCTTCTTCTTCTTCTTCCAGCGACTCCAACCTCTCCGGTTCACAAGTTCTGTTCAGTTGTGCTTCTGTTCTCAACATCCACGACCTTGTGGGTATGCTTATGTTCAGCTGTCTCAACGTCCACGACCTTCTCAGACCCTTAGTTTTATGGTTTCTTCTGATGCAACACCTTCAGATGAGGTAGATAGTTATCCACTTTGGAAATGTCACAAAATTGGGAATATGGGTGGAGGTGGGAACGTCAGATTCACGTGCAACTACTACAATCTATTTTTCATGGGTTCTTATAATCATGTGAAGGAACATCTACTTAAGATATCTGGTTTGGGAATAAGGGATGTAACAAGGTGTCCGCTCAGGCAAAGTTGGAGATGACAAGACTTGAAGAGGAGGTCGAAATGAGAAAGAAAGCAATCTATGTTCCATTGCCTAGTCAAAAAAATTCAGTAGGAAGTTCAAGGGCATTGTTTGGAAGTGCACCACAACCTAGCAGTAGTGTGGACACAAGAAAAAGAAAAGCTACAGGGAAGAATGCTATCGAAATGGCTTTCAATGTTGAAGCTCGAGAGCAATTGAAGAGTGAGATTGCGAGGATGTTCTATTAGGGTGGCTTACCATTTCATCTTGCTCGGAATCCACACTACGTGAGTTCTTACACATTTGCTGCTAACAACATGATCAATGGTTTTATTCCCCCAGGATATAATTCATTGTGCACCACATTACTCCAAAGGGAGAAGGCTAACGTAGAGAGATTGTTGGAACCTATAAAGGGAACATGACCAGAGAAAGGAGTTTCCATTGTGACATATAGGTGGACTGATACTCAGAGAAGACCACTTGTGAACTTCATAGCAGTGACAGAGAGCGGTCACATCTTTTTGAAAGCTTTAAATTGTGAGGGTGAGTTCAAAGACAAGTTTTTCATTGCATAATTAATAAAGTAATAGTTGAAGTTGGGCCATGAAATGTTGTCCAAGTGATTACAGACAATGCTCTGGTGTGCAAGGCAGCAGGTACAATTATTGAAAACCAATACCCTCAAATCTTTTGGACTCCTTGTGTGGTACATACCTTAAAACTTGCCTTAAAAAATATGTGCTACTAAGAACAGTTCTGGAAATGAGGACACATATGAGAAATGTTACTGGATTACCATTGTTGCAGATGATGTCATGTTTGTTAGGAATTTTATCTTGAACCACTCTATAAGATTGGCAATGTTTAATTCTTTCGTGAAATTAAAGCTTCTGGCTGTTGCTGAGACTCGTTTTGCATCTGTTATTGTGATGTTGAAGAGATTTAGGCTTATAAAGCGTGGTTTGCAAGCAATGGTTATCAGTGATAGATGGTCTTGCTATAGAGAGGATGACATTGGCAAAGTGACTCATGCTAAGGAGATCGTTTTTAGTGATGATTGGTGGGACAAGGTTGATTATATTCTCGCATTTACTGCACCAATATATGACATGTTGAGGATTGCAAATACCGATAAGCCTAGTCTTCATTTGATATATAACATGTGGGATTCGGTGATCGAGAAAGTAAAAACAGCCATACTTTTGCATGAAAGAAAGAAAGATGATGAGTTCTCTTCATTTTATTATGTGGTGTATGAAGTACTTGTCTCTAGGTGGAACAAAAGTAGTACCCCACTTCATTGCTTAGCACATTCCTTAAACCCAAGGTGATCTTAATTACTTAAATTATTTCCCATCAAAATTTGTCAACTTAGATTTAATATGAACTGAGTTTATGTTGATAGGTATTATAGTAAGGAATGGCTTGAAGAAGCACCTAACCGTGTTCCATCACACAAAGATGCTGAAATATCCGAGGAAAGAAACCAAGTGTCTTCGTAGTTACTTCCCACTTGCCGAAGAACGAAGGCAAGCAGTCCTTGAGTTTACTAAATTTTCAGGGATGACAGACGTATTTGAAACATTTGATTCACTACATGATAGAGGTGCAATGGATCCGAAAGCTTGGTGGTTGGTTTACAGTTCTTCTGCACCTTTGCTTCAAAACATTGCTTTGAAGTTACTTGGACAACCCTATTCTTCTTCATGTTCTGAAAGGAACTGGAGTACATATTCCTTAATTCATTCTATGAGAAGAAACAAAACACTCCCTCAATGTGCAAAAGATCTAGTGTATGTCCACACTAATCTACGTCTTTTGTCAAGGAAGACGGAGCAATACGAGAAAGGAGAGTCGAAGTTGTGGGATGTTAGAGGGGACGCATTTGATCCCCTTGATAGAGCAAGAGAGCTTGAGATTGCTACACTCACTAGATGAACCTGACATGGAAGCTATTCTTTTTACTAATGATGTTTTTCCAGAAGATGATGTAGTGGTGGTCGAGAAATGATTGAAGAACTTGATAATTTGACTTATGTTGTATTAATTATTTCTTTTGGATGTTGTCTTTGTTTTATAATGAAGATTTAACATTTATGAGTAATTATTTTTTTTGCAAGCATATTATTTTTTATTTATATATTTTATAATTTTTAATTATAATTTTAATGTCGTGTCTCTGTTCTAGTTTTTAGAAAAATGTTGCATCCCCGTGTCTGTGTCGTGTCCGTCTCCCGTGTCCGTCTTCGTGCTTCTTAGCTCGGCTCTAAGTAGCCCAAAAGATCAAACTAAATACACATCCAACAGTTGTAGATTATAGTAGGTTGCCTTAAAGACCATATGATTTCCATTTGACAAACCAAAAACAGTGGGGCACAAATCATGACTTCATCCAAAAAAAATCAAGAACATGAGAACTTGAGAAGTTAATGCCATTAATATTTTCTTCAAAATGAGATAGTGTGAGAGTGTGTTGAGCTATTTTAAAATTTTGTAAAATTCAAAGAACCTCGTGAAAGAGGTCAAGGGGGTGTAACACTATCTCTTAGAAACAAGGGAGATGTTTAAACAGACCGAGTAGTTATACTACTACTGAAAAAAAATTATCCAAACAAAAATACAAATAATTTGATGAAAAGTTAACCATAAGAACTAGTCACATAAACAAACTTACTTTAAACTCTGAAGCAAGGAGTAGATCTTGCAATTTTTGAACAGCGTCGTAAGAGATTATGTTGAAAGCACCATCAAGTTGAATGATGTTTTTACTGCTTGAGTAAACTAGGTTGAATCCACTCTTACTTGGTCCACCACATGGAGGTAAGACAACCTATATGAAATTCAACAATATGTGGAATAAATTAACATTTTTATTCATTTTAAGTTCAAAATGTAGTCACGGAAAGGAAGAACAGGGAATCACCTAACTAGCATGAGCTTCCCAAAGATTCAGGGTCAGTTAGTTGCAAAACAATGAAAGCCAACAATTCTAGAAAGTCAAATAAAAAATTCTATAAAAAATTACTACGAGGCTCTAAAAGCACTGCCAAAATGCCAAGAAATAACATTATAATGTCATTACTCAGAACTTCCAACACCAAGGATTAAAACAAAACCCCTAATAAACTGCAATATGCATCTTTTATATAGTATTATAATTGTAACTTTTTAACCGAAAGACTTGGCAGATATGGACCCAACAATCATGTAACAACCAAAACACAATATAGTATATCCACATGGACATTTCTACATAATAGATTATTCAATGCAAAAGACATTTTCCCAAAATAATGAAAGAAAACATAATGAAGACGTACTAGTATGTCCGAAGGAGGAATATCCAGCCACTCCTGGATCATCTGCAGAAACAAACTCTTACAGTAGCACTCCCTAAAAATATCTGGTATCCTTGCCATGCAAAAAAACTAGCAAAATGCTATTACATGCAGCTACTCACAGAAGCCCACTGCAGGCGCAGTGAAGAGGGTGCAAGAACAAGAACAGGCCAATGTTCCCGAAGACATGAAGCAACAGCAATAGCCTGTAGTTCAACAAACTCACTAAATTTTGCAGAAGTGCAACTAGTAAATAAAGTAATAGTTTGAAGTTTAGACTAAGACAAAAAAACATCATTACAGCATAAAGAAAAGCAATCATCAAGATCCATAGCAGAACAAATAATATAGTAAAATTATCAGATAGCCACATTTGGGTGCATCCTTCGTCTATGTAAATATGGAGACACCAGTAGAACATGTGAAAAATTACACATTAAAACAAATGTTATTAAGCATTAATCAGTACTTGTAATGTCTTCCCAAGACCCATCTCATCAGCTATTAGTGCGCGGCCTCCATGCTGCAGTACAAACCTATTAACATACTTTGCTTTTAGGCAATGGAACACAAAGGCAACATAGGTGAACTGCTAACTATAACATTAACTAAATAAGTGAACATATATAGAAGAATTAGTAAGTACTTATCTCAACAACAACCAAAGTACTCATGAGCCATGACAAAGTTACCTTCTAGACATGAACTCAACAACAGAGATGAATTCAGGAAGAAACAAGTAGCATAAAAGTACACCAGATATGAATAAAGAACATTCATAGCCATGGGAAAACATGGCTTATAACAGATTCAGGGTGTCTATTCTTTTTTAAACCCAACACTAGTCAAATTTATATCAAAATCATGGACTTGAAGTAACGTGAAATAAAAACTCAGTTTAAAAACATTTGATTTCAAAATGTTTATAATTTTATATGAATAATTTGTGGTGTTTCTTTACAGTGATAACAAGAGACACCAAATTGAGTAGACCGTGTTATTATTGGAATTTTGACTTGAATTGCCACCAAACAAGCATATGGCGATGACATGATTACTTAAAAGAATCAATTCTTGATAAATATCATTCCAATCAAGTGTGTCAGAATATAAATAATTGGGTAACATTTCTTAAGACGACACTTGGTATTCTAACCTGAATTGGTACCAAACAACATGTAGTAGGTATCGTTGACACTAAAAACATATTTTAATGACATTATTATTTACAGAATCAAAGCATGATATATAGAGGTTACCATTGGTTACCAATGTCAACATAACCATTACACCACCTCCCAACCAAAGCCTCAAAAGAGGTGGCACCACCTTGGGCAGTATAAGGATGGATCAGATGTAAGCAGAATTAACCCTACTATGACAGAGAGATAATTTTTGCTTGACCTTGAACCAAATTCCTAATAATTATCAAATCAACAAAAATGTATGTTGGCAAATATTGCCAATTTCTACGTAATCTTTTGCAGCAATAACATATTTCATAATTAGGAATAAATAACAAACTAAGATATAGGGAATTGCTATAATAATTTCTTGTTTTGCATAGACATGCATATGTGTTTAACAGCAGATATTGGACCTAAAAGTGATGCCACATAGGAATCAAATTTGATTCAATTAGTGATCTACTGATAAAGAAATGTTAAAATGACATGAATTTTAGTATACACAAGTGTAACATATATATTAGATCGATAGATCATTTTGTTTCTATGGTGATTGCAGGGCTTTCAAGGCGAGTCGTCAGGTGGCCTTTTTAGGCGCCTGGGTCACCTACGAAGGCCTTTTTGAAAGAAAAAATCCGGTCAGAATAAATAATCGGATCATGGTCTGATCCAACTGTTTTTTGGTAATGTTTACTGTTTATGAATGTTTATTTGTTACTCATCTATTCTCTTTTGTTATTTTTTGGTGTTACTAAACACTTTAACTGTTGTTTAATGCTTATTGGATGTTTCTTACTGTTTTCTTACTGTTTATTGGTTTTTCTAGGGTTTCTCTGCTTTCTTGTGTTTTGCTTCTTCTTTTTTGTTCTATTGTTTTTTTTGCTAATGTTTATTGCTTATATCTGTTTATTTGCGGTTTTTACTGTACTTTTCTGTTTTTATGCTAATATTTACTGGTTTTTACTATTTTATTGGTTTTAAGTTTTAACTAGACTTGTGGACTTGTGGTTTGTTTGCGTTTTTAAAATAAGAACTTTTGTTTTCTTTAGACATGTGTTTTTGAAAAAAATTAAGATTTAAACTAGAATTTTGTGTGTGTGTTATGTTTATTTAACAAATAACACCTTTCTTCAATTAGGTGAGTGCCTCGCCTCTCGCCTTGATTCTCAGGTTAATATCGGGGTCGTCGCCTCGGTATCGCCTTGATGGCATTGGGTGATTGTAGTATCATATGAAAACACAGTGACTTATTTTATTAGGCTAGACCTTAGCCTTAAACTTTTCCCATATAGATACGTAAATTTGAGGTTGAATGAGCCTTTGATCATTCCTTTTGGTGGAGACCTAGTAGAGAATGCATCTATGTAAAATAAGACATCAATCTATAATAAGGGTTACATAACAATAATATTATTCAATCAGAAACAAAGTCATAATAGTGCCAAATCACTAAATTAATGGGAATTTTGTCTCACGTTGATTCTCATCTTAAGTGTTACCCAATAATCGAATTCATCATATATGCATACCAAGGGAATACTGCTAATTCACGAGAAACACCAAGGGAATCATATATAAATAACATACATGCATACTATTTTCCTAGCCTTTTAATTTATGTACCTGACTCCATCTCGTTGGAATGGCAGAAGTTTGGACTCAATATAATTGGGCATCTTGTTGTAAAGACCTTAAGGCAACAATATCAAATCAGTGATCAAAGTAAATGATGTACATAGAAATACATAAGTCATAATCTAAGTCATATCAAGCTAACAATCACCTACAAGACCAGTGCTATACTATTAACATGTAAAAAAATAGACATTGTCACAGATGATAATTAAAAAATGCCCGAAAGTTATAAAATGTATGTCGTACTTCCTTCAAAAAAATATAAATAGTACATATCGTCTAGCATTAATGGCTAAAATGGGTTAGATTCAACTTTAGTTGAGTCAATAACATGCCTCTAGCCAGCTTTACGCTTCAAAACATTAAACCTTCACCAGATTCTCAAAGAAACATGTATCGCCTTCATTAGGAATCATCTATGGCTTGAGAAAAAAGATCTAAATACACATAGGATATATTTTCATAGTTAGGTATGAGTATTTTTGTCATCTTTGATTGTAGAGAAAATTGGAAAATAATACAGCATGACAATGGACCTTGATCCACACCATTAGTTAATGTTGACAACTAAATTTTCCGATTCAACTATCATCAAGTGCCTTAAATACAACACTAAAACCATCTCAATGTTGACTTTTCATGATATGTAAATTAACCTCGAAGCGCAGCAACATTTATTACATGTTAAAATTTTGGAATGTATCATTACTTTCAAGAAAAAATCCTGCATGGGGGTAATTCATAAAGAGATCTACTCCATCGATGGGCGGTCACTTATTTTATTAGGCTAGACCTTAGCAATGACTGGTTCTTTTTTCGATTCGATCAATCAAGTGCACACTTTCTAACTTTTTCTTTTAGCTTAATTTTTTTGTTAATTTAGAATCTTAATTAATGGCTTATGCACCCGGATCAATTTTGCCAATGACACACGAAGATTATAATCACTTAAGACATAGTAGAAGTAATGACTCCAGTTGGAAATTTGCCCACTACTTAAATTTAAATGAAAAAAATTCTTAGTTTGTGAATTATGTGATAGAGTAACTAAGGGTGGTATTGTCCACCACAAACAACATATCGCCCACACACCGGGCAGTAATGCACGACCTTGTGATAAAACCCCTGACACTTTAAGAGCCGAAATAGTCGTTTACATGTCCATTACTAATAGAATTCAAATGAATCAAAATGCATGTTTAGATGATTTTGTTGATGTAGGAGATGACGTACTCACAGGCAGGTCGAGTACCAGTTCTGACATGACCCAACATCCTAACCCATTTTGCCTTCTTGAAAGAGAATAAGGCAAAATACTTGAGGACCAATGGATTGATTTTGTAGTCGATCTCAAGATGTTGACCGAACCCAACAAACCACAATTGAACGACATTTTAAAAAAGAAGACCGTGCAACAATTAATCAAAAATTGGCTAAAAAAATTTATAGATTTTTTATAGATGTGGAATTCATTTTAATGTTGTTAATACAACTGAATTTAAGAAAGTCATTGAGGCTACCCCACATTCGTTCTTGCCCTAAACCCATCACTTATCACTAAGTTAGCAATACATGCCTTAAATAAGAAATTGAAGTCACTAGGGGTTTTCTAAGTTCATATAGGCAAGATTGGAAATTATGTGGTTGTACAATAATGACGGATGCATGAACCAATAGGTCTGGTAGTAGTTTAATCAACTTTTTCGTAAATTGCCCAAAAGGAACAATGTTTTTACGTTCAATTGATGCTTCTGGATACTCACACACTGCTGACTATTTGTTCAAGTTAATTGACAATGTTGTTGAAGAAGTAGGGGAGCACATGGTTCAAATTGTCACTAACAACAACGCCGTTTTGGCAAAGATTGAAGTTGTGGCAAAGTTTTGAAACAAGAATGAATTGATTTCTTCGATCCTATCGGTGTGGACTACGACCTCTAGGAGGATCATCCTTAGTTAGCAGAAATTGAGGATCCGGTATTCGTTGAGGAGGATCTGACGTGGGTTGAGGGGGAGGAAGATGTCTTAGGACATTTATCTTCATGAAAACGGGCTCGTCGATCCACAACGTCTTCAACTACACCTTTCTTAAGTGAATAATTAGATGAAGACATCAACATAACTTGTTATAGCTATGGAAATCCAGGTGCATCGAGTTCTAAAGTTCCCCGGAATGTCGATGAAGATTCCATTCCCATAGATGATGATGAAGCCGACGAGGAGAACATCTACGTTAATGATCTGAACGACTCCGAGGAAAAAACAATACTGAAGTTCATAACTGGACTTTAGAACAATGTGTCCAATTGAATGAGTAGGGTACTTGTATTGTGATTTGTTTACCCTCTAGATTGTATTACTGACTCTAAAATTAATAAAATAAAAGGCCCAAGTGTTTGAGTGGGTAGAGGGAGTACCTAATGAGACTATAGTCGACGATCAAGGTGTCTTTTTGAAGCTCAAACATGTAAGGTTTGTTTCTATATTTTATTTGAATTTTTCCTGTTTTTTTCCTGATTGTTTTAATTAAAACAGGAAAGGGGTCGCCCACCCCTAGGTGGCTAGGTGACCGCCCAAACGCCTAGGCGATTGGGCACGCCTAGGCGTTACTTGAGCATTGCCATCACTTTTAGCATGTAGGCAAGAAAAAACATTTTTTTGATCGGTTGTAGGCAAACAAACTGCATGACAACATTAACATTTCAAATTCTTGAATTCCCATGTGAAACAACATTTTTTTATCGTTTAATGTAAAACAACACAATTTTACTTATAGAGATTTCCTCGAAATTTACCTCGTAAATCTGAAGAAGTAAAGGCAGCACGAAGAGCACGTTGAACAAAGGTATCCAAAGATTGCACCTGAAAAAGAATTGTTTTCATTTATGATGAATGAAATTATTAATGTCATATAAAAGTTGCTTCTATGTCAGATTGTATTGAGAGAGAGAAGAAATGGAGTCTAAGTGCATTTCCCAAGAACCTAAACATAGTGACCTCAGTTAATTAATAAGGGTAAACTAATTATTACTGCCCTTAACTACACCCAAATATCACATGATACCCTGTAATATTAAAGTGATCATGTTTGTACTATCAGAAATGGTTGGTGGACCAAATAATGACCAGATTTAATGTGTAATTCCTATTGCTTCAACATCAACATTACTCCAACACCTCCGGAAAAGCTCCAGTCTGGGCAGGCTAAGTGAGGATCGAATATATACAGCCCTATCTCAGCAAATAAAGATGTTATTTCCAACAAACTCATATTCAAAGCACAACTGACCATCTAATATTTCATAAGAAATAATGAATGTGGATACTGAAAAAGTCGTTTGATTGATTGATTGAGTCCATGATAATCCAAATGCCAAAAAATACCTTAATATTTGACCCAATGGAAATCGACAAGTGTTGTTTCTATTATGCTATTCTTTCATTTTACAATTATACTGTCATTTATAAATAATAGTTAGGAAAACATTTGTAAAATAAAATATTTAGGAAGACAATTTTTACATTACCACCGTATATACCACCATAAAAGTCGACTAGGGAAAATGTTATCCAACGACAGCATTGATCATTATTTCTCCCTTTTAAAGCTCTATTTTCTGGTTTTGGTGGTTTTAATGTGGGGAGTTTGGATTAGGTTCTACATAGCAAAATAGGTGATGTTGTTGGAGTATTAGTTTACAGCTGACCCGAAAGCTTCCAATTGCCAAAACACATGATAAAATTAAGATATCCCTTGTTTTCGGGCATACATTTTCTTATTTATAAATTTCCTAGCACACAAAGTACTAGTCATTGGAGAATGGAGACATCTATGTTCAGAATATCAGCAACAACGGTACATTCTATACAAGAATCATCCCCAACACTAAAATCTCTCATCAGACAATCACTTATCTTTCCTCAATGGCACCTTCAAGACCCCCTCCTCCTACCCTTGGTGAGTTCACTAATTTTTATAAGAAATATTTTTATGAAAACTTCCCCAATGATAATTTAAAAAATAAAATAATGGTAAAATAAGGCAAGGGAATAATGAAAATTATCCTTCAAAGTTTTGGGTTTTATCCATCAACTATTTACGAAAATTCAAAGTACTGAATTTATCATTTTAATCGTTTGAAGTACTCTTAAGAAATTTGAGCTTTATGTTCATTAACATTTGTGAGAAACAATAACATATGTTGAACTAAGGGATACACATCCTTCTCCAATTATTATAATTAATACCTCCACATTTGCACCTTTTAATCCTGAAAGAACTTCTTCAACTTTTGATAAGGAGAGGACAGGGAACGTCCATACCCTACAAGCACATTAAAATGGTGGGAAAGGTCAAGATGGATAGCATGCATTGGCACGCACAATTCCAATTTCTTAGGAACCTTTCTTTATCATGATATGCTGCTTTTGGGATCTGCTTACACGCTGCTACAAGCAACTGAAAAAGATAGATAAAAGTGTTCAGAAAATGTAGCAAGACCAATGCAAAGCAAAAATTATAGCACAGCAGTCCATTTACAGGGTGATAGTTGAATTTTGCGGCAATGGTTCCAGTACTATGAAGAAAAAGCTTTACGGAAAGCTTTGGCAGTTCCGCTGAACCAACCTTTCCTTGAAAAGACAATAGGATAAAATGAATGCATGCCAATGAACTTAAAATGAAACTAGAGTAAAAGAAATGATCAGAGAAGGTCACGGTACTTTAAATCATTACCATGTTCTTTGAGAATGCTTCCTTCAGGAGCACAAGGAATTTCCACCTATATACAAGATAGAAGATTGCTATTAAGTAAAGGGTAATAGATGTTAAATATCACAGGAGCAATATTATGCAAAATCAGGTTCTGATTTACTATAAAGCAGCATTTTTCCTGATTTCCCTCCATATTACACACAGATTGCGGAAACAAAACCCCACTCCACCACACAGAAGCACCCGATTTCGAACTCCATCACATAATAGTCCAATAAATCAACAATGACGCTAACCACACTCAGCACAAGAAGATTGCAGAACAAACACATCAAATGAGTTTCCAATTTCAAACTAAAATAACATAAAATTCAATAACACCAGAAGACTACTGAAACAACCGCATGCTAAAATCGAACTTCTCATTTTCAAACTCCATCACGTGAACATCCAACGAAGCAACATTTTATCCTAACATACTGCATATATGCTGTATGGAACAGGAAGGTCGCAGAATCAACGCTTCACAACACGGAAGTACAAAACACCCCGGTTTTGAACTTGATCACATAAGATTCCAATAAATAAACAATGCCATTAGCCACACTAAATAGCACAAGAAGATTGCAGAGCAAACACTCCACAATGCATGAGCTTCTACTTCTAAGCTAAATAACGTACAATTACACAAACATTAATCGACTATGGAAACAACAGCCTAATAAATACAAAGTTCCAATTTTCGTACGCCAACTCATAAATATCCAACAAAGAAACATATTGTTCTAACTCACTGCAAATATATATTTTTATCATTTAAACTCGCTATAAATATGCCACCTAGAACAGGAAGATTGCAGAACCAATGCTCCATAAAAATCCTGATTTGGAACTCAATCACATCTAACAAATGAAGTCTTTCCTAATTACACCGAAAGCACACAAAATTTGTAGAGAGAAAGAGAGTGGATCTAGTGATGCTTTGCAGAGCCATAGACTCCCTAAATTCGGAAGATGACCAATACTCCACACAGGAAGAGCCTTCACTTTTGAACTCGATCCCGTGATAGTTTATACCTAACCGCACTCCAGAACCAGCAAACAGACTGTCGAACAAAAATCAAAAAAAAATTGAAACACAATAAGCACACAAACATTGATGAACACTCCACTACACTTAAGTCTCCACTTTCGAATTTGGTCGCACAAAATCTCAATACCTAACCGCACTCCACAATAAGCAAACCAATTGAGGAAATATTAAAAAATATTCATCCAAAAGTTAAGAAAGAAGCACTTCACAACAAGTAAATGTATTGCGTAAAAATATTTTAAAAAAATCCAAACATAAGAAGCACATGAAAATTGCAGAACCAACACTCTACCAAACGAAAGTCTCCACTTTGAGGCTAGATGGCAAGAATTCCAATACTAATGCGGCACTCCATGACAAGCAAAACTATTGCAGAAATAAAATTTAAAAGAAAATCAAAACACAAGAAACACACGAAGATTGCAGAACCAACCCTCTACTACAATCAGCTCTCCACTGTTGAACTCAATCACATGAAAGCTCAATACCTAATCGCACTACACAGCAAGCAAACCAATAGAGAGTAAAAAGACATCCAAATGTAAGAAGCGAAGGAAGACTGCAAGAACAACACTTCGCTACATACAAGCCTCTGCTTTCAAACTCAATCACGTGAAATCCCAATATTCAATCGACCTCACAACAAGCCAACCAACTGCGGAAAAGATTTAAAAAAAACTAACAAAAGAAGCACGTGAAACTGGCAGAACCAACACTCTGCTACACTTAAGTTTCCAGTTTTGGATGCAATAGCATTAAATCCGAACACGCAAAGCACAGGAATATTGCAGAACCAACTTAACTACACATAAGTCTCCACTCGATCTTGTAAAATCCCAATACTAATCACACTCAACAAAAAGCAAACTGATTGCTAAAAAAATTCAAAAAAGAAAACCAAACACAAGAAGCAGAAGAAAATTGCAGAACACAGTCTACTATACTTAAGCCTCCCCTATCAAACTCGATCACGTGAAATTTTCAATACCTAACCGAACTCCACAACGAGCAAACTTTCGTAGAAAAAAATTTGGAAAAATATTCAAACTCCAGAAGCACAGGAAGATTGCAGGATTAACACTCACTACAATTAAGAGACTGTTTTCAAACTCACAATGCCTAGTCAAACTCCACAACAAGCAAACCGATCACGGAAAAAATTTAATAAAAAAAACAAACACAAGAAGCAAGTGAAAATTGCAGAACCAATGCAATTGGTAAACTCAAGTCTCCACTTGTAGGCTCGATAGCGAGAAATCCAATACTAACGCGAAATTCCACAGCAATCAAACTGATTGCGGGGGGAAATCAAAAAAGAAAAATGAAACACAGGAAACACACCAAAAATTGCAGAACCAATACTCTACTACACCTAACCTAAGTCTCCGCTTTCGAACTCCATCACTTGAAATCCCAACATCCAACCGAACGCCACAACAAGCGAACCGATTGCAGACAATAAATTTAAAATAAAGACAACCTCCAGAAACACCGGAAGATTGCACAACAAGGAAACATATTGTGGTAAAAAGTTAAAAAAGATGAAAGAAAGGGGGAAACCCTAAAGTTAGTTACTTACGTGGTTGAAATCGGGAGGCGAGGGATTGGGGGTGGAGGAGAAGGAGGGGTTCCGATGGGAGAGCTTCTGGATGGCGTCCCTCTCGAGGAAATCGAAGTCCTCGGCGGTCAATCCCCAGTCATCCGCCTCCATTCCACGCCTCTCTCTCTCTCTCTCGGCGGGAATGGATTTGGACTTTTGGAGGGGCTTTGATTTGGGCCGGAACGGTCCACTCCGAATTGTATGTTTGGTCTTTTGGAACACGAAATTAACTTGATTTACTTCGAATTAACAATACTTTTATGTTAAATCGCAAACTTATAGAATTTTAACTACGAACTGACAAAGTAATAAAAATAATTGCTTAGAAAAAATTATACAAGTCCCGATTCTTTCGAGTCTTGGTCTGGATTGGACACCCTTCCTTGCTCATTAAACTAGTCATGGGTTTGTAAAATATTCTGCAATACAATCAGTGCAACATCGTTCTGAAGTATGGTTCTTCAATTTCTTGATGTTTTCTTATTTGTAGTCGTATATATAAGTAAGCTATAAAGTTGGTTTATTTAGAGTTGTCAGTTTCTACTCGTACTCGCTAACTCGTTCGAGACTCACTCGATTTCGCTCATTCAACAACTCAGCTCAATTGTTAACTAGTCAAGTACGAGCAAAAAAATCCACTTGGAAAAATAAATTAGTCGAGTTGAGTGAAACTATTAGAACCCTAAACCCTTGCTTAAGGGTAATGGTGATTGGGAGAAGGGTTAGCACGGGGAAGATGAGGAGAACAGTCACATCTGTCAATTGGGTCGTGTTCGTGTACTATCGTGTCTGACAGTTCTGCATTCGTGTCAGGATTTCGTGTTATCGTGTATAGTACAAATTGAAAAGATTTCATCATGTTTAGATTGAAAATAGTTAAGTGACATGTTATATTGATATTTTCCATTCTAAATAACATCTTAATTGACTATAATCAAGTAAAAACAATTGATTATCTAACAAAAGATGCAGTTCGTGTCTGTTTCGTGTACAAAAATAACTTATCGTGTGTATCGTGTCGTGTTCGTGTCAAATCGTGTACCAATTATTTTATATTTATATATTCACAAAACATCGTAATAAATCATTTCAATCATAAAAAAAATTTGTGTAAAGTCGTGTCTATATCGTGTCTCCTTATCGTGTCGTGTCCGTGTCGTGTAATCGTGTCGTGTCCAAAATTGACAGGTCTAAGAACAGTGACCTGGTGATGGGTGAGAGGTGTAGGGTTGCGAGTTACTGTTGGTGCAAGTGTTGGGTTTAAGTGAAGAAATCTGGTTCTCTCTCTCTTTCTCTCTCTCTCTCTCTCTCTCATTCTCTTCCATTTCCATTCCCTCTTCTCAGTTGCTCGATTGGACGGCGAGATGCGGGAGTCGGCGTCGGCTTTGGGCGAGCAACTGAGAAACAAAAGTGAATCTTTTGACAAGTTCAAAGAATTAAAGAATGAAGTAGAGAACCAACTCGACAAGAAAATCAAGTCTCTACGAACGGATCGTGGAGGTGAGTACTTAAGTGCCGAATTTGACTCATACCTAAAGGAGTTTGGTATTGTACCTCAACTCACCCCTCCCGGTACACCTCAGTGGAATGGGGTATCCGAAAGGAAGAATAGGACATTGCTCGATATGGTTCGGTCAATGATGAGTCATGCGGAATTACCTCTTTACTTTTGGAGTTATGCACTACAAACTGCGGCTTACACACTAAATAATGTTCCATCCAAATCCGTGGAGAAAACTCCTTATGAGCTATGGAGTGGTAAAACACCTAAGCTCAGTTTTCTCAAGATTTGGGGTTGTGAGGCTTACGTCAAGAGATTGATGTCGACCAAACTTCAACCAAAAGCGGATAAGTGCTTCTTTATTGGTTATCCTCGTGAGACAAGAGGATACTACTTTTGGCATATCACCTCCTATCGAGTGATTGTAGAGAGGGATGCCACATTTCTGGAAAAGGAATTTCTAGAAAGAGTAAAAAGTAGTGGGAGTAGGGTTGTGCTTGAGGAAACTCAAGATACTCTACAAGATCATGACATGAATGATGACATTCAAGATCATGAAGGCCCAATACTCTACAAGATACTCCTTGTAGCGAAGGGTTTCACTCAAGTTCAATGAATTGACTATGATGAAACTTTTTCACTGGTTACCATGTTCAAGTCTATTCGGATCATGCTCGCTATTGCCGCATTTCACGATTATGAAATATGGCAAATAGATGTCAAAACGGCGTTCCTGAATGGGAACTTGGAGGAGGATGTGTACATGGTACAACCTCAAGGTTTTGAAGATCCAAAGAATAGCGAGAAGGTATGCAAGCTTCAAAGATCCATTTATGGATTGAAGCAAGCATCAAGGAGTTGGAACAAACGCTTTGACGAGGAAGTGAAGAAGTTTCACTTCATTCAAAGTAAGGAAGAACCTTGTGTATACAAGAATGTTAGTGGGAGCCATGTAGTATTCCTAATCTTATATGTCGATGACATATTGCTCATGGGTAATCATATTCCTTTGCTTGAGCAAACGAGAAGTTCATTGAAATCTGCATTTTCGATGAAAGACATGGGTGAGGCTCAATACATCTTGGGAATCAAGATATATCGAGATAGACCCCGTAGACTCATTGGCCTCAGTCAACGTGCATACATTGACAAGGTCTTGGAAAGGTTCAAGATGAACAACTCCAAAAAAGGCAGTGTGCCAATGAGTATAGGTGTGCAACTCAAGAAGTCTCAACGTGCGCAATCACGTAAGGACTTAGAGTACATGAAGGATGTCCCTTATGCTTCGGCAATTGGGTCGATCATGTACGTGATGACTTGCACAAGACCAGATGTCTCGTATGCTCTAAGCGTGACAAGTCGTCACCAATCCAACGCAGGTCCTGAGCATTGGACTGCGGTCAAGAATATCCTGAAGTACCTTAACCGGACTAAGGATAAGATTCTTGTTTATGGAGGACAAAGAGAATTGATTTCTGAGGGTTACTCGGATGCGAGTTTCATGAGTGATCCAGACGATAGAAGGTCGCAATCAGGATACGTCTTCCTTCTGAATGGTGGAGCTGTGAGTTGGCGTAGTTGGAAGCAAAGCACTACTGCCGACTCAACCACTGCTTCCGAAGTGATGGATGTCGCTGAAGCGAGCAAGGAAGGAGTGTGGATTAAGAAGTTCCTTGAAGAGCTTGGAGTAGTTCCCTCGAGCGAGGGACCAATAGAGCTATTTTGCGACAATAGTGCATCTATCTCGCAAATCAAGGATCCCAAATCACACCACAAAGTGAAGTACATAGATCGTAACTACTTCGTGACGCGTGACCTCATCGACGAAGGCAAAATAAATCTGTTATGGGTGGACACCAACAGCAACACAGCTGATCCATTCACAAAACCATTATCCCAAGCCAAGGGCGAAATGCATTTCGAGTCCATGGAATAGAGGAACCATGTAGATTGGCTTGATGATTGATATGTAATGGGGTTTGCCCTAGTTATTATTGTTTTATGCATTGAGTATGTATGAGAAAAAAAACTTTAATAACAAGTGGGAGATTGAAGGGAATGTGTTCTAAAAGTTTTACTTTTAAATGTCAATTATTATGAATTGAATGAGAAATCATTTTGTTCCTTGTTTATGTTATTCGTCTTTTAGAAGTGTTAAGGAAGATGCTCTTGGTCCTTAACCGTAGAGGTCTAAAAGATATTGGTTTACATAAAACAAAAGATATTCGCAATCATGGTAATTAACATGGAACATTAATTACCGAGTTAAGATTGTCGTGTTGGTCATAGATCATTGTAGCTCTACAAGTGAGTGACAACACGGGTATACAAAAGAGGAAAATATTACTTTTGTATACTGAATAGACCTAATAAGTAAAATATTATAGAAATATGTTTCTGTGTCATTAATATTTTACTGTGTCTTTGTTCCTTTTATATGAGACTTATATCTAATCACTTAAGGAATACTTAATTAGATCAGTGTCTTGAACCATCGATCAGTGTAGTATAAAGGCATTGGTTGGTTAAGTATAACTTTCGTTAGAGAAGATAGTTAGTCAAAAGATTATCATTGCCCCTCTTAATTGAGTGATGATATTAGTGGGCCCCTTGATAAAGCAAAGTTATAATGTGCACAATGTGATTTGAGGTAAGTCACATATTTATAACTAGCTTAAAGAGATCAAGAAATGAATACTAATACAAAGATGACACAATACTACTTTGTGTGTATTCTTAATATCATGAGGCAAGGGACGGACACAAGTGGTGCACTCCATCACTAAGTGGATCGGGTTTTGGTTCGAGTGGAATTAAGACATCTAACTAATTGGGAGCTATAATGTGTAGCTAGATACCGCTTATAGCTTGTGATATTAAGCTCTTAATATCACTGCCAACTTAGTTTAGATCCTCCCATAGGTCACACCACAAAACTGGGGAACAAGAAATGGGGATTTTGAGTTCATAGGATGTGTCGGGTTTCATGTAGAAAATATGACACATGGGGTGAACAAGCAAAATCAAAATTATGTTGTGATTAATAACATAATTAGAATCTAAATCAAATTCATATGTGATGTAAATATTATGGGGTGTAATGATTGATCATTACATAGGATGATATGTTACATAAGTTGTGAATTTACTACTAATCCCGAAATGTCAAATTTTGTAGAGGTTAAACCGAAATTTGACAAGTCTGCAGAACAGTGCTCAAACGGTCGACCGGATAGCAGTAAACGGTCGACCGATAGGGCGCGGTCGACCGGACGTGTCTCGACCGATAAGAGGGAATTTTCATCTGTTCGAACGGTCGACCGAATGTGATCGGTCGGTCGACCGAACATTGCGATGGAATAGTTCGTGTTACGAACGGTCGACCGAGTTATAGAACGGTCGACCGAAACTGGGTTCGAGCGGTCGACCGAACCTTGAAACGGTCGACCGGTCCAGACGGTTTTTGTGCAGAATTAATTTAAGAATTAATTAGATCATGCATGGAATTGGTCCATAATTGATTTAATTCGTGGCTAATATTATTTATTATTAAATAATGGATGGTTAGATGGAATTTTGCATGAGATCATGGGCAAGGGGTTGCACATGAATAGGTAATTTGGAGAGAGCTTATAAATACAAGCTTATTTCATTACCCAATCAATTCATTCATTATTCTCTTGAGCAAAATTCTCTCTCCATAATTCTCCACGAAAATCCCTTAATTCTTAAGTTTAGTTTTAGTTCTTAAGAGATCATCTTCTCAAGGGAATTAAAGAGGGGTTAGTAATTAGGTTCTAAACCCTATCGGAGATCGAGAGACTAGCTTCCCTCTCTCCGATCTTGTTTAGAGTTTGGTGAATACTCGGAGGCATCCGGCGCGGCGAGAAGCATCCCCAACGTCTCCGAATCTTCAAGAAGTTTTTGAGAACTTCTAGGTATGAATTTCGGAGCCCTTGTTTGTTTTAATAGAGTTTTGAAACTAGATGTTAAAACAAACTGATGCATGCATGAAATAAATCAAAGAAAATTGTAATTGATCCTTATTATACATAAAAATTTCGAAAATATATATGTATAATTAAACATGAAATCCTGCAGATTGATGGGCCGATGTTGTTCCGGCTATGTTGTATGATGGGCCGATGTTCCAGCTATGTTTTCCTCAGCTTGGCACCTACTGAGATGATGATTGATGGACCGACCGAGCGACGGCTTCGTTGGTGTGGTTTCGACCACAAAGTTACAGATTTGTTTCTTATGGCGCGGACGTGGTGGACGTTCTCTGTCGAACCCCATGATTAGTATAGTCGCGTGTGGGGAGCGTCATGTCTTGTTCCGCTAGACCGTATGTGCCTACGGTAGGTCTACGGTAGGTCTCCTCGGGAGACCCGATGATGATTGTCGGACTGATGTCCCATGTTACCCTTTGGGGGAATTGTTTTCCTTACTGTTGATGATATGACATGCTACTAGTATGATAGGTTCATTTGTACTACTGCATGCATATAGGTGAGCTTGGCATACGGGGTTTCCTTATGGAAACTCAGACACTGTTGCATCTTTTTCAGGACCGCAGTAGGTCAAGTTGGTGAAAAGAATGTGTTCTAAAAGTTTTACTTTTATATGTCAATTATTATGAATTGGATGTGCAAACATTTTGTTCCTTGATTATGGTATTCGTCTTTTGGAAGCGTTAAGGAAGAGGCGCTTGGTCCTTGACTGTAGAGCTCTAAAACATAATGGTTTACATAAATCAAAAGTTATTCACAATCATGGTAATTAACATGGAACATTAATTACCGGGATAAGATTGTCGTGTTGGTCATCGATTGTTGTAGTTCTACAAATAATTGACGACACGAGTATATAAAAGAGGAAAAGATTACTTTTATATATTGAATAGACCTAACAAGTAAAATATTATGGAATTGTGTTTCGTGTCATTAATGTTTTACTGTGTCTTGGATCCTAAGATATGAGACTTATATCTGTAAGATTTCTAGTTTAATTGTACATATTTATTTTTCGAAATTTTATGCACAATAAGGATCAATTACAATTTTTCTATGATTTGTTTCATGCATGCATCAGTTTGTTTCAATAACTAGTTTTAAAACTTTATTAAAACAAACATGGGCTCCGAATTTCATACCTAGAAGTTCTCTAAAACTTCTTGATGATCCGGAGACGTTGAGAATGCTTGTCGCTGCGCCGGATGCCTTCGAGTATTCACCAAACTGTAAACAAGATTGGAGAGAGAAGAGCTAGTCTCTCAATCTCCAATAGGGTTTAGAATCCAATTACTAATCCCTCTTTAGTTCCCTTGAGAAGAAGATCTCTGAAAACTAAAACTAAACTCAAGAATTAAGGTGAAATTCCTGGAGAATTATGGAGAGAGAAGTTTGCACAAGAAGATAATGAATTAATTCATGAGGTAATGAGATAAACTTGTATTTATAAGTTCTCTCCAAATTACTTATTCATGTGCAACCTCTTGCCCATGATTTCATGTAAACTTCCATCTAACCATCCATTATTTGCTAACAAATAATCTCAGCCACGAATTAAATCAATTATGGACCAATTCCATGCATGATTTAATTAATTTTTAAATGAATTCTGCAGAAACCGTCTGGACCGGTCGACCGTTTGGAGGTTCAGTTGACCGTTCGAACGAAGTTTCGGTCGACCGTTCAACATTCGGTGGACCGTTCGCAACAATAAAATATTTCATCGCAATGTTCAGTCGACCGACCGATAGATTCGGTCGACCGTTCCGAACAGACGAAAATTCTCTGTTATCGGTCGAGACGTGTCCGGTCAACCGTGCACTGATCGGTCGACCGTTTACAGTTAACCGGTCGACCGTTTTTGCACAGTACTGCAGACTTGTCAAATTTCGGTTTAACCCCTACAAAATTTGACATTTCGGGATTAGTAGTAAATTCACAACTTATGAAACATATTATCTTATGTAAGGATTAATCATTACACCCCATAATATTTACATCACATATGAATTTAATTTAGATTCTAATTATGTTATTAATCACAACATAATTTTGATTTTGCTTGTTCACCCCATGTGTCATATTTTCTACATGAAACCCGACACATCTTATGAACTCAAAATCCTCATTTCTTGTTTCCCAGTTTTGTGGTGTGACCTAAGGGGGGATCTAAACTAAGTTGGCAGTGATATTAAGAGCTTAATATCACAAGCTATAAGCGGTATCTAGCTACACATTATAGCTCCCAATTAGTTAGATGTCTTAATTCCACTCGAACCAAAACCAGATCCATTTAGTGATGGAGTGCACCACTTGTGTTCGTCCCTTGCCTCATGTTATTAAGAATACACACAAAGTAGTATTGTGTCATCTTTGTATTAGTATTCATTTCTTGATCTCTTTAAGCTAGTTATAAATATGTGACTTAACTTAAATCACATTGTGCACATTATAACTTTGTTTTATCAAGGGGTCCACTAATATCATCACTCAATTAAGAGAGGCAATGATAATCTTTTGACTAACTATCTTCTCCAACAAAAGTAATACTTAACCAACCAATGCCTTTACACTACACTTATCGATAGTTTAAGACACTAGTCTAATCAAGCATTTATTAAGTGATCAGATATAAGTCTCATATCAAAGGACCAAGGACACAGTAAAATATTAATGACACAGAAACACATTTCTATAATATTTTACTTATTAGGTCTATTCAGTATACAAAAGTAATATTTTCCTCTTTTGTGTACCCGTGTTGTCACTCACTTGTAGAGCTACAATGATCTATGACCAACACGACAATCTTAACTCGGTAATTAATGTCCCATGTTAATCACCATGATTGCGAATATCTTTTGTTTTATGTAAATCAATATCTTTTAGAGCTCTACGGTTAAGGACAAGAGCATCTTCCTTAACATTTCTAAAAGATGAATAACATAAACAATGAACAAAATGATTTCTCATTCAATTCATAAGAATTGACATTTAAAAGTAAAACTTTTAGAACACATTCCCTTCACTTTTCACTCAATAAGTGCTTAATTTGATTATTGTCAAAAACTATCAATGAGTATAGTGATAAAGGCAATAGTTGGTTGAGCATGACTTGTGCTGGAAAAGATAGCTAGTCAAACGATTATCATTGCCCCTCTTAATTGAGTGATGATATTAGTGGGCACCTTGATAAAACAAAATTATAATGTGCACAATGTGACTTGAGTTAAGTTACATAGTTATAATTAGCTTTGAGAGATCAAGAAATGAATATAATACAAAGGTGACACATTTCTACTTTGTAAATATTCTTAATATCATGAGGCAAGGGGCGGACACAAGTGGTGCACTTACATCACTAAATGGATCATGTTTTGGTTCGGGTTGAAGGAAGACATCTATGCTAATTGGGTGAATATAATGTGTAGCTAGATACCGCTTATAATCTGAGATATTAAGTGTTTAATATCACTGCCAATTTGGCTTAGATCCTCCTATAGGTCACACCACAAAACTGGGAAACAAGAGGGTTGATTTTAAGTTCATATGATGTGTCGGGTTTCATGAGAAAATAGGACACATGTGGTGAATTAATTAAAATCAATATGTTATGAGAATTAACATAATTAGAATCATAATAAATTCATATGAGATGTATATATATTATGGGGTGTAATAATTTAATATTACATAGGATAATATATTACATAAGATGTGAATTTGCTAAAAACCCCAAAAGATCAAATTTTGTTGGAAATAAATCCAAAATTTGACAAAGGCAAAATCGAGGTCAAACACGGTGAACCGTTCATGGTTCAGTCGACCGGGGCATCTTCGGATCGGTTAACCGAATGGGGAACGTGTAAGCACAATGGGTTGACCGAGATTGCCCAGAGTGCCTGGACAATCGGGTTCGGTTAACCAATTGGAAACGGTCAACCGAGAAGTAGTATTTTCGGTAGACTGAAGGTGACCCGGTAATCCGATAACTATGTCCCAGGAGCGATTCTTGTGCGTCAACGGTAGACCGACTACAAGACGTGGTTCGTCCGAATTCTTCCAGAGAATTTTTTTCATAAAGAATCGGTCGACCGTCTAGCTCACGGTGCACCGAACACGTGTTATAACCGAATGGTTCGGTTGACTGAATAATTCTCGGTCTTCCGAACAAGAACGATTCTGCCTGAATTATTAAGAGATCAATTAAATCATGGGTGGAATAATTCCAGATTTAATTAAAACGTTTTTTTGTAGGTGATTATGTGGAAATTGGAGATTAATTTAGGAGAGAATAAACAAGGGATCATAACTAAAGAATAGCCCTTGATGAGGATGTTTTGGGAGACTATAAAAGGACCCCTACTCCTACTTGTTTAATACTAATGCAAAAATCTTTCTCTCATTAATCTCTCCCAATCACCACGAAAATCACTTAGTAAATTTAAGTTTTAGAGATAAGAATCTTAGGAGCTTAAAATGGGGTTATTAGCTAGATTCTAAACTTTGTTAGAGATTGATTGGCTAGCTTTTTGTCTCTAATCTTGTTTAGAGTTTGGTGAACACTCGGAGGCAAATCCGTGGACGATTAAACGGGCAACGCGACTCCGAATATTCAAAAAGGTTTTAGAGAACCTTTAGGTATGATTCTACATTTGTGGTTTATTTTAATAAATGTAGGATTGCATGTTATTAGAATAATCACAAAACTATGTACATAAAATTGTTGAAAATATGAAAATCGATCTTGTATGTTGTATTAAAATTTAAAAATATATACATACATAGGGACACGAAATCCTACAGTTGGGTGGTGATCAGCGGGCGCGTGCATCTTGGGATCGGATCCTCTATTCGGACCATTGAGGTTGACATGATTACGTTTATCTCCTTTTTGCGTTCTGTTGTAATCATGTATCGTTTTGACAAACTATGATGTAATATGGTGCACCACTTTTATGTTTTATGAGAAGTAACAGTCCCGTCTTTGATTATTGAGCTCAGTTGACTTGATTATAATTTTTAAATTTCCGCTATTTCGGGATGTTACAGAAACTTTGCTTGCTGATTAGCTCACTACTCGCTCTACTTAGTTCCTTGTATATACTCATACAAGCATATATTATTATACATACACGACATTATAGTGGTTGGGACCTTATCTTGTCGTTAGGGTTGCAAGTTTGAAACCCAACAAGACTTTAACCTCTTTTTGTAGATTATATATTATTACGTCCAATAACATGTATGTTATAAATTTTTTTATATGGATCTTAAAGTACTCAATTATTTAATCGACATTTTACACTAATATTTGTAAATAGTTATAGTGCTTTCTGTATTTAACCCCACAACTAACCTTTTGTTATGGTATAATTGGGTATTCAGTATTAAAATAAAAAAATAAATGAAAACAATAGTTACAGGTAGATTCAAACATTAGTATTGTGAATGCATGCCAAAAATTCAATCATTTTACTAAAAACTATGGGTGTGCATTTGTCCGAACCCGGACCGGAACCCAGACCAAAGACCGGTCACAGTTGGACCGAAGACTGGACTGAACTGATATGTCCGGTCCAAAATTGGGTTTGTTTGTATTGAAAATCCAGGAATGGATCCGAGTTTGGACCAGACCAGACCTGAAATTGGTCTGTTGCCAGGGATCCGGTCCGATCCAAAAACTGGACTGATTTGTGCTCTCCCCTTCTAGAAACCATTAAAGATTGGGTGTAGTGTTGTACAAAACATTCAACAACAAATACATATTGCATGTGTGATACTTTTGTGCAGTCACTATAGTGTGTGGTGTGAGAGTGACCTTAGTCCCACATAATTGTATGTGAGTTTCATGCAATTCCCAGGCTAATAAATACGAAGTTGAGCCATTGGACCTCAAAAATGGTTGTTGGAGAATCAATATTTGGTCATACTGACCGATTGGCTCTAGTTCACGAGAGGGTGCAAGCGGTTTGTGATTGTAATATGAGCTAATCTCGAGCTGCTCTTTGAAACTCGACTCGAGTTTGGAGTCGAGTTTCGACCTGCTCAACTTATCTGGCAAGCCAGTTGATTTGAGTTTGGGTCGCTCGAACTCAGCTCATTTACAGCCTACGACAAATGCTTTTAGTTAAGTATTTGGTCATGATCACTAAAATAATTTCCGAGTAAACAAGCCAAGTCGAGCGGCTCGCAAGCAAATAGTGAGCTAAGCATGAGCACAATTTTTACGCTCAAACCGAGTACCATGCGAGCAACGAGCTGGCCAAAAAATAAACAAGCTGAGTTCGAGCTAGCCTCATTTTCTCGAACTCGACTCGTTTACTGTCTTAGGTTAGGTTTATTGGAAGCCGAAAAGACTATAATTATAATTCTAGAACTCTAGTTTTTAAACTTTGTTAACATATCAGCCTAGATAGGGCACTTTTTCAATCATTATTTTATGGGATAATTTACCCTTATAAAGTTGTATCTCTTGTACGTGGATTTTATGGGATAATTTACCCTTATAAAGTTGTATCTCTCGTACCCTTATTTTATGGGATAATTTACCCTTACACTTTTTCAATCATTATTTCATAACTATTTTTTCAATCGAATCTCCTTTGATGAATTAACGTACGTACATCAATAGAAAGGTGGATCTTTTCAATTTATTTTTTTGAAACAAATGCAAAAATATAATTTTTGAAAGAATATAAGCAAATCTGCAGCCAAAAATTGATCGCGCAAATTTTACTTTTGCATAAAATAAGTGCACTTTCTCTAAGAATTTTTGTTTTTTATTTACCCTGTGGACCTTTTTATTTTTTACTTATATATAGATATTCTCTATTTTATTCAAGGATGAAAACCCCAAACTTTTACCAATTAATTTTAATCATATTTTTTAAAAGCCTTTCTTACCGTTAAGATGGACCATATTTGATGAACGTTTAGTTGATGATGGATATCCAATGTCATTTTTATCAAACAGAGAAATAAAATATCATTTTTTTCAACAAAAACTAATAAATCAAATTACTGGTTTCTTAAGTTGGATTCTTTCTTATTCTTCATTATTTGAATAAAATAAGCATGTATATCCAGCTTTTAATTGGGGATAAAAAAATTAAATCTTATCCAATATAAAAACGTGATATAAAAACATAACTTTCCAGAACAAAAATTATCAAACAGATTTTACAACAAATGTTGAAAATTGTTCTTTCATAAACCACCTACAAATCCACATTAGTCCATGCTTTCTATATTTTTAATACACATCACTTGTATAAAACACAATATAAAACATCGATAGGAAGAAAAAAAAGTGTACTGACATTTTTTTGTCGTGAAAAATAATTTGCAAATAAATTTTGAACAATTATAATTTTGGAATTTTTCCCGAAAAAATGTAATTGGTAAAAACAATGCTCTGAGCACCGTCAGCAAGTCTGAAAAACGCATTATTGTCCATCATTACACAAGATACGCTATTATGACAATAAATAACATAAATTCATCAAATATTAACTCCATTCAAAATATATAAGCGTGACTTTCGATAATTAAATTCGTCAAGCTTAATAATAACAATAACATGTCCAAATAAATGGGATCTAACCAAAATGTACTTCGATCCTAAAATCCCGCGATGACTTTTTCATCTGCAATTAACAAATTACGTTATCTAATAATTTCCATTTATATCGGTTTGTAAATTGACTGATGCAAATTAATGACACAATCCAATTCGTACTTGCACATAAGTTGTCATTCATAATTTCATCTTTCTATTTTTAGATAATTTCATAATTTTATGTTTCTTTCAACATGAGAAACTACGACAGCCTCCCACCGAAAAAGAGAAGAATGGCGGCGGAAGCCAAGAAGAGCAACGACGAGAAGCAACCAGAACAGAAAGATCTCATCAGCTCTTTGCCCGACGAGGTTCTCATATCGATCATAAATTTGCTTCCCCTTAGAGAATCGGCACGCACCGGCATTCTCTCGAAGAGATGGAGACCTCTCTTCCGCGTCCTCCCGAACTTAGTCTTCGACGAGCAAGCTTATAACCTCGGATACTTTTGGGACGTTTCCATACTAAGCGTCCTTCACGCGCGTGAAGGCTTTCCGATAAACAGGTATGGTTTCAATTTCTGACGCAACACGATCGATCATACAGGTAGGATCGATGGAAGGTACGTTTTAGGTTAATTTGATTTATGAAGATCAAACATAAAATAAAAAAAAGGACTTCAGGGATTCTGCATATATAATTTTCTGAATTTTAATTACAAGAAAGAGTCATTCCCTATTTAGTTTAAGATATTGCTTGTGTGCTGATTAATTAATTTTGATTTAATAATCAATTTCTAGCTAAGATGTTAATTAAATAGGTAGCATGCGGCCGGACAACAATATGTTACGTTGTTTAATTAGCTCTTTAATTTAACGACAGACACGGATTGGTGATACGAGTAGATGACTAATTATATATCATACATATATATATATTCCCAGGTGCGATGTGATTTTTTATGGTCGACCTTACGGTGATCGCAAAAGATTCATCGTCCGGAACATTTGCCGATATGCCATGAAAGAACTCAGTCTATCGTACGCCAACATCCTCCCCTCTAGTCTCTTCTCGTGCAATTCTCTAGTGAGACTGGAACTGGTGTGCTGCCACATTGTCTTCTCAAGGCGTCCGGTTGCGCTCCCCCACCTCAAGCACCTTGTACTTCGCGGTGTCGACATGGAGGATGGCTGGCTCGAGACCAACATACCTCTTTTAGGCTCACTAGAGGAGTTGGTCGTCAAAGATGATTGCGATGGTGTCGCCAACTTTGCCCTGCGCTCTACAAGTTTGTTGAAACTTTGCTTCGATACTTGGTACAATATGGAAACGATTTCATTGGAAGAGGCCAATGGTTTGCGAGAGGTTGAAGCTGAGTTCGACTTCCGAGTGGATTTGGAAGGCAATAATTATTGGAGGAACGGATTGAAAATATTCTTCCTTCTCAGGTTCCTATCGCAAATACCGTCTGTGGAGACTTTGTCTTTGGCCTTCTTAAGCAATTATGATATGGTACGTACTTATTGGTGTTCAGTGAAGTGATAAAAGGATCTTATAATTAGAACTACCCTTGAATATTGACAATTCATCAATCCCACATCTTTTTTCCATCTTTTGATATTCCTTGCTTGTCAGAAGTGAACTACCCTCGAGTCCTCGACGTATTTACTTCAAATTTCTGATCTTGAACAAGATTAAAGGTAGCTTGTTACAAGAGACGTACGTCCACGTTGGAACCTTGAATGGCCCAATAATCGAATGAAGTTCGAAATAGATACAATTTATTTATATCATTGTTGAGATATGCATGCAATATTTGATGTTTGTTGTTGTTATATTCTTTGTAGATCCTTGGACTACAGCCAAACAGATTGCCTGAGAATATCGTGTTGCATAATATTAAGAAACTGGTCATGAAGATGGATATTACTAAGGTTTCGACAAATTATTTTCTTTCTAGTTTGCTCGGTCGATGCTCGAATCTAGAAGAGCTTCATGTCGAGGTGAGTACTCGTATTTTATGCTGCATGTTTAAGTTGGTATTCGAATGTGTATTTGTTTTAAGTATGTAATCCTGTTTATTTTTTTGTGTGTGTTAGAATTCAATTTTTGGCGTTTGCTTTTAGCAATTAGACACAAGCATAAGGTGAACCTATCGTTGACTGGGTAAAAATTCATTAAAAAAACTTTTTCAAACTTTAGCAGCAAAATTTTCTCCATTAAATTGTTTTGGATTGCTTCGGTCGCTTATTTTATTTCATTGGAAACTTTCCCCTCTTAATTACTCTAGCCTCTAGAGAATCTGATAGGTTTCGGAGACATACGAGTTTCGGGTTTAAACTTTAAATACCCCAAGAATAGAAATCTAGCAATTAAGAACATAGGATAGCTCCAGTTGGATAATTTTTGCCTGCGTGGCACTTAAAAGAAAAACTGATCAGCCATCGTTTTTGCGTATTCTTAGAGGTGCAATTAAGATTTGGGTACTCACTTTTTCCATCAAATAACACTGCTAACCCCGTTGAATTAAAATTTAATTAATTCTGGTCCTTTTTTTTCTTCTTTTTGCCCTTCCATTTCCAAACCCAAACACCACCACCACTTAACACTGCCTTTCTCTCCTCTACACTTCTTGCTCTCTCTCTCTCTTCGGTTCTCTCTCCTCTCTCTTCTTTTTGCTCACCCAAGACCATGTTTAACGGGCTACCCTGGACTTCCTGCTATTTCTCTCTCTATCACGTCAGTTTCTTTCTGTTACGTTAACTTCTCTTTTCACCACGTCAACTTCTCTTTCTACCACGTAAGGTCACTGAACTCACCCAAAAAATCTCCTTAATCACGTTCTAAAACACCACACACACCATATATTCTCTCCCATTCACGTCATTTGAAGATCAATCTTAGGTAAAATTTAAAAAAAATCCCCAAAAAATCTACAAAATCAAAACAAATAAAAAACATATTTTCACAAGAAAAAAAATGATAAAATAATTTAAAATGATTTTTAAAGAGTTTTAACAAAATAATAATAACTTCAGCAAATTGGGAGGGCACACGTGCCCCCACCCAACCAAAATCTAGCACCCACCCGGGCGCCAAATCGCGTTGCCTGCCGTACAATTTCGCGCACGGGCTGGTGACGTGTGGGGGAGGTGGCATGGGTTTTGCGTGGGAGATGTCGTCGTGGCTGGGCGCCCTGCTCTCCGCCCGACCGTTAACGATGGTCTAAGGGGGACCGTCCGGGCGTTCAGAAAAGGCACTCGTTCAGTGCAATTGGTTGATGTGAGGGTCTTAAGCAAAAAAAATATTTTAAAGGAAAATTGTAGTTACATCACCACATTCTAGAGAATATGATGTATCATAAATTTTTAATTGGGTAGATTGACTTGATTTTAGTAGCACCAGACCTTTAAACAGTTGGAATTATGAGTTTGCTCTCCTTAATTAAGATAGAAATATATGGAAAAATCAAAATAATTATTAAAAAAAAGAAATTGGAAAAACATGAGACATATAAATGACATTTGTGATACCATTTTTATTAAATGAAAAATAACATCACATATGTCGTTTTCCTTTAACACTTTAATGAAAACGGCATCTTAGATTGTTGGATGTCATTTTCATGAAGAAACGGTATTCAGGATACCGTTTTCACCTAGGACGAGAAAGGACCGCCAACCACACCCCTCGTCCTCCTTCCACCTCCAAATCACTTCCCCATATCTCTCTCTCTCTCTCTCTACGAGGGACACCTTCAAATCACAAACCTTGTAGAAGATTGAAGAAAATGAAGGAGTTTCTTACAAGTTAAGAAACATGAGGAGTTTCTGGATGAGATAAGACCATTGAAGAGTTTTCTAGAAACAAATTAAGAAACTTGGACTTGAAGATAAAAATTCACTTTGATCCAAGGGTTGGTTTGTATTTGCCTATGGAAAATGATTTATGGACTCCTTTTAACACACCGTTTAGGACGCTTACGGCGTGAAAGAACATGATTCTTTAGGGGTGCTGCCGATGTCGAGTTATTTATCAGTAATATTTAATTTGTTGATAATTGATGGCGTGACAATCTAGACGAATGTTTGTTTTCAAATGTAGGAGACAAATGTGTGTCTTGTTTGGAACATATGTGTGTCCCATGAGGGACAAATATGTATTTGTTGAAGGGAATATGTGTATTTGATGAGGGAAAGATGTGTAGCTGAGGGGAGTACTTGTTGAGGGGGAAATGTGTATTTGCTTAGGAGAATATGTATTTGTCTTTAAAGTGTAGTTTTTGAAACAGTGTGAGATTACCATGTTTTTTGGTAATCTCAAAAATAACTTTCTTGAATGGGTTGGAAATCAAATGTTTCACACTTTATCGGAAAATACATTTTAAACAATAAAATAAAAAACACAAATGATGACATGGATGGTGATGGAGTGCACGTCGTGATCAACTGATCATATCCTTTGTATAGGCAAACAAATCACGACAGTCCATGTATTTGTTTGCCTATACAAAGGATAGGGGTCATTTGCACCTAAATCCAAGGTTAGAGTTGGAATTTAGTAGAGGTGAGAGACTAGTGAACTTTGGTGTTACAGCACCAAAGTTGGGAGTACTTAATAGCGATGTGTTGTAGTTAGTACCGGGTTCTACAATTCTCTCAGTTTGTAACCAGGTACAGTATTTGTATCAATTCTCCGTCGAATTGAAATTTGGTCTGGTACTTTGTATTTCCACCTCAATTAATTTAATATTTTGCTACCACCAATATTATTTTCGTAAATCCACAACTTCCCGCTGCGACCCCACAAAAACTCTTTTGATCTCACTAAGCTTAAATATAAATAAGTTTTAAAATAGATATATGTAAATTTCCATTGACTAATTAAGTACTTCACAAAATATGTAATCACTAATGTTGCCATCGGTATACGTCGGATCAAATCACGACATAATAGAATGAGGGTAAGAATGGAATCATGTGCGAACATAATAGATTTGTAATTTCTTTCTTGATTTTGGTTGACACACTTGAAAATTAATTTTGTAAATAAATAATATTTCCATTTTTTATCATAATTTACAAAGGCAAAAAATCGATATATATTACATATTCCAATACACGATTTTTAAATGTATAAGATGTTTTATAAGTAATAACGATTAACAATATTCATTATGATAATATATTGTTCATATTTCATTTCATAACATTAATTTATTTATTTTAAATTAATATCATAAGAGAATTTTTTTTGTTGAACTTCAAAAAAAGTACGAATATTGAACATATTCACTTTTATAGTTTTATTTGCAATTTTGTTAATTAAAAGTATTTGATCAAAAAATTTGATTAATTCTAAAAATCATAATCTAGAATGTATGGCGTGCATCTATAAAGTAATTCCTTCACAAAACATACATTTGCTTCGTTAGATAATCATTTATGCAATTAAAAGTAAATAGAATAACTTAAAAAAAATAGAATAAGTTGTTTTTAAGTTATATGATATATGTATGTTCAATAGAATGGGTACGAGGTAATTATGATTCATTTTTCATTTTATTCCCCAATTCTTGCACACTAAACACAACATAAAATAAATCTAAATTGGACGTGAAGATATTAGAGTGTAGCTCGTATCAATAAAAAAAAGTACTCTTACATAAATCTTTTAACACAAGTCAATGTTTTGGAAAAATTACCTTTTCAAAAAAATCACAGCTAATTATTAAAAAAAATGATCGTTTTATGCTTTAACTTTTTTGTGTTCCGCTAACATTTTAGTGTACGTACTATGAATCCAGAATTCTTCAGTTCACATTCAAGATATGCTCATGGAGGTTATTTCTTTCTGGGAGAGTCAAAATCCTGCTACCGTTTTGGCTCAGCGTCTAACACGAGTTACACTAAAATCTTGCAAAGATAATGTCGAGCACTTCCTCGGTTTCGTCAGGTTTTTGCTAGAGCATGCAAAGGCGATGGAGAAATTTATGATTCAATATAAAGTAGTATCCGAGAAACTTCAAGATTTCAAGAGGTCGTTGCAGTACCCAATTACGTCTCCTTTGTTGTTCCAACAATTGAAGTAGTTGATGTTTGAATTTGGATATTACATGTGACGCCTCTTGTATTTATTGAAATGAATACTTGTAAGTGTTCAATTAATTAGGTTGGAAAAGCATAGACACGTAGTATTATAATTTTATGCAGGGAAATCATCCAAATAAATATATGGCGGCGTTACAATTCATACATAGAGCAGGTTCTATGGAAAAGAAAAAAGTTGTCCGAGACATAATCCTACAACCCTTCAACCATTTTCCTCATATCAGTTCAACAAGTCCATATATATCTTGCAATTTTATCGATCATGAGGTACAGTTTATAATGATTGGGTTGGTGATTTAATTATGGTGTTGAAGGCGTTTCTTCAATAAAAATAATTCCATCACTCTGCCCTTGGATTTTTTTCATTTGTTTGATAACGTTTTACTTAAGTATATTTTGTCATCAATTTAGGTCCTGTTTGGGTAACTAAGAATAATTTTGGACGTGTAATTTGAAATTTCTATATATTTTGTGGAATTTTCAATAAAGACGGCCTTAGTGTTGAATGAAGTCACACATGCAAAATGTCACTCACCCTCGCCTCTTTTTTTTTTGCCAAAAGAAAATTCTACACTCTACAAATTGTCGGTTCGTTCCGTCGTCAATGAGATAATATTTTCCATCTTTTAACTTACGAGAATGTCCTGATTTTTCTTTTTCTTTTTGTCATTGAGCTATCCTCGACATATTTGCTTTAGATTCCTGATTGAAAACATTATTAATGACCCCACAAGAGATGTCTGTATTAAAATTCATTTTTATCATTATTGTGATTGTTATATTCTTTGTAGGTTCTTGAGCGAACGCTAGACAGATTGGCTAAGAACATCATGTTGCATAATCTTAAAAACCTGACAATGAAGATGGATATAACTAAGGTTTCAACAAACTCTTTTCTTTATTGTTTGCTCCATCGATGCTCTAACTTAGAAGAGCTTCATGTCCAGCAGGTGAGCAGTCACATTTTTATGTTTCATGTTTTTCCTATGTCAGTATTCACTGGAAATTTTGGATATATTTGTTTGTTTGTTTTGGAAATATTTGTTTAAAGTGTGCATCCATCCCGGGAACCTTGAGCAAATGCAATAACTGCTGCTTGTTGTTCACTTTGCTAGTATTAAACTGCCAATGAAGCCAATTCCACCCTAATCTAACAGCATCACTAGCAAAGAAACACATGATGATGGTCTTCAACACGAGGAGAATGACGGCAATTACACTTGGAAGCCATACTAATGTATTTGCATTGGTCTCTAACGAATCTCCCATCTGTGGTAGCAGATGATTATTATTTTCCCAATGATAACGGAGAGCCTAATTCCAATTGACTCAATCATCTAAGAAAAAATATCTATGAAGGTACCTAACGTAATCAATCCTTTATCTAGACTTGAAACATACACAAAACCCCCACAATCGAAAACACAAAGGCAGATATAATGGAATAACAGTTTTATTTGAGATTTTGATCCATCAATAGAAAAAACAAATTTTATCATGAATAAGACTAGAGAAAATCAAAGCTTGCATTAATTTCCGTGACTCATCTCCATGTTTTGGACACAATAAAAGAGGAATAAAAATGGTTAGGGAGATAATGGAACGACTTTACCATCTCCATTGGGTGTTCACAAAATCTTCTACCACGGTGTGCAGATACAAAATCTTCATTATTTCTTTTATACAGGGAACTGCTTGTTGCAACGCCAATTTCCAATAGAAATTGTCGGCAGCAACTCAGAATTTATCTGGTTGCATGGGGACACCATTGCCTCTGACTGAAACATTGGGTCCGTTGTAGGAGCTCTTGCTTATGAGGTTGGAATCGAAAAATAAAACGATAACAGTGATATCGTCATGGAAATGCCTCCGCACCCCACAATCAATCTTTTGGAGGTCGGTATACCTCATTTCCCTTTTCTTTGCTGCCTCCTGCATTGCGGTTTTTACCAGTTTCTTCGCTATTCCCTATAAAAATATGAGATCATCTCTATGCATCAAACTATGGTTCTAGAGGATATAGAACAAAAATATTTCCCCAACATCATAATCGGAGTTTAGAACAAAGATCCATGAATAAATGATCAAGAGGCTGCCTAAAAAGAGTAGCTCTTGCCATCAACATTTTCAAACTAAAACCCAAAACATTCTTTTTTGAGAAAACACTCGATAAAAGATAATCAAGTGGAAGAAAGGGAAGGCAAAAATTATTTCACATACCATTATAAGAACCTAGTGTTACACTGATATGCATCATTATCCTTTAATAACGACTAAGATGATACCATACTGTCATTTGGTGTAACTCCAAGAACATTTTTTTAATCGGGAAGAACAATCTAAATTCTAAGAGAAGCATGACATTTTTATCTTTGTGCAACAATGGTCGGCTGCAGGCTATTTTACATGTCTAATTCCACAGATGTAGAACAAAGGCTTCTACGATGATCAAATAGATTAATCATTCCGATTAAAAGGAAGGAACTCCATTCTTTATTTAAATATTTTCAATATTTGCATCAGTGGATTGTATATTGAACAGCTGGCAAAAATGTTTCTGATGGCATAATCGAAGAATGGAAAAACAGACTTACATTGCGAGGGCAATTAGACACAATATCAACAGCCTCTTGGTTGCTGAGAAGCTCCCATAAACCATCGGAAGCAAATATCAAGAACTGGTCTTCTGGGCAGAGCTTGTGTGTAGTTATCGAGGGTTCGGAACTAAGGATTTGCCCATGGAAGCGCTCAGGCAGGCGGAACTTGGGAAGTAGAGGGGCTTTGTTGAACTCTGGATTTTTCAAATACGCGTCACCAATGGATCTGGAAATCTAGAAGGAAAAATACCCCGTAAAACCATTCAAATTCTACACATTTAAAGCTCAAAGGCTTATAAGTAAAATCAAGTAATGATAAAACTTCTCTTCATCCATTACAATCAATTTACATGTGCAACTCAAAAACCATCTCATGACGCAATTGAATTATTTAACAGCAAACAAATCAAGCTGAGATGGAAAAAAATTGACCATTATGTTTAAATGGCAACAAGCCTGAAGTGCTTGCAATATTTTGCAGTGTCATGTAACAGATTTGTTAACATAAAAATTCACCTGGATTAGACCTTTCACACGCCAAACATTATGTTTTAACACCACAATATGTGGATCTTCTGGATGCAGCAAATATAGTTCCTTCCTCACGGACTCTAGAGAAGCATTGTGTTCTTTTGATAGTTGTTGAGCTGTAACTTGTCGTGCACCTGACGATGTTCCTATAACTGCACGTGAGTCTCCCGCATTTGCAACGTAAAGAATTCCATCACTGATAACCCCAACCAAACAACACGACCCAACTGAAGCGATTTGAGGTTTATTTAGCCAATATTTTTTAACAAGGGAGAGAAATCCCTCCTCAGTTGCAGAGTAGGCTTTACGTATAACATCAGCGGAGATACCATTCTGCTCTGATGCAATTTCTGCACATGCAATATAATACGTTACAAAATAAATATCTCAAGTAAGTTCAATTAAGGTTGGAAAAGCACGGACCTATAGTATTATAATTGAATGCAGGAAATCATCCAAATAAATATATGGTGTCATTACAAATCATACATAGTGCAGGTTCTATGTAAAATAAAATGTTGCCCAAGACATAATGCTACAACCCTTCGGCCATTTTCCTCATATCAGTACAACAAGTCTATTTATCTCTTGCAAATTTATAGATCATGAGGTACAGTTCATAATGATTGGGTTGGTGATTTAATTATGGTGTTGAAGGCGTTTCTTCAATAAAAAAATGTAAAAAAAAAACCACAAACCTTCCTAAAAGATAATATCAAGAGCAATAAGTAGGACAATGTCAGAAATTTAGGTCAAAGGAGTCTGAATTTTAAGGATAATCCATTAGGTTAAACTTTCATTTACGTTTCTAATTATTATTAAGAATTTTTTTTCAAGGGATCGAAAACCAAAGTTAAAATCCAAGGGGGTCGAAATTCAAAGAAACTAACAATTTTGGGGTCAAAATCCATAGACCAAGCCAAGTTCAAAAATCCAAGGGGATCGAAAGCCAAAATCACCTATATCAACTAGGCAATTTCTCGAAATCCAAGGGGGGTCAATTGACCCTCACCACACAAGGTGGAGTAGTCCCTGGCAAAAGCTATGTCATTTAGTTCGTCGTGCATTTCGATAGCATGAAATGGAATAAAACATTAGCTCTTTCAAAGACTTCAAAAGTCGAAAATCACCGGGGGGGGGGGGGGGGGGGGGGGGGGGGGGGGATTAACAGCAACAAAAAGGACATAGTTAGCTACCATTTACTTGAACCATTATTTCAGATTGCACTGTAAGCTTCATTTGAGAGGTTAATTTCCCAATAAAATACATAAATGTTCAAAGGAAATGAGAGAACCTACTTCTGAGATTTCCAAATAGATGATCCGCTACATATCGTGCCGCCTCTGGTCCGCCATGTCCATCGTAAACTCCAATAAATGTTCCACATGGACCAGCATCGCTTAAACTCAATGATCCAGCCTCGACCTGGGAATGGTCCTCCAGCGAGCTATTAGCCTGAACCACTGACATGGAGAATTCACCACTCACATGCTGACCCAAGTCCTTATACCACAGCAATCCATCGGCACGTCCCGCTCCGACATTTGCCCCTTTCCGGGACAATGCCGCAGAGGAACCCCCTTCCCTTCCACCAGAAGAGGGTTTCCAACAAGGGGTAACAATCTTCATCAACCCAGAAGACATAACCATTAGTTTCGACCTGGCTCAAATCTCATTCAAATCACCCAGCAGAGATCGAAGGGTCCACCAACACACCCGCAACAGCAACGACCAAAACCAAGACCTTAATTTTTTCCAGTTCCTTCCCCTTCTGTAACCAAGTCACCCTATTGTTGCCGGGAGCAAGTATTCTCTCGAATGACCCAGAAACCATGAATCTGTACAGATCTCAAGGTGATATGAAAAGAAAATATTTAAAAACCCCACCTTCCTAAACCCTAATAATCATTCATCATTCCTTCCATAACAAACAACTTTTCAAGTTGAAATCCTTCAAATTGCAATCTCCCAATCTCTACCACGCTTCCCCTCAAAACCTTCAAAAAACCAACTTAGAACCTTCTTAAAGAATCCAAAAAATACGAATCCTAGCAGATGTGGAGGCCCTCTCAAATGGGTAATCGTCAAAATCCTGCCTTTCAAACCCCAACCACAATTTCTCCCAAACCCTAGACAACAAAAACAGCCTGCAACCAATTGGAAACCCCAAAAGACCACGAATCTCTATAGATTCGGAGGCTCTCTGAAATGGGTAATAGTCAAAATCCCACCTTACTAACTCCTACCCACGATTCGCTACGAAAACCCCCATTTCCCGAACACAAACCAAAAGAAAAGAGACCCAAAAAGATGACGGAAAAGGAGAGGTGGTTAATTTTGCCACCGAAGAGATTGGGTATGTATCTTTATGGGAATTTGACGGTAGTGGTGAGGGGTCGGGATTGGTCAAAGGCAACGGGAGAATGAGATTTGGCGTTTGACTGATGGAAGACAACTAACGAACAAACCACCAACCAAACTAACACCAAACAAACCTCCCCCACGAATCATGCGTCTCTCTCCCCTCATGTCTCTCTCGCGTCCTTCTTTCTGGTCCTCACGAATACGAGGGATTCGGAGGGGGTCGTTGGGAGTTCAAACTTTTTCTTCCAACTCTGCTTGCTTAATTTGTTTGACCTTTTTCTTGGTGGATTTTTTTCTTCGAATTAATATTATTTTTTAATTTTTTTTTCTTTAAAGAAACATTTTCCAAACATATTTTTCGTATTAGACCCTGGGCACGTCCGATCCGAACCGACCGGTCTGGATTTATTTAATTTTTAATACAAAAAGGTCCTGGATCGGACCGGTCTTCGGAGAAATTTCCAATCCGGTCCGATCCGGACTGGATGCACACTCCTATTAGATATGTTGTCGTCTCGTGACGGCAAGAGATTTAGTATGAAAAATATGTTTGAGTGAAATTTATTTTAATATTTTTTTAAAAATAATATTAATTCGAAAAAATTCTTTTTTTATTGTCGTTACTGAAAATAGATGGTTCAACCACATTTCACCAATTACAGTTCTTTATCGGATTGCAATCAAACTCACATCTCATTCCCACTCGCTTAGTTTTTTGACCAATTAGAATACATATCGACTCATTCTCACGTCATCAAATGTAAAAAGATATTCAATTTTAAGTGCATATCAATGTTTGCGTAGCGTTTGACTAGGTATTTCTAGGTATCCTAACAACGATATTGTATAAAATGGAGAAGCTGATCTTTTGTAGTTCCTGCATGAATCCAAATTTTGAGTTACATTTACCATACACCCTCTCACATTGTGAAATTATTATTATATAACCCCAAGATATTTAAGTTTTTTATGGCTTAATTGAAAAAAATATGTTGGATATTTTAATACTCATGTGAATTTTGTCCTAATAAAGATTTGTTCTAATACTATACTTGAGTATTTTCTTTTTTATATATATTGTCATTTGTATCATATTACCTTGTATTTTTATATAGTATTTAGTATTTATAATGATTCAATGATATAAAGTAATATCAAGGGCATAATTGTCATTTATCATTAATAGTCAAAGATAGGAATCTAATTTATCTAACAAATTTTGTTTCTCCCGTGCGTGATTCCTACCTTTTTACTTGGAATCTGAATCCCACAAGAATCCTATTTAAGAATGGGTTGAGGAACAGATCCTTAGATTTTATACTCTACAATAATACTAATTTCTCACATCAACCCTGGCAACACCAACAATCAACACAATGTTGATTGAGTACATGCTTTCAAAAACTTTGATGAGAGTACACAACAACAAAAGGAAATGTGATATTTAATACAGAATTTGGAGATTTTTTTTAAATTTATATTTTCATTCACAATCCATAGATTTACAAAAATAGCACAAACTTCTTTACAAAAATAAATAAATACAAACTTCTTTATCAAACCCCGAACACATTTTGTAACTAACAGTTACCAACAATAGCACAACCTTCACAGATTATAAGTTGGAAAAAATCATACGTATCGCGAACCTCGATTCATGGGTACTAAATCATTGTCGATACTTTGATACGAGGCTCTGTATATCTCATAAAATTCAATTGTGATCATCATCAGAACAAATTACCAGATGTGTTGTGATGCTCGTGGTTGGTTTGCAATCCATGTGATCTTCGTTCCATCGGTCTGGATGTCGAGGAGTACTGAGGGAGATCAAGAGATGGATCTACTGACGGGTCCTTTTTTTGTCGAGACGAGGTAATTAAGTGCAGTGACCACGTCGGCAATGAGGGGTCTCATGGTTGGCTGCTCCTGTACGCACATTGCGGCCACAGCGAGTGCTTGGTACATGCCCCTTGCAGGGTAGTTGCCGTGAAGGGTGGGGTCGGCTATCTGTCGGAAACGCTTTCCATCTTTAAAATAAGGTCGTGCCTACGAGATGGTAATCGAATGTTAGTTAAAACCATATGAAAGCTATTATTTATATTTATACGATATAAGACATACGAAAACCCCTTCAGCTGTCGACCTATTTGCCTACACTGTCAAGGTACTTATTGTTCATTTCATTCAGAACTCAGTTTATCAACTGAAGTTTTTACTTGAATTTGCTTATGCGAATCCTGCATGTAGTGCGTATGCTTCAATTCTTTACACAGAAGAATGTGCTTCGCCAATTAATGCATCTCCCTGTGTTTCATTGCTACTAAATGTAGAGTTTTTGTGTTAATAAAGCAATAGAGCTCAATGTTAGATTGTGTAACATCTTTTGTGATTGAAAACTCGATCGGCTAACAAAAAACTAAATCAGGATATCTTTCAAACAACACAAAAATAAATTGCATGAACATAAGCCTTGACAAGAAAATGTTTTGGTTTTATGATCACCATACGAATAAAAGTCGAGAATATCACTTACCCATGTGACCAGGTTCCTCTCCTGCGGTATTTTCTCATTGTCGATAGCCCTTCTACCGGTAAGAATTTCAAGGAGAACAACACCAAAGCTATAGATATCTGACTTTAGGGTCAATTGGCCTGTCATTGCATACTCGGGAGCACAATATCCATACGTTCCCATTACTCGAGTGGAAACATGGGATTGGTCTCCAGTTGGCCCGAGCTTTGCTAATCCAAAATCAGATAACTTCGCGTGGAAGTCCTCTCCAAGCAAAATGTTGGAGCATTTGAGATCACGAAATATCACGGGAGGATTCGCTTTGTTGTGCAGATATTCGAGACCCTTAGCTGCATCTGCTGCTACTTGCATTCTTGTGTTCCAGTCAAGAGCTTTCTGGCCATAAGGAACATCTGTGGCAGACAAATAAACAACTAATCTCAAACTCCCATAAAAAAATACAGATTATAATGGCCATGGCACCTCAAGATCAAGCCATTTTTTGATCCTGCAAAAATAGTACTTCAAAGCATTTTCAATCTTTTATTAGTTATTTGTAAGCCTATACTGATAACAGTAATTTTGTGCAAAGACACTCCTACTGTAACGTACCCGAAAATAGCGGAAAATTTAAACAATAATAAAGACCGTCAACGGTCAACACTGGGCACGTCACGGGAAACAAATCAACATATATAATATAAATATGATCCACGTGGAAGTCAAATATACAAACTGACTGTGATTACGACAAAAGCTATACAATATGTAATCACCTCAAAAGAAAGAGACTGACAACTACAGGATCTGATCTCGGAGGCACCGTCCTCGGTCACCACCTCAAACTCTAACCCTGCTTGCTACCTGAAATGCAAACAACAAACATGCCTGAGTTCCCTACAGGAACCCCGTATACCAAACCTCCTAAAAATATAAAAAGGAATTAAAGACAATGCAATGCTATGCACATGATCATCCGCCTCGGGCCCACAATAATGCCCTCACCGCCTCCGCGGCACTGAACCACTCCTGCCACTAGGGTCAAGTCAGTCCACCGCTGCCTCACAAGGGTCAGTCGACACCACTGCTCCCCAAAAAGTGCAGGAAGGAACCCCCGGTACACGCCGCACCCAAGGAGCGAGTCAGCCCGCCGAATACACAACTCGGGTCAGACGACAGCCACTGCTCCCCCAAGAGTCGCCTAGCGCGCACCCTGCCGGAACATCCTCGGCCTACCGCTAAACCCTCGCAAACTGCCCAAGGTTTACGGTACACATCCCTCACACCCCGCTCGGTAAGAGAGGAAAAAGTACAACAATAATACGCCTTCGTCGAAGGTGAAATCCGTAGCTCTCAAAGCCGGTAATCAACCGTCGCCTCGGAGCCGGTAGTCGACCTGACATCGACGGATCGCGTGTGGATAAATCCACCAACCTGCGGCAGATCGGTCGACCGCTACAAGCACACCGGTCGACCGGTCCCCCACACAGTACACAGTACTGTACAAACAAATCTACCGGTCGAACCACGCCAACCGAATTACCGACCAATCGGTCGAACAAAAGTCATCTAGCGGTCGACCGTTTGGAAGGTCTACGCTATACAATTTTATATAAAATATATATCCGACCGGTCGAACCAAGGGGTCGTTCGACCGATAACAGGGATTTCAATATTTTGCCCAAGTCTCGTTCGGTCGACCGGAACTGAAATACAGTTCGACCGAATCAACACAAGCACTCTACCGCTTAATTAAATGCTCAGTCGGTCGACCGAGAGTTAAAGAGCGGTCGACCGTTTTGATGGTCAAAGCTCCCAACCGACTTAGCATCGAATGGATCGGTCGAACAAGGTAAAGGAAGTTCGACCGTTTAATAAGTCAAAATCCCCAACCGACCCATTCTCATCGTTATTCGGTCGACCGGCTAAGTGGTCCCGTTCGACCGATAACAGCAACACCCCTTTTTCCCGCACAAATCTGGCATAACGGTCGACCGTCCTAAGACATCGTTCGACCGTTCGCGGGTAAACATCAATATAATAATAGGATCGGTCGACTGCCCACAGGCACCGGTCGACCGATCGTCGTCTTCAACCTCTGAATTGGTTGAATTCCGACGGGGAATTCGACACCAAAGTCGATCCCCAACACTCACAAAGCACAAGTGAGTTATATTGAAGATTTGGCATACCTTTTGGTCGAGTGAAGAAGCCTCCCAAGCTTGCACCACTTCACTCCACTTCTTCTTCTCTTTCTTCACTTCTTCTCATCTTCTTCTTCACCTCCTTCTTCTTCTTCTTCTTCTCTCTAACCTCTTCTCTCAAGCTCTGGTTGTTGAAAAGGAAAAGAAAACGTTTTATTAACCTTACCTTCCAATTTATAGGCAAACCAATTCTTATCCAACCTCCACCTCATCCAATCCTAAATCAACACCTCATGCTACACTATTCCAGGATTAGATTAGGTTAATTAGGTTTAGGTTTAGTTAATTAAGATGTTTTAGATTAGGTTATTACACCTACCTCTATAAATATGTTGTGATTTGGAATTCAAGTCATACTTGACGTTTTGCATCATTACTGTGAAATTTCTTCGATCCTCTCTCTCTTCTAAACAAAAACATAAAGGTGGGTGATGGGCAAAACACTCTTTTAAGTGTCACGTATTCTAAGATTCAAGAAACTTCGGGGTATGTTTTCAACATTCTTGCATATGCATGACGGATTTTATTCTTCTTATGTACATGCAAACATTGGGCTTCGAGTTAGCGCCACGAGCCAACTAACCCATTCCGGTACCATGTAAAATTTGATTTCTAGCTCCCTCATCTCTTGTAATTGAAGCACTAATTAAGGAAACTATAGTGGAGATAATTCTATTGTAGTGTGTTGTCTGCTCTTCACTTTAAGCAACGCGAAACTATGTTTCCAACCATGCACGGCAAATGTTTTAGAAAAATAAAATCGTTGAGTTCGACTGAATGTGCACACAGTAGAGTAACATACCAAAAAGGTGATCTTCCAAAGATCCTAATGGCATGTACTCATAGATGAGAAGTCGTTGGTCTCCTTCAGAGCAGTAACCGATTAGATTTACAAGATTGGGATGGTGAAGTAGATTCAACATCAAAACTTCTACAAGAAATTCTCGATTTCCTTGCAAGCCGTCGCGATTGAGTTTTTTGATAGCCACAACCTGCACCACAAAAATCGAAAACTAATTTGACGAGCCACAAAATATATGCCTCAATTGCAACACTCTTGAACTAGTCCATATTATGTTCTGTCTCGTTAACCAACTTCGATGTGACAAGGGTGATTATCAGAACGTTAAAACTAAACCAAGAAAAATAAATAACATGATATTTGGCTTTATTTTGAGGAAAAATCAAAGGACAAAATATGCTAAAGTTCATTGAAAAAAACATCGAAAGGTTTATCAGTTACAACTTATAACTCGAATGTGATAATGTAAGGCAAAAAATCTATTAGAGGTCTTCAATTACCAACTTCACATAATGATATTGACACTACTATAAACAATAATCTTTTGACATGAAACGAGATTAAGAAACCTATAGTTAGTTAAAAAGAATCTGAAATATTTTTTTATGAAAATATGACATAAGATTATCACAACACAAGCAGACCTTCTGGGCAGATGCCAACCATCCCTTGTAAACGCAACCAAAACCTCCCTCTCCAAGGAGGCACTTTTGACTGAAATTATTGTCGCGGCAGCCAATTCAGCAAACGGAAATACCTGAGCATCATGTTTGCCCGATTCGGACTTCAATCGTAGACTTACTTGAGTACTAATTGTACCATCCCTTCTAACAGGTGGTGGAATAATAGGCTTTGGCAAAACTTTCTCTGAAACATAAGAAGACATTCAACTTATTATTGCCATAAAACATGTACGAATGTCTAATTCCGAGAAAATATGAGCATTATTTTGATGCCTAATTAACTTGTACGGAGTTCCGAACATGAAAACCACAACAAAATGTAAACAGATTGCCCATCAAAAATTACTCTGTCAACTAAAGACGTCAAAATAAATGCTAGCCCAGATCATTAGTGGACCAAAATCCAATTAAAAAAGAAAGCATTTAGTTTCATCTAAAAAGAAGTGAAATTGATAATGCGAAAAAAGTCATTTCTACATAATCTACCATCAAAAAGTCATTTCAACATAACTGAAAAGAGTCATTCGATTCGAATTATTTCACTCTTCAATCTTTTCCTATCATTACTCTCATAGTCTCATCCCAAGAGATACCAAACATAAAAAACAAAAAATAATAATAATTGAAAGTGCATATACATTTAAACCTAACTACTAGAAATCCTTCATAAACCCATTACATGGTTTTTCTTTTGGCAATTGCTTCTGTTCCTGAATTGGGTGTCAAAACCATCAATTTGGCAACCAAAAAAAGTCAAACTTTTGATCAAATTCATAAAATACCGAAAACAAAACTGATATTAGAATTGAAGAACCCAAAACCCAAGTAGTTACAACTTTAGTCAAGCAATGAGAGAAGTAGACTTTGTTCAAATGTTTTATCATCCAAGCAAACACAACAGACAAAACTTTCAGAGACTTTAGGCAAAACCAAACACTAGAAATCAACTAAAAACCATCAAAATGATCAAAATCAAAAGGTGAAGAGAAGAGAAGATGGTACCTAATGGAAATGCTATTGGGATATCCTCCTCTGCTTGTTCTTGCTTTCTTGTCTTACCTGAGCTCCCTTTGCAGAGGAACCAACCCATAGAAAGGGAGAAACTAAACACAAAACTTAGAGAGAGAGAGAGAGAGAGAAGGTGTTGAAGAAAAAATTCAAATACAGTGGGGTTCATTTACTTCCAAAAACAGGATCTAATATTTATCTTCTTTTCTTCCTCACAAATTTTAATGTGAATTGGTCAATATTGTTATTTGATATGGGCTGAGTGAGTTTAGTTGGTCTACTAACATCATCATCCCTAGTTAGTTCTTTACCCCGAAGAATTGCACAGTCGAACTCAACTATATATGGATTTACAGTCAGATTTCCTCTTACTCATTTTTATCGTTCTCTAATTAGGAAAAAAAATCATTTATACTATGAAATGTGTTAGGATATTTAGTCGGTGGTTCCTATGCGGAAATGATGAATAAACCGAATAAAATCAAGTCATATAATACGCTAGCAAGCTCACAATCAATCAATCAAACAAAATCAAGCCCAACACTAGATTTACATGAAAACTCAAATCGGGAAAAATCACGACGATGGAGACGATCAAACTTCACTACGAGAATGATTGAAGTACAAGAAGAATGAGATCGGACAAGACTTATTCAGAATGGATTGTGGGTTAGATGAAAGATTCCTCTAACAAAAATATTTCCCCCCCAAATCCTTAACTCTAAGCTTCTTGGTGGTTAAACCTATCATCCTTTAGGTGACTCTCTTTTCTCTCAACTTTACGTCTAAACACAATAAGCGTATTTATAGGTAAAGTTTAAGGTAAACTTTAAAGATACCTAAAATGCTCTTATATTATTTTCAATGCATATTTCTAACAATCTTCACATTGATTCGAAGACACTTTATTCATGAGAGTCATGCCTTCATCTATCTACGCGATAACTTTCACCTCCGCCTTTGCTCCATCTACGTGGAGTTTAAATCGACCAAGCTCAAGCAATCTTTGAACTTAGTCAATGTGACCGGTTTTGTGAGCATATCAGCTAGATTGTCGTTGGTACCAATTTTCACCATCACCACGCTTCCTTCTAGGATCCACTCGTGCTTGGTATCTCTGGATCCACTTCACATACTTCACCATCACACTGCCTACTGCATTAGAGTAAAAAACTCGTGACATATGAGTTTTCTCCTTGTTGAATTCTAGTCATAAGCAGTTGAAAGTTTGAAGTGACTAGCCAACGGATCCTTCTCAAATTTAGCATTCTCCATGCCCAAGTGTATGTTTCAGCTTTCTGCTAATTCGAGGAAGAAACATAAGAGGATCGCTGAGGTTAATTATTTTCACCTACGATTTTGACTAGATCCTACAATGTTTAAGTTCTACACTTGTACGCCAAACCACATTGTGGATGCGGTTATATTCTTTGGTAAACCGTTCATGGAATTATTGGTTTTTGCTTGTGCATTCATAGTCAACCAAATTCTTCTTAGTATAGCGTAAATTTCTATTTTGTAGGATTAGATCCAAACTTTATATACCTAAAAACCGTGACATGGTCCGTAGTATTGTTTCTTTAGAATTCAGAATTCACTCAATTTATTAGCACAACTTGCAGCTTAATTGCGCATTTGGTGAAAGCAAAACTTGTCCTTTTTCATGATATTCAATTAACGAGAACAATAGAGTTGAATTTCAGTTGTTTCTGTATATTACAGTACTTTAAAATATTTATCGACAGCAAAAACCATAAATGAAAAACAACACAACTTTTGTTGGTTGCCACAAATCAATTACCCTCGTGGTGTGAACTTGCGATTGCCAGCTAAGTATGCAAAGATATATATTTTTAAAATAAAATGTCATATAATTACCAGAAATTTTATATTGTTTTCCAAGGTTTGGTAGGCAACAACTTTACACTAGAAGATGTGGTGGTGATTTGCACGTCTAGTTTTTTGTTTGCTATACATCTTCCAATTATACCAATTTTCATCGACTGTAAGACAAATTAAGTCCATCCGTCATCTATGTTTATTGAACAATCATTTAGGTGGGTACTTTTCTACAATAACAAAAAAAAAAAAAACATTTTGCTTGATCTTAAGGAAAAGTTTATATGGGCTAGCTTATGGTTCTAAATGGGGTAGTCGACCGGGCTCAACAACCCCTGATCTGGACGGACCACAACCTCTGATCTGGAAATTTAATTTGCATTCCGATCAAACCTACGAATTAAAAAGAGGACGAATCCCTTCCTTCAAAATTGGTTGATTTTTCGTTGATTCTTCATATTTTTTTTCAAAATTTGAACATTTGATAACAAATCAAAACTGTTGATCTTGTTTAGTAACATATGCTAAACATGTTAAATTTTGATAAGTTTGAAGCTCATTTACATATAATATCTAGAGTCACCCAAAAATCAACGCACTAGATTAATAAAAAAATTGACATCACTTGATCTCAGAGAAAATGAGCTCCAAATTTAACGAAAATTAGCATGCATGTTTAGCATGTGTTACAAACACAAGAACAATTTGGTTAATTCAGCAAGAGTCAAAATTTTGAAAATAAGAAAGAATGTCACCGAAGTGTCAACCAATTTTAAGAGTAGTGGAACTCTTCTTATTTAATAAAACATAATCCAATTATTTCGGTTTTAACCAACCTGCATCTTTAATCACATCACATATTTTCATCATCACAATTCGTATCACAAATATTTTACATTTTCATTCATTTGATTAAGCTTATGGGAAGTAATTCCGATTTTGCTTTATACAGAAAGTTTGGTTTCATGTTATTTGAGACTCAGCAACAAAATCATTCAAATTAATTCAGCTAAATCAGTTGGTAGACATCTTGAATTAGCTTGGACCAATTGACGAATCCTAACCTCGTGAGTTACATATTGGAATTTAATTAACAACTATAATAATACTTTAAAAAGAAAATCATTCAAATCAATAGATTATAGATTTTATGTCATTTGTTCTACCGTAGATCTACCATGGTGAATATAAATTTATAGAAAAAAATCCTTTTAAAAGTTAACTCCATCTTAAACAATATTCATTTTCAATTCAGAACCATAGTTTTACACATTCATTATAAGGGTGCTCTTGGAACACAGGTAAATATTTAAGGTAGAAAAATTATGGACTAATAAATTAATAACTATCAGAGTAATATTTTAGGGGAGTAATATTACTTTTCCCTAGGTTTGGTATGTCAAGGGAAAATTTCATGGACTTCTTAAAACTTAAGAAAACCCAACCCGACTAGACAAAATTAGTACAAATCGGTTGAGAATTCGTTTTTGGTCATCCTACAATATATTTCTACCGAATAGAAATGTTAGAAGTGAAAAAAGAAAAGGAAATATTTCATAGTTTTTACCCCTAAAGCGAAATTTCAGGGTGCGCTTCGAATGGGGGTATAAGTTAAAGGAAGAAAAATTCTTGAGTAACAATCATGGGAGTTTCATTTTAGGGGGTAATAATTATTTGTCCTCAGGTTTGGTATGTCAATGAAAAATTTCATGGAGTAATAATATAAAAAATTGGGAAAACTCAACCTGACCCGACAAAATTACAACAAATTGAGTGAAATTTTGTTTTTAGTCGATCTATAATCCATTTATACCAAATACATGTGTTTGGAGTGAAAAAAGAAAAGAAAATAAAAATTCCCAAATCGTTTTACCCCAATTGGAGAGGGAGGTAACAGATTACCCCCATATTAGGGTAATAATTCCCCCACCCTGATTTTCCCCTCCATTCCAAGCATGCTCGAGGGGATCAAAAATTAACTTCTTAATTTTTCACCTCATATTACCATCATACCAATCACACCCTCAATTATATATGTCTAATTGATCCATCCAATTATATATGTATATATAAGTTATCAGTTTGGTTTTATATTACAAATTAAGTTACACTAAATAGAACAATTCGAACATTTTTAGAGATTGGATAAAGTTACTAATTCATGATAACTTCATTCTCGATTCTACGAGAATTAGAGTTATTATTTGAACACATAGCAAACCAATATAACTCCTTCTAGGAGTACATAGTCGACGTGTCATATAAATTTCACCTTTTATTTTCTTCACGGCACGTCCCGAAACCGCTTTATTTTTTCACTGCTCTCCTCGATCGTCTTCTTAGATTAAACCTGCAAAAAGTGAAATAAATTAAAATTTCTACAAACAAACTATAAGTTCAATGGTATATATGTTGCAGCTTGTCTGTCGAATTAAATTTGACTCGACTTCAATGTTTTCCTCTTAATTCAAAAGGAACCCAATAAGCCAATGGAAAATGTTTTATGAACGCAGCGCGTCACGGACGCGCTCTACGTGGACATCCATGTCAATCCTTACGTGGCCAAAGCATGAATGTTTTTTTGTTTTTTTCTTCCTGATGTCCACTCAAATCACATTAAATGCGTTTTAACTCAGCACGTTCTCTCTCTCCACCCAAATACAAATATGATGACACTCTTTCTTTCTTCTTCATTCTTTCTCTCCAGAATAAATCACCATTTCTAGCAAGATATTACGTCGAAGAAGCGTCTGATGCCGACTCCCAGGATTCTTCACAACGTAAACAACGTGAATGGGACAGTGCGAAGACTTCCCGATGTTCTTGTCAGTGTTAGCATCGTGAATGTGACGATCCGGTGGTGAAGACTTCGCACCACAACATCTTTGCTGCATTGTTGGAGTGCCCGTGACAGAAAAAGAAGGAAGAAGAAAGAAAGAGTGTCATCGACCGTCTCATTCACGCTGCTTACGTTGTGAAGAACCCTGGGAGTCGGCATCAGACGCTTCTTCGAAATAATATCTTGCTCGAAATGATGATTTATTCCGGAGAGAGGTACAACGCTCCGTGGTGAAGACTTACGTCTGTTCGGTTTATGTCGTACATCTCTCCGTAATAAATCACCATTTCGAGTAAGATATTACGTCGAAGAAGCGTCTGATATCGACTCCCAAGGTTCTTCATAACGTAAGCAGCGTGAATGAGACGATCATGTTTAAGTCTTACATCTTCTTTCCGATTTACTGGGAAAATATATATTATCTTTGTAATTTGTGTGTGTTTGTATTGTTTGTGTGTGATTTACTGGGAGAAGATATATTATTTTTGTAATTTTTGTGTGTTTGTGTTTGTGCTTGTATTGTTTGTTTGTCTTTGTGCTCTCATTGTATCTTATTGTGTAATAGTTATCATCAATAATATGTACCATCAATATCTCATTGTGCTCTCATTGTATCTACATAAACAGGACAAACTTTCTACATAAACAGTACAAACTTTCTACATAAACTGGACAAATATTCTACATAAACAAGACAAACTTTCTACATAAACATGACAAACTTTCTACATAAACGAGACAAGCTTTCTACATAAACAGGACAAAACAGGACAAACTTTCTACATAAACTGGACAAAACAGGACAAAATTTCTACATAAACAGGACAAACTTTCTACATAAACAGGACAAAACAGGACAAACTTTCTACATAAACAGGACAAACTTTCTACATAAACAGGACAAAACATGACAAACTTTCTACATAAACAGGACAAAACAGGACAAGCTTTCTACATAAACAGGACAAAACAGGACAAACTTTCTACATAAACAGGACAAACTTTCTACATAAACAGGACAAAACAGGACAAACATTCTACATAAACAGGACAAACTTTCTACATAAACAGGACAAAACATGACAAACTTTCTACATAAACAGGACAAAACAGGACAAGCTTTCTACATAAACATGACAAAACAGGACAAACTTTCTACATAAACATGACAAAACAGGACAAACTTTCTACATAAACAGGACAAAACATGACAAACTTTCTACATAAACAGGACAAACTTTCTTCCTAAACCGGACATGAACTACACTTATTCCGGACATCAAATACACTTATTCCGGACAAACTTTCTGTTCCGTTTCTGAACACACTTTCTTCTTATTCTGGACAACTACACTTATTCCGGACTGCAAATACACTTATTCCTGATAACAAATACACTTATTCCGATTCCGGACAACAAATACACTTATTCCGGACAGCAAATACACTTATTCCGGACAAACTTTATGTTCTGTTTCTGGACAAACTTTATTCTTAAACCGGACAACAAATACACTTATTCCGGACAGCAAATACACTTATTCAGGACAAACTTTATGTTCCGTTTCTGGACACACTTTATTCTTAAACCGGACAACAAATACACTTATTCCGGACAACAAATACACTTATTCCGGACTGCAGATACACTTATTCCGTACAACAAATACACTTATTCCGGACAAACTTTATGTTCCGTTTCTGGACACACTTTATTCTTAAACCGGACAACAAATACACTTATTCCGATTCCGGACAACAAATACACTTATTCCGGACGGCAAATACACTTATTCCGGACAAACTTTATGTTCCGTTTCTGGACACACTTTATTCTTAAACCGGACAACAAATACACTTATTCTGGACAGCAAATACACTTATTCCGGACAAACTTTATGTTCCGTTTCTGGACACACTTTATTCTTAAACCGGACAACAAATACACTTATTCCGGACAACAAATACACTTATTCCGGATAGCAAATACACTTATTCCGGACAAACTTTATGTTCCGTTTCTGGACACACTTTATTCTTAAACCGGACAACAAATACACTTATTCCGGACAACAAATACACTTATTCCGGACAGCAAATACACTTATTCCGGACAAACTTTATGTTCCGTTTCTGGACACACTTTATTCTTAACAACAAATACACTTATTCCGGACAACAAATACACTTATTCCGGACAAACTTTATGTTCCGTTTCTGGACACACTTTATTCTTAAACCGGACAACAAATACACTTATTCCGGACTGCAAATACACTTATTCCGGACAGCAAATACACTTATTCCGGACAAACTTTATGTTCCGTTTCTGGACACACTTTATTCTTAAACCGGACAACAAATACACTTATTCCGGACAACAAATACACTTATTCCGGACTGCAAATACACTTATTCCGGACAGACACATAACGTAAACAGGACAAACACATAATGTAAACTGCACACACATAAAGTAAGCTAGACAAATTAAGTTGATCCAACGTAAAACTTAAAAACAAATATTTTATTATGATAATTGTGGGCTTTGCACGAATAATGAGACTGCACGATGTCCTAGGGTCTGCATACTGTCTTATCTGTGTATTGGGAAATGAATCGTTCAACTTAAAGAACCGGCGTTTTTTAAAAAGACCAAAACGCGCGAAAAGAAATTTCGCTGACTGGACGCTGACTCAAAGAAAATATCTGAGCTGTACAGATCCACGTAAGGCGCGCCCGTGACGCCCGCGTCCGTCTATCACGGCCCTAAGCCAATACATCCCCGAACTTTGCGATTGAAGCTTGGATTTTGTATACTCGTCGTTGAAAACTAAACAAAATTGAACCAAACCAAATAATTACCTTCTCTTCTTCAATTTTGTTTCAGTTTTGCTTTTGTTGCGGTCATCATTCTTCTTGATGAAGCGATGGTGGTGGTGCTGCGAGTTGAACATGTTTTCGCATAAAGAAGGTTGCTCTTGCATTGAGTTGTTCGAATTTTTCTTTTGTGAATTCCTAAACATAATCAAGTCCATCACATGAAGAAAAATAGATTTCATAGAATGAAAAATATAAAATTGTCGCATTTTGAAATACATAGAGAGAAAAAATGCAAATATTTTCGGTGCAATAAAAATATATCTAGGTTTCATTTTTTGAGACTATAGGGCACTGTATTTTCTTGTTAATCAGCTATCCGCAGCCAAAATTTTCATTATAAAGAGCCATTTCATTCATTATTAGAAGAAATATGGATTTTTATACTGCTAATTTAACTAATTTTGATCATGAATTATCCATATCAAACTCACTTAAACGGATTTTTCCACATTAATCAAAGTTGAAATTTTCTCTAAACCGATATAAAATCTAAGTGAACAACATTAGTTTCAAGGCAGGTGTTGTTCATCATGAAATCAATCCTGTAAAAACTCACAAAATGAAATTTTCTCCAGACATGCTGCCAAAGACATTTGATTTCATTCTTGCGTATGGGCTTCACCAAGAACTGGTCTGTCTGCTCCTTCAGACAGAGACTTGACCATTATTTCAGCAGAATTTTCAATGACATCACTGCATAATTCAATCTCATCATATTAAATGCTAATATGGAACCATTACCTCTTCTTTCATTTAGGTCAGGGAGGGAAGATTTCTATGATGTGACAAAGATATTGCATAAAACGCAATTTTGTTTTAATTCCATTTCGCAATCTACTCATGAATATAAGCTAGAATAGATTGGCTTGTTGTTTGTAGCCAAAATTTACAAGTTAAGTTTTATATAACGGTCAAAATTATAATCAAATGGCTAGGCCATGAAGAAAAATGAGTGATTCTATTTTAGAAAATCAACATTCAACCTGATTCTAAATTCTAACATGTTTGTGTTTTATTGCTAGTGTAAATATATTTATCGGTGTTAGCCAGTAATTCCTACACCCAACAGCTAACAACACCTTGAAGATAGACATGCAATTTACAATGGTCCGTTTGGAATTATATTTTGATGAGCATATTTTCTAAATAATATGACCAAATTTCGGAATCATTCTCAAACATACCCTAGCAAGAGCGTGATGATTCTAGGTTTTTTCAAATCAACTAGAAATTACATTTAATTTTGATTTTTAAGAATCAAAATCTGATCATCAAAATGTGATTCTAAATAGACCCTAATATATCTCCAATTCTTCCTCTTCATAACATCTATTTAGTAGAAAAATAAAAAAATGAAATCAGGGAACGATCCAGATATGATTATCATAAGGGTGAATTGCAACAATGTCATTAAGAAATAACGAAATTGGATTTATGTCATCTGAAAGTAATTATTTGCACCAATACTATATAAAAATCCAAAAAATTACTATAATGCCACTAGTTTTTCCCCTAATTGCAACAATGTCATTCCGTTCGTTAACGATCACTTTTATTAATATTTAATGAGAATTTTGCAGAATCACTTTAAATAAACCCAAAATTCATAAATTTCATTATACGTGTTGTAAAAAATACAAAAAATTACGCAAATAATTTATCTATACACTCTCATTTTTAACTTTCATCTATTATCTTTTTTTTTTCTCTCCCTAAACTTAATGACTCAGTTACTAAACTAATAACATCCGATAATTTTTATATTTTAAAATTACAAAAAAATTAATTATTTTTATATAAAAGATACATTTTCTAAATAATATTTAGTTATATATAAAAAATATTGTAGTTCTAAAAAAATATATATTTAGTTCTAAAAAAATAAATATATTTTGGAAAAAATATTTTATAAAAAATAATTAAATATTTTATAAAAAATAATTAAATATTATATAAAAAATAATTAAATATTTATAATTTTAAAATATAAAAATTATCGGATGTCATTAGTTGAGTAACTTATTCGTTAAGTTGAGGGGGAGAAAAATAAGAGATAATAGAGGAAAGTTAAAGATGAGAGAGTATAGATAAATTATTTGCGTAAATTTTTGTATTTTTTACAACGCGTATAATGGAATTTATGAAATTTAGGTTTATTTAGAGTGATTCTGCAAAATTCTCATTAACTATTAAGAAAAGTTAACGACCGTTAACGGAAGGTACCGTTGTAATTATGGAAAATATTAATGACATTAGAGTATTTTTTGGATTTTTCTATGGTATTGGTACAAATAGTTACTTTTAGATAACATAAATTTAATTTCGTTGTTCTTTGATGGCACCGTTGCAATTCACATTTATTATAATTGCGTAAGAAATACCAAAATCATTTATAGAGCGTTGTACAGTCACGGAGAGGGTTAATCTCTTTAAAAGATACTTGCAAAATTTGAATAGAAGAATCGTACTAACGATTGCCTTGATATACCATTGTGTCATAGGGTGTGAATTTGTTGTGATTAATTGAGACAAATGTGACTTGTTCGGTTGCCATGAAATCGGATATTTTGCTATTGAGTACAACGAGTAAGAAGTGATTATTTTGTGCGGTCAGTCACTTTGTTGTGTGACTAGTAATTAAAGTGATCTTTGCCAAACATTTTCTTGTGCATTGTGAATTCTGGTGCAACGGATCACATAAGAATAGATTGTTCTGCTTTTATAGAATACTGTTGTGTTCCAAATGTGAGTATATAATTGACACGTGCAAAGTGTACGGGTGCAAATAGTGTGAATACAATACCGATATAGGTGTATTCATATCCGTTTTTGTTATTCGGATACAGATATGGATACAAATCATTACGGATACAAAAAAATGATATTCGTATATTTAAAAGATGGATACGGGCACGGTCCGGATACAGGATATTCTAAAACGGATCGATAGATATCCATATCTAAATAATATAATATAAAACAATATGTTAATTATTCATTTGAAAAAATATAACATATTGAAAAATCGAATAGGTATGGTATATGTTATAACTAAATGTTTTAAAAAAACTTAAGTTTATCAATAATAGAGAAACTCAAACAATTTGTTTGAAGATGTTGTAGGTTGGAGATACACGCATTGAATGACGAGAGAACGTTTTAGAAATATTTTGTGCTTAAAACTAGAATTTGAAATATTTTAGCATTTAAAGTTGGTTATGATTTACATCGTAGAGAAAAAACATTTAAGGTTTGAGAAAATGAAAGCCTACACGGTAATTGTAGTGATTTTAGATCTCTGATCTTATATGGTTAATTCAAATATACTAATATAATGCATTACGAGTAATTATTAGCTATAAGAAATCAAAATATAAGGTATAATTAGGTTTGATAAGGCTGTAAATGAGCCGAGATCAAGCGAGTAGGCTCGACTCGCTCGTGACTCAAGTCGAGCAGAAAAGACCGCTTGTGCTCATCTCGCTCGTTTACTCGTTAAGAGGCGAGTTTCCTGCTTAATCGACAAATTTGCCTACTATTTTTCTTTTCTTTCGATTGGTAGAATAACATTTTAAAAGGTTTGAATGGCAGAATTTTTTAAACCAAAATATAATTATTCAACCAACAAATGCAAATTAAAGTGCAAATGTAAACATAAAACACACTAGATAGAGCGATACTCTACCCAAATTAAAAGGCAACAATTATATAATCAAAATAAACAAGAGTTTTTATTTTTGGGTTAATTACAGTTTGACCTCCTGAACTATGTCTTGGTATCACTTTGCCCTTCTGAACTTTCAAAGTTAACAGTTACCTCCCCTGAACTTTAATTTTGTAACACTTTGCCCCCCTGAACTTCAAAAACTCATTATTTAACAAAAGTAAACCAAAGGGTTAGGGTTTGGATATTTGGATACCTATATGGATTGTGTAAATGTGTAATTCGGTGGACTAATTGGGTTTGGATATTAGATGTACAAATTGGATACGAGCAAGCGGACAACGAACATTGAGTGAGCACTGAGCAAGCAAGGGTTTGCTCGTGTTCGGCTCGTTTAGTAGTCGAGCGGATTTCATTGCTCGTGCTTGGCTTCTTTACCAACTGATCCGAGCAAACATCGAGCGAACCATCGATCTTGAGCAGAATTTGTCAGCCTTAAGGTTTGAAGTTAATATATATATTGTAGTTTTTTAACCTTGCAGGTATCTGTATCCGTATCCATGAAAAAAAATGATATATATGTATTCGGATATGCTTATTTTTTGAACTTGATATCCATATCCATCTATATCCAAAAAATTGAAAAATCAATATTTGTATCCGTCCGCCGGATATAAAAACATAATATTCATATCCTCAAAAAGTCATATATGAATACAAATACGGAACAAATAAAACATATCCATTTGCACTCTTAGCAAAAAGGCTTTGCGCGGTGGTCGGACTTTGTTACTTCTTGATGTTTTGTCTGCGTTAATTTCTGTTATTATTTTAGGGAACTACTAAACGTCGCCCCAAAACTACTTAAATCGCCCCTTGAAATTACCAAATTGCCCTTAACAATATATTTAATACCCATATCGTCCCGTGTCTATAAATAAGGCATATGGTCTTGTATATTCATAATTTATCAGTAAAAACACCACGAAAATGTCTAACGAGGGTGATGCATCGGGTGAGGTAAGCCTGGCGCGGGGCAAATTTTGGGCCGAGCGTCTGCATTAGACGCCTCCCCCATGGTGAGGGCGTCTGCGTAGGACGCCCTCCCCATGGACTAGGCGTCTAACGCAGACGCCTCCCCCATGGGATAGGCGTCTTATGTAGACGTCCTCCCCATGGGTAAGGCGTCTGTAGTAGACGCCCTTCCCTTCGGTCAGGCGTCCTACGCAGACGCCTTACCGTTGGGGAAGGCGTTTAACACAGACGCCCCATCCATGGGGCAGGCGCGTAACACAGACGCCTATTTTTTTTTCTTTTTGATTTTGATTTTGTTTTTTTATTTTCGACATTATTTTTGAAATTTTTTAATTTCTAATTTATTTTTTAATTTTTTTTAATTTTGATTTTATTTTTGTAGGTTCCAGATTTCGGTGGTGATGGAGTGGATTACAGTGAGTTATTTCAAACTACACAAATCTTTGCAACAATCGATGAAGCATGTAAATGGGCCAAACAAGTAGCTATCGGAGCTGGGTTTTTTTTGGTCGTGTCGTCGTACAAAACAAGATCAGATAGTCGGATGGATTGTTATTTGAGATGCGACCGGCGAAATCAAATGGAGTCTCGGGATATGGATACTGCACTTCGAAGAAACACCAAAAGAAAGGGTTGCGGTTGCCGTTTCTTAATAAAAGTGGTGGAGCGACGAGATCGTGATGGATGGGTTTTGGTTTTTAATAGTGCTCACGGACATCACAACCACAGACTGGCAGTTTATCCAGAGGGTCATCGTCAAATTAGTGGTCTAAGTTCTGGGGCGAAGAAGATTGTTCGTGATATGACAGAGGCGCAAGCAAAACCACGGAACATCTTGAAGGCAGTAAAAGAAAAATTCCCGGAGGACAATCCAAATCAAAGGCATATTTATAATTTCAGAGATTACATGAGGAGGACAAAATCTGAAGATCGGAATCCCGTCCAGCAGTTTCTCTACCAAGCAGTGCAGTGTGAGTACTTACATTGGATTATGGCGGATCCAGAAACTGATGTCGTCACTCACGCTTTTTTGGCACATCCGACGTCAGTCCAGTTGTTGCGGACATATCCTTTCGTTATCTGCATGGATTCGACTTACAAGACGAACAAGTATAAGATGCCTTTGTTCGAAATGATTGGGGTCACACCAGCAAACATGAATTTCCTTATTGGATATGCGATTTTGATGGATGAATCTTACTCCAGTTATTTGTGGGTGATGGAGAAGTTGAGAGATCTGTTATTGGGGACTGTCAGCCCGACTGCAATAATAACAGACCGGGAGTTAGGCCTTATGCGACCAGTGAGAGAGGTTTTTCCAGACTCTGCTCATTTACTCTGCACATGGCACATCAACAAAGACGTATTGAATTACGCGTACCACGTATTCGGCAAGAATAAGGAGATGGCAGAGACTTTGAGGCGTGGAAGATGGAGGAAGATCATGCTTTCTACTTCAGAAGCCGAGTATGATAGAGCTGTGTATGCTCTGAAAGATTTGTATAGATCGTGGCCGGCTATCACGGAGTATCTGGACACCACGTGGTTAGTGCATAAAGAAAAGTTTGTGCTGAATTGGACGAACAAAGTCCTTCATTTTGGGAACACCACGAATTGTAGGGTCGAAAGTGCTCATTCGGCTCTAAAAGAGTGGATTTCTACATCGACTGCAGCTCTGGACACTCTTTTCGAGCGCGTCAACGCGGCTACTGAAATGCAGCTGACGAATATTCGAAACTTTCTTGAAGACTCGAGACGGCGAAATTTGACTAATTTCGGACATTCTCTATATCGTCACATAAATGGTAGAGTTTCGCATCACTGTTTGCAGTTGCTGAGTCAGGAGGTGAAGAGAATGCAACAGTTAGATGATGAAGTTGAATATCGTTGCGAGTGCGCTTTTCTGACTTCTCATGGGATACCTTGCGCATGTACCATCCGTGGATGTCTTGAATCAGAAAACGGAATTTACTTAGAGCAGATTCATTCGTTCTGGAGGACACTTGTCATTGGGGAAGGAGCCGGGAACGCAGAGTTTGTGTCTCAGGCAGCTCAAGACGCCGAACATTTTCGCAGTCTGGTTGATGAGATTGCAGGAAGTGACCCTACCGTAATTCGATCTGCCTCTCGGGTTTTATTCGAGCAGCTACACCCCGAACATTCGAATTTGAAAGAGCCTGCAGTAAAAACAAAGCTACGAGGTCGACCAAGGGGAAAGTCGACACGACGGGACCCTAGTGCGTTTGAGTATGCAGAGCGAGGTAGTGGTCGATCTTCAGGTAGTGGGAGTAGAGGTCGTGGTCGTTCTTCCGGTAGTGGAAGCAAAGGTCGTGGTCGATCTTCTGGTTCTTCGTCAGTGAGAGGAGGATCAGGTATACCATCCTTACATTTATTATTATTATTATTTTGTTATTTATTTCAGTAAATATGTATCTTTTGTTATTATATCTAACTGTATTTTTTGTTCATATTGTAGTGACTGGGCGGGCTGACGTAGACGACTTCCCATATGGAGATAGAATTCCAGGAATCATTATGCCATTCCTACACCAGTGGAATGATGTACGTGCTGATGGAAACTGTGGATTTCGATGTGTCGCCGATGTTTTCCACGGTGGTGAAGACAATTGGCAACTCGCCCGTCGTTCGATTTCAAATGAGATAGCTGCGAACCCATCTTTTTATGAGCACGTATACTACGACGGTGTGGCGGAGGCTCGTCACCGGATTAATTGGGGCGGGGGACCTTGTGGCGAGAATCACTATATGGAGACGTGGACGGACTTGTTTCCCATTGCAAATTTTTACAAGTGTGCAGTTATGTTCTTCTCTCTCGGAAATGATGGTTCGTTGTACCCATGTCTTACAGTTCTACCTTGGGAGAGTCCGCCTACCGTGACGAGACCGTGCAGAGAGTTGATTATTGCTCATTTAGGGAGTTACGCTCATTACATTCGTTTGGAATTGAATGAGGGATTCCCCGTACCTCCTATAGCGACTCTGTGGTATCAAATACGAGATGAGAGTGTTATTGGATGGGAGCTGGAGTACCAACATAGGATAGCATATTGGCAACAATTATGTAATATGTTTTGATATGTTTGTATAATTATGTAATATGTTTTGATATGTTTGTACATTATATAGTGTTGCTTTATTATGTAATATGTTTTTGATATGTTTGCTTTATTTGCATTATATATAATAGTACGAAAGGTTATCAAACACAAATACAAATAATAAGGGTACAACAGATAAGCAAAACACAAATACAAACAATAAGCGTACGACATGTTCGCAAACACAAACACAAATAATAAATAATAAGCGTACAACAGATAAACAAATATAAATGCAAATACTAAGCGTACCACAGATAAGCAAACACAAATACTAAGCGTACAACAGATAAACAAATATAAATACAAATACTAAGAGTACGGTACAACAGATCAGCCTACTCATCATCCGAATCATGGTCGGAGATGCCTAACTGAGTATGCCATGACTGTATGATCTGATCCACATCTCCGCATGCAGCTCTGGCATCGTCTGGCAGCTCATCCCTCATCTGCAAGATTGGGTCTACAGCCCGTATCATCTTACCCATCCACTGCACATAACATTAACATTAGCGTACATTAACAAATTATACGGTACAAATAAATTTAGATAAAATGAAAAAATTACCAGATCGCCACACGTCCTATCTGGTGGTCGATCTGCTCTCCGGGAGGCACCACGGACGATGATAGGATGTGAGTAAGTACCGAACCAATCAAGATAACGTGCATCACACTCGGAGGGGTCGCGACTACGTCTGAAGTCGCCAAGGAACAATCGGCATGATCTCGGAAATGTCCGCCAAGTCGATTCCGCTGTAGAAGCGGGGAACCTGACGTCGTACGTCGCTGCTGTCGCAGACCGCACCGCATGCTCTGGTGTCGGGATGTCAACCGGGATCACCTGAACATATCCTAACTGACGCAAGACCCGATCGGGCATATAAGGCTCTATGATATCCCGATAACGAATAAGACCCATCAATAAAGTCCTCGGGACATCCGCTGCTGGGTCAGGACCATAGGGTAACCACTCCACCTAAAGTTTAACACATTAATAATAATACATCTTAAAATTAAATAAATGGTGTAAAGTTTGATACCTCTGATGCAGTCATATGATCTAGCCGTGCGCGGATGGAACGCAATCGTCCATCGCTCTTGTCCTCGCTCCGGACAACCCACATACCCGAACGTGGATGACCCTCGTCGATAATCTTCCGCTCACGATGCGGGCGGAATGCAGGAAAGTACTCGTATATCCACGCCTGCAGCAGCGTAAGACAACCTGCAATCCCAGAACAATCCGCACGGCTAGCTATCCCAAGCTGCCGGTACAGGTATGCCAACGTCGCTGACCCCCACGAGTACTCACGAACGGTCTCCGGGTCCCTAGCCTCCAGTAGATCGCGTGGTCTGATCCGACAACCACTCTTGTCGACAAACAAGACGGCTCCGAGCATCAAGAATAGGTACGCCGTCAACTGTGTATCATCGGCCCGCGGAGGTCGTGCCCGTCTGCATAGGTCCTCAAGGGAGTCGATGCCGACACCACCACCACTCCATAAAGCTGTATCTCTCGCCAGACCATCAGGTGTGACACCAAGCAACTCTGCCACATAACACCTCAGCTCAGACGTCGACCCCTGAGCACTAACCAGACGACCATCCACAGGAAGTCGCAGGATCTGGAAAACATCGTGAAGCATGATCGTCATCTCTCCGAAAGGCATGTGGAAAGTGTTGGTGTCAGGCTGCCACCGCTCCACAAACGCCGAAATCAAAGGCATGTCGAGATAAGGGAACATGCTGTACGGTAAGTGCCCCAAATGCGTGGCACTAATCTCCTCTCTGATATCAGCACTCAGTGTAGACCGCCAACCCTGTAGTGCTGTACAGGCTCTGTGCCGATTCTGGCACTTCAGAACCTTCCGATCCTCTCCGTCCCAGATCCGTCTAGCAATGTGACCCCAGAAACTAGGAATGACGCTCCCATCTAAAGGACCACCAGGCGTCATACTGCTCACGATCCAAGAATCGTCCTGGACCCTCTTCTTCTTCTGAGCGCGGGGATCAACAGTGCACGAGCTCGAATCCCCGGCCGTAAACCTCCCACCCCTACCCTTCCGCACCATCCATCCGGCGGAAGTAGAAGTACCCGCTCGACCACGTCCTCCGCTATAATCCCCCTGCCTCTCCACCTCCGGCCGCACATCATACGGGCCATCATCGTCGCTCTCGTCGTCGAAACTATCTACATGCTCATCATCGAAGGAATCATCCTCCTCCTCACGACGACGTAATGCCTCCCTCTCCCTCCTGACCGAAGCAGATATCCCCCGTCTACGTGGATGACGCGGTGCTGAATCATCCTCTAAAGAACGGAAGGCGTGTAATGGTATCGACTTGCCTCTCCCTCCACTGTGACCCGATGACTATTTATTGAAATTTTAAATACAAATTTGTTAAATTTGTTAAACTAAATTATCATATTTATCAAAATTGTTAAACTAAATCAAAATTTGTTAAACTTAATTATCAAAATTGTTAAACTAAATCAAAATTTGTTAAACTAAATTAAAACAATATATAAACTAAATCAAAATTTGTTAAAACTAAATATCACAAATGTTAAACTTAAAAAGAATTTGTTAAATTAATTTTTTTGATTTATCACTATTTATTAAAGTAATTATGATATTTATTAATTAAAAAAACAAAAAAGGCGGAGGCGTCTGCGAGAGACGCCTCCCGCAAGGTGGAGGCGTCTGTCGGAGACGCCTCCTCCTACGGGGAGACGTCTGCGGAAGACGTCTCCCCCATCGGGGAGACGTCTTCCGCAGACGTCTCCCGCTTCGGGTCGGCGTCCGAGGGAGACGCCCCCCGCATGGGTCGGGCGTCCTCGGAAGCCGCTCCCCCCATAGGGGGAGCGGCTTCCTCGGACGCCCGCCCCATGCGGGGGGCGTCTCCCTCGGACGCCGACGACTTTTTTTTTTTTTTTTTTTTTTTTTAAAACAAATAAATAACGTAATGTTACCTCATACGGGTACACCGGGGGAACTGCTGGCTGCTTCCCTGGCCTCCGAGACATTCGTAATCTTGTGTAGTAGGTATAGGAAGAGAAAGTTTTGAAAAAAGAGTGAAATTGTGAGATATATAAGCAAAAATAGGAGGAAGGGCAATTTGGTAATTTCAAGGGGCGATTTAAGTAATTTTGGGGCGATGTTTAGCAGTTCAGTTATTTTATGGGCACATAATTCTAACATGATTTTTAGTGAAATGATGTGAGTTGTACTTGTGTGATACTTATTATGGTCACGACATTCTCTTCAACGATTTTATTTTGTTGGACACATTTGATGATTAGTGCAATCAAAATACTAGGTACTTTTATGCGTCAATTTGTTTTGAATGTTGATTCGGCAGCATGACATGCTAGAATTTGCCATATTTTATTAGATGAATAGGTTGGCTAATTAAGGGCATCAGGTGAATGCTCCAAATTTAAGTTGACAACCTTTTAATCGTGTCTATCAAAAAAGCTACAAAAAGGGCATGGACAAGATATAAAAGATACTTCTCCTTTAGAACTTTTAAATTCAGATATTTGTGGACGTATGAATATGTGCATAGACATAGATACAATTATTTCGTGACATTTATTGATAATTCGCCAGGTATGCTCATATTTATCTTTTTTAGTAACTGAGACTAATTTTATTTGGTAGATCTTTTGTCTTAAGATAGTCAAGACTAGTAATTGAATCTAACATTTCCATTTGTATGTTTGGGATGTTGGAATTTAAAATAAGGGGTGTGGTTTAGTAGGCAAATTAAAAAAAATTCTTATTTTTCACAAATTAGAAGCTCTAGAATGCTTTAAAAATCATGAGTTTGGTTGGGAATAAATTAGAACGTAAGATAATTAATCTTTTAGAATGAATTGAGGTCAAGAGTATCTCAATTGATATGTTCAAAGAGTTGTGCGATGAAAAAAGGATGTAGACAACTCACTACACGTTACACTCCTCAGCGTAACCATCTTGGTAAGAGAAAAAATAGAACATTGCTAGACATGGTATGACATAGGCAAGTTTGGCGATCTCCAAAAAAGAAGATGCCTTGTTGATTGTAGCCTATATCCTCATCAAAGTTCCAATCAAATATTTCAACACCATATGACTTGTGGATTGGAACGAAATTGGATTTAAGTTATCTAGATCCATGGGAATGCGCGGTATTTATTGACATTGCTTACCACCAACGAGGAAAACAATGACTTAGAGGAAGGGTATTTATCTTTGTGAGATATTCCAATTAATCCAAAAGTTATGTTTACGGGTTAGATGAGAACAAAAGAAAAGGACGAAACTTGGATCTATGATTAGTAGTGTATCATACAATACATTTAAGTTATATATATCATTTATTTTACCTCACATTTGTGCTACTCGGGTATTTGTTTCTTACCTTTCAGGGTTTAAGTAATAAAAAAAAAGAAAGAACAAAAAACCTAAATACAAGAAGAAAAGATTGATTTGGAAGCATTATAGACATGTTTGTAATGCTCAAGGACCTGATTGCAAGTCAGGAAGGACCCAAGTAAAGACCTGGAGGGACTTGATCATAAAGAAAATATGTTGGTCGCAAAAGTCCATAATATCATGAACCTGATGAGTAATTCAATAATTAAGACCAAATATGCTTGAACCAACGGCTCCAAGTACACCCCACGTGCTAAATTGGTTAACTAAAGTTGCAGGTGAAATTTTGGGCTTGTCCGACCCAAAAGTTGGCGGATCGAAATCCGCCACTAGTGGATCTAGTTGGGAGACTTGTGCCCGAATTTCTGGAACGGGCAGGGTATTTGGGTAGAAGCACGCCGAAACATCCAAGCCTTATTTTCAACCGTCCTATTACACCAAGATTAATCCAGACTTTCTAATTTTCTATAAATTCACTTCTTCCTTCCTTCTTCAAGTCATTAGGTTAGGTTTAATTCTTGCTTAGTAGAGTAGTGGCGGAGAGGAGAAGAAAACTAAAATTGTAATCTTGTTTCATGAATCAAAGATTTGTTGTTTTTACATCTAGTCTTCTTTACTTGTGGATGTGTTATTTTTACTTTATTATTTTCTTAGTTAATATGATGATTAATGAGTAATACATCCCCAATGGGGGTGGAGGATAATGTGAAATGTGAATGATGTTAGATTTGTGTCTATTTTAATCTTAATCTTGAAGCTTCAAGTGATTTCCCCAACCATTTTGATGAGTTTCTCACTCTTACCTTTGATATGTTAATGATCATAATGAATTCATTGTAGGATTTCATGTTTAATTATACATGTATATTTTCGAATTTTTTATGTATAATAAGGATCAATTTTCAATTTTCTATCATTTATTTCATGCATGCATCAACTTGTTTCAATATCTAGTTTCAAAACTTTATTAAAACAAATATGGGCTCCGAAATTCATACCTAGAAGTTCTCTAAAACTTCTTGAAGATTCGGAGACGCTGGGGATGCTCCTCGCTGCGCCGGATGCCTCCGAGTATTCACCAAACTCTAAACAAGATCGGAGAGAGGGAAGTTAGTCTCTCAATCTCCGATAGGGTTTAGAATCCAATTACTAACCCCTCTTTAATTCTCTTGAGAAGATGATCTCTTAAGAACTAAAACTAAACTTAAGAATTAAGGGATTTTCGTGGAGAATTATGGAGAGAGAGTTTTTGCACAAGAAATAATGAATTAGATTAATTGGGTAATGAAATAAGCTTGTATTTATAAGCTCTCTCCAAATTACCTATTCATGTGCAACCCCTTGCCCATGATCTCATGCAAAATTCCATCTAACCATCCATTATTTAATAATAAATAATATTAGCCACGAATTAAATCAATTATGGACCAATTCCATGCATGATCTAATTAATTCTTAAATTAATTCTGCACAAAACCGTCTGGACCGGTCGACCGTTTCAAGGTTCGGTCGACCGCTCGAACCTAGTTTCGGTCGACCGTTCTATAACTCGGTCGACCGTTCGTAACAGGAACTATTCCATCGCAATGTTCGGTCGACCGACCGATCAAATTCGGTCGACCGTTCGAACAGATGAACATTCCCTGTTATCGGTCGAGACACATCCGGTCGACCGTGCCCGATCGGTCGACCGTTTACTGCTAACCGGTCGACCGTTTGAGCACTGTTCTGCAGACTTGTCAAATTTCGGTTTAACACCTACAAAATTTGACATTTCAGGATTAGTAGTAAATTCACAACTTATGTAACATATTATCCTATGTAATGATCAATCATTACACCCCATAATATTTACATCACATATGAATTTAATTTAGATTCTAATTATGTTATTAATCACAACATAATTTTGATTTTGCTTGTTCACCCCATGTGTCATATTTTCTACATGAAACCCGACACATCTTATGAACTCAAAATCCTCATTTCTTGTTTCCCAGTTTTGTGGTGTGACCTATGGGAGGATCTAAACTAAGTTGACAGTGATATTAAGAGCTTAATATCACAAGCTATAAGCGGTATCTAGCTACACATTATAGCTCCCAATTAGTTAGATGTCTTAATTCCACTCGAACCAAAACCCGATCCATTTAGTGATGGAGTGCACCACTTGTGTCCGTCCCTTGCCTCATGATATTAAGAATACACACAAAGTAGTATTGTGTCATCTTTATATTAGTATTCATTTCTTGATCTCTTTAAGCTAGTTATAAATATGTGACTTAACTCAAATCACATTGTGCACATTATAACTTTGCTTTATCAAGGGGCCCACTAATATCATCACTCAATTAAGAGGGGCAATGATAATCTTTTGACTAACTATCTTCTCCAACGAAAGTTATACTTAACCAACTAATGTCTTTACACTACACTCATCGATAGCTCAAGACACTAGTCTAATTAAGAACTCCTTAAGCGATCGGATATAAGTCTCATATCAAAGGACCAAAGACACAGTAAAATATTAATGACACAGAAACACATTCCTATAATATTTTACTTGTTAGGTCAATTCGGTATACAAAAGTACTATTTTCCTCTTTTGTGTACCCGTGTTGTCACTCACTTGTAGAGCTACAATGATCTATGACCAACACGACAATCTTAACTCGGTAATTAATGTCCCATGTTAATTACCATGATTGCGAATATCTTTTGTTTTATGTAAACCAATATCTTTTAGAGCTCTACGGTTTAGGACCAAGAGCCTCTTCCTTAACACTTCTAAAAGACGAATAACATAAACAAGGAACAAAATGATTTCTCATTCAATTCATAATAATTGACATTTAAAATTAAAACTTTTAGAACACATTCCCTTCAATCTCCCACTTGTTATTAAAGTTTTTTTCTCATACATACTAAATGCATAAAACAATTATAACTAGGGTAAACCCCATTACCTATCAATCATCAAGCCAATCTACATGGTTCCTCAATCCCATGGACTCGAAATGCATTTCGCCCTTGGCTTGGGATAAGGGTTTTGTGAATGGATCGGTTGTGTTGCTGTTGGTGTCCACCTATAACAGATTTATTTTGCCTTCGTCGATGAGGTCACACGTCACGAAGTACTTACGATCCATGTACTTCACTTTGTGGTGTGATTTGGGATCCTTGATTTGCGAGATAGATGCACTATTGTCGCAAAATAGCTCTATTGGTCCCTCGCTCGAGGGAACTACTCCAAGCTCTTCAAGGAACTTCTTAATCCACACTCCTTCCTTGATCGCTTCAGCGACAACCATCACTTTGGAAGCAGTGGTTGAGTCGGCCGTAGTGCTTTGCTTCCAACTACGCCAACTCACAACTCCACCATTCAGAAGGAAGACGTATCCTGATTGCGACCTTCTATCGTCTGGATCACTCATGAAACTCGCATCCGAGTAACCCTTAGAAATCAATTCCCTTTGTCCTACATAAACAAGAATCTTATCCTTAGTCCGGTTAAGGTACTTCAGGATATTCTTGACCGCAGTCCAATGCTCAGGACCTGCGTTGGATTGGTGACGACTTGTCACGCTTAGAGCATACGAGACATCGGGTCTTGTGCAAGTCATCGCGTACATGATCGACCCAATTGCCGAAGCATAAGGGACATCCTTCATGTACTCTAAGTCCTTACGTGATTGCGCACGTTGAGACTTCTTGAGTTGCACACCCATACTCATTGGCACACTGCCCTTTTTGGAGTTGTTCATCTTGAACCTTTCCAAGACCTTGTCAATGTATGTACGTTGACTCAGGCCAATGAGTCTGCGAGATCTATCTCGATATATCTTGATTCCCAAGATGTATTGAGCCTCACCCATGTCTTTCATCGAAAATGCAGATTTCAATGAACTTCTCGTTTGCTCAAGCAAAGGAATATGATTACCCATGAGCAATATGTCATCGACATATAAGATTAGGAATACTACATGGCTCCCACTAACCTTCTTGTATACACAAGGTTCTTCCTTACTTTGAATGAAGTGAAGCTTTTTCACTTCCTCGTCAAAGCGTTTGTTCCAACTCCTTGATACTTGCTTCAATCCGTAGATGGATCTTTGAAGCTTGCATACCTTCTCGCTATTCTTTGGATCTTCAAAACCTTGAGGTTGTACCATGTACACATCCTCCTCCAAGTTCCCATTAAGGAACGCCGTTTTGACATCCATTTGCCATATTTCATAATCATGAAATGCAGCAATAGCGAGCATGATCCGAATAGACTTGAACATGGCAACCGGTGAAAAAGTTTCATCATAGTCAATTCCTTGAACTTGAGTGAAACCCTTCGCTACAAGCATCGCTTTGTAGGTTGTCAAGTTCCCATCCATGTCCATCTTCCTCTTAAAAACCCATTTATTATGAATGGCCTTTTTCCCTTGAGGAAGGTCAACCAAGTCCCATACTTGATTATCATACATGGATTCTATTTCGGATTCCATGGCCTTAAGCCATAGTTTGGAGTCTTCCCTTTCCATTGCTTCTTGGAAGGACAAGGGATCATTGGTATCTAGTACCATGATTTCATGAAGTCCCAGATACAAATCAAGTTTCTTCCTTTCCCTTGTTGACCTTCTAAGTTCTTTTGGTTCTTCTCGTGTCTCTCGAACTTCTTCCACAATTTCTTGAGGAGTGGGTTCACGTTCAACTCTTGAACGTACACTTGGTGGGGATGATTGAGATTCTCTCACAATTTCTTGTGATGGTCTCTCGCTCACGCTCCCACTAACCAAAGGAATCTCGGTTGGGCCTTCATGATCTTGAATGGCATCATTCATGTCATGATCTTGTAGAGTATCTTGAGTTTCCTCAAGCACAACCCTACTCCCACTACTTTTTACTCTTTCTAGAAATTCCTTTTCCAGAAATGTGGCATCCCTCTCTACAATCACTCGATTGGAGGTGATATGCCAAAAGTAGTATCCTCTTGTCTCACGAGGATAACCCATAAAGAAGCACTTATCCTCTTTTGGTTGAAGTTTGGTCGACATCAATCTCTTGACGTAAGCCTCACAACCCCAAATCTTGAGAAAATTGAGCTTAGGTGTTTTACCACTCCATAGCTCATAAGGAGTTTTCTCCACGGATTTGGATGAAACATTATTTAGTGTGTAAGCCGCAGTTTGTAGTGCATAACTCCAAAAGTAAAGAGGTAATTCCGCATGACTCATCATTGACCGAACCATGTCGAGCAATGTCCTATTCCTCCTTTCGGATACCCCAATCCACTGAGGTGTACCGGGAGGGGTGAGTTGTGGTACAATACCAAACTCCTTTAGGTATGAGTCAAATTCGGCACTTAAGTACTCACCTCCACGATCCGTTCGTAGAGACTTGATTTTCTTGTCGAGTTGGTTCTCTACTTCATTCTTGAATTCTTTGAACTTGTCAAAAGATTCACTTTTGTTTCTCATTAGATAAACATAGCCATAACGACTATAATCATCCGTGAACGTAATGAAGTACCTGAAACCATCTCGTGCACTAGTACTCATTGGACCACATACATCGGAATGTATCAAATCCAACAAGCCATTCGCCCTTGGACCTTTCTTCTTGAAAGGCTTTTTGGTCATTTTTCCCATTAGACATGGTTGGCACGTCTCCAATGATTTAAAATCAAGTAGACCAAGAAGGTTAGCTTCTTGCAATTTCTTGATGCGCTTTTCATTTATGTGACCAAGACGATAGTGCCACAAGAGAGTATCATTCTCGTGAGTGGTCTTAAGTCTTTTGTTATTGATATTAAAGATTTGTTTTTTATCCAATTCAAGCAAATAGAGACCGTTCCTTATGAACGCATTTGCATAGAAAACACCATTCTTCGATATAGAGAAACAAGAATTTGAAATATTTATATTAAAATTATCCATATCTAGACATGATACAGAAATAATATTCTTGCTAATCAAAGGTACATAATAAACATTCTTTAGACATAAGTTTAAACCACTACATAATTGAAGCACCACAGAACCTTGTGCAACCGCAGACACGTTCGCACCATTTCCGACCTTCAATTCAATCTTGTTCCTTACGAGTTCCTTCCTATCCATGAGTAGTTGCACATTAGAAACTATGTGAGCACAAGATCCGGTATCTATTACCCAATCCTGGACAGAGGTGGCTAAATTTATTTCAATAACAAATATACCTTTGGCCTTTTTAGGGCGCCGACGTTCAATCACTCCGTTGTCAAGGTCTTCCTTGTACTTGGGGAAATTTGGCCGGATGTGTCCTTTTTCACCGCAGTGAAAGCACTCCGTATTGGGAGTTGGAGATTTCTGAGATTTCCCCCTCGAGACACTCTTATGAGTACCTCCTACTCCCTTGCTCTTGATTGAACCACTTTTGGTAGATTTGCCATTTCCTTTACCAATCTTTTGGCTCCTCCCATGGACGGCAAGGACTTGCTTGTCCCTACCCTTGCCCATGTCAACTTCAGCAGTTTTGAGAGCGTTGTGAAGCTCCTCAAGACTCACCCTTTTTTCACGCACGTGATAGTGCATCACAAAGTCCTTAAAGGACGGGGCTAGAGAGCCAAGAATTATATCTTCAGCAATGTCCTCGGGCATTGGTGAAGAGAGCTTTGCCAACTTCTCAAGGTATCCTTGCATCGTGAGAAAATGCATAGATACCGATGTTCCCTCCGCCATATGGTACATTGTGAGTGCGATGGTGGTCTTATAGCGCTCCTTTCGGGCACTATCCATGAACATCTTGGATAAAGCCTCCATGGTCTTCTTGGGGTTTGAATCCAAGTATTTCGCTTGAAGCGAGTCACCCATGGATGCTAGCATAAGACCGTGAACTTGGTTCTCTTGGTCTTCCCACTTGGCTTTAGCCTTTTTCTCTTCATCGATTAATCTCTCATTCCACTTTGGGATTGGACCTTCCAAAATGTGAGATAGTTTCTCAAACTTTAACACGATGTTGAGTTTGAGTTTCCAACTAATGAAGTTTGAGCCATCATTTGCTAAAGGGTGTTTTTCTATCATGGATCGTACGATAGGTTGGATGTTCGACATTTTTCTACAAAATAAATCATATAGGTTTTAATGCCAATTTTATGTTTTAATACACATGCAGACATATATCGAATATATAAATGTAAATGTTGCAAATAAAAATTTTGCCCATAAATGCAACAATCCAAGATCCCATCAATCGTAATATAGACTAGCTAAGGGCTATCGAATACATTACAATATCAAGGTAAGAAAATATTTTTCTAATCACAACCTTTTTGAATTTTAGCAACATTTAGCATCTTCAAACTCTTGTGACTCTTGTCGTTTTAATTATGAGGGAATACGACATATCCTCGTAAGAAAAACGTTTTCCCAAAACCGAGCGAGGGCTCTAGGTAATGTTAAGAAAACTTATTTTCATTTGATACGAGATACGTTTATCCATTGTATTCATAACTAAACATACTCGGGGTTCACTGGGGTGAAACACACCTCATACATTTAATTGTGGCACAACAACAGACAACCATTATATCTCCCACTATTCCCAAAGATGGAGGGAGCTATCTCCCGCTAAGGGCGAGCAGAGTATCCCCCGATCAATGACTGCTAGTGGATGAAATAAGAAGGAAATTTATTCTTAATTTTTGTTTGGACAATTTAACATGTGATTTAGAATTTTAGGTTATCATGCATATTATTAATCATACACATCCTAACATTCAACACATTCATCACATGCATAGCAAGATAAAAACAGAAATTAAACATTCACACAATCCACATCGTGTGAGTTTATATGTTCCCTTCGATCCTCGATCCCTGATCTTCGATCCTCGATCGATGCGCTACAGCGGCGACTTCCTCTTGCACCGGAGATGTAGATTTTACAGAAAATAAACATGCTCCTCACATTCGATAAAAAACCCGACTAGTGCAAGTCCTATGTAAAAACCTCTCATATGCAAATGCAACTATCTAAAAGACGGAAAGAGAGAGAATTTTGGCTTTTACATACAAAAGCCCTTGTATAATAATGATTACATACATTTATAATTGCTGATTTGGAACTTATAAACTCACAATCCTGCAAAACAACTCAAGCATCTATGCACGCAATTGCTATAAACTACAGAATCTAATTTATCAATCATCTAGAATCCTAAACAATTCTTTGAAAAATATTTTGAAATCCATTAAAAACATTTTTCATTCATCCATAGTTCAAAAATTAATTATGAACCACTGTCCATCCAATTTCCAATGGAAAGATGAATCGCAGTTTTTCGGTTTTGTTGATTCTCTTACAAAATAATCGTTTATACTTAAAACGAAATTATTGCAAGTTAGACTTATGTCTAAATCATAATTCTAATAATTACATGACATGTTTTAAACATTCAAAACATTTAAAACGAATTATTATAAAGAATTATTTCAACAAACATTTAAAGACCGAAAAACCGGTAAAACGAATTGTTTAAATCCTAGATGTTAAACTAGATTTGTTTACAACCATAAATCATGAGAAAACTGAACCCTAAGCTCTGATACCTCTGTAGGATTTCATGTTTAATTATACATATATATTTTCGAACTTTTTATGTATAATAAGGATCATCTACAATTTTCAACGATTTATTTCATGCATGTATTGGTTTGTTTCAATAACTAGTTTTAAAAACTTATTAAAACAAACATGAGTCTACGAAATTCATACCTAGAAGTTCTCTAAAACTTCTTGAAGATTCGGAGACGCTGTGGATGTTTGTTGCTGCGCCGGATGCCTCCGAGTATTCACCAAACTCTAAACAAGATCGGAGAGAGGGAAGTTAGTCTCTCAATCTCCGATAGGGTTTAGAATCCAATTACTAACCCCTCTTTAATTCTCTTGAGAAGATGATCTCTTAAGAACTAAAACTAAACTTAATAATTAAGGGATTTTCGTGGAGAATTATGGAGAGAGAGTTTTTGCACAAGAAATAATGAATTATATTAATTGGGTAATGAAATAAGCTTGTATTTATAAGCTCTCTCCAAATTACCTATTCATGTGCAACCCCTTGCCCATGATTTCATGCAAAATTCCATCTAACTATCCATTATTTAATAATAAATAATATTAGCCACGAATTAAATCAATTATGGACCAATTCCATGCATGATCTAATTAATTCTTAAATTAATTCTGCACAAAACCGTCTGGACCGGTCGACCGTTTCAAGGTTCGGTCGACCGCTCGAACCTAGTTTCGGTCGACCGTTCTATAACTCGGTCGACCGTTCGTAACAGGAACTATTCCATCGCAATGTTCGGTCGACCGACCGATCAAATTCGGTCGACCGTTCGAACAGATGAACATTCCCTGTTATCGGTCGAGACACATCCGGTCGACCGTGCCCGATCGGTCGACCGTTTACTGCTAACCGGTCGACCGTTTGAGCACTGTTCTGCAGACTTGTCAAATTTCGGTTTAACACCTACAAAATTTGACATTTCAGGATTAGTAGTAAATTCACAACTTATGTAACATATTATCCTATGTAATGATCAATCATTACACCCCATAATATTTACATCACATATGAATTTAATTTAGATTCTAATTATGTTATTAATCACAACATAATTTTGATTTTGCTTGTTCACCCCATGTGTCATATTTTCTACATGAAACCCGACACATCTTATGAACTCAAAATCCTCATTTCTTGTTTCCCAGTTTTGTGGTGTGACCTATGGGAGGATCTAAACTAAGTTGACAGTGATATTAAGAGCTTAATATCACAAGCTATAAGCGGTATCTAGCTACACATTATAGCTCCCAATTAGTTAGATGTCTTAATTCCACTCGAACCAAAACCCGATCCATTTAGTGATGGAGTGCACCACTTGTGTCCGTCCCTTGCCTCATGATATTAAGAATACACACAAAGTAGTATTGTGTCATCTTTATATTAGTATTCATTTCTTGATCTCTTTAAGCTAGTTATAAATATGTGACTTAACTCAAATCACATTGTGCACATTATAACTTTGCTTTATCAAGGGGCCCACTAATATCATCACTCAATTAAGAGGGGCAATGATAATCTTTTGACTAACTATCTTCTCCAACGAAAGTTATACTTAACCAACTAATGTCTTTACACTACACTCATCGATAGCTCAAGACACTAGTCTAATTAAGAACTCCTTAAGCGATCGGATATAAGTCTCATATCAAAGGACCAAAGACACAGTAAAATATTAATGACACAGAAACACATTCCTATAATATTTTACTTGTTAGGTCAATTCGGTATACAAAAGTACTATTTTCCTCTTTTGTGTACCCGTGTTGTCACTCACTTGTAGAGCTACAATGATCTATGACCAACACGACAATCTTAACTCGGTAATTAATGTCCCATGTTAATTACCATGATTGCGAATATCTTTTGTTTTATGTAAACCAATATCTTTTAGAGCTCTACGGTTAAGGACCAAGAGCCTCTTCCTTAACACTTCTAAAAGACGAATAACATAAACAAGGAATAAAATGATTTCTCATTCAATTCATAATAATTGACATTTAAAAGTAAAACTTTTAGAAAACATTCCCTTCATAATGAATTTCTCACTCTTACCTTTGATATGTTAATGATCATAATGAATTCATAACACATGCTTTGGAAAGTGGACACACGTTATGGGGAATGATGAAGTGAGAATAAGATTGAAGTGGATAAAGAGATAAGATTGTCATGTAATCTTGTGGTTTTCGTTAGCCTTATCTTAATTAGTGTTTTGTATGTTTTAATGATTGTGATAAATCTTAATCCATGTGGAAACACACTTAAGGTAATGATCATTATAGACATCCATATTAATTCATGTCATGAGAGCGCAATTGTCTACACATGTGTCACACATCTACACTGTTGCACACATTCCCCACCTCCTATGAGATTAGTCACATTTATTTTACAAATTGTAATTATCGTAATTTAGTGTAGATACACTCACTCTTCATTTTCTCCCCTCAATCGAGTATGGTTGATGACAACCCGCACTCACTGCTCGTGGACACAGCCCGTACTTGTCACCGTTTCAACGCGGTCGTGCACTTAAAACCACAACAATCTACACATTCGACAATTTTGAAAGTCAGTTTCCAACTCTTGCAAGAGCTACCAAAGAGTTATTTAACTTATTTGAAGAACGAGATGATGAGTTTGCTACTCGAAAATATCAAAATGTAGATAGTGAATATGAGGTTCCACAAGTTGATCACAATGGAAGTATTAGTATTCATGATCATGTAGCTCCCACAAAGGATGATCAGTAATCAGATTCTCATCCGCATTGCATTGTACGCGTGCTTATTCCACGTCAATGATTTAACATGGAAGAAGCTCTTATGGGAAACTCACATTAAAAAAAGAGAAAGTGTAAGTAAAAATACTCACCAATTACGGGAATGTTGCGCAAACATTTTTGAGTATGTAGCTTGAATAACAAATCTATTATGCAACAAGAAGGCTCATTCAACTCTGTGAGTATGATATCAATGTTGATGTTCAAATTCACTAAGATTTCCCAGGCTTCCATTCCATCACTTGCCAGAATGACTATACATTTGCAATTACAAAAGTTAGGATTTTTCATAACTATACATACCATCATCATCAAGAACTTCTATAGTTAATTTTTTAGTTAAATATATACAAGTTAATTACAATTTACCTTCTTGAATTACGCCTCCCATCTCATTTTGGCTCTCCCAAGTTTAAAGCGTGACAATCACCCTCCCCTTCTTTTTTTACGTTTTGTAACACTTTACCCCTAAATTTTGAGAATCCATTAAGTTTCCATACATTTTCCATTATTTTTTTAATATTTTCGTGTAGTTTACGTAAATTACTTCTACTCTTAATTTCATGTTAAAATTTAGATCAAATCGGATGTCTGGTTAATTTGGTTTCGAATTTTGATCGTATCGAGTACCAATCTAACACAAATTTGAAACAAAGCAAACCTTTGATTTGATCCCAAATTTTAGATAAAGTTAAGATTGGGATTATGTTATGTGTGTTAAATATTGAACTAAATTCTAGAAGCTGAAACGATAGGTCTCAAAACGTTGTAATAATTTGCTTTGATAGGTTGTTATTAGAATTTGTGATAGAAGGCTAAATGTCCTCATAATGTAGATGAATTTTTAAGGTCATCGTAATGTAGATGAAGTCTAAAGGTCCTCTTAATGTTATAAATAGCACACAAGTGGTGTATGCTAAGACAAAAAACAAGAAATGAATATTAGGGAATAGAAGTTTAAGCCCTTCTTTTCTTGTCTTCTACCTCCACCACAAATACTGTCCATACAAACATCATATACTTCTAACAAATTGGTATCAGAGCCATGTCAAGCTCCTACGTGACCTTGTTTAGTCAAGTCACGTTGCCCCGCCTCACAGAATTCAATTATGAAAATCGGAGCATACAACTGCGAGCATTGCTTGGCGTGCAAGATGCATGGGACGTGGTCGAGAATGACTACGAAGAGGTGGTAGAAAAGGAAGATATGACGGTGGCTCAGTTGAAAGCGCAAAGAGAGAAGCGTGTGAAAGATAGAGGCACGTTCTATCTCCTCTTCCAAGCGGTAGATGAGGCCGACTTTGAGAAGATCGTCGGAACTAAGGCTTCGAAGGAAGCTTGGGACATTTTGGAGAAGTCCTATAAAGGCACAAATCGAGTTAGGCAAGTACCCCTACAAACGCTTTTAGGAGAGCTTGAAGCAATGAGGATGAAAGAGTCAGAAGGAGTATCCGACTATGTTACAAAAGTGCGGACCGTGGCCAATCAATTAAAGAGGAATGGCAAGACCTTGACCGAAGGAAGAGTAGTGGAGAAAATACTACGTTCCTTGACCGAGAGTTTCGAGAATGTAGAATGCACGATCGAGGAATCAAAAATCTCAAGGAGATGTCTATCGATGATCTCACTAGCTTGTTGGAATCTCACGAGCAAAGGAAGAAGAAAAAGAAGTAAAAGTTGCTTGAGGAGTTGCTGCAAGTGAAGGTGTTGCTTAAGGAAGAGAGTCCTAGCAGCAATGATCGAGGTAAAGGTAGAGTTCTTGGTGGTCATGGAGGTCGCAACTCCGGTATAGGTCGTGGTCGTGGAGATGATGTGGAAATCATTAGTTGAAGATCCTATAATGTGCAATTAGGATTTGATTATGCACTAATCATGAAGTGAATCAACTTACATATATGTGATCCACTACATTGCATTCGGACCTAGTCATATTACCAGAGGATCAATTTTGACTATAATTTTTCAAAAGGTCATTCAATATACATTCTTTTCATGCAGTTGTTGAAAGACAAGTTGTTCCATCAATGTTGCTATGGATGCCAATAATGACTTATATACGGGGGGATGGTGTTAAAAAATTGACATTGTTTTATGTGATGAATTTCAGTCTATCCTGTTTGAAGAGAATCTGAATAAATAATAAGGAAACACATGAATGAGTTGAATAACATAAACCAAGAACAAAGGAAGAAATGATGTTGATAGTTGGATCACAAGGAGTGTCAGGAGTGGAGGCAAAAAAGAAGAAGAAAGAAAGATAGAACTCACTAGCTAAAGAGGTTTAGAAGAATATTGATTTTGGTACTGAAGAACAAGAACGAAAAATGTAAATTATTGTATTTTTTCTGTGTGTTTTGTATTACATGATGAGTGTGTATATATATATGTGATCTTATTGATTACATAGCCGTTGAGCCCAATAATGCGTGAGATTTCTTTCCTTGGATGCATTTGGTGATTCCGGAGGTTGCCATAATCAGAGATTTGATTTGGCTATGATGAAGGTGAGCCAACCGTCGTTTTATTTTCAACACGCCCCCTCAAGTTGGGTCCGGAATAAGTTGATGGATCCCAACTTGTGAAGGAGTTTTGAAAAAGACTTGTGATCGAGAGCTTTGGTGAATATATCGGCTAACTGCTCTTTGCTGGGAACATATGGGACTTCAATTTGTTTGGATTGGATTTTTTCCCTGATGAAGTGACAATCAACTTCTATGTGTTTGGTTCTTTCATGGAATACCGGATTTGATGCGATGTGTCGAGCTGCGTTGTTATCGCAAAGCATCTTCATTGGTTCCTGAGTTTTGATGTGCATGTCTATGAGTAATTGCTTTAGCCAAATCAGTTCACTGGTGGTGGAAGCCATAGCCCGATATTCTGCTTTAGCACTAGATCGGGCAACAACAGTTTGCTTATTGCTTCTCCAAGTTACTAGATTGCCTCCTACAAATGTGCAGAATCCTGTGGTAGATTTCCGATCGTGGCTTCCTGCCCAATCTGCATCAGAGTAACCAATTATAGAGTTAGAGTTATTGAGTTTCATCCAAAGTCCTTGTCCTGGGGTTCCTTTAAGGTAGCATAGTATTCTATTTATGATGTCTAGGTGGTGGGTATGGGGTGAATTCATGAACTGACTAACTATACTTACAACGTAGGTAATATCGGGTCGAGTGACAGTGAGATAGATTAATTTTCCAACAAGTCTTTGAAATTGGCCAATATCATTTAGAGGTGTACCATCAGTGGGGCCTAATTTCTTATTTGTTTCTACCGGAGTGTTGGTGGGTTTGGAACCTAATTTTCCAGTCTCTTTAAGAAGGTCAAGAACATACTTCCTTTGGGAGAGAAAGAGACCCTTTTTTGAGTATGCAATTTCTATCCCTAGAAAGTATTGTTGGATCGTGTGGGTTATGGGTCCACTAATTGAAGGGAATGTGTTCTAAAAGTTTTACTTTTAAATGTCAATTATTATGAATTGAATGAGAAATCATTTTGTTCCTTGTTTATGTTATTCGTCTTTCAGAAGTGTTAAGGAAGAGACTCTTGGTCCTTAACCGTATAACTCTAAAAGATATTGGTTTACATAAAACAAAAGATATTCGCAATCATGGTAATAAACATGGGACATTTATTACCGAGTTAAGATTGTCGTGTTGGTCATAGATCATTGTAGCTCTACAAGTGAGTGACGACACGGGTATGCAAAAGAGGAAAATATTACTTCTGTATACTGAATAGACCTAATAAGTAAAATATTATAGAAATGTGTTTCTGTGTCACTAATATTTTACTGTGTCTTTGGTCCTTTGATATGAGACTTATATCTGATCACTTAAGGAATACTTAATTAGATTAGTGTCTTGAACTATCGATAAGTGTAGTGTAAAGGCATTGGTTGGTTAAGTACAACTTTTGTTGGAGAAGATAGTTAGTCAAAAGATTATCATTGCCCCTCTTAATTGAGTGATGATATTAGTGGGCCCCTTGATAATGCAAAGTTATAATGTGCACAATGTGATTTGAGTTAAGTCACATATTTATAACTAGCTTAAAGAGATCAAGAAATGAATACTAATTCAAAGATGACACAATACTACTTTGTATGTATTCTTAATATCATGTGGCAAGGGACGGACACAAGTGGTGCACTCCATCACTAAATGGATCGGGTTTTGGTTCGAGTGGAGTTAAGACATCTAACTAATTGAGAGCTATAATGTGTAGATAGATACCGCTTATAGCTTGTGATATTAAGCTCTTAATATCACTGTCAACTTAGTTTAGATCCTCCCATAGGTCACACCACAAAACTGGGAAATAAGAAATGAGGATTTTGAGTTCATAGGATGTGTCGGGTTTCATTTGAAAAATATGACACATGGGGTAAACAAGCAAAATCAAAATTATGTTGTTGTTAATAACATAATTAGAATCTAAATTAAATTCATATGTTATGTAAATATTATGGGGTATAATGATTAATCATTACATAGGAGAATATGTTACATAAGTTGTGAATTTACTACTAATCCCGAAATGTCAAATTTTGTAGGGGTTAAACCGAAATTTGACAAGTCTGCATGCACTATGCAAAAACGGTCGACCGCTAAACCATAAACGGTCGACCGAATGTTGCGCGGTCGACCGCAATGTTGCACGATCGACCGGATGTGTATCGATCGTAACGAGAATTTCGTCTGTTCGTTTTCGGTCGACCGAGTATTCTCGGTCGGTCGACCGAACATTGCGATGATTTTTGTTGTTGTTGTTGCGAACGGTCGACCGAGTATATCGATCGGTCGACCGAAACTCGGTCTAAGCGGTCGACCGGACCTCGCAAACGGTCGACCAGACAGACGGTTTTATGCAGAATTAATTTAAGAATTAATTAGATCATGCATGGAATTGGTCCATAATTGATTTAATTCGTGGCTAATATTATTTATTATTAAATAATGGATGGTTAGATGGAATTTTGCATGAGATCATGGGCAAGGGGTTGCACATGAATAGGTAATTTGGAGAGAACTTATAAATACAAGTTTATCTCATTACCTCAATTAATTCATTCATTATTTTCTTGTGCAAAATTCTCTCTCCATAATTCTCCATGAAAATTCCTTAATTCTTAAGTTTAGTTTTAGTTCTTAAGAGATCATCTTCTCAAGGGAATTAAAGAGGGGTTAGTAATTAGATTCTAAACCCTATCGGAGATTGAGAGACTAGCTTCCCTCTCTCCGATCTTGTTTAGAGTTTGGTGAATACTCGGAGGCATCCGGCGCAGCGAGAAGCATCCCCAACGTCTCCGAATCTTCAAGAAGTTTTAGAGAACTTCTAGGTATAAATTTCGGAACCCATATTTGTTTTAATAAAGTTTTGAAACTAGATATTGAAACAAATTGATGCATGCATGAAATAAATCATAGAAAATTGTTAATTGATCCTTATTGTGCATAAAAATTTCGAAAATATATATGTACAATTAAACTAGAAATCCTACACTAATCACTTTTACGCTAATCACCTACTTGTTTAATCGATCGAGTTATATGCAGCGGAATTTAAACAACTAAAGCAAGTAGGGAAGGAATAATGCAAACCACAAAGACGCGTCGGTTTTTATAGAGGTTCGGCACCACACCCGGGTCCTAGTCCTCTCTTGTAAGATCCGCTCGACTCCGCGAGCTCCGCCTACGTCTTCACTAACCACTCCCCGTTCCAGGCCGGTTACAAAACAAATTCCGCGAACAACCTCGCGAGCTTGACTTTCTTCTCTCACAATCCGAGAGGAACACTTCGGACTTTCACCGAAGTCCTTGCTTCCTTTGACAACAACAATTTGAGTGGAGCAACACTCTCTAAGCTTGAGCACACTTGAGTATGATTGGAATTAAGACTAAGTGTGGAGATTTGAGGCTTTGAGTGTTTTGGATTCTCTCTAATGTTTGGGACAAGTTTGTAGTGGGAGAGTTGTGTTAAAATGTGTTTTACAACTCCTTATATAGGCATTATAGAGAATAGAGCCATTGGGATTGATTGGGAATGAGTTGATGTGTGATTACACAAAACAGAAACTGCAGGACCCAATTCTGAGTTAAATCGGTCAACCGAAACGGGAAGAACGGTCGACCGTTTGACAGTTTGAACTCAGTTCGGTCGACCGGTTAAGCAACGGTCGACCGCCCAACGCTACGACTTAGGAAAACTTAAGTCATCGGTTGAACACAAGAAAGGGGTACGTTCGACCGATTTTGTCCAGGCACTTTGGGGTTGACACCAATTGGATAATTGGTCGACCGAAACAAGTCTAGCGGTCGACCGTTTTTCAACAGGAGATTCGGGTTTGTCAAGAGATGGACAAACGGTCGACCGATCGTGGTCCTCGATCGACCGATACATAAAATGTATTTGGGGTATAATTGGTTTAATACGAATACGACCGTTGGGTATATACGACAAAAGTAACGGTCAGAAAAATAAGCACAAACGGTCGACCGAAAGAAAAGGTGCGGTCGACCGAAACTAGACAGGGAAACACAAACATGATTAATTGATCATCCGGTCGACCGAACGACCTGTTTCGGTCGACTGAATGTGGGCAGACAGTTAGGGTTCAGGTTTGGTGTTTTCCGGTCTAAGTTTGAGTGATCTATTGAAGTCCAAATTATGTGAAATTTTGTGTGTGACTTCTATAAGGAACCTATTGTGTGTTTAAGTTGATTTTAGCTCAAGTATGCTCAATATACACAAGTTCCTAAATACTCAAAGAATTATAAAGGACATGTCTTCAAATGAGCTTGATTACATGTCTAGACTTGATTTCCTTTCTTCCTTGAGTCTTGATCACCTGTAGAGGTTAGCACAAAACAATATATATGCAATGCAATATGTGTGCTACTCTACATGATCATAATTAAGATTAGGTTAATTAAATCATCAAAACATAGATTAAGGCCAAAAAACCAACAAGTATTTCATAAAGCCTAAATCTTTAATGTCAAATTTACTCTTTAAGTATTTCTTTACTAAATTTATTTCGTGATCACAATCTCTGGTTATTATGATGTCATCTACATAGATTAGATCAATGGTGATAATGTTATGATTGTGTCTAGTGAACATGGATGCATCAACAGAACTCTTTTTAAAACCATAAAGAAGGTGGGAGTAACTAAGTTTAGCATATCATGCTTGTGGTGATTGTTTTAGTCCATATATAGACTTATGAAGATTGCATACCTGATGAGGGGTTGTGGTGTAACCTGGGGGTGGAGTCATATAGACATCTTCTTCAAGATTTTCCTGTAAGAAAGCATTTTTTACGTCCATTTGAAAGAGATTCCAACCTTGATTTACCGCGATAGATAGAAGAACACGAACAATGTTCATTTTGGCTACTGGAGCAAATGTTTCTAAGTAGTCGAGACCATAAGTTTGTGTATAACCTTTAGCGACGAGACGAGCCTTATATCTTTCAATTTGTCCATTACTATGGTATTTGATTTTGTAGATCCATTTACATCCTACCGTTTTGATGTCAGGTGGTACTTGAACCAGGGTCCATGTTTTGTTGGTTTCTAATGCTTCAAGTTCATCTTTCATTGCTTTGACCTAATTTGGATCTTCAATAGCTTCATGATATGAGGTTGGTTCTTTATTGTTATCTAGTTGAGTTAGGAAGACATGATGTTTATGTGAGAGTTGGTTGTAGGACAAGTGGTCCTGGATAGGGTAGGTAACCTGTGAAGCAACATAATCATTAAGTCTGGTAGGCCGATGAGTGGGACGGGTGGACCTTCGTAGAGGTGGTTCTTCTTCTTCTCCTCCTCCGTGGCCGACTGGTGGATCTTCGATCTGTGGAGGTGTATTTGTCGAAGCATCTGAAGTCTGGTCTAGAAGGTCCACGTTTGGAAGAGGAGTGGCAACGAAAGGATCCTCGTTAGTTTCTTCATCCGGTGTAAAGTAGGGTTCACTCTCAAAAAAGGAAACATCTCTCGATACATACATTTTACAATTTTTGGGGTCATAACATTTGTACCCCTTTTTTTCTGAAAGAATATCCTAAGAAAATACATTTAACAGAACTATGGTCAAGTTTGTCCTCCCGCTTCCTGTGAATAAAACACACACAACCAAAGATTTTAAGATGATCAATGTTCATTTTTTGTTGTGAAGAATTTTCAAGGGTTGTTTATTCCCAATTGTAGGTCTGGGAAGACGGTTGATAATATATGTTGCTGTAAGAATAACATCTGACCAAAAGTATTTTGGAACATTATTTTGGAAAAGCAAAGATCTTGTTACATTTAAAAGATGTCGATTTTTTCGTTCAGAAATCCCATTTTGTTGTGGGGTATTAATACAAGTAGTTTGATGAAAGATTCCCTTTTGTTTTAGACATGTTTGAAAAATATTACTCATATACTCTGAACCGTTGTCACATCTAAATATGTGAATTTTTGCATCATACATATTCTCAATAAAGGCAATAAATTCACAAAAAACCGAGAAAGCATCATATTTGTTTTTAATAGATAAATCCATGTGGTTCGAGAAAAATCATCAATAAATCTAATGAAATAACGAAAGCCATTATATGATTCCACCGGAGCTGGTCCCCAAATATCAGAATGAACTAATTCAAAAGGTAGTTGAGTCTTAGTAGTAGAAATGGGAAACGACAATCGAGTTTGTTTAGAAAAATGACAAATATCACAGAAAAATTCAGAATTAATAGATGGAATTAAATGTTTCAGCACACTCGAAGATGGGTGACCCATCCTTTTGTGCCAAAGTTCGTGACTAGTCAAAGACCTCGTATGTAATGCTTGAGCACTTGATTCAAGAGTATATAAGCCATTTATGAGGGTGTCCCTACCAATCATCCTCTCTGTGGTACGATCCTGAAATATTACATCATGACGAGTAAAGACAACATTGCAATTAAGTTTTCTAGTGATTTTGGCGACAGATAATAAATTTGTATCAAAATTGGGTACATAGAGAACATTATCATGGATATTATTTAGTAGTTTCGCATCTCCTGTACTTTTAATTTCCACTTGGTTTCCATTGGCAACAGTAACGAATTTGTCTAATATTCTTAAATTATTTTTCACATTATTTAGCATGGTGAGATCCCCAGTCATATGATCAGTAGCCCCAGAATCAATAATCCACCGTTTAATGTTTGATTTCGAACCTGAAAGAGCATGAATATGAATATCTAAATTATTCTCCATACCTGACATATTACCTGATCTAGGAGTGTGATTCTGCAAATAGTCATTTAGGTGGCCCACTAGTGCACCTATTTGGTGCGTATTCGGAGCTCTAGAACCATACCCGTGTCCAACTTCGGGTCCACCAGATCCATAACGTGCAGCACCCGCGAAGCTTCCATCTGGCCCATACCCGCGTTGCCCGACTTCAAGTCCATTCCACCCCTTAGTCGGGTTGTGCGGTAGAGAAAAACCGGTTTGGTGATCATACGTATAAAAGCCACCTTTGTTTCCATATGCATCATTTTTGTTAGGGTTAGGGTTTGGTTCGTCTGAGCGGCCGCCGCCACCTCCGGGTTGGCTGGTGCTGCCGTCGGCGCTTCAGCAAGGTTTGCTCGCGCATTTTTGTCTCCGTTTTTGGGTGGCCTGAGATGTGGAAAAAGAAACCAACAAGAGTTTTTATTATAGTCTTGTTTCTTACAGTTTTAGCAATGTTCATTTGCTTTGTTTCCGAATCGCTTCTTGTCGTTGTAGTTGTTGCCCTGAGCTTGGTTGCGACCGGCGATAAAGGTTTGGTTGTCGGAAATCGTACTGTTGGTGTTGGATACCATAGTCCTCCTTCGGGTTTCCTCGCGTTGAACCAGATTTGTGATGGTGGGGAGGTTTGGTAGCTCCTGCGCCATTAGGATCTGAGATCTTATTGCTTTATAACTTGGGTCTAGCCCTACCAGGAATTGGTAGATCTGGTTTTGCTCGTGTCAGGTTTGGATGGTTTGGCGTCGGTTGTTGGGGGTTCATACACCCGCAGTTCGTCCCATTTCTTTTTGAGAATACCAAGGTACTCGATGATGGAGGTGTTGTTTTGCCGCGTCTGGGATATTTCTTGCTTGATCTTGAAGACGTGTGCGAAATTTTCAGCTTTTCCATAGTGCTCCTGGACTGCGTCCCATAGTTCTTTTGCACTTTCTTTGTACATGAAGATTTCTCCGATGTTTGGTTGCATAGAGGCAATGATCCACGACATGACCTGATGGTCCATCGTTTTCCATTCCTCTTGCTTTGCTTCTGTCCCTTCACCTCCTGATTTTTTTCGTTTTTCCGGTGATGTGACCGACTCTCCCCCGGCCACTGAGGGAAAGGGTCACTGCCCGGGCCCAAGAGAGGTAGTTCGTGCTGTTTAGAGATGTTGTGACCAGGCATTGGGGATGATTCACCTCCGGGTGATTACCTCCAGTGCCGTCAGACATGATTTGGGTGTGCTTTTGGGTATGGATGTTGGTGATTGTCGCCTGCAACCCCCTTTGATGAGGTAGAACCGATGAGGAACTCCGGGGAGAGTCTGAGGTATGTTTTTTCGGATCAATACTCTGATACCATATTGATTTTGGTACTGAAGAACAAGAACGAAAAATGTATATTATTGTATTTTTTCTGTGTTTTGTATTACATGATGAGTGTGTATATGTATGTGATCTTGTTGATTACATAACCGTTGAGCCCAATAATGCGTGAGATTTCTTTCCTTGGATGCGTTTGGTGATTCCGGAGATTGTCATAATCAGATATTTGATTTGGCTATGATGAAGGTGAGCCAACCGTCGTTTTATTTTCAACAAAGAATGACCTAGTCATACTCCAGCAGTAGTACATGGTCAAAATTACTATAATTTTGAGCTATTATTTGTACATTTTGGGAGGCAATTTTATGGCAACCCTGAAGGATTCTTTAGACTATGTAAACGATGTGCTAATGTATAAATGAGAAAAAGGTAAGTGGTCTAGCACTCTAGCCTATAGATTCTAAAATCCAATTATGTGGCCGGAAGAGTCCAGAGGCATGAAATGTGAAAAAAGCAACGTTATCCGCTTTACAAGATGACAATGTGATACTCCAGCAGTAGTATGTAGTAAAAAATTATAATGTTTTAGCACAACATTTGCAACACTAGTTGTCGAGATCATAGACCATATAACCACGATCATAGACCAATATTGGAACAATACCCAAAACTTGGAGGTAGACCTTTTGAAGTCTAATGTTAGGTTATTTGTACAGGTACACTTATAAGAAAGTGATATTGGAACAATACACTTAGCATCACATATTTATTTGGGTATGCTTCTAAACTTCAAAAATTGGTTGGGTGTACTTCCAAACGTTTGGAAGTACAGAAGCATACGCAAATAAATATGTAAGTGTACTTATACAAATATTACTTCCTTGTAAGTGTACTTATACAAATAACCCAACATTAAACAATAGCCTATAGATTCTACCTCCAAGTTTTGGGTATTCAACAAAGGAGTTGCAACAAACGAGTATACAGTTTCTCAACTCCATCAATAAGAATCACAACTAAACAGAGAAGAACCTTTTTCATACATATGAAGAATAAAGATACCATCTTTCGACAAAAAAATGTTGCCTTGGCAAGCCATTGACATTAAATTACAGAGGAAAAAAAGTTTGCTACCAACTGATAATGTGTAGAACCAAACCTACATTAGTCACAATTGTGCAGCTGCTCCACCTTGCTCTTCTTCCAATTTCTTAACATATGCCTTCAAAGCAAACACCACGTCTCTAGCTGGAGCTCGCAATGTGCTCACGAGGGATATCGCTGGGCCCTGCAATGCACCCAGCAGCTTCGCGTATACCTCCTCCCTGGTTGGCATTGTCTCAAGAGACTTGAAGTCACTAGGACCATAGAATTTTCCCTCGAACACAGCCCCAGTGAAATCATTGCCCTCAAGCTTCTTCTCCTTCTGGAAATCCCTGTAAGGCTTCAATGCAGTTGGAATTTCCTCAGTGTGCACAAACATCCATGCGTTCATTCCCTGCATATAGGATGGAACTTTGATCAGGATACAGATTGATCACTAGTGGAACAAGACTAAACCAAATTTTTTCTTCGTAAGAACTTGTATTTCAGTATTTCAATGTTTTAGGTCAAGTGCCACACAAATGAGCTGTGCAGGAGTGGCACACATATTCCTAACCTAACATGGACCAACTATATTCGTAGTCCAAAGGCAGTTTTTTCCAAATAGGATCTAGAAATTTGTACGAGGAAAAATAGCTCAAATATAATTTTATGAGCCAATGTTTAGGGAACGCCTAGGCGACCCTAGGCGATTGGACCTGCTCAAACGCCTAGGCGTTTGTGTGATCACCCAGAGCTGGGGGGACCCATTTTTTATTTTATTTTAATTATAAAAAAATCAGAAAACAATATCATGAAAAATAAGGAAAAATACCCAAAAATTATAGAAACAAAGATTATATGTTTGGCCTCAAAAAAAGAAAAAACTTAAATCACTAACTCACTAAGGTATTTATATGATTGGAAGAGATGAATTGACATCTTAAATAAAAAAAACGGAGGGTCAAGATTTCATCTCACCAAAAACCCCCCTTATATATAACTCATCTCCTCAAACCCTAACCCTAATCCCAAAACAAAAGGTGACGGCTACCCTCTCTCCTCCTAGCACCACCTCAACCTTCTCCTCCTACTTTCCTAGCACCACCTCCACCTCCGGCGTTGTTGCTCCGGCGTCACCAGCAGCGGCATCAACACCTCTGGCGTTGTTGCTCCGGCGAAATGAGGGAGGAAGAAGGGTTTTGTGTTGTGCACAGCACATGTCGCCTAGGCAACAGCACAACCCGCACACAAGGTGTGGTCGCCACCAGCAGCAGGGGCGGTCGCCTATTCGCCTAGGCGACCGCCCACCTGAACATTGTTATGAGCAACATTGGACAAACCATCCTTACCCGTCACACAAAAATTAACATACAAATTTCTTAATCGTTTTAAATCTCTTTACAACGTATTCCTTGTACTCAAGCATAAGACCACATTTTCTCTTGACGAGACTGTTCAAACACTTCATAACACTTGAGTCGATCAAATTCAAAATAGATATAAAGCCATCGAATTGTAACCCCAGCTCATATATCCCCTTACCTACATGGAGGCTTGGTTTGATGGCTCATTAAGCCATCAAAAAGCATAACAAGAAGCTCAAACATTTCTATATGTAAGGTCATCTGATGTGTTATTAAGCCACAATAGCCTAATAACAGTGTATAATCTAACTCAAACCTAAACATAAGGTCAAACACTTGGTTCAACACGCTGTCACGCCAGAATTAAACCTGATATTAGGCTAGGCCGAGTCCGAAGACTTATCAAACAGAATGCAATCCCTAATGTCAATGCCATTCGGATTCGATCACTTCCTACACCAAAGTTCCATCTTTAGCTCAACCTTACTAACCGAAACTCAAGTCCAACTCCAAACTAAAACATCCTCATTTTGCTCATTTTAACAACACTCCAAACTCCCACCTCAAATTCAGTTTACTTCCCAAAACAAAAAAGGACGAACCTTTCCGCTCTACCATCTCCACAGAAACCCTAAAACCACCAAATTTTTACCCAAATCTCACCGTCATGCAGGGCTTGAGGGCCTCCCAGGGCGTTCCCTCGATGGCCTTCTCGACGAGAGTGTTCTTGGCGACGACGACCTTGACCGTGTCGGGGAGGCTGCGGCGGAGGTCCTGGAACTGCTTGACGGTGAGGCCCTTGTAGCTGATGCCGGCGAGGAGGTAGCAGTTCTCGAGCTGGGAGCGGACGGCGTCGACCGTCTCCTCCTTCTTGGTGCGGCTTATGGCGGCGCGGATTTGGAGGGAGCCGCGGCGGGGGACGGGGGATAGGGTTTTCGGGGTTAGGGTTAGGGTTTGGGGGAAGAGGGAGGACGACTCCATTGGTTGTGGGGAGAAGGGAGATGATGAGAGTGGGTTGTGTTTCTTATCCGAAAAGGAGTTTGGAGTTGGGGAAGGAGATTGAAGGATAGTTTGGTCATTTTATTTGAAAAGTGAGGGGGCGGGTTTGCGGGTTAAACCCGTCCCGTCTAATGCGGGTAGCGGACAAAAAATCCTAACCTATCAACTCACCACCCGCACAATCCGTATAATAAGCGGGACGGGTAGCAGTTTTCTTCGCAACTCACCCCTCATAACCCGCCTAATCAATAATTCATACATATGTTTCACTTGTATTTAGGTTTGATCCTTTTGTATTTAGTTTTGATATTTTTTTATAATAGTTAAAAACATACTTTGATTTTTTTTTCTTGATCAAAATATTAAGGAAAAGTTGATTTTTTTGTATTAAGTTTTGATCAAAATGAAAAATATTAAGGAAAGTTAATTGATTTTTATTTTAAGCTTTGATTAAAGAATAACCCGTCTCGTCCTGCATAGTCCACCCTTAAGCGGGGTGGGTAGAAGTTTTTTTTGGCCCCGCCCCACTTAACTTAGGCAGGACGTGTAGCGGTAGAGCAAAAAACCCGCACCACCCCGCTTACACCCTTAGGTGGGGTCAGACGTCTTGAGCTCTACGGGCATGGTTTTAAGTGTAAATTGGGGGGGGGGGGGGGGGGGGATTTAGAATTAAAAATGATTACAGAGAGACTAGATGAAATGAAACAATGACCATATGTTTTACGGTCATTGTTCTTTTTAAAAGTAACTACTTTTTGCACATGAGTATGTGTCACTTCTTAAGCAAGTATCAGTCAAGTATGGAAGGAAAAAAAACTCATACCAGTAAATCCATGCAAGCCAAGTATAGGGCGGGTTGGAACACTTTGGCACTCGGCAACTTAATTTGTTGAGATGGAATTGTTAAATCGAGTTGATTTGTTGGTTGAAATGCGGTGAGGTGAGAATGAAACAATATCGTATTATCAAGATGCAAAATGAATTTGCAAGGTTTGATTTCGTTGTTTGGTGAGGTGAGAGCGGGTGGAGGGGTTGGTAGTGTTTTTCTGTGTAAGAGAAATGTTTTGTTCTTTTGGAGGAAGTGAAGGAGTATTTTCTAAATTTTTGAACCCAACGTAACGAACTTTATTCGAATGATAATCTAATTATTTGGATTGTTGATATGGAATTCAATTGGAAAAATGTTACGTATGAATTAGAACTAGTTCATAAAGCTCCGTGAATTTCAACTCCAACAATCAAAGTCACTCAAAGAGAAACAATGTTTCACTTTTTAGGGCATTAACGTTGAGTTTGCTAAGTCGATCGACCTAAAAAAATATCAACCAAAGATCAAAAGTTTGAATAATAGCAACAATTTCCTTTTACTTTTGTCATGATGTTCTTCTCCTTTATTTCTACCTCTCCTTTTTGGGATTTAAGTTTGGGAATTCCTTGGTTAACAATACCACAAGTTCCTCCCGTACAAAAAACACTTCAAAAGATGCTTGTATAAATGTAACCGAAAAATCAAAGGGGCTAAATGCAAAAAACCCAAGATTATATGGTTAGCATTTTCCCACCGTTTGAGAACAATCACAGTTGAGCTCCTAAGCTTCCATCCTCCAATGGCGAAGTCTCTCCACCACACCCCCACCAATCCCCAAATTCCCTCAAAACCCTCCATTTCCCTCAAATCCACAACCACCTTTACTTCCCCATCCTTCCCATTCCCCCACAAAACCCCCTCATCCCGGCGCCTAATCGCCTCCCCGGCCCTAAACGCATCTGGTACGATCGAATCCCTCGTTTTCTCGTTTTGGGTCGTCTTGGTTTGGTATGGAATAGCTAAAGTTTGGATCTTTTCTGTGGGTTCTGTAGGGGGTGATGTGGGTGTGGTTTCGAAGGGGTTGGAAGGGGTGGAGGTGGTCGGGTTGGATGGGAAGGCGGTTAAGATCGTGGAGCTGTGGAGCGAAAGGAGGGTTGTGCTTGGATTCGCTCGGCATTTTGGGTATGGTTGTGGACAGGAAATCGGCAGAAAATGGATTCTGCTGTCAAAAATAGAAATAAGTGGAATCCAATTTCCTTTTAACCAAATTCCTACTGTTTTTGCGTGTCACTGGAATCTAGGGATCCGCATCCGGTCCGGACCGGACCGAATAGGTTTGGCCCGAGACCGGACCGGTTCCAACCGGCCGGTCCAAAGACCGAATTTTTACCTCAAAAATAAAATAAAAAACCGGACCGAGACCGGATTTTCAACTGGGTCCGGATTGGAACCCTGAACTCGGACCGGTTTTTGCACAACTCTACTGGAATCTGTTCAAAATCAAAATTATTTTGTTTGTGAGTTTGATGTGGTTGTGTTGTTTAGGGTTCTTAATTGATGTATGTTTTGAGTTTTGACAATGTTTACATAACGTCCCATCATCAAGCCTATGGCTAAGCAATAAGCATCGGTTCGGACTCGGAACGGACCGGACCCGGATGCTCTCCGGGGTCCGGACCGAACCCAGACCGATCGGTCTGGTCCGGGGACTGGACCGGATTTTTGATGGAAAATTAGAATTTTGGACCGACTTCGGACCGGACCAGAACGAAAACCGAACTTGCCCCGGGGTCCGGACTGAAACCCGGACCGGTCGGATTCGGTCCGGACCGAACCCGGACCGACTCGAATCTTGCACAACCCTAATCAAGCCCACCTGAAGTCTAGTCTGGTCCGTTATCTACGAGTCAAATACTCCAATGTCACTTAACACATCCTAAGTTATCACAAAACTTAAGTTGGAGTATGTTCTTATTAGGCAATGTGAGACTATGATTGGGGTGTTTACATTGAGTTATCATAGTTGGTGTTGATAGTGTTGCTAATATTTTGAAAATTTTATTGATTTTGTTTTGTTTTGTTGCCTTCGTATGTGTTTGCACGAGTCCAGTCTAGACTATTTATCCATGAGCCCATTGTCTCATAACACCTTTTGAGTTATCAGAAAACTTAAGTTGGAGCATGATATGGCAGCGTACCTTTGTACATATCATCCACCACAACAATTTTTTTATCAAGGAATGTGAGACTATGTTGGGGTGATACTGTTTTAACGGTTTATGTTCTCGTATTCGATGAGCTTCTTTGGTGTTGTTAGTGTTGCTTGTCTTTGGAAAAGTTAGTTGATGTTGCTTTATTTTAGTGCCTCCAGACGTGTTTGCACAATTATAGGCTGTACAGATTCAATATAATGACATAGTGGCACGATATGAACTATTTCCAAAGAATGAAGTTGGTACTTCACTAGAGTTACATTTTCAGCTTCGGAATGATATCTTCAATTAGGATAATACTTGTTCGTATTTTTTGGCATTGCAATTGGGTGGTTTACTCCCATTCATTGGATTGGTTTCTTCAATTCCTTTACAGGTGTATATTTTGTCAGAAAAGGGCAGATCTTTTTGCTTCTAAGAAGGTAATCCAGCTATTTGTCCATTAACATTTAGGGAAATGTTTGTTGAACGCTCGCGTCACGGACGCTGCTAACCCAGTCAGCACACTGGCTGATGTGGGCAACTCAGTCAGCAGACGCGGCTGAGTGCGCACTCTCCCCAGAAACAATTTCCCTTTCTTTGTTTAGTTTATTCCTCGTTTCGTACAAATTTCTCCATCCCTCATTAATGCGTCTCAAATCACTCACTTCATTTTGGCGCTCCTACACAGACTGAAGACTAGTTACTCAACATTCGTCCTCCTATTTTTTTCCCTTCTCTTTATTAATAAATTCATTTTTTCCGGACACACACATCAGTCATTTTCTTTAGTTTCTGGACAAGCGCATAACTTATTCCGGACACAGTTACTATTTATGCCGGACAGTTGGAACACTTATTCCAGACAGATGTACTACTTACTCCTGAATTTTTTTGCTGTTGTTTTATTTTCCCGATGCGTCCACCGTCGCATTTAATGCTTTTCAAATCAGCACGTTCTCCGTCTTCTTTCTTATTCTTTGGCGCTTCACGAAGATACAAATATGAGTGTCTTGGTTATCCCGATCCTACGAACCATTCCTTCTTCTCTCCTTCCTCCATTTTTGTTGTACTGTAATGGCACTCGTAAATGTGTCCTCACAGCCGGCTCATGCCTCCAACGTCCCTCAAGTGATGATGAATTTTCCTTCCTTTGAAGAAGCCAAAGCATTTTACGTTTCATACGCTGATTCCTGTTGTTTTGGTGTGAAGATAAGGCAATCTCATTACGATCATGGTGTTGTAATACGGGCCACTCTTACTTGCTCAAAGGAGGGTAATGCTCCCGGAAACCAAGGTGAAGGTAGACCGAAACATAGGTTATCCGGTAGGGTCGAATGCACTGCTCGGATTAGGGTCTCCGGTAATCCATCCAGAGGCTACATAATTAACTACGTAGATCTCAAACATAATCACGCCATGCTGTCGGAAGACCAGATGCGCTTCCTCCGACAAAAACGATCCGTCCCGGAGTCCGCCAGAGCACGCATTTCGTGCAATGATGCTGCCGGTATATCTGCCGCCAAGACCATGCAATCTTTTGTGGTCGAAGCTGGAGGTCACGATAAATTGTCTTTCAACGAGCGGGACCTAAGGTTATTTATTCTCCACTTAACCTGGTTGAAGTTACGCATTTAGCTTTGTCATAAAAATTATGTTTCGCAGGAATGTTGTGAACGAGGTTAGAAACCTCAAAATGGGACCAGGAGATGCGCAAACTATCCAAGATTATTTCATCAGGATGCAGAAGAATGATTCCCGCTTCTTTTACTTCTTTTACGTAATGGATATGGACGACGAAAGCAGACTACGAAATGTGTTCTGGGCCGACAGTCGTTCTCGAGCTGCTTACTCTTACTTTGGAGATGCAATATGTTTCGACACAACATACATAACAAACAAGTATGACATGCCTTTTGCCCCATTTGTGGGGGTAAATCACCACTACCAGTCCGTCCTACTCGGTTGCGCACTCCTCTCTTCCGAGACGACACAAAATTACATTTGGTTGTTCCAAACATGGTTGACGTGCATGAACGGTATGTGTTTTATTTTGTCCGGCTTTGTCCGTTTTACGTTATGTGCCTGTCCGGTTACCCTTTACGTCTGTCCGGTTTATCCCTTACGTCTGTCCGGTTTACGTTTTTTGCTCGTCCGGTTTACCCTTGACGTCTGTCCGGTTTACGTTATTTCTGTCCGGATTAACATATGTTTTTATCTTGATCGCGTTGTGTGCAGATACAAGCCCCCCGACGATCATAACAGACCAATGTGGCGTCATAGCTGCGGCTGTGAGGACTGTGTTCCCTGAAGCGCGGCACAAATTTTGTATATGGCACATAATGAATAAGGCCCCTGTGAAGCTGCCCACGAAGTACCGGGAGCATACGTTGTTTGACCTCAACAACTGTGTATTCGATTCCAAGACTCCGGCAGAATTCGAGCGGAATTGGTAGGGTTTTCTAGATGATTTCGAGTTCCACGACAATAATTGGCTCCGATCCATTTATGCAATTCGAGAGCGCTGGGTACCTGCATTTTGGCTGGATTGTTTTTCCGCAGGAATGGCATCAACCCAGAGAAGTGAGGGTATGAACGCCTTCTTCGATAAGTACCTCACATCAAGGACGACACTTAAGCAGTTCGTGAAACAATACGAACTCGCAGTACGCCACAAGTATGAGAAGGAAGCTCAGTCTGATTTCGATTGTCAGCATAAGGCTCCGCAATTGATTTCGAAATATCCATTCGAGAGGCAATTGAGCGAGTTGTATACGGTGGGTGTCTTCAAGAAGGTGCAGTTAGAAATTGGGAAGATGATGTACTGCGACATCAAGGATGAGTTCAACGAGGACGACACATTGCACTTCAACGTGACCGAACATGTATTGACACATATCCTCCCATTGTCGAAACGGTTCACAGTGCAAATTAGAGATGAGAAGTGGGTATGCGATTGCAGAATGTTTGATCACGTCGGTATCCTATGTTGTCACGTTTATGTTGTTATTGCCCGAATACGTCCAAACGCATTGCTGCCCGAGTCTTACATCGTCCACCGATGGAGGAAGGATATCCGAATGAGCTATGGAGTCAAGTTTCCCCTTCAAAGTGGCATAACGGGGAACGATGCGCTTCGTCGCCACGACGACATAATGGGTCGTGCGGTTTGGATTGCCGAGGCCGCTTTCGACTCAAACGACAGATATCTTCAGGCGGTAGAGGCACTTGAGTTGCTTAAGGAACGTATGCAACGACCTGATCCTGTGTTCGATGGTACATCCGTTCTCAATCCGGATAAGACAAGACGGAAAGGCAGACCGCCGAGCAAACGACGGATTTCTTTGTCTGAGAAAATAATTAAAAGTAACGTTAAGAAAATCATCAGGAATAAGGTTCTACCCCCGTTACACCCTGCAACACCCAAACCGGGGGATCACGATTTCGATGACTGTGACATGAATTTGCATTACGAGGGAGTTCCTCCTTGATTATTGTATTTGTCCTTGGTTGGAATTATTCCTATGTAATTTTGTTGACAGTCATTGTATGTTTGTCCGTATTATTGCATAAGATTCCAAATATATTTAAGTAATTTTGGTTTGTTGTATGTCTGTCCGGAATAAGTTATATTTATGTCCGGATTAAGTTACCAGTATGTCCGGATTACGTTATATGTCCGTCCGGATTACGATTCATCAATGTCCGGATTACTTTTTATTTATGTCCGGATTAAGTGACCAGTATGTCCGGAAGACGTACTTAGGCTGTCCGGATTACAATGTTTTTCTGTCCGGAATAAGTGTATTTGCTGTCCGGAATAAGTGTATTTGCAGTCCGGAATAAGTGTATTTGTTGTCCGGAAAAAGTATATTTGTTGTCCGGTTTAAGAATAAAGTGTGTCCAGAAACGGAACATAAAGTTTGTCCGGAATAAGTGTATTTGCTGTCCGGAATAAGTGTATTTGTTGTCCGGAATTAGTGTATTTGTTGTCCGGTTTAAGAATAAAGTGTGTCCAGAAACGGAACATAAAGTTTGTCCGGAATAAGTGTATTTGTTGTCCGGAATAAGTGTATTTGTTGTCCGGTTTAAGTGTATTTGTTGTCCGGTTTATGAATAAAGTGTGTCCAGAAACGGAACATAAAGTTTGTCCGGAATAAGTGTATTTGCTGTCTGGAATAAGTGTATTTGTTGTCCAGAATAAGTGTATTTGTTGTCCGGTTTAAGAATAAAGTGTGTCCAGAAACGGAACATAAAGTTTGTCCGGAATAAGTGTATTTGTTGACCGGAATAAGTGTATTTGCTGTCCGGAATAAGTGTATTTGCAATCCGGAATAAGTGTATTTGTTGTCCGGAATAAGAGTATTTGTTGTCCGGTTTAAGAATAAAGTGTGTCCAGAAACGGAACATAAAGTTTGTCCGGAATAAGTGTATTTGCTGTCCGGAATAAGTGTATTTGTTGTCCGGAATAAGTGTATTTGTTGTCCGGTTTTAGAATAAAGTGTGTCCAGAAACGGAACGTAAAGTTTGTCCGGAATAAGTGTATTTGCTGTCCGGAATAAGTGTATTTGTTGTCTGGTTTAAGAATAAAGTGTGTCCAGAAATGGAACATAAAGTTTGTCCGGAATAAGTGTATTTGCTGTCCGGAATAAGTGTATTTGTTGTCCGGTTTAAGAATAAAGTGTGTCCAGAAACGGAACATAAAGTTTGTCCGGAATAAGTGTATTTGCTGTCCGGAATAAGTGTATTTGCAGTCCGGAATAAGACTGCAAATAACGTCCGAATTACGTATCATGTATGTCCAGAAATAAGAAAATAATTTTATAAAAACCCAACACCAAATGTCCTTGTATTGATAAATCATTCAAATAGTCTATGTAATTTTAACATGTATACATGTATAACTTTGGAAAAAAATTTGTTGAGTGCGCAATGGTGCAAAGTAAATTAAAACATTTTCAGGGCGTTTATTGTTGATCGCACATCCCAGAGTCTTCGAGTAAGAAATTGGCCAAATCGCCTCTAAAACGGTGAATAACCTTGCTCTGCTTCAGCTTCGTCGGATCAGCATTCTCCATCAAACGCTTCATCCAGTACAAAACGTATGGCCCGCAGTTGTTACTCCCCGGTTGCTGTCGTTGGCTACCCTTCCTCTCAACTCTCAGCGGTCACTCGACCATCAACAACCCTCGCCAGAATCCCGCTATCTTAGACGCGGTGCATTCATGAGTTCCGACAAAACGGTTAGGATTGTCACCTTTTTTAAGTGTGCGGGAGAGGCTGTTGTACTAAATGAACTCTGATCGAGGTCCGTGGGCAACGAACAGAGTCCAGTGGCCGGCCAAACAGCATGACTGTGCGATGATGACTTCCTCCACATTTAGTCCTTCAATTTTTGGGAGTAAATAATCTTTCCTTATATCTTCTCCCTGTCCCTCCACAATCATTTCCGATTCGAAGGATGATAAGCAGACCACCTTTTGTTGCCCTCCTCTTCTGAGGAGTACCTCAATTAGGCCGTCAAGAGTTTCGTTGGTGAATTCTGTTTTTGGCATAATTATTTCCTTGAGATCACCCCTGGTGATATTGCTCAGAACCCCCCTCCAGATAATATCTTTTGCTTCTCGTTCGGGAGCCGTTGCATTCAATAAACGACGTACCTCGTCATTGGTCAGCGTTCTCAAGGCGGTCGCATCCACATCGGGCCTCGTGGATGAAACATGGGCGGCCAGTTCATCTTTCCCTGTTTCGTCGGCCTCGTATATTTCTTCACTGGCTTCTTCAGCCCCTTTTGTTTTTGTGGTGGCTTCTTCGGCCTCCTTTATTTCTTCTTGTTTTTCTGCGGCATTCTTCTGTACCTCATCTTGGCCAGATTTGCTTTGCGCTTCGTCTATATGTTTTGTGCGCAAGCGTGGTTTAATGGTCCGCATTTTTTGAGGGTGCAAAAGCGGTAGCGATACCACAGTCTTTCTCTTTCTTTCCTGCTGTCTCCTCATATCTTCCTCCTTCTTCTTCTCATCCTCCTTCCTCTTCTCTCCCTCTTCCTCCTTTCTCTTCTTCCTCTCTTCCTCCTCCCTCTTCTTCCTCTCTTCCTCCTCCCTCGTATTCCTCTCTTCCTCCTCCCTCCTCTTCTTCTCTTCCTCCTCCCTCTTATTCCTCTCATCCTCCTCCCTCTTCTTCTTCTCTTGCTCCTCCCTCTTCTTCCTCTCTTCCTCCTCCCTCTTCTTCCTCTCTTCCTCCCTCCGTTTTTTTCTCTCTTCCTCCTCCCTCTTATTCCTCTCATCCTCCTCCCTCTTCTTCTTCTCTTGCCCCTCCCTCTTCTTCCTCTCTTCCTCCCTCCGTTTTTTTCTCTCTTCCTCCTCCCTCCTCATCCTCCTCTTCTTCTCATCCTCCTCCCTCCTCTTCCTCGCATCCTCCTCCATCTTATTTCTCTCATCCTCCTCCATCATCTTCTTCTCATCCTCCTCCCTCTTATTCCTCTCATCCTCCTCCCTCCTCTTCTTCTCATCATCCTCCCTCTTCTTCTTCTCTTGCTCCTCCCTCTTCTTCCTTTCTTCCTCCTCTCTCTTCTCCCTCTCTTCCTCCTCTCTCTTCTTCCTCTCCTCCGCCTCCCTCTTATTTCTCTCTTCCTCCTTCTTTTCCCTCTCCTCCGCCTCCCTCTTATTTCTCTCTTCCCCTCCCTCTTTTCCCTCTCTTCCTCCTCCCCACGGACTCTCAGCCTACGACACTCTTCTTGAGAGATCCGGAGTTCTTCCTCCAGGTTGTTAATTTTAACGGTCGTCTCCCTAAGTGCTGCTTCGGCTCGCAGCCAATTCGTCTTCACCTCACTAAGTTCCAACTCTTGTAGCAGTGGGTCACATGGAATGCTGCATTCACTGAGTTGTACCCTTGGTAGAGTGGATGTTGAAGGTGTTTCCTTCGAGGCAACCTTTGCTGCGGGAGTTGCTTCTGCAGGAGGAAATTGATCCTCTGACAACAGTGAATGCTCCCGTTCACTGAGTTTTGGGGTGCCCTTCAACTCAAATTGGCCCGAGTAAATCCGGGACAAGTTGATGCCTCGATCTTCCCATTTTCTAAGGATTTGGCGTCTGCTAAACATTTCCGTCCAACACTTGAACCGTGGAAATGCTGATCGGGGATCCCCCAATTTGAACTTCTTGCAAAGCCACACCTGAAAACAGGAATGAGTTAAAAACCAGAAACATAACTTCCCCAGGACAGACACAACTCTTATTCCGGACAGACGCAACACTATTCCGGACAGACAAAACTCTTATTCCGGACAGACGCAACACTATCCCGGACAGACAAAATACTTATTCCGGACAGACACAATACGTATTCCGGATAGACAGGACAATCATTCCGGACATATACAGGACTATTCCGGACAGACAAAATACTTATTCCGGACAGACAAAATACTTATTCCGGACAGACAAAACTCTTATTCCGGACAGACGCAACTCTTATTCCGGACAGACGCAATACTATTCCGAACAGACAAAATACCTATTCCGGACAGACACAATACGTATTCCGGACAGACGCAACACTATTCCGGACAGACAAACTCTTATTCCGGACAGACAAAATACTTATTCCGAACAGACACAATACGTATTCCGGACATACAAGACAATCATTCCGGACATATACAGGACTATTCCGGACAGGCAACACACTTATTCCGGACAGACAAAATACTATTCCGGACATACGTAATACTTTTCCCGGATAATCTCAAGACACTTATTCCGGACAGAGACAACACTACTCCGGACAGACACAAGACTTATCACGGACAGACAAAATACTTATTCCGGACATAAACCAACACTACTCCGGACTGACACAACCCTCATTCCGGACCAAGATGCTTACTTGTAATACGCCAACGCAACCATACACGTAGCCCTGCTTCATAGAGAAGTTCGCTGACAATCTCCTCCTCGAGAGGTCCCGTTGGGCTTCCTCCAGGCTTTCAACCAAGAAAGTGTGAACCGCATTTGCCCACGCATATCTCTTGAGGCGCTTGAGGTTCTTCAGGTGCTTCGTGTACCACGCTTTACTTCGCAGTGATCCATCGAAGAACAAAAAATGATTGAAAATCATAGAAATAAGGAGTCAGACGTGCTCCTCCTCCTCGCCCATCAAGCTCGTGGCGGTAAGATGACCCAGTAGATGGGTGTTGTCGAGGTTAACCCCGTCACGTTTCTCTACGTACATGGCTTCCATATCCACTCTCTGCCCATGTGCTCTTAGTCCAAGTAGAAGGGCGACGTCTTCTACTGCAAATGGGACCACCCCAGTGGCTATTCTCAGACCGACTTCATTGGCATCGAAGTGTTCGACGAACCAACCCAGTATCTCGTTGTCAGTTGTGATGTGAGGAAAGGTGAGGAAGTGACCGAAAGGCGTCCGTTGGAAGACATTTTTCTCCTCCTCCTTCATCCGGTCGAACTGCTTGTGAAGGGCCGTGAAACCGCACTTGGTCTCGCGGAAGTAGTACGTGCTTCCCTTAAACCACCAAAAAAAATGTTAGAGGCCAATAATGAACCTTAAAATTAACCAGAAAGAACGTGGTTGACACAACACCTGCACGGCTACAATTTCAGGAGCGATGGAGGTTTCAGGTAGAGAAGGATCTATTTTCGCCTGGTTATAATTTTCGTTCGACTAAAACAGGAATGAAGGTTTTGGATGAGCGTATGGAAAGGAACTCCGGGTGAAATGGGGAATGGAAAAGGAGAAGAGTTGGGAGGAAAGTTTCTCGAATGCTCTACCGCCGCTAATGATGTACGTGAAGTCTAACTGTCTAATCGTGATTTCGGGAAATGAACCGTCTCACCCAAAAATTCGTAATTTACTTTTCCCCGCGCAGAAGTTTTGGTTGACTGGATGCTGAACAGGCAGCTGACTGGTTCGTCCACGTAGGAAGCGTCAAGGACGCGTGCGTCCGTGTATAACGACTCTAACATTTAATCCCAAGTCGGGAAGTTCAGTAGAAAGATATTACCTTTTTTTTAACAGTTCCTGCGAGTAACTTGGTAGATCAAATGTTAAAAAATTTAGCTTCTGTCTTTAGTAATTACGTCTTCTTACAACTCAGTAACACGTAATGTACCTTGAATTCCGAGCTTAACATGGTTTTGTTGGGAGGGGATCTAAGATGCACTAGCACGACACGGATTACACGCACCACGTAATATAGAATATTGACTGCGGAATAATAACCTCTGACCATCTCCCAATCTCAATGCAACAAGTAAACACGAATAAGATGAAATAGCAAGCAATCACACAACACACCTAAAGCAAACCACGACACATGCGATTTTACAAGGTTCGGCAAGATGCCTACGTCTTTGGGGGGTCTCCTGCAGGTTTCCTTTCCTTGAAGCTCTTCTCCAACAAGAGAAGTCTCCGAGATTACAAACGATTGGAAGCAATATGTCTCCCAAAGCACTCTATATCTCTCTCTAGCCTAATCTCTCTCAAGGAAATAAGTATTGTATGTTGTCTTACAAGATTAGGGCAAAAATCCTATTTATAATGGGCTAAATTTGTACAGAGAATAATTCAGATCGTGCATAACTGTCTGAAAACGGTCGACCGGAATTCCCCATCGGTCGATCGATTTTCGGTTAGTTCGCGTAACTGCCATCATTCGGTCGACCGCTTACCCCGAGCCGGTCGACCGTTCCGTGCATCTGAATAGCGCCCGAAGCTCCTGGACATTTTCGGTCGACCGCGAGTCCAACACCGATCGACCAATCTGCATGCTGATTTTCATCTCGCAGCTACTGTCGCTTTTCGGTCAACCGCGTGCCCAACACCGGTCGACCGGATCTCGATCGATCCTGAGCTCCAAATCTACTGACGTTTTTCGATAGACCGTGTTCCCATAACCGGTCGACCGATCTTGATCTGATCCGAGCTCGTGTGGCTCCTGGAGTAATTCGGTCGACCAGACACTTAAGTTTCGGTCGACCGATTATCCCATAATTCCTGTATTAAGCAATTATAAACCAATTCCAACAATCTCCACCTTGGTTTCGAATTATTACCTTAGCCTTCTCTGCCCCGCATCCGTTGTGCTTCCTAGAAGCACCTTTTATCGCTACCCCCCCGGAGCGCTCTTTCTTCTCACTCTCTGAGGACATTAAGAAGCTTCGAACACAACTCGAACTTCTCCCGATTGACGACCTTGGTCATCATATCTGCAGGATTCTCACTTGTGTCAATTTCTGGAGAACAACCTGCCCTTCTTCGATCCACTCTCGGATCTTATGGTACCTTACTTCAATATGTTTGGTTCTTGAATGGAACGTCTGATCCTTGACTAGATAAATTGCACTTTGACTATCACAATGCAATTTGGTTACTTCTTGTTCCATCCCCAAAGAGCTAACCAAACCCTTCAACTATATAGCTTCTTTTCCGGCATCGACAACAACCATGTACTCCGCTTCCGTTGTAGACAACGTCGTAGTATGTTGGAGAACCGATCTCCAACTCACTTGACCTCCACCCAAAGTGAACACGTACCCTGTTGTGGACCTCCGCTTATCCAGATCTCCAGCATAATCTGAATCAACGTACCCCTCCACCTGCCTTTGTGCTCCATCTTTGGTGAACTTCAAGCTAACATCCATGGTTCCCTTCAGGTACCTCAACAGCCACTTCAACGCTTCCCAATGCTCTTTTCCTGGGTTAGCCATATAACGACTCACGAGGCTAACTGCATGTGAAATGTCTGGTCTAGTACAGATCATAGCATACATAACGGATCCGACTGCACTAGCATATGAAACTCTCTCCATATCTCTCATTTCCTTTTCAGTAGAGGGGTTGCACTTCAACGAGAGCTTGAAGTGAGCACTAATAGGTGTGGCCACGTGTTTGGCGTTCTCGAGATTATACCTCTCGAGTATCTTCCGGATATAACTCCTTTGAGTGAGCAAAATTTCACCTTTCTCGGTATCCCTGGAGATCTCCATACCGAGAATCTTCTTTGCACTCCCGAGGTCTTTCATCTCAAACTCCCCGTGAAGCTTCCGTTTGAGATCATCTATATGCTTCATCTCCTTAGCTGCGATCAACATATCATCAACATACAGAAGCAAGAACACGTGTGTTCCGTCTCCAAGACTCCGCAAGTATACACAGCTATCATAATCGCACCGTACAAAACTATTATTAATCATAAATAAATTGACCCTTTTGTACCACTACCTCGGTGATTGCTTAAGTCCATAGAAGGACTTCTTCAGCTTGCATATTTGTCATTCCTTGCCTCGTGCGATGAACCCATCCGGCTGCCTCATATAGATTTCTTCCTCTATGTGCCCGTGAAGAAAAATTGTCTTCACGTCCATCTGCTATAACTTCATGTTGTCCATCGCTACCATAGCTAACAACACTCTAATAGAGGTTTGCTTTACAACGGGTGAGAATATCTCGTTGTAATCGACCCCTTCCTTCTAAGCATATCCTTTTGCCACCAACCTTGCTTTATACTTTATCTCCTCCATAGGAGATGACCCTTCCTTCTTCCTGAAGATCCACTTGCACCCAATCGCGCGCTTTCCCTTGGGAAGCTCCGTTGGGAAGATCCACATGCCGATTTTCATCTCGCAGCTACTGTCGTTTTTCGGTCGACCGCGTGCCCAGCACCAGTCGACCGGATCTCGATCGATCCTGATCTCCAAATCTACTGACGTTTTTCGGTCGACCGTGTTCCCATAACCGGTCGACCGATCCTGATCTGATCTGAGCCCTGTGGCTCCTGGAGTAATTCGGTCAACCAGACACTTAAGTTTCGGTCGACCGATTCTCCCAGAATTCCTGTATTAAGCAATTATAAACCAATTCCAACATGTTTAGCAAACATTGTTGTTTGAACTTCTGAAAAGTCTATTCTAGGACACTATCCCTTCCAATATGTAATAGCAGTCATGCTAATATGGTTGTTTCTAGGACGTCATGGACAAAGCTGGTGTCACTGCTGTTATAATTGGACCTGGTAGTGTGGAGCAGGTATGGTGTTTAATGCTTCTAGTGAACATATAACATCTCATTCGACGAACTGCAAAATTATGCCCATTGGATGCAAACATACTCTTGTGGTTTTCAGGATTATGTTTTCACATTTTCTCTCTTAATGATTATTTATTTTCTATAAGCGAAGGCATTTTCTGCACAAACGAAATTTAAAGGAGGTTGCTTCTAGAAGAATTATCCAACTTCTTTCCATTACATTGTCAAATGTATTAGTTATTAAGCCTGTCAATATGGTCTACTACACTTCTGTTGTGCAGAAATTTATGCTGATCCAACCCATTCATCATATGATGCGCTCAACTTCATATCGGGAGTTACAGCCACATTCACGCCAGGAGTATGCTTACTGGAATGTGCGGAAATTTGTGCTTATTTTCTTGAATTAACCAAAAAAATAAGTGGCTCCAGGAAACTTCAAGAGTGGCTTTCTTATTTTGCTTCTTTTCTTGCACCTTAGTCTGGTCTGAAGATAGTGCAACTGTACATGGAAGGATACCGACAGAATTGGGGTCTTTCATTTCAAAAGGATACTGTGACGAGAGGTGGCTGGTATGATTTCTCACTTATTTTGTGGAATGTTTGGTAAATATCCTTTGGCTGTTAATTTTTGTTAGGATGTAAATAATATGTTATGTGTTTCCATTTTGGATTTCTTTTCTCATTTGTATAGTGACCTAAATTTTGATGTTGATTTTGAATCTACCAATATTAGAAATTATGGAAAAATATTTTAGATTTTCTACAATTTATATCATTATATGTTGTTTTTGGCAAACGACAATGGTCAAGCGCAAACATTGTTGGGTAAACAGTTTTGATGGTTGGATCGCATCGGTAGACTTAAACATTTGGTTTTGAGAGCAAAAGAAGTTCATCTCATTTTGAAGATAATGAACTTATGCAGTTGATAATGTCTTTCAGGCAACAAGGGGGTATACTCGTAGCAGGTCCAGGAAAAAGTACCGTATTGTACTTACACAAGGTTAGTATGTTCTTTTTATAGGCACGACTCATACAGTTTTCGAGATCTTATGTTGATTGAAGATCCCTTTGGCCTCCATTCTTTCATCCATAATTGTGATTGTATCTTAGGATTGTATCTATTTTGACTTGCACATCAAATCAAGACAATGTGCAAATGAAAATTGTAGATGACCACTTTTATGCTACTTTCCCACTACATGGTAATGCTATGTCAAAGTTCAATAAGCTAAGGGTGTTGTCATTGAGTTCTCACGTGAGCTCAGTTTTGTGTGCACCTCTTTTTGCCTCCAAAACCTTTCAATATCGCTGTTGTTTCTGTTTTAAGTTTATAAGATATATAAGATAAGAAATGTTGCAAATTTATGAACTAAAACATAATATAAAGAACCATACATTGAAGAACATTGACTCAAGCTCAGGGAAAATATGATTTGCCATCACTTAAGAAAGAAAATTTACATTACTCCAAGAAAGATTGTTCAGTATTTGCCTCCGTTGTGTCTGTATTTTTATGATGTGGTGGAACAACCAAAGTTAGAATGGTATTAGGGCGCACCATTCTACCCGTGTAGGTCCACTCTAACCTATATTGACTACTCATAGGTCAAGCAAGAGTAGCCAACCACTGGTAGGATCTGTTGTGATGGAGTTCGATCACAAGTTTTTAGGTTGTTTAAGTTTGTAAATGTTTGCTAGGTTCTAGTTGGACATCAGGAAGCTAGTCAAAATTTGAATAGGAACAGTCATGCCGCCTATTTTTGCCACAATTTTGCTAACTCTTTAGTAATGTGAACTTTTAAAATTGTCATGAAGCACTTGATTGAATTTTGCCGAATTACAGGACAAAAAGGCTGGAGATGATCCTGATGTAGAAGAGGTGTTGAAAGCTTGCTGTTCATCATGATTGTAGCAGGATCAACTTGCGGGTAATTATAACAAATTTTATATTTATTTGATATGTGAATAACACAAAGGTTGTAACGTTAACGTATTTTATACTAAAGCAACTTCAAAATGTTTATCTTGCTTCCATACACTTGGAAAAAGATTAAAGATTCTTAACTCACCCTACTAACGATGCATTGAGATTTTAACCCTTACTTAGTGACCCTTCAATTCAATATCACAAAGTCATTCCTACTCTCCGTTATTACCGTCATAAATGAGTAGGATTTTACCCACAACCCATCCCGTCTAATGCTGGTAGCGGACAAAAAAATGTTACCTGTCAACCCGCTACTAACTTGCCACCTGCATAACCCGCCTAATAAGCGGGGCGGGTTACGGTTGTCTTACAGCTCGTCCCGCATAACCCGCAATCCGCCTAATTAAATATATTATTAATTTTTTATATACCAAAATCATTTTAATGTTTCAATTTTACACATAATCATTAACTCACCGTACTAAGTCACTATTCAACACTCACCAAACGTCTATTTTTTCACTCACTACACATCAAATTTTCCAAAAAATACAATGAATGATTACTATTTCTCAAGCTTTGATGTTCTTTTATTTTTCTTAGAAAAAATAATTAAAAACCCCGCATAACCCGCCCCGCCCCACCTAGTCCAACCTTAGGCGGGGCGGGTAGCGGTTTTTTTATTTTTAACCCGCCCTGCCCCGCATACCCGCTTAACTTAGGCGGGGCGGGTAGCGGTGGGTCAAAAACCCACCCCGCTTACACCCTTATCCATTATACTGTTTTCATCAACGCTCTTCCTGTTACTCAAATATATGTATATACCTTCGAAAATATGTTCTTTTGTTGTCTATCTCTTCTCATTACAATCGTTCAAGTGATACATAATGTCTTAATTGTTGGATTATTGAGTTTGGGCTAGGCCCATGAATAACTCAATTGAGTAAATCTAATGTTGAGTTGACGATGAGAATTGTTGCCCCATGTGTCATGTGTTCACCTCATTTTTAGTCCCACATTGGCGAATCTAAAAAGTTGGAGGATGTTAATAAACATCCTCTTCACTTGACCATTTGTAGGTGGAAAGAGAGGAGGAGAGAATTCTCCACACACACGCGCACGTCCGTCCGGTCCGGTGAGGTGAGATGTGGCGGCGGGGGTTTTGGGGAAATTAGAGGCTTTGATGAGTGTATCTTTTTGGACCACAAGTTAATTGGTTTTTGCAATTAATCCTCTCTACGAAAATCGTCCCTCTCTGGCAATTTCCAATCTCCGAATCCAAAGTTGTTCTGCGATCGATTCTTGCGAGGTTCCACGTTGTTCTCGTGGTCCGTCAACTCCGGTGTGTGCCTAATCGACGGTGAGACTGTTCTACCCTGCGAGAAAACCAGCAGACCATCAAACGCACTGGTATGTAGGACGATATTTTCTCCGAGACAAGTCGTCTTCCGATGGTTCGATCTTTGATGTCGTCTCTGATCACTGTTCATTCTTTTGCTGTTTTCCTATACATGTTTTTGTACGTTTCCTTTATCTGGATTCTTACGGAATATTTATTCGACATATGTAACCAATTGTATTACATGATTATATTTGTAATTGTTTCAACAATCTCAGAGAAATTTTTGTTAATTATGTCGTCTAATAATTAGTTTGCACCAAAATTGGACATGTCATGCATGATGAAAAAAATTCCGAGTAGAATTTCAAACATTGGCAACAAAGTATGAAAATCAGGTTGACCACTATTGGTTTAATTGATGTAATTGAAGAAAAAAATCAACTATCTGAAACTGAAGATCCCAAAATCAAAGCAGCACATGAGATGTGGATAGAGAATGACAAATTATGTCGAGGGCGCATTCTGTTGGCTTTGTCCAACGTGTTCTTCGATGTATATAGTTTGTCCTCCTCTGTCTCTGTAACTTCAAAGGATTTGTGGGATGAGTTGGATAAAAAATATAATACTGATGACTTAGGTCATGAAAATTATTATGTTGGAAAATTCCTGAAATTTCAAATGGTGGAAGGCAAGTCAGCTACTGAAAAAGCCCATCAGTTTATGATTTAATCCATGACATAAAAGAGGCTGACATGAAGCTTTCTTAGAAGTTTCTGGTAATGTCAATTATCGAAAAATTCCCTCGATCCTGGGAGGACTTCGGTATATCTCTCAAACATAGGAGAGGAAAACTGACTATGGATGACCTCATGGTTGCTATTGCAATCGAGGAGGAACATCGGGGTGAAAAACCAATGATGCATGTAGAGTTCCAACCAAAGGCAAACGTATTAATTGGATCCTCATCTTAGTCACATTTTAAAGTAAAACCACAATATTCTAATAAGACAAAACCTAATGTCAAAATCCAGAAAAAGCCAACAAACAAACCATGTTGGAAGTGTGGACAGGTTGGGCACTGATCTAAGGATTGTCCTTCCAAGAAAGTCAAACGCAACAAGGTACCACTGAATCGACTCCACGGGTCAATGTCTTGACTGGTGTGGACGAAACCAACAGTAAGTTTCTTTCTATTAATCCTCAAATTATTTCCATTTATGAACTGCGCGAGTGGTTGGTTGACGTTGGGTCTAATGTGCATGTATGTGCTGACAAGTCCATGTTTGTCTCTTACCAACCTGGTGATCGTAGATCTGTGGCGATGACCAATGAGAATGTTGCAAAGGTGCTTGGAATTGGACTGTCGACTTGAAGTTACCTTCAGGACGAGTTCTTTCGCTGCACAGGACGCATCATGTGCATGTTGTTCGTCGCAATATTATTAGTGGTCTGTGTCTGGTAGTCGAGGGTTATGAAATGACTTTTAAATGCAACAAAGTTGTAATTACTCTTTCTGGTACTTTTATTGGCAAGTGATACTTGTCTTGTAGTTTTTTTTAATTTATGTTGAACCTGCTCTTTATAATCGCAATGTTATTTCTGTTAAAGATGTGTCTTTTCCTGTTGTTTATGTTGGCTTTTTTACCTTAATCTATGTTTTGATGATTCAATCAACCTAATCTTAATTATGATCATGTAGAGTAGCACACATGTTGCATTGCACATATATTGTTTTGTGCTAACCTCTACAGGTGATCAAGACTCAAGGAAAAAAAGGAAAATCAAGTCAAGACTTGTAATCAAGCTCTTTAGAAGGCATGTATTTTGTATTTTCTTTGAGTCTTAAAAACTTTTGTAAATTGAGCATACTTGAGTTAAACAACTACTTAAACACACACTAGGTTCCTTATAGAAGTCACACACGAAATATCACATAATTTGGACTTCAATAGATCACCCAAACTTAGACCGGAAAACACTAGACCTGAACCCTAACAGTCTGCCCACATTCGGTCGACCGTAACAGACCTTTCAGTCGACCGAGTGATCAATTATCCTGTTTGTGTTTTCACTGCCCGGTTTCGGTCGACCGTATATGCCACTTCGGTCGACCGTATGAACTTATTTTTCCAACCGTTTATTTTTTCGTATTATACTCAACGGTCGTATTTGTATTAACCAAAAATACCCCAAATACATTTCATGTATCAGTCGACCGAATATCTGTCTCTTGACAAACCCGAACCTCCTGGACAAAATCGGTTGACCACTAGACCTTAGCTCGGTCGACCGAATTGATCATTGTTTGTCAACCCCAAATTGTCTAGTGCAAATCGGTCGACCGAACCCTTTTCGGAGTTCGACCGATCACTTAAGTGTACCTAAGTCGTAGCGTTGGGCGGTCGACCGTTACCTAACCAGTCGACCGAACTGAGTTCAAAACTGCCAAACGGTCGACCGTTCAGACCGATCCGGTCGGCCGAATTAACTTAGAATTGGGTCCTGCGAGTTTCTGTTTTGTGTATCCTAAACCAACACTCACGCAATCAACCTAAACGGATCTATTCTCTCTAATGCCTATATAAAGAGTTGTAAAACACATTTTAACACAACTCTCCCACTACTACTTGTCCAATACATTAGAGAGAAACTCTCAAGCTCAAATTTCCCCAATCCAACACTCCAAGCCTACACTTCCACACCTTAGCATCAATTCCACATCATAAGCTAAGTATGCTCAAGTTAGAGAGTGTATTTCACTCAAGTTTTCGTTTGTGAAGAAGCAAGGACTTCGGTGAAAGCCCGAAGTGTTCCTCTCAGATTGTGAGAGAAGAAAGTCAAGCAAGCGAGGGTGTTCACGGTGCTTGTTTTGTAAAAGGTGTTCTCTCCCGGCCCGGAACGGGGAGTGGATAGTGAAGTCGTGAGCGGAGCTCGAAGTGTCGAGCGGAGCTTGCAAGAGAGGACATAGGTGGTGGCCGAACCTCTGTAAAACCCTCGTGTCCATCGTGGTTTGCATTTCTAGTCTTTACTTGCTTGTTTGTTAGTTTAATTCCGCTGCATATCTTTGATTGTTTAAACAAGTAGGTAATTAGCTTAAAAGTGATTAGCAAAGCCGACCCATATGATCCTACAGTTTATTCCATTGAATCTGGTGATGTTTGACATAAACGTTTAGGACATGTGAATTATCAATGTTTGAAAAGAATGATGAATTTAAATATGATTCCTAAGTATGCTATTGAGAATAAAAAACATCAAGTGTGTACAAACTAAAGAACTGAAAAGAATGTTTTATTCTGTGACTAGAAATACTAGTATTTTAGATTTAGTACACACTGATACTTGTGAAATTAATGACATGTTAACTAAGGATAAAAAGAAATATTTCATCACTTTTATTGATGATAGTTCAAAGTAATGCTATGTTTATCTTTTGAAAAGTAAGGACGAAGCGTTGTCTAAGTTCCTTATTTTTAAGAATGAAGCAGACATATGAAAAAAAAACTTAAGAGGTTAAGATCCGATAGAGGTGGTGAATATACGTCTAACCTGTTCGAACAAGTGTGTCGGGATTATGGCATAGTTCATGAGGTGACGATGTCATATTCTCCACAATCTAACGGAATTACTGAACGGAAAAATAGAACATTATCTGATATGATTAATGCATTATTGGAGAGTTCGGGATTACCCAAATATATGTTGGGAGAAGCTTTGAATACGGATTGCCATATTCTAAATAAAGTTCCTCAGAAACATAAGGATGATAGTCTATTTGAACTCTAGTGTGGTCGAAAACCTAGCCTTAAATATCTTAGAGTTTGAGGTTGTCTTGCAAAAATGTTAATCCCTGAACATAAGTGGAAAAAACTTGGTCTCAAGACTGTTGATGCAATATTTATCAGACATGTGATTAATAGCTATGCGTACAGATTTTTGGTAATCAAGTCTGAGATATCTGGCATAGATGTTAACACTCTTGTTGAATTTCGTGATGCCATATTTTTTGAGGATGTATTTCCCATGAAAACTGAAGTTGCTCAACAAGTTTCTTCTTCAGTTGATCCCTTTACGTCTGGTTCCATCCACGAGCATGTGGAAATGATGACAAATGTGGGGGCAAATTTGTCCATTGCCGATTTTGAGTCTTCTCAAACACAAGTTGAAATTGAACCAAGAAAGAGCAAATGTTATAGAATTGCCAAGGATTTGGGAAGTGATTTTATCACATACCACATTGAAGGTGATCCCAACACTTTCAAGGATGTTATGGCTTCATCCAAAGCAAAACATTGGAAAGATGCAGTTAAGTTCAAAATGGACTCTATTGTCTCAAATGGGACATGGGAGTTGGTAAGTCTTCCTCCAGGTTTTTCAACGATCGGTTGTAAATGAATATTTAAAAAAAATTAAAACAGATGGTTCCATCGATAAATATAAAGTCAGGTTAGTTGCCTAGGAGTTTAAACAAAAGGAAGGAATAGACTATTTCGATACCTATTCTTTTGTGTCTCGTATGACTACTATCTGCGTGTTTTTAGCATTGGCATTTGTATATGATTTTATGATCCATCAAATGGATGTAAAAACTATTTTTCTTCATGATGATCTTGAAGAAGAAATTTATATGGACCAACATGAATGATTTGTAGCTTCTGGAAACGAGAACAAAGTTTGTAAACTTGTTATGTCTCTTTATGGACTTAAACAAACCCCAAAAACTTGGTATGAGAAATTTGACAAAATTATATTATCATTTGGATACTAGGTTTTTGATTATGACAAATGTGTCTATTGCAAAGTGTAAGGTAATGCATGTATTGCATTGTGTTTATATGTCGATGACATATTACTGTTTGGTATAACCTTAATATAATACATGAAACAAAGTCTTTCTTGTGTACTAAGTTTGAGATGAAGGATATGTGTGTTGCAAATGTGATCTTGGGTATCAAACTGACTAGGTCAGTTGATTATATTTCCATATCTCAATCTCATTATGTTGAGAAAATTCTTGAGAGATTTGGCTATACAAATTGTAGATATGTGAAAATCTCATATGATTCATCAAAACTTTTTTACAAGAACAAGAGTGGTGTTCCAGTTTCACAACTGAGATATTCTCATATTATAGGTAGTTTAATGTATCTTGCAAATTGCACACGACCATATATTTCTTTCTCGGTGAGCAAACTTAGTAGATACACAAGTTGTCTTGATCGTACTCATTGGGAGACTTTGGATAGAGTACTTAAGTACTTGAAGGGTACTTATACCCTTGGGCTTCATTATGGGAAATTCCCAGCTATACTAGAAGGGTACAATGATGCAAGTTGGATAGCCAAAAACTCTGGGAGTAACGGTGTTACAGGGTATGTTTTTACACTGAGTGGAGGTGCAGTGTCCTGGAGGTCTACAAAACAGACCATATTGTCTCGATCTACTTTTGAGGCTGAATTTTGTGCCTTGAATAGAAGTGGAATGGAAGCTGAATGGTTGAAAGGACTCCTTTCTTAATTGTCAATACCTAGCAAACCAGTTCCTGAAATTTCTGTGCATTGTGATAGTATGACTACTATTACAAAACTAAGAAGCTCAAAGTATAATCACAAACAAAGGAGACACATCCAAGTCAAATTGAAATTTGTAAGGGAATAGTCTCGAAAAGGGTGATAATTGTTGATTTTGTTGGTACCAAAGACAATACAGTTGATCCTTTCACCAAAGGACTTGATCTAGCTCAAGTTCTGAAATCCAAGTTGGGGATGAGACTGAGACCCATTTCATGACTCATCTAGAATGACAACCCAACCAAGCTTAGTGGAGATCCCACGAAGTTGGTTCAATGTTGTAGTAACAAGTTCTTGAGTGAGTCGAGAGCAACTAATTGGTGATACATTGTAGGTCATACATTGTATCTGTGTCAATACCCTAAAGAATGAATATGTTGTTGAAACTGCAAGTTTAGTAATAGTGTAGACTCTTAATGAGTTCAAGTCTTTGAGACAAGATGTTAGCAGTGCATCTTCAGAGAAGCCCAACTATTTGAATGCAATTGTGTGACCGCAATTAGAGGAATGTTGGTCATTCCTTGAAAGTATTCATGAAACAGGATACAGATTCATGGCCATAAAGCATCAACCCTGTAGATTGCAGCATAACCTGTTTAGTGTTGTTCTCAATGGACATCTCCACAACAAAGGTTCAAGTTCAAGACTTCGATTCACTTAGTTCCTGTGGGGGTAAAGTTGAAGGACTCAGGTGGTGGTTCAAACCAGAAAGGTACCATTACTGAAAGCACTAGGCTGCAAGGTTTGGTCGCTCGATCAACAATGGATTTGTGGGGGATTGTTGGATTATTGAGTTTGGGTTAGGCCCATGAATAACTCCATTTAGTAAATCCAATGTTGAGTTGAAGATGAGAACTATTGCACTATGTACCATGTGTTCACCTCACTTTTAGTCCCACATTGGTGAATCTAAAAAGTTGGAGGTTGTTGATAAACATCCTCTTCACTTGACCTTTTGTAGGTGGAAAGAGATGATGAGAGAATTCTCCACACACGCGTGTTCGCCCGTGCGGTGCGGTGCGAGGCGTGGCGGCGGGGGTTTTGGGGAAAATTAGAGGTTTTAGCCTCAGGGTTATGGGTGTATCTTTTTGGACCTCAAGTTAATTGATTTTTGCAATTAAGTCCTTGACGGTTACAAAATTATATACATATATATATCACAATCGGTTTCTTCTTGTACACACATTTTTATTCTCATCCTCTCTACGAAAATCGTCCCTCTCCGGCGATTTTGAATCTCTGAATCCAAAGTTCTTCTGTGATCGATTCTTGCGAGGTTCCGCGTTGTTCTCGTGGTCCGTCGACTCCGGTGTGCGCCTAATCGACGGTGAGACTGTTCTACCCTGCGAGAAAACTAGCAGACCATCACACGTACTGGTATGTGGGCCGATATTTTCTCTGAGGCAAGTCGCATTCCGACGGCTCGGTCTTTGAGGTCGTCGCTGATCACTGTTCATTCTTTTTGTTGTTTTCCTATACATATTTTTGTACGTTGACTTTATCTGGATCCTTACGGAATATTTATTCGACATATGTAACCCATTGTATTACACAATTATATTTGTAATTGTTTCAACATTACTCACTATATTGCGAATGTTATACTGTAGATTGCAATTTGTATTCTTAAGTTGAATCTCAAAGTTACATGTTGAAATTCGATCTCTGCTCCAAGCTAATTGAAAATTGGAGGTCTACTAATTAAGCTAATCCTGGGAGGTGTTTCACTGCTATATTATTACTAACAGAAAGATGCAAAAGATGCCAAAGGCCTTTTGGATTCCATCTGTTGATGGAAATTCATGGGGCTATTCTACTGATGATCGATCTATTCAGGCTCAGAGTCAGGCTTCCATTTGCATTTTAGACGCAACTGAAGAGAAAAATATTCAGATATTGACAAAGTTTGTTGAGGCCTTGCATTTGAATGTCAGTGTGAGATTGAGATTATTATGTTTTAATGGATAACATTCACAATTTTTTTAATCTCACTTGTTTAAATGGATATATTATATTGGGGGATGGTTGTCATGGTGAAATACGTTCCATCTGGTCTCCTAGGCTGGCAGCAATTAAAATTAGAAAACAACTCGAGATACTTCTAGATGCTCCTCTACCATCGACAAGAACATCATAGCTGCTTGGACCAATACGCGGTGCCTGATGGTCTGATGGAGTGGATCATTCTCTTATATTATGGGATCACATACTTAACTTAATGCAAAGAGTCGTTATACACGGACGCGTGCGTCCGTGACGCTTCCTACGGTGACGGACCAGTCAGCTGCCAGTTCAGCGTCCAGTCGGCCAAAACTTCTGCGCGGGGAAAAGTAAATTACGAATTTTTGGGTGGGACGGTTCATTTCCCGAAATCACGATTAGACGGTTAGACTTCACGTACATCAGTAGCGGCGGTACAGCATTCGAGTAACTTTCCTCCCAAGTCTTCTCCTTTTCCATTCCCCATTTCACCCGGAGTTCCTTTCCATACGCTCATCCAAAACCTTCATTCCTGTTTTAGTCGAACAAAAATTATAACCATGCGAAAATGGATCCTTCTCTACCTGAAACCTCCATCGCTCCTGAAATTGTAGCTGCGCAGGTGTTGTGTCAACCACGTTCTTTCTGGTTCATTTTAAGGTTCATTATTGGCCTCTAACATTTTTTTTTGGTGGTTTAAGGGAAGCACGTACTACTTCCGCGAAACCAAGTGCGGTTTCACGGCCCTTCACAAGCAGTTCGACCGGATGAAGGAGGAGGAGAAAAATGTCTTCCAACGGACGCCTTTCGGTCACTTCCTCACCTTTCCTCACGTCACAACTGACAACGAGATACTGGGTTGGTTCGTCGAACACTTCGATGCCAATGAAGTTGGTCTGAGAATAGTCACTGGGGTGGTCCCATTTACGGTAGAAGACGTCGCCCTTCTACTTGGACTAAGAGCACATGGGCAGAGAGTGGATATGGAAGCCATGTACGTAGAGAAACGTGACGGGGTTAACCTCGACAACACCCATCTACTGGGTCATCTTACCGCCACGAGCTTGATGGGCGAGGAGGAGGAGCACGTCTGACTCCTTATTTCTATGATTTTCAATCATTTTTTGTTCTTCGATGGATCACTGCGAAGTAAAGCGTGGTACACGAAGCACCTTAAGAACCTCAAGCGCCTCAAGAGATATGCGTGGGCAAATGCGGTTCACACTTTCTTGGTTGAAGGCCTGGAGGAAGCCCAACGGGACCTCTCGAGGAGGAGATTGTCAGCGAACTTCTCTATGAAGCAGGGCTACGTGTATGGTTGCGTTGGCGTATTACAAGTAAGCATCTTGGTCCGAAATGAGTGTTGTGTCAGTCCGGAGTAGTGTTGGTTTATGTCCGGAATAAGTGTTTTGTCTGTCCAGGATAAGTCTTGTGTCTGTCCGGAATAGTGTTGTTTCTGTCCGGAATAAGTGTCTTGAGGTTATCCGGGAAAAGTATTACGTATGTCCGGAATAGTGTTTTGTCTGTCCGGAATAAGTGTGTTGCCTGTCCGGAATAATCCTGTATATGTCCGGAATGATTGTCTTGTCTGTCCGGAATACGTATTGTGTCTGTCCGGAATAAGTATTTTGTCTGTCCGGAATAAGAGTTTTGTCTGTCCGGAATAAGAGTTTTGTCTGTCCAGAATAGTGTTGCGTCTGTCCGGAATAAGAGTTTTGTCTGTCCGGAATACGTATTTTGCCTGTCCGGAATAAGTATTTTGTATGTCCGGAATAGTGTTGCGTCTGTCCGGAATAAGAGTTTTGTCTGTCCGGAATACGTATTGTGTCTGTCTGGAATAAGTATTTTGTCTGTCCGGAATAAGTATTTTGTCTGTCCGGAATAGTCCTGTATATGTCCGGAATTATTGTCCTGTCTGTCCGGAATACGTATTGTGGCTGTCCGGAATAAGTATTTTGTCTGTCCGGAATAGTGTTGCGTCTGTCCGGAATAAGAGTTTTGTCTGTCCGGAATAGTGTTGCGTCTGTCCGGAATAAGAGTTGTGTCTGTCCTGGGGAAGTTATGTTTCTGGTTTTTAACTCATTCCTGTTTTCAGGTGTGGCTTTGCGAGAAGTTCAAATTGGGGGATCCCCGGTCAGCATTTCCACGGTTCAAGTGTTGGACGGAAATGTTTAGCAGACGCCAAATCCTTAGAAAATGGGAAGATCGAGGCATCAACTTGTCCCGGATTTACTCGGGCCAATTTGAGTTGAAGGGCACCCCAAAACTCAGTGAACGGGAGCATTCACTGTTGTCAGAGGATCAATTTCCTCCTGCAGAAGCAACTCCCGCAGCAAAGGTCGCCTCGAAGGAAACACCTTCAACATCCACTCTACCAAGGGTACAACTCAGTGAATGCAGCATTCCATGTGACCCACTGCTACAAGAGTTGGAACTTAGTGAGGTGAAGACGAATTGGCTGCGAGCCGAAGCAGCACTTAGGGAGGCGACCGTTAAAATTAACAACCTGGAGGAAGAACTCCGGATCTCTCAAGAAGAGTGTCGTAGGCTGAGAGTCTGTGGGGAGGAGGAAGAGAGGGAAAAGAGGGAGGAGGAAGAGAGAAATAAGAGGGAGGCGGAGGAGAGGGAGGAAGAGAGAAATAAGAGGGATGCGGAGGAGAGGAAGAAGAGAGAGGAGGATGAGAGGGAGAAGAGAGAGGAGGAAGAAAGGAAGAAGAGGGAGGAGCAAGACAAGAAGAAGAGGGAGGAGGATGAGAAGAAGAGGAGAGAGGAGGATGAGAGGAATAAGAGGGAGGAGGATGAGAAGAGGAGGAGGGAGGAGGATGAGAGGAATAAGAGGGAGGAGGATGCGAGGAAGAGGAGGGAGGAGGATGAGAAGAAGAGGATGGAGGAGGAAGAGAGAAAAAAACGGAGGGAGGAAGAGAGGAAGAAGAGGGAGGAGGAAGAAGAGGGAGGAGCAAGAGAAGAAGAAGAGGGAGGAGGATGAGAGGAATAAGAGGGAGGAGGAAGAGAAGAAGAGGAGGGAGGAGGATGAGAAGAAGAGGAGGGAGGAGGAAGAGAGAAAAAAATGGAGGGAGGAAGAGAGGAAGAAGATGGAGGAGGAAGAGAGGAAGAAGAGGAAGGAGGATGAGAAGAAGAAGGAGGAAGATATGAGGAGACAGCAGGAAAGAAAGAGGAAGGTTGTGGTAGCGCTACCGCTTTTGCACCCTCAAAAAATGCGGACCATTAAACCACGCTTGCGCACAGAACATATAGACGAAGCGCAAAGCAAATCTGGCAAAGATGAGGCACAGAAGAATGCCGCAGTAAAACAAGAAGAAATAAAGGAGGCCGAAGAAGCCACCACAAAAACAAAAGGGGCCGAAGAAGCCAGTGAAGAAATATACGAGGCCTACGAAACAGCGAAAGATGAACTGGCCGCCCATGTTTCATCCACGAGGCCCGATGTGGATGCGACCGCCTTGAGAACGCTGACCAATGACGAGGTACGTCGTTTATTGAATGCAACAGCTCCCGAACGAGAAGCAAAAGATATTATCCGGAGGGGGGTTCTGAGCAATATCACCAGGGGTGATCTCAAGAAAATAATTACGCCAAAAATAGAATTCACCAACGAAACTCTTGACGGCCTAATTGAGGTACTCCTCAGAAGAGGAGGGCAACAAAAGGTGGTCTGCTTATCATCCTTCGAATCGGAAATGATTGTGGAGGGACAAGGAGAAGATATAAGGAAAGATTATTTACTCCCAAAAATTGAAGGACTAAATGTGGAGGAAGTCATCATCGCATAGCCATGCTGTTTGGCCGGCCACTGGACTCTGTTCGTTGCCCACGGACCTCGATCAGAGTTCATTCAGTACAACAGCCTCTCCCGCACACTTAAAAAAGGTGACAATCCTAACCGTTTTGTCGGAACTCATGAATGCACCGCGTCTAAGATAGCGAGATTCTGGCGAGGGTTGTTGAAGGTCGAGTGGCCGCTGAGAGTTGAGAGGAAGGGTAGCCAACGACAGCTACCAGGGAGTAACGACTGCGGGCCATACGTTTTGTACTGGATGAAGAATTTGATCGAGAATGCTGATCCGACGAAGCCGAAGCAGAACAAGGTTATTCACCGTTTTAGAGGCGATTTGGCCAATTTCTTACTCGAAGACTCTGGGATGTGCGATCAACAATAAACGCCCTGAAAATGTTTTAATTTACTTTGCACCATTGCGCACTCAACAATTTTTTTTCAAAAGTCATACATGTATACATGTTAAAATTACATAGACTATTTGAATGATTTATCAATACAAGGACATTTGGTGTTGGGTTTTTATCTTTTATAAAATTATTTTCTTGTTTCCGGACATAAATAAAACTTATTCCGGACAGAAATTAACGTAATCCGGACAGACAAACAATGTAATCCGGGCAGCCTAAGTACGTATTCCGGACATACTGGTCACTTAATCCAGACATAAATAAAACGTAATCCGGACATTGATGAATCTTAATCCGGACATTGATGAATCGTAATCCGGACGGACATATAACGTAATCCGGACATACTGGTAACTTAATCCGGACATAAATAAAACTTATTCCGGACAGAAATTAACGTAATCCGGACAGACAAACAATGTAATCCGGACAGCCTAAGTACGTCTTCCGGACATACTAGTCACTTAATCCGGACATAAATAAAACTTATTCCGGACGGACATATAACGTAATCCGGACAGACAAACAATGTAATCCGGACGGCCTAATTACGTATTCCGGACATACTGGTCACTTAATCCGGATATAAATAAAACTTAATCCGGACATAAATAAAACTTATTCCGGACAGAAATTAACGTAATCCGGACAGACAAACAATGTAATCCAGACAACCTAAGTACGTCTTCCGGACATACTGGTCACTTAATCCGGACATAAATAAAACGTAATCCGGACATTGATGAATCGTAATCCGGACGGACATATAACGTAATCCGGACATACTGGTAACTTAATCCGGACACAAATAAAACTTATTCCGGACAGAAATTAACGTAATCCGGACAGACAAACAATCTAATCCGGACAGCCTAAGTACGTCTTCCAGATATACTGGTCACTTAATCCGGACATAAATAAAACGTAATCCGGACATTGATGAATCGTAATCCGTACGGACATATAACATAATCCGGACATACTGGTAACTTAATCCGGACATAAATAAAACTTATTCCGGACGGACATATAACGTAATCCGGACAGACAAACAATGTAATCCGGACGACCTAATTACGTATTCCGGACATACTGGTCACTTAATCCGGACATAAATAAAACTTATCCCGGACAGAAATTAACGTAATCCGGACAGACAAACAATGTAATCCGGACAGCCTAAGTACGTCTTCCGGACATACTGGTCACTTAATCCGGACATAAATAAAACGTAATCCGGACATTGATGAATCGTAATCCAGACGGACATATAACGTAATACGGACATACGGGTAACTTAATCCGGACATAAATAAAACTTATTCCGGACAGAAATTAACGTAATCCGGACAGACAAACAATGTAATTCGGACAGCCTAAGTACGTCTTCCGGACATACTGGTCACTTAATCCGGACATAAATAAAACGTAATCCGGACATTGATGAATCGTAATCCAGACGGACATATAACGTAATCAGGACAGACATACAACAAACCAAAATTACTTAAATATATTTGTCGCCATCAGAAATTAATTCACAAACGAACAAGCAAAGAAAGGGTTGAATCTTATGTAATAATACGGACAGACATACAATGACTTTCAACAAAATTACATAGGAATAATTCCAACCAAGGACAAATACAATAATCAAGGAGGAACTCCCTCGTAATGCAAATTCATGTCCCAGTCATCGAAATCGTGATCCCCCGGTTTGGGTGCTGCAGGGTGTAACGGGGGTAGAACCTTCTTCCTGATGATTTTCTTAACGTTACTTTTAATTATTTTCTCAGACAAAGAAATCTGTCGTTTGCTCGGCGGTCTGCCTTTCCGTCTTGTCTTATCCGGATTGAGAACGAATGTACCATCGAACACAGGATCAGGTCATTGCATACGTTCCTTAAGCAACTCAAGTGCCTCTACCGCCTGAAGATATCTGTCGTTTGAGTCGAAAGCGGCCTCGGCGATCCAAACCGCACGACCCATTATGTCGTCGTGGCGACGAAGCGCATCGTTCCCCGTTATGCCACTTTGAAGGGGAAACTTGACTCCATAGCTCATTCGGATATCCTTCCTCCATCGGTGGACGATGTAAGACTCGGGGAGCAACGCGTTTGTACGTATTCGGGCAATAACAACATAAACGTGACAACATAGGATACCGACGTGATCAAACATTCTGCAATCGAGTAGGACGGACTGGTAGTGGTGATTTACCCCCACAAATGGGGCAAAAGGCATGTCATACTTGTTTGTTATGTATGTTGTGTCGAAACATATTCCATCTCCAAAGTAAGAGTAAGCAGCTCGAGAACGACAGTCGGCCCAGAACACATTTCGTAGTCTGCCTTCGTCGTCCATATCCATTACGTAAAAGAAGCGGGAATCATTCTTCTGCATCCTGATGAAATTTTGAGGTTTCTAACCTCGTTCACAATTTGAGGTTTCTAACCTCGTTCACAATATTCCTGGTCCCATTTTGAGGTTTCTAACCTCGTTCACAATATTCCTGCGAAACATAATTTTTATGACAAAGCTAAATGCGTAACTTCAACCAGGTTAAGTGGAGAATAAATAACCTTAGGTCCCGCTCGTTGAAAGACAATTTATCGTGACCTCCAGCTTCGACCACAAAAGATTGCATGGTCTTGGCGGCAGATATACCGGCAGCATCATTGCACGAAATGCGTGCTCTGGCGGACTCCGGGACGGATCGTTTTTGTCGGAGGAAGCGCATCTGGTCTTCCGACAGCATGGCGTGATTATGTTCGAGATCTACGTAGTTAATTACGTAGCCTCTGGATGGATTACCGGAGACCCTAATCCGAGCAGTGCATTCGACCCTACCGGATAACCTATGTTTCGGTCTACCTTCACCTTGGTTTCCGGGAGCATTACCCTCCTTTGAGCAAGTAAGAGTGGCCCGTATTACAACACCATGATCGTAATGAGATTGCCTTATCTTCACACCAAAACAACAGGAATCGGCGTATGAAACGTAAAATGCTTTGGCTTCTTCGAAGGAAGGAAAATTCATCATCACTTGAGGGACGTTGGAGGCATGAGCCGGCTGTGAGGACACATTTACGAGTGCCATTACAGTACAACAAAAATGGAGGAAGGAGAGAAGAAGGAATGGTTCGTAGGATCGGAATAACCAAGACACTCATATTTGTATCTCCGTGAAGCGCCAAAGAATAAGAAAGAAGATGGAGGACGTGCTGATTTGAAAAGCATTAAATGCGACGGTGGACGCATCGGGAAAATAAAACAACAGCAAAAAAAATTCAGGAGTAAGTAGTACGTCTGTCCGGAATAAGTGTTCCAACTGTCCGGCATAAATAGTAACTGTGTCCGGAATAAGTTATGCGCTTGTCCAGAAACTAAAGAAAATGACTGATGTGTGTGTCCGGAAAAAATGAATTTATTAATAAAGAGAAGGGAAAAAAATAGGAGGACGAATGTTGAGTAACTAGTCTTCAGTCTGTGTAGGAGCGCCAAAATGAAGTGAGTGATTTGAGACGCATTAATGAGGGATGGAGAAATTTGTACGAAACGAGGAATAAACTAAACAAAGAAAGGGAAATTGTTTCTGGGGAGAGTGCGCACTCAGCCGCGTCTGCTGACTGGGTTGCCCACATCAGCCAGTGTGCTGACTGGGTTAGCAGCGTCCGTGACGCGAGCGTTCAACAAACATTTCCCTAAATGTTAATGGACAAATAGCTGGATTACCTTCTTAGAAGCAAAAAGATCTGCCCTTTTCTGAAAAAATATACACCTGTAAAGGAATTGAAGAAACCAATCCAATGAATGGGAGTAAACCACCCAATTGCAATGCCAAAAAATACGAACAAGTATTATCCTAATTGAAGATATCATTCCGAAGCTGAAAATGTAACTCCAGTGAAGTACCAACTTCATTCTTTGGAAATAGTTCATATCGTGCCACTATGTCATTATATTGAATCTGTACAGCCTATAATTGTGCAAACACGTCTGGAGGCACTAAAATAAAGCAACATCAACTAACTTTTCCAAAGACAAGCAACACTAACAACACCAAAGAAGCTCATCGAATACGAGAACATAAACCGTTAAAACAGTATCACCCCAACATAGTCTCACATTCCTTGATAAAAAAATTGTTGTGGTGGATGATATGTACAAAGGTACGCTGCCATATCATGCTCCAACTTAAGTTTTCTGATAACTCAAAAGGTGTTATGAGACAATGGGCTCATGGATAAATAGTCTAGACTGGACTCGTGCAAACACATACGAAGGCAACAAAACAAAACAAAATCAATAAAATTTTCAAAATATTAGCAACACTATCAACACCAACTATGATAACTCAATGTAAACACCCCAATCATAGTCTCACATTGCCTAATAAGAACATACTCCAACTTAAGTTTTGTGATAACTTAGGATGTGTTATGTGACATTGGAGTATTTGACTCGTAGATAACGGACCAGACTAGACTTCAGGTGGGCTTGATTAGGGCTGTGCAAGATTCGAGTCGGTCCGGGTTCGGTCCGGACCGAATCCGACCGGTCCGGGTTTCAGTCCGGACCCCGGGGCAAGTTTGGTTTTCGGTCTGGTCCGGTCCGAAGTCGGTCCAAAATTCTAATTTTCCATCAAAAATCCGGTCCAGTCCCCGGACCAGACCGATCGGTCTGGGTTCGGTCCGGACCCCGGAGAGCATCCGGGTCCGGTCCGGTCCGAGTCCGGACCGATGCTTAGCCATAGGCTTGATGATGGGACGTTATGTAAACATTGTCAAAACTCAAAACATACATCAATTAAGAACCCTAAACAACACAACCACATCAAACTAATTTTGATTTTGAACATATTCCAGTAGAGTTGTGCAAAAACCGGTCCGAGTTCAGGGTTCCAATCCGGACCCAGTTGAAAATCCGGTCTCGGTCCAGTTTTTTATTTTATTTTTGAGGTAAAAATTCGATCTTTGGACCGGCCGGTTGGAACCGGTCCGGTCTCGGGCCAAACCTATTCGGTCCTGTCCGGACCGGATGCGGATCCCTAGATTCCAGTGACACGCAAAAACAGTAGGAATTTAGTTAAAAGGCAATTGGATTCCACTTATTTCTATTTTTGACAGCAGAATCCATTTTCTGCCGATTTCCTGTCCACAACCATACCCAAAATGCCGAGCGAATCCAAGCACAACCCTCCTCTCACTCCACAACTCCACGATCTTAACCGCCTTCCCATCCAACCCGACCACCTCCACCCCTTCCAACCCCTTCGAAACCACACCCACATCACCCCCTACAGAACCCACAGAAAAGATCCAAACTTTAGCTATTCCATACCAAACCAAGACGACCCAAAACGAGAAAACGAGGGATTCGATCGTACCAGATGTGTTTGGGGCCGGGGAGGCGATTAGGCGCCGGGATGAGGGGGTTTTGTGGGGGAATGGGAAGGATGGGGAAGTAAAGGTGGTTGTGGATTTGAGGGAAATGGAGGGTTTTGAGAGAATTTGGGGATTGGGGAGGAGAGGAGTGGGGATTGGTGGGGTGTGGTGGAGAGACTTCGCCATTGGAGGATGGAAGCTTAGGAGCTCAACTGTGATTGTTCTCAAACAGTGGGAAAATGCTAACCATATAATCTTGGGTTTTTTGCATTTAGCCCCTTTGATTTTTCGGTTACATTTATACAAGCATCTTTTGAAGTGTTTTTTTGTACGGGAGGAAGTTGTGGTATTGTTAACCAAGGAATTCCCAAACTTAAATCCCAAAAAGGAGAGGTAGAAATAAAGGAGAAGAACATCATGACAAAAGTAAAAGGAAATTGTTGCTATTATTCAAACTTTTGATCTTTGGTTGATATTTTTCTAGGTCGATCGACTTAGCAAACTCAACGTTAATGCCCTAAAAAGTGAAACATTGTTTCTCTTTGAGTGACTTTGATTGTTTTGAAACGGTGGGAAAATGTTAACCATGTAACTTGGTTTTTCGGTTGCATTTAAATTGATATCTTTTGAAGTGTTTTTAGGAGAAATTTGTGTTATTGTTAACCAATGAATTCGCACACTTAAGTCCCAAAAAAGGAGAGGTAGAATGAATGGAGAGGAACATCCTAACAAAAGTGAAATTGTTACTAGTATTCAAACTTTTAATCTTTGGTTGATGTTTCTTTTAAGTTGATCGACTTAGCAAACTCAATGTCGATATCCTAAAAAGTGAGACATTGCTTCTCTCTAGGTGATTGTGCGTCAAGGTTTAGCGACAAAGAGATCTTTGTTCGATGTAGTTTGATCTCCCATTCAATATTAACCTGGAGTTGAAATTCACGGAGCTTTATGAACTAGTTCTAATTCATACGTAACATTTTTCCAATTGAATTCCATATCAACAATCCAAATAATTAGATTATCATTCGAATAAAGTTCGTTACGTTGGGTTCAAAAATTTAGAAAATACTTCTTCACTTCCTCCAAAAGAACAAAACATTTCTCTTACACAGAAAAACACTACCAACCCCTCCACCCGCTCTCACCTCACCAAACAACGAAATCAAACCTTGCAAATTCATTTTGCATCTTGATAATACGATATTGTTTCATTCTCACCTCACCGCATTTCAACCAACAAATCAACTCGATTTAACAATTCCATCTCAACAAATTAAGTTGCCGAGTGCCAAAGTGTTCCAACCCGCCCTATACTTGGCTTGCATGGATTTACTGGTATGAGTTTTCTTTCCTTCCATACTTGACTGATACTTGCTTAAGAAGTGACACATACTCATGTGCAAAAAGTAGTTACTTTTAAAAAGAACAATGACCGTAAAACATATGGTCATTGTTTCATTTCATCTAGTCTCTCTGTAATCATTTTTAATTCTAAATCCCCCCCCCCAATTTACACTTAAAACGTAGAGCTCAAGACGTCTGACCCCACCTAAGGGTGTAAGCGGGTGGTGTGGGTTTTTTGCTCTACCGCTACACGTCCTGCCTAAGTTAAGTGGGGCGGGGCCAAAAAAAACTTCTACCCACCCCGCTTAATGGTGGACTATGCAGGACGAGACGGGTTATTCTTTAATCAAAGCTTAAAATAAAAATCAATTAACTTTCCTTAATATTTTTCATTTTGATCAAAACTTAATACAAAAAAATCAACTTTTCCTTAATATTTTGATCAAGAAAAAAAATCAAAGTATGTTTTTAACTATTATAAAAAAATATCAAAACTAAATACAAAAGTATCAAACCTAAATACAAGTGAAACATATGTATGAATTATTGATTAGGCGGGTTATGAGGGGTGAGTTGCGAAGAAAACTGCTACCCGTCCCGCTTATTATACGGATTGTGCGGGTGGTGAGTTGATAGGTTAGGATTTTTTTGTCCGCTACCCGCATTAGACGGGACGGGTTTAACCCGCAAACCCGCCCCCTCACTTTTCAACTGCGAGTTCGTATTGTTTCACGAACTGCTTAAGTGTCGTCCTTGATGTGAGGTACTTATCGAAGAAGGCGTTCATACCCTCACTTCTCTGGGTTGATGTCATTCCTGCGGAAAAACAATCCCGCCAAAATGCAGGTACCCAGCGCTCTCGAATTGCATAAATGGATCGGAGCCAATTATTGTCGTGGAACTCGAAATCATCTAAAAAACCCTGCCAATTCCGCTCGAATTCTGCCGGAGTCTTGGAATCGAATACATAGTTGTTGAGGTCAAACAACGTATGCTCCCGGTACTTCGTGGGCAGCTTCACAGGGGCCTTATTCATTATGTGACATATACAAAATCTGTGCCGCGCTTCAGGGAACACAGTCCTCACAGCCGCAGCTATGGCGCCACATTGGTCTGTTATGATCGTCGGGGGGCTTGTATCTGCACACAACGCGATCAAGATAAAAACATATGTTAATCCGGACAGAAATAACGTAAACCGGACAGACGTCAAGGGTAAACCGGACGAGCAAAAAACGTAAACCGGACAGACGTAAGGGATAAACCGGACGAGCAGAAGACGTAAACCGGAGAGACGTAAAGGGTAACCGGACAGGCACATAACGTAAAACGGACAAAGCCGGACAAAATAAAACACGTACCGTTCATGCACGTCAACCATGTTTGGAACAACCAAATGTAATTTTGTGTCGTCTCGGAAGAGAGGAGTGCGCAACCGAGTAGGACGGACTGGTAGTGGTGATTTACCCCCACAAATGGGGCAAAAGGCATGTCATACTTGTTTGTTATGTATGTTGTGTCGAAACATATTGCATCTCCAAAGTAAGAGTAAGCAGCTCGAGAACGACTGTCGGCCCAGAACACATTTCGTAGTCTGCCTTCGTCGTCCATATCCATTACGTAAAAGAAGCGGGAATCATTCTTCTGCATCCTGATGAAATAATCTTGGATAGTTTGCGCATCTCCTGGTCCCATTTTGAGGTTTCTAACCTCGTTCACAACATTCCTGCGAAACATAATTTTTATGACAAAGCTAAATGCGTAACTTCAACCAGGTTAAGTGGAGAATAAATAACCTTAGGTCCCGCTCGTTGAAAGACAATTTATCGTGACCTCCAGCTTCGACCACAAAAGATTGCATGGTCTTGGCGGCAGATATACCGGCAGCATCATTGCACGAAATGCGTGCTCTGGCGGACTCCGGGACGGATCGTTTTTGTCGGAGGAAGCGCATCTGGTCTTCCGACAGCATGGCGTGATTATGTTCGAGATCTACGTAGTTAATTACGTAGCCTCTGGATGGATTACCGGAGACCCTAATCCGAGCAGTGCAGTTCGTGAAACAATACGACGCGCGCGTCCGTGTATCACTGCTCTAAATTAATTTCTGACTAGACTAGACCAACACTATCACGGTCCTTTACTTTACATCCATGTAAGACAGTTACACTCATCCATCACTTCATTCCTACACGTCAATGTCGGTTTACCAGAAACATCAAATCCACAGATTTCAAACATCACATCACTCATGCTTTAGCCGGACTTTATCTCATCTTCTCAATAACTAACCGCCTCTCTTTCATACCAATCCTTTCCCACCACATAATTTTCCCACATATATCATACCCTAACCTAGCTAGCTAGGTCATTCTTGATAGCTTCTTGTATTGTACTTCCTCAACGGTCGTGGTCGTTTTCATGTAAGGTGTAGTGACACCAATTTCTAACCATATGTCGCAAAGTGATTGTCGTCGTCACGACCACCATTGTGTAGGGCCTATGGTGACTACGAAGACGAGGAATATCACAACTGGTAACATATCTGCTGGAGTCTCCAAAAAAGGTTCGGAACGACCAATTCCGAAACGAGGGCAAGTGAAGGCTAGAATAGTCCAAACGTTGGTACGATCGGTCGTGACGATGGTGGTAAAAGGTGACGGAAGCGATAGGAGGGATGGCGGTGGTGATTAAACGCGAGCGCTACGGTACTCTAGTGGTGGAGTTTATCGCAATTTTGCTTCTCCTTTGGGGTTTTTCCTAAACTTCAGTTTTGCTAGTAGTTTGTAGTGAAAAGTAAGGATTTTGTTGTAAATAGAGCTTACTTTTTGCTTGCAATTGCCTTGAGATTTTTCAGTGTGTGCTCCTTTAGTGTTTGCTGTTTGTTTATGCATAATCTTTTTTGCTGATTGATTGGTGATTCATAATTGTAGATATGTGGAGTTGTAAATTTCAATCAAATCCTTTTTAATTTGTTGATTCTTTGGGTTTGGGGAGGTGATTTTGTTGTCAATTTGAATAGAACTTACATCAAAACAACTTCAATTTACTACGGTTTTGTACTTTTTTTTCCTTGTTTGAAACTAGTGATTTATTTTAATTATATTTCTTTTCTTCTTGTGTTCAATCTATTTTTCTGTGGTATGATAGTCCTTATTTTAATTATACGGATCTCCAATTAATCAGTTTTTTAGAAGTTATTTCAGAAGTTCAATCCCCCACTTTTTAAAAATTTCTCCGCAAACCAAAATTGGCTAGCTAAATAAATAACGTGATATTGACGGTAATTACTTTTTCATCAGAGGGAGTTTTCATATTAGCATTCTCTTCATTTTTCTATTGTTAGGGCAGTTAATTACCAGACAATGCTTTCAGGTATTGAGCTTCTTGTGCACTTGTGCTCCACAGTAAGTCACACAACTTCACTTCTTTTCACATGTAAGTGGGGTGTAAATAGTTTGATGGAATTTTATGGAGTTTTAGAAACTGTAGTTCTAAAAACTCAAGTCGGGCTGCATTGATCGGCATAAAAGGTGATGAGGATGATTAATTAGAAGTGGAAGAAGTACTGAACTTACATTTCCCATGATCTCAATAGAAAAATAACATCATATGCATGGATTTTTAAGTCAAGAAATCGAGTTCCTGAATTTCCAATAAACCAACCACAGAAGTAAAATCCAGTTCTCCACCTCCAGACCATTTTTGCATATCAATTTAACATTAAGTTTGCAACTGATACCAGCAGAAATCTTTCAAGCAGTAGTAAACACAAGAACAAGCGTCTTATTATAAGAGAGTTCCCAAGTTTGTGCCCAAAAAGAAGAAAAAAGATCCGGTCTCAACTTAATCTGGCCCTAACTCATCCGAACCAATGCACAAAAGTAGAATCAAAATCCTCAGGTCAGCAACAATATCATGAGGTTCACAGCAAGGCTAGAGCGAGACCCAAAACACCTGTGACTATTTTTACCAAGTGGGGTGCTTACTAGATTCGACCTCGGCCTTCGGCAAACTCCCAAGTAAAAACTCTCACAAGCTCAAAGGGCTGCTGCCGGTCGCATGTTGATGCTCGACTCTTCGGATTATCGGCCCTGTGAGGCTAAAAGTTTTCGTCCGTCTTCAGCCGATTTGAATCGACGTCTTTGATAGGCTGGCCTCCAGCTCATTGAGCTCATCCATGTCTAATTCGTCGTCATCGTCGACGTCAAAAATTTCATCATCATTGGCACTTTCAGCAGCTGACGAACTTGGGCCTGCGCTTTTATCCTGCTGCTTGTCCTGCAAAAGACATTCAATCAGGAGTTTAGGGCAAATTGATGTTGCAAGGATCAAAGGAAAAATCATGAAATTGGTAGGTAGTGTTCTGAGTTGGAAGGCACTAGGTGTATAGGATTATAAATAAAACCATCAGCAAAACAGTAACAGATCTCGTACTCCTGGACAAACTCATTGAAGATCCCAGATCAACAAACGCAATAAGGGTGCAATTAAAATTATAACAGCCTGGTGAAGAGGCTGAGAATACATTTTACTTTTCCAGTAAGGTGCAGTAAAAATATGAGGCTCAATTAACAATCTGGAGCAAAGATTAGGTTCCAGTTTATAACGCAAATTCAGCAAGTGCTAGGGAACAGTAGAATGATGTTTGGGATGGGCATTCACAACTGATGATGATTTTGGCTATTTAATATTGAAATGATCTCCAATTTAAACTACAATAACATAAACTTGAAAATGATCAATTCTTTTGACAAATGTTACAAACCAAGACCTAAGATAAGTCCATACTTAAATAACTGATATCACCAAACAAGAAGAAAATTATATCTGATAAGTGATAACGCAAGTTTATGGTACCTTTTGTGCGGCAGAAGGTTCTTCTCTCTGGTATTTCTCGTATGAATCAATATCATCCACGAACAGACTAGCATTTGCCAAAAATAGCTCACGACCACTGGAAAGAGATGACAAACATCAGTTGACTGGTAGAATTAAAAAAGGATAAAGAACAAATTAAAAGGATGAAAAGGAACAAAGTAAACACCTCATACGATCGTTCTTCGCTCTCTCTGCTTGCAGTGCTGCCATACCAGCTTCCCTTTCCTCTATCTTCGTATTTTTCCATTTCATGAACAATTCAGTAGTCATTGGAGTGTTTCCAGTAGTTTTTGCACGCTTAAAGAAGATAGCAACATATTAGTTGAACTTTCAAAAGAGAGAACCAAAAGAGTTCATTGGTAAAGATAGAATCGACTGTCCCGTGTTGAAATTATAAAAAAAAAAGATTTTACCTCATTTTCAATCTCTTCTTCAATAGAAAGTTTCTGAGACTCTTGCTCGAGTAGAGCCTTCATCTGTGACTTCAAAACATAACCAGGAGGTAAAGCATGTCTGTAATGGCAGTCTTTACCACCATTGGGACAAACCCAAAACCAGCCGTACTGTTTCTTTTCAACAGCATCCAGAAAATATTTGCATACCTGTAGCAGCAGATGCATGAAATTGGAAAAAACAAAAACAAAAAGAACAAACAAATAGACATAATACACATCTAGTGTTAACAAAGCAAAGGAAATCTCAAAATGGGCGCTAGATGTTCATCTATTTAGACATGAAGTATATAAGTGAAAACCTTGTTCTTCCTTTGCAGTCAGACCCATATAAATTAACATACTACTGGTTGGCACAACTAAAAATAATTTGATGTTCCCAGGACATTGAGCCTTCACAACTATCAAATAAAGCATAGGAGGTCTTCCAAAAAGAACAATAACACATTGGTACTTAAACTTGAGGCTCAATGACACGAATAACATATCTAATGTCAACCACTTATAGGCTATCTAAATAACTAGGACTTGGAGCCTCATGCACCATCTACCAAACTCAAATAACTCTTTTTGTCGAATATAAGCTTTAACAAAATTGAGACCACTTCAATAAAGATTTTACTGTATTCAAATCGCAGTGCCATCTACTTATGTACTAGGCAATGTGTTAAGGAAAATGAGATAGAAGGAATAAAACAGAAATTAATTGATGCTTGTGTAGTACTCCAAGCCACAAACATTCATAAAGTTTGATTAAGGCACAAATGGATGAGAAAGGTTGAAAACGTACAATATCAGTTGGCTTGTTTTGCTTGTACTCCTTGTTCTTCTGCTCAACAACTTTCTCAAGTGTTTCTTGGTCCCAATCATCCATTGTTTCTAATAGTCGAAACATACAGTTAAAACAAAACAAAAAAATCAGAATCAAATACCCCACAAAAATATATGCATGCATGGATATTTACCGTCATCACGCCTATCACTGTAAATGTCAATCTTCTGACCTTTTCTCTGAATATTCAAATCGTGCGAGAATTTACACTTAAAACCCTTGGCACATTGTCCTGCCTTGAAGAACTCACATAAAATAGACTTTGGATCAACACCTGAACAGTCACAAAACAAAATATGAGACAATAAAGTTACAAAAAATAAACTAAAAGAAATCTTAAGATATCAAGAGAAAATTTCTTACCAACTGGCACTTTTGGCTGACTGATGGCTACCTTGAACAAATCATTCAGCTCTTTTTCTCTTGCCTTTTCCTCTTCTTTCTTCTTCTGTTAAATGGATTGAAAAGCAAAACATTTTCATTCTTTTTTTAATTGGTACAAACATTTTCATTCCTATTACTTATTAGAACAAAATAGCAATTGGACTCAACGTAAATTTGTCAGAGACTTGGAGTAATCTACAAGAGAAAAAAAACCTGACACAATCGTTTGGGTAACCTTATACTGAAAATCATTGCTTTAGTGTAGAACTATAGATTACAATGCAATCCATGTTCATTAAAACCCAAAATTAAATGTTTCTCAAATTTCAACTTTCCCTAGGCGAGGCAGGTGTCTAGAACCACATTCACAGTAAAGACCACAATAAATCAATTGGATCAAAAGATTCAAAACTAATCCATTGAATTCCAATAATCTCAGATATATCCAAAAAAACCAATAAAGCAAAATTTCTTACCTCCTATCATTTATAACAAATCATCTGACAACACAATTCCAGTGATTCGGCAATAGAACTAGTCATAGAAATCCAACAAACCAACCGAATTCGGCAACTTGAATGATTCAATCTACAAAGCACATCACTTCCTAAGCTTGCAACTGTAGTGGTAGTGGTTTCAACACAAACCAACTAAATCTTTGAAACTCAAAAAGTACAATCCAAAATTAATGTCTAAAAGCACAACTTCACTACAGGTGCAACTGTGCAAGTACATAAAATCATCTCAATTTTACACCTTTTGCACCTACAAGGCTACAAAGAAAAACCGCATGCAGAAAGCACGACAGCATCCCCAGCATCAACCAGCAAAACCCACCAAACCACCTCCAATTTCCAACCTTCCTTCAAAAACATTACAAATGCGTCCAGGATCACATCTTTCGCACGAAACTAATCAAGTTTCCAAATTTTCACAACCATCTCAAGTATCAATCTTTTCCGTCTACAAAGCTACTTTTTGTTGTTGGCTATCCACAAAGCTCCTAAGACCCCTCAGATTTCCTCTTCACTAAAGAAACAGAAATAGACCTAAAATCACACTTCAGCACAAAACAATCAAGTTCCCGAAATCCCACCAACCCCTTCACAAAACCCACAAAAGCTGGAGTCAAAATCAACCAAAACCAACAAAGATCCCAACTTTTCCACCAGAGACTCCAAAGTTTAGCACAAAGCAATCAAGTTCAAATTTTCCACCAAAACCTCAATACGCCTACAAATCACAAGTTTTAGAGGAACTTCCCACCGAACCTCAAAAAACCAAAACCCCGGCACCACAATAGGCCTAAAAGTCACAACTTTGCAACAAAACCAATCAAGTTCCCAAAATTTCAACAAAAATATCCAAAACCCAACACCACAAATAGGCCTAGAAATCACAATTTCCAGCACAAAACCAATCAAATTTCCGAAATTTCCAGGAAAGATGACAACATTTCCCACCCACGAGAACATCTATTATAATTCCAGGCTTCGTCTGGACCATCGAAACGAGAAGGGGGAAAAAGGAAAAAACAAAAAAGCGGACCTTTGCAGCGAGCTTGGAGGCGTCGGGCTTGGGCTGGACGTTCTGCTGCAGGGTCTGAACGTACCTCTGGACGTTCTTGCTCTTGTTCTTGTTCTTCAACCCGAAAGTCTTGTCCTCCACGACCTTCTGCTTCTTCGCCAGATCCACCTTCGACTGCTTCGGCGGCATCGCTACCGAACCCTAGTTTCGACGAGAATCCGATCGGATTGGGTTGGATTTGATGGAATTTGGGCTCTCCGCCTCCAACCGGCGTGCCTGTGTTGGTGTTTTGTCCGCGGCTGGAACGAAACCAGGGTTTGGTTTGGGTTTTGTTGGTGTCACTGTCGTGTGATAAAATAGGATTAATAAAATAATAATGATTGCATTTTTGTGGCCTTTTAATTTAATTAGTAGAAAGGATATAAAAGGGAAATCGGTTGAATACTTGAGTGGAATATGCTTCATCGTCCATAATCTCAAAGTTGATCGAGAATTGCTAATTTTCGAACATGAAATGTTAATGTATTATTACTAAATACAAAGAATAATCTTAGAATATTTTTTGGTAGAGCTCGAGTAGGCTTGTTTACCGATCCAAGGAGGGGGAGATGTTTAGAGATTCAGCATCTTTCCAACTTTTTATTCATGAGAGGTACCATATGTAACAACCGAGAGAAAAAAAATGAATCAGTTTAATGAAAAGCCAAACTTTGGGCCACAAGTATTCAAGAAGACAAGAAAGTCTAAATGGAAGTCATTTTTAGATGTAATTGAAGGCAAGAAAGAATTTTTCGCTGTTTATTCATATTTTCAAACTAAACACTTGAATAAAATTTCAAGTTAAAATTTGATAGTCCTAGGTGTAAGTTTGTATTTCACGTCTCACCAGTTACAACTTGCTTGATTAATAAAATCAATCCCTACCGACTATAAAGATTATTTGCATGACAATAATTATAAATTCGATTTGTAAATGGGGGCAAACATGTCACTTTAGAAGTTTAGATTAAAAAAATAGAATTTAATTTAATTTGGTATTTTTGAGATGTGAAGCTAGGATTTTGACGGCCAGAGAGAACCCACTTGATGTTCAATTTTCGACGTTGTAATTTAGAATCTCACTCGATAAAATTGTGTCCGATAATTACTTCTTTTTGATGTCCGATAAAACTCAAGAAGAGAGTTTTCCACTTTTTGGTTGTAGATATTTTTTTGTCCTCGTAGTTGTCATTATTCACAATACTTATTTATTTCAAAGATGATTTGAGAAGTGTCAAACAATCTTTTCCCAAAAATGTCAAAAAAATGGAGTGACAAGTTTTTTGTCGTTCTCTTTAAACTGAGGGACAATAGACCAGTTTTTTGGTTTGCTCCACATCATGTTTTAAATTGAAAAATTGAGAATTTATTTGACATCCAAATACACTCTTTTAGTTTGACTCAATGAACAGTACATGTGCGTCACTACAACATCTAACACCTGCTATCAATTCACTCCAAACAGTCCCCAAAAGTAACATCTCTTGGAGGGGAGAGGGGAAGAAGGGTGGTCATCACCCTCTCCCCTCCCCTCCTCTGCACCTCCTTTCTCTTGCACATCTTTTCTCTTGTCGTCCTTCTTTCTCATGACATACCACTTCTCTTTCCTTTAGTTTCTACGATCCATCTACAATCTGTATCTCACCCTTGCACCTCTCACTCCGGTTTCATAATAGGTATCAAAAATTATCATTCTTATCTTCACTATTATTTTACTTTTATATTTGAATAATGCTATGTCGGGTATGTTTGTTTGATTTTGTAAGTTTCAAGGAATACGATAAATTGTCACAAATATCAGAGTACGAATGTACTTAAATGAAAATATATGAAAAGGAAAAAAATGAGAGTCATTGCAAAAAAAATACAATCCACACATTTTATGTGCTACGGTGTGCTTCAAATGATGAGAAAATATCCAAATTTCAGGTGTGAAATTTAGATTAAGCAATCAACATAAATTTGGAAAGATTTGATTCCAAACAACACATCACAAAATATGACGTAACATTTACTACTGAAATCTAAATCCAGTGATTCAAGATGTTGTGGAAAGACAATGTAAAGGCGTAAATATTCGTGTCCTTTAAGACCTGCCAAATTCAGATGATTCGATGGTGAAAAACGTGTGTCAAAACAATATGTGTTTGGAAAATTAACAATTGACAGATCATTAGTAATATGTGCATAACGTTCTCCTCCGATATTCAAATAAGACGATTCAAGACTCGTTACAAAGAACATTGCCAGAAGTAAAACTTTAGTATTTTACATATTTTCAAATTCAGAACCTTATAGACTCGTAAAAGGCGTGAAAGATTACTGAATTGAGAGGACATAAAACTATACTTGTATTTGCTATATAAATGGGCGGAAAGGAGAGTCTTCTCTCATCCACAACCCTAACTTGTGTCTCTCTTGTTTCTTTTGATTTTCAGAAGTGTACCACAATATTGTAGAGTTCTTGAAGCAATAAAATTTGTTCTCTTCTTCTACTTGTTGTTTCTTTTGTTCTAGTATTAGTAGTTTCATGCTTGCGTAGTTTTTTTAATCATTGGTTTTCTTTGTATAGTATTTCATTTTTCCCGATCTTAATCTTGTTTTCTCCTATGATTCTCCTCATGTCACTCACCGCAATGAGTGACTAAGCTCTCTGTGGTATGAGGTAGACAGATCGGGTTGATAAGAATGAAATGATTGAAAAAAACGGACTTGAAAGTGTACTTGTTCTTAATGTTGTTAATCTTTGTTTGTTTTGTTTTAGTGAATTTAAACTATATGTGTTTCAATGCTAAAATATTAAGAACAAAAATATAATTTCATAAGAATACACTACTTAATCTTGTTAGATTTAAGTTGTAGTAAATTTTGATCACTTAAGAACAAGTTGTTTTATATGATGCTTAGTTTCTATAATCTAAATCTCTTTTTATTAACTTTGAATTCTGGTCAATCTTAAATCTATACACCTCATCTCCATTTTTAATATCTGAACTCTCATAGGACACATTCTTACTTGAGTTTAGGTCAAAACATTAGAGCACATCATTCATTAAAAAAAGAAAAAAAATCAATTTTTCTCCACCATAAGTTTTTGCATGCATGTTAGTTTAGTTGCATAAATCATTCAATTTGGATCTCGCTATCGTCTCCTTGTATGTTGACCCGTATGCTACAACATTGTACGCTTACGGTTTAAAATTTTAAAACTCGTCATTTCACCACCCCCTCCACCTCCCACTCCTCTCCACCTTCACAGACCATCCAATCCTCACATGACCAGTTTGCATGCCCTGAAGACGCGACGAAAGGAAATGTTTTGGTGGGTTTGGCCAAGATCGAGGAGGGGTTTGGTGCTTGAAGCATTGTTTTGGGGTTGGAAGGTGGGAATCACAACAATGATCACGGTGGTTTTGTGGATGTGGAGACCCGACAAATCTATCATTTGTCGGCTATTATCGGAAGACGGTGGATGCGTAGAGACTCAAATGGTGGGTTAGTGTGCTTTTGGTCTATTGTTTGGCGGCGACTGCACACAATTTTGTGTTTGTAAATTTCTTTTTTAATTTGTTGCCATTAGTTAGTCAGCGTATTTGCTTGGGTTGTTCTTCGTGGGTGATGTCCATGTGTGGTTGGTTTGTTGTTTGTGTTTTTTTGTTATTCGTGTCTTTTAATTTTGTTGTCGTCGTCGTTGTCTCAAGTGTCTGTATGCCCAGATTGTTTCCTGGGTTGGTTTAATGTGGTCGAGTCGTTTAAAGCTTAAAGGAAATGGAAGCGGAGAAGAAGAAAAAGGTTGTCCTCGAGCTTGCATATGGGAATAAATCTACCCATTGTTACTCCTCATCCACACTACCAGACAACCATGCCACAACACCACCCCTTTCACATTATCTGTTCTATCCTGGGCATGACAAGGGTGTGAGTGCTTCTAGTGCACTATTGGCCCAACCAAATGGACACATCATTTATTGCACAAGAGTTGGGTGTGACTTGTTTATGATATTTGAATAAGGGGAGGAACGAGAGAAGAAGAAGAAGCAATAGAAGAGGAGAAGAAGTAGAAGAAGAGGACATGGTGCAATCCCACAATGAGACCTCATAATCACCATAGTCTTCCTTGGCAGCGGTGATGACCATGTCCGCCTTGTACTCCTCTGTACTCTGCAATGGACATCCAGTTACTACAAGGAAGGCGGTGTAGGATTTCGTGTCCCTATATATGTATATATTTAAAAAAAAATAATACAACATACAAGATCGATTTCATACTTTCAATAATTTTATGTACATAACTTTGTGTGTTTATTCTAATATCATGAAACCCTACATTTATTAAAATAAACCACAAAGGTAGAATCATACCTAAAGGTTCACTAAAACCTTTTGAAGATCCGGAGTCGCCTTGCCCGTTGAATCGTCCACGGATTTGCCTCCGAGTGTTCACCAAACTCTAAACAAGATTAGAGAGACATTAGCTAGTCAATCAATCTCTAATAAGGTTTAGAATCTAGCTAATAACCCATCTTTAAGCTCCGGAGATTCTTATCTCTAAAACTTAAATTTACTAAGAGATTTTCGTGGTGATTATGGAGAGATTAATGAGAGAAAGAATTTTTGCATTAGTTGTTAAACAAGTAGGAGGAGGTGCCCTTTTTGAAGGGAACGTGTTCTAAAAGTTTTACTTTTAAATGTCAATTGTTATGAATTGAATGGGAAATCATTTTGTTCCTTGTTTATGTTATTCGTCTTTTAGAAGTGTTAAGGAAGAGACTCTTGGTCCTTAACTGTAGAGCTCTAAAAGAAATTGATTTACATAAAACAAAAGATATTCGCAATCATGGTGATTAACATGGGACATTAATTACCGAGTTAAGATTGTCGTGTTGGTCATAGATCATTGTAGCTATACAAGTGAGTGACAACACGGGTACACAAAAGAGGAAAATACTACTTTTGTATACTGAATAGACCTAATAAGTAAAACATTATAGAATTGTGTTTTCTGTGTCATTAATGTTTTACTGTGTCCTTGGTCCTTTGATATGAGACTTATATCCGATCACTTAAGAATTGCTTAATTAGACTAGTGTCTTGAGCTATCGATGAGTGTAGTATAAATGCATTAGTTGGTTAAGTGTGACTTTCGTTGGAGAAGATAGTTAGTCAAAAGATTATCATTGCCCCTCTTAATTAAGTGATGATATTAGTGGGCCCCTTGATAAAGCAAAGTTATAATGTGCACAATGTGATTTGAGTTAAGTCGCATATTTATAACTAGCTAAAGTGATCAAGAAATGAATACTAATACAAGGAACGGTCGACCGAATCTATCGGTCGGTCGACCGAACATTGCGATGAAATATTTTAATGTTGCGAGCGGTCGACCTAATGTTAAACGGTCGACCGAAACTTGGTTCGAGCGATCGACTGAACCTCCAAACGGTCGACCAGTCCAGACGATTTTCTGCAGAATTAATTTAAGAATTAATTAGATCATGCATGGAATTGGTCCATAATTGATTTAATTCGTGGCTAAGATTATTTATTAGTAAATAATGGATTGTGAGATGGAATTGGTCCATAATTGTAGATATGTGGAGTTGTAAATTTCAATCAAATCCTTTTTAATTTGTTGATTCTTTGGGTTTGGGGAGGTGATTTTGTTGTCAATTTGAATAGAACTTACATCAAAACAACTTCAATTTACTACGGTTTTGTACTTTTTTTTCCTTGTTTGAAACTAGTGATTTATTTTAATTATATTTCTTTTCTTCTTGTGTTCAATCTATTTTTCTATGGTATGATAGTCCTTATTTTAATTATACGGATCTCCAATTAATCAGTTTTTTAGAAGTTATTTCAGAAGTTCAATCCCCCACTTTTTAAAAATTTCTCCGCAAACCAAAATTGGCTAGCTAAATAAATAACGTGATATTGACGGTAATTACTTTTTCATCAGAGGGAGTTTTCATATTAGCATTCTCTTCATTTTTCTATTGTTAGGGCAGTTAATTACCAGACAATGCTTTCAGGTATTGAGCTTCTTGTGCACTTGTGCTCCACAGTAAGTCACACAACTTCACTTCTTTTCACATGTAAGTGGGGTGTAAATAGTTTGATGGAATTTTATGGAGTTTTAGAAACTGTAGTTCTAAAAACTCAAGTCGGGCTGCATTGATCGGCATAAAAGGTGATGAGGATGATTAATTAGAAGTGGAAGAAGTACTGAACTTACATTTCCCATGATCTCAATAGAAAAATAACATCATATGCATGGTTTTTTAAGTCAAGAAATCGAGTTCCTGAATTTCCAATAAACCAACCACAGAAGTAAAATCCAGTTCTCCACCTCCAGACCATTTTTGCATATCAATTTAACATTAAGTTTGCAACTGATACCAGCAGAAATCTTTCAAGCAGTAGTAAACACAAGAACAAGCGTCTTATTATAAGAGAGTTCCCAAGTTTGTGCCCAAAAAGAAGAAAAAAGATCCGGTCTCAACTTAATCTAGCCCTAACTCATCCGAACCAATGCACAAAAGTAGAATCAAAATCCTCAGGTCAGCAACAATATCATGAGGTTCACAGCAAGGTAGAGCGAGACCCAAAACACCTGTGACTATTTTTACCAAGTGGGGTGCTTACTAGATTCGACCTCGGCCTTCGGCAAACTCCCAAGTAAAAACTCTCACAAGCTCAAAGGGCTGCTGCCGGTCACAAGTCCACGAAATTCACCTTAATTCTGGAGTTTAGTTTTAGTTTTCAGAGATCTTCTTCTCAAGGGAAGTAGAAAGGGGTTAGTAATTGGATTCTAAACCCTATTAGAGATTGAGATGCTAGCTCTTCTCTCTCCAATCTCGTTTAGAGTTTGGTGAATACTCGGAGGCAATCCACCGAGCGATTCGACCGTCAACGCGACTCCGGATCTTCAAGAGGTTTTAGAGAACCTCTAGGTATGATCCTCTTTGCAATTGTTTGTTTATTCTAATGCATGTTAAATAATTAGGATAAACAAATGCATGTCTATATGAAAATCGAAGAAAATATGAATACTATGATCCTATATGTTTATAAAATTTCGAAAATATATACATACTATAGGGCACGAAATCCAACACTTTTATAGGCTCATAAAACATCATCATCAATAGCTATTCTTTAGCCACGATCTCTTGTTTATTCTCTCCTGAAATTAATCTTTAATTTCCACATAATCACCCTAAAAACGTTTTAATTAAATCTGGAATTAATCCACCCATGATTTAATTAATCTCGTAATAATTCAGGCAGAATCGTTCTGTTCGGTGAACCGAGAATTACTCGGTCAACCAAACCATTCAGTTTTAACACGTGTTCGGTGCACTGTAAGCCAGACGGTCGACTGAATCCACATGAGAAAAATTCCCTGAAAAAATTCGGCGAACCACGTCTTTTACTCGGTTGACCGTTGACCAACCAGAATCTCTCCTGGGACATAGTCATCGGATGACCGCGTCACCATTGGTCTACCAAAATACTCTTTCTCAATTGACCGTTCACACTCGGTTAACCGAACCTGATTGTCCAGGGACTCCAGACAATTTCGGTCAACCAATTGTGATTACCCGTTCCCCATTCGGTTAACCGATCCGAAGATACCCCGGTCGACCGAACCATGAACGGTTCACCGTGTTTGACCCCGATTTTGCCTTGGTCAAATTTTGGATTTATTTCCAACAAAATTTGATCTTTTGGGTGTTTTAGCAAATTCACATCTTATGTAATATATTATCCTATGTAATATTAAATTATTATACCCCATAATTTATTATGATTCTAATTATGTCAATTCTCATGACATATTGATTTTATTCATTCACCACATGTGTCATATTTTCACATGAAACCTGACACATCATATGAACTTAAAATCAAGTCTCTTGTTTACCAGTTTTGTGGTGTGACCTATAGGAGGATCTAAGCCAAATTGGCAGAGATATTAAACACTTAATATCTCAAACTATAAGCGGTGTCTAACTACACATTATAGTTACCCAATTAGCATAGATGTCTTTGTTCCACCCGAACCAAAACACGATCCATTTAGTGATGTAAGTGAACCACTTGTGTCTGTCCCTTGCCTCATGATATTAAGAATATATACAAAGTAGAAATGTGTCATCTTTGTATTATATTCATTTCTTGATTTCTTCAAGCTAATTATAACTATGTAACTTAACTCAAGTTACATTGTGCACATTATAATTTTACTTTATCAAGGGGGCCACTAATATCATCACTCAATTAAGAGGGGCAATGATAATCGTTTGACTAGTTATCTTTTCCAGCATAAGTCATGTTTAACCAACTATTGTCTTTATCACTATACTCATTGATAGCTTCTGACAATAATCAAATTAAGCACTTCTTGAGTGAAAAGATATAAGTCTCATATCTTAGGATCCAAGACACAGTAAAAACATTAATGACACAAAACACAATTCCATAATGTTTTACTTGTTAGGTCCATTCAATATATAAAAATAATTTTCTCCTATTTTATATACTCGTGTCGTCAATTATTTGTAGAGCTACAACAATCGATGACCAACACGACAATCTTATCTCGGTGATTAATGTTCCATGTTAATTACCATGATTGTGAATAACTTTTGATTTTATGTAAACCATTATCTTTTAGAGCTTTACGGTTAATGACCAAACGCTTCTTCCTTAACACTTCCAAAAGACGAATATCATAATCAAGGAACAAAATGCTTGCACATTCAATTCATAATAATTGACATATAAAAGTAAAACTTTTAGAACACATTCCTTTCAATCCATGCAGACCGTTTGACGATTGACATCCCAACATTTGCCCGTTTGTGACTGTAGCCACACCCACGAAAGGTATTTTCTTCTCAAATTATTCTAGTGGTTTTTCATCTGATCCCAAGTGTAACTGACATTCGCCTTGATGTTGAACTTCCTAACCACATTTTCCCCCTGCGTGTTTAAAACATTTCCTGGCTTGTTTCTGGCTTGAACCTCCTCCACACAAAGACGAATAAATATAGCATGATGTTGAGCATTCCAAAATGGCTTCTTCTGCTTCCCCATTCCAACAAGTACCTGAGGACCAACCAGAGGTTGGGAAGGGACAGTTGCCCAAACAATTTGTTGATTCATCATCGTATCAACACTAGACGACCCAAAGTTGTAATTTGAATGAAAACTGCTACTCCTACACACGTCCTTGAAATACACTTTGTATGGGACCAAGTTGTCATCATGGTGCATCAGACATCCACCGTCGTAACCATCTATGATGGCTCTATGTCATACCTATATTTTAACAATTAAAACCAGGTAAAGCGAAAAATGAACACATATAACAACAAACAAACATGTGACGTAGAATGAAGCACATTACCTAATTAACAAAACAAAGCACTCATCATAACGGTACAACGCATAGGTATTGCACAATTAACAAAATTTTATAAACTACGAACGCAAAGTTTAAAGATAGTGACAGAAATCATGTATTGTAGTAAACAATAGTACATAACCCACAAAGTAGAAGCAACACTTATGTTAATACAATCACCGTAATTGAACTTTATAACAACAATAAACATTGTCATGTGTCCGCAATAGTGTCGCGTATTTGGTCACAAATTGCATCCATGTTACCCTCATCACGAGAATTTGCACCCGCAGGTTGAGATGGAGAAGGTTGAGCGTCCATTTGAGCCCCAAGTTCTGCGTCCATCAACAACTTGTTGGTTCGTTCATCAATTATGAAGTTATGTAGAGCCATCACCACGGCCACAAGCTTTGCTTGTGACTCCAAAGGGTAAGGGCACATGTGACTTAGGATAGCCCATCTCTTCTTGAGTACTCCAAAAAATCTTTCAATCACGTTCCTCAAGGAAGAGTGCATGCAATTAAACATTTCCTCTCTACCTCGTGGTGGGAACATTCGATACTCATGTAAGTGGTAACGTGTGCTACAGTATGGGGCAAGAAAACCTTTCCTGTTTGGATATCCATCATCTACAACATAGTACTTATATGCTAACAAAATATAGAAATAGTTAGGGCAGGAGTGTTCCATGTATATAACAAAGTCAATTAAGTAGAGGTTATTTGAAATTACCAGCTGGAGGCATAGGGAAGATGTATTTTGGGTTATGAATTGCGTCGTTCAAGATTTTGTTGTCATGGGACTTCCTTCCCACCCCGACAAAACAAACGTAAATCGCATTCGGAAATCGCAAACTCCTAATACATTATGTGTGGTGTGTTTCGGTTCTCTACCTGATCGGTATGCCAATTGTTTTTAAGTTGGCACACATGCATCAACGTGCGTACCATCTAAGGCCCCAACACAATCCTTGAAGTAAGGGAAAAACTTACCACCGACATGTTCACGTATGTATTGAGGGGTTTCTGTTAGAGGCTCCTTGTTCTCGAACATGTCACACGACCATATTGTAAGTGCATGTAAGACGGTGTTGAAGTGTCTACTAATCGTCTCACCAGAATGTTGGAACATATCTTGCACTGCCCTATTGACATGGGAATGTCCTAATGTGAATAGAAACATATGCATTTGTTCTTCAACACTAATCTCACGTGTAGGTCGTAATAAACCTTGAACTTTCATTATATGACACAGTTTAACAAAAACTTCCTTATGCATCCTACAACCATCGAAACAGACGCGCCAATGCCCGGTCAACATGTCAATTGTTTTTTGGTTACCGGTAATAGGAGCAGTGTGTACTGGGTGCTTTATGAGACAAGTTCTAATGTATTGATCTATACATGACATCAAACTTAAAACAACAGGTTCATCCTCCTCGTCATCGTCTGGTAGTTGTCATAACCTTTCAGGTGTCATTCTGGAAAAAAACAATCCAATGAAAATTGAAACTCAGGCCGACCAACGTATCACAAAATGGGTGCCCATGAAACGTACATGAAAATCTTAAATTCGAAGGACAAAGGTAGCAGTACTTGATTAAAAATGCATGGCCAACCATTCGATGTTGTGAAAGTAAAAGAATTTGTACGCTTAAATGATTCCTTTGACTTGAATAAAAAACAAAAAATCGAACACTACACAAGTTATAGAATGATCACATTGTTTTAGTTACGTGACAATTCATAAAAAAAACTTGTGGGAAGTAAAGAACATGGCTTAAAGCAAACTCACTTTTAAAGATAACATCAACCTTAATCTTTGTCCATGGAAAAATGTCTAAATTGGTAACTGAAACACTCATAATCCCAAAAAAATTAACAACATAACGCACGAGTATATGAACTTCTTTATCGTATGCGGTAAGTTGGCTAATTAATTTAGATTAGGTAAATGTAAAGTGAAGAAAATAAATTTGACCAAAATGAAGAGCATAATGTGTACATACTGTTAACATCCAATTAAAACAACAAATTTCACCTCTTGTAAATACGTTTGACCTGCCATAATGTGGGTGAAATCAACACCAAAAAATTCCAATGTCGTCGTAAAAACCAACCAAAAAAACCCTATTGGGTGTGAATATGATTGAATCTACAAGTGAATCTTATCATTGAAGTGAACACCAATAACTTAATTGTATGAGTGATTTTCAGTCATTATTAGCAAAAAAAAAGGGAAAATCAGAAGAAAATAACCCAACCATACATGAAAATTAAGTTTAGATTGTGTAGGGTAGATTGTAAATCAAAATCGGATTAAGGATTCACAGATAACATAAAGGTGCTCAAAGATTAAGACCAAAGGAAACACCAACTTCAGTACCTCGACAACAGGAACACCTACGAAAGTGTGCATGGAGAGGTGGCGCAACGATGACGCGACGGAGAAAATACGGAGCTGATGGAGGGGATGAGGTGGGATGGGCTTTGTGTGGTGAAAGAGTAAAGTGCAAATGTGAGGGGGTGAGTGCTTATCCATTACATGGGAGGACACCTTCGGAAATTTAGAAAATGATGGGGGCGAAGATGAACTTTTGCAGTGGCATTTGATGTAAAATCTGGTTGGTTGGAGGTGGAGAAATAAGATGGAATCAAATCTCTGTTGAAAATCATCCAAAAACTCCCTCCAACAGATTCTAGGAAACAATGTAAATTTCAGAATCTAAGGTGCTTTACCAATCCAGATTCATCCTAGAATCCTGAGTGTTTAGGTGTAAAAATTTTGGAAATCACATTTTCCCGTGAATCTGTCACCCACTACGTGACACCCAAACACAACCAATGTAAACTTCAAAATCTAAGGTGCTTTACAAATCCAGATTCATCCTAGACTCCACGGTGTTTGGGTGTAAAATTTTTGGAAATCACATTTCCCCATGAGTCTGTCACCCATTACATGACACCCAAACACACCCTAAGTATTTATATTTGACGTTTTGAGATATGGATTATTTCATATATTTTTTAACTAAAAAACGCAACTAACGTCCCAATGGATTTTGCATTCTCCCCCAAACGCAATTGTGTTCCAAGAGATTTATTGTTTCTACTGGTTGATGTTTCAAGAGGTTCGAGATATTCATTTTGTACTAAAAGCTACATCTCGTAGGAAGCACGTGGGGATGAGCTTCTTGGTCCAAATGTTGTCTTCAGGGTGGAAGAGAAAATTTTCGCAAAAAGCCTCCAAACTTCAAAAGCCTACTGTCCTAAAAGCACCATTAACAGCACCCGGGCAGTTTCCGGGTGCCCTGCTTTCTCTCTCAGTCACGTCAGCTTCTCTCTCCGTCACGTCAGCACAAACCAACCCCCCACAAAATCCTTAACCATTACCCTATCCACCCAGTCACGCTACAGTATTTGTTGCCACGTCATTATTTTTATTCTTCTCTCTAAAACTCTTTCAACAATCAACAAAATCTTTTAATAATCATTATCGTAATTATTTAATATCAACAATTCATTCGTTTTTAATGAACATTTAATATATAAATACCAAAATATTATTAAAATTTAGGAAACCACATTACATAGTACATTAACTGGAAATTTTAAAACTAAAACGAAAAATACATCATTAAATGCAAAACTTAAATACGAAACTTAAAATACATCAAGTCGCATTTCCTCCAAATCGTTGCCATATATTGTCGATAAAATCGGCTTGAATGTTCAAATGTGTGGTGCGATCATGCAATTGATCTTTCATTCTCAAGTACTCGGTAATATCCACTACACAGTCAGTGGAATACCGAACCAGCTCGTTCACAGAATTTCTAGGTTGATCCTCAGCAAATTCGTTCCAATCTCCAAAATTACCGAAGGATGCGTTCATCCTCCACTATCATATTATGCATTACAATGCAAACTGCCATTATTTTGTTAAGCACAACTTTACTCCATGCAAGAGATGACTTCTTCAGTATCGCGAACCGCGCTTGCAAGACTCCAAATGCATGTTTTACGTATTTACGTGCTGCTTCTTGTCGTTCAGCAAATAACCTGTCCTTCGGTGTTTGTGGATGAACGATGGACCGAATGATTGCTGCCTATTTTGGATAAATATCATCAGTAAGATAATATCCCATATTATATCGAGAACCGTTTACCTCAAAAGTCACAGGAGGAGCTTGTCCTTCCATTACGTCGTCAAAAACCAGAGATCGTTGCAGGACATTTAAGTCATTGCATGAACCTGGTGTGCCAAAAAACGAGTGCCATATCCACAAGTCAGTCGACACCACTGCCTCGAGGACAAGAGTGGCATTACCACTACACCCTTGATATTGGCCTCTCTAAGCAACCAGACAATTTTTCCACACCCAATGCATGCAATCGATACTTCCCATCATGCCTGGGAACTCACGCTGCTCACCAACGTGAAGTAGTTGTGCTAAATCACTTGCATTAGGTCTTCGGAGGTACTCACCACCGAAGTTCTTAATTACACTGTCGTAGAATTTTTCAAATGTGTTTCTTGTCGTGGATTCGCTTAGCCTTAAGTAATCATCCACCTCATCACCCGCAACACCGTACGCTAGCATACAGATTGCCATAGTACATTTTTGCAGGCCAGAGATGCTCATCCTACCGGTGGCATCTGGTGTATGTTGGAAGAAGACATCAGACGCCTCAATGACACTCACAATGCGAAGAAAGATATGATTTCACATCCTAAATTTTCTCCTGAAAATGTTGTCAGGATAAACAAGGTCGTTAGAAAAATAATCGTCAATCAAATGGTTGTAACCAAGCTCCCTATCTCTATCCGGGTTCGAAGTTCGCCTTCTACGCCTCTTAGGACGTCGGTCCACCACTTTGGAGACATACTTCGTTAAGCAGTTCAACACTTGGTCGTAAGCTTCGTCATTGGATGTTGGAGATGATGAAGACTTTGAACTGGAAGACTTATCAGATGAAGACATTGTTCGTAGATGAATGAGTGAGAACCAACCAGGAGGACTGCATTTATAGTTGTGAGAATTAATCTACAGTATGCGCTTGACTACACAAAAGACAAGACGATTACATCGATGACCTACAGTGTGCACGTGACTACACAAAGACAAGACAACTGTATCGAGTCTTGGACTTCTCAAGCATCGAGGACCTACAGTATGCGTGTGACTACACAAAAGACAAGACGATTGCATCGATGACCTATAGTATGTGCGTGACTATACAAAACACAAGAAGATTGCATCGAGTCTTGGACTTCTCAAGCATCGAATATATATACCCCAACCACCTTACTTCTCTACTCACCTCAATTTTGATCTTACTTCTTCCACCCTCGTCTCACAATGTCCTCTTCAGAAGGCAATGGTTCAGCGACTCGTCTCAGCTTACATGGTTGTAAGTGACGATGTTGTGGTTGGGACAAACCAAAAAATGATGTCCTTCTGGAGACGTGTGGAACACCTCTTCAATGAATTAGGCGAGCCATGTGCAGTAGAGCGTAACGATGAGTCATTGAATGGAGATGGCGGCGTACATCGTCGGCTGTGAACCAATGGGTCGGTTGCTTCGACCAGGCGGTGCGGAGGAAGAGAAGTGGTTACAACGAGGACGATGTCATCCAAGATGCGCACACCATCTACGAACGAACACACAACACCAAATTTCAGTACATTCATGTGTGGCTTATGTTACACAGGTACCCTAAATAGGAGTCAGTTGCGATTGGACTTCCCACTGGAGACGTCGCTGTAGAAAGTCCGAGGAGTTTCAGCAGCGGGAAAAGAAAAAGCACCCACAACGATGAGAGTCACACAACACCGTCAACAGATGAAATGATGTCTGAACCATGTTCTCGTCCTGAAGGTGTTAAAAAAGCTAAACAAAAGAAGGGAAAACAACTGAAGGGAATGTGTTCTAAAAGATTTACTTTTAAATGTCAATTATTATGAATTGAATGAGAAATCATTTTGTTCATTGTTTATGTTATTTGTCTTTTAGAAGTGTTAAGGAAGAGGCTCTTGGTCCTTGACCGTAGAGCTCTAAAAGATATTGATTTACATAAAACAAAAGATATTCACAATCATGGTGATTAACATGGGACATTAATTACCGAGTTAAGATTGTCGTGTTGGTCATAGATCATTGTAGCTATACAAATGAGTGACAACACGGGTACACAAAAGAGGAAAATACTACTTTTGTATACTGAATAGACCTAATAAGTAAAACATTATAGAATTGTGTTTTCTGTGTCATTAATGTTTTACTGTGTCCTTGGTCCTTTAATATGAGACTTATATCCGATCACTTAAGAATTGCTTAATTAGACTAGTGTCTTGAGCTATCGATGAGTGTAGTGTAAATGCATTAGTTGGTTAAGTGTGACTTTCGTTGGAGAATATAGTTAGTCAAAAGATTATCATTGCCCTCTTAATTAAGTGATGATATTAGTGGGCCCCTTGATAAAACAAAGTTATAATGTGCACAATGTGATTTGAGTTAAGTCACATATTTATAACTAGCTAAAGTGATCAAGAAATGAATACTAATACAAAGATGACACAATACTACTTCGTGTGTATTCTTAATATCATGAGGCAAGGGATGGACACAAGTGGTGCACCCCATCACTAAATGGATCGGGTTTTGGCTCGAGTGGAATTAAGACATCTAACTAATTGTGAGCTATAATGTGTAGCTAGATAACGCTTATAGCTTGTGGTATTAAACTCTTAATATCACTGCCAACTTAGTTTAGATCCTCCCATAGGTCACACCACAAAACTGGGAAACAAGAAATGAGGATTTTCAGTTCATAAGATGTGTCGGGTTTCATGTAGAAAATAAGACACATGGGGTGAACAAGCAAAATCAAAATTATGTTGTGATTAATAACATAATTAGAATCTAAATTAAATTCATATGTGATGTAAATATTATGGGGTGTAATGATTAATCATTACATAGGATAATATGTTACATAAGTTATGAACTTACTACTAATATGTTACATAATATGTTACAAGTTATGAACATAAGTTATGTTACATAAGTTATGAACTTACTACTAATCCCGAAATGTTAAATTTTGTAGGGGTTAAACCGAAATTTGACAAGTCTGCAAGTACTGTGCAAAAACGGTCGACCGCTAGACTCTAAACGGTCGACCGAATGTTGCATCGTAAACAAAGATTTCGTCTGTTCGTTTTCGGTCGACCGAGTATAATCGGTCGGTCGACCGAACATCGCGATGAAATAATTTTTGTTACGAAGAGTCGACCGAATTGTTAACGGTCGACCGAAACCAGGTCTAAACAGTTGACCGAACCTCCAAACACGGTCGACCGTCCAGACGGTTTTATACAGAATTAATTTAAGAATTAATTAGATCATGCATGGAATTGGTCCATAATTGATTTAATTCGTGACTAAGATTATTTGTTAGCAAATAATGGATGGTTAGATAGAAGTTTGCATGAAATCATGGGCAAGAGGTTGCACATGAATAGGTAATTTGGAGAGAACTTATAAATACAAGTTTATCTCATTACCTCATTAATTAATTCATTATCTTCTTATGCAAACTTCTCTCTCCATAATTCTCCACGAATTTCACCTTAATTCTCGAGTTTAGTTTTAGTTTTCAAAGATCTTCTTCTCAAGGGAACTAAAGAGGGGTTAGTAATTGGATTCTAAACCCTATTGAAGATTGAGAGGCTAGCTCTTCTTTCTCCAATCTTATTTAGAGTTTGGTGAATACTCGGAGGCATCCGGCGCAACAACAAGCATCCCCAACGTCTCCGGATCATCAAGAAGTTTTAGAGAACTTCTAGGTATGAAATTCGGAGCCCATGTTTGTTTTAATAAATTTTTAAAACTAGTTATTGAAACAAACCGATGCATGCATGAAACAAATCATAGAAAAATTGTAATTGATCCTTATTGTGCATAAAAATTCCGAAAATAAATATGTGCAATTAAACTAGAAGTCCTACAACAACCACTTCAAGCGCAACTCAATCTTGATGTGTTAAAACTGGGGAAACAAATTGAATATAGCACAAAAGTGAGAGAGGAAAGTTACTTGCGTTACGAAGAAGGGGCAGAGAGGAAACACATTGAAGCTGAGGTGAATCTCCAAAGGGAACTCAACAACAAGAAACTCGACGCCCTATTCTCTCTGCTGAAGAAGGAAAACAAGGACGAGATCGATGAAGAAATACTTGCTGAACTCTAGGCGTGTGCCAAATCAGAAGATTTCTATAGGTGGTCATGCTTTCATTTGGACTTAACTAAATGTGTGTTTCGCAGTTTATCAGTATTCTGGTAGTTTATCGGTAGTTTAAAATTCGTAGTTTATGTATTGTATTTCGTTTCCGTATTCGCATTGTATTTCGTTTCCGAAGTTTATGAGTAATGTACTACTATTTCGTATTTTGTATATGATTTTTTTAATTTTACTTTTATCTAAATAAATAAAAAACAATTTAATTAATCATAAAATAAATTTTCAGTTAATTTTCAAAACCTAATTAATTTAATTACAATTTAACTAATCAATACATTAACCTAATTATATATAACTAATCTTTTTTTTAAACAAAAAAAACTCAACAAAGAAACAATTTTTTTTAGAACCAATGGGGGGTACGTTGCCCCCGCTCGGGGCAAACCGACCCGGGTGCGTCCTCCAGTTAAGGGAGGGCAAATCGGGTGTCCAGTTCGGACGTCAAATCAGAACACCCGTTAAGGTGCTCTGAATGATCTAAAATTTTCTACCCATAAATCGTATTACTGTTTCGTATAGTGTGAAAGTAACATACAACATCACTTATTAGATTCTTGTACCACTTCACAAGATACTCCACTTACTCGAGCTTAAGATAGAAATCAAACTCACACCACCACCTCCTGACCATCCAAAGTCCACCCCTCAACCCGAATCCCGACCGTCCCCTCCCAAATCCAACGGCCGACAACCCCCGACCCGATTTCATCCCCAGACTCAGCAAGCACTATCCTCTCCCCCGAATGGCAAACCCGCAAATCCTCGCAACTCCAGACCCAAACCCGCATCCCTCCACACCCCATCTTGACCTGGCGAGTATAAATATGACGTCGACATGCCCACACACCACCACAATCGCCAGAGAGAGAGAGAAGAGGAGAGAGAAGGAGTCTTCCGCCGCGTAATCCACCAATTCGCCTCCCCGATCCCCGAAGATGTGAGTTTGTTGTTCTTTCTAGGGTTCGATCTGGTCGTGGGAGTCGTTTGGCCCTGGTTTGGGGGTGGTTTGACCTAGATTTGCGAGATTTTGGGATTTTTTGGGGATTTTAATGGGATTTTTGGGGCAAAGGTTTGGATTGGGAAAGGTGGTGTTTTTAGTGTTCTTTTTGAGAAATTTTCGTGTTTACGGGGTTTCTTTCGGTTTTTTGGTGTTTTGGTTTGTGGTGAACGGGAAATTTGAAAACAAATCGTCTTTTGGATGGGGAAAGTTGGGTTTTCTTTGTTTATTTCATAGTTTTTTTTGGTGTTATAAGTGTTTTGTGCTGTTCTGCTGTTTGCAGTGAACGAAAATGGATTTTTTTCCTTTCGTTTTTTCATTTTTTCGAAGTTGTACTTGATTTTTTGGCTTGGAAAAAGTCTGGTGTGAAGTAGTTAGTTTCTTGTTGGTTTGAAAGTTTATTGCAGAATCGGGTTTGTGTTTTGGATAAGTTTCTATTTCTGTGCGTTTCTTTTGGTTTGCTTTGATTTGTAAATGGAGAGTGGTTTGTGGTTTCTGTGTGAAGGACTACAATGAGTGATGATGGAGAGAGGACGTGCCCTCTTTGCGCTGAGGAGATGGACTTAACGGATCAGCAGCTGAAGCCTTGCAAATGTGGATATGAGGTTTGCGTTCTCTCTGTAATTTTATTTGAAGTTCCGGTGTCACTTTGTGTCTTTTGCTGATGATTCTGGTATTCTGCAGATATGTGTCTGGTGTTGGCATCATATAATCGAGATGGCGGAGAAAGAGGGAATGGAAGGAAGGTGTCCTGCCTGCCGTACTTCATATGACAAAGAGCGAATAGTTGGCATGGCTTCCAACGAAAGGTTTTTATGCACATTTCCTTTCTGATATTTCTAACTTTTATCATATTTACCTCGTTGGTGACATATTCCGAAATTATTTGTTGGACAGGGTGGTTGAAATTAACGGGGATAGAAAACAAAAGCCTCAGAAGTCAAAGCCAAAGGCTTCAGCTGAAGCGCGGAAGTATCTTGGTAGTGTTCGAGTGATCCAGAGGAATCTTGTGTATATAATTGGCTTGCCTTCAGGTTTAGCTGATGAAAGTGTAAGTGCATCATTTTCGTGCTCTTTACACTTTTGTTTGAAGAGAAATGTTTCTTTTTTTAAAACATACCATGCTGCTTTACAGTTGCTTGAACACAGAGAATATTTTGGACAGTATGGTAAGGTGCTAAAGGTTTCAATTTCTCGGCCCACAAATGGAACTCAACAGGCTTCCAGCAGCAATACATTCGGCGTGTAATTTTCCTTTCTCTATGATCAGTTAAATTGTCTTTAACCTGGTTTTCAGAATAAGCTGCATCCACCTCTATATCCCTAATTAAAATCTTAAGTGCAATGCCTTTCACTTAATATGAACTGTAAAAAATTACCTTGACTGAACTGCATGATGAGAATAATTTGACTTTTTGGCCGACTCAAAATGACATTTTGTTCCTCCAGTTAAATTGGAATTGAAGAATCTGTTTATGCACCTTACTTTTTTGTCTGGCATGTCCTGCACCTGCACTTAACCAACTCTGTTGTTACTTGTCCATAAATTGTTTATTCACTCGGTTCACGAAGAATATGCTTTTCTTTAGTATTTTCCTAGGAAGCACAGACACTTCTGAATGGTCTTCGTGTCCGAGTCGTGGCCATGTCGGACACCGACACTCCTCGGACACACCTTGGACACGTGTCAGACACGCCAGGTGGTGTGTCCGGGGTAGTTTTGACATTTCGCAGTGGTGGACACTCCTCGGACACGGCTAGGACACTCCTTGGTCTCGATTTTGACTTTTTTTTCTTCCTCCTTTTTCGTTACCGGAATGTTTATATAGAGGAGAAGAAGAAGATAAACCATTGGGTCAGGGAAGTTTCAATACAACCCTTGAAGTATATTATTTTATTAGGTAGTAATCAGTTTGTTGTCCTTTGAGAATAAGCTTAATGACTACTTTTGTCATGGACAATGAGGAGGCAACCTAAAGCAACATATATTATTTTATTATGAACATTTAATATTTATGAGTAATTATTTTTTTACAAGTATATTATTTTTTTACAAGTATATTATTTTTTATTTATATATATTATAATTTTTAATTATAATTTTAATGCCGTGTCCGTGTCCTACTTTTTAGAAAAATGCCGTATCCCCGTGTCCCGTGTCCGTGCTTCTTAGGTATTTTCTGTCATTTTCTTCAGTGACACGTTTCTAAGCAATAATTTCTCATGTATTAATCCCTCAAACAAGAGAACAGAAAGAAAAATCTTCACTAGATTTTTTTACCTCAACTAGAATACCGTATTACAAATGAATTTGATTCTTAAAAAATGTTTGGAATTGGGAAAAGCTGAAGAATCTAAAAAAGGCTCCCTTTAGGCTCTCTTTATCATACTAAAATTTAAAGTTGTTTGTGCACCACCTATATAATTTTTATTAATAATAAAAAGATGTTTTTGTTCTTATGGACATTTTCCTTTTGACTAAAATTTGTTAACATACTTACTCAGGTATATAACTTATGCTAAAGAGGAAGAGGCTGTGCGGTGTATCCAAGCAGTGCATAATTTTGTTTTAGAGGGCAAACCCCTCAGGTATTGTATTGTCTATATTGTCAAAAAATGTCAATCACTTCCTTCTTCATTATCAGACTTAAATGACGTATCTACCTATGATTGTAGAGCATGCTTTGGCACTACCAAGTATTGCCATGCTTGGTTAAGAAACATGGTATGTAAAATTTGCTGATGTAACAATTTTTCCTATTCATTTTCGTTTTTCATTTACTTATGTGAGTCAGGATTTATCTTGGCTAATCCTTTTAAGTACAGAATTTAGAAAAATGTTGTTAGGGCTTATCATCAAAAGATATCATTGGGTTTGTGTATAAGATGTGAACAAGTTAGTTAGTATTTCACAATTTTTTGGAAGAAAAACCTAGTCAAATTTGAGTAAAGATCCTATATTTGTGCAATTTTACCCCTTTTATACTGATTAGTCTTATTTCCTCCTGCCATTTTTATGTAGCAAAAGTTTTGGGGTTTACAAAGTAGCATTTGGGGTTTATATTGCTAACTTTTTTATTATGTTGTAACTGTCAGCCCTTCTATGTCCGCTCAGGCTCTGCAGATAGTAGAAACCCAAAACCTGAAATTACAAATAGTGCTAATCAAAAGCCTACTCAGTATCTATGTGTTGTATTACTTATACATCTTCTGCTGATATACAGCCCTGTAGCAACCCAGATTGTTTTTATTTGCATGATACTGGAAGCCAAGAGGACAGTTTCAGCAAAGATGAGATAATTTCGGCATACACTAGGTATATTTTTTTTACTTACCTCAAAACCATTTTCAAATACTTCTCCGGCAAACTTGCTATCTAATGATATATGAGTGCTAATGTCCCTGCTCACAACAAAGGTTGCTGATTAGATGATATGATTGTTAGTGCTGGGTTTTTCCCCACAGGCCCATCGAATAGGATTGATTTTGCATTCCATCATTCCAAATTTTAATTTTATTTAGTTGGTTATTGTTTGAAACTCTAGTGAAATGAGTAGGGGTGAGCTTCGGTCCGGGACCGTACCGGACCGAACCAGACCGGACCGAAGACTGAAATTTTCGGAAGCCCGGACCGAAGACCGGACCGAATAAATTCGGTTCGGTCCGGTTCAGTCCAAAACCCGAATTTAACCCTTAAAATTTCGGTCTTTGACCGGACCGAAGACCGAAATGCCGTGGTCTCCCGGACCGAAGACCGGACCGAAAAAGTTCGGTCCGGTTCGGTCCGGACCGAACCGAATTTTGCTCACCCCTAGAAATGAGTGATGTGGGCGTAGTTTATGATGTAGATATGCATATAACACTCACCTGTAAGGTTATAGAATTGTGAACACTGCATTTGCTCCGTGTTAATGTTTTTAAATTCTTAATTTCTAATCATCTAGAGTTCTCTTCTATCTAATGAACAGTATCTTGAATGTATAGGTGTTCCCTTGCTAGTAATAGTTTTGGGTACTAGATTTTAATAACGGCATGTTCTCTTGTGTTCTCTTAAAGGAGTCGAGTTCCACAAATTACTTCGAACAATTTGCAACGGCGTTCAGGGAACACACTGCCACAACCAGTAGATGATTTCTGCAACAGTGGTCCGACATCTGCCAAGATTACAGTAAAAAACACTACAAACGTAAGCATCTGTGCACTGCCTTGTTGTTATTACATGTAAAATCGCAACTTATGGGGTGTCGATCTGGGGCTGCAAATCACATAATTTGCAGGAAATACTTATAATGGGTATACTGGGCAATCTCGTGTGTTAATGTGATATGTGAACTATTTTATCGGCCCCAACTAGTTTGGGATAAAAGACTTTGTTGTTGTTGTTGTGAGCTATTTTATCGGCAATTTTTAATCTACCTCCATGTAGTTCACATCACGAAACCTACATTGTTTTTAAGCAGTTTCTGAACTTGCCTTTTCTCTTTTAGAGTTTGACATTGCAAGTGAAAACTTCTTCCAATAACCTTCCTACAAGGTCTACTGTCCTTCCAGCGGCTGCTTCCTGGTAAGCCCTTTGTTTGTGTTTACAGATCAACTATGTACCCTACTGCGACAGCTAATTTGATGATTCACAGGGGTTCACGAGCCTCAAATCCAACAGCTGCAAGCTCATCATGCTTGCAATTACCCCCAAAGCAATTTCAAATTGGTTCACATCGATCTTGCAGCAGTTCATCTGTAGTTTGTAATGCAAACCAGAGCTCTGCATGGCATGATGATGTAGCTAAACAGGATCCTGTGTCTGGCAATCACGTGGGTCTTGCAGATGTAAGATCCAAGTCTTCAGAGCATCTGAGAGCTTGTACAGACAGACTCTCCCAGACAGCTATAACACATCCACCGTCTGAGCATGATCCTACAGGAGAAACTTCTGCATGGAACGATGATCTTGCTACAGGATCTAAGTTTCCTGAACATAATCATTCATCAAATGACAGATTTAGGTTGTTAGATTCATCCAAGTCGCATGTGTTTGGAGATTCCCAGTCTAAAACATTAAGTTTGTCAGCAGATACTTCAAATGTAGATCAAGCTACTTCAGCATGGGATGACGACGACGATGTAGCAACAGTACCAAGTCTATCCAAAGAAAATGGAGAAGCATCTCATGGTCAAATATATGAGCATGGAGACTCTTTGAATTCTGGATTTAATAAATGTGCCGGAACTTCACCAAGTGTTCCTGAAAATATTTTATCAGACGGAAAAGCTAAGGCTCCTGAAGATGCTACCGGTATTTCTCATAAGCAGAGTACTACCAGAAATTCATCCAGTCCAGCCATTTTACAAAATGGAGATATCATACAGGAAGACATATTGTCCACATCAGATGTCTTGTTCTCTAAAGAAGTTGATAGATTAGCAAATAGTATTGCTGGACTTGTACAAAGCAACACAGATTTAAATGTAAAGCCCGACAGCTTTTCTGAAAGTATATCCTCAGTAAACCTAGGTCCCAGTCCTCCAGTTCTCTACCTTGGAACTTATGCAGCACAAAATGCCCAACGTAGAAATACCTCTGAATTTTGTGATATGAGAGAACTGCAGCCTGAATGTTATCTTGGTCATACTGCGTCTGTACCTGTAAAAAGTTCACATAACATACATACAAGAGCACATATCCAGCGAGAGGGAGAATCACCTGACTGGAGTTCAGATTTGTGGAGATCACCTTCAAATTCAAATGAAAGATTAGGTACCATACGAGCGTCTAGTGGTCAAAAGTTCAATAATTCTTTTGACATCGGGCATGCATCATATTTAACTCATGATGCCCAGTCTTCTAGTCAGAATCATTCTTCATGTACATGGAACAATAATTATGCTAGTACAACTACTTCACATGTTCGACCATTGGATATAAGTAATGGGACTTCACAACCTTCTTTAGATGGTCTTAGATTTGGTGACAATCACCATGAGGGCAAATTTGGTAAACTGTTCAATCTTGAAGCTGTTTCTGAATTTCAGAACAGCTCATCTAGTGATGATGTACAGGATTTTGGAAGCTTAGCTGATTTATGTAATGTAAAAGTTAGTGCAGATTCGAAGGAAGACAACATTATTGCTGGCATATTGTCAATGGATACCAGTGATGGCAGTAGTTATGTTGATTTGCTTAATGGAAATGACATGCAGAACAATTCTCTGAAAATTTCTAGTTCATGGAAAGGACAGAGCAGCAACCAGTCTAGGTTTTCATTTGCAAGGCAAGAAGATGAATCTATGATTGAATGCTATCCTAGTGCTTCCAATGACTGTGAAGTTAATGAAGCCTCAAGGAATCTTGTTAATGGTCTATATAGTGGCCATATATCACAGAGTGTTGGAACTGATGATCCATTTGGATACAGTCTTCCTGTTACTTCCTCTGACAAGATATCAGGTGACATCCTAATCCCACAACTTTTATCTTTTAAGAGTACTAAAATCTCTGGCGAGTTAATATTTTCAGTACTCTTAATTCTTGTTGTCCAACTCTTGTACCATCTAACATGGTAAATCTTTGTTCCATCCTGTTCAATGGTGTTATTCTAGATTTAGTATGCTGCTCTTAAGAATCAATCATGTTATTTGCTATTGCATTCTGCTTGCATCGTAACTTTAAAACTTTGTCCAGATGATTTTACTTTAATCATTAACTTGTAATGAGTTCCTATATCTATGATTCGTTTTTCCTTCTGACAATTTTTTCTGCTTGAAGCTGTTTCAAGGGCCAAAGTTTCAGCTCCTCCTGGCTTCTCTGCTCCAAATAGAGCACCTCCTCCTGGTTTTCCTTCCCAGGATAGATTGCATCTTGGATATGATACCATGCCTTCAGGTTCATTTACTCTCTGTGTTGTTTATAACTTCATGTGTCTCTTAATCTGATCATGCATATAGGAAAAACATGAATCCTTGTTATCTGAAAAGTTTTTCTTTGACAATGAATATCTAGGATACTCTTTGGCGCAAAACCAGTACCAGATGTCACTTGCTGAGAATTCTGGTGATGTGGAGCTTATTGATCCAGCAATACTTGCAGTACATAAAGGGCATTCACTGTATGGGCTTAATTCAGGCTTAAGGGGTTTCCCTCTGGATATCAATGCTTCTGAAACTGAACTGAGATTTCAGCATCCGTTGCAGTCACCAATTTCTACGCATCAGTCTCAAATGCTGCCTGGCCAGAATGGGGATGGTTTTTTATCTACACGGGATGCATTCTATCATAAACAACTTCTTATGCAAAATCAAAACAGTTTGTCACATTTAAACCAGATGCCCGTCCAGGCAACTAGAAATTCCTTTATTTCAACTAACGAATGGAATGGCTGGAATGACATGCAAAATGCTATGGGCTTGGACCTGTCTGAACTTGCAAGAGCTGAAAGGCAGGGTTTCAACCACTTCCTTCCTGCGAATGAGGAACTTAGATTCCACAGACCTAGTACAGCCGACTTGTACAATCAATCTTATGGGATTTAAATTGGACCATCTTCTCTAGCTGCGAAGCAAAGGTGATGCCAAGAACATGGAATTCCATCACTTGTTACTTCTGCTCTGGTTGGACAGAATTTGGGTATTGTTTGTATTGACAAGCTGATATAGTTCTTCGTGTTAGTAAAGGTGAATCTTTAACTGGTGTTTGAGCATGGACATGTAAGTTGACACTTTTCTCTTATTTACATATAGCTTGCCTTCTGTTATTCCTGCTGATAGGATTCCTAGAATCATATATGAGCAAAAATTGGCAGAAGAAATGTAAATAAATGGGTTTACTGGAATCTGTTCAACTGCTCTGGATTAATGCTGTTTGTATGTACTTGTCATTTCAACAAAATCTAGCTCATGAAAGGTGTAATTGGTTTTCTTCTCAGCAGTACTACATCCAGTAGTTAATTCTTAATTATTTTAGATTTTGCAAGCAATACTGGCTGTCAACTGGCAACATATTATTTGCTTTTAGACCATGTAAGTTGGTAGATATACCAATGATAAAAAAAAGTTAGTAGATATACCTGTATTCTTTTTGGAGGCTATTGTTACTGTCATATTCTAGTTCTTTCTCTTATCTCTGAAAGAACATATATGAGAGCTTTCTAATTTCCAATTTTATTGTCATTTTCATGTGTACTTTAGGGTGCACTTTCCCCTAGATGGTGTGGATTACCTGCAGGTCTACTCACTCCAGATTGCATCACCACAAGAGGGATTTTTAAGTTGTACCGGTCATGCTGCTAATTTTTAGAACAAGCAAGGTCTATCTGTCCCAACTTTGTGGATAATAGAGGTTACTTTTAATGCTTGTAAAGGCATGATCAAAAGCAGGAACTTTTGCGTTTCTTTATCTTCTATACTGTAATATTTTTTCAGGCCCTTTGGTCCATGTTGTGATGGCAGATGATACGGTGTCTGCCAATTTAACACCTGATGCATGAGAAGTTCAGTACATCGCTAGGTACATTTGAACAATATTTATGCATTAACTTCGCTTGCAGAAGTAGTTTCTCCCCCCTATATACCTGATCTTATGCCTTAGTCTCTATGTTGTGTTGCTTGATACTATTTATCAACTGGATTATCGCAGTTGCAGATACCATATTTTGAACTCTCTCTATGTTGTATTTGTAAATACCATGTTTTAAAGGGTAATGATATTATTTTGACGTTGGCGTTTATGATTTGCGATTTCCCCCCTGTTAATGTCTAGTTTACTCTATTATGGTTGTATAAGCTGCATTATGACGACTAGATCTACGTGATAAGCAGGATAGTAAAAACGAGGTTGACCTGTGAAATTGAAAATTTGAAGTTATGATTGATCGTCTGGTGTTAATCTAGCTAAATGATCGTCAAAATTGTGCTTGTCCTAGTGACTATCATTTTTTGTCATTTGCGTTAGTGTTTGTAAAATCCATGCTTGAGGGAATATATATCAACTTAACAACATGTTGGTATTACCGGACAAATATAGGCTTTAATGATGTCAATTTGAGATATTCGCCAGTGTAATTGAGGGACTTGTTTGACCCATTCTTCCCAAGCATTTGATTAATTCTAATAATTGATCTGATTTAGGTCTTACGTCAAGGTATTGACATCTAAATTTGATATCTTTCGAATCACTGCCCCATTTGGGTATTATCATGGAGCAGGATGATGTGATTATCATTGGCGTTCAACCCGACAGGTCTCCCCGTTATTTATCCTGCTTTATTACTTCCTTTTCGGAACGACGTCACTGGTGCATTTGGTTTGAAGAAAAGCTCAATTTAAAACTTCACCAAAAAGCAAGTAGATCGTTGTTTAGTAGCGTGATTAGGTTGGTTTACGTTCTGAAACTCCGTTGCCGTCCGGCTTCTTGACCTACGATGACAACAGCCTCACTTCTGCAGTCCGTGAAAAGTTGGGAACACATTGAGAGCTTAAAAAAAGTTGTGCTCCCGCAAAATCTTTCTTTTAGTCAATTTTGAATTAAGGGTTGAAATGCTTATTACTTATAGTGAATTTTGAAATTATCAAAATGACTAACTTTCCTTGAAGACTTGAAGTAGCTTGTTGGAACCAAAACACTATAGCTTACGGAGAAAGTAGAATTTAGTTTCTTTTAAATTAATCACATCTGACATCTGGTCGATGAAGTTGCTTAACCGCATACTCGCTAAAGTTGCCGTTCTAATTCAGCATTTTTTATGGTGTGTTGGACAGAAGAGAAAGTGGTGTTTCTCTTGTTTGAATAGGATTATTAATCACTACAATGGAAAGAAAAGAAGTAGAGAGAAAGTGATGTTTTCTTGTTTGACTAGAATTTTTAAGGAGGAAAACGGAGAGAAGTGAAGAAATATCAAGAAAATCTCATATACATAGGGTTGTCAATTTTTGCTCAGGATCGGTGCATCGCTCGATGTTCGTTTGGATCGTGTCTCAAATCGGTTAGCAACGAGCACAAGTAAAGAAATTCGCTCGATAAATTAAACGAGCCGATCAAACTCTGCTCGCTCGATACCTGATTACTCTATTCAATTACTCGATTATACACTCGTTTATTATATCGCATAGATTTCAAAATATAACACTTCTATTTCGTAATGTGATGGGAAGTGTTTCTCTTGCGGATGTTATGGATGCAAGATCGAATCTTGGGAGGTCAGTTTTTATGTTTTTTTCCTGAAATTCACATGAAAAAGAAAATAGTTTGGGAGGTTTTAAACTCAGAACATCATGACTCCTGACAACAGATTAGTATCAATGTGATGTCAACCGGGATAACCTGAATATAACCTAACTGACGCAAGACGCAATTAGTCAAATACGGCTCCATGATATCCCGATAACAAATAACGCACATCAATAAAGTCCTCGGCACAGTCGCAGCAGGCTTAAGAGCATAAGTCAACCACCCCACCTAAACGTTTACACGTTAATAATAATACAAATAAAATTTAAATAAACGTGAATGATATAGAGTTTTATACCTGCGATGCAATCATCTAATCTAGCCGTCTAAGAATGGAATGAAGTCACCCTTCGCCCCTATCCTCGGTCCGGACAGCCCACATAAGTGAACAAGGATGACCTTCCTTAATGATTTTCTGCTCCCGATGTGGGCGGAAAGGAGGAAAGTACTCATATATTCAAGCTTGCAGCAACGTAAGACAAACCACAATATCATAACAATCAGCACGACTCGTTATTCTCAACTGGCGATAGAAGTATGTCAATGTCACCGACCCCGCGAGTACTCACCAATGGTATCTGGGTATCTAGTCTCCAATAAGTCACGTGATCTGACTCTGCAACTGCTCTTGTCGACAAACAAGACGCATCCAAACAGTAAGAACAGGTAGGCACTCAACTGCTCTTCGTCAACAGTGTCGATGCTAACACCACCACCACTCTAAAATGGGCTATTCCTCCCAAGACCATCGACGCTCACCCCGAGCAACTCTGATACATAACTACGCCTGAGCACTGACCATACGACCCTCAACAGGAATGTGCAATCTGGAAGACATCATGCAACATGATCGTCATCTCTCCGAAATGCAAGTGGAAAAAGTTGGTGTCATGCTGCCACTGCTCCACAAACGCAGAAATCAACGACATGTCCAGGCATGAGAACATGTTGTAAGGCAAGTGATCCAATCCGTTATCAGTAATGACCTCTGTGATATCATCGCTCAAAATTGAGTGTCACCCCTACAATGTAGTACAGGCTCTGTGCCGATTATGACACTTTAACCTTCCGATTCTTGCCCTCCTAAATGCGTCTGGCGATTGACCTCCGAAACTCAGAATGACGCTGTCATCTAAAGGATCACCGAGCATCACACCAGTCACCATCCAAGAATTGTCGTCAACCATCTTCTTTTTTTGAGCTCGGGCATCTGCAGTGCACGAACTCGAATCACCGGTCACAAACCTACCACCTCTACCCTTCTAAATGACCCACTCAGCAGAAGAACTATCATGTCGCCCCCGTCCTCTACCATACTGCTGCCTCGCCTCCTCCTGCCGCTCTAACTCCAACCCATACTGACCCCATCGTTACTCCGTCATCACTCTCCACCTCATCTGAATCCTCCTCGTCGTCGAAAGAATCCTCACGTGTGACGACGACGTAAACTATCCCTCTCCATCCTAACCGAAGCAGATATACCCCGTCTACGTGAATGACGAGGTGTTGAATCCTCTTCGTAAGCATGTACAACGCGTGACGGTATGAATTTTCATTTTCCTCCACGGTAACTCGATGACTATTAATTAAATTTTAGAAATGAAATGTTGTTTATTAATTATTTTTAACTAATTATCAATTAATACTAATTATTACTTATAAAAAATGGGAGGGGCGTTGGTACGAGCCGCCCCCACCCTTTTTAAATTTAATTTAAATGAGACATTTTACCAGATTCGAGTACACCGGGGCGTCCGCTGACTCCTTTCCTGCCCTCCGATACATTTTTCTTGATGATTATGAGAGGAAGATTAAGAGAGAGTGGTGGTAGGAAAGTGAAATGAAGAGATATATAAGTAGAAATGAGAGAATGACAAAATGGTAATTCGCAAGGACAATTTAAATAATTTTAGGGCGACAAATAACAATTCAGTAAGTTTAAGGGTGTTGCAATACAGTGAAACAAAAACCTTCTCAACCTTTCGGTAAATGGTGAAGAACCGTCAAATGAAAGGAGAAGGAGAGAAAGGAACTTCTGAGGAAGAAGATGGAATTTTTTATGACATCGGTCAATGCATCAATCTCGGTAAAATGTTGATCTAAATCGAATCAAGGGTTTGCACGAATCGGGAATAACAGATGAGAGACGAGAGACGAGAGACGAGAGATGAGAGATGAGAGAAACAAAAAGGTGATTAGTGATGGTTATTATTACGAGTTGTTGGAAAAATGGAAAACCAGAGAAAGACGACTTTTTTTCGTTTGATCAATAATTTTCCTGCAGCCTCTACCACTCAAGAAAAAGGAAAAAAATATCTTTGTTTCCTTGTGTGCTAAGGTTTTCCTCTCTCATACGAAACCGTAGACCTCCTGTGGGACCGATGGGTCTATGAGATCTCGTTTGAAAAAGAAAATAATAGGTTTTTTTTTGGCTTTTTGGTCTTAATCTATGTTTTGATGATTTAATCAACTTAATCTTAATTATGATCATGTAGAGTAGCACACATGTTGCATCACATATATATTGCCTTGTGCTAACCTCTACAGGTGATCAAGACTCAAGGAAGAAAGGAAATCAAGTCAAGACATGTAATCAAGCTCATTTGAAGACATGTAACTTGACATTTTTTGAGTCTTAGGTGAAGGGAATGTGTTCTAAAAGTTTTACTTTTAAATGTCAATTATTATGAATTGAATGAGAAATCGTTTTGTTCATTGTTTATGTTATTCGTCTTTTAGAAGTGTTAAGGAAGAGACTCTTGGTCCTTAACCGTAGAGCTCTAAAAGATATTGGTTTACATAAAACAAAAGATATTCGCAATCATGGTAATTAACATGAGACATTAATTACCGAGTTAAGATTGTTGTGTTGGTCATAGATCATTGTAGCTCTACAAGTGAGTGACAACACGAGTACACAAAAGAGGAAAATACTACTTTTGTATACTGAATTGACCTAACAAGTAAAATATTATAGAAATGTGTTTCTGTGTCATTAATATTTTACTGTGTCTTTGGTCCTTTGATATGAGACTTATATCCGATCGCTTAAGGAATGCTTAATTAGACTAGTGTCTTCAGCTATCGATAAATGTAGTGTAAAGGCGTTAGTCGGTTAAGTATGACTTTTGTTGGAGAAGATAGCTAGTCGAAAGATTATCATTGCCCCTCTTAATTGAGTGATGATATTAGTGGGCCCCTTGATAAAGCAAAGTTATAATGTGCACAATGTGATTTGAGTTAAGTCACATATTTGTAACTAGCTTAAAGAGATCAAGAAATGATTACTAATACAAAGATTACACAATACTACTTTGTGTGTATTCTTAATATCATGAGGCAAGAGACGGACACAAGTGGTGCACTCCATCACTAACTGGATCGGGTTTTGGTTCGAGTGGAATTAAGACATCTAACTAATTGGGAGCTATAATGTGTAGCTAGATACCGCGTATAGCTTGTGATATTAAGCTCTTAATATCACTGCCAACTTAGTTTAGATCCTCCCATAGGTCACACCACAAAACTGGGAAACAAGAAATGAGGATTTTGAGTTCATAAGATGTGTCGGGTTTCATGTAGAAAATGTGACACATGGGGTGAACAAGCAAAATCAAAATTATGTTGTGATTAATAACATAATTAGAATCTAAATTAAATTAATATGTGATGTAAATATTATAGGGTGTAATGATTAATCATTACATAGGATAATATGTTACATAAGTTGTGAATTTACTACTAATCCCGAAATGTCAAATTTTGTAGGAGTTAAACCGAAATTTGACAAGTCTGCAGTACTGTGTACAACGGTCGACGGTTAACGGTAAACGGTCGACCGATCGTGCACGGTCGACCGGACACGTCTCGACCGATAATAGGGAATTTTCGTCTGTTTGGAACGGTCGACCGAATCTATCGGTCGGTCGACCGAACATTGCGATGAAATATTTTTATGTTGCGAGTGGTCGACCGAATGTCGAACGGTCGACCGAAACTTGGTTCGAGCGGTCGACCGAACCTCCAAACGGTCGACCGGTCTAGACGGTTTTATGCAGAATTAATTTAAGAATTAATTAGATCATGCATGGAATTGGTCCATAATTGATTTAATTCGTGGCTAAGATTATTTATTATTAAATAATGGATGGTTAGATGGAAGTTTGTATGAAATCATGGGCAAGAGGTTGCACATGAATAGGTAATTTGGAGAGAACTTATAAATACAAGTTTATCTCATTACCTCCATAATTAATTCATTATTTTTCTGATGCAAAAACTCTCTCCATAATTCTCCACGAAATTCCCTTAATTCTTAAGTTTAGTTTTAGTTCTTAAGAGATCATCTTCTCAAGGGAATTAAAGAGGGGTTAGTAATTGGATTCTAAACCCTATCGGAGATTGAGAGACTAGCTTCCCTCTCTCCAACCTTGTTTAGAGTTTGGTGAAATCTCGGTGGCATCCGGCGCAGCAACAAGCATCCTCAACGTCTCCGAATCTTCAAGAAGTTTTAGAGAACTTCTAGGTATGAATTTTGGAGTCCCATGTTTGTTTTAATAAAAGTTTTAAAACTAGTTATTGAAACAAACCAATGCATGCATGAAATAAATCATAGAAAATTGTAATAGATCCTTATTACACATAAAAATTCCGAAAATATATATGTGTAATTAAACATGAAATCCTACATTAGGAACTTGTGTAAATTGAGCATACTTGAGCTAAAATCAACTCAAATACACACTAGGTTCCTTATAAAAGCCACACACGAAATTTCACATAATTTGGACTTCAATAAATCACCCAAACTTAGACCGGAAAACACTAAACCTGAACCCAAATTGACTGCCAACTTTTGGTCGACCAATACAGACCGTTCGGTCGACCGAAGGATCAATTACCCTGTTTGTGTTTTCACTGCCTGGTTTCTGTCGACCGAGTATACACTTTCGGTCAACCGTGTGAACTTATTTTTCCGACCGTTAGTTTTGTCGTATATACCCAACGGTCGTATTCGTATTAAACCAAAAATACCCCATATACCTTTTCATGTATCGGTCGACCGAGGACCTTGTTCGGTCGACCGAATGCCCGTCTCTTGACAAACTCAAATCTCCTGGAGGAAATCGGTCGACCACTAGACCTTGGCTCTGTCGACCGAATAGATTAATATTTGTCAACCCCATAGTGCCTGGTGCAAATCGGTCGACCGAACCATATTCGGAGTTCGACCGATCACAAAAGTGTACCTGAATCTTAGTGTTGGGCGTTCGACCGTTACCTAACCGGTCGACCGAACTGAGTTCAAAACTGCAAAACGGTCGACCGTTCATCCCGATCCGGTCGACCGAATTACCTCAGAATTGAGTACTGCGAGTTTCTGTTTTGTGTATCTTACACCAACACTCACCTAATCAACCCCAACAGATCTATTCTCTCTAATGCCTATATAAAGAGTTGTAAAACAGATTTTAACACAACTCTCCCACTACTACTTGTCCAATACATTAGAGAGAAACTCCCAAGCTCAAATTTCCCAAATCCAACACTCCAAGCTTACACTTCCACACATTAGCATCAATTCCACATCATAAGCTAAGTGTTCTCAAGTTAGAGAGTGTGTTCCGCTCAAGATCTCGTATGTAAAAGAAGCAAGGACTTCGGTGAAAGTCCGAAGTGTTCCTCTCGGATTGTGAGAAAAGAAAGTCAAGCAAGCGAGGGTGTTCGCGGTGCTTGTTTTGTAAAAGACGTTCTCTCCCGGCCTGGAACGGGGAATGGATAGTGAAGTCGTGAGCGGAGCTTGAAGTGTCGAACGGAGCTTGTAAGAAATGACGTAGGCGGTGACCGAGCCTCTGTAAAACCCTCGTGTCCATCGTGGTTGGCATTATCTTCTATTTACTTGCTTGTTTAGTTTAATGTCATTCCGTTAACGGAGTTAAAAAAATTATTATTTTAATAGTAATATGTACAAATTTTACCATATATAATTTAATAACTTATAAATTCAAATATGTCATTTTTATGATATTCACAACAAAACACTTCAATTTTTAAAAAATCAAGAATGTTAATTATCACAAGTACAAACGGTGAGAATACTGGTGTTTTGGTGTTTTTTTGTTATGAAAATTATAATTCAAAACTTTTGGAATTTAAGTGTTTTGTTAGTGAAAATCATACGAGTTTAATTCTTGTTTAAGTGTTTCGGAATTTAATTTTTATAGGGAAAAAACACCAAAACACTGGTATCTCTAGGGGTGAGCATTACCTGGTCCGGTCCGGTCGGTCCAGGTTTGGTCCGGACCGGATCCAACCGGTTCGGGTTCCGGTCCGGACCTTTTTGAAATTTCGGTTCCGGTTTGGTCCGGTCTGATTTTTGTTTTAAAAAATCCAGTTTTGGACCGGACCGAATCGGTCCGGTCCGGATGCTCACCCTTAGGTATCTCAACCGTTTGTACTTACGAGAATTAATATTCTTGATTTTTTGAATTTAAATGTTTTGTTGTGAATATCATAAAAATGAATATTTGAATTTCTAAGTTATTAAATTAAATAGAGTAGAATTTGTATATATTACTATTAAAATAATAATTTTTTAACACAGCTAACGGAACAGTAACTCCGTTAACAGAAAAAGTTAACGGAATGATATTAATGAAATTTGTATGGTTTTTAGTGGCATTAATAGAATTTGTATAGGTTTTTAGTGACATTAATACAAATAGCGATATAGTGATGACAGAAACGGAAATATAGTGTTTTGCAATGACATGCAAGCAAAAAACCCAAAATAATATACTACTATTAATACATTTAAAAAAAAACTGAGAATCCAAAATCAACATCCAAAAAGTCACTCAAAACCTCATGTTCTCCAACATCCCTCTAGCTCAAACCTTTAAAACAAAGGTTGGTTCTAAGTTTTAGGGGATTTCTAATATAAAGGTAACAAATCTCTCTTGTATTTGGTTTGATTTAAGCATTTATTTTGGTTTGAGTTTGCATTAATGAGAAATTGGAGTTGGCTTGACCAACAAGGATTAGATTGGAGTTTTGTGTGGTGGTTCCCAACGTGGTGGACAAAATCTTTGTTGGGTTTTGGATTTTGCATGTGTTTACTTTTAGTTATGCTTCCCTAGAATTTGATTCTAAAAATAATTGTAAAAATAGATTGAAGAAATAGATTAGAATATTATAGGTGAAAATTACAAGAGATATGATGTGATTAGGGATGGCAACGGATCGGTTCCGGTTCGGATATTGGGAGAACCGGAACCGGATCCGTTTTATAAATTTGGACCCATAACTGAACCGGATCCGGGTCGGTTCCCAACTTGGGTACCCAGAACCGGATCCGGTTGGTTCACGGGTATCCAGAACCGGATCCGGTATGCAAAATATGTTTTTTTCTTCTATTTACCTAAATTTATATGTATTCAATTTACCTAAATTTCCCCAACAACTTTACTGAACGTCTGAACTTGTGAAAACCTAATTGCAATTAATAAATTAAACTTGCAATCATACATGTTATTTGAACTAAAAAATATATGATTAGAGTTAGTCTTATTTTAGACTTGCAAACAAGATGTCATAACTCAGCAGACCGATTTAAGCACCAAAACAAAGTTGCAAATTAAGAATTTAACAACCATACTCTTAAATTCAACCTCCAAAACAGAAAATGGAATCAGAAATTCAACATAACTGGTGTTTAGGCATGTTTGCAGCAACTACAACAAAATACAACCAAATACAAACTATAATTTATACAAGATAACATTAAGCAAATTAAACCTTAGTTTCGATACTCTCTTCTCTGGGATGTCAGCATCCATGATATTGTTGCATATTGAAGCACGCTTATCTCTGAAAGCGCAGCTTCAATGTCAAAAACAAATAAGAAATGAATTAAAACAAATAACAAGAGAATAACTAGATTTGGACAGATAAAAAAGTTAACTGAAAGACAAATTGTTACAGAGGTCATTCTTCTTCACCATGCTCGAATTACATCAAATCATCAATACGTGCTGCTAAATTCACAAAAACTAATGGAGTTTGTGACTATATCATGCAAGATGACGATATCATTGCTTATAATGACAAAAAAAGTCATAACAGAAAACATTCCAAACATACCTGCAGTTTGGATTAGGAAGCACCACTCTACCCAGCATGTAGCCCTTTGGCAATGTTAGTCCTCTTTGTTCCAAGTACAATCCAAGAATCTCCATTTGCCTGGAAACCTCTTCTACCTGCACAAATTCACCAAAAAGTACAAGATAATAGCACTTCACCACATTTCCTGAAAATCGACCTTCAATGTAATAAACTTTTTTTTCCAATATGTCCATAATAAAATCACGAGGACTACCCTCATAATCATCACCTTCACTTCTTGCAAAACTTGGTTTACCCACACCTCTCCAATGTGCACTTACATGAATGGTAGTAGATCCAACTGTGTTATATATTCTCTTGGGTCTGTTGATGAACCACATTTTGATTTTTGACAACCACATTTCAATTCTCAAAACTCAAGAATAAAATATGCTTCACGGGTTCAGATTGGAAGTGGTAAAAGTTACATAAGTCATTCTTACAAGAAAATCTTTATTTTTCAAGATTCACACTAATAATCTAATTGACATTCTACAAATAACAGAATTGCAGAATCCCAACGAACTCAACAACTAAAAACAAATCCAAATAATTAATGAAAATCAAAGAAAAAGGAAAGAAAATTACCCCAGGAAGCGACAACTTGATTCTTCCCCAACGACGCAGGAGGGAGACCGGGAGAGGGAGGCGGCTACGGAAGAGGGAGACCGGGAGAGGAGAGTCTTCGTCTCCCAGATCACAGTCCACGAGAGTGGAAATGGAGAGGTTGGGACTTGGGAGAGGGAGTGGTGGAGACGACAACAAGGGAGTGGGTAAGGTGGGTTAGGGTTTTTCGTGGGTTGCGACTGGGAGAGGGAGTGGAGGCGGCGGGAGAGGGAGTGAGAGTTTTTCGTGGTTTGGGGCAAGGGAGAGTCAGACTTGGGAGAGGGAGAGGGAGTGTAGGCGTCAGCAGCGAGTGGATGAGGGAGAGGGAGAGGGCAGCAACGCCAGCGAGTGGGAGGGGAGAGAGAGCGGGAGGCGGCGACAGCGGGTGGGAGAGGGAGAAGCTGGAGGCGGCGGGAGTGTTGTGCGGTGAGTGTAGGGTTAGCTCTTAGGTTAAGTTTTTTTTAATATAATAATAAATCGGATCCGGTTCCGGATCCGGGTCCAACGGTGAGAACCGGATCCGAACCGGATCTGGGTCGGTTCTGAAATTAAATATCCAGATCCGACCCATATCCGTTTTATCTCGGTTCGGTTCCGGTCCGATACTACCGGTTCGGTTCCATCGGTTCTGGATACTCGTTGCCAACCCTAGCTGTGATTTTGTGTATTGTACATGGTGTGGTCAAAAAATTAGTGGTCATGTGAGTTAGTTTTGATGTTTTGCCTACTTTTTATTCTATTTTTGTTTCATTTGGGTTGCACGATTAACTTGATTTTTTTTGTGAAATTTAGCTTTCACCATGGAAAAATATTTCAAAAGGAAAGAAAAAAATAATTGAATCGTTTGAAACAATATTAGTTAATGAAGTGAAAGAAAAAGAATCCAATAGTTGTGTGAATCAAAATCCAGATGGGTACCCTTCATATCCAGGGTTAAGACCTATTATTACATACTATGATGTTAATATTAAAGATGATGTGCGAAGATATTATTTATTGAAAGGATCGTGTCAACCTTGGAAGCATAAATTTACTAAAAAGATGACGAAGATCATAAACACCAATATATTACATCTTTGTTTGATGAATTTATAGCATTGCAAAAGATGTCGTTTATTGCTTGTTTTGTTATCTTTTCAAGTCGATTCATAAAGAACGGGATGTGTTCAAAATATGAAGAATTGAAGAAAAATGTTGTAATCAATTTTATATATTATTATGTTTTTGTTAAATTTTATTATTACGTATTAATGTATTATAAGTTAAAATTCATATTTCAATCTAAGTTTTATATATTATTCTATTTTTGTTAGATTTTATAACTATCGTCCACCTCAGTCATCTTTTCCCATCTTGCCAACTCCCCTCCCTGGCGTCTGTCCCCAACACAACTCAGACAAAGATCTTCTACTAACTGATTTATTTATCTCAATTATAAAAATAAAATCTCACTCATCCAACCAATTACAGCCTATCAATAGTCTACTACTCTACTTAAACCCCCCAAAACTCTAATTCAACTTCTCCTTCTTCCCAACAACAATGGCTTCCACACCAAACCCACCACTCCCATTCCACCCCAAAACCGCCTCCAAACCCACCATCCGTCCCTCACACCTCTCCTTCCGCCGTCGCGGCCCCGTCGCCGCCGCCCTCGTCCCCGACAACGGCGACAAGACCTGCGAGAACGCGTGGTCTCTCGAGGAAACTAGGGTTCCGGAGGATTCCAAGGTGGTGGCCGCCCGGGAGTCCCACTCCTTACCCAGTAAGTGGATTCGGACCTGGTTTCGAAGTGGATTTGGGGGTGGAGGGGATTATGTGTGTTTGATGTTGAGAATTGTGACCTGTTTGAAGTTGGGGAAATGAGCTTCAGGTTGTGTTTGGTGTTGGGGTTTGTTGGAGATCGCAGAATTTGAGATTTTATGAAGGCGTTTGATTGTTTGGCGATTGGTGGGAGGTGAAGGGAAATTCTGAGGTGTTGGGGATTTTGGTTGAATTTTCTCTTTAATTTGTGTCCATTCCTAATAGTGTCAAAGATGAAGATTTTGTTGGCCTTTGGATTACAATTGACTAAATCAGCGTGATTCATATAAGTTGTCTGTAATTCTTATTTATTTATCGTGAATTAACAGAAAGTTATCTAGGAATTAGATCATGGGTCAATTAGAAACAACCTCTCTATCACAGGATGAATGGGGTATGGTTGCATACATGTGAACCCCCTCCCCTGCTTAATGTGGGAGCCTCTTTTGAGGTTTTGGGGGTAATGCTGATGTTTTCTCTTTAATTTGCTTTAGAGTCTTAGTGATGTTTTGTTTTGTCTTGAAGAGATCAGATAATCATATGTGTGGGAATTTAAAATATGGTATTTGTTTGAAGTTGGATTTTTTCGGAGAAAATGGGTTTGTGGGCTCTTTTCTGATGTTGGCAAATACTGGATGTCAATTTTTTTTAATCTTTTAATGAAGCTATGGGTCTAGGATTGGTTTCTATGTGCAATGAGGAGATTTGGAAGAAAAGAATGGCAAATTGTTAATGGTGTGGATCAGTGTTTGAGGTTGAAAATTTTGATATTTTGATGAATTTGAGATCGCTTTGAAATGAAAGGTTGGAGAAAAGGGGGAAAGTAGGGTTTTTATGATCTTGTGTGTGCTTGGTGTCCAAATGCTCATTTGCTGATAAGATTTTGTAATGGTGTCGTGACTTTTGATAACATGTTTTAATAACTTTAATTGTGTGAGTAAAAGGTGTGTAGGGTTGTAAATGGACGGGTTTAACCTGCCACCCTGTCCCGTCTTGCCTAATGTGGGTTGTGGTAAAAAATTCCTTACCCACCAACCCGTTTAATAAGTGAGGCGAGTTGCGGTTATCTAACTTAATTAATATAATCAAGATTTATTTTTAATTAATATATATTATATTATAAATATAATTAAGATTTTACTATTAAGACTTTAAATCTAACATAGTGAAATAACGTATATTACTCTATATCATGGAGTTATGGACTTTTGCAATGTGATTGTTGACTTGTGGTTTGTAGTTTTGGACTAAAAAACTATTTATGTGGTTATGCACTTTATGTATGCTTTTTTTATTTGTTTTGGACATGCACATTATCATGTTTTGGACATGAAAATGAAACTATTAAAATGTTATATGTTATGCTATATGTATTTTGTTTCTCTAAGTATTTTGATGATATATACAAATTTGTTGTGGTTGTACATGTTCTAAGTCATAAGATCGTATGAGTTCTAATTTATAAAAATAAAAAATCTAAAGACTCAAGTCACTTAACCCGCCTAACCTGTCCTGCTCCCACCTAATCCACCTTTAGGCGGGGTGAGTAGCGGTTGTTAAATTATTGCCCTGCATCGCCTCGCCCACCCAATTAACTTAGGCGGGGCGGGTAGCGGTGGGGCAAAAACCCGCCCCACCCCATTTACACCCTTAGGTGTGATGATAAGTGGGTATGTGGAAAGGAGGATTTAATGTGCTGTTAGACTAGTGTCGTATTGGTGAAGTCTGACACCTGCTAACATTCTACAAAACGTTTTAGGTGGTGGATGCCACTATTTGATGTTGATGAGTTTAGTTAAACATAGTTGATGTGGTGTTTATTCCTTGTGATTTGTACTGGCCTACTGGAGGTTCATATAGATTGTTTCACAAAGTAATGCTGTGGTCTGCATACTTAATGTGAAGCTTGCATTAGTAAAATAAGATAGGTTCAGATAAGGCGCTGCTTTGTCAAAAAAAAAAGGAACCTAGTATCAATTTGTTAGCATTATAGGAAGAGCGGTTTGTTTAAGATTATAAGTGATTTTTTAATGTCTTATAGGTTGGGACACCAGTTTAAAACATTTTTTTATAGCATTGAGATCAATTAGAGATCCAAAAAATATGATGAGGTTTACCACCTATGCTGATTTGACATCAATTTTCTATGAATAATTTGCTCATTGTTGGTATGTATTAGTTAGTAGTGGAATATCGCTAGGAGAGTCAAATATCTGTTAGTATTATTTTTTCATTATTAAATTAACACTAGGAAGTGTCCAGCTTTTAAGTTGTGTTGATCAACACCCAAGATTCTTTTGATACTTACGGGTTAGAAGTTATGGTATGTGACCCAATTAATGTGCATATCATAGTTCTTGATTATCTGATTATCACTTTTTTGTACATGCCTTCTATAATCTATCATACATGTACACCAGAGCCTTTATCTGCATCAGATTTGTCGGGTGCTGTGACTGGATCTCGTATTCGAGTTGCATATCAGGTGGTTTTCGTTATTTTTCTTTTTTCTTTTTGTAGTTGTTATTGTGGTTCCATGGTTGTTTCTCATTTGCAAGTTGATCTAAAATGACTTCAATGAATTTATCTTTGTTATCCACAGTCCATCCTGTTCTTATACAATTTGATATCCAGGGCCTTCCAGGGGCTTACAGTGAAGCTGCTGCTTCCAAGGCATACCCCAACTGTGAAGCTGTTCCGTGCGAGCAATTTGACACTGCATTCAATGTGAGATTGTCATTTAGTTTTATTCTAATTGACGAATGGTCCCCTCATCTGTTAAACCATTTTGCAGTGAAAAACTGTGATAATTGTTTGGGCCCTAAAACAAAACAGTAGATGCTAGAGCAGAATCTTGGTTAAGATTTGATCTATAAGAAGTTGAGGTTGAGGCATTCATGATGGTGTTTCCCTCATGGAAGGTTTAGTACTGATGTAACTTATAGAAATGTTCAGGGGGAAAAGGCATGTTAAAGCTGTGAAGCAAATGCTTTATTCTTTCTAGTTACTAAATCAGTGAATTTGCAGCAAAAGTTATCTTCTGAGATTCCCTTTGCAAGGTTGAAGCAAAGTATTTTGAGATTTTCTTACCTCAGAATAAACTTTTTAGTCATCGCCAGAATTTTAATCCGATGGAGCAAATAACAGTTGATTTGATGCTTGTTCCGTGGAGTTCAAAAAATGCCTTTTTAATGACGTTTCCAAATACTGTTCGTAGTGCCTGCATATTTCATTACATCGACTTGGCACATGTTTTGGATTAAAAAAAGCCTGCCATAACTAGAAGTCGTAGCATACAAGTGTTCTCATTCACAATATTAAACCTTTTTGGCTTTTATAATATTACACCTGCTTAAAGGTATCTTTCTTCTTGGTGTTTAATGAATATTAACTTTTGATCCCTTCATACAGGCTGTTGAAAGATGGCTTGTTGATCGTGCAGTCCTACCAATAGAGAACTCACTTGGTGGCAGCATTCATCGAAATTACGATCTGCTACTCAGACATAAGTTGCACATTGTTGGTGAAGTTCAATTTACTGTTCGTCATTGCTTGCTTGCAAATCATGGTGTCAAAGTGGAAGACTTAAAAAGAGTCCTCAGCCATCCTCAAGTAGCTTTTCCTTTCAATTTCATTTTAATTTTCCCTACCAAACAAAATGTACAGTCCTAACTTGTCACTTTCTCGTTATTTTAATCTGAATAATGTTTTCAGGCCCTTGCTCAATGTGAGGATACTCTAACGAAGTTAGGGGTGATTAGAGAAGCAGTTGATGACACTGCAGGCGCTGCCAAGGTGAGTAATGATTGGATTCCATGTTCACTTTAGCAGTCAATCTTAGGTTGTAATTGCTTATTGGGTTGGTTCTCTACATTTGCAGTTTATTGCCGTCAATAAGCTCCTAGACTCAGGAGCAGTTGCTAGCTCTTCAGCAGCAAAAATCTACGTTTTAAATATTCTTGCTGAAGATATCCAGGCAAACTTTTGATACTTGGAATATGAAGTTGGGATGTCTTTTCCATTTTATAATAATCTGTACTAAAAGGTTTTGGTATTCACATATTAGGACAACTTGGAGAATGTCACTCGATTTCTGATGTTGGCGAGAGAACCCATTATTCCTGGCATCCACAAACCATTCAAGGTAACTTATGTGCCTTCGTTGTAGCTTTTCAGAGCTAGTTGCTTGAGGGCCTACTCCATGTAACATCAGATACATCTATATGGCCTTGTGATTTTTGCTTTTGGGTCCTAGACCAGCATTGTTTTTTCTCTAGAAGAAGGGCCAGGTGTGCTTTTTAAAGCACTTGCAGTTTTTGCTCTGAGGGACATCAACCTTACAAAGGCATGTTCCTAACAATATCTTTGCACAAGGTACTTTTAAATTATCCACATGTTAATTCATGATTTTCCTCATGGATGCTTATTTTGCTTCAGATTGAAAGTCGTCCTCAGAAGAACAAACCCTTGAGGATTTCAGATGATGCTACTAATTGTTCTCAAAGGTTTGTTGAAATTATTAAGACTATATTTTGTGCATTACTCTAGTCGCCTTGGTGCTAAAAATGTTTTGTTTCAACATTCATTGTGATTTCAAAATTTCTAGATCCTCAAATTATTGATTTCTTTTATTTGTGCAGATATTTCGATTATCTCTTCTTTGTAGATTTTGAGGCGTCCATGGCATGCTCAAATGCTCAGAACGCTCTTCGGCACCTCAAGGTATTATTGTGCGCTTAATTGCAGAAGATGTATTCTTTTGACATGTAATTTGATCATGGTGTTATTTCCAGGAATCTGCGACTTTCTTGAGGGTGTTGGGAAGTTACCCTATTGACACTAACGAAGTCTGACCAACTTATACCATAAGATAATTATGTCATCAACATATAAAAGGTAATCTAGGTTTTGCATTTAAAAGTTACCTCAAGTGTTTTTGCTACGTTTTGCAAATCTGCTTATGAATGTTACACCTACAGTATATATCACTGGCTTCTTGGAACTATTTGCAGAAGAAACTTTTGTTTCAAACATCACATATATAAAGGTGCTCCTTCAGATGATAGCATTCACACTCTTGACTTGATCTTTGCTTTTCTTTCAGGACATCAATTTTCTTGCCCAAATCCAACTGTTACTGCGATCAAATTATGATTACATTACATGTTCATATTACATGTTCATATGTTTTTTTTATATCAATAAATAACTTTCAACTATGGTAGCATATGAATTGTCAATTTAGTCATCCATCTTATCTTTACTATAATTGTCAATTGTCAATTTACTACCTTTTAAAGATATTAATTTTTTTATATATTCCTTTTATAAAAGCAGAAGTCTCCTGATGGAAGTTTGGAATGGGATATGGATGATGGCAGTCAAATCCATGTCATATTTGCTCTTCTAGTCGATCTTTCAATTGTTCTGTTCCTCTTGCTGTATGGGAAATAATAAGTTACCTGCTAAGTTTTGTTCATTGATATGCTGGTTGACTAGGTGGTTCTGATCTGTACGACCAATGTATCCACAGACGCAGGACATGCCAAATTGATCTTCAACAGCAATCTGTAGTTGCCCTTCAGATCATATTTTTTGAGACCAATTACTTTTTGTAACACGAGAAAACCTGTTTACTGGTAGATTCTATTCTTGTTTGTTTGTAAGTTGTATTTGATTATTTGCTAGTTAAACATCCTGCATTCTCAAAGAAAGAGAAGAAGTTTAATGTTCTGAGGGCTGATTTACATTTTCGTTAAAGATGACAATGTTGATGTTTATATTAGCTCTCAGGTTTCTGAATCCAAGAAAACAGATCTGTCTAGTTTAACTGTTGTCGAGTTTACCGCACTTGATGACCCCGTTTCAGGTTCACACTCGACTATGGATGGTTTGAGAAAGTCGGTAGGAGGAGAAGTAGAACTGTTATGCCTTCATGTCATAAAATATATTGCGATGTTGTTTTACTGTTATAGTTTTGTGGTATATGTATGTTGGCGGAAGGAGTTAAAGTCGAAGTGTTATGCCTTCATGTCATTAAGCATGTCGTGATGGTGTGTTATCGTTATAGTTTTGTGGTATATGTTTGTTAACGTGAAGTTCAGCAAGGAGTGTAACGGTGGATGATCCCCTCTTAACATGATCAAGCCAGGTTCTACTTTGTCATCGGTGGGAGCTCAGACTTGCATTGATTTAACATGATCATTTCAGAGAGATTGTGATTAATCGTTAGTAATTTCTAGAGGAGAGTCGCTATTACGCTTGGTGCGGGATTATACTAAAGCCTACCATTGGACGCTGCCCATGTCTGTATATCATGGATGGTTACTCTTACGTTGAAAAGGGGTACGTTAACATCAAAGATAATTTCAAAGACATCATATCATATTATCATGAAGTTGAGGTGATTTTGTGTGAAAATGAATTTTATATGGGTATTGATTTAAATTGAGCAACACGAGATGAACTCCATCGCTCCAATCTTACTCACCTTTTTTTTCTTTTTTCTATTGGGAAACCACTTGTTAGTTTGCTCCATTGGGAGTTTGGGATGACAATTTTTATTTTTTATACTAATTTTCAAAGTACTTCAATAGATATACCTTGTTTTCGCCAAAATAATCAACAATTCGATTCAAACGGAGGAGATCTTTCGACCAGACCATAATAAGATAAGGGGGCTACTATTCGTCGCCGGAAAACTACTTAAATCGTCCTAAAAATGACATTTTTGACATTAACAAATCAATTAATACTCATTTCGTCCCGTGTCTTTAAACAAGGTGTTTGACTCAGTTTTATTCACATTCCTAGTACCAACACCACGAAAATGTCTGGCGAAGCACCTGAATTCGGCGAGGTAACGGAGGTGAATTTTTTTTCCCGACTCGGGCGTCTGGCTAAGCCGACCACGGTGGAGGCGTGTTAGACAGACGCCTCCACCAAGGTGGAGGCGGCTTAGCCAGACGCCTGTTTTTTTAATTTTTTTTCCGTGGGCGGGGAGCTTGTGGCGAGGATCATTATATGGAGGTTTGGGCCGACTTGTTTCCTATTGCTAATTTTTACAAGTGTGCGGTCATGTATTTTGCAATGAGAATGGATGGTTCGTTGTTCCCGTGTCTTACTGTGCTACCTTGGGAGAGTCCGTCTGCCATGACGAAGCTTGTCAGAGTTGGTCATTGCTCATTTAGGGAGTTACAGACTTTTTATTCGTTTGAAATTAGCTGATAATTTCCCAGTACCTCCTATAGCGACATTATGGTATCAAATGTGAGATGAGAGTGTTGTTGGATGGGAGGATCACTACGAAAGTAGGATGAAGTATTGGAATCGGTTACGTAGTACATTTTGATTGTAATATGTAATGTTTTGTAATGTATAATATATCGTGTATTTGTACTTATATCGTGTTGTTCTTTTACCGTATTTTAAATTTAAATATTATTTGATATCTAAAGAAATAAGTTGAAGATATTTTCGTGACAAATAAATTTTAAAAATACGATAGCCAAAGAAATACGTAGAAGATATGTTCGTAAGAAATAAATAATAAGAATACACAAATAAGCATAAGTAAATACCAACAAATGTAGTAACATTGCAACATATAACAAAACGATAGTAAAAGCAAGTCAACTACAGCTCAACATCTGAATCATGGTCTGAAATGCCCAACTGGTTGTTCCAATCTTCAATGAGGCGATCCCAATCTGTACATGCAAGTCTCGTATCCTCAGTCGGCATCCTGTCTCTCTGTCGCAAGAACGGCTGCGTACACCGTATCGTCCTACTCATCCACTATATGTAAAATAAAAATTAGCGTACATTAACAATAATCACAAAATATACATTACAATTAAAAATAAAATTAGATAAACTTACCGCATCGACACATGTCCTATCCAGTGGTCTCTCCGGTCTCGGAATGATACCGCGTACGATAAGTGGATGTGAGCACCTACCGAACCACTGCAAATAATCTGCAGCACAAGTGGAGGGGTTGTGGCTACGACTCAGATCGTCCAGGTGTAGTCGTCCTACTCTCCAAACCGATTCCTCGAACGAAACGTTATGCCTGACGTCGTACGTCGTCGCAGCCGCAGACCGTACTGCATGCTCGGGCGTCGGGATGTCAACCGGGATCACCTGAACGTAACCTAACTGACGTAACACGCGATCAAGTAAATAAGGCTCTGTGATATCCCTATAACGAATAACACCCATAAATGTAGTCCTCGGCACAGCTACAGCAGACTCGGGACCATACGACAACCACTTCACCTAAACGTTTATACGTTAATAATAATAAAGTTAAAATTTAAATAAACATGAATGATATATACATTATATACCTGCGATGCAGTCATCTGATCTAGCCATCTAAGAATAGAAAGAAGTCGACCCCCGCTCTTATCCTCGGCCCGGACAGCCCACATACGCGAACGAGGATGACCACGCTCAACAATCTTCCGCTCCCGATGTGGGCGGAAAGCAGGAAAATACTCATAGATCCAAGCCTGCAGCATTGTAAGACAACCAGTAATCCCAGAACAATCAGCACGACTAGATATACTCAGCTGGTGATACAGATATGCCAACGTCGCCGACCCCCATGAGTACTGACCAATGGTATCTGGGTCCCTCGCCTCCAGTAGGTCGCGTGGTCTGACTCTGGAACCGCTCTTGTCGACAAACAAGACGCAGCATAGCAGTAAGAAGAGGTAAGCAGTCATCTGCGTATCCTCAGTCTGTGGTGGTATCCCCCGTCTGCAACACTCGTCCACAACATCGATACTAACACCACCGTCACTCCAAAATGAGTTATCCCGCCCAAGACCCTCCAGGCTGACACCCAGCAACTCAGATACATATAACTTCAGCACAGATGTCGCCGCCTGCGCACTGACCATAAGACCCTCAACAGGAATGTGCAGAATCTGAAAGACGTCATGCAACATGATCGTCATCTCTCCGAACGGCAAGTGGAAAATGTTGGTGTCTGACTGCCACCGCTCCACGAAAGCCGAAATCAACGGCATGTCGATGCAGGAAAACATGTTGTACGTCAAGTGACCCAATCCACTGTCAACCACGATCGCCGTCATATCATCAGTTATCACTGAACGCCATGCATGCAATGTCGTACAAGCTCTGTGCTGATTATGGCACTTCAAAACATTCTGATCCTCGTCATCCCAGATGCGTCTGGCGATGTGGCCTCCGAAACTCGGAATGACGCTGCCATCTACAGGACCACCGGGCATAATATCTGTGATGATCCAAGAGTCGTCCTCACCCAGCTTCTTCTTCTGAGCTCGGGCGTCTGCAGTGCACGAACTCGAATCACCGGTCACAAACCGGCCACCTCGATCCTTCCTAATGACCCACTCAGCCGAAAGACCACAATGTCACCCCCGTCCTCGACCAGACTGATGTATCGCCTCCTCCTGTGGCCCCAAGTCATTCCGGCCACCATCGTCACTCTCGTCGTGACTCCTCAACTCATCTGAATCATCCTCGTCGTCGAAAGAATCCCCAGGTGTCTGACGACGACGTAACAGATCTCTCTCTCTCCTAACTGAAGCTGAAATACCACGTGTACGTGGATGACGAGGACCTGACTCGTCTGCTACACTACGTACCGCTCCTAAAGGGAATTGATTTCCCTTTTCCTCCACGGTAACACGATGACTCTTAATTCAATTTTAAAAATAAAATTTTATTAATGGATTTACTAAAATAATTAAACTCATTATTAACTTAATAATCGATTTATTTAGCAATTATCAGAATTAATCAATAATCCTTTACAAAATTCGTACACAACTAATTATTAACATAATAATATATTTATTTAGCTATTATCACAACTTTTAATCAATAATTCATTACTAAAATAATTAAACCAATTAACTTAATAATCAATTTATTTATTAATTTTCACAATTTATAATCAATAAAGGATTTACTAAACTAATTTAACTCATTATTAACATAATATTCAATTTATTTTAAATTTATCACAATTTATAATCAATTTAAACAAATTCAAAAAAAAATCGGGGCGTGTGCGGGAGACGCCTACCCTACGTGGGAGGCGTCTCCTGCAGACGTCTTGACCAATGTTCAGGCGTCCGCGGGAGACGCCCGACCCAACGATCGGGTGGCCGTGGGAACCGCCTCCCCCCCGACCCAATTTTTTTTTAAATTAATTAAAATAAACAAGATAATTTACCAGTTGTGAGTAGTCCGGGGTGTCCGCTGGTTTTTTTCCTGGCCTCTGAGACATTATATCTGGTGAATAGAAGAGTGATATGAAGAGAAAATTGTGTTAAAAGAGTGAAATGAAGAGTTATATAAGTAGAAATGGTAGATGAGCAAAATGGTAATATGTTAGGACGATTTAAGTAGTTTTACGACGACAGAGTTACGTTTAACAACAAAAATATCGGTTAAGTAGAATTGTTTCGGCAAACACGAGGTGCAAACTAAAAAAACACCCACCAAATCCTGACTGACATCCTGATGAAACCACAGCCGTCGGATGCTGAGCCGAAACCCACTTCCATTTCCTTAATACCCTCCGGACCCTATAAATAGGTCTGGATTAGGGTTTTGCTCTCCTCACCTCGGCGGCGGAGACGAAAGAGCGAGCGCGAGAGCAAGAGCGAGAGAAGACGACACTTCCGACACATCACAATGGGGTAAACCTCCATCTCCCCGTCCCTTTCCAGATCTCTCCCTTACGCTTTCGTTCTCGTCGTTTTTTTTACGACTCGTTTCGGTTGTAATGCTTCCTTCCAGATCGAGTAAAGTTCGCTCTTTTCGGTGGAATTCTGTTTGCATATTTAGGGTTTACGCTTGCGTTAGGATGATTAGCATGAAATGTGTTGGTGTTGTTTCGAATCATCGAGATTATGACTACTGGTGTTAATCGAGATTGTGTTGTGATTATTTGTCTCAACACTGAATATCAATTGGAAGTTGTAGATCTGTCTTCTTGTAGATATCGTGTAGCTTTTTTTATTGTAAAAGGCGATTTTTTTTGGTAAAAAAACTGAGTTAAGATTGAATGATAATCTGAGATTCTGATTGATGTTAATTTGAGTGATTAATTGTGTTCCAAGTGCTTAGCAATGTGTTTCTTTTTATGTGATGTTTTCCACTGGAATTACTTAACAGAGGCAGAGGACAAATAGAAACCTAAGGTGCCATGATGATTGATTACATCTCGTTAATCCGAAGCGTGTAATGCGGATAATTATCTATCCATTCTTGAAAATCTGAGCACCTAGTAACCAATATAAATAACATCCTCTAGGAACCTTTTTACTTTAGTTCATTTTGTATGCCGATTTGTATCGTAAATTTTTGTGAGATGGGTGTCTAAGTTTTTTTTATTTTTAACATATTTTCAGGAAGACTCGTGGTATGGGAGCTGGGCGCAAGCTCATGAAGCACAGGATTAGGCAAAGGTGGGCGGACAAGGCTTACAAGAAAAGCCATCTTGGTAACGAATGGAAGAAACCTTTCGCAGGTTCCTCCCACGCCAAGGGCATTGTTTTGGAGAAGATGTAAGATGTCATTGCTCATTCCTATTTGAATCTATAGTTCTGGGTTCGATTGTCCCTGAGCAGTTGAGTTCTACTTGCAGTGGTATTGAGGCCAAACAGCCCAACTCTGCTATCCGAAAGTGTGCTCGCGTGCAACTCATCAAGAACGGTAAAAAGATTGCTGCCTTTGTGCCAAATGATGGTTGTTTGAACTACATCGAAGAAAACGTGAGTGTGGTTATAATGATGTACATTGTTTGAACTATTTGGCAATGAATGTTTACTTCTTTCTGTTTATGTTAACAAATATAATTTTGTTTGTTTGTTTAGGATGAGGTGTTGATTGCTGGATTTGGTAGAAAGGGACATGCTGTTGGAGATATTCCTGGAGTTAGGTTCAAAGTTGTGAAGGTGTCTGGTGTGTCACTTCTTGCCCTCTTCAAGGAGAAGAAAGAGAAGCCGAGATCTTAGATTCCAAGTTCTCTATTTGATTACCATCTGTTTGTTTGGTGCAGCAGTTTTTGTTAAATTTTGTTGATCATGGGCTGAGAATTCAGAATGAAACTTTCGCTGTTTTGCTTTATGGTTTATTCCTAAGGAGTGGGTTAATTTATGATAGTTTGGGAACACGAGTGATCTTAATTTACATTTTCCATTATGTTATGTTGTGGTTCTTATTTTGGTATTTCTTAATTTGTTCGTATTAGAATATCTTAGTTTAATTTGCCGCCCTTTCAAATATACGGTCTCGTTGTAATGAACTCGGTCCCTATTGTTTTCATGTGTATGCCTTCTCAGTTTCGTCTGAAGTAAGGCATCTTGCTTAAATTTAGTTTTACTTGGTTTTCTAATTAGAAGCTCCAACTCTAAACCGAATCATTTGTGATTTCAGCTCCGGGTTTTGGTCTGGACTTTGCTGAAAATCTGGGTCCAGACCTGTCCGTTTTTTTAAATTTTTAGCCAAAAAGTTGGTCTTGACCGGTCTGGACCGGATGCATAGTCCTAGCTTCGAGTATAAGAGTCATAGTATTTGATCTGCTTGGTTATCGAACTGGCATGGTCGTTTCTTTTCTCATAATCGTTTCTCTAGACTAGTTGCAGTTGTACTGTTCGGTTTCAGTTAATGATCTGATATGGTCGTTTCTTTTCGTGTCACGAGCCCATTAGTCGTTCAGTTTAGTTAAAACTAAACGACCTTTACGGTTCCCACAATACGAAATGATGGTATATCGAAGGGATGGATCATGTTTCATCGTGATGAGTTCTATTCAAAAGTGTATCACTCTGGGTGCTAACTGCTAAGTGTATACCATTGTCATAGAAATACTAACATTTTGTTAAAAACTTCTTAGGATCTTAGGTGGTGGTTTAAACTATGCGTTGAACCTTGAAAATTGGCTTAGGCAATTCTACAAACATTTAGCATACATTCAAACAAACCACAATAGCAAACACAAAACAAAACACACGAGATTTACGTGGAAAACCCAAAAGAGAAAAACCAGGGACGACGGGGGCTGACGAATGCTTCATTATGAAAGATTGTGCATGGAAGGAGCCGGAGATGATTACAACGCACACCGTATTAAGGTTGAATGATTCTTCAACAACAAGATTCTCAATCAATACACAAATGAGTTTGGTGGCTAACTAACCTCTCAATGGTGACTCTCTTTCTCTCAAGCTTTTTTCAATCCTTAATCTAGGGTTCTAGCAACTTGGTATATATAGTGGAGAGGTTAGGGTTGAGATAATGGGGTAAAATATCCCAAAAATACCCTCCCAGAATTTATGTTCCGTCTGCAAACGGTCGACTGAACAAGGGTCGATCGACCGTCTCAAAACATTTCGTTCCACCATTCGGACAAACGGTCGAACTCCCTGAGCATGAAAATTGTTCATCGTCTTCCTGATATTTTCGGTCGACTGGTCAGAAGACAAACGGTCGACCGATACACTTGAGTATCGATTCAGTTTTCTTTATGATAATTTCGGTCGATCGGTAGGGAGACAATAGTCGACCGTACACTTAAGTCATTTTTGCTGAGAAAATTTTGTGGTCGATTGTTGGCCAAACGATCGACTGAACTCTGAGTCAACTTCTCAATCTGGGCTAACGGTCGACCGTTGATCAGATTCCGGACGACCGTTGCACTGCCTGACTGCTGTTCTGAAAGCAATTTTCCAACAAAACTAGGTTCATTATTTAGAATGCTAGAAGATGACCTTAAACTATTCTTGATATTCTGTCCTCAAGATTGAAATCCAACATTCACTTACATTTGCATGTTTGGAATTTAAAATGAGCTGGAGCATAGTAGATTAAATTTTAAAAACATTGTTTTAGTATTAATAGCAATACAAATGTGTTGAAGGCGTTAGTTGTTGATTTGGGTTGTTTCCCTAGTGGCTATAAAGTATAAACTTATCATCCATCTTATCATCCCTAGTGGCTGAAGAAGCTTTAGTTAAGTAATGTAGGTTGTACTACCAATTGCATCCTAAATTACGAAACCTTAACAGAGTCACAGGTAATGAAAAAGTCGAAGGTGATATGTTGGTATAATTTTTTCCTTCCACCTTTTAAAAATCATACATCTACCACCCAACTTACATCAATTAGGTTGATATATTTCTGATCTCGGGAGATGTAAATTGCTTATATTACGGATTTGTATCCTGCATTTGGTATAGGTAAACACACAAAAAAGGAAAATAATGACTTTATAACTTTGATTGTCCTTGCCTGAAAATATACTTTCGTATTCTCCTTGATAACTCCTTATTCCGCGAGTAAACAATGAACCACTACAACCAAATAATTGAACAAAAAAATACCCATCAAGATTTTACAAGAATTCAAATTAGAAAAAAGATGTGCATGAGAAATTCAAGAAATCTAGTGCATTTCTTCTTAAAAAACCATGAGATTCTATAGCTGTGGTGTCTTCCTACTTCTACAATTATTAGTTAGAGTTAAAGCTTGTGACTTGGTGATCCAAAGAGCCTGGTGAAATCAAAGGAAGCTGCCATATCAGAAGTTGTGAGCATTTGGATGGGAAAAACATCAACTTGGTATTTTCTTGTGCGACCATTTTCTCAAGAAACTTGGTTGAAATCTGAAAGGAAACATGACAACTAATATTAAAACTCTAATCAAAGAAACTCCAATTATGGTCTTGTTCACTTTGAAATTATGTATGTTTCAGGTTACACTTGTTATTTTTCTTTTGTGATTAAGTAAAAAAAAATTAGACCAACAATAATAAAAAGGATAAATATGATTGCATACTGAAATAAAAGCCCGTAGAATTAAAAGTTTGCTTGCTTAGAGAAGAGTTGTTTAGGTTCAACCATAATTCTCGTTTCCTCACATCTTTATTTTAGCAATTGCTCATTTGTCAATAAGGACTAAATTGTGGTAAAGAAACCTGATCTATTGCCGTTTATTGTCAACTAGGAAGGTGAAAAAGTAGACGGCAACTCGGCAAGTGAAAAACTAGATGAAGCTGAAGCACTACTAACAGCTATACCGACTATTAAAAATACTAATGTCCGATTATTGTTTTCATTTATCTTGACATTATATTATATTATTATATTATATTATTATTTTACAATGTTAAGAAAATAATATCTTTTATTTTTAGAGAAACTACATATTTGAAAACAGTGCCCATTTCTAACGAAGATAAAGATTATATTATTTTTTGGGATATTTTGCTTACGTGTCATTTCAAAACACTATATTTTCGTTTCTACAATCACTATATAGCTATTTGTATTAATGTCACTAAAAAATTATATAAATTCTATTAATACCACTAAAAACTATATAAATTTCATTAATGTCATTCCGTTAACCTTTTCCGTTAACAACATTATTGTTTTGTTAACGTTTTTAAAAAATATATTATTTTAATAGTAATATTTACAAATTCTATCATATATAATTTAATAACTTAGTAATCTAAATCTGTTATTTTTATGACTATTACAATAAAATACTTAAATTCAAAAAATCAAGATTGTTAATTTTGATAAGTACAAACACCGGTGATACATGTGTTTTAGTTTTTTTTCCTATGAAAATTAAAATTTCATTGATTTTTGAAATGTAAGTGTTTTGTTGTGAAAATCATAAATGTTTAATTCTTGTTTAAGTATTTTGGAATTTAATTTTTATAAGAAAAAAAAAACCAAAACACCCGTATCACAACCGTTTGTACTTGTGAAAATTATCCGTCTTGATTAATTTCAGAGAAACTAAATAAGATTAAAACACATCAGAAAAAGGTTAGACAACAAACCTTAGTATGGTTGAGACCCCATCGCTTTGGATCCCATAAAATTGTGTTATCGAATGCGAACTCAGAAATACGAATGCTAAGATTTTTTGGTAGCTTGTCTAGATCAGGAATGTTGGCTAAGCATTTTATAGAACCTTTTTTCTTGAGTTTCATTTGGTTCTTCCATGTCCCAAACTTCCTACCAAAATTAAGCAAAAGTGACAAGTGAGAACAAACAACTATTTATTTCATAAGGTATTTTTGTTAACTTATAAGTTTTTTCCTCTATTTTCTTGCGTTGACTTGTATTAATGTAGTGATCATGGAGAAGTAAATAATAAAAAGCATGTAAAAGCTAATCGTAATGAGATTCGAAGCAAGCAAGCAATCTTACTCAATTTCACGAATTTCGTTGAAGAATTGAAGGTCATAGACGTAGTGAAGCTCGGAAAAATGAACGATCCCGCTGAACCTATGTTTTTTAATGTGACTCAATGCGATGTTCCTTTGGTGATCTATTTCGCCTTTTGGATTTTTGAATTTCTTCTTGATAACCAAGTGTCTGTATAGAACTCCGCTACTTCTTAACGTCGGCGTGCTTAAAATCGCATACTCTTCTAAGTCCACAACAATCCAGAGAAGAGGCGGATGTACAAATCTCAAGGTATTACTCAATCTCCTCAAATAAAGCCGTTGGAGAGGGTTGTTGTTGGATTGAATTGTGGTCACCACAATCAAAAGCTTTTGAGGGGCTTCAACCTCCAACTGATCAAATTCATATGATTCGATGGATTCTTGACCGAGAAGGCGAGTTTTATTTCCTCGATTCGACGCACTTCGACTAGACGAGACAAACTTGTTACCCAGATATTTCAATCCGAAGGCGAATCCAACAATGAAACAAATGATAAATTGGGTGATTGCTGACTTCTTCCTCAAGGGACTTCTCCTCTTGGATCTTTCAATGACTCCCATTTTCTTCAACCTTTGGAAGTAAAAGGAGAAGAAAATGGAATGTAGAGGAGAAACAAGAACTTGTTTAATTCATCTAGCCCTTCTGTTTATAAAACTCGAGATTAGTGCGTGTTTTTTGTTTATATATTTTGGAATTAATATATGCAAGCATAAGCAATACTGCCAATTTTTATAATGCTAACATGAATGCACAACATAATATCTTACTCTATAATTCAAGATGACCAACTTGATTTGTAACTTTATTTTCTAAGTTGACAATAAAGACTAGAAGTGGAGCATGCATGCCACTACTAAAACCTTGTTTCCATCGCGAATTTATTGTGAGATCACTTTGTAAAGTTGTGATATGTCATGTCATAATGACAGCAATTCGGTAATATAATTGTAACATTTACAAGTATGCTTCCAAATAGAAGTGACAAACTTTCAAATCTGGTCCTTAATATTCTTTTGTGATGATCTAAATTCAAAACAATTGGCCTTTACGAAATTATAATCTTTCTTGTTAACTTCTATAGTAATTCATAAAAATTTATATTTCAAAAAATAAACGGTACACTCATAAAATACTGAAATTTTGAACTCTACCTATGCTGAACCATTGTCAAAACATTCACTCAAACTAAACAGAAGTTCAGCATGTTCTTCAAGATCAAATATCCACAACAAGCAAAGCAAAAACCCCCAGGCCAAGCCTCTTCTTTTAACTCTTATATCCCATTTTTGGCTTCCTTTTTGAACATTCTGCCTGTAAAATATACCAAATAAATGCGATATTTACATTGCCATTTGCAATATGCATCTTTCTAGTAAGAAAGACAACAGACAATAGTGATGGTTGAATTTTATTTTCCACATATTAGTAATTTATCATCGTTCATTGCCTAACATGGTTGTTGTCAATCATCATTGTTTGACTAATTTGATCATCACCTTTACCTCATTGCCATATGAATTATGTAATTCGGGTTGTTTACTTTTACTCGGAAATGAAGATAACCCACAAAATTTTGATGAAATTTAACCCAACTATATATTGATGCTGCAAAATATTTGAAGACCAACGTCCATTATTCTTGAAATATATATATATATATATCATATTTTTGGTAATTCGAGATAGATCATTTTTATGCTAAAATAATATGATTTATAGCAAGAAACAATAATTTACGAAATATAATGATTATCACAAATATATACAAATAAAAAATACGATATATAAATAAGAATTTAATTTATCAAAAAATATGACATCATACAAAGCTGATTTATTACTAATGAAGGGATCCAATACCCTTAAAAATGTAAACAAAATTTGACATTTGTTAATATTTTGATTCTAAAACAACAAACAAAATTTTAAATTTCTTGTTCTATACAAAATACAATTATGTACGTCAAAAATCACAAATAAATGTGTTTTTCTACAAACCAATCACATCTTTAGGTATAGTTATTCATTTTATTCATCTCGATGAGTAGAAAAATCAATCATCTTTTTCTTCCATTTCTTAATTCATTGTTGTGCATTTGATTGTGTGACTAAATTTGAACTTAGCAGGTGGAGGAGAATGAAATATAAGTTTTTTTTGTAAGAGAATTGCTCTTAATTAGATAGTAAGTACGTAATTGTTTTTTTGTAAGGGAATTGTTCTTAGATAAATAATTACATTTCCAACATTCTAATCTAAGTTTAATCTTGTCAAACATTGCTGGCCAAAGCATATGCGAGATTCTGGATTGAGAAATGTATCAAAATGGCAAATCATACGATTGACAACCCAAAATCTGCTTTGCGCTGTCAATTTCCCCCATGTTAAATTAACTCTGGAGATTGCACTATTCTCAAAATAATTTTCAGACCATAGCAAAACTGGAAAAGGCACAAAATATCTTTTAAGAATTACCAATTTCTTCTACCAAAATATTAGAAATTATTAAAAAATGATTTTAGCAATATTTTTTCTTGGCTCTCATCTTAATGCGAAAATCTTAATGAGCTGGTAGAGGAGTTCAGTATCATTAATTCCATTTTAGTAACTCTTATGACTTATCCCTGAGAATGTCATTATTGAAATAATACAGGACCTTAGGAAAAGTTTTATGTGTTTATTTCAAGAAGTGGAAATTTAATAACGAATTTTTTTTTTTGCAAAACAAAAGGAATGTATCGTCTCTAAATTCTATCAACATGTAAATTTTACAATCTACAAAATTGAGAGTTTTGTTTGCGGGGCATACTAATTGCATACCCGACCACACGTACAGTTACGACTACCGTATACAAGGTATTCAAGCACTAACTATTTTAGCAATAGCTAACTACTCCCACATGCCTACATCCATGCGTCTACAAAGTCTTTCAATGCGTTCGTGTCGTTCACTATCTCCATCGTGGTCCCCGTGGTCCTAACCACACCCTTGACAAGTCCAAACACATATGTCGCCCTCTTCTGTTCTTGCTCAAAGATCCTTCGATTGTGTTCGTGTCGTTCACTAACTCCTTCATCGTAGCAAGCCGAAGTGTTGTAACATGCACCCTACTCCATCCAATTCTGATAGCTCTCCTTGCCTCATTCACAAGTGTGGCATGGATATTCATCGTAACGCGCAACACGCCTAGTACCCTTGCCCACACATCCTTGGTGAAGCTACATCCCCAAAACAGGTGGTCCATCGTCTCCTCACCTGATTGACAAAGGACACATGTCAGTGTTGGCTTTTTGGTCTTAATCTATGTTTTGATGATTTAATCCACCTAATCTTAATTGTGATCGTGTAGAGTAGCACACATGTTACATTGCATATATATTACTTTGTGCTAACCTCTACAGGTGATCAAGACTCAAGGAAGAAAGGAAATCAAGTCAAGACATGTAATCAAGCTTATTTGAAGACATGTATTTTGTATTTCTTTGAGCCTTAGGAACTTTATGTAATTGAGCATACTTGAACTAAAAACTACTCAAACACTAGGTTCCCTATAGAAGTCACACACGAAAATTCACATAATTTGGACTTCAATAGATTACTCAATCTTAGACCGGAAAACACCAAACAATTAACCTGAACTGTCTGCCCACATTCGGTCAAACGAAATAGACCATTCGGTCGACCGGATGATTAATTATCATGTTTGTGTTTGACTACCTGGTTTCGGTCGACCGTGTATACCCTTTCGGTCGACCGTGTGAACTCATTTTTCCGACCGTTAGTTTTGTCGTATATACCCAACAGTCGTATTCGTATTAAACCAAAAATACCCCAAATACATTTCTTGTATCGGTCGACCGAGGACCTTGTTCAGTCGACTGAATATCTGTCTCATGACAAACCCGAACTTCCTGTTGGAAATCGGTCGACCGTGTACCTTGTTTCGGTCGACCGAATATAACCTTGTTTGTCAACCCTTTAGAGCCTGTTGTGAATCGGTCGACCGAACCATTTACGGTGTTCGACCGATCACTTAAGTGTACTTAAGTCTTAGCGTTGAGCGGTCGACCGTTCCTTAATCGATCGACCGAGATGAGTTCAAAACTGCCTAACGGTCGACCGTTCAACCCGATCCGATAGACTGAACTCATCCAGAATTGGGTCCTACGAGTTTCTGTTTTTGTGTATCTTACACCAACTTATACCCAATCAACACCAACGACTATATTCTCTCTAATACTTATATAAAGAGTTGTAAAACACATTTTTACACAACTCTCCAACTACTATTTGTCCAATACATTAGAGAGAATATCCAAACACTCCAAGCCTCAAACCTTCCACACTTTAGTCATAAATCCAATCCTACTCAAGTGTGCTCAAGTTTAGAGAGTGTTGTCTCACTCATTTGCTGTGCAAATGAAGCAAGGGTCTTGGTGAAAGCCCAAGACAAAGAGTATAGACTTCGGTGAGAGCCCGAAGTATCCCTCTCGGATTGTGAGAGGAGGAGCCAAGCTCGGCGAGGAATGATCGCGAGCTTAAAGATTGTAAAAGCGTTCTCTCTCGGCCCGGAACGGGGAGTGGATAGTGAAGTCGTGTGCGGAGCTCGAAGTGTCGAGCGGAGCTTGCAAGAGAGGACGTAGGCGGGAGGCCGAACCTCTGTAAAAACCCTCGAGTCCATTGTGGTTTGTTTTACTTACTTGTCTATTTTAAATTCCGCTGTACATATCTTGATTGATTAAACAAGTATGTAATTAGGGATAAAAGTGATTAGAATTGTAGACCCACACGATCCTACAGTCAGGTCATGGGCTGCCTCACATGTCCTCATGAGCTGTTTTGTCATAAGTCGTCCTTGCATAACTCGTCATGTTGTGAGTGTCTGCTTTGGGACATTGTGCTTGTGCTAAATTAGTTTACTCCACCATACCTTTGACGTTTGCCCTGCGACCCATGTCCATGCTTCATGAGTATGAACACATCCCTTCGTGCACCCACCTGTATGGGCATGTCGGGCCCACCATAGATGGCAATCCTGGATATTTGCGGCCATACTTCCTCCATGTTCGTTGACTGTAGGTATGAAAAGTTCAATGTTCCATTTCTTATGAAAGCGGCAACCGTTATATCCCGAGGCACCCCCAAATTGTAGTGTAACCTATCGACCCATGGTTGGCACAGAAAAGGTCACCCACACCACGGGTCCAGGAAAAAGAGGATAGATGTTCCGTCCCCAACTTGATATTGTTTCCGTTCTCACACCACATCTCACACCCGCATAATCCCCCTCCATGCCCACGAGCAAACATACGGTCATCTAGCAAGCCATATCAAACGACTTCGCAAGTACTTTCTTCTGAGACACCTGACCCACATTGAATTCCCTCCCTCAACGATCAACCCAAATAGGTGCAACATCCCCGCTTATTTCCAATCCTTCAACCGCCTCAGCCTCAGGCCACCTTCATCTTTTGGAGTGCAAATATCTTTCCACGCGATTGCAATCCACTTCTTCAGCCCTCCCCACACAAACTGGGTCATGATACTCTCAATCTCCTTAAGGACACTTCGAGGTAGCTGGAAAGTAGAGGTCCAGTAGATACTAAAGGAGGTTAACACACTTTGTACTAATTCAACCCGCCCTGCCATAGAGATAAAAGTGTGCTGCTAGGAGCTCAACTGGGACCGGATTTTGGGATCAGATCCTCTCGTTCGGACCACCGAGGTCGACATGATTACTTGTACTTCCTTTTGTTATATCTGATGTAATCATGTAGCTTTTTAACAAACTATGATGTAATATGGTGCACTGTTTGGATGTTTTATTAGAAGTAACAATCCCGTCTTTTTATTATTGATCTCTGGTATCTTGATGATAAATTTTAAATTTTCCGCTGTTTCGGGATGTTACAACTTGGCATCAGAGCGATCAATTCTTATGTGACTCCCAAAGAAATCACCCTTGTAGTAATATGACATATGCATTTTATCTTTTAGCATGCATTCATGGCTGAAGTTTGTGATTGTTTCTTCTGTTAGATGCCTCCTAGACGCGTGAGGAGCTCTTCACGTGAGCGCAGTGCCAGTGACCCCACTGAGGGCGCCAATTGGGACAGGTTGGGCGAGTTTCTGGTGCGCCAGGCAGCCCAGAATGTGCAGGGTGGGATGGGCGCTGAGCACGATCGTTTCATGTGTCGGCACCCACCGAGTTTTGACGTCAGGAGTGCTCCCGAGGTAGCACATGATTGAGTCTTCAAGATGCAGACGATCTTCCGAGCGATTAGTGTTGCACCAGAGAGGAGGGTGGACCTAGCCACCTATGTATTTGATGGTGAGGCAACCAACTGGTGGAGGACCATGTCCACGGTGGTGTTTGAGGACCGTGAGGACGTCAGGTGGGAGGAGTTTCTGGAGGTGTTTCATAGACGGTATTTTCCTCAGCACGTCAGAGACCGGAAGAGGGAGGAGTTCATGTCACTGGAGCAGAAGGAGATGACCCTGGCAAGCTACATCACCAGGTTCAACGCATTGGAGCGTTACTGCCCGGAGATCTGTGTGACACCCTTTATGTTTCTTGAGGTCAATGTACTCTTTATGTTTCTGGTTTGGTTTCTCGTGTGTTCTTTGATTGCGGCGCCACTCACTCCTTCATTTCGGAGAAGTTTCCTGGCAAGTTGGGTCGGACCCCTATGCTGCTGACTGATTGTTTGGAGGTCAGCACGCACATGGGTGAGGTGGGCACTGTGGGGAGTTATTTCCCCAACACCACGATTGTTTCGGGAGACCATGATTTTCCGGCATATCTGGTATTATTACCGATGGAAGACTTCGACGTCATACTGGGGATGGACTGGTTGTCACAGTACGACGTGCGAGTCTTTTACCGCGAGAAGAAGATCCTGATTCCTAGGAAGGATTTGCCCGATGTGTTGATCAGATGGATGAGGAGTAGAGGGGGTCGCCTGATTGTGTCTGCAGTTAAGGCACAGAAGCTGATACACCAGGGTTGCATGGTGTTTGTGGCCACACTAGTAGTTCCTAATCATGAGACGAGGAGGCTGGGGGACATAAAGGTGGTGCAGGAGTTCCCAGATGTGTTTCCAGTAGATATTCCCGGGTTACCGCCGTACCGAGAGATTAAGTTCGGCATTGAGTTAGTAGCGGGAAAGACACCTCAGTCGAAGGCTTTGTACCGGATGGCACATGTTGAGTTGACAGAGCTGAAGAAGCAGTTGCAGGAGTTGATGGACTCCATGTTTATTCGGCTGAGTGCTTCACCTTGGGGAGCACCTGTGATGTTTGTGAAGAAGAAGGATGAGTCGTTGTGGATGTGCATCGACGATAGGAAGCTGAATAAGGTTACTATTAGGAATCAATCCCCTTTGCCTAGGATCGAGGACCTATTTGATCAGTTGCAGTCGGCGAAGGTCTTCTTGAAGATTGATCTGCGATCAGGATACCATTAGTTGAGGATCAGAGAGGTAGACGTCCAGAAGATAGCTTTCCGGACACGGTACGGGCACTACGAGTTCTTGGTGATGCCTTTTGGACTGATGAATGCACCTGCAACATTCATGGATTTGATGAACAGGACATTCCAGTCGTACCTCGACAGATTTGTCATCATCTTCGTGGACGACATTTTGGTGTACTCCGCAGACAGAGAGCAACATCGAGAGTACCTGAGGATTGTGCTTGGCATCTTGAGGGATCTGCAGCTCTATGCCAAGTACACGAAGTGCGAGTTTTAGTTGGATCAGGTGGCATTTCTGGGGCATATTGTGTCAGCAGATGGGATTTCGGTGGATCCGGCGAATGTTAAGGTTGTGACTCAGTGGAGGGTCCCGACGAGTGTGACAAAGATCAAGAGCTTTGTGGGACTAGCTGTGTATTACAGACGGTTCATTCAGGATTTCTCCAGACTTGCTTCGCCGCTGACTGCGTTGACGTAGAAGGGCATCAAGTTTGTTTGGTCCCAGAAGTGCGAGGACAACTTTCATGAGCTGAAGAGGCGACTGACGACAACACCGACTCTGGCGCTACCGAGTGGCAGTGAGGGCTATGTGATTTACAGTGATGCGTCAAGGATTGACTTGGGCTGTGTACTGATGTAGCACGGGAAGATGGTCGTGTATGCTTCGAGGCAACTGAAGGCGCACGAGAAGAATTACCCTACCCATGATTTGGAGTTACAGGGTTCCATGAATACCCTAGCAAGTTCAGTCTCGAGTTTAAACCATATAAAATCAAAATTATAACTCGTCCAATTGACTAAATCGAAGCCACGTTAGATTTAGAATGTCAATAAGGGATGTATATGAATTATAAATTGAATAAAATGTTTTGAATATTATTTCTTGAATCATGCACCTTGACAACCCATACTAGATTAACAACCTCTACCCAAACGTAAATAATACCTCTTACCTAAACAGTGTAATAATGTTGTTTGCTTGAAACTATAAAACAAACTATCAAAAATTATTATTATTCTTTCAAAAAAATCATGGTTATTAGCACGTGTTTACTACGGACATGTATCGTTTATTGGTCATCGACTCCTCGTCTCAAGATTCTGATCCCAAAACAAATGCGATTAACGTAATGAATAAGTAGGTTAAAATAGAAATGTAGATATTATTATTTAAAACATACACAAAGTTTTAAAATAAAACGTGACAGGGCAGCCAAGCCTCAATTTGCATAAATAAAAGAAAAAAGTTAAAACATTCATGTTTGACAAAAACCCACTGTCGGTTAGACGACTTTAAAGTTGGGTTTCTTTTTTTGATTTTATTTACTCAACTGTCGCATCTTTATTTTAAATCCTAACATTCCCAACGTACAAATGAAATTGTTGAGATTCGAATATTCGATTTAGTTTTGTCTTGAGATAATTGATCTCCCAATTGGTAAAAGTTGGGTTTCTTAGTACCCATCATCTCACTTGGTAAATTAGTCTAGACTAAGTTAATTCCTCACCTAGTGAGTTAGTGTTAGGATTTAATTAAAAATATTAACTCCTTTCAAATTAATAATTCCATGATTGAACGAAATAAACGAAGGATACTATTGTTAATCAAGTAAAACGACTTTCGACTTTGTGTTGCATTTCTTACGAGCCACAATTTTCAAGTAATTTGTTTTAATTTCGTATTTAGAGAATTATAAAACGTTTTGAGAGATTTAACATAAATTAGAGTTCCTCTTGTCAAGTAGGTTACTTCAAGTACAACATTTAATATTTTCCGAGTACTTTTTAATATCATCATTTTTACGTAGCTGGTTATTAGTGGATTTGGTCCCCAGAAATCACGAGTCCATCAATCATATCAAAAATATCCAAAACATAAACCAAAAAGTCATCATCGTGCCGTATCGAAACTGAATTTACTAATGACCAACTAAAAAATAACAATATTAAAAAGTACTGGAACAATCCGGCTGAACATAACGATTGTGATATCCGAACAATCCGGTTTGATGAGATAAACACATATCTATATCTCAAAAATGTCTTATAATTATCTAAATATGAGATTAAAAAATTATTTGGTAAAATGTGACTTGTAATTCGATACGTGAACTGCAAAAACCATATTAAAAAAAACATGTTAGCATAATATTGCGTCCAATTTAAGTGTGCATTTCCCATTATTACCCTTTGTCGAGTTTAATGTTCACAAAGTTCCGTGTTTGTTGTTGTTTCTCTACCAAATCAGCAAGTACTGATTGTCAATAGAAAGAGTTGATTTCATGAGTTCATAGTAAGACTACGCGCGTACTAATTCACCAAACGCTTAGGCAACGATGTCGCAAATTCTGAGTGATAATTCTATTCTTTTAGGGGCAACGATGATCTAATCCTAAATTACAAATTCACCAATTTCTACATGACTGACATACATAATTTGTATTGATTTCTATCCTTGAAACATCAACGCAATACATCTAAACTAGGATATCTAGTTTAAAGTGTATTTGATAATTGGTGCAACGTTTGTTTTAAGTTGCAAACTAAATAGATTACATACGTATATTTTGATTTTGACTGGTATATATTAGAGGAAAAACACGGGAAACTTATCAAATAAAAGATAACCAAAAGCTCCATCAACGGTTTGACAACATTTTCCTAAGAATCAGGCACACCCTAAAAAGAATCCCAACTCTTAACCAATCATCACGGCAAGGAGATTTACTAGAGGTACCAAATTGATTCATAATCCAACCTTATCATTAATACTATATAAAAAAGAACTTATGATTAATGGAGCAACACTTCTATAACCACAGCTGTGTCACATCAGAGCTTCAGGTAAACCCCAAAATCATCTTGAAAAATCACTTAACCACCTAGGATTCTCATATGCTTATCCCTCCTTCCACCGCGCATCGACTAAAGCAATCAACCAAATTCCAATATCGCACACCTTGGCATGATTCGTTGGTCAAGCATGATAAATAGCCCATACTTCCCGTGACGCCAACCAGTCACACTAAGATTTCTAACTTTAACCATATTTTTTTGTCATAGTGTTGCAAACTGACGTGAGTCAGGTCAAACGAATTTGTAATGCCAGAACGAAACAAATCAACCAAAAACCATCACAAATCCTAAAATGGAACCTTTAAACCTTCAAAACACTCGATTCCCAATGTATAATCCCAAGACTTGAGGGTGTGAAGATACTCTCTCAACTAGCTGAGTCAAACAAATTTGATACTAAGCCTTGTTTGAAAAATGGATTTAATTGCCATGCATTTAGTAACTGCAATGCCGCGGAAGAGACTCTGATCTGTCAAATTCCTGATGAGTCTCTTACCTTCAAAATCCTAAAAAATATTTTTCTACCATTATTGTGGTGAACCAAGGTCCCTAATTTATTTATTTTATTGTTTGTTGTGCATGCTCAATGCAAAAATGGACATGTTATTTACTCATCTCAAATGAGTGATTCATCATGTATGTTTGTTTTCTATCTTCTTCAACTCAACAATTCTTATGCTAAACCATTCAAGTAACCCAAATTCATGTTCGATTATCAAAAATGTGAGTTAGAAAACTATCAACATTTGGACCATTTCGATATATTTCGTCTTACTTTCCTAATTTACATTTTTGAAATATCAATTTTATGATAACACCATACTATCGACATTTTGGACCACTTCGATTTAATCCATCTGTCTTAGTTTTCTGATTTATCTTATTGAGTAGTAGATATTCATGTTAGAATATCAAAACTGTATAATTATTTCGTAATGAAAACTTGCAAGATATCTTTTAGTAAATGGAAGTCCATTAGCTTTGTAAATCATCATTTTGAGAATTCAATTTTTATAATCATAATTTTGATTTGTTTTCATACTCGAATGATTTTCTTTTACTAGGTTCTTGTTTTCCTCAAATTCTTTTAAAACAACCTTAACTAAACCTTCGACATAAGATCACAATATTAACTTTACATTCAACAACTTTCAACAAAAATTAAGAAAACTGAATATATTAGATTTTTGTGAACATGAAATTAAATAACAAGTAATAACATATAGTATCCCGACAGATTTAATTAAAACACCCAAAAAAGACAAGCCCAAACACATATAGTTTTATTTTTACTAAATCAAGTCTCACCATGTTCAAATATTAAAAACACATATAGAATATTTTTTTGTTTGCTGAAAACCCAAACAATTAGTGCCACCATTTTTATTAAAAATCATTTTTTTTCGAAAAATGATGACCGTATCATTAGAACTTCAATTGTTTACGTATCATTAAAAATCATTTTTATTAATTTTTCCAAATTCCCCCGTTAACTAAATAGATATTAAATTAAGAATTTTACCAAACGACCTCTAAACAATCTAATAAATTCAAAATTTTACAAAAAAACACCCTAACTCATTTAAAATAGTGTTAACGCCATTTCTGTTTCTCTCTTCTCTGAGTCTCTCTCTTCATTTCATCTCTCATCTTTCTACCATTCTAATATATTTGTTACTTATCTAAATTTATTTCTTTTCTCTCCTCTGTATCCTTCTCTCTCCTCTTTCTCATTCTCTTCTCTCTCAATCCATATTTCCTTCTCTCTTCTTTTTCTTTTTTGTTCTCTCTCTTCTCCATCTGTTTCTCACGCACTATCTTCTTTCCGTAACACTTTTCTTTACTCTAATATTTTGATTTTCGATTATTTTCAAAATTTTATTTGTTTTTATTTTTTATCATAAAAATATATAACTACTTTTATTTTTTATTATAATTTTAAATAAATAAATAAAAAGAATTGAAACTAAGTTAAGAAAAATGGAGAGGTAGGAAAGGAAGAGAGAGTAGAGAAAAGTAAGAGACAAGGGGAAAATGACGTAAATATTATTTTTGAATAAGTTAGGGTTTTCTGAATAAGTTAGGGTGATTTCACAAAGTTTTAAATCTATTAGATTGTCTAAGGATCGTTATGCAAAATTCTTAATTTAATATTCATTTAGTTAACGGAGTATGACAAAAGGTTAATGGAGTAGCATGATTCAAGATCATAATATCATTAACGTAAACAATCGAATTTTCTGAAAAGTGATGACATAAAATTAATTAAGGTACTTTCGAGTGACAAGCAAGCAAAAAACTATATGTTTAGATAATTCCAACTTTCAAATAAAAACACAAAAGTTGATTTTTTTCTCATCTCTTTATTTTCCCCTATCTCTCCTCTTTGTCCTCTCTCTCCTCTTTCTCCCTCCTCTCTATTCTCTCTCTTCTTTCTCATCTTTGTCCTCTCTCTCCTCTCTTCACTCTCCCTCCTCAGTATCTTCTCTCTCTCCTCTCTCTTTGACAATCCAGAGAGGATACATTGAAAAATCTAGGGAGAGAAGAGAGAGGACAAAGAGGAGAGAGCATGAGAAAAGAAAGAGATGAGGAAAAAATTAATTAAGTTTTTCCGGATAAAAATGTAAAATTTATAATTAAATATTAATATTTTTAACACGTTAACGGAATAGTAACACTGTTAACAAAAAAGTTAACGGAGTGACAAATCTACACCAATTCAAAAATATAATGACATTCTAGATGTTAAAACTTTTTTTGAGTGTCATATAAAACAATAGTTGTAAGTTGATGACATTTTGAGAAATCGAATGTTTTCGAGTGGCAGAATAGCAAAAAACACTTCTAAGAAATAGATCAAAATTAATTGGGCTAATTGCTTGGGCGTCATTAAGAAACAACTATATTGGTCATATGTCATCTGAAAGCAACTATTTACACTAATGCCATAGAAAAACTCAAAAACTTCCTCTAATGTCATTAAGTTTTTTGCAATGTCATTATGTTACTGTTAGCTTCTTCGTTAACGTCGTTAGTTTTATTAATATTTAATGGAAAATTTGCATATTATCCTGAATAAAACCCAGAATTCATTAATTCTATTATATGTATTGTAAAAATTGCAAGAACAAATACTCAAAAATTGCAAATAAATAAATATTTTTTGGAAAACAGAAACACATTTTGTTTGTCAGGTCGTGATGGATCCGGGGTGGTTGGGTTGGGTTTTCTTCGTTTGTTCGGGTTGGTTTTCGTTTTCTCAGTTGTTTTTCAATTTTGAAATATAAGACCACAATCGGATTAATAAAACACACACAATTCCACCCCCAGTAACCAATTAAAAAAATTAATAATTGTTGACTCAATTAGAGAAACTAACGAATTTTCCCCCTCTATCGTCTTTTCTTTTTCTCTCACTAAACTATTGAAATCTGATAATTTTTATGTTTTAAAATTATAAATTATTTAATTATTTTTATAAAATATACATTTTCTAAATAAATATAGAGTTTTTATATAAAAATTCAAATTTTGTTTTTGCATTTTTTGAGTATTTTTTGTAATTTTTACAACACATAAAATGAAATTTATGAATTCTGAGTTTATTCAGAGTGAATTTGCAAATTTTCCATTAAATACTAATAAAACTAACAGCCGTTAATGGAGAAGTTAACGGATGGATTACTAACGGAATAACATTGGAAAAAAGTTAATGGCATTAGAACAAGTTTTTGAGTTTTTCTGTCGCTTAGTGTAAATAGTTGTTTTCAGATGACATATGACCAATATAGTTATTTTTTGATGGTACCCAAGCAATTAGCCCAAATTAGTTACAAAAATACATATGAAAATAAACAATATTTAGAGCACCATTAACCTCAACCCAAAATCCCCTCTCCAACCTAGTTTCTCTCTCCGTTACGTCAGCGAAAAACACTATGCAACCCATTCCCAACCCCACTTTCAACTATCTCTCTCATCCACATCATTTTTATTACCTCATTTTCTATTCTATCACAAAAATACACAAACTACTAAATATATTATTTCTACAGTAACTTAATTTAATTAAATTACGTTAATTGCCAAATAATTTCGAAACTTTAGATTTAATAATGGTCACTCCAACGGGTTGGTCAGGGGTTAGTAATGCGTTTTTGGGTGAACCTGGGTAAATTCACGTGTTCTATTTTAATAGGTAATTTTCTTTAATTATATATATTTACAATTATCTTACTAACTTTCTTTAATTACTTACATTTATTTTTACTAATTTTGATTAATTATTTACATTTATTTTACTAATTTCGTTTAATTATTTTCGTTTATTTTAATTTTCAGAAATTATTTCTAATTATATAAAAACATATACATATCAATTAAATATTATTTAACAAATAAAAAACTATTTTTTAATTTTTATTTAAAAAAACAAAAAAAATTAAGCCAACCGAAACCAGGTCGAAGTCACTCCCGTTAAGGGGCCTGGGGTCGGTAGTCGGGTCGGGTCGACTACCGACCCGACCCCAAAGGACCATCCGTTAAGTATGGTCTTATACTCTTATAGCCAAAATCCACAACCAAAAACAAGCTTACGAAATCTTATCAACAAAACGAAAACAGAAGCTGTTAAGAAAGAAACAGACAAGCTCCTGCCGAACCCAACAAACCCACAACCGTTTCCTCCTCTGGCATGCACGTCTTGTCCTCAACGCCCGCCTCTCTCTCCTCATCTTTACCATGTCCCCACCAAAACCCACCACCTCTTCCCACCAACAAACCGGCGTCTTCCTTCCCAGCTTTTGGAGGTGGGTTTGTTGGGTGGTTTTGGCAAATGGGTTTGATTGGAGGGGATTTGATGTTGGAGGTTTGTGGTGTTTGTTGGATTGCTTGGCTTGTTTTGTGAATTGGGTTGTGGGGAGTTTTATGGGATTTGGTGTTTTGGGGGCTTGTTGGAGGTATGGAAGATGAGTTTGTGATGTTTGTTGGATTGGTTTGGTTGTTTATCACAATGGGTTCTTATGGATTGGTCGAAATTGGAAAAGCAAAGGTGTCTAGAACTATTTAGTTGATATTTATTTGACATGAGCTAACCAGATTCCTCGCCAACGTTTTATTGTGTTTGTTGAATAGGTTTTAGTTTTTTTTATATTGTTGCAGTCTTCTTATGAATTGGTCGAAATTCAGTCAGAGAATATATCTGCAACAATTTGGCTGTTATCTGATGTGTGTTGTGTTGGTGATGTGTAGCATGCATCTGTGGTGTTTGTTGGATTGCTTTTTTTGTTCTGCTAATTGGGTTTCGGAGAATTTGTTGGAATTTGATGTTGGTGGGATCGGATTCTTAGCTTTTAAGGGCTCGTTGGAGCTATGGAAGATGGCTTTGGTGTTTGTTGGATTGGTTTAATTGTTTTGTCAGATGGATTTTTATGACCTGGTTGGAATTTGATGCCTTTCAGGGTTTTCTCATTCAGAATTATATAACATGTGATTGTAGTCTTTGTGTGATTGCTTTACTTTTTTGTGAATAAAATGACGGGTGTTTTATGTATGCGAAGGTTTTTCTTATGAGGCTTTTTTGTGGGAGGTATATAGCATGCCTTTGTGATGTTCTTTGAATTGGTTTAGTTGTTTTCTGAATTGAGTTTTTTCATAATTCGATTGGTGCTTCGCGTATGTCGATGTTTTTGGACGTGGCCATGTCTTGGAGGTATGCATCACACATTTGTTTGCTAGATTGCTTTGTCAAATGGGTTTGTGCATTTTGAATTTTGACTAGTGTTGAATTTGTTTTAAGGCTTTTCTGATGCGGGTTTTTGTTGGAGACATATATCGTGTGATTCATGTCCTTGCTTGTATTTGATGTTTTCAAAGCTTCTCTTATGTGGTTTTTGCGAATTGTACATTGGTAAGAATTATATGGTTTCTGAAATTGAGAACCCATTGTTTTAATGCCCATGTGTTTTTCATTAGTCCCTTTTTTATGATTTTTCGTTATTAGAGTTGTGAAATGAAATTGGAAATATTTTATGATATTTATGCTTCCCAAGGGATTTTACTGTGTCTAGAATAGGATGCTAATTAGTTCTTGCATACGTATTGCACGTGTCTGTGGTTCTCTGTATCAGTATTGCCCAAGTAATTTGGAGTTGGGAATCCATATCTAAAGTAGCAAGTGTTCTCTTTTGACGAATGGTTTGTCATGACATTATCAGGATGTTTAGATTATTCCAGGAAGTGTTTGTCTTGGTATGACCTCAACTTTTGCAAATAAAGTGTTGGTATGGGGTTTATGATTAGCTTTGTTCACCATACTTGGTCAATTTAGATTTTTTTTGCTTTTGTTTTAATAGGTAAAATAGATTTTTGATATTGCTTGCTAACAATTTGATATTATTTAACTTCTTTGCTTGCAGTGGTTTCTTAGAAAGTGAGGCAGGCCATATTCTCACCAAAACCTTGCTCTTTCTGTGTCGTATCGACCAATCAGTGAAACTGGATGATGTTGAAGGTAGGTTGTTTTTCATGCTTCTCAAATAACAGGCGCCGTAGAAGTGTCAATGACAGGAGGGCACACAACAGTGTGTTCCGACGTCGACAAGCTGCCACTACATTGATATCACACGGTCAGTTTATGCTGCATTTTACCTGTTGTTATCCTATTTCTATTGTGTTGGGTTCTTTTTGGTTTGGTCCAAACCGTACTGATATTAACGGTATCGTCAATGTTGCCCCATCTAGTTATCTGATTTAGTGGTTTACTTTTGATTTTTTGTTTGGGGATGGGTATTTTTATTTCGAAATAATTTTAGATTTTTCTTAATTTTATGCTTCATAAAGGTCAAGAATTTGTTTGACACCACAATCGAGAAAATTAATATGGTGGTTATGCGGTTCCTAATGTTCTGGAAGATCGTACTTGTACGTGATAGAAATTTCAATTTTTTATCTTGTTCATTACTTTAAATAGATTTCATGCCATATCAGGCAAACTTCAATACATGACTACGCCTCTCAGAAGAATAATAAAAAAGAAATTTATTTGAAAGTTGATATTCTTTTTTGGGGGTTATGCAGATCGTCCTTCAGTGAAAGCCCATCCTGAAGCAAGAATCAGGAAGAGTGTTAATGGTAATATTGCTGCTCAAACATTCAAATTCCTTGAGCTCGCTTTAGCAGCCAAAAATTTTCGACCAGAATGCTTAATTGGTGAGGGAGGTTTTGGAAGAGTTTACAAAGGTCATCTTCGCAACAATGGTCAGGTAAAATTCAATTCTAACATGTTTTGGTATGTTGATATATTTATCTCTCGGACGCATTTGCTCCATGGAATCCAAAATTTGCAAATTAAAACCATTTTTGTTAGAGTTTTAATTTGATCCCTCTCTTTAGACTTCTGGATGGCATTTCTCATTTAATAAAATTTATATGTCATTTCTTCTTTTGTTTTCTCAGGCTGTTGCTATTAAACAACTCGATAGAAATGGTTTCCAGGGGAACAAGGAGTTTCTTGTTGAGGTTTTGATGCTAAGTCTTCTTGATCATCCAAATCTAGTCAATCTTATTGGATATTGTGCTGATGGTGATCAGAGACTTTTGGTGTATGAATTTATGCCACAGGGATCACTAGAAGATCATCTTCTTGGTAGTTATTTTTCATATCAAAATTCTCTCTAGCATTCGTAGCATATATTTTAGCATATTTTTAAATGTTTCCTCATATATGTTAATCTAGGATGTGTTTTGCACAATATTGATATCCACCTTAATAATGGTGGTGGTGGTGGTGGTTGATGCTTGTTCGAAAAAATGTATAGCCTCCACAAGAAAACTGATCACTTTTTTTATCATTCAAAAGATATTTGATCATAATCTGATATTATGATAATCTTTGTTCATTTTTCCTTTTAGACAGGTTAGAACAAGTGTAGTATTGTTAGACTAGAAGTCCCTGAGAAGTAGCAGACCCTTGACAATCTTTATTTAAACATTCTATTCATAATTTGATGATCATGACTCAGGGGTCTGAGTTGGAAACATATTCAGATAAGACATACGTTGTCTATTAGAAAAACTCAGAAAGAAGTGTTCTCCAAATACGTGATCATAATTTCAACTTATTAAAATCATATACTGCATAGAACAAATTGTAAGCTTCTTTTATCTCAATGATATCATCCGACATATCTTTGACTTTAACCCACATATTATTTCTTCTGTAGATTTGTTGCCTGACCAGGACCCTCTTGGTTGGCATACAAGAATGAAAATAGCTATAGGTGCTGCCAAGGGTTTAGAATACTTGCATGACAAAGCCAACCCTCCAGTGATTTATCGCGATCTCAAACCATCAAATATTTTACTTGACGACGAGTTTAGCCCGAGACTTTCGGACTTTGGACTTGCTAAGCTGGGAACAGCTGGGGACAGCTTGCAGGTTTCCTCGAGGGTGATGGGAACTTATGGCTATTGTGCTCCTGAATATGCAAGAACAGGTCAACTAACATTGAAGTCCGATGTTTACAGCTTCGGTGTTGTGCTGCTCGAGTTGATCACCGGGAGAAGAGCTGTGGACACTAGCAAGCCGATGTTGGAACAAAATCTTGTTGCTTGGGTATGACCGTTGAATTAACTCTCACCATCACATTGCCATTTTTCTGCACCTTTGTTTCATCACTTATTTCGTCTGCTGTGGAACTGGTAGAAATCAATTACATAGACTTTCAAGGCCAACACTAATTTCATGCCCTTCATATTTGTAGCCAACACTAACATGATTAGGAATATTAGGATTCACAATTAATGCTAATATACTCATAACTTTGGGGTCTCTGAAACTCCAAAAGTTCCATGCACAAATTAATTTTCAACATTTTAATATTGCACTTCTTTTAAATCACATTCTGAAACTGGTGCCGAATTTCAACTCAAATATAAATTTCACGAGATTTTCGTAATGAAATAATTGTTCTTGGTTAACATTTGTGATAATCAATTATTTAATAATTTTCTTTTCTAAATCAACACCGCTTAGACGGCATCAAAACTCATACTTTATGTTCCAAAATCTTCACAGCATAGAACAAAAATCCACTTCCCTCTGAGTTTATAAAATTCATATTTTGCTTTTGGAGTTAAGGACACAGATCCTATAGTAACTAATCCTCCAAATTTCTAACTTGGAATTGTTTCCTGAATACCATTTTCAGATCACATCCAACTATGACATCGGATTTTATGTGCCTATTCAAAAAATTCTCAATTTCTGATCATAACCGTTACTGTTACTATGATGAGATAGACTAAAAGTGTTTCATATCGAACTTTCAAATACCAGCCAAAAAAGGGGGATATGATATTTCGACAAGTCAATTTCTCCTGAAACCTGATTTTGATATTATTTTACCATTGCAGGCGCAACCTGTGTTGAAGGACCAGAAGAGATGCCATGAGCTAGTTGATCCGCTTCTCCAAGGCCATTATCCGCCAAAATCGTTGAACCAAGTGGTAGCTGTTGCTGCTATGTGCCTCCAAGAGGATGCAGACGTCCGCCCATTCATAAGCGATGTTGTCACTGCATTGAGCTTTCTTTCGATGGAGTCATCCGACTTTATTCCTGAACTACATTCCCTTCCAACTACGTCGTTTCTGTCAATTCAAGCTGACGAGCTACCACCATTTGATGAAACAGCATATAGTGGTTTTTCAGCAGAAGGGGACCTCGACATTTCAGAGACCATTGGAACTGATTTGAACACGAGTTCCCGTGAGAGGTTCAAACGGTATACCGGCTTGTAGACGACATACATCTCTAGCCAACTTAGGCAACTTTCTGGATTTTTCAGTTCGTGTGTGAAATGGTACTATGATTTTTGGACTGCGATCACACCTACATGTTCAAGCAGCATAGTGTAGTAACTGTTCTTGCTGGATTTTACTTCTAAACGATGGTGTTTGTATTCGAGATAAAAATAACTGAATTCAGAATTTTGTTCTCCATTTCAAGTGTACAGAATTTTGAGAGGAAAAATACGAACACGTCACTTATTTGGTTCGCTTTGAATTCTTTGTTCTACATTAATTGTCGAAGTATGAATTATAGACGTGGGTTTTTCGGCCGAGTTTATGCAATTTGCTCTAATGCTTCGAGCCATTTTGTTTGTGTTTTGTAGTTGTACTTTTCCTAGCACATGAACATAAGTTGAGAAAACTCGATTTTTTTGTCGAGAAACTAAAACACTTTCTTAATAGAAGTAAGGTTTTGTCCAAAAAAAGGATCTTGTTTGGAATTGCTTGTAGAGAGCATCTTAAGAACAATTTGGCTTGTGAATTGTTAGTTTTGTTTCCAGAATGAAACGCGATCTGCTACCCTTTACTATCATCATCATCATCATCTAAGCTTATTATGAAAAGGGATGCTATCTTGTTGCACAATTGAGATTTCAATGGACACTTGATAATTAATAGCTAAATATCTCATTGTAATGTGTGTTTATGCATTTTAATATGAATGCGCATCCAAAGACAACCCCTAAGACATTTGAAGCTAAAAGCAATAAGTAAGACAATAAAAAAGTTTATGCATCAATTCGAAAAGGAAAGAAATAAGAAAATTTGGAACAAATTAAACCACATCACATGAGAAATCAAATGATGAACGATATTGTCACCTTCGTACTTTTGTTTTTTCCACGTAGGAAGATGGTGCCTATATAGCTCTAACAAGAAGCGAATAAGGCACCATCTCTCCTGCGTGGGGAAACCTTCAGTATTCACACACACACACACAACACACATTTGCTTTGGCTTAGTTTGCTCTATTTATAGGCGTTCGAGATCGAGAGTACCCTTCGATGTAGTAGAGTTTAAGTCAAAATCGTTTCGAGATTAGGAGATAATTAAAGTGAAATCAATAGAATATATATATTTTGTACGGAAACACTATCTAAGAAGCCACCAATTTGGAAGAATCGGAAACACGACACTTAGTTTAGAGAGGGTTGTGTGGAAAATATGTTATATATAAGCATGTGGTATTTTGAGCCACCAAGTTGGAATCCAAACACAAAGTTTAGAGAGGGTTGTGTGTACCCTTTGTGTCACAAATGGTGTGATTTTCGTATATGTTATATTTGCATAATTGAAAGAAAAAAAGATTGTTAATAGTCAAATGTTACTACACATTGATGTTTCATTCCATGAAACGTCTTAAATAATAATTTTAAGGTAAACTCGATAAATTAGACCAAACAAGATGCTAAACGTGTCGATTTTGGTGACTATTTATGAAATTTGTGTATAATTGTGTAAATGTGTGTTCATATGGTGTAAGCATAAATATCATAACTACGCTAATCAACTACAAAAATAAATAAATAAATAAATAAATAAATAATCTTTGAATCATGCTATCTTTTAATGTCGTGTAAGACCTCACCCTCGCTCTAACCACTCTTTTTCCGTCCACACCACTTCGACCACCCTCACTCAAAACCGTCATTAACTTTCGATTTGCAAGACTCTGTCCACTCATTGTCAATAATGTGTCTTTGCAATTCTCTGACGAAATGAAATGAAATACATATGGTTTGATCGAGATTTGAATCAAATGCAATATAGATTAAATACAAATTTGAACGCTTGCAGGTAATTTTTGTACAAAATATTATGGAACTACTAAACGTCGCACCAAAATTATTTAAATCGCCTCTTGAAATTACCAAATTGCCCTTAACAATATATTTAATACTCATACCGTCCCGTGTCTTTAAACAAGATTTTTGACTCAGTTTTACTAACATTCCTAGTACCAACACCACGAAAATGTCTGGCGAAACACCTAGATCAGGCGAAGTAACGGAGGCGGATTTTTTTTTCCGACTCGGGCGTCTGGCTAAGACGCCTGCACCATCGTGGAGGCGTCTGGCTAAGACGCTTCCACCATGGTTGCGGCGTCTTAGCCAGACGCCTCCACGATGGTACAGGCGTCTTAGCCAGACGCCTATACCATGGTGTAAGCGTCTCGCTAAGACGCCCCAACCATGGTGGAGGCGTCTTAGCCAGACGCCGCCACGATGGTACAGACGTCTTAGCCAGACATCCCATTTTTTTTAATTTTTTTGTCAAATTAAAATTATACGGTGTGTTATCTCAAATTATTTGACGTTTCTTTGCAAGTTTTCGGTGGTAACCGGTCGGATTACAATGAGTTTTTTTGCAAGTGATGAAGATTCAAAAAAATTCCAGATCCAACATTTTTTAAGTTCCAAATCCCCCGGTGGTAAAACATCCTGACTTACAAATACCACCTCGACAGGTCGTTCGGGGGTCTCGCTCACCGGTGAGCGAGCGGCATTCCACCTCGCCGGTGAGGTGGCGGGGGTGGCAAGGGGGCAGCGCCCCCTGGAAATCTTTTGGATTTTGAAATTGTTGGATCTGGAAATTTTTGAATTTTCGGTGTACCGAAGAGGTATCGGTCATCCGAATATAGTAATTATTAACTTATTAATTAATTTAACAATTATCTAAATTTATAATAAATTATCTTTTTAAAAAAATAATAAAAAATTACGGGCGTCCGACGGAGCCGCCCCTACGTAGGAGGGGGGGTCTGGCTAAGACGCCTCTCCCATGGGGGAGGCGTCTTACACAGACGTCTGTCCCATGAGTGGAGCGTCTAGGTAAGGCGTCTGGATAAAACGCTGCCCCCATGGGGAAGGCGTCTTAGTCAGACGTCCCCTCTAACGTGGGGGCGGCTCTGTCGGACGCCCGTAATTTATTATTATTTATTATTATTTTTTTATTAAAAAGATGTTAGATATTTTACCAGATTCGAGTACACTGGGGCATCCGTTGGTTCATTACTGACCTCCAAAATATTATTTTTTATGATTATAAGAGGAATATGAAGAGAGATGTGTGATAGGAGGGTAAAATGTCGCGTTATAGCAGTAGAAATGAAAGAATGGTAAAATGGTAATTTCAAGGGATGATTTAAGTAATTTTGGAAGGATGTTTAGCAATTCAGAAATATTATCAGTGTAAATGTACTCTTATATGTTGCTACCTCATTTATCATAATATGACACATCACGTGTGTACACTCGTAACAACCAGAATAATTTTTAGAAGGTAAAAAAGATACAAATTTAAAGAAAATCCCATAAATCTATCAAAACCTCACCCACCCACCAAAGTACCAAACTCATTTCCTCCAAACCGGAAATGGCCCAAACTCTGACCTTCCTCCGTCCCCCTCCGTTCCTCCGACGCGGCGGCTTCGTCACTTGCGGCCCGCGCGGCGGCTTCGTCACTTGCGGCCCGCGCGGCAACCGGGGGCCTTTGATCCGGGGCCGGACTCTGAGCACGGAGGCCATCCTAGCCGTCCAATCCCTCAAGCGCGCCGCGCGAGAGGACAACGAGGCGAGGGTTGGGGAGGTGATAGAGAGGTCGGTCAAGAGGCTCATTAAGAACGACGTTGTCGCTGCCGTCGAGGAGTTGCAGAGACAGAACCACTGCAGCCTCGCTCTTAAGGTCAGGTTCAGCTTTCGCTCCTAACAATAAATATTTTGATGCCAAACACAACTCGTCATTTTTAGTTTTCGTAGGATCACGGAAGCGGTGTTAGTTTAGTTTGGCTTCAATTTTGGTTGGAAGTGAAATGGATGAGTTTTTTTGTGAATTCAGTAGTGTTTGTTGGAAGTGATGGGATTTAACGGTTTTGTTTTGAACAACAAATGGACTTCATTTTAATGAAATGAGACAATGTTTTAATCTAATACTTCCCAGATATGTTAGAATGACACCTAGTCTTGTTTTATAAAAAAAAACTCATAGTTTGTTTCTTACAATCCGACCATCAAATTGAAAATCCGACCGTTGGATTGAATTTGTTATGTAAATTAAACCTACATGTCAAAATTCAAGTAATCCTAAAACTTATATGTTGTTATATCATGATTTGAATAAATTCGTACTTGTGGTACAAATTTTAATATAGTAATTCGAATTGTAGAAGTCAGAAAAGTGAAAATGATAGTGGGAGAGGATTATACTTTTGTGGTAGTAGATTTGGTAAACCTATGTATTGTTCGAATCAACAAAGGGAGAAGTTAGGTTTTGATGGTTATGGAGCTAGTGTGAAGTTACATAGGCAATGTGTTCGGAAGGAAAGAGGTCTTGGTCTGTTACAATAGGAAGTGTTCGTTTTCTGGATCTATGATAAGCCTACGGTAGATTGTTGTTAACTTGTTTTTAGTTCCTTGCTTTTGAGTTATACTGTTGAAGTTTGAGATTTAACAGTTCATAAGTTTCGAGCATTTATCTTTAAGAGTTAGCTTGATTGTTTTGTTCCTGAGCTGGGTTTCACCCAAAGCTCAACTTTTCTTTAATTGTTTTTTAATAGACTATGGATATAAATTGAGCAGTCATCTACAATTTCTGTTTGTTAGTACTTGTTAATTGAGCTTCCGGGAGAAAAGTTGTAATACGTGTTATAATTCGAAATATTATTCCAATTATGAACCAATTGCTTATATATATATATATATATATATATATATATATATATCTGTGTGTGTGCTTATAAATATACTCTTGCTTATATATATGCTTTCACCCCTCATACGAGAGAAATTCCACCGAGTTGTTCCTCTGAAGAAATCTTTAAAACTGGAAATGCTCTAACTTTTTTCTTCTTTTCGTTTGAAGGTATTTGTTGCTTTGCGCCATGAGTTCTGGAACCCCGTAGATTATGGTCACTGTGCTAACATGGTCACTGCCCTTGCAAGGAACGGGATGGGGGAAGAGATTGACGGTTTAGTGAAGGATCTGATTGTTGAAGGCATCGATGGGAACAAACGACAGGGATTAGCGAAGCTGGTGAAGGCTTTGATTGCAGCAGAGAAAGGAGAGGCAACAAAGGTTGTCTATCACGCTATGGAAGACAGCGGTTGGGCAGGGGATGAGTACCTATTTAAAGTTTTAAGCAAGGGATTGAGGAGATTAGGCGAAGGGGGGGCAGCTGACAAAGTTGAGAAGGATTTTGCTCTTTGGCAAGATCAAGGTGGACGTCTCAAAACGATAACCATTTGACGTTTCCTGCAGCAAGAACATGCCTTGCCATTATTCTCATCGACTGCTAGTCTGCCGCATAGCCAAAAGAGGTAAGTTTTTGCAATCTTCCAAGAAAAGAACTTTGTTAATGTAAAAAGGCATTTCAAACTGTGATGAAACCCCACAAAAGAAAACCTTTAACCGACAGGTTGTTTGACTATTAGATGGCTTTTGTCTAATTGTTCTTATGGCTTATGTTTTGGTACTGAAGAATGGGTTTGCTGAGGTGAAGATAATCGTATGCTTGAAATCCACACAGACCTTAGCAAGGCTGTTACACTTCAAACCTAAAGAAGCTACAGCAGTTATGATGAAATGCCTATACGATTATGCTGAATGTGTTTGAAAAAACTTGAACCAGTTAGGGTGTAATTATACATGTATCTAGTTAGTGTTGTTTGCTGAAAAACACATTCATGTACTAACAAATACAATTTTTTCATGTTCATGTCTAATGAATGCTGTTTATTTGATCTGTGCTTACAAATTCGGTGGCCTAAACACAAGTGTTTGTATGTTTTCTATAAAACTCCTCCGTCTAATTCTAAAACAGTCTGAACAAGCCACAAACCATTCAGATTAATAGAAAATGAATTACATAACATCTGGTTCTTTATCAAATTTTCAATACCAAATCTTGGTGTATCGTCTAAGATTTTTTTTTATTTGCTTAGAATAATAATAGAAAATAATTGCAAGTTCACTGAAACTGGAGAAAGAAATCGAGTGAAGGTAACCGGAAAGAAAGCAACTAATTAGAAGTCCGCTTTATAGGCTTCCTTAGAATTCCTCGTATCCTTTTGCTCTGGACTTGCAATTATTTTCAGTTGACCAGGTCCGGTTGCCCTTAATTCAATCTCTAATTTTTCATATATTTCTTCGAGTTGTGTTCTTCTTGGAAGGAAGGGTTCTTTGGGCATAGATGTAGAGTCCTACATTTCCAACAAAGTAGAGGACCACTACTCCCATGACCAAAAGTAAGATCAAAGTGCTTGGGTCGAGCTTCTTTACTCCAAGCCTATTTTCCTGTATTGATCACAAGACAACTACTTGATTGCTTTACAAACTAATTAAAATTTGACGTTGATTTGATGGCTTTCTCGTAGAGAAATATACAACATTTGAACATCATTTAGTCCGGTTACAAATGCTGAAGATGGTCAAGGTCTAGAAATTTCCCCCTCCATTTCTTGTCTCCAAGACTTCCATATAAGTTATGTTTCAAGCAAAGGCCGCTTCACAATTAATGAAGAAGATCAATTTGAAATTTAGAGAAAAACGTGTGAGTCCATTTTCCAAAAGTCATCATCCCAATTGGAAAAAGAATATCCATTGTATGAAGATCTCAACTATTTTCTCTGATGATAAGAGAAGATTAGGAGAAATTTAGCTTCAACAATCAAATTCAGCAGTATATAGAATACATGTCCTTGAGTTGATATACACCTTTTTCCAACTTTTTCCAATATGATGAGCCAAATTTGCTAAAAGTAGTACTAAATTTGAGTTCGATAGCAAAGATTGTAATCCTTACACCATCCGAAGTTCGAACCAAAACCAACTTCTCAAGTCCATATCGGATTCTTACCATCAACCCAAAACCCACTTCATAAATCCACATTCAACACATAAACCATCAAATGTATCTCCAGCAACACAGATTTCAAGCGATTGGTGTCCATGCATTAACCAACAATTATTCTTCATACAAACTCACAACTAATATACATCCTTCTCAAAGAAAATTTTAAATAAAAAAATTGTTTTGAAATTTGTCATAAAAAACAAACATGTTATCCTTCAAACGTAAACCCACACTTATTTAGAATCAGATGCAACATAAATACACAACACGCCGATTAAAGAAATTCAACATAAAATTCGAACTGACCCATAACCAAATCTAATATTTGATCCAAGAAGAAAAGGTTAAAAGCTTACCGCAAAGTCTTCAGCCATTTGCCTTTTGATTGTTTCTTCTCTCACTTTCTATTTTCTCTCCTGGTCTTAAGTTCAAGGACAGGTTCTGTGCAAGGATTTGCGTTGGGAGCTACTTTAGGTGACGGTTGACTTTCATACGCATGCACGAAAACTTTTTGGGTTTTATTAATCTTTTTGTTGTGCTGGTTGAGAGCACGACAACTCTAGTTAAGTACAAAAGCATTTTTGCTATGACATATAACTTGTTTGGATTCGTTTTCCTCGAAGAAGAAACCATTAAACCAATGTGATCTCCAAAAACATACCGAAGAAAGTGGGTTGAAAACGTCATTAATTAAAAATACCATGTATCAACATAGTTATGAATAACGTCTTCTGATTCTTAGAATGTGATAATAATATGCAAATTTAAAATAATTTGGAGTAAACAAAGCTCACAACTACTTCACAATTTCGCCTTTTCATTTATATTTGCTTTTGACACCTTTTATCTAGACTAGAAGTGGTATTACAAAACCATCTAAGATGTAGACAAATTCAGAAATTTGATTTTTGAAATAATTTAAAAAATCACATGCCAAAATATGTTGGCTTTTGAAATTACTCATTGCAACAAAAAAATGTTGGTTTTTAAAGTGTTTAAAAGTTCAAAGCTTTCAGTATCATGATCAAGGGTTTGAACTCTGTAAATGGGAAAGTTATAGCGAGATTTTATCTGTCGTCATGTTTTTATGAGGATTCATCTACATTGAAAAATAAAATTTGAAAAAAATATTCTATAAACTGACAAATACAATAGTTTTAGAACATGTCGCGAAGACATGATGTCAAAATACTAAAACATTTTTGATGCGCAGTTTCATTGGGGGCCTGACTTCCAGTATCAACAAGCCAGAGAAGATCCCAGAAAGGTCAAGTTTCTTTCTGCCTGCGGGAAACAATATAGCAAATTATAAGATTTGAATCTAAAGGTTCATGTCGATGCAACTTACTGATGCAAGCTTACTATACCATGATTGCAACAACAGCGGTATCTCCATTTTACTGAGACCAATAGTTTCCAAGATCGTTGCCGAGACTCGTACTTGATATCCTCTTGCTGATGAGATCCTTCAATTCCAGTTCACCAGGGAACCTCTGCTCCTGCAACTTTGAGAAAACCTACAAGTGCAAGAAAAAAGGAGAATATCACCATAAAGGAAACTAACATCTTAATATAGAGCTGCAACATTTCATAGTCTAAAGGGTAATCAATACAATCAACACATCAAAACTATACTAATTTGTAGTCCAGAATAGCAAATAGAAGCGTAAGATTAGGTGCTTACAAGTTCACCATTGCAATAAACTTCAAAAGCACCAGAGCTCTGAAGGAGATTTTGAACCATATTCCCAAGAAGCCAGGTTGTTGCAATTGATCCAAATCTATTGGCACGTAAGGTGTAATACCATGGAGGCGGGGCAACGAATCCCAGCCTAGGGAATATATGTTCACCAGCCATTAACAGTCCAAAAACTCCTGCTTGAACAACAGGTACCGCTTTGCTTAAGAGGCGCTTAGGAAGGGGTGGAGGGTAATTTGACAAAACAACGTTGGCCCCTGGAAAGTGAGTTTCTAACATCTTCTTTATTGTCACCGCATTTCCCCTGGAAGAAAAGAAAATGCTTCATGACAGTCGACCAAATAAATGAAACAGCTTTCTTAAGTACATATCACAAATGTGCTACTACGGAAAGTGCAATTGTAACTTTTTATTGTGTACAGGAAAATCCATATGCCAACTTTCTCCAGTTACTTAATAGTAACAGGAGCATAATAGCACATTAGCACTTCAACATAATTCCATTTTTTACACATCACTGGAAATTAAAACATGCCACAAAACCAGACAATATAACTTTTAGTGAATGCAAGATACTAGTACTAGAAATTATATTGAGACAGTGCACAACCTAGTAACCCTTGAAGAAAGCTAAAACAGTCGGTTTCGATAAGCAATCCACATTAAAGTCTTACATCAGATTCTTTTTTTAGTTGAACTCAGACTTATAAAGTTATAATCTAAACATCCCAAAAAAATAACTCAACAAAGCAATGAACGTGCAACAATTCATTCAGAATCACTGTTTCATTTTTTTAACCAAATTAAGCCTGAATATAATAAGCTTACGAACTTCAACATATGTTGTTGCAACAATCAGTGAACATATAAGGAACATACCACTTGATACAACAGATTTTCAACGACTAAGTGGGGAAAAAAATATAATAGCAGCTTACTTGTAAGAACATGATGAGCAAAAGCTGAGATTGATTGTTGTTCCATATCCAACTCCCTTCTTCTGCAACCAAACATTATAACATAAAAAACCCATCTAATTTGGTATTTTAAGCTTGGGCTAAAGATATTCAATTTATCTCGACGATGAATGATTCTTAAGTGGCAAAAAACATTCATTTACCAAATCCCCAGGAGATGAACTCCATTCACATAAAAACAATGTTTAAATGAATTCAAAAACATAAACCTCATTTTAGAGGTTCCAACAGCAACAACAAACACCTATTCTAATAGTGCGAAACATAAATTACACAAAGCCGATCATTTTCAGTGAACTCAACACACATAAACCGTTTATTTACCAAAACCAGAAGCCCTACGCGCATAAATCAATCTTCTGCAACTTTCCAAATGGTCTCATAAGCGAAAAAACAGTTAACTGAATTCAACAAAAAAGTCATAACTTATTTCATAACTCTTTAATCCTGCCCACATGAAAATCCAACCTTAACCCAATCTCCAAAATTTAAATAAAATAAAAAACTTTTCCACCACTCAAACCCCACAAAACCCTAGCTTTCCTACCCCATAAAATCTTTTCCACAATCCCCCACTTCAACCATAAAAGATACCAACTTTACCCATCCCTCCTCCGCCAAAACCCTATATTCCTGAGCCAATCATCTTCAGCTAAGTCAACAGAAGAAATCAGTCAACTTATCTCATAATTTCTTAATGATTTTTCACATAAAAGCTCAATCTTTTCGAAACCCTAGAAATTTCGTACGAGAGGAGTGGAGAGGTCGGGAGTGGAGTGGTGCGGCTGCGAGAAGGACGGGGGGACGTGGTGGTGGGAGGAAGGGGGTTTGGGAGGCGGAGAGGAGGCGAAGAGGGTGAGGAGATCGGAGCAGAAGAGGAAGAGAGGAAGCCCGACGAGAAGCATCTGGACCCGATCCATCTCTACATTCCTTCCTTCCCATTTCCGTCTAGGATTTATATACCCTTTGCCACTGTTTTCATATTCGGATCCTAGAGGGTCCGATTAGTCTTGTGGGTGGTGTCTATGGCTTGCGTAAGTCAATGTGTTGCAATCTTCTTCTTCTTCTTTTCTTTTTTTTCAAGGAACAACATGTAGTCCACGTACTGTTTTTGGCTTTTTGCACGAATATTTACTTAAATTTAAACATGAACATACATACAACTTAAGGTGCAACATTGTGTCCTTCCATTCCCCTGATTTCGCACTAATACTCCTACCGATTAGCTAAAAGAGCCTTAATTAGTCACCCTTTTTGGTCGTCAGAACTGCCTTCAATCGCGGTGAATCGTGATCATGGTTTGCCCTCGGATCCTCTTAGAAGTTAGAACTATCATACTACTACTACTACTACTACTAAGGGCTCGTCGCTCCGTCGTCGTAGTCTTCTTTGATGGGTCCTCTTCCTCGTAATCTACAAATCAAGGGAGCATAAAATAATTATCAATTAATTAATTGACATCATTTGTGGTGGTTTTGCTTTCGAGTCATGTCGTGGTTGGTCAGAAAACAAAATTGCAAAACGTAAAACGATAAGGTACTTCACTTTTAGTTATTATGGAACTTTGAACATATTTTATATATTATGTAATCCTAATTTTATACTTTATGGAAATCACCCATCTATCTTTCGATAATTCATAAGCCTATCAATAGTACTAAATATTTTCACTAGATTATGCTAATTAAGGCCATATGAAGGTGTAATTATAGAGATTGGGCGAAGCTAGTTAGTAGGTTGAGAACTTAAGATGTCGTTCACATCAAAGTTCCTCAAAAACAAAAACAAAATCTCTCAAGGTTTTCGAACTCTGAATTTCACTATTAGGTGGCAAAATTAAAGAAAAATATATATAATTACTCAAATTAAAATATAAGTACCTATGGAAAGAGAAGAGCCACTCTTCCATGGGTAACGAATAAGAACCATAAGTATGAAGATAAAACACCAAAACCTCATCTTGCCTCCAAGTAATCTTCTACCTATCTCTCTCCTCTCTCTTTCTCTCTCTCTCTTTCTCGAATTTTCTGAAACATGTATAACAGTTCTATCAGGGAAGAAGAGATACAAGGAGGTTGGAAGCAATGTTGTTAAAGTGGATTATATTAGTGGTTACCACATATACTTCAACAACTTTTGTGGGATAAATATTATTACAATTCACATGGGATTACATACTGGAAGTAGGATACTTTTTAATTTTTTAGAACACCATTAAATGCGTCTGTTTCGGAAGGTCCACTTGAAAGTTCACATTTTTTAGATTAATCTCTGACAACTACAGTAATTTGAACTTCTTAACCTCAGAAATCTCTATTTTTGGACTGTGACACCTAATACAAAAACTTTTAGTATATATACATATCTATAAATTTAGAACAACATTTTAATATATTTTGTTAGATTTAGTGAGCCAAATAAGCAAACTAATGCAGGCTAGTGGGCTTGATCCAATTGAAGACAACTCGGACACAATCAAGGAATCGGATCTAGATTCTGACCCGAACCATAAAATCAAGACCAGGACGACTATGATGAATAAAGCAAACATGTCGGATCACGTTGGGACTGGAAGAGCACAAATCGGTTAAAGGCGCAAACTCAATCACGTGTCGAATCAAGGAAGCTCAAACCAAGGCTCCGTTTCTGTCGGCAAAATTCCGCCGGCACTTGCCTCGTCTGCAAGAGCATTGTTGACGGAATATTCATCAGCATGCCCATTGTTTGAGCGCTAGAAAAACTGAAATGTTATTCGTCGTCGTAAAACTACTTAAATCGTCCGTAAAATTATCATTTTGTCATTCTACACTTTCTACTAATATAACTCTTCATTTCACTCTTTTAACACAAATTACCTTGTTTATTTTAATTATTTTTTTAAAAAAAAAATTGGGTCGGGCGTCCAAGGGAGCCGCCCGACCCCAGGACACGACGTCTGCGGGAGACGTCTCCCACGTAGGGTAGGCGTCTCCCGCAGATGCCCTGATTTTTTTTTTGATTTTTTTAAATTGACTTTAACTTGTGATAAAATTAAAATAAATTGAATATTATGTTAATAATGAGTTAAATTAGTTTAGTAAATCGTTTATTGATTATAAATTGTGATAATTAATAAATAAATCGAGAGCGGCAATCGATGTAGTGATCCACTCTTTCAGAGCCGAATGTGCATTTTCCACCCTGCAGTTCGTAGTGTTGCTGAAATGAAAAACTTGATTCGTCCAATTCAACACGAATTTTTCCTTATGCACCAACCACGTGTCTTCCACATACTTCGTCAGCACTGGCCAGGAGTTGTAAGAATCTTTCAGATTACGGACTGCTTTATCATAATCCGTCTGTGAATCAGAAATCATGACTCTCCTCCACCTTCCACGCCTAAAACTCTCTGCAAGCTGCTTCTCCTTGTCGAATACGTGGTATGCGTAGTTGTACACGTCTTTGTTGATATGTCAGGTGCATAGTAAATGAGCAGACTCAGGAAAAACTTCTGCCACTGGTCGCATCAGACCCATCTCCCGGTCCGTAATTACTGTTGTCGGGCTAACAATATCCAATAACAGATCTCGCAACCTCTCCAACACCCACCGGTAACTAGACTCGGTCTCATCCTGCAAAATTGCATATCCGACGAGGAAATTCATGTTTGTTGGAGTAACCCCAACCATCTCAAACAAAAGCATCTTGTACTTGTTCGTCTTATACGTCGAATCCATACATATTACAAATGGGTATGTACGCAACAACTGAACTAAAGTCGGATGTGCCAAAAATGCGTGAGTCAAGACATTAGTTTCTTCATCTCCCACAATCCAATGCAAATACTTATGCTGCACTGCCTCCCTGAGAAACTGCTGCGCGGGATTTCTGTCTTCAGATTTCGTTCTCCTCATGTACTCTCTGAAGTTATAAATGTGTCTTTGATTCGGATTATCGTCTGAGAATTTCTCCTTTACCGCCAACAAAATGTTACGAGGTCTTGCTTGTTCCTCTGTCATATCACGAACAATTTGTTTTGCCCCAGCACTGAGTCCGCTGACCTGTCGGTGACCCTCTGAATAAACTGCAAGTGGGTGGTTGTGCTGCCCATAAATGCTACTAGAAACAATGACTCATTCATCACGATCTCGTCGCTCCACCACTTTTACCAAAAACCGACAACCGCAACCTTTTCTTTTCGTATTCTTTCGCAGTGCAATACTCGTATCACGAGAACTCATCTCACGTCTGTGATCACATCTGAGGTAACAATCCATCCAATTATCTGCTTTTGGTTTGTATGATGATATAACCAAAAAAAATCCGACTCCTAGTGCAACTTGTTTCGCCCATTTACAAGCTTCCTCGATTGTTGTAAATATTTCTTTACTGTCAAAAAGTTCACTGTAATCTACTCTATCACCACCGAAATCTTGCAACGGAACCTGAAAAAATTGAATTTAACAGAAAATTACAAAAAAATTAAAAAAAACGGGCGTCTGACTAAGCCGCCTCCACCAAGGTGGATGCGTCTGCCTAAACCCCTCCACGTATGTGGAGGCGTGTTAGACAGACGCCTCCACCTTTGTAGAGGTGTCCATCGAAGACGCCTGCACATTGGTGGAGGCGTCTGGCTAAATCGCCTCCACCTATGTGGAGGCGGCCTATCCAGACGCCCGAGTAGGGAAAAAAATTCCGCCCCCGTTACCTTGCCGGATTCAGGTGCTTCGCCAGACATTTTCGTGGTGTTGGTACTAGGAATGTGAGTAAAACTGAGTCACACACCTTGTTTAAAGACACGGGACGAAATGAGTATTAATTGATTTGTTAAGGGCAAAAATGTCATTTTTGGGGCGATTTAAGTAGTTTTCCGGCGACGAATAGTAGTTCTCTAGAAAAATGGCACGTTGGAAGTTATGGCAGAAGGATTTCCATCAGCAAACGAACTTAACTTACTACTATTGTCTTTCTACATTGTTTGAATATATCCCTCGGCAACAGATCTTCGTCCTACTATTGTCGACGGAATTTCCGTCGGCAATAGTAGCGCCTGCTACAAATAAAAAAACTATTAGTTACCATCCACAACCCATATCGGGTATATACATACAACCTGCAATAAAAATCAATTTCAACCTCTAAGTCAAGGCACGAGTCCATTCCACGTACATTCATATACATTCACAATGAGATGGTTTAAAATCTTTAAGTCATACAAAAAACAATATATCAACTAAGAGTCCCAATGTAAATCACGCAATAACTCACAATATATTTAAACCATAAAGCATATCATGTCATAAGTCATACTCATATACCATACTAATACTAGATATATCATAAGTCGTAAGTCACATACTATATATCCAAGACATAAGTCATTATATATAACATAAATCATAAGTCACACTATACCCATAGAGAAAACCACCACAAGTATACCAGCTTAGGCTCAGAGGAAGACAGATCCGTCATGTGTGTGTGTATTTTTCGAATTTTATACATACATGCATGATCGATTATCATATTTTCGATGATTTTATGTACATTATTCTATATACTTTTTTAATACATAGTAATTTACATAATATTAAAATAAATAGAAGAGAATCATACTCAAAAGTTCTTTAAACCCTTTATGAAGATCTGGAGTTGCGTTGTTCGTCGAATTGCTTCCAAATGTTCACCAAACTCTTAACAAGATTAGAAAGTAAGGAGCTAACCAATCAATCTCTAAATCAATATTAGAATCTAACTAGTAACTCATCTAAAAATCATGAGAACGATGAACGCGTCAAGTTCTGCAGCACAAGTAACAGAGGATTCCAGCACCATGTTGTTCCATTGGCCCAACCTGGAGTTGCTTGATTTAATAGACCTTGTGAAGGCAAAGTTGTTGATTGGAATAACATGTCCAATATTACCGGCATTTGAATTTCTCTTCATCGTAAGGATCGTGATGTCATGGTACCCCAAGCTCCCACCGGAAAGGTTCCCTTATGTAATAGCTTTCGCACCGACTGAACCAATTCTTGAAGTTAGCAGGAGAGTCATGTTGTTTTTTTGCCTTAATCTATATTTTGATGATTTAATCAACCTAATCTTAATTGTAATCAATGTAGAGTAGCACACATATTGCGTAACATATATATTGTAGTGCGCTAACCTCAACAGGTGATCAAGACTCAATGAAGAAATGAAATAAAGTCAAGACATGAATTAAAACTACATTGAAGACATGTAATCTTGTTTTCTTTGAGTCTTAGGAATATTGTGTAATTGAGCATACTTGAGCTAAAATCAACTCTCATACCCACTAGGTTCATTATAGAAGTCAAACACAAAATTTCATATCATTTGGACTTCAATAGATCACTCCAACTTAGACCGGAAAATACTAAAACTAGTTAGTTGCATCCTGAGACTATTAAAGTAGAGCATACTTTCAATTTTAAGTATGTCATACAATAAAAACTTTTTTGGGTTGAATTCCTTAGAACATGATATTCGCCGCCTCGACGCATTCCCTGGCATTGTCCCTCACAGAAAGAAAGAGTGTGGAGCCACGACCGACCTGTAGGTCCGCTAACGTAAAGCGAAGGCTTGAGCATAAACTGGCAAACCGAAGTCACTTTCGGGAACATACTTCCTACATCCCCTCTGAGTATTTATTGGTCCACAGTCCAGTGGGAACACGCAACGCAAACGAACGTGACCTCCGAAATCCCCCGTTGGCCATCGGGGACCGAGTGGTAAGGCCATGATCCGCAATATTGAAGCCCTTTATACAAATTGCCAAAAATCATTCCAAGTTCAGAGTTTAAATTTAAGAACTTAGGGGTTCAATAGGGTTGAATTCTAGACTTCCTCGCGCTTAAAGAGTACATTGAAATCGAGTGAAAGTTCAATGAACAAATTGTAATTTACCCTTCATATTGGGTGTTTAAAATAGATTATCATATTTAGTATATAAAACAAAATCGACATATTTACCCGAAGACATTCACAATTCACAAAACATCTCATTTATAAATTAATCATGAAATTTGTATAAGATTTCCTAACATCGAGACAAATGCGATCTACCTTCGCCCATCAAAATGTTTCTTACTTTTATTGACACAGGACGGAAGCGAGTTGACCAGATTTCACTCCAACCGGTGAGATAAAACCCGGAATCCAGCGTGAAGAAGAGAGAACACCAATTACACTTCTCCGAAACAATAATCACACAGTTCTAATCACAATATAACCAAAAAGATTTAACTTAAATAATACATAATCCAGTTGGACCTAAGAAAAAGATTTTAACTTAAAAAAGAAACTAGTTACAGAATATAATATCCAGTTGGACCTAAATCGTGGCACAAAATCCCATCATTCTACGACCGAATTTTCATCTCCACGTTCGGAAACGGATAGAGTGAAAGAAGAAGAAGAAGAAGAAGAAGAAGCAACAGCAACAAAAGGATGATCCTTTCCTCTCACTCCCGTCTCTCCACTTCCCATCCCATCTCCTTCCCCTCCAACTCCCCACACCCTTCCACTTTGCATCTCCACACCACCTCAACCGCCCGGTTCAGATGCTCGGCCGGCTGGCAGCAGACCGAGTTCTTAACGAGGCTGGGCCGGTTGCCGAAGGAGAAGCCCAAGAGCGACGTGGAGAAGATCTTCTCCGGATTCTCCAAAACCAGAGAGAATCTCGCCGTCGTCGACGAGTTTTTGCTCTATTGGAACCTCGCCGAAACCGACCGTGTCCTTGATGAGCTCGAAGAGGTGAGATTTTTTTTTTTTTTTGTGTGTGTGTGTGTTTTCTCTGGATTGATTTAGGTTTTTGTTGTGTAATTTCTCGTTAACTTCTTGTAGGCGTTGCTCGTGTTGGATTTCGGGCCGAGGATTTCAATGAAGATTGTGGATAGCCTCCGGGATGATATCTTGGCTGGGAAGTTAAAATCAGGAAGCGAGATCAAGGTTGGTAATTGGACGTGCATTTAGAATTTTCTTCGAAATGTGCTTCTAAACACCATTTCAACTACTTTTTTCTTCTCTTTTATAGGAATTTTATTAAACAGTGTGGATATTTCAACGCCAAATCTGCGGTAGAAACAAAATTCAAATTTATTAGTGAAATGAATTTCAGTTGAACTACTATGGGCATCTTGGAACTGAGTCATGATAAATTTTATTTCTGGGAATCAAATATTTCACTGAGCCTGAATAATGGATTTGGATTTAAATATGTTGTCGTTATTATACTATTTTGAACATTTTCACTTTTAAATGGCAAAGGTTTGATGTTCAGTGATTTCTTTAGGCGATAAGACTTTAAATACCAGATTTTTTAGGATTTGCTGATCAATTCTCATCTAGGAATCATGTTTTGAAATTTCGCCAAGTCTAGAATAATTGCCATCAACAATTCCTGCAAACCTCATAATTTGCCCATAAAAAAATTCAAAATACAACACAGTTACATTCATGTTCTCAAAATAGGAGGGCTAACAGGAATAGAGGTAAAAATCACATAAGATATTGGAATAAAAAAGAGAAATTGAAGAAGGTAGTAGAACCAGATTGCATAAGTCAAGATAGGAGAGGACGTCAAAGAAAAATTGCATCTATATATATTGACATATTGTTGTGTGAAGCATGGTCGCCTGGTCGGTGAAGAACATGTCCCAATGGAGAAAGAGGGTTCTGCCTTTTTTTTCCCTTTGCTTTGTGCAAGAGGAGCAGTTTTTTACCAATTGATGGGAAAATGAGTAAGTTGGGTTCCGGCATACTGATGGTAGTTTTTGTATTTATTATGCAGTAGTACAGTTTTTTTTGGTGAGGTTATTTCCTTGATAGGAGAGCTTTTCTAGGACTTACTTCCTTGAAATATGGCAAATATGAAAAGGAGAGCTTTTCTAGGATTAATTTCAGAATAAAAAATTCGAAATATGGAAAGGTATAAACATGAATTATTAGGTCCAACCGTACAAATAGACCAATGAAATAGATATTCAAATGCTTTTGTAACTACTAACCTTCAAAGTACACAAGTGGTGTAGCTCAATTGGTGGTTTCTAAGTTTGAGGTCACCAGTTCGAATCACAATGGGAACACCAATGTATGTTTAATTTGAATACATTATACGAATTTCAAAAAAAAAAACTATTAACCTTCAAAGTGAGTGTGTTATGTAAAGAAGCATATTATTTATGCTCAACTAAAGGAAAAATGTTATAGTTGTAAACACAAATTACGAACGAATAGGAGTGCCTTGAGAAAATTGCTTGATGTGAGTGAGGGTTATTTATTGAAATAGATAAAAGTAGTTGCAAGGTTGTGTAAATAGCCTCTCAATTTTCCAAAACTCGAAAATTCTTTCTGGTTGGACTTCGGTTGTGGCTTAGATTAACTGAACCAAAACATAGAAGAAAGGGGAATTGAGAAAGCATGACATTTTCTTTCTCCCTTTTTGCGTACCTCACGGCGGAACAGACCGCGGAGTAGGAGTTTCAACAAGTCGAATCGAGTCAAGCCTCCCCTGCTTGAGCTTGACTTGAATCCTTATCGAGTCGGCTCGGGAGTCGGCTCAATAAGCTTTCAAGTCGGGGAGCCCGACTCGAACTCGACTCGATTCGAGCCAGCTCGACTTGACTCGCGACTCAACTCATTAAGGATGTAACACACATGCTTGTCTCAACTCAACTCGAGCTCAATTTTTTGGCTTCGATTTTCACATAATCACCTACTTAAAACTTAAACAAATCAAAATTGAATGATAAAAAGGTAAAATAAAATCCAAATTTTATATTAAATCGACCTTAAACTTAAAATTTCATAGTTTTGAAAAAAATCACAATTCAGAAATTTAGAATAGTTATACATGATACGTCTACATCTCCTACCAACACCACCCCAAAACTTTAAGTAACTGTATTTCATTTTAGAGTTACATTTTTTAAAGAAGCGAAATTACAATATTAATCATCAAATATAGATGTATTAAAATTTTAAACGAGTATCGAGTCGAGTTCGAGTTTTTTCGAGTTAAGCTCGAGTCAGCTCGTAAGTGATTCGAGCTGGGGAAGGTGTTTCTGCTCGGCTCGTTAATTTTCAAGTCGATCCTGAGTAGGGTAATTATCGAGCTGAGCCTAAATCGAGTCTCGAGCTCGAGCTAAAATAGACAGTCCTACTGCGGATGGAAGATTTTCGAACATGAGAGAAATGCTGGACGAGTTTAGTTTGTAACCCAAGTTGCTGATTGTAATTAGTTATCTCCCCATTCCCTTTGTAGATTGTAATCAGTTGTTTTGTTATTAGAAAGTGCAACAACTAATTGACAAAAAAATACACAAATGTTGGTACAGTTGGTTTTCGTTCCCTCACAGATCACACGAAACATGAGGATCAAGTGTTAAATGAGCTACTCATAGTTGAAGGGTATAAGATTGAGTGGGACAACTTCCAAACACAAAATCAAGTTGGCTTTAAGATTGACTGCTCTAGGATATTGAGTTTTAGATATATAACTTGATTTCATAAGCTTGTATTTGAATATGTATGGTGGATGTATTCTGTTCGAATTGTTGCGTGTGTTGCGTCCCCAACTAATTTATGTTTTCATCCATTAATGCAATATACATTACCAGAAGAGATAACTTTTATATTTAATATACTCTACCCCACCCCAATTTTAAATCCCAAACATTTGAATAGGATTGCTAGGATTCAATCACTGATCTTCACTATCAGAAGAGAAAACTTCATTGTGTTACTAGTTGTCACGACGTAGGATAATTCGTAACACGTGTATCTGCAAGTGCCCATCTCAAACTTCTAGTATTTGTATAAGCTCCAAACTTATCAAAACTCACAAAATAATTATCTTAAGAATTTTGATAGACATGCATCTAATATGGCCTTCTGCAAAGTGTGGACATCTAATATAGAAGCATAAGTATTGGTCTCTTGTGGAGATAATGTCAGAAAATAGTCCCACATTGGAAGATTTGTGGACATTCTCCTATGTTATAAGTTGAAAGGTCCGTCCACTTATCACTTATTGGTTTTGAGTTGGAGACTCATACTTTTCAATAGAAAATAAGATACTACATATTACAATGTATTACATGTTCATTGGTCTAATTTGTCACTCGTTGTCGGCTTCAATCTAGGAATTTGTATTTCTAAAACTTCGTAAGTGCCACTCAGTTAGAAGTTAAATTTGGAATTTGGTTCTAACCAATAACTAAAATGTTGAGGAGTTCCCTTTGAACTCATTTTTCCTCCTTTTGATGTTGTATTGGCTTTTTTTATTTTCTTGGATATTGACATTTCTAATATTTGTGTGTTTTCTCCTCAAATGTGTAGCAAAATTTATTCTTTGTAATGTGGATGGAACGCATGTTGGGGGCAGCATGCTAATAGATAATAGTCAAACTAGTCTGCATAAAAAATATTCTTGTCCCTAACAAAAAAACACATCATAAAGCTCGTACTATCTTCTTGAGCATTCTTTTACTCGATGGGCATTGACACTTGACAATCTTAATCTTTGATGACATCTACGATTTTGCATCTCTGTAGGAAGAAAATATGAAGTCGTGCAACTCAGCCCCATGGTTGAAGAGTTCGTCGATGACCACCAAAAGTAGTGCTTATACATTCTTAGTGTCCCTTTATGGAATGATGAACGGGTCAAGTGCTGCAGCACAAGTAACAGAGGATTCCAGCACGATGTTGTTCCATTGGCCCAACCTGGTGTTGCTTGATCTAGACCCTGTGACGGCAAAGTTGTTGGTTGGAATAACGGGTCCAATTTTATCGGCATTTGGATTTCTCTTCATCGTAAGGATCGTGATGTCATGGTACCCCAAGCTCCCAGTGGACAAGTTTCCGTATGTAATAGCTTTCGCACCTACTGAACCAATTCTTGAAGTTACCAGGAGAGTCATACAACCTGTCGGGGGAGTGGATGTTACACCAGTGGTATGGTTCGGTCTACTGAGCTTCCTGAATGAAATACTGGTTGGACCCCAAGGCCTTCTGGTTTTGCTCTCACAACAAGTGCAGTAGTAGAGCCATTTTTTGTTGGCAAATTGATGCAGAGAATGTTTCTTTTTTTTTTACTCACATAGCAATCTCCTCACTTTATTTTATATTTCTATGTTCATACAGAATGCATACACCTTATTATTGCTTCTACTAGAGAAAAAGCCAATGAAGAATGGGTACGTGTATTATTACTTGTATTATTCCTTGTATTTAATTCTAGTGATGGTATTATTACTTTGGTGGAGAGCTTCTTTGCTAGTCCCAAAGTGGAGTATAATTTTATTTTATATGTTACCTGTGTTTGTTACCTTGTGTCACGTGGTCATTTTTATGCTCTCTTTTTTATTACTTTGTTTAGGATAATTTATTTAAATTTTATTGAAACAATTCGTTGTCATCAGTGATCTACAGAAGGACCAGTGCAGCTTAACTGGTTTAAGCTGATCGAGTTGGTTGACTTTTGAGTCCTCTTTTTGCCCGATGAAGTACATAAATACACACGTGTGTATTATTATTTAATCAGTAGACGTATGTGGTGGACGTATGCACTTTAAAAACTTAATGTTATCCACTTCTGTGTAAGCATAAGACAAGTTTCACCGAGCGATTGTCAGGTAGACAAGACAACGCCCGCCACATCGAGTATACAGATTATTTGTCACTCTTAGGTAATTGCCAAAGCACTTCATACACCGTGACCGTTCTTCAAAGACCCTTGAAGATCCCTGCCAACCCTTGATCACCATTTCCCTTGGTCATCCTTTCACATCTATGTAGGTTTCGTTTGGATAAATTGAGTTTTGAAGATTGAGATTTAAAACTTCACGTACGTTTCATGTTCAAACCTCGAGCATCATGTTTACATGTTTGAGTTTTTACGTCATGAAATATTGAATTTTGTACCTTTACCGTCTTACAAAAACTCAAAACTGAAACCTCAGTGAATCCGTTTGGATAACTCGAGGTTTGATTTTCAAAACTCAAGAGTTTTGAGATAAGTTGCGTACCTCAAAACTCCACGGGTGTGTTTGGATTAGTTGAGAATTGGATGAGTTTTGAGTTTTGTAAACCTCAAAACTCAACTTTTGTCATCCAAACATATTTTTCTTAAGAACGAGTTTTGAGTTGTTTTTTTAGCTTAAAAGTTGAATTTTGTAATACACTAAGACACAACGTTCAGGCACCGCCTAGGCGAGCCTAGGCGGCCGGCGGCGTCCGGTCGCCTGGGCGATCGCCTAGGCGGTTGTGCGACCGCCCAGGGCTGGGCGGTAATTTTTTTTATTTTTAAATTCAATTAATTTTCATAAAATAGATAAAAAAATCAGGAAAAATCGGGAAAAATAGAAAAAAATACACAAATATTTTCTAAAACTACCATACATGTTTAGGCTTCGAAAAGACACCTAGTTCCTCGACCAAGGCCTCACTAGGCACCCCCTCTACCCACCTAAACACTTAGGTATACAATTTATTGCTCAGTAGTACGATTACAAAGTAACTCAGAGTTCATACAATAGTAGATAAAAGAGAAAGTAGAATTACAAGCTAACTAACTAATTCCATTGGACACATTGATCTAATGTCCAACTGGGAACCATATCATATCCTCCACCACCATCAGAGTCGTCGGAGTCGTTCTCATTCGGATTGTCGACGTAGACATCATCTTCTTCAGTTTCTTCATCGTCGGTTTGGACATATTGCTCGTCGATGTCCATCGGTGGTTGAGAACTCGATGCACCTGGATCTCTAGAACTGATGTGAACGATGGCATCATCCATGCCACGACCTAATAATGGCGCGTCAGATGCAGTAGAACACCGCGGGTCAGATGCAGTGGACATGGATCGAGCAAAGCGTCTCCGTGAAGAAGAATGTCCCAAAGCTGCTTCCTCGACATCGGCCCATGTAAGCTCCTCTCCAGCGAAGACCGGATCTTCAGTTTCTACCAACCACGGATGCTCGTCGAAGAGATCGTACTCCACACTGATGGGGTCATAAAATCCAGGCTTCTCCATCCTTTGCTGAAACCTTTGCCTTAACTTTTGGTTGTAGTTCACATACACCAAGTCATTCATCTTCTTCACAGCCAACCTGTTCCTTCTCGTTGAGTGCAACTGCTCGAAGACACTCCAATTCCGCTCACAACCTGATGCCGAACATGTCAATCCCAACACCCTCACGGCCAACCTCTGTAATGCAGTCTCTCCCATGTCTGCGCCATACGATTGCCACCAATCTATAGGTCTTCTTTCCGACCTTTGTCTGACGACCATATCCCTCGAGAATATTCCGAGGGAGTTCTTGTAACGATCAAGTAAACCGCAAATCTTGTCTTGTTCTGCAGGAGTGGGGACGAGCCGCTCTACGACATCCATGAATCCAGGCATATGCTCATTGAAAGCTACATTTCGATCCTGAGGTGGGACGGAGAAGAAGGTACCAGGGTTGAGTAAGAAACCAGCAGAATGTAGCGGTGATGACATCATCTTCCCTGGACCCCACCTGGTGTCGATGAGGTCGATGACTTGCTTGTACAACCTCGGGTTTCCGTCAAAGTTCCTCATGATTTGTTCTTTGGCTTTCTCCATTGCGTCACACAGATATCCCATCGCTGGTTTCTCATCGCCGTCAACAAGTCTAAGAACCTGAACCATAGGTTGTGAGGCCTTCAGTGCCTTTACGACGTTGGTCCAGAAACCACTTTGTAGAATGGTCTCGGCAACTTCAGTAGAGATCTCCTTCTTTTTCTTGTTCTTTATCCAACTTGCATTAGGATCGTTGTACCCCGGGGAAACAACAAAGGCTCGGAGTTTGTCTTTCTTCAGAAATAACCTTTGCAAACTCAGAAATGCGGTGGCAAATCTCGTGACAGCAGGGCGTAGCAGGTTCCCTTCAATGGCAATTCGCATCCTCTTCAACAACATGACAGAGCTGTTGAAATGTTTGATGATCTTCCGAGCTAAAGCAATAGTCTTCAAAAACAACTTGCCAATATCCTCCAAGATGAGATCGATGCAATGCGCTGCACAGGGAGTCCAAAACAATCTCCTTCTTTTTTGTTGCAACATCCTACCGGCAAGTACGTACGCGGCGGCGTTGTCGGTGACCACCTGAACAACGTGTTCTTCGCCAATCTCGCCAACTACCTTGTCCATCAGCTTGTACAGGTAGTCTACGGTGTGAGAGTGACCGGAAGCATCTACAGACCTCATGAACATGGTACCTGTCGGACAATTTACTAGAAAATTGATTATACTCCTACCGGACCTATCAGTCCACCCATCTGTCATCAACGTGCACCCGTATGTTGCCCAATCTTGTCTGTACGATTCTAGTATACCTCTAGTGTAGTCAATTTCTTGTTTAAGGCACGAGTCACTAACTTCATGATACGTCATGGGTTTAAGTCCGGGTCCGTAAGTACTAGTAGCGGATATTGCTTCCTTCCACTCAGGCGTCCTTACAGTGTTGAATGATATACCACATCTATAGAAAAACCTAGCCCATTTTTGATTAATTGTTTTCCTATCTTCTTTTCTAAAGGTTCTTTCGATGGTTGTTTGTTGGGGGCCGGAAACCACGTCCTTCCCACGTCCGCAAAATGGTGCCCACAAACGTTGTTTTTGTCTCTTTCGACCAGGAACGGGGCGAGAACGGGAGGTTGGGGTCGGAGCAGAACCGGAACCCGACCCGGTTTCTAGATCAAATTCTATGTTTTCTCGGTCTACATAATCATCAAGACATACATTTTCGTTTTGTAATGTCCTACTGTTTCTAATCATGTATGCAGTTATGTCTTGTTTAATAGAGTCAGGAACTTTATCACAAGGTCTAGCATTGCTACCGGGTGTGTGTGCAAGATGTTGTTTGTGACGGGCTATACCACCTCTAGTTTCCTTACCACATAACTCACAGACAATACAATTTTTATCATTAGCGCTAATGTAATGGGCAGTATTCCAACCGGGGTCATTTGTACGGGTAGGTCTTAGGTCATCGTAACTCTCGTGATGCATAGGTAGACTAGTGCCGGGTACGTAAGCCATATCTTAAAACTAGACTAATATAAAATTTAGACTAATATGAAAATAAAATACTAATTAATTTAATTCTAAAGAGAAGTTAGAAAGAGTGCACTTGATTTTGACGGTTGAAGAATGAAGAAACGGATCGGAGACTTCACTTTCCAACTTCAAAACTAAGCACCAGACCGGAGACTTAATCGCAAAACTTGATGATTAGGAAGGTTGATGATGAGAATAGGATTATGAAGAAGAAGAGAATGAGAGATGTGTGAAAAATGAAGAGGTTTGGAGGGGTTTATATAGGATTTGGGGCTAGTGGCAAAGTTGTAATTTTTGAAAAAAAAAATAATAAAAAAATTAAAAGGAGAGAGCCGTTGGAGAACCTCCAACGGCTCTCGCCTAGGCGATCGCCTAGGCGAAATGATCGCCTAGGCGATCGCCTATTTCGCCCAGCTCTGCTGGGCGAAAGGCGGTGGTCGCCCAGGCGACCACCGCCACCGGCGACCGCCTAGGCGACCGCCTAACGCCTAGGCGGTCGCCTACGTAAACGTTGCTAAGACATGCCAGAGTTTTGCAAAACTCAAAGATTTATTTGTAATTGTTCAAATCAACTTCCTTATTTCCACTCCATATCCCCAATTTTCATTACAATATTCCCCGAAAGTGTTTTGCTCACTTTTGGTTTTTATTTTTTTATAGCTCGTATATATTATACATATGATTTAGATGCTTGTATTCATGTGATTACTTTCATTTACTTTTATGGATATTACTTTCTAGAAAAAAATTATATATTATTTTCACTTGATTTGCGTATGAATATTACTTATTTACTTTGATTTACTTATTCGTAAAAATAACAAGTAGATATGTCTAATTAGTATGACGCCTTGGAGACTGATGAATGGTTTTTTCTCCATATGTGAAAGATAGTTTGTTAGTCCAAAATACAACCTTCAACTTTCAGCTTAGGGTACCAAAACTTAATATTTCAAAACTCAAAGTCCAAACACATAAACATGAGGTTTAATTTGGGTGTGAAGTTCGCAAACTCAAAACCCATACATCAAACCCATACATCAATCCTCATGTTTATCTGTTTAGATTTTGAGATTTGAACTATTAAGTTTTAGTACCTTTATGAAAACTCAAACCTCACAACTAGGGGCGGACCCCAGGCGTAGGTAAGTGCCTACGCCTGATTTTTTATGTTAATAATGTTATGTATCATTTGCTTGAAGTGTGCTCACCTTTATTTTTCGCAAGAGGGTATCCACCCAATTCTTAGGTCATCTTTAACAGCAATCTGTTTTTTTCTCTATATTCACCTTTAATCGTGCCCTGAAACCCCCAAACACCATACATTCTCTCCCCTCCACGTCATTTGGAGATCAATCATGAGTAAAATAAATAAATTTAAAAAAATGTAAAAAATAAAAACAAATAAAAAACATATATTCTGTAAAAACTTTTTTACCAAATATCAACCAAATTGTAATTATACTCGGATAATTTGTTAGCATTTGCATCCTTAGCTCCTCCCGTTAGGGGGTTTGCCTGAGCGCCATATAAGAGAGTCACATTAAGGGTGCTCTGAGAGTCTGTTTACGGTTATATGGTACCCACCTTCAATTCTGTCTTGGGTCCGCCCCATCTCACAACTCATGTGTTGGTATGCTGAAAGTTTAATGATGTATTTTGGATTAAAAAATTCTCTTCCACATCTGAAAAAGAATTTCCATCAATTCCATAATTATCATACTAATTAGACATATTTATTTGTTATTTTTTACGAATAAGTAAATCATAATAAATAAGTAATATTCACGAAAATAGATCAAGTAGAAATCAAGAAAACAAATGTTATAAGGTAATATCTATAAAAGTAAATAATAGTAATCACGTGAATACAAGCATCTAAGTATTTATATTACTTTTATCATTGACAACTAACAAAAATTTGTACGAGCTATAAAAACAAATTAAGGTTAGTTACATTTTACCTCCTGAATTATGCTTTGATATCAATTTGCAACCTTTGAACTTTTAAAGTTGACAATTACACCTCTGAATTTTCGTTTTGTAACACTTTGTCATTCTGAACTTAAAAATCTATTATTTAAATAAACATTTGCCATTTTTTTGTATTTTTTGATTGTATATCTAATACACTCCTAAACCTGTATTTACTTGAAAGTTCAAATCGAAACGGATGTCGAATTTACTTGAAATTTGGGTCATATTTGAAGGGTTGAACATCTAAAAATCGTCGATCTTCTTGGGGTTTGATTGTTCCACTTGTTATTTTGTTTAAAATTTGGATTGACAGAGGAATCCAGAAGTGAAAATTTGAAGTAGAACTTCTGCTTTACCTTCCATAACATGACAATTTTGTCCAAACCTATCTGCAACTCGAATCGGAAGTGACTAACCATTTGCAGTAGGACGTTTATACAACACAAAACCAACTAAAATACACATTTAGAAACTCGTATCATATTACCTTTTGTTTCATTCCGTGTTAGTTTTAGTGAGCTATATCTGCAATCCTAAACTCGAATCAGATATTTAATGTTGGGTTACTTTTAATTTAGAACTACAACTCACTTCACAAAATGCGCCTTTAATTCTAAGTTTAATAAATAAATAAATAAACCTAAAAAGTAAAAAGTACACCAAACAAGTCCTGTCAACCTCCCAAAATCCTAACCTTAACAAACCCCTCCCAACTCTGTCCTCTCCTCTCCCCGCCTGCGGAAGAATCCCGACCCGACCAACCCATCTCCGACAATGGTGAAAGGAAGACAAGGCGAACGCGTGAGGTACAACTACAACCCCTCCATCCCCAAATACCCATCCCCAAACACCCCTTCTAAACCCTCTTCCCGCAGGCTCTACGTCCGCGACACCATCCTCGGCTACAAGAGGTGAGATTCCGACGCCTACCCATTTCCCGGGACCCGTCGTTTACCCCGAATTTGACGGAAAGTTGGGGCCTTGGCGCAGGTCGAAGTCGAACCAGTACGAGCAGACGTCGCTGGTGCAGGTGGAGGGCGTGAGCACCAGGGAGGAGGTCGATTGGTATCGTGGGAAGAGGATGGCGTATGTGTATAAGGCCAAGACTAAGAATAATGGGTCGCTTTATAGGTACGGAGTAGGGGTGGTGGAATCTCGGTTTCGATTGGCGTTTTCATTGCTTGTTATGAGCTGTGAGATTTAGCATTTGATTCAACACTATCCCAAAACCTCAAAAGATGCTCCCACGTTAAGAAAAGTAGAGGGGAGGGCTCAGATGTACGCAACCATACTTGTCACCCTGTGACAGGGAGGTTGTTTCAAATTGATTCGTGATTTGATGCCTACACAACTTTATGCTAATTCACAATAAATAAGAATCAGGGATAACTTATATGAACCATGTTGATTTAGTCTTTTGTAACCAACAAGCCAAACAATAACTTAATCTTTAAATTCATTAGAAATGGACACAAGATTTTAGCATTTGATTACTTAAGATAATGTAGACCCTTTTTTAGTAAAGTTGGGTTGAATTTATGGAAATGTCGACTCATTTAGCGATTTGGATGGGTTTGGTGTGATTGTTTTGATTGGTTGTTGCAGAGCGTGAGACTAGAGTTTGATTTGATTAGTCATGTTTTAGTGCAATTTTCGTGCTTGAAATGTGTAGGTGATTAGTGTTTGGGATGTCTTCTGTGGGTAGAAATGCAATCTTGTTGACTTTGGTGGGTTTTGAACTGCTTTTTTTTTATTGTTCGAGGTTGTTGTTGACGCTGGAGTTGATAGTGACATCGTTCTTCATGTTTTATGTTCGTCTGTGCCATTTTTCATGGTTTGTGACTTGTGAGGAATATATTGAATGTCATCTTTTTTTGGAGTCTTGGGTTTGGTGAATGTTTTAATTCCTTCCCTTGTTATGAGGCATGAGATTTTGGCATTTGATTACAAGATAATGTAGTCCCTTTTTTGGGAAAGTTGGAGTTGAATTAATTGAAATGCCGAGAAAATAGCGATTTGGATGGGTTTGTAGGTAAAAATGATTTTAGTTTGACTTTCATGGGTTCTGAATTTCCGAAAGTATGTGATTGATTTGGTTGTCACATTTTGAGATGATAGAGTGACATCATTCTACATGTTTGATGTTCGTCCGAAATCATTTGTTATCTTTTGCAAGGAATTATCTAAACTTGATACAATTGCATATGCTTTTGTAGATGTAAGTTAGTTTATTTCAGTCTCTATTTGAATTACTGGGGTGGCTTGGCAGTGTAGAAGATAAGCATACTGAAATTTTGTTACGTAAATCTGAGCTAGGTAAGGCACTGTTGTTGGCATATGACAAACTAGGACTGCATGTTTGCTTCTCCATGAATATAACTGAAGAACCCTAGAGTGAGAATCCCCACCCCTGGTCATGTGTTTGATATTCGAAGTTATAGATGTTCTTATGCAACATTGATGCATTAGTTGTGAAATGATTTGGTACTACAAATAACTAAACATTAATGCATGTTAAGTTGTTAAGTGCTCAAACATAACCAGACTTACATATTGAGATGTGATCCTCGTGACTCCTTACATGATTGCATTTGCATGGCATCCATAGCTCATGATTGTGATAATCTCATGAAGCCATGACAAAATCCAGTTGGCAACTTCATATTTCATTATATATTTTTATATCAATTTGAACAATTTGTTGTGGTATGAGACCCCTGTTTTGGTGACAATAATTTTATAGTCAATTGTTATAAAGACAATATTTGGGCTAGTCAATAAAAAAAATTGGTGTAAAATTGGTGCAGTTATGTCTAGCATGCTGGTACTTATAGTTAAGTGCATTTAGTTATGAAAAATTACATAAATTTGCATGATGCAAAAGATGAGGGCAATATAAACATGATTGCCATCATATTATTATTTCATGACACAATCCTATTGGCCAATCAATTTCACAGGTGCATATGGGGGAAGGTCACCCGTCCTCATGGAAACACTGGTATTGTTCGGGCCAAGTTCAAGTCCAATCTCCCACCCAAATCCATGGTATGACCAGTATTGTCTCACTTCTGATATTCGTTCTTTCGTGAGCATATTGATTAGTTTTGTGGGGTTCGATTCATGCAGGGAGGCAAAGTGAGAGTGTTCATGTATCCTAGCAACATATGAGGTTAACTTCATCTATGTTATTTTTCTTACATGACTATGATTTTTATATGCTGAAGTAATATAGGGACATTTCAATTGCTATAACCTATTTTGGTTGCCAAGTGTGATTCTCGTATCTTTCCCCAACACCCAGCCAACATTAACGAACATGATGACGATTCAGAGGCGCCGAAGTGTTTGTCTCGTGTTTTTTACCTTTTAGTATTGTAAAACTCTTAAAGTTCCACATAGTTTTTTTTGTCTTGTCTTGTCTTGTCTTGTCTTGTCTCTATAGTATTGCAGAGCCACTTAGAGTTTCATCTAGACAAATTTAATCCATCTAAAGTTTGCATTTGTTTTCTGCTCTGTTGTCATCGACTTTCTTGTGAGATTCTACATAGCTATTATTATTATCTTATCTTCTAATACGGAAACAAAAGCCAGAATATTTACGTCAGCTAAAGAGGTAGGCGTTCTCATCACAAATGAGATGGAAGTATTGATTCCCAATCATCTATTGATGCATCACAACTCGTTCACCAGAAATTGATATATCTCAGTAGTATAATGATACCTCAAATTAGAAGGGAAATGCATTATATTAATTTAGAGTACAACCATAAGTTCAAAGTTTTACTTGGAATGTTTAAAATACACTTCATAGATTAAATGATAATTCAAATAGACAGTGGAATATGATACTGTCTGAAAGGAGCAAGGTAGTTGCAACAAAGATGAAGGCATGGATGGAGCTCCTTCTGCAAATGTATGCAGCATTTATAGATACTGTTATTAATCGTGAAAAAAATCTTAATATTCCTTGTCTATGGACTTCAATGCCCATGTTATGTTGGTAGTTTTTGTGTCATTCTTATGTTTTCATTCATTCATTTTTATTTCTAACGATCATTTTTATTATTACTTTGCATGGCAGGGGTGTGCTGTGAGGGCACCCTTAACGGGGGTGCCCCGCCCGGGCGCCCTGGTCGGGCGCCCGGGCGCACCCCCGTTAACGGGCGGGGCGCCCGTGGGGCGCCCGCCCGGGCCACCCGCCCGGGCGCTTGCCCGGGCGGTGGGCGTCCCGGGCAGACGCCCGGGCGCCCATGGGAGGGGGACACGTGTCCCCCTCCCATTGGTGATTAATTTTTTTTTTTGAATTTTTTTTGTTTTGGTTTTGTTATTAGTGGATTGGGTATTTGTTATAAATGTGGGGTAATAATTTTTTGTAAGTAATTAAAATTAAGAAATTTCCAGAACCAATACACTGTTTAATCACGGGTGCAATATTTAATCACGGGTGCACTATTTTCAATCACGCGTGCACTGTTTGCAATCACGCGTGCACTATTTGCAATCACGCGTACACTATGTGCAATCACGCGTGAACAGTGCAACAAATACATCCAAATCATCCCAACTATAAATACATCTATTTATCTCCTGATTCCTCACATTTCCTTAACTTCTCAACTTGTAGCTTCTTCTCTCATCAATGTCGGATAATAGTTTAAACTCCGGTCAATCGGACGATGATAACTGGAATGAGACATTAAATCTAATGGACCGTGCTATTGAATTAGCCGGACAGGCTGTTTACGAAAGGACTACACGTCCTAAGCAACGTCGAAGGAGAACGACGAACCCAGATAGAGATCGTGAACTAGGTTACAGACGCCTTGTAGACGATTATTTCTCTGACAACCCTGTGTATTCTGATAGTCTTTTCAGGACAAGATTTCGGATGAGAAAGCATGTCTTCCTGCGCATCCACAATGCCATCGAAGCATCTGATGTCTTCTTCCAACGAACACCGGACGCAACTGGTAGGATGAGCATCTCCGGTCTACAAAAAAGTACGGCAGCAATGCGAATGCTAGCATATGGCGTTGCCGCTGATGGGATCGATGAGTACCTACGAATGAGTGCGGCAACATCCAGAAATGCTCTCCTCAAATTCTGTGAAGGTGTTATTCGCATCTTCGGCCCTGAGTATTTACGTCGGCCAACTGCAAATGACTTGGCACACCTACTTTACGTTGGTGAGCAACGTGGGTTTCCAGGTATGATGGGGAGTATCGATTGTATGCACTGGGAGTGGAAAAACTGCCCAGCTGCTTGGAAGGGACAACATCAAGGACGTGCTGGGAAAGCAACTCTGATCCTTGAGGCGGTGGCATCGTACGACTTATGGATCTGGCACTCCTTCTTCGGAATACCGGGTTCATGCAATGACTTAAACGTCCTGCAACAATCTCCGGTTTTCGACGACATTCTAGAAGGCCGAGCACCACCTGTTAATTATGAGGTAAACGGTGTTCAATATGATATGGGATACTATCTTACTGATGGTATTTATCCACAGTGGGCGGCCTTCATCCAATCCATCCTTCACCCTCACACCCCAAAGCACAGATTGTTTGCTGAAGTGCAGGAGGCAACGCGTAAAGATGTTGAACGCGCTTTCGGAGTGTTGCAAGCGAGGTTCGCGATCATCAGAAACCCGGCTCTTGCCTGGAGCAAGGACGTTCTGTCCAAAATAATGACAGCTTGTATCATCATGCATAACATGATAGTGGAGGACGAACGCGACTGCTATGCTAATTTTGGAGATATTCGCGAATTTATGGAAGATCGTCCTGGAACTTCAGCTGAGGCAACGTCGTATTCAACCGATCGTATAGCGGATATTCACGAGTTTTTTGTCAATCAAGATCGAGTGCGTGACAGGAACCAACATTTGGATCTGAAAGGCGATTTAATTGAGCATATATGGCAACGCTACGGACGAGGAGCGGTTTGAAAATCGGTTAACGTAGTTGGTCATGTAGTATTTAAAAGTTGAGTTTATGTAATATGTACTGTTGTTTCTTAACTTTGATTGTAATATTTCCTATTTCAATTTGTCTTAAATGTAACGTGGCTCCGTAATATTTAATAATAATTTCGTGATTTACCAGTAATTATTAACAATATTTCGAGTTAAAATATAATTATAATGTAATTAAACTTAGATTTATATAAAATGTATTTTGTTAAATGTTGTGTGAGAATTAAATTTGTTTAATTAAGAAATGATGTGGATGAAAGAGAGTGTAGGGTGGGTGGGGGTAGCCTGGGCATGGGTAAGGGGATTTTTTGGGTGGGTTGGGTGAGCTGACGTGGCAGAGAGAGAAGCTGACGTGGCAGAGAGAGAGTGCAGTGCGCCCGGGGGTAGCCCGGGCGCTGTTAAATATGCTCTGAATACGTGGACAGGAGTAGCAGTGACTCACTAAATGTCTCGAGAATTTTTTTTTTGGTGGTGCTTATTTTGGTTATCGGTCATATGGTTAATTCAAGGTTATCACCCCCCCCCCCCCCCCCCCCCCCCCCCCAATGAAAACCACTTTTGTTCCTTCTGAACTTGTTTGGTTTAAATTAACTTACCACTGGTAGCCGAAGATTTTTGGTCAAAGTGGACACTCAATTGAGATGTTATCTCAATGTGAAAGTTGAAAATGTCCTGGTTGAAGTTGAGCAGTTGCATTTGGCATTTGTTTTGCCAATGAGAAGTTCTCTTTCTTTAAAATTGCATGGCTCAAGCCTCAAATCCACGTGATTTAGAAATCTTTGCTTGCTTGTGGGCTTAGCTCCATGCCAAGTTTAGCCAGCTTGCTCAAACTTCGCCAGGCCCTTGCCCCTTGGTGGTGAACATGTTTGCTATTCATATTCTTGTTTATAAGCTTGTGAACTCTGGCAAAATAATAGCTCCATAATTTCTTGAGAAGGGGTGCCTCCAAAAGGTGATATTCCTAGGAAACGTTCGATCATTTATTGGTTGTTGCCCTTACGACCGCCACATTCAATGTATGCTTGATTTCCCTAGAGCTGCAGAAGCATAAACCTTAATGGAATCCTACTATGTTTATTACTAAGCTAGTGGATCGTATCATATCACACATCGATGTCATACATACTATTGGATTTGGAAATTAATATGTGGTCTGGTCTTTCCTAAGTGTGTGATTCGTACTTAGGAACTTAAATGAAGTTTAGGTGAAGTTTAAAACCCACCTTCCTGATTTCCTCCCTCCCATTTTAGAGTGCAAGTTGGGAACTCAGTGACTGTATATTTTTTCAAGTCATGGAAGTCTATATGGAACTTTGAGTTTCATTATTTGTAAAAAAATTCGGAGTATCAATTACCCAAAAAACCTTCTTAGGGCACCCTTAACGGGGGTGCCCCGCCCGGGCGCCTTGGTCGGGCGCCCGGGCGCACCCCCGTTAACGGGCGGTGGGCGTCCCGGGCAGACGCCCGGGCGCCCAAGGGAGGGGGACATGTGTCCCCCTCCCATTGGTTAATTTTTTTTTAAATTTATTTATTGGATGTTTTGTTATTAATGGATGCAGATTTGATTGTGGACGAGGGGGGGGGGGGGGGGGGAACGATGGTACTCCGGAGAAGACATTGTGGAAGAGATATGGGATGTAAGTTGAGTTTTGTGTTTTGTGGAAGAGATATGGGGTGTAAGTTGAGTTTTGTGTAGGGTATATATAGAGAAAAAATTAGACACTGTGCAATCACGCGGATTACTTTTCTTACACGCGTATACTGTACATTCACGCAGACTACTTTTCTTTCACGCGTGTACTGTACATTCACGCGGACTACTTTTCTTTCACGCGTATACTGTGCAATCACGCGGATTACTTTTTACGCACGCGTATACTGTGCATTCACGTGCGTTTCGAAATTGAAATATTCAAATTTCAAATATTCAAAATTTTGTGGTTTAATAGTGATTAATATTGTTAATTAATTAATAGTAATAATAAGTATATCGTGAATTAGAATTATAATGTAATTAGAATTATATTTATATAAAATGTATTTTGTTAAATGTTGTGTGAGAATTAAATTTGTTTAATTAAGAAATGATGTGGATGAAAGAGAGTGTAGGGTGGGTGGGGTAGCCTGGGCATGGACAATGAGTTTTTTTGGGTGGGTTGGGTGAGCTGACGTGTGAGAGAGAGAATGCAGGGACTCCTTAAAAGTCAAGTTGCACACTGCCTAGAAGTTCTCCAAAGTACACAATCCGCCTGACATGATTCAAAGGGACGCCTTGTGCTTATTGTGAAATAAAGTCTAAGCTTACTTTGAGTTTTTATTTTTATTTTCTACTAACTACAATCGTGGTAGGATAATGTACCAGCAACCACATTGCACAGAGAGACGAGCCTTAGTTGATGAGCACAAAAGGTGTTCTGTTGAGTATTGTTTTGTGTGCTTAGTGGATGCTTGGATAGTTTTTATTTTAAAAATGTTAGATGGCGTTTGTTCAGCTAAAATCCAGCATCAACGATTGAGAGATCTCATTTATAGGTGTGCATTTTGGCGAGTGATTAAAACATGTTTTGAATTGGAAGTAGAAAAGAGTCATGTGGTTTCTATTGGTTATATTCGTCTTCGTTTACTTTACAGTTTACACCTTGGAAAGGGAGGGAGTGAAAGTCATGTAATGTTCTTTAATTTCTTTGAAATTTCCAGCAAATCATACACTCTATACCATTCGTTTACGAAGCGCTTGAATATTATTGTTGACCTACAAATTGAGCTTGCAGTTGAAATTTGAGTGTACGTCAGTAATTAATCTTGTTTCTAAACATTTGTTGTAGATATAAGTAAAATTTGTGGCGGGGCGGGTTGGCGGGTCAAACCCGCCCCACGAACAGCCCTATGGTCAACCTTTAGGATCATTCGAACAATATGTGTAAATAATAAATATGCAATGCATGAAGTAGGTTTTATCAATTTGATTGACTATGTGATATTGAATTGTAGTATGAGTCAATCGAATACGGAGTGAGATTATGTTAACAATAATCATTAAAATTAACATGATTAAGACTTGAAAGTCAACAAATGAAACCCAAAAATGTGGTGTTGGATAAGCATTGCAAAACGTTAAGTTGACTATCCACTGAAGATGTGAACATTTATGATGTTTCTTTCTAATAACATGTAGAACTCAAGTAAGTGACTTGGGCTACTTCTACAACAACATCGTGGTGTGAGTTGTCAAAATACTGCTCGAGTTTTTTTTTCTTCTTCTTCCAATGTCGGAATTTTCAGATGCATTTTGCAAAATATAACAAACACATATATCCCACCGAACACTAAAATATCAATTAAACAACCATTTCACATTAACGTAAACAATCCATTGAAACACAACCAAAGCAGCAGTCCGTAAAGAGGATTTTTGTGAGTGGGATGGCATAATGACTGTCAAATAATTGGTCGTTGCATACTCAACCAATCCAACGTAGATCCACACTATTAATCATCCTCTCATTCTTTATAAACATGACAAATTTCTTTCTAAAATAATTGTGTTTCAATGGACTGTTTTATGTAAACAATCAAGTGGTCGAGTGGGAGAGCATAATAACCTCAACAATTCTAACTTACATCCACGCCGTTAATCATCCTCGCCTCCTTTACAAACGAGTTAGATTTCATTCTAAAATACTAATTACCAGTTAATTAATTAGCAAACAAAAAAACAACTAACCACAGAGAAGACTTAGTGACATATATTATTATTAAGCCGAACCGAAGAAGCCATTCCTTCTCTCTCCTCAGATCCCATTCCTCCCTTACTCTTTCCAGGGTTTCGTCCCCCTCTCCAGATCTGAACGACGACTCCCTCATCCCGCCGCCATGGCCGCCGCCAACGCCCCCATCACCATGAAGGAGGCCTTGACTGTGAGTTTTCCCACTGTTCTTTGTGTGGTTCGGTGAGGATCTGTTTAGATCTGGCCGGAAAGGCGCGATCTTTGCTTGTGTGGTTTTTGACGTGCGTGTTAGGATGGGTGGAGTGGTTTGTTGGTTCGGATTCGCGGAGGTGTTTGTGTTTGGGGTCCCTTTGTGGGGGGATTTGTTGGTAGGTGAAGTTTCGGAGGTTTCGAGTGGGTTATCGCTGTAGTTCGACCGGAGATGTTTGTATCCACGTCGATGTGGGCGTGAATTTGAGATGTTTCGGGAGAGTTGACTTGGTTTGTTAGCTGAGTTTAGTTACTCATGATCGTGCGGATGTTGAATTTCTCGGAAGCATGATTACGAAGACCTCGTGGGTGTGGGGGTCTCTTAGATCGGATTCATCGAAGATAACGACTCTGATTGTTGTGTTTCTATGTCTATATATGTTCGGTTGCCGTTGTATTTGTTTTTGGTTATGTGTGCCGATGGTGATTTGAGTTTAGGGTTGATTTTGGTTGTTCCCTTCTGAATTGCAGCTTACAACTCTCGGCATAAACCCACAGTTCATCACCTTTACTCATGTTACCATGGAGTCAGACAAGTACATTTGTGTGAGGGAGACCTCTCCTCAGAACAGTGTTGTTATCATAGATATGAGCATGCCAACGCAGCCACTGAGGAGGCCTATCACTGCTGATTCTGCCTTAATGAATCCCAATTCTAGGATTCTCGCACTTAAAGGTACTAGATGAGAAAGCCATTTTATTTTGTGATGTTGTTGGAAATGGTGTTAATCATAATTTAGACTTATAACCTCATTCATGCCTGTCTCAGTAAAGGCTTCAATTGAACTCGATTTGAAGCTAAACAAGCCTCACTTCTTCATGGTTGTTAGAATAGCAAGCCAACTTGTGCCTGATTCTCTACATCTCGTTAGTACTTTCTTAACAGTTTATTATGTCAGAGGGTAGGATAACACCAATCTCTAGAAATTTGCATGTAGAAGAATATAAATTAAAATATGTATTTCAAACTTTTCAGTATTGTGATTTAAAAAGATCATGTTGACAATATGTATGTACACACATACATTGCAAATAAAAATGGAAGTTTTGAAGTGAGTAATGAGTTACTCCACTTATTGAACATTTTGACCCTAAATGGTTCGTATGGTGCAACAATTTCTATCTGAGTTTTATATTATTTGGTTAAAGATGATATAAATTTTTGTTAATGTTTCCTTAAGTTTTAGACTTAGTAATTTGTTTTCTTGTCGATTGAAGAAGTATGTAAATGAGCTTGTTGATGATTGTTAACTTGGAAACTGGATGGTTCACAATATCTAGACAACTTTGAGTCTGTGAGACTGTGTCTCAGTCAAAAAGCTTCAAAATCATGAAATATCAATGTTCCATTTTCATATCTCTTGCCTACGTTAATACAAAGGTGGTATCATATCATACTTGATCACCCAGTTGATTCTGTTTGATTGTGTATATGCATATATGATATACCTGTATATGCAGTGAGTGCCTGACGTTTAGTATATCACCTCCCTTCATTCTTTTGTAATTTTTTTGACTCTTAAATGCAAACGAAATTTTAAATGTGTATTGACTCCATGAATCACATGAACCCTGCTGTTCATTGTCTTGTTTTGTTCTATTGACTATTGTTAGCTCCTAATTACTAGCATCCTTCTTTCTTTTTGTTTCCATGTTTGTTTATGGTTAAGATGTAAATTTCTGTTTCTTGAAATTACGAGGTAATAAGCTATGTTTTGCAGCTCAACTTCCGGGGACCACACAGGATCACCTTCAAATTTTTAATATTGAGCTCAAGGCTAAAGTCAAATCCCATCAAATGCCCGAGCAGGTTGCCTTTTGCTATTTGATTTTGTGATTCTTTTCTTTTGCTATCTTGTTTAACTATTTGGACAAACACTAACATTAACATGAGTTGGACAGGTTGTTTTTTGGAAATGGATTACACCAAAGATGCTGGGCTTGGTGACACAAACTTCTGTATATCATTGGTCAATAGAAGGTGATACCCCCATGTGGCTTTCAATCATTTATATTCTGGACTTATGGTGTGGTTTCTAGTTAGTTGTTTTGTTTTGCTTGATAGACTTATTTAGTAAACACAAATATCCGTGCAGGTGATTCTGAGCCTGTAAAGATGTTTGAAAGAACTGCCAATTTGGCCAATAATCAAATAATCAATTATCGCTGTGACCCCTTGGAGAAATGGTTGGTTTTGATTGGAATAGCTCCGGGCTCTCCCGAGGTTGGTAACCTTTTGTGATTCCCAACAAATGGCATGGTAAAAAACAACATTTCTGGATAATTAGAATGAATATAACACCTCAGAAAAATGGTTTCTCTAGGCATTATTCTGGTTTTCTTATGCATATTTCTTTGAAATTTATGTTTTGTTTCATTAATTTTCATTGTATTTAATTTAGACAATTGTTTAATCATGATTTATTTCAGAGACCACAACTGGTCAAGGGGAACATGCAACTCTTTTCTGTTGATCAGCAGCGTAGTCAAGCTCTTGAAGCACATGCTGCATCATTTGCTACACTCAAGGTGCTGCTTTTATTTGTACCTGCAGTTATATGATTCTTTTTCATCGTGTGGAAATATGTTTCACTCTTGTTAGTTATTTTTATTGTACAGGTTCCAGGAAATGAAAATTCATCAACACTCATAAGTTTCGCTTCGAAGACATCCAATGCTGGACAGATCACTTCTAAAATGCATGTTATAGAACTTGGTGCTCAACCAGGTTTGCCTATGATCCTCAGTTCTGTGTTTTCTAATCCATTGACTTGGCACTTACACTCTCCTTAATGTTTGGGATGTGAGGACAATGTTTTTGTGAATTTTGTTTGTAATTCCTGTATTTCTTGTTTAGGTAAACCTGGATTTTCCAAGAAACAGGCTGATTTATTTTTCCCCCCGGACTTTGCGGATGATTTCCCAGTGGCAATGCAGGTAAACACTATGTCATTGTTGTGGTGGTTTGTTGCCTTCTGATTCTGGTATAAGTTTGCACTTAATCATCTAATGATCTGAATATTTCCTTTTCTTTTGCAGATTTCTAATAAGTACAATTTGATTTATGTGATCACAAAGCTTGGGCTTCTGTTTGTGTATGATCTGGAAACTGCAACTGCTGTCTACAGAAATCGGATTAGTCCAGATCCTATATTTTTAACTTCCGAAGCATCTTCAGTTGGAGGTTTTTATGCTGTGAATAGAAGAGGGCAGGTGTTGCTTGCAACGGTTAATGAAGCAACAATCATTCCTTTTATCAGTGGCCAGGCATGTCTTGTTGTCTGAATTTTGATTTTTCGGCCATCTATTATTTTTGAACTTCATTCACTCTGGCAAGTTTCTCGTTGGTTCAGCTAAATAATTTGGAGTTGGCCGTTAATCTTGCTAAAAGAGGGAATCTGCCAGGAGCCGAGAATTTGGTGAGTAACTCTTTGGTCTTCGCTCAGCAGTTGAATGGGACTCCACTAAAATGTACTTTACATGCCTAAATTTCCACAATAAAATTTACTAAATCACACTTTCTGCATTATCATGCATTCATCTTACTGAATCGTGAGTCGTGGCTTTATCGGTTCCCCATGGCAACAGTTTCATAACGTTGATGAAGAATTTGACTCCTGCCTGTTATTTTCTGTTAGTTTTGTTTCTTTCAATTCTTTGTATATTTTTCCTTTTGTTTAGTATTATATTTTGTTACTTGTAGGCCATCTGTTAACAACTCATTTTCCCTTTAATTGTCTCATACGGGAACAAACAGTTACCTGATCCTTCTGAAATATCTGTCATCTGATATAATGTAGGTGGTCCAACGTTTTCAAGAGTTATTTTCTCAGACCAAGTATAAAGAGGCAGCAGAGCTTGCTGCAGAATCTCCACAAGGAATTCTTAGGACTCCTGACACTGTTGCAAAATTTCAGGTTATGCTATGTCATTCCATATAAGTTGCTTGTTGAATTGTGCATTGAATGAAATCTTAATTTATCAAATGAAATAATGAATAATGCCTTTCAAGATGAGGCAAATGCTTCCTTTGATCCTTTTATCATTAACAAATGCAAAATAAAGGATGGTTAAATAAGTTATTTTTACAACGAATCATCTACGTGTTGTATTAGAGGTTTTTAGTAGCATGCATGTTCTGGTGGAAAGTAATATTCTTTTGGGGGCATGAATCTGACTCTTTGAGTTCTCTGCATACCCTTTATATTATTGTTTCATTTCTTGTATTATTATACCACTTCACATAAAACTGAAATATATTCTTATGTATTCCCCATTCGTTTTTACCTGTGCTTATGAATGTAAAACATCTTTGCTGTTATAAGCCAAAAGGCAGTCTGCCTGATTTTTGTTTTCTATCTCGCAGAGTGTTCCTGTGCAATCTGGGCAGACACCACCTCTGCTGCAATACTTTGGAACATTACTAACTAGAGGAAAACTGAATGCCTTTGAGTCCTTGGAGCTGTCCCGTCTTGTTGTGAACCAAAACAAAAAGAATCTTCTGGAGAACTGGTTAGCTGAAGACAAGCTTGAATGCAGTGAAGAACTAGGGGATCTTGTTAAGGTCAGTGCACTTTGACTTGTTGGTATTGTAATTAGTAGGTTCAAATCATCACTTCATGTCTTGGACTGGTTTCTTTGTCATGAATAGCATCATTCAGTAATCATGTCTCTTGATACTTGTTATGAATTTGGAATTTTACAAGTTATTACTGACAAGGCACTTCTCTTGATATAGACCGTGGACAATGATATGGCCCTAAAGATATACATAAAAGCAAGAGCTACACCTAAAGTTGTAGCAGCTTTTGCTGAAAGAAGGGAATTTGACAAGATTCTTATTTACTCAAAACAGGTATGAACGTGTTCTTGTGATCTCCTCTGCAGTTATAAAACTATTAACCTGAAATATCTTTGCAAGCTGCTATAAGCCTTTGGCTTTTGATGCCGTCTCAAAAGTTGTTTGTATGTTGACTCAGTTATTTTCCTGTTTGTAATGACAGGTGGGATACACACCAGACTATTTATTCCTTCTACAGACAATTTTGCGATCTGACCCTCAGGTATCTTTTTTTTAATTATATTGCTTCATTTGTGAAGTTAACCATACAGTTAGGTGATGGCTAGTGCGCTTATTAAAAATATTTTTAGTTTTATCAGTACCTAAATATTTTATTATGTGAAAGCCAAATTAAGCTTCAGTTGGTCATTGCTTTGGTAAGCTGTTTGCTTCTCTATATTCAGGGTGCAGTAAATTTTGCTCTGATGATGTCACAAATGGAGGGTGGTTGCCCAGTTGATTACAACACAATCACTGATCTTTTCCTTCAGGTATTTTCCGTATTTTTAGTTAACATTGTTATGTTCCATAAAGACATATTAGGGCTTTTGTTTTTAATTGTTAGATATTACTGAGTAATGATGTATACTCTATTGAATCCTAGTTTGCCCAAACCTTAACATTGTTGACATTTTTTCTCAGAGAAACTTGATTCGAGAGGCTACAGCTTTTCTGTTGGATGTTTTGAAACCAGACTTACCAGAACATGCATTCCTCCAAACCAAGGTTAGATCTTCCAGGAAGTTGTTGCCTGAAATGCCTTCTATGTTGTGCTGACTTTTATGCACTAAATAAACAGGTATTGGAGATCAATCTTGTTACATATCCGAATGTGGCTGATGCTATATTGGCCAATGGCATGTTCAGTCACTATGATCGTCCTCGGATAGCACAGCTATCTGAAAAGGCTGGACTGTACATGCGAGCTCTTCAGGTTCTAATATGATGATTTACCATTCACTATTTGAAAACCAAACATGTCTTTGGGATATGTATTTCATTTATCAACTCTATTTTGTTATGTGCAGCATTATTCTGAATTACCTGATATCAAGCGTATAATTGTGAACACACACGCTATTGAGCCTCAGGTATGTTGATTTTGCTTTATTTAGCAACTGTTAACCCAAGACATTTCTGTCTAATGCTGTTTCTCTCCAGGCACTTGTGGAGTTCTTTGGAACACTTTCCAGAGAATGGGCTCTAGAATGTATGAAAGATCTTTTGCTTGTTAACTTGAGAGGAAACCTTCAGATAATTGTCCAGGTTAATATGGCAGCTTTATCACAGTTTATACTTTGATATTACATTGTTGTGGACTTAACTTGTACTTCCCTCGCAGACTGCTAAAGAATACTCTGAGCAGTTAGGAATGGAAGCATGCATAAAACTATTTGAGCAATTTAGGTCATACGAAGGGCTGTACTTCTTCTTGGGCTCGCTCCTGAGCTCCAGGTATGCTTTGTAAAGAAATTCTACTAGTCGTAGTCTAAATAGTGGTTTCTGCTGATTCTTGTGATTTTAATATTTTACGTGCTGAACAGTGAAGATCCAGATATCCACTTCAAGTATATCGAGGCAGCAGCCAAAACTGGTCAGATCAAGGAAGTTGAGCGTGTCACTAGAGAATCAAACTTTTATGATGCGGAGAAAACCAAGAACCTTCTGATGGAAGCTAAGCTTCCAGATGCTCGACCTTTAATAAATGTTTGCGATCGTTTTGGATTTGTGCCAGATCTCACCCACTACTTGTACTCGAATAACATGCTCCGTTACATCGAAGGTTATGTCCAGAAGGCAAGTTATTTCTGATAGAAACATCTATTTCTTAATGCTTTGCTGTATTTCTTCAGCCAGACAAACATGTTCTGTTAATTTCAGCAATTCTGCATAACACTGATTGCTATCAACCTTTGTGTAGGTGAATCCGAGCAATGCTCCTTTGGTTGTTGGGCAGCTGCTTGATGATGAATGCCCCGAAGATTTTATTAAGGGTCTTATCCTTTCAGTCCGCTCACTGCTTCCAGTCGAGCCTCTTGTGGATGAATGTGAAAAGAGGTTAGTTAGATACTTAGATGTCATTGGTAGATTATGTTTCTTTCTTTCTTTCTTTCGTTGATTACCTGCCCCATCTAATTTCGTTGCACCTGGAATAACAGGAATCGTCTTCGCTTGCTTACACAATTTTTAGAACATCTCGTGAGTGAGGGAAGCCAAGATGTGCATGTTCACAATGCTTTGGGTAAAATTATCATTGACAGCAATAACAATCCAGAGCATTTTCTTACCACAAACCCATACTACGATTCACGTGTTGTGGGTAAATACTGTGAGAAGAGGGACCCCACCCTGGCAGTTGTTGCATATAGACGTGGACAATGTGATGAAGAACTCATTAATGTTACCAATAAAAATTCATTATTCAAGTTGCAGGCCAGGTTGGTATATCTATCACTTTGTATAATGACTACGCAATCTTTCGATTTTCCCTAATATCTTTAATTGCTATATATCCGTCTAAATTGTAGATGTTCTTGGTTGCAGATATGTTGTGGAAAGGATGGATGCTGACTTGTGGGAGAAAGTTCTTCTTCCGGACAATGAATATAGAAGACAGCTTATTGATCAAGTTGTTTCAACTGCCTTGCCTGAAAGTAAGAGCCCAGAGCAAGTGTCAGCAGCTGTTAAAGCTTTCATGACTGCTGATCTTCCACACGAACTAATTGAGCTTCTTGAAAAGATTGTGCTACAAAATTCTGCCTTCAGTGGGAACTTTAATTTGCAAAACCTGTTGATCTTGACGGCCATCAAGGCTGATACTTCAAGAGTGATGGACTACATAAACAGGTTGGACAACTTCGATGGACCTGCAGTTGGAGAAGTGGCTGTAGAAGCACAGCTGTATGAAGAGGCATTTGCTATCTTCAAAAAATTCAACTTAAATGTACAAGCAGTCAATGTTTTGCTGGATAACATTAGGAGCATAGAGAGAGCTGTTGAATTTGCTTTCCGTGTTGAAGAGGATGCTGTTTGGAGCCAAGTAGCTAAGGCTCAACTCCGTGAAGGACTGATTGCCGATGCAATTGAGTCATTTATTCGAGCAGACGATGCAACTCAATTCTTAGATGTCATTCGAGCTGCTGAGGATGCCGATGTATACCATGACTTGGTTAAATACTTGCTTATGGTCAGGCAAAAGGCGAAAGAGCCAAAGGTTGACAGTGAACTTATTTATGCATATGCAAAGATTGACCGACTGAGTGATATTGAAGAATTTATTCTTATGCCAAATGTTGCAAATCTTCAAAATGTTGGTGATCAGTTGTATGATGAAGCTTTATATGAAGCTGCAAAAATCATTTTTGCTTTTATTTCCAACTGGGCTAAGTTGGCTTGTACTCTAGTTAAATTAAAGCAGTTTCAAGGAGCAGTTGATGCTGCTCGTAAGGCAAATAGTGCCAAAACATGGAAGGAGGTCTGTTTCGCCTGTGTTGATGCTGAGGAATTCCGCCTGGCACAGATATGTGGTCTAAACATTATTGTTCAGGTGCATAAGAATCGAAATCCATTTTTTCTGCCCTTCTTATGAGGGAGTTTATGTTTTTAGTTGTCATGAATTTCCAATTTGGTTGTTGTAGGTGGATGACTTGGAAGAAGTCAGCGATTATTACCAAAACAGGGGATGTTTCAACGAGCTTATCTCTCTTATGGAGAGTGGTCTTGGATTGGAGAGGGCGCACATGGGTATTTTCACAGAGCTTGGTGTTTTATATGCGAGATATCGTCCTGAGAAGCTCATGGAGCACATTAAATTGTTTGCAACTCGCCTCAATATACCCAAGCTAATTAGAGCCTGTGATGAGCAACAACATTGGAAGGAACTGACATACCTATACATGCAGTATGATGAGTTTGACAATGCTGCAACCACAATCATGAACCATTCTCCAGATGCATGGGACCACATGCAGTTCAAGGATGTTGCTGTGAAAGTTGGAAATGTGGAGCTATACTACAAAGCAGTGCACTTTTACCTTCAAGAACATCCTGATCTCATCAATGATCTTCTTAACGTTCTTGCGCTGCGTGTGGATCACACACGTGTTGTGGACATAATGCGGAAAGTAAGTGCTTGGCACTAGGATATTGGCTCTTTATTGAACTAGTCTGTTGCACTGTGGGAGCCTTTTCTAGATTCAGCTTTGATATTTTTTGTGTTGTTTTCGATACAGGCTGGCCATCTATATCTTGTCAAACCATACATGGTTGCGGTTCAAAGTAACAATGTGTCAGCTGTAAATGAAGCACTTAATGAAATATACGTTGAAGAGGAAGACTATGACAGGTTGCGGGAATCAATTGAGATGCATGATAACTTTGACCAGATAGGTCTTGCGCAAAAGGTACGAGTGCATGCAACATTTGGCTCATATAATACTTTATTTCCATTCTCACTCATTTGTGGCTTGCAGGTTGAGAAACATGAACTTCTTGAGATGAGGCGTATAGCTGCAGCTATATACAAGAAAGCTGGCAGATGGAAGCAGTCAATTGCTCTCTCCAAGAAGGACAATCATTATAAAGATGCAATGGAAACTGCTTCTCAGTCTGGTGACCGTGAGCTTGCTGAGGAGTTGCTTATCTATTTCATTGAGAAGGTACGAATCCTATTCTTGATTAAGGTGGTAAGTTGGAATTTCTATTAGGGTGAATGTGAAACCTGTTATCAAGCATTTTCTCGATTGCCTTTGACTGAATATCTTGGAATTTTGGAACTACTGTGGATATTCATGATATCATGTTCCATGTTGCGTAAGATGTCTGTTAAACTGTTCTGTACTGCATTTTCATAGGACTGTTGAAGTGCCAAAAGCTTGCACTCTTCTAAGCTTAATCTGAATTTGAAAACTAAGCAAGTGAATAGCAAAACCTGGTCGTTTTTATTTGATTATAAATAATGGTTTTGTTCAAGACCTTATATACCGATCATTGAGTTCTTTTTCATTCTTATAGTGTAGTGTCTCTGTTACTATTCCTTTTATTTGCTTAGTACTATTCAAGACCTTAAGTTGTATAGCTGGATTGGATTATCATAATTCTGACTGTTAAGTTCTTTTCCCTTCTTCATTTTGTAATTCAGCTTACTTTTCTTGATTTTGATATGCTTAGCTAACTATGGGTGTGATTGTGTGAATATGGTATCTTAAAATTGTGGTTGTTGCTGAACTTTCCGCAACCCATTCTTTTAGCTGCATTCATCTCGTATTGTAAATTATGTAAGCAATGCCTGCAGTTGGTGTGTGTTCTGCTGTCATTTTTGATATTCACAATTGGCCTTTCCCCCTTCTAATATTGGTCTGTTTTTCATATTCTGCATCTTTGCATGTACATGTGCTAATGTTATTCTGCTACCTGCAGGGAAAGAAGGAGTGCTTTTCTTCATGTCTCTTTATTTGTTATGACTTGATCCGACCTGATGTTGCACTTGAGCTTGCCTGGATGAACAATATGATCGACTTTGCTTTCCCATACCTGTTGCAGGTATGCTTCAGTGGCCCTTTCGGACCTTTTCACTTGGAAAATTTTCACATTGTATTTTCTGAGCACATCAGTGCTTACCAATTTGTCTTCCTTTTTTTTCACATTATAGTTTATCCGTGAGTACACAAGCAAAGTTGATGGTCTTGTGAAGGACAAGTTAGAAGCACAAATGGAGGTCAAGGAAAAAGAGAAGGAAGAAAAAGACATGGTTGCGCAGCAGGTATCTTTCCCGTTTATCTTTTTCAATACCACAAGTCACCTAGCTGGCTAAGTTCCATATAGTAATTTTTTTATTGTTATTGCATTGAGTCATCAACAGTGTGTCAAAAACTCAAAATGAACACTTTTAGTCAGTGTATTAGTGATCAATTTATGTATTCAATACTAATATCTAGTGTTATTGCCTTATGTGAGTGTTATTCTCAATTTTGTTCGATCTGAGGTTGATGCAATTCATTTTGTCAAGAAGGAAAATGTGAAGTAAAGATTTTAGATAAAATTATTTTATCAATTGTATGCTAATAAATTGCAATACCTTTTAGTGGGTTTCAATCTTTTGCTTATGCCAGCTTGAAGGAGCTTATTATGCATGACTGTATATTCGACCATATTGCTATCTCGTTACCTGATGTACATTCACTGAAATTGGACGTTGCTTCCTCTTGCAGAACATGTACGCTCAATTGCTGCCTCTCGCATTGCCTGCCCCACCAGGTATGGGTGGAGCCGGAATGGGCGGACCATCTTTCGCACCACCACCAATGGGCTCGATGGGGATGCCAGGCATGCCTCCAATGCCACCTTACGGAATGCCACCAATGGGTAGCTACTGATTCATGCCTCCATAGTAAATTTTGGATAGTCGAATCATGAAGTGGGCAGGACAGTGAATAATTGTAGTTCTGTTTTGTGTAGATTGTTGGTGGTATGGTTGTTCACCCTAAATATTCTTTGGTAGCAGGCTACTTTTTTTGCTGCCGTTGAGGCTAAGCTGAGAATTTATTTCTGTTGATAGGGTATATTTTTTTCTTTCTTTCACGCATGAGATGTGCAGTTTGTTTGCCAAGTACACAAATATATTTCGGCTGGACTCCATGTGTATAAGGCCTAAAATTTGTTTAGAATGCTTGTTCTGCTGGTCTTGGCACTACCGTATTGTATTATTAAAGCTTGTAGTTGTCTTTTTGGAATCTTATTGAAGCTTAAATTTGATATCTTCGTTTTATTTATCGGGAGTCTTTTTAAATGGTGGTAATCTGAGGTTTGGTGTTACCGTGTTTCTGTTATGGTTATTGTTTCTTCCTTAAGTAGTATTGTGTTTATGTAACCGTGCTCTCCATCTTCCAACATGCAATTCTGACATGCAAACAAGTAGAGAAAATAAATCTTATTTCTCAGCTCTCATTTTCTCCTGCTTGGTTAGACACGTGTAAGTTGTTAAATTGACAAAAGTAACCTCCTTTGTATTGTTAGTTCGAGTGTTCGATATGTTTTGATATAATAGGTATTGCATTATGGATTTTTTTTGAAATAATGGTTAAAAAAAAAAATTGGAAGAATATAATGGAACAAAATCTATTTGACAAACTATGGTTATTGAAAATGTCAGACTAAAAAGGACATCCGTGATGTCGTTTTTAATAGACAGATTTCTAGACTGATTTTTGGACGGATTCATGAAAAACGACAACACTAGTGTCGTTTTCATTTAAGGCAAAATGACATCTGAGATGTTTTTAAGTAGGTTAAAACGGCAGCCGCTAGCCACCCATGTTTCCCCACTCCTCCCCGTAACCTCCCACTCCCTCTCCTCTTTCATCTTTTCGGTGATTTTCGTCCTCCTTGTGGGCGTTTCACGTGTTGGATTCGTTTTTAGGTACATTTAACTTATTTTTTGTTAACATTTGACTTCATTGGTGTCGATTGGTTTGAAATACTTGTTTGTATTTTAAATATGATTTTGGTTGACACAGAGTTGCGTAGATTGATTTAAATTTCTTGTATGTCTTTAGAAATTGATTTATATCTCACTTTGTATAGAACACTACCAATAAAAATATACACTTGAAATATAGAAATATACAAATAGAAACACACATGAATGTATTCGATTTGGTTAGTTGTGTTTTTAATTTGGTTAGTGAATTTCAAGTAAGATTAGAAAGGTGGTATTTTTATTGATTTGGTTTGTTCTTATTATATTTTGTTTTTTTAACGGTTCCAAAATGTCTACGTCACACAATTCTCATGGTCCTGTGGATAGACCAATATCATAGTCTCCCCTTCATCTTTTCCACTGACGAAATATTTATTCAGCTGCAGATAAGTCATCATGATGAGATGACAAAGTGGTAAGCCACACACACTTTAACACATTGTTGAAGCTTTCTGACAAGTTTGTGGTCATTATACCGAAACGATGGCCAAAATCATGACTTAATGCCCAATACGAAATGTCCTCTTGTTCTTTAATCAACTTGAACCCATGATAGTGATTAACCTCGATATCCTTCATATGATCTTCAAATCTTTTTTTTATCAGGAGCGACACTGACATGCCAAAATTTATGCTGCAATTTCACATTCTTGCATCAAGCATTTCTTGACATATTTGCACTAACGTGTCTTAGACAAAACCTGTGAACGTGACCTCACTCTGGGGGAAAAATGCCTTTACAATGTTGGTAAGACCCGGGAATCGGTCACTAATAATACACATTCCATCTCGTGTGCGTACTCTATTGGGCAAAATACTTAAGAACCACTTCCATGAGCTACCATATTCTTTTTCAACAACTGCAAAAGCCAAAGGAAACAAACCGGAGTTCGCATCAGTACCCATAGAAACCAACAGGGTACCCTCAAATTTGCCCAACAAATGAGTCCCATCAATAATAAGCACATGTCTGCAAAACTTGAAATCTTCAATTGACAACGCGAATGACCAAAAAATTCTTTGAAATTGCTCAATGTTTTGGTTTATCCTCTTCGTCTGAATCTCAACAACTGTGCTGGGGTTGGTGGTGCAAATATTAGACATAAAACGCCTTAAATTATGATAACATGCTTTATCAACTCCGTATATTTTTTCCAATGCTTTCTTCCGAGCGTACCAAACTTTATCGTACTTGATGTCTATAAAGTAATGAGTCTTCACTAGAGCTTGAATTTCTGCAGGAGTGACAATGATATTTGTTCGAATGGTGACAAGAATCATATTAGAAATTAAACTTCCATCACATTGCACATAGTCTTGCAAAAGGCCCTCATTACTGCAATTGTGTTCAGACATGTACCTCTTCACTTGAAAACATTCTTTACTTCGACTATAAGAGGCATGTATCATCCATTTGCACTCTTTCTTCAAACAACAAGCTGTAAACACTTTCGGAGCAGACATTAACACTTTCAATTGGAATTTTTTTTGCAAATGTCATTCCTTCAACTGCTGTAATAAATCTTCTTTTGTGGCGAAAGTTTTGTGCAATCAATAACTACATCCATCTTCTAAATTATCATATTCATTGTACGTAGCAATACCCTAATCAGTATTTTCAATGACCGAATCTTCGATCCAGTTCTCGTCAGGATCTATGCCCTGCAAGTGCCTCAAATCTGAGAGTACTGGCAATGGTGACAAATCATTACTAACGAAGGCTTCATGTATGTTGTTATCAGGTTCTTGATTCATTGCGTCTCCATATGACGAAACATGTTCTGCAGTCTGGAAGTGGTGTTCAATTACATTAACAATGTCTATCTCCTCACCATCCATCTGACCATCTGCCTCACCAACGTCTGTCTCATCACTCCCTGCATATTCAACCCGTCTTCCTTGAGGAACTATATCTGCTTCATAATTACTAATATCCATTGTTGTGCGCTCATATGGTTCAAAAATTCACAATGTTAAATAAAGATAACATCGTTGTTGTGCTCTGATCATCAAACACATCAGCGTCTAGATTGTCTGGACTTATGTTCAGATTTAATTAATTCACGAATTCGTCCAGTATCTGTCCAGAAAGCGTCCAGGACTATGAAGCGACAATTCTTTTTTCATCTGATTATCTTTTTGGAATGTGAAACGTCATTTCTCTTTTTTGGGTAACACAATTACATTGGAAATTGGAAACAAATCTGCTTACTTTATTGAGCCCACAATTACAAATGCTCCGACCTGGCAGCTGATAGGGCGCACATCCGTGTATCAACATCTTTTTATAAAAACTTTCTGGGGACATGGATTTCTCCGTATCAACTTGTACAGTGGGAATCTAAATTCTTTGTCAATCAAGAATTATAAAAACTGCATTCACCATGGCCACCCTGCCCCCAATAGGTAGATTTTTGGGAATCCATCCATTGATTTTATTTGAACTTTTGTCACATATTTTGTTCCAAGAGGGAGAGTTTCTTGTAAGTGAGAGGAGCACCAAGGTAGGATATTCCTAAAATTAGTTAGTTCAGGATCTGACATGTGAACAACAGATAGTGAGCTTTTATGATAATTAATCTTCAATCCAGATATTAGTTCAAAGACGCCAAGAATTCTACTGATGTGAAGAACATTGGTGGCACATGGTTCTAGAAATAGAATGGTGTCATCTGCATATTGCAGATTAAGGATATGGGTGTGTAGGTCATCTAAGTAGATACCTTGAATGAGATTGTTATTTTTGGCAAGTCTAATCATTTGATTAAGGAAGTCTAATCCTTGCCTTAGATCATTAGTTGTACGGAAATACCCTTTAGGGGAGCCATTCGCCAACATTGATAAAGTTTTTATTTTAATACATAATTCTATCCACTTGCCCTAGATTTCTGGGCAACCAAGTCGCAGTTTACTCAATCAAATGACTTTTCAAAGTCTAATTTTAGCACTAGCCCTTTCTTCTTTTTTATATGAAGGTTATGAACCACTTCTTGGGCAGATAGAATAGAGTCAGTAATTTGTCTATTCTTAAGGAATGCAGTTTGTATGTTTGGAATGGGGGCAACTAAAGCACTAGACAATCGATTTGCTAAAATTGTAGCTATGATATTGTATTGACTGTTGATTAAGCTAGTGATCTGCAAACCTTTGCTGTTTCTGCAGCAATTTTCTTTGGGATCAAGACTATGAAGGTTTGGTTAAATCTCCTGAAGTCAGCTAGATTCATACTTCCAGAGTGTAGCTTCTCTAGTAAGTTTATGAAGATAGTCTTCAATTCTGACTTGTTGAATCCATTAGATCCAGGGGCCTTACTAGGCTAGAGTTGGAATAGAGCTTCCTGTATTTCTTTTCTGAAAATTTGCTAATTTGGTCGAATGATCTTGTTCACTAGAAGAATGTTCCATGGGATGCTACATTTGCAGCCAAGATTGTTGTTACCAGAATGCCATCAGAAGCCTCTATAGAAGTGAGATAATGCCAAATATCTAGTCTACAAACCCCCATAGTTCTGAGATGAGGTTGATATAAAATCTCCATTTTAGTTTCTTGTATAACCAAAATATTTGGTTTTTTTTGTTCTGACAAAGTTTGTTATAACTCTTCTTTTATCTTTAGTCCCTAAACCACGTATATTCTAAGATAATATTATCATTTTGAGAGAGTTTAACCTCACAAGAGAGTTCCAAAGATGTTCCTTAATGAGTCTTGAGGTTATTGGTATTCACCAATATCTCAGTGAAAGCATCAAGATTGATGCTAGGGAGTCCATTAAGATTCCTAAGGCTGTTCAACACTTCTATTGCTAACCTCAGTGATTTTCACCAATTTATCTTGAGAATTAAGGAAATGGGGATCGGTTTTGATCAGATGACTTTCCCCCCTCTAGAGCCCTCATGGCATTATGTGTGTAAACATGGGCAAGGCTAGCTAGGTTTAATATGTTGTGAATGAGAATCATTGTGACCCACCAGACTTCTGGAGATTTGGAATAATGATTTCTTGCTTTGGTGTTTAGGAATAAATTTTGGACAAATTTAATGGTCTTCCGTACACACCGAACACCACGATCTCTAACTTTTAGACGTGTCTCCTGGAAAGCAGCGGAGTTGGTTGAGGTGAGTGTTTATTCTTCACGTAAGTTCGAATTCTAACAAGACATGTCAAGTGTTCCGGTGAAAATGATGTTGAATCACCCAGAATTTAGATCACAGCTTGTCAGAAGTTGATGCGGGTGTCGGGGAATTAAAGTTGCCTTAAGAACGATCCAATCACCACGCAAAGCAAGTTTGGTACACCTTTCTCAGTAACTAACTTAGTCTTGTCCACTTCAGAGACGACGTCCGATGATGGGAAGGTGATCAGAAAAATCATGAAGTTGATTGAGGGGATATTCTAGTCATTGTGACCAGGCCATTTGGAGTAGAACAATTTCTTGAGGTCTTCCATTTATAAGATGTGTCAATGAGTTGCATCTAAAGCATCTCTTGGTTTTTGTGCAGTGAACACGTTTATGTTCGTTGTGCCACATTTGTGGCAACGAAGGTTTTTGGGTTCTTGCGACTCTTCAGTTTCTGTTGATTCTAATAAGTAGAGGCTATCGGGTGCACTTTTGAGTGTTCGTTACAGGAATAAGTGTAATTTGGTCGGCTATTAATTTTCTCTTTATTTCTTTTTAAAAGTAAGAGAAAGTTGAGAGACAAATTTGTATAAGAATATTTTTTATATTTCTTTTCCTGTTTCTATGTGAAGTTGTTATTCAAAGAAGAATAACTCAAATTTTGTAACATCCCTGAAAATAATGAAAATTTTAAACGAAATTCAAAGAATTAAACCAAAGAAACACGAGGACATTACTCATATAATATCCAAAATGTGCACAATTACATATGAGTTTTCAAAAAGTATGATTACATCAAGGTACTCGAAGGTATAAATACAAGTAATCAAAACAATCGGAAATATAGACAGGAGGATGCGGTCCCAGAGTGCACTTGCCTTCAGTCGCCACCCAAGGAACACCTATTGAGGTCTTGAAATGCAAATGTGATAACAATGACCGGGTTTACATATGGAATCCTTGTATACCAAGTCCACCTACATACATATGAAAGTACAATACAATGAACATATCATACTAGTATTACATGACATAATGAAATGCAACAATATGGTCATCCCCATCCAGGAACAACAACAGACAACTGTCCCCCAACAATATCGGGTCCCCCAAGGGTACCTACAACGACACACACGGTCTTACATCGTTTGCTCAGACAAGCTGAAACATCATTTGCTCACACAAGCTGATACCTCTGTTGCTCTCACAAGCTGAAACATCTGTTGCTCGCACAAGCTGAAGCATCTCCGCCGGAAAGGGGTCCGGGCGGTCATCATTGTCGCCATCAAGACTGGGCAGTTACCTCCGTCACCAACAAGGCCAGTAGTCACCTCACCTAACGGAGTTGCGTAACAACACAAAACATTAGGATCCACGATCCTTCAGGTCTGCTACCTAAATGTGACTCCACTAATGCACATGTCATACAAGCTCATAAACCTAAAATGGCACGTGTATCAAGTACCTACGCTCACTTGCCGCGCAGTCCCTGGGCAGGCGTGCTCACCGCACTCACCATCACTTCCCGGCTCACGCACAGGGCGAGGACACGAGTTTCCGAGGAAACGAGCATGACACCAAACACACGGAAAAAATACATAAATGGGCACAAACGGTCGACCGAAATGGGCAACCTGGTCGACCATTCCCTGCTGAGAAGAAAAGGTTCAAACAACAGTACAACTAGTTGAACACGGGCACTAAAACTTAGGGTGAAACAGTCGAACAAAAGATCATAGGCGGTCGACCGTTTAGAAGGTCTAGGTGAGGACAAGTCTAAATCAACAGTGCAATTGGTCGAATGACAAGGGGGTCCCGTCCGACCGAAAATAACGGGGACCAAAAATAACGGCAAGGACGTTCCAATTGATGGTGTTTGGAGCGAGTTTTGGGTATGCCTTTTGTTCTTTTCTTCTTTGGTGTAGTGTTTTGGATCTAAAATCATTGTCCTGTGCTATCATCTGATCTTATATGTTGCTTCATTTTGTATTTGATGTAGTATTTAGTGGTTTTCTAAAATTAAGTCGCTCAATACGTTCATAAGACAAATTCCGAAAAGTCACGTTCCAGAATTGCACTATTCACTCTTGAAATTATACCCACTTGAAAAACCCACTTCAACTTCTCTGTTGGGTAATAGTCGAATTGTCGGAGTTATTCTATACTTCTCCTTCATCCGTGTACGATGTCGAAGACACATTTAGACCAATCTTCTATTGAAAATGTGTTTTGTATATTGTATTTCTTATTTTTGCGATTACAATTGTGTATGTTTATATAGGTGCTAGTTTGAACTAGCCGTTTGAATACAGAGATGAGTATTTATGATTCGCAGTCCTTGGTTGACGAGAGGGATTAATTGTATGAGACGATTTGGGTTTCGAGAGTGGGCATTGATGACATTCCGCGTATTTTTAACACTCCCCCTCAAGTTGAGTCCGGAAGAGATTGAAGGAACCCAACTTGTGTAGAATGCTGTGAAATTGTTTTTGATCCAAGGGTTTGGTGTAGATATCTGTGAGTTGGTCTTTACTTGGAACGTAGGGGACTTCGATTTCTTTAGTCTGAAGTTTTTCTCTGATGAAGTGACAGTCTACTTCTATATGCTTTGTTCGTTCGTGAAACACATGATTGGAGGCGGTGTGACGAGCAGCATGATTGTCACAGAACATGTGCATAGGTTCATTGTATGGGACCATCATTTGTTTGAGGAGTTGTTTGAGCCATATTAGTTCGCTGGTGGTGGATGCCATAACACGATATTCTGCTTCAGCGCTAGATCTTGCAACAACATTTTGTTTTTTGCTCCTCCAAGTGACAAGGTTTCCCCCAACGAATGTGCAGAATCCTGTGGTGTATTTGCGATCGTGACTACCTGCCCAATCTGCATCAGAATAACCAATTATTTAGTTAGAGTTGTTTCTTTTCATCCATATGCCTTGTCATGGAGTTTTCTTTAAATACCTGAGTATTCTAGCGATGATGTCTAGATGGTGTGTGTGTGGTGCATGCATGAACTGACTTATTGTACTAACCGCATAAGTTATGTCAGGTCTAGTGACAATTAGATAAATGAGTTTCCCTATTAGACGTTGGAATTGACCTATGTCGTTCAAATGTTCGCCATCGGTGGGACCAACTTTTCGATTGGTCTCGATGGGTGTATTGGTAGGTTTGGATCCTAATTTCCCAATTTCTTTAAGTAGATCAAGAACATACTTGCGTTGAGATAGCAATAGACCCTTTTTTGAGTAAGCTATTTCAATACCTAAAAATATTTCATGAATCCTAAGTCTTTGATGTCAAATTTGTTTTTTAGATATGATTTAACTATATTAATTTCTTTATCACTATTTTCGGTGATTATAATGTCATCTACATATACTAAGATAATGATGGTAATATTGTTATTATGCTTGATGAACATGGATGCATCGGCAGAACATTTAAAGAAACCAAATTGACTGAGTGAGAGACTAAGTTTTGCATTCCAGACTCGAGGTGACTGTTTCAATCCGTAGATTGATTTGTGAAGTTTGCAAACCTGATTGTAAGTGGTGTTGTACCCTGGAGGAGGAATCATGTAGACATCTTCTTCTAAGGAACCTTGAAGGAAGGCATTTCAGACATCCATCTGAAAAAGGTTCCACCCATAGTTGACCGCTACAGATAGGAGAACCCGGACAGTATTCATTTTTGCAACTGGGGCAAAGGTTTCTTGATAGTCGATGCCGTATGTTTGAGTGTATCCCTTGGCGACTAATCTAGCTTTATATCGGTCTATTGACCCGTTGCTATTATATTTAATTTTATAAATCAATTTACAACCTACGGGTTTGGTTCCTGGTTTGGGGTTGACCATGGTCAAAGTTTGATTTTTTTTCAAGGCCTCTAGTTCCTCTTTCATGGCTTTTGTCCAATTAGGATCGCTAAGGGCTTCTTGATAGGAGGTTGGTTCCTTAAGACTATCAATAGAATCTAAGAAAGTTTGGTGGGAGTTTGTTATGGCATTGTAGGATATGTAATCTTGAATGGGATACGTAACATTATAAGTAACAAAGTCTTGAAGGTGGGATGGAGAACGTGTAGGTCTTGTAGATCGTCTTGTGGGGGCTACTCCTTGGACCGGTTCATTGTGGTGTTCGCCTTGTCTATCCGGAGTACTATTTTCTCCCCCTTCTTGAGGAACAGGAGTGTCCTCAAGATGAAAAAACTCGTTAGAAAATAAGTCGATGGTTGGGAGAGGGAAAGTTGTACCTGTAGGAGTGTTGGTCATAGATTCGAAGTATGATTCTTTTTCAGAGAAGGAGACATCCCTGGAAATATAAAGTTTGCAATTCGTAGGATCATAGCATTTGTATCCTTTCTTGTGGAAAGAATATCCAAGAAAGATAGCTTTGACAGAGTGAGAGTCAAATTTATCAACCCGTTTCTTATGAACGTAACACACACAACCAAAAACCCTCAGGTGATCAACACCCATCTTTCTTTTATTCAAAATTTCTAAGGGTTGTTTATTGTCAAGAATAGGGCTAGGTAGACGATTGATAAGATAAACATCGGTTAGAATAGCTTCAGACCAGAAATTTGTGGGAACTTTGGTTTGAAATAACAGGGATCGGGTGACATTTAGAAGATGTCGGTTTTTTCTTTCGGAGATACCATTTTGTTCAGGGGTATTTATACAAGTAGTTTGGTGATAAATACCTTTTTCTTTTAAGAAAGTTTGAAATAGAGTGCTAGTGTATTCGACGCCATTATCAGGCCTAAAGGTTTTAATTTTCGTGTCATACATGTTTTCAACCAAAACAACATATTCGCAAAAAGTAGAAAAAACTTCAGATTTGGACTTAAGAAGGTATAACCAAGTGGTACGAGAAAAATCATCAATAAACGTAATAAAATATTTAAAGCCATTATATGACTCAACTGGAACAGGGCCCCAAATGTCAGAGTGGACCAGCTCTAAGGGTTTCCTAGTTTTAGTGGTGGAGGAATGAAAAGGTAACCTGGTTTGTTTTGCAAGACGACAGGTCTCACAACATAATTCAATGTTTATATTTATGCTAGGAAATAATTTTTTCAAAACAGGAAAAGATGGGTGTCCCATGTGTTTATGCAAAAGATCAGGTGTATAACGGGTCACATTATTAGCATGGAAGGTATTGTTTGATTTTTCAAGTATGTAAAGACCATTGATGAGAGTGCCTCTACCAATCATCTTCCCTGATACTCGGTCCTGAAATAACACATCATATGGTGAGAAAATAACATTACAATTAATTTTTTTTGTTATCCTTGCAACAGACAGAACGCTAGATGTAAATTCGGGGACATATAATATATTTTCGGATGTGTTATTTAGGAATGTTGATTGTCCTATACCGCTTATTTTTACTTGATTTCCATTTGCCACAGTCACAAATTTGTTTATGTTTGGGTGATTTTGAATATTGAATATAAGGTCTTTATTTCCGGTCATGTGGTCAGTAGCTCCAGTGTCTATAATCCATGAACTAGGGGTAAAAGTATGGTTGCAAAAGATGTGAGTAGTTGGAATAATACCTGACCCATTACCTTGTTGATTCTGATTTTGACCGGAATTGTGTAACAAGCTGTTGAGGTGGGCCAACACATGACCTAATTCTTTGTGTATAGATCCTGGCCCATGGTCACTTGAGGAATGGAGCCCATTATGTGCTGACCCGAGCCCATGACCCGCTGACCGGAGCCCATGACCATCAACACTCGTACGCGGATCCAGATCCGACCCGAAACGCCCATTCGCTTGATTCCCGAGATCGGGTAGTTGGATATCCGCGAAATCAGAGGATAAATACCCTTGACTTCCGGATCCAGACCCGGTCTTTGCCCATTTTGATTTTTCGCCTCCGAAGTTAGGGTTAGGGTTCTGAGAGGCGACGTTTGGTATGCCGCCAGTGTTAGGGTTTCCTCTGCTATCGCTCCTTCTTTCTCCGGTTCCATCTTTTGGTGGCCGGAGGTGCGGGTAGAGGAACCAGCACCTGTCGCGACTGTGTCCCTGTTTCTTGCAGTTGTCGCAATGTTCGTCCTTGTGTTTTCCAAAGTGTCCTCTTCCTTTTTGGTTTTGGTGTTGTATTGTGGCAAACGCTTGGTTTTCTCTGTTATTGGTTTGAGGCATGGCATGTCTTCGGGTTTCTTCCCGTTGAACGATTGCAATGATTTGAGTGAAGTGCGGAAGCTCTGATGATAGTAGTATTTGCGATTTTAGAGGCTCGTAGCTAGGATCGAGTCCTACCAAGAACTGGTAGACTCGATTCTGCTCGTCTCTTTCCTTAATAATTTTAGGATTGTTGCTCGGTGGTTCATAAACCCCGAGCTCGTCCCACCGGCTTTTAAGTGCACCGAGATATTCTGTTACAGATTTTGACCCTTGTTTTGTTTGCGCTAGTTCTTGCTTGACTTTGAAAACATGGGCGAAGTTTTGTTGCTTACCATACAGATCGTGAATGGAGTCCCATAGCTCTTTGGCTGAGTCAGAGTAAATGAACAGCTCCGCTATCTGAGGTTGCATGGAGTTGAGTACCCATGTCATTGCAAGATGATCGGCGGTTTGCCATTCTTCGAACTTTGCATCGTCGATACTTGGTTTTGTTGTGCGTCCCGTGATGTGACCAAGTTTTCCCTTGCCGCTGAGAGACAAGGTGACCGACCGAGCCCAAGACAGGTAATTTGTCCCGTTAAGGAGTTGGGTGGTGAGTCTTTGTGGTGTGGATCCTTCTGATGTCATGGCGAGGGGTTGGAGGTGCGATTTGCGTCAGCCCCCTCCCTCTGTGACTTGGAGTTCTGAGGTCTGACGACCGATGAAGATTTTTGGGCGGATTGTTTGGTTTGGGTTTTGGGTATTGCGGTGGTCGGAATGAGTTTGAGGTCAGTATGACCGATGATGGGATTTGGTGGGTGGTTTGGTTTTTGGGTTTTGAATAATGAGGTGGTCGGAGTCTGTGATGAGTGGGGATGCCTGAGGTGACGAAATTGGGGTTCGCCGCCGGTGATGAACACCCTAATTCTGAGATCGTTGCTCTTATACCATATTGAAAATGTGTTTTGTATATTGTATTTCTTATTTTTGCGATTACAATTGTGTATGTTTATATAGGTGCTAGTTTGAACTAGCCGTTTGAATACAGAGATGTGTATTTATGATTCGCAATCCTTGGTTGACGAGAGGGATTAATTGTATGAGACGATTTGGGTTTCGAGAGTGGGCATTGATGACATTCCGCGTATTTTTAACATCTTCAGCCAAACTTTGCAGTATGGTTCCTTCAGTACTATTCTGTACTAGAATTTTGAGGTGTAACATTTGATATATCTGTGTGTTGGTTTAGTTTAGTTTCTGAAATTTCACATATGAGGATAATAAATAGCGTGATGAGATACATTTAGTTTAACATGCTGATTCCATCTTTTGTCAACTTAGTATCTGAAAACAAATTTGTTGATTGTAATATTAAATTGTGATTATTTCAGGGGAACGGGCATAAGCATTGAGAACATGCACCAATGCTTCACCCATATTTTTGAGTCGTCCTTCGAAAGCCCTGAAGGTGTTGCAGAATATGTTGCACACCCGATACATGTCGAGTTCGCGAACAAGTTTCTACAAGCATTAGAGAAAGTCATCATCTTTGATTACAAGCCGACTCATGTAAATCTCAATTGATGCTGTTCAATATCGATCAGTGTAAACTGCGCAAACATGAAGAACTACATTGTCCTTTACAGTCACTTTCTGAGTTGTATTTGTATTCTTCACAAACTCGTGGATGTTTTTGTTCTCACCATGGGCCTGTGATTTATATTGCTTTATTACGAGTTGGAGGTTTACGATCTCAAGAGCATAACAATGTTGACATGGTTCGAGAACAAAGGTGAATGTATCAGAAATAAGATATGCAATTGGTTATACACACTTCTTCAAGTAACAATTGACGACTAACCAATTGCAAGATGCAATTCTCTACTGCAAAGTCAGTTTTTTTTTAAGAAAACAAATTCTGAGATCTCTTTTTTATGTTCTCCTTTTGTTGTTTTTGGTTTTGCACCCCTTCGGTTTTTTTCCCCTTGTCTTCTTTAATGCTTGTACCGATTTTCTTCGACCCGAGAAGTTGATGGTAGATGAGAAGGTGCTGGTGATTTTTATAAAGAATGGGTAGATACTGGTATATTTGTACAAGAAATTACAGTTTTTTTTGTTCGCTTCTTCCATTTTTCGTCCTTCAGGTGTATTGCTGGAGTTGTCGGATAGAGAATGCTACAACTTGCGCCCAATGCCTCAACCTTGTCTTGATGTGTTCAGGACTATCGCCTGCTCAAAGTAAAAAAGAAATGCATGAGTTATTTGATGGGCAAGTGTTACAAATACGGTCTATGAAAACCTATGCCAATATGTATACTTGGATCTCACCATTTTCAGTGACATTCACAGAGGTTCCCTGCTAGATGCTCGAAATGGATATATTATTGCTTAATTAAATGGCTAAGACAATTATTGGACATCAAACCTTATGTAGAAGTTGCAAAGGATGAACACTATCTGTCCAATGTTTTTAAGCTCTAGAAACTTTACAGGGATTCTTTCTATTCTCTATGAGTTACTGTTAGCCACTAACAGACCTCTGACACACATTCACCTTACTTGACCATCGAACCATACCCAGATGCACCTGATATAGGGAATCGGAAAGGGTTGGCTAACCTGGATTTAGAATCTTCCGCGAGTCTAACTCGTTGTGTTGGTTAGGGCTCCTTGGACTAGGACTCCCAAGTAGGGAACACGAAGATCTTCCTCCGGCTGTTGTCGGAGTGGAGCCAGGACTCGGTGAATTATCAAACCTTGAATCTGAGAATTGGCGGTTAACCGCAAAGTAGAGGTCGAGAGCAGGAAGCACATTGCAGACTTCATGTCCATCACTTTCTTCATCGAAGCTGAACCCTAGATCAATAAATCCTCTCAACTCGTCGAGATCCTCGTCCGTCAAGCTCCTTACTCTCTCCCTTCTGGACAAATAAATATCAGTAGAAAACTCAAGTTGTTGTGACGTAGAATACATGGTATATATGTGTATGAAGTTATAATGAAGATATTGAACGAATAGGATAAAAAAAAAAATCTAAGATAGTTATAAATAGGATATATTACTGATTGTCCGTTGAACTATGAGAGTGAATAATTTGCCCCTTAACCATTGTATTCCCACTTAACCCCTCAACTACAGGTAAGCATGTCAAATATCAAACGTTAGAATGTTTTCTTTTTTCTAAAATGGACAAAAGACTTGTAGTTGTAAGGTTACTTAACAAGTTGAGATGAACTTGGTTTTTGTTTAAATAGACATGAGAAATCATAACATGTATTTAGTAAGTAGCCATACATACTTGATAATCTTGATTAATCTTAATGCCGACACCAACCTCTACAAGCTAGTGAAAGAAATTTTATTTTGCAGAGCGAGCGAGCACATATATGCCTACTCTAGTCGCAATGTAGTGTTAGTATATGACTTACCTCTGAGCACCACTAACTTCTGTTTCTACAATACTCTCGTTCGCCGCCTTCACCATTCTCTCCATGGCCCTCCGCCTCCTTATTTGTTTCCTCCTCTTCTCCCACATGGCCTCTCTCGTGCTCTCCTTTATCGACATTTGCTTCGATAACCTCTTCTTGCTCTTCTTCTCCTCCTCTACAGGCCATGGAGGCAGACAACAATTCTTGTCCTCCTCCTCGCTCTCCACAAGTGAAAACATTGCGTATGTGTCGGGTAAAGCCGACAGAGGGGGAGGCATTAGACCTCTCCATACCGGTGGGATTGTATAGTTGGAAGGTAGGGGTGGTGGTGCTCTACTCTCCTACACAACCTCCCCACCGCACATTGCTAACGATTTTAACTAAACTTAGGGTGTCTTCTCTTTTTCTTTGGTGGCATGCATGACTACTATTGGGAAGAATATTCCACTAATGATCCTTTTGGATAAGAGAAAAGTCACAAGTACGTGGTTTAAGTGATTAACGTGAGCTACTAATTCAAGCTTTAGGTTGACAATTATTAACTGTAAGCTTGTGTTAATTGTTTCTCATGTCCTTCTTTGGAAATGCTTTTTATCATTAGTGATCATAAATCACGGATTATTCACAGGTAGGAAAGGCACTTTAACATGAAAAACTTATCATCTTTATCAGTAAATTTCGAACTAAACGTCCACAGGAAGTACTGTTGATGGACACACAATATTTAGGGCATATAACAATATTGTCAAGAAAAAAAAGACATACACACATCAAGAAATGGAGAACATAGACTTTATACTCAACCATAGCATTCTTACTAGTCATGTTATAAACGTAAGTACGCGCCAAAGCAAGCCCTCTTGTCCACCTGAACACTCCACTCCTACCAACCACCGGCATCTCCTGGACATCCGATTCCGTCCCGACATCGTGAGTGTGCTACCGTTGTAATCCCTCTCCATGAAGAAAAGATTGATGGCCATCAGATACCCGCTTTGGCTTTGTGAGGTTGAAGTGTATATCCCTTGCGAAGCAAATAAGAACCGTTTAATATGTAGTTGTGAAATTTAGTTGGTCAACCATCTTTGTGAAACCAACCTATACTTGGCGTGTGTCACCGGTCGTGTTAGGAGTCCTTTAGAGACTCTCAAATTTCGACTTTTTTGAGCTTTGACCCGGCCAAACGCTCTATCCCCGCAAGGAAAGACCGAAAACACCAACACAACCGTACAACTCCCTCAGTTTCCCGTAGAGTAAACAAGCACAAACGAAAACGCACACAATAACAACGTTGGTGGAATTGAACTCTTTTATTCCCATAAAAAATAGAATTACAATCCCTAAAGGAGTGGAGGAAGGAAGGAAACAAACACAAGAACCAATAGAAACTCTATCCTAATGGTGACGCCATTTCCACAAGTTGGAGGTGCACCCCTATTTATAAATGTTGTGAGCCTCCACTACATGCACTTCGTGGGAATCCATGATCCCCACTACACCTCTAACTCTCCTTTGGTTGTGAAGGAGTGGGGCAAAACCGAATGCCCACTCTCCCCACTAAGGTCACTCTCTAGTGCCTCATATTAATCATGCATGAGCTATAACCGAACCAAACGGTTATAGACTTGGTCATCCTTGACCAGAACGTGGGGAACATGTTGGCTGATTCAGTTTTCCCCCAAAACCGAATGCACATGATGGAGAAGCATGCATTAGTGGGGCTTGACCCGGTCATCCCACTCATGCCACCTCCGTTCGGTTATGGACCCGTTCCATAACCGACTCCTATTTTTAAGGACAAGCATAACCGATCCCTACTTTTAAGGACATGTATAACCGATCCTTATTTTTAAGGAGAACAATTTTGGCCAACCCAAATTTTCCCCGATTCGGTTACGGACCCGTTCCACAACCGAATCCTATTTTCAAGGAGAGCTTGCCTAACCGTTCCCACATGATCAACAACCTCTCTTGACTCGTTCTCAGCCCTTGCTGACCCACACGCATGTGTCTTGGCTTCCCAAACATCCGTGCCTCCAGTTCCTAGGCTTTGCCCGCCCACGCGCGCCTCAATGCGCACCTATGTGTTGCCCGGGCAATGTCTAGCGCGCGCACTCATAGCCACAGCCCCACCTCGCGCTTTTCAAGCGCGTTTGGCTGCACGCATGTGAGGATGCACTTCCCAAGTGCCACGCTCGCGCCATGTTTGCTGATGCTACTTGACCTTCGCTTGGATGTCCCCGGACTCCAAGCCTTGGTGCTTTTCTACACGCCCCGCGCTCCAAGCCACCAATCGTGCTATAGGCTTTAGAACATCCGTGTCTTCGCCTCGCTCGCCTATGCATGTGCCCCACGCGCACGCATGTCGCCTCAGCATAGCCTCCTCGCGCCCGTGCCACGCGCACGTCCTCGGACTAGGCTTTTCGCTCCATGTTCGTAGCCTCGACTACTTGCCTTCTTGCACGCACTTTGCCGCTGCCTGCCACTCGATTCCTCCTCCACGCTTCGCCTTGCGTGTGCGCATGCCCGCGCATCTCGAATCTCCTTGGCGCTTGCCCTGCAAACCTAGGGGAGTACTTTGGCTACCCCCGTTGCTTACCTCACGCGCTCGTGTTTGGCTCACTTTGTGTGCTTATTGGTTCCTTGTGATGCTCCAAGCTCACGAACCCAACCCGGTATGGTGCACCCTCGGGCATCCCCGAGTTCAACCCGGTGACAGCGTGGTAGTGAGCACAAATCTCTTAGTTCAATACTACTAGTTTTGAGTGCAGTGTGATTATTTTCTCAGAGCATATCCTCATGCGTGGTTAGAATTATTTTCATGTCTCTGAGCACATGTTTATGGGTTAAAGATAGATCAATCGAGCCACTAGACTTTTTTAGAAATTTGGTAATCGACCACATCTTTGAATCTATCTAATAATTCGCTAATCAACTTATTATACTTCCCATGCATATATTGAGTAATGTAGCCATGTAGGGCTGTATTCTCAATATCATCCAAGAATTTATTTCTTTGTGGTAGAAATTAGAATCTAAATCATCACTTAAAATTATTTACTGCACACATAGTTAATGAATTATAAAACCAATTTTAACATTCGGATTTTAAATTGTTAACTGCATTGGTTCGAATTCGTATTTGAAGATTGAGAAGGTTAGCTTATCTAAAACTACGTACGTACGAATATGTCCAATTACTCAATTAGTAATCGATCGGTATCTGTATTTGTACCCGGCCTTACCTGTGCTCTTCCCACAACCTTGGATGTTTTCGCAGGACCTTGCGTTAGAAGATTGTCTGCTGCTCTCATTTTGCCGAACCGTGTGGGTGAGTTTTATAGTAATTTTCGCTTGAACAAAGAAATGCAAAAAAGGAAGCCATGAGAGAGAACTAGTAGTAGTAGTGTTGGTGGTGATGATATGTGAAATGCATGTCTATACTCTATATATATATATATAGTTGAGAATGGCAGAAAACGATTCTAAATCAAAATGGTTGTTTGGTGGGAGTGGGAATGTGGAGCTAACTGAGATGACGTACGTAGTGGATGCTTCTGTTGTATTTTGCTTGTGTTTGTCTACAGTAAAGTAGGCATTATGATATCTTTATTTTTTGAATAATTTCATGAATATTCTTTATATTATTTGATATTTTTTCTTAAGCTAGCCTATGTTATAGACGATTAAGAAATATAAAACATGCACGATGCCTGGGTAAATAGAGAAAAGTAAAGCATTGTTTCACTCCACTGGTGAGATCCAAGTTGTAAATTAAATTATACTTGCTCTGCTGTATTGAGTGTGAGATTCTACACAATTCCTTGTGTGAGATACTTAACTGCCAATTAAGTTCAAACCTAAATTTCTTTTGAAGATATATAGGTGATTGTATTGTGGTTCTTTAATATATAACCTTAATTAGATGTCCGTCCACACTTAGCCTTTGGAGAAACAGTAAGAAACCATTGTGAAAATCCCTAACGTATCCCTCCTTGCTTACCAATCCAATCTCTAACCCTCCTCTCTCCCCATGACAGGAAGCCACTACGTTCTTACACCAACTGTCGACAAGGACAAAATCAAACACCTACCTGTGCTTACATGATCATCATTTCACCCAAATGTGTTCTCTTCTACTGATGCCTCTATTTCTCGCTTCTCCCAATATATGTATTTACTCTTACTTGAATATAATGACCTTGGGTCATTTGAAAACAAAACCTTAGATGTCCACATTCATGAATTCTCCGTCACAGTGAAGAGAGTTTTGTGGTGGATCACGAAATTTCTTGATTATAAAAAAAGTTTCACTCATATCCCCCGATTTCCCTACATTACTTGTCTTGTTTATCGATATATAATTCGAGTGTTTTGGTGATCCTTATTACCTTCAACCACTACTTAATAACATTGGTAATCAATGAGTGAAATTAAAGTTAAGATTCAATATTCTTGAAATGAAGGAATAATCAAGAATCATTACAGCTTACCCAAACTTCAACAACAAAACGTAAAGAGAATGGACTCTCATGATGATGGTCTCCACCACTATCGCCACTTATATTTTTCATATTGAAATAACTCGTAAGTGACATTCTATGGTCAAATATCATGCATAAGTTGGATAAAAGTTGAGCACTAATTTAGAACGGGTCCAAACTAGGCTATCAATAACCATGTCTAGGCAACCACTGAGCGTCATGGTCCCTCTATCACGTCATACCAACCCACCCACCCCAAAATTTCTCTTAGTCGTGCCCTAAAACCCCCTAAAATACTTTACATTATTAACTACTATTATAATCATTTTAAAAAAAACAAAAAAACTAAGGGGGGGGGGGGGGAACGTGCCCCCTAAGGTGTCTGGGCTAATCCTGCCCGAAATAACAGGTGTCCATAGGCCACTTTTAACGGGGTCATCCGCCTTGGATGACCCTGGACGACTGGGTCGACGACCAGGTCGATTGAGCGACCCGGTTGTACGAGTTTTTTTATTGATTTTGATTTTGTTTTGGTATTTGTTTTAATAATTAGGGGTTTATATTTTGATAATAATTAGGGGTTATGGTTGATTAAATTTTGATAATAATTAGGATTATGGTTATGATTTGGGGTATAATTTTGTAAATAGTTGAGTATTTTTTAAAATTTATTTAAAAGAACTAGAATAATTTAATAAACCACATACATAAATAAATGGGTAAACAAATTAAAAATGGTTTGAAGATAATTATATTTCCCAAGATGGTTTGAAGATAATTATATTCTGAGACAAGATTTGAAATCGGTCAGATTAAAGGTATCACACGCGTACTGTAGATCATCAATCCGACAAGATAAGGCACTACACGCGTACTGTAGATTATCAGTCGGACAAGATAAAACATCACACGCGTACTGTAGATTGTCAGTTCAACATTAAAAGGAAGGAAGTGGTAAGACATATATCGTCAAACATATCTAATTCAATGAACTCTAATTTAAGATACCCACCGACGTCCTCCTCCTCCTCTAACGATGCCTTCAACGAGCTTTGGAGGCGAGTAAGCACTGAAGCACTCAAAGAGCTTGAGCGTGGGGCAGCTAGTAGGGCGACTTGTGGGCAGAGTCATGAGGCTCTAGTGATGCCACACTACGACCCAAAACCCCGATAGAGATCCCGAAGAAGGTTACCGTCATCTCATTTCTGATTATTTTGATGAAAATCCTGTATGATCCTCATATTTTCAGAAGAAGATTCATAATGAGGAATCGTGTATTTCTACGTATATCGTGTGCTGTTGAAAATTCCGACGTGTTCTTCCAACCAAGGTCGGATACAACGGGTCGAATGAGTATATGAGGACTACAAAAAACCACTGCAGCTCTGCGAATGTTAGCCTACGACGTTGCAGGCGATGTCGTTGACGAGTACTTACGCCTTAGTGGCGACGATAAGGATGACTCTCCAGAAATTCATAGAAAGAGTGATAACCAACTTCGGTGCTGAATACTTGAGAAGACCCACATCAGAAGACATGGCAAGACTACTTCACGTTGGTGTGCAACGTGGCTTTCCGAGCATGATGGGGAGCATCGATTGTATGCATTGGGAGTGGAAAAATTGCCCAACAACTTGAAAAGTACAATACGAAGGCCGGAGCGGCAATGCAACAATTGTGTTAGAGGTCATAGCGTCGTACGACCTCTGGATATGGCATACCTTTTTTGGTATTCTCGGCTCAAGTAACGATCTCAATGTACTTCACCGATCTCCCATTTTTAATGACGTGTTCGAAGGACGTACGCCTCCTGTCTAGTACGAGGTGACTGGTCGTCAATATGATATGGGATATTATCTTACAGAAGGTATTTACCCGCAGTGGGTGACATTCATGAGGTCCATCCTGTTTCCATAAACTCCCAAGGATAGATTATTTGCACAACACCAGGAGGCAGTGCGTAAAGATGTAGAACGTGTGTTTGGAATGTTGCAGGCATGATGAGCAATCTTAAGGATGTCATCTCTTGCATGGAATGCTGACCTCCTAAACAAAATAATAACTGCATGCATCATAATGCACAACATGATCGTTGAGGACGAGCATGGATCTTATTCTATGATTTATGATACAACTGAGTTTGAGCAGGACCGCGACATATCAGGTCTGGGACCAACGCCTTACTCCATTGCACGAGTTCTGGACATTAATGCCTACATGAACAACAAAGACCACATTCGTAATAAAATCCAACATCTCACGCTAAGGACATACTTGATCAAGAACATCTGGCAGCGATTCAGCGGAAGCGACTCTCAATTGTGTTTTATGTCGTATTATTTGGTTTATGTCTCGTATTTGGTTTGTCGTCTTTTTTTATGTAAGCGTACGTTTGCTAAAAATAATGTAATATTTGCTTTCTTAATATTAATGGTATTTAGTATTTGGAAATCATTGATGGTTAAATAAATAAAGTAATTGCAAATTAGAAATAAATATATTATTAATGGTTTTGGTAAATATAAATGATTTTGGAATATAATAAAAGTTGAGAAGAAAATTAATGACGTGGATGAAAAAGAGTGGGATGACTTAAGTCATGGTTAATGAGTAAATAGTGAATGAGAAATATGATGTTGGGTCGTGATGACGTGACAGGAAGAGAAATAAAAGAGAGAAGGTGGATGACCTAGGTCATGACTGTAGATGGTCTTAGGTGAGGTCAAGTTCGGGTGAGATCCAGAACCCCATGCCATATTTTTCTTAAGCTTATGTTTATAAAATTACAGTTCCTAAATAAGTAGATAAAGGTACAACACTGGCTTCGTAGTGACGAGTGTGAGAATGTTTGCACAAGCATTGGGTTTAAACCTCATCCATATTACGATGATATATGAACGTGTGGCTTGTCTATCACCTTGGATTGGCATATAATGATAATCACATAATTAAAGTGTAGTAAATTGATATCGACAAAATATAAGATTTTAAAAACTTATTTGAAAAAATATAATGAATGAAAATGACGTCTGTAACGTTGTTTTCATTTTAGAGAAAATAACACTGATGCTTTTTTATTTAACTCATATTTTAATGTTTAATGAAAACAACAGTGGTTGTTTGTGCACTAACAATACTATAGTCTTCGTGTTATCAAGAAAATAACAATATTTCCGTACTTTGATCATCAAACATGAAGACATGTTTTATTAAACATTAAAAAAACGTTTTGACAGAGATAACATGTGAAGGCACCTTAGCATGCACAACAGCACAAGTATATCATCTTTATTAATAAATTTCAGACTACGCTCAAAATACACATCAACACGAACTACTGTTGATGAACACAGAACACACACACAATATTTAGGATATATAACTTATTTGTTAAGAAAAAAATGACATAAATACATCAATAATGGAGAACATAGACGTTATACTCCACTATAGCATTCATACTAGTCCTGTTGAAAACATTAGTGTGCGCCAAAGCAAACCCTCTCGCCCACCGGAACACTCCACTACCGCCGACAATCAACATCTCTCGGACGTTTGATAGGATCACATTCCGCCCCAACATCGTGAGTGTGCTACCGTTGTACTCTCCCTCGGTGAAGAAAAGGTTGATGGTCATCAGATACCCGCTTTCGCTTTGTGATGCGGAAGTGTATGTCCCCTGCGCTTGCATGGGAAGCAAATGGAAGTGATTAGTATATATATATATATATATATATATATATTTGTGAAATTTAGCTGGTCAACCATCTTCCTGAATCCATACTAATTATTAATTAGGTAGATGTCATGGGTTGAAGACAGATCAACCAAACTTTATATATCCGACGAGAAATTTAGTCGATCCACGACATCTTTGAATCTAATAAATTACTGGTGTGGAAGGATGCAACAATGAATCTAACTAATTATTATACTTCCTTGTAATTTCATTTTGAGTACTGTAGTTGTTAAATCCCAACTTCTTCCCTCATCTCTCCCTCTCCTTGGCTGGTTTCCGACGGTTGTGGGCTGCCGGAGGTGGTGTGGAGGAGGTTTTGGGTGTTGGAGCAAAGGAGAATAACAATGTGGTGGTGTCGTAGAAGTGGACAAGGTGTATTCAGTGGTGTCGCTTGAAGAAGGTGAGAGAGGCGTGAGGCTCCAACAAACTCCAGAGATCGCGAGAAAGGTATGCAAAGTTCGTTAGTATGATCTCACAAGGTGTGTGAGTTAGGGGTGAGCAAATTTCGGCCCGAGGATTGCCTCCCCCGACGATCTCCTCCTCCAGCCATCCTCTTCCCGTTCCTCTTCATTCCTCCCGTGATCCTCTTCCAGTCTTCCCCGTTCCTCCGACTATCAACCCATTTTTCTTCTTCTTTTCCTTCCTTTTCTCGTAAGTTTCGACTGACTCTTCCTTTCTTTTGGATTTTCAGATTATTTTCGTGCATCAATTTGTTGTCGAGTTCTCCATTCACGACAAGGTCGTCACCTCCAATTCTCCGAAGAAGAAAGGTTCGATTTTGTGATTTTGATAATATAGTTCGTAGTTTATTGGATGATTTTTAGGTTTTGTGGTTTCTCGAGCAATTGCTTTCGTGGATGATTTTTAGGTTTTATATTCAGCGTATTTGAACATATAATACCAATGTCGTTTTCCTCTTTGGTGACTTGTAGATTGAAACTGATTTTTGTGTGATGTAGGTTTTTCTTGATTATTTTTGTGGTGTTCAATGGTGACTTTGTGAGCTCTGTTAATAATTAATATTGCTCTGTTCATGGTTTGAGGATTGGGGACTTAAACTAAGTAATCTTTTTTATTTGAATTGTCTTCTAACTTTGCAGTTGTGAAATGACAAACTGGCAAATCAATTCCCCAGCAACCTTTGGAAGTTCCCAGTAGTCAATTGGTGCCACTTCCACTACTCAAGTGAAAGCTACTATGTTGCCCAGGAAAAGAAACGAAGGTCGAGAATACATCGACGGGAACAAGAAGAGAAGAGCTGCTTATTGAGCTCATTTTTGGAATATTTAGAAGCAGGTAAAACTCGAGCTGAATGCATCTATTGTGAAAACAAAACATTTGCATGTGATAGTAATTTGAATGGCTCTAGAAACATTAAGTTTCATTGGGATCGTTGTCCAACAAATCCTGCAAATGACACCAAGAGCAAAAGTAAACAATCTGAGTTGGTATTTGACAGTAACTTAAAGTCTACTCAGGGGGAGGGCAGACATAGAGCACACAACTTTGATGCATGTGAAATCCGAAAGACTGTAGTTAAAATGATAGTGGTGGACGAGTTACCGTTTCAGTTTGTAGAGAATCCTAGGGTTCAAGAATTTAATGACAGTTGCTTGTCCCAAATTTAAGATGCCCCCTCGTTGGACATTGCACATGACTCTTGCCAATTGTATTTGAATGAAAAACTTAAATTGAGAAAACAATTAGAGGTCTCATGTCATAGAGTTTCTGTGACCACGGATACATTGACTAGCATCCAAAGAATAAAGTACATGTGCTTGACCGCACATTTCATTGATAAGGAATGGAAATTGAACAAAACAATCATAATTTTTTGTCCAATAACTAGTCACAAAGGAAAGGCAATTGATAAGGCTATTGAAGATTGTCTAATTTCCTAGGGTTTAGAGGAAAAATTATTTACAATCATTGTGCACAATGCACAAACAAATAATGTTGCATGTGATCATCTGAAGAAAATGATTCAAGGAAAAGGTGGCATCAGTGGGGGCAACCATTTGCATGTAAGATGTGTAGTTCATATCATAAACTTGATGGTGTGGGATGGTTTGTTGACGAAGGAAATGAAGATGTGTCTTGATAGAATTAGGGAAACTGTTAAGTATGTGAGGGGATCTTCTAGCAGGATACAAAATTTTAAAGATCTTGTCGTAAAATACAAAATTGAATGTACCATGTCGTTGTCTATGGATGTGCCAGCGAGGTGGAATTCAACATACATCATGTTGGACACAACTTTCAAGTATAGGGATATCTTTTGGAGAATGAATATTCCAAATGATCTGGAAGTAGACTTGTCTTTTTTGGAATGAACTTGTTTATTTGTTATTTTGTAATTGAACTTGGGGTGATTTTAATTGTTGATGAACTTGTATGCATGGTGGGGTAAACTTTAGAGTATATTGAAGTCTGTAAAATGTTCTTTATTTTTGTTTTATTGAATCTCAGATTGTCAGGTTTTTAATTACAAACAAGTCCAAACTTAGACCAGATCGATCAGTTCGGTCTTCGGTCCACCCGTGACGGAACCAGTCCAGTCAAGTCCAAATCCAGATCCGATTGGTCTGGCCTTGGAGAGGGTCCGGTTACGATCCAGTCCGGGCTCAGTCCGGGTTTGGACCAGTGCACAACCCTAGTGTGAGTGGTTGTGGGCATCACCGGAGGTCGGAGGTGTCACCGGTGATGAGGGACAAACAAATGTCTATCATGAAATGGTCGACCGCAATCTTTGTCGGTCGACCAATCATAGTGTAAATGCAAGGTTTTGCCCAGTGATGTGAATTAAATTTATACCGCAAGTGCACGGCGTCAATGGAGACGTGGCAAATACGGGTCGAACACAAGGAGGGAGAGATTTGTTATTAATGTGATTTCGATTGGGGGAAAGAAGGAGAGAAGAAATAAGTTGGTTTTGAGATTTTTGATTTTTAATTATCTAAAGCAAGAAACAAGAACAATTAAAACTAAAACAAGAACAAAGAGGTGAATTCCGTTGGGTGGAGGTTTAGATTTAAGGTTTAGATTAGAGAATTCAGAAACTTATAATAAATCATATTAGTTATAAAGCATTACATGATAAATGATTTAACATAAACTCAAGTAATCAAAATATACTAACACGAAATTAAAATAATAACATTCATTCATCCTCTCTTCACCCTAAATCCGTCACCTCCACCCTTTGGAAGGAGTTAGAAACTCATAGAGGGAGGAAGAAGGGGTCCTAGAGACATTACAAAAGAAAAGTAAAAACAAGAAATAAAAGACAGAATTTTATTACTAAAGTGAAGAGTACAAAACTGAAAATAAAAACAACTAAAAACTAGGTCTAAGGCCAAGGACCCTTCTACCATCGTTCTCGGGGCTATTTATAGCCGATACAAGGGATCCCAATATATAAATGGAACGTACACGCGTCAATACAGCATTGGTAAAAATTTGAGCACACGGGTCGACTTTTGTGCGGCTAAATCGCCACAATTTGTACATGAGGTGCGGCGGAATCGCCACCTTTTTTGCTCGGATTCGATCCAGATTTTTCCTGTGTGTTTATGGTATGATTTGATTCTCCTTTGCGCGTCTGGATTGATTCTTTCCATTCTTTTGAGCTCCGGATTAATTCCTTTATATATATGGAGATTCACATTGATTTTTCTTTAGATTTTCTCCATAATAATAAAAGCTACTCGTGATTTGCAATTAGGTCCTTGACTTTTTGCAATTAAGTCCCCGGCTACTTTTGTGCTTAAGTCTTTGTTCTTTTAGTAATTAGATCTTGAATGCTTTTATGCTTGGATACATTTCCATTTGTAACCTGATAAACTTGAACTTGGTCTTTATGATAGAAATGAGTCTTTTGCACGCGTTTATGCTCCAGATGTGGGTAAATTGCATTCAGGTTCCTGTATTCTGTAAATAAGACTAAACACATACCTTAGTAGCATTTATTGATGTAAAAATAATCTAAATGAAAGACATATGATGCAATGTATGCAATGCATCACCCAACACCGGTCGAACGATGCCTTCTGGGCGGTCGACCGATTATGCATAAATGTTGGGTGGGAGAAGATTCTATTAATTTTGGTCAAACGAGTCTTTCGTGTGTTCAACCATTGCCTTGTAGTTTTGACCTTTCCTTGGCATAGATCTTCAGAATGGTGGATCACCATTGATCTTTAGTTTGATTGTCCGTGGTCTGTTTGGACGTAGGAAGCTTCTATTATTTTTGGTCGGACGTGATCCCTTTGCCTTTAGTCCGTTGGCTGAATGATATGCCTTTATTTCTTGCCTAGAACTTCTTTACGGTCAACCGCCTTTGACCTTTTGTTCGACCATTGTGACTTAAGTTTTGTGCCCAGTGTTCTACCGGTTTGGGGGATGGGTTGAACGTCTCCCTATCCATTGGGAGCAGTTGACCAATTCATACTTTTAGTCGACTGATTGTGCCCAGATCTGAGTCCTTGCCTTGTGTACTGTCAACTCTATCCACAGAAGCCCGTGTCCTCGCTTCGTGCGTGAGCCGGCTGGTGATGGTGAGTGTGATGATCGTGCTTGTCCAGGGATCGCCGAGTGGAAGATTGTGGACGCTTGGGGCATGAGCCACCTCTGTATTATGGACTGTGGTGTAGCCTATGGTTTTCCTTGACTTATTAGAGTAGTATCTTCAGGGATTGCATATCCCAATGCAAGATATTGCACTGCTCCACGGATAAATATGACCTGCAAACTTCGGTCCGGATGAGTTGATCGACCGACCTTATGGGCGACGGATACGATCGACTGACCTTGATGGCGATGATGTCTCCCGCGTGTTTGAGTGGCGACGGTGTTGACTGTCTGACAATGTATTCCGGCAGGTAGCCCGCTGAGTGACCGCCGTGAGCAACGACTCCGGTGGGTGTGGAGTTGTCCACGATATCAGATTTGATTTTTTGACGTGGAAGTGAGTGCGACTCTCACCACACCCTATGTCTAGTGTAGCTGCGTGTGGGGTGCGTAGCGTAATCATTGTAAGACTGTTTGTGCCTGCGGTAGGTCTCCTTGGGAGACCTGATGATGTTTTGTGGGTATGTTGTCCCTTATTACCCTGGATGGGAAGTTTTTATCTCTTGTATTCTTTTATGTCATGTCACACTAGTTTGATAGGTTTCATTATACTATAGTTCCATATGCATGTAGCTGGACTTGATATACGAGGTTTCCTTATGGAAACTCAGACATTGTTATTTTATTTTCATTTCAGGACCGCAGTAGGTGACGAATGAGGACGAGCGCACTCTGGAATCAGATCCTCCAATCTTATTTTCCTAGGTTGTATGATTACTTGTATTTCTATTTTCACGTACTCTGATGTAATCATATCTTTTGAAAACTCCTATGTAACGATGCACCTTTTTATGTATTTTATGAGTAATGTTCTCACTCTTTTATGGTATTATGTCTTGTGCTATTTTGTTTAAATTTTTTGCTGTTTTGGGACGTTATAGGAGTATCACATTTTCTCAACATTATCGAAGAATGGATTTCTTTAGTTGTTAAATTTAAAATTAGAATAATTTCGTGAGGCTTCTTAGTCGAAGTTCGGATCTAATGAAATTGTTATCTAGGTTAAATCATTTCAACGATTTGATGGTTGTTACTTTAGAAAAAAAACATTTTGGTGGTTGTTGTTGTGGCAAAAGCATGGTCTTGTGATCCTTTCGATATCGACGAACCACGATATGTCACTTTTGCTTTGCCATAAAAAGAAAAAAATCATTTCAAAAGAACTAGGTTAGGAACATTTATACAAACAAATTAAGATAGTTGAGTTTTAAATCATGATCTCTTAAAATTATCTTAGGAAATGTTTGGGTAACTAAAGATATCAAATATTTGATTTCAAAATGCATTTTTGACATTGACATCTAATTCAAATAATGTATTTAAACACACATTATTGTGTCGTTCCACAATTTTTTTTTCCTTTCACACAACTATATCTGATTTTTACCCACACTCGTTTAATTTCAAACATGGTTATGTATTAGAAAAAGAAGAAGAAAATATCTATATATGCATTCATATTCGGGATTTTTGCTTGGGTGCACTTCAAAAATGAACTTATTAGATATTTGCTCATGTGAAGTATTTTATTTCTCCAAAATACTTGCAAACATGACTATTTGTTTTGTTGAACTTCATCTCTAACGCCGTTAACGGATTTTCATTACCTCTTGACACTGATAACGACGAGCATCCGGTGTCTAACCTCGTGAACCACACGTAACGTGGCAATATAGAAACAATTCACGTATATTTTGGTCCACCGACCGCAAGACTTTGTCGGCTCGTCCAGTGAATCCCAGCAGGACTTTGTCGGCTCGGAAACGGACGTCCGATATGGATACGGATTTAGACATCCATTTCTAGGAGTCCAGTAACGATCTGGAAGATTTTGTCGGCTTGGTATCGATCGATTGAACAAGATTCAGTCAATCGTTTCTTAAGTTTGAAAAAATAGAAATTTGACTTTGGATCGAGTTGTGTCCATGTTCAAGTATATTCTAAGTTTTGTTGCCTTTTTGGCATTAATCCGTATTTTGATGATTTAATTAACCTAATCTTAATCATAATCAAATATAAAGTAGCACACATTATGCATATAAGATATATTGTATTGTGCTAACATGTACAGGTGATCAAGACTCAATGAAGAATAGAAATGAAGTCAAGACATGTAATCAAACTTTTGAAGACATTAATTTTGTTTCCATTTTGAGTCTTAGTAATTTATTTGAACTTGAGCATACAAGAGTTCAAATCCATTCATATAAACTCTAGGGAACCTATAGAAGTCACATACATATTTTCATATCAATCTGACTTGAATAAGCAACCCAATTCCATAAGATAACCAAGTTGTATAGAAATGTCCGGTCGACCGGTTGACATGTGCAGACTTTAGCCTTGGTTCGGACGACCGTTAACCTTGTCATTTTCTACAACGATCGTATTCGTATTTTTTTTCTAACCCCCAAAATACATTTGATCATCGGTCGACCGTGGTCTTAGAAACGATCGATTGAATATAAACATTTCGAGACACCAAAAATGTATGTCATTTTCGGTCAACCAGACCTTCCTTTTGTGGTCGACCGATATATCCTTTAACCTGGCCAAAACCACGATTTCGGTCGACCGATCACTTAAGTCATAAACCAAATAGGTTCGACCAAAGCTTTATATGGTTCAAATGTTTCCTTATACTTAAGGAAATGGTCGGCCGTTTTTCCCGATTCGGTCGACCGTTGAAGGACAGAATTGCAGAACTTCCATTTCTGATTTGTGTATCTTGCACACAACTCACACAATTCTTTCCCAACGACTATATCTCTCTTGGAGATTATAAAAAAGGTCCATACACCTTATTTACACACCTCTCATACTTCCAATTGCTTCATATACTAGAGATACTTCTCCCAAATCTTCAAAGCCCCAAATCCTACACTCAAGCTTAAACTTTCACCACTTTGATCCAATTCCAATCATACTCAAAGTGTGTTCAAGTTAGAGAGTGTTTTGATCCACTCAACTCAATTGTCAAAGAAGCAAAGGTCTCGATGAAAGCCCGAGGAAACTTGTAAAGATTTTGGTGAAAGCCCAAAGTGTTTCTTTCGGGTTGTGAGAGGAGGATCCGAGCTCAACGAGGGTTGTTCGCTAGCTTGAAGTTGTAAATGCTTAATCTCATCCAGGAAAGAAATTGGATAATGAAGACGTAAGCGAAGCTTGCAAGAGAGGAAGTATATGAGATGCCGAACCTTTATAAAAATCGCATCGTCTTCATTGTGGTTTGTATTGCTTGTTTCTCTACTTGTTTTAAATTGATTTTCGCTGCATGTTTAATAGAGATTAAATGAAATTGATTAGATTAATTAGGGTCATACACAATCCTACAAGTTCTTCGTTTTATTTGATTATTCAAGTATGAGTTGCAAAAGAGTTCCACGAAGCCCATGCTCAACTCATATGTCCAAATTGTTTTCTTTGGTATATTTATGTCATGCATTGTATTTATTTGGATTTGGTGTCCAACATGTGGTATGGTGCAATGATGTTATATTTGTTTGTTAGAACCGTTATTTCAAACTTGGGTCAATATTCACTACTGTACCATTCTTTTTGTTGACTTATGTTATCAATTGAAATTCGATTATTTTGGATCATTGAAATGATTGTATGCACATGGTCTCCAGACCATTCGATATGACTTAGAGAGTTAATCATAACGACTTCACTCTTTTGACGGAAGACATTGAATATAAATTCTCATGAATAATTGAATAATCAAATAAAACGAAGAACATAGACTAGATCTAAACATGGACACAACTCCAAAGTCAAATATGTATTTTTTTGAACATAAGAAACGGTTGACCAAATCGTGTTCGGTCGACCGATACCAAGTCGACAAAATCTTCTTGTCGGTACTGGACTCTCAGAAACGAACGTCTGAATCCGTATCGGACGCCCAGACCAATGATTAACGGGGTTAAACACCGAATGTTCGTTGTTAACGACGTCAAGAGATAACGAAAATCCGTTAATGTTGTTAGAGAAAAAGTGCACCAAAGTAAATAGTATTGTTTGTAAGTGTTTCGGAGCAATAAAAATTTCATAGAAGTAAAAATATCATTCATATCATTAACAAATTATTCACAAAAGATCCAATAAACCCATTTTGGAAGTGCTCCCAAGCAAAAATATCATTCATGTTATTTACGAACTATAAAAAAATTGATATATTGTTTAGGGGTTTTGCTTGGGTGCACCTTCAAAACTTATTTATTAGGCATTTGCACTAATGTATTTTTATATTGTCAGAGTCGGCCAGTAACGTCGCGCTAGAACACTCTGGAGTTGCTTGTTAGGCGCATTGTTAGTCATTGTTACTTTTTGACCATTTTTACGGTTGCATAATGACTATTACAGATGCAACCTCACTTCATTACGGTTAGGACTAGGACGAAATTAGATGTAAGTGCACCTAAAGATTAATTTGATTCGTGAGCGTTGTGGAACAATATATAAATATTTAGATGCACATGTCAAAAACCCCTAAAGTGATTTTGAAAAAAAAGCGTCGAACACGTGTCAACTAAAACATTGCATCAATGTTTTAAAAACCGAACCGAAGAGTGAACCGAAAACATCTCGGTTTGGTTCAAAGTGGTCGAACCGATGGTTCAACCTGGTCCAACCGATGATGACGTCAGCATGACATCAACATTTTGTGAACCGAGGGTTGAACCGAACTGACTCCGTAGCGGCGGTCCAACCGACGGTCGGACCGATTGAACCGATTTTTCCTATTATTTTTTAACCTAATAAGTAATAACCAAGTACCTAAACTACGAACAATTCAACAAAAATTATCCATTTGTAAAATAACTTAATTAAAATCAGTAAAAAAATGAACAAACATGTAACTAAGTAATATTAGTTTTTCTTCTAACAAATGAACAAACATTTACTTCAACATCTAAAGCTGTAGGGGTGGTAGACTGTCCTAGAGATCCGCCGGTCTGCCGGCCTTGGTGGAGATCGCGAGCGGTGGCGGTGCGATGAGGGGTGGACCGGTGGAGATCGCGGGTGGAGGTGTGGTGAGGGGTTGAGGAAGGAGTAGTAAAAAGTAAAAATCTTAGAATTTGGATCAAAATTGAACAAAAAATAAAACAATAAAAACCAAATTTTGTTTCAATTGAAAAAATCGGTTTTTTCGGTTCGACCAAACCGAAAAAACTGATCGGTTCGATCGGTTTTTTCGGTTTTCTTCGGTTCGCTCCGGTTCACGAGAGAAACTGGTTTTTTTGACCGAACCGATCGGTTTGCTACCGGTTCACGGTCCAACCCAATCCGACCGTAGGTTCGGTCCGGTTTTTAAAACAGAGCGTTGCATACCTGTCTTCCGAGTTGAGGGACACAGCAGTGTCTCCCCTCTCTCCAACCCTGTCGGCAGCATTAACTAAGCATTTGATTTAATTTTCTTAAATAAAAAAAGAGAAAACGCCCTCTCCGCAAATTGGGGGCGGTTGGGATGGGAGGCCACACGTCGTCCTGCTGCTGCGGTGGCGTCGTGCAATCCATTACAAACCCCACAATCCCATCCCCCAACCCTCCAAACATCGAGATGGGGGGCCCTGGTCTTCCCTACGGCGACGTCGACGGGAGTCTCCGCGCTCTGGCCGGGAAGGCCGAGGGCTTCGGGAGGAACGCCATCGGAGGGCTGCATGGTCCTCTTTACTGCGTCACCACGCTCGATGGTCAGTTTTGTTTTCTTTCTTTTTGGGAGTGTTTTTATTGTTCTGATGGTGAATTTCGGGAAATTTTGGGTTTCGGTTGTTTTAAGATGGGTTCGAGTTTTGGGTCTGAATGTGGGTTGTGGGTGTATGTTTTTTTCGGGTTTTTTTGTTGTTGTTGTTGGGGTGTTTGGTTAGTGGGTTTTGAATTTTGATGCTAGGAAGGTGAATTTTGTGTTTTCAGATTGGGTTTGGGATTCATGTTTTTAATGTGGGTTGTAGTTTGTTGATATTTTTTTTCAGTTATTTTTTATTGACAATTGTTGTTGTTTCCGATGGTTATCTTTTGTCGTTAGTCGATTCTATTTTTTGATTATTATTATTTTTTTGCCAAGTTGGATCTTTGGAATTTGGATACTGTTGATGAGCCCGTTTTTATTGTCATTATGTTGGTTTTGAAAAAATAAATGAACTTGATTTGCGTTGGCTTATGACGCTTGGGCGTTGGGTTTGTGTTTGCTCATTTATCATAGCCTCTTTGGTTTTAATTAACGGATTTTTTTTTTTTTTTTTGGTACGCACTTGATATGTTTCAGATGATGGGGATGGATCACTCCGAGAGGGATGCCGCAGGAAGGAGCCATTGTGGATTGTCTTTGAAGTTTCTGGAACAATCCACCTTAATTCCTATGTCAGGGTGTCGTCCCACAAGACAATTGATGGGCGTGGTCAGAGGGTTAAGCTCACAGGCAAGGGTTTACAATTGAAGGAATGCGAGCAAGTTATAATTTGTAATCTGGAGTTTGAAGGTGGGAGAGGGCATGATATTGATGGAATTCAAATAAAGCCCAAGTCGAGACACATTTGGGTAGACCGATGTAGCTTGCAGGATTATGATGATGGACTAATTGACATCACACGGGAAAGTACGGACATTACCATTTCGAGGTTAGTGATTATGTAAATTGATTAACAAGAATGTCGAATTGGATGCCTTAAAAAAGACTAAGATGGATTTCATGGGGTTTTTTTTTTGCACCTAGTACACGGATGACAATGGGATTGTGTCACTTAACAATTATGGGCTATTTCATGGCAATTGTGTGTTTCGTATCGTGGATAATTTTGTAAGATTCACTATGTTTTGTAGCATAACTACTGTGAGGCTGTGACTTATAAGTGCTGCTATGTTATCAAATTTGAATGTTAATTTCTACTCTGAAAAGAGATTAATCAACAACAAGTCCTGTACTTCCAAACTGGTCGTGGTAGGCTAGAAATGAACTCAAAAGAGTCACAATTCAGGCATGTGAATATGCTCCTTCCACACATTCCTATCTAATGCCAAATCTCGGGAGATGTTCCAATCTTATAGGTATATTTTGACCATTTCTTCCTAAAGTAATCTTGGTCCGCCTCTCCCTTTTTTTATGTCTTCATCCCAGCTTAACACTCATATTCTTACCGGAGCTTCCATAGGTTTTCTCTGTACATGTCCAAATCACCTCAACCTATGTTGTATAAGTTTTATTGGGGCAACTCCGGCTCTTTCACATATGTCTTCATTTCTAATTAATTCATCCGCATATGTGCACACATCCACGGAGGCATCCTCATTTCAACCACACATGTTTTGCACATGTTATCTTTTCGCGACCCAACATTCCGCACCATACAACATTGCTCGTCTTACAATGGTTCTTAATCAACTTAAGTAAATCGGTAACTATGCTGTTGTAATTTGAAAGTAAGTAAAATGATGTCATATTGTCTTGTAATTACATTGATTCATTATAACCCAGTAAAATGATGTCACTCATATTGTCTTGTAATTACATTGATTCATTATAACCCAGTAAACAAAGTTTTCTGCAATCATATTCCTTTTGAAGGAGCGTCCTTATTGTTTTGCTGATTTACTCCAAATCATTTATGATTTCATCAGAAATATAATCCTTTGTCATTTTATTAGAAATTTCCATGTTTATATGTTGATTTCATTAGATTGTGCTGCTGAAGTTGTTGTCTTGACTTAACATCAAATTTATTTTACAAGTTGAGATCAATTCTCCATAATATAATATGTTCTCAGGTGCTACTTTGCAAAGCACGATAAGACGATGCTCATTGGTGCGGATTGCACTCACACTTTTGACCGGTGTATAAGAGTGACCATCCATCACTGTTTCTTTGATGGTTCAAGGCAGCGACACCCTCGACTTAGATATGGAAAAGTGCATCTTTATAATAACTACACAAGAAACTGGGGAATTTATGCTGTTTGTGCAAGTGTTGAGGCACAGGTATGTGAGTCTTTCAAAATCATCAAACAACAATATTGGATCACCCTAACTCCCTAAGATAAGTTTTCCCTTTTTTATTTTTATAATTCATAATATCTTGATTTTTTTTAATCTCAGATCTTGTCTCAGTGTAATATATATGAAGCTGGTCAGAAAAAAACAGTTTTCAAGTATATGCCCGAGAAGGTACGTTTTCTTTCTCCTAATTTTATCTTTTCTTGATAAAACTTGAATTTGATGTGGCATTTGAGAATTTATAAATCCCTGTTGATTTAGACTGGTCTTTTGACATACGCATGGATTCTGCAATGTCATCTGTCTTATGGACATGGAGAATATTTTCTCTAAGCTGACGATTTAATGCTAGAGTATGTGTCTGATGTCATGCTGTAGCAGTAGGGATGCAAATGTTACCAAATTTAAATATATGATTCAGAAATTAAAATTTGTTGGTTTTTTTGGCAGTGAAGGTGTTACCAATTAGAATTTGGATTTGGAAATAATATAGATAATTTTACCAAGCTTGAATTTGAGTATAGATTTGTATATAGATAATCTGAAAAACAAACTGTACTCGTCAAATATGCGGAAATGTTTTGACTAGATGATAGCTTCACAGGAAAAGCACACAAGTATAAATCAAATAACTAAATTTTCAATCAAAGCACATACAAATTATAAATTAAACGACATAAGTTGTATACATCTTTCAAAGTAATCAAAATCATGTAGTAGATGTCATGGAAAACCTTGAACGCCATTGACACCACCACAAGCAAGCCAATTATCTTGCAAACCTTATAATAATAGACTGTATTTCCAAATTCACTTAATAACAGTGGGCTTCCATTTCATTGTCGTCTTTGCATCTATGGTCCAGGCACCTGACAGAGAAGGTGAGGCTTGCGCAGGGTGGATAAGATCTGAAGGGGACATATTTCTGAATGGAGCCCAGCCATGTCTACTAGAAGGTGCAGGTGTGGAGTGTGTGTTCAAAGCAGAGGAGCATTACCCAACATGGACAATGGAACCTGCTTCCCTTGCTCTCAAGGAAGCTCTCCAAGTTTGTACGGGATGGCAATGCATACCGCGACCGCCCGACATCATTGCTACATGAGGTTGGTATGTTTTGTGGCTGGCCATTGAGTGGTCCGAGGATTGTGGTTCTTTGCCACTGTGATCCTGTCGCACTTGTGCTCGTCACAAGTCATTTGTCCATGCTTAAGGAGGCTGCGGGGTGATCACAGGGCGTTAGTTATCATTCCCACAACATTGCTGAATGGTCAAGTTCGGAATCAAGTTTTGCCTTGTTTGCTTGGTTGGATGGTCTAGTATGGCATCTGTCTGAGTACTGCAATTCTACCGAACCCTACCATTGATGTTTTTAATATAATTTTAATTTATGTCTTATTGAGTGTTAAGAGGGGTACTTCCAGACCGCTGGTGTAAGGGTGTTATTAGCTCATGAATCATAGAGGATGTTTCTGTATGTATTTGTTATCTATTTTTTGTAGTTTTTGTTTCGAGAACATTTTTGAACCATAGGTGTCTTCAATACTTTTATGTACTTGCTTGGTCAATTGATCATTATAGATGGTGATCAGGTGATGTGAATTTTACTTGTAGATGTCTAATTTTATTATGCTTCATGTAAGTTTTTGAAAATATGGTAATTTAATTATATAAAGCAAATTGAGGGGCTATGAACCACAGCCTCCCCAACAAAGTTAAGTTGACAGGCTTAAAGTTCTGCGAAAACAAAACAATCGAATGAGATCTGTGTGTGGTCTCTTATTCATCCTCCGGCTCAGTTGGAATGTGGGCAGCTCTCCCGCATCATCCCTGCCATATCAAGTGATTCTAGTGGTAATGTTCGGAGGCAGCGTTGGCTGAGGGGCCTGGTGGAGTTGAGTCTAGCTATGTTGAATCCAGAGAGAATAAATATAGATAAATTAAATTTCAAACGATATTAGTTCACATCCTTAATGGCATCCGCTACCGAGCCTTATACTTCCCACAAAATCACTCTCTTTGTCACGTTATTGTGTCCATTAATTCACCGTTTTATCTACCCATTTCAAAAACCTATTGTGTCTCATTTTTTAACACTTTTTTTTTTCTTAACATCATTTCTTTTTACCTTCGTATTCTAACATGGGTAAAACCAAAAAAATATAATAAAACAAAAAACATATTTTAAAAAAAATTTAAAAACATATTTTAAATGATTTTTAATAAGGACGAATGAGCTGGGGACACGTGTCCCCAGCCCACCCCCGAGGGCGTGCCCGATTAGTAGGTGGCCTAACTCTACACTCTTAAATGCGTTTCATAAGTACACCCCACAATATTACCGGTTAATCTAGGAAACGTTTTAAGTCTCCAACATTTCGAAGTAAGTCAAGGACAACCTCATTTCCATTTGTGATCCAAATGAAGCCCACAAAGCTACCGCTTCCATTGTAATTAATATTTTGCCTTCCATTCTGCTAAAAAAACCCATCACTCCACTTCTAGGGTTTACTTTCCAGAGGCGGCAGAAGACCGGAGACGGCGATGGGTAACCACCTAAACCCTAACCCTAAACATCCAATCCCAACTGGGGTTTTTGATATCCTCTCCGCGTTCCCATTCTTATTTTTCACGAAGAGAGCCGAGAAATCGAACTTTCAGCCTTCCCCCCCCCCCCCCCCCCCCCCCCCCCCCCCCCCCCCCCCCCCTTGAAATTAGGAAAATTCGAGAATGAAACGTTAAAAATCTGATTTTTATTCGTTTTTAGCTCGAACATTGGTGGTATTTCGATGTTCTGATGTGGTAATTGTGGTGATGTTTGTTGTTATGACTTGATTTATAGCGAGAATTAAGGTACACGAACTTAGAGGCAAGAACAAGGCGGATCTCCTCAACCAGCTCAAGGACCTCAAGACCGAGCTTTCGTTGCTCCGTGTCGCGAAAGTTACCGGTGGAGCGCCTAACAAGCTCTCCAAGATGTAAGAATTTCTTTTATTAAGAATAATACATCATGTCTTTTTCTTTTCTTTTTTGGAATGGTTAGGATTGCTTTTTTATTATTAAGTGTGTTATGTTTGTGAACATCTGTGTTTTTTGTTGGAATGGAGTTGGAATATGTTGTGGGTTAATATTGGCTTTTGAATTTGTATAAAATCGATCGGTTAATCTTTTGTTGGCAGTTTATTTGTTATGATTGTTTCTTCACATGTTTTTTTTTTATGATATTGCTCTTTGATTAGGTCTTATGTTTGTGAAAATGTGTGTTTTTGTTCCAATGGAGTCCGAATTTGTTTTGGATTGATATTAGGTTGCAATTTTGTGTAAAATTGACGGGTTGATTTTTGTTGGACATGGGACTTTGTCCACCTTCTGTTTCCTGTATCCTTGCTGTTGTAATGTTCTATGAGCTTTGTTTACCCTTGGAAGTAATCAAAGAAAAAGAAGGTAATTGTAATAAGGAAAACAGTTGCTAACTCATTATTGTATTTTATATCTACATTTCTAGATATTAGTTACTGTGAAAGAAGACAATTTTGTGTACAATTTGCATTATAGTGGTAATCGAGGTCATTTTCAACTGTTAAAAGTGTTCTGTGGTATATAATGATTTTTAATATTCCGGTAACATGTGCTCTTCTGGTTTTGTTTATATTGGCCAAATTACTGCTGTTCGATTTGTATTCTTTTAGTGTTTTCCTTTTGGAAGTCTCATCTGAACAATGACATTTTACACCCTTGTTTTTCTCATTTGATTTTTTCCACTAATCTGCCCCTCATACCCATTTTAGCATCGTAGTTCTCTAAGATCTTTCCTGTCTTATTAAATCAAACCAAACAAATGAATATTGCTTATTTTGTTGTCCAATGTAATAAGAACATTTTCCTTTGAATGACAGCAAGGTGGTCAGGAAGTCGATAGCACAAGTGCTGACCGTTGTTTCCCAGAAGCAGAAGGCAGCTTTGAGGGAGGCATACAAGAACAAGAAGTACCTACCTCTTGATCTCAGGCCTAAGAAAACCAGAGCCATCAGGCGTCGTCTTACCAAACATCAGGTTATTGAGCTAGCCTTTACTTATTGCTGTGTCATGCTCTATCTATGCAGAGTTTAGATGAAGACTCAATTTATAGTATTACATAATTTTTAGTTAAAATCTTATCCATATTCCATCATTTTTAAGTTCACAATAACTTGTCATTTTTTATTGTCAAATCTTTGCGAATTAATGTGTCCTCTTCTTACCGAACTGTAGAATTATAGCAGGAAAGACCAAAAGAATATAGTTCCTGAGATTATAGCTGCCTGTTGCATAATAGGAAAAAAAACATCCTCGTCAATTGTGATAAAATGCTAATCATTTTAGCACACCTTGTTTATGATTCTTGATCATACAACATACGGTGGATTTCTTCGTAGAATTTGCTTTCTACTTTATGGTTATTTTTCCTTAGACCATACCATAATTTTGAAACCCACTTCTTTTCCCTTTGCAGGAGTCCTTAAAAACTGAAAGGGAAAAAAAGAGAGAAAAGTACTTCCCCATGCGGAAGTATGCGGTTAAAGCTTAGAGGGAATATAATTAAAAGTCGTTCAATTTTTTGCCTCTGCTCATTTTGTAGGTCCAGTGGACCATTTGTTGGTTTCCTCGACAATCATGTCTACCTATTTCTTATTTAAGATTTAAGATCTATTTCTTCTGTCGGTGAATGTTCTAAACGTAATTATTGTGTTGTGTTCGTTTGGTCTAAAGATCTATTTCTTCAATGATCTACTATTTCACAAAATTCAGGAAATGTAAACATTTTACAGAATTTGATTTACTTCAAGATAATCCAAATGCAAAAAACAGTTTAATTTTGGACACACAAAAGTGAATAGTTAAGAAGTGTTTCTTTACGCTTTGTTTGCGGTTCTTTCATAGCCGTAGTGCTGATAAATTAGCCTGAGAAGCTACTCAAAATTTGCAGGTCAAATAAAAATTTAACAATCAAAGCAACATGATAGTGGTTTTGATTTCTTCATGCACGTATGACATAATGTCGTCGTTTTGTAACAGTGGCTAATGTGTTGACATTTGCTAACGAATTAATAAACTTTTAAACACTTCGAAAGAAAAAAACCCTCATGCGACATGGATCTACGATTTATACAATAATCTACTGACATCTCCAAAGCACAAACGATATACGCAGTACGAACAGTACCGGTATACAACAAAGCAATGGCTTTACATCTAGCAAATGTCTTGTGCCCCGATGACTAGTTGATGAAACCTACATAAATGAAAGAGGTTAATTTACCAGAACAAGAGAAGAAATGTTCAATCTGGAATAGAAATTAACAAGGGATGGATGTTGACATGTTGTCGTGTTAATCACTGCTAAGCAAGCTGAAGAAATATAATTACTACTGTTGCAATAAACAAAAGCTGGGAGAATAGTTATGTACAATACAGTTTCATTAGATATCCATCTTTGTTTTCTTAAAATAAGTACATATTCATAATTGCAAGATATCTTACACATATATGTGTGTGTATGCAGTAATTCTCTAATGAGCATGGGGCCTAATCTGCATATTTTTAAGCCCCCATCATATTCACCACTCAACTAAAATTGTAAAGTAGATTATGGTTATACTAATAAAATGATCTAATTATGGATATTAACCGTAAATTAACCGTAATTAAATCTAATGATGAGATTGTAAGATTTAAACAAATAAGATGAGCCCTGAACTCACTAAATGATATCAGTAACTTGTCTGTCTGTATCTATGGATACCCAAAAAGTATGTGTATCATTTCGAAATGAGCTTTCATATAAAAGCAAGACGAGTTATCTCCGTCCATTTTCACCCCGACAAACCCCAGTTGATTATTACAAAGCTTCATTGGAACATCTAGTGATCAGACTTCGAGTTGACCAGATTTTGCTCTAAGAGCAGAAATAACAGCGCCCGGGGGTAGCGCCCTGCACTCTCTCTCTGCCACGTCAGCTCACCCAACCCACCCAAAAAACCCCCTTATCCACGCCCAGGCTACCCCCACCCACCCTACACTCTCTTTCATCCACATCATTTCTTAATTAAACAAATTTAATTCTCACACAACATTTAACAAAATACATTTTATATAAATCTAATTCTAATTACATTATAATTCTAATTCACGATATACTTATTATTACTATTAATTAATTAACAATATTAATCACTATTAAACCACAAAATTTTGAATATTTGAAATTTGAATATTTGAAATTTGAATTTCGAAAAGCGCGTGAATGCACAGTATACGCGTGCGTGAAAAGTAATCCGCGTGATTCCACAGTATACGCGTGTAAGAAAAGTAGTCCGCGTGAATGTACAGTACACGCGTGAAAGAAAGTAGTCCGCGTGAATGTATAGTATACGCGTGTAAGAAAAGTAATCCGCGTGATTGCACAGTGTCTAATTTTTTCTCTATATATACCCTACACAAAACTCAACTTACACCCCATATCTCTTCCACAAAACACAAAACTTAACTTACATCCCATATCTCTTCCACAATGCCTTCTCCGGAGTACCATCGTTCCCCCCTCGTCCACAATCAAATCCGCATCCACGCTATCCACAAACATATCCCTCACGTCCATTTTACCAACAACCATTCCAACAACCAGACTTCTCCCAGTACGCACCACCATTCCCACCACCTGACCAAAACTCACCATTCCCACAATTCTCCCACTACGCATCCCCAGATCAAAACTTATCATTCCCACAATACTCTCAATATGCACCACCATTCACTTATAATCAACCGCAGTTCCAGATGTTTGGCCGACCCATGTCTCAAAAAAGTAGCCAGAGTATGGCGAACACTGAAGATGAGGGTAACGACGACGATGAGTCCCCACCACGACACACCCCCACACCACCATCCCCACCTCCACAGCGTCGTCACCGCAAGCAAGTCTAAACTGCCAAAGCCAATCCGAAGTTGTGGACCACAGCTGAGGACGAGAGACTTGTCTCTGCATATATGGAAGTCAGTTGCGATGCGGTGACAGGGACAAACCAGAAGTCTACTTCATTGTGGGCTAGAGTGAAACATGTGTACGACATCTCCGTGGAAGGCACTGGCCTACCCGAAAGGAACGCAGAGTCCTTAAAAGGACGGTGGAGGAGAATTATACCTGCTGTGAACAAGTGGGTCGGGTGCTTCGATCAGGCATTCCGACGGAAAAGGAGTGGCCAGAATGACGACGATGTTGTCCAACAAGCGCACGTGATCTACGAGCGAACTCGTGGGCCTAGTAAATTTCTTTATTTTGATGCTTGGGTTATGTTGCGTAGGTACCCAAAATGGGAGAGTGTGATCTCCGGAGCTAATGCCGTGCGTGTTGACTGGGAGTCCCCGGAGTTGCACGATGAAAATAGTCCCCAGTCAGGAAGCCTTGGGAAAAGAAAGAGCATGGACGGCTCGAGGACGCAATCACCCTCGGATGCAGAAGAGCTGATGCCGGAGTCGTCTACACGCCCAGAAGGTGTGAAGAAGGCTAAGAAAAAGGCTAAGAGTGCATTACGCCCCGAAAGAGACACCGATGTTAGAGAACTTGCACAACAGATGCGATACACCGCCCAAGTCAGAGAAGATGGTTTCTCCAAGCAAGAGGAGTTAGCGGAAAGGAATTTCCAGAGGCATTTAATAAAAAATAATTTGGACATGCTTCACTCTCTGATGAGGAAGGACAACCCGACGGAGAAGGATCAAAAAGTAATCGATAAACTTCTCGCCTGGGCAGAAGAGAATGGGTATGTGTAGTTTGTTGTAGTCCGTATTTCGTATGGTTTGTATTTCCCTTAGTTTGTATTTCGGGTTGTAGTAGTCTGTATGGTTTGTATTTTCCTTTATGTTTCATGTGGTTGGTTGTATTTCGTATTTTAGTATTATTAATGTATTGTTCTTATGGTATTGTTGTATTAATATTTTTTCTATTTAACTTGAAATTGTTGGTTCTAGAAATTTCTTAATTTTAATCACTTACAAAAAATTATTACCCCACATTTATAACAAATACCCAATCCATTAATAACAAAACATCCAATAAATAAATTTAAAAAAAAAATTAACCAATGGGAGGGGGACACGTGTCCCCCTCCCTTGGGCGCCCGGGACGCCCACCGCCCGGCCACGCGCCCAGGCGGGCGTCTGCCCGGGACGTCCACCGCCCGGCCACGCGCCCGGGCAGGCGTCCCGGGCGGGCGCCCCGCCCGTTAACGGGGGTGCGCCCGGTCGGGCGCCCGGGCGGGGCACCCCCGTTAAGGGTGCCCTAACTTGCGAGATAAAATCCAAAATCCACCGGAAAAGATCTTGGAATCCACCAAAAAGAAGAGGTAACATCAATTTTAGGGCATGCAAAAACTAACTCTTTTCATTCGTTCTTCTGAAATATAAAGAGATTTACAAAACTGAGTAATTTGCAAAAAATCCTGAAGTATGCTAAAATACCATCACTAGATACTACTTAAGTCAAAACAATTTTAACTCTGAAAATAACTTTGATCCCACTTGGTGTCCTACATAGATATTACAGTTGACGAAACCTTCTCCAAAAGAAAATCTAAGACTGCTATATTGATTATCTTTACATCTCACATTGACAATCTGTTTTGTGATTAGGCAAATTAATCATATCATCATATAATGGATTACCCACCAATCCTCTCTCCTTTGCTGAGTCAACCATCTATTAGTGCTAAATTGACCATTTCACGTACGTAATTTGATTATTTCTTAATTTTTCTTTTCACGGTAATCATCAATCCGTGACTAATGCATGAACTTTGCAACAAAACCATATGATTCGCTTCCACCAATTCTCCATAATATCTTACCACATACAATATTTGTTTAATGTGTGATCCTTTTTAAGTTTAATAATTCAGAAGGTTCGTATAAACCTCATCGAAAACTTATTCGACTTGTAACAGAGAGAGGATATATAGCAATTTAAATCTAGTAAGATACGAGAATTAAAACATAAGTAATATATTTACGAGGGATTGTGATATATATAACCTGTTCTGCAAGCTCAACTTAACGTTCAAATTATCCCAGTCAAGGCATTCCCACCGCCACCTTTCGCACCATATTTCCGTGTTTCCTGGAAGAGAGGGGAGTTTCTTCAACAGAGGACACCCATAAACTCGAAGTAGTTGCAGACAAGGAAGTCCTCTTGAGTATATATGGGTCAAATTTGGAAGGTTCATGAGTTCCAACGATTTCAGATTCGGAAAGCAAGTGTAGTAGTTATAATTGCCTTCCTCACCTTCAGTCAGTAACTCCACAACTCCCTCACACTCTTTTAGAGTAAGATACTCCAAATTGGGTGCGCAGTAGAGCCATTGGATATTTGACAAGATTTGGCAATTTGCTATGCATAACTGACGAGGATGAGTGAAAGGGGGACGACCATGTTGTCTAGTAATTGAAATCCCACCAATACCATCAACCAAAATGAACCTCAGGGAATGTAGTTGATTCTCTTCTAGACTGATGTGTTTATTTCTCAAACGAGGACAACGTGATACATAAACATGCTCTAACTTTGTCATTTTCTGGATTGCCATTGAGATGTGATCAATTGTGAGCACCTCAACTCCAAAAAAACCGATGCACCTCATGGCTTTTGTTATTGACTTGGAATTCAGAAGACAGATCGATGAGTTGTATGTCATTGATGTAATAAATGTATACTGAGAACTCTTCAAGGTTATTCATTTTTAGCAAATCATCCAATCCGAACCGAACCGAACACTATCTTCGTTAAGTATACTGTATGCGCTCTCTTTCAATTTCAACGATCGCAAGCTTGTGTTGGTGCACGGTTTGGAGATGAACTTAAGTTTTTTGTGTATGACAATTCCAACTGTTGCAAACAAGGTAAGTTTGCAAGATGTAATTCTCTAATGGGACTCCAAGCAAGGTTCAAATAGCGTAATGCATTCATTGGATAATCCAACAAGAAGCACTCAACTCTTGCTCCCCATAAATCAAGGACACGGGTGGTTGATGATACCAAATGTGACATCAAATTATCAAGTTCTAGCCTTTCAAGATACATATTGCCGGTTAATAGCAAAGTCAACAAATTGGCCTGAGTCATGGAAGCCCAATCATCATCCACATATATTGTTTTTATCTTGTTCATCATCAGAGATATTCTCTCGCATTGCTTCCATCTTCTGTTGATTGTAACCTCTGTAAGATCTTTTCCGGCAAGACTCAAGAACTTGTAGTAGCTGAAGTTGTGCCCTCCACCACCATTCCCTAATCATATACACATTTCTGGAACCGCATTGTGTAATTTTACACAATCTTCTTCATCCCCTGGTTCCAGTAAACTACTAGACTGAAGGAGTTTTATATCAATATTTCATTGATGTAATAAATGTATACTGAGAACTTCACGAAAGAGTCGATGCGAAAATGCCTCGTTTAAGGAACTCAGTTTGACTTGTTTGGCGTCCATGGAAATGCAAACATTTACTTCCCTTGTCGTGAGCACTACCTTGGAATACTGGTTGTTCTTATCAAATACAGAAATTCCAACTTTGCTCAAGTCTAGTTTCTTCCATACATCATCTAGTAGCAACAGGAATTTCCTCTGAGACAAAGCTCTACGTAAAAGGTTTGCTCTATCGGCTATGTCGACTGGGAGCCTTTGTCCTCTTGTCATATCTTGTGCCCTTTTGTAGCCTAAAGAAACTCCGATGTCCTCTTGAATTTTGAAAATACTTGGATTGTTCGACACAACAACAAAGATGCTCAAATCAAACAGACTACAATGCTCGTTTCTGATTTCTTTGAGAAGTGTTGTCTTCCCAATTCCGCTGAGTCCATGGACACCAATCACAGGTGAATTCTCATCTTTTAGAAGCTTAATGACTTTGGATTTGTTTTCTGTTGGAACACATAGAAACAGTGTTGAGAAAATCAATGCCACAAATGGCATATACAGAGGCATCATGTTTTATATATTTTGCATATGGACACAATCTACCATATAAAGATAGCTTAATAATCATGAAGTCTTGAATGTATTGAAATATTACGATTAAATTCTGACGTCCACCCTCAGACAAGTAAAAGAAAGTGTCGGAGAGTTAGGAATTATACAAGAGCTTGAGAAAATAATTTAGTTATTATTTGGAAATACTATTATTAAAATCAGATTTTTTTTTCTTTATAAGATGATACCTCAGAACTCAGAAGCTTGATTTTTAGGATTATCAATATGCACTTCAGAAACTTAATTGGCAAAATATGCACATTGAAAACGGCACCTGAGATACCGTTTTTATTAAGTGAAAACGGCACTACAGATACCGTTTTTCAACTAAGTAAAAAACGAAACTACTAGTGTCGTTTTTCACTTCGTTAAAAACGGCACCACTGATGTCGTTTTCATCCTAGATAAAAACGACATCCGAGATGTCTTTTTTAAACTAAGGTTTAAGTGGTCTGGCCAGCCACCATCTTCATTCTCTCACTCTCCAAATTTTCCTCACTCCCCATTAGTCTCTCTCTCTGACGACCAACGGTGTTGAGGTTAGGTTTTTATTTTGGTTTTGGTTTTTTTGATTTTGACATGAAATACAATGCATGTATAGTTAATGTATTTGTTTTTATGTTCATGTATGTATGAAATGTAGATTTTCTACACTCGAAGTAATAAGCTCCGGTACCGGATTGGTTATGAGTTTTTTCGATGAAATTGTTACATTCGTAGATGATGTATCAGAATATGAAGGTGGTTACAGACGAATGCTTAATGTTAACACACAAATGCGATATGATGATCTCTGTGAATCAGTTTGTCAAGTTTGTGGTTTCCAAGAAGGAGAGTTTGATCTAAAGTTAACCTGCAAATGACCACCGTATGAAAAGTATACATATGCTCAAGTTTTTGATGATTAGAGCATGACTACAATGCTATCTCTATTTAACTTCATGAATACGGTTGTATTGTTTGTTGAGAAACAACCCAAGCACTATACTACTGTCCACCACAATCAGTTGAATGAGGATTATCAACAAATGACACAAACATATAGCCAATATGAAGCAGGTCCTTCGTCGGCAGTTCCTCAGTCCTATTTTGGATCGTATGAGCACACACCAATGAATATTGGTAATTATGAAGCAGACGTAGTTCAATCACATTCTCAAGGAAGACATGTTGAAGATGATGATGAGGCAAATGGTCAGATGGATGGTGATGAGATAGACATTGTTGATGTAGATTCAACCCCACTCCCGGAGCTGCAGAAATGTTTCATCATATGGCAGACGCAGTAAATCGAGAACCTGATAGCTACGCACATGAAGCCATCGTTAGTAATGAACTGCCACCATTATCAGTACTACCAGATTTGAGGCATTTGTCAGACATAGAGCCTCACGAGAACTGGATTGAAGATTCAGTGATTGGAAATGTCGATGAGCGTATTGCTGCGTACACTGAATACGATAACTTAGAAGATGGACGAAGTTATTGGTTGCATAAGATTTTCTCAACAAAAAAAGATTTGCTGCATCAGTTGAAGGAATGACATTTGCGAAAAAGTGTCCAATTCAAAGTGTTAACGTCTGGGCCAAAACGATTTACAGCTGGTTGTTTGAAAAAAGAGTGTGAATGGAAGATACATGCCTTTTACAGTGAGAGCAAAGAATGACCACGTGCAATGTGACGCCGGTTTAATTTCTAACATGATTCTTGCCACCATTCGAACAAACATAACCATTACTCCTGAAGAAATTCAAGCTTTAGTGAAGACTCATTACTTCATAGATATCAAGTATGACAAAACTTGGTACGCCCGCAAGAAAGCATTGGAACAAGTATACGAAGTTGATGTGGCTTCTTATCACAATTTAAAACATTTTATGTCTAATATTTGCACCACCAATCCTGGCAGCGTGGTCGAGATTCAGACACAGAGGATAAGTCACATCATTAAGCAGTTTCAAAGAGTTTTTTGGCTACACAGCTTTGTGTCACTAGACATAGTCATAACCTCTTTAGTGTCGAAAGCAACCAATCTCGTAGCTTTCAGGTTACTTTGATGGAGTCAGGTCCAACATGCTCCTACGGGTACAAAGATGCACACCACATTCCTTGCTCACATGTGTTGGCCGTATGCAGCAACCGTCACGCGAACATTCATACTTCCCGAATCGTCTCAGAATACCTAACAACTCAAGCTTACAGGAAAACATATGCACCTATTTTCTTTCCAATACTAGACGAAAGGTTTTGGATAGAAGAAAGACATATACCTTTAGTAGCACCTTCTATGGTAAGACGAAGTGGGCGACCGAAAACAAAAAGAATCAGAAACAACATGGACGAACAAAGTGGACGAGTAATACGATATGTGCATTGTGGCAAGTTAGGTCACAACAAGAAAACATGTAAAGAAACAATTTAGTATGTTCATTTTGTGTTATTTATTTTAGCCTTAATTTCCCTTGTACCCAATGTAGGGGAAATAATATTAAATGTTAATCATCGCTACAATATGTTATGATAATACTTGTATTGTGAATCTCAGGTTAAAAATTATTTTTGTGTCGAAAACTAAAAAAACAAAAGTGAATGCTCTGGAATTTTGTCTGCTTTAAAAACGACACTACTAGTGTCATTTTTACTTGAACAAACGGCACTATAGTGCCGTTTTAATAAGCCAAAAATGACACTGCTAGTGCCGCATTTGTTGAAGTAAAAACAACACTACTAGTGTCGTTTTTCAGCAGACGGACAACAGGAAAAATATGTTTTCTCATTCCATTTTTTGGATTTTAAATCCAAGTCTTGTACACCTAAGGGGAAAAAATCATTTCGAACACATGACATAAAATTGAAAATAAAATTTCAAACAACTAAACTGTCAAATAAAATTGTTCATAACACACATGACATATTGTTTAAGAAATGAAATTGTTTTGATCGAAAATGTAGCTTAACCAAAATGTAATGACAACTAAGGTGGAGAAAAAACTTTCGTGGGAATTTTATTTCGTCCACCTCGTCGAGGGGCCTTCAAAGGCCAACGACGGTAAACTTGGGTTATGACACCAGCATCATCTTCAACAACCCCACCTCTTTCGACTTCAGCACCTTGAAATCCTGAACCCTCGCCTACGTGAAATGAAGAACCCTTGCCTTGAAAGAACATAGTAACGCGCGATTCTTGAGTAAGGATCCCTCCATCGTTGGCAGACACTCTGGTGAAAATGAAATTGTCCTCCTCGTCAAGTGACACTCCTATTTCTGGGAGATTTTCTTTAGAATCTGTACGATGTGGTTGATAGCAAACATCTTCCGACAGTTTCAATGACGAATCTACACTCTTAAAGCAAGCCATCATTTCCTTGATTTTTTTCTTTAATTTCGCCGTTAATGACTGAGTGGGCCTGTGTGAAGAATGCATCCCTTCAAGATGATGAATATCTTCATGTAAGTTGTGTAACCCATGAAGCTGCCAACAAGAGGCCTATAATTCGGTAATTCAGCATCGATCGTCAACTCTTCGAGTCAACCATCGAATCGTAATCTGCCAGTACCACTCCATGTAAATTCGTCTACAAGCAGCAAAATCTTCTGACAGTGACGATGCCTCGAACTGCACAAAATCTCGCCGACGTGACCATGCTTGAATGTATAATTGTTGCTCTTGCAACCAGTTTACTGTGGGCTTCCTCTGAGCCTTCTTCATCTTGCAAATCTCCATTATTTATGGAATATGTTGCCGCAATCCAAACTGACGCATCACCCTGTCTGGAACGTGCATTGCGGCAACTCCGAAACAAACAATCCATGTTCTGCTCATCCAAACCTCATGTCCTTGGCGACAATCAGCAGGTAACGCCATCAGATCTACTTCTTCGTATGGGTTCCAACAAACTTGACTTTCGTCTTGAACGTCGAACTCATTTCTGTAAAATTCAATCTGAACCGTCTTCATATTGTTCGCCCACGACCTAGGAGTCCGCCAACGTGAACCTAAAGGACAAAATGGAAGTTGCACACCGGGAATTCTAGATGGTCGTCTGACATGAAGATGTTTCCAACACCATATCTGTAACAATGTAAGGAAACCAACTAATTGTTTCCCTTTTTTCAGATATTGATACAAAACAACTAAGGATGCAGCTCCCCACCTGTAGTTTCCACATTCAAATATGTTTTCCAACAACAATAAATATCTAAGGTGGACTTTGTTTCCACTCTTATCGCCTACTGAAACAAAATGTACGCTCTCGTGTGCTGCATAACCTGCTCAACAACCTGAAAATTTTGCTGCAACCACTGCAATGACACGTATCCACATTTCACTGCAGTTCTCGCTTCTTCTTCTTCTTCTTCAACACCCAACAGATTCATGCAAACCTGAATCCAATCGTGATCTAATGTTGCACACACTGCCAAACCGTCAACACGAAGACCACTAAGCATAGATACGTCTTGTAGCGTGATGGTCATCTCCCCGTGTCTAAAATGGAAGGTGTGTCTCAGGCCTCCACCTCTCCACAACAGCACGAATAAGATTCCAATCCAGTTGCAGTCGTTGCAATCGAGACACAGTGTCAAATCCCACAATCACTAACAAATCCCACATCCTTTCATCTTGCACATTCCACGTGTTGAACTGAATGGCGTGCTCAACGCATTTAATATCCGTCAAAGGCTCCTGAAAAATAAATTTAATTATTTTACGTCAAATAAAAACCAATACCGATACACAAAAATTTAAAATTTAAAATAAAACACTTACATTTTCAAGAATCGAAGATGATCTATGATCTTTCTGTAGTACTAACACTGAAGGGTCAACATGACCGTGGCAATCGTGTGAAGTCGACATTTTGGAAACTGTAAAACATAATTAACAAAAAATAAAATTACATACTATTCGGTTCAAATAATACAATCCAAACAAATTCAATACATTATTCACAATCAATCTAATTTCAACAACTACAACATTCATCATTCAATTTAATTGGTTTAACACAAATCCACACAATGCGAAACTCACCAAACAATGTAAACTTATTAAATTGGGACTTCGGAGATTAATTTATCCATTATTCAAATCATCAAATCCGCACAAGATTAATAATCATAACAATATAACAGCATTCACACAAGATTAATTAAACAAAGTATGGTAAACTCATCAACCAAATATCAATCAATCGAATCCAATTCAAATCAAACAATCCACACAAATCCTAACCAAACCAATCAAATGCACATAAATACAAACTAATAAGGCAAAATCTTAGCAAAAATTGATCTAAAAATACCTGAAATCGCAGGAGAGAGAGAGAGGAAAAAATACAAAACTATTTGGGAAGATTGGAGAAAATGGGGCATTGGTGCCGTTTTTAACACTAAGTAAAAAACGACACCAGTAGTGTCGTTTTTTACTTAGTTGAAAAACGACATCTGCAGTGCCGTTTTCACTTAATAAAAACGATATTTCAGGTGCCGTTTTTCAATGTGCATATTTTGCCAATTAAGTTTCTGAAGTGCATATTTTTACAATTTTATTTTTTTGATTATTTTGAAAAAAAATTCCTAATAGAAATCTATACAAAAAATACCTACAATGTAAACTACAACTTGATATTGTCCAGCTCAAAATGATCAACAGTAAAATACTATATTTGTTTTTTATTTTTATTTTGATGTATCATTACATGAATATTTCAATAATATTGATTCAATATATATTATAAAACTCTTAAAGCTTGACCTCTTGTTACTTCTGAACAACTATGCTCTCTCTTGCGCCATCCAAGAGGGACATATATATACTTACTTAAATACATGCAGGGTTTTAAAAAAGTTTTTGCCACATAATAGTTAGTTAAATTAATTAACAAAAAGAATGAATAGTTATTGGTGCTCATACCTTCCATGCCAATAAGCAACTTTGTTGAGGAACAAGATGCTAATTCTGGTAGTGGTGCCGACAACACAAGATTCACCCCGAGCTGTTCTCGTTGGTTCAACAGAACGTCAATCTTAGAAACCATGTTGGTGGCGTCCTTTTGGATTTCTGGGTTGCTAACATTGTTCTTACAATGACAGGGGGTTAAAAAAACATCTACCTTCTTCAACAATTGGCCTGTATTCTCCAACCAACGTTTCACTCTGTTAGTTCTTTCCATGAGAGGTTCGGTTTCTTTTTGTTTGACCTCAATTTCCAATTCCACACTGATATCATCCAACATGTCCCTTTTCTTTCTGAGCTCTTCCAGTGTCTTTTTAAAAGGATTGTATGCCACCACCAAACGATTAGGTTGTCTGCTGTATAAGTCTCTGACTTCCATAAGTGGATCTTTTGACTCCTCTTGATCCCTCTCGTCTTTTATTTCTTTAGAACAATGCTTTTTGTACCTTTTCAGTTGGATGTGTTATGTATATCACTTGATAAACTCCAGCAACTTTAACGAAAAATATTTTGTAACAATATGTTTTTATAGGTCAAAGCATAAAAGGCATATTTGAACATATTGACCTATTCTTAGGGACATGTTGACCTTTTGACATATCCCTTGTACCTTTTGGCATTAGGCATATTTAAAGAAAACATCTAATTTGTTTCGAAGACCAACATTTCTTAGAAACAAATCGATATCTATTACTAAATCGCTCTTTCGAGCCATCAAGAGTTTAATTTCCTTCTCCAAAGCTTCATCTATGGTTTCTAGAGAACATGGAATCATGAATTGGCCATTCCAACTCGTATGTTGTAGTTTCAAACTCTCAACTTCTGTCAACTTCTCATGGATGTGTCTCTCAATATCATAGTTGGAACAAAATCTGATGCTTCGGCGGAAAGACCAGGACTTCACACGAGAGCGAAGACCCTCTACTTCCGTCATCCAAAGATCCACCGCATCCTTCACTTTCGTGAGAGGTTCTCTTCTTGTGCTCATTGACCAGAGTGCTCACATCTCTTTTGATGGCCTTGAGTTTTTCTATTTCTCCTTCAAGTTCCTTCCATTGTGCCGTTGGACGAAAGAGGAGGCTTTTGAAAGGCAATATGCTCCCCAACCATATCGCCACATCAACCACAACTCTCGGATCTATCATCTTTGCCGAGCGAATAGAATTCGTAGCTGCTGCTATTTAGCAGAAAACAAGACTAGATGGACATAAATATAAGAAAAATATATCAAATAATCTTTTTAATTTAAAATTATCATTTTAAACTTTGACAATCCTTCCTCAAACTAAACATGTTGCCACCACGTCACGTCACAGGACGGCGGCAAGTCTTGGTTTGATGTATAGAGAACTTAACGTCTTACACGTCGAGTTCTGTAGAAATCAAAATTTTCATAGAACTTGACGGCCAAGTTCTATGAAATGAATTCGGCATTGCAAGTGTTGAGTTCAATTTGAAATCAAAACTGATAGAGCATTTTCCTCGGTGTGCACGAAAAATTCAAATGTTAAAACTTAGCATTGCAATACCAAATTCTCTGAAATGAACTCGACGTTGCAAGTGCATGAATTTGGAGTCCAAACTAACTATTCATTTCTTTAGGAACAAATTAATGCATGGTATTTTAAATTAACATTTGAAAATAACTTTAGATTTTATTTATATGGCAAAGATAACTATATATATAATATATATAAGTGGTTTTTAGCTATATGAAATATACAATCGATTAACCAATTTGATTATTGTTAGTATTGGAAAAGCATTCAAGACCTGATTGACCTACTAAACTGAAATTGTAACGTCCTGAAATAGTGAAAAATTTAAACAAAATATCACAAGTAAAAATACCAGAAAGAGCGAGAACATTACTCATAAAATACTCAAAATTTGCACCATTACACATGAGTTTTCAAAAGTACGACTACATCAAAGTACGCGAAAGTATAAATACAAGTGATCATACAACCTAGGAAAGTAAGACCAGAGGATCCGATCCCAAAGTGTGATCATCCTCAGTTGCCACCTACCCTACACCTAGAGCGATTCTGAAATGCAAATGTAACAATGTCTGAGTTTCCACAAGGAAACCCCGTATACCAAGTCCACCTACATGCTTATGAAAGTACTGTACAATGAATCTATCATACTAATGAAACATGACATAATAGAATGCAACAAGTAAAACATTCCCCATCTAGGGTTAATAGGGAACAACGACCCCACAAACATCATCAGATCCCCCAAAGAGACATACCACAGGCATAAGTGGTCTTACGGAGAGTACACACTCCACACATTGCTACACTAAACATGAGGTTCAGTGAGGGGCGCTCACACTTTCGAGACATAGAATCAGATCTGATCTCGTAGACAACGCCACACCAGCCGGAGCCGTTGTTCAGGGCGGTCACTCGCTTGGTTGTGCCACAACGGGGCTACCTGCCGAAATAAATCGTCGGACAGTCAACACCGCCGCAACTCGGTCGCGCGGTTCTCTCCGCTGCCATCAACGTCGCGCGGTCACATCATCGCCATCAACGCCGGTTGATCGTATCCGTCGCCTAGAAGGCCAGCCGATCGACTCATCCGGACTGAAGTCTGCGGGGTCATCTTGCTTCGTGGAGCTGTGGAACATCATGCATTGGGCTCCGCGATCCCTCGGGCATACAACCCTAGTAAAAGCCAAAGGAATGCTCTATGCTACGCCACTCTCCATAATACAGAGGTGGCTCATGCCATATGTATCCACATTCTTCCACTAGGCGGTCCCTAGGCAGACACAATCATCACACCCGGCTCATGCATGAAGCGAGGACTCAGGCTTCCGTGGATAGAGTTGACACCACACAAAGGCAATGACTCAGATTTGGGCACAAACGGTTTACCGAAAAAGGCAAACTGGTCAACCGTTTCCAATGGATAGGGAGACGTTCGAACAATCGCCTAAATTTGTCGAACTCTGGGCACACAACTTAAGTCACAACGATCGAATAAGAGATCATGTGCGGTCGGCCGTTTAGAAGGTTTAGGCCAAAATAAATGCAAATCAATCAGGTAACGGTCGAACGGCAAAGGGGTCTCATCCGACCGAAAATAACAGGGGCCTTCTACGTTCCACAAAACTACAACCAGTTGAACCAAACATAAGCCGGTCGAACACTACACAAAGTACACTTAAGTTACCAGTCGGACAAGAGTCTAAGGCGGTCGACCGTTTAGATGGTCAATGCCGAGGTAAGGTCAAAACTATATGGCAACGGTCGAACACATGAAGACTCGGTCGAAAATAACAGGACCTTCCGATGACCAACAATTCGATACGACTTGTCGTCCGGCAAAAGACATCATTCGTCCGGTGCTGGGCAAAACCTTGCATCTACAATATGACCGATCGACCGCCAAAGACATCGGTCTACCGTTCCACGACATACACTTGTCTGTTCCCTCGTCACCGGAGACACCTCCGGCCTCCCGCGACGGTCACAACCCATCACACACATTGTGTGAACATTCTAGAGGAACTTGGCTTACCTTTCTTGCGATCTCCGGAGTTCGTTGGAACTCCACCTCTCACGCCTTCTTCAAGCAACACCACCACCGGTTGCGCTCCTTGCTCAGAGAGATGAAGAGAGATGGTGTGAGAATGAGGAGTAGGATGAAGGAAATGGGAGGATGTGTGTTTTCTCCTTAAAAACACCAACTCAACCCATACCACCGATCACCTCAACCATACTCCATCCACTCACTCCAAACCTCTCCAAGCCAAACCCATTAGCCTAAACCATCACCCTAAGCACACTTAACCCTTTAATCAAGGTTTAGGATTTAACATAAACAACAATACAAAAAAAAGAGTGCACACAAAAAATATTGGTTTTTAGTTAAAAGTTTCTCAGAATTTTAACATAACCAAATTATTGATCATTATTAGATTCTGGAAATATTCCTGAAGAATGCTTTTGATGGTCTACGACAACGATTCCGTGAAAAATATGTCTCTAGTTGACAAATTCAAACTTCAAAATAATTTCTAAAATGATTAACAATAGTCCACAACAATGACGTTGAGGTTGAGTCGCCACCTTATTCTGAAAATAGCCTTTGAGATCAACATAAAAAACTTCAAACCAATGGAAAAAGGCGGGATATGACCTAAGAAATAATGGAATATTTTTTTTTCTTCATTTCGATTTACTTAGCAAAATTGATGGATTTGGTGATGGAAATATTGTTAATATAATCAAATTATAACTTATATGTTCATATACATGCTTAATATGCTTGGGGTTCACTCCAGCAAGAATAGGACTTGGATCCCCTCGGTACGGTTAAACAGTCGGCCCGACGGTCTAAACGGGTTGGGTCGGGTCGAGTTCAGGTCGGTTTTTTCATATCTCGCAAGTATTCTAACGCAATCGGTATAAATAATCTAACACAATCTCGCCAGCAATAATTAAACTAAAAGACTATAAATTATCGAATTTTCAAACTAAAATCACCCAATTAATAATCTAACGCAGTGATATAAACCAGTCATACAACAAACTAAAAAAGAATATATATATGATAAAAAAAGATTAAATAAGTGTTAACGTTCAATATTTGGCCAAGGAAAAAAAATTAAGCATTTATAAATTCATTGATAAGTGTTGAAACTTGAAACTCATCTATCATGGAACTAAAAAAATATGGATAAATTTGTGAAGACCATCAATAAAAAAATTAAAAAATTTAATATACAATCACGTGCAATGTTCATGCAACGCCTAGGCGACCGGAGTCGTCCGGTCGCCTAGGCGTTTGTGCGACCGCCCAACTCTGGGCAGTTTTTTTTAAATTTTAATTCAATTAAATTTGATAAAATAGATAAAAAAATCAGGAAAATCGGGAAAAATAGGAAAAAATGCACAAAAATTATCTAAAAATACAATACATGTTTAGGCTTTAAAAAGACACCTAGTTCCTCGACCAATGCCTCACTAGGCACCCCCTCTACCCACCTAAACACTTAGGTATACAATTTATTGCTTAATAGTACGATTACAAATGTAGTTAATTAACTCGGAGTTCATACAATAGCAGATAAGAGAGAAATTAGAATTACAAGCTAACTAACTAATTTCATTGGACACATTGATCTAATGTCCAACTGGGAACCATATCATATCCTCCACCACCATCAGAGTCGTCGGAGTGGTTCTTGTTCGGATTGTCGACGTAGACATCATCTTCTTCAGTTTCTTCATCGTCGGATTGGACATATTGCTCGTCGATGTCCATCTGTGGTTGAGAACTCGATGCACCTAGATCTCCAGAACTAATGTGAACGATGACATCATCCATGCCAACACCTAATAATGGCGCGTCAGATGCAGTGGACGTGGATCGAGCCAAGCGTCTCCGTGAAGAAGAATGTCCTAAAGTTGCTTCCTCGGCATCGACCCATGTAAGCTCCTCTCCAGTGAAGACCAGATCTTCAGTTTCTACCAACCATGGATGCTCGTCGAAGAGATCGTAGTCCACACTGATGGGGTCATAAAATCCAGGTTTCTCATTTTGGGAAAACTTGATGATTAGGAAACTGGATGATTAGAATAGAATTATGAAGAAGAAGAGAATGAGAGATGTGTGAAAAATGAAAATGTTTGGAGGGGTTTATATAGGATTTGGGGGTAGTGGCAAACTTGTAATTTTTGAAGAAAAAAATCAAAAAAATGATAGCCATTGGAATGCCTCCAACGGCTATCGCCTAGGCGAGGCGACCGCCCATTTCGCCCAGCTTTGCTGGGCGAAAGGCGGTGGTCACCTAGGCGACCACGCCGACGGGCGGTCGCCTACGTGAACACTGATCACGTGAGAATAAAATTTAAAGTGGAATCATTGAGCTTTTACAATTTTCAAAATTATTGTTCCTACTAACATAAATACATCTCACGAAAAAACATCAATTAGAAGAATTGTTAAGCAATTTTTCCCAGTATTATATGTATATAACAAGTTAAGAGAGAGAGAGGCTGACCAGCTAAATGGCTGAAGACTTCCATGGAAGTGGTGCCGTACGTAAGGTTTCTCAACGGACCACGTTTCAAGTATCTTAATTAAGAAGCTAAGGTCTCCCATGGGTAGTGCCAAATACCGGTATCAACAAATTGAGTTGAGCTAAAATTTTGAGTCTGGCATATTATTACTAAATACCAAAAAAAAGACAAATTGAACAATAAAAATGTGGAGTCGAGTCATCGAGTCGAGGTTGAGCTATTTCGAGTTTGAACCAACTCGTTTACCTATCCGAGTTGGATGATTTTTTAGTTTTTCACTTGACACTTTTATTTTCAAACTTAACCGAAGTTGAGTCTTTATCGAGTTGAGTTCTAGACGAGTTTCGAATTCGAGACAGAGTTGACATTCCTTGTGCCAAACTGCTTCCTAGATAAGGCTAAGTAAAAATTGGTTTGGACCGAAATTTCGGATTGTACCGAACCGAATTTGAATTTGAATTGGATTCAGTCCAATCGGGGTGTGTTCGACTTTGGTCAAGTTTGGTCCGGGTTAGGTTTGGTGCAGTCTGGACCGAATATATTTATATATTTTTACTTAATATTTGTATTATCTTAATATTTATACTATAATTTGTTTAAACTTCAACTAATCTACAAGTTATTGTATGTATTAACATATAGTTTACCACAATTTTTCATTATTCAAACAAAAAACACACTAAATAATGTAATTTTAGTAGGGGTGCACAGGGTTTGGGCCATAACCCGACCCAACCCAAAAAATTCGGGTTTTTAATAAACCCAACCCAAACCCGAACCCGAACCGATTCGGGTTCAACCTAACCCGACCCAAAATGTTCGGGTTGGGTTGGGTCGGTTCGAGTTGGACCCGAATCAATTAAGCATAATCAAAATTGACACATAAAATTGCTAAACATATAAACACAAACATAAATCCAAATCCAAGAGACCAAAACCACAAATGATCTCATAAACCAAAATAGGAACTCCGCTGAAAGAGACAAACAAAAACACAAATCCACAATCAAAACAAAACAAACGCATGAGAAATCCAAAAGGAAAAAAACAGGAAAAAAAGTAAGAATGAACAAATCATCAAAGTCTTTTTCCTCCAACAAAATCATCGGGTTTACCGGAAAAGTAAGAAGCATAATCATCAACAAAATCCAACCACTTCTCTTCCATTCCATCAAAATCAAAGTAAGAATGAACAAAAAACATTAACATAAACAAATAACCACTTACTTCTCTTCCATTCCACCTGCATGGCTGCACTCAATCAAAACTCCCACCATTTCCACCTACACAATCAAAACTCCCACCACTTCCGTCTCAACACATCTCCACGAACATGTCCTCCACAACTCCACCAACATGTCCACCAACAATCAAAACTCCCACCACAACCAGGAAAATGCTAATAAGTACTAATAACAACTCTTCAACAATTGAAGATGTCTCCACCAACACAACTCCACCAACATCTCCATCAACGTCGAAGATGGCTCCGACAACGCCCGGGCCATAGATTGCCCACATGCACGAGGGATCGACGGAGAAGACTGAGGAGTGAGTGAGGAGGGATCGACAGAGAAGAGGCGAGGCGTCGACGCTGCGAGGAGAGGGGGCGGGGATTTGGGATGTGCGGCTAGGGTTCCGTGAGGAGAAGGGTTGGGGATTTGGGATATGCGGCGGGAATTTAGGGTTAGGATGCATTTGTGTTTAGAGGATGACACTGATTATTTGGGAATTACTTTATTTTAAAAAAAATCTTCGGGTTCGGGTTGGGGCAACCCGAACCCGACCCGAAATTTTGGTTTTCAAAATTTTCCAACCCAACCCAACCCGAATCCCCTCCCAACCTGACCCAACCCGACCAGTCAGGTTCGGGTTGGTTTTCGGGTTCAACCCGACCCATGTGCACCCTTAATTTTTAGTCAAGAAAATTTAATATAATTTTTTTTCGATCGGATGCGTCTACTCTTTGGTCCTTGGATTTTCCAGATTGGGATTTTACTACGGTCCAGGTCTTGATACTCAGCCCGAGTCTAGACCCAGTTTCCTGGTTGTGTGATATTCATCATAAATCCTCAAATTGAAATGTTTACCCACAGCTTGTTTGTTGTTATTTTCGTGAATCACTTATTATTTGAAATTTTAACTTATCTTCGTATTAGTTCGGGAAACTTTGTACAAGAGACGTGTGGGGCTCCATGTTGCACATATTTTAGTTCATTTTGAGAGTGTTTTCATATGCTTTTTGTTTCAAGCGGAACGATGTAATGCCCCGATGTCTATAGGCTCTAGCGGATCTTAACTTTTTTTTATAATAATATAAAATTTAACCAAATAGATGTTTCTATATTGCAAAATATCAATGTCGACGGTCGAAGTCGTAAACATTTTCAATTTAATAATTATTTATTTGTTATAAAAACATCAATAATCCTTACTGAGATACAATAGACGTCACCAAAACAGACCAGACCACATAATCATGTAGTGAGAATGCAAACCCATAAATGTGTTGCCGAGAAGAATAAAACGTGAATTGATTTTGTACACCCAAATTAACCGTGTGGACCCATGTTTTTCATAATTAGTCAAGCGCAGATTGAATTTCAAATTGTTTATTTGTATCACCGTTTGTAAAGTCTGTTCAGTTACGATTTCTGTTAATATTTTTACAACTACACGTTATAAAATAATAATTATACTTAATATCAATAAAAAATTAAAATTAAAACATAAAATCTCAAACATTTTTTTCTGACTTCCAGTACACTCTCAAATAACCGCGTAAATGGATAAATGGATTATATATATATATATATATTCTGCATAAGACCATAAATAAAAAACATGACACATTAACACCTTAAAAACATGAGCCACATGATTAACACTATAAAATTATAAATAATTTCAACTTTATAACACTATTAGTAAATTAAATATTAGAGAATAGAGATATGTATAAGGTATATAAGTATATATATAATATTTATTATTTAATTTATTAAATTCTTAGACGGGTAAGTGAGTGTAGAGAATACAATTGTTACCCGCCCCATTTATTAGTTGGGTAGACAGGTATTCGGGTTGGCGGGTCGCATATAGGATTTTTTACACCGCTACTCAAATTAGACCGATCAGATCGACGGATCAGGACGGTTTTACACCCCTTCTGGTCCCATTTACCGCCCTATTTCGACCTTCCTCTCCTCTATCCCTCTCTCTCAGACCGTCTTCTCCTCGTTCCTCTCTTTCTCTCGTCTAGTTCTACTCTCTCTCCTCACTCCCCTCTTTCTCTCTCTCTCTCTTCCCACAAACAAACTCGTTAATGTCATAAACCATCTCATCATGCTTCTCCTCGTCAAAGAGCTCAATCCCAAGAAACCCCTCCAAATTAATCCACCTTCTTCATCAACGAAATAGCACAATCCAATTATTCTTCGTCCAAAGCTCCGACTCGGTATGTTCTTTCCCTCGAAGAACGACTGGTTTAGGATCAGCCCAGGATCCTAATCGCCGTCGTCGTGGAAGGCGAGGAGGACTGGAAGGGGTTGGCGGGGAGTGGAAGGAGGACACGACAGAGAAGAGGACGAAATCGTCGCCATGAAGACGAGGAGGACTGGAAGAGGGGTTGGCGAGGTCGGGAGCAAGAGGCGAAGGAAGGTGGGGCGAGGTGGACGATGTTGCGGGTTTGGGTTCCGTTTGGGTTCGGGATGATGTTGAGGAGAGAGAAAGAATGGAGCGAGACGAAGAGAGTTTGAGAGAGAGAGGGTGCACGTTGGATAGAAAGAGAGAAGTGCGTTTGAAATTTTACGTTTTTCTACTTTAATTTTTTATTGACATTAAGTGTATTTATTATTTTACGAGGTGTATTTTGTAAAATTTCTAACATAAACAGAGTATATACAAGTAAATAATTTGAGATCCTAGTTGCACTAATGATGCACACAACCAATTTGGATCCAAACTAAGTGCACAAAATCGATTCACCCAAAAAAAATCGTGTAGTAATAAAATACATAGATGTTAAAATCGATAACTGTATATTGCGGAAAAGAACATTGTTTTCATTCGGAAAATAAACTACTATTCGTCGCCGGAAAACTACTTAAATCGCCCCAAAAATGACCTTTTTGCCCTTAACAAATCAATTAATACCGATTTCATCCTGTGTCTTTAAATAAGGTGTTTGAGTCAGTTTTACTCACATTCCTAGTACCAACACCACGAAAATGTCTGGCGAAGCACCTGAATCCGGCGAGGTAACTGGGGCGGAATTTTTTTCACGACTCGGGCGTCTGGCTAAACCGCCTCCACCTTGGTGGAGGCGGTTTAGCCAGACGCCCGTTTTTTTTTGTTTTTTTTTAATTTTTTGTTAAATTCAAATTTTTCAGGTTCCGTTTCAAGATTTCGGTGGTGATGGAGTAGATTACAGTGAGCTTTTTGACAGTAAAGAAATATTTACAACAATCGAGGAAGGTTGTAAATAGGCGAAACAAGTTGCAATAAGAGCCGGATTTTTTTTGGTTATATCATCATACAAACCGAAAGCAGATAACCGGATGGATTGTTACCTCAGATGTGATCGCAGACGTGAGATGAGTTCTCGTGATACGAGTATTGCACTGCGAAAGAATACGAAAAGAAAAGGTTGCGGTTGTCGGTTTTTGGTAAAAGTGGTGGAGCGACGAGATCGTGATGGATGGGTTATTGTTTCTAGTAGTATGTTTGGGCAGCACAACCACCCATTGGCAGTTTATTCAGAGGGTCACCGACAGGTCAGCGGACTTAGTGCTGGGGCAAAGCAAATTGTTCGGGATATGACAGAGGCACAAGGAAGGCCCCGTAACATTTTGTTGGCGGTAAAGAAGAAATTTCCGGACGATAATCCTAATCAAAGGTACATTTACAACTTCAGAGAGTACATGAGGAGGACGAAATCTGAAGACAGGAAGCCCGCGCAGCAGTTTCTCAGAGAGGCAGCGCAGCATAAGTATTTGCATTGGATTGTGGCAGATGAAGAAACTAATGTCTTGACTCACGCATTTTTGGCACATCCGACTTCAGTTCAGTTGTTGCGTACATACCCATTCGTGATCTGTATGGATTCGACGTATAAGACGAACAAGTACAAGATGCCTTTGTTTGAGATGGTTGGGGTTACTCCAACAAATATGAATTTCCTCGTCGGATATGCGATTTTGCAGGATGAGACCGTGTCTAGTTATCGGTGGGTGTTGGAGAGGTTGCAAGATCTGTTATTGGATATTGTTAGCCCGACAGCAATAATTACGGACCGGGAGATGGGTCTGATGCGACCAGTGGCAGAGGTTTTTCCTGAGTCAGCTCATTTACTATGCACCTGGCATATCAACAAAGACGTGTACAACTATGCATACCACGTATTCGGCAAGGAGAAGCAGCTTGCAGAGAGTTTTAGACGTGGAAGATGGAGGAGAGTCATGTTTTCTGATTCACAGACGGATTATGATAGAGCAGTCCGTAATCTGAAGGATTCTTACAGTTCCTGGCCAGTGCTGACGAAGTATGTGGAAGACACATGGTTGGTGCATAAGGAAAAATTCGTGTTGAATTGGACGAATCAAGTTCTTCATTTCGGCAACACTACGAACTGGAGGGTGGAAAGTGCACATTCGGCTCTGAAAGAGTGGATCACTACATCGACTGCCGCTCTCGACACTCTTTTCGACCGCGTGAACTCGTCTATTGAAATGCAGCTGACGAATATTCGGAACTTTCTTGAAGATTCGAGACGTCGAAATTTGGCACATTACATAGGTCCTCTGTTTCAGCATATAAATGGCCGAGTTTCGCATCACTGCTTGTCGTTAATGACTCAGGAGTTGAAGAGAATGCAGGACTTAAGTGATGAAATTGAATATCGTTGTGGGTGTGCTTTCCTGACAACACATGGGATTCCTTGTGCATGTACCATGTACGAGTGTTTCGCGTCAGGTGATGGAATTTATTTAGAGCAGATTCATCCATTCTGGAAAACACTTGTTATCGGAGAAGGAGTCCAGATGTCAGAGTTTGTTGATCAGTCTGCACAAGACACCGAGCATTTTCGGAAGCTAGTGGATGAGATCTCGCAGAGCAATCCTGCAGTAATTCGTAGTGCCTCTCGTATTTTATACGAACAGTTACACCCCGATCAGTCGAACTATGGAGAACCCGAAGAAAATACTAAGGTACGAGGTCGACCTAGGGGAAAGTCGACACGTCGGGACCCGAGTGCCTTCGAGTATGCTGAGCGAGGTCGTCGTCGGTCTGGCAGTAGTGGGAGCAGGGGTCGTGGTCGGTCTGGCAGTAGTGGGAGCAGGGGTCGTCGGTCTAATTCGTCTCGATCGTCCTTGAATACGGGCACAGGATCTTCTGGTATGTCGATATCTTTGTTGTTATGTTATTTAATATATATTAGTAATCTAAATGGGGTTGAATATATTATCTCCTAATTTTGTTGTTTTAATTAATTGTTATTTACCTATCTTACAGTGTCCGGACGGGTTGACGTGGACAACTTCCCATATAATGATAGACTGCCAGGAATCATTTTGCCATTTCTGCAAAGTTGAAATGACGTACGTGCTGATGGCAACTGTGGATTTCGATGTGTTGCCGATGTCTTTCATGGTGGTCAGGAGAACTGGTCGTACGCCCGTCGTGCGATTTCTAATGAGATAGGTGCACATCCTATTTATGAGACAGTCTATTTCGGCCATGTGAGAGAGGCTCGTCAACGAATTGATTGGGGCGGGGGAGGTTGTGGCGAGGATCATTATATGGAGGTTTGGTCCGACTTGTTTCCTATTGCGAATTTTTACAAGTGTGCGGTCATGTATTTCGCAGTGGGAACGGATGGTTCGTTGTTCCCGTGTCTTACTGTTCTACCCTGGGAGTGTCCCTCTACCATGACGAGGCTTGTCAGAGAGTTGGTCATTGTTCATTTAGGGAGTTACGCTCATTTTATTCGTTTGGAATTACTTGATGATTTCCCAGTACCTCCTATAGCGACCTTATGGTATCAAATGCGAGATGAGAGTGTTGTTGGATGGGAGGATCAGTACCAAAGTAGGATGGAGTATTGGAACCGGTTACATTGATTGTAATTTGTAATGTTTTGTAATGTATAATATATCGTGTATTTCTACTTATATCGTGTTGTTTTTTTACCGTATTTTAAATTTAAATATTATTTCATATCTAAAGAAATAAGTTGAAAATCTTTTCGTGAAAAATAAATATTAAAAAATACGATAGTCAAAGAAATATGTAGAAGATATGTTCGTCAGAAATAAATAATAAGAGTACACAAATAAACATAAACATATACCAACAAATGTACTAACAGTGCAACAAAACGAAAGTAAAAGCAAGACAACTACAGCTCAGCATCTGAATCATGGTCCGAAATGCCCAACTGGTTGTTCCAATCCTCGATCAGGCGATCCCAATCTGTACATGCAAGTCTCGTCGCCTCACTCGGCATGACGTCTCTCTCTCGCAAGAACGGCTGCGTACACCGTATCGCCCTACTCATCCACTGTATGTAAAATAGAAATTAACGTACAATAACAAAATATACTTTACAATTAAATATAAAATTAGATAAACTTACCGCATCGGCACATGTCCTATCCAGTGGTCTCTCCGGTCTCGGAATGATACAGCGTACGAGCAGTGGATGTGAGCACCTACCGAACCACTGCAAATAATTTGGAGCACAGGTGGAGGGGTCGCGGCTACGACTCAGATCGGCCAGGTGTAGTCGTCCTAGTCTCGGAAATGTCCTCCAAACCGATTCTGCAGACGAAACGTTGTGCCTGACGTCGTACATCGTCGAAGTCGCAGACCGTACTGCATGCTCGGGCGTCGGGATGTCAACCGGGATCACCTGAATGTAACCTAACTGACGTAACACGCGATCAGGTATATAAGGCTCTGTGATATCCCTATAACGAATAATGCCGGCAAATGTAGTCCTCGGGACAGCTACAGCAGGCTCGGGACTATACGGTAACCACTCCACCTAAACGTTTATACGTTAATAATAATAAAATTAAATTTAAATAAACGTGAATGATATATACATTATATACCTGCGATGCAGTCATCTGATCTAGTCGTCTACGAATAGAAATAAGTCGACTCTCGCTCTTATCCTCGGCCCGGACAGCCCACATACGCGAACGAGGATGACCACGCTCAACAATCTTCCGCTCACGATGTGGGCGGAAAGCAGGAAAATACTCATATATCCAAGCCTGCAACAGTGTAAGACAACCCGTAATCTGACCACAATCAGCACGACTAGATATGCCCAGCTGGCGATACAGATATGCCAACGTCGCCGACCCCCATGAGTAATCACCAATGGTATCTGGGTCCCTCGCCTCCAATAAGTCGCGTGGTCTCAGTCTGGAACCGCTCTTGTCGACAAACAATACGCAGCCTAGCAGTAAGAAGAAATAAGCAGTCATCTGCGTATCCTCAGTCCGTGGTGGTCGCCCCCGTCTGCAACACTCGTCCACAGCGTCGATACTAACACCACCGCCACTCCAAAATGAGCTATCCCGCCCAAGACCCTCCAGGCTGACACCCAGCAACTCAGATACATATAACTTCAGCTCAGATGTCGGCGCCTGCGCACTGACCATGGGACCCTCAAAAGGAATGTGAAGAATCTGAAAGACGTCATGCAACATGATCGTCATCTCTCCGAACGGCAAGTGGAAAGTGTTGGTGTCAGGCTGCCACCGCTCCACGAATGCCGAAATCAACGGCATGTCGATGCAGGAAAACATGTTGTACGGCAAGTGACCCAATCCACTGTCAACCACGGTCGCCGTCATATCCTCAGTCATCACTGAGCGCCATGCCTGCAATGTCGTACAGGCTCTGTGCCGATTATGGCACTTCAAAACCTTCCGCTTGTCGCCATCCCAGATGCGTCTGGCGACGTGGCCTCCGAAACTCGGAATGACGCTGCCATCTACAGGACCACCGGGAATAATATCCGTGACGATCCAAGACTCGTCATCACCCATCTTCTTCTTCTGAGCTCGGGCGTCTGCAGTGCATGAACTCGAATCACCGGTCACAAACCGGCCACCTCGATCCTTCCTAATGACCCACTCAGATGAAGGACCACCGTGTCGCCCCCGTCCTCGCCCGGCCTGATGTACCGGCTCCTCCTGTGGCCCCAAGTCGTATCGGCCCCCATCATCACTGTCGTCGTGACTCCTCACCTCATCTGAATCATCCTCGTCGTCGAAAGACTCTCCAGGTGTCTGACGACGACGTAACAGATCTCTCTCTCTCCTAACTAAAGCAGAAATACCACGTTTACGTGGATGACGAGGACCTGACTCGTCTTCTATACTACGTACCGCGCGTAAGGGAATTGATTTCTCTTTTCCTCCACGGTAACCCGATGACTATTAATTCAATTTTAAAAATACAAATTTATTAATGAATTTACTAAAATAATTAAACTAATTATTAACTGAATAATCTATTAATTTAGCAATTATCACAATTAATCAATAATCCTTTACTAAAATCGTACACAACTAATTACTAACATAATAATCAATTTATTTAGCGATTTATTTATTAATTATCACAATTTATAATCAATAAACGATTTACTAAACTAATTTAACTCATTGTTAACATAATATTCAATTTATTTAAAATTTATCACAATTTATAATAAAATTAAAAAAAAACGGGCGTCCGCGGCAGACGCCTACCGTACGTGGGAGACGTCTCCCGCAGACGTCTGTTCATTGGGTCGGGCGGTCGCGGGAGACGCCCGACCCAACGATCGGGCGGTCGCAGGAAAGGGGAGGCGGTTCCGGCGACCGCCCTCTCGTTGGGTCGGGCGTCTCCCGCGACCGCCCGACTCAAAAATGTTTTTTTTTAAATTAATTGAAATAAACAAGGTAATTTACCAGATGTGAGTAGTCAGGGGTCTCCGCTGGCTCTTTCCCTGGCCTCCGAGACATTCTATTTGGTGAATAAAAGTATGATATGAAGAGAAAGTTGTGTTAAAAGAGTGAAATGAGGAGTTATATTAGTAGAAAGGGCAGAGGGGCAAAATGGTAATCTTACGGGCGATTTAAGTAGTTTTACGGCGACGAATAGCAGTTCAGAAGAATATTGCCTACCCACCGCATGGCATGTGAAATTTGATTAATTCACCATCTTTACAAGACTAAATTACTTAGGTGAAGAGTAGTGGATTTGAGTGTTACACATTTTTTGTGTTTAGTAATATGATATTATTTCTTAACAATGTATAGTTTTTTGACTTTATTATTCAATTATCAATCTATTTGAATTGATGGTTGTGAATTTATAATCAATAAGTTTTAAAGTTAAAGATGACTTACCATCCAAGGAAAAACTTATGAGAGGTGTTTAGATTGCACAAATCAGGATTGAAATCTATGAGACGTAGCATTTACAAATTGACGATTTATTGTATTTTGTAAGTGTTTTATGGTATTTTGAAATTACATTTTATGAAAAAATTGTCAAAATTAAATTCCATGTTACGAGGTGAAATTGACTTATTTTAACTTTGGTTCAAATTAATACAATAACGTTATATTCCAAACATGGTCTTTGCACAATAATATACTTTTTATATGGTTTTGGTGCAAGTTCAAATTGAGGAACCAATAGTATTATATAAATATTTTTACAGTTTCTCAAAATAAATTTCAAATTCAACATTTATCTAATTACTCGTGTTACGAATATCGTGTTGTATCAAACATAATTCGAGGAGGATTTTCATATTGACAATTATTAAATAAAGTTATAAATTGACGTTCTCACTTCATGAAACATCTTTGAAGACATTCTCAAGTAAAAAGAAAACGATTATCTTACAAAATACGTTGAGTGTGTTCTTTTCATGTAAAGATGGCAAATCATATAGGCTTATGTGCCCTTGTCACCTTTTGTCAAAGTATGTCCTACTTATTCTATTTCATTCTTAATATATCATCCAAACAGAGAAAATTAATGAGAAAGGTTTCTAGTGTGTTTAGTTGTGCACAATTTCGTCACTTTTTTATATTTAAATTTTCTATATATTTTCCTTATTTCAATGGAACGAATTTACACACAATTTCATAGGAAAGATGAGAAGATGAGAAAATTTCGAGTCTTACTGATGAGGTTTGAACCTACAACCAATTGAGCAAACCACAAGTTAACCAATTGAGTTATCTCAACTCGATTGATTTTTATTCTCTGTCGTATTAGAAACTGCCACACATTTGGTAGACTTTTATGCTTTTTTACATTTGCCTTCTTTGGCTCTGTCTTCAGATGCAATTGAGGATTCCAGATTGTGCGAGCAATAGGGATCGGAATGGTCTTTATTAACAAAAAAATAGTTTTTTGTTAATAAGAACTTGAGTGGTCTTTGTCGTATATTTTGGTTGAAATGTATTCAATTTCTTTCCCATATGAACAGCATTTCCAAAGCCTAGCTTGAAAAACATAAATCTGCCTTTTCAAGATTCTTGATTCCAGCGGAACTTATAGAAGTTGCAACCTTTGGTGGCATTACATAATCTATGGTTCATATACTAGTGTTCTTTGCATTTTGCGTAGGTCTTACAGATCTGTTTGGATCCAATTACATATCTTTCAGTTTTCATAGATCAAGCATAGTATTTTTTTCTATTCCGCACGTCTGTATTTCATTGTAACTTAACCTTTGTTAAGTAGTTCGGACTTGTGATGCATATAAACACACTTAGATCATGATGGTTCCAATGTTGCTAATAAGATTGGCATAATCTAAGTTTCCGGGCTAGTTTATATGCTCAAGTTGCTTTTATAGTTTTATGACACCAATTTGGTTTTATTGTGCTAATGTTTTTTGTATTGTTTACAAAATTGAGTCTTTGTAGTAGTAGTAGTTACATCTCGAGAAAGTCAGGTTTGATTTGAACTTCTTATAAGCTGTTTTGTTTGCATTATTTCTTCGAATTGAAATATGTAATTGGAAAAGGGATCATACTACAACAGCAGCAATTGGTGCATTCTAGATATTGGGTTTAATCATTTGTAAGAAATGCATATTTCTCCTTGCTCTTTATTATAACTAATCACCTGTTTTACCTTTTGTCATATAAATTAGGATCCACATTGCCAGCAGTGATCGTTAATGAAACGAATGAGGAAAATGTAGTCTGGTATTTTCTTTTTTTCTTCTTCTTTTTCCATTACTAAAACAACCACATACCTTAATTTATGTAGCAGATAGTTAAACACTTCATTAGGATAGAAGTACCATTATTGCCAAGCAAACTCCAATATATACAAGATGACAATATGTACGTACACCTCAACAAATTCAATTGTGATCAATCAAACCTTATTTCCACCAAACCAACATCACAACCTGGTGGAGACAAACTCAAATCCAAACACAATCCATCTCCACCACCACCTTTACCATTATCCACAAGCCTACTAGCATTCTTATGCCTTCTCATGTGCCCTCCCAAAGCTTGTCCACCAGTGAATTTCATCCCACAAACATAACAACAATGAACTCTCTTCATCTGAGTGGGCCTTGAGGCACACAATAGCTTCCTATGTGCGGTCCGATGGCCACCCAGAGCCTGGAAAGTAGCGAACCCACGACCGCAAATCTTACAATTGAACACCCGATTCGACTTCGAGGTTCGGCTATCGATGGTCTCATTCGATAACAACATAAGCAATTTGGCCACTTTTATGTTCTCCTCCTCCCTTACACTCTTCATCATACCACCGAAATAGTTTGTGTTACAACAAAAGAAACTAATAATTTAGTGATGGGAAGATATAGATATGTCTTGGATTGGAATATATATAGTGTGTGGTGAACCTCCCACGCAAGTCAAGAATTTGTGACTGCAACGCGTAGTTTAAGTTCTCTAAGTTTAGTTATTTGGATAAAAAGTGTGTTGATCAAAGTCGCTTTCAATTGGTTGGAAAGTAGATGTTCTTTCAATTCTAGTTAGTTCTTGGCAACTTCGCCGATAACTTGTTTGAGGATATCTTTTGACAAAGACTTCATGTGGAAGTAAATATATAGGTGACGAAGGCAAGCGTGTGGAAAGCGTGTTAGTCTCTACGTGGGGAGCAAACAAGAAACGGAATAAAAATACGGAATTCTATGGATATAATATGTTTGCTTAGGCCAACCGGGGCAAAAAAATCGGACTCCCAACTGAGCGCTTGGTTTTCGCCCCCAACTGTGGCCATTTATCGATTTTTTTTTTCATTTTTTATTTGTTACAAAAAAAATTAGGTTTTCTAATTTTTTTATCTTTTTAATTTATTTTAGTAAATATGCAGTAAATGATACGGAAATTAAAAATACATTTATTTACTAGAAATTGAGGTACAACACTGATACACTACGACGTACAAACTTACAAAATTATAAAACATAGAATGTAGAAAATACGACCTATACGACGTACAAACATACTAAAATTATAAAACACAGAATGTAGAAAATATGACCTATACGACGTACAAACTTACTAAAATTATAAAACACATAATGTAGAAAATACGACCTATTTTAACAGTGATAAGAACTAGCCTACATTAACCCATTAATTTCTGCACAATTTACCATCTTTGCGAGCATTCAGTCTTCAGGTCCTGTTCGGTTTGAGCTTCAGCAGAATATTTATCATTTCCAAGTTACAGTTTTCTTGCTTAATTTTCAACCTCCAGGTAGAACGTTCTGCTCGCTTTTCGTCGAGCTTCATGTTTTCTTCTCTAACTTTTGAACTGTATTCAATTTTAGCACATAATTCAAAATTTTGATCATCTCCCTGAGCTTGCATTGGAGCTTTTTCCTTTTTCTAGGCTTTTTTGCCACCTTCAAGTCAAACAAATGGTTGTGATGACCCTTCGGTTGTTGGTGTCGAATGACCCGTAGAACCATCTGTGTTTTTTCTCTTGTTGGAGCTTCCATTTTGTGGACTATTATCTGCTTCCTCCCGTAAACATGTCGGTGGGCGTCGACGTGATACACCCATCGGACCAGGTTAAACAATTGACTCCCACTTTGGGAACCTGTGTAACAGTACCCAAGCATGAAAGAATACAAACTTGAATCCAACAGTGTGCTCGTAGATATTGTGAGCTTCCCGAATGATATTTTCATTGTTGTATATGCTCCTTTTTCGCTGAAGAGCCTCATCGATCGTAACTAGCAGTCCACTTCATAACTGATTGTGTGATTCTTCGCTAACTGATGCATTGCATACATTGCATCATATGTCTTTCATTTAGATTAATTTTATATCAATAAATGCTACTAAGGTATGTGTTTAGTCTTATTTACAAAATACAGGGACCTGAATGCAAATTACCCATATCCCGAGCATAAATGCGTGCAAGAGACTCATTTCTATCATAAAGACCAAGTCAAGATTATCGGGATTCAAATGGAAGTCCATCCAAGCATAAAAGCATTCAAAGACCTAATTACAAAAATGTCAAGGACTTAAGCACAAAAGTAGTCAGGGACTTAATTGCAAAAAGTTGAGGACCCGAATGCAAATTAAAGTACCAAAATATTATTTTGGAGAAGTTCTAAAAAAATCAAATTTGGATCTCCAAATATATGAAGAAATAAAGTCGGAGCTCAAAAGAAAGGAAAGAATCAATCCAGACGCGCAAAGAACAGCTAAATCATACCATAAACACACAGGAAAAATCCGGATTAAATCTGAGTCAAAAGTGCAGCGATTCCGCCGCACCCCTTGCGATCCGTGGCTCCGGATTTTGTCCAGTCGTGTCTTGACACATGTACTTTCCTATTTTATACTTATGTCTCTTGTATGTGCTATAAATAGCCCCGAAACGTTGTTGTAAATGGTCTTAGTTTTTGTTCCATATTCTAGTAATAAAATTCTGTTCTTTTATTTCTTGTTTTTAGTTTTCTTTTATAGTTTCTCTAGGACCCCTTCTTCTTCCCTCCAACCAAGAGTTTCTAACTCTCTCCAAAGGGTGGGGGTGACGGATTTAAGGTGATGAGAAGAAGAATAAAGTTATTATTTTAATTTCGTGTTAGTATATTTTGATTACTTGAGTTTATGTTGAGTCATTTATCATGTAATGCTTTATAACTAATATGATTTATTATAAGTTTCAGAATTCTCTAATCTAAACCCGATATCTAAACCTCCACCCACTGGACTTTCATCCATCTTTACTTTATTTTTAATTTGTTTTTGTTGTTCTTGCTTTAGAAATTAATTAAAAACCAAAAATCTCAAACCAAACTTATTTCTCTCTCTTTCTTTCCTTAATCGAAAATCACAAAATAACAATATCTCTCCCTCCTTGTGTTCGACCCATACTTGCCACGTCTTCATTGACGTCGTGCACTTGCGGTATAAATAAAATTCTCATCAAGTTTTTGGCGTCGTTGCCGGGGAGGCGACGGAGATTTTGTTTATTTTTTGTGATTTCGATTCTATCTTGTTTATCTTGTGCGTGATCTAACTATTTGGGTTTGCGTTTCAGGAGACAACAGAGTGCACGGCGAAATCCGGGCACATTCTGAGCAAGAAGGGCGGCGAAATCGCCGCATCCAAAGAAGAATCTACGGCGGATCCGCCGCACATCTGAAGCATCTGGGCTTCAATTTTTTCTGGGGTCCTCTCCATCTCTGGGTGGACGCGTAGAGCGTCTGGGAAGTTTCGAGAGCGGGCGGCGAACCCGTCTGAGCATTGTGGAGGTAACATTTCTTGCCTTTCTCGTAAAATCTTAATTTTCGAAAAGTTCCCTTTCGTAGAACTGCACGTGTTAGGGCAAAATTTCATAATTGGCAATAATTCAACTCTGACCTAAAAAATTGGCAAAATTAGAAAGACTTTGTGCATGCATCATATAGTGTTTTTTTGCATTATTCTTGCTAAATTCTTGCAAATTAATTCTTGTTGAAGAGTGCTGGAGGCAAGGTACGTGCGCGGTTTTTATCGATTGCATTTAAGCATATAATCTAGTTTGCATACAACCTTGAAATTGCCCCGCACTAAAAAGACCAATGTTTGACTATCTTTGCTAGATTTAAGTTAAACTATCTTAAGGGTAACTCCGTAGGAAAAGATACGGTGGGCATTTCATCACCCTTCCGTGGCCCACAAATCACAATCCTAAAGTGTCACCCAAGCCTTAAAATTTAAAATCAATTAGACATTGGCCCCTAAGAACTCGGACTCAATTAAGGAGAAGATTGGTCTGACTTGCTATTGTAGGATCTAATTGCCTTAAATATTAGTCTTAAGGGGGGGGTTTATAGACTAATTTCTCACTACCAACTATTTGTGGAATAACAAGATAACCAATGAAAATAGTGAGATGAAAAAGGCAAACCAAACACCGGATGTATAGAGGTTTGGATCCAACCACCAGATCCTAGTCCTCTCTTACGAAATGCTCTTCCTTGAGCAACTTCGCGATCTTCACTAAATTGATCTTCTTTCCGGGCAAAGATCGAGCCTTTACAATTCAAGCTTGCGAACACCCTCGCCAAGCTTGGACCTCCTTCTCACAACCCGAGAAGAGCTTCACTCCGGAAGCTTGTACAACTCCTTTGTAGTAGACTTTGTGTAACCTACTCTTGAGCACTTGAATTGATGATGAATGCAATTGAATGATTGATCAAGAGAGTGGTTGAGAGCAATAAAGAGAGTAAGAGCACTTGGAAGTTTTTAGCACAATGAGAGCTTAGAGAATGGATTGGTAACCTTGTAAAGATGATCTAAGCTCTATATATAAGCCTCTTAAGTTTTCTAGCCGTTTGAGAAAGATTTGATTGGGTTTTGTGCAAGATACACAAACCAGAGATTCAGGAAGCAATTCTTTCAAAGTTCGGTCGACCGGTAAGAATGAAACGGTCGACCGGTTACGTGAATAGTAGTCAAACGGTCAGACAAACGAGAAACGGTCGAACTAACTGGGATGGAACTTAAGTGTACCGGTCGGACGAAACAAGGAAACAGTCAACCGATGTGAAGGTTCGGTAGAGACAAAGTGTGACCGGTCGAACCAAGGTGGTATCGACCGATAGCAGGAAGAATGCTACGAACGATCAATGGTCAAACGGTCGACCGGTTAATAAGATTTGTTCGACCGGTTAAGCTATGTATTTCGGGGTATGGTGAAAGTATGTGTATACGACCGTTGTATAATACGACAAGTATAACGGTCACAAAAGAAGACAAAAATAGGAATCAACCGGTCGAACAGAAAAGGACTTTCGGTCGACCGGTTTGCACTAAGGCACGTGTCTTCCAGCACGTATGAACAGTTGATCGGTCGACCAAAATACCTTAAGTTATTCTAATGAACCGGTCGAACCAGAACACAGTTCGGTCGACCGAAAGGGTTCAGAAAATAGTTTTTAGATTAAACGGTCGAACCAGATGGTCGACCGGTTGAGTGCAGAATTCCTGGATATGGTTTGATTGATTTCTAAAGAAGTTTTGTATGGAATTTGAACGTTTAGTTCTACTTCTATGGAATCCTAAAGAGTCGTGATATGCAATGCATCAAGATTTAAGTGCTCAAGTTACATTTAAATCCTAATGACAAAAATGTAAACCTATCTACTCTTCAACTTTATTTCTCGTTAAACTTGTCACCTGAAATGTTAGTACAAAACAATATATGTGTATTGTGCAAGAGTGATATGAACGAATTACATGTGTTTAAGTTATATGTTGATTAATCATCAAAACGGATAAGCAATCATTAGCCAAAAAGCCAACAATCTCCCCCTTTTTGATGATGACAACTTATTAAATTAAATACATGTTATTTCAATGAATTTTACTCAATGCTCCCCCTATCTTATAGCTCCCCCTAGCTATATGGCATTCGTAAACCCAATAGACATGTATGAGTAGAATTACTCTCCCCCTTTGGCATAATCAAAAAGCTGAAAGAGAATATCCAACAACTAAAGCACAACCATTTGCCAAAACAACAATGAAGAAGAAGTAAAACATGCATTAAGAAAAGAAGGGTTCAAAATACAACACACGCAAACGAGACACCACACATCCAAAGCGAAAAAGAAATCATACAAGACACACACGACCAACCCACATTAAACCATTAAAACAAAACGACAACCAACTCAATGTCCAAAACGATCACGAAACATAGATGTGAGAGAATCAATGCCATGAAGCACCGAGTCGAACTTAGCGTCAAGACGCTCAACGTGCTGAGATGTCGAAGCTTCAAAACGATCAAGTCGTTGAGAAGTGGAAGCTTCAAACGCATCAAAACGATCCGAAATCTGCTGAAAGGAATGATCCAGAGTGTAATCAGTATAAGCGGATCTCCACTGACTCTCCTGCCAAGCAGATTCATCGCCTTCTCCCCAAGAACAGTGACCCTCCTGCTGAGATGGTTGGGGCATCCAACGAGGATCGGCTGGCACATCATCTTCATCTTCTTGCTCAGAATCTCCCTCAGAGGACGCTTGAATAGAAGATGAGGCAATGGTTTTCATTTTAGAGAGAGTGGTCTTACAGATTTGGTATTTGTATGTGGCCGATGGACAATCGGTAACACGAATTTTCAGAAGGTCAAAGAGAGCGGTGAGCAACATGGGATAAGGGAGATACCTCCCTTTCTTAAAGCGCATATGAAGGAAAATGAATAGAGGCCAATTAACCGGAATTTTCTTGTAAATGCAATAGATACACACAAGCTCCATAAAAGAGACTTCGTTATGATGACCATGTTTAGGTAGCAAATTGAATGATACGATATAAGCCAAGATGCGAGCAAAAGGATGCATCAAGGAGGAGTTGTGAATAATATAACCATTTTTGGAAGGAGGTGGAAATGCATATAATTCAGCAACCATATCATCATGAGAAATGTTTTCAAGTACACTAAGAGGATGATCAACATATAAATGAACACCCGAGAACTCTAAGCCAAAAGCTTCAGCAAGAGTTCTGGGGACAATTTCATATCTAAGACCATTGATCATGGTACGAGCAATATGGTGATTTGGTTCAAAACGAAGATTACAATAGAATTGTTGAACCAAAAACGGATAGTAAGGTTTTGAAGCTAAATGGGTGAGACAATGAGTAAGTCCATTAGCATCTAAGCACGATTTAAGAGAATAATCATGAAAATCCGCTACCTCAACAGCACGGTTTGGAATAAAAGGAGCCGCCGAGAGCTTCTTCTCTCAATCGCTTTTGGCGAACTCGTCAATAGGATGGAAGGCAAGAGTTGGAGGCGCGGGCGGATGCTGGACATTTGGGGTAGTAGAGGAGCGATCGTGGGCCTTCTTGGTGCGTTTTTCGGTGGAAGTGGTGGAAGCATCCGAACGTTTCTTGCGGATAGCCATTTTCTTCCCGGTCATGGTGAATAACTCGAGTTTGGGGAAAAAATGGGTGCAAAATGAAGAGGAGATGATGAGAAGCGATAAAATGCAAAAAGATTTGAGTTTTACCGCAGGAAAAACGCAAAGTCGAGGGAGGAAGGTGATGGGGAAGGCTTAGGGTTAGAGAGAGAGATGGGTAAAAGTGAAGAACATGTTTCGATTTAGCCCTAAATGCAGCAGAAAACGACAGCACCGGTCGACCGATCCATCATTCGGTCGACCGAAAGGTTAAAGAAAAAGGTAAAAACTTAAGTCGACAAAACGAACGGTCGGACAGAAGCATATTTCGGTCGACCGGATCGAAGAACAAGGCAGACACAGTCCCCTGCTATCAGTCGAACAAAACATACCGGTCGACCGAACCAAATAAAATCGGTCGCACGGAAGACACGAGCGGTCGAACGAAAACTCAAAGTCAAAAACTTAAGATCCCTGCTATCGGTTGAACAAAACCAACCGGTCGACCGAACAACAAAAAAACGGTCGCACGGCGAACACATGCGGTCGAACAAAAACTCAAAGTTGAAAACTTAGGATCCCTGCTATCGGTTGAACAAACCAGACCGGTCGACCGATATATTGAAAACGGTCGCACGGACAACACTTGCGGTCGAACAAATACTCAAAGTCGAAAACTTAGGATCCCTGCTATCGGTTGAACAAAACGGACCGGTCGACCGAACTACTAACACCGGTCGACCAAACTCAGGAAATCGGTTGAACAAACAGAATTCGGTCAAGAAACAACTCAGCACCGGTCGAACTAAATCTCAGTTCGGTCGACCGGTGGAACAGTAAAAGCCAGAACAAAGCTTCAAAAATCAAGAGACACTATAACCAAATATAGTCAAATGGGCTCAAGTAAAACGTACTCAAATGTCATTTAGGGTACACATGCCAAGATTGAGTCTAATGAGATTGAATTGATCAACATTTAAAGGTTTGGTGAATATATCCGCTAATTGATCATTTGTGGGAACAAATATAAGTTTAATGTCTTCTTTATTTGCATGATCTCTAAGAAAATGATGTCTAACTTCTATATGCTTAGTTCTTGAATGCAAGATAGGATTTTTGGAAAGGTTGATAGCACTTGTATTATCACAATAAATTGGTGTAATTTGAAACTCAAGTTGCAAGTCCTTGAGGGTTTGCCTCATCCAAAGGACTTGTGCACAAGCACAACCGGCGGCGATATATTCAGCCTCGGTTGTTGATAATGCAACACTATTTTGTTTCTTACTAAACCATGAGACAAGAGATTTACCCAAAAATTGACAAGTGTCACTAGTACTCTTACGATCTAAAATACAACCGGCATAGTCGGCGTCGCTATAGGCAACAAGATCGAAAGTCCTAGTCTTAGGGTAGAAAAGTCCAAAATCAAAAGTGCCCTTTAGATAACGAAAAATTCTTTTTAATGCATTCAAATGAGTTTCTTTTGGACATGCTTGAAAACGTGCACATAAACATACATCAAACATAATATCGGGACGACTTGCAGTAAGATAGAGTAAAGAACCGATCATACCACGATACTTCTTGATGTCCACATCTTTGCCATTTTCGTCTTTGTCCAATTTTACGCTTGTACTCATAGGTGTCTTTTGAGGTTTGCTAGTTTCAAGCTCAAAGCGTTTGAGAAGTTCCTTTGTGTACTTTGCTTGATGTATGAAATTTCCCTCTTGAGTTTGCTTTATTTGGAGTCCGAGAAAGAAATTTAGCTCACCAATAAGGCTCATCTTGAACTCTCCCTGCATAGACTTAGAAAATTCTTCGCATAGACGCGGGTTACTTGCACCAAAGATAATGTCATCAACATATATTTGCACCACTAATAAATCATGATTAAGAGTTTTAACAAATAAAGTGGTATCTACTTTACCCATTTTGAATCCTTTATTAATCAAGAAGTTCTTCAACCTCTCATACCAAGCTCTAGGAGCTTGTTTGAGACCATAAAGAGCCTTCTTGAGTTTAAATACATGGTTCGGATAAGATTCATTAATAAAACCGGGGGGTTGAGCAACAGAAACTTCTTCAGAAATAATTCCATTTAGGAAAGCACTTTTAACATCCATTTGAAAAAGTTTAATGTCCATAAAAGAGGCATAAGCTAAAAGCATACGAATAGCTTCCATACGAGCCACGGGAGCATAAGTTTCATCAAAGTCTATTCCCTCCTCTTGGTGGTAGCCTTGAGCAACGAGTCTAGCTTTGTTTCTAACTACATTCCCATCCTCATCAAGTTTATTTCGGAAGATCCATTTAGTTCCAATAACGGTTTGATTAATGGGTTTTTCAACAAGTTCCCAAACGTCATTTCGAACGAATTGGTTTAACTCTTCATGCATAGCCATTAACCAAAATTCATCATTACAAGCTTCGTCTACTTTCTTAGGTTCTAATTTAGATATGAAAGCATAAGAATCACAAACTACATGAGCCTTTGATCGTGTTGTCACACCTTGAGAAACATCTCCAATCACAAGGTCCTTTGGATGTTCCTTTCTATAGGTCCAATCCTTGGGAAGCTCCTTTTTGTTTTCTTGTGGAAAACTTGGAGGATCTTGATGTGGCTCATGGGAGACATCTTGAGATGAGACATGTCTAATTATATCCATATAGTCATCATCAAGAGAGGAATTATCTACACAAGCCAACTCATCAAAGTTAACGTGTAGAGACTCCTCGACACAAAAGGTTCGTTTGTTATAGACTCTATAGGCTTTGCTCCTATCGGAATATCCTAAAAAGATGGCCTCATCGGATTTTGCATCAAATTTTTCCAAGTTATCTCTAGTGTTGAGGATAAAACATTTTGACCCAAAAGCTTTAAAGTAAGAGATTTTTAGAATACGTTTGTGCCACAATTCAAAAGGTGTTTTCTTCAAAATAGGTCTTATAAGAACACGGTTTAACACATAACAAGAAGTATTTACGGCTTCACACCAAAAATATTTTGGAAGCCCTTTTTCCATAAGCATGGTTCTTGTCATCTCTTGAAGAGTTCTATTTTTCCTTTCAACTACCCCATTTTGTTGGGGAGTGCGAGGAAAAGAAAAATTATGTTTAATCCCTTGTTTTTCACAAAACTTTTGAAATAACTCATTTTCAAATTCTCCTCCATGATCGCTACGGATAGTAATGATATGTAAATCTTTTTCTCTTTGAACACGTTTGCAAAAGCTTTTAAATCTTTCAAATGCATCATATTTATTAGCCAAAAACAAAACCCATGTAAATCGTGAAAAATCATCGACAATCACAAAAGCATATCTTTTACCACCTAAACTAACGGTTCTTGAAGGACCAAAAAGATCTAGATGTAAAAGCTCAAGAGGTTTTGAAGTTGACACAACATTTAAAGATTTGAAAGACGATTTAAATTGTTTTCCAAATTGACATGCATCACAAAGTTTATCCTTTTTGAAATCAATTTTAGGAAGTCCTCTAACTAATTCAAGTTTGGATAATTTGTGTAATTGTGACATACTAATATGTCCCAATCGGTTATGCCATAACCAAGCTTCGTCATTTGAGGCAACTAAACAAGTCTCTAAGGCTAGATTGCTAATGACATCAACAAACACAATGTAAATATTATGAGATCTACAACCTTTAAATAAAGTTTTCATGTTATGTTTTGAGACAATATAGCAATTTGAATTGTCAAAGATAACCATATAATTTTTATCCGCTAGTTGACTAACACTTAGCAAATTGTGTTTTAGCCCTTCTATTAACAAAACATTTTCAATATGAGGATTAGAGGAATTGCCAACATTACCAATGCCGACAATTTGACCTTTAGCGTTGTCTCCAAATGTGACGGTTCCTCCCTTCTTAGGCTTTAGATTTGATAGAACTTTAGAGTCTCCCGTCATGTGCCTTGAGCACTCACTATCGAGTATCAACTTGCCCTTTCTCCTTGCTTTGATCTACATGCAAAGAGACAAGTGAAGACTTTGGTACCCAAATTTGTTTGGGTCCTTGAGGGTTAGCTTTTGGTACCCAAACTTGAGAGGTCTTAGGTACCCATACATTTGACAAACTTACTTTCTTAACATATGAATTGTTATGTTTAACAAAATAAGATGTAGCTTTCTTTTGTTTTCCACCCATGTACCCCAAACCATGCTTAGTCAAAGATTGAGTTTGGGTTCCTAGAAGCATGTCTAGCATTTTTCTACCCAACGTGAATTTCTCTAGATCTTTTGTAAGTTGTTCATTCTTGGCAATAAGATCTTTGTTGTTGTTACAATTACTAGTAGATTTCAGCATGTTTATCTCATTAGCAAGCAATTCATTCTCTTTAAGTAAGTTTTCATGTTTAGTAGATAAATCTAGATGCACTTTTCTTCCTAATTTGTTTTTATGACAAATCATCTCATATCTTTCAGCAAGTTCATGAAAAGCATCTAATAACTCATCATAGGAAGGGGTTTCTTGAATTGATACCTCATCGTCATCAATTTCCACCACTTGGGGTTGATTGCTTCTCTTTGGGGATGTAGCGGTGCTTGAATCCGAATCCTCATTGTGTGCCATAAAGCACATGTGTGCTTCTTCCTCTTGAGAGTATTCGGTGTCGGAGGATGTAGATGAGCTTGAATCATCCCAAGTGGCTTTAAAAGCCTTCTTTCCGTCTTTGTCATGGTGATCCCTTCTTTTGTGATCATCACGTTCTCGTCTTCTAGGTCTCTCTTCTTTATCTCTTCTAGGAGGCCTATCTTCCCTAATTCTCCTCGGTCTCTCATCTCTTTCTCTTCTAGGAGGGAATCTTCTTGGTTCTCGTTGTTCACGATCTCTTGACTTAAGGAGTGGACAATCCTTCTTCATGTGCCCCGTCTTGTTGCATTCGTAGCACGTGAAAGTCCGGGATGATTCTCCTTTCCCTCTTGTGAACCTTCCTTTGGCGAGAAACTTCTTGAAGTTGCGGGTTAGAAATGCAACATCATCATCGGTGTCATCGTCTTCGATACTTTCCAAATCCGACGTTGCTTTGAGAGCAATTGTTTTCTCCTTTCTCCTTAACCCCTCTCGCTCCTTCTCTCTTCTTTCCTCCATTTGAATCTCATAAGCCATGAGGCTTCCTATGAGATCCTCCATCTTTAGCTTTGAGAGATCTTTGGCCTCCTCGATTGCCGTTGTCTTCTTCTCCCACTCCAATGTCAACGATCTAAGAAACTTCCGTACCCTGTCACTTTCAATCAAGACCTTACCAAGGTTTTTCAAGGAGTTAGTGATATGAGTAAAGCGAGTATGCATCTCGCTAATGGATTCGTTGGGTTTCATGGCAAACATTTCATATTTTTGCATATATGAATCTATCCTAGTTTCTTTCACGGATGATCGTCCTTCAAAATGACTTTCTAACATATGGCATGCCTCAAATGCAGAATCACAAGCATTAATTCTACCATATTCCTCTTCGGTTAATCCACACATGAGAATGTTCATTAATTTTGCATTCATTTGAACCATTGCTAGTTCATCATCACTCATGAGTTCAAACTCTTTGTTTTGAGTATATGGAATTTGAAAGAAAACCCATAGCTTAACATCATATGATTGAATGAAGATTATCATGCGTTTCTTCCAATAGGTATAATTGGTTCCATTAAAAAGTGGAGGTCTACCGGTGTGGAATCCCTCACGTTGTTGGGCCATTGCTACAAATGTTAATTTGTTTATATGCAATTAACAAGGCTCTGATACCAAATGTAGGATCTAATTGCCCTAAATATTAGTCTTAAGGGGGGGTTTATAGACTAATTTCTCACTACCAACTATTTGTGCAATAACAAGATAACCAATGAAAATAGTGAGATGAAAAAGGCAAACCAAACACCGGATGTATAGAGGTTTGGATCCAACCATCGGATCCTAGTCCTCTCTTACGAAATGCTCTTCCTTGAGCAACTTCGCGATCTTCACTAAATTGATCTTCTTTCCGGGCAAAGATCGAGCCTTTACAATTCAAGCTTGCGAACACCCTCGCCAAGCTTGGACCTCCTTCTCACAATCCGAGAAGAGCTTCACTCCGGAAGCTTGTACAACTCCTTTGTAGTAGACTTTGTGTAACCTACTCTTGAGCACTTGAATTGATGATGAATGCAATTGAATGATTGATCAAGAGAGTGGTTGAGAGCAATAAAGAGAGTAAGAGCACTTGGAAGTTTTTAGCACAATGAGAGCTTAGAGAATGGATTGGTAACCTTGTAAAGATGATCTAAGCTCTATATATAAGCCTCTTAAGTTTTCTAGCCGTTTGAGAAAGATTTGATTAGGTTTTGTGCAAGATACACAAACCAGAGATTCAGGAAGCAATTCTGTCAAAGTTCGGTCGACCGGTAAGAATGAAACGGTCGACCGGTTACGTGAATAGTAGTTAAACGGTCAGACAAACGAGAAACGGTCGAACTAACTGGGATGGAACTTAAGTGTACCGGTCGGACGAAACAAGGAAACAGTCGACTGATGTGAAGGTTCGGTAGAGACAAAGTGTGACCGGTCGAACCAAGGTGGTATCGACCGATAGCAGGAAGAATGCTACGAACGATCAATGGTCAAACGGTCGACCGGTTAATAAGATTTGTTCGACCGGTTAAGCTATGTATTTCGGGGTATGGTGAAAGTATGTGTATACGACCGTTGAATAATACGACAAGTATAACGGTCACAAAAGAAGACAAAAATAGGAATCAACCGGTCGAACAGAAAAGGACTTTCGGTCGACCGGTTTGCACTAAGGCACGTGTCTTCCAGCACGTATGAACAGTTGATCGGTCGACCAAAATACCTTAAGTTATTCTAATGAACCGGTCGAACCATAACACAGTTCGGTCGACCGAAAGGGTTCAGAAAATAGTTTTTAGATTAAACGGTTGAACCAGATGGTCGACCGGTCGACCGGTTGAGTGCAGAATTCCTGGATATGGTTTGATTGATTTCTAAAGAAGTTTTGTATGGAATTTGAACGTTTAGTTCTACTTCTATGGAATCCTAAAGAGTCGTGATATGCAATGCATCAAGATTTAAGTGCTCAAGTTACATTTAAATCCTAATGACAAAAATGTAAACTTATCTACTCTTCAACTTTATTTCTCGTTAAACTTGTCACCTGAAATGTTAGTACAAAACAATATATGTGTATTGTGCAAGAGTGATATGAACGAATTACATGTGTTTAAGTTATATGTTGATTAATCATCAAAACGGATAAGCAATCATTAGCCAAAAAGCCAACAGCTATGACCTGAAGCTGATCGAATTTAATTTGGTGTCTAGAAAGTGTGTTTGCGTTGACGTAAGTCTTCCAAGCGAAGTGGTTGTCTAATTGGCACCGACTATGTCGGAAACGCCCCCACTAGTTATACACTGCCTGGCCAATGTGGTTTGATTAGTGAGGGAGGTGAATCAAGCAAATCAATTCGACTCAACCAGTTAGGAGTCGTCTAGATTTAAGCGACACTAGGTCTAGGATTGTTTGAACCGTGCTTGCTTAGGAAATTTCTGACCGACCCTCTTTTCTATCTTTAGAGTTAAGTTTCCCTTCTCATCTGAGTCTTCTTTCTCTTCTCACCTCTACTCTCTAGATTAGGATTCCTTTCTTATCTTTCCCCCTTCTATTGTTTGTTTCCATTTTTGAAAAAAAAAATTAAAAACATAATAATATCAATTGATTCTTGAATTTGAATTGGGAATTTAAATTTCGAATTTGAATTCAAAAATTGATTCAAACCGGTGCACTCAGATTTGCGTTCGGGACTTGAGCAATCGACTCTCACGAGTTCATCTAGATTCCAGTCTAGAGCTTAGCCCCAATCCACCTATTGCACCACCTCACCCAGATCCAATGGGTGAGAATGTAGTGGACCCACCTGCTGCACAACCTATGACTCTGAGGGATCGGTGCTACCCAACGATGGCTGCTCAGCCATCATGCATCGTGATGCCCACCATACCGGGTCGCGACTTCGAACTGAAGGCACAATACATGAGTATGTTGCCCAAGTTCACCTCTAAGGAAGACCATTATCTCTTCCTTAGAGAATTTGAGGAAATCTGTTCTCTTATGCAATACCAGCATATCTCTGAGGAGGCAGTGCGTCTGAAATTCGTGCCTCTAGCATTGAAAGACGACGCTAAGAAATGGCTATATAGTCTAGCCGAAAGATCTATTAGGAGTTTGGCCGAGTTTGTGCAAGTTTTCTTAAAGAAATATTTCCCCAACCATAAGACTATTAGGATTAGGAATGAAATTGTTGCATTCGTTCAATCTGAGAGCGAGCCGTTCTATTCCTATTTAGAAAGATTTAAAAGTCTGTTGACCCAATGCCCTCATCATGGAATTCCAAGATGGCAATTGTGCCAAATTATCTATGAGGGATTGACACCCACATCTAGGGTTATGCTAGAATCTGTAAGCCAAGGAAACTTTATGTCCAAAAATGAGAATGATGCTTGGATTTTTTTTGAGGATTTAGCCGAAAACAGCATGCCATGGGACAATGCTAGAGCACCGATTAACACGAGTATTGGATCTAGAATAACAAGTCTACCCAAACCAGGTGTCTTAGCTGTTGATGCTACCGTAGCTGCTGAAGCAAAACTAGCTACCCTTTATGCGTAGAATGGAAAGTCTAGAGCTAAACACCCGACCCCTAGTGAATCAAGCATTTTCTATCCCTTGCTCTAGATGTGGTCAGACTGGTCATATAATGGAGGATTGTGCGGACTTGGAACAAGTTAATGTCACCTTTAACCATTCTAAAAATGACCCATACGCATCAACCTATAACCCGGGTTGGCATAATCATCACAATCTTTCATGGAGCCAACAAGGTCACCCTCCTAGACAACAACCAAACCCGTATAACCAAAATAATACATCATCTGGGTTTAGTAACAATGGAGATTATGATGTTAGATTGACGAGCTTGGAAAATTTGGTTAAAACTTTTATGCAAACAACCAACCAATCCTTCCAAAGGCTAGAAACACAAGTCAGCCAACTAGCACAAATAGTAGGTGAAAGAGAAAAGGGTCAGTTTCCAAGTCAACCTGAGGTGAACCCAAGATCTAATAATCAATATCAGCCCTATCAACCACCCTCAGGAAATAACAACCCTAGACCGGTTCAAATGGTTCATGAGGAATGATTGTTCCAACAAATAAATGCAATTGTATCATTACGGTCTGGAAAACAAGTTGATAACAATGTGGTAAATCCTAGAACTCCTAATCAATCTAACCGTCAAGCACCCACATATGACCTGACCATTGAACCTGAAGTCCAATTTGAAAAGCCCAACCCACCTACTCAACCTGAACCTATAGCTCAACCTGAGCGAGTCTATGTTCCTAAAGCCCCATTCCCCAATAGACTCAAGAAGAACTCAACACAAATGGAGAAAATCTTGGAAATTTTTAAGCAAGTTAAGGTGAATATTCCACTCTTAGATATGATTCAACAAATACCTGCTTATGATAAACTCTTAAAAGATCTGTGCACTAAAAAGAGAAAAACGAATGTACCAAAGAAGACTTTCTTAACTGCAAACATAAGCTCTATTATGTCTAACTCATCTCCTATAAAGTATAAGGACCCTGGGTGTCCCACAATTTCATGTGCGATAGGAGATACTTTTATCAACAAAGTCCTTCTAGACCTTGGTGCTAGTGTTAACTTACTCCTGTTATCTGTCTACGAGCAACTCAACCTTGGTCCACTAAAACCCTCTAAGACAACCCTTCAATTTGCTGATTGCTCTATTAAGAAACCAAGAGGTATAGTAGATGATGTTTTGATTAAGGTTGGTGACTTCATTTACCTAGTGGATTTTGTCGTTCTAGACACTGAACCTGTTGTTGATCCTAAGAGACAAATCCTTGTGATACTAGGCAGACCATTTTTAGCCACTTCTGAAGCTTTGATAAATTGCCGAAATGGGCTCATGCAACTATCTTTTGGAAACTTAAAAGATGAATTTAATATCTTTCATGTTGATAATGAGCCAGAAATAGTATGCAATCAAAGTGATGTTGTGATGAGATCGCGTATTTATAAGATTTCTGAATCAAATAAATCATCACAAAATCAAAAAGGAAGTGAGAAAAAGGGGAGTAATTCTTCGACACACCCACCATCACTCGAGCAAATAAGAGAACCAATACATGTGAGGGGTGTGGAATCTGTGACTCAGGACTCTCATTGCAACATGGGGAACAATTCAACTGGATACATGCACCAACATGGTGTCATTCAATCCAGTTCTGACTATGGTTGACTCTGAGCAAATTCAATCCCTCCACCACAGTTGACGCAGGTAATAAGTGCATTTTCTTTATCTTTGCATACATTGAGGACAATGCATGATTTAGGTGTGGGGGGTGTTTATGTATCTATCTATCTATATATATATATGTGTTCTTTTATATATATATATATATATATATATATATATATATATAAATTCAATGTTCCATGACATATCTTAAGATTGAACTGCCAAAACCCTTGTACAAAATGCATTGAGTTTTTATTCCTTATTATATAATTCTGCTTGTAGAAATTATGACATGAATCTAAGTTCCAAAGAAATAACACATTACCCTTTAAGACATGTATGCACTTAAATTGGATGAATCAAATCTTTGAAGTGATTGATAAAAAGCAAAGGTTGAGGAAAATATACCGGGAAGTGTGGACTTCTAATAGCAATTAAGCCTTGAGGAAAATAAAAGTAAAAAAATAATAAAGGAATCAAGTGAGGAAAGCACATTTTGCAAAATGATTACAAAAGCCCAAGCCTTTGAGTCACTGATCCGTAGGGGTATCTTGAAACCCGGTAACTTGAGTCTGCCAGCTCGGGATTATCGACCAAACTCGCTACACGAATGCAAAAAGGGTAAAAGTGTCAGAAAAAGCAAATGTGTTGAATCACGGAAAAAGAAGAAAAAAATACTTTAAGATACTCAAGGCCTAAAGTTAAAAGAATGATCCATGACATGGTTGATCCGAATGATACTTCACCACCAGAGGAGGCGTGCAAAATAATTTAAGTAATAACATGTGTAGAAGGGTTAGTGGTGTGAATGTTGGGGGAACACAGACCGAGTCAGATTCTTTATGAGTTAGATTTATATAATGAGCATGCAAGAATTCTAAGTGAGATGTATAAGGTTGAGGTGGAGATATTTAGAGTTATCAATGAAATGTTGAATTAAGACTTTGTGGGTGTGTCAACTGAAAACCCTCACGAGACAAAACTCGTCCTCTAAGGAAACTTTGGGGTTTAAAGGCTTGTTGCACACGCTAAGTGCAACCGTGATTCCTACGAAAGTGAGTTGGGATTTCCCTGTTTTCATTTTTCATACATTCTGTTTTGCTAGGGACTAGCAAAATCTAGGTGTGGGGGTATTTGATGCATTGCATACATTGCATCATATGTCTTTCATTTAGATTAATTTTATATCAATAAATGCTACTAAGGTATGTGTTTAGTCTTATTTACATAATACAGGGACCTGAATGCAAATTACCCATATCCCGAGCATAAATGCGTGCAAGAGACTCATTTCTATCATAAAGACCAAGTCAAGATTATCGGGATTCAAATGGAAGTCCATCCAAGCATAAAAGCATTCAAAGACCTAATTACAAAAAGGCCAAGGACTTAAGCACAAAAGTAGCCTCGGACCTAATTGCAAAACGGCAAGGACCCGAATGCAAATTAAAGTACCAAAATATTATTTTGGAGAAGTTCTAAAGAAAAATCAAATTTGGATCTCCAAATATATGACGAAATAAAGTCGGAGCTCAAAAGAAAGGAAAGAATCAATCAAGACGCGCAAAGGACAGCTAAATCATACCATAAACACACAGGAAAAATCCGGATTAAATCTGAGTCAAAAGTGCGGCGATTCCGCCGCACCACACATGTAAAATGCGGCGATTCCTTCGCACCCCTTGCGATCCGTGGCTCCGGATTTTGTCCAGTCGTGTCTTGACACATGTACTTTCCTATTTTATACTTAGGTCCATTGTATCGGCTATAAATAGTCCCGAAACGTTGTTGCAAAGGGTCTTAGTTTTTGTTCCATATTCTAGTAATAAAATTCTGTTCTTTTATTTCTTGTTTTTAGTTTTCTTTTGTAGTTTCTCTAGGACCCCTTCTCCTTCCCTCCAACCATGAGTTTCTAACTCTCTCCAAAGGGTTGGGGTGACGGATTTAGGGTGATGAGAAGAAGAATAAAGTTATTATTTTAATTTCGTGTTAGTATATTTTGATTACTTGAGTTTATGTTGAGTCATTTATCATGTAATGCTTTATAACTAATATGATTTATTATAAGTTTCAGAATTCTCTAATCTAAACCTGATATCTAAACCTCCACCCACTGGACTCCCATCCATCTTTACTTTATTTTTAATTTGTTTTTGTTGTTCTTGCTTTAGAAATTAATTAAAAACCAAAAATCTCAAACCAAACTTATTTCTCTCTCTTTCTTTCCTTAATCGAAAATCACAAAATAACAATATCTCTCCATCCTTGTGTTCGACCCGTACTTGTCACGTCTTCATTGACGTCGTGCACTTGCGGTATAAATAAAATTCTCATCACTAACGACCTTTCAAGGAGTCTGCGACTCGCATGGGCATATCTTTGTTGGTTCGGCATGACTTGTCGTATACTTGTTTGATTCTGCTTCATAACGCTCCAACTCTTTGGTTGGTGCCAACAATTGAATCGACACTCACTTCCATATACGCCGAGATTGGTGCTTCGTCCTCAAATACGGACCATGACTTCGACTTGATGGATTGTTGGCCTCTTTTCAGTGGTCGTGATGTTTATTTTGTGAGAGATGAGCGGGGAAACGGTCGACATCGTCTTGGTCTTCGTCATTAGCCATATTACCATCTACATTTTCACTTGTCTCCCCACTAAACATTTGGGTATACATCCTATATTGGTTTGGTGGATTTTGTGGGAAATAATGGATGGGGGTTAGTTGGTCGACGACGTGATTAACGATTGTGGTCAGGAAAAGACATTTCAGTGTAAGAATTGAAATGTTTGTGAGATTGGGAGTCGGAGATCATAGTTTGTGAGGATTGAAGTAGGAGATGATAATGTGCTTTAGTAAGGGTAGACTTGCGTGAATAGCAAGATCAAATGTTTTTTTGTGCAACGCGGATTGTGCTGCAAGATCACAGGTTTTCTGTAGCAACACGGATTGTACTGCAGGATCACGGGTTAATAGTAGCAACACAGATTCTGCTGCAAGATCACGAGTTTTCTATAGCAACACGGATTGTGCTGCGGAAGTTGGAATGATGAACATTTTCAGTATTCAACCGATCGTATCATGAATATTAACATATATCTGGATAATAGAGACTGAATTCGTGATAGACAAAAATATTTAGCTTTGAGATCTGATTTAATTGAGAATATATGACAACACTACCAAGGGAATGCAAATTAACAATATTTTTGTAATATGTATTTTAATATTTAATTATTGTAATATGTAGTTGTCAATTATTAATTATCAATAATATTTTTGTGGTTTTAATCGTAATACTTGTTATTTAATTACATTAAGTAATTGTAAAAATAATTTATCATGTAGTTTGTAGATTATTGTGAAATAATAATAAAAGAGGTAAAAAGAAATGATACGTAGAAAAGTTAGTGTTGAAAAATTGAGTGGTTGAGGGATTTTGGTGTTTGGTGGATAAAATGATTGATAAATGGACGTGATGACGTGACGGAAAGAGAAAATGTGATTTGGGGGCTTGATAGTGGGTGATCTTAGTTACCTTTGGATTTTAAATTAGGTTCTTGAATGTGTATTCTCATAATCAAGTGTATATGTCTCTATACCAATGTGAATTGCTCATCCAAAGACAGGTAGGTATACTATGATATATATATATATATATAGTCAAATTCTAGTGAGCCAATGGCTCATCAAATTTAGTTTAAGCCCCCTAATATCTCACCATTGGATCTTATTTACAGTTAATCTCATCATTCATTAGCATAACCGTTTTTTTCTTAATCTACCTTACAATTTGAAATGAGTGGTTGATATTGTGGGGGCTCACTTTAGAAAAATTAAACTCTGAGTTCACTTGAGAATTCCTGTATATATATATATATATATATATATATATATATATATATATATATAATATATATATGTTAGGCATACTTATTGTGCAAAAAATTGAATCTCGATTTCTGCTCGAATTAACATATTTTTGTTGGCAGTATGCATGCATTCTCATATGCCAGACTCATAGTCATGATGTCTTTTGATACTTAATATGATTAACTTTAAATCAAAATAGGTTGTTTAACTGCATCTCACCGATCACGAATTGTTGCATAAGCGGCGATCAACTCTGCTCCCCACTCCAGTTGGGATACACTCCTTGTGTCTCGTAATCATGATATCAATATCGAAAGGTTAACCAAAGAGGAGGTTAGACTCGTTCTGCGTTTTAGTTTATCTCGAGTTTGCATTGTTTAAACCGTTTTTAGGTGAAATTGACTTCTTAGTAGAAATATATATCATCTTGAACTAATTGTTCAAGTATTGCACTTATAAGAATAATAGACAGGTCATATAAATTGTTTAACTAACGGCCGGTCAAAAAAATGCACTAGTGTATATTCGTTTGATAAATAGGTCGGATTTCAACTCGAAAGGTGTTACCCCACCTTATTCCGACTCGACCCGTTTAACAAAGCTAACGTCTAAACACATACCAATTCATTTTCTTTAGTCCTTTCTAGAAGTTAATTCCGTTGTTTGTTCAAATACCATATATTCCAATCACACATGTAATTAGCAGGTAGATTAATGTAGTTGTTGGACACATGTTAAGAAACATTTAGTAGTTAGAACACCAAGAGTTGAGAAAATAGTGAGTTATCTAGGAATGACGTATGGAATAGTATGTTATAGTCTAAATCAGTGGGAACGGTTCAAAAGGGAAAAAATGAAAGGCGGCCCACATATGCAAAATGAGAAAATTATGCAACTCAAACACACATGCAGTGAATTTCATGACAATTTCTTCTATGATAATGACTCTAAATTTATGCATTATCGTATGATCGGGTCTTCGTCGTTTTGGAAAGTGACAAATATCTAATGGCCTTAGCATTCATGTTGGTGAAGTGTGCATGGTGATGTTAGCATGAATATATCGGCAATCCGTAAGCATTGGGCATAAATTAAAAATATCTTTTTTTTGTTGCTAAAAATATGTTTTTTCGAAAATAGTAGTAGTAAATCTTTTTGTCTCAATTGCGTTGTTTCTCACAGAAAATACATTTTTTAACCAAACACATTATTACGTATAATAATGTACGTATTTTCAAGCCACGTTGTTTGAATTGGATATCAACTTCAAAATTGCATTTTTGAAATAATTTTTTTGAAAGTTTAGTTATTTTGAGACCTAAAAGGATTACGTAACTAAAAAAAATTCACCACCACTGGTCAAGAGACGAACACATACATCCCTAACATTGAAACTAGTAAACCAAATTAAGTAAATACTAAAGCAAAGAAAAAGCAAAATGCAAATTTGAAATACAAAAGAGCAAAACCAAACAACCACGTAAGCACTAATGGAGCAAATATTTTGCTAGCTTGGAGAGGTAGATTCCTAGACTTCCCGGCCAATCCCCCTCGCACGGTCCTTAACATACCATTTACCAAATAACCGTTCAGTGTCAAAACATGTACCAAATAGATCATTAATTCACTTGCTTAATCAAGTCGTTTCAATTATCATGGTCACGGTGCATCTCACTTAAGTTTTCAACCTTATTTGGGATGTTTGGGATTTAAAAGGAGGTGGATAGTAGTGTAGATTTAATATTAAAAAACAAATTAATTTGATCAATTTCTTCTCCGGAAGTCATGGCTACAGAGCCAATGTTAAGAGTTAATTACTTGTTTTTTAATTTCTTCAAAATGCACTTCGTATGAAGCGACTTGTTCGCAATGTTAATGTAAAGACCCTAACCCATTTAGAGCCTAAATGGAGATTAGTGGGGCTAAGAGAGGTTTGCATGGGAATTTGGGAGGTAAGGTACCGGTGGAGTGGTGACGTGATGGTGGGAGTACGGGTGATGTGATGGAGTAAGGTGGGGGTGAAGGAGGAATGGTGTGGCTTGTTTGGTGGGTGGCTTGTTGGTTGGTTGGTTGAAGAGACAAAACCATTCTCTCATTTCCCTCCACATCTCTCTCTCACACGTTTTTTTGCTCTCACTCTCAACTCACTCTTCTCCACTCAACTTCTCTCTTTTCTCTCTTTTCTGGTGCACGGAGACGACAATGATATTGAGGCTACCGGAGGCTGGCTTGGTGGTGACCGAGCTCGTGGAGGCAAGGAGAAGCATGTAGCTCGAAGGCGTGATGTGATGGAGCAAGGTGGTGGTTGCGTGAAGAAACGTGACTGACGAGGAGGCTGCTGGAGGTGCTTGGGTGTTGAAGGTGGTTTCGACGAAGTAGGACGAGCTTGCGAGTTGAGGTATGTCAAGTTCTTGTATTAAAGGCTAAACCACACGCGTGAGTGTGGGGTTTCGCTCGTCGCCGGAGGTCGGAGACCTCGTCAGTGACGAGAGGAAACAAGTTGTTCTTGGCAAGGCCAGGAAGTTGTCGGGAAACAGTCGACCAGTTGTAGTGTAAACCTCTGTTTTTATCCAGCACCGGTCGAACGATATCTTGTGGAGACCGCCGTTGAGCATATTTGATGGGTTGGAAAGTTACTGATGTTTTCGGTCGAACGGGGCCCTGAGCCGTTTGACTGTTGCATTGTTTACTTGGTTGGACCGAGCGTTGACCATCAAACGGTCGACCGCTCTAGACTTTTGGTCACACCGGTAACTTAAGTGGACCTGATGTGGTTCAACCGATTGATATTTAGTTCGATCGTTATGACTAGATGCTTATAGGTTGCCTCTGTTAGTTTTCGTTCGACCGGGTTCCCTAAGACGTTCGACTGATTGCCTTATATTGATTTAGTTTTGACCGAGCGTTGACCACGTATCGGTCGACCGGTATATATGGTTTTGTTCGCCCGTTGAGGACTAAGTGATGAGCCCAGAGTTCGACCGTTGTAGGCGTTCGGTCGACCGTTTGGGCCCAGAACTGAATCCTGGTCCTAGTAGAGTGTCAACTCTGTCCACGGAAACCCGTGTTCTCGCTTATAGCATGAGTCGGGAGGTGACGGTGGGTACGTTGCTCGTGCCTGCCTAGGACCGCCGTGTGGAATAGTGTAGATAATTGGGTCGTACCGCCTCTGGTTATAAACTGTGGCGTAATGTTATGCTTTGACTCTCATTAGAGTAGCAGCATGAGGGATCGTGAATCCCATTGCTTTCAGCGGGCACACAGCTGTCGTTGGGTGAAGTGACTACCGGCCTGGATGGCTACAGAGGCCGTTGCCTTGCTTTTATAGCGGCGGAGTTGGTGTATGCACGTGGAGCTTAATGACCCCGCGGACTTCGGTTCGGATTTGTCGATTGTCTGGCCCTCTGTGTGGCGGATATGTTCGACTGACCTTGATATGCAGTGATTGCACGAGCCTGTGTGGCGACGGGAGGGCTCCTGTGCTGCTTATGTGGCAGCAGGGAGGATCGCATGTGGTCTGTGTGGTAGCGGCGATGTACTGTCGACGATGTTTTCCAACAGGTAGCTCGATTGGGCACCTATCGAGTGAGATGGAATGTTGTTTTATTGCTTTGTATCATGGCATGTTATACTAGTATGATAGATGCATATAGGTGAGCTTGTCATACAAGGATTTATTATGGAAACTCAGACATTATTATTATGTTTTTCAGGACCGTGGTAGGTTCTAGCGGGTGGTGATCGAAGGTGATTGCACGTTGGGACCAGATCCTGCTATTTGCCTATTTTAGGTTGTTGTGATTACATGTATTATGTATTTCGTATTCCGATATAATCACTCTTTTGACAAATTCTTCTGTGATATGGTGTACCAAATATATTTGAGTATTTCTTTAAGTAATGTCCCCACTCGTGATGGTCTTTATGTTTGTGTTCTCTTTGATTTTTAAAGTTTTAAATTTTCCATTATTCGAGGATGTTACAGTTAGTATACCATGAAGTTAATTTATGCTTGCGGAACATGTGTCAAAGACATTTTTTACGTATAGCAATCGATCAATGGGTACATACGCTTTCACAGTTGGAACACTATCATAAGAACTCGAATGGGGAAATAATGAAATGTATAAGAAAGATTATATTTCATGTAACATTGTATGGTAATACTATAGTATAGTATGAATCAGTGTGAATGATTCTAGGTGTAATTGGTTTGTAAGAAATTGTGGAAGATTCAGAACTTAATTTCAGAACTTCTTTAGAATTTAGATTGGAAGTGCGTGAAGTTATTCACGATGCAATTTTATAAGGATTTAAAACTCACAAAACTTAATTTCCAAAATTATTTTAAGTTTTCTTACAAATGAATCACCAGAAAACCATTATTAAAGTCTTCTTCCTCTTCAAGTCGAATTCCAGCAAATCAATCGCGACCTAAAATTAAGACGTGCCTGGTCCAAGTATGCAATTAAAAATGAGGAAAGGGATTACGTACGTATAGACGTAGAGTTAATCATATTAGATACACATGCTGCATGGAAATTCATGACAAATTTCTCATTATAAAGAGTCTAAACCTATAAATTCGTAAGATCAAGTCTTAGTCATCAGTTTGGAGAACGACAAAACTCTAATGACGTCATGTTGAATGAAGCATGCAATGTGATGTTAGCTTGAATACATCATGGCTTCATTAGTTACTACAATTAAGATTTTCCTAGATTATTCCCTTAACCACCTATGATGATTTGGACTTCTGGCCGTAATTTTTATTTATAATAAAAAAAAATTCAAAATTTCGAAATCTAGGAAAAAAAAAAAATAATTTCCAAATCTACTCCGATCGCGGGTGTGACCCGCGATCCGTGGGGGGACGGATCGCGGTTCCCACCCGCGATCCGTCTTCCCGCCAAAAATTTTTTTTTTTAATTTTTTTTTTATTTTTTTATTTTTTTTTTATTTCTGTTTTTATTTTTTATTGTAATTATTTGAAATCTTTTTTAAAATCTTTTTTTACCAAAATATGTTTTCTAATTTATATTATTTTTTAAAATTTTTTAATTTTTATTTTAATTTTTTCAAAAATCGACCTCCAAATCACGCCGATAACTGGGCGTATTGAAATGTTAGGGTATTTTATACAATAAAAAAATAAAATTTCTTAACCACAGAATAAGAAATTATTTACAAATGAATTTTAAATAAATACTAAAACTAATTAAAACAAAAAATTGGTAACATTGTCCAAAATTCGTAGGGTGTACACACATTACACACAGTTTTGGAGGTCGATACAGCAAAAAATTAAAAACACAATTAATTTTTTTTAAAAAATAATAATAATTACAAAACATATTTTGAAAAGAAATATAATAAAAAAACTTAATTAAAATAATTTAAAAAAATTCAAAACATAAAACACTCCAACTAAATTCCGTGACTTTTTTTTATTTTCTTTTATTGTTTTTTATTTTATGTTTTGATTTTTTTAAAATCATTTTAACTATGTTATATATATATATATACTTCAAAATATGTTTTCTAATTTTTATAAATTTTTTAAAAAAAATTAGTTGTGTTTTTAATTTTTTGCAGTATCGACTTTCAAAACTGTTTATAATGTATATCCACCTTACAAATTTTTGAAAATAAGTGGTATTCGAAATTTCGAATTTTTTCAATTTTTTTTTAAATTTTTGAAAATAAGTGGTATTCGAAAATAAGTGGTATTCGAAATTAAGTGGTATTCGAAAATAAGTGGTATTCGAAATTTCGAGTGGTATTCGAAAATAAGTGGTATTCGAAATTGAGTGGTATTCGAAAATAAGTGGTATTCGAAATTTCGAGTGGTATTCGAAAATAAGTGGTATTCGAAATTTCGAGTGGTATTCAAAAATAAGTGGTATTCGAAATACCACTTATTTTCGAATACCACTTATTTTCGAATACCACTCGAAATTTCGAATACCACTTAATTTCGAATACCACTTATTTTCGAATACCACTTATTTTTGAATACCACTCGAAATTTCGAATACCACTAATTTTCGAATACCACTTATTTTCAAAAATTTAAAAAAAATTTGAAAAAATTTGAAATTTCGAATACCACTTATTTTCAAAAATTTGTAAGGTGGATATACATTACAAACAGTTTTAAAAGTCGATACTGCAAAAAATTAAAAACACAACTAATTTTTTTTTAAAAATTTATAAAAATTAGAAAACATATTTTGAAGTATATATATATATATAACATAGTTAAAATGATTTTAAAAAAATCAAAACATAAAATAAAAAACAATAAAAGAAAATAAAAAAAAGTCACGGAATTTAGTTGGAGTGTTTTATGTTTTGAATTTTTTTAAATTATTTTAATTAAGTTTTTTTATTATATTTCTTTTCAAAATATGTTTTGTAATTATTATTATTTTTTAAAAAAAATTAATTGTGTTTTTAATTTTTTGCTGTATCGACCTCCAAAACTGTGTGTAATGTGTGTACACCCTACGAATTTTGGACAATGTTACCAATTTTTTGTTTTAATTAGTTTTAGTATTTATTTAAAATTCATTTGTAAATAATTTCTTATTCTGTGGTTAAGAAATTTTATTTTTTTATTGTATAAAATACCCTAACATTTCAATACGCCCAGTTATCGGCGTGATTTGGAGGTCGATTTTTGAAAAAATTAAAATAAAAATTAAAAAATTTTAAAAAATAATATAAATTAGAAAACATATTTTGGTAAAAAAAGATTTTAAAAAAGATTTCAAATAATTACAATAAAAAATAAAAACAGAAATAAAAAAAATTAAAAATTAAAAAAAAAATTAAAAAAAAAATTTTTTTTGGCGGGAAGACGGATCGCGGGTGGGAACCGCGATCCGTCCCCCCACGGATCGCGGGTGTGAACCGCGATCCGTCCCCCCACGGATCGCGGGTCACACCCGCGATCGGAGTAGATTTGGAAATTTTTTTTTTTTTTTCCTAGATTTCGAAATTTTGAATTTTTTTTTATTATAAATAAAAATTACGGACTTCTGGGCAATATTTTCTCTAACTTCAAGTGGATGTCTTATTTTGACCTCTAGTTGCAAAAACGATATTTTGTTATAATGATTGTACTAATGCTTAAAAAGGTTTCTTTTTTTATCAATCATTAAGTTGAACTCAAAATATATCGTCGCGTTCTCTTTGTTCTTTGATGCCAATACCTACATCCGTTTATTTTGGTCTAAAATATCAAGATATATTATACTTGATTGGTTGTTCCATGGAATTAGATTCCATATGATCAAGTTACATACTTACATTCCATAAATTGAATTCCTTGTAATCTAATTGTATTATTTAACAATACTCGGTAATTCACCGCATGAATTCAAATTTATTGAGAAAACCGTCAGTAATTCAATAACTACGGTTTATATTTGGCGTTGTCGTCTAAGCTCCAACAAACCTCTGACATGGCGTTGAGCTCACACTACGATGTTAACTTTTTCATCCTTAATCCGTCATATTCTGATGAGTAACGGAACTCACAAAAGCATCATCCAAATCCCCAAGACCGGATGACTTTAACCTGTACTTACACCAACAACTCTGGATCAAGATGAAGAATTACCTCAAGTGCATGTTCGAAAGATTACATAATGGGACAATATCGAGGCACGAGTTCAAAGGATTCAATCAATCTTTTATAGTCCTTATTCCCAAAAACAAGGAACGGAAACGGTCAGAGATTTAAGTCCAATATCGTTGTTAAATAACACCTATAAGATCATGGCAAAGGCATTAGTAGCACGATTAGGTATGATGATAAACAAAATAATACTATCATTGCAAAATGCCTTCCTAAAGGGCCGACAAATAATGGATACTACTATCACGACACATGAAGTGGTGCACTACCTAACCCATAACAAAAAACAATATCTGATCCTAAAACTTGATTTTGAGAAGGCCTTTGACAAAATTGACTGAGACTTTCTCTTGACTAACCTAAAAGCACTAGGTTGTCCACCAAAATGGTGTATCTGGATACACTTATGCATTTCCACCTTCATCACTTCAGTACTAATCAATGGTAACCCTGAAGGTTATTTTACATCAACAAACGGACTAAGACAAGGGGATCCATTGTCACCACTTCTATTCATTGTAGTAGCAAACTTCTTGGGTCACATGATTCGCTTGGGATGTCAAAATCGACTGATATCGGGAGTAAAATTCAGTGAGGAAGGAATGGAAGTAATTAATCTTCAATTCGCGGATGATTCAATCCTATTCTTGAAACCCTCGACAGAAAATCTAATAAACATAAAAAAAAATTCTGGTAATCTTTGAAGTCCTCTCGGGATTAAAGATAAACTACAAAAATCATGCTTGAGAGGTATGCTCGTTAACCCGATTGATTTAACCCACTTTCAAAATTTGTTAGGGTGCAAATTGGATACGCTACCTTTTGATTATTTGAGAATCCTGATATCCAGCAAACAAGGCAACAGGGGATCCTGGAACAAGATGGTGGAAACGATGAATAATAAAATTGGAACCTGAAAACCAAAAATCTCTCAATGGTTGGACGTATAACGATGACTAGCGTTGTTCTAACACCACTGGCATCGTATCAACAAAGTTTTAGGAAGCATCCTGCAAGCACAATCAAAGAAATCGATGAAATCATGCGAAACTTTCTTTGGAATAACTACATTGAAAATTCCAAAATCAAAAATCTCGTCCAATGGAAGAACGTGTGTCGGCTAAAGAGATTAGGTGGACTAGGAATCTTAAACATCAAATACCGCACACTCAATTTACAAATGAAACGCATTTGGACCTCCAATAATATATGTAAGGACATAATGAGTAACAAATACAGAAGTAATTCACATCTTGGCATACTATCACATTTAAATGACAAGCTTCCCCTTCCTTAATGATCTAATTGACTGGATTCCCACCCTATGTAGATTCAGTCAGATTAAATTACATAATGGAGTGAACACCCTTTTCTGGCACGATATATGGCTCGAAGATCGAGTTCTCAGCCAACAATGGTTGATCCTATTTGATCTATGTAAAGAACAATTTATCAATAAAACATCATAATAAAAGGGAGAACACCATATAAAACATTTTTTTATGAATGCGAATTTACAAACTTGTTTTGGGATAGCACTACCATGATTGATATAAATTTGATTCGTGTCACTAACTTTTCATTCATAATTGGTGTTCAGAATCGCCTTGATTTAGAAACCAAGGAATGGAATGTTTTAATAACATGTTATGTTTTGACACTTTGGTGTGAACGAAACCACATGATTTTTTGCGGCATTCCTTCGTCTCATATTCTATTGCTCAATAACATTTTTAACCTAACGGAATTGTGGTTACGTACCCTTAAAAGATCGAGACAACCACTCAGACAGGTCCGTAGCATCAAAAGGGCTCAAGCTTTGGTCGGAGCAATCGTAGCAGCCAACAATAGGCTATCACCAATGCAGCTCAACCCACCGACTTACAATGCACGTCTGTCATCTTCCAACTCTTTTGTCACAGTCTGAGACACCACTGAAGCTGGACATGACTCCCCAACTTCTAGTGAAATCCAACGCATTCAAGAGACAGACAAGATCATGGCAGAAGAGAAGGAAATAGATGAGCTACTCCAAGAGGAAGAGCGCCAGCATGCGGACAGAATTAGGAAGTTCGATGAGTATGGAAACTAGACTCTAAAGACTTGGCACACCATCACTGCTATATGAAAGCTAGACGTTCCAGACTTGGCATATGAGACTGATGAATGTTGCTTGATTTGGATTATGTTTTTCTAATAGGAAAACTCAGTTACAAACCCTTTATGTTTTTGTGTATTTTGGATGGCTAGTTTGCCCGTGAACCATAGCCAAACTATGTTTTATCTCCCAGCAATAATACATGCCAGAATTTAAATAATAATAAAAAGACAAACCACGAAAGCAGCTCTTGTAACGTATATAATGTGCTGGCTGACACTCGAAAGAACGAGAAATTTAGGAAGTTTTTTTTTTGTAGAAAGAGATAATAGAGTTTATTCTCTATATCTGAGGTAATAGAGATAATAGAGCTTATAGAGGTGTTGTCGATTAGTTAAATATGGAATCTACTTCCAGTCTTCCACCGATCAAGTATCCGATCGGATGAAGATCCCTGATTCTGGATTGCTTGGACTAGAATTCGAATTTCAGCATCTTGTGTGGCACGCTTAATTTCAGCATCAAGAATCGAAATATCAATGTACGAGATTCATTGAGAATTTGACAACACTCGATCTTACATAAAATGACTTTTAAATTAAATGAATTTTTACGTGCATACTATCATTGTGTTATAAAACAAGTCTTATGGTTTAGATCTTCCATTTGAAACTTAAATTTTAACTTATGAAAGAGTGTCAATTTTCTTTAACACGTTTTAAGGATATTGATTCCACTCGCTCAGAAAAATAAATGAGTTGATCGGAGCGTAACCCAGCTCGCTAAGTGCTCGCTCGACTCGGTTGTTATACATCCCTATACATATACAACATGTTATATTATAAATATACATCTTTATAAATGAAGAATGAATAAAAACATAATGATTAATTTCTGCAATATTGTTGTAAGATAATAATGTTTGGAAAAAAATAAGATTATTAATTACATATAATATCGTCTTATAGTTCTTTAAATATGAGATTAAAACAAATTACTTTGAAATAAATGAATTGTATTAGACAAAAATAGAGTAGTTGAACTGCAAAATTCCCAAAGCAATTAAAAAATTGAAGTGATATCCACGTTGACCAGAAATTGAAGTGTTGTCCCCAAAACAAAATATTAGTTCCTCATCGCCAACAATAGGATGTCGGACGAAGTTTACATGTTCGTGACTTTCTTCATTATCACGTGTTGGGTTGATTGGTGGTGGAAGACATTAACTTCGGAAATTTATTTTGTTGTTGATTAATTTGATAAGCAAACGAGCTGAGCAGGCTCACGAGCCAAATCGAGTGGTGCACGAGCAAAAAGCGAGCCGAGTACGAGCACAATTTTCGCACTCAAACTGAACCATGACCGGGACCCAAAAATAAATGAGTCGAGTTCGAACAAACCTTGCTCGCTCTAACTTTGGCTGGTTTGCAACCCTAGGTCCCTCTTATAAAAAAAAACCCATTATCGTACGTTTGTCCAACAAAATTAATGGACTACTCAACCAGCCAATAACTATTCATCCGTCTTGTTAGAATTATTTTGTAGCAAAAAAATAAGTCATTTTCCACTTTTTCATTAACATAAGATTTCATGAACGTTTCATTAAGATCGCATCAAACCCTCATCATTCATCTACGAAAATCTTGTAGTCATGGATATCCCAAACCATAACCCGAATCATTTCAAACACATCAGAACTCCAATAGCTGAGTTGCCTTCAAAACATAATTTTTCTCCCAAGAATTTCTTACTTCAGAGTTCAGATTGACATGCTATGCATGTAGGTTTGAAATTGATCAGCTCAACGGATACATTTTGTTACACAAAGAAACTGTGGAAACGTCTTGCAGACGACACGACGTGAAACAAACCATACAGCCATATCAGGGCTAAACGCCTAAACCCCAAAACTCATAGAATTTGACAAATAACACAAGTCTATCTCTGAAATAGATAGATCCTAAAACCCAAGTTCAAGAAAGTATAGGATGGGGACAATCAAATCCCAAGTTTTTATCATAAAACTACACTTCAAGATAAAATACGCACTTGAAAAGAATGAAAAGTATAGGTGAAAAAAATACAAGCAGCCGTGTATCATCATCAACATCACTGTTGTCATCATATATATAGCAAACAATTAGTTCCCGGTGAAACCAAATGGCTTCATCGCCGGTGCACCTATAAATGTTTGTCCGTCAACATGTTGCCATTTTTTCCGACAACCAACTCCTGATTAGTAGATTTTCAGGAGCCACCGCAGCAAGCTGATTTTGGAGCAGCTGCACCTTCTCCAGATGCCTGATCCGGTTTGTTGATCTTAATAGTGCCAACCTGAAGTCATCAAAAGAAGAGGTGTTATTATTCACCTTACAATTAGGAAGACAATAAGAGGGTATTCAGAAGGCATGGCTACCTCAGCTTTGGTATCGGTTTCAGCAAGTCTTTGCTTAATGTCCCTAGCTACTGAGAAGAAAACTTGCTCAACATTTAAGTTTGTCTTTGCACTCTGCAACAAGAAAGCTTGAGGGTCATAAAACTGAAAACAAACTCACGAGAACAAAGAGGCAATCTCCAGGTGATGCCACTGTTTAACTGCATAGTTTTACTTACAGTCTCGAAAAACTTAATACCATATTCATCAGCAAGAGCTTGACCCTTCGCAGTAGGCACAGCCTGAAAGAGGATAGCAATTAATTTAGAAACAGAGATGTTAACAGGTTACCAGAGATTACGTAAACATCGCAACTCAAAATATGTATATATGTCTACAGAAAACATTACCAAAAACAAACATTACAGCTACCATGTGAAGTGTGAAACTCACCCTTTTGCTCTCATCCATGTCAGCCTTGTTTCCTACCAATATCTTGTTAACATTGTCAGATGCATGCTGTTCAATATTCCTGATCCAGTTCCTTATGTCTGCATACATTCAAAAACTTGGCATGATGAAACCGGAAAGACAGCCCTCCAGGAAAGTAGATGTTAGACAAGCATTTGAACTTGAAGGACCAAAGTGGAAGGAAGTACTGTTAAATGAGGACTCATCAGTAACATCATACACCAGCAAGATGCCCATTGCACCACGATAATATGCTGCAAAATCATTAAAAAATAACAATTATAACCAAAACAATTGGCTCTATAAAGACAAGCTGTGACATCAGAAGAGCTAAAAAGTAGCATAAGTAACACAAGAAATAGCTTCTAATGAAGCTGGTGGAAGAAAAGATTTCCTACTAGTTGATACTATATAACTGGATCAAGCATCATAGGTACATGGTAGTTAATATTGGGGATGTTTGAAGGAAAGAAGTCAAGAGAGGAGAGGAGAAGAAAAAAATTTGAAGCAAATCTACATTCATAAAACCATTACTTATTATGAGCAGACGAGCAATACCATCAAGAGCAAGGAATTATATATCAGAAAATCCAGACTTCAGAGCACAATCAAGATAAAACCTACCAGTGGTGATTGTTCTGAATCTTTCCTGTCCAGCTGTATCCCAAATTTGCAATTTTATACGTTTGCCATCCAACTCAATGGTTCTAATCTTAAAATCAATGCTGCAAGAAAAAATACAGATAAAGACGGAAGCACAAGAACACATTTTGACGAGCACAGAAATTAATTCTTAGCATGCATGAGAAAACCAAAGTTGCATGTAACAAAAAAATTAAAATGAGATAATACCCTATTGTTGTAATAAAACTGGTTGTGAATGATCCATCTGAGAATCGCAGCAGGAGACAACTCTTACCAACACCTACAGCAGCACAGCAAACAACTAAGCAAGAAGAAAGTACAAAAGGGGAAGATGCTGCATGACTGAATGTAATCACAATCACAGGCAATTATTGCTAAACTTTTGTGAATTACTACTGAGGCAAGTTACATTGAACGACAGGGGCCTACACCTTGCAAGCGGGTGGAACTCTTAAAACTTGCAGTCAATTCACGGTAACGTCTTGTTAATTATGCAACTGCTTGTCGAAATGCATGATTTCACTTTATTAAATAAGAGCAAAGGTAAGTCAACGACTTCTATAATGTGTTTTGAGACTTCCATCATAATATGAAGTAAAAAAGACCCAGGTAAACACCATTAAGATAAAAGGATTTGGTTAAGTCCTAAATCCAATATGGTTCATAAACCATCCTTGTATGGTTGTGCCCAGAGCTCCTATCTCCACATGTTTAAAAGGATATTATCAGCCTCTATTCTATGTTATCAAGGCAATGGCGTACATTGTAATGAATATTACCAACCAGAAGTGCCTCTTCTCACTGCATGAACTGAGTAAAGATTCATAGTATTGCTTGTTCAGTTGATAGGCACATTATGAAAACCTCAACAGCAAAAAAATACCACTGATATGTTGGTGGCTACAAATTATCGAAAGAAAAACAAGGTACAATATATAAAATACAGTACTACAATGAGAGCTAGAATTAGCTGGCTAAGCCACTGTACCACCAAAAATAATAATATTTACCCCCCACCCTCACCACCACAGTGAAAAAGTGAAACGAACTAATGAACTTTATACTTTTTTTCTTTTACAAATTGAATTTTGATGCTTAGGGGAATTAATTGTTCACGTAATTATTCTCACATTCCCAAAAATCAAAATAAACCATCTATATACAAACCATATGGCTTGTAAAATAATTGAATATCCCCAATTACATCCTAGACTTATAGTGCCAAACGACATACACAATGATCATAACAGTAAAAGAACAAGTTTCTTGATGTGTGACTCGCTTAAGCAGATTTGGCCCATAAAATCCAAATCTAAGATGTGATCAGAAAAAGTAGATCGAACATTGCAACTCGAACTCAAATTCCATTAATTCTTAGGTTTGAGAAAGTAGAACAGATTCTGCTACAATTCAAATTTACCGTACTTTCCAGTATCTAGCAAAAAATCAGATCATCGAGAGAGAGAAATCTAGCTTAATGTTTCATTATAAACTTGCTTCCTTTTTGGTATAGTGTTGACTTGAAGAAACTAGAGACGAATTTTAAGAGGGGAAAAAAGGAGAGAGTAATGTTTTTCATCGAGGGGGTGGGGGTAGGCATGGGGTATCAAGAAAATTGACGACATAAATATGACCAAGAACTTGGTGTTATCATGATTAAGGATCACAAAATTAAGGAACATGATTGAAGATCAGTTGAACAAATAACACAACGGAAGCTCGATTTTATAATAGATGAAATATTCCCTTTTGCACATTTGCTCAACCAGAAGAAAAAAAGAACGAGTGCCATGACAGAGATATATATATATATAATTCATTTCTAACCTTTAACAGCAGAAAATTTAAAAACAGGGCAAAAGGATGCGCACCAAATTAGGGACCAAAGTTTCAGCAAATGAGATATCCACTGTAGTTATCCAGTAAGAATTTAGAAGCTGACTCACAAGTGACAATATTACCACAAAGACTAGTTCAAGTACGTAACTAGTAAATAAATTTATGATCACAAAATACCAAGGACGTTTAGAAATACTCGGGTGATTATTTCAGTACAGAACCATCATATAACTATGATGCTGCTTGCCTAAGGTCACACCTCACAGAAAATAAAGACAAAAAGTAAATGTTTTGGTGATGCAATAAAACTATTTTTGCTGGTGATGTACTAAAACTTACTGCACAAATGTCACTTTCTGCAACTCATAACAATGCAACATATGTACTTTATCTACGACTCTTAAAATGATATATACTTTCCAAAATCACACATTACCCCCATTCTCAATCTCAATTTCAAACCAAGCTACTCATACCCACATCGTCCAGAAGCAAACTTCTTCAAGATATAATACATCATTCACATTTGTCTACCAGTCCACAAATTGAGATACAAAATGCTACTAATAAACCACCAATCAAGGCTCAAAAATCAAATTCAAAATACCTAACCGCACCCATTTTTCTCTGGATTCAAATATTAACCAATACAATTCACTGAAACACCCAACCTAAACAAGCTGAAACAATGAAGGACCATCTCTCAATATCAAACATCATTAAAAAATATCCTAACATAGGCACAAGTTATATGTTCAATTTCAAGCATCAAAACATAAATTTCAAGCATCAAAACATAAATCACCTCATACGAGCAAAATCCGTTGCTTTTAGTCCAAACATCCAACCTCATAATACCCTACCACATACAAACCATGCTTTTCAAACTCAAACATGCAAATGCAGAATCTCGCAACACCATTTTACCTAAAATTTATGTCCAAACATCGAATCAAGGTTTCATTGAACATACAAGAACCCATTTTGGCTTGCTCAAACACATCATCAACAATCACCGCAACACATTAAAAGTACACCTTGTTCGAGTGCAAACATCCATCCACACCCTACAAACAAATAAAAACCCCATCTTGCAGTAAGCTCAAATCCCATCTCCAATCACACAGACATCCATCCTTTTGCGCTCCAAATTCTAAATCCACCTCCATACAAATAAAAACCACATGTTTAAGCGCTCCAAACTCGAATTCCACCTCCATACAGATAAAAATCCTATCTTTTGCGCTCCCAATTCGAATTCCGCCTCCAAACACATAATAATCCCATCTTTTAGCGCTTCAAACTCGAATTCACCTCCCAAAAAATATCTTTCGCGCTCCAACCTCAAATTACGCCTCCAAAAAATTTAAAAAATTCCATCTTTGTCGCTCCAAAGTCGAAATCCACCTCCAAACACCTAAAACCCCCATTTTTATCCTCCAAAACACATCAACCAACTTGATCTACAACAAGATCGAAGCGAAAAACTCACCGCTGTCCCCGATCAAGAGGAGCTTGATGAGGTAGTCGTAGTCCGCCCTAGCCCTAGCAGGAGGAGCAGCCATGGGAGGAGGAGCAAGCCGTAGCTCAGATCCGACTCTGGGGAAGCCAAAACAACGGATCAGAGGCAAGAAAAGACCGATTTGGAGGTCGAGTCGAGAGAGAGAGGGTTGCGTACCGGAGTTGGGATCGACAGCAGGCGGAGATCTGAACGAGGTCGGATGAGAGAGAGAGAATGAGGAGAGAGAATGGGAGGTTTTATAATATGGATTTTATTTTCTTGACTCAATTAATCTCTTATCATCTTTTTTAGGCCTCTTTTGCTTTTAATTTTTATGATTAGTAGATGTCCAAATTCAACTCCATTTTAATGATATTATTTTTTTGGTCTTACCGAATGATGTGATCATATCAGTGTTCACGTGGGCGATCGCCTAAGCACGGTGGTCGAGGAAGCAGCTTTAGGACATTCTTCTTTACGGAAACGTTTTGCTCGATCCATGTCCACTGCATCCGACGCGCGGTGTTCCACTACATTTGACGCGCCATTATTAGGTGGTGGCATGGATGATGTCATCGTTCACATTAGTTCTAGATATTCAAGTGCATCGAGTTCTCAACCATCGATAGACATCGACGAGCAATATGTCCAATCCGACGATGAAGAAACTGAAGAAGATGATGTTTACGTCGACAATCCGAATGAGAACCACTCCGACGACTCTGATGGTGGTGGAGGATATGATATGGTTCTCAGTTGGACATTAGATCAATGTGTCCAATGGAATTAGTTAGTTAACTTGTAATTCTAATTTCCCTCTTATCTGCTATTGTATGAACTCTGAGTTACCTTTGTAATCATACTACTAAGCAATAAATTGTATACCTAAGTGTTTAGGTGGGTAGAATGGGTGCCTAGTGAGGCATTGGTCGAGGAACTAGGTGTCTTTTCGAAGTCTAAACATGTATGGTATTTTTAAATAATATTTGTGCATTTCTCCTATTTTTCCCGATTTTTTATCTATTTTATAAATTTTAATTGAATTAAAAAAAAGACCGCCCAGAGTTGGACGGTCGCACGAACGCCTAGGTGATCACCCAGGCGACCGGACGCCCCCGGTCGCCTTGGCGTTCCGTGAACATTGGATCATATTATATTAAATTCTTTCTAATGTAATATTATTACACATGTAATATACGTTTTAGGACACTTAGGATGTTATTCGATCACTGTAAAACAAGCATGTCCCAACTCTAGGCTAACATGATCATAGATAATCACACTTCTGATGAAGACTCATTAGACTATGACTCTGTTTGGATCACCCCACGTTTGCGGTGGGGGTGACCCAACTTAGCATCAAGCACAAATTAATGAGAATGGCCGTGAGAGTGCGTTTTTTTTAAAACACGTAATCTGTTTAGGAGACATACGTGTTACCTTGAGTTTTGGTTTAGTGACTAATATAACCTTTTATTAGATTTGATAAAAATGCAATATCATTTCTTAGATTTTGTAAATACAAGTTAACCACTAAATAAAATACAATCCGACCTTGGAGTTGAATCCAATCCTACACTAATACGGAACCTTACCTTACCCGACATTAAAAAAAATCCCAATCCAACTCAAGAGGTTATGTTGATTTTCAGATTCAACCTGGTTCGTCGCATACACCGTTAGAGCACCACTGACGGTGCTTTTTTGCACCCCACGACCGGTCACGACCCTCTTAACCTCAGGTCATCCCAGGTCAACAACGTCGAGGCAGACGACCCGGGCGTTGAATATTTTTATTGTTTTGTGATTATTTTTTGGTTTTGTTTTGAATTTTTTAATTTTTTGTTTGAGCTGTTTTTAAATTGTTTTTTTTTTTGAAAATACGTTTTATAATTGTTTTAATTTTTTAGAATTTTTTAGGATTTTTTTCTAAAATGGATCCCAAAACGATGTGTAGGAGAAAAATAAGTTGTCATGAGTTGTCGTGAGTTGCGGTTAATACGTAAATAGAAAGATAAAAGGTAGGTCAGGAAGACAAGTTGATGTGAAACAGCTGAGAAAAATCGACCACGTCTTCCGGTATGATGTTCAATGATCACCTTATTGACTTCTTAAGTATACGTACGTTGCAATCAACACATCCCAGCCGTTCATGCCTCCATCCCCCTCCAATCCAATGGTCACAACACCCTCGTCATCCAAACAAGCACCTCACCACCACCGCACACTACACTCACCGCCGACCCCATCCACGCGTCGAACTACCATTTGCTTCTTCCGCTCACCGTCTATACTTATAACCACTGTAAAGCACCTCACCACTCCTCTACTCTCTCATCTCCCCCAAATGCCAAATTTCTCTTCCTTTCTCTCTCTCTCTTAACCCTAGACAAGAAATCCGCGCAAATACCCCATCTTTGGCTCCGATCTCGCCGGTGATTCCCCGAAATGGTACATCTCGCGCCCCCTCTATCTTCTCTAGAATCCGACGGCTCTGATGACCTTTTGATGGTTTTTCGGGTGTTTTGGGGGGTTTTGGGAATTGAGAAAATGAATTCTGAAGGATTTGGTTGTTTAGTTTGTTCCATTGTAGTTTTGCTTTTTGTTTCGTTGCTTGGATCGATAGATGAAATTCGAAAAGAAAAAGTTGTTGTGAACACGATTCAGGACTTGGGAGTGGTTATCGCATGAGATTGAATGATCTCTGCTTCGAAATGGAGTTTTCATGACTCGATACAATATAGAAGGTATGGATCGGTTTGTTGTTTGCGGAATGGCATTCTAAAACGACGAACCGTTAGTTCTGTGGAATGTCGATTATTCTAGAGAAGTATGTTGTTTCCGTAAAACATCGGTCGCAGGAGCTTAATTAAGAGAAGTCTCTTGCGTGTTTACGATCTGCGAGATAGATGACCGGAACATTTGTTATGTAAGATACGAATAAGTCGAGATATGTAGCTAGTTTGTAAGTCTTGCAGTTGATAGTTATCAAGACTAAGTTAGAGTAGATTTTTTCTCAAAAAAAGTTGTCAATTCATGTTGCCCTCTTTCTATTGGAAGGGGATGACTGCTCGTTAAGTTACATTACATTTGAAGCAGATTTACCGTGCGAGTCGCAAAAACTGTAACTTCATTAGAATTTCATTCCTGTATTCTGATTTCTGTCGTTGTGATAGGCCAATGCAGTATCAGGAATGGCTGTCAATGATGAGTGCAAGCTCAAGTTTCTCGAGCTGAAGGCTAAGAGGGCTCATCGCTTCATAACCTTCAAGATCGAAGAGAAGATGAAGCAAGTCACGGTTGACAAGGTCGGGGAGCCTACGCTCAGCTACGACGATTTCACCGCCAGTCTCCCTGTGGATGAGTGTCGTTATGCCATCTATGACTTTGATTTTGTTACTGCAGAGAACTGCCAGAAGAGCAAGATATTCTTCATTGCATGGTAATTCTTCTGCCTTTTTATTTCAATCGGCAATGGCAACACATTTTGATTTTTTTGGATTTAACTGAGTTATTTTTCTCCACGTGTTCCTGTTAAGGTCACCTGATACTTCAAGAATTAGAAGCAAGATGCTTTATGCAAGTTCGAAGGAGACTTTCAAGAGAGCACTCGATGGCATTCAGGTGGAACTGCAAGCAACTGACCCAACTGAGATGGATATCGATGTCATCAGGGGCAGAGCTAATTAACCTTCTGCTTGAAGTCGAAGCGTGATTTTAGAAGAAATGTCTATAGTTCTATGGAATTATGTCTGGTTGGCTGTCGTAATCAGCTCTTGTTTGGGTTGTTGCAGTACATCTTCTCTCCCTCTTAAGACATGATGATTTCTGTATCTCATAAGATCTTCCATCTTCTGGAGCATGCGTCAAGACTGGCTTTGTAGCTTGATGCCTAGAATGGAATACTCTGTTACAATTAATGGGTTAGCCAGCTTAGGCTAACATTATAGCCTCTTATGACTTTGAAATTGCTGTTTTGAGTTTGGTCTTCACTCATCTGGTGGTTGTTACCATTTTGGTTTTTTTTTGCTTCAGATCTCAGGAGTGGGTTCTGGTTTGTTGAAGTTTTTGTTTGTCTTATTTTTTGTCTTCCAGTATGCTCTCATTCAGTTATCCAATGAAAATCTATTTTCTTTGCTCCTTATGTCATGCTTGCTAGGCTTTTTTTAAGCATTAGATCTTATCAGATGGCTAATTCTTCTTGGATGGCAATGGCATCTGAATCTTTGACAGTCATATGTGACTTTTAAATCTTACAGACGCCAAATCCGGGGTTTTTTGTTTTTTGTTTTTTTGAAAAGAAAATCTGGGGTATGCTAGGTTTGCAGATTTAACATGAATCTGAAAAAAAATACTTAAGCAACAACTATTAATATATGGTTGATGGTTCACATGGTTGAAATTACGTTTTCATTTTTGAGATCTTAGATTGCGTTTTGTGAGTGTAATGCTCGTTTATCGTGAAATTTCTGGGTAAGTACGAAATGCGGAATTTATGAGATGAGTGGTAGTTAGGCCTAATTTAGGAAGCATTGTAGGTGATTAAGTTCGTTGTGAAGCGAGGGCAGTGTGAATGTTCAATCGGATTGATAATGATGCATCTACGTTTGAACCAACCAATAGTTGACATAATGGTAATAACAAATTCAGTTAGGGTTGTTACGGGCTCGAACTTAAAACTCGAGTCAAACTTAAGTTTAACTTGAAAACAAAGGAGATCAGTGAAAAATTAAAAAAAATCATTAAACTCGGATTAGAAACGAGCTGGTTCAAACTTGAAATTGCTCGGACTCGAGTTAGTGACTCCACTCGAGATTTTTGTTGTGCAAATTGTATTTATTTTTTGATATTTAGTAATAATATACATAATATATAAAACTCGAAATTTTAACTAAGCTCGATTCGTGCACCACTTAATTCAATTAATATTGGAAAGAAGTGGTGGATAAGAACATCTTTCAATTATCTTATTTTATTGGTGCCATGAATAGAAATATATGTGGATCGGTCACAACTCATCAGAATCACCCCACTTGCCACATTTTTTTCTATTTATTCGGTTTGAGAATTATTCAAACGAATTGAAGTGATGATGTGATCACATTGTTCCACCGATCACATCGGTTTAATTACAGATTTAGTTTCAACGGTTAATCAGCACCATAACATGGGATGTTGGGCAACCTAAGAACTAAACTTCTTATAAGTCAATATCCATAATTATGACTTATTAAAGACTTTGTTTAATTATCACCATGTGACTCTACAAATCAAGGCACAAAATATTCTCTTACTAGAATATATTATCGCTTCACCCACATTCCATGCCACTCTTTCTCGTGAAACCTCCACTTACATTTAATGTATTTAGTATTATGAATGTCTTCCAAAACTTTATCAAAGTTGGCATTGTTGATGGTGAAGGCGATTCAGAGGCCCACAATTAGAACTGTCCCGTCTCTGTCTAAACGATGGCACGAGTGATGAGTGGCTATCATTTAAGCTGCTGGTCTATTGTAAGATCATGTTTATTCATGTTCGGGTTACTTCTGGGCGTCCTGCTTCTTCTCTCCGCCACGTCATCTTCTCTCTCTGCCACGTCAGCTCACCTCACCCATCCAAAAAGAATCTTAATCATGCCCGGGCTACCCCCACCCACCCTACACTCTCTTTCCTCCACATCATTTCTTAATTAAACAATATTAATTCTTACACCACGTTTAACAAATTATACTTTACATAATTTTAATTCTAATTACCTTATAATTCCAATTGACGAAATGATTAATATTATTAATTAGTAATTAATATTAAATCACGGGCAAAAAACAAGGGTAAAAGTTCATTAGGCCCGAAAGGCAACACCAACGTTATGAAACTTGCACAACAAATTGCATACAACGCCCAAGTGAGAGAAAATGATTTCTCGAAGCAGGAGGAATTAGCCGAGCGTAATTTTCAAAGACATGTTAAAAAAACTAAGCTCGACATGTTTCACTCTCTGATGAGAAAGGACAACCCGACGGAGCGGGATCAAATAGCGATTGTGAAATTTATGGATTGGGCGGAAGAGAATGAGTTCATGTAGTTTGTTAGTTCGTATTTCGTTTAGTTTATATTATATTACGTTTAATTGGTTGTAATTCGTATCGCTTCTTGTTTCGTGTATTTCGTTAAGTATTAATATATTTTCTAATTTCAGCACTCAATCTGAATTTATTTTTGATTTGAGCATTAAATTAAATGTATAATTTTTAAATATTTTTCAAATTAGATCATACTATTAAACTACCTCGACAGGTCGTTCGGGAGTCTGAAATTTTTTTGATCTGGAAATTTTTGAATCTTCATCAATCGTAAAAAACTCGTTGTAATCCAACCCGTTACCACAATAATAAAAATTTATCACCCCACGTTACTAAAAAATACCCAATACATTATCAATTAACTCTAATAACAAAATCACCACTAAAATATATTAAAAAAACAAAAAATTGACGAACCGGGGGGGAACACGCCCCCCCCCCCCCCCCCCCCCCCCCCCCCCCCCCCCGATGGGCGCCAATTCGGGTGCTCCGGCACCCGATTGGTCGCCTGACCGACAGGCGCCCGAGCGCACGGGTCAGGCGCGAGGGCATGCCCGACCCGTTAAGCGTGGTCGGATATAATATTACAGAAAAGAAAAAGAAATGTTCATTACATCAATAATATTACAGAAAAGAATGAAAGATACGTGTTTACATGAAATGGTGTGGACGGATTTCGCTTCTTAAGCACATAAACTCTCAATTTCGGTATTGGATCAGTTAGATGGTTAGTCCAATGTATATCATAGTGATATTCTATCAATTTCAAAGCAGCTATCAATGTATCATTGTGCATTATACGAATATTCCATCAATTTATATATCATACGGATACGAATATTCTTTAACCAGTTGGTAGTGCTGATAGGATTTCGGGAGGATTTGATGAAATATTTTCTCGAAGATTGCCTTACATATAAATATAATAAAAATTTAATCCTAACGTACCACATAAACAAAGGAGAAAATACATATATGATTTGCAATAAATCTTCAATGTATTGAGCAATTTTCTCCATCATGATCAATCATGTTTTAATTGATATTTTTGTTATCTAATCCTGAAAACTGAACAATCTTGGGTATTTTTGTTGCTACTGAACAGGAAAATTTGAATTAACATATGTTCAATTTTATTTTTGACAAAAGTCGGGAGCCTCACTAAGTGATGGATAGAATAAGAAACAAGAAAAACAACAATTAAAAGTATTGGAACAATGTAACCTTATTTAAAAGTATAATATTCAAAGTGCTTTCACATCCTTAATCAATTTCTTTTTTATGATTTCCCATGTAGGAGTTTTCATATGTAGAAACCTTTCGAGAATTGCATCACTATTGATCCTATACTTTTCTCCTTTTTTCTAATAATGAAAGAACAGAATAATTGTTGATCCAATCGTCTCCCATCCAATTGCATAATATGCACAATATTCACAACTTAAAGTACTCTATGAACATGTGCATTCTTAGTAGGTGGTTAAAACAAAAGCCAATTCGACATGTTATTTTCAACGCTTCTTTCCCAGGCCACCCATTACTTTTTCTAAAAGCGTTACAGTGTTATATTAATGAAACAAATGTAAATACAACTAACTGGGTTAATTTGGTTGGGATCTCATTTGCTGAACTGTTATTCGTCGTCGTAACTACTTAAATCACCCGTAAGATTACCATTTTACTCATCTACCATTTCTACTAATATAACTCCTCATTTCACTCTTTTAACACAACTTTCTCTTCATATCACTCTTCTATTCACCACATAAAATGTCTCGGAGGCCAGGAAAAGAACCAACGGAAACCCCTGACTACTCACATCTGGTAAATTACCTTGTTTATTTCAATTAATTTTAAAAAAAACATTTTTGAGTCTTGGGGGAGGCGGTTCCCGCGACCGCCCGATCGTTGGGTCGGGCGGCTCCCGCGGACGCCCGACCCAGGGAACAAACGTCTGCGGGAGACGTCTCCCACGTAGGGTAGGCGTCTCCGGCAGATGCCTACCAGGGTAGGCGTCTCCCGCAGATGCCCTTTTTTTTTAATTTTTGTTAAAATTGATTATAAATTGTGATAAAATTTAAATAAATTGAATATTATGTTAATAATGAGTTAAATTAGTATAGTAAATCGTTTATTGATTATAAATTGTGATAATTAATGAATAAATTGCTAAATAAATTGATTATTATGTTAGTAATTAGTTGTGTACGATTTTAGTAAAGGATTATTGATTAATCATGATAATTGCTAAATAAATCGATTATTAAGTTAATAATTAGTTTAATTATTTTAGTAAATCCATTAATAAATTTGTATTTTTAAAATTGAATTAATAGTCATCGGGTTACCGTGGAGGAAAAGAGAAATCAATTCCCTTACGCGTGGTACGTAGTATAGCAGACGAGTCAGGTCCTCGTCATCCACGTACACGTGGTATTTCTGCTTCAGTTAGGAGAGAGAGATCTGTTACGTCGTCGTCAGACACCTGGAGAGTCTTTCGACGACGAGGATGATTCAGATGAGATGAGGAGTCACGACGACAGCTACGATGGGGGGCGATACGACTTGGGGCCACAGGAGGAGGTGGTACATCAGTCCGGTCGAGGCCGGGGGTGACACGGTGGTCCTTCAGCTGAGTGGGTCATTAGGAAGGATCGAGGTGGCCAGTTTGTTACCGGTGGTTCGAGTTCGTGCACTGCAGACGCCCGAGCTCAGAAGAAGAAGAGGGTGATGACGAGTCTTGGATCGTAACGGATATTATTCCCGGTGGTCCTGTAGATGGCAGTGTCATTCCGAGTTTTGGAGGACACGTCGCCAGACGCATCTGGGATGGCGAGGAGCGGAAGGTTTTGAAGTGCCATAATCGGCACAGAGCCTGTACGACATTGCAGGCATGGCGTTCAGTGATGACTGAGGATATGACGGCGACCGTGGTTGACAATGGATTGGGTCACTTGCCGTACATCATGTTTTCCTGCATCGACATGCCGTTGATTTCGGCATTCGTGGAGCGGTGGCATCCTGACACCAACACTTTCCACTTGCCGTTCGGAGAGATGACGTTCATGTTGCATGACGTCTTTCAGATTCTGCACATTCCTGTTGAGGGTCCCATGGTGAGTGCGCAGGCGCCGACATCTGAGTTGAAGTTTTATGTATCTGAGTTGCTGGGTGTCAGCCTGGAGGGTCTTAGGCGGGATAGCTCATTTTGGAGTGGCGGTGGTGTTAGTATCGACACTGTGGACGAGTGTTGCAGACGGGGGCGACCACCACGGACTGAGGATACGCAGATGATTGCTTATCTCTTCTTACTGCTAGGCTGCGTATTGTTTGTCGACAAGAGCGGTTCCAGACTGAGACCACGCGACTTATTGGAGGCGAGAGACCCAGATACCATTGGTCAATACTCATGGGGGTCGGCGACGTTGGCATATCTGTATCGCCAGCTGGGCATATCTAGTCGTGATGATTGTGGTCAGATTACGAGTTGTCTTACACTGCTCCAAGCTTGGATATATTGTAGGATCGTGTGGGTTTATGGGTCCACAATTAATGCTAATCACCTAATTACCTACTTGTTTATTCGATTAAAGAAATGCAGCGGAATTTAAACAACAAAACGAGCAAGTGTAGGAATATGCAAACCACAAATCGACTCGGCGTTTTTATTGAGGTTCGGCACCCCACCTGAGTCGTAGTCCTCTCTTGCAAGCTCCGCTCGGATCACCGAGCTCCGCTCATGACTTCACTAACCACTCCCTATTCCGGGCCGGGAGAGAACGCCTTTACAACCGTCAAACTCGCGAACAACCCTCGCCGAGCTTGGAATCCTCTTCTCACAATCCGAGAAGGATGCTTCGGGCTTTCCCCGGAGCCTTTACTCTTTTGACAACAAATGAGAACTTGAGTGGAGCAACACTCTCTAAATCTTGAGCACACTTGAGTAGGATTAAGGAATTGATCACTAAGTGTGGAAGGTTTAAAGCTTTGAGTGTTTTGGGATTCTTTCTAAAGTTTGGGACAAGTTTGTAGTGGGAGAGTTGTGTTAAAATGTGTTTTACAACTCCTTATATAGGCATTAGAGAGAATAGAACCGTTGGGACAAGATTTGATTGGATTTTGTGCAAAGCACACAAAGCAGAAAATTCGGGTTGCAAATACGTCCAGAAACGGTCGAACGAAAAGTGGAACGGTCTACCAAACGCTTGGGTTCGATAAGGATACGGTCGACCGAAATATGAATAGGTCGACCGAACACTTAAGTCTATTAAGAAAACGGTCGACCGAACAGCGTTACCGGTCGACCGAATAAGCGTTTCGGTAGAGGGAAAACTGGATCGGTCGAACGAAATCGTATCGACCGATAGCAGGGAATTTTTGACAAGGTTAAACGGTCGACCGAACTTGGCACATGGTTCGACCGTTTGGTTAAGTATATGGAGGTGTATATAGTTTTAATACGAATACGACCGTTGGGCATATACGACAAGAATAACGGTCGGAACAGTAAGTTCAAACGGTCGACCGAAGGAGATGGTGCGGTCGACCGAAACTGGACAGGGAAAACACAAACTGGATTACTTGATCATCCAGTCGACCAAACGGCCTGTATCGGTCGACCGAATGTGGGCAGACAGTTAGGGTTCAGGTTAAGTGTTTTCCGATCAAAGTTTGGGTGATCTATTGAAGTCCAAATTATGTGAAATTTTGTGTGTGACTTCTATAGGGAACCTAGTGTGTGATTAAGTTGATTTTAGCTCAAGTATGCTCAATTACACTTTGTTCCTAAGACTCAAAAGAAATCAAGATTACATGTCTTCTATTTAGTTTTAATTACATGTCTTGACTTCATTTCCTTCTTTCTTGAGTCTTGATCACCTGTAGAGGTTAGCACAATACAATATATATGCAATGTATAGTGTGTGCTACTCTAATTAAGATTAGGTTGATTAAATCATCAAAACATAAGATTAAGGCCAAAAAGCCAACATATATGAGTATTTTCCTGCGTTCCGCCCACATCGTGAGCGGAAGATTATTGAGCGTGGCCATCCTCGTTCGCGTATGTGGGCTATCCGGGCGAAGGATAAGAGCGAGAGTCGACTTCTTTCTATTCGTAGACGGCTAGATCAGATGACTGCATCGCAGGTATATAATGTATATATCATTCACGTTTATTTAAATTTAACTTTATTATTATTAATGTATAAACGTTTAGGTGGAGTGGTTACCGTATGGTCCCGAGCCTGCTGTAGCTGTGCCGAGGACTACATTTGCCGGCATTATTCGTTATAGGGATATCACAGAGCCTTATATACCTGATCGCGTGTTACGTCAGTTAGGTTACATTCAGGTGATACCGGTTGATATCCCGACCCCCGAGCATGCAGTACGGTCTGCGACTGCGACGATGTACGACGTCAGGCACAACGTTTCGTCTGCGGAATCGGTTTGGAGGACATTTCCGAGAGTAGGACGACTACACCTGACCGATCGGAGTCGTAGCCGCAACTCCTCCACTTGTGCTCCAGATTATTTGTAGTGGTTTGGTAGGTGCTCACATCCACTTCTCGTACCCTATGTGGAGGCGTGTTAGGAAGACGCCTCCACCTTGGTGGAGGCGGTTTAGCCAGACGCCCTAGTCGGGAAAAAAATTCCGCCCCCATTACCTCGCCGGATTTAGGTGTTTCGCCAGACATTTTCGTGGTGTTGGTACTTGGAATGTGAGTAAAACTGAGTCAAACACCTTGTTTAAAGACACGGGACGAAATCGGTATTAATTGATTTGTTAAGGGCAAAAAGGTCATTTTTGGGGCGATTTAAGTAGTTTTCCGGCGACGAATAGTAGTTCCCTTCTCTTTTGATAGTTAAGACCATGTTGAGATCAAATTTCAATAGTCTCGTTCAAATATTTAGGAGGATGGGATTTAAAACAAATTTATCTGGTCAAGACGGTCTGTGGAGGGGAGGGATCGAGTAGTCGGATGTTGCAGGGCGGTCGAGATTGGGTGGTCGTTGGCTTGTTGGCATGGCGGGGCTGGTGGTCGGGTGGGTTCAGAGGGGGTGGGGGCACAGATGGTTAGGTGGTCAGAAAGGGATGGGTCGGGATCAAGTGGGTTGACGGAAAGGTCGGGTTTGTAGGATTTCGTGTCCCTATGTACGTGTATATTTAAAAAAAATACAAGCATACATGATCGATTTCATATTTTCAGCAATTTTATGTACATTGTTTTGTGTTTATTTCAATATCATGCAACCTACATATATTAAAATAAACAAACAGGTTATCATACCCAAAAGTTCTCTAAAACATTTTCGAAAATCAGGAGTTTCGTTGCCCGTCGAATCGCCCGCCGATTCGCCTCCAAATGTTCACCAAACTCTAAACAAGATTAGAGAGAAATGAGCTAGACAATTCTGTTGGCTTTTTGGCCTTAATCTATGTTTTGATGATTTAATTAACCTAATCTTAATTATGATGATGTAGAGTAGCACACATATTGCATTGCATGTATATTGTATTGTGCTAACCTCTACAGGTGATCAAGACTCAAGAAAGAAGGAAATAAAGTCAAGACATGTAATTAAAGCTAAATCGAAGACATGTAATCTTGATTTATTTTGAGTCTTAAGAACATGTGTAAATTGAGCATACAAGAGTTAAAAACCAATCACATACACAATAGGTTCCCTATAGAAGTCACACACGAAATTTCACATTATTTGGACTTCATTAGATCACCCAAACCTTAGTCGGAAATCACTTATAAACTTAAACCCAGATTTCCTGTGTGAACCGGTCGACCGAACCAGTTCTCAGTTCGACCGTTTTATAACAGACTCTCCACAGTGATTTTACCGAACTCTACCGGTCGACCGGTTCTACATTTTCGGTCGACCGATTCCGGATTTTCATATGACCGTTTTTCTTGTCGTATATGTCCAACGGTCGTATTCGTATTAAAACTATATACACCTCCATATACTTAACCAAACGGTCGAACCATGTTCCAAGTTCGGTCGACCGTTTAACCTTGTCAAAAATTCCCTGCTATCGGTCGATACGATTTCGTTCGACCGATCCAATTTTCCCTCTACCGAAATGCTTATTCGGTCGACCGGTAACCCTGTTCGGTCGACCGTTTTCTTAATAGACTTAAGTGTTCGGTCGATCCATTCATATTTCAGTCGACCGTATTCTTATCGAACCCAAGCGTTCGGTCGACCGTTTCACCTTTTCGGTCGACCGTTTCTGGACAGATTTGCAGCCCGATTTTCTGACTTGTGTATCTTGCACAAAACCCAATCAAATCTATCCCAAACGGCTAGAAATCTTTAGGAGCTTATAAATAGAGGATCAAGACTTGTTGTTAACACAACTCTCCAACTCCAATTGTCCCAATACATTAGAGAGAAACCTTAATCCTCAAAGCTCCCAATTCTACACTCCATAAGCCTAAACTTCACACATTTGATCATAACTCATCCTACTCAAAGTGTGCTCAATTAGAGAGTGAATCCCACTCAGTTACAAGTATTGTCAAAAGAAGCAAGGACTTCGGTGAAAGCCCGAAGTGTCCCTCTCGGATTGTGAGAGGAAGAATTCAAGCAAGCGAGGGTTGTTCGCGTTGCTTGTGGTGTAAAGGCGTTCTCTCCCGGCCCGGAACGGGGAGTGGTTAGTGAAGACGTAGACGGAGCTCGCGGAGTCGAGCGGAGCTTACAAGAGAGGACTAGGACCCGGGTGGGGTGCCGAACCTCTATAAAAACGCCGTGTCTTCTTGTGGTTTGAATGTTATTTCCCTACTAGTCTTAAAATTGTTTCCGCTGCGTTTATTGATTGATTAGTTAAGGATTATATTAATAGTGATTAGTGGACCCATAACCCACACGATCCTACATTTGGTATCAGAGCCTTGTTCATTAATTTTGTTCTTAATCGATAAATTAACATGACTCTTAATGCATCCACACCTAGTGAATCATGTAAACCACCATATTTTGATGGAAATAACTTTGTATCATGGAAATCTAAAATGTCTTCATTTGTTAAATCCATGAACATTAACATGTGGTTTATGATTCAAACTCCATATGAATCACCTAGATATCATATTAGTAAATGGAGTTTAGAAGATGAGAAAAATGCATCCCTAAATGCTAAGGCTATGAATGTCATATTTTGTGCATTAGGAGATGAACATTTTAATCTTGTTTGCTCATGTGATAGTGCTCACTCTATATGGCAAACATTAGAAAAGAACTTTGGTGAAGGAGATTCATCAACTGGGGAGAAAGGAGCAACCACTCCAAAGGATGTAGCTCGAGCAAAGAAAATGGAGATTCACTCAACATCTTCATCATCGTCAAACTCATCCGATGGAGAAAGTGAAGATGAGGTATCTTCTAGTCACTCTTCAAGTTGTAGTTCAAGTGGAAAATCATCACATTCACATAAACTACAAAATGCATTTTTGAAAATGGTAGAAAAATGTAAAGAGCTTCATGAATCAAATAAATTAGCAAACAAGCAAATAGATGAGCTTAAATGTCAAAATGCATCTATGTTAGATGATAAAGTTGATTTGCTTGCTAAAATTGATGCTCTTACTTTAGAAAATGCATACTTGAAGAATGAGTGCTTAAATGATAAATCTACCTCATCTAATGCAATTGAAAGTCATATGCTTGATAATGACACTAATGACTTGCTTATTAAACTTGATAAATCTCATTTAGAAAGCAAACAATTATTACATGACTTAAATTGCATGAATGAAAAGGTTGCAAACTTAGAGATTCACATGCTTAACATGAATGAAAATCATAATTCTATGATTAAAAATCTAAATTGCTTAAATGAATCTCTAGCAACTAAAAACAGTGAACTTAATGTCTTAAATGAAAATTTGTCAAATAAATTGCATAAGTTCACACATGGCAATGAAAACAATTTTTATGTTAAAAACTTTTCTATTCAAATTAATGTTAAACATAATTTTGCCATGAAAAAGAAAGTAAGTGTAGAGGTACCAAAATCAACTTGGATTTGGGTACCAAAAGCTAAACTTAATGGACCCAAGCAAAAATGGGTACCAAAATCTACACTTGTAAGAGCTTGAGGAGGAGATTGGTGGTGACCGGGTGAGCCAAAACGTCAAATTCGAATCCGGTTGCATCACCAAGTCAAGATTGGAGCTAATCAAATTCAAGTTTGGTATAAAATTTCTATCTATGAATTTTCTGAAAAATTAGCTCTAATCTAGTTAATATGCTTAATTGTCATATCCTTAGATGTTTAATTCATTGCAAATCATATACCATATTCATTGCAAATCATTCATCACATCCATTGATTCTAAATGTCAAATTTTAAATGGATGTTTGAATAAGGCTTAAGTTGAAACTTAAATGAACTTAACTTGAATCATACTCATTGTTTCCATTTAGCCTTATTGATAGGGGGAGCTTAAATGTTATATCTTTTATTAGAGTAATGAAGTGCAAAATTTAGGGGGAGCAACTTCATTACAAGACATCCAAATTCTATGCTTAAAGTCATACTTATTTTTGTTTTTGATGGATGTCAAAGGGGGAGAGATAATTAAGGGGGTAACTTGGAATTTGGCATAAAATTTGAACAAAAACTATGCACATCCTTAGGGGGAGCATTAATATGCATAGTTTACATATACAAATTCCATGTATTTAGATAGAATTAAGATATAGGTTGCCATCATCAAAAAGGGGGAGATCGTTGGCTTTTTGGCCTTAATCTATGTTTTGATGATTTAATTAACCTAATCTTAATTATGATGATGTAGAGTAGCACACATATTACATTGCATGTATATTGTATTGTGCTAACCTCTACAGGTGATCAAGACTCAAGAAAGAAGGAAATAAAGTCAAGACATGTAATTAAAGCTAAATCGAAGACATGTAATCTTGATTTATTTTGAGTCTTAAGAACATGTGTAAATTGAGCATACAAGAGTTAAAAACCAATCACATACACAATAGGTTCCCTATAGAAGTCACACACGAAATTTCACATTATTTGGACTTCATTAGATCACCCAAACCTTAGTCGGAAATCACTTATAAACTTAAACCCAGATTTCCTGTGTGAACCGGTCGACCGAACCAGTTCTCAGTTCGACCGTTTTATAACAGACTCTCCACAGTGATTTTACCGAACTCTACCGGTCGACCGGTTCTACATTTTCGGTCGACCGATTCCGGATTTTCATATGACCGTTTTTCTTGTCGTATATGTCCAACGGTCGTATTCGTATTAAAACTATATACACCTCCATATACTTAACCAAACGGTCGAACCATGTTCCAAGTTCGGTCGACCGTTTAACCTTGTCAAAAATTCCCTGCTATCGGTCGATACGATTTCGTTCGACCGATCCAATTTTCCCTCTACCGAAATGCTTATTCGGTCGACCGGTAACCCTGTTCGGTCGACCGTTTTCTTAATAGACTTAAGTGTTCGGTCGATCCATTCATATTTCAGTCGACCGTATTCTTATCGAACCCAAGCGTTCGGTCGACCGTTTCACCTTTTCGGTCGACCGTTTCTGGACAGATTTGCAGCCCGATTTTCTGACTTGTGTATCTTGCACAAAACCCAATCAAATCTATCCCAAACGGCTAGAAATCTTTAGGAGCTTATAAATAGAGGATCAAGACTTGTTGTTAACACAACTCTCCAACTCCAATTGTCCCAATACATTAGAGAGAAACCTTAATCCTCAAAGCTCCCAATTCTACACTCCATAAGCCTAAACTTCACACATTTGATCATAACTCATCCTACTCAAAGTGTGCTCAATTAGAGAGTGAATCTCACTCAGTTACAAGTGTTGTCAAAAGAAGCAAGGACTTCGGTGAAAGCCCGAAGTGTCCCTCTCGGATTGTGAGAGGAAGAATTCAAGCAAGCGAGGGTTGTTCGCGATGCTTGTGGTGTAAAGGCGTTCTCTCCCGGCCCGGAACGGGGAGTGGTTAGTGAAGACGTAGGCGGAGCTCGCGGAATCGAGCGGAGCTTACAAGAGAGGACTAGGACCCGGGTGGGGTGCCGAACCTCTATAAAAACGACGTGTCTTCTTGTGGTTTGAATGTTATTTCCCTACTAGTCTTTAAATTGTTTCCGCTGCGTTTATTGCTTGATTAGTTAGGGATTATATTAATAGTGATTAGTGGACCCATAACCCACACGATCCTACAAATTCAATCTCTAAATCAAGCTAATGACCCATCCAAAGCTCCACGAGATTTGATCTCCAAAAGCTCTCTGACTAATTAAGAGAATTTCGTGGTGATTAGTGAAGAGATTAGGGAGAGACAGAATTTGCATTAACACTTATGAAACATGTAGGGTAAGAGATCCTATGTATACCCTCACAAATCATTCATATCATGAACTATTCTTTAGCTACGATCTCTTATTTTTCTCTCCCTAAAATCAATCACAATTTGCCACATAATCATCCTCAAAATCGTTTGACCAAGTCTGAAATTAATTCAGCCAATGATCTGAATTATTATCCCGATAATTTAGGCAAAACTGCACCAAACGGTCGCCCGGAACAAACTAACTGGTCGACCGATTGTTATTTAAACTCGATTTCGGTTGGACCATGAAATCCTTCTGTCAACCCATCATACACACCCAAAGCTATTGTGATTGGTCGAACAAAACACATAAACGGTCGACCGATTCAACGCAAGAATCGTCTACTGGAAATTTCCGGTCGGACAACGGCAGAGTCGATCGACCGATCAATACCAAGATCAACACTCGAAATCTCCTAGAAATTTTCAGTCGAACCACGACCCTATTACGGCCGACCGGTCACTACCAATACGAGCTTCCAAAAGCTACTGGAAGTTTTTGTTGGCTTTTTAGCCTTAATCTTTATTTAGTTTTGATGATTAAGTAATCTAATCTTAAATCTATATTTAATCAATCAACCTAGACAATCAAAGTAAGCAAACATGAATACATGCATTGCATATATATTCGTGTACTTGCGATATTCTTAATAGGTTGATGAAGAATCAAGCTAAGGAGCTTGGGGACAAGAAGATAAAGACTCAAGACATGTAATCAAGCTTTGGACCAATATGTAATGTAGTATAATTTGAGTCCTAAGGATTAATGTAAACTTGAGCACATTAGGATTCTGTCCCGTATCCCCACGGTTAACTGAACCCTTCTCGGTAAACCGAATCTTGTAGAGTTCGGTCCACCGAACACCTTGCGGTCAACCGTGTAGAATCCTTTAGGTGTTCCCTGGAATAACCACCTCGGTATACCGAACCGCCTTCGGTAGACCGAATTAGCCTGGACCGGTTTTGGACTTTGCTCCAACGGTCGTATTTAAATCTTGACTTAAAGCCAAATTGACTTATCCATATTCGGTACACCGAACTTCATTCGGTCAACCGAATCATATTGCTTTAGGAGACCAACGGCTATTTAACTTGACCGTTATTGGTAAACCAATCTCCCACGCTTTGTCAGCGCAAAACCCGCGCAAACTTCGGACTACCGAAGTATACACGGTCAACCGAACCTAGCATAAACAGAACCCTACCAATCTTACTGTCCAGTTTGGAACGGTTCACCGAATAGGTTTCGGTAAACCGAATTATATTAGGGTTGCTAGTTAGAGAGCTACTGGAGTTGAGTGAGCGGTTCACCGAATAGAATTCGGTAAACCGAAACGACCATCTTCGGTAATCCGTTGGGTTAACGGTCTACCGAAGAGCGTGCAAATTCTGCCCGAACTTTTGTCACATCATCACATTTCATGGGTCAACTTTCTCACCCACTCCCCAACGACTCTAAGAGCTTTGAAGCCTATATAAGGACCTCATTAGAAGCACAACACAAGCACTACACTCTCCAAACATCAAGTATCCTTGTGCTATCTTTCCCAAACCTTCAAAGCTCAAATCCTATACACTCAAGCCAAAACTTCACCACTTGTATTCCTAGATCCATATCATAATCCAAGTGTGCTCAAAGTTAGAGTGTCATTAGCAAGAGTTGTGATTCCATTCTTTCATCCAAATCACAAGAGTTGTAATAGCTTCAAGGAAGCTCCCTCTCGGGTTGTGAGAGGAGACACGGGCGAGGCGAGGTTGTTCGCGAGGCTCGGGTTTGTAAAGGCGTTGATCTCGGCCCGGTAACAAAGATCGGATAGTGGAAACCACAAGCGAGGCTCGAGAGACGAGCGGGGCTTGTGAGTGAGGACTAGGACCCGGGGAGGGTGCCGAACCTCGTTAAATCGGGCGTCGACTTCAACGTTGGTTTGCAAGTTCTCTATCTCTTAGAATAACCCTTGCATTATTAGTTGTTAGTTCGTAATTAGTTTTTAATTCCGCATCTTGTTTAATTACGATCACTAGAAGGCCCCTTAAGATCCCCACATTTGGTATCCCTACCTCAATATCCCTATCAACATTTCATTAATAGTTCACAATATCCCTACCTCAACCTTATACATCTTACTGAAAATTCTTGCATGCTCATTATATAAATCTAACTCATTAAAAATATGACGTGGTCTTTACTCCTCCAACATTCACACCACTAACCCTTCTAAACATGTTATTACTTAAATTATTTTGCACGCCTCCTCTGGTGGTGAAGTATCATTTGGATCAACCATGACATGGATCATTCCTTTAGCTTTGGGCCTTGAGTATCTTAAAGTATTTATTTTTTTTTTCTTTTTCCGTGATTCAACACATTTGCTTTTCTTTTTAACACTTATACCCTTTTTGCATTCGTGTAGCGAGTTTGGTCGATAATCCCGAGCTGGCAGACTCAAGTTACCGGGTTTCAAGATACCCCTACGGACCAGTGACTCGAAGGCTTGGGCTTTTGTAATCATTTTGCAAAATGTGTTTTCCTCACTTTATTTTTATTTTATTTTACTTTTATTTTCCTCAAGGCTTAATTGCTATTAGAAGTCCACACTTCCCGGTATATTTTCCTCAACCTCTGCTTTTTATCAACCACTTCAAAGATTTTGATTCATCCAATTTAAGTGCATACATGTCTTACAAGGGCCATGGGTTATTTCTTTGGAACTTAGATTTATGTCATAATTTCTACAAGCAGAACTATATAATAAGGAACAAAAACTTGATGCAATTTGTACACGGGTTTTGGCAGTTCAATCTTAAGCTATGTCATAGAATATTGAATTTTTTTTTTAAATAAAGCAGAACAGAAAATCAAATAGATAGATATGTACATATATAAACACCCCCCCCACACCTAAATCATGCATTGTCATCAATGTATGCATAGATAAAATAAATGCACTGATTACCTGCGTCGGCTTGCGGTAGAGGGGTTGAGTTTGCTCAAAGTCAACCATAATCAGAACTGGATTGAATGACACCATGTTGGTGCATGTATCCAGTTGAATTGTTCCCCATGTTGACTTGAGGAAAAGATTCCACTCTTCTCACTTGAATTGGTTCGCTTATTTGCTCGAGTGATGGTGGTTGAGTAAATGAATTACTCCCTTTTTTCTTACTTCCTTTTTGCTTATGTGATGATTTATTTGATTCAGAATTCTGATAAATACGTGCTCTCATCACAACATCACTTGGGTTGCATATTATTTCTGGCTCATTATCAATATGGAAGATATTAAATTCTGCTTTTAAGTTCCCGAAAGATAATTGCATGAGCCCATTTCGACAGTTTATTAATGCTTCCGAAGTGGCTAAAAAGGGTCTACCTAGAATTACAGGGATTTGTCGATTAGGATTTACAACAGGTTCAGTATCAAGTACGACAAAATCCACTGGATAAATGAAGTCACCAACCTTAATCAAAACGTCCTCTACTACACCTCTCGGTTTCTTAACAGAACAATCAGCGAATTGGAGGGTTGTCCTAGAGGGTTTCAGCGGACCAAGGTTGAGTTGCTCGTAGACAGAAAATGGGAGCAAGTTAACGCTTGCACCAAGGTCTAGAAGGGCTTTATTGATAAATGTATCTCCTATTGAACATGAAATTGTGGGACACCCCGGGTCCTTATATTTTATAGGAGATGTGTTGGAAAGAATTGAGCATATGTTTGCAGTTAAGAATGCCTTCTTTGGTACATTCGTTTTTCTCTTCTTAGTGCACAAATCTTTTAAGAATTTAGCATAAGCAGGTATTTGTTGAATCATGTCTAAGAGTGGAATGTTTACCTTAACTTGCTTAAATACTTCCAAGATTTTCTCTATTTGTGCACTAGAGTTCTTTTTGAGTCTATTGGGAAATGGGGCTTTAGGCACATAGACTCGCTCAGGTTCAGGTTGAGCTACAGGTTCAGGTTGGGTAGGTGGATTGGGCTTTTCAATTTGGACGTCGGGTTCAATGGTCAAGTCATATGTGGGTGCTTGATGGCTAGATTGATTAGTCATTCTAGGGTTTACCACATTATTGTCAATTTGTCTTCCGGACCGTAATGATACTACAGCATTGATTTGTTGGAACGGTCCTTCCTCATTAACCATTTGAACCGGTCTAGGGTTGTTATTTCCTGCAGGTGGTTGATAAGATTGATATTGATTATTAGTTCTTGGGTTCACCTCAGGTTGACTTGGAAATTGGCCATTTTCTCTTTCACCTATTATCTGTGCTAATTGGCTGACCTGTGTCTCTAGCCTTTGGAATGATTGGTTGGTTGTTTGTATAAAAGTTGTCATTAAAGTTTCTAATTTTGTCAACCTAACCTCATGATTTCCATTGTTTTTACCCCCAGATGATGTATTATTTTGGTTATATGGGGTTTGTTGTTGTCTAGGAGGTTGTCCTTGTTGGGTCCACGAAAAATTGGGATGATTACGCCAACCTGGGTTATAGGTTGATGCGTAAGGATCATTTCTAGAATTGTTAAATGTGGCATTAACATGTTCCAGGTCCACACAGTCCTCCATTAAATGATCAGTCTGACCACATCTAGAGCAGGGGATAGACAAGGGTTGATTCATTCGGGATTGATTTTGTAGCTCTAGACTTTCCATTCTACGCATTAGGGTAGCTAGTTTTGCCTCAGCCGCTATGTTGGAGTCTACAGCTAAGACACCTGGTCGGGGTTGACTCGCTATCCTAGATCCAATACTCGGGTTGATGGGTGTTCTAGCATTGTCCCATTGCATACTATTTTCAGCTAAATCCTCAAGAAAAGTCCAGGCATCATTTTCATTTTTGGACATGAAGTTCCCTTGGCTCACAGATTCTAGCATAACTCTAGATGTGGGTGTCAATCCCTCATAAATAATTTGGCGTAATTGTCATTTTGGAATTCCGTGATGAGGGCATTGGGTCAAGACACTTTTAAATCTTTCAAGATAGGAATAGAACGGCTCCCTCTCAGACTGAACGAATGCAACAATTTCATTCCTAATCTTCATAGTCTTATGGTTGGGGAAATATTTTTTTAGAAACACTTGAACAAACTCAGCCCAACTCCTAATAGATCTCTCGGCTAGACTATATAGTCATTTCTTAGGGTCGTCTTTCAGTGCTAGAGGCACGAATTTCAGACGCACTGCCTCTTCAGGGATATGCTGGTATTGCATAAGAGAGCAGATTTCCTCAAATTCTCTAAGGAAGAGATATGGATCTTCCCTAGAGGTGAACTTAGGCAGCATACTCATGTATTGTGCCTTAAGTTCGAAGTCGCGACCCGGTATGGTGGGCATAACGATGCACGATGGCTGAGCAGCCATCGTTGGGTAGCACCGATCCCTCAAAGTTATAGGTTGCGCAACAGGCGGGTCCACTACGTTCTCACCCATTAGATCCGGGTGAGGTGGTGCAACAGATGGGTTGGGGTTAAGCTCTAGACTGGAATCCAGATGAACTCGTGAGAGTCGATTGCTTAAATCCCGCACCCAAATCTGAGTGCACCGGTTTGAATTAATTTTTTTGAATTTGAATTCGAAATTTAAATTTCAAATTCAATTCCAAGAATCAATTACTCTCTTTTTTTTTGAATTTTTGAATTTAAAAAAAAAAATTTATTTTTTTTTATTTTAAAGGAAACAAACAATAGAAAGGTAAGGATGAGAAAGGAAAGAAGACTCAGACGAGAAGGGAAACTTAACTCTAAAGGATAAAAATTAGGGTTGGTCAGAAATTTCCTGAACAAGCACGGTCAAAACAATCCTAGACCTAGTGTCACTTAGATCTAGACGACTCCTAACTGGTTGAGTCGAATTGATTTGCTTGATTCACCTCCCTCACCAATCAAACCAAGTTGGCCAGTTAGTGTATAGCTAGTGGGGGCGCTTCCAACAGAGTCGGTGCCAATTAGACAACCACGTCGCTTGGAAGACTTTCGTCGACACAAAAACACTTTCTAGACACCAAATTGAATTCAATTAGCTTCAGGTCATAGCAAGTCAAACCAATCTCCTCCTTAATTGAGTCCGAGTCCTTAGGGGCCAATGTCTAATTGATTTTAAATTTCTGGCTTAGGCGACACTTCAGGATTGTGGTTTGTGGGCTACGGGAGGGTGATGAAATCCCCACCGTATCTTTTCCTACGGAGTTGCCCTTAAGATAGTTTAACTTAAATCTAGCAAAGATAGTCAAACAATGGTCTTTTTAATGGGGGCAATTGCAAAGTTGTATGCAACTAAATTATATGCTCTAATGCAATCGATAAAAACCTCGATACGTACCTTGCCTCCAGCAATCTTCAACAAGTATTAATTTGCAAGAATTTAGCAAGAATAATGCAAGCAAAACATTATATGATGCATGCACTAAGGTCTTTCTAATTTTGCCAATTTTAGGTCAGAGTTGAATTATTGCCAATTATGGAATTGTAACCCTAACACGTGCAATTCTACGAAAGGGAACTTTTCAACTATTCAGATTTTACGAGAAAGGCAAGAAAAGTTACCTCCGCAATGCTCAGTCGGGTTCGCCGCCTGCTCTCGGAGATTCCAGTAGCTTAATGCGACCACCCAGAGATGCCGACGATGCCCCAGAAATTTGAAGACCAGAACCCACACTGGTGCGGCGATTCCGCCGCAAGTCACCTTGTAGATGCGGCGATTCCGCCGCCCAAGTGTCTCAGAACGCTCCTGGATTTCGCCGCGCGCTCTGTTGTCTCCTGCTACACAAATTCAAATACTTAGATCGCGCACAAGGTAGACAGGAAAAATCGAAAACACAAAAACTAACGAAATCTTCGTCGCCTCCCCGGCAACGGCGCCAAAAACTTGATGAAGATTTAAATTTATACCGCAAGTGCACGGCGTCTATGAAGACGTGGCAAGTACGGGTCGAACACAAGGAGGGAGAGATTTCGTTATTTTTGTTATTTTCGATTAGGGGAAGAAGGGAAGAAGAAATAAGTTGGGTTTTTGGTATTTTTGATTTAATTATCTAAAGTACGAAACAAAAGCAATTAAAATTAAAACAAGAACAAAGAAGAGAATTCCGTCGGGTGGAGGTCTAGACTTAGGTTTAGATTGGAGAATGGAGAAACTTGAAATAAATCATGTTAGTTATGAAGCATTACAAGATAAATGATTTAACATAAACTCAAGTAATCAAAATATACTAATCACGAACTTAAAACAATAACATGCATTCATCTTCTCTACCCCTAATTCCATCACCTCCACCCTTTGGAAAGAGTTAGAAACTCATGGAGGGAGGAAGAAGAAAGGATCCTAGAGACATCAAAAGAAAATAAAAGCAAAACAAAATAAAACAGAAATTTATTACTAATGATCCAAGACCAAAGGTTCAAAGATGTGTTACATTCGTCCTACAGGGCTATTTATAGCCGATACAGGGGATAACAATACATAAAAGGATAGTACACGCGTCAACCCAACACTGGACAAAATTGGAGCACACAGATCCTCACTGGTGCGGCGAAATCGCCGCACAATGCATGGGAGATGCGGCGGAATCGCCGCCCAAGTCAAGGATTTCGCCCCCGGATTTCTGTGGTGCGTTTATGGCATGATTTGATCTTTATTTGCGCGTCTGGATGGATTCTTTCCATTCTTTTAAACTCCGGATTAATTCCTTCCATTGTTGGAGATTTATATTTGACTTTTCTTTTGACTTTTCCAACAAAATAACTTGATCCTTTTCTTTTGCAATCAGGTCCTTGGTATTTTGCAATTAAGCCCTTGACCTTTTTGTAATTAGCTCCTTGAATGCTTTTATGCTTGGATGCATTTCCATTTGAAACCCGATAAGCTTGAATTCGGTCTTTATGATAGAAATGAATCTTTTGCAAACGTTTATGCCCGGAATGTGGGTAATCTGCATTCAGGTCCCTGTATTCTGTAAATACGACTAAACACATACCTTAGTAGCATTTATTGATATAAAAGTAATCTAAATGAAAGACATATGATGCAATGTATGCAATGCATCAAGAAGAGAGTCAAGAAATCCTTGGGGCTACACGTCGTCGCCAATTCGATCAAAGAAGATAGTGATATCGAGGAACAATTGGTGACACATCAATTTAAGGAATTTCTCAAAGAAGAGAAAGAAAGGAAGAAGAAGAAGAAGAAGAAGAGCAAAAAGAAGGAGAAGAAGAAGAAGAAGGCACTTAAAGCCACTTGGGACTCCTCATCATCTTCTTCAATAGAGGAATTCGCCTCATTGTGCTTCATGGCAAGAAAAGACGATGAAAGTGAGGTATCTTCCTCCTCTTCTTATAATTCAAATAGTTCAAACAATTCAAATGATTATAATGAACTTCAAAATGAATTTAATGAATTGCTTGAAAATTTTGAAAAAGTTTGTGAGAAAAATAAACTAGCAAAGAAAAATATAAATGAGCTTCAATCTCAAATCAAATCTATTATGAATGAAAAGATTGAAATTCTTGCCAGTCATGATAAGATTGCATTAGAGAACACTCAATTAGTAGATAAAATTACATCTCTAAATGCAAATTCATCATGTGATCAAAATATTCAAGATCTAATTGCCAAAAATGTTATATTACAAAGAGATCTTGAAAGATTCACAAACGGTAAGAAAATGCTTGACATGTTAATAAGTAGTCAAAGACAATCACTAGATAAACATGGTATAGGTTTTTATGCTAATAACTTTAAGAACCATGTTATTCACACTACTTTGAATGGAAAGCATTTTGTAGTGAATAAAACTTCCTCAAGTATTTGGGCACTTAAAACCAAAATGGTTTGGGTTCCAAAAACTAACATGATTGGACCCAAGCAAAAATGGGTACCAAAATCTTCAATTGTAGGTACTTGAAGGAGAAAATCGGTGGTGACCGGATGAGCTTAAAAGAAAAATTTAAAGCCGGTTGCATCACCGAATACGGGTTGAGTCAATTCAAAGCGCCACGACGGTATAAATTTTGATTGATTCTAATCTAAATTTTAGAGCTTAATAGACATATCTTATGATATAATTCATTGCATATCTTATACCCTATTCATTGCATATCTTATACCACATCCATAATCATAAATGTAAAATTGTAAAATGGATGTTAAATAGGCTAAGAGGGAGAATAGAAATGCACTTAATTGTTAATACTCATTGTTGCTATTTAGCCTAATTGATAGGGGGAGCCTAAAATTGCAAAATCATATAATTAAGGGGGAGAATTAGATATCTTTTACCTTTGCATCAAATGCTTAATGTTTGCTTTTTGATTGATGTCAAAGGGGGAGAAGAATTAAGATGAGCTTCAATTTTAAAAAAACTATGCATGTTGTTAGGGGGAGAAATCTTGTAAATGCATAGATTACATATATGTTAAGAAACAAAACATATAGAAAGGGGAGAAATACAATTGAACTCAAAATATTAAGATATAGATTTGCCATCATCAAAAAGGGGGAGATTGTTGGCTTTTTAGCCTTAATCTTTATTTAGTTTTGATGATTAAGTAATCTAATCTTAAATCTATATTTAATCAATCAACCTAGACAATCAAAGTAAGCAAACATGAATACATGCATTGCATATATATTCGTGTACTTGCGATATTCTTAATAGGTTGATGAAGAATCAAGCTAAGGAGCTTGGGGACAAGAAGATAAAGACTCAAGACATGTAATCAAGCTTTGGACCAATATGTAATGTAGTATAATTTGAGTCCTAAGGATTAATGTAAACTTGAGCACATTAGGATTCTGTCCCGTATCCCCACGGTTAACTGAACCCTTCTCGGTAAACCGAATCTTGTAGAGTTCGGTCCACCGAACACCTTGCGGTCAACCGTGTAGAATCCTTTAGGTGTTCCCTGGAATAACCACCTCGGTATACCGAACCGCCTTCGGTAGACCGAATTAGCCTGGACCGGTTTTGGACTTTGCTCCAACGGTCGTATTTAAATCTTGACTTAAAGCCAAATTGACTTATCCATATTCGGTACACCGAACTTCATTCGGTCAACCGAATCATATTGCTTTAGGAGACCAACGGCTATTTAACTTGACCGTTATTGGTAAACCAATCTCCCACGCTTTGTCAGCGCAAAACCCGCGCAAACTTCGGACTACCGAAGTATACACGGTCAACCGAACCTAGCATAAACAGAACCCTACCAATCTTACTGTCCAGTTTGGAACGGTTCACCGAATAGGTTTCGGTAAACCGAATTATATTAGGGTTGCTAGTTAGAGAGCTACTGGAGTTGAGTGAGCGGTTCACCGAATAGAATTCGGTAAACCGAAACGACCATCTTCGGTAATCCGTTGGGTTAACGGTCTACCGAAGAGCGTGCAAATTCTGCCCGAACTTTTGTCACATCATCACATTTCATGGGTCAACTTTCTCACCCACTCCCCAACGACTCTAAGAGCTTTGAAGCCTATATAAGGACCTCATTAGAAGCACAACACAAGCACTACACTCTCCAAACATCAAGTATCCTTGTGCTATCTTTCCCAAACCTTCAAAGCTCAAATCCTATACACTCAAGCCAAAACTTCACCACTTGTATTCCTAGATCCATATCATAATCCAAGTGTGCTCAAAGTTAGAGTGTCATTAGCAAGAGTTGTGATTCCATTCTTTCATCCAAATCACAAGAGTTGTAATAGCTTCAAGGAAGCTCCCTCTCGGGTTGTGAGAGGAGACACGGGCGAGGCGAGGTTGTTCGCGAGGCTCGGGTTTGTAAAGGCGTTGATCTCGGCCCGGTAACAAAGATCGGATAGTGGAAACCACAAGCGAGGCTCGAGAGACGAGCGGGGCTTGTGAGTGAGGACTAGGACCCGGGGAGGGTGCCGAACCTCGTTAAATCGGGCGTCGACTTCAACGTTGGTTTGCAAGTTCTCTATCTCTTAGAATAACCCTTGCATGATTAGTTGTTAGTTCGTAATTAGTTTTTAATTCCGCATCTTGTTTAATTACGATCACTAGAGGGCCCCTTAAGATCCCCACAGTTTTCGATCGACCAAACGCGTCCATCTAGTCGACCGTTCACACGCTCAACAACTATTGTGAATTTTCGGTCGACTGGTCTCCAAAAAACGTTGGACCGTTTTGTCCGATTTTTGCCTTTATCAAATTTTGGATTTATTTCCATCAAAGTTTGATCTTTTGAGGTTTTAGCAAATTCAGAACTCATGTAATATACTATCCTATGTAATGTTAAATTATTACATCCCATAATATATACATCTTATATGAATTTATTCATGATTCTAATTATGTCAATTTTCGTGACATATTGATTTTATTGATTCACCACATGTGTCCATTTTCACATGAAACCCGACATATCATATTAACTCAAAATCAAGTTTCTTATTTCCGAGTTTTGTGGTGTGACCTATAGGAATATCTAAGCTAAATTGACAACGATATTAAACACTCAATATCTCAAACTATAAACAGTATCTAGCTACTGTTGGATCGTGTGGGTTATGGGTCCACAAACTAATCACTTTTAATCTAATCCCTAATTTTCTACTTGATTAAGCAAACAAATGCACAGCGGAATAAACAAACAAGTAGAGAAAGAAAGACAATGCAAACCACAAAAGACGCGTCGGTTTTTATAGAGGTTCGGCACCCCACCCGGGTCCTAGTCCTCTCTTGTAAGCTCCGCTCGACTCCGCGAGCTCCGCCTACGTCTTCACTAACCACTCCCCGTTCCGGGCCGGGAGAGAACGCCTTTACACCACAAGCAACGCGAACAACCCTCGCTTGCTTGAATCTTCCTCTCACAATCCGAGAGGGACACTTCGGGCTTTCACCGAAGTCCTTGCTTCCTTTTACAACAATTGAGAACTTGAGTGGAACAACACTCTCTAAACTTTGAGCACACTTGAGTAGGATGAAGAAATGATCACTAAGTGTGGAAGGTTTGTAGCTTTGAGTGTTTTGAATTCTCTCTAAAGTTTGGGACAAGTTTGTAGTGGGAGAGTTGTGTTAAAATGTGTTTTACAACTCTATTTATAAGCATTAGAGAGAATAGATCCGTTGGGACAAGATTTGGTTGGATATTGTGCAAAGAACACAAAGCAGAAAATCGGGCTGCAAATCTGTCCAGAAACGGTCGACCGAAAAGGTGCAACGGTCGACCGAACGCTTGGGTTTGATAGGGATACGGTCGACCGAAATATGAATCGGTCGACAGAACACTAAAGTCAATTAAGAAAACGGTCGACCGAACAAGATTACCGGTCGACCGAACAAGCGTTTCGGTAGAGGGAAAAATGGATCGGTCGAACGAAATTGTGTTGACCGATAGCAGGGGATTTTGACAAGGTTAAACGGTCGACCGAACTTGGCACATGGTTCGACCGTTTGGTTAAGTATATGGAGGTGTATATAGTTTTAATACGAATACGACCGTTGGGCATATACGACAAGAATAACGGTCGGAACAGTAAGTTCAAACGGTCGACCGAAAGATATGGTGCGGTCGACCGAAACCAGGCAGGAAAACACAGATTGGATTACTTGATCATCCGGTCGACCGAACGGCATGTTGCGGTCGACCGAATGTGGGCAGACAGTTAGGGTTCAGATTTTGTGTTTTCCGGTCTAAGTTTGGTTGATCTATTGAAGTCCAAATAATGTGAAATTTCGTGTGTGACTTCTATATGGAACCTAGTGTGTGATTAAGTTGATTTTAGCTCAAGTATGCTCAATTACACTTTGTTCCTAAGACTCAAAAGAAATCAATATTACATGTCTTTGATATAGCTTTAATTACATGTCTTGACTTCATTTCCATCTTTCTTGAGTCTTGATCACCTGTAGAGGTTTGCACAATACAATATATATGCAATGCATAGTGTGTGCTACTCTAATTAAGATTAGGTTGATTAAATCATCAAAACATAAGATTAAGGCCAAAAAGCCAACAGCTACATATTATAGTTAGATAATTAGCATAGATGTCTTGTACCACTTGAAGTAAACACGATATATTTAGTGATGTAAGTGCACCACTTGTGTCTATCTCGTCTCATGATATTAAGAATATATATAAAGTAGAAATGTGTCACCATCGTATTATATTCATTTCTTGATCTCTTTAAGCTAATTATAATTATATAGCTTAACTCAAGCCACATAGTGCACATTATAAATTTGTTTTATCAATGGGCCAATTAATATCATCACTCAATTAAGAGGGACAATGATAATCTTTTGACTAGCTATTTTTTCCAACATAAGTCACGTTCAACCAACTATTGTCTTTATCACTATACTCATTGATAACTTTTGACAATAATCAAATTCAACACTCTTTATGTGAAAAGATATAAGTCTCATATCTTAGGATGCAAGACACAGTAAAACATTAATGACACATAACACAATTCCATAATATTTTACTTGTTAGGTCTATTCAATATATAAAAGTAATTTTTTCCTCTTTTATATACTCGTGTCGTCAAATATTTGTAGAGCTACAATAATCGATTACCAACGCGAAAATCTTATCTCGGTAATTAATGTTCCATGTTAATTACATGATTGTTAATAACTTTTGATTTATGTAAACCATTATCTTTTAGAGCTCTACGGTTACGAACCAAGAGTCTCTTCCTTAACACTTCCAAAAGACGAATACAAGAATCAAAGAACAAAATGCTTGCACATTCAATTCATAATAATTGACATATAGAAGTAAAACTTTTAGAACACATTGCTTTTAGGGTTTTGGTTGGCGTTTGGGTTAGGTTTTTGTGTGTGTTTGATTTGGGGTTGAAAAGAAAACCCAGTTAAATTAACAAAAAATAATAATTAAGAGCTTACCACGTTAGATGCAAGGGGATGTAATTGTGATTAATATAAGATACCGCGTGGGTTTTCTTGAGAACCGACATGTTAAGCTTGATACCACATTGTTTTATTTAAGACCGACGTCGTAAACAATCTTATACGTTGATTGAGCGACGAGGAAAGCTAATTTTCTAGCAATGTAGGGGGTAGAGTAGATAAAAACACACATAAATAAAGAAGAAAATGAGTATAAAGAGGGGTAAGGGGAAAATCGAGTTGTTGTTGGATTCCAACTTGGCGACCTGCATATTTAAAGGTATTCTTACATGACTGGTCAAGCTAACTCAAGTTTTCTAAGCTAGTCATTATACAAAAGGACATGAACATGAAGGAAGTTTGAAGCTCGTACGCCAAGATATCATAATTGCTCAACAAGATCTGGACCTCTCTAATGTTGCCTCTTTAGTTGTAACTTGTGAGACCATCCGCAGCAATGACCTAGGTCATCCACATTATCTCTCTTCTTTTTCTCTCTGCCACGTCATCATGACCCAACCTAATGTTTCTCCCTCATTATTCACCCATTAACCATAACCTAGGTCATCCCACTCTCTTTCCTCCACATCATTAATTTTCTTCTCAACTTTAATTATATTCCAAAATCATTTATATTTACCAAAAACATTATTTATTTAACCAGCAATGATTACCAAATATTAAATATCATTAATTTTCTTCTCAACTTTTATTCTATCCCCAAATCATAACCCATCCCGACAGGTTGGTCAGGGGTCCAACGATCGGGTCGTGCAGGTTGACGATCGTGGATGACTCGGTCTTCCGCGGTCGTCCGGGGTCATCCACGAGGGATGAGCCCATTAAGGATGCTCTAACATCAAATTGGCGACTACAAGGACCGATCATTCAATGTATAAGAAATCTGACCATGTTTTCGACAGCCATGCTTTGACCTATTGGAAGAGAATATAACCAAAATTTCATATATTAATATAATTCTGTATGTGTCAACAATAAAGTTTTAAATTTAAATTAGACATAAAATCTTGTTTTCTTTTAGGAGCCCTTCCTAAATCCTAACAAGAGTTCGGAAGTATGGGCTGTTAGCAAAATAAAACAACCCAGAATATGGAATCCAGCCCAAGTCCACTTTAAAATTTTAAAACATCCACTACGAGCACATTCTAATTAGAACCGTATGCTTGTGGACATATTTCTAAATCACTAATTTTTATTAAAGGCATACTTATTCTATTGCATATAATTTAATGTACCAAAAAATTATATTGAAATGCCTTCTTATAGAAGAAAAGTTGCTATTATAACGACGTCGACCTAATCATATGTCATGCCAACTCTATTTTACCAAAATAAGAACTATTAAATCCCTTCTATTACAACGACAAAACCCTAAACCTAGTCATTCCTTGTTCATTCTATTTGACAAAAAAACCCTAGAACAACAAGAAATTCTAAACGCATCAACAAAAGTGGTAAATGTTCCTTGCAAGAAAAAATTACAACTAAAAACGAGGTTGTTAATTAGACCAAGTCACTCAAAAGTCAAATCATTGTTTGCATAAGCAAAACCATAGGTGTTGGCGTTTGGGTTTTTATAGGAACAATTACAATTAAACACGCGGATTAATTTTTCAAAAGAACCCAAAATAAAATGATAATGCTTTGCAGTTAGACATTAATGGATTAACAAGATCGAACCTTTAATCTTGGTTGTACGGTCTTAATTAGAATCAAGAATTGATCCTCTCCGATTCATACACACACACACATTCAAATGTTAACAACATATACATATTGTGTTGCACTACAAGTCCGGAGTTCCACTCGATCCCCACAAATCCCTCTCAACACAACACAACTCTCTAATCTCTCTCTACATTGCCAACACACATTGCCATATCTTACTATCTTAATTACATATAAGGAATAGAAGTGAGAGGCACGAAGCTTTTGTTGTTGCTGGGGTGTATTTGGACTTAATTGTCGTTACTTATGGCGGTGGAGTTCCAAGTCGAGGTCCCCGTCGCACCTCCGGTCACTGCCGCTTCTAACCCTCTTCTCCAGGCTCAACGGACGGTCTCACTCAAAGTACGTATTTGCATGGATTATGATTAATCATTTGAATTTTAGGGTTTGTGGCAATCTTCGTATTGTGGTTCTTTCTCTAGATCAATCTTACTTACTCATTTAGGTTTCTTTTGTTTGTGCAATTTATGAAACTTTTGATATCTTGGGTTGTTTGATATCTTTACTTTTGTCCTTGGTATGGTCTGATTCTTGTGTTTTTGCATGAATATAGTTGCTTTGTGATTAATCTTGTTCGCCTTCTATATCGATCTTTACTCTTTATTTTGTTTTGTTCACGAAAATAAAGATTTGGGTTTCTTCGGCTCATACGTTTGTATCAAGTCTGCCATGTTTTGATGTGATTCTTGAAATTTTTTCATGGAATCTTTTATTAGGGTTTATATGTGGTGTTTGCGTGATGCAATTCGTTTCTTCACTTGAAATTTGTATATATTTGGAAAAAATGGTTTCTACACTTGTTTGTTATTACGTGCCTCACTCTTTCTCTATAATCTGTTTGATTCTACAAAGTTGAATTTTGATCTTTTATAAAGTGATGAATTTACCCTCATTAATGTGATCTTCCTTTAATCTTTGGAAAATTGCACTTTGTAAGGTTTCGCACGTCTCTCTATACATAGATTTTGCTATATTTTTTGCTTCATTCTTTAAGGAAAAGCGCTGTAAAACGAAATTTAATTTCTTGAAGGAAAATCTCTCTAGGCGTTTCTCTCTCTGTGCATGGTTTCTTTGCTTAACCACCAAATTAGTTTTAATTGTTTTTAGTGGTACTAAAAGAATATTTAACATGTGTTTGTCACATACACTCTCTCCATCTATAGGTCTTTCTTTCTTGTTTCGAGGTAATTAAAACTCATTTTCCGATGTTTCTCCATAAAACCTGCATTTTTTTTGCGTTGGAAAAACTTTACTCTTTTAGTATTCCCATATGCTGCTATGCGTTTTGGTACATTACACTTTTCCACGTGTTCGGCCTAATGACGATCTAACTCTCGTTAGAGTCTCTAGACTTCTCTCCGGATCTCTTGCCCTTAATCTCTGTTTTGTTGCTAAAGCTTGCGGATTTTAGGGTTTGTTGCCGTTTGTTTCTTTGGGTTTGTAGAGCTTTCTATATTGGATCACACACGTGTTTGACTGTCCTTAGCACCCTTTACATCAATAATTAAACATCTGTTCACTTTGAAATATTGGAATGAAAATTCTTAAAATAGAAATATGTAATTAAGTTTTTCAAAGCAATAAGCCTTGTCTTGGTTAACTTGGCTAGACGTATTATTTGTCTTATGGTAAGTTTTCAATTATAGTAATTATTATTGACATGCCTAAAATTTATCTACTACCGATACTCATTTTTAGTTTATCAAAGTAAGTTGTCTATTTTTAGTTTGACTTCTTCAAGTAAAAACCAAACCGTAGCATCACGTAGAATCATGTGAATTTTACTTTATTATGTTAACATAATAAGTTTAAATTACAAAGAGCGCGAACAATTATATGATTAAAAGAATTAATCAACTCAAAGAATGTCTTACAAATTTGGAGATACATGAAATGTCTTAATTGCTATGTTTAATTCCTTCTGTTCTTTGACTTGCATGGATGAAAACCTTTAGCAGCATGTGTTTAGGGTTCAGATTACGTCCAAGGGTAGTCGTTCATAAATATACATTTAACCATGTAAACAATATTCCGATGGTTAGAGTTTCGTTAATTAATTTGTTCTGTGAGGGGCAATATTCAAACTAAACGTACAATCTTGACCTTGTATTGTTGCATGCATGCATGGACGGACGGACGTACGTAGTTTGAAGATGTGGCGTACAAAATCAAGAACAAAGGGAAACTCCCCGGCGACCGGACCATCCTCCATGGCATCTCCGGCGTGGTCCACCCGGGCGAGATGCTGGCGATGCTCGGACCGTCCGGGAGCGGTAAGACCACCCTCCTAACCGCCCTAGGCGGCCGCCTTGGTAGGTCCCTCTCCGGCTCAATCACCTACAACAACCACCCTTTCTCCACCTCCATGAAGCGAAACCTTGGTTTCGTCACCCAAGACGACGTCTTATACCCCCACCTCACCGTCGCCGACACCCTTTTCTACACCTCCCTCCTCCGCCTGCCAAAGACCCTCACTAGGGCAGAGAAGCTGGCCCAAACGGAGGCCGTTATGGCCCAATTGGGCCTAACGGGCTGCCGGGACAGCATTATCGGGGGGCCGTTGCTTAGGGGGATCTCCGGCGGGGAGCGAAAAAGAGTTAGCATTGGACAGGAAATGCTTATAAATCCTAGTTTGATCTTCCTCGACGAGCCCACCTCTGGGCTGGACTCGACCACTGCCCAGAGGATTGTGAGGACTTTGTGGGAGCTTGCAAAGGGTGGCCGGACCGTCGTCATGACAATTCACCAACCCTCAAGTAGACTTTTTTATATGTTCCATAAGATCTTGCTTTTGTCCGATGGGAGCCCCATGTTTTTTGGGAAGGGATCGGAGGCCATTGCGTATTTCGAGAGGGTCGGATATGCTCCGTCGGTTGCCATGAATCCTTCCGATTTTCTACTCGACCTCGCCAATGGTAAGATATTCATCTCCCTGCAGCCAATACGCATTGGGTATTAATTTTAAGATATCACCAAAATCTTTTAGTACTCTTAATTCGATCAAATCATTCAATTCTACTTGGTATTTTGAGGTATCAAGGGAGTAGTAGTACACAAATCCTTCTTAAATATTAATCTAGCTCTGTGATTTACCATACGGGCTCGACGTTCATAATTTAATACATACCGATTTTGGTCATATGCATAAAAATACATAAAAATCTAAGAACATATAAAAATATATATCAATTATGTTGTACTTATTATTTCTACTCTAGTGTAACTAAGATAAAAAAAACATATTTACTCGGGATGTGACCGTAGTGATTCCAACTATTTTTTGAATTAAAAACCAACAAATCGAGTTACATGTTTGTTGTTGTTCATTATAATTGAATGGTTGTGATCATGTCCAGGAGTAGGAATGGATGAGACTCATGAGGCCCCCGCAGAGACAAAGCAGGAGCTGAAGAAGGCCTACGAGGACAACATAAAACCGGGGCTACACGACGAGCTTCGCGAGGCGAGCAAGAAGATGGAGGAGATGGAGATGGTAAGGGAAGATTACGCTTGGCCGACTTCATGGTGGGAGCAATTTAGGGTTCTTCTGGAGAGAGACCTCAAGGAGAGAAGACACGAAGCCTTCTCCAAGCTAAGGATAGTTCAAGTCCTCATCGTCGCTTTCCTTTGTGGCTTCCTCTGGTGGCGCTCTCAGGGTAACGTCTTGGATCAGGTACTAACTCATTTTTCCAATAGAACACATTTTAAGAATAGTTAATCGTTACATATATATATATGTGTCATACGTACGTACGTATGTACGTGCGCATTTTGTAATAAACTCATGTACGTTTACTATTTTCACCTAAGTGCTTAAAAACTCATGAACGTAAGTATGAGATGGTTATATATATATTTTTTCTTTTTAGGTCGGATTACTATTCTTTTCGACCGGATTCTGGGGCTTCTTCCCGTTGTTCCAAGCCATATTCACCTTCCCTCAGGAGCGAACTTTGCTGGCGAAAGAGAGATCGTCCGGTATGTACCGGTTATCGTCGTACTTCGCCTCTAGAATGGTGGGAGATCTACCAATGGAGCTAATCCTGCCCACCATTTTCATAATCATGATATACTGGATGAGCGGTCTCAAGCCGAGTCCAGTAAACTTCTTCGAGACCCTCTTAGTCACCTTGATTTGCGTCTTGGTGTCGAGTGGCCTCGGCCTCGCCCTTGGTGCCCTAGTCATGAACCTAAAAACCGCCACCACTCTTGCATCGGTTCTGATGCTGGCCTTCATGCTCGTCGGCGGCTTCTACGTCCAAAAGGTCCCGCCATTCATTTCTTGGATCAAGTACTTCTCCATCAGCTACTACACCTTCAAGCTCTCTCTGGCGTCGCAATTCTCGCCCGACGAGAGGTACGTATGCGGGCCCGACGGGGCCACGTGCGTGGTCAAGGACATGCCGTCGGTGGCTCTGGTCGGGTTCGGCGGCGAGGACGTGGGGATAGCTGTCATGCTGGGGATGCTTGTGTTATATAGGTTGGTGGCTTACTTTGCTTTGACGAGAGTTGGGAAGGTCAAGAGTTGAGCGTGCATGTGTTGACTTTATTTGACTTGGTCAATACATTTGGAGGTTGTCTTCCTTTTGCTACCATTCCACTGATTATTTGAAGTGTTATCGAAGAATTTCATGCAGAAGGGTTATATGATACGTCTCGTTAATACATAAAACAATAATGATCACTATTGTTACTCCTAGGAGTATTGACAAATATAAAATTTATATGCTCTTATGGATTTTTAGACCACATCATTAGGCAGCCGGAAGGGACAAGGTAAATATGACTCATTAAGGTAAAAACAGAATTTTATGGGTCAAATGTTTTAACATGTCAAAAGGCTTATATAATTTCTGAAGTAACTACTTACAAATCTGTCGACGTATAGAGCATGACGAAATTTTGTTGAGCTACCTAATTCCTGTTTACCTGCAATGTTTCCATTTTGTTGATTGATCAAAGAAGGCTTGTAATTATTTCATGATTTCTTGCTGAAGAGTAAGTAGACTGACATCCAAACACCATATCTCAATTTGTATACCATTTATATTATATATAATACAAATGGTAAACATTCTTACAAACAGCTTATAGAATATGACACCAAAAACCTTGACATAACATGAAGACAACAAACTATTACATTTATTGGGAGTAGTTTTTCGACAATCAAAACCTCCAATTATGGTGAAAATTTTCTAGTCGGAGATATAGGTGTATCGGTTATTTGGATTGGGTTATCATTTCCTTGGAATGCCAAGTCGTTGCCGGAAATCCTCTTCCATAAGTGGAAGGCCTTGGCGAAGCGTAATCTTCGGCTCCCAATTTAGAAGCTCCTTTGCCTTGCTAATATTTGGCTTCCGCTGACGAGGATCATCTGGTGTGTTCTCAGTGGTCTTCAACGATACTTCAGGATTAATGAGCTGCAGTATAGTTTGAAGATTAAATTCGAAACCATTGGCATTTTCTAGTCTTAATTATCTTTGAAGAAAAGAATCAACAATATTGAAAGAAACTTTCTAGTTCCATACCTCTTTCACATTTCCTGCAAGTTCCATCATTGTGAATTCACCTGTATGTAATGAAGAATATGTATTGTTCGATGTCAGAACAGAGTAAATCATATACAGGTGCAAGTTTTGTTCTGGAGGCTAACCTGGATTTCCAATGTTAATTGGTCCTGTATTGCTTCCTTCCATTAGTTTAACAAGGCCATCAACCTTTATGATTGAAAAAACAATGATCATGAACAGAGGCATATGAAAAATCAGCATTAAATATGAACATCTAATGGTACATTAACTTAGAATTTCACAGATAGCTAGTTTTTCCTGCTTTTTTTCATTGACAAAATGCTCTACAACAATTTAATGCATTTTCACAAACAAAATGGGTCGATGCGGGCATATGCAATTGTCTTTCAAATAATTATTTCTGAGACGAGATATTCAAATGGTCATCACTCACCATGTCAGAAACATAGCAGAAACTTCGAGTTTGTGTTCCTGGAGCTTGGACTGTCAAGGGCTCACCCCTGAGAGGAGATATTAAAATAATCAATAGAAATAGTCTATAAGTTAAAAAAGATGTAATGTAACCAAATTTCGTTTGCTGAAAGTCAGTATTAAATATTGATCATGTACCACCAATACCAACAAAGAGCAGTCACCTGATGGCTTGAGCAATAAAGTTACTGACAACTCGCCCATCGTCAATATTCATTCGTGGTCCATATGTATTAAATATTCTGGCAATTCTGATTTCTGTAACAAAGAGATAACAAAAGGCCGAGTATGAGATGGGGCTGGTTTTTCATATCATAAACATATTAAAAAAATACAAATATCACGATGTTAAAACACTTAAAAAATTGTAACTGGTTTCCATCCAAGAACATGGGCAGGGATAAAACAATCTTGACCTATTCCATGCTGTCTGTGATAATCAAACATCAAGGTTTCTGCCACACGCTTTCCTTCATCATAGCAACTCCTTACTCCTGTCACATGAGAAATACTATTCAATTGAAAGTCGTCGTCAAGTGACAAAGCAAAACAAGAAAAAGAATATGAGAGGAAGCAATATGCATCCACATGCAACAATTAATGAAGATCATTTACCAATTGGGTTGACATTGCCCCAGTACTCTTCTGTCTGAGGATGCTCAAGGGGGTCACCATAAACTTCTGAAGTTGAAGTCAACAAAATCCTGATAAAATAATTGTCAGCTAGTTCAATCAAAGAGTTGTGCTACCGATCAAAAAATAAAATGAAAGAGCTGTATTCATCCCTTAACCAATTGGATGATGAAGATGGATCATTTACCTTGCACCAACCCTCTTTGCAAGGCCTAGCATGTTCAATGTTCCTATAACGTTTGTCTTTATTGTCTGCAATATATCAGGATTATCAATATAGGATGATGTAAACGTTAAAGAGTCAAGTGGCTCTGAGACCCATAAAATTAAGAATTCAGCCATCAACTAAAGTCTGATACAAGCTTCTTTTTTTTCCTGAAAATGGGTTACATTAGTTTCCAACAGTTTGATATATTGATGTTTTACAGGATACATGGTCTGAAATGCTTCCTTAGATAGAAAATACCATGTGCAGGATAAGAACTAAAATACGCACCTTAACAGGATTATGTTTGTAAAAAATGGGAGATGCAGGGCATGCAAGATGATAAATCTGATCAACTTCTATAACCAAAGGTTCTGTGACATCTGCATTTCAGACAAAAAGAAAGCGATCACAGAACAGCAATTTGATCATATATTTAGGAAAACAGGTAAGGACTAAAGAGACTTCTAATAGTGAAAAGGGGATAATAGCAAAAAAGGTTGAGAGTAGGTAAAGAAAAAAAGGGATCTAGATCTAAACATCTAATAAACCTAGCTACCAGTGGAAAAAATTATATGAAGCAGATAATTGTATACCATGCCGAAGGAGTTCAAATCTTGGATGTCCAATCCATTTTTTTAAGTTGTCCTTTGAGCCCGTGAAATAATTGTCAGCAACAATTACCTGTTCAAATGAGGATAGAAACAGAGACATAGTTACGTAACCAAACCATTGTACAAGCTAAAACAAAAGATTAATAAAAAAAGTAGAAATATACTTAATAAGAAGAGGTGGCTCAAATCCTAACGACCATCATTAGAATCACTTGGATTGATCTAACAGAATATATTTCAACAATACTCTTCAGCACAAGCAAGTGGACATATCACATTCTAGGTATTGACTGGAAAAGCCTTCTGGCGGTTAAAGAAATGTAGGGTGATCTTTTAAGGTTGTGATTGAACTTCAATGGGAAAAATCAAGAAGACTTATTTTTTCGGACGATAATTTTATCATCAGTCAGAAAACAAATGGAATCAGCATCACCATCAGTCAAAAACAAGTCAACGATAAGATCCAATTGGTGACACCTGGAAATTCCATGTATAAACTCAACATAGCACATCTTCCAACTCATGTTGTATATATATGCTATCTAACATGTAGAAAATTCATACCTCATTCTTTTCATTTTCCATTAGCTTGTCGACCAAATGAGATCCAATGAATCCAGCACCACCAGTGACCAGAATTCTCATATTGGCCTGAACACATAATTGTAAACGAAAAACTAAACAAACGACAAGCAAAATCACAAATTTGCCGTAATAAAGACATTTCAAAACATAAATGCAGGCAACTAAATTACGAAACAATTTTCCTATGCAACACGAATAAGTATAAAGGGCCTTAACTAAACCCAAACAACATTGCACTACAAAGCAAATAGAGAAAAGAGATCAGAAGTTTACCTGGAAAAACTTGGAATTGCGTAGCGGAGAGGGAGTAGGTGGGGGCTTGACTGAGTTACCGTTCGCGGAAAGTCCCGACATTGCTCAAACCTCAACGAAACCAACCTGCATCCATCGACAAATCCCAAAACAATCATCATTCCTACGAAGAATTCAACCACAGACAGAACAACAAACTTAAAACATTTTTCACAAACCCTGAAAATGCAATTCACAAAACCCACAAAAACCCCATCATCACTTCCCAAAACCACAAAATTAACCCCAAAAAGTTATAAACAATTATCACAGTGAAAAAGTAAAAAAAGTCAACCTTTGAACTTCACTTTAAAACCACAATCAGGCATCACAAACATCATTCATCGCAATAAACCATCCAAATCAAATTCCGACAAATACCCAAAAACCAAAAAAAAATCCAAACACCAAATCCGCTGAAAACCAGATAAAAATTTGACCTTCAACTTCTTTCCGACAAACCCCCGAGATCTAAACGGGTATAAATAGGGTCCGGAAACCCACCAAACGCCAATAGCAAAAGGGGAGTGCTTCGATTCCACGCAAAGGAGGTGCGCTGGTGGAACCACCAGAGCTTAACCCCAGATCTGAATCTAGGGAAGGATTTACGGTGGATTAGGAAGGGAAATTGGTGATTAGGGAGAAATTACCTCCGGTAATGGTGAATTAGGGTTTCCGATTTGGGGTTTTTGCCTTTTTCGGTCGGATGTAATAAGGCAATGTGATTATGATTATGTGAGTGGTGAAATCATTTGGATTTAGATATGGTAATTTTTGGTTGTTTCGACGACTTAAAGTAGGATTTTGTTTTGAAAATGGTTTTGAGATGGGAATTTGTTATTTTAGGTTGGAATTCAGGTACGAGTGGATGGTTATTATAGCATTTTATCCTTGATACAGATAGACTTGAGAGAACTTTTTTTTGGGGGGGGGGGGGGGGGACATAGATCTTCAGGAAGAAAGAGATGGATTACCGAGAATGTCTCCATTTTTATATGGGAAAAAGGCAGTCGTGTACTAATAATGGATTGGGTATTTGTTATAAATGTGGGGTAATAATTTTTTGTAAGTGATAAAAATTAAGAAATTTCAAGAACCAACAATTTCAAAATCTAAAAAATTTCCAGGGGGCGCTGCCCCCTTGCCATCCCCGCCACCTCACCGGCGAGGTGGAATGCCGCTCGCTCACCGGGGAGCGAGACCCCCGAACGACCTGTCGATGTGGCTTAATAGTATGGTCTAATATCATGCGTGCACTTTAATCATGCTTCCACTGATGTGGGTCCGTAATATTTAATAATAATTTCGTGATTTAGCAGTAATTATTAACAATATTTCGAGTTAAAATAGAATTGTAATGTTATTAGAATTATATAAAATGTAATTTGTTGAATGTTGTGTGAAAATTAAAATGTTTAATTAAGAAATGATGTGGAGGAAAGAGAGTGTAGAGTGGGTGGGGGTAGCCCGGGCATGGGTAAGAGTGTTTTTTGGGTGGGTTGGGTGAACTGATGTGGCAGAGAGAGAAGCTGACGTGACGGAGAGAGAGTGCAGGACGCCCGAGGGTAGCCCGGACGCTGTTATTTCTGCTCTTATCGTTTCTTTGTTCCGCAACTTGTGAAAGTTGAGATCTCTCGTTAAGAAGGAAACATTAATACTGTGACCATTAGCTCAAAGCACGCAACAAATGAGTCGGTGATGAGTAGAGCACATTTTTCAATGCTGTTTGGTAAGTAGAAAGAGTACAAGAAAAATATCATCATTGCAGACATATCTCATCTGGGAATATAACTGGCAGAAGGAAATAATTCGTACCATCTAAGCTTGGAAGATATATTGTTAAAGAATGACATATTTGTGTCATTGTGTGTGTGTGAGAGAGAGAGAGAGAATCGTTCCCAAGATCCGAAACAATGGTGCGTGAACGAATAATTAACACCTCAATAATTTCCCTCTCAAACCTCAATGCCCTCAATTGAAGCATAACCTAAAATCATTTTAAGTCCACAAAAACATCCCATTCTCATCATGACAAATCAAATATGATATGTTATCAAGTACGAAATTTAACTCCAAACCTAATATGATCATGATATAGACATTAAATTGTCAATCACATAACTAAATCCTTAAGATATAGATCATGATATAGATATTATGGAGCAATAGGCCAATAGCTGAGCCTTGTTAAATAAATTTGACATGATACAATGTGGGGTATATAGCACAACAATAAGCTCAACTACCACAAGAAAGAACCTGATAAAGTTGAGAGAAGAAAACAGACACAAGCAGGACCAAACCTGAATAATAAAAGGGATCTATATGGTAATTTCACTCTTTCTTGGTGAGGCTTAAACCTAAAATACAAGAACCCATTGGCCCTCCTTCACAACATAAGTGGACATAAAACTCATGATTGAACCCCCAACTTTTGTGATGCAAGATTATCATCTCAAAGATGGCCGGGTACCCTCGATTCTAAAGAATAAGTACTTATTCTCTCCAGACTCCAGGTGTGCAAGAGATAAAAACACAAAGTCAGATATCGGCCTAGAATATATCGGGGTGGAACTGGTTCGGCATGGAGCTTGCGTCCTGAGCTCTCTGAAGATGGATCTTTAGAGTATAGTTGTTCAACTGCACAACAAACATCAGACAGATTGTTATTAATGGTAACCAATACAGACATTTACAATCAAAGTTGAATTGTAAAGGTATCGTGTCAAGAAAAGGCAGAAAGCATTCGTGTTGATTCTTACTTCTAAAGTCCGAACTTGTTCTTGGTATTGGCTAATCATCTGCTTCAACTGTTGGGCCTCTTTCAGCTTCTCCTCCTGCTCTGAAGTACGTTCGTGTTGAATTGCAACAGCTCTCTTCAGAATCTGATTCTCCCTCAACAAGCCCTGTAGTTGTTCCTGTAATGAAGCAACCTCTTGCTGCTCGAACCAACAAACAGAAAATAAGGGATCTTTTATGGACCAAGCAACAATACCTCACTGGATTACACAATGGAGACAATAGATGCTACAACATACCTCTGATGATGCTTTGCAGTTCGCCATGACATTACCCTCAAACGCTTCCAATATTCTTGTAGCTCGGCCTCGGACATCATCCCAATTTGCTGCCTTCATCATTTCTTGGACAAATATGTCCACCCAAGAAGATCCACTTTCAGGAACACTAGTTCCTAACTCCAATAGATTATCGGAACTAGCTCCCTCATTCTGTTGAGCTGTCTGCATGTTAACACTACCTGGCAAGTCTAGAAAACAAAGACTGAGCTCCAAAAGAAATGGTTTTCCAACTTCCATATATGAGTAGCTGTTTGTGATTAACTATGGACATATTCACACAATGAAATATGCTAATAATTGCTGACCTTCAGTAGCATGGTTGTCAGGAGCATCTGCTGGTGTAACATGGACCGTATCATTACATGCAGAAATATCACCAAGGCAAAGGGCGTTAAGACTTTTGATGGCATCATCAATCTTGTTGTCATGAGTTTTCAGAATTGTTTCAATAACCTACATAGTGACATCAAGTAGGGGATAAGAATGGTCAGAACCAAAAACAAAACAACACAGCCTTTCATTCCATAATCCAAACTACAGGTAGGCTAAGAACGAAACTTAAGAAAATCATGGTTCCGGTACGTGAGTACGTGACACAACCAAAAACAGTCTCATCATAATAAACGCCCTCTATCTTCTTTTTCAAAATTAAACTTCCTATACCTTGCTCCCTCCATCTCATCATCAACTAAGAAGTAATAAAAATGTACCCACTTGATTGTCTTCAACTTATACATCACTGCATCAGTTGCTTTTCGTGGTTTTGTGGCCACAGAAGTCATTTAGTGATACAAGCCCACATATCACTACATCTCTCTATCGTTTCAATTGTATCAGATATCTCTGAAGAGACCCCATATTTGACTACATCAATGTATACTTGTGCAACTTTAGCAGTTAAGATCGCAAATATTGATGGCACCCACTGCAAAGTAAACTAATTCCATCACTTCTTTAACATAACATGTAAAACCCAACTCAAGTTGGCCAAATACCAAAACTTTTGACACCCGGCTAAAAAATGAATGCAACGTGCAATAGTTCAAATAAAATATACCTGCTTAAAAGTTAAAAAGATTACCAAACGATCATGATGATTGTACCCAATTCCAAGAACTGCTTTAACATATCAAATGTCTTGCAAGAAATGGTTAGTAGTGCATTAGGTGGAGATGTTGTGAACTGGTAATGAAGATGTACCTTGCTGGGCATTTGCTTTAGACATAAACTAGGACCAGTGAAACTGTCTAAACATTAGATTCTAGAAGGTGTATACCTCCACTAGCATAACTTTAGGAAACACAATACTCCATAGAGGGTAATGTAAGTGTACTGGATACAGGCACACCCCTTGTGCAAACTAGATACATGTCACATATCTAGGGCCTACAACACACATATGATATGACTGACAGGGATGTGTAGGGAATGTGGCAACATATGCAAGTTCTCACTTTATTTAATCTTTGACTTTTTCACAACTATTGTGCAATTCACGTATTTTATATTGAAGAGAATGAATCTGCACTTCCTCCCAAAAGAACTTAAAACCCCACACTCCATGTTTATATCACTTCTAATATTTTCCTCTTGATTTTCCCAATCTTCTAGAGATTTATTTCTCTTCTATTTAGGAATTTTATAAAAAAAACTACATACCCGTGTTAATTTGTGATGTGTACGCGTGTACACTGAGACTGTGTAAGGAACTTAGTTCCTTGTTGTAAGTTCCTACAACAAGGAGGTAGTTGAAAACCACTGTAATAGATTTAGTAGCCAATCAAGCTGCTCGAAATGCTTTGGGGCTTTGCCATTATCAACCCCAGTTCAAACAACATTCAATTTGTGTGATTCAAATAAAATTTTGTTGTGCTAAAATTGATTCTAAGTATGTAAAAAACCATAAAAGTAGCTAGGAACTACAAAAAGTGAGTATTAGCTAATACAAAATCCATAATTCCAAACCTTCCATAGCAAAATCCCACAAAAACTTGCCCTCTCAATTTTCCAACTAACTTTTAATTTCTTCAGAAGTGCACATAAACTCCCCCAAAAAAATTACTTATGCATACCAATCTAAAAGTTCATACCTCTAAATTCGCAACTTCAAACCTTAAATATTAAAAAGGAAACCAATTTCCCAGGATATTCAAACCCAAAACCCCCCAAATCACGAAAACAAACTACTCAGGTTGCCTTGCCAACTAGCTACCTTAATTTCTTCAACAACACTTTATCCAAATCCCCAAAAACAATCCTCTCACCAATCCAGAAGGTCTGATGTGCTAAGGGAAACCACAAAAATAAACATTCCACATCAAAATCTCTCCAAAAAAGCTAGCCCTCTATCCAATTTCCATCAAATTTAAGTATTTGGTATCTCTGATTTTCCAACAAAAAATTATTTCTTCAGAAACAAATAAACTCCTCCAAAGAACAATTTGCCGACCAACCCAAAGGTCTCAGATACCTCTAAATGGGCAACTTCAAACCCCGAAAAACCCAAAAAGAACCAAATTTTCCACCATATTACTTCCACAGACCAATACCAAAGGTATGAGACACCACTAAATACACAACTTCAAACCAAAAAAGAACCAAGTATTCCACTATATTACTTCTCAGACCAATCCCAAAAGGTCCCGGATACCTCTAAATATGCAACTTCAAACCCAAAAACAAAAAAACAGTGTTCCACCATATTACTTCTGCAGACTAATCCCAAAGATGTCATATACCTTTAAATCCATAACTTCAAACCCAAAAAGAACCAAGCTTTTCACCATATTACTTCTGCAAATCAATCCTAAACATCTGAAACGCCTCTGAATCCACAACTCCAAACCAAAAATCCAAAAAGAGCCGATCTATCGACACCAACGCCAAAAACAACAATAAAAAAGGACCAACCAAAACCCCAAGAAAGACGCGATCTTTCTCGAAACCCCAAGAAAGACTCGTCCAATACCTGACGATCCATGGACGGAAACATCCGCAGGAGTGCGGCGAGGTGATCGTCGGGGTGCCTGACGGGGGATCCGAAGCAGGCGAAGCGCGCTCGCTTGTTGGACGAGGACGGAGATCCGAAGACTTCCTCGAGGCCCAACCGCTTCCCGCAGATCCCTGCAGACATGGCAGCGGTGCCCGCGCAAGGTCAAGCGATCCCCCCCACCACCAAACCCTAATTAGGGTTCGCTCGAGTTCGAATTCGTCTCGTCGGGTTTTGTTTTGGCCTTTTTGGGGATTTTGGTTTTGGGGACAGAGAGAGAGAGAGAGAGAGAGAGGAGAGAGACGAGGAGATGACCCACCGGCATTTTAACCAAGACTTTTCGTTTCGGTGGGGTTTTTTGCACTTTATGTCCTCCAAGTATTTTTGTAGTTTCAATCTGGAATCTTTAAGGCATGGTTTGAAAGCCGTTAAACTAGTCGGATATGTCATTATCTGTACCCATACATTGCTAAATTAATGAGTACGGGTATATACATTGCCTAAAAAAATTGGACTCTTACGTAATCCATACGGGGAGGATAAATGGGTAGGGAGGGTATAACTTATTAAAAATATAAATTCCCTCAAAATGTCGTAAAAACGACAAACAAATGTCAAACAAACATTAGGAAGAAGTTTAAATTCTTCTATACATGTACATGAGGGTTACGTGGTTTAGGAATTTAGATTTTAGGTTTTTGATTATTCGAAGTAGTTTGTACTTTCTTGTCGAGCAAACTCATATGGGAGAAGTGGTATTTGCAGTTCCTACCAAAAACAAGTTTTGACGGAAAAGACTCAAAAGAAACCAAGAGATAGGTTAGATTCGTGTACCGGTACGGAAGTCGTCCGGAGATGTTTAGGAAAATATGAATCCAACATTAATGTCATTTTTTCATAATCCACAAACTAAAACACTTGTTCAAAGAGATGATTTTTCAATGGAAAAGTGACCAAGAGAATATCACAAATATTACATTTGTGACGGCAGTGGCAAGGTGTATATATATTTAACTTGTGGTTACGAAATTTGACCTTCTCTCTTTACCTCAATCAACTAACTATCTCACGATTCTCACCCACAAACCGTTTTTTTTATATAAACTCATCCGTTCGGTTAGGAATTACCCAATTATAAGTCATGCATTTGGTGAGAATTATTCATTAGCTAATATATCGATACTCCATAATCTATTATATATAAGTGGTAAATGTCATGAAACGAGGGTCAACTTGTTAAGGGACAAATGTTGATTAATTAATTGGTAATCGGTATCAAACGAGAGGCTTGATGATAAAGCAGGAGCCGAAAGTCATAAGTTCCAAATTCCAACGGAACATATTTGTTTTGACTCTTGACCATTTGAATTAATTAAACGTATGAGGCAAGGCACTATCACAAGATATTTATTTTAATCGTTATTTAATTTGTAAAATTTCGATCCTAAACAACAAAGTGGCTGTAGTTTAGTGGTAAGAATTCCACGTTGTGGCCGTGGAGACCTGGGCTCGAATCCCAGCAGCCACACTTTTGTTTTTCATTTTATTCTTTCAATTAGAAGATTACTAACTAACAACAACCAATCAATAATTAACTGCTCAGATTTATTCTTGTGAGGACCGCAACTGTGAATATCTGGTAACGTCTGTCTAGGCAAAAAATTAATATGAGTAAGTTTTGAATTCGGATTACAAAAGGTTGAATTTTAGGCGGCTTTTGGATTAATTCAATCTAAAATGACATCTCTAATCTCCCCCTTATATATTGAAACATTTATGGCTAATGGGAGTTACCGTTAGCGTTCAGAAAAACATCCAGGCAACATTTGATCACAACAACTAACATATGCAGCAACACAACCATATGATGCAAGATGTCTGACGACGAAATCATATTAGTAAGACCTCAATTTGTGAGTTTCGACCAATTGAAGTCATGGCTCGCATCGTATACACCGAGCGCAAATGGCAAACTTGTTTGTTTGTTAATCAACAAGCTAAGTTCGGATTGATCTGATAACTACATAATTATCATGTCGGCATAGCATTTTATTGGACATAACCAAAAGATAACCAACATTAAAAGCCTAAAGGAAGAAAAACTCAAAAGTAAGACTAAGTCTTAGACAAGTCAAGTTTTATCAGAACGTCTTCCAATCCAATCCATTGATACTTATACGGAACTATAATTTCCCGTATCAGAAGCAAAATGATACAAATATAAAGATGCAAAATCGAGCTAATCACAAAGGTAGATTAATTGATAAACGTAAGCTGAGTACCACATGCATCTTTTCTAGATTAAGCTAGGTATACATTTGTACTATTCTGGTTTATGCTTCAATTTGAAGAGGCTTTAAATTTGGTGGGTCTTCAGAACATCTCTGGCTTATGCTCTGATTTGGTGAGGGTTTAAATTTGGTGGGTCTTCAGAACATCTCCTGAGACCGTCTCACAATGCTACTCACTTTCTTCTTGAATTCCTCCTTTCATTCTCTCCATTGTTTCTGCAAACCAATAGGAAAATAAAGCGCTTGTGCATAATTTGCGCTAAACCAACTTTTGATTGATGAAGGTAATTGTAACATCGCGAAACAGCAGAAATTTAAAAATTTATAATCAAGGCAATAGAACTCAATAATCAAAGACGAGACTGTTACTTCTCATAAAACATATAAGCGGTGCACCATATTACATCAGAGTTTGTCAAAACGATACATGATTACAACAGAACAACAAAAGGAAGATAAACGTAATCATGTCGACCTCAGTGGTCTGAATAGAGGATCTGATCCCAAGATGCGTGCGCCTGCTGATCACCACCCAACTAGACCTACTGCGGTCCTGAAAAAATGCAACAACAATGCCTGAGTTTCCATAAGGAAACCTCGTATGCCAAGTTCACATATATGCATACAGTAGTATAAATGACCCTATCATACTAGTAGCATGTCATGTCATCAACAGTAGGGAAAAACAGTTCCCCCGAAGGGTAACATGGGACATCAGTCCGGCAATCATCATCGGGTCTCCCGAGGAGACCTACCGTAGGCACATACGGTCTAACGAAACAAGACGTGACACTCCCCACATATGGTTATACTAATCATGGGGTTCGGCAAGGAACATCCGCCAAGTTCGCGCCATAAGAAACAGATCTGTAACTTCGTGGTCGAAACCACACCAACGGAGTCGTCGCTCGGTCGGTCCATCGATCATCATCTCAGTAGGTGCCCATCTGAGGAACATAACTGGAACATCATCATCGGCCCATCAATCATCATCGCCGGAACAACATCGGCGGCATCACCGGCGCTGCAACGGTGGTCCATCAATACGTCCGGCACATCATCGGACAGGTCCAGACCGAAGTCTGCCAGGTCATCAGGCTCCACGAGCCGCAAACACCAATCGTGCCGCTATAAAAGCAGGGCAGCGACCTCCGTAGCCCCATGAGCCGGTAGTCACCTCACCCAACGACAGTTGCATGCCTGCACAATCATCATACATTGGGATCCACGATCCCTCAGGCCTGCTACTCTACAATGAGTCCAATCAATCCATCATATTAGTCACGATCCATACATGGAGGTGACGCGTCCCGAACGCCCACACTCTTCCACACGGTGGTCCCTGGGCAGGCACGCGTAACGCGCCCACCATCACCTCCCGGCTCACGCACAAGGCGAGGACACGAGTTTCCGTGAACAGAGTTGGCATCCTAAACGGAACCAGGAATTCAGTCCTGTGTAAAAACGGTCGACCGAAAGAGGCAACTCGGTCGACCGCTTCCACAAGGAAATTGGTCGACCGAAAGTCTGCAACGGTCGAACACTTTGCACAAAACTTAAGTCCCAACGGTCGAACAGAGATCTAAAATCGGTCGACCGACACGAGGTCAACATCCGAAGTCTGGTCAACATCAATTCAAAACTATTGGTCGACCGACTCAGGGGTCTCGGTCGACCGAAAACTACCAGGGCATCTTAGTAATTCTAAGTCATATAACGGTCGAACGCATATAAACAATTGGTCGAACTAACATGCATTTCTACTCAGTACACTTAAGTTCCAGTCGACCGACCACAAGGAACCGGTCGACCGAAAACAACCAGGCAATCCGATCCACCAGCAAAATGCACGACCGGTCGACCGCCACACGGCATCGTTCGACCGGTGATGGTTAAAATCGGTAAAATACACTACATTCGGTCGACCGCCAGAAGGGACCCGGTCGACCGTTGGTCGTCTTCAACCTCGCACGAGCCGAGGATTTACGTCGTTTCGTCGCCGGGGAGGTCTCCGACCTCCCCCGACCGACCAACAACACCCTCTCACGAGGGTGAGCAACGCCCAAACACACTAAGAATCTGACATACCTCAAAGAAGACGACGAAACCGCCAGAGCTCCGCTCGCGCACGTCGTCAACTCTGATGATCCTCCTCACCCGGTTGCCTCCTCGCAACGATCTCCGAACGCCTCACAACGCACGAGCTTCGGTCTCCCCTGGTCGCCGGAAGAGAACAAGAGAATGGTGAGAGAGATATCAAATGAGAGAGAGAGAGAGAGAGAGAGAGATGGATTTCTCCAAAACCCAACAAAACCCCCTCCTAGCTACAGTAACCCGTCTCCTCCACCATCACCTACACACCCTAAACTCCTCCATTCCCATGCAAACCATTGTGCGTCACCCCTTCCCCATGCAAACTCCTCCTCTAATCACCATTACCCTTAAGTTTGCGTCAATGCACAATGTCATAGGTGATGGGTCACATTACCATTTTTTTAGTTCTTTTTCCCTTTAGCATTTTATGATTGCAATGGTGCAATAACTTTAAGATGATAACCGCGGCAACTTATGAAAAAATGAGCAAACAATTGTTAATAAATGATGAGCTAATTAAAACCAAAAAATGCACAACCACAGAAAATCAAATATTGCTAAGCACTTCCATTTTTCATATCACAGTGGCCCTTTGTAGGATTGACTTGAAATTTTTGATTCAAAATTCTCCATTCTAGGTGTCTAAGAAGTGCGAAAGATTGATCCAAAATGACCTAGAAGGCTAGAGGCAATCCAGGAATATGTGGAGGTATGGAATTGTATCAGATTTAATGGCGGTAGTGAGTTCTAGTGGTTGATGCATCTTCCGACAACCATTTAACACAATCTCGTGAACACGATAAGATCAGACACCATGCAAAAGCAAACAAGTAAAAAATGCTATACTAGTGTCGACACGAAAAGGTAAACATTTGCATCAAGATAGAACACAAAAAAAGAACTAAAAAACCTAAGAAACATTCTCATGTTTCAACTTACAGCGGCCTCGATGTTTGCAGGAGATTCGTCGTTGGGACTGGAAAGCATGGAAATAATGCTCAAGACAATACTCTCAACCTACATGTTTAGAACAATCCCAAGTTGTAAACAGAAATTCAACTGCAAGAAAAAAACTTGAAATAAAAATAAATCTAGAGATAGAAATTAAAGGATATAGAGATCAATAAGATAAAATGGCGGGAAGACCACGTCGCAATAATTTGGATAATTCGTCAATTGAGTTGACGGACAAGTACAACATTGCCTCCTTTATCTAACTGATTATGTGGTAATGGCATCAATTATCCATTGACAATAGTACAATACAGTAAACAAGAATAAAACAAAGGTGTGTACTTGTGTGCACAGGCGACCACCGCTCACTTGCAAGCTCATTGTAACGTCCCGAAACAGCGGAAGATTTAAAATTTCGAAATAACGAATAAAACTGACAACTCAAGGCGGGAACGTCACTAATATATAAATATAGAAATCCGGGTGCACCCAAAATACATGGAGTTTACAAAAGGTGTACAACTACAATCCAGATGAAAGAAATGAAAATACAAGTAGTCGTACGATCTCGCAAATGCCGAAGAGGATCCGACTCCAAAGCGCTCCGTCCTCGGTCACCACCCACCGGACCTACTGCGATCCTGAAAAAGATGCAACAACAATGCCTGAGTTTCCAGAAGGAAACCCCGTATACCAACTCACCTATATGCATGCATCACATAATGAACCTATCATACTAGTAGCATGTCATGGCATCAACAGATATGGAAAACAGTTCCCCCGAAGGGTAAAACAGGACATCAGTCCGACAATCAATCATCGGGTCTCCCGAAGAGACCTACTGCAGGCACATGCAGTCTAGTAGCCCGCGACATCGCACCCCCCACACGCAGCTACACTACACAAGGGTTCGGCAGGGAGCCTCTGTCACGTCTACGCGCCGATAGAAACAGATCTGTAAATCTCAGTGGTCGGGGCCACAGGGACCAACGGGGCCGTCGCCCGGAAGGTATAACAACATCATCTCGGTAGGTGCCCAGCCGAGGAAAACAACAAGCCGGCACAGCCTCGGCCCAACAATCATCATCGCCGGCACAACCTCGGCGGCATCACCGGCACAGCATCGGTGGTCCATCACAACGTCTGGCACAGCATCGGACGGTCCAGACCGAAGTCTGCCAGGTCATCGGGCTCCTCGAGCCGCGAACACCAACCGCGCCGCTATAAAAGCAGGGCAGCGACCTCCGTAGCCCCAAGGGCCGGTAGTCACCTCACCCAACGCCAGTTGCGTGCCCGCACAACATCAACACTGGGATCCGCGATCCCTCAGGCCTGCTATACTACAAAGTGCCAACAATCATCTCAAAAGTCACGGTCCATACATGGAGGTGACGCGTCCCGAACACCCACACTCTTCCCAACGGCGGTCCCTAGGCAGGCACGCATCACGCGCCCACCGTCACCTCCCGGCTCACGCACAAGGCGAGGACACGGGTTTCCGTGGACAAAGTTGGCGTTCAAAAGGGGAACCAGGAATTCTGTCCTGGGCCCAAACGGTCGACCGGAAGAGGTGATTCGGTCGACCGGTTCCAGGAAGGAATCGGTCGACCGTACTCCTAAAACGGTCTACCGCTGCGCTCAAAACAGAACCCCCAACGGTCGAACAAGGGTCTAAAACCGGTCGACCGAACGAGGTCAAAAATCCGGAGTCTGGTCAACATTAAATTCCACTCTATCGGTCGACCGACTCAGGGTCTCGGTCGACCGAAAACAGACAGGGTCAACCTAGTATTCTACGTCATCAAACGGTCGAACGTAAACATACTACCGGTCGAACAAACATGCAATCGGTCGAACGCAATATAAATCGGTCGAACAAACATGCAATACTAACAGGTACACTTAAGTTCCGGTCGAACACAACAAGGACCGGTCGACCGATAACAGGTAGAAAATCCCAACTCACCAGCAATAATGCACTACCGGTCGACCGCCCCAAGGCATCGTTCGACCGGTGAAGGTTAAAGTCGGGCAAACAGTGCTAAAACGGTCGACCGCCCGAAGGACCCGGTCGACCGTTGGTCGTCTTCAACCTCGCGCCAGCCGAGGATTTACGAAGAACGCGTCGCCGGAGAGGTCCTCGACCTCCCCCGACCGACCAACAACACCCTTCCACAAGGGTGAGCAACAAAATCACACTAATGAGCGGCATACCTTTCACCCGCGTGAAGTCGACAGTGCCGGAGCTCCTACGCCTCGCCTCCGGTAGACCTCGATCACGCGCCGCGCCTCTCCCGCACGCGCACCTTCCTCCGTTGCCGGTGACGCCTCCTCTGGTGCAGCCGAAAAGAGGAAGAGTGAGAACCAAGGTGAGTGAGGAAGAAGAGTTGGAGAAGAAGAATGGAGGAGAGAAGGTTTTTGCTTTTAAAACAAAACCCAACCCAAGGCAACACTCCCCACCATCCCCTACACTCCTAGCCCATACCTCCCTTACCTCCCATACCCTCTCACATCAACCCCACCTAATCCGGGTTTAACCCTCTAATCACGGTTTGGGTTCTAACAATCCACCCAACTTAAAAGGATTTCGTCCCGAAATCAAAGCAAACACTCACCGAAAAGCTCTGGATACTGCCTTCTGACATCCTCCTCAATCTCCCACGTGGCCTCGCGCTCGCTGTGATGCTGCCACCTGACCTTCACCATCGGAATGGTCCTCCTCCTGAGCTGGTGATCCATGCGATCAACAATCTCGACCGGCCTCTCCTCGAGCGACAAGTCCTGCTGAATCTCTGGCACTGCTATCTCAATAACGTGCGACGGATCTGCCACATACTTCCTCAGCATAGACACATGGAAGACATTGTGCAGACCTGAAAACTGCGGCGGCAACGCAATCCGGTAGGCAACCTCTCCAACCCGGTCGAGGATCTCAAACGGTCCAACATACCTCGGACTGAGCTTCCCCTTCTTCCCAAACCTCATCACACCTCTGGCTGGGGAAATCTTCAGAAACACATGGTCGCCTACCTCGAAACTCAACTCACGTCTGCGTCGATCAGCATAACTCTTCTGCCTGCTCTGTGCTGTGGCCAGTCTCCTCCTGATCACATCAACCTTCTCTGAGTACATCTGCACAATCTCTGGCCCCACTAACTGCCTCTCGCCCACATCACTCCAGCATACCGGTGATCTGCAAGGTCTCCCGTACAGCGCCTCGTACGGCGCCATCCCAATACTCGAGTGGTAGCTGTTGTTGTAGGCGAACTCTATCAGCGGCAGGTGCTCATCCCAGTGCCCTGCCCAGTCCAGTGTGCATGCTCTCAGCATATCCTCCAAGGTCTGTATCGTCCTCTCTGACTGACCATCGGTCTGCGGATGAAACGCTGTACTGAATCTCAGACGCGTCCCCAAAGCCTGCTGCAGACTCCCCCAAAATCTGGAAGTGAAACGAGGATCTCGATCGGAGATGATGCTCACTGGCACTCCATGTAACCTGACTATCTCCTCCACGTACAACTTAGCCAGACCCTCCAAAGGCAACGTGGTCCTGATCGCTAAGAAATGCGCCGACTTGGTCAGTCGATCGACTATCACCCAAATCGCGTCGTGGAATCTCCTCGTCTTCGGCAATCCCGTGACAAAATCCATCGTCACGTGCTCCCACTTCCACTCAGGAAGCTCAATACACTGCATCGGTCCTGCTGGCCTCTGATGCTCAATCTTCACCTGCTGGCAGACCAAGCATCGCTCCACAAACTCTGCAATATCCTTCTTCATGCCCTTCCACCAGAAGTTCCGCTGCAGGTCCTTATACATCTTCGTGCTCCCCGGGTGAATGGTGTATCTGGCTCTGTGTGCCTCCTCCATGATGTCATCTCTCAGCCCATCAACCTTCGGCACCCAAATCCGACTCCTGAACCTCAGACCACCATCAACCCCCACACTGAAATCTGATCCATCTCTGGAAGCCAACTGTAGCAGACCAGCTAACTCCTCATCCCCCTGCTGAGCCTGAACTAACCGTGAGACAGTCTGCGGCTCCACCCGAAGCCCAGCAATCACTGCTCCCTCTGTACCCTCTGTGAACGGTCTCCACTCTGACAAGGCCTCGAGTAGCCTCCACTCCTGGATGCACAGACTCGCAACTGAAACCTCCACCTTCCTGCTCAGCGCATCTGCAACCGAATTCGCCTTCCCCGGATGATAGGAAATGGTGAAGTCGTAGTCCTTAATGAACTCGAGCCATCTGCGCTGCCTCATATTCAGCTCCTTCTGCGAGAACAAGTACTTCAGACTCTGATGATCGGTGAAGACCTCGAACTGCTCGCCATACAGATAGTGCCGCCAGGTCTTCAACGCATGAACTACTGCTGCTAACTCCAGATCGTGAGTCGGGTAGTTCTTCTCGTGCACCTTCAGCTGCCTCGAAGCGTACGCGACCACCTTCCCATGCTGCATCAGGACACAACCCAAGCCTATCCCGGATGCATCGCTGTAAATCACGTAGCCTCCACTGCCACTCGGTAGCGTCAGAATAGGTGCTGTCGTCAATCGCCTCTTCAGCTCCTGAAAGCTGTCCTCGCACTTCTGGGACCAAACGAACTTGACGCCTTTCTGCGTCAATGCTGTCAGCGGCGATGCAAGTCTGGAGAAATCCTGGATAAACCGTCTGTAATACCCTGCCAGACCTACGAAACTCCTGATCTCCGTCACGCTCGTCGGGGCTCTCCACTGAGTCACTGCCTCGACCTTCGCCGGATCCACTGAAATCCCATCTGCTGACACAATATGCCCCAGAAAAGCCACCTGATCCAACCAAAACTCGCACTTCGTGTACTTGGCATATAGCTGCTGATCCCTCAAGATGCCAAGCACAATCCTCAGGTGCTCTCGATGCTGCTCCCTGTCAGGCGAGTATATCAAAATGTCGTATACGAATACAACGACAAATCTGTCGAGGTACGGCTGGAAGGTCCTATTCATCAGATCCATGAATGCTGCAGGCGCATTCGTCAGTCCAAATGGCATCACCAAGAACTCGTAGTGGCCGTACCGCGTCCTGAAGGCTGTCTTCTGAACATCTGCCTCCCTGATCCGCAACTGATGATAACCCGAACGCAGATCGATCTTCGAGAACACTCTCGCCGTCTGCAACTGATCAAACAAATCATCAATCCTGGGCAAAGGATACCGATTCCGAACGGTAACCTTATTCAGCATCCTGTAGTCGATGCACATCCGCAACGACCCATCCTTCTTCTTCACGAAGAGCACAGGCACTCCCCATGGAGAAACACTCGGTCGAATGAACCCGGACTCCATCAACTCCTGCAATTGCTTCTTCAGCTCTGTCAACTCTGCAGGTGCCATACGATACGGTGCCTTCGACTGAGGTGTCGTACCCGCTACCAGCTCGATGCCGAACTCGATCTCTCGGTGCGGCGGTAACGCTGGAATCTCCGCTGGAAACACATCCGGAAACTCCTGCACAATCTCTATGTCCTCCAGTCTCCTCGTCTCACGATCAGGAACTACCAGCGTGGCCACAAACGCTCTGCATCCCTGCTGTATCAGTCTCTGTGCCCTAACTGCAGACACAATCAGACGACCCCCTCTGCTCCTCGCACCTCTGATCAGAACATCTGGCAAACCCTCCATCGGAATCAGGATCTTCTTCTCACGGCAAAAGACCCGCACGTCGTACCGGGACAGCCAGTCCATCCCCAGTATGACGTCGAAGTCCACCATCGGTAACAAGACCAGATCTGCCGGAAAATCGTGGTCTCCCGAAGCAACTGTGGTGCCGGGGAAAAAGCTCCCCACAGTGCCCACCTCACCCATGGGCGTGCTGACCTCCAAAACATCAGTCAGCAGCACAGGGGTCCGACCCAACTCGCCAGCAAACTTCTCCGAAATGAAGGAGTGAGTGGCGCCGCAATCAAACAACACACGCGCTACTGAACCAGAAACTGAAAGCGTATCTTCCACGACGGTGTTGGAGTCCCTCGCCTCCTCAGCCTGGATAGTGAAGACTCGCCCGGTCCTCCTGCTCTGGCCCGGTGCAACAACTGATCGGCTGCCTCCGCCTCTGCCTACTGCTGGTGGTCCCGGCCTCCTGCTCGGCTCACCCTGCCTCTGAGGACAATCACGGACAAAATGTCCCATCTGACCGCATCCCATACAAGCTCCAGTCCGACGGGGACACTCCTGTCCTGGATGGAACCTCCCGCAGTAAGTGCACGCTCCAGACTGACGTGCTCCTCCTCCATCAAACCTGGGCCTCTTGCCCGGGTTCCCTGCTCCACGACCAGCTACTCTGCTGCCGGTGCTCACTGGCGCCTTCCGCGCCTCCTGAATACACTCCCTCTGGTCCTGCTCTATGATCGTAGCATGCTTCACCGCATCTGCAAGGGTCCGCGGCATACTGTTGATCACCCGAGAACGAAGCGGCTGCCTCAGTCCCTTCACGAACTTCCTCGCCCGCTGCTCTGGGGTCACACAAATCTCTGGGCAGTAACGCTCCAAAGCGTTGAACCTGCTGATGTAGCTCGTCAGTGTCATGTCCTTCTGCTCTAGCGACATGAACTCCTCCCTCTTCTGATCCCTGACATGCTGGGGGAAGTACTGCTCATGAAACACCTCCAAGAACTCCTCCCAGCTCACGTCCACACGATCATCAAACAACACTGTGGACGTAGATCTCCACCAGTTGGCGGCCTCGCCATCGAACACGTAGGTGGCCAGCTCCACCATCCTCTCAGGTACTACACCAATAGCGCGGAAGATCTTCTCCATCCGGAAGACCCAGTCCTCTGCAACCTCTGGGGCCCTCCTGCCATCAAAAGTCGGCGGGTGCTGACGCATGAACCGATCGTGCTCAGCTCCCACCCCGCTCTGAGCGCTCTGAGCAGCCTGACGCTCCAGAAACTCGCCCAGCCTGTCCCACTGAGCACCTGAAGTGTCGTCACTGGGATCACGATCGCGTGGAGAACTCCTCACGCGCCTAGGTGCCATCTGTCACCACAACAATCAACAGATAAGCAACAATGCATGCATGAGCCACGAAATTAATGCATGCCTCTAGCACTACTTCTAAGGGTGGTTCTTTAGACGAAGACACAGGAATCGACCGCTCTGATACCAAGTTGTAACGTCCCGAAACAGCGGAAGATTTAAAATTTCGAAATAACGAATAAAACTGACAACTCAAGGCGGGAACGTCACTAATATATAAATATAGAAATCCGGGTGCACCCAAAATACATGGAGTTTACAAAAGGTGTACAACTACAATCCAGATGAAAGAAATGAAAATACAAGTAGTCGTACGATCTCGCAAATGCCGAAGAGGATCCGACTCCAAAGCGCTCCGTCCTCGGTCACCACCCACCGGACCTACTGCGATCCTGAAAAAGATGCAACAACAATGCCTGAGTTTCCAGAAGGAAACCCCGTATACCAACTCACCTATATGCATGCATCACATAATGAACCTATCATACTAGTAGCATGTCATGGCATCAACAGATATGGAAAACAGTTCCCCCGAAGGGTAAAACAGGACATCAGTCCGACAATCAATCATCGGGTCTCCCGAAGAGACCTACTGCAGGCACATGCAGTCTAGTAGCCCGCGACATCGCACCCCCCACACGCAGCTACACTACACAAGGGTTCGGCAGGGAGCCTCTGTCACGTCTACGCGCCGATAGAAACAGATCTGTAAATCTCAGTGGTCGGGGCCACAGGGACCAACGGGGCCGTCGCCCGGAAGGTATAACAACATCATCTCGGTAGGTGCCCAACCGAGGAAAACAACAAGCCGGCACAGCCTCGGCCCAACAATCATCATCGCCGGCACAACCTCGGCGGCATCACCGGCACAGCATCGGTGGTCCATCACAACGTCTGGCACAGCATCGGACGGTCCAGACCGAAGTCTGCCAGGTCATCGGGCTCCTCGAGCCGCGAACACCAACCGCGCCGCTATAAAAGCAGGGCAGCGACCTCCGTAGCCCCAAGGGCCGGTAGTCACCTCACCCAACGCCAGTTGCGTGCCCGCACAACATCAACACTGGGATCCGCGATCCCTCAGGCCTGCTATACTACAAAGTGCCAACAATCATCTCAAAAGTCACGGTCCATACATGGAGGTGACGCGTCCCGAACACCCACACTCTTCCCAACGGCGGTCCCTGGGCAGGCACGCATCACGCGCCCACCGTCACCTCCCGGCTCACGCACAAGGCGAGGACACGGGTTTCCGTGGACAAAGTTGGCGTTCAAAAGGGGAACCAGGAATTCTGTCCTGGGCCCAAACGGTCGACCAGAAGAGGTGATTCGGTCGACCGGTTCCAGGAAGGAATCGGTCGACCGTACTCCTAAAACGGTCTACCGCTGCGCTCAAAACAGAACCCCCAACGGTCGAACAAGGGTCTAAAACCGGTCGACCGAACGAGGTCAAAAATCCGGAGTCTGGTCAACATTAAATTCCACTCTATCGGTCGACCGACTCAGGGTCTCGGTCGACCGAAAACAGACAGGGTCAACCTAGTATTCTACGTCATCAAACGGTCGAACGTAAACATACTACCGGTCGAACAAACATGCAATCGGTCGAACGCAATATAAATCGGTCGAACAAACATGCAATACTAACAGGTACACTTAAGTTCCGGTCGAACACAACAAGGACCGGTCGACCGATAACAGGTAGAAAATCCCAACTCACCAGCAATAATGCACTACCGGTCGACCGCCCCAAGGCATCGTTCGACCGGTGAAGGTTAAAGTCGGGCAAACAGTGCTAAAACGGTCGACCGCCCGAAGGACCCGGTCGACCGTTGGTCGTCTTCAACCTCGCGCCAGCCGAGGATTTACGAAGAACGCGTCGCCGGAGAGGTCCTCGACCTCCCCCGACCGACCAACAACACCCTTCCACAAGGGTGAGCAACAAAATCACACTAATGAGCGGCATACCTTTTACCCGCATGAAGTCGACAGTGCCGGAGCTCCTACGCCTCGCCTCCGGTAGACCTCGATCACGCGCCGCGCCTCTCCCGCACGCGCACCTTCCTCCGTTGCCGGTGACGCCTCCTCTGGTGCAGCCGAAAAGAGGAAGAGTGAGAACCAAGGTGAGTGAGGAAGAAGAGTTGGAGAAGAAGAATGGAGGAGAGAAGGTTTTTGCTTTTAAAACAAAACCCAACCCAAGGCAACACTCCCCACCATCCCCTACACTCCTAGCCCATACCTCCCTTACCTCCCATACCCTCTCACATCAACCCCACCTAATCCGGGTTTAACCCTCTAATCACGGTTTGGGTTCTAACACTCATAATATCCATTCGGATAATCTCCAGGTGCATGTAGAATTGATATGCAAACAAGGCCATCGGGATACACCAAGTCCACAAATATTAAGAAATCGGTGTCAAACTCTCAAGTCTCAACAAGATTTAGAGTTTAGACCATTACAACCAAAAGTGTATCATGTTTAAAGAGTACCATTTGGGTGCCACATTTTCGAAATGAATCTAACTGAAGGTGGACTGCAAGGATAAATATCTGGAAAAACTCATGAAGGCATTGAAATACCCCCCATCACTGCATCACAACAACAAACAATGTTGATCAGAATCCAATTCTGACGGTCCAACCTAAATAATTTACTCATAAGAACCCAGACATTACCAAAGGGACAACATAACAAGTTACACAGCCAAATTCACATGTCATGTTCAGTTGCCACCGCAAAAGGCTCGAAAAATGAGTGCCTTATACTTGATATTTAAAAGGCTATATGGAATGCAATGCAGTCTAAATATGTAATTAAGCACACAGTAGAGTATAGACAAATGACGTTAAGATGTACGGAACCGATAATCAAATCAAAGATTGGCAGTTAAACTCATAATAAACAAAAATCAGTAATAAAACTCATTATCATATCAGTTATACAACTCAGTTTCCATAAAAAATCGTTCAACAATAGAATGGCATCAAACTCAAATCTTAGAGCAATGACTCGTCTCTGCAAAACTAACAGTAATTTTGTGAATGTAGCTAATTACTGTAATTACCATTTAACAAACTTTTAAACGTCTTATAAGTACAACAATGTATAAAAGGTTACTATTTCTCGAAAAAACTTCAGCACCAAGCTGATAATCAAATTAAGACACTTCAACCACAATCGAGAACTAAATCACGAACAATAAGTCACCTTAATCGTCTTACCAACAACTACCATATATAAAAACCCTATACTGCCAACAATTGAATCACCAAAAGGAAACACATCAGCTCCTTAAGACCAACCCCAAGAAACAATAAAGATTATACTTACAACACGATCAATTGCTGCCCAAACCAAATATTCAATCCTAACAAACCAACTGTCCAAATGAATTACTTACATACTCGTGACAAACCCCAAATATCAACAACCAAACAAACCAACCAACCACAAATTCAACTTCTGGCCTGGAAAACCCAAATCATGTCAAATGTATAAAGAATCATAAAAGGAGGAAAACACAAATACACAATCTTTATCTGTTCAAAGACCTAACCATCAACCAATTAATTGCCAAACCAACTATTCTTTGACCAAAACAAAAACTCAAAACACCACCAAAATGGAAGTCAACCGGATTTTTTCTTCAAAGACCTAACCAACAAATGGAAGTCCACATCTGTTCAAAGACCTAACCAACAAATGGAAGTCAACAGGATTTTTTCTTCAAAATAACACAATCATTCAATTTCCCAGAAGCGATCCAACAACTCTTTGCCGAACTAATTGCTTTTCAACTCTCAATACTAAAAACAATTCATAAGACGTTTAAAAGATTGTTAGATATAAATCATGGTTTAGGTACTGAGTATGTGCCCTGTGTGACCAAGTGTGCCAGGGCCGCATACTCAACTGTGTGGTCGCATATGCAGCTGCACAACTGTAAAAAATATTATAATTTTAAATGAGAAAAATATCAAAAAAATGAAAACAAAATGGGGAAATCAGGAAAAAAATTATGAGAAACCTCAAGGAGATAATGAACAATATATGTAAAATACCTAAGGTGATTTATTTCAACAAAACATCCAGCTCCTCGATGACATTGCCTCAGTGGAAGTCTCGTCTTCCCACCAAACCACTAGGTATATTTTCATTAAATAACGTTCAACTAGTATAAGGAAATAAGGTAACTTAGACCCCGTTTGGATGTCACCAAATCTCGTTCCTCCACCCCGAAAGTTGTAGCAGTCTTCCAGTGGGCATCCAAACGCCATCCGGATTTATGCTTGGAAGGAGAAGCTGGGGTGGACGAGCGTCTCCAGCTCCTTCAAAATTCTGGTTTTGTTTGGACCAATTTACCCTCACATCATTTGGAGATCAATTATGTGTTCATTTAAAAAAATATATATAAACAAATAAAAAACATATTTTCAGAAGAAAAAAATTGAAAAAATATTTAAAATGAATTTTTATTTATTCAAAGTCTGAGGGCAATTTAGGAATTTACTTTGACAAAACATCACCCACTACCAAAAATCTGTTGCTTATCCAAACAACTCTCAATCCTGAAGAAGAAGCTGCTCCTGCATCCACATTTCCAGAAGCTAACTTTCCATCAGAAACTGTCATTTGGGAGTTGCACACAAACTAAGCCTTAGAGTCTTACACGTAGTACACCGAATAAAAACATTAACAGTCTAACACAAGTAGTTGCTAAGGTATGTATGCCATATAGGACAATAGTAGACAGTAGTTGTGACCGACGTCTACAACAGAACTGTTTGATCCTTAATCCACTGAAGGGCGTCAGAGTTAGTTAGGACATCATCTATGTTGTCGGAATCTTCTGAGTCATCGAGGTTCTCATGAGAGGTCTCATCTTCATCGGTTTCTTCATCGTTTGTACCCACGAATTCCTCATTTATATCTCGAACCAGAACCACTTTCGAAGTGGATGACCCGTGGTGCTTTCTGAAGTTGAAGTCTTCCACAACAGTTTGTAGAATCCTACAGGTGGGTGCTGCTGCACGACGTGGTTGGCCACATGATGGACCCAAAGTAGCCTATTCGACATCCATCCATGTCAAGGCATCTCCTGCGAAGACTAAATCATTTATTTCCACCAACCAAAGATGATCTTCCATCAAGTCATGAGCTATGCTGATAGGGTAGTAGTAACATGGTTTGTCCTTCCTCTCCATGAACCTCTGTCTCAACCTTTGGTTGTAGTTGACATAGACCAGATTGTTCAACCTTTTTGGATTAATACAATTCCTCATTTTTTGTGTATTTACTCAAACACAGTCCAATTTCTCTCACATCCTTTAAATGGGACCCAAAACTTTAAGTCTCACTTCCTTAAAAGAGTCGTTCCCCCAACTAACATCGTTTCCATAATCAAACCATCAATTAGTATGGATCTTTCTGCTTCGTTGTCATATCACAATGTCTTGATCAAACATTCCTTCATTGTTCTTGTATCAATAACAAGTTGGTATAATTTGGGTATGAATTTGTAGTTGTCCTTGATCTGGTACTTCACCTTCTCCATTGCATCGTACAAGTAACTCATTATTGGCTTCTGGTTACCATCCACCATTCTAAGAACAGTCACTAACATGTTTGCTTGCCTTTAGAGCGTTGGTGACGTTGTTCCAAAAGATCACTGATATGATGACTTCATAAATCTAACTTCACATATTCGTTTATAACCATTTCCTTGTTTTTGTGTATATTTTCTCAAACACACTACAATTTCTCTCACATTCGGATGCTGAAAAGTGAGACCCAACATTTTAAGGGCCAACTACTTAAAAGACCGGTTCCCGCTACTGACCTTGCTTCCATAATCAGACCATCAATTAGTAAGGATCTTTGTGTTTCGTTGCCGCCTCACAATTTCTCAACCAAACAATTCTTCACTATTCTTCTAACGATCCAGTTGCCTTGTGATGTGATCTTGATCTTGTTATGGTCCATTACCACTAGGTCATCTATATGCCATTATACACTAAACTTAAATTAAATATTACACTAAAAGAGAGTTGAAAAAAGTGCACTTGGAAGAGGGAAGACGAAAGGAGGTTGCGGTGGAATCGAGATTTGGCAAAATTTTGCTTCCAAAACCTGCACCACGATCACCAAATTTGTCTTTCTTTCAACCAAAACTCCGGAATGTGAAGCTTGAGCACTTGGAAGAAGGAGAATAGGAGAGATTGAGAGCTTAAGACTTGAGAGTTGTGAGAAAATAAGAAAATGAGAGTTGTGAGAGAATGAGAGTTGTGAGGAGAGTAGAGGGGTTTAGGGGGGATCTTTATAGGGTGTTTCAGGGGGAATGCAATTTCCCCCCATTTTTTTATCGTGCGGCCACACGGTGGACTGCGGCGGCATACTCGGGCGCTCGTCTGTTGGGGTGGGCGGCTCTCGCGGACGCCCACCCCAATTTTTATTGTATTTTTTTGTAAAATTTAATTTAAATGTGATATTTTACCATATTCGAGTACACTTGGATGTCCACTGACTCCTTTCCTGGCCTTCGAGACATTCTTCTTAATGATTATGAGAGGAAGATGAAGAGAGAGTGGTAGTAGGAAAGTGAAATGAAGAGATATATAAGTAGAAATGAGAGAATGACAAAATGGTAATTCGCATGTGCAATTTAAGTAGTTTTCCGACGACGAATATCAATTCAGATTTATAAAACCAAACTGTTTACTTTCCCTAGTTGGAGTTTTATAAAACCAAATTCATCTCCACAACAACAACTACCAACATGTCGACATTACCCTTACAATAAACCATACATCGTCAATTTATGCAACCAAATACATGTTTTACGCTGTATAGAATTACGATGGATTCTACAAGCGTGTGACTATAGGATTTCGTGTCCCTATGTATGTATATATTTTAAAAAAATGAATACAACATACAAGATCGTTTTCATATTTTCAACAATTTCTATGTACATTACTTTGTGTTTATTCTAATATCATGCAACCCTACATTTATTAAAATAAACCACAAAGGTAGAATCATACCTAAAGGTTCTCTAAAACCTTTTGAAGATCCAGAGTCGCATTGCCCGTTGAATCGCCCACGGATTTGCCTCCGAGTGTTCAGCAAACTCTAAACAAGATTAGAGAGAAAATGAGCTAGTCAATCAATCTCTAATAAGGTTTAGAATCTAGCTAATAACACATCTTTGAGCTCCTGAGATTTCTATCTCCTAAACTCAAAATTACTAAGAGAATTTCGTGGTGATTAGAGGAGAGATTAATGAGAGAAATAATTTTGCATTGGTATTAAACAAGTAGGAGGAGGTGCCCTTTTATAGGTTACCAAAACATCATTATCAAGAGTTATTTTTTAGCCATGATCCCTTGTTTATTCTCTCCTAAAATTAATCTCTAATTTCCACATAAGCACCCTAAAAAACGTTTTAATTAAATCTGGAATTAATCCACCCATGATATTAATCCACCCAAGATCTAATTAATCTCTTAATAATTCAGGCAGAAATCGCACTGTTTGGTTGACCGAGAATTTTTCTCGGTGAACCGAACCATTCGGTTTTAACACGTGTTCGGTGCACCGTGAGCGAGACGGTCGACCGATCCCGCATGAGAAAAAATTCCTGGAAAAATTCGGACAAACCACGTCTTTTACTCGGTCTACCGTTGACCTACCAGAATTTCTTCTGGGACATAGTCTATGGATGACCGTGTCACCTTCGGTCTACCGAAAATACCTCTTTTCGGTTGACTGTTTCCAATCGGTTTAACGAACCCGATTGTCTAGGCACTCTAGAAAATCTCGGTCAATCAATTGTGTTTACATGTTCCTCATTTGGTTAACCGATCCGAAGATACCTCGGTCGACCGAACCTTGAATGGTTCACCGTGTGTGACCCCAATTTATGATTCTAATTATGTCAATTCTCATGACATATTGATTTTATTCATTCACCACATGTGTCATATTTTCACATGAAACCTGACACATTATATGAACTTAAAATCAATCCTGTTGTTTCCCAGTTTTGTGGTGTGACCTATAGGAAGATCTAAGCCAAATTGGAAGCGATATTAAACACTTAATATCTCAAACTATAAGCGGTATCTAGCTACACATTATAGTTACCCAATTAGCATAGATATCTTTGTTCCACCCGAACCAAAATACGATCCATTTAGTGATGTAAGTGCACCACTTGTGTCCGTCCCTTGCCTCATGATATTAAGAATATATACAAAGTAGAAATGTGTCCCCTTTGTATTATATTCATTTCTTGATCTCTCTAAGCTAATTATAACTATGTAACTAACTCAAGTTACATTGTGCACATTATAATTTTGCTTTATCAAGGGGTCCACTAATATCATCACTCAATTAAGAGGGGCAATGATAATCGTTTGACTAGCTATCTTTTCCAGCACAATTCATGTTCAACCAACTATTGCCTTTATCACTACACTCATTGATAGCTTTTGACAATAATCAAATTAAGCACTTCTTGAGTGAAAAAATATAATTAAGTCTCATATCTTAGGATCCAAGACACAGTAAAATATTAATGACACCAAACACAATTCCATAATGGTTTACTTGTTAGGTCTGTTCAATATATAAAAGTAATATTTTCCTCTTTTATATACTCGTGTCGTCAATTATTTGTAGAGCTACAACAATCGATGACCAACACGACAATCTTATCTCGGTGATTAATATTCCATGTTAATTACCATGATTGTGAATAATTTTTGAATTATGTAAACCATTATCTTTTAGAGCTCTACGGTTAAGGATCAAGCGCCTCTTCCTTAACACTTCCAAAAGACGAATATCATAATAAAGGAACAAAATGCTTGCACGTCCAATTCATAATAATTGACATATAAAAGTAAAACTTTTAGAACACATTCCTTTCATTCTCCCACTTGTTATCAAAGTTTTCTCTCTCATACATTCTCAATGTATAAAACAATAATAACTAGGGTAACCCTCTCTAATCACTCATCAAGACGATCCACATGGTTTCTCAGACCCATGGACTCGAAATGCATTTCGCTCTTGGCTTGGGATAAGAGTTTGGTGAATGGATCAGCTGTGTTGTTGTTTGTGTCCACCCATAACCGATTTATTTTGCCCTCGTCGATGAAGTCACGTGTGACAAAGTACTTACGATCCATGTACTTCACTTTGTGGTGTGATTTGGGATCCTTGATTTGCGAGATAGATCCAATTCATAATAATTGACATATAAAAGTAAAACTTTTAGAACACATTCCTTTCAGTGACACCCACGACTAAAAGAGAATTGAAGAGAAAACACCACAGTTGAGATAAAACTATCTCTGATTTTTGTATTAATTCAAAACGATAATAAGATACTTCTCTTGACCTACAATTCAGGTCTTATAGCCTTTCATCCGTATAGGAAATAAGAAGTTAACCAACAAGGCAACTTCTTTGATTTGCATCGAAATAAAACAAATAATAGCAAAGGAAATAGTTAACTACCGAATTAACTTGTCTAAGGAAATAAAATTCAGGAAACCTTCCATAAACCTAATTGGAAACAACTTGAATCACATGTGTGGCTGGAGTGAAACTTCCTTGCTGACTTGGCTTGGCAGTTGCAAGGAAACTTCCTTGGTGACTTGGCTGCCATCCAACGGCTCTATCATCAAAGATCCAGCAGCTCCTGCATCAGTCACCCCTAGTTGGAAAGAACTCATCCTCGAGTTTGCCTCAGCTTCCCCTCGTTTTTGAAGTACGGGCTAAAATGCTTCACATTAAACACATCAGTGGTCTTTAAATGCTTTGGTAGAAGCAACCTGTAGGCGTTATCTTTGATTTTCTGAAGTATCTCACAAGGCCCGACCTTCCGCTCCTTGAGCTTGTTGTATTCTCCAACAGGAAAACGATCTCACGTTAGGACAACCCACATAAAATCACCTTCCTTAAAAAGTACTTAACAGCGACGACTATCTGCATGGCTCTTGTATTTGGTGTTGTTCTCACGAAGGTCTTGCTGCACTTGTTTGTGAATGTCCTGAAGGTGTGTAGTCATCTCATCAGCCTTGGGGTGCAAACGACCGACACGAGGAATGGGCACCAAATCTACCACACCAGAAGGATTAAATCCATAAACAATTGCAAATGGGCAAAGCCCGGTGGTCTTGTTTGTTGATCGGTTATAAGAGAACTCCGCTTGAGGCAAGGATAAGTCCCACTACTTAGGTTTAGTGCCCTCCAAACAATGTACGAGATTGCCCAAACTCTGGTTGACCACTTCGGTTTGGTCGTCCGTCTGGGGATGGTATGCACTGCAGAAATTCAGACGAGTCCCCAATTTTTCCTATAAGCTCTTCCAGAAGTTACTGATGAACTTAGTGTCACGATCAGGAGTAATCGAGTGAGGAACTCCGTGCAAACGTACCACTTCTTTGAAGTAGAGATGAGCAATTCGGGTTGCATCCATCATTTTTTTACATGTTACGAAATGTGTCATCTTGGAGAACCGATCAACTATCACAAAAATGGAATCTGATGCTCGTTGTGTATGAGGTAATCCAAGCACAAAATCCATGCTAACATCGCGCCACAGACCTTCAGGAATAGGCAAAGGTGTGTACAAACCGGCATTGGTGAGGGTACCTTTGGATCGCTGACAAATGTATCACCTCGCCACGTAATGGGCTACATCGCTAGGTAACTTGGGCCACTAAAAATCAGAGGAGATCAAGGTTAAGGTCTTGTCTTGTCCAAAATGTCCCTCGCCATGTAATTCGCTAATGATCTGTTGTCTCAATGAGCAATCCGGAATGCACAATTGTGTCCCTCGGAATAAGTAGTCGTTGTGTATTTGAAAGTGATAACGTTGACCATCCATAACTTGTTGGAATACCTTCCCAAAGGAGAGATCAGCTGGATACATGTCGGGGAAGGTCTCGAATCCAACGACTCAGCTGCTCACGGTCGTGAGAAGGGCAATGTGGTGGCTAAGGGCATCAGCGACACGGTTTTGACTTCCTGACTGATGTCGTAGTGAGAAGGTGAACTCCTGCAAATATGCTACCCACTTGGCATAACGTCGGTTGAGTTTGTGCTGGCCATTGATGTACTTCAAGGCCTCGTGGTCGGTGAAGAGGATGAACTCACGTTGCACCAAGTAATGTGCCAATGCTTTAGAGATTGCACTATTGCGTAGAACTCCAAATCAAAGGTGGAATAATTCTTCTTGGATTCAGATAGTTTCTCGCTGAAAAAGGCTACAGGTCGTCCTCCTTGACTCAAAACTCCATCGATACCCACTCCCAATGCGTCACAATTCAGTTCGAACACTTTTTCGAAGTCCGGCAGCATCAAAACTTGTGCTTCGGTCATCTTCTGTTTGACCAGCTGGAAGCTAGCCTCTACCTCCTCAGACCACTTGAGATCCCTGCCCTTTAGACACTCGGTGATGGGTGTGATCATGGTGGTGAAATTTCTGATGAACCATCGGTAGAAAGAAGCCTAACCGTGGAAACTCCGAACATCATGCAACGACTTTGGTCTGGGCCACTCAGAAATGGCGTTCACCTTGGCTGGGTCAGCATGAACACCATCAATAGACACCACAAATCCAAGGAAGGTGACTAAGGTTGTGAAGAGCGAACATTTTTTCAATTAATGAACAAACATTCGGACTTCAGTTTGTGAAAAACTACACGTAGGTGTCCCACATGCAACACGAGAGTCTTGCTATAGATGAGGATGTCATCGAAATAAACAACAAATTTCCCCATGAAAGGAAGAAGAACTTGGTGCATGACCCTCATGAAGGTGTTGGGCGCGTTGGATAGTCCAAATGGCATAACCAACCATTCGTACAACTCATGTTGCGTTTTGAATGTCGTCTTACACTCGTCTCCTGGTCTGATCCGTATATGATGATACCCACTCTTAAGGTCAATCTTCGAGAAGATTTTGGATCCTGACAACTGGTCCAACATGTCATCTAAGCGGGGAATCGGGAATCGGTACTTCACAGTGATACGATTGATCGCTCGGCTATCTATGCACATACGCCAGGAACCATCTTTCTTTGGTACCAACAGGGCAGGAACGACACAAGGACTCATGCTCTCATGGACATAACCTCGCTCCAGCAGCTCCACCACTTGTCTTTGTAGTTCTTCAAAATCTTTAGGGTTGTGACTATAAGTTGGGAGGTTCGAGAGAGTCGATCCTGGGATAAGATCGATTTTGTTGGATATCCCTCAGCGATGGTAATCCATGGTTGAGATCTTCAGGCATCAACTCGGAGAACTCTTCCAGAAGTTACTGGACCTCCTCAGGCACGTCTGAGCTCAGGCTGATCTCACCTTTATCCCGGGGCAGCAACGCAAAAACCACTTCCTCTCGCTTCATTTCGGCCAAAAGTTGGATAAGGACAGCAAGTTGTTGTTAGGAGCTACCTGGATTGAAAGAGTTTCTTCTTGGTGAGGTGCCAAGACAATCCTTTTCCCTTTTATGCTAAGGGAATAGGTGTTCTTCCGTCCGTCGTGAACAATGATTCGATCGTACTGCCACAGGTGTCCTAGCAGTAGGTGACAAGCATCCATAGCCACTACATCACACCATGCATTGTCGAAGTATTTTCTTCCAATTGAAAATGACACCAAGCACCTCTTGTCCACCTTTATTTTCGTCTCCTTGCTCAACCAAGATAATTTGTATGGTTTGGGATGAGAATCGATCTTCAGCTGCAACTTCCGGACTTCCTCTTCGGACACCACGTTCTCGCAACTGCCGCTATCGATGATCATCTTGCACACCTTGTCTGCGACCGTGCAAGTGGTACGAAAAATATTATATCTCAACCACTCATCTCCTGACCCACCTTTAGGGGTTAGAAGACACTTGCGGATGACTAGAGTTTCTGGCCCATCACCATACAACACCCCACCTTCGTCCTCATACTCATCAAACACGGGCTCATCATCGATCTCGTCCTCACCCCTAGGTCATACTCAATTAGGAGGTTCTTGCCACCCTTGCTGGTGGTTTTCCCACAGCTGGACGTGATGTGACCCTCCTCTCCACACCTATAGCACTTCACACTTGTCTTAGGCTTGCCGGGGAACGACAGTTGATGAGGGTGTGCCTCTGGCGGTCTAGCAGTCCGGTTGGGCTGCTGCTGGTCGTGGTTGGTGGTGACTTGCCTTCTTTGTTGCTTCTCCACTACGAGGTCACGATGATAGGCCTCAGAAACCATCCACAATGAGTGTAGGCTGACGGCATCTTGTAGGGATTGTCATAACCCCCCCCCCCCTCCAAGTATCGCGCCACCGATTGCTCCTCCGATTCCGATAGATCATTTCGAGCCACCAACTGATAGAATTCTTCCATGTATTCATCCACCGACCTCACACCTTGCCTTAACGAATGAAGCCTCTGAAACAAAGATTGCGTGTAGCCGAAAGGAAGGAAGTGCCCCTTCATTTTTTTCCCTCTTGCACAATTCGGTCAGCTTGGTCTTGGTCTTGCCTTGCCTTTCTCGTGTGCGTATCAGTTGTTCCCACCACGCAGACACTCTCCCTTTGAGTCAGATGGCGATTAGCTTAACCTTCATGTGCTATGGAACCTTCTTGTAATCGAATACTCGTTCGACTTCATTCAACCAGTCCACAAAAGCATCCGCATGTAACGTACCAGAAAATTCTGGCAGCTCCATCTTGAAACCAAGGTCTCCATGACGATCTCCCCAACCACGATGTCCTTGGCCAGCACCATCATTATGGAACATGTTGTGGAGGTTCGAGCTTGCGTCGGAGTTAGGATCTTCAATCTCACGATGGCCTAGATCTTGTGCAGCAAGAGGTTGGGTTAGCTCAACAATTTGTCTTTGTAGACCTTCAATTAACTCAGCATCTTCGTTGTTGCGACCATGGTGCGGGACTTCCTCATCTGGATTAGGCCCACGATGCCCACGACCATCACGTCTACCAGTCGTTAAGCTGATGAAGCAGCAACTAGAGGGAGGATTTTTGGCTTTAATACCAACTGACGCCGTGTAGAATTATGATGGATTCTACAAGCGTGTGACACCCACGACTAAAAGAGAATTGAAGAGAAAACACCTCAGTTGTGATAAAACTATCTCTGATTTTTGTATATTAATTCAAAATGAAAATAAGATACTTCTCTTGACCTACAAGCCAGGTCTTATAGCCTTTCATCCGTATAGGAATTAGGAAGTTAACCAACAAGGCAACTTCTTTGATTTGCATCGAAATAAAACAAATAACAGCAAAGGAAATAATTAACTACCGAATTAACTTGTCTAAGGAAATAAAATTAGGGAACCTTCCATAAACCTAATTGGAAACAACTTGAATCACATGTGTGGCTGGAGTGAAATTTCCTTGCTGACATGGCTGGGCGGTTTCAAGGAAACTTTCTTGCTGACTTGGCTGGACGGTGGCAAGGAACCTTCCTTGCTGACTTGACTTGGCTACCATCCAACGGCTCCATCATCAAAGATCCAGCAGCTCTTGCATCAACTCTGAAAGAGAGTTCAAAACCATAATTAAAAGAAAATACATAGTTTTAGTTGGTCTCAAAACACAAACAAGTCATGCCAATTGCCATGAGACCTGATCACCCCCACATTCTTCTGATTTTTAAACCTGTAAAATTCAACAAAATGCCAATACAATATTAAAAGGTGTTATATAATCCAAACTCAATATATAAGTAGCATTTTTAGTATTTATGAAATATTTTGTGATTAAGTGATTCTTGTTAACCGTAAAAAAGAGAAAAGCTTATAAAATGAGAAAGACTGCAACAATTTGTTTGCTCCCAAAAAATTAAAACTAACCTGTTTTTTCTAGGAGACGGAAGAGGGAGACTAGGAGAGGAAGGCGGCGAGCCGGCAAACGGGATAGGGAGGAGGGTGAAGCAATACCAAGTGATGTAATTTCCTTCCTACATTCAATAGACTAGGAAATTATCAATCACAATCCATACACAATAGATGAACTATCTCCCTTGTGTTGGAGAAAGAAAAACAATAAGAAAAGTTCAAAGTCTTGAACCAAAAGAAAACTAACTTGGATAACTGCCCATAATTGGTTTACAACATGTTTATATACACCTCATGTATGATGAGCCTACGTGACATGGGCCCAATTCTATTCTAATAAACACACACTATTAGTATTAAACGTACAAAACACATTATGTTTTGACATAAAATTAAAGGCTAGAAAAAGTAAATAACACATCTATGGCAAGTAACAGAAGTTTTGATCTTGTTTCTCAGGAGGGAGACTGGGGGAGAGGGAGGGGGCAAAAGGGTTTGTTCGTGGCATGGATGGTGTAGGGTTTTTTTAGCATAAGTCAAATGTAGTGGAGGTTGTGGAGTGTGGAGAGGTGTAGGGTTTTGTAATATATATAATAAACCGGATCCGGATCTGGGTCCAACGGTGAGAACCGGATCCGGGTTGGCCATGTCACGTGTTGTCACGTGGTAGCAGCAAGTCTAGCATGAAAAATACTTTCCAATTATATTTATTTTGGATTTAAAAAAATTAATTCGAATTGTTTTTCCTTGTTTTAACCCACAACAAGGAAATGACATAAGAAAGTGGAAACTTTCCAGACTTGGAACATATTCACTGAGATCGATCTACAAATTATTTTTTGTAGGGAGAACTAAATACCCAATTTTAAAACAGATCTAGAGAAGCTTGTCAAGATTTTCTCTTGCATCCTTGCAGAAAATAAGCTCCTAATGAGAGATAACTTAATCAAGCGTCGAATTAACATCGACCCAAAGTGCCCTATGTGTGGTTTACCCTCGAATCAACCACACATTTATTTTTGAACGTGACATTGTCTCAGCATTTTGGGATAAAACAACACGATTAGATCTTAACAATGTGAGAAACAATAACACAGAGTTCTGATTAACGGTTCAAAATCACCTTGACTTAAGGACGGTTAAATGGAACACCTTAATAAATTCTTTCTTTTTGCGTTGTATAGACGGAACGAAACCATACATTTTTTAGAAACTGCTTGAATTCAATTAATTAATTACTTCATCAATGTTTCGATCGTTTTGAATCCTAGACAATGCCCTCAAGAGAAACGGAGAGTTGCTGCAACAAACTTTGGATATCAAGAAAGCACGAACTTTGGCTTTGGGTGGCACATCTGAGGATCAAATTCCTATGCAGTGGGATTCCAGGTTGGCCCCTCGGTTGGGCCTACCGTGGATCCGGATATGACTGTGAAGATTGCCACCTCCACTACTGACTGTGAAGATTGCCACCTCCACTACTGAGCCCCAACACGAACATGGAGGTGCGGTTACTATCTTCAGAGGAGTCTGTTGGGGGTGACGAGTAGCAATCATTTTCTCGTTTGTTGCCTAGTCATTTACTTTTATTTCGTTTTTTTTTGGGTTTACTAAAACATGTATTTCTTTGCAACAGATGTCATGCTTTATCGTTACGGGCAACAACTTCTTTAGCCAGTTTTTGTAAGCCCCATCGTGGCTTAAACTCAATTTGTACTCCTACTTGTCGTGGTTCATAGCAACGAGTTTCTTTATTTTAATGAAACAACCTAATTATCACCCCAAAAAAGTAACTCAAAACCGATAGACATCACCTAGAGTTAGGATTGGGCTATTATGCAAGCTTTATTGTTACATTTTTATGAAGTTTTACACTAGTTTGGGTAGTTTTTGTAAAAAAAATCATCTTTAACTTTGTTGCTTTATAAATACCTATGAATGAGAATGAAAAATGCATCCAAATGCAACAAAGAAAAACTAGAGTTTTCACATGTTCTTGTGAGGAGAAGACCATCCTCCTCACACGACAGGGATCTGATCCAGTTTCTGTCAAACAGTATCAGAGGGGATTGATAATGGATCTGTCAACTAAAGAGGTTATTTGATGTGAACAACATACTGGATGCCCAAAAGCTTATGTTGGCTGCTCATCTTCTTAAGGATGTTGCATGGGAGCGGTGTAAGGGATCTATAACAAGATGGAGGTTGGATCAAGTTGGAGAACACGTTGCTTGCTAGATTTTGAGCGAAATGGATGTTGCATGGAATTCGAAATGGAGGTTGGATCAAGTTGGAGAACAAGTTGGAGATTTTGAATCATATATAACTTGTATCCAAATTCTATTCCGAATTCCAAATAAATATACCAAATCAAATTCGAATTTTTTATAACTTACCAATTTCATATTCAAATTTGAACAAATTTCAAATTTAAACAAATTTCAAATTTGGATTCAGATAATATTCAAATTAGCACATTTTGTATATATATTTTGGTTGTATCATCTTGAATATTTTGAAAAAATGTCTTAAAAATTACATTCTAATTTGTTTTTGCAATCTATTATGTTTATATTTAGTAAGGAATAACTTAGTTTTTTATTAACTCATTATATAATTATTAACTACCACATATATTGGATGTAAAAATTGGTATTTTCGGATATTGTTTGACATATATTAGAATCTGTATCTGAATTTGAAATCGGTAAAAAGTTAAAAACCAATTTAAATTCCAAATTGTATTCGATAAGTTGGGATTATCGGTTACCATTTGCATCCCAAGCTGCGACGTTCGAGGAAGACTGGATGTGGTTGCGCCGGTGGCTTCACCAATCTCCAACCACGACGATTGCTTTGTGCCAGATGTTGTGAATAATGAGGTAGATGTGGAATTTCTCCGCCAACATGCATGCGAATTTCCAACTTTCGTGATGACGTTCAGTCAGGGGTTGTGGAGCTCAAGGGAAACATGTTGGAGTTGGGAAGTCTGATGTTGGTTGTGGTTGTGGTTGGGAAGGAACAATGCATCAAAGCAATGGATGGAGGTATGCATCCCACGTGTTCGTAGAAATTCTTTCGGTTTGATCCAAACTTTAACATAAAGTTGGGATTATCAGAGTATTAGGTATACAACGTCAAAATTTTAAAAATGACGGTTAGTGTTACACCCTTAAAGTTGTTATGGTCTTGTGACGACAATGGTTCCCTGGACTTAGCCAAAGGAGGGGTGTTCAAGAGAATGCATTGGGTCACAGGGGCATGTGGACACAAGCAGGAGGCTTGGGGCACAAACAGGTCGAGCAAGTGAGCTTGCCAAGATTCGTGTGGATCTTCTCTCGGATCAGGGACGTGGCCAAGTCAAGCAAACTAGGCATGTTGGGAGCTTGGCACGTGAGGTACATCCAACAGATGAGCAGATAAGGAAAACTATCTGGCTCGTTGGTGCAAAGAAGGCAAGTACCTGAGGGGACGCGACACATAAGGAAAGTTTGCTGGTTCGTTGGTGCAAACAAGGAAATTTTCCTGCCTCTCCATACGTCTTTAGATCTGAGTTAATGGAGGCATTCAAGTGGGCACTTGAATGCCTCTTGGAGCAAATAGCTATAGGTTGAGTCATATATATATGGGCGTTGAGTTGTGGAGCTGTCACAACCAACCCATCTGAGAGACTTGTATGTTTGTATGTTTGTGTAAAGAAATACAAAATGGGGATTGCTCCATTCTTGAGTGCGTTTGAAGGAACACTGAGTTGGGGCTTCCGGCAAGGCTACTCTTAGGGTTTTGTCCATAGCTAACGAGGGAGGTTTAGCTTGGAGCTGACCGGGATTTTGAGCTAGAACTACAGCAAAAAGAAACCCCGTAATTCCCTGGTATAGAGCCAAGTTGATGGAAACGAGGACGGCAGAGCGTCTCGTTGCCCTTGAGGGCAAGGTTCGTGTATTGGAGGCGGCAAATCTTGAGCGTGACAACCGAATCCAAGCGCTGGAGGCAACCGTCCAAGAGCTTGTCTCAAGGGTGACCACTGAAGACACTTGGGGTGGGGTCAAGGAGGAGATGACTCTAAGGCTTGAGACGTTGGTAGATGATATGGTGCTTGTCAAGCGCGCCTTGCGTGAGCATGGGGACGAGACGGGTGGGAATTGACTAAAGGTTCCCGAGCCCAAAGCTTTCCACAGAGCCAGGAATGCAAAGGAGCTCGAGAACTTCCTTTGGGACTTGGAAGAAGACATCAAGGCGCTCTCCACAAAAGAGGTTGACAATGTAACGCTTGGGGCTATGTTTCTTGCAGGGGACGTTAAGCTGTGGTGGCAATCGAGGAGCATCGACCCCGCCCAGCCAACCATCTCCGCATGGGAAGACATGACCAAGGAACTGTGCGCCCAGTTCTTACCAACCAACACAGCATGGATGGCTCGTGATGCGCTGAGGAGGCTCAAGCACACGAGCACGGTACGTGAGTACGTGAAGGTTTTCTCATCCTTGCTGTTGGATATCAAATCCATGAGTGAAGAGGACAAGTTGTACAACTTCATTGTTGGACTACAAGGATGGGCGCAGACTGAGCTTCGTAGACTTGGCGTCAAAGATCTCCAAAGCGCCTTGATCGCTGTTGATGCCCTTGTGGACTATAAGACAACTGGACAACAGGAGACGAATGGCAAGGACAAGAGTAAGGACAAGGGAAAGGGCAAACCCAAGTCCGAGAAAAATGAGGGGCCAAAGCTGGACAAAGGTAGGACCAAGAAGCCAGGGGGATGCTTCATATGCGACGGTCCTCACCGAGCTAAGGAATGCCCAAAGAAAGAGAAACTAAACGCACTTGTGGCCGAGGAGCAAGAGGAGGTAAGGATCAATCCACTGAAACTCTAGAATGCTATCAGGAGTTTTCGAGGAAAGAATGGTTGCGACCTGCTTCACATAGAGACTACTATCAACGGCCACAAGGTACGAGCCATGGTGGACACTGGGGCAACGCATAACTTTGTCGCTGAGACAGAGGCGAGAGCGCTGGGGTTGGAGCTTGCCAAAGATGGAAGTTGCATCAAGGCGGTTAACTCTGAGGCAAGGAAGATTGCTGGGGTCGCCCGTGCACGCCTGGAGGTTGGCGACTGGGGCGGTACCAACAACTTCATGTATGTGCCCCTTGATGACTTCAAAGTCATTTTAGGTATGGAATTTTTGATGTAGGCACAAGTGGGCGTAATGCCCTATCTGGGAGGCATAATGGTCACTGGGGGTGGCACGCCTTGTTTCGTGAAGGGTGTGGACGAGGAAGGGGTCGTGAGGCTACTCTCAGCCTTGCAGCTCAAAGATGGCGTCCGAAAAGGGGAGGAGACTTTTCTAGCTGCACTTGTGGAACCAGACGATGGCCCTATGGAGGAGGCACCTACTGAGATCCAGCCACTACTGAAACTCTACGGCGACATCATGCCCAACACCCTACTGAAGGAGCTACCACCAAAACGAGATGTGGACCACAAGATAGAGCTTGTGCCCGGAGCTCGACCACCTGCCCAAGCCCCATACCGCATGGCCCCGATCCACCTAGAGGAACTTAAGAAGCAATTGAAGGAGTTGCTTGATGTTGGACTGCTACGACCCAGCAAAGCCCCATATGGAGCACCCGTCATCTTTCAGAAGAAGAAGGACAGTAGCTTGCGGTTATGCATAGACTATCGCGCGCTGAACAAGGTGACCATCAAGAACAAGTACCCAGTGCCACACGTGGAGGACTTGTTCGATAAACTTGGGCAAGCGTCGTATTTCTCCAAGATAGACTTGAGGAGTGGTTACTACCAGGTCCGGATTGCAGAGGAGGACATACCCAAGACTGACTGCGTCACTCTCTATGGATCTTATGAGTTTCTAGTCATGCCATTTGGCTTGACAAATGCACCAGCAACTTTTTGTAACTTAATGAACGATGTCTTTAACAACTACATAGATGACTTTGTTGTAGTATATTTGGACGACATTGTTGTTGATAGCAGGGGCTTGGAGACGCATGAGCGACATCTCGGATTGACATTCGAAAAGTTGTGGCAACACAGGCTATTCCTGAAGCCTGAGAAATGCGCCTTCGGTCAGAAGGAGATCTCTTTTCTGGGGCACATCATAGGAAGCGGCGACGTGCGCATGGACCCAAAGAAGATCGAAGTCATCTAGCAATGGCCATTACCAAAGAAGGTGGCAGAACTAAGGTCTTTCCTTGGTTTGACAAACTACTACAACAAATTCATCAAGAGCTACTCAAGGATTGCCGCACCACTCACCAACCTATTGAAGAAAGATCGGCAGTGGGCATGGGACCCGCAATGCCAGGAGGCATTCGATAAACTGAGGCAGGTGGTGACAACTACACCTGTTCTCAAGTTGCCAAACAGAAATTTGTCATTCCAAGTCTTCACCGACGCCTCAGGCTTGGCAATCGGAGGGGTGTTTACCCAAAATGGGCACCCAATCGCTTACGAAAGTCGCAAGCTTAATGCAACAGAGAGGCGCTACTCTGTGCATGAATGGGAGATGACAGTCGTTGTACACTGCCTACGCACCTGGCAGGTATACTTACTCGGGACAAGGTTCGTAGTATGTACGGACAACGTTGCTACTAGCTATTGGGAAACTATGAAGAAGCTAAGCCCAAAGCAAGCGAGGTGGCAAGATTACTTGGCTGAGTTCGACTACGAACTCAAGTACAAGCTGGGGCGCATCAACCAGGTAGCAGGCGCCTTGAGCCGCATGGTCTGTGAGGAGACATGTCGTATTTCTTCCATCACCAGCATAGAAGGCGACATGCTCACGAAGCTGTGGGGCCAAACTGAGCAACACTCGGAATGCATCAGAATTAAGAAGCAGATCGAGGATGGTATCACAAGGCACTACTGGTTTCAGGATGGGATCCTCTATGCAAAGGGTCGACGACCCTTCGTACCTAAGCTTGGCGGACTTAGGCGGGAGCTCATGAAGGAGACTCACGACTCGTGCTGGGCTGGGCACCCAGGGACCGAGTGGACCATGGCCTTATTGAGTAGTAGCTATTACTGGTCAGGGATGGAGAAGGACGTGGAGCTATACGTCCAGACTTGTCTCATTTGCCAACAAGATAAGCCGGAGATAATGAAGCTGAAGGGAATGTGTTCTAAAAGTTTTACTTTTAAATGTCAATTACTATGAATTGAATGAGAAATCATTTTATTCCTTGTTTATGTTATTCGTCTTTTAGAAGTGTTAAGGAAGAGTCTCTTTGTCATTAACCGTAGAGCTCTAAAAGATATTGGTTTACATAAAACAAAAGATATTCGCAATCATGGTAATTAACATGGGACATTAATTACCGAGTTAAGATTGTCGTGTTGGTCATAGATCATTGTAGCTCTACAAGTGAGTGACAACACGGGTACACAAAAGAGGAAAATATTACTTTTGTATACTGAATAGACCTAATAAGTAAAACATTATAGAATTGTGTTTTCTGTGTCATTAATATTTTACTGTGTCCTTGGTCCTTTTGATATGAGACTTATATCCGATCACTTAAGAATTGCTTAATTAGACTAGTGTCTTGAGCTATCGATGAGTGTAGTGTAAAGGCATTAGTTGGTTAAGTATGACTTTGGTTGGAGAAGATAGTTAGTCAAAAGATTATCATTGCCCCTCTTAATTGAGTGATGATATTAGTGGACCCCTTGATAAAGCAAAATTATAATGTGCACAATGTGATTTGAGTTAAGTCACATATTTGTAACTAGCTTAAAGAGATCAAGAAATGAATACTAATACAAAGATGACACAATACTACTTTATGTGTATTCTTAATATCATGAGGCAAGGGACGGACACAAGTGGTGCACTCCATCACTAGATGGATCGGGTTTTGGTTCGAGTGGAATTAAGACATCTAACTAATTGGGAGCTATAATGTGTAGCTAGATACCGCTTATAGCTTGTGGTATTAAGCTCTTAATATCACTGCCAACTTAGTTTAGATCCTCCCATAGGTCACACCACAAAACTGGGAAACAAGAAATGAGGATTTTGAGTTCATAAGATGTGTCGGGTTTCATGTAGAAAATATGACACATGGGGTGAACAAGCAAAATCAAAATTATGTTATGATTAATAACATAATTAGAATCTAAATTAAATTCATACGTGATGTAAATATTATGGGGTGTAATGATTTATCGTTACATAGGATAATATGTTACATAAGTTGTGAATTTACTACTAATCCCGAAATATCAAATTTTGTAGGGGTAAAACCAAAATTTGACCAGTCTGCAGAACAGTGCTCAACGGTCGACCGAACAACAGTAAACGGTCGATCGGTCGGTGCACGGTCGACCGAACACGTCTCGACCGATAACAGGGAATTTTCGTCTGTTCGGAACGGTCGACCGAACATTGCGATGAAATATTTTATTGTTGTGAACGGACGACCGAATGTCGAACGGTCGACCAAACTTGGTTCTAACGGTCGACCGAACCTCCAAACGGTCGACCGGTCCAGACGGTTTTCTGCAGAATAAATTTAAGAATTAATTAGATCATGCATGGAATTGGTCCATAACTGATTTAATTCGTGGCTAAGATTATTTGTTAGCAAATAATGGATGGTTAGATGGAAGTTTGCATGAAATCATGGGCAAGAGGTTGCACATGAATAGGTAATTTGGAGAGAACTTATAAATACAAGTTTATCTCATTACCTTATTAATTTTAATTTATTATCTTCTTGTGCAAACATCTCTCTCCATAATTCTCAACGAATTTCACCTTAATTCTTGAGTTTAGTTTTAGTTTTTCAGAGATCTTCTTCTCAAGGGAACTAAAGAGGGGTTAGTAGTTAGATTCTAAACCCTATTGGAGATTGAGAGGCTAGTTCTTCTCTCTCCGATCTTGTTTAGAGTTTGGTGAATACTCGGGAGCATCCGGCGCAGCAACAAGCATCCTCATCGTCTCCGGATCTTAAAGAAGTTTTAGAGAACTTCTAGGTATGAATTTCGGAGCCCAATATTTGTTTTGATGTGTTTTAAGCAATCATTAAAACAAACTGATGCATGCATGAAAAACAAATCGTAGAAAATATATGAATGATCCTTATTGTGCATAAAAATTTCGAAAATATTTATGTATAATTAAACATGAAATCCTACAGAAGCAAGGCGGGCTGCTACAACCACTCCATATCCCAGAACAACCTTGGCAAAGTTGTTCCATGGACTTTATCTCCGGGCTCCCACTCGTGGACGGGAAGGCAACGATAATGGTAGTTGTTGATCGATTCTCGAAGTATGTTATTTTCATAGCAGCACCGAAGGTATGCCCAGCTGAGGTAGCAGCGAACCTATTTATGAGGGACGTTGTGAAACACTGGGCGTACCCAAGGACATTGTTAGCGACAGGGACCCAAGATTTACAAGGAAATTTTGGAAGCGCCTGTTCGAGTTGTTGGGGACACAACTCGCCTTCTCCATTGCCAATCACCCCGAGACTGATGGACAGACCGAGAGGATCAATGACATCTTGGAGGAGTACCTGAGACATTATGTTATGGCCAACCAAAGCAACTGGGTGGATCTAATGGATGTGGTACAGTTTTGTTACAACTTGCACAAGACTTCCACCACTGGACAAAGTCCATTCGATGTGGCTACGGCAGGCAACCGATGATGCCACCCGAGCTTGCGAAGCAAGACGATGGTCATTGTCCAGCAGCATATAGATTTGCCAAAGCAAGGTTCGATCGATCTGAGGAGGCGAAGGACTTGCTTGCCAAAGCTCAAGACAGGATGAAGCAGGTTGCTGATAAGGGGCGAAGACACCTCGAGTTTGAGAAAGGGGAGAAAGTTCTACTGAAGCTCACCCCACAAATCTGGAAGAAGATCTTAACCAAAGATGCCAACAAGTCGGTCATTCAGAAGTATGATGGACCATTTGTCATCTTGAAACGAGTAGGCAATGTTGTTTATCATATAGAACTCCCGGAGAGGTACAAGATACATCACGTGTTCCATGTAAGAAACCTGAGGAAATATAAAGAAGACCAAGAGGACCCCTCAAGGTCCTTCCCTACTCGAGCTCCACCTAGTGTGCGCACCACCTTCACCAAGGAAGCAGAGGTCATCTTGGATAGGAAGAAGAAGGGAGACAGTAGGAGGAATCGGAACATCTACTATCTCGTCAAATGAAGGGGCTTCCATCGACCGAGAATACGTGGGAACGAGACATAACCCTCTGGCAGTACGAGGGTTTGGTTCAAGCATACTTGGAAGGACAGGTCATGTCTTCGTCGAGGACGACGAAGGAAACGGGTGGGGGAGACTTGTTACACCCTTAAAGCTGTTATGGCCTTGTGACGCCAATGGTTCCCTAGACTTAGCCAAAGGAGAGGTGTTCATGAGAATGCATTGGGTCACAGGGGGCCATGGACACAAGCAGGAAGTTTGGGGCACAAACGGGCCGAGCAAGTGAGCTTGCCAAGATTCGTGCGGATCTTCTCTCGGATCAGGGACGTGGCCAAGTCAAGCAACCATGGCATGTTGTGAGGTGCATCCAACAGACGAGCAGATAAGGAAAACTATCTGGCTCGTTGGTGCAAAGAATGCAATTACCTGAGGGGACGCGACACATAAGGAAAGTTTGTTGGTTTGTTGGTGCAAACAAGGAAATTTTCCTACCTCTCCATGTGTCTTTAGATCTGAGTTAATGGAGGCATTCAAGTGGGCACTTGAATGCCTCTTTGAGCAAATAGCTATAGGTTGAGGCCTATATATAGGGGCGTTGAGTTGTGGAGCTGCCACAATCAACCCATCTGAGAGACTTGTACGTTTGTATGTTTGTGTAAAGAAATACAAAACGGGGATTGCTCCATTTTTGAGTGCGTTTGAAGAAACACTGAGTTGGGGCTTCCGGCAAGGCTACTCTTAGGGTTTTGTCCATAGCTAACGATGAAGGTTTAGCTTGGAGCTGACCGGAATTTTAAGTAAGAACCATAGCAAAAGGAAACCCCGTAACTGTTAGTGTGTAGAAAAATAATATATTTTTAAAATTCAAGAAGCACGTGAAAACAAGACAATTCAAATTCAGAACTTTTGTGTTGTCCATGTTGACAATCCCAAGTCCCAACCTTGATATCATGTATTTGACTACTTGAATGTTGATTTAAAATCTGTCTTCTGTGTCATTTAACTTTATGCAATTGTCTTTAATGAATTATTAAGTTCCTTTTTTTCTTCAAACAAAATAGTAAAGACCTGCTGAAACCTCAACATAAAGTAAAATACTTACAAGATCAAAATAAGTACAATAGTATTTCTGAAAAAATCTTAACTCTATCATAGAAAAACTTAGAATTACTCATGGATTCTTCAACGACAGAGACGACAGCCCTGCCTGAAGTTGTACATTAAGCATTTAAATAAGAAATATTATCCTCATACAAGTTACAACTTATCTTCCAACTAATGAAGCTGGTTTTGATAGATAAAGTTATATATTATAGCGGATGAATTCAAGCAAATTGTAGCATTTTATCCAAGTAGTTTCCACAAGGCAATTGTGATTGAAACTACTGAATAGTGTAAAGAAATCAGGCGTGCAGGGAACGCGTAGAAAGATGCCCCACTTTGTAAACATCATCCATTTTCTAATTTCTATTTTTGATACGGTGAGCAAAAGGCAAGCCATAACGCTAAGAGGATGCCCAAACAAGATTGAAGCTTCTAAATTATTCTTTGAGAAAGGTTAGTTCATGATTCAAATAAAAGACTGCTAGATGCTTAATCAGGTTACTGACTGCATCAAAAAAAATTGACTGACACATTCTGTCTCCTGAAGTACAATCAAAGTAGGATAGTAGTTTCCAATAGAAAGGTCAATGAAAGTGAACACCTTGTTTGATCAAGACCTGAGGTTAGTCAGTTGTACCCAAATTGTAGCATTTTATCCAAGTAATGACGAAGAGACGGACATCGTATCACAGTCCATATGGAGACATTTTGAATTACAAATTATTGGGCGGATACACGGCTGATGTTTATTCTAAAACTTCAATAAAGTAAACCTAAAGAAAATGGTAAAAGAGGTTTTAGCTAACCCAATTCATTACACACTTTACTTGGAAGCACACCTAAATCCATCCCCTCAAACAACACAGCTAAATTTACATCTACATCCATTTCTCTTACCCTATGCTTACACTAAGAACGTCAAAATTGTATTGTGCAAATCAAATATCACATTCATAGGCACCTTTAAAATTGTCCACCACAAGGTTCCAAGTGGTTATGGCCAGTTTTGACGACATACCACAAGAGCTAAACAAGGGTTTCATGTTTCAACATCCAAAAACTGCAACAAAATCCTCTGGAAGCAAAAGAACAGAACCCCTGTTGATACATGGAGCAAGTACTCCAGTCGCCGTCTCGCCTTAATGAAACCAAATGAACCCTTGAGTAAACAAGAAGGGAAATAACTTACAGTGAATTGTGATGCTCCAAAAGACCACAATCAAAATATCATAAGAGGTCCAACCAAAGGCAGATCATCCAAGATTCCAACCAACTCCCTCTTTGCAAGGATGCATCCTCTAGGAAACCCGTCCAGCACCAATAATCAATACCTGGCTGCAAGAAACAGTGTCCAACCAAGACAATGGAATTGCACCATCCCCTCAAAAGGTACCAAAATTTCTCTTCAGTCAGATTTTCCCAGTGAAGGAAGCTCGTCATTTTGGGGAGGAGGGATCACCTCAGCAGCAGAATCAACATGAAGAAGCATGGCATCAGCGTTTGGAACTTCCTGAATCTGAACTTTCTCTGACAATACCTCAGGACAGCTAGTTTTTTCAGCACTTTTTTCATTATGAGCAGGATGATTTGTCGCCATACCCTCTTCTGTCGCAAGGTTTTCCACCGGAACATCATTGTCGACCAGATGACCATCTGCCGTAGAAACAGAAATACCATCTACATCCATCCCATCATATTTTTGAATCTCCACAACTTGATTACCATCAACCGATGCCCCATTGAGAGAGCAGTTTACTGCCCCTACCTCGAGACCAGAGCTTTCGGTTGCAGTTTCCTCCTGAGGAGCATGTTGTTCCTCGACTGTCTTCTCTTCTGTCGAAGTTTGGGTCTCAGCAGCATACTTTTCCTCAGAAACTTGTTCCTTAGCAAGCTCTTCCTCATCAGCCCGACTCTGAGCAGCAAGTGCTTCTTCAATTGCACGATTCTCAGCAGCAATTTCTTCCTGTCTTTGGAGAAATGCCCTTCTCTCATCTACAAGCTTTTGGACCCTCTCACATTCAACCAATAGATTTCCATATCGGTGCTGAAGAATTTTTTCAAACTCCTTTTGCTTGTTGACCTCTTTCACCTTCGAATTAATTCTGTAGGAAGCAGCCAACTGCTCTTGCTTTTCCAGAGCTTTAAAGCATTCATATTCACTTCCAGCTGTGTCCATCTGTTTAAATGTGGCTTCTATTTGCAACCACAACTTCCCAGCACGTGTCTGAAGACACATAAAATCAATAATAAGATACCCAAAAAAAAACCCAAAGGGAAAACATGCATAATTCCCAAATAAGGACTAGAGTTATGTTAGACAAGAAGCTGATGTTTCTGATTAATTACTAAATCGAAAATAAGCATGACATATACTGAATATCACTAGTAGCTTGATCGACAAGATAATTTCAAAGAAAATGGTAATATCGAGTATAGCATTCATAGAGTCAAAGATAGGGTTTTCTTATGAAATAAGTTTTTTATCAATGTAAAATACATCTAGGGCTGTAAATGGGTAAGAATTTGCCCGCAACCCGCCCCGCCCCGCCCCGCCTAATGCGGGTAGCGGTCCAAAAAATATTACCCGCCACCCGCATAACCCGCTACCCGCATAACCCGCTACCCGCATAACCCGCCTAATAAGCGGGGCGGGTTGCGGTTGCCTCGTCACCCGCCCCGCATAACCCGCCACCCGCAAAACCCGATAATCCAAATACCGTTTACCCGATTATCCAATTAATCGGATTAATCCATATACATTCTCAGGCATATTTTTACCCTTTATGCAAGAATCTCAGCATCTCACAGTCCAATTCCAAACCCTAACCTAACAAAACATTCCGCCTCTCCTCGACGGCTCCCTCTCATCCACGGCTGCCTATCCTCCACGCTCCTCCGGACCTCCACGGCTCCACGGCTTCCTCTCCTCCACGTTGCCTCTCCTCCACGCTCCTCCGCGGCTTCCTCTCCTCCACGCTGCGTCTCCTCCACGCTCCTCCACGGGTGACCCCCCTCTCCTAATGAATATGTATTTCTACACAGTTGTTCGTAGGGATAGAGATTGAAATGGAGGAAAGATTGAAAGGGATAGAGATGGAGGCAATTACAGTAGAAAGGGAAAGTGAAAATGTGGGCATTGTTTGTTAATTCATATGTAAGTAAAGAGTTGTGTTCATGTTGGCAACCGATCCTATCCTTATCTAGGATTGGAGCACTCTCTCTACTTCTTCCCGTATGTATCTTTTTACATAATTGATATAATGTAATTGTTTCATGAGAATTACGTTTTCTAATCTACTGTACAGTTCAATTTTTTAGATCAACTAATTAGATCAAGTTTCTTGCACAGTGTTTTTTGGTAATTTGCAAAATTACCTGAAACTAAGTGGATAAACTCAAATGATGCGAAAAACTAGTAATTAATGGAACTTGTATTGGAAATATATTATCCTACCTGTTATTAACAGCCCAACTTCTTTTTGTCCATTGTTTTCCTAATAGCTAATTTTTTATACCTTGAAGATACTTGATCAAGGACTACGAAGAGATGACAACCACTAGCACGCCTGTTTGCCTGAATGACCAAACGACTACAGATGGTATGTATTTTTATTTTGAGTCTCATTTTTTGCCAACTTCTATATATCTGAAATTAGTGAAGTATTATTTTCTTTAAGTACTCAAGTATTTATAAATACAGGGCATAGTAATGTTGAGTCACAAGTTTGCAAACGAAAAAGGCCTCTCACTTCAGATGTTTGGAATTTTTTTGAGAAAATAGAGGATAAAGTGAATGGTAAACATGTGGCTAAATGTCTTCATTGTGGAAAAATTTACACCGCCAAAAGAAAAGATGGGACAAGTCACTTGAGTAGTCACTTAAAAAGCAAACATATGAGGATGTTGAGTGAAGATTCTAATCAAATGGTGTTGTCTTTTGGTGATAAAAAGAAACATGGAACTGTAGAGGTCAAAAATCACAAATTTGATCAGGATGCTAGTAGGAAAGACTTGGCTGAAATGATCATACTTCATGAGTATCCATTTTCTATAGTCGAAAACAAAAGATTCAAAAAATTTGTGAAAGGTCTAAGACCAGAGTTCAAAATGGTTTCTCGCAACACCATTAAAAAGGATTGCATCAGGATATTTGATGTTGAAAGAGAGAAGGTTTATGCTCAGTTAGAACAAATTTCTGGACGTATTAGCCTTACTAGTGACATGTGGACATCCAACAGAAATAAAGGTTATGTGTCTTTGACATGCCACTTCATAGATGATGAATGGAGACTTCAGAGAAAGCTTTTGAGTTTTGCCTTCCTCGAAGCACCTCACACAGCCAATGCAATAGCGAAGACATTAATAGAAAGATTTTTCAAGTGGAACATTGATAAGAAGTTAATGTGTATTGTGCTTGATAATTGTACCACAAATGATGCTATGGTGAGAGAGGTGGTTGACAAATTTTCCCCAAAGGGAGATTTGTTACTTGATGGGAAAATGTTTCACGTTAGGTGTTCGGCCCACATTGTTAATCTTATAGTGCATGAAGGACTTGATGTCATCAAGGATGTCATTTTTAAAGTGAGGGAGAGTGTGAAATTCGTTAAGTCTTCCACACTTAGACAACAAACTTTCAATGAAGTGGCAAAACAAGTGAAGGCTCCAACCAAGTGTCTTGTCTTAGATGTCCCTACAAGATGGAACTCCACCTTTTTGATGTTGCAAATTGCACTAAAGCATAAAGAATCCTTCATTCGTTTGGCAGATGTTGATGTGTCTTACAAGTTTGTACCTAGTAAAGAAGAGTGGGAACATGCCAAAGTGATTTGTGAATGTTTGAGGTATTTTCATCGGGTGACTTTGGAGTTTTCCAAGAGCTTGTATCCATCGGCAAATTACTTTTTCTCTAATGTTTGTGCAATCAACTTGACTCTAAAGGAAATGTGTAGAAGTCCACTTTCTTTTGTATTTAGCATGGCTAAATTAATGATGATCAAGTTTTCCAAATATTGGGAAAAGTCAAGTCTAGTTCTGTCCATTGCTTGCATTTTGGATCCTCGTTACAAAATGAGTACTGTAGAATATTACATGAAGAAGATTTATGAGGAGAAATGGGAGGAGAAACATGGAGAGATTAAAACTTCATTTGCTGAGTTGTATGCTGATTATCGACTTAGATATGGGGACAGTGACAGTTTGACCATTTGGGGTGGTGAGAGCAACTCAGGGGCAGCAAATGTTATGAGTGATGATGCAGGCGATGTTTGTTTTACACTAGAATCATCAGAATTACCATTGTTCACTGATCCTCAGGAAGAGCTTAATAAGTTTCTGGATACCAAATATGCTTCTGAACCTCAACAAAATTGTATGGAGACATACTTGAAGGATTCTGTGCAACCGCGGGTGCTGAATTTTGATGTGTTGAGTTGGTGGAAAATGAATGGACCTAAGTATCCTATTGTTGCACGTATAGCACGTGATGTTCTCTCTATTCCGGTGTCTACTGTTGCATCTGAAAGTGTATTTAGCACAGGAGGACGAGTTCTTGGGAAACATCGTTGTTCGATGGCTTCCACTACTTTAGAGGTCATTGTGTGTGCACAAGATTGGTTAAGAGCTGAATTTGAAGGTAATTAATCTTCCAAAATAACGTATGATTAATCATTATTATTATTATTCTTGCACATTATAATGTTAACTTATCGTGTTTCGTAGGTGTGGTTGAAAGTGATGATGGTGATGGAGCACTTGCAACAATGCCAACTCATTATGTGGAAGAAGAGCACGACGAGGTAGAAGACGTTGAGGGTGATGATGGGTTGGGAAAAGCCCCGACAACTTGAATGTTTTCCATGCTTATTGTTGATGTTGAATGTATTATGTTATAATTATTGTTGATGTTATTGTTATATGTTGGAGTTTGTTATATGTTAGGATTTATTATTGTTATTTGTTGGAGTTTGTTATTGTTATATGTTAGGATTTATTATTGTTATACGTTGGAGTTTGTTATATGTTAGGATTTATTATTGTTATTTAGTTTGTGTTTTGAATGTTTAATGTCGAAGTTTGTTATTATGTTATCGGAACATTGTTATAATGAATGTTATTAGGAAAACAAATGTGATGAGTCATTAATATTTATGAAGTTTTGATATTCATTTGTTTTATTAGGAAAACAAAAAATTCAAGAATAACCCGCCAGACCCGCATAACCCGCCCCGCATTGCTCAGTCTAGTCTTAGGCGGGGCGGGTAGCGGTATTAATTTTTTTGCCCCGCCCCGCCAACCCGCTTAACTTAGGCGGGGCGGGTAGCGGTTGGGCAAATACCCGCCCCGCCCCGCCCCGCTTACAGCCCTAAATACATCCTCTGCGGATAATCTCACGTGGAAGATGGCAAATAAAATTTAATTTTCAACTAAGCAGGAAACAAAGGTAAAATTGTAGAAATCACCCAGAACCAAGGCAGGTTGATAAAAACATCACCTGATGTCCATGTGTAAGGACTTTTATCTTTTGCTCATATTTTGTAGCCTTTGTGGACTCATCATCAAGCCTTTTTTTTATATTCTTGAACTCATTTTGTAGGGCATCAAGCTTTTCATTGTTGCTGGTAACACTAGCAAGGCCATAGGTGCCGCGAGCAGGAAAGTACATGAGGTCCTCCTGACATGCATCACGAGCTTTTATAAAATCATCAATAGATTCATCTTCATGTCCCATTGCCTCACGAAGAAATTTAGCTTCTTCCTTTATCAAAAGGTCTGCCTGTTTAGAAAGCAAAATTATCTTAGAAGTACACACCCAAAGAATATCTCAAAAGTAAGCATGGAGGGACAAAAGGTGCAGGATGGATGTGGACTTTGCCAAAGCATTGGTCAGTGAAAAAGGTGATAACTAAAGATATTTTGGTATATCTTTGCTTGGCCAACATCAGTCTACTCTCAGTGTAACATTGAAATAACTTCCTTCACTGAACACAACCAATTAAGCAATATATGATATTTTTCTAAAAGCATGCCAAATGATTATAATTTACAAAAAATTAATACAAGTTACACCATGTGTACAAAGATAGGAAAACAGGTTCTAAGCATTATCAGTTCATTTACATAAGAGCTTCAAATTTCTAATCTTCCAGGTCCCAACAATAAGACTACCACAACAGCCATGTGTAAGACAAGATGCAGATATTATTTCTGCACATTTTCAAAGAGATGATTATCATTTGACAATTACTTGTATTACGTTTATTGAAACGTAATCATTTGTAAATTGATCAACAATGTATTAGGCCTGGATGGTTACCCAAAATGATCAACAATGCAATATGTAGAAAGCAATACAGAAACGAAAGAGGAATTCAATACCGCATGAAAGACCAGAGCCTAATGAAGATGGAGAAAAACTACAAAGACAAAACATCTGTCAATGAGCTCAATATATACCTCTTGCAACTCCTGCTCTTCAAAATCTTCTATGGAAGGAATAAATACGCCAGATTTTCCATTTGCCATGCGTTTAGCTCCTTTTTTCTTTACTTTCTCTGCCTTGTCATCTAATGGGTATTTTGTATTATCATGTTCTAACAATGAGAGAAGCTCCATGATTATCATTTCGTTAGCCTGCTCAAATAATGTAGGAGGAGCAAAGGAACTTTTATCTTCACTATGTTTAACCAACAAATTTCGGATGAGTTCAACTGAAGCAGCAGGAGGTCTGGGTAGTTCTCTCTGCAGTACTTTTGATCTCTTCCTAAGCAGGGCCTCTTGCCTAGCCTGTTCTGCTGCCCTATCCCTGGCTAACCTGTCAGACATGTCCTCCTCGATCCTATTTTCAGTTTCTTCGTTTTCCTCTGCAATGGGATGATGAACAATCTGATACTCATTTTTAGGTTGTGGAAGAGTAGTTAAGCCGGACCGGAGGTTTCTTCTCAGTTCAGCCTGTCTGCGGAGTTCAAGCTTTGCAGTATCGTGCATATCTGCATCTTCATTTATGTGAAGCTCATCTCTGATAGGTGTCCCTCTTGGGGTCATGCTGAAGGAGTGTCCATCTCTTGAGGGCGTCATGCCTATTCTAGGAGTAAGGCCCATCGGTCCAGGACTGGCCATGGGAGTAGCCATGGGATTAGGCGTCTGAACATCCCTTTTCCTAGGTGTGATGCCAGAGAAATCAGAAGGATGGAGTTCAGGATTTGTCCCTCCCAAAAGGGGAGTCTGTGACTCCCGCAATCTAGCTTGGTTTTCAGCCTCCATCATGACAGTATCGGCCCTCCCAAGTGGTGTTCTTTGTGGGGTACGGAATGGCATCACCCCACGTTGTGGAGTCTGTGAATAATTTGCTAGAAGAGCACGAGTGGCACCACTTCCTTCAGCTATATCATCATTTCCTGAGAGGAGATCACTCACATAACCCATCTTTGCAATCTCCTCCAGCTCATGGTCAGAGATTTGAGGAGCTGGAAGCATCAACTTGGCTCTTTTTCTAACTGCCTCCGGATCGTTGAGCTTGTTGGCCTGTAATATTGCTGCAGGGGCGTCCTGCCTTTGGGCTATTTTGTTCCTAGCAATATCTTGCTTTCTAAGCTGAGCTTCCACATCAGCCCTCCTCCTTCCTTCAAGCTCCTCAATGGTAGTGGGAAATTTCATCTGTTCAACAGGCCTCTCTTCTTCTGCAACATCGTAAAAACCAGGAGGAGGTCTTTTCTCAAAGGGTATCTCTGCATTATAGTCTATCCCTCTCCTCTTCCTCCTTTTCCTACTCATAATACCAGCCGCCTTCAACTCCCTCCTCTTCTGCAATGATGCAAGCCTCCTGGCTTCTTCCAGCTGTTTTTCTCTTGCCTTCCTTTTTGCTTTTTTCCCTCTTGTATTTGCTAATCGAGCTCGAGCCTCAGAAAGCATTTCCTTTTCATCCTCATCCATATCAACAGGATCAGGACGTGCTGGTTTAGATTCGGGATTTGGATCAATTTCTCCAGGCCGCAGTTTACGTGGGTCATCATTCGCTTCATAATTCTCATCCTTGGCACAAGCTGCATCAAGAAGCTTTTCATAGCGCTCTAGACATTGAGATGGGGTCCGTCCAACAATTGGGGCAATAGTTCTCCATTGAGTAGGCATGAGCCTAGCAAGGTGAAGCAATTTTTCATCTTCTTCTCTGGTCCATTCAGTCTGCAAAGGAAACCACAAAATTAACTCCCACAAAACACAGAATGCACCATAGCAGAATATGAAATTGAAATATGTAATACTCCACAAGAAACGGTAATCCAACAGTGTCCACATAGACTGGTAGAGGGTATGCAAAGAGTCTTTACCTGAGCTCGATATGGTTCAATTGAAAACATACAACAAAGACAACATGCTACAATACTCACCCAAAGAAACTTATACACCACCTGGCCATTGACAAATTGGAACCGTGATTCTTGATGAGTTCCATTCCTGACATACCCCAACTAGTTTGAAACTAAAGTCTTTGTTATTAGTGTTGTTGCTGTTTTTTTATCATTAGTGTTGTTGCCGTTATTGTTGTTGCAGCAACTTCAACCAAATACCATAAAACTACAATTGCCAAATCCGCTCCACACATAATAGTTAATATGGAGATGAGTATTTAAAAATCTTCTACTTATATCTGTAAACATAACTGCAATGCCCATCAATAAATATAAAATTTAAAGCCGCTTGATGAACACAACCCAATAACTTCAAAATGGATACAACTTCAGAAGATATGTACTAAGATATGAACCCAGAAGACTGGAAATTCATATCAAACAGATTTTTTCCTATGGATTTTTATAAAAATGGAACAAAAAGGAATGTGCATAAGTTACAACCAACCAACTGAAATCCAAATTTCAACAAAGGAACTCCAATTTTCTACAAAAACCAACACGATTTCTCTTTGTCGTATTATTTCACTATCATAGTATCTAAAAGTCCGCAGACAATGTCAGATGTTTACAAAAGGCAGCCAAATCTACCACAAATCATAATAACATGAATCTACCTACAAATCTGACCATGTTTCTCTTTTCCTTTTTTCCCATCGATATGTTCAAAACTTCAAGGTTCCTAGGGGGAAAAACTTAAGGCAACACCATGGAACTTCAACCTAAGCTTACGCATCCACGAAATTTGCAATTTGTTTAGAACTTTATCACAATTTATGAGATGCAAAAGAAACAAATCAATTTGTTTATCAATACAAGAAACAAATCTATTTCTTTGACTTTCAATCATGTGAGGTGCAATTGGTCTAAAAAAGACAGAACAAATCAGCTGCATATGTAAAGAAATACCGTATTTTGTTTTCACAGAATTCCGCCCAAAAAAGAGCGAAGTAGCCCTCAAATTCATAAATTAAAGTTCCTAGTTGCATTTAGGTACCTGAATTTTAAATTTTACAGATTTGTGGGATCTTAAAATTCATATTGTAACTCTAAAAACATCATGTCATTTGTGTTTTCGCTGTCTAAGTCATCATGTCCTTTCCATGTTACAATTATTTAAATTTCATTTTGACGGTTCAAAAAAGGTAATTTAGAAGCCAAGGTTGCACATATTTCGATTCTTATGTGTAAGTACCAGTGCAAACATAACAGAACGTAAATTTGATCAACTACGAAGCATATCATTAACAGTAAACACGAATTTAAAATAAAACTCAGACCAAGTAACACATTAAATTCCCAACCTCACCTTTTATATAGTATTCGTTCTTCCCAACATCTATACAATTATGATACGAAAAATCTCCATGACAGATTTGCAGTTTCTCCTAAACAATCACCCAACAAGATATTCACACACAACCTCTCCAATTCCAAAGTCAAGTACACTCCCAAGTTAAAAGACAATTCCAAATGCCACATTGGAAGCACATAACAACCTATACACCTAATAAGCTTTTCCAATTTAATTAAGAGTCACCATTGCACTCCTCAAAGGCTCAAACTACCCTATGATCCATACATATGCTCATTTCACTGCCTAAAACCACTCTATATTCCACAAACAAGCACATTCCTCTGAAACCTCCCATTTCTCAATCATTTCACAACAACAAACCTAAACCTCCACAACTTCCAAAATGACATCGATCCAACATTCTCCACAAACAAAGCAGGAAAAGGAGGCAAAGACAACTTTTTTATCAACGTTCGAGACACTTGAATTACAAATTTTTAGCTGTGAAACTCTTTCTAGAACTCAAGTTCCAAAAAAAAAATCTCCTAACTACTAATCACTCATAAACCAGTTTAGAAGTCAAGTTCCCTCACTTTCTTAAAATTTCCTGGCTACCAATCACACCCCGGTTTGCAGGAAGTGGTGAAAAATTAAGAACTAAATTTCATGACTTTCTTATAATTTAGAGTGAAAGTGAGAGAATTCGTTCACAATACAATTTTCTAAAGGTTTGGAACTTAGTTCTCGTAACATAAATATTTTAAGTTTTTCTGCAAACCAATCACAAGATAATCATTCCGGAAGTCAGTTCCCCACTTCCAAGTCGAGTTCTTCAAACCAATCGCGCAAACAACTAAAGCCCAAAGACTTCTCAAATGGTCACCATTCCACAACCTAAACCAACATTCCACCAAAACCCCTCATTTAACCAAACCCAAACCTCCACAACATCGAACGAAGCAGGAAAACGAGGAAAGGGAGGCAAAGACGGGACCTTTTTGATGGAGGGATCGAGCCACTCGTACCAGCGAGCCTTGCACTGTTTGGCCGACTTGCGGACGAGCAAGGACGAGATCCGAGCCCACTGGTTCTTCCCGTACTTCATCACCGCCGCCTTGAGGATCTCGTCCTCCGTGTTCTTCCACACGCCGCCCTTGATCATGATCCTCATCTTGCCTCCCTCTTCTCTTCACCCTCTCCGAATCTCCGAAAGATCGCACCTTTGTGGGGAGAGGAGTTAGGGTTTGGGAGGATGGATTGGAGGAAGATTGGACGAACGCAAAACCCTAATTTGTCTCGTCTCTTTTGTTGGCTTTGGATGTGATCGTGATTCTGGAGAGGAGAGGAGTTTGATTGCTTTATATTATTTTGCATGGAAACCCCTTTTGTGTTTTATAAACTGTTTACTTGAGGAGGTCTGTGGAGATTAGGAGAAATTCCTGGCCTTGTTTGCAATGAGTTTTTTGAACTTTTTTTATATTTGGATTAACAACTCCACGGGAGAGCATCCGGTCCGGACCGTGCCGGATTTTTATCTGGGGTCCTAACTGAAAACTGGACCGGACCGGATGCACATGGACCGAAGACCGGACCGGACCGGACTGGATCGGTCCGGTCCAAAAACCTAGTTTGGACCGGATTTTGCTCTCCCCACTCCACATGTCATATGCTTGGAAGCAAATTGCACTTTTCACCTTTTGAAAACATTGCACTTACTTTTCGCCTTTTCGTGGTCTCAATTGTTGGTAAATTTGTCCTTTTTGTCATTCTCCATTAGTTTTCCTACTATTATGTCAAAAAAATCTTTCCAAACTACAATTTGCTTGTGTTCTTTATGATGCTCTAACAATCTACATTCTTAACTAAACAAACACAAACCGACTCGAGTATCCAGGCAATAAGTCATTCATCACCTCTCTCTCTCAACTTGACCTGTTTTTTAAGATTTAACATATTCAAGTACATAGTAGTTTGGAAGCTTTTTTGAATTTATGGTCAAAAACTAATGGGAACTAGCGAAGTAGGCCAAAATGTCAACATTTGAAAGGTTAAAGGGGGTAAATGTAACGTTTTAAAAGTCACCAAAATGTTCTATTACAAATTTAGTAACCTTTCTTCCAGTCTTATACATTTAGACCTCAATTCTTACACTTCCTAACGATATATGATATCACATACATAAGAATGTATTTTTGTCTTTTGGTGAAAGCCATAAAAACGTCTTTTATTTATATACTTTCCAAGTAGCTATAAGAATCCACCATCCTCAAGTAAACCCCAGCAGAACAACTTTGACATTCCTCCTCTCATCCTCTGGTGAGGCCTATCGAGTTGGATTTTAAGTTGCAACCACACGCAGCAACCTTCTTGAAGAAATAGTTTACTTTCACTCGACGGGTCCAAGAGCAAGAAGGTTTCATCGAGGAAACAATAGATGAAATCACCATTATCACAACCTCTTTAATAGAACAGGCAAAGGAGACAATGAGGAGGCGCCCAAGCACAATTTGGAGTAGAAAACCAAGGTTGTGACAACTTTTACCTATACATAGATGCAAAACCAATACATGACGTTTGAAATTAACCGTCCAAATCCTGATCAGATTACTGGGATGTGAAGTTTGTGTCCTAATTAGATACACAAGTCATCCTCCAAAATAATTAAAAGCAAGGACATAATCCGTGAAACATGGACCACATTAAAAACCTATCTATAGATAAGGCCTAAGCTACACCACCAAAGAGAGAATTTTGGAAGAGATCCTCAAAATGAGGGCTGGCTTTTGCTCACCACACTCTTCCTGCTAAAAGTGGACAAAATTATGCCTGGTCGATGAAAAGACTCTTGGGAGTAATAGACATTGCATTCATTGAGAAATCCAGCTCATCTTTGCCATCTGGATCACAGTCCTCACCCATTTCAGGATTTGCTCTACAAGATCCTTCCTTCTCAAACTCGTACTCATCTCCATCCTCAATCAAATCGTCATTCTCATCGTATGTTGTTCTGACCAAGGACCAAGGTACATACTCGGGTCGAATGAACCTTCACAGAACACAAATTCATCAATAAACCTTACACAATTTTATATTGTAGTCCCAGATATTATTACAAGTAAAAGAATGTACCAAACACAATGATGCACCATTTTCGAAAAAACATTATAAGCAATGAAAACTTAAGTGGAAGAAATGTTAGACCAAGACGTATAAGCTTGAAGGAGAAAGATACAATGTTCGGCTCTACAGAATAATCGCAATGAGCAGAATCCAAATACTTAGACCAGTTTTTTTTAATATAATAGCGGTGTCGTGCACATGCTAAAAAATGTGGTTAACTTTAACATAGTTTCATGTATAATATACTTCTAAAAAGCCAAAAACAAATTTGGTATGAATAAAAAGAAATTCTAAATTAACAGAAATAAGTGAAACAAAGTTAAGGAATTTTTTTATTATACCACAGAAATACGACCACACAAACAATTATTACAATTAGTTTTACTGTAGAAGTAAGAAAACCAATATAGGACATAATACGAATTACGAAAACTCATGCTAACGTGATGTTTATATTCAAATACATATTTACCATCATTGTTGACTTACTTTATGGTAATTTTCTTCTTGTAGTTGAGTTGAATACATATATTTTTCTTCTTGTAGTTAGTTGAATACATGTATTCAGATGAAAAATTAATTCCTAGTTCTGTAAATTTTCCACTCGTTAAGTTAGTGAGGTGCTTGATTTCTTGAAAAGAATATAGTAAAAATGAACTTCAAATGTCAATCTTTGTTTATGATAGTGGTATAGTTAATTTTAATTCAAGTTAGAAAACATTCAAATTGTCCTATTTAAAACTATGTTAATTGTTTTGATCACAATATTCATTCTGAGAAAGTGCAACCCAGCAAATTCACAATTATCACTCTATTACTTATCCGTGTGAAAAAGAAGAAAACCAGATCATTGAAAGTTCAAGCTAACAATTTTAGTAGCAATGGGCATCAAGGCTCTGCTTGGAGGCCTTCGAACTTTAACTACCTCCAGCTAATAGTCATAGCTAACAGTCGATGACTTAAAGTCGTTTGGTGGTTATTTAAATTAGCGACATCTTGCTTAGGCTGTCGTAATTTCCCGTTTGTTTTGCAAGATCGAATCTCATAATCAATAATCATTATAAAATATATAAAAATATGATACAAGCTTAGTTACTAATTGCTATTTAATAAAAACATGAATACTATATTATTATAATCTATAAGTCTCAAGTAACCTCAAAACACAAACCAAAACCCAAATTCAACAACCGCTTATGCACCATCATCTACTTCCTCTCCTCCACTAACCATGATTCCCACAAAGACAATGACCAGAGCCTCATGAAAATGGTTGTGTCGTCGACTCGTCCACATTTTGGTAGCAAAGGTCCGAAGGAGGGTGGAGCTTCTTTGTAGGTGGCCAGTTCCGACAAGGAGAATTATCCCACACAAGGACTCGGAAAATGAAATTGTTTTTTTCTTGTTTTTTTGAAAACTATAGGGTTAGGATCGAAATTAAAAGTGTCGACTGGCGGAGCGATTTGGTGTCCAGGAGACAGGGAAGTTGCGACAAGCTTTTGAGGCAGAAAAGGAAGGGATCGTGGATGGGACAGAGGAGATGGTTTGGTGTATCACCAGTAAAGACAAGTGAAAGAAGCGATAGGAGAAGAGAGTAAAATTTTCAAATCATAGTGGTTGTTTTGGAGAAAGAAAAAATTGTAGCACGAAACAGATGAACATCCGCAATTCTATATAAGGGTATAAGTAAGTAGTCTACTATTATTAGGTGCGTCAGTAAACCTTAATTGCACATGGGTTGAAATTAGGAAGTATCATGCAATTGCTTCTCGATATTCACTCAATATTAAGTTTCTCGTTTAGGGTTCACTTAAATGCAAGGCACAATAGCTACATTAGATCTAACCACATACTTTTGTTGCCAATACCATTATGACAAGATTCTATAACTACGATTAGTTCTTACAGTAGTCATTTCAAATTCTTGTTTTTATCCTCCTTCCTTAGAAAACCTAATTAAGTCAGTGAAATACCAATTCATGAAAAATACATAAAAGTGAATACAGACCTGTCAGATCCTTTTAGCAAATACGGGTCATATGGGAAGAACATGTCAAGCCTCTCTAAGCCCCTGAAAGCCTTAGGTACTTCAGTCCCAGGCAAATTGTTGATGAAGGTAGTCGACGTAAACAGCTGAACAGCCTTAGCCTGCCGCAGGAATTCCTCCACGACAGACGGCAAGCATACCTATTTCAAAACCAAATAGTGAAAGTTGTGTTAGAATGCTACAGTACATCAACAGATGGTAAGTGCAAGCTTAATTACAATGATCTAAATCAGCACAAAAAATTCAAATGTGACATAAATGAGAACTTGCACCAGCTAAGTGCTTCATTTCTTGAACACAAGAAAAATATCGGTGACAATTTTCATTGCTATATGTGGTGTTAAAATGACCATGCACCATTTCTTGAACATGAAAAATATATAGAATTGAAATTAAGTTGCTAACTAATGATGGAAGCAGAGAATGTTTACAAATTTCATTCCATCTTATGCTGAAATGAAACTCCAAGTTATGTTAATTGTAGAGGACGGTTTTCAGTACTGAGTTGCATGCATATTTGCAAATATACCAAGCAAGTCAACAACACAAGTTAAACCTAGATGAGTGGGACATACTATAAAATGGAGTCACAAAGTATACCTTGAGAGGAGCCAAAGCATGGGATAAGATGGATTCCAGGCATGTATGGAGGGTTTCGCAGTGAGAATCAATAACACACCCCATATGGAAGCAGAGAATGTACATTACAGCCTGCAAAACCAATACTACATTTGAAAGATAACCAGACGTTTTTTTAATCGGTAAGGTAACTATTATATTAATAAAGAAAAACTGTTATATAAAAGAGATAGGGTGGTAGTGCCACAAACGGCACCACCAGCCCAAGGCAAACAAAATCGAAGTAAAACTATAGAAATGACCAGACCTGGCACCCTGTGTAGAAGACTTGGTGAGCTCTAACATTCAAGGCTCTCTCGTTGCCTCTCTGATTGGCATCAACCGAGTAGCAATACTCAAAGCACCAATCTACTATACTGAAACAGTTTACAAGAAGAAAAATGTGACATCAGAAAAATAAAAAAACAAATGCAGCAACATTGAAGATTCTGAACGCACAAACCAAAGCACTTGCCTTCCAAGGAATTCTCTGACAGTATAAGATGGAATGAACTTTGCACGAGACAAGTAACTAGCAAGATATGAAGCAGCATTCATCCTGTATCACAAACATAGAAGGAAAACAATATCGTTGTGTTTATATTCTTACAACAAGAAGCAAGATGGACAGTTGAAAGTCAAGGACACATAAATCTAAAATCTACATATATAACAAGGATAACAAAGTTTCAATCCCAGACTGGTTGGGATAGGCTAGAAATAAATACTCATCAAAAACTAAAATATATGGAAAAATAAAACAAAGAAAAAAATATGTATTATCATTTGTTCAACCGATAAAGGTTGCAAAACATTTAAAAATAACAAACTCCTGTACTCAGGAAATTACCTATAAAGTTGAGGCTCCGTTGTTGATAGGAAGATGTGCTCCAAACGTCTAGGAAATTCCATGCCAGAAGATTCAGGATGCAGAGAACAAGCGTAGAACATTACAAACTGGCACAAGGTGAAAGATATGAATAATGGCAACAAGTTGAGAGAACCATAGTCAGGAAAGGGGTCATTGAATCAATCAAAAAAGACTCAGATGGACAAATCTTGCACAGCAAGTAAAACCCAAAACCAACATCAGTTGAGTAAAACAGGCCAATAACTAGGTCTCTATTAGATTAATTCGTGTACAACATCAGATATACAACACAAATACCTGAACAAACTTGGACCTGTAAGCAGTCAGCACAGTTTTCCTGAAAGACTCCATAAGTGTTTCAAATACCTACATCAACGGGGTAAAAATTTGAAACATATAGATAGGCTGACACTTCGAGTTTCAAAAGCAGCAGCAACCATCAAAAGGAAATTACTTCAGGCCATTTAGTTAGTTACCAGCACAGTAATACTCAGTTTCAGCCAAAAATAAATACAAAAGTTTTAAGCCAATTATCATCTACAAGCACAAAAATGGATGCGACATTTGAACCCAGTAACGTCATAGGAGGAGGAAGAGAAAAGGTGTCATTTGAAGAACAAAAGGCACCAAATAGGACTAAATTAAGCTGATGTTGGAGTTAAAAATGATCTGGAAAAATATACAGAGGAACAATTCTTTGCACCAGAATGCATGAAATAGAATGGTGAGAACTCTAATCATGTTAATTAGTTATCTAATGCTTACACCTTAAAATCACTTATGGTCCACAAAATCACAATCACTATTGGGCCCAATATTGACCCCAAAATCACACAAAAAAAATCTACCCATTCCCAAATTAGATCTTCCGTTATTAGCATATGAAGAACTATTTCTATTTTCAAGACTAATTATAAGGATCAGATGCAAAGTCCCCATGAGTCATGATCAAAAATTGAAAGACAGCTCGGTGGTCACTGAGAGGGGGAAAGACACTTGGCCGCCTTTTCAATCACTGGTCATAATGGTGCATCTCAATGCATGGGATATTTTCTCCATTCTATAAAAACGTTTGTCTCAATTTTGCAAGGAATAAATATTGTGTGAACCTAACATCCACATGGTTCTGTGAAACTTGTCCTTCATGGACATTTTCCACAAATATACTTGAAACTTTACATTATACAGTGGAGTGGCGGTTCTATAGAAATGTACAAGAATCTCATGGGAGTGCAGAATATATTAACTATTCAACAGCTTAAAATTTTGCACAAAACATTTAATGATATAAGAAAAATAACATAAAAAATTACCTTAGCAGAGCGTCCATTTTCTTTGCATAATTCAAGATGTTGATAAGTGATGCTCATTAGACTATCTAAAGTTTCAGCCCTTGTACCACTTACAGGCATGCCCTTTGAATGTTGGTGACCCTAAAATACAAAAAAGAAACACGACCCAACTTCAGCCTTGTAAATAGTGAATCAAATTGTCCTTTGAGAAACCTAAATGTTCGACATTTCTTATATAAATGAATGCAATGGTACCTTGTTGAAGACCTGTGCATTCTCTTCATCGTCATCCATTTCGATATCAAATATACCTCTGCTGGAATCATTAATTAGCATATCCTCCACTTTTATCTCCACCTATGTTCAACGAAGAACAGAAATCATGTGATGAGCTAGAGTATGTGGTGAAATGTTGTCACAAGGATTAAGAATATCACCAAAAATAAGACTCACATCCAAATCTAAAAGTCTGTCAATGACCGCTTTTAACAATGAGCCTCCAATGAATTCTCCCATTGGACCTGGCTTCCAATTTCAGCATGCACTCCACATACATCTCAATCTCCTATAATTATATAATAAAAAACATAAGTCTGTTATCGCGATTTACACCTTAATCTGCAAAAAATAGGGATTTTCTTGTCGTGGATAAACCAATCCCAGAAGGAAACTGAGCACTTAATTGAGGGACTCTGACCTCAATACAAATAACTTTTCCTATTATAATAAGTTTATTTAGTCTACTCAAGCATCAATTCCAATTCAAAGTTAAAATCATTATATAATAAAACGTAATAATTAACAAAGAACAAATCAGCATTCTTTGGTAATTGTATAAGAATCATCAATGTGTTTATTCTACATCTATGAGGAAGGATATAAATTTAGAATCCATAGTATAAACGTCCTCTACTAGTAATGCACCTAATTACTGGAACGAGCAGATTTTGGGATCCTAGATAAATATCGTAATTGATATGATTAAAATAGTTTGTAGTGAAGCAACAGGGAATATTTAAATTATGTGCCTGTGAGTACAAAATTTGGTGCATTTTACATATCTCTTTGTTTTAAGTAAGATACTTATTTCTTGATTGGGTAAGCTGTTAAACAATATTAGCGGAGATTCAACCTTTGGATCAAAAAAGAAGTATAAAAAACAGCTTATCCTAGAAAAGTTAGCAAGCCATCTAAGGCAAATAATGATAAAATTTACAATAATATAGTATCAACTAAAAAGATCACAACGTACATGTTTAGGTGCATTTTTATGTGGCATTCTTTTCTCAACTTGTTTCAGCAATCTCATGGGAGTTATAGGAGCTAAATTAGCAATATCTTGCAGGGCAGCAAAAACACGTTCAATAACATCATTCTTCAATGAAGGCCATTTTTTCTTGAAATTTATGGCTGGAGGCTTGAAATGGCAAACGAGCATGTCCAAGCATACATCCAGAAACTTGTCAGTTGAAGAGGCCTGAGAAGTAATGTAGATTACAGATAAACATTCAAGAAGAACAAACACATCAAAATTAAAAAGATGATACACATTTGGGGATTCGCCTTACCAAACAAACTACCAACTCTATCAACGCATCCCTGACGATTGGTCGACATTTCCAGATGCTTATTCCCAGTATCTGATAAAAAGATAAGATCACTCAGGATTCAAGATTTTTTTTCAGAAATCAATAACCAAAGAGTTAAAGTAGAATTGCCTACGGAGGTATAAAGTGAATGGTGATGATGGACATCAATATGTGAGACAACTTCTGCAAGTGCTCCAAGTGTAGCCTAAGGATAGTAAGTAATTGGTAAACTAAGCAAATGAATGGTAAAACCAGTTAAGAATCTGAATAGGGTATCAGCAGATGTAGCCTACCACTAGCAAAGCTTCTTTATCTTCTTGCAACTCCAGTGACATTGGATCGTTTGGACTGATACTTATGGAAGGATCCATTAGAACCACAATTTCCTCATAATCTTCTCTGTCGCCCTGCTTTATTAAAGGTAGAAACTGATGAATACTGAAAGAGTTGGCAAAACAGAAGGAGAACAAATGACAATCTTAAACAAAGGAAGAACAATTGACAAAATAAATATGTGGCTTGCAATTGGCCTCGGACAAAAAATATAAGGGTATTTAGCATAAGAGAACCAGTCACAAGATGCATAACTTCTTTCAAGTTGTAAACTACCACGAGTCTAAGATTATATATATGTAGTCAAGCCAAACACATAGATAAGCAATTTCTCAGCTACGAAACAGCTGTAAAACAACAAATATCAAGATCGTGTCATCTAAACCATGATTTTCAAGATCAGCCTAATCTATGTGAATGAACTAGTTCAGCCAGCACTCGGTCAGCCGAGCAAGCAAGCAATCTGATCGTAGGTATTGACCTCTAACTCAAAGAGAAGGTATTGAGATAACCGTAGAACTCTCTCATTCATGCGACATGCTTGTAACTCGCATGTTGGATTCTTCATCTATAAGCACAATGAACCAATTCTAGAGCTGAAAGAGCACTTCAAACATAATCATTTCCAAAATAAATAGAATAAAGCAAAATGTCTTTCAACTTTACTTCTTGCTCACACCGTCCTTGCCTCCTTTAAATGATCTCTAATTTGGCAAAGGTTAGTGAATACAAATTACACTATTGTTACCAATCTCAAAAAATGCACAACACAAAGTTATAAGAGAAAATCACATGCTCAAATGATCAAATCAAATCTACTTTCATTGGAGAAATGGATTGTTTGTCGTAGAGTATTTCTCGGTATTGGGTCATAGAAGGCTGATCACCTTGAATGCTTAGAAGCCGCACATGCATCAATCACCCCGGAAGTACAACATCATTCCTCTCCCATCGACCATCGTCCTTCCTTCCGTGTCATTTCGGCATATGATTTCTCCACATTCCTTGTCTATCTAAAGATCATTCAGGACTGGTAACAACAACCAAGACTAACGAAAAGCCAATTTATCAACTACCAAGTTATTACTACATTCTCCGAAAGTGCAATAACACAGTACAACTAGAGTGTGTCCAAAATCACTAATCGTGAATTTCCAACCCAATGAAAAAGTTAAAAAAATCAACACGTCGACAACTATACCAAGCACTAAAATTGTGAATTTGTGATAATATGCTAAGTTTAGTTTATCTGTCTACATAAATTGACAGAAAAACAAGTTCTAAGATAACACAAATTGACAGAAAAATAAACACATACACCCTGTGCGATTCACAGAAACCGAACATACTCTTCGTCCCATCGAATTCCGTAGCTAACAATTAAGAAACCACATCACACAAACGAAACGACGTCGCATTCCAAATAAGCTGAAACTCAGCCAAGCACGCTATAACGGTCTAAATCTTAAATCTATTAATCACTTCGAGCTGGAAAACAACAACTTCACCTTGAATTCACCCAAAAAAACCGGTAGGAAAGGGTGGAGCATCTCTTTACCTGAACGGCGGCGTTGAGGGCTTTCCGGACGAAGGTGACGGCCTCGGTGTCGTGCTCCAGGTAGTTGTCCATGTCGACCTCCATCCCCATCGATCTCGTGAGCGCGGGAGGAGGAAAAACCCTGGAAACCCTAGGAGAGAGGGAGAGGAAGGGGAAGACGAGGGGTGTTAGGGTTTTATATCGGGATTATTACCTTACTTTCTGATTCGACTACTAATTATTAATTAATTAAGTTTTATGTAAATAAATCACAATATATCCGGGGATGTGTTTGGTAAGTCGGTAACACGGTAACAAGACTCTAAATTTTTCACCCCTCAACTCAAACATAAGGTGTGTTTGGCTACCAACTGTAAAAGTTATTCCGCTTTATGGCTTCTGTCGTGCCATTGTCAAAACGTCAGCAAAACTTCAGAGGTTTGGGATGCACCTCTACCGTATGCTACTTGTGGCGCCCACTTCCTCTTCTGTCTTTACGCTTGCCGCCTTTATTAACCACTACTGGCATTCGTCCCAACCATTCCCCTTCTCCTATGTCTTTTGATTTCGTCCCAACCATTCGTCCCAACCATTCCCCTTCTCCTATGTCTTCAACGATGGCCTCCCGCTCCTTCGCCGAGTCCGTTCGTTTTCGCCGACCTACTTGCCTATGTGGGTACCCGACGCATAAGAGTGAATCTCACACCTCCAGGAATCCAAACCGACTCTTCTACTTGCCTACGTGGGTTTACCGATGGTACGTCGGCCCCGTTTTTTATTTTTCCGCTCAAAATTGAACAAATGTTATGATTGTTGAGCAATTTTGACTTTGGTTTGTATGCAGACGTCGATTAGGTGTGGTTACTTCCGTTGGGTCAACGAAATCTCATTCCGTAGACCCACAGCAAGAGGAATGTTTGATGGTGTGCCTGTCAACAACGGTGACTTTGCCCAACGCTTAGCCACCATTGATTACAAAAAAAATGTTAGGAATTAAAACCAATCCCAAATACGCAACGGAACAAAATTAACGAATCCAATCGGCTAAACTTGAGAACAAAATGCAAATCCGAAATCCAAACCACACAAAACACGCAAGATTTAACGTGGAAACCTAATGCGGGAAAAACCACGGACGACACAACTCAAATCCACTATAGAGAAAACGTATCACAAGAGATGCTTACAGGAGACGCGAACGAACCGACGAAGAAACCCGGCTCAAATCTCTCCTACCGAATCACAAGGATGATATCTCTCTCTTTTCTCTCAAGAACAAAAGTGAATAATAGGAATTAATTCTATATACAAAAGGGACGAAATTGCCTTTATATATGAGGCCAAAACAAGTATAAGTTGCACCAAAATCGGGTGGAGTAATGTGCAAAACGTGGGCAGAACTGGGTCCAAACGGTCGACCGATCGGGTGATCCGGTCGACCGATTAAATAACTGTATCATAAACGGTCGACCGAAATTGAAGTCTCGTTCGACCGAAAATCGACAGTAACTTTTCTAGCTTGCGCGAGTGCATAATCGGTCGACCGTACACTTAAGTTCCGGTCGACCGCATTTTAACATGCACTTTTCTCTCAGCTCCTCGAACGTTTCCGGTCGACCGAATCCAAGGTTCCGGTCGACCGAAAAACAACAGTAACTTTTGTCCAACTCCAATTGTGTACCCGGTCGACGGAATCCTAGATTCCGATCGACCAAAAAAGAACAGGCACTTTGCTGGACAAACTCAACACACATCCGATCGACCGAATCACTCCATCCGGTCGACCGATTGTCTGTTTTTCTGCACGTATACTTTAAACACTTATTTAAGGTAAACAACAACAATCTTCACCTTTACCTTGAATAACCCATGTAACCCTTTGAAGGAAACACTTCCTTCCTCATTGTGTCGTCGTCTTAGCTCCACCTAATCGGAACTCAAACCAACCAAGTTCACGCATACCATGAACTTAGTCGAAATAACTGGCTTCGTCAACATATCAGCCGGATTATCTTCAGTGCCCACCTTCTTCACCACCACACCTCCTTCAACAACAACTTCCCGAATGAAGTGATAACGGACGTCGATATGCTTCGTCCTTTCGTGGTACATCTGATCCTTCGTCAGATGAATGGCACTCTGACTATCACAATAAACAACCACTGTATTCTGACCTGAAATAAGCTCTCCAAATAAACCTTTCAGCCAAAGAGCTTCCTTGATACCCTCGGTCGCTGCCATATACTCTGCCTCCGTTGTAGACAAAGCAATAGTGTGTTGCAACGTCGCTTTCCAGCTAATAGCGGTGCTCCCAATAGTAAACACATAACCAGTCATAGATCTTCGTCTATCACGGTCTCCCGCGTAGTCGGCATCAACAAACCCCATTAATGAATACGAAGATCGACCGAATTTCAAAGATAGATTAGTTGTACCTTTTAGATACCGGAGAATTCACTTCACAGCTGACCAATGTTCCTTTCCTGGATTCGACATATAGCGGCTCACCACACTGACCGCCTGAGCTATATCTGGACGAGTGCATATCATAGCATACATCAAACTGCCAACTGCACTAGTATAAGGCACACGTGACATGTATGCTTTGTCCTCCTCCTCATTGGGACACAAGTCTACCGAGAGCTTAAAATGCGCTGCGAGAGGAATTCTTTCAGACTTGGCATTCTCCATGCCAAAACGATGCAAGACTTTCTCAATATATTGCTGCTGGGAGAGAAACAAACTCTTGCATGTACGATCGCGACGTATCTTCATACCTAGAATCCTCTTTGCTGATCCAAGATCCTTCATCTCAAACTCAGCCTTCAACAACTCCTTAAGCTCAGAAATTTTATGACTTGTCCTTAGCTGCTATCAACATATCATCTACATAGAGTAATGACAAAACGAGAGAGTCATCTGAAAATACCTTTCGGTAAACGCAGCAGTCATACTGGGATCTGCTGTACCCATGTCCAACCATAAAAGAATTAAATCTTTTATACCATTGTCGAGGTGACTGCTTTAACCCATAAAGCGACTTCTTCAGCAAACAGAACTGATTCTCCTTACCCTCGACCACAAAACCCTCCGACTGGGACATGTAAATTTGCTCCTCTAATTCTCCATGCAAGAAAGCGGTCTTCACATCTAGTTGCTCTAACTCTAAATCATGTATTGCAACCAAACTCAACAAAACACGAATAGAAGTATGCTTCACAACGGGTGAGAAAATATCGTTATAATCCACACCCTCCACCTGACTAAAACCACGAGCAACCAATCGAGCTTTGTACCTCACATTTGAAATACCCTCGATTTTCTTCTTGAAGACCCATTTGCAGCTAACGACCCTTTTTCCTTTTGGAAGTTCTACCAACTTCCAAGTTTGGTTCTTATGAAGAGACTCCATCTCTTCATTCATTGCACCCACCCAAGCAGCTGAATCGGGTGCCAAAATTGCCTCTGAATACTTGCTCTGCTCACCAGAAGCTCCAATATCTTCAGCTGCACTAAGAGCATATGCAAGGACTGATTCAGTATATCTACGGGGTTTCTTGGTCAGACACCTCTCTCTGTCCCTTGCCAACAAATACTCTTCATCTTCCTCTGGTTTCGAACTCTCTCCTTGTGTCACACCGGTATCCTCATCAGCAGTCACTACCGGTGGCTCCACCTGAACTGGAGTCCCACTTGACACGGGAGTAGAAATAACAGTGTCTTTCCTGGAAGGTAACATAGCAAGCTCATTAAAGACAACATTTCTTTCAACCATGAGCTTCTGAGATTCTTTGCACCGTAAACGATAACCCTTCACACCCAAATCGTAGCCAAGGAATATACACTTCAACGACCGAGCATTCAACTTTCCTTGATCTACATGTGCGTACGCTGGGCAACCGAAGACTCTCAACTTGGACAAATCTGAAGCTCCACCTGTCCAAACTTCTTCCGGTGTTCTCATATCCAAAACAATGTGAGGTGAACGGTTTACTAAATAGCAAGCGGTACACACTGCTTCTGCCCAAAAATATTTAGTCAGGTCAACATTCAGAAGCATACATCGAGCTCTCTCCAAGAGAGTTCGATTCAGACGTTCCGCTACTCCGTTCTGTTGTGGTGTGTGACGTACGGTTCGGTGTCTCACGATTCCTTCATCCTTGCAGAAATCGTTAAATTCTGAGGAACAAAACTCCAAACCATTATCCGTCCTAAAAACCTTAATCTTCTTTCCTGTTTGATTCTCAATCATAACCTTCCAGTGCTGAAAATTCTGAAACACATCGCTCTTCTGTTTCAGAATATAAACCCAAGTCTTCCTGGAGAAATCATCAATAAATGTGAGCATGTAGCGAGCTCCACCTTTTGATGGAACCTGAGAAGGTCCCCATAAATCAGAGTGGACATAATCTAAAGTGGCCTTGGTGGTGTGCTTAGCTGCTGAGAAGCTAACCCTCTTCTGCTTCCCAAAAACACAAAATTCACAGAAGTCCAGACTGCCGATTTTCTGACTTCCAAACAAACCACGTTTGTTCAACACCGCCATGCCTTTCTCGCTCATGTGCCCCAACCTCATATGCCAAAGTTGGGCATTCTCCTCACTAGACAACGATGACGCTACAGCTGCGTCACCCACAACAGTTTCTCCTTTAAGCATATAAAGCTTGCCGGGCCCAAGCTTCTTCCCTTTCATCAGAATAAGTGATCCTTTGGTGATGGATATGCAGTCATCCTCACCACTGAATTTGTAGCCTTTTGCAGTCAGGCTACCTACTGAAATCAGATTCTTGCTCGCCTTCGGAACATGTCGCACATCCGATAGAATCTTGACTAGGCCATCATGGGTCCTCAATCTGACAGAACCAATTCCTGCAACCTCGCACCTGTCACCATTGCCCATCACAACCATTCCACCTGACATTGTTTCATAAGATGAAAACCAGTGTTTGTTCGGAGTTAAGTGGAATGTACTGCCCGTGTCAATCACCCAACCGTCGGAAGCTTCAGAAGAACCTGTAGCTGCCAACACAAAATCAGAATTGGACTCCGCGACATTCGAACCTGACTGATCACCGCTACTAGAACCCATTTGCATTCTGACAGAATTGTTCTGACAGAATTGTTCTGTAGCTTAAAACATTCTGAAATCTTGTGACCCTTCTTCTTGCAGTAATGACAAATAATATCTTTGTCCCTCGACTTGGTCTTAGAGGTGTTCTTTGAGAAACTCCTCTCCTTCCCCTTACCACGAGCAACAAGTGCCTCACTTTTGCTCGTCTCAGAACCATCAGACCTCTTCTCCATATCAGATTTGGAGGAGAGTGCGTTTTTGACATCCGCAAGAGAGATGTCGGTCCTGCTATACATCATCGTCTCCACGAAGTGATCATATGAAGAACTCAACGAGCAAAGTAAAAGGATCGCCTGATCCTCATCAGAAAACCTTGCTTCAACCTTCTCCAAGTCCATGATGATTGCATTGAAATCATCCAAGTGTTGCTGAAGGGAGATACCCGACTTCATCTTGAATAGGAACAACTTCTTCTTCAAGATAATCCAGCTAGCAAGTGACTTCTTCATGTAGACTTCCTCTAATTTCTTCCACATACTTGCAGTCGTCTTCTCCTTCAACACTTCTCTCAGAACTTCGTCGGACAACGACAACTTAATGGTTGACATCGCCTTTCGATCAAGATTCTGCCTATCTTGATCGGACATTTCTTTTGGCAACTTATCCAAGCCCTCAAGAACGTCCTCCACCTCTTGCTGCACCAGAATTGTGTGCATCTTGACTTGCCACAAGCCGAAATTAACATCTCGGCTCAACTTCTCAATTTTCCAATTATTCGCCATGAGTACTTGACAAAAAAATCGACGAAAATTCCCCAAATTCGGACCCAAAAGCTCTGATATCAGTTGTTAGGAATTAAAATCAATCCCAAATATGCAGCGGAACAAAATTAACGAATCCAATCGGCTAAACTTGAGAACAAAATGCAAATTCGAAATCCAAACCACACAAAACACGCAAGATTTAACGTGGAAACCCAATGCGGGAAAAACTACGGACGACACAACTCAAATCCACTATAGAGAAAACGTATTACAAGAGATGCTTACAAGAGACGCGAACGAACCGACGAAGAAACCCGGCTCAAATCTCTCCTACCGAATCACAAGGATGTTATCTCTCTCTTTTCTCTCAAGAAGAAAAGTGAATAATAGGAATTAATTCTATATACAAAAGAGACGAAATTGCCTTTATATGTGAGGCCAAAACAAGTATAAGTTGCACCAAAATCGGGTGGAGTAATGTGCAAAACGTGGGCAGAATTGGGTCCAAACGGTCGACCGAAATTGAAGTCTCGTTCAACCGAAAATCGACAATAACTTTTCTAGCTTGCGCGAGTGCATAATCGGTCGACCGTACACTTAAGTTCCGGTCGACCGAATTTCAACATGCACTTTTCTCCCAGCTCCTCGAACGTTTCCGATCGACCGAATCCAAGGTTCCGGTCAACCGAAAATCAACAGTAACTTTTGTCCAACTCCAATTGTGTGCCCGGTCGACCGAATCCTAGATTCCGGTCGACCGAAAAAGAACATGCACTTTGCTGGACAAATTCAACACACATCCGGTCGACCGATTGTCTGTTTTTCTGCACGTATACTTTAAACACTTATTCAAGGTAAACAACAACAAAAAATGATTCTGAATGAAATGGAGAGTAACATCGTTGAAATTAAAGAACTTCATCTTACTTTGGCTGCATTATTCTTTTCATATATATAAAAAAACTTCTGACATTTTAAATTACCCTTTGCAAGAAAAGATACTTTTACATTTTCATATGTTCCTCAAATACGCTTGAGTATTAATAATTACGTTTGTGATGATGGACAACAACCGGCATCTAATTTTATATTTTGTTGGTTACATACAAATGTTATAAATCAAAATCAAGAAATAAAATCATAATAAATGCTCTGGGAAGCAGAAAATAAAATCAAAATAAATGATTTGGGAAGTAGGAAATAAAATTGAAATAAACGATTTGAGAAGCTTATAAATTTGATTCCTTCAAATGTTACGGATTCCTTCAAAGAATGCGTGAAAACCATATATCAAAATAACCAAAGAAATTAAACAGCAAATAAAAAATGATTTTGGGAAAAATGGAAAGGGGGAAACAACCAAAGCAAACTTCGTGGTGAAGAGGGAGATAGGAGAACCAATGACCAAAGTAAGAGGACCGTCGCCGCCGACGAGGTCTGGACCGATAACGGGACAACGACCAGGAGAAGGAGGCCCCGCGCAGCCACCGACAGAGAGAAATGAAGATTTGAGGAGAAGTAGATTGGTTGTGCACAATGGAGTATGTTGGAGGAGTGACAATTTCGTGATTAAAGAAAATGGTAAGACCCGTAAATTTAACGATTTGGAGGGGTGATGTCGAACATCACCAGAGAAAAGCTACACGAAGCTGGGGGTTCACAGCTTTTCTTCTACTGTTCACGTATGAGAGCGTAAAATCTAGAGCTTTTGGATGAAAATCGGAATAGCTGAAATGTGTTTGGGGTAGATGTTTTGGAGTTGCAAAAATAGTGAACAATTGGTGGCCCCAAACGCACTCATATTTGGAAAGGAGGGAAAATTATGGTAGATGAATTATTACCCCCACGTACCGATAATTTTTTGGTAAAAATTATGAATATTTTATTTTTTCCCTTTTAACACATGTATAAGGTATAAATGTATTGTAAGACACTAAAAACGAAAACTCATTCTATTTGTACTATTTTTGTCGAGTCATGTTGAATTTTCTTAAGTTTTGATATTATTACTCCACGAGATTTTCCATTGACATACCAAACCTTGGGAAAAATAATTATTCCCACTAAAATATTACTCTGATAATTGTTACTCTGAACATTTTCTCAATTTAATTTTTACCCTCGTTCCAAATGCACCGTGGTGGAAGGAGAAAGGACCGAAAAGTAGGGAAGTGCATGAATTTGTAGACCAATCTTTGAGTTTACTTTCTCATTAGACTAGTAATTAAGTTACATGTAAAAAATTAATTAAGTTTTATGTAAATAAATGACAAATTGGTGTGATCATATCAGGAAACTAAACCTGTCCATGACAAATTGAATACGTCCGGTTTGGTGTTTTTCTAAAATTCTCGTTTCGATTTTAGTATTTCATTTTTTTGATTTTATTTTTCATATATTTTGTATTTAATGTTGGTGTAATCTTAGGTTTTTGACACAATGTTAACAGTAAGGACACCATCTACCCCCAACACATTAAGGGGGTGTTTGGTTGGGGGTACTTGGAATGGAATGGTAAGGATTTCATTACATTCTGGTATTTGGTTTGTTTATTTTGAGCCCAGAATTAGAATCCATTACAGCCCATACCTAGGAATTAGAACCTTACCTACCTACCATAGAATGAGAATCCATTCCAGCCTGGTATGAGATTCTCATTCCATTCCATCCCAGCCAACCATTCTTTTTACTTTTTTTATTCTTTTACAACAATCCACAAACTACATAATAAATTATTTTTGTAATTTCTTTATCTAATTAAATAATAATTATTTCGATTAAACCACAAAAATAATTTACAATGTCGTAGTTTATCAGTGTTGTTTAACGTCGTACTTTATCAGTGTTGTTCAATCTATTTTCATTACGTACTTGTGTGCGTGAGTTTTCTAATTATTTCTGCACCGATGTCCTACCGAAATGTAATTCGGTCTGATGTTTTGTAGTTTTAGTTCAAATAATAGTATTTTGCTTTTGCTTCCGCAGATATTATTCTTGTAAATCCATCACTTTTCGCTGCGACTCCTACAAGGATAATAGAACGAACTTACATGACGTATATGTAGATCATAAGATCATCAACAATTCACACCACTTGAATCAAATCTGTGGCAAAACTATATTGTATATCTTTCAAAACAAACAAACAAACAAACAAACACTATACTAGCTTTAAAAAAAACACGAACTGTAACATTTTACACCATCCTCATGCTCAAGTACATCGTAATTTCCGAGCCATATATACCACCATGTCTATCCATATTTTTCACACACACCATGCACATAACTATATATGAAACATCATAATATATTTTGCTAACTCTTCTTTAAGTGAATGGAGATTAATCCACCGCATACTGCAACGATCAAAAGCCTCCTAGCTAGATCAAATTCACTTAGTTAAACTCGACTCAATTAGACGGCAGTAAACCGAATATCGTCCAACTCCGACGAGCCCTTGTGTTTGTTCAACGCCTTACTCCACTTCTCCAGGAATTTATAAGACTCGCACGAGACGACCAAAGTCCTAAGAACTCTGGCTTTCCTCCCCACCAAATGGACAACGAACCCCTCCTCCAATTGGCTTCCCTTACAACCCCTAACCTCCACTCTCCTCAACGAGCACTTGAGGCAGTCGAAGTCCTGGTTGTCCCAAAACGACTCATACTCTTCAGACCCCTCGAATGGCCCCTTCACCCACACCACCAACTCCGTCAGCTCGAAGCACTTCTTCAGCACACTGCTGAAGTAGATGCAGTCTTTGTAGTCGTCCAAACCCACCTCCACCTCTAGCCTCCGCAGGTGTATGAACGGCGGATCCTCCTCGGCCTCTTGTGGAATTAGCTCGTCATATGCACAAGCGATGTTGTGGAGGAGCTTTATGGGCGCTCTAAGGACGAGCGAGCGCAGGTTGGCGTGTAACTTTATGCGACATGACGATGATCGTGAAGATAATAAATCTGGGGTGTCCAAGTAAAGTGTCTCTAACTTGGGGTTGTTTATGGTCAGGGATGGGAGAGAAGTTTGCTTGATCTTCAGGTGTTTCAACTGCGAGGCCACTGACATGTCTAATCGTAGAATGTGACCTTCCAACGAGACGCTACCGATGTACATTAACCGCTCACATTCGTTTAGAGTTAGGCTCTCCAAGTTTCTGCATGCATATATATATATAGTTAGTGTAAGTATTTTTATTTATTTATGAGAATTACTTACTCTTGTTCTAATCTAACAAAACTAAGTTTCTAAGTAACCCTTCATATTCGAAAAACATAAATACAAGGCTAAACTTTTCACGACTACAATCAATTTGAAAAAATGATATATAAGACCACTGTTAACAACGCTCGTGTAGATCCCAGACGTTTGGTTTTCTCTCTCAGCAACGTCAGTTTCTCTTTCGGACACGTCAGCTCAAACCAACCTCTTATATTTTTCTTAACCCCACCCAGAAACAACTCAAGCGTCATACATTATCTCCCCTCCACATCATTTGGAAATCAATTTTAAGTAAAAATGTCAAAAAAAATTAAAAATATTTTTGAAAACAAAAAAATCAAAAACAAAACAAAACAAAATATTCACCCAATCCGGAGGGGTCACGTGACCCTCCGGATCGGGCGCCCAGACGGATCGCTGCGATTGAGAGCACCCGTCAAGGATGCTCTAATAGTCAAATAACATAAACAACGTATTTTTACGTACTTGCAGGCTTGGAGAAAGCTGACGAGAAAGGAGTCCGAAAGTACACTGCACTTCTCTAGGGAGAGGCTGGTAAGACGAACACACCCGGCCAGCAAATTCATTCTCGGAACAAACCAATGCTTCAAATCCAAATGGGTGACGCTATTCTTGTGGTTGAAGACGTCTAACCGAACCCTAGCGTAGCGGTCGCAGCACTTGAACGTGAAGCATCTCATTCCCCTCGGCCCCAATAGCCCGACAAGCCACAACACAAGCCTCCGTCCGACACCGTAGTCGAGGTAACACACGGTGCAACTCGATATGGAGGGGGTTTGGAGGAGGTCGAGCATGTGCACTACCGCTTGCTCCGTCCGGTAGGCTTCCAGGCCTGAGAAGTCGAGGTTGTGAAGCTCCTTGGTCCACAGGTTTTGCCACCGCTTCGAGAGGACTGTGGTACGGACCGCCTCGAGGGCTGGGAGGTGGTTCATGATGAGACCAAGGAGTTCGTCGGGGAGAGAGCTTATGCTGTCCTCATCATGTTGTTGAAGTCGTCGTGGCGTCTTCCAAGGTCTCATCATATATATATATATATATATATATATGCCTTTCAGTTAGGGTTTGCATGCATGTGATTTGGACGTACAGGCAAGGGTTACTTTATATACACTTACGAGCTTAATTTGTTCGGTTACAAACTTTTTTTTTTGTTACGTACGGTTTTTATAAAGAAAATTTCTACCCTATCATTTACATCTCATGATGGACTCGGTATTGCTTAGGTGATTTTTGGTTTTGATTTACGTACGGTTCCGATTGATCTATATATATATATATATATTATCCATACAAATTCTATAGTGCGGTGTGAATAACTAATTTTATCAATATTATTCCTATAGTTTTTCAAACTAATCGTAGTCATCCACTCTGAAGGTTCATACAATCACAAGTTCACAACCGTCCAATCATTTATAAGAATTAGGAAAAATCAACATCATATTTTGACAAGGAGTAAAATTATGTCTATTTTTCCTCATCACAACCATCCAATTACTTAGGCAAGGAAAACTCAACTCTTTTTAAAAAAAATAATACTTTTAAACAATCTCATCCATCCTTACTTAAATTCATATAATCACAATCGTTCTTTTTTTTAAAACAATATCTCTTTGAAGTAATCAACAGTGTTTAAAAAACAAATAAATACAAACCACTTCAACCCACCACCATCACCGAGTCCACCGCCACCTCCACCACCCGTTGCTCTCAATTATACACCTCTTCCTCTGCTTGGTAATTGGTATGGTGGGTAAATGGAAAAAAATATTTCTTTAATTTTTCACCCCCTCAAATATATGGCTATACAATTGATATCCAATTAGATGCGATACTATACCAAAACTAAGGCTTCCATATTGCAATTAATAAAAACTAATGACAATATAATTTTTGTCAAACATTTTCCAAATGGAGGGTAAACTAAGTATCTATCTCCTTGTATAACAGTAAATAACATCCAAACTTTGGTCTTATATTTTTTCATCCGTCACTTTTTATTCCTAAAATACCCCTACCAAACAAATAACAAAAAACCAAATAACAACTCAATAACTCACAATATTCAAATCTACGAGAACCAACAAACAGACAATGGCGACCACATTAAAACCCAAACAAAACATGTAGAAAGCCACGACGACGTCGATGCCAACGGCCGACGGCGATCCCCTCGACACCTCTAGGCCTTGTGAGGCCAGGGTTGGTGCTACGGGAAGGCGGAGGTAAGGGTGAATATTATATTCTACATAGACATACAAAAGCATATGTGAATCTAAAAGGATTTCGACAACCTTCATTTGTGTGAATAAGGACTTTGAGGTGAGGAAGGAGGCATGGAAACTGGTTTATTTGTATGATGACTTCGCTTCCTCGGAAATTAATTTTTATTTTGTCTATGAGCTAAGATTAAAAGTTGGAATTATTATGCCAAAATTTGACAACCATACGTACGGGTGTTCTATCTTGGTAAGCTGCTAAAAAATACATGCACTATTATACAAAATATAAATCAAGCTAAACAGTATAGAAATGTCACACCAACAGATAAAAAGACAAGAGAAAAACATTTAGTCATGAGAATCTCAATGATGTTATGGAACTAATTTGGAAGTCTAGACACATAGAGCGCAATAATGACTTCTGCTCTTCGTTTCTTCATCCGACGTGGTGATGCAGATTGGATTTAAGAGCATCTCTTTATGTTCTTTGCTGAAGTTTGCTGAGCTCTTTTCAGAAGTCCGGAGTTTGCTGAACATATATATGGTGTGTACTACATATGGCATGTATGATATGGTGTATATGCTTTGCTAATTTTTTAGGAAAATAATTTATGGACTCTTGTTAGAACGTTATTTGGGACGCTCCTAACGGGAGGACCATGATTCTTTTAAGCGGCTACCGACCTGAAGTTATTTATCAATTATTTAATTTGTTTCTAAATTTGATGACGTGATAATCTAGATGTCCGTTGATTTCCAAATGCACAAGAGAATTGCCTTTCTCCTCCTCTTCTTTCTCGCGGGTCATATGTGTATTTGTTAAGGGACAAAAAATTATTTTCTACGGGACATGTGTGTATTTGCGGTGAAGATTTATTTGTTGTGGGACAAATATGTCCATCATGGAGGTTTATTTTGTTTTATAAGCATTATACCTTAGGAGGGTGAGATTCAGCTCGACATGCAGCAAGACAGAGCAAGACAACAATGAGTGCATTTGTCCTTTTTCATTGGTTTGGTTTATCATTAATTTTGCGTTTGCTATGTCTGATTTATGAATAACAACTTTTGGGAGAATGCTAATACATGGACGTCGTGAGTTAGTGACGTGCTTCCCATCATCATCCATGCCATTATTTCTATTTTTTTATTTTGCTGTTAGAAATACAGTTCCGATAATCTCTCATCATTTCAAATTCTTGGGTTTACCACAAAACGTGGTAATCTCGCATCATTTTAATAAAAAAATCACTTTAAAAGTAAAGAAATCACACACATCTATCCCTTACGGGACCCAAAGATGTGTCTATATTGGGACAACACACATTTGTCCTGAATAAACTTCAACCTATCAGCAAATACACATTTGTCCAACACAAATTTATCCTACAACAAAAAACCTCTATCCTTTGCCAATACACATATGCCCCGTGATGTACACATATTTGTCCCGCGTTTTTCCTAGTGTTTGTGCAATGCAAGGGAAAAGAAAATATTTTCCCTTAGATTCCCAAATATATAAAAAAATTACCTCTCCATTTTTTCACCAGTGAGGAAAAATCTCAATCTTGGAACTTTAGCTCATTTTCACTTCTACAACAACACACTTCACCCTCTCCGACCACCTCCAGCAACCTCTCCTACGTCCACCTCCAGCGACCCATTTTCCGGCCACCTTCGGCGATCCTTTTTCCGACCACCTTCGGCGACCACTTTCTCAAGTGTATAGTACCCAAACAAAAACCCATTACGAAAATCAATTTATTTTATTGGAAATCTAATATTTTGACATACGTTGGGACTATACGTGGTCTATCAAAATAACGGAACAATTAACCTCATTTCATGTAGAAATGTTACATACTTTAATATTAGTACTTGTAATATCTATATATTTTTATATATAATTTTAAATGAAATGAGATTGTATATTGAATCATGCTATCAGAAGAAAAAAAACACAAAACAAAACAACGTATAAATATTAATGAGCAACATGTTTTTGTGTATCACGAACATATGGTTATTCATGTTATAACGGGTATATTCAATTCAAGTGGATATCCTCAACCAATATTTGCTTCACTGGTTCACTTGTATTACTTTAAACTTACAGACGAAGATAGATCACGAAATTTCCCTGGGTAAAATCTCTGACATTCAAATATGGATGTTATTGGATTTCAAATATCTGGTCATAGCCTAATATATCTGAAGGTTTCAGCTTGTGTGCTTTTAACGCAATGAATACTTTCAAGTAGTTAACCGATACATAATATATGCTTTTGACAAAATGTCACATATTAATGATTGAGTACTGCAGTAATGTTCTTGGCCTTATAACAAAAGGAGGGTGTTTTTTCGTGGAAACAAACCTAAGGCATCCCTTAGGATTGATAGAAATAGAAGGTTGAAAATTAATGTTGAGTAAAAAAATTGTATTGCAAAATCATATTTTTCAACAGAGGGGGTGTCACCGGAGGGAAGGTGATCGGTCAGAGGGGGTGTTTCCGAAGAAGGGATCGCCGAAGGTGGTCAGAAAAGACATCGCCGGAAGTGGCCGGAAAAGTTGTTGCAGGACGGTCACGTCCTTAAACTTAGCTAACATGCACAAAAAATATAATTTGAATTCCATCATATTCCAGTTACAAACACAAACAACAAAATTTGGTCAAACGGAGTTTTAATTCCGCTCGATTTTATTTTCCATTTGACTCACAAAATCCAATTTCCACCTGGTTCTTGTGCACAAACACCCCTTTATGTACTGCATGACGAAAATTGTCTACTATTTTTACTAAGTTCTTCGATTTTATAGTATATATAGTGTATTTCGTTATCTCCGGGCAAAGGACAAAGATTGTTGTTTTGAATCGGTCCCTAAATAGAATCTAAAAAATGTCTTATGATCATACCATTAAAACAATTTAGGGTAAAATGATAATGTGGATACCTGCAGGGAAGCTTGATAATGATGTGTACGTAGCTTCACAAGTCATTAAACATGTTGCGGGTGTCCCTCAAAATTGATAAACATGGAGATTGTTATTTGATTGTCAGTTCTCACTAGTATCTGTAAAAATAAAGATATTACTTTCAGAAGTCGTACTTGTTTGGGCTTCCACTTCATGAATGTGGGAAAAGATGGACTGGTACACTTCAAGCTCCCTCAATTTCCTTCTAAATTGATTTGATTAGCGACGAGAGGCCTCGTGCCGATCAACCTCGTTGTACCTAAATGAAACATCCAGTTTAATTCTGAAAAAATAATAATTTCTTGCAATACATTTTTTGGAAATGAGGAGGAGATTAATTAGTGATTATATAGCGACTACGGATAGAGTTGTTTAATTTGTTTCCTTGCTTGTTGGGCACAATGTCGACGTCACCGCCACGGTAAACTCCGACACACAAGTAGGTACTTCCGATGTGGATATTGATTGAAGCCATGGTGTGTGAAATACTTTGAATGTGATCTATTGTTTTGGATCCTTTCCAATCTCTAGAGATCCAAATCTTGTGATCCAAACCATTCATTTCTTATTGGACAATCACTTCAATATACTTTCGTAGTATATATTTTGTCACCTTAAAATTTAACAATCCATTAGTTTTCCATGCATTAGGTGTTTTTGTATTTGTTTTTCGAACATCGTTATAATCCAAATTTTATTTTAAAATTCATATCAAACTGGATGACAAATTTGGTTGGAAGTTGGGTGTATGAGGTACCAAATCTGATCTAAATTCAACAAATTCAGACATCTTATTTAATCCAAACTCTAGCATAAAATTGTGATCACAAGTATGTTTGGTAATCGAATATATGAAAAACTAATATATTCTTAAAGTTTAGATGTGTAAAGCATTATAAAACAAAATTTCATGGGTGATGATTGTTACGTTTTAAAGATCAAGAGATAAAATATAATCGAGACATAATTCAAGGAAAAACTGTAATCGGCAAAATAAAAATAAAGTTTAGAAAATAAGAAGTAAAAAGGTTGAGGACTTTCTGTAATATCCTTGTAATAACTTAATCTAAGCACCCTAATTAAATTAAACTAAACCTAATTAACCCTAATTAATACATGCATGAAGAGGTGGAGGTGTTAGACATGTGGAGATTGAGGTGGCTTATTGTGGTTGGAGGAATTGAAGGTGGTTAACTAAAGGTAAAATATATAGGTAGATAAGGTTTTAATTGAAAACGTTTTCTTCATCATTTTGCTTTTATCAGAGAGTGAGAGAAGAGTTTAGAGAGAAGAAGAAGAAGAAGGTGAAGAAGAAGAAGGAGAGAAGAAGTGAAGAAAGAGAAGAAGAAGTGGAGTGAAGTGGTGCAAGCTTGGGAGGCGTCTACAAACTCCTTCAAGGTATGCCAAATCTTCATTATAACTCACATATGCCTTGTGAGTGTTGGGGATCGACGTTGGTGTCGAATTCCCCGTCGGATTTCAACCAATTCAGAGGTTGAAGACGACGATCGGTCGACCGGTGCCTGTGGGCAGTCGACCGATCCTATTATTATATTGATGTTTACCCGCGAACGGTCGAACGATGTCTTAGGACGGTCGACCGTTATGCCAGATTTGTGCGGGAAAAAGGGGTTATGTTGTTATCGGTCGAACGGGACCACTTAGCCGGTCGACCGAATAACAATGAGAATTGGTCGGTTGGGGATTTTGACTTATTAAACGGTCGAACGTCCTTAACCTTGTTCGACCGATCCATTCGATGCTTAGTCGGTTGGGAGCTTTGACCATCAAAACGGTCGACCGCTATTTAACTTTCGGTCGACCGACTGAGCATTTTATTTAAGCGGTAGAGTGCCTGTGTTGATTCGGTCGAACTGTATAGCAGTTCCGGTCGACCGAATATCACTTAGGCAAAATGCGGAAAGTCTTGTTATCGGTTGAACGGCCCCTTGGTTCGACCGGTCAGATATATATATTATATAAAATTGTATAGCGTAGACCATCCAAACGGTCGACCGCTAGATGACTTTTGTTCGACCGATTGGTCGGTAATTCGGTTGGCGTGGTTCGACCGGTAGACTTGTTTGTACAGTACTGTGTACTGTGTGGGGGAACGGTCGACCGGTGTGCTTTTAGCGGTCGACCGATCTGTCGCAGGTTGGTGGATTTATCCACACGCGATCCGTTGAGTATAGGTCGACTACCGGCTCCGAGGCGACGGTTGATTACCGGCTTTGAGAGCTACGGATTTCACCTTCGACGAAGGCGTATTATTGTACTACTGTTTCCTCTCTTACCGAGCGGGGTGTGAGGGATGTGTACCGTAAACCTTGGGCAGTTTGCGAGGGTTTAGCGGTAGGCCGAGGATGTTCCGGCAGGGTGCGCGCTAGGCGACTCTTGGGGGAGCAGTGGCTGTCGTCTGACCCGAGTTGTGTATTCGGCGGGCTGACTCGCTCCTTGGGTGCGGCGTGTACCGGGGGTTCCTTCCTGCACTTTTGGGGAGCAGTGGTGTCGACTGACCCTTGTGAGGCAGCGGTGGACTGACTTGACCCTAGTGGCAGGAGTGGTTCAGTGCCGCGGAGGCGGTGAGGGCATTATTGTGGGCCCGAGGCGGATGATCATGTGTATTGCATTGCATTGTCTTTAATTTTCTTTTTCGTATTTTAGGAGGTTTGGTATACGGGGTTCCTTCAGGGAACTCAGGCATGTTTGTTTGTTTGCATTTCAGGTAGCGAGCAGGTCTAGAGTTGAGGTTGTGACAGAGGACAGTGCCCCCGAGATCTGATCCTGTTGTCATTGTATATCTTCTTTTGTTGAGGTAGTGATTACATGTACATTTAGTTTTGTTGTAATCACAGTTGACTCATTTGTATAGTTTGACTTCCACGTGGGTCTGTATCTTATATATTATATATATATGTGTTGGTTTGTTTCCCGTGACTGGGCAGACGGGGACTGGCGCTATGCATGACCGGTTTATGCGCCAGCATCCGCCTACCTTTCTGGAGCAATACGACGCAGAGGCTGCGGAGGAGTGGATCTTCACGATGTAGAAGATTTTCAGTGCTATTGGTTGTCCTCCAGAGGCAAGAGTGGGCCTGGCTACTTATGTTTTGGGCGGTGCTGCGTCCAACTGGTGGAGGTCCACATCTGCAGTGGTGTTTGCGGACAGAGATGATATAGCCTGGGAGGAGTTCGTTGGCGAGTTCAACGAGCAGTATTTTCCGCAGCATGTCCAGGATGCGAAGAGGGAGGAGTTTCTGAGTCTTCAGCAGGGAGACATGACCTTGGCAGGCTACATCGGGAAATTCAACGCCCTTGAGCGTTACTGTCCCGAGATGTATATTACTCAGGAGCAGAGGGCTGGGAAGTTCGTCCGGGGGCTCCGGAAGCAGTTGAGGACGAAGGTGCTGACACACATGCCGAGCACGTTGGCCGATGCAGTGAAGAGTGCCTCTGTTCTTGATCGTGACTACAGGGAGAACTACCAGGATGAGAGGAGGCCATCAGGTAGGTTCTCTGGGAGGCCAGGAGGTCAGACTGGAGGGAATCCGGGAAAGAGGCCCCGATTCGAGGGAGCAGGAGTTGCAGTACCACGACCTGAGCCTTGTGGTACTTGTGGGAGGTTTCACTCCGGGCCGTGCTTCACCCCCGGAGCATGTCATGGTTGTGGCCAGATGGGTCATTTTATCAGGAGCTGTCCGAGCCGAGGAGCAGGGCCGAGTAGACCACCTTTCAGACCCCAGCAGGGGCAGCGCACTGACAGAGTTTTCACCATCCAGGCAGAGGAGGCTCGGGATGGAGGCGCTGTCGTGGAAGGTACACTTCTTGTCGCAGGTTCAGTAGCTAGGGTGTTATTTGATTGTGGCGCGACACACTCGTTCATCTCAGAGCGATTTGCGGGAGTGTTGGGCTGTACCCTTGCGATGTTGACTGCCACTTTGGAGGTCAGCACACCCCTGGGTCTGGTGGGCACTGTGGGGAGATTTGTCCCCGGCGCCACGGTTGTTTCGGGAGATCAGGAGTTTCCGGCAGACCTGGTCTTGCTACCGATGGAGGACTTTGATGTCATACTTGGGATGAATTGTCTGTCCCAATATGATGTTCGAGTCTTGTGCCGTGAGAAGAAGATTTTGATCCCGAGGAAGGGTTTGCCTGATATTCTGATTAGAGGGATCAGAAGCAGAGGGGGTCGCATTATTGTATCTGCTGTGAGATCTCAGAGACTGTTACAGCAGGGATGTGCAGCATTTTTGGCGACACTTGTGGTTGCGGAGGCAGAGTCTCAGAGGCTAGAGGACATTGAGGTGGTGCAGGAGTTCGCGGATGTTTTTCCAGCGGAGATTCCAGGTTTACCACCACACCGGGAGTTAGAGTTCGGCATTGAGTTGGTAGCTGGTACTACACCACAGTCGAAGGCTCCATACCGGATGGCACCTGCTGAGTTGACAGAGTTGAAGAAGCAGTTGCAGGAGTTGATGGACTCTGGATTTATCAGGCCGAGTGTCTCGCCTTGGGGTGCACCAGTTTTGTTTGTGAAGAAGAAGGACGGATCCTTGAGGATGTGCATAGACTACAGGATGCTGAACCAGGTGACGGTGAAGAATAGGTACCCCTTACCTAGGATCGAGGACCTCTTTGACCAGCTGCAGTCAGCGAAGGTTTTCTCGAAGATTGACCTGCGTTCAGGATATCACCAGTTGAGGATACGAGATGAGGACATCCAGAAGACAGCCTTCAGGACGAGATATGGACACTACGAGTTCTTAGTGATGCCCTTTGGATTGACGAATGCTCCGGCAGCGTTCATGGATCTGATGCACCGGACATTCAGGCAGTATATTGATATATTTGTGATTGTCTTCGTGGATGACATTCTGATCTATTCATCAGATGTGGAGCAGCATAGAGAGCATCTGAGGATTGTACTCAGCATCTTGAGGGCTCAGCAGTTATATGCTAAGTTCTCAAAGTGCGAGTTTTGGCTTGACAGAGTGGCATTTCTCGGACACATTGTATCTGCAGAGGGGATATCAGTGGATCCGGCGAAGGTAGAGGCAGTGACCCAGTGGAGGACCCCTACGAGCGTGACGGAGATTAGGAGCTTTGTTGGACTGACGGGTTATTACCGTCGCTTCATCAAAGACTTCTCAAGATTAGCAGCACCACTGACAGCTCTGACGCAGAAGGGAGTCACTTTTGCTTGGTCGCAGAAGTGCGAGGACAGCTTTCAGGAGCTGAAGAGACTGTTGACCACAGCACCAGTTTTATCATTGCCGAGTGGCACGGGTGGATTCGTGATTTATAGCGACGCTTCAGGTGTTGGCTTAGGATGTGTACTTATGCAGCACGGGAGGGTGATCGCGTACGCATCCAGACAGCTGAAGGTCCATGAGAGGAATTACCCGACACATGATTTGGAGTTAGCAGCAGTAGTTCACGCACTGAAGACCTGGAGACACTACCTTCATCAGAGTCTGAAGTACCTGTTCTCGCAGAAGGAGCTGAACATGAGGCAGCGCAGATGGCTTGAGTTCATTAAGGACTACGATTTCACTATCTCTTACCATCCGGGGAAGGTGAACACAGTTGCAGACGCTTTGAGCCGGAAAGTGGAGGTATCAGTAGCAGGCCTATGCATTCAGGTGTGGCGACTGCTAGAGTCCTTGGCAGAGTGGAGGCCATTTGCTGATAGCTCTGAGGGCGCAGTGATTGCCGGATTTAGAGTAGAGCCTCAGACAGTATCTACAGTGATTCATGCTCAGACTACAGATGAGGAGTTGAGCAGTTTGTTACAGTTAGCTGCCAGAGATGGATCAGACTTTAGAGTTGGAGTGGATGGAGGTCTGAGATTCAGAGACCGTATCTGGGTGCCGAAGACAGAGGACCTGAGACATGATATCATGGAGGAGGCACACAGATCGAGATATTCCATTCATCCAGGGAGCACCAAGATGTATAAAGATCTGCAGCGGAACTTCTGGTGGCGAGGTATGAAGAAGGACGTTGCAGACTTCGTGTCGAGGTGTTTGGTCTGTCAGCAGATCGAGCACCAGAGACCAGCAGGACAGATGCAGAGGATTGAGTTGCTCGAGTGGAAGTGGGAGCACGTGACGATGGATTTTGTTACGGGGCTACCGAAGACACGGAGATTCCACGATGCGATTTGGGTTATAGTCGATCGACTGACCAAGTCGGCACATTTCTTAGCTATTAAGACCACTCTTGCTCTGGAGGGTCTAGCTAAGTTATATATTGATGAGATTGTCAGACTTCATGGCGTACCAGTCAGTATCATTTCAGACAGAGATCCCAGATTCACTTCGAGATTTTGGGAGAGTCTACACAGAGCACTGGGGACACGTTTGAAGTTTAGCACAACTTTCCACCCACAGACAGATGGCCAGTCAGAGCGGACGATACAGACATTGGAGGACATGCTGAGAGCGTGTACACTGGACTGGGCCGGGCATTGGGACGAGCATTTGCCGCTGATCGAGTTCGCCTACAACAACAGCTACCACTCGAGTATTGGGATGGCACCCTATGAGGCATTATACGGGAGGCCGTGTAGATCGCCGGTATGCTGGAGTGATGTGGGCGAGAGACAGCTAGTTGGACCTGACATTATCCAGTTGTATTCAGAGAAGGTGGACGTGATTCGGAAACGACTAGCTACGGCGCAGAGCAGACAGAAGAGTTATGCTGATACGCGGAGGCGTGAGCTGACTTTTGATGTAGAAGATCATGTCTTCCTGAAGATCTCGCCTTCCAGAGGGGTGATGAGATTCAGGAAGAAGGGGAAGCTGAGTCCGAGGTATGTTGGACCTTTTGAGATATTGGATCGGGTCGGTGAGGTGGCATATAGGATTGCACTACCGCCACAGTTCGCAGGACTTCACAACGTCTTCCATGTTTCTATGCTGAGGAAGTACGTGGCCGATCCAGCTCATGTGATTGAGATATCAGTACCTGAGATCCAGCAGGATTTGTCATTAGATGAGAGACCAGTTGAGATTGTGGATCAGATGGTACATCAGCTCAGGAGGAGAGCGATTCCGATGGTGAAGGTCAGGTGGCAGCATCACACAGTCAGAGAGGCTACCTGGGAGATCGAGGAGGATGTCAGGAAGCAGTATCCAGAGTTGTTCCGGTAAGTCTGTTGTTTCGAATTTCGCGGACGAAATTCTTTTAAGGAGGGTAGATTGTAATAACTTAATCTAAGCACCCTAATTAAATTAAACTAAACCTAATTAACCCTAATTAATACATGCATGAAGAGGTGGAGGTGTTAGACATGTGGAGATTGAGGTGGCTTATTGTGGTTGGAGGAATTGAAGGTGGTTAACTAAAGGTAAAATATATAGGTAGATAAGGATTTAATTGAAAACGTTTTCTTCATCATTTTGCTTTTATCAGAGAGTGAGAGAAGAGTTTAGAGAGAAGAAGAAGAAGAAGGTGAAGAAGAAGAAGGAGAGAAGAAGTGAAGAAAGAGAAGAAGAAGTGGAGTGAAGTGGTGCAAGCTTGGGAGGCGTCTACAAACTCCTTCAAGGTATGCCAAATCTTCATTATAACTCACATATGCCTTGTGAGTGTTGGGGATCGACGTTGGTGTCGAATTCCCCGTCGGATTTCAACCAATTCAGAGGTTGAAGACGACGATCGGTCGACCGGTGCCTGTGGGCAGTCGACCGATCCTATTATTATATTGATGTTTACCCGCGAACGGTCGAACGATGTCTTAGGACGGTCGACCGTTATGCCAGATTTGTGCGGGAAAAAGGGGTTATGTTGTTATCGGTCGAACGGGACCACTTAGCCGGTCGACCGAATAACAATGAGAATTGGTCGGTTGGGGATTTTGACTTATTAAACGGTCGAACGTCCTTAACCTTGTTCGACCGATCCATTCGATGCTTAGTCGGTTGGGAGCTTTGACCATCAAAACGGTCGACCGCTATTTAACTTTCGGTCGACCGACTGAGCATTTTATTTAAGCGGTAGAGTGTCTGTGTTGATTCGGTCGAACTGTATAGCAGTTCCGGTCGACCGAATATCACTTAGGCAAAATGCGGAAAGTCTTGTTATCGGTTGAACGGCCCCTTGGTTCGACCGGTCGGATATATATATTATATAAAATTGTATAGCGTAGACCATCCAAACGGTCGACCGCTAGATGACTTTTGTTCGACCGATTGGTCGGTAATTCGGTTGGCGTGGTTCCACCGGTAGACTTGTTTGTACAGTACTGTGTACTGTGTGGGGGAACGGTCGACCGGTGTGCTTTTAGCGGTCGACCGATCTGTCGCAGGTTGGTGGATTTATCCACACGCGATCCGTTGAGTATAGGTCGACTACCGGCTCCGAGGCGACGGTTGATTACCGGCTTTGAGAGCTACGGATTTCACCTTCGACGAAGGCGTATTATTGTACTATTGTTTCCTCTCTTACCGAGCGGGGTGTGAGGGATGTGTACCGTAAACCTTGGGCAGTTTGCGAGGGTTTAGCGGTAGGCCGAGGATGTTCCGGCAGGGTGCGCGCTAGGCGACTCTTGGGAGAGCAGTGACTGTCGTCTGACCCGAGTTGTGTATTCGGCGGGCTGACTCGCTCCTTGGGTGCGGCGTGTACCGGGGGTTCCTTCCTGCACTTTTGGGGAGCAGTGGTGTCGACTGACCCTTGTGAGGCAGCGGTGGACTGACTTGACCCTAGTGGCAGGAGTGGTTCAGTGCCGCGGAGGCGGTGAGGGCATTATTGTGGGCCCGAGGCGGATGATCATGTGTATTGCATTGCATTGTCTTTAATTTTCTTTTTCGTATTTTAGGAGGTTTGGTATACGAGGTTCCTTCAGGGAACTCAGGCATGTTTGTTTGTTTGCATTTCAGGTAGCGAGCAGGTCTAGAGTTGAGGTGGTGACAGAGGACAGTGCCCCCGAGATCTGATCCTGTTGTCATTGTATATCTTCTTTTGTTGAGGTAGTGATTACATGTACATTTAGTTTTGTTGTAATCACAGTTGACTCATTTGTATAGTTTGACTTCCACGTGGGTCTGTATCTTATATATTATATATATATGTGTTGATTTGTTTCACGTGACGTGCCCTGTGTTGACCGTTGACAGTCTTTATTATTGTTTAAATTTTCCGCTGTTTTCGGGTACGTTACAATCCTAAACCTTAATTAACTTGGTTAATTGTTTTTAGGTGCCTAATTGGTGGATTAAGATGGAGGGCTGGGATTGATTTGGTAGAGATGTGATAGATGGTGGAGATTGGAGGAGAAGAGTATAAGTTGGTGAGTTTTATTCTCTCTCTCGCGTTTTCTTTCTCTCTCCCGCTCAAATCCTCTCCATCTCTTTGATCTGATCCTCAGTGTCCGGAGGCGCTCGAGGAGTGGTTTTCGGAAGGCGAGGTGAAGATCAGATGTTCTCTTGAGAGGAGTGGATCGTTGCTCGGTTGAGTTGCCGGAGTTTGGGCTCGAGAGGAAAAGCTCGTCGTTGGGTCTTCGAAGGCTTCTTCAAGTCTTCAAGGTATGTCAAGCTTTACTTTGATGCTCACTTATGCTTTCATGAGTGTTGGAGTGGTCGACGGTAGGCCGGATGACTCGTCGGACCTGTGCAGCAGTTTCTGCACTGCAAACGGTCCACCGGTGGCATGGTTCGGTCGACCGGTCGTAGTGTATTTTGGGCGAAATTTCTTGCACCGGTCGAACGATACCCGGGAGGTGGTCGACCGGTAGTGCATTTTGAGCGAGAGATGGAGTCTCTGGGTGTTTTCGGTCGAACGAGACCCCTTTGTCGGTCGACCGAAAGCACTGTTGTAGGTCGGTTGGAGCGTTGACCATCCAAACGGTCGACCGCCTAGTTGATTCGTTTGACCGACGATTTAAATAACTTAAAGTTTGTTCGACCGCGTGATGTTTCGGTCGGCCGGAGTGTTGTGTTTGATTTGGATTTTCTACTGGCCATTTTCGGTCGACCGGTGATCGCGTGTGGTTTGACCGTTTGTGTTTTTATTGTGGCACGGAGTTTTTACTAGTCGAATTCGGTCGAACGAGACCCTTTTGCCGTTCGACCGGTTGACAGGTTTTTCGGTTGGGCTAGTCCTATGGAGAGGATTCGGTCGACCAGTTTGGTGTTGTTGTTCGACCGTTTGGTACGGTTTTGTGTGGATTGAGTGTTGTGGAGCCAGCTCAAGATGGCAACGGGTCTCCGGCCCTTTTGGGGCAACGGTACAAACATTTCCGCCCTGAGGGTGGTTCGTGTGAGTGTGGGGTCAGCTCAAGATGGCAACGGGTCTCCGGCCCTAGAGGGGCAACGATACAGACATTGCCAGCCTGAGAGTGGTCTTATGGAGCAGCTCGAGATGGCATCGGGTCTCCGACCCTAGAGGGGCAACGGTACAGACACTGCCGACCTGAGAGTGATCCAACATGTGTTGTAGCCGATGATGTTTCCGGCTGTGGTGCCTGAGACACGTGTGTTGTAGCCGAGGGAGTTTCCGGCTGTGGTGCCTGGGGCACGTGTGAGGGTTGGGCTAGAGGACCCGCGAGACCCGTCACTATTTGGTGTGTACTGTGGCAGGGAGAGAGTTCCTGGGGGCCCAGTGAAACGTTGTTGGTTTATTGCATTTCATACCATACATGCTATTAGATGTCTAGTTCATTTATTGTGATAGAAGTTTGGTATACAGGGTTTCCTTCTGGGAAACTCAGGAATAAATGTGTTCTATTTCAGGTCGTGAGCAACATTAGGAGGTGGTGTCTGAGGATGAGCGCTTTTGGGGCCAGATCCTGTTTTTCTTATTTTGAGGTCCGAGTGATTACATGTATTTTTTCCTTATCTTTTGTTGTAATCACACTTTCGAAAAACTCTCATATATATATATATATATTGTATATATGTTGGTGCACAAGTTATCTATTTTCCTTGGTAAAATCCTCATGTTGTGTTTTATTAAAAAATTAAATTTCTTCAGGATGATACACTTTCTGTCCTGTAAGTTTCTAGTTCTACTCCTACAAGTCCGTTTTGTTTTTTAAAGTATTTTATATATTTATTTTTGTTCGTGTAACTTACAATACTAAGGTTTTCATATTCTTGCTTGAGTTTTTCGAAGAGTAGTGATAACTAACTGTGCTAATTCGATTGGCAACAAATTTGTTTTGTTGAAAACAAATTTTATTAGATTACTTCCTAATATTATTACATAAAAATGATTCGGGTTTACAAGATTATTATGTTGAGGATTACACAATTTCAAATAGTATTTCATCCAAGGGATATTTTTATTTGATCCGTGTTAACCCATATTTGGAGCTAAATTTCTAGAGGAACCTGGTTACATATACAAACAATAAAATTTGGCTAAACCAAAATAGATATGTAGTTCATAAAACATATAAAAAGACCAACCGAGACTACTTTAGTTGAGAGATCATTTCTTTTGAGATAGACACACTCCAGAATTGAATCACAACAGTAGATCTTATAGGCATATGGTAGATGTTTGCATTCAAAATAGGATGAGTAGTAGTGATAAAATTAAAAAGCACAAACAGAGCTAGTTGTTGTAGAATATGGTTTGTGGTGCACCTACAACAACAAAAGAGTCCTTATACACGGACGCGGGCGTCACGGACGCGCCTTACGTGGACGTGTTGAGTCAGCGTCCAGTCAGCAAAATTTCTCTTCACGTGCTTTGGTCTTCTTAAAAACGCCGGTTCTTTAGGTTGAACGATTCTTTTCCCAATACACAGATAGTGCAGACCCTTTATTCGTGCAGAGTCCAGACTTATCATAATAAAATATTGTTTTTAACTTTTAGGTTGGATCAACTTAATCCAAACAGACACACAACATATTCCGAACAGACAGTCTTCTTATTCCGAACAGACGCACAACTTAATCCGAACAGACAGACTTCTTATTCCGAACAGACACACAACTTAATCCGAACAGACACACAACATATTCCAAACAGACACACAACATATTCCGAATAGACACACAACTTAATCCGAACAGACACATAACTTAATCCGAACAGACACACAACATATTCCGAACAGACATACTTCTTATTCCGAACAGAAAGACTTCTTATTCCGAACAGACAGACTTCTTATTCCGAACAGACACACAACATATTCCGAACAGACAAACAACATATTCCGAACAGACAGACTTCTTATTCCGAACAGACGCACAACTTAATCCGAACAGACACACAACATATTCCGAACAGACAGACTTCTTATTCCGAACAGACGCACAACTTAATCCAAACAGACAGACTTCTTATTCCGAACAGAAAGACTTCTTATTCCGAACAGACAGACTTCTTATTCCGAACAGACACACAACATATTCCGAACAGACAGACTTCTTATTCCGAACAGACGCACAACTTAATCCGAACAGACACACAACATATTCCGAACAGATAGACTTCTTATTCCGAACTGAACAGAAAGTTTGTATTATTTATGTAGAAAGATTGTCTTGTTTATGTAGAAAACTTGTCTTGTTTATGTAAAAAGTTTGTCCAGTTTATGTAAAATGTTTGTCGAGATTATGTTGAAAATTTGTGCAGAAATGGAACAGAAAGTATTCCGAACATACACACCACTTAATCCGAACAGACAGACTTCTTATTCCGAACAGACACACAACATATTCCGAACAGACTGACTTCTTATTCCGAACAGACATACAACTGCTGTACATGAAGAAAATGAAGAAGAATGTGATCATTCCTACATTCTTAAGGATGACTTTGGTCTTGTTTGTTGTATATGTGGAATTATACGCAAAAGCATAAAACTTTCTGATTGAACTTTTAACAGTAGAACATCACGCCAAAATCCTCGGAAGCTTTGACACCATTGCATCTCGTTCCAGCACATTAACACCTGACCCAGAGGTAGCAAACAAACGGGTGTGATGCCTTTTCTTAACACAAAAACCACAAGAATCGGCATAAGCAACGTAAAATGTTTGGGCTTCTTCGAAAGAGGGGAAAAACATCCCCTCCTTAGGAACGTTTGTCGGCTGCTCCACTTGGAAAGACACATGAACGATTTCCATCAAAGCACAGAGGTAGGACCACAGAAGAGAAAGGAAGAAAAAGGAAGACGCATGTTGAGATTTATAACAAGTCTCCTGTGCTGTGTAGGAGAGCCAAAATGTTCATGGAAAAAGAGTGATTTGAGACGCATTAATGAGGGATGGAGGGATGTAGACATTTGTACGAAACGAGGAATAAAATAAAAAATAAACTTTTTCTGTGGAGACTGCCAAGTCAAACGCGTCTGCTGACTGGGCTGACCACATAAGCGCGCGTCCCGAACGCTAGCGTCCACTAATCGTTTTCCACAACAAAAACCTCATTTGTATTGATAGGACTTACAGTAATGCACTCGGAAAACATCGAAATTACGGGAATACACCCCAAAAATTTGAATTTACGGTGGTGCACTCGAAAAACCTATGAAATTACAAATATGCACTCGTAACTAACGATGCTACCCTTCGTTCAATTTAAGTTCGAAAGACGTTTGATTACACTTTTTAATTACCCCAAATCCAATTCCATCCACCTCCCACTTCCATCACCCCAAACCCCAACCTCTCACTTCCATCGCTCCTGAATCTCCAATTCACCTCCCACTTACATCGTCGCAAACCCCAACCTCTCACTTCCATTCACCTCCCACTTCCACCTCCCACATGTCCATTAATTATTGCAATGGTGCATGTTTGGGATTGAGTTTTGTGCTTCCGTGCCGATCAAAGGTTTAGAAATTGGCAACCTATCCATGATTCTACGAAAATTTGACGTGTACCTATCAAATAAACTTGTAATTGGCCTAAATTCTTAAGTTTGTTTTGGTTAAAGATTGTCTGTAATTTGTCTCAATTTTCAATAGGTACGCGTCCAATTTTTGAGTGGAAGATGGATGAGGGATTCAGGAGCGATGGAAATGGGAGGTTGGAGTTTGGGGTGATGGAAGTGGGAGGTGGATGAAATTGGATTTGGGTAATTAAACGGGTCAGGTTTAATTAAAAGGTGTAATCAAACGTCTGTCAAACTTAAATTGGAGGAATGGTAGCAACGTTAGTTACGGATGCATCATTGTAATTTCGTAAGTTTTTCGAGTGTACCACTATAAATTCAAACTTTTGGGGTGTATTCTCGTAATTTCGATGTTTTCCGAGTGCACTACTGTAAAATATTCATTTAATTAAAGAGTAATTAAAGGGTGTAATCAAACGACCGTCAAACTTAAATGTGACGGAGGCTAACGACGTTAGTTACGGGTGCACCATTGTAATTTCATAAGTTTTTCGAGTGCACCACTGTAAATTCAAACTCTTGGGATGTATTTCTGTAATTTCGATGTTTTCCGAGTGCACCAATGTAAATATCCCTTGAAAATACTAGTAATGAGAGATAAATCTAAACCAAAATCCTAAGGAATTAGACTATAGATCGAAATTGTCACCCCTACCAAATTCCTCCCTTTGTCAACCGTTTTTGTTCCATTTTTCCTCTATTTTACTTCTATTTTGGTGGTGAGGAGCGTTTCGATCACAATGATGTCCAATGACATCATATTCAAGTGCTGAAAGACAATTTGTGAATGTTACAAGTGTACCGAAATAAAATTGTAAAACTCTAAGTGCATTTTCCAATATCAATACTACGGAAGTGCACCCAAGCAATTGAGCAAATATGGATCCAGTAGGGTTACCCTGTTAGATGGATGTTGATGGGTCGAAGAAGTGGGCTATTCGTGGGTTTCATCATTCATGGAGTCTGTAGAGATTTTAAAGATTTTTTAATGAACATGAGAAAAGTCTACGAATATGCCAACTAACACTCTTTAACAATATATTCCAACACCAACTGTATCATATATATGTTTATATAAACACTTTATCAATTAAATAATAAGACTGCAATTGGGTCTTAAATTTCGCAATTAAAAAAGTGGTTTGAAATTCACGTTAAGTCGAAAACAATACCAACAATTACATCGTCAAGGACAACTTGCAAGCAATTTTTAAAACTAATAGATTAAGGTTTCCTGACAATGATTAGTGATTACAGTAATGCAATACATGATAAGAATCTGAACTATAATTCGTTTTAAAGTTTTTGCAAAATGTACCATCCAAAACATATTATGTGGAATTTCCTTCAAATGTATACGACAAACCAAAAATTATAAGTTTTCGGTAGTTTATTGGGCCAAATTGGCAGTAGGGAAACAACACGATCCAAAATTATACTTGTTAATATTTCTTAGCTTTAAAATTGCTGCTTGGATGTACATATAATAATAAGGAATCTAAAGTCTAATAACAACTTTGTTAATTGAAGTCTGAAGACTTTTATAGGTCACGTTTCATTGGACCCAAAACTCCAAATCCACCGTCGGCTTGAAAGAGGAAAGAAAAGTGGTAAGAGGAAGAAGAGAAAGTGAAGGAAGAAGAGATGGGTAATGGAATTTTGGAGGTGCAACTTCTTGATGCTTGTGGACTGCGAGATGCTGATATTTTTGGTTAGTGTTTTTTGTTTTGGTTCTAGTCATCTTCTACTGATCCTCAATTTAGCTGGGATCATTTCATTACCAATTCGACATCTTTGCTAATTCTTGGTTGCTACATAATCCCTTTCCTAGCTTTTGTATCTATTTTCGCTTTAATTCTTTTTCTATTGATGTATTTTCCTTCTTTTTCCTCATGAATTTGGCAGGTCTTCTGTAGAATTTGTTGCAATATTTTTATTTTCATGAAATTTAATTCCTCAGGCTATTTATTATTGTTGTGGTCATACACTTACATTGTCTTGAATGTATTATATCCAAAATGCCTTTATGCTACATTACACACCAAAATATAAAGAAACCCCAAAAGCAGTTGTTACAAAACTCAAAAATGTTCCGCAAAAACATCGTCCTCAAATCTTATACAACGGAGCCCCAATTTTATAATTTTGGACTTATATGCATTACTTCTGTCATCAAATGAGATATATATATATGTGATTATGATTCATCATTTGTGTTTCTGATTTCGAATTGTTAGCGAATGAAAATCAATTATATGGATTGACCTAAAATAGATTTGCTTACCACATATAGATTATTTTGATAAACAGACAAGATGGATCCATATGTGTTGATCAAATACGGAAACCAAGAGAAAACGAGCAATGTTGCAAGAGGTTTGGATTCATCAAACTTAATTTATTGATCTCTCGTGATCTCACCTTATTGTAAGTGGTAAAAGAAAAAAAGTTATTTTGCTTGTGTGCCTCTCAAAAACAGTTGAGATATAAGAATGTCATCTTTCCTCACCAATTTCCTTGTATGCCACTCAAAAACAGTTTTAGTGCATAAATATCATTACATTTTTCAGAGGTGTCACTCCGTTAACTACACTTTACGGTAGGGTTGAAAATGAGCTGAGTTTGAGCGGACGATGCTGGTTTGAACTCGACTCGTTTATTTTTGGGCCTGCTCGTGGTTCGGTACGAGTACGAGCGCGAAAATTGTGCTCGGCTCACCAACCGCTCGACTCGGCTCGTTAATTTTCTCACGAGTCTGCTCAACTCGTTTGTTCACGAGTCTACTCATCAAATTAATCAGCATTTCAAAATAGATTTTAGAAGTTAATCAAGAGAGTGAACAAACATACTTGGTGATGATGAAGAAAGTCACCGATATAAAAACTCATTTGACATTGACGATGTGAGACTAAAATTTGGTTTTTGGTACGACACTTCAATTTTCTGGTCACATGGATGCTACTTCAATTTTTTAATTGTTTTGAGAATTTTATAGTTCAACTACTATGTAACAAATTAAAAATGTGACTCGACCATCAAACCCTGTTTGGAACGAAACCTTCAAAGTTCAGGGCTCAACATACAGGATCAGAATCCCAGAAGAAGGTCTATTTCCGGATCATGGATCACGACACATTCTCAAGAGACGATTTTGTCGGTCAAGCGACGTAAATATCGAATAATTCTCCTTAATCAAAATGTATGTTGGCGAATCGTTATAGAGTATTTTGTGTAATATCTTGCAGGGTCTACGTATCGCAATTGATCGAGTTGGGAGTTGAGGAAGGCTTCTCTGAACTCCCTCCAACCAAGTACAATGTGGTCCTTGAAGATCAAACTTACAGCGGTTCAATACGAGTTAGCATGACTTTCACTAAGAAGGTTAGGTTCTTAACCAATATCGTTCAGTGTTGGTAAGTAGTAAGCACATCAATGGAGATTTTTTTAATACCATTTTGGGAAAGGTTAAGCTAAATTTGGAGGGTGGAAAGATAGCTTACTTGTATAGAAATGGAGGAGATTATGTGAAGTAATCAATAGATTTGATTATCTTGTGATCTATATGTTGATGTGTTTGAGTGTGATTTGTGTTGCACCTTTATCCAAATTTGTATATTTCTTGGCGGACGAAACATACATGGATCTGATTGTGTAAATTATGCTCTTTTTTCAATTTAATCTGCAAGTTGGAATCTACTAAATCTCTTATAAATTTTGTACCAAGACATTTTGTCGCCCGGATCAAGAATTATATAGAATCGCGTCAACGGATGTTTTATATATCTCTCAACGGATATATTGACATGTGCCCAAACGTAACTAACGTAGAACAACGACCTTCTAGCAGGACTGTAAACCGGGCAGGTTAAATCTGTCCCGACCCGCTTAAGTCGGGTAACGGTGTAAAAAACTCAACCCGTCTATCCGAATACACGCCAACCCGATTAATAAACGGGTCGGGTAGCGGTTTTATTTTCTACTCGCCCCGTTTACTCGATTACCCGCCTAATAATTTAATAAATTAAATAATAAATAATATATATATATACACTTATATACCACGTACATATACATATTCTCTAATCCCTAATTTAGTGTTATAAAGTTGAAGTTATTTATAATTTTATGGTGTTCATCACATTGGTAATGTTTTTAAGGTGCTAATGTGTCATGTTTTTAATTTATAGTGTTATGCAGAAAGAAAGAAAAAACATATAAAAATTCATTTATCCATCTACCCGACCCGCATAATCTGTTTACCCGCCCCACCCGCGTAACCTGTTTACCCGATCTTAGGCGGGTCGGGTAGCGGTTTAAAAAAAATCACTCGACCCGCCAACCTGCCTACCTTAGACGGGTGAGGTTGCGGTTTAAAAAAAATTCACCCGACCCGTCAACCTGTCTACCTTAGACGGGTCGGGTAGTGGTGGGTTCGAAACCCACCCCACCTCGACCCGTTTACAGCCCTACCTTCTAGGAAGGACTTGGATTTCCAAAGGGGTTCATAAATGGTCAACCGTTTAGGGTATGGTCACGTGCATCAAGTGTACATATGATTTAGGACTAAAATAAACATGAAATTACATGTCTTCGTGCATAACTTTATTATAATTTAAGTCTTGAATCTTGAATCCTGATCCTCATTCTTGAACAACTATGAAATGCAATATACGCAAGTTTGGATTATATGACTTAAGTGGTGTATAATTTGAGGTAATCAGACATACTTTTTGTTAATCATCAAAATTAGATTAAAAGAGACCAAAAGGTCAACAAGTTTTTGTTTTGATATTTTCGATTATGAATCCAACCGTCAAAATTGAGTATGGACATAAATCAAAAACTCATCCTCCTAGTTGATCTCAACTAAAAAGAATAGAGCTTTCAATGTCTTTGTCTGAAATGTAGCTGCTCCTCTTAACCCTAGATGCATGCACTCTCCATTTGCATCCAGGGGTCATCACACTTAGGGTTGTAAATAGGGTGAATTTTATTCGTAAACTTTTTTATTTAATGTTAGAGTTTGTTATTATTATTTAATTCGTGTTTTCAATATTTTATAATGAATGTTATTAGGAAAAATATATGGTGAGTGGTTATTATTTCTCAAATTTTGTATTCTTTTGTTTTTCTTAGCAAAAATCTAAAAAGTAAAAAAAAAAATCAGCCAAACCTACCCTGTAATGCCTAGTATATAGCCTTAGGCGGGTGGGTAGTGATTTTTTAATTTTTGACTTGTCCAGCATACCCACTTAATTTAGGCAGAACAGGTTGTGGTGGACCAAAAATCCGTCCCCTCCCGCCCCACCCCGCTTACACCGCCGAATTCACACTCAGCAATTACCCTACAAGGTCACTCTCGTATAACTAACTTCACAGAGCATTCCTTGACGATAGAGTACTGTCTCGAAGCTGTCCTGTACGACTGAACACTAACAAACTTTCTGTCTCAAAAAACACGTGTTGGTCAGAAAACACGTGGACATCCAAGTCAGTGCTCCCAGGAATCATTTATATGAATGCAAGGTCATCATCACTTGATCCCCAGTTCATCTTAGCTGCCAAATGCTCCCCATGTTCGTTTCGTTCACCAACGACAGTAAAATCAACCCATTTGCTCCCACGAAGGGTTTAAGGTTTGGGTAGAATGGAGGTTTAGGATTTGGGGATGATTTCGAAAGGTTGGGGATTTAGACTTTAAGAGTGTAGGGTCGTCGGGGCACGGGGGTGATGGTTGGGGTTTGTTTAATTAGAACCAAAACTGGTTATTTAGTTAATTAATCTAAAACCTTTAAACAACAAAGCGAACAAATAAAAATTCAACATCTGGGTAACGGAGTGGCTAAAATAATAATAGCATACATGTAAAATATCAAACCCGTGATAACACGGGCATAATTTTTTCAAAAAGCAATGACATAAAATCAATTAAGGTAGTTTCAAAGTGGCCTATTTTTTATTCCTTCGTTCACCAAAATACAACATCTGCAAAGCAGATGGGAACAGAATCATCTCCAGAAGATTTCTAGTTACCCATCCACATAATTGCAGTACAACTTGTCACATGATAAATAATTACAGCAACATCTGTTGGAAGGATTTTGATTAGGCAGTAACTGATGTCTCGTATGTGAGTTTGCCTGTGCAGATATTTTCGTCGGATTTCTCGGCATCGACCCAGAGCTCCGGTAAAGCCTCTTTCAGATTGTGCATGTTCTCCAGAGCATGGTCTGCACTCTTCACCCTTTGAGAAGTACCAACCTGCCATAAAACAAAACAATTACACTGTTTAGCAGCTGCAGAAAATCGATTTCAGTAAGAGTTTTCTTTCTTAAATACTTGAATCAAATACTAAAAAAATGTAGCGTGTGTTTTTTTAAACTTTATTTTCCCTTCATAAACTTGTCTCAGCTCAATGGTTGTGCTACCTACCAATATAACTATATAAGTTAAAGAATGATCATCAAAATGTCATGATTTTGCTTTCCGTGGAAAGATGACTTGGATTGCTTCCAAGCATAACTAAAATGATTACAATACAATAATCATGTTTAAACAACACAAGATGTTTTATCTATTTGAAATAACTTCATAAACAAATAACGTTGTTACATGGATTGGAACGCAAAGCATTATTTAGTGGTGGATCACATTGGCAAGCTTACCAGCACTGTATGAAGACCAATTTGTTTGCCAGACTGAATGTTGCGAACACTGTCATCGAAAAATATCTGAAGCAAAAGATCACCACAACATAGCCAGATCAATATACAATATTCAAGTAAAAAATATTTCAAAACACGTGACAGAATTACAGAAATGCAACCAATTTTTTTTGTTTTCAAACATTAACAAAAAAAAAACCCGCAAGAAGCGTCTTACTGTTCTCTCGGGGTCAATGTTTGCGATCTTAAGAGCATGAAGCATGGCTTCTTCAGATGGCTTGCAGAACACAGGAGTCTTGGGCAATTCCACACCAGGCTGATCAGCATATTGAACAATGTTGAAGATTTCAGATAGTTGGTCGGGTGAAGAGTCTGATTTTGGATTAAGAGTCTCAAAACATATGATCCCTTCAAAGCAGTCCTCCAACCCAAGCCTCTTCAGAACAATGGCGGCATGGACTTTATCGCCGTTGGTAAAGATCTGTGTAAACGAAGTAAGAAAATATATTACACCACTCAATCAAAATATTTATTGAAGATTTAGCAGAACGGGGTGTGGATACTTACAACTCTACGATAAGGCAAGCTCAGTAGAAGATTTCTCAGCACGGGGTCCGGTTTTAGCAACTCATATGGTAGCCGACCATGCACGAAACTGTAACAATTTACAAACCAGATTGTTTACACTTATTTTCTGAAACAATGTAATGTAATTCACGCAAGGGGAAGATCTTCTACCTGTGGTACTCATCATAATCGAAGTTATATCCAATGGCCTATTAAAAAATTACCAAACACAAAAGAGTAAGAATTGAGAAATAACTCAAAACAAACATTTCCACTGGACAAGCAAGACACGTAAGTAGACCCTTACCCTGAGACCAGCCATGGTGGTACCATAGTGCTTATATAGTAAATTGCTAAGTTCAGACATTTTGCTCCGCTCGATTCCAAGACGCTCGACCATATAATCTGCACAACATGGTTATACCGGTAAACTTACGGATATGGATCAATTTTTTATTATGATTTTATAATTAAAAAATGGAGCATACCTCCGATATTCTTATAGCAAGCGGCTGCTATGCCCGAGCTCCTGGGGTAGAGAGTATCATCTAGATCTAAAGAACAAGAAACCACTATGTTAGAAACTACTATAAGAACATATATGTGGGGGTTCAAAATCCACATTTTTAAATAATGATAAATAGAGAACCAAAAGAAAATGCTTACCAAACAGAAGGCAATCGTATTTTGGCATCTGAACTTGAGGGTACCTGTCGCCGAATTCCATTCCTTGTCAATCTGATGATCTGAAGGGAGAAAAACCATGGATTAACAACAAAAGTAGAACGAAGACAAAAACTTGAGGCTAAAAAAACAATGCTTTCAGCAAAGTATTTTATACCAAAAAAATGAATATTGACTTATTTTATTCTACAGTATAAATTGAAAGAATCAAGCTAACACAGAAAGAGCATGGAATGAAACAGGAACGAGGAGAGGGAAAAAAACATGTTTTATCAACCCAAAAACCACATCAAAACACAAATATTAGACTTGTCCTCCATATTGAACATGCACATGCAGCACATCCATGACCACACATTTGAAAAGTAAAAATAAAAAATAAAAAACTGAGTTCTGCCCTACGAACTATCCAAAATTTAAGCAACCATTCACATGAAGACATCTAACAAAATCACCCAAAAAAGTCAAAATTTTAAGAACTCTTTACGAAAACATCAACCAAAATAAAAAGAAGAAACACCTTTGCAGCACAAAATAGACCATCAAATCCCACACCAAATCATAATCATTGAACCACAAAACTCTCAAACAAAAAAAATCTCATCTTTTATGATCGTCTGATAGAACAAAAACAGATAACCGTTCCATTTATAAGACCAATTTCATCACCCAATCTCACATTAAATTAATCCTACGGTTCCATATCATCCAAATCCCATCTCCGGGGCCAAAAAACAAACAACTTTTCACATGCAAATCACAAAAAAAAACCCAGCATTAAACATAAAAATCCAACCTTTCCCAAAACTCACCACCCAAATCCAAAAAGCAACCACCTATCCCACTCCAAATAAAAAAACACAAAACCCATCAAATCCCAACTCATAACAACCCCCAAAAAACCAAAATTCGACCGAAAACCACCAAAAATATAACATTTCCCAAAACCCATCACCGAAATCCAAAAAAGAAACCACCTTTCGCGGTCCAAATAAAAAAAATACAAAATACTCATCAAACCCAAATCAAAACGATCCCAAAACCAACAAAAAACGTACCTTCTACACCCGAGTCTCGAAACCGCAATGCCGCACGACCCAAAAGACAAAACCGGCCAAAAGGCCAGAAAAGGGCACAAACTAAAGATCTTAAGGCGAAAGAGAAGAGAAGGGAAGGGAGAGGGGGAGGAGAAATGGGAGATAATGGGGGGGTTTATATAGAGAGGAAGGGGGAAAGAGAAGAAAAGACGTGCTTTTAATTTAATTTTAGATTAGACAAGATTAATTGGTTAACGTTCGGAGGAAAAAGTGTTGAGGTCTCCGTCACTAATAATATCGTTGCCTTCCCCATTTGAAAATCAAAGTAGGTAACAAGCTAGTAGATAGTAGAGTTTTGTCTTCCACATATTTTATCTGATCAATCCAAGGTTTTAAAAACCGGACCGAACGGTTCCTGGTCGAACCGGGAACCGATGTTTCAACGACTGGTTCAACTAAAAAACTGAGCATCTAATCGAACCGTTCTGAACCGGATTGAACCGGGTCGGACCGTTTGGTTGGACCGGTTGGTCGGACCGGACGTAAAAATATTTCAAAATTTCCTAATTTTTAAAATCAGAAAATATGAGAGTTCTTTTTCTATTTTTACAAACAAAAATTCATCACCCACAAATTCTTCTCTCCCTCACCAAATCCATTCGTAAGTATGATGTCGTGGATAATATTGAATATTGATTTTGGTTTTAGATTCTTAATCCAAATAATACTTTCTTTAATTCTTATTCAAGCAAATTTGTTCTGTTAAGTAAAGATAACAAATTTACTGACTTAAACAAATTGTGTTTGATATCATGAATTATATTTAACGTTTGGTGTGTATATATTAAATAATTTTATAGAAATTGGTTCAAACCGGTCTGACCACCAGTCCGACCGTTAATATTTATTCGGTCCGGTCCAACTTCGGGTCTCAAAAATGCTGATGTCATGCTGGTGTCATCAACGGTCCGACCGTGGTTGGATCATGGTTCGACCACATTGAACCAAAACCAAAGCTTTATCGGTTCGATGATTGATTCAGTTATGAAAACCTTGATTCAATCTACTTTCTATTCAATATCATTTTAAATCTCAAACATAAGAATGCATATGTTATGATATCTAATTTTAACTGTTTTAAAACTAAAGGTCTCTTTATTAAGTTAATTGTTTTAAAACTATTGATCTCTCAAGTAAGCCATCCCTGATTAGTAGGGTTGTAAATGGGTATGATTTTACCCGCAACACACCCCACCCGTCCCCGCCCAACGAGGGTTGCGGACAAAAAAAAAGTTACCCGCTAACCCACCACCCGCACAACCCGCATAATTAGCGGGACGGGTTGCAGTTTTCTCCCAATTCGTCCCGTATAACCCGCAACCCGCATAAGCCTTATTTTGTTTGATTGTTTTGTATTTTGTTTGTTTGTATTTAGTTTTGATTTTGTTTGTATTTAGTTTTGATTTCTTTTTATATAGCTTTAAAAACATACATTGAATGATTTTTCCTTGATTTTTGTACTTAACTTTGATTAAAACAGATAACGTTAAAGAAAATAAATTGATTTTTGTATTTAGCTTTAATAAAAGATTAAACCCGTCAACCCGCCCCGCATTCCCTAGTCCATCCTTACGTGGGACGAGTAACGGATTTTTTTTTTTTGACTCCGTCCCGTTCCGCCTACCCACTTAACTTTGCGAGGACGGATAGCGATGGGACGAAAACCCACTCCGTCCCGCTTATAACCCCACTGGTCAGTGTCTTCTAGGCTTTTCTAACTCCAGAATAGCTCACTCTTTTGCTGCACACCATCCGTGAATTCAAGTTTTGTTTTGAAAAAGGGTAAACCTTTGACCACAGAACCTTGTGTGATAGATAAGAGGTGTGAAAGGATGAAAGGACTCTTTTTTTTTGTAATACTAAATTTAATATTAGTTCTGCATTTATCATGCATTAATGGCATTGAAACGTGGAATAGTCCTCGCATCAGTTCAAACAATAATTCAATAAATGATCAATTTCTTCTCCTTAACTCTTATTTATATATAAGCATTATCGTTAGAATTTTACACCCAGGATTATGTTTATATACTCTGTTTGGATGGGAGAGGATTTAAATTCTTTTCCATCGTTGAGGTGTTACAGTTTACTTGGGTCATCCAAACATGGGGATGGATTCCGTGGAGTTGGACTCCGAATACGACAACTGAAGCATGTGTTTACATGTGGATGGAGATGCTCACGAAGTTCAACTACTTGTTGGATTTTTTGTGATGATTTTATCATATTGGTTTCAATATCAGGGGCTTCCAGAAACCTTCTATTTATCTAAATAACTCACATCCTCTAAAAAAGAAACAACTATTGTACCTATATTTCCAAAAAATGACTTCCCATCTCTGTTTTAAAAACCAGACCGAACCGACGGTTGGACCGGGTTGGGTCGTGAACCGGTAGCAGACCAGTCTGTTCTATCAAAAAATCGATCCCCCTCATGAACTAGAGTTAACCGAAGAAAACCGAAAAAACCGATTGAACCGATCAGTTTTTTTCGGTTTGGTCAAACCGAAATGAACCGAGTTTTTTCAATTTAAACAATTTTGATTTTTACTGTTTTATTTTTTGTTTAATTTTGACCTAAATTCTAGGATTTTTACTTTTTACTACTCATTCCTCAACCGCTCACCACGCCTTCACCCCTCACCGCTCCTCCACCTCTCACGATCACTTCATTTTTGTTTACAGGTTTTAATTAAGTTATTTTACATATAAGTAATTTTTGATGAATTGTTTATAGTTTAGGTACTTGGTTATTACTTATTGTGTAAAAATAATAAGAAAAATCGGTTCAATCGGTCAGATCGTCAGTTGGAGCGCCGCTACCGAGTCGGTTCGGTTCAACCCTCGATTCACAAAATGTTGATGTCATGCTGACGTCATCATCGATTGGACCAGGTTGAACCATCGGTTCGATCACTTTAAATCAAACCGAGTTGTTTTCGATTCACTTTTCGGTTCGATTTTTAAAACATTGCTTCATCGAATAATCTCATTCACGGAGTCCTCTGAATCAAGCATATGGCTACAATGAATAATGAGTACTGTTGTTGTAAGACTTTCGTTTGTTAGTGAGATTTTTTTTAATTATCAAAATTGATTTTAAATGAATGCGAAAGAGTCAAAATTTCTGGTCGAGTACGACGGTATCTGTGTCTGCAGACTCGCAGTCTGCGCTAGTGTTGGGTACATAATTATCGTTTTCCAAGAAAAAAACAATTAAACGATTGTCATTTTTAACTTTCCCAGTATCTCTCTTTGAGAAAGATTTTAAAATTTTAACCACACTATTCATTGATTTTCTTCTTCTTTGAAACAGAAATATCCTTAGAAAATAGATCTAAGCAACTCCAAACGAAATCTTTCCTACTCTTGATGAAGAACGTCTTAGAAGATTTATATAACAATCAGTGAACACAATAAATCATAGAATTTTAGAAAGACCCAAAAAATTCTTTCAAGAATATACCTTGCCAAGAATATTTTTTTCAACTTGATGGTCTGTATCTTAGATGGCATAAGATGTAATGTATAGAATAATAAGGAATACATTATAAGATAATACTATATTTTATTGAAGTCTTCTCAAGTCTCCAATTGAAATCATATACATACAGGAAATTGTTTTGGGTTTTAAGACAGTTAAGACCAAATATGAAATTAAGATGTGTCATTCGACGGTTGACACAAATATGCAAATTAATGTTATAACATCGTTATGTTAATATTTGCTTTTGGAAGAAAAAAACATCCTGATCGATGTTAACTAAATTATTGTCACATCAAATGGATATCTTATTCCAATTTGTGGTTTCAAAAACAGCCATATTGATCATATTTCCGTGGCCATTCAACAAGATGTACACATCCATTGAGTTGACTATTATTTTTTAGCCTAATGAAGCAATGAAATGGCGACACATAATACTTGCTTACTAGACCAGCCCGGTTTCTTGAGTCTTGATTATCCTTTTTACAATTATATCATTCAAAAAAATTAAAACCCTTTTTTAAACCATGCCAAAACTCGGTTATCCCTTACTGAAGAACTGTAGTTATAGATTGTTTTTGATAATACTCGGTTTTACAACCTGTTGTTAACTGTATTAATTAAGGTGAATCGATTGATTAACTCAACTTATGGTTATGGATATGTGGATCAAAGTATCGAACATGTCTTTTCAATCAGAAACGTGGTGGGTTCTCAAACCATAGCATGTGTGGCGGTTGTGTTTTGGCAGAAGAACTTATGGTCTCGAATAATTTTAGTTTATTGATGTGGTTTTCCTTGCCTAAGAAAGGTCATTACTTTACCTTTACGACATCGACAGATTTGATTTGAAAGGAAATTATTATGTTAAGAAATACCAACTATATTATTGAGTCTTAGATTTATTATTTTCATAATATCATACAACTTGTTCAATTTTAAGAAATATTTTCATAGTCCTTTTTAATCTGTCGTAACCTTTATTTGAACTTAATTACTGTTTGGCACCTTGAATTTTAAGATGTGCTAATTGTTCTTTTATATAATGCTTTGACCCTTTAAACTTTAAATATATATATAACTTTTGGATATTTTTATCATTTTGTGTTATTTCTCAAAGACATTCTTAATTCTTACTCTATGATAATTTTCGGATGAAATTGGACGTTGAATTTGGCACAAACTTGAGTATGATTTATCAAACTGATCTAAATTCGAACCCAAGTCTTGCTAGTTGCTAATCATGTATCAATACCTTTATTTCTATGGATGATGTGTTTAAATAGTTTGTGTACCTTGTAGTTGTATCTCCAAGATTCGGTTTATAAATATATTTTGATAGTCATTTTTTTCTAAATTCTGACCAAGTATTATAATTGGTTTTCATATGTGTCCTAACCTTATCATGAAGATTCTAAGTTTTAAATTGTTAATTGTAAATAGATTTAGATCTTGATTTTTGAGAATCAAAATTAATTATCAAAATATGATTCAGAATGAATTTTATTGTTATTGGTTATTGTAATAACTTTTTTTGTTTTTAAATTTTAATTTCCCAAACATTTGAATGAGACTGTTAATTAAGATCAATTTTTACGATTTCAAGACAATATATTTTCCAATTAAGGTGACCGAAACTGGTGCTGATTTTAATAACTAATCATAGTTTGTGAAAACAAGTGGGGTCTTCAAGCGTACGTCCACTCCATCAATTGTCCTCAATATTTTTGTGTTAATTTTGCCTTTTTGCTAATTAATTCATTCCACGCGTAGCTGTAATCTACTTAGATATTTCTAACAACAACATATCATTATAATGTTGTAGATGGTTTACTTCTAACAAACACAGCTCACATAATGAGCACAGTGTTAGTTAAGAAACAAACTAAGAACATTATTGTTTGTCCTTAATGCAGCTGTACTCACAAGTACTCCAGTAAATTATTGACAATCTCAACTGTGTCTCGACCTTTTCAAAAACCAACAAAACCTCAGAACTCTTAGGAAAATAAACCAACAAAAACCAACCAAACGTAACCTAAATGTGTGTAAAAAACTAAAACGAAATCTTGCTAAATTATGGTTTTCCTAAAAATTGATATGATAATCTATAGGAAATTCGACTCTCATTCATCCATGAGGATATCATTGCGTCGAGGCAGGTTTTCTCATGTGCCGTTAATTGATATTCGTGTTTACATACATCAGGACGTGAGTCCAAAATGGTGTTCAGTCCATTTTGATAATCGAATTTTCTAAAATCCAACCCATCTTACAATTAGTTACCAAACATATCCCAACCTTAGCACGAAGATTCAAGTTTTTTTTCCGATGTGAATTATAAATCAAATCGAACTCTTGATTATCAGGACTTGAACTGTAGTTATGAAATCGTGATTCCAAAGCTGAGCCTGAGTGTCTAATTAAGTTGATGTTTTTCAAATAAATGTAATAATCCCCACGTCTTTTGGCTTGATAAGGAAACCATAAATAAATTTCCTTGGAGTATTCTAGAACGAATATAGTTGGCAACTAATAATGTGTACGTACTTGGAAATTCCCTTCACCATATCCCACCTACGCATCAAAATTTATTTCAACATTTCTACGTCATTCTCTCCATCTCCCAAAGATCTTTTGTAGTTTCGCATTTATAGATATCACAACTAAGTTTTCAACACATTGTAATATTGTATACTCTCCTCTTTCAGGTATGCGTGGCCCATCAATTATATTATACTTAAAGAAGTTTACAAACTTCATTTGAAAAATCATCAATCATGTGAACCCATCTAGATAAACAAGTCGGGCTCCTCTTTCCATTGTAAGGTAGGATGTGGAATGCCACCAATTATTGGCCTTTTTCAAAGAAATTATAGTTGGCTAGATTGTGACATTTGCCAATGAATAATGGGGATACCTAGGGTCTATCGGCTTAACAAGGTGTTACGTAGAGTTAATTATTTAATGATTAGAACACATCAATCATTGTTATCCGACCCACATTATAAAAAAAACTACTCCGAGGTGTCATATACTTCCAAGTTTGTTTACTGATAGAATTTTCTATGTTAATTAAACTTTAAGATGCAACACGTTATATTATTGATGCTTAATCTTGGATTTCTGTTATTCCAAGAATAATGATCTTCAGGGTTACGACTTATGATGGCTTTTGCGGTTAAATACATTCAAAGTATCAATGCTTAAATTTGTAGTAGTTGTAGCAAACAAAATTTCTATGACACCACCACAAATTCTCAATAAGATTTAATAAAGCATAATTTAAAGTATGTTAGAAATAATTTATGGGTCATGAAATAATTCATTCTTTATTTATTTTTCCCACAAATCTCATGAAATTAATGCAAGTAGGAAATTAACGTTCCTTTTGTACTAATACTTAAGTTAGATTTTTGGCCACATGAAACAAAAGATTAATTAATGCATTGTAAATCTAGACAAGCGTAATATATGGGCAAGTCAAACAAAACAGAGCTAAGAGAGAAATTATATCATGAAATTCTGCAAGTAAGATTGAATAAGTGTTATAAAATAGCTACTAATTATAAAATATGAATTAGAAAACTAATTGAATAAATACCAAGACGAGACATTAGGAAACAATAAGGAGTATGAAAAAACATAGACATATATCGAAGAATCTTATTTTTTTGTAGAAATTTTTCAACAGTATAAGTTAGAGAATGAATGAATTTATTATGTAGAAGAGAACAATAAGTGGTTGATTAATATTTTGAAATAGAAACGTAATTAAGAATTTGGGAAAGCAGGGTGATAGGTTTGGATGAATTTCAGAAAACAATTCAAATTCAATAACAATTAAGTGGAAGCCATTAATTGAATTCTTGATTAGTAGATTAGAATTAGTTGATAAATCCATTGATGGCAGAAATAGATTGATAAGATCAAAAGCGTATAACTAAAGGAAATCACATTATTTTTATTTTTATTTAAAATAAAATCTAACGAATGGTGAGATCGAAGGCATAACATAGTTTTAACTTTTAATTCCTAAGTTTGTTCGGTGAAAACCATATTGTAGTGTTAAACACTAATAGTAAAAAAATTGAAACATAATGATGGGTTTTTAGATTTTTTTTTGTAAGTTTGGTAAAATTATACTAAATAAATAAAATAGTAAATAAAACGCCAATGTGTTCTAAACCTAACAAAAGAGTGGAATCAGTCAGAACTGTAGGATCGTGTGGGTTATGGGTCCACAATTAAGGTTAATTAACAAATTTAATCCTAAACAAACTCTACTTGCAAGCCAAAAAATGATGCAGCGAAATTTAAAACAAATACAAACAAGTAGGAAGAAATAAGCAAACCACAATCACACGGGGATTTTATAGAGGTTCGGCACCCCACCCGGGTCCTAGTCCTCTCTTGTAAGCTCCGCCTACGTCTTCACTAACCACTCCCCGTTCCGGGCCGGGAGAGAACTCCTTTACACCACAAGCACCGCGAACAACCTCGCTTGCTTGAATTCTTCCTCTCACAATCCGAGAGGGACACTTCGGGCTTTCACCGAAGTCCTTGCTTCCTTTGACAAACAATTGAGTGGAGCAACACTCTCTAATTCCTCAGCACACTTGAGTAGGATTGGAATTATGACTAAAGTGTGGAAGGTTTGAAGCTTTGAGTGTTTGAGATTCTCTCTAATGTATTGGACAAGTTTGTAGTGGGAGAGTTGTATTAAAATGTGTTTTACAACTCTTTATATAGGCATTAAAGAGAATAGAGCCGTTGGGATTGATTGTGTATGAGTTGATGTGTGATTACACAAAATAGAAACTGCAGGACCCAATTCTGGATGAATTCGGTCGACCAGATCGGGATGAACGGTCGACCGTTTGACAGTTTTGAACTAAGTTCGGTCGACCGGTTAGGTAACGGTCGACCGCCCAACACTACGACTTAGGTACACTTAAGTCATCGGTCGAACACAAGAAAGGGTTCGATCGACCGATTTCGTCCAAGCACTTTGGGGTTGACAAACAATTAGATATTCGGTCGACCGAAACAGGTCTAGCGGTCGACCGATTTTCAACAGGCACTTGGGGTTTGTCAAGAGATGGACAAACGGTCGACCGATCATGGTCCCCGGTCGACCGATACATGAAATGTATTTGGGGTATTTTTGGTTTAATACGAATACGACCGTTGGATATATACGACAAAAATAACGGTCGGAAAATTAAGTTCAAACGGTCGACCGAAAGAGAAGGTGTGGTCGACCGAAACTAGACAGGGAAACACAAAACATAATACTTGATCATCCGGTCGACCGAACGGCCTGTTGCGGTCGACCGAATGTGGGCAGACAGTTAGGGTTCAGGTTTAGTGTTTTCCGGTCTAAGTTTGGGTGATCTATTGAAGTCCAAATTATGTGAAATTTCGTGTGTGACTTCTATAAGGAACGTAGTGTGTGTTTAATTTGATTTTAGCTCAAGTATGCTCAGTATACACAAGTTCCTAAAGACTCAAAGAAATACAAAATACATGTCTTCAAATGAGCTTGATTACATGTCTTGACTTGATTTCCTTTCTTCCTTGAGTCTTGATCACCTGTAAAGGTTAGCGCAAGACAATATATATGCAAGGCAACATGTGTGCTACTCTACATGACTATAATTAAGATTAGGTTGATTAAATCATCAAAACATAGATTAAGACCTAAAAGCCAACAAGAACCATATTATTTCCACGTTAGAAAAATAAAATTAAATGATCAAAACAATATATCAATAATAATATCCTTAAGGTGTTTTTAATAGTTTTGTGAGTGTGGAATTAGTCAAATCACATTATTTAATAAATTATAGTCATTTTGGGAAACTATAATGTATATATATTTTAAATTACTCCATCATGGCAGCATTAATCCTCAATCCTGAAACTATATTAAGTTATTATGAGTAATTAAAGCAAAATAAAATGAAAGTTAAAAATTGAAAAACTAAATTATTGTTTCAATTTTGTGCATTTAAAAGTGATAAATCTGAAAATAATGGGTTGTTGGATTGCTCTTGATTTAATGGATAGATTTTACAAAATTAAAATCATACCTTGTACGAACATATGAAAGAAGAAAAACTTACAATTGCAATATAACTTAATGTTAATATACAACTATTACTCATAATAGGCGTAAAGTATAAATAAATATTCAACATGACATTAAAATAAGATTCATACATATTTTCAAAATGTATGGTAGTAAAAATTAGCAAGCTAAAATTAATTTTACGTCTAACATATCAACACAACTTTAATTAAGCATATGTTAAAGATAATTAATAAGCAATAATTGTGATCAAAGTTGGTGGAGACTATGATGGTTGTCACTCTTATCATCATAAATCAAAATTGAATGTTAATTATGTGTAGATTGTTGTCCAATTATAGATAATAGAACATATACAGAAAGTTAAATCTATTGATGATTTTTATGTCTTCTTTACTTTTGGTTACGTAGGTATATTTTTAGGACTAAAATGTTATTTTATCACAAAATGGATATTATTTACAATTGTACAACTTTGATGATAAAAGTAACTTTAAATTGTGACGAAAAATAAATTTTAATATGAAATAAAACAATTTCAAATAGTAATCACCTTAATTTGTCTTGCCAGAATCTAAACAACATCCTAATCTTGTAGTAGTCGATTTCCACGCTTCGAGTAATGTCCTTCATTTTTTTAGTATAAGAAAAGCATTAGTGTATGATTAATAGGGTTTAAACAAAAAATATTAAGAAACACAAAAGAAAGAAAGATAGAGAAGAGAAAGAATATTGACCTAGCATTAGATATTTTTACACGTACCTTGTTGCTTTGGAAAGGAAAGAATAAATTGTTGTACCTATAATCCACAGTTTTGTTTCAATGAAATAATAGTGATTAGTAGTCTTAGTAATGGATTAAGTGGTTTAATTATGATAGGAATGGGTTAAGTGGGTATACTACTTTAGGGATTTATATAAGTGGATTTTATTATAATTAGTTAAATGAATTTTGTTAGACTTCAATGATTTTAAAAAAACAAAAATACTACTTCGGTAGAAAAATTGTGTGATTTTTGTAATTTATTATTTTCTAAATTATTATTTATATAATTTGAATTACTTTCTTTCGAAAGAAGTGTGTGAGGTTGTTGGATTTCGTATTATTTTTTATGTGTGAGTTTTCATTTCTTTTTAATGGATTTTAATAATGAGTTTCTACCAGTTTGAGCAATTTTGCGAAATTAGACGGAGTGAAACTTTTATTTGGAAATTTACATAATTCAGTAAGTCAATTATTGACAAAAGTTAACATCCATGAACCATGTCTTTAGTATGTTTATTGTGTTTTTTACCTGAATAATAAGTAATGTTTTTTGTAAAATAAATTAGTATCCAATCGAATTCTTTTTTGTTTTTAGAATAAGAGTAAATTAATGATTTTATATTAAAATATAAATCAGATAAAATATAAAAATATTAATCTATTCATATATTTAAAAATGTTTTAACCTCAAATTTGTAGATATCCAAGTTAGTGAATACATAATCAATATGTTTCTTTTATTTTGGTTTTGTTGTAAAAAGTTGTCATAGTTTTTGAATAATAATAATATTTGATTAATTATTTAGTAATAATAAATACTCATTTAGTGGGAAGCATACTAATATTTTTTCAAAGTATGCTATTTATAATGTTATATAAGAATAAAAAGAGCGTGGAATCAGGCAATAATGCGTTATTGGTGTGTCAAAAAAGGCGTTATTGGTGTGTCAAACCGAGATTGAGGGATCAACAAAAATTTTAATCAAAGATAAGACTGAAATCGATTTGAATGACTAAAAAATAGTGGGAACCATACCATTATATAAGTTAGATGTTTATTCGTAGTTATTTGTGAAAACTTACATTATCAAATAGATGCTTGATAGTACAAAAGCATCCAGTTCTGTCCATTTTCTTATTATTGCCTCACTTCTACCACCATCGACCTTGCAATTTTGATAATGTTAAGAAATCAAAGTATTCTTTCAGGAATTTTTTGGGATATATACACTTATCAATGGGGAAAACCCGAAGGTATATAGGAAAAATCACAATAATCATCCTAGCTATTGAAATCTTATCCTCTGATGTATGAAACTGATGATATTTTTTTTGCGAATTAAGATTTTCTTCTTCTATGGTTAACCCATTTTCTGTGATACAAGAAATCATAGTATTTTTCATGACTCTAGATTACAAATTCATAATACAAATCTTTCGGGAAAGAAAACAAAATTGCATTACAACTTGCGGCACGTGGGAATAAATAACTTTCATTTTGTTTAAATCTTAAAATATTATGTGGTCCTTATTAATAATTTTTCTATGGTTAATCTTTAAATAACATAGATTCCCGGTCGACATTTTCTATCACATCATAGTCCTTTAGATCAATTTAATTATTAATATTAAATTACTTGTCGGAAAGGGCTTCTACATATTCAAAAGTAATTAATATTGGGCAAAAGACAATTTACCTCCTAGACTGGATATCAGATATCTAGTCAATTAGCCGTCCCAAGCAAACAAGAAAATGTTTTACTGGTTCGTTTCTTACATTTAGTTTTGTATCAAACGCATCCTCTTAGAGTCTTTGTGATGGAGAAATTCATCAAGTGACAACCAACCGCGTCACTTACAAAAATTAAGGAAAAACCTACTTAAATAATTTAATTTAAAACAATAAAAAATTAAAACTTTAATATTTATTGGAACTCAAATAACCTTACATTCTCGAGTAAAATAAATATCTTGGATAGGTTTAAGCCAATTGATCACTTTCTCACATTCAATTACAAAACTTATCAACACAAAAAAGGTAAAAATGTCCAAAAAAAGGATTTTTTAAAGTTTCAGGGGCAAAGCATCATATCATTAATATGTAATTTTAAAGCCTTGTTCACATGTGCAACACACTCGGGAGTGTTGCATTTGAGTCACACACATACACACACCTTCATGCATATGCATATATATGCATAATGCTTATTAAAAAGATCACACGCAAACGTGAAAGAAGAATTTCCGTATCATGAAGCGACTTTTTTGGCATTTTAGTCAACATTTCTAATACATGTATCACTCATAGTCATAGAGTTCTTATACCAAACGGCAAATATTGTTGGTTTTAATCATAGTCATTTCTAATACACTGGAGATTGCTTTGCTAAGATGTATCTTGTGATAAGTTTGAATTGAAGGAGACAATGTTATTAACAATAGCCTCGTTGAGCCGCATTACATTTTATATTAATTCTGTAACTTACGTAGAATTAGACATATTTGGTGTAAAGGTTGGTGTCATAACAGAGCAGGGATTAGACAATGGTTATAGATTTGAGATAAATTCATAAATAGTAAATAAATATAAATTATACATATATATATATATATATATATATATATATATATATATATATATATATATATATATATATATAGTATGTCAATGTCACACGGGAACGTGAAATTGCATGGCCAATTCACTGGAAATTTAAACTCGTATTTTATTCTTACGTGGATAATTTCTAACCATCCTGTGGGGTGTCACCGAAAGTCGCTGGGAATGACTAGGTTTTTTTTGTTAATTGAATCAATTCCCTTTACAATGATACAATCAGATAATAATGTGTTTGTCAGTTGCTTTTGTGGTAAGATAATATACCCATTTTCGTTTTGATTTCCATCACAACCTCAAGCTTACTTTCACTCATCTTTTTCAACAAAAAACTTTGACAATTGATACTGGGAATCTGGGATAAAAAGTAGACTTTGACTAATGTTGTTAGTCAAATATCCAAAAAAAAACTGTTTTCTAAATAAACTAAATTTATATATTTTATTATAGATAAAAACCATTAAAAGCTCGGGTCTATTAGCCCAATTAGATTTCAACGACTATCCGTTTAATTTCCCACTTTTTCGGATCCAGCCCAATGGCTCCGACATTATTTGCACACATATCGTTTCGTGTCTTAATCATGTCTTATCACGTATTAATCACATTCTAAAAATGAAACAAGTATTTCTTGGCTCCGACATTATTTGTATATCCGCTGTTTCTTGGCTCCGACATTAGTTGTTGCGCACATATCGTTTCGTAATCTGCATATATTCGACGTATAAAACGAACAAATACAAGATGCATTTGTTCGAGATAGTTGATGTGACACCAAAAAACATGAATATTCTTGTCGGTTATGCGTTATTATATATAAAAAAGTTTCAAAATAATAACAAAAAATATAAAATTGACAAAATATAAGTCCTAAAAATATTTGACAAAATATGAGAAATAATAATGATAGTGGAGGTACGGTTTTCAAAAGTAGAAAACCTTAATCCAATTACATTTTTCTACTTATTATATTTATTTTTTACAAAATCATGGAATAAAAAATAAAGTTCAAACTCGATTATGATATGATAACGTTTGGGATATTTGATAACATATTCATATTTCTCTTTTTCCCCCATCAATTCAATTACAATACTGTAAGAGGATTTTTAATTTTTTGAAATTAATTTGTTTTAATTACGAATTATACGTTTCAACAAAACTATACTAAATTTGTACTTGAATTAAGATAAAAACAGCAGAATTTGATTTTGCGACCAAAATATCCTAAAAAGCTCATCTATTGCGTAAGAATTAAAATCAAATGTACATCGTAATTTGATGCATTTACTGTAATTTGATACATTTAAATTTAATAAAAATATTATAAGTTGGGTTTGAAATTTTCTAAAAAAATCCATAGAGAATATGGTTTGGGAAACTAGAATAGGTTGTTTTTGGGTTAGATTTTATTTAGTGTTTTTGAGATTTAATGATTTTACTTTCCAACATAGACATCCGGTTTAAGAAAAATAATTTAATTTAACACAAATATTTGTTTTTTTGGATACTTTGATAGAAAATCGAAATCTTCACCTTTTTATCTTTAATTTAAGTACAAATTTCTTATAATTTTGTTAAAACACCTAATTCGTAATTAAAAAATCAATTTTAAAAGTCACCAAAACCGACATTATGATAAAGGGCTGTCAACTTTGGCTCGGCTCGATAGCTCGACTCGAACTCGGCTCGAAAAACGTTTGACTCTAGTTTAACATGAAAATAAAGGATCTTGATAAAAAACCTAAAAATCTTCAAACTTGGTTCGGTAAATGAGCAGCTCGAACTCGAAAAAAATTAATGCTCGACTCGATAACTCGCTCGAATTTTTTATTGCTTCAGTCATAATTATTTTTGTGTATTTGTTAATAACATAAGATAATACTTATGACTCGAAATTTCGCTCGACTCGGCCCGTTTACACTCATAATATGATACTTGAATTGATGGGAAAAAACAGAAATGTGAATGTGTTATAAAATACTAAAAATTTTATCCTATCATATTAAAATCATGTTAGGATTTTTTATTGAAATGCATGGTTTAAAAAAAACTAGAAAATGATAATTCATATACGGTTTTTTACTTTTTGACAAATATTTTTACAACTCTTATATTTTGCCAATTTCTTATTTTTTATTATTATTTTGAAAAAAAATTCTTATTGTATACCGTCTATAAATAAATGAGTAAATTACAGTTTGCACCCTAACTATACGATCGAGTAACATTTTGACTTCTGAACTTTAAAATGTAAAGTTTTCACCTTTAAACTTTGATTCGTGGAACATGTTTTTTTTCTCTTCGTAAAAAAATATTATTTTTAACATACTAATTATTTTTCTTGAGGTTTTTGATGTTGTTTGTTAAACATATTTTTAATCTTTCTTTTTGGTAAAGTTCTAGTGAAATCGCGTGTCGAATTTGCTTCAAATTGTGAACCAATTAGTTCCAAATTCAAGTAAAATTTAGTTTCCAATTTGATTCAAACTTTACCAAAGAATAAATTAGAAACATGCACTAGTGCAGAATATGTTTTACTCGTCGACAAATAGACGCTGGTCGTTATACTTGCCGACGTCTAGTAGGGAGAAGATAGCATAGACGTCAGTCGTTACCATGACCGACGTCTATATTGTACTATAAACGTCGGCCGTCTATAACAACCGACGTCTATAGGGTATAGACGTCGACCCATAGACGTCGGTTGTTGGAATACCCTGTGCATCCGACGTCTATAGGGTATAGACGTCGACCTATAGACATCGGATGTTATAGACAACCGACGTTTATACCCATGCATATAGACGTCGACTGTCTATAACATCCGACGTCTATAGGTCTTAAAGAAATCGAACATACGCGTTTTCTGTCATTCATTTCAGACGAAAACCCACCCAAACCCTAGCCGTCCGCGACCGAACCCTCCTCCGCGACCGATCTGCACCGTCTCCGACACCACAACGACGTCCCAACCTATCCTACCCTTCTCCGACCTCTTCTCCTTCTTCCTCCGTCTTCCTCCACATCCTAACCAACGTAAGTGTTAAATTCGTTTTTGTTGGTTTATTTTCAGATTTTTCTTGTAGTAACGATTCTTTTCTATGTTAGTAAACTTCTCCTCTCGTTTATTGTTGGTGAATGCAACATTTCGATTTTTTGGTTTTAATCTTGAATATATTCATATTTTTGTGATTTGGAGTTAAACTTGACAGTTTGGTTTTCTTGCATCAATACTCTCCTGATTATGATTATCGACGTGCAAGTGAAGTAAGTATTTTTTGGTATACAATGAAAGGTATTGAATAATTTTATCGAAACTGTAATAAAGTATAATTTTTATACTTGTAGACATCTTTATGACGCCAGAATGTCAGTCTTTCCCGACGATCAAGTATTTGGATTTATCAGTCCATCTACATATATATACGGAAATGACGATAAATCGGGTCAGCTTGGGACATTCTTTAAAGAAGAAGACAAAAGATATTATCTGCTCCCTTATCATGACAGGTAAACTTTGTAATTCAAAGTGGAATTTTATTTTGTAATAAGCTTCTAATTATATATATAACATGACTCATTGGATGCTTGTCGTTGTATGCCCCATGACTAATTCGGCATATTGGTTTGATCCGTTGGGGTCGAATAAACCAAGGGACTCAATAAAGTAACTTCTGGATTTGTAAGTTTGTTTTTGTCATGGTAAAAGTAATTCGTGGATTTTTATTAGTATTATTGAATGAAATTTTAACTTGTGCTACTCAGGGTAATTAAGGTTTACTAAGCTTTAGATGTCAAGAGAACAACCACAAAAGCAGAAGTAACATGACATGGAATGAGAGTACGTTCTCTTCCATTTTTGTTAATTAAGTTAGGAACATATATTTAGCGAACTTCTATGTTTGTAGTACCAGAAGCAGGTTGGAAATACGGAATGTGATTACTACGTGATAAGACACGAAAAAGACACGAAACGATATGTGCGCAACAACTGAACTGACGTCGGATGCGCCAAAAATGCGTGAGTGATGACATTATTTTCTTCATCCGACATAATCCAATGTAAGTACTGATATTGCACTGCCTGGTGCAGAAACTGCTGAGCGGGATTCCTGTTTTCAGATTTCATTCTCCTCATGTACTCTCTGAAGTTATAAATGTCTCTCTGATTGGGATTATCTTCCGGGAATTTCTCATTTATTGCCAACAAGATGTTACGTTGTTTCGTTTGTGCCTCCGTCATATCACGAACAATTTTCTTGGCTCCAGGACTAAGACCGCTGATCTGTCGGTGACCATCTGGATAAACTGTAAGTCTGTGGTTGTGCTGTCCATGAGTACTATTAGAAACAACGACTCATCCATTACCATCCCGTCGCTCGACTACCTTTACCGAAAAACGACAACCACAACCTTTTCTTTTTGTGTTCTTCCGTAGTGCAATATCCATATCACGAGAATTCATTTCATTTCTGCGATCGCATCTCAGATAACAATCTGCCTGATTATCTGATTTTGATTTGTAGGATGATATTACCAAAAAAAATTTGGCTCTGATGACAACTTGTTTCGCCTATTTACACGCGTCCTCAATTTTTGGAAATACTTGTTTACTATCAAAAAACTCAGGCAGTGCAATATCCAATGTAATATCCAATTTGTAGGATGATATACAAATAATGTCGGATGCGCCAGCAGTTTCATGGCTCCAGCAGTTTCTGCACCAGGCAGTGCAATATCAGTACTTACATTGGATTATGTCAGATTAAGAAAATAATGTCATCACTCACGCATTTTTGGCGCATCCGACGTTAGTTCAGTTGTTACGCACCTAGTCTTAATCGTGTCTAAATCTCGACGTTATCAGGTACTATTTTAGACATGCTAGTGTAATAGCACTCGTACGAAGGCCGAGGCAAATGACCGACACCTTTGGATGGGTAATCACAATTAATGTGACAAGAATTGTAGTTGTTCTAAACGAACTTTTATCTGCCCCTGACTGTTTTGGTGAAGGAAGCTACTGCATGTGTGACTTGCTTTTGAAATCTCGAGATTCCCGCTTCTAGGAGGCCAGGGAGATAACGTTTAGAGACTGCTTAACCACCTTAGCAAGTGATATACCAAGTTGACCATTGTGGTCAAACGTGTGTATTCGTATCCTTCTTCTTCGATGTGTTTCCAGGCACTAGCGGCGATATTCGGTTGGCTCTCTCTCACTCTCACTGCTAAGGCCAGAGTTTTCGGTTGTCCGGAATGAGAAAAGAGTTTCGTAGGGTGATTTTGTATCTTTAATGCGAGGGGGAGATTATTAATCTCGCACTTCAGTTAGCGAGAGGAGAGTTCAAGAAATGATCGTTAAGCACACTACAGTGAGGTCAAGAGGAGTTGTCCCCTTCCGGAACGGAAAAAAATAACTCACCTCGCCGGTGCTAGAAAGAGTCATCGCTTTGACTAGTTTTGTCACTTTGACCTGAACGAGAGTTAAAACCTGCTCGAAGTAGAGTGTGGGTTTCGGAGGAGAGAGCAGCAACAGGTGAGAGAGCGTTGTTTAAACCCATATAATAAATGTAAGGGACCCAAACGAGATAAGAGTTCTTCAAAACAAACAAATCATGAAGGATGACAAAAGTGTCTCCCTAAGTTTTCCAACTAATATCCGATCAAAGCACTGATACATCTTTGGGGTTTGACCCGTGATGTCACCCTGTGATGAATGTTTCAACCCCAAGTCTTTGTCAATTGTGACAATAATTGTAGTAAAATTGTGTTGAACATAAAACTCATGTTCATAATTAGAAATTCCAAAATGGTTTTTTGACAAATGCTCTCTGGAAAAAAATTAATTTATAAAAAAAATATGAAATTAAAAATTTAGGAAGAAAAAAATTCGGATTTCGATCTCTAATCGCCTCAGACCACGCAAGCCCGAGCGTGGAAGCACGACTCGGACCTTCCAATCCCGAGCCGTCACTTTTTTTGATTTTTTAATCTGTTTTTTAAATATATATTTTTTTCAAAATATGTTTTCTAATTGTTTCACTTTTTTAAAATTTTTGGAGGTCGATTATGGAAAAAATTATTTAAAAAAACAATCAGAAAACATACTTTGGAAAAGTAAAATAAAAACAGATTAAAAAATCAAAACCAAAAATTAAAAATGTCACAATTCGAGCTTTAAAGGCACGGAATGTGGAAGCACAGATCGGGCTTCCGTACTCCACGCCTCGGATCTGGCAAGTCTGAGTCGTGCGTCCACCGCTCGGACTTGCATGGTCCTAGGCGATTAGAGATCGAAATCCGGATTTTTTTTCTTCTAAATTTTTAATTTCGTAGTTTTTTTATTAGTTAAAAAAATTTCGGCTATAATTCTCAAATTCCAAATGTTACCCATCCAAAATCCAATTATCCATCATCAGAAATGTGCAAAACCACAGACAGGATTTATTGAGCCCAAACTAGGAATGCATGAACGAGACACCTTCACCTCCCACTCTCCTTCTCCTCTCTCCACAACCCACTACTCCCCACCCATCTCTCCAAATCCCAACTACCCATTTCCCAACATGCCCCATGGAAACCTTCCTGCCCTTCTTCTCCAAGAAATTTGGGTTGGAGAGGTGGTGGTTGGAGGAGGAAAGGTGGATGTTTGAGAGCAAGCATGAGGGAGTCCCCTTATGTTGTCTTGGGGGTGACTTCTTCTGCCACTCCCCAAGATATCAAAAGGGCTTACAGGAAATTGGCGCTTAAGTTCCATCCTGATGTCAACAAGGAGGTGGGTTGTCTTTGGCTTTTCTCTATTGGTGGAAAATTCGTGTGTTTTTGTTGGGTTTTTTCGAAGTCATTTTTTCCCTCTTATTTGTGTTTGAATGATTTGATGTTTGTGTTTTGTTGTGCTTGTTTTCTTATTGAAATTTGTGATTTGGGTTTTGTTTGGAGCCATGTTGTCCTTTTATTTGATGTGGAATTGGAGATTTGGATAAAAGGTCGAAACACCGATTTGGTTCGATTTGGTTTTCTTGTTAAGAAACATCTTAGGATGCTTTGAATTAGAGAAATTTCTATGTGATTGGGTACTAGAATGGAAATGCTTAGATTCTAGATACTTCTAATTAATCTTCGTGCAAGCTCTTTAGCAAACAAAACATTTTAGAGTCTAATGTGAATTTATAAGAAAGAATTTGAAGTTAACAGGGTATGCTATAATATTGTGAGCTCTGAGGGTTTTTATTAGTTCATAGCTCTCCCTAAAAACTTAAAGCTACAAGGAAGCTAATAATTTCTTTCACTGCTGAATGCCGTATTCATAGTTGTTTTACCTTTTGCTTCCTTCTTTCATTATGCTGAAATGATTTTATTAAACTTCTTGACACAAACATGTTTGCTCCTGTTGGTTTGTACCTGTATGTTTTATATGTAATTGTTACTTATATAGTTTGAAAAACCCATCAGACCCCTTTTACCTTGGGAGTCTTTTAGAGGTTTTATGGTAGCTTTAGAGCATATTTAACAGCGCCCGGGCTACCCCCGGGCGCCCTGCACTCTCTCTCTGCCACGTCAGCTTCTCTCTCTGCCACGTCAGCTCACCCAACCCACCCAAAAAATCCCCTTATCCATGCCCAAGCTACCTCCACCCACCCTACACTCTCTTTCATCCACATCATTTCTTAATTAAACAAATTTAATTCTCACACAACATTTAACAAAATACATTATATATAAATCTAATTCTAATTACATTATAATTATAATTCGCGATATACTTATTATTATTATTAATTAATTAACAATATTAATCACTATTAAACACAAAATTTTGAATATTTGAAATTTGAATATTTGAATTTCGAAACGCGTGTGACTGCACAGTATACGCGTAATTGCACAGTATACGCGTGAATCAAAAGTAATCCGCGTGAATCTACAGTATACGCGTGAAACAAAATAGTCCGCGTGAATGTACAATATACGCGTGAAAGAAAAGTAATCCGCGTGAATGTACAGTATACGCGTGAAAGAATGGGTACGTGTAGTTTGATGTAGTCCGTATTTCGTATGGTTTGTATTTCCCTTAGTTTGTATTTCGGGTTGTAGTAGTCCGTATGGTTTGTATTTCCCTTTAACATATGCACAGTATTTCGGGTTGTAGTAGTCCGTATTTCGTATGATTTGTATTTCCCGTGGTTGTATTTTAGTATTATTAATGTATTGTTGTTATGGTATTGTTGTATTAATTTTTTTTCTATTTAACTTGAAATTGTTGGTTCTGGAAATTTCTTAATTTTAATCACTTACAAAAATTATTACCCCACATTTATAACAAACACCCAATCCATTAATAACAAAACCAAAAATAAAAAAATTCCAAAAAAAAATTTTAACCAATGGGAGGGGGACACGTGTCCCCCTCCCATGGGCGCCCGGGCGTCTCTGCCCGGGACGCCCACCGCCCGGGCACGCGCCCGGGCGGGCGCCCCGCCCGTTAACGGGTGTGCGCCCGGGCGCCCAACCAGGGCGCCCGGGCGGGGCACCCCCGTTAAGGGTGCCCTTAGCGACTTAGTAATTTACATGAAGGGTAGATTGACCAATGATTGACATCATTTCATGATTATATCTGTACCTTATATCCATTATCTTACACCTAAGCAATGCTATGTGACGAGTTTTATGTTTAGTTTTCAGAAATAAAGAGGTTTGAAGAGAAGAGCCATGAAAGGACCCAAAAGCAGGAAAAAAGGACCTAATTGTGAGACCTGGGGACCAAGATGCAAGGGGGAAGGACCTGATCGTAAGACAGAAGGACCTAAGAGCAAAACAGGAAACTCCTCACCATCATGAGGAGTATTTTGTCAATTCGATTCGGGTCGGAGCTCCACTAAACCAACCAGATGCATCTAAGACCAAGAAACACTTCAAGAAAAGCCCACAAAGAAAACCAGACGGATCCAAGCTTTATAGGCCGCCAATTAGCGGTCTGGAACCGCTAATTGGCGGTCCATTTAGCCCAGGATCCGTCCAATTTTCTGTAGCATGTGTATTAGTGTATTCTTAGTGTATTTGTGGTATTGTTTTAGTCCCACATCGGGGGATTGTCCCGGATTAGCTTTTTCCATGCTTATAAATAGAACTCTTCACCTTCCATTGTAATTACCCATTGTTTGGTGGCATTCTCTCTACTAAGGAGTGAGCCTTGAAGCAATAACTCAAGGTGGAGAAGGATGCTACCTTCAATGTGAGTCATTGTTAATAAAAGTTTATTTGTTTCTTTTAATCTTGTTTTGTTATGTTGCTTGTTTTGTGTGGGTTGCTTTACTTTGTTTAATTTCTTGTTTAGTAATTTTAGTATCTTAGTTAAATGTTTTCTTTACTTAGTCTAATCAGTAGTGTAATGAGTAGTGAGTAGTTCCATCCCCATTTGGGGGGTGGAGAAATATGTGATATAATAATGTAGTGTATTAAGTGTGTGTTATTTTTATCCCTTGAGCTTTATATGATTTCCATAACCATCTAATGGGTCTCCACTCTTATCTTTGATATGCTAATGCTCTTGAATGAAGCTTAGCTTATGCTTTGATTAGTGGACCTATTTTATGGGGAATGATAAGGTTAGGATATGGATGAAGTAATTGTTGGTAACACAATTTGTAGTGTATGTACTCTTGTTGCCTTTTCCTTAGCTAATGTCTTGTATGTTTTAATGATGTAGTCATCTTAATTCATGTGGAGGCATAGTAGGGTCTAGTCTTTATACATGAGTTCATTTAGTTTCATTCCAATTATTGTCTTGTATGTTTTAATGATGTAGTCTTATCTTAATTCATGTAGAGGCAAAGTTGGATGTAGTTTTATGATTTAATGCACTACATGTTGTGAGGAGCTTAATGAACACACACACACTTCTTTATGTTCACATTATTTCTCGACCCCCTTTGGGGTTTAGTTTTATTGCTTATCTTCATTCCCTTTGCATTTCATTTCAGCTTTGTAGTTTAGATTAGTGTAATACATCTTTCCCCCTTCTTTTTACCCCTTGCCTTCGAATAAACCAAGTGTCGACACACCTCCCAGTGGACGACCCGTATTTGCCACCGCTTCAACGCGGCCGTGCACTTGCGGTTAAATATAAAACGATCAATCAAGTTTTTGGCGCCGTTGCCGGGGAGGTGCTCTGTCCAGACCTTGGTTTGGACGATTCGAGGGGTTTTTAATTTTTTGTTTTCAGTTTTTCTTAGTTTCAGGGAACCATCAGAACAAGGGGAGGCTACTGGAGAAATTTGGGGAACAGAAGAGCTAAACAGACCGCCAAATTTGGGGATCCAGTTACAGAAGCACAAGAGGTGAAAGAAACAAAAGCTCAAAGGAGCAAGAAAAAGAAGAGTTCTATGGATTTGGTATGTTTGTATTTCTTTCATGTTTTCAATGGACAATATAATCTTACAGTCCAGTGCCCACTTTGTAACTTCATTTGTTGCAACTTAGCTTTGTATAGAAACGTATCGACAAGATAATTCCATAGTGATGGCTACTTCACCTTCATAACACGAATCATCTGATACTAATGCGTCTCTGCACTTTACGTTATACTGCTGCCCCTTTGGTTTAATCCGTCATGATAAAAATTCTAGTCTTATGCCTCGCATTTATTCTGCAGGCAATTTTGTCAGAGATGTTCAAATAACGATAGGTAGATTTATCGTTTTCAAGTAGCACTTGTTGAATTTTGTTATTTTTTTCTTCTTTTTACTAGACAATAGATATGCTCTATATTGGTTACCTCAATAATTTATGGTCTTGCAGGAGACTTTTTTCAAGAACTGCAAGGAGAATTTCAAAGATGGGATGCTAATGCTGATTCACAGGGGAAGCCAAAAAGCTTGTGGGAGGAATTGGCAGTGAGTTCTCTTTGAACAATTTTTCTTTGTTCCACAACTTCCACCTTTTATTTTCCCTCCCTCTACTTCAGTAATGTGTGAATGTTTTTCCTAGTTATGCAAAAATCACAATAGTTGTGCTATAGTGCTAATACCACAATACCCCATTTTAGGATATTGGTGAAGAATTTGTGGAGTTCTTAGAGAAGGAACTAAACATTGAAAATGATGGCACAGTGCCTCAAGACAGTTACGCGGACAAAAAGAAGAAGAAAACGGAAGATAACACGAACGGCGGGGCAAAAAAGAGCTCTATTGACGACAACATCGATGAAATAGAAGCTGCCCTTGCACAACTAAAAAGAGAGTTGGGGCTTTAGTAGTTTACTCCCACATGTTTCGATGTGCCCAACTCAAGATTACATTCTTTTGCCATTGGAATTGTGTATGACAGAACATTGGGCTTCTTTTAGTTGATTTTCCTTCAAACATGAGGAAGCTCAAGTGCAGTAATACAGTTTATAAGTATCATCTGACGCCTATATAGAATTTTTGGTATTTATATTCGTCATTTTATTGTTGCTATTGACCATTGATACTTGGAACTCAAATTTGTTGGAAACATTACTGCAATGATAATGTGTGGGTTCTTTTCTAAAGAAATTTTGGCTTGGCCATTTTTGTAGACTAACAAATTCTTGGGAGGCTGAGCTTTACACATGTAACGTCAAACTGATTTTGTTTATTAAATGTCTTTACTGAATGACTTCTACTGAATGACTTCCCACATGGTGAATCATCTTGCGATCATCATTTGATTTGGCTTGTCATTGGAAAATAGTTCATCTCGATCATCATTTGATTTAGTTTGTCAGCGTTATTCCACGCTGGTCTATAAAAAGTTTGCTCTATTCTTTCTTCTCGAACTTTTTCGTTGATAATATCATTCATTTTTTTTGGAAACCAAACCTACAAAGAGAATCAGAGGCAAAAGTTATGTGGATCCGTTGATCGTATTACGGCAGTTAGGAGTGCACACAGGTCGGGTAGAACCTGAAAACCGATCTGAACCTGATTGGTCCATCCCGAACCCGAAGATATATATTTTGTAAAAATCTGAAAAATCTGATTGGGTTGAGTTGGAAAAATCTGAAAACTGAATTTTCAGATTCAGGTTGAGTTGTTGCGTTAACCCAACCCGAACCCGAAGATATATATATTTTATTTTTCCCCAATGTATCCTGACTGTCCATCCCTAAGATCTAACCTTAACAAAAAGGAAAATTTTTCAAAATGGATTTTTTTTGAAAAAAAATTCTCAAAATAAACCTCAAACAAAAGTATTTCTCAAACTAGACCCGCTGCCACCACGTGGTGACACGTGGCGGCGGCGGGTTTTGTTTTTTTGTGCATAGAGAACTCGGCATCACCAGTGCCGAGTTCTCCCAGAGAGAACTCGTCACTGGTGATGCCGAGTTCTCTTTGGAAGAACTCGGCACTGGTGATGCCGAGTTCTACTTGATTTTTTATTGCCCAACACTTGACGTTTTCTGAGGTGATTCAAATAGAACTCGGCCGTTAGAGTGCCGAGTTCTATTTGAAAACTGTTCTCCTGGCGCTCAGATCGTGCATGAGACGATTGACGCCCAGGAGAACAGTTACTGAAATAAAACTCGGTATCTAGGATGCCGAGTTCTAAAGGTAGAACTCGGCGTTTGTAACGCCGAGTTCACTTAAAAAAAAGTGAACTCGGCGTTACAAACGCCGAGTTCCGTCGGGCTATATAAGCAGCCCGACGCCCCCATCTCCCCCATCCGCCGAGTTTCCGAATTTTTCAGGTTAGGGTTTCGATTTTTTTTCGATTTCCACCGTTTTATTGCCTTTTTTATGTATTAGGATGATATACATTGTTGTTTTATGTATGATTGTAGTGTTTTTGTTGGTTTAGGAACCCGTTTTGGTGAAAACTCGAATTCGATTTTGGGTTTTTAGGCAAAACGTTTTATTTCTTGTTTGATAGTTGATTATTGAAGTTAGTATTGTTGATTATAGGTCTACGGTAGTCATCTTAAAAATAGTTGAATTGAAGTATGATTATTGTGATTAAAATTAGATTTTTTGTTGTTATTTAGGTTTGAATGTATGTTAATTTGAATGAATGTTAACTTAAAAGTGATTTATTTGAGTTTAAATGTATGTGAGTTTGAATGTATGTTAGAATTGAAGTTTGTAGTATTGTTAGTTTATTCTACCGTGCAGGTTTAAATTTACCAATTTGAAAAATATAGGAGAGGTTCTGTCAAAATTTTTAAAAACATTCTGACATGATTCTTAACGTTGTTTATTGTAGTTGATTTTATTGGAGAGATTGTTCGACGTTTACAGCCGGTACAGATGGAGTTTGGTGGTTCTAGTACTGGTTCAGTTAGAGGTAGCTACGCTTCACAGGGTCCGGTAGACAGATCAGTGTTGGTTTTGCAGGCCAACCACAAGTCTGACTTGTTCAAAGATTTTGTAAGTATTTTACGTTTTCAAGTTAAATATTTGCACGTGAGTTTCAATATTCTTACATTTCTCCGCTTCAACAATGTCTTACGAGGGGCACGCGGTATGCCAATTACAACCATGATTTTGATGACCTTTCTCCGCTTGAACAAATTCTTTGTTAAAAGAAGGGACGTCGCCGAGTCGTGGAATGAAACATATGTACCGACAGTCCACACCGTGGTGATGGCAAACATCAATCTGGCCAGAACACATACAGTAACTCGGTACCACCAGCTGATGTACCAGGTTGAAGCCAATGACCAGAAAAAATACCTCGTGAAATTTGAAGAAGGAGTTATTACTTGCACTTGTGGATACATAATTGCAATGCACGTCCCATGTTCACATGTACTAGCAGTTTGCAGTGGCAGACATGCAAATGTCAACACTTCACATTTGGTGTCCCCGTATTATGAGGTTCAAATGTACAAGGAGGCGTACAAACCGATATTTATCCCAATTCCTGATGTGAGGTATTGGCCAGATCGAGGCACCATCACAATGAAGCCTCCCCAAACCAAAAGACCTCCCGGTCGGCCTAAATCAACGCGAATCCGAAACGAGATGGACGAACACTCTGCAAGAAAGGTAAGGTGTGGGAGATGCGGCGGTATATGGCATAACCGAAAGCGATGCAAGGAACCTATATAGCAAAATATTTTGTATGTAACTATTTAGTGAGACGAATGAATGTAAGAGTTGATTAATTGTAAGACTTGTAATGTATTTGTAATGTATTTTGTTATGACTTGAATGAATGTACGACTTAAATCCTTTTTAAGAGTTGATTAATTGTAAGACGATAATTGTAAGACGAATGAATGTAATGTATTTTTTAGGACCGCAAATTTGCCTACTTAAGCCTATTGAATTGGACTTCTGCCTATGAAACTCGGCATCTAGAATGCCGAGTTCTATTGTAGACCTGGGCCACCTGGCCGTCACCCATTTTCACACAAGATTTGAGTGCCAGGAGAACAGGACCAAATAGAACTCGGCATCCCCAATGCCGAGTTCTATCTGAATCACTATTCTCCTGGCAACTCAATTTGACTGGAATTTGAAGTGTTGGGCAATAAAAAATCAAATCGAACTCGGCATCACCAGTGCCGAGTTCTTCCAAAGAGAACTCGGTATCACCCGTGCCGAGTTCTGTCTGGGAGAACTCGGCATCACCAGTGCCGAGTTCTCTCTGGGAGAACTCGGCACTGGTGATGCCGATTTATTTATGCACAAAAAAACAAAACCCGCCGCCGCCACGTGTCACTACGTGGTGCCAACAGGTCTAGTTTGAGAAATACTTTTGTTTGAGGTTTATTTTGAGAATTTTTTTTAAAAAAATATTATTTTGAAAAATTTTCCTAACAAAAATCACTCAAAGATCTCCTCTCCCTCGCCACTCGGCGCCGCCTCCCCCTCACTCCCTCAGTCCTCTGCAAAATCGTGATTTCCTTTGTTCGTCACTCCACACTGGGAAAGGTGAGATCTCTCCCTGGTTTCGTTTCGATCTATCTTGTCTGAGTTGGTTCCAGAATGTTTGTTGCCTTTTCATCTTGATCGTGAGTTGACTTCTTGTTTCGTTTCTTAAAAAATGGGTTTGTTGGGTTAGAGATTTTTTTTTGTTTTTTTTAATGGAGATTGAAAGAATCTTGAAGTTGGTTAATTAGATTATTATTATTTTGGTTTGTTTTGCTTGTATGGTTGAGAGTTGAGAGTTGAATATGCTTATTTTGTAAAACCGACAACGATTATGCATAATTATGTGATTATTGCATAAAGCGATGCCAAACTCATAACCAATCCACATATGGTGAAGCTGCATTCCTTTGTTAGTTGGTTGGTTGGTTATTGCCAATTCAATTACTCATATATAACACTATTAGCAATAATAATTGGGAACTACTAAACGTCGCCCCAAAACTACTTAAATCGCCCCTTGAAATTACCAAATTGCCCTTAACAATATATTTAATACCCATATCGTCCCGTGTCTTTAAACAAGGTTATTGACTCAGTTTTACTAATATTCCTAGTACCAACACCACGAAAATGTCTGGCGAAACACCTAGATCAGGCGAAGTAACGGAGGCGGATTTTTTTTTCCGACACGGGCGTCTGGCTAAGACGCCTGTACCATCGTGGAGGCGTCTGGCTAAGACGCCTCCACCATCGTTGAGGCGTCTTAGCCAGACGCCTCCACGATGGTACAGGCGTCTTATCCAGACGCCTATACCATTGTCTAGGCGTCTGGTTAAGACGCCTCGACCATGGTGGAGGCGTCTTAGCCAGACGCCTCCACGATGGTACAGGCGTCTTAGCCAGACGTCCCGTTTTTTTTAATGTTTTTTGTCAAATTAAAATTATACGGTGTGTTATCTCAAATTATTTGACGTTTCTTTGCAAATTTTCGGTGGTAACCGGTCGGATTACAATGAGTTTTTTTGCAAGTGATGAAGATTCAAAAAATTTCCAGATCCAACATTTTTAAAGTTCCAAATCCCCCGGTGGTAAAACATCATGACTTACAAATATCACCTTGACAGGTCGTTCGGGGGTCTCGCTCCCCGGTGAGCGAGCGGCATTCCACCTCGCCGGTGAGGTGGCGGGGGTGGCAAGGGGGCAGCGCCCCCTGGAAATTTTTTGGATTTTGAAATTGGTGGATCTGGAAATTTTTGAATTTTCGGTGTACCGAAGAGGTATCGGTCATCCGAATATAGTAATTATTAACTTATTAATTAATTTAACAATTATCTAAATTTATAATCAATTATCTTTTTTAAAAAATAATAAAAAATTACGGGCGTCTGACGGAGCCGCCCCCACGTAGGAGGGGGCGTCTGGCTAAGACGCCTCCCCCATGGAGGAGGCGTCTTACACAGACGCCTGTCCCATGGGCGGAGCGTCTGGGTAAAACGCCTCCCCGATGGGTAAGGCGTCTGGGTAAAACGCCGCCCCCATGGGGAAGGCGTCTTAGCCAGACGCCCCCTCCTACGTGGGGGCGGCTCCGTCAGACGCCCGTAATTTTTTATTATTTTTTATTATTTTTTTATTAAAAAGATGTTAGATGTTTTACCAGATTCGAGTACACTGGGGCGTCCGTTGGTTCATTACTGACCTCCAAAACATTATTTTTTATGATTATAAGAGGAATATGAAGAGAGATGTGTGATAGGAGGGTAAAATGTCGCGTTATAGCAGTAGAAATGAGAGAAGGGCAAAATGGTAATTTCAAGGGGCGATTTAAGTAATTTTGGGGCGATGTTTAGCAATTCAGTAATAATTTTTAATCAAGCTGACTTTGTTTTGTAACGTGGATGAACAGATTCACAAGGTGGACACACTGGTTTCTTACAAGAATGATGACTGGGATGATGAGTGAGAGTGGTTGAGTTTTCTGTGCACAGAAAAGTGTGAATTTTCGTTCACATATGAATTGAGGAGTGTGAACACTTCGGTTTAGTTGTTTGTGTTGTGTTTGTTTGTTGTATGGACATTTTATCATTGATTGATTGTCATTTTAAGTTAATTGTTGTTTATCCAACGTTCGTTTCTTCTTCAGGGGAATTTTTGTTGTTATTGTTTGTGTTAAGTTAGGTTTTTTAGGTGAAATTTGGTTGCTCCCTTTTCTTAAATTTCATGTTGATGTTGGATTTTAGGTGAAATTTGATAATTTTTTATTGATTCGGGTCCAACCACAATCGACCCAACCCAAACCGAAAATTTTGGGTCGGGTTGAATCTGAATCGGTTCGGGTTGGGTTTTCCGTAAACCCGACTCATGTACACCCCTAACAGTAGTTGTTATGTAACCTCGACCGACATAATCTTATGTAGGGCTGTTAATCGTGTCGTGTCGTGTGCTAATCGTGTCGTGTCAACTCCTATATATAAGCTCTAGGTGTTGCGTCGTATCCGACCATTTAATAATCGTGTTGCTAAATTTCTGCCGTATTCAATCCATTTATAATCGTGTTGTCATATCTAACCCGTTTATACCCAATTATTAAACGGGTTACTTCGTGTACACGTTTAACACCGCTACCGTTTACACCATTTAACACACAATTAACACACGATTATCCACTCGTTCAGAGTTCGAACTTCAAAGTTTCAAACCACTCATATATATAATTGGTAAAATTATAAATATGACATTCAGTTCTTAAAATTTGTTTATTATAATTTATAACTTATATATTACTTATAGACTTGTCGGTATTAATCGTGTCGTATTCGTAATCGTGTGCCTAATTACCCAATTACTTATCGTGTCTTAATCGTGTTAATCGTTTTTGCAGCAGAAATCCATATCCAACCCATTTAATAATCGTGTTGTCGTATTCAACCCATTTATTAATCGTGTTCAAATTCTCTATCCATATCCGCTAACTTCGTGTCGTTTTCGTGTCATGTTATCGTGTTTCGTGTAAAATTGACAGCCCTAATCTTATGGCATAGTTTTCATTCAACCTAGCCATGTAGGGTATCGTGTGGGAAACAAACTTGAATGTTGGGATATAAAAAAATGAGTAGCGATACACGGACATGGTCAGTCCAGTCAGCAAAAGTCAAATGTCTTTTACTTTTTGAAATTAAATAAATAACATATTTATTTTGTGTCACATGTAATTTTTACTTTCGTTTTCCCATGTAACATTACACGTTCCCAATGCAACATTTCGTTTTCTCATGCAATATTTCGTTTCCCAAGACAACATTTTGGTTTTTCATGCAACATTTTCCCAATGCAACTTATTGTGAATACACAGCTTATTTTGGACAGACTCACAACCTATTCTGGACAGACACAACTTATTCTGGACATACACAAAACTTATTATGGAAAGACACACAACCTATTCTGGATACACATAACTTATTATGGACATACACACAACCTATTCTAGACAGACACAAAACTTATTATAGACAGACGCAACATATCTGGACAGACACATAACCTATTCTGGACAGACATACAACATATTTTGGAAAGACACGTAACTTATTCTGGACAGACACAAAACATATTCTGGACAGACGCAACTTATTCAGGACAGAATAATGTGTGATTCTGCCCATTTTAAGTCATAGGGTCTATCCGTGAGGGAATCAAAGGTTGTATTGAGAAAATAAATGTTGCAAAGGAAAACAAAATGTTTCGTTGAGAACGTAATGTTGCATTGAGAAATTATAAGTTGCATGTGACACAAAATAAATATGTTATTTAATTAATTTCAGAAAATAAAAATCACTTGACTTTTGACGTCTAAACTGTGAAACGCAAGCGCCATTTATCATTTTTCTAAAAAACTTGCATTAACCTCCCAACATGGACTTCAGTGTCCCATACGAGATTTAGCTCAAGAGTATATCAGAATCAAGCTAATGAAGACCAACTTTTTGTCCAAATGAGTATATCACCAACATCCAAACGTTATTTTTTGGGAAGTTAAAAAAAATACATCAGCATCAGCATCTGGCGAACCTGTAGTCTAGTCTGTCTAGAGGCTTCAATCCAAAGCTGAATAACGCTAACATATCATATACATATCATAATGTGAATATGAATCATGATCACCACTCACAATACATGCACGGTGTACATGTATACGTACCTACTACATGAATGATGATTCGCTCATGGCTCATTATAATATCCCCAATGAATTTAAAAAGAACGAAGCGAGTGAACACACAAAATGAGAGCTTCAGCTATAATAAACATTAAACATTTTGCAACTTATTGTCACACTGCCTTTTAGATAATAATTCAACAAAAAACTGATCTTAAGAAACTTGAAACTAGAAAATCTTGGAAAATCTCGAGTCACTCCTGGGGAACAAGAGAACCTTCAACTCTAATCCACCCTAAAATAATAGAAAACTAACTGTTATCTCAAAACCTCTCTCCAAAACGGAAGAACACTGCACCAGTGCCAGAGTTGTGATCCACAGCATACTCGGCTCTTACTAAACCAAGCTTGACGCCCATACCATAAGATGAGCCATGACCCATTCGGCGAAAAAATTCAGTAGGGTTCCCTTTGACGTCCTTCGAGCTACCAAGATCATTACCGTGCTCTGCGAATGCATATACATGAGTGTTTCTTATAGGAACTCGAAGTTCTGCAGCCATCTGGGATAACAGGAATAAGAGACGTGTCAGTTTTACAGAGAAAGAAAAGCAAACATAAAAAAGGCTCTAAAAAAACATTGATCCTGCCCAGGCTGGAGTAAGCTGTGGGATGTTAAACAAGCTATAGTGCTTATTTTCCATTTAACTACGGAAGATAATAATTGAAACTCGGGTGGTCTTATACCATCTAGTGAAGGTGCCACTCCATTCCAATTTCGTTCTTAGACATGGAGATGTTTCAATTTAGCTAGTAAAATGCAAAGATAAGCCCACAGATATCAAAGGAGCTACATTACGATGCATGGATATATTTCCATTTAAATCTCACCTCAAGAATGTTCCGGCAGGCACCCAACTCCCCCATGTTGTAACCCCTTACAGAATAAGGTCCACCAATAGTAAAAGCATCATAAGAAGGAAGGTCACCAACACAACCACCATAATGTCCATGAAGGACCAGCACAGGTGGTGGTGCTTTGTTGGCACCTTCTTCAACATCCTTCAACTGAATGAAGCGGGTCATTGTCAGCTGATGACGATTGAAGAATGGGGATTTGCTGCCAATGCCAAGGCCTTGATCCAACTGCAATTAGTAAAGTAGTGTAAGGAACCGGTACAAGTCATAAGCAACGCAAATACACAGAACTACGACATGAATTGTCAACCAACGAGAATTTCACGTGTAGGGAAAAAAGGATCTGCAAACAAACTGCAGAATTTTAACTATAAGCCTATAACCGTACAATTCATCAACAAAATTAGAATGGATGTTGCACAATGAGCATATGAAATATGTAGTCTTTCACTGTTTTGTCCTAACTCCAAAAAAATGAATATTTCATGAAACCGAGAGCTCCGTGGTTAAAATAGCTCGAAATGTCAGGATGAATTTTTTTTGCCTTGCAAAGATTAAGTAACTTAAGCAACGAGGAAAGAAAAAACAAGAAGATGACGGGTTTGGGTTTCACAGCAACTGCCACTTAACTCTACATGAAAAATTGGAACCTAAAGCATAAAAAAGGAGGTTTGAAGTGGAAGCACTCTACGCACAAAAAATAAAAATAAAATAGAATAGGATAAATCTTAGGCCCTAGTGTAATTCAAGATGTAGAAATTGATTATAACTGAAAAGATCAAGAGAAAGGATTTAGAAGAGATTTTAGAACCAGTACTAAATCAGGGCGCCGAAGAAAAGTAACTGTCACATGAAAGAAAATTTAGACCCTTAGTTTGAGAATATGCAGCAAAGCAAATTTCTTACCTGAAAGACATTCCTCTCACCAACAATAGTTCCATTTATAAACTTTGTATTATCACGAGTTATATTTACTTGCAAAAATGCCATGCGATCAACACCAGTACCACTAAGGGTTGTTGGAGGCCCATCCATGCTTAGACCACCAGTTGGCAATGCCCGAGCACCACTAGTGCAAATACTACTAGTTTCATCTCGAGTTGTAATTTCTTCCAAAACTAAACCGTAAGTGAATTTGCTTTGCCGAGTGAATGCCTGCACTTCCCATTAGATAAAGAACCTTAATATTTTATCAACTATTGTCCCGGAAAAAACGATATGCAGAACACACCTCTGTTATATTGGCCTTAAACCCCGCCCTGTCAATCCATATTGCAGGAACTTCATCTACACCAGGCCCACCAGTGAAAACAGGACTTAATTTCCTGATATTGAAACAGTTGGCTCGGAAAGTACGATTCCGAGGATCAGTAACTCCATCCAAGTAAGGGTGCACATATTCAAGCTTGAAAGTCAAGTCATCCTGACCAAAAATAGTGAGTTATCGGGATAAACCATGCAGATTTACATCATTAGGTTACAATATCGAGGATCAATAACAGGCATTTCCAGTAAGAAACATATCATACTATAATCAGTGAGAAACTGCAATAGCCTAATAGTCACACTGAAACAGTCAGTTCAACATGTTGGCAATATATGAGAAAAAAAGATACTTTTGCCTGGGTGATTACTTTACAATATATGTGGTCAGTTCAAAACCACAACTACAACAATTAAATCAATGAATCCATAAAATGAAATATTTTCTCCAGTTATGTTTATTTTTGCCTGGGTGATTACTTTACAAATACCATACCATAAAAGATAAATAGTTAGACTTGCACGTATAGATGTCTTAGATACAAGTATATAAAGATAAAAAAGTGGATACGAATGAATACGAACCTGTGGGTTGAGAAGATTGCTGGAGTTAACTGAGCCAAGGATAGACCTATTTAATCCATTGATATTTCGGTGCTCAAAAGACACAGTTCCACCTGGTTGAATGGATGCCTGCAGGAAATTTTCATTTTAGCAATTATGATTGCTAAAGAATACACATGAAAAACTATAAGAAATAAAAATGGTTATAAGTTACCAAAGTTGGTCGTCCTTGACGTCCAGGAACAATACTCCACTCAGTGTTTATTTCTGCAGACTTCTGATCAAGTTCCTTGAGCTTTATTTCAACTATGATACCCCCTTCACTCTTTTCGTCGGGCCGAGGATTCACTTCAATGTTGGAGAATAACCCAAGGGAATTGATATTTCTCAGAGCTTGTTTCCCAGCTTCTATGTTAAAGACATGCCCAGGACGAAGCTGATGAAGAGAACAACGATGACATTGTTAATTTATAGTAGACCAATAAACAAAACATTGTACTTTTGGTTTAGTAAAAAACAAATAATTTCTATTTCATACTTTCCATATCAAACATCTTTTTTGTTCAGTATAAACATTTAGTATATAGAGTATTCTTTAACTTCACGATGATTTATCATCAGTCTAGCCAAAAGACACAAAACATCAATTCTTACCCAAGTTTTCTGATAAAGATATTGAGAAATACTTAGGCAGTTGTAAGAAAGTTCTGTAAGGAGTAATGTCAGCTATTCATAGATCTTGCTGAATTGCAGCCATTAAGAGTCAAGACATATGGACCACCAATCCAAGGATAGGGCTTCACAATTAGGATGGTGTTCCTAAGCTCTCTTTTTTTCTTCTCAATTAACTGAAAACTAATCTGCATCATCAAAAAGCAATGAACAATATCTCACAATAGTCGAGGAGGACTAAATTTCTCCATGTCCTTCAGAATATTGAAAGTGCTGCTTCGAAAAGCACATGTTTCTACTTTTGGACATCTAACATTGGAAGTGCATAGATGCATACGTTGGAATCTTGGATACCAAAATACCATGATTTCAGTGGGCATTTGGAACTACAAGTTACCGAAAGAAAGAAGCATTTTTTTTCGAAACAACTTTACACAGGCCCTAAATTATCATTACCTGTGGTGGCAGCTCTCTACGAATGACGGTGAGATTAGTGTTTCCCTCACAAACATTACCCAACTTATCCTGAAACTGAACAACGAGCTGCGTAATATCCCCTTCGACAACCTCACAAACCACCTCCCTAGTATTCAAATTCCCAAAGTTCACCACCTGAGCACAAGCATACCCCTCATCCTGATACCACTTCTGCACCCTATCCCTAATCTTCTGCAGCATCCTAGCGCTAACCTTCCCATGGTCCCTCAACATCAAAATCACCTCCTTCTGAACCGGTCTCGGAAACAAACACGCCCTCGACCTCTGAATCCTCCTCTTGTAATCCCTCTCCTGGCTCCTGAAATACTCCAACTTCTCCTTATCCGTCATGTCCTGGTCCATCTCCATCGGCTTCGTCTGCGGCATGAGCCCGACATTTATACACCTAAACGTCTCGGCTGATTGCCACGTGCTCTCCGTGAACGACACCATAACCGCAATCGTCCCGTCCGGTTTTGTCTTCGCCTCAAGGTCGACTTTCTCGAACATCCCGCAAGAGGCCAAGTTTTCGAGTTCCTTTTGAAGCTGAACTTTGGTGTAGACCGCGTTGGGACGGAGGGAGACCATCTCGAAGAAGGAATCCTCAGTGCCGGACGTGGTTTTACCTCGGTAGCGATCCAAGAAGAGGATCTCGGAGACCTTGTAGCGCTTGAGGCCGCTCAGCTTGTTGAGCTGGACTACGATGTTGGCCGGAAGGCCATGAGAGTCCCATTCCGGTCGGTTTTGTTCATCTTCGGTCGCGATAGCGGAGAAAAAGCGGTTCCAGAAGCTTCCACCGCCGCCTCCCCCACTGCCACCGCCACCGCCGAAAATGCCGTTGCCTCCGTTTCCACCGCCGAAGAGGAGGGTGGCGGCGGCGGCGGCGGCTAAAAGGTGAGATCTTGAGGAGGAGAGTAGGGGTTTGGAGGGGGGATTAGGGTTGGGAATGGGAATGGGGGTGGGAAGGTAGGGTTTGGGGGTGGGTTTCGAGGAGGGTTTGTGGGGGTGGAGGTGGGAGGAGGGGAAGAGGTGGTGGTGGACGGAGAAGGCCATGGAGGAGGCGGCGGCGAGGTCGCCGGAGTGAATGGGATTTGGGGATAAAAAAAAGGGTTTTGGGGGTTATGGAAGACGATTGGGTGGGGTTGGGATGTTATGTACTAACTGTGTAGGGATTGGATTTGGAGTGGGGTGATATTGGAGTTTGGAGGTTAATACTTTTGACTAATCAACTTCTATAATTAGGTTATCATGATTCTATTGTCATGATAAATTCTCTTGTTTGGGTTGGGGTGGGAGTAATGTTGTGGTGGTGTTGGAGTGTAGATGAACATGAGATTTGGGTTAGTTTTGACTAATTAACTTGCAATTAGGTTGTTATAATTCTACTCTTTGTTTAAGGATCTTGGACTAGTGACTTTAATCAGAGTTGGGAAGTTTATTCTCCTTGAATTCATTTGATTCTAGCGTCAAATGACTCATTTACATTTTCAAGGATTTTAACAAATTGTTGGTCCCAAAGGTATTTACCAGGGGTGTGCATGAATAGTTTGAGTATTTGTTGTGACCAAATCAAGGTGTGGCTCAACATTGAAGTTCAATCTCGACTTTGGAAATTGGTGGATTGGGTGTTAATAGATGAAGGTGAGTTCATTGTTGGTTGATGGATAGGGTTGGTAGAGAGTTTGGTTTCCTAGAACAGAAGTATATTAGATGAATATACTTCTGTTCTAAGCATAAACTAAGCATAAACCTTAGGTTTCCATTGGAAAAAGGCGTAGACATGATCAGTTTAACTCCTTCTAGATATGTCCTGAGAACCTATAATTACAAGAAACGTGGTACGAGTTTGCCCATACCTGCCTCCGTTTCTTCCAATTGGTGATGACCTATCTAACACGGAAACCACAAATGCACCAAATTCCACAGTGGACGTTCACCCAAAACTCTAGACTTTGAAGTGGTGACGGCAAACCCGAGGAGAGGACCGACATAGTGGTGCCATAGACCAAGAAGTCCTTCGTAAGGGGGAATCAGTAAGTTCCCTTTGTGTTGACTCACATCATTCTCTTCTCACAATTAACTCGCACATATCATATGATGATGTGGTGGCTATTTGAGCTACAATCAACATGTGCTCTCCCTTATCTTCATATATGTTTCATTGAACACTTAAGAATGTTCAACATTTCTTCTATTAAAATAGTTTGTTCAACTACCTATGCTAAATGTTTTAGCAGTCGATGACTCTCTCACAATATTCATGATCTCCATGGTGTCTACTAGGGTGGGTGTCCTCTGAAACATGGGTCGATTCATGAGTTAGGCGGACAATGACTCTATTAGTGCCTATTTTTTTTAACTATGTCAGTCTACTCTACTCTCGTCTCCTCTACGAGCCCACCCGCACGTAAAAAAACTCTTAAACATACTCAAACTCACAAGAAATGAGTATGGACGAGGAGAAGTATACTTAGCAGTTCCAGATAAAATGTGAAGACTATAATGTCAATGTGGAAGAAATTATTATGCTAACAAGGGTGGTTAAGAACCTAATTTACACAAGCAATGAGTAAACAAGCCTACGGTTTTCTATAGGCCCTTGGGTAAGCAATGAGTCGCAACGTCTTTCTTGTTTCACCTCTCTCGACTGGTGGCTACTTGAAACCTAAAAAGCTTGTCCAGTTAACAACAATAAATGAGATATCTTAGTTATGTTTAATGGTATATATCGGATAGAAACTTTAAAGAGAACAGAAATGAGTTTAAAAGAAAAGAAAAATTGGAAAATATATGTTTCTCGTTCACAAATTTTTGGTTCTCTCTCTTTTCTTTTACTTTGGGCATTCTAAGAAGAATACATAAAGTTAAAGGAAAAGGTAAAGTTTATTTAGAGAAAATTACCAACTTTTGTCTTCATTGCTCTCCTGAGAACTTTCAATTCAAACAAGCAAAACTTCATTTTTCTCCTCAATTTCTCTTAGATTGTGTTAATACATTGTTTATAAATCTCATGGAACTTTTAAAGGACAAGACTTACAAATCTTACATTTGTACAAACATTATATTTCGAAAGTAAGGGATTTGCAATCATCTTGTTTTGGGGAACTGTCTTTTATTTTGACAATAATCAAATATTCATTGTTTTGACATATTCAAAATCACTTCTCAAGAATTTTTTTATCTAAGTCATAAAGCATTTACTAATGTGCAAATAATCGTATTTGAAATATTATATTAGCATTTTATGTACAAACACCTTATTGAAATGCCAAATCAAGAACTATTTCGCATTAATTCAGGCCATCTTTTAACTTACTATAATCAGTGGTTGCGATCAACAATCAGAAAACAAAGACCTAGCACTTGCTCCAATTATCGTCTTTACGAAACTTGATCTCCCAGAGAAAAGCAATCAACTAGATAACTTATTTACGAGTGAATGCTAGACTCATCAAATATACACCGATTTAAGATAAATGGATTGAACAAACAAACTGGACCCATTTTCTTTCTTGGTGCTTGCTCACTGCAGCTGGTAGGAAGAAAAACTAAAACCTGATCTTCCCTCATTGGTGACCTTCAACTCGAGCTTCTGATATGGACTGTGTAGCAAGATTGCAATATATTTGTTAACCTTATTGTTGGCATTGTGCATCTTTCTACACAATAAGTTAAAACTATAAAAAAATTGTTTTAACATCGCACCTGCTGTTTGGATCATAATAGAAGCCATCAATCGAACCATCACTACAAGAGAAGCAGACATAGTAGAAGCCCGCAATGGTCAACCCGCAATCCACACCAACGTTAACAAAATATTGCTCCTTCCATCTCTGTGGAGACAACACAAAACAACCTGAGCTCTCTTGAGAAAACAAGATCATAAAACAGTAGCAAAAAAAAAACAAAGGTTTTACCATAAATATGTAAGGGCAGTTGCTGAGGTCCAAAGATTTACCGCCGTCAGCTTCAACTGCACCCTGAAAAGACATCAATAATTTGATCGTTTGGTCTTAACTTGTGGTTGTTTCAGATGATTTGATTGCTTACCAACATTTCTGAGAAGCACTGGCACTTCGACCAGTGTCTAACATCAACCTCGGGCCTGTGTAAGACAAATGCAGATATATTAAGATAGACCAACCTTCAGCAACATTTGAACTTCAATGGAAAGACATAAACAGGCAAATATATCAACTCTTGAAATAAACATTAATAAAAATCTCAATTCTTGGTTGCATTTCAGTGTAATACATTATCATGATAAAGTTTAGTCAAAGCTTACGTTGCTTCCCACTTGCCAGTGTGAAAAGTAAAGTTCTTGTTGTCAACAATTTCTCCCTCCCAAAATGTGACCACCTCAAGTGATAACAAGGCATGTTAATAATATTCCAATTGTGGTGCTAGCATTAGATGGAAATCATGGAATGTCAAATTGGGAAAGAGAATCATGTTTGTGAGTTGTCAATTTCAATGAATGATTGTGAAAGTAATTGACCACCTAACCGGCTCTCACTTACGGGTGTGTCCGCCAAAGGAACATTTAGCGCTTCCATTGTGCCACACAAGTAACCATGTTCCAGATCGACACCTTGAATCCTTACATTAACCTGCCATGCCTCATCCTTCTGCAAGCTCGAAACATTTTGTGTCCCAGCAAAAGCCTGCGAATTGAGAGATTATCTTTTTCTGTCTGCTAAATCATAATGCTAGTGGATGATAAAAAAAAAGTTGTTGCAAGATGTAGTGGCAAATTGAGGCACTTTTTTAGCAGTAAATATAGGCTTATGATGGATGAATATAGCGAAATACATTAAATGAATAATGACAAAAGAATTATACAACCAAGAAACATGGATTTGTGCAGTGAAATCCAAAATAACAGTCAATGAGCAATGACACACCTATTGTGAGAATTATCAACAATATATTGTCACAATCATTGTCAATTTCCACTGTGTCAAAGATTAAGTTGTTTTTTAACATTTGGAGCATCATGGACTATATCAAAGGGCTATTAAACGATCTGCATTTCTTTTATTGTGGAATCGTAGATGATCAATTACATTTGCATCATTTGGGTCAATTGGAAACAACCTCACTGTTTTACAGTGGTAGGGTTGCGTACATCCGACCCCCCTTACCTCGCTTAGGTGGGAGCCTCTTCTGAGGCATTGGGGTTATGTTGATGTTGATGTGTATATTTTGTCACAATCAACCAAAGAGAAACATAGACCAATAAGAAACAACAGAACCAATTGAGCATGAGTATTTACTTAAGGGTGACACTAGTCTATCAGAATATCAACAACCTCATTGAGAAATTAATGGATCAAAGGATGAACATCAGATGCGATTTTTTACAGTGAATTGAGAAAACTACAGTTTCCTTGACCTCCATTTCAAGAAAAATGTTGGTATTCATGCGATCAAAAACAAAAGAAGTGTTTGAACTTCCAGGAATCAAAAGAAATGAGGGGAATATGAAATTTACATTGTAGATGTGTTATTTCCAGGAATCTTTATAAATTTATAGTATAGATGTGTTATTTTCTTTCATGGGTTTCCAACTCCGCTGGAAGTGGCTGATGTGCATTGCTGAACTACAGGTTCTGTTTAGAGAAACATAGTGAGTGGAATGAGTGTTTTGGGATACGTTCCGAAAGGAAAATGGTATTTTTCTGAAGCAAACGGAAGTCCGCAATGCACTCATCAATGGTTGAGACTAACAAATGCTATCTTGTTGGTTTCACGAATATGTATTTTCATCCTAGCGTGAAGATAGCCTACATATCAGAATTCCGCACAACACATCAATACAAAATAATTGATCAACTGAACCATGAATGCTCCTTTGTGAATATAAAACCCATACTATAAGAAGAATTCTTAAGTAAATAAAGCTATGAAACAAAGTGGAATAATGAGCATTCAAAAAGTAAGAACCTCCATTAAGTATTAAAAACTTGTCACTGTCAAATATTTCACTTGATGAGGAAGAAATAAGAAAAGTTTAAAACCTGCCCGACGCTTAAAAGAGTGCATGGTGGAGGGAGACCACGTCCAGGATTTTGATCATGGCCTGCAAAATCATTTTTAGCATCAATTGTAAGGACAAGAATCCAAGAAGATAGGAAACTTGGGCCTCAATAAACCCGAGCGGAAGGAAAATCATTATGCCAGGACAGGCAAGGCAAATGGCAATTCCTTAGTCTATTTTATTTTTTAAAATCTTAGCATTACTCACTTAAAGTTATATAAAGGATTTGGTGAATGAAACTAAACTCGATAAGTCAATAATACACAGAAAGTCAGCAACGGACTACTGACATTAATGCAGACACTCAAATAACAGTTAATCAACTCATAAGCAAAGTCCCATCCCAGCCAAGTGAAACTTGCAGATAAGCATGGATGATTGCAGCTCTAGCCATTCAAAGGCAAATAAAAACTGGATTGTTTCAAAACATCACAAAATGAACAAAAGAAAATTTGAAACCTTCATATTCAAAGTGTTGGGCAACAGGATGCAAGATACCAAATTACCTAAACACCGCGACAGAAGGTTTTATCAGCTCCTCGAATTATTGAAAAATGTTGTTTATCTAGCTAAATAAGACAAAGGCAGAATAGAAAATGACACCATACAACATTTAAGCAATTCAGGCCCTATAAGTACGCAAGACCTCCAAAGAAAAACTTGCAGATAAGCATGGATAATTGCAGCTCTAGCCATTCAAAGGCAAATAAAAACTGGATTGTTTCAAAACATCACAAAATGAACAAAAGCAAATTTGAAACCTTCATATTCAAGAGTTGGGCAACGAGATGCAAGATACCAAACTACCTAAACACCATGACAGAAGGTTTTATCAGCTCCTCCAATTATTGAAAAACAATGGAAAGACCAAAGAGTACAATCATATCATTCCTAAACATCACAGCTTCACACATACATTCCATAAACCAACAAGGAAAAACCACCAAAATCCTATCAAAATTCACAACCCTATTTGAAATCAAAGAAAACAGTCACTGGGAAAGTGAGCAAAAACCCTAGAAGGGGAGTTTCATAGGCTCTGACTACTTAGTTAATACCACTATTTAAGGCCAAGTCAGAACTCCCAAAATTCCTAGACATCAAAGTGGGTGACAGTGAAGTGTAGAAACCTTCCACGCAATCTAGGGTTTACATTGGTCCGACATTTGAAAGCCTCAACCAAAAACCAAACTGAGCAACAACCATTCTAAACAATACATCTTTACACAGATTTGAAAGTATTTGTATCTGAAAGCAACCACAATTGAAAGAATCACCCTACTCAATACATTTGAAAGTACAAATCTAGGGTTCTGAGTATTTAATTTAACTAAATCCTAACATGCAAATCATAAGCTAGGATTTGAACTCTGGTCTAGGTTAATTCAAGGCCGGGATCTACATTCAAACTCTAATCTAGGCTAATTGAAAGCCGAGGATCTACCAACTAAGGTAGCCCTACTTAATAATACATCTTCACACATATTAGCCACAGACCACATCAATAACAAGAAAACTTTGAAAAACGCAACTTTATATGACCAAAAACCCTACAGATTAGGGTTCCATCGGAAGCAACCACTCAATGGTCAATGCCAAATTCAACATCACCAACCCCCAAAAATCACACCTCCACACTACCTCCGACAAACCCACAATGCAAAACAACTAAAGGTCAAAACTTTACTATCTCAAACGATCAGGCGACGCCAAACCAGCAATGTGTTCGACAAAGATTGCGTCTTTACGCGAATTCCCACCAACACATGTTGAGAAAACCCTACAAACTAGGGTTTCATAAGAAGCACCAACGAAAGCTACCAACCACTCAATGCCAATTTCAACATCACCAACCCCAAAAATCACACCTTCACACCACTTCCGAATTCCAACAAACCCACAACGCAAAACAAGCAAAGATCGAAGCTTTACTATCTCAAACGATCGGGCAACGCCGAACCAGCAATGGGTTAGACAAAGACGTGATTTTCCGCAAACCCACGTCGAGAAAACAGCAGAAGAGCGAAATTGGAGGGGTTTGTGGGACCGACCTGTGACGTGCGAAGGGGTGGAGACCTCCTCGACTCTAACGGGCATCTCCGCTTCGCCGTTGGTCGAAGAAGAAGAAGAGGTGGGTCGGATTTGAAGCACACCTCACCACACCAGTGACAACTAATTGGGTGTGAAGTTAGTTTTAATTTTTAACTTAGGAGGTTTAGAATTTAGAGATTTGTTTCGAATTTTCGTCGTTCAAAAACTACTTAAATTGTTTGTATGAATTACAATTTTGTCATTTTACATTTTCTACTTATATAATTCTTCATTTCACTCTCATATCACCAATATCTCTTCATATTACTCTCATATTCATCAGAAATAATGTCTCAGAGACCAGGAAAAGAATCAGCGGATGCCCCGGATTACTTGAATCTGGTAAAATGTCTTGTTTAATTTTTTTAATATTAAAAAAATAATTGGGAGAGGCGGCTCCAACGGCGGTGGACACCCCCTATTGGGTCAGGCGTCTCGCGCGAACGCCCGACCCTAGGGGGAGGCGTCTGAAGGAGCCGCCTCCCCCAAAGGAGAGGCGTCTCCAGCAGGCCCCCCTAGGATGGGGCGTCTCCGGCAGACGCCCCATATTTTTATTTTTGATTTTTTTTAAATTATTTAAATTGATTATAAATTGTGATGATTGTTAAATAAATTGATTATTAAGTTAATAATTAGTTAAATTAGTTTAGTAAATCCATTATTGATTATGAATTGTGATAATTGCTAAATAAATTGATTATTAAGTTAATAATTAGTTAAATTATTTTAGTAAATCCATTAACAAAATTTTATTTTTAAAATTGAATTAATAGTCATCATATTACTGTGGAGGAAAAGGGAAATCAATTCCTTACACGGTGTACGTAGTTTAGCAGATGGCAGCGTCATTCCGAGTTTTGGATGCCACATCGCCAGACGCATCTGAGAGGGCGAGGATCGGAAGGTTCTGAAGTGTCATAATTGGCAAAGAGCATGTATTATATTGCAGGCTTGGCGTTCAGTGATGATTGATGATATGACGGCGATCATTACTGATTGGGTCACTTGTCGTACAACATGTTCTCCTGCCTTGACATGTCGTTGATTTCGGCCTTCGTGGAGCGGTGACAGCCTGACACCAACACTTTCCACTTGCCATTCGGAGAGATGACGATCATGTTGCATGACGTCTTCCAGATTCCGCACATTCTTGTTGAAGGTCGTATGGTCAGTGCACAGGCGCCGACGTCTGAGCTGAAGTTTTTTGTATCAGAGTTGCTCGGGGTCAACCTCGATGGTCTAGGGCGGGATAACTCATCTTGGAGCGGTGGTGTTAGCATCGATGTTGTGGACGACTGTTGTAGATGGGGATGACCACCACGGACTGAGGATACGCAGATGAGTGCATACCTCTTCTTACTGCTAGGTTGCGTCTTGTTTGTCGACTAGAGTGGTTGCAGAGTAGAACTACGCGACCTATTGGAGGCGAGAAAGCCAGATACCATTGGTCAGTACTCATGGGGTCGGCGACGTTGGCATATCTGTATCGCCAGCTGGGTATAACGAGTCGTGCTGATTGTTCTGACATTACGAGTTGTCTTATACTGCTGCAGGCTTGGATATATGAATATTTTCCTGCTTTCTGTCCGCATCGGGAGTGGAAGATCATTGTGCGTGGTCATCCTCATTCGCATATGTGGGATGTCCGGACCGAGGATAAGAGAGATGGACGACTCCTTTCTATTTGTAGACTGCTAGATCAGATGACTGCATCGCAGGTATATAATGTATATATCATTCACGTTTATTTAAATTTCAACTTTATTATTATTAACGTATAAACGTTTAGGTGGAGTGGTTGTCGTATGGTCCTGAGTCTGTTGTAGATGTGCCGAGGACTACATTTCTGAGAGTATGACGACTTCACCTGGGCGATCTGAGTCGTAGCCGCTCACATCCAGTTATTTGCAGTGGTTCGGTAGGTACTCACATCCAGTTATTGTGCGCGGTACCATTCTGAGATCGGAGAGACCATTGGATAGGACATGTTGCGATGCGGTAAGTTTATCTAATTTAATTTTTAATTATAATGTATATTTTGTTTTTATTGTTAATGTACGCTAATTTTTATGTTACTTACAGTGGATGATTAGGGCGATACGGTATACGTAGCCGTTCTTGCAGCATAGGGACCAGATGTCGAACGAGGTGACGAGAGTTGCATGTACAGATTGGGATCGCCTCATTGATGAGTGGAACAGTCAGTTGGGCGTTTCAGATCATGATTCGGATGATGAGTTCTAGTTGGCTTGCACATTATTTATTTTATTATATCTTGAACTTTTACTACATTTGTTGGTATTTGCTTATCTGTGTACTCTTATTATTTATTTCTGATGAACATATCATATCTTCTGCCTATTTATTTAGTTGTCGTATTTTTAATACTTATTTCTCACGAGCATATCATAGTAACTTACATTAAATTTAAAATCTGGTAAAAAACACGATATAAGTACAAATATACGATATATTATACATTACAAATGCATTACAAATTACAATCAAAATGTACTACGTAACCGGTTCCAATACGCTATCCTACTTTCGTACTCATCCTCCCATCCAACAACACTCTCGTCTCGCATTTGATACCATAGAGTTGCTATGGGAGGTATTGAGAATCCCTCAGCTAATTCCAAACGAATAAAATGTTTATAACTTCCTAAATGAGGAATGACCAACTCTCTGACTGACCTCGTCATGGCAGACAGACTCTCCCAAGGTAGCACAGTAAGACACGGGAACAACGAACCATCCATTCCCACTGAGAAATACATGACCGCAAACTTGTAAAAATTAGCAATTGGGAACAAGTCGGCCCAAACCTTCATATAATGATCTTCGTCACAAGGTCCCCACCCCAATCAATTTGTTGACGAGCATGTACCACATTGTCGTAATAAATGTTCTCATAAATAGGATGCGCACATATCTCATTAGAAATCACACGATGGGGGTACAACTAGTTGTCTTGACCACAATGGAAGACATCGGCAACACATCGAAATCCACAATTACCATCAGCACATACGTCATTCCACATCTCCAGAAATTGTAAAATGAGTCCTGACAGTCTATCAACATATGAGAAGTTATCCACGTCAGTCCGTCCGGACACTGTAAGATAGAGAAATAACAATTCATTAAAACAACAAAATTAGAAGATAATTTATTCACCTCTCTCTAGATTAGTGATATATATTAAAGAACAACAAACATATCGTCATACCCGATCATGTGCCTGTAGGATTTCGTGTCCCCATGTATGTATATATTTTAAATTTTTAATACCAACATACAACATCGATTTCATATTTTCATTGATTTTACGTACATGTATTTGTTTATTCTAATATCATGCATTCCTACACATATTAAAATAAACAAATGATAGATGATCATACCCAAAGGTTCTCTGAAACCTTTCAGAAAATCTGGAGTTCTGTTGCTCGTCGAATCGCCCACCGATCCGCCTCAAAGTGTTCACCAAACTCTAAACAAGATTAGAGAGAAATGATCTAGTCAATCAATCTCTAATTAAGCTTAGAATCTAGCTAATAACCCATCTTTAAGCTCCTGAGATTTCTATCTCCAAAACTTAAAATTATTAAGAGATTTTCATGGTGATTAAGGGAGATTAATGAGAGAAAGAATTTATGCATTAACATTAACAAGTAGGATGAGGGGTCCTTTTATAGGCTCCCAAAACATCATTATCAAGAAATATTCTTTAGTCATGATCTCTTGCTTATTCTCTCTTAAAATTAATCTCAAATTATCACATAAGCATCCTACAAAACATTTAATTAAATCTGGAATTAATCCAACCCATGATCTAATTATTCTCTTAATAATTCAGGCAAAAATTGTGTTGTTCGGTTGACCGAGAATTCTTCTCGGTTAACCGAACCATTCGGTTTTAACACATGTTCGGTGGACCGTGAGCTAGACGGTCGACTGAATATGCACGAGAAAAATTATCTGGAAAAATTCGGACGATCCGCGTCTTACTCCGGTTGACCGTTAACCCACCAAAATTTCTCCTGGCGAATCTTTATCGGACGACCGTGTCACCTTCGGTCTACCGAAAATATCCCAAGATATCTCCTGGATATTTTCTCTTGGTTGACCGTTCACGCTCGGTTGACCGAACCCAATTGTCCAGACACTCTAGACAATTTCGGTCAACCAATTGTGTTTACCCGTTCCCCGTTCCGAAGATACCTCGGTCGACCGAACCCTAAACGGTTTATCGTGTTTGACCCGGATTTTGCCTTTGTGAGATTTTGGATTGATTTCCAACAAAATTTGATGTTTTGGGGTTTTTAACGAATTCATATATTATATAATATATTATCATGTGTAATATGAATTATTACACCTCAATTCTCATGACATATTGATTTTATTCATTCACCACATGTGTCCCTTTTTCACATGAAACCCGACACATCATATGAACTCAAAATCAAGTTTTTTGTTTCTCAGTTTTGTGGTGTGACCCATAGGAGGATCTAAGTCAAATTGGCAGCGATATTAAACACTTAATATCACAAATTATAAACGGTATCTAGCTACACATTATAGTTACCCAATTAGCATAGATGTCTTTGTTTCACTGGAACTAAAACACGATCCATTTAGTGATGTAAGTGCATCACTTGTGTCCGTCCATTGACTCATGATATTAAGAATATGTACAAAGTAGAAATGTGTTACTTTTGTATTATACTCATTTCTTGATTGTGCACATTATAATTTTGTTTTATGAAGGGGCCCACTAATATCATCACTCAATTAAGATGGGCAACGATAATCATTTGACTAGCTATCCTTTCCAGCACGAGTCATGTTCAACCAACTATTGCTTTTATCACTATACTCATTGATAGTTTTTGACAATAATCAAATTAAACACTTTTTGAGTGAAAAGATATAAGTCTCATATCTTAGGATCCAAGACACAGTAAAACATTAATGACACGAAATACAATTCCATAATGGTTTACTTGTTAGGTCTATTAAATATATAAAAGTAATATTTTCCCCTTTTATATACTCGTGTCGTCAATTATTTGTAGAGATACAACAATCGATGACCAACACGACAATCTTATCTCGGTGATTAATGTTCCATGTTAATTACCATGATTATGAATAATTTTTTATTTATGTAAACCATTATCTTTTAGAGCTCTACGGTTAATGACCAAACGCATATTCTTTAACACTTCCAAAAGACAAATACCATAATAAAGGAACAAAATGTTTGCACATCCAATTCATAATAATTGAAATATCGCACGAGGGAACTAGTCCAAGCTCTTCAAGGAACTTCTTAATCCACACTCCTTCCTTGCTCGCTTCAGCGACAACCATTACTTCAGAAGCGGTGGTTGAGTCGGTCATAATGTTTTGCTTCCAACTACACCAACTCACAGCTCCACCATTCAGAAGGAAGACGTATCCTGATTGCGACCTTCTATCGTCGGGATCACTCATGAAACTCGCATCCGAATAGCCCTCGGCTATTAACTCCATTTGTCTTCCATAAACAAGAAATTTATCTTTGGTCCGGTTAAGGTATCTCAGAATATTCTTGACCGTAGTCCAATGCTTAGGACATGCATAATGTTTTGCTTCCAACTACACCAACTCACAGCTCCACCATTCAGAAGGAAGATGTATCCTGATTGTGACATTCTATCGTCGGGATCACTCATGAAACTCGCATCCGAATAGCCCTCGGCTATTAACTCCATTTGTCTTCCATAAACAAGAAATTTATCTTTGGTCTGGTTAAGGTATCTCAGAATATTCTTGACCGTAGTCCAATGCTTAGGACATGCGTTGGATTGGTGACGACTTGTCACGCTTAGAGCATACAAGACATCTGGTATTGTGCAAGTCATCGCGTACATGATCGATCCTATTGCCGAAACATAAGGGATATCTTTCATGTACTCCAAGTCTTTACGTGATTCAGCACGTTGAGACTTCTTGAGTTGCACACCCATACTCATTGACACATTGTCCTTTTTGGAGTTGTTCATGTTGAACATTTCCAAGACAATGTCAATATATGTACGTTGACTTAGGCCAATGAGTCTACGAGATCTATCTCTATATATCTTGTTTTCCAAGATGTATTGAGCCTCACCCATATCTTTCATCGAAAATGTAGAATTCAATGAACTTCTCGTTTGCTCAAACAAAAGGTATATGTTTTCTCATGAGGAATATGTCATCGACATATAAGATCAAGAACACTATGTGACTCCCACTAACCTTCTTGTATATACAATGCTCTTCCTTGCTTTGGACGAAATGAATCTTTTTGACTTCTTCGTCAAAGCACTTGTTCCAACTCCTTGATGCTTGCTTCAATCCATAAATGGATCTTTGAAGCTTGCATACTTTCTCGCTATTATTTGGATCTTCAAAACCTTGAGGTTGTACCATGTACACATCCTCCTCCAAGTTCCCATTAAGGAACGCCGTTTTGACATCTATTTGCCTCTGGATAAACTGCAAGTGTGTGGTTGTGCTACCCATGAGTGCTATTAGAAACAACGACTCATCCATTACGATCTCGTCGCTCGACTACTTTTACCAAAAAACGACAACCGCAATCTTTTCTTTTTGTGTTCTTCCGTAGTGCAATACTCGTATCACGAGAACTCATTTCATGTCTGTGATCACATCTCAGGTAACAATCCGTCTGGTTATTTGCTTTTGATTTGTATGATGATATAACAAAAAAAAATCTAGCTCATATGACAACTTGTTTCGCCTATTTACAAGCTTCCTTGATTGTTGTAAATATTTGTTTACTAAAAAACTCACTGTAATCTACTCCATCACCACCGAAATCTTACAACGGAACCTGAAAAAAATTAATTTAACACAAAAATAACAAAACTTTAAATCAAAAAAGGGCGTCTGTACCAGACGCCTCCACCATGGCTGAGGCGTCTTAGACAGACGTCCAAGACGGAAAAAAAATCCACCTCCGTTACCTCTCCGGATTCAGGCATTTCGCCAGACATTTTCGTGGTGTTGGTACTTGGAATGTGAGTAAAACTGAGTCACAAACCTTATTTAAAGACTCGGGACGAAATGAGTATTAAATGACTTGTTAAAGGCAAAAAGGTAATTGTTGGGACGATTTAAGTAGTTTTCCGGTGACGAATAGTAGTTCCCATTGTTTTTAGTTTGTATTTTTGCTTGATTAAAAAAAACAAAATGCTTTTTTCAAAAATAAAAAAAGGAACCAAGGGTCGGTTTGACATTTGGATGGATTTAAATAAAGTTCACATTCAACCCAATTTACGTTTTGGATAGTGTCTCGTAAAACTCTCTCAATTGCACTTAACTTATATTGTTGAGCCTTATTTTGTAAGATTATGGAGTAATGGTAATTAAAATCAAATGAGAATTTTATCTTTTACAATTCATGAGTACTACAAAATAGATTGACAAATAAATTAGACTGGAGGTTAGGTGCACAAACAATGGCATCTCAAAGGTTAGAGGCGTAGGTACCGTAATTTTTTTATATAATAAAAAAAAATTTAAAATTTCGAAATTTAGGAAAAAATTTTTTTTTTTTCGAAAACTAGGTGAATCGCGGGTGGGAACCGCGATCCGTGGGGCACGGATCGCGGGTGGAAACCGCGATCCGTGGGGAACGGATAGCGGGTGGGAACCGCGATCCGTCTTCCCGCCCAAAAAAAAAAATTATTTTTTTTATTTTTTTTATTTTGTTTTATTTTTTTTAAAAGTTTTATTTTCTTTATTTCTGTTTTTCTTTTTTATTATAATTATTTTTAATCTTTTTTGAAATATTTTTTTTTCAAAATATGTTTTCTAATTTATATTATTTTTTAAAAATTTAAAAATTTATTTTTAATTTTTTCAAAAATTGACCTCTAAATCACGTCGATAACCCGGCGTATTGAATTGTTAGGGTATTTTATACAATAAAAAAATAAAATTTCTTTGTCAGAATAATAAATTATTTACAACTAAATATTAAACAAACACTAAAATTAATTAAAACAAAAAATTGGAAACGTTGTCAAAAATTCGTAGGGTGTACACACATTACAAACATGTTTGGAGGTCGATACAGCAAAAAAGTTAAAACACAATTAACTTTTTTTTTAAAATATTAAAAATTACAAAACATATTTTGAAAGCAAATATGATAAAAAACATAGTTAAAACGATTTTAAAAAAAATCAAAACATCAAACACTACAACTAAAATCCGTGACTTTTTTTTTCTTTTATTGTTTTTGATTTTATGTTTTGTTTTTTTACAAATCATTTTAACTATGTTTTTTATTATATTTGATTTCAAAATATATTTTGTAATTTTTAACAGTTTTTTTAAAATTTAATTGTGTTTTTAATTTTTTGTTGTATCGACATCCAAAATGTTTGTAATGTGTGTATACCCTACGAATTTTTGACAACGTTACCAATTTTTTGTTTTAATTAGTTTTATGGTTTGTTTAATATTCAGTTGTAAATAATTTATCATTCTGACTAAGAAATTTTGTTTTTATATTCTATAAAATACCCAAACAATTCAATACACGTCGAGTTATCGACAGGATTTGGAGGTCGTTTCTTGAAAAAATTAAAAACAAAATTAAATTTTTTAATAAATAATATCAATTAGAAAAACATATTTTGAAAAAAAAAGATTTTAAAAAAGATTACAAATAATTAAAATAAAAAAGAAAAAAACAGAAGGAAAAAAACTAAAACAGAAACCGAAAAAAACAAAAACAGAAGAAAATAAAAAAAGTCCCGGATTTTAGTGTGTTTTGATTTTTTTTAAAATCGTTTTAACTATGTTTTTTATCATATTTGCTTTCAAAATATGTTTTGTAATTTTTAATATTTTTTAAAAAAAGTTAATTGTGTTTTAAATTTTTTGCTGTATCGACCTCCAAACATGTTTGTAATGTGTGTACACCCTACGAATTTTTGACAACGTTTCAAATTTTTTGTTTTAATTAATTTTAGTGTTTGTTTAATATTTAGTTGTAAATAATTTATTATTCTTACAAAGAAATTTTATTTTTTTATTGTATAAAATACCCTAACAATTCAATACGCCGGGTTATCGACGTGATTTGGAGGTCAATTTTTGAAAAAATTAAAAATAAATTTTTAAATTTTTAAAAAATAATATAAATTAGAAAAATATTTTGAAAAAAAATATATTTCAAAAAAGATTAAAAATAATTATAATAAAAAAGAAAAACAGAAATAAAAAAATAAAACTTTTAAAAAAAATAAAAAAAAATAAAAAAAAAATAAAAAAAAATTTTTGGCGGGAAGACGGATCGCGGTTTCCACCCGCGATCCGTGCCCCACGGATCGCGGTTCCCACCCGCGATCCACCTAGTTTTCGAAAAAAAAAAAATGTCCTAAATTTCGAAATTTTAATTTTTTTTTATTATATAAAAAAATTACGGCGTAGGTATGCACTTTCAAAGAATAAGAATGCCAGAATGAAGAGTGGTATATAACCAAAAGTAAAGGCAATATGCAATTAACCCAAAAATGTCATCCCTCAACTTGAAACCTTACTCGACTAGTCAAATGATGATGGGAAAGATGTTTATTGGATACCTGAGTAGACCTGTCAATCGGGTCGTGTTCGTGTACTATAGTGTCTGACGGTCAGGAGCAGACACGGGCGTGGGCACGCGTAGGCAAGTGCCCACACACTGAATCTTGATGTTATGGATCCTTCCTGAATTGTGCACATCCTTATTCTTCGCAATCTTGAAGCTTTAGAACAATGTTGTCTCATTTATATACAAAAACATGTGATGATGTAGTAATTAATCATATGATGCATCCTGCGTTAAAGCCCGAGTTCAACTCCCAGCTTCGTCAAGTTTTTTTAAGTTTTGATAATAAAAAGAATGAGGGGTAACACTTGACCACTTAGATACTAAGTTGTTAATGTTTATTAGTTTAATAAATATATAATGTTTACCGGTTTGGTCGGACCGGGTTGAACCGGTTTTTCTTTAATTAATCAAAAATTAAAAAATCAAGAATTTCTATTTTTTCACTTTCCCAATTGTCCCCAGATTGGAGTTAGAATTTGGACTCCACCATCACCTCCTCACTCCTCAGTCCCGCCTCCACCCCCAACTCTACACGCACATCCTCAGTCCCGACTCTACCAGTACATCCCTCTAATTCCCAGTACTGACTCCACAAAATTCAAACTCTTTTGGTTTTTTTTGAATGCTTAACATGTGTGGTTAATTTTGTTGAATTCTAGGGTAATTGAAATGGTGATATTTATGGTGTTAAGAACATTCTTATAGTTATTTCTATGTTCGGAGCAATGTAATTTTAGTGTGACACTATTTATTGACTTTTTTTCCTTCTCATCATTTTCATCTAAATAGAAACCAAGTGTTTCTTGGTTCGAAAATATTAAATATTTTATCTTAAGATTATTATATGTTTATCTTAAAACCGATTTAATTGGTGGGACTGTCTGTTAGACCGTCGCTACGCAATCGGTTCGGTTCAACACTCGGTTCACAAAATGTTGATGTCATGCTGACGTCATCATCGGTTGGACCAGATTGAACCGTCAGTTGGACCACTTCGAACCAAACCAAGTTGTTTTTTGTTCACTTTTCGGTTCGATTTTAAAAACCTTATAGGGTGTCCACCCTTCAATTCTATCCTGGGTCCGCCCCTGCAGACAATTCTGTAGTCGTGTCAGGATTTCGTGTTATCATGTATAGTACAAATTGGAGGAAAAAATCATCATTTTTAGATTAAAAATAATTAATGACATGGTATATTGATATTTTATTTCTAAATAACATCTTAATTGACTATTATCAAGTAAAACAATTGATTATCTAACAAAAGATGCAGTTCGTGTCGCTTACGTGTACAAAAACAACTTATCGTGTAATCGTGTTGTGTTCGTATTAAATCGTGTACCAATTGTTTCATATTTCTACATTCATAAATCATCATAATAAAATATTTCAATCATACAAAAAATTTCGTATAAAGTCGTGTCTAAATCATGTCACCTTATCGTGTTGTGTCCAAAATTGACAGGCGTACCAACGAGTAAAGACTAAAGACTATAGATGTGGTCACATACCCTGTTAAGTAGTGGATTCAACAACAGGAAGCATTAAATTATCACTTTAAATAATATAAATTATTAATCAACCAGAGAATCAAGTTGTTGTTCATAGTGAGATTCTTTAATTAATATAAATTATATGCCTATAAAAAAAGTGCATTAAGCCATTAACACTTAAGTTGCTTCCAATAAAGATTGGCCGCTGAAGGATGTTAGGTCTACAATTGGGATAGTAAGCAGTCGTCTTTTGTTTAGGGCACATACCTAACGGGAATGGTCAATGGTGGGACATCTATCATTGGGTAAATGACAACTCAAATGACCCCAATCTTGGATACGCAATAATAGTAAACTACCTGAAGAGGAATGAAGTTAACAGTAAGGGTGGTTTTAATAACAACATTGCAATGAATAAACTTAAAAACATGTTGTCGATCTACAAGTTGACAGTACATATTTCACCCAAAATAGATTATGGAAACGAGCAAAGTCTCGAGGGAAAGAAGAAATTTCTTGGTTTTTTCACAGTTGCAAATCCTATTGAAAAACCATTCCGTTAGGTAGCATACGTTTACTGAATGCAAGAAAAGATTGCCCTAAGGTACAAGTAAAATTTATAATGAACAAACAAAAATAACGAAACATGTTGAACAAACGTAACTTCCCACGACTTCAGAATACATTTGCCACATGAATATGTCATATGTTCTCATAGAACACATCATGTACTTAGTACAACAAAAGAGTCAAGACGCCAAATTCATCCAACACAAACAAAAAACAGAGTTCTTCCATGCCCAACAAATCAAACATATCTACATCCCACTCACCACATCCTTTATTAGAATTTACGTCTGTGTTCTCTGAGACGGAAGATTAGGATAACGAATTGTTGTACCAGGTCTTCAGATAGCACCGGCATCCTTGTTTAGAGAGCAACCAAGATGAACAAATTAATAAACTTATTATCTTAGAAATAAGATTGATTGAATACTTCAATAAGATGGTGGATTCAAGGAAAATATCTGTGCAAAATGCAAACCAACATGTATACTCAATGCATCAATGTGGAAAAAGAAGCCAAACATCGAACATGAGGTCTTAGGTTGCGTTAGGAAGTGTCATTTATAGATCTCATGAAACTTTTGAATAAGAGGAATCGAGAAACCAGTATTTTTTTATCGATAATCAATAAACTAATATTTGCACAAGGCATCACTCATATCAATAAACCAATATTTGCACAAGGCATCACTCATATTTACCTAAGTTGGATTGGAAGGTGCATGAGATAACAACAAATTGTATTGTTATTTTCAAACCCATATGGAGTTAAAAACTGCAGGTAGATCATAAAAATTGTAATTTTACATATTGCCTTACTTTAAGAATAACATTGACATTTACTAATTCACAGTAACTAAAGATGAAGTCGTAAAAATTGAAATTTTCAATTCTCAAGGAAGTAGTAGTAGTAGTAGTAGTAGTAGTAGTAGTTTATAGTATCATTAAGTATTTTAAAATTTCCAAGGAAAAATCATTCAAACATGTCATTTACAGACAAGACACTTCCAACTATCAAGTTGGAGTACACTTTTAAGTTAAACTATTTCATCCAAACGGAATCTTAGAGTTTGATCTCATGACTATATGTCCATAAAATGCATACATAATGATTTAAAATCTCAAAGTACGATGCTTAGGTCATCTGGTTCCGTAACAGGCAGAAACGGAAGAGCGTATAATTTATACATTATACAAAGTGCATACCTCATTTATTAATTGTGCTTGCAATCTTCTTCCTTTTCCAATGATTTCATTTTCCAGAAACCTTTGTCAGTGCCGAACAGCCTGGTACATGATGATGGTATTGAAGAAAATTCATCAAATGTTAGAAGTGAATTACCATACTTACAAATGTCAAAATCAGAAGGCATTTCTCCCTAAAAGAGCTTATTCTCTTATAAAGATGATAGTAAGGAAATTGTCTTCTCCTCAGGTTAGGTAATTTCCTTCTGTTAAAATGTTACCAATTTTGCCGCAAAAGTAAATTGAGCAACTATCATGACAACATATGCAAATAGTAACTACAAACAAGACACGGCACATGAAAGATTCTATAAATTAAAGAGAAACAGCACATACTTCAACATCGATCACCCATTGTCTCAAAAGGAAGAAAAAAATTGAAACTTTTAAAGCCATATACGTAAAGAAAAATTGAAATTTGAGACTTACCAGTCCATATACGTAAAGGTTGATGAGTAATTTCCAGATTTAGTGTAAAGAACACGATGATGGTAATCATGAAACTCAGCTCTGTTTGATGTAGTGAAGTAAATTGAGTAAGAAAATCAAATTTTTTGTAGTTATGATCAATAGGTAGAATAGACAATTAAATCATAGATTTACCCTCCATATAAAGGAATGAACTTTGATGGGCTCCACGGGAAATCGTAACCACAATGAGCCTCAACTGTCTCTACTACTCGAAGTACCATCCATAACCACAAAGTAAATAGATGAGGACCAGTTAAAGCAGGACCAAGAATGGTGGCAAATCCAAGGAATAGTATCTCAGCAGGGTGAGCGTATTCAGAAGTCAAGCCAAATGGTGTAGCATACCTGCAAAGATCTCACTTTATGACTTATAAACCAATTACAAGAACACAAACAAGGATGACGGAGTCAGTTTGTCACTCACTCGTGATGAACACTGTGTATATGTTTGTACAACCACTTAGTGTGCAATGCTCGATGCCCCCAATAAAAGACAAAATCTTCCAAAATGAAATAGAAGAGGATTTGTGAAACAACAACGTTCCTGAAAAAACGAGGCAATTAGATAGTGAAAATATTTATATACCAAAGATATGTGATTTAATAAAAGAAAGCAAACTACAAGAATAATTGGAAGAGACGAGATTACGATACCAAGATGGCAAAGGTAGACTCGTTGTCAGGCCCATATATCTGAAAACGGGATAAGAGAGAAGCATAACTGGCAAGTTAACACAAAAATGATAGAAAAGCAGTTGAAGTATGCACTTCCAGTGAGCTTCAGCTGAATTGACTTTAGCCTGCAGAGAAATTAAAATATGTGTAGAGAACAGCTTCAATCACAAGGCTAAATTAACCAACAGAAATCTGAAGATATCGATACCTCTGAAACACAAAATTTCAAAGTTTCTTGTCAAGTTACACGTTTTTTTTAGAATATTGCTCAACCAAAGAATGAAATATCCTTTAATTGGGATATTATAAATGAAGTACTGCATATGCATACGTATCCCAACGTCTTTATGGGTACGACATGGATATATCAAGGGTCTCTAAGTCTGTGTTTCTAGGTTGTGGCCCATACAATAACTAATAGATTTGCTATTGACTTCATTCCAATGCAATCTACCTCTTTCCAATTCTACACTTCTTCAAAATGGACCAAATCCCCTTTCTAAAACGTTCGAGAAAATTATGTAGAAATAAATCATTTTACACGTCAAGTTGACATTGTTATTTGAAACCTCAACATGTCTTTAAACATAAATGGAGTCTTCTTTGATGGCTATGTATCAGCAAACCTGAATTTTATATTTGCTCAAAAGACCCGCCCTCTCAAGGAATATGAATGGTAACCCGGACAAGAAGAATACACTTTCATGAAGTATGAAGGAGCCTATTGAAGCCAACTGGAATTCACTGAAATGTGTGATCAGGTACTGCATCATGACAAATAAAATGGTGTGAGCTTGAAGAATTGACAGAGCACTTCATTTCACTTAGATAAGAGTATATTCATATATATAAAAACAGGATTCTTCCTAAATATTACTAATGCATGGTGCTAAAAAGAGAGAGCAACTAAAGATCCAAAACAAACTTGTAAAACAATTAAACAACTGTGTAGGTGATACCACATAAGCATCTATTATTTTGCCACAGACGAAATGACTAACGGAGTTCAAGGCATTGCAAATCTTGAAGGATCAAGTTAACATAATTTTTTGTGCAGTTAAAAGGCAATTGCTAAAGCAAGTTAGACTTGTGCTGAAGTTAAAATCATTACTCACAGACCTTCAACCTTCAAGAGTAGAAGCAAGTGCTTTGATTATAAAATTGTAGGCCAGATGTTTAGGATAGAGTTCAACAAGTTGACATTGCAAGGACAAGGACATTTTAATGTTTATACACTACGAATAGATTGATGGCGTATAACTAAAATTTATTTCTATTTTCCATAATAAATATAAATTCATGACCGGCTAGACATTATTAGAACAATCAAGCATAATAGTCAGAGGCGGACCTACGCCTGGGGCAGGTGGGGCAGCTGCCCCACACAGAATTTTGGGGAAAAAACACCCTGACTCCCCCCCCCCCCCCCCCCCCCCCCCAGGACTCCCAATCCCATTCGCCATTCGGTACCCTAGCCCAGCAGGAGCCTCCTCAACTCCTCATCTCCTCCACATCTGCTCCTCAACTCCCTCTGATGCTCCGACTCCTCCTCAACTCCCTCTCCATGCTGCAGGTTCTCAGCTCCTCCTCCGTGCAGGTGTTCAGCCCAGCTCACTAGGCTCAGCTCCGTGCGGCGCTCCCAGTCCCGCTCCGACTATTGCTCGGCTCCGACGCTCCCAGTCAGCCAGTCCCGCTCCGTTGCTCCTCCCACTCGTGCGATCTGGTAAAGGGTTTTTTTTAATTGATGTAGTTTCCTTCTAATTTCTAAAGGGGTTCACTAATTTGCATGTAATTTGTGTCATCAAAAAATAAATTAGTGAATCTTTTTCGAAAAATTGTTTAGACACTTCTTGTAGTTGTAGAAAACAATCTCCCACAGACCACAGTAGAAAACAATTTGTGATACTAATTCTTGTCGGATTTTGGATTCTTCTAAGTCTAACTTAATTTTCAGATGGAACATCTAGGAGGAAATTTCCGGACTTGTTGAACAATAGGAGGGGTGTTTTGTTTGACTTGAATCATGTAATTTTGGAGAATGTGATACAAATATTGCACTAAACAGTAGTTTAACATTGACTAGAAAAAGAAAGAAGTCGAATAAAGAAAATACCGTAAACAACCTAGCTGCTAAAAACTTTTCGTGGCTAACCTGTGAGTACAATATGACATATTTGTTGACTTTGATGGTGTAATTAGTGATTTGAAGGTTAAAATTTGAAGGTTAGGTTGCTAGAGGTGATTGGGAGAAGAGACCAGAAGCAATTGGAAATGATAAAAAAAATAGTTGAGTTGTTGAAAATATATTATGCCCATGATATTTCATTACATCATATCCAAATCATAGCGTTAAGAATTTCTTTCTTATTCTGTCTCTTTAGTCTTGATGTTTGCACTAGGAATCTTTTACAATACAATTGGATGAGTTCCATGGAATTTGAGTTGTAAGAATAAAATCAATTTGAGATGTTAATGCGGACAAACATGGTTGCATTGTGGAGCGCTTTCTTGGTGTTGTTCATGTTATGGATACCACGACTAAGTCACTTAAAGTTGTTATTGAGTTGATTATCAGTAAGCATGGTCTGAGCTTGTCCAATGTTCGAGGTCAGGGGTATAATGGTGCAAGTAACATGTCTGGTCAGTTCAACGGTCAGAAAAGTTTAATCTTGGCAGAAAACAAGTCTGCTTTCTATGTGCATTGCTTTGCTCATCAACTTCAGTTGGCAATGGTAGCAGCCACTAGCAACATTAAATCTCTTTCAGACTTTTCGATTATGTTTCCTTGATTTGTAATGTGGTCAGTGTTTCTTGCAAAGAGAAAAAATATATTGAGAATCAAACAGATACAAGAAGTAATTGATGGTGTGAGTAGTGGAGACCTTGAAACATGCCAAGGTTTGAATCAAGAATTGTGTTTGGCATGACCAGTTGCCACACACGCTAGAGTTCTCATTATCGTTCTGTTGTGAGTTTGTTGACTTTATTCAACCCTGTAATCGATGTCTAGAAGGTTGTAGCAGATGATGGTACAAATAGGAAGAAAAAGATGGAAGTGATTGGTCTCTTGAAACAGATGCAGACATTTGAATTTTGTTGCTCTTGAATCTAATGGTCAGAGTGTAGGGATTAACAAACGACTTGTCACAGACATTTCAGAGTAGAGATCAAGATTTGGTCAATAACATCAAACTTGTTAGACTGTCAAAGGATCTATTGCAGCAATTGAGAGAAAATTTGCAAAGAAAATTAGTGTTAACACATAAATAACACTTAAACATTGATAAATTTGTCTCAAATATTGCTAAGAGGACAAAAAAAATCAATTAATATTGCATTAAGTTAGTGAATTTTTTATTATTTAAACTAGGAGGATAATTTTTTTTCAAATTTAGGAGTCTCGTTGTTGATTTTCGCACAGGGCCTCAAAAATTTCCGAGACAGCCCTGGTGCATACCATCAGGAAAAGAAATAACGTCAAACTTAGGTCACTCACAACTCAAGAAAATGACCCACAACCGTGATGACTAGGATGTGCATGATGAAATCTAATAAACAATCAACATTTTTTTAGTCCCCCTCCTCACACTAGTTAACAACATTGTGAGAAAGACAAGAGACAGAAATTGAAGAAGATAGACGGACAAACCTCATAAATCTCTATCTCTAAAAGACCGAGACTTCGACTAGCGAAGAATGCTAAGAAAGTAATTACCAATCTTCGATAGTCAAATCCTAACTTTCTAAAACTTAACACCACAATGCACAACCCGAAAAACACAATTTGGTCGTAACCAAGTAATTAACACGACTCGACTACACGGCACTAAAAAACCAACATTTTGCCCTCCTTCCTTCGATTTCTCCGTCATAATCAACAAAAGATCACATCTTTCCACATAAAAATCGGACACTCGATTCCGTTCCACCACATTCCAAGCCCTAAAACCTAAGAATCGAAGCGAAATTTGAAGGAGGAAAGTGGGGGAGATCCGGGAGGGGTAGTACCTGCCATACGGATTCGAGGGCGGAAGAGGCCATGAAAGGAATCTCGATGGGTTTGTGCCTCTCTCTCTCTCGAAATGGGTTTGGGTTTTCTCTCTCTAGAAATGGGATTGGTGGAGATGAGAAGGCCAGATCATGAGAGGGAGTAAAAACAGAATTTCTTCGATGGCATTTTGTAGGGAGAAATGGAATCTCTCCGCTCACAGGCTCTCGTTTGTTAGTGCCCACCAAGTTTTTTTCTTTTTTTTCTTTCTTTTTTTTATAATAGAAAAGTCAGTCTAGTTGTCGGTAAGAAAAAAATTCAAAAAAATAAAAAAATTTAGAAAAATACGCACTCCAGGTACATCACGTGTCGTTTTTAATTCCATTGAAAACATCACTTGTGTTGTTTTTAACCAAGTTAAAAACATCATCCGAGATGTCATTTTTCACTTAGGGTTTAAATGAAACTAACCAACCATCATCTTCATTCTCTCACTCCAAAAAATTTCCTCACTCCCCATTACTCCCTCTCTCCGACGACCAACACTGTTGCGGTTTGATTTTTTATTTTGGTTTTGGGTTTTTTTACATGAAATACAATCATGTATAGTTAATGTATTTGTTGTTATGTTCATGTATGAAACGTAGATTTTCTACACTTGAAGTAATGAGCTCCAGTACATGATTGGTTATGAGTTTTTTCGATAGAATTGTTATATTCGTAGATGGGGTACCAGAATATGAAGTTGGTTACAGACGAATGCTTAATGTTAATACTGAAATGCGATATGATGATCTCTGTGAAACAGTTTGACAAGTTTGTGGTTTCTAAGATGGAGAGTTTGATATAAAGTTAACCTGCAAATGACCATCGTATGAAAAGTAGACACATGCTGAAATTTTTGATGATCATAGCACGGCTACAATGCTATCTTTATTTAACTTCATGAATACGATTGTATTGTTTGTTCAGAAACAACCCAAGCACTATACTACTGTCCACCACAATCAGTTGAATGAGGATTATCAATAAATGACACAAACATATAGCCAATATGAAGCAGATCCGTCATCGGCAGTTCCCCAGTCATATTTTGAACCGTATGAGCACACACCAATGAATATTGGTAATTATGAAGTATACGTAGTTCAATCACATTCTCAAGGGAGACAAGTTGAAGATGCAAATAGTGATGAGACAGATGATGATGAGGCAGATGGTCAGATGGATGGTGATGAGATAGACATTGTTGATGTAGATTCATCCTCACTTCCGGAGCTGCAGTACATATTTCATCATATGGCAGACGCAGTGAATCGAGAACCTGATAGCAACGTACATGAACCCATCGTTAGTAACCACCATTGCCAGTACTACCATATTTGAGGCACTTGCCAGACATAGAGCCTGACGAGAACTAAATTGAAGATTCAGTCATTGAAAATGTCGATGGGCGTATTGTTGCATACACTGAATACGATAACTTAGAAGATGGAGAAGTTATTGGTGGCATAGAACTTTCTCAACAAAAAAAATTGTTGCATTAGTTGAATGAATGACATTTGCGAAAAAAGTGTCCAATTCAAATGGTTAACATCTGGGCCAAAAAGATTTACAGCTGGTTGTTTGAAGAAAAAAGTGTGAATGAAGGATACATGTCTCTTACAGTCAAAGTAAAGAATGTTTTCAAGTTAAGAAGTACAAGTCTGAACACACATGTAGTAACGATGGACTTTTGCTTGACCACGTGCAATGTGATGCCGGTTTAATTTCTAACATGATTCTTGCACCATTCGAACAAACATAACCATTACTCTTGTGTTGAACATTGATGTGACTCATTTGTTTGGCAAGTTTGAGGGGACTCTTTTGATTGTTATGGGTATGAACGTGAACTCTGGTTTGTTTCTTTTGACGTTTGTTGTTGTTGAAAAAGAATCGAGCAGCTCATGGCAGTGGTTCTTAAGTATTTTGGCCAGTAGAGTATGCACACAAGATAGATTGTGTATTATTAGTGTGCGGTTTTCGGGTCTTACAAATATTGTGAAGATTCCCCCCCCCCCCCAGAGCGAGGTCGTGTTCACAAGTTTTGTCTGAGACATATGAATGCATATATGTCAAGAAATGCTCGGTGTAGGAATGTCGAAATGCAACATAAATTTTGGCATGTCGGTGTCGCTCCTGATAGAAAAACATTTGAAGAGCATCTGAAGGATATCGATGTTAATTACCATCATGGCTTCAAATGGATTAAAGAACAAAAAGACGTTTCGTATTGGGCATTAAGTCATGATTTTGGACGTTGTTTCGGTATAATGATCACAAACTTGTCAGAAAGCTTCAACAATGTGTTAAAGCGTGTAGGTGACTTACCACTTTGTCCTCTCATCATGATGACTTATCTGCGGCTGAATAAATATTTTGTCAGTAGAAGAGATGAATGGGAGAATATGATATTGGAATATCTTAAAAAGATCAACGATGAAATCACACACCAACGACAGATGGCAACCCAACTTTGTGTCACTAAACATAGTCATAACATCTTCAGTGTCGAAAGCAACCAATCTCGTAGCTATCGGGTTACTTTGACGGAGTCAGACCCAACATGTTCCTATGGGTTCATAGATGCACACCACATTCCATGCTCACATGTGTTGGCCATATGCAGCAACCGCCACGCGAGGACATATAACAACTCAAGCTTACAGAAAAGCATATGCACCTATTTTCTTTCCAATACTAAACGAAAGGTTTTGGACAGAAGAATGACATATAGCTTTAGTTAGGGGAGAGCTTCGATCCGGACCCGGACCGGACCGGACCGAACCCGGACCGGACCCAGATTCTCTCCGGGGTCCGGACTGAAGACCGGACCGGTCAGGTTCGGTCCAGACCGAACCCGGACCGATCAGTCCGGTCCGGTCCAAAAACCCGGACCAGACCGAATTTTTGTGGGGATTTTTGGGTTTTGGTCCGGGACCGGACTGAAACCCGAATCCCTTCTGAAAGCCGGATCGAAACCCGGACCGGTTGGTTTCGGTCCGGACCGAAACCCGGACTGGTTGGTTTCGGTCCGGACCGAACCCGGACCGAAGGTTGCTCTCCCTAGCTTTAGTAGCACCTTCTATGGTAAGACGAAGTGGGTGACCGAAAACAAAAAGAATCAGAAATAACATGGACGAACAAAGTGGACGAGTAATACGATGTGGGCGTTGTCGCAAGTTAGGTCACAACAGAAAAACATGTAAAGAGACAATTTAGTATGTTCATTTTGTGTTCTTTATTTTAGCCTTAATTTTCCTTGTACCCCATGTAGGGAAAACAATATTTTATGTTAATCATCGCTACAATATTTTATGATAATAGTTGTGTTGTGAATCTCAAATTAAGACAATATTTGTGTTGAAAACTAAAAATCGAAAGTGAATGCTCTGGAATTCTGTCTGCTGAAAAAACAGCACTACTAGTTCCGTTTTTACTTGAATGAAAACGACACTCTTGAGGCCGTTTTCATAAACTGAAAACGACACTAGTAGTGCCGTTTTTACTTGAGACAGAAAACAGAAAAATCTGTTTTCTCAAACATTCTCTTGGATTTTAAATTCAAGTCTTGTACACCCGAGGGAAAAAATTTCATTTCGAATCTCACCGTATAACAAACATATAAGACATTTCAGACAATTAACCCGTCAAATAAAATTATTCTTAACACATGAAATATTGTTTAACAAATGAAATTGTTCTTAACCAAAATGTAGCTTAACCAAAATGTAATGAGAACTAAAGTGGAGAAAAAACTTTAGTAGGAATTTTATTTCGTCCACCTCGTCGAGGAGCCTTCGAAAGGCGACGACGGTAAACCTGAGTTATCACACTAGCATATTCTTCAACAACCCCACCTCTTTTGACTTCAGCACCTTGAAATCCTGAACCTTCGCCAACGTGAAACAACACGGATCATATTCTAATCAAGTTGCAGTTGTTGCAATCGAGACACAGTGCAAAATCCCGCAATCACTAACAAATCCCAAATCCTTTAATCTTGCACATTCAACGCGTTGAACTGAATGGCGTGCTCGACGCATTTAATATCCGTCAAAGGCTCCTGAAAAATAAAATTAATTATTTTACGTATAATATAAACCAATACCGATACACAAAAATTGAAATTAAAAATCAAAACACTTACATTTTCAAGAATCGAAGATGATCTATGATCTTTCTGTAGTACTAACACTGAATGGTCAACAAGACCGTGACAATCGTGTGAAGTCGACGTTTTGGAAACTGTGAAACATAATTAAAAAAAGAATTACGTACTATTCGGTTTAAATAATACAATCCAAACAAATTTCATACATTATCCACATTCAACCTAATTTCAACAACTACAACATTGATCATTAAATTTAATTGGTTTAACACAAATCCACAATGTAAACTTATTAAATTGGGACTTCGGAGATTAATTCATCCATTAATCAAACCATCAAATCCACACAAGATTAATAATCATAACAATATAACATCATCCACACAATATTAATTAAACAAAATAAGGTAAACTCATCAACCAAATATCATTCAATCCAATCAAAATCAAACAAATTCACACAAATCCTAGCCCAACTAAACCAATCAAATGCACATAAATACAAACTAATAAAGCAAAACCTTAACAAAAAATGATATAAAAATACCTGAAATCGGCGGAGAGAGGATGAGGAAAAATGAAAAAACGGATTGGAAAGATTGGAGAAAATGGGACCTTGGCGCCATTTTCCTGAAACCTCAACAGTGTTGGTCGCTAGAGAGATAGAGTAATGGAGAGTGGGGAAAATTTGGGAGCGGGAGAATGAAGATGGTGACTGATTGGCTCCATTTAAACCCTACGTGAAAAACAACATCTCGGATGTCGTTTTCAATTGAGATAAAAACGGCACCTGAGGTGCCGTTTTCACTTAATGAAACGGTTTTTTCCTGAGGTGTCGTTTTTCAATGTGCATATTTTGTCAAATAAGTTTCTATGGTGCATATTTTTTTAATTTTTTAATTTTTTTGATTATTTTGAAAATTTTCCTTACGCAGAACTACAATTACGTATCGAAGAATAAATAAAAATAGAATTGATCAGTCAACCCTACGTCATTCGATCGATTGGTGAGTTTTAGGACTCAAGCTCATGTTGAGTGGAAATGTAACAATTAAAAGTATTTATCTTCAAAAAACAAAGTGTTAAGTCATGTCATGTGAGCGTATTTTGATAGGCACCGCGGCGCGGATTGTAGTTGGATGTAAAGTGTAGTAACGTAATTATATTGGCGAGTTGTGTTATCGGTAATTTTACTCATTTCTAGTTTGTTGATCGTTTTGGGTTATATAGGTGAATCATGTAATGTTGAGTGTCACGTACATATGCAAATTATGTTCATAGGTTATTTCTAGTTTGCCAATAATTTTAGGTTTGTATAATTGTCATCTTTGTAATATCCTCAATTAGTCTGGAAGGATGATGTGTGTCATAAAATTAATTCGTTGATATCAATGACTTGCAATCCAATAACATTTTTCCAATTTTAAAATTGTAATTCTTGTTTTGCAATCAAACGACCGTTCTGAAATTCGTTACGATGTTTTTCCAAATTTTGGGTATATAGTGTGTACTTTAACAATCAAAAAACCAACTCCAAATATCACAAATTTTTTCCGGACAGACTTCCTTTCATATTCCATAATCTTAACATTGACAAATCTAAACATAGCGTTGGACAAGCATAACGTGTTAATTAACCGTAGCTAAAATTTCAAATGAAATTGTATTGGTAACACTTATTCTAATTCACTTTTCAAAAAAGAAAAGCACATATTCTAACTCAGAAAATCGTGTCTGACACTTATCCTCTCTCTATATATATAGTCACTCAAAAGTTAGTTGTCAAAAGGTTGACAAATTTGTCAAAATGCACCAATAACTACTAAACATAGCGGATATGTTGCCCACTACAACAATTTTGCCTGTTAGGAAACCATTATACTAATTAAGCGGAATTTGACTTCACAATTAAGAGCAGAAAACAGAGCAAAACACAAAACAAAGCAAAATCTGCGTCGCAACTCGCAAGGCAAATCAGGCAAGCATACTTGAGGGGGATACCCTGTCATAGACTGACATTTAGATAATTGGATTTTGATGGGCTTAATTAGGCCTAGAAGAAGACTCAAGATGAATCACGACGGGCCTATCAGGAAAACAAAATTGAATTTGGACCGCATAAGTCCAACTATACACGTCTAATTTTGAGAAATTGTCATAAACTACTAATCGATTTTTAGGTCATATTCTTACGACTTACGGATAACTCAAAAGATTTAGAACCAATTTAGTACTTTCATTTTCAAAACTGTCAACTCAGATTTTAAGTTATTGAAAATTAATTTGAATTCTTTTATGAAATTGTAACATCGGGAGAAAATCCCTAACTATTATTTATGTTTTGTACCGATGTTGTGGTTACATAGCATCAGTTAATTAATGGTATGAAAACTAATATTATCAAAAAGAAAAGAGGTCGCCCAGAAAAAAAGGCACTATAGCCTATTGGAATAGAGAGTTTAGGGTTGTAGTTTGGGAATCAAAATGATATATAAAAGATGAGGTAAAAATAAACATGTAATACACGTAAACACATTAACACCATTAGACCATCCACTGTGGGAGGTCATCCTCCAATGACCGACCTAGTGGAGGTCGCCACCTCAGCGACCGACATGGTCATGGGGAGGATGGCCCGGTCATCTATCGACCAGGTCGCTCCAACGACTTGGTCATGACCTAGGTCGGTCGGGTTTTTTTTATAAAATGTTTTGTTTATGTTTTTGGTTTTGTTTTGTTTGATTTAAATTATTTTTAAATCTTTTTTTTAAAATACGTTTTATAATTGTTTATATTTTTAAAAAAAGTTAATTATTTTTTTAATTATTTACAAACTCGAGTACTCGACCTCCAAATGATATGTAAGATGAAAAGTTGGGATTGATTCAGGAAAAAATTAAAAAAATAATTTAGAAAATAAAAGACAATTAGAAAACATATTTTAAGAAAATAACATTTAAAAAATAGATTAAAATGATAAAAAAATAACAATACAAATAGATTATTAATGTTTTTGGTATATATAAATGATTTTGGAATAAAATAAAAGTTGATAATGAAAATAATGATGTTGAGGAAAGATAGTGTGATGACCTAGGTCATGGTAAATTGGTGAATAGTGAAGAAAAAATAGTAGGTTGGTAATGATGATGTGACAGATAAAAAAAAAGAAGAGAGAGTGCATGACCTAGGTCATCTCATGATAGTTGATGCTCTTAGATCATCTTTAGTCATGACCTGGACGACATGGTCACGAGTTTTCTCTCTCTTCCACGTCAGTTTTCTCTCTCCAAACTCATTTTCTTCTCTTTTCTATATTAGTCACCTTTTAACCACAACTCATCTTTCTCCTCCACATCATTTCGGGGTCGATTTTGGAAAAAAAATTAAAAAAATCTAAAAAAGCAAAAATTAGAAAACATATTTTCAAAAAATAATAATTTAAAAAACATTAAAACTAAAATTAAAAAAATCAAAACAAAAAAATCACGCATGCATGTGTAAACAGTCATGACCGGGTCGTCGACATGGTCGTCCTGTCGCCCCCGGTGAGGGGGCAACGACCCGGTCGTCAGGGGTCGTCATGCGGACGACCTGTTAAAGATGGTCTCAGGTCCAGTCCATTTTCGATAGGAGTTGAGAATTTTTTTTCTCCGAGAGTTTGAGTGTGGTTGATGTTGTGAGTTATGCAAAAACCAGCGTCTACACCTAATTAGTTTTGGTTAGCTTCTTGATTCTTATATATATAAATCTCAATAGCCAAAAACTAGCTTCTCAAATGTTAAATCCCACAATATTTGGAAGATTTTTCAAATTTCCTCAAGAGTGTCCCAAACAAATCCTAGCAAAAAATATCATGTTTTTTTAGGAAAATTGTATTATTTAGAAAAATACATTTTTCAATTCTACGGGAGTATTTGGATCACCTTGAATAATACATTATAAATCTATATTTTTCGTTGAAAATACGCTTTTCAAAAAAAAGGTGATACTTTTTTGTCTTAAATATTTCTCTTATTCTTTCTTTGTTTCTTATGAAACTTATGATTTCACGAGAAATATGTTTTTAGTCAAATACATTATTACGTTTAATAATGTATTTTGAATATACATTATCTAAACTAAATGTCAACTTAAAAAATGTATTTTTGAAATCAAATATTTGAAACCTTTAGTTTCTAAACGAGGCTTAAATATTTTTTTGACAAATCCTTAACGTCTAATTAACATGCATGACGAGATCTTTTCTTTGTTAGAGACGTTTACTGTTTGTTAAATATTGGCACACAGAATTGATAGAGTCAGACGTTTATTCGAAAGAAGACTTGCTACATTTTGATAAAGCTATGCATATTATATGTTCATCTAAATGCTTGGAATTCACGTGGTATGGATTCAGTTTGGTTAACGTTCTAACGACCACCAAGTTATATTGTTCACGCACAGGGGAGTGTTGACGCTATATGTTCTTTATAGAAAAATATATTATGTAATTCTATTGCTCAAAACAAAGAATGCATTGTACACTCTAAAGTTAACGTACTCGAAAACAACATAAATTTAAAATTTAAACTCATGGATTCGTACCAAAGATCGAACACGAGGACGATACTCATATAGTACCTCAACAGGTACACCATTTACATAAAAAAATCAAAAATATGATTACATCAAAAGACAAGGACTATACACAAGTAATTATGACAAACCCAAAATGAGACTAGAGGATTCAGTTCTAGTGTGCTCGTCCTCAGTCACCACCACCATCTCAAAGCCGCCCTGAGCCTGAAAAACAACATTAAATAATGTTTGAGTTTTCATAAAGAAATCTGTATACCAATTGCACATACATGCATATGAAGTGTCGTACATGAAATCTATCATACTAGTATCATGGTATATAATAATGTAACATAAAGCTTTCCCTAACAAGGTAACGAAGAACAACAATATCACCAATAACACCGGTCCCACACGGGTACCCATCACATCCACATATTGTAGTACAGAGGTATGCTCACACAAGTTGAATCATAGGCTGCTCTCACAAGCTACTAAAACATAGGCTAGTCGACCGTTTTGATGGTCTAGGCCGAACGAACTTATCTTAGATTAAATCGGCCAAACGACAAAGTGATCACGTTCGACCGAAAGTAACATAGTCTTCTTCTTCCCGTAAAATATGCACAACCGGTCGACCTTCAATGACATCGTTCGACCGGTGCAGGATAAAATCTAACTTTTACACTACGACTGATTGACCAACACTAACATTGGTTGACCGATCCTGTGCAGATCTCTTGTTGCACCACATCACCAGCGAGGTTTCCAACCTCCGGTGACCAATCAAACCCTCACACACTTTGTGTAAAGTCGTGAAGTGAGAGAGAGAGAAGGTGGGGTGGTATGGTTGGGGTGTGAGAGTATGGTGGGAGGTATGGAGGGGTGTATGGGGTAGATATTAGGTTTTGTTATAAAAACCAAAAAGCTAACCATTTTGCTCCTTTGGTTGCCCATTTCGATTTCCACCCAAACCTCACCCTTCCCTTGCTTCCGGCGGACCAGGAGGAGAGCTTGAGCACCGGCGACGCGGAGAAGAGGCACCGTAGGAGGGAGCTCGAGAAGAAGAAGCTAGAAGCGACGCCGGAGGAGGAGGAGCTCGCCGCACACGTCTTCTTCGCGGTGAAAGGTATGCCAAGTCTTCATAGTAACTCCCCAAGAGGTGTGTGAGTGTAGGGGGCGGCGTTGGTGCCGTTTCCCCGGCGAAACCCGACTGGACAGAGGTTGAAGACGCTCTGTTCGGTCGACCGATTGAGTGTTCGGTCGACCGAACAACGTCTAGATGATGCCTGTCCAGAGGGGAAAATGTGTGGTTCGGTCGACCGGTAGTTGGGTCGGTCGACCGATATTTTATAAAAATAACTTGCTGCCCGAAAACGGTCGAACGACGTCTGTGTGACGGTCGACCGTTTATGCCAAATTTTAGCGGGAATATTTTATAAGGGTTATATTAGTCCGGTCGACCGGTGGTTGTTCGGTCGACCGATCCCAGTAGATAGGGTAGACAGACCTTCGGCCTTGTGTGTCTCGTTCGACCGAACTGCGCAAAGTCGGTCAAGAACGTTGACCATCTAAACGGTCGACCGCTCTGGATCCGGTCGACCGACCGCGTGCAGTTTTCCTGTAGTGAAGTGCCTGTTGATCCGGTTGACCGAAAGAGTTTCGGTCGACCGAATGCAGTGGGCAGGATTCATGCAGTTTTCCTTATCGGTTGAACGGACCCTGGTTCGACCGACAGGATATATATGTATATAAAACGTATAGCGTAGACCTTCCAAACGGTCGACCGCTAGATTTGACCTTGTTCGACTGGTGGGTCGAATTATCTTTCCTTGGTGGATTTATCCACATGCGTGACGTCGAGCAGAGGCGACTACCGGCTGCCGAGCCCACGGTCGATCACCGGACCTCGGAGCTACGGATTTCACCTACGACGAGAGCGTATTTCTGTTGGACCCCTCGTGGATGCCTGTGCAGTAGAGAGGGATGCCTTCCATGCATGTGTGGGAAGGGGTTGCACTTTCCGTGTGTCGGAGAGCGAGGTCACTTGTGCCTGTGCGGCCGAGAGACGCCTTCTTCCCTGGTGGGGGAAGGGGATGCACTTTCCATGTGGAGGAGAGCGGCGACCCCCTCGTGTGGGCCTGGATTGGTAGGGGGGATGCCTTCCATGCCCCTGTGTGCGGCTGGGAGATGAGAGCGGCGACCCCCTCGTGTGGGCCTGGATTGGCAGGGGGGATGCCTTCCATGCCTGTGTCCGGCTGGGAGATGGACTGTGGTGACGGTTGGGCATTCATTGGGCCCGAGGCGGATTGCATTGCATGAGCATTCTTGGCATTTTCATCTGTATTTCTGTATATGATAGGAGATGTTGGCATACGGGGTTCCTTTCGGGAACTCAGGCAGATTTTATGTTTCATTTTCAGGGAGCAGGCAGTCTTAGGTTGGTGGTGACCGAGGGGAGTGCCTCTGGGATCAGGTCTTGTCTCTTTATCTTTTTGTAGAGGTAGTGATTACTGTAGTTATGTATTAGACTAGTAATCGCTCTTTTGACACTCTGTATTATGACTTCCACGTGGAGATATTTTATATATATATTCTGTTGACTTTTCCGGTAGCGTGCCCTTGTTGACCGTTGACGGTCGTATGTTTATGTTTTAAATTTGAAAAATTTCTTCCGCTGTTTCGGGACGTTACACTTTGTGTGAGTTACTAACTTGAATTTGGCATACCGTTTGCGATTGTTGGAGCTCCCAAACGTTGTCGATGATTGCCTCCACACCGACTTGCACCCGTTTGAAGAACTCAAACTCTTCTTCTCACGACTTCCTTCTTCAATTTCTTTAGTCTCCTCTTTCATTCAACTCTCACGTTTAAAGCAAACCTTCTCTCACTCAAACTCTTTCTTCTTTCACGTTTTGAAGTAAAAACCTTCCCTCCCAATAAACACCTACTTATCCTATATATATACTTACTTTAACCCCTCACCTCTTCATCCTCCAATCACACTCCAACATCTCATTCTTCTACACCACCCATCTAACATTTCCCTCCGCGGAAGGCCAACACCCAATAACCACTCTTAACATCAATAATTCTTCTGATTAGGGTTTAGGATTTAAGGCTCTAACACTAAAAGAGTATCAATTTGATACTAAACTTTATGGAAATGGTAGATCTACTGAATTTCATTAAGCTACCATTTGTTGTTTGCACAATCGAAATTAAGACGTTAAGGACAAAATATTTCTGCTAAGCTTCCTAGAGATATGTTTGTGGAGTCTATATGTCAATCTCTTCAAGTTTGCAACTTCAAATTTTCTCACAATATCTCAAACTATAATAAGGTGGATCGAGAGATTTACAGTCCCTTGAAATACTAATTAAGTTCATTTGTTAACTAGGTTTTGACACAGCAATTCGCCAAAGAAACTCTTACAAGTTACATGTGGATGCATGGGGCCCATGCGAGGTTCCAGATTTTAAGTAAGACATGCTAATAGGCAGAAGAATGTCTATAAGAACTCATCTCTTAGTCTATTTGCAAATTTTTGCCTACCCAATATCAAGAAATGAAGAAATGCATAAATCACAAAATCTTGTTACTCAAATGCATATTGCTCAACAAACATCACGCCCTCGAAGAGAAAGATGACTACGACTACGACTACGACGAAGTAAAGAATCCAAACAACACATAATTGTCATGTTTCCAAACCATGACTTGCTCGGTGAAGACTTATGTGTGTAGCTCTATGTGGAGCAGGTAGAGGGTCGGAATAATACATCTCAATCCTAACAAGATTATCTTTGAAAGAATCTTGTTTAATTACAACATGCCCACTTGTTTTTTTTAATGATTTGTTTAAATCGGAATCTAGAATACAAGGGAACTATTGGATCATTAGATGCTATGGCACCAATTGAGAAGTTTTTTTTCAAATAGTGACGTTAATTTTTTTTTTGTTTTTAGCTTTTTAAAATTAATTGTCTCAGATTCTCATTGATTGTGCTGGTCGGTTGCATATGTTATTGAGAATAAATATACATATGATAGTGATAACTTTATATAGTAGTTTGATATTGTTTGGAAGTCGTTCTCATTGACCATATATGGATAATAGTGCTTTTTATTAAAATTCATGTAAATTTAATAGTACATGATGTATTCTACGAGAAGGCTGGTATACCGTATACACCACTTTCTTTTACTTTGATGAGCTTCTCACTTTAGCATTATGATACAATTATGTGATTACCTACCACCACTAAATTGTGATCACTTGTTTTTATCTTTTTTTTGTGTGATGTTATCAGTATGAGGAAAATTGTGGAATGAAATTCAAACCATATGAAATTAAGAAATAATATGAACTACAAGTATAGAACACAAGGACAAGTACAAGCAACAAACTTTCTCATGTCATTGAAGTGAGACAGGAGAATTCAAACAAAACCACAAGCATGTTACTTGTATCATATATTATGCATATAGAGGTATATTACCGATTTTTTATCCGAATATAGATAAACAACAATTATTCCCATTATTGTGTTGGAAAAGATAATGAACTGGATTAGTTGGTGCATTTACTTACATCAAGTGCCGTGATACCCACAAGAGTTCCTCACACCCAATCCACAAAACAATCTTTCACCAACACAACAATTCTTCAACTCCAAGGCAAGACAAGATAAGATGAAACTCTAGTTCTTTCAAACTCTTAGAAGCCATTCAACACCTTGTTTCCAAGACTTCCTCATTCAACCCTTTTTAAACAACACCCATCACTCTTTCCCAACTAACATACACAAAAAATACAGCCTCTCATCTCACATTTTCACCTCAAATGGAAGGTTTGATCCCATATCTTTACAGGGCTATAATGGAGTATAGGAATGGAGGGCAGTACCCTTATGGAAGACCATGGCCCAATGGCTCACCTTCATCTTCCTACATGTATGTGAGGCTTCCTGGCGACTCTGGCAGGTTTGGAGCTCAAGAAAGCCACATGTCCTTGTCATCATCGTCAACAGCTACCGACACAAGTCAACCACCCATTCGCCGCTCAGTCTCCCATCAATGATGTACTTGCTAAACTAGTGTTGTTGTCGTCTGTGCTTGAATAAATTGGGGGCTATCGTGTAATATATAATATAGTTTAGCTTCCACATACCTTTGAAGTTCTAAATATGTCTCAATTGCATTGTCGTGTGATTCATGTAGAAGACATATAGTTCTAGCATAGCTCTGAAGTTGTAAACAATGGTTCAACTGTAATTTTATGTATTGAAGAAAACAAACATCTGGTGTGCATGCATACTTATTTCATTATGTCCAATTCATATGATCAAAATTGAATCCCAAAACACGTCACAACAAAAACAAAAACATGGCAATGCTAAGCATGCAACTACAATAGGCAGAAGAAAAGCAAAAAAGAACAAGCAGGTATAAGCATCAGCATCATCCATCATTCATCAAAGATCCAGAGTCCATACCGACATGTTTGAAGAGTGATTCTTAGAATATGACTAAATAGTTTCAATGATACAAGCAGGTGTAAGATGTAGGAACAATAGTTATTCAGGAATCCAGAGAACACTCAAAGGATGGTATGGGTTCTCTTCGGACTACAAAACCCCACTGAACCTTAAGCACTTCCAATATGGTGTTAAGAAATCAACCGAAAATTGAACTCAAGCTCTTCATGCATGAAGTTATTTCTCAATAAACTTCTTCAAGTCCTTCATCCATAATAAGTACTCTCGGCTGTCCTTGTTGATCATGTACTCATGCAAGAAGTTGGTGGTGGCAGGCGATATGCCTCTGATCTCCAAGTACTTGTGAAAAGCTTTCTGGAGGTTCTCATCAAGATCCCTATGTATATATTACATGACAAAATGTGAGAAACTTCAAAAGACAAAAACAAAAAACCCAATCGGAGAAAAGTAACTAAAACATCTTACGAGAATTCAGGTCCTTCATAAGCAAGATCTTCATCAGAAACTTCTGCTTCCCTGACAGTGAGGCTGTCAATGGTAACCTCGTCCGCGAAAGCAGTGCAGCAGAACTCCAAACCTGGACCATTTCCCTTCGAAACTTTGACAATCAATGGGATGCTGGACTGTGTTGGACCCTGGTCGTCCTGTTCATTGTCATTACCGTCTTGATCATTTCCATCATCTCCTGAGACAAGGCTGGGCATGGAAACAACCACTTCAATGTCCTCACCATGAAAGTTCCTGGTGAGAACTACAGTGCCGGTGCCCTGCTCATCCTTGATCTCAAACGGAAACTTGTCGGGAACTTCACTGACCTGACAAGTAATTACAATAACAAATCAAAATAATAATTCGAAGAAAATGCAGTGGTATTTATTTTTATTTGGGGGGGTTATTTGCATCTATAGAAGAGCTGTTTCATTGTTACGGCCACTTTTAAAATTTTAAACTATATTCTGAACGCTTACGTGAAGACAGCTCCTCTTGTAATCTTTGCCTGAACTTTCTTCGTGAATCTATACTTATGGTCATCGTAGAAGTGCATATCAATAAACAGATTCCTTGACTAAAAGTGCTACAGTCAGAAACCTTAAAAGTGTTTGAAAATTAGCACCATAACAACTGCAATACAACTTTATTGAACCATCATCCCAAACTTTGTTTTCATTGTTGTAATCTGAAACGTCCAGAGGTTAGGAGAAAATTTCTAAAATAGCATTTTCTTCCAAATAAATTTTGTTTGAGGTTTCCCATGATGGAAAGACTACCCCACCGAACTACTAAGGAATGGGTAAAAGTCAGGTCAACAGTTACAAAGGAATTTTATTAGACAAACAGGGATTGAAATGATATTCTAGAAAAAAAATCAAACGCTTAACTATCACACCCTTGAACAGTTGAACTTAATTAGCCAAATCTTAACCAAAAACATAATGCAAAGCCCCACTCTCCCTCAAAGTGGTTGTCCTATAACGATAATCATATATCACAAACATAATCAACTACAGCAACATAAACATTGATTAATTCATATTCATAGATTGCAATCATAATCGATCAGAGAAAAGAAAACACTAATTTGGGTCAAACTGCAGTACATCACTCACGCAAAAAATTTGCAAGTACAAACGTTCAATGCTTTTGATGGTCAATACTGTAATGACAATTAAAATGCAACTTCTTTTTTTGATAAAAAAATTTAACTTCTCGAAACTACCACGAATTGTAAATTCAACATTGTGATCGTGGAACTACAAGATGGTAGCTGTTCAGTTATGAAATTCCACCGTATGCAACTACAAACTTATTACGCCATTTCATAGAACTGCAACAATAAGTTGCATAAAAAGGTTAAAAAACTCTGTTAAACAATAATGCCTTGAAATGGCATTCGAACCCCAAACCCGTCAAATGCTTCACTACCACACACTTGAAGAGTTACACTTAAGTACTTAAACAAATTTTAAGCAAAAAAACCTCTGAAGTGACCATATTTCAATTATAAGTAACCATAATCAAGCAGTCACACCAACACTTATTTAAGTTGAATGGAACCAAATTACAAGTTCAGAAACTACTGCCAATTGCTAAAACAGTTCCATTCAAAATCAGACAGTACAAGTAAGAATTTTAAAAAATAATCCAAGGAAGTAAAAATATGCAAGTCACATTCCAAAGTAACAATTCCATTTGCCAAAAATAAAAATTGAAAAAAAAGTATGAACAAACCCAAAGAGAATGAAGTTTAAATCTTACGTCCATATCTTCCAATCACAGTTCCACTAACACAAATACCGCTATCGCAACTCAAAAATCAAAATTCGCAACGAAATTCCATCAAAGATCTAAACTTTTTCTCCGGACCCCAAAGAGAGGTCGAGCTCACCTGGTCGTGGTCCTCGGACTCCTCGGCGCACTCGATCTCGGCGTCAATGACACGGACAAGGCCTGCGTCGGACGAGAACGGTTTAGACCCGAAATCCCCGGGTCTCCGGCGACACAACGGGGCATTTCCGACCAGAAGCGGCCGGAGAAGCGCGGTGGAGTGGGAGATGGGTCGATGGAATAGAGATCGGACGGCGAGGGTGGAGGATGCGGCGGAGGCTCGCCGGAGGACGGCGGAGAAGGACATCGTCGGCGGTTGGGGTTTCGGATCAGGGGTTTAGGGTTTGGAGGGTTTAAGGGTTTGGTTGGTTCGGGTGAGAGACGTGGATCCGGTTTGGAAGGATCCGGACCCGAATAGATTCGAATATGAGGTTCAAGATGGGCCGGGCCGGAACATATGTTGACTCTGGTCACGCGGAAAGAAAAGTAATATAATGACAATTTTCATTAATATAATTAATATATTGTTTCATTATATTTAATGTCGATTTTCAACGGTTGTTCGTGTTTTGCCACTTTCTGATCTTTGAATGATAAATCTAATTGGATTTTTTTTCAAAATAATCAACTAAATAAACAAAATTAAAATAATATGCACGTGAAAAACTTAATAGGTAAAATATGCATCTTAAAAACGACACCACAAGTGTTATTTTCATTAACTAAAAATGATACTGTAGATAATATTGTAAAGAATGCAGTCGCTTGATGGGTGTTTTATATAATATGCTATAGTTTTTAAAAAATGTATTAACTTTTTTAATAATTTAACTGTGTACAAATAAGTCCTAATAAGAAAAATAAAATAAGAAAAATTAATCGTTTTAAACATGCAACATTCAGTTAAAAAACCCAAAAGGACCAGTATCTCAACTTAAAATATTTCAAAAGTATAATGGTCATTCACTAGATATGGATCCAATTACCATATGAGACTAGTTCGATTCGGAGATCTCTTGTTTTGAGCTGGTCAATACCAGAGATTGAATCTGAGTCTCATTTACATAATTGAGATTTAAAACAAATATTAAGTATAGCAGATTAAATCAAAAAAATTGGACCCGAATAAGAATTTTAATGGAATCTACCCGAATTCCCAAAACTCGATCGATTCACCCACGGACTTTTCACATGGGTCAAACTCCAACCGAAGCCCATTTTTTAAAACCTCAAATATTTAAAAAACGTAATATAGATGCCCACAAGACCTAACAAAAACCACCTCCAGGCCGGCCCATCCGAAACGAACAATTGATTCAACTCGTTCATGTACACTTGCATAAAAATGTAAACTTGTTAGAAGTTGATTGCCTTTTGAGTTGGCTATTTGAGCTGATTTAGCAATTAGAAATTCAAGTTTGGAAACAAAATTAAAATGTTTTAATTCGAAAACCAAAAATAAAAACGTTCTTGGGAACCACATTTCCTTCTTCAAGGTGGAGGAATAAGAAGCTCCGTAAAGCATTTTGCGATCCTCCAGTACCTCTTAACTGTTTTGTTGGATTCCTTTTACAATGTCAAATTCTTTAATCTTGCTTCTTCTTTTTCCTTTCTATAATCGAGAAATGCTTTGACCTATCCTCACACTAATTTGTGTTATTAGGAAGTATGGGTTTTAATTTTAAACAAGCAATATTTTTCATGATTCACGTATCTTAGCACTTCAGTCTTGGTATTTCGGATCCTAAAGTGGAGATTTGTGTTATTTTGATCGTATCATTATGTTGTTTGTCAATGTCGATTATATAATTCTTAAAGACACCTGGTGGTTTCTTTCCATGACAAATATAAAGTGAATAACCTTGGTAGTTTGAGCTTCAATCTCGACACCGAAGATCGCCGCCATTAACCTCGTCGATTCAAACTTAACCATGCAATCAAAATATATTCTTAAATCATTAAAATGGCAGGAAACTAAAGGTACCAAACATGTCAAGACCTTTTCTGCCTATGGCTACATCATTTTCATCTTAACAAGCCTTCGAGTCCTCTCTCATCTGCATCCTTATATTGTATCATTGTGAGTGCCCTTCGGTACCTCACACTTAGGTCCCGTTTGGGGTTTGATTTTAAGGTTGGTTCTCTGAAATCTAGTAGTTGAGAATCAGATTCTCAAATCCAAACACAAAATTTGAAAAGTGATTATCTAAATCTTGATTTTCCTCCCTAATTCTCGCTCACACAGTCCTCTCTCTTCAAAGAATCCGTTTTGTTTATGATTTATATCACTGTTCTCATATTTTAGACTTGGAAAAATCATTTTAGCCCATTGACTCGTATTATTTACTTGGAAAGATCATTTCAAAGTACAAAGGAATTTATTCTTCAATAGTAATGCTAGAATTGATTCGTGGTTAAAAAAATCAATTCACAAGAATCAAACAACAAATAGGGCCTTAATTAGCTATCGAATTACCTTCATGGTCAATCAAGCCAATTCACACACAACTCCAATCCTAATGATTTTACTTTTCGTAAGTGGCTTTTCAATAATCTTTTGGATCCATTCTCATCTCCTAAGAGTTCAAAACTTAAAATCGCAACTAGAAAGCTCATTTGGATACAATGTCTCCTCCACAAACTCTGTGAGGATCCAACAACAACAACCACACACCATATCATGATAATACATTGTTATCTATCTCCTTGCCAATCATATATTTCACGTTCAAGCCAGACACATTGATATCGACTTTCACTTTCTTCCAAATTAAGTCTCTGAAACGTCACTAGACGTCCAATTAATTTACACTAAAGGAGGGAATGGTCGATATCTTCATCAAAGGGATTCCCCGACACGTTTCTAGACACTTATTGCCAAACTCAGATTCATTTCCATGGGAATATAAATTGGCAAATAGAGACTAGCTCTAAATGTACTCAAAAAAATAATATAGTTATCCTCTTTCATATGTAGAAATCGCAACTAAGTACGTGTACGTAATCAATGTCAATTTTCAATCTCATTCCATTCAAATTGACTTGTAATCTCTATATCTACACACTTGCAGAAAACTTTTCACATCAACATATGATTGAGACTAGCTCAATTAGTAGCCCTTAAGGTTGAATTAGTCAGGACCAACGATTGATTCTCATCAATTGAGTTACATGTTTAGAATTTGACTAAAAAATAAGTAGTGCTTTCGAAAAAACATACATATAGAACATTACCTTAACTTGCCATTCTTTGTAAAAGTTACTCCCATGCAAGACAGCAAGTTCCAAGGAAGAAGCACATAACAAGTTATACTTTGAACTTGCGGAAGTATTCCAACGACATTTTCTCCTTCAACTGGCAATAACACTTGGTCCGAACATCAAAATCCATCGTGCTCGTGCGGAAACTTCAATCTTATATTAGAGCAACACTAACGGGTCATCCCTCCACGACCCGGTCATCTCCTGATGATCGGGTCATCTCCCTCTTAACGGGAGATGGCTCGGTCATCAACGACCGGTTGTCAAAAAAATTAATATTTTTTGGTTTTGTTTTTGTTTTAATTTTTTTGTTTGAATTTTTTTGGAAAATACGTTTTATAATTGTTTTGATTTTTTAGAATTTTTTCTAAATATTTTTCAAGATGGACTCCGAAATGATGTGAATGAGAGAGATATGTTGTTGTGGGTTGTGGTAGGTTATGGTTAAAATGTGAATAGTGTGAGAAAGAGAAGAAAATGAGTTGAGGAAAGAAAAAGGTTGATGTGGAAAAGAAAGAGATAAGAGAAAATGCTTACGATAAGTTGTCCAAGGTCATGGTACAGTGAAAACTTTAAAATTTGAAAACTAAAAGAATTAAAATAGACACAAGACGACGTAAAAGAGGCAGAAGAGAAATTCCCAACTTTAATCATCACTCCCACGACTCGAACATGTGACATCTGAACCACCTCACTCACACATAGTCCAAAACAAACCCAAAGTGCTTCCAAAGGGCCTTTTAATGATCTAGAGTCGTGTGGAAAGGAAACACAATGCCAATTTTAGTGGTGAATGAAATCGAACAATAATATTGCATCAATTCCAATCTGGGGAAAAATATATCTCCAAACGCATCGCCAACTTCTCTACACACGTCTCTCGCAAACCAATAAAAACCGAACTAACCGCCAAACCTGTTTTGGCGCGAAGCTTACGCGGCGACGTGCGGAGCCCAACCACCTCCTCTCCGCCGTCCGATCTCATCTGATCCCTCTCCTGACTGCCACGTGGATCACAGGGCAATCCCTACAAGTGAGAGGGGTGGAGGAGGGAATCTTATCTAGATTTTGGGATTTTTGTGTAAGACCTTTTTTTTTTCATTTCTAGTTTGATTTTTCGACTTCTAAATTTCCATCCGTCTAAATTATTCTGGATACCTTGTAAGTATCTTGGTTGAGATCTCCAAATACTTTGATATTTTTTGCTATACGTATAGACCTCGACACCAGATACTTAACACCACCATGCGGATCACAAGGACGATACCAGGATCACAAGGACGATACCAACTACCCAGACTAAGAGTTGAGCAACTTTTGTAGATTTTCAGGTTTAACAATTTAAGAATCAATTCCAAGTCGTTGAAACAAATAAAAAAAGAAAATGATTTGTAGACTCCAGTTAACACGTGTAATAACCTAATCTAAACACCTTAATTAACTAAACCTAACTTATCCTAATTATGCATGCTAACGAAGATGTGAGGAGATAAGGATGAGAGTTGAGTTGTTGGAAGGTGAGAGGAAAGAGAATTGGTGGGTGTTGATTGGAAGGTTTTTAGGTTAAGTGTGATTGGATGAGGTGTAGGTTGGATTGTCTATTTAAGGAGAAGTTGTAGAGAGATAAGGGTTTGACGTTTTCTTCACTTGAACCTTATCAGAGAGTGAGAGAGAGGAGTTTTCTTTGGAGAAGAAGAAGAAGGTGAAGAAGAAGAGGAGAAGAAGGAGAAGAAGGAAGAAGAAGAGAAGTGAAGTGACTCAAGCTTGGGAGGCTTCCACAACCGTCAAAAAGGTATGCCAAGTCTTCATATTAACTCCCCAAGAGGTGTGAGAGTGTAGAGGACGGCGTTGTGCCGTTTCTCCGGTGAAAAGCCTACTGGACGGAGGTTGAAGACGACTGGTTCGGTCGACCGTTGTGTGTTTCGGTCGACCGAACAACGTCTAAATGATGCATGTCCAGTGGGAAGATGTATTGTTCGGTCGACCGGTATATGGGTCGGTCGACCGATATTTATAAATATTAACTTACTGCCCGAAAACGGTCGAACGATGTCTGTGTGACGGTCGACCGTTTATGCCAAATTTCGCGGGAAATAAAGGGTTACATTAGTCGGTCGACCGGTGTTGTTTCGGTCGACCGAACCCAGTAGATAGGTTAGACAGGCCTTCGGCCGACCGAGTGTGTGTCTCGGTCGACCGAACTGCGCAAGGTCGGTTACGAGCGTTGACCATCTAAACGGTCGACCGCTCTGGATTCGGTCGACCGACCGAGTGCAGTTTTCCTGTAGTGAAGTGCTTGTTGATCCGGTTGACCGAAGGAGATTCGGTCGACCGAATCAAGTGGGCAGGATTCATGCAGACTTTCTTATCGGTTGAATGGACCCTGGTTCGACCGACAAGATATATATGTATATAAAATGTATAGCGTAGACCTTCCAAACGGTCGACCGCTAGATGACTTTTGTTCGACTGATAGACTTGTTTGTACAGTACCGTGTACTGTGTGGGGGACCGGCCGACCGGTGTGCTTTTAGCGGTTGACCGATCTGCCGCAGGTTGGTGGATTTATCCACACGCGATCCGTTGAGTATAGGTCGACTACCGGCTCCGAGGCGACGGTTGATTACCAGCTTTGAGAGCTACGGATTTCACCTTCGACGAAGGCGTATTATTGTACTACTGTTTCCTCTCTTACCGAGCGGGGTGTGAGGGATGTGTACCGTAAACCTTGGGCAGTTTGCGAGGGTTTAGCGGTAGGCCGAGGATGTTCCGGCAGGGTGCGCGCTTGGCGGCTCTTGGGGGAGCAGCGGCTGTCGTCTGACCCGAGTTGTGTATTCGGCGGGCTGACTCGCTCCTTGGGTGGCGACGTGTACCGGGGGTTCCTTCCTGCACTTTTGGGGAGCAGTGGTGTCGACTGACCCTTGTGAGGCAGCGGTGGACTGACTTGACCCTAGTGACAGGAGTGGTTCAGTGCCGCGGAGGCAGTGAGGGCATTATTGTGGGCCCGAGGTGGATGATCATGTGCATAGCATTGCATTGTCTTTAATTCCTTTTTATATTTTAGGAGGCTTGGTATACGGGGTTCCTGCAGGGAACTCAGGCATGTTTGTTTGTTTGCATTTCAGGTAGCGAGCAGGTTTAGAGTCAGGTGGTGACCGAGGACGGTGCCTCCGGGATCAGATCCTGTTCTCTTTTATATCTTCTTTTGTTTGAGGTAGTGATTACATGTATATTCACTTTTGTTGTAATCACAGTTGACTCATTTATATAGTTTGACTTCCACGTGGGTCTGTATCTTATATATTTTATATATATGTTGGTTTGTTTTCCCGTGACGTGCCCTGTGTTGACCGTTGACGGTCTTTATTATTGTTTAAATTTTCCGCTGTTTTTGGGTACGTTACAACACGTCTTTGAGGACGCTCATGACATGGAGAAACATGATTCATTTAAGTTGATGACGATGTGTACCTATTTTATCAACTATTTTAATTTCTTTTCAAATTGATAACGTGACAATCTAGACGTTCGTTTGTTTCCAAATACACCAGACGATTGTCATTTCAAAATGCGCATGTTAAATTATGTTACCAAAAGAACAACAAAAATTACGTACTTCATCTTTCATTCATTTCTCTCTAACTCTTGTCTTTTCCGGTTCACGTTAAAAAAAATCGTTGCAATGGACACTATTTCTTACGACAAGCATGTCAGTCTTCTTCTCAGTTCTATGTGAGAATGTCTTTCAAATCATTTGCACGTCAGTTTTGTAGGATCGTGTGGGTTTATGGGTCCACAATTAATGTTAATCACCTAATTACCTACTTGTTTATTCGATCAAAGAAATGCAGCGGAATTTAAACTAAAACAAGCAAGTGTAGGAATATGCAAACCACAAATCGACTCGGCGTTTTTATAGAGGTTCGGCACCCCACCCGGGTCCTAGTCCTCTCTTGTAAGCTCCGCTCGGATCACCGAGCTCCGCTCACGACTTCACTAACCACTCCCCGTTCCGGGCCGGGAGAGAACGCCTTTACAAGTCTTCAAGCTCGCGAACAATCCTCGCCGAGCTTGGCTCCTCCTCTCACAATCCGAGAGGATCACTTCGGGCTCTCACCGAAGTCTATACTCGTGTCTTGGGCTTTCACCAAGACCCTTGCTTCTTTCACAATGGTTGAGTGGAACAACACTCTCTAAACTTGAGCACACTTGAGTAGAATATGGAATTGATCACTAAGTGTGGAAGGTTTGAGCTTTTGAGTGTGTTTAGCTTTCTCTCTAATGTTGGGGACAAATAGGTGTTGGAGAGATGTGTTAAAATGTGTTTTACATCTCTATTTATAAGCTCCAAAAGAGTTATAGCCGTTGGGATTGATTGGGTAAGAGTTGGTGTAGGATACACAAAACAGAAACCTGCAGAACCCAATTCTGCCTAAAAACGGTCGACCGAATTTGGTATTCCGTTCGACCGTTTGGTCAAATTTCAGCTTTGACTTAAGTTAACTTAAGTTAACGGTCGAACGGGCTCAGGAGATCGGTCGACCGAATTAGTCCAGGCACTTTTGGGAGACCAAATTGTGTTGGTTCGGTCGACCGTTAGGAAAGTTTCGGTCGACCGGATGTTTGGAAATTTGGGGTATTTGGGAATAATACGAATACGACCGTTGGGTATAATACGACAAAACAAACGGTCTGAAAATATGTGTAAACGGTCGAACGGAAAGGTTAAAACGGTCGACCGTTTTGGACAGTTTTGTTTAGGTGTTTTCCGGTTCTAGTTTGGATGGTCTATTGAAGTCCAAATTACGTGAAATTTTGTGTGTGACTTCTATAGGGAACCTAGTATGTGGTTGAGTAGTTTTTAGCTCAAGTATGCTCAATTACACAAGGTTCCTAAAGACTCAAAGAAATACAAAATACATGTCTTCAAATGAGCTTGATTACATGTCTTGACTTGATTTCCTTTCTTCCTTGAGTCTTGATCACCTGTAGAGGTTAGCACAAGGCAATATATATGCAATGCAACATGTGTGCTACTCTACATAACAATAATTAAGATTAGGTTGATTAAATCATCAAAACATAGATTAAGGCCAAAAAGCCAACAAGTTTTAAACATCATTTGTCAATGATTGGAATTTCATCGCCTTTGGGTTTTTTTACGACACAACCATAAGGGTCCTTCGAGGGTCTATCGCGGGATAAACCAGTAAACCAAACTAAAAGAGACACATACATATGACAATGGACACAACTAACAAGACGTACTCGTCCCAGCACAGGACAAGCTTGTACTTCAATGGGACAGACATTTGCTTTGCAAGACAGACACATCCTTCGTGGTTCAGACTCATCCCTACGTAGGACAGACTGTAACATCTCGTAACAGTGGAAATTTAAAAATTTAAGCTGATGAGAATTTTATTTATACCGCAAGTGCACGGCGTCTATGAAGACGTGGCAAGTACGGGTCGAACACAAGGAGGGAGAGATTTCGTTGTTAGTGTGATTTCGATTTAGGGGAAGAAGGGAGAACAAATAAGTTGGGTTTTTTTGGTATTTTTGATTTAGTTATGTAAAGTACGAAACAAAAGCAATTAGAACTAAAACAAGAAATAAGAAGAGAAATCCGTTGGGTGGAGGTTTAGATTTAGGTTTAGATCAGAGAATTACTGAAACTTATTGTAAATCATGTTAGTTATGAAGCATTACAAGATAAATGACTTAACATAAACTCAAGTAATCAAAATAAACTAATCATGAACTTAAAATAATAACATGCAATTCATCTTCTCTAACCCTCATTCCATCACCTACACCCTTTGGAAAGAGTTAGAAACTCATGGAGGGAGGAAGAAGGGGTCCTAGAGAAACTAAGAAAAGAAAATTAAAAACATAAAATAAAAGAAACAGAATTTCATTGCTAAATTATGGAACAAAAGGAAGAACTCCTCACAACATCGTTCTCGGGGCTATTTATAGCCGATACAAGGGACCTAAGCATGAAATAAGAAAGTACACGCGTCAACACGCAACCGGTAAAATTTTTAGAGCATGAATCTAATTTGGTGCGGCGGAATCGCCACCTTTTTGGCTCAGAATCGACCCGGATTTTTCCTGTGTGTTTATGGTATGATTTCAATGTCATTTGCGCGTCTGGATTGATTCTTGCATATCTTTGGAGATCCGAATTAATTTCTTCATATATTTGAAGATCCACATTGATTTTTCTTTATATTTTATCCATAATAATAAAAGCTACTCGTGATTTGCAATTAGGTCCTTCACTTTTTGCAATTAAGTCCCCGGCTACTTTTGTGCTTAAGTCCTTGTTCTTTTCGTAATTAGGTCTTGAATGCTTTTATGCTTGGATACATTTCCATTTGAAGCCCGATAAACTTGAACTTGGTCTTTATGATAGAAACGAGTCTTTTGTACGCGTTTATGCTCGGGATGTGGGTAAATTGCATTCAGGTCCCTGTATTCTGTAAATAAGACTAAACACATACCTTAGTAGCATTTATTGATGTAAAAGTAATCTAAATGAAAGACATATGATGCAATGTATGCAAACCTAAATAAAACAAACAAATAGATATATACATAGATAAACACCCCCCACACCTAAATCATGCATTGTCCTCAATGAATGTGAGCAAGATACTACATGGATTTATGCATAAAAAAAAAGGAAAGATCTCACCAACGTGAAGTACAAAGGAAAGTTCATGGCTCTGTTGATGGACAAAAACCCGAATTCCCTCAAAAACCTGTGAGATGCTAAAGAAGGGATAAATACAACAGATGATTTATTTATTTATTTATTTATTTTTATACATATATAACTATGTACAAACATAAGTTCCCATCTTCATTTGTCAAGAGACATCAAATGGAAACTTCAAGAGTGGGTCAGTGCACCTGAAAAGGAAACATGACACCACGTGGGGCCAGAAAATGCATGTGTGGGCCGCCTTCACAAAAAGCGCTAGATGAAATGAGAGGTTCATGAATTGGACGCAAAGGCGTCTCATTCAACGGATCAAACTGAAAGAGCTTGAACCTCTCGAGAGTTTGGGAATTAAGGGGCAACGGAAGAGGAGTTTCTCCCGTTGCGGTGTTGAAGTTATGATCATCAATCCAAACTCTCCAACCAACTGGCTGGTGTGTCGGAACGAGGTCAAGAACCTCGTTAGGCATGTCCGACACACCAGGCGAACAAAAAGTGGGTCTCATACCCAAGGTATTTTCTAAGGCACTTCTAATACCCTCATGAGCTATGTGGTTGTTTGATGTTCCATCATTTCCAAGATGATCAGGAACAATGGTGAGAGGCAGACTCTCATCAGGTTGTTTGAAATTGAGGGTACTAGGGAGATCTTGCTCCACCAGAGCTGAGTCCTTAAGAGATGCAACATGAAGATCATGTGGCTCAAGGGCCACGGGACAAGAAGATAGGACACAATCCTGGGCCGACTCATGATGAAATTGGTCAATGTGTATCGAATCCTCCACTAAGTGATCGTGAATTGAAACCCCAAGTCCTTCAGACTGACTAGGAGTTTGGCTTTGACAGATTGTGCTTTGAATTTGTGGATGTGGTGGTGGTTCGATATCAAAAGGTGGATCCTCATGTTGACACGAAAAGTTACTCTCCTTACGTTCACCTAATTGTTGTATCATTTGACTCAAATGCGATGTTATATTTTGTACGGATCGTTGAGTGGATTCCATGTACGTAAGGAAAGTTTGTTCCAAGGAATTAGGTACGTGGTCAACTATGAGGTCCAAGTTTGAGCTTGTGAAATTATGGGATTGGGTGTTGATGGGCTGAGAATAATGATTTGACGTGGGGAGTTGGTAGAATTCTGGGTATTCGGGAGGAGGATACTGAGGTGAAAATGAAGTATAAGAATTTGGATAGGAATTGTTTCTCCACGAATCCATCACTCTCGGGTTGTACGCGGATGCGTAATAGTCATTTTGAGCGTCTTGGGAAAAAGTATGCTCATACTCAGGCTCTGGGGGAACATAAGGGCATTCCCTGATAACATGACCACTCAACCCACAACAGTCGCACGGTACGGCTACTGGAGCCACCGGTGCACTCATGTTGTCTGTCCTACGCATGAAGGAGGCAAAAGTTTGTTGTAATGTCTCAGTTTGTTGACCAGCATATGATCCGACATAACTAGATTGTGGTCTAGCAGTCGGTGCCTCTCTCATGTTACCCCAATATAAGGATTGCTCAGTCATACAATTAGGATTGTCCCAACCATATGGGGTGTTAGTCTGAGCCACCCCAGGTTGCAAGGTTTTAGAATACCAGGAAGCATTGTCCTGGTCCCAACAATGATATGGATGGTTGCTCATGTAACCATCCATCAAAACACTCTTGAGTCAAGTACTCTTACCCTTATGAGGCTAAGCAAGCACAAGTTCTCGACTCGACCCTAAAATGCTAATAGATAATGTAAAGGGGAGGAGACTAGAACGTATAAGTAGGTGAGAAGAAGATGACTCAGAGGAGAAGGGAAACTTAACTCTAAAGATAGATAAGAGGGTCGGTCAGAGGTTTCCTAAGAAAGCACGGTTCAAACAATCCTAGACCTAGTGTCGCTTAGATCTAGACGACTCCTAACTGGTTGAGTCGAATTGATTTGCTTGATTCACCTCCCTCACCAATCAAACCAAGTTGGCCAGTTAGTGTATAGCTAGTGGGGGCGCTTCCGACAGAGTCGGTGCCAATTAGACAACCACGTCGCTTGGAAGACTTTCGTCAACACAAAAACACTTTCTAGACACCAAATTGAATTCAATTAGCTTCAGGTCATAGCAAGTCAAACCAATCTCCTCCTTAATTGAGTCCGAGTCCTTAGGGGTCAATGTCTAATTGATTTTAATTTTAGGCTTGGGTGACACTTGAGGATTGTGATTTGTGGGCCACGGAAGGGTGATGAAATCCCTACCGTATCTTTTCCTATGGAGTTGCCCTTAAGATAGTTTAACTTAGATCTAACAAAGATAGTCAAACAATGGTCTTTTTAATGGGGGCAATTGCAAGGTTGTATGCAAATTAAATTATATGCTTAAATGCAGTCGTTAAAAACCGCGATACGTACCTTGTCTCCAGCACTCTTCAACAAAAATAATTTGCAATAATTTAGCAAGAATAATGCAAACAAAACATTATATGATGCATGCACTAAGGTCTTTCTAATTTTGCCAATTTTTAGGTCAGAGTTGAGTTATTGCTAATTATGGAATTTTTGACCCTAACACGTGCAATTCTACGAAAGGAAACTTTTCGAAAATTCAGATTATACGAGAAAGGCAAGAAAAGTTACCTCCGCAATGCTCAGACAGGTTCGCCGCCTGCTCTCGAAATTTCCAGTAGCTCAATGCGACCAATCCACGATGTAGACGACCCCAGAGAAAAATGACGCCCAGAAGCCTTACTGGTGCGGCGAATTCGCCGCAAGTTGTTCTTCAGGTGCGGCGATTTCGCCGCTCGTTTAGCTCCAAATGTGCCAGGATTTCTCCGCGCACTCTGTTGTCCCCTGAAACACAAATCCAAATACTTAGATTGCGCACAAGATAAACAGGATAAAATCGAAAACACAAAAACAACAAAAATCTGCGTCGCCTCCCCGGCAACGGCGCCAAAAATTTAAGCTGATGAGAATTTTATTTATACCGCAAGTGCACGGCGTCTATGAAGACGTGGCAAGTACGGGTCGAACACAAGGAGGGAGAGATTTCGTTGTTAGTGTGATTTCGATTTAGGGGAAGAAGGGAGAACAAATAAGTTGGGTTTTTTTGGTATTTTTGATTTAGTTATGTAAAGTACGAAACAAAAGCAATTAGAACTAAAACAAGAAATAAGAAGAGAAATCCGTTGGGTGGAGGTTTAGATTTAGGTTTAGATCAGAGAATTACTGAAACTTATTGTAAATCATGTTAGTTATGAAGCATTACAAGATAAATGACTTAACATAAACTCAAGTAATCAAAATAAACTAATCATGAACTTAAAATAATAACATGCAATTCATCTTCTCTAACCCTCATTCCATCACCTCCACCCTTTGGAAAGAGTTAGAAACTCATGGAGGGAGGAAGAAGGGGTCCTAGAGAAACTAAGAAAAGAAAATTAAAAACATAAAATAAAAGAAACAGAATTTTATTGCTAAATTATGGAACAAAAGGAAGAACTCCTCACAACATCGTTCTCGGGGCTATTTATAGCCGATACAAGGGACCTAAGCATGAAATAAGAAAGTACACGCGTCAACACGCAACCGGTAAAAATTTTAGAGCATGAATCTAATTTGGTGCGGCGGATTCGCCGCACTTTGCTCTTGAGGTGCGGCGGAATCGCCACCTTTTTGGCTCAGAATCGACCCGGATTTTTCCTGTGTGTTTATGGTATGATTTCAATGTCATTTGCGCGTCTGGATTGATTCTTGCATATCTTTGGAGATCCGAATTAATTTCTTCATATATTTGGAGATCCACATTGATTTTTCTTTATATTTTATCCATAATAATAAAAGCTACTCGTGATTTGCAATTAGGTCCTTCACTTTTTGCAATTAAGTCCCCGGCTACTTTTGTGCTTAAGTCCTTGTTCTTTTCGTAATTAGGTCTTGAATGCTTTTATGCTTGGATACATTTCCATTTGAAGCCCGATAAACTTGAACTTGGTCTTTATGATAGAAACGAGTCTTTTGTACGCGTTTATGCTCGGGATGTGGGTAAATTGCATTCAGGTCCCTGTATTCTGTAAATAAGACTAAACACATACCTTAGTAGCATTTATTGATGTAAAAGTAATCTAAATGAAAGACATATGATGCAATGTATGCAATGCATCATAAGAAATCAAGAGATTATCAGATAAAACTCATTAACGGGAATGTTACTCATACAAATCAACAGTCGGTGCACCAATAATACAACAGAGTTTGTCAAAAGACATGATTACAACAATACTATGAAGGACAGATACAAGTAATCATGACGACCTCGAAGAGTACGAAGAGGATCCTGACCCCAAAATGTGTGTGCCCGGTGTCACCATCCGACATAACCTACTGCGGTCCTGAAACATGAATCAAACAACGATGCCTGAGTTTCCCATTAGGAAATCCCGTATGCCAAACTCGCCTATATGAATGCAACAGTACGGTAAATGAACCTATCATACTAGTAGCATGTCATACCAACATTTGAAATGCATCAAATCCCTCCAAGGGTAAACGGGACCTCAGTCCAACAACACAAGGACCCTCAAAGGTCAACAAGAACATCAGTCTAGAAACAACAACGGGTCTCCCTTGGAAACATACCGTAGGCACATACGGTCTTACAGACAATACGTGACGCACCCCCCACACGCGACTACTCGAGTCAAAAGGATCGGTGAGGAGCGTCTGCACTTCCACGCAAAGTAACCATGTGGTCTACACCACCTCGACGGAGCCGTAGCCCGGTCTGTCAACATCCCCAGATAGGTGCCCAATCGGGGATCATCGCCAGAAAAACATCGACGACATCACCGACACAACATCGGCGGTCCAACATACGTCCGACACAACATCAGACGACACAACCACAAGCTGGAACATCGTCAGCACCATCATCGCCAACAAAAACCTCAGCGGCATCGCCGGCACAACCTCGGCGGTACAACTTACGTCCGACACAACATCAGACGGGTCCAGACCGTAGTCTGCAGGGTCATCATGCTCCACAAGTCATGCATCAACATGCATTAGGATCTGCGATCCATTAGGTCTGCTACTCCACAGAGAGTCAAACAACAACACGTCACACTACTGTCCATCAACGAAGGTGGCACGACCCAAGTGCCCACACTCTTCCACACGGCGGTCCCTGGGCAGGCACGAGCACGTACCCACCGTCACCTCCCGGCTCACGCTCTAAGCGAGGACACGGGTTTCCGTGGACAGAGTTAACACAAACACAAGGACCAGGAATTTAGTTCTACGCAGAAACGGTCGACCGAAAGAGCATAACCGGTCGCCCGTTCACAAACTTGTCCCGCTTAGGAAGAAAATTCGTTCTGCAATACATATATATGATAACGGACACAACTAACACAGACTCGGCCCTTCATGGGAAAGAATTGTTCTTCGCGGGACAGACTCGTTCCTATGTGGAACAAACATGTGCTTCACGAGGCAAACCCGTCATTCATGGGTCAGACCCGTCTGCACGTGGAATATGTTTGTCCTTCACGAAATAGACTTGTTCGTTGTGGGACATGCTTGTCCTTTGAGGGACAAACCTATCAGTCTGAGGGACAAACATATTCTGCTTAGGGAGAGAACTTGTCCTACGACACATACATATGATAGGGAAAGATGATTTAGGTATTTTTTGGGTTTGAGCATATGGGAAGTTTGATTATCATTTCTTTCCTTTCGAAAATGTTGTTTTTTGATAATCCATAGAATTAGAACCATCATACCACTTGTTACGTAAGTAATTGTCTATCACTTTGTTGGAAATCTCATTTTCTAAATACTTTAAAATAATAAATTTAAAACCACAAATACTGACATACAAGGGAACGTGAAGCGCGTTCCAGACGCGACGTACATATATCAGGACTCAATGAAAATATTAATAACAGATAGACAAATAGTCTTTTATCTAAGCAAACCACGAGCATTTCGAGTCTCACGACGAAGACGATGGTTAGTTGTTGTTAAGATCACTAACTTTGTTTTTAGAGTCCTTATACACAGCCGCGCGCGTCCTAAACGCGGCTGACGTGGTCAGTTGAGTCAGCAATCCCGCAATCCAGTCAGCAGAGAAATTCATTTAATAACATATTGGTGTCACATGCAACTTTTAGTTTCCCAATGCAACATTATTTTCTCACTGCAACGTTTGGTTTCCCCATGCAACTTTTACTTTCTCACTGCAACGTTTGGTTTCCTATGCAACTTTTACTTTTCCCAACGCAATTTTTGGTTTCCCCAAACAACAACTTAAAAAGGCAAAACATGTTCCTTTTTAACATCTACGTCTATCCTTTTTAAGTTTGTGGTTAACCTTTTTAACTGTGAGTTGTACCTTTTAAAATGATGTCTGTTCCTTTTTAAGAATTGTTTGTTCCTTTTTATGTTTGAGATTTTCCTTTTTAACTGTGAGTTGTACATTTTTAAGTGTAGTCTGTTCCTTTTTAAGTGAGTGTACATTTTTAAATGTGAAGTTTTCATTTGTAGTGTTTTTTGTTCCTTTTTAAGTTTGTGATTCTCTCTTTTAATTGTGACTTGTACATTTTTAAGTGATGTATGTTCCTTTTTAGGAATTGTTTTTTTTATGTTTGAGGTTCTCCTTTTTAACTGTGAGTTGTACCTTTTTAAGTGTAGTATGTTTCTTTTTATGTGAGATTTGTTCCTTTTTATTCCTTTTTAACTGTGAGTTGTACCTTTTTAAGTGTAGTCTGTTTCTTTTTATGTGAGATTTGTTCCTTTTTATGTTTGAAATTCTCCTTTTTAACTGTGAGTTGTACCTTTTTTAAATGTAGTATGTTCCTTTTTAAGTAAGTGTACTTTTTTAAGTGTGAAGTTTTCCTTTTTAATTTTTGTTTCGTCCTTTTTAAGATATATTGTTCCTTTTTAGGTACTACTTTATCCTTTTTAAGTTCCTATTTTTCCTTTTTAAGTATTGCTTCATCCTTTTTAATTTTCTGTTTTTCCTTTTTAAGTTGATGTTTTTACTTTTTAATTTTCTATTTTTACTTTTTAATTTTCTGTTGTTTTTTTAAGTTATGTTTGCTCTTTTTTAAGTTGTTGTTTTTCTTTTTTAATTTTTTGTTTTCCTTATTAATTTTTGTTTCGTCCTTTTTAAGTTATGTTGTTCTTTTTTAGGTACTGTTTCATCCATTTTAAGTTTCTGTTTTTCTTTTAAACAAACCAACTTTAAACAATAACACCACAAAGAAACAAACTTTTCAAAATAACATCAAAAAACTAAGATCGATCTGTCACATAACAAAACTAAAAACTTTAAATCAACCACAAAGAAACAAACTTTTCTTCAAAAACTCAACACAAAAAACCCAAATCAGCTACAAAAAACCACACTTACAAAAAAAATCAAGATCAATCAATCATAGTGTAGGATTTCATGTTTAATTATACATATATATTTTCGAATTTTTTATGTATAATAAGGATCAATTTTCACTTTTCTATAATTTATTTCATGCATGCATCAATTTGTTTCAATATCTAGTTTCAAAACTTTATTAAAACAAATTTGGACTCCGAAATTCATACCTAGAAGTTCTCGAAAACTTCTTGAAGATTCGGAGACGTTGGGGATGCTCCTCGCTGCACCGGATGCCTCCGAGTATTCACCAAACTCTAAACAAGATCGGAGAGAGGGAAGCTAGTCTCTCAATCTCCGATAGGGTTTAGAATCCAATTACTAACCCCTCTTTAATTCTCTTGAGAAGATGATCTCTTAAGAACTAAAACTAAACTTAAGAATTAAGGGATTTTCAGGGAGAATTATGGAGAGAGAATTTTGCTCAAGAAAATAATGAATGAATTAATTAGGTAATGAAATAAGTTTGTATTTATAAGCTCTCCCCAAATTACCTATTCATGTGCAACCCCTTGCTCATGATCTCATGCAAAATTCCATCTAACCATCGATGAGTCAAATTTGGCACTTAAGTACTCACCTCCACGATCCGTTCGTAGAGACTTGATTTTCTTGTCGAGTTGGTTCTCTACTTCATTCTTGAATTCTTTGAACTTGTCAAAAGATTCACTTTTGTTTCTCATTAGATAAACATAGCCATAACGACTATAATCATCCGTGAACGTAATGAAGTACCTGAAACCATCTCGTGGACTAGTACTCATTGGACCACATACATCGGAATGTATCAAATCCAACAAGCCACTCGCCCTTGGGCCTTTTTTCTTGAAAGGCTTTTTGGTCATTTTTCCCATTAGACATGATTGGCACGTCTCCAATGATTTAAAATCAAGTAGACCAAGAAGGTTAGCTTCTTGCAATTTCTTGATGCGCTTTTCATTTATGTGACCAAAACGATAGTGCCACAAGAGAGTATCATTCTCGTGAGTGGTCTTAAGTCTTTTGTTATTGATATTAAAGATTTGTTTATTATCCAATTCAAGCAAATAGAGACCATTCCTTATGAACGCATTTGCATAGAACACACCATTCTTCGATATAGACAAACAAGAATTTGAAATATTTATATTAAAATTATCCATATCCAGACATGATACAGAAATAATATTCTTGCTAATCGAAGGTACATAATAAACATTCTTTAAACATAAATTTAAACCACTACACAATTGAAGCACCACAAAACCTTGTGCAACCGCAGACACGTTCGCACCATTTCCGACCTTCAATTCTACCTCGTTCCTTACGAGTTCCTTCCTATCCATGAGTAGCTGCACATTAGAAACTATGTGAGCACAAGATCCGATATCAATTACCCAATCCTGAACAGAGGTGGCTAAATTTATTTCAATAACAAATATACCTTTGGCCTTTTTGGGGCGCCGACGTTCAATCACTCTGTTGTCAAGGTCTTCCTTGTACTTGGGGAAATTTGGCCGGATGTGTCATTTTTCACCGCAGTGAAAGCACTCCGTATTGGGAGTTGGAGATTTCTGAGATTTCCCCCTCGAGACACTTTTATGAGCATCTCCTACTCCCTTGCTCTTGATTGAACCACTTTTGGTAGATTTTCCCTTTCCTTTACCAATCTTATGGCCCCTCTCATGGACGGCAAGGACTTGCTTGTCCCTACCCTTGCCCATGTCAACTTCAACAGTTTTGAGAGCGTTGTGAAGCTCCTCAAGACTCACTCCTTTTTCACGCACGTAATAGTGCATCACAAAGTCCTTAAAGGACGGGGCTAGAGAGCCAAGAATCATATCTTCAGCAATGTCCTCGGGCATTGGTGAAGAGAGCTTTGCCAACTTCTCAATGTATCATTGCATCGTAAGAAAATGCATAGATACCGATGTTCCCTCCGCCATATGACACCTTGTGAGTGCGATGGTGGTCTTATAGTGCTCCTTTCGGGCACTATCCATGAACATCTTTGATAAAGCCTCCATGGTCTTCTTGGGTTTTGAATCCAAGTATTTCGCTTGAAGCGAGTCACCCATGGATGCTAGCATAAGACTGTGAACTTGGTTCTCTTGGTCTTCCCACTTGGCTTTAGCCTCTTTCTCTTCATCGGTTAATCTCTCATTCCACTTTGGGATTGGACCTTCCAAAATGTGAGATAGTTTCTCAAACTTTAACACGATGTTGAGTTTGAGTTGCCAACTAATGAAGTTTGAGTCATCATTTGCTAAAGGGTGTTTTTCTATCATGGATCGTACGATAGGTTGGATGTTCGACATTTTTCTACAAAATAAATCATACAGGTTTTAATGCCAATTTTATGTTTTAATACACATGCATACATATATCGAATATATAAATGTAAATGTTGCAAATAAAAATTTTGCCCATAAATGCAACAATCCAAGATCCCATCAATTGTAATATAGACTAGCTAAGGGCTATCGAATAGATTACAATATCAAGGTAAGAAAACATTTTCTAATCACAACCTTTTTGAATTTTAGCAACATTTAGCATCTTCAAACTCTTGTGACTCTTGTCGTTTTAATTATGAGGGAATACGACCTATCCTCGTAAGAAAAACTTTTTCCCAAAACCGAACGAGAGCTCTAGGTAATGTTAAGAAAACTTATTTTCATTTGATACGAGATACGTTTATCCATTGTATTCACAACTAAACATACTTGGGTTTCACTAGGGTGAAACACACCTCATATATTTAATTGTGGCACAACAACAAACAATCTTTATATCTCCCACTATTCCCAAAGATGGAGGGAGCTATCTCCCGCTAAGAGCGAGCAGAGTATCCCTTGATCAATGGCTGCTAGTAGATGAAAATAAGAAGGAAATTTATTCTTAATTTCTGTTGGACAATTTAACATGTGATTTAGAATTTTAGGTTATCATGCATATTATTAATTATACACATCCTAACATTCAACACATTCATCACATGCATAGCAAGATAAAAAATAGAAATTAAACATTCACACAATCCACATCGTGTGAGTTTATATGTTCCCTTCGATCCTTGATCCTCGATCCCCGATCCTCGATCCTCGATCGATGCGCTACAGCGGCGACTTCCTCTTGCACTGGAGATGTAGATTTTACAGAAAATAAACATGCTCCTCACATTCGATAAAAAACCGACTAGTGCAAGTCCTATGTAAAAACCTCTCATATGCATATGCAATTTATCTAAAAGATGGAAATAGAGAATTTGGCTTTTACATACATAAGCCCCTGTATTATAACAATTATAAACATTCATAGCTGCTGATTTGGAACATACAAACAAACAAATCCTGCAAAACAACTCGAGCATCCATGCACGCAATATCGCTATAAACTATCCAACCTAGTTTATCAAGCATCTAGAATCCCAAACAATTCTTTGAAAAACATTTTGAAATCCATTAAAAACATTTTTCATGCATCCATAGTTCACAAATTAATTATGAACCGCTGTCCATCCAATTTCCAATGGAAAGATCAATCGTAGTTTTTCGGTTTTGTTGATTCTCTTACAAAATAATCGTTTATACTTAAAACGAAATTATTGCAAGTTAGACTTATGTCTAAATCATAATTCTAATAATTACATGTCATGTTTTAAACATTCAAAACATTTAAAACGAATTATTATAAAGAATTATTTCAACAAACATTTAAAGACCGAAAAACCGGTAAAACGAATTGTTTAAATCCTAGATAGTAAACTAAATTTGTTTACAACCATAAATCATAAGAAAATTGAACCCTAAGCTCCGATACCACTGTAGGATTTCATGTTTAATTATACATATATATTTCAAATTTTTTATGTATAATAAGGATCAATTTTCAATTTTCTATAATTTATTTCATGCATGCATCAATTTGTTTCAATATCTAGTTCAAAACTTTATTAAAACAAATTTGGACTCTGAAATTCATACCTAGAAGTTCTCGAAAACTTCTTGAAGATTCGGAGACGTTGGGGATGCTCCTCGCTGCGCCGGATGCCTCCGAGTATTCACCAAACTCTAAACAAGATCGGAGAGAGGGAAGCTAGTCTCTCAATCTCCGATAGGGTTTAGAATCCAATTACTAACCCCTCTTTAATTATCTTGAGAAGATGATCTCTTAAGAACTAAAACTAAACTTAAGAATTAAGGGATTTTCGTGGAGAATTATGGAGAGAGAATTTTGCTCAAGAAAATAATGAATGAATTAATTAGGTAATGAAATAAGCTTGTATTTATAAGCTCTCTCCAAATTACCTATTCATGTGCAACCCCTTGCTCATGATCTCATGCAAAATTCCATCTAACCATCCACTATTTAATAATAAATAATATTAGCCACGAATTAAATCAATTATGGACCAATTCCATGCATGATCTAATTAATTCTTAAATTAATTTTGCACAAAACCGTCTGGACCGGTCGACCGTTTCAAGGTTCGGTCGACCGCTCGAACCATGTTTCGGTCGACCGTTCTATAACTCGGTCGACCGTTCGTAACACGAACTATTCCATCGCAATGTTCGGTCGACCGACCGATCACATTCGGTCGACCGTTCGAACAGATGAAAATTCCCTGTTATCGGTCGAGACACGTCCGGTCGACCGCGCTCGATCGGTCGACCGTTTACTGCTATCCGGTCGGCCGTTGGAGCACTGTTTTGCAGACTTGTCAAATTTCGGTTTAACCCCTACAAAATTTGACATTTCGGGATTAGTAGTAAATTCACAACTTATGTAACATATTATCCTATGTAATGATCAATCATTACACCCCATAATATTTACATCACATATGAATTTGATTTAGATTCTAATTATGTTATCAATCACAACATAATTTTGATTTTGCTTGTTCACCCAATGTGTCATATTTTCTACATGAAACCCGACACATCTTATGAACTCAAAATCCCCATTTCTTGTTTCCCAGTTTTGCGGTGTGACCTATGGGAGGATCTAAACTAAGTTGGCAGTGATATTAAGAGCTTAATATCACAAGCTATAAGTGTTATCTAGCTACACATTATAGCTCCCAATTAGTTAGTGTTGACCAGGACCTTCGCCCAGTTGACTTTACCACTCCACTAAAAGCAATTGCTGTTAGTGAGGGGGTCAACTAAACTATTCTTCCCCCGGTAGCGCAGACCCCAAACTAAGCGTCGGGTGGACATAAGGGGCTGCACGTTTGTGCCAACGAGCTGGGATGTTAAGCTCATGAGCCCAAGAAATTGCTGGGGCCCATACCCCAACAATCCCCCCCCCCCCAGAATTTTACATCCGTACAGGGGTAAGACTCGAACTCTTGACCTCGCTCTGATACCAGTTGACCAAGACCTTCGCCCAGATGACTTTACCACTCCACTAAAAGCAATTGCTGTTAGTGAGGGGGTCAACTAAACTATTCTTCCCCCGGTAGCGCAGAGCCCCAAACTAAGCGTCGGGTGGACATGAGGGGCTGCACGTTTGTGCCAACGAGCAGAGATGTTAAGCCCATGAGCCCAAGAAATTGCTGGGGCCCATACCCCAACAGTTAGATGTCTTAATTCCACTCGAACCAAACCCGATCCAATTAGTGATGGAGTGCACCACTTGTGTTCGTCCATTGCCTCGTGATATTAAGAATACACACAAAGTAGTATTGTGTCATCTTTGTATTAGTATTCATTTTTTATCTCTTTAAGCTAGTTATCAATATGTTACTTAACTCAAATCACATTGTGTACATTATAACTTTGCTTTATCAAGGGGCTCACTAATATCATCACTCAATTAAGAGGGGGCAATGATAGTCTTTTGACTAACTATCTTCTCCAACAAAAGTTGTACTTAACCAACCAATGCCTTTACACTACACTGATCGATAGTTCAAGACACTGATCTAATTAAGTATTCCTTAAGTGATTAGATATAAGTCTCATATCAAAGGACCAAAGACACAGTAAAATATCAATGACACAGAAACACATTTCTATAATATTTTACTTATTAGGTCTATTCAGTATACAAAGGTAATATTTTCCTCTTTTGCATACCCGTGTTGTCACTCACTTGTAGAGCTACAATGATCTATGACCAACACGACAATCTTAACTCGGTAATTAATGTTCCATGTTAATTACCATGATTGCGAATATCTTTTGTTTTATGTAAACCAATATCTTTTAGAGCTCTACGGTTAAGGACCAAGAGCCTCTTCCTTAACACTTCCAAAAGACGAATAACATAAACATGGAACAAAATGATATCTCATTCAATTCATAATAATTGGCATTTAAAAGTAAAACTTTCAGAACACTTTCCCTTCACATAGAACAAAACCAAAAACTTCAAATCAGCCACAAAAACCAAACTTTCCCCAAAAACCACCACACAAAAAACTCAAATCAGTTACAAAAAACCACATTTCCGAAAAAACCCAAGACCAATCCATCACATAACAAAAACCCAAAACTTCAAATCAGCCACGAAAACCAAACTTTCCCCCAAAAACATCATACAAAAAACTTAAATTAGCTACAAAAAACCACATTTCTCCTCCTCCTCGCATCGAGAAAGACTCCAACGCCGACCATTTCCTCCACTTCCTCGCCGACCAACTATATCGTGACGTCCTAACCAACGGCGTCGGCGTCCCAACCTCCTTAAGACTCACTCCCGCGTCATCTCATCAGCATCTCTCTTACCGATCTCGTCTTCCATCGGGAGAAAATGATGGAGAATGAAAGGTTTGGGGATAATAGAAGGTTTTGAGAATATATGTATGTTGGAAACCAAATGTTACATAATTCCGCGTGCGTGTGATTTGACACAAAATAAATAAATAAATAATATGTAATTTAATTAATCTTTGGATTTTGCTGACTGCATTGTCTGTCCGGACGCACCGTGGCAGATCTTCATGAATTCATACCGTAATTCGAAAACCTAAACACTGCCACGTGGACCAACGAAATTCTCGTACGCGAAGTGGAGTCACGGGGGTCGACGAGGCCAACGTGGATACGTGACGATTGGTCACGTTCACTCCGGAAGGGCCCACAGATTACGTTTTATTTACAGCAATGCCGTCGGGCGGTGACGTATATAAAAGGCGGAGGACCGAGGAAGAACTCGCGAGTTGTAGCTAGAAGAAGAAGAAATGGATTCCGATGACAGAGCCTTCATGAAAGACGTCAAACGCGTCATAATTAAGGTCTGTTCTTTCCTAGTTTCGATGCTCTCTTTGGTTTCGTTGTGATTTGAGCTTCGTGTTGGTGTTATTTTCATCGCGTTTGGCAGCGGAATCCCTAAAAATATGACCTTTTCGGCCAACATTGTTATTTTGTTGCGAAATCGAAGGTGGTTTGGATTTTAGATGGGTTTTTTGTGTGTGGGGGAGAAATGGAAAAGATCGAGCCTTTTGGTTTTGAGGTGTTTAGTTGAAGTTAAGTTTATATAAATTTTTGGATTTTTGGTGTTTTCAGAAATAATTTTTTAAAATAAATTTATAATGCTACATTTTGTATTCCACGAAAATTTTCAATTTTTTTGCTAAATTTGCGTAATTGTACCGAAATTAATGGTTGTGTTTCCTCTGACATGTGAAGTTGGTCTGGGATTCTAGTTCTTATTGAGTGTAAATGGCTTTTCGTGTGTTTTAATTCGACTCGCGTTTAAGGTGCGAATGTATATTATATTGATCTGGTTTGGTCATGTAGGTTGGGACAGCTGTTGTGACTAGAGGCGATGGGAGGTTGGCTTTGGGGAGAATGGGATCTCTGTGCGAGCAGGTCGGAGAGATTTTTCCTTTATTATTATTATTTATGTTTGGTTTCACAGACTGCTCTTTTTATTGAAATTAAAGTGCTTGTGGTTTTGACTGAGGGAAAGAAATTTTGCAGGTTAAAGAATTGAATACTCGCGGTTATCAAGTCATTTTGGTTACTTCAGGTGCAATTGGCGCCGGACGGCAAAGACTGAGATACAGAAAATTAATCAACAGCAGGTTTCCAGTTAACACACTTCATTGAAAAAATAATTACAAAATGATGACTAAAATTTAATTTCAAGAGAAGGTTCGGGTTTTTTGGGACTTACTCTGAAGTTTGAACCACAAGTTGAAACTCTGTGAGGGATGTGATTTTACTGATTTATGGAACCAAAAACTGAGAGTGAGGAGATAATGGTGCAGCCTCATCTTATTCCTTCAAAATATCTCAGATGGGGTAAATCAACCTGGAACTTGAACTTTATGCTTCGTGAATTTCGACCGATGCTTTAATTGACGTGGGATGCAGATATTTCCTCTGACACTTACTTACCAAACATATTAAATAAAAAAAATCACCAAAGTTATGCCAATAAACAACTATATTTATTTACTGCCAGAACTGAATACTCAGTTTTGTAAGTCGCTGTAATTAAAGCAGGCATAACCATAATTTATTGATGATGTTGTTTTTGTAAAGATCTTTTGAAAGACTTATTCATGAGCATATAACTTTTTTGCAGTTTTGCTGATCTCCAAAAGCCACAGATAGAGCTTGATGGGAAAGCATGTGCAGCCGTTGGACAAAGTGGTCTTATGGCTCTGTATGATGCTTTATTTAATCAGGTTAGGCCTTAGTTTCTTCCCTTCCATGTCATTATTTGTGTCATATGCAGTGTACAACATGGACAATACTCTTCTAATCTATAAAAAGAACCTAATGTTTAAGCTGTTAATTGCAGTTGGACGTGACATCATCTCAGCTTCTGGTGACCGATAATGATTTTAAAGATCCAAGTTTCAGGATGCAGCTCTCTGAAACGGTTGATTCATTGCTGGCCTTGAGGGTTGTCTCTGTTTTCAATGAAAATGACGCAATCAGCACTAGAAAAGCTCCGTATGAGGTGTGATAGTCATCATCATCTTTTACCTGAGCTTCCTTATAAACATAGCTATACACATGAACCTGATATAGTCGCATTGATAAATTTTTAGAATTGGCCCTTATTTTCTTTCCTTTATAAGTACATACCCTTCCGGATGAGAAACCTACTCAATTTACTTCCTCGGTACATGTAAAAGCTTGAGATTAAAAGCTTTATTGTTGTTGTACTTGTATAAGTTATATATGTGTAAAATCACTATTGTTTTATTTTGCTGCTCAATCGATTCTCGGTTCTTACATCCTGCCTGTTGTGAATCACAGGCAGATATCACTCACTTAACAATTGCAAATATTTTTAATACATTCTAATTTTGACAGAGATCATACGAAATATCCTAATTATACTTCAATTTTTATAGCTCCGAGTCTTTTACTGTAAAAAATCGCAAATCACGTTTCTTCTGTCATCTTAAGCTTCTTTATTTTTTGTTGAAGTTGGTGACTTCTTCTGAAAACTAAAATGTCGTGTATAAATATTTTCAGGATTCATCAGGTATTTTTTGGGACAATGATAGCTTAGCGGCTCTATTGGCGTTGGAGCTGAAAGCTGATCTTCTTGTTTTGCTGAGTGATGTGGATGGCCTATATAGTGGTCCTCCTGGTGAACCTACATCCAAAATAATACAGACGTACATTAAGGAGAAGCATCAAGGAGAGATCACTTTTGGTGAAAAGTCTAGACTGGGCAGAGGGGGGATGACAGCTAAAGTAAAAGCTGCAGCTTATTCTGCTGCCGCAGGAGTTCCAGTTGTTATAACAAGGTAATTTCTTGCATAATTTTGTAAATCGTGCTATCTTTGTTAATCATTAGCATCATTCCACCCAAGAGCGTGACATAAAACACACTTCGTGTCTTCATTCTTACAGATATCATTTAGGGTTTTAGGTCTCTTAGAAAATTTCCAAAACGTTGATTCAATTACAAGTTAGTCTTCTACTATATTCGGTTCAAGGCTAGTACATATTTGTCGAAGGGGTAAACTACAATTATCCATGTTAAAAGTATAGCTTTATCTAGAATGTGTTGATCATTTAGTTGCAACTGACTACTACAATTTTTGGAACTGAAGTGGATCTACTACAAATGGCATTCTACGAGTACTCAACGGAGAATGTATCGGCACTCTCTTTCATCGTGATGCACAATTATGGACTCGAGCTAAAGAAGTCGGTGCACGTGAAATGGCGGTTGCTGCAAGAGAATGCTCTAGACGACTGCAGGTGTGGCATGCTCATTTTATATGCAACTTTATCTACTTTAGTTGAAACTTTATCTTAACTACTTCCTTAACTAGAGTTTTCTGAATCATTGTCATTCTTGTTCTAGGCTCTGTCCTCAAGTGATAGAAAAAACCTATTGCTGGACATTGCTGATGCTCTTGAGAAAAACGAGAAACAAATCCAAGCTGAAAATGATGCAGATGTCGCAGCTGCAGAAATAGCTGGATATGACAAATCATTGTTATCTAGGCTAGTCTTGAAGCCGGGCAAGGTAGCAGCATGGCCTCGGTGCAGCATGCTTGTTTTATATTTTTATCTTATATAGCAAAACATGCATATCGATATGACTATCTTCAGAAATCAGTACCCAATTTGTTTCAAAATCAGTAATTAACCAAGTTTTCTTTTCTGTAGATTTCAAGACTTGCAAATTCTATTCGAGTGCTTGCAGGCATGGAAGAGCCAATTGGTCATATTCTGAAAAGAACCGAAGTAAGGCTTTTAATGATACTCGATGCGTCCTTTATCCCCTGATAAACAACCTTGTATGTTTTGAATATGAAGTGCAAATCATATTGTCACTATCTGCATAACTTTATGACTGAACTAAGAGATCCATAAGAATTGATTAGCTTCATGTATATTAAGAGTATATTGGATTATATTACATTAATAACTTAATTACAGTTAGAATATTGTTGTTTCTAGATTTATTTTTATCATTAATTTGAGATTTTTATATTTGTCCGTAGCTTGCAGATGGTCTGATATTGGAGAAGACTTCATGCCCCCTTGGGGTTCTCCTGATTATCTTCGAGTCACGCCCTGATGCTTTAGTTCAGGTAGAAGGATACAAAGAAAAATGAATGTCATATTTAACAAAGTTCACGGTACTGATTTTTATAGTGTGTTCTTGTGAAATTGCTAACGTTTTATTCCTTTTAGAAATAAATCTTCTGAACTGTTGTTTATATATTGAAAGTGGAAGGTGGAAACTGACCATCTGGTTAAACAGATTGCTTCTTTGGCTATTCGAAGTGGGAACGGGCTTCTCTTGAAAGGTGGAAAAGAGGCCACAAGATCTAATGCGATTCTGCATAAGGTTTATTATATGACATCAATCATCTTCCTTATATTTACATGTTTGCAGCACCACAGTATATAAAATTATTCCTTATTATTTTCATTCAGGTTATAACCGGAGCTATTTCAGATGTTGTGGGTGAAAAGCTTATTGGACTTGTGACTTCAAGAGATGATATCCCAAATTTGCTTAAAGTAAGTAAGAAAAACTACATATGAAGAAATTTAACGTATCAGATATGGTTCATGGTGGTGCATACTCTTTGTACAATTGTACTGTATTATTAAGTCAAGGTACTTATTATGTATTACTTGCTCTAGCTTGATGATGTTATAGACCTGGTGATTCCAAGAGGAAGCAACAAGTTGGTTTCACAAATAAAGGAATCAACCAAGATTCCTGTTCTTGGTCATGCTGGTGAGATGAATTGCCTACTTACTTTTATAGAATCTTGTGATCCTACTGTCTGTGCTTACCGCTGCATAAGATGTCTACTTATTGATTTTAGCGTGTACATTGGTATAAAATCTGTATCTTCTTTCAGATGGAATATGCCATGTGTACATTGACAAATCAGCTAACATGGACATGGCAAAGCGTATTGTTCTGGACGCCAAGATAGATTATCCTGCCGCCTGTAATGCAATGGTAATAATTTTAAGGTTTCGCCCATATCTGATTTTCCTTTTATGAATTGTTTGGAAAAAAAATTGTTCTATACAAACATATCCAAGTAATGTACTTAAATTCATCTCTTTGATTTCTCAGGAAACTCTTCTAGTACACAAGGATCTTTTGAAGGATGGGAGTTTGAATGACATTATATTAGAGCTCAAGGTAGAAGGTATGGTGTTCTTCATAAACGTATTCAGAGAAGTCAGAAGAACCTACAGTTTAATTAGGTGCTGTGGTGCTCCTTGTGCAAAGCAGCTTTGCTTTGTTATCTTAAATGTTCCTACTCAGACACCTACTAGGAAATCGTTCTTGAAGTTTTCATTTGTCTGCTAACCAGTATAAGTTAGAATAAGGATAAATAGTGTACCCAGAGCCTCCATGGTAAGAGAGAGAGAGAGATGATTAAACATGTTACTGTTGCAGGTGTTGCTCTCTATGGTGGACCTAGAGCCAGCGCTGAACTAGAAATCCCAGAAGCAAGTTCTTTCCACCATGAGTACAACTCAATGGCTTGCACGGTTGAGATAGTGGACAATGTAAATGCTGCAATTAAGCATATACATAAATATGGAAGGTATATTCTTAGGAGTTGGAGTGTGATCTTTTATTTAACTTGCAATTGTAGTTAGGAACATTGTTCAGATATGCGGATGCGATGTGGATGTGGCTAGGGACCGCATCGCATCCAAAGGATGTAGGCTTGTTTATATGAACTGCATATGCGGACGCATATGTGACGGATGCGGCCCCATATGAGGCGCATCCCAAAACAGTCAATTTCAATTTTTAAAATTTTGGTTGTTTTCTTCTTCAAATTTTCTCTCTCCTGCTCAAGGAAATTAATATATTATTACTTGTATACTTGTATTGTCATGTTCTCTTTTCTTTAATATTTATGTTAGGATGATAAAAAAAATTACCTAAATTTTTATATGCATACATATATAAAATTTATAATTAATATGTATATTACTGATATTATTTAATTATTAAATCGCAAACCGCATATGCATCCGCATCCCACATTCCTAAACCTTGGTTAGGAAGCATGTTTGTTAAAGGACCCAATGGTTATTGTCATGATCTGTTTTTTGCTACCAACACTAATAGTTATGCTATTCTTTTGTTCTCAGTGCACATACTGACTGCATAGTTACTGAAGACAAAGAAGTTGCAGACACTTTCATTAAGCGGGTTGATAGGTAAGAACCTCCCCCCCCCCCCCCCCCCCCCCCCCCCCCCCATTTTTACAGGCAACCTTTCATCTGAATTTCATTTGAACTTTCTTCCATAAAAAGCTAAATAGATTTTCATGGAACCTTTTTATTTCAAATGATGATTATTATGATGTCAATTTCTTCTATTGCAGTGCTGCTGTTTTCCACAATGCAAGCACGCGTTTTTGTGATGGAGCCCGTTTTGGCCTTGGTGCTGAGGTATGGTCATCACACACCACCATTTAAATTGGAAGCATGCATGTCTACTACTTTTTCTGCTAAATTGTTCCTTTGAAGGTTGGAATAAGCACGGGAAGGATTCATGCTCGAGGCCCCGTTGGTGTAGAAGGGCTTCTGACAACAAGATGGTATGCTTCAACATATGCTACACTTTGACATCTAATTCAACTGTCGTGATTTGAACAAACTAATTGTTACCATGTAGACTTAACCCTCTGATTTGTTTCCTTCAGGATTGCGAGAGGCTCTGGTCAAGTAGTTGATGGAGATAAAGGGGTGGTTTACACTCACAAGAATCTTCCCCTGTAGTAAGCATCTCTGGCCAAACTTCTTGTACATTCACAATTTTGTGGGTAAATCATTCAGTATGTTATCATTTCCGTCATTTTGCTAGGGCTACTTAAATTTTCATGAAACTTGCTTTCTTGTGCTCAACATTACCATTATTCGAGGGATCAATTAGTATGTGTTGGCTGCCAGAATGTGTGAACTATTCCATCAGATGCAGCAAAACATAGTTTGTAAGATGAGATTTGGACAACTGCAGACATGCTTGATTGGGATCGTGAGACACATATTTTATTGAATTGTGGTTTTCTAGTTCAATATCATGTGGATTTAAGGGAGTGTAACTCATCATAAAAGGGTTGTGGCACATATTACCTCTCTTTGGTCTGATTCTGATGTGTAAAAACAGTTAGTGTTGAACGAAGATTGAAGAACTGATACTTCGTAAGAGCATCTCTGAATTATCCAATATGAAGTTGTTCTCAATTGTGGATTATGTATACGTGTATTGATATGCTCTTTGTTAAAGCCAATAACTTGGAAATAATCTTGATGCAGGTCTCTTATAAGCTTAATTGATGGGATCTTTTCCTCCAGGACTGGAAGATCTTGCCCAGTTGCGAAAGTCTTTTGATCCTTTGATTTCTTTGAGAGGGAGGTGGATGATAATTATGTGATCCGACTCCCTCGTTTTTCCAGAGAAGCCTATATATTTGGTAGGGCTTCCCTAGGAATCATGTTTCCTATTCATATGTCAAACGCTGTATTGTTTGGAAATTGATGTTTTTTTTTAGAATAAATTCAATGGTCTGGGGAAAAGTGTATGATGTTCATTACTCTATCTAATCATGTCCAGACCAAACGCTTCATGAATCAACAGAAGCAAGTTATAGTCCATTTTCTTCCTGAATTCAGTATGAAGCAAATGTGTCGTCACTAAGAGTCTATTTTAAATATGACTGTACCCATGTGAACGTTTTCAGTGAGTATGCGAATTCGTGAAGATCTCCGAGTTATTTGCTTCTTCTGTCTTCATTATGAATGATCTTATCTAGATTCTGAAGGTCCTTTTAAACCTGATGTATAGTCATACTCACAGACACTCCATCGTGATCTTTAACCCTTCTGGATCAATATCGGAGCTCGTTTACTTTTGTTAAAGGGCCTTTTGAGCCGGTAGAAGTGGGAGGAAAAAAAAGGGTCATGTAAACACTACAAATGCTCTGGGTATTACCATTACGAATGTGAGATCCTAATCCTAATTGGGATTTATGTTTGTTTAGGTGGTGATTAGGAGGGTTTGAGATTGGACGGCTGGGATTGAAGGTTGATGGATGGAGGGTGGAGATGGAGGGGTGATGGATGAAGGGTTGAGATGGATTGGAATTGATTGGATGGTGAAGATTGGATTGGAGGAAGATATTATGGTGAGGTTTCTCTCTCTCTCTTTCTCTCACACACACAACTCCCTCATCTCTCTCTCACGTCTCTCTCTCCTAGTCGTGCTCCGGCATGGAGGGTTGTGCTCCGGCGTAGTGGTGGTGATCTCCGGAGAGTTTGGGGTGATCAGTGTCGTTGGTGGTCGGAGGTGAGTTCGTGATTTTGCTAACCCATCCCTCGTGTTTTCCCTTTCTCTCTCTCAACCTAACTCGTTGTTGTGGTCGTGGTTGGTTGGTGGAGGTTGACGAAGGTGGAATCGTGAGTGTGGATCGTCGAAGAGGTGTTGATCGTGGTTTAGATGCGAGGTTCGTCGACGAATCGTGATTTTGGGGAGACGTGCTCGTGGAAGCCGTCGTGGTTCTTCAAAGGTTTCTTCAAATCTTCCGGTATGTCAACTCGCTCACTTAAGTAGTGTGAGTATTTGGAAGTCGACGGTAGGCCTTCCGGCTCGTCGCAAGTAAACGTGCAGCAGATTTCATTCCCTGATCGGTCGACCGGTTGGTGCAAACGGTCGACCGTTCGTATTGAGAATTCAGGTTCTGCCTCACAACGGTCGAACGATGCCCTTGGGGTGGTCGACCGGTTGTGCATTGGAGGCAAGCCTGGATGGTTTCCGTCGAACGGGGCCCCTTTGCCGTTCGACCGTGTGCACCGTCATGGGTCGGGTAGGGCGTTGACCATCTAAATGGTCGACCGCCTGTATGACTTCGTCCGACCGTGACTTAAGTTGGAATAATGGTCGGTTCGACCGAAGGTGGTTTCGGTCGACCGGACTGGATGTGGAGCATGGGGGAATTCTCTGGTGGAATTCGGTTGACCGAGAGTGCTCGGGTGTTCGACCAGATTTGTGGTAAGAGTTGGGGGAATTCCCTGGTGAAATTCGGTCGACCGAGAGTGCTCGGGGGTTCGACCGAATTCGTTGTGGAGAGTGAGGGATTTGTCCCTGGCGACTTTCAGTCGAACGGACCCCCTTTGCCGTTCGACCGATTGGTCGTTTTGTTCATTCAACCTGGGAGTTGACCATCTAAACGGTCAACCGCCCCTTGACTTTGGTTCGACCAAACGAGTACTGTTGATGGGAATCGGTCGACCGATGGAGTGTCGGTCGAGGCGATTGCCCTGTGTTTGCGTGATTCGGTCGACTGTTTGTGTCCAGTTTTGCACTATGGAGGTGCGGTTGTTGTGGTCGTCCGTGTGGGGCGAGTTGTGGTGCCGATGTTCTTCCGGCAAGTGTGCTAGGGTGCACGAGTATTGCGATGGTTGGGTGAAAAAGCTCTGGAGCCCCGTAACTGTGTGAGAGTTTGGGTTGAGCGAAAAGCCCTGGAGCCGAGCTTAGAAAATGTGGTGTTGCGGTGGTTGGGTGAAAGAGCCCTGGAGCCCCGTAACTGTGTGAGAGTTGCGGTTGGGTGAAAGAGCCTTGGAGCCCAGCTCGTCTGTACGGGGTTGGGTGAAAAAGTCATGGGGCTCCGTAGTGCGTTCAGGTTGGCTGAAAAAGACCTGAAACCTGAGCAGGGACCGCGTGTTAAGGGTAGGCTGAAAAAGGCCTGGAGCCCTTGGACGTTTGGGTTGGTTGAAAAAGGCATGTAGTCCTTGGACGTTTGGGTTGGCTGCGGTTGGCTGAAAAAGGCCTGAAGCCCAGCTTGGCGACGAGTGTGTGTTGCGGTGGTTGGGTGAAAAAGCCCTGGAACCCCGTAACAATGGTGTGTGTTGTGGTTGGGTGAGAGAGCCCTGGAGCCCAGCCTGGTTGTGATGTTTTTCTTGTTGGTAGAATTGCATGCTATGGTGTTTTTCATTTCATGCATTGTAGAGTTGGCATACGGGGTTTCCTTCTGGAAACTCGGGCATTGTTGCATGTTTACTTTCAGGCCGTGACCGGCGTTAGATAGGGTGGTGACCGAGGAGAGGAGCATGAAAGGAATGTGTTCTAAAAGTTTTACTTTTATATGTCAATTATTATGAATTGAATGTGCAAACATTTTGTTCCTTGATTATGGTATTCGTCTTTTGGAGTGTTAAGGAAGATGCGCTTGGTCCTTAACCGTAGAGCTCTAAAAGATAATGGTTTACATAAAATCAAAAGTTATTCACAATCATGGTAATTAACATGAAATATTAATTACCGAGATAAGATTGTCGTGTTAGTCATCGATTGTTGTAGCTCTACAAATAATTGACGACACGAGTATATAAAAGAGGAAAAGATTACTTTTATATATTGAACATATCTAACAAGTAAAACATTATGGAATTGTGTTTCGTGTCATTAATGTTTTTACTGTGTCTTGGATCCTAAGATATGAGACTTATATCTTTTCACTCAAGAAGTGCTTAATTTGATTATTGTCAAAAGCTATCAATGAGTGTAGTGATAAAGGCAATAGTTGGTTGAGCATGACTTGTGCTGGAAAAGATAGCTAGTCAAACGATTATCATTGCCCCTCTTAATTGAGTGATGATATTAGTGGGCTCTTTGATAAAGCAAAATTATAATGTGCACAATATAACTTTAGTTAAGTTACATAGTTATAATTAGCTTAAAGAGATCAAGAAATGAATATAATACAAAGATGACACATTTCTACTTGTATATATTCTTAATATCATGAGGCAAGGGACAGACACAAGTGGTGCACTTACATCACTAAATGGACCGTGTTTTGGTTCGGGTGGAACAAAGACATATATGCTAATGGGGTAACTATAATATGTAGCTAGATACCGCTTATAGTTTGATATATTAAGTGTTTAATATCTTTACCAATTTGGCTTAGATCCTCCAATATAGGGGTGTAAACGGGGCGGACCCGTATACCCGGTCACCCGCCCCGGGCGGGTACGGGTACAAAAATTTATACCCGTTTAAAAATTCAAACCCGTATACCCGTACCCGTTTACCCGCTTAATAAACGGGTCGGGTACGGGTATACGCATTACCCATACCCGTATACCCGTTAAGATATATTATATTATATATATAATATTTTTTTAATATTTTATATGTTATATATTATATATTTTTTATATATAATATATATTTTATATAATATATATTATATTTTTATATATTATATATTATACCCGCTATACCCGTTTACCCGCCCCGTACCCGCTAACTTAACAGGTACGGGTCGGGTATGGGTATATATGTTTTTTGCCGGGTATATACCCGTACCTGTACCCACTAATTTAGCCGGGTACGGGTACGGGTAGGGGTACGGGTAGGGGCATACTCGACCCGTACCCGACCCGTTTACACCCCTACTCCTATAGGTCACACCACAAAACTGGGAAACAAGATGTTTGATTTTTAGTCAATATGATGTGTCGAGTTTCATGTGAAAATAAGACACATGTGGTGAATTAATTAAAATCAATATGTCATGAGAATTGACATAATTAGAATCATAATAAATTCATATGAGGTATATATATTATGGGGTGTAATAATTTAATATTACATATGATAATATATTATATAAGATGTAAATTTGTTAAAAACCCCCCTAAAGATCAAATTATGTTGGAAATAAATCCAAAATTTGACAAAGGCAAAATCGGGGTCAAACACGGTGAACCGTTCATGGTTCGGTCGACCGGGGTATCTTCGGATCGGTTAACCGAATAGGGAACGGGTAAACGCAATTGGTTGACCGAAATTGTCTGAAGTGCCTGGAGAATCGGGTTCAGTTAACCGAGTGTGCACAGTCAACCGGGAAGTAGTATTTTCGGTAGACCGATGGTGACACGGTCATCCGATGACTATGTCCCAGGAGCGATTCTGGTGGGTCAACGGTAGACCGAGTAAAAGACGTGGTTCGTCTGAATTCTTCCAGGAAATTTTTCTCATACGGATTCGGTCGACCGTCTAGCTCACGGTGCACCGAACACGTGTTATAACCGAATGGTTCGGTTGACCGAATAATACTCGGTCTACCGAACAAGAACAATTCTGCCTGAATTATTAAGAGATTAATTAGATCATGGGTGGATTAATTCCAGATTTGATTAAAACGTTTTTTGTGGGTGATTATGTGGAAATTAGAGATTAATTTAGGAGAGAATAAACAATGGATCATGTATAAAGAATAACTCTTGATAAGGATGTTTTGGGAGACTATAAAAGGACCCCTACTCCTACTTGTTTAACAACTAATGCAAAAATTCTCTCTCATTAATCTCTCCTTAATCACCACGAAAATCTCTTAGTAAATTTAATTTTAGAGATAAGAATCTCAGGAGCTTAAAGAGGGGTTATTAGCTAGATTCTAAACCTTGTTAGAGATTGATTGACTAGCTCATTTCTCTCTAATCTTGTTTAGAGTTTGGTGAACACTCGGAGGCAAATCCGTGGACGATTCAACGGGCAACGTGACTCCGAATCTTCAAGAAGGTTTTAGAGAACCTTTAGGTATGATTCTACCTTTGTGATTTATTTTAATAAATGTAGGGTTGCATGTTATTAGAATAAACACAAAGCAATGTTCATAAAAATTGTTGAAAATATGAAAATCGATCTTGTATGTTGTATTAAAATTTTAAAATATATACATACATATGGACACAAAATCCTACAGAACATTGCTACCTGATCCTGCTTTCTCTCGTTTGAGATCGAGTGATTACTTTTATTTATTGTTTAGTCTTTTGATGTAATCACACTTTTGAGAAATATTCGGATATATATATATATATATTATATGTTGGTGCACCGTCTTTCCTGTGTTTGAGTAATATCCTCTGTTGATTGTTGTTTAGAAATTTTTAAATTTTTCCGTTGTATTTGAGGATGTTACAACGAACGTATAAATTTTGCTTGGACGAACACTGCAGGTTTCAACTAGCATTGTGGTTTTCTTCTGAAATTTCAAAAAATCCAGCATGCCAAGAAACAATGATCATAGAAACACTAGCACAAGTTGTTTTTCAATGGAATCTCTTTCTGTCCGTTCGCTCCAACTTTTTACTCTTCCCATCTTCTCTATCCTCATTTGTATCCACAAATTGATAAAAGAATTGACATCCAAATTATCGAAGAGCAACTGAGCAACAGAGCAAGAGAGAAACATCTCTCACTCCATCCAACAGGACCAACACCATGCCATCAAAATCAATAATATTTAGTCCTAATTCCAAAAAATAATAGGATCAAAATGAAATATCCCCAGACATATAAATATGTATTTCCCGGCAACCCCACCAAACACTTTCCAAATCCAAAGCGTCCACAGATCTGTCTTCCAAAAAAAAAAAAATACAAACTCAGATCTTTCTCTCTCCAGAATCTAGATTCCTGTCGTCGATGTCAGGTAGAAATCGAGCTTAACCCAACTTGTGATTCTCTCTCTAGAATCTAGAATCATGTTGTTTCCGTTGGTTTTGGATTCGGTTGAGATTGTTGCCCTAATCGTTTGTTTTCTAGGGTACGAGTACGAGGAGGCGTTGGAACGTCTGTCGCCCCTCATCTCCAGCCAGACCCGCGCCGATTCTCCCAACAAGGTCGTCGAGTTCGCCCGTTTATTCGAGTACCTCAAGGTGGTTTTGCCTTTTGCTTGTTTGGATTTGGGAAATGGAAAAATGTCATGTTACTGTTTTTGGATGCAAAGTGAATTTCTAGGGTTGGAATATGAGGTTGAGTAATTCTCTGCTTTTGCCCTTCAATTGGGGTATTGGCATTTGAACAAAGTCTTACTATTTAGAAATGTTTGGCTCATAATTCAGAATCCCTAGCTTTTGATTCGCCACATTTTTTAAGCTTGTTTTTTTTGAAGATGACTCCATGTTCTGCTCATTCTAAGTTTTCGTATTTAACTCAATGTCCACACTAATCGGCATGCACTAAGATGGAGGACCAAATATAGTTTTTGCTTCCAATATTATGTAGAGGGACCCCAGCATAATCCAATCTTTGCTTCCACTCTAATCATAAGAAGGTAGAGATAAAATAAAGTACTTTCCCCGATGGTTGGTTTCTTCATGTGGAAGTTGCTTATAGGTGACCAAACGTTTCTCTTTTGTGTGCGTACGGCTGTGGAGTTCTAGAGAATGAAAATCATCCATTCATGGATTGCAATCACACAAGAGAAATATATAGACTTGCTGGTATATGGCTACAAGATGGAAGCTCGTTGACCCTGATGGGGATTCATATGTTTTATATAACAAGTGTAGCAATTCATATGTTAGATTAGCATATTTGTGGTGGAATATATTGAAGGCTCGATGTAACTATGTAGTGAAACCGGAGCAAATTGTTATTCAAGCAGCTACTATGGAAAAATCTAATGTAACCTAGTTAAAAATGCCTCCTGATGTTTATGTAGACATCTAAAATTAATAATAATGTCCTTCACGGAAAAAAATGATGTTGGGTAGAAAACAAAAGGAAATTGTCCTAAAAGATTGATGATTTTCTTATTTGTGCTTTTAGTGGTTTGACATTTGTAGCTTGATTGTACAACTCGTCAATTTGGCACGTAAGTTTCGTAGTCGCTAAACTAAATGAATTTAGCACCTCAAACTAGCTAAAATATGGAATCAGACTGCTAAATGATGAGTTTAAAGGTGAAGGTGAAAAGGTGAAGGGTGTTACTTGAAGTTTACGACAAAATTGTATTTGAGATTTTCATCATTTTGCTTGTCATTGCTCTGTAGGAAAATGATGCGGCATGGGCTGTTGTCTTAAATTAATCTATAGAATGGAAATTCATGAATTTGAAAGTTGTCATCATTGTGCTATCTACCTTTCCTACTAGAACTATTTGGGAATAAAGTTTTGGAATTATCAGTGAGCCAACCAACAATTTTCAACTTCGCTTCTGAAACCTAAAATTTTAGAATAAAAAAATGATTCTTTTTTCAATGCAGTTGTGCCATAATGAAGTCAATGAGGTTAGATATGATGTATTATTGTAAAACAATTAATTTTTTTTCTCTTTTTATTTCGAAGAGAGTTTCAGGGAACCTTTATTCCCTTAAGTTCTTAACTTTCTTCATTTCTTATCCTTTCCTTTCTTATGTTCAGTATCAGTTGTGAACAACAATGCTTTGTTGAACTTTTGCCTTGGGGACACTATAGGTCCTCTTGGGGTAGGGAAATTAATGCTTTACTTGAAAAAGAATTTCAGTGTTTTGGTTTTCCAGTAGTTTTCTATGAGAAAAGTTGTATGAAAGTATTGAAATTGCCCGTATCAGATGCTGGACTTAGAAGACGCCATGTCACAGTTGAAGGTGATCCATGTTGCTGGTACCAAAGGAAAGGTCAGTGTGCAAGAGTGAGAAGAAGTTTTCTCATTGACGCAGCTTAGCGCATATAGAATACATAGATACTGACGCATTTTTCTTTTTAAAATCTCAGGGTTCGACATGTGCATTTGCAGAGTCCATTTTGCGTACATGTGGCTTTCGCACTGGACTCTTCACATCTCCTCATCTAATTGATATCCGGGAGAGATACAAATTGGACGGGTGAGCTCATTTCATAAGCTTTTGTGCTAATATAGTTAGCTCCCAAATATCCATGGCTATCTTGGAAATAAACAGGGAATGATCTGATCTTTCTGTCAATTTTTATTTATTTTAATAATTGTACCCTCCAATGGATGACAGTCATTCTTGATTATCTAGTTATACTGCAATTTGAGTTCAAACTCACTTGAGTAACAAGAATACCATGTTGCACTTCTACACAAAGAAGCTTGCCTTTGTTATGTTGTCATCTTCTCTTTGTTCTAGGTGTGATGTATCTGAAGAGAAATTTGTGGAATATTTCTGGTGGTGTTGGCACAGACTACAAGTACGTGATTATATTTTCCTCAATTCATCATACTAGCGATGCTTATGTAAGAATTGTGTCTTGTATAGGGATGCAAATGGTTACCAAATATCTGAGTATCCGATTCAAAAAAATTGTAATTGGTTGGTATTTGGTAAGAAATAACCTACCAAATAAATTTGGAAATGGAATTGGTCATGTAAAGCTTACCAATTAGAATTTCGGATACATATCTTACCAAATCCGAGTATCCGAATACCAATTGTATTTTAATATAAAAAATTAATCTTATATTCATACCAAGATGAATGACCAAGATCTTCTCTACTTAAGAATGGATGGTCAGATTTTGTCCATTAAAACCTAACCTAAATACACTACCCAATGTACCCATTACCCAACCCTACTCCACTACTACAGCCGACAGCCATCCACTCCAAATCCCAAATCCCTTTTCTCCAGCGAAAACCTCCCAAATCCCTTCTTCTCCAGCGAAATCAGCCGGCCTTCTCGTCCCTTTCCGCAAATCAACCGGTCTTCTCGTCATTGACAGCGACGTTGTCGATACTCGCTAGGTACTAAGTCTGGACCATTCCATTTCAAAATTCATTTTCTGGACCAAATATGTTCATTTTCAGTTTCCATGTCTAAATCAAATTTGGTTCTTGATTTCTGGGAATGTTTGTTCTTGATTTCTGGGAATGCTTGTTCTTGATTCCATGTTCTTGATTTCTGTTTTTACTTCAAATGTTTGTTTTTTATGCCTTAAAAATGGTAGTAATGTTTGTGTAGCCACTTGGTTTAAACATGGTTGCTGTTTTAGTTTACCGCAACTGTCTTTTTTATATGTTCTGAACCAGTTTGAACAATGTTCTGACTTTGAGTGTGTTATATGTTTGTGCATTAAACACTGACGAGGTTTTAATTAGATACATGGGTTGTTTTTTATGCCTTAAAAATGTTAATGACTTGGATTTCTAGTATTTCTGTTATATGGTTGTTGTTTTAGTTTACCTCAATAGATTTTTTTTACTAGTTGAAGTTGAACTTAGTTGCTTTATTTTTTTAGATTTTTTCCTTAAAGCATCATGGAAATGGTAGAAGTTGAAGATGGTAATCCTACTGTTCAACCTGAAAAGAGAGTAGTTCGTAAAGAGAGAAGATTATGGTCTAAGGCTTGGGCTCATTATGATAGAAAAAGATCTAAAGATGGGAATATTATTGCTACTTGTAATTACTGCAAATTAGAAATTTGTGCAAATAGCTCAAGTGAAACCACCCGTCTTCATAATCATTTAAAATTTTGCATGGCTTATCGAAGGACGAAAGGGAAAAGTTCAGATGTCGGTCAGATGCTCCTTAAAACTGGACAAACCAAAAAGGATGGAACTAATGCCATTGAGTGTTTTAAGTTTGATCCAGTTTTAAGTAGGTAGTATTTTGCAAATATGTTCATTTTGCATGAGTATCCATTTTCCATGGCTGACCATGAATGATGTATCCGAAGTTTGAGAAATATTGGGGCAAAGTTAATGTTCTTTTCACCACAGCTTGTATACTAGATCCAAGGTTTAAATTGAAGTCAATAGAGTACTTTTTTGGGCTGGTATATGAGAATGAATTTGAGGTTACAGCACAAGTGGAATATGTTCGTAATGAGTTTTCAAAGATGTATGATTTGTACAAGTCAAATTTCAGAAGCAGTTCAGCAACACAAAATAATGATTCATTTGGAAAGGAAGTTAGATCTCAGGAAATTGCTCAACAAATGGTGAAATCTTCTAGGAAAAACTTACGAAGGGATCTTGGTCAGTTTCTTCAAAGTAGTTCTTCAGTTCAATCACAGAAATCAGATTTAGAGTTTTATTTGGAGGAAGGTGTTATGGTGGTGTCAGATGATGATTTTGATATATTAGCATGGTGGAAACTTAATGAGGCCAAATATCCTATTCTTTCATCAATAGCTCGTGATATTCTGGCAATCCCAGCATCTACAGTTGCTTCAGAAAGTGCTTTCAGCACTGGAGGAAGGATAGTTGACCAATACCGAAGTCGTTTGGATGCTGAAACTGTTGAGACTTTGATTTGTGGTCAAGATTGGCTACGACAACAAGTCAAGGGTAATAAAACATAATTTGCTATTTTGATTGTTATGATTATGTGCTACTAATTTATTTATACTGTTTTTTTAGATTCTATTGCGCTTGAATCAGATGACGCATTGTCGACACTTTTTTTGGAATTGCATTTTGATCCTGAAAATGAAGTCTTATCAAATGATGATAGTGGCACTTATAAAAGTCTACACATTGATGGTATACTATTTGATTTAGATGTGATATCACTTTCATTGGATGTCATTTTGGCTGACTTGGGTTTATTATTGATGATTTTTTTTAATTTTCAAATGCAGGTGAAGTAGAAGAGTAGAGGTGCAGGTTACAACTTACAAGTTACAAGAAATGAAGACAACAAAGAATGACTTAAGTCTTATAGTATAGATTATAAGCTCACTTTTTTTATATGATATGAATGAAAATATATTTTACTGAATTGAATTACATACTTTGTGGAACTTATAGGCTACAATATTTTGTTACGTGGTAGTGTGAAACCACATACTTGCTAAATGTAACTTTTATGTTTAATTTTAACCATGTTTTGTTTGAATTATATGTTTTCTGTTGCAGTAATGTCTACAGATGGTTACTGAAAAACATTACTATTTGTTTAAATTGGAGTGCATTGAACAGGAAAAAAGAATTTGAATTCGAATACTATTCGAATTCGAATACAAATCCGAAAACCAAATGAAATATTTTCGAATTCGGATAGTGTAATTTTTTTCGAATACAAATCGAAATCGGTATTCGGTTATGAAAGTCGAATTCGGATACGGATATATACTATATCCGGTTCGAAATGTATTCGTTTGCATCCCTAGTCTTGTACCAGCATTGCACTTTGCACAACTAGTGCTAAATTACCAAACACAACGAAATACTCATTAGAGGTAAACATATGAAACCCTCAAATGAGAATTTCAGATATTTCAAGCATTTTAATGGTTTGCAGTGTGTGTTTCCTCCCTAGTTGCCTGTCATCAGTGGTTTTGCAAATTTAGTTATCTTCCTTATTTAACATTTTGATTCTTTCTTTTTGACAACTTTGGCTATTGTTAGGAAAAAACTGACAACAATATACCTATGCCTAGCTTTTTCTGGTTCATTGCTTTGCTTGCCCTCAAGATGTTCATAGCTGAAAAGGTAAGTTTCTGAACATATTTACTCTTACGGCATTTTAATTTTTAAAGTACAGCAAAGATGTCTCCCTTTTTTGGACCAACCACAGAGTTGAGAGTAGTAATAGTGGATTAAGGCATTATTCTATATCATTTTTGCATTGAGTGATCTCTTGACCCTTTTGAAGACTTGGCACAATTTGGTGGTTGGATGGTGTTGATGCATAAGGGAAATATTCTAATAATATGTCTACAAACAAACCTCAAATCTTCTTTATATGTAGGAGAGTTCAACAGGTATGGAAAAATAATTAGAAATAACATAAATAGAAAATATAATTAATATGGAAAGTAGGTAATATATTAACATATCTAATCATATATTGTAGAATTGAATCATATATGTACTCCAGAGTCCAAAATGACTTTAACAGTGACAATGACAAATACGACCCTTACTGATGGTATATAGGTAAAAAGGTCTTTCATGAAAAGGTTAAATTTGAATTTTATTATGTTTTGCAAGTCAGACGTAAAACTCTATATTCCTAATTTGGCCTCGTTTTCTTATGGTGGACTTGCTGGAAACAGGTAGATGTTGCTATCTTGGAGGTCGGCCTAGGAGGGAGGTTTGATGCAACTAATGTGGTATGTGATATGGAGTAATAAATTAATAATCATTTCTTTTCTAGAGTTCATATTAACGAACTAGAGTGTTTAGAGGTTTAATTTGGGCATTGATTGTAGGTACGAGCACCGATTGTTTGTGGCGTGTCGTCTCTCGGGTATGACCATATGGAAATTCTTGGTTAGTGATAATGTGGGTCTCTATCCCTATTTTTTGTTTTTCTTTGAATCTGTGCCCGTGAGCTTTAAGCTGTGCATTTTCATGTACTCATTTTCTTATGCTGATATTTAAAAAGGCAGCACTTGAATTTTGGGTTAAAAGTTCCTATAAGAGTATTTACTAGAGTAAAAGTGATTATAAAATTTTAATTGTTGAGCGGTTTGACATCCATTGTGATCCCATCAGTAGATGATTGTCGGAAGCCCCGACTTTTTTTTATTCTCACTGGTTGACTTTCTATTTTTCGATTGATCTCCATTCTCCATCCTCTGTGGCATCCATTTTACCGTTTGTTCTATTGTTTTACTTCTGTAGTCCACCTTTAAATTTCTTACTCATTAAGTACCAAAAGAGTATCTTCGTGTGCCTTGAGAACCACATGCTGATTATGTGCTGTACTGTAGCTACTGATTTGCATGTGGAACTAATATGAAAGAAATTGTGAGGCTTCAACTTTGAGGAAACAAAATCAGCAATGGAAAAGAAGCAAAAATTCATGAAGAAAGGAAAATTTGACATTTAATGAAGAAACTTATGACATTGACACCTACGTACACACCTACAGCTACATGAATGTTTATGATGATGTTGATCAATGAATCTTGCATGGGGGAAGTCCTCGTCTGTGGGCTTTGCAAAAAAAAGTCGTCGTCTGTGGAATTTTTCTTACTATTGCTGGCCATTGCCAGGAAATACATTGCGGAAAATCGCTGGAGATAAGGCTGGCATTTTCAAGGTGCTTTTCTAATTCCACATGAAGATTATTATGTCATGAAGCTCTAAAATTCTCATGGAGTTTAAATCTACCTAATTATTTTATGCATAGGAAGGAGTTCCTGCTTATATGGTGCCTCAGCCTGAAGAAGCAATGAACGCCCTCAAGCAGCAAGCTTCGGAATTAGATGTAAGTTGATCTTCATTTTTCACCAAAAGAAGGGTTTTGTCCTCCTGTAGAACCTGAACATATCATTTGCTTCCTATATCAGATTCCTCTTGTTGTAGTACCACCACTGGATGTTGATGTAACAATGAAAGGCCAAAAGCTTGGACTTGCCGGTGAGCATCAGCATCTAAACGCTGGCCTTGCTGTTGCCCTGTGCCGTGCGTGGCTTAAGAATACTGGAAATGCTCAGCACATGATCTTGGATGACATGGTGAGAATAGTTGACACCAAATATGTTCCTCATTTGGTAACGTTTTGTCACGGGCATTTGAATTTATCCACATGGAACAGGCTCAACTTCCAGAAGAATTTATTAGGGGGCTGGCTAGCACAAATTTGCCAGGGAGAGCTCAAATTGTTCCAGACCCTCATGTTAATCACCTTGATGAAGAAAATAAAAAGGGAGGATTGACTTTCTATCTTGACGGAGCTCATAGTCCAGAAAGTATGGAAGTATGTGCAAGATAGTTTTGTTGTGCCATCAGAGAGAAAGAACACCAACTAAGTTCCCAAGAAGAAAGGACGTACAATCATAAGCAGGTTAAAGAAAACATATTTCATTAGTGTTTGCACTTTGCACCCTCTTAATCTTGTTCCCTGAAAATTGCAGTAACTTTTCTCTTCATGGAAATTCCTTGTATTTTTTTTCTTAACTTCGTTTAACATCAACTCTTAAACTGAGTTTCAGATACTAATCTTCAACTGCATGCCTGTGAGAGACCCCAAGGTGTTGCTTCCAAGGCTAAGGAATGCTTGTGCCGAGTGTGGTAATTACTTCCAAAACTTTTTAACTGCTGTATATGTCATTCTTTTGGGCTATCTGGTAGACTGAAAATTCAATTATTTCACATGAAACTTTTTTCAAGAATTTATTTTCACAAGGCCATATTTGTTCCAAACCAATCAGTTTTCAATAAAGTTGTCTCACATGCCACACCACTAAAAGATCCCCCTCGGGCCGATGTCTCGTGGCAGCAGACTGTACAAAGAGTGTGGAAAAATCTCAAAGATGGAGACAACGGTAAGGGTACTTAATTAACCCTTATGTCCGACTTAATCGTGTTGTTATGCTGTCATTGATCAGTATTTGGTTTTTAATCATGTACGATATTGATTTTGTGAAAGCAAGTTTTTTTCCTAACAAAAAAAGACATTTTCTACCTTCAAACTTTCTAGTATTGTCCAATTATACACGTAATGCATATTGTTGGAAGATTTGCTTTTTGTGTAAACTTGGACAAATCTTCTCCTTAGCAGGTCCTGATGACGTTGAATCAGAAGATGGTAGTTCAGTTTTGCCTTCACTCCCATTAGCAATTGAAGGCCTCAGGAAGACTAGCGAGCAAAACCCGTCGATTTGTTTTGAGGTAATAGAGTGTAAATTACTCTACTTTTCACATATCTCACTCTGACTTTTGGAGCTCTTAACGACATACGTATATGATTTGCCATTCCAGGTTCTTGTTACTGGCTCCTTGCATCTAGTGGGGGAAGTCATGAGATAAATAAATAGAGGCCAACCTTGAGAAATTTGTAAGCATTCATGATCGAATGAAGCAAAGCCTACACTCCTAACACTTGCTTGTCGACTTAAGAAAGATTTTTAGCATATAGTTGTTAGAATAGGCTTGAATCTCGTCGTGCCGGCTTATACCTCAAAACCATCTTCGAAGGATTCTAGACTGCATGCTAAATTTCCTATGTGATTTGTAACTTCACTGTTTCAGTGTAATGTCAACCAAGCACTACATGTTGCCCGTTCCATGTTGTAGCCTTAATGTTTTGAATTTATAAAACGATCTTGTCTGTTGGAGCTTATTTTGGAAATAAGGTTATACTTAAGAACTTTGGATTTCACAGACAAGTTATAAAATACATTAAAGGAATGATATAATCCACATTCTGATTCAATTTTAGATATTTATTTGGATTTTTTTTCTAAGCTCATTTATCGATCTCCAAGTTAGTTTCTGGTAATACCAGGATGGACAAGGTACAAACCAATGGTGACAAGTCAACCTTGTATAATCCGTTGTTGGGCGAACCGAAAGCCGTTCCCTTTGCAGGGCTATTCGCAATATGTCAATGACAAATCAAATGGCATGCAATGTCAAGATAAAGTTTTAAACTCATATTTCGGGTGCTATATGAGACAAAATGCAATGTGAAATTGTAATAAAAATTGGAAAATAATAAGGTTGTGCATTTCCGTAACATGGTATCATTATATGAATGAACGTTCCAACAATTTGTTTTTTGACAAAGATTGTGTATTATTTATCTTATCACTAAAATCATTTGATTCTCTTTTGAAAATACTACTCATGTTGTAGATCAGTTGCAACTGTGGAATTTGCAATATGTCCATCTGATTAGATAAACATTATACAGATCATTTTCGACCCTAAGATAATTAAGTCCTAAACACATTTTATAATTTATATATTATTTCGTTTATACATTTGACATTTTACTTATAAACTTAATACACTAAATTTTACGTTCCCCTTTTATCAATAATACACGTGTGCAGTACGTGCATAATACACTTTTTATCAATAATATTTTTAATGAATCAAAAATAGGAATATTAGATGGTTCCAAATATTATTTTTCTTTTTTTTTAAGATAGTGAATACTAACGATCTAGAATTCTAGACTGTTACCGGCTGAACCGGTTAACCCAATGGTGGGTCAGATAGAAGATGCTTAGAGCACAATTAACAACGCATGGGCTACCCCGGTCGTCCTGCACTCTCTCTCTCTCTGCCACGTCAACTTCTCTCTCTGCCACGTCAGTTCACCCAACCTACCCGAAAAACCCTCTTACCCATGCCCGGGCTACCCCCACCCACCCTACACTCTCTTTCCTCCACATCATTTCTTAATTAAACAATTATAATTCTCACACAACATTTAACAAGCTCTAGACCAAGTTACTATTATTTCTTTTTCTTCCTTCATATTGAGTTTTTCTACATTTTATATAATTCTAATTCTAATTACATTACAATTCTATTTTAACTCGAAATATTGTTAATAATTACTGCTAAATCACAAAATTATTATATATTACGGAGCCACATTACATTTAAGATAAACTGAAATATGAAATATTACACTTATAGTTAAGAAACAACAATACATATTACATAAACTAAACTTTCAAATACTACATTAGCAACTATGTTAACCCATTTTCAAACCGCTCCTCGTCCGTAGCGTTGTCATATATGCTCGATTAAATCGCCTTTCAGATCCAATTGTTGTTTCTTGTCACGCACACGATCTTGATTGACAAAAAACTCGTGAATATCCACTAATCGATCAGTCGAATACGGCGTTTCCTCAACTGAAGTTCCAGGACGATCTTCCATAAATTCGTGAATATGTCCAAAATTAGCGTAACAGTCGCCTTCGTCCTCCACTATAATGTTATGCATGATGATACAAGTTGTCATTATTTTGGACAGAACGTCATTGCTCCACGCAAGAGCCGGGTTTATGATGATCGCGAACCTCACTTGCAACACTCCGAAAGCGAGTTCAACATCTTTACGCGTTGCCTCTTGTACTTCAGCAAACAATCTGTGTTTCGGGGTGTGAGGGTGAAGGATGGATTGGATGAACGCCGCCCACTGTGGATAAATATCATCAGTAAGATAATATCTCATATCATATTGAACATCATTTACCTCATAATTTATAGGTGGTGCTCGACCTTCTAGTATGTCGTCGAAAACCGGAGATTGTTGCAGGACGTTCAAGTCATTGCATGAACCCAGTATTCCGAAGAAGGAGTGCCAGATCCATAAGTCGTACGATGTCACCGCCTCAACGATCAGAGTTGCTTTCCGAACACGCCCTTGATGTTGTCCCTCCCAAGCAGCTGGGCAGTTTTTTCACTCTCAGTGCATACAATCGATACTCCTCATCATACCTGAAACCCACGTTGCTCACTAACGTAAAGTAGGTGTGCCAAGTCATTTGCAGTTGACCGACGTAAATACTCAGCGTCGAAGATGTGAATAACACCTTCACAGAATTTACGGAGAGCATTTCTGGATGTTGCCGCACTCATTCGTAGGTACTCATCGATCCCATCAGCTGCAACGCCATATGCTAGCATTCGCATTGTTGCCGTACTTTTTTGTATGCCGAAGATGCTCATCCTACTAGTTGCGTCCGATGTTCGTTGGAAGAAGACATCAGATGCTTCAATGGCATTGTGGATGCGCAGAAAGACATGCTTTCTCATCCGAAATCTTGTTTTGAAAAGAGTATCATAATACATAGGGTTGTCAGAGAAATAATCGTCTATAAGGCGTTTGTAACCTAGTTCACGATCTCTATCTGGGTTCGTCGTTCTCCTTCGACGCTGCTTAGGACGTGTAGTCCTTTCGTGAACAACCTGACCGGCCAATTCAACAGCGCGGTTCATTATATTTAATGTCTCATTCCAGTTATCATCGTCGGATTGACCGGAGCTTAAACTATTATCCGACATTGATGAGAGAATAAGTTAACAAGTTAAGAAGTTAAGGAAATGTGAGGAGTCAGGAGATAGATAAATGTATTTATAGTTGAGAGGGTGTGAATGTATCTGTTGCACTGTTCACGCGTGATTGCACAGTTTACTCAGTGGAAGCGTGATTAAAGTGCACGTGTGATTAAACAATGCACGCGTGTTTGCTCAGTGGACGCGTGATTGAACAGTGCACCCGTGATTAAACAGGACGGACGTGATTAAATAAAATTAACATACATTATTAACAAATAACCAATACATTAATCCAAAATACCTTACATTAACTAAAAACATTAAATACAAAATCATTTAATACTCCACATTAATAACAAATACTCAATCCATTAATAACAAAACTTCCACTAAATAATTTAAAAAATTCGACAAACGGGGGGACACATGCCCCCCACCCGAGGGCGCCGGGCGGGTGCCCTTAGGTACCTATCCAACGAATATTCCTATTTTTGATTCAACAAATGATATCATCAACTTATGTATCAAACGAGTGACCCAAGGACTGGACAGATGCAACTAAAATCTCATTCAAGGATAGATATTTCTAGTGTAGACAGACCCGTGCACGGGTTAACTTACAAGGAACATATTCTGATTTACAATATAAGTTTAAACCTTTTATCGTAGAATATCGTGAATTTTTTTAGGCTTACCCAGAGGTCTGATCCGATTTTATTTTTTTGTTGGACTCACTTTACCGAATCCAGACGCTTCGTCAGACATTTTCGTGATGTTTGTACTGGGAAAACGAGGAAAATGTAGGCAGAAACCTTATTTTAAGATACGGGACGAAATGAATATTAATAAATTGTGAAGGATAAAATGATAATTATTGGAATGATTTAAGTAATTTTCGAAGATGAATAGTAGTTCCTAAAAATCCGGTGATTATAGCAAATAATTACTCTTCAAGTTGAGGTGATTATAGCAAATAAAAACCATCTATGACTGCAAATCCCAAAGAAGCTAGTTTTCTTTTGATACTTTTAATGCTATGAAATCACTCATAATCCTTGGAGACTTGCCCACCTCAAAATCTCTCTCCGGTCCACACAATCTTGGTTTAATTTCAACCGTAAGTTCAAACCAAACATCTTTAATTTCCACAAGTTAACCAAACTGTCTTCTCCCGACTACTATGGCATTAAGCATCATCACTGAACATCTTTCGACTTCCTCGGTAAAGTGAACTACTTCTCCACCCTCATCAGTTTCCTCTTCAAACACGTGCATCTCTTCTGCTACTTCATCAGCCACTTTTTTCAACCATAGCCCAAACATGAAAATTTACTTTAACCCTTCAATGGATTTATTTCTGACATGTTGGTGTTTGTTTAAGTTAATGGTTTAATTTTTTATAACTGGGAAAGAAAACTAGAGGAAGATGTATCACACCTCCAAGAAAATGAAGTTGAATTGACATGCTAGAAGATGAATTTTGTTTCTTGAAGTAATTTCAATTCAATTTAATAAAAAACAAACGAAATTACAAATCGACCACTTTCAATGGACAAAGGTCTAATATTACACATGAAATTGTAAACAAGAGATGACGAAATGAGCGGTTAAGATTATTCTTAGATTTATTTTATTATGGGTGAAAAATAGGAGTGTCATGACATCTCCTTAATTTATATTAGTATATAGATAGATCGTTAACAATCTAACGTCAACCCAAGCTTTTCAAACAATATTATTTAGGCTAACTACTTGACCAACCCCAGTATGTCCGATTCTATCCTTTTCTCTCTGAAATTCTCTTTTCAAAATATTCCACATCTCTTAAAAGAAAAAATCAAAATAATCAGTTAAAAAGTAAAATGAGAAGAATATGCACATGAAAAACTTAATTAGCAAATATGCACCTTAAAAACGGTACCACGTGTGGCGTTTTCATTAACTAATGTGTTTGATTCGAAAACTACATTAGTAACCAAAATTAATAATAAAATTTCAAGTCCAAAAATACAAATGTGTTTGGCTTTCAGGGGGTGCTGCCCCCGCCACCTTACTGCCGAGTTGGAACGTCGTTCGTTCACCGGTGAGCGAGACCCCCGACCGACACGTTGGTAGTTCAACATGTCTTAGCTAAAAACGACATCTCGAAACCAAGAAAAATTTTGCCCAAGTAAAAACTGTATGATTTCATGTTTAATTACACATATATATTTTCGAAATTTTTATGTATAATAAGGATCAATTACAATTTTCTACGATTTATTTCATGCATGTATCGGTTTGTTTTAATAACTAGTTTCAAAAACTTATTAAAACAAACACAAGTGACTCCGAAATTCATACCTAGAAGTTCTCTAAAACTTCTTGATGTTCCAGAGGTGTTGAGGAAGACAATCGTCGCTTCTCGTTGCGTCAGATGCCTCCAAGTGTTCACCGAAACCCTAAACAATATTGGAGAGAAAGGAGTTAACCAATCAATCTCCAAACTAGCTTAGAATCTAGCTACAAACCCCTTCCTTAATCTCTGAGATTTCTCCTTCCAAAGACTTAGAAAACTAAGAGAATTTTCGTGGATTTTTGTGGTGAATTTAGGAGAGAAAATATTTAGCAAACTTCTAACATAATTAAGGAGAATAATGACCTATTTATAGGCTCCAATCTTACTCTCAATCATGGTTATTCTTAAGCCATGTTTTCTTGACATTTTCTCTCACAAACTAATTCCATAATGCATTGCATGCATCCACAAAACGTTTGACCAAGTTTGGAACTAATCCAACCATTGATCAAATTAATCTCTTAATTATCAAAGGCAAAAAATCTATCGCAGTTCGGTTTACCAAGTTACACTCGGTTAACCGAATATGTCACGATTGTTTTACCGAGCATTGGACGGATGACCGATTCTTAAGGAGAAAAATTCTCCTTAACCGATCGGACGAATTCTCGTCTAAGACCGAGTGTCATTCGGTTAACCGAAAATATCGGAACTGGACATTGTTCGGTCGACCGTTTCTGGTTCGGTACACCGTACCAGAGTTCCAGGCACTTTGGTCAAGTTCGGTCAATCAACTGTGACTATCCATTCCACGTTTGGTTGACCAATCCACAGATCCTTCAGTCGACCGAACCATAACGGATTACCGAACTTTTACCCGATTTAGCCTTTTTAAATTTTGGATTTATTTCCAACAAAATTTGAATTTTATGGGGTTTTAGCAAATTCACAACTTATGCAATATATTATCCTATGCAATGATAAATTATTGCACCCCATGATATTTGCATCTCATATGAATTTATCACGATTCTAATTATGTTATATACAACATAATTGATTTTACTTGTTCACCACATGTGTCATATTTTCTATAAGAAACCTGACCTATCATATGAACCAAAAATCAAGCTTCTTGTTTCCCGGTTTTTGCGGTGTGACCTATGGGAGGATCTAGACTAAGTTGGCAGTGATATTAAGATCTTAATATCACAGACTATAAGCGGTATCTAGCTACACATTATAGCTCCCAATTAGTTAGATGTCTTAATTCCACTCAAACCAAAATCCGATCCATTTAGTGATGGAGTGCACCACTTGTGTCCGTCCCTTGCCTCATGATATTAAGAATACACACAAAGTAGTATTGTGTCATCTTTGTGTTAGTATCCATTTCTTGATCTCTTTAAGCTAGTTATAAATATGTGACTTAACTCAAATCACATTGTGCACATTATAACTTTGCTTTATCAAGGGGCTCACTAATATCATCAGTCAATTAAGAGGGACAATGATAATCTTTTGACTAACTATCTTCTCCAACAAAAGTCATACTTAATCAACCAATGTCTTTACACTACACTCATCGATAGCTCAAGACACTGATCTAATTAAGTATTCCTTAAGTGATTAGATATAAGTCTCATATCAAAGGACCAAAGACACAGTAAAACATTAATGACACAGAAAACACAATTCTATAATGTTTTACTTATTAGGTCTATTAAGTATACAAAAGTAATATTTTCCTCTTTTGTGTACCCATGTTGTCACTCACTTGTAGAGCTACAGTGATCTATGACCAACGCGAAAATCTTAACTCGGTAATTAATGTCTCATGTTAATTACCATGATTGCGGATATTTTTTGTTTTATGTAAACCAATATCTTTTAGAGCTCTACGGTTATTTACCAAGAACATCTTCCTTAACACTTCTAAAAGACGAATAACATAAACAATGAACAAAATGATTTCTCATTCAATTCATAATAATTGACATTTAAAAGTAAAACTTTTAGAACACATTCCCTTCAAAAACGGCATCAGTGATAGCATTTTCATTAAGGGTAAAAACGACATCTACAGTGTCGTTTTTAAGATGCATATTTTGTCAATTAAGTTTTCCACGTGCATATTCTTCCATTTTTATTTTTTTAACTGAATATTTTGAAAAAAAAATCCCTCTTAAAATGTTTTAGAAGTTTTCTATTCTAGAAGCCCAATCTACGTCACTAAAGCCAATCAAAGCCGAAGTTCGGCAGAAAAATGAAGACCAAAAGTTATGGTATGCTTTAGATAGTATATCGTTTAACTGCACTCCAATATTCATCAGTGGGACAATGTATAAATTGACAAACTTTATTAACATGAAAAGCAAGTTTGGGACGAGTAATTGTTAAATACTGCAATGCGCCTACTGTACTTCTATAAAGAAGGTGTCGGAGAATGGAGAATCGTAATATTTCAACAGTTTTGTGGAAGTACATGTTGGACTAGAAATAGACTTGGCTTTGTCCATTTTTGTTTAACAAGCATACCTTCAACGTATTTTCTCTAAGACAAAAACAATCCATTTGTGATGTGAGAAGCCTCTATTCCCAAAAGATAGTGAATAGGTCCTAATCTTTTAAGGAGAAGGTGTTGTGTAGATCAGAATTCACCTAATTTAGCGGTACAGAGGTGTGAGAACCCAAAACCAAATTAATGGACTAAGTAAGGATTAACGAATTTAACCAAGATCTGGATGCATGGGTGATTTTGAGAGAAGTTTGGGGCTAAGTGTAAATTTCCCAATCTTTACACATGTCTTAGTGTGTGAGGGTGATGGATGGCGGTGGATGGGATGCTAAAGAAAGGATGGGGCGTGAGAAGAGAGGAGTTTTGGTTGGAAAAGAAAAGGAAAGTTGAAGAGAGAAGAAGTTTGGAAGAGTTTCTCCTTGCAAGAAATCAAGAGTGAATAGTGAGGTTTGGGAGGAGTTCGAGGTGAAGAAGAAGAAGTTGAAGAAGAATTTGAAGAAGGAGAGAAGGAGAAGAGGTCAAAAGGAGATTCGAGTTTCGGCAAGTTGAGTTAACCGGAATTCGAAGAAAGGAGGAAGTGATCGTCGTTGTTCTTCAAATGCTTCTTCAAGTCTCAAAGGTATGTCAACTTCAATTAGATGTTCACACGTGGTGTGTGAGTGGTTGTGGGCGTCGTCGGAGGTCGGAGACCTCACCGATGTCGAGGTGCAGCAGAATTGCTGCACTGGAACGGTTGACCGGTGGTGACATTGGCGACCGGTCTTAGTGTATTTGAGTGTTTTCTACCCACACCGGTCGAACGATGTCTTGTGGTGGTCGACCAGTTATGCATAATTTCTGGGGAAGAAGACGACTCTGTTAGAATCGGTCGACCGAGACCCATTTGTCGTTCAACCGGTTGTAACTGTAGTGAGTCGGTCAGGGGCCTCGGCCATCAAAATGGTTGACCACCTTATGATCAGTTCGACCGATTGCATTGTAGTAAGTCGGTTAAGGGCTTAGACCTTCTAAACGGTCGACCACTCCTTGATTTTGTTCGACCAATTACTTATGAGAACTTAAATGTGGTCCGACTGATTCATATTTTGGTCGACCGATGATGCTTTAGAGAAAACAAAGGAAATCCCTGGTTTCGGTCGAACGAAGCCTTTGTCCGACCGTTGGGATGATTTATTTAATATTATTTAAGGCGTAGACCTTCCAAACAGTCGTCCACCAGGAGACTTTTGTTTGATCGTTGGATGTTTGTTTGGTTTGACCGTTTGTTTGTGGTTCGAACCAATTACCGGTATTAACGGCCAACCGGTCGACCATATGACCTGTTTCGGTCGACCGTTGGTGCACTGGATTGTATTGTTTGTTTATGATGTGTGGATTTCTTTTATGGTTTTTGTTCCCATAATATGACATGCATTGAGGCCTAGGTAGTAGACCTATGAGACCATATTTTCCCTTTGCATGATCTATATGTATGTGGCTCTATGGAGCAAGATGATTGTTATCCTGTGTGGCAATGGAGATGTGCCTTAGCTTGTGTGGTGACGGAGATGACTGACTGATGTTGTTCCGGTGGATGTGCTTGACCGATGTTGTTCCGACGAGTATGATCGTCCAGTTGTGGCATGACTGGCGAGTATGACCGACCAGAGTGACGGCTCTAACGGATTATGGCATTACGACTACGGATCATATCTGATGATGACTCGGAAGTGTGTGCGACCTTCACCGAACACGTATGACTAGTGTAGCTGCGAGTGGGGGTGTGTTGCGTACTTTCCATATGATTGCATGTGTCTGCTGTGGGTATCTACGGATGTCCAAATAATGTAGAGATGATGACTTTATGACCCCTATGTGGGGAAATGACTGTTAGGATTTATATTGTCATGATATTAGTATGTTAGGTCATGTATTGCATGTGCATATAGGTGGACTTGACATACAGGATTTCCTTATGGAAACTCAGGTATTGTTATTTATGTTTTATTTCAGGGTCTCCTTCGGGAGCTAGTAGGGCGGTGACTGAGGACGAGTACATTTAGGAGTCGGGTCCTCTAGTCTTTTTGAGGTTGTTATGATTACATGTATTTTTGATGTCGTATTTTGATGTAGACATAATTTTGACAACTCTTATATATGGTACACCTTATATTATATGTATATGTTTTGAGTAGCGTTCCCGTGAGATATGTTTATTGATGACTTTTGAATATCTGTTAAAATTTTAAATTATGTTGTTTGGGGACGTTACAAGAGGAGTTGTCGGTGATTAAAATGTTACCCACATAAACGAAGAGAATGATTTGAGTCGGATTTTGAGGAATGAAAACCTAAAGAGACTAACCTATCAGAAATCTTTGAAATCATGCTCGAGGGGCTTGCTTTAGCCCCTAGATTGTCTTATTTAACTTGCAAACATAACTAGGAAAGGTGGAGTCATTGAAGCCTGGAGGTTGTGTCATGTATACTTTTTCTTGAAATAACACACGTAAAAAGGCATTGTTGACATCAAGTTGATGAATAAGTCAACCTTTTGACACGGGTTGATGAATAGTGAGAACAATGGGTTTAACAAGACTAAAGGTATTAGTCAACACCAGTCTCGGCCACAAGATAATTTTATATCGACTAACAAAACCATCAAGATTTTCAATGGGTACGGGAATAGGAGGGTTCTGATATGGATTCTGGAGGAGGTGGTGGGTTAATTGGTGAAGGTTGTAAAGGTATCAGGTGTAGGCGGTGACCACTAACCACACCCTCCACCTCCTCCCCATTCACCAACCCTACCAAGCACCAAACTGGCAAACTGCCCTCCAACTCTCCACCCCTGTCAACCCATTAACTCATGATTAATCTAACACACCCATGATTTTCTTTTAAATTCAATTTTTGAAATAACTTTTATTGCATTTTTAAATGTCATTTTACTTTGTTTAAATATCTTTAGAAAATCACTATTATTAGGGTTCAGGATTAATTATGGTTGGAATTAATATAACAAAATATATAATTCCAAAGATATTTGACTTCGTACTTTTCCACAAAAAAAAGGAATATTTTTATTTAAAAATAATATGTTTGGACTAATTCCAAGCTTATTTAAGAGATCCCGAAATTTACAAAAAATATATCTAATTTTTTTTTAATTTTTCTTTTAACATTATTACTATGTTTACATTACAACTTAACAAAAATATAATTTACTTTTTTAATCATATCAGATATTATTTGAATTTGTATCAGATTGGTACTGAATCCAAGATGTGCTCAAAGATGACAATGCTTAGCTTCTACCGTTACCTCAATTGATGGAGGCGATGAGTTTTAAATGTCTTGTGCTATTGTTGGTAGATAAATTTGGAGTTTGGTTGCATCCCATGGAACACGTCAACAATGTAATCAACACTTTTTCATTTCTCCTAAATGTATTATCTTCTACTCATGTTACCAGAGTCTCCAACTATATGTATTGTATATAATGACCTTGGGTCCTTCGGGAAAAAAGTCAATATGTAATGATAATATGATAGTAATCAACCATCTAAAGTGGTAGTTGAAAAGCCTTGAGACTTTCATTGCACAAGTCACTGAAGCTTTGAATTTATTCATCTGTCGAGCATGTTTGTTTTTTCATAGACTGATGCAGCCACAACATGCAATCCTTTCTTGTCAATATTGGGGCTCCATGCTCTTGAAATCACGTCTTTCGGCCAATAAGACTATGCAGGTGAAGGTGCCCCTCATCCGATGGAGAAGACACAACATTCCTGCATTTCTTGATCTTGAAGTTTACCACAAGAGTTGAAGATCAACTCAATCATCTCAGGATCTGCTCAAAGACATGGAGCACATTACGATGCTTCCTCTTGTGAGCAAAGAGCTCTACCGTTGGCCCCAATTGGTCTTCGGAAAAGGTGTGTTGCCTCCTAAAGTTGACGTGCAGTAGCAAGAAAATAAGATGGACGTACTCTGGTACCGGAGGTTAGTAAGGGAACCCCTGAATCCTGGCATTCGCATGGATTGGTCAGAAAACTATCCTATGCTGGAAGAAGAATGACCGGCAAAAGGCATTGAAATGAAAACTAGTGAAGGTTTCCAGGTCATCATGATTCATGACCAATCCTAGCATAGTTTTTCCTTTCTTTGAGTTTGTATTGGCTCTTTCAAAAAAAACTTAAGAACCTACTCGTGTTGTATGGATGTTAAATAATCATAAACCACATATAATGAGCTATAGATAAGCTGGAAAAGATCAACATTTCAAATGGAGAATATACGACAAAGAGGATATTCTCTTCTGTCAAAAACAAATAAGTGATATCATACATTCTAATTACGATACGAAAAGCAGGCTAAAAATGGGACTGCTAAAATAAGATTTAAGTGTTTAACTTACTTGGCCGCTTGACTCTAATGAATGAAATATCGTAAGCTCGGAACCTGCTATTAGAGAACAAATAACAATAAGAAACAGAAACATATATACAAATCAAAACCAAAAATGATAATAGATAGCAGAGACTTTTCGGAAGCTAGTAGTTCTCTTTCAACGTAACATTGTTAGCTCATGTGTAAATGTTCCAGTTAATAACTCATGTTTCAAAACTTTCAGTAGAACAATCAGACTAAAATTACTTAAGTTCCCAAATTTCAAGAGCAAAATCAAACAACAATTTTAGAATTTTTTCAAGGTTCTTCCACAAAGAAACAAATCACCCAAAAGCTCGAGTACGACTCTTACTTCTTTACAGCTTCACACACTGCTCAATCAATATACTAATATGAAATCCAAACAAACAAAACTATACATACTGAGTAAGAATTGGTACAACAAAAACACCACAGGCACTCAATAAGAATTAGTATCACAAAAACAACATAGTTCTACACAATTTTTTTATTTTTTTGAATGTACAAAAGAATATGTTTCCCCTTGGTTAACTCTTCTCTTCGGGAGAAAAGTAAAAAAAATCATAAATTACAGCGAAAATATGCACATTACACCTCATCACCAATAATCACCGCAAGAACAAACTCCATCTCGAAAATGATGGAACCGATTCACGTCACGAACAACGATCTCACGATTGGCGAATTTCGAAATAAATTTGGTAACAGAATGACAATCCTCACAAAGCCTCAAATTCTTCGTGATCCGAATGACCTCTCCACTTCTGGAATTAATGAGCCCAAACGCAACCGCCAGCTTCTCACTATGACCAAGCAACACTCTCCTTCTCCTCCTGCTCAAGATCGTAAAGCACGACTTTGGTTTGAGGAACATAACCAGTTGCCTTCATTTCTGTTATGAGTTTGACCAGCAAAGCTTTAAGTTGTTCAATTTGGGGATTCGTCTCATCAACAGACGTAAATGAATGAACCTTACGATTAATCTCAATCCAACTACATCCGGGCATCTTCTCTAAGCCTAGGGCCTCGATGAGAGTTCTAACCTTAGTCACTTCGCCCAAAAGTTTAGCATCAGCATAAATGCTTGCCATCAAGACATAATTACCAGCATTCGTCGGTTCAAGCGTAACAAGATGTTGGAATATTGAGTTTGGGCTAGGCCCATGAATAGCTCAATTGAAGAAATCCAATGTTGAGATGAAGATGAGAACTATTGCCCCATGTGCCATGTGCTCACCTCTACTTTTTAGTCCCACATTGGCAAAGCTAACAAGTTGAAGGATGTTGATAAACATACTATTCACTTGTCACTTTGTAGGTGGAAAGAGAGGAGGAGAGAATTCTCCACACACGCGCGCGCGCGCCCGTCCCGTCCCGGTCCGGGTCGGGGCTTGGCGAGGCGTGGCGAGACGTGACGTGACGTGGCAGCGGGGGATTTGGGGGAAATTAGAGGCTTTAGCCTCAGGGTGATGTGTGTATTTATTTTTGGACCTCAAGGTAATTGTTTTTGCAATTAAGTCCTTGACGGTTACAAGAATAAATACATATATATATATATCATGACAGTTTCCTCCTAAATAATATACACGTTCTATTTTCCCATCATCTCTACGGAAACCGTCCTTCTCCGGCGATTTCCCTTCCCCGAATCCAAAGTTGTTCACCGTCTAATTCTTGCGAGGTTTCGCGCTGCTTTCGAGGTCCGTCGACTCCGGTGTGCGCCTGTTCGACGGTGAGACCGTTCTATCCTGGGAGAAAACCGGCAGACCATCAAACGCACTGGTATGTGGGCCGATATTTTCTCTGAGGCAAGTCGCCTTCCGACGGCTCGGTCTATGAGCTCGTTTCTGATTCATGTTCCTTCGTTTCTTGTTTTCCTTTACATGTTTTTGTATGTTGACTTTATCTGGATCCTTATGGAATATTTATTCGACATATATAACCCACTGTATTACATGATCATATTTGTAATTGTATCAACACAAGACGCTTAAATGCTCGTTCAGCAAGCTCTACATTCTCATGTATCCTACACGCGCCAAGAAGTGAACCCCAAACCGTCGGCCCAGGCTCAATACGCATATCAGAAATCAACTTTGCAGCCTCATCTAATTTACCGGCCCGGCCTAGGAGATCAACAATGCAAGCGTAATGCTCAGGCCTCGGACTAATACCATGTTGTTGCTCCATTGAATTGAACAATTCCAGTCCCTCATCCACCAAACCAGCGTGGCTACACGCGCCAAAAACACTCACAAATGATATAGAACTCGGAGAAACACCAACCCGAACCATCTCATTAAACAACTCGACAGCCTCCCTACCCAACCCAGACATGCCTAACCCAGAAATCATCGAATTCCACGCGATGACATCCCTCTTTCGATCCCCAATCAAGTCAAAAACACGCCTCCCCATATGATATCCAACCTCCCACACTTCATGTACATCGCAATGAGTGCATTAACAACTGACCCGACGACATCAAGTTCTCTCCTCACCACAAACCCATGCACCACCTTCCCCAACTCTAATGCTGCAATCCCACCGCACGCCTGCAAAACACTAACCATAGTAACCGAATACACCTCAACCTTTTCGTCCACCATCTCCGTAAAAAGCCGCAACGCCTCGTCGGGCCTCTCACAGCTCGCGTAACAACCAACCATCGCGCTCCACGAGACGCAATTCCTTACAGACATTCCATCAAACACCTTCCTGGCAGCCAAAACACACCCCAATTTGGCATAAACGTCCACCAAAGTAGTCCCCACATGCACATTGCCGCCCAACCCTCTCCTCAAGAGATGCGCATGAATCATCCTCAACCTCCAAACCCCATCGTACTCCGGCCCAACGCACGCCTTAAGCGCGTAGCAATAAGTATAGCTATCGAACTCAACATGGGCCGCCGCCATCTGGGTCAAAACGTCGAACGCCTGGAGGGCATGGGAATGCAACACCAACGCGCGGAGGAAGGCGTTGAAGAGGAAGGTGGTCTTGACGGGGTTGGAGAGGAAGAGGGACTGGGAGTGAGGAAGGGTGTCGGGGTGGAGGGAGTAGGCGTGGATGAGGTGGGTGGAGAGGAAGGGGTCGGGGAGGAAGGGGAGGAGGTAGCGGTGGACGAGGAGGGTGGAAGGGAGGGAATGGGAGGCGTGGGTGATGAGGGCAAGGAGGGTCTGGTGGGAAGGGGAGGGGAGGAGTTGGAGGGCGCGTGGGAAGTTGTTTTGGGTTAGGAGGGTTTGGATCATGTGGTTGGATGATGAGGTTATGAGGTTGGAGGGTTTGGGTTTGGGTTTGGGTTTGGGTTTGGGTTTTGGAGGAGGGGAGTTGAGGGGTGGAGGGAGGAAGGTGGTCTCCAGTTTGAGGGATGTCATGTTTGTTTGCGTTGTTGTTTTCGGTTCGGGTTGTGTGGTGTCTAGGGGTGTCGATGGATGTTCGAAATTTGAAAATTCGTTCGCGTTTGGTTCGAAAAATATTCGGTCCGAACAATATCCGATCCGAATAATATTCGATTCGTGTAATATTCGGGACATGCGAATGCGAATATGAATATTGATACATCCAATCCGAATAACATCTGATCCGAGATTGAATATTTGTATTATAAGATTCATATCCATATTTGTATCATATACGTATGCAATACATTATTATACCTAGAAGTATTTATATTTCAACCTTGTGTGATTATATTTTGAATGTATAATTATTAAATTTACTTATTCAAATAAAAATACATCTACTAATCACATTTATTCAAGCATTGAATATTATTATCCTTTCTAGAATATGAAGTTAGAAATTAAGATAAAGTAAATTAATATTTGAATCCAAATAAAGTTATAAATCTGACTATTTATAAGAATTTGTCTAAGTGAAAATGAAAAATGTTATAATGTGGGGAATTATGTTTACGGATGCGGATATTATCCGTATCCGATCCGAATCCGTCAAATATCCGAACGGATATAGACTTTTCATATCCGCGAATAATCCGTATCCGAATCCGTAAATTTCATGCGAATGCGAATATGGATATACCTATATCCGATCCGTATCCGATCCGTTGACACCCCTAGTGGTCTGGTAGGGATTTTATTTGAATGGGGATAGGAGATTTTTCTTTTCATTTCGGTTTTGAAACTATCAAATAAAAAGGGAACTACTAAACGTCGCCCCAAAACTACTTAAATCGCCCCTTGAAATTACCAAATTGCCCTTAACAATATATTTAATACCCATATCGTCCCGTGTCTATAAATAAGGCATATGGTCTTGTATATTCATAATTTATCAGTAAAAACACCACGAAAATGTCTGACGAGGGTGATGCATCGGGTGAGGTAAGCCTGGCGCGGGGCAAATTTTGGGCCGAGCGTCTGCATTAGACGCCTCCCCCATGGTGAGGGCGTCTGCGTAGGACGCCCTCCCCATGGACTAGGCGTCTAACGCAGACGCCTCCCCCATGGGATAGGCGTCTTATGTAGACGTCCTCCCCATGGGTAAGGCGTCTGTAGTAGACGCCCTTCCCTTCGGTCAGGCGTCCTACGCAGACGCCTTACCGTTGGGGAAGGCGTTTAACACAGACGCCCCATCCATGGGGCAGGCGTGTAACACAGACGCCTATTTTTTTTTTTTTTTTGATTTTGATTTTGTTTTTTTAATTTCGACATTATTTTTGAAATTTTTTAATTTCGAATTTATTTTTTTTAATTTTGATTTTATTTTTGTAGGTTCCAGATTTCGGTGGTGATGGAGTGGATTACAGTGAGTTATTTCAAACTACACAAATCTTTGCAACAATCGATGAAGCATGTAAATGGGCCAAACAAGTAGCTATCGGAGCTGGGTTTTTTTTGGTCGTGTCATCGTACAAAACAAGATCAGATAGTCGGATGTATTGTTATTTGAGATGCGACCGGCGAAATCAAATGGAGTCTCGGGATATGGATACTGCACTTCGAAGAAACACCAAAAGAAAGGGTTGCGGTTGCCGTTTCTTAATAAAAGTGGTGGAGCGACGAGATCGTGATGGATGGGTTTTGGTTTTTAATAGTGCTCACGGACATCACAACCACAGACTGGCAGTTTATCCAGAGGGTCATCGTCAAATTAGTGGTCTAAGTTCTGGGGCGAAGAAGATTGTTCGTGATATGACAGAGGCGCAAGCAAAACCACGGAACATCTTGAAGGCAGTAAAAGAAAAATTCCCGGAGGACAATCCAAATCAAAGGCATATTTATAATTTCAGAGATTACATGAGGAGGACAAAATCTGAAGATCGGAATCCCGTCCAGCAGTTTCTCTACCAAGCAGTGCAGTGTGAGTACTTACATTGGATTAAGGCGGATCCAGAAACTGATGTCGTCACTCACGCTTTTTTGGCACATCCGACGTCAGTCCAGTTGTTGCGAACATATCCTTTCGTTATCTGCATGGATTCGACTTACAAGACGAACAAGTATAAGATGCCTTTGTTCGAAATGATTGGGGTCACACCAGCAAACATGAATTTCCTTATTGGATATGCGATTTTGATGGATGAATCTTACTCCAGTTATTTGTGGGTGATGGAGAAGTTGAGAGATCTGTTATTGGGGACTGTCAGCCCGACTGCAATAATAACAGACCGGGAGTTAGGCCTTATGCGACCAGTGAGATAGGTTTTTCCAGACTCTGCTCATTTACTCTGCACATGGCACATCAACAAAGACGTATTGAATTACGCGTACCACGTATTCGGCAAGAATAAGGAGATGGCAGAGACTTTGAGGCGTGGAAGATGGAGGAAGATCATGCTTTCTACTTCAGAAGCCGAGTATGATAGAGCTGTGTATGCTCTGAAAGATTTGTATAGATCGTGGCCGGCTATCACGGAGTATCTGGACACCACGTGGTTGGTGCATAAAGAAAAGTTTGTGCTGAATTGGACGAACAAAGTCCTTCATTTTGGGAACACCACGAATTGTAGGGTCGAAAGTGCTCATTCGGCTCTAAAAGAGTGGATTTCTACATCGACTGCAGCTCTGGACACTCTTTTCGAGCGCGTCAACGCGGCTACTGAAATGCAGCTGACGAATATTCGAAACTTTCTTGAAGACTCGAGACGGCGAAATTTGACTAATTTCGGACATTCTCTATATCGTCACATAAATGGTAGAGTTTCGCATCACTGTTTGCAGTTGCTGAGTCAGGAGGTGAAGAGAATGCAACAGTTAGATGATGAAGTTGAATATCGTTGCGAGTGCGCTTTTCTGACTTCTCATGGGATACCTTGCGCATGTACCATCCGTGGATGTCTTGAATCAGAAAACGGAATTTACTTAGAGCAGATTCATTCGTTCTGGAGGACACTTGTCATTGGGGAAGGAGCCGGGAACGCAGAGTTTGTGTCTCAGGCAGCTCAAGACGCCGAACATTTTCGCAGTCTGGTTGATGAGATTGCAGGAAGTGACCCTACCGTAATTCGATCTGCCTCTCGGGTTTTATTCGAGCAGCTACACCCCGAACATTCGAATTTGAAAGAGCCTGCAGTAAAAACAAAGCTACGAGGTCGACCAAGGGGAAAGTCGACACGACGGGACCCTAGTGCGTTTGAGTATGCAGAGCGAGGTAGTGGTCGATCTTCAGGTAGTGGGAGTAGAGGTCGTGGTCGTTCTTCCGGTAGTGGAAGCAAAGGTCGTGGTCGATCTTCTGGTTCTTCGTCAGTGAGAGGAGGATCAGGTATACCATCCTTACATTTATTATTATTATTATTTTGTTATTTATTTCAGTAAATATGTATCTTTTGTTATTATATCTAACTGTATTTTTTGTTCATATTGTAGTGACTGGGCGGGCTGACGTAGACGACTTCCCATATGGAGATAGAATTCCAGGAATCATTATGCCATTCCTACACCAGTGGAATGATGTACGTGCTGATGGAAACTGTGGATTTCGATGTGTCGCCGATGTTTTCCACGGTGGTGAAGACAATTGGCAACTCGCCCGTCGTTCGATTTCAAATGAGATAGCTGCGAACCCATCTTTTTATGAGCACGTATACTACGACGGTGTGGCGGAGGCTCGTCACCGGATTAATTGGGGCGGGGGACCTTGTGGCGAGAATCACTATATGGAGACGTGGACGGACTTGTTTCCCATTGCAAATTTTTACAAGTGTGCAGTTATGTTCTTCTCTCTCGGAAATGATGGTTCGTTGTACCCATGTCTTACAGTTCTACCTTGGGAGAGTCCGCCTACCGTGACGAGACCGTGCAGAGAGTTGATTATTGCTCATTTAGGGAGTTACGCTCATTACATTCGTTTGGAATTGAATGAGGGATTCCCCGTACCTCCTATAGCGACTCTGTGGTATCAAATACGAGATGAGAGTGTTATTGGATGGGAGCTGGAGTACCAACATAGGATAGCATATTGGCAACAATTATGTAATATGTTTTGATATGTTTGTATAATTATGTAATATGTTTTGATATGTTTGTACATTATATAGTGTTGCTTTATTATGTAATATGTTTTGATATGTTTGCTTTATTTGCATTATATATAATAGTACGAAAGGTTATCAAACACAAATACAAATAATAAGGGTACAACAGATAAGCAAAACACAAATACAAACAATAAGCGTACGACATGTTAGCAAACACAAACACAAATAATAAATAATAAGCGTACAACAGATAAGCAAACACAAATACTAAGCGTACAACAGATAAACAAATATAAATGCAAATACTAAGAGTACGGTACAACAGATCAACCTACTCATCATCCGAATCATGGTCGGAGATGCCTAACTGAGTATGCCATGACTGTATGATCTGATCCACATCTCCGCATGCAGCTCTGGCATCGTCTGGCAGCTCATCCCTCATCTGCAAGATTGGGTCTACAGCCCGTATCATCTTACCCATCCACTGCACATAACATTAACATTAGCGTACATTAACAAATTATACGGTACAAATAAATATAGATAAAATGAAAAAATTACCAGATCGCCACACGTCCTATCTGGTGGTCGATCTGCTCTCCGGGAGGCACCACGGACGATGATAGGATGTGAGTAACTACCGAACCAATCAAGATAACGTGCATCACACTCGGAGGGGTCGCGACTACGTCTGAAGTCGCCAAGGAACAATCGGCATGATCTCGGAAATGTCCGCCAAGTCGATTCCGCTGTAGAAGCGGGGAACCTGACGTCGTACGTCGCTGCTGTCGCAGACCGCACCGCATGCTCTGGTGTCGGAATGTCAACCGGGATCACCTGAACATATCCTAACTGACGCAAGACCCGATCGGGCATATAAGGCTCTATGATATCCCGATAACGAATAAGACCCATCAATAAAGTCCTCGGGACATCCGCTGCTGGGTCAGGACCATAGGGTAACCACTCCACCTAAAGTTTAACACATTAATAATAATACATCTTAAAATTAAATAAATGGTGTAAAGTTTGATACCTCTGATGCAGTCATCTGATCTAGCCGTGCGCGGATGGAACGCAATCGTCCATCGCTCTTGTCCTCGCTCCGGACAACCCACATACCCGAACGTGGATGACCCTCGTCGATAATCTTCCGCTCACGATGCGGGCGGAATGCAGGAAAGTACTCGTATATCCACGCCTGCAGCAGCGTAAGACAACCTGCAATCCCAGAACAATCCGCACGGCTAGCTATCCCAAGCTGCCGGTACAGGTATGCCAACGTCGCTGACCCCCACGAGTACTCACGAACGGTCTCCGGGTCCCTAGCCTCCAGTAGATCGCGTGGTCTGATCCGACAACCACTCTTGTCGACAAACAAGACGGCTCCGAGCATCAAGAATAGGTACGCCGTCAACTGTGTATCATCGGCCCGCGGAGGTCGTGCCCGTCTGCATAGGTCCTCAAGGGAGTCGATGCCGACACCACCACCACTCCATAAAGCTGTATCTCTCGCCAGACCATCAGGTGTGACACCAAGCAACTCTGCCACATAACACCTCAGCTCAGACGTCGACCCCTGAGCACTAACCAGACGACCATCCACAGGAAGTCGCAGGATCTGGAAAACATCGTGAAGCATGATCGTCATCTCTCCGAAAGGCATGTGGAAAGTGTTGGTGTCAGGCTGCCACCGCTCCACAAACGCCGAAATCAAAGGCATGTCGAGATAAGGGAACATGCTGTACGGTAAGTGCCCCAAATGCGTGGCACTAATCTCCTCTCTGATATCAGCACTCAGTGTAGACCGCCAACCCTGTAGTGCTGTACAGGCTCTGTGCCGATTCTGGCACTTCAGAACCTTCCGATCCTCTCCGTCCCAGATCCGTCTAGCAATGTGACCCCAGAAACTAGGAATGACGCTCCCATCTAAAGGACCACCAGGCGTCATACTGCTCACGATCCAAGAATCGTCCTGGACCCTCTTCTTCTTCTGAGCGCGGGGATCAACAGTGCACGAGCTCGAATCCCCGGCCGTAAACCTCTCACCCCTACCCTTCCGCACCATCCATCCGGCGGAAGTAGAAGTACCCGCTCGACCACGTCCTCCGCTATAATCCCCCTGCCTCTCCACCTCCGGCCGCACATCATACGGGTCATCATCGTCGCTCTCGTCGTCGAAACTATCCACATGCTCATCATCGAAGGAATCATCCTCCTCCTCACGACGACGTAATGCCTCCCTCTCCCTCCTGACCGAAGCAGATATCCCCCGTCTACGTGGATGACGCGGTGCTGAATCATCCTCTAAAGAACGGAAGGCGTGTAATGGTATCGACTTGCCTCTCCCTCCACTGTGACCCGATGACTATTTATTGAAATTTTAAATACAAATTTGTTAAATTTGTTAAACTAAATTATCATATTTATCAAAATTGTTAAACTAAATCAAAATTTGTTAAACTTAATTATCAAAATTGTTAAACTAAATCAAAATTTGTTAAACTAAATTAAAACAATTGTTAAACTAAATCAAAATTTGTTAAAACTAAATATCACAAATGTTAAACTTAAAAAGAATTTGTTAAATTAATTTTTTTGATTTATCACTATTTATTAAAGTAATTATGATATTTATTAATTAAAAAAACAAAAAAGGCGGAGGCGTCTGCGAGAGACGCCTCCCGCAAGGTGGAGGCGTCTGTCGGAGACGCCTCCTCCTACGGGGAGACGTCTGCGGAAGACGTCTCCCCCATCGGGGAGACGTCTTCCGCAGACGTCTCCCGCTTCGGGTCGGCGTCCGAGGGAGACGCCCCCCGCATGGGTCGGGCGTCCTCGGAAGCCGCTCCCCCCATAGGGGGAGCGGCTTCCTCGGACGCCCGCCCCATGCGGGGGGCGTCTCCCTCGGACGCCGACGACTTTTTTTTTTTTTTTTTTTTTTAAAAACAAATAAATAACGTAATGTTACCTCATACGGGTACACCGGGGGAACTGCTGGCTGCTTCCCTGGCCTCCGAGACATTCGTAATCTTGTGTAGTAGGTATAGGAAGAGAAAGTTTTGAAAAAAGAGTGAAATTGTGAGATATATAAGCAAAAATAGGAGGAAGGGCAATTTGGTAATTTCAAGGGGCGATTTAAGTAATTTTGGGGCGATGTTTAGCAGTTCAGAATAAAAAAGGACTATCTATCAAAATCTCCCCATGTCCAACGTTTGGGTTTGGGTAGATTTCTTGTATAGTGTTAATTTAGAGCAAGGATCTCAAATCTTGCATTCTTTGATACCTATCGAGATTTTTTTTTTAAAGTTTAAAAAAAAACATTGTTTTGTTCCAGTTGACGTGAAGCTTAGTTGACAAAATAACTAGAAACCAATGGATATCTTTGGATGTGCATCGGTAGTTGTGTTGTTTTTCGAAAATCTAGTGAAATGAAAAACATAACCTACAGTCGAATTTCATGTGTGTTGTGGGGTTAGTTTTTTGTTTCTCAATGCAAATCCAAAAAACCAAAGATTTACTAGAAACTAATTTTTCGGAAATCTGGACTGTGTTTGGATACGAGGTTTAACGAAACCTTTTGATTTTAGTGAATCCACGACACTGAAAATCACATTCAAACAGTCTTTAAGTGATAGGATTCGGTTTTAATTGATTGGGGATTATTATACTACAAAATACTTCAAACTTGATTTTCTTATACGATTGAGGTAATTATTTCTTATTTTATCCTACTGTTATTCAAACTTGATTTGATTGGAACAGATAAATGGATCTGAAATGATATTCCTAGAATCTTGTTATGCTACGATAACTTAATAAACTAGCGGATTTGAGCACGAGTTGATTATTTGACATCCGGAAAAGCACGTTTAACAGGATCTGCTGAATCTTGAAAGCTCTACAGTTAGGGTTGTCAATTTTACACGAAACACGATAACACGACACGAAAACTCTACAGTTAAGATGTTTTTGATATTTATTTGTAAGTATTTTTTATGTTATTTTATACGGAATTTAGTAGTAGGTCTTGTTTGTTTATTATGTTCTTGATTTAGAACATACTTATGTTTAACATTTGGTATCAAGAGTCAAACTAAATTCGTATAAAATATATTATTTTTAAGGCACGTCAAATATAATACCATTGTGTTTGTTTTGATTGTTTGAAATGTATATTATGGATTTGATCGTAACTATAAATCACGTTTAAAAAAATTCATGCTTATGCAACGATGAAAAATGAATATATATATTTGCTAACACCTATTAAGAATCATGTGTTGGTGTTCATCCCTCCGTGAGATTAATCACGTTGTTTTTTATTATTCTGAATTTATCTGTATTATCCTAATCCTAATTGAATTTTAATGTTGATTTAGGTGGTGATTAGGAGGAGATGGGATTGGACGGCTGAGATCGAGTGGAGTGGATGGACTGTTGGGATTTGATTGGAGAATATATTTATAGGTGAAGCTCTCTCTCTCTCACGTCTCCCTCATTCTCTCTCACATCACTCTCTCTTTCCCACAGTTGTGCTCCGGCGTGGTGATCGGAAGTGGAGGTGTTCTCCGGCGAAAGTGGGGTCGGCGAGGGTGGTTGGTGAAGGTGAGTTTGTGGTTTTGCTAAACCCGTTCCTTTTGCTTTGGTTCTCTCTCTCAACCTACTTCGTTTTCAGTGGTTGTGGTTGGCGTGGAGAGTGAAGGAGGTGAAGTTGTGCTCGAGTTGTCGAGGAGGTGGTGATCGTTGATCGAGCGTGAGGTTCGTCGGTGGATCGTATTTTGGGGAGAAGTGCCCGTGGAAGCGCCGTCGTGGTTCTTCGAAGGTTTCTTCAAACCCTCACGGTATGTCAAACTTGTAGTTGTAGTTCATTTTTGTAGTGTGAGTATTTGGAAGTCGACGGTAGGTCTTCCGGCTCATCGCAAGCAAACATTCAGCAGATTTACTACCTGATCAGTCGACCGGATGGTGCAACGATCGACCGTTCTTAATGAGATTTCGGGTTCTGCCTCACACCGGTCGACCCAACCTTGTTGTTTGTGTTTTTCTTGTTGGTAGAATTGCATGTTAGAGTGTTTCAGTTCATGCATTGTAGAGTTTGGCATACGGAGTTTCTTTCTGGAAATCCAGGCATCGTTGTATGTTTGCTTTTCAGGCTGTGATCGGCGTTAGGGGTGGTGACCGAGGAGATGAGCGCTGCTACCTGATCCTGCTTTCTCTCATTTTGAGGTCAGAGTGATTACTTGTATTTATTGTTTAGTCTTTTGAAGTAATCACACTTTTGAAATACTCGGATATATATATTATATATGTTGGTGCACCTTCTTTCATGTGTTTGAGTAATATCTTATGTTGATTGTTGTTTAGAAAATTAAAATTTTTTCCGCTGTGTTGAGGATGTTACAGTAATTATTCCAATTATGAGTTCAAGTATTTTGTATGATACTTTTAGAAGTAGTATTCATGTATCACTTTTATTATTATTTGGAATATTATGTAAATTGCAGTTTTCTTTCCCCCACGTAATGATAAACTTGTGGTTGAACTATTAAATTTATTTATTTATTTAACGACATGGTGCTCATGATTTGATGTGAATTGCTATTATTATTATTTCTATATTCTTGACATTGTCATGTAATAATAATTCATATATATTGCATTTACGTATGAAATATTGTATTTTTCAGTAAAATATAATTATGTTTTGCGCTCATGTACAACAATTGACCCAATGAAAGATTATCATATATGTTTGCCTTATAATAATAATAATAACAAATTTAACCATATTATGATATATTAAACGACTGATTGTCGTCAATTTTATCAACTTTAATTGTCGATTTTCTTTTGTTAAATAAAATTTTGTGATGGTTATCTTGTGGTGTTAGATCACAATATTTTTTATGTTTGATATATCATGGACATAATTTTACCAACTTTAATTATGGACGTGATTTATTATATAAATTCTCTTATGACTAATGATTTTGTAAATCAATTTATTTTCTGCCCAACGGTGTTATAGATTGATTTATAAATGTATATTAATGTGCATGTTATTAATAGTACCAACTTAGATTAATAATTATGCAAAATGGTTATGAATTAAATGAAATAATTTTGAGTATTTAATGTTTATTTCAGTTCATTAACTGTTAGATTATAGTTAATTAATGTTATTATGTCATTTGTTTCTCGTGTGGTTTATGTGTTAATGAAAGTAAGCATCGTGTTTATTTTGAAAATTATGCAGCATTGAATACATCGCATATTACATCTCAACTATCTGGAATTGAACTCCTTAATGGAATAAATTTTCTTACTTGGAAGGAGCAGATAGAAATATGTATATGTGTTTTGGAACTCAATCATGTTTTTCGTATTGATGCTCCCACACCTCCTACGGCCACTAGTTCTAACGAACTGAAGGCCAATTTTGAAAAGTGGGAGCGTTCTAATCGCATGTCACTAATGATTTTGAAGAGTTCTATTACTCCTGCTATCCGGGGAGCAATCCCTCAAAAAGATAGTGCTAACAAAACATTTAATGCTAAAGAGTATTTAGCTTCTATTGAAGAGCAGTTTAAGAGAACTTTTAAGACTAATGCAAGTGCCCTTATAATGAAAATGCTCACAACCAAGTATAATGAGACTAGCGGTATACTTGAATATATCACGATGATGAGCGATATGGCCGCAAAACTGAAAGGCATGGATATGGCAATTTCTGAAGGATTTCTTGTTCATTTTATTATGACTTCTATGCCTGCGCATTTTGGTCCTTTCAAGATCAATTATAATACACAGAAAGAAAAAAGGAAAATGAGCGAATTAATTGCCATGTGTGTTGAAGAAGAAGGCTCAAAATTGAAAAGCCTGACTTTGCACACCTTGCCTTTAATGGTCCAAGAAAGAGAAAATTTAAAGATAATGGTAAAGGTAAAAAGAAAATGAAGGCGGTTGTTGCTAATGACAAAGCAAGTACATCTGGTACAAAACCTGCTTTTACTCCGAAATGTCACTTTTGTAAGAATCATGGACATGTAAGGAAAGAGTGTGATGGCTTTAAAGCATGACTCGCTAAGAAGGGTAATGAAACTGACTTTATGATTTATGAATCCCTTTTAGTTGATGTTTCTTCACATAAATGGTGGGTTGACACTGGTGCAACTGTGCACATTACGAGCTCATTGCAGGAATTCCATTCTGTTGGAACCATTCGTTTAGTATTAAAGAATGGTTTTGTCCTTTATTTATATGATGTAGTTTATATTCCCTCTGTCGTTCGAAATTTAATTTCTATATCTAAACTTGACCTTTGTGGTTACTCATGTCAGTTTGGAAATGGGATGCTTAAACTTTGTTAAAACCCTTGTTTTGTTGGATCTGGAATTTTAGAGGGTGGCCTCTACAAACTGCATTTGAATTATTCATCGACTGTCTTTATGAATGTGAATAGTGACAATAATCAGCAATGTGGAATCAAAAGAAATCGTGATAGTGGAAATTCATCAAAATTATGGCATCGTCGTTTAGGTCATATTTCTCGAGACAGAATGCAACATCTCGTTAAAGATGAAATTCTTCCTACATTAGACTTTTCTGATTTTGATGATTGCGTTGAATGTATTAAAGAAAAATATGTTAAAGGAACTAAGAGAGTGGCTACTCGAAGTGGGGACAATTGGAAATTATCCACACAGATATATATGGACATTTCCCTACTTCGAGTCTTAACAGGCACAAATCATTTATTACGTTCATTGATGGTTATTCCCGTTATGGTTATGTATACCATATTCATGAAAAATCTGAAGCACTAGAAAATTTTAAAAAATTTAAGGTAGAAGTTGAAAATCAAGTGAACCTTAAAATTAAAATAGTGAGGTTAGATAGAGGAGGTGAGTATTATGGTAGACACACTGACTCGGGACAAAATCCAGGTCATTTTGCTTTGTTTCTTCAAGATAATGACATCGTTCATCAATTTTCAATGTCGGGAGATCCTCAACAAAATGGTGTAGCTGAGAGATGAAATCGTACACTTATGGATATGGTACGAAGTATGATATGCAACACTGACTTACCTGATTATTTGTGGATGGAAGCATTAAAGACAACCACACATATTCTAAATAGGGTTGCTAGTAAATTTTTCCCGAAAACACCTTATGAATTGTGGGCAGGTCGAAAACCCAATTTCGGATATTTACGTGTTTGGGGTTGTCATGCTGAAGCTAAAATCTTCAATCCACAAATTAAGAAGTTTTACCCTAAAACCATTAGTTGTTATTTTATCGGTTATCCAGTAAGATCCAAAGGTTTTCGTTTTTATTGCCATCTTATACCACTAAAAATGTCGAAACGACGCATGCTGTATTTTTAGAAAATGACAAGAATAGTGGGAGTAGTGAAATTAGAAAAGTAAATCTCGAGGAAAATTGGACTTATGTTCCAATCCCGATCATCCGAGAGGTTTCAAGTTCTACACCTCCTTTGGATGTTGTAGACAGCTAATCCACTACTTAATGAAGAACCCCACACTAATGAAGCTCCTGAACTTCCTGAAGAACCTTTACGTAGGTCGCAGAGGGAGCAAAAACCTGCCATTTCTAATCACTATATTATATACCTAACTGAAGGATGCGATATTGGCAACGGAGAAGATACTACCTCATTTAGTGAAGCCGTTATGAGTGATAAATCATCACAATGGCTAGAAGTCATGGAAGAAAAGATGAAATCCATGGAAACTAATGAAGTTTGGGACCTTGTTGATTTACCCAATGTAGTTAAGCCAATAGGTTGTATATGGGTCTATAAGACCAAGACAGACTCCAAAGGTAACATCGAAAGATTTAAGGTCCGACTTGTCACTAAAGGCTTTACACAAAAGGAATGCATCCATTTTGATAATATATTTTCTCTAGTCTCAAAGAAAGACTCACTTAGAATTGTTTTAGCCTTAGTAGTTCATTATGATCTAGAGTTACATCAGATAGACGTAAAAATTGCATTCCTTAATGGTGACTTGCAAGAGAAACTATTTATGATACAACCACAAGGTTTTGTCATAAAAGGCAAGGAACGTATGGGATGTTGATTAAAAATTCATATATGGCTTAAAACAAGCATCTAGACAATGGTATCTTAAGTCCGATGAGGTGATAACTAACTTTGGATTTAAAGAAAATGTCATGGATCAATGCATATATCTTAAGGTTAGTGGGACTAAGTTTATCATTCTTGTCTTGTATGTGGATGATATTTTGCTAGCCAATAGTGATTTAGACATGTTATATGAGACCAAACGATTTCTTTCAAACAAGTTTGAAATGAAGGATCTTGGTGAAGCCACTTGTATTATTGGCATTGAAATTCATTGAGATCGATCTCGTGGGATTTTAGGATTATCTCAAAAGGCATATATTGAGAAAATGTTTAAAAATATAACATGCAAAAATGCTCCCCAAGTGTTTCTCCTATTGTAAAGGGTGACAAATTTAGTAAATTACAATGTCCTAAACATGAATTAGAACGTGCACAAATGTAGCAAATTCATTATGCCTCGGTAGTTGGGAGTTTAATGTATGCTCAAGTTTGTACACGTCCTGATTTGGCATTTGCGGTTGGTATGCTTGGCCGATATCAAGTAGATCCAGGGATGGATCATTGGAAAGTTGCCAAAAAGGTTTTACGCTATTTGCAAGGAACAAAAGACTATATGCTTACTTACAGAAAGTCAGATAACCTTGAGGCTATTGGTTATTCTGATTCTAACTTTTCTGGATGCATTGACAGTAAGAAATCCATGTAGGGTTACATATATATGCTTGCAGAGGGACCAATATCATGGAAGAGTGACAAGCAGTCTTTACGGGCATCTTCCACAATGCAAGCAGAATTTGTGGCATATTACGAGGCTACTGCTCAAGCCATTTGGTTAAAAAAAATTGTACCTGGGCTTGAAGTACTTGATAGTATTTCGAGACCACTCACGTTATTTTGTGATAATGAAGTTGTTGTTTTCTTCTCTAAAAACAACAAGCCAAGTGGTGCATCCAAGTGGATTGACATCAAATATATGTTGGTTTTTTGGCATTAATCTATGTTTTGATTATTTAATCAACCTAATCTTAATTGTAATCATGTAGAGTAGCACACATGTTGCATTGCATATATATTGCTTTGTGCTAACCTATACAGGTGATCAAAACTCAAAAAAGAAAGTATTCAAGTCAAAATATGTAATCAGGCTCATTTAAAGACATGTAATTTGCATTTCTTTGAGTCTTAGGAACATTGTGTAAATTGAGCATACTTGAGCTAAAACCAACTCAAACACACACTAGGTTTGGACTTCAATAGATCACCCAAACTTAGACCGGAAAACACTAAACACCTAACCTGAACTGTCTTCCCACATTCGGTCGACCGAGTGATCATAAATCATGTTAGTGTTGTTCTGCCCGGTTTCGGTTGACTGTGTATACCCTTTTCGGTCGACCGTGTAAACTTATTTATCTGACCGTTAGATTTGTCGTATTATACCCAACGGTCGTATTAATAGTATTTCCATATACCCCAAAATACATTTATTGTATCGGTAGACCGAGTACATTGTTCGATCTACCGAACGTATGATAACTTGAAAAAACCAAACTTCATGTTGGTTTTCGGTCGACCGTGGTCGACCGAATATGATCTTGTTTGTCAACCCCGTAGAGTATGTTATAAATCGGTCGACCGAACCTATCTCGGTGTTCGACCGAATACTTAAGTGTATCTGAGTCATAGCCTTTGTCGGTCGATCGTTCCTTAACCGGTCGACCGAACCGTGTCCAAAACTGTCCAACGGTCGACCGAACATATTGATCCGGTCGACCGAACTTATGCAGAAATGCATCGTGTAAGTTTCTATTTTCTGTATCTTACACAATCTTTACTTATTTCATCCCCAACGGCTATAACTCTTTAGGGGCTTATAAATAGAATTGTCAAACACATTTTAACACAACTCTCCTACTCCATATTGTCCCTACATTAGAGAGAAAGTTTCACACACTCAAAAGCTCAAAACCTTCCACACTCAGGACACGATCCTGACCTGGACGAATAATGATCTGGAAGAATGCATGGTAGACATAAAAATCATTTTAAGATTTTTTGGGTGGTTATGACCAATCGTGGAATAGTTCTTTATCTGTAACTTTCAAAAATAAACGGGAAATTACTATTCGTCGTCCCAAAACTATTTAAATCGTTCATCTAATTATCATTTTGTCTTTCACAATTCATTTAATACACATTTCGTCTCGTCTCTTAAACTAAGGGTTTACCTACGTTTTCCTCACTTTACTGGTACCAACACCACGAAAATGTCTGGTGAATCGTCTGGATCCGGTGAAGTAAGCCCTGCAAAAAACAATCATGTCGGGCGTCTGCGTAATCTGTCACCCCAATGGTGGGTGCGTCTATCTAGAACGTCCCCCAGTTGAAGGGACGTCTGGCTAGGACCCCCCAAGGGGGGAATCCTAGCCAGACGCCCTTCTTTTTATTTATTTTTAATGTTGTGTTATTTTAAATTATTTCATATTCAACTGCAAGATTTTGATGGTGATGGAGTAGATTACAGGGAGCTTTTTGAAAGTACAGAAGTATTTCTAACAATCGATGCAAATAAATGGGCGAAACAAGTTGTCATCGAAGCTGTGTATTTTTTGGTAATATCATCCTATAAATCACATGCAGATAATCGAATGAATTGTTATTTGAGATGCAATCGCAGAAATGAAATGGGTTCTCGGGATATAGATATTGCAGTACGGGAGAACACGAAAAGAAATGGTTGTGGTTGTCGTTTTTTGATAAAGGTGGTCGAGTGACGGGACCGTGAAGGATGAGTTGTAGTTTCTAATAGTACTCATGGTCAGCACAACCACAGACTTGCAGCTTATCCAGAGGGTCGCCGACAGATCAGCGGTCTTAGTCCTGGAGCCAAGAAAATTGTTCGTGATATGACTGAGGCACAAGCAAAACATGTAACATCTTGTTGGCAGTAAAAGAGAAATTCACGGAGGATAACCCCAATCAGAGACACATTTATAACTTCAGAGAGTACATGAGGATGACGAAATCTGAAGACAAGAATCTCGCTCAGCAGTTTCTGCACCAGGCAGTGCAGTATTAGTACTTACATTGGATTATGGCGGATGAAGAAACTAATGTCATCACTTACACATTTTTGGCACATCCAACGTCAGTTCAGTTGTTGCGCACATATCCTTTCACAATTTGCATAAATTTAACGTATAAAACGAACAAATACAAGATGTCTTTGTTCGAGATGGTTGGGGTGACACCAACAAACATGAACATTCTTGTCGGTTGTGCGATTATGAAAGATGAGATGGAGTCTAGTTACCAGTGGGTGTTGGAGAAGTTGCGAGATCTATTATTGGATATTGTAAGCCCGACTACAATAATAACAGATCGGGAGTTAGGGCTTATGCGACCAGTGAGAGAGGTTTTTCTTGAGTCTGCTCATTTACTTTGCACCTGGCATATCAACAAAAATGTATACAACTACGCATACCACGCATTCAGCAAGAACAAGCAGTTTGCAGAGAATATGAAGTGTGGAAAGTGGAGGAAAATCATGTTTTCTACTTCAGAAACCAAGTACAATAGAGTTGTCTGTAATCAGAAAGATTCTTTTTATTCTTGGTCAGCTATCACGGAGTATATTGAAGACACGTAGTTAGTGCATAAAGAAAAGTTTGTGTTGAATTGGACGAACAAAGTCATTCATTTCTGCAACACTACGAACTGTAGGGTCGAAAGCGCTCATTCGGCTCTGAAGGAGTGGATAACTACATCGACTGCAGCCCTGGACACTCTTTTCGACCGCGTCAATGCGGCTATTGAAATGCAGGTGCCGAATATTCGAAACTTTCTTGTAGAGTCGAGACGTCAAAATTTGACTAACTACATAATGTTTTGTATCAACATATAAATGGTCGAATTTCGCATCACTGCTTGTCGTTATTGTGTGAGGAGTTCCAGAGAATGCATGGCTTAAGCAATGAAGTTGAATATCGTTGTGGTGCGCTTTTCTGACATCACATGGGATTTCTTGTGCATGTACCATGCACGGTTGTATTGAGTCGGGCGAAAGAATTTATTTAGAGCATATTCATCCATTCTGGAAAACACTTGTCATTGGAGAATGAGTCTAAATGCCAGTGTTTGTGGATCAGTCATCACAAGACGTCAAGCATTTTTGAAACCTCGTTAATGAAATTTTGGGGAGCAACCCTGCAGTAATTCGTAGTGCCTCTCATATTTTATACGTGCAGTTTCACCTTTTAGTGACGATATGTTTGTTGTTATTATTATTACTCCGTTGTTTGTTTTCTTCAGCAAACATGTTCTTGCAATCATTATATATAACTTCGCTTTTTTCATCTTTGTGTCCAGACGGATTGACATCGATAACTTCCCATATGTTGATAGGCTGCCAAGAATCATCTTGCCATTTCTGGAGAGGGTGGAATGATGTACGTGTTGATGGCAACTGTGGATTTCGATGTGTTGCCGATGTTTTCCATAGTGGTCAAGACAATTAGTTTTACGCATGTCGTGTGATTTCTAATGAGATAAGTACGCATCTAATTTATGACCATGTTTATTATGACAGTGGGGTACAAGCTCGTCCGTGAATTCATTGGGGCGGATGACCTTGTGGTGAGGATCACTATATGGTGGGCCGATTGCCAATATTTACAAGTATGCAGTTATGTATTTCTCAGTAGGAATGGATGGTTCCTTGTACCCGTGTATTACAGTGCTACTTCGTGAGAGTATGTCTACCATGACGAAGCCATGCAGAAAGTTGATCATTGCTCATTTAGGGAGTTACAGACATTTCATTAGCTTAGAATTAGCTAAGGGATTCTCAGTACCTCCTATAGCAACCCTGTGGTTTCAAATGTGAGATGAGAGTGTTGCTAGCTGGGAGGTAGAGTACGAAAGTAGGTGAGCGTATTGGGATCGGTTACGTAGTACATCTTGATTGTAATTTGTAATGTATTTGTTGAATTGTTGTATTTTTATGTATAATCTGTTCGTGATTATATCGTGTATTTTAAATTTAAATTACATTACATATACAAACAGGGGCAAGATATGCTCGTGAGAAATAAATAATAAAAGTACAACAGATAAACGAGTATGGAGAAGATATGTTCATCAAAAATAAATAATAAGAGTATAACCGATAAGAAAATACCAATACATGTAATAGTTCAACATATAATATAATATAATAAATAATGGAAATGCCCACTACAACTCATCATCTGAATCATAGTCAGAAATGTCTAACTAACTGTTCCACTCATGTACGAGGTCATCCTATTCTACATATGCAGAGCTTGTGGCCTCGTTCGACATCAGGTCCCTGTGAGTCATGAACGGTTGCACAACCTGTATCATCCTACTCATCCACCGTATATAACATAAAAATTAGTGTACATTAACAATAAAAAATACATTACAAATTAAAAATAATTTAGAAAAACTTACTGCATCGTCGCAGGTCCTATCCAGTGGTCTCTCAAGTCTCAGGACGGTACCGAACCAATCCAATAATCTGCATGACAAGCGGAGGGATCGCGGCTACGTCTCAGATTGTCCAAGTGAAGTCGGCCTCCTCTCGGAAATGTCCTCCAAATCGATTCTGCCATCGCAACACTTTACCTGACGTCGTCGCAGTAGCAGACCGCACTGCATGCTCTGGCGTCGGGATGTCAACCGGGATATAACCTGAACGTACCATAATTGACGCAACACGTGATCAGGTAAATAAGGCTTCATTATATCCCGATAATGAATAACGCTCATCAATAAAGTCCTCGGCGCAGCCGCAATAGGTTCAGGATCATAGGGCAACCACTCCACCTAAACGTTTACACATTAATAATAATAATAATAATAATAATAATAATAAATTTAAATAAACGTAAATGGTATAGAGTTTATACATGCGATGAAGTTATCTGATCTAGTCGTCTACGAACGAGGATGGCCCTGCTCAAGGATTTTCCGCTCCCAATGCGGGCGGAAAGGAGGAAAGTGCTCATATATCCAAGAATGCAGCAGCGTAAGACATCCCACAATACCAGAACAATCAGCTTGGCTCGCTATCCCCAACAGGCGATACAAGTATGCCAATGTCGTCGACCCCCATGAGTACTCACCAATGGTATCTGGGTCTCTAGCCTCCAATAACTCGCATGGTCTGGCTCTGCAACCGCTCTTATCGACAAACAAGACACATCCGAGCAGTAAGAACAGGTAGGCACTCAACTGCGTATCCTCAGTCCGCGGTGGTCGTCCCCGTCTATAGAAGTCGTCAACAGCGTCGATGCTAACACCATCGCCACTCCAAAATGGGTTATTTCTCCCAAGACCATCGACGCTCACCCCGAGCACCTTTGATACATAACTCTTCAGCTCAGGCGTCGATGCTTGTGCACTGACCATACAACCCTCAACAGGAATGAGCAGAATCTGGAAGACAACATGCAATATGATCGTCATCTCTGCGAAAGGCAAGTGGAAAGAGTTGGTGTCAGGCTGCCACCGCTCCACAAACGCAAAATCAACGTCATGTCCAAGCAGGAGAACATGTTGTAAGGCAAGTGACCCAATCCGCTATCCGCAATGGGCCTCGTGATATCATCGCTCAAAACTGAGCGTCACCCCTGCAATGTAGTACAGACTCTGTGTCGATTATGACACTTTAGAACCATCCGATCCTCGCCATCCAAAATATGTCTGGTGATGTGGCCTCCGAAACTCGGAATAATGTTGTCATCTAAAGGACCATCGGGCATCACATCAGTCACCATCCAAGAACGTCCTCAATGCTCTTCTTCTTTTGAGCTCGGGCATATGCAGTGCACAAACTTGAATTACCAGTCGCAAACCTACCACCTCTACCCTTCTGAATGACTCACTAGCAGAAGAAGAACTATCATATCGCCCCCGTCCTCTGCCATATTGTTGCCTCGCATCCTCCCGCTCCAACCCATATTGACCCCCTTCGTCATTCTCGTCGTCACTCTCCACCTCATTTGAATCATCCTCGTCGTCGAAAGAATCATCATGTGTCTAACGACGACGTAAACTATTTATCTCCCCTTAACCAAAGCAGATATACCTCGTCTACATGGATGATGAGGTGTTGAATCATCTTCGTAAGCATGTACAACGCGTAAAGGTATGAGTTTTCCTCTTCCTCCATGGTAACCCGATGACTATTAATTAAATTTTAGAAATAAAATGTTGTTAAATGGATTTAAGCATCTAAATTAACAAATTTATTAATTATTTTTAACTAATTATCAATTAATACTAATTATTAATTATTAAAAAATATAAAAAAGGGAGGGGCGTATGCGGGAGACGCCTCCCCCAAGGTGGGGCGGCTCCCGTCGGCGCCCGCCCGTTGGGTGGTGGGGGCTCCCGCGGACGCCTACCCCAAATTTTATTTTATTTATGAAAAAATTAAATTTGACATTTTACCATATTCAAGTACATCGGGGCGTCAGTTGTCTCATTTCCTAACCTCCAAGATATTTTTCTTGATGATTATGAGAGAATATAAAGAGAGAGTAGTAGTAGAAAAGTGAAATGGAGAGATATATAAGTAGAAATGAGAGAATGGTAAAACGGTAATTCGTACGGACGATTTAAGTATTTTCCGACCACAAAATCAATTCAATTTACGAAAAGCAATTCTCGTAAACTGGAACATGCAAACCTTTTTTTTTGTTTCTTCAAATTTCGTGAGTGGAGTTTTTTTTTTAGTTTTTATACATATGTCGTGCAAGCTTTTTTCGCGTTTCGATTAGTCAACTTTGTTTTGTAATCTTTTGTCATCTTCAACTTAGTTAATCCTGTTAGAGTTATTAAGTAATCCCTTTGTATATAATTACAGATTTTGGATCTTTACCAGGAAAAGCAATTAACAGTTAACGTGGAAATAAACAAATTGCGCTAGAAGGTGAAGGAACATCATAATTAACAATCAAAGCCAAATATAGTTTTTAAATATTGTATTTCCTTACATGATCACCTCCTTTTATGTTTTGAATTTTTCTGGCATCGTTGAAACAAGTACATTTCTTCCTTAAAATTGTTTCAATCTTCAAAAACAGAATGATGATCGTGCTACCTTTGATTGCAAATATACAAAGAAAATTTTGACGTGCTATGCCTCAAGTGGCTAAACCTCTGAAAAAGCTCACACTTTGACACCTTCCGAAAAATATTTATCTTTTCACTTCTCTCCAAAATACATCTGCCTAAATCGATCATTCGCCTATTTCCCTTTCTCTTTCGAGCTCTCTCTTTCAGACGCATCGAGCTCAGATTTTTAAGTTGGGAGTAAACCTCAGATGGAGCCCACAGTAGCCATTATCGATGTGAGATTGTCCCCTTCGGCCACCTGACAGACCCCCACCAGAATGCACAATTGTTTTAGTGTTCTTGATGGAGAAACTGGTCAACAAAGAGAATGAGTAAGTGAAATTGTAAAAAAATGATTTGGGTGTTATATTGTTGCATTTTCTTTCCATTTTCGAATATATCTATCAATGTCTTGATGTGTTTTATTGGTTTATTCAAGTTTTGGTTAAATTTGCCTTTTATGTGAGTGTTATTCTCGATCGCGCTCAATATCTCTCGACGAATGAATATTTATAATGGTTGAAGGCGACGTCATACGGTACTCAATCGTACTTGGCGATACGTGATAAATAGGCTCTATGGGTTTGCACGATAGTTAAAATTGTTTTAAAGCTCAATCTAGTTTGAGTGGACTCGACGATACGCGATAGTGTGGGTCGATGTGTATGCTCAATAGTCATACTTGATTAGAGTTCAATTGAACTAGGTTGTGCTCGAGTATGTTACTCAATATAAGTTCGATACAAACTCTATAGTTCTTGACGGATAATGATTATTATTCTGAACTCCACTATTTTGACTTTTTTTAATGTTTTTGTCGTATCAGGTTCGACTGTTAACTTATTGGCTGCGTAAAATGGTGTTTGGGAAATGGATGGTAGAGAATGAGTTTTCAAGGATAGCAAGAGTAAAGAGATCACGATAGAAAAAGATGTAACATACTTGTAATTGCTTGAAATTCTGCATAAGACGTTTGATGTTAATAAGTTGAAGTATGAGCTTACAGTGGAGGTCCCTTACAGAATATTGGGGCAGCCATTGAGACATGTTGAAATTACAAATGACTCTAACGTCTGTTTATTCGTCTCTAAAATATTACAATACAGGATTTCTTTATGTGACTCTCTGATTAAAAAGAACACACATGTAGAACCATCGCCCAATCTCAAATTTATAGAAGAAGTTAGGAGTCAAGTTGGAACTTTTATTCCCCAAACATATCCCATGGCTACCGGTAATGACTTGCCCTCGGCTTTTTCGGTGTCTAATTTGGTTTACTACCCGCAATTGCTTTTGGTCCACATGAACTACATAATGACCACTGTAAATGGATCATAAATTCCAAATGTCGGTGTAGTTGCAGGACTAAGGGGATCTGCCTTAGATTTTGCTTCAAAATCATTGAACTAGTAATGTGCAATATATGTTTTTATGTTTTATGTAAATTTAAAATCCATCTATTTGCAACAGGCCTCCTAACATCATCTTTAATTTGAAGAAAGTGAATTTGAAGCTCATTTCTTCATCTTTTCATGTGGCAATGTCAAATTCAATATGTGTAACTGGTGGTCTCCCTCTCTCCCCCATTCTAATCATTTCTAAACATAACATGTAAGAATAACTCATTGCTACATTTCTGATGTTTCTAATTAAGTCATCATATCATTATTAATTTGCACGTTCATACGTCGCTTGACCAACGGAATCATCTTTGGTAAGAGAGGCGTGATCCATGATGTGGATCTCAACCCAATGGTGGGATTATGGTTCTGGATATCGAACCTCGAACTTGAAGGTTTTATCCCATACCGGGTCTGATCCTTCCACGACAAAATTTGACAAGTTCAGTCTATTTTCCAACATGGCTTACTAGTTACTAGATTGGATTTTGAATATGAGTTCAGATGAATTACCTTTGGATTCGAATCATATATTTTGAGTATGAATTTTTGTTTCGATGACAACAAAGTTGTTGTTGCAATTCATTTGTATAAAATTAGTTGTTTGAGTTGGATTCCTTGTATTCAATACAGAGTTTATGTTGCAATCCCTCCACTCATACGACATTTGTAATGTTAAAGACATGCTATTTCATTTCTTTTTTATATCAAGTAGGTTGATATCTGTGGTCAGCTTACAGTAACACATTAAAAAAATTAATTTGTTTGAAAACAATTTTTATGATTTTGTTAGGACTTTTGTCATAATATATCAAAATATGTGAATTTTAATCTAAACTGCAAACTCGTCATCCTGCTCTAAATTGTCCAGATCCCTAAATCTTCTAAAATCCAAACATGTACTAAATCAAAAATAATAGACAAAACCTAGAATTATATCAATAAAGTGTGATGTAATGTGTTTTACAGCAATAAAGTGTGATTTCATAGAGATATAATGTGTCTTACAACAATAAAATGCTTAATTCCTTTATACATATATATAAGTAAAATATAGTGTGATGACACCAAACGGAACATAGGCAACGGACCGGTCCGGGCCGTTGAGGGCACGACACGGACGACGACTATTAATATAGTTGTTGGCTGACGACATGTTGACGTCAACATGATGTCAACCAACAGCTATATTAATAGGAGAATGGAGGCGAGCTCCAGCACAAGCTTCTTGTGGCGTTTAATGTTGTCGAAAGACCTCCTTTTGGCGTTTAATGTTGTCGAAAGACCTCCTTTTTGCTGCTCTAATTTTTTGTAGAAGGGTCTCTGACTCTCTGCCTGTCATCTTGCACTGGACGACCAATTTGGAGGTGCGGTGGTGGACGATAGCAAAAGGGCAGGGTTAAAGAGACAGAGGGCAGTGGCACGGTGGGATTGGGGTAGAAAAGGGTACCGTAATGGGATGGTGAAGACGAGTACTGTATGATGGCGAAGGCGGGTGGGGAGTGGGGACGTGGTGTGGAGGATGGAGAGAGACTTGCTGGCCATTTTTTTGCTCTATTGTGTTGGAGTGAGGAAGGAGAAAGAAGAGGATGGGTGTGCACTTTTATAAGCGAGAACACGGTATGGTCACCATTTATTCTCTGTTACGCTCGCCACCTACGAAACCGCGCGTAGCCTAGTGTTTGTGTGTGTAACACCTTTTTGTTTTTCCTTTGTATTTTTTTGTTAATATATATAGTTGGTGCTAGGGTTTTGTGTTTTTGAAATTAAGATTATGATTTACTTAATAATGTTTCTATTGGCAATGTTAAGAATAAAACGGGTAGTTATCGAAAAACCTTCATTTTTCACATTATAGCCTATTGGAAACATCTTAAAGTTAATCGGCTTCACTGTCTCGTAGTTCATCGGGTATTTATTCTTGTGGCGCAAAACGAAGCTCAGCACAATCCATACAAATTTCCCAACCGTGGAGGTTAGGAGGAGAATGGCGGCTAGCTGCAGCACGAGCTCATTGTGGTGTCTCATGCTGCCCAAAGCAACCTCCTTTGCTGCTATAATTTTCTGCAGAACAGTCTCTGACTCCTTATCTGTCATTTTGCATTGGACGGCCAATTCGGAGGGGCGGTGGTGGACGAGAGCAAAACGACAGGGCTAGAGAGTTGAAGGGTGGTGGGCGATGGGATTGGGGTGGAGAAATCCACCGCAATAAAACAGTGAAGACGAGTAGGACGACGAAGGCAGGTGGGGAGTGGGAACATGGTGTGGAGGATGGAGAGGGACTTGGTGGCCTTTTTTTGCTATGTTGTGTTGGAGTGAGGAAGGAGACTAGGAGAAGAAAGAGGATGGAGTGCGTTTTTATAGGCGAGAACACAGTCTGGTCATCACTATTCTCTATTACGCTCGCCACCTACGAAACCGCATGTAACCTAGTGTGTGTGTGAATGAGACACCTTTTTGTTTTTCCTTTGTTTTTTTGTGAATATATATATATAATTAGTGCTAGGGTTTTGTGTTTTTGTAATTAACATTTGGATTTACTTAATAATATTTGTATTGGCTCTGTTAAGAATAAAACGGGTGGTCATCGAAAAATCTGTACTTTTCACATCATCCCCTACCTACTTTTTTTACGGGAAAAATCTATCACACGCATTATCTCCAATTAGTTTTATACTTTGTCTAATTAAAAATCACATTACCTGGATACTTACTGACTAATTTTCTTTACGTGTATAAAGAAAGAATAATAAAAATATCAACATTTTCTAATTTAACAATTTTTTGGCACGTAATCCCCGAAGGTAGGGCTGAGAATGGATCGGTCTGGTCCGAGTTTCGGTCCGGACATTGCTGAAAATCCGGTTCTGGTCCGGATCTCCAGTTTTTGTTTTATTTTATTTTGAAGGGTAAAATCCGGTCTGATCTCCGATCCAGACCTCGGAAAAAAATCTGGTCCGGTCCGGATGCTCAGTCCTACCCAAAAGTGTATTGTATGGTATCGTAGTTGACGATTTAAATGCCTCGGTGCACCTTAATGTTGACTTAACAAAATCTAAAACTAAAACTAAGGTCCACATGACTACAGTAATGGAAAATGCGGGGAAAAAAATTTATAACATAATGCATATCAACATATACTCCAACAAATGTACACGTTTTCAAATGTTCTGCGAGTGTTTGATTTTCCTGCGAGTGTTTGATTTTCAAGAAATGGATGGGAAGACATGCATGAAGGAGGTAACCACAACTCTTTGAACAGCTCCACCTCATCATATTACAGGACTGAGTAAGGTCATAATAAAAACCCTCGTGTGCTCCTCCCACCCATATTATAAGATGTTTTATAAGAAATAAATTCATCAAATTATATTAAACAACAGTTTATCTCATATTGAATTCAACATTAAAAAAATCCATGGTAATTAAAATTGATCATCATCATTATTATTAGGTTGAATTTTTATGATCAGTGACAATTAAATATATTACATTACCAAGTTCCGTACATATAAGAAAGTAAAACTACTAATTAAGGAACCTTAGTGGCTGGATAAAGCATTTGCGGCTGCAAATACCGACTAACACATGATGCTTTTGTGTTGTAATTTTGGATGTTCAATGATGATCGTTTATTTAAAAAAAATCCCCCCTACCTGTTGCTTCTAATAGCAACGTTTCCACTATATAACATTTATATCGGAATATTGTGTTTTTATGAAATTACAGCCTAAATATGGTTGTCTAGGGGTTTATCACGATGCAAATGTCATTGAAGTTGTGAAAAATACGAGCCTAAATAGTTTGTGCAATGTATTTGAAATGGAACTTGTTTTAAAATTTAAATGTCGACTTTATGAACTATTTGCGCATCAAATCCTAACTCAAAACTTCCTCTCTTCTTAAAAGCAAAAACACTAATTAAGAGAAATCCTAATTCCACCTGGATCTCTTCTTCATCAATTCGATTTCATCTTTTGTTGGGTGATTATCAATCTTTACGGACAATAGGTTCCGTTTAGAAAACATAAGAGAATTCCTAATTCCACCTAGATCCCTTCTTCATCAATTCGATTTCATCTTTTGTTGGGTGATTATCAATCTTTACGGACAATAGGTTCCGTTTAGAAAACATATATGAGAGCAGCAAACTTATGTGAGTAATAATTCGTCAAGTTCTTTATTTACATCCGATCATACTCATTATTCTTTTTCATCCTTTGATCTGGTAGTCGTCATTTGATTAGTCTCGTGAAATGATGTTAATTAAATAGTAGTTTCGCAAGAGAAAAACATCTAAAAACAAATAATTAACAGGAAAAAAGAAGTGGGGGTAATGTTATGGTCACTAGTCACTACGTTTTCTCTCGTTGGTATTATGGTCACCTCCTACGCAACAACCCTAGTGGCTAGAAGACTACAGTAGTGGTGTGTGATGTGCCTAGGACTGTGCATCCGGACCGGATGCCCACGGACCACCGAAGACCGGACCGGACCAGACCGAATCAGTCCAGTCAAAAATCGAATTTTTTAAAGTAAAAAAAACTGGAACGGATTTTTTCAAAAATTTTGAGACCGAACCCGGACCGGTTGACCAGATTGACCCGGTCAATGCTCTGCCCTAGATGTGGCATTGTAGCCTAGAGACGGGTCCGATACTTCGAGATCATTGCTTCGTGGTCCAAAAATGAAGCTTACTTTGGATCACATCATATATTTAACATTTATTTGGTAACTAGGTCGATAAAGTAATCTTCCTTACTATCAGAAGAAGAAAAAATTGGACCATCTAGTAATATGTTTTTTGATTCGTTACTAGTATACCCTTGCTTTTGACCTTCGTTGTGCCAAATGATAAGTGATCGTATGCATATATACTATATATGTTGCAATTTAATTAAAATATGAAATTCTTCGCACAAAAAAAGAGTTAAAGGAATTGCAAGCAAACCTCTCATAGTTAGCAACTACTAGAAATAAATTAACAAATTAATAATTAATTTATGAGGCGTAAAAGTGTGAATAAGTGATGTTATCTTTGTAAAATATCCTATATAAGTGGGAGCAAACACACCATCATCCTATATAAGTTGGAATTGAGAGGAAATAGGAGAGAGCAAACACACACCATCATCCTTCCTCTCTCCTATTTCCTCTCAACTCCAACATCTCCTCTTCCATCCACAACTTTCTTTTCCCCTCTTCTTTGCTGTCCAAAGTAGGCTGTCAGAGTGCAGGTGGTCGGCGTGTGAGGTGGCGCAAGGAGGCGTGGCCAGCAGTGGAGCATGTGGTTCGAAGGCGTGAGGTACACAAAGACAACGGCGACCCCGTGGCTATCGGAGTTGAGCTTGGTGGTGACTGAATCCAAGAAGGGAAGGAAAGGCAAGATGCGACGATCCCCGTCGAAGCCGAGATAAATGTATGTCAAGTTAAATTTTTAACTTACACAAGGTCTGTGAGTTGGTGACTGGCCCCGACCAACCAGAACAGACAAGTTGATTATTTGACATCCTGAACGACACCTTTAACAGGATCCGTTGAAACTTGAAAGCTCAACAGTAAGCCGAATAGTGAAATAATTAAGGCGTATAACAAAATTTCCAAAAGATTGCTCCTTTAAAAGAGGCAATCCAATGGAATACTGTAAATTCACGACAGTGTTCAACAGAGTCAACATATTCATTACCAAAAGTTTCAACTAAAAGCCAAATCAACTAACAAAGGAAAGATACGACAAAGGAAAATCAGAACATAAGAGTGAAATAAAATTGAAAAGGTACACTTCTATAGATATAATGAAAATAATAATGTATTATACAACTTCAATGGTTAAAGATACATTTCACTGATGAGATCAATAACCAATGTTAAGTATCGATAATCCCGTTCAATTAGTTTGATAACCTTAAAATAATTTTGTTACCCGAATGTTGCATTGTATTGCATCAACAATCACTTTCGCTGGCGTTATTGGGGATCGCTGGGAAATTCATCGGAAGCTTCATGGATGATTCGGTGTGAGGGAGTTGCTTTTGGTATGCCAGTCCAAGAGCATAACCAAGAGCACGCGAGACTGGAAATGCAACTGCATTTCCAACTTGGATGTACCTGATGCACAAGAGAGCCTTATTAGTTATAAGTTGTTACCATAAGTAATCTAATGGGTCAGTATCCAGGTTGAAACACAGGAGTAAAGAATCTGTGTTGATGTTTATGGACTTCAATGATGATGTATGATATAAAACAACATATATAAATAACAAAAAAGAAGAATAAAAATGAACTAAATAATACTTCAACATATGTATATATAATGTAATCATAAATACTACAGTATCAATCATACATGATTAGTAATATAATAATTGCAAACATGACACAAGAAATTCTAAAAGACATCGCAAGTCTAACCTTTGTTTGACGGGACCAAGGAGTTGATAGTGGTCAGGAAACCCCTGAATCCTGGCATTCTCACGAATGGTCAGGACACGATCCTGACCTGGATGAAGAATGATCTGCAGGAATAGTAGACGTAAAAATCATTGAAGGTTTTTGGGTGGTGGTGGTGCCAATCGTGGAATAGTTGTTATCTGTTTGCAGGTGGTTTTGGCTCAAAACTATTTTAGAACTTATTCGTGTTGTAAACAACAATAAAAGAGACGTAGTAAAGCTGGAAAAAAACAACACTGAATACCTGGTTATGGGGTTCGGCTCTCGTAACAACTGTGGGAACAGTTTCATCCCACCAGAGTCGCCCAAAAGGCCTACAGGAAAATCAGCGACAGTAAGTTTTCTCATGTAAGAAGCAAATGAAATAAGTAATATCATCTATACAACGAAAGATGTGAGAACTTTGCTAAAATATAGATCTGACAGGAGAAGGTGAACTTACTTAAGGCTCTTTCCTTTGACGAATGTAATAGCATAGTTTGGAACCTAGCATTTAGAAAATATTTGCAATAAGAAACAGATACTAACAACAACAAAAATAAGACCAGAAAATAACGGTAGATACCAGAGGTTTTCCAGATGGAAGTAGCTCTCTTTCTACTGCAGGGTCCAGTTCGATAACATTGTTATCGTTTACTAGAAGTCCAGGAAGGTCTCGGAAGTTAGCTCCCTGCATAATTGATAATACTTTAAGTTTCAAAGCATAATCATTTACCAAAAGCAATTCTTGTTAACGTACATTCAAACCTTTTTTTTTGGAATTCTTTGAACACGCATATAATCATCTTTATTCAGCTGAAGTGGGCTGTGGTCAAAGAGCTTACACTCCCGTGAACCTTTTTGAACCTCAGAGAGACTCATCATTTCTGGAGATGCAATATATGTAGAAATTATTAACTATTACATTTGAAAATTTCACAATTTACAAGTCTGGTAGCACTTCTTCAGCAATGAATGCAAGCTTACCAATTTTTGGCATTCTGATGAAGCGCTGAAAGTCAGTTGTGGGTTCTTCAGTGTATGGCATTTCGTCTCTCTTCTCAAAGTTTGTTACCTTGATATTCAATAGCAAAATAAATACAAACACAAAAAGAAAACAAAAAACACAAAGCTATGCACCCACTGGAGGAAGATCAGAGATTGCATCTGAAAGAAACAAGGCTTTCTGAAGAGCACGAGGCTCTCCTGCACCATATGCAGCCAGATTTGGCTAAAACAAGAAGAAATCAGTGGTCAGGAAGTACAATATTTTCATGATTTACAGACAAAAGGACATGCTGACATACCTCAAACTCATTTGGAATGCCACCACGTACCACCACATCATGAGTTGGTAGAGGAAATGGTGGAAGGTTCTACATATATAATAACGAAATAAATCAACAGAAAAGACAGTAATCCGGATGCAGTAGGCAAGGATAAGAATATTCTTCTAAAATAACTTAAGATGTGTCCACTTTTTCAACCAATATCACCTAAAAAAGCGAAGTCAAGACAATACAATCTTCCACAACCTAGATTATCCATCTGAAGGTAGAAGTATTGTGGGTTAATTTAGTTTGTGTGTGTTGAATCCTTTAAATTTTCATTTATTTAGATTTGAATTGGAGTGTGCTGGGCATGGGCTCTGAAAGCCGGGAATAGTTTGACTTCTCCCATCTAAAAAATCATTTAATGAGTTCCGTAGTTCTGGAGGTCAATAGCAAAAAAGTAACAGTTAAGGTTTTAAAGGTCTGAACTTGTCGATGTCATAATTGGCAGGCTGGGCAAGTTATCTCGTCCCAAAAGAATAGCAAAACTCAATGGTCCAAAAACTGGAGCCACTGGAGCAATCATGAGCAAAATGACTTGGTTATTTATGTGACTGCACAAATCAGAAGACAAGCACAGGGTGCAATTACGAAATGGTTGCATAAGCACCCTATATTTAAAAAATCAACTATGCAAGCAACATATCTTATCATTTATAGAACTGATAGAACATTATTTACCTCACTAGGGAGAGCACCCCACAAAAACGCCCGCAATCTGAACTGGGGCAGACCATAGCAACCAGCTGCCATAATACCAAGCCTTGCTTGGTAGTTCTTCGATACTAGGAAACTTAATGCATATCTTCCTAGGAAGCCCTTGGCAAATTTCAAAATGTCGACCACATTTTCCATCAAGACGTACTTGGGCTTCAAGTGGTCGACAATATGCATGTACGTTACCATCTGTCTGTTTTTTGCATCGTCTAGTGGATTTTTAAAATTCCTAAAGCGATTGTATCCACTTATGCCTTGGCATGGAGGGCCACCGCATATAACATCAACACGTCCCTAACATAAACCATGAGCATAATATTAAGACAGATAAAATCGAATAGTTTGATTAAATATAGCCCAATTAAAGCATTTCAGTAGAAAAAACTCACAGGTCGTGGGAGTAAGTTGCACTCCATTCCCTCTCTGACAAAACTTCCCATTCTCTCCTCGCATTTTCTACAATGAAGATAATATTTGATACTATGTATGAATGTTATAATGTTTACAGAAACAATGAATGTTTAAGATCAATACCCCAAATTCTCAATTGGCTCCCAAGAATCTTCTTCGGGACCATATCCTTTCCAACGAACCTTGAAAAGTGCATCCAAAACAATGTCAGACACCAAAAACACAATGTGGACAAGGAAAGAAGCATGTGGCAATACAAGGAAAACACCTTGAACTTTATTCCCTCGGTGCCAATTTTGGCAGGATCCCCATAACATATGTCCAATATTTTACCAACTTCAAACTCCTTACTAGAGCCACGACCTGTAATAATCTCTGCACCACCGTCTTCTTTGCCATCATCACAATCAGTTGGTTTAAAATTAGAGAACTTCTCACAAAGATTCTCCCATTCTTTAAGCAGTTTCAGAAAATGCTCGGCATTTTCATTTCTCACCTAGAACATATAAAATAAGAATTCAAGATTCATGAGATAATATGATCCTCTGAATTCCTAAAATAAATGTGGACTAGGTACATGTCACAGTTAATGTGATATGTGTAACAACCATAAATAGATGGTAAAAGAGAACAATATTACAACAAAAATGTAAACTAACAAGTCTATAAAAAGTTACAGACTTACTAACGAGGAATTTGTGGGTACAGACAATGAGAAAACCAACGAAGATGAGAGCTATCATGAGAACCCCGATGACTCAGAAAATTCCAACGACATCAATGATGATCCTAACTCTGATGTACCTCATTGGATTAAGGATTAAACGGTTTTGTTGTAGACGTCAGTCACAACTACTACTTCAACTTGTGTTAGATAGTGTTTCCTTATACAGTTGTACTAGTTAAATATTATTCAATGAAAATATACCCAGTGGTTAAATGAGTAGACCAAGCCTCAAGTGAGGCAATGGCGGCAAGGGACGGGATGTTTTATCAAAGTCAAATCACCTTAAGTATTAATATATATTATTCATTATCTTATTAAGATTTCTCATTTTTTGTGATTTTTCAAGGGTTTTTTTTGTTTTGTTTTTTTTTTTTGAAATTTACACTAGTGCGATCCCATACCAAACTCACGATCATTGTTAAGAGATGTGAAAATGATCGTGGAAGGGCTAATAAAATCAAGTCAACCTTTCTCCAACCACTAGTAGGCTAGTAGCTACCGATGAACATCAATTCTTTGCTTCTTGTTTCACATTAGTTACCACTCAATCATGTACAGAATTTTCTTCCAAATTAGACTCAGCAATAAAACAAAAGGGTCTATTCGTGAGTTCCTGTTCTTTTTTCTCTCATATAACTTGAAATTCAAACATTAATTAACTTTCAGATATTAATGATTACAAATTACTAAATTTAACAATTGAACTACTTAGAAAATTAATCAGATAACAGAAGTGAATTTCAATAGGTGAAGGGGGGAAATCAAAAAATAGACCAACAAATGATGGTTATCCAATTGAACCAGCCCCCCAATCTAATTCTTATACTAGAGCTACAAAGAACAGAAACTAAAACCAAATTCACCAACCACCACATGAAAATTAGAGTACTACAACATACAAGGAAAATGTGTTTCAAGTTTCAAGTTTCTGTAAGTGTTAATGAAAGAGAATTTCAAAACCTTTGCTTGTGGATGATTCCTCTCGAGTGAAGCACAAGCATAACGGTTCATATCAACAGCCCATTTCTAGAAGAAAAATAGAAAGAATCATAAGATCATCAAATTTTTCACATAGTATTTTGGTTGCTGTAGATATCTATCTCTCGTAATTTACCGTTTCCATTTTTAAACGAACAAGGTTGGCACCATGACATAGTCCTGTCGACATTGCACCACAACCCGAGTAAAGATCGAGCAATGAAACCTCCTTTGGAGAATCATTAGCACCATCAAAGGATACAATGGAAGATTCTTCACTGCTAGCTTGTGTTTTTTCTACAAATGATCATCAATATAAAACCAAACATGATATCATTAAATCTATAACAGAAGGCAGAATAGAATGGAAATTTCTAAATAACATGCTAAAAGTGTTACCTGAAGATATGTTTGCGAATGAACTGTAAGGAATAGAATAAGACATGTCATAATAGAGATCACATGGAGGTATTTTATTCTTTCTTTCAGGATCAATCTAGATTAGAGAAAAATAATAATTAATAGCAAATAAAGTAATTTATTCATTAATAAAGAATCATAAAGCTTTAATAAAAGGTACCATCTGGGTCTGTGAAGAAAACCAGAAACGTTAACATACAATCCAAGCTACCTGAACAATGTTGATCTTGGAAACAATGCAATCAAGTATGTTGTCATTCTTCTCATCTGATAGGAAAACCCGACGAGGGTCATGAAAATCACCAATTTCTCTAATTACCTACAATCAAAAAAATAAGTACAAGTTCATTAACTAAACATCATTGATACAGATACACCAAAAAGAGCGCTGAAAGTAGCATGGCCATGTATGACACAAACCGTATCCTCCACTCTGAAGAACCACCGTGCCGTAAAGTACAATCCTCCATCATTTGACTCAAAGAATTCCACAATACGACCAATGTAATCTGGTGTTCCAGGTTCAGCCTAGAAAGAAAAGGTAATTGTTTATGTTTGACTTTCTTATTGAAATGTATGGCATCTAAAGTTTTGCTTTTGCGTTACAATCCTTCGTAGGTTTAGATTGCATTTTGTAGTTTTCCTCTTTGAAATGCCATATATAAGTTGATTTGAAGAGGAAGAAGGGGGAAAATTGTGTCCAATTTGTCCATATCATGTGATGGCAAACAAGAGAAACAAGCTACACAATTGAGCAAAACCAAATGAGTAAGTAATAAGTAGATATAATTTTAATTTGGCTGTTGATCTTAAACTTCAGTTTAAAAATTCAAAAACAAGAACCATTAGTCTAGGACAGGGTGCATTTATATGCTGAAAGGTCCTAATTGATATAATATAGAAAATGTCTCATATTATACTTTTACTTCTCAACACTTGGATGTTGTGAAATGATGTAAGTCGCACTAAAATTATGTAACTGCCAAGTGGCATTAACCAACTATGTAACTACAACAAATCTATTATGTCATTATGCCTGGGTGGCAAATATGCAAATATATTTAAACTAGTAACTAGTAATTGTGATTGAATGCAATGTTAAGAAATTAAATGCCAAACCCCGCACATACAATATGCTTTCCTAAGACCTCCAAAATGGAAGCTAATACTCACTTTGACATAAACATCATCGAGCAGATTATAAACACAACCATCAACATTTGCTCCTTTGTAGTGGCACTTCGCAGGAACCATGTCATCATCCGCATCAGGGCTCTTCTTCTACAAGCACAAAACACTAGGCTGGTAAGTCAAACAGTCAAACCTCGTCAATGTATAGGTTGTACTTTATGCAGTTTATGCAAGACACGCCAATTGCATATTTGCATGTGTAGTCGCACAGGATGTAAGATGACTTTAAATTTTTATTAAATTCCAAAAAGGATCCCTAAAATGCCATAAAACAGGGGAAACGTCAGGAATATTTGGAAATATACTTAAACAATTACCATCTTGAAACTTCAGCAAAATGCTTTCAACATATTCAGCTAGAAAAATGAACTTGATTGTTTATTGTTCAAAAACAGAAACATTGGACCTGAAACTTCATATTTTAGCCTAGATTCGAAAGTTTAAATGTGTGAGAATACAAAGTTGAGGGTATAAATTAATGAGAGTTAATGTGAGAGGAAATGGAGGGTTTGGGGTAGTAGAGGGTACAAAAGATTTTCAGCTAAGAATGTTATAATTTTTATTCTGAAACAAAGTTTATGCAACCAAATAATCCACTTAAAGCTATCTGTTAGAATACATAATCCACATTATGCAATCTCCAGAGCGGCATCATAGCATCCATACACGACTACACAGTCAAAACCTAACCTTGACTCTTATTCACACTGCCACGATATAAGAAGCCAAATAAAAGCAAAAATCAGACCTTCTTTTGGTATCTTTCCGGCCACCTTTCCCGAGCCTCGGCCTCAGAAATCGGCTCCCCGACAAAGTTATAATCATCATCACTTTCCCGTTTTGCCGAACTTTTCCCCAACATACTTCTCTTCTTCTTCACATTAAAATCTCCTCCTCCGTCTTCCTCGATCTCGTCCTCCTCTTCCCCGTCCTCCTCGCAAAATAAATCCTCCATAACCTCGTCCCCCTCCGTATCCGGGAAAGGCGCCGCCTTTTTCTCCTTCCCCCCACACTTCTTCCCCCCGCCGGCCGTTTTCGCAGGTTTCGAAGGTTTCCTCTTCTTCGTCCTCGGCTTCTCCTCCGAATCGGACACCTCAACGGCATCCGTTTCCTCATTCAGAGGTAAAGATTCGATCTTTACCTCCTCTTCAGGGGATTTCGCGTCGTGGCGCTGTTTCGCGAGCCGCGAGCGCGTGACGCGGGTGGACGGAGGGGCGTCGGCGAGCTTCCTCTTCGTTGGAGTCGTCATCGGCGGCGGCGGAGGGGGAGGAGAGAATGGGGCCGGATTTGGGGTTTTGGGTCGGGAAAGAAGAAGGTTTTGTTAGGGCTTGGGGTATATAGAAGGAGGAGAGGCGTTTGGGCGGGAAATGTGTTGGGGTGGAAAATTTGGATTTGGGATTCGGAGGGATTGAAGGACTTTATTTTTGTTGCTTGAAAACTAGGGAACGTTTTGTCGTCGGTAGGGGTGCACATGGGTTGGGTTCAACCCGAAACCCAACCCGAACCCGACTGGTCGGGTCGGGTTGGGTCGGGTTGAGGAGGGGTTCGGGTGGGGTCGGGTTGGGAAAATCAAAAACCCGAATTTTCGGGTCGGGTTCGGGTTGAGGGGGTCGGGTTGACCCAACCCAACCCGAACCCGATTTTTATTTTTTTTTATTTTTTTTTTATTTTTTTTTTAATTTTTTTCCAAATAAACCCGATCCAACCCGAAAATAAACCCGACCCAACCCGAAAATAACCCCGATTCAACCCAACCCAACCCAAAAATTTCCAAATTCGGGTTCAACCCGACCCAACCCGACCCAACCCGAAAATTTCGGGTCGGGTTGGGTTGAACCCGAACCGGGTCGGGTTCAAATTCGGGTTGGATTTTTTCCCAACCCGAAATTTTCGGGTTGGGTCGGGTTGAGGCCCAAACCCGACCCAACCCGACCCATGTGCACCCCTAGTCGTGGGTATCAGTTATTTTTGGGTTGTAATTTTATAATGGGTCGGGTCATCTATGAACTTATATGTAAGCGTTCGAAAGACTAGATATTATTTTTGGATCAGGTGTTTCGAACATGAGAACATAATAGGGTATGTTTGGCAACGGATTCCTTAATACGTTTCTTACGAGAATCCAGATTCTAACTGAAAATGTAGGAATCTTGATTCTCAGAAGAAACAAAACTTGTTTAGATATAATAGATTCTTGCTGATGATTCTAAATATTAAATGATCAGTATGTCATTAGTACTGACTTTATATTGTTACATTGTAAGATATGGTACGAAAAAACTTACTTATGTATAATATTATGTTTTAATGTCAAATAATACCAAAATATTAGTTTCTAATTAGAAATTTATGTTTGTAATATTAGTTTCTAATACCAAGATATGTCTGTAATATTAGTTTCTAATACCAAACTATTAGTTTCTAATTAAAATTTTATCTAATAAAAACACTTCAGTCAACGCATAATAACAAAAAATTAATTTAGAGGTTATCTAATAAAAATATCACAAGTGAGGGTAATATGCTAAAATATTGCAAGTTAAAGGGTCAAAATAGTCTTCTCACATGTAGAATCGATGAACAATACCCAGAAAAAGAAAAAAAAATGGATTCCAGATGGTGAGAGAATTGTGAGAGCGCAAATTACGGATAAGAATCAAAATTCTTAGGAATTGATTCCTTAATATTATGTTTGGATATGAAAATCAAATTCTGTTTGACAGATTTGTTGGAATCAACCCAAGAATCTGTTGCCAAACGGTGTCATAGTGTGTTAAAAAATAGATGGTGCATGTGATTTATGTGATAAATGGTTACGATGAAAGGTTAAATGATTTGGTCTCTTGGTTAAAAATAGTTGGCAGCGACGGACCCAGACATGGACATGCGTAGTCAAGTGTCTACGCTTGAATTTTTAGGTTAATAATGTTATGGTACTTTTCTAAAAGTGTGTCCACAATTATTCTTCTCAAGATGGTGTCCACCCTTCGATTCTTAGGTCAACTTTAACAGTATTCTGTTTTCTCTCTATGTCACCCTTAATCGTGTCATGAAACCTCTCAAACACCATACATTTTCTCCTCTCTACGTCATTTGGAGTTCAATCATGGGTAAAATAAATAAATAAAAATTGTAAAAAATCAAAAAAAATTGAAAAAAAGATTTAAAATAACTTTAAAATAAATATACTACAATTATTAACTATTAACAAAATAAAAAATAAAAATAGAGGGAAGTGTCAGACACTGCCTGGGTGGCACGCCCTCCCAGGGATGCAAATGCATATTTTTAAATTTGATATAACTTCTATCCGAATTCGAATTCCAAGTTCGAATTTTGAATATAACTGCATATTTTTGAAATTGATATAACTGCATATTTTTAAATTGATATAACTGCATATTTTTGAATCTGAATTCCAAATAAACATACCAAGTTCGAATTCAAATTCAAATTTTTATAGCTTACCAATTTCATATCCGAATTTTAGAACTTTTCGAATTCGGATAATGTTCAAATTCATATAACATATTTTTATATATATTTTGTTGTATCATCTAAAATATTTTGGAAAGTTGTTTTAAGATAATTATATTATAATTTGCTTTTGTGTATCTATTATGTTTGTATTTACAAATATTAATAACCACGTATATTGGGTGTCAATATTTTCGGATATGGTTTGACATATATTCGAATTCATATCCGAATTTGAAAACGGTAAAAAAATTAATTAAATTTCAACTCCAAATTGTATTTGGTAAAAACTTTTTTACCAAATATCAACCAAATTGTAATTTTCGAATCGGATACTCGGATAATTAGTTAGCATTTGCATCCCTAGCCCCTACCACTACGGGGGTTCGCTCGGGCGCCCGATAAAAGAGTCTCGTTAAGGGTACTCTTAGAGAGTGTTTACAGTTATAGGGTGTCACCCCTCAATTCTGTCCTGGGTCCGCCCGTGGTCGTAGGTCATCCACTATCTTCCTCAAAACCTCCCAAAAAATTACAATTTCTCTTTGTTACGTCATCGCGTCATTTTATTCACCTAACACGAAACTCCACTCTAAGGTTGTGTTTAGCAACCACAATTGCCACAAGCTTCTCAAGATATGAGACATATCTTTTCACTCAAGAAGTGCTTAATTTAATTATTGTCAAAAGCTATCAATGAGTATAGTGATAAAGACAATAGTTGGTTGAACATGACTTGTGCTGGAAAAGATAGTTAGTCAAACGACTATCGTTGTCCCTCTTTATTGAGTGATGATATTGTTAGGATCTATGACCCTCTAATCGATGGATAAATGCGGAATTAAAAATAATTATCGAATGATCAATGGAAGAGACAATGCAAACCACAAAATCGTCGACACCGGAGTTTAGAGAGGTTCGACACCCACACCCGGGTCCCAGTCCTCCTCGCAAGCCTCGCTCGATCCCTCGAGCCTCGCTTACGGTTCCACTAACCGATCTCCTTTCCGGGCCGAGATCAACGTCGTTTACAACACCGAGCCTCGCAAACAACCTCGCATCGCTTGTGTCTCCTCTCACAACCCGAGAGGGAGCTTCCTCGAAGCTTTTACAACTTTTTGATTATTTGATGTGGAAGTTGAATCACACTCTAACTAACACTCTATACTTGAGCACACTTAGATATGATATGGAATTGGATATGCAAGTGGTGAAGTTTAGGCTTGAGTGTTGTGGATTGAGAGCTTGAAGATGAAGAGGATTTGCTTTGAGTATTGGATAGATAGGAAGTGTTCAAGATCTACAAAGCAACCAAATGAGGTCTTATTTATAAGTCTTCAAGCTCATATAGCCGTTTGGGAGTTGGTGGGGAATGGACTAATGAGAAAGCAAGATGTGACTTAAGCTCGGCCAGAAATCAAGACAGCTTCGGTCGACCATTATCCACACGGTAGTCCGAAACATTGGTCTGAACTATGAACTCGGTTGACCGATTAAGTATCGGATCACCGTTCACCAACCTCCAGTAGCTTTTATCTATTTAGCCTTAATTAAATTCGGTTCGCCGAAGTCCATTCAGTTCACCATTCCAAGGTGGACAGTAGAATTGATTGGGCTCTGATCTACTCAAGTTCGGTTGTCTGTGTATACTTCGGAAGACCGAAGTAGCGCGGGAATTGTGCTGACAATGCGTGGGAAATTGTTATATCGATAACGGTCAAGTTAAATAGTCGTTGGGTTCCTAAAGCCAATTTGGATTCGGTAGACCGAAGTGTGTACGATCGTCCGAAGTGGGTCAAGTTAATTGGGCTCTAGGGTCTTGATTTGAATGTGATTGTTGGAGCAAAGTCCAAAACCGGTCCAGGGCTATTCAGTCGACCGAAGGTGTTTCAGTCTTCCGTTGGGGCAATTCCAGAGAACACCTAAGTTTTACTGTTGGGAAGTATTCGGCTAACCGATAGGTGTTCGGTGGACCGAACTGGGTAGATTTCGGTTTACCGAAATATGTTCGGTTTACAGAGAGATGACGGGACAATATCCTAGTGCTCAAATTTACATAAAATCCTATGGACTCAATAAATATAAAGTTACATGTCTTGGTCCAAAGCTTTGATTACAAGTCTTGAGTCTTGATGTCCTTGTCCAAATGCTCATCTCCTTGATTGTCTTGATCAACCTATTAAGATGATTGCAAGTATACAAATATATATATATGCAATGCATGTAATCGTGTTTGCTCACTTTGATTGATTAAGATTAGTTTAATTAATCATCAAAATTAATATAGATTAAGGCCAAAAAGCCAACAGATATTAATGGATCCCCTGATAGAGCAAAATTATAATGTGCACAATGTAACTTGAGTTAAGATTATATGTGTGCACAATGTAAAGATTATATCGTGATTTTTGCCTGAATTATTAAGAGAATAATTAAATCTTGGGTTGGATTAATTCCAGATTTGATCAAACATTTTTAGGATGCTTATATGACAAATTGAGATTACTTTTAGAATATAATAAGCAAGAGATCACGACTAAAGAATAGTTCTTAATAAAGATATTTTGGGAGCATATAAAAGGACTCATCATCCTCCTACTGCTTATGTTAGTGCATAAATTCTCCCCTATTAATCTCTTCCTTAATCACTACGAAAATCTCTTAATAGTTTTAACTTTTTGAGATAGAAATCTCAGGAGCTTAAAAAAAAGTTATTAGCTAGATTCTAAGCTTAATTAGAGATTCATTGACTAGCTCATTTCTCTCTAGTCTTGTTTAGAATTTGGTGAACACTTGGAGGCGAGTCAGCGGGCGATTCGATGAGTAACGGAACACAAGATCTTCTGAAAGGTTTTAAAGAACTTTTGGGTATGATTCTCTCTCTATTTTGTTTATTTTAATATGTGTAGGAATGTATGATATTAGAATGAACAAATACATGTACGTAAAATTAATGAAAATATGAAATCGATTTTGTATGTTTGTATTAATTTTTAAAAAATATATACATACATAGGGACACGAAATCGTACACATATTACAATAATTAAAGCTAAAAATATTAAATACATATTACAAAAAAATGTTAATTTGCATTCCTTTCATAACGTTGTCATATATTCTTAATTAAATCGAATCTCAAAACCAAATGTTTCTATCTATCGGATTTCAATATTACAAAAAAAAGATTAACAAAAATCAATTTTTAACATAAATGAATATTAAAACAAATTAAAAAAAGCTTAACAAATAAATAAATCAACCAACCGAGCGGAGGAAATTGCCCCAATTGCCCGTTGATCTGCCTTTGTTAAAGGGTGGAAATCACGAGCGCCTTTTTAAATAGAGCATCCTTAGCGGGGTCATCCGCGCGGATGACCTCTAAGGACACGGTCAGTCGACCGACCTGGTCGTCGACCGGGTTGTGCAACTTGACATAACCCGGTTGGGTTTTTTTGTTTTGTTTTTGTTTGGTTTTGTTTCTTTTAAAATCAGTTTTAATCTTTTTTTTAAATATGTTTTGTAATTGTTTTTATTTTTAAATTTGTTTAAAAAATTTCAAGATCGACTTCCAAATAATGTATAGGAGAGAGTGTATTGAAAATTTTGGTTATTTTATTCAATAAAAAATTAAAAAATAAAAACAATTAGAAAACATATTTTTTTAAACGAAGATTTTAAAAACATGTTAAAAATGACTTTAAAAAAATACTAATACGAGATTAATTGGTATTTTGGTTTTTCCAAATATATTATTATTAATGTTTTTGGTAGTTATAAAATTATAAATGATTTTGGAATATAATAAAAGTTGAGAAGAAAATTATTGATGTAGAGGAAAGAGAGTAGATGATCTCGGTCATGATTAAGAGGTGAATAATGAGGAAGAAATATGAAGTTGGGTCATGATAACGTGACAGTGAGAGAAAGAAGAGAGAGAATGTGGATGTCCTAGGTTGTTGGGTTGACGTGGGTTATTGGTGCAGATGGTCTTGGTTGTGATCATGTGCGGGGCGGGAAGGACGTTACGACTATTTAGTTGGAGGAAAGAAGTTTTAGCTGGTGTCGTAACATGTGTATATATTTAAGACTATCAGACTTAAATGGACGAATTAGTTAAGTTTGAAATAGAAAATGTTGCTTTTACTCCTATCTCCTTAGTTGTAATATTAAATATGAGCTTATCTTCCAATGCAATTTAAAATATGTGACCAAATGGTTATGAATGTGCTATATAATCTGCCCTTTCTGTAACGTATCGTCCTCAAACCTGCATCGAGTCCGGGTCCCGGTCCGTCACCCATGTGCCCACTGGCCCACAACTCCCACATATTGTTACAAAACTTAAGTTGGTAAGTGTTATGGTAGTAGGCTCATGTCATTATATCTGACCCCAACATTCTTATGTTAGTCAATGTGAGACTATTGATTAGGGTGTTACAACCTACCACATTTGAACACCTGACGTCCTCGTCAGGATCAAACCACTCAGTCACCATGCGTTGTGAGATTCTAGAGGTGACTCTCACCCTTTAGGTGTAGCATTTAGTTCCCACAATTTCTGTTGGTTCAGACTCTGATACCATCTGTAACGTTCCGTCCCCGAACCCGCATCGAGCCCGGGTCCCGGTCCGTCACTCATCTGCCCACTGACACACAACACCCACATATTGCCATAAAACTTAAGTTAGTAGGTGTTATGGTAGTGGACTCGTGTCATTATATCCCACCCCAACATTCTTATGTTAGTCAATGTGAGACTATTGATTGGGGTGTTACATTTTCGAAGTTAGGGGAATGATTGGTTAGCGGTAAAATAACCCAAAAGTAGAGAAATAAGACTTTTAGAACAATTCAGTGTGATTGGTTTGCAGAAATAAATATGAGACTATGAAAAATCCAGTTCCTAGAATTTCTTAACCTTAAAAATCTAACTTCGAACGATTTCTTCTGCTTCTACTGGGAAATGATGATGTTTTAGAAAGACATCCAAGCAAAAAGAATAAAAAATTAATGAAACTAGATCTGGAAAGTCCATTTACGAGAATTGCTTAACCTTAAAATCCAACTTCGAACGGTGTGAGAAATTGCAGCGTTTAGTTTTGGAAAAATAGAGTTTGCATTTGGATCTTGTGTTCTGAACCTGAAAACTTGGTACAAAAGTTGTTCCATGCGTTTTCCGTGATAAATGGTTTTGAGGAAAGGTTAAAAGGATTTTGATCTCAGTCTTATTGTTTAATTATGACCACGTGCGGCGCGAGTGACGTTAAAAATATTTCCCAGAAGAAATTTTAAATTAAAGTTGCAATGGGTGTTGTAGTTTGTAACTTGTAAGATGTGTAGATTTAAGAATATCAAACTTAAATGGACGGATTAGGTAACTTTGAAACGGAATATGGGTTGGTCTTATTTTCCTAGCTCTATTGTCAATGACGAACTTGTCTTCCAATACAATATAAAATGCGTGACCAAATAGTTATGAATGTATTCTATTTTTTTCTTTAACAGTCACTCATTTTGAACTCGCATCGTTCCATAACCAAGGAAGAGAATATGACAAAGTCTCCCACAAGTGAGGAAGAACAAGACGATGGTGGTGGCAAACTGATAAGGTGAGTGTAACCCACCAATATTACTCTCCAACTTGCAAACAATTTTAACTCATGGAAATAGATCATCCGAATCGCAATGTTGTTTTCTTTAGGATCACACACATCAAGCATTTCTCGTGCCCTCCTATATACATACCTATAAATCGTAACGTCGTTTGCCCTTAAAAAAGTGACATACCAATACTAAAACAAATGACTATCGTGAGTTTTGCTAATTTAGACAATTAAGTTTGTTGAAATCATTCAATCAATTAATACGACATAAGTATATCTTTTGTGTTATTTTGGTAAGCAAATCATTTGATATTCATGACTTGACCATCCATTCATTGTCATTTTGCTTTCTAGTCAATCTGTACTTACGAGCGAGATACAAAGACTATGCTTGATATAATGGCATCCTCAATGAGTTGCCCAAAAAAATGTCACCCGTGGGCGACAATCTGGGGACCCATGGGAGTCACGGGGGAAGTGACGTGGCCTCCACTCATTTGTGGTTTTTATTTTTATTTTATATTTTAATATGTAATTAATTAATTTAATTGATAAATAAATTAGTTTAATTTTTTGGTTTAATTTGTCAATTAATTAGTTTACTTAGTTTAATTTGTAAATTAATTTGTAAATTAAAACAACGAGTTATGATTAAAAATCAAAAACAATAAACACAAGTGTCAACTTTGTATCAGCTAGGGTCAATTTTATGTCATTAGGGTCAACTTTGTATCACGTTGCACAACCTAGTGTCACATCACACTACTTTCAAATTTCAAAAATCCAAAATTAACCTCAATATATAAGTATCTTTCATAAGTGAAAACGTACTTCATATTCATCATGAATTTTAACTTGTTTAATTCAGATTCCAACAAAGACACCAACCTTCTGAGATGTTATGACGACGAAGTGGATGAATTAATTGAGATGCTACTTACAACCCATCCGGAACCCTTTACTACAAAATCAAGAGAGAGCAGCAGGAGAAGACCTGCTAAGTCTTGAAACTCCCATCACGATCATAACGAAGGTTACAACTGATTTTTTTTGAAAATCCAGTGTATTCTAAACGTGTTTTTAAAAGAAGATTTAGAATGAGAAAGCATGTATTTCTTAAATAGTAAATGTCGTTGAGACTTCTGCAGGTTACTTCAAATTGGTAAGCAACATGTTTTTAAAAGAAGACATTATTTCAACGAAAATCGGACGTCGTTGGTAAACTCTGGATACCAGGTTTACAAAAATGCACTGCAATCATGCGAATGTTAGTGTATGGTGTCTCAGTTAATTCAGTTGATGAGTGCCTACATCTTAGTGAGGGGACGACAAGAACATCTCTCCAAAAGTTCATAGAAGGTGTCCAACTTTGGTAATGAATATCTAAGAATGTCGACCTCAACGAGCCTGTTTGGGTTACTTCAAATTGGTAAGGAACATGGTTTCCCATAAATGATGGGGAACATTGATTGCATCCACTAGAAGTGGAAGAATTTCCCACCAGCTTGGAAAGCACAATACCAAGGCCGAAGCAGAAAGACAACCCTTGTCCTTGAGGCCGTCGCACCTACGATCTATGGATATGTCATCTTTTTTTGTACTCCGGGTTTGTGTAAAGATCTAAACATGCTTCATCGTTTTTCTTATTCTACTGATGTTTTAGAAGGATGAGCACCCCCAATGAGTTTTGTCATCCAGAATCATCAATATGAGATATTATTTCACAGATGATATTTTATCCATAGTGGGCTACATTCATCCAATCAATAATTATTCCACAGACTCCAAGAGATAGATTATATGTTAAACATCAAGAAGCAATTTTGTAAAGATGTGGAACAAGCATTTAGAGTGCTTCAAGCACGTTTCATGATCGTTTGTAGGCTCTCTCTCGTGTGGAATCCGGATTTGTTAAACAAAATAATGACGACTTGCATCATAACGCATAACACGACAGTGGAAGATGATCGAGAGTCTTATGCTCATTTTGCGGAACAACAGAATTCGTCCGAGATCATTTTGCGGAACATCGAAACATACATAATAATAGTATATATGATGACGCATTGTTCTCCTATTCGTGCGGCCGTACTGTTGATTTTAACATGTACCTCAACAATAGAGATCGAGTTCAAGACATATAGAAACATTTGTTGCTCAAAACGGACTTGACCGAGAACATACGACAACGATACAAACGAAATGATGAATAAAAGTGAAATCTTAATTTCGTAATTTTTATTATGTCTTAATTATTGTAACGATGATTTAATATTTAATATTTTTTTTTCTTTTGAGTTTCATTTCCTACTATTTGTATTTAGTTATAAAAAATTGTTGTAAATACAATAAATTAATTATATGATTATTGTTGAAAATTGTAAATGAAGGAAAAAAATTTATGTGGGAGAAAAAAATACTGTTTTGACAAGTTAACATTTATTAGTGCCTTAGTGGGTTGTGGATGAGAAGAAAATATTGTTAAGAGCAAATAAAGATTGCAATTTTTTTTGTTGATTTGACAAGTTAATATTTATGAAAATATAACAGCTAAGATGACCTAACATTATCGTATCTCCGTTACTTAATTTGTGCTGACATGATGCATACAAAGTTACAAACATAAGTTGTGAATGATTGGAGCCTTACATACTGATACGAAATTTAACATAGTCGATATTCATTTCTTCCTCTCCACATGACAAAAATTTCATCTGTAATTGGTACATAACAAATTATCCATTTTCGGCACAGATGGGTTAATTTTAAAACACATATAAATAATAATGCGTGCCAGCTTTTGTTGTTTCAATTTGTAACGGCAAAGAAAAGCAATTTTGATAAACAGTACTGAAAGTATCAAAATAGCCTCACTGCCTCACCGTCAGTCAACTGAGGCCTGAGCCCTTGGGGGTATTTGAGTAATTATATCTATTGTAATTAATTACTTGCTGTTTTCTTTTACATCTAATTAACACAAATGATACAACTGTGTTTGTGAAAAGAAAAAAAACTCAGAGTTCCATCAGTGCAAGTCCGACTCTTAGTTTGATCTCCACTTCCATTCTTGGGTTTGTGAAAGCGAGAAAGGATCAACAGATCAATGCAAATCCCATTTTATGTAAGTGCACTTACAACATTTTTTTTACATAGAAGTTGTAGGTTTTAGTGTATTTCCAACACAAAAATTCTTAGAATTGGTAAACTTTTTTTTTAATTGCAAATGAGTAGGTTCCACTCATTTGATAGATCCATAAGAGCACCACCAACTAGCTGATTTCCCCTCCAATGACCCAGTCATCATTGCCTAGGTCGTTGACCGGGTCGTTCAATTAAAAATTGTTTTTTTTGTGTTTTTTTAGTTTTGATTTTTTTTATTTTTTTTTATTCTTTTGATTCTTAGAATTTTTTTTCCAAGATGAACATCAAAATGATGTGGAGGAGATATATATTGTTGTGGGTTATGATTAAAATATGAATAGTGTAGGAAAGAGAAAAAAGTGAGTTGAGGACAAAGAAAACTGATGTGAAAGTGAGAGAGATGAGAGAGAATATTCATGAACAGATCGTCCGGAGTCATGGTTAGTGATGACGTAAGATGAGACTACCGGTGGTTTTGAAAGATTTTGGATTTGTTTTTAGCGAAACCCAGGTAAGAGTTGTTAATGGCTAAAATAATATACGGCATCGAGACTAATTTTTAATCCAACCGAGCGATTCCCAAATAACAAGACTGTAGATGACGTCACTGACTGGTGCCACCTTTTATTTATAAAATATATTATAAATTATAAATGATGATAATAATCTAGGCCTCCCTTAATAGTAAATACCCTAAATACGTTTTTTGCAAGTAAATACAACGACATATACTCTATATACAAGTAGCGATCCACTATTCTTAAATCGGTTGACATTATTTATTTTTTCAAAATTTGAAATGAATTTGGTAGAAAAAATGACTAATTCATTCTATGCTAATTAAATGAGCCGTATGTGTGTAAACGAGTTGAATTGAGCGAATTTTCAAATAATAAATATTATCTTATGATATTACTAAATAAAAATAAAATAAATAGAATAATAAAAAATTCGAGTGAATTACAGAGTTAGAGCAACAATTTTTTTGAGTTCGAATGATTTGCTACTTAATCAAGTTCGTTTTTTTTTCTTTTCGTTAACACCCTTTACTTTTCGAACTCACCGAGCAGAACCATTAACACCCTTTACTTTTCATTAACACCCTTGTTCTGTACTAATTTATCAAAACCACTGCTTCACTCCTTTTCCATCCGATCAACCGATTCCATTTCGGCCGGAGAAATCATGCCTTCTTCTTTGCTCTTCTCCGATGGCAGGAACCGCACCGGACGCCGGCGAAGCCACCGTCCCTCTCCTCCTCCGGTCCTTCATTCCCGCCGGCGAACGAGGTGACGCCCGTATGCAAGTCCGACGACGACTCGTGCGGGTTTTCGTTAGAGAAGTCGTCTGAAGATGTGAGTTTGTCACTGCCTGCGCCGGTCGGTTGGTTGCCGGCGAGCTCCGACGGGGAGGTGATGCTGATGTGCGATTCCAGTGATGATGATAGTGAGGATTTGAATGAGTACTTGATTGATTCGAGAAGCCCACCTGATGGGTCGTCTAAAGATGTGATTTTGCCGGTCGGTCCGTTGCCGGACGCCTCCTCGATAGTGATTTCCGACGGTGAGCTGGCACGCGTGTGCGAACCTGGTGATGATGGTATTGAGAGTTTGAACGAGGAGTTGCCTAAATATGGGATTTTGCCACTTCCTGCGGTGGTCGGTCATGGTGACGATGAAGCATGTGAGGATTCGAAGGTGAAGTTGCAGGATTTGGAAATTCAACCAGACGGCTTGTCTGAAGATCCGATTATCACACCACCGGTCGTATCCGGCGAAGGGGTACCCGTTGCCAAGTTTATGTGGGACTTGAATGAATTGCCTGATGACGAGGAATATGAAAATTTCAATTCTGCGGTTGTGCCTGACGTTTCTATTGCAGAACCAGAGGTTTTTCTTGAGGACATGGTGATGTTTGTGAGGAAATTAGCTGTCGATCCGTTGTCGAAGAAAATCAAGGACTTGGGCAGGTGCTTTTATATGGCATTGGACACCAGGAGAATTTTGTTCATGGGGATGGAGCTTGTTTCTATTGAGCTGGAGTACCCGGATCAGGTACATTCATGGGCCATCTGAGATGCATTTGATTAACATTGCCGACACATTTAAGTTTGTTGCGTTTGGTTTCAAGTTATGCTTCAAGTTTTGGCGTACACTCATTAGTCTTCTTGAATTTAGTACCATGATTGTCTAGTTAGCATAGCATGCTGTCAAGGAATTCAATGCAACTGAGATGTCATAGGAATTTATACCTTCTGCACCAACGAGCGGTTGCGGTGTGGGAGTTCCACTATTCAACTGCAATCATGTAGGCGATCAAAATCCACATTTCCTAGTAGAAACCAGCCATTGATGATCTTGTTATGTGTATATATCGTTAAAAATAGCATAATTTCTAACTTTGCACGCTCTTGATATGACCTTCTCAGTTGTAAATTAAAATCGTGAAATTGTAGCTTTGGAATTTTCACCAAGAAAATCTTTCTTTTTTCTCCCCAGATTTATGTGCCTCCGAAGAACAAGAGATATCCAAAACTAGTACCTAGAAGATCAAGTAATGCTTTACACTCATTGGGGGAATGAAATTTCAAGCAAAAGAGGCATGGTATTGCTGATTTGCTTTCTCTTTTGCATGATGAAGTTTACTCTGCAAGAAGCTCGCAAATCAACAGTGAGACACTGAAAAGGAAGTTGGGAAAATTAGTGCAAAGTTTGGTAGTTGAGGACCCTGTGGTGGAAGTTCGTATAGGCCCGGATTTCCAGGCTGAAATACCAAACTGGACTGGTCCACCGAATAGTAAATCAAATTGCGACGATGATGCAAGATGGCTAGGTACCCGACTGTGGCCAATAGCTGGTGGCAATGAGGAGTGTGACATTGAAGGCATTGGAGCAGGAAGACCTGATATTTGCCTCTGTCATCCTCCAGGAAGCAAGGCATGCGTTAGATATCACAATAGCAAGGCGAAGATCCAGCTGAGGTCTGAACTAGGACCAGCTTTCTACACCATGGGGTTCGACATGATGGGTGACGATGTTTCAGCTTCATGGGCTCGGGTTGATCAGATTACATTTGACATACTTGTGAGAGCAAATCTTTTCGCAGATGGCAGAACGTTCCTGGGCCCTGCTCTGAAGCAGTTTCCCTCCAGAAGTCGGCGAGAGATCATTGCTTACTATTTTAACGTGCATGTTCCTCGAAGGATGAGCTCGCTGACCAGAGAAAAGCCTGAAAAAGTAGACAGCGATGATGATGGGTGTGATGGAATTTCATCAAAGAATTCTCGTGCTAGGTATGCTATAGTTTTAATTCCGAATGTTAAGGAAAATGCAGAAAAGAAATGTTTTTTCCCAATTCTTTTGGATGTGCAATGATCTTTTCCACATATGTTATGGATCACCTTGTTTACAGCAATAGTAGCTTTTATTTTTGCTGTATAGTCTTCTAATTGTTGTCTTTCATTTTCATATTCGTATCATTTTTATATGCACATTTCTTGTGTTTACCGTGCAAATACTTTGCAAATATACTCTTGTCATTTACCAACAACGGATATTGTTGTTGCTACTAGTATCTACATTTATGCATGACACGTTTGCAAATATATGTTGCACTGTGTATGCACGCTCAACTAAAAAAGTGACATTACCTTGTTTATCAAAGTACCTAGTGTAGTCGTAAGAGTCGGTCATAACAAGCAATTTATTTAAATGCTTGCGCGTTCATTATGCATATTTGATTTGCCATATAAAATGAGATCGTTACTTTAAGCTATTATTGGTTTTGCCATATGTAGGTGAAAACTTTAATGATGTTATCAAGTTGGCTTTCTTATAACACGTACCTATTTGTGCCTACTATATCCATCAAGTTATTTTCCGTGGACCCATGGTTACAATGATTTCTTTTTTATTTTTGAGTGTCTAGAGTTGAAAAGCATTTTCTCCCCTGCAAGTTAAAAGCCTATTGCCATAACAGTAAGGGTGTAAGTGGATCTGAATTATCCAGTCAGTATACATTTCTGTATCTGTAATTGTTAGGATATAAATATAAATATTTCATATCTAGCAGTTACAGTTATGAATATTTGTTTTTCAAAATTTTCTGAAAAGGATATCAAGTTCAAAAAATAAACGGATACGAGTATATCCTTTTTTCTTGGATACGGGAACATATATCTGCAGCTGTAAAAAAACTGCAATATATATTAGTTACGAACCTAACTATACCATATAATTTCTAATTTCCCGTATAATAACTACTCATAACGTATTATATTAATACGTTTGAATAAATTTTAACTATAATAAATCTAAAATTACTAAAACCTATTGTGTGGGCTTCCATATGATACCTTATTGTTTTTTTCCTCTACCTTGTAGACCATACTAATTTTAAATGCTAAAATCTTCCAAAAGTTATTCCTCAAACACAAAATCTAACATTCTTCTCATTATTTAATGTTCCTAACTCCACCAACGTAAAATCTGTCTTGACAAGTTTTCACGAAGCTCCTTTATTTTTGTTAAAATTAATATATTTTTAGCACGTTTATGACCTTTATTCGATATTTTTTCGATATGTGATAAAATGGTATTGTTATATTATATTATAGATACGGATATGTATTTTGATATCCAATCCATATCTAAACTTGTTTGTTTCCAGAATCCTCCATATATGGACCGTGTCTATATAGTAATACATTATGTAAGAATATAGATATCATTTTTTTTTGTATTCATAATGATCCATATGCGTATTTGTATCCGAACTTCAAAATGGATATGGATATACCTATACTCAATCCACATTTCTCCCGTTTACACCCTACTTAACAAACACAACTTAATTGCTTATAAGGGGCACATATTGAGTCCATTCTCCTCTAATTTGTAGGTAATGGCCTACCCTTGGCTTTTCTAGAGTCTAGTTTGGTTTACCCGCAATTGCTATTGGTCCACATGAACTGCATAATGACCACTGCAAATGGGTCATAAAATCCAAATGTCAATGTAGTCGCAGGAGTAAGGGGGTTTCCCTTAGTTTATGCAGGAAAATCATTGAACTAGTAATGTGCAATATATGTTTTTACGTTTTATGTAAATTTAAAGTCTACCTATTTGCAACCGCCCTCCTACATTGTCTTTAATTCGAAGAAAGTGATTCGGAGGTGATTTCTTCATCTTTTCATGTGGTAATGTCAAATTCCATATGTGACCCCCCATTCTAATCATTTCCAAACATAATAGGTAAGAATAAGTCGTTGCTATATTTCCGAGGTTTCTCATCGATTCATCATTGTAGTAATTTAGTAGAGATGTAAAGATCATGATTGTATACACTTCCCAAATTAAATCCAATGTGCACACCTTACTATATTTAGCTTAAATTTCAAAGCTTTGAACATAACTCGCCATTTCAACTTGTGTAGATTTGATATAATTACATTTTTTTGTATTTTAAAAGTTCAAAATTGATACTTTTGGCTTGCGTAGATTAGGGAATTGTGAATCATTGGATGGTTTAAGTGCGAGTTAATGATTTGAAAAAATTGCTTACTTTAGTATCTGGAAAAAGACTTGCTTCATTTTTAACTTGCTATAAATATCCGTTTGATGATTTGAAAAAATTGCTTACTTTAGTATTTGGAAAAAGTGCATGTTGATTATAACGACTGAGTTGCGTTTTTATGGAGGAAATGTCTGCTCAATTAACTTGATGATATTAAATAGGCGGCGATTTCGTGGCCGATATTGAAAAAAATCACTTGAAAAATCAGCAACAAGACAATCATCTATCTTTTCAAAACATGGAAACATTTGCAATAAATGTTTTTTCTTTTGTATCACTCTCTGGCGATGAAACTTTTTGGTTTCGCCACTGTGCTGACATATGGGTCTTTTTAAGTTGCATGTTTTTAGTACATTTACAGTAGCCATTAGCGTTTTCTTTTTCTTTCTTTTATTGAACTTCTCATAATTAGTTCTCTATATCTCCATCTAGTTGCATAAATGACCAAGTGGAGACTTATTACAAAGTTTTCAGCAACAATATTGACAATTTTCTTTTGTTTGTTACCATCTTATCATATGTATACCTCATTAATTTTTATGTACACAATTTGATCAATGATACTATTGGTATGCAATATCTGATTTTAAGATTTTCTTTAAAAAAATTCGATTTTTTCCTTTCTTTTGAGGCTTATATCTTGTACTCATCAAGGCCTGCACACTGCCCCACACATCAGGCCTTGTATATCTCTCCGGATCTCTCGAAAAGAATTTGGTTCTTAGAAGGAATTTCTCTGTGGGTAGTCAAGAATTGCCACTTTTTACATGATTTAAGAGTTGAATTGTTTTTAGTGTGATAAGTAGTATTATGTACGAATTAAATTCTAGAATTGGTAGCTTCTCGAATCGTGCCTACAGTGCAAAAGTTGCATATGTTTCCTATAAGTAAATCATTTTCTTGTAGGTACTTTGGTTTAATATGATAGTTGATAAACCATAATTAATATATATTTGTCCTCTTCAACCTTTTTTGCCTTTACGTTTCTAAAGTATCTTGTTCTATTGTCGTTACTAAAAATAAGTTTGATTTCTTTTAACCATATTACATTTATCCTTGCTCAAAATTTTCTTTAACTGACTCCTTACCTTTTCGACATGAATTAAGCCCCCATATGTAGAAAATAACTATTGGTGACATCTCCAAACTCATGGAATCCAACTCATGTTTTTACTTTCAAACCTGATCAGCTATGACGAAAGTGGTTTGTTTGTAGATATGGTATTATCAATTGATAGGTTGTTTGGTATTATTTTTAATCATATGGAAGAAGATGATGGGGGTACATGCACCTAGATGTTAAAACTTTCAGGGTATTGGATGCAATTGGATGTTCTTTGTATAGGTCATATATGCAAAATCCATTTTACCTTTTTGGTTGTTTTTCCTTTTCTATTTGGACCTTCTGATTTGAATGCAGTGAAGTTAAATGATACTGGAAATATAGCATTACTTAATTTGGGATCTCATTTCCAAAATTTAGTTTGTTTCGCTAATATCTTGACCAAATCTTCACTGAACTACTTCAGTTAATTGCCCATGCCAAAAAACTTTTTAAATTTGTTGATTTTGACCTTATTGTTCTTGCTTACCACTTCAGAATGAAGATGCTTAAGACGGTTGCCCGCAAGGGCGGACTTCCTGCGGCAAAGAGAAAAGATCAAGCAAAATAGCATCGCTTGCAGATGTGAACTCATCTGCAACATGCACACCTGCCACCCTGACAACATACCCAATCAGTAGCCTAGTATTGGCAATTTCCTTCTGGAGGGTCCCCCCTCACATTGTGACACTCATGTTTTATGTTTGTTTCCCTTCTGCTCTATCTAATTAAGGTATTTGAGACATTTAGAATATTCTCTGTAAAACCCAAGTAAAGATACATTGTTGGAAGAACCAATTGGCTGGCTATGTATGCATTTCTCATTGATGAGTTCTGCATTCCTCATTGATGGCTTATATATGCATTTCTTTCCAGATAAGCTGCAGATCCCATGTTCTTTAGAACAGGATTGATATGTCAAGTTGTGCTTCTGTGCATTTTGTTTAGGACAGCTGAATTCAAACAAGCAGTAACATCACTGTCTTGTTCACTTTAGTTGACATTTTCTCATGTATATATGAAACAGAATTCTGCTATCTCCTTGCTGTCATACCTCATTCATTTGCTCCTAGCTTTCTTTTGAAAGCTAGTGAACCAACAGGTTTTGAAGTTTATGGAATCGACAGAAAGAAGCAAGTGTGTCAGAGCGAGCAAGCCAACCTCGCTAACTGCACACGTTGATTACCTATACTTGCTTACTCTTACTGTGGCTACAAGAGATAGTATGTATAAAGTTATATCATGTATGTTTTTTTGTAAGATTGTTAAGAGTTGGCTGCGACGATTGATTAAGCAGGTGAAGCTGCCGACATCACAAATGTTTGCTGAATTAATCAGTAACGAAAGAAGATGATAGAATGCAATTGAAAGATCTGATAATAGGAATTGGGAAATGCATGATTGTGGATAAAATATTTGAATTCTCGCTCAGGTTAGCAGGTGATCGACTAAACAAACATTTTGTACTTCATCCCTATGTAACAACGCCATTCTACTTCGTCCGGTAATGAAGCTTTGGATCTTAATCATTACGATTAAGGTTCTGTACAAAGCAAAATCAAACTACAAGCATGAATATTATGTTGAAAACCACGCACTAAGGTTAACCAAATTGGTAAATTTGGACCTAAATATAGCAAAGAACAGGGATCAATCCTAAGGCCTTATGGTTCCATCCAAGATTTAGGTAGCACTGTGTACAAACTCCTTTTAGAAGAAAGAAGAATATAAACAAACTTTCAAATCTTACGGGAGACTGACTTCTTCTTGTTTTTATAATTTATTGTTTTCTGGTTATTTTGGTATCGAGATAATATATTTTCCCATCACATGATATGTTGCCGTCATCTAATGATTTCCATTCAGATGTGGGGTCTGATTCCTGTCTGGCTGACAATCTGTTATCATGTTCACATAAGGAAATGTTGAAACATATGAAATCATATTTGTCATATTTGTGATTGGAATTTATACTTATGTAACTTCGTGTGGAAATCTTGTGTTTTACTTGTGAGAATCTAATCCTTTTGATTAAGGTTAATTAGGTTTAAGAACTTTAACCCTATTAGGTGGTGCTTATAAAACAAAACCCAACCAATTTCTTCCCTTTCTCTCTCTCTCTCTCCCTCCCTGACTCTTTCCCTCAACTTTCTCTCTCTCACTTGTAGTTCGGCAGCAAAGAAGGGAGGAGAAGCGGGTGCACCGGCAAGTCGAGTTCGCCGGAGTTCAAGGAAGGTGTAGATCCACGTTCGTGTGTGGAATTCGCCGGAGATACACTCTTTTTCGTGGAGGGATTGTCGTTGCTCTTCGAAAGCTTTTCCAAGCTTTCAAGGTATGTCAAGCCTTGCTTTTACGCTCACCTAAGCTTGTGTGAGTGTTTGAGTGTTTGACGGTAGGCCGAATGACTTGTCGGAATAGTACATCAGAATTTCTGCTCTGTTCGGTCTTCCGGTGCTTGATTTCGGTCGACCGGTTGTAGTGTAATCTGGGCGTTTATCTCTCGCACCGGTCGAACGATATCCTTGGGTGGTCGACCGGTGGTACATGTTGAGCGAGAGGATGACGTTACTGGTGGTTTTCGTTCGAACGAGTCCCATTTGCCGTTCGACCGAACGCACTGTAGTATGTCAGTTGGGGGCGTTGACCATCTAAACGGTCGACCGCCGCTTTGACCAGTCCGACCGGACGTACTGTTTTAAGTCGGTTGGGGGTGTAGACTTCTAAACGGTCGACCGCCCTGAGATCCCTTTCGACCGATGACTTAAGATGACTTAAGTATGATGGTTCAACCGATTCATATTTCGGTCGACCGGTAATGACTTAGAGTAATGTTGAAGTCCCTGATGTTTTTCGGTCGACCAGAAGCCCATTGCCGTTCGACCGTTGGGGATGTGTTGAAGTCCCTGATCTAAACGGTTGACCGTCCAGAGACTTTTGTTCGATCGTTTGATGTTTGTTTGGTTCGACCGTTGGATTGTGGTTCGAACCAACTATCGATTTTAACGACCAACCGGTCGACCGTATGACCTTCTTTGGTCGACCGTTGGAGCCTAATAATTGTATTATTTGTTTATGAGTGCGTTGGTGCGTGGATTGCATTTACTGCTTATGTTCCCATGATATGACATGTGCATTGAGACCTAGGTAGTAGACCTGTGGGACCATATTCCCATTTGCATGATCTATATGTTATGACTCTACGGAGCATGATGTCTGTCGGCCTGTGTGGCGACAGAGATGACTGTCGGCATGTGTGGCGACAAATATGACCTTAGCCTCTGTGACAACGGAGATGACTGTTAGCCCTTGCGCAACAGAGTTCTGTGCCTTAGCCTGTGTGGCGACGGAGATTACCGACCGATGTTGTTCCGGCGGATGTGCTCGACCGATGCTGTTCCGACGAGTATAATCGTCCAACTGTGGCACGACTGACAAGTATGACTGACCAGAGTGACGACTCTGGCGGATTGTGGTCTTCGACCACTGATCAGATCTAATGACGACTCGGAAGTGTGTGCGACCCTCACCGAACCCATATGACTGGTGTAGTTGCGAGTGGAGGTGTGTCGCGTACTTTCCGTATGACTGCATGTTCCTGCAGTGGGTATCTACGGATGTCCAAAATTAGACTTATGACTAATGAACCCCGGTTGGGGAAATGACTGTTATGACTTGTGACCTGATGACCCGGTTGGGAAATGATCTGTTATGATTTATGTTTTGCATAATACTAGTATGATAGGTCATGTTTCACATTGCATGTAGGTGAGTTTGACATACGAGGTTTCCTTATGGAAACTCATGACATTGTTGTTTTATTTCAGGTTCCCCTTCGGGAGCTGTTTGGGTGGTGACTGAGGACGAATGCATTTTGGAGTCGGGTCATCGTGTCTATTTTGAAGTTATTATGACTACTTGTATATCTGTCTGTATATTGTATTTTGATGTAGTCATTCTTTTGACGACTCCTGTATACGGTGCAACACCATATATTATATGTATATTTTCGAGTAACGTTCCCTGGGTTGATTTTGATATCCTTTGATTATCCTTTATTAAAAGTTTAAAATTTTCCGCTGTTTCGGGAACGTTACATTACTGTTATTAAAAATAAGGACAACAAAATCGGATAATTGGCACGAAAATAGATGATATATCTTTTACATAATAATAATGCGTACAAAAGGGTAAAGGAGAAGGAATTGTGTTTTTAGCTTTTCCAAACAGAAATGAACATTATGGTGACGATTTTCTAAATTCTAATCGAACTTTATGTTCAAAGCAAATCCTCTGTTGGCAAGAGCACCTCTTCTTTTGCAAAACTCAACAGCCCATCCAAAAAAAGTAGGACAACACATCATTAATCATCTTAAAAAAAGAAGATAATGTTTAATGGCTTACAAGTTACAAGAAACACTACCAACTTGTTTATTGTCCAAGCTTTCACTCTTTCCCAACTTTGTATTTTCTTGTAGAGAGTGATGTATCAGATTTATGTTGTTTTCATAACTTCAGAAAAGGGAAGATTAAACAATCACACACTTTGCCCATAGAATCATACAATTGCAAATCCAAAGTACTTATTTTCTCTCTTCGATGATGGGACATCAATATGAAACGTTCATCGGGATTTCTCTGGATTTACTAGTGTTTGAAGTTTGAACTTTCGAAGGAACCAAAAGTAAACTTGCATTTCTTTGTTGTATGTTCCCGTTACTAGCCCTTACAAAGTTCAAACCTTGGCACTGGCAAAAACCTACACAGGCTACAGTAGTAATCCATTCGCTTTTGTTTGATGGTGATAGATACATATCTACTTTGTTAGAGAACAATAATTAAAAAATAATGGAAGGGTTTGTAGGAGTATCTTTGTCTTTTCCGAGGAACTAATTTAATACAAAAATGTTTTCTTCCCTTCCTCTAGACTTGATGAACACATAAATGACTTTTCCTAAAGAAAAAAAGCGCATGGAACAACTTATAGAACTAGATTGATCTTGTATCTGCTGCACTAGAATCAACAAAAGTTTTTTTCCATCAAGGTTGCGAAAGATTTTTGTTGCATCTTGCTTTTCATATCCACCCGGTACAAACAAGTTTCAAGTATAAATAAAGATACGTTGGTTCTTAAGCAAGTAAGAAATAGATGCCCATCGATTTCTAGGCAGGGACAACCAGATATACAAATAATGATTTTGACGGTTAAGTCGTAAGGAAAACAATTCACTTGCACGAAGAATACCTCTTAACAGATGCCAAACGAAGAAAGTAACTCTAGGTGGTAAAAGTTAGGAATATTTCCAAAATTTAGAATCTACAAAAGTTAGGAGTAAGTGTTCAACGTAAAATTGTTCAGATATTTTCTTGTAACTCATGTATTAAGTCTCAATTTTATTAAATTAATAATATTATGAGGCTATAATTAATTAATTAATTAATTAAGAGATATTTATGTTAAGTGGGTAGTTACACCATATGATGATTGATTACTCCCTCTACTTCTATAAAAGGATTGGTCATCTCTCTTCCAAAGACACAAAAATTAATTTTCCCCATCAAAACTTCTATCGATCAAATGTGTGTGAGAGTTGAGAGGGAGAAATCAATTCATAGCAATTTGAAATTTCTTTTCGTTGAATAGAATCATGGAGCAATGTATGTGTTCTTTGTCTTCTCTTTAATATCATTGTGGAAATCATTTGTTCAAGATCCTATAATGTGCAATTAGTGTTTTGTTGTGCACTAATCATGAAGCAAATAAAACTAACATTCGGTATCAAGAGCATGATATAAGAACTTATGATTTTCCGTTCACGTCATATTTCACGCATACTCATTATTCTTAAGACCAACGTTCGTGATAGACATATAGACATGTTTTTCAAGATCTTGCTTGATTACGTAAGTAGTTAAGAAACAAGGAAATATTCTTTTCACATTTAATAAAACATGGAACAAGTGCTATCCTGATAACACATTAATTTCCCACGTTATGATGTTCATGTGTTGTAACTGTTCATGCAATATAAATTAGTATACGTGCATATCATGGATATGATTTATAATATGTATCATGTGAATTTACAACTTATTATCATGACTATTCAAATGTTGATTGTTTATTATGTAATCACAATTAACTTTGCCTACCAACGTTACGTACATAGAATAGTTGAAATATTCATATGATATCTATATTATGTATAAATCGTAGTCGCCGAAGTGACCGATTTAGAATGTTTCTCGTAGATGTCAAATTAAGTTAGATTCTATTATTCATGATTACGTGATGCTATAATGAAATGACTTAATGATTTATCATGAATAATTGAAGTTCATAGATTACAAAATATTTAAGGTCACCCAAAGGTGGATCAACCTATTTGTGATCATGAACATTATTGTGGTTAATTGATATGTCGATTTGGATGTGTTTAGTATATCCAAAGATAACAAACATGTCTTATTGAAGCAAATTTAATTTCCAATTATGTAAAATTTAATTAAGCATCAATTATGGTTCATTGTTATATATTGTTATATCACCCAAAGGAGATTTTCAATATATATTTAATTTAATATTTTTATAGCTATAGAAGTCTGAATTACGTGATTAAGTTATGTCTCAAAGCATTAATGTAGGAGCATTTATTTATTTTTGCAGCATCTGTTAATGCTTCACTTCATTCGCAAGCTTCGTCTATTACAAAATTTAATGGGCTTAATTATAATGAATAGAGTGAAGAAGTCAAGTTTCATTTAGGTGTTCTTGATCTTGACTTAACACTCATGACTGATAAGCCCGTTGCTCTTACCGAGACAAGCAATAATGAAGAAAAAACTTTTCATAAGAGTTGGGAAAGATCAAATAGACTGAGCTCAATGCTTATGTGAATGACAGTGGCAAATAACATTAAGACTACTATTCCTGAAACTAATGATGCTAAGAAATTTATGAAGCATGTGAAAGGTACTGCTCAATCTAAATCTGCTGATAAGTTGCGTGCTGGTACATTAATGAGTATGTTAACCACCATGAAGTTCGATGGTTCGCGTACTATGCATCAACATGTGACAGAAATGTCAAACATAGCAGCAAATTAAGAACCATGGGAATGAAAATGGGTGATAGTTTCCTTGTATAGTTTATCATAAATTCTTTGCCTCAGGAGTACGGTCCATTCCAAATAAATTATAACACAATGAAGGATAAATGGAATGTGACTGAACTTCAAAGTATGCTTATTCAAGAAGAGGCAAGGCTTAAGAAACAAGGAATCCACTCTATGAATCTCGTAGATCATTCAGGAGTTAAAAGGAAACCAGGAAAGAAGTATGGAAAATGCAATAAAGGACCGTTAAAGATTCACGAGTCATCTGCTCAAATCCACAAGAAGGAACAAAAGGGTGATAAGTGTCATTTCTGCCACAAACCTGGACACTATCAGAAAGACTGTTATAAACGTAATGCATTGTTCGAAAGTAAAGGTAAACATGATGCTTTTGTATGTTTTGAATCATATTTGGCAGAAGTTCATTATAATACTTGGTGGATTGATTCTGGTTGTACCACTCATGTTTCTAATACGATGCAGGGATTCGTTACGATCCAAACCACAAACCCAAATGAGAACTTTGTCCTTATGGGGAACCGTGTCAAAACATCATTTGAAGGGATTGGGACTTACCGTTTACTTTTAGATACAAAACACCATTTAGATCTTTACCATACTCATTATGTTCCATCTCTTTCTCGTAATTTAGTTTCTTTTTCTAAACTTGATATAGCTGGTTATTGTTCTAAGTTTGGGAATAGAAGTTTCAGTTTGTTTAAGCAAAATCTTCTTGTTGGTTCTGGTGCCGTTGTGATGGTTTATGCAAGTTAAATCTTGATAATTTGTTTGCTGAAACCTTATTGACCTTGCATCATAATGTTGGTATGAAACATGGTTTAGTGGATGAAGGTTCGGCTTACTTGTGGCATAAACGTTTGGGTCATGTATCCAAACAAAAGAATGCAAATATAAGTAAAGAATGAAATCATTTCTAATTTGGATTTTACTGATCTTAATGTATGTGTGGATTGTATTAAAGGAAAATTCACAAAACACACAATTAAGAAATCAGCCACAAGCACACAACTCCTTGAAATTGTACACACTGATATATGTGGACCTTTTGATGTTCCATCATTTAGTGAGGAAAAATATTTTATCACATTTATTGATGATTTTTCACGTTATGGTTATGTCTACTTGTTGCATGAAAAATCTCAACCAGCAAATACTTTAGAGGTGTTTGTTAATGAGGTTGAAAGACAACTAGACAAAAATGTGAAAATAATTAGATCTGACAGAGGTGGTGAATATTATGGAAAGTATAATGAAAGTGGACAATGTCCTGGTCTATTTGCTAAATTTCTTGAAGGACGTGGTATTTGTGCTCAATACACAATGTCAGGCACACCACAACAGAATGATGTTGTAGAAATGCGTAATCGTACTTTCATGGATATGGTTAGAAGTATGTTAAATAATTGCTCATTGCCTTTATCATTGTGGATGCATGCCTTAAAAACCGCTATGTATTTGTTAAACATGATTCCTAGTAAGGCAATTCCAAAGACTCATTTTGAACTGTGGACGAGAAGGAAACCTAATTTAAGGCACCTCTATGTTTGGGGTTGCCCGGCGGAAGTAAGAATTTATAATCCACATGAAAAGAAACTGGATTCAAGAACGACCAGTGGTTTCTTCATTGGTTATCCAGAAAAATCCAAAGGCTTTGGATTTTATTGTCCTAACCATAGTACGAGAATTGTTGAAACTGAAAATGCTAAATTCATTGAAAATGACGAGATTAGTGGGAGTAAAGAACCACGTAAAGTGGAAATTCAAGAAGTAAGGGTGCACGTTTATTTACCCATTACTTCTTCTAATGTTGTTGTTCCTACAATTGTAGAGCAATTTGACAATGTATAACAACAACAAATAAATGACCAAACACCCCATAATGAAATCGTCAACAATGAAACTTTAGTAAATGAACCACATGAAGTGGCATTAAGAAGGTCTGAAAGACCAAGGGAACCTGCTATTTCTGATGATTATGTGGTTTATTTTCAAGAGTCAGAACTTGACATTGGAATTAATGAAGATCTAGTTTCATTTTCACAAACCACGGAAAGTACTAATTCTATTAAGTGGTTGGATGCCATGAAAGAAGAATTGAAATCAATGGATCACAATAAAGTCTGGGATCTTGTAGAATTGCCTGAAGGTTCTAAAAGAGTTGGGTGTAAGTGGGTCTTTAAGACTAAACTCAATTCTAATGGCAATATCGAAAGACACAAGGCTAGACTTGTTTCACTCAGAAAAGTGGTATTGACTACAAAGAGACATTTTCCCCTGTATCTAAAAAGGACTCTCTTAGAATTATTATGACATTAATAGCTCATTATGATTTAGAGGTACATCAAATGGATGTGAAAACTGCATTTCTCAATGGAAATTTAGATGAAGAAGTATACATGGAACAACCTGAGGGTTTTGTAATTGAAGGAAAGGAACACATGGTGTGTAAACTTAAGAAATCAATATACGGACTTAAGCAAGCTTCCCGTCAATGGTATCTCAAGTTTAATGATACAATTACTTCCTTTGGATTTAATGAAAACGTCGTTGATCGATGTATATATCTGAAGGTCAGTGGGAGTAAATTTATATTTCTGATTTTGTATGTTGATGATCTCTTGCTAGCTACTAATGATCTTGGTTTATTACATGAAATTTCTCTCTAACAACTTTGAAATGAAAGATATGGGTGAGGCATCCTATGTGATAGGAGTAGAAATATTCCGTGATAGATCACAATGATTGTTAGGGTTGTCTCAGAAAGCATATATTAACAAAGTTTTAGAGAGATTTAAAATGGAAAGTTGTTCAGCAGGTGTTGTTCCAATTCAGAAAGGGGATAAATTTAATCTTAAGCAATGTCCAAAGAATGAATTGGAACATAAACAAATGGAGAATATTCCTTATGCATCCATTGTGGGAAGTTTGATGTATGCTCATACTTGTACTCGACCAGACATCAGTTTTGCTGTCGGTATGCTGGGTAGTTATCAAAGCAATCCTGAAATAGATCATTGGAGAGCTGCAAAGAAAGTATTAAGATACTTGGAAGGAACGAAGGATCACATGCTCACTTATAGGCGGTCTGATCACCTCGAGGTGATTGGATATTCAGATTCAGACTTTACAAGATGTGTAGATACTAGAAAATCTACATTTGGATATTTATTTCTTTTGGCTGAAGATACAATATCTTGGAAGAGTGCAAAGCAATCTGTCATTGCTGCGTCCACTATGGAGGCTAAGTTTGTAGCATGCTTTGAGGCTACAGTTCATGGTTTATGGTTGCGGAATTATATTTCAGGAATTGGAATTGTCGACTCTATTGCCAAGCCGCTAAAAATTTATTGTGATAATGCCACAATAGTCTTCTTTTCTAAGAATGACAAGTATTCAAAATGTGCTAAACACATTGAATTGAAATACTATGTCGTTAAAGAAGAAGTTCAGAAACAAAGGGTGTCAATTGAACACATAAGCACCAATTTAATGGTTGCGGATCCGTTGACTAAAGGTTTGCCACCAAAGACATTTAGGGAACATGTCGAACGGATGAGCATTATTGAAAACAATTATTGATGATGCATATTAATGTAGTATGTATGTTATGTTGTTGACCTCTTGAATTCGCTTATGAACTGTTTCTGAAATTATATTTTCCTGTTTCATTATCATAGTACATGTACATCAATGATTTATGTGATTAAACAGGAAATGTCTTTTATAAAGACATTGTGTTAGACCATTATGATATCTTTCATTAATGATCATACTAAATATGAAATCTATATTGTGATACATGGAAAGGAATGTGTCAGAATCTATGACGTACAACCGCCATGATCCTTATAGTTTTTCATACTTAGTAGTGACTAATGTTTTAATTGATATAAGGAAGATTTTAGCTTAAATTTTGCGCATTATGTTTTGTTATTAAATACTTAGAAGTTGAATTATGTTACATGAGTTAAGCGGGAGAATGTTAGATATTTTCTTGTAACCCATGTATTAAGTCTCAATTTTATTAAATTAATAATATTATGAGGCTAAAATTAATTAATTAATTAATTAAGAGATATTTAGGTTAAGTGAGTAGTTATACCATGATGAGTGGTTACTCCCTCTACATTTATAAAATGATTGGCCATCCATCTTCCAAAGACACAAAAATTAATTTTCCCATCAAAACTTCTATCAAGCAAATGTGTGTGAGAGTTGAGAGGGAGAAATCAATTCATAGCAATTGGAGATTTCTCTTCGTTAAATAGAATCATGGAGCAAAGTATATGTTCTTTGTCTTCTCTTTAATATCATTGTGGAAATCATTTGTTCAAGATCCTATAACGTGCAATTAGTGTTTTGTTGTGCACTTATCATGAAGCAAATAAAACTAACAAAAATTACACCATAAATAAATTTTAGTTCCTTTTACCATCTACTTAGAGAAAATGATAAGTTACACAATTTTTATATCGATCAACGCATCATTTTCCTTTCCTCTTTAAATGTTTCCATTGGGAGAAAAGATTCGGACGGTGGAAGCAAAAAGCAAAAAACGAATAACCTCTTTTGTAAAACGATATTCTTTCTGGGTCTACGAGTTCAATATTTCACACAGGTTTTTGGTTGGGCGTATTTAAACTATAAAGTAATATTTGAGACCTTTTTTATTCAACTTCTTAGAAACTAAAACTTAAGATGTTGTAAATTACGCACAATCTAACATTTTGTTGGTAAGCTAATTCTCATTAACCAAATTCAAACGCCAAAAATTAGACGTTCAACTGTCAAGACCCCATTTGATATACTGATTTGCTTGGAAGAGATTTTGCGAGTGATCAAGTGTCCTCCTTTAACATCAATCACCTTTGTGTAATAAAAATAGTGAACGGCTAAACGTCGTCCGCGAATTACTTAAATCGTCCGTACCAATTATTATTTTGTCATTCTCTCATTTCTATTTATTTCATCTCTTCATTCCACTCTCCCACGACCACTCTCTTTATGTTCCTCTCAACATCAAATTTCGACCACCCAAAAAATGTCTCGGAGAGCAGGAAAGACATCGACGGACGCACCGTTAGATTCGATTCTGGTAAAATTTATACCTCTCAAAAAATTAATTAGTTAATTAGTAATTGGTAATTAGTTATTAATAATTAGTAATTTTGTAAATTTAGTAACTTAATTTCATTTAACGAAAAATTATTAATAAAATGTAATTAATAGTCATCGAGTCACCGTGGAGGAAAAGGAAAATCAATATCATTTTGCTCTGTGAGACCTTATGAAGAGGATTCAGGTCCTCTTCATCCACATACCCGTGATATATCTGCTTCGGTTAGGAGGGACATGGAGAGTTCATGTCATCATCAGACACGTAATGACCCGTTTGATGATGATGACGTTTTCAACGATGATGGTGACGATGAGGGGTGGTATGAGTTGGAGTTGGAGCGGAAGGAAGAGTATGGTAGATGACAGGGGCGACGTGGTAGTTCTTCTGCTGCTGAGTATATAGTTCGGAAGGGCAAATGTGGCGATACCAGTTCGTGCACTGTGGAGGCCCGGTGGTCCTATAGTTGAGAGTGTAATTCCTAGTTTCGGGGGCCACATCGCTAGACGCATTTGGGCGGGCGAGGATCGGAAGGTTCTGAAGTGTCATAATCGAAACAGAGCTTGTACTACACTGCAGAGTTGACAATCAATTTTGAGTGCCGATATCACAGAGACCATTGTTGCTAGCAGATTAGGTCACTTGCCTTGGGGTATGTTCACTCACATTGACATGTCGTTGATATTTGCGTTTGTAGAGCGATGACAACCTGACACAAACTCTTTGCATTTGCTTTTCACAGAGATGACGATCATGCTGCATGACGTGATCCAAATCCTTTGCATTCATGTTGAGGGTCATATGGTGGGTGTTCATACATCGACGATTGAGCTAAAGGGTTATGTAGCCGAGTTACTCGAAGTGATTGTTGCGGGCCTTGGGAAGGATAGTTCCTTTTGGAGTGGTGGTGGTGTGAGCATTGACTTTGTTGACGAGTTCTACAGACAACTCTTATTGCTCGGATGCGTCTTGTTTGTCGACAATAACGGTTGTCGGGTCATACCACGTGACATATTGGAGGTTAGAGATCCGGATACCATTGGTGAGTACTCATAGGGGTTGGCGATGTTGGCACACCTATACCGTCATTTGGGGATAGCGTCCCGTGCTGATTGTGTAGGTATTGCGGGTTGTCTTACGCTGCTGCAAGTTTGAATATACGAGTACTTTCCTCTTTTCAGCCCGCATCGGGAGCGAAAAATCATTGAGTCATTCTATCCTCGTTCGCGTATGTGGACCGTCCGGAGTGGGGATAAGAGCGAGGCCCGACTACGTTCCATTCGTAGACGACTATATCAGATGACTGCATCCCAGGTATAAGACTCTATTGTTGGTTTTTGGCTAATAATTGTTAATCCGCTTTGATGATTAATTAACATATCAATAAACACATGTAATTCTTTAATATCATCGCATGCAAATATTGTATCTCTAACATTTCAGGAGACAAATGTGGATCAAGACTACTAAATCAAGATTGAAAGTAGATAAAGTTTATATTTCTTGTTCTTAGGATTATTATGTAACTTGAGCACTTGAATCCTTAATGTATCACATTTAATTCCATATTCAACCGACTTCGTTAGGACATCAACAAAACCTAGAAATTCCCTTAGGATATGATTTCTGGTTCAATCTGGTCGACCGGTAGGCCATCTAATTCTACCGGAACTCAACAGGCTCAATTCTTTTTCCCAAACGGTCGACAATCATGCCTTTTAATTCGACCGATTCTATAATGTATTTTCACAGTCTAAATCGGTCGACCGAATCTCTTTTCCCGTTCGACCATTTGAATATGTCAACCAATATAACCCAGTTCGACCGATACATTCTTGCTCACCTGTTATATCTTGACACGTGTCCCGGTTAGAGTAATAATCTGTCGACCAAAACCTATGTTTTGTTTGACCGTTTTCTTTTTGTATTTGTCTTATTTTTGACCGTTACACTTTTCGTATTTACCAATGGCCGTATACTCACCTAACCCCTTTTAGATTTTGTCTATCGGTTGAACAAGACCTTATAAACAGTCGACCGGTTCAAGAAACACTCCGCTCCATAACTTACTGGAACTTTTCAGTTGAACCAATTCTTCATTTTGTTCAACCGTAATCATTTTTGCTCAGTTTTATCTTGACCGAATTCCCCAACTCTTCATTAGTTCGACTTGTCACTTAAGTTCTAGCCAAGTTGGTTCGATCGGTCTGCACCTTAGTTCGAATGTCTTCTTATTTATAAGAAAACAGTCAACCGAAATACCCGATCCGGTCGACCGTTGGTGGCCAGATTTGGGTCCTGCTATTTCTTGTCTTATCTGTCTTACGTACCTCTTTACCAAATTAATCCCAACTGTTAGATTATGTTTGAAGCTTATAAATAGAGCTTAGAACATCGTTTCAAAGTTACCAATCTTTCTCAAAGCTCAAATTCTCATACTACTCTCAAACTTGCTGTAAACTTCATTGTGCTCACATCTTTCCACTTGAATTAATACATTGCACCCATCATTCATTCAAGTACTCAAGATTAGCTTACTCAAGCTTTCATTCAAAGAGTTGTAATAGCTTCTGGAGTAAGCTCTTCTCAGATTGTGACAAGGTGGTCCAAGCTAGGCAAGGGTGTTCGTAAAGCTTGAAGTGTAAAAGCTTGATCTCGGCCCGGAACAGAGATCAGATTAGTGGAGGACGCGAAGTTTCTCGAGGAGCAATGAACTAGGATCTGGTGGTTGGATCCAAACCTCTATACAACATTGTTGTGGTTTGCTTTCTTAACTTTCAGTTTTTAGTGTTCTTGTTTAAAATTGCTCTATCGTTTTAAATAGGGGTGTCAATGGATGTCCGAAATCCGAGAATCCGCACGCGTTCGTATTCGTTTTATCCGAGAATCCGTCATCCATAAAATCGTATTCAGATCCAATACTTGATATCCGGGAACTCGCTGAGCGAATATGGATATTGATACATTCGATCCGTATAACATCCTATTCGAGATTGAATATCTGTATTATAAGATCCCTATCCATCCGTATATGTATCCATATTCGCTCAATATCATAAATAACATATATATGTATATATTTATTAAAATTTTATAATTTGCACATAGTTGGTAATTAATTATAACTTAATCTGAAAAAAATTATATCCGAAATCCGTGTTCTTATCTAGGATGAGATATCCATCAATTTGAGGGGTGAATATGGATATTGTTGTATCCGATCCAAATAATATCCGCTTAGGAACTTATCCGTATCCATATTTGTATCATATACTTATGCAATACATTATTATACTTAGAAGTATTCATATTTCAACATTGTGTGATTATATTTTGAATATATAATTTAAATTTATTTATTCAAATAAAAATACATCTACTGATCACATTTATTCAAGCATTGAATATTGTTATCATTTTCAGAATGTGGAGTTAGAAGTTAAGATAAAGTAAATTAATATTTGAAACCAAATAAAGTTATAAATGTGACTATATATAAGAATTTGTCTAAGTGAAAATGAAAAATGTTATAAGGTGGAGAATTATGTTTACGAATGCGAATATTATCAGTATCCGCTCCTAATCCGTCAAATATCCGAACGGATATAGATTTTTCATATCCGCAAACAATATGTATCCATATCCGAATCCGTAAATTTCATGCAGATACTGTAGGATTTCATGTTTAATTATACATATATATTTTTCGAATTTTCATGTATAATAAGGATCTATTACAATTTTCTTCGATTTATTTATGCATGCATCGGTTTGTTTTAATAACTAGTTTCAAAAACATATTAAAACAAACATAAAGGGACTCCGAAATTCATACCTAGAAGTTCTCAAAAACTTCTTGACGTTTCAGAGATGTTGAGGAAGCCAATCTTCTCTTCTCGTTGCGCCGGATGCCTCCGAGTGTTCACCGAAACCCTAAACAAGGTTGGAGAGAAAGGAGCTAGCCAATCGATCTCCAAACAAGCTTAGAATCTAGCTACAAACCCCTTCCTTAGCCTCTGAGATTTCTCCTTCCAAAGACTTAGAAAACTAAGAGAATTTTCGTGGGTTTTTGTGGTGAATTAAGAGAGAAAATAATTATTGAATTGTGTGTCCCAATTAGGGAGAATAAGGACCTATTTATAGGTTCCAATATTACTCTTAATCATGGCTACTCGTTAGCCACGTTTTTCTTTACATTTTCTCTCATAAATTAATTCCTTAATGTATTACATGCACCCACAAAACGTTTGACCAAGTTTGGAGCTAATCCAACCATCAATCAAATTAATCTCTTAATAATCAAAGGTAGAAAATCAATCGCTGTTCGGTTGACCGAGACCCATTCGGTTAACCGAATATGTCACGATTGGTTGACCGAGTACTAGACGGATGACCGATTCTTAAAGGGGGAAATTCTCCTTAACCGATCGGACGAATTCTCGTCTAAGACCGAGTGCCATTCGGTTAACCGAAAATATCGAAACTTAACATTATTCGGTCGACCGATTTTGGTTCGGTACACCGTACCAAAGTTCGAGGCACTTTGGTCAAGTTCGGTCAATCAAATATGACTATCCGTTCCATGTTCGGTTGACCGATCCAAAGATCCTTCGGTCGACCGAACCTCAACGGATTACCGAACTTTTACCCGATTTTGCCTTTTTCAAATTTTGGATTTATTTCCATCAAAATTTGAACTTGAGGGGGTTTTAGCAAATTCACAACTTATGCAATATATTATCCTATGCAACAATAAATTATTGCACCCCATAATATATGCATCTCATATGAATTTATCAAGATTCTAATTATGTTATATATAACATGACTGATTTTACTTGTTCACCACATGTGTCTTATTTTCTATAAGAAACCTGACACATCATATGAACCAAAAATCAAGCTTCTTGTTTCCCGGTTTCTTGCGGTGTGACCTATGGGAGGATCTAGACTAAGTTGGCAGTGATATTAAGAGCTTAATATCACAAGCTATAAACGGTATCTAGCTACACATTATAGCTCCCAATTAGTTAGATGTCTTAATTCAACTCGAACCAAAACCCGATCCATTTAGTGATGGAGTGCACCACTTGTGTCCGTCCCTTGCCTCATGATATTAAGAATACACACAAAGTAGTATTGTGTCATCTTTGTATTAGTATTAGTATTCATTTCTTGATCTCTTTAAGCTAGTTATAAATATGTGACTTAACTCAAATCACATTGTGCATATTATAACTTTGCTTTATCAAGGGGCCCACTAATATCATCACTCAATTAAGAGGGACAATGATAGTCTTTTGACTAACTACCTTCTCCAACAAAAGTAGTACTTAACCAACCAATGCCTTTACACTACACTGATCGATAGTTCAAGACACTGATCTAATTAAGTATTCCTTAAGTGATTAGATATAAGTATCATATCAAAGGACCAAAGACAGTAAAATATTAATGACACAAAAACACATTTCTATAATATTTTACTTATTAGGTCTATTCAGTATACAAAAGTAATATTTTCCTCTTTTGCATACCCGTGTCGCCACTCACTTGTAGAGCTACAATGATCTATGACCAACACGACAATCTTAACTCGGTAATTAATGTCCCATGTTAATTACCATGATTGCGAATATCTTTTGTTTTATGCAAACCAATATCTTTCAGAGCTCTACGGTTGAGGACCAAAAGCCTCTTCCTTAACACTTCTAAAAGACGAATAACATAAACAACGAACAAAATGATTTCTCATTCAATTCATATTTATGACAAATATCTTTTCCTTGCTTGCTATATATAATTGCATTTGAAAATTGAAATCTGAAAAATAAAGTAACACAATATAATGTACGAATAAATTACACATTAGAAATCACATAAATTAACAAATCCATTACAATTACACGTTACAATCAATGTCTACTACGTTACTGTTCCCAACAGGCTCTCCTCTGTTCATACTGCAATTCCCATCCAACAACACTCTGATCTCGAATTTGAAACCACAAGGTCGCTATAAGGGGTACTGGGAATCCCTCAAATAATTCTAAGCGAATTGAAATGTTTGTAACTCCCTAAACGAGCAATGGTCAATTCTCTGCATGGCTTCGTCATGGTAGACAGACTTTCCCAAGGTAGTACTGTAATACACGGGTACAACGATTCATTATCTCCAACTCCGAAGCACATAACTGCACACTTATAAAAGTTGGCAATCGGGAACAAGTTGCAAATAATCTCCATATAGTGATTCTCACCACAATATCCTTCGCCCCAGTCAATTCGCCGACGAGCCTGTACCAAACCGTCATAATAGACGTTCCAATAAATTGGATGTGCCGCTATCTCACTAGAAATCGCACGACGTGCGTATAACCAATTCTCTTCACCACCATGGAAAACATCTGCAACACATCGGATGTGCCAGGAATGCGCGAGTGACAACATTAGTTTCTTCATCGGCCATAATCTAATGCAAGTACCGATACTGCACTGCATGATGCAGAAACTACTGAGCGGGGTTCTTGCATTCAGAGTTCACCATCCTCATGTAATCCCTATGGTTATAAATGTGTATCTGATTCGGTTTGTCCTCCAGGAATTTCTCTTTTACGACCAATAAGATGTTACACGGTTTCGCTTGTGCCTCAGTCATGTCACGAACAATATTCTTAATCGCGGGACTAAGATCGCTGATATGTCAGTGACCCTCTGGATAAACAACAAAGTTGTGGTTGTGTTAACCATTTGAACTATCAGTAACTACGAACCATCCATCACGCTCCAGTCGCTCGACAACTTTTATAAAAAAACGACATTCGCAACCCTTCATTTTCGTGTTCTTCAATACTGCGGTATCCATATCCCGAGTTTCCATTTCTTTCTGCGATCACATCTCAGATAACAATTTGTCCGACCATCTCGTTGTGGTTTATAGGACGACACCACAAAAAAAACCCGACTCTGATAACAACTTGTTTCGCCCATTTTACAGCATCCTCGCATGCTGGAAAATACTTCTTGACTTACAAAAAACTCACTGTAATCCACCCCGCCACCATGGAAATCTAGCAACAGATCCTGAAATAATTTGAAATAACACACAGTATAAATTTAAGATTTCTAAAAAAATCAGACGTCTGCCCCCCCCCCCCCCCCCCAGCCAGACCCATCGTTCGATTTTTTAGACTTACCGAGCTGGATTCAGACGGCTCATTAGACATTTTATTAGTGTTGGTACTGGTAGAGTGAAGATAATTGAGAGAGGAGAATTTCTGTAATTGACAAGACATAATGAGAATTAAATGGAAAGTGAATGACAAAATGATAATTAACGCGAACGATTTATATAATTCGTGAACGACATTTAGTAACACCCTAAAAATATTAAACAATCAAATGGGCCACCATGATTAATCAATTGCAAGGTTATCGAAAAATTAATTAATTACAAAAATATAATATAACATGGAATGGAAACAAAATCCTAGAAATTCTCGTGGAACAGTAGGATCCCACTTCATTTCTTCTTCTCGTCGGAGATACCAACAAATGCAGGCATTGGAAACCAGTCAGCACAATCTCCCAGGTGAGACACTTCGGTCCTACCTACCTACGGTGCTGCATATTTTATGGGCCTTTTGCACTTCTACTACTCTAACTTCTAGTTATATATGTTTCATGTTTTGGTTCAACTTTTTTTTTTTGGAATAAATATGAACAAGCACGTTCGGTATAGGTATTTGTCTACCCTCTCGTTAATATGATTGAATTTAGCAACGTTTTAAAAATAACATCTTCAAGCTGCTCCAAACGTGTAAGAATATTTGATTGACTCAAGATACCAATTTAAGTTGCATATATGGTTTGCCTGTATCTTAATATTACATATGCATGAAAATTTAGGTTGTTGGTTGTTGACACAAAGTGACACCCTAAAGTGTTGAATTCTAGGTGATTTGTTTGCATGAAAATTTGAAATTTTTAGAGTTAGAAATTCCACGACATCCACTACTATCAAAAATTATATAGAGACGAATTTTCCAAATTCACTCTAAAAATGAAGCAAGTCCAAGTCCCTATATTTTACCTAAAACATGTCCCTTTTGGTTATGTTGGAGACATAGACGAGTTTTCTTAACTTCGTGAGATACAAATTTATACAAGTCACAAGAATTGAAGTTCTTTAAACTAGAATTTTATAGAAACTATAGTTCTCGATACTGTAGCTATGAGAATCAAAACTCTAAAAAACTTTAATACACAAATTCTAGATTTTCATCCCATTTCTACAAACCAATCGTCTATCTCAACAAAAAATGGAATATTAATGCGCAATTTCGGTCTCATATTCAAAATCATTTGGACTGCAAGAATGGATTTGCCTTGGGAATGCTTATTTTTGTTTATTTGGTGTGGATGTAATAATCGATTTTTTAGAGGGAAGGGTAATTCTTTTGACATAATATTGTCAAATATTTTCTTTTTTGAAAATTGTTGATACAATTAAATAAAAGGAGTGCTAAGGAGCCTAAAACATCACTGATAGTCGAACAAAGATTATGAATTTCTTCCCAACTATTAAGGAACGAAGATTATGAATGAACACCGTACAAGAGCATTCGACCATAAACCCTAAGTTTTAGACATGCAATTATAGGAAATATAATTCCACAACTACAAAATCATCAACGAGGAAGTCCGAAAGTAGTTTAGGACTCCGAAGAAGGATGAGCGCGACGAATGGTTTCATATTCTTTGGGTTCTCTATTCTGTTTCTCCACATCGTGGTGGCAAAAAAGCTCCTCCTCGACATCCAACTGAGTACGTGCATCTTTTATTGTCTATTATGCTAACTTGTGGGTTTCCTCTAGTTCCTCTTCAGACGGTTCAACGAATCAGAATGTTATGTTTCCTGTTGTTGGACCGAAAGTGTTTGAATTGGTGGTGCCACAATTGGTTGTTATACACGATATCCTGAATACCGTTTTGGTGGTGGCTCTTTTGTTTGAGCTTCTCCATCTCTTACAATTCACTCATTTCTTTAATAGGTCCTGAACATTACAAACAAACATTAAAACAAGTATCCCTAGGATTAGGGCTGTGCATCCCGTCCGGATCTGATTTTTATCCGGGATCCGGACCAGATGCCCGCAGACCGAAGACCGGACTGAACCGGTCCGGTCCGGTCAAAAACTAAATTTTAAAAATTAAAATAAATAAATTGAACTGGTCCGGACCGAATCGGACCGAACCCTAAAATTTAAAATTTGCCGGACCGAAACCTAAACCGAATCGGATTTTTTCAAAATTTTCCGGACCGAACCTGGACCGACCAGTCCAGTTGACCGGGTCAACCCGAAATCTGCTCTGCCCTACCCAGGATGATCAAAATCAAAAGTACAAGACATACCACGGAAATTTCGATTATCACTTTGGCCTCGTAAACTCCAACAAATTTTTTTTGATCTTTTTTGTAATTTGTAAAAAACATTTTTTTTGGAATATTTAGAAAAAAAGAAAAAAAAGTGAGGTCTGGCCACTCTATACAATACAGTCTACCTTTGTACTACTACTATGTACCAACCTCTGGTCACTCACCTCCTCCACTCCCTCACTCCACCTCCGTAAAAATCCCTCCTTTCTTCTCCCAAACCCAAAACCCACATTCTTCTTAGAGATGGACCCACCCCCGCCGGCGCCGCCACCGGCACTCCGCCGGCGGTCCTGCCACCGGCATCCGGACGAACCAATAACCGGTTTCTGCGCGCCGTGCCTCCGCGAGCGGCTCTCCTTCCTCGACCCCCCTCCCGACCTCCGCCGCTGCCGCTCCTTCTCCGTCCCCACCTCCCGCGCCCTCCACCCCCCCGTCCTCCCCCACCGCCGCTCCTGCGACGTCCGGACGCGCAACACCCTCTCCTCCCTCTTCCACCACGAGGATCTCGAGGGGGATCGACCCAAAGATCTCGCATTTTTGCCGCATTGTGAGGATTTAGGGTTTGAAGGGGAGGAAGGTAAGAGGGATTTGGGGTTGGAGGTTGAAACCCTAAAAAATCCTCGGAAATTATCTCGCGTTTTTTTGCCACATTGTAGGGATTTAGGGTTTGAGGAGGGGGAAGGTAAGAAGCATGTTGGGTTAGAAGTTGGAACCCGGAACTCTACTAAATTTCAACACGAAAACCCCAAAAATCTCGCCTTTTTGCGCGAATGTGAGGATTTAGGGTTTGAAGAGGAGGGAAGTGATGGGGAGGAGGTGGAAATTAGATCCGTTAGGAAGAATTCTGGGTCGGAAGTCGAAACCCTAACCAAGAAAGCGTCACTCCAAACGACGCAAAATCTGTCCTTTTTGCCCCAATCTTCCCATTTAGGGTGTGAAGAAGAGGAAAATGATGCCATTAGGGCTGTTGATGGAGAAGAGGTGGAAAATAAGAAATGTAATGGGTTGGAGATTGAAGGACTAACCCTGAAAATTCCAAGGAAAACAATGCGTCGGAATCCTACATTTCCGGTCGGAAATGAAATCCACCTCCAGCAGTCGAATGTGGGGTTTCCGGAGAAGGGTATTGGTGGTGAGGAAGAGGGGGATTTGAGACCAATGAAGGAGCACATAGATTTAGACTTTGAAGCTGTAAGCAAGAAACCCCCTTCCAAAGACCTGAAAGAGATCGCCGGGAGCTTTTGGATGGCGGCATCCGTTTTCAGCAAGAAGTTGCAGAAGTGGAGAAGGAAACAGAAGTTTGGGAAACAACGTGGTTGTGGGAGATCCTCCAATTCCACCCAGCATCCGGTTGAGAACCTGAGGTCGCACAGGCTGTTTATGGGTGAGACACAGTCGGAGGTGGGTGAGGATTCCTTGGGCAGGCGGTCTTGTGATTCAGGACCAAGATTTTCGCTTGATGCTGGGCGGATGTTGCTGGACGACCCGATGTTCTCTTGGGATGAGCCAAGGGCTTCATGGGACGGGTATTTGATTGGAGGTAGGTCGACGTTGCCTCGAAAAGATGTTCCAATTGTTGATGGTAGCCTTTCATCGGCACCGGTGCCGCGGTCAGATGGTATGATTCCAGTTGAGGAGGATTTAGGTACTAGGAGACCGCCCGCCATGGTTGAGAATGGTGGACCGAAGGTGGCCTCCAATGCCAAGGTGTCCCCAGCTCTCGGTAATGATTTCCTCAGCCATTTAAACAAGTTTGAAAGAGACTTCATGGACTCGAATTCAAAATCATTTAGAAACAACCACTCTGATAGCTTCAGGTCGGCTTTTAGGGACAATGTAAGTACCGAACGTCCACATAAGAAGTCCCATAGATGGAGAGGATGGAGTATTTGGGGGCTCATACGCATGCGAAGCAACAGCCAAGCAGGAGGAAATCGGGTTGAGAGATCACATTCGAAGTCTCGTAATGAACTGCATCACGATGTCTGCAGTGGGAGGATGTCCTGTAGCAGTAGCAGCGTAAGTTCGAGACACTCCTTTACCGGTAGTGGTGGATTCAGGAGCACTAGAATGCATCCCCAAGTGGCAAGCCGGAGGGGAGAGTTCGTATTTGAGCGGAACCGGAGTGTGAGGTGCTCCCCAGCGCATCCTGACGTTGGATTGTTGAGATTTTACTTGACCCCGATGCGAAGTAGCCATCGTGGCAGCAGGAGGCGCAAGAGCTCACATTCTTTGACGAGGAATTTGTTGCGACTATACTAACAGAAGTTCCTGCATTTGCTTCAGGTGTTTATGACTACATATCTTCTGCATTGGAGAAATTCATGTTTTCGCTGCTAATTAGTAGGTTAGTTGTTAGCAGTTTGCCAGTTTGTAAGAGCTTATATAGCAGTATAGCCTTGTTAATGGTTTGCTTACCAAAGATTTCGGTAAATTGTAGAAATGGACAACATGCTCAAGAACTGTAATTTGCATTATCAAATTATGTCGAAAATGTTGGTGAATCTTTTTGAAGGTGACTGTTAGGGGTGTAAATTGATCATCGCCCCCGCCTAATGTGGGCAAAAAAAACTTATCCTTCAACCTGCAAAACTCGAAAATCACCTGTCCAGCATACCTCGATAACATGAATATACCTGAATATACGAGATGAAACGATCTTTGTATGTAAAACACCAAACTACTTGATTCTTAACAATTTGATGTAAAAGTAGATAAGAAAACAAGAAAATATTGACATATTTTAAGAGTATGTATAATACATACTTAAAAGTATGAATACATATGGATATATTATCTAGAATTATATACAAACGTTACAATGTTAAGATCAGACAAAAAAATAATGAACAATGCCGAATAACCCGTCAGACCCGCTCTGCCTAGTCCACTCTTAGGTGGGGTGGGTAATAATTTTTTTTGCCCCCATCCCACTTAACTTAAGCATGACGGGTAGCGGTGAGGTAAAAAATGTCCCACCGCAATTACACCTATAATGACCGTAAGATATTGACATTGAGTAGATTTGCTCGGACAAAAGATGGACATATTTTATTTGTTAGTATAAACCAATTCTCGATGCACTGCAGTAAATATAGAATTGCAAAATGGGGGATGCTCAATGGTAACTGCTGTGAAGTTCATCACACTAGCATGATGCTAAATAGTCTTGCAGGGATGTTCTAATTTATTGCGGAATGTTATGTGGCATGAATCTATTAATGATCCTTGTCCTGGCTTCCACATCTACCACCCTACCTTATGGTACCAACATAGTTCTTGTACATGAACTGACAAAACGACATGCTGCAGCTTCTCAAATTAATTGCCTCAAGGGAAATATGACTCAGGGAAGAACGAAGTTGGCTTGGCTACCAGAGAAAAAACTAGCCCATTGGGGTACAAAGAAGAGACAATCAAGGCCACAGATCGTGTTCGACAATGTTGGGCAAGAAGCTGTGTAGTTTCCTGAGTGTAACTTATGTTTTAGCTGGTTGCTGCCATGTTGTGAAGAGTGGCGAACATTGTAGTCGATGGTAGGTGTCACCACCTTGAATTCGAGGGTGCCCGAGGGTGCGCCATACCGGGCCAGGTTCGTGAGCTTGGAGCATCACAAGGAACTACGAAGCACACAAGGCAAACCAAACGCGAGGCGTGAGGTGAGCAATGGGGGTAGCCCAAGTACCCCCCCCTGGGTTTTGCAAGGCAAGCGCCAAGGAGGTTCGAGTTGCGCGGGCATGCGCACACGCAAGGCGAAGCGTGGAGGAGGAATCGAGGGGCAGACAGCGGCAAAGCGCACGCAAGAAGGCAAATAGCCGAGGCTACGAACATGGAGTGAAAGACCTAGTCCAAGGACGTGCGCGTAGCACGGGAGCGAGGAAGCTATGCTCGGGCGACATGCGCGCGCGCGGGGCGCACGCATGGGCGAGCGAGGCAAAGGCACGAATGTTCTAAAGTCTATAGCGTGGATTGGTGGCTTGGAGCGCGAGGCGCGTGGAAAGCACCAAAGCTTGGAGTCCGGGGACACCCAAGCGAAGGTCTAAGGGCATCAGCAAGCGAGGCGCATGCGTAGCACTTGGGAAGTGCGAGAACATGTACTAAGCATGACCCGAGCAGCACTTAGGCACGCCATGGAGGTGGGCATGAGCGGGCAATGCTTAGGAAGGAGGCGCAGGAGCTTGGGAGGCTAAAGACAAGGAGTCAACACCAGGTCAGCACAAGGAGACTAGGTGAGGATCGTAGTCAACACGAGTCAATACCGGTCAACAGGTGGTGGATGGTGCGGGCCGACGAGGACTACCCATGGGCGAAGCAAGGACCGAGATCGGTGACCAGGCAAGGCGTGGGCAGCCCAACAAAGGCGTGGAGACCAAGTCAAAGGAGGGAGGCTACATTCGTGGAGACGGTTATGGACTTGGTCCACCAACCAAAGGAAGAGGGAAGCGTGGGCTGAATGGGTCAGCCCCAATACGCGCATGACTTCCTTGCATGTAGTATTCGGTTTGGAAGGAGTACAAGTCATGGTGCATGCATTCCTTGAAAATAGGAACCGAAGGTGCACTTCCTAAAAAGTAGGATTCGGTTAAGGAACGGGTCCATAACCGAACGAGAGATGTGCAAGGGATTTGAACGGGTCAAACCCACTTGCGCAACTTCCTATCTTGAGGGACGCTTTTGAAGACATGTATTCCAGCAAAATACAGCATGATCCCCACGTTTCCAGCCAAGCCTTGACCGAAGGGTTCGGTTATGACTAGGGGGCGCTATTTGTGGGAATTAATCTGCGGTGGAGGAAGAGTTTGGGAACGATTCCTATGGATTAATTCAGCCACGATTATTCTCAAGTTATGGGGGAGAATAGGGAGCTATTCTCTTGCAACCGAAGGAAGGTGGGTTGGGTGGCATCCAACCGTGCTACAAAGTAGGGTTTTGAAGCACTATAAAAGGGGACGCCTTCACAGGTTCAGAGGCATCAATCAATCAAGGAGCACCAATTCGGATCAGCAATTCGAATTGTCTTCAGATAGGGTTTCCATCATAGTTTGAGGTTAGATTTGGGCGTGAGAGAGTTTCTGTAGGGGAGACTTGTGAGCGTGAAATCTTTGTAATCCCTTTGGGACGTTTCTTATATTTAATAAAAGAGATTGTTCTGCCACCCTTCTTTCAGTGTTCTTGTGTGGGGAATTTGGGGACGTTTTGGGGGCTTGGTGTTTGTGAGGGTTGTGCAACCTTAGTTTCCGCGTGTGCTTGTTGTGGGGGCTATTCCGCTAGTTCCCAACTCTGAGGGTAACCTAAGAGTTGTACGGTTGTGTTGGTGTTTTCAACTCTGCCCCGCGGGGATAGAACGTTTGACGAGGCCAAAGTTCGAAAAAGTTGAAATTTGAGAGTCTCTAAAGGACTCCTAACACGACCGGTGACAGTAGGTCTATGGATGTGTCTGAAAAAAGTCGTAAAAGGTAGACCACGCATTGTTTATAGTTTTATGCTGATTGCAATTCTGCGTCTAGTGTCGTTCAGTTTAAGATGTTAGTCATAGATATGGGTTTAGCTGCCTGCTTGATGTAGTGAATTCTTTCTTAGACTATGTAACATATCTTATTAATCAACTTGAGACTCAATGTTTTTGCCTGTTCATAATGCATTAAATGGACAATGTGAGTAACAGAGTAACAATATTGACTGTTATATCATAAAAAATTGTCATCTTAGCAGCAGTTTGTTATCTGCGGCTGCTGATGCTTGAGAAGATATGGTTGAATCGGATTGAAGTGGGAATCTATATCTTGTCTCAGGCCGAAGAAACTCCATCGACAAGAAAATGGTAGTAACAATGGCAACCAGAAAAATGGTTACACATCTACGTGTTGAGGGCAAACAGTCCAGAGAACGTCTATTAAACGTGACGCCGTACTCAGCTTATCATTGCTGAGGCATGAACTTCGCCATTCACATAAATAGCTTCTTAACCTGTCAGCAAAATATGAAGTATGAGGAAAAAATCCCTAAAAAGAACGCTGACAACATATACTTATCCTTGAAGGCTAAAAATATGAGGATGGGAGCTTGGGAGGTGCAAGCCCGCAAGGATATGATTACATTGCTTAAAACTTGATTGAAGCTCTACTTTAAACTAAACCAGGCGGTAGACAGACGAACCAATGGCTTGTAAAGATAATCAAGTCGGCTTGTTTGGCTCATTAAGAGCTCAGCTCTATATGCCTGTACATATAGCCGTCTCCATGTTTACTTATAAGCTATATAGCAGTATCAGTTTCTACAAGTTCAATATTTACTTCAATATATCTTTCAAAGACATGACTTAAATTATTTATTTTCATACTGAAAGAAGAGAACAAGTTGGCTCGTGATGATCCTACTTGAACCCATACTCGCTTCAAATTTAAGTTTTTAACAAGTTGACCTCGAGCCCATCTAGGTGGTTTAGCATTACTAGATGACGTTAGTTCAAGTTAAGCTCAAGTCAGCATGTTGACACCTTCAAGACAACATTGTGACTAATATGGTAACATCATGTAAACTATTTGTCAATCATATTTCCCCTTCTAGTGCATTTAATCATACAAATTCATCTTTTTTGGTACTTATCTTTGGCTTCAACAATGGTTTCACGTAACAATTGTTACTTGTCCAAGTTCTATCTCCATGATAACAGGGAAAGGTTCAAAAGGTTATTAGTAAGAGGACTTACTACATGAAGCTTCTCAAAGTATCACAAAGTATAGACTCACCTGCTCTAGTGTCAAGAACATAATCACATTCCAGGATCCTAGTCGACCAAAGTTTAGGAGAAACCCCTTGTAGAAAGCAACAGGGCCCTGAGAATCAATATCCGAGACTTGTATTAGTTCTTGAAGGTAAACATGTTTGCACTCATAAGAAAGAAATGCAGATCAGCGTTACATGATCAGAATAACACTTCATTTTGAGCCATTACGGTAACAATATTTACCAAGACAATGTAGATTATTAGTTTGGCACTAATATAGAAGGTAAAACCAGGAACATGGAATGATAGAAGCCTTCAGCAACTACACAAATTCTATTGTTAATTTTGCTTGAGGTATTTTTCTATCATAAGTTTCATAACCCTTAAGACATATCAATAATTATGAGGGCAAGAGGATGATTCTGAACATACATCAGTTTTCAACGTCTGAAAGAAACAATCAACTGTACTTTTGTATGTTGAATCTCCCATCATTCTTGACTTCACCTGCATACATAGAAAGGGCTTCATAAATGGTCAACCCAAGATGATACAAGTACATTGACTGTAACATATATACTTGTACAGGGAAAAGCGAGCAGGCAAAAGAAATATTTAGGAGTATAATATATTTCCGAGGGACCATGTAAAAATAAGTTTCTTGAAAGGAATTTTTTTCAAAATAATCAAAAAAAAATAAAAAATTGGAAAAATATGCACTTCAGAAACTTAATTGGCAAATTATGCACATTGAAAAACGGCACCGCAGGTGCCGTTTTCATTAAGTAAAAACGGCACTTTAGATGCCGTTTTTACCCTTAATGAAAACGGCATCAGTGATGCCGTTTTTACTTAGGCAATTTTTTTTTGGTTTCGAGATGTCGTTTTATTTAATACATGTTGAACTAGAAACGGGTCGGTCGGGGGTCTCGCTCGCCGGTGAGGTGACGGGGGTTGCAAGGGGGCAGCGCCCCATGGAAATTTTTTGGATCTTCAAATTGTTTGATCTGGAAATTTTTGAATCTTCGTCACTTGCCAAAAACAATTTGAAGATCAAACAAGTGAGCGAGACCCCCGACCGACCCGTTTCTAGTTCAACATGTATTAAATAAAAACGACATCTCGAGACCAAGAAAAAATTTGCCCAAGTAAAAACGGCATCACTGATGCCGTTTTCATTAAGGGTAAAAACGGCATCTACAGTGCCGTTTTTACTTAATGAAAACGGCACCTGTGGTGCCATTTTTCAATGTTCATACTTTGTCAATTAAGTTTCTGAAGTGCATATTTTTCCAATTTTTTATTTTTTTTTGATTATTTTGAAAAAAAATTCCTTCTTGAAATGTCAAATAGTTTGATGTCCAGTATAATCTTGTTGAAGATTTCGAATAACACTAAAAAAATGCTAAAGTTTTAAGTACCATTGACTTAAGCTAGCAGCAGAAATAGGGGTGAAGGAAAAGGGTCTGAGGTACCAAGCTTACCACATCAACAGGTGAACCAATAGATACAGCGAAAAATCCTGCTCCCAGACCAGCTAAAAGATGAGTGAAAACATTATCTGAAAACCCTAAAATCTTTATGATGGTCTGCATGAGAAGAAAGTTAGTACCAAAAACTGAGAAATTGAGGACTGCCAAAAAATAGAATAAAATCATGACTAGTTTCTCTTTGATGAGAAAATAAACTCATTACTGACCTGCTTGATTTGATCATAACTAGCCAACTCAGCCGCGTTAATAATGGCATTACGAGCAATATTAGGTCCAATTCCAGTCCATAAGGCACCAAGTCCTTCCTAAATTTGAGAATGTGCTAAGACAAGAGTAGAATAGAAAAAGAACAGACAACTCATTCTTGGTGACGGGTTCCCTTGAAAACTACCCGTTTAAGTATTGTTACATAAGCATTCAATGCCCCTGAATAGCGCCTTGGAACACCCGGGGGAAGTTTTCCTTCGGCTTGAAGTCGAACTTTGACAAGATCAGTTGGATTAGCAACTGCAATAGCCAGAGCACCTGAGTGATAGCACCCACCCTTAGTTTATGTAGCAAATGTAGAGTAAGATTGGTGATTCACCTGGACTAACTGTACATACAAATATAATTGAAAAGCTTTACGAGTTCCTAGATGTCACAAGCTTCCTTAAGGAGTTTCTTGTTTCTTGTTCTGAAGAAAATGACATACGAGAAATTCAGTAGCTAACACCACCTTGATGATTATTAGACTTGTTACCTGTTATCAGCGCCGCAAATATTTTTTGGTATAGAGAGACATCTACAATAAAACTCTCTCCAAATAAGAAAGATTTGACCTGTCGAAAAGTTTGTCATTAATTCTACAAAAAAACCAAATTTGAACAGGAAATGACAGCATGAGATAAATATCTGAATCTTACAGGTTCATACAGACCAATCCTTAATCCTCCATAAAGACACTGACGGTGCAAACCGGGTATGATGCCTTTCCAGAGAGCCGAGAGGCCTTCCTCTCTAGCAATAGTAGTAATGGTCCCCAACATGCCCCTGTACTTGGGAAGCACAGCTCCAGTTCCGGCTCCAGCCTCATCCCCTGAAGCTGTTGTCTTCTGAAGTTGAAGCCTTACCTTAGCAGTATCAAGAGGTATAGTGCATAACTGCAGTCTCACATCCATCGGGAGTACATCAAATGCCAATTCAAGAATATTTTTTAAAATAAAAAAATCCAACACAATAAAAAGACCAGCAGAGTTTCGTCCTACAACTTTAACATGCCTCAATATTTCGCAGACAAAACAAGAACAAAAACAATGAATCCAACAAAAGTGGCAATCCATAACAAGAATATTACTTACTCTGAAGCTGAAAGTTTGGCTTAGAGCCATCCAGACATAGAGTGCGTTTCACACAACAATGCCATAGGAGCATCGACCAAAACCTAGAAAATGTTATAATTGCTTTGCACTAAAAGATAGCCAAGTCTTGATTTTATGACATCTGCCACAAGACCATGATTTCTTTTGAAGCTGTGTTGGCTGAGCCAAGAAGTATCACTTTCTCGAGTCGCATCAAAGCTGTGACCTCCGAGGCTAAGAAGGTGGCAGGCGTCGAGTTATGGTGGTGCTTCTAGATGACTTCCACGTCATCTTAGGGACATACGGTGAGAAACAACCAATCCCCGTCTTTTTATTTTTGTTTTTCTCGTTACTTTGATGATTCTAAGCAAAAAAAATTCTACCATTATAGTGATACATACTTTCTACAATAATCCCAGCAAACAAAGTAGAAAAATGCAAAAATGTCTATCTTTCACAAGAAATTTGCACACCAGGTTTAAAAAAGCAAAAGATCCGATAATGTTTACAACAAGAAATCAGCACTCAAAACTCATAATTAAAAGTAATGATGCCGATCATTTCATTTTATGCAAAAAGATAGCAACATCTACAATCATAGTTGCTACTTCCAAAGCAATGGGGAATTTGACTTTTGAAATGACTTCTAAGTGATCGACAAATGCTAGAACTAGACTTCCAGTATGAATTCGATAACTTAAAATTATGTACTTCGATCGGGCGAGTCATAGAAGAAATCCCCATCCTCATCCTATAAGTACGTAAATAGCATTACGCCGGCGAACTACCGAATCATATTTTGGTAAGAAATGAGTACGAAAAAGTGCAAAAATAGGAAAAAAGTGCGACATTTCGTCTTTGAAAACCACAAAAAACCTCCAACCAAAGTGTCGATCCTCCACCAGAAAAGTCAAAAACCGAGATCTGGGGATAAACTTGCCTCGGCCAAGCAGGCGGCGGCGGCGCTGCTGGCGAAGCTGGCGGAGAAGGAGATGGATTTGTGGTCGGCCGCCATCGCGGGCGAGATCTAGGGTTTTGCTTGCTGGGGGTTGGTGGTTGATCGGAGAAGAAATGGCGGGGAAAGATACCCTACTTTTTGCTGCTTCTTAACTCTTAACTAACAACTTTCTTTAACAGCAACGGATCCCGTTTGGATGTAAGAAATCCAGTTAATCCGTGCTGATTGGCACTGCTAAAGTGCGTATCGACATTTAAACAACAAACTGGTCTAAGAATCTGGAATTCTGGAACCCAAAACAAAGTAGTAATTACACTCAGTCAGATAAGTTAGAAAAGCTGAGGTTATTTCGTATTTCTGATTTTATTTGGACTAATTTACATTCACGTTATTTGAAGATCAATTTTAAGTTAAAAAAATAATTTTTGTATAAATACAAACAAATAAAAAACATATTTTCAGAATTTTTTATTGAATAATATATATTTAAACGATTTTAAAATGAATTTTCATTTAATCAAAGTTTAAGGACAATTTAGAAATTTACTTTGACAAGACATCAACAGCTACCAGAAACTTTCTGCCTTTACAAATAACTCACGATCATGAAGAAGAAGCTGTTCCTACCTCTATATTCTCAGAAGTTGGTTTCTCATCAGAAGTTGAAATTTGAAGTTGCACCCAAACTCACCATAATAAAACTTTTTTGGGTTTTTGGTTTCCACACTGACGAAGGAAACTAATCAACTTTTTAATTTAAACTGTAGTCGTAACTTACAATTTTTTTTATTATCAAATTTTGGTTTTCGTAGTTGAATTTGTGTTTTTAGTTTTTGGTATAGGAGATATTTTATGTGCCGATTGTCTATCAAAAAGATTGCAATGTTTTTCTTGGAAATTATGTATTTTTGTACGACATTGAGATGGAAAATACAATATGACACCAAATTCTTTTTCTTGCAGAGATGAGCTATGACCGGCCTATGAACTTATTTTCTACTAGGGTTTGTGCATTGACCTTGTCAAACCGGTCAACCGGACCGGACCGGACCGGTCGGTCCGGGTTCGGTCCGGAAATTTTTGAAAAAATCCGGTCCGGTCCGGGTTTCGGTCCGGCAAATTTTAAATTTTCCGGTCCGGTCCGGTCTTCGGTCCGCTTATCCGAATTTTTTCCGGTCCGGTCCGATTTTCGGTCCGGACCTAATTTTTTTTTCCGGTCCGGTCCGGACCGGACCGGACCGATGCTCAGCCCTATTTTCTACCGTGTATTTTTGAAAATTTGGAAAATTATTCGTTGTCTAAGTTGTTGCAATGCATATAAGGCACGATATATTTCTTCTTCTGTATATTTCTACTACAAGATGGAAAAATGTGGTTCAAACATTAGAATTCGGACCATATTGCACAAATTCTGATAATCATGGTTTCGCAGAGTATCTATAAAAGTATTTAGTTTGATATATTTGGTTTTTTAACTCACAACCCCGTCAAGTCATTTCTCTCCTTCTTCGCTCACTCCACATTCAATAATTTTCAAGCCCAACAAATTAAGGCGAAGAAATAGACCAAAAAAAAGCTTTCAAAGGAAAAAAAAGACCCAAAAAAGTATTTACATCAGTTTCACATTTTGTTAATAGGCAGAGAGGTTTCTTCGAAGGACGACATATTAAATTTGGTTAAAAATGTGATGTGAATGTTCTATTAACTAACCCGACACTTAAAATTCGAAAGAAAGTTAAGCTTGACCTCATTACTTCTTTTAGAGAACTAGGGCTGTAAATGGGTTGAAATTTACCCGCAACTCGTCCCGTCTCGCCCCGCTTAACGCGGGTTGCGGACAAAAAATTGCTACCCACCAACCCGCCAACCGCACAACCCGCATAATAAGCGGGGCGGGTTGCGGTTTTCTCCCAACCCGTCCCGCATAACACGCAACCCGCATAAGCCTTACATGTTTTTGATTTTTTTGTATTTAGTTATGATTTAGTTTGTATTTAGCTTTAATTTTTTTTATATAGATTTAAAAACATATATTGATTGATTTTTTCCTTCATTTTTGTACTTAACTTTGATTAAAATAGATAATATTAAAGAAAATAAATTGATTTTTGTATTTAGCTTTAATAAAAAAATTAAACCCGCCAACCCGCCCCGCATAGCCTAGTCCATCCTTACGCGGGGCGAGTAGCGGAATTTTTTTTTAACCCGCCCCGCCCCGCCTACCCGCTTAACTTTGGCAGGGCGGGTAGCGGTGGGGCGAAAACCCGCCCCGCCCCGCTTACAGCCCTAGTATTATGTCAGCATTTAGTTGCACCCCTTAACTCGGGTGCAATAATGGGCGGGAGACCATTGGACCCATTCTCACGACTGTTTTTTTAATTTCGTTTTATTTTTTGTGTTTTGTTTTAATTAGTTTTATTTTATATTTAATTGTAAATAATTTATTATGTTAGATAGTGATTTTTTTTATATTGGATAAAAATACCTAAATTTTTAACATTTTCTTCCCTTAACATCATTTGGAGTTCGATCTTAGATAAAATTCAAAAAATTTAATTAAAATTAAAAAAAATTAAAACAATAAAAACTTATTTTGAAAAAAAAATTTGAAAAAAAGATTTTAAATGATTTTAAAAAACAAAACAAAAAAGATTGTTGTAATTACTATAATAATGTTGATAAAATCGATAAATTTAATTACATTTTCGTAATTAATTTTTTTAAAATATGTGATATAATTAATTTTCGTAAAACATGTGATATAAATTAATTAGAATTGTGGTAAATTAAAAATGAGAGGAAAATAAATGAGGTAGAAGTGAGAGAGTGTTGATGTGACTAGGTTGTCATTTTATGAGTGAGTTGTGGTTTATGGGTGAATAGTAGAAAGAGAGAGAAGAAAAATGTCATGCTGACGTGACGAAGAGAGAGAATGCTGATATGACCAAGTTGACATATATGAAAATGTCATGAATAAAGATGACCTAAAAGTGCATTTGATTTTGCACAATTATAACCGCTTTCCTGATTTTCCGCTCCCATCGCTCCGCCCATCAAAAGTCAAAAGAACTCCGAACGTTTGGTGATTCCCTCCACCGTTGGCTGCTTCGGGCAGCTCTGGTCAATGTTTTTATAGGTTGCAGGTTGTGACATTCTCTTTTTCTAAAAAAAAGTGTCTTAACATTTTCTGATTTATTTGATAATCGTCAATTAAAAGGAGATATTTTCTCGATTTTTATTTATTTTTTATGAATTATATGAATTATCAAAATTATTCAAACAAATTATTCACATCCAAAAATGATTATATCTATTTTTCTATCAAACAAATATGACTGAAACCTAACTGGGCCGACCTTAAACGGGCCATGGACTCCAAAGGGAGGTCTGGAATAGTTACAATGGGCTCCGAGTCCAGTTCTCAACAAAATTTTGGAGTGGTGTGTTTGAATGTGCTTTGCTATCTTTACATCCTAGAGAATTTTAAGATTAACAAAAATACCCTAAATTGGATTTCGAGAATGACGCACTACCTACGTAAAGGTAGGAACCCCGGACTTAATCTTAATTTGGATGCCCACAAACTTGGTGTGATTTGGTAGATGTGTATATCAAACTTCAAAAGGCTCGGTAATCATTAATGGAACCCCAGAAGACTACTTTCGTAGCAAAAATGGAGTCAAACAAAGGGATCCACTATCCTATGGTCTGTTCATTATTGCGGTAACTTCTTAAGTATTATCTTGCGGTTGGGCGACCAAAATGGGATCATTGAAGGGATCACACTAGGTGAAGAGAACATCTTAATATGCAATTTGCAGATGACATGATTCTATTCCTAATACTAGGAGCGGAAAATGTAATTAACACGTTGAGGGGGTGTTTGGTTGGCTGGAATGGAATGGAATGAGAATCTCATACCAGGTTGGAATGGATTCTCATTCTATGGTAGGTAGGTAAGATTCTAATTCCCAGGTATGGGCTGGAATGAATTCTAATTCTGGACCTAAAATAAACAAACCAAACACCAGAATGGAATGAAATCCATTCCATTCCATTACAGGTACCCCCAACCAAACACCCCCTGAGAATCCTTATGATTTTAGCACATTTTGGGATTTAAGATAATTTTTGAAAATTCCAGCATCTTGGGGATTCATGTCTCATAATCAGATACGGCAATCTTTAAACACATATTGGGGTGCGATATTAGCAAAATGTCGTTTAAATATTTAGACATTCCCCTACGATCTAAGTCGAGTCCCTAAACACTTTAGAACCCAATTATTAAAAAATGGAACACAAAATAAGTAGTTGGACGACAAAACATCTTTCTATCGGGGGTTGACTCACCATGGTAAATTTAGTAATTACTCCAATGACGACTTGTCTAAAAGACACCAAAAGGCAATATAGAAAAAATAGGACGCCTAACGCGTAACTTCTTGTGGAATAACTTCAAAGAACATTCGAATTTGAAAAACTTGGTAAAATGGACCAAGGTATGTCAAACAAAACGAAATGGTTGTCTAGGTATACTTAATATTGAACATCATAGCCTAAGCCTCGTAATGAAAAAACTTTGGGACATCGTAAGCGGAAAAGACTCCCTATGCTATGTGATTTTATAAAACAAAATGCAAGGTCCAAATAATAACAACAGATAATTATTCCCAAAAAACAAACAAAGACTATCCTTGTTCTGTAGGGATTTAGTGGATTGGATACCCACAATTTGCAGCCTTAGCACTGTTACTGCATAGCGAGGCAATACCATTTTGTTTTGGTTTGATAAATGATATAAAAGCACACCACTGGCAGTTAGCCATCTAAATATGCTTTATAAAGCAAAACATAACTTCATATTGTTGACTTTTAGACATTAATATATATTAATTTTGATGAATAATCAAATCAATCTAAATTAATCAATCAATCTAGTCAATCAAAGTAGGCAAACATGATTACATGCATTACACATATACTTGTAAATTATCTTAATAGGTTGATCAAGATCATTAAGAGGAGAAATATTGAGACAAAGACTCAAGATTGTAATAGAACTTTGGATGATTTTGGTCGAACAACCGAACATCTAACGGATGACCGAATTATCATATCAGTAGCTATTAGAATCCTCTCTGAAATTGTCCACTAGGACGACGATTGACATTCAATTGACCGAATCCCCGTGGACGATTTTGGATTTTACTCCAACAGTCACATTCATATTTTGTCTTAGAGCCCAATCGCGTTGTTCATTTTCGGCTGATCGATCTCCTATCGGTCAACCATTTACTTCTTACCCTCTGACACTCAACAACTCTTTCCACATTTCAAAATAGTCATTGGACTCACAAAAAATATTTGGTTTCCAATCGTTTGTGCTAAATTACAATCTATTGATCCGGATGACAGAATTACTCCCGAACAACTGAAATCGTTTAATCAGAGCCCACAAATTCTGATTGTCCACCTTGGAATAGTGTTCGGTGAATCAAAATTTAATTGGTCAAAATTGAGAAAAGTTATTGGAAGTTGATGATCTATTAATCGAACATTGTTTGGTAATCCGAACCCTTTATTTTTTCCAAGGTAACCTTTGTGTTTCAGACAATCGTTCTTCAAATGGTCCACCGAATATGTGTAGATTTTTGCCCGAGCTTAAGTCAAATCATATATTTCTTGGTCCAAATCTCATCACCTCTCCCAAACGGTTAGTAGAGCATGAAACCTTATAAATATGAGTTAATTTATAAGTTTTAGATAACAAGACACCTCTCTATACTTCTATCATTTGTGTCCAAACCTCAAATACTTTTAAGCACCCATTTCTTCACACTCAAAGCCTAATATTCACCGTTTGTTTATCAATTCCAATCTCATATCCAAATGTTCTCAAGTTTAGAGTGTTTGTTCGTGATTCCAATTCCATATCCAAGAATCACAAAAGTTGTAAAGCTTCGTGGAAGCTCCCTCTCGGGTTGTGAGATGAGAAATCGAGCAATGTGAGGGTGTTCGCAAGCGTCGTGGTGTAAATACGTTAATCTCGGTCTGGAACGGAGACCAGAAAGTGAATACTCGAGTAGAGATTGGTGGATCGATCATAACTCAAGGAGAAGAATAGATCACAGTGGTTGTGATCGAATATCTATAAAAATCTCCGGAGTCTATTTTGTGGTATGTATTCTTTTATCTCTCTATTTAATTTAAATTTCACATTTAGTTTGTGATTAGAGGGTCATCAATCCCTAACACATATCTCTAAAGGAATTCTGGAATTCACAATCGTACTCGGTGGACTGGTTAATCACTATATTCAAAGGACTATTAACAGATGATTTTGTAAACAAACTTTATCAAATGTACTTGGAATTTACCCTAAGTAACTTAGAAAATAAGCGAGAATGGACCCTAAGAAAATCGGGTCGCTTTACTGCAAAAAGCTTCTATCGTTTCTTAAACGAAACAGACAAAAAAACTCATTATGCAAGAAAAATTGGCGATCAAACATTCCACCCAAAGTTGAAAATTTCCTTTGGCTTTTGTATGAATAAAGACTACTAAAAAGGATAGAATTATAAAAAAAGGAGAATTCTGATTGACCCTCAATGCCCAATGTATGGTATTGAGGATGAAACGATTGGACACTTATTCTTTACTTGCACTTTTGCGAGGCAGTTTTGGGACATTAGTGTTGCGATCGACCTTAATCTTGTCTCAAGAATTAATAAGGAGTTTCGTTTACAAGCATCAAACCATCTTGGTTTGCTGGATGCGGAATGGAACAACCTTTTCAAATGTTTTTGTTGGATAATTTGGAACGATAGGAATAATAAGGTTTTTTGGGCAAATCTCATGTCCTTTTTTGTTTGTGATTAATGAGTGTTTCAATCTACTCCTATTGTGATAAGGATCAAGAAAGAGAGGAATAGAGGAGCTCTCTCAAGACCGTATAAAACATGCTAGATTGGAGAATTTCTCACCTTTGCCAACCACAGTAATGACTCACAACAACATCCAATCCACCATCTCGCTGAGAGTGCCTACTCCACAACAAGCCACCTGGAATGGCAATGCCGGGTATGATCCTACTGAGAGTGAATTGGCTGAGATCTACCACTATGCAAAGATCAGGGAAGCAGTGCAAGAGGACGAGGAGTGGGTGGCCAGAGACGACGGATGAGGAATGTGTGAGGGTACTTAAGGCTACTGGCTTCTTACCACAAGATTTCTCGTGCTTGACGACAAATACCTAATCTAGTGGTCATGGTTGGGACGGTTAGGTCAAAAGCAAGAACACTTCTGTATGTTTTGAAAACATTGTTGTTGGAAACTTGAGGCTAATTATTGGGTTGTAATGATAATATTTAGAGAGGTTGTGTTTATGACCACTCCTTATCTAATGCCATTAATCATTTTCAAACCCCCCCTAAAACCTCAAAAAAAGGTTCTCACAATAAGCACGGTAACGGAGGGTCGGATATACGCAATCATATTCTCATGACTCACTCTGTTGTTTCTGATTGACCCATCATCGTTATCAGATGTCTAGACAGCTTTATACTAATTCACAATAAATAATAATCGCAGACAACTTGTATAAATCACGTTGATTTAGTCCATTGTAACCCAAAAGCCAAAAAATAACGTAATCTTTGCCTCCATTAGGAATAGACGCATTAGAAAATTTTAAGATAAAATTTATAATTTTAAAATTTTCAATATATTATTTTATTTTATTTTGACAAACATATTATTTTTAACTCACAGAGAGCAAAAACTTTGCTTAGATTTTATTATTATATAACTTAATCACATCAATTTTCTGTAATAATCAGGAAATATATATATAAAGCGTATTATTGTCATTTCCCACTATTTTGAGATAATAGAAGTGATTTTAGGCCGAAGGAATCCTACAATTCCACGTGTTTTCCTAGCAACTTTTGTTTACGGTGTGATTGGTTTGAAAGAAGTTGTTTGAAAGTTTAGAACTCAATAACATGACTTCCCAAGAAATTGTAGTGGAAATGAGGGAAGTCATTCTCAGTGCAATTTTATATGGGTTTAGAACTCAAGAAACTTAGTTTCCAGAATTATTTTAGGTTTTCCTACAAACTAATAACTAGAAAAACATTTTGGAAGACAATTTCATCCATTTCCGGATTGTCTTCTTGCAAATCAATCACAAATGATACTTCTAACCTCCAAAACATACTTTGGGATTTTAAATTACTGCACAATTGCATCAAAACACACCTAACTTTCCTAATCTACAGTGTTAAATGATCGTTATGCATTTTGTCATGTTAAAGGGTTTCATTAAGGCTGTAAATGGGTTGAAATTTACCCGCAACCCGCCCCACCCCGTCCCGCCTAACGCGGGTTGCGGACAAAAAATTGCTACCCGTCACCCGCACAACCCGCATAATAAGCGGGGCAGGTTGCGGTTTTCTCCCAACCCGCCCCGCATAACCCGCAACCCGCATAAGCCTTACATGTTTTTTATTTTTTTGTATTTAGTTATGATTTAGTTTGTATTTAGCTTAATTTTTTTTATATATAGCTTTAAAAACATACATTGATTGATTTTTCCTTCATTTTTGTACTTAACTTTGATTAAAATAGATAATATTAAAGAAAATAAATTGATTTTTGTATTTATCTTTAATAAAAAAGATTAAACCCGCCAACCCGCCCCGCATAACCTAGTCCATCCTTACGCGGGGTGGGTAGCGGAATTTTTTTTAACCCCGCCCCGCCCCGCCTACCCGCTTAACTTTGGCAGGGCGGGTAGCGGTGGGGCGAAAACCCGCCCTACTTACCGCCCTAGGTTTCATCCTAACACCTAAACATGTCTTAATCCTCCTTAATGGATCATGGACAACAAGCTTGGATTGATCCCACCAAACTCAACTTATTCCGCCAAAATTACTTGGATCCACTTTCTTGAAACCAAATATTAAAATAAACAAGAGAAGCTTGATGTGTCGTTAACATCATTAAACAATGAAACCCCATGAATCATGCTGGATGTGTATCCATTACGTGTGATACGGTACTAAATTCCATATTGTCTATGTGTCTGATTGCGATTAACATTTATTTTGTTGTTTCTTTTCCTATGGTTTCACTTGAGACAACTGTACCTCTTCTAATTAAACATATGTTCTTGTCTAGGGGACCATTTCAACATGTTTTTATTTACCTACAAAACAAACACAAAACAAAAACTAGCATTATCTTGATTGGTGAATTTTTAATGGTGAAATAGTTAAGTGCAGGAATCAAACCTCACCCATAATGAGTTGCATTGGGATAGACCACAAATAAAAGAAAAGGTTGGTTTGAACAATAGCACCAATCAAGGGCAAAAAAAGCGGGAAAAATGGTAAATAAAAATGTGAACATTAGCATGTATCAAATATATGCATGAATTTGCATTGATAATTTTTAAATGTGCAACCATACATATCAATATTTCATATCATGTAATATGAAATTTATTGAAATTGTGCCATGTCCATGTCAATACACTACAAAAAAACATGACTTCAGCCACGGTAGGACAAACCGTGGCTGAAATATCCGTCACTAATTAGTTTGTCAGCAACAGATTGTGTTGATTCAGCCACACGAATATATCTCGTGGCTGAAAAGATCCTTTCAAATGAAGGCCAAATCGCGGCCCAAACCCTTACCACCCCATATCCTAAAAATCTACTCTCAGTCTCTCACCCTAAGATGTTGTCCCTCCTCCGGCCATCCTCCAAGCCAGTCTTACCGTCTGATAGGATTCTGACGAGGGATCTGATCAAAACCGCTGACCATACCTCTAAGAGATGTGGATTTGGATCGAGTCAACAACTTGACTCACAATCTAAGACAATAAAGATGGATTCGAGCTCCACTAAGCTCCGGTGGAAGGATTCGAGCTCCTACAACTCCAGATAACACCAAATTTGGGGTGGAATAATCGATGCCCTTTTCTCATTTCCTTTTCTATTTATATTGGGGAACCCCCCCCTCAGATTAGAGGGGATGACAAAATCCCAACCCTAATCTAATTACATACTAATCCGAGCTAATGACACTCTCAATTGGAATAATAGTTCCCTACAATTATTTAATGGAAAATGCAACAGAAAATATGGGAAAATAGAAATAAAAGGTTGAAGATGGAAAACAGTGCTCTGGACGACGACTTTGGATGCGACTCTGGACAGCTGGACGGAAAGTCTGGACAACACGTGCACAATAGCAACATATAAGTTCTGAATGAGAGTCTGGACATCATCTGGACTGCTGATCCAATGGTTCTTAACACCGTCCCTACTCCGGCCTTCCTCCAAGCTAGCCTCCCCGTCCCTCCTCCGGTCGTTCTCCAAGACAGCCTCCCCGTCCCTCCTCCGGTCGTCTCTCCTCCGACCATCCCTCCATTATTCCCTCCTCCGAGCGTATCTCCTCCGGTCGTCCCTCCTCCACACGTCCCTCCTGTCAGGTATGAGATCAAAATTTGTATGTAATATTAGACGTAATAGAACATGCGATCTTCTACCAACAAAATACCCCATTTGGAATCATAACCGATTTCTGAAATTTGAAGATTTTCCATGAATTAGAAACTAAGAAGATAATACCCAATTGTTATCTACATTCATTTGTCCCAAATATGGAAGTGCATTGTAAACTCCAAAAAATAGTAACATTCATAATCGAACATTGCTTACACCCTTAAATTTCACCATCAGTAGAAATTTCACGATGCTAACACCAGAGTTGCGTTTCCGAAACAATGCATATGTTAAATTTTCTACTAAAAAAAGATTATGTTACCAATAACCTTCCAAATTCAAGTGTTGAGAAACCAAAACAGAAAAAATAATCGCAAATCCAACCTCCAAAACTGAAATGCAACTCTGGAGTAAAAGTAAAAGGCATCCGATAATTGCTATTCTTAAGGTGTGTCTTGGAGAGAAAAATCTTAGTTTGGTAGGATTTGGTTGTAAAGTGCATATGATTTTAGTTTCTAGGTATTGTAACTTGTAAGTGCCAAAGTTAAAACTTATTCACATTAGTATAGTCAAGAAAGACCTTTGATGTTCTTAAGCATGATCCTTAAACACGTTTTAGTGAATGACAATCATTTTGGATAGACCACTAATGCAATTTGAACACATTTGATGCGAAGTAGTTACATTGGATGCGTAAATTGGTTTATTTCCTGTATTTTAGTTGAGGCCTTCTTCTATGAGTTTGTATTTGCTTGTAGGTACATTAAAATAAATAAAATATTTGGTTTGTCATGAATATTTGCTCCAATTGTTGAAGAGATAAATTTCCGAGTTGAAATCAGAATCAACCAGAGAATGAAAAGCATGGGAAGTCAGCGACAAACAATAGCCGAGCAACAAAGGACAATCGACGAGATGGAAGAAAGAGTGAGTCACACAGAAGATCGGAGTGCTCAATATGAACAATTTTTCATCCAATTGTCGAGAAGATTTGACTTCAACTTAAGTGGCATGGTAATTATAAATGTTCGTTTACAGATAGTTATAAAAAATTACACTAATTGAAAACTTTTTAATCCAAATTTTAATGAAACTCAGACTGAAGATGAAATACAAGATGAATCTTCTCCAATGGCTACAAAAAATGGACGGGGAGCTAGGGGAGATATATAAGTTAGTTTGTTTTATTTCATCGAGTCTTACAAATTTGCAACTTTGTTTAACTTTGCTTTTATTTACTTTGACTAGCAAAATTTTTAACTAAATTTTTGTTTGACTTTGTGCAATTAATATCAATGGATAGATAATTAGTGTAATTGGCAAATGAATTTCTTGTATGCATATGCTTGTGGAATGATAAACAATTTGGTATGTGTCGTGATCTTATATTCATGTTATGTGTGAATTTATTGTATAAAATAAGGTTCGAAATGAAAAATAATAAAATAATAGGCATATCTAGAATATAGTAACAAATAAAATACGTGGCTAAATGGTCTGTAATATGAAGACAATAGTGACAGATTATATCCGTCCCTGTACCTACAATTAAAGTATCAGTGAAGGAAAAAGTTTGTCACTGATAAATATTTTCGTGCCGATTTCTCCCGCCAAAAAAAATAACGACGTTGGTAAATATTCGTCACAATATCCATGACTGAATGTCTACAGTGACCACCACAGTGGCGTTGGTAATTATCTGTGGTTGTTGTTCCTCTGCTACGGATAAATGACTACAACCACGGATAAGTACCGTGGCTAAAAGGTAAAATTGTTGTAGTGATATAATCTTCTGGGGAAAAGTTAATGTGTTATCACATTTTCAAACTAAATATGTGCCTCAAACGAAAGTAAAAATACATGAAGAGACCCACTACCTTTAAACTATGTTGATATCAATTTATCATTTTTAATAACTTAAATATAAAATCAAAATGTGAATCATGTTTTATAACACATAATAAATATGCACATTGAAAATCATAACATTTGGAAGTCGTTTTATATAAAATCAAGTGATGTTAATTTTTTGATAATTCTCTTGCATTGACTTTTTGGTCATTAAAATATCATACAAACCAACTTCAGAATATTTTGATTTTCAATATCCGTACTTATATTATGTTTTCAATATTCATTTTGAGTTTAAATTTTAGAATATCAATAAGGTAGAAGTTACCATATTTTATGGGTAGTAGATTCTTTCTCATATATGTTTTTGAGCCTTTCAGAACACTCCTAAAAATAACAAAAGAAATTAATAGTTTGTTGTCTAGTAAAATATGGCTGAACTCTATATTCCAGATAATAGCTTATCTAGTAAATTAGAATTCTGACAATAAAAAATGTCTCTAAAGGTGAAACAGGGAGTCGTTAGAAGAATTAGGACTAATAAAAGTATAATAGAGGCATCATCTAGTTATCTGTGTGACCTTATTAGGTGCAGAATCATGACCAGTTGACATGGTAATAAATAAATTGTTTCTGTTAGTGGTAACCATTTTGTTAAGCGTTCAGAACACCAATGGGCACCACTGCACCAGCTCTACGTGACACTGTAGCTCATGATGCATTGCAGTTGCTTCCAAATGAATATATTCTCAATAATAACAATTACAATGACAATAATAATTAGTGTCATGTAATTATCTTTGGGTTGACATGAACACTAACTTTAAAGTAAGCTGTCTCAATCACATATTCAGAAGTTTATTTCAAATAAAAGATAGAGAAGTTCCTCTCTATGATTGCAGGTAGGTGGATACTGGGAGAGAATTAGAGAAGAAAAATGCAGCATGTTTATGTTTGGTTTGTACTTCAAGGCCAGATGTAACGTATGGAGTTGGAATTTGGAATTTATGATCATTTTTAAGAAGGAACTAATCATTTATTTTTGCTAAAAAATATTAATGTATCAATCATGCTGTACGATTTTTTAGTTTGTTTATGAAGTTCTTGAGAAAGTAAGAGAGGTTGAACTAAACCACTTATGTTTATTATATTCTAATAGGTAACAATCATTCTGGATCATCCCTTCAGGCTCCAAATATAGTTCAGAAATGAAATTTCACTATTTTATGTCACATAAATTATAAAAACAGATCCAGCATGGAAAAAATTGTCTTTTACGATTTTGTATTTTCGAAAAACTATAATTGCAGAAAAGGGTTCCATTTTGCTTCAGTTGGAAGCTTAAATCTTTTCTTACAGTCAAACCCACTGCTTGAGATATTAATAGTAATGGTTTAGGAGCAACGAAACCATCAAATTTCACACGATACAATAGTTGGTACGTTAAAACTACAAGGATTCCACGTTAAATCATCTAATCCAGACATACACATGAAATATAATCTCAGTAGCATGTAACGAGGAGTGTAGATAAAAATAAGGAAAAAATTGTTAAAATAATCGCGAGAAAATAAATAAATTAGGAGAATATAAGACTTGAAAACTTATTTGGCAAAATATGAAATAAAAAAACACATTTCTATTACCGTAAAAACATCTCGGGTGTTTATTTCATTATACATGTTTAATGAAAACAACCTTGCGACTACCGTTTTCATGAAACAGAAAACAATATCCAATATACATTTTTTCTTAGGGCGAAAAAGGGGACATTGGCATCTTCTTCTCCAAGAATTCAGGCATCCAACCACCACATTTCCCTCTCTCCGACGAAAAAAAGTATTCCGACGAACACATGTAACATACATCGCTTCTTCCCCGTCTTGGTGTGTTAATTTAATTTTTGTATGATATTTCATATCATTAGAAATGATCTAAAAAATTACATTACTTTGGTAAAGGGATTTGATTATTGTTGATGGGTTTTGTGTACAATGTTGTTTATGTTTTGTGAGTATGTATTTGAATATTTTTATTGTTTAATAATTTGTCTTCATTTCTTGTATGGTTGATAGTTTTTGTATACTCCCAGTAATGCGTTCTGATACCGGTTTTGTACTAGTTTTTTTATGAGGTTGTTCAATTCAGGAAATGACAATCCAGAATACGCACTAGTGCAGAATGCTCAATAGACGTCACCAAATAGACGTCAGATATAAAAACATCTGACGTCTATCAGTATAGATCTCAGATGTTTGGACATCCGACGTCTATAGGTTTGTAGAAACGTCGGTTGTTTAGTATAACCGACGTCTATATCCTCTGAAAGAAGAAAATATTTTTGTTTATTTTTTTGGATTTATTTCGTATAAGAATTTATGTGGATTTATTTTGTATCAGAAATAACGCAATTTTTTGGGATTTATTTCATGTAAGAATTAACTCATTTTTTTGGAATTTATTTTGTATAAGAAATAACGTAATTTTTTAGGATTTATTTCGTGTAAGAATTTATGTGGATTATTTTGTATAAGAATAATGTGAATTTAAAAATAGTTACATCATTGTAACTATCACATGTGTGTTGTACACATGTGTGTGTATGATGACATGTTTAGTCCCACATTGGAGAATTTTTTTTATTGGTGGAGTTGAAATATCTTATCACTTATTTACTTCTAAATGGTAGTTTGGTACCACACTACAAAATGCTAGTGAGATACATATATATATTTAATGGTCAAAAGATTGACACTTAAGGCAACTTGGGCTTAAAATGGTTGCAACGTTTTTTTTACTATTAACTCATGTATAGACGTCAGTTGTATATGGTAGCCGACGTCTATAGGGCGTATTTTTTAATTAATTATTGTTATTTCAAAGTATAGACGTCAGATGTATAACATGACCGACGTCTATAGGTCATGCTGTATGATAGACGTCAGTTAATCTATATATCCGACGTCTATTTGGTGTAATAGTTTAGTCCCACATCGGGAATTTATTTTTGTTGGTGTGGTTGATGTACTCCATCACTCATTTACTGCTGAACGCGAACGACTTGGGGCACCTGAGCATGTTGGGCTTGATATTCGTGGTTATTTGTCAAAAGATTGACACTTGGGGCACTTGGGCAGCTTGGACTTGATTAATGTGAGTGCAGAATGCCCGATATACATTCCAATGTATTTTTTGGTTAATTAACATATAATAGACGTCGATCGTATATAGCCGACGTCTATACAACAAGGAATAGACGACAGGGAAATAGACGTTGGGTACTTGGACCGTCAAAATCCGACGTTTATACCCCTGTATATCCGACGTATATGGACTTTTCTGCACTAGTGGCGAAGGTGGTTACAGACGGAAAATGAATGTTACTCGTGGAATGCGATATGATGATTTGTGTGGAAAAAATTACACAATTGTAGTTTTCCAAAAGAAGCGTTTGATTTGTCGTTAACATGCAAGTTGCCACCATATGAGAATTATAATTATGCTAATGTTTTTGATGATCAAAGCACGAAAATGATGTATCTTCATTTGATAGCACGAAGATTATTGTGTTGTTTATTCGGAACAACCCAAACCTTATCTTACTTTGCAGACAAGTCAGTTAATTAAGGATTATCAAGCGATGACACTGACATCTAGCCAATATAAAGCATGTCATTCATCCTCAGTTCTTAACTCTGTATTTGAGTCATTACATCACACACCAATGAATTTTGATCATTATGAAGCACACATAGTAGAGTTTGAATCAGATGATAGACATATTGAAGAGAGACAAATGGTGATGAGACATACAGATGGTCAACCTATAGACATTGATGATGTAGATCCAACACCATTCCCTGAGCTGCAGAACATGTTTTGTCATATGACAGACGTAGTGAATCGAGAAACCGTTAACAACGTACATGAAACCATCATTAGCAATAATTTGAAAATTGCCGTCATCGCCACCACTATCAGATTTGAGACACTTACCAGACATAGATTCTATTGAGAATAGAATTCAAGATTCAATGATTGAGGATGCCGAACACCGAATTACACAGAATGAAGTTACTAACTCTGAAGATGGACGTGGTTATTGGTTGCATAAAACTTTTGCTACAATTTTTTTTTTCAAAATTAGTTAAAAGATTGATAGTGTCTGGTAAGAATTTGTTTACAACTTGTTATTTGAAAAAAATGCGATTAGAGAATACATGTATCTTACAACGGAAAGAAAAAATGTTTTCAAGTGAAGAGATACAAATTTGAATACATATGTAGTAATGAGGGGCTTTTGCATGACCATGTGCAATGTGTTGCATATTTAATTTCCAACAAGATGTTTACCGCTATTAGAACAAACATCACTATCACCCATGTAGAAATTCAAGCGACTGTGAAGACCAATTACTTTACTAACATTTAGTACGGTAAAACTTAGTACGCCCAGAAGAATGCATTGAAAAAAGTATATGGTGTGAATAATGTATCGTATCAAAATTTAAGATGTTTTATGACCAATATTTGTACCGCCAACCCATGCACAGTGGTTGAGATTCAAGCGAAGATGTTAACCCAAAGACGAAGTAGTTTCAATGGATTTTTTGGTCTTTTTCGGCATCCATTGCAAGTTTTAAACATTGCAGACATGTAGTTAGTATTAATGACACACATTTGTTTGCTAAGTTTCAGGATACTCTTATGGTTACCATGGGTAACAATGCGAACTCCTGTTTATTTTCTTTGACATTTGTTGTGGTTGAAAAAGAACCATGAAGCTCGTGACAGTGATTCATAAGTATATTGGCGGGCAGTGTCTGCACACAAGACAAATCGTGCATCATTAGTGATAGATTTTTGACCCTTACCAATATTGTGAAGACATTGTTTCCCTTCGAATGAGGTCATGTTCATAGATTTTGTTTGAGACACATGATCGCAAATATGACGAGACATGCTCGGTGCAAGAACCAGGAATTGCAAAATATATTTTGGCATGCTGGTGCGGCTCTTGATAAAAAGACATTTGAAGAGCATATGAAATATATCGAGACTAATCACCCTAATGGGTTAAAATGGATTAAAGAACATGATGACACTTCATATTGAGAATTAAGCCATGACGACGACCGACGTTTTGGTATAATGATAACAAACTTGTGAGAAAGCTTTAACAATGTCTTAAAATGTGTACGTGACCTGCCACTTTTCCTCTAATCTTCAAACAAATGTTAGGGAGTTAAGTCTTCCGAACATTTTAGCGCCAGATCAACATGAAATACACCATCATCTCCTTGATGTTATTTTTAAGTTAATTTGTGTGTGATTGAGCCGTGAAGCTGGAATGATTATAATTGTAGAATGAAAATTTCATTTTCAACTTAAAATATGATTATATTACCAAATAACAAACTCTAGCTGCTCGAGGCTTATAAGTCGACGATTCTGGGATATCAACCTTTTTGTCAACCATCGAACGATTATCTGCCAATACCACCACATATAAATACGTATGATTTGAAGTGTGTCATATGACAGTACTAGTGTCTGAATTTGCAGAAAATCGCCGACACGACCAAGCCTAAATATTGTTGGCTTTTTGGAATTAATCTATATTAATTTTGATAATTAATTAAACTAATCTTAATCAATAAACCTAATCAATCAAAGTGAGCAAACACGATTACATGCATTGCATATATATTTGTATACTTGCAATAATCTTAATAGGTTGATCAAGACAATCGAGGAAATGAGCATTGAGACAAAGACATCAAGACTCAAGACTTGCAATCAAAACTTTGGACCAAGACATGTAATTTTGTATTTATTGAGTCTATAAAGTTTAATGTAAACATGACCACTAGGATTCTGTCCCGTCCATCATCGGTAAACCGAACCCCTTTCGGTCAACCGAATCTTGTCTAGTTCGGTCCACCGAACACCTTTCGGATACCCGAATACTTCCCACCAGTAAAACTTAGGTATTCTCTGGAATTGCCCCAACGGATGATCGAATAGCCCTGGACCAGTTTTGGACTTTGCTCCAACGATCGCATTCAAATCGAGTCCCTAGAGCCAAATTGACTTGTCCCACTTTGGACGACCGAATACCTATCGGTCTACCGATCCCTTATTGGTTGTTGGTGTCCAACGACTATTTACACGTGACACTTGACCGTTGTACCTACAACTATAACTGTCAGTGCAAAACTCGCGCTAACTTTGGTCTACCGAAGTGTACACGGTAAACCGAACTTGAGTAGATCAGAGCTCAACCAATTCTATTGTCCACCTTGGAACGGTGAACCGAATGAACTTCGGTTAACCGAACTTAATTAGGGCTAAATAGATAAAAGCTACTAGAGGTTGGTGAACGGTGATCTGATACATAATCGGTCAACTGAGTTCTTAATTCAGACTAATTAATAAGTCAGATCAACATGAAATACACCATCATCTCCTTGATGTTATTTTTAAGTTAATTTGTGTGTGATTGAGCCGTGAAGCTGGAATGATTACAATTGTAAAATGAAAATTTCATTTTCAACTTAAAATATGATTATATTACCAAATAACAAACTCTACCTGCTCGAGGCTTATAAGTCGACGGTTTTGGGATATCAACCTTTTTTGTCAACCATCGAACGCTTATCTGCCAATACCACCACATATAAAGATGTATGCTGTGAAGTGGGTCATCTGACAGTACTGGTGCATGAATTTGCAGAAAATCGCCGACACGACCAAGCCTAAATATATGCTTGTTGTTCTTGTAACTAGTTAATTTTAGCCTTTCCTTGTGCCTTTTTCATCTTGCAAATCTCCATTGCTTTTGTAATGTGTTGTTGCAATCCGAATTGACGCATAACCTTGATAGGTACGTGCATAGCGACAACTCCAAAATAGATCAGTCAAGTATGGGTCATCCATAGCTCCTGTCATTGTCTACAAACTATGGGTGAAGTCAGCATATCCACATTCTCATCAGTAGTCCAACAAACTTGGTCTTCTTCTTCACCGTCTAGCTAATTTCTGTGAAATTCCATTTGAGATGTCTTTACATTGTTAAGCCATGCTCTAGGAGTCCTCTAACGAGAATCTAAAGGAAGTAACCCATCAATAGGGAGTCTCAGACGTCGACTTGATGATGGTAGTCCAACATGAAGATGGTCTCATCACCAAATCTGCAACAATGTCAAGAAACCAGTTAGTTGTTTTCCTTTCTTCAGACAAGCTTGGTCAAAATATTTGTACAAAACTGCCAATGACGCAGATCTCCAACTATAGTTACGACTAAAGAAGAAGTAAGTATCTGAGATGAACTTTATTACCACTTTTATCTCCAAGTATTCCAGAACCTAACTGAAATGATATATGCTCTAGTGTGCAACAAGGTTTGTTCATCTGGCGCCACGACGTGGTAATTATGTTGCAACCATTGCAACGTCACATATCCACCATTCATGAAAATGATATCTGTGTTCATTGTTTCATATTTTGCTAAATAAGTTTCTTTACCTTATATTCTTCTAAATTTGAATTTGAATTTGTTATTATTTTCGATGATAAATTTGATTTTTTTTCTCTAAAAATAATGTCACAATAAGATTTATAGACAACTTTGTCTTGCAGCCCTCTAAAACTGTAATTAAGAAAAACAGTTCTAAGCATAGTTTAAGTGGTCTGAGATCTTGGTTTCTTATTGGTTACAACTTCCTAATTTGGAATTTAAGTTCACTTTGGAATCTACATCAAACGCCACTACCTCCCTTGACTTTTCAATCTATTCCAAACCCTAATCACTTTCATTAAGCTTAAAAAAATGAGCACATCAACACTTCCTAATCACGTTTGCTGAGGATCCGAAACGTGTCCAACGAAAAATTAGAACCATGAAACTGAAATGGAACCTCCTCCAGCCAATTGGAATACAATACATGTCCGATGTGATCCCCAAAGCCTTTAAAGAAATCAACAGAACACAACTTCACAAGGTTCCTTTTCTTCTTCTTTTTTATTTATACAAATCCAACATCGATTGATGAGAACCAATTTATTTTTTATTTTGCGAAGAAAAGGTGCAATGAGCAAATCACATTGGCATGTAAGCCGGAAAATAAATAAAAAACTGCAACCTTTTCATGTTAACAGAAAATTTAGTTTTGAAAACACTTTTTTTTAGTTTTTTTAAAGAATCCATTAAACTTTATAAATTTCAGAGAAAAATATTAATTTGGCTCTTGGTATATCCTTATGTGTATGTATACATCTCCATTGGTTTCTTCCTCGGCTTATGAAACAGCAGAAGTGGGAAGAGAAAATTAAGAGACATCTCTCTTATGATTAATTCTCTTTCTACTACTTCTTCTAATCTGATTCCAAACCACCACTCTGGTGTGGTTGGTTTGGAAGATTCCAAGTCTGCTTACAGCTTTCTACTTCTCTAGATTCTGTGTCTTCTGAGAAGGTAAACTGTTCCATACAACACAAATACCCTGTTCTAGGGTTTATATCTCCACACATCAAGATCCCAGCTTTCTTGTTTCGTTGGCGTTTTGGGTGAATTTGGGGAATTGAGTCTTTTGAACATTCCTTTTTGGATGATTTGTTGAGGAGAAAATTGGAATCCTTTCTAAAGTTCTGCCAAGTGTCAACCTTTGGGCTGAGAGTGGTGTGTGAGCCCCAATAGTTCCTTCCCACTCAGCTGCAAAATCCCATCCTTTTGAATTCCACTTTGTTTTCTTTGATTCTGGAGTGGTGGGTCTTTCTTGGATTCTCCAATAAGAGCTTGGTTTGGAATCTCTCCAGCTCCCTGTTTTTCCCTTGTTGTGTTCAAACTCAAAAATCTGTGGTAGTAAAAGATTTGAGAAGTTTGTTGTAGAGTTGGTTCTGTTAGATTTGTGATATGAAAATGATGAGATGGGCAGTGGAGATGCCATCACCAGCTTCATACCATCCATGCTCCAATTCGTTTGTGGAAAAATCCTGGACGCCAGAGGAGAACAAGATTTTCGAGAAAGCGCTGGCACTTTACGACACCGATACGCCTGATAAGTGGCAGCGGATTGCGAAGATGATCCCTGGGAAGTCAGTCGAGGAGGTGAAGAGGCGGTACAAGGTTTTGGAGGAGGATGTGAATTATATTGAAGCTGGATTGGTTCCAATTCCCGGTTACAACACTTCAGCTTTCACTCTTGAGTGGGTCGATAGCCGTGGGGGAATCAACGGCTTTAATCACTGTTTTGGTTCCGGAGGAAAGAGGTCTGGTGTTAGGACTTATGACCATGAGAGGAAGAAAGGTGTCCCATGGACTGAGGAGGAACACAGGCCAGTATCTCTCCTTATCTTTATTTTCTTTTAGCCGTACAATATTGTGATCTATATAATTTCAAGTTTCTGGAATTTTTTGATGGTGAGTTGTAAGTTGTCTTAGCTTTATGTACCAAAAACTACAAAGCTTAAAGCTTTTGCTCAAAGAAAACAACCAATTATTTGGTAAAGTGCATAACAATTTTGATTTTAGAGTCTTGTTGTGCCAAATGATGTTATGAGAGAAAGTTGATGACTCAAGTTGAATGAACTCAGTGTCTGTAAAAAAGCTATGATTTCATTAAAAGTAAAATATTTTTCTGATTTCTTTTTATTGATTTCAGGTTGTTTCTGAAAGGGCTCAATAAATACGGAAAAGGGGATTGGAGAAGCATATCGAGGAACTTCGTGACGTCTAGAACACCAACACAAGTAGCCAGCCATGCCCAGAAATACTATCTGAGGCTAAGTGCAGGAGGCAAGGACAAGAGAAGATCCAGCATACATGACATAACAACTGCCAATCTTCCAGACAACAATACTCCGTCGCCTTCCCGGGCCTCCATGCTTCCACCGCATTCTGGTTTGGCTGTTTCGCCCGACTTTGTGAGCCAGTTCTCGATGATCACCAACCCTTGCCAAGAGAAGGGTGCAGGTATGCTTCTCGATCCAACATTCATGCAAAGTTATCACGGGGATTGGATCGTACGGGAAGACATTCGAGTACCAAAATTGGCAAAGAGGCAGCAGTCTTCATGAGTGCACTATCGGATGCCAGCACATGTTGTTTCAGATGTAAGACGCGCTAATGGATTATAAGATGTGGTTCGTAAGATTATTGCTTATGATATCTCCTTAAGTTGCTCCTGTGAATATAGATTGATTGCTATTAAATGCTCTGGTTGATTGATTTTCCTCAGTTACTGAATTTTCACTTTCTGGATCTGATAAACTGAATTGGATCTCTTATGCAGTAATTCATCTCTAATATATTTTTTCTTTCAAAATTTTGATTTGCTAACTTGGGCACCAAAAGTAAAGTGTTGTGAGTCTGCTTTCCACTACTTCAGAATTGCATTCTTTTTCTTTCACCAACTTGTTATTGTGTCTGATGATCGTGCAATGATAAAGTACGGTGGATCGAATATTTCTCGCCTATTTCCACTGGCATCAGATCGTTGTGTTCCATATTTGTGTGTGAGATTTTGTGCCTACTGCCCATATCAGTTTGTTTCAAGAAGATCTAGAGTGCGCTTGGATATGATTTCGATGGCAAAAAATTCCGAATAATCATTTTTATCGTCATCCTTACCTTATTGGTAGATGCCTGGCCACCCAGGTTTTGGGAACTTCAGTTAGAATCCAATCCAAGTTTGAGAGAGAAAACACCACATTACGAACAATCAGAAACTATTCAGAAAAATATGTTTTACATCGATTCATCGCGAATTTATGCTGAACACACCCTTCGCTTTTAACCGAGCATCAGATTTATACTATTCCCTTATAAATTATTGTGGGAGAGACATAACGGTCTAGTATACTAGCAGTTACAAAATATTTTTAGCTCCTCACATATATAGGAGTGTGCCTGCTATGATTATGGCTTCTGAAATTGAGATCTCGGTGAGGCTGAAAGTTAATAAGAAACATGACTAAAAGGGTATGTTTACAGGAGTTCTTAGATCATGAATCCTGTCTCCAACTGCCTGCAATGATTCAGGGCTCCTTTTGTAGCAAGTTCCAAAAGAACTTTACAGTGCACATCTACTCCATTTGCATGTAAATTGTAATTTAGCTTCAAAATTTTAGTAGACCATTGTTGTTCTTTTTAATAGTAGTTGTACAAGGTACTTGGAGGAGCATGCATTGCTGCATGTATTTCCTCAACTATCCAATGATTTGTATAACAATTCTTTTGTGAAAGTAGATCAGGATGAAAAACTTGTTTAGAAGAGAACAAAAAGATGTTGGTGATGCTGTTCCCACCAACCTTGGTAAAGATTGGCAAGTTCAAGACAAAGTAGTTGCTCCACATTCCAATTTGAAGTCGGTTTGGGCCCATAATGCACTCACTGGTGAAAAAGATGCAGACACGAGCAAAGTGGTCATGTTCCATTATAACTTTTTCAGAGATACAAGACAAGATTGCCCCTACTTTCTCTAATGCAAGTTGCATATTAAAGGCCACTTTAATCACTTTAATTTTTATTCTAATATTGATCTGCCATTGGTGGGTAGAGAACACCACCACCAGTCCACCACCACCACCACATGACCAGCTTTTGAAACATGTTTGCTTTCCATAATGTTCATATGGATACCAGACAATTCAAATGTCATGCCTTTTCAAACTGAGATTCTACTAGTGTTTAGTCTCATTTGCATGGGATTCTATCTCAAAATGTAGTTGGCAAAAGCAATCATAAAAGAAATATGTTTGCAGTAATGTTACTTTTTTTTTGCTTGCATGCCATAACAAAAGGACCTTATTGTTTATTCTGTCATTAATATTAGTAATGTCGTAAATTTCGTTCTACAATTGTTTTACCAATCTAGTTACCATCAAACACTCGTTTAGCAGAGTAAGTGTTGGATCAAATTATTTCTACGTTGTTACCATGCCATTCAACATCAAGCATATATGTTTCAACATACATCTTCACCATCATTACATAATCACATTTTGTGCTTCATTCCATTTCGAACGTGAGCTACATCACCTCATGCTTTTCATTAGTTCATCTACTGTGAAGAACTAGTTTTCACTCGTTGTAACGTGAAATCAGTGAATAACTAGTTTTCACTATTTGTAATGTGAATTCTGGTGAACAAAATATTAATCAAGTATGATTTTAAACCCTACTAACATATCCAACCTGGGAAACCCCACGGCCACATTGGAGAACAATCGACCAAGTCGAGTATGCTCTCGTCGACAAGGGTGTAGAAAGTAGAAACTATCTGGCAGTTTCTCTAGTAAAATCTTTGATGTGGTTTACTTGCTGTCATCAGTTGTAATGTGAAGAACTAAGTATTAGGTGACTTTCTTTGACAAGCTAAAGCAGCACAGCACACCACAAGTGAGGAGAATAAGTGATTTAAATGGTGGGGAGGATGGCAAAACAGTTATAAAATGATTTTTTGCAAAATAAACAAAAGTAAAGACATAAGATACAAAATAAGATTTTGTAGTCATCATGCAAGCAAAAGGCTTATGTGATGGCTTGAACAAAGAATAAAAATAGAGAGAGAGATTTTTTGTTTGAAAAAAGCCATGAGAAATCAAACTTCTCTTATTCAGATAGAATGTCAAGGAGGAAAAAAAGAAGAGAAACAAGGAAATGAAATAAAAAGATAAAAACAAGCATGTGTTTTGGTTAAACATGGAAACATATTTCTTTTGAGGATCTACTTCTTCCCCATTTTCAATCCAAATCCCAGGGGAAAAAGAGGATCAGGTAATGGATTCCCATGTCCTGCAACACTTGATAGCTGAGATATGTGTCTGAACCAGGCCACTGGAAGAACACCTTCAAAATCATAATTACCAAATATAACTTCTGCAACTCCCCCTCCCTCACTTCCTGGAAGCCAGGCAGCAACAATGGCTTCCACATTCTCGTGTATTTCCAGTGGCAGCGTCAAGGGTCTACCCGAGACGACAATCGCCAATGTTGGGATTTTACTGGCTACAAATTTGATCAATGCATCTCCATTGAAAGGTATGTCAAGCTCTGTTCGGTCTCCCTTGAATTCTGCGTAAGGTTCTTCCCCAACTACGACGATAGCGTAGTCGAATTCTTGGCCTCCTAAGGTCGCTTCTGATGGTTCTTCTGAGTAGACCACCTCAGTGTTGTTCCCGACTGATGCTTTGATGCCATCAAGGATGGTTGTGCCTGCAATTAATTAAAAATTCGGAATTAGTTTAACAGAATGGACTCTGAAAATTTATGTTCCTGCAATAACTAGAAACTTATCAACCAACATAACTAACCGACTGACCAAATAACTAATCAACCAACCAAATAAGTGAGTAACCAGTTTTAATGTGAAAAAAGGAAAAGAAAACCTTTTGTAATTGGACCCTTGCTTCCAAACCATTCTATTGTCCATCCTCCACACTGGTATCCAATGTCATCAGCATGACTCCCAGCAACAAGGACCTTTTTCGCATTCCGGTCTAGAGGCAACATGGGTTTGTTTGCATCTTTTCCGTTCTTCAGTAGGACCAACGATTTTCGAACTGCCTCACGTGCAAGGTCTCGATGGTCCTGCAGAAAATTGAGGAAATGGTACAACACATCAATCAACAGATGACTCTGTTAAAACTTTTGTGACATAATTTATCAACTAAACATAAAAATTCATCTTATTACCTGGCAACCGACAAACTTGAGTAATGATCTATCAGAGAAAGGGTGCTCAAATAGTCCAGCAAGAAATTTGACTCTGAGAATCCGTTCCACTGCATCGTCGATTCTTGCCATTGACACCTCCCCAGATTCCACCAGACTTGTCAAGTCTTCTAAGAACAAGTTGTATCTGAAGGGTACCATAACCTGCATATTTCCGCAGATGCAAGAGGTGAATCAGTTGGTTGGAAAGTTCACTTGTATTAAGTCAGCCATTTATCGGTTTCATTGCTTACCATATCGACTCCAGCATTGATGCAAGTAGAAATGCAAGCCCGATAATTAGACCCATATGGATCAGATAAACGATCGAGTGCTTCCCAATCCGATATCACAAATCCCTACAAGTAATGACATTCAGTATTCTTTCAAACATGAAGATTTTTTCCTAGCTTATTACTTGTTTAAAATCCTTTGAAATCCAATCAATTAGATTACAGTTTAAATATAAAAAATGCGCAATTCAATTACAGATGCTGTGTTTAATTCAATTCACAAAAAATATAACCTTGAAATTCAACTTTTCTTTCAGAATCCCATTAATAAGATCATGGCTGGTGTGCATTCGTGTCCCATTCCAACTGGAATAAGATGCCATTATTGTGCAAACTCCTTGATCTAGACAGTTTAAGTAGGGTTTCATGTGGATCTTCTCAAGCTCCTCAAGGGAGCAAACAGTGTTGCCTTCGTTAACTCCGCCTTGCGTACCACCATCACCGACGAAATGCTTTGCACAAGCGATCACATTAGTCCTGCAAGAAACCATACCCATAAATTTTCATGATCAAAAGATAACATTATCAAACGATTCTTTCTTGATATAAAACACAAAAAGACATTGTAATGACATGTCTCCAAGCTCTCATATAATCCAACCCGGTCCTTTACTCACAAGACAACTGAAACATAATAACCTCATTACACATCATTGCAAATGAGCCTGCAAAAATACTTAGTCTAGAAGTTGTTGTGGCAGTGAACTCCTGTCTCAACTCGCACAATTTACATTTTGCTGAGTCAATGTGAGAACATGATTAGGATATGGTAGATATAGTTCGATTGGTGGTGTTCTTACTTCTTATCTGCAAGAAACGGATATCCAGCAGAATGTCCTTCGGGTGGCGATCCCTGCAGACCAGTGACAAGGGAGCTCATCTTACAGACCACCTCGGTGTCTTCGCTGTAGCTCTCATAACACCTTCCCCATCTATAATCCTTGCATACCTGATCCAAGCAATCCATTTATCGAAATATACATTTCACTGCAGCAAAAACCAAGTAACTGAACCTTATCCAAAATCCAGTCATGATTCAGCTACAAAAAATGTTTTTAGTGTTAAGAAAATCAACTTGGATTCTCCTGGTGTATATTTTAGTTATATTATATGCTAGAAAGTTAGAAGGAACTAATAGAGTCAAGTTAACTCGAGGAATACGAAAGCAAAGAGACATCCGCTGAAATTCTAAAAATATTCAAATGATGAAATTTACAAATTACAATCCTAAAATTTACGAATGATGTGATTCGTGAGGAACGCATTCATGTTCAAAAACTATTAATTAAACATATACTGATAATGTACTTACTACTTAGTACCATGAACGATTTACAATTTTTAAGGTAAATGATCTCTAATGATACTCATAAATCACACACTTTTAGATCCCATTTGAAATTCAAATCCAAGTTAGACTGCGAAATCCAAAACTCAACAAAAAAACTACTAGTAGATACACCCAGATGTTACTCACAGCCACACATGGAGCAAATGCGCAATGAATTCCTGTGCCCCTAACTTCCAGTGCTGTCGCGGCTCCAATTTTTCGAACCAATTCCGCATCTCTAAACATTCCAATTAATCATCGCACTTACAAGACGCAAAAGGGTAAGAACGAAAACACTAAAAATTTGAAACTTTAAGCCACCTGGTGGCGCCGAGGCTGACGTTGTGTGGGAAAATGGTGGCACCAACAACATTGCTGTTGCCATGCACAGCGTCGGTGGCGTAAAGGATGGGAATCCCAAGCCTTGAAGTCAAAGCCCACTTCTGGAACTCATCCACCATCTCTGCCCATTCCTCCGGTGTTGCATTCTCTCTTGGTGCGCTGCCGCCACCGTTCAGCACGCTTCCTAAATCAACACAACACTTGTAGTTAGTATTTATTGGAAATTAACTCATTTTCTATTCTGATGATCCGATTCCTACCTCTCTGGCTCAAATGTACAAGTTAAAGACTCAACAACAACAGCTAGTCAAGATTTGTTTTTTTTATGGTTTTATTATGAATTCAAGAAACAAGTTTTGTGTTAGAGATTGCATCTAATGCATGTGTCCGTCAATTGCTCAGTTTTATGTTTCTTCAAAACCTTTTTGTATTTTTAAATTAAATCCAACCAAAGACTAATGATCTACCTACGTAGTTTTAGCCCCAGTTGATTACTTAACTCAATTTCATGTTAAAACTAGAACTATCATGTTAAAACGAGAACTCAAACAATATTGTTTTACTTAGTTTTGTTGTTAACAAAAGAAGAGAAAAACCATGATCACTCATCTTTAAGTTAAAATGTTCAATTTTCGTTGGCGAAGGCTCAAATTTAAGGGAAAGTGCTTAATTTTTATCCTCTCTATTTTGGGTCACCTAAATATTCAATTTTGTTGGTAAAAAACTAAAAACCAAAATTTCAGGCAAAAACAAATAAAATATTAATGGGAAAATAAATAAAGAAAAAAGAAATTGCATGACAAAACAAACCTATGGAGAGTTCAGAAAGGGTTGTTTGGGAAGTGACTTTTCTCTCAATCTGAGTCATCTGAGCAATCTTCTCTTGCAGTGTCATCCGAGACATGAGATCTTTCACCCTCTCTTCCACTCCTGCTGTTAAATCTTTGTAAATCTCCATCTTCATCTTGCTCTGCTCTTGTTTTGCTGCCTTTTAGTGTGAGTGTGAGTTTTGTTGTCTGAAGTAGAAAACAAAAGAGTGACATAAACGCTTGTCTTTTTGTTGGTTTATAAACCAACCAGTGAGGGCTGATTTGATATTTTGTCGACCGTTAATAATAGTTATCTCTATTCTCTACCAACTAAGCACTGTTTGGTTGTCACCCACCAAGTAAACATAAATTAGATCTCGGAACGTCTAAAAATAGAAGCTCGTTCTTGACTATCGAACAATCTCGATAAACGAATGAGATTTTTCTTCTTCTTCTTCCTATTTTTGTCAATATGCTAAGTATTCTCCCTCCACAATCATGTAAAACTAAGTTAACTGCTCGTGTAATAGTCTTCAGCTTGTAACGGATCAAGTGACAAGAAGCAACACATTCGCAATTCTGTAATTTAGTTTTCTTGCAATTGTTTTTGAGAAAATATAAAAAAACTGGAAAAAGATTTCTAGATGCGAGGTTTTAGGCCAGAGATATTTGTAACGTGAGATCTTTGCAAAAATCACTAACTTTTAAGACATCTCTTCTATTTTTTATATTGTTTCTAAAAGCATTTTAAATTACAAATTAATGAAATTCAGCTTCACTTCTTAACTCGAGTTGTATTAAGAAGGAACGTGGTTAAAATTGATAATTCATTTAAATCGAATGAGGTAACTTTAGTGGAACAAGGAGAAATGTCATACTTGGACATTTACAAGGGATTCTTATAAAATAACATTAAAAAGAGTATATGTAAATACAAAATCTTAGAGTTATGTAAAACAAGACGAATTATTTTATTGAGTTCCAGTTATCATCAAGCAATTTGTGTTCATTCATACATTATTATTTTGTTTGGTCAAGTAAAAACATATGTTCGGGTCAATTTCTTTTAATCATAATGGAACTATAGTTCAAAGAAGTACATGAACAAAGTGTTGGAATATTGAGTTTGGGCTAGGCCCATGAATAGCTCAATTGAAGAAATCCAATGTTGAGATGAAGATGAGAACTATTGCCCCATGTGCCATGTGCTCACCTCTACTTTTTAGTCCCACATTGGTAAAGCTAACAAGTTGAAGGATGTTGATAAACATACTATTCACTTGTCACTTTGTAGGTGGAAAGAGAGGAGGAGAGAATTCTCCACACACGCGCGCGTCCGTCCCGGTCCGGGGCGTGGCGTGGCGGCGGGGGATTTGGGGGAAATTAGAGGCTTTAGCCTCAGGGTGATGGGTGTATTTATTTTTGGACATCAAGGTAATTGTTTTTGCAATTAAGTCCTTGACGGTTACAAGAATAAATACATATATATATATATCATCTCTACGGAAACGGAAACCGTCCCTCTCCGGCGATTTCCCCTCCCCGAATCCAAAGTTGGTCAACGTCTGATTCTTGCGAGGTTTCGCGCTGTTTTCGAGGTCCGTCGACTCCGGTGTGCGCCTGTTCGACGGTGAGACCGTTCTATCCTGGGAGAAAACCGGCAGACCATCAAACGCACTGGTATGTGGGCCGATATTTTCTCTGAGGCAAGTCGCCTTCCGACGGCTCGGTCTATGATGTCGTTTCTGATTCATGTTCCTTCGTTTCTTGTTTTCCTTTACATGTTTTTGTATGTTGGCTTTATCTGAATCCTTATGGAATATTTATTCGTAATTGTATCAACACAAAGTATGACAACAACGTATGAAGATCTGGTTGACCGCTATTGGTTTAGTTGACGTAATTGAAAAGGCTTTCCCACTTTCTGAAACTGAAGATCCCCAAATCAAAGCAGCACAAGATCTGTGGATAGAGAAGGACAAATTATGTCGAGGTTGCAGTCTGTTGGCTTTGTTCAACGTGCTCTTCGATGTTTATAGTTCGTCCTTCTCTGCTTCTGCGACTGCAAAGGATTTATGGGATGAGATGGATATATATATATATATATATATATATATATATATATATATATATATATAATACTGAGGACTTAGGTCATGAAAAGTATTATGTTGGAAAATTCCTGAAGTTTCAAATGGTGGAAAGCAAGTCAGTTACTGAACAAGCTCATCAGTTTATGATTCTAATCCATGGCTTAAAAGAGGCTGACATGAAGCTTCCTGAGAAGTTTCTAGTAATGTCAATTATTGAGAAGTTCCCTCGATCCTGGGAGGACTTCGGGATGTCTCTAAAGCATAGGAGAGGAAAACTGACTATGGATGACCTCATGGTTGCTATTGCAATCGAGGAGGAACATCGGGGTGAAAAACCAGTGATGCCTGTAGAGTTCCATCCAAAGGCAAACGTATTAATTGGATCCTCATCTAAGTCACATTTTAAAGGAAAACCACAACCTATTAATAAGACTAAACCCAAGGTCAAAATCCAGAAAAGGCCAACAAACAAACCATGTTGGAATTGTGGACAGGTTGGGCACTGGGCTAAGGATTGTCCATCCAAGAAAGCCAAACGCCAACAAGGTACCACTGAATCGACTCCACAGGTCAATGTATTGACCGAGGTGGATGAGACCAACAGTAAGTTTGTTTCTGTTAATCCTCATGTTTTTTCCATTTATGAACCACGTGAGTGGTTGGTTGACACTGGGGCTAATGTGCATGTATGTGCTGACAAGTCCATGTTTGTCTCTTACCAGCCTGTTGATCGTAGATCTGTAGCGATGGCCAATGGGAATGTTGCAAAGGTGCTTGGAATTGGACGTATCGACTTGAAGTTACCTTCAGGACGAGTTCTTTCTCTGCACAGGACGCATCATGTGCCTGCTGTTCGTCGTAATATTATTAGTGGTCCGTGTCTGGTAGTTGAGGGTTATGAAGTAACATTTAAATGTAACAAAGTTGTGATTACTCTTTCTGGTACTTTTATTGGCAAGGGGTACTTGTCTTGTGGTGCTTTTTTAATTCATGTTGAACCTGCTTTTTATAATCGCAATGCTATTTCTGTTAAAGATGTGTCTTCTCCTGTTGTTTATTCCATTGAATCTGGTGATGTTTGGCATAAACGTTTAGGACATGTGAATTATCAATGTTTGAAAAGAATGATGAATTTAAATATGATTCCTAGGTATGCTATTGAGAATAAAAAATGTCAAGTGTGTGTACAAGCTAAACAACCGAAAAGACCGTTTCATTCTGTGACTAGAAATACTAGTATTTTAGATTTAGTACACACTGATACTTGTGAATTCAATGACATGTTAACTAAGGATAAAAAGAAATATTTTATCACTTTCATTGATGATAGTTCAAAGTATTGCTATGTTTATCTTTTGAAAAGTAAAGATGAAGCGTTATCTAAGTTTCTTATTTTTAAGAATGAAGCAGAGACACAAACTGAAAAGAAACTTAAGAGGTTGAGATCTGATAGAGGTGGTGAATATACGTCCAACCTGTTTGAACAAGTGTGTCAGGATTCTGGCATAGTTCATGAGGTGACGGCGCCGTATTCTCCACAATCTAACGGAATTGCTGAACGAAAAAATAGAACATTATCTGATATGATTAATGCATTATTAGAGAGTTCAGGATTACCCAAATATATGTGGGGAGAAGCTTTGAATACGGCTTGCCATATTCTGAATAAAGTTCCTCAGAAACATAAGGAGGATAGTCCATTCGAACTCTGGTGTGGTCGAAAACCTAGCCTTAAATATCTTAAAGTTTGGGGTTGTCTTGCAAAAGTGTTAATCCCTGAACATAAGAGGAAAAAACTTGGTCCCAAGATTGTTGATGCAATATTTATCGGATATGTGATTAATAGCTATGCGTACAGATTTTTGGTAATCAAGTCCGAGATATCTGGCATAGATGTTAACACAATTGTTGAATTTCGTGATGCCACATTTTTTGAGGATGTATTTCCTATGAAATCTGGAGTTCCTCAACAAGTTTCTTCTTCAGTTGATCCCTCTACGTCTGGTTCCATCCACGAGCATGTGGAAAGGATGACAAATGTGGGGGCAAATTTGTCTATTGCCGATTTTGAGTCTTCTCAAACTCAAGTTGAAATTGAACCTAGAAAGAGCAAACGTTCTCGAATTGCCAAGGATTTGGGAAGTGATTTTATCACATACCACATCGAGGGTGATCCTAACACTTTCAAGGATGTTATGGCTTCATCTGAAGCAAAGCATTGGAAAGATGCAGTTAAGGTCGAGATGGACTCTATTGTCTCTAATGGGACATGGGAGTTGGTAAATCTTCCTCCAGGTTGTTCAACAATCGGATGTAAATGGATATTCAAAAAGAAATTAAAACCAGATGGTTCCATTGATAAGTATAAAGCCAGATTAGTTGCCAAAGGGTTTAAACAAAAGGAAGGAATAGACTATTTCGATACCTATTCTCCAGTGTCTCGTATGACTACTATCCGAGTGCTCTTGGCATTGGCGTCTGTATATGATTTTACAATCCATCAAATGGATGTAAAAACTGCTTTTCTTCATGGTGACCTTGAAGAAGAAATTTATATGGACCAACCTGAAGGATTTGTAGCTTTTGGAAACGAGAACAAAGTTTGTAAACTTGTTAAGTCTCTTTATGGACTTAAACAAGCCCCAAAAGCTTGGCATGAGAAATTTGACAAAATTATATTATCATTTGGATTCCAGGTTATTGATTCTGATAAATGTGTCTATTGCAAAGTTCAAAGTAATGCGTGTATTGCATTGTGTTTATATGTTGATGACATTTTATTGTTTGGATCTAATTTGAATATAATACATGAAACTAAGTCCTTCTTGTGTACTAAGTTTGAGATGAAGGATATGGGTGTTGCAAATGTGATCTTGGGTATCAAACTGACTAGGTCAGTTGATGGTATTTCCATATCTCAATCTCACTATGTTGAGAAGATTCTTGAGAGATTTGGCTATACGAATTGTAGATCTGTGAAAACCCCATATGATTCATCAAAACCTTTGTACAAGAACAAGAGTGGTGTTCCAGTTTCACAACTGAGATATTCTCAGATTATAGGTAGCTTGATGTATCTTGCAAATTGCACACGACCAGATATTTCATTCTCGGTGAGCAAACTTAGTAGATACACAAGTTGTCCTGATCGTACTCACTGGGAGGCTTTGGATAGAGTACTTAAGTACTTGAAGGGTACTTCTACCCTTGGGCTGCATTATGGGAAATTCCCAGCTGTACTAGAAGGGTACAGTGATGCAAGCTGGATAACCAAAAACTCTGGGAGTAACGGTGTTACAGGGTATGTTTTTACTCTGGGTGGAGGCGCAGTCTCCTGGAGGTCTACAAAACAGACCATATTGTCTCGATCTACATTTGAGGCTGAACTTTGTGCTTTGGATACAAGTGGAATGGAAGCTGAATGGCTGAAAGGACTCCTTTCTGAATTGCCAATGACTAGCAAACCAGTTCCTGCAATATCTGTACATTGTGATAGTATGACTACTATTGCAAAGTTAAGAAGCTCAAAGTATAACCACAAACAAAGGAGACACATCCAAGTCAGACTGAAGTCTGTAAGGGAATTGATCTCGGAAAGGGTGATAGTTGTTGATTTTGTTGGTACCAAAGACAATACAGCTGATCCTTTCACCAAAGGACTTGATCTAGTACAATATCTGAAATCCAAGTTGGGGATGGGACTGAGACCCATTACATGACTCATCTAGAGTGGCAACCCAACCAATCTGAGTGGAGATCCCACGAAGTTGGTTCAATGCGGTAATAACAAGTTCTTGAGTGAGTCAAGTGCAACTCATTGGTGATACATTGTAGGTCATACATTGTATCTGTGTCAATACCCCAAAGAATGGATATGTTGCTGAAACTGCAAGTTTAGTAAGAGTGTAGACTCTGAATGGGTTCAAGTCTTTGAGACAAGATGTTAGCAGTGCATCTTTGGAGAAGCCCAACTATGTGAATGCAATTGTGTGGCCGCAATTAGAGGAATGGGGGTCATTCCTTGAAAGCATTCGTGAAACAGGATACAGATGCATGGCCGTAAAGCATCAACCCTGTAGATTGCAGCATAACCTGCTTAGTGTTGTTCTCAATGGACATCTCCACACAAAAGGTTCAAGTTCAAGACTTCGTTTCACTTAGTTCCTGTGGGGGTAAAGTTGAAGGACTCAGGTCGTGGTTCAAACCCGAAAGGTACCATTACTGAAAGCACTAGGCTGCAAGGTTTGGTCTCTCGATCAACAATGGATTTGTGGGGGATTGTTGGAATATTGAGTTTGGGCTAGGCCCATGAATAGCTCAATTGAAGAAATCCAATGTTGAGATGAAGATGAGAACTATTGCCCCATGTGCCATGTGCTCACCTCTACTTTTTAGTCCCACATTGGTAAAGCTAACAAGTTAAAGGATGTTGATAAACATATTATTCACTTGTCACTTTGTAGGTGGAAAGAGAGGAGGAGAGAATTCTCCACACACGCGCGCGCGCGCCCGTCCCGTCCCGGTCCGGGGCGAGGCGAGGCGTGGCGTGACGTGACGTGGCAGCGGGGGATTTGGGGGAAATTAGAGGCTTTAGCCTCAGGGTGATGGGTGTATTTATTTTTGGACCTCAAGGTAATTGTTTTTGCAATTAAGTCCTTGACGGTTACAAGAATAAATACATATATATATATATATATATATCATGACAGTTTCCTCCTAAAATATACACACGTTCTTTTTTTTTTCCATCATCTCTACGGAAACAGAAACCGTCCCTCTCCGGCGATTTCCCCTCCCCGAATCCAAAGTTGGTCAACGTCTGATTCTTGCGAGGTTTCGCGCTGTTTTCGAGGTCCGTCGACTCCGGTGTGCGCCTGTTCGACGGTGAGATCGTTCTATCCTGGGAGAAAACCGGCAGACCATCAAACGCACTGGTATGTGGGCCGATATTTTCTCTGAGGCAAGTCGCCTTCCGACGGCTCGGTCTATGAGGTCGTTTCTGATTCATGTTCCTTCGTTTCTTGTTTTCCTTTACATGTTTTTGTATGTTGGCTTTATCTGAATCCTTATGGAATATTTATTCGACATATGTAACCCACTGTATTACATGATCATATTTGTAATTGTATCAACACAAAGTATGATAAGAAAGCGATTGTTTTACAAAAAATGTTTAGAACCCTCAACCTTCAGTCATCAACTCTTCATCATTCCTTGTGTAAACACTAGCAAGTAGCAGGAACCTAGAGCTTAACACTTTGGTTATATTTAAATGACTTGCAAAAATAATTAAAATATTTACAGACTATTGGGGGCAATTGGTATGCACAAATTTGAGAGAGAACCCCACTTTCAAGCTCAAAAACTGTAGTAATGACCATGACATGTAATAAAAACCAAGCTTCACATACAGATAGAATATCAAGGAGGAAAGAAAACGAGAAACAAGGAAAAAGTTGGTGGTATGCAATACAAACAGAAATTCCTTCAAACCCCGCAAAGAAAACAAAAATATACAAACCAGCATTTGCTTTTTTTTGTGTGGTAATACATAGCAATACATTTTTTTGTAGAATCTACTTAAAATTTTCCCATTTTCAAACCAAAACCTAGAGGGTCGGCTATTGGATTTCCATGTCCTGCAACAGTTGATATCTGAGATATGTTTCTGAACTCATAATCACCAAATATAACTTCTACAACTCCCCCTCCACTAGTGGAGAATATTATATACTCGTCGTCCAATAGACATCGACTATTTTAAGGAAGCCATACAGCAACAAAAGCTTCCACATTCTCATGTAGTTCCGGTGGCAGTGTTAAGGGTCTACCCGAGACGATAATCGGCAGTGTTGGGATTTTGCTGGCTACAAATTTTGTCACTGCATCTCCATTAAAATGGATGTCGAGTTCAGTCCGGTCTCCCTTGGTTTCTGCAAAAGGCTCCTCTGTAACGTCCCGAAACAGCGGAAGAAATTTTTCAAATTTAAAACACAAACATACGACCGTCAACGGTCAACGAGGGCACGCTACTAGAAAAGTCAACAGAATATATATATAAAATATCTCCACGTGGAAGTCATAATACAGAGTGTCAAAAGAGCGATTACATGTCTAATACATAACTACTGTAATCACTACCTCTACAAAAAAGCTAAGAAGACAGGACCAGATCCCGGAGGCACTCCCCTCGGTCACCACCAACCTAAGACTGTCTGCTCCCTGAAAATGAAACATAAAATCTGCCTGAGTTCCCGAAAGGAACCCCGTATGCCAACATCTCCTACATATACAGAAATACAGATGAAAATGCCAAGAATGCTCATGCAATGCAATCCGCCTCGGGCCCAATGAATGCCCCAACCGCTGCGGACCATCTCCCAGCCGCGCCAGGGGCATGGGAATCATCCCCCACCCTGCCAATCCAGGCCCACACGAGGAGGTCTCGGCTTTCCTCCACAGGGAAAGTGCATCCCCTTCCCCCACCAGGGAAGAAGGCATCTACCACCCACACAGGCATGGCAGGCATCCCTCTGCCGCACCGGCATCCACGAGGGGTCCAACAGAAAATACGCTCTCGTCGTAGGTGAAATCCGTAGCTCCGAGGTCCGGTGATCGACCGTGGGCTCGGCAGCCGGTAGTCGCCTCTGCTCGACGTCACGTATGTGGATAAATCCACCAAGGAAAGATAATTCGACCCACCAGTCGAACAAGGTCAAATCTAGCGGTCGACCGTTTGGAAGGTCTACGCTATACGTTTTATATACATATATATCCTGTCGGTCGAACCAGGGTCCGTTCAACCGATAAGGAAAACTGCATGAATCCTGCCCACTGCATTCGGTCGACCGAAACTCTTTCGGTTGACCGGATCAGCAGACACTTCACTACAGGAAAACTGCACGCGGTCGGTCGACCGGATCCAGAGCGGTCGACCGTTTAGATGGTCAACGCTCTTGACCGACTTTGTGCAGTTCGGTCGACCGAGACACACTCGGTCGGCCGAAGGTCTGTCTACCCTATCTACTGGGATCGGTCGACCGAACAACCACCGGTCGACCGGACTAATATAACCCTTATAAAATATTCCCGCTAAAATTTGGCATAAACGGTCGACCGTCACACAGACGTCGTTTGACCGTTTTCGGGCAGCAAGTTATTTTTATAAAATATCGGTCGACCGAACCTCACACGGTCGACCGAAACACTACAATATCGCACTGAATAGGCATCATTTAGACGTTGTTCGGTCGACCGAGACACACAACGGTCGACCGAACCAGTCGTCTTCAACCTTGGTTCAGTGGGATTTTCGCCGGGGAAACGGCACCAACGCCGCCCCCTACACTCCCACACCTCTTGGGGAGTTACTATGAAGACTTGGCATACCTTTCACCGCGAAGAAGACGTGTGCGGCGAGCTCCTCCTCCTCCGGCGTCGCCTCAAGCTTCTTCTTCTCGAGCTCCCTCCTACGGCGCCTCTTCTCCGCGTCGCCGGTGCTCCCGCTCTCCTCCTGGTCCGCCGGAAGCAAGGGAAGGTGGTGAGAGTGTGATGAGTGGAGAAGAAAATGGGGAGAAAAGAGGAAAAATGAGATGTGTTGGGTGGTTTTAAACCAAACCCCTCCACCAACCCTACACCCTACCCATACTTCACTTCATCCCCACCATACTTCATACACCCACCCCATACTCTCACTCTCTCTCACTTCCACGACTTTACAATCCACCCTCCTTAAAAGGATTTCGCCCCGAAATCAGAAAGGTAACTCACCGAAAAGCTCCGGATACTGCTTCCGAACTTCCTCCTCGATCTCCCAGGTGGCCTCGCGCTCACTGTGATGCTGCCATCTGACCTTAACCATCGGAATGGTCCTCCTCCTGAGCTGATGGTCCATCCGATCGATGATCTCAATTGGCCTCTCCTCAAGTGACAAGTCCTGCCGGATCTCAGGCACTGCAATCTCTATCACATGTGTCGGGTCTGCAACGTACTTCCTCAACATAGAAACATGGAAGACGTTGTGAAGGCCAGAGAACTGTGGTGGCAAAGCAACTCTGTAGGCGACCTCCCCGACACGATCCAAGATCTCAAAAGGTCCGACATACCTCGGACTGAGCTTCCCCTTCTTCCCGAACCTCATCACTCCCCGAGCTGGTGAAATCTTCAGGAAGACGTGATCTCCAACCTCGAAGCTCAAAGTCCGTCTGCGTCGGTCAGCATAACTCTTCTGTCTGCTCTGTGTTGTAGCCAACCTCCTCCTGATCAGGTCAACCTTCTCTGCGTACATCTGCACAAGCTCTGGACCCACTAACTGCCTCTCGCCTACGTCACTCCAGCATACCGGCGATCTGCACGGCCTCCCGTACAACGCCTCATACGGTGCCATCCCAATACTAGCATGGTAGCTGTTGTTGTAGGCGAACTCGATCAGAGGTAGATGCTCACCGGTACTCCGTGCAATCTGACGATCTCCTCCACATACAGCTTCGCCAGACTCTCCAAAGGCAAGGTGGTCCTAATGGCCAGAAAGTGCGACGACTTGGTCAGTCTATCGACTATCACCCAAATCGCGTCATGGAACCGCCTCGTCTTCGGTAGCCCCGTAACGAAGTCCATCGTTACGTGCTCCCACTTCCACTCTGGAAGCTCGATGCTCTGCATAGGCCCAGCTGGTCTCTGGTGCTCGATCTTCACCTGCTGACAGACCAAACACCGACTCACGAACTCTGCAATGTCCTTCTTCATGCCTCTCCACCAGAAGTTCCGCTGCAAGTCCTTATACATCTTCGTACTCCCTGGATGGATGGTGTACTTCGCTCTGTGTGCCTCCTCCATGATGTCATCTCTCATCCCATCAACCCTCGGCACCCAGATCCGCCCTCTGAATCTCAGACCTCCATCGACCCCAACACTGAAATCTGACCCCTCTCTGGCAGTCAACTCCAGCAAACTGGCCAACTCATCATCCTCATGCTGCGCCTGTACTACCTGTGAAACAGTCTGTGGCTCTACCCGCAATCCAGCTAACACTGCTCCCTCAGAGTCCCCAGTGAACGGCCTCCACTCTGCCAATGACTCAAGCAGTCTCCACTCTTGAAGGCACATGCCAGCAACTGATAGCTCCACTCTCCTACTCAAGGCGTCTGCAACTGAATTCGCCTTTCCCAGATGGTAAGAGATGGTGAAATCGTAGTCCTTAATGAACTCCAACCAACGACGCTGTCTCATATTCAACTCCTTCTGGGAGAAGAGGTACTTCAGAATCTGGTGATCGGTGAACACCTCAAACTGCTCACCATACAGGTAGTGTCTCCATGTCTTCAGTGCGTGCACAACGGCTGCCAACTCCAAGTCATGCGTCGGGTAATTCCTCTCATGAGTCTTCAGCTGCCTCGAAGCGTATGCAATCACCCTCCCGTGCTGCATCAACACGCAACCCAAACCAATGCCAGACGCATCACTGTAGACCACAAAACCTCCTGTGCCGCTCGACAGCGTCAAAACTGGGGCTGTCGTCAATCGTCTCTTCAGCTCCTGAAAGCTGTCCTCGCACTTCTGGGACCAAACAAAAGTGACTCCCTTCTGCGTCAGGGCAGTCAGAGGTGCAGCTAACCTCGAGAAGTCTTTGATGAAGCGACGGTAGTAACCCGCCAATCCAACAAAGCTCCTGATCTCCGTCACGCTCGTAGGGGCTCTCCACTCAGTCACTGCCTCTACCTTCGCCGGATCCACCGAAATCCCCTCCGCAGAAACGATGTGACCCAGAAATGCGACTCTGTCCAACCAGAATTCGCACTTCGAAAACTTAGCATACAATCTCTGGTCTCTCAAAATGCTAAGTACAATCCGCAGGTGCTCTCTGTGCTGCTCCACATCGGGTGAGTAAATCAGGATATCATCCACAAAGACCACGACACAACTATCCAAGTACTGCCTGAACGTCCGGTTCATCAGATCCATGAAAGCCGCCGGAGCGTTCGTCAACCCAAAAGGCATCACCAAAAACTCATAGTGCCCATATCTGGTCCTGAATGCAGTCTTCTGGACATCCTCCTCTCGGATCCTCAGCTGATGGTATCCTGAGCGTAGGTCTATCTTAGAGAAGACCTTCGCTGACTGCAACTGATCGAACAGGTCCTCAATCCTAGGTAGGGGATACCTATTCTTGATGGTGACCTTGTTCAGCATCCTATAGTCAATGCACATTCGCAAAGACCCGTCCTTCTTCTTCACAAACAGCACTGGCGCGCCCCAAGGTGAGACACTCGGTCTGATGAAACCAGCCTCCATCAGCTCCTGTAGCTGCTTCCTCAACTCTGCCAACTCTGCGGGCGCCATCCTGTACGGGGCCTTCGACTGCGGTGAGGTGTCTGCTGCCAGCTCAATGCAAAACTCCATCTCTCGCAGAGGCGGCAATCCTGGAATATCATCTGGAAACACCTCTGTAAACTCCCGTACCACATCTATCTCGTCCAGCCTCGGAGACTCAGCCTCTGGAACAACCAGCGTCGCCAGAAACGCTCTGCAACCCTGCTGCATCAACTTCTGAGCCCTCAAATCTGACACCACAATGCGGCCTCCTCTGTTCCTGACTCCTCTAATCATGATATCAGGCAACCCCATCCTCGGAATCAAAACCTTCTTCTCACGGCAAAGGACACGCACGTCATGCCGGGACAGCCAGTCCATCCCAAGAATAACGTCGAAGTCCTCCATCGGTAGCAAGACCAGATCTGCCGGAAAATCTTGGTCTCCCGAAACAACCGTGGCGCCGGGGATGAAGCTCCCCACAGTGCTCACCAGACCCAGGGGTGTGCTGACCTCCAAAGTGGCAGTCAACATCGCAAGGGTACAGCCCAACACTCCCGCAAATCGCTCCGAGATGAACGAGTGTGTCGCGCCACAATCAAAAAGCACTCTAGCCTCTAAACCTGCCACAAGAAGTGTACCTTCCACGACGGTGCTGGCGTCCCTCGCCTCCTCTGCCTGGACAGTGAAGACTCGTCCAGTGCGCTGACCCTGCTGCGGTGCTGTAGGTCTCCTAGCTCCGCCGCCACTGACACTCGGAAGTCCCGGAGGTCTGCTCGGTCCAGCACCCATGCTAGGGCAGTTCCTGACGATGTGGCCCTGCTGACCACAACCATGACAAGTAATCGACCCAAAGCAGCGCCCAGTGTGCACTCTGCCACAGCTCCTGCACGCCTCTGGCTGCGGCGCCCCTGCTGCCTCGATCCGGGGCCTCTTGCCCGACTTCCCCGAACTCTGCCCTCCTGGCCTCCCTGAGGATCTCCCTACCGACCTCCTATCATCCTGATAATTCTCCCGGTAGTCCCTCTCCATGATAGTGGCGCTCCTCACTGCATCCGCCAAGGTGCGCGACATGCTCGACAAAACTCGGGTCCTCAGATGCTTCCGGAGTCCCCCGACAAACTTCATTGACCTCTGCGCCTGAGTGACGAAAATCTCCGGACAGTAACGCTCAAGGGCGTTAAACTTCCCAATGTACTCCTCCAGTGTCATGCTCCCCTGCTCCAGGGCCAGGAACTCCACCCGCTTCCCGTCTCGCACATGCTCTGGAAAGTACTGCTCGTTGAACTCCTCAACGAACTCCTCCTATGACACATCCTCTCGACCGGCGAACACAACTGCTGAAGTCGACCTCCACCAGTTCGCTGCAGCTCCTCTCAGCACATAGGTGGCCAGGTCCACCTTCTTCTTCGGAGTGCAGTCGATAGCCCTGAAGATCGTCTGCATAGTGAGGATCCACTCCTCAGCTGCCTCTGCATCCATCTGCCCAGCAAAAGTCGGAGGGTGCTGCCTCATGAACCGGTCGTGCATCGCACCGGCCCCCGCCTGCGCACTCTGCGCTGCCTGGCGCTCTAACATCCCGCTCAACCGCTCCACGGTGTCGAACAGGACTCTGCGCTCTGCCTCCCGGGCCTCCTCTCTCGCAGACTCACTCGAACTGCGAGTCTCAGCCGCAGGCACAACCCGTCTCGGAGGCATCACTCTAGAGAACAAAAAGACTCACATCAGAATGATCATGAATGCATGCAATGGACCTCTAGACTCTAATCCTAACTCGATGGTGGTTTCTTTGGAAAAATACGCCGGGATCAAGGCTCTGATACCAAGTTGTAACGTCCCGAAACAGCGGAAGAAATTTTTCAAATTTAAAACACAAACATACGACCGTCAACGGTCAACGAGGGCACGCTACTAGAAAAGTCAACAGAATATATATATAAAATATCTCCACGTGGAAGTCATAATACAAAGTGTCAAAAGAGCGATTACATGTCTAATACATAACTACTGTAATCACTACCTCTACAAAAAAGCTAAGAAGACAGGACCAGATCCCGGAGGCACTCCCCTCGGTCACCACCAACCTAAGACTGTCTGCTCCCTGAAAATGAAACATAAAATCTGCCTGAGTTCCCGAAAGGAACCCCGTATGCCAACATCTCCTACATATACAGAAATACAGATGAAAATGCCAAGAATGCTCATGCAATGCAATCCGCCTCGGGCCCAATGAATGCCCCAACCGCTGCGGACCATCTCCCAGCCGCGCCAGGGGCATGGGAACCATCCCCCACCCTGCCAATCCAGGCTCACACGAGGAGGTCTCGGCTTTCCTACCACCCACACAGGCATGGCAGGCATCCCTCTGCCGCACCGGCATCCACGAGGGGTCCAACAGAAAATACGCTCTCGTCGTAGGTGAAATCCGTAGCTCCGAGGTCCGGTGATCGACCGTGGGCTCGGCAGCCGGTAGTCGCCTCTGCTCGACGTCACGTATGTGGATAAATCCACCAAGGAAAGATAATTCGACCCACCAGTCGAACAAGGTCAAATCTAGCGGTCGACCGTTTGGAAGGTCTACGCTATACGTTTTATATACATATATATCCTGTCGGTCGAACCAGGGTCCGTTCAACCGATAAGGAAAACTGCATGAATCCTGCCCACTGCATTCGGTCGACCGAAACTCTTTCGGTTGACCGGATCAGCAGACACTTCACTACAGGAAAACTGCACGCGGTCGGTCGACCGGATCCAGAGCGGTCGACCGTTTAGATGGTCAACGCTCTTGACCGACTTTGTGCAGTTCGGTCGACCGAGACACACTCGGTCGGCCGAAGGTCTGTCTACCCTATCTACTGGGATCGGTCGACCGAACAACCACCGGTCGACCGGACTAATATAACCCTTATAAAATATTCCCGCTAAAATTTGGCATAAACGGTCGACCGTCACACAGACGTCGTTCGACCGTTTTCGGGCAGCAAGTTATTTTTATAAAATATCGGTCGACCGAACCTCACACGGTCGACCGAAACACTACAATATCGCACTGAACAGGCATCATTTAGACGTTGTTCGGTCGACCGAGACACACAACGGTCGACCGAACCAGTCGTCTTCAACCTTGGTTCAGTGGGATTTTCGCCGGGGAAACGGCACCAACGCCGCCCCCTACACTCCCACACCTCTTGGGGAGTTACTATGAAGACTTGGCATACCTTTCACCGCGAAGAAGACGTGTGCGGCGAGCTCCTCCTCCTCCGGCGTCGCCTCAAGCTTCTTCTTCTCGAGCTCCCTCCTACGGCACCTCTTCTCCGCGTCGCCGGTGCTCCCGCTCTCCTCCTGGTCCGCCGGTGCTCCCGCTCTCCTCCTGGTCCGCCGGAAGCAAGGGAAGGTGGTGAGAGTGTGATGAGTGGAGAAGAAAATGGGGAGAAAAGAGGAAAAATGAGATGTGTTGGGTGGTTTTAAACCAAACCCCTCCACCAACCCTACACCCACCCATACTTCACTCCATCCCCACCATACTTCATACACCCACCCCATACTCTCACTCTCTCTCACTTCCACGACTTTACATCCTCCCCAACCACAACGATAGCGTAGTCAAATTCTTGGCCTGTGAAAGTGACTTCCGATGGATCTTCGGAGTAGATTACCTCGGTGTCTTTACCAACTGATGCCATCAAAGATGGTGGTCCCTTCAATCAAACAAAAAATTGGAGTCAGTTTAACAGAATGATCTCTTCAAATTTATGAGACTTATCCATACTAGAAACTTATCAACCAACATAACAAACTAACATAACTAACTAACTAAATAACTAACTGACTATACCAACCAGCCAACAATTAATAAATGTGAAAAAGGAAAAGAAACCTATCATGATTGGACCCTTCCTCCACACCAATCTATTGTCCATCCTCCGCATTGGTATCCAATGTCATCAGCATGACTCCCGGCAACAAGGACCTTTTTCGCATTCCGGTCTAGAGGCAACATGGGTTTGCTTGGCTCGATCTTTTCCGTTCTTCAGTAGGACAAACGATTTTCAAACTGCCTCGCGTGCAGGTCACGATGGTCCTGCAGGAAATTGAGAAAATATTACAACACATTAGTCAACAAATGACTGTCAAATACTTCATCGTTTATAACATGATCGCTCAATTAAAATTAAACATGACAAATCAGCATATTACCTGGCAAACCGACAAACCTGAGTAACGATCTATCATAGAAACGGTGATCAAATAGTCCACAAAGAAATTTAACTCTGAGAATCCACTCCACTGCATCGTCGATCCTTGTCATTGATACTCTCAATTGTATATGATCAAGTATTGAATATGTTTGTGTATTATGTTATGTTTTAGGGTTACAAGCTTGTATGTATATATAGCACAAAGTAAATGGAAAGGAGCCGTTGTAAGGAACCGTTGGAGCTGCTAAATAAGGGTTCTGAGATTGTGGCTTGATTGGTCCATCAAAGGAAGGTGGCGATGATGATTATCTTCTGAGTCAAGCTGGTGAATCTGCTCTAACTGGTAAGTTTTCCGGAGCTGTGGTCTTTTCTTCACTACTTTTAAAATAAGACTATCTCTTAACGAAAAGATACATCTCTCGAAACATAAAATTTACAATTTTTTGGGTCATAACATTTGTATCATTTTTTGCTAAATGAATAACCAAGAAAGATACATTTGACAGAATTAAAGTCGAGTTTATCTGCCTTTTTTTCTGAGAACAAAACAAACACAACCAAATATCCTCACATGATCAAGGGTTAGTTTCCTTCCAAGCAAAATTTCCAAAGGTTGTCTTTTTGAAGGTTGTTGCTTGGTAGACGATTTATAAGGTAAGTTGCGGTTAAAATAACATCTGACCGGCCATAAACATTTTGGAACATTCTTTTGGAAAAGGAGCGACCGAGTAACATTCAAAAGTGCCATTTTTTCTATCAAAAACACCATTTTGTTGAGGAGTATTAACACAAGCAGTTTGGTGAAAAATCCCCTTGTTTTTCAAAAAAGAAAAGAAAATTATGGCTAGTATATTCGACACCATTGTCCGATCTCAACTTTGTAACTTTGAAATCATACATATTTTCAACAAGAGATACAAATTCACAACACTTTGAAAGCATCGGATTTTGTTTTTAGCAGATAAAGTCATGTGAGGGAGGTGAATCAAGTGAACCAATTCGACTCAACCAGTTAGGAGTCGTCTAGATTTAAGCGACATTAGGTCTAGGATTGTTTGAACCGTGCTTGTTTAGGAAACTTCTGACCAACCCTCTTATCTATCTTTTAGAGTTAAGTTTCCCTTCTCATCTGAGTCTTCTTTCTCTTCCCATCTCAATTTTCTAGATTAGGATTCCTTTCTCATCTTTCACCCTTCTATTGTTTGTTTCCATTTTTGAAAAAAAAATTATAAAAAAAGAGTTATTGATTCTTGAAATTGAATTTGGAATTTAAATTTCAAATTTGAATTCAAAAATTGATTCAAACCGGTGCACTCAGATTTGGGTTCGGGACTTGAGCAATCGACTCTCACGAGTTCATCTAGATTCCAGTCTAGAGCTTAGCCCCAATCCACCTGTTGCACCACCTCACCCGGATCCAATGGGTGAGAATGTAGTGGACCCGCCTATGACTCTGAGGGATCGGTGCTACCCAACGATGGCTGCTCAGTCATCGTGCATCGTTATGCCCATCATACCGGGTCGCAACTTCGAACTGAAGGCACAATACATGAGTATGTTGCCCAAGTTCACCTCTAAGGAAGACCCATATCTCTTCCTTAGAGAATTTGAGGAAATCTGCTCCCTTATGCAATACCAGCACATCTCTGAGGAGGTAGTGCGTCTTAAATTCGTGTCTCTAGCACTGAAGGACGACGCTAATAAATGGCTATATAGTCTAGCCGAAAGATCTATTTGGAGTTGGGCCGAGTTTGTTCAAGTATTCTTAAAGAAATATTTCCCCTGAAGGGAATGTGTTCTAAAAGTTTTACTTTTAAATGCCAATTATTATGAATTGAATGAGAAATCATTTTGTTCATTGTTTATGTTATTCGTCTTTTAGAAGTGTTAAGGAAGAGGCTCTTGGTCCTTAACCGTAGAGCTCTAAAAGATATTGGTTTGCATAAAACAAAAGAAATTCGCAATCATGGTAATTAACATGGAACATTAATTACCGAGTTAAGATTGTCGTGTTGGTCATAGATCATTGTAGCTCTACAAGTGAGTGACAACACGGGTATGCAAAAGAGGAAAATATTACTTTTGTATACTGAATAGACCTAATAAGTAAAATATTATAGAAATGTGTTTCTGTGTCATTAATATTTTGCTGTGTCTTTAGGTCCTTTGATATGAGACTTATATCTAATCACTTAAGGAATACTTAATTAGATCAGTGTCTTGAACTATCGATCAGTGTAGTGTAAAGGCATCGGTTGGTTAAGTATAACTTTCGTTGGAGAAGATAGTTAGTCAAAAGATTATCATTGCCCCTCTTAATTGAGTGATGATATTAGTGGGCCCCTTGATAAAGCAAAGTTATAATGTGCACAATGTGATTTGAGTTAAGTCACATATTTATAACTAGCTTAAAGAGATCAAGAAATGAATACTAATACAAAGATGACACAATACTACTTTGTGTGTATTCTTAATATCATGAGGCAAGGGACGGACACAAGTGGTGCACTCCATCACTAAATGGATCGGGTTTTGGTTCGAGTGGAATTAAGACATCTAACTAATTGGGAGCTATAATGTGTAGCTAGATAGCGCTTATAGCTTGTGATATTAAGCTCTTAATATCACTGCCAACTTAGTCTAGATCCTCCCATAGGTCACACCGCAAGAAACCGGGAAACAAGAAGCTTGATTTTTGGTTCATATGATGTGTCAGGTTTCTTATAGAAAATATGACACATGTGGTGAACAAGTAAAATCAATCATGTTATATATAACATAATTAGAATCATGATAAATTCATATGAGATGCATATATTATGGGGTGCAATAATTTATTGTTGCATAGGATAATATATTGCATAAGTTGTGAATTTGCTAAAACCCCCTTAAGTTCAAATTTTGTTGGAAATAAATCCAAAATTTGAAATAGGCAAAATCGGGTAGAAGTTCGGTAATCCGTTGAGGTTCGGTCGACCGAAGGATCTATGGATCGGTCAACCGAACGTGGAACGGATAATCGTAATTGATTGACCGAACTTGACCAAAGTGCCTGGAGCTTTGGTACGGTGTACCGAACCAGAAATGGTCGACCGAACAATGTCAAGTTCCGATATTTTCGGTTAACCGAATAGCACTCGGTCTTACACGTGAATGGGTCCGATCGGTTAAGGAGAATTTTTCCCCTTAAGATCCGGTCATCCGTCACGTACTCGGTTAAACGACCGTGACAAATTCGGTTAACCGAGTGGGACTCGGTAAACCGAACAGCGGTCGATTTTCTGCCTTTGATTATTAAGAGATTAATTTGATCGATGGTTGGATTAGCTCCAAATTTGGTCAAACGTTTTGTGGGTGCATATAATGCATTATGGAATTAATTTATGAGAGAAATTGTCATAAAACCGTGGCTTAAGAATAGCCATGATTAAGAGTAAGATTGGAACCTATAAATAGGTCCTTATTCTCCCTAATTGTTACACACAATTCAATAATTATTTTCTCTCTTAATTCACCACAAAACCCACGAAAATTCTCTTAGTTTTCTAAGTCTTTGGAAGGAGAAATCTCAGAGGCTAAGGAAGGGGTTTGTAGCTAGATTCTAAGCTTGTTTGGAGATCGATTGGCTAGCTCCTTTCTCTCCAACCTTGTTTAGGGTTTCGGTGAACACTCGGAGGCATCCGGCGCGGCGAGAAGCATCCCCAACGTCTCCGAATCTTCAAGAAGTTTTTGAGAACTTCTAGGTATGAATTTCGGAGCCCTTGTTTGTTTTAATAGAGTTTTGAAACTAGATGTTAAAACAAACCGATGCATGCATGAAATAAATCAAAGAAAATTGTAATTGATCCTTATTATACATAAAAATTTCGAAAATATATATGTATAATTAAACATGAAATCCTACAATGGTATCAGAGCTTAGGGTTCAATTTTCTCATGATTTATGGCTGTAAACAAATCTAGTTTACCATCTAGGATTTAAACAATTCGTTTTACCGGTTTTTCGGTCTTTAAATGTTTGTTGAAATAATTCTTTATAATAATTCGTTTTAAATGTTTTGAATGTTTAAAACATGACATATAATTATTAGAATTATGATTTAGACATAAGTCTAACTTGCAATAATTTCGTTTTAAGATAAACGATTATTTTGTAAGAGAATCAACAAAACCGAAAAACTGCGATTCATCTTTCCATTGGAAATTGGATGAACAGCGGTTCGTAATTAATTTGTGAACTATGGATGTATGAAAAATGTTTTTAATGGATTTCAAAATATTTTTCAAAGAATTGTTGAGAATTCTAGATGATTGATAAATTAGATTCTGTAGTTTATAGCAATTGCGTGCATGGATGCTTGAGTTGCTTTGCAGGATTGTGAGTTTATATGTTCCAAATCAGACACTACAAATGTATGTAATTATTATTATACAGGGGCTTATGTATGTAAAAGCCAAAATTCTCTCTATTTTCGTCTTTTAGATAGTTGCATTTGCATATGAGAGGTTTTTACATAGGACTTGCAATAGTCGGTTTTATCGAATGTGAGGAGCATGTTTATTTTCTGTAAAATCTACATCTCCGGTGCAAGAGGAAGTCGCCGCTGTAGCGCATCGATCGAGGATCGAAGATCAGGGATCGAGGATCGAGGATCGAAGGGAACATATAAACTCACGCGATGTGGATTGTGTGAATGTTTAATTTCTATTTTTATCCAGATATGCATGTGATGAATGTGTTGAATGTTAGGATGTGTATGATTAATAATATGCATGATAACCTAAAATTCTAAATCACATGTTAAATTGTCCAACAAAAATTAAGAATAAATTTCCTTCTTATTTCATCTACTAGCAGCCATTGATCGAGGGATATTCTGCTCGCCCTTAGCGAGAGATAACTCCCTCTATCTTTGGGAATAGTGGGAGATATAAAGGTTGTATGTTGTTGTGCTACAATTGAATATATGAGGTGTGTTTCACCCTAGTGAACCCCAAGTATGTTTAGTTGTGAATACAATAGATAAACGTATCTCGTATCAAATGAAAATAAGTTTTCTTAACATTACCTAGAGCCCTCGCTCGGTTTTGGGAAAAAGTTTTTCTTACGAGGATAGGTCGTATTCCCTCATAATTAAAACGACAAGAGTCACAAGAGTTTGAAGATGCTAAATATTGCTAAAATTCAAAAAGGTTGTGATTAGAAAATGTTTTCTTACCTTGATATTGTAATGTATTCGATAGCCCTTAGCTAGTCTATATTACAATTAATAGGATCTTGGATTGTTGCATTTATGGGCAAGATTTTAATTTGCAACATTTACATTTATATATTCGATATATGTATGCATGTGTATTAAAACATAAAATTGGCATTAAAACCTATATGATTTATTTTGTAGAAAAATGTCGAACATCCAACCTATCGTACGATCCATGATAGAAAAACACCCTTTAGCGAATGATGGCTCAAACTTCATTAGTTGGCAACTCAAACTCAACATCGTGTTAAAGTTTGAGAAACTATCTCACATTTTGGAAGGTCCAATCCCAAAGTGGAATGAGAGATTAACCGATGAAGAGAAAGAGGCTAAGGCCAAGTGGGAAGACCAAGAGAACCATGTTCACGGTCTTATGCTAGCATCCATGGGTGACTCGCTCCAAGCGAAATACTTGGATTCAAAACCCAAGAAGACCATGAAGGCTTTATCTAAGATGTTCATGGATAGTGCCCGAAAGGAGCGCTATAAGACCACCATCGCACTCACAAGGTGCCATATGGCGGATGGAACATCAGTATCTATGCATTTTCTCACGATGCAAGGATACCTTGAGAAGTTGGCAAAGCTCTCTTCACCAACGCCCGAGGACATTGCTGAAGATATGATTCTTGGCTCTCTAGCCCCGTCCTTTAAGGACTTTGGGATGCACTACCACGTGCGTGAAAAAGGGGTGAGTCTTGAGGAGCTGCACAACGCTCTCAAAACTGCTGAAGTTGACATGGGCAAGGGTAGGGACAAGCAAGTCCTTGCCGTCCATGGGAGGGGCCATAAGATTGGTAAAGGAAAGGGCAAATCTACCAAAAGTGGTTCAATCAAGAGCAAGGGAGTAGGAGGTGCTCGTGCGAGTGCCTCGAGGGGGAAATCTCAGAAATCTCCAACTCCCAATACGGAGTGCTTTCACTGCGGTGAAAAAGGACACATCCGGCCAAATTGCCCCAAGTACAAGGAAGACCTTGACAACGGAGTGATTGAACGTCGGCGCCCAAAAAAGGCCAAAGGTATATTTGTTATTGAAATAAATTTAGCCACCTCTGTCCAGGATTGGGTAATTGATACCGGATCTTGTGCTCACATAGTTTCTAATGTGCAGCTACTCATGGATAGGAAGGAACTCGTAAGGAACGAGGTAGAATTGAAGGTCGGAAATGGTGCGAACGTGTCTGCGGTTGCACAAGGTTCTGTGGTGCTTCAATTGTGTAGTGGTTTAAATTTATGTCTAAAGAATGTTTATTATGTACCTTCGATTAGCAAGAATATTATTTCTGTATCATGTCTGGATATGGATAATTTTAATATAAATATTTCAAATTCTTGTTTGTCTATATCGAAGAATGGTGTGTTCTATGCAAATGCGTTCATAAGGAATGGTCTCTATTTGCTTGAATTGGATAATAAACAAATCTTTAATATCAATAACAAAAGACTTAAGTCCACTCACGAGAATGATACTCTCTTGTGGCACTATCGTCTTGGTCATATAAATGAAAAGCGCATCAAGAAATTGCAAGAAGCTAACCTTCTTGGTCTACTTGATTTTAAATCATTTGAGACGTGCCAGCCATGTCTAATGGGAAAAATGACCAAAAAGCCTTTCAAGAAGAAAGGTACAAGGGCGAGTGGCTTGTTGGATTTGATACATTCCGATGTATGTGGTCCAATGAGTACTAGTGCACGAGATGGTTTCAGGTACTTCATTACGTTCACGGATGATTATAGTCGTTATGGCTATGTTTATCTAATGAGAAACAAAAGTGAATCCTTTGACAAGTTCAAAGAATTCAAGAATGAAGTAGAGAACCAACTCGACAAGAAAATCAAGTCTCTACGAACGGATCGTGGAGGTGAGTACTTAAGTGCCGAATTTGACTCATACCTAAAGGAGTTTGGTATTGTACCTCAACTCACCCCTCCCGGTACACCTCAGTGGAATGGGGTATCCGAAAGGAGGAATAGGACATTGCTCGACATGGTTCGGTCAATGATGAGTCATGCGGAATTACCTCTTTACTTTTGGAGTTATGCACTACAAACTGCGGCTTACACACTAAATAATGTTCCATCCAAATCCGTGGAGAAAACTCCTTATGAGCTATGGAGTGGTAAAACCCCTAAGCTCAGTTTTCTCAAGATTTGGGGTTGTGAGGCTTACGTCAAGAAATTGATGTCGACCAAACTTCAACCAAAAGCGGATAAGTGCTTCTTTATTGGTTATCCTCGTGAGACAAGAGGATACTACTTTTGGCATATCACCTCCAATCGAGTGATTGTAGAGAGGGATGTCACATTTATGGAAAAGGAATTTCTAGAAAGAGTAAAAAGTAGTGGGAGTAGGGTTGTGCTTGAGGAAACTCAAGATACTCTACAAGATCATGAAATGAATGATGACATTCAAGATCATGAAGGCCCAACCGAGATTCCTTTGGTTAGTGGGAGCGTGAGTGAGAGACCCTCGCAAGAAATTGTGAGAGAATCTCAATCATCCCCACCAAGTGTACGTTCAAGAGTTGAACGTGAACCCACTCCTCAAGAAATTGTGGAAGAAGTTCGAGAGACACGAGAAGAACCAAAAGAACTTAGAAGGTCAACAAGGGAAAGGAAGAAACCCGATTTATATCTGGGACTTCATGAAATCATGGTACTAGATACCAATGATCCCTTAACCTTCCAAGAAGCAATGGAAAGGGAAGACTCCAAACTATGGCTTAAGGCCATGGAATCCGAAATAGAATCCATGTATGATAATCAAGTATGGGACTTGGTTGACCTTCCTCAAGGGAAAAAGGCCATTCATAATAAATGAGTTTTTAAGAGGAAGATGGACATGGATGGGAACTTGACAACCTACAAAGCGAGGCTTGTAGCGAAGGGTTTCACTCAAGTTCAAGGAATTGACTATGATGAAACTTTTTCACCGGTTGCCATGTTCAAGTCTATTCGGATCATGCTCGCTATTGCCGCATTTCACGATTATGAAATATGGCAAATGGATGTCAAAACGGCGTTCCTTAATGGGAACTTGGAGGAGGATGTGTACATGGTACAACCTCAAGGTTTTGAAGATCCAAAGAATAGCGAGAAGGTATGCAAGCTTCAAAGATCCATCTATGGATTGAAGCAAGCATCAAGGAGTTGGAACAAACGCTTTGACGAGGAAGTGAAGAAGCTTCACTTCATTCAAAGTAAGGAAGAACCTTGTGTATACAAGAAGGTTAGTGGGAGCCATGTAGTATTCCTAATCCTATATGTCGATGACATATTGCTTATGGGCAATCATATTCCTTTGCTTGAGCAAACGAGAAGTTCATTGAAATCTGCATTTTCGATGAAAGACATGGGTGAGGCTCAATACATCTTGGGAATCAAGATATATCGAGATAGATCTCGCAGACTCATTGGCCTCAGTCAACGTGCATACATTGACAAGGTCTTGGAAAGGTTCAAGATGAACAACTCCAAAAAGGGCAGTGGCAGGAGTATGGGTGTGCAACTCAAGAAGTCTCAACGTGCGCAATCACGTAAGGACTTAGAGTACATGAAAGATGACCCTTATGCTTCAGCAATTGGGTCGATCATGTACGCGATGACTTGCACAAGACCCGATGTCTCGTATGCTCTAAGCGTGACAAGTCGTCACCAATCCAACGCAGGTCCTGAGCATTGGACTGCGGTCAAGAATATCCTGAAGTACCTTAACCGGACTAAGGATAAGATTCTTGTTTATGGAGGACAAAGGGAATTGATAGCTGAAGGTTACTCGGATGCGAGTTTCATGAGTGGTCCAGACGATAGAAGGTCGCAATCAGGATACGTCTTCCTTCTGAATGGTGGAGCTGTAAGTTGGCGTAGTTGGAAGCAAAGCACTACTGCCGACTCAACCACTGCTTCCGAAGTGATGGCTGTCGCTGAAGCGAGCAAGGAAGGAGTGTGGATTAAGAAGTTCCTTGAAGAGCTTGGAGTAGTTCCCTCGAGCGAGGGACCAATAGAGCTATTTTGCGACAATAGTGCATCTATCTCGCAAATCAAGGATCCCAAATCACACCACAAAGTGAAGTACATGGATCGTAAGTACTTCGTGACGCGTGACCTCATCGACGAAGGAAAAATAAATCTGTTATGGGTGGACACCAACAGCAACACAGCTGATCCATTCACAAAACCCTTATCCCAAGCCAAGGGCAAAATGCATTTCGAGTCCATGGGATTGAGGAACCATGTAGATTGGCTTGATGATTGATATGTAATGGGGTTTACCCTAGTTATTATTGTTTTATGCATTGAGTATGTATGAGAAAGAAAACTTTAATAACAAGTGGGAGATTGAAGGGAATGTGTTCTAAAAGTTTTACTTTTAAATGCCAATTATTATGAATTGAATGAGAAATCATTTTGTTCCTTGTTTATGTTATTCGTCTTTTAGAAGTGTTAAGGAAGAGTCTCTTGGTCCTTAACCGTAGAGCTCTAAAAGATATTGGTTTGCATAAAACAAAAGAAATTCGCAATCATGGTAATTAACATGGAACATTAATTACCGAGTTAAGATTGTCGTGTTGGTCATAGATCATTGTAGCTCTACAAGTGAGTGACAACACGGGTATGCAAAAGAGGAAAATATTACTTTTGTATACTGAATAGACCTAATAAGTAAAATATTATAGAAATGTGTTTCTGTGTCATTAATATTTTGCTGTGTCTTTAGGTCCTTTGATATGAGACTTATATCTAATCACTTAAGGAATACTTAATTAGATCAGTGTCTTGAACTATCGATCAGTGTAGTGTAAAGGCATCGGTTGGTTAAGTATAACTTTCGTTGGAGAAGATAGTTAGTCAAAAGATTATCATTGCCCCTCTTAATTGAGTGATGATATTAGTGGGCCCCTTGATAAAGCAAAGTTATAATGTGCACAATGTGATTTGAGTTAAGTCACATATTTATAACTAGCTTAAAGAGATCAAGAAATGAATACTAATACAAAGATGACACAATACTACTTTGTGTGTATTCTTAATATCATGAGGCAAGGGACGGACACAAGTGGTGCACTCCATCACTAAATGGATCGGGTTTTGGTTCGAGTGGAATTAAGACATCTAACTAATTGGGAGCTATAATGTGTAGCTAGATAGCGCTTATAGCTTGTGATATTAAGCTCTTAATATCACTGCCAACTTAGTCTAGATCCTCCCATAGGTCACACCGCAAGAAACCGGGAAACAAGAAGCTTGATTTTTGGTTCATATGATGTGTCAGGTTTCTTATAGAAAATATGACACATGTGGTGAACAAGTAAAATCAATCATGTTATATATAACATAATTAGAATCATGATAAATTCATATGAGATGCATATATTATGGGGTGCAATAATTTATTGTTGCATAGGATAATATATTGCATAAGTTGTGAATTTGCTAAAACCCCCTTAAGTTCAAATTTTGTTGGAAATAAATCCAAAATTTGAAATAGGCAAAATCGGGTAGAAGTTCGGTAATCCGTTGAGGTTCGGTCGACCGAAGGATCTATGGATCGGTCAACCGAACGTGGAACGGATAATCGTAATTGATTGACCGAACTTGACCAAAGTGCCTGGAGCTTTGGTACGGTGTACCGAACCAGAAACGGTCGACCGAACAATGTCAAGTTCCGATATTTTCGGTTAACCGAATAGCACTCGGTCTTACACGTGAATGGGTCCGATCGGTTAAGGAGAATTTTTCCCCTTAAGATTCGGTCATCCGTCACGTACTCGGTTAAACGACCGTGACAAATTCGGTTAACCGAGTGGGACTCGGTAAACCGAATAGCGGTCGATTTTCTGCCTTTGATTATTAAGAGATTAATTTGATCGATGGTTGGATTAGCTCCAAATTTGGTCAAACGTTTTGTGGGTGCATATAATGCATTATGGAATTAATTTATGAGAGAAATTGTCATAAAACCGTGGCTTAAGAATAGCCATGATTAAGAGTAAGATTGGAACCTATAAATAGGTCCTTATTCTCCCTAATTGTTACACACAATTCAATAATTATTTTCTCTCTTAATTCACCACAAAACCCACGAAAATTCTCTTAGTTTTCTAAGTCTTTGGAAGGAGAAATCTCAGAGGCTAAGGAAGGGGTTTGTAGCTAGATTCTAAGCTTGTTTGGAGATCGATTGGCTAGCTCCTTTCTCTCCAACCTTGTTTAGGGTTTCGGTGAACACTCGGAGGCATCCGGCGCGGCGAGAAGCATCCCCAACGTCTCCGAATCTTCAAGAAGTTTTTGAGAACTTCTAGGTATGAATTTCGGAGCCCTTGTTTGTTTTAATAGAGTTTTGAAACTAGATGTTAAAACAAACTGATGCATGCATGAAATAAATCAAAGAAAAATGTAATTGATCCTTATTATACATAAAAATTTCGAAAATATATATGTATAATTAAACATGAAATCCCACATCCCCAACCATAAGACTATTAGGATTAGGAATGAAATTGTTGCATTCGTTCAATCTGAGAGCGAGCCGTTCTATTCCTATTTAGAAAGATTTAAAAGTCTGTTGACCCAATGCCCTCATCATGGAATTCTAAGATGGCAATTATGCCAAATTATTTATGAGGGATTGACACCTACATCTAGGGTTATGGTAGAATCTGTAAGCCAAGGAAACTTCATGTCCAAAAATGAGAATGATGCTTGGACTTTTCTTGAGGATTTAGCCGAAAATAGTATGCAATGGGACAATGCTAGAGCACCGAATTACCGGAGTATTGGATCTAGAATAGCAAGTCAACCCAAACCAGGTGTCTTAGCTGTAGATGCTACTGTAGCTGCTGAAGCAAAACTAGCTACCCTTATGCGTAGAATGGAAAGTCTAGAGCTAAAAACCCGACCCCTAGTGAATCAAGCCTCTTCTATCCCTTGCTCTAGATGTGGTCAAACTGATCATATAATGGAGGATTGTGCAGACTTGGAACAAGTTAATGCCGCATTTAACCATTCTAAAAATGACCAATACACATCAACCTATAACCCGGGTTGGCGTAATCATCCCAACTTTTCATGGAGCCAACAAAGTCAAACTCCTAGACAACAACCAAACCCGTATAACCAAAATAATACATCATCTGGGTTTAGTAACAATGGAGATTATGATGTTAGGTTGACAAGCTTGGAAAATTTGGTTAAGACCTTTATGCAAACAACCACCCAATCCTTCCAAAGGCTAGAAACACAGGTCAGCCAACTAGCACAAATAGTTGGTGAAAGAGAAAAGAGTCAGTTTCCAAGTCAACCTGAGGTGAATCCAAGGCCTAATAATCAATATCAGCCCTATCAACCACCTCTAGGAAGTAACAACCCTAGACCGGTTCAAATGGTTCATGAGGAGGGACCATTCCAACAAATAAATGCAGTTGTATCATTACGGTCTGGAAAACAAGTTGCTAACAATGTGGTAAATCCTAGGGCTCCTAATCAATCTAGCCGTCAAGCACACACATGTGACCTAACCATTGAACCTGAAGTCCAATTTGAAAAGCCCAACCCACCTAGTCAACCTGACCTTATAGCTCAACCTGAGCGAGTCTATGTTCCTAAAGCCCCATTCCCCAATAGACTCAAGAAGAGCTCAAGTGCACAAATGAAGAAAATCTTGGAAGTATTTAAGCAAGTTAAGGTGAATATTCCACTCCTAGATATGATTCAACAAATACCTGCTTATGCTAAATTCTTAAAGGATCTGTGCACTAAGAAGAGAAAAACGAACGTACCAAAGAAGACATTCTTAACTGGAAACATAAGCTCTATTCTGTCCAACTCACCTCCTATAAAGTATAAGGACCATGGGTGTCCCACAATTTCATGTGCGATAGGAGATACTTTTATCAACAAAGCCCTTCTAGACCTTGGTGCTAGTGTTAACTCACTCCCGTTCTCTGTTTATGAGCAACTAAACCTTGGTCCACTAAAACCCTCTAAAACAACCCTTCAATTTGCTGATTGCTCTGTTAAGAAACCAAGAGGTATAGTAGAGGATGTTTTGATTAAGGTTGGTGACTTCATTTACCCAGTGGATTTTGTCGTTCTAGACACTGAACCTGTTGTCAATCCTAAGAGACAAATCCCTGTAATATTAGACATACCCTTTTTAGTCACTTCTGAAGCTTTGATAAATTGTCGAAATGGGCTCATGCAACTATCTTTTGGAAACTTAAAAGCTGAATTTAATATCTTTCATGTTGATAGTGAACCAGAAATAATAGCAATCAAAGTGATGTTGTGATGAGATCGCGTATCTATAAGATTTCTGAATCAAATAAATCATCACAAAATCAAAAAGAAAGTGAGAAAAAGGGGAGTAATTCATCTACCCAACCACCATCACTCGAGCAAATAAGAGAACCAACATATGTGATGGGTGTGGAATCTTTACCTCAGAACTCTCAGGGCAACATGGGGAACAATTCAACTGGATACATGCACCAACATGGTGACATTCAATCCAGTTCTGACTATGGTTGACTCTGAGCAAATTCAATTCCTCTACCGCAAGTTGATTCAAATAATAAGTGCATTTGCTTTATCTTTGCATACATTGAGGAGAATGCATGATTTAGGTGGGGGGTGTTTATTTATCTATCTATATATTCTGTTGGTTTAAAAAAATAAAAAATAAAAAATATTCAATGCTCCATGACATAGCTTAAGATTGAACTGCCAAAACCCGTATACAAATTGCATTGAGTTTTTGTTCTTTATTATATAGTTCTGCTTGTAGAAACTATGACATAAATCTAAATTCCAAAGAAATAACTCATTACCCTTTAAGACATGTATGCACATAAATTGGATGAATCAAATCTTTGAAGTGGTTGATAAAAAGAAGAGGTTGAGGAAAATATACCGAGAAGTGTGGACTTCTAATAGCAATTAAGCCTTGAGTAAAAAAAAGTGAGGAAACCACATTTTGCAAAATGATTACAAAAACCCAAGTCTTCGAGTCACTGGTCCGTAGGGGTATCTTAAAACCCGGTAACTTGAGTCTGCCAGCTCGGGATTATCGACCGAACTCGCTACACGAATGCAAAAATGGTAAAAGTGTCAAAAAAGCAAATGTGTTGAATCACTTTAAGATACTCAAGGCCCAAAGTTAAAAAAAATGATCCATGTCATGGTTGATCCGAATGATACTTCACCACTAGAGGAGGCGTGCAAAAATAATTTAAGTGATAACATGTGTAGAAGAGTTAGTGGTGTGAATATTGAAGGAATGAAGACCAAGTCAGATTTTTGTGAGTTAGATTTATATAATGAGCATGCAAGAATTCTAAGTGAGATGTATAAGGTTGATGTGGAGATATTGAGAGTCATTAATAAAATGTTGAATTAAGACTTTGTGGGTGTGTCAACTGAAAACCCTCACGATACAAAACTCGTCATCTAAGGAAACTTAGGGGTTTAAAGGCTTGTTGCACATGCTAAGTGCAACCGTGATTCCTACGAAAGTGAGTTAGGATTTCCCTGTTTTCATTTTTCTTATATTTTGTTTTGCTAGGGACTAGCAAAATCTAGGTGTGGGGGTATTTGATGCATTGCATACATTGCATCATATGTCGTTCATTTTGATTAACTTTATATCAATAAATGCTACTAAGGTATGTGTTTAGTCTTATTTACAGAATACAGGGACCTGAATGCAAATTACCCATATCCCGAGCATAAACGCGTGCAAAAGACTCATTTCTGTCATAAAGACCAAGTTCAAGATTATCAGGGTGCATCTAAGCACAAAAGTAACCAAGGACTTAATTGCAAAAAGCCAAGGACCCGACTGCAAATTACGAGTACCAAAATATTATTTTGGAGAAAAATCAATTTGGATCTCCAAATATATGAAGAAATTAATTCAGAGCTCAAAAGAAGGGAAATCAATCAATCCGGACGCGCAAAGGACATCTAAATCATACCATAAACACACAAGAAAAATCCAGATCAAATCTTAGCCAAAATTGCGGCGATTCCGCCGCACACTACATGCAAATTACGGCATTTCCGCCGCACTCCTTTGGATCCTCGGGTCGCGCTTTTGTCCAGTTGCGTGTTGACGCGTGTACGTTCCTATTTTGTGCTAGGGTCTCTTGTATCGGCTATAAATAGCCCTGACATTATGTTGTAAAGTGAACTTATTTTTTCCATTCTTTAGCAATAAAATTCTGTTGGTTTATTTTGTGTTTTTAGTTTTCTTTCGTAGTTTCTCTAGGACCCCTTCTCCTTCCCTCCATCCATGAGTTTCTAACTCTTTCCAAAGGGTGGGGGTGACAGATTTAGGGTGACGAGAAGAAGAATGATGTTATTATTTTAATTTCGTGTTACTATATTTTGATTATTTGAGTTTATGTTCAGTCATTTATCATGTAATGCTTTATAACTAATGTGATTTATTATAAATTTCATATTTCTCTAAACAAAACCCGATATCTAAATCCCCACCCGCTGGACTCTCATCCATATTTGCTTTATTCTTAGTTTGTTTTTGTTGTTCTTGCTTTAGAAAATTAAAAATCCAAAATCTCAAACCAACCTTATTTCTCTCTCTTTCTTTCCTTAATCGAAAATCACAAAAATAACAATATCTCTCCCTCCTTGTGTTCGACCCGTACTTGCCACGTCTTCATTGACGCCGTGCACTTGCGGTATAAATAAAATTCTCATCAAAAGTCATTTTTGAGTCCATTGTGGAAATTTTTTAAAAAAATTGTTTTTCCGTGTATGTCCGGGTCGTGGTCGTGTTTGACGTACTGATTCGGGTCGTGTTTGGGTTTGCTTTAGATGATGACACGAAAACTTGTCGGGTCGTGTTCGTGTCTACGAAATCTGTATAATACACGGAAAAAACACAACATGATTTCCAGGTTTAACTAAATTATGTTACGCTACACTAGTACAAAACAAACAAAGAAGATGAAAGCATGAAACTAAATAAAACTAAACTAAGTGACTAATAGAAGAAACCTAGAAATCAGGAATGCATTCAATAGAGCACAAGTGTAGGGAGTGTTGCTATGCATAAGAAGTCTCTCATGACAAGACCTATCATCCAAATCACTACCCTAAGTGATTAATATTAGCATGAACAAATTTTGTTATTAAGAACCTAGATCATGGAATGTACCTAAAGATTATGACAGAAATCATCAAGTTAAGTATTCTCTTTAATTCAAACAAGCATACTCACATACAACATTTAACATTCATTCTACATGACATGTATAAACATCAACTCCACCCCCAAAGGGGATAAACTTACTCACACATTATTAATCTAACATTCATATTAAATAAAAGAAACATGCTAATTAATTCTACGAAGATTAAAACAAACAAAGTTAACTAAACATGCAAGAATTAAACGAAACAACAAAGAAACTAACAAAACATTTTTTTATTGCTCACTCACCTAACAAGTAGTCTCTCTCCACCAGAGTTTTGCTCCAAGACTTTACTCCTAGTAGAGAGGATGACCACCAAGAGAGGAGATGTTTACAATGGAGGAGGAAGAGTTATATTTATAGTCATAGAAAAATGTAATCAAGGACAATCTCCCGATGTTGGACTAATGAAACATTCCCAGAATATACTTAAACACATAACTCATACCCATCCGAAACTGGGTCAGATTCTGAGAAAAACGAACTGCCAATTGACACACTTTTTCCCGGATCCGACCCATTTTTGGATATCTTATTTAGTTCTTCAATTCTTCACATGTGGTGCACTTGGATCAGTTATTGGAGTTTAGGCCCGGATCTAATTGCCAAAATACTTCTCATGATGGTGTGAAGTTTCTTGATTTGCTTATTCGTCATTTTGGTTTACATCCGGGTCCTTCTCTCTTGCATCCCAGTCCATAAGTTTTGCAACTTAGTCATTTTCCTTGCTTTTAAGTTCTTTTTGAGTCTCATCTTCTCAAACATGTTTATTCCTGAAACTTCAACATAAAACTCGTTACGTAACATTGCTTAGGCTAAAAATAAAGGATATAGAACACAAATATATGTATGATATAATGTCAATTACTGAGGTCACCTGTGATGAGATCTCCGAGGAAGGTCATAGTTTCTGAGGTCGGAGTTTTGTTTTTTCTGAGTCGATGCTCTGATACCATCCCAATTGTATACAATCAAGTATTGAATATGTTTGTGTATTATGTTATGTATTAGGGTTACAAGCTTGTATGTATATATAACACAAAGTAAATGGAAAGGTGCCGTTGTAAGGAACCGTTGGAGCTGCTAAATAAGGGTTCTGAGATTGTGGCTTGATTGGTCTATCAAAGGAAGGTGGTGATGATTATCTTCTGAGCCAGGCTGGTGAATCTTGCTTTAATAGGTAAGTTTCTCAACAAATACCAAACCCAGATTCCACTAGACTTGTCAAGTCTTCTATAAACAAGTTGTATATCAATGATACCATAACCTTCATATTCCCGAAGATGAAAATGTGAATGGGTTGATTTCCAATTTCGCTGATATTAAACTAGCGGTTTTTCAATTTCATTCCTTACCATACCTATTACAACATTTGCAAGTAGAAAAGCATGCCCGATAATTAGACCCAAATGGCTCAGACAATCGGTCGTGTATGTGCTTACCAATCTGATATCACAAATCCTTTCAAGTAAAGACATCCAGTATCCTTACAAGTTGAATATGTTAATTTTTCTAGTTTGTTTAAAATCATTGGAAAATTCAATCAATCAAATAAAATAAAAAATAGTCAGATTACTGATGTTGTGTTTTGTAACCTTGAATTGCAATTTCTCTTTTAATATCCCCTCCCATTAATAAGATGGCGATTGGTGTAGACCTGGGTAACAAGCTCGGCCCGATAAGCTAGTACTGAGGCTCGGTCGGGCCCAACCCATGGGCATGCAAACAGTGCCAGACCGGGACGGTCCGTTACCCAACAACCACTATAACTACTGAGATGGACCTGTACTAGGACGACTTGGCCTGACAGTTGGTGTGCATTCTTGTCGCATTCCAACTTGAATAAGATGTCATTATTGGGCAAACTCCTATTTCTAGACGGTTTAAGTAGGGTTTCATGTGGATCTTCTCAAGCTCTCAAAGGAGCAAACAATGTTGCCTTGTTAATCCCATCTTGCGTACCACCGTCCTCGACGAAATGCTTTTCGCAAGCGATCACATTAGTCCGGCAAGAAACCATACCTACAATTTTTCATGATCAGAAGATGAAACAAATGAACCATTTAAATATAACAATACAAATTAAAGACATTACATCGACATGTCTCTAATCTCACATTAAATCTAATGTAATTGTAAAGTTCTGTTCAGATCGAATGTTGGATCTTAGTGGATTTTGGATCCGATTATTACCGAATCCGACTCAAATATGAATCAGATATGAGTCGGAGTGCACATGGGTCGGGTTGAACCCGAAAACTGACCCGAAACCCAACTATTCGGGTCGGGTTGGGTTTGGAAGAGATTCAGGTTGGTTCAGGTTCGGGTTGAGGTGTCGGGTTGACCGAACCCGAAGAAGTTTTTTAATATATTCCCTTAGATGTATCGTGACCGTCCATTTTGGCTTGAGTCGATCTTCACCTCTCATTTAAATCTAACCCTAAAAATCTTCTCCTCAGCAATCAGCTCCCAAAGAAAACGTAGAAATCTTCTCCTCAGCAATCAGCCTCCACTCTCCAGCCTCCTCAGTAATCAACCTTCTACTCGCTGCCTCCCGCACATTGCACGACTTCGTCGACATCCTCGCCCTCAGTAGCCAGCAAGTAGCACACCTACTCTACTCTCCTCGTGGCTCGCCTCCTGCCTTGCCGGCTTCCCTTACAGATCTCCTCGCCTCCTGTCCTCGTTGGCTTCCTCGACATCCACGCCATCAGCAACCAGCAAGCAGCACGCCTACTCTCCTATCCTCGCCTCCTGTCCTCGCCGACTTCCCCTCACAGATCTCCTCACCTCCTGTCCTCGACGGCTTCCTCGACATTTCTAGTTTAATTGCACATATTTATTTTCGAAATTTTTATGCACAATAAGGATCAATTACAATTTTTCTATGATTTGTTTCATGCATGCATCGGTTTGTTTCAATAACTAGTTTCAAAATTTTATTAAAACAAACATGGGCTCCGAATTTCATGCCTAGAAGTTCTCTAAAACTTCTTGACGATCCGGAGACGTTGAAGATGCTTGTCGCTGAGCCGGATGCCTCTGAGTATTCACCAAACTCTAAACAAGATCGAAGAGAGAAGAGCTAGCCTCTCAATCTCCAATATGATTTAGAATCTAACTACTAACTCCTCTTTAGTTCCCTTGAGAAGAAGATCTCTGAAAACTAAAACTAATACTCAAGGATTAATGGAAATTCGTGGAGAATTATGGAGAGAGATGTTTGCATAAGAAGATAATGAATTAATTAACAAGGTAATGAGATAAACTTGTATTTATAAGTTCTCTCCAAATTACCTATTCATGTGCAACCTCTTGCCCATGATTTCATGCAAACTTCCATCTAACCATCCATTATTTGCTAACAAATAATCTTAGCCACGAATTTAATCAGTTATGGACTAATTCCATGCATGATCTAATTAATTCTTAAATTAATTCTACATACGTCTGGACTGGTCGACCGTTTCGAGTTTCGGTCGACCGTTTAGAACGAGTTTCGGTCGACCGTTCATAACTCGGTCGACCGTTCGTAACAAAAATATTTCATCGCGATGTTCGGTCGACCGACCGATTATACTCGGTCGACCGAAAACGAACATACGAAATTCCTATTACCGGTGCAACATTCGGTCGACCGTTTAGCATTTAGCGGTCGACCATTTTTGCACAGTACTTGCAGACTTGTCAAATTTTGGTTTAACACCTACAAAATTTGACATTTCGGGATTAGTAGTAAGTTCACAACTTATGTAACATATTATCCTATGTAATGATTAATCATTACACCCCCATAATATTTACATCACATATGAATTTAATTTAGATTCTAATTATGTTATTAATCACAACATAATTTTGATTTTGCTTGTTCACCACATGTGTCATATTTTCTACATGAAAACCCAACACACCTTATGAACTCAAAATCCTCATTTCTTGTTTCCCAGTTTTGTGGTGTGGCCTATGGGAGGATCTAAACTAAGTTGACAGTGATATTAAGAGCTTAATATCACAAGCTATAAGCGGTATGTAGCTACACATTATGGCTCCCAATTAGTTAGATGTCTTAATTCCACTCGAACCAAAACTCGGTCCATTTAGTGATGGAGTGCACCACTTGTGTCCGTCCCTTGCCTCATGATATCAAGAATACACACAAAGTAGTATTGTGTCATCTTTGTATTAGTATTCATTTCTTGATCTCTTTAAGCTAGTTATAAATATGTGACTTAACTCAAATCACATTGTGCACATTATAACTTTGCTTTATCAAGGGGCCCACTAATATCATCACTCAATTAAGAGGGGCAATGATAATCTTTTGACTAACTATCTTCTCCAACAAAAATCATACTTAACCAACCAATGCTTTTACACTACACTTATCGATAGCTCAAGACACTAGTCTAATCAAACATTTCTTAAGTGATCGGATATAAGTCTCATATCAAAGGACCAAGGACACAGTAAAACATTAATGACACAGAAAACACAATTCTATAATGTTTTACTTATTAGGTCTATTCAGTATACAAAAGTAATATTTTCCTCTTTTGTGTACCCGTGTTGTCACTCACTTGTAGAGCTACAATGATCTATGACCAACACGACAATCTTAACTCGGTAATTAATGTCCCATGTTAATTATCATGATTGCGAATATCTTTTGTTTTATGTAAACCAATATCTTTTAGATCTCTACGGTTAAGGACCAAGAGCTTCTTCCTTAACACTTCTAAAAGACGAATAACATAAACAAGGAACAAAATGATTTCTCATTCAATTCATAATAATTGACATTTAAAAGTAAAACTTTTAGAACACATTCCCTTCAATCTCCCACTTGTTATTAAAGTTTTCTTTCACATACATTCTCAATGTATAAAACAATAATAACTAGGGTAAACCCCATTACATATCAATCATCAAGCCAATCTACATGGTTCCTCAATCCCATGGACTCGAAATGCATTTCGCCCTTGGCTTGGGATAAGGGTTTTGTGAATGGATCAGCTGTGTTGCTGTTGGTGTCCAGCCATAAAAGATTTATTTTGCCTTCGTCGATGAGGTCACGTGTCATGAACTACTTACGATCCATGTACTTCACTTTGTGGTGTGATCTAGGATCCTTGATTTGCGAGATAGATGCACTATTATCGCAAAATAGCTCAATGGGTCCCTCGCTCGTGGGAACTACTCCAAGCTCTTCAAGGAACTTCTTGATCGACACTCCTTCCTTGCTCGCTTCAGCGACAACCATTACTTCTGAAGCGGTGGTTGAATCGGTCGTAGTGGTTTGCTTCCAGCTACGCTAACTCACAGCTCCACCATTCAGAAGAAAGACATATCCTGATTGCGACCTTCTATCATCTGGATCACTCATGAAACTCGCATCTGAGTACCCTTCGGCTACCAACTCCCTTTGTCCTCCATAAACAAGAATCTTATCCTTAGTCCGATTAAGGTACTTCAGGATATTCTTGACCGCAGTCCAATGCTCAGGACCTGCGTTGGATTGGTGACGACTTGTCACGCTTAGAGCATACGAGACATCGGGTCTTGTGCAAGTCATCGCATACATGATCGACCCAATTGCCGAAGCATAAGGGACATCCTTCATGTACTCTAAGTCCTTACGTGATTGCGTACGTTGAGACTTCTTGAGTTGCACACCCATACTCATTGGCACACTGCCCTTTTTGGAGTTGTTCATCTTGAACATTTCCAAGACCTTGTCAATGTATGCACGTTGACTGAGGCCAATGAGTCTACGGGATCTATCTCGATATATCTTGATTCCCAAGATGTATTGAGCCTCACCCATATCTTTCATTGAAAATGCAGATTTCAATGAACTTCTCGTTTGCTCAAGCAAAGGAATATGATTTCCCATGAGCAATATGTCATCGACATATAAGATTAGGAATACTACATGGCTCCCACTAACCTTCTTGTATATACAAGGTTCTTCCTTGCTTTGAATGAAGTGAAGCTTCTTCACTTCCTCGTCAAAGCGTTTGTTCCAACTCCTTGATGCTTGCTTCAATCCATAAATGGATCTTTGAAGCTTGCATACATTCTCGCTATTCTTTGGATTTTCAAAACCTTGAGGTTGTACCATGTACACATCCTCTTCCAAGTTCCCATTAAGGAACATTGTTTTGACATCCATTTGCCATATTTCATAATCACGAAACACATCAATAGCGAGCATTATCCGAATAGACTTGAACATGGCAACAGGTGAAAAAGTTTCATCATAGTCAATTCCTTGAACTTGAGTGAAACCCTTCGCTACAAGTCTTGCTTTGTAGGTTGTCAAGTTCTCATCCATGTCCATCTTCCTCTTGAAAACCCTTTTATTTTGAATGACCTTTTTCCCTTGAAGTATCAAAAGGCCTTTGAACGGATGGAAGAACAAGTTCCATTATTTGTTAGTGATGTTGGTGCAGAAATTCCAACTGAAACCGATTGGGTGAAAACTCGTATTTTGGTGAGAATTTTGAGGCATTTTTATGAGTCAACGAAGTGTCTGTCAGACACTTTGTATATTACATCAAACCTTTACTTCAAGGAAGTGTGTTTGGTTGATAATATGTTGAAGGAATGGTCCAAGAATAGTGATGTACATCTGTCTTCTATGGCTTTAAAAATGAAATTGAAGTTTGACAAATATTGGGGGAGAAGTATTAAAGTGAATGAGATGTTGTTAATTGCAGTTGTTTTAGATCCTCATTACAAAATTAAGTTTATGAGGTTTTGTTATGACAAATTATACAGTACTGAAGAGGAGATTGACACAGAAACTGAAACAGTATTGAAGAAATTGCAAACTCTTTTTGAGGAATATAAGTTGTCTGAAATTGCCTCTCGTAGTGGGCATGAGACTGCACATGACATACAGGTTGTTGTAGAGTCAAATCTTGGTATTGATGAAGACATTGATGATGACCACTTTAGGTTTGATTTCCAAAAGAAACTAAAAGAGGACGATTGAAATGCAAAATCAGAATTGGACAAGTACTTGGAAGAAAGTTGTGAAGATGATAATTCAAATTTTGTGTTACTGTATTGGTGGAAGATTACGGCAAACAAGTACCCTACTCTTGCAGCTATAGCGAGAGATGTGTGTCATTCCAGTTTCAACAGTTGCTTCAGAATCAACTTTTAGTATAGGTGGACGTATTCTTAGTGATTATCGCAGTTCACTTACTCCAAAGCTTGTTGAGTGTTTGATTTGTACACAAGATTGGGTGCGAGGAAACCTTGAAGTTAAATTGCCTACAAGTTTGGAAGAGCTTCAAGAACTTGAGACTCTAGGTACGAATCAGTTACATTTGCAATCACTTTAATATTTATGAATCTCATCTTTTGTGTGTTTTGTATTGTATGTTTCAGCTATTTCAGAGGATAAAGACATTGTGGAGAGGCTTGCTCAAGTGTTTTAGTTTATATTGTGGAATTTGAATGCTTGATGTTTATGTATTTTACGTTTATGAATCTCATCTTATGATGTGTATTGTACTTGACGTTTGACTATGATGTATCTTAAATTCAGTTGGCTTTACTTTTGTTTGGTTCAAAGGTGTTGTAATTATTGTTTTTATTAAAGTTAGGCCTTCTAATGTGAAAATTGGTTGCTCTTATTTCTGAAATTTGTATACCCAATGTTGATGTAGATTTTTTAGGTGAAATTTGGTTATGACTTATTGATTCGGGTCCAACCCGAACCAACCCAACCCAACCCGAAATTTTTCGGGTTGGGTTGGGTTGAACCCGATTCAGTTCGGGTTGGGTTTTTCGAAAACACGAAAATTTTGGGTTAGGTCGGGTTATGACCCAAACCCGACCCAACCCAACCCGACCCATGTGCACCCCTAGATATGAGTTAAACTTACCATAAAGTTAGGTTTACTAGTGTTCTGAGCAAACAACTCCAAAAAATAAAAAAAATAAATGTTAAGATGTGCGATCTAACGATTAAAAGGAGTTCACGGGGTAAAGTAATACAAATCCAAAGTTCGGGAGGGTTAAATGTTATTTTTGAAAGTTCATGCGGATCAAATGATCTGTACCCATGGCCATGGTCATAATTCAAGAGAATTATATGTAACTTACCCAATATATATTGGTATTTTGGGCATAAAGATGGGTCATAGGGCCACGAGTCCACGATTGTTGAAACTTGGCTTATTATATTAAAATAAAATGGCTTTAAATTAGAGCACCAAATCGATGCATTACTAGCCATGATTGAGTTCGAGTCGAGTTTTTTTTAAAATCAGGTCATCCGGGTCGTGTTAGCCCGGGAATTATGCTCATCCCTAGCTGTTGGTTGGATTGCAAATGTTTGTGTTCTCAACTGAGGGTTCCAGTGAAGTTCCAAATCTTGTTGGTCGTCTTGGTGTTCGTACTTCTAGCTTAATTAAATAAACCATTAGGTTTAGCCGCTATTTTCTTGCTCCAGGGCACTGCATGGACTCTATCGGTTTCAATATAGCTCCTATGGTTGGCCTTGCTTTTATATGTAAGTCATTTGGTAGGGTTGTATTTAAATGTGATTAGCTTAAGTTTAAGTATAAAGTGACTTCTAATAGTTTACTCCTAAATTCTAACCACTTGATTCTTTATTAATAAATATTTTCATGTTTACATGTTACGAATCATGTTTTTTGTTACAAAATCTATAATAGAATTTGATTCATTATTTTTGCCTAAATATAATTTTCATTTTGTTGAAATAGTGGACCAATCAAATTTAACAGAAAATAGTTCGCCAATCCACAAACCCAAGATACAATACTTCAAAAGGGTGGGCTGCAAATGAGTTTTCAGCGAGGTTAGCCCCGGCCCATTCCCGATCCGACCCACTACCATTTGGTCCATGATGTATCCTACTCGCCACTATTAGACAACAAGAAGAAAATACATGCATTTACTCTGATATCCTTTGACCAGTGCTTCCTAAATTTGGGTTGTTTCAGTCAACTCAACACGAGCTAAAAAAATAATTTGCATGTTAATTTTTAGGTATGTTTTCATCTTTTTGGTAAAGGAAAAATACTATAAGGTCATGATTGGATTGATTATTAAGATACCACTGTTTTTAGGGAGAAAAAAAAGCATATTTCAATCCTAATATATTATAGGAAAAAATTTCAAATTAATAAAGAAAAAATAAAAAAATGGAAAAATATTGCATCCCAGAAACTTAATTGACAAAATATGCACATTAAAAAATACACCACAAGTGTCGTTTTCATTAAGTAAAAACGGCACTGTTGTCGTTTTTTACACTTAATGAAAACGACACTGTAGATGCCGTTTTTACTTGGGCAATTTTTTTCTTGATTTCGAGATGTCGTTTTTAGCTAAGACATGTTGAAATCGTTTGATCTGGAAATTTTTGAATCTTCATCACTTGCAAAAACTCATTGTAGTTATTGTGGAAGAGTTGTAATCATTGTAATCCAATGATTGATGTAGGTGTACTGCAATGAACGGGTAAATCTGGTGAATTTAAACGGGTAAATCTGGTGCAGTTAAACAGGTAAATCCGGGTAAACAGATCAATATATGGAATACAATAATATCCCCCGCAGGGGCTGCCGCCCCCTGCCACCCCCGCACAAACTCAACAAATCTCCCACTGTATATTTTACGCCACAAGAATTACGTTTAGGAAATAAATAGCATCTCAGATTTCCATTTTTATAGCGTTGTTTTTATATAAAACACAGGACCTCGAATTATTTTTTTACCTAAGTAAAAACGGCATCACTGATGCCGTTTTCACTTAGAATAAAAACGGCATCAGTGATGCCGTTTTTAGTTAATGAAAGCGGCATCACAGGTGTCGTTTTCAATGTGCATATTTTGCCAAATAAGTTTTCAACGTGCATATTCTTACAATTTTTTATTTTTAACTTATTATTTTGAAAAAATTTCCTATATTATATATCTACATTTTTTTCTTAATACATTATGTATCTACATTATTTTCTTCTGGAAAAAAATATTTTTCATGAGAAGTACTAAACAATACTTCGTTTTCTTCTCAAATATATTCTCTTTTTCTTGCTTTTTTTATGAATCCTTTAATTTTACGGAAAACACGTTTTTTAACCAAACACGTTAATACATATCAAAATACATTACTTGATTTTAAAAGCATGTCGAAGGACAAATTTGAAATCAAAGATTTGAAACCTTTATTTACCCAAATGACGCCCGATTTTACGTTTTAGTTATCATTTTTAAGATTTTTGTATGTCGTTACAATCCCAAAGGAGCCGCAATAACTTACCATAAATTGAATTGAAGATTAAAATGATAATTTTCATTCTAGGTATACAAAGTGCATTTTCTATTATAACAGAAATGAAAAAAACATATAAATAAGGGGAAAAAAATTCAAAATGATAAAAAAAATAAAAAATTGTAAAAATATGCACTTCAGGAACTTATTTAGCAAAATATGCACGTTGAAAAACGACAACTGAGATACCATTTTTATTAAGTAAAAACGGCATCTCCAATGTCGAAAAACGACACTTGTAGTGTCGTTTCTAACCTGAGGTTAAAAACGGCACTACTAGTGCCGTTTTTTACTTGGTTAAAAACGACACCAGTAATTTGTTTAAAAACGGCATCACTGGTGCCGTTTTTATCCTATATAAAAACGGCATCCGAGATGTCATTTTTAAGCTAGGGTTTAAATGGTCTGGTCAGCCACTATCTTCATTCTTTCACTTCCAAAATCCCCCCACTCCCCATTAGTCTCTCTCTCCGACGACCAACAGTGTTGAGGTTAGGTTTTTATTTTGTTTTTGGTTTTTTTTTGATTTTGACATGAAATACAATGCTTGTATAGTTAATGTATTTATTTTTATGTTCATGTATGTATGAAATGTAGATTTTCTACAGTCGAAGTAATGAGCTCCGGTACCGGATCGGTTATGGTTTTTTTCGATGGAATTCTTAAATTCGTAGATGAGGTACCAGAATATGAAGGTGGTAACAGACGAATGCTTAATGTTAACACACAAATGCGATATGATGATCTCTGTGAATCAGTTTGTGGTTTCCAAGAAGGAGAGTTTGATCTAAAGTTAACATGCAAATGACGACCGTATGAAAAGTATACATATGCTCAAGTTTTTGATGATCAGAGCACGGCTACAATGCTATCTCTATTTAACTTCATGAATACGGTTGTATTGTTTGTTGAGAAACAACCCAAACCCTATACTACTGTCCACCACAGTCAGTTGAATGAAGATTATCAACAAATGACACAAACATATAGCCAATATGAAGCAGGTCCTTCTTCGGCAGTTCCTCAGTCCTATTTTGGATTGTATGAGCACACACCAATGAATATTGGTAATTATGAAGCAGACGTAGTTCAATCACATTCTCAAGGAAGACAGGTTGAAGATGCAGATAGTGACGAGACAGATGATGATGATGCAGATGGTCAGATGGATGGTGATGAGATAGACACTGTTGATGTAGATTCAACCCCACTTCCGGAGCTGCAGAACATGTTTCATCATATGACAGACGCTGTGAATCGAGAACCTGATAGCTACGTACATGAAGCCATCGTTAGTAATGAATTGCCACCATTACCAGTACTACCAGATTTGAGGCATTTGCCAGACATAGAGCCTGACGAGAACTGGATTGAAGATTCAGTAATTGGAAATGTCGATGAGCGTATTGCTGCGTACACTTAATACGATAACTTAGAAGATGGACGGAGTTATTTGTTGCATATGATTTTCTCAACAAAAAAAGATTTGCTGCATCAGTTGAAGGAATGACATTTGCGAAAAAGTGTCCAATTCAAAGTGTTAACGTCTGGGCCAAAAAGATTTTCAGCTGATTGTTTGAAAAAAGAGTGTGAATGAAAGATACATGCCTCTTACAGTCAGAGCAAAAAATGATTTCAAGTTAAGAAGTACAAGTCTGAACACACCTGTAGTAACGAGGGACTTTTGCATGACCACGTGCAATGTGACGCCGATTTAATTTCTAACATGATTCTTGCCACCATTCGAACAAACATAATCATTACTCCTGCAGAAATTCAAGCTTTAGTGAAGACTCATTACTTAATAGATATCAAGTATGACAAAGTTTGGTACGCCCGCAAGAAAGCATTGGAACAAGTATACGGAGTTGATGAAGCTTCTTATCGTAACTTAAGACGCTTTATGTCTAATATTTGCACCACCAATCCTGACACCGTGGTCGAGATTCAGATACAGAGGATAACTCACAACATTGAGCAGTTTCAAAGAGTTTTTTGGTCATTCGTAGCCTCAATTGAAGGTTTTCAGTATTGTAGACCTGTGTTGAGCATTGATGTGACTCATTTGTTTGACAAGTTTGAGGGGACTCTTTTAATTGCTATGGGTACGGACGCGAACTCTGGTTTGTTTCCTTTGGCGTTTGATGTTGTTGAAAAAGAATCGGGCAGCTCATGACAGTGGTTCTTAAGTATTTTGGCCAGTAGAGTATGCACACGAGATAGATTGTGTATTATTAGTAACCGGTTTTCGGGTCTTAAAAATATTGTGAAGATTTTTTTCCCCCAGAGCGAGGTCATGTTCACAGGTTCTGTCTGAAACATATGAGTGCAAATATGTCAAGAAATGCTCAGTGCAGGAATGTCGAATTGCAACATAAATTTTGGCATGCCGGTCTCGCTACTGATAGAAAAACATTTGAAGAGCATATGAAGGATATCGAGATTAATTAATTCATGATTTTGGACGTCGTTTCGGTATAACGACCACAAACTTGTCGTAAAGCTTCAACAATGTGTTAAAGCGTGTACGTGGCTTCCCACTTTGTCATCTCATCATGATGACTTATCTGTGGCTGAATAAATATTTTGTCAGTAGAAAAGATGAATGGGAGAATATGATATTGACATATCCTAAAAAGATCAACGATGAAATCACAAACCAACGACAGATGACTACACAGCTTTGTGTCACTAGACATAGTCATAACCTCTTTAGTGTTGAAAACAACCAGTCCCGTAGCTTTCAGGTTACTTTGACGGAGTCAGGTCCAACATACTCTTGCGGGTACATAGATGCACACCACATTCCTTGCTCACATGTGTTGGTCGTATGCAGCAACCTCCACGCGAACATTCATACTTCGCGAATCGTCTCAGAATACCTAATACCTCAAGCTTACATGAAAACATATGCACCTATTTTCTTTCCAATACTAGACGAAATGTTTTGGATAGAAGAATGACATATAGCTTTAGTAACACCTTCTATGGTAAGACGAAGTGGGCGACCGAAAACAAAAAGGATCATAAACAACATGGATGAACAAAGTGGACGAGTAATACGATGTGGGCGTTGTCGCAAGTTAGGTCACAACAAGAAAACATGTAAAGAGACAATTTAGTATGTTGATTTTGTGTTATTTATTTTAGCATTAATTTCCATTGTACCCCATGTAGGGGAAACAATATTAAATGTTAATCATCGGTACAATATGTTATGATAATACTTGTGTTGTGAATCTCAGATTAAAAACTAAAAAAAACGAAAGCAAATGTTCTGGAATTCTGTCTGCTTTAAAAACGACACTAGTAGTGTCGTTTTTTCTTGAATAAAAACAACACTAGTAGTGTCGTTTTAATAAACCAAAAACGACACTGGTAGTGCCGTTTTTGTTTAAATAAAAACGGCACTACTAGTGCCGTTTTTCAGCAGACAGAAAACAAGACAAATCTTTTTTCTCATTCCATTCTCTTGGATTTTAAATCCAAGTCTTGTACACGTAAGGGGGAAAAATCATTTCAAACAACTAAACCTTCAAATAAAATAGTTTATAACACATGACATATTGTTTAACAAATGAAATTGTTCTTAACCAAAATGTAACGTAACCAAAATGTAATGACAACTAAGGTGGAGAAAAAAACTTTAGTAGGAATTTTATTTCGTCCACCTTGTCGAGGGCCTTCGAAGGGCGACGACGGTACACTTGGGTTATCACACCAGCATCGTCTTCAACAACCCCACCTCTTTCGACTTCAACATCTTGAAATCTTGAACCCTCGCCTACGTGAAATGAAGAACCATCGCCTTGAAAGAACGTAGTACCGCGCGATTCTTGAGTCAGAATCCCTCCATCGTTGGCAGACACTCCGGTGAAAATGAAATTGTCCTCCTCGTCAAGTGACACTCTTATTTCTGGGAGATTTTCTTCAGAATCTGTACGATGTGGTTGATAGCAAACATCTTCTGACAGTTTCAATGACGGATCTACACTCTTAAAGCACGTCATCATTTCCTTTATCTTTTTCTTTAATTTCGCCGTTAATGACTGAGTGGGCCTGTGTGAAGCATGCATCCCTTCAAGATGATGAATATCTTCATGTAAACTGTGTAATCCATGAAGCGGCCATAAAAACACATTTACGATTACAAAATGAAAATTAAAACCTTAATCAAAATTATAATTTTCTGATCATTTCTTACCAAGTATCGATCTCTAGTAGCTGGAGGCCTATAATTCGGTAATTCAGCATCGTCAACTCTTCGGGTCAACCATCGAATCGTAATCTGCCAGTATCACTCCATGTAAATTCGTCTACAAGCAGCAAAATCTTCTGAGAGTGATAGTGTCTCGAACTAAACAAAATCTCGCCGACGTGACCATGCTTGAATGTATAACTGTTGCTCTTGCAACCAGTTTACTTTGGACTTCCCCTGAGCCTTCTTCATCTTGCAAATCTCCATTATTTCTGGAATATGTTGTCGCAATCCAAACTGACGCATCACCATGTCTCGAACGTGCATTGCGGCAACTCCGAAACAAACAATCCATGTTCTACTCATCCAAACCTCATGTCCTTGGCGGCAATCAGCAGGTAACGCTATCAGATCTACTTCTTCGTATGGGTTCCAACAAACTTAACTTTCGTCTTGAACGTCAAACTCATTTCTGTAAAATTCAATCTGAGTCGTCTTCACATTATTCGCCCACGACCTAGGAGTCCGCCAACGTGAAACTAAAGGATACAATGAAAGTTGCACACCGAGAATTCTAGATGGTCGTCCGATATGAAGATGTTCCCAACACCATATCTGTAACAATGTAAGGAAACCAGCTAATTGTTTCCCTTTTTTCAGACATGCCTGATCCAAATATTGATACAAGACAGCTAAGGATGCAGCTCCCCAACTGTAGTTTCCACATTCAAATATGTTTTCCAGCAACAATAAATATCTAAGGTGGACTTTGTTTCCACTCTTATCGTCCACTATCCCGGATCCTAACTTAAACAAAATGTACGCTCTCGTGTGCTGCATAACCTGCTCATTTGTTGCATCTTTCTCAACAACCTGGAAATTTTGCTGCAACCACTGCAATGACACGTATCCACCTTTCACTGCAGTTCTCGTTTCTTCTTCTTCAACACCCAACAGATTCATGCAAACCTGAGTCCAATCGTGATCTAATGTTGCACACACTGCCAAACCGTCAACACGAAGACCATTAAGCATAGCTACGTCTTGTAGCTTGATGGTCATCTCCCCTTGTCTAAAATGGAAGGTGTGTGTCTCAGGCCTCCACCTCTCCACAACAGCACGAATCAGATTTCAATCCAGTTGCAATCGAGACACAGTGTCAAACCCCGCAATCTCTAACAAATCTCACATCCTTTCATCTTGCACATTCCACGTGTTGAACTGAAGGGCGTGCTCGACGCATTTAATTTCCGTCAAAGACTCCTGAAAATTAAATTTAATTATTTTACGTCATATAAAAACCAATACCGATACACAAAAATTAAAATTTAAAAATCATAACACTTACATTTTCAAGAATCAAAGGTGATCTATGATCTTTCTGTAGTACTAACACTGAAGGGTCAACAGGACCATGACAATCATGTGAAGTCGACATTTGGGAAACTGTAAAACATAATTAATAAAAAATAATATTACATATTATTCAGTTCAAATAATACAATCTAAACAAATTCAATACATTATCCACAATCAATCTAATTTCAACAACTACAACATTCATTATTCAATTTAATTGGTTTAACACAAATCCACACAATGCGAAACTCACCAAACAATGTAAATTTATTAAATTTGGACTTCCGAAATTAATTGATCCATTAATCGAATCATCAAAGCCGCACAAGATTAATAATCATAACAATATAACATCATCATCCACACAAGATTAATTAAACAAAGTATGGTAAACTCATAAACCAAATATCAATCAAATCCAATTCAAACAATCCACACACATCCTAACCAAATCAATCAAATGTACATAAATACAAACTAATAAGGCAAAATCTTAACAAAAAATATCTAAAAATACCTAAAATCGCATGAGAGAGGAAGAGGAAAAAATACAAAATTATTTAGGAAGATTTGAGAAAAGGGGGCATTGGTGTCGTTTTTAACCCTATGTTAAAAACGACATCTCGGATGCCGTTTTATATATGGTAAAAACGACACCACTAGTGTCGTTTTTTAACCAAGTAAAAAACGACACCAGTAGTGCCGTTTTTAACCCGAGGTTAAAAACGACATTGGAGATGTCCTTTTTACTTAATAAAAACGATATCTCAGGTGTCGTTTTTCAATGTGCATATTTTACCAAATAAGTTTCTGAAGTGCATATTTTTACAATTTATTATTATTTTTTTTGATTATTTTGAAAAAGATTCCTATAAATAATACCTGGTTCACAAAACAAAAACACGTGTTGGAATGAATTTAACATTGCAGGAACTCTAAAAATTTGAAAGACTCGGATCAAATCAGGATGTACAAAAAGGTACCGAAATGAGACGAGTTGTTGGCTCAAGATCAAAATCAAATGGACAGTACCCAAGAAAGCGCTGCATCCGCTTATTAGTAATAATAATTGATTGATGTCTACATCTATCGACCTTATTATGTAGCATCTCAATATGGACAAACTGGTCTCCCAATAATGGAACATTGAAAACCCAGAGCAGCAGCAGCGTGATGGAGCGAACAAGGCGCTCTAAGTTGGAGGAGAAGCAAAGGCATGCGAATGTACAACTCACGCATTGGGATAAATGGGAACGACACCAGGGGGGTAATCGTTTCGCCGCCCCGCAAGGGAATAGTAAGCAAGTATTTGAGCTGGCTGCTCAATGACTTGGCCAGGAATTCCGAGATCATCGATGACAATACGTCTCGGTGGAATGAACTCTATGTTCCAAAATGGACGGACCATTGCGAGAAGATCTTCCCCGTTAGGGGAGGCATTGTATCCTTGAACCCAAATGTACCTCATTGAGGTAAGCTGCATTACAGCAAGTGCCAGCGCACGTTCACTGAAGCAGCACCCCCTCAATTCCAGTTTCTGAATGCTTGGGCATCCCCTAGAGAACTTTAGGAGCCCCTCATCGCTCTCGCCGACGTAACCCAACAGCATCCACCTGACATTTGGACTGTTTTGTCCAATGTAATCAAGACCCACATCTGTTAGACCACCTTGCCTCAAATAGAGCGCAAATCTCCTCAGCTTAGTGCAGCCCCTCAACAAAGCTCGCACACCATTGTCCAGTGGCAAGTCTGTTACTCTTACTTCTCCCTCGAGCAAAACTAGTCGGAAATCACAGAGGTTTTTGCTGTGTGCGCCAAGAGTCTCAAGAGCTGCATTTGTAATATCAGAGACATAAACAGCTAGGTATTCCAGCTCTGGGCAGCCCTCAGCAAGGAGGGACAACCCTCTCTGTGACACCACGCCCTGCTCATCCTCAAGACCTTGCTCGTCTTCTCCTCGTTCTATTCTCAGTCTCTTCAATTTCTTGCATCTTTGAGCTAACACTTCTAACCCGCTGTCTCCAATGACATTTCTCACCTGTCAAAACATGTGCTTACAAATAAGAATTGGGACAGACATTAAAACATAGTAACCAGAGAAACTTCCGGAAAATAACTAAAATATGGTACCTCCAAAATTTCAAGGTTTGGACACTGCTGAATTAACCGGCAATGATTTTCAGTGCTGAGTAATGTATACTGAAGGTCAAGTTTCTTTAGAGCAGCAGCATGTGGAAATACTACATGCATCTCATTTGGACCCATATAGCTGAGACCCAGTTGACATAGCCGGGCTGGAAATGGTACATTATCATACCTTCCTACTTCGCCTTCCTGATCATTGAAGGAACCCCCACAAAATTCTTCCAATGATGTTGCAGCACGAAAGAAACCCATAAGGTCGGAGACGTCACAGTCACTAATTTTTAGGGAAATTAGATTCGTGCAGTTTCTTGCAATCAATTCAAGGTCATGGCCTGAAACGCTGAGATCGGTCATGTAAAAGTTTAAAGTCTCAAGAACAACGTTGTGTGCGGCAAGATCATGCAACCACTGGACGTCATCCTCCTTGGATAAAATGGTGCTTTCTTCCAAAAACAAAGTCTTCAGGAATCTGAAAATGACCCAAACAATGCAAATAAATTAAATTGCATTCACAGATATATGCCCATAGGTTTTGGTAAGATCACTTGGAGGGACATAAATATACTGAGACCCAGTATTAACGAGGTGGTCAGTAGTATAGAAAATAATTTAATAGTTGCTACAATGTAAAGTATCACCTAGCCACTTTACAATGAGCTGACCAGGCCTGTTTCATAAGACAAATAAGGCCTGAACATATAGGTGCCATTAAATGGCTATGTTGAGTCAACAGTGTAACCAATTTCTTACCTCGTATGGGTTTAATATGAAGTATCCATCTGTTATTTTGTTACTTGAGTCTTGACTATACAGTATACAATCTCCCCACTGTTCACAGTACTTTCTTAAATGATTAAATATGTGCGGTTTACAACATAAATTGAGTCTGTACATGTATATAATTACCATTTATATGTTTAACAAATAAAAAAATCACACTTGTGTTCCAACTACTAAGATCAAATCTTTGATTCTTTGAGACAAAGATGGAAGGGATATCGAAAGAGACATAGACAAACACATTTAAATTTCATAATATTAGCACATATGCTTCAGTAAAATGACAGTATACACGCATACAATAAAAACTTTGAAGGATGTAGGTTCAGTTTTATGAATGTGGGGATATACAGATATGTAGACACAGTATAGAGGCATATATGCATAGACAAATGTTTCTTGTGTTTTTTGTCAATATGCCTAAATTACCAAATATCCAAATGAACTTTAATAATTTAGCCTATTCACATGGGAGATGAACTTGCGCAAAATTCAACGAAAAAGGATGAGTTATCAAAGCAATAAGGAAAATTGAAGAAAAAGAGCAACTACTAAAAAAACTAGAAGAAAATTCACCTGATGTGACCAGCTGATTAAAAGTGACTGTATAAACTTAAGCTGCAGTTCCATGAAATTTCATTGCACCTTTCCTAGAAAGATCCCATTATGACAGAGAGCAATTTACTCGGCAACAAGAAACAAAAGCACCATATTTCTATGAACCTAGAAAACATAGGGTTCTACTCAATGGAAACTCACCAAGTTCACATGATGCACCATAATTGGCTCAGAACATAGGACCTAGGTAAGTAAAGAATCACAAAAGATGAAAAGCAAATTTGGAAGACATTAGAAATTGTTTGAAAAATTACTTAAAGGCAAAGACCAAATCAGAATCTAAATAATTCAGAGAAAGTAAAACCATAAACACGAGCAAGTTTGGAAGGCATTAAAATTTGTTTGAATAACTACTGGAAGCCAAATATAATAATCGGCATCCAAAGAATTCAGAGAAGGTAAAACCATTAACACAACAAGTAGAACAATCAATAACAAGTGCAAGGCACATAAAGAATAAATAGAGTGTCATTCGCAAATATGATCCTAATGTAGACATCTTAGGAGCAGTCACATTAGTGCAGATCCATAAAGAAAATAGCAGCCAGTAAAGGTCAGGAGACAAATACACCAAAAAGACAAAAAAATAATTATGCAACCGTCAACTAAAACCGTCAAATGAATATATAGAATTTGAACTGCAATATGGTAAAAGTAGGAAAGAGGAAAGGCAAACACAATATTGCTGAGCAAGTAGGTTCATCACATGACACAAGCTTGAAGCATAGATCATCTGAGGACGTGAAACTGCCAGAATGAAATATTGATAAACTACTTAAGTAAAGACAGCACAGGGTTCAGTTTTTCTAACATGGAGTGCCAAAAAGTTTATACCAAAAAAACAGAATTGGAGAACATGTTCAAAAAGCCTTGGCTTTCAAAAGTACAAAAAGTTAAAATAGAACCAAAAAGAAAATCATATTTCAGATACATTTTTTTTTTTGGTAATGTCTGTTGCAGTGTAATCTAAGGTCCAGATTTAGAAACGGACAAAATAAGTCAAAGTCGAGAATCCAGAAATCACTTTCACATCTTGTTTTCCATCGCAGTACTCCCTATTATCTTAATAAGAATGCACTTGCCATGGAAATACAACAAAATTTGGAAGATTAAGATTCACCAACTAAATTCTGTATAACTAACACCAGTATGTTTTTTAGAAATAATTTTTTTAGTAGAATAACAGATACCTGCAGGAACGAGCAACTTGTTTGAGGCCATCAGTAGAAAACCCCGAGCACTTATCCAGCTTAAGACTCAGAAGCGTGGGTCCACGAGCCCGTATCAAAACATCGAGATCCTCATCCTTGACGATCATCCTCCGGAAATGGATAGATTTTAAGCAATGAAACTCGTGGGCAATCTCACTAACCCAAGGACTGGCATATCCACCCCAATTCTCCGGAATCAAATTGAACATCGCCGCTCGCGGCTTCCCTTTCAACTTAAGCGACTCTAGATGGGGGAACCTTCTCGTGAGCCGACTGGGACTAGTCGAGTAACAAAGAGCTATTGTGATGTGCTTCCTCGTGATCGAATCGATCAGACACCATTTCTTACACACAAGCGACACAGCGTCCCGGTCCCAAGGATCATCGATGTAGCCCATTACGCGTTCGAGGGCGACATCCGCTATCCCGAAACTCATCACCCTATTCAAATTACGCTGGTCTCCCATCTCAACACTTAAATAACCCTAAGCCAAACCAAATCACAACCGATAACGAAACGATTACAACAGATCACAAGAATTTACAAAATTGGTGAAAAAGGTGGGATCTTTGGGGATCTCCGCAACCAAAACCAATCCCAAACCCTGCTCAAAAACTACGAATTGGAGCTGAAAACGTAGAAAAGACGACACCTTCCGCCCCTTTTCAAAAGCAAATCCCAACCCGGAACACCAAACCCGGAATTTGACCACAAAAGCGCGGAAATGGTGAGATCTTTGGGCGAATTACTCCCAAAAAGGGATCTTTACTCGAAAATTCCACACACAAAAAGCAACCACTTAACGGGATCTATCAACCAGGTGGAAGTTGAGGACGCGAGGGAGAGGCGAGATGGGGACGGAATCCGCCGCCATTGACGAGCTCGTTCGCTCGCCCCAGAGGGGAAGATAGAGATTGGTTAGTTTTAAGGTTTGGGTGATTAGAGATTAGAGCAGGAGCACATTTAATCGGTGCACGGGCTACCCCGCAATGCTCTCTTTTAGCAACGTTACTTCTCTTTCTACCCCCCTCTTTCTCTTCCTACCAGGTTTGGGTGTGCAAAGCCCGATCCGGTCAACTTTTTTGGACCGGACTGGGTTGGTCGGTCCAGACCGGAACCAACCGGTTCGGGTTCCGGTCCGAACATTTTGAAAATCTGGTTCCGGTCCAGTTCATTTTTTTAAGGTCCAAGTTGAGGATCTTACCGAATCCAACCGGTCCGTTCCAGACCAGTTCGGTCTGGTCCGGTCTTCGATCCGGACGGCGGATAAAAATCCGGTCCGGATCGGATGCACAGGCCTACCTTCAACTCACTCAACCTATCTAAAAAACTCCTTAATCAAAACGGATTACCCTTATCCACCTTCCACTTCTCTCATCCACTTAATTTGGAGAACAATCCCGAGTAAATATTAAAAAAATCACAAAAAATTCTACAAAATCAAAACAAAAAAATCATATTATTTTTGAAAAAACAATTTAAAATGAATTTCTAAATATTTTTAACCCTAAACAAAAATATAAAAAAATTAAGGGTTAATTACAGTTTGACCCCTGAACTATGACTTGGTGTCACTTTGCCCCCTGAACTTTCAAAGTTAACAGTTACCTCCCCTGAACTTTAATTTTGTAACATTTTCCCCCCTGAACTTCAAAAACTCATTATTTAACACACATTCGACGTTTTTTTCCTAATTTTTTTTGTTGTATCCCTAATACACTCCTAAACCTATATTTACGTGAAAGTTTGGATCGAAACGGAGGTCGGATATGGTTGGAATTTGGGTCGGTTTGGCACTCAATTCGACCCAAATTCCAACCATATCCGACTTCTGTTTCCATCCAAACTTTCACGTAAATATAGGTTTAGGAGTGTATTAGGGATACAACTAGGAAAAAAACGTCGAATGTGTGTTAAATAATGAGTTTTTGAAGTTCAGGGGGGCAAAGTGTTACAAAATTAAAGTTTAGGGGAGGTAACTCTTAACTTTGAAAGTTCAGGGGGGCAAAGTGATACCAAGTCATAGTTCAGGGGGTCAAACTGTAATTAACCCAAAAATTAAAAAGAAAGGGCCAACGGGGACACGTACCCCCCACCCCCAGGCGCCCAGGCGTCTACCCGGGACGCCCGGGCATGGTCGCCCGGTGGTCGCCCGCCCCGTTAACGGGAGGCGCCCGACCTGTTAACCTGGCTCTGACGAGAGTCTTCTTGGCTTGGGGTTTGTCATGGGATTAGTGATGATGTCTTAGTTAGGATGCTAAACTAGTGTGGGGTTACGGGAGGAGTGGGAAATATCTCTGGTTTTTCGGGGGTGGATTTCATGTTGCTGATACTTAGAGCACCCTTAACGGGTGCTCTAAATCAGGCTCCCAAATCGGGTGCCCGATTTGCCCTCCCTTAATGGGAGGGCGGATCCGCCTGGAAATCCACTCGGGCGCCCGATCCAAGGGGCCACTGGCCCCCCGGATTGTGTGAATTTTGTTTTTTGACGAACTTCGAACCCCAATAGAGATAGGGAGCTTGGTTGCAACCGTTTGATTGTCGATTATTTTTCTAACGATCATGTTTATCCTGACAACATTTTCAGGAGAAGATTTAGGATGTGAAAACATGTCTTTCTTCGCATTGTGAGTGTCATTGAGGCGTCTGATGTCTTCTTCTAACGTACAACAGACGCCACTGGTAGGATGAGCATCTCTGGCCTGTAGAAATGTACCACGGCGATTCGTATGCTAGCGTACGGTGTTGCGGCAGATGAGGTGGACGAATACTTAAGGCTAAGTGAATCCACGGTAATAAACACACTTGAAAAATTCTATGACGGTGTAATTAACAACTTCGGCGGTGAGTACCTCCGAAAACCTAATGCAAGTGATTTAGCACGACTACTTCACGTTGGTGAGCAGCGTGGGTTCCCAGGCATGATGGGAAGTATCGATTGCATGCACTCGGTGTGGAAAAATTATCCGGTTGCATGGAGAGGCAAATATCAAAGGTGTAGTGGTAATGTCACTCTTGTCCTCGAGGCAGTGGCGTCAGCTGCCTTGTTGATATGACACTCGTTTTTTTGGCACACCAGGTTCATGCAATCTTAAATGTCCTACAACGATCTCCGGTTTTTGACGACGCAATGGAAGAACGAGCTCCACCAATGACTTTTGAGGTAAACGATTCTCGATATGATATGTGATATTATCTTACGGATGATATTTATCCAAAATGGGTGGCATTCATTCGTACAATTTCCATCATTACACAGTACATTAACTGGAAATTTAAAAACTAAAATGAAAAATACTTTATTAAATGCTAAACTAAAATACAAAACTTAAAATACATCAAGTCGCATTTCCTCCAAATCATTGTCATATATTGTCGATCAAATCGGCTTGAAGGTTCAAACGTGTGGTGCGATCACGCAATTGATCTCTCCTTCTCAAGTACCTAGTAATATCCACTACGGTCAGTGGAATATCGAACCGGCTCGTTCACGGAATTTCCAGGTTGGTCGTCAACAAATTTGTTCCAATCTCCGAAATTACCGAAGAAATCACATTCGTAGTTGAATGAGTGAGAACCAACCAGGAGGACTGCATTTAAAGTTGTGAGAAATAACCTACAGTATGCGCGTGACTACACAAAAGACAAGACGATTACATCGAGGACCTACAATATGCGCGTGACTACACAAAAGACAAAATGATTACATCGAGGACCTACAGTATGCGCGTGACTACACAAAACACAAGAAGATTGCATCGAGTCTTGGACTTCTCAAGCATCGAGGACCTATAGTACGCGCGTGACTACACAAAAGACAAGACGATTGCATCGAAGACCTACAGTGTGCGCGTGACTACACAAAAGACAAGACGATTGCATCGAGTCTTGGACTTCTCAAGCATCGAGGACCTACAGTATGCGCGTGACTACACAAAAGACAAGACAATTGCATCGATGACCTACAGTGTGCTCGTGACTACACAAAAGACAAGATGATTGCATCGAGGACCTACAATGCGCACGTGACTACTTGAATATATATACCCCAACAACCTTACTTCTCTACTCACCTCAATTCTGATCTTACTTCTTCCACCCTCGTCTCACAATGTCCTCTTCAAAAGGCAATGGTTCACCAGAGTACCGACGATCTCCACGTCGTCCACCCCCCAACCCAACACTTTTTCCAATACCAAAATGTTCCACAACCAGGATTTCACCCGTCATACAAAAGCCAATTTACCCCACTGTAGGATTTCATGTTTAATTATGCATGTATATTTTTCGAATTTTTATGCACAATAAGGATCAATTTACAATTTTCTATGATTTATTTCATGCATGCATCGATTTGTTTCAATATCTAGTTTCAAAACTTTATTAAAACAAATATGGGCTCCGAAATTCATACCTAGAAGTTCTCTAAAACTTCTTGAAGATTCGGAGACGTTGGGGATGCTACTCGCTGCACCGGATGCCTCCGAGTATTCACCAAACTCTAAACAAGATCGGAGAGAGGGAAGCTAGTCTCTCAATCTCCGATAGGGTTTAGAATCCAATTACTAACCCCTCTTTAATTCCCTTGAGAAGATTATCTCTTAAGAACTAAAACTAAACTTAAGAATTAAGGAATTTTCGTGGAGAATTATGGAGAGAGAATTTTGCATAAGAAAATAATGAATGAAAATTAAGGAGGTAATGAGATAAACTTGTATTTATAAGTTCTCTCCAAATTATCTATTCATGTGCAACCTCTTGCCCATGATTTCCTGCAAAATTTCATCTAACCATCTATTATTTAATAATAAATAATATTAGTCACGAATTAAATCAATTATGGACCAATTCCATGCATGATCTAATTAATTCTTAAATTAATTCTGCATTAACCGTCTGGACCGGTCGACTGTTTGGAGGTTCGGTCGACCGCTCGAACCTGGTTTCGGTCGACCGTTCAATAACTCGGTCGACCGTTCGTAACAGGAATTATTCAATCGCTATGTTCGGTCGACCGACCGACCGATTACATTCGGTCGACCGTTCGAACAGATGAAAATTCCCTGTTATCGGTCGAGACATGTCCGGTCGACCGTGCCTGAGCGGTCGACCGTTTACTGCTAATCGGTCGACCGTTGGAGCACTGTTCTGCAGACTTGTCAAATTTCGGTTTTACCCCTACAAAATTTGACATTTCGGGATTAGTAGTAAATTCACAACTTATGTAACATATTATCCTATATAATGATCAATCATTACACCCCATAATATTTACATCACATATGAATTTAATTTAGATTCTAATTATGTTATTAATCACAACATAATTTTGATTTTGCTTGTTCACCCCATGTGTCATATTTTCTACATGAAACCCGACACATCTTATGAACTCAAAATCCACATTTCTTGTTTCCCAGTTTTTTGGTGTGACCTATGTGAGGATCTAAACTAAGTTGGCAGTGATATTAAGAGCTTAATATCACAAGCTATAAGCGGTATCTAGCTACACATTATAGCTCCCAATTAGTTAGATGTCTTAATTCCACTCGAACCAAAACCCGATCCATTTAGTGATGGAGTGCACCACTTGTGTCCGTCCCTTGCCTCATGATATTAAGAATACACACAAAGTAGTATTGTGTCATCTTTGTATTAGTATTCATTTCTTGATCTCTTTAAGCTAGTTATAAATATGTGACTTAACTCAAATCACATTGTGCACATTATAACTTTGCTTTATCAAGGGGCCCACTAATATCATCACTCAATTAAGAGGGGCAATGATAATCTTTTGACTAACTATCTTCTCCAACGAAAGTTATACTTAACCAACCGATGCCTTTACACTACACTGATCGATAGTTCAAGACACTGATCTAATTAAGTATTCCTTAAGTGATTAGATATAAGTCTCATATCAAAGGACCTAAAGACACAGCAAAATATTAATGAAACAGAAACACATTCCTATAATATTTTACTTATTAGGTCTATTCAGTATGCAAAAGTACTATTTTCCTCTTTTGTGTACCCGTGTTGTCACTCACTTGTAGAGCTACAATGATCTATGACCAACACGACAATCTTAACTCGGTAATTAATGTCCCATGCTAATTACCATGATTGCGAATACCTTTTGTTTTATGTAAACCAATATCTTTTAGATCTCTACGGTTAAGGACCAAGAGCCTCTTCCTTAACACTTCCAAAAGACGAATAACATAAACAAGGAACAAAATTATTTCTCATTCAATTCATAATAATTGACATTTAAAAGTAAAACTTTTAGAACACATTCCCTTCACCCACAACCAGGATTCCACCCGTCCTACTCAAACCAATTTACCCCACAACCAGGGTTCTAGCCAGACCATCAATACCAACAATTCCCGCACAATCCATACCAACCGCCAACTCAGGAAGAAGGTCAAACCCAATTCCTAATGGGTATGTATACTCGCCTCCTAAGTGGCGAAAGAAGTGCAAATGTAAGCCGCATGACACCTAATGTGAATGACGAAAATGTCGTTCAACCTACAAGTCGTCAAGGAACACGCAAACCGGCGACGTGAAGGACGCAAAAATCGTGGTCCACACAAGAGGATCGACTCGTCTCGGCTTACATGGTTGTAAGTGGCGATGATGTGGTTGGGACAAACCAAAAAATGAGGTCCCTCTGGAGACGTGTGGAGCGCCTCTTCAATGAATCAGGCGAGCCAGGTTCAGTAGAGCGTAACGATGAGTCATTGAAGGGGCGATGGCGGCATACTGTAGGATTTCATGTTTAATTATACATATATATTTTCGAAATTTTTATGTATAATAAGGATCAATTACAATTTTCTTTGATTTATTTCATGCATGCATCGGTTTGTTTTAACATCTAGTTTCAAAACTCTATTAAAACAAACAAGGGCTCCGAAATTCATACCTAGAAGTTCTCAAAAACTTCTTGAAGATTCGGAGACGTTGGGGATGCTTCTCGCCGCGCCGGATGCCTCCGAGTGTTCACCGAAACCCTAAACAAGGTTGGAGAGAAAGGAGCTAGCCAATCGATCTCCAAACAAGCTTAGAATCTAGCTACAAACCCCTTCCTTAGCCTCTGAGATTTCTCCTTCCAAAGACTTAGAAAACTAAGTGAATTTTCATGGGTTTTGTGGTGAATTAAGAGAGAAAATAATTATTGAATTGTGTGTAACAATTAGGGAGAATAAGGACCTATTTATAGGTTCCAATCTTACTCTTAATCATGGCTATTCTTAAGCCACGGTTTTATGACAATTTCTCTCACAAATTAATTCCATAATGCATTATATGCACCCACAAAACGTTTGACCAAATTTGGAGCTAATCCAACCATCGATCAAATTAATCTCTTAATAATCAAAGGCAGAAAATCGACCGCTGTTCGGTTTACCGAGTCCCACTCGGTTAACCGAATTTGTCACGGTCGTTTAACCGAGTACGTGACGGATGACCGGATCTTAAGGGGAAAAATTCTCCTTAACCGATCGGACCCATTCACGTGTAAGACCGAGTGCTATTCGGTTAACCGAAAATATCGGAACTTGACATTGTTCGGTCGACCGTTTCTGGTTCGGTACACCGTACCAAAGCTCCAGGCACTTTGGTCAAGTTCGGTCAATCAATTACGATTATCCGTTCCACGTTCGGTTGACCGATCCATAGATCCTTCGGTCGACCGAACCTCAACGGATTACCGAACTTCTACCCGATTTTGCCTATTTCAAATTTTGGATTTATTTCCAACAAAATTTGAACTTAAGGGGGTTTTAGCAAATTCACAACTTATGCAATGTATTATCCTATGCAACAATAAATTATTGCACCCCATAATATATGCATCTCATATGAATTTATCATGATTCTAATTATGTTTATATATAACATAATTGATTTTACTTGTTCACCACATGTGTCATATTTTCTATGAGAAACCCGACACATCATTTGAACCAAAAATCAAGCTTCTTGTTTCACGGTTTTTGCGGTGTGACCTATGGGAGGATCTAAACTAAGTTGGCAGTGATATTAAGAGCTTAATATCACAAGCTATAAGCGGTATCTAGCTACACATTATAGCTCCCAATTAGTTAGATGTCTTAATTCCACTCGAACCAAAACCCGATCCATTTAGTGATGGAGTGCACCACTTGTGTCCGTCCCTTGCCTCATGATATTAAGAATACACACAAAGTAGTATTGTGTCATCTTTGTATTAGTATTCATTTCTTGATCTCTTTAAGCTAGTTATAAATATGTGACTTAACTCAAATCACATTGTGCACATTATAACTTTGCTTTATCAAGGGGCCTACTAATATCATCACTCAATTAAGAGGGGCAATGATAATCTTTTGACTAACTATCTTCTCCAACGAAAGTTATACTTAACCAACCGATGCATTTACACTACACTGATCGATAGTTCAAGACACTGATCTAATTAAGTATTCCTTAAGTGATTAGATATAAGTCTCATATCAAAGGACCTAAAGACACAGCAAAATATTAATGACACAGAAACACATTTCTATAATATTTTACTTATTAGGTCTATTCAGTATACAAAAGTAATATTTTCCTCTTTTGCATACCCGTGTTGTCACTCACTTGTAGAGCTACAATGATCTATGACCAACACGACAATCTTAACTCGGTAATTAATGTTCCATGTTAATTACCATGATTGCGAATATCTTTTGTTTTATGTAAACCAATATCTTTTAGAGCTCTACGGTTAAGTACCAAGAGCCTCTTCCTTAACACTTCTAAAAGACGAATAACATAAACAAGGAACAAAATTATTTCTCATTCAATTCATAATAATTGACATTTAAAAGTAAAACTTTTAGAACACATTCCCTTCACATACATCGTCGGCTGTGAACCAATGGGTCGGTTGCTTCGACCAGGCGGTGCGGAGGAAGAGACGTGGTTACAACGAGGAGGATGTCATCCATGATGCGCACACCATCTACGAACGAACACACAACACCAAATTTCAGTACATTCATGTGTGGCTTATGTTACGCAGGTACCCTAAATGGGAGTCAGTTGCGCTTGGACTTCCCACCGAAGACGTCGTTGTAGAAAGTCCGGGGAGTTTCAGCAACGGGAAAAGAAAAGGCACCGACTGAAATGAATGTATTCTAAAAGTTTTACTTTTATATGTCAATTATAATGAATTGGATGTGCAAACATTTTGTTCCTTGATTATGGTATTCGTCTTTTGGAAGTGTTAAGGAAGAGACGCTTGGTCACTAACCGTAGAACTCTAAAAGATAATGGTTTACATAAATCAAAAGTTATTCACAATCATGGTAATTAACATGGAACATTAATCACCGAGATAAGATTGTCGTGTTAGTCATCGATTGTTGTAGCTCTACAAATAATTGACGACATGAGTATATAAAAGAGGAAAAGATTACTTTTATATATTGAATTGACCTAACAAGTAAAACGTTGTGGAATTGTGTTTTGCGTCATTAATGTTTTACTGTGTCTTGGATCCTAAGATATGAGACTTATATCTTTTTACTCAAGAAGTGCTTAATTTGATTATTGTCAAAAGGTATCAATAAGTATAGTGATAAAGACAATAGTTGGTTGAACATGACTTGTGCTGGAAAAAATAGCTAGTCAAACGATTATCGTTGCCCCTCTTAATTGAGTGATGATATTAGTGTGCCCCTTGATAAAAAAAATTATAATGTGCACAATGTAACTTGAGTTAAGTTACATAGTTGTAATTAGCTTAAAGAGATCAAGAAATCAATATAATAAAAAAGTGATACATTTCTACTTCGTATATATTCTTAATATCATGAGGCGAGGGACGGACACAAGTGGTGCACTTACATCACTAAATGGATTATGTTTAGTTCGAGTAGAACAAAAACATTTATGCTAAATTGGTGACTATAATGTGTATCTAGATACCGCTTATAGTTTGAGATATTAAGTGTTTAATATCGCTACCAATTTGGCTTAAATCCTCTTATAGGTCACACCACAAAACTGGGAAACAAGAAGCTTGATTTTGAATTCATATGATGTGTCGGTTTTCTTGTGAAAAAGGAACACATGTGGTGAATGAATAAAATCAATATGTCATGAGAATTGACATAATTAGAATCATAATAAATTCATATGAGGTGTATATATTATGGGGTGAAATAATTTAATATTACATATGATAATATATTACGTAAGATATGAATTTGCCAAAAACCCCAAAAAATCAAATTTTGTTAGAAATAAATCCAAAATTTAACAAAGGCAAAATCGGGGTCAAACGTTTAGGGTTCGGTCGACCAATGTGTCTTCGGAACGGTCAACCGAACGGGAACATGTAAATACAATTGGTTGACCGAAATTGTCTGGAGTACCTAGACAATTGGGTTCGGTCAACCAAGCGTGAACGATCAACCGAAAGAAAAAAATCCATGAGATATCTTGGGATATTTTTGGTAGACCGAAGGTGACACGGTCGTCCGATAAATATTCGCCAGGAGAAATTTTGGTGGGTCAACGGTCGACCGGAGCAAGACGCGGGTCGTCCGAATTTTTCCAGAGAATTTTTCTCATGTATATTTGGTCGACTGTCTAGCTCACGGTCCACTGAACATGTGTTAAAACGGAATGGTTTGGTTAACCGAGAAGAATTCTCGGTCAACCGAAAAACACGATTTTTGCCTGAATTATTAAGAGAATAATTAGATCATGGGTTGGATTAATTCCAGATTTAGTCAAACATTTTTTAGGATTCTTATGTGGCAATTTGAGATTAATTTTAGGAGAGAATAAAAAAGAGATCATGACTAAAGAATAGTTTTTGATAAGGATGTTTTTGGAGCCTATAAAAAGAATCATCATCCTACTTGTTTATGTTAATGCAAAAATTCTTTCTCTCATTAATCTCTCCCTTAATCACCACGAAAATCTCTTAACAGTTTTATGTTTTGGAGATAGAAATCTCAGGAGCTTAAAGACGGGTTATTAGCTAGATTCTAAGTCTAATTAGAGATTGATTGACTAGCTCCTTTCTCTCTAATCTTGTTTAGAGTTTGGTGAACATTTGAAAGAGAATCGGCGGGTCATTCGACGAGCAACGGAACTCCGGATCTTCTGAAAGGTTTTAGAGAACCTTTGGGTATGATCCTCTATCCTTTGTTTATTTTAATATGTGTAGGAATGCATGATATTAGAATAAACAAATACATGTACGTAAAATCAATGAAAATATGAAATCGATCTTGTCTGTTGTATTAAAATTTTAAAATATATACATACATATGGACACGAAATCCTACACCGACGACGATGGGAGTCACGCAACACCGTCAACAGATGAAATGGTATTCGAACCATGTCCTCGTCCTGAAGGTGTTAAAAAGCCAAAAAAGAAGGAAAAACAACAACTTCAAACGCAACTCGATCCCGATGTGTTGGAATTGGGGAAACAAATTGAATATAGCGCAAACTGAGAGAGGAAAGTTACTTGTGTTACGAAGAACGGGTGGAGAGAAAACACATTGAAACTGAGGCGAAGTTCCAAAGGGAACTCAACAGCTAGAAACTCGGCGCCCTATTCTCTCTGCTGAAGAAGGAAAACAAGGATGAGATCGATAAAGAAACACTTGCTAAACTCAAGGCGTGAGCCAAATCAGGATTTTTATAGGTGGTTATGTTTTCATTTAGACTTAACTAAATGTATGTTTCGTAGTTTATCAGTATTGTGGTAGTTTAAATTTCGCAGTTTATTAGTATTCTTGTACTTTATCGGTAGTTTAAAATTCGTAGTTTATGTATTGTATTTCGTTTCCGTATTTGCAGTGTATTTCATTTCCGAAGTTTATGAGTATTGTACTACTATTTCGTATTTTGTATATGGTTTTTTTAATCTTTTAAATTTACTTTTATCTAAATAAATAAAAACAATTTAATTAATCATAAATTTAATTTCCAATTAATTATCAAAACCTTATTAATTTAATTACAATTTATTTAATCAATACATCAACCTAATTATATATAACTAATCTTTTTCTTTAAAACAAAAAAATCAACCAATTGGGGGGGGGGGGGGGGGGGGGGGGGCACGTGCCCCCCAGGGTGTCTGGGCAATGCTGGCGCCCAGTTTGGGTGCCGATTCAGAGCACCCGTTAAGGTTGCTCTAACGGGGGGTTATTCCCCCACGCCCGGTAATGAAACGTCTGGGTCAACGACCCGGTCGTTGAATATTTTATTGATTTTTAGTTTTTTTTAAATTGTTTTTGTTGTGATTTTTTGAATTTTTTGTTTGAATGTTTTTATTTTATTTTTTTGAAAATAAGTTTTATAATTGTTTTGATTTTGTAGTATTTTTAATTTTTTTCCAATATGGACCCTGAAATGATGTGAATGAGAAAGATAAGTTGTTGTGGTTTGTGATTAAAATGTGAATAGTGTAGGAAAGAGAAGAAAGTGAGTTGGGGTGAGAGAAAGTTGATGTGGAAGAGAGAGAAATGCTCATGACCAGATCGTCCGGAATCATGGTTAGTGATGACCCCACGTGATTACATTTTTTGAGATCAATGTTTATACATGAAAATTCTAAGTGTTTCTCATAACATGAAAATTGCCATCCACACACTCAACTCATCGTATCCTGTATTCCTGTTCCAGTGCTTGGTGGCATTGTCACTCTGTGCTTAACATCACGACATCTACTAGTCTTCTCCACTTATGTTTCGGATGAGAGGATGGCAATATAGATTATCGTGTTATGGGTTGAATTTATTAATGACTTACATAATTACACCTAATTTCATTTGCTTGCCGCGAGACGCCCTGCGCTCAGGGGTGCCCCCAGCCAATTGATCTTTCCTTTTTTTGTTTTGATTTTTTTTAAATCACTTTTTTTTTAAATGAGGGTAGTGAAGGGTTTTTTGAATAGGTGGATAAAATGATGGATTAGAGGCACTGTCATGGGGGATGTGTTGGAGGCATCATAGTGGTTGCCCTCACATATAACTTGAGCTTCGTCATCCAAATAATTTAATATATTGGACCATGTTAAATAGGTTAAACTTACCAATATAGTGTGTACACAAAAAGCAATTAGTAGTTTATCTCAGAACAAGAAAGGAACTTTACATTTTCGAGTGTATTTTTCAAGAAAATGATAAGCAAATTGCAACTTTTTGGAGCTGAACTTGAGACTTGCCAATATGCCAATAAAGATTAATTATGTATCAATAGATCACCCAAGAGGTACTCAAATGTAGGGGAGAGCAGAAATCGGTCCGGTCCGGTCCAAATATGATCCAAAATTGAAACTTTCATATAAAAAATCCGATCTAGTCCCAGTTTTTGGACCGGACCCCGGTTCCAAACCGATGCATAGCCCTACTCAAATGTCTCCGTGTTACCAAAACTAGTGGTTCAATTAGTGGGCTAATTAAATTACTACTTCAGATCTGAGATCGTAAAAGATGAATAATTTTTTTACTTATCCTGTGAAAGTGTTAAAACACTACATATTCAAAGTTACTGTTAAAAAGATTATAAATGTCGAATCCAAATCCAACCCATTAACAAACAGTAACGACCAACAAGAATACATCAAGTCTCTGTTCAGGAATGCGACCCGATGAGGACGCATATGCCGATGCGGGGGAGATGGGATCGTATTTCAAAATACTTACTTTTTTATTGTGTTTACTATGATTTGTATAATATTAAATTATTAATATTAAAAATTATTCAAAAATTTACCTAAAATTTTAGTTACATCTATATAATTTATAATTAATATATCCATATCATATTATTTTATTATTAAATTGCTAACCACTTAATCACCTGCATTTGCAAATGTCAGATGTAGTGCGTCGTATCGAAACTGCATCCCATGTTCAAGCTCATCTACAAATTAAGATATAATAAGCTCGAATCATGGAATATCACCACCTCTAATGGCACCACACCAAATGACGAAGAGCATCACGAATCCCAGTGCTTTAATTAATTTATTTACTGAACCTTTTTGGATCTATACTTTGCTTATTTATCACGTTTCCTTGAAATCCCGTACAAATCCATTTCGAAGATCTCACACGAAGTCAAGACTTTGCATAGATAAATGGAAGTCAGTGAGACTTATGATTTGAAAGGAATGTGTTCTAAAAGTTTTACTTTTAAATGTCAATTATTATGAATTGAATGAGAAATCATTTTGTTCTTTTTTATGTTATTCGTCTTTTAGAAGTATTAAGGAAGAGACTCTTGGTCCTTAACCGTAGAGCTCTAAAAGATATTGGTTTACATAAAACAAAAGATATTCGCAATCATGGTAATTAACATGGGACATTAATTACCGAGTTAATCATGTTTGTCAAAGATCATTGTAACTCTACAAGTGAGTGACAACACGGGTAGACAAAGAGGAAAATATTACTTTTGTATACTGAATAGACCTAATAAGTAAAACATTATAGAATTGTGTTTTCTGTGTCATTAATGTTTTAGTGTGTCTTTGGTCCTTTGATATGAGACTTATACCCGATCACTTAAGAATTGCTTAATTATACTAGTGTCTTGAGCTATCGATGAGTGTAGTGTAAAGGCATTGGTTGGTTAAGTATGACTTTTGTAGGAGAAGATAGTTAGTCAAAAGATTATCATTGCCCCTCTTAATTGAGTGATGCTATTAGTGGGCTCCTTGATAAAACAAAGTTATAATGTGCACAATGTGATTTGAGTTAAGTCACATATTTATAACTAGCTTAAAGAGATCAAGAAATGAATACTAATATACAAAGATGACACAATACTACTTTGTATGTATTATTGTGTCATCTTAATATCATGAGGCAAGGGACGTACACAAGTGGTGCACTCCACACTAAATGGATCGGGTTTTGGTTCGAGTGGAATTAAGACATCTAACTAATTGGGAGCTATAATGTGTAGCTAGATACCACTTATAGTTTGTGATATTAAGCTCTTAATATCACTGCCAACTTAGTCTAGATCCTCTCATAGGTCACACCGCAAAAAAAACCGGGAAACAAGAAACTTGATTTTTGATTCATATGGTGTGTCGGGTTTCTTATAGAAAATATGACACATGTGGTGAACAAGTAAAATCAATTATGTTGTATATAACATAATTAGAATCATGATAAATTCATATGAGATGCATATATTATGGGGTGTAATAATTTATTATTGCATAGGATAATATATTGCATAATTTGTGAATTTGTTAAAAACCCCAAAAGTTCAAATTTTGTTGGAAATAAATCCAAAATTTGAAAAGGCTAAATCGGGTAAAAGTTCGGTAATCCGTTATGGTTCGGTCGACCGAAGGATCTGTGGATCGGTCAACCGAACGTGGAACGGATAGTCATAGTTGATTGACCGAACTTGACCAAAGTGCATGGAACTATGGTACGGTGTACCGAACCAGAAACGGTCGACCGAACAATGTCCAGTTCTGATATTTTCGGTGAACCGAAAGGCATTCGGTTATATACAAGAATTAGTCTGATCGGTTAAGGAGAATTTTCTCCTTAAGAATCGGTCATCCGTCTAATACTCGATTAAACAATCGTGACATATTCGGTTAACCAAGTGGGACTCGGTAAACCGAAGCGCGATCGATTTTCTGCCTTTGATAATTAAGAGATTAATTTGATCAATGGTTGGATTAGCTCCAAACTTGGTCAAACGTTTTGTGGATGCATGTAATGCATTATGGAATTAGTTTGTGAGAGAAAATGTCAAGAAAACATGACTTAAGAATAGCCATGATTGAGATTAAGATTGGAGCCTATAAATAGATCATTATTCTCCTTAATTAAGTTAGATGTTTTTCTAATTATTTTCTCTCCTAATTCACCACAAAAGGCACGAAAATTCTCTTAGTTTTCTAAGTCTTTGGAAGGAGAAATCTCAGAGATTAAGGAAGGGGTTTGTAGCTAGATTCTAAGCTAGTTTGGAGATTGATTGGCTAGCTCCTTTCTCTCCAACCTTGTTTAGGGTTTCGGTGAACACTCGGAGACATCCGGCGCAACGAGAAGCGACGATCGTCTTCCTCAACGTCTCTGGAACATCAAGAAGTTTTAGAGAACTTTTAGGTATGAATTTCGGAGTCACTTGTGTTTGTTTTAATAAGTTTTTGAAACTAGTTATTAAAACAAAATGATGCATGCATGAAATAAATCGTAGAAAATTGTAATTGATCCTTATTATGCATAAATTTTCGAAAAATATATATGCACAATTAAACATGAAATCCTACGTGATCTTGAAGTGTCATTAAATAAACGAACTGTTTAATTACTGTGTTGGTTGAAATTAATGTCACCTTTGGGAAATAATTGACTATGCTTGCATGTGAACGTTTGGACATGTTTAGAACAAGATGCTCTTGTTCCTCCAACAAAATCAAAGTTCACCACTCCACCGCATCGATCCATTTATTATGACAACTAGCATTTTAGTTAAAAGTGATTTGTACATAAGGTAACTATAGTTTGTCTCATTTAATTATGCCTAAAATTATTTTGGCCTCTAAACTTTAAAGTACGACAATTATTCATCTTTTAAGACATCTTTGGTTTGTGTGCAAATTATGCCTAAAATTATTTTGGCCCCTTAAACAATCAACCCTCTCGTTTGTTGATGGCTAGGCAATCAACTCATAGTAACATGAGAAACTAATCATTTTTTGTTTCCCTATGGTCTTAGAAATTTTACTGAAATGCTAAACATCACCCCAAAATTACTTAAATCGTCCCTTGAAATTACCATTTTGCCCTTCTCTCATTTCTACTGCTATAACGCGACATTTTACTCTCCTATCACACATCTCTCTTCATCTTTCTCTTATAATCATAAAAAATAATGTTTTGAAGGTCAGTAATAAGCCAACGGACGCCCCAGTGTACTCGAATCTGGTAAAATATCTAACATTTTTTTAATAAAAATAATAATAAAAAATTACGGGCGTCCGAAAAAGCCGCCCCCACGTAGGCGGGAGCGTCTGGGTAAGACGCCTCCCCCATAGGGGAGGCGTTTTACCCAGACGACCCGCCCATGGGGGAGGCGTTTTACCCAGACGACCCGCCCATGGGGGAGGCGTTTTACCCAGACGCCCTGCCCATGGGACAGGCGTCTGGGTAAGACGCCTCCCCCATGGGGGAGGCGTCTTACCCAGACGCCACCTCCTACGTAGGGGCGGCTCCTTCGGATGCCCGTAATTTTTTATTATTTTTTTAAAAAGATAATTGATTATAAATTTAGATAATTGTTAAATTAATTAATTAATAAGTTAATATTTACTATATTCGGATAACCAATACCCCTTCGGTACACCGGTGAGCGAGACCCCCGAACGACCTGTCGAGGTGGTATTTGTAAGTCATGATGTTTTACCGCCGGGGGATTTTGGATCTTAAAAAATGTTGGATCTGGATTTTTTTTGAATCTTCATCACTTGCAAAAAACACATTGTAATACCACCGAAAACTTGCAAAGAAACGTCAAATAATTTGAGATAACACACCGTATAATTTTAATTTGACAAAAAAATTAAAAAAAAACGGGAAGTCTGGCTAAGACGTATGTACCATCGTGGAGGCGTCTGGCTAAGACGCCTCCACCATGGTCGAGGCGTCTTAACCAGACGCCTAGACAATGGTATAGGCGTCTGGCTAAGACGCATGTACCATCGTGGAGGCGTCTGGCTAAGACGCCTCCACGATGGTACAGGCGTCTTAGCCAGACGCCCGTGTCGGAAAAAAAAATCTGTCTCCGTTACTTCGCCTGATCTAGGTGTTTCGCCAGACATTTTCATGGTATTGGTACTATGAATGTTAGTAAAACTGAGTCAATAACCTTGTTTAAAGACACGGGATGATATGGGTATTAAATATATTGTTAAGGGCAATTTGGTAATTTCAAGGGGCGATTTAAGTAGTTTTGGGGCGACGTTTAGTAGTTCCCAAATTTTACGAGGAAAAATGTTTTAAATTCCTTCACAGCTATGCTTTTTGTAGGACTCCGGATTTAACTGTCAATCACAGATAAAATCATTTATCTAATGCAATATATGCCTGATTATAATAACAAAAAGAAAAACAATCAATCCTTTCGTACTATCATTTTATAATGTTTTACCCTCTGATTTTTTAAACATCTTTGGTTTGTGAGCACATTCGTCGGTATTTATGTGATTTGATCCCAGACTAATCTAATATTAAAAATTTATTCACCGAGCCACGACAAGTGATGTGTATGGATGGAGAATTCTTTAGGAAAGTTGATTAGAGATAAGGAGTGATTGGACGAGGGAGGTGATACCTGTCGCATAGATGAACGTGGTTGGAGGGTGCAAGAGGAGAGGATGAAATTAGTCCATGGGATACAATCAAGGAATAAGGATGTATACCTAAGAGTAGGGGTGAGCTTCGGTCCAGGACCGGACCGGACCGAAACCCGAATTTTCGGGAAGTCAGGACCGAAGACCGGACCGAATAGGTTCGGTCCGGTCCGGTCCGGTCCGGGTCGGTCCAAAACCCGAATTTTCCCCTTAAATTTTCGGTCCGGTCCGGACCGAAGACCGAATTTCCAAAATTTTGTGGACCGAAGACCGGACCGAAAAAATTCGGTCCGGTTCGGTCCGGACCGAAAAATTCGGTCCGGGTGCCCGGACCGGACCGAATTTTGCTCACCCCTACCTAAGAGCAACTTTAACTGCGGTCGGCCCGCCACGACGACCCAGTCGTTGGATTTTTTTATATTTTTTTCGTTTTTTTATATTTTTGATTTTTTTTTAAATTTTGTTTGAATCTTATTTTATTTTTTTGAAAATACGTTTTATAATTGTTTTGTTTTTTAGATATTTTTTTAAATTTTTTCCCAAGATGAATCCCGAAATGATATGGAAGAGAGATAGGTTAGGGTGAAGATGTGAATAGTATAGGAAAGAAAAGAAAGTGTGATTGATGAGAGAGAAAACTTATGTAAAAGAGAGAGAAAATCTGATTTAAAAGAGAGAACGCTCGTGGTGAGGTCGTCTGGGTAATGGTCAGTAACGGTTTAAGAAGCATTGATGCACAAAAAGTTGCCTACGTGGTAGAGAATGTTTTGAAAGGAATCTTAAGATTCTTTCTGGATACCTCCAAATAAATCAGAAATTTCAAAGTTACGTTGGTAAATCTAGTAAGCACCCTCTTGTTTCTACCTATCCAAACATGGAACCAAAGATCCGACCGTTAGATATGATTTACCACTTGAGTTACATACTATCAAAAATCAAAGACAATTCGTGGGAAGGGATACGTGAATGAGTAGTTATACACGGACGCGCGCGTCCGTGACGCTCCCTACGTGGACGGCCAACTCAGCTGTCAGTTCAGCGTCCAGTCAGCCAAAACTTCTACGCGGGGAAAAGTAAATTACGAATTATTGGGTGCGACGGTTCATTTCCCGAAATCACGATTAGACGGTTTATTTCCCGAAATCACGATTAGACGGTTAAACTTCACGTACATCATTAGCGGCGGGACAGCATTCGAGTAACTTTCCTCCCAAGTCTTCTCCTTTTCCATTCCCCATTTCAGCCGGAGTTCCTTTCCAGACGCTCATCCAAAACATTCATTCCTGTTTTAGTCGAACGAAATTTATAAGCAGGCGAAAATGGATCCTTCTCTACCTGAAACCTCCATCGCTCCTGAAATTGTAGCCGTGCAGGTGTTGTGTCAACCACGTTCTTTCTGGTTCATTTTAAGGTTCATTATTGGCCTCTAACAATTTTTTTTGGTGGTTTAAGGGAAGCACGTACTACTTCCGCGAAACCAAGTGCGGTTTCACGGCCCTTCACAAGCAGTTCGACCGGATGAAGGAGGAGGAGAAAAATGTCTTCCAACGGACGCCTTTCGGTCACTTCCTCTCCTTTCCTCACGTCACAACTGACAACGAGATACTGGGTTGGTTCGTCGAACACTTCGACGCCACTGAAGTCGGTCTGAGAATAGCCACTGCGGTGGTCCCATTTACGGTAGAAGACGTCGCCCTTCTACTTGGACTAAGAGCACATGGGCAGAGAGTGGATATGGAAGCAATGTACGTAGAGAAACATGACGGGGTGAACCTCGACAACACCCAACTACTGGGTCATCTTACCGCCACGAGCAAGATGGGCGAGGAGGAGGAGCACGTCCGACTCCTTATTTCTATGATTTTCAATCATTTTTTGTTCTTCGATGGATCACTGCGAAGTAAAGCGTGGTACACTGGAATAGTATTTTATATGTCCGGAATAAGAGTTGCGTCTGTCCGGAATAAGTATATTGTCTGTCCGGAATAGTGTTGCGTCTGTCCGGAATAAGAGTTGCGTCTGTCCGGAATAAGTATTCTGTCTGTCCGGAATAGTGTTGTGTCTGTCCGGAATAAGAGTTGGTTTATGTCCGAATAAGTATTTTGTCTGTCCGGAATAGTGTTGCGTCTGTCCGGAATAAGAGTTGCGTCTGTTCGGAATAAGAGTTGTGTCTGTCCGGAATAGTGTTGAGTCTGTCCGGAATAAGTATATTGTCTGTCCGGAATAAGTATATTGTCTGTCCGGAATAGTGTTGCGTCTGTCCGGAATAAGAGTTGCGTCTGTCCGGAATAAGTATTTTGTCTGTCCGGAATAGTGTTGCGTCTGTCCGGAATAAGAGTTGGTTTATGTCCGAATAAGTATTTTGTCTGTCCGGAATAGTGTTGCGTCTGTCCGGAATAAGAGTTGCGTCTGTCCGGAATAAGAGTTGTGTCTGTCCGGAATAGTGTTGAGTCTGTCCGGAATAAGAGTTGCGTCTGTCCGGAATAAGTATATTGTCTGTCCGGAATAGTGTTGCGTCTGTCCGGAATAAGAGTTGTGTCTGTCCTGGGGAAGTTATGTTTCTGGTTTTTAACTCATTCATGTTTTCAGGTGTGGCTTTGCGAGAAGTTCAAACTGGGGGATCCCCGGTCAGCATTTCCACGGTTCAAGTGTTGGACGGAAATGTTTAGCAGACGCCAAATCCTTAGAAAATGGGAAGATCGAGGCATCAACTTGTCCCGGATTTACTCGGGTCAATTTGAGTTGAAGGGCACCCCAAAACTCAGTGCACGGGAGCATTCACTGTTGTCAGAGGATCAATTTCCTACTGCAGAAGCAACTCCCGCAGCAAAGGTTGTCTCGAAGGAAACACCTTCAACATCCACTCTACCAAGGGTACAACTCAGTGAATGCAGCATTCCATGTGACCCACTGCTACAAGAGTTGGAACTTAGTGAGGTGAAGACGAATTGGCTGCAAGCCGAAGCTTTGCTTAGGGAGGCGACCGTTAAAATTAACAACCTGGAGGAAGAACTCCGGATCTCTCAAGAAGAGTGTCGTAGGCTGAGAGTCCGTGGGGAGGAGGAAGAGAGTGAAAAGAGGGAGGAGGAAGAGAGAAATAAGAGGGAGGCGGAGGAGAGGGAAAAGAGGGAGGAAGAGAGAAATAAGAGGGAGGCGGAGGAGAGGAAGAAGACAGAGGAGAAAGAGAGGCAGAAGAGAGAGGAGAAGAGAGGGAGTAACGACTGCGGGCCATACGTTTTGTACTGGATGAAGCGTTTGATGGAGAATGCTGATCCGACTCAGCCGAAGCAGAGCAAGGTTATTCACCGTTTTAGAGGCGATTTGGCCAATTTCTTACTCGAAGACTCTGGGATGTGCGATCAACAATAAACGACTCTGGATGTTTTAATTTTTTTTACAAAGTTATACATGTATACATGTTAAAATTACATAGACTATTTGAATGATTTATCAATACAAGGACATTTGGTGTTGGGTTAAATTATCAATACAAGGACATGTATAAATTATCAATACTCTTAAACCGGACAACAAATACACCTATTCCGGAAAGCAAATACACTAATTCCGGACAACAAATACACTTATTCCGGACAGCAAATACACTTATTCCGGAAAAACTTAATGTTCCGTTTCTGGACAAAATTTATTCTTAAACCGGACAACAAATACACTTACTCCGAACAACAAATACACTTATTCCGGACAGCAAATACACTTATTCCGAACAACAAATACACATATTCCGGACAACAAATACACATATTCCGGACAGCAAATACACTTATTCCGGACAACAAATACACTTATTCCGGACAGAAAATACACTTATTCCGGACAAACTTTTTGTTCCGTTTCGGGACACACTTTATTCTTAAACCGGACAACAAATACACTTATTCCGGACAACAAATACACTTATTCTGGACAGCAAATACACTTATTCCGGACAAACTTTTTGTTCCGTTTCGGGACACACTTTATTCTTATTCCGGACAGCAAATACACTTATTCCGGACAGCAAGTACACTTATTCCGGACAGCAAATACACTTATTCCGGACACACTTTATTCTTAAACCGGACAACAAATACATTTATTCCGGACAACAAATACGCTTATTCCGGACAACAAATACACTTATTCCGGACAGCAAATACACTTATTCCGGACAAACTTTTTGTTCCGTTTCGGGACACACTTTATTCTTAAACCGGACAACAAATACACTTATTCCGGACAACAAATACACTTATTCTGGACAGCAAATACACTTATTCCGGACAAACTTTTTGTTCCGTTTTGGGACACACTTTATTCTTATTCCGGACAGCAAATACACTTATTCCGGACAGCAAGTACACTTATTCCGGACAGCAAATACACTTATTCCGGACACACTTTATTCTTAAACCGGACAACAAATACATTTATTCCGGACAACAAATACGCTTATTCCGGACAACAAATACACTTATTCCGGACAGCAAATACACTTATTCCGAACAACAAATACGCTTATTCCGGACAACAAATACGCTTATTCCGGACAAACTTTTTGTTCCGTTTCGGGACACACTTTATTCTTAAACCGGACAACAAATACACTTATTCCGGACAAACTTTTTGTTCCGTTTCGGGACACACTTTATTCTTAAACCGGACAACAAATACACTTATTCTGGACAACAAATACACTTATTCCGGACAAACTCTTTGTTCCGTTTCGGGACACACTTTATTCTTAAACCGGACAACAAATACACTTATTCCGGACAGCAAGTACACTTATTCCGGACAAACTTTATTCTTAAACCGGACAACAAATACACTTATTCCGGACAACAAATACGCTTATTCCGGACAACAAATACACTTATTCCGGACAAACTTTTTGTTCCGTTTCGGGACACACTTTATTCTTAAACCGGACAACAAATACACTTATTCCGGACAACAAATACACTTATTCCGGACAACAAATACACTTATTCTGAACAACAAATACACTTAATCCGGACATGGATGAATCGTAATCCGGACGGACATGGATGAATCGTAATCCGGACGGACATATAACGTAATCCGGACATACTTGTAACTTAATCCGGACATAAATATAACTTATTCCGGACAGACATACAACAAACCAAAATTACTTAAATATATTTGTCGCCATCAGAAATTAATTCACAAACGAACAAGCAAAGAAAGAGTTGAATCTTATGCAATAATACGGACAGACATACAATGACTTTCAACAAAATTACATAGGAATAATTACAACCAAGGACAAATACAATAATCAAGGAGGAACTCCCTCGTAATGCAAATTCATGTCCCAGTCATCGAAATCGTGATCCCCCGGTTTGGGTGCTGCAGGGTGTAACGGGGGTAGAACCTTATTCCTGATGATTTTCTTAACGTTACTTTTAATTATTTTCTCAGACAAAGAAATCCGTCGTTTGCTCGGCGGTCTGCCTTTCCGTCTTGCCTTATCCGGATTGAGAACGGATGTACCATCGAACACAGGATCAGGTCGTTGCATACGTTCCTTAAGCAACTCAAGTGCCTCTACCGCCTGAAGATATCTGTCGTTTGAGTCGAAAGCGGCCTCGGCGATCCAAACCGCACGACCCATTATGTCGTCGTGGCGACGAAGCGCATCGTTCCCCGTTATGCCACTTTGAAGGGGAAACTTGACTCCATAGCTCCTTCGGATATCCTTCCTCCATCGGTGGACGATGTAAGACTCGGGGAGCAACGCGTTTGGACGTATTCGGGCAATAACAACATAAACGTGACAACATAGGATGCCGACGTGATCAAACATTCTGCAATCGCATACCCACTTCTCATCTCTAATTTGCACTGTGAACCGTTTCGACAATGGGAGGATATGTGTCAATACATGTTCGGTCACGTTGAAGTGCAATGTGTCGTCCTCGTTGAACTCATCCTTGATGTCGCAGTACATCATCTTCCCAATTTCTAACTGCACCTTCTTAAAGACACCCACCGTATACAACTCGCCCAATTGCCTCTCGAATGGATATTTCGAAATCAATTGCGGAGCCTTATGCTCACAATCGAAATCAGACAGAGCTTCCTTCTCATACTTGTGGCGTACTGCGAGTTCGTATTGTTGAACGAACTGCTTAAGTGTCGTCCTTGATGTGAGGTACTTATCGAAGAAGGCGTTCATACCCTCACTTCTCTGGGTTGATGTCATTCCTGCGGAAAAACAATCCCGCCAGAATGCAGGTACCCAGCGCTCTCGAATTGCATAAATGGATCGGAGCCAATTATTGTCGTGGAACTCGAAATCATCTAGAAAACCCTGCCAATTCCGCTCGAATTCTGCCGGAGTCTTGGAATCGAATACACAGTTGTTGAGGTCAAACAACGTATGCTCCCGGTACTTCGTGGGCAACTTCACAGGGGCCTTATTCATTATGTGTCATATACAAAATCTGTGCTGCGCTTTAGGGAACACAGTCCTCACAGCCGCAGCTATGGCGCCACATTGGTCTGTTATGATCGTCGGGGGGCTTGTATCTGCACACAACGCGATCAAGATAAAAACATATGTTAATCGGGACAAAAATAACGTAAACCGGACAGACGTCAAGGGTAAACCGGACGAGCAAAAAACGTAAACCGGACAGACGTAAGGGATAAACCGGACGAGCAAAAGACGTAAACCGGACAGACGTAAGGGATAAACCGGACGAGCAAAAAACGTAAACCGGACAGACGTAAGGGATAAACCGGACGAGCAAAAGACGTAAACCGGACAGACGTAAAGGGTAACCGGACAGGCACATAACGTAAAACGGACAAAGCCGGACAAAATAAAACACGTACCGTTCATGCACGTCAACCATGTTTGGAACAACCAAATGTAATTTTGTGTCGTCTCGGAAGAGAGGAGTGCGCAACCGAGTAGGACAGACTGGTAGTGGTGATTTACCCCCACAAATGGGGCAAAAGGCATGTCATACTTGTTTGTTATGTATGTTGTGTCGAAACATATTGCAACTCCAAAGTAAGAGTAAGCAGCTCGAGAACGACTGTCGGCCCAGAACACATTTCGAAGTCTGCCTTCGTCGTCCATATCCATTACGTAAAAGAAGCGGGAATCATTCTTCTGCATCCTGATGAAATAATCATGGATAGCTTGCGCATCTCCTGGTCCCATTTTGAGGTTTCTAACCTCGTTCACAACATTCCTGCGAAACATAATTTTTATGACAATGCTAAATGCGTAACTTCAACCAGGTTAAGTGGAGAATAAATAACCTTAGGTCTCGCTCGTTGAAAGACAATTTATCGTGACCTCCAGCTTCGACCACAAAAGATTGCATGGTCTTGGCGGCAGATATACCGGCAGCATCATTGCACGAAATGCGTGCTCTGGCGGACTCCGGGACGGATCGTTTTTGTCGGAGAAAACGCATCTGGTCTTCCGACAGCATGGCGTGGTTATGTTGGAGATCTACGTAGTTAATTACGTAGCCTCTGGATGGATTTCCGGAGACCCTGATCCGAGCAGTGCACTCCACCCTACCGGATAACCTATGTTTTGGTCTACCTTCACCTTGGTTTCCCGGAGCATTACCCTCCTTGGAGCAAGTAAGAGTGGCCTGTATAACAACACCACGATCGTAATGAGATTGTCTTATCTTCACACCAAAACCACAGGAATCGGCATAGGAAACGTAAAATGCTTTGGCTTCTTCGAAGGAAGGAAAATACATCTTCTCTTGCGGGACGTTTGAGGCATGCGCCGGCTGTGAGGACACATTAACGAGTGCCATTACAGTACAGCAAAAAGGGAGGAAGAAGAAGGAAGGGTTCATAGGATCCGAATAAGGTAGCCAAAACACTTTGTATCTCCGTGAAGCGCCAAAAAAGAAGAAATGGAGGACGTGCTGATTTGAGGAGCATTAAATGCGATTGTGGACGTATCGGGAAAATAAAAGAAAAAGACAACATTCCGAAGTAAGTAGTACGCTTGTCCGGAATAAGTGTTCCAACTATGCGGATTACATAGTAACTGTGTCCGGAATGAGTCATGCGCTTGTCCGGAAAAAAAAGGAAAATGAGTAAAAAATTAGGTGACGTGAAACCCTAAGGGATCTTTAGTGGATCTCCGTTGAGCGCCAAAAGAAAATGTGGTATCTCCGTAGATATGCATTTAATGCATGGGGAAGACAAATAAGAAAGACATCATTGCTCTCAGAAGCTTAGTGTACATGCTGACTGGATGCTGAATGGACAAAATTTCTCCGCCACGTAAGTATGGTCAGTGACGCGCGCGTCTACTAAACATTTTCCTACGTGAATTTGCTGAAAATTATAAAATTTACATTGAATTCACGTTTTTTAACACGTGATATTATATTATATTACTAATTAATTAATTATATTATGGTTTAACAATTTTTGTTACATTCTACAATCTACATACTGGACAAATGTTGGAAAAACTAGATGTGAGAACTGATTTTGCAAAAAATCATCACAAAAATAAATTATGACATCTAAATGGTAATTTTGCAAAGAAAGTTGTAATTCCAAAAAAGTGTCAGGAACAACGTATAATCTTGATGAATTTAATTCAAAACTAGATGTAGTATCTGAGATGATTAATGACGTAACAACTTCCTTAATTCCCTGTTGCGATCAACTAAAATAAATTCCATGGCGCAGCTTAAGAAGTAAAAACCTGAACAAATTACCTAGCATTTACGAAGAGAAAAGATGAAGAGAATTACTCACTTAAAAATACAGATGGAATCGGGAATTCGCAAGGATTCATACTATTCACAATCTTTGCATTACAGGTGAAAGTGTTAGCATCTATCCTACTACTGTCTACTTAACTGTACTGCACTAGCCAACCCAGACTAATGAAACATTCTGGTTGGGATATGAGCTACTTACCAACTTTGGTAACATTGATTAACAGAAAGAATCTTGAATGAATGTCTACTGTGGTTGCAGTAACAGATCTACGTGACTATGTGTCATTTCCTGGTGACCAGCAAGCGGGCCCCCTTAACCAGTTCCTCCTTAACCATAAATAATACCGCAGCAGCCAGCACACTCTGCACGATCTTCGTGCGCATTCCTTTGTAGAAGACCGAAGCACCTTCTTGATGCAACATTTTTGCAATAGCATCTACGGTACCTGCATGAAAGAATGTCAACTTTACTGTACTTGTAAAATCTGTTGAGAATGATAAGAGCACTCGTTTTTCTAAGATGAGCATTCTAGAAAAAAGAAAAATTTAACATGACAATCATCACTGTAATTCAAAATCAGAAGCCCACAACCTGGCTTTGAACCCAGTAGAGAAAAGAAAAAGTACACATAAAAATTGTGAATGTACAGGGAGAGACAATACAACATTGAATCATATATAATAATTTTCTAACCAAAAGACTGTCAACTAAAAAGTAAAACAACATCATAATGTTTTTTTTGGAAATGCAATAGAGGCCATGAAGATTTTTTTTCTTCTGAAATGAAACGTAACAAAACCTTTGTAACAGTGTTTTGCTTCAGCATTCTGGTCTTGCTTTGCCTGAAGTCTGGCCTGCAGGAGAGGTGTACTTCTCAAAATTTAAGGATCACAGAGAATTCATGCTTCGAAGAAACAATCCTAAAATTTCACATATTTGCCAGCATGAAAAGGTAGGTGCAGTGACCTTGACAACGAGTAGGGGATATGTAACGACAGTTGCTCCCAATTTGGCTATAGCTCCAAGAAGGAAAAACTAAGACACGTGTGTAATAGAAAACGTTTTAGAAGACTTAAGACCTCATATGATATTCCATCAAATAAACCGCAGATCTTTCAAGAAACTACTAAAAGATTCTAAAACATGATTTCATTAGAGTACCTCAAGTGCGGAAATTCCATCAGTACCGGTAAGACTAAGCGCATGTCTTTCTTTTACCTTTTTCAGGAGGGTTTCGTAAAGCATGAACTGTATTGATGGGTTACTAACCTATAATTTTAAAAAAATATATTGTCATTCTCTTTCAAAATTCTCACGTACCAGAAAAATATTCAGGCAACTTGCATTTCTCACTAACCATGATGAGTGTTGGAACCACGCCCTTCCAGAAGCCTAAAAGTCCAGCTTCATCGTAAACTTCTTGAACCTAAAAAATTGTAATTTAAAAGAAATTATTATTACTGACCAAGGAAAAAGATAGTCATCCGAAAGGCAATAACTGATAAATAACTATAAAAGTGATTTAGTTTTGATGGGTAATAGTTCCTATACTTTGACTAATTTTGGTAGAATGGGAAAAGCTAATTAAATAGGATTGCTCCAAATCATTTATAGTTGATATCTTGTTCCTTTTTTAATTCTAAATTTGATGGATGGCAATTCTACCACAAGCAATACATCTACACCAGAAAAACACAATATGAACACTAGCAGTTATACAAAAGGCGTCACTTAGATTAGTATCCTGAAAATGGTCTGCTTTGGGGAAGATATTCTAAACATAGACCAGATATTTGACATTCCTGTTTTAGGTAGTGATTGCTCTGAAATTTGAAGGTACTGACTTCACCACTACATTTTATGTATAGCATTTTAAGCAAGAACAATTTCATTTCTAAGTAAACTAAGGAGGTGAAAGATTTCGCCAGCGAGTTAGTTTTTAAATTATTAGAAGACAAAAAATAGCCTACCCCAACTAGTTTGGGATTACAAGCTTTGTTGTTGTATTAAAAGACAAATAATGCAGTGGCAGCAATGGAAGACCAATCTGCTCAATGCGGTACCTAATAATCTGTGTGACCTCACCTCAGCAACAAAAACAACAAATTATCAAAAGACAAGCAATGCCGTGGCAGCAATGGAAGACCAATCTGGTCAAGGCACTAAGAAATCCTGGTGGAGAGAAGAATTTTGGGACAAATGAAGACATGGTAATTATTGTTTATGTGACATCATTTTGACATAAAGGTGCATCCAACTCAAGTGGCAACAAGTATAAGATCATCCACAGAAATCTTTTGATATGGTTGACTTGTTCTGATGCACCTAATTCAAAAGAGAGCTGCCGTCCACAGGGTTAGGGGTTGCAGAGAGAGAGTATAAATCAGAGCAATCCTGTCTTTCTAGAGCAGCATATGACTTAAGAATGCATTCAAATCTAGAACTACAAGCATGAGATTGGCAATGATTAGTATACCCTTCAGATTTGAAGAGCTGAAAACAGCTACCATTTTTTTAAAAGAACAAAAAAGGTACCATTTTGTAGAACGAAAATGTCGAAAATGCATTCTTGGCAAGGATAAACTCAAGAATATGCAAGATGATTAAAAACCAACTCAAGAATTTCTGAAAGAATGAAAAAAAATTAAAACAAAAAGTTAAAAATACGAAAATTTTATGAAGCCACGCACCGCATGGCCTGTTCCAAAAGAGACCGCCTCGATGGCAGAAGGTTGAAGTGCTTCATCTTGGTTAAATGACAGAGCTTTATTTTGTTGGAGCTTTTCTACCTTCGTATGGGTCTGACAATTGAAACAAATGCAGAACCCAGAAATAGTTGAGATAAGGTTCAGGTCATTCATATTAAGAACCAGAAAGCTATATTGAAGCAATTTGGTTAAAGGGATTACCTGCATTCTTGTAACTACAACCCATATTGGATTGGTCAGAAGCACATTCAAGCATCTGTACGACAAAAAACACAAAAAGCAGCAAACATTCAAGCATTATACTTGCATATAATGAATATACAGATGTTACATGCACCAAATTTGCAGAACTGATTCTAGTTGAGCCAAATGTAATCTGGAAAGTGTTCAGGATAATTTCCCCCATCATTTTATGACTCTCAACATTTCAGGAAAGTTTTCAAGGACAAAGTTAATCACCCAGAAAGTGCAGCCACAGCAAGCGATTGGAATATCCCTACAGTTCCATCTCCAATACCATTCCTCCAACGTGCAAGCGAAGCAGCTTCAGCCCTGCTTCTGAAAATCTGGTACAGGTAGTAGTACACCCCCTGTTCATAGGCATTATAATTTATCCATACAACAGTTTTTAGTGTATGCTAAAAAAAATTACCTGTCTTAAACTTGTGTTTTTATCATGTAAGAATGGGAAAGAAATGTTCATATGCTTTTCAAGGATATTGAATAAAAAAAATATTAAGCTCCAAAAATAGTGTATTGAGTTATGAAATTCAACAATATTAAGAAAAAATTATCTTCAAATACATAAATTATTTCCACCATTTAGTAGCTCAAAAGCTTGTAGCAGCATCATGAAAACAAATGGCTATATAAGCAATGCCACCATCAACTTGGTCATCCATCCCCAACCCTCCCACACCACACATTATCTCACTCTATCCAATCCCCTGATCAGTTTATAAATCCCACTCTACAATCACAAAATCCAAAACCAGAATCTTGTCACCCCTCACACTCCATCAAGTCCCACTCGATCAAAAACTACCATCTTCTCATTGAACTACAGCGTTGCTAAATCCAAAACTACCATTTTTCTCTACAATCTCACTCTATCCAGTTACACTTGATCCAAAACTACCACTTTCTCATTTTCTCTACAATCTCACTCTTTCCAATCCCACCCAAGCCAAACCTACAATCTCATCTGCATGATCGAGAATCCCAATCTCTTCATCGAACCACACCAATCCAGTAAAAACACATTCCACCCTATCCTATTTCAAATTTCTTATGATTTTTTTTCTTTCAAAATCTGAAAAGGAAGCCAACTTGCGAACCTGCGAAGCGGCGGTCCCGACGAGCGAAGGCGCGAGTCCACCGTAGAGCCTTCTCCACCCGTGCTTCCCGATCTCCACCAACGGACCTCCACCCGTTCTCCTCCCGTCCTCCTCCTCCTTCCCGTACCGGTCCGTCTGCTGGATCGTGTTCAACTAATCCGAAACCACGCAAACCAGGTCAGAAAAGGGAAGAGAAGTTAGGGTTAAGGTTAAGGTTTGTACCGTTTGGAGCGGGTAGGTGAGGAGCTGAGCGACGATGCCGGCGCCGGCGCCGGCGAGGCCGTTGATCAGTGCGTCGGATGACATTGGAAGGGAAGATCAGATTGGAGAAGTGATCATCTCGGAAGGAAGAAGGGGGGAATAGAGGTTTGTTAGTTGGTTGTTTGGTTACGCTAATCTGTTTGTTTTATCCTAATTTTGGGTTTTGTTGAGTTGTTGATACTTGAGTATATGCTCGTTTAGAAGAGTAAAGATGGTCTAGTTTGAATGCTTGGTTTTTCTTTGGAATTAAAATCTAAATCAGTTGGATTAGTGATATGTAGTTCGTTTGAACGGTATGTTAAGAAGATCATATGAAAAAAATAAGGGAAAAAAGCATTAGTCCAAGTATTAAGAGTTAACTTAACTGGTCACATTTATGTTAAGATATTTGAGAAAAAGGTTTACTGGAAAGAAGATTTGAGGCTTAAAAAGTATTGATAAACTGACAATTTAAATTTAAGGGTATAACTGTATTAGTGATAGAGTCATTTACTCTTTTTAACCTTTTAAAAAATAACATTTTTTATTTCAAAAGGAAAACAAATATTTTCATTGGAGGGCATCAGTGCAATTGAGCTCATTTGATGGGTATAAATGAAATCTCCCTTAATTGTTAGATTGTTAGCGATGACTGTTTAAATTTGATAGGATACAAAATGATTGAATGGTAATTCTAATCGTATTGTGTTTGTGGCAAGTAATTGTGCACGGAAAGTCACTTCTTTCGTTTTCAAATGTTTGCTAATCATGCTGCATTTTTTTAGTTCGACCAACTATTAGTAAAACAGAGTAGCTAATTCTCATGGAAACCTTCCTCGACCCATTTTTCATATGAATTATTACGAATATAAAAAGGAAAGGTGTGAGTGCGTTTTACGGTGTTTTTTTATTCTAACATTCTATTATTGTATTTCGGATATTGATCTTGAATGCAAATAAAACTCGAAAATTAGGTGGAACACCCATCAAACTGAATGGCGTCTGACGGAACCGCCTCGCCCAAGGGAGGGCGCCCACACGTTGGGTCAGGCGTCTCCCTCGAACGCCCGATCCATTTTTTTTAAATATAAAAAAACTAAACAAGACATTTTACCAGATTCGAGTAGACCGGGACGTCCGCTGGCTCTTTTCCGGTCATCCGAGACATGATTTTGGGTGGATTTGAGTGTAATATGAAGAGAGAGTGGTGTTAGGAGAGCGAAATTGAAAGTTATATAAGTAAAAAGGACAGAAGGTCAAAATGATAATTGGTTGGGACGATTTAAGTAATTTTCCGACGATAAATAACAATTCAGTTTTTTAATCGTGGCATACTTATGCGTGAAGTTGTCTACTTCTTATTTATCTTAATTACTATTTTAATAAGAATCCTTATACACGGTCGTGCGCATCCCGGACGTGGCTGACGTGGTCAGTTGAGTCAGCAATCCAGTAAGCAGAGAAATTCATTTCTCAATGCAACATTACTTTCTCGCTGCAACGTTTGGTTTCCCCATGCAACTTTTACTTTTCGCAACGCAACTTTTGGTTTTCCAAACAACAACTTAAAAAAGCAAAACATGTTCCTTTTTAATATCTACGTCCGTCCTTTTTAACATAAGAATTTATCTTTTTTTAAGTACCGGTTTGTACTTTTTAAGTATGATTTTGTCATTTTTAACATAAGAGTTGTTGTTTTTCTTTTTAAGTATCGTTTCATCCTCTTTAAGTTATGTTTATTCTTTTTTAAGTTGTTATTTTTCATTTTTCATTTTCAGTTTTTAGTTTTTAATTTTCTGTTGTTCATTTTTAAGTTATGTTTGTTTATTTTTAAGTTGTTGTTTTTACTTTTTAATTTTCCGTTTTTCCTTTTTAATTTTCTGTTGTTCCTCTTTAAGTTGATGTTTTTCCTTTTTAATTTTCTGTTTTTCCTTTTTAATTTTCTGTTGTTCATTTTTAAGTTATGTTTGTTTCTTTTTAAGTTGTTGTTTTCTTTTTTTAATTTTTGTTTGGTCCTTTTTAAATTATGTTGTTCCTTTTTAGGTACTGCTTCATTCTTTTTAAGTTCCTATTTTTTTCTTTTTAAATATTGTTTCATTCTTTTTAATTTTCTGTTGTTCTTTTTTAAGTTGATGTTTTTCCTTTTTATTGTTCCTTTTTAAAAAAATTATTGTTCCTTTTTAGGTTATGTTTGTTTCTTTTTAAGTTATTTTTTCTTTTTATTTAATTTTTTCTTTTTAATTTTTGTTTCGTCCTTTTTAAGTTATGTCGTTGCTTTTTAGGTACTACTTCATCCTTTTTAAGTTCATGTTTTTCCTTTTAAAGTATTGTTTCATCTTTTTTAATTTTCTGTTGTTCCATTTTAAGTTATGTTTGTTCCTTTTTAAACAAATCACAAAAAAACAACTTTAAACAATAACATTACAAAGAAACAAGCTTTTCAAAATAACATCGAAAAACCAAGATCGATTCATCCCATAACAAAACCAAAAACTTTAAATCAACCACAAAAAAACAAATTTTTCCTAAAAAACTGAACACAAAAAACTCAAATCAGCTACAAAGACCACACTTCCAAAAAAATCAAGATCAATCATTTATAAAACAAAACCAAAAACTTCAAATCAGCTACGAAAACCAAACTTTCCCCAAAAAACACCGCACAAAAAACTCAAATCAGCTATAAAAAACCACATTCCTCCTCATCCGCAAAAACTCAACACAAAAAACTCAAATCAGCTACAAAGAACCACGTTTCCGAAAAACTCAAGATCAATCCATCATATAACAAAATCAAAAACTTCAAATCAGTCACGAAAACCAAACTTTCCCCCAAAAACATCATACAAAAAACTTAAATCAGCTACAAAAAACCACATTTCTCCTCATTCTCGCCTCGAGAAAGACTACAACGCCGATCACTTCCTCTTCTTCCTCGTCGACCAACTAAATCGTGACGTCCTAACCAACGACGTCGGCGTCCCAACCTCCTTAAGACTCACTCCCGCGTCATCTTCTTGGCATCCCTTTTACCGATCTCGTCTTCCATCAGGGGAAAATGATGGAGAATGAAAGGTTTGGGGGATAACGATCACGTAGTTCCGAATGCGTGTGATGTGACACAAAATAAATAAATAATATGTGATTTAATTAATCTTTAATTTTTGTTGACCACGTCAGACGGCATCCCGGACGCACCACGGCCAAAAAAACATTTCCCTTTTAACAAAGCATGACGTCATCTGAACATCTACTACCAAAGCAACACCAAATCCAAAAGAGTAACACAATTAATTAGAAAACAAGAACCGCACACAAGTGGTTGATCAGAGAAGTAGAGCTGAAGCTGTTCGACCCAACACAGAAGAGAAGAGGAGCACGAAACAAAAAAAACATATTTGCCCCCAATTGTGGTTAACAAATGCAGCAACACAATAATAAGACTAACAAACCACCTATACTCCAATATAATACATGATTGTAACATTGCAATCTGCACACACTACTACACAAATCAAATTCAATCAGCTGCTGCTACCCGGCTCTGGCGCACCGAATATTTTGTGGGCCAACCACTGGAAGGGTCTAAGAAGATCCTCCCTCTTCTTCCTCCAGAACATAATCGCATCGTTGTACTGCTCGTTTCGGATCTTGCGTGTAGCGGCCCTCCAATCGTACTTCTCCATTTCCTCCCGTGCCGCCTTGCCTATGGCTTCCCTGAATTCCTGGTCCACTAGGAGGTGTTCGAGCTTGTTCACACAGTCATCGAGGTCTCCTGGTGTGAACATGAATCCGGTTTTGCCTTCCTGTTCTTCGGGGATTATTTCTGGTATTCCACCGGCTCTTGCCGCGACGACGGGAATGCCGGAGGACATAGCCTCCAAGACGACGAGACCGAGGGTCTCAGACTCGGATGGCATGGCAAAAACATCGCCACTTGCATATGCCTGTGATAGCTCTTCACCATGGAGCATTCCGGTGAACACCGCAGGCATTCCAGTGAACATTTTTTCCAGCTCCTCCCTGTTCACATCGGAAACAAAATTTTCAGAGTTGAAAGAGCAAAAATTAACGTTTAGATCTGCTGTTATTTTCGAATGTAGATTGTTCATATGAAATTTAGTGACCTGTAAGGTCCATCACCAATGAAGGCAATCCGAGCATTTGGAAGACGATCCATAACACTGCACAGGAATAAGAAGTTTTCTAGTGAGATAAATGGATAAGTAGTAGGACATCGAAGTAAACAATCACAAAAGTATTGGACACCAACCTCTTGAGAAAATCCAAACTCTTTTCAGCTCCAAGGCGTCCAACATGAACTATAAGTGGTTTTTCGGGTTCTCCGCCACTGAACACAGAATGTCAGCACACAAAAGAGGGCAGCTAAGATCAGTGCATGGCAAACTTGATGGATATATATCGTACCTTAATCTCATGCGCATTTCATGGTTACGGAAACGAGGGTGAAAACTCTCTGAATCAACACCCTTGTTCCAAAGGCGGATTTTATTAGCTGCAACAAAACAAGAAGTGAGCAAATAATAAAAATAATGACAGAATATTAGAGGAAAACAAATCAGGAAGTTTTCTCCTAGAGTATAAACCTGCTGTTACACGTGCAGCTTCGAGATCCTTCGCAATAGCAGTTGAAGGGACCAAGGTCAGATCGGCAGCTCTATGAAGGAATTCTAATGGAACAAGAGATATTTTTTTTAGTATCCATCATCTTACATAATCTAAATTATAACATGAGTTTCTAGATAGAAAGCTTACTTATAATAAGCCACATGGGCTTCACCAACCAGCTGAAGGTGTATCTGGGTATATAGCTGTTTCAATGAAAACATAAAAGCGACTTAGATGCTTGCTCAGCGCTTCAGTTCATATTTCATAATATGGATTAGCTTTACGGATCGATGTATTAAAGTTACATAATTAGAGTTACCATCTGATAAATAAAGTATTGTATCTACAACTTAACAGAACCACAATAAGTGAGAAAAAATGATTTAAAATGCATCTAATGAGCAATGTAGATTACCCATAGATTAATAAATATCTCAAGACTTGTTGGAACAACCTTTAATGTTACATTCTGCTTAAGAAGAACAACCATTCAATGCTAGCATTGCAAATTAACTATAAATTACATAGATATCTCAATACTTCTTCATCACAACCTTGGTGACTTGTGCTTAGGAAGAAAATAAAAGATAATGGTGCAGTCAACATATTGCTAGGCCGCAGTAAGCTGGTGTATGATTTTTTATTGAAAATATACATAGAGAAATTAACACTAGTAAGAGTAATGGTGGGGTGGTATGCCTCAAGTAACAATATGCATTTTCATCTTACTTGTCTAAATGCCTACACTAACTGACGGCACCAAGATTGATAATTCATATAGCGACCACTTCTGTGATTGGAAACACTCTTCAAGCTATAATCTATCTTCAAATTAGTGAGGGCGTGACTCACATTGGAACATGTGTGTGGTATGACATCACTAGAGGGACAGACAGAATCTTAGCGATAACCAGAGCACCAAAAACCTGAGGTGAGGAATAACCACAATGGTTAGATAAAAAAACTGGTAATCAATCAATTTATTGCGAAAGCAGTAAAGCATGTTCAGTTACCATAATCCCAGGTGAAGATGCATGAATAATATCTGGTTTAAATTTGGCTACTTCAGAAATGATTCGGGGGCTGAGTGCTAGTGAGAGTGGCACTTTTGTGTACCATGGGCAGGGGAAGCTGAAGAAGAATAAACTGGCATCAGATCAGCTAAATGGAACAGATAGAAGTTTTATATATGTCGTATTTTTATTAAAATGATCAACATGTCAAATTTCATACACAATTTGATCATTTAAGTACCGGGATGAGAGTCACGTGAATTGAATAAGCTCATAACACATTGATTTATAGCAATCCATCATTTTTGTAATTAGTACTGAGAGCAGATATTAAATTGGGCAGGCTGTTATTACCTCCAAGAACCAACTAATTTAGCGCCGTAGAATTCTTGAGGCACTCCTTCGTGCGTGGTGATAACAATGACCTAAACGATGAAACAAATGTGATCAGGAACTTCACATCTCACCCTCACTATAACTGAACAAAATGGGAATATCAGAGATTCATCATAGATAATAATGGCAAAGTCCAACATCTGCATCAGCTATCATCGGAATATACTGGATTGGAGTACATACCTCGTCCCCCATTTCTCGGAGATACTTGATGAAATTCTGGAAACGATTCTTGTATCCGGACACATAACTGCACAGGAAAACCAGATGCGATCAAACATTAAGGACAGAATCAAATGAATACAAAAAGCATCTCATGTATTAAGAATATACGTTTTGACATGAACAGAACTACTTGTTGATGAAATCAAGGGAATTAAAGGAACAAACAGAAACAAAGTTAAGCAAATATTAGTTAAAAGAGCGATTCAATTGAATCTAGGAAGGTTTAAATCAGAAATTAGAAAGAAAAAAAAAATCCAGGAAAACAACAAAAAAACTAAAAAGGAGAAACACATTTCTGATGACGAAGAGCTATTCCGATACAAACCCAAATCCCATCTCAGCCACAAATCAGAAAATCTCAACCGAAAACACCATCGGTCAAGGTTTTTTCCATCCAAAAAGTAGCATTTTAACAAAACGAAACACCAAATCGGACACAAATCAGAAGAACAAAACGAATAAGTTACAAAGATCAAATTTTGACGCCAACCCAAACACCAAATCGTCCAGAACCCACAAGACCTCCACTCCAAAACCTCAAAAGATGAAATTTTGACGCCAACCCAATTCCCCATTCCATCTCAAAACCCCCAATCCCCATTCCTCACCCCGCAAGATCAAATTTTGACACCAACCCAAATCCCCAAACCCCGCAAAACCCCCATCCCACACCTCCACTCACGCAAACGGCGACGGCTCAACAAACAACGCAATCCTCCTTGGTTTCCCGACGACTCCACCGTCGCCCTGCAGCAGCGGCGCCTCCAACTCTGGCTGGATCCCATCGACGATCGTCATCTCCTTGCGGACGCACGAAACCCCAGTCGTCGTCTGCTGCCTCCCGAAAACCCTAAGACTGACTCCAGAGCTGTAAGAGGACAGGGCAAGGGGGGTCTTGCGGGGATTTATAGAGAAGAGGGAGGGGGAAGTGGAGAGCATGGCTGTGGTGGTGGTTGCTTGTGGGGTGAGGGAGAGAGGCATTTCAAGGGTGGTGGAGTTGTGGGATATTCGCTCCGGAACCAACGAATCATCTCTTTGCAATAGCATATGCCATTGCCACCTCTACCTTGACTTCTTCTAAGCTTCTCATCAACACCTCATCTCATTCTGCCTGCACATGTAACGTAATAACCGTAAGATTTCATGTTTAATTATACATATATATTTTTCGAATTTTCATGTATAATAAAGATCTATTACAATTTTCTTCGATTTATTTATGCATGCATCGGTTTGTTTTAACAACTAGTTTCAAAAACTTATTAAAACAAACACAAGGGACTCCGAAATTCATACCTAGAAGTTCTCTAAAACTTCTTGAAGATTCGGAGACGTTGGGAAGATGATCGTCGCTTCCCGTTGCGCCGGATGCCTCCGAGTGTTCACCGAAACCCTAAACAAGGTTGGAGAGAAAGGAGCTAGCCAATCGATCTCCAAACAAGCTTAGAATCTAGCTACAAACCCCTTCCTTAGCCTCTGAGATTTCTCCTTCCAAAGACTTAGAAAACTAAGTGAATTTTCATGGGTTTTGTGGTGAATTAAGAGAGAAAATAATTATTGAATTGTGTGTAACAATTAGGGAGAATAAGGACCTATTTATAGGTTCCAATCTTACTCTTAATCATGGCTATTCTTAAGCCACGGTTTTATGACAATTTCTCTCACAAATTAATTCCATAATGCATTATATGCACCCACAAAACGTTTGACCAAATTTGGAGCTAATCCAACCATCGATCAAATTAATCTCTTAATAATCAAAGGCAGAAAATCGACCGCTGTTCGGTTTACCGAGTCCCACTCGGTTAACCGAATTTGTCACGGTCGTTTAACCGAGTACGTGACGGATGACCGGATCTTAAGGGGAAAAATTCTCCTTAACCGATCGGACCCATTCACGTGTAAGACCGAGTGCTATTCGGTTAACCGAAAATATCGGAACTTGACATTGTTCGGTCGACCGTTTCTGGTTCGGTACACCGTACCAAAGCTCCAGGCACTTTGGTCAAGTTCGGTCAATCAATTACGATTATCCGTTCCACGTTCGGTTGACCGATCCATAGATCCTTCGGTCGACCGAACCATAACGGATTACCGAACTTCTACCCGATTTTGCCTATTTCAAATTTTGGATTTATTTCCAACAAAATTTGAACTTAAGGGGGTTTTAGCAAATTCACAACTTATGCAATGTATTATCCTATGCAACAATAAATTATTGCACCCCATAATATATGCATCTCATATGAATTTATCATGACTCTAATTATGTTTATATACAACATAATTGATTTTACTTGTTCACCACATGTGTCATATTTTCTATGAGAAACCCGACACATCATATGAACCAAAAATCAAGCTTCTTGTTTCACGGTTTTTGCGGTGTGACCTATGGGAGGATCTAAACTAAGTTGGCAGTGATATTAAGAGCTTAATATCACAAGCTATAAGCGGTATCTAGCTACACATTATAGCTCCCAATTAGTTAGATGTCTTAATTCCACTCGAACCAAAACCCGATCCATTTAGTGATGGAGTGCACCACTTGTGTCCGTCCCTTGCCTCATGATATTAAGAATACACACAAAGTAGTATTGTGTCATCTTTGTATTAATATTCATTTCTTGATCTCTTTAAGCTAGTTATAAATATGTGACTTAACTCAAATCACATTGTGCACATTATAACTTTGCTTTATCAAAGGGCCCACTAATATCATCACTCAATTAAGAGGGGCAATGATAATCTTTTGACTAACTATCTTCTCCAACGAAAGTTATACTTAACCAACCGATGCCTTTACACTACATTGATCGATAGTTCAAGACACTGATCTAATTAAGTATTTCTTAAGTGATTAGATATAAGTCTCATATCAAAGGACCAAAGACACAGTAAAATATTAATGACACAGAAACACATTTCTATAATATTTTACTTATTAGGTCTATTCAGTATACAAAAGTAATATTTTCTTCTTTTGCATACCCGTGTTGTCACTCACTTGTAGAGCTACAATGATCTATGACCAACACGACAATCTTAACTCGGTAATTAATGTTCCATGTTAATTATCATGATTGCGAATATCTTTTGTTTTATGTAAAGCAATATCTTTTAGAGCTCTACGGTTAAGTACCAAGAGCCTCTTCCTTAACACTTCTAAAAGACGAATAACATAAAAAAGAACAAAATGATTTCTCATTCAATTCATAATAATTGACATTTAAAAGTAAAACTTTTAGAACACATTCCCTCCAATAACTAACTCACTTTTTTATATATCCCTTGAGATCTCATTTTAACATTTGTTTTGGTTTGTTTTAATTTATTATTAGAGTGTTTTGTCTTATTTCTCTCTCTCTCTCGAGATCTCATTTTTCCATTTGTTTTGGGTTTTTTAATTTATTCTTAGAGTGTTTTTTAAGACCTGGGAACTGTACGTTATTTTTGTTGTGAATTCACATGTGTTTTCGGATGGTTTTTTTATATGTAACTAACACGTTTTTTTATCTTTCTCTTGAGATGAGATCCAAATCTTCACTTTTTATTTGAAAATGGTGTTGTACCAGTGAAGGTTCGCTAAAGTGGCGGTCTGTGGAAGGTACGATGGAACCTGCAGTTTGTGGAATTTTGAATATATATATATATATATATGGTCAAGCTCTAGTGAGCCCAGAGCTCATCAAATTTAGTTTAAGTCCTCTACAATCTCACCATTGGATCTTATTTACAGTTAATCTCACCATTCATTAGCATAACTATTTTTTCTTAATCTACCTTACAATTTGAAATGAGTGGTGGATATTGTGGGGGCTTAATTTAGAAAAATTAAGCACTAGGCTCACTAGAGAATTCTTGTATATATATATATATATATATATATATATATTACCCTTAAAATATATTTTTTTCGTAAAGAAAGTCTAATATAAAATTCGGTATAGAAATACAAACGATCTTTATGAAAATAACCTAAATGTGTAGTAAAAACAAAGTTAATTTATGACTCAATGTATTATGGCAAAGAAAATAGCATTCACTTTATCTATCATCAGTATAGATAGTAAGTAAAGAAAAAAAGGGTTTTAGTAAGTATTCCAGGCTAAAATTAATACGAAATTCAACTTTGTATAATATGTTCAAAATTAAACTTAGTACAGATTCCACCTTAATAATAGTAACAATTTGAAATGAGTGGTGGATATTGTGGGGGCTTAATTTAGAAAAATTAAGCACTAGGCTCACTAGAGAATTCTTGTATATATATATATATATATTACCCTTAAAATATATATTTTTTCGTAAAGAAAGTCTAATATAAAATTCGGTATAGAAATACAAACGATCTTTATGAAAATAACCTAAATGTGTAGTAAAAACAAAGTTAATTTATGACTCAATGTATTATGGCAAAGAAAATAGCATTCACTTTATCTATCATCAGTATAGATAGTAAGTAAAGAAAAAAAGGGTTTTAGTAAGTATTCCAGGCTAAAATTAATACGAAATTCAACTTTGTATAATATGTTCAAAATTAAACTTAGTACAGATTCCACCTTAATAATAGTAACAATTTGAAATGAGTGGTGGATATTGTGGGGGCTTAATTTAGAAAAATTAAGCACTAGGCTCACTAGAGAATTCTTGTATATATATATATATATATTACCCTTAAAATATATTTTTTTCGTAAAGAAAGTCTAATATAAAATTCGGTATAGAAATACAAACGATCTTTATGAAAATAACCTAAATGTGTAGTAAAAACAAAGTTAATTTATGACTCAATGTATTATGGCAAAGAAAATAGCATTCACTTTATCTATCATCAGTATAGATAGTAAGTAAAGAAAAAAAGGGTTTTAGTAAGTATTCCAGGCTAAAATTAATACGAAATTCAACTTTGTATAATATGTTCAAAATTAAACTTAGTACAGATTCCACCTTAATAATAGTAACAATTACATAAATGTACCAATAAAAACTAAATCTTAATAATAACAATAATAGTAGTAATAATGTATTTGATATAGTGAAATGTTTATCATATGTTAACAAAAGTTCTTATTAAATATAATTAATGATGAAGAAATGAAGTGGCCATCTGCTTTTATAATACAAGATATATATAGAGATAAGACAATAATAATATGTACACATTATATATGTCAATTTTCATGGCAAATACATTGGCATTATGATATCATTTTAAGTATTGTATAATATAATACAATTGCAACTTATATAATAATAGCAATGATGGTAATAATAATATTGAGAACCAAAACAAAAAAGTGACTAAGAAAGGAAGCGGTCGTCTTTGCTTTCGTAATAGAAAAGATTATTGTTCTAACGTAATAATAATAATGATAGTAGTTATATTTGATATAGTGTAGTTTTATTATATGTTAACAGAAGAGCTTAGTTAGGGTATGTCTTAACGGGTCGGGGGACGACACCCCCCCCCCCCCCCCCCCCCTCTTTTGGGTCGCTGGACGACCCGGTCGTCGACCGGGTTGTGCCAACGGTTGGCCCGGGTTTTTGATTTATTTTGTTTTTGGTTTTATTTTGTTATTTGTTTTAATAATTAGGGGTTTATATTTAGGTGAGCGAGACCCCCGACCGATCTGTTGGGGTAAGCATAAGACGTATGAGTCAATCCCAATAATAACGTTATAATTAAAGTACGAAAATTATACTAAAACATGAGATTTATTGGTATTTTGGTTTTTTCAAATAGATTATTAATGTTTTTGGTAAATATAAATGATTTTAAAATATAATAAAAATTGATAAGGAAATTAATGATGTGGAGTAAAGAGTTTGGGATGACCTATATCATGGTTAAGAGGTGAATAGTGAAAGAGAAATATGAAATTTGTCATGATAACGTGGTAGAGAGAGAAATAAGAGAAAAAAGATGGATGACCTAGGTCACTATAATTTCTGCAGTCATGACCTAAGTCCTCCCGACGACCTAGGTCATCCACCTTCTCTCTCTTCTTTCTCTTTGTGTCACGTCATCACGACTTCTTCTTTTTCCTTCATTATTCACTCATTAACCATGACCTAGGTCGTCACACTCTCTTTCATCCACCTCATTAATTTCTTTATCAACTTTTATTCTATTCCACATCATTAATTTATATTAATAATATATTTGGAAAACCAAAATACTAATAAATCTCGTATTTGTATTTTTAAATCATTTTTAACTTGTTTTTAAATTATATTTTTCAAAATATGTTTTCTAATTGTTTTTATTTTAGAAAAAAATATATTGAATAAAATAACCCAACATTTTTCAATACGCTATCTCCTCTACATCATTTGGGGTAGGTCGATCTTGAATTTTTTTTAAAAATAATTAAAATTTAAAAAAACAATTACAAAACATATTTTTAAAATATATTAAAACTGATTATCGAGATCATTTGTCAATGCTTCAGCAAGATCTACCACATGTTGAGAGTTTCAGTGGTGGTGATCAAAACAAATTATCGAGGCTTTATTTTTTTTTCTTTCCCGATTCATATGAGTTTTGTAGGATAGGTTATTTTTAGGAAAAAGATGTTTGAAGTTGTTCAAAAGTGCCAAATAATAATAAGATCCAAATGTCTTTCAAGAAAAAAAGACATAAATGTACCTTTTATCATTTTCGGCAGTTTGCTCCGGAAATAGTGAACATGTGTTATCAAAAAATTCATAAATGAACTAATGATGTTGTATATACTTTTTGATAATGAACAAAGTGGTGTTTAGGTGGACTGTTTTACAAAAATAGCGATTAAATTGTAATATAGCGGAAGTGGTGAACATTGTCTGTGAATATATAAACCGCAATAATTATATCAACGTGAATAAATACGAAAGGATGTGATTCTTTTCATTTTCTTGGATCAAATTGAAGGGTTGAGTTGTTGTACCCAACCAACCTCTTTTTTATTTTAGTTAACTGATTTAATTTTTAGATGGTCTCGAACCCTATCATCATTCATTATCATTCTTCTACTACAATAACTAATTTGTGCCAGGTATGCAGACAAAATTAACAGAATGTCATGATATAACAACTTTTGATTATATAGCCATGTTAACAAGGTCATACACACGAAGAAAATATAAAGACATATTGACAATACATTATTACGTATTATATATAAAATACCGTCGCGTATAATACAATTAATTAATGTTTACAAGGGAATAAACGCAAAACATCCTACGTGTATGATAACACATTACATTGCAATGCATTGCATTGGGATTTGTTTTTGCTGCGCTGGAAAATGTGGACACGTATATGGTACTATGGCATCAATTATTAAGACGATTAATTAGATTCTGTTGATATTTTGGTCATACTCCGAATATCCGGATTTGGAAGAAGTATATGTTTTTAACAAGCAAGACATCAGATTAATAATGTAACTTTGGATCCTTCTGACAATCTCCATGATTTTATATGTTAGCTGACTTTATGTGATATAAAACAAAGATGTATGACAGCAAAAACATCACTCGGAAATTAGAATATGCCTACGAATATTACAATTGGAGGAGCAATGGAGCATCTTATTGTAACCACCATTATATTAACTAATTAGCTATCGTAGCCAACCGGTAGTAGCGTTTCTTCTTTGGTAGTGTTGTGGGAGGGCTATATACTTAAGAAGATTCTGTACTTATAAGTGAACATCTGGTCATTAGGTGGTCCTAAGTGAATCATTAGCATAGAGCAATATGTTGTTTAGGGATTGTTAAAGTTTTTTTGCTAATAATGGAGATTAATAAAGAGTTTTTTTCCAGGAAAGATGGCTTTTCTGTGGCACGTGATGGAATCCAAATTAAATCAATGGAAGTTTTGCTTATCCGAAAGAGGTGTTCAAAGCAAAGAGCAAATACATATGCAATACCCACGTGGCCACGGGTAGGCAAGTGTCTACGTCAGAAAATTGATATTGATACGGGATATTAAGTAAAAGTGATGTGTGCCCATGCTGTCAACCAAACACAGTGACTTGTGAGTGTGTGATCAACTTACAGATTATAAACATCATCAAATCATTAATAATTTCCGATATTGGATTATTCTGGAGTGTGTTATACAAAATTAAAAACCACACACTACATTTACATTACATATTTACATATTATCTCATCAGTTTTTTATATACAAAAACTCAATTTTCCCCCAAATTCCACCCCCACCTCCACCGAAAATCCCTAAATTTTCTCTCTACCTCCACCCAAAATCCCTAAAGTCCACCTCTGACGTCTGGCACCGTCGATCTCCTTGATCGGCGGCCGGCGACGCATCGCTCCACCACCTACACCCCTTCACCTTCGTGCTTCTCCACCTCCACACGGTTACACGCACGCCTCCACTAGCCCCCAGTTCAGCCACTGCTCCGCCCCTTGTTCAATCACTACTCCACCCCTTCCTGTCTAGTCCACCCCCTCAGATTTAAAATCAAAATCATCCAATACCATAAGTAAGATCACAATTTAGGGCTTTTCCCTTCAAGTTCAACAGAACGTCAAAGTTTTTTTATCGAGTTTGAAGTGTAATTTGGGTTTTGATAGAAGATTTCAGCTTTGTGTTCATTGAAGCATAAAGTAGTCATTTTCCCAGTAAAATTGTAAAAGACTTCAGTTTTGTTTAAAAAGAGACTTTTGTTTTGAAAATAGACTTTTTTTTGGCTTTTGAGGGTTTTTATCATTGCGTTGTTTTAGAGTATGGCGTATAAATTATCGACCTTTCTGGCTTTCTGTTGTCCATAGTAGGAATTAGTTGCATTTAAGTGAGAGATTCAAGTATTGTGTTGTTTATTGTTTAGAGCATTGATCCGTTATTTTTCCATAGGTTAGAAACTTCATTCAATTTTTGTTTTTAATTCTCAGGAATGAATAAGTTTTTGATAAAGAAAATCAAAGAAGCACAACCACCGGAAAAGTGGAGTCGAGTTGAAATAAATTTAGTTGAATTAGTATCAGATCCAGGAGAAAGAAAACAAATTTCTGAATTTCATCTTACTCTGCATAATGAAATTCATAGAGAATATTACTTAAGAGGACCTTCCTGCCCTTCTGATCCTAAGTATGACTTCCACAAACCAAGATTGGTGCCAAAATGAGACGGTTCAATACTGAATGGTTCAATGAATTCAATGATTGGTTGGAATATAGTGTCACAAAAGATGTCGTTTTCTGTCTTTATTGTTATTTGTTCAGCTCTTCTGGGACGGAGAAAACATTTGTTTTGATAGGATTTAGAAATTGGAAAGATAAGAAATGTCTAAATTCCCATGTTGGAAGGCTCGATAGTGCTCATAATCATGTCAGAATCAAGTGTGAAAGCTTGATGAACGAAAAGAGACATCTGGCCAATGTTAGATAAGCAGACAGATCAAACACGCAAAGGCTATAAAGTTCATCTTAATTCCACTGTGATAGCCGTTCATTATCTTCTGAGGCAAGGATTGACGTTTCGTGGTCATGACGAAACCAAAGGCTTATGCAACAAAGGAAACTTTCTGGAGTTGTTAAAGACATTTACTGATATCAGTGAAGACATCAAAAAAGTTATGAAAAATGCTCTAGAAAATGCTAAATTGGTCTCACCTAAAATTCAGAATGACAACATTAGTGTTGTGGGAAGTGAAACAACTAGTGCAATAATTGCTGAATTGGGTAGTTTTTTCTTTTCTATTTTAATCGATGAATTGTGGGATTCTTTTATAAAGAAGCAAATGGTTATAATGCTACAGTTTGTGGATAAAAATAACAGACTTGTTGAACATTTTCTTGTTGTTGTTCATGTCCGTGAGACTAATGATAAATCTCTAAAGGAATCAATTGAGAGAACACTTTCTAAGCATGGCTTGAGTATTGCAAAATTACGAGGTCAATGATATGATGGAGCAAGTAACATGGGGGGAGAGTTCAATGGACTGAAGACCCTAATCCTTAAAGACAATGAAACAACGTATTACATCCATTGCTTTGCACATCAATAACAGTTGGCCTTGGTAGCTGTTGTTCGAAATCATGGTAAAGTAGACTTGTTTTTTCATGTGGTTTCAAGTATGTCAAATGTCATTGGATTTTCATGCAACAGACTTGACATACTTCGTGAAAGACAATCAAAAAAACTTGCAGAAGCACTTGAAATGGGAGAGATTGAAAGTGGGAGACGATTGCATCAAGAGACTACCCTCAAAAGGTCAGGTGATACGCGTTGGGGTTCTTATTACGGTGATTTGATAAATGTAAGTCTCATGTTTGGTTCTGTTGTTGATGTACTTGAGATTATTAAAGAAACTTCAAATTCTGGGAAAAAAGGAGAAGCAATCATTCTACTCGACAACTTCCAAGACTTTGGATTTGCCTTTTTTTACATTTGATGAGAAATATCTTAGGACTGACTAATGATCTCAGTGGCATTACAAAGAAAATACCTAGACATTATTAATGTCTTGGATTTAGTGGCAGTGGCAAAACAAAGTCTACAAGAAATGAGAGAAGAATGATGTGATTCTATATTAGAGCAAACTACCCAGTTTTGCACGAAACATGATATTATGGTTCTTATAATGTATGAATTGTATTGACCTCGAGGGCGTTCTCGTCGAAGAGTAGAGAAGTTTTCTAATGTGCATCATTATCGTGTTGAAATATTCCACACAGTAATTGATACGCAACTTCAGGAAATGAACAACCGTTTCACATAGGGGCGCATAGAGTTACTGATGTGTCTATCATGTTTAAGTCCTAGAACTACTTTCTCTCAGTTTGACAAGAAAAGATTGTTTCCAATGGCCAAATTTTATCCCAAAGAATTTTCTGTTTTTTATTTAGTTGTTCTTGAGAGTTAATTGGAGACGTATGTTCGTGATGTCAGATCCAATTTAGAATTTGGGGATTTGAAAAGTTTAACAGAACTCGTAGAGAAGATGGTTCAAAAGAAGAAAAATCTAACTTTTCTGTTGGTTTTCTTGTTCATTACCTTGGCATTGGTCTTACCAGTTGCAACTGCAATAGTTGATAGTGTTTTTTTTGCCATGAATGTCGTGAAAAATAGATTGCGGAACTGGATGGGAGATGAATGAGTCAATGGTGCTCTTGTTACGTACATCGAACGAGAGATTTTCGATACGATTAGTGATGAAGTTATAATGAAATTTTTTCAAAGAATGAAACCTCGTAGGATTACCTTGTAACACGGGAATGACTATAAGTGGAAGCGAAAGTAGAGGAGAGATGTTATATCCTAACCCTTGATTAATGGGTTAATTGTGATTAGGTGGTGGATTAGAGAAAGATTGAGATTGGACGGTTGAGATGGGTTGAGGTGGAGAGTATAAAAAGGTTAAATTCTTTTGTTTCTCTCTCACTTTTCCTACTCTCTCTCGCGTCTCTCATCTCTCTCAATCATTTTCTCATCCAGCTCGGGGGAAGTCGTGAAGACGAGATCGACGACGCTCGGAGGTGCTAAGGTGATTGCTGGAGTCGAGGTGATCGAGATCGTGGAGTTCACTGAAGAAGAAGGGGTTTTGCGAGGAAGCGCTCGGCGTGATTCTTTAAAGGCTTCTTCAAGCCTTAAAGGTATGCCAAGCTTCTTTTAACACTTACTTAAGCCTTTACGAGTGTTGGATTGCTCGACGGTAGGCCGAAAGGCTCGTCGAGGGTCGTGCAGCAGCTTTTCTGCACTGGATCGGTTGACCGGTGGGTTGGTGCGGTCGACCAGGCGTAGTGTATTTCGGGCAATATCTCTTGCACCGGTCGAACAATACCCTTAGGTGGTCGACCAGTGGTGCGATTTTAGCAAGATAAAGAGGCTTTACGTGTTTTCGGTCGAACGGATCCCATTTGCCGGTCGACCAAAAACACTGTTGTAGGTCGGTTGAGGGTGTTGACCATCGAAACGGTCAACCGTCCATGGACTTGTCTGATCGATGACTTAAGTTAACTTAAAGTGTGTCCGATCGAATATTTGGTCTGGTCGACCGGTGTAATGCAGATTGATGATGGGTTTTACTGGTGGAGTTCGGTCGACCGTGGACTTGTTTTGTTCGACCGTTAGGGTTTGTTGAGCAGAAGAGGATTTTCACTGGTGGAATTCGTTCGAACGGGTCTCTTTTGTCGTTCGACCAGTTGGACGTTATTTCAGGTATTTTCGGAAAAGTAGAGGATGTCGGTCAATCGTTTGTGGATTTCTTTTGACCGTTGGGGCATTGTTTTGCATTTTGATGCTTGTGTTGTGTGTGGTTTGGATCTGCCTTGAGGGCAACGGGTCCCGGGCCTTTTTGGGGCGACGGTACGGACATTCTGGCCTGAGAGAAAGATCGTGGTTGTGGCTCTGAGGAGCGGGTGCTTGTGTGCACGTGTGTTGTGGGGTTGGGGTGAGAGGACCCTTGAGACCCGTGGTCGTGGATTTTCCGGCAGTACTCTGTGAGCACATGTGTTGTGGGTTTGGGGCGAGAGGACCCTTGAGACTCGTGGTCGATGATTTTCCGGCGGTGCCTTGTGTGCATGTGTTGTGGTGTCGACTGTGGTTGGGAGAGAGATCCCGAGAGCCCAGTTGGACAGTGGCAGTGGTGTTTCTTATTGCATTTCATTCCATGTCTTTCATATATGTTGTATTCATATTTTAGTAGTCTGGCATACGGGGTTTCCCTATGGGAAACTCAGGCATAGTTTATGTTTGTATTTCAGGTCGTGAGCGTCATTAGGAGGTGGTGACTAAGGGTGAGCACACCCAGACCAGATCTTGTTCTTCCAGATTTTGAGGTTGATGATTACCTTTGTATATGTTTTGTATATCTTTTGTTGGGTTAATTATCTTTTGACTCCTGTAATATTCGGTATACTATTTATATATATATAATTAGTGGTTTGGTGATGACCATTGTGTTGATTCTTCTGTCCTTTAAAAGTTTAAATTTTCCGCTATTTTTTGGGCATTACAAGAGCACTCCATAAATGAGAACATGGATTGGTTGAGGGGAAACTCCAAATTGAATGTATGCTTAGGTATCTACTTTGTATCACTTATGCTAAAAGGCTATCAGTTGATCGCAAAATTGGCCAGAGGGTCTGCATTAAAAGTGCAATATTAAGGAGAGCGAAAATTTTGAAATTTAGCCCTTCGTCCTCTTTCTGGTGTTGCAGTTTAGACCAAGTTGTTATGTCTAAGCCCAAATTTGGGTTGCGAAGAGCTTTTGGCCCACCAGAAGTCTCGACAGGAGGCTGACCAACTGGAAATCTGGTTTAAGATGAATTTATGGGTGCTCATGGCATATATGAGTGGGCTTTAGATTGAGCTTTTAATAAGCACGGTACGATGAGCATGCGATAGGCAGTTGGCTTTCCAACTTGCGAGTTTCTTGGCCAAGCTTTCGTGAATGCGGCTCGTGATATGGGCATGTCTAAAGACTGTGGAGCCAAGGTAAATATTTGAGCCCTCCATAATATTAAATGTAGTGGTATGGAGAATACGAGCTTGATCCTCCACTGAAATACGAGCTAGCTCCAAAGAGTATCTGTGATTCGTGGTTGTTGATATGCAACCCAGAGGTTGTAGGAAAGGTGCCGAGCAGCTCTAGAAGAACTTAAGAGTCAGTCTCCGAGCCACACATGAATATCAGGAAATCATCAGCAAAACTTAAATGGGTGATTGGGGGTCCTTAACAGGATAGTCTAGCTGGAGTAGACAGCTCCCCGCTGGGTCTACTCCAACCGTCGACGTCTCCAATCTCAATTTCTACATGACATGTATGTTTCACTTTTTTCACCATGACTTGACTCAACTCCGACCTACGTGAGAGAGAAAGAGAAAGAGAGGTAGGAGTGAGGAAAACTGTAGAGAGAGAGGACTGAGGAGGAGAGAGAACATAAGAGAGAGATGAGTGAGGAGAAGAGGGAGAGAGGAAAGAGAACATAAGAGAGAGAGAAATGAGTGAGGGGAAGAGAGGGTTTGACTGTTTGAGAGAGCGAGGACTGAGAGAGATTTTTTTCATTTTTACTTTATTTTTTTGTTATTTGACATTACATACATTTACTATTTTATAAGGTGCACTTTGCAATTTTTAACACAAATAGTGATGGAGTGGACCCTGCAAAACAGTAGAGGTACATGCAAGTTAAAAAAATTAGATCCAAAGTGCACACAATAAATATGAAAAACACGGATGCACACAACCAATTAAGACACGATCAAAATGCACAAAATCAATTCACACTTTAAATTACTTTTTCAAAATTTTAAGGGAAAATAAAGTTTCTTATTTTGATATTGATGAAAAATAAATTCTCTCGTTTTTGGTGTAGTTTCTTGCTGACACGTGGAAAACAAATAACTCGTTTTCTAAGTTTCTTGCTGACAACCAAAAAGAAAAAAATTGCGACCCATCTTAGATGCCCTCATCTCCTATAGTTTTTTTTTAATTTCCATGCATTACAATAATGGTACTCAACATCTTGATTGCCATCAGCAGCAAGATTAAAAAATTGCATTCAAAGTTACGTCATCTGATTGTATATATTCAGGATGTTTAATCTAACCGGCCGAGGGATCAAATACAAAAAAATATAGCATAATTCCTTTCTAGGAATGCCCAAAAATAGATTAACAACATCTTACACAAAGTAAAAGAATAAATGAGTTCGAATGAGATGATGATTAGTTTCCATAACGAGAAGACACTTACGTTCATGACACTACGAACATTTTGCTTGTAGAATTCTCTTGTTTGTCGAAGTGATAACTTATGTTCCATCTCCAAAGCCATCATTAATTATGTCAACTACAGGAATCCATAGGAAAAAAAGAATACTATGAAAACATTAACACATGCATTATATTATTCTAAGTAGTATTTGGTGATATTGGAAGAACACTTACGTGACGCCAATATTTATTCCAAACGTGTTTCCAACTACATATCTATCTACCTGTTTATTCATTATTTAAATACATAGAACACATGTAGAATTAATTAAATAGGAAGAGGGAAGTTGAAAAATATTAATTAAACTAAAATCATGAATACACTACATACAATGCATTAGTGTTCACAATATATTAGGTAGATTGATTAATATAAAGAGGCCTACAAGTTTATTCGGTATTAGTTTGATTCCAACCCTTTTTTTTAAGGTTAGTTTATTTCCAACTTAATGGGTCCAACTTGAGAGCTTCCAATTTATTGGGCTCCAGTTAGCTTCGGGTAGTTTTTGAAAATTTTATGGGCTTATTAGGCCGAGCAACCCATAAGATGAATTTGAATACGAAATATTATGAAGAATGAATACGGTTATAAGAATGAAACAATATGAATATGACCGAGTATCCGTTGAGGGCACCCTTAACGGGGGTGCCCCGCCCGGGCGCACCCCCGTTAACGGGCGGGGCGCCCGTGGGGCGCCCGCTCGGGCGCTTGCCCGGGCGGTGGGCGTCCCGGGCAGACGCCCGGGCGCCCATGGGAGGGGACGTGTCCCCCTCCCATTGGTTAATTTTTTTTTTGATTTTTTTTAGTTTTGGTTTTGTTATTAATGGATTGGGTATTTGTTATAAATGTGGGGTAATAATTTTTTGTAAGTGATTAAAATTAAGAAATTTCCAGAACCAACAATTTCAAGTTAAATAGAAAAAAATTAATACAACAATACCATAACAACAATACATTAATAATAATAAAATACGAAATACAACCAACCACATGAAACATATGTTAAAGGGAAATACAAACCATACGGACTACTACAACCCGAAATACAAACTAAGGGAAATACAAACCATACGAAATACGTACTACATCAAACTACACGTACCCATTCTCTTCTGCCCAGGCGAGAAGTTTATCGATTACTTTTTGATCCTTCTCCGTCGGGTTGTCCTTCCTCATCAGAGAGTGAAGCATGTCCAACTTATTTTTTATTAAATGTCTCTGGAAATTCCTTTCCGCTAACTCATCTTGCTTGGAGAAACCATCTTCTCTGACTTGGGCGGTGTATCGCATCTGTTGTGCAAGTTCTCTAACATCGGTGTCTCGTTCGGGGCGTAATGCACTCTTAGCCTTTTTCTTAGCCTTCTTCACACCTTCTGGGCGTGTAGACGACTCCGGCATCGGCTCTTCTGCATCCGAGGGTGATTGCGTCCTCGAGCCGTCCGTGCTCTTTCTTTTCCCAAGGCTTCCTGACTGGGGACTATTTTCATCGTGCAACTCTGGGGACTCCCAGTCAACACGCACGGTATTAGCTCCGAAGATCACACTCTCCCATTTTGGGTACATCGCAACTGACTTCCATATATGCAGAGACAAGTCTCTCGTCTTCAGCTGTGGTCCACAACTTCGGATTGACTTTGGCAGTTTGGACTTGCTTGCGGTGACGACGCTGTGGAGGTGGGGATGGTGGTGTGGGGGTGTGTCGTGGTGGGGACTCATCGTCGTCGTTACCCTCATCTTCAGTGTCCGCCATACTCTGGCGGCTATTTTGAGACAAGGGTCAGCCAAACATCTGGAACTACGGTTGATTATAAGGGAATGGTGGTGCATATTGAGAGTATTGTGGGAATGGTAAGTTTTGATCTGGGGATACGTAGTGGGAGAATTGTGGGAATAGTGAGTTTTGGTTAGGTGGTGGGAATGGTGGTGCGTACTGGGAGAAGTCGGGTTGTTGGAATGGTTGTTGGTAAAATGGACGTGAGGGATATGGTTGTGGATAGCGTGGATGCGGATTTGATTGTGGATGAGGGGGGAACGATTGTACTCCGGAGAAGACATTGTGGGAGAGATATGGGATGTAAGTTGAGTTTTGAGTTTTTGTGGAAGAGATATGGGGTGTAAGTTGATTTTTGTGTAGGGTATATATAGAGAAAAAATTAGACACTGTGCAATCACGCGGATTACTTTTCTTTCACGCATATACTGTACATTCACGCGGACTACTTTTCTTTCACGCGTATACTGTAGATTCACGCGGACTACTTTTGATTCACGCGTAGACTGTGCAATCACGCGTATACTGTGCAGTCACGCGCGTTTCGAAATTCAAATATTCAAATTTCAAATATTCAAAATTTTGTGTTTAATAGTGATTAATATTGTTAATTAATTAATAGTAATAATAAGTATATCGCGAATTAAAATTATAATGTAATTAGAATTAGATTTATATATAATGTATTTTGTTAAATGTTGTGTGAGAATTAAATTTGTTTAATTAAGAAATGATGTGGATGAAATAGAGTGTAGGGTGGGTGGGGGTAGCCTGGGCATGGATAAGGGGATTTTTTGGGTGGGTTGGGTGAGCTGACGTGGCAGAGAGAGAAGCTGACGTGGCAGAGAGAGAGTGCAGGACGCCCGGGGTAGCCCGGGCGCTGTTAAATATGCTCTGATATAAAGTACTCGAGGGATTCCCACTCTGAGGATCATGAAATATTGGTAATATTCTCTATCTAGTAAATGAGGAGTCCGTTTTGAAATCGTCCGCCCTGCACTCACCTCTGAGTATATGATTCAACAAGAATCATACAAGTGTAGATTGATAGAAATCTCTTGCAAAATCTTCACCTGTAACCCAACGGATAAAGTATGTTATATAGTCGGTGTTAGGAATTGATGATTTGCCCATTCGGTTACTTCAGCATTGGATGTTCCCAAAAAGGGTTATTAATGGGTTGGGTGAAATAGAGAATATAATAGACTAACGTCTGTTAACATTCCAATCTTTATTCTCCTTTCAGGGCCTATTTGAAAAAGAATCCAGCACCTCTTGGTTGTGAATATCTGAATAGGTTGAACCGACTCTTATCGATATCTTTGCTTCGGAGCAAAACAATTAGAATCAAAGTTGTTCAATTGGAATTAACCTACTCTTCGTTAACAAATCCCCACAACAAGAGAAAAAAGTATAAATAAAGTAGTGGCAAATGTCAAAAAAATGATAGAAGTAGGATATAATGTCGTAAGATGGAGGTGCCAATTTGGATTGACATGTCGTGTTCGTGTTAAAATTGTTTCTAACTCGATTCATTTCTCGTTGACCCAAATCCAACTTGTTTATTATAAGGGTTAATAAACTCAAATCCAACTCATAAAAAACTTCTAAATATGATATAACTTTTGTAACATGTTTGATGAATGAGTCATTTCCTTGAAACATTTGCATGATAATATCGAGGTCTTTTTAGTTTTAGAGAGATTTATGGTAAAAATGGTGTGAATACATTTTCTGATGAAAAGGATTCGACGAATGTCAAGTACTTAGAAGCTTACTCTCACCGCAGTGGTTCTGAAGATGTCAATTTATGTAAGATTAACTCATTTGCTTAGGCACATTTCCAAAACGTATAATTACGTCGGTGCAATTTCAGATAGGACAATAATTGAGCATGTATCTATGGGTGGTAATGAGTTGGCTTGGCTTGGCTTGGTGTTCAATGTTTTATTATTATAAATGATTTGGTAAAAGATTCAAGAGTGAATTATGATTACTCGGTTTCAATTTGGATTGACATGTAATTTAAAATGGATGGATCACAACCGTTAAGACTTCGAATCCGTAGGGCTTTGTCACCTTTTCATATACCATTATGTTGTTTTGCGAGAATACGCAAAATCCGAAATTTATAACTAAGTTACAATCAAATTTATAACAAAATTCAGTTCCAATTTGGTTTGAAATGTAATGTAAATTTGATGGCAATTTGATATAAATTTGAACCAAAGCAAACACAAATTTAGACCTAGATATATTACAAAGTTAAGGTTGGGAGTATTCTCAGAAACATCACTAAAATCGAAACTTAACCATAAATATGTTGAAACTACCATATTACATATCCAAAATATGAGTGAGATTGTGATATTAAGAAACTAGAGTCCAAATTGAGATCGAGTCATTGGAGAGTCATATGTCTACACAATATAATTTTATGATACATATGCTCACAACAGCACAACATATTATCCAACATAATGATCATTGCAATTCTCTGTTTAACAGTATAAGTAGGAAAGATAATTGTTGGTCTTGTAGACTTGTTTTGGGGTTTGATTAGGACTGTCAATTTGGGTCATGACACGAAATTCGAACCCGAATACGACACGAAATTTCGAGTTCGGGTTGACATATTTCGGGTTCGTGTCGAATTCGGGTCGACACGAACAACACGAAGTGTAATTCGGGTCGGGTTCGGGCTTATCAAATTCGGGTTTCGTGTAATTCGTGTCGACACGAAATACCCGAATTTCAAATAGAGAATAAAAAACCCTAACTAAAACAAACAATCTCAACTTCTCAAGCCTCCAACCGTCTCCAACTCCTCCAAATCTCCGATCCACATCTCCAAGTCTCCGAATGTTTATGGATGTATCATTGTAGCCTTTCATATTTTAAAAGAGTTTGTGATGATTAATCATGAATATTTTGTTTTTAGGTTCACAAAAAGAATTCGTGTTAATTCGTGTCGACACGAATACGACCCGAAACACGAATTCGACAAACACGAAAAAAAATCGTGTCAATTCGGGTCGTGTTCGTGTTACTAATTTCGTGTTTAGCTGTAGAATTTCGTGTTCGTGTTCGGGTCAGGTTTTTTTTAAAATTTCGTGTTCGTGTTCGTGTTCGGGTTGAGCAAAAACAAATTCGTGTCAATTCGTGTCGACACGAACACGACCCGAAACACGAATTCGACAAACACCAAAAAAAATCGTGTCAATTCGGGTCGTGTTCGTGTTACTAATTTCGTGTTCGTGTTTAGCTGTAGAATTTCGTGTTCGTGTTCGGGTCAGGTTTTTTTTTTAAATTTCGTGTTCGTGTTCGTGTTCGTGTTCGGGTTCGGGTTGAGCAAAAACAAATTCGTGTCAATTCGTGTCGACACGAACACGACCCGAAACACGAATTTGACAGCCCTAGGTTTGATCCCCACTACAACATTTTTGTTCGTTTGTTTTCGAAAAATATTAAAAATGACACCAATGATCGAACCCAAGAAATGTTATAAAAAATAAGGAGAATCTACCACTTAACTAGATCATAATTTCCTTACATATTTATCTCATGATAATAAAAAAAATACCAACATTTGATTTGAATGCTATTCTACTCATATTTTATTTTATATTAAAAATAATGAAAAGTATAAAACAATTAAAAAAAACAAGACTCATAGTTGACTTTATATTTGAAATTTGTTATTTTTCTTATATTATGCCATTGTGTTTAAATTAACGTTAGTCAATTGTGTTTAATCTTTTTCTTGGATGTTTTACGACTTGTTAATGACATCCAGAGGAGAGGTGGAATAAGGATGGACTGGACCAAATATAGAGAAGTGGATCCTAACTAATAAATATAAATAAATGTAGAGCAAAGTTCAACATCAACTCTTTTATAAGGATTTTACTTTCAAGTAGAAGATTGTTAAGACAGTCTATGCGATAGCTCGCATATTAATTTTCATGCCGAAACAAACCAACAAAAGACATTCACAACGGATGTGGGTGTTTCCTTTTATGCTTTGTACTACCCGAGATTGGTGTCAAAACGGTTGTATTTTGCTTGGTTTTTTATGTCGTTCATACTCTCTTTTTTAATTACATTCATCTACTCGTTATAAAAGACAAAACAAAAACAAAAGACATTCACACGAAGTCATACCAGATGCGGAGACAATACGTGTCTTATTACCTATATTAGTTGTAATTTTCATAAAGATGTGATTGATTTGTAAGAAATTTTTTAACAAAAGAGGAATTTAACTTTTAAAATAATTTTTAAGTGATTACTTTGTATGAAAAATGATAAAATTGTGGAACTAGAGTACTTCAGCTAGAGTTTATTATTTTAAAAGTGTATACTTGAAATGACTTTCTTTACTTTCTATCTAAAAACTAAGCAAGTTAAGAAATTGACGCTCAAGAGTTTTAGTTGCCCCCATACGAACAAATACGCCCTCATTCGAATAGCACATTACTTTCTTTTTCCTCTTTTTTCTATTAACTAATAATGCAATCAACGTGTAACAACCCACTTACTTCCTACTATTCAAGATAATTTTAATTTCAAGCTTTGCAGAAGTAACAAAATAGAAACAAAAAGGACAAAATACAGCAACTGAAAGTGTTGAAAACCCCTCAGAAAATAAGGTGTCATTTAAATCGTTTAGACACATAATGGATGGAAACAAAAAAAACATATATATATATAACATGCATAATTAAGAAGATTAAAATGGTGGTTGCTGCTGCAAACCCTAATGAAGATATATATCCACCAACTAGTTCTTGGCAAAGAGATCTCCAAGGCCAGGTAACTTCTTCTTCCCATTTCCGTTGGCCGGCACCGACACGGAGGTGGTGGACTTCCTTGCACTGGTAGTCCCCTTGCCCTCCACCTTGTTCAAAACCGGGTCGGTCTCGAGCAATTGGTCCTCCTTTACGAGCGAGTTCACGAGCCAATCGAATGGGCCTTTCTCCTCTTGGCTACCGCCGGAGCCTCCTCTGGTGGCTCTCGTAGCGACGGTCCTAGCCGCCATGCCGGCTCCAAGGCCTAGAAATCCAAGGGAAGCCATGGAAATGAAGTTGTGGTGAGAATTGGCTAGTGTAGTGGGATTGGAGATGGTTTTATTGGTGGATATATTAGAGGCAATTGGAGCCTTTGAGTTGAGATGTGGTGTTGGTTATGTTATTGGACGTCCATCCACATGTGCCTTATCCACATGTATTCCACATGATAGGAGAACACGAATCCTACGTAGAATTTAATATTGGAGTACATGTGTGTTCTTATTATATTATATTCAAATAAGTTTGAATTTTGTTTATATTATATATCCTATGCTGTGAAATTTGGTTGATCTACCACCTCAACAAAACTTAAGCACTTAGTTGAAGGGTAGTAGATTTAACTCTATTATAGAGTGTTGCACACATTTCGTGTTTAGAATTATATGACTAATTGTTCAATACTTCCTCGTACGCGTGATCGAAATTATTTTCTCTGTCTACGCGTCTAGAAAATGGGTTTGAGTAAGCCCCCACAGGTCGATCAACTCGTTCTGATACTATGTGAAATTTAGTTTGTCTACCACCTCAACAAAACCTAAACATTTAGGTGAAGGGTAGTGGATCCAACTCTATTATAGAATGTTGCACACATTTTATTTTTAGCAATACGAGACTAATTGCTCAACATATGCCCTTTGTATTTTGTAGTTCTATAGGAAATCTCTTTAAGAAAAAAATATTGGTAATGAGTTGTTGTCATATTAAATGTTTAAAGTGGGCAGATCAAGGTAATTCATTTGATCTGAATTATCAACAAGTTAGAGATAACTAATTAACAAAAAGTTGCATTTCCCTCCTTACTTTTTCCTGCTTTGAACTTATTGGTATTTACCACGAACACTTAATTAAAATCCTTTCTAGTCAAGGAGCACCTTCAATACGTCACCTCGTTTCTCAATTCGTGACATTCATTAACATGAAGGATCACCATGGCTCATTCAATCAACAGTTCCATAATCTTTGATTGGCCAATACCTTCCATCAAATCCCAATATCCTGGGTTACATGTTGAATTAATTGAAATATACAATACTTTCAAGAAAAAAAGAAGGAAGGGCGTAAAGGGTAAGGGCAATGCTTTGTCTGGTGTTACGTATATAGGAAACGAATTGTATTATATTGTAGTTTGATAAATATGTAAATTTAGTGGGGGTATGTTATGATAAAACCTTGATTGCAACGTACAAGCACACGCCTTTACATGAGCTGAGGGCATCCCTTAACGGGATGAAATCCTGGGTCATCCCAGGTCAGGTCGTGGATGTCCTGGGATGACCGGGTCATCTCCCTCTTAACGGGGGAGATGACCTGGTCATCTTCGACCAGGTCATCGGGCGTTGAAACGCCCGGGTCAACGACCTGGTCGTCAATTAAAAAAATATTAAATTTTGTTTTTTGTTTTGATTTTTAGAATTTTTTGTTTTAATTTTTTTAAATTTTTTTTTGAAAATACGTTTTACAATTGTTTAGAATTTTTTTTAATTTTTTTTAAAGTTTTACCAAGATGGACCCCGAAATGATGTGGATGAGAGAGATAGGTTATTGTGGGTTGTGTTGGGTTGTGGTTAAGAGGTAAATGGTGTAGGAAAGAGAAGAAGGTGTGTTGAGGAAAGAGAAAGCTGATGTGGAAGAGAGAGAAAACTGATTTTGAAGAGAGAGAGAGCTGATGACCAGGTCGTCCAAGTCATGGTTAGTGATGGTCTGATAGGTAGTGTTATGGCATGTGGGGTAGTACGGTGGACACGTTCCCCTCCTTTGGGCTGCTCGATATAATTTCATAGCCAAATAATCACCACAATATATACAATAATACAATAGCATTTTTTTTACTGAACCAGATCTTGATTAGTATGGTGTCATTGGTGAATGCGGGGGTGCCGCCCCTTCCAAGGAACGAGCGTCCGAGTTTGCAACAAATTTTTATTTCAGGAATCCAAATATCCTTTTACTCGTTTATTTGTAACTTGATGCACAGTGCACATTGCATCATGATTAGAGTTTTGGTAGGATTTTCTTACAAATATTTGAGTTTCCCTTCTATTTGATGTAACTTTTGAAGATATAGTGCATTAGACAACGTGTGATAGCTGTGGTTTTTCATATGTTGAATATATTCCCGTATTAGACAATGCGGACTATTATTACGACTTATAAAATCTTAAGTCACTACACTCATAACCAATTGGTTTTAAGTTGCATACCCACACTTAATATGCTATTACAGCAAAAAAATGCTCAACGACCCAACACTTTTACCCATTTATACATACACATGTCGGACTTACGAGACACCACATGTGTGGGGAAGTATTGAGAATAGTCTCGCATTGGACAATTCAGACTAGTCTTGCTACTTATAAGATCATAATTGCTTTACTCATAATCAATTGGTTTTGAGTCATACCACACTTCAATACCTGTAAACGTTTCCATGTAAAAATATTTTGTCTCCTGGTTACATGTTTGTTTGATTACTTTTACATAGTAGAATTTATTAATTGTGTATTTTACCATAATATCAAATGTTTGTTCTTAATTAAATGTGAGATACTTAAGTTGCTCTACTTATAAAAACCATAATATCAACATTAAATGTGAGGTACATTAATTAAAGCAGAAGAATAATTTTGCATTCTCCCTCATACCTCATTCCTTATTTTTATAAATATAACTCTTATAATGATACCGAAGAAAATAGTACTCTGCTGCAAGCTATAGTACTTCTGTATATCAAAATAAAATTAAAAAATAAGAAGATGGGAACCCAAATGAGAGGAAAATATATAGAGGAAAGATATCAAAGCTGAGTTGTGGGCTAAGGAAGTGGGCCTTATACCCTGCTAATAGTAGGAAAGCCCAAATGATATACCATTTTTTTGTAGCTATGTATTTTCGAAGGAAATCTTACCAAGTATTATGTTTTTTCCCGGTACGAAAGACATTATTCAGATAAATAAAAAATTAAATTAATAGATGATATATATATTTTTTTCGTATCCAAAGTTTTAGCTATTATAAGATAAGGAAGCTCTCGATTATGACTGGATTTCTGCTTTTCTTCTTTCGAGGTGAGCTCAACTGTTGTGGGGGAAAACGTGACGTCATCATTGTCTTAATCGATCACGCACAAAACAAGTTATATTTACAGAGAGGAGTTATAATTATTGCAAAATTTTAAGAAATATTAATTTTGATGTCTTCGTAGTTTACACTTTCAATCAACGAAATGATTATTGAATGTCGTTCAATATTATCAACGTACATGAAGAATTTCAGTCATGTATAACCATCAATGTTTGTTCAAATTTTGAATTTAAATTTCAATTTAGTAACAAAAGTAAACACCCCATCCATGTCAATGTCAACATAAACAGATGTTTAGCCATGCATGCACTCCATCCATGACGTGAGCGTCCAACTTCAACACCCCCACCATGTCAAATGACCAGAGAATTTTACGAAACGAAACGTATTTGTTAAATAAGTGGTTGTCATTAGTCCAAACGTGAAGCAACATAAACAGATGGCACATAAATGGACATGTCGTGTCCCAACATTATAGTCATCTTACGTTTGAAACATTATAGTCATCACACACACACACTGACACTGACATAACCACTTGGTTTAATTTCTTCTACATTTACACACCAAACCATCTTTCTTCCTTTTTTTTCTACGTTCGGACAAACAGATTCCTACCAACCTCACCTCTCATGTCCCTCCATCAGAATTAACGTCGAAAAGAACGATTTTATCTTTAATTATAATCATTTGGAGTCGTGTAGTTAACTAAATTACCATGACGTTTGGCTACGTTTACATGCAATATTCGTGTGATAGGATAGAATATATATAAGGTGGACGTCTGTTTTGACCGGTCATTTTATTAATCAAGATCGTTAGATTGAATTAAACTAATCCTGTTTGAGTTCGGAATTAAGAATCAAAGACTGAATGAGATCTACGATCTAAGTTCCATCCATGCTTGAATTTGACATAATCATAAATGTTAGAAGTTAATTTTCTTCTTCTTTTTTAGGACACAAACTTTGCCAAGAACCATCCTAACTTTGGGGCGAGTGGATTATGTTTCTAAATTGAAGATGACCGTTTCAAACCATTTATTAACAAGCGTATTTCCTAATGTAACTATTGAGGCTCAAACCTACAATTAATCAAAAGATGAGTAACCGCTCCCTCGCCGGTTGAGCTACACCAAGCTTCCGCAAGTAATTCATGCAGTTGAAAATATATCTTAGCATCCTTTCTCTTTAATTATTCGCGTCATGTTCACACATGCATTCGTTTTGTGACAAAATAAATTAATATTATGTGACCCAATTTTTTAACCGGTCTTTGATAATCAAGATCAATATATAGCTACCTCGATATGAAGTTATTCTAGTTTGAATTTCGATTTAAGAATCAAAAAGTTTGAATGAGATCTCTGATCTGAGCTCCAACCCATGTTTGAATTTGACATAGTTATAAAAAATGCATCACTAGTATGTATATTCAATGCGAATATCATTTTTTTAAGGCAACCTCCCTTTTCCCTTGTAAAAACAAAATGTTAGAAGTTCTCTTTCAACACATAATTTATCGAAAACCGGTCTAATTAGTTTGAGTCAAGTAGATTATGTTTCTAAACTGAAGATGTCCCGTACCTTTCGTAGTAACTATTGATACTCAAACCTACAATTGTCTAGCGAGAATAGCTCTCTAGTGGAGCTATGCTCGGGGGCGATTCATGTAGTAGCATTCACAGGAAGTCCATGCAATTAAGTTTTTTTTTTTACATGTTGAAACACAAACAAACAGGATTATCAACCAAAAAACTAGCTTGTAATTGTAGCCATGTAAGTAAAGAGTACGCTTGACGTTAAACCACAAGGCACACCCACAGATTCTACGACATGTGACTATTTTCACTCTATAATATATGTAATCTTAAAATGAAAATTATCTTTAATTACAAAAACTTTACTCTAGCCGATCATGCATATACAATATATTTCTTATTTGCCACAATAGTCTATGCATGGCAAGACACGTTCCATCTTGTTCACGTTCACGGTCATGTTTAAATAACGAGATGTTAAGAAGTAGGAAATTGTGTTTATATTCGATTCATCATACATGTTACACAAAGAACAACCTCGGATATGATTGAACCCTAACAACGTTCTAACTTGGCCTCGACTATTTACGCGATATTAATTAATAATATCCTTGGGCCTAACCAAATCACCATGACCAATTTCTTAGTATCTTTGGGCCTAAACAAATCACTCTTCTGGAAGACGAGCCGATCTCCAAGGATTGGCTGACTACATGCAATTGCATCTCTCTTTTGAGTGGGATCTTAGTTCAAATCTAGAAGTGTAACCCTTGACCACTACAACTTGAAGTAGGTGCTTTTGTCCAAGAATTTCATATAATACGATAAATACCCCTTTGATTGAAAATAAAGTTTCAATTGTACTCTCACGTTGAGTTACGATTAGAGCATTGATGCCTCTCTTACGTACTCATTGTGATCCCAAAATTGGTCCTTTGAAACTTCCAATACTCGATTAAACACGAATTTAAATCAGAAGATGTCATCATATATATCATGAAATCACCCCTCGCACTAGTGCAGAATAGAGAATAAACGTCGCCAAATATACGTCGGTCTCCCGTAAACGCGACGTCTATAGGTATATAAGTCGTATGTAAAATAACCGACGTCTATACATAATTATAGACGTCGGTTATTTTATAACCGACGTCTATAGTTATGTATAGACGTCATTTTAAGTTGGGATTTTGTAAACCATCAAGTTGGTATGTTTATGCATGGATTTGAGCACGTTAAGGTGAACATTTTACTATATCTTTATTTATATGATAAATTAATACATGTAGTTTAGTCCTACGTTGGAGAAATATTTTTTGTTGGTGAGGTTGAAGTACTCCACCACTCATTTAGTTCTAAATGAGAGTTGGATACCATACTACAATAGGTTATTGCAATATATATATTTAGTGGTTAAAAAATTAGCAACTTAAGATGGTTTGGGATGTACTTAGAAATATGGTAGCGGACGACGTCGTGTATAGACGTCGGTCATATACGCCGACGTCTATACACCAGAGTATGGACGTCAGGGACATATACGACAGTCGTTGGACCGCCAAAATTAGTCGTATATACTCAGTATATCCAACGTATATCGGTTTTTTCTGTACTAGTGTTACAAACTGTAATATACCCAATTTTAAATGATATTTAAATTGTTTAGAGAGTACGTACCAAATTATTGCTGGTCAGCAAGCCACATTGTCTCCAAAAAAGGTTGTTAAGGTTATAGCTTGCTTTCTTATCATTCCAATTAAATCCCCTTATCCAATAATCAGCATCTGCTAAACTTGAACTTTATCTGAATATCTGATTATATTTCAAAACTAGGGGCAGTCATTCTAGTGAAGCATACTTGCATTTGAAAACTAGACTAGATGCGTGCATAGTTGTGTTTAGTATCCCACTTCATCTAGATCATATCACCCAGAAATTAAAACCAAACTAACCACCACACTACACTACATTACACTATTGTCTCTCTGGTTGCACCAGTGTCAACACTTACCTCTTAAATTTCCCACCAACCACCCCAAACCCTTCAAACCTTCTCTCCTCTCCATTGCACACTACTACTATGTATATATGCACCATCAAACCAATCCCTAGAAACCATACCATTAATCCAACATTTTCTAATTACAACAATTGTACGTATATCGATCAACCATGTTGCACCTAATGGTCCTCGCCGCCGCCGTCTCGGCCTACCTAATATGGTTCTACTCTCTCTCCCGGACCCTCTCTGGCCCTCGAGTGTGGCCACTCCTTGGGAGTATCCCCGGGTTGGTTCATAACCGCTCGCGAATCCACGATTGGATCGTTGAGAACCTCCGGTCGACGGGTCCCAACGCCACGTACCAAACATGTCTCCTCCCAATTCCTTTCTACGCCCGCCGCCAGGGCCTCGTCACTGTCACATGCAACCCTAGAAATCTTGAACACATCCTCCGAACACGCTTTGATAACTTCCCCAAAGGCCCGCTTCTTCAGTCTGCGTTTCACGACTTGTTGGGAAACGGTACAATGAAATTTAGTTGGCCCACCATCTTAATTATCTTTTTTAATTCAAAATAGTAGTATTTTATTTTCATGTTAAGTAATGTGAGACTTTTGTACTTTTGCAATAGGTATATTCAACAGCGATGGAGAAACATGGCTTTTGCAAAGGAAGACGGCAGCATTGGAGTTCACGACGAGGACTCTTCGGCAGGCCATGGCAAGGTGGACGAATAAGTCGATACGGACACGACTTTGGCCAATTCTTGCGAAGGAGAAGAAGGTGGATTTGTTGGATCTTCTTCTTAGATTGACGTTCGATAGCATTTGTGGGCTGACTTTCGGGAAGGATCCCGAAACCCTAACACCAGAGTTGCCGGAAAATCCGTTCGCCGCCGCGTTTGATGCTGCGACGGAAGCAACGCTTCAAAGGCTTCTTTATCCTTCTTTTCTTTGGAGGCTGAAGAAGGCGTTGAGGTTCGGAACGGAGAAGCGGTTGCGAAAGAGTTTGGAGGTTGTTGATGGATACATTATGGACGTGATTGCAGCAAGGTACGTTTGTGCTCGAATTTGATTCTAAGGATTATTAGTTTGGTAAGTACTTTTTGAAATTTGTAAACGGGTTTTAATTTTCAAGACACATGATGTTTTATAGAATTACGATATCTAGATTTTCAGTTATAAAATTATTTTTTAGTTGCCATGTCCAGAACAATATAATAATATTAAGAAAATTGAATTTACAAAATAGGATGAACGAGTGAATTAATTATGATATATTTTATTTTTCTTATCTCATGAACACACTTTTTTAATTGTTTGTACATAATTGTCTTCAAACACGCGGACATGAGGTCAAGCCTACTTTACTAAAAATACTAGAAGGTTGGGTTTTATAGTTCCAATTTGTTGATTGGTCAAGCAAGTCAAATACAGTTGGGCCATAATTGACCACTTTCAAACTCTTAACTCTTACTTTTGTTTGTCCCTTATGACTTCTACTGTTTAGGGTCCACCACATCTGACCTAATTACTTCAATTTTGTGGGTCCGTGAAGCTAGGGTTGATCTTCAAATTTACAACTTTAATGCACGTTGCCAAAACATAAAAGATGAAACTTTATATTAGTACAAAATAAAGTATTCGTCTTACTTTGTTTCCCACTCTAGTAATTTTAGTTCACCGAACACCTTCTTTATTCCTGACACTTTATGGAGTAACCAAATTGGTACATAGTAGAATACCTTTGGTTAGTTAGTTCATCAAAACATATATAGCTAGGTTGGTTAAATTATAAACTAATCCACTAACTCTTACACACGGTAATAAGATGAAAATTCTATCATTTAAGAGGGTTTTGTATCTAACTACATGCACTTCAATTTGAATTGAAACTATTGCTATCATCTGTATATACCCTCCAATTCAATGTAATTTTGCTACATACATATATATATATATATATATATATATATATATATATATATATATATATATATATATATAGGATGGACTCCCCTTCGGACGACCTCCTGTCCCGTTTCCTAAAAAAGAAAGACATCAACGGCAATGCTTTCCCCTCCTCCATCCTCCAACGCATCGCACTCAACTTCGTCCTCGCCGGCCGTGACACCTCCTCTGTCGCCCTCAGCTGGTTCTTCTTCGAGCTCATGCGTCGCCCGGACATTGAATCCAAGGTCATTGCCGAGATAACCAACGTATTGGAGTCCACCCGAGGCGGTGATAAGAGCCGGTGGACGGAGGAACCCCTTGGATTCGATGAGCTCGAGAGGTTGGTTTACCTCAAAGCTACTCTCGCCGAGACGCTGAGGCTTTACCCGTCTGTGCCGGAGGACATCAAGTATGTTATGAAGGATGACGTGCTGCCTGATGGCACAATGGTTCCGGCCGGGTCGACGGTGACCTACTCAATATACTCGGTCGGGAGGATGGAGGAGTTATGGGGGAAGGATTGCTTGGAGTACCGGCCGGAGAGGTGGCTGTCGTTGGACGGAGATAAGTTCGAGCCACCTAAGGATGGGTAATTATATATATATCACAACTCTATGATACATACATATATGTATATATATGTATATGATTGCTGTACCACTATATATCAACGGTTTCTATAATAATTAGATTAGAAACTTATGTGTTGATCAATAATAATTAAAATGGTTAAAAAACATGTTCCTACACTTTTACAGTGGTTATTGATTTTCATATTATAAAAAAAATAAAATTGAACAAACGAATAACGAATTGCATCTTGAATCTGGTTTACTTACACATCATTAAACGTTTGATACTTTTTTAATTTTTGGGAAAATGCAGGACTATATTTCTGATAGTTGTACTTTATAAGCTTGCAAATTTGGATTTTCTTTATTAATAAATGTGAGACTGTTATTTCCAACAGGTACCGGTTCGTGGCGTTCAACGCAGGACCAAGAACATGTCTGGGGAAGGATCTAGCCTACCTCCAGATGAAGTCGATCGCATCGGCGGTGCTGATGAGGCACCGGATAGAGGCGGTGCCGGAGCACAAGGTGCAGCAGAAGATGTCCCTCACCTTGTTCATGAAGAATGGGCTTCAAGTCTACGTCAAGCCCCGAAATCTTTTCACGTAATCATACAGATGCCAACTTGATTAATTCGGAGCTCATGCATGCATGGAAATCATACTGTACGTACGTACATATATACACGTTGAGATTTATATGTGGGTGTTGTGTTTGTGTTGTTTGATGTGTATGTGTGATGTTCTTTCTATGATTCGTACATAAGTATTCTCAGTATAGAGTTGTTCTGAACTTGCACTATCAATGAAATTGTTTTTTTTTGTTTTATATGCAATCAATTGTAAGGATTTGCCGTTTCGATGTTCATGTTTTCAAACTACAAATGGAAAAGCAAGTAATGCACAAAAATAGTTACACCTATGCCTAGTGTTAGAAGTTAGAAATAAAGAAATTCAACTTTTTCTTAATTAACAATTGCCCTGCCATATACCTGCATATTTTTGTCCAGAGGATGAACCATTTGATCTTTATCTTTTGAAGTTGACTTCTTATATTCTGTAATAATCTTCCACTGTACTTCTGTATAAATCAAGGAATAGATTGTGAGAAAGAAGCATATGCACAAGAGTGAATGTAAGATATCGACAACAAATAAGATTTTGTACGGAACAACATGACGAAATCGTATAATATGACCATAACTATTTATACAGAAGTGCTGAAAAGTAGTAGTATAGGTGGTGCTTTATCATTACATAATGCTCGTATCAATGCCTGCAATGGTACACATGCAAGAATTCCAAATTAATATTTTTCCTTCAAAAAGTATTTTTGAACAGTTACATCTTAATTATTGCTCTTCCTGAACTAGAAGATATCATTTTCTACTCAAAATTAGTTGATCTTTGATAAAATCAGTCTCACCGCAGTTTTCCTCATAAATTGTATAATTTCTGTATTTTCACAGATGTGTAATTAGATACTTCGTCCTAGAAAAATATCGCACATGCTAAAGAAACAAAAGAGGCATTCATATTAAAACCACAAACAATAGATGCCACATGATCTTGCGAATTCCTGAAATACCGTAGTGGTTTTAAGTTTTAACAGAGTAGAAACATGTTTAAACTGTGTTAGTTTCTAAAAATAAGTATTAATTGATAAAATCTTTACAAAAATAATCAATATATATCGATGTGAGCAAAATTTACAACATTTATATACAACACTGACTACATATTTTTACAGAGGGTTCTCCGCTGATCCGTAATCTGACAAACCAATAGTGTTGCGTATGGGAGTGTTTGTGACGCTTCTCTGCACCAGATCATGCTAAAAGAAATTGTTGTTCTTCTGTAGTTACAGTTGGGAAGTGTAGAAGGATTCTTCCTCTGAAGTTTGTCTGTCCATGATCCTACAGCTCCGCAATTGATTTCCTCCTCCTTGAGCAGTTGTCGAAAGCTACTATCGGATTTAAGAATACCCTTTTTCCTTTACATGAAAAAAATCAGTAGTCTTCAATTAATCGAGAATTTTTTCTCCTGTAGAGAATAAGTTCCAAATAACAGTTCCGGCCAGATAAAAGCCTACAGAAACACTGAAGACATCGTCCCAAGTACCTGAAGACCCAAGCATGTTAAGTTTTTTCAGTCATAATATTCTAACTGTCAAAAGGTATGGGTTAAAATCAAACGACGGATTTTGTGTCCAGTAACGATTACCATGCTGCAAGATGTATCCAGTGACCGCTGTTCCTACAACCCCTGCTAGCACCCCAGCGGTGTTTGAAAGTCCTAACAGCACTCCCTGAAAATAGAAGGGAGGAAAGCAACTATACTTAATGATTCGCTAGTAAATTTTTTCATATGAAAACATTGGGATTGCGAGGCAACAACTCAAAACAAGAAATAATCATTTAATTAGCTATTACATAGAAAGGATAATACATGATAGTTTACATTCAAAAGTGGTAAACTGAGTTGTGTATTCGTCATAACTAGATAGTGCTCAAACTGAACCAACTAGCACTTACAGCATATCGAGGTCCAATATCTTGATGATTGGAGTACAATCCTGATTGAGAAAATGCATCAGATCCCTGTCAAGAAAATCCTTTCAAAATTGTTAAGTAAACCTTTAAAGGTAAAATATTAGCACAAAGAATCGAATTAGTTGCAACTTTTAGCTTCCATTGGAAGTATAAATGCTTGACATGTTCCAAACATGCATTTGTTTAGCCTTGATGGAAAAAAACCCAGCTCCTTGTAAACGACAATGGTACAGAATTTTATCCTGGGAAGATTCCACTAGACATCCTTATTTGGTTGTTTGATCACTGAAAGTTTGCAGTTTATTCATCACCTGAACTTCCATTAATTTGGGAAAAATAAAGTGCCAACTTAAATTTCCAAAGTACATTTCATTCTTACAAACCTGACTGCATGCCATGCATAGGACTGCCATCGCAGGAGAATCAATATGGCTCAACTGAGTCAGGAAGAATGCTGGACCAAGAAATCCAATTGATTGCATGATCTGTGTAACCAAAACAGGAAAAAGAACATGATGATTGTTTGGCTTAAGACTACAAGGGAAAATGAGTAAAGATCAAGATGATGTGTTTTCTTGAAAAAGTTTTTGGTTATATAAGAGAGAAAAATTCAAGACTCTAAGAAACATTCTTTGTGATTTGTTTGGCACAAAACAAACTATTTCTCGACTATGAACAGTAATTTGTTCTGAAAGTGATAAAAATATGTTTAGATTTGACGGTCCAGAGATGTCACAGTCTTAAGAGTTAATTACTATTCAGCACCATACCCTGAAGGATTCCTTCTAGTTCCTATTCCATATATTGACTGAAAAGCTAAAAGAGAAAGAGAAGCAATACCTTGCGAACAACTGTAACAGAATAACCTTTAGTCACGAGAGTGTCAGCAATCCATCCACCAAAATTAGCAGAAAAGGCCATCGTCAACCAAGGGAGAACACAAAAAAGGCTAGACTCTGTAAGGTTGAACTTGAGAACCTGACTCAGAGTTGAGGGGGAAAAATCACCTAATTAGTCCATATCAGTATCTTGTTTGTTGCATATCATAAAACAACTGATAACAATTGAAAAAATTGTTTCACCAACTGAAATAATTAGAATTTCCCCTTGGTGCTGCATAATTTGCTCCTTATGTGCGTCACTATCAATTGGATATCTAACTTTCACAACCAATTATCAAATCAATCACCCTCCTAAGGAGCAGCAAGGAAGTTTTCCGATTTTACTGATTTTCACAACCACCCTATCACATGCCATATGACCAGTACATTTTACTGATTTTCAATTGTTCAACTTGTAAGCAATTTTAGAAAGTGCTGGTACGAAGACTGTGATAAATATAACGAAAATCTTTTACTTTAAACTTCTAGTTATCAACTATATTTGCAAAGGGAAAGAAGTTTAATATTAAATGCAATACCTGGTTGTAGTAAGTCGGCATCCAAGTCAGAAGAATAAAAGTTCCCCAATTATGACAGAAGTGGGAAGTTATGAGAGCCCACACAGGAGGTTTTGACAAGATGAGCCCCCACGGAATCGACTTAACTGGTTCCTTGGAAACACTACTGCCAATAATGAGCTTCCTTTCCTCAGGATCAAGTTCAGGATCATCAAGTGGTGAACTGTGAGCCTTTTGTAACAAGAGTCTATATCAGCGAGAGTGTTATAATAGTATTTAGTTGCTATAGTTCTAAGACAGATTAATTGAGCTGATTCAACAAGTGACTATAATGGCCACAAAGAATGGATGCTTGAAATTCCAAGACATCTAAAACAAACCATTTGAGAGAAATAGTGTAAAGAAACTTGTACCTTGTTTAACCATATAGCAAACCAGACTGTTCCCAGCGATCCAAATGAGTAGAAAAGAGAAGGCCAACCAAGATTGTGAATCAATAGAGGTGAAAATGCAAGCCCTGTTACTGAACCAAGGTACATGCCACTGTATACTAATGCTAATGATCTGCTTCTCTCTGCCACTGGGACCCATTTGGACAAAATGTTATTCATAGCAGGCATTGCAACACCCTGAAAAGGTAATTGTTACAATATCCTAGATAAGGAATTAAGGGCAATCTGAGATAAATCGTAAAATCAGGCTAGGCAAATCAACCAAAGTGGTTTTTTATAAGGAAAATGATAGCAAAAATTAAATCACAAGCAAACAACGAAGATTCAAGTGATTGCCACACACAAATAACTGAAATCCAAACAGATACAGTAATCCACTTGGAATTGATAAGAAGACGAGAACTAACCTCACCAACCCCCATGAAAGCACGAACAACAAGCAAAAACGGCAAACCCAGTTTCACTGCTACAGGGGTAAGTGCAGTGGCGATGGACCACCAAACAACCCCAAATCCAAGAACCTGCTTCCCACCAATAGTATCAGCCCATATACCTCCAGCAACCTACAATAAGTAGAAGAGAAGCAAAACCTTAATACTGAATAATATATATTGACAAAAACCAGTTCAATCCGCCATATATACTATTCTCTCGTCTCACAGAAGTTGACTAAGACATCCTCATGGTCCTAAAAGACCAATAAAATTTTGTTTATATAATAATGTTTGTCCTCAAAATAACCAAACCTACCCTTGTATGTGTTGATTGCTAGTTACATTGTTTTATATTACAAAAAAATAAAAAATATACTCATCAAATCTACTGTGCCTTGGCTAAACTAAGGATGTTTTTGGAACTTATTCCAAACAACTTGATTACAAAGATTTACTAGTATCCTCTAAAGCCTAAACATACCCAAACACTACTTTAGATTTGGATATAAATTCCTTGACATTATTATGTTGTTTCAAACATTAGGTTTGAAAACCAAACCGAATATTAATGTCATGATTATAAGAATAGATTTTCAAAAACTGAGTTCCTCGGGACCTACATATAACCTAAACCATACACCTAGTGGCAAAAGAATGGGCACCACAAATTGATGGATGCAAGCGTCTATAGTCTCAGAATTTTTTGGAAGACAAGTCTAGAACAAAACAATGATTGGAACAAGATGGCAGTAATAAAAGAAAGAAGGTAAAATTTGAGCTTTGGGTTAAATTATTGGTTGTACACAAAGGTACAATTACATTGAAGTTGACATTAAAACCCTCAACATCAAAACACATCATTTAGAAACTAGACTTCCATGAAATCAAGCATTAAAGAACCTAGACTTCCATAAAACATTAAATGTATTATTTTGTCACCTAAACTTCCATTAAATCACAGAAACGCATCAGATTAGTGCCCAAACTTAATAGTATGTAATTTGTTGGAATGAAGTTTGTGAATTTTAAGAAGACTAATTCTAAGAAAGTAAAGGAAGATAACTGAGATTTTGGTGATTCATTTGAAAGTTATTTGTAAGTGAGAAGTAGGGGAAATCATCTTTTTATGTCCATATTTTGAAATTCCCAGTGAGTACGCCACTTGTAATCGCCTTAGTGGAGAAGGGGGATGTATAAATTTTCAGATCTTCTCCCAAGAGGCCGACCACACCTCGTCTGAAGTTGCACAACCTTTTCCGGATCGGAGAATCACACAAATACTTAATATATAACAACTTTCCCTTATGAATTAATGTGCACGAAGTGGAGAGAAGTGTGGAATTGAACTTTCCTTGCATTTAGTTAAAGTTTTCTTACAAACCAACTGGTCACGAGTTCATTATAGAAGTCAAAGTTTTGATTACAAACCGATGATAATGATGATGATCTTATAAGTAAAGAGAATGTCCTGCAAAGAAAGTTAGGTTACCTGAGTAAGCAGATATCCCCAGAAGAAGGAAGACTGAATGAGGCCGACAGTGGCAGGATTCCAGCCGTACTCAGCGGACATGGGCAGGATGGCAATGCTCATGTTGACCTGCATGAGCCTCTTACTTTTAGGGTGTGATTTGTTTGGAGGAAGTCAAAAAACTTTTGAAACTCTAATTCCATGACTTCCGTTCACTTTGGAGTGAAAATGAAGGAAGTCATCCCAAGTACGTTGAATTTTTGGAACTGAACTTCCAGAACTTTAATAAGTTTTTCCCTCAAACTTGAGATGACTTCCTTCATTTTCACTCCAAAGTATAAGGGTGTGATTCGTTCTTCGATGGTTTGGACTTTGGAGGAAGTCAAAGAACTTTTGGAACTCTAGTTTCATGACTTCCATTCACTTTGACAAAATTACAAGTGTTCAGAACTTTAATAAGTTTTTCGCAAACCAAACCCAGAATTGGTTCTGGAAGTCCAGTAGTTGTTGCCTTACTTCCATGTTATTTTTCTACAAACCAATGAGACTTAGGATTGAATGAAATGAAATTTGAACCGAACCAACTGACCCTGTCCATGTTGCAGAGGAGGAAGGCGGAGAAGCAGAGGAGGACGATCACCCACCGTTTCGGGAAAGTTGTTTTTGTATTGGAATTTACGGGGTTTGCCTTTGACTTTAACTTTGACTTTGAGAGAGGTGGGTCGGATGAGGTCTTTAGGGCTGTGACGGTGAGTCTCCTCCGGTGGGGTTTTGGGAGGACAAAGGTGGGTTTTGCGGGTGGAAAGAGGGGGTATAGGAGAGGAGGAGGAGGGGAGAAGACGAGGGGGCCCACAACCAGTGTGAGCGTTCCCAGTCCCATCATCGGAGAGGGGAAGAAGAAGAAGAGATGAGGCGGATTTTAATTTTTGTTTTGTTTTTGGTGATGACGATGAGGGGAGGGAACCATGGATTGACAACCATTCATGGTGCGACACGTGGACACACAAACATCTGGTTTATTGTTGCGACGAGATAAGATCGGATGGTGCCCACAACTGATTTCGTTAAGAGCGTTCTTCTTAGGGCACCTTAACCGGGTGCCCCGCCCGGGCGCCCTGGTCGGGCGCCTGGGCGTACCCCCGTTAACGGGCGGGGCGTCCGTGGGGCGCCCGCCCGGGCCACCCGCCCGGGCGCTTGCCCGGGCGGTGGGCGTCCCGAGCAGACGCCCGGGCGCCCATGTGTCCCCCTCCCATTGGTTAAAAAAATTTTTTTTTGGAATTTTTTTTAGTTTTGGTTTTGTTATTAATGGATTGGGTGTTTGTTATAAATGTGGGGTAATAATTTTTTGTAAGTGATTAAAATTAAGAAATTTCCAGAACCAACAATTTCAAGTTAAATAGAAAAAAAATTAATACAACAATACCATAACAACAATACATTAATAATACTAAAATACGAAATACAACCACGGGAAATACAAACCATACGAAATACGGACTACTACAACCCGAAATACAAACATATGTTAAAGGGAAATACAAACCATACGGACTACTACAACCCGAAATACAAACTAAGGGAAATACAAACCATACGAAATACGGACTACATCAAACTACACGTACCCATTCTCTTCTGCCCAGGCGAGAAGTTTATCGATTACTTTTTGATCCTTCTCCGTCGGGTTGTCCTTCCTCATCAGAGAGTGAAGCATGTCCAACTTATTTTTTATTAAATGCCTCTGAAAATTCCTTTCCGCTAACTCCTCTTGCTTGGAGAAACCATCTTCTCTGACTTGGGCGGTGTATCGCATCTGTTGTGCAAGTTCTCTAACATCGGTGTCTCTTTCGGGGCGTAATGCACTCTTAGCCTTTTTCTTAGCCTTCTTCACACCTTCTGGGCGTGTAGACGACTCCGGCATCGACTCTTCTGCATCCGAGGGTGATTGCGTCCTCGAGCCGTCCGTGCTCTTTCTTTTCCCAAGGCTTCCTGACTGGGGACTATTTTCATCGTGCAACTCCGGGGACTCCCAGTCAACACGCACGGCATTAGCTCCGGAGATCACACTCTCCCATTTTGGGTACCTACGCAACATAACCCAAGCATCAAAATAAAGAAATTTACTAGGCCCATGATTTCGCTCGTAGATCACGTGCGCTTGTCGGACAACATCGTCGTCATTCTGGCCGCTCCTTTTCCGTCGGAATGCCTGATCGAAGCACCCGACCCACTTGTTCACAGCAGGTATGATTCTCCTCCACCGTCCTTTTAAGGACTCTGCGTTCCTTTCGGGTAGGCCTGTGCCTTCCACGGAGATGTCGTACACACGTTTCACCCTGGTCCACAATGAAGTAGACTTCTGGTTTGTCCCTGTCACCGCATCGCAACTGACTTCCATATATGCAGAGACAAGTCTCTCGTCCTCAGCTGTGGTCCACAACTTCGGATTGACTTTGGCAGTTTGGACTTGCTTGCGGTGACGACGCTGTGGAGGTGGGGATGGTGGTGTGGGGGTGTGTCGTGGTGGGGACTCATCGTCGTCGTTACCCTCATCTTCAGTGTTCGCCATACTCTGGCGGCTATTTTGAGACAAGGGTCGGCCAAACATCTGGAACTGCGGTTGATTATAAGGGAATGGTGGTGCATATTGTGAGTATTGTGGGAACGGTAAGTTTTGATCTGGGGATGCGTAGTGGGAGAATTGTGGGAATGGTGAGTTTTGGTCAGGTGGTGGGAATGGTGGTGCGTACTGGGAGAAGTCGGGTTGTTGGAATGGTTGTTGGTAAAATGGACGTGAGGGATATGGTTGTGGATAACGTGGATGCGGATTTGATTGTGGAGGAGGGGGGAACGATTGTATTCTGGAGAAGACATTGTGGGAGAAATATGGGATGTAAGTTGAGTTTTGAGTTTTGTGGAAGAGATATGGGGTGTAAGGTGATTTTTGTGTAGGGTATATATAGAGAAAAAATTAGACACTGTGCAATCACGCGGATTACTTTTCTTTCACGCGTATACTGTACATTCACGCGGACTATTTTGTTTCACGCGTATACTGTAGATTCACGCGGACTACTTTTGATTCACGCGTATACTGTGCAATCACGCATATACTGTGCAGTCACACGCGTTTCGAAATTCAAATATTCAAATTTCAAATATTCAAAATTTTTTGTTTAATAGTGATTAATATTGTTAATTAATTAATAGTAATAATAAGTATATCGTGAATTATAATTATAATGTAATTAGAATTAGATTTATATATAATGTATTTTGTTAAATGTTGTGTGAGAATTAAATTTGTTTAATTAAGAAATGATGTGGATGAAAGAGAGTGTAGGGTGGGTGGGGGTAGCCTGGGCATGGATAAGGGGATTTTTTGGGTGGGTTGGGTGAGCTGACGTGGCAGAGAGAGAAGCTGACGTAGCAGAGAGAGAGTGCAGGGCGCCCGGGGGTAGCCCGGGCGCTGTTAAATATGCTCTTACAGGTGAAATAAAAATTGGGCATCCGCGACAAGACCATTCTTAACAAAAAAAAATTGACCGAGCAATCCACGTATTCCACCCGATCGGTTGGATGGGGACACAAGGTCCCCGATTGGTTTTTTTTCCTAAAAATAGGTTAAAAATATTTTAAAATGTTTTTTCAAAAAAAAAATGAAAACATATTTTTTATTTGTTTATTTTTTTTGTGTTTTATCCTAAATTGATTCTCAAATGAGGTATAGTGGAGAATGTTGGGCGTTTGGTTTATTTTTTGGCAGGAAAATTTGGAGATGTTGGTTTGTGCTGACGTAACAGAGAGAAAATTGATGTGACTGAGAGAGAAAAAAACTACACGCCCAAAAATACCTGGGCACTGCTGCTAACGATGGTCTAAACTAATAAGGTAGAAATGTAGTGACACCTGGAACTCACACCAATGGAACGAACTATATACTACAAGTAAGCATCTTAGACAGTCTTAGGAGTTAATTTTTACTCATGTCATTTGGTTCTAATATTGAGAAATTTAGTTGATTTGAATGCCTAAAATCAAAAGTTTCAATTCATATCATGTTCTCAACATCACATTCCTTATGTTGATATCATACGTCATTCTTAATAATTGAGCATAGAGAACATTTTACCTTGACATTGTGCTTATAGTGCTTAATCGTTAATAAAGGGGGCCCATGGTTTTTTTAACATTTGATTAAAAGGAAAAAACATGATAAATTAGCTATTGCATCATAGTTTTCATGTTTGTATCTGATCAACGTTAAAAAGGGAGAGAAGAATTAAAATTGAAATTAATTTGATACATGCTATGCATATAGAAAGAGAGAGAAATTGATTTAATTTCAAGAATTAAGAATGCTATCTAAAAAAGTAGAGATTATTAGCATTTAGACCTTAATCTTGTTTAATTTTGATGATTAGTGTCAACCTAATCTTAACCAATCATATATTGACTCATACTTCAAATAACATATCAATCAATCAAATAATAGTCAATATACCTCAAATATACCATATTGTGCCATGAATTACAAGATTCAATGTAAGGCTTGTTCAAGACTTTGTTATATTATGGACATGTGTGTAAATATCTTTTAGGTATTGACAAAAATAATAATCAAAAGAGCATCGGAAGACAAGAGGTCAACACAAACAAATATAAAAATGAGCAAATTGGTGTTAAAATCGGAAGACAAGACATCGGAATAAAAGACTCAAGATATGCGATGAAGCTCAGTTGAATACATGTCGTTTTTTTCATTCGAATTCTTGGGAAACCAATATAAACTTGAGCAAATTGGTGTTGAAATCCTTTACGTGCATTCTAAAACATCCATAAGATCAATATATACAACAACATGCCCAACTGACATTTGAGCCCAAAGTTGACCAAAGCAACAAAAAATCAAGCATAGTGTAGTTGCCTGAAACGATCATCCGTTATGTAAACTGATGTCTTTTTTTGGCAGTAGACTTTTCCAAAACCTTGAAAACGAACACTAACTTTTTTTCGATTAGTTTTGCAACTATTTCGGAAACTAAAGGTATTTCCGTCGGTAAAGACTCCTTTTGTAGTAGTGTATGTTCCCAAAAACAATTCTTTTAGGGTGCGTTTGGATGCATCATTTGCAAATTTCATGGAACTTTGAAACGATGGAATTTGCAAATCCTGGAATTTCTAAATGACGTCGTTTGTTTTCACTTTGTTTGGATAAGTATGTTATTTTTAGATGAGAGATGCCAGATCTCAGGGAGGCAATGGATCTCGATGGAGGTGAAACTCAGAGGGAGGTGGTGAAGGGGGTAGAGGTGGCAAGAGGAGGTATCGGGATTTGTGATGAAATTTGGTGTTGGGAATCATGTTGGGATTTGTAAATTCCACCAGAAAATGTGTAATTTTATTTTGTTACTTTTGTATGGAGTTGGAATTTCAAAATTTTCACTTCAAAATTGCAAATTCCAATTTTTAATCTACCAAAGATGGTATTTACAAATGACGTATTTTGAAATTTCACAAAATTTGAAATTCCATATTCGAGTGACGCATCCAAACACACTCTAGGTTACTTTTTACCAAAAAAACACTAATTATGATTTGCTCCCTCAAGTAAAAGGTTGTTTGAGAAAAGTCTCTTTGGGAAATCTATGTTGTGAAATCAAACTATGCTTTTGCAAAAACATCAAATGTGCCTGTCATTATTATAATCCAATGAAATAACGACGATTTTATCTTTAGTTTAGAAATTAAACATCACGTGAACGTATGGTGCACACAAAACCAAAGTTTGATGCAACCAAAGGTTAAACAGCTACATATACACACCCATCAAGTTAAGCTCAACATGCACATCAATTTATTTTCACTTCGAGGTATCACAATGTCACATATATATATCAAGCTTTCTTTTCCTCCTCATCGAACCCATCTTTCTTCTTTCGTAGACGAAGATCGCACCCGTCCATCGTTTCCCGCGAGCATCGCGTACTTATCTTTCCTAGTCAAGGTAGTACATTCAAACCCCAATGTCCCCGCCAACACCGTTTGTATGTAATTCGCCACCTCGATCCCCGTCTTTCCTCCAGCACATGTCAACTCCCTCGGCAACTGTGTCAAAAACGTGACCTCATACTTTGGTCTTGGGTTCATGAAGAAAAAATAAGGGTCCATCATTTTCCACCCCCTCGCGCTCGTCCCGTGGAACATCCCTTGCTCCGTCTTGATCGCTACCGGCACTATCCGGTCGCTCAACTCGGCAAACAATGCGCTAAACCTAAGCAAGAATGGCTCCCGACATGTCGTCCCCTCAGGACATATCACAAGGTCTCCTTCCTCAAGGAGTCTTCTAATATTGGTGGCATCCACGTCGCGTTGACGTGATAGAGGGACAGTCGGAAGGGGCGATATTAGGGCAGAGAGTTTGCTTATACTATAGGTGACACAACTCACCTTACGTCCAAGCGCAATGGCTATGACAATAGGGTCAAGCATGGTTCGATGATTGCAAACATAAAGATTCCCAGGGCGACCAGGCTCCGGAGGAGGTGGTGGAGTGCCTTTGATGGTGAGTTTGATGCCCATTAGCTTGTAGGAGTGTCGGACGTACCGTTCGGGGATCGGGAGATTAACGTAGACACGGACGAGGGAGAGGAGGAAGCTAAGGGGCATCCAGAGGAAGGTGAGGAGGGCGACGAGAGGGGTCGGTTTTTGATTTAGTCGGCCATCGTGGAGGATGACTTGGTGGAGGAGTTTCTCTCTTGGGAGAGGGGAGTACATGCCGGAGGTGTTCTCCGGCACCCTGCAACCTTCCTGAAGATAAGGTTTTGATTCCGAAGGTATTAGTATTAATCATGTATATATGAGAGAAAATTCTAGCTGTAAAATTGTAAGTGAGATTTAAATTAATTTGTAGTATATAGTTGAGGTTATTCTAAAATGATCAACTAAACTTAATAAACTTTTGTTCTTGAAAGAATAATTGTTAGCATTATGGCTAGTTTGAATTCGTTTTTTTGTTTGTTAATTGGTGATATATATATATATATATATATATATATATATATATATATATATATATTCTTTTTCACACCACTAACATGGATGATAATAAAAAATCCTTCTCTCACTATATATCCAAAAATATTCTCACTAGTCCCTACATATACCTTGCATATGGATATGAAATCATAATCCGTCTCTCGGTCGCCGATCCCCAAGTCCGGTAGCTCCTCACCGGCAAACTCTTTCTCAACGGCCTCCTTCTTGTGTCGTTCGACAAGCACATTCTTCACAAACCCAGTTGCTCTCCCTGACTTGCTCACGCCAATCTCCGTTCCTAGCACCTTCTCTGCCCCGAGATACTCCTTCACAAAATACTCCACCATAACCCTCGGGTTCGCCGTGACGATGTACCTAAATTTGAGTATATTTTCGCGTTGGAAATCAGTAGGTTTCCTTACAAATTGTAGCGATAAAAATCTTTTTTCCCTCTCTTAGAAAATCGGTTTACAAGTCATAATTAACAACATATGGTATTATATACGTAAGAAACAATTATTATGAAATATGGATTTAGCTCAATGGATTATAAAATCACATGTCACTCTTCTTAACATTAATTATTTGACATTGTGATGCAGAAACTTAATTAATTAAAGTGTATCGGCTGTAAAAACAAGAAAACATTTTAACTAACCAAACACCTTAATTGTTGTCATCATCAATTGATTTTGACTTTGAAAACACGTATGTCCCCTAGAAGACCATCTTGACCGGAGGAACAATAAACATTTTAACTAACGAGTCGTCTTTCGCATCACCAATTAGTTTTGAGTTAGAAAACAACACCTCCTCCCGAACGAGTGGAACACCCTCCACGTCTCGGGGTGCACATCGTCAGCGTAAAACCGCGGTAAAACGGAGCGCGACACCGTCTCAATGTCACGAACCTTAAGGCCGGCGAACGAGAGGAATATGAGAATTTTGATGGCCAACGCCTCCGAGAAGAAGACATAGACAAGGAAGACCAAAGGTGTGGAAAGGAGGAGGAGGAAGGCGCGAAGGAGGCTACCGGCTTCGAGGGCCACAAGCATGTAGTAAGGGAAGGCACTCCTAGAAAGGAGAAGAGTGCCGTCGAGGTCGGCCGCCACCGTCTGGTGGCGCCGGTTTCCGGATGAGCAATCCCATATGGGCTTGAAGGGGAGAGAATTAGTTTTCCTTTTGTGGCTCATTAGTTTGGTTGGAAATGATAGTTGTGGTGCAATTTGAGTTTGATTATATAATGTTGGGAGGTTTGGTTTTTGAGTAGAAGATGTGGATGTGTAAGTGGGAAGAGTAGTAGTTAGTTGGGAGTTGGAAGCCAAACATTTTGATTTCTGTTGGCTTCTTTGGTAGGTCATTGTGATTGTACATTGTTATGGTGGGAATTGATATTTGGTTGGTCAAGTTGAATTTTTTTAAAAATAAAATAAAATTAGAGGGTAGTTTTGATGTTTTAAATTTTTGTACATGTGGAAGCAGAAGGCGACGATTTTATTTTAATTAGAGTTGTTTAAAATATTTTCCTTCGGAATTGCAAGAATAATTTTTTCAATCAACTTCATTACGTACAATTGAGGTTTATTTTCATGCAAGTCTATACAATTGAAATGGACATCTTCTTGTTGATATAGTTTTATCATTAAACAACGAAGTTTTCTTTCTTGGTTAACTACTAACCAAGATATATTATCCTTTTCAACACTCTTTGCATGTAGAGCAAAGATTATTTTCAAGTAGTATTGAAGTGAGAACCCTCGTCTTTTTACGAACTTGGATTCAATCTTGCAAGAAAATTGATAAGTCATTTTTTTCGGTAAACAAATCAAGAATCATCAATATACATATATTGATAGGAGATGGATATTAATTAAAACATCAGGTGCACATGATAAAAGATTCTCAATCCCAAACCACCAATTTCAGATGAAGGTGAGGTGTAAATTCTTACCAACATCTGACTTAGCTCAGTGCAATAAATAATTACATTGGTTGATATATAGGTGTAAGAAAATGGATACTTTCCACATATTAGTTGAAATTAGGTGCTGCATGGCTTAAAATAATAACTGTTGACCAAACAAAAGAAGTTTTATGTTTGAAGGTTACCATGCCTACACAAACATGATCCATAAAACTGCTATTGATCAGCTAATGCGAGGTCGGTGAAGTGAAGGATTTCAGTTAATACAAGATTACACATATATACAAATTTGGAAAAATCAAAATGAAACTATAGTTGTAATATCCTGATTTTTTTAGTTGAGGTAATAATCAAATATCTTAATGGACTAATTAAGATTGTTGGATGATTGTGTGGTTTTAGGAGAAGATGAAATTTTGAGAAGAATATTGAGAAGAAAAAGATGGAGATTTTGAGGCAAGTACTGATTCGTTATTCTTCAGTTTCACATCATGTCTGTCTCTCTTGATATTCGTAGTTTCATGCATGCTGAGTATCGATGTTGATTTCATTGATATGCATATTATTGCATGGTGGTGTTTCGGTTGACATGTCCTGTGACTGTATGTATATTTCTGGCTGAGCCACTTAGGAAAGAGCTGTCTAACGGACAGCGTGGAGCCACCCGAGAGAGGAAAGGACTGCCTGTCGTTAGTGTGAAGCTACCATGTGTGCGTCTGACAGATTGATAGATTTCAGAAGCACAGGATGTGGTCGAATCTGAATGAGGTTCCAGTTTGTTATGCATGTATTTTATTTGTGATGCATGTCTCTTGATTGTGCTTATTGACTGAATGTCATATTCTGTATTATTTTCCATATGATTATGATTCTGATTGATTGATGATTGGTACTTGCGGGCTGTCGAGCTCACAAATTGTTGATTATATTTTTCAGATTAATTATGGACCTATCAGATGGATTTAAATATCAGAGTGCGCAGCGGTCAGGATCGTGGATCGTATCTTAACGCACCGGGTTCGGACGGGTGATCAGTTGTCCGGGCTCAGGGCGTTACAATAGTTACTTAATTTCTACCATTATGTTTCTCATGAACATATTATTGTATAGGATATATGATCATTAGATTCCATCCATTGGTATAAATATATTATTATCACTATTACATCCATTATTTGAGTCTTGCTTTAATTTTTAAAAAAAATTGAAAGGATTTTTGTGATTGTGTAATGTCACACATGATCTTGGTGGAATAAAGGCGAATTTGGTATATATTTGGTCACTTTTCTTAAAATCGTGCATGACGTTATAAAAACACTAAACTTTCGACTTTCGTATGAAAGTACTGATATAATAGATGTAATCTGGTCTGATCATGAGAAATATGAGAGGGCCCATTTTTCGAGTCATAGGTTGTATTGTAGTTGAATTGCATGACACATATGAGACAATTGTCGTAAACTTAATTAAATTTCTGATCTCGACTAGGTCCGATCAGCCCATGGGCCTGATTGCTACATTACATTTGCACCAGTTCGTTCTTTTTGCAACTTTTCCAGGTTTGCTTTTGTGTGTTTACTTTCTTTCAAAAATTAGAAATGCAATAAATGTCTAATTGCATCACTTGTTATGATAACCATAACAGTATAATTGAATCAAGTCATTAACTCAATAAAACGTTTTTGCACAATATCAAGAATTTCAAGACTCTATATCCACGAATTTCATAAGAGTCTTTTGCCCATCCAAAAGGTCTGGATTACAACCCACTTGCATCTAATCCTTGTTATAGAACTCACTTCAATCCAAATATCACGAGTTTAGATGTGATTGTCGAGCTTGAAATTAGTATATTAAATCAAAAGCATTTCATTTTTAGACAATGTTCTGATGATTGTCTTCAAGATTTCACTAATTCATTATTATAGTTATCATCTTTACACAAAACTTAATAAAACCCATAAGAAATATAATATTTGGAGATATTCCACCCTCACGAGTTTCACATTATCATACTTCGATGAACGTTGACAGAGGCCAGCTCAACTTTGAAGTTGGAAGGTACTATCACAACAAACAAGAAGCACTTAATAATGAGGGTAATTAAATCATATATAATAACCAAGAAGTTTCAAACAATACAAGAGTCTTTCCTAATTAGCGAAAGAAATAACTGCTTATGACCAAACTAACCACTAAATATTGAGAATTGAACTTAATCCTAGGTGGCGACTTAACCCTATGTGGCGTCCTAGTCACCCGCCACATCATCATTGCTTGATGACTCATCAAGGGGGTGAAGAGTCAACACATGAGAAGACAAAAGGTTGAGGGAGTGGAAGAGACAAGAGTCTTTTCATTTTTTGAGTAATTTTTGTCCTAATTATGTATGCAATTTAAGTAGAGGGTGTAATGATCTTGAATGATCATGTTTATGTAGTCTTTATGTTTAGAAGTTGTAGGGTTATGTAAGTGCCTATATAAAGCACTAGAATTCACCATTTGTACAACAACAACAATAACATATATCAAACATTAGAAGTTGAGCCACGAAATTGTGTGAGAAAAGAGTGAGTATGTGAGTAGAAAGAAGAAGAAGAAGAGTGTGCATTGCAAAATCGGTTTTTTTTGCTTTGTGAGTAGAGAGTCATCTTCTTTCCTTCGTGCCCCCCCCCCCCAGTAACATAGATCAAGAATGGATCTAGTGGAATCAAAAGAAGGCAAAATGAATGGTGATCAGGGTGGTCTAAGGCAGCACACGAGGCGCGCCTTTTAGACCGCCAATTGGCGGTTGGGGACCGCCAATCAGTGGTCCCTGTAGCCCAGGAGACGGGTAATCTCCTGTGGTGGGTTGATCAGTAGCTCCCCGTCCTCCTCCCGTCCTCCAACATCTGGTATCAGAGCCTCGTCCGATGGGAAGCTCGGGAATGACCTCGTTTGGTCATGCGTCGTTGCCTCGATTGTCGAAAGGCAACTACGACAATTGGAGTATCCAAATGCGTGCGTTGTTGGGTGCGCATGATGCTTGGGATCTTGTGGAGAGCGGCTTCGAGGAGGAGGCCGAGACGGGAGAAGAAACCGTCGCACAAATCAAAGCGCAAAAGGAGAGAAGAGCCAAAGATAAGAGTGCCCTCTTCCTTCTCTTCCAAGCGGTGGATGAGAGTGACTTTGAAAAGATCGCTGAAGCGAAGACGTCGAAGGAGACGTGGGACACCCTTGAGAGGAGCTACAAGGGTGCTGATCGAGTGAGGCAAGTGCGCCTCCAAATGCTTCGAGGCGAGTTCGAGGCGTTAAAAATGATGGAATCGGAAGGTGTTGCCGATTTCGTGACGAGAGTTCGCATGGTGGCGAACAAATTAAAAAGAAATGGGGAGGCACTGACCGAAGGAAGAGTGGTGGAGAAGGTGTTGCGTTCTCTCACCGAGGACTTCGAGAATGTGGTGTGCGCAATCGAGGAATCAAAGGACCTCGAGAAAATGACTATTGATGATCTAGCTAGCTCGTTGGAGGCACACGAGCAAAGAAAGAAGAAGAAAAGACAAGATGTCTTAGAGGAGGCGTTGCAAGCGAAGATGTCGCTTAAGGAGGAGAAACCTCGCAACGTAGATCGTGGAAGCGGTCGTGATTATGGAGGCCATTCAAGAAAGAAGGAGGTCGAATGCTTCAAGTGTGGGAAGCGTTGTCATTTTGCGAAAGAATGCTGGTCGCAAAAGAAGGTGGAGGAGAGCTCCAGCCGTGTCCGTGGTGATCGCGGATCGAAGAAGGTGATTGAGTGCTTCAATTGTGGGAAGCATGGACACTACGCAAGCGAGTGTTGGTCGAAGAAGGTGGAAGAGAGTTCCAACCTTATTGTCGATGAGGAAGATACCCACGGTGATGGAATTACCTTGTTTGTTAACCAGGAGGAGGTGACAATTCATGTCATGCATGCTCTAGTCGAACATGAACATGATGTGAGGTGTGAAAAAGAAGAAAAAGAAGAGGAAGAAGAAGAAGAAAGAGAAGAAGTGGTGACTTCTAACCACGAGGAGGTGACAAATCATGCTCAAGTTGATGATGAGCATAAAGAGGAATACGAAGACAACAATGAGAATGAGGAGCAAGTGGTGGAGGTGGTAGATTCCACTGAGCACCAAGTTGTATCATCCGATGATGAAGAGACGAGACCAAGGAAGAAAAGGAGTCTTGATGATCTATACGAGGGAACAAGTGAGCTAGACTTGATTTGCCTCTTGGATCAAGGCAAGAGCATTCCACTCAATGGAGTGGTGGTGGCAAAAGCAAGAAGGTGAGCCACGATGGATGACGAGATGGAGTTGATAGAAAAGAATGAGACTTGGGAGCAATCTTCGCTTCCAAAATGCCACAAAAAGACTATTTTCAGGAGGGTGTATAAGAAGAAGACAACACCCCGAGGAAAGGTCAAGCGATGCAAGGCACGCTTGACATCAAAAGACTACAAGCAAAGGACCGACATAGATTATGAAGAAGATGTCGCGTCGGAGGCGTGCATGGAGACAATCCCTCTTTGTGTGACGTATGAACAAGTGATGTTCATATGGTGTGTGTTTTAGCTTATGTAGAAGCATTGCCAATAGGTTGCATGAGAGGATGTGCAACCTACTTGGGCTGGAGAGGAAGAGGATTAAGTTCAAGGAGGAGTATTGAGAATTGAACTTAATCCTAGGTGGCGACTTAACCCTATGTGGCGTCCTAGTCACCCGCCACATCATCATTGCTTGATGACTCATCAAGGGGGTGAAGAGTCAACACATGAGAAGACAAAAGGTTGAGGGAGTGGAAGAGACAAGAGTCTTTTCATTTTTTGAGTAATTTTTGTCCTAATTATGTATGCAATTTAAGTAGAGGGTGTAATGATCTTGAATGATCATGTTTATGTAGTCTTTATGTTTAGAAGTTGTAGGGTTATGTAAGTGCCTATATAAAGCACTAGAATTCACCATTTGTACAACAACAACAACATATATCAAGCATTAGAAGTTGAGCCACGAAATTGTGTGAGAAAAGAGTGAGTATGTGAGTAGAAAGAAGAAGAAGAAGAGTGTGCATTGGAAAATCGGTTTTTTTTGCTTTGTGAGTAGAGAATCATCTTCTTTCCTTCGTGCCCCCCCCCCCCCCCCCCCCCAGTAACATAGATCAAGAATGGATCTAGTGGAATCAAAAGAAGGCAAAATGAATGGTGATCAGGGTGGTCTAAGGCAGCACACGAGGCGCGCATTTTAGACCGCCAATTGGCGGTTGTGGACCGCCAATCAGTGGTCCCTGTAGCCCAGGAGACGAGTAATCTCCTGTGGTGGGTTGATCAGTAGCTCACCGTCCTCCTCCCGTCCTCCAACACTAAATAACAGGTAGCTATCATGAATAAATGAGTAAATAAACAAACAAACAGTATTCTAATGCTTTCAACACATCCTTGGTGCTCACACCTAATGTGTATCCTTGTTAGTCCAAGGATTAGCCAGGTTTAAGTGTGATGTGATGAGAGTTTTGATTCCTATCTTTTTAACAACTCGTGAAGAGTGGAATGCCACCCATGCATTTTATTAACTCAAAACTAACCCTTCCATTTATAAATAAAAAAAACATCATTACCAATCTCCATCAACAAGACTGCTTGTTACAGTGACTGTATATTGACCGATGAAAGAACTAGTAGCCAACTTCGATTTTATTTCCAACTATACACTGTATATAGCAGGTTACAGTTCTTGGATCAATAATTAAGTTCATTCATCGTATTAAAGAACAAGAGAAACAGACAACCGTGAACGTGTAAAATTGCAACTATACATGATATAATTCAGCAATCTGTGTAATACTTGACAGAGACATTAGCAAACTGTTTGTTTATATATATACAAATGCCCAATAATTGCATCTCCCACTTTTCAAAAATAATTCCATCTCTCATTCGGCCCAAGCTATATTTGAAGTGCCACATCCACACTGTTCGTCGTTTATGTATGAAAGTTGAGACTTGAGAACTATACGTACAAACTGTACAAGTAGTAATAGACACAAAGTCCAGCTGAGATTACGAATATAACAAAAAATCCAAAACTGTTTCATATGTATATCTATTGAGTTTTTTGCTTGCATACCACTCGAAAATAGCTGAATTATAAAAATGTCATCATTCTTTACGTATTTTCTTGTCACTACAAAAATAATTTTTGTTCATAAATATCATTAATTTTTCAGAGATTTCATTACATTAACATTTTCCGTGAACTACGGTTAGCGGTATATATTAATATTTAATGGTGAATTTTACAATAATTCCCTAAATTAATAATTAACCTCTCCTCTTTTCTCTTCAATCTCCTTTCTCTCTCTCTTCACTCTCCTCCTTTTTCTTTTTTCCCTCTCTATCTTCTCTCGTCTCTCTCAACTTTCTCTCTACTCTCTCCTCTCTCGCTCTCCTCTTTCTTTTTCTCTCTACTCTCTCTCCTCTTTTTCTCTCTACTCTCTCTCTCTCCTCTCTCTCTATTATCTCTCCTCCCTTTTTTATCTCGCCTGGCAGATCGACTCGCTTCGGAGCTAGAAGGTCACGACATCAGAGGAGAGAGTAGAGAGGAAAGAGAATAGAGAGAGTAGAAAGAAAAAAAGGAGGGTAAGAGAGGAGAGTGAGAAATGAGAGAGAGTGTATAGAGAAAAAAAGGAGGGAGAGTAGAGACGAGAGAAGAGAGAGACTAAATATATATTTTTTATAACTTAGAGATTTTTAATGTAAAATTTACAATTAAATGTTAATATATTTAACATTGTTAAATGGACGAAGTAAATAATGATACTTATGCACAAAAACTATTTTTGTAATGACACACAAGGAAATAGGTAAAGAACAATAACATTCTTATAATTCAGCTGATTTCGAGTGGTACGCAAGGGAATATGTAAAAAATGTGACATTCTTATTCTTCAACTGTTTTCGAGTAAAAAAACAAGCAAAAAATCTCGTATAAATTTATGGTATAGTAGATACATATATAATACTACATTTACATCCTTCTAGTAACTTGTATATTAATTATTATTTTTTGCTTCGGTCTAAGTTTAGATCAACATCGTATCTTCAATTTAAACAATTATCACAAATATCTTGCAATTTGATATTGTAATACTAATTCTATCCTTTAATAATTTTGTTTTGTGTAAGAGTCATGCGTACCTTGATATTAATTACTCAAACCCCGCATTGGCTGGGTAATTCGGATCAAACATGACAATTAATTTCAAATCATAACATTTTAGCTATTGAATTTGGTTCAAAACTTTGACCAAGTTTAATGGTATCCGAAATTTCAAATAGCTCAAAGAAGATTATCAAAATACTTAAGAGTAAGTGCTTCGAAAAAATAAAAAGAAAGTCCACAATTGTAGTTTTGAAGAATAGCCCCATGGAATCGCAACACTTGTTAGAAGTTGAACCTTCGAGCATTTTTATTACCTAAGAGTACGTGGTTCCAATATTATTAGTCATCTAACTATGTAATTAACCTACAAACTAAAATTTCAACACATGCACCAATGAGCGCAAGGCACTTGTAACCACGATGCAAAACACGTACAAGTGTCATGTAGTCGTAGGCCCCACCACTTCATCACCTCTAAGTTTGCGAGAAAGACGTGTGTTTTGTATATAAGAGAGAGAAGATAGAAGGAACGAGAAGAGAGGAGGAGATGGAAGGAGGAGGTGTGGCTATGGTTTGTTAAGTTCCTCATTAATTCCCATTTTAAATCTTGTTCTTCTTTCTCTCCTCTCCCAACAACACAACCGAATCCTTCGACTTCTGACTTTGCCTTCACCTCTCGTTCCCTCTCCACTCCAAATTCTCTCTAGCTTCTCTATATTATCTTCAAACCTTCCTCTCATTTTGTTTCCCACGTACGTAATTAACAACCATGCATGCATGAGACACATCCGACAAAGAATCCAACATTGATATATTATAGATGGGTGTTAAGGTCGGGGGTTCTCCTTGCATGGGATGGTCGTCCACTTTTGGCGCACCACACACCTCTTCTCCTCCGTCCTCTCCGTCCGTCCACTCCTCCATGTCCCCCACGAGGAGGTTGCCGTCTTCGGTGGTGTTTTGGACCGACCGGTGGCACCACCGGTCGACGTCGTCCCTCCGACGTAATCCATCCGAGATATTGCTGAGGTCGACGTCGTTGAATGGGTACGAGTACGATACCAATAATAATATTTTGGGCAGTAGGCCGATAAGGAGATCGGCTAGCTCTCCTTTTGATACCTTGTTTCCCTCGTACAACAAGGAGAATTATGAAAATGATGAGGATGACGATGTGGCCGAAATCCAAACCCCCGACGAAGAGGATACGGAAGATAGCAATGGCAAAGACGAGTTGGTAACCAAAGTGGTGGACGCCTCCCTTCCATCGTGGATGGGGAAATCGCCGGAGGGGACGATTGCCATGCTCATCAACTTACCGGTATCTCTTCCAAACTTGAAGACATTAATATTGAAGAAGAAAAAGAAGAAAACAAATATGCAGACAACGTCGAAAGCCTGCAGAACCGGAGAACGCGACGACTCACCAGAACCAGAACCAGAACAGTCTGCGATGCGGAAGGCGTTCTCTTCGATGGTTCTCATGATCCGAGAGCTTCACGTTTACACCCTTCAGCTAAGGGAAATGTTGATGGTGGAGGACATGAAGGCCGCGGTGGCAGATGTCAAAAACGAGATGAATGCTTCGTTTTGTTGGCTCTTCCACCACATCTTCTCCTGCACTCCCACCCTCATGCTTTCCCTCATGCTCCTCCTCGCCAACTTTACCATCCACTCCATGGCCGCCTCTGCCACCCCACCACCACCACTTCTGTATCATCATCATATCCCACAACTTTCAGAGGACAAACTCCATTTGGTGTTTCCTAACATTGACGCCCCTATAAGTATAACAACAACCTCAAGGGGCAACAACGGTGGCGATGGAGGTGTGAAGCAGAGGCCCATTGCAGGAGCATCAGACGAAGACAAGACTGGGATGAAAATGGTGAAGGCCATGCAAGCAGAGACTCAGACTAGACACGATGTGTTGATGAAAGTGGAAAATTTGGTCAACATGGTTGCGCCGGTTAAGGTGGCGATGCAGCCAGAGGAGCCTCTGAAGGACCCTCGGTACGCGAGGACTCACCTCATTTATCAGTCTGCTCTGCAAGAGGATCCCAACAATCCCTTGCTGCTGTCTAATTATGCGCAGTTTCTGTTCCTTGTGGCCCGTGATCACGAAACAGCAGAGGAATACTTCAAAAGGGCGGTGACAGCATTACCGGTGGACGGAGAAAGCCTAAAGCAGTATGCCAACTTCTTGTGGGTTGCCAAAAGAGACGTTTTCGAGGCCGACAGGGCGTATACCAAGGCCATTGCCGCTGACCCGAGCAATTCGTCCCTCGCCGCCAACTATGCCCACTTCCTCTGGAGCACTGCAGACACATGCTTCCCGGTAGATGCAGCATGATCAATTACATACTACAGAAACAAAAAGGACAGAGGAAAAAAATATACACCAGTTTTACTAGTAATTTGTTATTGATTATAAGTAATTTTGCTTTCCTTAGTCCAAACATGATTCAGTCATGTTGTGAAGGAAGAGAAGAAGCCAGTTAGATGGCAAGGTGATGTGAAATCCCTTGTTTCATTTTCGATGAAAGGTCAAACAATTTTGTGTTAATATAATTTTTGTTTCACTCATGTGATCTGCTGCTCAATAATGAAGATCATGCTATCTCTATACTTCAACAACGCAACAAGTCGGTAACTATACTTTCAGTTTACCTTTCAATACACTACTAAACGACGCAACAAGTCAGTAACTATACTTCCAGTCAATACATTACTAATTGTGCTTGAAGGAATTAACTTGCATGGTTTCACCAATGAATTACTCATCAACGTGAAGATGGGATGGAGAGTAGGATCAAATGGGGTTCAATGCTGCATCGCAATGATGCCATCTGCTAAATTCACTTAAAGTTCAAATTTCCAACGCAAAAGGTTTTAACTAAAAAATTATTGTTATTGAATGCGGGCATGGCACCTTGGCTGTCCCCCAACAACATCAAAAAATAATCAGTTAAACTCAAATAAGCTGGAATTGTCACTGGGGTGTAACACCAACAAATCATCTCTAGGATATCATGGTATTTGACCAACAGATTGACGATTAGGACGTCAGTTGTTAACTAAATGGTTAGGTATGAAGTCCACTACATTGAAATCAAGGTATGAACACTCTTCTGCTCTTTTACTAACCTAACAGATAATATTACATGTACTAAACATATTGGAGATTCGGAGAACTTTATGAAAAATTGTCGTAGAACTTCTAAAAGCTCACAAGATTGTTGTTTAACCACCAATTAGCAGGGAAGCTTAGTCTTTTCTGACTTGTTTTTTTAAGAGCCCTACTCCCTTTTTCTCTAAAAACAAAGTATATATTATGAAAAAATATTTTTCAGAAAGAATGAAGGACCCATATAATAAATTATAAAGAAACTATCTACTAATACTATTCTCACTATATTATATCTCATAGCAAAAGATGGTTCTATTCATATTTTTCAAATAGCAGTGGTACTCCTTATGTACATGAGTAAGATACTAATCTAATTTTCTTCAAAACATAGAACAGAACTAAAAAGAAGAAATCACTGATACTTTCACCTTTTGGTGAGATGCAGACGTTTGGGGTCCGTGGATGAGTTTCAATTTCCTGTCGTTCTGCCATTCAAATGGATTAGGTGTCTGCCATGGATTGGAAGCAAATGAAGTTATGGTTGGGAATGGATAAGCTACTTGATAATATCATAGTACCAAGTGAGGACGAGAGAGTTCGACTTACCAACAACCTCGTGTAGCCACAAAAAAACAGAAGCAATCTTTCTTATCCATTTGGAGGGATCAAGATTTTCTAGATTTTGGATGAAGTCAGTCCAACTAAGCAACACAATGGGCATTAGGATCACATGCTCTGTAATATAGCTGTCCCTGTCTGAAAATATCTTCGATCTTTACATGGCAGTAGTCAAATTATCTAGAAGCATATTTTATAATGTTCAGTTAGCTAGTCGTAGGGAGACGAGTTACTACTTATCAAGTATGTGGGACGGATTCAGTCGGAGACGTAAGGGCTGCCAAGTCTGAAAACCAAGAACAAAATAATCAGCTAGGATGAGAATCTAAATAGATGTTTAGATATAAATATATGACACCTCTAATGAAAAAGTAATTTTTGCAGGTATTGGATTTAGAAATACCACTCATGATGTGGTTTTCCTTCAAATATTTAAACATCTAACATTCAATCTAATGATTGATGCTAAAAGAAACCGAACAAAAATAGGATGGAAAAGGCAGAAATATCTTTTAATCTGGTCACACTAAATGGAAATATCAACAGGGAACAATGGACGGAAAGAGAAAGATGGACGGAATGCCAAGAGGCATTTGTGAATTCTTTCTCAAATTCACTCAACTTCTACATAAAGCAGGCATGTCATGTGAGTGTGATCTTGTTTTTCTATTGATTGTGTATGTTGGTATACCTTTTTTTTAAAAGACTAAGATTCAAAATCTAGAATTTAATTCAGCCAAGGAAAATAAAAAATGATAAGCCCAAATGAATGTTCAAGACATTTAATTGATTCCGAGGTTTTCCCCCATTTGTAGATGTTTGTAGATTTTCAGAGAATGTTACTTCTAGATGAAAAATAATGGAGGTAAGCTATCAATTATCATGTAAACCACACTCAATTGCAGGCTTGGTTGCTTGAGACAGACGTGATTCAGCACCTTCCATTTGGTCAAGGCACCTCTGGACGAAGCCTCTGCTCCAATAGGACAATGGTGTTCTCAAGGCTGTGGTTCCCTGTTGATCCAAGTAATTAAAAACTGCACTAACTTGATCCTTGTCAGAGTTGTGTTGCAATAAATACTTAAAAAATTATAAATCGATAAGTCATATGTTTATATGGAATATATGTGGTCCATTGACAATGCCATGAGTAAGTTAATATCACATGGTGATCGAGAGCTCGAGACAACAAGCTCAGTCCCATAAATAAAGATACAATAGGGATAAATAAATGGAAGTTAGAAACCACACTAACAATATACTAATTGTTGTTCAGCCGTTAGCTTTGCAGAATGTGAGTTGTGTGCTTGTGTACATAATAAAATACATAATACATGTACAAAAGTAAGTCTATCATAATTTCCAAAAGAACTTTGAGCATGTCAAATTGTTCATGAAGCATAACTGACGAGTGACGATCATCAAGATAAATCATTGGAAAAAAATACTTTCTGTTTTGATTCATAACAACATTATATCCAAAAAAATTGCAAGGAACAAGTCCACTTTATTTGCAAGTAATTCTACTTAGCAAATGAAAATTGAAAGCATCACTAATTAGCATATATCTCTTCAACTGGCTTCCAAGAGTATAATTCTTGCATGCTGACCATGTACACTAACATCACAGTTTGACAGCTTCCATATGGAAGGGACCATTCTCTACATTATTTAGAGACATTGAAGGGTTATTGTATGGTTCAATGGAGATCAGGGGACCTATAAGTCTTCAACATATCTTTCACTGGTGGGACTAAGCCTAAAAGGAATATGATGAACTAGCATATTACAATTCCTTTGAATGGGACGATCGCGACTGTATGTGCACCGGTATTGGTATCCCAACTAAAAGTGAAGTCTAGGACATTTGAGGCTAAAAAACATGGCATCAAGAGGCATTTTCATATGGAGTCAAATTGATAACCTTCAGCCTCATTTAAGCTTCTCCCTCATAGTTTCCCATATGCCTTGCGTATATTATTATCTTAGAATGCCTATATTACTAGCTGTATTAAATGTGGAGCATATATGTGCTGGTAATGTTATGCAGTACCAATGTTCGAGTAATGTTGTATGACCCAGTGTTGTTTCAAGTGATTCATGTATTTCTTATGTTTTTTGTACAAAAGAAACGACATGGAATGTAAAGGTATGCTCGTAAGTTCATGTAACTCCCCGAGCCCGAACATGTGCTTACCCGCCCGAACCCGGTGCGTTAAGATACGATCCACGATTCTGTCCACTACGCACTCTGATATTTAAATCCATCTGATAGACCCATAACAATCTGAAAAATATAATCAACAATTTGTGAGCTCGACAGCCTGCAAATATCAATCATCAATCAATCAGAATCATGTGGAAAGTAACATAGAATATGACGTTCAGTCAATGAGCACAATCAAAAGACATACATCACAAATAATATGCATGCATAACAATCTGGAACCCCCATTCGGATTCGACTACATCCTGTGCTTCTGAAATCTATCAATCAGTCAGACGCACACCTGGTAGCTCCACACTAACGACAGGTAGCCCTTTCCTCTCTTGGTGGTTCCACGATGCCCGCTAGGTAGCTCTTTCCTAAGTGGCTCAGCAAGAAACATACATACAACCACATGACATGTCAACCGAAACATCACCATGCAATCATATGCATATCAATGAATTCAATATCGATAATCAGCATGCATGCAACTACGAATATCAAGAGAGACGGACTTGATATGAAACTGAAGAATAACGAATCAGTACTTGCATGTCTCGCAACCACAATATTACTTCCACAATTCACTTCCAATCTCCATATTTTCGTTTATATCTTTTACACCAGAAAAACCTAGTCAAATATAAAGATCATCTAAATCATTATCTTTGGTGTTCTTAACCAAATCAGTGAAATTTTAACATAAAAATAAGATAGATTAGCTATTTAGCTAGGAGTTGCACTTACATACCTCAAAGTCAACCCAAAATCGAACCTCCTTCACCCAACCCTCTTCACAACCTTCTCTCTCTCACGACTTCCTTCCTCAACTCTTTCTTTAAGTTGAAAACCAACACCCTCACATTTTACCTCATCTCACTATATATACTCATCCTTTAACTTACCACCTCCAAAGCCTCCACTCACATGTCAACACCTCAAGCTCTACCAATCACAGCAAGCACTTCTCTCCAACCAAAAGATAACCATTAATTCAACTTTAGCCTAAATCTTATCTTCCAAAGCCAAACCAATCCATTAAACTAAAACCCATCCAAAGCATAATTAATTCTTAAGTAGAGTTTAGGATTCTCACAGTTCAAGTAAGACAATTCACGTGCAAAATTAAGTTCCAAGCGTTTCTTACAGCTCAGAAAGGAAAACCTCGATTTAGGTGCCATACTATTGCAATTTACAATCGCAATAAATGTACTTTTTGTATTAATGCCATTACCAAAACTATGTAATCACATTTCATAAGTCAAACATTCAGATCAAGTCCTTAATTGCCACAACACGGGTAAGTGTAAGAACGATTCAGTATCTGTTCCCACAGCAGACATTTTTTTTAAACTTCCCACTTTGTTTAACAGAATCGGAAAAAAGAGTCATATGTTCACTGGGAATAAGAACAAGCACCAGCTGAATCTAATGTACATTAATGTGCAAATAAAATTGTTCTGTGCACTTGTGTATGCTACAAAATGGTACTAGTAATCATGACCATTGAGTTGTTAGAAAACTATAGTCAGTACTCACTAACCTCAGAGAATCGAGTTGCTCTTCCACAATAGATCTTTCACTTTCCTTTCTGTAGACAGAGGGAATTTTCAAAACCGATACGAAATTATATAATTTACCTTAATCCTTTGGACATCATTCAAAATCAAACAAAAACAGAAACAGGAAAAAAATCTGTTAGTTTATAAATTCTTTATACTGTTCGAAGTACAATAATACTATGGTAGAATAATAATAATAAAGCAAAATGGAGAAATTTGAAATTAACATAGGAGTATAGGACTCATCTCCAGATTACACAGAAGAGACATGCGTGGTCAACTTCCAATCCAATAAGTCAGGAATTACGGTATGTCTTCCATTGCACCTCCCGGAGAACTCTTATGTTGAGCAACACCATTACTAGGACCAGTTAATCAATAAAAGAAGCCAAATATTTGTGAGTGCCGATGGATAGCAGTGATTAATAGTTTGACACCTCGAGCAAATCACAGCTTTCATAGCCATATGAAAACAAAGCATTCCTTACATCTATTTCAGCAATATCTTATATGCCTTGAGATATCCATTCAGCATGAAACATACTTACAAACCTGAAAGCCAATGAGGCCAAATCTGTAACTTTTACTTCATTTGTATTTGTAGTTGGTTTTGTTAAGACAAGATACTGACACTCACTTGGACAATAAGAGTAAACTCATGGCTCATTAAGCAGAATCAGTTCCTATGCGTGTTGTGATGACAAACTCGCCCTCCAAATCGCCTTTGTCTTTTCTGATATGAAAGCAAAGCTTCAGCATATTGCTCTTCTCCGAAATCAGGCCAGAGCACATCTGTGAAAAACAATTCTGTATATGCTGATTGCCAAAGCAAAAAATTGCTCAATCTTAGCTCCCCACTAGTACGAATCAGCAAGTCTGAATATGAAAAACTCCCAGTGCAATTTGTCTCCAATTCATCAGCAATCATTGATTCAGTAATATCTGCAGGCTGAAGAACTCCATCTTTAACTTTAGTTGCAAGCTTTTGACAGACCTGGACTATATCCCTTCGGCCGCTGTAGCTTATTGCAACAATCAACTCCAGGCGAGAATTGTGTCTTGTGAGTTCTTCTGCCTCTTTTGCTAATTTCAGCAGTGACCTTGGGAGCCTTGAGGGGTCGCCAATCATGCACAGCCGAATTCCTTTCCTATTGGAAAATAGTTCATATATAATTCTAACATTAGATGACAAAGTACACTAAAATCTTCTGCATTTTCAATAATTATAGCAGCAACTTGTTTGATGCTAATTGCTAAAGAATGCAGCATAAAATTCAACATATTGGCATTGAATAAATTATGTACACCAACAAAAAATGAACATGTCCAAGAAACAACATAGAGTTTGCCATCTAGTTGAATTTGTGAAATTTGGTTGGCCTATCATCCTTTTTCAAACTCAAATACTTGGGTGGGAAACGATATACATTACACTTGTATAGTGTACTATATATTTTCTTTATTAAACAATGATGATATATTTTCTAAGGTGCTAATAGCTCATAATATTCAAATATCACCAACATAAGGACAATATTCTAAAACTAGTTGATTTAACATTAAGGTAAAAGAAAACCTAGGTAAGTATTTTCCTCTTGGTGTAGTTCTGCTTTTCAACAAAAGTCAATGTCAATCTTAGTAAATCTAAGTGATCAACAATCGAGGATGAGAGGGGAAAATTTTAACAATTTAAATGTAAAATGAAATGCAGAGGGTAGGAAAAGGTTTGCTATTTCATTATGGTAATCGCTAATCAAGGAAGACAAACAATAGGTATCTTTTAGCCTAACCTTAGATAATCATGGAGATTATCCCTAAAGACGCCCTCGAACATCGTTATCAAGAATTCAACCTCCGCCTACAAACAAACAAACAGACATATATGAATACGAATTTGATAGAAAACAGAAAAACTATATTGGAGTAGAGACGTCAACTAAGCCAAACTTGTTTAATGGATTGGAATTCATTAAAACAGCAACAAAGTTGAACTCTCACAAACCTATGTTAAGTTGAAAATGTATCATGTTCAAGCTATTTACTTTAAGATGCCGAATTTTTGGAATAAATTTCATGTTTTAAGTTTTCCTTATAAAACCTTGTTTGCATTTTATCAACATCTAGTACACATGTTATTTACATGTAACCAAACTCAACATGGTAGTGCCAAAATCTCAAATGGATCAAATTCAATCGACCAAGACATATATAGTCTCATAGTATTTACGACAAACTAAATATTTAGTGATAAACATAACAAACTACATTTACAAACTTTACAGGAAAATTGAAGTTTAGGGTGTGATTGATTTGCAGGAAAATTCATAGAAGTGTAGGGAACTGAATTTCTGCATTGAACTGCATTAGTTGCGGGATAACTTAAAATTTCTAGAAGTAAAGTTCCATGAGTTCTAAAACTTCCAGAAATTATATTAGAGATAGTTCCCCACTTCCACTCAAAAACTAAGTAAGTCAAGTTCTTAGCAGTTTAGTTTAAATTGTTATTTTCTAGAATGTCAAAAAAATGAATTATTTTCTTCACTATATGAAAAAATATATTTCCGCACTAATCACTAAACTTGGAATTCTGTGAGCTTAAGTTCTAAGAACTTGGATTTTCCTTCACTTCTTTCGAACCAATCACACTCTCATCTAAAACACCAAGTGATAGACATAACAAGCTTCTTATGGAGTGTGATTAGTACTCAGGAAGTTCATGGAAGTCTGGAACTTCACTTCCATGACTTCCTGTCGTTCTACGGTGAAAGTTCTGAAGTCACTCCAAGTACATATTTTTAAGTCCGAGAACTTCTCTTGGATTTTTAAAGTTTCCAGAATGACTTCTGACTTCTGGAAGTTGAGTTCCTCACTTCCATGGAAAACCAAAGTTCATCTAACTCTCCTCTACGTGCTGGAAACTAATCGCACCGGAAACGGAAAGAATGACCTTGGGGCGGAGCCAGTTGTCGTGGGAGAAAGCGAAGACGGTGAGAGCTCCGATCCCCCGGGAAAGGGAGAGGTCGACGAAGGTCCGGAGAGCACGGCAACTGGCCTCGTGCCCGGCCGACACGGGGAGGCCTCTCCGGTTGGCCCACCTCCCGGTGACCCGGTGCCGTCGAGGATCGCCGCCACGTGCTTCGGCAAAAGCGTCGACTCCCTCGTCGGTCCTCCGCTGGAGCTCCTTATCCCTCCCCTTCTTCTGAGAGTGGAAGGAAGAGGAGGAGGGAGTCTAAAAACAACATCTGTGATGTTTTTGTTTAATGGAAAAAAATATAAAGTTAGTGAGAATGTTAGGAGGAAAAAGAAAAGAGAGAACGAGTGGAGGTGAGTTTCAACTCTTAAGTTCATTTTTAGCATGGAAATGAGCCCCATGAATTATTATTTACTAATTCACACATGCATACGGAAGCAACTTAAACTTGGCCTATTAAGGTGCATCTGGATGCATTGTTTGTAAATTTCATGAATCTTTGAAAGATGGAATTTGTAAATCTTGAGATTTCTAAATGACATCATTTGTTTCCACATTATTTGGGTAAATATGTCATTTCCAAATGACGACATTTACAAATCTCATCATTTGATTTTGTTTTATTTGGAAGAACCTTGAAATTTTCAAAAATTTCTAAAATCAAGCCAAATACGACAAAAAGAAAAAGCAACAACAAATCTTAATAATTGCAATAGAAACACAAATTAAAGATCAATAAAAGGTGAACATCATTCATGAAAAACTAGCTATTGAAATAGTTGGTTAGAAGTAGAACCTTGTGGTTTGCACTCAACACAAACACGTCATCATCCATTCTTGTGTGTTTGCTACTTGTGGATTAAAAAAGCAAATGACAATTAATATTGTCCTAGTTGAATCCACCAAAACCTCCAAAACTCACTTTCTTTTAATATCCCTATGAAATAGTCTCCAAGGGTAAAACACACAATACAAAATGAATCAACTAACTCAAATCTTCCCAAATAGCAAAACCAAAACCCAAGAGTCAAAATCCAAAGAACCCACCAACAAAACTCCAACCACCGCTCCAATTCCACCAGAAATCCGATCCAAAAACCACATTGAGAGCAAAGAAAGTAGAGCTTGACGGTAGAGGTGTAGAGGTGGTTTCGGGATTTGGTATGTCTTGTGTTTTATATTATCATTAAGATTATATATCGTAGTTTATCAGTGTTATAATTTATATTATGTATCATTTAAATTGTTTTCGTTTATATGCCGTAGTTGTCGTATTTTATCAGTGTTGTAATTTATATTTCGTATCATTTTATTAGTGTATTTGTCGAATGATTGTAATTTAATTAACCTAATTTAGTTTAAATAAAGATTAACAGAAATTTAGATCAACACAAAATAAGATTAATAAAATTTAAAAAAACCAAAAAACATATTTAAAAATAACAAATTAAAAATAAATTTAAAAGAATATTCCAATTTTTTTTAATTGTAATGTAAGTAATATAAAAAACATACAAATATCAACACACAATATATATAAATGGCCCAATGGTACGAGGCACGTGGCCCCCAGGCCAACACCAGAGAGTGTGACCCCAGGCGGTACGGCGCCCGGGTCCCCCCCCCCCCATTTTTCTACCCCTGTAAGGGGGCGGATCCGGGCATGCTTGGGTAAAGGGCACCCGTAGTGGGTGCCCTAATACGTCTTTGGAATAAGATCATATCAATATCTCAAGCGATATAACCAAACAAGAGCATGTTGCATTAGTGCTTTGGAGTTCAAATTAGACATTTGATCACAAGCAAGAGTGCAAAGGATATGTATTTTAAAGTTGAAATCAATCCGGTCATTCAATCTTTAGTTCATTGAGATCTGCATTTTATTTTCCAATTGTCGCGCTCAAGAGAATTCCTACAACGATCAATTTTAAAAATACAAGGTTCACAGATTATAACTTGCCGTAGACAATATCATTTTTGTATTGTTTGTGTAAATTTGTAGTGAAATTGGGATCCAAAATCTCAATCTCAAAAATGAGAAAGGAAACTTGAGCTTAGGAGTAAGAATCGTTAAGGCGGGTGGTGTGGATAGTGCATATGTTTGGTGTCGTTACCATTCTACAGGAGAAAAGTAACTGATCAGGAATATATAGACAGAAAATCTTCACGAAGTCATGTAATGCTCAGTGGATGCATCGAAAACCTTTTTTCTGTAACTCAGTGTTTTGATATAATGAAAATAATTTTTTCTCATTGTTGTTAAATGAAATCTATCATAATTGCAAAAAGTAGCAGGCAAGTAAAAACTGTTGATACAATTACAAATATGATCATGTAATACAGTGGGTTACATATGTCGAATAAATATTCCATAAGGATCCAGATAAAGCCAACATACAAAAACATGTAAAGGAAAACAAGAAACGAAGGAACATGAATCAGAAACGACCTCATAGACCGAGCCGTCGGAAGGCGACTTGCCTCAGAGAAAATGTCGGCCCACATACCAGTGCGTTTGATGGTCTGCCGGTTTTCTCCCAGGATAGAACGGTCTCACCGTCGAACAAGCGCACACCGGAGTCGACGGACCTCGAAAGCAGCGCGAAACCTCGCAAGAATTAGACGGTGAACAACTTTGGATTCGGGGAAGGGAAATCCCGGAGAAGGACGGTTTCCGTAGCCCATCACCCTGAGGCTAAAGCCTCTAATTTCCCCCAAATCCCCCGCTGCCACGTCACGTCACGTCACGCCTCGCCTCGCCACGCCCCGGACCGGGACGGGCGCGCGCGCGCGTGTGTGGAGAATTCTCTCATCCTCTCTTTCCACCTACAAAGTAACAAGTGAATAGTATGTTTATCAACATCCTTCAACTTGTTAGCTTTGCCAATGTGGGACTAAAAAGTAGAGGTGAGCACATGGCACATGGGGCAATAGTTCTCATCTTCATCTCAACATTGGATTTCTTCAATTGAGCTATTCATGGGCCTAGCCCAAACTCAATATTCCAACAAAAACCACGAGTCTGAAATATAAATTACAATCCGAAACCTAAACCACAACTTACTTTCCCCGTTAACACGTGAAGTGTTACCCTTTAAATTCGATATTTTTCATACATAATAAATAAGCTATATTAAGAAATTAACCTCATTCATGATTCATTATAACCACTTCATTGTTATTTGTTATTCTGAACAAACAACGTTTCCCATTCATGAATGAATAGTTGATGTTTTTTCTATAACCTATCTTTTACTCTTTCAAATCCTAATAACCACTCCATATGCATGCAGCTGTACTCTCCACTACACGCCTCAATTCATCCACCTTAAATCCTAAATACATAGGTTGCATCTCTATAATCATAATAGCTTAATTGGGATGGTTAATCGACCCTAAATTGCTGCCTAAACCACACCGTCGGAGGCAAACAGAGATGTGTCTAATGACATTAATGGATGACGAATTGAAATGCACAAACGCAATTAGTCGAGTTTGTAGGTCTACCTGGGAGCAAAAATCCAATAAACCGGTTTTACATGTGCACCCAAGCAAAAAACCCCTATTTTTTAATTTTTAATAGTTAGGTAAATATCAAATCCCCAAATGACATTTTTTTCATTTTTGATTGACCACCAATTACGTACTGAAATATTAAGATTTAAAATCTGAACATTAGATGGTATAAAATAAAATAGAAAACCCTAGCGAAAAATGATCACCTACGTAGGATGGGAGTAATGAAGGAACTATTAAAATCCAAATCAAAACTTAATCTTCGTGTCAAGTTTGAGTAAAAAATGAAAATGAACCATATGTTGGTTTGAATATGGGTTGAAATGTCATGTATTATTTTTACTTATACCCTTTTATTTCATTTCCTCATCAAACATGAAATAAAAAAAACTAAAAAAAATTAAAATGAGAATAATTCAGTTTGGTATTTTTGGAGTGTATGTGTTACCTAAACATATATTTTTCATTTAGCTGTGATCGTTTTATTGTAACTTCACTTGATTTTGATTTTTTTTATTTCTATTATTATTGTTATTGATTTTGTGATGATAACTTCATTTGCACTTTATTAATATTATTTATATAGAAGCAGTTATTCCTCCGAAAACAATATTTTCCAAAACCATGACATGAGTGACAACTAATGAAGTCATTATGTAGACATCATTAGTAAAATAGTTATTATAACATAAATTTAGTTTAATTTTTCAGCTATAATATTCAACTTAAGCTGAAAAACTAAGATTTGGATCAAATAGCCCAAATATGATTTTTTTGTCATTGTACATTTTTTATTGAGTATAAACTTTAATTTAATTTGAATTTGTATGCGTATTGTTTTCAAATAATCGTATGCAAATAATTATTTACATTTTGTTATAGATGTTAACTTCTTTTATGCAATGCACAAAGTCGACGCTGGTTTTGAATATTCTGCCTCGTGCTAAGACGCAATCTGCAACAAGTAGAGAGGGTTTTGGTGTAGTTCCGGTCGAACTAAGTACCGGTCGAACTTAAATTCCAATCAAATTTGACATCTGATTTGCTTTGAAATTTAACATAACATTAGGAAAACAGCATGAAAGAAAATGAAGATCATTAAGTATGTTACAACCAACCTAAAGTCAAAGAGTATGTTACAACCAAAAAATCAAACTCCTAATACTCTTGATCAGGAGTATCATCATTCTCCCTCAATTGGAGATTCGAGATAAGATGTCACATATACAATGAGGATACAAGGTAAAGATGGAGTGAGTCATTACACAAAATCCCTGATCTTATATAATACTAGGTACATTCGACTCAACTCAAACCCATTTTCAACCGAAACCAGATTACAAACCCAACTATCTAATTTCATCCACATCGAGTGGTTGGGTTTATGTCTTTTGTTGTTGCGCTTAGGCTTTCTAGGGTTAAATCCATTATATTAAGGACATTCACGTCCGTTAGAACTTTGAAGATTTTGAGTCACTTCACCTAATACCCATTCTTTTTAGATGGTTTAACTTATACAAATTGGTTTTGAATAGAACGCCTGTATAGTGTCCATGTCCAATGGTCAAACGACCAACCTAACATGTCCACTCGTTCTTTTGGGTCGAATCTAACATGTTAGACCGAAGAAAGAGATGTTGCAAGTGAGGGGGAGCGTCAGGAAGGATCTCTTAAACAGTAAGATTTTAGATCACTTCGCTCACTACCCGTTGATTAGGGAGCCACACTTAATACACCATTAAGAATAATCTCATATTGAGAAAAACTAAAATATTTTCATAGATTGTTAAGTTTTAGATCACTTCACTCACTACGGACCCGTTGGTTTTAAATTCAACACCACCACTTAATATTTGTTGTCATCAAACTGGAGAGGCATCATTTACACTGCACAGATATGTAAAGTTTCATTGATTGAACTCAGCAAGTGAGAGCACTTTTAAAATGAAAAATAATGTCCATCTTCATGGCTGAAAATAAATTAAAACATAAGCATAAGTTATTATTTTTGTTATATACATAATTCACAAACAGATTAAAGAGGTGTACGGGTTGGACGTTCTACCAAAATGGCTATCAAACTAGATTCCAATAGACATGTACACATGCTTTGTTAGATCCTAATCCTTATTAGAGTTGGCTAATCTTGTTTTGGTGTGTTTTAGGTTGATGTGATGGTAAGGAGTTGAGGTGGACGGTTGGGATTGGTTTGGTTTTGAGGTTAGGGGTTTATAAGTGCTAAACCCATCTCTTTCTCACTTTTATTTCTCTCTCTCAATCTGTCTCTCCCTCTCAGCTCTCTAATCTTCGGCGAGGAGTGTTGGTGCAGGTGAAGGAGTGTAAGCTGAATTCAGCAAGGCGTGACCGGAGGAGGTGTGATCGTCGCTCGGAGTGAAATTCGCCGGAGAAGAGCTTTTGGTGTGGTGGTGATCGTCGTTGGTTTTCAGAGGCTTCTTCAAGCCTTAAAGGTATATCAAGTTCTATTTTATTACTCACCCGAGGTGTGTGAGTGGTTAGTTTAATCGATGTTGGCCATTAGGCGCATCAGAAGTTGTTGTGCAACAAGTTTCTATTGAATAATGGTCGACTGACATGTACCTTGGTCGACCGATGCTAGTGTAATGCAGGTTTCTGCCTTGCACCAGTCGAACGATGCATTTGGGCGGTCGACTGGTTGTGTATTTTAGGCAAGCCCTATTAGTTTCGGTCAAACAGGTCCTCCTTGTCGTTTGACCAGTTACACTATTGGTAGGTCGGTTTGGGGCATAAACCACCTAAACGGTCGACCGTATTGTGATCTGTTCTACCGATCGTACCTGTAGCTAAGTCGGTTGGGGCCTAGACCTTCTAAACGGTCGACCGCCTAGAGATTTGTTCGACCGATAACTTAATTAACTTAAAATATGTTCAACCGGTTCGTGTTTTGTTCAACCGGTTGTGGACATAGAAATGTTGGAAGTCCCTGCTATTTTCGGTCGACCGGGTCCCCTTTGTCGTTCGACCATTGGGATGATTATTTAATAAATATTTATCTCGCGTAGACCTTCCAAACAGTCGACCGCCCTATGATCTGTTCAACCGATTGGTCTTTTTGTTAGTTGGAACCGAGAGTTGATCATCTAAACGGTCGACTGCCCATGACTTTTGGTTCGACCGATTGTATGTTGGTTTTGTTCGACCGACTAGGTGACGGTTGAACCATGCTTGTTCTGAAGGGAGCCGGTCGACCGGTGTGTTGTTTTTTATTGACTGTTATTGCCCTGTTGTGTGCATTTTGTTTGTGGTGTGTGTGATCGGCTTTGAGGGTAACGAGTTCACCGACCTTTTTGGGGCAACGAAAAGGACAGGTCGGTCTGATAGCGATCCGTTGTGGTTGTACGGAGCAAGTTGTGGCTATGGTTGTGGGAGTGGTCGTCCTTGTGAGGCAGAGTTTGTTGGTCGATGATGTTCCGACAGTGGTGTCTTGTGTGCACGTGAGGTGTGGGGGATGTGTGAGAGGACCCTAGAGCCTCATCGTGGATCGTGTATGTTGTGGTTGGGAGAGAGATTCGTGGAGCCCAATATTGACGACGATGTTTTATTGTTTGCTGTGTTTTATGTTTTACTTGTTACTGTATTGTTCATTCATGTTAGGGGTTTGACATACAATGTTTCCTTATGAAAATTCATACATAATTGCATTTTTTTCAGGTCGTGAGTGGTGTTAGGAGGTGGTGACTGAGGAGGGCACACTTGGGACCAGATCCTGCTTGTCCATCATTTTGGAGGTTGTAGTGATTACTTGTATTCTTATGTTGTAAATCTTTTGATGTAATCACGGTTTTGAAAAACTCAGATATATGCTATTTATATTTGTGCACATTGTGTTTGTAATTTCTGTAATATCCTCGTGTGTTGTGTTTTGACTCTGTTAATTGTCTTTTGAAAAGTTTGAAATTTTCCGTTGTTTGAAGATGTTACATGTTTTATTACAGCAAATACACATAATTACGGACATACACTGTGACAAACAAACCCACGTCCAACTAAAACTACCCAAGGAATAAAAACAATCTTTTTTTTCTTTCATTATTCCCTTCAACACCCAACAGATGGATCAATGACATTGATGCACAAGCTTATTATACTAGATACATAGCTCACTCTATTGCATTCATGCTAACCAACCATATTCTACTAGACAGAAATATGCAGCCCAGCTTTGTCCATATATTTGCCAAAATTTAAGCTCCAACTCTGTCAAAACATATTGTTTTGTAATTCAAGTTTTGGTAGCTTCCATGTATGACATATATATTCATAAATTGAACTTGCACTGCTCAGCCTCCCCAACTCAAATGTGGACCAATCTGGTCTCTTCATTCTCGGTTGGTTAGGCGGCGACTACCGGTTCGAGTCCTAAGTTGGTTGCATCTCCAGGACCTGCGTATAATGGGATCGATCGATATATAGTGAGATTGATTGTGACGTGATATTCTGATTGGTTTGTAAGAAAACTTTGAAAAAACATAATAACTTACCGGCTAGAGGAGTTTTTAGGACAAAAAAACAGGCGGCGATGGCAAAGTAGCACAAGATGAGGACCAGGCCCTTGAGGTAGTGAGAAGTCCCATCTTGTAAGATGAAGGCAGTCATGACAACAGACATTAAGAAGGAAGCTGTTTGGAGGACCCCAAAGTCCAGATCCATAGATCTTCCCATTATCCATGCCACTATAACACTTAACGGCACCACAAATACTGATATTTGCGCTGCGGATCCGAGGGAGACTCCCAAAGTTATGTCCTGCACGCCACACAAATTTTTTTATTTATAAATCAGGTATTAATATGTGTAACTAAATAATCAACTCGATCATCAGCTCATGTTTACTTAAAAATTTAGTTGAACATGTATCGCACATGTTGGATATGAACATTCGTATATGTGTCCATATAATTATGCTATCGTTAGACTTGTTGGGAATTTTGTAGGGTGACGGTTCAAACAAGCAAATGAGTAACGAACAAGCAAAATCAAACTATTATTTGATCTCCAAGGAAAATTTAACTTGACCATGCAATACCGCTAAAGAGCTGACTTAAGTTCTCAGCTAGCCTAGCTAGTTAATTCAGCTCGATATTAGAACTCTTTAATTATTTCACCGTTTTATATAACAAAAAATAGTATAAGGACGATATATATATGGGTATTAGGTACTAACAAGCTTGTTTTTGTATGCGAAAATGATGGCGCCCGCATGCTCCGCTGCATTCCCCACAATCGGCAGCAAAATTATGCTAATGAAGCTCACCGATAGCCCCCATGATTCCGATGCTTCCTGAACAACACCAACACATAAACACATGCACGAACGTTAAGTACGTACGTACGAAAAGGCATGTTGATACAATTACAAATATAAACATGTACGAACATTAATCTTTAATTACGCTAATTAAACAACAAATCAGGGCACTTAATTAATTCCCACCTCAATGGTGGCAACAATGTACTCCGATAGGACAGCAATGATAGCCGTCATCCCAAGCAACCACGTGAGCCCACTAGGAAAGCCAATGACGGCAGTCTCTTCCTCCAAAACATTGTCATTGTCGTCGTCCTCCTCCTCTTCGGCTTCAAAAATGGTGGTGTGTGTCTTCAGCTGGAAAACAATGTAAACAGCGTAGGCAACAAGGAGAATTATGCTGCAAGCCCTTGATAGACTAAGGACCGTCGCTCCCGTCTCCTCCGCCGTAACACTACTGTCGGTTCCCAATCCGTACCGGAACAAGAGAGGAAGAAGGTGGCATACCACCCCTAAGAGTAGCATTCCATTGCTCACATCAGCTTGCTTCTGCATATATACAACACTTCTACAATTTAATTAACTAACGACCAATTAATTAATACAATCCAATTGTTTATATATATATATATATATCTTAGATGAGTTTCGACGGCTAGAAAATATAAAAATTAGCAATAATTAATTATTATGTGCATTATGTTAGATCTGTAATCTTAGATTAGTCACGACCAATAACTAAATCCCAGCGTTGAGCTACACGTTAAGAACTAATTTGAAATATCTGATGTTTTAAAAAATAAAATATTGTATACATTGTGGTAATATAATTTCATGTGATGAAGTGAATGTAACTATAACTCCACATTTGATTTTCATCATGATGTCATATAACACTACTCGAATCATCAAAACGGTATTACGTACGTACCCTGTTGTAGGTTTGCTCGGGGGTGGTGGAGAGGTTGGCGAGGCCGCCGAGGAGGAGGGAGGAGCCGAGAACAAGGAGGAGGTTGGATAGGACGGAACCCACAAGGGAGCATTTAACCACCTCTATCTTGCCCTTGTGCAGAGCGAACAGTGCAATTATCAGCTCAGTTGCATTCCCACACGTTGCGTTCAAAAGCCCGCCCACTACATGACATTCAAAAAAAAAATCTTTTTTATTTGACAATTAATTATGCCATAAGTAAGTACTACACACTGATTGGGATGGTCCAAATTAAAGACTCTCCAAGTTACGAAAATATATATCACCAAGCACTCAAGCAGTAGCCTTTCATATTATTTAACATATTTTGTCATTTCAAATTTGGTTTTGAATTGTTTGAAGGATATTTCTGAAATATATAATAGCCCCACAAAATGCTCTTTGTCGATTTTCTCTTCAATTATTTTCAAGTATCTCTTTGTCTCATAACGTTGCCAAACGAAAATTCACCACGAGCATTGAATAATTGCAAAGGACATATTGCAAAACAATTCCTATAAGATTATAAATTACCTGTCGGTCCCGTGAAGTACGCGATTTGCCTGCAATACGTCAAAAAGAGAACAAACACAAGTTAGCAAACTATACTTATACACTTATATGTGGACATAGATGAGCGTTAGAAAGGTAGTGACGAAACGAAATTCATGTATACAAAAAACACTAACTCTGTGAGGAAGCTGACACGCTCGGCCAAGGGAATTAGTCCCAACATGCTCAGTGCAAACACCCAAGCCTGCAACACCACCACATGTACATAGAATTATTAATCACTTTGTGTTAACACAGATCACATGATTCACATCTCGAACAGAACTACACTTCCACATGGATTCTACGTCTCTCCCACTTGGAAGTTTGGAAACATACGTTACATTAATATGTGCGTTCCTTGTCATAGGTGGGTAACGGTTTCAAACACGCATAAAGGTTGTATTAGTTTAGTGGTCAACAAGGTAACATGTTAATAAAGTATGATTGCAGCTTTAACAGAAATCTGTAAGATAATTGCATGTCACTCTCGGTGTCTACTAAAACGGGTTTTGTGTGGAGATTCGTGGATTACCTGAATGTGTATTGAAAGTTATTCTATCCATATTGAGCTATCCAATCATTAGTTAAACTGTTAGAGGAAGTCAATTAATTAAAGTAATTAATTCCACCAGATGACCCTGGTCAAATGTTAGTTATGGTCATCGATCATTGACTTACTTAAATTAATAATCCTTATGTTTATCTTAGATTCTAAACATTGCATGAGATAAGAGGAGTACTACTGACTTGGCCAAAGTGGTAGCAATGAGCCACAATAGCAAGAGGAATGGCAGGGAAGAGAATGGCCAACTTGGTCCCAAGGAAAACCTCTTGCAAATTGGCAAGAGCATCCCTGAGCAACCCCCATCTAACTTTGGACACCAAGGTCATGTCTGATTTCTTCCTAAGGGAAGAAGAAGACATGTTGTGTGCTGTCCTCCCATGCCTCATCAACTCCCTGTTGGACACCTTCTTCCCCACCAATCCCTGGTGGAGTGGCAACACTCCCTTCCCATTCTCCATTGCAACAATGCTAAGTATTGGAAGAAGAGGATTTGAATTGAAACTACTTGTGATGTTGTAACTTGACTGACTTGTGACATGCATATGTTGTTACGTATATATAGAGAGACATGCAAGTGTAACACCAAAAGCTTGGGTGTCGTTTCATGTATATGAAATTTCTGGGAAGCTTCGTATTATATGGCTTTGTGCCAGCAAGACACATGGTGGAGCAGGGTTATTATATATACATATTTTTAAAACGTTATCACACTTACTTACGTGTACAAAACTTATTCCGACGCATGCATGCAAGTTATGCAATTCATTCTAAATGCGGGCATGCATGCAGTGTGGTTAAGTTTTGAGATGTATGACAAGTGTATTTTTTTGCACATACAATGGTTATGAACTTATGATGGAGAAAGTATATACAAGTATGTTGCTATAATAGTATATATAATGCATGCATGCAATTATATTCCAAAATGTTTGCTTAAATTTTGAGGAAATTACGATGCTAATGACAAAACATATATTTGTTTGGATGGAGAAAGTACAAAATGTATGTATTAACTAATATACATTGTGGTGGTTATTGTTTGGGACTTTGGTGATGAGGTGGTGGGGTGGTATGATTCCATCCATAGGTTGGTAAATGACAAAAAGGAGAAGGAGATAGTTTGATACCACAAGAGTGTAGGGGAAAAACCAAAATCTGAAGGTTCGGGGAAACTTCATGTAGGAGAGCTACTGGCCTGTACATGTTCTTGTGGGGTGTCAGCTGTTAAATGCCCTCTTTGGATGGACATAAAGATCTTAGCAAAGTTCTTAGTAATCATAAACAGTGATCTGCCTTTTTTGTTCTCTGGTCTGACAGATGAAGAGAAAAGAAGATTGGACAGTGGATGGAGGGGCTGTGGATGTTATCTTCTCTTTGATGATGATTATGACTTTCTCCATCTTGCAGTTACTTGTGGTCTAATTTGTAGTCTAATCATATGATCATTATCAGGATTTCAGTGCATGATTAAGTACCTTCTAGTTGTGTTATATATGAAATGTGTACGTTGTCCTGAGATACCTCTTATTGTTTTCAATTATTTTCAAAAACATTTTCTATTTTGAGGCGATTAATTATCTCAAATTGTCCTGATCTTTATCTCTCTGCACTAGTGCAGAAAAATCCATATACGTCGGATATATAGTGGTATAGACGTCGGATTTCGACGGTCCAAGTACCCGACGTCTATTTCCCCGTCGTCTATTCATTGTTGTATAGACGTCGGCTATATACGATCGACGTCTATACAGTGCATACACGTCGGTTATATACGACCGACGTCTATTATATGTTAATTAACAAAAAATACATTGGAACGTATATCGGGCATTCTGCACTCACATTAATGAAGCTCAAACAACCCAAGTGCCCCTAGTGCCAAACTTTTGACAAATAACCACGAATATCAAGCCCAACATGCGCATGTGTCCCAAGTCGTTCGCGTTCAGCGGTAAAGGAGTGGTGGAGTACATCAACCACACCAACAAAAATAAATTCTCCGATGTGGGACTAAACATTTACGCCTTATAGACGTCGATATATAAGTTGACCGACGTGTATACTTAGAGCACGACCTATAGACGTCGGTCATGCTATACATCCGACGTCTATACATTGATATATCAATAATTAATAAAAAAAAATACACCCTATAGACGTCGGCCATGCTATACATCCGACGTCTATACATGGGTTAATAGTAAAAAAAAATGTTGCAACCATTTTGAGCCCCAAGTGCCAATCTTTTGACCATTAAATATATATATGTATCTCACTTGCATTTTGTTGTGTGGTACCAAACTACCATTTGGAAGTAAAGGAGTGGTAGAGTACTTCAACTCCACCAATAAAAAACGTTCTCCAATGTGGGACTAAACATGTCACCATATACACACATGTGTACAACACAACACACATGTGATTGTAATTATTTTTAAATCCACATTATTCTTATACAAAATAATCCACATAAATTCTTACATGAAATAAATCCTAAACATTACGTTATTTCTTATACCAAAATAAATTCCAAAAAATGAGTTAATTTTTACACGAAATAAATCCTAAAAAATTACGTTATTTCTGATACAAAAGAAATCCACATAAATTCTTATACGAAATAAATCCAAAAAAATAAACAAAAAATATTTTCTTCTTTTAGGAAGTATAGACGTTGGTTATACTAAACAACCGACGTTTCTACAAACCTATAGACGTCGGATGTCCAAATATCCGACGTCTATACCTATAGACGTTGGATGTTTGTATATCCGACGTCTATTTGGTGACGTCTATCGAGCATTCTGCACTAGTGTTGATATTAAATATTTAACTACACAGTGTCATTTGGTTTGATTTATCTAACTGGGATGGGCTGGTTTGTAGATTTCTACTATTCTAAGAGTAGAAATTGACCTCTATCTTTGTTAACTTTGTCGGCAATCCGAGTTGCATCCCATGTCACACCTTACCCTTTATGAGTGTTATCGTTACATTTGGTGCTCTACTCGGCACTCGAAACTCTACGAAGACAATCTATTTATATACTCCAACAGACAAAACTTTCAAATACACAAATCAGGTTCGCGATGAACATGAAATTAAAACTCATTAATTATCCCGGTGATAGTTGACCTCTTTTTTTTAATGCTTCTCTCTTGATTCTTTTTCCTTAAATCTACGTCTTCCTAGACAACCACCAATTTGCTTCATCACATCTCCAATAATGTTGTTGATGAGAGGTTCTCTTTGCGTACATGTGATGATATCACATCTGAAAGGGTTTACGGAAGCAATCACTTGAGATAAGCCGAGTATTATACCCCAAAAATGGTTAGACATCATCAACAGTACTGGTTTAGGATCCAATCCGATAGATTATTGGAAGCACGTGCACATGTCTACATATAACCACCATAGTAACCTAACAGACTCAACATATATAGCAGAATAGTTCACATGTCTACGTATAACCACCATTGTAACCTAACATACTCAACATATATAGCAAGAATAGTGCACAAGTCTACGTATAATTAACCACCATTGTAACCTAACAGGCTCAACATATATAGCAAAATAGTTGACACAAACACGTGTTGCAATTTGTTGATTGGGATGATATATTTATGCTTAAGTTGCAAGTGGCAACTCGTCTATTATCCAAACCGTGAGACAAACCCACGATCTTTAACATCTTCGCAATCATAGGAAAACAAAATTGTAATGTGTTGTTAAAGGTTGTGTTGAGTATTAAGCTTGGGAATTTAAGATGTAGTTTGGATTAGTTTCTGTTAGTTAATTCTAGAGAATCTATCACAAAAGAATCAGATTTTGTTATCTAAACACTTCCAAACAGAAGTTAATTCTAATTCAGAATCGATTCTACGTCATTGATTAATGTTCTCACGTTTCTCTTCTCTCCCAAAATCCTTTTTTTGCCGCTTCTTCGGATTCTTCGTGGAATATTCTTGATATCATATGACCATATTGCCTTCATTGATTGTATTATTTCCCAAACAAAAACTACAAATTACCCTAAAAAATTGGAAATTAATTTTTAGATGTTATTTCATATGTTTCAAGTACATAACTTAAAATTGGTAACAATAATATTATTACTTGATATGTTAATCACAGTAAGTACGTACCAAAAATCCATGATAACTTTTTCGTTCTCACAAAAAAAAAATTGAAAAAAAAGGGAACTACTAAACGTCGCCCCAAAACTACTTAAATCGCCCCTTGAAATTACCAAATTGCCCTTAACAATATATTTAATACCCATATCGTCCCGTGTCTTTAAACAAGGTTATTGACTCAGTTTTACTAACATTCCTAGTACCAACACCACGAAAATGTCTGGCGAAACACCTAGATCAGGCGAAGTAACGGAGGCGGATTTTTTTTTCCGACACGGGCGTCTGGCTAAGACGCCTGTACCATCGTGGAGGCGTCTGGCTAAGACGCCTCCACCATCGTTGAGGCGTCTTAGCCAGACGCCTATACCATTGTCTAGGCGTCTGGTTAAGACGCCTCGACCATGGTGGAAGCGTCTTAGCCAGACGCCTCCACGATGGTACAGGCGTCTTAGCCAGACGTCCCGTTTTTTTTAATGTTTTTTGTCAAATTAAAATTATACGGTGTGTTATCTCAAATTATTTGACGTTTCTTTGCAAATTTTCGGTGGTAACCGGTCGGATTACAATGAGTTTTTTTGCAAGTGATGAAGATTCAAAAAAATTCCAGATCCAACATTTTTAAAGTTCCAAATCCCCCGGTGGTAAAACATCATGACTTACAAATACCACCTCGACAGGTCGTTCGGGGTGGATTTTGAAATTGTTGGATCTGGAAATTTTTGAATTTTCGGTGTACCGAAGAGGTATCGGTCATCCGAATATAGTAATTATTAACTTATTAATTAATTTAACAATTATCTAAATTTATAATCAATTATCTTTTTAAAAAAATAATAAAAAATAATAAAAAATTACGGGCGTCTAACGGAGCCGCCCCCACGTAGGAGGGGACGTCTGGCTAAGACGCCTCCCCCATGGAGGAGGCGTCTTACACAGACGCCTGTCCCATGGGCGGAGCGTCTGGGTAAAACGCCTCCCCGATGGGTAAGGCGTCTGGGTAAAACGCCGCCCCCATGGGGAAGGCGTCTTAGCCAGACGCCCCCTCCTACGTGGGGGCGGTTCCGTCAGACGCCCGTAATTTTTTATTATTTTTTTATTAAAAAGATGTTAGATGTTTTACCAGATTCGAGTACACTGGGGCGTCCGTTGGTTCATTACTGACCTCCAAAACATTATTTTTTATGATTATAAGAGGAATATGAAGAGAGATGTGTGATAGGAGGGTAAAATGTCGCGTTATAGCAGTAGAAATGAGAGAAGGGCAAAATGGTAATTTCAAGGGGCGATTTAAGTAATTTTGGGGCGATGTTTAGCAATTCAGAAAAAAAATTGACGGGAAATTTCACACCAAAATTAATACTGACGGCAATTATCCGTTGGAACATCCTGTAGGATCGTGTGGGTTATGAGTCCACAAATCACTATTAATCTAATCACCTACTTGTTTAACTAAGTCAAGATGCACAACGGAATTTTAAAACAAACAAGCAAGTAAAGGAAGAATAATGCAAACCACAAGAAGTCGGGGATTTTTATAGAGGTTCGGCACCCCACCCGGGTCCTATTCCTCTCTTGCAAGCTCCGCTCGAATCACCGAGCTCCGCTCACGACTTCACTAACCACTCCCCGTTCCGGGCCGGGAGAGAACGCCTTTACAACCGTCAAACTCGCGAACAACCCTCGCCGAACTTGGAATCCTCTTCTCACAATCCGAGAAGGATGCTTCGGGCTTTCACCGGAGCCTTTACTCTTTTGACAACAAATGAGAACTTGAGTGGAACAACACTCTCTAAATCTTGAGCACAGTTGAGTAGGATTAAGAAATGATCACTAAGTGTGGAAGGTTTGTAGCTTTGAGTGTTTGGGATTCTCTCTAAAGTTTGGGACAAGTTTGTAGTGGGAGAGTTGTGTTAAAATGTGTTTTACAACTCCTTATATAGGCATTAGAGAGAATAGATCCGCTGGGACAAGATTTGATTGGATTTTGTGCAAAGGACACAAAGCAGAAAATTCGGGCTGCAAATCTGTCCAGAAACGGTCGACCGAACGCTTGGGTTCGATAAGGATACAGTCGACCGAAATATGAATAGGTCGACCGAACACTTAAGTCTATTAAGAAAACGGTCGACCGAACAGGGTTACCGGTCGACCGAATAAGCGTTTCGGTAGAGAGAAAACTGGATCGGTCGAACGAAATCGTATCGACCGATAGCAGGGAATTCTTGACAAGGTTAAACGGTCGACCGAACATGGCACATGGTTCGACCGTTTGGTTAAGTATATGGAGGTGTATATAGTTTTAATACGAATACGACCGTTGGGCATATACGACAAGAATAACGGTCGGAACAGTAAGTTCAAACGGTCGACCGAAGGAGATGGTGCGGTCGACCGAAACTGGACAGGGAAAACACAAACTGGATTACTTGATCATCCGGTCGACCGAACGGCCTGTATCGGTCGACCGAATGTGGGCAGACATTTTAGGGTTCAGGTTAGGTGTTTTTCGGTCAAAGTTTGGGTGATCTATTGAAGTCCAAAATATGTGAAATTTTGTGTGTGACTTCTATAGGGAACCTAGTGTGTGATTAAATTGATTTTAGCTCAAGTATGCTCAATTACACTTTGTTCCTAAAACTCAAAAGAAATCAAGATTACATGTCTTCTATTTAGCTTTAATTACATGTCTTGACTTCATTTCTTTCTTTCTTGAGTCTTGATCACCTGTAGATGTTAGCACAATACAATATATATGCAATGCATAGTGTGTGCTACTCTAATTAAGATTAGGTTGATTAAATCATCAAAACATAAGATTAAGGCCAAAAAACCAACAATCTCCCCCTTTTTGATGATGGCAACCGATATCTTAATACTTGAAATTTGTATATGTAAACTATGCATATAAATGCTCCCCCTATGGATGTGCATAGTTTTTGTTCAAATTTTATCAAGTTTTTCAAGTTACCCCCTTAATTCTCTCTCCCCCTTTGACATCCATCAAAAACATTGATAATTATATAAGTCAAAAGGATGTCATCGTAATGAAGTTGCTCCCCCTAAATTTTGCACTTCATTACTCTAATAAAAGATATAACATTTAAGCTCCCCCTATCAATAAAGCTAAATTGAAACAATGAGTATGATGAAATTTTAAGTTCAATTAAGTTTCTACTTAAACCTTATTCTAACATCCATCTAAAAAAATGACATTTAAAATCAATGGATGTGATAAATGATTTGCAATGAATAGGGTATATGATTTGCAATGAATTAATTTATATGATATGTCAATTAAGCATATGAAACTAGATTAGAGCTAATTTAACATGAATTGTATAGATAGACATTTTATACCAATGTTGAATTCGAATTTAGCTCCAATCTCATTTGGTGATGCAACCGGATTTGAATTTGACTCTTGAACTCACCCGGTCACCACCAATCTCCTCCTCAAGCTCCTACAAGAGTAGATTTAGGTACCCAAACAACTTTGGGTCCTTCAATGTTATCTTTGGGAATCCAAACCATTTTGGTTTTAGGAGCCCACACATTTAAGGAAGTATGCTTTACGACTAAGTGCTTTCCATTTAAAGTTGTATAGGAAGCATGATTTTTCAATTTTGCATTAAATCCTAAACCATGTTTTTGCAAAGATTGCCTTTGACTTCCTAATAGCATGTTAAGCATTTTAGTTCCATTGGTGAACTTTTCTAGATCTTTTCTTAATTGCACATTGCAAGCATGGAGATCTAATTGTTCAACATATATAGGTGTTGCTTTTAATTTATCAAAATTTGATGCATTCTTTTCAAATTTGGCAATCACCTCATTCTTCTCATTCATGCATGTTTCAATTTTGCTTTGGAGATCCTTGATTAAATTTCTAGCATTCTTGTTTTTATCACAAATGATTTCATATTGTTTAACTAAGTCATGAAATGCATTTTGAAGCTCATCATGTGTATAAGTTTCTTCATTAACACTAGAATGTGAGCTATCACTATAATATGACTTAGTTGAGCATGAATTACTAGAGCAAGAGTTAGATTCTACCTCACTTCCTTCATCTTGAATTGTCATGTAGCACATGTGTGCATATTCTTTTGTTGATGAAGGTGTGGTTGATTTGGATGACGATGAAGACGATGAATCGTCCCATGTAGCCTTGTGAGCTTCCAACCTCTTCTCTTTTCTCTTACTCTTCTCCTTTTCTCTCCTTCTCTCCCTCCTCTCATTTTTCTTCTCCTTCTCTTTTCTCTCATTTCCACTCTCTTCCTTCTCCTTCTTTTCTCTCTTTTCACTCCTTCTACCTCTTCTTTCATTCTTTTCTTCTTTATCTTTCTTGAGGTATTTGAAGAAGTCTTTTGCTAGGACTTCAATGTCCTCATCTTCCACCTTCCTTGGCTCATCAAAATTTGCATGCAATGCCAAGGTGGATGTTTTCTTGGTGGCTTCCTTCTCCTTCCGATGATTTATTTGAAGTTCATAGGCCATCAAGTTTCCAATGAGCTCCTCCATCTTTAATTTTGAGAGATCATGCACCTCTTCAATTGCGACGACTTTATCTTCCCAATCGATGCTAAGTGACCGGAGGAACTTCCTTGTCGTCTCTCATTCATTGATTTTTCTTCCAAGAACCAAAAGAGAGTTAGTGATATCGGTGAAGCGAGTGTTCATTTCGCTTATGTTTTCACCGATTTGCATAGAAAAAATCTCATATTTATGCATGAGGAGACTAATGCGTGTTTCCTTAGTTTTACTATCCCCCTCATGGTGCATTTGAAGTCTATGCCATATCTCATGTGCACTTTCACATCCCCTAATCCTATTATATTCACCCTCATTAAGGCCACAATACAAGATGTTCATAATTTTCGAATTCATTTCGATTTCTTTCATTTTCGGTCTTGTTAGTGAATCTAATTCATCTTCTTTAGGGGGTGTGTATGGATTTTGGAGAAACATCCAATACTTAAGGTCATTTGATATTAAAAAGATTTTCATCCTATTTTTCCAATAATCATAGTTTGACCCATTAAGCAATGGAGGTCTAGTGGTGCATAATCCTTCGATGTGATTAGATGATGTAGACGCCATGCTAAATAATACGATTAAGTATGAGAATTTAGCTAACAAGGCTCTGATACCAAATGTAGGATCGTGTGGGTTATGGGTCCACAAATCACTATTAATCTAATCACCTACTTGTTTAACTAAGTCAAGATGCACAGCGGAATTTTAAAGCAAACAAGCAAGTAAAGGAAGAATAATGCAAACCACAAGAAGTCGGGGATTTTTATAGAGGTTCGGCACCCCACCCGGGTCCTAGTCCTCTCTTGCAAGCTCCGCTCGGATCACCGAGCTCCGCTCACGACTTCACTAACCACTCCCCGTTCCGGGCCGGGAGAGAACACCTTTACAACCGTCAAACTCGCGAACAACCCTCGCCGAGCTTGGAATCCTCTTCTCACAATCCGAGAAGGATGCTTCGGGCTTTCACCGGAGCCTTTACTCTTTTGACAACAAATGAGAACTTGAGTGGAGCAACACTCTCTAAATCTTGAGCACACTTGAGTAGGATTAAGAAATGATCACTAAGTGTGGAAGGTTTGTAGCTTTGAGTGTTTGGGATTCTCTCTAAAGTTTGGGACAAGTTTGTAGTGGGAGAGTTGTGTTAAAATGTGTTTTACAACTCCTTATATAGGCATTAGAGAGAATAGATCCGCTGGGACAAGATTTGATTGGATTTTGTGCAAAGGACACAAAGCAGAAAATTCGGGCTGCAAATCTGTCCAGAAACGGTCGACCGAACGCTTGGGTTCGATAAGGATACAGTCGACCGAAATATGAATAGGTCGACCGAACACTTAAGTCTATTAAGAAAACGGTCGACCGAACAGGGTTACCGGTCGACCGAATAAGCGTTTCGGTAGAGGGAAAACTGGATCGGTCGAACGAAATCGTATCGACCGATAGCAGGGAATTCTTGACAAGGTTAAACGGTCGACCGAACATGGCACATGGTTCGACCGTTTGGTTAAGTATATGGAGGTGTATATAGTTTTAATACGAATACGACCGTTGGGCATATACGACAAGAATAACGGTCGGAACAGTAAGTTCAAACGGTCGACCGAAGGAGATGGTGCGGTCGACCGAAACTGGACAGGGAAAACACAAACTGGATTACTTGATCATCCGGTCGACCGAACGACCTGTATCGGTCGACCGAATGTGGGCAGACAGTTAGGGTTCAGGTTAGGTGTTTTTCGGTCAAAGTTTGGGTGATCTATTGAAGTCCAAAATATGTGAAATTTCGTGTGTGACTTCTATAGGGAACCTAGTGTGTGATTAAATTGATTTTAGCTCAAGTATGCTCAATTACACTTTGTTCCTAAGACTCAAAAGAAATCAAGATTACATGTCTTCTATTTAGCTTTAATTACATGTCTTGACTTCATTTCTTTCTTTCTTGAGTCTTGATCACCTGTATATGTTAGCACAATACAATATATATGCAATGCAGACTGTGTGCTACTCTAATTAAGATTAGGTTGATTAAATCATCAAAACATAAGATTAAGGCCAAAAAGCCAACACATCCGTCAATTGAACTAAACAACGACAACCGATATATCTGTCAGTGTTCACCTACACCGATGAATAATGACATACACTGACGGTCCGTCGGTGAAACCAACCTATGTTGTAGTGGTATAAAAATATAACATGCAATTTTTAACACACATTCTATTGCAATTTACAAAGATTATACACTTTATTGGATTATTTGATTTCATTATGTGGTTTTTTCAATATGAAGGATATATAAATTATTTTAACAAATGAGAGAATAAAAATAACCAAACACATCACATGAAGAATTACCTTCATACGAAGAATCAGATTCTGGAGATTTTTTTGCAATAATCGATTCTAACAATAAGGATGTTGTTTTTTTTTCCTTGAATATGAATTAGGTTTTTCTGCGGAAAATTGTATAAACGGTCAAGTTCCGATCGACCGGTAGCGTAGCTTTTCATCCAGGAGAAATGTCTGGAAGTTTTCGGTCGACCGATGGGACCTATTCGGTCGACCGGGTGCACATTCAGAGATTTTGCAGAAGTGTTTGGAAGTTTCCGATCGACCGGTACCTAAGTTCCGGTTGACCGAGTATGCTTTTGGACTCCCAGGAAAAGTTCCTGGAAGTTTACGGTCGACAAATACTTAAGTTACGAGCGACCAATTGAAGTATTGTGACACTGTCTGGAAATTTTCGGTCGACCAAAGGATGCAACGGTCGACCGGTGTAGTTTTGGATTGCGCTACGATTTTAAGTTCGGTCGACCGATTGCTCCCGTTCAGTCGACCGTTCGGGACAATTTTGCCCACGTTCTACACTTTTCTCCACGCGATTTTTGTGCAATTAATACTTATTTTGGCATACTATATAAATGTAATTTCGTTCCCCTTTGTATTTGAACAATTACTATTTGTCTACTTTACATTCTAAAGAGAAAGGGAGAGAGCATCCTCGTGTGGATTCGATAAGAACAATTTCAACCGGGTCTTTCAAAGCAGATTGGTTCGTGTGTTCTGTAAACCTCTCGTGTAATTCGTTTCTCTATAGTAGATCGATGTTGTGTCGTCTGTAGTTTTTTCCACATTGAGTTTCCACGTTAAATCTTGTGTTCTTGCGTGTTTTGCGTGATTGAAGATTGTGGATTTGCATTTGTGATTTCATTTTCTCCATTAGATTTGTTATTTTTCGTTCCGCTGCGTATTTAGGATTGATTTTATTCACTGACAACGGAAGAATCAACTATTAGAATATATAATTCATTGGCCGATTGAAAGCTACTGCATGGGCAGGGTTGTTGTAAGCCCACGTAGTTGGTTGTTTTTGTTGGAAGGGGGATCTAACAATGCGCTAACATGATACAGATTAAACACACCACGTAATACCGAATATTGACTTGCAGAATTAACTTCGGACCCTCTACCAAACTTAATGCAACAAAAACACAAATAAGATGGAAATAAACAAGCAAACACAAATGCACACCTGAAACAACCACGACACACGCGATTTACAATGTTCGGCAACGTGCCTAAATCATTGGGGGTCTCGTGCGAGTTTCCTTTCCTTCTTCCGCTTCTCCAACAAGAGAAGCAACCGAGATTACAAGTATATAGAGGCAATATGTCATCCAAAGCACTCAAGATTTTTCTCTAGCATAATCTCTTAACTCACAATGAAAGAAATGTTACACTTGTACGTTGTATTGAAACCAAGAGCAAACAAGCCCTTTTATAAACTCAAAAACTGATTGACATCATTTCATGCTTACATTTGTATCTTATATCCATTATCTTTCACCTAAACAATGCTACGTAACGAGCTTTATGTTTGAATTTCAGAAATAAATAGGGTTGAAAAGAAGAGACGTGAAAGGACCTAAAAGCAGGAAAAAAGACTGAGTTGAGAGACTCGAGGACTAAGATGCAAGATCGAAGGACCTGAATGCAAGATAGAAGGATCAATGAGCAAACAAGAATACTCTACACCATCATGAGGAGTATTTTGGCAATTCTATTCGGGCCGGAGCTCCAACAAGCAATGTAGATGCATCAAAGACCAACAAATTCATCCAGAAAAGCCCAGAAGAAAACCCAGACGGATCCAAACCTTGTAGACCGACAATTGGCGGTTCGGGTTGCTTTGGATCCGTTAATATTTCTTTGGGTCGTGTATTAGAATGTGTTTAGTCTATTTTTGGTATTTGTTTAGTCTCATACCGGGGGATTGTCCCGGATTACTTTTTTGTACCACATCAATAGAACTCTCCCTCCTCTCTTGTACCACATCTCTCTCTTGGTGGCCACCCTCTCTACTAGGAGTTAAAGCCTTGAAGCAAAAAGCCTGGTGGAGAGAAGCTACTTGTAATTGAGTGAGTAATAATAGATGTTTTCCTTTGGTTATGTTGTTTCTTTTTTAGTTTAATTTCTTTTCTTATGTCTTGCATGCTTCTTTAGTTTTATGTTCTTTTAGTTAAACTTGTAGTTTTAGTTTTCTTATAATTAGTTTAAGCGTGTTTTCTTTCCTTAGTATGAATATTAGTTTAAATATGTGTGAGTAGTTTCATCCCCTTTGGGGGTAGAGTAGATGTGTATACATGTTATGTAGATGGTATGAATGCTAGACATTGTTGTTTGTGAGAGATGTTAGTATGCTTGCTTGAATTAATAAGAACTTTTACTTGATGGTTTCTGCCATAATGTTAGGTACATTCCATGCTTGTTTATGTTCTTAATAATAAACTTGTCATGCTTATATTAATCACCTGGGTTAGTGCTTTACATGATAGGTTTTGCCATGATGTACTTCTTATGCATTAACAAATACTAACTACACTTGAGCTTATTGTATGCATTCACCACACTTATTTCATGTGCACATACACACTCCACCCCTTAGGGGTTTCCATTCCTGATTTCTATCTTCTGTTATTAGTTACTTAGTTTAGTTCATTTCGTATTCTCATTTCCTCCTTTCTAGTTTACTAGTTTAGTTTAATCAATCATTTCTCCTTTCTTTCCCACTCGCTTTCGAACAAACCAGCGTCGACACACCTCCATGTGGATCGACCCGTATTTGTCACCGCTTCAACGCGGTCGTGCACTTGCGGTTATAATTCAAACGTATCAATAAAAAACCGAGCTAAAATTAAGCAAACCTGTCCTGAAAAATCGTGGGCAACGATCGACCGATGCTCATTCGGTCGACCGTTCCTTGAGTAACAGGAACGCTTCCTGATGCGATTCGGTTAACCGAATCCTTTCCGGTTGACCATCTGGAACGCTTCTTCATGTGGTTCGGTTAACCGCGAGAACGTTTCTTCCACGGACTAACTAACTCTCCAACAACCCCACGGTCGACCGAGAACCTCTCGGTGGATCGTTCCATTTTCGACAGACTCTGTCGTGATTCTCAGAACACCAAAAATCCCACTAATGGTTTACCGAACCCGTTGTACCGAAGTGTCTGTTGTCTTCTGACGGTAGACCGAATCCCATTCGGTTTTCCGATCGCAACTGCACCTGAAGTGCCTGGAATTCTTGGTTCGGTGGACCGAATCCAATTTGGTCGTGTGAACCGTGCGTCGCCAAAAGTACCTGGAGTTTTTGATAGGTGGACCAGATCCCATCCGGTCGACCGTTTGTTCCTGATTTTGTTTCCTTAACAAATATAGACCAATATTCAACAATTTTAACTATTGTAATTACCAATAATAGTATTTAACTAAGGGCTTACCTTCTTCTCGTGATTGATTGATTTCGCTAATACTTGCACAAGTTAGTAATATGTACGTACTATAGAGAAGCATTGAGATAAATTTACAGAATGATACACCAGAAGGTCTTTAGTGGAAGAAAAGAGAAGTTCATGGATTTATTGACGTAGGTTTGAATATATTTTTCAAACAAATTGTTGCCCCATCACAAGCGAGATTTTGCAACTTTATTTTTTCCTCATCCTATATGATAAACACAAGAGTTGCTATAACGGTGAATAATCACGTCATATTTTTGTCATGTAGTTAAGCGACTTCAAGTAGGGACTTGATTATTGTTTCTTAGTTCTAACGGACTTTACACTAGCAGTCTATTGATTTGAAGTCTAATTGGAGGGTCTTCCATATAATGTCGAATGGAGGACATGATCGTTGAGGCCGAAGCCCAATGAACCCATTTGAGAGTCACCTTGCTGCTTCGATGAATCAAAAAAATTAGAAAACCATATTATTCGACTCTTGATTTGGGTCCAGTTGGCCCACATTAGTTTGTGTGGTGTGGCCGCATGAGTTTTAGTGAGATGGAATTACATGTACTGACTGAGGTGATCCCGTTCATAGATATGGATGCAAACAGGTCGGAGTGAGTGGTTTTCTTACCACCGCTACCTACCCCCACCAAAGTTTGGAGGGTAGGTCCGTAGGTGGGGGTGGTTTGAATTTTTTTTGACTGTTGCATGCCTCACAAGGGTGGATTAATCAGGTGCGGGGCGAGTTTGTGGGTTAAACAAATTGAGTTATTTAATTTTATACGGTTTAGTTTGTGGATTTGTTTTACGAGTTGGTAGGTTTTTAAAGTATGTTGGTGTATTTGTTAAGCAGGGTTATTCCTGCGTAATGTTCATTTTGTTCACAAAATAATCATCAATTTTGTACTTTTAAAAATCAAATGCAAAATGAAGTGATAACAAAAAATCATCTGTTTTCTATTTGATTTGAATTTCTTCTAAATTCGATTTGTTAAAATTAAACAAGCAATTTCTTCTTAATCTTAAAACTTTAAATATTATATTTATAACATATATTATTAAATTATATATTAATATCTTCTGGGTTAGTGAGTTTTAGAGGATGGATTGAGTGTAGATATTCTTAATTCTCACATCTCTTAAATTTGGATTAAAAAAATCCAACAATCATCATCAAAGGAATATATAATATTAATTAATATATTAATATAATTTATATAAAATAATATATGTACATATAGTTTAGTTTGAATTATTTCTATTTAATTCTTAAATTGCTTCAATTAGACATTTTTCCAATTTTTATTAATATAAAAATAATTTGTTAAATTTTTATTAAATAAATGGGTCTTATTGAATTAATGAATAAATATTAATAAAGTAAACTCCATAATGAAAAACATCTAATTTATAAATTGCATAAAATGAGCCCTTTTTTAACTCAGTGGTGGAGTAACTCCATGTTAAGGCGTAAGTCATCGATTGATACTCGATAAGGAATTTCCCCCTCCCCCCATAAAACTCTGGTCTTCATCTTCGTTTTTAAATTATCAATCGGGAATATAATTTTTGTATACATTTCATTTATTTATTTTAATTAATTGGAAGTTCAAATAAATTTGTTGATGGTATGCCTCTAGGAACATTTGGTACTTTCAACTTCATGATTGTATTTCAGGCAGAACACAATATCCTTATGCATACACTTCACATGTTAGGCGTGGCTGGTGTATTCGACGGCTTCCTATTTAATGTTATGTTTGGTTTCTTGGTAACCTCTAGTTTGATAAGGGGAACTACTGAAAGCAAGTATGCTAATGAAGGTTACATATTTGGTTAAGAGGAAGAAACTTACAATATTGTAGCTACTTATGGTTATTTTGGCTGATTGATCTTCCAACATGCTAACTTCAACAACTCTTGTTCCCTACACTTTTTCCAAGATGTGTGTGTGGCATGTAGTGAGTATCTGGTCTACCGATTTAGGTATTAATAACGTGGCTTTCAACCTAAATGGTTTCAATATAACCAATATGTAGTTGACAATGGTCGTGTTATTAATGTTGGCTTTTTGGCCTTAATCTATGTTTTGATGATTTAATTAACCTAATCTTAATTATGATGATGTAGAGTAGCACACATATTGCATTGCATGTATATTGTATTGTGCTAACCTCTACAGGTGATCAAGACTCAAGAAGGATGGAAATCAAGTCAAGATTTGTAATAAAGCTAAATGAAGACTTGTAATCTTGATTTCATTTTGAGTCTTAGGAACATGTGTAAATTGAGCATACAAGAGTTAAAAACCAATCACATACACAATAGGTTCCCTATAGAAGTCACACACGAAATTTCACATTATTTGGACTTCATTAGATCACCCAAACCTTAGTCGGAAATCACTTATAAACTTAAACCCAGATTTCCTGTGTGCACCGGTCGACCGAACCAGTTCTCAGTTCGACCGGTTTATAACAGACTCTCCACAGTGATTTTACCGAACTCTACCGGTCGACCGGTTCTACCTTTTCGGTCGACCGATCCCGGATTTTAATATGACCGTTTTTCTTGTCGTATTCCTATAACGGTCGTATTCGTATAAAACAAAACTTAACCCCAAAATACATTCGGTAACCGGTCGAACGACGACCTTGATTCGGTCGACCGGTTGAACATATTTTCAGAAACCAAATTCCCTGCTATCGGTCGACACATTTCTCGTTCGACCGATTGACCTTTGTCTCAACCGAATCCCCTTATCGGTCGACCGCCCCGTACTTTGGTTCGACCGATTCACTTAAGTAGAGTTAAGTTTTAGCTCGTTTGTCCGACCGAATGTTCTTTTGTTCGACCGTTCTCTTTGAAATCATGTTAACGGTCGACCGGTGTACTAGTTTCGGTCGACCGGTTCTGGACAGATTTGCAGCCCGATTTTCTGCTTTGTGTATCTTGCACAAAACCCAATCAAATCTATCCCCAACGGCTAGAATACCTTAGGAGCTTATAAATAGAGGATCAAGACTTGTTGTTAACACAACTCTCCAACTCCAATTGTCCCAATACATTAGAGAGAAACCTCAATCCTCAAAGCTCCCAATTCTACACTCTTTAAGCCTAAACTTCACACACTTGATCATATACTCATCCTACTCAAAGTGTGCTCAATTAGAGAGTGAATCCCACTCAAGGTCTCAGTTACAAGGTTTGTCAATAGAAGCAAGGACTTCGGTGAAAGCCCGAAGTGTCCCTCTCGGATTGTGAGAGGAAGAATTCAAGCAAGTGAGGGTTGTTCGCGTTGCTTGTGGTGTAAAGGCGTTCTCTCCCGGCCCGGAACGAGGAGTGGTTAGTGAAGACGTAGGCGGAGCTCGCGGAGTCGAGCGGAGCTTACAAGAGAGGACTAGGACCCGGGTGGGGTGCCGAACCTCTATAAAAACCGACGCGTCTTTTGTGGTTTGCAATGTCTTTCTTTATCTACTTGTTTGTTTATTCCGCTGCGCATTTGTTTGCTTAATCAAGTAGAAAATTAGGGATTAGATTAAAAGTGATTAGTGGACCCATAACCCACACGATCCAACATTTGGTATCAGAGCCTTGTTAGCTAAATTTCATTACTTTACCGTAATTTTAGCATGGCTTCAACATCTAATCACTTAGAGGGTTTATGCACCACAAGACCTCCTTTGCTTAATGGGTCAAATTATGATTATTGGAAAAATAGAATGAAAATCTTTTTAATATCAAATGACCTTAAGTATTGGAAGTTTATTCAAAATCCATACATACCCCCAAATGAAGATGATTTAGATTCTCTATCTAGGGCTCAAATGAAAGAAATTGAAATGAATTCAAAAATTATGAATATTCTTTATTGTGGCCTTAATGAGGGAGAATACAATAGAATTAGGGGATGTGAAAGTGCAAATGAAATATGGCATAGGTTACAAATGCATCATGAGGGTGATAGCAAAACCAAAGAAACTAGGATAAGTCTCCTCATGCATAAATATGAAATATTTTCTATGCAAATCGGTGAGAACATAAGCGACATGAACACTCGCTTCACCGATATCACTAACTCTCTTTTGATTCTTGGAAGAAGGATAAATGAAGGAGAGATGACTCGAAAATTCCTCCGGTCATTGAGCAACGATTGGGAAGACAAGGTCGTGGCAATCGAAGAATCGCACGATCTTTCAAAATTGAAGATGGAGGAACTCATTGGAAATCTCATGGCCTATGAGCTCCAATTGAGTCATCGAAGAGAGAAGGAAGCATCAAAGAAACACTCCGTGGTTGCACTACATGCAAATTTTGATGAGCCAAGGAGGGTGGAAGAAGAGGACATTAAGGTTCTTGCCCAAGACTTCTTCAAATACCTCAAGAGGGATAAGGGAGAAAAGAATGAAAGAAGAGGTAGAAGAAGTGAGAAAAGAGAAAAAGAAAAAGAGAGGGAGGAGAGTGAAAATGAGAGAAGAGAAGGGGAGAAGAAAAAGGAGAGAAGGGAGAGGAGAAAAGAAAAGGAGAAGAGCAAGAGAAGAGAAAGGAAGGAGGAAGCACACAAGGCTACATGGGATGATTCTTCATCACCATCATCATCGTCTTCTTCCTTACAAAGTAGAAGAGAAGTGGCTCACTCATGCTTCATGGCTATTGAAGATCAAAGTGAGGTAGATTCTAACTCTTGTTCTAGTAATTCATGCTCAACTAAGTCTTATTATAGTGATAGCTCAAACTCTAGTGCAAATAATGAAAATTATACACATGATGAGCTTCAAAATGCATTCCATGACTTAGTTAAACAATATGAGATCATTTGTGATAAAAACAAGAATGCTAGAAAGTTAATCAAAGATCTCCAAAGCCAAATTGAAACATGCATGAATGAGAAGAATGAGGTGGTTGCTAAACTAGAAAATTATGCATCAAATTTTGATAAAGTAAAAGCAACACCTATAGATTGTGAACAATTAGATCTTCAAGCTTGCAATGTGCAATTAAGAAAAGATCTAGAAAAATTCACACATGGAACTAAGATGCTTAACATGCTATTAGGTAGTCAAAGACAATCTTTGCAAAAACATGGGTTAGGATACAATGCAAAATTGAAAAACCATGTATCTCACACTACTCTAAATGGTAAGCATATATTCATTAACCATAGTTCCTCAAGTGTGTGGGCACCCAAAACCAAAATGGTTTGGATCCCAAAAGCTAATGTTCAAGGACCCAAAGTTGTTTGGGTACCCAAATCTACTCTTGTAGGAGCTTGAGGAGGAGATTGGTGGTGACCGGGTGAGCCAAAGCGTCGAATTCGAATCCGGTTGCATCACCAAATAAGATTGGAGCTAATCAAGATTCAAGTTTGGTATAAATTTCTATCCTAGAAATTTCTGAAAATTTAGCTCTAGTCTAGTTCATATGCTTAATTGACATATCATATAGTTCAATTCATTGAAAATCATTTATCCCTATTCATTGCAAATCATTTATCACATCCATTGATTCTAAATGTCAAATTTTAAATGGATGTTATAATAAGGCTTAAGTTGAAACTTAAATGAACTTAACTTGAATCATACTCATTGTTTCCATTTAGCCTTATTGATAGGGGGAGCTTAATTGTTATATCTTTTAATTAGAGTAATGAAGTGCAAAATTTAGGGGGAGCAACTTCATTACAAGACATCCAAATTCTATGCTTAAAGTCTTAAATAATTATTATTTTTGATGGATGTCAAAGGGGGAGAGATAATTAAGGGGGTAACTTGGAATTTGGCATAAAATTAAACAAAAACTATGCACATCCATAGGGGGAGCATTAATATGCATAGTTTACATATACAAATTCCATGTATTTAGATAGAATTAAGATATCGGTTGCCATCATCAAAAAGGGGGAGATTGTTGGCTTTTTGGCCTTAATCTATGTTTTGATGATTTAATTAACCTAATCTTAATTATGATGATGTAGAGTAGCACACATATTGCATTGCATGTATATTGTATTGTGCTAACCTCTACAGGTGATCAAGACTCAAGAAGGATGGACATCAAGTCAAGATTTGTAATAAAGCTAAATGAAGACTTGTAATCTTGATTTCATTTTGAGTCTTAGGAACATGTGTAAATTGAGCATACAAGAGTTAAAAACCAATCACATACACAATAGGTTCCCTATAGAAGTCACACACGAAATTTCACATTATTTGGACTTCATTAGATCACCCAAACCTTAGTCGGAAATCACTTATAAACTTAAACCCAGATTTCCTGTGTGCACCGGTCGACCGAACCAGTTCTCAGTTCGACCGGTTTATAACAGACTCTCCACAGTGATTTTACCGAACTCTACCGGTCGACCGGTTCTACCTTTTCGGTCGACCGATCCCGGATTTTAATATGACCGTTTTTCTTGTCGTATTCCTATAACGGTCGTATTCGTATAAAACAAAACTTAACCCCAAAATACATTCGGTAACCGGTCGAACGACGACCTTGATTCGGTCGACCGGTTGAACATATTTTCAGAAACCAAATTCCCTGCTATCGGTCGACACATTTCTCGTTCGACCGATTGACCTTTGTCTCAACCGAATCCCCTTATCGGTCGACCGCCCCGTACTTTGGTTCGACCGATTCACTTAAGTAGAGTTAAGTTCTAGCTCGTTTGTCCGACCGAATATTCTTTTGTTCGACCGTTCTCTTTGAAATCATGTTAACGGTCGACCGGTGTACTAGTTTCGGTCGACCGGTTCTGGACAGATTTGCAGCCCGATTTTCTGCTTTGTGTATCTTGCACAAAACCCAATCAAATCTATCCCCAACGGCTAGAATACCTTAGGAGCTTATAAATAGAGGATCAAGACTTGTTGTTAACACAACTCTCCAACTCCAATTGTCCCAATACATTAGAGAGAAACCTCAATCCTCAAAGCTCCCAATTCTACACTCTTTAAGCCTAAACTTCACACACTTGATCATATACTCATCCTACTCAAAGTGTGCTCAATTAGAGAGTGAATCCCACTCAAGGTCTCAGTTACAAGGTTTGTCAATAGAAGCAAGGACTTCGGTGAAAGCCCGAAGTGTCCCTCTCGGATTGTGAGAGGAAGAATTCAAGCAAGTGAGGGTTGTTCGCGTTGCTTGTGGTGTAAAGGCGTTCTCTCCCGGCCCGGAACGAGGAGTGGTTAGTGAAGACGTAGGCGGAGCTCGCGGAGTCGAGCGGAGCTTACAAGAGAGGACTAGGACCCGGGTGGGGTGCCGAACCTCTATAAAAACCGACGCGTCTTTTGTGGTTTGCAATGTCTTTCTTTATCTACTTGTTTGTTTATTCCGCTGCGCATTTGTTTGCTTAATCAAGTAGAAAATTAGGGATTAGATTAAAAGTGATTAGTGGACCCATAACCCACACGATCCTACAATTAACACATAGATTGATATCATCGTTCGTGTTAACCTTGGTATGAAAGTTATGCACGAACATAATGCTCACAACTTCATAAAATTAAAAAAAATATAGATATATGGTCGTTTGATCCATGAAGAACTTTTTTTTAAAGTAAGAAATATTTTTTTGGTCTTAGTCATACTATTGTAGTATTTATGACAATTAGAAAAAAATGATAATACTATGATCATAGTCTAATAATGGTCGGACAATTGTGCCCCCGTCATCTAGCAGTTTAGGACATCCCTCTTTCAAGAGGGCAGCGTGGATTCGACTTTCCCAAGGGGATAGGGTACTAGAAAAGAATGTTTTGATCATCACAACCCGCACATTTATATAAGTGGGTTGGCGGGAGGCGGTTGGTGGACTAGTGGATTGCAAAATTTTAACTACAACTCACCCTGAGCGGGACAAGGCATGATAGGTTGGCCAATAAAACTCACCCGACACACACATTATATATATATTATATATTGAGGCATGGTTTGGAAACAAAATTAAACATTTTGATGTAATTGTAAAACAAAAAAATTGCACGGACACATCTCACTCACACCAAGCTGATTCACTTCTCCCCAATTCCTTGTCTGCCTTTGGTCATATGGAGAGTATGTCAAACCCAATCAACACCTCAGATTAACAATAGTTAACCACCCTTGTCCAGCGTATCACTCCTAAAATCCCCCCCGCTCCCTCCTCCATCCCAGTCCTCCTTCAACAGCCGATTCGAGCTCAAGGACTTCCTCAAGCTCAGAAACATCATCAACGTTATCATAACAAAGATGTCAATGACGGATAACCGATCCTTCCTTGATAGTATTGTAAGGAGTACGTTTTGCTCTTCCTCTAACCTATTTCTACAACAATATTCCCTTCAGACCTCGCATGACACTTTCACTTGCATGTGTTCCGATCCTCTCTTAACTCCACGTTTTTTAGTGATGGGTTTTGGAAAAATAACAAATAGGTTGGGATAATAATATTGGCTCTAAACACCATCAAATCATTAAACCCCTCCAAACTAAGACAAAGGTGCCTTTTAACAACCTTTCCTCTGAAAGTTCCAAACCACCGGCCCCACCCTCTTACTTACAAGTTACAACCGACCAAGATATATCTCAGCACATCAAATAATAGTTGACAATTAAGTACATTGTTAAACGACCCTTGTACTCTTTTGTATTATTTTCAATCACACTTGGCACTTGTACACACATGCACATGTAACTGGAAAATGCTCCAAGAAGGAAACTCCAGATTTAAAGTTATCTTAGACTTCTTGACATGCAAGAAAATGTTCTAAATGAAGGAAAACATGAAAACATCATCATTATGAACCATTACAAAGTTCACATACTTCATAAAAAAAACTTTCAAACCACACGACGTTCTTTTAAACCATCACACATTCTCACACCCTACACGGCTACACTAAAAAACAACTATTAATGTAAAAACTATTAGATAGTTTTTCCTCAAACTTGAAAGATTTTCTTCAACCCCCTCGATGTCCAAAAGAAATTGGAAAAAATAATATGAGGACAACTATCTTTACTTCACACTGCTGCCAATTACATTAAGAATGCAAAACTATCCGAAACATCTTCAATTATTTTGGTATGCTACTCCTACCCTTATTACTAATTTTTTTACTGATTGGGTATCAATTGAAGAAGTATTTTATTTTATTGATTCAAGTTGTGTTATCAGCTCGGAATAGCCTCATTGATATCACTCATGTGACGTGACTTTTTCCTTTGATTCTATTTTACTCTTCTACCCATCTAACAGTTTGGGCACATGAAAATAGAAGAAAAATAAAATATTTTCATGGTGTTTTTATGGAAAAAGAAAAATATTGTGAGTTGTGCAAATTGTAATAATTGGATGGGAGGGTTTGAATATCAGGTATTCAGGTGTATATAAATTAAATATAAATATGAATAATAAGGACTAATCCACAATAACCCCCAAATGCGAGCCCAATCACAGAACCAGATCCCCCGCAAAGCCTCCTATTTTCCTCCAAAATCCGTCAAATCCCGATCCCTAAACCGGAACCCGATCCGATGACGGCGAAGGAGACGGCGAGACCCTCGCCGGAGACTGCCTCCTCCGATGAGTCCCTCGACGCGATCCCCGCCTCCAAGACCCGCCACGCCTCCTTCCTCCCGAGATCTAGGGTTTGGTCGGGGTCCGACGCGATGCGGTTCTCCGTCCCGCCGTCGAACTACACTTCGAATCTGTACAACTTCGCGTGGGCGCGGGCCGTCCAGAACAAGCCGCTCGGGTTCGAGGTGGCGGCGGCGGAGGAGGTGAAGGAGGGGAAAGGGGAGTTGGAGGAGAGGGAGGAGGGGGAGTTGGAGGAGGGGGAGATCGGGGATGGGGAGGTGGAGAAGAAGGAAGAGGAAGATGAGGTGGAGAAAGAAGAGGGTTTGGTGGAGAGGAAGGAAGAGAATGGTGAGGAGGATGAGTTGGAGGAGGATAATATCGACGAGCAGGTTATGTCGGTTTTGGAACAACTCGAGGAGATATCCGAGGAGGATGCGAAGAAGTAAGTCGGATTGACTGACGGACGGTTTCGACTAATAAGAACTATCGTGGTTAATAATTGAAACTTGTAACTCAGAACAAAATCACAAATGATGAACATTGCTTTGGAAGATGATTTTGACAAATGACGATGATAATAATTCCGGACGTCATGTGAAGTTGTGAATTTGAGTGGAAGTGACTTCGGTTGGTCTGTGTTGTTGTGTAGGTCGTTTGAAGAGATGTGCTCTCGGTTGCGGAGTGTGTTGGTGAGCTTGAAGAAGATGGCTCGACGAGGTCATCTTATGCTTTTGGATGCTGTTGTTGAGCAGGCGTTTACTGCTGTACAGACCATTCATTCTGTAAGACTACGGGTGATTGTGTTGTTTCACTCTTGATCGTGTTATATGTAATGTTTACAAGTTGACTGGTTTTATCCAGGTCTTTCTGGAAGATGAAGAGAAGAACAAGGAAGCCTTTTCGAGGTAGTTCATTGTTACAATCTAACATCATCATGAATTATTGGGATTCAACATAAGAAATGAAGGTCTTGTGTTTTTGCTCCTTTGGTCTGATTTTGCTGTTGTGATCATTGATTAACAGGGTTATTTCATATATCAAGGCACAAGACCCTGCTCTGTTTGCAGTGGAGCAGTTGGAAGAGGTCCTTTTTCAATCCTTAATCTTAACTGTGGTGTATTAGGTGTACTGTTACATTGATTCCTGAAATTGGTTTATGTATCTGCAGATCAGTACTATGATACAGCTTCCTGAACCTGCTGTCGCGAAGGTGCCTGATGGGAACCTCTCGTCAGACCCAACACCTATGAGCTCTGGTGTTGACTCTAAGCTAGTTGATGATGGTTCTTTACCTTCAAAATCTCCCAGTTCGGAACCACCTGGTCTCCCTAGAAATCGGGCAGACTTCAGCCTGCTGTTGGATCCACATGCTAATCATGATGAAGGCAGTTTGCCTTCGCCAACGCGTGACAATGCAGCAGCTTCTGTTATTCCTTCAAGAGCAACCTCTTCCAGGGAGTATGTGGCATCGACTGAGCCGACAACCAGCAGGCAGCAGTCCTATGTTGATTCTGCATTGCCTTCATACGTCACAGATGCACTTAGAGCTGTTTCTAGCTATCAACAAAAATATGATCGCATTTGTTTTCTCTCGAATAACCGCCTGCCGAGCCCAACACCTTCAGATGAGGCAGATGATGAGATCGGGGATTCACAGTGTGAAGTTTCTAGTTCGTCTTCTGTGGGTAATACAAGCAATGGTTTTGAGTCTAGCATTTCGTACACAAATGGTTCAATTTGTCCAGGAGGTGAGCTTCAAACAACAGGCTCCGTGTCAAATGAATCAAATACTGTTCCAAAAGCTTCAGCTAAGAGTAGAGATCCCAGGCTTAGGATGGCCAACTCAAATGTAGCCAATGGTCCTGGTATTAAGCAGCCAACGCCCTTTGGGAGTGAAAACCCCACAAACGGAGTTAATGCTCATATTGTAATGAATTCCAGAAAGCAAAAGCACGTAGATGCACCTGTGGTTGGTGGTCATCTCTTTAAACGTGCAAAAAATGAAAACGAAGTTTCAGGTCTTAGAGATTCACAGTATTCATCAAATATAGGTGGGTGGTTAGAGGATGGCAGCGTCGTGGCAACGCAAAATGCTGGTACTAATAGTTCAGTTGAAAATTTTGAGTGCAAGAAACTGGACAGTGAAATTGGTTCTCTACAAAATCAGGAAATGGACATGAATCCTCGGGCAGCAAATGTTGGCAACAAGCCTGTACAGGCATTGGGTACTGTACCTGCCATTTCGTTGCCATCTCTGCTTAAAGATATTGCTGTTAACCCTACCATGCTTATGCACTTGATAAAGGAACAACAGAGGCAAGCAGTGGAGACTCAGCAAAAGACCGTGGTTTCAGCCCAAGATACAATCACATCTTCTGTCTTGTTTAGACCAACAGGAAACATTTCCACTGCTGAGAGTACTTCGAAGGCTTCTGAAACGGAAGGAATATGTGTTGGGAGAACTCAACTTAATACCCAAAAGGCCCCAATGGTTAGTCCCACATCATGTTTCGTGGAAAGAGTTCATTTATTGCTTATGCTTTTCTCTCTTCGTAGAGGATGCTATTTTTTAACTATTTCTCCATGATTTCCCTGCCATGTTTTCATGAACCTCATTGCTGAGGAATTTTGAAGTTGCTACAGGCAATGTTCTATTTATTTCTTTGATTTTGCAATTCTTAGATTCCTTTGATTTCTAGGTTTTATTTTAGAAGTAAATTTACAGTAATTCATATTTCATCATTTCTTAGAACGGTCCAAATGAAGCTGGAAAACTACGAATAAAGCCCCGAGATCCTCGTCGAATACTTCACAGCAATATTCTTCAGAAGGGCGAAAAAATGGGACCTGGAAACTCAATGACCAGTGGTTACTCATCTAGCAATCAAGGTCATAGGGACTCAACGATCGTTAGGCAGCTAGGGGAGCAGGCACAAACAAGTCTTCCCTCTTCTCAACCCGCCCTTAACAAGATCCCAAGTATTCTTGATGATGTCAAGAAGAATAATTCCTTGCCGACATTAACGAGCACAGATGCCGTGAGAATCACAGCTAAAGCTCCAAATGTGCCTCCAAGGTCTTATTCACTTGTCAGTGGAGTGAGCACCACTGTTTCTTCACAGTTACCAAACCAATGGGGTGATGTTGGTCATCTCTTAGATGGGTACGATGATCGACAGAGAGCTGCTATACAAAGGGAGAGAGCGAGAAGAATTGATGAACAAAGCAAAATGTTTGCTGCCAAAAAGCTTTGTCTTGTACTAGATCTGGATCACACTCTCCTTAATTCCGCAAAGGTAAAAATGGTGATTTGTTGTCCATTATCTGATTTATTCGACCACAAGTGCAATATCATCATTATTTATTTAGTTATTTTATTCCTCAGTTTGTGGAAGTGGACCAGTGCCATGATGAGATATTGAGAAAGAAGGAAGAGCAAGACCGTGAACAACCACAAAGGCATTTATACCGCTTCCAGCACATGGCAATGTGGACAAAACTACGACCAGGAATATGGAATTTTCTGGAGAAGGTAAATAGCTCCTTCTACGAGTTAAGAATTTTGACTTCAAAATATCCCTATATTTATCACCCTTCAATATATTGCAGGCTAGTAAGCTTTTTGAACTTCACCTTTACACCATGGGTAACAGTCTGTATGCTACTGAGATGGCAAAGATTCTCGATCCCATTGGTGCACTATTTGCTGGACGAGTTATTTCTAAGGGTGATGATGATTCATTGGATGGTGATGATAGGCTGCCTAAGAGCAAAGATTTGGAGGGTGTTTTAGGCATGGAGTCAGCCGTGGTGATAATTGACGATTCTATCAGAGTCTGGCCACATCACAAGCTCAACTTAATAGTTGTAGAGAGGTACCAACATATCAACTTTTCCGTCGTCGTGCTTGTGGTTGGTCATTTTAGACAAGGATTTTCCTTATTGGAACTTTTTGCAGATACATGTACTTTCCAAGCAGCAGAAGGCAGTTTGGACTTACCGGTCCTTCCTTACTAGAGGTCGACCGTGATGAGAGACCAGAGGATGGAACTCTTGCTTCATGTTTAGCGGTGTGGCCCCATAATAAATTTTAGATGATGGTCTTGTTCTTGACTGGATTTCCCCCCTTTATAGCGGTTTTACTTCCTCCTGCAGGTTATTGAACGGATTCACCTGAATTTCTTCTCTCATGCTACTCTTAGTAGCATTGATGTTAGGAACATCCTTGCTGCCGAACAGCACAGGATTTTAGCTGGTTGCAGGATAGTTTTCAGTCGAATATTTCCAGTAGGTGAATCGAACCCACACCTACATCCACTTTGGCAGACAGCAGAGCAGTTTGGTGCTGTGTGCTGCAATCAGATTGATGATCAGGTGACACACGTGGTTGCCAATTCCCTCGGAACAGATAAAGTATTATTTTCTTGCTATGTAATTAAAAGGCAACGAAACCTATTATCAACACCTTCAACAGCTAACGATGTTGCATGCATTTTGTTTACTGATGGTTTCAGGTCAACTGGGCTCTGTCTACTGGAAGATTTGTCGTTCATCCTGGATGGTGAGAAATAATCCAACTCAAAATTGCATTCATGTTATAGTATATAGGACAGGAACAGTCATAATTTTCCTCAGGCTCAGATGGCTGTTCCTGATTGAGAAAATGTTGTGCGGTTCTGGCAGGTTTCCTTCATCATCCAAAACTGATATTGTAAATTTCAAATGCCTGACTTTGTTGTCCATTTCAACAGGGTGGAGGCTTCAGCATTGTTATACCGGCGCGCTGATGAGCACGAATTTGCCGTTAAAATATAAGACCATTTTCACATAATCAGAAAACCACCATTTTGGGTCTCTAACTTGGGTGCCTAACGAAGCTGGAAATCTTAAACGAAACGTAGATATGGTGCCCCCATTGAAACTCACAGTTGGTCTTGGCATATGACCATCAATTGGCTAAGACTGACTGACTGACTAAGAGCACCATCTGTGTGCCCAGTCTTCACACATGTTGAAGAAAATCAGCCAACACTGTTGTTGAAAGGTAAATAATGAAGTGGTTGGGTCTAATCTTGTTGGGGGCAGTGAAGTTTTTGCCAAGGTTTAAGGTTCAGACTCTGCCATAATGGAAAGAAAAGGTCAAGTATCATCTGACTGAGCCCTCCTAGTCCAAAGTCTTTCTGACTAAAAAGTAGCTCTTACTAACAATAATTGAATTAAGGGCTTTGTTGCCATAAAACTGAAAAATGCTTCCATAGGAACCACAGATGCAGGTCCTGCTGTAGTCTGATGACTTAAAGAGGCAAAGAACTACAACAGTCCGAAACATAAAATCTGCATAATCAATGTCTAAGGGACTGTTTTTACCTGGTCGAAAGCCCTTTTTTGTGACTTGGTTAACGACCTTTTCGGGGGGAATAATGCCAAATTGTTCGCGTCGGCGTCAATTTGATGGAGAGCGTTTTGGTCATGCATTCTTTCCGAAAAAAAGTTTTGTTCTCAACCAGGGATTGATTTTAATACCGCATGTGTCAAATGAAACGTAAACATTCTTGTAATTTTTAGTGGGCCAAGTACGAATTCCAGATATATGACATTTGACACCGATAGGAAGGCGGACGCACACTTTTTCCTTCGTCGTCTTGATTATTTCTCTCCTTCCTCGGTTTGTGCAAGGATAATTTGTATTTTTTTTTGTGGTTAGCAATTGGCCTGTGCTTAATGCGGATAATATTGTGACTTGTGAGTAACATAAACCATAATCCGAGGAAATAACTGTGACACTAAACCAAATGCAATTTTTTGCATACTTAATTGTTCCCGGACTGTTATATAAAAAACCCCTCATTAAATAATTACGTCTCAAACTCTAAAGTTATATGGTTTAGCAATTAGCGTGCGATTTATTAATAATATTAAATGATTTATAAGAAAAGTCATAGTAAAAAGGAAGAAATCGAGGATAATGGGGGTCCTCTTGCATATGTAATTGTAATTCATACGAATTAGATCGCGAGACATAATCAAACAAAAAAATGGGATGAAAAAAAATCTTGTAAATTGTAATTGATGCAGTATAAGAACCACGACAAACAAAAGGACAAATTTGGAAGGACAAGATTGAAGGATATTATATATTTCATATACATACAGAGGATATGGTATCTTACCTAGTAGGGAGTATGTAATCTATTTCATTGCTTCAAGAGCAAATTCAAGAAATGTTTATCAAATATAATTACAGGTTAATAGATTTAATTTGGGCTTTTTACTTAAGTGAGCCTCCACCGTAGCATAATTGGAGATATACACATGCGTTCCAGGTATTAACTTAGGTGCACATTTTTTTATATACTTGAATAAATACACCCAGTGGCGGATCTAGAAAATTTAATCAGTGGGGGCCAACTTCCAAAGAAACTTCCAAAGAAATAAACATCGTGACAAACAATTCCAAAAGAAAAATATACTTTAAATAGTTAATTATAGAAAGAGTAGTAAAAATATAACATGATGTTAAAATGTTATAAAATTAATCTGCGACTTTTCATATTCTGAAATCGTCTCATAATAGTATCGTTATCTTCTATGGAGAATATATATTTCTCAATATAAGTAATCAAGCAGTCATTCATAAGTTCATCTCCCATCCTATTACGATGTTGACTCTTGATGATCTTCATTGATGAAAATGCTCTTACAATGATAGTTGTGACAACATGCAAGATCAAAGTCATATTGACTAATAAATACACCAATGGTAGACTTCATTTTTCCTTGGGGCTACCATCTTTTGAGAAAGAGTTCCAATTTCATTTTTTTCACTAAATTTCTTGTCACCATGGACATCGTAGATGTAATTCTGAAACTAAAACACATGGACCCCAAAACAAATTCTCAAAATTAAGGGAATTTCCCCAAATTTCAGTGGGGGCCATGCCCCCCACTAGGGCTGCCAAATTCTGCTCGAGCTCGGCTCGATAAAGCTCGACTCGAGCTCGGTTCATTTATTAAACGAGTCAAGCTCAAACACCAAAATCTGCTCGTTTAATAAACGAGTCAAGCCCTAGCTCGGCTCAGTTAGCTCGATAAGAGCTCGTTTGACTCGTTTAAGTTTATACACATATTACATATATGTCATAAATAAACATATTATTTTCTATATCTCAATTACCTAAAAGTATAACATATAATTTATATAATTTTCCATTTATATGCTAACGATATTTATAAAATGTAATTATTATATTTTACAACAAGTTAATCAAGCCTTAAACAAGCTTAAACGGGCTGAAAAACTTGTTGAAAATTTTAAACGAGCAAACGAGTCAAGCTCGAGCTCGGCTCGTTTAATAAACGAGTCAAGCCCAAACATGACATCTGACTCGTTTATTAAACGAGCCGAGCCCGAGCTCGGCTCGTTTACACCCCTACCCCCCACAACCATGTTTGTGCCTCCGCCACTACATACACCCATCGGTGTGGAACCCGATATGTTGTCGTTCTAGTATGACTTCATTAAAGTTTTTGCAAACTACACATTCTAAAATAAATAAAAACTTCGTAGTCTTAAAACAAAAACAAAAACAGTAAAAAAACCCCACCTATTCCTTTCGTGTAGGGGTGTCAACGGGTAGGGTAAAGGCATTGTCATTAACTTACCCAATAATTATAACGTGTAACGAAACAAGTGCTATTGTTACCCTATGAGGAACGTGTAATGAAACGGGTAATGAGTATACAAATAAAGATATTTATCATTTAATAAGAAAAATACACAATTTAATAAAAAATAAACAATAATGCATGAACATATGATTTTTCTGCAAAACCACAACACGTAAATGATACATATATATCTCCTATCTATCAAACAAGACATAAGTGAATGTACATTGGTTTTAACATTTATTTATGTAAGATGTATAAAACTTATGATCACCAACTTCAACAGTAATGTTGTATATCATGACATATAACAATTTGAATTTCACTATTACGATTTTTATATATATAAACTATAAAAAACTTCACCATTAATTGTGGCATGATTATGCAAACATATATAATTTGAAAAATATACATGTATAGTTTGCTTAACGGGTGAAACGTGTAAACTGGTGGATTTGTTTCCCACTATCTACCCGATAACGAAGCGTGTATAGGTAAAATAGACAACTATAAATGGGTAATAAAATTATACCCGAATGTTTTAACATGTTGAATATAACGTATAAACAGATAAATGCGTACGAGTTGACAACCCTATTCTTGTGAGAGACGAGAGTGGAGCAAATAAGTGGGGATCAAATCTTGGATTATTCTCCACTCGTAATCTTTAAGAAGAGTAATATATGTATACATATAAAAGAAAAAGGTATTAGATTAATCATGTACTATTCTTTCCGATGGTTCTCAATTCCCACCTAGCTAGCTTGCACTAGAAAAAAGATTAGAATAATCATGAATTAACGATGTTGTGTTGGATAATGGGAATAGATCAATATCTACCTTGGATTTAATGTAACTTTTGCGTCGTAAATCATAATTAGAGTGGTAAAATTAAAGTAGAACGATGATGCAACTCAATTGGTATTTGTTAAGCCTACTCGTGCAATGAGTGTGTGACGCCTAAGTTCCAAGCTGCTGCGCTGTTTTTTTTAGGTAGGGATGGATATATTTGCAAAAGTCTAACATTAACTATTCTTAATAGGGTTTTGAATGCCTTAAATTTGATACGAGCATAAAATCTTAATTAATTCAAAAATTGTTAAAATTAATGTGGTTCGGATGACTTGCTGAAGAGCATGTGGCGTTTCCTACGTTTCTTAACTAACATTAATTTTCGGTATTTCTGATATTAATCGTCAATATGCAAATGGGTAAGGGCGATTTCGTAGTAATATACAAAATCCAGAAATACATTTTCTGAACATTAGGCAACTGATATTTAGGTTTGACTCGATGCATTGCGTTGTAGTATTTTATATATGGATCGTTATACACGGACACGGACAACCGTGACTACGCGGGACAGTTATAATAATAACGTTTCCTTTATATATATCATGGCAACAGGGAGGAGTAGCAGTAGGACAGTTATAATAATTAAAAACGCTGGAAACATTTTTCCATAATGTATTTTGTATTAATGCATGCAAGTTTGCATTGAGGGGTGGCCAAAATAACTGGATAGAGCAATTTGGATGCATCATCTCCTAAATTGGAACAATGTTGTAACTTTTCTTATTACTTGTGCCAGTTTGCAGATCGTATAGTTTCAACCTCGGTCAGATGCGGGGGAGATGCGCATCGCATCTCCCTGATGCGGGCCTCCGGATGCGGCCCGCATCTTGACCCGCATATGTGGGTAGATGCGGCCGCATATGCGGATAGATGCGGTTGCATTTCAGAACACCCATTTTTTTGTTTTTTTTGTTGTTATTTTTTGTTATTTTTTGAGTTTTTTATCTTTTTTGTTTAATATTAATTTGTTTATCTTAGAAATTATTCAAAAATTTACCTAAATTTTTAGTTACATGTATATAATTTATAATTAATATATCTATATTATATTATTTAATTATTAAATCGCAAACCGCATATGCACCCGCATCGCATCTGCATACCGCATATGTCGGATGCGGTGCCTCGCCGCATCGCATCCGTATCCCGCATTTCTGAACCTTGGTTTCAACCATTCAAAATTCGTGAATATTCAAAAAAAAAATGTAAAATTTTATAAAATGGGCGAGATCAGAAGACTGGACTAAGGAAGGTATCTATTATTTGGGTCCCACCCATCATAAAGACCGAATCCGATTCGTCTCGTCTCCTCCCGCTTTTTTCCTCCTATAAAAACCCCTTCAGGCCAAAACCCCTCCGCATTCTTCGCCGTTCCGTTCCGTTCCGTTCCGACTCCTCCGATGGACCCAGTCGAGGTACTTTCTTCCGCTTCCGCTTCCCTTCCTTTCCTTCTCGTGGATTCCAATCTTGGGTTGGTTGGTTGGTGTGCAGAGAGCGAGAGTGCTGGTCGTCGGCGCCGGAGGCATCGGCTGCGAGCTCCTCAAGACCCTCGCCCTCTCTGGATTCCTTCACGTCCATGTTGTGAGTTCTCTTTTGGTTCGAGATTTTTTGGTTTTTAGAGTTTTTGCGTCCGGTATTGTGTTGAATTTGGTTGTTTTAGAGGGTGATTATGTTGGTTGGAAAGAAGTGAGAGGGAGTTTAGGGTTAGATTGGTACCTAGGGATTTGGGAGAGTCTAGAACTTCACTTCCATGACTTCTCATTTTAGAGTGGAAGTTGGAGAAGTCCATCTAGGTACACATTTTTATGTCATGTCCTTCTGGAACTATATAGTTCTAAAATTTGAAAACTTTTCCAGGGTACCAATCACCCAGAAGCCTAAGGATGTGACTGGTGTGGAGGAAGTTTAGGGTGTGATTGGTTTGCCAGAAGCAAAATGAAGTTTGGAACTCCAATTCTGAAATTCGAGTTCTCAGAATTCTAGTTTTTGGTGATTAGTACAAATATGTCTTTTATGATGAAGTTAAAAGGAATAAGTTGTTTATTGACGTAATGAGAAGTCACATTTTTAGTTCAAATAAAGAAAATTTAAATTCTTTTTGTAACATCCCGAAACAGCGGAAATTTAAAAATTTAAATAGTCAAGACATCACTCAGATCAAATCATCAACGGGAATATTACTCGAATAAATCAACAGTCGGTGCACCAATAATACAACAGAGTTTGTCAAAAGACGTGATTACAACGATACAAAGAAAGACAGATAAAGTAATCACGACGACCTCGAAGAGTCCGATGAGGATCCTGACCCCAAAATGTGTGCGCCCGCTGTCACCACCCGGCAGAACCTACTGCGGTCCTGAAATAAGAATCAAACAACGATGCCTGAGTTTCCCATTAGGAAACCCCGTATGCCAAGCTCACCTAAATGCATGCAATAGTACGGTAAAAGAACCTATCATACTAATAACATGTCATGTCACATCTGCAATGCATCAAATCCCTCAACAAGTTAACGGGACCTTGGTCCAACAACAACGACCCTCAACAGGGTGCACAAGGACATCAGTCCAGCAACAACAACGGGTCTCCCTCGGAAACCTACCGTAGGCACATACGGTCTTACGGACAGTACGCGACGCGTCCCCTCACACGCGACTACTCGAGCCTAAGAGATCGGTGAGGAGCGTCCGCACTTCCGTGCAAGGAACCACGTGGTCAACACCACCTTCGACGGAGCCGTAGCCCGGTCGGTCAACATCCCAGGATAGGTGCCCAATCGGGGATCCTCGCCGGCACAACCTCAGCGGCATCGCCGGCACAACATCGACGGTACAACATACGTCCGGCACAACATCGGACGACACAACCACAACCGGAACATCGTCGGCACCATCATCGCCGGCAAAAACCTCGTCGGCATCGCCGGCACATTCTCGGCGGCACAGCATACGTCCGGCACAACATCGGACGGGTCCAGACCGTAGTCTGCAGGGTCATCATGCTCCACGAGCCATGCGTCACACGCATTGGGATCCACGATCCCTCAGGTCTGCTACTCATCAGAGAGTAAGGCAACAACTCGTCACACCACGTCCATTCCGGAGGTGGCGCGACCCAAGTATCCACACTCTTCCACACGGCGCCCAAGTATCCACACTCTTCCACACGGCGGTCCCTGGGCGGTACGAGCACGTACCCGCCGTCACCTCCCGGCTCACGCTCTAAGCGAGGACACGGGTTTCCGTGGACAGAGTTGACACGATCACAAGACCAGGAAATCCAGTTCTGCACACAAACGGTCGACCGAAAAAGTCTAACCGGTCGACCGTCCCCAATAGGTTCGGTCGACCGAAAGTCTACAACGGTCGAACTATTCTGCGCATCACTTAAGTCCAAACGGTCGAACAGAAGTTTAAAACCGGTCGACCGAATACGAGGTCAAAATCCGGAGTTGGTCAAAATCACCAAAGACTAATCGGTCGACCGACTCAGGGGTCCCGGTAGACCGAAAACTACCAGGGTCATCCTAATAGTCTACGTCATATAACGGTCGAACAATAAACACGAACGGTCGAACGATATGCATAAAATAACAGGTACACTTAAGTTCCGGTTGAACGACCACAAGGAACGGTCGACCGAAAACAGACAGGCAATCCGATCCACCAGCAAAAATGCACGACCGGTCGACCGCCCCAAGGCATCGTTCGACCGGTGATGGTTAAAATCGACAAAACACACTAGATCCGGTCGACCGCCCAAAGGGACCCGGTCGACCGTTGGTCGTCTTCAACCTCGCGCCAGCCGAGGATTTACGCAAATATCGTCGCCGGGGAGATCTCCGACCTCCCCCGACCGACCAACAACAACCCACCAACGTGGGGGAGCAACACAAACAAGCTAGAAGCCGGCATACTTCGAAGAAACGACGAACTCGCCGGAGCCTCGCTCGCGCACGTCGCCTCCGGAGATCACCTCGCGCGCGTCCTCCGCACGCCTCACGCCACCGGCGTCGTCTCCTCCTCAGCTGCTCGCCGCACAAGAGAAAAGTGAGAGATTGAGTGAATGGAGAGAATGAGAGAGAGAGAGAGAGAGAAAATCATGCTTTAAACCCAACACACTCCTCCTCGCGTCTACAGTGCGCGCACCCTCACACCATCACCCTACTCCTCACGTCCACAGTGCACGCTCCACCCCATGCACTCACTGTGCAACACCAAATTCCCATGCAAAACCTCCTCTAACCACCCATTAACCCCTAATCGGTTTTAGGGTTCTAACACTTTTGGTTCTGAAGTGGAAGTGGAAATAGAGGAAGATGTTTGTAGTATAATTTTTGGAACTTCTACAAATCATAGAACTCCCAACTCTAGAAAGTTTTGTTGGAGGAATGTGTGATGATTTTACTCTTATTAGGTTTGTGGTTGGTGCAATATGGTTTTGAGAAGGAGAAGTGCTAGGAATTCTGGTAAAGGGGCTGAAAATGTACGACCAAAATGTAGACAGGTTAAAGTTCACTAACATAGGTTAAACTACCTAGGATTCTTTTACATACTAACATGTGATTTTTCAAATTTGGCTGGTCGTTTCTTACTTGAAAGGGTTTAAGGTGTGATTCATTTGCAAGAAAATATTGAAAAAGCGTGGAAGTGGACTTTTTGAATGACTCGAATGATTGATTTCTAGATAAACTCATAACATCTTGGAATTAGAGTTATGTAGCTGCAAGAATTGTAAATAGCAAATGTAAACCTGCATTGTTAGCCGTTGTCATAATGTTGGGGATTTGATTGTGATGGAAATGTAGTCTCACATACTTAAAAGCTAGAACCATATAACACTAACAAACTACTAAAAAAATAAAATAGAATTGAGTAACAATTTATGAGAAATCCTCCCCTCCCCCCCCCCCCCCCCCCCACACCCCCCCCCCCCCATCTCACACCTATGTGCTTGAGTTCTAAAGATGTATTAACTCAATTAAATATAACATGGTATTAGAGCAAAGCGTTGGTTAAATTAAATTTAACATGGTATGAGTGTAAATGGCTACACGCCTCAAGTGTCTTATGTGAAAAGAAGATTTTTAGTTAAAAGCATTTTTTTATAGAACCATTGTATGACCTACGATGTTGTATGATACCGAATGTTGGGTCACGAAAAGACAATATATGCAAAAGATGAGCGTGATTGAAATGAGGATGTTGTGGTGGATGTGTGGACATACGAGGATGAATCAGATTAGAAATGAAGACATTCATGAGAAAGTAGGAGTTGCCCCAAAAGAGGATAAGTTTATACGACATAGGTTGAGATGATTTGGACACGTACAAAGAAGACCTATCAATGCAGCGGTACGAAGAGGAGTTTTGAACCAAGATGAAGACATAAAAAGAGGGAGATGCATACCAAGATTAACCGGGGGAAAAGCGGTGAAAAGAGACCTAAAATATTGGAACATGCCCCGAGATTTGACACTGGATAGGATTGCATGGACGAAGATTATTCGCGTGCCTAAACCGTGACTCTTTTGAGTTCATTTCTAGCATACCCCAACTAATTTGAGATTACATACTTTGTTGTTGTTGTATGAGTGCAGATTGATTGACTTGTGGGAGGTTGTTCCAACCAATACTTGGCATACATAGGCATGATGAAACTTTTTCATCACACATGTTGCAGTGTTGAAAATGTTGGCATAGATTGCTGATAGATAATATCAAAAATCGTGTAAACTATCTTCCATGTAAGTGAATTGTGTCAAACTAATCACCAAATTGTTTGAGCTAGCTTGTGTTTGGACAATCATGAACTGTTTCACTGCTTTTGTTATACTTTGCGCTAAACTTAATGGAGGATCACCCAGGGCTTGTCTTAATTTAACTCTCCACTTATTGTTGCTTGACATTCTACTACTTTTAATATCAGGAGCCTTTCCAAGAACAATTTCTTGGTTCTGTGTTTATGATCTCGTAGTTGCAAAAAACTGAATTACGGTTGTATAATAACCTGTTCTTAAGCGGAATCTTTGCTTGTAAAGAATCATATTTTGTTTTCCTTTTCAGATAGATGTGGATACTGTTGAAGTTAGTAACCTGAACAGACAGTTATTGTTCCGAAAGAGTGATGTGGGGCTATCTAAGGCGAAGGTGTGTAGGCCCCATTGGCAGAGACTTGCTCATTGGATGAAAAATTGTTTATTTTCCCTCATGTCCGCTCTTTGGTATTAAAGGCTTTGTTGTTGTCCGTTCTTTCTTATTTTCATACCCTTTTCTCCCAGGTTGCTAAAGATGCTATTATGAGATTCAGACCTGCAATGAATATTGTACCTTACCATGCAAATATCAAGGACCGAGAATTCAATGTTGAATTTTTCAAGAAATTTGATGTTGTTTTGAATGGACTTGACAACTTGGATGCCAGAAGACATGTAAACCGGCTATGTTTGGCTGCAGAAGTTCCTCTTGTTGAAAGTGGTACTGCTGGATTTCTGGGGCAGGTGATTGAATTTTATGCTAATTTTTTTAATTATCTGGGCTTATTTCTCTTAACTATATGATCTGTTTTTTGGTATTTTGTTAATTAAGAGTCTGTAAGGCTATTCGAAGCTGAGGTGGTGGTGTTACATCGTAGCAGATAGGACACGGTGGTGTTACATCACTAGCATGTGGAATTTTAAACATTTTTTATCATGCAGATTAAATTCACTAGCATGTTGAATTTTATGCTACTGATTACCATTATCTTTTCTAGTCTCTCTAAACCAGTGTTTTTTTCTTCCAATTCAACTCATGAATTTGGGATTAGTCCCTAGCTGCATATTGTTGCTGTGTTTTAAAAAATAACAACTACACTCTTAATCTCAGCCTATTCCATGTTTACATATGGACAGCAAATTGATAGGTTTGGGCAATCATGGTTGTGCTGAAGTATTAGTCATCACTATGCCAAATGCTTCCCTGCCACATAACGAAGTGACATTGTTGGCCATCTTTTGTTTTTTCATTTGTAATAAAGATTCATTCCTCATGTATTCTACCTTTAAAGATGTCTGTTATCATATTCTCCCCAGGTCACTGTCCATGTCAAGGGTAAAACTGAGTGTTATGAGTGCCAGCCAAAGCCTATACCAAAGACCTATCCAGTTTGCACAATCACGAGTACTCCGTCAAAGGTCTGGTTCTATTATTTTTCTTTTTATCAAGTCTAACAGGAGTCATTCTTTCTTCTTCTTATTAACATTTCTCAGGCTAACCTAAGTGACCCTTATTACGTGGTTTGTGCATTACTACTTCTCTTGGGATGAGGCAAACAATTAGTTAAAACTGCGATTTAATTGTTTAATGTTTTATATTCTAACTCCATACTCTTGATGGTGATGATCAAGAGGAAAGTCTTAAGAGCAACTCCTCTAAATGTGCCTAACATTTGTATAGGCACTCGAGTAAACGCTTAGACTTGTCACGAGATTATGTTCCATTTGTCTCCTACATACTGTTAGTTTATTACATTGTCTGTAAGTACATATAAACTGAGTGCTCTTGTCACATTCATTTTCCTAGTATATAATTTTGATTCATGTTTCAGTTGTCTTTGTTGCACAACTTGGACCTATAACCAATTAAATGTACATATCTTGAAGCAAATTTTACATCTATTACAGTTTGTGCATTGTGTTGTCTGGGCAAAAGAACTGCTGTTTACAAAGTTATTTGGAGAAAAAGATCAAGCGAATGATCTCACTGTGCATAGGAAAGAAGGTAACGGCTTCGTCAAACATGAAGAAGACGTGTTTGTTCAACTACCGGATGAGGATTTTGACACCTATGGCTGCAGAATATATGATAACGTTTTTGGTTACAACATTGAAGTTGCATTATCTAACGAAGATACCTGGAGAACCAGAAAGAAGCCAACACCAAAATTCATTCGACATATCTTGCCCAACGCACATATTCTGGAAAATGTATGTTTGGAGAAATTCATGTCTGAGAGTGGAACCATTTCTGCAATGTTTGCAGCTGGTCTCAGAAACCAACAGGAGATCTGGAGTCTTGCCGAAAATACAAAGGTTTTCCTAAAGGCCCTAAAATTGCTTCTCATAAAACGAGAAAAGGTTGCTTTTAGTGATTGTGCTTGTTTCCTGTTTTACTTTATGAAAATATACGGCCATGTGGCAGTACCAAATTTTTCTAGTTTTCTTTGTCATCGTGACAGGATAATGTTCATCTTACTTTTGACAAGGACGACCAGTTATCTATGGAATTTGTTACAGCTTCCGCAAATATAAGAGCAGCTTGTTTTGGTATTTCTCCTCGTAGTCTTTTCGAAACGAAGGGCATTGCCGGTAACATTGTGGAAGCTGTTGCAACGACAAATGCTATTATTGCTGCGTTGATTGTGATTGAAGCAATGAAAGTGCTTAAGAATGAAAAGGCGGATATTGTAGGTAATTGTGCAAAATTTAACCAATTTTTTGGGTTGTTTATTTACCACTATAAATTTTTTGTTACTATTATTAATTTATTATTAACATGTTGTGCATTTTTTTCTACAAGTTGCTTAATATCTAGTATTGTCGTTTTGTTGTCATCATTTCATTCAAACCTGTAAATTTTGATAAATTTATATTTTTTTATTTTTTTTATAAAGATTTGCCATTTTGTGAATAAGTGTACCAACGTACTAATAAGGCAGCTTGCTTAGTATTCGTTCACCTAAATCTGGAATAGTGGAATCAATGATGAAGATATATGTTCCATCTCCTTCCATGCCATGATGCAATCATACAAGTGATATGTGCAAAGAGCTATACTTGGGAAGACAACAACATTAGTCACTTTTCTATGGTTTTGTTGCCTTTACAAACTCGCAGATAAAACATTGAAAGATATGCATGAAGTTTCAGCTGCAATCTTGGGTCTGATAGGGAAACGGATGGATCCTTAAGGTTTCACCTATGGATTGTGCTGGTTGAATTATCAAAAAAATCTCCTACTAAATGGTTTAGAGCCATGTTCTTACCATCTTTTCAAGCGGGTAAGGATATATGGAAATGTTGAATCACAGGGTATGGCCGCACATCCAATAAGTATTATGGAAAAAAGGCACTGCCTAAGAACTAAGAAGTGCCCTTAGGCCAATAAAAATGTCACTTGGTGCTGATAAAGGACACAACATGTTACTACATAGTTTACAAGGTATTATGATAATGAACATTCGTTTATCCGGAGACATCTGATAAAATTGGAATGATATGATACTGTACATCTCTTTCTATGTTACTTTCACCTTTGGTGTAGGATCATACGTTCTTACATGTTTTACTCTTCTTGAAGTTTGATGCGTCTATTTGCATATGCATGTTGCATATTATGAAAATATTATTACTCAGGAAATTCTGAAATCATCTTTTTACAAGTTAACATGTTTTTTTTCTTCTGGTTCACAACTAAGCAGTTGCGGCTTGTCAACCTAGAACGACTTATTGTGTTGAGCATCCGCGAAAAAAGATGCTGTTGATGCCTGTTGAACCCTGTCAACCTAACAAGTCATGTTATGTCTGTTCTGAGGTAACCACATTTTCCACCTAACTGATTTCTCAACACTCTTGCTTGATTTTCTCTTACAACTATGCCTCGCAAGTTCAACAGATGCCTCTACTGTTCGAGGTCAACACCACCTCTTGCATGATGAAAGATTTTGTTGAGAAAATTGTTCAAAACAAACTTGGCATGAACTCCCCATTAATAATGCATGGTCCCACTCTCTTGTATGAGGTAGGGGATGATCTTGAGAAAGATGTAGCTGCCATTTATGCTTTAAACCTTGAGAAGGTATGTTATAAACTTTTAGCCTTTCCATATACCAGCTAGTGGCAGAAATGTTATAATCATTTATGAACTTATCAGTTTGTCTGTTCAGGTCCTATCTGAACTACCTGCTCCAGTTACCAATGGAACAATTCTCACTGTTGAGGACCTTCAACAGGAGTTTTCTTGCAACATCACAATGAAGCACAGGTTGTCTCTTGATTATTTGTTTAAAAAACATTTTATCAGCTATAGACAAACGTTTAGTTGCAAATGTTGCTTCCTTATTCTTCTCTCTGATTCCCCAAATCGCTTTATGTTTTTGTATTGGAGTTATGAATTTAAGCAATAGGGTCAAATAGTATAAAAAAAACTGTCGTTATGTAACAAATGAGAAGTCACAGGGCAGATAGCATGCCATTTTAGAGATACTGTATTATGATAAGAAATGGTTGTTTTTTTATTTCTTATTCTATTTTACCATTATTTCACTATCTCTAACAAATTTACTAAAACTTAGTGGCATGAGATTCAAGGAGAAATAAATGACTGAACATATAATTGAGATGCTTTTGCTTGCTGTGTTTTCTGAGTTTGCGCATTTCATGCTATGTTATATGTGAATGCCATGGAGCTGTTTATTATTTTGTCTATACCTTCCATTTCTTTATTCATGGAGTTCGATAAGGTATCTATTTTGCTTTCTTTTTCCATGACATCCAAGTAAATATTTTGCAGGGAAGAATTCGAATGTAAATATTTTGCAGTTCCTATATTATTGTACAACATTTGTTTTTGCTTGGTTGAAACGTTCAATGTAAGCATTCGTTTTATCTATGACATCCAAGTAAATATTTTGCAGGGAAGAATTCGACAAGGAGAAAGGACCAGATGGAATGATTCTTTCTGGATGGAAATTCGAAACAACCCAGGCGGATGCTAAGGCTACCAGCAATGAGGAGAGTTTGTCTTCTGTTTCACAAGATACCTTGGTAGCTGAAGACACATCTGACCCAGTAGAGGTAGTTTCTTCAATATCCTTTTATATTCTTTCTGAGTAAAAAAACAACACTGTCCGATCGTGAACAAAATGTACACTCAAATTCAACTTCTACTACAGGTTTGCTCGAAGAATACGAAGGAACTGACGTTAGCAGCACAACTTGTTACGGGGACACCGAAATTGCAGAAGAAAACAACTTCGACAGATAGCACTTACAATCTTCAACAAGATCAAAACCTGAGTGAGATGCGTCAAAATTTTCTGCCTTTTTAGGTGCCGCAATTCTCAAGGAATTCACTCGAACCATCAGGGCAGCTTCTTTGGTAACATCTATTTAGGAAAAGTTATCACATTTCTCTGTTAGACTCCCTCTAACTAGCAATTAGGTTTCTTTCAGACGATAGCACAAATGCGTAAATCTAACCTGTCTAGTGCATTACATAGTTACATGTTACCAAACTTTATAGGAAAAATAGTTTCACTTTCATTGTCCATTAACTAATCCTTCCAAAACGTATGGTGGATTTTTTAAGCAACTTAACTGTCTTGGCTATGTGTTACAAGTTCATTTGGGCACGTTTTGGTGGAGCTGGATACGGATCGGATAATGACATTTCATATTTGGAGTTAAACATGTATGCATAACAACTGAATGCGGGTATGTATTGTGCATTATGTTAGCCTGTGGAAAATCTTTAAATTGATAGACTAGATACAAATATTCCCTAAATATTATCATATATACTCTTGGCTTCACCATTCCCATATTTTTTGCCTCATATAAACATATTCTATATATAGCGATTGATCCGTCACATATAATTATTTATGTCCAATCGATGTTTTCGACGCCATCATGTATCCTCAACCGTTAATCTAGACTTTTTAAACGCCTCGTGATTTGATATGATGACCAATATTGGATTCATTGCGCTGTGTTGTATTTTTGGTAATTTTGAATTAAAACGTTATTTGGAATATAGTTACTTTTGTTATAAATACGCATAATGAACTATGAAGCAATGCAATCTTTAAGAGTTGCATTTGACTTCCCACGAGGTATATCAAATATTTTGACATGAGTTCTGAAAAAAACTGTAGCAACATGCATCAATTACACGAAGCAGATTCATATAATATTTGTTTGTGCATGTTTTGGAATACAAATTAGATTATAGATAAAATTATATATTGAGTTATATCAGGGATGTTTGTTGAAATTATGTATAGTAAACCTTGCATTATGGATAAAAAAAGAAGCTGACAAAAATAAAATCTTGGATCTTCTTATCTTACCCAGACATGATCTAATCATGTTACAAAATATCCACCCCATAAACCAACACCTTTCCAGATAGGGATGTTTGGATCTTTTTTTCTGTGTAGAAATCTAGGATTATGACCCAAAAAAAAACTCACACGATTATGACAATAAAAACTTCAGGAACTGTAATTACAGTTTGGATTTGGATCTCTCTGGAGAAAACCAAATCCCATTCTTTTACCACCAGACTTAGGGCTGTGCATCCTGTCCGTACCGGACCGGATCAAATTTTTATCGGGGGTCCGGACCGAAGACCGGACCGGACCGGATGCCCACGGACCTAAGACCGGACCGGACCGAATCGGTCAAGTCCGGTCCGGTCAAAAACCGAATTTTTTAAGTTAAAAAAAAATGGACCGGTCCGGATCGGATTGGACCGGAAAATTTAAAATTTGTCAGACCGAAACCTGGACCGGACCTAATTTTTTCAAAAATTTCCGGACCGAACCCGGATCGACCGGTCCGGTCCGGTTGACCGGTTTGACCCGGTCAATGCTCTCCCCTAACCAGACTCATCTGCCCGAAACAGAACCTCATCCGAGACACAGAGAAAAAAGTATTAAGAGAGCAACAAACCAGCACCATCATTTTAAATACATGTTCAGCTCAGCCAAAGGCAAAATTGGATGCTTAGCTTAGCTTAACCAACTCTTTGTAAATTTTCTACACCCCCACGCATTGGTTGTAAGCAATGGCATTTGATACAGTTCTGCATGAAGATGGCTGGAAAAAACCCTGCCGTTCCGCGTATTTTTTCCTCTTCGCCTCGGAGATTTCCGGGTTTTTGAGATCCTCGACGGTCTTCACGTCGTTTAGATTTGTGAATGATCTTGATTTCCCAGAGAAGTACATTGATAAACCTTTCCTCCTGCAATGAATGTAATAAATTTTGTTACCATAAAATTAAAAACAACATTATAGCTAAAAACTATAGTTGGAGATTTTTTTTTTAAAAAAACATATCAACTTGTGAACATGTTGTTACTTGAGAGGAAGTTGTCTCCCAAGCGAAACCAAATCGAAAGCGGGCCCACCAACATCGACTTCCTCGCATTCCTGGTCCCTTCGGCGGCTCGAATCCGCTACAATTGCCATGAATTTCTTGCTAGACAAAAATGTGGTAGCCAAAATTGAGAGGAAAAACAAGATCCTGGATTAATGATTTGTTGGTTTTGGTGTTGGAATAATATTTGCATTTATGTAAGATGGATTGGTTGGTAGAAGAGATAAGAATGGGCGATTGAGAATAGGAATAGATGAGTAGCGGTTACAAAGACAGGAGTTGTGAGCTGAGGATAAGAATGTAATTAATTGTGATTAATCTCCCATTAGATGTGGCCTTGTAGGTTTTTCTTCTAGAACGTCTCCTAGCCTTATGTGTTTTTTTTTCTTTTCCAATTTTTTCATGTGGGAAAAAGTAGGAAAATAGCTATTGGTGGGTGAAGGTAAGATATAATTTTTGCTAAAAAAATGAAATTTTATTTTTGTTTCTATTATTGAAGAAACAAGAGTGGCATGTGTTGTTTGGTGTCTGAGGTGGGTTTTGCTCTAATAGAAATAGGTGGGTTGGCATTAGAGTTTTTCTATTTTTCATAAGCAGAAAATAGAAAAATATATATTTACTGCCTGATTTTATTTCGGGAGTTTTTCTTCTTCTATTTTGGGTAAAACAAGAGAGAGATTGTTTGGGTATTTAAGATGGGATTTATGTACTGAGAAAGCATACGGGTGGAAGGTAATTTTTTTATCAGAATATGTAGATTTTTTTGGTTCGGTGACAAAGGACTTTTTTGTTATTAGTGGAATTTCTAGATTAAACTTGTGAAATCCTAAACCTTGGTTAGGGTGCTAATGGTATTTAGGGAGGAGGTTAGGTGGGAGTTGACTTGAGTTAGGGATGGTTGGAAGTATGGGAGGCATGGAGGGCCATGCTTCATGCTTGGGTCTGGTGAGGGGGTGTTAGCTTTGGAGAAAGCACATCTCTTTCTCCCCCCATTCTCTACTTAACCACCTCCCATCACCTCACGTCTCCGTCTTCAAGGCCATCTTCTTTCCATCCATTCCTCACCTCTTTTCCCTCTTCAAGGTGCGGATCCGGGGTTGCTACTGGAGGTCGAACGAGAAGTGGAGAAGGAAGCTAGGTGTAGAGGTGACGTAAGAGGCCGACGTCCAAGTTGCTGACCAGAGAAGGTTGCGGGTGGAGTGATTGACATCATTTCATGCTTATATTTGTATCTTATATCCATTATCTTACACCTAAGCAATGCTACGTGACGAGTTTTATGTTTAATTTTCAGAAATAAAGAGGTTTGAAGAGAAGAGCCATAAAAGGACCCAAAAGCAGGAAAAATGACTTAATTGTGAGACCTGAGGACCAAGATGCAAGACAGAAGGACCTGATCGTAAGACAGAAGGACCTAAGAGCAAACCAGGAAACTCCACACCATCATGGGGAGTATTTTGGCAATTCGATTCGGGTCGGAGCTCAAACAAACCAAGTAAATGCATCCAGGACCAACAAAGACCACCATCAAAGCCCACAACAAATCCCAGATGAATCCAAAGCTTATAGACAGCCAATTGGCGGTCTTGGACCGCTAATTGGCGGTCCATATGTCTCCAGATCCGTTAAGATTTGTGCTGGGCTTGTATTAGTGTATTCTTAGTCTATTTTTGGTATTGGTTTAGTCCCACATCGGGGGATTGTCCCCGATTAGCTTTTTCCATGCTTATAAATAGAACTCTTCACCTTCCATTGTAATTACCCATTGTTTGGTGGCATTCTCTCTACTAAGGAGTGAGCCTTGAAGCAATAACTCAAGGTGGAGAAGAATGCTACCTTCAATGTGAGTCATTGTTAATAAAAGTTTATTTATTTCTTTTAATCTTGTTTTGTTATGTTGCTTGTTTTGTGTGGGTTGCTTTACTTTGTTTAATCTCTTGTTTAGTAATTTTAGTATCTTAGTTAAATGTTTTCTTTACTTAGCCTAATCAGTAGTGTAATAAGTAGTGAGTAGTTTCATCCCCATTTGGGGGTGGAGAAATATGTGATATAATCATGTAGTGTATTAAGTGTGTGTTATTTTTATCCCTTGAGCTTTATATGATTTCCATAACCATCTAATGGGTTTTCACTCTTATCTTTGATATGCTAATGCTCTTGAATGAAGCTTAGCTTATGCTTTGATTAGTGGACCTATTTTATGGGGAATGATAAGGTTAGGATATGGATGAAGTTAATATTGGAAACACAATTTGTAGTGTATGTACTCTTGTTGCCTTTACCTTAGCTAATGTCTTGTATGTTTTAATGATGTAGTGAAATCTTAATTCATGTAGAGGCATAGTAGGGTAGTCTTTATACTTGAGTTCATGTAGCTTCATTCCAATTATTGTCTTGTATGTTTTAATGATGTAGTCTTATCTTAATTCATGTAGAGGCAAAGTTGGATGTAGTTTTATGATTTTATGCACTACATATTGTGAGGAGCTTAATGAACACACACACTTCTTTATGTTCACATTATTTCTCTACCCACTTTGGGGTTTAGTTTTCTTGTTTTTTTTCCATTTCCATTTGCATCTTAGTGTAGTTTAGTGTAACCAACCTTTCTTCCATTTCTTTACCTCTCGCCTTCGCACAAACCAAGTGTCGACACACCTCCCAGTGGACGACCCGTATTTGCCACCGCTTCAATGCGACCGTGCACTTGCGGTTAAATATAAAACGAGATCAATCATGGAGTTCTTGTGATCGTCATCAATCGCAACAAGATTGTATGCCAAGTTCTTTGCATTAGTTGTTTCTCACACGTGAGTGTGTCATGTTTTGGCTTGTCGCCGAAGATCAAAGACATCACCGCCGATGAAGGCAACAAGATGTACTTGATAGAGCCAGGTAGTTGTCGGCTAATGATCGACCGATGCCCTTGGGCGGTCGACCGGATGTAGTGTAATTTCTACGATTTTACCCAGCACCGGTCGAATGATGTATTGCGGTGGTCGACCGGTTGTGCATATTTGTTGGGTCAGAGAGTCTCTAATATTTTCGGTCGAACGAGGCCCCTGAGCCATACAACCATTGTATTGTATTTTGACTTGGACTGGATGTTGACCACCCAAACGGTCGACCTCCCTAGACTATGGTTCTACCGATGACTTAAGTGTACTACGTGTCGGTTCGACCGTGTGGATCTTAGGTCGACCGGTGGTGGCTAAATGAATGTAGGAAGACCCTGATATTTTCGGTCGAACGGGGCCGCTGAGTCGTTCGACCATTGCCTTGATTTGGCTTAGTCTTTGTCAAGTGTTGACCATCTAATCGGTCGACCAGTTTCTACCTTTTGTTCGACCGTTGGGGCTTAAGCCTTGAGCCCAACGGTTCGACCGTTGTAGGTGTCCGTTCGAACGTTTCCCATATTCATTGGGTACGGTCAACCTGTTGGCCTTTTTCAGTCGACCGTTTATGAGTGGACTGAATCCTTGTCATTGTAGAGTGCCAACTCTGTCCACGGAAGCCCATGTCCTTGCCTAGTGTGTGAGCCGGGAGGTGACGGTGGGTCAGATGACCGCGCCTGCCTAGGGACCGTCGAGTGGAAGAGTGTGGATACTTGGGACGTGCCACCTCTGCATTATGGACTATGGCGTAGCTTAGAGCTTTACTTGACGTTGACTAGAGTAGTAGACCTGAGAGATCATGGATCCCAGTGCACGATGTTGCACGACTCTACGGAGTGAGATGACTCTGCGGACTACAATCTGGATGAGTCGATTGACCGACCTTATGGGCGACAAATACCTTCGACTAGCCTTGATGGCGATGTTTGTGACCCCGCGCGACCTTGATAACGACCGTGTTGGTAGCTTGTGCTGTGAGATAGCCAGGTGAGGATTCCTTCGTGCGACCGAGTGGCGACGGAGAGGACCGCACGACCTTGATGGTGACGGTGACTGTCTGATGATGTATTTCGGCAGATAGTTTAGTTGTGGCACAACCAGGTGAGTGACAGACCTGAGCGACGACTCCGTCGGTGAGGTGTTGACCTTGAGATTCAGCTGGTTCTGCTGACGCGGAAGTGCGGGCGCCCCTCATCGAACCTCATAATTAGTGTAGCCACGTGTGGAGTGTGTTACGTACTCTCCGTAAGACCGTATATGCATGCGGTAGGTCTCTGTGGGAGACCCGATGATGGATTGTGAGACTGATGTCCTTATTAACCATTGGAGGGAATGTTTTATTGTATTATATCAAGTCATGTTATACTAGTATGATAGGTTAATTTCATTGTACTTTAGCATGCATATAGACGAGTTTGGTATACGGGGTTTCCTTATGGAAACACAAGCATTGTTGTTATATTTGCATTTCAGGACGACAGTAGGTTGTGGTGGGTGGTGACCGGGGACAAGAGCACTCTGAGATCTGATCCTCCTATCTCATTTTCCTAGGTCGTATGATTACTTGTATTTACAATTTCTTATACTCCGATGTAGTCATACCTTTTGACAACTCCAATGTAAATGGTGCACCTCTTGAATATTTTTATGAGTAATGTTCCCGTTTATTTGGATCTCATCCTGATGTTATTGTGTCTTAAATTTTAATTTTTTCTGCTGTTCAGGAACCTTACAGAACTGAAATCACTTGTATTGGTAGTTAAGTGTAGGACAGTTCAATCAAAGAACCGCTAGAAGAGAGGAGTCAGTGGTTATGAGATCTAAATGACATATTTGGACCGCAATAAATTTGAAAGAAAATGTATTAATGAGAATGCAACAAGTGTTGTGTTGGAGAAACACAAAGCGCGCCGAGACATCATAATGTAGTATGACACATGTTAGAAGGCTAATGACTAATGACACAAGATGTGCATGACAAACTTACATGTTGCAAGATTCTGGATAAACTTGGAACTACATGTGGGACAGAAAAATCCTAACAAGATGTGCATGATAAAAACATCGCACAATTGCATACAACCCTTCAATAGAGTGATGATTTAGGGTGAAAGACGCATGCGAAAATGTTTTGATATAACTTATAAGTATGATGTGTTCAATGAATATGAGAAGGACTAAATTGTGTCCTGCTGAATGAAAGAGACCCACCATAAACAATTAAAAGAAGATGAGGAAAATTATCAAGGGCCATATGATAACCTTAAGACTGTGTTTGGGTGCATAGTCCCGAGAATCCAAATTCTTGAGAAGCCAGAATTTCGTCAAAAACTCTGTTGCATTAAATTCGGAGTTGGTGGAGGCATTTTGTTTGGGTGATGAGTTTCTTCGGAATCCATAGACGTCCCATCTGGGGGTGGAGTTACCGATTTATCCCCATTCATTTGTCTCCTCAAATACCCTCTTCACTTCGAGCCATGCCATTTCTGTGGCTTCTGCTTCCCAAGTTCCTCCACTAGTGCCCCCTCTCCCTCCCCATATCACAGCACCATGCCTTCATTGAGGCGGTCGACGATCCAACCCTGAGCCACCACACCCCTACTTGCTATTGTATGTTTCCAGCGAGGCGCCAACACATTGGGACGTCTGACGGTGGCGGCGACCCATGGTTCTTCTGCTGCCCGTCGCCACTACACGCGGTTGTAGTTATTTCCCGTCATTATTGGGTTTTTGATTTATTTGATGTTTTCTAACAAAGGCTTTGGTCATAGGGACTTCCTCATTGTGCTTTCTTTCTGTATGACGACGCAGCGATCATTTCCAAGCACGTTCTTCAATTGTCGAACGATCGCAAGCTCGAGTTCATACTTTTGGCTGTGGAGAACATGCAACGTAGGCTGGAGGAGTTAGAGAAGATGCAGGCGTGGGTGGTTCGTTTGGAGGAAGACATCGCCAGGATGGTTGCCCCCATTAACCTACCGATTGGTCCAACTTTTGTGCCGAAACAAATTTTCCCTTAAGTTTTTTCCTACCATTTGCCTATTTGATATTGACGGTGTACTCTTCGAATGTGACAGACGACCCTCACCGACGAACCAAAAATGGGAGTTCGAAGAGCGCCACTGCCCCAACTGTGTGGTGGTGATCATGCAGGAGACACCAAGTCAGGTTTCAGTTCCCCCCAAACACACTCCCACCATGCAAGCTCGTCCGAGTATGACTGTTACCCAACCCCACATAGAGGAAGGATACAGAGAGAACTCCATGCGCCTCTAAATGAATTGTACTGTTGTGTTTGTTTAGGTGTTTTTTGATTTACCAGGCACACTTGACAACAACATTGGGTTTATGACATGTACAAATCCTAGTTTTGGTGAACTTATTATTATAGTTCCACTTTGGCATGTGGTTGTTTCCCTTATTTGTGCGTGTGTTGGCCATTAGAATAAGTATTGAATCCAAACCAATAGCAATGTAAATTTAGTAGAAATTGTCGTACTAATGAAATGGGACCTAACTTATTTGATTATTGTCTTCAAACGATGTGAATGTTGCCAATATTTTTTTGTAGCATCTTTGTTTGGCATGCATATGATTACGGATGAAAACATAACCCGATTTCATAAGTACACATGTGTATCGACAAACTCGAAAGACTAGGATTGTTAGTGATGATAACTTCTAAATGCATACTTGTATGCTTCATGACTGGTGAACAAAGTTTTGTGTGCTTGTAGAAATAACCCACGATGCAGACATTGACACAATTGTTCATATCAACACCAAAGGTGATAGCATCCCAAGCCAGGCGTCCCCAACTCATTCCAGTTCTACAGTTAACTCGGAGTTTGCCAGTAGCAGCGACGGGAGCATCCCTTGGTCCCTCCCGGAATACGATCCCATCGACGAAAGCGAAATCAACAATTAGAATTCTCTTGGAAGGGTTGATTATTCGGTTGTTTGTGCGGTATGTTGGGGTTACAAGTGATACAAACCAAAGGGTATTCATTTTTAGGTTGATTATGTATTCAACAATGCGTTTCAACTAATGTTTAATTTGGGTTATGTTTCTGCTTCAGCTGTACATTGGATCCCGAACTTGCATAGTAGAATTGTTCCACTCAATATGTATGAACTTTTTGCAATTTATAATAGAATGAAAGAGTATTATCTTGTTGCTGTCATTGGCTTCAGTCTTTTGGAATCGTGAGTATCCTTGTTGTATCATGCAATTGAACACAATCATGTTTTCTTGTTGCAATTACAGTTTATTGTCCACTGCAATACAACAGACAACTGGTTGAGAGTGGAGATGATTTATCCTCACTAAAAGTACCAAAAGTAGATTGTAATAATTCCCTGTTACGTGTCCAAATATTTTTGATGGACTAAGCAATTGGATATACGAGATTATGGCAAGCTCATATTGGGTTGAGCCATTGAAACTTACTCATGTTCTTCTCAGAAAACCATATTAAGATTATCTATATTTGAAGCTGATTAAAATGCTACAAGGTATAAACTTGGAGCTAAAACCTGTCCATTTCATTTTCAAGCTCAAAAACTCTTGCTGGAATCATGTTGCATGTTTAGCTTTACTGAGCAAAATGTGCATTGCAAATGGAAATTGGGTGAAACATAAAAAACACAACATATCTGGAGGTTTCTTTCAGCAAACATACAAGCCAACTATTGAGGATCTCTCGAATAAACACTAGAAAGCTGGCCGAAATTAATATGAAAGAAACATGTTGAAATTCCAATCGGGACAAGTGGAAATGCAGTTCAAATACTAACCCAGTTAAAACCATTCTCTTACAATCGTAATCACTAATGAAACAAATCGCAACCTCTACTGGGGTGACTGTTGTTGCTGGTCCATCCTCTTCAACTCCATTTCAAGCCACATCCGGCGACTGTTGGGGTCCCCAATGGCTACAAACACTTCTCTCTTATGGAAGGCCTCGAACAAAGCAATAGTACAAACATATTCTGTGGTCCCAACTGAAATCCCACACTCCCTTGTTAATTCCATACAAACTTTGACAATATGGTCCTTCCACATCTCAGTCAGAATATCTTTTTTCTCTCTCCAAGACCCCAAAAACATGGGACACCTTTTCCCCGAGGTATTGTACAGAAGGTGGGATGCGTGGCTTCTTTGTTTTTCCATTTTCATTTGGCATAGTTGGGGGTGGTCTTGGAGGTTCATCAACGTTGTCACCAGAGTCTCCCGTTTCCTCAAGGCCATCATATCCCTTGTGGTTGCTGAAAAGAGAGGACTGACTTTGGCTTCTATCTAGTCATGTCTTTGTTCCCTTTCTCATTGGGTTGAATCTAATCCCTCCATCAGCTAACCCCTCGTCAAACATGAGCCGCATCTCGTCCTCAAACATTAACGGACCTTCCTTGAAATCTAGTAGACCGAAATGACCCTGCAACAATATATGACAAGGTTATTTTCATATTTAAATTGTAAATTGCGCTTATAATATTTAATTAACGAAATGTTTTACCTTTTGGTGGTCCATCCACCAGGAATCATCCATCTCAACAGTTCTTTTATTGTCATTCCATCCCTTTCCCGTTTGTGCCTGCAACCACATCCACGTCGCGTATCTTTTTCTTGAATTCTCCCAATGATTCTTTATTTGTAGCCATGTGTACCGCAGTTCGGTCTCGCGATTGAAGTTTCCCACCAGATTTCCCCCCTTCATTGTTCAAGGCTTTGGTGGGTTTGTTTCCAACACGTATCTCGTCAATACACAAATGTAAGAAGAGCTCGTGGCATTCATTCGTCCATTGTGTGCCTTCTTCTTCCGGCAACCCGACACCAACTCCTCAACCTCAAATGTTGGATTCTGTGGTACAAGCAGTCCTTGCTATTGGCCAGTTTGACCACTTGAAAAGGCTACGATGTGTTGTTGTTGAATGGTATGATCACTATCGTAGCTTATGTGTTGTTGTTGTTGGATGGTGTGTACACTAGATGAGCCCCCAAGTTGTCCACAACTCCCAAATTGGGTTGTTGTAGAGACTCCTGGACCAGCCAAGTTGCCATAGAAGCCCTCAAACGACTTGTCATATGGAACCAATGACCCATAACTGTTATCCTCAAATTGACCGTCCATGACGGGCTGTTGTAAAATTTGTACAAATGTTAATAAAGAACAAGCAATACAAATACAATAACATCAATACAAATATAGACACAAATACAATAACATCAATACAAATACAAATGAGTTGATACTTCATAAATTTTCTTAAAGTAGTACATGCGACATCAATAAAATTACAATAACATCAACACAATTCTTCCATTTTAAGATAAGAGTAATATAACTTTTCGTACACACAATAACATCAACTCCTCCCCTCAGCAATGGCATCACGAATTTGGTCTCTAACAACCCCCATGTTGAACTCATCTCTAGTACTGATACTTGTTGTACGAGTAGGGCCATTATTGACACTGGTACTTGAGGTTTCATCAACCTCTTCTAACAACTCATCCCACCTTTTGTCAATAATAAAATTGTGAAGTGCCATTGCCACCGCGACAATTAGGGATTGCAACTCTAAAGGGTAAGGCCCCATGTGTGTTAGGAAAGACCAACACTTCTTGAGCACTCTGAATGCTCTTTCAATTACGTTTCGCAACGAAGAATGCATGCTATTGAAGACTTCTTCTTTTCCCCGGGGTTGCATTGCCTGAAACTCAGATAAGTGATACCTCGTGTTACGGTACGGGGCAAGAAAGCCTTTACGATTGGGATATCCGACATCGACGAGATAGTATTTATCTGTGTAACATTGATGTAAGTTATTAACTCTTATATTATAAAATTTCATGAATAAAAATGGGGTCATTGGATTACTGTCGGGGGGTAAAGGGAAGTTGTGGTCTGCTTTGTATAATGCTTCATTTAGGATTCTATTATCGTGGGCACTGCCTTCCCAGCCGGCAAGGACAAACGTGAAGCGCATCCGAAAATCACATACTCCTAACACATTTTGAGTGGTGTGCTTTGGATCTCTACCCGATCGATATGCTAGTTGTTTTTTTCCGGAACACTGGCACTCACATGTGTGACATCTAAAGCACCGACGCAATCTTTGAAATAAGGGAAAAAATTCCCGCTAGCATGGTCATGAATATAGTGCGGGGTGTCTTCCATATGTTCTGTCGGTCGTATCATATCACAACTCCACATTGCTAGGGCACGCAAAACAGAGTTGAAATGTCTACTAACCGTTTCCCCGGAATGCTGAAACATGTCCTGAATGGCTCGGTTAACATGTTCATGGCCTAACGCATATAGGAACATGTACATTTGTTCTTCAACAGTTATCTCTCGTGTGGGGGTTAGTAGACCTTGAGCTTTCATGATATGACAAAGTTTCTTGAAAACTTCGGTGTGCATTCCACATCCATCATAACACACTCGCCAATGACCGGTCAACATATCAATTGTCTTCTGGTGACCGGTCATTGGAGCAATGTGTACGGGATTTTTCCAAAGACTGGTATTAATATACTCTTATACGCATGCCATGACACTCATAACTAACATGTCCTCATCTTCTTCCTCTTGAAGTAATTGAATTAGCCTATTGGAATCCATGATGTATGTAATACCCCCTCAATTAGTGGTTGAAAGGTAAATAACCAATCATAATACGTGGACTAATTTCTCTAAGCCATTGGATGACAATATAATCTGAATTCACATAAATACTAATTTTTCACTACCATGGGGACAAGTTTTAAATATGACATGGCGAACGTAATTAACAACGATGTTTTGTGGACTACAAATGTATTGTTCATCTGCAGTACTTAAGAAATAATGACATGTTTCTCATGGAACATTAGACAACTAAGAGGTGTGTAGATTTTTAGCATTTGTTTAGAATCGTCAAGTGGATTAGAATGCATGCTTCCCGAAGAGTTGTTGAATGATCTTGTAATCCATAAATTGAAGAACTTTGAATTTTTTACAAGCCCAAATCATATGTAACGTTTAGTGTAATAGTAAATAACTAATTTGGATAAACTGTACTTATCAAAAGCATTAATCATCACCAATCAAAAGCATGTTAGTCATTAATCATCACCGATCAAAACCATGTTTTTTTTCAAAAACCTTAAAATAAGAAATAGTTGGTTTGGTTAAAAAATTCACAAGCAATACATGGATGTCAGTTGGACATGATAACAACCTTAACATTACGACGAAATCAGATTGGGCCATAAAATTTCTCAATGAAGGAAGACGAGAAATACTAACCTGGCCGACACAATTGCACCACGCGGGGGGGGGGGGGGGGGGGGGGGGTCCTACGCAACGCTCCAATGACGTAGACATGCCTAGTGTTGGAAAATCCGATGAAGTGAAGAAATGGGGGGGTGAGGGTCGTCGGAAATGGGTGAGTGAAGGGAGACGCAGGAAGGGTAAAGTTTTGGTGGTAGGTGGTCCTTTAATTTGGGAGATGGGGTGGAAATGTTACTTTTGTTCGGGACAGTATGGTAAAAATACGGTGGCAAGTGAGGTAATAGCGTGGAGAAGTGAGGTTGATGTGTCAATTGGAGGTCTTGGAATCCACGTAAATCTGGAGAAACTACAAATTTCGGTTTCTCTGGATGTGTTGTAAATCGAGAATCTAACCAACATTTACAATCCAGATTCTTTACAATCTGGATGATGTTTGGATGCAATGAAACCGAAATCTCAGTTTCTAGAACAATCTAGACCTAGTTAGTGTGCATCCAAACACAGTCTAAGATTATTGGCCAAAATAAGTGAAAAAATACCTTAAAGTCAGTACAATTTTCATCAAAATACAGATAATACATTCAATATGAAAAGAATCAATGCTAAACATACTACCAGAAAAATGCCCATACCAGAAGTAGTTACGGTCATTCTCAAAAAAAAGGTTACATCTTCCCATATGCATATTTACTTAAATTTTTTATACACCATTAAACTCTACAAAAAATATTTAACATCATTTGTTGTTTGAGATTAGAAAAAGGAAGAAAAACATTCCTGTTGAAGTTACATCTACAAAATTGATTTTTCAAATAAATGTAGCTAGCAAATATAATGACAGACTTGAAAATAAAATGTGGAAGTAGAACTTGAGAACCTACAGACTTACCCTTCTGTTGTTCTTCGCATGGTTATGAAAATCGGACCGGCCGGTTCAACTGGTTGAACCGCGAATCGGTGGTCAGCCCGGTCCGATAACCCCCTCAAAACCGCATTTCTGATCGAACCGGCCTGAACCGGCGGTTCGACCGTTCACATCACTGGATCTAGACTGTATTTTGGATGTGAGGTTTACCGGAATTTTATGTTTACGGTGAATTCACATCACTGAAAATCACATCCAAACGCAGCAAGTGTATTCCTACTTTAATGTTCCATGGTTTTTATTAATATTTTTTATGATGTCTTTTTATGATCGATGTGAATATGATGTTTTTAGTGTATAATAAAGTAGATATTCACTTGACAAGAATATCCAATGTAAACGACAACTAAAACAATACTTATGTCACTAGGGTTGTAAACGTGACGGGTAATACCTGCATATCTGACATGTACGAGTATGTGTACAAAATTTCACACCCGTTTAAAATTGTACCCGTTAACGGATTAACGGCCGAGTATGCGTCAGTAGGTGCATTACTCGTATATCGTTATAAATATATATAATATATATACATGAATTCTCTAGTGAACCCAGAGCTTAATTTTTCTAAATTAAGTTACCACAATATCAACCACTCATTTCAAATTGTAAGTTAGATTAAGAAAAAAACAATTATGCTAATGAATGGTGAGATTAACTGTAAATAAAATTCAATTGTGAGATTGTACTACTGTAAATTCAAACCTTTGCTGGATTATCCTACTGGCTGGTGAGCTTCAACATGGGTTACCATCTTTTCTTTTCTTTTTTGTGGGTTTTGATGGGTTTCGAGTTTCACGTTGCTTCGTTTGGTTGTTTCGTAAAGAAGCCTCTTTTCTGGGTTCTAACTGCAAAAAACTATAATAATAATAATAATAAAGACAACAAGTAACTACTAAAGTACCACCTCCCCTCAGCAACCTCCTATTGTCTTGCAACATCCTTCTCCCCACCCACCTCCACCATCGCAACCTCCTGCCACCACCTCCCCTGCCGTAAGCCATAACGTGGTGGTAGATATTGGACTACCGTCGCCCTCCGCCATCGGCCAAGAGGCGTGGGTCCTCCATCTGACTTTGCAAGGGTAAAAGGGCCATGGGTTTCTTCCATATTAAACTCAAGATCAACGTGTAATTGGATTAGAATTATTTTTACAAATCTCGGAATGTGCCATTTTGGGTATGTTTAGGAATGTAAAGCTAAAGTTTGGTTGGTTGCTTTGGTGCTGTCACATTTGTTTTACCAGGTCATCTACACATGTGAATTTTTATTTTACTGGACCTGATTTTGACATGACTTTTCAATTAGATTGTTCCTTTCTTGTTGCATGTTTCCATATTACCAGTGTAAGGAAAATTAATTACAAATTCTCAATGTAAGATATGTCATCATAAGTACCGATTTCGTAAGCTTTATTGAATGTGAGATATTTGTGTACATTATATATGGAGTCTTTGTTCTTCCCTAGAGTTGGTTGGATATGGCTACCTTGATTTGCATTACCGTTGTGGGTCTACTTAATTTGTGTTTGTTTGACATTTATTTGTGTTTGTTGATTTTTATGACATTTTCAAGAAATTTTAGTAGGTTATTTGTGTTTGTTTTTTTATTTTTGATTTTTGCTGCAAAAGTTTAGCTTTAATGTCCTTGTTTGTTTTGCCATTTATAAATCTTTTAAATTTGAAGCGCATTGGTCCCACAGTCTGGCGGTTTGGATATTGGACTCTGGATCCAGTAACCCGAGTTCATGTCTCGGTGGGACAATTTTTATTATTAGTTTTGCTCACTTGTTTTTTGTAACGATAAAAAAACCAGCACTCGAATAACTTAAGTTCACCGGAAAACCCTAACTCTCCATCTCAAATCCTGAATGGAGGCGAAGTTCTTCCGGTTCCTGAAGATCGTGGGGGTGGGGTTCAAAGCCCGAGCGGAGGCGGAGGGGCGGATGCTATACTTGAAGTTAGGTTATAGCCACGAGGTTGAGGTGGCGGTGCCCCCCGCTGTCCGCGTTTTCTGCTTCAAGTCTAACATCGTCTGCTGCGCCGGCATCCACGAGCAGCGAGTCAAGCAGTTTGCCGGCGACGTCCGCAGCCTCAAGCCCCCCGACGCGTACAAGGGCAAGGGGATTTTGTACATAGACGAGATCGTCAAGAAGAAGCCCGGGAAGAAGTCCAAGTGAGGTTGCTTCGCTTCCGGATCTGCTGGTATGGTTTCAAACTGTGCTTAAGTTTGAGAGGTCAGGTGTGTTTTCAGGATCTGCCGGTATGGTTTCAAAGCATACTTGTGTGGTTCTAACTTGAATGCGAGTCAAATCACATTTTTTTTCTTTCCTTTGTCTATCATTTATAAATGACTGCCGGTTGCATGTGGGTATGTGTCAAATGATGAATCGTGTAACAATATGGATTAGGTTCATACAAGCTAATCCCTTGCTCTTAGGCGGTGCCATTGATTTTAAGTGTCGTTTGTTGGGTTTCTGTTTTGAGGAATAAGTTTTTTAGGGAACTCTGCGTTACGAGGTTCATACTTTGTATTTTGATGTTGGTGTTCCCCTACTTTTATGAGGGATTGATGCTTACTATTTGTATAACCTTTTGGGTTGCGATGTTGCATATATGATTAGAATTGTGCTTCTATGTGTTGTTATGGAGAAGTTTGGGGTTGTAATTGTAGTTAAGTTTGGAATTCTATACACGGACAAGGTCGTCAAGAAGAAACCTGGCAAGAATACTAAGTGAGGTCACTTTGCTTCCAGATCTACTGATATGGTTTGATAGCGTACTTCCTCAGCGTGTCCAAGATGCCGCTTTTGGATATGTTGGTTTGGTTTGAAAGTATACTTGCCTGGTTCTAACTTGATTGTGAGTTATCTTACCTCATGTTTTTCACTCACTTTTCCTTTTAAATTAACTATTCATTAGACATGGGGTGTGTGTCACATAATGAATTTAGTATCAGTCAAATAATGAATCAGAGTATTAGTCGAGTAAGGGTTATGCTCATACCAGCAAATTCCTTGCTCTTAGCCTCTTAGGTGTTGCCATTCATTTAAACTGTTCGATGTTGCTTGTTGGGTTTCTTTTTAGTTTCGAGATATAATTTTTTGGGAGGGACTTTCGATGTCCAGGTTTATACTTTGCATTTTGATGTTGGTGTTCCCTATTTTTTGAGAAATCGATGCTTACTATTTGTATAACACTTTCCTTTTGGGGTTTTGATGTTGCAAATCTCATCGAAATCATGCTTCTATGTAATGGAGAAGGTTGGAGTTTAAATTGTGGTTATATTTGGAGTAATTAAGAATTTTTTTATAACTTTCCATGACCAGGTTTATACTAAGTAGTTTTTTGTTGTTAGAGGATAAGTCCTCAATGGAAATGGAAATGGAAATGGAAATGGCAATGACATTCTCTTGAGTTGTAAGGTCTTGGTTTCTTGCACTCATCAACAATTGTTAAGTTGGACACCCACACTTGTAGATGTTGGTGTTCCTCTGTTTTTTGTGAGAAATTGGTGCTTCCTCTTCGTATGATTGTTATGCAATTTTTGTGTCTCAAGGAATAAAATTGTGTTTTTATGCGGGAATCATACTTTTGGGGTTGCAAATTTGCAAATACAGTTGGAATTATGCTTGTATGTGCTTTGAAGAGGGAAGTTTGTAACTCTAATTGTGATCTTATAATAATTTTTATGTTCATTTTATTATGTCTAGACTAAGAACAATCAAGACAAGTTGCTTTAGAACTATACTGTGAAATGATAAAGTGACCTAAAATTTTGTTGACATCTGTATGGAATGCAGTTGGTGGCTCCTATTGGTAGGGGATTTTGGGGCTTGTCGTAGATTTATGTGGATCACAAAGTTGAAAATGTGACTAGAGTCATACTTTTATACGCTGTTATGAAGAAATTGGTTGTAATTGTGATCGTAAAAGTTTTTTTCGTTTTTGTCCAGTAAAAAAGGAAATTACTATTCGTCGTCGGAAATAACTTAAATTGTTCTAAAAATTACCTTTTTGCCCATCACAATTCATTTAATACCTATTACGTTCTGTATCTTAAAATAAGGTTCTGTTTACGTTTTCCTCATTTTCCTAGTAACAACACAACGAAAATGTCTGACAAAACGTTTGGATCAAATGAGGTAAGGGGAAAAATTAAAAAGTTCGTCCCGGGCGTCTGAAGGAGACGCCTCCACCATAGTTGAGGCGTCTGGCTGGGACGCCCCCACCATGGTTGAGGTGTCTCCTCCAGACGCTTCCACCATGGTAGATGCATCTAAACCAGACACCCCCACCATGGTGGAGGCGTCTGGTTTAGACGTCTTATTTTTTTACTTTATTTTTTCAGGTGGTATGAAATGCGAGATGAAAGTGTTGTTGGATGGGAGGATGAGTACGAAAGTAGGATAGCATATTGGAACCAGTTACGTAGTACATTTTGATTGTAATTTGTAATGCATTTGTAATGTATAATATATCGTGTATTTGTACGTATATCGTGTTGTTTTTTTTACCAGTTTTTATATTTATTTTAAGTTACTGTGATATGTTAGTGAGAAATAAATATTAAAAATACGATATGTAAACAAATATATCGTCCGAAATAAATAATAATAGTACACAGATAAGTAAATAATGTGCAAGTCAACTAGAACTCCTCATTCGAATCATGATCCGAAATACCCAACTAACTGTTCCACTCAATGAGGCGATCCCAATCTGGAAGACGTCATGCAACATGATCGTCATCTCTCCGACTGGCAAGTGGAAAGTGTTGGTGTCAGGCTGCCACCGCTCCACGAATGCTGAAATCAATGGCATGTCAAGGCAAGAGAACATGTTGTAGGGCAAGTGAGTCAATCCGCTATCAGTAAGAGTCACCCTCATATCATCAGGCATCACTGAACGTCAAACTTGCAATGTAGTACAAGCTATGTGCCGATTATGGCACTTCAGAACTTTTCGATCCTCCGAAACTCGGAATGACGGTGCCATCTAGAGGACCACCGGACATCATATCCGTCACGATTCAAGAATCGTCCCCAACTCTCTTCTTCTGCGTTCGGGCGTCTGCAGTGCACGAACATGAATCATCGGTAACAAACCGGTCAGCTCGACTCTTCCTAACGACCCACTCAGCTGAAGTACTACAATGTCTCCCATGTCCTCCACCAAAGTGCTGCCTCCCCTCCTCCTGCGGCTCCAAGCCATATCGGTCTCATCGTCACTCTCGTCGTGACTCCCCACCTCATCTGAATCATCCTCGTCGTCAAACAAATCATCACGTATCTCACGACGACGTAAAAAATTCCTTCTCCCTCCAAACTGAAGCAGAAATACTCTGTCTACGTGGATGACGAGGACCTGCCCATCTCCTAAACTATGTAGAGCGCGTAAGGGAATTGATTTCCCTTTTTCTCTCCGGTAACCCGACGACTATTAATCCAATTTTAGAAATCAAATTTCATCAATGGATTTAAATTACAAAATTTACAAATTTAACAATCGATAAATGAAACTAATTATTAACGTAATAATCAATTTAACTAACAATTTTATGATCAATTTAACTAATAATAACAAATAATAATGGGTTTAACTAATTACGTAATTAATGAAACTAATTATTAACTTAATAATCAATTATAACTAATTATGATTAATTTAACTAATAATAACAATTAATCAAGGGATTAACTAATTAATCAATCATTTAAACTAATTATTAACTTAATAATAATTTATTTAGTAATTATCACAAATTATAATTAATTTAAAAAAAATTAAAAAAATGGGACAAACATCTCCTGTGGACACCCGGGCAAAAAAAAATTTATAAAAAAAATTAATGACTTCTTACCAGATTCGACTGATCTGGGGCATCTGTTACCTCTTTTCCTGGCCTCCGAGACATCGTTTGTGAGAAATGTGAAAGTAATATGAAGAGAAAGTGGTGTTAGGAGAGTGAAATGAAGCGTTATATAAAAAGAAGTGTAGAAGGGAAATGGTAATTCGTACAAACGATTTAAGTACCACTCTTCTCAAAATGTGTTTTTTATCTGTGCCTTGACAGGGAAATTTATCAGTGCCTTGACAGGGAAATTTTCTACCACTCTTCTCAAAATGTGTTTTTTATCTGAACTGTTATTCGTCACCGTAAAACTACTTAAATCGTTTGTACGAATTACCATTTCCCTGTCAAGGCATGCCTTGGAAAAAAGTTACTTCTAGTAGTATATGTGATATGATCTTATAGTTGTCCAAGATATTATTACTCAAGAAAAAATGTTTCTACTAGCTAAAACCAAGTAGGGCTGCAGTTTCTACCGACGTTCTGAAATGCGTTCTGATGTGCCCGCATATGTGGATGTGGGGGAGAAACGCATCACATCTCTCCGATGCAGCCCGCATCCAAGCTCGCATATGTTGTCTGCATCCGAGCTTGGATATGCGGTCTTATGTTGCAACAATTCAAAACACCCAGCTTTTGTTTTTATTTTTGATTTTTTTGGTTTTTGTTACTCTGATTTGTTTAATATTGAATTAATGATCTTAGAAATTATTCAAAAATTTACCTAAATTTTTAGTTACGTGTATATAATTATAATATATATATATATATATTATTTAATTATTAAATCGCAAACCGTATATGAACCCGCATTGCATCCGCATCCCGCATATGTCGGATGCGGTGTCTCGCCGAATCGCATGCGCATCCCGTATTTCTGAACCTTAGTTTCTACTATGTAGTTTTTTTTTTTCCGTTGGTGACTGGTATTTCTACTTGGTTTAGCTAGATGTTTTTGATGATCGGGCATATATTGCATTAGATAGAGGATTTTAGCCATGATCCACAGTTAAAATAGTCTTCCCTTGTAAAGTTCCTAAGACCATAAGAAACAAAACAAGATTAATTCCTCCTCTTGCTACAAGCTGATTGCCTAGTTATCAAACCATGGGGTGCTCATCCATCATAATTCAATGTGCCTCCTGAGTGTGTTGAATCTCACTAATCGTAGAAGAGTTTCTTCCTTTATTGGTACTAGCCCGCACCGTGATAGTATGATGATTAACCAATGGCAGTACATTATATGATGGTAGATCGAACTGCATTGGGGAGAGGTTAGGAGGAGCTTGTCCCACAACAAGCGTACGAGCTCTCTTAATGCTTCCCACTTGCTGCGGCGGGAGTCCCGATCGCTTTAGTGTACCTAACCAAAGTTCCATTAAATCAAAGATATTGTTAAGCAACAAGTCAAGAGCTAACGTTGTTCCTCGAAATATTTGATTATTTCTTTCACATCATAATGTCCAAAAATAATAATTTATTAAAACATTATATTCCTTGTTTCCTAAATCGAGTTGATTTTGAACACCAATTGGAAATGGAGTGTTATCTCTCTTTATATTATTAAGATCAATCGTGGATGCTCTATCCCAAAACAATGCAGCAAAATCGCAATCGTAGAATAATTGTTGAATTGTTTATGGTTGGACAAATTGGCTCAGTGTTAACCCTTTTTTTAATTAATCTGTACCTTGTTAATATTTTGCCGTTGAGTACCAAATTAAAGGCCTTAACTTTTGGCGAGCTAAGTGTTTTCCACACCTCTTTCCTTCAGCAATCAGAAACGTTTAACAACTCTTGGTCGTTAATTTTCCATTTTTCTTGAGTTTCCGAAGCCTTGTGTCATTCTCCTTAGTAGGTGAGAATGCCATGTAGGTGTTGTAGAGATTCATAGTTTGTTCGAATGATATACTTCCTTTAAGACGTTTCTTGAACCACGGTAGTTCAAATACTTGATCTTGAAATAGAGTTGCTATAGTAATGTATTGATGCTTACTAGCATTAAACAGACTTGGCCACTTTTCACTAAGAATCTTGCCTTGGTAGTTGGTACCATATGTCATACCAAAAGAGTGTGTTGGTTTCATTCTTACCCGTCACATTGTTGAACCGGCATATGATTGGAATCTATTTTAGAAGATCTTTAAGGAAGGGTGAAGTTTTTCCTTTGGTATGTGGCAGTATGCCAAGATTTGAGTTTCGTTTGTATTTTTGTAGTATAATTGTCTTGCAAAGGCTTTGTGCTATTGTTAGTATAGTCTATAATTGTTTTACTCGAAGACTCAAAGTGTGTAGTTTGATGTTTAGAATTCCTAACTCTCCAATTTTTTTGGGTCTACATACATTACCCCAACGCACCAGGGTTTTTTACTTTGTTATTGGAAAATGAGCTATTCCATAGAAAATTCCTCCTAATCTGATCGATTTCGTCCAATATTGATGTTAAGGGTTTCCTAAAGCTTAGTTGGTACGATGCAAGTAGAGTGAGTACCGAGTTAATCATCATAATACGTCCACCTAATGATAAATTTTTGATTTTCTAGTTTTCTACTTTATTTTTCATTTTTTGTACCACTGAGTTCCAACTCGCTTTGCCTCCTTGTTTGCTTGATAGCGGAAACCCTAGATAATCAAATGGTAGTTCGTCCAATTTGCATCCTAGGAGGTCTTCAAATTGGGTTAAGACATGATTTGTCATAGTTTATCTTGAGACCAGATAAGGACTCAAAAATAACCAAAATTCGCTTAATACTTATAATGTTATCCTTGGAGGATTTAGGAAAAGGATTGTTGAAGGTTTAGCTAGATGTTGAAGGTGCAGTTTGAGATTGTTGTAGTAAAAATAGTGCTCCTTTTGTTATCACAATTCAGCTGTGGAGAGAGTGGGAGATTGAGACAAGAGATTCGAAGTGGGTGAGAGAAGATGGGAAATGAAAAGGAGAAATGGTTTGGTGGTACGAGCAGATGATAAGGAATCAAATCGTTTGTGCTCATTGTATTAAAAGAACATCATGGTACATTCGGATTTGTTTGGTGAAGCTTGACCTACAGCATGTTGTGTAAGTAGTCTAGCATTCTGATGTCCATGATCACCATTATATAGTCTTGTGCATCTTTCTTTCCAATCTAACCAGAAACCACTTAGAACTGAAAAGGCCGTGGCAGAAGATGATAAATCCTGAGGGATTTCAAGGACCATGAAATCTCCATTTTCCCATTCTTTTCTATGATTGGAAATGGGATCGCTTGTCCTATGTCTGTGAAAATTAAAATGTTCTATCTCCATGGTTTGCGTAAGAACGTAATCTCTATGATCGCTGATTGCAAAGAATTTGACGTTTGTCTCTAATTAGAGAAAATTCGAAGTCATATACCCATTTATTTGTAAAGACTTAACAAATAACAATATACGTAGAACTGGAAATAAATGCCGACAAATAACAATAAGATGCTTATTTTCTTACCTGGCATTTTGGTGTTCAAACATTGGGTAGGAGTGGGCGACCAAAGTTCTTTGGTCGGTTCTGAAAGAATTTTATATTTTTGGTAACCTTGTGTTTTGTGTGGCAAAGTAATATCTCATTAGATATTCTCTCAGACATATCAAACAAACCAGAAATAATTTCTGGATATATTAAAAAGGATTTTTTTTCAAAATAATGAAAAAAGAAATTAGAAGAATATAAACATATCAGTTATGACAAAATATGAGGGAAAAACAACACATTTGATTTCGTTTTCATTAACTAAAAATTATATTTGATGTTATTTTTTAGAAAAGAAAAAAAATAATCCGAGATGACTTTTTTCAAATAGTTTGTAGATATACTGTAGTTTCGAGATAAGCTACGAACCATATCCTAACCAAAAATAGAAGTTGTATTACGTGGTCACTATTAATAGTGATGCAAAATTAGGCACGGATACAAAGGAACCACAACGTCGTGATTACACGAAAATGCACACAACTCCAAAATAAGTGATCGGGATTCTCAACAAAGAAGAGTACATGATCGAGATGAGATGGTTGAGGGTTTTATACACTACGAACTCAGAACAAAAATTCAACAAAAAACCATAACATTATTTTTTCAAGAAAAAGATACCCAAGTGACCTCACAACAACAAAGGAAGTGGAACTGCGCAAAATCACTACTTCATGGACACCTATGAACAGCTAAAAACTCATCGGATTTAACGAGGAACACAGTTCACGCTCCCGTCTCGATCAACTTTTCTCCTTCCTTACTTACCAAATTAATAGAGAAAGAACTTCAATATGAGATTACATATAGAGGCAATGTCTTTCAATCTCTCCATCTTTACTAGTGAAAATAATATTTCCTCCAACCCTCTTGAGAAGTCTTTCTTTCTTGTTGGTTAGAAAATCCTAATGGTTGATGATCTATCACCTTGGGGTTAACTTAACTAATGATTGCATGTTGAAATCTTAGTAGTTGCAAAGCAGCTAAAATTTTCTTCTTCTTTTCCATCTTTTGTTCTGGGTTTAAGTGAGTTACGTTTGTTCCGTTAAATAATAGTTTTTTTTTTAAAGATTCTTTTAAACATTGGAGTCCTATGGTTCCACATTCTTTGGGATTACAAAGCTCATTAGTAACAACTGTTTCCTCTCTATTTCCATTAATTCTTTACCTCCAGAAGCTTTTTAGGTTCTCCCCTATAAAAAAATGATCCAACACAATTATTGGCCCCTAAAATGGATTTCGATGTGAAGTTTAGCAACTTCACTTTACCTCCTGTTTTCAATTGATATTATCTGTTTAACGATATAACTGAAGACATTCATGGTTCGTATGAAACTTAAAGATCTACTTCCGGATTAACACCTTTAAAAAAAGAGAAATTATTTTTCCAAATTCATGTTTTGGAACTATTTTTTCTCACATCTGAATACCAATTCCAACTTTTGAAGATCTTATTGTTAGATGCACATAATTTTGTATTACTCTTTTGACTCTGACAAGATTAGTCCACTTACCCAAAAAAAGTTCTCAAACATGACCGAAACAACAAACGAGTTCGTTGGGAACTGGGTCCCACCTCCACGTGTCTCCCTCCCATTGGTCGCATCGCATCACCCCTCTTCCCGCGGAGGAACCTTTTTAACCCTTCCCCAAAACCCCCAAATCGGACCCGACCGAAACCGTAGTATGGCGAAGGAGGCGGAGACTGGCGGCGAGCGGCGGTGGAGTTGGGCCCTGGCGGGGGTGGCGGTGGTACTGCTCGCCTTCGTCGTCACCTCCGTCCGGAACTCCTCCGGAACGGCCTTCTCTGGGCTCTCCAACAAGCTCTGCAAGTGCTCGGTGAGGTTTTAGGGTTTTTTGGGAGGTATTTGGCAGAAAGTTTTGATTTTGACGCTGATCAAGTTTAAAAGTTTGGGTTTTGATGCCGAGAAGATTTTAAAAAAAAAATGGATTTTGATGCTGAATTAGTAAAAAAGATTGGATTGTGACACTGGTTAAGTAAATAAAAAGTTGGTTTTTGAGGCCGATTGGATGAAAAGTTGGATTTTGATGTGGTGTTGGCAGGAGGAGAGGATGTACACTGGGATGGTGGAGGATTGCTGTTGCGATTACGAGACGGTGGATGCGGTTAATGAGGAGGTGTTGAATCCGATACTGCAGGAGCTTGTGACCACTCCGTTTTTCCGGTACTTCAAGGTGATTGTTTGGTGTTTTTCTTCTACTTTTTTGTTTAGAATTGGGTTTTGAATATTCGTTTTGTTTGGTGGAGTATGTTGGCATGCATGTGGTTGTAGGATGTAGGTGGGGTTTTGATTGCTTGGTTGATTAGTTGTACTTGACCATCTGATCTGAGTGTTACACTTAAATTGGAAGGTTTGATTGGAGGATGGTACGTGCATGTGGTGTTTTTGTAGGATATGGGTTTTTTGTTTGTTTGTTTGGTTAGTAGAATGTTGAGTACAGTGTTGCTCTTTGGTATATGACTATGATGGAATTCGTGTTTTGATGGTTGATGATCAGTTTGTGAGTAGTGTTGGCTCGAGGTGTTCACCTCTCAATTTGAAAAGTTCGAGGATGCACGAGCATGCATATGATGTATTTGTAGGATGTTAGTTATTTTTGTTTATTTGGTCAATAGATTAGTTTGGTGAGTAAAATTGGGATATGGTGTTGCCTATATGGTATATGGGTATGATGGAATTTGGCAACGTGCATCTTTCCGTACTTCGTAGGGTATGAGTGTGGTTTAGTACTGAATACTTGCTACTGGTTTTTTTTGTTATGAATTAAGGCATAATTGTTGCTAACGCTGAGAAAATGACAACATTATCTCTCTTTTAACTTTTAAGTTCTGGTTCATTAACTCGGCTTCTGGGTTTTCCAACCTGATGCCATTCTCACTTGAAGTTCGATACTAGGGAGGCCAGACACCATTATAATTCTGCTGTTCTGCGTCTTTCTTTTTTCCTTTAAAAGCATACTTTTAAGATAAGGTTATCATGAATAATTTTGTACAGAAAGTTATTTTTTTTAATTGTTAGAGTTCATGACACATCCATACTAATCCATGAATGTTTACTATGTCCAAAGACTCTACACTTGGAAGTTGGAAGTGGAAAGTTTTGATTGCTTTAGGAAAATTAAATCTTCTGTAAAAAGTTCAGTGTCGATACACATTATCAAACCTAGAAGTAAAAGGGCTCTGAACTTCTATCTTTTGTGAAATCCTTTCTTGGATGGGCAGGTTAAGTTGTGGTGTGACTGTCCATTCTGGCCAGATGATGGTATGTGCATACTTCGGGATTGTAGCGTGTGTGAATGTCCTGAAAATGAGTTCCCGGAGTCCTTTAAGAAGCCTGGTCATGGTCTTTCTGCTGATGATTTGATATGTCAAGAGGGAAAACCACAGGCTGCTGTAGATCGGACACTGGACTCCAAGGCATTCCGAGGGTGGATGGTAGTTGATAATCCATGGACAAACGATGATGAGACAGACAATGGTTTGTATTACTGATTTGTTGGTGGACTTATTTCAACCATTGATGACATAATCTTGATTCTTGATCGGACACCGGAGTCCTTTAAGAATCCTTTAACAATCAGGATTCTTGATATAATCTTTCTGGCTCATCTTCATGCAGCCGAGATGACATATGTCAATCTTCAACTAAATCCAGAACGCTATACTGGCTACAAAGGCCCTTCCGCTACCAGAATTTGGGATGCCATATATAGTGAAAATTGCCCAATTGGTAAGTTTATTCATGCATTTACTTGAAACATGTATATATGACTGAACATTTTTTCAGACACATTTTTTTTGGCTTATGTTCTGTCCCAAGATTTTTCGTGTCTTACAATATCATAATGATTGCTTTAATTCTTTATTATCTTATTTTCATATTTAAAGTACTACATAATATGAATATGCCATGATAAAGTTATACTGTTTCATTGCGGTTTCAGTACAATATTAACTTTAATATATTGTTCTCCTATACATTCTGAATTCTGATATAGGCCAGTGATGTTGGATTCTTTCCTAACACCGCCAGTCTTACTAGGTTAGGCGGACTTCACAGTAGGTGTGCAACATCGTAACTTGTGATGTTATTTAGTGTAAACAATTTGATTGGAAAGTTGAATTTTGATCACTGACCCTATAGAGTTGTAGTGGTCTCATGTGCTCTTCTTGTGGAAACTTGAAAGCGTTACATTTTCACTCACCTTCTATCAAAGGTGGTATTGATTGATCAACAGATTGAAGTATGAAGTATCGTATAGTTCCATTCATATTCAAATATCGTACTTATTGGACTTGATTGTTTTATTTTTGCTTCACGTCTATCCTTGTCCAAAAGGCTAATGTCTGACACTGAATTATACAGTTTATTACCATCTTCAGTCTTCACACTTGGTTGTTCTATTCAGTGTCATACGTTAAGTTTGGGAGATTGTCATATTGGTCACTCACGAATCGTGGACATAATGTTTGACTGATTCTGTAGAAGTACCTTTTGTATTTTTAAATTCCATATGATTTTTACAAGATGCTCTTTTAATTTTGAGTTCTTTCATGTGTTATATGCTGAAGTAATAGAAGGCAATGACTACTATCCTGCTAGATTGACATGTTTCCTTCTTTGAATACAGGTCATACCAAAAAATTCTAAAATTGTGAAGAAAATGTGTTACGTAAAGTTGAATTTCCAGCAGTGTTTACTTGGCATTAAAGCACATTTCATCATTTGTCTTTTAATAATTATTTTAATCCATCTTTTCTCTGCAGATATTTCTGATGATGTTTGCCAGGAGAAGAAGGTCCTATACAAGTTAATTTCAGGGTTGCATTCCTCTATTTCTGTCCACATAGCCTCTGGATATCTTCTTGATGAAGCAAAAAATTTGGCAAGTCATCTCAATTCCTGCTTTGTATACCTTTCTAATTACACATGATAATCTGGTTAATCCAACATTTCGATGATTTTCAGTGGGGCCACAATCTGGAGCTTTTATATGATCGTGTGCTGAGGTATCCAGATCGTGTCAGAAATTTGTATTTTACATTCCTCTTTGTTCTCCGAGCAGCTACCAAGGTAAATCTTTTTAATGCTTGAATAGTACAATCACAATTAACCTGGCAATGTTGCTGTGTTTTTAGTTATCTAAGTTGAAAAGTAGGAATTGCTGTAACCGGGTAATGCTTGAATTGTATAGTCGCAAAACTGTTGAAATTGTGAAATTGTTGAAGTTGCAAATGAAGCATGACTGAAAATTATAGTTACCAGTTGAAAATGTCGAAAGTGGAATTCAAGCATGATTAATATAGTAGTTTTTTCTAAAAAAATATGCAGTGCTTTTGGGGTGCGCACCTTATTCCTTCTTATTTTCGTAGGCTGCAGATTATTTGGAACAGGCCGAGTATGACACTGGTAATGCTGCAGAAGATCTGAAAACACAATCCTTGGTGAGACAGCTGGTTTATAATCCCAAATTGCAAGCTGCGTGTCCACTTCCTTTTGATGAAGCGAAGCTATGGAAAGGCCAGAGTGGCCCTGAGTTGAAGCAATTAATTCAAAAGCAGTTCAAAAATATCAGGTTAGCTTATCAAAAAAAATCATTTATGGGGAATATTTTCTGGTTTATCTTGATATATGCCTTTGTAAGGGTCTAAAAATCACCTTCAACATATTGCAGTGCAATAATGGACTGCGTTGGATGTGAAAAGTGTCGGCTTTGGGGTAAGCTTCAAGTCCTCGGCATGGGCACTGCACTAAAGATCCTTTTCTCAGTTGATGGTAAAAGTGATCCCAATCAGCCTGTAAGTCCATCTACTCAGTTCAAAATATTTCCTTTATCGTTCAATATTTTATCTACTCAACTAGAGACCTGTAATAGTTACTATTTTCTTTAGTAGTTTTATCTTTATTCCATGATATATCGTATTAGTAGTTTGTCCTTGTAGTACTCTGCCAACAATTTAAATTTGGTTTGACATAAATGATATCCCTTTTCAGCTTCAGCTACAACGTAACGAAGTCATTGCCCTAGTAAACCTTCTAAATAGATTATCAGAGTCCGTGAGGTTTGTTCATGAAATGGGGCCATCAGCTGAAAAGCTAGTACAAGCACCGAATCCCATCCTATCAAGCAAGACTAACTCATGGTTGAGTAAATTGAAATCTCTAGCCAAATCATGGTGATATATACCTTGAGTTTTTATTCTTATGATATGAACTGTACTAGTGATTATAATGTCAATAAAATTATACCTTCTTAGCAGATTTATGACTGGAGTGGAACAGCACAGGGGGTAAAAGGCGGATTGTCTTAAAGCCGAGTAGGAGTTTTGAGGTCTTGGCCTCTCTTGGAGAATGTACAGCATTGAAACTTGTAAAATTTGAGATCCCTGTTCTTCAAACTTAAACTCGAGGATCATATAGGCCTTCTGCTGCTTCAAAATATGTACCATAAAATGTTTAAGCCTTATTTGTTTTGCCTTTTTATCAATAAAAGAAGTTTTGGTTGCCGAATTGTAGTCTTGAAGGCTTTTATCTTTATTGTTGGACTTGTTCGGTTACTTGGACTTTGTTGTATTCCCTGTGGTAAGCCAATAGTTTAAAAGTCATTCTGGAAATTGAATTCCTCTAGTTAGAGTCTTTCGGCTAACCAATGACAGAGCTCCTTAAACTTGATTAACCTTACAGCCTAACACCAAATCCAAAGAGGATAAAACCGCCCATTAGATGAAGGCATGAAATAATAAAAAAACCTTCTTTAATTGATAATCTGGCTTTGTGTTTGTATATCAAAAAATAATCTGGCTATGTGAACGTAAGATAATTATCTTTTTTTGTCATTTAACTTAAAGTGGTGAGCATAGTCGGATTTTGTCATTTACATGTCTCGTATAGTCATTTCGTCTTGGAGCTTTCTGTTTATTTCATTTCGGAAGATCTTGTTCTACTTCATGTCATTCTTCTTGCGCATATACACCATATTGCCATTCCTTTTCGGGGCATAATGTCACTCAGTTTTAGTAACATTCGACACGTGTCATTCTTCCAGTTATTAGTAACTTTCGGGTCATTAAACCAAACAAGCAATGTTGGGCTGAGGTGATTGTGCTGGTTAAACCCCTCATCACATCCCAACAACCAAAGATGTCATATTGATGGTAAACATATCCATGATGGTAGGAAGCACTATGTGCATGGAAGAAAGAAGACATTGAAGTATAGTAGACAAATCTTAAAAAAAGAAGACATTAGATTTTCATTAGAATCAGAACAATCCACAAGAAAGAAATGGCTAGCGAAAGAGCATAAGCTCGTCGCATGGTGACGATGGACGTCGGTTTTTCACTATAACAACCTTGGATCACGACCATCTGAAGAAACTTGTCGAAAAGAAAAACTGGTATTAGGATGGATTGGTTTCACTAGGATCCTCCTCAAATTCTTCTTTGTACATCTTTTCTATCATTGGTTTCCACAACCGAACGCGGGCATTTATAAACCAATTTGAGATCTGCAAACCAACACAGAATGAAGAAAATGTGGCGTAAGTATGAGCAAGTACAAGATAATGTCAGGTAAATTGGTGGAATATTAGTCTCATGTCTCAAAACCTATTGCATCTCCAATAATAATTTTACGGCAGCAAAATAATTTTATAATACGTGTGAAAGTGGAGATTACCATCATTTCTCAAAATGTATGTTTCAGGTTTAAAAAAAAGGTTTTTAATGCTCTTAAATTTATTCGCATCTCGTATAAATCATTTGAATTATGACAAAAAAAGGCACTTTGTTCGTTAAATTTAACTCCCTAAAAACAATTTCAGAAGGACTAATTATAAGACTTAACAAAACTTTATCACGTAAAATTACCAAAATTTGCGAATACAGAAAAATGAATTACCTGATTCCTAGATAGACCAGTCTGTGAAGAAAGCATAAGTTTCTCATTGTCATTTGGATAACTGCATGGAAGAAAAAAATAATATATACTGCAGTGAAATGGTGTAAAGATGAGCAAACTAAGCATGCTTTTTTCACTTACGGATGAAGAAAATGCTCAAAAAGCCAAGTCCGAAGAATTGCGACCGAATTATCTGGCAATCCTCTCAAAGGCCTCCATGCTTGCCTCAGCGGAATCATACCCAAATTGGGAGACTTTCCTATCATTTCAGTCTTATTTTGATTAGACGAATCAGATTGAAAAATACGATTTTTTGTACGTGGATCAATGGGGAGAGTTGAGGATGCTTGTAGCTGACTTATTATTGCATCTTGCAGGTTTGAGAAGTGCAGAGACATAGCTTGGATTGTTAGCGCAATATACGATTTAGCAGCACCTACGCCTGCAACTGCTTCAAATGAGGATATAACTCCATCCATCTGTTGCCAATACTTCTCATACTGCCTCTCAAGCTGTGTCATATAAAGGGCAAAATGAGTTAAACGCCAATTTACAGGTTCAGGTTTTAACAGAGACATAAACCTGATGAACCAAAACTCTTGTGCTGCGACTAAATATTGATCAACTTAAAAAATGTACGGATAATATTTTGCAGAAATAAAGAATGTACTGCCGAAACACTGAACCTTAAAGCTATACAATATGGCTGCCTGAACATTGCAAAAAAGGCATGAAGAACAATAATTAAAGGGTGCAACAGGAAGGCTTCAAAGCTATTGGTACTGCTTCGTATTTTCTCATATGGTTTTTGTTATGCTCATGAAAACAAGGAACTATATTTATGGCAAAAAATTATTCTAGCTTTAAGGAATACCTATTACCTATACATAACCAATATCACTTTATTTTACCTCATGCAATAATGCAATAAGTTTGGTGTTTTTGGCGTTTTGCTTGTCTTTTTCTTTGAACGAGCATCCCCTAACTGAATTTTTTTCCAAAGGAATAGCTCCACCACCATTTACCCTAGATCGACCAGAAGCTCGGTTGGTTTTGAATGAATTATATGAATCCGATTCCACTAATTTGCTCACACAAACAAGTTCGTCAAGTAACCGTTGGGTGGGACACAAATATCGGGAATTCTGCAGAGGGCCCTTGGACGCCATATTGGCGAATTTTGTAAAGCATGACCCTCTATCGCAAATGCTGCTTTCTTGAGAATGCGTACAATTTTCGGATTGTGATGGATTGTTTGTTGAAGAGGGTGGGATATGACAATTTAAGGATAATGCAAGTGATCCAGAGCTGAAACTCGGGAGTTCATACTGTCTGTCATCTTGAAAGCTCATCAAATATCTTCGACAAATATCGTGATCCACACTTGGCTGTGTCTCTAATGAGGTGCCATGAATTGGCTGAACATTGGGTTGAAGAATGTCTTGCCGGACAAAATCATTATGGTATCCACTGCTCCACTGAGAAGCGTTGCGAAGGTCTTCTACAAATGACGAACCAGGATCCATTCCCGGGATACTGCACTTTTGTGAAAGCTTCATGAAATGCAGATACAACAGATGTTCGAAAAGTTGAAGAAAAAAAGGAATTAACCAGCGTTAATCAGGCCTCAAGATCACATTAAGATACACAAGAAATTTCTTCGCTTTCTTTCATCTGCATCTGCACATTAGAAGACACATCGATGAATCATATAACAAACAACATTTCACCTGAAAAGAAAAAAGCAATGCAGACCAACTCAGAAGAAAATAAATTTGAAACATAACAATGTGGTAAAAGTTCTTGTCCTACAGTACCATCCAGACTTTGTAGGAAAAGAAACACTGAGTCAATCATCTATAATATATCCAAAAATAATAATGATCTACATTAAAGTTGCAGGCATAACTCCAAACCTAAAAAGTACATTTTGACAAAGTTATGCACGAAATACAAGTCTATAGGAGTATTACTTCCACTGAGTAATAAACACAAACAGTTGAAGAGCACAAAAATCACAAAAAGTTGGCACAGCCATGTTGGAAGAACTACTCTGCAATAAGAACCCTATTCACTATATGTAGAAGACATCCAAAGATAATAAACTTAAAAAATGTAATGAAACCAAAACACATTACTATTCTTAATCACCATGCACATAATAATCCTCGTCCACTACATAATTATCAGCCATTGAAACCAAGACAAGACATTTTGTGACAAAGAAAATGTCTTTCAAAACTACAAGATCACAATAAATACCTGCTGAATTATTAAAATCCCAAATCACCCTCACCAAGTTGAAAATCCAAAAAATGGCAAACACAAGGTAAGAACAGACCAAGCAAAAACACAGAGAATATGGAATGTTGGTACACCAAAACATGGTCTTAAATAGCCACCCACACCTTCTCTTAAAAGAAAAGAAGCCATCTTTCTCTGTCATATTGATTGGATTCGGGATTCCATGAAAAGGGTCCATCATTCCCCCACTCCTCTCTCTCTCCCCAATTAGTTGGCAGTGAAACAGTCCTTTCTCTCTCTCATTTTCAGTTTGGTGGTGGTGTGACAGGGGAAGCTGGAAGTGGTCTAATCTGAGGGATGCGATGGGGAGTTGGTGATTTGACTCCACACATCATCCAATCATGGGGTTTGCTCTGATGGGTCATGTGGATTTGGGCCTCCGGCAATCATTGTTCTTCTTCTTTGTCTCTTCTTTGGGGTTAATTACAGTTTGTTTCTCCGAATTATGCATGATTTCAAACTAAATTTGAACAAGATCTGTTCTCTAATCAGATCTTTCCGTAAAATTAGTATTAAGAGTTTATTAGGGATACAACGCAAAAATTCTATAAAAAAACAAATGAGTATTTAAATATAAATAAATTAAGTTTAGATAAGATAAAGTGTTACAGGTGCGAAATCCCACCCTTCAGCAGTTGAGACCTGGTGGTGTGTCTTGTTTTCAACTCTTCAGCTTATCCTGTGGAAAAAATTCACATGCCTTGTGTAATGCTCCTCCTTATCTGAATCTGACGTATGAAATCTTTGCCTCATGCATACCTCAACCATCAAATTATGTTTCTATTTTGTGGCATTAGGAGTTTAGGACTGTATTAACAAAATGAATGTCAACATGTATAAGTTTCAATAGCTTCGGGGGAAAAAATCTCTTAACGTTAATAAGTGTAAGAAAAGTATAAGAAAATCATAGTTGTGAAACAATTACTAGAATTTGAACCAAGAACTTTTGGTTGAAATTACTGTATAAGGTGAACCAATTGAGCTAGATCAGCTTTTCAAAGTCAGATTTGTTTATCAAGTACCTTTTTTTCCGAACTAGTCCACCCATTACCAGTGATGTCGAATTTTATTACATTTTATGATAATAGTTTCATTCAACGTTATTAGCTAGAAATATGATTTAATGCAAGGTAACAATCTCTAAGATCTTTGTTGTGAGATTACCCATTCAAAATATGCACTTTTTCCATTTGTTTCATTGTTTAGTCTTTACAATCAAGAGTGTAATGGTCATTTTAGGTACAAATTGTAACACTAGTGTTCAGGATATTATAACATTGCAAGATAAAAACTGTTCTCCAGAGTACTGGTGTATCATATAACATGTTATGTAGGTGGTGTGGGAGCTACTGAGAATGGATTGTGAGACCCAAGAATTCAAATGCTTCACAAGTAAATTTGGCACCATCGTTTTGTTGTGGTTTGTTCAGGGAATCTAACCAGGTCTTCGAATTGGGCAGGTCTGGTGCAGCAAAGGGTGGGACATGGATTAGAAGAGACACATAGATTTGATGTCCTGTGTTGTGTGTAGTGATTTGGTTGTTTTGGTTGGTGTCAAGACCGTCAGAATCCAATGATCCATCTGTAAGAATTTTTTGGGGATTTGTGGGTCAAAGTAATAAAAAAAAAGGACAACTGATAGGCATATTTGAGACAAACATGCAAGGACAACATGTTTGATCCTTGAGAAGCTAGGATTATGAGCTTTGTAAATATAGGAAGGTTTACAGTTTGAAAATCATTGTAGTAGCAGAAATGCAGAATAAGGTTCAGGCTCATTATTCTCAAAAAAAAAACTTATTATCTAAGCGTTGTAAGATTTATTCAACTGTTGAATTAATCTCACCCTAAATCATACCCAAAATTACCTTCAGAAAAAATCATACTCAAAATTCAAAAACCAAATGATTGGACGATTGGTGTTAAATGCATACAAGATCTTAATGAAAATTAAGAAGAATGTTGTATACTGCAATATTTGTGATGATATGGACTTACAATTCTCAGAAAAGCTTATTGGAAACCAAATGAACTTAAAGCTCATTCTATCTTTAGCCCATTGCAGTATAAAAGAGAACATTAATAAGGAGAAACATCATAAAACGATCAAATGAATGATTCAGGATTAAAAGTAACCATTTTCAAACCATTATACAAAACAAATATCATTCTTCACTTCATCAGACAACCTTGTGTCAGACAACACAGATTTGAGAATCTGTGTAACGTCCTCGAACAGTGGAAAATTTAAAATTTAAAACATACAATCAGTAGAGGACATTACCAAAGATAAACACAATGTGCACCAACGTATATATATCAATATACAGATCTGAGTTTACAAAACGGTGATTACATCAAAAGCTATAAGATAAAATATACAAATATAATCACAACAACCCCAAACGAGGGGAAGCAGGATCAGGTCCCAGAAGCTCTCATCCGCAGGCACCACCCTCTACCGCCGCTCACGGCCTGAAAGCAGACATAAAATATGCCTGAGTTTCCAGAAGGAAACCTCGTATGTCAAACCCTAACACATATATGAACCAAATGAAACATGCATGAACGATGAATAACACAACCGCTAAGTTCCTGAGACCTCTCTCCCAGCCATAGTCGAACGACAACCCGGGTCTCAAGGGTCCTCTCACCCCAGCCCCACCAACACTCGTGCACACAAGGCACCGTCGGTCAAATAACCCCCCACACAACCGGGTCTCAAGGGTCCTCTCACCCCAACCCCACCAACACTCGTGCACACAAGGCACCACCGGTCTAATCACGACTACACACCGGGTCTCAAGGGTCCTCTCACCCCTACCCCACCAACACTCGTGCACACAAGGCACCATCACAAGATATCAGGCCGACAGTCCGTGTCGTTGCCCACCGGGGCCGGAGAGACGAGCCGCCTTCAATCAAACACTCATACCGCTATCGGGCGACAGTCCGTGCCGTTGCCCAAGGGGCCGGAGAGACGAGTCGTTTTCAAGCATACAAGCACACCACTATCGGGCGACAGTCTGTGTCGTTGCCCACCGGGGCCGGAGAGACGAGGCGCCGTCAAGTATACTCATAAAACCACGAATCCACCGAAAACAGGCAGAAACGGTCGAACGAAATTCGTTTGACGGTCGACCGATCATCACCTAGAGAACTGGCCCAACCGAAAAACCCGTCAATCGGTCGAATGGCAAAGGGGACCCGGTCGACCGAAAAGCACCAGTAAGAAAACATATTCGCAATCCACGATCAAACGGTCGGACGACCCCAAACTTCCGGTCGACCGAAAACCACCAGTAGGACTCACCAACAGTCCACACTACACGGTCGACCGAAACCACACTTCCGGTCGACCGGCCATTAAGTTAACTTAAGTCGTCGGTCGAACGAGTCAAACAGGCAGTCGACCGTTTAGATGGTCAACGCCCAATTGACATACAACAGTACTTTCGGTCGACCGGCAAATGAGTCTCGTTCGACCGAAAATACCCAGAGCGTCCTTCTCTCGCTAAAATTGCACAACCGGTCGACCACCCAAAGGGTATCGTTCGACCGGTGCGAGGAATTTGCCCAAAATACACTATAACCGGTCGACCGAACCCAGAACACCGGTCGACCGATTTTAGTGCAGAAACTGATGTGCAGGTCTGACGAGCCAAAACGGCCTACCGTCGACCGCTCCCACCCCACACTAATAATAGGTGAGCGTAAAAGCAAGTTTGACATACCTTAAGGCTTGAAGAAACCTTAGAAGAAACAACGGCGAGCGCTTCCTCGCGAAACCTCCTCTCTTCCGGCAAACACTTCAACTCGACACCTCGACTCCGGCAACGTCCAAGCTCCTCCCCGTCACTGCAAATCCAGATCCTCCGGCTCGCCTACGGGAGAGAGAATGAGCGGGAGAGAGAGAGAGAAAAGAGACGTGCGGTGAGAGAGAGAAGTGAGAGTGAGATTGAGAGAAAAGGTTTTAACCTTTATATACTCTCCACAAACGATCTCAGCCGTCTATCTAATCCATCTCTAATCCGCCCCTAACACAATTTCAACATTAAGCAAGGTTAGGATACTACAATATGTGTTTATGCTTTTTCCTGTTCATACCTGTTAGAGAAATATGTACCAACTGAAAGAAAAATGCAACATAATAATACAAATCAATATACCCTTTAATATTTCAATTGAAGTAATTTTACATGTTATCTTCAACAATTCGATTACACAAAAATATGCAACTTTTTCTTTACAACAAACCCTACCCACTATGTCAATCCCACCAACCTATTTATAATACAGACAATTTCGTTTCTAGTACTAGTATTATTCTACCCAATGCAATCACAACTTCAAGATAGTATACTATTGCTGAATTCTCCTCAACTGAAGAAATCAACTGCTAAAATTCACTTCGATTTTGAATTTTCATGCGACGAAATCGTGCAACAACTGAGACGGCCCGAATCGGTGCCTGTTGGCTGCCATGTTGATGTAGTTGTATTCTGTCGTGTCGTCCCCAAGAGGAGGAGTTGGGTTGAATTCGTCCCCTCTCATTGCCATAAAGCTGTTCTGTCCGTCCGGTACCGGAAGACCGCCTTCACAATGTTGCAAGCCTAACGTAAGAGATACTCCAGTAGCTCCATATCGGCTCAATTCCGCCATCGGGTATGACATAAAATTTCCACTTCCATCGTGCTGGGTTAGTGCGTCTTGGAGGAGATGAGAATTATCTACGTTATTAGCGCTCGTGCCGCTTGTTTTGAGGTTCATGTAACTGTTTCCTTCAAAGGCAGATAGTGGTGCATTGATCGTTTCCATTTCAGGAAAGAGACTTGACTTAGGATTATCGTCGAATTGGCTTGATTGAGATTTTCCAGCAGCAGATTTCATGCTTTGGTTGTCTTCCTTGTCCTCGGATTGTCCATTCTCTTCTCGACCTTTGGGGGGATTCTCAGACAATGAATTGGACTCCATTTCTGCATCTCCGATTTCTTCTTTGTACATCTCCTCGACCATAGGCTTCCAAAGGCGGACACGGGCATTTATAAACCAATTCGACACCTATATGAAGCGTCTCTAAGTTTTCAGGAAAAAAACAATTAAACTTTGAACTACCAAAAAGTTTAAAATATATACCTGACTTCTGGTCAATCCTGTCTGCCTCGCCAACATAATCTTGTCGGAATCTTTTGGATATCTGTTGAGAAGACCATTATTCAAGACAAGGAAAAGAATGCTCATTACCGAAACTAGAGACTTGTCGATGAACTTACGGATGAAGGAAGTGCTCGAACAACCACGCACGAAGTATGGTGACCGAGTTCTCGGGTAAACCCCTTTGTGGTCTCCATGCATGCTGTTGCATCATGCCAAATTGCTGGAAAGCTCTCTGTTGCCTGAGGTGCTGGTCGATGTAACGAAGGCGGGAAATCCCACCTTCCTTGTTGGAACCATCTTGTTCCCCAAGGCTCTTGCGGGCAGCTTGGATCTGGCTGTTTATGGCATCTCTGAGGCAACGGAAGTGTCGGGAGATTGTTTGGAGAGCAAGTGCGGTGTATGGTTTAGCGGCACCAGAGCCGGCAATAACGTCAAAAGAAGACACCACAATTTGCATTTGATGGTAGTACTGCTTGTACCTTCTATCCACCTGATATCAAACAAAACATCATTATAAGCATAACGAGCAAACGCAAATACATAACCAAATGAAAGCATGACGAATGAAATTAGTAAACTATGGTGCTCAGCTCTGCATCTAAACTAAGAAAAATCCAAAGCATTTCTTTATCTTACCAAGTTACCATAAAGAAGTTTTTTGCATGGTGTTTTAAATGTTAGTTTTCAGGAGCAACCAGAAGAACAGACAAATAGAGTTGATGCTTCTGTAACCGCATGAAATGGCCGGTTGAATCGGAGAATGCTGGCCTTCCCCACCCCCCACCTACATATATTGAATTTGCGATTGAAACTCACTAACCAGTGGTTGAACTGGTCTGCTCTACTGGTTAGATTTGAACATCGAAGGAATGGCAACATTTTATTTTACTTTATTGAATATGGCACCGCATAGCAATAAATATTGGAAAGTAAGAAAATGATTACATGTTGGTTTTTTCAATTAGGAAAGAATATTATTCTACTCTAATTATATGTATGATGTATTACAAGCATTTAGATGAATATTTTGTTACACATACATCCAGGTTTAACACCTAAAAGTACGATTTTTTAATAGTTAAATTGGGCTACTGATCAGTACTGCTACAACATAAAGATGCTACTTTTAGCTTCTTCATTTTTAAAGGAATGCACAAGGTGCATTCAGATACATCGAAACATTATAGAGAAACCTCTATTATGAATATGAAATGTCGCGGAACTGCCTAGCTTAATAGCTTTTATGTAGGAATTCTTTTTCTAAAATACTGAGAAATTTGATAGCCAAACCACAAGATGCCGTTTACAGAAAAAATAGATGAGGGTAATATTCAAATTTCATGCAGAAATGAAACGAGACAAAAAATTATCCCACCAACCTCAATTATTACTAACACAACATATGGTTTTCTATAGATACTGTGTGATTTGCTAGGTATACCAGAAAGTGCCCATAAGCTAAGAAGATAAATGTACGGATAGTATGAAAATCGAAAAGCCCAGCATAAATGATATACGCAAAGAATCATAGTAATAACCCCAGTTAGAAATAACGACAGTAAATAGCATTCAATTTTATGACATTCCAATTTCAGCTCAAGCTTTTCTAACATACAGTTAGAAAATACTATATTTTGTTTCAAACTAAAAAGTTTCTTATAAGTACGAAAAATTAGCAGCAAAGCAAGTCAAACAATAAATGGAAAATAAACGTCCATTAGAAATCATCATGGTGAAACAAACAAAACACAAAGTGACCATAATTAGCAAAAAAAAGGCACCTCATCCAACATAGCCAAAAGCTTCGTCAACTTGTTCTGCAAATCCTGTCTTTCAGTGGGAGAAAGCTCGGCAGTAGACTCGTTGTTGTTTGCAGCTGCCCCTTCACTCTTCGATCCCTCTTCGTTTTCCTTACCTGAATTACCAGCTGAATTGTGCATGCTTTGGCTTTTCTCCAATTTGCCTTTCAAAGACTTCCGTACGTTGACAACTTCGTCAAGCACTTGTTGCGCTGCCTTGAGGTATCTGGAATTTGGAATTATGCTCGCAAGTGTTGAGACCCCATAAGGCGACGGATAAGCATGTACCTTCTTCTCTCGAGAGCTATCGTCTCCAACCGGTTCGATATTTCCAGAGGTTGTCTGGTGCAAACTCATGACGGACATGTTTGGCATGGAAGGCTGGTAGAGGAGTGAGGACGTCGGGATCTGCGTCCCGAGGCTAAGTGACAGTCCTTGCCCTTGAACAGCAGAGGAATTTGATTGCTGCAACGACAAATTCTGCCCGTTAAGCACGCCCATTTGCATTGCTCGTCCCATTTGAGGGCTCTCAGAAACGGAATTACGAGCAAGACCGTCTGTGTTATCCATCGACTCGGTGAGGGTTTGCATGAATGGCAGTTCATTTCTCCCGTCCCTCCAGGCATTGTTGTACCCCTGAACTCCAAGACGAGAAGCGATAAAATCCGATTCGCCCATCGACGACCCTTGAAAGAGAATGTTGTTAGAAACAGAGAGCTCGACGGCATTCTGCTGGGGCTGGGAATTCGGTGCAAGATTATCTGAGTATGAACCAGAAGACAAGTAATTCATGTACATCATGTTCCCAGGAAGCATCGCTTCATTGTACAAGATGTGACTTGGATCCCTCGAGTAGAGGGTCGGCGCGACTTCCTTTGTATTGGTGGAGGTCGGGTAGTATGTAGCCATATCTCAGTAGTTTCTAGTACAGTTGTGAAGAAGCTTCAATTATTGTTGCCAATTGGAAGAGATCATTACAATGTGTCCGGCGACTCTAAAATAGCGACTTCTCTACAAAACACAGAAAATCATTAGAAAACAAGATTGAGTGGTTCCGGGATGAATTTGTATATACAAAAATAAAGGTCCTTTAGCTGTATCTAAAAGAAAAGAAAAGAAAAACAAACTTTGATAACAATTTAAAGGCACAATCGCTGCAGAAACCAATAAAAAAAGGAGAACTAAGTCAATGAAAAGAACCACAAAGATGGAGACAGAAAAACAAATCGGAGGCCAATTATCTTTTTTTTTTTAAAGATGCAAAAATTTAGGTCGATGGCGATGAATACGCCATCCACAACAACAATCAGAGATGTTTATATCAAAGATATATCATTGTAGTAGAATAGAAAAACCACTATAGTCAAGAGTCATCTAATATGATAAATGATAGACTAATTAATTCTTTCTCATCTTTTCAACTTAACAAACTTGCAAAGGAAGAGAACCCTAGAATTGATTATATTCCAAATAAAAAGTTTTTGGACCAACCAGTATTCTCAATTGCTCCACACATGATAAAAAAAAGTCTCCTGTTGAGTTATCTCTTTCCTTTGAAATCCTCTCCTACTACCTTTTTTTCTCACAGAAAAAGGGAAATTTGGCAGTAATTTTTTTTTAACAAAGAGAACTCTTTACTTCCAAAATTCCATGAATCCCCAAAACCCAGAAATCTCATAATCACCAAAACTGAAATCCCAATTCATGGACAGAAGAATGCTGGCAGAAGCCTAACAAACCACCAAATCTCCCACAAAAGAGCACCAAACCAACACATCCCACCCACACAAGAACACACAAAGAAGAAGAAGAAGAAAAGACAAAAAGGAGGAAAAACAAAGCAAACCCAGAAAACTTGAGCAACCCAAGTACCAAAAACAACTAAAGAACAAACGCAATAAACCTCACAAGATCACCATCACCAACACACACAAAAAATCTAAACACCCAACTTTGAAGAAAAGAACCATTTTTTAAAGTGGCAAGTAACAAAGAAGGGGTGCAAAAGTGATGGGTATGGACACCTTGATGAATCTTGAAAGGTACACCACCACAGCCCAATTAAAAAAGGGAAAAACAAAAAAGTGGCAAATCCAGAACAAAAAACAACAACACACTCACACACACCTTGGTTGGAACAGAGGAGGATTTGCTGCAGCAGAGGTTGTGGCAGTGATGGGGAGCACAACTCTGATCCCAAGGATTTGATTTCAAACCCAAAAAAACAAACCCTTTTGATGTGGTTGCATGACAATAAAAAATTAACACCCAACAAACCAGAGCCCAGCAGGTGCAGCAACTAGAACATGAAAAAAAGATTGTTTTTTTATTTGTTTTCCTGAAAAAACACCATCCAACCAACCATTGGCTTATAAGTCTTGGGTTTGGGTGGTGTTGTGTTTGTGTTTTGTGTCCTCTCTCTTACTTTACTCTTCACTTTGTGTATCTAATGGCATCACAAGTAGATTGTAGATATGATGATAATATTCTATCTCACACGTGAGAAAACCAAAACTCACCGCAAGGACAAACATTTACATGGGACAAAACACACACACACACACCTCTCTCTCTATCTCTCTATCTTATCTTTTTCTTTCTATGTCATGACTTTTTGTGGTTGGTTTGTTTCTTCTCTTTCTATCTCTCTTGAGAAAGAGATATTGTTTGTTTTATAATGTGGATGGGAGAGGGGTATGGTTAAAGGATTGTCTTCTAACAACCAGTTGGTAGACCTAAACCCTCCCCTTAAACCAACTTCCTATGTTGCTTACTCTTCTTCTCTCTTCTGTTTTCTTCTCTCTCTTCATTTTTCTTACTCTCTCTCTCTCTCTTGGGTTCTAAGCATGAGTTTGTCAAGTAGGTTGCACAAGTGGCATGGATTTTATGTTTTCTACTTGTGAAATGAAACTTCTGGGGTCATGCACGTATAAACAAACATAATATGATTGTAATTTAGCATACATGATGTGTTAATGTAGGTTTTTTTTAGTTTGTTGAATCGTGTTTTGAAGAAGCATCCAAATGAAATCCATTCTATGTTAGGAAAATGTTATGAAAAATGAAAACATTTGAACCTTATATTACATCGTGCGTAAGTTTGTGACACGGAGATAGAATTTATTGACATCATTTAAATTATATTTGATTAGTACTTCATTCTTTGCATAACATATTCCTGTGAATTCCACTATTCTGATACTAGCAAAAGTTTGTAGTGACAAATAGTTTGATTTAACCTTTGGTGCAACATATATATTATTCAAAGGAATTTCTTATTGTTCCTGCATACTTTTTGTCTACCTAAGATGACTGCGAAACTTATACATGGGAGTTGGTCATCATCGTGTTAAAATATGCAATTGCACATACAATAAGCTTGACAAGCTCAAACATCTGTAGCTGTTCTTAATTATTTGTTTTCCCTATTAGAGGTGTTGATATTGTAATTCATTTATAAATATTTTGAAATTCAGGTTGCGACATCAATGCCAATGGTGAAGGAATCCAAGTTCGTCACGTTGCCAGATTTAAATGGCCAAATCCTTGAAGTAATTTTTTTTTAAACTAGCTAACTGAATAAATGAATGCATGACAAGATATTCCCAATCACAATTTGGTTGTTGACACCAAATCATTACTTTATATTTCACTACAGCAGGTTTGGTACTATCACACTTATGATTGCAATCACCAGAAAAACATATAATAAAACATACTTGGAGAAATATCCATAGTTAAAACTTAAAAATAGTAATGGTTACAAAATAACTCATAACCAGACCTTCATGGGAAAGTAGAAACTATTCATATAAGAGTCCAAGTTTTTATCCAATACATACTGTTCGAAAAATATTTAGTGTTCACACTTTATTTCGTGCGTATAAACACTTAAAAATTACATAATCGTGATCACATTTAAAATTAGGAAACTTATGGAAAAGGAGTGGAAGATGGAGACATAAGATAGAAGATTAGATAGAGATAACTAAACTCTTCCAACTCCAAGGACCCATTTTTGCTTAGGGCAATAGAAAAAATGGTAGGGGTTGCTTTAAACAATAGACACCATCAATTATCAACGATATTATTTTATCATCTTGTTTGTCAAGATTTGAATTTAAATGTGTGCCCACCTCACACATGGTGATTTGGATTCTTATATAATGCATATAACAAAACACCACACCTTACTTAAAATAACTCGAATAGATAACCTAAAGATATTGACCAAATTAATAATTAGTGGTTGTTAACTGTGTTGACATCACATTTGTTGGGTTTTCTAATCGAAGGGTGAGGTCTGCTATTTGGAGTTCTTTTGCTTGCTAACCGACGTCTTCTTTTCTAATTGGATGATTACTTTGCTTAGAGCTATTAGAGTTTGAAATTTTCTGAACTTTTATCATTAGAAAACAGGTAGAAGCCACCATTAATCCCTTCATTTGCAAGTAATAGTCCATTTAATAAAAATACAGTGGACGCAAAATATATCTTTTGTTTTCATTGTGTCATTAAAGTGTCGATAAACTCAATATTTGTAATATCCTGAATTTTTTAGTTTAGGTAATAATCAAATATCTTAATGGACTAATTAAGATTGTTGGATGATTGTGTGGTTTTAGGAGAAGATGAAATTTTGAGAAGAATATTGAGAAGAAAAAGATGGAGATTTTGAGGCAAGTACTGATTCGTTATTCTTCAGTTTCATATCATGTCTGTCTCTCTTGATATTCGTAGTTGCATGCATGTTGAGCATTAATATTGATTTTATGGATATGCATATGATTGCATGGTGGTGTTTCGGTCGACATGTCCTGTGGCTGTGTGTATGTTTCTAGCAGAGCAACTTAGGAAAGAGCTACCTAACGGACAGCGTGGAGCCACCCGAGAGAGGAAAGGGCTGCCTGTCATTAGTGTGGAGCTACCAGGTGTGCGTCTGACAGATTGATAGATTTCAGAAGCACAGGATGTGGTCAAATCTGAATGGGGGTTTCAAATTGATATGCATGCATTTTATTTGTGATGCATGTCTCTTGATTGTGCTTATTGACTGAATGTCATATTCTGTATTATTTTCCACATGATTATGATTCTGATTGATTGATGGTTGGTACTTGCGGGCTGTCGAGCTCACAAATTGTTGATTATATTTTTCAGATTAATTATGAGCCTATCAGATGGATTTAAATATCAGAGTGCGCAGCGGTCAGGATCGTGGATCGTATCTTAACGCACCGGGTTCGGGCGGGTGATCAGTTGTCCGGGCTCGGGGCGTTACAATATTTCCTTCATCATTAGACAATCGCTAATTTGTAATAATAAATTTCTAAGCAGTATTCAAGTCATTAATCTTTGTTGTGGACAAGTTATTTGTAAGCCACAAAATTACCATTTGGATTGAGGTTCAAGGGGAGCAGATATTTCATAATTAGCTCAATTATTAGACTGGAAAATGTGCCACTTAGTTTAGTTCTCCATATTATATGTAACATGAATTTATTTTTTTCGAATTTGGTCATCTTTTGTCAATAATTTAGAATTTTCATTTTTGAACTTCTTTTGCAACCCGCCGTAGGGAAATGGATAGTATTTTACTCATTTGGAACTTGTACAATAACAACAATTAGATTGCTATATATTACAGCATATCTAGCTATGAAGTATATCTCGTGTAAAAGAAATCAAACTGCTAGATTTAACCTCAAAATTAAGGTATCTCGTAAAATGGAAGAGTATATTCTGAAATATGGTGAGAAATACAAAGACATATATATCTATCATTCTATTGAACGTTAGGTGTGTACTTCTTCATCTTTTCTTTCTCGATAAAAGTCTCAAAGCCTTTCTTGAAAGTGGTACTTAAACTTTAGTGATTGTAGTCTATGTCACGAGGAAGTGTTAATTTGTCCAAATGGTCCACGAGGAAGTCTATGATTCCAAATGGTCCACAAAGTAATATGGAAACATGCATTGACCTTGTAAACTGCCTTCGTAATACCACAATCATTGATGACAACATCCTACACATACTACAGGTAAGTGTATAAATGCACGACATTTTATTATTGTTCATCATTTCTTCCTCAAGATAGTACTCAATATAACAATGTTATCCTCTTGTTCCATTGCTTACAAGTAATATATGAGCGGAACCAAAAATAAATTCTTGTGGGAATAACACCTACAAATTTTATGTCTTAATGGGGCTTTGGTTGTTTTTTAATGGGTTGAAAATGTCTTTTAGGTATTAGGTTTTTGTAATTTTTAAATCAATGAGGGCTGTTATGTGTTATGTTATTTCAAATTTTCCGGAATTCATTGCATTTTTTGGGATATAAAGCCTCTCAACTACTATATTATATCCGAGCAACTCTAAGTTCTTGGAAAGGAAGAAATATATCTCCACTTGTCAAATCGTTTAATAAATAAAAACCAATCAAATTGTAATAATGAATAGTCACTAATGACAAAGAATTACGCCTATTTCTGATAAAACTACAAATTATGAGGAAATCATTTTCTTTTGACAATCAAACTACGCAATAACTAAATTAAGTCCGAGTGGTCATGAAATCAAAAGACGGCCAAAGAGCTAGTCTACAAAACAAGCATCAAAATAAAAACAAAAAAACGGAAAAAAAAATTGTACAAATCACATGAAGACACTAATGCATGGTCCCGACAAACACTGGTCCGAGCTAGCATTTGTACTCATCCAAATTGCACCCAAACACGCTTGAATGAAAGACTATCATCATCATCATCATCATCATCATCACCATCTTTCTTTCCACAATAAATGGCATTCCCCACCAAAAGTTGCTTTGGCAGTAATGGTCATATCATAATCACCAAAACAACGGCCCCCACTCTCTTTTGTCATCAAACCTCAATAATTGCTTGGAATGCCACGAACCAACAAATTAAATCACTCGTACCATTTTTTGTGATCTTATCTTTTTTCCATAAGGTGGGTTTGACGTCTTATGGATTCGATGGCAACCACCATGCACAGGGTCGGTAGAGTGAGGGAAATTTTGGTTCTCAATAAATTATAAAAGATTCGTGGTTCCAATTTTCGGTTTGTGATTGGTTATGAAGTGAGTAATTAAGGTATAACTCAACATGTTCATAGTCACGACATTTTGAGATCCAAAGGTGACTTAAACGAGTTTATTAAATATGTTGCTATGGGTTTAATTTGTATCATACTTTAGTGGTATTTGCTTAAAAATGACAGATGCTTAGGTGTAAAAAGTAGTTACTTTTTAATTTAAAAAAACGAATGCAAAATATACAGTACTGTGACTCAAATTCAAAGCATAACCAACATTTGAAACAATAATAACATATTCATGGAGACCTAAGCCCCAAAGAAGACCCGTAACTAAATGTAATCAATATGGACCAACACAGACATGAGTGAATGTGTCTCATATTACAAGACACCAATTAAATAATCCAGCACCAAATCAGATATGGCTCGAACCAAATCTGGCTTATCAACCAAATTGAGTTCATGGTGTGTTGAACTGCACTTAAGCCTCAGATTTGTGAACTAGATTCGAAACCAAATGGTGAGCACAAGTGCATTTTAGCTTAGGCCGGCACACTCATACCAACATGCATGGCAACACCAACAGGTGAAAGTCATGAAATTATCGAGTTGTTCACATTTCATCCTGGGCATTCATGAAGTTGGTAGTGTAACATCCTGAAACAACAGAAAATTTAAAAATTTAAACAATAAAGAGATCTCAAAATAACAACAACCAAGCGGGAATATTACTCATAAATATAATCAGACGGTTCACCAATTACAACAGAGTTTGTCAAAAGACATGAATAAATCACTACAACAAATGAAAACAGGTAATCATGACAACCTCAATGAGTCCTAATAGGATCCTGACCCCAAAATGTGTGTGTCCGCTGTCACCATCCGACGGAACCTACCGCGGTCCTGAAACATGAATCAAACAACAATGTATGAGTTTCCCATTAGGAAACCCCGTATGCAAAGCTCGTCTATATGAATGCAACAATACGGCAAATGAACTTATCATACTAGTAGGATGTCATATCAACATCCGCAATGCAACAAATCCCCTCCAAGGGGTAAAACAGGACATCAGTCCAACAACAACAACAAATACCCTCAAATGGTCAACAAGGACATCAGTCCAGCAACAACGGGTCTCCCTCGGAAACCTACCGTAGGCACATACGATCTTACGGACAGTACGCGATGCACCCTACGCGCGACTACTCGAGACAAAGGGATCGGTGAGGAGCGTCTGCACTTCCGTGCAAGTTAACAATGTAGTCTACACCACCCCAATGGAGTCGTAATCCGGTCGGTCCAAACATCCCTCGATAGGTGCCCAATCGAGGAATCATCGTCGGAACAACATCGACAGCATCGCCGGCACAACCTCGACGGTACAACATACGCCCGGCACAACATCGGACGACACAACCACAAGCCGGAACATCGTCGGCATCATCATCGCTGGCAAAAATCTCGGTTCTACAACATACGTCTGACACAACATCGGACGGGTCTAGACCATAGTCTGAAATGTCATCATGCTCCACGAGCCATGCATCAACATGCATTGGGATCCACGATCCCTCAGGTCTGCTACTCTACAACGAGTCAAGCAACAACACGTTGCACCACGATCCATCAACGGAGGTGGCGCGACCCAAGTGTCCACAATCTTTCACACGGCGGTCCCTGGGCAGGCACGAGCAACGTACCCGCCGTCACCTCCCGGCTCACGCTTTAAGCGAGGACACAGTTTTCCGTGGACATAGTTGATAGCAGAAGGACCAAGCACCCAGTTTTGCGCACAAACGGTCGACCGAAAGGCAATCCGGTCGACCGCCCCCAATAGGTTCGGTCGACCGAAAGTCTGCAACGATCGAACTCTCTGCACATCACTTAAGTCCCAAACAGTTGAACAACAATCTAAAACCGGTCCACCGAATATGAGATCAAAATCACACAAGTCTATTCGGTCGGCCGACTCAATGGTCTCGGTCGACCAAAAACTACCGGGGTCAACCTAATAGTCTAAGTCATATATCGGTCGAACAATAATTATAATCGGTCGAACAACATGCATAATAAACAAGTTCACTTAAGTTCTGGTCGAACCAAAACTAGAAACGGTCGGCCGAAAACCAACAGGAAAGCCTCCAACCCACCAGCACACATGCAACCGGTCGACCGCCACATGACATCGTTCGATCGGTGTTGGTTAAAGTCGGGCAAAACAGTAAAATCGGTCGACCGCCCTAAGGCATCGGTCGACCGTTGGTCGACAGCAATCCTACGCCTGCCGAGGATTTTACGTCGTTTCACGTCGCCGGTGAGGTCTCCGACCGACCACAACGTCACCCCAACGTGGGTGAGTAACAACAACAACAACTAAAGAACTGACATACCTCAAAGGAAGACGGAGAACGTCGGAGATCCGCTCAACGTCGACGTCCGACAGCACCCCCGCTCCAACGCACCTCACGTCCGCGCCTCCGCAACGTCGTGCTCGACTCCACTGGCCGGGGCTGCCTCCACCACCTCTGGTTCGCCGGAAATGGAAGAGAAAGAAGGTGAGGGAGAGAGAGAAAAAAAGATGAGTTTTGCTTTAAAACCCACACAACTCACTCCCTGCTACAACAACCGGCCCCTACCCATCACCCATCACTATTTCTCCTTCCATTTCTCATGCAAACCCTCCACTAATCAATGGATTAGTCCTAATTAAGGGTCAGGGTCTAACAGGTAGAGTATAGTTTGGTTGTTAACATAAACTACCATTATAGTATTTTTTTTTAGTTATACTTTCTGTCTTGATATTTTTTTAGCTTTAGTTTTCTATTACTTTTCGCACCAGTAATAACTTATCACATGATTATTAAACAATTACTTTCAAAATTTTAAATGATTTCCATTTTACTTTTCAACTAAAACTTGTTAAACAACTCAAACTTAAACTTCAAATGACATTAAACAATAAGTGTTGAAGTTCAATTAAAACGCACCTCGAAAATCATATAAATACCACAAATAACACTGGTTGTAGGATTTTAGCCTAATCCTAATCCTAATTGTGACTTAATCTTGTTAGGTGGTGATTAGTGATGGATGGCTGAGATGGAAGATGGAAGGATGGAGGGTTGAGATGGAAGGGGATGAGATGTGTGGTGGAGATGGAGAGGTGTGGATTGGATGGTTGAGTTTAGAGGAGGGGGAGGAGATATTGGGTGAGGTTCTCTCTCTCTCTCTCTCGTTCTCACGTCTCTCTCTCTCACATTCTCTCCCTCTCTCAGTGCACTCCGGCGAGGAAGAAGAAGGGTCTCCGGCGTAGGGAGGATCGGCGAGTGGTTGGCGGTTGGAGGTGAGTTCTTTGTTTTGCCAACCCGTCCCTTTGTTATTTTCGCTCTCTCGACCTCACGTGTCTGTCGTCGTGGTGGTAGAGTTGGTGGAGGTTGCCGGAGGTGGAGCTGCGAGTGAGGATCGTTGAGGAGGTGTTTGATCGTCGTTTGGACGCGAGATTCGTCGACGGATCGCATTTTGGGGAGACGTGCTCGTGGAGGCGTCGTCGTGATTCTTCAAAGGTCTCTTCAGACCTTTAGGTATGTCACGCTCGCTCACTTAATTACCGTGAGTATTTGGAAGTCGACGGTAGGCCGTTCGGCTCGTCGCGAGTAAACTTGCAGCAGATTTCACTGCCTGATCGGTCGACCGGTTTGTGCAAACGGTCGACCGTTCGTGAAGAGAATTCGGGCTCTACCTCAAATCGGTCGAACGATGCCTGTGGGGCGGTCGACTGATTGTGCATAGGAGGCAAGTCTGGAGAGATTCGGTCGACCGGGTCCCCTTTGCCGGTCGACCATGTGCACTGTCTTAAGTCGGTTGGGGGGCGTAGACTATATAAACGGTCGACCGCCCTTTGATCTTGTCCGACCGTGACTTAAGTGGACCTGGTGGTCGGTTCGACCGAATGAGGGTTCGGTCGACCGGACTTGTGCGCTGAGCGTGGGAAACGCTCTGGTGGGATTCGGTCGACCGAGGTGTGCTCGGCGTTCGACCGAATTCTTGGCGCGAGTAAGAGATTATTCCCTGGACAGATTCGGTCGACCGAGGTGTGCTCGGCGTTCGACCGAATTCGTTGTGGAGTTGTGGGATTTGTTCCCTGGTGACTTTCGGTCGACCGGGACCCCTTTTGTCGGTCGACCGATTGGTCGTTTTGTTCGTTGGACCGGGAGTTGACCATCTAAACGGTCGACCGTCCCTTGATTTGGGTTCGACCGAACGAGTGTGGTGTTGGGAATCGGTCGACCGATGGAGTGCCGGTCGAAGTGGATTGCCTTGTATTTGCTTGATTCGGTCGACCGGGACTTTTGGTTCGGTCGACCGTTTGTGTCCTGTTTTGCACTATGGAGGTGCTGTGGTCGTGGTTGCCGTGTGGGGCGAGTCGTGGTGCCGATGTTCTTCCGACAAGTGTGCGAGGTGCACGAGGGTTGCGGTGGTTGGTTGAAAATAGACCTGGAGCCCCGTAACCGTGTGAGAGTTGTGGTTGGTTGAAAATAGACCTGGAGCCCAGCTAGTCTGTACGGAGTTGGTTGAAAATAGACCTGGAGCTCTGTAGTACGTTCGGGTTTGTTGAAAATAGACCTGGAGCCTGAGCAGGGACCGCGTGTAGGGGTTGGTTGAAAATAGACCTGGAGCCCTTATACGTTTGGGTTGGTTGAAAATAGACCTGGAGCCCTTGGTCGTGTCGTGGTAGTTGTGGTTGGTTGAGGGTAGACCTGGAGCCCAGCTTGGCGACGTGTGTGAGTCGCGGCGGTTGGTTGAGATTAGACCTGGAGCCCCGTGACTGTGTTGGTGCGGCGGTTGGTTGAGATTAGACCTGGAGCCCCGTACCGGTGGTGTGTCCTGTGTTGGAGTTGAGAGCCCTGGTGCAGGGCGTGTTGTGATGTTTTTCTTGTTGAGTAGAATTGCATGCTATGATGCTTTTATTTCATACATATAGAGTTTGGCATACGGGGTTTCCTTCTGGAAACTCAGGCATTGTTGCATGTTTACTTTCAGGCCGTGATCGGCATTAGGGGGTGGTGACCGAGGAAATGAGCACCGCTACCGGATCCAGCTTTCTCTCAGTTGAGGTCGTGTGATTACTGTTTCCTTGTATATGTTTTTGATGTAATCACAACTTTTGTATACTCTGATGTTCACATATATATATATATATATATGATATATGTCGGTGCACCTGTGTCCTTTTATTGCGTAATATCCTATGTTAATTGAGTATTTAAAATTTTAAATTTTCCGCTGTTTTGAGGATGTTACACTGGTGACGAGAATATGCCAGTAAGGAAATCTTCACGTTGTTTAACGTTAAAAAGTCAGGAGACTTCGTTTCCAAAGGAAACTACAGCAAATCTTCATCATCGTTTTGGTACGTGACGTTATTAGTGAAAATCAAATCTTAGTTATACTCAGAAAGAGGGCTCATAGTCATTCTTTCACCACCCTGCTGTAAAAATACCTTGACAAATATAAAGCCATCAAACCAATTCCTAGTCTCCCTCACTTTTGTCACCTTCCATTTCAACCAACTATTACTCACCCATCAGTGCACCTTTCAATTTCCTTCGTCCAATTAATCCTTTCTGACCAAAAGAAACTCCAATATCAAAATAACTTGAAGATTTTGACATGTAGACTAGAGCAAGAAGAATCATCCACAGGAAAACACCCAGAAGAGGACAATTACTCCAAACCAAGAGGAAGATGATAGAAGACAATTTACTTCACGAATTTAAATTTCTATGTGGTAACTAAATGTTAGGTTTGGAGCAGTGGTGTAGGGTATAGGTGTCCCTATAGCTGCTTTGTTGGTGTTGGGGTAATGTTGTTGCAGACTATGTTGGGATTGGATGCAGATAGGTAGGGGTTCAGGGTCTTGTCTCTCCTTAAGCTCTGTGAAATGGATAGTGACCCAGAAGTCAAAACATGTGATATTTATTTAGATTAACTTGGAGTTAGTTCTTTGTTCTTTACAAGGTTGGTGCTCCAACGGGGGTGGTTGGAGATAATGGGAGTCCAATCAAACCCATGGATTTTTGGGATTTGTTTTTTGAGTTGGTGTCTTGCTGTTTCTATATGATTACAAGTTATGGCAATAGAAGATAGGATGGAGTTATGAAAATAGGCTTATTTGGGAAGGGTATAGGATGGATGATCCCCCAAGCAAATGATAATTACTTCTTTTACAGAGACATCCCTACAAAAACTCATAAGTCACACTTTTATTTAACAATTGATCACTTCAATAGCTTGTACACCCGTTGTTAGTCTTTGTCACCATATGACCATTATAGGTTTTTGTCCAAAGCATTGATTTGATTTAACTACAATTTATATTTCTTTGATAAGTGGTACTTCTAATTGTAACTAGGATAAATTACAGTTTTCCTCTTCAACTACAGGTGAGTAACACTTTGACTTTCAAAATGTGTAATACTTTGACTCTTTCATCGTTGAATTGTTACTCATATTTCGAATTTATCTTTATGGTAAAGTTTATATATCAAATGAGATGCTACATTTTGTTTGAATTTGGGTTCGATTGAATTAAATTTTAACTAATTTTTAACCAAATTGATCTCCAATGCTATTTACTATAAGTAAATATAGGTTAAGAATATGCCCAACAATAACTAGGATACACATGCTCTAGAAGATTAGGGCCTATAGAATCACTTAAGGCTTGATAAACAGTATGAAGAATAAGCTAGAGAATTTATGTTTGTTACATCCGAAAGCTTTCCAAAACCAATCACTATTGGTTTGTAAAATTAATCTTACTATGCATGATACAACGCATACACAATAAAGGAGTACATCCATTAATTCAATCAAACACCAATAAATTATCAAATATTAGCCCAAAAAAATTGAATTTATAATGAAAATTGTGATCAATATGAAAAATATTTATATGTGTTTTATTGGAACATCAAGAAACGTTGGGCATTGTAATGCAAATTTCACTTTCACAAATGCATAGACCTGGATAACGGGCCAGCCTGGTCGGCCCGTTATGTTAATCGGGTTGGGCCCAGACCCAACACGATAAGTCAGGACCTGGACACGGCCAGACCCTCGGACATGTTGTGGGTCGTGTCGGGCCGACGGGTCGGGTATTTGGAGGTATTTTAAGTTTTTTTTTGGGGATTTTTGTATGTATTTTAAGTGTTTTAAAAAAAAATTATTTGGACGGATCGTGTCAGGCCAGGGCGACACGATGAACACGAACCCAAGCCTGACATGTCACCCAGGTCTAAACGTGTGTACATTCATGATATATATGTCATGATAAATTCGGAAAAATCCAAAACGCTAAAATCTGAACCAAAACGTAAACCAATACATTATTTAGACAAGATAAATAGGAAAAATGGATTGATTGCAGTGGGCTTACTTTGTCATGGACCCAATTAGTTGATGTTGTTTGGAATATTTTTTTGTATCCTTTCAATATAGTAAGTTTTATATATATATTAAAATGAAAAATTCTATTGTACACTTTCATGACTCTATTTTTTATGGCATAAAACTTGACTAACTATCGAGTGCAAACAAAATAGTAGTGGTTGTAGACGTTAATTGGGAAGTTAGCGAGGATTGTGACTCTATTTTGTTTACTCTTTCTAGGGGACAACCATCTCATGGGTTTTAAGATAGCAAAGATTGTTGCTCTATCAAGTATCAACTACCGAGGATGGTCAATATATATGTTGCTGCGACGGAAGGATGTAAGGAGATGTTTTGGCTGCAATTACGCGAGGATAACAAACTTCATAATAATAGTCAGAGTGCAATTCATTTGGTAAAGAAAAGAATCACGCATTTCATTCAAGAACTAAACATATAGATCTATGCCCGAAGAAACTACACATCACCGAGAATACTGCAAATATAAGCCCAAGTCAATTCCGAAGGTTCTCTTGACCTCGTAGATTTAAGAGGAGGATTTCCGTCATTATCCACTATAAAAGGAGATGATTGGAAATTAACCCCAAGAGGCAGAAGTGTTAGGTCTAATTAAAGTATGATTCCGTCATAGTACTGTTAGTGTTATGACTTGGAAAACAAAGAAAAGTATGGTTAGATTAGGTAACTTGGACGTTTGCGGAACTCAAAAATTGTTTTTGTGGCACCACTTTGCCTATTTATATTAATCATGGATGTATTGATGAAATTGCGGATCGAGATTTCTTATAAATTTGTTTTATATAAATATGTTTCCACTTTAGCACGTACATCCTTCGTTAAGAGGAATTAAAATACTTCATAATTAATGACCCATGACGTTGGTTAATTTCATTGCATATACTAAATATATAATGATTAGTTAAGTCTACCTAACAAAAAAGGAGAAGGACAGCGTAGGATTAGCACCATTAAATGAAATTAATAAATTTTTGACATATTAGACACTATTCTAGTAGTATACGATTAAGTAAGGGTTTTTTATATATTAGGTGTTACTTGAAAACAACTAAATTATAAGTGTTGCCGTTTTTACATATTTTTTACACAAAAATAATTTCCAAGCAACATCCAGCCACAACCATCGGTTTAAATCTCCATAATTGAGAGCAGAAGTCACAAAGAACACAATGGAAGAAGCAAAGAAGCCACCATCAATAACTCTCCGACCCTTCACCCTATTCGACGCCGACGACTTCATGTCGGACAACCGGGTGGCACGATTCTGCAGCTTTGAAGCCTACACCACCAAAGCCTCCCTCATCCACTACACCACCACCTCGGTCATCCTCCACCCCTACTATCTGGCCATATGCCTGGGCGGTCGACCGATTGGTTCAATATCAGTGTCTCCAACTAGAGATGATTGCCGGGGGGGGATATTGGATACGTGCTCGCTTACGAGCACTGGGGGAAGGGGATTGTGACGGTGGCGGTGGTTATGGTGGTTGCTGAGGTTTTCGAGGAATGGAAGGAGTTGGAGAGGGTGGAGGGACTAGTGGACGTTGAGAATGAAGGGTCCCAGAGGGTGCTGGAGAAGGCTGGGTTTGTAAGGGAGGGTGTGTTAAGGAAGGAAGTACTGGAGGTGTAAAGGCAAGACCAGAGACATGGTCATGTTCAGTTTCATCAAAACTGATCATGTCACTCGACCAGCATCCACTGCATGATTTGTGGTTGTCTTGCTCTTCATGCTGCTCATATATATATATATATATATATATATATATATATATATATATATATATATATATATATATATATATATATATATATATATATATATATATATATATATATATATATATATATATGTCTATTTCGTAGAATAAATGTTCATGTGCTGATATAGTAGTGTCTTTGCAACAAAAACAATACATTGGTGTATGTTGTATTGTTATGTAATCTGGATACTCGACATATTATCAACAACAACAACAACAAAAAACTAGCAAGTAAGTTTTGATATCTAAGCATTTAGATTTCTGGAATCATTATCTCATATCAAAATTAGCAGAGGAAGTGCCTTAGACCTAGAGGCCAGAAGCAACGGAGTCGTGGAAGAGCTTATATATGGTTTCGGAGGAAGAACTAATAAAATCTCCTAATTATTTTGTTAATTTTAACCACAAAAATAATTTCTCGTGAAACGAAGGAATCTCTATGGAATACCACATTTAATTTACATTAATTCCGACTAGGTTACAATGGAGGTGCTGCTTCCCAACCAATCGATTTCGAAAATTGTATAGGAAAATATCCAACATCGACTTCTTTCGGGTGTATCCAAACAAAATCCCCTAGATAAGAGCCGATCAGTTTGACCATGAAGGTTGATAATTTGACGATAACCCTAGACAAATACACGAGAAAATAATATCAACAAAGAAAATATCATTACCAAAATGCCATAAAATTGATTAAAAAGAGAGACAAAGCAAGGTCCCCAAGGCAAGGTAAGTAGGTAACTTTGCTCGTAAATAAATGGTCAAGCTGGTCTTCTTATACCAAGTCTTCCTTTAAAATTTACAAATACGGGAATAAAAACATATACACCAGCTTGTAATCTGCGCACAGCTTCAAGAGATACCATCTTAGCCATGAAGGGTGGCAGGCTGTGAGAAAAAACAATAGTGCTTGGTTTTAGACCTTGTCGTCATGGAACCACCATCGCGTCTCCTTTGGAGACCTCCCATTCCTGCAGTTCTTCACGTAACGGTCATCGTCTGCGGGCCGTTGCTGCGTAATGAAATGCATATCAGTTGCTGCAACAACATGAGTGCACGACAATATATAAAATTGGAACCTTCGCAGGCGAACTCGACAGCATGGAGAGAAGGCTCATGCACACGGAACTCACTGTCATTGCAGGAGACCAGGAATCGTATAGTATGTCTATTACAAATACAAGTACAGGTCAGAGAAAACACTGAAAAATATGTGAGGAAAACCCTAAATAAATAATCTCTATTGCAATCATCCCACTTTACAAGATAAAAATGACTGGTGCCGTTTAAATTCAAATTTCCATCAAGAATAGCTAGCTTCAGGCATAAAGCATACTTTGCAAAATTTGATGGAATAGCTTATGCTTTCAACTAAAGCAAACAGATGTTAATCACTAGCAAAGAAAGATAGAAGTGTCCAAACAGCTTTGCAAGAAAATATGTAAACAGATGTGCATGAAGAAAGAAGGTAAATAATTACAATGAAATAATTCACGCATTATAGGCTTCAGCAAGAACAAGCAGCTAAGAAGAAAACAATCTGTTCTTTGGAATGCTAACATGACAGGAAACATTAAATATACTACAGAAATTTCAACACTTGTGGAGAGAAACGGGATTAAGGTACAAGCATACAACCAAGCAATCAAATGTCCAAAAGTAAAGACGACCGCAAAATATCTCCCAGATGACCACATAACGTAAGATTGCTTAGTCGGGAATTACCTAGGCAGATATGCCCATTGCTGTAAATATGAGGATGAGATGGTACGGGATGCAGAAAGATGACCTAGATAATAAGAATATTGGTGAGAACAGACTCCTGTACCTACTCATCCAGAATAATAACTTCAAAAGTCCCCACCTGAGGTGCCTCCATAGGGTAGTGCTCTGGAAAGTCCACCTGAAGCTGGTAGGTCTCTCCAGCGTAAAGTGTGCCTGGTGCCCCAACTACACCAATGATCCACCTGGGTAACAAAACAAAAAAAACAGCCCAATCGGGTAGATCTTAAAAATCTAACTTTTCAAAATTCTAATCTTTACAAACAACCACCATGGGAGAACCATATAAAGAGCAAACTAACAACAAATAGTATGCCCTAACTACCAAAATTGATCTTTACAGATGACAAAGAAAGCGCAAATTTGGCGACACAAACCATTTTGAAGTGTTTGTGCTTCCTCGGAGTCAACCAAACAACCAAAATTAGCCAAATTCAACATAAAGACATCAAACTAACTTCTAAGGTCAAAATTTCATACCACGAAAGTCAAAAAACAAAAGTAGCCAACTTAAAACATAAACTAAGCAATTATCTCCTAGCTTCTACAAATGCAAAATTTCATAAATGAGCACCGATCACCGAAAATTAGCCAACTTCAACACAAAGGCAACAAACTAACTTGTAAAATCAAATATTCACATCACCAAAGTCAAAAAAACAAAAATAAAAGTAGCCAACTTAAACACGAACTACACAACAAACATTATGTCCTAACTTCCATCTTCCACACCAGTGAGTCATACAAAACGGAAAAAAAACTTTAATTTAAAGACAAGCTTACAGTTGATACCATCTAACTAATTCTTCACAAAAAAAACAAAATAACCCAAATTCTATACAGTTTCGTTTATTGATACTGAATCATGAACAGATGCAAAGCAAATTGTACAAGAGAACTATGTGAGATACCGGAAGGAGTCAAAATCAACAATAGAAACTATAAAATATAACTTCTAGATATTCGGCTTTTGAAGAGTCACTCCATGGCTAAAATGAGCAAAGATATGATCAATAAATACTACACTAAATTTCCAACCTTTACACTGAGTAGTGTGAAAGAAGGGACTATACACTCACTAACACATTCTGCCCTCACTTGTTAAAAGTGATAATCGGGGGCAAAAAAAGAAGAAGAGAAACTTCAATACAAAGTCAAGAATCAATAATGTGTCATATAGATTCAACTTTCAGAGACAAGTTCCCCTGACAACCAGAAGGAGACACTACACCCTTACATCTAAAAGTCCAATCTTTACCTAGAGTGAAATTATGGCCTCCCTCTATAAATGCAACTTTTTTCAAGCAAATCTCCAAACAATAAGGACACAAATACTATAACCCAAAAGCTATTGTCTATGAACATGAATTTCAATTGATCAACAAAGACTATAATGATTAGACCTAACTTCTACAAAGCTATTGTCTATGAACATGAATTTCAGTAAACAAAAGTAGCCAAAGTCAACAATAAACACTGAACCCTGTCCCCCCAAAATCAAATATTAACCCAAAAGAGTTACAACACAACCAAAAAAATCAATCAAAACTATATCTTATGTGAAATCAACTTCTCTTATGTGAAATCAACTTCAGCTAACGGGTACCCAGAACCTCCAAAGGAGCCAAATTGATCAACAAATACTATGATCAAACCCCTAACAACAACAAAGGAGCTCAATCAAGCAACAAAGGCACCCCTGAGCTTCTGAAAATCCAGGAGTTAACACTCCGGAATCCAAAAACGGACCGAGTTCAATGAAACATAACATTCTCCGAACTTCTAAAACTCCAAATTTTCCAAAAACAACCAAAATGAAGCTCAATTTGGCTAAGTAAACTTCTCAAAATCCAAAAAAAGAGCCCGAATCCAATCCCCCCCCCCCCCCCCCCCCCCCCCCCCCCCCAACTTCTAAAAGTCCAACGCTCCCGGCCCAAATAACACGGAAGGACCTCAGAAGTTCCAAAAACCCAATCTTTACCCTTAGAATCCGAAAAAAGCGACCGAAATCAACTCATGAACAAAAGCAAACTCTCGATCTTAAAAATCAACCGAACCGAAACCCTAGAATCTTCCCATCCCATCCCATCATGGGCGGACCTGCTGAGGTTGTCGGAGACCTTGTAGGTGAAGCCGGCTGGGGGCCTGAGCTGCCACTCGAGGAGCTCCTTCTGGAGGCGGTGGCACGCGATCTTGCTCAGGCTCTGCAAGCGAGAGATCAGGTTAGGGGAGAGGAATTCGGAAATCGGAAGCGGATTAGGGTAGAGATGGAACAAACCTTGCGAGATGAGGCGGACGAACTCGTCATCGCCGCCCTCCTTTCCTCTTCTTGATGGCTCCCGACACAAATCTACTGACGCAGACCGACACAAATCCAGGAGAGACGGGCCTTTTTAAAAAAAATTAATAATTTGTTCGATTAATTTTAATTATTATGCGAATTTCGAACTTCCTCTTTCCGGGAAGTGGAACTCTCTTACGAAATTAATAATTAAAATTAATAATTAAAATTAATTACTAAGATTATAATAAATTATAAGGCCAAATTACGGTGACCAAATGTTCCACGAGGTCAATCAACGTAAGTTTTTTTTTATGTTCACATATTTAATAAACGAATATGTTCTCATTTCAATTGTCTTTCCAACGGATCTGGAATCATCAAATTTCATGTTTGATGTGAATGTTATGAATAAAATGATCAAACTCATTCGGCGAAAATAACTCAGCTCGTTCGATGAAAATGACTTAGCTCGTTATGCGAAAATAACTCAGCTCGTTTAGTCGAAGACGACTCAGCTCATTTAGTTCTTTTTGTGTTACAACAGAAAAAACCAAAATAAAACTTACACGATTGAAATCCATCTTAATAGTCTGGTGTATAAGATTTAGGGAAGAAATATGTTGAGAGATAGAGAGTTAGGATAAATATGGATATTGGTAAGATGAATTGTATGATTTGTAATTATGACAAAAATAAAAAAGATAAATGTGACATTTGATATTCTTTTGAATGCTATAAAAATCAATGACCATAAAAAAAGGGAACTACTAAACGTCGCCCCAAAACTACTTGAATCGCCCCTTGAAATTACCAAATTACCCTTAACAATATATTTAATACCCATATCGTCCCGTGTCTTTAAACAAGGTTTTTGACTCAGTTTTACTAACATTCCTAGTACCAACACTACGAAAATGTCTGGCGAAACACCTAAATCAGGCGAAGTAACGGAGACGGATTTTTTTTCCGACTCGGGCGTCTGGCTAAGACGCCTGCACCATCGTGGAGGCGTCTGGCTAAGACGCCTCCACCAAGGTTGAGGCGTCTTAGCCAGACGCCTCCACGATGGTACAGGCGTCTTAGCCAGACGCCTATACCATGGTGTAAGCGTCTCGCTAAGACGCCTCAACCATGGTGGACGCGTCTTAGCTAGACGCCGCCACGATGGTACAGACGTCTTAGCCAGACGTCCCGTTGTTTTTAATTTTTTTGTCAAATCAAAATTATACGGTGTGTTATCTCAAATTATTTGACGTTTCTTTGCAAGTTTTCGGTGGTAACCGGTCGGATTACAATGAGTTTTTTTGCAAGTGATGAAGATTCAAAAAAATTCCAGATCCAACATTTTTTAAGATCCAAAATCCCCCGGCGGTAAAACATTCTGACTTACAAATACCACATCGACAGGTCATTCGGGGGTTGAATTTTCGGTGTACCGAAGAGGTATCGGTCATCCTAATATAATAATTATTAACTTATTAATTAATTTAACAATTATCTAAATTTATAATCAATTATCTTTTTTAAAAAAATAATAAAAAATTACGGGCGTCCGACGGAGCCGCTCCCACGTAGGGGGAGGCGTATTAGCCAGACGCCCCCTCCTACGTGGGGGCGGCTCCGTCGGACGCCCATAATTTTTTATTATTTTTTTATTAAAAAGATGTTAGATATTTTACCAGATTCGAGTACATTGGGGCGTTCGTTGGTTCATTACTGACCTCCAAAATATTATTTTTTATGATTATAAGAGGAATATGAAGAGAGATGTGTGATAGGAGGGTAAAATGTCGCGTTATAGCAGTAGAAATGAGAGAAGGACAAAATGGTAATTTCAATGGGCGATTTAAGTAATTTTAGGGACGATGTTTAGCAATTCAGTAAAAAAAACCTCAAATAAATAAACCTTCAGTCAATGACCTTAGAATATATTTTTGGTACAAATTCAAATAAAGTTCGGTCTTCCGCAGGAGAGATTGAATTAAATGCCTACCACCACCTACCAGAAAAGGTTTCCCCTGAGTTTCCTAAATTTAAAAACTAATGACATGCTAAGAACCCAACATATATCAATATCGGAAATGGATTTTTTGAGAAAAAAGTCTGCTTGGATACATAAACAATTTTCCATGGGCAACAAAGAAAGTCTTCTCTCAACAAATTGTGAAAGTATTGAGCGTTTACTTATGACTCTGTTAAAACGTTGATTGTTATTAGGAGTGTTTTTGTCTAAAGACAACAGAAAATTTAAAACAAATAACTAAATAATTACAATCCAAAAGAACGGGACTGCTACTCAAAAATATCACCAAAGGTGCACCAATATACAAAGAGTTTGTCAAAAATATGATTACATCAAAAATATCAACTACGAATATACACAACACCTGTAATCATAACTACCTAAAAAGATAGACAGCAGTATCCAGTCCCGGTATTAAACGGAATTAAGGAGAAAGAGGTTGATTTCTATATATTGTTCTGAGTTTTACATGAGTTTGTATATATATACACACTAAGTTGGGTGACCGTTTGAAGTTAATGCTGAGTGAAGAGATGCATCCTTTGGGAGAAGACGCGATGATTGACGAGGAGGTGCGTTTGCATATTTCAACACTCCCCCTCAAGTTGGGCCTGGAAGAGATTGTAGGTGCCTAACTTGATTATGATGGTGTCGAACGGTTGTTTACTTAGGACTTTGGTGAAGACGTCCGCCAATTGTTTTTTTACTGGGGACGTATGGAACTTCTATTTCTCCAGCTTGAATCTTCTCACGGATGAAGTGACAGTCAACTTCAATGTGTTTGGTCCTTTCGTGGAACACGGGGTTGGAAGCAATGTATCGTGCGGCGTTGTTGTCGCAAAACATATTCATAGCTTTAGTGTGAGTTTGACCCATATCGTGAAGAAGTTGCTTTAACCAAATGAGTTCACTGGTGGTGGACGCCATTGCTCGATATTCTGCTTCTGCACTTGATCGAGCAACCACCTTTTGTTTCTTACTTCTCCAAGTAACAAGATTTCCACCGACAAATGTGCAAAAACCGGTAGTTGACCTACGATCATGGCTTCCTGCCCAATCAGCATCTGAAAAACCAATGATGTTGTTAGAATTGTTATTTTTCATTAGCAACCCTTGTCCTGGTGTTTGTTTTATGTACCTCAGAATTCTATCAATAATATCTAAATGTGATGTTCGAGGTGCATGCATGAATTGACTTACTATACTAACAACAAAGGTAATGTCGGGTCTGGTCACGGTTAAATATATAAGTTTTCCTACAAGTCTTTGGTATTGGTGAATGTCTCTAATAGGTTCACCGTCGGTTGGACTGGTTTTGAGATTTGCCTCAATGGGTGTACTAGCTGGTCTAGCCCCAAGTTTTCCTGTTTCTTTTAAGAGGTCTAGGGCATATTTTCTTTGTGATAAAAATAGACCCCTTTTTGAGTATGCAATTTCTATTCCTAAGAAATATTTTAGGAATCCTAGATCTTTTATATCAAATTTGGTTTTTAGATAGTGTTTAACTTGAGTAATTTGTTCATTATTATCACCAGTAATGATGATGTCATCTACGTAGACCAAGACTATGACAATCTCTCCTTTATGATGCCTAGTGAACATAGATGCGTCAGCAGAGGATTTAAAGAAACCATAAGCAAGAAGAAAGTGACTAAGTTTTGCATACCATGCGCGGGGTGATTGCTTTAGGCCATAGATGGCTTTGTTGAGTTTGCATACCTGGTTGGGAGAAGTGTTGTAACCCGGAGGGGGTACCATGTATACTTCTTCTTCAAGGGTGGCTTGAAGAAAAGCATTTCTGACATCCATTTGATAAAGCTTCCATCCCCTGTTAACTGCTATGGAAAGAATAACCCGAACAGTATTCATTTTTGCTACTGGTGCGAAGGTTTCTAGGTAGTCAAGCCCATAGGTTTGAGTATACCCTTTTGCTACAAGGCGAGCTTTATACCTTTCGATAGTACCATCGCTATTATATTTTATTTTGTAAACCCATTTGCATCCAACGGGTTTTGTTTTATTTGGTCTAGGGATGAGAGTCCAAGTGTTGTTGGTTTCTAGGGCTTTAAGTTCTTCTCGCATTGTTTTTTGTCATTTAGGATTGCTACTAGCTTCTTCGTAGTTTTTTGGTTCTAGGGTTTCGCTTATTTGGTTTAGGAAAACCCTATAGTTTGGTTGTATTTGTTTGTAGGTGAGGTAGTTCTGAATGGGATAAGTTACTTGAGAGGTGATAAAATCATTAAACCTAGTGGGAGGGCGTTTTGGTCGGGTAGACCTCCTTGGGGTTGGAGCTCTTGTTTCTCCTTGTCCTCCTCCTTCTTCGTGTCCTTCTCCTTGTCCTTCTCCTTCTCCTTGTCCTTCTCCTTGCCCTTCTCCTTATCTTTCTCCTTGTCCTTCTCCTTGCCCGTGTGCTTTGATGTTGAACTCAGGTAGAACTTGTGAGGAGTCTGGACGAGTTTGTGTTGTAGGGTTGTAGTAGGGTTCAGTTTCCCTAAATATTACATCCCAGGAGATATACATTTTACAAGATTCAGGGTCAAAGCATTTATACCCCTTTTTTTGAAAAGAATAACCAAGAAATAAGCATTTTACAGCATTGCTATCAAATTTATCTAAGCGTTTCTTATGAACAAAGCATACACACCCGAAGATTTTAAGATGATCTAGGGTTAGTTTTCGTCGTAAGAGTATCTCAAGTGGTTGTTTATTCTGAAGAGTAGGACTAGGAAGACGATTTATTAGATAAGTCGCAGTTAAGATAGCGTCAGACCAAAATCGTTTGGGAACATGATTTTGAAAGAGCAATGACCTTGTTACATTTAGAAGATGGCGATTTTTCCGTTCCGAGACTCCATTTTGTTCAGAGGTGTGTATACATGTTAATTGGTGTAATATTCTCCGATTTTTCAAAAAAATTTGAAAGTTGTGGCTGGTGTATTCGGTCCCGTTATCTGTCCTTAAGGTCTTAATTTTAAAATCATACATGTTTTCAACAAAAATTGTAAAATCGCAAAAAACTTGAAAAACTTCGGATTTGTTTTTGAGAAGATAGGTCCAAGTATTTCGTGAGAAATCATCGATAAATAGCACAAAATATTTAAAACCGTTGTAAGATTCAACAGGAGCGGGTCCCCAAATATCGGAGTGAACTATTTCGAAAGGAACACTTGATTTGGTTTTAGAGTTAAAAAAGGGTAATCTAGTTTGTTTAGAATACTGACAAACATCACATGCATAATCAGAAGAAATAAAAGGAAATAACGTTTTTAAAACCAAAGAAGATGGGTGTCCCATTCGTTTGTGCCATAGAATATGGTTTGGTAAACTAGTAGTATGAAAACTCCTGTTTTGAGCCTCTAAAACATAAAGTCCATTGGTATGAATCCCTTTACCAATCGTCTTCCCTGTAGTTCGCTCCTGAAAGAATACATCATTAGGGGTGAATATAACATTACAATTTAAATTTTGTGTGATTTTTGATACTGAAAGAAGATTAGAGGTGAAAGTAGGTACATATAAAACATTTTTATTTACTTGATCTAATATGGTGGTTTCTCCTATCCCTTTTATTTCTACTTGATTATTATTTGCAACAGTCACAAAATTATGAAGAGAGTTCACATGTTTCTTTATTTTCCTTATTAGACTAGAATTTCCGGTCATATGATCAGTAGCACCGGAATCAATTATCCATTGATTATTATTTATATGTCTAAGATTTTTTTCTGTTTTGTTGGCAGAGTAATTTCTGGAACAAGGGGATATACCTGCGCAATTACCTGAACCCTAAGGGGTGGACTGCAAATATGCGCTGAGGTGGCCCAGCAGTTGGTCTAGTGGAATCGGGTCGGATCTGGAGCTGGATCCGGGTCCGGCGGTTGCAGCATCTGGTCGGATCCCTATTTCGGGTCGGGTTAAAGGGAACCCGGATCCGACCGAATCACGTGAGGTTATAAAACCTCGCGGATCCGAGCGAATAAACGATTCGCCTTCCCATTTTCTTTGTTCCTCTTCTTCGTTAGGGTTTGCTGCCGCGCTGTTTCCTTTTGGTCCGCCGTTCCTTTTTTTGTTCCGATGATCACCTCCTTCCCGTGTTGGTCGAAGATGAGGGTGTAGGAACCAACATGAGTTCCTGTTGTGCCCGGTCTTTTTACAGTTGTCACATGTTTCTTGAGGTTTATTTCCGTATTTTCTTGTCTGATTTTGGGGTTTTCCGGCGAAGAACGCCTGGTTTTCTGAAGATCGGTCCGCGATCTGAGCGGTGGTCCGACGGGATTCCTCCCGTTGGATCATCGCGATGATGGATGCGAGATCAGGGACTGTGGGGGTCATCAAGACTTGGCTTCGGATGGCTTCATAGCTGCCGTCGAGTCCGATGAGGAACTGATAGATTTGATCTCGCTCCTTTCGTTCGAGAAGAATTTTTGGGTCAGCAGTCGTGGGTTCGTAGATGGCGAGCTCGTCCCATCCACGCTGCAGTGTCCCGAGATACTCCGTGATTGTTTGTCCTTGCTGTTTTGTCTGTGACAGATCGTGTTTTAGTTTAAAAATGTGAGCAAAGTTGTTGGTTTTACCGTATATGCTTTGAACGGCGTCCCATAGCTCCTTTGCGGAATTTTTGTAAAGGAAGATAGCCCCGATTTTGGATGTCATGGAGTTGATTATTCATGTCATTACAAGATGGTCTGTCGCCTGCCACTCTTCTTGTTTTGTTTCGGTGGCATCCTCCTCTGGTTTTTTTGCTGTCCCGGTGATGTGTCCCAGCTTTCCCTTCCCGCTGAGAGCTAGCGTAACAGCCCGTGCCCAAGACAGATAGTTCTGTCCGTTGAGCAACTGTGACACCAGTTTTGGAGCGTTTGTTTCTGAGTCCGCCATTTTTGATTTTTCCTTCAGGGGTTTTGGATGTCGGGGTTTGTTTTGTCTCCTTCAACCCCCTTGAAAGGCGAAGGTGATGAGTGGTGGGATTCTTTTGGTTTTGGTTTTTTTTTCTGAGGTGAGTCGATGATGAGTGGGGGCACTCTGAGATTCACCAGTGATGGAACACTTGCTCTGATACCATATTAAACGGAATTAAGGAGAAAGAGGTTGATTTCTATATATTGTTCTGAGTTTTACATGAGTTTGTATATATATACACACTAAGTTGGGTGACCGTTTGAAGTTAATGCTGAGTGAAGAGATGCATCCTTTGGGAGAAGACGCGATGGTTGACGAGGAGGTGCGTTGCATGTTGGTGAAGAGGTGTGTTTGCATATTTCAACACCCGGATATGCTTCTCCTCAGTCACCACCTCCTAACGCCGCTCACGGCCTAAGATGCAATCATAAAACTATGTCTGAATTTCCATAAGAAAACCTCGTATGCAAAACTCTTAACACATATATGAACAAACTACAACAACATAGCATGATACAAAATGCAATAGATATAAAACATTGTCGTCGATATTTGGCACTAGGGACCTCTCTCCCAACCACAGCAGACACGATCCACAACATGCTCTAGGGTCTTCTCACCTCAACCCTCACAACACACGTGCACACAAGGCACCCGTTAGAATATTGTCGGCCAACAAACCCCGTCTCACAAGAACGACCGCTCTAGAACCCTGAATCACTCCACGGAGCCACAATTATTGTAAGAATCTTTTATGTTATGTTATCTATAACTTTATTCGAACTTATCAACGTGTCAAGATGTGCTGAAAAACGACCAATCGGACCGACTCACCTCAAATCCAATGCTTTCTTTTTGAAGATCTGTTATCTTTGTTCGAATTCCTTTTGGTGCACCACAACAATATTCCAATCAGTGATATAAAAAATTGGATATTCCAAGTGGATGATCGATAGTTTGATCTAGTAGACAACAATTGCTAAATGGACAACAAAACTACTTGATTATTAATTACACTCTTGTAGAAAAGATGAGGTATAGCCAGTCAAGTTATTACTCGTACAATATTGATGACTTAAACTCAAAGCTAAACTTAGTTTATTCAAAGGATCGAATGCGACAGAATGACCCCTGAAACATAGTTCCCCGTACAACCAAGCTAATTTATGTCTGCAAAATCGTGTTTGAGTAAGTCTACGGATCAAGAAAAATAACATCGGATCATGAAAGTAAAACATCTCCTAATCACTGATTGTAGAGAAAATAAAACCTATGGTGCTGTTTTCGAACGATTTCCAATTTCCGACGGTATGTTATATTGTTATGTGCACTAGAGATGTCACGTTTAAAGGGTTCATATTTTTCTTGGATTTTGAGATTTCGCCTTTTAGATCTTCTGGCATTTTATAGTGCCGCCCCTGGAGCTTTCGTCTTAAAATTCCTTTGAGATTTCGCCTTAAAATTCCGACCAACTCAATTATCATTTCAAATTTCAATGCCTCTAACTTGAATTCCTAGCTCCGCTACTGGAGCTTATATGCTAGTAAACCACACACTCATACATGTATTTCGTCATTATTCCAATTAATAGTGGTTGTAAAACCTAATGTTATTGGTTAAAATACTAAACCATCTCTGAGAATCATTGTTCTTTGTCAAAGTACGCAGATCAAACATCATAATCATTTAGGATTTGGTATGGCAAATATGCTTTTATCATGCAAGTACTGTAGAAATCGCCTCTAATTTCCGAACTCAACACAGTCACACATGTTAGCCCAATGGGCTCATATTAGTGGAACAGTGTTTGGCCCAAATACTACTTTCAGACTTCTGCTGTAAATAATGTTTAGTTTTCGTTCCCACTCTGGGTTTAATGTTTTTGTACTGTAATAATTTGTCAAGAATGCCTTACCTTTGGTTGTTGAAGTTGTTAGAGTTTGGTTTTCTCTGAGTTTGTTTAATTTTGCCTTCAATAAATGAGTCATGAACATGATTTTATAGCTCGATGAGTAGAGCATTTGAAGAATAATAAAAGTGAATTAGCTCCAGTGATTCAGCGATTAGAAATATTTAACTCCATGATTTTAGCTTGATTGCAAAAACTATTCCTAATGGCTGAATTAAAGTCATATATGAGGTTCTATCTTATCTTCGTATTCTTCTTTAATGATTGGCCACCGCAGGCCTCTATGATAACATGTTCTCACGTAAATAAAGGTCAAGAAAAAGCCTAATCACCATTATATCTTAGTATTACATAGCACTCTTCCTTCCGACACTCAAAAAGAGAAAACATTAGAAATATAGTCCAATGATACTCTTGTACTGATGCAACCTACGTAACTGATTGTTAGTTAAATAATTTGTGAAACTCTTCTTTAGAATGATCAAAGATATTGCTTATGCTGCATTGTTCTCTCAAATTTATACGAGATACGTAACGATCATATATACCAAAACTCTATGTACTCAGTGACCAATGAAGCGAGCTTAGACAAGTCAATGCATTTTGGTCATCATCATTATGAAGAATCCTTAGTATTAAGCTCAACATTGACTATGCTTTATTTACTAAAATTTGTCAACAAGTTGATGTAAACTCGAACTTTTTCTAAAACCAATAATTTGTAAGTTGTTTTTGGTCTATTGGGTATTTGGGTGATAGGTGTTATAACTACTAAAATTTTACTTATTCAACCACATTGTATATGCTTGAGATAGAATTATTTCTCCGATTGAAATTCGCCGCCAATTCAGACACAACCAAACCCTCCAATCACGGCCACGTTTGTGGGTCTCATAACATAAATTATGGGTTCTGTGCATGGAAGATCATGGATAGTGATGTGATGACCACCGACAACACCAAAGTTCCAAATTAATGAATAGTTGGTTTCTTTGTTTGTCTGGTCGTTGGGCATGCATGATAGTACACATATGAGAATCAAATTTAAGTTTACTTGGTGGTAGATTATCAAAATATCGATCAATCAACTTGGGGTTTGAAAATATATACGTTTGTTTTTACAGTACAGTACAGTGAACTGATATATGATGGTGTCTAACTCGACAAGCTAACTTTTCACTAATATTATTATTATTGAATGAAACGTTATACTTGTTTGGGGTCACTTTCCCACGTACTTCCATTGGATTCTCAACTCATAGGATGCTTGTCTACTTGAAGTGGTTCCCCATTTCTCTCAAGAATCCATTCCAATGGAGGGCCAAATTAATCAGAACCCAAAAATTATCAACACCAAAGTAACCCAAAGGCGTCAATCACGTTGAAGTTTGGAGATTTTAATGCAAAACTTAGGATGGTGGGTGAGTATTATTGGGTGTGGTTAGTGGGTGAGACACCTCACTTGTCGGTGGGCCCACACGACCAAAGAAGTACGAAGCCATACATACATGATGTAATCTAAGTTGTCTGCCGACGACATTGCATGCTGTGATAATTGGATGCCAATCTAAGCCACGGAGACTGTACTACGGAAATCTTCAAGAATTTTTATTAACTCTTCTACCTATATATGTCAACGAGTAGTTATTCTAACAAGTGTGATGGATAATAGAGTAACTTATAATTAAGAAGCTTACCGTCATATATATAAGTTGGTAATTACTAGTTTTTAGTTCAATGGCAACAATAAAAATTACAATTTCGACTGAGTAATACTTCCAACTGTGGTTGAGCTGGGTTTGTTCGCTAATAATGTTAGAGTGTTACTTGTTGGTGTACAAGAGTGATCAACGATAAGATTGTGGTTTAATTTGCTTGGATTGAGGGTAATAGAGGGTGGATAATTAGTATGCTATTAGATACACACTATTACTATCACTCCACTCCAAGCGATGCCTATTGGTATATCAGTATATGTTGAAGTAGTCTGTTAAAATAATTAGGATCATGTCCTCTTTGTAGCATTGCACGAAAACACTGAATGAGGGGGAGTTGAGAGGTAAAATTAAGTATTTTTCATTAGCCATTTAGCAAATATATAATGAATTGGGAAATGTTGGTGTTTGTAATTTGCCATGAAGAAGAATTACCTCGACCTATTCTCACTTTTTGGTAGAGACGTAGAGTGATGGAGGTACAAACTCACGGAGAAGAGTAAGGCTAGCAATTAATCACTTGCGACAACTTTAATTAGCTCTCCGTAAGGATAAAAATGCACAAAAACACATGTGATCGATCACTTACCATTTGCTCGTGTCATGCTTTAGTTAGTGTTGGTTGCACTCGCACTACATACTTGTTTGATTTATTTGGTAGAATAGTTTATGGTTCTATGAAAAGATGCAATAAGTTTCACTGATAATTGTGCTAGTTATTGACGGAATTAGAAGGAAAGAAGAAGAAGAAGAAACACACTTAAAAGTGTGTAATAATTAATTCACAGTGCGCTCTTTTCAGTCTCCCAACAACTCATATTTATTATACGTGATGAGACAACATTGAGTAGTTAATTAGTTAAATAATATTTTTTTAAAGTCTAGAGTAGTTAATTAATCGATCATAATTAACTATTTGTACAACGTATATTTATAAAAACGTGTACGTATGCAACAACGGAAGGAGCAGCTAATTACATGAAAAATATATATTATACCCGTTCTATTTATAACCCTACTCGTGTATTCTCAGACGTTTAAAGTTGAGCAAGAGGTTGCTAACCAAGTAAATTGTGTTATTACGTGCTTAATCGTAGGTTTATATATCTACGAACTTCCATTTTCGAAATCAGTGAATATTCCCCAACAAGTGTGGAAAACAAGAATGAAAGAAAAAAAAAAGAAAGCATGTGAACAAATAACAACAACAATAACGTTTTCACATCAAACGCAAGAAGAAGTCACAATCCAATTGCGAAAGTATTATATCCATTGCGAACTCCGACACGTACGATTCGCTGCAAGAGGACAAACCAGCAAACTTAGGAATTATTCCCACTTTGTGATGTTGATTCTCCTTATGCTGCGGTTGCATTAATTTTAGTGTAATTTTGAAGTAAAATACTTGCATTTGTCTTGATTATTATTATTATTATTATTATTTTTGATGATCTAAAATTTCCCGATACCCATCACCACTTAGGTTGGACGGAATGTGGTTCTAAACTGGAGGTGATCCACACCATTTTTACTGGAAAGTTTGACATGCGGAGCAAGATTTGAACTTGCGTTTTCACGTGCTCACCCCTAACCATTTCACTCAGGGTGTAAACGATCGAGTTGAGTGAATTTTCGAGTCAAAAGTATTAAATTATGTAATTACCAAATACAAAAAACTAATTATAAATGGAGCAATAAAAAATTCGAGCTGAAACTCGATTTTTTTTAGTTCGAGGCTCGTTTACCGAACCAAATCGGAAGATTTTTTTTGTTTTCATTAAGATCTTTCATTTTCAAGTTAAACTAGAGTCTAACGTTTTTTTAGTCAAACCAAAGTTTATAGCCCTGACTCAACTACATCCCGGGGGACCATTGTCTTGATAATTGAAATTTAAGTTGCAAAAAAAAAGCATAGCCTCGTACCCGTGGACGGGGGAGAGAAAAAATTCAGGTCTGACCGAATTTTTTCGGTCCAGGGGATACCGAAAATTCAGATCTAGGTCTGGTCCCAGACCGAACCAAGGTTTCAGGAGTAAAATTTCATTTTTGGACCGAACCGACCTGAATTTATTCAATCCGGTTTTCAGTCTATTGAATATCAAAAATTAGGTCCTCGATCCGATCCGATTTTGGACCGAAGCTCACCCCTACACATGGAATAATCGTCGCACTTTAACCTCTGCTAAGTTCTATTGGACATAATTGGAAAAGTTGAGAATATACTCATAATTGGATTTAACTTGAAATATACACTTTACGGGAAAAATGCAAATTCATAATGCATTAATAGTTGAGTTAATTACAGTTTACCTCCTGAACTATGAATTAATATCACTTTGTACTTCAGAACTTTCAAAGTTGACAGTTACCCTTCTGACTTTACGAATCCGACCCAAATTACAATCAAATTTGACTTTCGTTTCGATCTGAACTTTCACGTAAATATAAGTTTAAGAGTGTATTAGGGATACAATGAAAAAAACAGAAAATATGCGAATGTGTCTTTAAATAATTTATTTTTAAAATTTAGGGAGACAAAAAAAAATTAAAAATGTTACAAAATAAAAGTTTAAGAGAGGATAATTGTCAACTTTGAAATTCAATGTTGCAAAGTGATATAAAAAAATAACTGAATTGCTAAACATCGCCCCAAAATTACTTAAATCGCCCCTTGAAATTACCATTTTGCCCTTCTCTCATTTCTACTGCTATAACACGACATTTTACCCTCCTATCACACATCTCTCTTCATCTTCCTCTTATAATCATGAAAAATAATATTTTGGAGGTCAGTAATGAGCCAACGGACGCCCCAATGTACTCGAATTTGGTAAAATATCTAACATCTTTTTTAAAAAAAATAATAAAAAATAATAATAAATTACGGGCGTCCGACGGAGCCGCCCCACGAAGGAGGGGGCGTCTGGGTAAGACGCCTCCCTCATAGGGGAGGCGTGTTACCCAGACACTTCGCTCATGGGGGAGGCGTTTTACCCAGACACCCCGCCCATGGGGGAGGCGTCTTACACAGACGCCCCCTCCTACGTGGGCGGCTCCGTCGGACACCTGTAATTTATTATTATTTTTATTATTTTTTAAAAAAAGATAATTGATTATAAATGTAGATATTTTTTAAATTAATTAATTAATAAGTTAATAATTACTATATTTGGATGACCGATACCCCTTCGGTACACCGAAAATTCAAAAATTTCCAGATCCAATAATTTCAAAATCCAAAAAATGTTAGTCCGGATGTTTCACCGCCGGGGGATTTTGGATCTTAAAAAATGTTGGATCTGGAATTTTTTTGAATCTTCATCACTTGCAAAAAACTCATTGTAATCCGACCGGTTACCACTGAAAACTTGCAAAGAAACGTCAAATAATTTGAGATAACACACCGTATAATTTTAATTTGACAAAAAAATTAAAAAAAAACGGGACGTCTGGCTAAGACGCCTGTACCATCGTGGAGGTGTCTGGCTAAGACGCCTCCACCATGGTTGAGGTGTCTTAGCCAGACGCCTCGACCATCATACAGGCGTCTGACTAAGACGCATGTACTATCGTGGAGGCGTCTGGCTAAGACGCTTCAACCATGGTGGAGGTGTCTTAGCCAGACGCCCGAGTCGAAAAAAAATCCGCCTCCGTTACTTCGCCTGATGTAGGTGTTTCGTCAGACATTTTCGTGGTGTTGGTACTAGGAATGTTAGTAAAACTGAGTCAAAAACCTTGTTTAAAGATATAGGACGATATGAGTATTTGTTAAAGGCAAAAATGTAATTAAACCTTAATTAATCGTTTGAGTCGGATCCAAACAAATCCGTACGTTTAAAAAAACTATATTTTATGGAAAACACATTATTGCTTAAAAACGCGTTATTTTGGTCCAAAAAGGACTTAACAACGGTGACCCTCGAAGGATGGAAATGCAACTCCAGTCCTCACTGCTAACTGTTCTTGCAAACTTGCTTTTCTCCTTCTACCAGAGCTTAACCTTTTCTAGTCAAACGAAAAAGGTAAGAAAACGTACGTTTCTGCTCTAAACAAAGAAAGAGTAACCATAATAGTATACATCTTGAAATTCAAGTTAACAAGAAATAAATTTAATGTTTCTTGAGAAATCTGAAGTGGTAAGCAGAGTAGGAGGTTGTTGCCTACCTGCCGTCACTTGCTTTTTTTTCCATTCCATGTCATAACTCATTATTAAAGTGGAAAATTTGGACGAAAATCCTAAAATTTTGTTTTTGGGCAGAATGTTTCTAAACGATTGTAATGTCATATGTGTTTTTATTCATATAACTTGGAAGAAGAAAATTCATGTTAGTAATCTTGTTAATCATGTAGTCAGTCATATTCATTCATTTATATTGGATGGCTAAGATCAACTAACCATCTTCAGGTACACGAGTCGCTTTGCGTGTAGTGGTCCTTCACAGCGCTACATGTGTTATCAAGCAGAAAACGATTCTCACATTTGTTTTCATACAAGTTATATTCGCGGTGAATCCAATCTTATCCGTTTTAATGGAATTTGCCTGTTGTAACACTCATTTGCTTGTATTATTTAATATGTATATCCTCAAATAATGAAACTACGGAGAGTCGCATTCCTTACAAAAAAAACTTATCTACGTTTACTCTCAATGTTGCAATTAATATTGAGTCACAAAAACTAGTATGAAACCTACATTTTCTTCCATCATCATCCTACAACTTCCAAAAACACAATGAAGCATTGAAATTGGAAAGTGGAACACGTGAATATTTATTTTACTCATAATCATATGGTTCACAAGTGAAAACACAGCGAAGTCATATCCTTGGAAATGTATGTTTGCTAATTCCAATCAAACAAGCACTTACTACTTGTTCACGAGTTGGAAGCTGCAGAAAATATATATGGCATAGGATTCAGTGATTCACCATTCCATTAATATTTTTGTCCTTTTCGCTTTATGCATCTGTGAACATGCGAGCGTGTCGAAATGTTGAAGCCTGAGAATCTTAGATGAATCTACATGTTAAATAAAAATTATCATGTCAACCAAATAAGAAATGCATGTGAACGTTGGACTTTTTTAATGGAGCTCCCAAAGGGAACTCTCTGGTGCAAATCCCCACCTGTAGTTTAATTAGTTGGTCTACTTAATTACTCTTTTGAACCTCATCACTAATATTGTTAGTGGGATCGAGAAAGTGACTACAGCTCTACTACAAGAAAATATATCTTACATTTATTTTTTAACAATGTGAAATGCCTTTAAATAAAAGTTGACATCCATCAAGCTACCCATTTTGATGCACAGTGCAACAAATTAGAGTTCACCAGGTTAGCAATAGATTTTGCAACAATCCGATCTTGTCTTGTGAACAAATGTATCAAGGAGGAGAGAGATAAAAAGCTCCAAGCACAAACACTGAAACACAAGAGAGAATGAGATACGAAACATCCAAAATCCAAATAACACCCACTCCCCTCACATGCACACCAAACACCAGCTCAACTCATTCCCGGTCCGGATTTCGGTCTGGTCTTCGATCTGGGATCCGGAGTCAATTCAGTTATGGTCCGGTCCGATTTTTTTTATTTTTTTTAAATTTTAAGGTAAAAAACCTAGTTTTGGACCGGACCCAACCAATCCAGTCATCGGTCCAAGGTCCAGAGCCGATCCGGTTCTGGTCCGGTCCAGTCCCGTTCAATTGGAGGACACTGACGTAAAGAAAAATTAAACTTATACAATAACATATTAATTAACAAAACAAAAGGAATTCAAGAAGAAGAAGAAGAACAAGTGTTGGAGGATCACTTTCAATGCAAAACCAACAAAACCCAAGGAGAGACATTAAGCAACAAGTGTTGGGTCTCACACGAAGATATGATACGAGTCATGACAAAGCCAACGCATACAACTCATGACTCATTAATAACTCGAGAGAGTGTTGGAACAACAAAAGTGGTTATGACTTAAGGATGAAGTATAAGTCGTGGACGGTGGAATGTGTTTGGGGAATATGTTCAAGTGAGCCCTAAAAATAAAATACGAAGGTGTTTGTGCGTGATCATGTAATATTATTTATGGGTGGTGTTCACGAGAGAAACAGATGACCTAGGTCATTCACACACTCTCTCTCTTCATTTTTCTCTTTGTTATGTCATCACGACAAATCTTCTCTTTTTTCTTTACTATTCACAAATTTACCATGACCTAAGTCATCACACTCTCTTTCCTCCACATTATTAATTTCCATATCAACTTTTATTCTATTCCAAAATCATTTATATTTACCAAAACATTAATAATATCTTTGTAAAAACCAAAAAATCAATAAATCTCGTATTTCCAAATTACATATAATTTTTTATTTAACCATCAATGATTAGCAAATAGTAAATATCATTAATATTAATAAAACAAATATTACATTAAATTAAACAAACGTAAGCTTACATTACTCGAAATGATAAACCAAATACACAACATAAACAAAATATTACACGACATAAATCAAATATTAAACGACACAAACCACAAAACACCTACAATACATATTAATAAAACACACTTAAGCGTCACTACCGCCGAATCACTGCCATATGTTTTCGATCAAATCGGTCCTTAGTGTGAGATGCTGAGTTTTATCACGAACGTAGTCTTTGTTCACCATGTAACTGGTAATGTCAAGAACCCGTGCAATAGAGTAAGGTGTTGGTTCCGGACTAGGTATGTCATGATCCTGCATAAACTCAGTTGTATCATAAACCACAGTATCTTCCATATTTTCATGATTAGTTTCAGTTGTTATTTCAGTTTAATTGTTGTTTTCTAATTTAAATTTAGTATAATATTTTCTATTTCAGAAAAGATGGTGTATTTCAGTATAAATATCGTACTTAAATCGTAACTATTTATAAAATATAAACCCCTAATTATTATAACAAATACCAATAAATCTTGTATTGTTTTTTTATCATTTTAATCTGTTTTTTAAATCTTATTTACTTAAACTATGTTTTCTAATTGTTTTTTATTTTCCATTTTTTTATTTTTTTCCTGAATCGACCCCAACTTTTCAATACTACTCCCTCTTACACATCAGTTGGAGGTCAGTTTTGCAAATAATCAAAAAAATAATTATTATTTTTTAAATATAAACAATTATAAAACGTATTTTAAAAAAGAATTAAAAATAATTTAAAACAAAATAAAACCAAACACAAAACCAAAAACATAAACATTTAAAAAAACCCGACCGACCTACCCATGACCAGGTCGCTCTAGCGACCTGGTCGATGACCGGGTCATCCTCCCCATGACCAGGTCGATCATGGGGATGACCTCCCCATAATGGATGGTCTAACTACCCCCAACCATGCTTTTGGGGTAATTTGCTAAGATGCACCTTGCAAGTTGCCTAATTGGCGATATACACCTCCATTTTTGGTATTGCCGGATATACACATGTAAATCGAACATATTTGCTCATATGTACCACTGTCGTTAGTGGGATTCACTCCGTCACCGTTTCTCGTAAAATCATTTATTTATAATTGTTAAATATTTTTTTATTGATATTTATATATTTTTATATAAATAGAATTCATTTCTGAAATTTAAATTAAATGAAAATAATTAATGAAAATTAGTAAAATAAATCAATTGAATTAAATATACTAATACAAAATTAGTGGAAAATCCCCAAGTCCAAAATAAATAAGTGAGACCCCCCGACTGACCCCTCGAATTGAAAATCATAAGTATGAGTCATCTGTAACCCAAACAAAGGAAATTAATTTTACTTAAACCGATTAACAACCAAAAGTACATAACATAAACTACTTCCATAATTTTAAAAAGTACTTGTCGAATTTTAATTAAATTAACTTTTGCATGTTATTCATAATTATCGTAATTTAATTAGAAAAAAACATTGTAAAAATAATTTATTTAATAGTTTGAGTATTATTGTGATGAAATAGAAAATGAGGTAAAATGAAATGATGTTGATGAAAGAGAATGTTGAAAGTGGGGTTGGGGTTAAATCCGACCACATCCCCTTTAACGGGGGACAAACCCAGGTCGGGGACCTGACCCAGAATGCACCCCCGGGTTAGCCACGTGGCCAACCTGGGTTGGTTGATTTATTATTATTATTATAAATGATTTAAAATCTGTTTTTATATTCGATAATTAATATATAATTATAACTAATTCTTGAAATAAAATTAATGAAAATTAGTAAGATAAAAGTAAATAATTAATCAAAATTATTAAAAGAAATGTAAGTAATTAAAGAAAATTAGTAAAATAATTGTAAATAATTAAAGAAAATATGTAAAATAAATATAAATAACCCAAATATAGGAATTGAAATTAACTTAAACAATCTAACAAGCAAGTACATAACATGACTACTTCCATAACTGTGAATACAAATGAAATATACTTAAACCAAATACATCATTCCAAATAAAATTAAACTGATTAACCACCAAGTACGTAACTAAACCAAATTTTAGATAATCAAAGTAAATTAAAGATGTCTGTTTTTCTCTGCCCAGTCTAGCAACTTTGCGAGCGTCTGATCTCCCACTTCTGTATGTCTCGACTTACTAAACAATGTGTTCATCAATGCTATCTGTTAGGATCTATGACCATTTAATCACTAGATAAATGCAGAATTAAAAATACTAATCGAAGGATTAAGGGAAGAGACAATGCAAACCCCAAAATCGACGACACTAGGGTTTAGAGAGGTTCGGCACCCACACGCGGATCCTAGTCCTCCTCACAAGTCTCACTCGATCCCCCAAGCCCCGCTTACGGTTCCACTAACCGATCTCCGTTCCGGGTCGAGATCAACGCCGTTTACAACGACTGAGCCTCGCGAACAACCTCATCTCGCTCGTGTCTCCTCTCACAACCCGAGAGGGAGTTTCCTCGAAGTTTTACAACTCTTTGGTGATTCTTAAATATGAAGATGAAATCACAATCTAAATAACACTCTATACTTGAGCACACTTGGATATTGATATGGAATTGGATATGCAAGTGGTGAAGTTTTGACTTGAGTGTTGAGGATTGAGAGCTTGAAGATGAAAATAATTTGACTTTGAGTAAGTGATAGATAGGGAGTGTTCAAAAGTCTCAAAACCAACAAATGGGTCATATTTATATGCTTTCAAGCTCTACTAGTCGTTTGGGAGTTGGTGGGGAAATGGATCAATGAGAAGCAAGATGCGACTTGAGCTCAGGTAGATTTTAGACCAGGTTTGGTCGACCGTTCAAGTAACGGTAGTCCGAGACACAAGTGATTTATTGTTCTGAACTAAGCTTACGGTTGACTGAATAAGGTTCGAATCACTGTTCACCAACTTCCTGTAGCTATTTTCATTTTAGCCCTAATTAAGTTCGGTAACAACAAACATATAAGTAATAATAGTAACAACAAACATATCGTCATACTATATTCTACGCTCGTGGTTACGGACAATCGAGACGAATTGGAAGACCGACAACGCCCCTTGCTCCCACTACTGGAAGACCGACCACGACCTCACTCAACATACTCAAAGGCACTCGGGTCCCGACGTGTCGATTTTCCCATTGGTCGACCTCGTACCTTAGTATTTTCAGCGGGTTCTTGATAGTTCGACTGATCCAAATGTAACTGTGCGTATAACATACGAGAGACACTATGAATTTACATACTTCCTCGATTGTTATAAATACTTGTTTACTATCAAAAAGCTCACTGTAATCTTCTCCATCACCACCGAAATCTTGCAACAAAACCTCAAATAATTTAAAATAATACAAAATAAATAAATTTAAAATAAAAAGGGCGTCTGGCTGGGACGCCCATTCCTTGGGCATGACAGCTTAGAGAGGCGCATCGTCCAATGATGGGGCGTCTGGCTAAGCCGCCCCCACCAAGGAGGAGGCGTCCCAGCCAGACGTCCCGCCCTTGGAGGAGACGGTTTAGCCAGTCGCCCGAGACAAAAAAAATTCCCCACACTTACCTTACGAGATCTTGGTGCTTCGCTAGACATTTTCATGGTGTTGATATTGAGAATGTGAGGAAAATTCAGGCAAATACCTTATTTTAAGACACAAAACGAAATGAGTATTAAATGAATTGTAACTGATAAAATGATAATTGTTGGAACGATTTAATTAGTTTTCGACGACGAATAATAATTTTCTAAAAAAAAATTCAAATGAAAAAAAAAGACAATGAGTTGGGTCCCACCACATGACACTTGGTCTCTACCTCCCCCAATATACTCTCTCATTTTCGTCTTCCTGCAGTGCTCCAAGCCCAAATTAACAAACTACCCTCCCTCCTCCCAACACACTTCCAACTCTCTACTTCACACCTCCCAACACCATTAATGATGCCCCCTTTTTAGTACAACACTCTCAGGAAAGAGAGAGAAGACCAAAGAAAGGGAGGGAAATAACGAGATCCCCACTTCTCTTTCCCTCCACCACTGTTTTGGTTGAGCTCTGTGAGTGGTTTGGAGAAATGGGTAGCAGAGCTTTTGGTTCTTCTGCTTCTGCCTTCATTGTGGCACTTGTGCTGGTGTTGGTGTTCGTTACAGCAGAATGTGAGGTCACATATGATGGCAAGTCCATCGTCATCAATGGGCAGAGGAGGATTCTCATGTCTGGATCCATACATTACCCCAGGAGTACCCCTGATGTGAGTTTTCCTTCCAAAGATCCCTCCTTTTTGGGTTTGGGTTTTTTGGGCTAAAGGTTTTACATTTTTCTGTTTTGGTGGGAATTTGTTGTGTTTCAGCTCTTGGGTTCGACTTTTTTGGGCAAAAGGTGTCATCTTTTTGAGTTTTGTTGCAAGTTTACTGGGTTTTGGCTCTTGGGTCTGAATTTTTTGGGATAAAAATGTCACTTTTATTGATTTGTTGCAAAATTTGTTGTGTTTTTTCTCTTGGGTTTAAGTTTTTTTCCTGCCAAAGATGCCTCTTTTTGTGTTGTGTTGCTATCCTTTCATGTTTTAGTCTTGGGTTTGAATCTTTTGCGACAAAAATATCTCTTTTGTGTTTTGATGTAATTTGGTGTGATTCTGTTCTTCGGGTTCGAGTTTTTTCGTCTTAAGATTTCGCCATTTATATTTTTTTTGCAAGCCAAGTGTTTTTTCCTCATGGATTTTATTTTTTTCAACCAAGATCTCACCTTTTGGGGTTCTATTATAATTTCAGTGTGTTTCTGCTCTTGGTTTTTTTTTGTTTGCAGTTCAAAGTTCTCACTTTGGTGTTCCATTATAAGACTAGTGTGTTTTTGCACTTGGGTTGGTTTGGTTTTTGTCAAGGAACGAGTTCTTAGATTTGATTGGTGGTCTTTTGCTGAGCAGATGTGGGAAGGATTGATTCAGAAGGCTAAGGATGGAGGGCTAGATGTGATTCAGACATATGTGTTTTGGGATGGCCATGAGCCTTCACCTGGCAGTGTAAGTATTCTAGTACCACCTTTTCTATTCACCTCAAAGATTTAACTGTATTTTCTATAATATTACTGTGTTTTTTTACCACCAGTTCCCTTTTCTTAGCTAATCCAAACACCAATTGTTTTAAATGTGGTTTTAGAGGGCATGCGTTGAATCTTCATATTTAATATTTTTAGTTTTGTTGTCATCTAATCGTTTTCGTTTCGGTTTGTTCAGTACAATTTTGAAGGGAGATATGATCTAGTGAGGTTCATAAAGACGGTGCACAAAGCCGGGCTTTACGTTCATCTCCGAATTGGACCTTATGTCTGTGCAGAGTGGAACAATGGGTATATATATGCTCCTTCAGCATTCTATTCCATATGTTTTTTATTTTTCTAGATCTGTGTTCACACTTTGAGCCAGAACCTGATGTTTATTTCTTGATTTACGGAGAAGATGTAACTCTTTCTTCGTATTCACTTTTAAATAGATAGTTACCCTTCAATTCAACTACATGCAAGTTTTAACTTCGATAAAATTTGGCTTATTTGGAGTAGCTAATAATTCCTTTGTTTGGATTTGTAGGGGTTTCCCGGTTTGGTTAAAGTACGTTCCAGGGATCAGCTTCAGAACTGACAATGAGCCTTTTAAGGTTTTTCTTGCCTACAATTTCTCAGTTTCGAATTTCATTCTGGTATTACGACCATGTTGGACTATAGTAACAGAAGTGTTTTGATATCAGAATGCCATGCATGGATTCACAGAGAAGATTGTTCAGATGATGAAAAGTGAATCGCTCTACGAGTCCCAGGGTGGTCCAATTATCCTATCTCAGGCATGTTCACTTTTCCTTTTCAATGTTTTTGCATTTGCGACCAGGACTCTTAACATTCTAACTGTTCATGTCTTCTTGTGCTTGTACTTTTATCTCTTAACATTCTGACTTGGTTTTATTTGCATCTTGTTGATTTTTACAGATTGAAAATGAATACGGATCACTGGCTAAGGCACTTGGAGCCCCTGGTCATGCATACATGGACTGGGCTGCAAAGATGGCCGTCGGTTTGAAAACAGGCGTCCCATGGGTGATGTGCAAAGAGGATGATGCCCCAGACCCAGTGGTAAAATAATTTGTACCTGTTGTCTTACCGTGCATAAGTTAATTGTTACTTTTTGTGCATGAGTTTATTATTTACACATTTAAACTTATTCACTCGGCTATTTGGTTAACTAGAAATGCTTTTGTTGATTTAAAAATGTGCCAGTATATTTTACTAGTTATGCTACTTATTCAAATAAAGGAAAAAGATGAATGCTTTAATTGTTACAGAGTTTACTTCTATGCAATTTTGTTGTATGAATACATTTCCTTAATCTGACTAAATTCTCTCATATTCTTTGAGTAGATCAATACATGCAATGGTTTCTACTGCGATTATTTTACTCCCAACAAGCCTAACAAGCCAACGATGTGGACAGAGGCATGGAGTGGTTGGTAAGTTTCTCTTACCGAGTATGGAGGTTTGACCAAATTTAGAATAGTGTTGGCTTTAATTGAATATGCATGTTAAACTTGCAGGTTTACTGAGTTTGGAGGCACATTTCATAAACGCCCAGTTGAGGATTTGGCATTTTCCGTCGCACGTTTCGTACAGAAGGGTGGTTCCTTTGTTAACTATTACATGGTTGGTCTTTTTGCACTTCGCCTTTTACATTTCATTTACATTTTTTTTGTAATCATCTGTTGGTATTTACTGTTTTCTGTTATCTTTTAAGTATCATGGAGGAACTAATTTTGGCCGAACTGCCGGTGGCCCCTTTATCACAACCAGCTATGACTATGATGCTCCACTTGATGAATATGGTCAGAAAATTTTCTCATATATTTATGTTACGTTGATCTTTTTTCTTCTTCTAAAGCACTTGTAAAAATTTCCTCGTCTCATGAAGAAGCTTATACATGAATTACCTTTATTTTTTTCCCCCATTAAGATGAAAAGCCTAATTTTCTAACTATTAGTCAAAATTTTGACAGGGTTGAAGAGGGAGCCAAAATATGGTCATTTGAGGGAACTCCATAGAGCAATTAAACTAAGTGAAAAAGCGATACTTTCTGCCGATCCAACCATCACTCCTCTAGGGAATTATGAAAAGGCAAGTGACCCACTTCTGATCCCTTTACCAACTCTTCTAGTATATTTATGCTAAAGTTTATTTTCCTTTTTTATTATATGACCATTATTGTCTTTGCATAACAGGCCCATGTCTTTTCATCTGAAGCCGGAGGCTGCATGGCTTTTCTTGCTAATTACAATCCAAGTTCATACGCAAGAGTTTTGTTCAACAACATGCACTACACACTACCACCATGGTCCATCAGTATTCTTCCGGACTGCAAAAATGTTGTATATAACACTGCAAAGGCAAGTCTACTTGTGTTACAAACCATTTCCTTAGTCATCTCCATGTTGTCCTTGCTTACCAAATCAGCCACTCTACTGCCTTTGTTTTAGAGTTTACATTGTAACTATTACCTTACGATAGGATTTTGTCGTCGTAGTAGATAATGTCACAAGTTCACAAAGCCATTTGATAAGACATGTCTGTTTACAGGTTGCAGTTCAAACGTCACAGATGCAAATGTTGCCTACTAAAGTTGATTCTCTTGATTGGGAAAGATACGACGAGGAGATTGCCTCTTTGAGTGAAAATTCTATGATAACTGTCGTTGGTTTGTTGGAACAAATAAATGTCACCAGGGATACCAGTGACTATCTATGGTACATTACCAGGTTGGTGATGGTTCTACGAACACACTCTTTTTATAACTCGATACATTTCACCTCATTGTTGGCCTTATGAAATGCAGTGTTGATATAAGTAACAAAGAAGCATTTCTCAACGGAGGTAAATCTCCGGTTCTGAGTGTACAGTCAGCGGGTCACACCTTGCATGTCTTCATTAATGGCGAACTATCGGGTAAGTGTTGGTATGAGGTTTATATGAAGAAAAGTAAGTTTTAGCTTAAATTAAGTTACATGATTCTTTCGTTCTAGGGTCTGCATATGGAAGCAGGGATGGTAGGAAAATCAGTTACACAGGTGATGCTAAGCTCCGTGCGGGAACCAACAAAATTTCTCTTTTAAGTGTAGCAATGGGGCTTCCGGTTAGTTGATGTTTTTCGTTGGTTTTGTTGTGACAATTCAAACTAAACAAGCAAAAGACATGACGGATATAGTAACGCGACACGGTCTCATGTTTCCTTATGTTTGTGTTTTGTTGAAGAATGTTGGTACTCACTACGAGACATGGAGCACTGGTGTTTTAGGTCCAGTTGTGTTGCATGGTCTTGATGAAGGGACACGAGATTTATCCTGGCAGAAATGGTCTTACCAGGCAGGGAGAAACTATTCAGTGCTTGTTTTGCTTAAATATAACATAACAATGAAATCATTTTTCTAACATGCAATGTGATTTCCCAGGTTGGCCTCAAAGGGGAAGGTATGAATCTAAACTCCTTAGAAGGCACTTCATCAGTTGAATGGATGCGAAGGTCTTTGATTGCTCAAAATCAACAACCTTTATCATGGTACAAGGTAAAAATGTCTCGAATATCAAACTTCATTCGCTATTTACAATTGTAGTATCATATATTAATCAATAATGTTGCAGGCTTATTTTAATACACCAGATGGCGATGAGCCTTTGAGTCTTGACATGGGTAGCATGGGAAAGGGTCAAATTTGGATCAATGGGCAAAGCATCGGAAGGTATTGGACAGCAACTGCCAAAGGTGATTGCGATGATTGTAATTATGCTGGAACATTCAGACCGACCAAATGTCAAAGTGGTTGTGGTCAACCAACACAACGCTGGTAATTGCCGACATGACATTGATACGTATACGAACAACAATCCTTATGCTAAAATGCTTGTGTTCAATATAATGTGTGATAATTTTGTTTATAACGTGCACCACCACAATTTCGTTTATTCATGTGTGAACTTAAATTTGAATATTCAGGTATCACGTGCCTCGTTCATGGTTGCAACCTTCTAGAAATCTCATGGTTGTCTTTGAGGAACTTGGGGGCGATGCCACAAAGATTTCTCTTGCAAAGAGAACCGTATCGACCGTTTGTTCTGATGTGTCGGAATGGCATCCTACATTGAAGAATTGGAACCTAGAAAGTGACGAGCAGACCCAAGAATATCACAGACCCAAGGTTCACCTTCATTGTGCGCCCGGGCAGTCCATATCATCCATTAAATTTGCAAGTTTCGGGACTCCTTCGGGGACTTGTGGAAGCTTTGTGCAGGGAGCTTGTCATTCTCCTAAATCTCAAACCATCTTGGAAAAGGTCGGTAAACTAATTTTAACAAAAAATGTTTTCCCCTCAACTTGTTAGTCTCAGTGATTCAATTGGAATAGCAGACTTTTGCATGTATATTATGTGTCCGTACCAGGTGATTTTCCGTCAAGCGCTCTATCTTTTTAACCAAATTGAGATCCTACAAACATTACAAAGGCTATTGATATGATATTTCTGATTTATTATTTACATAATCATTGGGATTACTTGCACTACTTTTCCAAATATAAGTACATCAAGTACACGCCCTAATAATCCTTCATGTTTTAATGTTAATGCGTTAAATTACATTAACTGAATGCCATTTAGGAATTACTTACGGTAGTAAAAATCTTTGTATCATTTATATATTTTTCCCAACTTTTTACGTGACATTCCCAACACAATTGGATAGCAACATTTTTTAACAGATTCTTGCAACATTCAGTTTTTTTTGGCAACCATGAACGTTATTTGGCAAAATTGTGATTTTTTCTTCTACTCGTGAGCAGAAATGCATCGGTCAGCACAGCTGCATGGTGACGATAGCCACATCAAACTTCGGCGACCCGTGCCCCAACGTCCTAAAGCGAGTCGTGGTCGAAGCCATCTGCGGATAACTACTACATCCTACATGTCTAATGCTTCCATGCTTCCTAAGTTCATCAAAGCTTCTTCACAAAGAATCCAAAGAAGAAGACACAAGAGGAACAAACCAAAACCCAGATTAGATATGCACAGATACAGAAGGCAGTCAAGAAAGTGTTGGGTATCTGAAATTTTCAAGTTTTTACATGTGAAATGGGTCTTAGAACATGTTAAGTTGTTGTTTGTGTTTTTGTGTTAGTGTTTACCAGAGTCATGTTGGGCTTCTCCTATTTTTTTAGGAAAAGGAGTCAAAGACAGCAGGGGTCATAGCTGTTCTTATTCTGTCATTAGTGTTGGTTTGTGGATGGGAATAATAGTTGATAATAAGTAATGAGTTTGGTTTGTTTAGTTTTTAGTTGTTGTCATGTGTTTGTCTGTTTGCACCTGGATTGGATTGGAATCATTGGATAGAGCAATGTGTACATGTGAAGAAGGTGTTGGTAGGTATTATTTTTAGTGCTTCTAAAAGGACTGGTTGATGCTTGATTGTTGTCTGGGATTTTGGCTTTTCCCTTTGTTCCAATAATCTTGTCGGGTGATATTCAAGTCAAAATAGCAAAGCTCTTTGTTATCTTCTTTTCTCACTGCTTTCAACAAATGAGTCAGATAACTATTTTTTGTATGTATATATGTATGTGTGTGTATATATATATATTGAAAGCAGTAAAATTATATTAATTAAATGGAAAATGTGGAAGTTAATAATACTTATGGGTTTATAAATTTTAAATTTTCTTTTGATATTGAAAATCTAGGCCCTATTGATTGAGCTTTGAACATGAGGTAAGTTCGAGGTGACGAGCTGAGTTTTCTTAACTTAGAGTTGGAGTTTTTTACTTGGGAGTTGTTATCATTACTTAAAAGTTAAGAGGTTTCCAAAAGAAAGAGGTGAATTTTAGATACACTCGCATCAACATGCATCCGAGATGTTGTGTTTGGTTTATTTCATAATGTTGGTGTGAATCGTGTGATTAGGTTGGTTGATTTAACTACTCTTGAAACCACAGCAAGAAAAGCATGTGAACACAGCCAAGATCAACTGAATGAGAAGTATTTTTTTATATTAAGACAACCTTCCGCTGCATTCCGACTCTTAAAACTACTTTCATCTCACAAGAAAATGCATTCTCATATAGGCTTTGTCTAGGTGTCAGGCATTTTGATGTTTATGGTTTGAACTTTGTAGAACGCCAACAATAATTTTTGAACCAAACTAGCTTCCTCTGAATTGGTATTAGCAAAACAGTTCTACAATGTAAACGATAATATCGAAACCAAGATATAAGTGTCTATATGGGTTTCACATGACGTCTTAAAAAATTTCGTTCAAGGTAACAAATAACAATCCAGTAGTAAGAAGCATATTCGAACAACAAATGGGTCTTCTTGGATAACTTCAGTTTACTCATATTTTGTCATCCAAACATTCCTTATTTCGGATAGCATTTTGAGTTGCAAGTTGTCATTTTTGTTTGTAACTTGCGTTTTGCAAAACACTATCCAGGACTTGTGTTTTGCAAAATGCAGAATTCATTTTATAATTGCCCAATTAACTTCCTTACGTACACATGAATTATGTTTTCATAAGAGAAACCAAAACTCAATAATTCAACCCAAACCCGAACACATAAACATAGGATTTTAGGTCTAGGTACAAAATGCAAGTAAAATTTTGAGGTTTACAACTAGTCTCAAAACACTAAGTTTTGAACCTCAAACCTCAAATTATCCTACTCCCCTCCTCTCCCCTCTTTTTGTTCAAAACATGAATTTCTCTATGAGTAAGGGAAAGTCATAACATATTATGTGATAGGATTCTGACGAGAAATCCGATCAATTCCGTCGACCACAACGCCGGCAGTAGTGGATTTGGACCGGGTCAACAGTTTCAAAGGCAAAACTAACAAAATTGGGGAAATTTGAGCTCCATCAGACTCCCGTGGAAAAATTCGAACTCCTCTAGCTCCAATGACACCAATTTCTGGGAAAATTAATGGGCCCCCTTTTCAACTTTTCGGTTTCTATTTACACGGGAAAACCCTCTCCAATGAAGAGATAACGAAAAAACCCACCATAATCTAATTACATGTAAATTTGAGCTAATTACGCTCTCAATTCGTCTAATTATTCATACAAAAATTAATGGAAAAATGCAACAAAAATACTGAGAAAATAAGGAAAAAGTGCATAGTAACAGGTTGCGAATCGATTGCTAAACGGGTAATGTAACGAGGCCCTCTTCACTGTCCGAAATGTCAACCGCCCACTACCGGCCAACGACTAACAGACTCCACCAGGCATAGTGACAGACTACTTCCCATCCGTTAGATGCAAAAAGGATGGTGCCTATCATCTCTTCCCCCTTAGCCTAGTCCTTGTCCTCAAAGATAAAGGAAGAGAACTTCCTCTTTAACCTTTCCATCTCTTCCCATGTTGCATCTTTTTCTTCTTCCCTTCCAACCCATTGGATCAACAATTCTACTCCTAGGATCTTCAGTGGTTCATTGTCTCTTCTCAACTCTTGCACACCCTCGGGTGGAAGTTCAGTGATGACTGGACGATCCCCATGTGAATTTTTTAAGCTGAGAAACATGGAAAACGTCGTGGATCTTGGACTACAATGGGAGGTGAAATTTATAAGCAACTAGACCTATCTTTTTAACCACTACATATGGTCCATAATATCGAGCTGCCAGTTTTTGATTGACTCTTCTCACTACCGACATTTGTCTGTAAGGCTCTAGCTTTAAGTACACCTTATCCCCAACCTCAAAGCTCCTCTCAGTCCTTGCCAAGCCTGCCTGGTGCTTCATTCTACATTGTGCTTGCTCTAGCTGCAGTTTGAGTTCCTTCAAGATCAGATTTCTGGATTTTAATGTCAATGTATGCCACATTTTCAACCTTAGCAATACTTGCTTGGCACATAGGATGACAAAGTAGGGGGAGATCTACCGTAGAATGCTTCAAAGGGAGTGGTGTGAGTATAAGTGTGGTAACTAGTGTTATGCCAAAATTAAACCCATGATAACCATTTACTCCTCTCCTTAGGTTGTGAATAGGAGAAACAAATGAGGTATGCTTCTAAGCACATGTTCACAATTGAGGATGGTATGCTATGCTCAAGTTAAGCCAAACTCCCTGATCTTTTTTAAAAATACTCGGTGTCTCAAATTATCCAAACGAATCAGTGTCCGCTGAAGAATGCTCAAACGTTTTACTTTGTCAGAAGATTTCAAGAGACTAAGAGAAGCAACTTCAATCCTAGCGCCTCAAAATGCAAGCATGAAAAAGTGGGATGCGCAATGGCACCGTATATTAGACAATACCAACCCCAGCACCGTGTAGCCAAACACAACCATAGTGATTTTCTCACAATACAACCAACACAAACGCAGGCATGAAAATAAAATAAGGGAAGCAAAAGAAATATACAATGTCGAGTAAATATATTACCATTTCGAATCCATCAGAGTTGAAATAAGGAACACAATAATTATGCGCCACAAGTCGCATAACCAGTTATATGTTTGCATAACGTATCACCAACTCCATGGAAAAGCAGACTTATTTAACAACCAAGCACATGAGGATATTATCTGGTTCAGATAAAAATACTTCCACAAGAGTATGTCATATAGCATCATTATGCAGCAGCATGCTTGGCAACGCTCTGGGCGAGAGCATCTTTGTTTGCCCCGACAATCCTTTCGATGATCGTTCCCTCCTTCATGATGATGAAGGTTGGCATGGCTTCCACAGCCCAATCCTGAGCAACATCCTGCGGTAATTCATTAAAAAATTAGAGATCATCTCAAGAGGGTTGAAACTTGAAACACAAATGTCATGGTTTAAGTAATTTAATGTGGTTTTTCGGTTTCGAAATTTTTAAAGTGGGATACCATGTAAAAAAAATAAAATAGAATAGCACAGAACATACCTTCAGCTCGTCAACATCCACCTTCAAAAAGACAGCGTTGGTGAACTTCTTTGCAAGATCGGCAAAGATTGGGGCAATGAAGCGGCAAGGTCCGCACCATGTAGCAGTAAAATCAACCACCACCTGACATGATTATATTATTAGTAACATGAAGGCTTAAAGCATCTTATTGTCGTTCTTTCATAAGCTCTCTAATGGAATGGAAATATATACTAAATCATTCATCAAAAAATATAAAGATTAATCAAGCATGTAGTCACATAATACTATTGTGTGGGTTACCAACTTAAAGCCAATTGTTGTTAAGCAGATGGATCCAAGTTAGTATATCTTATGAGATCCTTCATTATTTCCATGTGGATTGTTCTCCAAGACATGAAACAGAAAGCACATCATAAGTGCTGAAGAATTTTGAAATCTAATGAGGTACTCCGCTAATACATGTATATAGCTTGGCCCCAAGTTATTATTTTCCACCTTTCATTCTGGAACAGGTGTGAATCTCATGATTTGAACCTCTCCAAAATAGATTAGAAAGAAATCAGGATTGGTTGGAACAAGATCTTCACCATTTCCAGAGAGTTGGCAAGGTTGATTCTTGAATTCTACAACCTCCTTTATCAGTGAGGGTGGACACTGGGCAGAAACACAAATCAAGTAATTTGATATTTAACATCACATTAACATACATCATTAAAACAACCAATTTCGGTTCGTAATGAATCTTTGTGTAGTACATTTATCTTTCTACACACATATCAAATGGATGGTTAAATTTGATGAATTGGATCCCTCCGATTTCCCCATCAATTAGGGTCCTTGCTAACCAATAATAATTCAGAGAGCATGGTTTACATGGTTTGAAGTCTTCAATTAATTCTGATAGCATGGTCATACCTATAAAAACCATCCTGTAATAACTTATATGCAGTAACTATAAAAACCATCCTGTAATAACTTATATGCAATAACTATAAAAACCATCCTGTAATAACTTATATGCAATAAAGTGTACCACATGGACTGACCTGATCCACAATTTGCATAGTGTTGTTGGAGCGGAGTCAATACAACTAGTAAAATATCAACTCTAGTTTTTGATGTAAGATGAATTAATAGCTTCAAAGCAAGCCAACAAATTTAATGGATTCTGTATTTGATGAAGCAACATAAAAATTCCAGGGTGGGGCTCTTTTTAACAAACATCTTAATATGCTACGGAATGGTCATTCCCATCTCGGTAAAGCTTAGCATGTAGGAAATAACTAGAAACAACTAGTCCAGTTCTAATTCAACATGTGTTCCTCAATTCAAAAGCCATTTTTTACAAAATACATTGTATGCTAAATGTTCTAGAAAAGGCTTGAACAGATGGGACTATTCTGGAAAAAGGAACCTATTAGACCTCATAGTTGATGACCAACTGTTGACATTTAGTAAATAAAGAACTTTTCTGATTCACCAAGAATTTTCAATAGCTTTGTCCGCACGAATCTTTTGTTAGCAATTTCCTAAGGCGATATTAGGATAGAATCTAAACCGATGAAATTTGTCAAAATGGTGCAAGATGGTTTCATTAAAATGGAGAATTACAAACCACAACATTTACCCAAAAAAACCCTATGCAGCTACAAACTTTTGTACCAAAGCTCATAAATACATGCAATAACTTGTTAGCGCCAATTTTGACAAAAAAATCAAAAAATAGTCGAGAAACTCCAGAGTATCACAAAAACCCTCTAATATATTTTTATGTACAGTTTTGTTCATCATTAGATAAATTGTTACACTCTTCAGCTCGTCGAGATGCCGAAATGGCGTTCCCAAACTCGGCTTTGTTTTCATGCGAAGTTAAACTAATTTAAGGGATAAATCAAGGCTACAATTTCTAACAAAAGGCATAATAATTTAAGCTCCTAATCTAACCACAGAGCAATGAAACAGTGATACTTCGAACCTTTAGGGGCCACACATGAAATTATACCCAATTAATGAATTAAAACACCAGGAGAATATAAACACAGATAGGGATCTGACCAAAATATAATAATTTACAGATCCAACATCAAAAATAAATAAAATTGAAACAAAATCCAAAATACAAAATCAGGAAACAAACCCCTACATCCAATCGGAAAGATCCCAACTTTCCCCCAAAAAACCAAAATTCCCACATACCCAAAACCCAGAAACCCCCCAAAACCAAAACCCCACCCCAAAGGAGACGGACGTACCAGTTTCTTGGACTCGTTAGCTTGCTGGAGGTGAGCCTGCCACTCCTCGACCTTGTGGCAGGCAACGACAGCTCCCTCTTCGGCCATTTCTCTCTCTTTCGACCTTGTTTGGGAATAGAAAGGGTAAGGATTTTGGTTTGGATTCGGTGTTTTCGGATGTGTATTCTGTTCTGTTCTGTCTGGTCTTTAAATAGGATTTTGTGTTTGTGAATTGGGCTTGGTTTTAAGGGAAACTACGGAAATACCATCCGATGTGTTTTTTTTTTTTTCTGTTCTTTTCTTTCGATCGAGTTCCCATTGACGGATTGGCTTCGTTATCGAAGAAGAAAAAAGAGGATTTGTCTTTCTTTTTTACTCTGATAATCAATTACGTTGGTTTTTGATAATTAGTAGGGATAAATTTTAGATTTTAAGCTATGGTGTGTAATCATATTTCATCATCCGGGATGTTATGGGGGTGAATCTGTGTTTCATGTCACCAAATTAATCATTTGAACCGGTTAGAATACATAATTGTGTAAATGGATTACATTGGAGATTGAAATTTTCTTTGGAAAAGAAGTATTGTTTCGAATTTAAAAGGTAGTTTTCCACTCGAATAATGTGAATTGTGAGATGTGGAAGCCTAGAAAATAGACAATTATGATTAATTAAGGGAAGGTCCAATTTCTAGCTACAACAAAATCTTTGTTTCCGGAGGGCACTACCTTATTGTTATGACCTTTTTATAGTGTGTTGAGAATATGGTTATCATTAGGACCATTCCCTTGGGGTTGGGAGTTGAGTCTGATAAGAGCATCGTTAACAGCACCCGAATAGTTTTCGGGCGTCCGGTTTTCTCTCTCAACTATGTTAGTTATCTCTCAACCATATCAGCTCAAACCAACCCCCCTAAATCTTTCTTAACCACACCCAGAAACAACTCAAACGCCCTGCATTTTCTTCCCTACACGTCATTTCGAGATCAATTTTAGGCAAAATACACAAAAAATCAAAAAATTATAGAAAATATAAACAAATAAAAATATATTTTCATAAAAAATATATTTATAAAAACAATTATAAATAATTTTTAAAATATTTTCTAAACAAAAATACTTTAAAAAAAGTGACCAATGGGAGGACACGTGCCCCCCACCCAACCAACCAACCCTTCCGCCCAAGTTATGGGTTGGGAATTTTTTTTCCATAAAAATAATAATGTGTCGGGCGATTGGTTAATCCGCCCGACGAGTAAGGGTGCTCTGATGTATGTTACCCAACGGAAAACTCACAAAGTTAATATTTGAATGAAATTCGCTTAAATCGACTCAATTGTCTTATTAAGCTGAAGCCTGCGATTAGTCTAGTATGTAACTAGATATGTGCGTGTGTCTTTAATGCCCAAGTTATATTAGCAAGATGCAAACAATGTTGATAATCACCAGAAAATAATAGGTACGTAGGTAAGGCAGGCATAACGTCTTGTTCTTTGTATATAATCCAATGATTATAATTAGGAAATTTTTTCAAAATAATATTTTTTTTTAAAAAAATTCTCAAAATAAACCTCAAACAAAAGTATTTCTCAAACTAGACCCGCTGCCACCACGTGGTGACACGTGGCGGCGGCGGGTTTTGTTTTTTTGTGCATAGAGAACTCGGCATCACCAGTGCCGAGTTCTCCCAGAGAGAACTCGGCACTGGTGATGCCGAGTTCTCCCAGAGAACTCGTCACTGGTGATGCCGAGTTTTCTTTGGACGAACTCGGCACTGGTGATGCCGAGTTCTACTTGATTTTTTATTGCCCAACACTTGACGTTTTCTGAGGTGATTCAAATAGAACTCGGCACTGGTGATGCCGAGTTCTCCCAGATAGAACTCGGCACGGGTGATACCGAGTTCTCTTTGGAAGAACTCGGCACTGGTGATACCGAGTTCGATTTGATTTTTTATCGCCCAACACTTGACATTCCAGTCGAATTGAGTTGCCAGGAGAAGTGATTCAGATAGAACTCGACATTGGGGATGCCGAGTTCTATTTGGTCCTGTTCTCCTGGCACTCAAATCTTGTGTGAAAATGGGTGACGGCCAGGTGGCCCATGTCTACAATAGAACTCGGCATTCTAGATGCCGAGTTTCATAGGCAGAAGTCCAATTCAATAGGCTTAAGTAGGCAAATTTGCGGTCCTAAAAAATACATTACATTCATTCGTCTTACAATTATCGTCTTACAATTGATCAACTCTTAAAAAGGATTTAAGTCGTACATTCATTCAAGTCATAACAAAATACATTACAAATACATTACAAGTCTCACTAAATAGTTACATACAAAATATTTTGCTATATAGGTTCCTTGCATCGCTTTCGGTTATGCCCTATACCGCCGCATCTCCCACACCTTACCTTTCTTCCAGAGTGTTCGTCCATCTCGTTTCGGATTCGCGTTGATTTAGGCCGACCGGGAGGTCTTTTGGTTTGGGGAGGCTTCATTGTGATGGTGCCTCGATCTGGCCAATACCTCACATCAGGAATTGGGATAAATATCGGTTTGTACGCCTCCTTGTACATTTGAACCTCATAATACGGGGACACCAAATGTGAAGTGTTGACATTTGCATGTCTGCCACTGCAAACTGCTAGTACATGTGAACATGGGACGTGCATTGCAATTATGTATCCACAAGTGCAAGTAATAACTCCTTCTTCAAATTTCACGAGGTATTTTTTCTGGTCATTGGCTTCAACCTGGTACATCAGCTGATGGTACCGAGTTACTGTATGTGTTCTGGCCAGATTGCTGTTTGCCATCACCACGGTGTGGACTGTCGGTACATATGTTTCATTCCACGACTCGGCGACGTCCCTTCTTTTAACAAAGAATTTGTTCAAGCGGAGAAAGGTCATCAAAATCATGGTTGTAATTGGCATACCGCGTGCCCCTCGTAAGACATTGTTGAAGCTTTCTGACATGTTAGTTGTCATACATCCGAAACGTCGACCCCCGTCGTGACAACAAGTCCATCTTTCCAAAGGACCTTGATGTTGAATCCACTCGTATATCAGCTTATGTTCCTCTGCAATAGCCTTCATTAACTCTTCAAATTTCATAAATGAATGAGTTTTACCCGCTTCATAAAACTTGATTTGTCCCAATCTTTCCTTGCAATTTCGATGTTTAGCAAGATTTGCTTTCATGTGTCGAAGACAGAATCGATGTACATGGCCCTCCGAAGGTGGAAATGCGGCTCGCACACAAGCATTTATTCCCGAAAATCTGTCGGTGATAATACACAAATCGGGTCGCCTTGTAACTCTACTTGCCAGCAAATGAAGGAACCACGTCCACGACTCTGTATTCTCGCTCTCTACAACAGCAAATGCCAAAGGAAAAATTCCGTTGTTTGCATCTGTGCCCACAGCAATTAGCAATAAACCTCTATATTTGCTATAGAGGTGCGTTCCATCCACACTGACAACGGGTCTACAATAATGAAACCCACTAATTGAAGGCCCGAACGCCCAAAATACACGCTTAAACATCTCCTCGTCTGAATTTATCTGGACAGACTCTATTTCGACAACAGATCCTTCATTATTCTGACAGAGAACTGTGACGAACCTTCGCAAATCTTTAAAACTGTCTTCTTCGGCACCATATATTCGGTTCAACGCTTTTTGCCTAGCATGCCATGCTTTAGCGTAACCGATTTCAAGTGAGTATTTGGTCTTCACCCTTTCCATTATTTCAGCAGGAGTAATTGTGAACTTAGTTCTAACAGATGGCATTATCAAGTCGCATACAAAATTAGCACTACATTGTTTGTTGTCGTTTAACAATATCGGATTGGAACAAGTGTGCTCGGCGTCGTATGTTTTAACTTGAAAATATCTGCAGCCTTTTGGAACAGACGCATGTAGACGCCATTTGCAGTTATCTTCATCACGACGAATACAATGAACAGTATACCGTTTCGTTGAAGAAACCACAACTGAATACTGAACAAACTTTTTAATGTGCCACGATTGCAGAGCATGAACCAAATCATCTTTGGTTGGGAAAATTCGTTTATCCCAGAAAGAACGACCATCTTGCGTATGCCAATCACTCTGTTCAAAATTGTTCGCAGCATCGAAGAATGAGTGTTCAATTACCGAATTCTCTATCCAGTTGTCGTTCTCGAAGAAATCGGGAAGTTCATTAAGAGTTGGAATCATATCGTTGTTAGCAACTGCATCATCAACAACGTCGTCGTCTTCACGGTTTATGGATTGACCCATCGCATATATGACATCCTGCGTCTCCGGAACGACTTCATTAGCAGAAACACCTTCAGGTTCATCTTCTACAGCGAAAGGTGTGCTGTAATCCCCTAATTCCTCAGTGTCATCGTCTTCAACGCTATGCATCTGTTCCCGGCCTTCTGGTCGACTAAAATGAATTGGTTCAACAGGTGACAAACCAAGCCCAAGGTAAGGATATGAGGTAGATGGTCCAGCCCCTCCAGCAAACTCATCATGACTGTAATGTGAAGGTTCAAATTGCGACAGACCAGGATAAGGATTTGCACTGCTAGAAGGAATGTCACACACATTTTCTGACCATTCGTTGCCTGTTTGGAAGTTATGCGATTGGAAAAATGGAATTTGCTGGTATGCTGGAACTTCGGCTGTAGGATTTAGACTTATATTCAAATCTATTCCACAGTCCCAACCGGTCGACCTTACTGTACCATACTCCGGCGAATGAGTGTTCGTTGTCAGCGTAGGGTCGGGCACTTTAGGTTCAGCTTCCACATACACTCCAACCACAGACATTCGTTTAAACAAACGCATCAATCCATAAACCGACCTATCATTGGTTAATGGAACGTAAGTCCAATCATTGTTTAATGGCAATTTCGCCGTCAACTTGACATCAAACATACTGTGTGGATAACAACATTCAGATCTTATAACATCAATTAAATCCTCATATTTGATGTTCAACGGAACAACTACCAATTTGCGGTCAGATCCTGTGTATTCTGCCACATCTCCGTCACATTCTAATTTCCCGTTATACATAACCAACAAAGATCCTTCATCATCTTTATCCATACCTAAATATTTGAAAATGTGTTCAAGTGAGATGATCGAATTTCTTACTAAATACTTAAAAAATTGAAAATACTTAAATGTTTTAGAAGTTACCTCAATTGAGTGTAGTAGCAAACGATTGTAAACGTCGAGCAATCTCTCCAATCGTTTTGCCTAAAAACTAAATCAACAAAACTAAATTCAATAATCAACTATCAAACAAGAAATAAAACCTGTTGCCTAAAAATCCAAAATCGAATTCGAGTTTCCACCAAAACGGGTTCCTAAACCAACAAAAACACTACAATCATACATAAAACACCAATGTATATCATCCTAATACATAAAAAAGGCAAGAAAACGGTGGAAAACGAAAAAAAAAACGAAACCCTAACCTGAAAATCGCGAGAACCCGTCGTGAGGGAGAGGGGGGGCGTCTGCCTGCTTTTATAGACCTCCAGAACTCGGCGTTGGTAACGCCGAGTTATCTTTTTTTAAGTGAACTCGTCGTTACCAACGCCGAACTATTACTTTAGAACTCGGTATCTAGGACGCCGAGTTCTATTTAAGCAACTGTTCTCCTGGCGTGTCAATCGTCTCATGCACGATATGAGCCCAGGAGAATAGTGAATCAAATAGAACTCGGCACTGAGAGTGCCGAGTTCTATTTGAATCACTATTCTCCTGGCAACTCAAGTCGAGTGGAATATCAAGTGGGCCAATAAAAAACTTACATAGAACTCGGCATTGTAGATGCCGATTTCTATTGGTGTGAACTCGGCAGGGGTGATGCCGTGTTCACAACAAGAGAACTCGGCATCCTCGATGTCAAGATTTAAACATTTATTTTAATAATGACCATGTATTGAAATTGTGTTTTACTGTTTCATAAACTTTTAATGAACTGTAGGTGCATGGGGTTTATGAGTTTCACGAAGAACTCCATCAAATTCACCAGGTGATCAAAGATCACAAGACAGGCTCTTCGATGGTTGGAAAATTAAAGGAAAAAATGAAGGCTTGGCTTATGTGTTTTGGTGCTGAAGAACCCACATTACATTTGAGTCAAGATCGCGTGGCTGAAGAAGAAGATTCACAGTCTCAAGAAGACGCTGGCGGTCTGACTCAGGATACTGAGAATGCAGCACGAGGAGGGGGACGCGGCAGGGGGAGAGGACGTGCTCAAGCACGTCCTAAAAGGAAGAAGAGATTGAGAGGTCACTTAGGATAGATATGTAGTTGTGAATTTATTTGATTGTTTGTATGGTACTTTTGGATGTATGTTAAAATGTTGAACTTCATATTCCACTCGTAGTTGTATTGTATTTTATCGTACTTGTTTGTGTGTCGTGTTCGAATTGTGTTTTCGTTGATTGTGTCGTGGTTGAATTGTTTTCGTTGATTGTGAAACAGGAAATGAACAAAAAAAACTCGAGTTCTTAAATCAATGAACTCTACAAGAGAACTCGGCATCGAGGATGCCGAGTTCTCTTGTTGTGAACACGGCATCACCCCTGCCGAGTTCACACCAATAGAAATCGGCATCTACAATGCCGAGTTCTATGTAAGTTTTTTATTGGCCCACTTGATATTCCACTCGACTTGAGTTGCCAGGAGAATAGTGATTCAAATAGAACTCGGCACTCTCAGTGTCGAGTTCTATTTGATTCACTATTCTCCTGGGCTCATATCGTGCATGAGACGATTGACACGCCAGGAGAACAGTTGCTTAAATAGAACTCGGCGTCCTAGATACCGAGTTCTAAAGTAATAGTTCGGCGTTGGTAACGACGAGTTCACTTAAAAAAAGATAACTCGGCGTTACCAACGCCGAGTTCTGGAGGTCTATAAAAGCAGGCAGACGCCCCCCCTCTCCCTCACGACGGGTTCTCGCGATTTTCAGGTTAGGGTTTCGTTTTTTTTTCGTTTTCCACCGTTTTCTTGCCTTTTTTATGTATTAGGATGATATACATTGGTGTTTTATGTATGATTGTAGTGTTTTTGTTGGTTTAGGAACCCGTTTTGGTGGAAACTCGAATTCGATTTTGGATTTTTAGGCAACAGGTTTTATTTCTTGTTTGATAGTTGATTATTGAATTTAGTTTTGTTGATTTAGTTTTTAGGCAAAACGATTGGAGAGATTGCTCGACGTTTACAATCGTTTGCTACTACACTCAATTGAGGTAACTTCTAAAACATTTAAGTATTTTCAATTTTTTAAGTATTTAGTAAGAAATTCGATCATCTCACTTGAACACATTTTCAAATATTTAGGTATGGATAAAGATGATGAAGGATCTTTGTTGGTTATGTATAACGGGAAATTAGAATGTGACGGAGATGTGGCAGAATACACAGGATCTGACCGCAAATTGGTAGTTGTTCCGTTGAACATCAAATATGAGGATTTAATTGATGTTATAAGATCTGAATGTTGTTATCCACACAGTATGTTTGATGTCAAGTTGACGGCGAAATTGCCATTAAACAATGATTGGACTTACGTTCCATTAACCAATGATAGGTCGGTTTATGGATTGATGCGTTTGTTTAAACGAATGTCTGTGGTTGGAGTGTATGTGGAAGCTGAACCTAAAGTGCCCGACCCTACGCTGACAACGAACACTCATTCGCCGGAGTATGGTACAGTAAGGTCGACCGGTTGGGACTGTGGAATAGATTTGAATATAAGTCTAAATCCTACAGCCGAAGTTCCAGCATACCAGCAAATTCCATTTTTCCAATCGCATAACTTCCAAACAGGCAACGAATGGTCAGAAAATGTGTGTGACATTCCTTCTAGCAGTGCAAATCCTTATCCTGGTCTGTCGCAATTTGAACCTTCACATTACAGTCATGATGAGTTTGCTGGAGGGGCTGGACCATCTACCTCATATCCTTACCTTGGGCTTGGTTTGTCACCTGTTGAACCAATTCATTTTAGTCGACCAGAAGGCCGGGAACAGATGCATAGCGTTGAAGACGATGACACTGAGGAATTAGGGGATTACAGCACACCTTTCGCTGTAGAAGATGAACCTGAAGGTGTTTCTGCTAATGAAGTCGTTCCGGAGACGCAGGATGTCATATATGCGATGGGTCAATCCATAAACCGTGAAGACGACGACGTTGTTGATGATGCAGTTGCTAACAACGATATGATTCCAACTCTTAATGAACTTCCCGATTTCTTCGAGAACGACAACTGGATAGAGAATTCGGTAATTGAACACTCATTCTTCGATGCTGCGAACAATTTTGAACAGAGTGATTGGCATACGCAAGATGGTCGTTCTTTCTGGGATAAACGAATTTTCCCAACCAAAGATGATTTGGTTCATGCTCTGCAATCGTGGCACATTAAAAAGTTTGTTCAGTATTCAGTTGTGGTTTCTTCAACGAAACGGTATACTGTTCATTGTATTCGTCGTGATGAAGATAACTGCAAATGGCGTCTACATGCGTCTGTTCCAAAAGGCTGCAGATATTTTCAAGTTAAAACATACGACGCCGAGCACACTTGTTCCAATCCGATATTGTTAAACGACAACAAACAATGTAGTGCTAATTTTGTATGCGACTTGATAATGCCATCTGTTAGAACTAAGTTCACAATTACTCCTGCTGAAATAATGGAAAGGGTGAAGACCAAATACTCACTTGAAATCGGTTACGCTAAAGCATGGCATGCTAGGCAAAAAGCGTTGAACCGAATATATGGTGCCGAAGAAGACAGTTTTAAAGATTTGCGAAGGTTCGTCACAGTTCTCTGTCAGAATAATGAAGGATCTGTTGTCGAAATAGAGTCTGTCCAGATAAATTCAGACGAGGAGATGTTTAAGCGTGTATTTTGGGCGTTCGGGCCTTCAATTAGTGGGTTTCATTATTGTAGACCCGTTGTCAGTGTGGATGGAACGCACCTCTATAGCAAATATAGAGGTTTATTGCTAATTGCTGTGGGCACAGATGCAAACAACGGAATTTTTCCTTTGGCATTTGCTGTTGTAGAGAGCGAGAATACAGAGTCGTGGACGTGGTTCCTTCATTTGCTGGCAAGTAGAGTTACAAGGCGACCCGATTTGTGTATTATCACCGACAGATTTTCGGGAATAAATGCTTGTGTGCGAGCCGCATTTCCACCTTCGGAGGGCCATGTACATCGATTCTGTCTTCGACACATGAAAGCAAATCTTGCTAAACATCGAAATTGCAAGGAAAGATTGGGACAAATCAAGTTTTATGAAGCGGGTAAAACTCATTCATTTATGAAATTTGAAGAGTTAATGAAGGCTATTGCAGAGGAACATAAGCCGATATACGAGTGGATTCAACATCAAGGTCCTTTGGAAAGATGGACTTGTTGTCACGACGGGGGTCGACGTTTCGGATGTATGACAACTAACATGTCAGAAAGCTTCAACAATGTCTTACGAGGGGCACGCGGTATGCCAATTACAACCATGATTTTGATGACCTTTCTCCGCTTGAACAAATTCTTTGTTAAAAGAAGGGACGTCGCCGAGTCGTGGAATGAAACATATGTACCGACAGTCCACACCGTGGTGATGGCAAACAGCAATCTGGCCAGAACACATACAGTAACTCGGTACCATCAGCTGATGTACCAGGTTGAAGCCAATGACCAGAAAAAATACCTCGTGAAATTTGAAGAAGGAGTTATTACTTGCACTTGTGGATACATAATTGCAATGCACGTCCCATGTTCACATGTACTAGCAGTTTGCAGTGGCAGACATGCAAATGTCAACACTTCACATTTGGTGTCCCCGTATTATGAGGTTCAAATGTACAAGGAGGCGTACAAACCGATATTTATCCCAATTCCTGATGTGAGGTATTGGCCAGATCGAGGCACCATCACAATGAAGCCTCCCCAAACCAAAAGACCTCCCGGTCGGCCTAAATCAACGCGAATCCGAAACGAGATGGACGAACACTCTGGAAGAAAGGTAAGGTGTGGGAGATGCGGCGGTATAGGGCATAACCGAAAGCGATGCAAGGAACCTATATAGCAAAATATTTTGTATGTAACTATTTAGTGAGACTTGTAATGTATTTGTAATGTATTTTGTTATGACTTGAATGAATGTACGACTTAAATCCTTTTTAAGAGTTGATCAATTGTAAGACGATAATTGTAAGACGAATGAATGTAATGTATTTTTTAGGACCGCAAATTTGCCTACTTAAGCCTATTGAATTGGACTTCTGCCTATGAAACTCGGCATCTAGAATGCCGAGTTCTATTGTAGACATGAGCCACCTTGCCGTCACCCATTTTCACACAAGATTTGAGTGCCAGGAGAACAGGACCAAATAGAACTCGGCATCCCCAATGTCGAGTTCTATCTGAATCACTTCTCCTGGCAACTCAATTCGACTGGAATGTCAAGTGTTGGGCGATAAAAAATCAAATCGAACTCGGTATCACCAGTGCCGAGTTCTTCCAAAGAGAACTCGGTATCACCCGTGCCGAGTTCTATCTGGGAGAACTCGGCATCACCAGTGCCGAGTTCTATTTGAATCACCTCAGAAAACGTCAAGTGTTGGGCAATAAAAAATCAAGTAGAACTCGGCATCACCAGTGCCGAGTTCGTCCAAAGAAAACTCGGCATCACCAGTGACGAGTTCTCTGGGAGAACTCGGCATCACCAGTGCCGAGTTCTCTCTGGGAGAACTCGGCACTGGTGATGCCGAGTTCTCTATGCACAAAAAAACAAAACCCGCCGCCGTCACGTGTCACCACGTGGTGGCAGCGGGTCTAGTTTGAGAAATACTTTTGTTTGAGGTTTATTTTGAGAATTTTTTTTTAAAAAAATATTATTTTGAAAAAATTTCCTTATAATTATTCGTAGTAAGGACTTGATCTAAATTTTACACCTCGGAATACAACATGTATGTATCTTAACTTTTCCATTATCACCCTAGTATATTTATTTATATTCGTCTTCTAAATAAATACAATATGCAAACAAATGAAATACATTATGCAAACAGTACAATATGCAAACAAATACAATGTTTTCCATGTTTAAACGATTAAATAATTAATTCGCTCTATTTATCTAAACCAAAATGTCTACCTTTACGCGTTTGCTTCGGGAATAAGAAAATAAAAACATAATCAAATATAAACTTATCCAACTTATCAAATATATATATATATATATATATATATATATATATATCCACATGCGTAAGCAATGATGTTAGGCATGAACATATATACATATACACCAAATAAATAAAGACAACGAGTTATGAACTTTTTGATCCTCATTAGATTTAGATTTTTTATTTTAAAAAAATCTACGTCGTTGACTTTTTGTCACGTGTGAATAATCGAATTCACATTCACACGCTGCATCACATTGTTAGTTTGATTCTTTTTTCTTCTTCACCCCAAAATAAACTTATTTAGTATGCCATGTTTGGTTAGATTCCTAAAAAAAGCTTATTCCTGGGACTTATCCGTGTCGGTTTGCAAGTTTCTTGCATGTGATAATATGTTTTCAAATCATACTTACATTTTGTTTGTAGACCGCATCGTGTTATATTTCTACTCATCATCGTTTTTAAAATGACTATTAATGATAATGTATTTCAATGTCATCTTTCTGATAAAATACCAGTCAAATATAATTCAAAATCATATTAACATGGCTTGCCCGAGCAAAATGTGTGACGAAGCTAAGGGTTAAGTTTTGACTTGAGCCTAAGGACAAATTTCTCTTTCTCAGACGCAAGCTAAGGGGTAAATTTTGAGGTTTCTAGCTTTCATATGCTCATTATGACTTTATGAGTAGCTTTCAATATGAAATAGACTTTCAATTACATCCATGCATTATTTATGACTTGACCTTTTTTTTCATACACAACGATGCCAAAATGGTGATTTTAGATTCTAAAGCTGATTTGTATATGAAACTTAATCTATTTTAAGGCTATTTGGTCAATTTGGAAGGTATATATCCGTAATTTTTTTATTTAATAAAAAAAAATTCAAAATTTTAAATTTAGGATTTTTTTTCCCCAAAAATACTACGAACGCGGGTGTGACCCGCGATCCGTGGAGCACGGATCGCGGGTCACACCCGCGTTCCGTCCCACCAAAAAAAAAAAAATTTTTTAATTTTTTTGACGGATCGCGGTTCCAAACCGCGATCCGTCATTTTTTTTTAATTTTTTTTTGCTTACTTTTTTTAATTTTTTTTTCTGTTTTTCTGGTTTAGTTTTATTTTATTATTTCTGTTTTTATTTTTTATTATAATTATTTGTAATCTTTTTTTAAATCTTTTTTTTCAAAATATGTTTTCTAATTGATATTATTTTTTCAAATTTTTTAAAATTATTTTTAATTTTTTCAATAATCGACCTCCAAATCACTTCGATAACCCGGTGTATTGAAATGTTATGGTATTTTATACAATAAAAAAACAAAATTTCTTAGCAAGATTAATAAATTATTTACAACTGAATATTAAACAAACCATAAAACTAATTAAAACAAAAAATTTGTAACGTTGTCAAAAATTCGTAGGATGTACACACATTACAAACATTTTGGAGGTCGATACAGCAAAAAATTAAAAACACAATTAAATTTTTTTAAAAATATTAAAAATTACAAAACATATTTTGAAAACAAATATAATAAAAAACATAGTTAAAACGATTTTAAAACAATCAAAACATCAAACACTACAACTAAAATCCGTGACTTTTTTTTATATTTTCTTTTATTGTTTTTGATTTTATGTTTTGATTTTTTACAAATCATTTTAACTATGTTTTTTATTATATTTGCTTTCAAAATATGTTTTGTAATTTTTAATATTTTTAAAAAAAATTAATTGTGTTTTTAATTTTTTGCTGTATCGAACTCCAAAATGTTTGTAATGTGTGTACACCTTACGAATTTTTGACAACGTTACCAATTTTTGTTTTAATTAGTTTTATGGTTTGTTTAATATTCAGTTGTAAATAATTTATTAATCTTGCTAAGAAATTTTATTTTTTTATTGTATAAAATACCATAACATTTCAATACACCGGGTTATCGAAGTGATTTGGAGGTCGATTATTGAAAAAATTAAAAATAATTTTAAAAATTTTGAAAAAATAATATCAATTAGAAAACATATTTTGAAAAAAAAAGATTTAAAAAAGATTACAAATAATTATAATAAAAAATAAAAACAGAAATAATAAAATAAAACCAAACCAGAAAAACAGAAAAAAAATTAAAAAAAAATCAGCAAAAAAAAAATTAATTTTTTATTGTTTTCCACGGATCGCGGGTGGGAACCGCGATCCGTGGAAATTTAAAAAAAAAAAAAAATGACGGATCGCGGTTCCAACCTGCGATCCGTCAAATTTTTTTTTTTTTTTTTTTTTGCTGGGACGGAACGCGGTTGTGACCCGCGATCCGTGCTCCACGGATCGCGGGTCACATCCGCGTTCGTAGTATTTTTGGAATTTTTTTTCTTCATAATTTTAAAATTTTGAATTTTTTTTTATTAAATAAAAAAATTACGGGTATATATGATATTTATAGGCTATTACTGATGTGAGGAGGGTTTAGCTACTTTGGTGGGTATTTAACACCAGATACCCGTGAATCTTCGACTGTATATTGCAAATCTAATTGACCATTTGTTTAATGTGATTTTTTTCTTCTTTTATATATATATTTTGGTATTACAAATATCTTTCAAGAATTCATGATGGAATTCCACACCTTATAACTTCGTATAGAAGAATGTCTCACTATTATCACACTCATGCCACTATTTGTATCACTAAGTAAAGAAAATGCAAATCACAACAAGAAGATATAAATTAAATAATACATTTCATTGTATATAGGAATACATGAACTTTGGTACATTTATATTGTGCACAAAAGATAAATGCATGATACATATTTCACAAACTATTATCATATCAAATAACTTGAAGTACATGACAGTTGAGTTCATGCCAGAGATGATACATTTGTATAAAGTCTCATTCGGAGTTGGAGCTTGACGTTTTATTCCTTCTTGTATTTCAAGGAACCGTATTGCTGCGACAATTTGGATTCGAGTTTTTGGGGCTTGATGATTTGTTCCTTTTCATATTTAAAGGGACCATCTTGATGTGATTAACTTTAATCTCATAACCAAGGCAAACATTTGGCTTATATATTTTCATATGTGGTTTGACGACACATTCCCTTATTTATTTGAAGGGGAATGTCGTGTATAGCAGTTAAGTTTGTCTCCTTAGATTTGTATGTTATTGTTCGAGTTTCTCATTACGAGAGATCAGTGAACAAATGTTAGTTTAGCCTCATAACCAAGGAGAGAATTATGTACATATTTGGTTATGGAGATGTTGATTCTTAAATTAGAATATTACCAAATGGTTAGTTTAGCCTTTTAACTAGGAGGGGTTGTATATGTATTTGATTTATCAACGATAATTCTTATATTAGAATATCGTACAAACGGTTAGTTTAGCCTCGTAATCTAGGAGAGAATTTGTGTATATTTTTTGGTACTTCAACTTTATCATGAATACAACCTGATATTTGTGTGTTTAACCTCATCACAAAGAGGATAGGTATCTATGTTTAGTCTCGTATTTAGGAGACGTTATAAACAGTTTATTCTCTTGTTTAGGAGAATATTATGTATATGTTTGTTTTGTATCAAATTAGTCTTTATGATGAAGACTGTCGGATTTTAGTTAGTTTAGCCTCATAACAATGAGATGTTTTATATGTCTTGGTCTCGTATTTAGGAGACATTGTAAACAATTTATTCTCTTATTTAGGAGAATATTATGTATATGTTTAGTTTTAGTTTGGGGTTTTAGTTAGTTTAACCTCTTAACAATGAGGAGTTGTATATGATTTGATTTAGACAATTATTCTTTTGATACAACCAGGGGCGGACCTAAGACAGAATTGAAGGGTGGGCACCTTATAACTGTAAACAATCTCTAAAAGAATCCTTAATGGAACCCTTTTATCGGGCATCCGGACGAAACCCTCATAGCGGGAGGAGCTAGGGATGCAAATACTAACAAATTATTTGAGTATCCGATTCGAAAATTACATTTTAGTTGGTATTTGGTAAAGAAGATTTTACCAAATACAATTTGGAATTGAAATTGATTTAATTTTTTTTACGTTTTTAAATTCAGATATGAATTCGGATATAGGTCAAACCATATCCGAATATCCAAAAATACTAATTTTGACATCCAATATACGTGGTTATTAATATTTGTATTGTGAGTTAATAAAAAACAAAGTTATTTATTATGTAAATATAAACATAATAGAAATGCAAAAGCAAATTATAATATAATTCTCTTTAAATGACTTTCCAAAATATTTTAGATTATACAACAAAAGATATATAAAAATATATTATAGGAATTTGAACATTATCCGAATTCAAATCTGAATTCGAAAAGTTCTCGAATTCGGATATGAAATTGGTAAGCTATAAAAATTTGATTTGAATTCAGATTTGGTATGTTTATTTGGAATTCAGATTCGAATTCGGATACAAGTTATATCAAATTCAAAAATATTCATTTGCATCCCTAAGATGAGTGTGCCGCCTGGTCGGGTAGGTGGCACATCTCCGTTTTTAATTTTTAATTTTTGTTAATAGTTAATGATGGTAATATGTTTATTTTAAAGTTATTTTAAATCTTCTTTTCAATTATTTTTTTTTCTGAAAAAATGTTTTTTTTGTTTTAATTTTTTACAATTTTTTAATTTTAATTTTATTTTACCCAGAATTGATCTCAAAATGACGTGAATGGGAAAAAATTTAGGGTGTTTGGGGGTTTCACGGCACAGTTATGGGTGGACATAGAGAGGAAGTAGAGTATTGTTAAAGATGACTTAAGAATCGAACGGTGGACATTATCTTGCGAAAAATAAGGGTGGGTATACTAAAAAAAGGACCTATAATATCATTAACATAAAATTCCATGCGTGGGCAGCCTGGGTCCACCAGTGAATACATCTATCATAATGTTTGTGTCAATTTACTCTCGTAACCTGAAGGTGTTTTGTATATATGTATGGTATTTGGACGATTATTCTTTTGGTATCAATATCGTCATGTCTTGGTCAGTTTAGCCACATAACCTGGAGATGAATTATACAAATAGTTTTTTAATGTATTTGAGTTTGTTCATTTTATTTGTTAAATGAAGACTTCATCGTTGGTAAGATAGAGAGAACCCAAGATCATGCTTGGCATGCATCCTCGCCTACGACTAAGGTAATCTGTATTTTAATTTCTGACCACTCCAATGATAAGAAAGAGGGAACCCAAGATCAAGTTCGACGTGCATCCTCTCTTACTATTAAAGTAGTCAATGTTTATATTTTAAATTTATTTTCATATTTTAAAGTTGGTTGACATATTTTACAACTTTAAAGATTTGTTTCACAATTTATCCAACCTGAGAGGTCGATTTATGATTTTGTCCATTTAGGTGGACTACTTGTATTTTAGGATTGATTTGCAAATCAATTGGTCTAACTTATGTATTGTTGTAATTTATCCACATTTAAGGGTGGATTTGTAATTTGTCTATTTGAAGAGGTTATTTGTTATTTTCTTTGCATAATGATTTATGGACGCCCAGCGTCCCGGACGCTGGGGACGTAGATATATCATTTTTTTGTTTTCTATCCACGTCATCATTCGAAGAGACATGTTTTTCTTCTTCGCCATACGTTGGGATGTAGTTCAAATCATTCGAAGAGATTCGTGATTTTTACACATCTTTTGCGGATGTTAATGGTTTCAACATCAAAATTTGACATTCTCACTACGTGCGTGGCGTTACTAACCGGTGCACGTTGACATGTTCGAAGGAGGGTGCTCCCCCCTAACCAGGGTCAAGGTGAAGTCCATTCATGCCTTTCCATGCGTGTTAACTGCCTTGCTCATATTAGAGTTGCTAGTAACCCGGTAAAATGTTATGTTCTCACGGATGTTTGTTTGGAACATAATCATGTAATGTTGGATGTTCGTCAACTTCGTTTTCTTTGCGGAAAACGTGAGATTTCAGAGGCCAAGAAAGCTCAAATCGCCACAAACGATGCAGCTGGAATTTCAGCTTCTAAGACGATGCAAGTCTTTGTTGCCGAAGCCGGCGGTCATGAAAATGCCACGTTCATTGATAGATACGTGAGGTAGTAAAAATGTCCATAATCATATTGCATTTGTTTCCAGAACGTTGTCGTATAAGTTGTTGTTCTGGAAAGAGTTCGTGCTGTAAATGTTATGTGAATGCTCTAGATCAACTCTAGTTTCTGTTTGGTTACGGAGCAAGCAGAATGATTTGTGGACGTTGGACGTGCATTCTTTAAATGTTCTGTAATGGCTTGGAATGACTCTTGTTTCTGTATGGTTACAGATAGCAAAATGATCTCCCGCTTTTCCAAAAAGAATTATGGACGTTCTGTAAATGCTTTGTAATGGCTTTGGAATGACTCAGGATTCAGTATGGTTACAGGTAGCAAAATGAATTGAGGACCTTCCATAGTCATTCTAGAGTGTTTTTTAGAAAATCAATCTGAAAATGAGTTTGGAATGACAGTGAAAATATTGGCGCAGTGCAAAATGTTGTTATGGCCCGTGAAAATGACTCTGGAATGATTCTGCAATGAGTCTGGAATAACTTTGGATTCGTTATGGTCATTTTAGTTTTACATTTGCACGCGATACAGAGCTTTTCCAGAATGTGTCGGAGACATGCTAGAGTAAGTCATACATATTCGGGTCTTGAATTCGTATGGAATTCTCTGGGTTTTCTCTGGAAATTGTTCCTACGATACACTGTCGCATTTCCATTGTTCCATGGTTTATCCATAGTCATGCCAGACTTTAGCCAGACCAAATTTCACATTTCTATTTTGAGTGGAAATCATTCGTGCATCCTGGAATCACTCTGGATCGACTCTGGATCGTGGTTTGATTTAATGTGAGCTTTATGAATCGACTCTGGAATCACTCTGGATCATTGCTTGATTGAACACAGAATTATTGATTGAACATGGAATCACTCTGGATCGTCTCTAAAAATACCGACTCTGGCAATGTTATGGATTGGATCGGGAATGACCCCAGTTTCCTTCTGGATTGATTCTGGATATATTATGGGTTTATGTTGGCATGGATTACCTGAAATGACACTGGATATTTTATGGTTACATTCTTGAATTACTCATGACGCTGGACTACACATTCATTGTATCTGGATTGGCTCTGGACACCTCATTACATTTGTATTGTATTTAAATTATGAAACCCAAAACAAGTAACAACAAAAGGAAATACGTCCAAAGTTTTAAAAAGGTTCACAATTTTATTGCGATTCGAATCTGGATACATTATGGATTAATTTTGTCATGACGTTAGATTACCGTTGGAATGACTGTGGTTTGACTCTGGAAATACTCTGGACTAAATGTCAACTCTAGGTCAACCCTGGTCTTAATCTGGAATGACTCTGGATCGATTATGGATTCATTTTTGCATGACGCTGGATTACTTCTGCATTGAATCTGGATTGGCTATGGACTACATTAGGACGACTTTCTGGAATGACTATGGATACATTATGGATTCATTCTTTTATGATGCTGGATTACCGCTGGAATAACTGTCGATTGACTCTGGAATGACTCTGGACTAAATTTCGACAGTGGTCTACCCCTGGTCTCTATCTGGAATTACTTTGGATAAATTATGGATTCATTCTGGCATCACGCTGGATTACCGCTGGAATAACTATCGATCGACTCTGGAATGACTCTGGACTAAATTTCGACAGTGGTCTACCCCTGGTCTCTATCTGGAATTACTTTGGATAAATTATGGATTCATTCTGGCATCACGTTGGATTACCTCTGGATTGAGTATGGATTGACTCTCGTTTCAAAACCACCAGCATGGACTCACATAAATCAGTTTGCAATTTAAAAATAAAACATGAATCCCAAAAAAGAAATAGTAAAGGGAAAGCCATCCAAAGTTTTAAAAGACGCCCACAATTTTATTACGAAGCGAATCTGAAAAGGAAGTACACGTCGAGACCCAACAAAACTCTTACAGGTCCTAATCAGATGAAGATCCAAAAGGACAGGGATAATTCAACATGAAGTCCTCTAGCAACCATCGTCGCTTTTCCTCGAGGTCCTTCAATTCGAAGAAAAGTTCTTCAAGGGCTAGACCAATTGTCTTATATGTGTCCGAGTTTCCAGTGCGCATAACTCTCTTCCAGTCATCCACGCAGTTTGTCATTCTCCACTAGTAGAACATTATGGACGTCTCCACAGCCTGCAACTCCTTATATCGTTGGCGATGTTCATTTTCTACACACTTAGGATAGCCTCCGGAATTACTCTGGACTGACTCTTGACTCATCTGGACTCACACTTGTTGTTTCATAACATGTCTGTCTCAAAACAATTGTATGTCTTATGTAGAAACTTTATTTCTTTCAAATACGGAGAAGTCTTTTCGCATTCAAATTCCTTTACGATATGTCTTTTCACGTATTAATGGTAAGTTCAGTTCTTGATGTTGAACATTCGTTCCCCTCTGATCACGGGAACCTTTGCACTTCAACTTACAAATGAATTGTCAGATCAACCTCCTTTTCTGTACACGTATTTGCTTAGTGGTCTCTGACGTGTGACGCGTCACTGACGCTTAGCGTCCGTGTATCAGCACCCATTTTCTTCAAGGAGCGTCCGTGTATCAGCACCCATTTTCTTCAAGGTGCTGGATTGGTTGATTTGTTTTCAAAGCATGACTACCATGTACTTCAATTAGTTATTTGTACAGGAGTCGGCATGCAATTTTCAACCATTTGCATAGTCCTTCACTACCATGCACGTTCTTTTTCCATTAGCTTTAGTTTTCTTAAGAAAATGTCTTAGTATACTCTTCTGAAATTTAATGAATGAAAATACAGGAAATCCGCACTTACATGCAAGCATGTGCATGTACAAGATATGCACAAATATTAGATTCAAGTGTCGTCATTTGTAAATCATATGTGATTGGATAATGATAAGAATTTGAGATACATGCATTCCTGTTGGTCTTTTAGATTGATAAATATAAAATCAATCAGTGCTGAAAATGGTGCGAGAATAGAGTTGGAAGAAGAAGAAGATGTTATTGCTCTATGTCATAATTTGTTACATGAGTTTGGTGTATATTTATACAAGGTTTTGGAGCCGTTGGCCTCATTTATTGATTTGTGTTGAATATCTCAAACGTTGGTCTTGAATACTCCATTCGTCTTTATCGATCATCTGAATCGTCACCTTGGATATGCCAAGAGGCAACCACAACGGTAAGTTTGTTTTAACACGCTCCCTCAGGATGGGTCTGGAACGGATTGATGGAACCCATCTTGAGAAGAAGATTGGAGAAGGTCTTGTGATCCAGAGCTTTGGTAAAGATGTCTTCCAGCTGCTCTTTGCTTGAGACGTAGGGAACCTCTATTTGTTTTGATTGTATCTTTTCCCTGATAAAGTGACAATCAACTTCTATATGTTTGGTTCTTTCATGGAAGACAAGATTTGTAGCAATGTGTCGAGCTGCATTATTATCACAAAACATCTTCATAGGGTTTTGAGTTGAGATGTTCATGTCTTTAAGCAGTTGATTGAGCCAAATTAATTCGCTGGTGGTTGATGCCATTCCACGATATTCTGCCTCTGCACTCGATCGGGCGACGACATTTTTCTTCTTACTTCTCCAAGTTACTAAGTTGCCTCCCACAAAGGTACAAAAACCTGTAGTAGATTTCCGATCATGGCTTCCCGCCCAATCTGCATCAGAATATCCTATTATCGAGTTAGAGTTGTTAGGTTTCATCCACAGTCCTTGTCCAGGTGTACTTTTAAGGTAACATAAAATTTTGTGTACTAGATCTAAGTGATGTGTGTGGGGCATGCATGAACTGACTTATTAGACTAACAACATATGTGATATCAGGTCGAGTAACGGTAAGATAGATGAGTTTCCCGACCAATCTTTGGAATTGTCCAATGTTGGATAGCGGAGTCCCATCAGTTGGTCCTATCTTTTTGTTGGTTTCTATTGGGGTAGCAGAGGGTTTTGATCCTAGCTTTCCAGTTTCTTTGAGAAGGTCTAGGGTGTATTTCCGTTGGGAAAGAAATAACCCTTTCTTGGAATATGCAATTTCTATTCCTAAGAAATATTTCATGTATCCTAAGTCTTTTATGTCGAACTTTGATTTTAAATATTTTTTAACTAATGTTATTTCATGATTATCATTCCCAGTTATGATAATATCATCAACATAGATGAGAACAATGATGGTGGTGTCATGGTTATGTTTTGTAAACATGGATGTATCAGCTGAACTTTTAATAAATCCATAATTAATGTGAGAGAGACTGAGTTTGGCATACCAGGCACGAGGTGATTGTTTTAGTCCATATATTGACTTATGAAACATGCATACCTGGTTAGGACGAGTGGTGTACCCAGGAGGTGGAATCATATAGACTTCTTCTTCGAGGTTTCCCTGTAAGAATGCATTTTTGACATCCATTTGAAATAGATTCCATCCATGATTTACAACGACGGATAGAAGGACACAGACAGTATTCATTTTGGCAACGGGGGAAAATGTTTCGAGATAGTCGAGGCCATAGGTCTGGGTGTACCCTTTGGCAACTAGTCTGTCCTTATATCTTTCTATTTTCCCATTACTATGATACTTGATTTTGTAAATCCATCTGGAACCCACAGGTTTAATACCTGGTTGGAGGGGGACAAGGGTCCAGGTTTGGTTATTTTCTAGGGCCTGTAATTCATCTTTCATGGCTTTGACCCAATTTTGATTACTTGCGGCCTCATGGTAGGTGGTTGATTCCTTATTTGTGTCTAGTGTTCCTAGGAAGGCCTGATGTTTCTGTGAGATGTGATGGTAGGATAAGTGGTTTTGAATAGGATACGTGGTGTGTGAGAGGAAATAATCGTTAAGCCTAAGTGGAGGATGAGTCAGACGAGAGGATCTTCTGGGAGCCTCCGTTTCCCTTTGGTCTTCGTTCTCTCCTCTTCCTCCTCTTCCTTCTTCGTCTTCTCCTCTTCTTTCTTCGTCTTCTCCTCTTCTTTCTTTATTGTCTTCTTCGTTGAGTGTTGCTGAAGGTGTGGTTATAGGTAGCGAGTCATGGTGGGTGTTATGAGGTACTGGGATAACGGAAGCGTCTTCAGTTGTGGAGGTTTTGAAGAAGGGTTCAGTTTCGAAGAAGGAGACATCTCTAGAGATGTATGTTTTTTTATTTTCTGGATCATAACACTTGTACCTTTTTTCCTAAATGAATACCCCAAAAAAATACATTTGATCGAGGTGTGATCAAGTTTATCTTCACGTTTCTTGTGAACAAAACATGTGCAACCAAGGACTCTAAAATGATCTATGTCAATTTCTTTATTATAGAAGATTTCTAATGGTTTTTATTGTTAATTGTAGGGCTCGGAAGTCGATTGATAATGTAAGTAGCAGTGAGAACTGCGTCAGACCAAAAAAACTTGGGGACATTGTTTTGAAATAGAAGAGATCGAGTGACGTTTAACAGATGTCGATTTTTTCGTTCTGAAATCCCATTTTGTTGAGGTGTGTTTATACACGAGGTTTGATGAAAAATACCCTTTTCTTTTAAAAGATTTTGAAATAAATTGCTCATATATTCGGAGCCATTATCAGATCGAAAGACACGAATCTTTGCATCAAACATATTTTCAAGAAAACGAAGAAATTCACAAAAAACTGAGTAAGTGTCGGATTTGTTTTTTAATAGGTAAATCCAAGTGGCTCGAGAGAAGTCGTCAATGAAACTAATGAAATATCGAAAACCATTATAAGATTCAACGGGAGCAGGTCCCCAAATATCAGAGTGTATTAATTCAAATGGCATATAAGTTTTTGTGCTAGAATTTTGAAAAGGTAATCACGTTTGTTTAGCAAAACGACAAACATCGCATAATAATTCATTTTTAAAAGACGGAAAAAGATATTTTAACACACTTGATGACGAGTGACCCATTCTTTTGTGCCAGAGATTTTGTTCGTTTATGGTTTGGGTATGGTGTGCTTTCTCGCCGGTTTCTAGAACATATAGGCCATTCATGAGGATGCTTTTACCAATCATCCTCCTTGTGATACGATCCTGAAAAACAACATCATTAGGGGTAAAAATTACATTGCAATTAAGGTTACTGGTGAGTTTGGCCACCGATATCAGATTAACATCGAGGTTAGGGACATATAAAATATTATCACATGTGTTGTTAATTAAGTTTGTTTTTCCTATTCCTTTAATTTGTACTTTACTTCCATTTGCAACTGTTACAAAATTATTTACTAACCTTAAATTTTGTTTTATATTACTAAGTAGTGTTGGATCTCCAGTCATATGATATGTGGCTCCGGTATCGATAATCCAAGATTTACTATGTAACTTGGTTAATAATCCAGAGAAAGCAGTAAGATCATAAAAATTGTTACTACCTGCGCAATTACCTGTTGCAGTAGGGGTTTTTTGCAAAAAATCGTTGAGCTGGCCCACCAGGTTTTTTAAGTGAATCAGATTAATGGTTGGATCCGGATTACCCGTTGTGGACCCGAATAAACCTGACCCGTCAGACCCGTTATCTGGTCGGATCCGAGTTATCGGGTTGGAAGATCCGGAGTTGCGGCTGGTATAAAATGCGGTGTTATCCGTATAACCGGTAGGGTTCTGCAAGGATTCGTTCTGTCGGTTGTCGCTCCGGAGAAAGCAGGTGTTGTCGGCACCTTCGACCAGGTTGGTGCTGTCGCCGCCTCCGAGCTTGTCGCCGCTGATGTTTCCTTCCACCAGATTTGCTTTCGTGTTTCTTTCGGTTTTTTGTGGTCTGAGGTGCGGGAACAAAAACCTGCACGAGTTTTTGTTATGTCCTGGTTTTTTGCAGTTTTCGCAGTGTTCGTTGCTTTTGTTTCCGAACCGTTTTTTCATTCCCCGAGCTTGGTTTCGACCGGCGATGAGGGCTTGGTTGTCGGTGTTGTTGTTTTTGTTGTGGTTGCTCATCGTGTTTCTTCTTGACTCCTCGCGCTGAACAAGGCTCGTGATGTTTGTGAGACTCGGGAGATCAGACGCCATGAGAATTTGAGACCGAATGGTCTCGTAGCTCGGGTTCAATCCTACCAGAAACTGATAGATTTGATTTTGCTCTTGCCGGATTTGAATGATTTTTGGATCTGTGGTTGGTGGTTCGTAAATCCTCAGTACGTCCCACCTTCTTCTAAGAGTGTCGAGGTACTCCGTGACCGAAGCCCCGTGTTGTTGTGTCTGCGCGATCTCCTGTTTTATTTTGAAGATATGCGCGAAATTTTTTGCTTTGCCATAGTGGTCCCGAACTGAGTCCCACAATTCTTTTGCTCTTTCTTTGTAAATGAAGATCTCGGCGATGTTATTTTGCATGGATGCGATGAGCCACGACATCACTTGATGATCCGTGGTTTGTCATTCATCTTGAAGCTTTTCAGTTGTTTTGCCTTCTGGTTTTGGGGTTTTTCCGGTGACGTGGCCAAGTTTCCCCTGCCACTGAGGGAGAGCGTGACGAGGCGATGAGGATTCACTATCTTCGGTTGATTTCCATTGCCGTCTGACATGCCTGTTTTGGTTTTCTTCTTCTTGGGTTTGGATGAGGGTGTGTTCGACCTTCAACCCCCTTGGATGAGGTGAGGTCGATGAGGATTTTTGGGGAAATCTGAGGCTATGTATGGATCTTTTGCTCTGATACCATGCTGAAAATGGTGCGAGAATAGAGTTGGAAGAAGAAGAAGATGTTATTGCTCTATGTCATAGTTTGTTACATTAGTTTGGTGTATATTTATACAAGGTTTTGGAGCCGTTGACCTCATTTATTGATTTGTGTTGAATATCTCAAACGTTGGTCTTGAATACTCCATTCGTCTTTATCGATCATCTGAATCGTCACCTTGGATATGCCAAGAGGCAACCACAACGGTAAGTTTGTTTTAACAATCAGTCTCAAGAACATTCTCAGTTCATAACATAAGTAACTACTACTCTTAATTCACTTTCAATTTTAATATCATTTCATGGTCCTTATTTGTTCATGGTTATGCACGTACACACACGTAGAACTTAATTGTCATCTCTGATATGTAGTGCATTATTAGGATTCAAGATGTCTTTGTCATATACATGACACAAGACCAATCCAGATCAAGTTTAAGACATGAAACATTTATTTATTTATGGTAAAACACTATGCACCACGATATAAATTGATCATGGGCAATCATATGGAACGAATTCAACTTTGGTTGTTATGATTTAATCAAAGAGAAAATATACGATTTGAATCAAATGTGATGATATGTAACATAAAGATTCAATCTAGATACTCTTATATGATAACTACTTCCAACGCGATCTGTTACCATATAATACCGCGTGATAAAATACCATATTATATACTGCAATTAATGAATTATAACTTTAGATCCAATACATATCAGTATCAATGAAAGATTTTGATTAAAATCGTGAAAGATTTGATTAATATTATGGATGACCAACATGTTCCGGAATATGGATGCAGGATTTGCAGATGTTCTTTTACAAGATTAGGTGTTTTATGTTACAAACATTTTGATTGCAACTTTAGTTCCTTTTTTTATAGAGACTGCCTTTGGAATTGGCCTCGAGTAGTTTGATGACTTTCCGACTTGATTAAACGGTTTTGTCGCAATCCCTTAAATCATTTTTTTAGTATTTGGTTTCAACACTTTGGTGTGGCTTTAGTGAAAATTGACAAGATTAAGATGAAATTTTGACAGCCTTTTGCTATAGGCGTTTTGCTATAAGTGTTCCAAATTTTGATAGCCACCCAAATATCAATTATATCATGATCGTGTATGTTTAATTTTCCAAGACAAATTCAGCAGCCTTTTGGTGTCTCTTTTTTATTTGTCGAAATATAAACGATCAAACTAGATACAATTTCTCAAAAGAAAAGTGACCAGAATGACGTGTAAGCAATCATCCATATACAATGTTTCGAAAGGAAAGTGACCAGAATAATCGTGTTTGACAATCATCCGGATACAATTCATCAAAAAGAAAATGACCAGAATGATTGTGGATGACAGTGTTGTAGACATTAACGGCACATAGAACGGTGACGTCGAGATTATAAGATAAGGAATACAGAGAGGAATCAATCCCCCCTGGTGCCCTCACCTTTCCTGCTCACAATCCTTTTATGCAATCTCCCTCGCGTTGCTTTCTCTCTCTTTCTTACGTATATATTTCTGTGTATGTGTAACCTTGAAAACAAAACAACTAAAGGTTATTTGTAATATGGGATCAAGTAGAGATCAAGGCCCGGTGGTGGTTACGAGATCATGGGAATTAGTTTAATGGCGGGTGGTGGTGGTTAAGAGATCGTGAGGGCGTGGGTTTAGTTTGACGTGAGATGGGATAAGGATGAGCTATATTAATTCCCACGCACGACACATTCATGTGTATGTTTCCTTTGGGTTTTTGTTTTTAAATTTGATTGGCTTATATTTCACTATGCCCCCTCAAGACATTGCTAATCCAATATGAGCCCATGGACTAAGTATGAAGTGATAGCAACGTGTTATAACAACAGCGCACATGTTGTATAGTTTCATGTTGCATAACTCAATTTCACTTTTTTTTTAATGGTACAATTTGTTTTGTGTCAACACCATTTAAAAAAACAAAAAACAAAACATAACTACCGTTAAATCCTAAACCCTACTTAAGGATTAATTCCTAATGAAGAACTAATTATGTTTTGGATGAGTTTTAGTTTTAGTTTAATGGATTGGTCTGGGTCTGGAAGATAAGATTTAAGCAAAAGTTGATTTGATAGTTATCTTTTGGCTTCTAGAGAAAGGTGACAGTGATGGGTAGAAGGGTGAGGTGTTGGAATATGGTTGGAGGATGTGGAGGTGTTAGGTTAAAGTATTCCTGATGGTGTCAAACGTGGGAGATGATTTTGCTCCTAACGCGAGGAGTGGTTGTCAGCGAATGAAACAAGAGAGGCAATGGAATGGAATTAGGGTTATTTTGGTTTTGATGCGAGATAAACAAGTACTGTTATTCTTTATTTTCATGTCATGTATGTCTCTCTTAATATTTATAGGTACATGCATGCTAAGTATCGATATTGAATTTATTGATATGCATATGATTTCATAGTCCTGTTTCGGCCGATATGTTCTGTGACTGTGTGTATGTTTCTGACTGAGTCACTTATGAAAAAACTACCTAACGGATAACGTGAAGCCACCTGAGAGAAGAAAAACGATCTGTCGTTAGTGTGAAACTACCAAGTGTGTGTCTGACTGATTGATAAATTCAGAAGCACATGATGTTGTCGAATCTGAATGAGAGTTCCAGATTGTTGTGCATGCATATAATTTGTGATATATGTCTCTTGATTGTGCTTATTAACTGAATGTCACGTTCTGTATTTTCCACATTGTTATAATTCTGGTTGATTGAAGGTTGGTATTTGCGGGTTGTCGAGCTTACAAATTATTGATTATATTTTTCATATAACTTATGAGTCTATCAGATGGATTAAATATCAAAATGCGCAACAGTCATGATCGTGGATCGTATTAATACACCGGGTTCGGACGGGTAAACACTTGTCCTAAGTTCGGGGCGTTACAACTACCTTGTTACACATGCTCATCTCTATCTATGTACCAAGGAATGCATGGTAAATGATTCATGAGTATTAGGTGTTAAATGCTCATAAAAGTAGTCAAGTCCTCTATGATATTTTGAATCGTTTGAAGCAAATTATCCCCCCAAAAAATAGAAAAATGGCAATCTTTATTTTTCTTCAATCTTAATGCTAAATAATTTCTCTCTTTGTGCATCAACAATTCATGTCACTTAAAATGTGATGTACTACTAATATTGCAGTTAACAGATAGTCAACACTCAAATACATCTTGTGATTCTAAACCACAAGAACACATCTGTTTACTCGACTTGGTCGGAAACTATAGTTATAAATCATAGTCGAATAAGAACATGAAAAGAGAACCACACATACTCCACTATTTCACCAAATTGACTACTACCACATCCAATTCTCAACTTTCCTAAAGCAGATTCCTCAAATCACAACATGACTTTATTGACCAATTGATATTAAGTTGGTCCAATAAAACTTCATCAATTTAGATGTTATTAGTTGTTTCATCAACTGGATGCCAGACTCTGTTGTGGAACCACATTGAGTCCGCAACCACCGCATTGCCGTCGTCGTTCCGGTGCCACCAGTAGTAAGCGTGGGTTCGGTTCTTTATGTCGAACATCGCGTGCCCATAGCTGATTTCTCTGAAGGCCGAGTACGATGGCTGCGGCTCGGTCATGCTGCATTGCAAGTTAAAATAAAACTTTAGCTCATTTGAATTCAATTCACTTAGAAATCATGTTTAGCATCATACTTGTTTGCCAATCCCTCTATGTTTCCTCCATCTCCAATCGTGATGTAGACTGGAGCTGATTTATTGGGCACTGGAACACATTGGCCGTTCACGACATCATAATTAACGTTTGATATCCGATTCTGCAACATGAAATTGCCCAATAACCGAAAATTCTTAAGCCTAAGGACTAGGAATCCAAAGACAGTTTATAACTGAAAGTAGATTCCTAATTATCAAAATACATAAAAACTGAACATGTCTGTTGTTGACATCTTCCAGTTCAATGTCTCAACAAGCTTCATCAACTGAATGATCTAAGTGATTTTCAGCTAACTTACCTCTAACTGATTAATTTCGGTTCCAACTGACAGTAACTAGACAACCAACTATAAAAGAATTATGAAAAAAGAAAGAAAGAATAGTGGGTAATTTTTTTATAATCACCGAGCGTTCGTATGCATGGACATGACCGGCAAAGACTACATCGACTTTGTATTGCACGAACCACGGCTCGAACATGACCCTCATGCTCTCTCCTTCCATGTAGTGGTAGCTGTTGCTGTTGTACCATGGTGAGTGCATCAGAACTATTAGCCATGGTGTTTCGCTTCTGTTTACTTTGGGGAATTCCTCGAGAAGCCATTGGTATTGCGGGGTGTACATTCCTCAAACAAAAGAAAAACGTTGAGTTGGAAACTCCTCAAACACACAATACTTCTGGTTGATGTGATGCAAAATTGTAAATTCAGTCTGATTTATTTGAAGGAAGAATTATGATACCACCTAATCATATGTTTAGTCTTATTTAATGCGGAGAACATTTAAATTATGAACAAAGTCATTTCAACCACTTTCTTTGTTGGCAACTAGTACAATTAACTATTGCAATATGTAGATGTTTTTAGTTGTCTTAGTTTGAATGTGGTATTTATACTAAATTCAGACAGCTTCTCATTGTGACAATAAATCTTGTCAGAAAAACAAGGAGATGGTATTGCTGTTTTATTTATTTGGAACGAAAAACTGTATATAGCAAGTGTAGCAAAAAAATTCAATGATCGTCGACAGTACCATATGCAGAATATGAAGATAGGACGATGATGTATGCCGATGCTCGCTTGATGGAGTACCAATGTGGAGAGTCACTCCTAGAATCTGTGGAGGGTACATAGTACCTGTGTGTAAATGGCTTAAAAGGCACAGTCTCACCCTGCATAATTATAAATTATTGGTTAACATAATGTTTTCAAAACTTCAGCATCATTATAAACATATAAAGTTTTTTTTCCAGAAATATATGCACCTTTCGCAGAGTATGAAGGAGAAGTAGGATAAATCATGCCCGAAAATCTTGAACAATATGATTATAGGGTCATTTTAATTTTCTTGGCTAATGTTAACCAAGTTTTCATCCAATATACCATATATTGGAAATATAAATACTTTTTTTTGTAAAAAAATCAAAACAAAGTGAAAGAGGATTGAAGGCAAAAAAACTAAAATTCTTACAATTTCAGGAGCATAATCAAGTTCATGATTCCCTGTTGTCCAAATCCAAGGCTGATAAGCGACACATCTCTCGACAAACCTCCCCCAACTATCCCACCTCCTGTTGTCATGGGCTGGGTGGTTGTCTGCATAAGAAAGATCTCCAACATACAGCACTGCCTGTCCGATTTTGTTGTCTTCGTAGTGCGAGAGTGTGACGTTTGAATCGTACGTCTGACCGAGATCGCCTGCAGAACACCATCTATCATTAATAAGTAGTGTTACATTAAACATGTTTATGTCCAATATCTTGTAATGGCTGTCTCAAAATTTTCTAACCATCTTAACTACCACAGCCATTGCATTTATAATTAACAGGGGTCTAGTTTTCACCTGTTGTTGCAGAGTTTTGTTTAAATATTCGAAGATACTAAAACTTGGAGGCATTTGCGACAGGAATTGAAATGTTTATAGAAATAAACTAAAAACTCAAGAAATTGATTTTTCGTTTGTTTTATGAACCACTTTGTAATTGTAGAAGTTTAAACAATTTAATCACCTTGCCAAGATACTTCTTAGTTCAATCGTGTCTTCTTAGGGTGTGTTTGGATGTGAGTATCAATGACAAAGATTATGACAGATTTGTGGCAGAATTTTAGAGACTTAATTGATAGCATGGGTTGTACATAGAAATATATTTAGCTAGAATAGATTACTCATACCTATTATGAGCTGTGAATATATGTTGCCTAAAATAAATTGTACAGCTTTTCTTATTTAATGGAAAGAACTCACAAGAGGAGGGCATTGAGCCATTTACTCAAATCTTGTCATGGTACCAGAGCCAAACGTTTAAGTCCTTGGTTGAGTTTCTTTTGTTTCTCTTAGATTTTGGTTCTGTGGTCAGTTTTCGTTTTTGTTTTGATTTTGGGTTGATTGGTTCCAATCAACAATCTTCTAGCCTTCTGGTTAAGCAACTTGTGGTTGATAGTTTTCTTCTATATATTTTTTCCGTATTTACGAAGAACTTGAAGAATGTCTTCTGAGAATCCTTTTGGTAGAGCGGAGACTTTGGTTGTCCGATTTACCGGTAAGAATTATGCAGCATGGGAGTTTCAATTCCGAATGTTTCTAAAAGGGAAAGAACTTTGGGGTCACATTGATGGATCTTCTCCAGCACCTAAAGAGGGTAAGGAACTTGGTCAATGGGAGGCAAAGGATGCTCGGATTATATCTTGGATTCTGGGATCCATTGAAGTTCATATGGTGAACAACTTGCGGTCTTTTGGTACAGCTAAAGAGATGTGGGAATATTTGCAGCGCATATATCACCAAGATAATACCGCGAGAAGATTTCAACTAGAACTGGAGATGAGTAATTTCAGCCAAGGTAACCTATCAATTGAACAATATTATTCTGGATTTCTTAATCTATGGAGCGAATATTCTGGTATTATCTATGCAAAGGTACCCAAAGCGACCTTAGCAAGCCTTCAAGTCATATATGAAGACAGCAGACGTGATCAGTTTTTGATGAAACTGAGACCAGAATTTGAAATTGCTCGAGCTGGATTGTTGAATAGAGATCCTGTCCCTTCTTTGGATGTGTGTCTTGGTGAATTATTGCGAGAGGAACAGAGGCTGGCTACTCAAGCTGTCATAGGGACATCCAAGGGATCATTAGAGTTGGTTAATGTTGCTTATGCTGCTCATGGGAAGAACCGAGGCAAAGGACAAGTGCAGTGCTATAGTTGCAAGGAATTTGGGCATATTGCTCGCAATTGTGGTAAGAAATTCTGCAATTATTGTAAGCAAAATGGCCACATAATCAAGGAATGTCCTACAAGGCCAGAAAATCGACGAGCCCAAGCTTTTCAAGTTGATGTTACAACAAACTCTAATAATGGTGGTTCTGTCGGTCCTAATGCTACTCAACCAGCAATCACTCCAGAAATCGTTCAACAGATGATTATCTCGGCATTTTCTGCTCTCGGACTTCAGGGTAAAGGTAACATTATTTCTGTTCCTTGGCTTGCAGATTCTGGAGCATCAAATCATATGACTGGCATGATTGATTCGTTACATAATGTTCGAAAATATAATGGTACCCAAAGTATTCAGGTTGCTAATGGAAGTAATCTTCCGATAACAGCTGTTGGTGATATAAGTCTGTTTCGTCATGTGTTCGTTTCTCCTGAGTTGTCTGCTAATCTCCTCTCTGTTGGCCAGATGGTGGATGATAATTGTGACGTACATTTCTCCCGTGATGGTTGTCTTGTGCAGGATCAGATATCGGGGAAGGTGATCGCGAAGGGGCCTAAAGTAGGGAGGATATTTCCGTTGCAGTTCACATTTCCTACAGCTTTGTCTTTAGCTTCTACAATTGTTGAAAATAAGGCCGAAGTCTGGCATAGACGTTTAGGCCATCCAAACAATGCAATTTTGACTCATTTGGTGCAAAAGGGTGTCCTTGGTCAGCAAGTTGTTCCTAGATTATCACTTGATTGTGCAACATGTAAACTAGGAAAGAGTAAAACTTTGCCGTTTCCTTCTAATGGTGGTCGTGCTAATACATGTTTTGAGATTATACACAGTGATGTTTGGGGTGTTACTCCAGTTGCTTCCCATGCACAATATAAATATTTTGTGACTTTTATCGATGATTATAGCCGATTCACTTGGATATATTTTCTGCACACTAAAGCTGAAGTATTCACTGTTTTTCAGACTTTTTTGGCTTACATTGAGACACAATTCTCTACTTGTATTAATATTTTGCGGTCCGATAATGGAGGAGAATATCTGTCACATGAGTTTCAATCATTTTTGAATAAAAAGGGAATTTTGTCTCAGCGATCATGTCCCTATACTCCTCAACAAAATGGGTTGGCTGAACGGAAAAATCGTCACTTGTTGGATATGGCTCGGACATTACTTCTGCAATCTTTAGTTCCACCAAAGTTTTGGGTAGAGCTCTGTCTACCGCAGTATATCTAATTAATCGCTTGCCTTCTCAACAACTGAATTTTGATTCTCCTTATTGTCGTCTTTTTGGTATACAACCTAATTATCATATGCTTCACACATTTGGATGTGTTTGCTTTGTTCACTTGCCTTCTCATGAACGCCACAAGCTTGCAGCTCAATCCGTTCGGTGTGCTTTTATGGGGTACAACATTGCTCATAAAGGTTTTGTGTGTTATGATAGGATTGCCAATCGCTTTCGTATCTCTAGAAATGTTATTTTCTTTGAAAATGAGTATTATTTTCAGCAACAAATTTCTCCAACAGATGGTGTTTTGCTTCCCAACTTTGATGAACTTCAACCAATTGCACGCTTCAAACCTGGTATTGTTTACCAAAGAAGACACACACCATCACTCCAGAACCCTTTGATTCCCGACCCTATTCAAGTGTGTGCTCAAGTGGTTCCACGTCGATCCTCTCGCATCAGTCATCCTCCTACTAGGTATGGTCTTTCTGCGGTTTTAGCCAATACTATAGTTCCCACCTCTTATTCTCAGGCTGCTTCGCAAGCTTGTTGGATGAAAGCGATGCAAGAAGAACTTCAAGCTCTTCAAGAAAATCACACTTGGGATATTGTTAATTGTCCAACTGGTGTTAAGCCCATTGGATGTAAATGGGTGTATTCACTTAAGTTACGATCTGATGGATCACTTGACCGATATAAGGCGAGGTTAGTGGCTCTTGGTAATCGACAGGAGTATGGGGTGGACTATGAGGAGACATTTGCTCCAGTCGCGAAGATGACGACAATACGACTTGTTATTGCTATTGCTACTTCAAAGGGTTGGTCACTACTTCAGATGGATGTTAAGAATGCATTCTTGCATGGTGATCTTAAGGAAGATATTTATATGACTCCACCACAAGGGTTGTTTTCTACACCTTCTGCTGATGTTTGCAAGTTAAAACGGTCACTCTATGGTTTGAAACAAGCTCCTAGGGCTTGGTTTGATAAATTTCGCACTACACTTCTCAGCCTTTCTTTTGTTCAAAGTCAATATGACTCATCCTTGTTTCTTTGCAAGACTGCCACTGGCATGGTATTGCTGTTGGTGTATGTTGACGATATTGTCATTACTGGGATTGACTCCAAGTTGATCTCTGAACTACAAGAACGCCTTCAAGCATCTTTTCATATGAAGGATTTGGGTTCGTTAAATTATTTTTTAGGTCTCGAAGTGCAATCTACCTCAGCCGGTGTTCTTTTGCATCAATGGAAGTACATTCAAGAGTTAATTTTGTTGGCTGGGCTCCCAGATTGTCGTGTTGTTTATACTCCCTTAGAAGTGAATGTTAAATATCGTCAAGATGACGGTGATTTCTTATCTGATCCGTCTATTTATCGATGACTAGTGGGTAGTCTGAACTATCTAACTATTACTCGCCCGGATATTTCATTTGCTGTGCAACAAGTTAGTCAGTTTATGCAAGCCCCAAGACACCTTCACTTGGCTGCTGTACGTCGCATCATTCGTTACTTGCAAGGCACTTCCACCCGTGGTCTTTTCTTTCCAGCAGACTCTCCTATTCGTCTACGTGCATATAGTGATGCTGATTGGGCTGGTTGTGTTGATACTAGACGTTCAATTACTGGTTGGTGCATGTTTCTTGGTACCTCATTAATTTCATGGAAGAGCAAAAAGCAAGATCGGGTGTCTAAGTCCTCCACGGAGTCTGAGTATCGAGCTATGTCTTCCGCATGTTCAGAAATTGTTTGGCTTCGAGGACTCTTGGCTGAGATTGGCTTTCCACAACATGAAGCAACTCCTCTTCATGCGGATAACACAAGTGCTATACAAATTACTGCCAACCCAGTATTTCACGAGCGCACAAAGCATATCGAAGTGGATTGCCACTCTATTCGGGACGTATATGATGCTAAAGTCATCTCTCTTCCTCATGTATCCACTGACCTTCAGATCGCTGATGTGTTTACAAAGGCTCTTTCTAGGCACCGACATCAATTTCTTGTTGACAAATTGATGCTTTGTGATCACTCAGCATCAATTTGAGGGGGGATATCAATGGCAAAGATTATGACAGATTTGTGGCAGAATTTTAGAGACTTAATTGATAGTATGGGTTGTACATAGAAATATATTTAGCTAGAATAGATTACTCATACCTATTATGAGCTGTGAATATATGTTGCCTAAAATAAATTGTACAGCTTTTCTTATTTAATGGAAAGAACTCACAAGAGGAGGGCATTGAGCCATTTACTCAAATCTTGTCAGTGAGCTGATAAAGTTTTTTCTCTCTCTCAACTGCAGTTCCAATAACATGTTCCAGCCACTATGTTCAGAAAACATAAATGTTTAGCTTTAACAAACTATACCTCAAGCATAGGATTTTCTAGAAGCTAAAACCACATTAGAATTTAACAAAACTACAAATTTCTAATCTCACTTCTAGATGGACATATCATTTTATATATCATTATATCATAAAAAACAAAGGAACTAAAGAGGACACAATCTAAATGAGAAAACCGGGCAAAGTAGATACCAATGACCCCAAATGTGTAAGGAACGTCAGGACCAACTTCAGGAGGTGTCCGGAACCAAAATCTCCGAGTTGTGTTTCCAATTCCGACCATGTAGTAGTACTTTGTATCATGCTACAGAACAAAAACAAAATTAACAAAAAAATCAAACAAGATAACAAGAAAATCTAACAACACAATTGAGTTTTTAAAGAAGATTTCACAAAACCTTCAGATTCTTCAAGGTGCAGTGATGGATGTAGCCTGAAGCGTACTTGTGGTACTTGTAAGTGGTCATGATTCCATCGGCACGGTACTTGAGTTTGTTCTTTGATGTTCCATAGAGCACTAAGTTCGAACCAGGCTCGTTGGGTGTGACCCACGACACGATCATGGCTACTCCAAAATGGTCTCCTTGTGTAATGTGAACCTTCAGGATGATAACATTTTTCTTATAAATCATAATAAGTGAAATCAAGCATGTGGCAAGAGAGGGCTACTAGACATCTTTCTTGTACACTATGCAAAATGAACTAAATTCACTTAGGATGAACAAGTAACGAAATGTCACAGCACCTGTTCAGGTGCATTGTAGCCGGTAGGCCCTCGAAAAGCATCGGAATCGAGAGGCATGTCGAGACTTTCTGAAAGCTTTCTGACAAACACACTGGTGACTCCTCCATTACACAGCACAATAACATTGACAAGAAGAAAACAAATGCTAAGAAGGAGAGAAGTTGTAGCCATTGCTTTCAGGACTGAAGTTGTGCTTCATGTGTGTATAAATAGGGAATGGTCGTTAGTGGGATCTGAAAAGGTGAAACTAACTTCTTCTTTGACTCCAACCATAACTTCATTTTCACCGCACACAGTGCTCGTGTAACGTCCTCAGAACAACGGAAAAATTAAAATTTAAACATACAATCAACTTGAGGACATTACTGCAAAGACATACGCACACAGGTGCACCAACATATAAATAAATATATATATGTGACTGAGTTTACAAAAGAATGTGTTTACATCAAAAGCTCATAAACAGGAAATATACACATGTAATCACAACCACCTCAAAAGAAGGAAAGCAGGATCGGGTCCCGAGCACTCTCCTCTATGGTCACCACCCTCCTAACGCCTCTCTCGACCTTAAATGCAAACATCAACTATGCATGAGTTTCCATAAGGAAACTCCGTATGTCAAACCCTAACACATGAATGAAACTATGAATACAAAATCATAAAAGGACACAAGCCCAACAACTGCAAACCACCAAACTCATTGCCTCATTCATCGGAGTCATGGTTTTGCCTTAATGTTACCAGAGCCACGATTTTGCATCAATTGTCGGAGCAACGGCGACGACTTATACATAACTCATTCGCCGGAGCCACGACATTAACAACCACAACCCGCTCAAAAGAGCCACCACTGATCGCTATTAGGCCGATCTTTCCGTTTGCTACCCCAAAAGGACCGGTGAATTCGTTGCCTTCTAGCCGATCAACAACAACAAGGAAAACACCAAAACTGTGTAAAAATGGTCGAACGAAAATACCTCACTGGTCGACCGAATCCCCCTCCAGAGGACTGACCCAACCGAAAAACCCGTCAATCGGTCGAACGGCAAAGGGGACCCGTTCGACCGAAAAACACCAGTAAAATGAAACTTCTTTTCTCAACAGAACAAACGGTCGAACGATCCAAGACCTTCGGTCGACCGAACACCACCAGTAAAACCCACCATCAATTCACACCACACGGTCGACCGAAACAATACTTCCGGTCGAACGACATTTAAGTTAACTTAAGTCGTTGGTCGGACAAGTCAAACAGGCGGTCGACCGTTTAGATGGTCAACACCTCAACCGACCTGCAACAGTAATTTCGATCAACCGGTAAAGGGATCATGTTCGACCGAAAGTACCCAGAACCTCCATCTCTCGCTCAAATTGCACAACCGGTCGACCACTCAAAGGTATCGTTCGACCGGTGCAAGCGATATTGCCCGAAATACACTACAACCGGTCGACCGAACCCAAACACCGGTCGACAGTTATAGTGCAGAAAAATTGCTGCACAGGTCCGACGAGTCATTCGGCCTACCGTCGACCGTTCCAACATCCACACAACTTAGGTGAGCGTAAAAGCAAGCTTGACATACCTTTAAGGCTTAAAGAAGTCTTTGAAGATCCAACGACGAGCGTATACACGCAACTCCTCTTCTTCTCTAGCGGAACCCGACTCAAACAACTGACAAATCCTCGTACACTTCACCGTGCCTTTTCACCTCGACGAACACAACTCCTCCGTGCACCAAGGCTAGAAGAGAGAGAGAGAGTGTTGAGCGGGAGAGATAGAGAGAGAGAGAACGAGTGAGTAGAGAGAGAACTTAAACCTTAAATACTCTCCCCAAACACATCTCAGCCGTCCATCTCAAACCTTCTCTAAACCACCCCTAAACACAATTAAAACATTAAAAAGGGTTAGGATAGCTGGTGTAACATTTGTTCAAAATCTTGATAAAAAGAGGCTTGTTATCTATTGGAACTTGGCGTGGCAGTAGACTCATATCCTTTTAACTTTAATTAATTTTTCCTGTCTAGGCTATGTGGGACTACAATATTGAGTATTGTAAGTTTGCAACCTACCTTGCTTGAACATTTAACATCCTCGTTACGGTCAATTCACAGTTCAATCAACTCGACATTATGAGGTCTTAAAGATGACTCAATTCTACTTTCGTTCAACACTTAGTTCCCACAATTCTACCTAACTAAGGATCGTAACATTACTTCCTCAAGCGCCCCTATTACATGGTATGGTGTCTTGCCTACAAAGTTTTCTTGTCGACGTCAATCTCATTATGCATGACCAAAAATGGGTCATTTAATGCTTAATCCGGAAATTCTTGTGCTGCTAGACCAATGTCCTTGTAGCTTTGATTGATTTTGTATCGTCTAAGCTACATGGAACTACAAATGATGGTATTACAAATGGTGGTTTATGTGATATTTGGAAGATTCTTTTGCTTTGATGAGATTGTGTGTTATGTTATAAAGTTCAATAATAAGTTGTTTAGACGAAATATCTTCTCCTCTGTGCCTCTGCTTTTTGCCTTTTTGACTGAAATGATTGTGTGCCTTTTGCTTTGACAAGTTGAGAATTGTATAAGATTGGATTCTATTTTTTGACAGAAATAGGCCTCATACTCCCTGTTAAGAGTTAAGGCTCAGAGAGTTGGTTTCAAACTTCCAATACTTTCTGAACAAGATTTCTAACTGAAGTCTGGAATGAAAACCAAAATCTGCAATATTTATAAGAAAAGAAGTGACAAGGTGAAGAATCATCTATAAATTCAAGACTACAACTTACTTTTACTTCCATAGAATTTGGTTGTATTAACTGACTTCCTTTGAACTTCAAAAAGTGTTTAGCACACACTTTTGAACTTTGCATTTGATATAAGCCTATAGTTGCCCTCTTCTGTCATTTCTTCTGAAAATGTTATTACCATCTTCTTACTAATTTGTCCGTCTTCTTTCTTTTCCCTCTTCTATTTTACTTCTCCATTTTCTTCTTTTTTTCTCCACATAAGCCCTCCGGTTAAGAATCCAGTATGGCAATAACATTGTGGGATAACAAAAAAAAAAAACGATTGTCAAATTAGAGGCTGTTTCATTAACTTTGGAGATTTACATTCTTATTCCTTCAAACTCTCTTATTGGTGTTGCTAATATAATCAGAATCTAATTCTAGCAGCCTTTAACACTCTGTTAATATAATGAAACTTAATAAATTCCATTAACTTTGGAAAAGCCCCTGATATGGACGCGCAAGAAAAGAGACATTTTAAACAAACACCATTCTGAAACTGTTGTTAAGACACACAAAAAAGATTGTCAAATACATTGGTAGTGACAAAGAACATGCTTACTTTGATTTAGAAAATAATTATAGATCGATTCCCATTCCCACAGGATATTTCATCCTTAAAGTGGTCATTGACTTTGTTCTAAGAATAAATAACATCAGCCACCAATTACTACAACCAAACACATCAATAAGCTACAATTTGGGTCCTATTAATCCAACTTCTAATGGTCACCAATTAAAGGAAAAGAACCCCCAGGATATGAATTTATTCAAGGGATAAGTAGCATTTGCCATCAATCCACACTACAGCCTAATCATCCTAGTTACCTTCCAAGTCCAACTAAAGCTCAAGTGGGGAAATGTGATTATTAAGTTAGGAGAGATTGAGGTGGGGATGGGAGGATGAGGGGAGTGATGAATCAGAAGTGGGACGCAGAAGAATTGTGACCATCCAAAATGGAAAGATTCTTTAGATAACGATTGGTGGGGTTGTTTTATTTTGATAATTTTGCCTTTATTCATTATGGTGATTTATTGGGTTGAAATCTGACTACCCTACTGCTTCACTGTTCACTAATGAGCTGTCATTTGGAAAGCATGGATTGCATTTCTTTGAGATTTTATTCGACTGTAGTTATGATTTGATGCATATAAAAGTGGGTCTTGGAATAAATAAGCACGGGTGTGCTTAATGCTGTCCAAGATAGAAAAACAGCAGCTTATTATATTTAACTTTGTCTTACCACAATAGAGTAATAAGTAATTCATTGAATTGAAACTAATTCAAAATTTCAGGATAACAAGGAAGCTATAAGTAATCCAATTATAAACATCACGAAGAGTTCGATCACATACAAGTCAGACGAGGCTGATGAGATTACTTTAGTAAAATTCTACTGTAAAACGGATTACAAAGTATCCACAACCCAGTCCATTAATTTTGCCAGGATCCATACATATTTGCTGTGTTGTCCACAAAAATAAAATAAGAAGATTTTATCAAACGAATCACATGAACAAATACGCGGGAAAAAACAGTTTGAAGTAACTTGCACTTTCCCACTTCAAAATATGGTCTCAGCTTGAAATTCAGCACCTTTTTTTGATCGGGAAATTCAGCACAATTAACACTAGGCAATAGATTATGATTCTGAAATGGCGTTGCCAAATTTCAAAATTCTTTGTGGTAAGCCTTTTGACTCTTGTAAGTTGCACAAAAACTTCAGTTTTCAAGAATCAATCAGTTACTGACTGGTGATGTGCATTAACACTTGTAGCAACAACCATAAGCAAGAATGTTACAAAATGGATAAAAATAACAAATAGGAGTAAAAAGTAGAAGAGGAAAGAAGTCTTGAATTTCATGCGAACATCAGGAGCAATAAAACAGCAAGTATAAAACGGAAATAGAATGATATAAACACCAAACGTTTGGTAATATTTACTCATATGGATCAAAAAAGGCACAATTGTTCACTAGAATCTTGTATACTAGCTCCTCTATTTTCTATCATGCCATTTACTACCTCAAAATCATAGTAATTTAATTCGTAAAATTGGCAAGCACCTCGCTATCGCGGTAATGCCACAATCTCGACTATGTTTGACCACTTTTGTCAAACTATGTAAGGTTTCAGACGAGAGCTAACGATCCTGGAATGATGCATTCATGAGGTTTACAGCAGAATCCATGAACTGCAAAACAACCGATCAAATTCAAACAGCTTCAGAAAATTTTCCGTAAGCAATACACCAAAGAAATTATCAAAATCCATTGATCTTTAGAGGTCAAAATTTTATTTCAAGCAACTCTGTTCAACATGGGGTCAACATTTCCGAACAGCAAAAGCCTGTGTGACAAAAAGTAATGGTCTTGAGGTCCTATAAATACCAAAAACATGAAGAGGATAATGTTGGACCAAGGACTACAAACCAAGAGAGGTGAGTTAAAAAGTTCGGACCCAAGAGCACATACAAATTGATGTGCAAGCCATGACAAACTTCTCTAACTAGTTCTAAAATCACAGAAAGTTTGATCACCTAAATAACAATGAAACTTCTAAATAGGATAAAGAGGTATAGAGGGTTAACTAGCACACCATGGATCAAGTAATATCAATTTTTGCTGTAACTAATTGGACGAAAAAAGCACTTGAAAAGTGTGTATTGTCATGGAATTAGCAAAAGTTGATCAAACCAAAATCTGAAAATCATGTTGTACAACACTTCGAAATCCATACCCAAATTGATATACTGCTGAAATAGCTGAAAAGTAGAAAATGAATTCAATGTCGTTAAGAATGTTTGACAAAATGTGAGATTGGATTAGGACGGCACACAAAAAAAAATCTGAACGGAAAATCAGATTGGGATGGAATAAAGATTTTTGGAATAATATAACCTCAGAGTCAAACTAATAATTGTTACATAAGCAAGTATGCACGACTTTATGGAATGAAACACATATATATCTGCTTATACAAAAATGATTCAAGCAGTTACTTCTTCACTAAAAATTCTGCATAATAAAGCTTTTAGCCATTTTGTTTCGATTCCTGACAATGACTTCTGAATTAAACAGTGTATAAAACAGAATGATTAAGGGAAATTTGAATTTTGAACCCATTATGTTCCTTTAGTTAGAAACTTACATATCCATTATAGGGGGGAAATAAGATCTACAAATAATAAGCATAAATCATACTACCAATAGAGGTTAGAAAAAATAAACATACAGAATCTGTATTTTAATTACCTTTCCAATTGATTGCAATTGTCGCCCAACTGGTTCCAGAAAACCCACGTTGACATAAATAGGCCAAACCTAGAAGACAGTTAACACCTTCAGATTTTTTTATTTTTTTGAAAGAGAATATCACTTATAAACTCTAATACTGTGATTTCTGTAGTTTTCAGCTGAAACAGCATAGCTTTGTGTAACTCACAGATATTCAAGCTAAATGAGATAAGCCTCCGAAATAGCTTTATCAAGAAGACAAACAAACCAAGCCTCTAAAATCTGAAGAAATTAAGTAGCACAATAACACGACAACAAAATTGAAGACATGACTGTGTAAAGCTCTCAAGACTGCCAGTTTTTCATTCAACATGCAAAATTTTGATATCAACAGATTTTGGTAGTCATCCCCAATCACATCAGTCCAATTACAGCATGCACTTATATGGTCCTACTTAAAATTTCTTTGGAGTAACAATTACCATATGTAAAATCTAATTAGTAAATATGATTTGGAGCTGTTACCAACAATTTGTCAATACAACTGAAGTATTCTTCCAAAGTACATTGTAATCATAATTATCAGTGGATTGAGAAACAAATCGGTGAGCTCTTAACAAAATTCAGACGATGAGTAATCTTTTCACTATACCAGTATAGTCCACGTTTGACCAAATGTTTACTATAACCCCCCTATGACTAGCTTTTCCAGAAATTTCTGTATCAACATTTTTTTTATAAAACACCTCCAATTTATTCTTTGAATATGTTCAACTCTATAACCCACTAACCTAGTGAATTACAAACATAGTTACAGATGATCAATTTTTTTTATGATTCCATAGTACTTTTGCAAACCTATTCTACTGTAGACACCCCACCTAGGGGCAATTTCATGATCAGAAAATTCGGATTAGCATGACAACATTTGACCTAGTTAAGACATATTTGGACCACAATCTTGCTTGCAGAAGATTAATTTCTTTAGAGGCCCCAGTACAATTTTTCAAATTAACTAATCTACTTGAATATCCAATGGTCCAAGTCTCAGATTAAGAAGGAAGTCAAACCTTCATTTATGTAGTAGAGACAAATTAGATGTTATATTTTCAAAACTCATAATTACAGATTAAGAAAAGAAATTTTACTTAATAAAGAAATCAACATTTTTATTTCCATTAGAAGACCATCCAATGGTAGACTATTAACTTGTGTCTTACAAAACTCAATACCAACAACACATGAAAGCTGATACTTCAAATTTAAGTTGTTAAAGCGGAGATTAATTCAAATCATCCATTGAAGTGAATTAGTCCAACAACTTTATGATTTATCCAAACATCCTCGTTGTCGTTGGTTGTTTGTATATTCTACCTAAGGTACCACACATGCCACCCTCCATCCATAAATAGGTAGAATAGGTAATAAGTTGAAAGGTGTGGAAAAGAGGTGAAGGCACACCTAAAGAGGATGGTTGAATTAAAAATGGAAGGCATAAATTCAAAACACCGAATTATTCTCACTAAATGATTGATGAGGATTTGCCACTCATGGACTTAGCTTACAGGACTTGTTTTTTATGAGATAAAGCAAGAAACAGCGACATCTCTTTTCTAAACAAGAGAATCCATTTTTTGCAAAAGAAGATGTGATCTCTTCCTTAACTCCTTCAAATGTACATTAGAAACTGAAAATGTTCGTGAATAAGGAAATTACATGGAAATGTCTTTTTCTACATGTAATGTCCATGAATTCTTTTTTCCCCTTTTTCCATGTACATAAATTCCTTCGTTCCCTTCTTCCATGTAATGCCTTTTTCTTAAGCACTTACATTACCATCATAATATTCAATGAAAATACGTCAAGGGAAAATATATACTTACAAAAAATTACTGAACTGAATTTGATCTGAAGAATCAATTCTACGATGAGAACAGACTTGTTTTTAAGCTAAATCTTAAATTCATTGGATTAGCGAGTAAATTAATTAACAGGGAATTGCACGTTACTAAAACAATGTCGAAGTGATCCAATTTTAATTACGTCAAATTTCATGTAATAATTAAGCCAACTTCAGTAGTCAGGTGACTTTTGATGGAGAAATTTCCCTAGACAGGTATTTACACCTACATTCACGCTCAAATCACTTGTACCACAAGTAAATTTCTAACTGCTCTGGATTCTTTGGAAGAATCATAGAGCTCTACTCGTAGCAGAAACATGTTATTCAGCAGTGATCCCACTCATGAAGAATCTAAGAATGCAAATTAGAAATGGTAATGCAAAAAATAAAGCATGGCAGGAATCAGTTAGAATCTTGAATTGTATTGTTATACCAATACAATCGATCGCTATTATGTTAACTGATAGTTACTGTAAATCTATGACTCCATGTCTCCATCAACGGAAGTATTACTATTGTATTGACGTAAAAAGATCAACTAAAAGAAATAACGAAAGGGAAGAAGAAGAAAATCAAATATCTCCTCAAACCGCGCAGCAATCTACTACCTCATATTCTTCAACTCCGGGAAGCTCCTAAACAAATCTAATAATCACCGTTAAGTGTTTGGGTTTTTCCAATACCTTGAGCCCCAAGAGCTTGACGGGCGTGACCTGGCCGGGCACGACGCAGTCGGGGCCGGCGGCCTCGAGGTAGGCCTCGAGAGCGAAGCCGGAGCCGATGGGGTCCCGTTTCTTCATGACGGCGAGGGCGTAGTTGGAGGTGGGGTTGGGAGGGAGGCGGAGGACGGGGGAGTGGTGGATCCTAGGAACGGGCTTCTGGCCCTCGGGGAGGGCTCTCCAGGGCGCGTCGTCCGCCAGGATCGCCCGCTTGGCTGCCGCCGGAGACGACGCCGCCGGTGACATGAGGAACGGATTGGGTTGGATGGGATTTGAGGAGGGGAGTTGGTGTGATGGGATAAGATAAGGACTTGGATTTGGTTTTAAGGTTGTGGTATGTGATAGTTAATGTGATTTTGATCATGTGATCGGTGAGTGAAGGGGCAGTAGTCACTTTGCCCAGAAATATTAAAGTATTATCTTATATTATTATTCTCAAATATAATTTAAGTTTTTTTTTTATGTTCGAGTGACTCATTTATCGAATCAAGTTGTATGAATCTTTCAGCAAAATCTTTTATTTTCAAGTTGAACATGAGTCAAACTTTTTCCAGACTCAAACCATAGTTGACAGCAATTAGAGATGGAACTTGGAGATGTGAATACACTTTGAATGCTAACTGTGGTCAGCTCAATTAAGAGATTTATTATCTTCGTATAGTCAATGCTAAGTATTGAATTCTTATAGCCTCGTTCGCATATTTGGGATAAAATGGGGGTGACTATTATAGTACATGAAATAAAATAAAAAACAAGTTGATTTGATTCCTACTCTTGTAACAAACTTGTGGTTTGTGAGATGTAGTTTGCAACTGAGAATTCAAGTTATGAGAGTCAGAAATTCATAATAACGACGTCAACTTAGTTAAATTTGGGGTTTGATCAATCCTTTTTTTGATAAGTGACTATTGTTCTGGAATAATTGGCAAAATTTTCATGTATTTTAATATTGGTATAAAAATCAAGGAATCAGAGATTCCTAATGTAACATCCCGAAACAGCGGAAATTTAAAAATTATTTATCAAAGCATCAAAGACCAATAATCAAAGACGAGACTGTTGCTTCTCATAAAAACATAAAAGCGGTGCACCAGTTTACATCAGAGTTTGTCAAAAACGATACATGATTACAACAGAACAACAAAAGAAGATAAACGTAATCATGTCGACCTCAGTGGTCAGAATAGAGGATCTGGTCCCAAGATGTGTGTGCTCGCTGATCACCACTCAACCGGACCTACTGCGGTCCTGAAAAAGATGCAACAACAATGCCTGAGTTTCCATAAGGAAACCCCGTATGCCAAGCTCACCTATATGCATGCAGTAGTACAAATGAACATATCATACTAGTAGCATGTCATGTCATTGACAGTAAGGAAAACAGTTCCCCCGAAGGGTAACATGGAACATCAGTCCGACAATCATCATCGGGTCTCCCGAGGAGACCTACCGTAGGCACATACGGTCTAACGGAACAAGACGTGACACTCCACACACGCGGCTATACTAAACATGGGGTTCGGCAGGGAACGTCCGCCAGGTCCGCGCCATAAGAAACAGATCTGTAACTTCGTGGTCGAAACCACACTAACGGAGCCGTCGCTCGGTCGATCCATCAATCATCATCTCAGTAGGTGCTCATCTGAGGAGCATAGCCGGAACAACATCGGCCCATCAATCATCATCGCCGGAACAACATCGGCGGCATCACCGGAACATCGGTGGTCCATCAATACGTCCGGCACAGCATCAGACGGGTCCAGACCGAAGTCTGCCAGGTCATCAGGTTCCACGAGCCGCAAACACCAACCGCGCTGCTATAAAAGCAGGGCAGCGACCTCCGTAGCCCCTCAGGCCGGTAGTCACCTCACCCAACGACGGTTGCGTGCCCACACAATCATCATACATTGGGATCCGCGATCCCTCAGGTCTGCTATACTACAATGAGTCTAATCAATCCATCATATTAGTCACGATCCATACATGGAGGTGACGCGTCCCGAACACCCACACTCTTCCACACGGCGGTCCCTAGGCAGGCACGCGTAACGCACCCACCGTCACCTCTGAAGGGAATGTGTTCTAAAAGTTTTACTTTTAAATGTCAATTATTATGAATTGAATGAGAAATCATTTTGTTCCATGTTTATGTTATTCGTCTTTTAGAAGTGTTAAGGAAGATGCTTTTGGTCCTTAACCGTAGAGCTCTAAAAGATATTGGTTTGCATAAAACAAAAGACATTCGCAATCATGGTAATAAACATGGGACATTTATTACCGAGTTAAGATTGTCGTGTTGGTCATAGATCATTGTAGCTCTACAAGTGAGTGACAACACGAGTACGCAAAAGAGGAAAATATTACTTTTGTATACTGAATTGACCTAATAAGTAAAATATTATATAAATGTGTTTCTGTGTCATTAATATTTTACTGTGTCCTTGGTCCTTTGATATGAGACTTATATCCGATCACTTAAGAAATACTTGATTAGGCTAGTGTCTTGAGCTATTGATAAGTGTAGTGTAAAGGTATTGGTTGGTTAAGTATGACTTTTGTTGAAGAAGACAAATAGTCAAAAGATTATCATTGCCCCTCTTAATTGAGTAATGATATTAATGTGCCCCTTGATAAAGCAAAGTTATAATGTGCACAATGTGATTTGAGTTAAGTCACATATTTATAACTAGCTTAAAGAGATCAAGAAATGAATACTAATACAAAGAAGACACAATACTACTTTGTATGTATTCTTAATATCATGAGGCAAGGGACGGACACAAGTGGTGCACTCCATCACTAATTGGATCGGGTTTTGGTTCGAGTTGAATTAAGACATCTAGCTAATTGGGAACTATAATGTGTAGCTAGATACCGCTTATAGTTTGTGATGTTAATATATTAATATCACTGCCAATTTAGCTTAGATCCTCTCATAGGTCACACCATAAAACTGGGAAACAAGAAGGTGAATTTGTGTTCATATGATGTATCGAGTTTCGTATACATGTGGTGAATCGATAAAATCATTATGTCATGAAAATGACATATTTAGAATCATGAATTTATATATGAGATGTAAATATATCATGGGGTGTGATTGTTTGATATTACATATGATGATATATTGCATAGGATATATAAATTAGCTATAACCCCAAAGATCGAATTTTGTTAGGAATTAATCCAAAATTCGATAAGGCAAATTAATTAATTAAATTTGCTAAAACCTCAAATACGAATTTTGTTGGGAATTAAACCAAAATTCGATAAAGGCAAATTAATTAAATTTCCTAAAACAAAAAAAACGAATTTTGTTGGGAATTAATCCAAAATTCGATAAAGGCAAATTAATTAAGGAATTATTGATCATGGTTTTGATTTGGTCAATTATGATTAAATTTGGATGTGGATTAATAAATTTAATATTGGGAATTGGTCTTAAGAGAGAAAAACATGGAAGAATTGGTCAATGCATAACCCATGATGTGGAAATTAAAGGAGCCTATAAATAGGCTTAATTTCATTCATTAAAATAAGCATATGCAAAATTCTCTCTCTCTCTAACCACCCCAATTAATCCATCCGAAATTCCTTAGTTAATTTGAGTTTTTGGAGAGTAAAATCTCAGGAAAGAAAAGGGGGTTATTAGCTAGATTCTAAACCCGTTTGGAGATTGATTGGCTAGCTCTTTTCTCTTCAACCTTGTTTAGAGTTTGGTGAACACTCGGAGGCAATCCACCGGGTGATTCAACTGGCAACGCGACTCCGGATCTTCAAGAGGTTTTAGAGAACCTCTAGGTATGATCATCTTTGCAATTATTTGTTTGTTCTAATGCATGTTAAATAATTAGGACAAACAAATGCACGTCTATATGAAAATCGAAGAAAATATGAATGTTTCGATCCTATATGTTTATAAAATTTCGAAAAATATATACATATAATAGGGCACGAAATCCAACAACCTCTCGGTTCACGTACAAGGCGAGGACACGGGTTTCCGTGGACAAAGTTGGCATCCTAAGCGGAACCAGGAATTATGTCCTGTGCAAAACGGTCGACCGAAAGAGACAACTCGGTCGACCGTTTTCCTCAAGGGAATCGGTCGACCGAAGCGTCTGCAACGGCCGAACTATTTGCGCAAAACATAAGTCTTAACGGTCTACCGAAAGTCTAAAACCGGTCGACCGAAACGATGTCAAAATTCGGAGTCTGGTCAACATCAAATTCAAACTATCGGTCGACCGACTCAGGGGTCTCGGTCGACCGAAAACTAACAGGGTCAACCTATTATTTCTACGTCATATAACGGTCGACCGAACAAGCATAAATAAACCAGTACACTTAAGTTCCGGTCGACCGAACACAAGGAATTGGTCGACCGAAACACAACAGACAGACAAAAATACATACATTCGGTCGACCGCCCGAAGCCCCCGGTCGACCGTTGGTCGTCTTCAACCTTGCGCCAGCCGAGGTTTTCCATCAAAACGCATCGTCGGAGAGGTCTCTGACCTCCTCCGACCGACCAACACAATCCTCCCACGAGGGTTAACAACCAAATCACACTAGAGAGCGGCATACTTCACAAACGCAACGAATCCGCCAGAGCCTCGCTCGTGCCTCCGTTGCCTCCGGTGATCCTCCTCGCACGATCTCTTCCGCACGCCGACACCACGCCTACTCCACCGGAGTCGCCTCCTCCGCTGCTGCTCGCCGCACAAGGAGAAGAAGAGAGTGAGGGAGAGAAAAACGTATGGAAGGGGGAGAGAGAGAGGTAAAATGATTTCTTCTCTTAAACCCAAACCAAACCCATCATCACCCCACCCCTACTCCATCACCCTACCTCCCTCAACAGTGCACGTCATCCACCTCTTCCCCATGCACACGACTCTTCTAATCACCATTAGCACCTTAATCATGGGTTTAGGGACATAACACCTAAAGAATCAAAAATGAGAATGTTGGTATTCAGAAGTGTCTATAATAAATAGGTGAAATCCCAAATTCCAAAAGAACCGTCGGATCCAGCTATGCGAAGTTTCACTACAAGTGACGTAACACAAGATTGGCGTACGTAAGCTCAATTTCACTAGAATAACGTTTTATACGACAACATCGAAACAATGCTTAAAACATTTGAAGAAATGGGTTTTTCATTATTCTTCCTAACCAAGCGTGAAGCAACCAATACTTTACGTTACAGCATTCAAGACAGAAAGATGATCAAAAGAACAGATGAGATCATGAAATACTAGTACGTGCATTATCATGTATTATCTTAATAGGAATCAAGCCTTGACTCCACAAGTCACAGGATTCACCACCAACCAAAACGATATGCCCATGAAACCTGTATAGTTTCCAACGTTGAATAACACGTGTAATATTCTTACACAAAAAGTGTAATCCAAATTCCAAACCCGTTTAAAGACTAGTTTGGGGTGGGCATGTAGGTTTGATCTTCAATTCCATAATATAGCTTGTGACCCTACCAATTATTTTAAAAAACGTATTATATTCGTCGGCAGCGTAAAGAGATGTCTTTGCCACCGCTAGAGCCAAATCTCCATAAAGGTCATTATAAGCTCACAGAGAACAAACGCGGGTGTTACCCAAACAAAACTTCAGATTATAAAAGGATACGAGACATTGATCAAACCCAAATCGAAATAATGCTCGTGTAAAGAGTGTTTCGTATTCAACAATTACAGCCATCAATGTAAATGTAAATATCGTGGTAATTCGTCACACAGAAAGCCGGTAGTGGTACAAAAACATGGAATTAGAACTTAGAAGCACAATATTCTCAATGGAAGTTTTATGTATAATATATGCTTTATGGCTTCAGCCACAAGTGGGATGGGATGCATACTAAGTTAACACCTGCGGAAAGAAAGAAGAATTACAATGCATTAGGCAAGCTTAATATGCATCATTAAAAAAAGAAAGCATCAGCAATAAATTAATCCCACGTTCCTCTTAAGGTTTATTTATTATGTTTTCTGTAATGATTCGGCTGGACTCTTTCTTATCCCATCAGTTCAAACTTAAAATGCCATTGAAAGTTCAAGTTGGAGAAACTCAAGGCAATAATGCGAACTTTGTTGAACAAGTAAAACGAATTTGGCAAACTATTTTACACCAGTAAACTTAACAATTCCAACAGAAAAAAGTAACTGAATACGACAGGCCCGCTTTACACTAATGAACTGCTAACATATTTCGGGTAGGTCAGAGACAATACTGGAACCGGATAATAGATATCCTTGTTTTCCAACATCGGAAAAAAAACGTAGTTTAAAAAAAGGAGACTTTTGCCTATTACATGTTTCATTCATGACCACTAAATTTGAGTCAGTGTAAGTTGTAGCTCAATCAAGATGTAAATACTTGCTTCCATTGATAGTCATAAACCATGATGTCTCTCCCTGAAGAATAATGTTGTACTGGAAGTTGATACATAGATGTGATTTATCGTACATAACCTCCTTAATGCTCTTTTGTTGTTCTCTTTTAGATGCTCCGTTAGTTAGAACTTAGAAATAAGAAGTGCAAGATGGTTTCGTTAGTGTAAATACATTTATGCAAAATATTCCAATAGCATCATCATAGTATAAAGCACTCACTAGCCGGGCCATTACTTCTACTTTTTTTTTTGTCCCAATTAATTGAAAAATAATATTAATGCCTACAAAATGATTAACTAGAAAAGGATCACCTTAGCAAGCCTGCTTAATATCTGGAATAAATGATCCTTCTTAAGCAGCCTGTACATAAATAACAAACCCACTCAGGCAAAATTGTATTCATTCAAGAATTGGATTCAAGATTTCAAAATGAGTTAAAAATACGATGGCATTAAGCACAGTGTTCTTACATTTTCAGAAAATGGAGCAAAAATGTCTTTTACGGACTCAAAAACTTCAGCAATGGGTTTCGCAGCATCGATCTGATTAAAAAAATGAAGTTTATTCACACCTATTTAGCATCACTCAACAGTCAACATGATTGTGCATCACTCAGAAGAGCCAATAAAGATACGAAGGTAAAGCAACATCATCAAAAATCAACTATACATTATTGGAAACATATAACAATTGAAGCACGATGGTACGCTTTTTTCTTATTGTCATCCAGCTTCTACATCTGCTCAGGTGCTCTTACTCTCTTTCAGTAGTGTTGTAAAGCATTGCTAAATCTGAGAAGCTCTAAATAAATCACAAGACAGTGACACTTATGACACATTTTTAACTTGACATGATGACGAAAGTTCCATAATTCCTTATTTAATGTTATGTGATGAATAGCAATTTTAATCCTCTAAGAATTTTCCCAGTTATATCTTCCTAGTAATGTACATTTCCACTGTGTCAAAGATTAAGTTGTTTTTTTGATATTTGGAGCATCATGGACTATATCAAAGGGTTATTTAAACGATCTGCATTTCTTTTAGGATTAATTACAGTTTGCCCCCCTGAACTATGCATTGGTATCACTTAGCCCCCCTAAAGTTTCAAAGTTAACAGTTACCTCCCCTGAACTTTAATTTTGTAACAATTTGCCCCCTTGAACTTCAAAAACTCATTATTTAACATACATTCGATGTTTTTTTCCTAATTTTTTTTTGTTGTATCCCTAATACACTCTTAAACCTATATTTACGTGAAAGTTTGGATCGAAACAGATGTCGGATATGGTTGGAATTTGGGTCAGATTGACACTCAATCCGACCCAAATTCCAACAATATCCGACCTCCGTTTCGATCCAAACTTTCACGTAAATATAAGTTTAAGAGTATATAAGGGATACAACAAAAACAATTAGGAAAAAACGTCGAATGTGTGTTAAATAATGAGTTTTTGAAGTTCAAATGGGCAAAGTGTTACAAAATTAAAGTTCATGGGAGGTAACTGTTAACTTTGAAACTTCAAGGGAGCAAAGTGATACCAAGGCATAGTTCAGGAAGACAAACTGTAATTAACCCTTTCTTTTATTGTGGAATCGCAGATGGTCAGTTGCATTTGCCTCATTTGGGTCAATTGGAAACAACCTCACTGTTTTGCAGTGGTAGGGTTGCGTACATCCGACCCCCCTTACCTCGCTTAGCCGGGAGCCTCTTCTCAGGCATTGAGGTTATGTTGATGTTGATATCTTCCTAGTAATGTTAAACCCAAGACGATGTTCTCTATGACGATTGACAACTACTTTTAGATAATAGAATGTTCCCAAGACATGTATCCATGTCCTTAAAGCATATCAATATCTAAAATAAGCATTACAAACACTGGAATGCAACATGCTTGACAAAGCAAATATATTACCTTTTTAACTTTGCCCTTTGAGTTATAATACTCAATCACAGGCAAACTGGATTCCACAAATACACAGAACCTTTTCCTGATTGTCTCAATGTTATCATCGTCTCTTCCCTAGATTGATGATAGAAAGCTTAAATGTGGACCTATGATTCATAGAACAGGAATATGTGAAGAAAAATACCAAAATATATTTATCCAAACCTGATTTCTGTTTAGAAGGCGGCACTCCATTTCTTCCTCCGAGCAATCGAAAAATAGAATAAACTCAGGCTCGATTTTTGTCTGTCATAAAATTAAAAAGAAATCAAATAATGGAATATGTGCATACACACGGTAATGCAGCCCCCCTTCAGCTAGATAGTTTGATAAAGGATAATTTTTTTAAAGCATCAAATAATACTTGAGTTAACAGGGTTCATTTGCTTACAACTTCCTCAAATGCAGCACGATTCTCCTCATTTCGTGGGAACCCATCAATTAGAAATTTGTCATTCCCATTTTCTAGCATAGCACATTGGAGAAGCTTTATTGTAACCTCAGAAGGAACAATTTTTCCCTCCTTGATCATGTTTTGTATCATGGTCCTGCATATTCAAGGTAAAGTTTTAATTATAAATAAATTGATGCCCTTTTTCGGGATTAGACATGAAAACCAAGCAGCTACATGAAAGCACAAACAGAAGCACAGTACTGATAGCGAATTACCCATTTTCTGAACCAGATTTTATTTCTGCACGTAGAAGCTCACCAGCACTGAGATGAGTAAAACCAAAGTGCTCAACAATATTTGCACACTGGGTGCCTTTCCCACTACCAGGACCCCCTGGATGATTCAATACACAATATGGTAACCAACTTAAAGAGAGAACAGCTCAATATCGGTAAAACAAATACTGATTGTAACTGGAGATATTCATTTGAAACAGTGCAGAAATAACTCTGTTAAACTATGAAAATGACACTTGGATGGGGGGGAAAACAACTAGAGAGGATTTCACTTCTTTCTGTAGCGCATAAAAATATAAGTTACCAAATTTTCAAGATAAAGTGCATATTATTTACCTGTCAAAGAAAGATCCCTATAAATCTTAGAAAAGTAAAAAAAGTATGGCCCCAGGATAAGATATTTGGCTGCAACTAAGAAATTTAGTGACATCTAAGTAAACCCCATTTTTTATGATGTCATCTACATGTGATTTGTAACTTGTATTCTTGTAACATCAAAATTTTAAAATCTACAAGCTGCCAGCATATGCTTAATCCATGCCCCCAAACTAAAGAAAATCATTTCTCACCTAAAACAAAAACAACTGTAAGTTTCTTTTCATTTGAAATGCCCCCATTGACATCCTGCAATAAAATACCTTTGTTTAGCCACAGGAAAAAATGCACAGTATAATTAATATAAGTATAAAAAAAAGTAGAGCTTGAAGATTGTTATTACACATTGATAAAAAAACTCAAAATTAACTTTATCCTAGCTACTGTAACAAAATCAACAAAAAAGAATCCTCATCACTAGGTCAAAGAAAACCCAAATTATTTTCTGGACTACTATTCTGAAGCTTAACGGAATATGGATAAGGTATTAAGGTACAACAAAGAGACCATTCGTGTTTAATGGTCATAATTGTTGGAAAAATATTAAAGCATTCAAACCATGTTTCATCAAGAAACCATCAATTTTAACATATTGTTCTCTAAAAACAGTAACAGGGTATTTTGGAAGAAAACTACGTTGAGTAAGAAGCCAGAAAGATACTATTGCAACTTGGCACCATGACCATCTTCAAGTTTTATCAATCAGATATGATGACAATAAACAGAGATTCAATGAGAATACATACCTTTACAGCTTCAGTGGTGGAAGATTCAATAGCCGACCCCATATGTATAGTTTGATTGACAAATCCTAGTGCTGCAAGGGTATACAAATTAAGTAATGAATTTGACCATGGAGCGAAAAAATTAGGGATCTCAGAAGGCTTATCTTTTTTAAGAAAATCAACTCTAAATCATATCCCATATCTTACATGCATTAATCCATGAAACAATACACATGTTAAGGATTCATAAGGTAATTTATTATTTTTCCACAAAAAAATAACATTACGATCTTAAAATGAAAGAAATGTTGCTTCCAGTTCAAAGATCTTTACCAGATTTGATTACACAATTAAAAGCCTACATTCTAAGACACATCAGACTTTCGAGACCACACACCATGTTCTCATAGCATAAATCACATTATGAAGCAAGAAAAAAGCAGCGCAACCAGTTGGCCCCTGATTCGATGTCAAGCTTAAGCAACACAGCAGATTAAAGCCACGGAACAAAACACAAAAAATAACAAAATACCACTAGAAGCCAACTCACCAAACCCAACCGTTTAAACTGAAAATGACCAACACCTATCAAATCCACAACTTGACCATCCACCTTACCAATCAAAACAGCAAAGAAAACTAATAAATAAATAAGTACATCACACTTCTCCCATCAGAATCAAAGTTCACAACACATACACCTAACCAACAAATCTAGCAACAAAAAAAAATAGTGAAGCCAACCAACTTCAAAAATGGAAAAACACACACCAGGTCATCAACATCACCAAATCAACAACATCAACACCAACGCAATCCCAAACACTCTAAATCCGCTCCCACCTATCGCAGGTAACATAACGAAAAATGTTTCTGATTGACCCAAATTTTAAAAAAAACGACAACCATTGTTATTCGACAACCAATTAGAATCACACACACTGCAACGACTCATTCAAATTTAGTCCACTGCAATTCGAAAGCTAGAAGATAGTAACTTTATAGTCCGTTTGGTATCACATTTTCAAATTATTATTTCGACCCTAGAAAACCAACAATCAAATTAAGATTTCAAATCGCAAATCTGATTATCAAGATGTGATTCCAAACCAACCCTTGGACTCCACTCGAAGTGCAAACGATAAACATCGCCAACGAAAACATTTCAAAATTCCACCTTTCTTCACAGCCACAGACCAGCAAACAGAATCACCACAACAACTAACTTATTTTCAGCAAATCCCAACAAAAGGCACCTTTTCCACAAACATTACACCCGAAACCCAAACAAAGCAATCCAGAACAAGCAAAAGCGCCGGATCTAAGAGCAACGGCACTGGATCGGGTCGGATCTGGGAGTGGAAAGAGGGTTACCTGAGCTGAGGCGTGGTGGGAAGGGTTTTGGATCGAAATGGAGGAGAGAGAGGAGGGTTTATATAGCAGTAGGATTGCGATAGCGGGTTTGGATTTATAGAGAGAGAGAGAGGACTGAGGAGAGAGAATTGATCTCTGCAAGTTGGGATTGGTGTATGTTACACTTAGATACCCAATGGAATCTATTCTGATTTCTGACCTACGTTTTTTTAATTAATCAATATAACAGGTCAACCGCAATTGAACTCCTGACTCATTTTATTTGTTTAATCTTCTTACAATCTCACTATTAGGTTTAATTACGATTAATATTCACGGTTAGATCATTTTATTAGCATAGCCGTCGTAGTCTTAATTCACCTTACAATTTAAGATGAATAGTGAATATATTAGGGGCTTAAAATCGTTAGATTAAGTTCCATATTCACTAGAGAATTACTGTAAATACAATATTCGATAAATCGTTACGTTAGACTTAGATATATTATCTTTGAATATTTGATTTATATATCCATACACTATGTCAGCATCGGTAACGTGTATATAAAAACTCTAATGTTTCTTCACGATAGAAGATGAAGATTCCAAATTTGACATCCCACGATGTAATATTTTAAGCAATCTTTTTCATGCTAACTCAAAATCTCATCATCTCCTATGTATAATTATTGGCCAACAATAAGTGAGTACAATGGGTGTAGTATGAGATTGTATTTACTTCAGGTTCTAAGTAACCTAATTTGGGGACTAGATTTCTATCAAAGTCCAGAAATTTTTGCAATTAATATAAGGCTTTTTGCTTGGGTGCATTTTCAAAGTAGTGATATTGGATATATACTTGGGTTTTCATATTTTACTTGAGTGCACCTGTCTAAACACAAAATTGGTTCCGTGCACTTCAATTTGAGGACGTCTCGTTTCCATTGGCTTTTAACTGCTTAGTTGTCACGATGTTAATGTTTACCTCTTGTTACCAACCACGTTAATTAATTTTACCCCTTCGTGCAATTAATTATTTTTACTCTTCCCACTCATTTATTCCCCAAACAAATCCCTAGAGATTCTCCCGACGACAGACGCTTATCCGACGCGATCTCTTCGGTGACTCCCTCCCCATTACCCACGTCGGTGCACTATGCACACTCGAAGCGGAATGGTCGGCTTTCAAGTGTGGTAAGTTATTTTATCTCCTCTCCTTTGGATCACCTTTCTTAATTTGGTTTTTTTATTGATATAGTTTTCCAACTTTTTTGTTGCATGTTGGGGTTTTGCTATATTTTCTTTTCCCTTTTATGTTGTCTTGTTGAAATATTTGTTCACTTTACATTACATTCGTGATGTCAGTGTATTGTTTGTTTGAAGTAGAGGCAGTGGTTTTAAGGAAGATGCAAATTTATTGGTAGTGGATAGTTTGGATTTTAATTTGTTGAAAGGGTGGATTTGCGAGACACAACACATGCCTAATATTATTTCCCTGACAGTTGATTATCTGATTCCCCATTGTAAGAAGAAGGATTACAATCCTCTTTTGTCATATGGAGATTTAGTAGAGGTGTTGGGTCTCCCAAATAATGATATGGAACTTAGTTTGTTTGCTACATTTGATGGCATTCCCTCTACAACTGAAGTGGTCTCAGATTCATCGGTGGATGTTGGCGAGTCAAATGTTAGAGGGGAGGGGGAGCAAACTATAGTGGTTGAGGCTACTGTGATAGGGGTTGGAGTTGGTGTTGGTGTTGGTGAGGGTAATGTAACAACAGAGAAGGTGGAAGTTGGAGTTGTGGATGACAATGTAACAAGGAAGGGGTGGAAGTTGGAGTGGGTGAGGATAGTGTAACAGGGGAGGGGTGCAAGATGCATCACATGTGGATGATGTGGACGATGTAGACCCTACTATAGAGGATATGGATGATGTAGTAAAGGATGCAACTGACATTTCAGATGAGAGTGATGAAGATTTTGTGCCCTCCACATTATCTGATGAGGAAGAAGATTTGCCTTGGTTTGAGGATAGTTTGGACCAAGATGAGCTTGTAGGCCGTTTAGATGAGGGTCCTAAGCCAATTGAAGTGAATATGCTTGATCCAGATATGTGGATTGGTTGCATGTTCTCATCTGTACATTCATTTAGGATGGCATTGACTCAGCATTGTATACTGAAAGAGGTTGTTGTTGTGTTCATTAAAAGTCAACCTCAATGTGTGACTGCAAAATGTAGAGACCCTAAGTGTACTTGGAGAATCCATGCATCTAGAGTAACAGATAGTGGGATCGAGATGTCCCCGAGGTGAAAATGGAAGCATACACCGTACACTCACACAAGGGAATGCCATGCTCGGTCAGACATGGGAATCTCGGAGAAGCACCACCAGGATGATGGATTCCGCCACCCCCAGCCATTTCCCGTCGACTGCAGCAATCAAAAGAGAAAGGGGAAAAAGAAGGTGGTGTGTAACGACCCATCTATTTGGGCCTAAAGATATTTTCTTCTCATTTGGCGGGAGGGTAATGGGATGGCAGGAATGGTTAGCAATAAACAGAGTTTATGGTTAAATAACGGATTAGAGAATGGTTAAGCTAACGGAAAAGAGACGTCATCAAATCGAAGTGCACGAAATCAATTTTGTGTTTAGACGAGTGCACCCAGATAAAATCCAAAAACCCATGTGCATATATCCAGTATCACTACTTTGTATTGTGCCAAGCAAAAAGCCCGTTCATATATCAATTTATCAAATAGATTGAAGGCCTGGGATTGGGATTTTGAAAAACAAAAGGTCATTTCAGTTCTTTCACAGGAAAGGCCCTCGGGTTAAGAGTTCATAAAATAGACTTTCCACTCACTCAAAACTTGTTGACAACCAAGCAACCTCAGTTGATTGTATTTATGATTTCTCAAATGTCATTGATATCTATTGTTATTTGCTTTCCATGTGAAGCAATCTTACCCGTCAACACTTCTTCCAAATGAAGCAGGGAAATATGCTAACTTGCTTGAGACTTACAAGCATAAAACCACAACTAAAATTTGTTGCATGTTAAATTGTTCGCTTTATTGTGCACCTTCATTTTCGAATGGCTGTTCCATGCTAATATCTCTTATTAAGGGGAGTAATTGATTTCTAACCATGACAATATTTAATTACTTGATGTCTATTCGTAAAACTAATATGTGATTAGTAGGAATTAAGCACTTAAGAAGCTGAAAACAAATATATCTTTAATTAAATTAACTACCTAAGAATAAAGGACGGGTAGAGAGAGAGAGAGAGCACGTGATTCCATCCACTCAGATGGTAGCCGACAAAGCAAAGATGTGAGATCTAACATGTTTCTTGGGAGAATATTTATTCTGAGTTAGGCTTTTGCAAAGAGGGATCCGAAAAGTGTTGGTATCCCCTACACAATTAGCCCACAGAAATGGCGAAGGAATTGAGACAATAAGCGGTCACGTGCAAAATGAAACGTCAAGAATTCAAAATTGCGTAAACTGAAAGGCCGATATTGTAGACCATATTGATTATACAGGAGAACTAATGATTGAATTTATCGTCACATTATATAATTTTACCTTCTTAACGTATGAAGACTGTTATATTTGTCAATAGTTAACGTACTCAGATGCGATCCATCACTGAAGTAGGACAGCTCTAGAGCTTAAGGTCAAGCCATACGATTGTCAACAGTGGATTCATCACTCATACGAAGCTAACTGCTGGATGACCTTTGACAATGAGATTTGACTACCAAGTTGACTTAACCCAATTTCAAGCTTTGAAGTTTTAAGCAGTGCATATTCTTCTAATCATGAACTTAACAAAATTGACAGCAGTCTAAGTTTCAACAATTCTCATCGTCGTGCCAACAAAATTCTATATTTGCCATGCGTAACTCCCGCAAGCTGAAGACATGATTCCTAGTAGTCGACATGTCGTTTCAAAACAATACAAAAAATTGCAAATCCAATTTGTAAAGTAAAACATTATATACAGGACAAACGTGTCTAATTCCTTCCATAAACTGCTGATCAGCATCTATGTATATACAAACAACTCCATGTTACAATCTGTCTTGGGTAACCTGAATACAAGTCGTCAACAAAAAAGGCCCAGTTCAGGTCCTCCCCCAGTACAGGAACAACAGTTACATTTTCTAGAAGTCAAAATGGTCCAGCAGAAACTCTCCAAAACAAACACCTACCACCTACCAACTTGGAGAGAATAAACATAACAAGAGATCAGTGCGGATTGCATACTAAGTTTGAACATAAACTTAGTGACATATATACATAACACATGAACGAGGTGCAACTATAGCTTACCAGCCACCGTTTCCGTCTTTAGGTTTGTCCCAACCCCCACCTGGTTTGCCCCAAGACTTCTCTGAACTGCTTGGCTCTGCTTTTTCTTGCTTCCAAGCATCTTGGGACGCATTCCTGTTGGAATTACCAGACGCATCAGCACCCCACCCTCCTTTTGTTGGAGGGTTCTCGTTTCTTGATGCTGATCCTGAATTCCAACTGGACTGTTTGTTGTTGTTGTCGGAGGCCTTGGGTTGGTCCCATTCGCTCGCTCTGGAAGACTTTCCGGCATTCCAAGCATCAGACCCCATTCCAGTCCTGCTTCCATCTCCAGAGGCTGCAGCATTCCTGCTCCAGTTATCCCAGCCTTTTCCTTGAGAGGCATTACCGTCTTTGGCAGATGCCAGTGCGGAACCCCAAGCTGAGTTGGAGCCCTTTGTTTGGTTAGCAGGTGCATTCCATTTTTCCTTGCTCCAAGCATCACCAACATTGTCATTGCCTTTCTTCCAGTCATCTCCAGGTTCTTTATGGGTCGAGCCAGAACCACTTCCCCAACCACCGCCGCCCTGCCAATCTGTGTTCGATGTAGTAGAATTCCATGAACCTTTTTGTGTAGCTTCACCATTGTTCCAGGACCCTTTGGACCCTTCTGGACGATCTCCAGCAGAATCATTTCCATGACCCCAGCTCCTACCACCACCTCTGCCCCAACCACCCGACCTACCTCTACCGCCGAAATTTTGTGGGCAACCCATATCCCTATCGCTATTTGAATCATTAAATGACCAGCCTCGACCTCTGCCTCTTCCTCTCCCCCTTCCTTCGGAATCATTCCCACTCCATCCAGAGGATTGACCATCAGTTGACTGTCCACGATTCCAGTTCCCAGACCACCCCCTGCCACCAGAACGACCACCATCTGATTTATTAAAACCAGATGACTCATTACCACCTGCATCATTCGGTTTACTCCAACCTCCTCCATTTTTCCAGCCAGAATTTTTTGCTTCAGAACAGTGTTTTGGTCTATCCCAGTTGCTTCCGCCAGCACCTTTGTCTCCAATTGGCTGTGAACTTGACTTCTGGTTCCAAGCAGAGGATCCATCTTCACTTGAAGGCTTCGTTGTTTTCCACTCATTAGCTGCAGTTGGGTTAGGATTAGCATGCATTGATTTGCTATCCCAACTAGAACCTCCATAAGTATGTTCAACCTTTTCCCAGCTTCCACCACCATCTCTTGCTTTACTTGAGTTATTTTTCCAACCAGAAGACTTCTCGGCAGAAGAGCCCCAGCCCTTACCACCATCAGAAGGGTTAGGCCTGTCCCATGAACCCTTCCCTTCAACCGCTTCATTTGCATTGTTAGTCGAATTGTTCACATCAGACATCCAAGATGAACGGTTTTCACTAGGTGCCACTGTCTTCCAATCATCTTTAGTGCTGCTCTGCTTAACAGAAGAATTTTCCTCCCATAGAGGCTGACTAGCAGTGGAAGTTTTCGGCTCATTCCAGTTTCTTCCTGACACATCATTACCCCAATCACGCAGCTGTTTATCAGTGTCTGCCAAGGCACTGCCCCTACCAGTATTACTATCACCACCATTGCCCCCACTATTCCAATCCGAGTTTCCTCCACTCCAACTTTTCCCCCCACAATCAGCTCCAACAGGGTCTGCATTTCCACCAAAAGATTTTGATGCACCCCAGCTGCTGTGTTGATCGCTGCCCCAACTGCAAGAATTCCTAGAAAAAGATCCACCACCACGGCTATTGCCATCTTCATTATTCCAATCAGAAGACTGGTATCGACCTCTACCACGACCAACTTCGCGGCCACGACCACCATCACGACCACGACCACGGCCTCTTCCACCAAAGTCATAGGATCTACGCCAGCCATCTTGATCAGCACCTCCTGATCCATCATGTTTCTCACCTTGCCAACCAGATTGCTTTTCTCCATTGAAGTTTCTTGGTTGATTCCAGTTACCCTGTTGTTGTCTTCCACCATAACTATTTCGACCCCTTCCTCTTCCCAAAATAGAATCTTGGCGGCCACCAGAGTTTTTCCAGTTATCTTGATGCCAATCTCCATTACTACTTCTGCCTCCTCCACCACCTTGACCAAAACCACGACCACTTTCAAAATGCTGTGGTTTCTCTTGGTTATTCCAGCCTCCATTAAAATTGCCCTCAGCAGCACCTTTACTCCAGGCTGATGAAGACCCTGACTTGTTCCACTTATCAACACCATCGGACTCTGCTCCTCCCTGTTGCCAACCACCACTTGAGGCTTTTGGCTTTTCCCAGCTACCAGTTTTACTCCAGTTACCAGATTCACCATGGTCAGAAATCTGTGTTTCATTCCAACCACCACTTGCAGTTTTCCTCCAGCCTCCTTTATCATCACAAATTTGGTTAGCATTATGGATGGATGCTTCCCCCCAAACATCTGCTTCCTTTCCACATGTATTTTCTTTTACACCCCAGGCATCTGAATTACCACTAACCTTAGTTTGAGAAGCTTTCTCCCAAACTTCACTGTTAGTCAAAGCACTTTCCTTAGCATTAGAGGCTGCAGCACCCCGGGCATTGTCATTTTCGACATCTTTGCACTTGGTATCCCTAGCACTACCCTGACTGTTTAGGGAACCTTGAGAAGAACCCCAGCCACCAGTTGATTTGTTGTGCCCCCAGTTCTTTGAACTGCCCCCTGTTTTCTCACCATCACCAGTTTTACCAGAACTTTTGTCCCAAGTACCTCCATCTTTTCCCCAATGGCTAGCTTGATTTGCTGTACCACCTACCGTAGTTCTGTTCCATGCAGAGCACTCGCCTTCACTTGAACCGATTTCTGCATTCAATTTTTTTGGGTTTTCCCATTCTTTTTTCCCACTACCAGTATGATCACCATTTTTGCTCCAACCACCACTGTCATTTCCCCAAGCACCGGCTTGCTCGGTTGTGCCACCAACACTTTTGTTCCAAGATGAGTTGTCACCTCCACTTGAAGCTAGCTTGCCACCCCAACTTTCTGCATGTTTGTCCTGCTGTTCACTTTGTGAACTTAACTTGCTTCCCCAGGGATCACCTCCGCCATTTTTAACTGTAGGCAAAACAAGCCAAGGCAATCAGCCCTTTAGACTGGCAAGGCAACGAACCATGATCCACAATTACAATACAAGGGCTACTAAAAGCTACAAATAGTGCATAGGAACCATGTAGTCCCATGGGAAATTATAATTTCAAAGAATTGGTGAAATATAAAATTATACGATATAGGGATTCTGTTCATTGCAGAGTACTCACCCTCGTTTGAGCCAATTTTTACATTCATATCATTTGTATTTTCCCATCCTTTGCTGCCACCATTATCAGTATTACCATCACTCTTGTCCCAACCACCAGCATCTTTTCCCCAATCACTAGCCTCATGTGTTGTGCCACCACAACTTTTGTTCCAAGCAGAGTTGTCACCTCCACTCGAAGCTACATTACCACCCCAGCCATCCACATCCACGCTTTGCTCAACATCCCGAGAGCTCAACTTACTACCCCAGGGGTCAGTGCCTCCATTATCTACTGTAGACAAAACAAGACAAAAGCAATCAAACTAGCAATGAACTACAAGTGAAAAAATCCATAAAACTCTGAAATTGTAAGTGTTTGCTTTCTTACTAAAAGCATTTGAAACTTTCATGCACCCAGTGATTGAGAAAAAGGTAATACTAATAACCTTCCATACAGGGACACAATCTCTCAAAAAGGTCAGCCGCAGTATAATAAAAAAAGGGCAAACAATAGCATAACTCTAATAGAGAGTCACTGACATGGACCAATTAGTATGTTTCCACTTATGTAGCAAAAGAATAAGTGGTATGGACAACAAAAATTAGTATTTTCCCTTTGGTATTGAAGAAATTAAGAAAAGGATGTCAGCCATCAGCGGTAAAATTACAGCATCAGAACCTTCCATCCTTATGGTAAGAAGAACTCATATGATGGATAAGATGCTACAATTACCAGCACATCTTTCAAACAAGTATGCTCAGCAAAAGTGCTACAAGTTCTACCATGAGGGAACTTATCAAAATATTGTGAAATTCACCTTCTTTTTTATTGTTCTGGCCTTCAGCTGGGAACGCTGAAGTAGAGCAACCAGCCCATGAATCCCTACAATATATCATATCATACGGAATGTAAATGTCAATACAAACATTATCTAGAGCATGCAAGATGACTAGCATACAAACAAGAAAAACAGAACAGATCCAGCGATCAATAATACTATCGTAGTGGCATTGTTCATACAAGCGCCGAAAAGGCAAAATAAGAAACTCAAATAGTATCCTCCTTCGCAAAAAAAAAAGATAAATCAAACCCCCAAAGGATGAGTCTTACACATAAATACAAGTATCATGTAATCGGCGTCCAAATATTTAATGGCACAATCATCGATCAACAAATGTAATCTCTGGTTATGTTATATGGTGTCACTTTAATACTAACAGCCCTTTCTGAAGAATTGAGTTTTTCGAAAGTAAGCCCCTTGGTAAGCTTCTATTGCCTTGCCTATGAGACTAGGATCAAGGCCCAGCATGCTTATATTGGGCCCTTATCTCAAATAAAACATCAGAACCATACATTGAAATATCTACAAGAGCATAAATGGAACGTGGTAAAAACAAATTTGAGTTGTGAAGCAAGGGGTTCGGTTATAAAACATGAAGTCCAGAATTTAGTCATTGTGTGACGCACTGATGCACAAGACACGGTAAAGCTAATGTCACTAAGCCAAAAGGAAGAAAAAAACATACTAATATTAAGCAGAAATCATGCTAGATCATGCGAATTATACCGAAAAGCACATGTCAAGTGTGTGACGGTGTGACCACATACTTGGCATGTGCAAATACAATATTTTTGCCACGTATGCAATGCATATGTGATGCACACCTAATGAAAGAACAAAATGTCTGGCTAACCACCTATCTCCATAAGAAAAAAATGTAGATGCCAAAACAAACGATAAAGTGAAAAAAGATGCATAAAGAACACTATAGCAATATTGCAAAATATGAATACTATTATGATATTACCCCAATCTGTAAATCCGTAATATGATGAAAATTCAATGTTTGAAAGGAATATATAATTACTCACAGGTATAGCTTTTGGAATGTCGATAAAAGAACAATAGAAATGTGTGGTGACAACAAAGACATACCTTGCTGTGGCAGGTAGGTCTACATCCCATGAGCTTTTTGACGAACCTCCACCCCAGCCCTCATCTTTGAATCCACAACCCAAACAAAACACACAAACTAATGAGTTCATGCGATGTGTTCTTCACACAATTATAGTCAAAATACTTTATAATGAGCAACTCGGGAGAGTAGCACATAACTAACATTCAAATGACAAACAAAATCTTGAGAGAGAAAAAACTCAAGGTAGCAAAACATGACAAAATTATATATTGATTTTACTCTATTGAAACCGTGATTGCAATACCTGAGGATTTCATTTGGGAATCAAATGGATTTAATGATGTTGATGTAGAAGCGTCCCTTCATTAAGCGGGAAACAAAAACAAATTATAAAAGAGTATAGACATAAAATAAGTAAATAACACACCATACAAGTACAAAACAAATGCTAGCTATCGCATTCCTAGCATGTAGCATAATACAATATAATTATACAAAACCATGAACATGATCTATAATGAACTTTATTTAGATATAAGGTGGTTTTACAGGGAGGATTTGCTAGACATATGATGATGGTCTTAAAGAGCATCGATCCTCACTTGGGAGGATTTGCCTAATAGTAGGGTTAATAATGGTGATTTATCAAGATATAACATTCAAGGCTGCAACCTTTTAGAGGTGATTATAACATTCCAAGTCCAGGAAAGAAAGAATATACCATTGTATCATCACATTTAGAGGTGATTATAATTTATAACATAGGCACTTTTGACTTTTGGTAAATTGTAAAATGACCATACAGCAAAAGGAGATGAAAGTGGTTTAAAACCCTACAGGATTGGCAATATGTGGGGAATAAGGTGATATAAGAGGGTTAAGCCCCTTAACATGGAGGATAGATATGGATTTATGAGAATGAAATTTTGTAAATAACAATAGGTGCACATAGCAATTTCAAATTAATATGGTAGACAAAAATGACTCGGGCATAGGCCACACTAGAAATGATATATCAAATAGGACCCCCCCCCCCCCCCCCCCCCCCCTTTCCTTTTAGAACTCATCTTTCATGAAGGAGAATTGAGCTTGATAATCAAAAGGATGTTGGAAAATGGAATCAGAAAAATTCCCTTGAATGCCAAAAGCTCATAACCACTTCCTCATTGTAGCTTTACCAAAATTAAAATCGAAACTCTACCACAATCCACATACATAATTAAGCATTTGAATAAATTGGCCTGGGCAATTTGAATAAAAGTGGTATATGCAAACATAATGCATGGCATTTAATTACAACTTTCAATCATGACCAAGTTATGTAAAAGTCATAAAATAAAATAACAATGCAGCAAGGCAGTATCATCGCACGTCAACTAATCAAGTAGTAACACTTTGGTGTGTTTTTAAACCAGAAGAGGGATCTACTATAGGTATTAAACATTTGAAGTCAATCAATAACACTAAAGCAGTAAGAAGAAAAAAAGGCAAAGTTGGTTATACCCTATAGAACTCCCAAACGTCCTGGTATTGGCCTCAGAAATGTGATCACACTTGACTGCGGAAGCATAACAAAACATGTTTAGGAATATAAACAGAAACAGCTAAAAATGAAATATAAACCAGATCAACGACCTGTCATTATCTTAACCAAGGAATCCAGTTTCAATGTGACATTAGACCGGTAGATACTAATAACACGGCCTAGATATCCCTTGAGTGGTCCAACACGAATCCTTACAGACTGACCAATTGAGAAGGGTGAATCCACATCCACTCGACTGGGCCTCTTAACTGCAACAAAGACACTAACTATAAACAAAACCCATATTACTATGATTTCAAGAAGGCAATTCAATCACATACAACGATTATCAGAATCTGTTGGTTCAGTAGGTTCCTCAACCACATCCATATAACTAGAACTGCAACCCTGATAAAACCATAAAACCAGATTGCATTTAGAAATGGACAGTCAAAAAATAGACACCAAATTATTCAGAATTACTTGAAGTGAGTCCAAGGTACCATCTTGTCAGCCTTAGAGCTTGTTGACTTCTTAATATTCTCACAAACTTGAGATTTGGCAGAGATAAAGCCACAGTTCTCAGTTAGTGCTTCATCATAAATAAAGAGTGTCCCTTTATACATGTGCTTGACAATGCCCTCTTTACCCTACAAAAATGAATTAGGATCATAAATAAATAGTTTTGACAATTCCCCTACTATAGTAATACCAAACTTTATTGATTTAAGGCTTTGAGGATTTCAGGTTTATCCTTCTCTAACTCTCTGTCTCTACAGAAACAAGCATACATCTACCCTTTTTATCAGTTAAAATATATATTAAAAGGAAAAAGACACTGTACAAGAAGGCAACAGACTGGGTTCAAACCAACGTTCATGCAACGCCTAGGCGAGCCTAGGCGACCGGATGCATCCTGTCGCCTAGGCGATTGTGCGACCGCTCAGCTCTGGGCGGTCATTTTTTTAATATTTTTAAATCAATTAAATTTGATAAAATAGTTAGGAAAATCGGGAAAAATAAGAAAAAATGCACAAATATTATCTAAAAATATCATACATGTTTAGGTTTCAAAAGGACACATAGTTCATCGACCAATGTCTCACTAGGCACCCCCTCAACCCACCTAAACACATAGGTATACAATTTATTGCTTAGTAGTACGACTACAAAGGTAGTTAACTAACTCATAGTTCATACAATAGCAGATAAGAGAAAATTAGAATTACAAGCTAACTAACTAATTCCATTGGACACATTGATCTAATGTCCAACTGGGAACCATATCAAATCCTCCACCACCATCAGAGTCGTCGGAGTGGTTCTCGTTTGGATTGTCGACGTAGACATCTTCAGTTTCTTCATCGTCGGATTGGCAGTTGGAGAATGAAGAACCGGATCGAAGACTTCACTTTCCAACTTCAAAACTAAGCACCAGACCAGAGACTTAATCGCGAAAACTTGATGATTAGGAAATTTGAAGATTAGAATAGAATGATGAAGAAGAGAATGAGAGTGGTGTGAAAAATGAAGAGGTTTGGAGGGGTTTATATAGGATTTGGGGGTAATGGCAATCTTGTAGTTTTTATAAAAAATAATAAAATAATAAAAAAAAACTAGCTGTTGGAGAGAACTCTCCAACGGCTATCGCCTAGGCTAGGCGACCGCCTATTTCGCCCAGCTTTGTTGGGCGAAAGGCGGTGGTCGCCTAGGCGACCATGCCGGTGAGCGGTCGCCTAGGCGATAGGTCACCTACCTGAACATTGGTTCAAACAGACCCAACCCCAACCCATCCTTAGCCCACATACATTATAACACATCAATGCATCAAATCACCAACACCTCAGAGGCAGAGAACGTAGAAACCATCAAAGACTGGCGACCGAAGCACTCTTCAATCATCCAAAACCCGATGACCAGGCCAAAGTGTTCAACCAGTTGGTGTTGGACTGGTGAATTGAAGAGTGCTTTGAATGAACCATATATTACGGGTGTTTTGTATGAACCCGTCCAAGCTGAATTTAAAAATTAGAAAAAGAGCAAATTTATGGATAGTTGTTTTGGGTTGGGCACGCTGAGGTCCAAATGTGCATTCCAATCACACTACAAATTAAGTGATTTGGATAATATCAAAATATTTCAAACAAATAATATATACATATATGATATCACCTTGATACCACAATTCAATATCTATATTCTATATAATATGATGTCACCTCGGCACCACATTTCAATATCTATATTCTATATATTATATATTTATATCAGTTTTCCTTGCAGCCAAATGCAGTAACATGTGTGATGCATAACTGTTAGAAAATCACAAAGAATGCAGAAGGTGCAATTAATAATACGTACACATACGATGTCATCTTGACACCACAATTCAATATTTATACTCTATACATTATATCAGTTGTCCTTGCAGCTAAGTGCAGAACCATGTGTGATGCATAACTGTTAGAAAATCACAAAGAATGCATAAGGTGCAAAAAATGAAAGAAAAAAAAACGTTGTGCTGGAATCAGATATACAGCACAAAGACAAGCTCCTGCAGGTATTGCTGACTTATTTGGTCCTTTAATTTACTGAGTTTACTGCCATTAGGCCCCCCTGCAGTACACTTTTCATTCCTTTTATATGTTTCCCTTCAAGTGACGGAAGACACACTCAGTTGATGGAAATCAAACAAGTCCTTTAGCTTTTTTTCAACTAATTATAAAAGAAACTACCTCATGTGGTCCTTCTATAACTCTGACGCTGTCATTAATAGATATGGTCTTCTTGTGACGATCTGGGGCTGTGAACATCTTATCCACACAACTACTCTTAATCTCCTTCTTCAGAATTGTGACCAGCTCAGATCCTTCAACGTCACCTTTCAGGATCTGAAGGAAGTTACAGATCAAAAATACAAATCAAAGCAAAATTTAAGAAGAAACATGTTGATACCTGGATGCTGTCACCCTTTACTCCTATGATTACACCGAAAGACTTGTTTCTGCATATTTCAGGTAAGTGAATAGAAGGGGAAAAGGAAAATTTAAAATAACCTAATTGAATTAGCATCTCACCCAAACAAAACAAGATCTTGGAGTTCATAACCACTTCCTTCTGTTGCTACAGACTTGCCATTTAAATCTTTCAAAGGAGTTTTCCTCCGTTCACCATAAACGAGAGAAAGCCATTCCAAATTCTCCACATCATCCATTTTATTAGCTTCAAACTTGACAAGCTCACTACTTGATGGTTCTATGCCCAACCAACTTATAGAAGCAATGGAAACCTTTTTGTACAAATAGCCATCCTTAAGCATCAAACCATCAAGAATTTCAAAATACTCGCCAGTAAGTCGATCGCGCTTAATTTGAATATGAGGTCTAAAATCTCTGGTGACAAAATGTGTAAATAAAGTTAAAAAAGAAAACACTCAAAGCATATGAATCACACGGAAAACAGCAGATCAAATTATTTACTCTAGTTCACGAGAACTTATCAGTCGTGGTGGTGGAACACCACCCTGTTTCAGAGATACCCCACCACCCTGCAAATCAATCCAACAAATATAAATATATAATTAGTTATGAACATGATGTCAACAGGCAATATGTTGATGCTATTCAGTATGAAAATCAAATCATACAGTAAAAACAATGTTGAGAAAAAAACTACAAGAAAGAGAGATGCTCGCAACATGCTCAGATGACAAAAGGAGATTATCAAACTCCCCGTAAGCACATAAAATACTTCCCCAACAAATTTAGGTGAAACATGTGTATCTTACTGTAAAACAAAAGTGTGATGCACAAGTTGTAGTAAAGTAATAGATTTTTTATGACATAGTAAAGTAATAACTAGCACACTATCCACAGAAGCTCTATCTCCAGTATAAGGTTTCTGATGATATAAAGCTTGATTTCCACTTGGGGAAAATGCAGGGTAGACACTCTGTGTTGTTTTTTATTCCATAAATAAACTGGGATTTAATTCTATATGAGCATCTGCATAGAGATTTCATTGAATTATGAAATGATGGTAGTTTTCATTGGTTAGGTCAAAAACATCATATCATATAAAAGTTAGAAGAATACAGAAATCAGAAAGCACCTTCCTTTGATGCAAGAAATACATTTATCTTTCTGTAGTTTAGAAATACATACATTACATTGAATAACAAAGAGGAACACCTACTAACTTCAAACTTTAACAGAAAGTGACTTTCTTTGTTCTAAATTTTCTATCAATATAATTAAGTTGGTCTTTAGGATATTAAAGAATGCTGGTGCCACTAAATTGCATGTTGCCCCCTTCACCTATTCTCTATCAAAAAACCACCCCTCTTTGTTCAAAAGTTCTAATGACCCCCGAAGGTCTGTACTATCAATTTGAACAAGTTTCCCGAAGTCAAATTCTATTTATTACATACATCCAAATGTTGCTTGTGAAGATCAAATAAGAAGATTCAAACCATTCTTATATCTGCCATGCAACTAACCACCGTAGAACAAATTTATCCTTAGAGTTGGGTTACGACCATCTGTTGAAAAAGTTAGAACTTTTTGTTAGAGTACACCATGACTTGGAAGTAATTGCGAACATGAGTGGGTTTGACAAAATTTCAGGAGGCCTCTTACTATTTAGGCAAAGAGAAAAATTACTTCATTGTGGACATCTAATAACAGGGAGTATGATTTCTAGCAAAAGGCCATTTCTTATTGAGGGCCCCATAGAAAGACGAGTCTCTTTCAATGAACGGCTGCTCGAGGACCAAGCAACAGATTAAATATACGAACAACCATGATTTAACAAATTAACATGAAAATCGAATGAAACGGTTCAATCCTCTGATTGCTCGATCTGAGAGATCCATGAATCAGGATCTTTGTAATATATGTTGTTAGGAAAAAACGAAACAGTAGGTCCAATTGCACCTCTCGTCAGATCAATATCTAATGCAAAATTTCATAATGTGTCCAGGCATCCCATTAGTAGCCCATTTGGACTGATTCATCGGATTCTGATTTTATTAATCGAGTATCTTCATTTTCTATTATGTAGAATGGTGAAAATAGCTAATAGCACCTCATTGCTCTTGTTTTGTATCTTCACCAAATAGGTTTCCCCAAGCATATCATATTATAGAACTCTAAAAGAATAGAGGAACTATAGGGAAACAAAACATAAAGGGAAACTCCACCGAGCTGTCTCAAGTTTGCAAGGACTCGCCTCTTTCTGGCTTAGTAACGATAGTTCAGGGATGACTTTTGAAAGAAGATGGAAGTCCCTAAATGAGAGCATAGGTGGGGGACTGTAACTTACCCAGCTTATAAGCATGTTTTTCTTGCTTCAGACAATCACTTCTTGGTCTTCGAAAATTAAATTCATACAAGAGTATATGACACTAAAAGTAAAAAAAAATATTCAGGGAGGACAATGGGACTTTTGAAACATGATGGAAGTCAACAAATGAGGCCATAGGCGAGGAACTATAACTTAACAGCTTGTAAGCATGTTTTGCTTGCTTCAGACAATCTCTTCTTAGTCTTCAAAAAATAAATTCATACAGAGTATATGCTAATTAAAAGTAATAAACAAATCGTCAAAGAAAACAAATTCAATGGATTCTCACTAAAAGGTAGTAAATTAAGAAGGCACTATCACTCCACCATTTTCATTATCTATTATAAAAATATTATATCACATGAAATTGTCATTCTCTGAGACTGACAACAACTAAAGAAAAATATGAATATGCAAAACATGTATAGTGTTGTTTCTTTACATCAAACAACCAAGTAACAAGATGAATATATAAGACAAAACAAAAATGGATTGTACAACCCTATGAAAAGAGGTAATAAACAGAAAGCTACTTATGTAAGTCAGCACAAGCACTTAAAGAAAAATCAAGAAAGAAAAAAGGAGACCATTATCTTACAAATTTATTGGCTAGAGCCTGCAAATTTATTCTTGGGATGAGCTTTATTATGGCCCTTCTATGAAAATCATCAAATGCCACGACCTAGATCAAGAGTGTATTTCAACATTAAAAAGAGTGAAAATCAAGTATTAACATAAACAGGATAAGAAAACCAGACGTACCAGCCCTAGGTCACCTTTGTAGTTCCCATTTTTAACTCGAACCCAAGTTCCTTTGGAAAGTTGCTTTGCATTACTCTTTGCCGAAAGTAAGCGTGGAACCTCATCCTCAGGAACATGTGTCACCTTACTTGAATACAAAGTACAGAAACCCTTGCATGCCTAACCCAAAAATACAAGTTTTCAATAAGATGAATACATACATCAACATCAACATAACCCCAGTGCCTTAGAAGAGACTCCCGTCTAAGCGAGGTAAGGGGGGGTCGGATGTACGCAACCCTACCACTGTAAAACAGTGAGGTTGTTTCCGATTGACTCAAATGATGCGAATGCAACTGACCATCTACGATTCCACAATAAATAAGAAATGCAGATCATTTAAATAGTCATTTGATATAGTCCATGATGCTCCAAATGCCAAAAAAACAACCTAATCTTTGACACAGTGGAAATGGACACTTTTCAATAAGATGAATACATATAATAATATCTAGGTTTAAACAGAACCTAAAAAAGTGATTTGCGCTAATTGCTAAATAAGATTGACAGAGTATACAATCTAAAGATTACGTCTCATGCATAGACAACTGGATAACTACTGTATTACTGTAATATGCTTTTATAAAGAAAATACAGAAATCAGAATAAGCACCTAAAGTGTGCTTCAATAGAGGGCCTCAGTAAGATTTAAATCATCCGGTTGACATTACAAAATATTACTACAATCTCTACCATCAATTTTGTTGCCAGAGTCATGCTTGGACCAAGAACTCAGATGTGCTTAGCACAACAAAAGCTCTACTTAAGCAAAATTCTAGCTATAAATATGGTCACATAAACGGCCAAACAATTGTTATATTAAAAAAATGAGAAAATATCAAAAAATTAAAAAACTCCGGAAAATCAGATAAAATAGGAAAAATACGGGAAAAATTGGGAACGATATATATAAAGTATCTAAGGTGATTTGGCTCCGACAAAACATCTAGTTCCTCGACGTTATTGCCTCACTAGAAGCATTGTCTACCCACCAAACCACTAGGTATATTTTAATTAAATAACTTTTAAGTATCACATGTACAAGTTACAACTGAACAACTATAAAAGGAAAACACAAATAGTAGTTGGCACAAGACAGTAGCTTTGACCTCAACCTACAACGGAAATGTTTGGTCCTTAACCCACTAAGGTATGTCATCATCTACGTCGACAGAAATTTTACTTCCCAAATCCACCCCACGATCACCAAATCCACCTTTCTTCCAACCAAAACTCTGTACTTCGAATCTTGAGAACTTGGGAAATGGAGAATGAGAGAGATTGAGAGGTGTGAGGATTAGAGATTGGGGGTATTTATAGGTAGTTTCACAGGGGAAAATGCAAATTTCCCCCTGAAATTCCTGCTCCAACGGCTATATAGCCATTGGAGTTGTGCGGGGGACACATGCAACCTTGTAATTTGGCCCGCACTTTAAAACACTGGGCATTTCAGAGGTAATCAAGCAATCTTCCTCGTGAAAGCGGAAGATTCTAGAAGAAGAAAAATCAAACATCTTCAGTGAGAAGTTTTTAACTCGTTTATCTCAAATTACGACTACTACACATGCAAGACAGTTGAAGTTATGAACTAATGAAGTGCACATAGGCAGGCCTTGATGGGTTTAAATCAAATGTAAAAATGAATGAGATATATACTTCGGTTACATCGGCTTCCTTTGCAGCTTCAACAAAAACGAAGCCTTTGACATGTTCAAGAGCAAATGCAGAAATCAGAGGGAGTTTGTTTCCAAAACGATGCATATCAATGAACTTTTGCAACAGACTGAAAGCAATCTGATATTCACGCCCAATCTGCAGTAAATAGTGCCATGTAAATTTTACTTTCACAGAATTATTATACAAAAAATAGCAAGAGGACCGCATACCATGCACTTGACTCTCCAGATGTTTGCACTTTTCATAATCTGCAAATGAAAGTCAGCTCCTTCTTTAGTGTCAGTATCATATGTGACGTGTCGTGAACCAGGGGCATAGCGCTCTCTGATGAGTTGTTCCTGCTCTTCTATGCTGAGATCCTCCTCTTTCAAGAAAAAGGGAAGACGATGGGAAGCTCCAGACGACTTCCCCAATTTCACACCAGGCTTGACATCATTCATAAAAACTGCAAGTCAAAAATAAAATCATAAGAAAACTTTAGTGATAAGGTGAAGGAAAAGGCAAAACAAAGGCTTGAGACTTCCATAAACTTTCTACATGTGTTACAATGGATGAATACAACATCAATAAGCAGTCATTCACTAGAAAACATCCAAACCCAGTCAAAAATAAGATAAAAAATAAGCAAATACCATAACAATGTGAAATTTCTAATAGCACATACATGCAAACACATTGAACCTATGGAAACCTAGCATTATTTTGCCCATAAGAAATACTTAAGGAGAAACCAACAAAACTAACAAACATATGTACGTGATTGTCTACAAAAGTAAATAACAATAAGGAGTCTGACAACAGAAAGAAGCAATCAATGGTCACTACCACAATGTAGAACAACAACAAATCATGACACATTAAGCAACCAAACCAATATCTCCCAACCTTTCTGGATTTTCCACTATCAACCACGTGTGGAATGGGAAAAATCGCATCCTTTAATGTCTATTCCTCAAACACAAAAACACTGAAACCCAAAAATGCATTTTTTACAAAAAAAAAACTGCCAAGAAAACAACTATATTTACCCTTTACTTCTCAAATTCCAAACACCAAAGCTCACAACTTTTTCCAAGATCTCCACCCACATTTCCCCTCATTTCCTTTAACTCCAAAACACAGACACCAAAAGCTAACATTCTGAAACATCCCAAAGCAAAGCCACGCATCTCTCTCTCCCTCCAACTTCACATCCCTACACCAAAGCATACCCACATTTCCCACACTACTTTCAGACCCCAACACATGAACACCGAAAGGTTCCAACTTGCTTCAAATTTTCCACTCACAGAAATCCACCCACATTTTCCCTCTACTTCTCGAACTCCGAAACACAAACACCAAAAGGTTCCAACTTCCTCAAAACTTCTACTCACACAAATCCACCCACATGTCCCTTCTACTATCAAACTCCAAACCACAAACAAAAAAATGTTCGAACTTTTCCCAAAACTTCCTATCAAAAAAAAATCCACCCACATTTCCCCTCTATTTTCAAACACCAAAAGATTCCAACTTTCCCCAAAACTTCCAATCACACATTTCCCCCCTACTTTCAAACAAAACACAAACACCATAATTCCAACTTCCTCCAAAACTTCCACCCACATTTCCCCTCTACTTTCAAACTCCAAAACACAACCACCAAAAGCTTCCAACTTTTTCAAAACATCCAACCACAAAAATCCACCCACATTTCCGCTTCAAAACCAAAAGTTTCCAATCTCAACAACCCACCCTTCCCCTCAAACACCACTTTTTCCACCAAAACACCCACATTTCCCATTTTTACCCTCAAACACCAAAAAAATCCACATTTTCACCCAAAAACCCACATTTACCCATCTTCCCCAAAAACCCCAGGCACACCTCCATCCTCGTCATCCTCAAGATCATCGATGAAGTCCAACCCATCGGACCCGTCCTCCTCCTCGCCGGCGTCCTCCGCCGCGTCATCCACGAACTTGAGAACCCCAGGCCGTTTCAGCTTCTTACTTCCGTTATTCTTCGATGCCATCGTCTTCTTCCTCTTCCCCGACGCCGACGTCGACGTGGTCTTCGCCGCGGCGACCTCCTTCCCCTTGTTAACCGCCATTTCCGGCTCGGATTAGGGATTTTGGGACGGATTTCGGAAGGAAATGGAGGTGACGAGGGTTTGTTGTTTTTTTAGGGGAGAGGGAGTGGTGGGTTGGAGGACGAGTGGAATGGGGTCTGGAGTTGGGGTTATTTACGGTGGGGGCAAGGAGAGGAGGGAAAGGACAAGGAGGGTAGAATTGTCATTTGGGGGAGGGGAAAGGGTAGTTTTGCTGGTGGAGAACCTGCGTTAGGCGACAAGTGTGTGCAGTGGAGAGTGGTGGTGGTTGGTTGCTCACTTTTTTGTGGCATAATTCTAATTCCAGATGTGCTTAATTTTATCTGGAAATGATGATTAATGGTTTAAGCAAGTCGTCTCTAGAATTAATTCGCACGTATGAATTGTTAGGGCGTGATTGGTTGGCCAGGTGTTAAAGAAAATATAACTCCAATTTTAGAACTCTAATCTAATTCTTAGAATTTCTAGTATTTCAATTTTGATTTTCGATGAAATATCATCAGATGAAATATTCTAATCTAAATCTTAGGGTACGATTTCTTTGCACTGGAGGAAACGATGGATTCTAGAACTCTGGTATCATGATTTTCTTGGATTTTAGAGTAGAAGTGAGAAAATTTTGGCTGTGTTTGGATGTTGTCATTGTCTCATATTGTTTCCCAATAATCAACGAAAAACATGTTTTTCCACCCTTTAAGTTTTGTTTAAGTTTTTCATTTGTAAACGTTGCATGTTTGGATGATCTTGTTTTTGGAAAAACACAAACGTCCAATCGAATCCAAATTACCTGCATAACCCTCACTTTCCTCCCTTCCATCCCAATTCATTCGGCTCAATCAATCCCAAATTAAATTACATGAAACTAAAGGGAATGAATCATAAAGACAACAAATGGGAAATTAGGAAAATGAGGAAAAATTTCGGAGATACGGACCTGGACAATTGCTCCTCGCGAAGACGCGATAGGGAAGGAGTCGATCTAAATAATGACTTCTTTACGAGAGAAGAAATACACGCATGCAACTTTTTCGGGTTGAACATGAACCAACCATACTCATAAACGGGCTACAACGGAGATGGGTTACTTGGATGGACAATTGAGACTATTTGGATATCGAGGTGAAGTCGAACTCCGACGACACTGGGAGAAGGTAACGAGAGAGAGAGCGGCGGAGAGGTAGAAGGTCTTCTTTAGTGGAATGGATGAGATTTGGCAAGTGATCTCGTTTCAAACCTGAGATGATATTTGGGTTGAGAGAGTGGGACAGGGTGAGAATTAACTTTCGTTTCAGGGGTGAAATCGTGATATTCAGGATGATAAATAATGTAAATTAAATGAATACTAAGGTTATATTTCAAATGAGGATGTGGGACCCAACCAAAAACAATGAGAAACACCCGCACCATGTTTTTCACACTCCTAAACAAATTACGGAAACCATTAAAAACAAGTTTAGAAACGGTAACTTGTTTTTAGCAGACTGTAACATGTTTGGATGTGGGTTTCCAAAATTTTGGATTTTGTCAAAAACTTACCGTTGTACACAACATCCAAACATAGCCTTTAAGTTTTCTTGCACGTCGATGAAGAGATCATTCTAAAATTGTACTTCTCCCCGCTTACATGTTATCTTCTTACAAACCAATTATAATGTTATTTAAAAATAAGGAATTGAACTTTACTTTGATTTCGAAATAGAAGTGTAGTTGTGTAGGTATTCATCTCCCGTACAAATATCTGAAGGAAAATGATTTATGAGCTTCTTTCAACATGTCTTTTATAACGCTTTTGACGTGGATAGACATGATTCATTTAAGCTGCATGCAAAGTATGTCTCACGCAGGACAGTTGTGTGTCCATTCTTTGCATTTAAAGTGTTTTACTTTATGGAGAAATCAATTATCTCTTACTTTATCAGAAATTAAAATTTTAAATAAAATAAAAAAACACAAATTTGTGTCCCAGCGCGGGACTAGTGTGTGTCCCACGTGGGATATATGTGTGTGTGTGTTTTTTTGCATTGAAAGTGTTACATTATAGATAAATCAATCGTCTCTTATTTTATCGAAAACCATATTTTTAAATAATAAAATAAAAAAACACAAATGATGACATTAATGGTGATGTAGAGCGCGTAGTGTACCAGGACTCATATTTGAAAGTGATTAACATCTGTTTTAGAATTTTTAGGCTTTCCTACAAAACTAATCACTTGTAAGTTTTTCAAATGTTTAGTTTTCCCATTTCCTTACAATATTCACTCGCATGTGTTTGTGGTAAGGTCATGAAAACATTGAAAAAAGCAAGTTAACCATCAATAAGGAATGCAAAACGTACAAGGAAACAACCCTTTCGGCTAAATCTCAATGTTGGTATTGTTGATCTAGTTCGCTACGAACTTGGGTTTGGTTTGGATGGAGCTCCCAGATATGAGCTTCAGGTGAGAAGCCATGTTCTGGGAATGTGGATCCAGGAGCAGTTTCTTCCCCAGAGGTTGGGAGTTGTTTGGATGGGCAAGAGGCTTCTGGGAGCCTCAGATGTCTTGTCGAACCAAATCCCTAAATTGCCCCCAGACTATCATTAAATAAAAGCTTGTGCAAATATATGTTGAAATCAACAAGGTAAAATTGTCACAAAAATCCAACAAGTGGAGAAGTTACCAGAAGCTCATCTCATGAGCTTCTTCATCCACATGCAAAACATGTCCTAGTTGTCGCGTTGGGAGCCCAACTCCATTTGATCCATCCCCCATAGGGATGTAACTGGGGCTGGTATTACCTGTTTACCCGTCCAATTTAATAAGCGGGTATGAGTACGATTTTTGTACTCATTTAAAAAATTATACTCATTTACCTATACCTGTTTTACCCGTTTAATAAATGGGACGGGTACATGTATACTTCTACCCATACTCGTTTACCCATATACCCGTTTATTTAATTAATATACGAATTAAACCCATTTTATACTCATACGTATTTACTAATACAGAACCTCCACAAGTCCACAACCACATATAACCACAATCCACATACTCCATTTTTTATTTTTTATTTACTTGACCAACTTCAACTTGAGACTCCAATATCGCAACTTGACAAACCATACGTGACCACATACTTGGTCACTTGAGGCCCAAGTCCCTCCCCAACCCTACGTCCCAAACATTCGGAAATCCCTTGATCTAATCCTCTCTCCCAACCAGCCGTCATCATCTTCCACAGACCACAAACATCCTCTCTCTGCCACTCACAATCAGTCATTCTTCGTGCCATCCTTTTTTGCGGCTACGCGCCATCCTCAACCGCTTCTCTCTCTTCGCACCATCCTCGCGTTGCTTCTCTCTCTCCCTCCGCTGCTCACCTCCTCCCTCTCCGCTCTAGGTAATGTCTCAATCCACCAAATGTAATGATAATGTCACACCAAACATTGAAGAACCATAACCAAACAAAAGGACTAGACGTTGTACATCTGATATTTGGAAAAAAATTCCAAGTATAACTTGAATGGTCAGCCAATGGCTAAATGTAATCATTGTAAAAGCACGTTTACTGCAAGAAAATCAAATGGAACAAAGAGTTTGTGGACTCATATCAGAAAACAACACCCTAGCAAAGTTTGTCTAAGTATTGGCCAAATGGTTTTGAATGTTGGTGAAAAGAAGATAGATGACGGTGTTGATGTTAAAAATCATGTTTTTGATCAGCAGATTAGTAAGCGCGATCTTGCTCAGATGATCATATTGCATGAATACTCATTCTCCATTGTTGAGCACCTTGCATTTCGGAAATTTATCAGGGGTCTTTGTCCTAAATTTAAGATTGTTTCTCGCACCACAATAAAGAATGATTGTGTGAAAATTTATCAGGAAGAGAAAGAAAAATTGTATGAACATATAAAGAAGTTTGACTCTCGTATCAGTCTTACTAGTGATATGTGGACATCTGGGCAAAACAAAGATTATATGTGCATTACTGGGCAGTTTATTGATGATGGTTGAACCTTGCAAAAAAGAGTTCTGAATTTTGTTCATGTTAAAGATCAACATACGGGAGTTGCTCTTTCTAAGGTTATTCTGGATACGTTGTATAAGTGAAACATTGATGGCAAACTCATGTGCATGGTCCTAGATAATTGTAACACTAATGATGCCATGGTGAGAGAAGTTCTTCCAAAGTTGACTTCCAATGGTGACTTGTTAGGAAATGGGATTTTGTTCCATGTCAGGTGCTCAACTCATATTATAATTTTGGTAGTCCAAGATGGCATTGAAACCATAAAAGATGTGATAGTGAAAGTTCGTGATAATGTTAAGTATGTGAAATCTTTCACATTAAGAGGAGAAACCTTTGTTGAAGCTACAAGTTAAGTTAAAGGTCCAAATAAGTCACTTGTGATGGATGTACCAACAAGATGAATTCTACTTCTTTTATACTTCAGACTGATTTGGAGTTAAAAAGGCTTTTGGTCATTTGGCTTGTTTAGACTGATCTTACACTCGTGAGCCTATTAAGGAGGAGTGAGAAAATGCCAAAATTGTATGTGAGAGTTTGCGTATCTTTTATAATGTCACAAAAGATTTTTCTATTACTGCATTTCCTTCTGCAAACTATTTCTTTCCCAAAGTTTGGGCTATGAAGACTAGATTGGTAAATATGTGTATCAGTAGTGTTCCTTTTGTTTCTGAAATGGGGAAAATAATGTCAGAAAAAATTGAGAAATATTGGGATAACGCAAGCTTGATTTATTCCATTGCCTCTATTTCGGATCCTCGCAACAAGCTAGAGACAATTGAGTTCTTTATGAGAAAAAAATTATGATGTAGACAAGTGTAAAGAGAAGATAGACTATATCAAAAGCAATTTAATGGACATCTATTCTGCACACGGTTATAAGCATGGGGATAGTATTGTGTATGTTGGTGGTGGTGAAGTGGAACGAGCACATTAAATGATGAAATTGGACATGGTGGAAGGAGTAGTGTAGATGATGGCATGGAGGATGAATTAGCTGAGTTGAAACAACAACTTGCTTGTAAATCTGCTGCTACACCGCTGAAATCAGATTTGGAATTGTATTTGGAGGAAAGTGTGCATCCCGGAGTTGGCAAATTTGACATCCTAGTATGGTGGAGCATGAATGCTGCTAAGTATCCTTTAGTTGGTCGTATGGCTCGTGATTTTTTGACTATTCCAGTTTCTACAGTTGCATCAGAATCAACTTTTAGCACCAGCGGCCGTGTACTTGATCCATCAAGATGCTCAATGGATGTGATATATGATTTGCAATGAATATGGTTAATGATTTTCAATGAATTGAATTCTAAGGATATGACAATTAAGCATATAAAACTAGATTAGAGCTAATTTAACATGAATTGTATAGATAAGAATTTTATACCAATGTTGAATTCGAATTTAGCTCCAATCTCATTTGGTGATGCAACCGGATTTGAATTTGACTCTTGAGCTCACCCGGTCACCACCAATCTCCTCTTCAAGTACCTACAAGTGTAGATTTTGGTACTCATTTTTGTTTGGGTTCATTCAATTTAGCTTTTGGCACCCAAATCCAAGTTGATTTAGGTACCCAAACACTTGAGGTTCTTTTCATGGTAATATGATGCTTTCCATTTATGTTATCTTGAACAAGATGATTTTTAACATAAAAGACATTAAAGCCTAAACCATGCTTGTCTAAGGATTGTCTTTGATTTCCTAAAAGCATATCAAGATTTTTCTTGCCATTTGTGAACTTATGCAATTTATTTGACAAATTTTCATTTAAGGCATTAAGTTCCCTGTTTTTAGTTGCTAGAGATTCATTTAAGCAATTTAGATTTTTAATCATAGAATTATGTTTTTCATTCATGTTAAGCATGTGAATCTCTAAGTTTGCAACCTTTTCATTCATGCAATTTAAGTCATGTAATAATTGCTTGCTTTCTAAATGAGATTTATCAAGTTTAATAAGCAAGTCATTAGTGTTAAGTTCTAGCATATGACTATCAATTGCATGAGATGAGGTATTTTTAACATTTAAATTTTCTTCCTTCAAGCATGCATTCTCTAAAGTTAGAACTTCAATTTTAGCAAGCAAATCAACTTTATCATCTAAGATAGATGCATTTTGACATTTAAGATCGTGGATTTGCTCATTTGCTACTTGATTAGTCTTGTGAAGTTCTTTAGATTTTTCAAATAATTTTTGAAATGCATTTTGTAGTTCATTAAAATCATAGGCATTATCTTTTGAACTACTACTTGAAGAATAACTAGAAGATACCTCATCTTCACTTTCTCCATCGGATGAGCTTGATGATGATGAAGATGTTGAGTTAATCTCCATTTTCTTTGCTCGAGCTACATCATTCGGAGTGGTTGCTCCTTTCTCCCCGGATGGTGAATCTTTTTCACCAAAATTCCTTTCTAATGTTCGCCATATAGAATGAGCATTATCACATGAGCAAACAAGATTAAAAAGTTCATCTCCTAATGCACAAAATATGACATTCATAGCTTTAACATTTAGGGATGCATTTTTCTCATCTTCTAAACTCCATTTACTAATATGACATCTAGGTGATTCATATGAAGTTTGAATCATAAACCACATGTTAATGTTCATGGATTTAATAAATGATGACATTTTAGATTTCCATGAACTAAAGTTATTACCATCAAAGTAAGGTGGTTTACACGATTCTAAAGGTGTGGATGCATTAAGAGCCATGTTAATTTATCGGTTAAGAACAAAATTAACGAACGAGGCTCTGATACCAAATGTAGGATCGTGTGGGTTATGGGTCCACTAATCACTATTAATCTAATCACCTACTCGTTTTATCGATAGAGTTACATGCAGCGGAATTTAAACAATTAAACGAGCAAGTGTAGGAAGTAATGCAAACCACAAGAAGACACGTCGGTTTTATAGAGGTTCTTGTCTTGACCGAAATCCTTGCTTCTTGTCTTGGGCTTTCACCAAGACCCTTGCTCACTTTACAACAGAGGTAACCTTGAGTGGAACTCACTCTCTAGTTAAGCACAACAATTGCTAGTATGATGATTGATGAAGGATGTGGAAATTAGGCTTTGGATGACTAATTTGGAGCTTTGAGGTTGTGGAAAATCTCACTATAAGTTTGACACTTTGGAGTTGTGAAATCTTGTGGAAAACTAAGTGTGAACCTCTATTTATAAGCTCCTAAAGATTTCTAGCCGTTGGGACAAGATTTGATTGGGGTTTGTGCAAAACACACAAAACAGAAAATCGAATTCAGAAATCTGTCCAGAAACGGTCGACCGAAAGGTGTACCGGTCGACCGAACCCTTGAGTAAGTTAATGGATCGGTTGACCGAACAAAGGTACTGGTCGACCTAACACTTAAGTTCTATAAGTCAACGGTCGACCGAACAGGTACCGGTCGACCGAACTACAGGGTTCGGTAGAGGGAAAACTCGATCGGTTGAACAGAACTTGTGTCGACCGATAGCAGGTAGATTTTCCCTAATAGAACGGTCGACCGAACAAGGTATTTTGTTCGACTGGTTCAAAAGTATTTGGGGGTGTATTAAGAGAAAAATGTGTATACGACCGTTGTATAATACGACAAGGATAACAGTCGTATTTTTACCAGACATAGCAAACGAATCGGTCGACCGAAGATCTATCGGTCGACCGAACAGGTCTGGGTAAACGGTTAACAGAAGTGTGATCGGTTGAACTGATTGGTCTGGTATAACAAATATTGTGTATAACCGGTCGACCGAAAGGTGAACGGTCGACCAAACTCAGGCAGACTGTCGACCAATGTTTTAGGTGTTTAGGTGATCTAATGGAGTCCAAATGATATGATATTTTGTGTGTGACTTCTCTAAGGAACCTAGTGTGTATGTGATAAGTTTTTAGGTCTTGTATGCTCAATTTACACATGTTCCTAAGACTCAAAATAAAATCAAGATTACAAGTCTTCATATAGCTTTATTACAAATCTTGACTTGATTTCCTTCCTTCCATGAGTCTTGATCACCTGTAGAGGTTAGCACATGCAATATATATGCAATGCAATATGTGTGCTACTCTATATTACTTATGATTAAGATTAGGTTGATTAAATCATCAAAACAAGGATTAAGGTCAAAAAGCCAACAACTTTTTCTTTAGTCAACTATGTACATGTCAACTAACATATATTTTACTTTTCTTTTATTATTTGTAAGCACACAACTTAGTGGTGCAAGTTTGGGCACCATTGGTGATAAAGATGATGGAGAACCTGAAGAATTAGATGATGACGAAATTCATCAGGAAATGCCTTGATTTAGGAGTCAAAGAATTAACAAAACTTGTATTTTTAGTTGACAATATGTTTAGTAGTAGACTTTTAACTATTTTTTTGTATGTTGCAACTTCATGTGATTTATGAATTATGATCATATTTATATTTTTTATTTGTAGCATGTTTGAAATGATAAATTGTGGCATTTTTTTAGGGGAATTTAGAAGTTAGTGTGTAATAATACCTGCAATACCCTATATATCCGCCCCATACCCGTTTATTAAACGGGTATGAGACGGGTACGGGTACAATAATAGTTAAACATGTATATACCCGTACCTGTTTACTTAGGCGGATATGGGTACAAGTATGACCATACCGACCCCGTTTACACCCTTAATCCCCCATGTGTTGGATGACCCAAGTTAACTGTAGCAGCTCGATTTGGAGCAAAATGTTCCAGTCCCCCTAACTAGCTAACGTACGTCCCAGCAGAGGGTCGACATATTTCCCTCCATTACTACCTTCACGCACACACCACCCCTCCATTATTTCCCTCTCTACGATCATTGCTCATCACCAACACAAGCTATAAAGTCATGTAATTCGTTCACACTCACAACACCAGTATGTCAACAACATTTTGGTGAAATCGATCTAATCACTTCCAGAGTTTCAGTTGTAATTAAGCATCGCATTTTGGTGAAACAGAGCGACCGACCGGCGGACCACACACGGCCTGAGAAACCTGGAGGTCGCGCGACCGTGCCACTGCGATGGTGGCGGTGGTCGTCGGCCACTACAACAACGACCGACCTTCCCACGACCGACGGAAGTAGGCTTAGGGTTTGATGGGTTTTGGTTTTAGGTCAATTGCATGGCCCCTGGGTTTTATTAAATTTGGGTTAGATGATTTTAATTGGACATTTAACATATTATCCGTGTATTTTAGTGGTATTGATTAATTGTTTGATAATTGGAATATTTACGGAATAAATCATGGATTTTAATTGTATTTGGTTAAATAGTTAATGGCCGAATAAATTGCCTTGAAAACCCAAGACTTAATTGTATTTGTCTAATTAAGTAATAATTGGACTATTTGCTGGAAAACCTCTGATTTTATTTGTATTTGAATAAATAATTTATAATTGGGTTAATTGCTGGATAAACCTTGGAATTTCTATAGTTTTCCCCTGAACTTTTGAGAATTGTGAATCTTAAGGAAACTTTAGGAGAATTACACTTATACCCCTATATCATTGATTGTGAGTTTAGAGCTATAGTTTCTTCATGTTGCGTACATGATTTTATAGTCTTGCTTATTGTTATTGCTATATATCTTGTTGGGGTTGTTGACCCGTGCTTTTGGGGGATAAATTGCGTTTACCCCTTGCCTTGTGAGTTTGTGAGAGTTTCACGGAACCGGTTGTTCACCTACGTTGTTACAAGTGGCCGTTGGAGTGTTGCTCACGGACTCGAGCGTGTGGTCGAGTAGTGGAGATGACGTGTGAGGCACATATGACTAGATGTTAGGGGTTACCCCGTTGTTGTGGCGGTTTAGGATGGTTTACCAGCGTTGTTACAAGTAACTGCTGGAGCTAGGCTCGACGCGTGGTTAGAGTAAGGTGTTGCCTTGTGGGCCGGATGCACAGTCTTGTCAAGGGTGCACATTCGATCCGGTTAGGCGAGTGGTCGCCTTGGGACGCGTGATAGTTCTACCATGAGAGCGGGTTGAGTGTTACCATGTGGATTGGATGCACAATGAGACCAATGTGCATGCTTGGCTCCCCTGGGTGTGTGATCGCCTTAGGCACGAGACCAGTGTAAGCTGTCATGGGTGGCTAGACCTTGTTCGGTGTCGGGTTGGGATGGCGTAATGAGTCTTGATTCGAGACTTAGGCAAGACTGTGCGTGTGCAGGTGAGACGCGGTAGGCAGCTGGAGGCGACTTGGGCTTGGGACGCGAGGACTGGATTCGTGAGCTCATTGACGTAATCATTTCATCTCTTAGTGTTGATGTAGTAGGGTTCCAGCTTCTTGTATTTTTCCCTTCTGCATTGTACTCTGACTTGATATTATGTTTATTTTAATTGAGGCATCGACTTGACCATATTTGTCAATGTCCATTTTTGCTTGTGTTTTAGTCGTGTTTGACTGCTGTGTCCCGAGTGCAGATCAGAGACATTACAATTTTGGTTATAACGATTAGTTATATTGGTTTGTGTTAAAACACAAACAAGTTTTTGTAGAAATTTCCCAAGTAGTATTATAACTTGTAATTAGTTGAAATTTAATGAAAACATAATATAGATGGTAGGTGAATGCACAACAACAACAATAACAAAGCTTTTTATCCCAAACTAGTTGAGGTAGGCTAGAAATGAAACTCTAAGGAGTCATGGTTCAGACATGTGAATCGTCTTCTTCCACGCGTTTCTATTCAATGCAAATTCTCGAGGAACATTCCAATCTTTAAAATCTCTTTTGACCGCTTCCTCCCAAGTCAATCGTGGTCTGCCGCTCCATCTTTTTATGTCTTCGATCTGATTCAATACCACTCTTCTTATAGGTGCCTCCATAGGTCTTCTTTATACATGTCCATATCATCTCAGTCTGTGTTGGATAACTTTCTCTTCCATTGGAGCAACTCCAACTCTCTCACGAATGTCTTCATTTCTAATCCGATTCATTCGCGTATGGCCACACATCCACCTCAACATCCTCATTTCAGATACACTCATCTTTTGTATATGTTGTCTTTTAGATGCTCAACATTCCGCACCATATAACATTGCAGGTCTTATTGCGGTTCTATAAAACTTTCCTTTTAACTTAAGTGAATTTTTCTTGTCACATAAGACTCCTGAGGCTTGTCGCCATTTCATCCATTCTGCTCTAATCCTATGATTAACATCTTCATCGATCTCCCCATCTTTTGAAGTATTGATCCAAGATATCTAAAAATATCTTTTCTACGCACCACTTGCCCATCTAATATAATCTCATCTTCCTCGGTATTAACGGTACTGAAACAACATTTCATATATTCAGTTTTAGATATACTTAGTTTAAAACCTTTTGTTTCTAAAATATTTCTCGACAACTCTAGTTTTATCTCCACACCTACCCTACTCTCGTCAATTAATACTACATCATCCGCAAAAAGGAGACTGGACCAAACCCGTTAATGCACTTATATGGAAAATAGCATAAACAAGTAAACATTCTCAGTTCAGATTAGATTGGACCAAACCCGAAAATCCTGAATCGGACTCGAATTTCGGAAAAAATAAAGATAAACGAAAATCAAATAACCCAACAACATCACGCTCATAAATAATACGTGCACAACACGATAATCAACTCGATTGATGAGAAAATATCCAAGCATAGTAAGTGTTCTTGAAGTCTCAACCAAGAACCACACGCATGTAACTCCATTCCCACATGGAAAGTCTAATTGGAAACCAAATTGGGCTCCACTCTGACTTAAATGTGTGGTTGTGGCTCTCTGGATTTCAGGTTCAAACATTGGTAGGTCAGACCTTCGGTTGCGTCTTTCTTTCTTGGGCACACATTCATGCCTTGAGCTAGGGCTGAGCATCGGTCCGGTCCGGACCGGAATTTTTTTTTAGGTCAGGACCGAAAACCGGACCGGACCGGAAAAAATTCGAAAAACCGGATCGAAGACCGGACCGGACCGGACCGGTTCGGTCCGGTCTAAAAACCCGATTTTTTACCTTAAATTAAAAAAAAAATTGGACCGGTCCGGACCGGACCGGACCGGAAAATTTAAAATTTGCTGGACCGAAACCCGGACCGGACCGGACCGGATTTTTTCAAAAATTTCCGGACCGAACCCGGACCGACCGGTCCGGTTGACCGGTTGGACCCGGTCAATGCACAGCCCTACCTTGAGCACACCACTCTACTTTACCCGTCAACTTGGTGATCATTACACATAACCCCCTGTGGTTTGGTAAATCTTTATTTGCGTTGGTCTTTCGTCCATGATCTAGTATTCTAGTGTGATGTATTTTGCTTGCATATTTTTGTTTTAGGTATTTCATTCCTTGGATCATGTGTTCATGTTGTTTGTTTTTCTCTTATTTTTGCAAGAAACATCCTCTAAGTGTTTTTATGTTTGGGTGCTTTTTTATTTTTTGAAACTGATATCAAATCCAAAACTGTTAAGTTTTAACTTGTATAAGGCATTCATCCTACTTTTTCTATAGTAAACACTGATTCAAAGCTTCAATCACTTACAAGAAGCCTACTGATATATTCATAGCTTTAATTTTTTTTTTATATATTTAGGTAACATTAGAGTTAGGGTAAGAGAGCTGGCTTGGGCTCAATTGTTTTTGGCAATTTCTTGTTAATGTAAAGCAAAAGGTCAAGTGGTATTAAAACGAGTAAGTATATTAAAGCACATTTCTATGACAGGCATCATTCAATTTCATTGAAATCACACATGACGTTGAATGAGTCATCTAATCCCCATCATTTTGATCTAAAGATATAACTCTCGTAGCTTACGCCATCAAACATATGAATTTATTCACAAGGTGACCATAAGAAACCCAAGGTGACATTGGAAAGACAAAATAAATCACTACTTGATCTCGATTTTGTATATCTCCGTGAGTTTTCACCCAACAAACCATAAGAGATGTACTTCATTAATCTATGAGCGAGCTCCCTTCAACCCATGAACTAATAAACAAATTCAAGAAGGTAGATAAAACATCACAACCATGTTTTCTAGAAAAAATATTAAATTTCAAACCTAAAACTTACAAGAAGAATCTCACACGTTCAATCGAAGAAGCACTACAAAATAGAAATATACACCGGTCCATAACCAGACATGAATTTTGTATATTTGGTGGACTCGAAAAGTATAGGCAAGAGTGGGACGGATGTGTATAATTCCACGAACAAACATGGTAAATTAAAAAAAATAAAAGGCAAGGTGTTACCTGCAAAATTCGAAATGAGATTCCATCCCTCCGAATCTTCCCCTCATATGCTCCATTCCCCTCCCTATTACTACTGCACTCCCAAGTCCCAACCAACCCAAACCCAATTCAAACCACCCAAACTCAACCTCAACCATGACAGCCGCCGGCGTCGCCGGCGTCCACTTCCTCCGCCCCACCACCACCCCCTTCCTCCCCCCCTCCGCCTCCCTCCGCCGCCGCCCCTCCTCCCTCCCCACCCCCTCCATCCGCCGTCCCCCAGATCGCTACCCCAAACCCCCTCCCCTCCTCTCCCCCGCCCGTCCCAACGACGAAATCGTTTCCGTCTCCCACCGCCTCGACGAGCTCCAGCTCTTCCTCGACCTCCTCCCCCCTCGCCTCCACGCCGACCTCGCGCGCCACCAGGAGGTCAGGGAGCTGGTGGAGGTGGTGCTGGATCTCGGAAGGAGGCCGATTGCCAGGTTTCCGTCAGGGGATTGGATCGTCTCGGAGTCTTCTGTCGGGGAGGACGATCTCCTCCATGCGATTTCTAAGGTATAATGATGTTAATGATTTTGTGTCCTGTCGAATTTCTAGGATTCCATGCTTAGTTGCATTGGCAAAAGCGTCTGGATTATGCCATCTGTGATAGGCAGATTGTGTATGACTGTGTTGTACATAGTCATCCGTTTGACAATTTGGACTATTCTTGTGACTTGTAAGATCTTGGGTGTCTCCAGGACTAATTGGTTTTGAGTTGGACCGCCTCACTTAGTGTAGTGCAAAGTATTGCGAATGCTACGTTAGTATTGCGTGTGGTGCAATAAGTTTGAGATAGAATGAAGAGTTTATTAGGTTGGACTGTTCGTTTAGTAAGATGGATGTTTGGTAGTTTAGATAAGAATAAGAAAAAAAGGAAGTTTAGAACAATAATGGCGAAAGGAAAGTTTAGGAGTAATAAGGTTTTGGTTCTTATAGTACCAGTAATTAGTGTTAATGTTACAATCTCAACCATTTTATTTCATGAATAGAAAATGTGATCTAAATTATTCCTATTTTATTTTTATGCAAAAACCTATGTTTTCGTCCAAATTACAAAAATACTAAAAAATATGAATGTTTAAGATGTATGTCTGAAGTTAATATAAACAAGTACAACACGTTTTACGCTAGAGAAGTCCTTTCGATCGGATCTTAATTGGTTGGAACTTGTGGTTTAGATAAGAATAAGAAAAAAAGGAAATTAAGACTAATAATGGCAAAAGGAAAGTTTAGGAGTAATAAGGTTTTGGTTCTTATTGTACCGGTAATCATTGTTGATGTTACAATCTCAACCATTTTATTTCTTGAATAGAAAATGTGATCTAAATGTTTCCTATTTTATTTTTATGCAAAAACCTACGTTTTCTTATGATTGCATTTGAATTTGATATTTTGAAAACAAAAGTATATTTACAAAAAAATCGTGTTTTTATATACTACATAGTATTACTTCATTGAAATTTTACAAAATTTAAAGTGGAGCTTCAACTCTCGCATGCCCCACCTTAGTTACACAAACTACTACGTTATTGAAACAATGCAAAAATTAGGGCGGGGCTTCAGCTCTCACATGGCCCACCCTGGTTCCACCCCTGGCGTTGGGAAATTCGGACTATACTGTGACATAAGATCTTGGGTGCCTCCAATTGATACTAATTTGTTTTGAGTTGGATGACCACATTTAATGTAGTGTAAAAGTTTTGCGTGTGGTGCAAAAGTTTGAGATGGAGTGAAAAGTTTATTAGGTTGGACCATTCATTTAGTAAGACGGATGTTGTTTGGCAGTTTTGTGTTTTGGGTTGGTGCTGTATAAATGCTCTTGTTTGGGTGAACATTGTTAGAATCGGAGTTGTTTGTGTTTCTGCATTGTGCCCGTTGATATTTTTGATATAGATGTTTGGGATCTCATCAGGGAGATCTGAGGCTGGAAGAACATGAGAACCAGAAGAAGCATGTGCTGGTAGGAGTTGGGGTGTTACTTGGAATTGACTTCGGAAATACTTTATTGGGATGGTTAGATTAATAGCATGTTAGATGCTGTTATTAAATTTTCTCTGGGGAGATGAACCCTTAATAAGAAGTGTCCCACCCCCGGAAAGGTTGATAACTTGAATATTGATTTGGCTAAATGTTTTTCCATATCATTGACCTGACTTATTTATTTTTGTAAGGAGCAATAAGGTCTGTTCTATTTGACTTACCAAATTAGAATTTTCTACACTCAAAAGCATACTTGCAAAGCAGATCTGAGATATCATATTATTCTAAAAGTAGTAAGTTACAGACCCTCTTAATGAATTTACCTAGATAATGTTTTGCACGTTCAATAGATCATGACATGGAAACTCCAACAGATTGGTTAACAAAGTTGGGTCAAAATATCAGAAATGTGTTAAATAAAGAAAAATACTGTCTTAGACAGGATAGGTAGTCAGATATATATTATCTGCCCATATTAAAGCCAATTTGTGTCCAGTTGTTACATGTGTGTAAAGACCAAAGATTGTTATTAGAAAATCGAGGTAATACATGCCTTGTGTGCACACACATGGTGACAATTTTTCATAAATTAATAATGCATGTTGAAGGTGAGAGAGTTGTCCATGAACGGTAATTGACTATGATTTGGCATCAATCTTCATAGCAGTCTGGGAGTTTTGCATTCCTGACGAACATTTAATCATGTGGAAACCAGTTACATCATGTCATCCACTAGCTTAGGACCACTTTGGTGGTATCAATGTGATGTAGTAACGTTTTAGGTTGCCATGGACTGAATATGCAGGTTGGTGATTTTTCCGATGACAATCGATCAGGCATCAACAATTCTCTTCATCGAATTAGTGCGATTAGAAACCGCAAGATGAAGATAATTGGCCTCACATGCCGCGTAGGTCGGGCTATATCAGGAAGTGCAGAGATGATACAAGATCTAGTAGAGGGTGGTGGTTCTATTCTAGTCATAGGGCCTCCGGGAGTTGGCAAAACAACTTTGATAAGGTATCTTCATATTTCAGTTATGGCATATCATTTTAGGTACGGTCAATGTTTTACAAAGTGTCAACCTAATCTTTCATGCAACATCATTTCTCCCACTTCATATTTTACATTTGTGTTTATTGCTATTTTATGCATCTTAATTTGATGCAAAATAAACTTATTATGATATTTTTATAAGGAATATTTTATAACAATACTCCATGTCATCTATTTTCTTGACTGAAAGAACCAAACCGAAAATTGTCATCTGTTTCTGTGATTTTACAGACTGCACCATGAATTTCGGCAATAATTTGATATTGAATGAGTTGCCAATTGCATCAACTAACCATTCATACCATTTTTTGTTTATTTTTATTGATTTTAAGGATATGATGTCTGCAGAGAAATAGCTCGCCTGTTGGCAGATAACCACATGAAACGTGTCGTGATTGTAGATACATCAAATGAGATTGGTGGTGATGGTGACATCCCACACTCTGGAATAGGGCGTGCAAGGAGAATGCAAGTTCCGAATGTCAGTATGCAGCACAATGTGAGTATGAAACATCATGTGAAGTTTACAATGTTTGACATGGTATCATTTTTCCTTACTCCTTTTAATGTGCAACTCCTTATGATCTTTCAGGTTATGATTGAGGCAGTAGAAAACCACATGCCAGAGGTCATTATTATTGATGAAATTGGAACTGAGCTTGAGGCAATGGCTGCTACTACAATTGCACAAAGAGGAGTTCAACTCGTTGGCACAGCACATGGAGTAACCATTGAAAGCATTATGAAAAATCCATGCCTACAGATACTTGTTGGTGGAATTGAGGTGCAAAACATGCTTCATTTCTTATTTCTTTGTGTCCTCTCTTTCCTATAAGTATTATAATGATTCTCATTTAGAAGGACTTTCTGGAAGTAAATCTTTGTGTTCTGTGTTTGATATTATCACTATGGAACACACAGTGCTTTTCAAATGAAAAGTGGCTTGGTTAGGGTGTTCTCATTTCTAGACTAATGGATAAGCACTTAAGCGGTGAAAAGTTTATGCAGTAATTGCAAAATCAGAGATTCACTTTTAGTTTTAACAGTGTTAATGAAGTGCAGTAATATTTACCCACGATCTTCTTGTTCATTTCGACCATTTGATCATAATTAAAGTAAATTAGCATAACTGCCTGTAACATTTAGCCACCAGAAAATATTTGTTTGACTTGAAAAATTCTTATGCATAATCAGCTGTTTTTTTTCACTACATAGTACATAGAAGATAGGAAACTAGTCATGGACCTCCTTTTCCATGATTTTTTGCTGAATGATCATATTTGTTGATGATGTCCTTTTCAATGTAGACGGATAACTTCATTCTGGTTTCTTTTTATACAGAGTGTCACTCTTGGTGACGAGGAAGCTAAGAAAAGGAAAGTGCAGAAAACAATACTTGAAAGGAAGGGTCCCCCAACCTTTTCTTGTGCAATAGAGATGATATCCAAAACTGAATGCCGAGTTCATCACAGACTGGAAAGCACTGTCGATGCTATCCTTGCAGGTACATTGTTGCTTTGTGTATTTACATCATAATTTTTTCATCTTGGTATTTTTTGTTTTGGGTGAACTTGAGAGGAGGGCGAGGGGGGGGGGGGGGGGGGGAGTTAAAAATTCAGTTCTTGCCTTAAACCACATGTAATACTTGTGCCATGACAGAATTACCCTCACATGGGAACAGTCTTGCTCATTTTGACCTGTTTCTTTCATGACTGCACTACTGCAGCATCTCAACCAACCAAGCTGCTTAATATCATGCTAAGCCTTCTGAGGGTAGCAACATACTACCCTGAACCCAATTTCCCTTCAAGTATTACTTAAATTTTTTAAATTCATGTAGCTTGATATCTGCATTTACAGCAGGAAAACTTCGTGATTTAGTACTATATTTTCCCATGGAAAATTTTGCTGTGAGTGTTTGCATTATCGGTTTATGATTTCCCGTTTCAATTCTACAACAGGAAAAACCCCTTTGTTTGAAGTTCGGCGAATGGAATATAATGCTAATGATAATGTGCCCTCTGTTATGGAAAATAATCACGTCGAAGAATCACTGTTTGTTTATGATGAAGATGAGGGCATTCAAGAACCTGTTGACGATGATCTGGAAAGTGTTCCTAGATACACTGCAAAAAGCAGAGACGATAGAATGTCCGAGAAGAATAGGCCTGTACACATTTATATATTCAAGGTAATCATTGACTTGCACTAAGGTGTTGTAACTAGTAGGGGACAAAATCTGGTACCACGATAAGACTGGTCTATATTTGCAGCAGCTTATCTATCTTCAAGTATTATTCATAGGATGAAATTAAATCTCTGCACTAGTCTTAGGTGGAATCGAGTCCCCTAAATTATTGGATTGTCTGAAGATTAAACATCAATAGGCGAACATTACGTTTCTCAATTCCGAGCATTAAGGTTTCTTCAGGAAACAAGCTAATGTACAAATAAGTTTTAGGCTTGGCTAGGACACAATATTGAACTGTAGTTTTCACTGTAACATGACAATTTGACCCTGCTGTTACAGATCCTTGAAGCTGATTTGCTACAAGTAGCCGAAGTGATGGGATTGGAAAATGAGATAGTTGTAACTGAAGATATTGGCCATGCAGATGCAATTCTTGCATTGAATTCTGAAATGAAGCAGAACCCTTGGATACGAAGTGTTGCCAAATTCCACAACCTACCAGTATTTGTCATCAAGGTAGTTACTTATCTGCCTCTCTTTTTAGGGTTGCACTTTGTGAATTAATAAGAATTGAAGCCACCCTTTGGACACAGTTAAAGCTGTTGAAAATTCCTTTCTTGTCGGGGTCTTTAGGATGCTCTGAAACGCTTAACTGGGCATGTACTTATCATGCCAGTATATATAATATAATAAATAATGTGTCCATTATTCCTGCAGAAACATACAATGGCACAAATGGTAAAAGCAATTCACATGATTATCGGATCGGACACATTTGGATCTCTCTCAAAAGGCTCTCTAAAACATCCTTCTGGAGATATTGATGTTGAAGATGATGCTCCGAAAAGAAAACCATCTTTGGAGGAGATTGATGCCTTGGAGGTGTGAACTTTATTCTTGTCTCTTTAATCTTCATGATATTCTGCTCTGGTGTGCATTTTTAATTCTAGACTGAAGCGTACATGTTTAATTAACTAGGATATGGAAAATATACCATTAGTTAAAGTTTTATGGTTCTTGCTGTTTTGGATGACCTCATTTTACTATAAAAGGAGTTGACGAACCTCTACGAAGTGTTAATTTACAGTCACAAATATCTCCAGTGTACGTCAAAATCAGTCTTTGAAACATAAGCAGTTCATATTTTGGTTGGAGAAATTCAAGCTTACAGCGAAGTGTTTTATACTTACTATAGGAGGCACGACTGGCCATCGAGTACATCGTAATTCCTGGTGGAGAACCAGTGGAGCTCCTTCCCAGGTGCTCTGAGATCATTGCACGTCAGCTTGAGCTTGTAGAAAGTTATCAACTTGCAGCAGAGAAATCAGGTACCGAGTTGAACTCAAGATTGCAGATTCTTCCTCAGAAGCTGAAAAATAAAACTGCATCTGTTAAACACACTAATCCTACTAAGCAAATTGGTCTTGACACACTAACCGGAGGAAATGGAGGTGCCAGCGTGAACAGGTTACCTTTTCTACCTGAGTAAATAATCCAGAGATCACATTTCTGATTTTAGTGTACATCAACCAATCCCCACCACATCCTGTACAGGGGCATGTAAATTATTATGCTTCATCTGCCACAGAATGTAAATCTCCATTTTTCCAAATACAAGTAATTATCACATGTTATTTTTCTTGTATATAAACATACATTGTGCAGATATAAAAGCATTACTACGGTCTCTGTAGGCGATGAAAAGTCCTCATTCTTGCCCTTTTACAAGGCTATGACGTTTCTTTCTTTTGTTCGATTCCACAATGAAGTAATCTTGTCCATCTTCCTTGGTTGTATCTCGAGGATATTCCATGATTCATATTTTGAATTGGTACAATGTTAGAACGGGTTTGTGCAAATGTAATGTTCATTTAGTTGTCCGAGAAAATTTAGAGGGTCTCACTATAAGTCGTACCCATTATTTTCAACAAGGTTTGATATTGAGACGATGAACCTACTATGTTGAAGTTACCGTGTTTTTGTTTCTTTCAAACAAAAAATAATGAGTAGCGATGGACTTAGGATCTGTATTTGTTCCTGAGGTGCATCGTGCATATTTTTTGCAACTTCTGGACAAGTAACAAGAGGAAATTGATTAGACGGCGTCTCAGGACAACACCACATTCTTAAAATTGCTATTGTATATTTGCAGGAGTAGAGAGGAGAAAGGACGGATTACGGATAATATCTAACATTTGGGTCCATCTGTTTCAATTTCTAAAGCTTATGCTATCCTCTCGTATCCAAGAGATTAAGCTGTAAAACAAAGCCACGTAAAATTCTTAATACAAATAGTTTGTGCTTCTTCCTCACAATCTTACATCTGAAGAGTCCCTAGAGAACAAGGAAAACTTGGACCAATTGCGGTGTTAGGCAGAAAGCAATTTAACTCATTGAAACATTAAATATCCAAACTGGAAGATATGACTAAACAAAACCCCACAATTTAACTCATTGAAACATTAAAACTGCAGAAAGAAAGAGCAAACTGTGACCGCCCTCGCCAAACTCGTCTTCCCGGTCCCGGGCGGGCCCCAGAGCACGAGGGACGGCAGCCGTTCCCTCCTCAGTGACTCAATCAGCACCGACCCGGGGCCGAAGGGGAAGGGGAAGGGGAGGGCTTGGGGCGTTTGAAGAAGGGGTGGATGGTGGGGGGTTGGTGGGTGAGGAGCCAGTCGGCGGCGGAAAGGTCACGGGGGAAGTCCATCGAGGTTAGTTGGTTTAGAGCGTCGGCGTCGGACGCCGGTTTGGGTTCCATCTCGTGGATTACGTTTGGTGGTTCTGATCAGTTTTGTGCTCCATTGGGATTTGGGATCTATGCTCGCGTTTCCACCAATTATCCATTTGAAGATGCTAATGGTTTAGTCCAATTTCAATTTATTTAAGAATAATGCAGAAATTAACTAACACAACCACTTATCAAGTTTCATGTAACATCACCCATGCAAATAACACACTCAAAAACAAATACAAAGCCCAATAACTTCTCACACTATCATTCAATAAGGCTATTCGAAGATGAATCTCAGTCGCCTCCTCCGCCCGTCCTTCCGCCGCCTCTCCACCACCCTAAACCCTAACCCTAATTTCACCTCCCTCTTCGCTGAGCCGGACCACGACGTCTTCCTCGCCCGCTTCCGCGCGCTCGCCTCCACCCCACCCTTCCTCTCCTCCCCGTCCGTCCATCACGCCGCCGTCCGCCGCCTCCTCGCCGCCTCCCGCCGCCCCGAAGCCGTATCTCTCATCGACTCCCTCAAGTCCAACGCCCCCCGCGACCCCTCCTCCTCCGCCTCCCTCGTCTCCCTCTCCTCCCTCCTCGCCCTCGCCCCCGACACCTTCCGCCAGCTCCCTTCCCTCGGCCTCCCTCAAACCGTCCAGGCCTTTAATGCCGTCCTCTCCGGCCTGGATCCTAACTCCGCCGTTGAATTCTTCGAAAATTCCGAGTCGGAGTTCCCGGAGATCGAGCCGGATGTGGTCTCCTACGCGATTTTGGGTAAGGCGATGTGTAAAAGAGGGGAATTTGAGGGTGCTTTGGAGATTGTGGGTCAAATGGAGGAGAAGGGAGTGAGGCCGGATGTGCAATTTTTCAATTCTCTAGTCGAGGCTTTTTCTGAGAGTGATCGGTTCGAGGAGGTGGAGAGGGTTTGGGGGGTTATGGAGGAGAAGAGATGTCAACCGGATTTGGGGAGTTATAAACCGAGGTTGAGGTTGTTGGCGGAGAATGGGCCAATGGAGGATGCCGTCAAGGTGTTTGAGGAAATGGAGAAGAGGGGGATTGAGCCGGACGGGGAGAGTATAAGTGTACTGATCGTCGGGCATTGTAAAGATGGGAACTTGAAGAAGGCGAAGGCATTGTTCGGTCGGATGAGGCGGTGGCGGTGCACGAGAAATCCGGGGATGTACGAGGTTTTGGTGCCGAAGGCTGTTGAGGCTGGGGAGCTTAATTGGGCTGTGAACTTGTGTTATGATAGCTTGAAGGATAAGTGTTTTATAAGTGAGGGGGTTTTGAAGAGTGTGGTTGAGGCTTTGGGTAAGGCTTCTAGAGAGGAGGAGGGGAAGATACTTGCTAAGAGAATGAAGGTTGGTAAGAAGTCGGCTAAAGCTGCAGCGTTCAGATTCTACCCATCTGATTGTGGAATAGGGTGAGTGGCCTTTGCCATCTGCTTAAGCCTTATTGATCAAATAGTGATTTTGCAATGCCTATGAGAATTTTCTTACATTTGACGAAAATAGCGATCTTTGTGTTAACACTGAGATCCAACTGTGGAACCACCTTGCGTCAAATAGTATGGGTTTTGTTTTCTCTCTGGGTTTTGTACGTCTGGTAAGTTGTAGGTTATAATTATAAATGTGAGTGGTTTTTACGTAGTTATGTTAACGTAGCAATTATCATACCACACATTTATTGTATCTATGCATTCCAAAGATATGCACAACACAAGTATGTATTGGTTATCATTTGTGTTCCTGTAGTATGTAAGTTGCCTACCCTACCATCTGGGAATGAGTTGTGCACCAAACATGGAGTGTAAGTTAAGAGTTCACATTTATGTGATCAGTCAATTACTTAAAATAAACCATTTGCCCAATTCAGAGCACATATACAAGTACTAAAGGACACGTACATAAACAATCCAGGAATAAGTTTCATTCGCGACGTGTTATGGTTTGGTATTAGAAGAAAACAGAAATGGTTGACATCTTATTTGATTTCACGTGCTTGCTAATTTTTAATGTAAATTGAATTCCTATTCATTTGTTCAGCAAGAGCTTATATTCTCATTTTTAGGTTGACGGAGCTCCTGAAGCAGTCTGAAGAGAGTGAAGAAAAGAATGCCCTCGTAGCACATAAGGACCTTACCAATGATGTTGTGGACCAACAAGAAAAAAACAAGGCTGCATATTGCAAAATAGGCATAATTGTCAAATCCTTTGAGAAGCCAAAATATTTGGGTGCTTTTGGTGTTCCACCTGATAAAAACAGGGTGAAGTTGCCTTCTACAAGAACATTGATTACAGTTCTTCGATCACCTCATATTGATAAGAAGTCAAGGGAACAATTTGAAATGAAAGTCAGGAGAGAGTATATGGTCATCAAATGTGAACCTCATGAATTGCACAAGAAGTACTTCTGGTTCCAACGCACCCGTATCCTTGGAGCACAATTCGAGCTTGTCTTTTCATACAAGACTCGGTTGGATATGAGCAGACTCCAGAAACTAGCATCAACTTAGTCAACTTGGTTCCCATGTTGGTTGAATTAGATTCTGCTGTGGATGAGCTTAGAAGCTAATGGTATTTTGTTGGTGCCCATAGTAAGATGCAAACTTCCAGAGCTCTGTTACTATATAAGTCATTTTGAGAATCAATTTGCTGTACACCTGCTGATGAGGTGCATTCTTAGGTATACTATTTTTTCTCTCCACTTGATCTCGATTCCAGTTAAATAAGAAGGGGATGTGTTTCTTTCTGAAATGCAATTTCATCTTCCAGAGTTCCAGTTTGTTAGCTCTTCGTAGTTCATGGCATGATCTCATTATCCTAAAATGGACTCTTGTCGTATTAGTGGTTCGTACAATCGTGTTTTTCTCTCTAACTTGCAAGAATGAAAATGTGGGGAGGGCTAGTAATTGGAAATTTAGAAATGTGAACATAGATTTTCTTGCTCCACAGTCCACTGCTACTTGGCTATCCTCTTGTCTTCAGCTATATATTTACTTGGTTTGGGGCAACTGCCAAGATTAGGGCTGAGATCCGGTCCGGTCTGGTCCAAAAAACCGGACCTGGTTTTTTATATTAAAATTTGGGTTTTGGATCGGGTTCGGAACGACCCAAAACCCAGACCCGCCCAGGTCCGGACCGGTCGGATCCGGTCCCAAAAACCGGACCAGACCAATTTCTGCTCTCCCCCAGCCAAGATGCTGAACACAGCGCACTTCCAACTTCCAATAAAACACAAAAGGATCGAAAACACAAACAACTTATTACACATTAACAAGCAACAACTGATAGGAACAATCAAGTGTTGTCAACTTATTCGACATCTACGAGACTCTTATGGTTCCGGTGGATGTTGTATCTCGCATGTTTTCATTATGCATTATGTATGTGATGTGATTGTGAGCTACTACATGAGTGTCTACTTAGTTGAATCTAAGGGTGTCAACGGATCGGATATAGGTATATCCATATTCGTATCCGCATGAAATTTACGGTTTCGGATACGTTTACAGATTGTCTGTGGATATGAAAAGTCGATATTCGTTCAGATATTTGATGGATTTGGAGCGAATACGGATAATATCTGCATATGTAAACATAATTACTCATCTTATAACATTTTTCATTTTCACTTATACAAATTCTTATACATAGTCACATTTATAACTTTATTTGTTTAAAATATTAATTTACTTTATCTTAACTTCTAACTCCATATTCTGAAAATGATAACAATATTCAATGATTGAATAAATGTGTTCAGTAGATGTATTTTTATTTGAATAAATAAATTTAAACTATATATTCAAAATATAATCAGACAATGTTGTAATAGGAATACTTCTAAGTATAATAATGTATTGCATAAGTATATACAATACATATATGGATACAAATGTTGAAATACAGATATGTAGTTCCGAAGCGGATATTATTAGGATCAGATACAACAATATTCATTTTCACCCCTCAAATTGATGGATATTCCATCTTGGAAACGAACACAGATTTCAGATATAATTTTTTTAAGATTAAGTTACAATTAATTATTAACTAGGTACAAATTATAAAATTTTAATATATATATATATATATATATATGTTATGTATGACATTGAACGAATATGGATACATATATGGATATGGATACAAATCTTATAATAAAGATATTCAATCTCGGATCAGATGTTATACGGATCGGATGTATCAATATCCATATTCGCTCCGCGAGTTCCCAGATATCAAGTTTCGGATACGAATACGATTTTACGGATAACGGATTCTCAGATAAAACGAATACGAACGCGGACAGATTCTCGGATTTCAGACGTCCATTCACACCCTTAGTTGAATCTTGATTGTGTTAATTTTGGCATGAGTTGCTTTAAAGTTATGATAGGAGGACTGCTGCTACATGTGTTGATGTTGTATTTGAATTTGTAAATTTTGGTTTTAGAAATCAGAATGTAGTTTATATTCATGCAATCTATTGTAAGTATCTATTGAGTCACCCCTACCTGTCATGATGAACGTTTTATATTATATATGTTTTAATATGAGCTGTAGCATGTAAATTGTTTAAGATTTTTAGTCGCACATCAACCAATTCAACATGCTCTCACGCCATGACTATAAAACATACGGAACCTTTGGCATCCTCTGGACCCGTCTGATTGGGCATTCTCCTTTAGAGGTTCCTAGGTAAAAAAGTTAAGTGTTTTCGTAGTTGAAATCAATATTTGATTTCTGTAATTAATATAAAAAAAAATTATTCGGGTCGTTTCGTGTTAACACGAAAAAATTTGGGACGTCTTCATGTGCCTTTGCTTGGTACACGAAATAGTTTCATGTCGTGTTCGTGTCTAGTCAAATTGGCCGTTACATGTAAAAAATATGACACGGAAGTACACGACACGACACGATTGTCAGGTCTAATCAACATAAATGTTTTATAATGACTTAAGAATAAATACAAAAAAACTTAAGAATAAATACGCAAAAAGAATGACTTAAAAATAAACAAATGATTCTTTGTGGCATGCATGCAAAAATTCTTAACGATTAACCATTACCTAAAAAGATTTCGTTCATTATAAATAGGGTCCTAATAAATAACTTCTTTGAGCTTAGCCAATATAATATACTATTAGTTTCAAGACTTTCTTGAATATATTTTTCCATTATTCCCTACTTCCAGCTATCAACCGCGGGAATATCCTTTATCCTTGATTTCTTGTAATATTTAATCTCTGCTCTCGTCATAAATCTCCATTTGTTGACAATTATCTTTGCATGATAGCCTGCTTCATTAGTATATACTCCCTTACGTCCTGATCTTCCAACTGTATAATTCCAACAGTTACAAGTAGATGATATAATTTTGGCAAAAAATGACCAACTTTAGTTAATTATAATAATACAACTTTTGAACAAGAACACCAATAAATTTAGAAACAAAAGAATCAAAATCATGGATACGACAGAGGGACACCTGTAACATCCTCAAAAGCGGAAGAAATTTAAAATTTTCAATATAACACAAACACGAGGATATTACCGAAGAAAACGGACAACTGAAGCACCAACGTATATACAATATATATCTGAGAGTTTCAAGAGTGTGATTACAACAAAAACTAAAGAGAATGCACATGTAATCACTAAGACCTCAAAACAGGGAAAAACAAGTTCTGACTCCGAACACACTCCTCCTCGGTCACCACCTCCTAGTGCCGCTCACGACCTGAAATAAAACATGACTATGCCTGAGTTTCCCATAAGGAAACCCCGTATGTCAAACTCCTAACACAATAAATAGACTAGACATCTATAAGCATGTATGTTATGAAATGCAGTAAACAAACATCGTCTTACTGGGCCTCCGAGACTCTCTCCCTACCACAGTAGACACAAAACAGTAACGGGTCTCATGGGTCCTTTAACCCAACTCTCACACATGCCCCAGGCACCTCAGCCGGAACATCCTCGGCTACAACACAACGTTGGATCACTATCAGGCCGACAATGTCCGTACCGTTGCCCCAAAAAGGCTGGAGACTCATTGCCCTTGAGCTGACTCCACAACACCAAAATAATACAAAACTGCACCAAAACGGTCGAACAAAACCACTAAACCGGTCAACCGAATCCTCTCTATAGGACCAGCCCAACCGAAAAACCCGCCAACCGGTCGAACGACAAAGGGGACCCGTTCGAACGAATTCCACCAGTAAAAACCCTTGCCGCAAAATAAGCACAAACGGTCGAACAATACGAGATCGACGGTCAACCGAAAACGAACCGTAAAATCCAATCCATAACAAAGTACACCGGTCGACCGAACCATCAAGCGGTCGGACGAACATTAAGTTATTTTAATTCGCCGGTCGAACGGTCTTAAGGCGGTCAACCATTTCGTGGTCTACACCCCCAACCGACTTAAAACAGTGTTTCGGTCGAACGACAAAAGGGTCTCGTTCGACCGAAAGCCACAAGTAGCACCCTCTCTTCGCTTAACATGCACCATCGGTCGACCACCCAAGGGTATTGTTCGATCAGTGCGAGAGATAACGCCAAAATTACACTACAACCGGTCGACCGAACCAAGCTACCAGTCGACCATTACAGTGCAGAAAAATGCTGCACAGGTTCGACGAGCTATCTGACCGACCGTCGACCACTCCAACACTCACGAAAGCATAAGTGAGTATCAAAGTAAAGCTTGACATACCTTGAAGGCTTGAAGAAGCCTTTGAAAAACCACCGCGAGCGTCCATTCGAGAAAGCTCTTATCTTCCGGCAACTCTTCGAGCTCGGTCACCTCTTCCGATCAAACCACCACGATCCCCTCACTTCGCGCCAATTGAGCTGGGAGGGAGTGAGATGAGAGTGAGAAACACGAGAGAGAGAGAGAGAAACGAGTGAGTGAGGGAGAGAGAGAAATAAACTCAACCTTTATACATTTCTCCCCTCCATCTCCACCATCCAACCCAATCTTCTCCAACTCAATCCCAACCCTCCATCCAAAACCTCCCATTAGCCACCTAAAAGGCAATTAACCCAATTAATAAGGGTTTAGGATATTACAACACCTTGATTGAAAGCCACAAAATTCCTTAAACTCCATTAAATTAAGTTGTAGTTAGTTGACTGTTAGACACCAATGCCCGTACAAAAGACTTTCGTCGTTCCATTAATACCCATGAAATCTCTTATCTTACTATTTAATTGATGGGTTGGACAATTTAAAAAAAAAAAATAATAATTATGATCCATAATTTCTTATCACTCAGGATAAATACTGGATGTCTGGATCTAAACCGGAGGTGATCCATTGCTATTTGGATCAAAGTGTACGCTCCGAAGAATTGCAAAAAACACATTTCTTAATACTCAATCATAATCAGAAAGTATGAAATCACATTCTCAACAAGTTTGCGGGACAATACCAATACCAAGAGTTAAACCTTTGAGATAAGGTTGAGATACCACTTCTCAAATCTCAACCCAGACAAAAACGTAGCCTTCCAACTTTAAGGGGCCGGATGTCTCTCATATTTTCACACTGAGTCACACAACTTGCGCATTCATACACATATTGACTTCCACATAGTATGCACTAATGTCTAACTACATATTTCTATTTTCAGTGGACATTGCACATGGGAAAAAATAGTAAATAACATTCTTATAGGATGAAAAGTAAACTTAGAATATAATGGATACGTTCAATTGAAGAGTTCGTTTGAGAACAATTGTTTGAGAATTGTCTACAAAGGTTTTTTTTTTAGTTTCCTTAGGAGAAGGAAAAGTTTAGTCATTTTTTATAAACTGTCAAAAGAATATAGGAATATTACCTTTAGATCCTTCGCTTGCGGCACGACGTCGTTTTCATACTTTGTAGTTTGACCTTGTGTTGCTGTTCCAAAGAGATTTTATGCAAAATATCCAAGCGTTTTTATAGGTCTTTATTTGCTAACGGCCCCCTAAACTATGTTATAATTAACATTACCGTCCATGGGTAAACATGTGATTGTTGTCACGAAATTGCTTCAATTGAGAAAATAAAATGTTAGTGTTGGTGACATGGAAGAGTTACTTGCTTGGAGTTTACACCATCTTCCCATGTGTTAGATTGCAATGTAGTCTCAATACACACCAAAAATTTTAGAACCGAACCGGTCATCGAATCGACAAAGTTTTGGTTTTGGTTCAATGTTGTCGAATCACGGTCCAACTACGGTCGGATTGTTGATGACGTCAGTATTTTTAGACTCGAAGTTGAACCAGACCCAATAAATATTAACGGGCATACTTGTTTGAACCGATTTCTGTAAATATTAACTAGAGGTTCGAACCGTCTATCAGTTAGCCGAACCAACCGCTGGATCATCAGTTCCCAGTCAAACCAAGTCGAATCGTCCGGCCCGATTCGCTTTTTAAAACCTTGATGCACACTGTACACTTGCGATCGCCTAAAAAGTACATAAGATACTCAAAAGGTCAAAAAATAAATCAACTAGAGCCAGCTCAGTTGAAAGATTCTTTGTTTAGAGATAATCAATATTAGAGAATGAATCACAACAGTGATCGAATCACAACAACGATATTCTAATGTTTGAGAGGTTAACATTTAAACTGGATTGGGTAATAGAGTAGATTAAATATAAAAAAGTAAAACAATCACAATGCCTATCTAGTATAACTATCTCAAGTCATAACTACTTCAATAAAGAGCAAGACTATAACATGGGTGGATCTAGACTAGTGCCTGATGAGGCACGTGCCCTACCATTAAAAAAAATGAAGTTTCAATTTTTTTTAAATGGAGAAAGTTGCTTTATTTATGGCTAAATTCGACATAGAGATTCCGAATATGGAGGGAAAATATGTTGTCCCGGGAAGAATGACGTTTTAAGGTAGTAGCCCACAAGTGACAAATTTTCATGAGCGATTTTGACAAAAGGAAATTGGTTTGATATTGTTTGTATGTCTTACTTCAATTCCGCTAACATGTTTTCTTCTTTTGACAAAAGAGAATTGGTTCGACTTGCTCAATTCTATCCTAATGAATTTTCAAGTGCCCAATTGATATTGAATATTCACTTGACATTTTCATTGTTGACATTCGAAATGATAAGAGATTTTAGTGTGAAGAATCTTAATGAGTTTTTCATGAAACTTGTTGAGACGAACACACATGAAACTTATTCAAATCTCTACTTACAATTTAAGTTGATGTTACTTCTTCCCGTAGCAACGACAAATGTTGAAAGAGTGTTTTTCGGAATGACTCTAGTGAAGGGATCAGTTGCGTAGTAGCATGAGAAATCAAATGTGTTGAATGATTGTTGGGTTACTTAATAATCTAGAGAAAGATTTGTTTTTGGGTATTAACATGGATGTTATTGTAAACCAATTCCAAAATATGAAAATTCTTGAAGAACAAGTGTAATAATTTTAAAGTACTATTAGGTTATAATTTGAATTATTTACGACATTTTGCATCTAACTTTTTATGAAATATTAATATTTTTGACTTGTATGCTATTTTTTGGTTGTCGATTGATATGTTAGTGTGTGGTGCCTTACCATACTTGGAATCCTAGATGTGCCACTGACTATAACCGATTCCATTGTAACATTTTCTGAGGTTGAAAAGATTTGCGAAACATAACATTAAATATCTAATAAAACATTCCTCACCGCTCTAGCATTCTCGAAAACACCTTAAACCTTAGTTTAGTATAAATGCACTAAAGAGAAGTTGATTCACTTATCCCTGTGTTTCACCAAGACTTTCTAGAAGTTCAGAGCAAAACCTCATTTTCTAGAAGTTTAGAGCAAAACCTCAAGAAAACTAAAGCTAAAGTAACGTACTACAAGATAAAACTACAGGTTCTTCTACCTCCTAACGCACCAAATTTGAAAACATTGTTCCCAAGAATACCTAATCACAATATTACACTTCAAAACAAAAAAAATCTATATAAAAAAACCCATCATTCTTTATCACTAATTTTACCATATTGTCTTAGATCTCACGAAACCGCATGGATTTTACCTTAACCGAAATGTACTTTTTTGATAAATGATTAGATTAGTTAAAACATTAGATAAATTGTGGATCCGAATTCCAATCATTAAGGATTGTTACAGCAATAAGAATTGAACTCACATCCCACCCTGATCTAGGAAAGCATACTCGTTACTCACTTGAAAAAGTCAAAGCATACTAGGCCGCAAACTAGCAAAACTCCACAAACTTTATCCCAATAAACCCAAAACAGAGGACATATCCGCAAACGCGCCGTCCCACTATAAATACCCTCCAAACAGAACCCACAAAACTCCCACTCTTCCCCACCAAAACAGACCACGCGAAGACGAACACCCGATCCCGAAAATGGAGGTCGAAACTAGGGTTTTCGAGGGCCCGATACGGTGCGGCTCGTGGATCCGCTTTCTCCACAAGGACAGCAACCAGCACCGGCTCCTCGTAGTCCGCGGCCGCTGGGCCTCCTCCACCTGCCCTCCGCTCGTCGAGATCCTCGCCTTCGACTCCAAGACCTCCGACGTCGACGAGTCTGCGCTGGTGAGTTGGGGTTTGTCTTAGGTTGGGTGTTTTGAGGGGGAAAGTTTTGATCTTTAGCCGGTTCGGATTGGATTTTGCAGGTTAAGTGCACCGTCGATGGCGAGCCGTTGGCTTTCGCCGTGCATCCCAACGGGGAGGAGTTTGTTTGCGCTACTTCTAAAGGCTGCAGGTGATTTTTGTGTGTGTGTGTGTGTGTGTGGGGGGGGGGGGGGGGGGGGGGGGGTTGAGTTTTTGGTTTTTGTGGTTGAAAGTTGGAGGTTTGGGAATTAGAGAATGGTTATTGAGTTGTGAGATATTTGGAGAGGAAACCGTTTGGTTTTTGAAAGAGACGTGATTTTTTGGGTGTGATTGGTTTGCAAGAACTCAACTCCGTGTCTTTTTTAGAATTTAGAGTAGAAGTGAGGAAAGTCATTAACAATGCAATTATATAAGGATATGGAACTCACAAAACTCAGTTCCCAAAATTATTTTAAGTTCTTTTGCAAACCAATCACTAGAAACCATTTTGGAAGTCTTCCCACTTCCAAGTTGAGTTCGTGCAAACCAACACCATTGTTGGTAATGTGGCACAACCAATCAGTATGAGATTGTACTTTTGTATACTTGTGAACTAAGAAGCACGAAGATGGACACGAGACTGGACATGGAGATACAATATTTTTCTAAAAAGTAGGACACAGACACGGCATTAAAATTATAATTAAAAAATATAATATTAATAAATAAAAAATAATATACTTGTAAAAAAATAATTACTCATAATTGTTAAATGTTCATAATAAAATAATATACGCTATTTCAGATTGCCTCCTCATTGTCCATGACAAAAATAGTCATTAAGCATATTCTTAAAAGTCAGCAAACTGATTACTACCAAATAAAATAATATACTTCAAGGGTTTTATTGAAACTTCCTTGACCCAATGATTTATCTTCTTTTTCTCCTCCATATAAACATTCCGGTACCGAAAATGAGGAAGAAAAAAAAAGTCAAAAGTCAAAATCGAGACCGAGTGTCCTAGCCGTGTCCAAGGAGTGTCCACCACTGCGAAATGTCAAAACTGCCTTGGACACGCCACCTGACGTGTCCGACACGTGTCCAAGGCGTGTCCGAGGAGTGTCGGTCTCCGACACGGCCACGACTCAGACACGAAGACCATTCAGAAGTGTCTGTGTTTCCTAGCTTGTGAAGTAAATATAAAAAACGGGGAATTGATTCATCTTATGTGTGTTTTTTGTGAATGCAAACGAAACCTGTCAGTGCATGTATTCACTTTTAGGTTTCATCTTCAGTCTTCACACCCTTTTTGGTTGCTGGTGGTGTTGGGGATGGTGAAATTTGGAGAGTATAGGGATGTGTTGCTGATTTATAAGGTACTATGATGGGTTGGTTTGGTTTGCGTGGGTGTTGAATTGTGGTTTTGCGGGGCAAAAATTGCAAATCAATTGAATCGCATGTGATGGCACCCAAACAACCTTGATGAACAACTACGGTGAAAGACAGACTTGCGTCTCTAGTTTGTATTGGAATTTAGAAGCTGGTGTGAGTTACAGTGTTGGTGAATGGTTGCCAATGGGTTAATTTTAATTCTCCAAAAAAAAACACGACGGTCTGATCTTGAGCCTCAACATGCCACAATGTTTTTGGTCACCACCACAAACATCGTGGTGACTCAAACGAACCCTATGTCTATTCAATCAACAAGTGGGGGTGCCAAGTAGGGAGTAGGAGGGTTGGGCATCCACCCTTAGAATTTGGAATTTCCCATAATTACTAAAGATTCCAATGACTTGTTTTTGGCTCATTTGTGATTAGACTCCTAATTAATGGTAGTGATGCATGTTTTGCTAGGTGTAGCTCTCTATCTCATGTCATGTATAAAATCTTGAGTGGAATTTAATAGGGGTTGTGATTTTCGCCCAAGAGATTGGGATCTAGTTGTGCAATGGTCCTACAACTCTGAAATGAACAGTAAATACTCAGTGGTATGTGTGAATACCATCAAATTTTAGGTAGTTCTATAGGTCTTTGAAGTTTCAGAGAGGTTGTTGGACACCCCCTGCCGCATGTTGCGTGACTCCTCATGTCTCCCAAGTTTATTTCTAATTCATCATGAAAAGGTTGGGATGATGTGAACTATTGTTTGGACGTTGGCTGCAAAACATTTACCATTTCGTGAAAGCTGTAAACATTTGTATACATTTGTAGCAACTAGCAAAGTTCTAACTGGTGCCACTAACGTTGAGAGCTGAGCTAGATCTTTCATACCTTTTTATTGATATGGCAGTTGCTAACTTGGTAATTGGTAAACATCTCCTGTATTTGAAGTGGGCAATTTGTTCCTTACAATTAATACCATAAAATCTTGGAAAAACCTTTTTCATAGAGGAAATTCTGACAACTTGCCTGTTAATGAACTTTGGTCAAGTAACCTTTGCTTGTCAATGATTATAACAATTTCTCATGTTTTTTCCCCTTGCTATACAGGTTATTTGGGTTGTATTGCCAAGATTTGGAATTCAAGATGGTGGTCAAGGACCTTAAGCATCTTCAGGATGTTAGTCCTCAGACATGCATGGCATTTAGCACTGATGGTTCTAGATTTGCCACTGGTGGTGAGGTATTTGTCTACATCTCTTCGTAATTTTTTATAAATAAATATGTATTATTGATCGACAGGAATGAGTATTCTCCTCTCTTTACTCTTCTCCCTTCCACCCTCCCCTTCTTTTTTTAAAGATTTCTGCCTTCTTTATCGAAGCTTTCATATGATTCCCCAGTGTGTTTTTGCTGTCTAGTAAAAAAAAATCATTTGCATCAAAAATTTGTTATGATATAGAGGAAAAGGAATTCATGAGCCTGCTGACCTAGGCTTAAAACCAAATAGAAGTAATATTTGGGGCCACTGTTTCATACAACAGGTTGAGCTGATTATTGTTGTTTGACTGAAATTCACATTTTTTGGTATTTTTTTCTTATAACACAGCAACCGTGCTTAAGGCATATAAAAATTATATTCAGTATGGTACGGAATGCTATATCTATTTATTCGAATCTTCAGTTGTCATCAGTTACGTCTTCATTGATTTTTTTTCATTTCGTGAAGGATGGTCACCTTAGAATCTTTGAGTGGGCAACACAGAAACTTCTTTTGGATGAACCTAATGCACATAAATCTATTCGAGATATGGACATCAGGTAAAGTAAAAGTACCTTGCTCTTCTTAGTAGAAAAATTACAATGATGAGCCATGAACTTCACCTCAGTTCACGTAAGATTTTTTTTGCTATTTGATGTATCTGAGGGTGTCATTGGATCAGATATGGATTATGGAAATAATATTGGTATTGAAAACAGAGTTGCTTCTAGCTATTCTGAGATTAAAATGTTTGTGATAAAAAGTGATACTTATCTCAGAGACTCAGACCATTTAATTAAACATATATTTGTTTTCTTCAACCTCCTCCCTAGTGTCTAATTTCTGAGTCATGCTTCCTTCTGTCAGAGCATTTTTATTTCAGATTAATTATACCTACTGAAAAATTATAGCTTTTCCTTGATAATCTTCGTAACTGTTTTATCTTCATTATCTTCAGTTTAGACTCAGAGTTTTTAGCAACTACATCTATTGATGGCTCAGCAAGAATATGGAAGATAGATGAGGGTGTTCCGCTAACCCCCTTGACGAAAAAGGCTGTAAGTAATCTTTTGTAGTTACAATGGAAGTTACATGGATTGATATCCCTTTTATATCAATACTTGTCACCTTTGACAGGATGAAAGGATTGAGTGCTGTCGATTTTCTCGTCACGGGATGAAGCCATTCTTGTTTTGTACAATGCAAAAAGGTTTGCTAACAAAAGTATTTCCATGTCATCATCCTTTTAGTATTTCTGTATTCAGCAATTAAGTTCTCTTTTCAGGAAACAAAGCTGTGGTTGGTGTTTGGCAAATTATTAATTGGAAAAAACTTGGAGAGCGAGACTACCTAAAAAAGCATTCTTCTTCCCTTTCCGTTAGTCTTGACGGAAAGTATCTTGCATTGTAAGTTGTTTCTAATCCTTTTTTACCAGGAGCCTGTTTTTTTTGTGTAACTTGATGCTAATGGCTGCAAATATAGTATTTGATTATTTGTGTTCTTTCTTCTAGGGGAAGCATTGACGGTGACATATGCATCATTGATGTGCACACCATGGATATTTGCAATTGGAATACAAAGCTTCACCTTGGTACAAGCATTTCACATATAGAGTTCTGCCCCACTGAGAGGTGAGCATAGGTGGAACTTCATGCTTATCTCAAAGTGAAACCTTTATAATGTTTTGTCTTCTTCTTTTGGTTCCTTGGTTTGTTCCCGCACTGTATATCTGGACAACTTTCATCTGATTTGATCACGAACTCATGGCATAATGCATACAAGGGGAAAATGTTGGCTGTCTCGTGTATCGACCTTTAAAGTTGTGCTTGTAGAGCCAGAAAGGATACATGCTTAAAAATTTAGCATGAGTTTTCCCTGGTTTTCTAGGTTAGCTAATCATTCTGTAGCCTTTTAAGAGGAGAGTTTGCAAAACTTATTGGGGAGAAATTAGGATTTACAAAAATCGGACTTGTAAGAAACCCTTTATAATTGGATAAAAGAAGATTTATGACTGATCAGCTGAAAGAGAAAAAAGAAGCTTTATGTGATTATCTTGATTAAGGTCTGAATAGTTATTGATTACAGGACCAGGATTGGGCTTGGTTTTAATTTAAAAAATTACTTTCACATGAGTAGCAGCCTTGGCGACCCACAAAAATGAAGTGGATGTTGGCAACCAAAGCCTTCTTTGAGCCCGAGCCATCCTCTTCCTTAGTTATAAGAGCCTAGAAGGGATTCAAATTTGGTCAGATTGGACTATCGATATTAATTAAAACTCAAATCAATTTTAAAACACCAAGGCCAAGAGCATGCAGAACAGATGCCATTAGGCAAGTAGATGAGTTGGAACACCAAGATGATAATAATGATCATCACTTGAGTAGCCGAAAAATGCTCTGTCAATTAGATTTCAGGCATTGATCTAGGATGCCTAGATTATTATTATTATTATTGTCGTATGATCCTCATCACAAGTCTGGCCTCTTGCATGATGATTTTGGTACGAACTGTATGCTCACAATCTTTGATTTCATCTATGCAGGGTTTTGCTTACTACTTCTAGACAATGGGGAGCTATCGTCACGAAGCTCAGCATTAAAGATTGGAAAGGTAAGCCTTTCACTACTTCTGCGACATTCACTCTCATTACTCAAACAATCCTAATATTTTTTCACTGAATTTGCGTGTGCAGATTGGCAGATATATTCCATACTGATTGGGCTGTTCTTGGCTTCACTGGCTTTGTTCATGGTATTCTACAAATATTCAGATCCCTTTTGGAAACTCCCTAATCCTGCAAAACGGCCTGTTCGTGATTTTATCAGCAACAATGTTGGGGACAACTACAATACTTTCTAATGTAGGTTGCAACTTGCGATTTGTTTTCAAAGGTTAACGTACCCACCTTTAGGTCCTTATATTGATTGATGGGAGCTCATTCCCTTGTTTTTGTTTTTTTTCAGGTTCTTAAGTTGCCATTTCAATTTTTATATCTTATTATCCTATATTTTCCTGTAATAAAACAAAATATTGTTTATGTAAATTAGTTGAGTGTCATGTACTCATGTTTGTTTGCTCATATCCGTCTTTTATGAAATGTATATTGACAATAATTACAGTTGTGGAATAAGAATGTTTTGATTCAATTGAACCGTTTTTTCATGATTTTTTTTGTTGAAATTGGTAGTTATGGTGCTTAAAAAGAACAAGTTAGATACTTGATTGCATACACTCAGGGTGGGGAAATTAGGAATTTCATTGGTGGAGGAAAATATAATTATTACATATATGTTAAGGAAAAGAATTACGTGAAGAAAATCAAAGTAGAGAAATATTTTCAAAAATAATGAATTATCTAAAGAAAATCATTGTATTATTATTAGTTTCTTAAAACTTTTCAAATTTAATAAGAGGGGAAAGTTCTGTTTTGGTTACATTTTTTGAAATATTTATCATATCACTATTTTTTGCAAAATATCTAAATTTCACAGGGAGTGCCCACTGTAGGCTCCAGTTTGCAGATTTTTCACGTGTAGCATGTTCAAATTCCCTAAGAAAATACATGAGAAAAATATGTATAACAAAATCAATTTAAAATAGGTAAAATATCTGATCTAAATATGCAAATAATGAGAGAGAAATTACATGATTGTATTCAGAAAATGCCAATAAAGTGAAATCCAGCACCGTTGCTAAAAAAGAAAAAGAAAAGAAGTTGTTGCAAACTATGACGTTCGATGCATATCCCTTGAAGATAGGAAATGATGTGAAATAAAAATCAAGCAACTCAAAATCGTACCAATCACAAACCAAATTGTTGTTACTATTGAGTGTTAGTACTTGAGTTGGACTTCTTCAACCACGAACATATGAGGAGACAAAAATCGAATCTCTCTTTACCATTCTTTCTCCTCACAATGGTAGCCGTTGGTTGCCGTCAATGTCTGTACCACAATGACGCAAAAAACCAATAAATTGTGAATCATGTGCAAACGCAAAAAAAAAAAAAACAATATGATATACAAAAGGTAACGTACACACGAAATAATCATTATGTGGTACTTTATTAGATTTTCTATTTTTGACTTTGTTATTGTACTTAGGTAATTTGGTCATAGTTCGTTTAACTTCGGTAGTTTAATTTGAGATTGGGCTTCATCCTCAAATTTGACAGTACAATGCTTGTAGTTAACTCTTTTCAGAAATCTCAAAATTGCAAATTGTTCAGTTATCTTCACCATATATTTAATATCCGTAAAACAAACTTGTTCTTATGTTAAAAAGAAAGAGTACAATTTCAACACTCTGCATTAATGATTAAAATCAAACAAAAACTCACCCTCCTTTTCCTCGTTCTCTAATACGATTTATACTCCATGGAGATTGTAGATATAAACAAAAATCATTATATATATATATATACACACACTACAAGAGTGCATAATCAATCAATAAAGGACATAGTAATTATAGAAACTTGTAGTTGTTTTATCACACAGTCCTATTTCTCCATCGGAAATTCCAAGAAATTGCATTATGTAGTAACCTAGCCACCTAGGAAACATCTAAATACAAAACAAAAAAGAATTAATTTTCTTTTTGTGCAAACTCTTTTTCTCTTTTAAACGGATTCCGTCGAACCTCCTGCATTGAAATTTCAGCTTCCAAACAAAGGAGGCAGATAGACACACAAATCCACATTTACACACCTCCAAGCAAACCTCGATATCAATCAAACATCACGAGAACAAGCAAATCATATCCTCTTATGGTCGGTTAAGGCTCACATTAGTCGAACTTAATTTATTGTTTGTGCACGTCTCAAGTTTTTTTTTGAGTGTACCTCGATTCCCAATTAGGAGACACATTCACAAATTCACATTAGTCGAACTTAATTTATTGTTTGTAACTGGCTGCGTTAATAAAATAAAATCAATATAGTTTGCATCAAAAATCATAAAATATAAATGTCATTTTGTATAAGATTAAGTGATGTTGAATTTATAATGAATCTTATGAGTTAATTTTTTTTTGAAACTTGAAAACTCAAATAAAATGATTTAAAAATTTATAATTTTTGACGTATATACATATTATATTGTGACATAAAACAAGATTGATTTGGATTTCCCAAAACTCACCTTCTAAGTTATTGACAAGAGTAAATTGACGTAAATATTTTTTAAATGCAGTACATCTTTAATCTTATAAAAACATATAATTGTCACTTTAAAAATAAAATAAAAGAAAAAACCCACCAAAATATGTCAATTTCCTAACCCCAAAAAAGGGTCCCAACCGTCAATAACAGAGCAGACACTCCGCTACTACAAAACAAAACGCCCCTCCCAAACACCAACCAATCCAAACCCTCACTCAATCTCTGCCGTCCGATCCGATCCCGATGGCTACGATCGCTGCGGCAGCGGCGATCCTCTTATCCCCGCCGCTCTCTCGCCGTCCTCCACCGCTCTCCCTTTTCCCCCGCCGCCTCCCCGGGAGCCTCTCCTCCGCCCCCTACCGCGGCGTCTTGTCTTCGTCACACGACTCCTCTCCCACCGTGCTGGAGGATCGGCCTCCCCACGAGTCCGGCAACGGCAAGCCCGAGACGGAGGTGGTGCCGAAGTCGATGGAGTCAACTGTTGAGAGGGTGAGATTACGCCTCTTCGGATCTTTTTTCTTTCTTCTAACACTATTATTTCTTCTACTTCGACCAATGTGTCGAGTTCGTTAAGTAGGATATGATCGTCAATTATATAATCCTTTTATATGTGGTAACAAATACTATAATGATTTTTTCCCTCAATTATATGATCGTCAATTATATAATTCAATTTCTCAATTCAATGATTTTTTTGTTGTAAATTTACAAGCTAAGAGGATTAAAACTGATATGTATATGTATTCGATTGGTAATTGTTCCATATCCGCTCCATTTTCAACCCTACTTATTAGGGGATGAAATAGCAAAGAAATTGATAAGGTTTTTTTTGGATAAGTAAACTTAATCCCTCACTGGTTTCTGAAAGTAGCATAAATTACAAAAAATGTAATAGCATTACAAGTTTTTGTGATAACAGTACAACAAATAGTCATAGAGTGATGAAAAAAACTAATACAAGAAAATTCAAGAAAATGAATAAGAAAATACGATTCTGGGTAAGGATGTGATTGTAAGTTTGTGATAGGGTTTGCAGGAACATTATTCTTAAACGAAACAATGAAGTTATTTCAAATTACAAATAATGTAAAATCTATGAGAGTAGACACAGAAAATGTTTCCCAATTTCCCAGCAGGGGAGAATTGAACAGTTTCGGTGGTAAATTTGTTGTGCTGGTTGGATCATTATTGGCTAACTAATCCTTTTGCTTTTCTCATCATTTGTCCAAGCAGATAATCTTTGACTTCCGATTCATGGCTATCTTAGCTGTTGGAGGATCCCTTGCAGGTTCAGTGCTATGCTTTCTAAATGTACGTATCTGAACGACATCCATTTGTTTACCAGCTTTTGTAATTTTTAAGTTTAATAATATTATCAGCATGTTGTAGGATTTACATACAGAATCAAACCAGCTATATGTATGACCTTTACCAACCAAAGACATGAACATAATCCTAGAATCATAAGTTGACAAGTTGTTCTTATGGACAAGCAATGCTATAGTTTGTATTGTGCATATACTTGTCAGTAGTTGAAACTTCTCAGCTTCATACTGTGGCAATGAAACTCAAGAGCTAACACACAATTCAGATGCAGTTCACAAGTGCTGGTGGGCATGTTTCGGACTTGCTATTGATCAAAGATACAAGCACAATAATATATCAAATAAATGGGCATTCATATAGCTATGTGTTTACTAAGTCGAGGGAAGGGGGGCATGGCATATCAATTTTGCTAACCAGTCAATATTCCTGTAAGCTAATGCGGAATGTTTATGCTCCAACATATTTTTCCGCATGCTCCTCAAGTATTTTTCTTGGCCTGATTTCTTTCATTGTGATGAAAACATTGTTGCTTTTATGTTGGCAAAACTTTGGTTAATTTAGACTGTTATTGAACTTCAATGCTTCATTTTTACATGCAGGGCTGTGTATATATTGTTGAAGCTTATAAGGTTTATTGGACAGCTTGTGTTAGAGGAATTCACTCAGGACAGATGGTTCTACGATTAGTTGAGGCCATTGGTGAGCACTGCTTAACTGAGTAACTCAATATTTTGATTCACATCCACCACTAAGTCTTGTATGGTATATGACCTAAAAGAATGTAGCAGCTCTTTTGTCCACAAAGAACTCCCGTCATTATAGTCAAGTAACTTGTTAAGCCCTTCATGCTTTGGTATAATTTTCCAACTCTTCAAGTGGTTATGTTTTTTCTGAAAAAAAATCGATCAGATGCTTGACATGGATTATTTTTCCCATCTGAATGGTCTTGGCATCTTTGTTTCCGTGTTCTTGCAGATGTATTCCTTGCAGGCACTGTCATGCAACTATTTGGCATGGGGTTGTATGGGTTATTTATAAGCAATGTACCTCCTGGTACAGAGGCTAGTTCAGATCGCGCTCTCCAGAGCTCTTCTTTGTTTGGGATGTTTGCCTTGAAGGTAATTCTTTTTTCTATATCGGCTGAACTCATGCATTATTTGTTTCAACCTCAGGTTAACATGTCTGATTTCTAAAGTAATTTGTGCACAACACCTAAAGATTTGTTTGATTCAGTACGTAAGAATGAAAAAGAGATTAAAGGGTGTCAGTTGAATTACAAATAGCTTGTTTTAGCAAAGTCGCCACTTGTTTGTCAATTTGAGAATTGAAATATGCACCTGTTATGTGCAGGAACGGCCATTATGGATGAAAATCAGTTCTCTCGATGAACTGAAGACCAAATTGGGACATGTCATTGTCATGATTCTTCTGGTGAAAATGTTTGAGAGGAGCAAAATGGTGCAGATTACCACAGGAACTGATCTTCTCAGTTATGCTCTCTGTATTTTCTTGTCGTCTGCATCTCTGTATATTCTTCATAATCTCCACAAGAACGACCCAGCACACGGGGCTCACTAATTGTTCCCACATGAAACCGAAGAATTGTGTGTTTGATGCATAGAGGATCATACAAATCCTGTGTTTATGGTGATTTCTTTATTGTATTGAGAAAAGAATGAGTGTTGCATATATCACATATTTTTTCACAAGTAACAATCATATTCATTCAAAGAATTATAACATGAAAATCTGTTAACTATTGAAATCATATTCATTCGAACAATTATAACATGAAAATCTGTTAACTATTGAGCTAGTAGTGTATGAGTTAAAGAAATCCCAAATTAAGAGTAAGTTACATAATTAACTGAATTAATAAGCCAACAGAAGTTGTTTCCGTATCCCAAGGGTTATAAAATGATTTGATTTCATGGGGGATCACGATTATTACTTGAGACGCAGGAGCGAGACAGAATTCCAAAGAACGAGTAATGATTTGTATTTCTATGACATATATGTATATATTTCTGATTGATACACTATGACCAAGAAATCGAAACCTATAACTGTATAACTGTGTTCTGGGGACTACTAATTTACATCAAACCAATTCCACCAGCTAACACGATTGGTGAAGAAAACCCAAATAAAGAATGGTAATCACTCTGTGTTTCACAACTGAAACCTGGAAAATAAAAATGTATATACAAGAGCTGCAACGCACAAGATCACCGAGTTGTAGTTTGTGCCTCGTGGTGAGCTGTTTACGTCGAATTGTCTGGCGTTGACATATTCATTTTTACCAGAAGAAGATGCAGAAACATTTACAGGTAAAGAACCTGAACACAGATTTAGAAGATTGTTATTTTATGTAATTTGGAGGGAGAATGCTATTTACAATTTCTAACACTTACAGTCATAATTAACCCAACCGATCCGTTGACCGACAAGATCGTAAACAAATATTTTGTCCTTCAAAACGAGGTCTGCACAAGAAAATAGAGTAAGCAACAAAAAAATGATTTTGCCTAATAAAAATGCTATCTTGTTTCTATAATAATAGTAAATCGATTGCTAATGACAATTCACCCATATGTCGAACAATTTATGTGTTTACGGTACTGGTAACTCACTCTTCATAAAATTTAGATAAGACATCTGCTGTATACAGTATACAGTATACACGATCCATGTCACCTAAAGTACTATCTACATGAATTCACAGCAAAAGCTATTTGTTGTTAAAATAATATTCCTACACTATTTAGAGCTGGCAAATTCTCACCTATGTCGCTAATTATTATTTTCTTAAATATCAAATGACATAAAATAAGTATAACATCATTATAAGCATGCTTTACCGAAGAAAATGGCTAGGCCCACTAAAACTGCAAATAAATAGACAGGAAAGGCCACAGTCACAGAGTCCACAAACCTCCTAGAATGGTTATTCCTTGACCTTGATTTTTCTGCCACCCAATACACCAAATTATTGCATTATTCTGGAAAATAAGCATTGTTCAGTAAGAAAGCGCCGAGAAAATATGTATCAATTATGAAAGTACGGCAACAACTTACAACTGTGCCCTGTTGCAGAAGATAGTCTTGAGGTTTAAGTATCATGGATGCACCCCCTTCAAAGTTAAATGCAACCGGGGGGAACACATCCTCTGCGCTGTTGTTTCAGGAAAAAAGTACAAAAATAAGTGTTAACAAACAATCAGATATTACACACACATAAAGATCAGTCATGTAGGAAATTTGAGAAGTAAGAAGGTACCTGCTGGTAGTGATAAAGCATTGATTTCCTTTAGATACAAATGGAGTCGTCGTTTGTGAGACGGAAGAGCTTATCTGCGCAGAATGAAGGGGCATAAGAACAAACTGCAAACCATGTTCAACATACAGATAAAATGCATGTAATCTGAAGCCATTCAAAAATGGCTTGGTCAGCCATTGTGAAATAACTTACAGCATTAACAAAAGGATCATATGCTTCTTCTGCCAAGTAAGCCAGTGTTGTCCCTGAATCAACAATGGTTCCTTGACTAGTAGATGTTGCAAAAACAGATGATGCGATAGACAAAATTTGTCCATTAACAGCAATACTTTTTAGATTCAGATTGTAATGGGGCCTGAAAGATATTAAAGAGGTTATCAGATTCACAACAATGACAACATATTCAAGCCCTTAAAAATTAACATGTACAGAGAATCCAAGGATGATGAGAAAGATTTAAATGAATCCTTCACTTATAAGAAACAAACTACTCATTTTCCTTCGAAAAGATTTTTTTCTTCCAAAAACGGTACATTTTTATTGGCTAATGTGCAAGTCACGTTAGCATTTTCTAGAATCCAACATGTAATGGAACCTTCATTGGAGCACCGATCTAAATGGAATACTCGGTTGCTCAACACCTCATCACTGGATAAGCCAACTAGGCTGAATTCGGTTCAAGAGGTCAAGCATATAATCCAATTATATCATAAAGCCCATGCTTTCGTCTTATAAGGCATACTAGTAAGCCACTGAAGGCTGTGTTGGACTATGGATTTTGAATTTCTGTAATTTGTAGGCAAACAATGCTAGGTTGTCACAAAAGAAAACAAGTGAAATCTAGTGCCCAGAGAATAGTAACCAGAAAACCTGAATGTAAGGTAAAATGGAAGTTCAGAACCTGAACAAGATAAGTCTGAAGAACATATGGTACACAAATAAGAACATAAGAAGCACATATAAGTTCAGAAAATCTCAACATCATTTACCTCAAAAGTCGAATCATTTAACATCTACGAAAACAATTATCTCAGAAATAGTAACATGTAAAAGACTAAAATTTCCAAGCTTTTTGATATTTATACATTAATAGAGTTCACAACATGAACTTACTGGTTTTGAACAAGCGGAGTATATGTGATACCCGGTTCAACAATTTCACCAAGAACTAGTATTCCTCCACCACTGTCTGATCCTTTTAAACAGTGAGAAAACACTCTAGGAGCCACTCCAATAGAAGATAGCTGGGAAATAACTGACAATTCATGCTGCCCAAACCCAAAAATCCCATCAACCGCACGATCAGGCTTGGTTAAATCCCCCGACTGTGAGTTGCTACACCTAATTTTGGATAGAAAAGGCAACAATTAGGACAATATGCAACATAAACAGGACAGAACAGTTTGGAGACGCCAGAAACAACTCAAAAAATACAAAATAACATGACGTATATATGCAAATGTTGAAAACTGATAAGTACCATGTTCATTACCCGAAGATAATTTTTGCTGATGAGTTCAACGTTGATCCATCGGAAGTAATTGTGTCAAAAGACATCGAGTCCGAAACGTAATACCCAGATGTACCACTGCCATCACCGTACTGAAACGAGTAACCACATGCCGAGTTCTTTGACGAAGAAGTACAACCTCCCTGTGACGTTTGAATGCTGTAGCTGCACCTTTCATCTGAGCAGGAGATAAGTGAGGCTGAAGAGGAGCTTCGAGGGTCAAAATACTCCAGTTGGATCTGCAATACGGAAGTAGAGAGAGCAGTCAAACACAGCAAGAAAAAGAAAAGGAATTGCTTTGCATAATAAAGTAAAGCACACACTTAAGAATCAAAAGCAAAAATAATTGGGAACTTAAGAATTACATTGAGGCCACTGGTAGTGGGACAGCCACTGCAGGAAGTGCAGCTCACCCAGAGGACATCACTTCCAGTATCGATCTGCACATAGAATTCCTTCGAAGGGTTACCCAATTTCACGCGGGTGAAGTACAGGCTAGCAGACGAAAGTACGAAACCCATCATCAGAGATTGCAACAACAATACACATCATGGACTATCAATTGAAAAAACACAATCTCCTGACCCAGAAAACATACGTAATACAATTCCATCAAGTCATCCAAAACAGACGCAAGAGGACCAAAAAACGTAGAACCTCAAACAACTCCAATAAAGAAACAACCATCTAATCGCAAACAAACTTAATTCAAGTAGGGTATAAGCACAGCACACCAAATAAATTAAAAAAATATTTTTTTGCCTAAAATAACCAATTTAGTAAATCATCCTTCAAAGCTAAACACGTGAGAACCCTAAACCCTGCAATAATTTATGAACATTTCAACAATTAGGTGAAGGAAACAGCACAAGGCACAAACCAAACCACAAAATTCAAGAAAAAAAAATCCAATTCCAAATGTGGAAGTAACCAACCTCTCCCAACAAAAACCAAACTTTACCAAAACCAAAAATCGGAAAAATCGATTACTGCATACTAAAACACAATCAATCAATCGTATCCTTCAAAGCTAAACAATCATCTACTTACAGACAAACTTTATTCAATAAAGGTGGTTTACAAGCACAGCCCACCAAATCAATTAAAAACAATTTTTTTTGTCAATTATTGATACTTAAAGTAACCAATTCAATCAATCACATCCTTCAAAGCCAAACACGTGACAACCCTAAACTCCAAAACACAAACCAAACCAAACCATAATTTCAAAAAAGACAATCCAATTCCAACTTTGTATGTAACCAAACTTCACCGAAACAAAAACAAAAAAAACCCAAAAAACAAATTCAATAAAAACCCAATTCCAATTCCAACTCCTAACCCCTAAAAATCAAATATTTAACCACCCACCCGACGGTGAAGGGATCGGCGGACCCATCAACGGGAAAATCGACAACCCCGGCGCCGCCTCGGGACGAATTGGACACCCTCGTGACCCCGAGAAGTCTCCGGTGGCGGACTCTATCCCGTACCCTAAGCGTGGAGAGGTCGCCGCCGGGGGCGAAGGCCCGCTCGAGTGTCATCGCGGCTGGGAAGGCCGAGGAGAAGACGGGGAGGATAAGAAGAAGGAGGAGAAAACGCGCCGGCGACGAGCACCGGGCCATCGCCTCCGGCAAGAGAATTAAAGGTTTGGTGGGTTTTAGAGAGAGAGAGAGACGTGAGTTGCACGAATTTTGGTTTGAGAGAGAAGGGAATGGGTTTTTATAGTTGTGTTTATTTGAAAAGGGTAAGAAGGAAGGAAGGAAGGACTGACGTGGGAATGTTTCTGCCTTCTACCTACGCCACCCTCTCTCTTCTCTGACTTTTCTTTTCTGTTTTGTTTTGTTTATGTGTTGACTTGGGTCTGCTGCGGCAGTTAGGGCTTCTAGTTGTACCACCAAAATCTTGTTCGTTTTTTTTTTTGAAGTCTAATTAAACATGGGTTGCATACAAATGCCCTCAATTGTGTTGTCTATACTCCTACACAGCGGCGGATTCAAGATTCTAAATATGATAGGACATCACGTACTAACGTACCAATCGAGAACAAAAAAATAACATACAAGTCAAAAATATTAATATTTCATAAAAAGTTATAAGTAATTTTTTTTTGTAAATAATTCAAATTACAACCTAATAAGTACTTTAACATTATTACAATTGTTCTCGAGGAGTTTTCATATTTTTGAACCAATTTATAATAACATTCATGCTAATACCCATAAATAATTCCTTTTCTAGATAAGTAATCAAACAATCATTCAACATTTGATCTATCATGCTATTACACGATTTATCTTTCACTAGAGTCATTCCGAAAATACTATTTGAACACTTGTCGTTGCTCTGGGAAGAAGTCACACCAACTTCAATAGCAAGTAGAACTTTAAACGAGTCCACCACTTTGTTGCTATACGGTCGCCCCTCCCAATCCTCAAGACTACTGCTTGTAGCTTCCGCCATCGCAGCAGCAACTCCATCTTGCCTCCCTTCAAAATTGAATATTAATTAAACAAGGCTTGTTTGTGGCCGTGTGGAATTAGACCAACTTTTTGAAGCTACCTAGCTATTCACATTACCTTCCATGTGTATTAGTTAATTTAGAAAATAAATAAAAAGTAAAGAATATATAAGAGATGTGTTGTTTAGTAGCATATATGAAGATAAATAAATAAAGTCCTATGTTGTGACATATGGGCGAATAGTTTTGTTGGTTTGAAGTGTGAGTCCAAAGATTCCTCGTGATTCCTTGTTGGTTTCCGATCAGATGGCTGTTAATTTATTTGTCAATCTCAGGTTTAAAAATTGAAACTTCATCTTATTTTTTAAATGGTACGGTACGTACCCCACCAGACACTACAATGTGTCCGTCGCTGCTCGTACATATTAAGTCTTATATGCATATTCGTATATGAACCGTTTAATAGTCGTGTTACTGGTCACTTACCATAATTCATTTATAATTGTGTATTATCGTGTTTATCTATTTATACACAATTACTAAATAGTTCATGTTGTGTACATATGACACATTTACTCATTCAATATCTGTTATATATACACAATTACCTATATAATGCATGTATAGTACATCTATATAGCTATACTACGCAATTACACAATTTTTACTTGTTTAATATATTAATTTTATTTGTTCATTACACAACTAAAGCAACAAAAATGATGTATATTAATATAACGGTTAGTATTCAATTACCCAAGTATATTCGTGCAGTAATCACGTATTACTTGTATTTGTGTACCCAAGTGCTCAATTAATTACCGTGTATTTATCATGTCTCTATCGTATTAATTGTTTTTACTCTTAAATCCGTATCCGGTCCAGTTATTGATCGTGTCACAACCTTATACTCATTTAGTAATCATGTAAAAAAAATCAATCCATATATGCTAATTTCATGTCGTTTTTGTGTCGTGTAATCGTGTTTCGTGTAAGACTGATAAAAATGCCTAAATTTGAAGTAAGAACAATTAAAAAAAGCATTGTAAGAATACTAAAAAGTTTTTTGTGGTATGATACATGATTGTAATTCAAATGTGTTAAGATTTGTAACAACGTCGTGGAATTTTGTAACGTACCCGAAAACAGCGGAAAATTTAAACAATAATAAAGACCGTCAACGGTCAACACAGGGCACGTCACGAGAAAACAAACTAACATATATATAGAATATATAAGATACAGACCCACGTGGAAGTCAAACTATATAAATGAGTCAATTGTGATTACAACAAAAGTGAATGTACATGTAATCACTACCTCAAACAAAAGAAGCTAATAAGGAGAACAGGATCTAATCCCGGGGGCACCGTCCTCGGTCACCACCTGACTCTAAACCTGCTCGCTACCTGAAATGAAAACAAACAAACATGCCTGAGTTCCCTGCAGGAACCCCGTATACCAAGCCTCCTAAAATATAAAAAGGAATTAAAGACAATGCAATGCTATGCACATGATCATCCACCTCGGGCCCACAATAATGCCCTCACCGCCTCCGCGGCACTGAACCACTCCTGTCACTAGGGTCAAGTCAGTCCACCGCTGCCTCACAAGGGTCAGTCGACACCACTGCTCCACAAAAGTGCAGGAAGGAACCCCCGGTACACGCTGCCACCCAAGGAGCGAGTCAGCCCGCCGAATACACAACTCGGGTCAAACGACAGCCGCTGCTCCCCCAAGAGCCGCCAAGCGCGCACCCTGCCGGAACATCCTCGGCCTACCGCTAAACCCTCGCAAACTGCCCAAGGTTTACGGTACACATCCCTCACACCCCGCTCGGTAAGAGAGGAAAAATGGTAGTACAATAATACGCCTTCGTCGAAGGTGAAATCCGTAGCTCTCAAAGCCGGTAATCAACCGTCGCCTCGGAGCCGGTAGTCGACCTATACTCAACGGATCGCGTGTGGATAAATCCACCAACCTGTGGCAGATCGGTCAACCGCTAAAAGCACACCGGTCGACCGGTCCCCCACCCAGTACATGGTACTGTACAAACAAGTCTATCGGTCGAATCACGCCAACCGAAAATACCGACCAATCGGTCGAACAAAAGTCATCTAGCGGTCGACCGTTTGGAAGGTCTACGCTATACATTTTATATACATATATATCTTGTCGGTCGAACCAGGGTTCGTTCAACCGATAAGAAAGTCTGCATGAATCCTGCCCACTGGATTCGGTCGACCGGAACTCCTTCGGTCAACCGGATCAACAAGCACTTCACTACAGGAAAACTGCACTCGGTCGGTCGACCGGATCCAGAGCGGTCGACCGTTTAGATGGTCAACGCTCGTAACCGACCTTGCGCAGTTCGGTCGACCGAGACACACACTCGGTCGGCCGAAGGCCTGTCTAACCTATCTACTGGGTTCGGTCGACCGAAACAACACCGGTCGACCGGCTAATGTAACCCTTTATTTCCCGCGAAATTTGGCATAAACGGTCGACCGTCATACAGACATCGTTCGACCGTTTTCGGGCAGTAAGTTAATATTTATATATACCGGTCGACCGACCCATACACCGGTCGACCGAACAATACATCTTCCCACTGGACAGGCATCATTTAGACGCTGTTCGGTCGACCGAAACACTCAACGGTCGACCGAACCAGTCGTCTTCAACCTCCGTCCAGTAGGGTTTTCACCGGAGAAACGGCACCAACGCCGTCCTCTACACTCTCACACCTCTTTGGGAGTTAATATGAAGACTTGACATACCTTTTGGTCGAGTGAAGAAGCCTCCCGAGCTCCCTTCAACACCTCTTCTCTTCTTCTTCCCTTCTTCTTCTTCTTCACTTCTCCTTCTCTCTAAACTCTTCTCTCACTCTCTGGTAATCCAACCAATGAAGCAAACGTTTTAGTTAAAACCTAACATCTCTATTTATAAAAGAAACCAAGCTTATCTTCAATCCACCTCTTAAACCTCCAATCACAACCAACCAACTCTCTCTCTCTCTTCTTCCAACACCTCATGCATTACTGTTCTAAGATTAGGTTAGGTTAATTAGGTTTAGTTTAGTTAATTAAGGTGTTTTAGATTAGGTTATTACAAATTTAACAAAAAATATGATTATATATATATATATATATATCATTCTCCAACAATTTAAAAATTCAGAGTTTTAACACAATATAATGAAAATCACTCACATATCTTAGACTTATGCAAAAGAGTTGTAAGTGATAAAAAATCGATTCTTCAATATCAATTTCTCCGAAGATAAGGACACCCATTTCCTTAACTTGGAAGGGTTTGATTTAGATTGATGTGATGTTGCTTTAGATCTTAGCGGCACTCGAAGAAAATCCTATAAAGCAGACGATGTGTTTTCTTTTAAGGAAAACGATTAGCGGACGCTAGTGTTCGAGACGCGCGCTTATGTGGTCAGTCCAGTCAGCAGACGCGTTTGAGTTGGCAGTCTCCACAGAAAAAGTTTATTTTTTATTTTATTCCTCGTTTCGTACAAATGTCTACATCCCTCCATCCCTCATTAATGCGTCTCAAATCACTCATTTTCCATGAACATTTTGGCTCTCCTACACAGCACAAGAGACTTGTTATAAATCTCAACATGCGTCTTCCTTTTTCTTCTCTTCTCTTCTGTGGTCCTACCTCTGTGCTTTGATGGAAATCGTTCATGTGTCTTTCCAAGTGGAGCAACCGACAAACGTTCCTAAGGAGGGGATGTTTTTCCCCTCTTTCGAAGAAGCCCAAACATTTTACGTTGCTTATGCCGATTCTTGTGGTTTTTGTGTTAAGAAAAGGCATCACACCCGTTTGTTTGCTACCTCTGGGTCAGGTGTTAATGTGTTGGAACGAGATGCAATGGTGTCAAAGCTTCCGAGGATTTTGGCGTGATGTTCTACTGTTAAAAGTTCAATCAGAAAGTTCTATGCTTTTGCGTATAATTCCACATATACAACAAACAAGACCAAAGTCATCCTTAAGAATGTAGGAATGATCACATTCTTCTTCATTTTCTTCATGTACAGCAGTTGTATGTCTGTTCGGAATAAGAAGTCAGTCTGTTCGGAATATGTTGTGTGTCTGTTCGGAATAAGAAGTCTGTCTGTTCGGATTAAGTGGTGTGTATGTTCGGAATACTTTCTGTTCCATTTCTGCACAAATTTTCAACATAATCTGGACAAACATTTTACATAAACTGGACAAACTTTTTACATAAACAAGACAAGTTTTCTACATAAACAAGACAATCTTTCTACATAAATAATACAAACTTTCTGTTCCGTTTCTGGACACACTTTCTATGCTTTTGCGTGTAATACCACATATACAACAAACAAGACCAAAGTCATCCTTAAAAATGTAGGAATGATCACATTCTTCTTCATTTTCTTCATGTATAACAGTTGTATGTCAGTTCGGAATAAGAAGTCTATCTGTTCGGAATATGTTGTGTGTCTGTTCGGATTAAGTTGTGCGTCTGTTCAGAATAAGAAGTCTGTCTGTTCGGAATATGTTGTGTGTCTGTTCGGAATAAGAAGTCTGTCTGTTTGGATTAAGTTGTGCGTCTGTTCGGAATAAGAAGTCTGTCTGTTTGGATTAAGTTGTGCGTCTGTTCGGAATAAGAAGTCTGTCTGTTCGGAATATGTTGTGTGTCTGTTCGGATTAAGTTGTGTGTCTGTTCGGATTAAGTTGTGCGTCTGTTCGGAATAAGAAGTCTGTCTGTTCGGAATATGTTGTTTGTCTGTTCGGAATATGTTGTGTGTCTGTTCGGAATAAGAAGTCTGTCTGTTCGGAATAAGAAGTCTTTCTGTTCGGAATAAGAAGTATGTCTGTTCGGAATAAGTAGTCTGTCTGTTCGGAATATGTTGTGTGTCTGTTCGGATTAAGTTATGTGTCTGTTCGGATTAAGTTGTGTGTCTGTTCGGATTAAGTTAAAAATAATATTTTATTATGATAAGTCTGGACTCTGCACGAATAAAGGGTCTGCACGCTGTCCTAGGGTCTGCACTATCTGTGTATTGGGAAAAGAATCGTTCAACCTAAAGAATCGGCGTTTTTAAGAAGACCAAAGCACGTGAAGAGAAATTTTGCTGACTGGACGCTGACTCAACACGTCCACGTAAGGCGCGTCCGTGATGCCCGCGTCCGTGTATAAGGACTCTTCTTTTAACATGAAAGATTGAAAGGTGGGATCTTTATTGAATCAAGTCATCAAGTGTGACGTACGTACACGAGATATCCACCAAGTCCATGTTATATCATAGATCTTCTCTGACATTATTCTCTGCGTACGTGGCTGACCAAAAGACTTCGAATTGAACTTAGAATAATGCATGTGAAGACCATCTGAACTTCCCATGTATATTGGTACGACCAAAGTCGGACCACGTCGACGAATTTCGCCGGCACTGTCGATGGTGGTTGTGGTGGATGTAGAAGAGTAGAAGAGAATTTATGTAACCTCAAGAAAAGAAACCACACAAAATGGACTTTGGTTTGGGATTGATATTTATAGGAGATACATAACGATTTTCCAATAAAAGACAAAACAACATTAATATTGCAAAAGACTCTTCTTTCCAAATTCTTTGTGGTCTCTATCATATATATTATCCGTACTTATGGTCTGTTTGGATAGCTTAGAATACTATAGTTTTTGAGAAAAAAATGTATGACTTAGAAAATTACAGGATCACCCTAAGTAATGCATTATAAATCTAAGTTTTTTGTTGAAAATGTGTTTTTCGAAAAAAGAGGTTGATCATACATATATGTATAGTTGTGTACCTTTAGGATATGTATATTATGTAGGTTTGAGTTGTATTGTAGATAAGTTTATGTGTTATTGGATTAATAGAACGGTTGTCTATTGTGTGTTGTGTATTAATTGCTGGGGTAGGTAGTTATGTTAGTTTTCTATGTACAGTATTGAGTGTAATGTAAAAGTTTAAAGGGAAGAAATGAAGCTAATTATTCCATTTTGAAGTTGTATTTGTCATCCCTCTCATCTCAGTGGAGTTGATCTCTTACTCCAAAAGAGATAATTACTCTGTTAATTTTGACCAAAAAAATGATCAAAATGTGATTACTCCGAAAATCCAAAGTTGACACAAATGTTTTTAAAAAACATTAAAAAAATTGAATGCTAGGCTTCGACTCATCGATCCCATATTTAAGAAAATAAACAAAATAATGTGTGGCCTTTGGGATTATTTTTAATTGTTTTCTAAAAATTGTGATAATTTCCAATTTGAGGGTAGTTTAGACATTTTTTGTGGTTAAAAGTAAAACTAGTAGAGAGAGTAAAATGTCAACAAGTAAAAAGACACGGAACAAACTGCTACATTTTAAAAGTTAGTTGTGCAAAGTTCAAACTACTGAAAGGTGAGGAGGCAAACTGTAATCAATCATGTAATTAATGTTGATATGATTCATCTTGGTTAGGTCATTATATGTCTTTTAAAATTCAAAATTAAAAACATATTCCTATATATGTTCTTTTAGAGAGAATTTTTTGAAAAAACTATTAGAAATTTATTCAGAAAACCAAATTAACAATAATACATGTTATAATTTGATGAGTCAAACATTTAAGAAATTTATAGAATTTGATGAAGCAAAGTGACTCAAAGACACACTACCAAATGTATTCGTGCTCTCAAGGTGATAGTCGAGTTAGAGCTGAAGTACAAAAAAATCCAAGTTAAAGTTGAGTGAAGGTGTATTGCAACACTAATTGATTTTCCACTTAAATGTGAGTCGAGTTCGGTCAAAATACAAATTCTTAGACATTGAAGAATGAAGATAGAGGTGTGCCGAGCTGGGTGGAAATACGGTTTATTATTATTATTATTATTATTATTATTATTATTATTATTATTATATGTGATATACCATTCAGTATTTTGAGTAATATTAGGGTAGTTTGTGTTGTTTTCACATATCGTATCATGATGAACTTCCACCGTTTATGTCCTCACATGTGGCGTGTATTGTGCATGTTAGTTGGTCGGGTTTAGGAGGAGGAAGAAGATGAGTGTTTTGGTTTTTTTTCTTCTTCCAATTTTTACGTTTTATTTTTGTTATTCACGTTAAGTCACAAGTTTCTTTTTGAAGTTTAAAGGTTTTGAAATTTTAATTCAAAGAATAGAATAACTTGCTTCTGCCTTTTGATTTCTTCTTACATGCTAAAGCTTCCACCATCTGTTGGGAATCTCCAACAAAGTAGGTCATATATTCTTTTCTCTCTTCTTTACAGTTTACGCACATCCAACTCCTTTTGCGTAATTCAGTTTTAGATATCAACGATACTCCAGTCATGCCATACGAGTTTTACACTAATCCAATTCGTATATAATGAATTGTTTAGATTAGCCGAATGGTTTAGGATACTAATGTTAACTTTTTTTAGTTCACTTAAATCGATATGTTTTACGGAACAAAATTTAATTAGTATAATATCATATATTTATGGGTTTTTTATAAAAAAAACTTGTCAGCCCTCCCACAATATGTTTTTCGTAATTTTAGAGTCTTTCTCTAAAAATTTCCAAGACCTACACCACACAACAATTTATTCTGAAAGTGTTCCAATTTATTGAATTAGCAAGGCAAATATAAGGGTTAATTACAATTTGATACCTGAACTATGTCCTCATTTTACTTTGCATTCCTGAACTTTAAAACACAACAATCATCTCATTTATACTTTCGTTAGGTAACATTTTACCCCATTGAAATTTAAGAATATATTATTTTTCCACATAATTGTGTTGTATATACCTAATATACTAATATTCCTAATTTTATTTTAAATTCAGATCAAATTGAGAGTCATATCTCATTTGTATTTTGATTTGATTGACTACTAATACGACAAAAATTCCAACCAAATCATATATCTAATTTGATCCAAATTTTAACATAAAGTTATGAATTATGAGCGTTTCAGGCAAAAAATGCATTAAAAAACGACGAATGTATACAAATAATGAATTTTTGAAGTTTGGAACGAGGAGATGATTAAGTGTTACAAAATGAAAGTATAAGGAAGATGAGGTGATTGTCGCCTTTTAAAATTAGGGTGCACGGTAAAATCAGGACATATTTCAGGAGATTAACTGTAATTAACCTCAAATATAAATCACATAAACTTTAGTTGTAATTACATGTTAGTACAATATCATAAATTTAATTAATACCGACGTAGTACAACACTTTACACTCACCCCTCACAATGGTCACTTGTGGTTGATACTTTTTGTCGTGTTTACAAGTTGGTCTTTACATCTTAAAAAGAGTGCCACCCCCTGTTGGTTGAGTGGTTGAAACTTTGATACCATAACAGAAATGAGTTCTTGGAGCACCCATGCGGGGATGCAAAATCAGGTCTAGACGGGTATCCCGTTCTTTTTTGTATTGATTTTCTTTAAAGTATCATTTTAAACTTTTTTAAATCGTTTTTCATATATATTTTTTCTAAAATATGTTATTTTATTTGTTTAATTTTTTTATACAGATCGACGTCCAAACATAAGTGTAGGGTACACGTGGCCCACAGTCAATTGGCCCCCTTTTTTTAAATTTTTTTGTAAATATGTTTTGGAGATCTGTTTTTTTAAATCTTAAATTTTTTAATCATTTTTTAAAAATCTATTTTTGGTATTTTTAAAATTTATTAATCTTCCCTTGTGTTGATCTTAATTTTTTGGTAATTTTCATTTAATTTAAATTATGTTAATTAAATTATAATCCTTCAACAAAAACATTAAAAAATACATAATACTTTTTGTTTAATTAGATTAAGTAATTACAAAAATAATTTATTATGTAGTTTGTGAATTGTTGTGAAAGAATAAAAAAGAAGGTGAAAGGAAATGACGTGGATGAGAGATAATGATGAATAGTTGGGTTGTGATAGTTGAAGTCTCGGGGTTTTTCCGTTTTTGGTTGAGTTGGATTTGTGGTTAGATTTGTGGTTGTGGTGATGTGGTAGAGAAAAAAAGATAGAGTTGGGTTGAATTTGTGATTGGGTAGTGGATTGCCTTACAAGAGCTCCTAATCCAAAAGTTAATTCACAGATGAAAGAGTAAATTAATGTTCCTTTAACTCGTTAGACCAAGAAAAACTTAGTACTATCGATGTGAAATTGTTCTTTGATTTTAGCCCAAAACAAAGTGTATGCAAGCTTAAAACCATAGGTGTTCTTTTTTCTCCTTAGGTTTTCACCCTTATTATAATTACATCTTGAGATGCATGCCAAGTTCACGTTCACATTTTGCCTCCCAAATTTCACGATTTAATTTAAATAGTAGGGTAGTTAACACACACGAAACACTAGTGTGTACATCACTTAGTTGTTTTTTTCTTCACGATTACGGATTTAGACAAGATTATTAGTTAATTGTTGTTATTTGAATGTGTGCCGTGTGCGGCAACATTTTTTATTTCAATCAGTCACGCGCGCGCTGTCAAGATATAAAAATATTAGGAACCAAGACTTCAAAGAATACTTAATTGTTTAACTTTAGCACTCATATTGTTATCGAAAATGTAAGTTAGCAAGTAATTCAAGGTTTCAAAATGGTGAATTTATCAAAACACATTTGGTAATTATGGATTTACTTAATAGAGCGTTTTGAGCAAAAGGCAGTGCTATACTGATCAGAAGGTGTTTTCATTATCTACTTTAATTAGAGCTATTAAGATCTGAGAAAACCATGACATAATGTACGTTCTTGTTGGAGGAAATGTTGCATAATATCAAAGTAGTGATAAAAACATGTTCAGACTTGTCACAAAGTCATAATGACAAGTTCTAGATACAGTAGTACCAAATACTCAATTTATAACACTTTTGATCATGTCCTGAAGAAATACCCACCTATTAAATTAGTTATTTGTAGGTACTTGACAACAGTCACAATTTTGTGTACGTGTGATGCTTTCTATTCATCTACACAATTCATGAACAATGCTTTTGTAACATCCTCAACACAGCGAAAAATTTAAAAATTTTATAACACTCAATCAACAAAGGATATTACGCAAATAAATGAAACAAGTGCACCAACATATATATAATATATATATATATATATGAACATCAGAGTATTTCAAAAGTTGTGATTACATCAAAAGTCTAAACAAAGAAAACAGTAATCACTCGACCTCAACTGAGAGAAAGCTGGATCCGGTAGCGCTGCTCCTCTCCTCGGTCACCACCCCCTATCGCCGATCACAGCCTGAAAGTAAACATGCAACAATGCCTGAGTTTCCAGAAGGAAACCCCGTATGCCAAACACTACAATACATGAACTGAAAGACACCCTAGCATGCAATTCTACTAAACAAGAAAACATCTCAAAATAGGCTGGGCTCCAGGGCTTCTCACCCAACCACAACACACACTCGTCGCCAAGCTGGGCTCCAGGTCTTTTTCAACCAACCCCTACACGCGGTCCCTGTTCAGGCTCCAGGCCTTTTTCAGCCAACCTGAACGCACTACGGAGCTCCAGGTCTTTTTCAACCAACTCCGCACAGACTAGCTGAGCTCTAGGTCTTTTTCAACCAACCGCAGCTCTCACACAGTTACGGGGCTCCAGGTCTCTTTCAGCCAACTGCCGTAACACCACAATTCTAAACTGGGCCTCAGGTCTTTTTCAGCCAATCCCAAGCTCTCACGCCGTTACGGGGCTCCAGGTCTTTTTCAACCAACCACCGCAACTCTCGTGCACCCTAGCACACTTGCCGGAAGAACATCGGCACCACAACTCGCCCCACACGGACGACCACAACAACAACACCTCCATAGTGCAAAACTGGACACAAACGGTCGACCGAACCAAAAGTCCCGGTTGACCGAATCAAGCAAATACAGGGCAAATCACCTCGACCGACACTCCCTCGATCGACTGATTTCCCCAAACCACACTCGTTCGGTCGAACCCAAATCACGGGACGACGCCTCCACGAGCACGTCTCCTTAAAAACACGATCCGTCGACGAAACTCCCACTCGTACGACGATCACTGCCTCTCGACACACTCAAGCACTCCAACTCCTCCTTCCACCTCCAACCACAACCACAGAACCCGTGTTAGGTTGAGAGAGAGAAAGGGAAACGCGATGGATGGGTTAGCAAAACCACGAACTCACCTCCGACCACCAACAACTCCGATCACCCCAATCTCTCCGGAGAACACCACCACCACCACGCCGGTGCACTGAGAGAGGGAGAGAAACGTGAGGGAGAGAGTCGCGAGAGAGAGAGAGAGAGAGCTCACCAAATAATATCTCCCCCAAACCAAATCCTCACCATCCACTCCTAATCCATTCCATCTCCACCACTCATCTCATCTCCAATCCATCTCAACCCCTCATACAACCATCTTCAATCCCAGCCGGCCATTTCCATCTCCCCTAATCACCACCTAATGAACAACAAACACCCAATTAGGATTAGGATCCTACAGCTTTATTGTATAACTATAAAATAACTAATGCTTGGGATAAGATATTCCTTAACCTGTCGTATTTGGTAACATGAGATCAGAAGAACGCGTCAACACAATGATAAAAATACAATAACATGCACAATTAGATGAACAAAACAAGGAAATTAGGATTCGGTTTTGCTTCATGTTATTTTTTAATCTATTTCGGTAGGCAACCTTGCCATGCCACATTAAGACCTAACTAACATCTATATTAAAATATTTGGTGTAATAATTCAAATTGTTTTCTTGATTTCTAGATGTTCTCTGGAGACATAAGTAGTCCAAAAATGATAGGGACTAGTACAGGTGTGTATGATTTATAATTTTTCTTCAGTAATCCGTTTCTGGGGCAAGATCTTAAAATTGCTCAGTTTGCAAGTTAAGAAATTGAAAATCAATAAACACACTCACAAAGATATCCAAAGTTTTTTTGAAAGACTATAATCTACTATCAATTAAATCTCAAAGATACAAAACCACGTCATGGAAGTGTAAAACCATAGTCTTGGCCTTTGAAGAATGAAAACTCTAGGCAGTAACCTTTTAGTCAGCCATTGGTAAATAATTTCAAAAGGGATTACATATATGAGTTGTACACATATAAACAAATTAAACTATTTAATAATCGTAAGCGCGTCAGCTACACCTGCCTTTAATATATATATATACATTTTTCTGTTCATAAAAAAGAAAATCGAAGTCAAACGCCATTCGATAGTCAATGTTTGAAAAATGCAATTTGGGCAATCATGATTAGTGGCAGGTTTTGAATTTTGACTAATGGTTGTTAACTAATGCGTGCTTAGAGTTGAGTCTTGGTCTTTCTTTGACATCCGAGGTGTCCATTTCCGACACGATTTTCTTAGATTGTTATTATTTTTGATGATCCACTTGGGATTTATTTGCGGAAATTAGGTTTTGGAGCTTTGATTCTTAAAATTGGATTTTGAGATATTTTATCTTAACTTCCGAAAAGCTAAGGTGTAGTTTAACCCAAAATTTAGAGGAAAAAACACTCTTTACTAGCTTCTCGATTCTTATATAAAATCTCAATCACCAAGCATAGCAAGCTTTAGTAAGGCAGTAAGGTCGATGGCAGCCATATTTTTAATGCCAATTAATGCAATACAATCACAACATGTAGAATAACAATTGTGCAGTAAAGGTGATCTCAAATTCAATATGACGATTTTCATTTAGGTTGGACGACATATCAAATATGCAGCTAACTTTGAAAGATTGATACTTATTAGAACTCAAGGGCCGGAGTCAAATTGGGTGGACTGGGCCGTATGACCGAGCCGAATTGGATCGAGCTAGTTCGTTGGACCCAAAATGGTTAATTGGAACTTATGGGAGTCAAATAGGTTCAACTAGCTCAAGTGAATTCAAGGGAATAACTTATGGGAGGAGCCCAATGGAGTTTGAAATGAGTGGGTCGATGTTTGAATTTAGTTGGTCCATATTTGGATAGCATTACTTACACTTTTTGTGCGGTAACGATCGAGTGAAAAAACATCATGTAATGTGACTCTCATTCATGGTAGGAAAAAAAAATGGTTTTAAACCATATCAGTTGATCCCAGAATAGTTGTATAGGTTGTAAGCACTTTTTTCCTTTTTCATTTTTCCGAAAAATACAATTTTCTAATTATGAACAAGTTATCCTCTCAATCTTGTCATGCCCTTTTTTGGCGTTGATGTGATTCTACGTTGTGGTTGTGGAGCTACTTGATGATCTCGAATTTAAATGGTTATTATCAAGTTATATCATGGTTCATGGACTGGTATATGTAATTTGTACGGGTGGGAACAAGTCCAAATAAGTCGGGCTAGGATTCCACTTGTCGCAAAAAATAGTAACGGAAAGGTTACTACACACTTATATAATAGAATTTGTATTCTATAATTAGTTTTTTTTTTTTCAGCGCACAAGTTTAAGTTTTTCAAGCAGAACATGAACTTGACACGTTTACTAAAAGAGCTCAAAATAGTTTTTGAACTCAATTTATTTATTAGATGGGACATTATTAAGACGAGCTTGAGCGAAGTAACAAGTTGGAACAAGAGTTAGCAATTATATTAAACCTGAGCTTGAGCAAAGTAACAAGTTTCGAACAAGAATTAACAATCTTATAATTGAGCTTAACCCTATGATATTGTCAAAGCACATTATTAAGGTCATAGGTTATTAATTTTCTTCCTCATGTAATATCTAAAAAAATTCTCGTGCAACTACAGAACCACATTTCTATTTTTCCATTAACAAATTAGAGAAATAGAATATTTAAGACGCCTAACAGGAATTTCCACCATTATTTGTTTTTCAAGAATGTTGTATTCAAGCTTACCAGGAATGTAATTTTTGTATTTCTTTGTGTATTTTTTCTTAATGATTTGTACTAGAAGTATTAGCGATTTATCTATGAATAGATATGTTCAAATTATTTTATTTCATGCATCCAGTAAATTCCAATCATCATGTTGCAAAACGTAAAGTTCATTTATTCTAATGTGCCGAAACAATATTGTACATAAAATAATTAGGCTGCTAAGCCCGCCGCCTCCATTTCGACAAGACAAAGTAGCGACGATATACAAATTAAAAGAAACAACCAATCATGGGACTAAAGAATAAGAAATAAAGTTAGTAAAACTCCCAGAAATCTTTTGAGAATGTGAATTAGATCAATTGGTATCCAAGAATTTTTTTTCAATCTGATTCTACTAGAATTAGCGATGAGCTTAGAGACCGGATTTTTCTTTACATCCTGATTTCGACCCACCACAATACAACATGTACAAACCGAAACTCTATGGAAGTCTATGGATATCATAGGTCTGAAAAAGAATGGATACTGACTCGAATATTAACATTTCTATATTTAAACTATATATGCATAAGGAATAACAATTGAATATAGATAAGTATCGGATGTGAACTTATATCAAATATTATCACACAAATTCTTAACTCTACTATTACCATTACTGTTATCACATTTAAACGGACTTTGTATTCAACGATTATATATATCATACTTAACAAATTGAAATCCGTCGATCAAACGGGATATTATAAGGACCACTTTCTCTTTTAAATATCACATATCACATCTAGTTTTTAGAACCTCTGTACTACTGGAAATGCTACTACTAATACATATGTAACCATTTGCCGCATGCAGACAATTCTCTTCATGTTAGATCATAATTCATGGTTAGGACTAATCCCGTGGTTAGTGGGGGTTTGCATGGGAAAGGAAAGAGGAGACGTGAACAGTGGGCGTTGGGTATGGTGATGGTGTAGGGGTGGTGACGTGATGATGGTGTGTTGGGTTTAAATACAAACATCTCTCTCTCTCCCTCTCTCTCATTTTGCTCTCTCTCACCTTCACTCTCTTCTCTTTTCCGTCGGCTAGTTGTGGAGGATGAGACTCCTGCATGAGGCGCGCGTGCGGTTGCAGACCGGAGGTGGTTTCTTGAGTTCTCCTGCGGGCGTCGTCGATCGCTTTGAATATGTATGTTGGCTTTTAGTGTGGTTTTGTTGTTTCCCCATGTTGGTGGGAAGTTGGAGTCGGTCGCGGGAGGTCGGAGACCTCGCCGACGACGAGAAACGACGTAAAATCCTTGGCTGACGCAAGGTTGCTGTCGACCAACGGTCGACCGGTTTTACTATTTTGCCCCCACTTTAACCAACACCGGTCGAACGATGCCATGTGGCGGACGACCGGTTGCTTGTGTGCTGGTGAGTTGGAGGCTTCTTGTTGGGTTTCGGTCGACTGCTACTAGCGATTGGTTCGACATGAGCTTAAGTGTACCTGATTTTATTGCATGTTGTTCGACTGTTTTCGATATATTGTTCGACTGTGATATGTAGGGGTGAGCAAAATTCGGCCCGGTCCGGGCACCCGGACCAAACCGGACCGAATTTTTTCGGTCCGGTCTTCGGTCCACAAAATTTTGGAAATTCGGTCTTCGGTCCAGACCGGACCGAAAATTTAAGGGGAAAATTCTGGTTTTGGACCGACCCGGACCGGACCGGACCGGACCGAACCGAACCTATTCGGTCCGGTCTTCGGTCCGGACTTCCCAAAAATTCGGGTTTCGGTCCGGTCGGGTTCGGTCCGGTCCGGTCCTGGACCGAAGCTCACCCCTAGTGATATGACGTATACTATTATGATGATCCTGGTAGTTTTCGGTCGAACGAGACCCCTGAGTTGGTCGACCGAATACACTTGTATGATTTGACCAACTCTGCATTTTGACCTCGTATTCGGTCGACCGGTTTTAGACTGATGTCCGACCGTCTGGACTTAAGTGATACGCAGAATAGTTCGACCGTTGTAGACTTTCGGTCGACCGAACCTATTGGGGACGGTCGACCGAACATATGGGGGACAATCGACCAATTAAGCTTGTTTGGTCGACCGTTTGTGTGCAAAACTGAATTCCTGGTCCTTGCGTTTGTGTCAACTCTGTCCATGGAAACCCGTGTCCTCGCTTAGAGCTTAAGCCGGGAGGTGACGGCGGGTACGTGCTTGTGCCTGCCCAGGGACCGCTGTGTGGAAGAGTGTGGACACTTGGGTTGCACCACCTCCGTGTTGGACCGTGGTGTGACGTGTTGTTGCCTTACTCTCTGTAGAGTAGCAGACGTGAGGGATCGCAGATCCCAATGCGTGTTGACACATGGCTCATGGAGCATGATGACCCTGCAGACTACGGTTTGGACCCGTCCGATGTTGTGACGGACGCATGTTGTACCGCCGAGGTTGTGCTGGCGATGTCGCCGAGGTTTTTACCAACGATGATGGTGCCGACGATGTTCCGGCTTGTGGTTGTGCCGGACGTATGTTGTACCGCCGATGTTGTGCCAGCGATGCCGCCGATGTTGTTTCGGTGATGATCTCCGATTGAGCACCTATCTTGGGATGTTGACCGACCAGGCTATGGCTCCGTCGAGGTGGTGTAGACCGCATGGTTACTTTGCGCGGAGGTGCGGACGCTCCTCACCGATCTCTTTGGCTCGAGTAGTCGCGTGTGGGGGTGCGTCGCGTACTGTCCGTAAGACCGTATGTGCCTACGGTAGGTTTCCGAGGGAGACCCGTTGTTGTTGCTGGACTGATGTCCTTGTTGACTCTTGAGGGTCATTGTGTGGTTGGATTAAGGTCTCGTTTACCCTTGGAGGGATTTGATGCATTGCAGATGTTGATATGACATGCTACTTGTATGATATGTTCATTTACCGTACTGTTGCATTCATATAGGCGAGCTTGACATACGGGGTTTCCTAATGGGAAACTCAGGCATCGTTGTTTGATTCATGTTTCAGGACCGCAGTAGGTTATGTTGGGTGGTGACAGCGGGCACACACATTTTGGGGTCAGGATCATCTTCGGACTCTTCGAGGTCGTCATGATTACTTGTACCTTCTTTTGTAGTATTGTTGTAATCATGTCTTTTGACAAACTCTGTTGTATTATTGGTGCACCGACTGTTGATTTATATGATTAACGTTCCCGTTGATGAGTTTTATCTGATTATCTCTTGATTGTTAAATTTTTAAATTTCTGCTATTTCGAGATGTTACACTTCAAGTTGGTGCATGTGATATGATTCGATCAATCCTCTGGTGAAACATATATGATGTATATTACTATTGCAACTTTGTTTTGAATAACAAGGTAGGTGACTTCTTTTTGGCTAAGATGGTGTTCTTTGGGTTACCAACTACATCATTTTAGTCAAGCCGAAATAGGTTGAACTGAAATATTGGAGTCGAGTCAAAACAAAACATTGGAAGGAAAAAGATGAATCTTTTCACATGTTTTCTCCACTTCATTCGTATTTATATTAATTCCTTTAAATTGAAATATATATTAACCACCTGAAAGGTATAATTTTCAGCATAGTTGAAATTAGAGCGCATCGAAGACAAAAGATATAAATAAAAGAAAAATGGTGGGCATCGACGCAAAATCCCTCGAAAAACATGGTAAGGAATAAGGATATATCATTGTTGAGCATTAGCACAACTATACTTAAATGTTTCGCGTCTACATAGCAAATCATCCGTTGTTTTATCATGATAGATCTACCTAAACTAATTAACAAGCTTATCAATATAACATAAAATCTGCTGTTTTCTTGTCTGAACTTTGAAATATGGTTGGTCCGCCAACCTTGGTAATATAGATTAATGGACCATCACTTCCGATTTAGGACGTGCATCACTTCAGTAGGTTTCATTGTCTAAATCAAGTTTGGTATGACGTTGCCTTCCGCAACTAATATAATTGATTGGAAACAATTGATCTTGCTTTGTTACCTAACCGTGTTTAATATTTGACCGGATAAAGTGATGATTGCTCGTCCTCGTCGAGAATTGTTGGGATAAATTCTAACAATGCTACTAAGACACGACGAAATTAAATACACCAGTAGAATATAAATACGAATATTGAATGTAGAATTAAACTAAACTTTTCTCTCTCCCAAACTAACAAGCAATAAAACACACAAAAGATTAAATATACAAGCAATAGACAAACGCACACATAAAACAACCACGTTACACACATTTTACAAGGTTCGACAACATGCCTACTGTGAGATCCTAATCCTAATTGAGCTATAATTAGTTGTTTAGGAGGAGATCGGATTGGACGGCTGGGATGGAGTGGAGAAGATTGGTTTGGATGGTTGAGATGAGAGGTGGGTTGCTTATAAGGTCGATTCTCTCTCTCTCTACTCTCTCTCACTCTCTCACGTGACTCTCTCTCTCCCTCTCAGTTTTGTGCTCCGGCGAGTGGAGGTGATCTCCGACGAGGTTATAGTGGTCGGCGCCGGTTGGTTGGTGGAGGTGCGTTTGGTTGTATGCCCAACCATCTCATTTGTACTTATTCTCTCTCTCATGTCGTCTACCTCTCAGTGTTTAGGTGTGGCGAGGTGTTTCGTCGGAGCGAGGGTGAGGTCGTAGATCGTCGAGGTGCGGTAATCGTCGAGTGAACGAGAAGTTCGTCGGTGGATCGTGATTTTTGGAGAAGTGCTCGTGGAAGCAATGTCGAGATTCTTCGAAGGTTTCTTCAGACTTTCACAGTATGTCAAACTTGTAGTAGTAGCTCACTATTGTTGTGTGAGTATTTGGAAGTCGACGGTAGGCTGAAATGCTCCTCGCAAGTAAACGTGTAGCAGTTTTACTGCAGGATCGGTCGACCGGTTGGTGCAACGGTTGACCTTTCCTAGTGAGAATTCAAGATTTTGCCTCACACCGGTCGAACGATGCCTGTGGGCGGTCGACCGGTGGTGCGTTAGAGGCAAACCCTGGTTGGTTTCGGTCGAACAAGCCTCTTTTGCCGTTCGACGTGTGCACTGTTGTAGGTCGGTTGAGGGTGTTGACCATCCAAACGGTCGACCGCTAGTTGACTCATCCGACCGACAACTTAAGTTAACTTATTGGTTGGTTCGACTGGTGTTGATTTGATTGGATGGTGGATTTTATTGGTGGAATTCGGTCGACCGAGTGTGCTCGGGGGTTCGACCGGTTGATTTGTTGAGCGATGGAGGATTTTTACTGGTAGTTTCCGGTCGGACGTATCCTCTTTGACGTTCAACCGATTGGTCGTCGTTTTCGTTGAACCTGGGAGGTGACCTTCTAAACGGTCGACCGATCCCTGACTTTGGTTCGAACGAACGTGTGTTGTTGGTGAGAATTGTTCGACCGATGGAGTGTCAGTCGAGGCAGTTGCCCTGTTTTAGTGTGAGTCGGTCGACCGTGACTCTTGGTTCGGTCGACCGATTTTGTCCAGTTTTGCATGTATGAGGTGCGGGTATTGTGGTCGTCCGTGTAAGACGAGTTGTGGTGCCGATCTTCTTCCGGCAAGTGTTGCGGTGGTTGGGGGAAAGAGCCATGTAACCTCGTAACTGCTGTGAGAGCTGCAGTTGGGTGAAAAAGCCATGAAGCTCAGCTAGTCTGTGCGGGGTTGGGTGAAAAACCCTGGAGCTCCGTAGTGCGTTTAGGTTGGGTGAAAGAGCTTTGGAGCCTGAGCAATGACCGTGTGATAAGGGTTGACTGAAAAAGCCCTGGAGCCCTTAGAGCGTTCGGGTTGAGTGAAAGAACCCCGGAGCCTTGGTCGTGTCGTGGTAGTTGTGGTTGGGTGAAAAAATCCTGGAGCCCAGTTTGACGACGTTGAGTGTTGCTGTGGTTGGGTGAGAAAGCCCTGGAGCCCAGCCTTGTGTTTATGCCTTTTTTGTGGTTAGAATTGCATGGTAGTGTGTTTCAGTTTCATGCATTGTAGAGTTTGACATACGGGGTTTCCTTCTGGAAACTCAGGCATTGTTGCATGTTTACTTTTCAGGCCGTGATCGACATTAGGGGGTGGTGACCAAGGGGAGGAGCGCTGCTATCAAATCCTGTTTTCTCTCATTTTGAGGTCGAAGTGATTACTTGTATATTTTGTTTAACCTCTGATATAATCATACTTTTGAAATACTCAGATATATATATATATATATATATATATGTTGGTGCACCGTCTCTTTGTTTTACGTAATATCCTCTGATTGTGTGTTATAAAATTTTAAATTCTTCCGTTATTGGAGCATGTTACACCTACACCCTTCAGGAGGTCATCCGCGGGTTTCACTTCCTTTTTCCTCTTCTCCAACGAAACAAACAAACAAATATTACAAGGGTTGATGGACTACCACCCCATTTCAGTAAGGTACGAACTACAGTTTCCAATACGGTCAACCGTTTTTCCTGTTTTTCTTACGATAACAAATTTAAAACAATTTCCAACAAGAATATACGTTGGAATCATGTGAAATCAATAGATCATGTGAATTATGAGTTTGAAACTTTAAATCGAGTATTTTAGCGGTCCTAGTAGTTACCATTTGTTTCATTGTCCTCGTGGTGACGTGGTTCAGTTACTGTAACGTCGCGTCCCTGAACCCGCATCGAGCCCGAGTCTCGGTCCGTCACCCATGCACCCACTGACCCACAACACCCACCTATTGCCACAAAACTTAAGTTGGTAAGTGTTATGGTAGTAGGCTCATGTTTTTATATCCACTCCAACATTCTCATGTTAAGCAATGTGTGACTAAACTTGGGGGTTTTACAACCTACCCCACTTGAACACTTGACGTCCTCGTCAGGGTCAAACCACTCAGTCACCAGGCGTTGTGGGATTCTAGAGGTGGCTCCCACCCTTTAGGTGTAGCACTTAGTTCCCACAATTCCGGCTGGTTCAGGCTCTCATACCATCTGTAACGTCCCGTCCCCGAGCCCGCATCGAACCCGGGTCCCGGTCCCTCACCCATGCACCCACTGAACCACAACACCCACCTATTGCCACAAAACTTAAGTTGGTAAGTGTTATGGTAGTAGGCTCATGTTTTTATATCCACTCCAACATTCTCATGTTAAGCAATGTGTGACTAAACTTGGGGGTTTTACAACCTACCCCACTTGAACACTTGACGTCCTCGTCAGGGTCAAGCCACTCAGTCACCAGGCGTTGTGGGATTCTAGATGTGGCTCCCACCCTTTAGGTGTAGCACTTAGTTCCCACAATTCCGGCTGGTTCAGGCTCTGATACCATCTGTAACGTCCCGTCCCCGAGCCCGCATCGAACCCGGGTCCCGGTCCGTCACCCATGCACCCACTGAACCACAACACCCACCTAATGCCACAAAACTTAAGTTGGTAAGCGTTATGGTAGTGAGCTCATGTTTTTATATCCACTCCAACATTCTCATGTTAAGCAATGTGTGACTAAACTTAGGGGTTTTACAACCTACCCCACTTGAACACTTGACGTCATCGTCAGAGTCAAGCCACTCAGTCACCAGGCGTTATGAGATTCTAGAGGTGGCTCCCACCCTTTAGGTGTAGCACTTAGTTCCCACAATTCCGGCTGGTTCATGCTCTGATACCATCTGTAACGTCCCGTCCCCGAGCCCGCATCGAACCCGGGTCCCGGTCCGTCTCCCATGCACCCACTGAACCACAACACCCACCTATTGCCACAAAACTTAACTTGGTAAGCGTTATGGTAGTGGGCTCATATTTTTATATCCACTCCAACATTCTCATGTTAAGCAATGTGTGACTAAACTTGGGGGTTTTACAACCTACCCCACTTGAACACTTGACGTCTTCGTCAGGGTCAAGCCACTCAGTCACCAGGCGTTGTGAGATTCTAGAGGTGGCTCTCACCCTTTAGGTGTAGCACTTAGTTCCCACAATTCCGGCTGGTTCATGCTCTGATACCATCTGTAACGTCCCGTGCCCGAACATGCATCGAGTCCGGGTCCCGGTCCGTCACTCATGCACCCACTGGCTCACAACACCCACCTATTGCCACAAAACTTAAGTTGGTAAGTGTTATGTTAGTGAGCTCATGTCTTTATATCTCACCCCAATATTCTCATGTTAAGCAATGTGAGACTAAACTTGAGGGTTTTACGGTTAGGCTCGTGGCATTTGATTCACATACACACTTTAGCTCCGCATCGTTTCCCATCAAAGAACCACTGTTCCAATACAAATAGAGAACGCCTTCTGATTTAATGATATGGATAATTAGTAACATTATATCATTATGGAATGTCTCGATACAGTGTATTGAATATAATATCACAAAATTCCACATCCGTTTGCAAACTGAATTGCTAAACATCGCCCCAAAATTACTTAAATCGCCCCTTGAAATTACCAAATTGCCATTCATCCTATTTTTGCTTATATATCTCACAATTTCACTCTTTTTTCAAAACTTTCTCTTCCTATACCTACTACAGAAGATTAGGAATGTCTCGGAGGCCAGGCAAGCAGCCAGCAGTTCCCCCGGTTTACCCGTATACGGTAACCTTACTTTATTTATTTGTTTTAAAAAAAAAATGGTCGGCGTCCGAGGGAGACGCCCCCTGCATGGGGGAGCGGCTTCCGAGGACGCCCGACCCATGCGGGGGGCGTCTCCCTCGGACGCCGACCACTAGCGGGAGACGTCTGGGGAAGACGTCTTCCCCATGGAGGAGACGTCTTCGGCAGACGCCTCCACCATACGGGAGGCGTCTCTCGCAGACGCCTCCACATTTTTTTTAAATTATTAAATCTGATAATTACTTTAATAAATTGTGATAAATCTGAAAATTTAATTTAACAAATTCTTATTAAGTTTAACATTTGTGATATTTAGTTTTAACAATTTTTGATTTAGTTTAACAATTGTTTTAATTTAGTTTAACAAATTTTGATTTAGTTTAACAATTGTGATAATTTAGTTTAACAAATTTTGATTTATTTTAACAATTGTGATAAATATGATAATTTAGTTTAACAAATTTAACAAATTTGTAATTAAAATTTCAATTAATAGTCATAGGGTCACAGTGGAGGGAAAGGCAAGTCGATACCATTACACGCCTTTCGTTCTTTAGAGGATGATTCAGCACCGCGTCATCCACGTAGACGGGGGATATCTGCTTCCGTCAGGAGGGAGAGAGAGGCATTACGTCGTCGTGAGGAGGATGATGATTCCTTCGATGATGAGCATCTGGACAGTCCCGACGACGGGAGCGACGATGATGACCCGTATGAGTTAGAGCACCCAGAGGTGGAGAGGCAGGGGGAGTATAGCAGAGGACGTGGTCGAGCGGGTACTTCTACTTCCGCCGGATGGATGGTGCGTAAGGGTACGGGTGGGAGGTTTACGACCTGAGATTCGAGCTCGTGCACTGTTGATCCCCGCGCTCAGAAGAAGAAGAGGGTCCAGGACAATTCTTGGATAGTGAGCAGTATGACGCCTGGTGGTCCTTTAGATGGGAGCGTCATTCCTAGTTTCTGGGGTCACATCGCTAGACGGATCTAGGACGGAGAGGATCGGAAGGTTCTGAAGTGCCATAATCGGCACAGAGACTGTACAGCACTACAGGGTTGACGGTCGACACTGAGTGCTGATATCAGAGAGGAGATTAGTGCCACGCATTTGGGGCACTTACCGTACAGCATGTTCCCTTATCTCGACATGCCTTTGATTTCTGCGTTTGTGGAGCGGTGACAGCCTGACACCAACACTTTCCACATGCCTTTCGGAGAGATGACGATCATGCTTCACGATGTTTTCCAGATCCTGCGCATTCCTGTGGATGGTCGTCTGGTTAGTGCTCAGGGGTCGACGTCTGAGCTGAGGTGTTATGTGGCAGAGTTGCTTGGTGTCACACCTGATGGTCTGGCGAGAGATACAGCTTTATGGAGTGGTGGTGGTGTCGGCATCGACTCCCTTGAGGACCTATGCAGACGGGCACGACCTCCGCGAGCCGATGATACACAGTTGACGGCGTACCTATTCTTGATGCTCGGAGCCGTCTTGTTTGTCGACAAGAGTGGTTGCCGGATCAGACCACGCGATCTACTGGAGGATAGGGACCCGGAGACCGTTCGTGAGTACTCGTGGGGGTCAGCAACGTTGGCATACCTGTACCGTCAGCTTGGGATAGCTAGCCGTGCGGATTGTTCTGGGATTGCAGGTTGTCTTACGCTGCTGCAGGCGTGGATATACGAGTACTTTCCCGCATTCCGCCCGCATCGTGAGCGGAAGATTATCGACGATGGTCATCCACGTTCGGGTATGTGGGCCGTCCGGAGCGAGGACAAGAGCGATGGACGATTGCGTTCCATCCGCGCACTGCTAGATCAGATGACTGCATCAGAGGTATCAAACTTTACACCATTTACATTTATTTATTTAATTTTAAAATGTATTATTATTAATGTGTTAAAGTTTAGGTGGAGTGGTTACCCTATGGTCCTGACCCAGCAGCGGTTGTCCCGAGGACTTTATTGATGGGCCTTATTCGTTATCGGGATATCATAGAGCCTTATATGCCCGATCGGGTCTTGCGTCAGTTAGGATATGTTCAGGTGATCCCGGTTGACATCCCGACACCAGAGCATGCAGTGCGGTCTGCGACAGCAGCGACGTACGACGTCAGGTTCCCCGCTTCTACAGCGGAATCGACTTGGCGGACATTTCCAAGATCATGCCGACTGTTCCTTGCCGACTTCAGACGTAGTCGCGACCCCTCGGAGTGTGATGCAGGTTATCTTGATTGGTTCGGTAGTTACTCACATCCTATCATCGTCTGTGGTGCCTCCCGGAGAGCAGATCGACCACCAGATAGGACGTGTGGCGATCTGGTAAATTTTTCATTTTATCTATATTTATTTGTACCGTAGGTTTTGTTAATGTACGCTAATGTTAATGTTATGTGCAGTGGATGGGTAAGATGATACGGGCTGTAGACCCAATCTTGCAGGTGAGGGATGAGCTGCCAGACGATGCCAGAGCTGCATGCGGAGATGTGGATCAGATCATACAGTCGTGGCATACTCAGTTAGGCATCTCCGACCATGATTCGGATGATGAGTAGGCTGATCTGTTGTACCGTACTCTTAGTATTTGCATTTATATTTGTTTATCTGTCGTACGCTTATTATTTGTATTTGTGTTTGCTAACATATTGTACGCTTATTATTTGTATTTGTGTTTGCTTATTTGTCATACGCTTATTATTTTTATTTGTGTTTGCTAACGTATCATACTATTATATATAATGCAAATAAAGCAAACATATCAAAACATATTACATAATAAAACGACATTATATAATGTACAAACATATCAAAACATATTACATAATTGTACAAACATATCAAAACATATTACATAATTGTTGCCAATATGCTATCCTATTTTGATACTCCAGCTCCCATCCAATAACACTTTCATCTCGTACTTGAAACCACAGAGTCGCTATAAGAGGTACGGGGAATCCCTCTTTCAAATCCAAACGAATGTAATGAGCGTAACTCCCTAAATGAGAAATAATCAACTCTCTGCACGGTCTCGTCACGGTAGGTGGACTCTCCCAAGGTAGAACTGTAAGACATAGGTACAATGAACCATCATTTCCGAGAGAGAAGAACATAACTGCACACTTGTAAAAATTTGCAATGGGAAACAAGTCCGTCCACGTCTCCATGTAGTGATTCTCGCCACAAGGTCTCCCGCCCCAATTAATCCGGTGACGAGTCTGCTCCACACCATCGTAGTATACGTGCTCATAAAAAGATGGGTTCGCAGCTATCTCATTTGAAATGGAACGATGGGCGAGTTGCCAATTGTCTTCACCACCGTGAAAAACATCGGCGACACATCGAAATCCACAGTTTCCATCAGCACGTACATCATTCCACTGGTGTAGGAATGGCATAATGATTCCTGGAATCCTATCCGCATATGGGAAGTCGTCTACGTCAGCCCGCCCAGTCACTACAATATCAACAAAAAATAAAGTTACATATAATAACAAAAGATACATATTTACTGAAATAAATAACAAAATTATAATAACAATAAATATAGGGATGGTATACCTGATCCTCCCCTCACAGACGAAGAACCAGAAGATCGACCACGACCTTTGCTTCCACTACCGGAAGAACGACCACGACCTCTACTCCCACTACCTGAAGATCGACCACTACCTCGCTCTGCATACTCAAACGCACTAGGGTCCCGTCGTGTCGACTTTCCCCTTGGTCGACCTCGTAGCTTTGTTTTTTCTACAGGCTCTCTCAAATTCGCATGTTCGGGGTGTAGCTGCTCGAATAAAACCCGAGAGGCAGATCGAATTACGGTAGGGTCACTTCCTGCAATCTCATCAACCAGGCTGCGAAAATGTTCGACGTCTTGAGTTGCCTGAGACACAAACTCTGCGTTCCCGGCTCCTTCCCCAATGACAAGTGTCCTCCAGAACGAATGAATCTGCTCTAAGTAAATTCCGTTGCCTGATTCAAGACATCCGCGGATGGTACATGCGCAAGGTATGCCATGAGAAGTCAGAAAAGCGCACTCACAACGATATTCAACTTCATCATCTAACTGTTGCATTCTTTTCACCTCCTGACTCAGCAATTGCAAGCAGTGATGCGAAACTCGACCATTTATGTGACGATATAGAGCATGTCCGAAATTAGTCAAATTTCGCCGTCTCGAGTCTTCAAGAGCGTTTCGAATATTCGTCAGCTGCATTTCAATAGCCGCGTTGACGCGCTCGAAAAGAGTGTCCAGAGCTGCAGTCGATGTAGAAATCCACTCTTTTAGAGCCGAATGAGCACTTTCGACCCTACAATTCGTGGTGTTCCCAAAATGAAGGACTTTGTTCGTCCAATTCAGCACAAACTTTTCTTTATGCACCAACCACGTGGTGTCCAGATACTCCGTGATAGCCGGCCACGATCTATACAAATCTTTCAGAGCATACACAACTCTATCATACTCGGCTTCTGAAGTAGAAAGCATGATTTTCCTCCATCTTCCACGCCTCAAAGTCTCTGCCATCTGCTTATTTTTGCCGAATACGTGGTATGCGTAGTTCAATACGTCTTTGTTGATGTGCCATGTGCAGAGTAAATGAGCAGAGTCAGGAAATACCTCTCTCACTGGTCGCATAAGGCCTAACTCCCGGTCTGTTATTATTGCAGTCGGGCTGACAATCCCCAATAACAGATCTCGCAACTTCTCCATCACCCACAGATAACTGGAGTAAGTTTCATCCATCAAAATCGCATATCCAATAAGGAAATTCATGTTTGTTGGTGTGACCCCAATCATTTCGAACAAAGGCATCTTATACTTGTTCGTCTTGTAAGTCGAATCCATGCAGATAACGAAAAGATATGTCCGCAACAATTGGACTGACGTCGGATGTGCCAAAAAAGCGTGAGTGACGACATCAGTTTCTGGATCCGCCATAATCCAATGTAAGTACTCACACTGCACTGCTTGATAGAGAAACTGCTGGACGGGATTCCGGTCTTCAGATTTTGTCCTCCTCATGTAATCTCTGAAATTATAAATATGCCTTTGATTTGGATTGTCCTTCGGGAATTTTTCTTTTACTGCCTTCAAGATGTTCCGTGGTTTTGCTTGCGCCTCAGTCATATCACGAACAATCTTCTTCGCCCCAGAACTTAGACCACTAATTTGACGATGACCCTCTGGATAAACTGCCAGTCTGTGGTTGTGATGTCCGTGAGCACTATTAAAAACCACAACCCATCCATCACGATCTCGTCGCTCCACCACTTTTATTAAGAAACGGCAACCGCAACCCTTTCTTTTGGTGTTTCTTCGAAGTGCAGTATCCATATCCCGAGACTCCATTTGATTTCGCCGGTCGCATCTCAAATAACAATCCATCCGACTATCTGATCTTGTTTTGTACGACGACACGACCAAAAAAAACCCAGCTCCGATAGCTACTTGTTTGGCCCATTTACATGCTTCATCGATTGTTTCAAAGATTTGTGTAGTTTGAAATAACTCACTGTAATCCACTCCATCACCACCGAAATCTTCCAACGGAACCTACAAAAAAAATTCGAAATTAAAAAAATCAAAAAAATTCCGGGCGTCTGTATTAAACGCCTACCCCATTGGGGGGCGTCTGCGTTAAACGTCTTTCCCATGGGTGAGGCGTCTGAGTTGGACGCCTGACCCTAGGGAAGGGCGTCTGCTACAGACGCCTTACCCATGGGGAGGACGTCTAAATAATACGTCTCTCCCATTGCGTAGGCGTCTGCGTTAGACGCCTCAGCCAAGGGGAGGACGTCCTACGCAGACGCCCTCACCTTGGGGGAGGCGTCTAATGCAGACGCCCGACCCAAAATTTGCCCCGCGCCGCGCCGACCTCACCGGATGTATCACCCTCGTCAGACATTTTTGTGGTGTTTTTACTGATAAATTATGAATATACAAGACCGTAGGCCTAATTTATAGACACGGGACGATATGGGTATTAAATATATTGCTAAGGGCAATTTGGTAATTTCAAGGGGCGATTTAAGTAGTTTTAGGACGACGTTTAGTAGTTCCCTTTGCAAATTCCTTTCAGTTCACATCACACTCCTAAAATCACAATGAGCAAATACATTCAAATCAAATATCATACGGTAGTGTTCTCCTACGATATTATTGGAGGTCGTTTTTGATATTTTGAAATATTACAAGGTATTGAAGTAAACATCCCATGATTACATCAGAAAATACTCGTGTTTGTCTTGTATTTAGTTTTAATATTTTTGTATTTAACTTTAATTTTTTTGTATTTAATTTTAAAAACATAAATTGATTTTTTTTGATTTTTCGTATCTAACTTTAATCAAAATGAAAAATATTAAAAAAATAAATTGATTTTTTGTATTTAACTTTGATCAAAGAGTAACCCACCAAACCGACATGTCTACCGTTAGGTGGGGCGGGTAGTGATTTTCTTTTTTTAGCCCTGCCCCACCTAGACTCGTAAGATTATGTCCCATATTGAAACTAAATCATTCACATCCTCGAGCTGCCTAACTTTGAACATAGATTGAATTATCTTGATAGTCACGGTCGGCGACTTGGCACTATGCCAAGGCAACTTTCTTTTGTCTTTGTAGTTCTTTCCTTCTATTTTCCGAATAAAGTAAATTTTGGATGCTGGGAATGAACATATATGTATCACATGGTAACAGGTCAAAGTTGTGGTCAATTAAAAGTAATTATAGATTTCACATGCATTTGAACCCCGTATAGCTTCTAACTCAATTTTCCTTATAAATTCCTTGAATGAGTTTGACTTGATAATCATCAATAATGTTTAAAATGATGTACATGACGAAAAGGATTAATTCCTATAGACTCAACTCTTACACTACCGTGTATTCCAATTGGTCCAAATACCAACTAGGTCTACGCGGGGTGAGACAGATCAACTCCATAACAAATGGTGATTAGTGGAATACGGATTCATATATAATTCATCTTAATAATTAAATTGATCATTCCATTTGTAATAATAATAATAATTAGATGTTCAACTTAGTCATATGTGATGATCAAAGTTTTTATGATAAAAATATTTAATGATCAAACTGAGTCATCAGATGAATCACTTGAAGTACATGGATGGATTCAGGCTCCTTTTCTGCCAATGTATGCTCGTAAGAAACCTGACTCATAAGTCATAAGGCCACGTCCAATTGATGCTCCCAAAGTTTCCTTCGAAGGAAAGAAATGTGCAAAAATTAGTTGCTAAAAATTGATAGTATTAGGCACTGTCATTCTTACAGAGTCGTAATTCAGAACAACAAGATTTGATTTTCAATCTTTTACTTTGTTTACCTATTCTCAAGTAGCTAATGGCTAACAAAACACAGCTAGACTTATGTCAACATTTTCACATCAGTAACTGTTCAGGTGATCTAGAAGCAGCTAACATGCATGTCATCTGTTTACTACTAGATTTATATCGATAGATATCTTCAAATTTGGCAACGTCAGACTGTTAGAGCTAGAAAAAGACTGCCCTTGTTTTCACATGATGTGACCCTTTAATCATTCATAATTAAAAAATGCAATGATAATCATCATGACATCATCCAATCACAAGTTTACAACACCATCGAATAACACAATTGCTGAAAATGTGTCTGAAAAAACAAATCCATTGAAAAATGATTTAAGAAACCAATTATAAAACTTAATAAAAGAAGATTCAAGAGTAAACTTTACTTGACTCAAATTTTCGTATATCATACTCAAAATTTGACTGACTCTTAGTATAGTTAAGCGTGTGGAATCAATTAGGGAGCTAAGCAAAGAAAGAAAAACCAATACTATACATTGAAAAATACAAGGCTCTGATTAGTTGTATATGAATAAAACCCCAACTCGAAAACCATGTTTTCCATATATGATAAGATAAATTAGTTTCTCATCTAATTATAGCCTGAGTTTGTATCCAAGATCATCACATCTTTTTCATAAATAACAAAGAAATAGAGTGAAAGCAAAAGGGAATTCCGATTTCTGAAATAAACAAAACTAAGATAAGGTAGAAGCTGGACGTCATTTTCAAATCCTTCCACAATCTCACGCGTTCGAAAGCAACAAATTAAGCAAGATAGTGAAAGCAAAAGGGAATCCCAACCTCCTTTCTCCACAGAATTAAGAACACAGGCACATATGGTAATTCAGACTTTAATATTAGTTGTAAACTTCGACAACAACAACATGACAAGTTTAAGAGTAAGCGGTTTGGGGCGACCATTGGATAGTAATTCTTGGTGGCAACTATTTAAGAGCTCAACTAGATAGAGTGGTATCAATTCCGCGGGTTCTAAATTTAAGTTGTTATAATAAATCTCACGACAGAAATAAAGAAAGAAAATCTAAAAACCTCATAAGTTTTACCCAAAGATCTAGGAAGGTAATGAATTACCCTTATTGAAATAATACATTCTTCAGTTATTCATTCCACCAATCGAAACACTCTTGGTTAGATGAAAATACCCGGTAAATAATTTTCTTCGTATTCTCCTAATCCAAGCGCACTATAAGGAGGACTTACAATTTGGAGGATCTCAATCACGATCCTATACATTTTAGAAAAGATTTGTAGGCAATTCATATTATTGAATGTGTTACTATTCTAACATGGTCCAACAGTAGCAACTATTATGTGATATACGTGTCAAAGCACACTGGATTAGCGTGGATATCACACTAAATAAGCGAGCAAACACAAAATAAGTGAGCGACGGACAAGCTCTAGCATGGCGTCACAGGAAGCTTATTATATACCATAAGAGTTCGACTTCTTAATGCGAATTTTTGGGTGCATTATAACTCATAACACACTCAACCAACTATATCTAAAATAATTGGTAAATCCCTAATTTTTAATTAACTGACATTAAAAATCTTTAAGTGAATTGCATGTTAGGATTTAATTAAGAAATGTAAAACCCTTTCTTAAAGGATTTAACTAAAAAATGTTAAGCCCATAAACACACTAAGATTTAATTACCTGATGCACATGATAATTAAGATTGGTTAGTATGCCGTGCAGTCCTGGAATTCCTAACGACGAAAATCACGAGGAAACTAGCCTTAGCACCCTCAAAACGACCCACCAACCCCCACTCCCCCGAAGGACCACCAAACATATATCCTAATCCTAAAACAACAAAAGCTATAGCCCAGTCAAACCAAACATACTTTAATTAGCACCAACCATCTCCGTTCCACGTTGGTTCCCTCTCATGCATGCACTTCTATATAAACCTTAGCCCAATCCCCATCTCATTGCCACAAACACAAATACCTCTCTTAGTTCTCTCTCTCTCTCTCTCTCTCTAAGTTTCAACAACAAACAACAATAAGCCTTTATTCTTTCTTTCTTTGACTCCTTAACTACGTACGTAGAAGAGCATTCTTTTAAAGCCAGCTAGCTAGTCATGAAGGTTCAAATTGAGAGCACCAAGATTGTGAAGCCATCCTATGAGGAGGGAGTAGAGGTTCCACCAACTGATGTTCATGTTGAGCTAAGCCACTTTGATGCCATAACCTACAACATCCACATAGCCATATTGTATGCCTATCGTCCCCCCACCCCTCCCAACTCCCAAATTGAGAAGGGGTTGGCCAAAGCCATGTCCGTCTACCGCGAGTGGGCCGGTCGCCTCACCACCAACCCTGAAGGCAAGCGCTCGATCCTACTCAACGACAAAGGGGTCAAGTTCGTGGAGGCGTCGGTGGATAGTAGTCTCGATAAGGCGATATCCTTCTCTCGGCCTTCGGCCGAGTTCCTGAGCCTCCACCCTACCCTGGAGGGAGTGGAGGAGCTACTACAGTGCCAGCTCACAAGGTTCACTTGCGGTTCGCTGGTGGTGGGATTTACATCCCACCACGCAGTTGCTGATGGAACTTCCACCAGCAACTTCTTGGTGGAGTGGGGGAAGGCCTGCCGTGGGCTCACCATGGGCCCACCCCCATTGCGTAACCGCGTGGCGGTATTCCCCCCTCGTGACCCCTTGTGTTACGATAGATTCGAACACAGAGGGGTCGAATTTGTCAAAAGACCAAAGCATGAAACCGAGGAAGAAGAAGAAAATGATAATGATAATGATCACTCTTCCTCCGACGCAGGAATTATCATCCACAAAGCCCACTTCACCACCGATTTTCTAGCCAACCTCAAGGCGAAAGCCTCGGTCGGGCGAGCCAGACCCTTCAGCACATTCGAGACCCTCCAAGCCCATCTATGGAGAACAATGACTAGAGCCCGAGACCTCAATAGCGACGAGAAAACTCAAATCAGAATCTCTGTAAACGGACGGCAAAGACTCCAACCTCGCCTCCCTAACGACTTCTTCGGCAATGCAGTCCTCTGGGCCTTCCCGCGAACGACCGTCAAGCAACTAATGAACTCTCCACTCCAATTCGCAGCCAACCTTATCCACGAGGAGGTGGCGAAGCTAAGCGGGGACTACTTCCAATCCTTCGTAGACTTCGCGAGCTCGGACGTGCTCGAGAAGGAGGGATTGGGGACGTCGGCCGTGCTTTGCAAGTCGGTGTTGTGTCCCAACATTGAGGTGGATAGTTGGTTGAGGCTTCCATTCTACGAGCTAGACTTTGGTGGTGGGAGTCCGTTTGTGTTCATGCCAACTTATTTCCCCATTGAGGGTATGATCTTCCTTCTTCCTTCTTTTATGGGGGATGGGAGCATTGATGCTTTTGTGCCAATCTTCCAAAAGGATCTTCAGGCCTTCAAGAAAAGCTGCTACTCCATGGATTAAACAACTTAATTATGAGAATCGATGTTTGGCTTAATTAAGCTAGCTAGGGTGAATAATGTTGGTGGTATATATATGTTTATTTGTTTATTAATTTGTTACGTGTTCTTAATTTAAAGCTAAATTGTATGGGTAGTAGAAATAATTAAGTTGTAAGGGTTTTGTGAAGAAGGCAATGCTAGAAGATCATTGATATTTAATTCTCTCTTTTTAAGTTTAATCTCTAGTGCGACTGTGGAATTTGGGTTCAAACTCATGAAGAACCTAATCTTGTTCTGCTACTGTTGATGTCAAGCATTTTTGGAACTTCATAAATATGAAGTGACTATATTTTGTAATCTAAAGTTTCTGAGTTGTACGTGCATATAGTTATGCAAGGGTTCTACGTACATACCCTAACTATATATGGTATTCTAGCAATTATTGATGTGGACACATTTCCGGTATTTTTGGAGCCGTATAAGGTATATGTTTAAGGTGGGTTTATTTTTGGAGTCGTGATAGACGGACGCGGGCGTCACGGACGTGCCTTACGTGGATCTGTACAGCTCATATATTTTCTTTGAGTCAGCGTCCAGTCAGCGAAATTTCTCTTCGCGCGTTTTGGTCTTTTTAAAAAACGCCGGTTCTTTAAGTTGAACGATTCATTTCCCAATACACAGATAAGACAGTTTGCAGACCCTAAGACATCGTGCAGTCTCATTATTCGTGCAGAGCCCACACTTATCATAATAAAATATTTGTTTTTAAGTTTTACGTTGGATCAACTTAATTTGTCTAGCTTACTTTATGTGTGTGCAGTTTACATTATGTGTTTGTCCTGTTTACGTTATGTGTCTGTCCGGAATAAGTGTATTTGCAGTCCGGAATAAGTGTATTTGTTGTCCGGTTTAAGAATAAAGTGTGTCCAGAAACGGAACATAAAGTTTGTCCGGAATAAGTGTATTTGCTGTCCGGAATAAGTGTATTTGCAGTCCGGAATAAGTGTATTTGTTGTCCGGAATAAGAGTATTTGTTGTCCGGTTTAAGAATAAAGTTTGTCCAGAAACGGAACATAAAGTTTGTCCGGAATAAGTGTATTTGTTGTCCGGAATAAGTGTATTTGTTGTCCGGTTTAAGAATAAAGTGTGTCCAGAAACGGAACATAAAGTTTGTCCGGAATAAGTGTATTTGCTGTCCGGAATCGGAATAAGTGTATTTGTTGTCCGGAATAAGTGTATTTGTTGTCCGGTTTAAGAATAAAGTGTGTCCAGAAACGGAACATAAAGTTTGTCCGGAATAAGTGTATTTGCAGTCCGGAATAAGTGTATTTGTTGTCCGGAATAAGTGTATTTGTTGTCCGGTTTAAGAATAAAGTGTGTCCAGAAACGGAACATAAAGTTTGTCCGGAATAAGTGTATTTGCTGTCCGGAATAAGTGTATTTGCAGTCCGGAATAAGTGTATTTGTTGTCCGGTTTAAGAATAAAGTGTGTCCAGAAACGGAACATAAAGTTTGTCCGGAATAAGTGTATTTGCTGTCCGGAATCGGAATAAATGTATTTGTTGTCCGGTTTAAGAATAAAGTGTGTCCAGAAACGGAACATAAAGTTTGTCCGTAATAAGTGTATTTGTTGTCCGGAATAAGTGTATTTGTTGTCCGGAATCGGAATAAGTGTATTTGTTGTCCGGAATAAGTGTATTTGCAGTCCGGAATAAGTGCAGTTGTCCAGAATAAGAAGAAAGTGTGTTCAGAAACGGAACAGAAAGTTTGTCCGGAATAAGTGTAGTTCCTGTCCGGTTTAGGAAGAAAGTTTGTCCTGTTTATGTAGAAAGTTTGTCTTGTTTTGTCCTGTTTATGTAGAAAGTTTGTCCTGTTTTGTCCTGTTTATGTAGAAAGTTTGTCATGTTTATGTAGAAAGTTTGTACGGTTTATGTAGAAAGTTTGTCCAGTTTATGTAGAAAGTTTGTCCAGTTTATGTAGAAAGTTTGTCCTGTTTATGTAGAATGTTTGTCCAGTTTATGTAGAAAGTTTGTCTTGTTTATGTAGATACAATGAGAGCACAATGAGATATTGATGGTACATATTATTGATGATAACTATTACACAATAAGATACAATGAGAGCAGAAAGACAAACAAACAATACAAGCACAAACACAAACACACAAAAATTACAAAATTAATATATCTTCTCCCAGTAAATCACACACAAACAAACAATACAAACACACACAAATTACAAAGATAATATATATTTTCCCAGTAAATCGGAAAGAAGATGTAAGACTTAAACATGATCGTCTCATTCACGCTGCTTACATTGTGAAGAACCTTGGGAGTCGACATCAGACGCTTCTTCGACGTAATATCTTACTCGAAATGGTGATTTATTACGGAGAGATGTACGACATAAACCGAACAGACGTAAGTCTTCACCACGGAGCGTTGTACCTCTCTCCGGAATAAATCACCATTTCGAGCAAGATATTATTTCGAAGAAGCGTCTGATGCCGACTCCCAAGGTTCTTCACAACGTAAGCAGCGTGAATGGGACTGTCGATGACACTCTTTCTTTCTTCTTCCTTCTTTTTCTGTCATGGGCACTCCAACAATGCAGCAAAGATGTTGTGGTGCGAAGTCTTCACCACCGGATCGTCACATTCACGATGCTAACGCTGACAAGAACATCGGGAAGTCTTCGCACCGTCACATTCACGCTGCTTACGTTGTGAAGAATCCTGGGAGTCGGCATCAGACGCTTCTTCGACATAATATCTTGCTAGAAATGGTGATTTATTCTGGAGAGAAAGAATGAAGAAGAAAGAAAGAGTGTCATCATATTTGTATTTGGGTGGAGAGAGAGAACGTGCTGAGTTGAAACACATTTAATGTGATTTGAGTGGACATCAGGAAGAAAAAACAAAAAAACATTCATGCTTTGGCCACGTAAGGGCTGACATGGATGTCCACGTAGAGCGTGTCCGTGAGATGGCTGCCTAATATTATTGAGTTTAACCTCATCACGAGGATCTTCGTATACGTATTTTGTTATACCGATGATGATTCTTATATTAAAATATAGCCACATAGTTAGTTTAGTCTCGTAACTTGGAGAATATTGATAATTCGTTTGGACAATTATTCTTTGGTACATATATCATAATGTTTTAGTCTGTTTAGCCTCGTAACCCGGAGGGAATTGTGTATGTATTTAGTTTATCGACGATAATTCTTATATTAGAAAATCATCTAATAGTTAGTTTAATCTCATAACTAGGAGAATATTTGTGTATATAGTTTGTTATATCGACAATAATTCTTATATTAGAATAACGTCCCATAGTTAGTTTAATCTCGTAACTAGGAGAATATTTGTGTATATAGTTTAGTTTGGGTTTGATTTAGTTTGACGCTTCAACTTTATTGTGAAGACTGCCTAATATTGGTGAGTTTAACATTATCACAATGAGGAAAATTTATATTTTGAATTTTGGTTTGTTAAATGAAGATCTCGTCGCCACTAAAGGAGAGGGAACCCAAGATCAAGCTTGGTGTGGATCATCTCGCTTATGACTAATATAGTCCGTATTTTAGTTTCGACAACTCCAATGACAAGAGAGAGCTCGAGGGAACTTAAGATCAAACTTGGTGTGCAACCTCTCTTACTATTAGAGTAACAAATATTTGTATTTTAACTTTGTTTTCGTATTTTAAGGTCGATTGACACATTTTACAACTTTAAAAGTTTGTTTCGCAATTAATCCGACTTGAGATGTGTATCTTAATTTCTGTCTATTTAAATGGACTATTTATAGTTTATGATCGATTTGCATATCAAATGGTACAAACTTATGTATTGTTGCAATTTATCCACGTTTAGGGGTGGATTTGTAATTTTGTCCATGTTTAGGACCAATTTCATATTTGTCGGGATTGTTGTTGATTTAACCGACTTTTCCATATCTTGGATTGTTTTGCAATTTTGTCCATCCCAGTGGACTACCTTTCTTTCATCGCATACTTGGGGTTATTTCCTTGATTTTAACTTCTTTACGGGGGAAGCATGCAAAATCTCCACTTGCATGGATGAGAGCAACCATGCACGGATGTAGGGCTGGCAAATTCGTGTTTCGTGTCGTGTTTGACACGAACACGAATTAATAAGAAATACTCGACACGAACACGAACACGAACACGAACACGGAAATCTAATCTTAAACCCGAACACGAATTTGGTAACCCGAACACGACCCACGTTGACACGAATCCATTTTTCGTGTTCGTGTTGACACGAACACGAATTAACCCGTAACTCGAACTGACTTGTTTGACACGAATTTTTACAAACACGAATTAATCTGAACACGAAATAACATGTTTGACACCAATTATGACATGTTTGACACAAATTTACACAAACACGAATTAACCTGAACACGAACTAGCATGTTTGACACTAATTACACGAAACACGAACTCGACCCGAATTACAGTTTGTGTTATTCGTGTCAACCCAAATTACACGAAACACGAAATACTCCAACCCGAACCCGACCCGAATTACAGTTCGTGTCATTCGTGTCGACCCGAATTACAGTTCGTGTCATTCGTGTCGACCCGAATCGTGATATTTAGTGTAGGGTTCGGGTTCGGGTTTCGTTTCATGACCCGAATTGCCAGCCCTACACGGATGCACCTGGTGTTAGTGTTGTTGACTTGCGTAAGAAGTTACATTTCTTTCTGCAAAATTGATTGGTATGGAGTTCCATCGTTGTCTTGTTCCCAACTGACTGTTTTATTTATACAATCAGATTGAACCAACCTATATCGGATTGAATCGCATTGTATTTTGGAATTCTACTTATTTGTGTGGAGAATTTAATTAGACAATATGCTTGTCTCTATACTTTGTATTCTCTTTGACGTGGAAATGAGCTCGAAACCAGTCGAGGTTAAATTAGCTCAAGTCGTATTTTCATATTCTTCTTTTATTTGGATGAAGAATCCAATGAGAAAATATGCTTGCTTTTATAGTTTGTATTCGTTTTGACTTGAAAGTCATAACGTATTTTGCACTTTGCTTGAATTTTATTTAGGGGTTACACATTCCCTTCAGTTTTTGCTTGGGTGCACCTCCAATAGTTGTTTATTAGGAATTTGCACCTGTGTAATTTTATATTGCTCCAGAATACTCACGAAACCAACTAATTGCTAGGGTGCACCTCCGTCAAACTATGTTAACCCAATTCGTGACACTGTTAGTGGTCTCGTTAAGACCACCAAAACTTCATTTTCACTAGTTCCAACCTTTTTAGCTCGGTATTTTTACTGGTTCCACCAACTTATGTCCATGTTGAGCAAGCCACTTTGATGCCAAAACATACAACATCCACAAAGCCATCTTTTATGCCTACCATCCCCCCCCCCCCCCCCCCAAATTGAGAAGGGGTTGGTTAAAGCCATGTTTGTCTACCATGAATGGGCCAGTCACCTCACCACCAACCCTGAAGGCAAGCGCTCGATCCTAGTCAACGACAAATGGGTCAAGTTCGTGGAGGCGTCGGTGGATAGTAGCCTCGATAAGGTGATGTCCTTCTCTAGGCCTTCAGCCGAGTTCCTGAGCCTCCACCCGATCCTGGAGGGAGTGAAGGAACTACTCCAGTTCCATCTCACAAGGTTCACTTGCGGTTCGCTGGTGGTGGGATTTACCTCCCACCACGCAGTTGCTGATGGAACTTCCACAAGCAACTTTTTTGTCGAGTAAGGAAGGCCTACCGCGGGCTCAGAATGTTTTCTTTCATATATTGAGTAGACCTAATAAATGAAACATTATGGAATTGTGTTTTAGTCATTAATGTTTTCATTGTGTCTTTGAATCCTATGATATGAGACATCTTTTTTCACATGAGAAGTGTGTAATTTTATTTTTATCAAAAGCTATCATTACGCATAGTGATAAAGATATTAGAGTATTATACATAACTTGTGCTGGAAAAGATGATATGTCAAAAGATTATTATTGTCCCTCTTCATTTCAGTGATGATATTATTGGGTCACTTGGTAAAGCAAAATTATAATGTGCATAATGTAACTTAGGTATAGTTACATATTTATAATTAGCTTACGAGATCAAGAAAAAGAATATATAATACAAAAATGACACATTCATACTTTGTATAATATTCGTAATATTATGAGGCAATAGATAGACACAAGTGATATATTACATATCCCTAAATGGATTGTGTTCTGTTTGAGTGAACAAAAGATCTTTGTTATTTGGGTAACTATAATGTGTAGCTAGATACCGCTTATTTTCTCCATCATTCCATCCGAAATTCTTCTTATTAATTGAGTGCTTGAGAGATTAAATTCTTTGGAGCAAAGACTGGTTATTAGTTAGATTCTAACATTAAATTAGAGATTGATTGACTAGTTTCGATCTCTTTAATCATGTTTAGAGTTTCGTGAAAACTTGGAGGTGATTAAGAGACAATCCAACGTGCAATCTGACTTCCGTTGGTAAAAATGATTTGATATTCCTCTAGGTATGATTCAATCTATGTATTTCAATATTAATTAGTGTATAATATATATGGAAATACAATTAGGAAGTTTGATACATAAAATTATTGAAAAATATGAAAGTCAATCCCAATTGCTTTCAAAATTTTAAAAATATATATACAAGTATGAGACACGAAATCCAATACTTTATGTAAGAGGACTATTGAAAAAAATTACCTCTTATTTAGGAGGATGATGATATATGTGAGTAGACTTATCATTGCCACCGATGCGATTTAAGATATATATGAATAAGTTTAACCTTGTTATTCAGGAGGATGATGATATATTATTTTTGTATCAATTGCAACGCCCTTTCGAGTTTTCGCCACTATTGATCCCCACTTGTTTTAAGAGTTTTAAATCTTTTAAAACATGTCATATGATTGTTAGAATTAAGTTTTAGACTTGTGTCTAATTTTGTAAAATTTTCGTTTATTTTAAATGGTTGTTTTACTTGGAATTGACAAAACAAAATGAGCAAATAAGTTTATTTTCCTTAAAGTTTTTTTTTGGGAATTTGGATAAATTTCGGTTTAAATATTTTATTATTATTTTGAATTAAGGATGCTTAAATCATTTCAAATGATTCTGGAATTATTTAATTGAGAGATGAAGGATCAACTAAATAGTGTAAAATAACATATGTACAAAATTATTGCACTTGTTCTGTTTTGCGGGAATAAGTGAGTTTATATGTTCCATCGTAACCACATGTGAATGTATGATATGTATATGTAAGTCATTATTGTTAATCACAATGGCTTATGTATATGTAAATGTCATTTATTTTGTATGCATGCATATCATGAGACGACTTTACATAGGACTTGCAATAGCCAATTTAATTTTGTTAAAATTCAAATTGTGAGATGCATGTTTAAATATTGTGCAATATTTACATTCATGGTGCAAGAAGAAGAAGAAGTAAATATCGAGCGTGCGGGAACATATAAACTCACACTAATGTGTGAATATTTATTTATGTTTATGTGCTTGACTTGTATGTGATTGAATGATAGAATGGTAAGGATAAGTATGAATGAATGCATACCTGACTACCTAAATTCTAAAATCACATATGAATTGTTTAATTGTCCAAACTAAAACTTAAGAAGACACTTCTTTCTTATTTCATCCACTAGAAGTCATCGATCGAGGGATATTCTACTCGCCCTTAGCATGAGATAATTTCTCAATCTTCGGAAATAGTGGAAGATTAGGATATACATTGTTGTGCCATCAATAAATACATAAAGTGAGTTTCACCCTTAGTGGACACCAAATGTATTTGTTTAAGAATACAATGTACGATCGTATCTCGTATCAAATGAAATAAGTTTTCTTAACAAAACTCGATTTTGAGAGAGAGTTTTTCTTAAGAGTTTGAAAACAAAACGACAAGAATTATAATAGTTTGAAAAACGCAAAATTTTGCAAAATCTCAAACTAGTTATGATTAGAAAATGTTTCTTATCTTGCGTTTGTGACATATTCGATACCCTTAACTAGTCTATGTTATAAATGATCAGATCTTGTATTATTGCAATTATGTATATATTTAATTATTTATTATTTATTTACAGTACAATTTTTGTAAACATAGAATTGACATGAAAACCCTTATAAATTATTTTGTAGAAATGTCGAACGTTCAACCTATGGTGTGATCCATGATTGAAAAACATCAATTAGCAAACGATGACTCCAACTTCAATAGCTGGCAAATCAAGCTCAACATTGTGTTGAAGTTTGAAAAAATATGTCACATTTTGGATGGTGAAAGCCCAAAATTAAGTGAGAATGCAACCGATGCTGAGCGAGAGGTTGTAGCCAAGTGGGAAGACCAAGAGAACAAGGTTCACGGTCTCATTCTTGCCTCTTTGGGTGACTTGCTTCAAACGAAATACTTGGATTCAAAATCCAAAAAGACCATGAAAGTTCTCACAAAGATGTTTATGGATAACACTAGGACAGAGAGTTATGAGACCACCATAGCACTCACAAGGTGTCACATAGCAAAGGGAACATCTGTGTCCATGTATTTTCTCACAATGCAAGGATATCTTGAGAAGTTAGAAAATCTCTCTTCCCCGATGACCAAGGACATTGCGGAAAATTTGATTCTTGACTCTCTAGTCCTTTCCTACAAGGAATTTATCATGCATTACCATGTACGTAAGAATGTGGTGAGTCTTGAGGAGTTTCATTACGCCAGGGTCTCTCACTCACACTCTCACTAACCAAAGGAACTTCAGTTAGTCCTTCATGATCTTGAATATCATCATTTGTATCACGATCTTGTAGATTATCTTGAGTTTCCTCAAGCACTACTCCACTCCTACTACTTCTTATTCTTTCGAGAATTTCTTTCTCTAAGAATACGATATCTCTCTCGACAATCACTCGATTGCAGGTTTTATGTCAAAAGTAGTATCCTCTTGTCTCACGAGGATAACCTATAAAGAAGTATTTATCGACTTTTGGCTGAAGTTTGGTTGACATCAATTTTTTGACGTAGGCCTCACAACCCCAAATATTGAGAAACTTGAGCTTGAGTATTTTACCACTCCAAAGCTCATACGAGGTTTTCTCTACGGATTTAGATGAAACATTATTCAGTGTGTAAGTCGCAGTTTATAGTGCATAACTCCAAAAGTAAAACGACAATTCAGCCTGACTCATCATCAATCGAACATCTCACGAGGATAACCTATAAAGAAGTATTTATCGGTTGACGTTGGGATACATCAAAACGGTTGACGTTGGGAATATTATATCTGTATCGTGTTTAGATATGGATGACTTTATAATAAATATTTCAAATTCTTGCATGTGTTTATCGAATAATTAAATTTTCTATGCAAAAGCTTTCATAAGAAATAGACTCAATTTGCTTGAATTGAATAATAAACAAGTTTTAAACATCAATAACAAAAGACTTAAGACAACTCACGTGAATGATACAATCTTATGGCATTATCTCCTTGGTCACGTCAATGAAAAATGCATCAAGAAATTGCAGAAAGCTAACCTTCTTGGTCTCATTGATTTTAAATCATGGTGACATGCGAACCTTGCCTTATTGGCAAAATGACCAAGTAACCTTTCAAGAAAAAAAGTCGAAGAGCAAGTGACTTGTTGGATTTGATACATTCCGATGTATGTGGTCAAATGAGTAGAAGTGCAAGAGATGGTTACAATTATATTTATCTAATGACAAACAAAAGTTAATCCTTTGACAACTTCAAAGAATTCAACAAATGAAGGTCATTTATATATATGTTGTTTTATTGGCGATAATGTTTTTGTTATAATATCGCCCAACAATTAATTTAGCCTCGTAACTTAGGAGGGGACTGTGTATGTGTTTTTTGTTATATCGACGATATTCTTATATTCGAATATCATCCAATAGTTAGTTTAATCTCATAACTAGGAGAATATTTATGTGTATAATTTGTTAAGTGTCGACTTTGAGAAGTGTGTAATTTTATTATTATCAAAAGCTATCATTACGCCTAATGATAAAAATATTAGTTGATTATACATAACTTGTGCTGGAAAAGATGATATGTCAAAAAATTATTATTGTCCCTCTTCATTTGAGTGATGATATTATTGGGTCACTTGGTAAAACAAAATTATAATGTGCATAATGTAACTTAGGTATAGTTATATTGTTATAATTAGCTTATGGGATCAAGAAAAAGAATATATAATACAAATATGACACATTCATAGTTTGTATAATATTCGTAATATCATAAGACAAGAGATAAACATAAGTGATATATTACATTTCTCTAAATGGATCGTAATCTGTTCGATTGAACAAAACATCTTTGTTATTTAAGTCAACTTAATAGTGTAAAATAATATATGTACAAAATTATTGCACTTGTTCTGTTTTGGAGGAATAAGTGAGTTTATATGTTCCATCGTAATCATATATGAATGTATGATATATTATATGAATGTATGATATATTATATCATTTTTGTTAATCACATTGGCTTATGTATATGTAAAAATCATTTATTTTGTATGCATGCGTATGAGAGGACTTTACATGGACTTGCAATAGTCAATTTAATTTTGATAAAATTCACACTGCAACAATTTTACCCTTTAGCCACGGTTGTTATCCGTAGCTGTAGCTAAGCGTCCGTCGCTATGGACCCAACAACCACGGATTTTTACCGTGATTATTGCTGGTGTCACTGTAGGGTATTAGCGACGGATTTTGTGACGAATGTTTACTGTTACTGATCATTTTTGGAGGGAAGAAATCGCGGGATGGAAAAGATTTAACGAAGGATTTCAAGACCTTTAGTGACGGATTTCTACCGTGGCTAAAAGTTTTTTCTCGGAAAAAAAAAATATAAATTCTCAACATTTAATAAATCACTATACACCTATATTTATTAACATCCATAATTTTATAACTCTGTAAACCACAATCAAATTAACAAATTTATCATCATAATAAATAACATGTACCTTTCAAATTAAAATCACAAACAAATAAAAAATCAAGCAAACAACTACATAATAAAGACATAAAATCAGAATTTAATGTGATTGGAAATTTCAAATTTACTAAAATGTTTAACAAAAACACAACAATTTAAAACCATTGAAATTAACTAATACAAATGCAACTCATATATTGATCTTGAAAATCTGGAAAAACGTAGATATAAACATCTCAAAATTTTGAATTTTTACATGTTCTTCCCCTTTTTCGAATAAATGTAATACAAGCCAGACCACACATCAGAAATCATGTAAGCACTTGCCTCATTTCCATGTCACGCAACACCAGATAACTGCAACTACAACTAACACTTTGTATTCTGTATTACAAAATAAGGATTAAAGTTAGACATCTATAGGAAGATGGTAGCAGAGATAAAGCATAAAAATATTAAGATATTCATTATTAGTAGTAACCTTGGCAAGTGGTGCTGAAATTATCCCACTTGAACGCCTTGGAAATTATTCCCCATCACCAGTAGTAAACAATTAAATAAGCTATATACAACCTAGTTAATTCTCTATAAGGACGATGTGAAAGCGCAAAGAGTATAAAAAATATGAACAAAAAAGGGGTATGTTGTGAAGCAAATGTTGATAACTACGAAAATTTATACCTGAATGATCACTATAATATGGTGTACATTATAGTGATGATCGAAATCCACATTCCCCACGTGGTTCAAATGCCAGGTTGGTTGAAATCATCGAATATAGGAGAGCAAGAGCAAATTATCATCTAACTATGACATACAACCGGAGCCAAATAAATTTACCGGAAACATCATTGAAGACAATTAGTCAATTAGATTTGTGCTAACTAAATTTAGCGGAAACATCGTTGAAGACATCAACCCTTTGGCTGTTTGAAGGTCACGTGGTCGCAGCTGAGTGAAAGATTCTGAAGGTATTTTTTTGTAAATCACGCCCTCGCAACCCAAGTCATTTAACATATATTGCACGCTGCAAGAACAAAGAGATCATAATATTGCCCTTGAGCCAAAAAAGAACTTCTAAGTAAGTCTTTGATTAAGTACCATATCTATATGATTCCAAACCCATTGTTACACTTCCATATTTGTAGATACATAATATTGCTATTCCTGCTGGATTCCTGCAGCAATAGTTAGAAGTATAATCACCATGTGGGAAGATTGCACCCTAAGTAAAGAGAGAATGTGTTTATAGTGCACCAATCCACCAGAGCGATGATAGGGAGTTCTGGGAAATTGCAGCTCAGCCGATGCAAAAGAAACCTGCTTCAAATTTGGGAGTAGGATAAAATTTTCATTCTTCCATATGGCACGTAAGATCAAAAATCCAACCGGAAGTTCATACAAGAACCAATATTATTTTAACCAAGTGAATTTGTATAGCATAGCTAGACGAACGCTTCATGGATTTACAAACAACCATGACCTTGTGGCTAGGTCCGGATATCCCTTTGCTGTAATCAAAATGCTTGGAATTTGAAGAAAGATACGATCCTCCGCTAACCTCTGGAAAATTGCATCCCGTGGAAGAAGCATCCACCGTAAGCTAAGATTAGAAAATGCTTGTAACTAGTTCCTTTGTTGATCATTTAAAGTAAAACGAAAGCACATCACACCTTTATCAAAAAAGTTACACTCCCGAAACATGAAAGAAATGAAGTAACTACGAAAGAATTGAAGAATAGGAATGGAAATATGGAATTTATCATAAGACAAGCAAAGACATGGGCATACAAGAAGTGTAGGTATATTCGTTGACGAAAGACACCAAAAGTACAAGACTACAAGTGAATTTTATTTGACATCAAAGTGCATAGATTATAACAAAACCAAAGATTTTAGTGATAAAAGCAACAATTTCCAAGAATCATTCAAGAGAATATTGAATCTTCACCCGAAATCCTACTGAATGAAGAAGCATCACTAAAGTATGAAATGGTGGCTGTGGTTGTATACCAAATAAACTGTTGCTTCTGAAACAGAATGGTGGCTGTGGATGTGGATCAGCAAAACTAACTCTAATTCCAATCACATAGAATTTTAAAGCAATAACCTTAGCTTAACGAGTCCTATTTGCATTTGCAAACGAACTCCATCCAACTCCGATTCCCAGAAACCAAACGTATCTCACAACCATTCCCATTCACCAAACACGAATTTGACTTCCCCAAATCCAAAATCGGACGTCAATTTCAAAATAAAACCCTACATAACCAAACTATCACACGACGAGGAAAACGAAACAATAACCGACAAAAGCATGAGGAAGAGAGGAAATATCACCGGAAGGTGGCTGGTCGGATGTCTTGGAACGCGATGGCTCTCTCATCCTGCAAGACGGGAAGGAAGGCGTTAGGGTTCGGATCTAGTGTGGAAACAAATGAGGGCTTACACATTCAACATATGCCTATCCAAAGTCTCAAAAAACACAAAACACTAAACAAATGTGAACCTTGACGACACTTCGATCCAGAAAAACATACCAACCCAAACCAAACAAATAGATATCTAACTTCAAAAGACAAACGAAAACCCCTAATTTCACTAGTTATGATTAGAAAATGTCTCTTCTTTGCGTTTGTGACATATTCGATAGCCCTTAACTAGTTTATGTTATAAATGATCAGATCTTGTATTACTGCAAATATGTACATATTTATTTATTTACAGTACAATTTTTGTAAACATAAAATTGACATGAAAACTCTTATAAATTATTTTGTAGAAATGTCAAACGTTCAACCTATTGTGGGATCCATGATTGAAAAACATTCATTAGCAAACGATGACTCCAACTTCAATAGCTGGCAAATCAAACTCAACATTGTGTTGAAGTTTGAAAAACTGTCACATTTTGGATGGTGAAAGCCCAAAATTAAGTGAGAAGACAACCGATGCTGAGCGAGAGGTTGTAGCCAAGTGGGAAGACCAAGAGAACCAAGTTCACGGTCTCATGCTTGCTTCCATGGGTGACTTGCTTCAAGGGAAATACTTGGATTCAAAATCCAAAAAGACCATGGAAGTTCTCACAATGATGTTTATGGATAACAATAGGAAAAAAGGTTATGAGACCATCATAGCACTCACAATGTGCCACATAGCATAGGGAACATTTGTGTCAATGTATTTTCTCACAATGCAAAGATACATTGAGAAGTTAGAAAATCTCTCTTCCCCGATGACCAAGGATGCGGAAGATTTGATTCTTGACTCTCTAGTCCCGTCCTACAATGACTTTATCATGCACTACCATGTACGTAAGAATGTGGTGAGTCTTCAGGAGCTTCATAACGCCCTGAAAACGACTGACGTTGGTATGAGCAAAGGTAGGGACAAGAATGTCCTAGCCATCCATGGTGGAAGTAGAAAGATCCTCAAGAGTAAAGGTAAAGGCAAATTAACCAAAAAGACGTCAATCAATGGCAAAGGAGTAGGAGGTGCTCGTGGGAGTGCCTCAAGGGGGAATTCTTTGAAATCTCCAACTCCCAACACGGAGTGTTTTCACTGCTGTGAAAAATGATACATCCAGCCTAATTGCCCCAAGTACAAGGAAGATCTTGACAATGGAGTGATTGAGCGTAATCGTCCCAAAAAGGCCAAATGTATATTTATTATTGAAATAAATTGAACTACCTCTATCCACGATTGGGTATTAGATATCGGATCTTGTGCTCACACAATTTCTAATGTGCAACAACTAAAAGATAGGAATGACCCTCGCAAGAGGAGAGATTATTCTGACCTCGCAAGAGGAGAGATGATTCTGACCTTGCAAGAGGAGATATGATTCTGATTGTAGGAAATGCGCAAGCGTTGCTGCAATTGCACAAGGCTCCGTGGATCTTCATTTATCTAGTGGTCTAATTTTAAGTTTAAAGAATGTCTATTATGTATCTTCGATTAACAAGAATATTATATATGTATCGTGTTTAGATATGGATGACTTTATAATAAATATTTCAAATTCTTACATGTGTTTATCGAAGAATAAAATTTCTATGCAAATGTTTTCATAAGAAATAGGCTCTATTTGCTTGAATTGAATAATAGACAAGTTTTAAACATCAATAACAAAAGACTTAAGACAACTCACGTGAATGATACAATCTTATGACACTATCACCTTGGTCACATCAATGAAAAATGCTTCAAGAAATTGCAAAAAACTAACCTTCTTGGTCTCATTGATTTTAAATCATCGGAGACATGCGAACATTGCCTTATTGGCAAAATGACCAAGTGACCTTTCAAGAAAAAAAGTCCAAGAGCAAGTGACTTGTTGGATTTGATACATTCTGATGTATGTGATCAAATGAGTACAAGTGCAAGAGATGGTTATATGCACTTCATAACGTTCACGGGATGATTATAGTCGTTACAATTATATTTATCTAATGAGAAACAAAAATGAATCCTTTGACAAGTTCAAGCAATTCAAGAATGAAGTAAAGAACCAACTCAATAAGAAGATCAAATCTTTACGAACCGATCATGGAGGTGAGTATTTAAGTGCTGAATTCGACTCATTCCTAAAGGAGTGTGGTATTATACAACACCTCACTCCACATGCAACACCTCAGTGGAATGATGTATCCGAACGTAGAAATAGGACATTGCTCGACATTGTTCGATTGATGATGAGTCAGGTTGAATTGTCGTTTTACTTTTGGAGTTATGCACTATAAACTGCGATTTACACACTGAATAATGTTTTATCTAAATCCGTGGAGAAAACCTCGTATGAGCTTTGGAGTGGTAAAATACTCAAGCTCAAGTTTCTCAATATTTGGGGTTGTGAGGCCTACGTCAAAAGATTGATGTCAACCAAACTTCAGCCAAAAGTCGATAAATACTTCTTTATAGGTTATCCTCGTGAGACAAGAGGATACTACTTTTGACATAAAACCTGCAATCGAGTGATTGTCGAGAGAGATATCGTATTATTAGAGAAAGAAATTCTCGAAAGAATAAGAAGTAGTAGGAGTGGAGTAGTGCTTGAGGAAACTCAAGATAATCTACAAGATCATGATACAAATGATGATATTCAAGATCATGAAGGACTAACTGAAGTTCCTTTGGTTAGTGAGAGTGTGAGTGAGAGACCCTCGTAAGAAATTGTGAGACAAACTCAATCATTCCCTCCTAGTGTTCGTTCAAGAATTGAACATGAACAAATTCCGCAAGAAATTGTGAAAGAAATTCAGGAAGTTCAAAACGCACACATAGAATCAATAGAACTTAGAAGGTCAACGAGGGAGAGAAAGAATCCTGATATGTATTTGGGACTTCACAAGATCATGGTACTTGATACCGATGATTCCTCTTTAAGTTGATCGGTCACTAATCTAGAGGTGGTGAATATATTATCTCTTAATTTTCTTAAACAATTACACAATTAAAATAATAAGAGAAAGAGTGCAAACCACAAGATGACTCCGGAGATTTATAGAGGTTCGATCACACCATCGTGATCTAGTCCTCTACTCAAGTTCTGATCGATCCTCCGATCCCTACTTGAGAATTCACTATAATCTTCGTTCCGGGTCAAAGATAAACTTTCTTACAATCGGAGCCTTACGAACACCCTCTCTTTGCTCGGATCTCCTCTCACATCCCGAGAGGGTGCTTCCTCGAAGTTTTACAACACAATGGAAATTGAATGTGGTTGTTGAACTCTAACTTGAATGTGATTGGCATCATTTCATGTTTATATTTGTATCTTATATCCATTATCTTTCACCTAACAATGCTATGTTACGAGTTTTATGTTTAGTTTTCAGGAATAAATAGGTTTGAAGAGATGAAGCATAAAATGACCCAAAAGCTGGGAAAAAGGACTGAATTGTGAGATCTGGGGACTAAGATGCAAGGGAGAAGGACCTGAATGTAAGACAGAAGGACCTAAGAGCAAAACAGAATACTCCAAACCATCATGGGGAGTATTTTACCAATTCGATTCGGGTCGGAGATCCAACAAGTCAAGTAACCGCATCAAATACCCAACAATACCAGAAAGAAAAGTCCACAACAAATTCCAACGCGATCCGAAGTTTTTGGACCGCCAATTGGCGGTCCATATTACTCTGGATCCGCCCAAATTTCTCCTGGACTTGTATTAATGTTCGTTTAGGCTATTTTTGGTATTGGTTTAGTCCCACATCGGGGGATTGTCCCGGATTAGCTTTTTCCATGCTTATAAATAGAACTCTTCACCTCCCATTGTATCCATCTCTCTCTTTGGTGGCATCTTCCCTACTAAGAGTGAAGCCTTGAAGCAAAACTCTGGTGGAGGAAGAGCTGCTTGTAATTTGAGTGAGTTAATAATAGATGTTTTCTTTAGCTTGTTAATTCTTTCTTAGTTGATTTCTTTTTATGTGTTTGCTTTGTTGCTTGTTTTGTTTTATGCTTCTTTAATATTTCTTGCTTGATTAGTACAGTTTCATTTCAGTATAATGCTTCATTTTATTAGAGTAGTTATTTTAAATGTGTGTGAGTAACTCCATCCCCATTTGGAGGTGGAGAAATATGTGATATAATCATATAGTGTATTAAGTGTGTGTTATCTTTATCCCTTGAGCTTTATATGATTTCCATAATCATCTAATGTGTTTTCACTCTTATCTTTGATATGCTAATGCTCTTGAATGAAGCTTAGCTTATGATTTGATTAGTGGACCTATTCTATGGGGAATGATAAGGTTAGGATATGGATGAAGTTAATATTGGAAACACAATTTGTAGTGTATGTGCTCTTGTTGCCTTTACCTCAGCTAATGTCTTGTATGTTTTAATGATGTAATCTTATCTTAATTCATGTGGAGGCATAGTAGGGTCTAGTCTTTATACTTGAGTTCATGTAGCTTCATTCCAATTATTGTCTTGTATGTTTTAATGATGTAGTCTTATCTTAATTCATGTGGAGGCAAAGTTGGATGTAGTTTTATGATTTCATGCACTACATGTTGTGAGGAGCTTAATGAACACACACACACACACTTCTTTATGTTCACATTATTTCTCTACCCCCTTTGGGGTTTAGTTTTCTTGCTTTTCTTCCATTTCCTTTTTGCATCTTAGTGTAGTTTAGTGTATCCAACCTTTCTCTCCTTCTTTTTACCTCTCTCCTTCGAACAAACCAATCGTCGACACACCTCCCAGTGGACGACCCGTATTTACCACCGCTTCAACGCGGTCGTGCACTTGCGGTTTAAATAAAACGATCAATCAAATGCACTCAAGGATTGGAATTAAGCTTGGAGTGAATTTAATGGAAGTATGAGAGTTGGTGGAACTTCGAAGGCTTGAAGATTGAGAGCACAATAGTATGATTGATTTTGGCAAGTGAGGTAGTGAATGTGTCTCTTAAGTGAAGCTTATATAACCTTCAAAACAAATAGAGTCGTTATTGTAAGTTGGTGAGAATTGGACCAATAGGAAACAAGATGTGACTTAAGCTCGGACAGAATTCAGGACGAATTCGGTCGATCGGGAAACCAACGGTCGTCCGACAAAAGGTGGCTTAATTTGTCAGATTGAAGAACTAGGTAGACCGACTATAGGTCGGATAACCGTTCACCAACTTCCAGTAACTTTTTCCTAATATTGGCTAATTAAATTTGGTTGACCGAAAACACTTCGGTGCACCGTTCAAAATGGAGAGTAAAGAATTGGTGTGACTTGGTGATCATGTTTGGTAGACCATGGCAAGGTCGGTTGACCGATACATGTGCGGGTTTTCTGCTGACATTGAGTGAGAAATTGGTTTATCGATAATGGTCAAATATTACGTGGAAAAATAGCCATTATGTTTTGATTGACAACAAGATTTCAGTAATCCGAAGAGTGATAGGTAGATCGGTATGGATGTTTCAAAGGTTGTGGCTAAACGACAAAATATAAGTCCGTTGGAGTTAGTTTGTGCCACGTGTGCCAATAAGATCAAGTCGTTTAGGCCAAAAGACACAAATGATGTTCGGATGACCGATACTATTTCGGTATACCGAATATAGATATCCAAAGAAAATTTCGAAGCTACTGGGATAGGGAAACGGTTGACCGGATAGAGGTCGGTAAACCGACACAAGGATTCCAGGAAGATCAAGTATTTACTGACTCTAAGGAGATGATTGACTAGGTAAGGTTCGGTACACCGAATCAAGGATTCCAGGAGATCAAGTGGTTACTGACTCATAGGGAACGGTTCACCGAGAGACACTCGGTCATCCGTTGGGAACAGGTTCAGTAGACCGACAGGGAAACGGTCGACCGAGACAGACGGGTTTATCCTTTGTGCATCAAGTGTACATTTGATCATATAACTCAAATAAATGGAAAATTACATATGAAGCCATTGAGCTTTGATTACAAGTCTTGAGCCTTGATCTTGAAGTTGATTAGTCCAGTGGTTTGATCACCTACATTGTTAAGAATACACAATATCTATGCAATTTGAAAATATGATGTGTGTGATGTTTTAATTAAAGTTATGCATAATATTAGTTTGTTAATCATAAAAATTAAGATTAAAGTGCCAAAAGGCCAACATCCTCTACCTTTCAAGAAGCAATAGAAAGAAAAGACTCAAAACTATGGTTTGTAGCCAGGAAATCTGAAATACAATCCATGTATGAAGATCAAGTATGGGACTTGGTTGACTTTCCTAAAGGAAAGAAAGTCGTTCAAAACAAATGAGTTTTTAAGAGGAATATGAACATAGATGATAACTTGACAACCTACAAGGCAAGACTTGTAGCGAAAGGTTTCACTCAAATTCAAGGAATTGACTATGATGAAACTTTTTCACCGGTTGAAAATGCCTTTCTTCATGGAGAGTTGGATCGATCAATAAACATGTAACAACCATAGGAATTTGAAAGCACTGATTATCCAGACTATGTATACAAGTTTAAAAAGGTAGTATACGGGCGAAACAAGCTCCAATGGTGTGGTAAGGGAAGATAACAAAGTTCTTACTTAGGTGTGGTTACAATATTGCTCCTGCAAAATCAAGTCTTTTCGTGAAGAATAACGAAGGACAAATATCTGTAGTTCTCATGTACATGGATGATTTGATCATCACAGGATATGATGAGGAAAATCAGAGGACCACAAGGAATTTATCGATTAGATTCCAAATGAAGGAGCTTGGAGAGCTTAAGCATTTTTTGAGGCTTGAAGTAGACCGAAGCAAACAAGGTATATTTCTTTGCCAGCAAAATTATGCTAAGGATCTTCTACAGAAGGTTGGTATGCTTGATTGCAAGCCAATATCTACCCCAACGGAGGAAAGGACCAAGTTGTGTGCATGTAAAGGCAATGATCCGGAGGGTGCAACAATGTATTGAAAATTAGTAGGTAGTTTGATCTACCTAACCATGACTCGACCTGATATCTCTTTCATCGTTGGAGTTGTGAGCTGATACATACAAGCACCGAAGAAGCTTCACTTAAAAGCAGTAAGAGGAATATTGAGGTACGTGAAACATACTATTGATCTTGGTCTTTTATACAAAATACAGAAGATCAAAAGCTAGTCGGGTATTGCGATGATGACTATGCGGGGGACCGCGACACACGAAGGTTGACTACAGGATATGCATTCAGTCTTGGTTCTGCACCAATCTCTTGGTGAGTAAGAGACAACCAACTGTCTCATTGTCAACTATAGAAGTGAAGTATAGAGCGGGAGCGATGACCACCCAAGAGAGTACGTGGTTGAAGTAGTTACTAGAAGATCTTCATCAGCAAGTAGATTATCCAGTGTTCCTACATAGTGATAATGAATCTGTCATACGTCTGTAAAAAATCCTGTCTTTCATGTAAGGACGAAACATACGGTTCATCACCATTTTCTAAGGGAGAAGGCTCTACAAGACGAAGTTCTTATGAAGTCCATTGGTACGAAGGAGCAAGTCACAAATATCTTCACTAAACGACTACACTAAGTAAAGTTTGAAGAACTTCGTCAACAACTTAGGATGGTAAGAAGAAAGGGTTGGTGTTGAGGGGGAGTGTTAAAGATTCAACACCAACCCAAACTCAATAAGTTATTACTTAAGTTAATTATAAGTCCAACTCATTAAGCTCAATTTCTAGAGAATTCCTATTCTAGATGTTTCTTCCTTATCCATCACTAGGAAGCTTCCTAAAAGTTTCAAAGTGTAGAAACTTCAACTTTTCTACAAACTTTCATTCACACTTATAAATAGAGGTGTCATCTCTCATTCCAAACCATCCAAGTGAAGAGTTCACCACAACACACAAGAGTGTGTCTTGTGTAGGTATGTGAGTGTAGTCCTTTTGTAATAGAGTGTGAGTAGAAGTTGCAGTGATGAGAAGAGTCTTATAATGAGTTTGTGTTATAATAATAATAATTATGCAATATAAATATCATCGTTGTTTCCTCCTACTATTTATCTTCTCAACAAACTAATGTCTACTAAGTAACGGGTAAAGGTATTTTAATTTGATATCACAGTCAACATTGCACATGGGCTCCCTAACTTTGAACTTGGATTAAATTATCTTGCTACTCATAGTGGGCGGCTTGGCTGCTGGGACTGAACATATATGTATGATGTATCACATGGTAATAGGTTAAAGTTGTGGTCACTTAATTAAAAGTAATTATAGATTTCACATTTGAAGCCCGTATAGCATGTATCTTAATTTTCATCTTAAACTTTCTCTGAATGAGTTTGACCTGGTAATCATCAATAATGTTTAAAATGATGTATATAGCGAAAATGATTAATACGTACAGACTCAACACTTACACTACCGTGTATTCCAATTGGTCCAAATACCAGGTAGGTCTAGGTAGTTTGGGGTGAGACACTGATGAATTCTCACTTCCATAACAACTGGTGATTAGTGTGACGTGGTTCATATATAATTCATCTTATTAGTTAAACTAACCCTACCATTTGTAATAATAAAAACTTAAGATGCTCAACTTAGTCGTATGTGATGATCAAAGTTTTTATTATTATAAAAATATGTAATGATCAAAGTGAGTCATCAGATGAATCACTTAGAGCATCATTAACAGCGCCCGGGCAGTTCCCGGACGCCCTGGTTTCTCACTCCGTCACGTCAGCTTCTCTCTCCGCCCCGTCAGTTCAAACCAACCCCCTAAATTTTTCTTAACCACACCCAAAAACACCCCAAGTGCCCTACATTCTCTCCACTACACGTCATTCCAGGATCAATTCTAGGCAAAACACGAAAAATTATCAAAAATTTCAGAAAATATAAACAAATAAAATAAAATTTGAAAAAACGATTTTAAAATATTTTTAAAATATTTTTTAAAACAAAAACACAAAAAAAAATTCCACCAATAGGAGGGGGTCACGTGGCCCCCCGCCCGGGCGCCCAGGGCGGATTCCCGGGTGGCCTGCCGCCCGGGAATCCACCCAGGGCACCCCGCCCTGGGTGCGCCCTCCCGTTAAGGGAGGGCTGCCCGGGCGCCCGGGCAAAGAGCAGCCGTTAAGGGTGGTGCTCTTAAGGAAAGAAATGTGGATTCATGCTCATTTTCTGTCGATGTATGCTCGTAAGAAACCTGACTCATAAGTCATAATAAGGTCATGTCCATTTGATGCTCCCAAAGTTTCCTTTGAAGGAAAGAAGTTAGTTGCTAAAAATTGATAGTATAGGCACTGCCATTCTTACATAGTCGTATTCAAAACGACAAGAGACGATTTTCAATCTTTTACTATGTTCACCTATTCTTTCTTTTTTAATTTTATATATTTACCTATTCGCAGTTGGAAGGTAGAGACTTGACTAATGTTCAACAAAACATAGGGAGCTACACTTATGTCAACATTTACGCATCGGTAATAACTGTTCAGTTGATCCACAAGCAGCTAACATGAATGTCATTTGTTTGCTTCTGGATTTATATCTGGCAACGTAAGAGCTTGAATAAGACTGCCCTTATTATGACTTATGTCAACATTTGCACATGATGTGGCCCTTTAATCATTCATAATAAAAAATGCAATGATAAATCATCATGACATCATCCAATAACAAGTTTACAACACCAATGAATAACACAATTGCTGCAAATGTTTCTGAAAAAACAAATCCATTGAAAAATGATTTAAGAAACCAATTATAAAACTTAATAAAAGAAGATTCAAGAGTAAAATTTACTTGACTCAAATTTTCGTATATCATACTCAAATTTTGACTGACTCTTAGTATAGTTAAGCGTGTGGAATCAATTAGGGAGCAAGCAAAGAAAGAAAAACCAATACTATACATTGAAAAATACAAGGCTCTGATTAGTTGTATATCAATAAAACCCCAACTCGAAAACCATGTTTTTCATATATGATAAGATAAATTAGTTTCTCATCCAATTATAACCATATATGCGACCATTGCATAGTAATTCTTGGTGACAACTATTGAAGAGCTCAACTAGCTAGAGCGGTATCAATTGCGCTGGTTCTAAATTTAAGTTGCAATAATACATCTCTAGTAAGTAGAAGTTTCACGACAGAAATAAAGAAGAAATGTAAAAACCACATAATTTTTTACCCCAAGATCTAGGAAGGTAATGAATTACCCTTATTGAAATAATATATTCCTTCGGTTATCATTCCACCAATCAAAACACTCTTGGTTAGATGAAAATTACCCGGTAAATAATTTTCTTCTTATTCTCCTAATCCAAGCGCATTATAAGGACATACAATTTGGTGGAATCAATCTAAGTTACAGTTGGACCCCCCTCAATCACGACCCTATACATTTTAGAAAAGATTTGTAGGTTTCATATCAGTGAATGTGCTACAATTCTAACATGGTCCAACAGTAGCAACTATTATGTGATTTACGTGTCAAAGCACACTGGATTAGCGTGGATATCAAACTAAATAAGCGAGCAAACACAAAATAAGTGAGCGACGGACAAGCTCTAGCATGGCGTCACAGGAAGCTTATTATATACCATAAGAGTTCGACTTCTTAATGCGAATTTTTGGGTGCATTATAACTCATAACACACTCAACCAACTATATCTAAAATAATTGGTAAATCCCTAATTTTTAATTAACTGACATTAAAAATCTTTAAGTGAATTGCATGTTAGGATTTAATTAAGAAATGTAAAACCCTTTCTTAAAGGATTTAACTAAAAAATGTTAAGCCCATAAACACACTAAGATTTAATTACCTGATGCACATGATAATTAAGATTGGTTAGTATGCCGTGCAGTCCTGGAATTCCTAACGACGAAAATCACGAGGAAACTAGCCTTAGCACCCTCAAAACGACCCACCAACCCCCACTCCCCCGAAGGACCACCAAACATATATCCTAATCCTAAAACAACAAAAGCTATAGCCCAGTCAAACCAAACATACTTTAATTAGCACCAACCATCTCCGTTCCACGTTGGTTCCCTCTCATGCATGCACTTCTATATAAACCTTAGCCCAATCCCCATCTCATTGCCACAAACACAAATACCTCTCTTAGTTCTCTCTCTCTCTCTCTCTCTCTAAGTTTCAACAACAAACAACAATAAGCCTTTATTCTTTCTTTCTTTGACTCCTTAACTACGTACGTAGAAGAGCATTCTTTTAAAGCCAGCTAGCTAGTCATGAAGGTTCAAATTGAGAGCACCAAGATTGTGAAGCCATCCTATGAGGAGGGAGTAGAGGTTCCACCAACTGATGTTCATGTTGAGCTAAGCCACTTTGATGCCATAACCTACAACATCCACATAGCCATATTGTATGCCTATCGTCCCCCCACCCCTCCCAACTCCCAAATTGAGAAGGGGTTGGCCAAAGCCATGTCCGTCTACCGCGAGTGGGCCGGTCGCCTCACCACCAACCCTGAAGGCAAGCGCTCGATCCTACTCAACGACAAAGGGGTCAAGTTCGTGGAGGCGTCGGTGGATAGTAGTCTCGATAAGGCGATATCCTTCTCTCGGCCTTCGGCCGAGTTCCTGAGCCTCCACCCTACCCTGGAGGGAGTGGAGGAGCTACTACAGTGCCAGCTCACAAGGTTCACTTGCGGTTCGCTGGTGGTGGGATTTACATCCCACCACGCAGTTGCTGATGGAACTTCCACCAGCAACTTCTTGGTGGAGTGGGGGAAGGCCTGCCGTGGGCTCACCATGGGCCCACCCCCATTGCGTAACCGCGTGGCGGTATTCCCCCCTCGTGACCCCTTGTGTTACGATAGATTCGAACACAGAGGGGTCGAATTTGTCAAAAGACCAAAGCATGAAACCGAGGAAGAAGAAGAAAATGATAATGATAATGATCACTCTTCCTCCGACGCAGGAATTATCATCCACAAAGCCCACTTCACCACCGATTTTCTAGCCAACCTCAAGGCGAAAGCCTCGGTCGGGCGAGCCAGACCCTTCAGCACATTCGAGACCCTCCAAGCCCATCTATGGAGAACAATGACTAGAGCCCGAGACCTCAATAGCGACGAGAAAACTCAAATCAGAATCTCTGTAAACGGACGGCAAAGACTCCAACCTCGCCTCCCTAACGACTTCTTCGGCAATGCAGTCCTCTGGGCCTTCCCGCGAACGACCGTCAAGCAACTAATGAACTCTCCACTCCAATTCGCAGCCAACCTTATCCACGAGGAGGTGGCGAAGCTAAGCGGGGACTACTTCCAATCCTTCGTAGACTTCGCGAGCTCGGACGTGCTCGAGAAGGAGGGATTGGGGACGTCGGCCGTGCTTTGCAAGTCGGTGTTGTGTCCCAACATTGAGGTGGATAGTTGGTTGAGGCTTCCATTCTACGAGCTAGACTTTGGTGGTGGGAGTCCGTTTGTGTTCATGCCAACTTATTTCCCCATTGAGGGTATGATCTTCCTTCTTCCTTCTTTTATGGGGGATGGGAGCATTGATGCTTTTGTGCCAATCTTCCAAAAGGATCTTCAGGCCTTCAAGAAAAGCTGCTACTCCATGGATTAAACAACTTAATTATGAGAATCGATGTTTGGCTTAATTAAGCTAGCTAGGGTGAATAATGTTGGTGGTATATATATGTTTATTTGTTTATTAATTTGTTACGTGTTCTTAATTTAAAGCTAAATTGTATGGGTAGTAGAAATAATTAAGTTGTAAGGGTTTTGTGAAGAAGGCAATGCTAGAAGATCATTGATATTTAATTCTCTCTTTTTAAGTTTAATCTCTAGTGCGACTGTGGAATTTGGGTTCAAACTCATGAAGAACCTAATCTTGTTCTGCTACTGTTGATGTCAAGCATTTTTGGAACTTCATAAATATGAAGTGACTATATTTTGTAATCTAAAGTTTCTGAGTTGTACGTGCATATAGTTATGCAAGGGTTCTACGTACATACCCTAACTATATATGGTATTCTAGCAATTATTGATGTGGACACATTTCCGGTATTTTTGGAGCCGTATAAGGTATATGTTTAAGGTGGGTTTATTTTTGGAGTCGTGATAGACGGACGCGGGCGTCACGGACGTGCCTTACGTGGATCTGTACAGCTCATATATTTTCTTTGAGTCAGCGTCCAGTCAGCGAAATTTCTCTTCGCGCGTTTTGGTCTTTTTAAAAAACGCCGGTTCTTTAAGTTGAACGATTCATTTCCCAATACACAGATAAGACAGTTTGCAGACCCTAAGACATCGTGCAGTCTCATTATTCGTGCAGAGCCCACACTTATCATAATAAAATATTTGTTTTTAAGTTTTACGTTGGATCAACTTAATTTGTCTAGCTTACTTTATGTGTGTGCAGTTTACATTATGTGTTTGTCCTGTTTACGTTATGTGTCTGTCCGGAATAAGTGTATTTGCAGTCCGGAATAAGTGTATTTGTTGTCCGGTTTAAGAATAAAGTGTGTCCAGAAACGGAACATAAAGTTTGTCCGGAATAAGTGTATTTGCTGTCCGGAATAAGTGTATTTGCAGTCCGGAATAAGTGTATTTGTTGTCCGGAATAAGTGTATTTGTTGTCCGGTTTAAGAATAAAGTTTGTCCAGAAACGGAACATAAAGTTTGTCCGGAATAAGTGTATTTGTTGTCCGGAATAAGTGTATTTGTTGTCCGGTTTAAGAATAAAGTGTGTCCAGAAACGGAACATAAAGTTTGTCCGGAATAAGTGTATTTGCTGTCCGGAATCGGAATAAGTGTATTTGTTGTCCGGAATAAGTGTATTTGTTGTCCGGTTTAAGAATAAAGTGTGTCCAGAAACGGAACATAAAGTTTGTCCGGAATAAGTGTATTTGCAGTCCGGAATAAGTGTATTTGTTGTCCGGAATAAGTGTATTTGTTGTCCGGTTTAAGAATAAAGTGTGTCCAGAAACGGAACATAAAGTTTGTCCGGAATAAGTGTATTTGCTGTCCGGAATAAGTGTATTTGCAGTCCGGAATAAGTGTATTTGTTGTCCGGTTTAAGAATAAAGTGTGTCCAGAAACGGAACATAAAGTTTGTCCGGAATAAGTGTATTTGCTGTCCGGAATCGGAATAAATGTATTTGTTGTCCGGTTTAAGAATAAAGTGTGTCCAGAAACGGAACATAAAGTTTGTCCGTAATAAGTGTATTTGTTGTCCGGAATAAGTGTATTTGTTGTCCGGAATCGGAATAAGTGTATTTGTTGTCCGGAATAAGTGTATTTGCAGTCCGGAATAAGTGCAGTTGTCCAGAATAAGAAGAAAGTGTGTTCAGAAACGGAACAGAAAGTTTGTCCGGAATAAGTGTATTTGTTGTCCGGAATAAGTGTAGTTCCTGTCCGGTTTAGGAAGAAAGTTTGTCCTGTTTATGTAGAAAGTTTGTCTTGTTTTGTCCTGTTTATGTAGAAAGTTTGTCCTGTTTTGTCCTGTTTATGTAGAAAGTTTGTCATGTTTATGTAGAAAGTTTGTACGGTTTATGTAGAAAGTTTGTCCAGTTTATGTAGAAAGTTTGTCCAGTTTATGTAGAAAGTTTGTCCTGTTTATGTAGAATGTTTGTCCAGTTTATGTAGAAAGTTTGTCTTGTTTATGTAGATACAATGAGAGCACAATGAGATATTGATGGTACATATTATTGATGATAACTATTACACAATAAGATACAATGAGAGCAGAAAGACAAACAAACAATACAAGCACAAACACAAACACACAAAAATTACAAAATTAATATATCTTCTCCCAGTAAATCACACACAAACAAACAATACAAACACACACAAATTACAAAGATAATATATATTTTCCCAGTAAATCGGAAAGAAGATGTAAGACTTAAACATGATCGTCTCATTCACGCTGCTTACATTGTGAAGAACCTTGGGAGTCGACATCAGACGCTTCTTCGACGTAATATCTTACTCGAAATGGTGATTTATTACGGAGAGATGTACGACATAAACCGAACAGACGTAAGTCTTCACCACGGAGCGTTGTACCTCTCTCCGGAATAAATCACCATTTCGAGCAAGATATTATTTCGAAGAAGCGTCTGATGCCGACTCCCAAGGTTCTTCACAACGTAAGCAGCGTGAATGGGACTGTCGATGACACTCTTTCTTTCTTCTTCCTTCTTTTTCTGTCATGGGCACTCCAACAATGCAGCAAAGATGTTGTGGTGCGAAGTCTTCACCACCGGATCGTCACATTCACGATGCTAACGCTGACAAGAACATCGGGAAGTCTTCGCACCGTCACATTCACGCTGCTTACGTTGTGAAGAATCCTGGGAGTCGGCATCAGACGCTTCTTCGACATAATATCTTGCTAGAAATGGTGATTTATTCTGGAGAGAAAGAATGAAGAAGAAAGAAAGAGTGTCATCATATTTGTATTTGGGTGGAGAGAGAGAACGTGCTGAGTTGAAACACATTTAATGTGATTTGAGTGGACATCAGGAAGAAAAAACAAAAAAACATTCATGCTTTGGCCACGTAAGGGCTGACATGGATGTCCACGTAGAGCGTGTCCGTGACGCGCTGCGTTCATAAAACATTTCTCTTATTTTTGTGTGTGTTGAGGAGATCTCAGGAATTCACGGTGGAATTTCGCATATTACAACTCCGTATAGAAGAATCCCTCACTATTGTCACAATTATGTGTCATCACTTGTATTAATAAGTGAATAAAATGCAAATGACAACAAAAATATATAAATTCAATATTCCATTTCATTGAATTTAGGAATACAAGAACTTTGCCACATTTATGGTGCACAAAAAAGAAACACATGATACATATTTCACAAACTATTATAATATCAAATAGCTTGATGTACGTGATGGTTGAGTTCGTACCAGAGATGATACATTTGTATAGAGTCTCATTCGGAATTGGAGTTTGACGATGTATTCCTTCTTATACTTCAAGGAGCCATATTGTTGCGATAAATTGGTTTCGAGTTTTTGGGGCTTGATGATTTGCTTTGTTTCATATTTAAAGGGATCGTCTTGCTTTGGTAATTTATCTTCTTATCCAAAGAGATTCAAGCATATATTTCATCGTTCAACAAATTTATCTCTGATAAGGAGATCATCGAACCATGGCTAGTTTTGATCTCATAACCAGGGTGATCATTTGGCTTATATATTCCATATGTGGTTTCACTATTTATTCTCTTACTTATTTGAAGGGGACCGTCGTGTATAACAGTTTAATTTGTCTGTTTAGATTTGGTTCATTGATTATCTTTATTATGATCACCGATATTTAATTAGTTTAGCAGACTAACACGAAGGATTATATGCATGTATGTGGTTGGATGTAACGATTTTAGTTTATTTCACTACTAAAGATCGTTAAGGGTCAGATTAATTTAGACTCATAATCTAGGAGGGTAATTTTATATGTATTTGGTTTAGCTTGATTTAATTTGATTTGATAATCTTCATTGTTATGACGAATATCATCTAATATGTGTCAATTTAGGCTCATAACGTGAAGGTCATTTATATATATGTTGTTTTATTGGCGATAATGTTTTTGTTATAATATCGCCCAACAATTAATTTAGCCTCGTAACTTAGGAGGGGATTGTGTATGTATTTTTTGTTATATCGACGATGATTCTTATATTCGAATATCATCCAATAGTTAGTTTAATCTGATAACTAGGAGAATATTTATGTGTATAATTTGTTAAGTGTTGACTTTAAGAAGTGTGTAATTTTATTATTATCAAAAGCTATCATTACGCATGATGATAAAAATATTAGTTGATTATACATAACTTGTGCTGGAAAAGATGATATGTTAAAAGATTATTATTGTCCCTCTTCGTTTGAGTGATGATATTATTGGGTCACTTGTTAAGCAAAATTATAATGTGTAACTTAGGTATATTTACATATTTATAATTAGCTTATAAGATCAAGAAAATGAATATATAATACAAATATGACACATTCATACTTTGTATAATATTCGTAATATCATGATGCAAGTGATAAAAATAAGTGATATATCACATATCTCTAAATGAATCATAATCTATTCGATTGAACAAAACATTTTTGTTATTTGGGTCAACTAAATAGTGTAAAATAACATATGTACATAATTATTGCACTTGTTCTGTTTTGCAGGAATAAGTGAGTTTATATGTTCCATCGTGATCATATGTGAATGTGATATGTATATCATTGTTGTTAATCACAAGGGCTCATGTATATGTAAAAGTCATTTATTTTGTATGCATGCATATGAGAGGACTTTACATGGACTTGCAATAGTCAATTTAATTTTGATAAAATTCACACCGAAACACTTTTACCCTTTAGCCACGGTTGTTATCCGTAGCTGTAGCTAAGTGTAAATCGCTATTGACCAACGGTCACGGATTTTTACGGTGGCTAATCTTGTTCCGGTACTGTTGACGTGAAGTATTTTTGGAACTTCATAAATATGAAGTGACTATATTTTGTAATCTTAAGTTTCTGAGTTGTACGTGCATTTGTTATGCAAGGGTTATGTGTTCTACGTGCATATAGTATTAGTGTACACATCTTCTAGCTAGCAACGATGAATGTGGACACATTTCCGGCAAATGCACTGGCTATCATATTTGAAGATTATATAGAATCTACCAATTATATATACGAGCCCAACAAACAATCCATCTTTTATAGTGAGTCCTCGTAACAATGAAAATTCCATACCATTCATCAAATCTAAGATGAAATTTGCACAAGATGCTAATTAAGCATAATATTCTTAACGTGTAAATTGTACGTACACATCTTCGAAGGACTTTTTACTACATTAACAGCGTCCGGGCAGTTCCCAGGTGTTCTGTTTTCTCTCTCCACCACGTCAGCACAAACCACCTCCCTTACAAATTTTTTAACCATTATCCAATCCACTCAGTCTCGTTACAGTATTTGTTGGCACGTCATTATCTTTTTTCTTTTATGTAAAACTCTCACAACAATCAACAAAATATATTAATAGTCATTATTGTAATCACTCAATTTAATTAATTCATTCGATTTGAATTAATAATTAATATAAAAATACAAAAATATTTTTATTTAGGAATAAATTTTTAATTAGTAAAGCTAAAAATACACGGAGCACAAGACGATAACATCGAATCTTGGACCACTCGACCATCGAGAATCTACGGTGTGCGCGTGACTTCACAGAACACAAGACGCTAAAATCGAATCTTAGACCACTCGACCATCGAGGATCTACAGTGTGCGCGTGACAACACGGAGCACAAGACGATAACATCGAATCTTGGACCACTCGAGCATCGAGGACCTACAATGTACGCGTGACTACACTTGAATCTATATATACCCCCCCAACTTACTTCTCTACTTGACCCAAATCCTACATTACTTCTTCCACCCCCACCTTGCAATGTATTCTTCAGAAGATAACTGTTCACGGAGTACAATCGTTCTCCTCGTCGTCGTCGTTCCCCAACCCAACAATTTGTCCAACAACCTGCATTCTACCCATCCTACCAAAACCAAATCGTCCCACACCCTGGATTCCACTCATCCTACCAAAACCAATTTTCCCCACACCCAGGGTTCTACCCAGTTCAGGCGCAACTCGATCCCGATATGTTAGAACTGGGAAAACAAATTGGATATAGCGTAAAAGTGAGAGAGGAGAAATATATGTGTTACGAAGAACGGGTGGAGAGGAAGCTGAGGCGAAATTCCAAATGGAACTCAACAACAAAAAACTCGACGTGCTACTCTCTCTGATGAAGAAGGAAAACAATGACGAGTTTGATAAATAAACACTTGCTGAACTCAAGGATTGAGATAAATCAAAAAGATTTCTGTAGGTGCTTTTGTTTTCATTTGGAGCTAATGTGTGTTTCGTAGTTTATCAGTATTGTTGTAGTAGTATCTATTTAAATTCCGTATCCACATGAGGACTGTATTTCGTATTCGTATTTCTGTTGTATTTCGTATTTGTATTTGTATTGTATTTCGTATCTGACGTTTATGAGTATTGTACTAGTGTTTTGTGACTTAGTTTATCTGAATTTGGTATATGATTTTTTTAATTCCGTATTGTTGTAGTAGTATCTATTTAAATTCCGTATCCACATGAGGACTGTATTTCGTATTCGTATTTCTGTTGTATTTCGTATTTGTATTTGTATTGTATTTCGTATCTGACGTTTATGAGTATTGTACTAGTGTTTTGTGACTTAGTTTATCTGAATTTGGTATATGATTTTTTTAATTTTTAAATTTAATTATATCTTAATAAATAAAAAACAATTTAATTAATCATAAAATAATTTTACAAATAATTTTCAAAACCTAATTAATTAAATTACAAGTTAACTAATCAATACATTAACCTAATTATATATACTAATCCTTTTCTTTTAAACAAAAAAACAAAACAATTTTTTTAAACCATTCCGGAGTGCCACGTAGCTCCCCGAATTAGGCGCCTGGGTGCTTTTTCGGGCGGATACCCGCCTGGAAAAATGCCCAGACGGTTCCGCCTAGGACCCGCCCTCCTATTAAGGGATGACATTTCGGACGCCCGAAAAAGTTAACGGGTGCTCTTAGGACGCACACAAGAACTTATCCGACTCAATCTCTAAAAATCTATCACATCGGGTGAGGACAAGCTGACCCACATTTAATTAATAGCACAGTAAGCATAATTACAAGGAAAGTTCTCTTGCTTGCGTTTGGTTATTATCCTTGGACCATGTGCTGAGACCAAGTCATTCTCAGTGCTCACAAAACAAATTATTGAAGAAAGGAGCGGCCAGATGGGAAACAGCCAAATAGGATGTGATGTGTCGTTATTAACCACGTATATTATATATGGGAACAACTATTCATCGTCCTAATCATTTTCATTTTGTTATTCACGATTCATTTAATATTTATTTCATCTCATTTCTTAAAATAAGATTTTTGTCAACGTTTTCCTCATTTTCACAATACAAACACCACGAAAATATCTGACGAATCGCCTGAATTCGGTGAAGTAAGTCCAGCAAAAAAAAATTAGGTCGGACGTCTGGGTAAAACGCCCCCCATCGGGGAGGCGTCTTAGCCAAATGTCTTTCCCATGGTGGGGGCGTCTTAGCCAGATGCGACCTCCAAGAGGCAGACATTTTACCCAGACGCCTCCCCATGGAGGTGACGTCTGTCTAAGACACCTCACCGATGGGGGGGGCGTCTAGTTAAGACGCTCGTTCAAAAAAAATATTAAAATTATACGTTGTGTTATCTCAAATTATTTGAGGTTCCGTTGCACGATTTCGGTGGTAACTGGTCGGATTACAATGAGTTTTTTTGTAAGTGATTAAGATTCAAAAAATTCCAGATCCATCAATTTCAAGATCCAAAATTTCCGGTGCTAAAACTTCCCGACTTACAAATACCACATCGACAGGTCATTCAAGGGTCTCTTGGAAAAAATTTGGATTTTAAAATTGTTGAATCTGGAAAATTTTGAATCTTCATCACTTGCAAAAACTCGTTGTAATCCAACCCGTATAATTAACCACGGGTGTATGATCTGGTGAGTTGGTGAGGTGGTGAGGTGTCGGACGGTCGACCGTTTGCTTCTAAGTCTACCGAACATGTTACATGCGGATGACCGAATTTCCATCGGTTATCCGAATATTTATCCTCAGTAGTTTCGACATTTCTCTGGAAATCTCTATTCGGTGTACCGAATGGGTATCAGTCATCCGAATATAATAATTATTAACTTAATAATCAATTTATTTAGTAATTATCTAAATTTATAATCAATTATCTTTTTAATAATAAAAAATAAAAAAATTAGTGGGTGTCCGCCGGAGCCGCCTCCCCCATGGGGGAGGCGTCTTAGACAGACGCCCCCTCTACGAGGAGTGTCTGGGTAAACCCATCTTAGACATGCCTGCTAATTTTTTTTATTTTTTTATTATTAAAAAGAAGTTGAATATTTTACCAGATTCGAGTACACCGGGGCGTCCGTTGGCTCATTACTGACCTCAGAAATATTATTTTATTGATTATGAGAGGAAGATGAAGAGAGATGGGTGATATGAGGGTGAAATGTCACGATATATAAGTAGAAACGAGAGAATGACAAAATAGTAATTCGTTTGGACGATTTAAGTAATTTTCGGACGATGAATAGCCATTCAGGTATATATTCACATGTTTATCGAACCGTCCAATTTCTTCTCACGTTGCACTTTGCAAGTTGTCATGTGCAGCACCACTACAGTGACATGGAAGAAGATTCTTATTAAAGAAATGAAATAGAGAGTGATCGAATACGATTATAATCATTATCATATACAAAAAATGTAAGCTATGTCGTCCGTAGTTCTTTAACTAGACGTATAACGTTATGATATTGAACAATTTGACTCTGGACCGAAGCGACTGACCGGAATTGGACTTTAGAAGGCAAGATAAAATCCAGAATCTACCAGAGAAGATCTGATCTTGTAATCCACCAAGGAGAATGAGATAACTCCAATTTTAAGACAGTAAAAACTAATCTTTCTATTCATTCTTAACCAAATATAAAGAGGTTCACAAAACTATGTAATTTGAAAAAAAAACTACTTTTAAGTGGCTAAAATACTCTCACTAGATACTACTAAATCAAAACGATACTAACTCTAAAAAAATAACATTTTGATCAGACATCAGTCCCTCCACAGGCTCCAAGGCTCTAGTAATTTTTGTTCACTTTTGACCTCAACCCAGTCCATATAAATTCTTTCTGGAACCTCCTCCTTTGTAGAATTTTCGTTCGACAACTCCGAAGGCAATGGACCAACGAGTAAAGCATAAATATTTCAATTGATTCCAAGATATTACTCTCAGCTAGCAAAGACACTCGATCGTTTCATCTTTGGTGGTCTAGTACGTAGCTCGTCCTTGAGGCGAAGAGAAGGTGGATACTCAAACAGTTGGTTCTCATTAATTAGTTGTTGGAGTGTGCACGAAAGGAAGGGATGTGGCTTGAATTGGTTGATTTGGACATTTTATCAAACAAATCGCCAGTCCATTGGATCGCAGCCCCAACGAGGTCATCGTGGATGGTAGCTAGGATGCCAAACTTTCATCATCACCTTCCGAGTCACTTGAAAAGTCTTCCCATTTTCGTCCTTGGATAAGTCGACGTCGAATGTATGACTCTCATCAACCACCATCGCCACCATACATTGCTTCGTCTTCACCGTACTATTCAGGCCGGCGAGATTATATTCGGAAAATTAATCCACTGGAGAATCCACCAACAAGAATGAGATAACTCCACTTTTAAGGCAAAACAAAAACTAATATTTCCATTCATTCTTCTCAAATATAAAGATGTATGAGGACGTTTAATTTCAATAGTAATTTCCACCATTTATTTACTGAATTGCTATTCGTCGCCTTAAAACTACTTAAATCGCCCCAACAGATTACCATTTTGCCTATTCTCTCATTTCTATTGCTATAACGCGACATTTTACCCTCCTATCACACATTTCTCTTCATCTTCCTCTTATATTCATAAAAAATAATGTTTTGGAGGTCAGTAATGAGCCAACAGACGCCCCGGTGTACTCGAATCTGGTAAAATATCCAACATCTTTTTAATAAAAAAATAATAAAAATTAATAAAAAATTGCGGGCGTCTGGCGGAGCCGCCCCGCGTAGGAGAGGGGCGTCTGGGTAAGACGCCTCCCCCTAGGGGGCGACGTTTTACATAGACGCCCCGCCCATGGGACGGGCGTCTGGCTAAGACGCCTCTCTCCTACGCTGGGCGTTTTACACAGACGCCCGCAATTTTTTATTATTTTTTTATTTTTTTATTAAAAAGATAATTGATTATAAATTTAGATAATTACTAAATTAATTAATTAATAAGTTAATAATTACTATATTCGGATGACCGATACCCTTTCGGTACACCGAATAGAGATTTCCAGAGAAATGTCGAAGCTACTGAGAATAAATATTCGGATAACCGGGTAGAGATCGGTAAACCGACACAATGATTCTAGGAAGATCAAAAACTTACTGTATTTACGATCACGGTGGACCGATGGAAACTCGGTCATCCGCATGGAACATGTTCGGTAGACCGAGAAGCAAACGGTCGACCGTCCGACATCACCTTACAACGAGTTTTTGCAATTGATTAAATTCAATAAAAATTCAGATCCAACAATTACGATCACAGTGGAATGCCGCTCGCTCACCGGGGAGCGAGACCCCCGAACGGACCTGTCGATGTGGTATTTGTAAGTCGGGAGGTTTTACCACCGGGGATTTTGGATCTTAAATTTTTTGAAAATTTAATCACTTGCAAAAAAACTCATTGTAATTTGACCCCGTTACCACCAAAAATCTTGCAACAGAACCTCAAATAATTTGAGATAACACACCGTATAATTTTAAGAATTTATTTATATTTTATATTTTATTATTAAAAAATACGGGCGTCTGGCTAACACGCCTCCACCAACGTGGAGGCGTCTGGCTAACACGCCTCCACCATGGTGTAGGCATCGTATCCAGACGCCTCCACCTAGGTGGAGGCGTCTTAGCCAGACGTCCGAGTCGGAAAAAAAAAATCCGCCTCCGTTACCTAGCCGGATTCAGGTGTTTCGCCAGACATTTTCGTGGTGTTGGTACTAGGAATGTGAGTAAAACTGAGTCAAATACCTTGTTTAAAGATACGGGACGAAATGAGTATTAATTGATTTGTTAAGGGCAAAAAGGTAATTTTTGGGGCGATTTAAGTAGTTTTCCGGCGACGAATAGTAGTTCCCTTTATTCACAAAACTAGGTAATTTGCAAAAACAACCCCGAAGTATGCTAAACCACCCTCAGTATATACTACTAAATCAAAAAAATAACATTTTAATCCTACTTCGTATCCTATATCACAATTACTGCAGTCTATGAAAATATTTTTACGAAGTATGACGTCAGGATGTTTAATTTCTATTTGATTTCACTGACATGCCCATACAACACAAAGTGATCAAAAGGAAACGGATTTCGTTGGTTTCTACTTTCCATTGATTTCTATTTGACCACAATATTCACTTTTCATTGGTTTCTTGGGCACTAACACCTCTTGTGATACCGTATGCATTAAGTTGTTATACAAAAGATAGTTCTTTTCCAATATCCTTCATCTAAACTACTTCCCAATTCCCATGCAATCACTATCTCAAACATCCCAAATATATATTCTAATGTGACTACTGCTATTCAATCTCCTGATCTTTATTATATCGAGACAATGAATCTCTCAACTGAATTAGCCCAAATTTGTAAAATACTTATATAAACTTTATAAAGTTTCTATATTTTACCACTCTTTAAGTTATTATATTACGAGAGAATAAATTTCATATCACTAATTATAAGAGACTGCTGTCACCACCTTGAGATTGAGGGAAACACCTAGGGTGCACCAAGCGGGCTTGTCTAGTAGTCTGGGCTACTTGAGAGACAAAGAAGTGCACGATTGGTGGCTTGGAGCATAGAGGTAGATGGAAGAGCATCAAGAATGAGAGTCTATGGATGTCCAAGGGGAAGTCGAGAAGCATCAGCAAGCATAACGTTAGCATAACACTTGGGAAGGACGCGCACGCACTAGGCAACGCTTGGGCAACATGAAGCACGTATAGCGTGCGTGCATGAGGCGCGTGCAGCGAGCGCGCACAAGGCGTGCATGGGGCGAGCAGTGCCTGATGTAAGGCACAGATGTTTGGGAGCCAAGGCTTGAAGTCAACGCCGAAGTCAACTAAAGTCAACATGGGGTCAACATGGAAGCAACACCAAGTCAACATTGGGCGACTAGGTGTGGACTGGCGAGGACAGGGCGCGGGTCAAGGAGGTTGGTCGTGCGCAGTGTTCGGATATACGGCCGCATCCGGCCGCATATGCGGGTGCGATGCGGCCGGGATCCGCATCGCATCCTAAGGATGCAGCTTCCTATATGAGGATCACATTGTCATCCGCATATGCAATGCATATCAAATAGTCATATTTCAAATCTAATTGGGTCAAAATCCGAAAGATATCTGATTATCTGATTACCCATTTAACTTATTTTGCAAACAAAAAAAACTTTTAACCAATTTTACAAACAAAAGACCATCCCCAAATTCCTCACTCGATCCCCAAATTCGTGTCACTCCCACATTTTTGACTCCCACCGGCGTCCTGCATTCCGTATATGTAAATGTATATTATTAAATGTATATTCCACATATTATTTTAATATGTAAATGTATATTATTTATTTATTAAATCGCAAACCGCATATGCACCCGCATCGCATCCTCATTCCGCATATGTTCGATGCGGTGCCCTGCCGCATCCACTCTGCATCCCGCATATTTGAACCTTGTCGTGCGTGAGAATAAGTCAAGAGGAGGTTGGATGTACGTGAGAACGAGTCTAGAAGAGGTTGGATGTGCGTGAAAAACGAGTCAATGGGAGGTTATTGACCGAGTCCATAACCGAGTGGATAACGCACAAGAGGGATGACCAGGTCATGCCCACTTGCGCACAACTCCCTCAACGTGCATGCTTGGCCTTGGGAAGACCAAGTCAACAAGGCGCACTATCCCCACGTCCCTTGCAGCCTTACCAAGTCACAACCCAACGGTTAAGACCTGTACGTGCTATTTAAAAGAAGACACTAAGATAGTGGCCTTTGTGGGGAGAGTGGGCATTCAGTTTTGCCCCACTCCTCCACAAGCTAGGAGAAGTTAAAGGTGTTAGTGGGGCTTATGCTCCAATGTGTGCATGTAGTGGGGGAGTCTGCAACATGTATAAAAAAGAGTGTACCTCGAACTTGTGGAAGGGTATCATCACTAGGATAGAGATTCTTGTGGTTTTGTATGTGTTTCCTTCATTCCTTGGTCCCTTTAGGAATTATAATTCGTTTGTTTATGGGAATAAAGAAGTACATTTCCGTCATCGTTGTTTTTGTTTGCGTTTTCGTGTGTACTTGTATACTCTAAGGGTAACTGAGGAGTTGTATGGTTGTGTTAGTGTTTCTACCTTTCCTCATGGGGATAGAGCGTTTAATGGGATTAAAACTCAAAAAAGTTAGAATTTAAGTGTCTCTAAATGACTCCTAACACAACCTGTGACAACTGTCACGTATATTCTTCCATTATAAGGCACTATTATGTATATCTTTCCCTTAAAACTCCCACGACACATAACATTAAGTTCACGTAACTCTGAAGACTTTTATTATTATTTATCCTTATTGATCGTTGGGAATGTCAAGTAAAACTTGAACTTTGAATTACAGGTGGGGATAAAGTGAAGTCAACACAAAATGAACATCAAACTCAACGTCGGATCCTCCGTACGTGAATGCTCAAACAAGAAGACAACCTCAGCACGATTTGACTTTTTTTTTTTTTTTAAACGAGTAAGTGAGAAATACTAGCTAATGTGATTCACATGCTGCAGGTAATAAAGGTAAAACTAATCAAATATGCTTTAAAACCGTATGTTGGTAGAGTCAAGTTATATAGGTAAATATATTTGTGAGCGGGCAAGTGATTGATAACATGTTTCATTTCGGTAGTGAGCGTCCAAAGTTTGGCGCAACCTTCTCTTCAATTAAGAAAAAAAAAACCTAAACGCTAGAAGCTCATCCATCTTAGCTTCTCACCTCCTATATAAAATCACTAACTTCCCGGCGCTGCTCTTCCCAAAAAGCGAGACACCCAAATTGATGTTTCGTACATCCATAACCGTCAAAAGTAGACCCTAAGTTTGAAACATAATAATAATAAGTCATCTAGTTTGAAACATAATAATAATAAGTCATCTAGTTTGAAACCTCGGTTTAGATTTAAGATCGTAAGAAAAAACAACAATTAAATAAATTAATTAAAAGAAAGATAAACTGACCTTTAAACCGCCATGATGCCATCAACGCACATGTTGGTCCACCAGAATAGCCCATCATTTTTTGGGCACCAAACGGTTGGGCTTTTTTCGGCCTCATTGGATAAATATTTATGTGGCCCAATGGGGTTCTGTGCACGCAAACGGTCCATTGGGAACCAATTTGAGCTTTAGGATGTGATTTTGAGAAAAATTAATAGACTTTACGTCTCTACACGCTCTAGTAGTAAAACGTGAATTGACATTTTAATGATTGCTTCTAGTTGCATTTTATCCTATGGTTGTAAGGGAGAAGTGGTGCAAGTCATCCCGATCACGTATGTGTGTGTGTGTATAATTAAAAATATCAATTAGAGTCAACGTTTGTAAGAATGCATGCACTAGGTATCAAATTCCATGTGATCAAGTGTATTCGTGCCAATGATGTTGTACGTTAAGTGAAAACCATGCCAGTAATTATACTTTAGAATGTTGAATCACCCAGGTAACAACTACTGCTAGGTAATTAAATTAACCCTACCACTTTTCTGAGAGATTTTTTTTCTCACGAAATAATACTGCAAATAGTAATCAATCACGAAGCCCTCTAACAAAATCATTAAGGTCTGAGGATAATGTGGTAAATCCGACCCAAAAACTTTGAATTTTTGCATGATGCGTGGAAAGTTTTGATTTTCAATCTTATCGAAGCACACACCTAAAATCTAAACGGGCCCTGCCCCACTTCATGAAACATTTCATGGCCACTGTCCAGCCTAATTGGGCAAACTTAGCAATTTCTTTTTGAAAAACACAAATCACATATTTTTTTTGATGTTATGTTTTATTGCAAAGATGTGGTGTCTCCTAGTGTGTCAGACGGGACAAGTTCTGACAAAATAACAACCCCATCCAATTGCCTTCCCAGCCATTTTAAAAGCCACTCACAATCTTTTTTTAAAAAAAAAAAAACATTATTATTCGCGTGCAACGTTTGACCCTAACTTTATTAAAAAAGTAGAAACCAAATTGACCCTCCTCTTCCCTCCTCCACATCTCTCCAAACCACAGCCAACTCCTCCAATCCTATTTCATGCATACTCTCTCCAATCAAGAATGAAGAAGAAAAGGAAGCAAGAAGTGAGATTCTAAGGTCATGGCTTGTGTTGGTAATGCTTTCCACCTTATGCCATTATCATATTCTTCTAATTTGTTCAAATTAAGATCTACCCAACACTACCATGGGGAGTTGTTTGTTGGGAGGGGAAGGATAGATGGATTGGGAACTAAGTTGGTTGTTGAGAAAAAAAGGGTTGCAAGCGTTGTGGTTTGTAGTGGAGAGAGCAAAGATGGTGGAGTCTTGAGGCCTTCTTCAACTTCTCTAAGTGATGTTATTTGGCCTGCTGCAGGTATATTTGTGTGTACTTTTTAATTTCTACGTTTTTTTGAGTGAAATATCAACGTAGACGTTACTTTTAATTTGGGGATGTTTGGGTTTTTTTTTTTTGATAGAGATAAGATTGTCACATATGTGGTCCTAAGTATTTTCTTGAAACTTTTTGACAGAGAAAGGAACTTCACATTTGTGTTCCTAAGTATTCTATTGAAATTAGTGGGTCCAACACCATTTTCCAAGAAGACACGCAATTAACCAACACTTGGACGAATAACCAAGAAAACTTAAATTATACATACTCAAGAATCAAACTACCATTCCTTTCCATTTCATTTAAATTTATTTTGAAATTTGGCCTATAAAAACATATGATTTTTTGTAGGTCAATTTAAAAAAAATTATATTTGATGTTTATGCGCTAAGGTCATACTTTCCAATTATTTTAAAAAATAATTTTGATACTTTCCATTTTTCCAATATGTTCTTCACTTTGATTTATAAAGGATAAACTACGTCCTACTTGCACATTATTTTGACAAAGAATCTAACAGTTGGCAAAGAAAAGAATCTTTTTAGAATCCACTACGACATTGGGGTTTTCGAAGAATATGAGTTAAATAATTTCTTGTTTTTCTCGCAAAAATAGGAAACGTTGTGGAGTTAGACCCGTCAACTCTGCGAAAAATCCACCAAGGTGATGGAAGAAGACTGATCTCAACCCTAAGAGAGAGTTAAGCACATGCGCGACCCACAAACCCTAGGAGGGAGGTGGAAGACGAAAAGTATTCTTGCGGCGGAAGAAAGAAAAGATTGTTTGCTTAGTTGATTAGGGTTTTTGGGTTACAGTATTTATATCATACAATCGAATATTCGGGTAATCGAATACACCGATTACAGCATTTGGTTTTCACTCATCACACCAAACGGGTTGCCTATTGCTGGTGCCAAATTGCCTCAGTTGACTGACCCAGATTCATCATATTTGGGACACCAATTTGGTCATGGGCTCAAGCTTAGATTTGGCTAGCACCTTGATTAGATACCTGAGCCAATTAAGTCTTAAACCATCATGCAACCCAGCTTGGGTCCTGAATTGAACAAGGGGTTCAAGTCTTCATCATGGGCTAGCTTCTTCTTCCTTGGTTTGTATGGTCTTATGTATTCTGATACTCCCCTTCAAACTTGGCTGGGAATTGAGGCCAAGTTTGGTGATGAAGGTGCGGAAGGCATCCTTGGGCAAGGCTTTAGTGAATCCATCAGCAAGTTGTAACTTGGAAGGTACATAATTGGTGTCGAGAAGTCCAAGTGCTACTCTTTCACGCACAAAATGATAGTCCAATTCAATGTGCTTTGTCCTGGCATGAAAGACGGGATTAATTGACATATGTAATGCACTGAGATTATCACAAAACAGCATAGGAGTATTGGAAAGAGGAATCTGAAGATCTCTTAGGAGGAAAGTAAGCCACGTGAGATCAGCTGTAGCTACAGCCATTGCTCGATATTCAGCTTCTGCGCTAGATCGAGAGACAGTAGGTTGTTTCTTGGTTTTCCAAGTTAAACAATTTGATCCCAAAAAAATGCAGTGGCCACTAGTGGACCTCCGAGTGTCTTCGCACCCAGCCCAATCACTATCACTAAAAGCATATAAGTCTAAGGAAGAGTTTTTATGAATGTGCATGCCATAAGGAATGGACCCATTTACATATCGAAGTATTCTTTTTAATAATAAGAAGTGATAGTTAGATGGAGAATGCATATATTGACAAATAAAATTTACACTAAATGTCAGATCTGGTCGAGTCAATGTAAGATATTGAAGTGCACCTACTATTTGTCTAAAGTAGGTGGGATCATGAAATGGGGTATTATCACGGTGTTTATCAAACCTAGCAGGTAGAGGTGTTCCAATGTATTTGGAGTTTTGCATGTTTGCTTTATGAAGAATGCTAGATGCGTAGTGTTTTTGTGTTAAGAATAATCCATTGCTGTCCCTCGTTACTTCAATACCAAGAAAATGATGTAGTGCCCCTAAGTCTTTCATTGAGAATTCATTTGCAAGATCAAACATTAGTGATTGAACATCGTTTTTATTTTTTCCAGTAATGATTATATCATCTACATATATTAGTAGAAAGAGAGGCCCATTGTAATGAGAAATGAAAAGTGAATTATCAGAAGTACTACTAAAAAATCCTTTGGAAAGCAAAAAAGTAGTGAAACGATCATACCACGCGCGAGGGGACTGTTTAAGTCCATAAAGAGCTTTGTTTAGCTTACAAACGTGATGTGGAAAATCAGGTGCAACAAATCCTGGAACTTGTGACATATAAACCAGCTCATCAATAGAACCATGAAGGAAAGCATTTTTAACATCTAATTGATGTATAACCCAATCATTCATAGTAGCAAGACTAAGTATGAGTCGAATAGTAGCTGGCTTAACCACAGGAGAAAAAGTTTCTAAATAATCCACACCCTCAATTTGCTTGTACCCTTTAGCTACAAGTCTAGCTTTCAATTTATCTAATGATCCATCAGGATGAAGCTTTACTCTAAATACCCATTTGCAGCCAATAGTATGCATATTTTTCTGTTTTGGGACTAAGTCCCAAGTGTTATTTTGTATAAGAGCATGTATTTCTTCCTCCATTGCCTTTTTCCATCCTGGATGATTAAGGGCTTCTTTAACTGAGCTTGGTTCATGAGGAAGGGGTTGAATATGGTGAAACATGGCATACTTAGGATTGGGTTTAATGATACCAGATTGAGATCTGGTAGTCATAGAGTGTCTATTGCTATCATCAGTGTGTGAGTTTGTTGTAGTTATGACAACTTCTTCATGATGATCATTAGTAGTAGGATTATGTGGTGAGATAGCATCAGTACTAGCATCATATGCAAGGAGTGGTGATTGTGAGAGAGGTGAATTTAGATTGTTAGCAATATTTGATGGGGTTAACGATGAAATCATTTCAACTACTAAATTATCATGCTTATCAGTTGGGATTGAAGAGATATCACCTGATGTAGTTGAAGAGGGTAGAATGGAAGTGATTGGTGAAGTGACATTGTCATGTGCAAGAGGTTGTTGCTCCTGACCAGACTCCCCTTGAGTACCTACATGTTCATTTTGAACTAGGTGTAGTGTAGGTGATTCTATGGCAACACCTTTCATGGTCGAGAAGGGTTGTTCACTAGAATCAACATTATTATGGGTGGAGTCACAGTTACCTTCACATACCCATTCAGAAAAAACAGATACATTTGGTTCAAAATCATCTTGATTTAAGATATCAGGGGTTTTCTTAAAGGGATAACAATTTTCATTGAAAATAACATGTCTTGTCATGTAGATTTTCTTAGTTTGAGGATCAAGACACATATACCCCTTATGTCGTAGACTATATCCAAGAAAAACACATGCAGAAGATCTATCTGATAACTTATTTGAAGCATAATCTCTTAGGCAAGGAAAACATAAGCATCCAAACACTCTTAAGCAAGTATAATCAATTTTCCTTGAAAACAGCAATTCAAATGGTATGTTTCCAGTTTTATCAGGAAGTCTATTCAAAAGAAAAACAGCTGTGTTAAAGGCCTCCACCCAGTACCTCTTTGGGACTCCACTGTTCACAAGTAGGGTTAGCCCCATGTCTACAATAATTCTGTGCCTTCTCTCCACCACTCCATTTTGCTCTGGAGTGTGGGGGCATGACATTTGTAGACAAACACCACTAGTTTTAAGATGGTTTTGGAAAACATTGGAAGAAAATTCTCCACCACCATCACACTGAAAAATTTTAATACCAACATTAAACTGTCTTTGAATATGTTTTTCAAAAACTACATAACAATCAAAGAAATCAGACTTGAATTTTAATGGAAAAATCCAAGTGTATCTGGTAAAATCATCCACAAAACATGCATAGTATCTGAAATTGTTTCTACCTACAATGGGAGAGGGCCCCCACAAATCACAATGTATTTTATTGAAAGGTTCAGAAGAAAAAGAATCAGATTGTGTAAAAGGAAGTTTGGTGGCTTTGCCTAGTTGACAGCTACTGCATAGAGAAGGTGGATTGGAAAGCATTTTTGTAATGGAAATTTTGCCTTTAGTTCGAAGATCCTCCAACACTTTAGAATTGGGGTGTCCAAGTCTACAATGCCAAGTATGAAAGTCTACATTTCTGTGCCTGTTAGAAAAGAAGGCTTTATGAGGTGCACTGGGAAGAGAGTAAAGTTCATCTTTTAACTCCCCAGTAGTTATTACAGTTCCAGTACGTCTATTTTTTATAAAGAAATGAGTGTTGGAGAATTCAACATTATAAGGAAAAGCCTTAGTAAGTTTACTTACTGACATAAGGTTTTGTTTCATGTGAGGTGCAAGTAATACATTGTTCAAAATAAAGGAACCTTTGTCATGTTTAATTTCAGCAGATCCAGTGTGTGTAATGGGTAATAGATGTCCATTTCCTACCATTATTTTATCTGATCCACAATAGGGTCTAAGAGAGTGAAGCATACCTGCATTACCTGTTATGTGAGCTGTGGCTCCAGAGTCTGGGTACCAATCCTCAGAGGTATCCTCTACGGTCATGGCAGCTAGGGCCTGAGGCAACTCCCTTGGTTGGAAGGAGTGATTAAAGCGGTGCCAACATTTTATGGCCTCATGTCCTGGCTTCATACATATCTGACAGACAACATAGGGTCTCCTCTGAGTCTGATTGGTGCCTTCAGTTCCCTTGCCACTAACTTCACCAGATTGACTAGTATCTTGAGCATTGGGTGGTGGGGTTGGCTTTCCTTGAGCATTGGGTTGAAACCCTCTGCCCTTAGAAGAAAAGCCTCCATCCCGTTGCCCCTTGCCTTGTTTCTTGCCTTTCCCATCCTGTCTCTGACCAAAGAAGGCCATCTGGATCTCTTCCTCTGCTTCATGGCTTTTAATTCGAAGCTCATAGCTTTGAAGCATAGGGACAAGATCAAGATAGGAAGGGAGAGGAGGCTTCAAATGAACAGTGGTGAAGGCATTGTATTCCTTCCCGAGTCCATTTAGCATCCAGAACACCTTAGTTTGGTCTCTAACTGGCCTACCGATGGCGGCAAGCTCGTCACAGAACAATTTAAATTTACTAAGGTATTCTTGAAGATCTTTACAAGCTTTCTTGCGGAGCATCTGGAGTTGCTGAAGAAGTTGGAATTCTCGCTCCTCAGAGTTTTGAGCAAATGAGTGCTTCAAGGCTTGCCAAACTTCTTTTGATGTCTCCAGACGAACTACAACGCTAAGAGCTTCTTCCCCAAGTGTACTGATAATCCATGCCTTAAGAAGGCGATCTGAGCGTTTCCAGAGAGTATACTCTGGATTTTGCACAGCTACAGACTCAGATCCCTCTCTGGATTCCTTTATGGTTTTCTCCGGCATGGGAAAATCACCATCAACAAACCCAATCATGCCTTGTGACTCCATAAGACCAAGAACTTGCATTTCCCATAACAAATAGTTCGAGGACGACAACTTCATTGAAACAAAGTTGGTTACACTGACCGTGGTGGGAAATGGGTAAGGATTTGAAGCTCCAGAGGGGAATGGATTTACAGGTGCCATCAGAAGATGTAGTGAGCGATTTTCCTCAAGAAGGCTCTGATACCATGCGAAAAATCCACCAAGGTGATGGAAGAAGACTGATCTCAACCCTAAGAGAGAGTTAAGCACATGCGCGACCCACAAACCCTAGGAGGGAGGTGGAAGACGAAAAGTATTCTTGCGGCGGAAGAAAGAAAAGATTGTTTGCTTAGTTGATTAGGGTTTTTGGGTTACAGTATTTATATCATACAATCGAATATTCGGGTAATCGAATACACCGATTACAGCATTTGGTTTTCACTCATCACACCAAACGGGTTGCCTATTGCTGGTGCCAAATTGCCTCAGTTGACTGACCCAGATTCATCATATTTGGGACACCAATTTGGTCATGGGCTCAAGCTTAGATTTGGCTAGCACCTTGATTAGATACCTGAGCCAATTAAGTCTTAAACCATCATGCAACCCAGCTTGGGTCCTGAATTGAACAAGGGGTTCAAGTCTTCATCATGGGCTAGCTTCTTCTTCCTTGGTTTGTATGGTCTTATGTATTCTGATAAACTCGACCTGCCTAAGTTGGATAGCGGTGTAAAAAACACAATCCATCTACCTGAATACCCGTCAACCCGACTAATAAATGAGGTGGGTAGCGGTTGTATTTTCTACCCGTCCAGTTTACCTGATTACCCGCATAAGAATTTAATAAATTAAATAATAAATATTATATATATACATACACTTATATACCATATACATATTCTCTAATCCGTAATTTACAAATAGTGTTATAAAGTTGAAGTTATTTATAATTTTATGGTGTTCATCACATTAGTAATATTTTTAAGGTGCTAATGTGTCATGTTTTTAATTTATAGTGTTATGCAGAAAGAAAAGAAAAAACATATAAAAAATTCATTTATCCATCTACTCGCCCGGTTTACTCCCTCCCCCATAAAACCCGTTTACCCAATCTTAGGCTGGTCAAGTAGCGGTTAATTTTTTTTCCACCCGACCCGCCTACCTTAGACAGGTCAGTAGCGGTGGGTTCAAAATCCACTCCGACTCGACCCGTTTACAACCCTATCCAGAGTAGTGATTTTGGGTCTCGCTCCGCCGGTGCTCCAAAAAGATCATTCTTGTAATATTGGAAAAAAAATGTAACATGATTCGTTTTTTAAAATGAAGTGTGTCCTGTGGAATGTCTATGCGAGGTTTTTAAAATATATTTGTTCTGTCCCTACTGTGGAAAAAACAATTTGCTATCCTTTTGTTTGGAATCCACTTAAATATACTTGTTATTATTTTATTTTCCCCCCAAAGCATATTATAGTAAGTTTTCAAGCGACCGATCGAATCATAGGCAACTTGTGCCTCCTCAACCCCCTTCCCTACCCATCCCAACCCAATGTGAAATTTATTTCTTCTCAGATATGAATGTTTACATGAATGTAGTGGAGTCTATTATGAAACAACAATTGAATGTCTGGCATGTATATGGTATGAAGGTAAATTGCTCAATTGAAGGGCTTTTTATTTATTCAAGTTTTATGTAGGAATTGTGGTGTGTGGCAGGTGCTTTTGCTGCAATGGCTCTTTTGGGAAAATTAGACAAAATGATGGCACCTAAAGGCTTCACTTTCACCATTGCCCCTTTTGGGGCAGTTTGTGCAGTGCTCTTTGCATCTCCATCTTCACCAGCTGCAAAGGTAAACTATCTAATTAGTCTTATCTTTTAATTATTTCCACATAATGTTTTAATGTATCATATATATAGGGATGCTCCATGCATATATATTTGGAATTTTATGTCCATTAGCAACCACATTTTTATAATCAAATTTCAGTTCTAAAAAATAAAGCATCAAGTTTTGAGATTCATTGATCAAATAATTATCAAATTTTCGTAGTAAGGCCAAGGTAGGTTTAAGAATCGATTATGAGATTTGATCAGATTTACGAAAATTGTTTATCGATCAAAATGTGATTTCGCGATGCTGCACGTTATGTAATGTATGTTGGAGTACATGAGTGTAGGTGAACAGCTTATTTATTAATTTATTTGATTTGTATATGTGAATGGTGCAGAAAGAGAACATATTTGTGGCACAGATGGGTTGCGCAGCATTTGGTGTTTTGGCATTGACGTTGTTCGGTCCCGGTTGGCTCGCCAGAAGCTCAGCTCTTGCAGCCTCTGTGGGGTTTATGGTTGCCACAGGCGCCATGCACCCTCCAGGTAAAATCAGTTGCTTCTTAATTTGTTAATCATTAAGATTTGCACATAAAACACGACACAAGTGCTTGTAAAAAATTAGAACCAGCGAAAGTAAAAGTAACTTTTAGTTATGGTTCTTTTAGTGTGGTTCTTCTTTGCGAAATTTAAATTTAGTTTCCAAAATTCTGCCATCATACAGTTTGCTAGATATCGATCGATTGTATATTCATATTGAAGTGGGTGGAGTGGAGGTCATCCGTTTTTGTTGTAACGAAAAGGAGAATTCGAGTTTCGTTGGTTTTAGAGTGGAATAGAGGAGCTCCATTCAGGTTCGATAATTTAAGTTATGAAATATCCAATCTAATTCTGACTAGGTTTCGTGCAAACATATCATGTAGAAGTCACCCCTTCAAATTTTTCTGTTACTTTCACACCCTTAATTCACTCACAGTAATAGACACAACTCTAAAAAGGTAAAATTCCTGAGACCAACCACTACACCCTACATATTGTAGAAAAATATGCTTATTAAAAAAAAGGTTGTAAAATTGCTCGAGTTCATTTGTGAACTTTTTTACACCTTTATAACATTTTTTGTTTTAATATATATCAATTGAAGTTTTGTAGACAAATCCATATCAAATTGCAAAATTCTACTTTAACACCGTAAAATTTTATCTACATGTTTCTCACTTCCAAAATCCAGATCAGTCTGATGTCCAATCAAATTCGACTCTTCACCTTCCATGATTGTTATCCCTAGATCCATTTGGTAAAGAGTCCTTATACACGGACGCGGGCGTCACGGACGCGCCCTACGTGGCTTCAAAAAGTGGATGAGTCAGCGTCTACTCGGATTGCCATGTCACGCTTTCTTTCCGAACGCGCCTCAAATTGTTTTGAATTTTTTTTTGACGGTTTTCGAAGAAGGACGGTTCGTTTCCAGATTAGACAGCGGCAGACACCCCACGATCGACGGTTCGGATACCGAGGAAGATAACATATCCAGAACAAAAGGGAGACTCTCGCTTTCTTTCTTTCTTACCTGTGAACGTAGGAAGCACACCTGTGAAGCATTCCCGACTTTCTTTCCCTGTGAAGCGCACCTTGTAAACGATAATGGAATCTTCAACTCCGGCCGTCGATATCGAACACGTCCCAGAACCGGTGGGTCTCTAATTTTTTCTTTCCGTGGGTCGTTATTTTTTTTGATGAACTTCCGTTTATTAAATTATTGGTTTTAGGGAACCACGTACTACTTCCGGGAATCACGATGCTCCTGGAAGGCCATCCGAAAGCAGTTTGACCGGATGAATAAGGTGGAGAAGGAGGCTTTCCGTAGCACCCCATTCGGTCACTTCCTAAACCTTCCTAACATTACGACGGACAACGAAATAGTCGGTTGGTTCGTCGAGCACTACGATACGGAGGAGGTGGGGCTGAGAATAGGATCAGGGGTAGTTCCCCTTACACCGGAAGACATCGCCCTAATTTTGGGGTTACGTACGCATGGGAAGGCCGTGGTGATGGAACCATTGCGCGTCCAGAAGCGAGACGGGGTGAACCTTGACAACACCCAACTTTTAGTTCATCTCATGGCAAACAGTACCATGGGCGAGACGGAGGAGTACGTTCGTCTCCTGATTTCTTTCATCTTCAACAATTTTTTGTTCTATGATGGAACGCTGCGACCGAAGGAATGGTTCATGCACCCTCTGAGGAACATCAAACGCCTAAGCAGCTATGCATGGGCAAGTGCAGTTCACAAAACCCTGGTTGGAGGCCTCGAGAAAGCAAGTTTAGAACTGCAGGAGAGGAAAAAGGCAGGGAATTTCATAATGCGGCAGGGGAACGTCGAAGGTTGTGTTGCCATACTACACGTAAGTTTTTGTTCCTGCTTCACACTTCCTCTCTTCCTCTTTTTTTGTTTTTGTTCTTTTCGGAAGACGATGTGTGTCTGTTCGGAATACGTTGTGAGTCTGTTCGGATTAAGTGGTGGGTCTGTTCGGATTAAGTGGTGGGTCCGTTCGGATTAAATGGTGGGTCTGTTCGGGTTAAGTGGTGGGTCTGTTCGGATTAAGTGGTGAGTCTGTTCGGAATAAGTGGTGCGTCTGTTCGGATTAAGTTGGGTGTCTGTTCGGATTAAGTTGGGTGTCTGTTCGGATTAAGTGTTGCGTTTGTTCGGATTAAGTGGTGAGTCTGTTCGGATTAAGTGGTGCGTCTGTTCGGATTAAGTGGTGCGTGTGTTCGGATTAAGTGATGCGTCTGTTCGGATTAAGTGGTGCGTCTGTTCGGATTAAGTGGTGGGGTTGTTCGGATTAAGTGTTGGGTCTGTTCGGATTAAGTGGTGGGTCTGTTCGGAATACGTTGTGAGTCTGTTCGGAATATGTTGTGAGTCTCTTCGGTTTAAGTGGTGGGGCTGTTCGGAATATGTTGTGGGGTTGTTCGGATTAAGTGGTGAGTCTGTTCGGATTAAGTTGGGTGTCTGTTCGGATTAAGTGGTGCGTCTGTTCGGATTAAGTGGTGCGTGTGTTCGGATTAAGTGATGCGTCTGTTCGGATTAAGTGGTGGGGTTGTTCGGATTAAGTGTTGGGTCTGCTCGGATTAAGTTGTGGGTCTGTGCGGAATACGTTGTAGTAGTTCTCATTTTTTTCCTTTCCATTTGAAGGTGTGGCTTTGTGAGAAATTTAAATTGGGGGAGCCCAGAACTGGAGTTTTCCCACGGATGAAAAGATGGACGGAGATGTTTGGGAAACGATTAACCCTGAGGAAATGGGAGGAACGTGGAATTACCTTACATCGAATTTACGACGGCACGTTCGACCTGATGGGGGCTCCATCAATGAGTGAAAGGGAGCTGCAACTTATTGGTCCTGTTCTAAAGAGCTCAACTTCAACCGTCAGTTTGCCAAGGCTCCAACTGGCAGACTGCAGCATTCCATGCGACCCGCTGCTCCAAGAATTGGAGCTGAGTGAGGTGAAGACAAAATGGCTGAGGGCCGAAGCTGCCCTTAAGAAGGCCACAGAACAGGTACACGACCTCAGGGAAGAACTGAGGATTTCCCAGGAAGAGTGTGGGAGGCTCAGGAAAGATATTATATATCTTCGAGGGACAGGGACAACTGGAGTCCCTGGTGGGGAGAACGAGCGAGAGCAAGAGGAGGAGAATAGGAAGAAGAGGGAGGCGGAGGAAGAAGAGAATAGGAAGAGGAAGGAGGATGAAGAAGAAGAAGAAAAAAAGAGGAAGGAGGAGGCAGAAGAAAAGAGGAGGGAGGAGGAGGAAGAAGAAAAGAGGAGGGAGGAGGAAGAAGAGGAGAAGAGGAGGGAGGAGGAGGAAGAAGAAAAGAGGAGGGAGGAGGAAGAAGAAGAGAAGAAGAGGAAGGAGGAGGAGGAACGAGAAAAGAAGAAGAGGAAGGAGGAGGAGGAACGAGAAAAGAGGAAGAGGGAGGAGGAGGAATGTGACAGAAAAAGGGAGGAGGAAAGGAAGAAGGAAGAAGAGGAGAAGAGGGAGGAGGAGAGGAAGATGGGAGAAAAGAGGAAAATGCTGGAGAAGGAGGAAGAGAAGAAGAAGAAGGAGAAGGAAGAAGAAAGAAAGGCCCAGATAGCAAACTGGGTCGCGAAAAGAAAACGCTCGACGGCCACCGTTGAGCAGCAGCTGAAGGAAGGCGAACATCTGGCCAAGAAGAATAAGAAGGAAGAAGAGCAAAAAAGAAAAGATAGAGCGGCTCAAAGGAGCCTGAAGAAAAAAAGGCCGGATGTTGACATGCCTGCATTGGGCACGTTGTCATTTGATGAGGTCAAAATGCTACTGAACCTGACCGAACCCAACAAGGACAATAGGGAGGTCATCTGGAGAGGCGATATGTGCAGTTTAAAACGCTCCGACCTGAAGGAGCTTATAACGCCTAGGATGGATATTAGCGATGAAACTATCGACGCTATGCTATCGGTGCTCGAAGAAAGACGCCACCCAGAAAAAGTTATATGCATATCCACTTTCGAGTCGGGGCGAATTCTTGCAGGGCAAGGCAGAGAAGTTGATGATTTTATCCTCCCTAAAATCGTAGGTGCGTCTCCAACACAGACCGTGATCGCACAACCATGCTGGTCTTCAGGTCATTGGACACTGGTGGTTGTCTATGGCCCGTCCAAAGAGATTTTGGCATTCAACAGTCTCTCTAGGGAGCTAGGCGAAGGTGATGATCCGGAGCAGACTGTAGGCCAGCATGAATGTGCAGCAGCGGATGCGGCTGTATACTGGAGGGATCTACTCAAGGTCGACTGGCCCCTGAGAATCCTGAGGAAAGAAAGCCAACAACAACCACCGGGGAGCAACGATTGCGGCGCCTTCGTTTTATACTGGATAAGGTGCCTAATGTTGAATGTTGACCCTACGAAGGAGAAGGACCCCAATACCATCCACTCTATCAGGGGTGAATTGGCGGTCATGTTACTTAGGGATCGTCGGTCGTGTGTGTAGGTCTAAACAGACAAACATATTTTTAGTTTTGTTTATTTTTTGGTTTACATGTACAAAAATGTTTACATATTCAGTTCACAAACTATTTACATGTAAAAATACAAACATTACCAATGTCATTCTTAAGCTAACTTTATTCCGAACAGACAGTCTTCTTATTCCGAACAGACCCAACACTTAATCCGAACAGACGCAACACTTAATCCGAACAGACGCAACACTTAATACGAATAGACTCACAACTTATTCCGAACAAACGCAACATTTAATCCGAACAGGCTCACTACTTATTCCGAACACAGTCTTCTTATTCCGAACAGACCCAACACTTAATCCGAACAAACGCAACACTTAATCCGAACAGACGCAACACTTAATCCGAACAGACTCACAACTTATTCCGAACAAACGAAACATTTAATCCGAACAAGCTCACTACTAAATCCGAACACAGTCTTCTTATTCCGAACAGACCCAACACTTAATCCGAACAAACGCAACACTTAATCCGAACAGACGCAACACTTAATCCGAACAGACTCACAACTTATTCCGAACAAAAGCAACATTTAATCCGAACATGCTCACTACTTATTCCCAACACAGTCTTCTTATTCCGAACAGACCCAACACTTAATCCGAACAAACACAACACTTAATCCGAACAGACGCAACACTTAATCCGAACAGACTCACAACTTATTCCGAACAAAAGCAACATTTAATCCGAACATGCTCACTACTTATTCCGAACACAGTCTTCTTATTCCGAACAGACCCAACACTTAATCCGAACAAACGCAACACTTAATCCGAACAGACGCAACACTTAATCCGAACAACCGCAACATTTAATCCGAACAGGCTCACAACTTATTCCGAACCCAGTCTTCTTATTCCGAACAGACCCACCACTTATTCCGAACAGACCCAACACTTAATCCGAACAGACGCAACACTTAATCCGAACAGACTCACAACTTAATCCGAACAAACGCAACATTTAATCCGAACAGGCTCACTAGTTATTCCGAACACAGTCTTCTTATTCCGAACAGACCCAACACTTAATCCGAACAGACTCACAACTTAATCCGAACAACAGCAACATTCAATCCGAACAGGCTCACAACTTATTCCGAACACAGTCTTCTATTTCCGAACAGACACAAGTAAATCTGAACTGAACTTGTATAACAACCATTTACAGATCACAACGTATCAACAATTACAAGTTTCTTGGTTTTACAAGAACGGGAAAAAACACAAAAATGTAAATTAAGGAGGAAATTCCTCGTAATACAAACTCATGTCCCAATCGGAGAAATCAGGATCCGCGGGTTTTGGTGCTACTTCGTGAAGCGGCGAAGTAACCTTCATCTTCCACTTTCCCTTCTCTTGTTGGGCGTGTTTTTTATGGCTCTTTTTAATTATCTTCTCAGCTAAAGACACTCGACGTCTAGTCGGCGGTCTTCCTATACGTCTGACCTTTTCCGGATTAAGGACCGATGTACCCGAAGACTCAGGTTCATCAGGTCGAACCAAGTTTTGTGTAGTGTGCATACGTGCCTTAAGCATTTCAATACACTGCACGGCCTCAATATACCTTTTGTGGGAGATGAAGGCTTCCTGTGCGATCCAAACGGCACGACCCATGATGTCGTCGTGACGACGTAGCGCATCCTTCGCCATTACACCATCGTCTGGGTACGTCTTATCTCGATAGCTCCTTCGAATATCCTTCCGCCATCGATTAAGGATGTAAGAGTCTGGAAGCAATGCATTAGGATTCAAGCGTGCAAGTACAACAAAAACGTGGCAGCATAGAAGCCCAACGTGCTGAAACATTCTGCAATCACATGTAAAATTCATGGATGTGTTTTGTACTAGGAAACGTTTCGACAGTAGCTGCTCACCAGCCAAAACACGTTCAGATACCTTGTACTGGAATGTTTCATTCGTATTGAACTCCTCCGTTATATCGCAGTATATCATCTTCCCAATTTGTAACTGCACTTTTTTGAAGACCCCTACGGTATACAACTCGCTCAACTGACTCTCGAATGGATAAATTGAAACCAACTGGGGTTTTTTATGAAGACAATCAAATTCTGATTGAGCTTCCTTCTCGTACTTGTGGCGGAGCGCAAGTTCGTATTGTTGAACAAACTGCTTAAGGGTGGTCTTCGAAGTAAGATACTTGTCGAAGAAGGCGTTCATACTCTCGCTCCTCTGAGTAGATGCCATTCCCGCGAAAAAAAAATCACCAATAAATGCAGGGATCCACGACTCTCGGATTGCATAAATGGATTTGAGCCAGCTGTGGTTCTGCAGGTCAAAATCAAGAAGGAAACCCTGCCAATTACGATCAAATTCTGCTGGGGTTTTGGAATCATATACAATCAATTTCAGATCAAATAATATGTGATCCCGATACTGCGTCGGCAACTTCACGGGTGCTTTGTTCATTATGTGCCATATACAGAATCTGTGTCTTGAATCTGGGAAGACATTCCTTACAGCAGCAGTAGTGGCACCACATTGATCTGTTATTATAGCTGGGGGGGGGGGGTATATCTGCATAAGGGACCCAATTAGAAAGGAGTGAGACATTATTCCGAACAGACAGACTTCTTAATCCAAAACAGACAGTCTTCTTATTCCGAACAGACACAACACTTAATCCGAACAGTCAGGCCACTTATTCCGAACAGACACAACACTTAATCCGAACAGTCAGACTTCTTATTCCGAACAGACAGACTACTTATTCCGAACAGTCAGACTTCTTATTCCGAACAGACACAACAAGTTAATCCGAACAGTCAGACCACTTATTCCGAACAGACACAACACTTAATCCGAACAGTCAGACTTCTTATTCCGAACAGACACAACACTTATTCCGAGCAGACACAACACTTAATCCGAACAGACTCACAACTTATTCCGAACAGACACAACACTTAATCCGAGCAGACACAACACTTAATCGGAACAGTCCGACCACTTATTCCGAACAGACACAACACTTAATCCGAACAGTCAAACTTCTTATTCCGAACAGACACAACACTTAATCCGAACAATCCGACCACTTATTCCGAACAAACGCAACACTTAATCCGAACAGAGAGACTTCTTAATACGAACAGACAGACTTCTTATTCCGAACATACACTCTTCTTATTCCGAACAGACAGACTTTTTATTACGAATAGACAAACAAAAAAGAGGAAGATATGAAGAGGGAAGAAGGAAAAAAACTTACCGTTCATGCACGACAACCAGGTTTGGAACAACCATATGTAATTTTCAGTAGTCTCATAGGACAGCAAAGCGCAACCGAGCAAAACTGATTCGAAATAGTGATTGACTCCTACAAATGGGGCGAATGGCATGTCGTATTTGTTGGTAATGTAGGTTGTGTCGAAACATATTGCGTCTCCAAAGTATGAATATGCAGCTCTAGAACGACTGTCAGCCCAAAAAACGTTGCGTAGTCTTCCTTCGTCATCCATATCTATTACATAAAAAAACATGGAATCAATCTTCTGCATCCTAATGAAATAGTCCTGAAGAGCTTGTGCATCACCAGGTCCCATCTTCAAATTTCTGACTTGGTTTACAACATTCCTGCAAACAGGAACCAGTAAGACCAGGCGCAAAATGTTCAACTTCAATTATGTTAGACGGAAAGAACACAAACCTTAAATCCCTTTCGTTGAAAGTCAATTTGTCATAACCTCCAGCCTCGACCACAAGAGATTGCATGGTCTTAGCAGCCGATATCCCAGCTTCATCATTAACCGATATCCGTGCTACGACGGATTCAGGGACGGTTCGTTTTTGCCTGAGAAATCGCATTTGCTCCGGGTCAAGCATGGGATGGTTATGGTTAAGATCCACAAAGTTAACGTTGTAACCTCTTGCTGGGTTTCCGGATACCCTTATCCGAGCAGTGCATTGTACTCTGCTGGATAACCTAGGCTTCAATTTTCCTTGCCCTTGGTCCGTTGGTGCGGTGCCCTCCTTGGAGCAAGTCAGCGTGGCCCGTATAACAACACCACGATCGTAATGAGATTGTCTTGTCTTAACGCCAAAACCACAATGATCGGCATAGGCCACGTAAAATGCTTTGGCTTCTTCGAAAGAGGGAAAAAACATCCCCTCATGGGGAACGTTTGATGGCTGCTCCACTAGGGAAGGCACGGGAACGATTTCCATTTGAGTACAGAGGAATGACCACAGAAGAGAAGGGAAGGAAAAGGAAGAGGCATCTTGAGATTGATAACAAGTCTTCTGTGCCGTGTAGGAGCGCCGAGCGCCAAAATGATGAAGGAAGAGAGTGATTTGAGTCGCATTAATGAGGGATGGAGGGAAGGATGGTGGAAATGATGACGGTACGAAAATATAGAGGAATAAAAAAACAAAAAAAAATTCATATCCCATCGCGCCAACTAAGCAGCGTCTGCTGAGTGGACTGGCCACATCAGCGCGCGTCCCGGACGCGCGCGTTCACTAAACATTTTCCTTTGGTAAACAGTGATGATAGAGATGTAGGAAATGACAGAAATCAAGAAATTAAGTTTAATTGTAAAAAGGTAATTTGGGCTTTTAGACCCGTTTGGACAACGAAAATCCCACTCCCGCACGTAGAAGAACCTGCTACAGTGCGAGTGACATCCAAACGGGATGGCCGATCCCGAGACTCAGGCTTCGAGCGCTAAACCCAAGGTGAATTTTGTTCATGCATTGAAACTCGGGTGGACGAGCTTCTCGGTTTTTTCGTCATTCTGGGTTTTTTGGACTAATTTACCTCTCACATCGTTTGGAGATTAATCATTGGTTAAAAAATAATTTAAAAAAAATTAAAAACATATTTTCAGATTTTCATTTTTTTTTGAAAAACATTTAAAACGAATTTAAAATAATTTTTTATTCAACTAAAGTCTGAAGACAATTTAGGAATTTATTTTGACAATACATCATCCACTACCAAAAGTTTTATGTCTATTTAAACAACTCGCAATCCTGAAGAAGAAGTTGCTGCTTGATCTACATTCCTATAAGCCGACTTCCCATCAGAAACTGACATTTGGGAGCTGCACCCAGATGAACTCTCAGGAACTCAGTACATTTATGTAGGTATATAGGTTTAAATATTAATTAAAATATATTAAATCTAATGCATATCCAAGTAACTTTGTAGTAGAATATTTGTATTAATTCAAGCAAGTGTGACCGAAGAAGCGTGGCTGCGTGGGTGTGGCCAAAACAATTTTCTTTGATTGATCTTAGACAAAAAAATCCTTCAAACATATTACTTTCCTTTTTGGTATATCTATCCTAAAATGGAATACATCTTAAATAAAGTACCAACAAGAATTATGAACAATAATTTTGTTGCTAACCCTATCTTCTGTTCATGCATACAGCTGCTAGCTTGCCCATAATGTTCATAGATGGTGCAAAGTTCCACCAATTGAACTGTTGGTACATCTTATTCCCTGGGGCTGCTGGTTGTTTAATCCTCTGTCTCATCCAAGAGATTGTTTCTTTCTTGAAGACTAATGTCCAGTTTTGAGGCTCAACAACGGGGTTTGTTGGACTTTATTAAGTCTTCACATCAAGCCCTTGGGAAGGATATTGCAATAAGGTAATTGATCCTGGAATTGCAGGTTCAGTGATATGTTTGTGATAATTACCACAAGCAAAGTGTCATTATTTTGTAAGATTGGAGTGTGATGTGAAGGGTGATTATTTATGTATCTAAAAAGCTTGGTTCGCACGGTATTTTTTTAAGTGGTAGGTGTTAATTATTAACATAGGTTATGAATTTGTATCTTACTAACCATGAGTTATTACAAGCAAACCTCTGGTGTCGCGATGGTTATTAAAAGCTGGTTAAAGGGTTCCAGTAATATTTATGCAATCATTATGTCACATAAATATGTGGCTATACCAGACACATTTGTTCAAACTCAAAACATGAACAAAAGTACAAAACAATGGACTTTCTGTAAAAAATAAAGCCAATGGCCTTTCTCCTTTACCATGTGCGACCATGGATGCCATTATTCTTGCAAAAAGTTCCAAAAAGGCTAGAAGTCAGGTACAACATGAACTTCATCGTATATAATGGTAGCTAATATATTCTTTAGAAAGATAGAATATTATTTGGCCACGTTAAGTATCGATCAAATTCAGATTGATTTCGTGCTTGCTTGAAAGAAGGATTGAGGAGCTTGTGTTGATTATAAGGTGTACACCTTGTGGTATCAAATTTTTGTTTTTGAATTAGTGTTAGACGGGACAATTATAATAAATATGTAAAGATGATTGTTGAAGGACATAAGGATGTAGGGAATGACACTAATAATATGTGAGAGCGCATAATATTGCATTAGGAGAGTAGATAGAAATGTTTGTGGAGAGAGTAGAGGAGGTAGGCATGATTCTACAGATACGTGGTGGTGAATGACAAGGTACAACAATTGATTAAAGCTAAGAAACAATGTAATAGAAGATGGTATAAGGATAAAAATGAGACTAATTTAGAGGAGTATAAGTTGGTCAATAAAAAAACTAAGAAATCAGTAAATGATGTTAGAGGACTTGTTTATGAGAATTCATACCAAAAGTTAGGATCATATGAGAAAGAAATTTGAATGTATAAGTTGGCTAAAGAGCGGGAGAAGAAAACTAGAGACCTTAATCAAGTTAAATGTGTTAAAGATGATAATCATAAACTTCTAGCTAAGGACACTGACAATAAGGATATGTGGAGAGTGTATTTTGATAAGTTGTTACGTGAAGAACTAAAAGTGACATATTTGCAGTGAAGGATGCATTCGTTGATACTAATAAGCGATTTATACGGAGGATAAGAGAAGTTGAGGTAAGGAAACCTTAAAAAGATTGAAAGTGGGCAAGTGTTTTGGACCAGATAATATTCTGATTGAGGTGTGGAGCAAGTGATACTAATATTCTGATTGAGGCAAGTGTTTTATACCATTGCATTTATATTGGGTTGTTATTCGGTTAAGAGCACCCACTACACGTGGGTTAAACCAGGTCGTGACCCCTTAACTGGGATCGAAACGGGGTCGGGTCGCGACCTCGGTTGCAACCTAGAATGGGGGCCTAAGGTCAACGGCCCCAATGCCTTTGGCCTCCTTTTTTTTGTACTAATTTTCTTTAAAAAGTCATTTTAAAACTTTTTTGAAAACTTTTTTGAAATATGTTTTTTTTTTTAACAGGGATCGGTCTCCGAACATTAGTGTGGGGTCCACGTGCCCCTCGTCATTCAGCCACTTTAATTTTTTTTTGTTTTGATGGTTTTAAAAACCATTTTAATTTTTTTTTAATTTTTTTATAAATATGTTTTGTAGATATGTTATTTAATTAGATTAAATAATTACAAAAATAATTTATCACGTAATTTGTGGATTGTTGTGAAAGAATTAAAACAAACTAACTAGAAATGACGTGGAATAGAAATGACGTGGAGGAGAGAGAATGATGAATAGTTAGGTTGTGATAGTGAAGAATTTTTTGGTTGAGTTGGATTTGTGATTGTGCTGATGTGGTAGTGGATGACCTAAATGTAGGGGTGAGCAAAACCAGATATTTGAATTTTTGGATACCCAAAATCCAGATATTCAATTTTCCGGATCACCAAAATATCATTCCAGATCCGATCCGGATTAAACTGGATATCTGGATTTCGGGTATCCGAAAATTCGGATATCCGATTTCCAGATATCCGGTTATTGTTCTCATATATACCTGCATAAATTTTCACACATTATCTAAGCTTTCCAATCCAAATTCCAGTCCAAAATAATAATAATAATTACTATATCAATAATTATGTAGGGATAAAGAAATCATAATCACCAAAACATTCACAAAACTGATTCTCCACCGTAAACACGAAAATATCAAATGATTCGTAACAAATAAAAATCACAACGTCAATTTGGAATTCAGGAGTCCAATACAAAGTCATTGTTCTTATAGTAATACTAGAGTTGGAGAGGAAGGACGATGGACTAGAGAGGTTAGAGTTCGGTCAGATAAAGAGTGATTCATGGGAATCCGGTTATTCGGATTTGACAAGCATTCATAATTCGTATTCGGATATCCGAATTCTCCAAGGCTTGATCCGAATCATGTCCGAAAAAGGGGTAGAAAATCGAATCAGATACATGATTGGAAAACTGGGTATCCGAATTTTTGGATTTTTCTGCTCACCCTACCTAAAAGGTCACATAATTATTCTATCATCTCCAATAATTTTTTAGATTTCCCGTCGTCGACATCGACTTCAACAACTCAGTCTGATACCTGATATTTGGCCTGCAATCGTGCATTATTTTAAGGAAAACTATGTATAAATAGGGGTGACACTTCTACGTCAACACATTAGGTGGATGAAATGACAACAAACATAAGGTGTCTTATGTGACAAAAATAATACTTTTAAGTTAAAAGTAAAATTTTATAGAACCACTTTAAGACTTGTGATGTTGTTTGAAGCGAAATGTTGTGCTATGAAAAAACATGTGCAAAAAATGAGTGTGACTGAAATAAAAATAATGCGGTCGATGTGTGAATATACACATATAGATCAAATTAGAAATGAAGACATTAGTGAGAGAGTTGAAGTTGTCCCGATAGAGAAGAAATTTATATAGTGTGCACTGTGCACTAAGATAGTTTGAATATATATAAAGAAGACATACGAAGGCACCAATAAGAATGAGAGTGTTGAGCTGTGATGAAGACATAAAGGGAGAAAGAGGCAGACTAAGATTCACTTAATTGGTAAGAAACGGTCAAAAAATATCTTAAAAAATTGAACATTATTAGTTAGCATTTGACGTTGGATAAGAGTGCTTCAAAGATGGTAACTCAAGTCATGAATCTGATTTTTAGTTCATTTTTAACATGCACTAAGTAGTTTAGGATTAAAGCCTTGTTACTGTATCCATATTAAGCAAAAAACAATTATTATTGACTACTTACGTTGCCAATAATGCATTATTAGATAATTTAATCATAAGCTTTAACCCGAATTAAACCATAGTTTTACATTTTACAAAAAAGGCATAGTTTTACGTTAAAAAACCTAAAATTTTTTCTCATAATCATTTAAAAAATCATAGCTTTATCTTATAAAAAAAAATTAGGTTCAGGTTGGGTCGGTCAACCAGACCCTTCAACCCGAACCCAACTCGGGACCATCGGGTTTCAGATTTCCAACCCGACACAACCCTACCAGTCCGATTTGGATCAATTTTAAATTTCAATATGACCCGTATACGCCCCTACGCCGAGAACCAAGGAAAAACCAGAAAGAACAGAGGAAGATGATTTTTTGTTTAATCATTACCTGCACCAAGAATTCAATTTGGAACCTGTGTGCTGTGTCACAAAAGATACATTTTATGCGAGTGGATAAAAAATAAATTAATGTTAAACTGCCTTCGTGGATTTAAAAAACAATTCGTTGGTTATAGCTTTCAAGTGGATTGGTGGAAGTTAGTGTCTAACACACAACACTACCAAACAATTGACTTTCAAGGCATTATCAAGTTTGTGGAGAATCGACAACCACAACCTCAACTTCAAGTGCAATCACATTGATGGGAACTTATTACTGTGCATGATTGCAAGCAACATATGCATCCGATCCTTTGCAAACTTTTACAAATCTTTATTTAGTCATCAATCAACGAATATCCATTGATCATCAAAGGTCAAAAATAGGATTAAAGGATAGCCTTTTCTATTTTCTATATATGGGGTTCAATTTTACGCTTTAACAACATAAGAAATTTGAAGAAAAGAGACCAACCCTGTTGCTTACTTCTGTTAAAGGAAAAATTGCTCTCTTAACTTTTTTTGTCGAATACCGGAAAAACAATGACAAATTGAGAGAAAATTGTAGAATTGTCTTTCATTCCCAAACTACATTTTTTCAATTATATTATATTAAACTTAGATTATTTTATATCAATTGCGTTATAATTTGAAATTATAGTATCGTTGTTTAGGCTCTTTAATAATTGACCCGCACTGATAGATTTTTTTAGATTCGCCGATGTCAATAGTAACAACATGTTTGGTGTGATGCGTGATAAGAAATCAAACTCACGACTAGCTTATCAAACTATCCATCAGTTTGAACTGTCTACCTAAAATTCCACCCGACGGTTGAATATTCAAAATTGAAATCATCTATTTCTCCACAACTCCACAAGTGGAATTTATGGTGTTCTACACTTCTACTCACCAACCAGACAACAACGACGGTCTTGGAATTTAAAATTATAGGGACCAGTCAAAACAGTACAAGTAGACTAATCTAACTAGCAATATTTGCAATATCAAATATTTAAAATCGCATGTGAACTAGTGAAATTGCGTTTTTGGGATGAATTGGAGTAAATTACTAATTAGTCGTAACAAACAATATACCTTGCACAACGTTTTTTTATGACCCAGAAGTTTCTAATCTCACTCCGTTTTATGAGACAAACTGTAGTTCTAAATTAGAAATTAGAAATGACACAACGCTAGGTACTCAAGATGTATTTTTTGTACTCACTAGTCACTAGGGGTAGGGGTGAAACTTTGTGTCCGAAATCCGTCAATCCGACCGACTCCGTATTCGAAATCAAAAAAATTATCCGAGAAAAAAAAATCCGCAACCGAATTTGTATTCGGATATAAACATCCGTAAAAAAACGAAGCGAATATGGATATTGGTACATCCGATTCGAATAATATCTGGTTCGTATTTTATATGGATATATAAATAAATAAATAAAATATATACAATATATATGAATTAAATTAAATTATCTTATTTATATTATATTTAATATTTTTTCATGTAGGCAAAAAATAAAGACTGAAATTTATTCTTGTTTAGATCAATCACAAAATGTTTTTAAGTCTATTCAGATTTTTTAACGAATTCGGATATCTTAATTCGGAATGGATTTTAAACTTGATTCGGATGCGAATTTATTCGAATTCGGATCCGAATTCGACGGATACGAATTCGGTTCCCTTTCTCATACATTCGATCGGATTCGAATTCGGATTCGAGAAAAAAAACAGATACGAATTCGGATACTGGCACATCCGTTTCGTATCCGCTCCGTTTTCACCCCTAACTAGGGGTCCGAACCGAAGACCTTAAAGTGTGATTTCACTTCCTGAACCAGTTACATTACACTCGAGGAGCTAGGTTGCACAAAGTTGAGATGATAATTGTTTGAACCTTTATCGTTATAGTTGTTTTAAACTTGTAGGGTTAATTACAATTTGTCTACCTAAATTATGTCTTGATATCACTTTACATTCCTGAACTTAAAAAGTAACAGTTATCCCCGTTGGATTTTCATTTTATAAAAAAATTGACCTCGTAAACTTAAAAAATTATTATTTAAACACACATTCACGGTTTTTTTGTATTTTTTTGTGTTGTATCCCTAATACACTCATAAATTTAGTTGTACCAATTTGACCCAAATTTCAACAATATTTGACGTCCGATTCGATCTGAAATTTCACGTAAACTATGTTTAGGAATGTATTATGAATACAACACACACAAAAATTGAAAAAAACTATGAATGTGTGTTTAATTAATGAATTTTTAAAGTTTAGAAAAACAAAGTGTTACAAAACGAAAATTCAAGAAAGGTAATTGTTATCTTTTAAAGTTCAGATGTGAATGTAATATCAAGACATACTTCAGAAGGTAAACCATAATTAACCCTAATTCTTTTAATTAGATATCTTGTTCTGCTTAAAAATTGCACGCTTTAGACATATTTTAAGTTTAATTTATCTCACCACCTTACAGATGATATCTATCAGAAAGTTTGTTTTTCCAAAAAGTTATTCATCCCATTTATGTATGAAACTTTATACTCCATACATGCTTCAAGATTAATCAAATCCGAAACATGAAATATAAACTATTACGTAAAGTTGTTCTTATCTAGTTGGATAAACTAAATTAGCTTTATTAGGATCTCCACTATCGTACGATACTTACGTCAAGCAATTGGGAAGCGGATTTTGGGCATATTTTGATTAAGTTTGTCAATTCTGTACATGACAATTTCAGATGACGTAAAACGATAATACAATTTCGGACACGAAACGTATACAAACACGATAATCGACTGTCCTAATCTTGATGCCACAAGGGATGCAATGTCTCCTCGATCTTATCTTACCATTTGGTATTATATCATAAGAGGACTTGCGTTCGACCATTGCACGTTAATTTCATCTTATCCTCTGAACATGCTTCATTTGTGTTTTTTTACCAGAAGCATTAGTACGTACGTATACAAATTTTACATATGTGCTCTATTATTGATATATTTTGCCATTATTGATCCAAGCTTAAACTAATATTCTGATTATTCACATTTTTTTCGGTTTTCCACAGCTTACACCTAACTTATAAGATGCTGACGTTTGTGGTGCTAAATGAAAAATAGTCCTACCAAACAACGTTAGTGGGACACAAATTGATTGGATTAGTGGACATTAATTTGGGTCGTAAATTCTCTACATAGACTGCTGGTTGCAAACATGTCTCAAGTTATATATTATGCATGAAATATAGATGATAACTATTTCGTATTTCAAATTAGGAAGAAGTTGATAATTAAAAAAGAGCGCGCTAAAATTATAGAGTATATATTAACGAAAACGTTTTATGAGTAAAAGCTCAATCAAACTTACTAACATGTACATGACAAACTTTTACTTTATTCCATCACAAACAAACCAACGATACATGTGCAACACAAGGATAGTCATAATTAAGTTGATTAAACCTTTAGTTACTAATCAAGAGTGCAAGCTATGGTCTTGAACAAATCAAGATCCTTTTGGAAAACCGGCACGATGGCATCGATGCTGCCATCGTTGTCGAAGGAGGGGAGGAGGAAGAGCATCCCCTCGACCGGGAAATAGGTGGGCACGAACACAAACGGACTCCCCTCTCCAAAATCGAGCTCGTAAAATGGGAATCTTAACCAACTATCAACCTCCATGTTAGGACACAATACGGATTTACTAAGCACGGCCGATGACACCAAATTTTCCTTCTTTAATATCTCCTCTGAGCTAGCGAAGTCGATGAAAGACCTAAAGTAGCTTTCGTCGACTTTAGCAACCTCCTTGTGGATCACCTCGGCCGCGAAACGTAGCGGTTTTTTCAGGAGATCGTCAATTGAGGCCCGTGGAAATGCCCAAAGGACAAGGTTGCCGAAGTATTCATTCGGCAACCCAAGCCTCTGACGGCCGTTAACGGATATTCGGATTTGGATTGACTCATTGCCCGTTAGGCCACGAGCTTTCGTCATTGTTCTCCACAAGTGGGCCTATATTAATCAAAATAAATATCAATTAAATTTACTTAGATCAACTCCTCTTCAAAATCTAAGCACTTATTTAGAACATTTTGCGAAAATCTCAATTTTAAAATATATATATTTGACTTGATTCTTACCTGTAGACTCTCAAAAGTGCTATATTTTCTAGTCCCTCCAGTTGATGCCTTTGCCTTTAATTTTGTCAGAAATTCTTTACTAAAATGAACCTTGTGTATCACCACTTCTTCCTCCGGAGACGCATGTTCGTGATGATCATCATCTTCAGCTTCAGCTTCATCTTTCTGTTAAAAACATGCAATTAAATTAAGTTATAAATTAACAAAATGTCTATACATATATAATTACATATATCATAAATATTTTTGTTTAAAATACACAAACATGTACCTTGTTAGGCACGAATTCGACACCACGGTGCTCGAATTCGAATTTGGGTGGGTTACGAGGCACAAAGAACGATGATCGCCCATGAAGTGGCAATGGTTCCATGCTAACACCTCTAGTTGCCTTTCCCCAGGCAACGAGAAAATTACTGGTGGAATTTCCGTCGGCAATGAAGTGGTGGGCCGTAAAGCCTACCACTAAAGACCCACATTTGAACCGCGTAAGTTGGACCTGAACCAACTCCTCCGCCCCATAAAGGCTAGGGTGGAGGCTCAACAGCGTGGTGGATGGGGTGAACAAGATTGATTTGTCGAGGACATCGTCAACCGACGCCTCGACAAATCTAGCGCCTTTGTCATTCAAAACTACCACGTGTTTTCCATCTGCGTTCTTACTGAGCTCACCAGCCCATTCTCTATACTCAGAAAGGACTATAGCGAGGCCCTTCTCGATTACAGAGGTCAATGGGACGGGTGGGCGGTAGGCATAGACTACGGCAACATGAATGTTGTATTGAATCGTGTCGAAAACCGAGAGAGGTACCTCAGTTTGTTCAGTGGCAGGGGTGGAGCCATAGTGAGGCCTAACTATTCTACAACTTTCCTTCCTAACCTTCATGGTGTGATTGATTGTGTGAAACTAACTAAGCCCACTTCAGTACTTCTCTAGACAAGAACTTTGTTGAAGTCCTTAGAAGTGGTGTTGAACTTATATAGTGTGGAAAGTAGAGGGGCTGGTTTTGTATGACAAGGATTGGTTAAGAAATGGTAGAGAGAATTCAAATCTATGGGTTTGTTGGGTCAAAATGGTTGGTGGGAAGAGGTCCACTTGCTAGGAGAGTTCACATGAGAATCCAAAGCAAGATTTTGTTAGTTTTCTAATTATTGTTGTTTTGTATGTTTGGATTACATTATGGTGTGATTTTGCCTCTTTAAGCCGACAAGTGTACTCAAGTAAAGTTGAATCCAACTCGTACATCACTTGGATGCTCAACTTCACATTTAATATTTCTAAGAGTTTGACATAGTTTAGTCACCGCAAAATGTTAAGTTCGATTGTGGTAGCTAGCTGGAATGTGTGTTCGGCTGCTGTTGCTGGCTTCAGCCATAATTTTTCTAGAACTACAAAAATATATATATATATATATGGTCAAGTTCTAGTGAGCCTAGTGCTCATCAAATTTAGATTAAGCCCCCTACAATCTCACCATTGGATCTTATTTACAGTTAATCTCACAATTCATTAGCATAACCGTTTTTTTTTTAATTTACCTTACAATTTGAAATAAGTGGTGGATATTGTGGGGGTTTAATTTAGAAAAGTTGAGCCCTGGGCTCACTAGAGAATTCTTGTATATATATATTTAAAAGGTTTTTAATAAGTTTTATTTGGAAGACCAAAGAATCATCGTAGAAGAAATGAATGGATTCATTCTTGTTCTAAAAATAAATTTCTGAAATGCAAGTTTAACAATTTTCCAATAAACGTTCTTTAATATGAAAAAATAAATAGATGAACTTGTTACGATGTATAAAATGTATTCTCAGATCTTGGCAAAATATGTTTTATATTTGACATGGTAGTTATAAATTTGAGATACAGAGAGAGATGGTTTTTTATTCCGTAATTATGTGCTGATCATAATATAGTTAATAGCTAGTGAAAGGGTGAGTTGTTAAAGTGTTATCAATAGTTTCAAACTTTTGTCAACATAACATCTATACCGTATACGTATTTGGTAGAGTGTACATCTACTTAAGGCCCATGTGGTTGGTGAATGAAGAAATTCAGTATTCAACTGGGACATATTATTTCCAATTATACATAGCACTACGAAATTCTCATTTTCAATAATACATACCAATTTGTCTCAACAAAACAACTGAATAATTGTTTGATAAAGAACTGTGGTACTTATTCAATAGTCATCACATATTCCTCTTCATGTTACTGGCTAGTATAATATATATTCGTTCATAATCATTTTTCTCCTTCTTGTAGTACTTGGCGTTGGAAAATTCAGGTATTAGGGAGAGCGTAAATAAAGAAATCATTATCAAATAAAAACTTAAATCACCATCAAACACTAATGTGGTTCACAAAATTTACATAAGTGAAAGAAGGAAACTAATGTTAAATTCTTTCTTCAATTTGTTACATTGACCAATTATTTGACCAGCATCTATCAATCACTCAAACTTAGTCAAAAAACAAAGGTAGTTTACGAAATGTACTTGGTAGAAGTTAATAATTTAAAATCTCTAGGCTTGATAACATTTATTTACCCAAATTTGTCTTCAACTTTGCTTGCACACTCTTATATGACGAAAGTCATCAAAAGTGAAGGGGTATCTTCCAACATTGAGCATTCCTAAAGTTAGTGACTAAATTCATTGTTGAGAAGTAATAAATTGGCTTTTGGAAAAGATTGAGCGTTGGAGAAGATAAAATCTATATTATAAAATGTATTACGGTCGGCAGATTCCTTTTTGTCTAATCTTTGAAAGGTTGGGGAAATGGGACCTTGGGTTCAAATATTTATCTTGATTCTCAAGAAGAGCTAGTCGGCCAGCAAGGTCGCGATAAAGAATATTCTTTATTTTCATGATATTTTTTGGCAAAAATAAATTGAGTAGGTTGAACACCATATATCGAGTGCAATTTTGTCAAAAATCTAAATTGGAAAAGTAGTCTATGTTATGATTTCCACACGTGTCAACTATTAATTAGTACGTTTAAACTTTTGTATTATTCATTTAAGTTCATGATACATATGTTTGAACTCGTACAACTCATATAATATATATATATACAGGGAAGGTTAAAATGAGTCCCCAATGATTTAATCGTTGATCTCAATCTGAAGGGTTGAGTCATTTACTTTAAGTAAGTGTATTCTAGTAATTTTATAAGTCTCTACAACTCATCTTCTTCTCTATTTTCTTTCATGAAACTCAATTTTTCCTTTTTCCCAAACTCAAACCCTCATTCTTCAATTCTTCCCCAGAAATCCAAATTTCCCTCATCAAGGTAGGGTGGGTAGAAAGCCTCAACGCTTAGCTCCATTGGGTATTCTACTCCGGTGAAACTGTACAAAACATGAGGGTTGCCCCTCCGACTAGGATACAGCCGTAGGGCTCAACTGTAGTCCTCACTAGTGCAGAATAGACTTTACTCGTCGCCAAATAGACGTCGGCTGTTATAACAGCCGACGTCTAGGAGGGAGAGCATAGCATAAACGTCGGTTGTTACTACGACCGACGTCTATGTGGTAATATAGACGTCGGCTATTGTATTACCGCGTTTATCCGACGTCTATGGGGTATAGACGTCGACAAATAGACGTCAGGTATTAGAATACCTTGTGCAGCTGACGTATATAAGGTATAGACGTCGACCTATAGACATCAGATGTTATAAATGTCCGACGTCTATAATCCCTGCATATAGACGTCGGGGTATAGACGTCGGTTATTTATAAAATCCGACGTTTATAATACTTAAAGAAAACGAACAGACGCATTTTCTGTCAATCATTTTAGACGAAAACTCACCCAAACCCTAGCCGTCCCGCGACCGAATCCTCCTCCGTGACCGATTTGCACCGTCTCCGGCACCGCAGCGACGGCCCAACCTCTCCTCCCCTTCTCCGGCCCTCTTCTCCTTCTTCCTCTGTCTTCCTCCATTTTTCTCCACATCATTACCATTGTAAGTGTTAAGTTTATTTTTGTTGGTTTATTTTCGGATTTTTCTTGTAGTAACGATTCTTTTCTATGTTAGTATACTTCTCGTGTCGTTTATTGTTGGTGAATGCAACATTTCAATTTTTTGGTTTTAATCTTGAATATATTCGTATTTTCGTGATTTTGTTAATGAATGAAAAAAGACATGTTTATAACCACTAAGGAGAGAAATTAGGACCAATGTAAAGAGAGAAAAAAGGAAAATTTGAAGAATACGTGAACTTTAATTTGTTTTTTGGCATATGGAGAGGATGGAGAAATGAAGATATGGAAACCGTGAAGTTTTGCCTTCACCAAACCTTTTAATTTACTTGATCATTTGGTTTCATGTCCAATCTATTCATTAACTTTTGTGAGTGCGGTCATGTAAAATTATATCAATTTGTTCCAATTTGAACATTGTCATGAATTGAGACAAAATTAATGTAGGCATGATTTAAGTTAAATGTAAGGGTGTGTAGTCTGTAGATTGTTATCCCCAATTTATTAGGAGTTTCGATGATCTGGAAAGAAAGAGTCATAAAAGTAAATTTTTTTGTGGGAGCATTTTATTTGTGGGAGTATTTCTTACAATTTTTATTTAGTACGTACGATTTCTTTGTGGGAGTATTTTCAATTCTAAATTTTAAATGTTTATTTAGTTACATGTTTATTTAGACAAATGTTTATTTATGCTTAAGATATTCTTTTATTTAGAATTTTTTTAATGTTTAACTCATCAACCCTCTTAAACAACTTGGTCTTTAATAACCCAAAACAAAAGATTAGATAATATTTGCTAAGTCATTCATCATATAAGATTTGCATTCATCGTATTTATTATTTATTTACGATTTCTGTCGTAGATTGCTGACGTAAGGTACGTACTATCTTTCACTCATCATTCATTAGAAAGCACACATTAGTTAGTAGGACTTGCATTGTAACAAGAGTGAGGTGAGTGTTTGTTTGGTGTGTTGTTTGTTAGATTAAGGTATGAAAAACACTTAGGGGGTAGTCACCTATAGGAGATGAGGTGGGGGATTTCATCACCATTTCTTTAGCCCAAAAACCACTTAATAAAAGAGCTTTAATAAAATCAATTAAACGTTGACCCCTAGGATTTTCGGACACATTAAGGAGATGAAACCGTTTAAGACCGTTATGTCCTGAATGTCGTTGCACATCTAGTCTCCCTGAGATTTTAGGAACCTTCGGGTTCTTGATTTCCTACAGATTAGTGGTCCTCGATGTTTAAGACTATTTCGGCATGAACGTCGTTGTCCATCTAATCTCCCTGAGATATTAGGGACCTCCGAATTCTTGATTTCCTACAGACCAGTGGGTAGCTAGGTTGATGGATTATCTCTTGTTTTGTAATAGTCTAGGATTAATGTCAGACTTGCGTGGGTCGAATAGTATTGTATAATCACCTTAACATAAATTGTTAACGCGTCATACCACACCAATCAATGTTAATTTTACTGTTTTGCAATATGCGTCAGAAGATCCATGAAGTTTTCTTCTTTCTTGAAGAAAAAACCCTTTAAAAATGTACGTCAGAGTAATTGTACTAAAATACACCCAAAAAAACAACTGTAGATGACGTTATAAACATATCATTGGAGACTTTTCTAAGCATTAGTGCATTACCATCCACACACAAGACTTCCATGCTGCCCAGAAGTCAACTTCAGGAAAATCGTCCAGAAAATTATGTGAATGAAGAATCCTTCAAATCTTGTGATGGCTCTATCCGAAACAAATTAAAATCCTCAAGGATTAATGTCAATGGCCGTGATTTCGTCAAGGTCTTTGTCGGCAATCTTGGACTCTTGTCGGTTTAAGTGGGGAATTCGTCAATGGATATGCTGTAAAACTATTTTTATCGAATGGCTTCATACCTAGTGAAGCTCCAAACATGATATGATATTGTTTCTATTAAGATTTTCCTGTAGGGGAATCAAAACAAGAAGTAAAAGTAAAAAAGAATGTAACTCTATATTCTATAGGTACAGTCTACAATGATTCCTAATTGATTAATTGGTGCCTGCGTTGGGAAATGATGGTGTTCTAAGTTTACAATAATGATGGGAAGGGATTTTTTTCTCAATCGTATTGTGTGGTCAATCTCAATTTACCGGTTCTCTTTCATGACCTAATAAGCTAAGCAAAAAAAATTATATTACTGTTCGTCGACAAAGATCCTGTACACATCTACACGGAAGATTTGGAGAAAAGTAGTGTGTCGATGTTTGACTGGGGACAAATTAATTAAACCTTATGTCTTGTCTGTTGATGTGACCATATCTAATTTGTTCCTTGGAATTTGTTTGAAGAAATACCAACCCGTTATTTCAATCAATGGTGGCGACAACGTAACCATATATCATTGAAATCTTACCACATATCACTTTCCAAAAAATTAAAAATAAATCTTACCACATATAGACGGAGCATAAGTTAACCATTTGGCAAACGTGTTCAACTATGAAAGTGTTGTTTGAGATTTCGCTTATGGTGTGTTTGGATGTTTTGCTCATACATGAAATTTCATATTTTATGAAATTTTAAATTTTATAAAATTTCAAAATACGTCATTTGAAAATACCATTGGTATATTGAAATTTGTAAATTTGTAAATTTCAACCTCATACAAAATTGACAAAACAAAATTTCACATTTTTAGGTGGAATTTACAAATCTCAACATAATTCCCAACACTAAACTCCACTCCAAATCCCAACAACTCCTCTGGCCACCACTCTCATTCTGCCGCTGTCGAACTTCACCACCTCCGTCAAGTTCCACCGCCCATCAAGATCCTCTGCCTCCCTGAGATCTACTACCTCTCATCTCGAAATGACATATTGTGAGACCTAAACCTAGATCAGAGCTTAATGGGAGATTAGGTGCTAATCTTGGTTATGGTGGGGTTTGACTTGTGGGAGTAAGGTGAGAGGTATGGTGGGGGTTGAGGAAGTATGGTTAGGGGTGTTGTGAGTGGAGAGGGTATGGTGGTGGCTAAGGTGGATGTGATGGTGTGGGATTATAAGAAGAGAACACTCCTCCTTTCCTCCTCTCTCTTTCTCAACTCTACCTCCCTCTCCTTCTCATCCATCTCTTCTCCCCTCTTGTCCCACTTTTCCGGCGACGGAGCTCCGACGTGTAAAGGCGATGGACACGAGCTCGAAGGAGGCACGACAAGGCGTATATGGTGGTTTACATGCGCGTGGAGTTGCGACCGGCTGAGAGTTTTGATAGAGCAAAATTATAATGTGCACAATGTAGCTTGAGTTAAGTTACATAGTTATAATTAGCTTAAAGAGATCAAGAAATGAATATAATACAAATGTGACACATTTCTACTTAGTATATATTCTCAATATCATGAGGCAAGAGACGGACACAAGTGGTGCACTTACATCACTAAATGGACCGTGTTTAGTTCGAGTGAAACAAGACATATATCCTAATTGGGTAACTATAATGTGTAGCTAGATACCCCTTATAGTTTGAGATACTAAGTGTTTAATATCGCTATCAATTTAACTTAGATCCTTCTATAGGTCACACCACAAAACTAGGAAACAAGAAAATTGATTTTGAGTTCATGTGATGTGTCGGGTTTCATTTGAAAAGAGACACATGTGGTGAATCAATAAAATTAATATATCACGAAAAATGACATAATTAAAATCATGAATAAATTCATATAAGATGTATATATTATGGGGTGTAATAATTTAACATTACATAGAATAATATATTACATGATATATGAATTTGCTAAAAACCCCAAAAATCAAATTTTGTTGGATATAAATCCAAAATTTGGTAAAAGACAAAAAACGGTTAATACGGTTTTGCTGGAATTAATAAGGAATTAGTATTAATCATGTATTGGAATTATTCCAATTATGGTTAAATGTGGATGTGGATGATTATGTGTCAAATTGTGATTGATTTTAGGGAGAGAAAAACAAGAGATCATGAGTTAGTGATTAGCCCATGATGTAGGTGTTGGGAGACCCTATAAATAGGTCTTCTCTCCCTCCTTGTTTTAATTACTGCAAAAACTTCTCTCCCTAACCACCATATTAATCCATCCGAAAATTCCTTAATTATTTCAAGCTTTTGGAGATTAAATTCTCAAGAAGCTTTAGAGGGGTTATTAGCTAGATTGTAAGCTTAATTAGAGATTGATTGACTAGCTTCTTTCTCTCTAATCTTATTTAGAGTTTGCTGAAGACTTGGAGGCGAATCGGTGGGCGATTCTACGGGCAACGCAACTCCGGATCTTCGAAAAGGTTTTAGAGAACTTTTGGGTATGATCATCTTTTTTCGATTTATTTTAATATATGTAAGATTGCATGATATTAGAATAAACACAAAATAATGTACATAAAATTGCTGAAAATATGAAATCGATCATGTATGCTTGTATTAAAAAAATTAAAATATACACATACATAGGGACACGAATACCATGTGAGATATTGGAGGCTAGGTACCCGGATACCATTGGTGAGGAATCATGGGTCGGCGATGTTGGCATACTTGTATCGCTAGTTGGGGATAGCTACCCGTACAGATTGTGGAGGTGTTGCGGGTTGTCTTACGTTGCTGCAGGCTTGGATATATGAGTACTTTCCTCATTTCCGCCCGCATCGGGAGTAGAAAATCATTGATTCAGGAGCGACGATAAGGGCGAGGAGCGACTACGTTCCATTCGTAAACGGCTATATCAGATGAATGCGTCGCAGGTATAAGACTTTATATTATTTGTATTTGTTTTATTATTATTATTATTAACATGTCAACGTTTAGGTGGAGTGGTTGTCTTATGGTCCTGACCCTGTTGTGGAGGTGTCGGGAACCTTATTGATGGGTGATTATATTCGTTATCGGGATATCATCGAGCCTTATATGCCTCAGTTATGATACATTCAGGTGATCCCGATTGACATCCCGATGGTAGAGCATGTAGTGAGGTCTGAGAGTTCGGCGACGTACGACCTAAGATACCCCGCGTCGACCGCAGAATCAATTTGGAGCACATTTCCGAGAGGAGCCCGACTTGTTCTTGCCAATCTCGCACGTAGTGGCGACTCCTCCACTTGTGATGCAGATTATTTGTCTTGGTTTCATCGGTACTCACATCCATTTCTCGTGCGCGGTATCGTCGAAAGCCCTGAGAGACTACCGGATAGGACATGTGTCGATGCGGTAAGTTTATTAATCAATTTATATTATTAATATATTTTGTTTTTATTGTTAATTGACGCTTATTTTGATCTTATATAGAGTGGATGTGAAGGGCAGTACGGATTGCGCATTCGTTCTTGGAGTTTAAGGACTTGATGCCGAACGACTAGACAAGAGTTGCATGTGCAGAGTGTGATGGATTCATAAGCGTGTGGAACAATTAGTGAGACATTTCTGACCCTACTTTGGAGGATGAGACGTAGTCGTAGTCGGCTTGTACCATATTTACTCTATTATTTGTATTTGTTTATATGTTGTACTCTTATTATTTATGACAAATATCTTTTCATTGCTTGCTATATATAAACGCATTTGAAATTTGAAATCTGATAAAGAAAGTAACACAATATTATGTGCGAACAAATTACACATTAGAAATCACATAAATTAACAAATCCATTACAAATTACACGTTACGATCAATATCTACTACATAACTGCTCCCAATAGGCCCTCACTTGTACTGCAGGTGCCATCCAACAACACTCTGATTACGAATTTGAAACTACAAGGTCGTTATAGAGGGTACTGGGAATCCCTCAAATAATTCTAAGTGAATGAAATGTTTGTAACTCCTTAAATGAGCAATGGTCAACTCTCTGCATGACTTTGTCATGGTAGACAGACTTTCCCAAGATAGCACTGTAATACACTGGTACAATGAACCATTATCTCCAACTCCGAAGCACATAACTGCACACTTGTAAAAGTTGACAATCGAGAACAAGTCGCAAATAATCTCCTTATAGTGATCCTCGCCACAATATCCTCCGACCCAATGAATTGACCGACGAGCCTGATCTCATAAATGGGATGCGTCGCTTTCTCATTAGAAATCACACGACGTGCATATAACCAATTCTCTTCACCATCATGGAAAGCATCTGCAACATCGAAATCCACAGTTTACATCCGCACGTACATTATTCCACCGGTCCAAAAATGGTAAGATGATTCCTTGAACTTTATCCAAGTATGAAAAATTATCTACGTCCTCCGTCCAGACACTACAGTACGAAAAAATAGCAAAGTTATATATAATAACTGGAAGTTAGAGAATAACAATAACAATAACAGTAGCGAACATGTCGTCATACCAGATCATGTCGTCATGTTTACGGACGATCGAGACTAACTAGAAGATCAACCACGACCCCTGTTCCAATTACTATCACGACCACGACCTCGTTCAGCATACTCAAAGCCGTTCGGGTCTCGTTGTGTTGATGATCCCCTTGGTCGACCTCGAACCATAGTATTTTTCTGCGGGCTCAACATAGTTTGACTGATCGGGGTGTAGTTGCACATGTATAAGACGAGAGACACAACAAATTACTGCAGGGTCGCTGCTAGAAATCTCGTCAACGAGGTTCCAAAAATGCTAGACGTCTTGTGATGACTGATCCACAAACTCTGAGATGTTCAGTCCGTCTCCAATGACAAGTGTTCTCCAGAATGGATGAATCTGGTCTACATAAATCATTTCACCTGACTGAATACAACGATGGATGATATATGCACAAGGAGTCTCATGGGAAGTCAAAAAATGCATCCACATCAAGTTCCAACTTGATCATTTAACTCTCTCATTCTCTTCTGCTCCTGACACAATAATTTCAAGCAATAATTGGAAGTTCGACCATTTAGATCCTGAAATAGAATCCCATCAAACATTGTGCCATGTCGACGCCTCAAATCCTCAAAAAGTTTTGGATATTCGTAAGATGCATTTCAATAGCCGCGTTGACGTGGTCGAAAATAGTGTCCAGAGTTCCAGTTGATGAAGTGATACAATCTTTCAGAGCCGACTGAGTGTTTTCGACACTACAGTTCGTAGTGTTGCCGAAGTAAAGGACTTTTTTTGACCAATTCAACACAAACTGTTCTTTATCCACTAACCACGTCCCGTTCACATAGTTCATGATAGCCGGTCAACACATATACGCATCTTTCAAAGCAAATGTTGTTTTATTATACTCTTTCTCTAAAGTAGAAAGCATGACTTTCCTCCACGTCCCACACTTAAAATTCTCTGCTAACTGCTTGTTCTTGCGGAATGAGTTGTATGCGTAATTGTATACGTCCTTGCTAATATGTCACGTGCATAGTAAATGAACAGAGGAAATAACTCTCTCACTGGTCGCATAAGGCCTAACTCCTGATCCGTTATGATTGTGGTAGGGCTGACAGTACTGCATAATAAAGTTTTTAACTTCTCCAATACTCACTGGTAACTATGCTCGGTCTCATCTTTCATAATTGCATAACCGATAAGGAAGTTCATGTTTGTTGGTGTCAACCCAACCATCTCAAACAAAGACATCTTGTACTTGTTCGTTTTGTACGTCGAATCCATGCAAATTACCGAAGGGTATGTACGTAACATCTTAACTGACGTCGGATGTGCCAAGAATGCGTGAGTGACAACATTAGTTTCTTCATCGGCCGTAATCCAATGCAAGTACCGATACTGCACAACATGATGCAAAAACTACTGAGTGGGGTTCCTGCCTTAAGAGTTCACCATCCTCATGTAATCTCTAAAGTTATAAATTTGTCTCTGATGTCCTCCGGGAATTTCTCATTTACGACTAACAAGATGTTACGCAGTTTCGTTTGTGCATCAGTCATATCACGAACAATTCTCTTAACCCCGGGACTAAGACCGTAAATTTGTCAGTGATCCTCTCGATAAACAGCAAGGTTGTGGTTATGCTGACTATTTGAACTATCAGTCACTACGAACCATCCATCATGCTCCATTAGTTTGACCACTTTATCAAAAATGACATTCGCAACCCTTCATTTTCGTGTTCTTCCGTACTACGGTATCCATATCCCGGGTTTTCATTTTCTTTCTGCGATCGCATCTCAGATAACAATATGTCTGACCATCTCGTTGTGGTTTATAGGAGGATACCAATAAAAAAGTCGATTCCGATGGCAACCTGTTTCGCTCATTTTATAATGTCATCGCATGCTGGAAATATTTCCTGACTTACAAAAAACTCATTGTAATCCACTCTATCACCACCAAAATCTAGCAACGGAATCTGAAATAATTTAAAATAACACGCTGTATAAATTGAAAAAAAATATAAAAAAATTAAGCGTCTTGCTGGGATGGCCCACCCATAGGGGGCGTTTTTTGTAGACGCTCCGACCGAAATTTTTGTTTTTTTGACTTACCGTGTCGGATTCATACGGTTCATCAGACATTTTCTTGGTGTTGGTACTGGTAGAGTGAAGGTAATTGAGAGAGGAAAATTCTTTTAAGAATGGAAAAAATGAGAATTAAATGCAAAGTGAATGAAAAAATGGTAATTGACGCGGACAATTTAAGTAATTTGCGGATGACATTTAGTAATTCCCTAAAAGTATACTCGTATAACCCACCAAGGTTTCAACCGAGCCTAAACTTTTCTAAGCTCAGCGACCAACGTAGAGAAACATTCAAACTAGCATGTGACCTCACATGCTCATATTCCCACTTTGAAGACAACAAATTTATAAGTAGGTACGTGTCGACAGAGTGATACAAAGTTATTGGTGGACCACAAATATCTCTATTTAACTGGTATAGTTTTTATTTATTGCAAAACTGTTATTTAGTGCTACAATTTGTATATATATTTGAGAAATTTTCGTATCACAAAAATATATCTACTTGAACCAACTTTTCCTTCTAGACGAACGAGGGTAACTTCATTCCTATCATAACATCATACGTTGAAAATAATACATGTTTTCTTTTCATGCCATAGAGTTTGGTGAAAAGGTATGAAACAAAGTTCATGTGGCGAGTGGTACTTTATTAGGACAAATATACCGTGTTTGTTGGAAAGAGAAAAATTGACAACTTTAGGGTTTAGTGGAGGGTTAAGTTTTAACAACAATGTCAAAGATGAAGAGACCTTAAATACACGCTTATGGTTAGGCATCCTGCAATGCATGAATCATGGAGGGGATGTGAAGTGTGAACCTTCTTTTTTTAGAGCAACGTAAACATTGTTTATGATATGAGATCATCCCCCCACCCCCCCGTCATGGTTAAAGATTGTCTGATGGAGGAAACATTGAACCGAACGTCTATTTTTGGATTTATAATATTGTAGCTTTTAATCATTCTCCTCTCATTCCCCTAATATCAGGTAATTTTTCTGCAGAAAATTAGTTTTTGCTTTCTTCACCAAATTTGACTAACGACCTTGTGCTTCGGTAAATCCGTAAATAGCATTTCACTTTTCATTGAGACGAACGCATTAAAAATACTTGCAGTTTCTTATACAATTTGATTTCTTTTAATTCTTTTTCTACCTTAAATGCCTTCATCATACCAAACTAAATTCATAAATGAAAATGTTACATTTAAACATCTCCGCATCCTCATCCACCACACCACACTTCCCACCACCAACCTCCCACCATCAAATGAAGTTTTTCTCCCTAAAATAGCCAAAATTCTAATGAAACTAAAAAAAATAAGAACAAAAAAATCTGAGGGAAAAACAATGCAAAATCTCATTTAAATAACTTGAAGTGTATCTAACACATTACAAAACTTAGAATATTTTATAATTGCATGAGTTAGCAATTAGAATCTTTTATAATACATTACATAAATTAGAATGTTTTATAATTGCAGTAGTCAATCTCATCATTTGATCCTCGTTTTTTTCTGGTTTCTAGAATGGAAAAGAAGACAAAGGCTACTCTTCTTTCTGATTTTTTCCTTCATCTTGTGAGCTATTTTCTTTAAATATCCCACCAAAATACAATTACTCACCTTTTATCTACAAAATTGTTCCAGACGAAACAAAATTGAAGGCATCGCACAATCACCACGCTTGTGTGAATATTTTAGTCTTTGGGAAATGTTTATGTGGGCCTTTTGTTTTTATGCCAACAGGAATCCAGACCACAGACATTATAAGCAACTAGATTACAAACTGAGCCAGATCAAAAATTCTCATTCAAAGTCAGAACACAACAATACTCTTATCCAAAGAGATTTCCTGGGAATTTGACCCACTAATATATAAAAAAATCCTACTTGAAAGGTTTGTGATCAAACATGGTTCATAACGTTATTAATATTTAACTTCCTCACACCTATTTAGACAGCTTTGAATGTATAGGTGTTGAGTGCCAGAAGATGATATATTGATATAAGTTTTAGAAAGGTAGCATGATAATAGAGGGAACTATGAAGTATGAACAAAAGGCTTCCGAAATAATCAATTGAAAATTTGATGACCTTACCCGGAATTACAATATCCCCTAGACCAAGCATGGAAAAGGGTCGGGAAGAATTAGAAGTTGGAAACAAGAGCTGCAAAGTAGCAATATCAGTATTTTAGAAGGGGGAAAGACAAGATCAAGCAAATAATTGCCAAGCTTGTAGACCATATTACAGAAGATATTTCCTTTTATGAGATAATTACAAAACATGAAAATATAAGATCCAAAACTATAAGAGTAAACTCACCTTTATGGGGGCATCAAAAGACTTTGCCACGCTAACCATAACAGGTGTAAAGAAGACCCAGAAAATATCATATACAAACAATCCAGCCTACAAACAAAAATTACTGAAGTGTCAGACAGATGCATGTCCAAGCATTGGACAATGAGCAAAATCACAATTAACTCTTCCAGTCTTCCACAATCTAAAATGCACTTAAGATATGAAGTTTAACCAAGAAGTACTACAATGGCATACATAATTTTTTGCAAATCTTCATTTTAGAATCTATGAGTTAGAAGTCGTCAAAATTGAACCAAACGGCCAGCTGAGATTCTCTTTAGACAATTAAGGGTGCAGGCCAGTAAAGAACACAAACACCAAGGCACTCTAATAAGTGAGAAAGTTCAAATTGTGATCTTTTGGAATATTTCCAGGGATTTTGCGTTGGATAGAAGTGCTTGGAAGAAGGTTATTCACGTGCCTGAACCATGATTCTTTTGAGTTCATTTCTAGCCTACCCCAACTAGTTTGGGAATTGGGACTAAAGGCTTTGTTGTTGTTTCAAATTGTGGTCTTTGGGGGCAAACCCTAGCACATTCTCTTCTCCTCTCTAGCGGACCTTGGTAAAGACGGGATGTTATTGAAGGGAATGTGTTCTAAAAGTTTTACTTTTAAATGCCAATTATTATGAATTGAATGAGAAATCATTTTGTTCCTTGTTTATGTTATTCGTCTTTTAGAAGCGTTAAGGAAGAGGCTCTTGGTCCTTAACCGTAGAGCTCTAAAAGATATTGGTTTACATAAAACAAAAGATATTCGCAATCATGGTAATTAACATGGGACATTAATTACCGAGTTAAGATTGTCGTGTTGGTCATAGATCATTGTAGCTCTACAAGTGAGTGACGACATGGGTATGCAAAAGAGGAAAATATTACTTTTGTATACTGAATAGACCTAATAAGTAAAATATTATAGAAATGTGTTTCTGTGTCATTAATATTTTACTGTGTCTTTGGTCCTTTGATATGAGACTTATATCTAATCACTTAAGGAATACTTAATTAGATCAGTGTATTGAACTATCGATCAGTGTAGTGTAAAGGCATTGGTTGGTTAAGTACAACTTTCGTTGGAGAAGATAGTTAGTCAAAAGATTATCATTGCCCCTCTTAATTGAGTGATGATATTAGTGGGCCCCTTGATAAAGCAAAGTTATAATGTGCACAATGTGATTTGAGTTAAGTCACATATTTATAACTAGCTTAAAGAGATCAAGAAATGAATACTAATACAAAGATGACACAATACTACCTTGTGTGTATTCTTAATATCATGAGGCAAGGGACGGACACAAGTGGTGCACTCCATCACTAAATGGATCGGGTTTTGGTTCAAGTGGAATTAAGACATCTAACTAATTGGGAGCTATAATGTGTAGCTAGATACCGCTTATAGCTTGTGATATTGAGCTCTTAATATCACTGCCAACTTAGTCTAGATCCTCCCATAGGTCACACCACAAAACTGGGAAACAAGAAATGGGGATTTTGAGTTCATAAGGATGTGTCGGGTTTCATGTAGAAAATATGACACATGGGGTGAACAAACAAAATCAAGATTATGTTGTGATTAATAACATAATTAGAATCTAAATTAAATTCATATGTGATGTAAATATTATGGGGTGTAATGAGTTGACATTACATAGGATAATATGTTACATAAGTTGTGAATTTACTACTAATCCCGAAATGTCAAATTTTGTAGGGGTTAAACCAAAATTTGACCAGTCTGCAGTACTGTGCAAAAGTCAACCGATGAATAGTACTGGTCAACCGATGAACAGTACCCGGTCGACCGATGAACAGTAACCGGTCGACCGATGAACAGTACCGGTCCATGATGAACAGTACCGGTCGACCGATGAACAGTAACCGGTCGACCGATCCAGACGGTTTTCTGCAGAATTAATTTAAGAATTAATTAGATCATGCATGGAATTGGTCCATAATTGATTTAATTCGTGGTTAATATTATTTATTAATAAATAATGGATGGTTAGATGGAATTTTGCATGGGATCATGGGCAAGAGGTTGCACATGAATAGGTAATTTGGAGATAACCTATAAATACAAGGTTATCTCATTACCTCCTTAATTTAATTCATTATTTTCTTGAGCAAAATTCTCTCTCCATAATTCTCCACGAAAATTCCTTAATTCTTAAGTTTAGTTTTAGTTCTTCAGAGGTCATCTTCTAAAGGGAACTAAAGAGGGGTTAGTAATTAGATTCTAAACCCAATCGGAGATTGAGAGACTAGCTTCCCTCTCTCCGATCTTGTTTAGAGTTTGGTGAATACTCGGAGGCATCCGGCGCAGCGAGGAGCATCCCAACCGTCTCCGAATCTTCGAGAAGTTTTAGAGAACTTCTAGGTATGAATTTCGGAGCTCCTTCATATTTGTTTTAATAGAGTTTTTGAAACTAGTTTGTTAAAACAAACCGATGCATGCAATAAATTCTAGAAAATTGAAAATTGATCCTTATTATACATAAAAATTCGAAAAATATATATGTATAATTAAACATGAAATCCTACAGTGGTATCAGAGCTTAGGGTTCAATTTTCTCATGATTTATGGCTGTAAACAAATCTAGTTTACCATCTAGGATTTAAACAATTCGTTTTACCGGTTTTTCGGTCTTTAAATGTTTGTTGAAATAATTCTTTATAATAATTCGTTTTAAATATTTTGAATGTTTAAAACATGACATATAATTATTAGAATTATGATTTAGACATAAGTCTAACTTACAATAATTTCGTTTTAAGTATAAACGATTATTTTGTAAGAGAATCAACAAAACCGAAAAACTGCAATTCATCTTTCCATTGGAAATTGGATGAACAGCGGTTCATAATTAATTTGTGAACTATGGATGTATGAAAAATGTTTTTAATGGATTTCAAAATATTTTTCAAAGAATTGTTGAGAATTCTAGATGATTGATAAATTAGATTCTGTAGTTTATAGCAATTGCGTGCATGGATGCTTGAGTTGCTTTGCAGGATTGTGAGTTTATATGTTCCAAATCAGACACTACAAATGTATGTAATTATTATTATACAGGGGCTTATGTATGTAAAAGCCATATTCTCTATTTTCTATCTTTAGAATTGCATTTGCATGTGAGAGGTTTTTACATAGGACTTGCACTAGTCGGTTTTTTATCGAATGTGAGGAGCATGTTTATTTTCTGTAAAATCTACATCTCCGGTGCAAGAGGTAGTCGCCGCTGTAGCGCATCGATCGAGGATCGAGGATCGGGGATCGAGGATCAAGGATCGAAGGGAACATATAAACTCACACGATGTGGATTGTGTGAATGTTTAATTTCTGTTTTTATAATTTCTGCTATGCATGTGATGAATGGTGAATGTTAGGATGTGTATAAATTTTAATATGCATGATAAACTAAAATTCAAAATCACATGTTGATAAATGAAATTGTCCAACAAAAAATTAAGATTAATTTTTCCTTCTTATTTCATCCACTAGCAGCCATTGATCGAGGGATACTCTGCTCGCCCTTAGCGGGAGATAGCTCCCTCTATCTTTGGGAATAGTGGGAGATATAAAGGTTGTCTGTTGTTGTGCCACAATTAAATGTATGAGGTGTGTTTCACCCTAGTGAACCCCAAGTATGTTTAGTTGTGAATACAATAGATAAACGTATCTCGTATCAAATGAAAATAAGTTTTCTTAACATTACCTAGAGCCCTCGCTCGGTTTTGGGAAAAAGTTTTTCTTGCGAGGATAGGTCGTATTCCCTCATAATTAAAACGACAAGAGTCACAAAAGTTTGAAGATGCTAAATGTTGCTAAAATTCAAAAAGGTTGTGATTAGAAAATGTTTTTCTTACCTTGATGTTGTAATGTATTCGATAGCCCTTAGCTAGTCTATATTACAATTGATGGGATCTTGGATTACTGCATTTACGGGCAAGATTTTATTTGCAGTATTTACATCATATTCGATATATATATATATGTATGTATGTATTGAAACATAAAATTGGCATTAAAACCTATATAATTTATTTTGTAGAAATGTCAAATATCCAACCAATTGTGCGATCTATGATCGAAAAGAACCCTTTGCAAAATGATGGCTCAAACTTCATGAAATGGCAACTCAATCTTAATATCGTGTTGAGGTTTGAAAAACTATCTCATATTTTGGATGGTGAAATCCCAAAATTAAATGAGAAGGCAACCGATAAAAAGAAAGAGGCGATGGCCAAGTGGGAAGACCAAGAGAACCAAGTTCACGGTCTTATACTAGCATACATGGGTGACTCGCTTCAAGCGAAATACTTGGATTCAAAACCCAAGAAGACCATGGAGGCTCTAACGAAGATGTTCATGGATAGTGCCCGAAAGGAGCGCTATAAGACCACCATCGCACTCACAAGGTGCCATATGGCGGAGGGAACATCGGTATCCATGCATTTTCTCACGATGCAAGGATACCTTGAGAAGTTGTCGAAGCTCTCTTCTCCAATGCCAGTGGACATTGCCGAAGATCTAATTCTTGGCTTTCTAGCCCCGTCCTTTAAGGATTTTGTGATGCACTATCATGTGCGTGAAAAAGGGGTGAGTCTTGAGGAGCTTCACACCACTCTCAAAACGGCTGAAGTTGATATGGGCAAGAGTAGAGACCATCAGGTCCTTGCTATCCATAAGAAGAGCAAAAAGATCAACAAAGGTAAAGGCAAATTTACCAAAGATACGTCAATCAAGAGCAAGGGAGTAGGAGGTACTCATGGGAGTGCCTCAAGGGGGAAATCTTTCAAATCTCCAACTCCCAACACGGAGCGCTTTCACTGCGGTGAAAAGGGACACATCCGACCGAATTGCCCCAAGTACAAGGAAGACCTTGAAAATGGGATGATTGAACGTAGGCGCCCGAGAAGCGCCATAGGTATGTTTGTTATTGAGATAAATTTAATCACCTCTGTCCTTGATTTGGTAATGGTTACCGGATCTTGTGCTCACATAATTTTGATGTGCAGCTATTGAAGGATAGGAAGGAACTCGTGGAGAACGAGATGATATTGAAGATTGGAAATAGTACAACCATCGCTGCGATTGTACAAGATTCTATGGAGCTTCAATAGTCTAGTGATTTAAATTTATGCTTTGAAGAATGTTTGTTATATGCCTTCGATTAGCAAGAACATTTCTGTATCAAGTTTTAGATATGGATAAATTTTAATAAATATTTTAATTCTTGCTTGTCTATATCGAAGAATGGAATTTTCTATGCAAATACATTCATATGGAATGATTTCTATTTGCTTGAAATAAATAATGAACAAACTCAAATAAACAATAACAAAAGAGAAACTAAGATAACTCACGTGAATGATACAATCTTGTAGCACTATCGGATTGGTCAAATAAATGACCAAGAGACTTTTCAAGAAGAAAGGAACGAAAATGAACAACTAATTGGATATGATACATTCTAATGGATGTGGTCCGATAAGTACAAGTGCAAGAGACGGTTTAAGGTACTTCATTTTGTTCACAGACAACTATAGTCATTATGGCTATATTTGTCTAATGGGAAGCAAAAGTGAATTCTTTGACAAGTTCAAGGAATTCGAGGATGAAGTAGTGAACCGACTCAACAAGAATATCGAGTCTCTATGAAAGGTTCGTAGGGGTGAGTGCTTAGGATACCTAATTTGACTCATTCCTAAAGTAGGAATAGGATATTGCTCGACATGGTTCGATCAATAATGAGTCAATTTAAATTGCCGATTTACTTTTGGAATTATGCACTACAAATAATGACAAACTCACTAAATAATGTTTCATCCAAATCCGTTGAGAAAATGGTTTATGAGCTATGGAGTTGAAAGACACATAAGCTCAACTTTCTCAAGATTTGGGGTTGTGAGGTCTACGTCGAGAAATTGATGTCGACCAAACTTCAACCAAAAAACGGATTAAGTGCTTCTTTATAGGTTATCCTCGTATGACAAGAGGATACTACTTTTGATATATCACCTCCAATCGAAAGATTGTAGAGAGAGATATGTTTTTCTGGAATTTCTGGAAAAGAGAGAAAAGTAGTGGGAGTAGAGTTGAGCTTGAGAAAACTCAAGATACTCTACAAGATCATGATGTGAATATTGCATTCGAGATCATGAAGGCCCAGCCGAGATTCATTTGGTTAGTGGGAGCATGAGCGAGAGATCCTTACAAGAAATTGTGAGAGAATCTCAATCATCCTCACCTAGTGTGCGTTCGAGAGTCGAACATGAACCTATTCCTCAAGAAATTGTGGAATAAGTTCGAGAGACACAAGAAGAACCAAAAGAACTAAGAAGGTCAATGAGGGAAAGGAAGAAACCCAATAAGTATGTGGGACTTCATGAGATCATGGTACTAGATACCAAAGATCCCTCGACCTTCCGAGAAGCAATAGAAAAGACTCCAAACTATGGCTCAAGGCCATAAAATCCGAAATAGAATCCATGTATGATAATTGAGTGTATAACTTGATTTGCCTTCCTCAAGAGAAAATGTCATTTAGTATAAATGAACTTTTAGGAGGAAGATGGACATGGATAGTAACTTGACAACCTACAAAGCAAGGCTTGTAGCAAAAGTTATACTCAAATTCAAGAAATTGACTTTGATGAAATTGTTGAGAAGTTGTCATATTAAAATCTATTCGGATTATGCTCACTATTACCGCATTTCACAATTGTGGGATATGGAAGATGGATATCAAAATGGCGTTCCTTAAACAGGAACTTGGAGGAGGATATGTACATGGTACAACCTCAAGGTTTTGATGATCCAAATAATAGCGAGAAGAAATGCAAGTTTCGAGAATCCATTTGTGGATTGAAACAAGCATCGAGGAGTTGGAACAAACGCTTTGACGAAGAGGTGAAGAAGATTCACTTCATTCAAAGTAAAGGAGTACCTTGTATATACAAGGAGGTTAGTGGGAGCCATGTAGTACTTCTGATCTCATATGTCGATGACATATTGCTCATGAGCAATCATATACCTTAGCATTAGCAAACGAGAAATTTCATTGAAATCGGCATTTCAATGAAAAGAAAAGGATGAGGCTCAACCTATCTTGAAAATCAAGATACATTGAGATACATTGAGATACATCCCGTAGACTCATTGGCTTCAGTCAACGTGCATACATTGACAAGGTCTTTGAAATGTTCAGGGTGAACAATTCTGATATGGACAATATGCCAATAAGTATGAGTATAGGTGTGCAACTCAAGAAGTCTCAATGTGCTCAATCACACAAAGACTTGGAGTACATGAAGGTATCCCTTATGCTTCGGCAAAAGGAAGGACCATGTACACAATGACTTGCACAAGACTCAATATCTCGTATGCTTTAAACGTGACAATAGGTCACAAATCCAACGCAAGTCCTAATCATAGGATTGCGGTCAAGAATATTCTGAAGTACCTTAACCGGACTAAAGATAAGGTTCTTGTTTATGGAAGACAAAGGAGAAAATAGCCGAGGGCTGTTTTGATGCAATTCTTATAGGAATTCTAGACAATAAGAGGTTGGAGTGATGATGCGTCATCATTATCGAAAGTGGAGGTATGAGCTAGTGTAGTTAGGAGTAATATCACTACAGCTAACTCAACCACCAACGAAAGACAAAATAAATAAATAGGTGGACACAACAGTGGCACAACTGATCCATTCAACAAACCTTCATACCAAGCTAAGAGACGAAATATATTTCGAGTCCATGGATCCGAGGGTCCATGTGGATTGGCTTGATAGGTGATTTGGGAAGGTTACCCTGGTTATTATTGTTTTATGCATTGAGTATGTATGAGAAAGAAAACTTTAATAACAAGTGGGAGATTGAAGGGAATGTGTTCTAAAAGTTTTACTTTTAAATGCCAATTATTATGAATTGAATGAGAAATCATTTTGTTCCTTGTTTATGTTATTCGTCTTTTAGAAGCGTTAAGGAAGAGGCTCTTGGTCCTTAACCGTAGAGCTCTAAAAGATATTGGTTTACATAAAACAAAAGATATTCGCAATCATGGTAATTAACATGGGACATTAATTACCGAGTTAAGATTGTCGTGTTGGTCATAGATCATTGTAGCTCTACAAGTGAGTGACGACATGGGTATGCAAAAGAGGAAAATATTACTTTTGTATACTGAATAGACCTAATAAGTAAAATATTATAGAAATGTGTTTCTGTGTCATTAATATTTTACTGTGTCTTTGGTCCTTTGATATGAGACTTATATCTAATCACTTAAGGAATACTTAATTAGATCAGTGTCTTGAACTATCGATCAGTGTAGTGTAAAGGCATTGGTTGGTTAAGTACAACTTTCGTTGGAGAAGATAGTTAGTCAAAAGATTATCATTGCCCCTCTTAATTGAGTGATGATATTAGTGGGCCCCTTGATAAAGCAAAGTTATAATGTGCACAATGTGATTTGAGTTAAGTCACATATTTATAACTAGCTTAAAGAGATCAAGAAATGAATACTAATACAAAGATGACACAATACTACCTTGTGTGTATTCTTAATATCATGAGGCAAGGGACGGACACAAGTGGTGCACTCCATCACTAAATGGATCGGGTTTTGGTTCAAGTGGAATTAAGACATCTAACTAATTGGGAGCTATAATGTGTAGCTAGATACCGCTTATAGCTTGTGATATTGAGCTCTTAATATCACTGCCAACTTAGTCTAGATCCTCCCATAGGTCACACCACAAAACTGGGAAACAAGAAATGGGGATTTTGAGTTCATAAGGATGTGTCGGGTTTCATGTAGAAAATATGACACATGGGGTGAACAAACAAAATCAAGATTATGTTGTGATTAATAACATAATTAGAATCTAAATTAAATTCATATGTGATGTAAATATTATGGGGTGTAATGAGTTGACATTACATAGGATAATATGTTACATAAGTTGTGAATTTACTACTAATCCCGAAATGTCAAATTTTGTAGGGGTTAAACCAAAATTTGACCAGTCTGCAGTACTGTGCAAAAGTCAACCGATGAATAGTACTGGTCAACCGATGAACAGTACCCGGTCGACCGATGAACAGTAACCGGTCGACCGATGAACAGTACCGGTCCATGATGAACAGTACCGGTCGACCGATGAACAGTAACCGGTCGACCGATCCAGACGGTTTTCTGCAGAATTAATTTAAGAATTAATTAGATCATGCATGGAATTGGTCCATAATTGATTTAATTCGTGGTTAATATTATTTATTAATAAATAATGGATGGTTAGATGGAATTTTGCATGGGATCATGGGCAAGAGGTTGCACATGAATAGGTAATTTGGAGATAACCTATAAATACAAGGTTATCTCATTACCTCCTTAATTTAATTCATTATTTTCTTGAGCAAAATTCTCTCTCCATAATTCTCCACGAAAATTCCTTAATTCTTAAGTTTAGTTTTAGTTCTTCAGAGGTCATCTTCTAAAGGGAACTAAAGAGGGGTTAGTAATTAGATTCTAAACCCAATCGGAGATTGAGAGACTAGCTTCCCTCTCTCCGATCTTGTTTAGAGTTTGGTGAATACTCGGAGGCATCCGGCGCAGCGAGGAGCATCCCAACCGTCTCCGAATCTTCGAGAAGTTTTAGAGAACTTCTAGGTATGAATTTCGGAGCTCCTTCATATTTGTTTTAATAGAGTTTTTGAAACTAGTTTGTTAAAACAAACCGATGCATGCAATAAATTCTAGAAAATTGAAAATTGATCCTTATTATACATAAAAATTCGAAAAATATATATCTATAATTAAACATGAAATCCTACAGTTATAAGAATAGAGTTATTTACTCTTGCATCTACAACTAGAATATTTTTATATGAACTTACAATCCTATAGTCAAATTGAGTGGTGAGGTATTTGTATTGTATTTATGCTTATATGTGATCATCATACTTCGTAATGGTAAAAAAATGGGGAAATTGCAGCTTGAAATGCTAAAGTCACTATCCTACTGAGTAAAAATTCAAAGCTAGTAACGTTTTCCTGATTAAGCTTATAAAACTATGGAGTTTTCATCTGATTTGCTAGTTCACCGCCCCTGTTTGAATCAGGAGAGGGTCTCGACTAGAGAAACCATAGGATGATGAACGCCATGCAGGCCAACTGGAGCACAGATGTCACAAGCAGGGGGGGGGGGGGGGGGGGTCAAATAATTAGTTTTGAATATTGAAAACATTTTTTTACCTGATCAATGTGACAAGAGAAGAATACGAAATGGAACATGAGAAATAAAATGTTGTGTATTTTCTTACTACAAGGATGGAAAGTTGGAAGCCTAGCCATGCATAATAGTATACAACATTGCCCGCAGTCCACATAGGGGAGAGGTACAGCAATGGGGAAAGCCAAAACTAGTACATTGCAAAATTAAAGTCTAATAACAGCATGAAGGAATGTGGTACCATCCTAAAATAACAGAGTGATTCACTTTGGTCAAAATTATGCTTTGAGGGGGTTCTGAGGGAGCGAAAAATGATTGAACAGAAAAGCCCATCACAATTCAAAAAAAGCATTAAACAATCCCAAACGTAAAAGAAGGGATAAGGCAGACTATATCGTACACTACAAGTCTATGAGAGCGTCAGCTCGAATAAAATACTTATAAACTCAGGCTACAGCAATGAAAAGAAGTTCCCTTGAAAACAGTGAATGTCATACTATAATAACACTAAATCAAGAAACCTGGCATATATAGGAAACTGGATTGTGCATTGCAAGTCTAAGGAAAGATCAGTTCAAACACTAATGATACTTTCTACATGTAAATGCAACGACAACAAAACCTTTAATCCTAAACTAGTTGGGGTAGGCTAGATATGAAACTCTAAGGAATCACGGTTCAGGCACGTGAATCGTCTTCTTCCACACATTTCTATCCAAAATCAAGCACAAATCTCCATATCTCTCACCAATTCCACCACAAAAAATACCAAAACCGCACGAGAGACTCCACCTTTCCTGGAAACGAAACACGAACCTGCAAGACCCAGATTGGCTAACCGCTCGTGCGTCCTCATCCTGCTGGCCAAATCAAACACGCCGAACTAGGGTTTTGTGCAGAGAGGAGGGATTGGGGCAGGAGGAAGGACCTGATTGGGGTGCGACCGGAGAAGGCGATCGCGATCTCGGGAGGAGGGGTTGGTTGATTGATGTGGTCGAGACCTGCCGGATCGCGATCTGGTGGAGGTCGCCGCACGTGAGAGGCACGTGGGGTTCAGAGGTTTTGCTGCTGTCTTCATTTGGTGTCCCATATTTTGAATGCGGGTGGGATTATTTGAAACGTTCATATTTTTTTCATCTCCCAAGTTCATAAATTTGAAACGTTCACTTTTTTTTTCTTTGAAAATTATTTGTAGTATTTTCCCCAATTTTTCCAACCCACCAACTTTGACCGTCCTCCAGGCCACATTTGTCATTTACTCTCCATATCCATCCTCAAACCATCCTCCATCTTCCAAGACTTCAGGTTCAAATATCCCACGAAAGACTTCACTTCCTTCTGTGACTAGTTGTCGCCATCCACTCGCCTTATCCAGCCGCTTGTCACAAGAAGCTTGGTTTCAATGGCTTGTGGAAATGAGCGGGTTTGGAAGAGAAGTAAAACAGCGGATGAGAGAAGAAGAAAAATGAAGTTATTACTTGTGGTTGAGGTTGGTAAAAGTAATAATAATTAGTATAAAATTGTCTCAATAAGTATAGCATTTGGTGAAAGTTTCTCGTTGAAGCAAAAAAAAAGGAAAAAAAAGGTTTGTCCAGCTCCATGTTTTAAAGTGCGAATGCATAATTGATTATGCGGTCGCACTAAGGTGGGTCCCGCATATGCGACTATGGTGCGACTATGCGGCCACTGTGCGGCCGCACAGTGGCTGGGGAGGGTTAGGGATGATGGGAGATGAGGGGAAGGTAGAGAGGGAGAAGAGGATGTTGTTGAAAGGGAGGAAGGAGAATGAGTTTTCTCATCCAAAAAAAAGAAGGGAATACGTGGAGCAGAGGAGAAGATAAGGGGTAGATAAGTAATGAGAATATATTTATGATTTTTTTTAATTTTTTAATGATTTTTTCGAATTTTTTATTTTTTTAAAAAAAATTAAATTTTACCATTGTGCGGTCGCTTATGCGACCACACAACCACATATGCGGTCTTGGGCACAATTTCGCACAGGCCTTTATATGCGATTTTAAAACCTTGGTCCAGCTAACAATACATGTTTGAGACACCTTCTGTCAATTCACCAAAAGCCCAAACGTCAATTTCTATTTTGGGTCATTTAAACAGTGGTTTAATTCACGATCAGGACATTGAACCAAATCGGGTTAGTTTAGTCGGAAAATTCATTGTCCTGAGATAGTCAAGACCATAAATCGAATCACAATAGTCTTATTTTAATGTTTGGGATGTTGAGATTTAAAATAGAGTGGGAGTAGAATAGATAAATAAGAAAAAAATAGAGCATTGAATTGCTCTAAATACCATGGTTTTCTTTTGGAAATGTTATCGGAAGAAATTCTCCTGGGTTTAATGGAAGTTAAATGAAAATATGTCTTATTTTGAGTTTAATGAAAGAAACAACCACCAAAGTAAATTGCTACAAGAGCATTATGTTCTTTAAATAGAAACTACAACTATGATCCTATTAATCTATTAATATTAATAAGAGTTAACAAGTGTTAGTTCCACAATTACATCTAATCTACCAACAGTACCTGCATATCTCCCGCAAACAAGATCATGGCCATGTGGTCACAATGGAGTGCAGGTCCATGTAAAGCTTAATAAAACTTGTTTGTTGTAGAAAGCTAAAACTAAAGGAACAATTACAATAGGAGCTTTAAAAAAATGTTAGGATCTTGGTGGTCCGTTTGAAGCGCAAGAGATGAGAAATAATCAAAGAAACTCAAGTTAGGTAACTCCACAGACACCTAACAATCATCTAACAAGCAATCAACAAAGAATTGCAAACATAACAACGGATTTTAAGTGGAAATTCTTGCGGGAAAAATCATGGTGACAGATACGAGTCGAAGTTTTACTAAGGAGAATGGTTGGAGTACAAGGATAATAGCTCGGAAAGCAAATTGGAGGTTGGATGATTCTTCAACAATAATATTATCCCTAGTTGACTGAAATCTTGTCCCAACGGCTTTTTTTATAGCGGTTACGACGACCTATTCAAGGATAGGTTGCATGATTCTCTTTTTGAATGGATCTTGGTCGTCTATTTCTCTATTTAAGGTGTCCGAATTCACCTTCCTAATATCGAGCCTTAAGATACCAAACTTGTTTCCTTTTCCAACTCTTTCATTCTTCTAAAATAGACCTCTCCACTCTATTTTGCCATCAAACATCCACCAAATTTCTCAATTCTTATTCTCAAATGGCTCCAAAGGTCTGTGGTATCTCTCTTCCAAGCCAACTCGCAAGCAACCGACAAGGAAAGTTATGGCCAAGAAGATTGTTTTATCAACTTCCAAGAAGGTCCACACTGACTCAGATCGTATTGTCCTCTTAGAAGACGAGTTCACATACATCAATTGCCAATTGAAGTTCTATTCTTATGGAACATTGAAGTTCAACGCGGAACGACAAGTGATGCTCAAAGATTTTGAAGCCTACAATCTCAAACAATATCTTGAAGCCAATCACTTACTATAATTTGTTTGCGAACTTCTTCTAAAGAAGTGGTACTTGGAGCACGTAAAGTACTTTTATGTCAACTTGAAGCCGAACTTCGACACCAACAATCAAGAAGGTTCCACTCTCGAATCCATGGACTTAAAGCCAAATTTTTGGATCCTCAACAACATAGCAAGATGGAGTTCAAGTCAGTTTAACTCGTGATTAAATATTAGAGTTGTTATCATAAAAAAGGAAGATTGTTGGCTTAATAGCCTTAATCTTACCTTTATTTTGGTGATGACGATTAACTCTAGTACGTAATCCAATCATGCATATGATACAATTCATACACCCACATTTAAACATACACACCATATATGTGCATGTTCTTTATTTACAAGCGATAAAGAATCAATGAGCAATGGATTGAAGTCAAGACATGTAATCAAGTTTAAGAAGACTTGTAATTTTATCTTTTATTGGGCCCTAAAATCCTATGTAAACTTGGGCACAAATTGAAATCAAGATCAAGCACTTGGGAAAAATATAAAATTTCTTCATACCTAACATCACCTAATTCCTTTGATAGTAAAACCCCACTCTTTGTTTCACCCAGATTCGAACAACTCGACTCCTCTTAGGTCGTCTGATCCAAAAAGTCAGTAAACCCCATCTTTGATTTCACCCAGTTTTGGGTGTCATGTACATCCATGTGACATCTGATCATTTTATCCAATTTTACAAACATCTTCTTGAATTAATTCAAAAGATTAGTAGTTTCTCAAGTCGTCTGATTCTCCTTGGTGTTTGGACCTTGTGAAATGAATGTATTCTAAAACTTTTACTTTTATATGTCAATTATTATGAATTGGATGTGCAAATATTTTGTCATTTGATCATTGTATTCGTCTTTTAGAAGTGTTAAAAAAGATGTTCTTGGTCATTAACTGTAGAGCTCTAAAAGATAATGGTTTACATAAATCAAAAGTTATTCACAATCATGGTAATTACACATGAAACATTAATTACCGAGATAAGATTGTCGTGTTGGTCATCGATTATTGTAGCTCTACAAATATTTGACGATGCGAGTATATAAAAGAGGAAAATGATTACTTTTATGTATTAAATAGACCTAGCAAGTGAAATTTTATAGATTTGTGGTATGTGTCATTAATACTTTCAGTGTGTCTTGAATCCTAAGATATGAGACTTATGTTTTTCACGTAAGAAGTGTTCAATTTGGTTATTGTCAAAAGCTATCAATGAGCATAGTAATAAATACAATAGTTGGTTAAGCTCGACTTGTGCTGGAAAAAATAACTAGTCAACAGATTATCATTGCCCTCTTATTGAGTGATGATATTAGTGGGACCTTTAATAAAGCAAAATTATAATGTGCACAATGTGACTTGAGTTAAGTTACATATTTATAATTAGTTTAAGAGATCAAAAAATGAATATATAATACAAATGTGACACATTTTTACTTTATATACATTCTTAATATCATGAGGTAATGGATAAACACAAGTGATGTTCTTACATCACTAAATGCATTGTGTGTTAGTTCGAGTGAACAAGACATTTTTGTTAATTGGGTAAATATAATGTGTAGCTATATATTGCATATAATTTGTGATATAAAGTGTTTAATATCATTGCCAATATAACTTAGATCCTCTTAAGTTACTGTTTTGTGAACGGTCGGCCGACTTGTAGCACCGTCCGACCAAGAATTCACAGTAACTGTTATTGTGTTGAATCGGTCGACCGTTTGGACATGTTTGTTCGACCGAAAAGTCACAGTTTTTTGGTAGCATATGATGGGTCGACCGCACGGTTACATGGTCCAACCGAAACCGCAATTAACTGCCCATCGGTCGACCGGTAGGCAAGTTTCGGTCGACCGGTGAACACGATTTTGCTGGAATTAATTAAAGGATTAATGTTGATCATGACCTGGATTTATTCCAATTGTAGTCAAACGTTTTTAAGGATGATTATATGTCAATTTGTGAATGGTTTAAGGAAGAGAACAACAATGGATCATGAGTTAGTGCATAACCCATGATGTGTGTGTTGGGAGAGCCTATAAATATGTCTCATCTCCCTACTTATTTCATGGAATGCAAAATTCTCTCTTTCCCTAACCTCTCCACTAATCTATCCGAATTTCTCTTAATTATTTCAAGCTCTTGGAGATTAAATCTCAGGGAGCTTTAGATGGATTATTAGCTACATTCTAAGCTTAATTAGAGATTGATTGACTAACTCATTTCTCTTTAATCTTGTTTAGAGTTTGGTGAACACTTGGAGGCGAATCAACCGACGATTCGACGTGCGATGCAACTCCGGATCTTCATAAAGATTTTAGAGAACATATGGGTACGATCCTCTTACATTTGTTTTAATAAATATATATAGATTTTATGATATTAGAATAAATATAAAACAATGTGCATGAAATTGTTGAAAATATGGAAATCGATCTTGTATGCATGTAAGTTTTTTAAATATATATATACACGCATATACATACATCGGAGCACGAAATCCTACACCTTGTTCATTCTAACGTCTAATCCATTCTCAAGTCTTCCAATTCATATTTGCTTCAGGGAATTTGTATCAAATACAATCGTTACTTCGTTAGAGAACTAAAATTTATTTCAAGGACTATATCCAAATTATCTCATTATAACACCTTCAATTCAGACGATCAAGTATATAAAATTAGACAACTTATCTCCTATCCATTGAACATAGACCATTCTCAAGTTGCTCGATCACATGATCCAGAGTATTCAAATCTTACTGCTCCAGAATTTAGACAACCTACCCATTCTTATTTTGTCGAAATCTAGTCAAGATCCTTCTCGACTTCTTTGACCAAGGTGATTTTGAACGACATGGTCTTTCTTCAGACGTTTAAATCGGGACTCGAGCAAAACTTTATGTTTTTTTCTCTTTTTGTTCAAAAATGCCCTTAACCCTACCTCTTGTGAGCCTATAAATACACCATCATGCTCTACACATAGAACTCTCCTTACACTACTATTTCTCTCACACTCTAAGTTCCCACTCTCACTTGATTGATTGCTCTCAACCTGATTCTTGTTACCAAGTGCCTCACGTTAGAGTTATTCACCTCAAGATAAATCAAGGTTGTAGTTCCGATTGGGAACATGCTCCTGGGCTGTGCAAGAGAATCAAGCAAGTCGAGGCGTGTTCGCTTGCTTGGATTGTACAAGGTTTGATCTCCGCCGAGAAGGAGGTTGATTAGTAGACACTCGAGTGGTACTCACGGGGTGAGCGGGACTTGGGGAGAGGACGGGGACACCCGAGGCGTGCCAAACCTCTATAAATCGTTGTGCATTCATGTGGTTTGTTTTCTTGTTCCTTCATTTTAATTCCCAATTGCACACATTTAGATATATTCATCCCCCTTTAGACCATCAAATTACTCCATTATATTGGTTTATTAGGGCCTTAGATCATACATTGTTTGCTAACTAGAAACGTGGGAAAGTGAGGTTCTACTATGACCTTAAGCAACTTAAACCATCATTAACAGTGTCCGGGCATTTCTCGGGCGTCTTGTTTTCTCTCTCAGCCACATCAATTTTTCTTTCTGTTACGTCAGCACAAATCAACCTCCAAAATTTTCCTTAACTGCACCCAGAAATAACTTAAATGTCCTACATTCTCTCTCATCCATGTCATTTGGGGATCAATTTTGGACAAAACACAATTTTTTTAAATATAAACAAATTTTCATAAAAATAATAATTTAAAAAATGATTTAAAATAATAATTAAAATTATTATTAACATATTTTTAATATATTTTAATATTAAAAAACCCAACAACAACCGCCCCCATCCACCCGGGCAGGTGGAAATTCGGCCTTTTGGCCTATGTGGCCGGGCGGTCTTCAGTACCACCTAGGCCAATAGTAGCCGTTAAGACTGCTCGTGAGGGTGTACCAAACACAAGTGAACAAAAGTGAGCCCAAGAGTTCGTTTGGATAGTTTGTTTAGTTTGTGCAACTTTTGGTAGAATGCAAAGTATTTTGCTACCAAACAATTCAATCCCAATTCTTATCGAGGAGTAAACACATTTCCATAGACATAGGTTTCCCAATGGTCAAAGAAGCGTGAGGATAAAACTTGTAGTGAGAATTTTATCTAATTTGAGTTTGGAAATCCCAATGCGTTCCTTCGTTTCCTAGTAATATCATATCATGTTTCCTTGCATGTGACTATTTTGCCATAAAGAACTCACGTTACTTCTTGTAGCAGACACTAATCATGAAACTGTCATCAACATTATGATACCTCGATCCTCATTTACCCTTTCCAATTAATAAACCCCAAATGGACCTCCTCGTTGTAATCTCTTGCTCCCCTCCCACCATCCACAACAACAAAGCATATTAGGGTTGGAAATGTGACATGTGGAAGAAGAGAAATAAGAGTGCGATGAGTGTTTTCTTCACAAATGATCGATTCCATTAGAAACCACTAGTATTCCCAAACATGATGAGCTTCGAGGCTTGATAAAAGGCAATGTTTCTCGGACTTTCAAAGAAGCTAGTTTCTTCAAAAACTAGATTTTAAAAATGACTATGCTAAGATTGGTTTGCGCAAACTCAAATTGGAAGTGAGAGAACTGACTTCCATGATGGTTTCCTGGTGATCGGCTAACATAAAAACTTAAAAGAATTATGAGAATTAAGTTTTATGACTTCCAAACTCTTATAAAATTGTACTATGATTAACTTCTCACACTTCCATTTTAAATATTAAGGAAATCATGAAATGAGTTCTTAATTTTCCACATTTTTTGGCAAATCAATCACCGTAAACAAAACATAATTCTTTTTGCAAATAAGAAAAAAACTTGAGATTGTAAATTCTAAAATATAAGAAAATCATCACATTTGAGAATTGAACTTGTAGCATTTGTCACATAGCTCATTGTGTATTTCACCACCACACCGCGACGTTGAAAACTGCTATAGTATTATAGCAGTTGGGAATGGGAAAAATACCCTATTTTGGCACGATCGTTGGTTCGGTGACTGTACCCTAAAAGAACAATGGCCAGATATTTATATTAAATCCAAGCATCCATGGATATCAATTGAAAAAATGTGGGGTGAGAATTCATTCCAAGGAAATTGGGCAAATACCCTCTTCCAAGGTACTTTACTAGAAAATCAAATGAGTAGGATATATTTGGCATATATTACACACAACAACCTCTAACCAAGACAAAAGGACTTGGAAACATAACATAGATGAGAAGTACACAGTCCACAACATGTACAAAATATTGAATGACGAAGGAACAAGATACCCCTTAATGAAGCAAATATGGCGGTAAAATGCCCACCAAAAGTTAAAAAATATTTGCATGACTTCTTTGCGGAAAAAAAATCCTAACCCGTGATAACTTGATAAGGAAAAAGGTGTCAGTCAGTCCATTATGTCCAATGTGTGGCCTCAACGATGAGTCCATTGATCACATTTTTCTTAATTACGACTATGCTAGTCGCTTTTGGAGCTTAAGTGCTCATTTGGATCTCAATCTCCAACCAACTATTAACTACGATTTTCGGGAACGTATCCAGAATCGACTTGATTTAGATAACAATACTTGGAATAATTTAATAAATGCTTTCTTATGGTGTATATGGTTGGAACGCAATAATCATATTTTTCGTGGTCATGCGACATCTTTTAATCTTTTAATATCTAATTGTTTTGATCTTCTTGCCCAATGGTCAGAGTCGCTCAAAAGAGGCGGTGAGACGTTACAGAACGAGGCTAAAAAACGAGCTAAGATGCTGATCATTCCACCCCAAACAACAGTACTGATTCCATCACAAAACCAGCAAATAGCGCTACCTTTATCTCAGGAGGTCCAACCATCTTCGCTTGTTGCAGCCCCGCAAGAAGGTTTAGAACATACACCACCGTCGTCTGAAGAGAGGGCGGAGACCATCAGGTTGACTCAAATTGAGGACGCAACCCAACATAGGCGGAGCTATCTCCACCATCCGACACTTCCACAACCAACGAGTCTTAAAACTGATGATGATTTTTTGGTTGAATATCTAGTTATCAAACTTTCCTTAATCTGTTGGTTCTATGTGTTGGTTTGTAATACTTAATGATTCAGGTGTGCTGGAGATGTCTCAAAACTCAGACTATTTACCCACTTTGTGGGATTTTGTATTTTCAAACACGTTGTGTTCGTAAAATCCTTAACATCCTTAATATCCTTTTATTAATGCCATCAACTTTTATATATAAAAAAAAGACAGGACCGACAAAAATGAACTACTATTATATAAAAATACATTTTTTAATAAAAAAGCAGAAGAATTGACTTACAGAGCAGATGACCGACGGTCTCTCGGAAAACATATAAATACCTGGAACACTCCCCGCCGGCTGAGATCCAATCTCAATTTCATCTCCGATCCCAAATCCGATCCTTCCACTCCAAACCCTACCATGCCCACCTGAACCATGGCGGACCCTGATCCGGACTTCCTCCCTTGCCTCCTCCAGCCCCCGCTCGGCCTCGACCCCGCCTACGTCGGCCTCCGCCGCCTCCTCCTCCACCGCAAGGCTGAGGCCTCCCCGTCCTCCATCGCCCGACGGAAGGTAAAAGGAACGATCTTTTTTATTTTCGTTTTGTGTTTGGGGTGGTGTTGATGGTTTGGCGGTTGAAGGATTGGGGGTGTAATGGGAGGGGGTACGTGGCGTACCGGAATTACATCGGGAGGGCCCGGAATGGGGAGCAGTCCCAGGCATCGAGCCGGTCCAATACCCCTGGAAACAGGTTGGTTGGTTTTGGATTTTTTTTTTTTGTTTTGATTCGTTGTGATTGCGTTTGTTTAACCGCATTTGAGGAGAAAATAGGGAACCTATTTCTGAACGTTTGCTAACTTTCGAGGATTGTTTGGAATCACAATTTGATAATCATTTCAGAATCAGTTTGCTAAAGTACCCTGGCCTTGTTACAAAGATTTTCGGTTTTTAGATGTCAATTGTAAGTTAGATTTGGTTCTTGGTTTTTGGGAAACACAATGTGATATTCAAAATGTGCTTCCGAGCGCACCCTAAGCTGTAATTTGTTTGTTGGGAATGTGATCTGGAATTCGAGAAGGAAATGGAGGTTGAACTGAAGTTTTGGGGAATATAAAAGGTTAAGTTCCCTAGAAATCATAGATTCGAGAAAGTTTGATTTTGCTGACAATGTTCTTAAATGATTACTTAGATTGTTTAGGACACCATCTAATTATACCAATGTTCTGTCTCACTGATATGGTGCAAATGCAAGCCAAGGCCGAATCTGATCCGGTTGTATAGAGACCATTGCGTGACAAAAAATGTTATCTGGAATAACTGTATCAAATGCGAAACGAAAGGAAGAGAGTGATTTTCGAGTGAGGTCAATTTTGGGAATAGATTTATGAATACCTAGGTGGGTGGTTGTGACCTTGTTTAGTGATGCTTCATGAAATATGAGACAAACATTTGATTGTGAATTAATGGTCTTATAGTCTCATTTGCAAAGATCCACCTTTTATCTACTTGAGACTTGAGAGCGGATCATCGAGTGTTTATTGAATGCATAGGGTCAAGAGAATCTTGCCATATCCGATAAAAAAAGAGAATATTGCCATATAATTTCCCTAAAACTGAGTTTGTGACAGTTCGATTTTGACCAGTACTAGATGTCTCCCTGATTTACTTGGTATTGCAGCCAAATTGCATCTAAAGAGTTAGAAAGGGGTTCATGTTATAAGAACCAACATATCATTATTATTTCATTCAAAGTATACTTTTAATTATTTCCAAAATTATGGTTACTAAAAACTATGTGTTGGTGGTCATTTATTTTTGTAGTTATTTTAATAAAAGTAACTAATTCTGGTGCACACTCTAAACTTTGCTCCATCTATACTATCGTGTTCAACACTAACTCAATACACTAATTTGAGCCATTTTAACAGAACTGGTCTCTTGTGATGCCTAAGTCTGCTCTTTAATCTCAGTACTCAACACAACACACTAATTAAGCATGTGTGTTTTGAGTTCATATAAAATAGTTTTAATGTTTGTAGAATATACCGCTCTGAGCACCTAAATCAATCAGCTACAGCCACTTTGGTGGTTCAAAATGATGAGCCACTCAAAAGATTTTTAAAATTATTGAGTCTGGACTATCGATGAATTATTGTTTTAGGCATTTTTCTTTTCTTCCTATGAAACAATTCACATCATGCCGTGCCATCATTATGAGTAAGTTTTAGTAAAAAACAACGAAAAGGAAACGGGATTCCGTTTGATTCCGTGGAGGGAGTTGTTTGTGCATGTGGGATTAACCAAAATCACTTTCCGTTGGATTTCGCGGTATTAACAATTTTTTTCCTTTCCTTTATCAACATTTGAGGTTGGAAAGCAATGGAAACCGAACGTATGTGGTCGACCGCCAATCCTTTGGTCCACCGAAATTAGTTTAATAGATGACGGAACACATTTTGGTCTACCGAAATCCTTAACTGGAATCACCCGCTCGGACGACCGAAATTCATTCGGTCATTCATTCATGTTCGCTTAGAGAAATTCACTGGAATTCTGATTTCGGTCCACCGACCTTCATTCAGTCATCCGTGTTTGGTATCCAAACCATTTGAAAATTATTTGTTCAAACATGCACAAACAACAAAATTCAGTTAAAGAGAAACTACTTTCCACTGGATTTTGTTTTTTTTTGCTTTCCGTTTGACTCCGAAAATCACTTTTCGAAATTTTCCGCGCCACTAACACCTCCTAAGTAAAAAATGCAGGATATTCACTTCATTAAGTTTACAAATATGTGATAGGTTATTAACTCAACACCCACTTGGAGATCTATAACAGATGACAATGTTCTTAGAGAATATCCTCTCATGAATGTAGTTAATTAGCTTTAGCTGTTACCATGTTCCCACAAAATGATACAAAAAAAGGTTGGTAATAATTACAACGTGTTGAGTGTTTGAAACTTGTTTGGCATTATAATGTAATAATGTTTTGGACATTTGGTACTTCATCACATCATTTGTAAAGTATCTTCAACTAACATATTCTGTCGAGATACTGCAGTGTTTGTTACTTATATGCCTATTTATGTTTCCAGTCTTCTTCACATGGTCCTCATTAGGATGACTTAGTTTTATGCCTGTTTTTGTTGCTTCATGCCATCATGAGATGCTTATGTAGGTGTAATAATTTGCTAGTGGGCGTTGGGCTTCATCTCCTGGTCTGCAGTCCACTTTGTTTGAAGCAGACAGCTGGGGTTCAAGCCGGGTATGCACTTTTTTGCTTCCATATCCTACAAGTAACAAGTTGCTGTTCTTTAATACTTTCTTGAGATAATCTGTTGGGCATGTTGTTCTTGTTCTTCTATGAAGGACGACTATTGCAAAACAATCATATTGTTGATATAACTTAACATCATCATAATACTAATACTATTTAAATTAATAATATCAGGTAGAAAGTTGTTAGCCGAAATTACCAACTCTAAGATGCTGCGGCAGTAGATTATATCTTGATGTAATTCTATACTGGCCACTATGTACATTACTGGCTTAGAATCAAAATATTTACTTCAGTAACGTTTAGATCTGAACTAGTTAAAGCGTACTATCATGTTTGTATTACATTCATCTGCACTGATAGGATTGGATTCCAATAACAATCAACTATCCATTGTTCTACACTTTTACTATGGACATCAATTTTCACATACATATAGAACACATATTTGTAGTCATATTTGATTCATGGATATCTACATGGTTACACTTATCAAGACAACCACTGTTTACTCTGCTTTTTATTTATATATTTCTAAGTTTTCTTTTACCCCACATTATCTTCCTTTTATTTTTGTTTCAGGATTTTCGAGTTAACTCGGGTATAAGTCACACAACAAGTTTTAGCTCCTCTATTGGTAATGTTGACCGTCTGCTTCCATCTGTTGAACCTGCATACTCCTTTGTTGGTATGCACTGCATTTTTGACAGCTGCAGGTCAGCAGGTACTGGCATGCCAAATCTCTAGCATTTCATTCTGTTTTCATGGAAAACTAATATATATATTGAAGTTGATGATACATGGATAATTATTGCTCCTGAAAATTGCAGCAAAGTCCGTGACAAATTAAACTTTTGTGATACTTTGACAGTTACAATCTTGAAGTTTGGGCACATGAGCTCAGATCTACTTGCATATGGTGCGTCAGACGGAAGCTTGACCGTTTGCAGTGTCTCTGAACCACAGTCAATACTTCAACAATTGAAAGGGCATACTAAAGATGTCACAGGTTGGAATATTTGGTCTTGAATTCTGATTTTGGGTTTCTTTATTATTCTTTTTTGTTGAGGAGCATTACTTAGGTAACATGCATTTTTCAACTCTTCTTAGTTTAGTATTTAAATAGTTTTTGCAAATTATTTTATAAACGTCTACCAAGGTGCTCATGCCACAGTATCTTTTGGACTTTGATGTCTGATTGTACACTGTAATTATTCTAACCTTGAAGGAGTGTCTAAGTTACTTTACTTCCTAGAAATATGTGATGATACTTCATAAATCATAATGTAGGTTTCTTGAAACTTAAGAGGCATTCCTTCTTATTGTCTTTCCGCTACTCAGTTTTTAGGATCTCATACTATTATATCTTTTTTCTAAAATATATTCCTGATTCATGTCGTAATACTAGAAACCATTGGTAAATTTCTTCTCTACTTTTATTAGTTTCTCTTAGTCTGAACATCTTGATCGATAAATTTTGCAAGAAAAACTCTCATTCGGGAATCAATTGGCTCTATAGTATTTGTAAGTGTCCATTTTTAGTTGTCTATTTTTGTTGTAATAAGTGTTGAACATGAACACAACTCTAATATAGTAAATATTTTATTTTATTGAAGTTGTCCTTTAGGACTATATTTGTAAGCGTTACACAGAATTACAATTTTTTTTTTCAGATTTTGATTTCTCATCAAATAATCAGTACGTTGCTTCTTCATCCCTGGATAAAACTGTACGTGTATGGGAGATATCTAAAGGTCATTGCATCCGGGTTATTTATGGACTTTCTTCTCAATTATGTATCCGCTTTCACCCGGTTGGTACATTTCACTGACACTTTAAATCTTTCCTTTCCCCTGCAAGTTTGCAAGTGATTTTCCCCAATTAAAGATTTGGGTATGAAGTAAAAATTGTTCATGGGCTCCCACCACTTTAGCTTTAGTTTCTTTTTCTTCATTCTTCTATTTGCATTCTTGAAGAGAGGTAATCATGCAATATTTCAAAAAGAAAATACTGTGGAACTAACCTAATGAACACATTAATTTTTTTTATGAGCACATAATATCCTAATGCAGAGAAATTTACTCCTGGAGACATGCAGGAAAGCAGTAATATTGCTTGAATGCTTGATTTATGTACCTGTGGTATAAAAGCAGTTGCTCAAGTAATTTTCCACAATACTAGAATCACAAACACAATGTTTGGTAAGTAAACATAAAAGGTAGCTTTTAAAGTATCAGTGAACTTGAGGAACCAAGTCCGCTAACAAAGAAAAACCCACGAGCACAAGACACTTGATACATCAAAAATATATTTATACACGTGGGAACTTGAAATTTCAAAGAAATATTTACACAAATAAAACGGAAATTAGATCCATACAACAAATAATGTGTGATCTTGAAATGGTTACAAATTTCTTAAATATTCCATAATATCTTGTTGACGCTAATGTGGTATCTGTTGGTGCATAGTGCTTTTGTAATGCACAACTTGATTTCTATATTTCTTATGGAATTGGGAACATTTATGACAAAGTGCACAGTGGTCACCAATTCAGAGAAAGTTTTTCACATCTGTTTCACACATCTTCATATTTGGTGCAGGTGAATAATAACTTACTCTTAGCGGGCAATGCAAACAAAGAGGTCAATGTAAGTGCCACATCCTTCCCTTTCATTCAATTTCTCCCCACCCAAACTATCATGTCCGAGGTTACAGGAATTTCTTATACCCTGGCAACTTTGGAATGCAAAATTTGATATCATTAAGTGCTTCATAAACCATGCGCATATTACGTGCTAATAAATGTTACTACCTCACATTTGACATTTTTGAAGGGGGCTGAGAACTAATAATGGATCTAGTAATCTTGTTCGCACAGTTTTGTTAAGTGGGACTATACATCTCGGCTTTGGATTTTCCTTTTCTATAAGTGTAACACAAAAAATACAGCCAAACACATTTTTGTGAGTGATCGGGTACATGTTGTCAAGACACATTTTCTTGGAGATGAAAACATCAATAGAAGCTTACGCTCAAAGGCTTCAGTTGAAAATTGTGGTAGAAATCTAGTCACGAAAGAGGACCTCTGCCATTTTAAATGCAAAGAGAAGGGAATGTTCTTGTCTTCCTACGAAGAGTTTCAGGATATTCAATCCAAAATGCTACCAATGATGAGTACGATCAACATCTTTATGCTCAACCTTATGGTGACACTTATATGAAACAAACAATATCCTATGGCTTCAATCTCTGTTGAAGAATTAGAAGTCAGCCCCATCAATCAAGGAAATCAAGTAGGTGGCCACGATCATAGCACACTCTTTGCACAACAGATCTACTTTGAGTTTGACTTATTCACTTGGTGAGAGTAGTCCTAGGTCACCAACAACAACATCCCTCAGAGGACGATGAGATCAAGAGCTGCCCTTGGCTTCAGATAGCACACCTAATTTGCAACCCTTTCATCTACTCCTGGTGGTTGTTGAGTCCATCTATCCAATTTTAAAACATAACAAAACTAGACCAAAGTAACAGATTGACTTTTTGGGCTGGAATGTTATCATGGTTACCCCTATGGAACATGGAAATCAATTTTTCAGAAAAGAGATCTTAAAATTAAGATTACATCGATAGGACTATAGGTGCTCATTCTTCTTTTTGAGGTGTCACTAGCCAAGTACAGGTAGAATTAGTCTTCTGTAGCTATAAGATCTGATTGTGTGGTAAAATTTGTTACGTACTAGATGGGGGCCTTCAAATCCCCCACCATCACCAACCAGGATAAGCATGGTTGGTGATAGGTGCTCAATATTGAATAGGAAAATGCTATCATGTTGGATTTCAAAGCATGTTTAATCATATGGAGTCCGTTACGGTACATGAATAAAAATCAAGCCTTAAATAATGCCACCTGAGGCCGTACTCCAACCTGGTGATGTCTACCTACCACACCAAAAGCATGAAGCCATGAACAACTTCTCCAGTGTCAACATCAAGTTTGGCAAAAGTGCATCTTGTCTGGCCGATACTCCAAAGCCATCTCCATTACATTGCCTCTTATTGCAAGTTAACCTTAAAACAGTACGAAACAAATTGTGGCGATTAGGTATATTATTTTTGCTCATTCTAACTGTTTCACACTACACCTATCCAGGCAATCAATTTCAGCACTGGTCGAACTGTCAACAAAACTGTTTTTGAGAAGGAAATCACTGCTATGGACACTGAACACACTGGGCAAATAATCTTTTGTGGAGACTCTCAGGTTTGCCATCTCTTCCGATATGCTAATTTGAAGAGTTTGTTATTCAGTTATTCGTAGTCCTGTACGGTGTGTAGCTTTGTGCCCAAGTATTTTACTTGCAAAGTTCCACCCATAATGGCGTACACAAGTGCTGGAAATTTTACGTGGTTTTAATTTTTGAAGAAGCTCTTCTCAATTTTCATGAACCGATTGGAGCCACGTTTTTAAGTTGACTAAGTTGTCAATGTCTATTTTTTACTAAAATGTCGCTGTTTGTTTAATTATTTGTGTGGTCTGTTAATATTAAATTGATACATCAGGGGTCCATACACACAGTCAGTGTCAACTTACATACTGGCTCCTTGTCAAAGAACCACCGACATCGAAGCAACAGTAAGAGCAAAACACCTATAACAACCATACAGTATCGGACATTTTCTCTTTCAACACGAGGTCCTGTGCTTCTTTCATATGCTCAAGATGGAACCCTTTCTTTCTTCAGGTGCAATATTGGGCCCATAACCATAAGAAAGGCCAATGAGTTTTCGTTTAACCTGTATTTGTGGAGTGCCTCTTCTAATCTTGGATGACCATGCTGCAGTGTTGCTCTTGAAGTACAGGGATATTTGACTCTATGTTGCTCCCTCAAAGTGTCACCTCAACAGCACACGATTCGTGCTTCTTTCTGTCCACTCCTTTCACTAGAAAAAGGAGAATTTATAGGTTTGTACATTCTCAGCAGTTAAGTGTTTTATAAAATTGGTTGGATTTCCTTTGCGTTTTATCATAACGGAAGACCCATAAGTCTTCAATTTAGTTTGCAGTGTACTATGGCACAGATTTAAGCCTTAAGTCACACTCCATAAACTTCCTTGCCAATTTAGTTCCTTCGTCAAAGAAAAAAAACCCTACACTTGTTACATTTTGTATTATCTCAATATTCATTACTCTTAACAACCTTATAAAAACGGGATGCTAAGCGATTATTAGTTTATAAGATGCTCTTCAACACATTGAAGTATACCTCGAGTTTGCAAAGCTCTAGTCATTGCATATTAATCGCTTGCCTTTTTATCATTTATGAGTAATTATTTTTATTTTATTATGAACATTTAACATTTATGAGTAATTATTTTTTTATAAGTATATTATTTTTTATTTATATATATTATAATTTTTAATTATAACTTTAATGCCGTGGCCGTGTCCTACTTCTTAGAAAAATGTCGTATCCCCGTGTCTGTGTCGTGTCCGTGTCCGTCTTCGTGCTTCTTAGGAACCATGTCACTTCTCGAGCATCATTTCTTACCTATCACGCCCCTTACGTTGCTCTACGTAGTCACACAATTATGTTTGCATCCCATCTGACAAATGTGGACATGTTATGTGCTCGTATTTCTGCTAGGGCTTTTCAGATGCATAATCTAACGAGTAGTTATACACGGACGCGCGCGTCCGTGACGCTTCCTACGTGGACGGCCAACTCAGCTGCCAGTTCAGCGTCCAGTCAGCCAAAACTTCTGCGCGGGGAAAAGTAAATTACGAATTATTGGGTGCGACGGTTCATTTCCCGAAATCACGATTAGACGGTTCATTTCCCGAAATCACGATTAGACGGTTAAACTTCACGTACATCATTAGCGGCGGGACATCATTCGAGTAACTTTCCTCCCAAGTCTTCTCCTTTTCCATTCCCCATTTCAGCCGGAGTTCCTTTCCAGACGCTCATCCAAAACATTCATTCCTGTTTTAGTCGAACGAAAATTATAACCAGGCGAAAATGGATCATTCTCTACCTGAAACCTCCATCGCTCCTGAAATTGTAGCCGCCCAGGTGTTGTGTCAACCACGTTCTTTCTGGTTCATTTTAAGGTTCATTATTGGCCTCTAACAATTTTTTTTGGTGGTTTAAGGGAAGCACGTACTACTTTCGCGAAACCAAGTGCGGTTTCACGGCCCTTCACAAGCAGTTCGACCGGATGAAGGAGGAGGAGAAAAATGTCTTCCAACGGACGCCTTTCGGTCACTTCCTCTCCTTTCCTCACGTCACAACTGACAACGAGATACTGGGTTGGTTCGTCGAACACTTCGACGCCACTGAAGTCGGTCTGAGAATAGCCACTGCGGTGGTCCCATTTACGGTAGAAGACGTCGCCCTTCTACTTGGACTAAGAGCACATGGGCAGAGAGTGGATATGGAAGCAATGTACGTAGAGAAACGTGACGGGGTGAACCTCGACAACACCCAACTACTGGGTCATCTTACCGCCACGAGCAAGATGTGTGAGGAGGAGGAGCACGTCCGACTCCTTATTTCTATGATTTTCAATCATTTTTTGTTCTTCGATGGATCACTGCGAAGTAAAGCGTGGTACACGAAGCACCTTAAGAACCTCAAGCGCCTCAAGAGATATGCGTGGGCAAAAGCGGTTCACACTTTCTTGGTTGAAGGACTGGAGGAAGCCCAACGGGACCTCTCGAGGAGGAGATTGTCAGGGAACTTCTCTATGAAGCAGGGCTACGTGTATGGTTGTGTTGCCGTATTACAAGTAAGCATCTTGGTCCGGAATGAGTGTTGTGTCAGTCCAGAGTAGTGTTGGTTTATGTCCGGAATAAGTGTTTTGTCTGTCCGGGATAGGTCTTGTGTCTGTCCGGAATAGTGTTGTCTCTGTCCGGAATAAGTGTCTTGAGGTTATCCGGGAAAAGTGTTACGTATGTCCGGAATAGTATTTTATCTGTCCGGAATAAGAGTTGCGTCTGTCCGGAATAAGTATATTGTCTGTCCGGAATAGTGTTGCGTCTGTCCGGAATAAGAGTTGCGTCTGTCCGGAATAAGAGTTGTGTCTGTCCGGAATAGTGTTGAGTCTGTCCGGAATAAGAGTTGCGTCTGTCCGGAATAAGAGTTGCGTATGTCCGGAATAGTGTTGAGTCTGTCCGGAATAAGAGTTGCGTCTGTCCGGAATAAGTATATTGTCTGTCCGGAATAGTGTTGCGTCTGTCCGGAATAAGAGTTGCGTCTGTCCGGAATAAGTATTTTGTTTGTCCGGAATAGTGTTGCGTCTGTCCGGAATAAGAGTTGGTTTATGTCCGAATAAGTATTTTGTCTGTCCGGAATAGTGTTGCGTCTGTCCGGAATAAGAGTTGTGTCTGTCCGGAATAGTGTTGAGTCTGTCCGGAATAAGAGTTGCGTCTGTCCGGAATAAGTATATTGTCTGTCCGGAATAGTGTTGCGTCTGTCCGGAATAAGAGTTGTGTCTGTCATGGGGAAGTTATGTTTCTGGTTTTTAACACATTCATGTTTTCAGGTGTGGCTTTGCGAGAAGTTCAAATTGGGGGATCCCCGGTCAGCATTTCCACGGTTCAAGTGTTGGACGGAAATGTTTAGCAGACGCTAAATCCTTAGAAAATGGGAAGACCGAGGCATCAACTTGTCCCGGATTTACTCGGGTCAATTTGAGTTGAAGGGCACCCCAAAACTCAGTGCACGGGAGCATTCACTGTTGTCAGAGGATCAATTTCCTACTGCAGAAGCAACTCCCGCAGCAAAGGTTGTCTCGAAGGAAACACCTTCAACATCCACTCTACCAAGGGTACAACTCAGTGAATGCAGCATTCCATGTGACCCACTGCTACAAGAGTTGGAACTTAGTGAGGTGAAGACGAATTGGCTGCGAGCCGAAGCAGCACTTAGGGAGGCGACCGTTAAAATTAACAACCTGGAGGAAGAACTCCGGATCTCTCAAGAAGAGTGTAGTAGGCTGAGAGTCCGTGGGGAGGAGGAAGAGAGTGAAAAGAGGGAGGAGGAAGAGAGAAATAAGAGGGAGGCGGAGGAGAGGGAAAAGAGGGAGGAAGAGAGAAATAAGAGGGAGGCGGAGGAGAGGAAGAAGACAAAGGAGAAAGAGAGGGAGAAGAGAGAGGAGGAAGAAAGGAAGAAGAGGGAGGAGCAAGAGAAGAAGAAGAGGGAGGATGATGAGAAGAGGAGGGAGGAGGATGAGAGGAATAAGAGGGAGGAGGATGAGAAGAAGAGAAGGGAGGAGGATGAGAGGAATAAGAGGGAGGAGGATGCGAGGAAGAGGAGGGAGGAGGATGAGAAGAAGAGGAGGATGAGGAGGGAGGAGGAAGAGAGAAAAAAACGGAGGGAGGAAGAGAGGAAGAAGAGGGAGGAGGAAGAGAGGAAGAAGAGGGAGGAGCAAGATAAGAAGAAGAGGGAGGAGGATGAGAGGAATAAGAGGGAGGAGGAAGAGAAGAAGAGGAGGAGGAGGAAGAGAGAAAAAAACGGAGGGAGGAAGAGAGGAATAAGAGGGAGGAGGAAGAGAAGAAGAGGAGGGAGGAGGAAGAGAGGAATACGAGGGAAGAAGAGAAGAAGAGGAGGGCGGAGGAGGAGGAGAGGAAGAAGAGGGATGAGGAAGAGAAGAGGAGACAACAGAAAAGAAAGAGGAAGGCTGTGATATCGCTACCGCTTTTGCACCTTCAAAAAATGCGGACCATTAAACCACGCTTGCGCACAGAACATATAGACGAAGCGCAAAGCAAATCTGGCCAAGATGAGGCACAGAAGAATGCCGCAGAACAACAAGAAGAAATAAAGGAGGCCGAAGAAGCCACCACAAAAACAAAAGGGGCCGAAGAAGCCAGTGAAGAAATATACGAGGCCGACGAAACAGCGAAAGATGAACTGGTCGCCCATGTTTCGTCCACGAGGCCCGATGTCGATGCGACCGCCTTGAGAACGCTGACCAATGATGAGGTACGTCGTTTATTGAATGCAACGGCTTCCGAACGAGAAGCCAAAGATATTATCTAGAGGGGTGGTCTGAGCAATATCCGCAGGGGTGATCTGAATGAAATGATTTTGGCAAAAACAGAATTCACCAACGAAACTATTGATGGCCTAATTGAGGTACTCCTCAGAAGAGGAGGGCAACATAAGGTGGTCTGCTTATTATCCTTCGAATCGGAAATGATTGTGGAGGGACAGGGAGAAGATATAAGGAAAGATTATTTACTCCCAAAAATTGAAGGAATAAATGTGTAGGAAGTCATCATCGCACAGCCATGCTGTTTGGCCGGCCACTGGACTCTGTTCGTTGCCCACGGACCTCGATCAGAGTTCATTCAGTACAACAGCCTCTCCCGCACACTTAAAAGAGGTGACAATCCTAACCGTTTAGTCGGAACTCATGAATGCACCGCGTCTAAGATAGCGGCATTCTGGCGAGGGTTGTTGAAGGTCGACTGGCCGTTGAGAGTTGAGAGGAAGGGTAGCCAACGACAGCAACCGGAGAGTAACGACTGCGGGCCATACGTTTTGTACTGGATGAAGCGTTTGATGGAGAATGTTGATCCGACTCAGCCGAAACAGAGAAAGGTTATTCACCGTTTTAGAGGCGATTTGGTCAATTTCTTACTCGAAGACTCTGGGATGTGCGATCAACAATAAACGACTTTGGATGTTTTAATTTTTTTTACAAAGTTATACATGTATACATGTTAAAATTACATAGACTATTTGAATGATTTATCAATAGAAGGACATTTGGTGTTGGGTTAAATTATCAATACAAGGACATGTATAAATTATCAATACTCTTAAACCGGACAACAAATACACCTATTCCGGACAGCAAATACACTAATTCCGGACAACAAATACACTTATTCCGGACAGCAAATACACTTATTCCGGAAAAACTTAATGTTCCGTTTCTGGACAAAATTTATTCTTAAACCGGACAACCAATACACTTACTCCGGACAGCAAATACACTTATTCCGAACAACAAATACAAATATTCTGGACAACAAATACACTTATTCCGGACAGCAAATACACTTATTCCGGACAACAAATACACTTATTCCGGACAGAAAATACACTTATTCCGGACAAACTTTTTGTTCCGTTTCGGGACACACTTTATTCTTAAACCGGACATCAAATACACTTATTCCGGACAACAAATACACTTATTCTGGACAGCAAATACACTTATTCCGGACAACTTTTTGTTCCGTTTCGGGACACACTTTATTCTTATTCCGGACAGCAAATACACTTATTCCGGACAGCAAGTACACTTATTCCGGACAGCAAATACACTTATTCCGGAAACACTTTATTCTTAAACCGGACAACAAATACATTTATTCCGGACAACAAATACGCTTATTCCGGACAACAAATACACTTATTCCGGACAGCAAATACACTTATTCCGGACAAACTTTTTGTTCCGTTTCGGGACACACTTTATTCTTAAACCGGACAACAAATACCCTTATTCCGGACAACATATACACTTATTCCGGACAGCAAATACACTTATTCCGGACACACTTTATTCTTAAACCGGACAACAAATACACTTATTCCGGACAACAAATACGCTTATTCCGGACAACAAATACACTTATTCCGGACAGCAAATACACTTCTTCCGGAAAAACATTATGTTACGTTTCTGGACAAACTTTATTCTTAAACCGGACAACAAATACACTTATTCTGAACAACAAATACACTTAATCCGGACATGGATGAATCGTAATCCGGACGGACATATAACGTAATCCGGACATACTTGTAACTTAATCCGGACATAAATATAACTTATTCCGGAAAGACATATAACAAACCAAAATTACTTAAATATATTTGTCGCCATCAGAAATTAATTCACAAACGAACAAGCAAAGAAAGAGTTGAATCTTATGCAATAATACGGACAGACATACAATGACTTTCAACAAAATTACATATGAATAATTACAACCAAGGACAAATACAATAATCAAGGAGGAACTCCCTCGTAATGCAAATTCATGTCCCAGTCATCGAAATCGTGATCCCCCGGTTTGGGTGCTGCAGGATGTAACGGGGGTAGAACCTTATTCCTGATGATTTTCTTAACGTTACTTTTAATTATTTTCTCAGACAAAGAAATCCGTCGTTTGCTCGGCGGTCTGCCTTTCCGTCTTGCCTTATCCGGATTGAGAACGGATGTACCATCGAACACAGGATCAGGTCGTTGCATACGTTCCTTAAGCAACTCAAGTGCCTCTACCGCCTGAAGATATCTGTCGTTTGAGTCGAAAGCGGCCTCGGCGATCCAAACCGCACGACCCATTATGTCGTCGTGGCGACGAAGCGCATCGTTCCCCGTTATGCCACTTTGAAGGGGAAACTTGACTCCATAGCTCCTTCGGATATCCTTCCTCCATCGGTGGACGATGTAAGACTCGGGGAGCAACGCGTTTGGACGTATTCGGGCAATAACAACATAAACGTGACAACATAGGATGCCGACGTGATCAAACATTCTGTAATCGCATACCCACTTCTCATCTCTAATTTGCACTGTGAACCGTTTCGACAATGGGAGGATATGTGTCAATACATGTTCGGTCACGTTGAAGTGCAATGTGTCGTCCTCGTTGAACTCATCCTTGATGTCGCAGTACATCATCTTCCCAATTTCTAACTGCACATTCTTGAAGACACCCACCGTATACAACTCGTCCAATTGCCTCTCAAATGGATATTTCGAAATCAATTGCGGAGCCTTATGCTCACAATCGAAATCAGACAGAGCTTCCTTCTCATACTTGTGGCGTACTGCGAGTTCGTATTGTTGAACGAACTGCTTAAGTGTCGTCCTTGATGTGGGGTACTTATCGAAGAAGGCGTTCATACCCTCACTTCTCTGGGTTGATGTCATTCCTGCGGAAAAACAATCCCGCCAGAATGCAGGTACCCAGCGCTCTCGAATTGCATAAATGGATCGGAGCCAATTATTGTCGTGGAACTCGAAATCATCTAGAAAACCCTGCCAATTCCGCTCGAATTCTGCCGGAGTCTTGGAATCGAATACACAGTTGTTGAGGTCAAACAACGTATGATCCCGGTACTTCGTGGGCAGCTTCACAGGGGCCTTATTCATTATGTGCCATATACAAAATCTGTGTCGCGCTTTAGGAAACACAGTCCTCACAGCCGCAGCTATGACGCCACATTGGTCTGTTATGATCGTCGGGGGGCTTGTATCTGCACACAACGCGATCAAGATAAAAACATATGTTAATCGGGACAAAAATAACGTAAACCGGACAGACGTCAAGGGTAAACCGGACGAGCAAAAAACGTAAACCGGACAGACGTAAGGGATAAACCGGACGAGCAAAAAACGTAAACCGGACAGACGTAAGGGATAAACCGGACGAGCAAAAACGTAAAACGGACATACGTAAAGGGTAACCGGACAGACACATAACGTAAAACGGACAAAGCCGGACAAAATAAAACACGTACCGTTCATGCACGTCAACCATGTTTGGAACAACCAAATGTAATTTTGTGTCGTCTCGGAAGAGAGGAGTGCGCAACCGAGTAGGATAGACTGGTAGTGGTGATTTACCCCCACAAATGGGGCAAAAGGCATGTCATACTTGTTTGTTATGTATGTTGTGTCGAAACATATTGTATCTCCAAAGTAAGAGTAAACAGCTCGAGAACGACTGTCGGCCCAGAACACATTTCGAAGTCTGCCTTCGTCGTCCATATCCATTACGTAAAAGAAGCGGGAATCATTCTTCTGCATCCTGATGAAATAATCTTGGATAGCTTGCGCATCTCCTGGTCCCATTTTGAGGTTTCTAACCTCGTTCACAACATTCCTGCGAAACATAATTTTTATGACAAAGCTAAATGCGTAACTTCAACCAGGTTAAGTGGAGAATAAATAACCTTAGGTCTCGCTCGTTGAAAGACAATTTATCGTGACCTCCAGCTTCGACCACAAAAGATTGCATGGTATTGGCGGCAGATATACCGGCAGCATCATTGCACGAAATGCGTGCTCTGGCGGACTCCGGGACGGATCGTTTGTGTCGGAGGAAGCACATCTGGTCTTCCGACAGCATGGCGTGGTTATGTTGGAGATCTACGTAGTTAATTACGTAGCCTCTGGATGGATTTCCGGAGACCCTGATCCGAGCAGTGCACTCCACCATACCGGATAACCTATGTTTTGGTCTACCTTCACCTTGGTTTCCCGGAGCATTACCCTCCTTGGAGCAAGTAAGAGTGGCCCGTATAACAACACCACGATCGTAATGAGATTGTCTTATCTTCACACCAAAACCACAGGAATCGGCATAGGAAACGTAAAATGCTTTGGCTTCTTCGAAGGAAGGAAAATACATCTTCTCTTGCGGGACGTTTGAGGCATGCGTCGGCTGTGAGGACACATTAACGAGTGTCATTACAGTACAACAAAAAGGGAGGAAGAAGAAGGAAGGGTTCATAGGATCCGAATAAGGTAGCCAAAACATTTTGTATCTCCGTGAAGCGCCAAAAAAGAAGAAATGGAGGACGTGCTGATTTGAGGAGCATTAAATGCGATTGTGGACGTATCGGGAAAATAAAAGAAAAAGACAACATTCCGAAGTAAATAGTACGCTTGTCCGGAATAAGTGTTACAACTATGCGGATTACATAGTAACTGTGTCCGGAATGAGTCATGCGCTTGTCCGGAAAAAAAGAGGAAAATGAGTAAAAAATTAGGTGACGTGAAACCCTAAGGGATCTTTAGTGGATCTCCGTTGAGCGCCAAAAGAAAAGGTGGTATCTCCGTAGATATGCATTTAATGCATGAGGAAGACAAATAAGAAAGACATCATTGCTCTGAGAAGCTTAGTGTACATGCTGACTGGATGCTGAATGGACAAAATTTCTCCGCCACGTAAGTAGCGTCAGTGACGCACGCGTCTACTAAACATTTTCCTAATCTAATAGTTCATACTTCACATTTACCTTAGACATTCTAATCTAGGATGCTTGCTTGATGAGACAAATGCCATTTTGGTTCACTATATGGTCTAAATAGTTGTGGTTGAACCTTTGAAACAGAAGATTCCGCTTTTTGTAGGTCTTTCCCCACTGAAGATTTATCTAGAAATTTGGTCATTCTTTTACGCATTTATTAATTTATGGAATACAATGAGGAAATAAAAGACACCATCCAACTGAAATGAAGCTTTATATCCTTATTCATAGTTATACTGCCCTAAAATGAACATGAACCTGAACCAATATTGTGATAGTATGAGTGTTAAAGAAATTGCCAGATACAATTATCTTGACATGATTACCATATGACAAACGTTAAAGTTAAACCCATGTAAGTGGAACTTCACAAGGTCATTCTATTGGCATGGTTAGTAAAGGTGTCAAGCATGTGGTGAGTCATGGCACATCAAAATGTATAGCTACTAAACAAATTCATGTCAAAAAAATTAAAATGTATAGTTACTTGACTGACTATTTATACAAGAATTGTCTTTGGTATTGAGCTTGATGGTTTGTCTTTTTCATTCTTCTTGTTAATTATTAGTCCTAAGCACTGTTCTGATCCGCATATGCGGCTGGGGACCGCATCACATCCAAAGGATGCAGGCTTGTTTATGCGGACTGCATATGCGGTGCATCGCAAAACAATTAATCTCAAATTTTAAAATCTTGATTTTTTTTTCAAATATTCTCTCCCCCTCTCAAATTTCATTAATATATTATTACTATTATACTTGTACTATCATGTTCTCTTTTGTTTAATATTTATGTTAGGAATTATTCAAAAAAATTACCTTAATTTTTTATGCATACATATATGTGGCACCGCATCCAATCCGCATCCAGCATCCCTTAACCGTGGTCCTGAGCATCTATTAATGATGGCCCTTGTTGCCATATTGAGCTTGGTGTTCTGTCTTTTTCTTTCCATTTAAACAATAAAACAAAGGATCCAAATCTGTAGATCTAGTTGCCATATTGCCGCTTCTCAATACTTCATATATTCTATTATTTGAAATCATTTCTAATATGTCGAACTATTTCTGCCAATAACATGGTTTCTTTCGTGCAAATGTAGTATCCGGCAGTGAGGATTCAAATGTCTACTTCTATGACCTTACCCGGCCAAAGCACACTTGTGTGAACAAGCTGCAGGTTTGTTCTTACCCATTCTTGATGTGTTATCTTATGATCTGCTTGAGAGCAATTTAGAATTTAAACCTTTCATTGTAAATAAGCCATGTGATCATGAATTTCTAATGTCAAGTTTATTTCCTTCTTTCAAGTCTCTTTCCATATCCTGGAAGAATTGTCGCTATGCTTCAAGCTTGCTTACTACTTGCTAATTGCCCTTGACTCTTGTATACGACATGATAGTCCCACTTCATGTGGGCAACTGATTGTAAAATTTTGCCATATTTGCGTCTGAATTCTAAAGCATATATGGGCATATGATTATGATAGGCAACCAAACCATTGATGGGGATAAGACTTCATGATTATGAAAATTATAATTTTCATTAGACCAACTAGATGTTTTTTTATTCACAGGGTCACGGTGCTCCAGTCATTGCAGTTGCTTGGAACCATGGGGAGAATTTGTTGGCCTCATCTGCCTCTGATGGAACAGTTATTGTCTGGAAACGGGCAAAGAGCACTAAATGATTCTTATTGACGTGCCCGGAGGATATAAGATAATTCGAGAGCTGAACTCTGGATTCAGTGTTTGTCTTCTCCTTGGAGCAGCCACCCCAGCAATCTTGTCCTTTGAGCGAGACATTGAATGATCTTATTCTGTTGAGAAAGGGATTATGAATCAGGAAGTTGGGATTTTGGATCCCGATGTTGTTTGTGCTCTGATAGGAAAAATTACTGATGCAGGAGTCACCATGTTCAGCAACCTTTTGTAAATGAAGTTCGGTTGATGATAACTCCTAACTAACAACCTTGGCACCAACTTTGTTAGATAGTATGATGAGTATTGTTTTCAGGTGATTCATACAATGATAATGTGGACTTACGAAGGAGATTTAGACAATCGTTGATCCGTAATTATTTACTAAGCTAAGCCTGAAAAATGAGGTTTGTTTCATAGAAATTCATTTATCCTTCATTCTCAGCAGCAGGCGTAATGTCAGAGCAAATCCTCTTATGTTGTTCCATAACCAGTTGTTTTTATCCATAACTTTGGTAACCTAAAATATGTCCATCCTCTTATGGATTTCTGGATCTCATTCAGTTAGGTTGTTTGCATCTATAATTCTATATCCTTTTTTCCCTCTTCTATGGTTCACATCATATCCTTCCATTTGTATCAATTATTAACCATTTGAACCCTCGAAGTTGATATCAGCATATCAGATACATACCCCTTACCTTCTTTAGTGGTTTGCTTGAGGATCCACTTGTTTGCCATGTTCATACGCAAGTTTTTCGTTGTAAGTTGAAAAAAACGAAATGCTTGCCATTGAAAAGTAATAGCGTCATATGTAATGATTTCGTAAGCCAACGAGAGTGAAACAACCGAAGTTATCCATGGAAAAGTCATGATTCCGTGGTATGTTTGACATAATAAAATGAAAATGAAAAGTCTAAGCTATAATTGTTATATCCTTGAGTTTAATTAGGAAGTATATTAGTGGTTAATGGGTGTTGGATGTGATGGAGGTATGGAGGAGGTGTGGGTGACGTGACGAAGAGGTGTGTTTGATGGGATGGAATGCTGGTGGTGAAGTGTTGGTGACGTGAAGGAAGTATGAGTGTGCTGTTGTGTGTGTGGATGCGTGTTTGGTGGGAGAAACTCACACACCACCTTTCTTCCTCATGTTTCCTCTTCTTCTTTCATTTCCTTCTCACACCAAGTCTTTATCTCTCTCCCCCTCAGCTTCATTGATCGACGACGAAGGAAACAACTATGACGAGCAAGAAGATGGTGTGATCGTAGCCTTGAGTTGGGTGGAGCTTAGTGCGAGTGGAGCGGGTGTCCGAGTTGCTTACCGGAGTGGATTGCGAGCGGAGCTCCGGTGATCGCTGAATTAAACGCAAGAAAGGTATGTCGACTCATTAGTGTGGTTTGCTTGCTCCCCAAGTGCGGGGGAGGTGTTGGTCGGTCGGGAGAGGTCGGAGACCTCTCCGGCGGCGAGTTTCTTCGTAAATCCTTGGCTGGCACGAGGTTGAAGACGACCAACGGTCGACCGGATCCCTTCGGGCGGTCGACCGATGTTGTGTTTTTGCCCGACTTTAACATTCACCGGTCGAACGATGCCTCGTGGCGGTCGACCGGTAGTGCATTTTGCTGGTGAGTTGGGAGTGCCTGTTGTGTTTCGGTCGACCGGTTCCTTAGGGATGTTCGACCGGAACTTAAGTGTACTGATTTATTATGTATGCTTGTTCGACCGTTGTATGTTTGCGTTCGACCGTTTTATGACCTAGAATACTAGGTTGACCCTGTTAGTTTTCGGTCGACCGGGACCCCTGAGTCGGTCGACCGATAGTGTTGATTTTGATGTTGACCAGACTCCAGATTTTGACCTCGTTCGGTCGACCGGTTTTAGACCCTTGTTCGACCGTTGGGGATTGTGTTTTGAGCGCAGCGGTAGACCGTGATAGGCGTACGGTCGACCGATTCCTTTCTGGAACCGGTCGACCGAATCACCTCTTCCGGTCGACCGTTTAGGCCCAGGACAGAATTCCTGGTTCCCTTTTTGAATACCAACTTTGTCCACGGAAACCCGTGTCCTCACCTTGTGCGTGAGCCGGGAGGTGACGGTGGGCGCGTGTTGCGTGCCTGCCCAGGGACCGCCGTGTGGAAAAGTGTGGGTGTTCGGGACGCGTCACCTCCATGTATGGACCGTGACTAAGTTGATAAATGATTGGACTCATTGTAGTATAACAGGCCTGAGGGATCGCAGATCCCAATGTTTGATGTTTGTGCGGGCACGCAACTGGCGTTGGGTGAGGTGACTACCGGCCTATGGGCTACGGAGGTCGCTGCCCTGCTTTTATAGCGGCGCGGTTGGTGTTTGCGGCTCGTGGAGCCTGATGACCTTACAGACTTCCGTCTGGACCCGTCCGATGTTGTGCCGGACGTTTGTGATGGACCATCGATGCTGTGCCGGTGATGCCGCCGAGGTTGTGCCGACGATGATGATTGTTGGGCCGAGGCTGTTCCGGCTATGTTGATTCCTCGACTAGGCACCTATCGAGATGTTGTTATACCTTTCGGGCGACGGCCCCGTTGGTCCCCGTGGCTCCGACCACAGAGATTTGCAGATCTGTATTCTATCGGCCCGCAGGCGTGACAGAGGCTCCCTGCCGAACTCTTGAGTAGCGTAGCCGCGTGTGGGGGGTGCGATGTCGCGTGCTGTAAGACTGCATGTGCCTGCAGTAGGTCTCCTCGGGAGACCCGATGTTGACTGTCGGACTGATGTCATGTTTTACCCTTCGGGGGAACTGTTTTCCTTTCTGTCGATGTCTTGACATGCTATTAGTATGATAGGTTCATTGCGCAGTAATGCATGCATATAGGTGAGTTGACATACGGGGTTTCCTTCTGGAAACTCAGGCATTGTTGTTATATATTTTTCAGGATCACAGGAGGTCCAGTTGGGTGGTGATCGGCGGACACGCGCATTTTGGAGTCGGATCCTCTACTCGGACCATTGAGGTCGACATGATTACATTTATCTTCCTTGTTGTTCTGTAGTAATCATGTATCATTTTTGACAAACTCTGATGTAATTTGGTGCACCGCTATTTGTTTTATGAGAAGTAACAGTCCCGTCTTTGATTATTGAGTTCCATTGTCTTGATTATAATTTTTTAAATTTCCGCTGTTTCGGGATGTTACAATAATAGTGCAAAAATGTATGACATGACGACTTATAGTGGATGATTCATGTGTCATCGTATGTCACTTTGTATGGTACCAATCAACTTATCACTTGGGTTACTTACTATGCTTTAAATCCATGATCACCCATGTATGACTCAACCTTTTTTGTATAGGTTGGGTTAGTTTTTCATTGGAGAAGTCTAATTTATTTTTGGCAATTGAGAAGAAAAAACGTATCAGTGCACGAACATTTCATTAATATCCATAACTTGAGTTCCATGAAGTTGTTATGGCCAAGTGTGCGTGTAAAAGATAATAGGGTGCGTTTCAATTGTTGATTAACTGTTTTTCATCCTTTAATCTTTTCCTTACCATTTCTCCCATTCTATGCTCATTTAAGTAGATGTCCGATGCGTGTCCATTTTCTTTCTTTTCACAATTTGGATGACGCTTTTGACAAAAGCTAGGGACCTAATTATCTTTTAGCCGCACAAAATCAAAATGGATAGTCATTAAAATACGCACGAAAAAGGACATTACGGGTGACTAGGTTCATTTTCGACAACCCTCTATCAGACAAACCATATATTTAAATGTTTGATTAGACATAAGTTGTGAGCATGGTAAGTTAAAGCTTACAAATACTAAACTTTGTTAACTAACAGATGTACACATCTTCTCTCTCTCTCTCTATATATATATAAACAGATGTCCACGTCACGACCTCACAGTTGTTGACTTTGGTCGGTACGACAGATCAAGTTGATGCAAATTCATGGACCTCGGAAGAAAACAACCAGGACCGACGAAGTTGAAGCAGCGGATGTGCCAGCCGATGATGAGGGGGTGAGGGTACAATTGAAGCATTCCCAACTGTTGTGGAAATACCTCCACCTACTGTTTACATTATCACTCGTAAATTAGTTGTAATATGTAATTGGGTCAATTGGGTTTGTGCATATGGTTTGGAGTTAAATTGGTCGCGTGCATCCGTATTTTCTATAATTGGCGTTGTGCACCTCTGACGCACACAACTTTATCTACTTGCACCCGGATCGTTAGTGGGACCCACATCGTTGGGTGTCCGTTACAAAATCCCATTTAGACATGTTTGTCGTACGCAGTCCGTTCCATTAGCAGAAATAAAATCCCTAAATTGCTACAATAATACATCTGGATGCTGGACTGACCTCTGGACTTGATCTAGACAAGAAAATCCCTGAATTGCTACAGTAAATCGACCCTACACTAAACAAAATTAGCTAGACTAACCTCTGGACTTGATTTGGACAAGAAAATTCCTAAATTGCTACCGTAAACGAAATGATTACAAGTGCTAATGATTAGTTAAGTAATTAATAACTAATTACCAACAGATAATCCCTCCCGCCTTCAGCTACAACTTCAGATACTCCTTAGCCCTAGACTATTCGACCTCCCGAATGGTAACGGCCTTCCAGACCGACAAAGAGGTAGTTGCACTCGCAGATGCTATTTCCCTCGGTTCGACCTCCAACTCGAGGACCCCCCCCCTCCCCCCCCCCAACTACTACACCACTCCGTCCCCAAAGTAAGCAGACACGTCGTCGACCTCCAATGCTCGTCGCCTCTCAGATCATCTCACCGACGAGTATAGTCCTATTTGTGATTGCAGATTACTCTCACAGATTTACGCTTCTAGGAAGGAGTGGTCATATGGGCGTCGTCTTTTGGCGCTGCCCTCACTATTGGAGTGTATGAAGTCTCAATTTTGTTTACCAAAGTACTAGTTTACTTAGGCGCACTGCAAGTGTTTGATAAAATACGTATGTTATTTCAGGAACCTGATCGAAAGAAGTGCGACCTTTTCCGCTGGATTGATGGTGATGAAGGGGCTAGTGTAGCCGTTAGAAGTCATGTGGAGAGGTTCCATGAAATGGTGTTGGAGAAGTACGTGTGGTCAGGAAGGTCGAGGAGCTGAAGAATGACTTAGTCGACACAAACTTAACTTGCTTGGAGGTTAGGGCCTCAGTTCGTGACATGCAGACTTTCATTGGTGACACCAAGTGCTTCATCCAGAAGGTCGATATGGTTTTGAATTTATGTGTGGTTGTTGTGATTGGGTTGGTGATGAAGTGGTTGTGGCATTAGTATGTGCTGGCTAGTTGTGATTGATGTTGAAGTGGTTTCTTGGATGTGGTATTGTAATTGACCCTTTCTGGATGCAGTACTTCTGCTTGTTGGATGTGGTGTTGTTGGTGACTTTAGGTAGTATTTTGGGTCTTGTAATCGTTGAGTAGTGGTGGGTTGTTGTGTGGATGTTTATTTCAATATATATGTCTAATGTTATGTTCATATCCGATATTCTCTTGAAGTTGATGGTTGTATATGGTTTTGTTTGTACCTGAGAGAGACAAGCATGTAACCAACTTAGCATATAACACAAACAAAGCATGTAACAACCATAGACAACAATAGACATCCATAACATAAGCCAAGCAGGTATTGTAAGTCTAGTCTCTTACAAGTCTTATCCACATAATTCTTTTGACACCTAACATTCATAACACTACTGCAGAATGCTCAATAGACGTCACCGAATAGACGTCGGATGTAAAAACATCTGATGTCTATAGGTATAGACGTCGGATGAACATCCGACGTCTATCTGTTTGTATAAACGTCGGTTTTTTAGTATAACCGACGCCTATACCTCCTGAAAGAAGAAAATATTTTTTGTTTATTTTTTTGGATTTATTTCGTATAAGAATTTATGTAGATTTATTTTGTATAAGAAAAAAAATCAATTTTTTGGGATTTATTTCGTGTAAGAATTAACGTAATTTTTTTAGATTTATTTTGTTTAAGAATTAACGTAATTTTTTGGGATTTATTTTGTGTAAGAATTTATGTGGATTTATTTTGTATAAGAATAATGTGAATTTAAAAATAGTTACATCAATGTAACTATCACATGTGTGTGTATGGTCGCATGTGTTGAAGTTTAGTCCCACATTGGAGAAATTTTTTTATTGGTGGAGTTGAAGTACTTCACCACTCTTTTACTTCTAAATGATAGTTTGGTACCACACTATAAAATGCAAGTGAGATACACATATATATTTAATGGTCAAAAGATTGGCCCAGTCGAGGAATCAACATAGCCGGAACAGCCTCGGCCCAACAATCATCATCGCCGACACAACCTCGACGACATCACCGGCACAGCATCGGTGGTCCATCACAAACGTCCGGCACAGCATCGGACGGGTCCAGACCGAAGTCTGCCAGGTCATCAGGCTCCACGAGCCGTAAACACCAACCACGCCGCTATAAAAGCAGGGCAGCGACCTCCGTAGCCCATAGGCCGGTAGTCACATCACCTAACGCCAGTTGCGTGCCCGCACAAACATCAAACATTGGGATCCGCGATCCCTCGTGCCTGCTATACTACAATGAGTCCAATCAATTCATCATCTTAGTCACGGTCCATACATGGAGGTGACGCGTCCCGAACACCCACACTTTTCCACACGGCGGTCCCTGGGCAGGCACGCGGAACGCGCCCACCGTCACCTCCCGGTTCACGCACAAGGCGATGACAGGTGTCCGTGGACAAAGTTGACATTCAAAAAGGGAACAAGGAGTTCAGTTCTGTGCAGAAACGATCGACCGAAAGAGGCAACCCGGTCGACCGCTTTCACAAGGAAATCGGTCGACCGAAAGTCTGCGTCGATCGAACTCACTGCGCAAAACCTAAGTCCCAAACGGTCGAACCGAGATCTAAAACCGGTTGACCGATACGAGATCAAAATCCGGAGTCTGGTCAACATCAAATTCAAATCTATCGGTCGACCGACTTAGGGGTCTCGGTCGACCGAAAACTAACAGGGTCAACCTAGTATTTCTACGTCATATGACGGTCGACCGAACAAGCATAATTGACCCAGTACACTTAAGTTCTGGTCGACCGAACACAAGGAACCGGTCGACCGAAACACGACAGACAGACAAAATACATGCATTCGGTCGACCGCCCGAAGGGCGCGGTCGACCGTTGGTCGTCTTCAACCTCGCACCAGCCGAGGTTTCTTCATCAAAACACACCGTCGGAGAGGTCTCCGACCTCCTCCGACCGACCAACACAACCATACCACGAGGGTTAACAACAAAATCACACTAGAGAGCGGCATACCTCAAAGAAGACGACAAAACGTCGGAGCACCGCTCACGCCTCCGTCACCTCCTCGCGCGCGACCTCCTCCTCGCGACGACCTCCTCACGTCGGAGCCTCCGAGTCCTCTGGTGCCGCTGGAAAGGAAATAGTGAGAGAGGGATGGGTTTGGTGCAAGAATGAAGGAGAAAGGAAATGAGAAAGGAAAACGTTTTCTCTCCTAAAACCCAACAAAACTCATCATCACCAACAGTGCCCTACACCCTCACCCATCACCCTCCACGCCGACACTATTCACGTCACCTCTTCCTCAAGCAAAGCACTGCACAACCCCACTTTCCCATGCTAATCACTTCCTTAATCTCCATTAACCCTCTAATCTAGGTTTGGGTTCTAACAATTGTACCAGAGGAGGAAGTGTTCTATTTGGTGGCATTTTTACGATCTGCAGTAAACGACTCTAGTGAAGAAACACAAACATTAGAGTACTTGAACAGACAAAACGATCGCATACTACGGTTCTGCCACAAGAACCAAATTGGATGCAAACAATACCTTCCATACCATCACAATTCGAAAGGATGGCAGAGACATTTTGGGAAGAAATGGGAGAGGTTTTTGAAGAGAAAAATGGAGTTTGATCCCAAGGGTATTTTGGGACGGGTCAAGGTATATTTCAAACCACCACTCGAACTTCGACTACGTTTTCATCTTGAATTATAATTAACATACATAATTCTATTGTGTCTAATCTACTATGATATGGCATTTGTGTATGTATGTTATGTCCTAATTTTTAATTTTTTGTACAAAGCATAAGGAGGTGAACAAGATGTTCAAGGATTAGAGAAGATGGGTGGAGTTTGGGAAGAATGGGTTTTCTTTTTGTAATTTTTCTATTTTGATGTATGTTTTGTAAATTTTATTAATTTATGTACAGAAATGCCATTTATCTGTGTGGATTAGATTAAAATCTCGAACCTTGGTTTCCATGTGACCATATCTTGGATTTTATGATGACCTTCTTTGAAACTCACATCATCAAAAAAAAAACATTACAAGTGATATTCGAAATTAGAAGAAATATATGTAATTAAAATAGAATGTGAACGTTTGGAATTAAAAAGTACTGTAATTGTTTCTCACATTCCAAAGACTTAAGAATGAATTTCAACTATGAAAATTCTGTTACAGTTATGTTAAATATATATAACAATATTTCAGTCCTACTAATTACTATGCATGTTACAACTTCATATTATTCTCATATTTCTTCCTAACAACTCATTGTAATTTATCTTTTCAGGCTAAAAGTGTGGGTGATCAGATTTAACCAATCCCATTTAGAGTCAATAGGGTTAGATGTTTCGACGTGTGAATGAGTTTGAACTTGTTTGATACACAGATTAAACGACGCGAGTTAGGAGTCAAGAGTTGACCCTTACAACAATTTGCCATCATACCGACTTGTTAATTTAATATCATTACTTTTATTAAGTATAATAAATTTCAAACCTAAATCTAACTTATCAATTACTTAATTAATTATTGAATGCTATCCACATCACAAATTACCCTTCAATTAACGGTCTTGATTCTCCCAACCCTGGATTAAGAATCAAATTTAAAAGTTAATAAGATTTTGAGCTTGTACTAAAACTCTACACGAACTAACTTGAATTTTTTGCACAATTAAACTCATATCTTACCGATACTTCGGTTAACACATTTGAGTTTCACTGATTTCGGAGAAATTGTCCCTCCTGATGGGAAAATTGAAATTCCTATACGTATTTGGGCGATGGAAATGTGAGATTCGAAGAAACCAACAATGTTGCCAACACAGACGCAGAGTAATCTCACAGTATGATGGAATGAATAAAATCGGGTGCACGAAATTAACTTAAATGCTCAATGTACTGTACTGGTACATTTTACCTAATTAATGAACCCAAAATTTAATTTTACTGCATTTCAGTGCCTGGACTCTGGACTTGGTCCATATAGTGGGCAGTGTCCAAACCCACTTTGAAGGCCCAATTTCAAATTAACCACTTGACACTTGGATCTATTATAATAAATTAAGATAACCAAATATACATCCTTTGTGATTAGTTGTTGGGCCTAACATGTCAAATGTCGAAGTAACAAATCTTCTATAGCTAACCGGATAAATGGAAGTAGAGTGAGGTTTTGATCTCTTAAACTTTAAAACATCGATCTCACACGGTCACGCTCTTTAAATTTTGATTTGTGTAACATTTTGACGTATTTTTTATCATATAATATTAAAATTGTTATTTTTCAATATACTTGTCGTTTTTTCTTAACATTTTTTTGTATTGCTCACTAAACATATTTCTAATGTCCTATGCTACAGTCAGAATTAATCGAATGTCGGATTTTACTCAAATTTGTATTGATTGGTTCCCAAATTTGATGAAAATTTGACATCCGATTTGATTGGAATTTTACCACAAAGATAAATTAGAAGTATATTTGACAAACAACACGAATAAATCGAGAAAAAAAGATTAATATGTTGATTTGTTTTTTGATTTATTCGATCATAGTTGAAGAAGTAAACTATAATTTACCACAATAAATATGATGTACATTATCATAATACAATATTACATAGCGAAATGAGTGTTGGTTGGATCTCCCATTTGGTTATGTACATCAATATCATATAATTCTTGGGCGCAAGCTATAAATGATTAGATTTATCATACGACATAAAAACTACAGGATATTGATATCTCAAAAGTTGATGGAAGTCTAAGGCTTCATTTTCGTGACTTCCCATCATTTTAAAGTAAAAGTTCTAAAATTCATTCTGAGTACATATTTTTAAGTCACCAAACTTCCTTTAGAACTCAAGTTTCAATTTTTTTTAAGTTTCAAGGCTACAAATCACTCAGAAATTATTCAGGAAGTTCAATTCCCTACTTTTCGAAAGTTTTGTGGGTGTGATTAGTACTAGATAGAAATTTCTAGAAGTTGGGAATTTGACTTATAAAATAACTTTTAAGTAATCGTTATCTTGAAATACTGTAACAAAATTTAAAACTCAAGTTCCAAAAAGACTTCTATGACTTAAAAAACATATACTTAGGGTGTGCATGGAAACTCAAGAAATCAAGTTTTGCAGAAACTCAACTTAGAAGTGTGGGAATTGATTTCCATAATGTTTTTTTGTTGATTTGTTTGCAGAAAAACTTATAAAATAACTCTAGGAACTGAGTCGTGTGAGTTTCAGAGTTATGAATGACTTCCCACGCTTTCTTGAATTCTAAGTCATGAAACTTTAGTTATGGATCTTTCACCATTTCTGCAAACTAATCACACTCTTAGATAAACTTTCTGACATCCACTATGAGAGGCAAAATTACAAAATGAATTTCTAGACTTCCCCAAAATTATTAGGTACCAATCACTCATTGAGTACCAATCACAAGCAAAAGTTGTATATTCGGTTAAAATCAACTCGAAACACTTAGAATCAAGAGTCAAGATTCCGTATTTAGTCTATTGGGTCGTACACATAAAGTTATTGGCTCGTCGTCGGAAAGTCTCTGACTCTCTGTCCCCAAATAACCCATGTGTAGTCCTGGTATTGAGCTGCCTCGACCCGGCTCGACCAGTTAAAAAAAATATTTATAAAATACTTCTAAAATTACATTAAATACCTTCAAAAATATATTAAAAAAAGCTAAAATATTAAATATAAATAGAATTACCGGACCGAGACCCAACCTACGGCGGGGTGGGCCTGGCCTCTCCACTAGGTTTAGATTGTGGGCCGTTTGGCCTTCCAGGCCGACCCGGTACACATATCTACCCACGTGCACTTCACACAAACCATGTGATCCCACCATCGCCACATCTAAACCCAAATCCCCTCGAAAAACCCCACCCACGTGTCACCCATCCAACCGCTCCCTCCACTAAACCTCATCAATCCAACGGCCCGAAATCCCCCACCACAGATAAGCCCCCCATTAACCCCACAAAATCCCCGCCCTCTCCACTCCACTCCCATGGAGGCGGTAACCTCACCTCCCTCGCTTCCGCTCCTCCGCCACCTCTTCCCAACCTCCTCCGCCGCAATGGCCGTCCTCCAATCCCCTCTGCCTCCCTCTCTCCATAGCCGCCTCTCCCACCCCTCTTCCCCTCCTCGCCCCCTCCTCTCCCTCCGCCGGAACCGTGTCTTCCCCAAAGCTTCGTCGTCTTCGTCGAGTTCGGACTCCGTCGAGCTCCCTCTGTTCCCTCTCCCGCTCGTACTCTTCCCCGGGGCGATCCTCCCGCTCCAGATCTTCGAGTTCCGGTACCGGATCATGATGCACACGTTGCTGGACACGGATCTTAGGTTTGGGGTCGTGTTCTCCGACGCCGGGGAGGTCACCGGTGTCGGGTGCGTCGGGGAGGTCGTGAAGCACGAGAAGTTGGTGGACGATCGGTTCTTTATGATTTGTAAGGGGCAGGAGAGGTTTAGGGTTTCGAGGATTGTTAGGACGAAGCCGTATCTTGTTGCTGAGGTTGTTTGGCTTGAGGATCGGCCGTCCCCGCCGCCCCCCGAGGGGCAGGAACAGGTAATGTCGGTTTTGTGAATTATGATTCTTGCTTATTAGGATTAGGGATGTGTTAATGAGGTTGTTCTGTGGTGAACGGGATCGTGCGTAAGTTTGACTTAGATAGTTCACCGACACATAAAGTGTTTCAATACTCAATGTGTGATTCGTACCCAGGAAAACTTTTAAGGCAGTGAAGAATTTGACTTCTTAAATGACTTTTGATGATTGATAGCTTAGAAATTTAAAAAAAATAATTGGAACGTGAATTCCGGAATGAGTTTTATGACTAAAAATATTTAGTTAGAGGGAGTTTCTCGAATTTGACTCTAAAATGAGAGAAAATCATGGAAGTAAAGTTCTAGACTTCCCTCCACTTCCTGGTTACTGAGGGTGTGATTAGTTTGTTGGAGAACTTTAAGGAAGCTGGATATTGAACCTACGGAATGAATTTGTTAGGTGATTGATTTGCAGAAGAGGTTAAAAAATCCTTCTTTTTTATCATTTATAGAGTAAAAGAAGGGGTACAAGATGTGAGAAAACCAAACAACTTGAAGAAGTTCAAAAATCCTAGAATTCCATGACTTATTATGTTGTAATTGGGGTGTCTTCTTACTTCCACACTAAAACCAAGGGAAGTCAATTACTCAATGAACTGCGGTCCCGGAGTTCCCATACTTGTTTCAAACCAATCACATCGGTTACAGGTTCAAGGCAATTTACTAGGATTTTCATTGGAAGCTGTGATTGGTGTTGACTTATTTTCCTGTTTGCCAAGAAAATTTCATGGTGTTTTTGTGCATGCATAGGTTAAACAGGTTTAGTTACTCTCGGAGAGAATACTAGGTTCTAGGTTTCACTTCGTTAGGCCAATATCTCACCTTGGTTTTTAATGTTGAATGTATAATGTTGAACAACTATGTGGTTTGATTAAATAATCATATCACTTTATTAAGCTAATATATGGCATTTTTTAAACAAAGTGATCATTTCATCATAATTAATAGGTCAAACCTCATTTTAACATCTTGGTTAGGTAACCCTTACATTTGATATAGTGAGGTTTGTGACCTAGTGACAAGTGTCATGTATTGGAGTTTGCGGAGAAAATAGTGTGTTTTCAATTTTTCATCACTTACTAGAACCAATATAGACTCAAGAAAGATGCTAAACGTGTCTTTTTTTTTGTTAAACTCATGATAAATCATGTAACAACATACCGAGTAAGTTAAATTGCATTTTAATTATGGTTATCAAAAATGGATTTGCAAATTGACATTGAAAATTTAGTTAAACTTATTGTGTCCATTAGGCTATTTTTTTCTGCATTAGGTAAACTAAGGAATCAAATGTTCCACATGATAAATACTCCACAATACCCCCCTTCATTTTCATTGCTTCCTCTTTACATGAGATGATTACAAGTAATTTGTTGTACTAAAAATGTTTTTTGCATAGAGTAAATAGACGTGGAACATGCGCAATGCTATGTGAATATGTCACCTAATCACATGGAGCATGCATTATGTAGCTTTATACGAATCCCCAGATATTAGTCTAGCTCATACTATATAGCATTGCTGTTAAAAAAATTAAATGATTGCGTGACTTGGGGATCATTCTCATTACTGCTTTGAGCCTGTGAGAGTGGTAGCAAATACTGATGATGTAAGTTGTCTACCGTAGTTCATAATTTTTTCTTCAAAACAAAGATATGCCTATCCTCTTCATAATTTTATGCTTTTAGAGAAAAGTCAACAAGTATGTACTGTGTAGGAGGTTGTTGCCTTGTTGGATGTAATAACAACCATGGGAAAGGGGGGAACTCCTTTCACCAGCATTAGTATAGTTGGTCAAAAAATCGCTGCTGTTTCTTTTGAGTTTTTAAGACATTTTGAAGGATCACAATGGTTGTTTTATCTAAAGTTGTACAAGTATTGTTCCTTAGGTTGAACCAGTCGCTTAAACAGTTCTGGTGGCCCTTCAGACATTTGTTTCATTTCTTCTCCTGAAACCACTTAGTCACTTATGTCTATATTTTATAATATTTAGATCTCTCTTAGTTCAGCATTGCCAGTAGAATCTCCATTTTTTTATGGGTGTGTGGTATGTGACTTTAACATCGTTAAATGGACTACCTACACCATTTGCATAGTGAAACACTCAACCCTAATTCACTGCAAGCTTAAGTATGAGAATAATTATGAAAATGTTGTTGCTATGGAAGTTTACATTATGCCTAACTTTCTAAAAAATATGTAAATTGGTTTTTCTTCCATCTAATTATCACTTATTTGTCCAACTCCAAACAGGACTGTTGCATATTGGTTTGACTAGGAACTTTATGTTTCAGAGTTTTCATATGGTCGTACAGATACAGTATAAACATCTCCAATCGTAGAGAAGAAATGTCAATTTTGCTCTCTTTTAACAGAATGTACATCCTTTTTCTTCTGCTTAAACAACCCCTCATTTTGAATGCCATGAAGTTATCTGTGTTTATGTTGTCTAATTGAGCATGAAACCTTATTATAAATTTATAATTTCTGTAAGATAGTTTTTGGGTTTTACCTAGATCTGCTAACATCATCTATGATTGAGATATCAACATATGAAGCAACTTAAATGATGTCGAGATTCAACAACATAAAGTTACTCATTAACAATTAGCATTTGGTAGATGGCATTTGTATCCGTTTGGTCCATCTTGAAATCACATATTGATTTCAATTTCTTGCATCAACAGGAAGACCTGGAAGCGTTAGCAAATGAGGTGGAAGGGTACATGAAAGATGTGATAAGGATATCAAACAGGCTGAACGGCAAAGAGGACAAAGCAGCTGAGGCCGAGGCAATGGACCTCAGGAGGAATTTGTTCCCAACGCCGTTCTCATTCTTTGTTGGGAGCACATTCGAGGGTGCGCCTAGAGAGCAGCAGGCTTTGTTGGAACTAGAGGACACGACTGCCAGACTCAAGAGGGAAAGAGAAACTTTGAGGAACACACTCAATTATCTCACTGCGGCTTCCGCCGTGAAGGATGTCTTCCCCTCGTCATCCTCATCATCATAATCTGCAGAGCAGCGGTCTATTAATTTGCTGTTTGTAGTCAGGTTGTAAGTTGTTTCAATGTAGGCATGAACTAAATTGAATGTTTGTCATATATTGTGGGCATTTTATTAGCCTGATATGCTAGTATTTGTATATGATGAAAATATGTAGTCTGGTTTTGTTTTGGTTTGATTTTACACGGCTCCTTGGATTTAAAATTCATAACGGGTGGTTGATTGTGTTTAGACTTGCTAACTTTTGTGCAAATCTGACAATTTTGTTCCAAGAGTTGGGTTTGGGAATTCAGTTCTAATTGATCAGATTACTATGTATCAGAATTCAGATGCTGAATGCTTTTACGAATGAACGTCAGTGTGTTATTGTTGCCAAAGACCGGTCCTAAAACTTATTCGTAGGACTTTTTTTGCAACACGAAAGGAAGATTATATTATTGGAGTTTTTAAATAATTCTTGGGTTTATGCCACTCCTAAGGGTCAAAATATATAACCTTCGGCTTAGGAGGTAACTTATCCATCAGTGAACTACATGTTGCTATTTCAGAACTTTGACTACGGTCTTTGGTCATTTTAATTGGTATTACTGTTTTTTTAAAATAAGTATATAAGTATATTGTATTGAAATTAAACATACATCGATCATCGATGTTTCCATTGATATTCAAATTGATCACCTCAAAGTATTTTTTAATGGAGATTACCAATTGAGCTTTGGTGTAGCGGTGTAGCCTATGTGAATGAATCATTACTCGCAGCGGGCTCGTCTTCATAGGCCCGATTTAGGAAATTTTCATTTCATAAAATATGTTCGAATGTGTTGGGCTGATTGTAGAGGTATTCTTATCTAGAATTTCAGAATAATTGTTAGTTCTCATATGTCTTTAACCGTGTATTATGAAGGAAGATCGTCGAAGTGCTTCGAGTTTAAATTCCGAGGCTAGTGAAACTTAATATCATGTTTGGAGGATATCTCGCAAGCCTTACGATCGAATCACAGACCTATCACATGTGGTCGTACATTGATCATCTAAAGAACTTCTGCAACATGAACGTTTACAGTTTACACCCTTCCATTGTAGCTTAATACAGAAACAAGTTCTCTCTCTCTCAACAACTCATAGGGCGTATAGAGTTAAAAATGAAACTACTGCTCGCCGCCCGAAAATTACTTAAATCTCCTCAAAAATGACATTTTTGCCCTTAACAAATCAATTAATACCCATTTCGTCACGTGTCTTTAAACAAGGTGTTTGATTCAGTTTTACTCACATTCCTAGTACCAACATCACAAAAATGTCTGACGAAGCACCTGAATCCGGCGAGATAACGGGGGCGGAATTTTTTTCCCGACTCAGGCGTCTGGCTAAGCCGCCTCCACATAGGTGGAGGCGTCTAGCTAAACCGCCTCCACCTATGTGGAGGCGGCTTAGCCAGACGCCTGAGTCGGGAAAAAAATTCCGCCCCCGTTATGTGGAGGCGTCTGCCTAACACTCCTCTACATACGTGGAGGCGTGTTAGCCAGCCGCCTCCACCTTGGTGGAGGCGGCTAAGCCAGACACTGGTTTTTTTATTTTTTTTATATTTTTGTTAAATTCAATTTTTTCAGGTTCCGTTGCAAGATTTCGGTGGTGATGGAGTAGATTACAGTGAGATTTTTGATAGTGAAAAAATATTCACAACAATCGAGGAAGCTTGTAAATGGTCGAAATAAGTTGCACTAGGAGCCGAATTTTTTTTTGGTTATATCATCATACAAACAAAAAACAGATAACCGGATGGATTGTTACTTGAGATGTGATCGCAGACGTGAGATGAGTTCTCGTGATACAAGTATTGCACTGCGAAAGAATACGAAAAGAAAAAGGTTGCGGTTGTCGGTTTTGGTAAAAATGGTGGAGCGACGGGATCGTGATGGATGTGTCATTGTTTCTAGTAGCATCTATGGGCAACACAATCACCCACTTGCAGTTTATTCAGAGGGTCACCGACAGGTCAGCGGACTTAGTGCTGGGGCAAAGCAAATTGTTCGTGATATGACAGAGGCACAAGCAAGACCACGTAACATTTTGTTGGCGGTAAATGAGAAATTTCCGGACGATAATCCTAGTCAAAGACACATTTATAACTTCAGAGAGTACATGAGGAGGACGAAATCTGAAGACAGGAATCCCGCGCAGTAGTTTCTCAGGGACGCAGTGCAGCATAAGTATTTGCATTGGATTGTGGCAGATGAAGAAACTAATGTCCTCACTCACACATTTTGGCACATCCGACTTCAGTTCAGTTGTTGCGTACATACTCATTCGTAATCTGCATGGATTCGACGTATAAGACGAATAAGTACAAGATGCATTTGTTTGAGATGGTTGGGGTTACTCCAACAAACATGAATTTCCTCGTCGGATATGCGATTTTACAGGATGAGACCGAGTCTAGTTACTGGTGGGTGTTGTAGAGGCTGCGAGATCTGTTATTGGATATTGTTAGCCCGACTGCAATAATAACGGACCGAGAGATGAGTCTGATGCGACCAGTGGCAGATGTTTTTCCTGAGTCTGCTCATTTACTATGCACCTGACATATCAACAAAGACATGTAAAACTACGCATACCACATATTCGGCAAGGACAAGCAGCTTGCAGAGAGTTTTTGGCGTGGAAGGTGGAGGAGAGTCATGCTTTCTGATTCACAGACGGATTATGATAGAGCAGTCTGTAATCTGAAAGATTCTTACAAGTCCTGGCCAGTGCTGACGGAGTATGTGGAAGACACGTGGTTGGTGCATAAGGAAAAATTGGTGTTGAATTGGACGAATAAAGTTTTTCATTTCGGCAACATTACGAACTGCAGGGTGGAAAGTGCACATTCGGCTCTGAAAGAGTGGATCACTACATCGACTGCCGCTCTAGACACTCTTTTCGACCGCGTGAACTCGGCTATTGAAATGCAACTGACGAATATTCGGAAGTTTCTTGAAGATTCGAGACGTCGAATTGTGACAAACTACATCGGTCCTTTGTTTCAGAAAAAAAATGGCCGAGTTTCGCATCATTGCTTGTCGTTATTGACTCAGGAGTTGAAGTTAATGCGGGACTTAAGTGATGAAATTGAATATTGTTGTGGGTGTGACTTCCTGACAACACATGAGATCCTTGTGCTTGTACCATGTACGAGTGTTTTGCGTCAGGTGATGGAATTTATTTAGAGCAGATTCATCCTTTCTGGAAAACAATTGTCATTGGAGAAGGAGTCCAGATGTCAGAGCTTATGGATCAGTCAGCACAAGACGTCAAGCATTTTCGGAAGCTAGTTGATGAGATTTCGGAGAGCGACCCTACAGTAATTTGTAGTGTCTCTCGTATTTTATACGAACAGTTACACCTCGATCAGTCGAACTATGGAGATGCCTCTCGTATTAATTATCACAATTTATAATCAATAAAGGATTTACTAAACTAATTTAACTCATTATTAACATAATATTCAATTTATTTTAATTTTATCACAAATTATAATCAATTAAAAAAAATCAAAAAAAATAAATTCAGGGCGTCTACGAGAGACGCCTACCCTACGTGGGAGGCGTCTCCCGCAGACGTCGGGTCCTGGGTCGGGCGTCTCCCGCGGACGCCGACCCAAAAATGTTTTTTTAAAAAATTAATTAAAATAAACAAGGTAATTTACCAGATGTGAGTAGTCTGGGGTGTCCGCTGGTTCTTTTCCTGGCATCCGAGACATTTCCTCTGTTGAATAGAAGAGTGATATGAAGAGAAAGTTGTGTTAAAAGAGTGAAATGAAGAGTTATATAAGTAGAAAGGGTAGAGGGGCAAAATGGTAATCTTACGGACGATTTAAGTAGTTTTACGACGATGAATAACAGTTTAAGTTAAAAATCCAGCGTCATACCCCCACATTTAAGATTGTATTTAGACTCTCCAGTTTGACCAATCGCGACTTCTAATTATTTTATATTACACTTTACATCAAATTTGTCCATTATTAGTCATGTTTGCGTTCATACCTTCCGATTTAAAGTAGTCATGTCAAATGCATCGTCATTTTAGCTTCCTTGTTTATGTCTTATTGTTATTTTCTTAACAAGCTAGAGTTCTCTCATAGTTATTTTTCTATATACTACTTTGCGGCTCTGGAACCACAAGTAAAATGCTATATCTCAAAGTTGTTGGGACTTATATCTTCGCACCATAAATATGTACTATTTCACCGTATATTAAAAAGGAATAGTATTTTAATTTCTCCAAAACCTCAAAATTATGGAGCAATCTAAGAATTTGACTTATGAAAGATCTACTAGTAGGTGATAATAATTCAATTGGAGGGATCTCAACACAAATATTTCAAAACACAAGAACCATAACAAAAATCTCATCGATGAACAAGTTCCAATTTCCAACAAATAAGTAGGTACGCAATTCCTGTGAACTTAAGTCGTTGTTGCTTCTGAGATAATCCCAAAAGACATCAATAAATAACAATCTAAGAACTTTGTTCCAACAAAATGCTTTGTCCCCCACACGGTCTAGACTCTTGACTTGATCAAAGCATGCAAGAATAAGTTTTCATATCTCTTTAATGAGTACGAGTACAAGTCCACGAGATGCTGATATGTTCGGTAGAGGTCAAGTTGGGAAATACCTTTTAGCAGAAGGTAAGTCTGAAAAGAAATGTGAATCACTCTTCCATGTAGGGGTGTAAACGGGTCGGGTACGGGTCGGGTATGCCCCTACCCGTACCCGTATCCGGCTAAATTAGCGGGTACGGGTACGGGTATATACCCGGCAAAAAACATATATACCCGTACCCGACCCGTACCCGTTAAGTTAGCGGGTACGGGGCGGGTAAACGGGTATAGCGGGTATAATATATAATATATAAAAATATAATATATATTATATAAAATATATATTATATATAAAAAATATATAATATATAACATATAATATATTAAAAAATATTATATATATAATATAATATATCTTAACGGGTATACGGGTAAACGGGTATGGGTAATGCGTGTACCCGTACCCGACCCGTTTATTAAGCGGGTAAACGGGTACATGTATACGGGTTTGAATTTTTAAACGGGTATGTATTTTTGTACCCATACCCGCCCGGGGCGGGTAACCGAGTATACGGGTATTACCCGCCCCGTTTACACCCCTACTTCCATGGATTGGACTTTGTCAACACGACTATCTAAGAAGGAAGTGGATAGAGTCAAAGCAGAAGATTCTAAGAAAACTTTGAAATGGATTTAGTAAGACCTATTCTAAAGGTATATTCATATAGTCTTTCATCAAGATAGCCCTTCTGTAATATTTCGTAATGGAATCTGTTCCGGTGTCATGTTTACTTGCAAATATCTAAATCGAATAATCGATAAAGTATTGCAATTGATAGTGGGAAGTCATGTAACGATGGTATTTAACCGCTAAACCTAATCATCATAAACCATGATCATCACTATGATTTCTAACTTTTGTTGAGTGCGAATTAGAACTACAATTTGAACAATTCAAGATACATTAGTTTAACACAACAAAATTATCACAACTTGTCGTTCGAAAGAAGAAAAAGAGAGAGATTAAACTACGTCTCTAGCTTGAAATGCAAATACTAACCAAGCAATTTAGGTCGTCTCAAATTCCTAAATTCACATTACAATTTAACCATTCTAAGTAGACGGGCGTTGGCATGTTTTTTACTTAATTAATAGATAGATTATACAGACCTCTGAAGGTGGCAGAAAGGAACAAATCATAGTGGATAACCACTCAAATTGACCGAGGAAGACTTCCATTAATTTTTTAACAAGGTTGAGTTGGATAGTTTTGTATAGCTTGCTTTGGTGGACGATTCTTACCAAGAAATCATATCCCATTAAGCATATCAAGATTTAATCTTAATTATTCTAGCGGCCTTGGCATTGCACTACGGGACATAATACCAACTCAGTGAATTTCAGTATTATTTTGCAAAAAAAAAAAAACAGAATCATTTTTATTATTTTAGTAACACATCGTGCATTATAATTTTTAATTTTAAGTAGCAACATTTCCATGGAATCGTATATGATTCATTCATGCAAATATTTAAAATGTCAGGTAGTTGGCTCGAATAAACTATTTTCATCTTTTAATTTTTTGTATAAATAGTTAAGTGTGATTTTTTGGGAGTTGTCGGTAGCCATTTAGTGGTTAATAAAACAAAAATTAGTAGCACACGCGGAATGCACACACACATTCACCGATTCACCACGTTATCAAAAAACTCTTATTTTAGGACTCAAAATTCTTTTGCCAAAATAGCATGTTTTATATCCATAGGCGGAGAATTATGCGTGTGGCTATGTTGGAAAAATTGTTTATCATTTTTTCTATTCTAACATAACTCATTTATGGTTGACAATAATTCCCTTTCAAAAGTCAAGTCTCTTCAAGATTTTTTTGGATAACTTTCTAGAATCATTTTAAAATTCAACAACTCATCACATTTTTCGTGATCTCAAGATTCCTAATTCTTTCCAATCAAATGTAAACATGCACCAACAATAAAATGCTCACCAAGTCACCAACCAATCCCCCATCAGCCGTAAAGCAAAAGCAGCTTTACCATAATCAACTCCTTAAAAGTAGCTTTTGCTTGGATTATCTAATTAAAAAGTTCATTTGCTTTGCTTCATCTCCCGTAGTCATTGCACCCATATGTTGTTATGGACAACACAAAGTGGATACAACTAAAATAAAAATGACAGCTATTAGAATTTCAAAAACCAATAATTCTAATCTACCCTCTTGGTTTTCGATTTTTCCACTCCATCCTTTCTTTCTTAATTAATTGCAAAGCATAATTATTTTTTTCCTTTTTTTATTGTTTGAAGTTTTGATGTTGGATGACAGTTGCACCAGCTCCTCCTTTAAGAATGTTAGGTAGAAGTTGGAGGTGGTCATGGTCAGATAAGGAAGATTTTGAGGTTCTAACAATTATAATATGTAAATCCCAACCAATGCCCACTTGTTATTTTGCTTTTTTAGGTGGAGCAATAAATATTTGTTTTTTTCCACAAAATATTTTGATACTTTTAGCCAAATTGACACTATGTTTTACGTTTTATCACTTTTGGTATCAACGGATATATTGTTTTTATTTTTTATATTTAAAAAAATTTCAAAAAATTTATGAAATTCTTTTTTCATGTGAGGCTCCTATAAATCGAATATATATATATATGAACATTTCTGAACATTCTCCTCCTTCTCTGGTCATTGTCATCACAACCAACCATAACAACACTGACCATAACTACTATCTCTACTGTATTGGAGTTTCAATCCCATTGTTGTAGTTTCAAGGAGATATCATACACTTGAGGTTTGTCGTAATTCCAATGAAAACGGCGACTGTTCAAGGAGAGTTTACGTAAATTAACTAATTAATAAGTGTATATTTAGACAATTTATGAAATTCGGCGGAAAGTGCAAAAATGAAATAAAACAAAAGCACAACTTAAAAATAGTCGGAACCAGTTTTGATTGGCTCGAATTTTCGAACCACCCTGCGTGTTTCATACTCAAGCCTCTTGTTTTTGTGTTAACATGTCAACAAATGACATCATCTCCGAGTAGGGAAACGTACTTTAATCAGTAAAATGTCAACTTTTCACGTTTCTTATAAAATCTTAAAAAATGTCAATATATAACAATTAATTAACTGTTGTAAAATGTAAAGACATAAAACACAAGATGAATATTTAGAGGGAGAAAACAATTGTTGTATTTCTTCATATGCACCAAAGCATTACAATAGTTTCATATTTATAGGCTAAGTGAAGGAAATGAAAGGGTGGATGTTACAAGAGTTATAAATGAGAATATGAAAAGGTTGATGAGGTTATGGGAGATGAAAAGGTGAATCATCCCTAATGAATTAAGAATTCATAACACTCCCCCTGGATGATCACCTTTATACGCTAAAGATGCTGCCTCGTTAAAAATCTTACCAAGAAAAACCCAATGGGATAAAAACTTGGTGAAGGAAAAAAGAGTGCAGCGCGTATGATGCTCCCCCTCACTTTAGCATATATTCTTCAAACGAGGAACACCAATCTTGTGAACAAGCCATTCAAAAACTTTAGTAGGCAACGCCTTTGTGAATAAATCTGCAAGATTCTCGCATGATCTGATTTGACAGACATCTATCTCTCCATTCTTTTGTAAATCATGCGTCGAGAAGAACTTTGGTGAAATGTGTTTTGTCTTGTCTCCTTTGATATAACCTTCCTTTATTTGGGCAATGCATGCGCTATTATCTTCATATAACAATGTTGGCTTGTCATTTATTCCGTCAAGACCACATTCCTTTTGTATGTGTTGAATTACTGATCTCAACCATACACATTCTCGACTAGCTTCATATAATGCAATCAGTTCTGCTTGATTTGAAGATGTTGCCGTCAGGGTCTGTTTTGTCGATTGCCATGAAATGGCGGTGCCACCATATGTGAACACGTATCCTGTTTGTGATTTTGCTTTGTGGGGGTCTGATAGATATCCAGCATCTGAATATCCAATAAGTTCGGACTTCGAGTCCTTTCTATAAAATAACCCCATATCACGTGTTCCACTAAGGTAGCGGAATACATGCTTGATTCCTTTCCAATGCCTATATGTTGGTTCAGAGCTGTATCTTGCTAGAAGGTTCACAGCAAAACTTATATCAGGTCGTGTATTATTAGCAAGATACATTAAAGCTCCAATAGCGCTTAGATACGGTACTTCAGGACCGAAGACTTTGTCACCCTTTCCTCGGGGACGAAAAGGATCTTTTTCACTTATAAGTGATCGAACGACCATTGGTGAACTTAATGGATGAGCTCTATCCATATTAAAGCGTTTTAACATCTTCTCTATATAATTTGCTTGGTGAATAAAAATTCCACTCGGAAAATGCTCGATCTGCAGACCGAGGTAAAATTTAGTTACACCAAGGTCTTTCATCTCAAATTCAGTTTTCAAGTATTGAGCTGTAATCTCAATATCATTTGGTGTCCCAATAATATTTAAATCATCAACATATACAGCTATAATCGTAAAACCAGATGAAGACTTTTTAATGAAAACACATGGACATATGGAGTCATTTTTGAATCCTTCGCTCAGAAGACTTTTGCTTAGACGATTGTACCACATTCGTCCATATTGCTTTAATCCATATAAGGATCTTTTTAGTTGTATGGAGTACAACCCTCGCGGTTTGGAAGTACAAATTTTTGGTAGTTTTAGTCCTTCAGGGACTTTCATATATATGTTTGTATCTAATGACCCATATAGATAAGCAGTAACCACATCCATGAGTTGCATTTGAAGTCTATTTATGACTGTGAGACTGATAAGAAATCTTAGTGTTGTTGCATCCACTACAGGTGAATACATTTCTTCATAATCAACACCGGGTATTTGGGTGAAACCTTGAGCCACAAGTCGGGCTTTATATCTTACAATCTCATTTTTCTCATTTCTCTTTATCGAGAACACCCATTTGAATCCCACAGGTTTTACGTCATTGGGTGTAAGCACCACAGGTCCAAAAACATTATGTTTTTCAAGTGAATGCAATTCTGCTTGTATTGCATTTTTCCATTGTGGCCAATCATTTCTTTGTCGACATTCTTCAATAGATTTTGGCTCACAATATTCAACATTCATTACTTCATTTGCTATAGCATATGAAAAAAATTCATCAACGATGGTTTCGTCTCGATTCCATCTTTTCTGATTGTGCACATAATTTATTGAGATCTCATCTGCATTTTCATTTTTAGACACTTCGGTCTCTCGTTGGTCTATGTTGCCATTTTGTTCTTTCACTACCTCTTCAGGGGTATGGATAATATTAGCAGTAACATCTTCAGGTGCTACGCTTTTCTCTTTCTTTTTTCTTGGTTTTATATCCTTTGACCCAATTGGTCGTCCACGTTTTCGGTGGATATTTAACTCATTTGACAACTTAGGAGTATCAACTTTTCCTGGTGCATTTTCAGCATGTATATGTGATTTTGTAACTTTCTTTGCATCTGTAAATGCATCTGGTAATTCGTTTCCCAAAATTTCAGGATTTGACCGTTCGATATCCCCGTAATTTCTTTAATCTTTTGTTTAGCAGCTGCATTTTTTTTATGGGTTTGTATTCTTCAGGAATAACCTCTTCAGGAGGTGCAATGAGAGTGACTAACTTTTATTTCATTTCCACAAATAATATGTCATGGTCAACGCTTCTGACGTTGGTTGAGCTCAAATATATTTTATCATATATGTGGAGATCTCCATTTTATATTATGTGAATAATATAAGACTTAGTCGCTCTTTTGTGATAAAAAAAAATATGATAAATATTTGTTATATATTGCAAGATAATGATTTTATGAACTTCTGGTTCAACCATACTTGTACGTAATTTCTCTTATGAACTTCAGGTTCAATATAGTACATTTTATGGCAATTACTTGCTAAATATTGCAAGATAATGATTTTATGAACTTCTAGTTCAACCATACTTGTACGTAATTTCTCTTATGAACTTCAGATTCAATATAATACAACTTATGACAATTACTTGCTAAATATTGCAAGATAATGATTTTATGAACTTCTGGTTCAACCATATTTGTACGTATATTCTTTTATGAACTTCAGGTTCAATATAGTACATTTTATTGACATTCTTTAAGCTTCTAGCTTCTCCCCCTAATGTAAGAAAATGTACATACTATATATGATTATTGTCCATGTACATGCTATATTGGATTGGACAATAAAAAGCCCTTCAGGAGCTTTAAATCACAGGAGGGAAATAATTTTTCATTATTGTACAAGTAAAGTAGGGGAAGATTCATGATGTACATTAATGTATCATGTATAAATTTTAAGATCACATAATGATCAATATTGAGAGATAAAACAGAGACTTATTGTGCAAATTGGTCGACAAATCTGACTTCATTTTTGTTGTGATAGAAGCTAACAAAGTTAGCTATAACAATACCAATGATGACATCCACAATAAATATAAGAGATGATTTTATTTATGCACTTCTGGGCATGTTTCATCTCGTTGACGTCATCTTTATTTCATGCTTCTTATTTGCACAAAATTTAGGTCACTGTTTATGCTCTTGTTTTCACGATACTTTGTAACGTATGCTTCTGGCACACCAATAAAAAGGAAAAAAATGTATCATGATTTTCCAACGACTCTCATGACATTCAGTCATCGGCGATGCATAACCCAAAAGAGTATTGGATCATTAACGTGTTCAATAAAATATATATATTTTCTTTAATCTCCATATGTCTATGAACTTCTGGTCATAGAGTTTGATTTAGAGATTGACGTGCATTTTTACTCAATTGGTTATTTGCACGTTGTCTAGATGGTCATATGAATCCTTCAGGGATTATCATAAAATTTCATAACCATCATTAAATGATAATCTCTAAATCTTTGTATCGTAGACTTTATAAGTAATAAGATATTCGCCTTCTGGGCAAATGCATGTCATTTTCAATAACAATGATCACATTTTAACATGGTGATTCAAATTCCACTATATTGTAGCACATTGTACTATATATATACATCTATCAAGATGGATATTATGTGCTCACGAGATGAATGCTCGTATTGGTTGTGAATGATCATGTGATGCATCAAAATTAACAAGTAATAATCACATGCTTGAACCACTTTACAAATACTCTTTTAATCAACATGATACTAAGATTTCATGTATTATTCTAAGCAAATGAATCAATACACAGTTGCATGAGTTATATATCATTTGATTTTACAAGTACTACTAAATATGTAACTATTTATTGTCATGCTTCATTGGATCGAGAAATTATGAATTTTGATCAATAACTCAATATTTGTCCAACCATAAAAACATGCATGAGATTAAATCATTATACTTTTAAAATTATTTTAACAAATAGGATAGCAAACGAAAATCACTACCTCCATTTTATCTTGATTTGATGCTTCTTTCTCTAGTCATTGGTATTTAAAAAGGCAATGAGTTAGGTTCAACGTCCATAACCCATGATGAGATGTCATTCTTATCCATGATGTCAAGTATAGAGTTAAAAGTCATAACTTACAAGCATCAAAGCATAATTGGTACATGCATGTAACTTATTACCTATAGCATATATAATGATTGTACACATGTAGTCTCATTTATTTTATATATACATACAAAATTAACATGATATATTCTATGTATCATGTGAGTAATTAATTACCTCGTGTTCAACAAATACAAATTCAATATGTAAGTAAAATAATCATATACAATACATATTTTGATGGTTACACTTTTTATGAATACAAATCAATAAATGTCAATTGAATCTTTACATTAAATCTTCAATTTAAGAAGATTTATAGAACAAGCATTTGCATCCAAATAAGCATCAAATAAATTATTATCAATGCATTTCATATTATATATAATGTATGTAACAACCACATTGCATACAACATTAATATCTATGTTAAAAGCTTATACAACTTTTGTAAATGAGCATGCTCCAACGTACCATATATGTTTGAGTTAATTATTGTTTTATAATATTGCAAACCTCTTATTGCTCTTTTTCATCACATATTAAAAAAAAATCATAATATTTTCTCTTATGTATTTGAGCAAGAAATTAAAATCACTTTGCATGGATTGTAAATATTATTAAATACTACAAACAAATGAGAAAGAAAACTTCATTACCTCCTATATGAACATTAACAAAATGGTGAAAATAAAATTATGGATTTAAGTTCACAATCAACTTCCCATAGAAGGAGCTGAGGTAGAGAGAAGAAAATCAATTTCTCAATCTACAAGTAACTTATATGCAAGGAATAAATAATATTCTCTAGACCTCATAGTTAAAAAAGATAGGATATGCACAACTATAATAAAACTCAAACTATTACATAGTAAAAATAAAAACAATAGAAAGAAAACAATACTAGTTACACATACTAGTTACGAGCAAGGTAACTATATTAATCCGCCAATCTAGCATGATGAGACAAAACAATATGCTTATGAAATGAAATAAAAATTTCCCCAATTATTCTACATGTAGATGTATACTATATCGGACTTGATTCAAACATTGGATGTATGACAATTACCTGTCGATGATTTCTACAATATCAATCGGGAGAAACTCGTGCTTCTGAAGAATAATATGCAAGAGACAATATCGTGCTGATAACGTGTTGTAAAATGTAAAGACATAAAACAAAAGATGAATATTTAGAGGGAGAGAACAATTGTTGTATTTCTTCATATGCACCAAAGCATTACAATAGTTTCATATTTATAGGCTAAGTGAAGGAAATGAAAGGGTGGATGTTACAAGAGTTATAAATGAGAATATGAAAAGGTTGATGAGGTTATGGGAGATGAAAAGGTGAATCATCCCTAATGATGTTGTAGCAACTTTTGTCATTTACTTTTTCGGTTTCTCTTTCACTTTCAGAACCATCATATCCCTTTGGCTAAAATATGTCAATTTTCCAAAGAAATAAGATAAATTTATTGGAATGAAAATCGAGAACGTTTTCATATACAGGAGGATTTTGGTAATACAGTGTCATTCAAGTTAAGCAATAGATTCTTGGCACATGTTGTAACTTTACTAGTGATCTGTGATTGTGTAGTTTGTTAATTTCAATGTTTCTTCGTATCTACCCGTAAGAGCATTCACAATTCCAACCTAAAATTTCTCTTCCAACTCAGTTTCTCTCTCCGACACGTCAGCGAAAAACACTATACAACCCACCCCCAACCCAAATCATTATCCACTCCTTAATCCCAACCCCACTTTCAACATTCTCTCTCATCCACATCATTTTTTACCTCATTTTCTATTTCATCACAAAAATACACAAACTACTAAATAAATTATTTCTACAGTGACGTAATCTAATTAAATTACATTAATTGCCAAATAATATCGAAAAATTAGATTTAATTAAAATTCGACAATTACATAATACAATAATTTTAAATTAAATTATTACAATACATATTACAAACAAAATTAACTTGCATTCCTTCCAAAGCGTTGCCATATATTTACGATCAAATCGGCTCGCAATGTTATATGTTTCCGGGCGTCCCGAACCCGATCTCTGTTACACAAATATTTGTTAATATCTACGATACTATCAGTGGAATACGGAAGACCTGACTCGTTTGAACTTCCGGCGGTGTTTTGAGGTCAGTCGTTAAGAAATTCGTTTACATCCACCAACTGCTCGTAAGAGTCGCGTTCGTCCTCCACAATCATGTTGTGCAATATTATGCATGCAGTCATAATTTTAGCGAGAATCTCTGGACTCCATGCTAGCGAAGGCTTTTCACGATGGCGAATCTTGTTTGAAGTACCCCAAATGCGCGTTCCACATCTTTCCTTGTTGCTTCCTAAAATTGGTGTAGGCAAACAATTTATCTTTTGGTGTCTGAGGAAGAATGATTGATTGCATAAATGCTGCCTATTTTGGATAAATGTCATCTGTGAGATAGTAATCCATATCATACGAGTTGTCATTCACTTCATATCTAACAGGTGGTGCACGTCCCTCCATAATGTCGTCGAAAACTGGAGATCGTTGGAGGACATTCAGATCGTTACACGATCCTGGGATCCCAAAAAATGAATGCCAAATTCATAAGTCGTAAGATGCAACAACTTCCAGAACAAGTGTTGCATTTCCACTTCGGCCCTGATATTGTCCTTTCCAAGCAACTAGACAATTCTTCCATTCCCAATGCATACAATCCATGTTGCCCATCATGCCTGGAAACCCTCGTAGTTCACCAACCTGGAGCAATCTTGCTACGTCCGCTGGATTAGGCGTTCGTAGATATTCAGCACCGAAATTGCTGATGACGTCTTCACAGAATTTTTGGAGGGGCATTCTTGCGGTTGCTTCGCTGGGACGTAAGTACTCGTCAACCGTGTCTGCTGCTACGCCATATGCTAACATCTGCAGCGCTGCAATACATTTTTGGATACCTGATATGCTAAGTCGACCCACCGCATCTGGTCGTTGCTGGAAGAATACATCGGTAGCCTCGAGCATGTTTACAATTCAAAGGAAGACATTCTTCCACATTCGAAACCTTCTTCTGAAAATACGATCACAATACACCGGACTATCAGTAAAATAATCTGTAATTAGACGATTATAACCAACCGTCCGATCTCTGTCCGGGTTAGAAGTTCGCATTCTCGTCCTACATGGACGTTGTGTATTGAGATAAGAGGAGATGTACTCGACAACTGCGTCGGTTACTTGGTCTATTGCCTCATCTACGTCATCAGATGAGGAAGTGGAAGACTTACAAGAGAATGTCGTCCACTGACCACAATCGTGACTCACAGCGCGGACGAGGCACCCCTCAGCCATTATTTTCCAGTAGTTATGGACATATTCCACCACCATTCCCTTACCAATTCGACCCTTACAACAATCCAAGTTCTTCACAAAATCCACCCACACAATATTTACCACCACAACAACCTTATCCACAACAACAATATCCATCATTACAACAACCTTACCCACAACAACAATATCCACCACCACAACAATCTTACCCGCAACAACAATATCCACCACCACAACAATATTACAATCCATTACCTCTTTATGAAATGTATGCGAACCTACTTACTGGACATGCATGTCCTACTATCTCAATCTCAACTTCTGATGATGAGGATAACATCATGACCAACCATCTACAGAACCAAGACGACGTACGTCATCTCCATCACCACAACCAAACAAGCTGAAGGCCTGGTCCACGTTGGATGATGAAGCGTTGATCTCGGCTTACATGCAAGTTAGTATGGATGCCGTTGTAGGCACCTCGCAAAAAGCCGGAGCTTTATGGGGTAGAGTGACACGTGTGTACGAGCAGGCTGCTAGTTCAAACAAGATGATAACCGCACGCCTCTCGGACTCATTGAAAGGTCATTGGAGAAGGTTTACGTCATTAGTAATGAAGTGGAGTGGTTGCTATGATGAAGCTCTACGACGGAAAAGGAGCGGATACAACCACGAAGGTGTCATTCGTGATGCGCACAACATTTACGAATCCACTGTCGGTACCAAGTTTTCATTCCTCCATACATAGGAAATGTTACGCAAGTATCCAAAGTGGGAGTCGTTGGTAAAACCCAGTTCAGGAAAGGGAACACGTGCACGCCTAATTGAACGGGAGGAAGTAGATAGTACTCCAACATCAGGAAGCGGGACTAAAAGAAAAAGCACGGAAAGCTCTTTGACCCGGTCACCTCCGCTAGACGAAACAACACCAGATGAAACTCCACAACAACATTTTCAGCGCCTAGAAAGGGTAAAAAAGGCAAAGAAGAAGGGAAAAGCCCAGCACCAATTCAACTGGACGACCGGGTTGTGGAGCTGTGTTCAAAACTTGAACATTGTTCACAAGTTATAGGTGAAAAATCAGAGCGAAAACATATGTTGAAGCTAGCCACGAGGAAGATAGCATTGATGAACACAATGTTTAGTAAGTCGAGCCGCACAGAAGTGGAAGATCAGACACTCACAAAGTTACTGGATTGGGCAGAGAAAAATGGACATCTTTAATCGGTTTAGTTACGTACTTTGTTGTTAATCGGTTGAACTTATTTTAGAATGATGTATTTGGTTTAAGTACATTTCCTTCGTATTTTCAGTTATGGAAGTAGTCATATCTATGTGTGTTTGCTTATGTAAGCAGTTTATGTTAATTTAATTCCCTTTATTTTGGGTTATTTGTACATTTATTTAATTTCCTTTTTTACTAATTAGTTAAAAAAAATGCACACTTTTATTTTTGAGATTTATTAGTATTTCTCTGCCGATTTTTTGGGTTACTAATGCATTTTTTTGGTGAACCTAGGTAAATTCATGTGTGAAATTTTATTATGAGTTTTTTATCTTACTAATTTCCTTTAATTAATTACATTTATAATTATTATTATTTTTACATTTATCTTACTACTTTTCATTAATTATTTTCATTTATTTTAATTTTCACAAATATATTCTAATTATATAAATTACTATACATATCAAATATATATTAAATAACAAATATAAAAACAAAAAATAACAAAAACAAAATAAAATTCAGCCAACCCGGGCTGGCCATATGGCCAGTCCGGGTCTGCTCCCAGGTCGGGTCAGAAACCCAGGTCTGGACCCGACCTGGGTCCGCCCCCCATTAAGGGGGGCTGGGGTTGTCGGGTCCCCCTCCGACCCAACCCCAAAGAGCACCCGTTGAGGGTGCTCTAATATTGCAAAACTAACGAAAGTATTCATCCTCATAAATGGTTTATGAATGATGAACAACTCTCAAAACCAAACAATCCATCCAAAAAATTTGGAATTGTTTTGAAAAAAAAACATGAGCAAAATAGGCAAGCACAAAGGGCACCTCCACAAACACAACACATCTAGAGATCACACAAGAAAAACACCCAATCAAAAAGCAGCATTGCAACAAAACAAAACAAAATCCCAAACCAAACCAAAAATAGATATACATGTGTTTATTTAATATATGTATGGATATGTTATAACCATACAGCCGTCATGTTTACACCCCTACCCAAAACCTCAAGGACCCAAGTAAACAAAGCATTACACAAGAAAAGGATCCAAGAAATATAAACTATCTAAGGACACCTCCACAAATACAACACATCTAGAGACCACACAAGAAAAAACACCCAACCCAATAAAAAAACACCATTGCAAAAAAAAAACCCCAAACGGCCAAACCAAAACCCATAAAATATAACCGAAAACCAGAAGGACCTCTCAACAAATCCCCCATCATCTTCCACCTCCCTCCAAAACCCACCAAACCCACCCCAGTCCCTCCAAACCATGGGCAACCTGTGCTGCCTCTCCCACCCAAAACCCCGCAAGCTCAACCCCTACTCCACGTCCCCCCACGTCCTCCGAGACCTCCTCCCGGTCCCCACCTGCATCTCAGACAAGTACACCCTCGGGCCCGAGCTCGGCCGAGGCGAGTTCGGCATCACCCACCTCTGCACCGACAAGTCCACCCTCACCCCTCTCGCCTGCAAGTCCATCTCCAAGAAGAAACTCCGCACCGCCGTCGACGTCGAGGACGTCCGGCGCGAGGTCGCGATCATGTCCAGCCTCCCGGAGCACCCGAACGTGGTGAAGCTAAAGGCGGTTTACGAGGACGAGGAGGACGTGCATTTGGTGATGGAGTTGTGTGAGGGTGGGGAGTTGTTCGATCGGATCGTGGCGAGAGGGCATTACACGGAGAGGGCAGCGGCAGGGATTGCGAGGACGGTGGCGGAGGTGGTGAGGATGTGTCATCAGAATGGTGTTGCGCATCGGGATTTGAAGCCCGAGAATTTTCTGTTTGAGACCAAGAAGGAGAGTTCGAGGTTGAAGGCCATCGATTTTGGGTTGTCCGTCTTCTTCACTCCAGGTTTGGTTGGGTTCTCGTGTTTCCAGTTTTTTGGATGGATTTTGTTTTTGTCACTGATAAACGATTTCTTCACTTTAGGTTCAGTTTTTTAGAGTTGGGAGTTTTTTTTGGGGCGGGATGATTTTTGTTTTTGGCGCTTCAATTGAAACTTAAAATGCAATTACAAAGCCTTTTTTTGCGTGTGAATTGAATTTTGTTCTATGACTTAACCTCGGCATGCGATTCGTAAGGATTTATTCAGCTCAGGTTGGGTTTTTAGGGTTCTTTTTTTGGATGAATTTTGTGATTTCGTTAGTTTAACCTCAGGATGTTGTCAGAAATGTGATTTTTGTGATTGGAGTGAACCTGAGATGCAATTTGAGACGATAACCTACGGGTGTAATTTGAATCTTTTTTTCCGCTTCAGCTGAACCTCAGGATGCAACTCGTCATTGTTGGGTGTTGAGTTTTGGGTACTGGATTTTTGGATTCTTGTTTTGTTGCCGGCAATTTTCGTAATGTTCATTTGAATAAGTTGTTATCAGAATTGCAACAAGTGGGATCTATGATTCTTAGGAAATTCGACCTTCGGAAGTTTTGTTTCCTTATTGAGGTAGGACTCAGTCTTGGAGAATCAAGGTGTGGGTTAGAAATGGTTGAAATGGATTAGCAGTTTGCTAGAATTAAGTCTTACAGGTTGTTTTGTTTGGTGTAGAAGTTGTTTGCGTTGTTTTTTTTAGGGAATTTGTTTTGTTGTTTGTGGAGATTTTGGTTGTCTTTTTAGGTTGAAGTTAATTTTTATAGATTTTTTTGTGTTTTCTTTTTAAATGTTTCAAGACAGCAGCACCAAGTTGATTTTTCCCTTCGTTTCTCCCTTTTCTCTTAGTTCATTATGGGATTGTTGGAGTTTATGTTCTTGCTGTTCTGATGATTTCAGGATGTTTGTGTTTTTCACGTCTGGTTGGTGAAGAGTGATCAAAATTTTCAGTATGAGGTCAATTGATCATATTTATTGAGATTGTTTTGTAGATTACACAAGTACTGATCTAAGTTGATTTGGTAGTGAGCTTTGATTTTTCTTGGTCTTGGTACTACTGTGTTCTTCTTGCCAGGTAGGTTGGTGAGTGGGGTGATTTCTTAGTTTAAATTTAAAACTCAAATTAAGTTGATACCTTTTGGGTGTTGCTTGATGGGTGTTGTTTCCTTGTTATTGACTTGTGATGTGAGAGAGGGCACCTAATAACAATATATATATTCAAATTGCCTTGCAGTTTTCAAGAGTGTTATCAACTTTTACGTACTTGATTGTGATCTCAGTATATTGTTTTCTACAGTTTGTGGACAGATTGGATTGATCACTTCAAATGCTATAGGTCTTTCTTCTTTTGATTGTTTAATGAGGAGGGATTCATTATCTTTAAATTATGTTGACATACGATTACGTTTGATGATAATATCAAATCTAAATTCTAAATTGAAAATCCAAACCGTAGATCTTGATCTGCAATAAGTAGATTAAAGATGTTAAAATCATAAAATTTGGAATATATTTTACGTAATATCTAAAGATGTAAAAATGAACGCACTACATTCGTTAAAAAATTCGATTTCTATATCTCATGTGAAACGATTACCAAATTTTATGATTTTCAACGTCCTTAATCTACTTATGTTGTAGATCAAGATCTACGGTTTGGATTTTTAATTTGGAGTTTAGATTTGATATTATCGTCGAACGTAACTGTGTGTCAACGAAATTTAAAGATAGTGAATCCCTTCTATTGATTAATTTGCTTTTAGTCCACTGTTTATAATTCTGAGATCTTTGTGTGTTCTTCCGAGGTGGTTGATAGGTCTAGAGATCGACTAATTTTAAATATAATCTGTTTTTTATTGTTTGCCAGCTTGTCTTTTACTATTAAAATTTGGAATGTCCTTCCTCTGGAATTTAGTGAGTAGAACAGACAGCCAATCTTAGAATCATACTCCATTAAAAAATTCTAGTTATGTTGCTTTTCTTCTTTCTAGGATTTGTAGACGTGTGTTGTGTTTTATTTTAAACTGTCTGTGCTCTTAAAGCTACGATGTTAGTGGGGAGAAGATTACCACTATTGTAATATATGGTATTTTCTGTTGTTTGATGTCCTTTCAGTATTGACTGGCTTATGAATTATAGGCACGACTTGATTTTGATTTTTCAATTTATTTGTGATCTATGTCGCGAAGCTGGGTTATGAAAGAAATGCTAGAAAAAGCTGGCCTCTAAAATAGGAGAAAAACATGATATCCTTCTTGCTCGTATAAACAAGAGGAGTTCAAATGACAGAAATCATTCGTGTATTACGTTCTAGGCTTTAGAATAAATAAAATTTAAAATTTATTGTTGACGCATGATTTGTCACTATTTTGAGTTGTGTGTGGGCAAAGAGGACCGTAGAGTGCTAGTCAGTTGAATACCTTTTACATTTTTTTCAAGTTTAATGCGTATTCTCACATTATATCATTCTTCATATTTGCTAGGAGAGCGGTTCACAGAGATTGTTGGAAGTCCTTATTACATTGCACCGGAGGTGCTGAAGCGTAATTACGGTCCAGAGGTGGACGTATGGAGTGCTGGGGTGATCCTGTACATCTTGCTTTGTGGGGTTCCTCCATTTTGGGCTGGTATATTTGCTGACTTTGATTTTGAATTCTCCATCGATTTTTTCCTATCAATTTATCGAATCATGGTAGTTATAGGCATTTACTTATTATTAGCATTACATAATTTGATAGGAAAAGGAAAATAATATATTTCAAACCATTGAGGGCTGTAAAGGAACAAGTTGGGGGTGGACTGCGATATGTCTGCAACAACAAAATTGAACGGTTGAATGCAACGGGTGGGATCCATTTGTCAAGAAGCATCAGCAACCCACCCTAAATATCAAATTACCTTTGCGAAACATGTATATTTTCAGAGTTGCCTGAGCCATTTTTTTCTTGTAAATGTGCCAAGTCACTCAAAATGTATAATCTCGGTGATGGAAATTTATTGCAACCCTCAGAAACTGAGCAAGGTGTGGCGCATGCCATTCTGCATGGTGAGATCGATTTCAAGAGGGAGCCTTGGCCACAAGTGTCTTCAAATGCAAAGAATCTTGTACGCAGGATGCTCGAGCGTGATCCCAAGCACCGGTTGACCGCACAGGAGGTTCTAGGTAGTGACTTTACTCCACTGATGGTTTCTTTGTCTGAATGGCAAGGAAACTGAATTGGGTTTTTGAGAATTTCAATAAATTACTTTCTCCTAAAAACCCTTACTTTCCCTATTTCAATCATGATAATATTGTTGTCATGGTGTTGTGATCCTGTGATCGTGAGGGCGGGCAACAGTTGTCCTTTTTGGTTGATAGATTACAAGCTCTTTTCTGTTGGGAATTAGTATCCTCTACTTCAAAACCTGATACGACATACCATGCAAAAAATGTCACCTTTAATTTGGACTAAATGTTTTGTAAAAATCAATCAATATTTCCTTTATCTTGTAGAGCATCCCTGGTTACATAATCCATCCAAAGCTCCAAATGTTCCTCTAGGAGACATTGTGAGGGCAAGATTGAAGCAATTCTCTTCAATGAACAGATTCAAGAAAAAGGCCATGCGAGTAAGTATAAGCTGAACTTTCACTTTTATCAACACTTGATCGTATGGTTAGCTTTGCTATTTGTTCTCATTTCTTTGCGGACCTTGGTTATCAAACTACACAGGTGATTGCAGAACATCTATCAGTTGAAGAAGTGGAAATCATGAGGAATATGTTTGACTTGATGGACACTAATAAAAATGGCAAAGTAACATTCGAAGAATTGAAGGCTGGTCTTATAAAGGTTGGCTCTCAGCTTGCCGAAACGGAAATGAGAATGATGATGGACGCGGTAATTATTGTATTTTTCTCTATCTTGACATCACTTTCAGTCATTTTGTATCTGTTTGTGATTTCCCTCCATTTTGGTTTTCCTTTTTTGTTTATCCAGTAGTAGAATTTCCGGAATATAATATATAACTGTTGTTTCATTTGAAATTAGTTCTCTGTCTACCTATTCAAATAAAAGCTATAGTAACATTAGACGGAACCCAAGCCCGTCATGATTTTCCTAGGTTACATGTCCCGTTAAAGGTGTCACCTACCAGTACAAGTGCAATCAATGTCGAACAACATCATTTTACAACAAGTACACATCAAATTAGCTCAATGGAATTTTGGGCTACATACACAACATCACAAGTAACCTTCAAATTTGGTCGAGTTCTGCACTTCTTGCATCCTTTGGGACCCAAACATGCTGACTCCGACCAACCCAAGTGCCTGGGTTACCACCAATCAGTCTAAACTCTGAAGCCACCTGCACTTATTTGGCACTTGAGGAGGTGGTGCAATTGTTGTTTCTCTTTTCATTTCAACTAGAAATCAGAAGGTTATCAAATTAATTATGGCACACCACAAACAACTTAATTTGAGTGCATAAGAAACTTTGAAGCGCCAATTTAGAATTGGGATTTGTTTTCATTTTGCCTAGAAATTATAGATATTTTCCTGAAACTTAAAAAGTGCTGGCACTACACTTGATTCACAGGCTGATGTTGATGGAAATGGATCACTGGACTACGGAGAGTTTGTAGCAGTAACCATTCACTTGAGAAGAATAGAAAATGACGAGCATTTCCGCAAGGCCTTTCTATTCTTCGACAAAGATGGGAGTGGTTACATCGAGGTAGACGAATTAGACGATGCCATAATGGATGACTCTGCCCAAACAGACATACAGGCTCTAAACGATATATTGAATGAAGTCGACACAGACAAGGTGCCTTTTATTATCATTTATGAAACCAAAACTTCGGAATCCTTAGACCTTTGTTTAACACATATGTGCCATTTGCATGAAATTTCAGGACGGTCGCATTAGCTACGATGAATTTGTAGCAATGATGAAAACCGGTACAGATTGGAGGAAGGCATCTCGACAATACTCACGAGAAAGATTTAAAAGTCTTAGCTTTGATCTCATGAGGGACGGATCATTAAGTCTCGAGTCATGAAAACGACACAAAGGTATGACACCACGATATTCTTCGTCTTTTGTTATGTGCATCCACAACTAGAAATATAAATATCCCGCACAATTAGAATTATTCTGTTTTATGAAAAGGAAAAAGAGATCCATGTTGTCTCAATACCTCTGGCTAGTCTGGCTGTTATTTAGGTTTGCAAGAGTGCAGATTTTGTGAGATAATATTTGTTTGTATATCAATATGTTGTATAGAGACGGTGCAAAGTAGTTTGTGAGTGGTGACTAAGTTGTCTGATGAATTGCTCCAAGGTGGAAAATTCATCCTGCAGTAGGAACTGTTGTATTTTATTTTCTTGATAATTCTTTTTTGTAAGGCTTTCCCATTTTGTTGCTGAAATTCATAGTACTCTGTTGCTTATCACCTTAGCAACTACTTGTGATACTCGCAAAGCTGCATGATGTCACATTTAATCATATTATTAATTGAAGCTTAACTCTTGAATTCTTAATCTATATAAAGATTACCAATGTAGTATAGGTGAATGTTGGATCTGCCTATCTTCTTTAACAAATAATTACCTGAGTAAGTGAGTAACAATTTCCAATGTATGTACTACATAACCACTCTGAAATCAAAAATTAAGAGTTCTCTCTTATGAAAACATTACCGGAGCTTCTTCCTTGAAAACATAACCACACATATTAAGCATTCAAAAAAACCCGAAGAGTTTGAATTTTGTGGTGAAGTGCTGAAACCACACATATTAAGCATTCTTAATATTGTATTTTGTGTACACGAAATACACATTATTATATATTTACTAAACTACATATAAACATTAACAACTTAGTATCTCAACGGTGAAGTGCTTGGCGAACATGGGAGTCGAACTCGGACTTCAACGCATGATGCATCCTATGATTAATCACTACACCATTACTTTTCTCTCTCTATATAAACGAAATAACATTGTTATAATGCTTTAAATATGTAAGAATAGGGGTGGACACATTTCAAGAAGTGTCCACAACATAAAAAATCAGGCGTGGGCAATTGCCTACGCATGCCCATGCATGGGTCCTGTTGAAAATTGGTTTATATTTGTTAAGTACAGGAAACAAGAGATTCAGTCAACCAGTGGAGGAGACGGTCGATCGAAAATTTTCAGAGCATGCAAGGTTTGCTCGAAAAGTGCGGATCGGTCGACCGGTATTGAGCACGCAATCGACCGAAAACTTCCAGAGCTCACGGGCTCGGATCGAAGTGTGGATTGGTCGACCGGTGTGCCCCACCGAAAACTTCCAGAGTCTTCTAGGCGAGGATCAGCAGTGTGGATCAGTCGATCGATTCCGGGAACGCGGTCGACCGGAAACTTCCAGAGAGTTTCACAAACAACGATACGATCGACCGTTGAGGATTCGGGTCGACCATTGCCCACATTTTCTGTACGGTTTTGCATGTTCTCATGTACGAATTTAACCTACTATTTAAGGGTTTTTCGCCATAATTTTGTATACAACTCATCATTATTTCCTTGAGAGAGATTAGGACTACAGAGAGATCTAGAGTGCTTTTGATGACAAATTGCATCCATCAACTTGTAATCTTGGTTGCTTCTCTTGTTGGAGAAGTCGAAGGAAGGAAAGGAAACCCACAGGAGACACCCCAAAGGACGTAGGCACGTTGCCGAACCTTGTAAATCGCGTGCGTGAGAGGTGTGGTGTCATTGCTTTTTTCTTTCATCTTGTGCGTGTGTTTCTTGTTACGTTAAGTTTGGGAGATGACAAGACGTTAGTTTTTTTCGCGTGCAATATACGTTTTGTGTTTTCGCTGTGCATCTTGATATGTCTTCGTGTAGCGCATCGTTGTATCCCATTTCCCAACCCACGATATATGAATTTACTAAAACCCCTAAAGATCAAATTTTGTTGGAGATGAAATCCAAAATTTGATAAAAGGCAAAATCGGACAAAACGGTCGAACATTTTTAGGAGACCAATCGACCAAAAATCCATAATAGCTTCCGTAAGTTCGTGTTGGTAGTGACCGGTCGACTGGTGGAGGGTTGTGGTTCGACCGAAAACATCAAGGAGATTTCGCTTATTGATCTTGGTCGTGATCGGTCGACCGACTAAGGACTCAGTCCGACTGGAAATTTCCAGTTGTTGATTCTCACGTTGAATCGTACAACCATTTGTGTGCTTTGTTCGACCAGAAAATCACAGTAGCCTTAGGTGCGTGTGATGGGTTGACCGTTAGGTTTCATGGTCTAACCGAAATCGCGAATTAACTATCAATCGGTCGAACGGTTGGTTAATTTCGGTCGACCGATTGACACGATTTCTGCCAGAATTATTAAGAGAATAATTAGATCATGGGTTGGATAAATTTCAGATTTGGTCAAACGTTTTTTTGGGATGCTTATGTGGCAAATTGAGATTAATTTTAGGAGAGAAAAAACAAAAGATCATGGCTAGAGAATAGTTCTTGATGTGGGTGATTGGGAGGCTATAAATAGCTCCTCTCACCATACTTGTTTAATAAGAATTAATGCAATAATTCTCTCTCCTTAATCTCTTCTTTAATCACCACGAAAATTCTCCTAATAGTTTTAAGTTTTGGCGATTAAAATCTCCGGAGATTTTAGAGAGTTTATTAGCTAGATTCTAAGCTTAATTAGATATTGATTGACTAGCTTTTTTCTCTTTCATCTTGTTTAGAGTTTGATGAACACTTGTAGGCGAATCGGCGGGTGAATCGGCAGGCGATTCGACGGGCAACGGAACTCCGAATCTTCTAACAGGTTTTAGAGAACCTTTGTGTATGATTCTCTCTCTTTTGATTATTTTAATATGTGTAGGAATGCATGATATTAGAATAAACATAAACATGTACATAAATTCAATGAAAATATGAAATTAATCATGTATGCTTGTATTAATTTTTAAAAATATACACATACATAGGGACACGAAATCCTACAGTCTTCTTGTCGCACCTCAACTTATCTTGTTCGGACATTTCTTTCGGCAACATCTCCATGCCCTCAAGAACGCCCTTCACCTCTTGCGACACCAGAATTGCGTGCATCTTGACTTACCACAAGCTGAAATTAACATCTCGGGTCAACTTCTCGATCTTCCACTGATTCGCCATGTGTATTTGCATGAAAGATCGATAAACCCCCAAGAATTCGGACCAAAAAAGCTCTGATACCAGTTATTAGGGAATAAAATCAATCTCAAATACGCAGCAGAACGAAAAATAACAAATCCAATGGAGAAAAGAAATCACAATTGCAAATCCACAGTCGCCAACCACGCAAAAACACGCAATAACACAAGATTTAACGTGGAAACGCAATGCGGAAAAAATCACGGATGACACAATCTCAATCTACCATAGAGAAACAAATTACACGAGAGACTTACAGAACACATGAACCAACCAGCGTAGAAAGACCCGGCTGAAATTGCTCATATCGAATCCACACGAGGATGCTCTCTCTCTTTCTCTCTAGAATGTAAAATAGACAATAATAATTGTTCTATTACAAAGGATGACGAAATTGTCTTTATATAGTAGGCTAAAATAAGTATTAATTGTACCCAAATCGCTTGGAGAAAAATGCAGAACGTAGGCAAAATTGTCCCTATCGGTCGACCGAACTTAAAATCGTAGCGCAATCCGGATCTCCACTGGTCGACCGTCGCGCCTTTGGTCGACCGGAAATTTCCAGACAGTGTCACAATACTCCGACTGGTCGACCGCAACTTAAGTACCGGTCGACTGGAATTTCCAGGAACTTCTACAAAACCTTCGAATGCACACCCGGTCAACCGAAAAGTTCCCTTCGGTCGACCGAAAGCTTCCAGGAACTTTTCCTGGACAAATAAAACGCACTACCGGTCGACCGAACTCCGACAGGTCGACCGAATGTCTATTTTCTTCTCCCACACATACTTAATTCACATATTCAAGGTAAACAACAACCAGGCCGATTGAAGATTACGTTTAACTTTAAGGATAATAAAAAGACAACGTTTAACTCATGTTCATTATCACGCCCGTTTTATTTCTGTTTCAAAGGTTAAAATCGATTTTGTAACACTAGTTAGTGTTTGGATTTCCGACGAATAGTTGCACTTTTTTTTCGGTTTGTGAATTACCCCGGAAGTTTGGCAACTATTGGAGATGTTTTCGTTTTTATCTGTCTGTCTAATGAATATATTAGAAAAACACACTTATTCTGTAACAATATATTTTAACGACAAAAATGGATACACCTACTTTATTCTATAACAAGATACTTTAACGACAAAATTGGATACACCTACGTATTGTTGAGATAGTTTAATTGGTCATTTAGAAGTTGCTAAAAAACTTATGTTCCAAATTTCCAATTGTACCATCGGCTTGGCAATTAATTAGGTGTTTTCTTCCCCTTCTTAGGCCTATCTTCCCTGGAGTTTGTCTTTTTTTGTAACTTCATTTCATCAATACAATACTATCACTTCCAAAACCACGTACGTGTACGCTAGTGAGAGCCTATAATAAGGAGAAAAGATAGTGCTACAAGCCTACAACATCGAATTACTTTAAAAATATTTTTCTTAACTTTTTATCTTGCTTATCATGGAACACAGAAAATTGTCAGCTCCATTAATACCCACAAATAAATATGAAGACGTGAGCTGTTTTAGTCGGAACGTAGTTTTCAATCATGACCGCTTGACTACTCCAAAATGATGAGAAATTATCAATTTTCTCACAAACAAGTCTCAAACAATAATTTTTGTCAACAAAAAACCTTACTTTTTATTATTTTAACTATATATTATATATTAATTTATAACTAATTAAATAATTAAACGAGTAAATATGTATTGATAAAGGTATACCCGTAACCACTCCATTGATTAAACTGGTAAAACGAGTATAGGTAAATTGATATAATTTTTTAAATGAATACAAAAATTGTCTCCTTACCCATACACATTTATTAAATTAAACGAATAAACCCAAACCAATTGCATCCCTAGCTCCGACTTTTTATGGGTGCTGATACACGGACGCTGAGCGTCCGTGACGCGTCACACGTCAAAGACCACTAAGCAAATACGTGTCCAGAAAACGGGGTTGATCTAGCAATTCATTTGTAAGCTGAAGCGCAAAGGTTCCCGTGATCAGAAGAGAATGACTGTTGAATATCGAGAACTGGACTTACCATTAATACGTGAAAAGACGTATCATAAAGGAATTTGAATGTGAAAAGACTTCACCATATTTGAAAGAGAAAGTTTCTACATAAGGCATACAATTGTTTTGAGACGGACATGTTATGAAGCAACAAACGTGAGTCCAGATGAGTCAAGAGTCAGTCCAGATTAATTTCGGAGGCTATCCTAAGTGTGTAGAAAATAAACATCGCCAACGATGTAAGGAGTTGCAGGATGTGGAGACGTCCATAATGTTCTGCCGGTGGAGAATGACGAACTACGTGGATGACTGGAAGATAGCCATGCACACTGGAAACCCGGACACATATAAGACAACTAGTCTAGCCCTTGAAGAACATTTCTTCGAATTAAAGGACCATGAGGAGAAGCGACGGCGGTTGCTAAAGGACTTCATGTCGAATTATCCCCGCCCTTTTGGATCCTTATTTGATTAGGACCTGTACGAGTTTTGTTGTGTCTCGATGTGTACTTCATTTTCAGATTTGCTTCGTAATAAAATTGTGGGCGTCTTTTAAAACTTTGGATGTCTTTACCTTTGTTGTTTCTTTTTTGGGTTTCATGTTTTTTTTAAATTGCAAATTGATTTATGTGAGTCCAAACTGGTGGTTTTGAAACGATAATCAATCCAGAAGTAATCCAGCGTGATGCCATAATGAATCTAAAATTTATCCAGAGTCATTCCAGATGGAGACCAGGGGTAGACCACTGTCGAAATTTAGTCCAGAGTCATTCCAGAGTTGATCGACAATTATTCCGGTGGTAATCCATCATCATGAAAGAAAGAATCCATAATGTATCCAGTCATTCCAAAAAGTCATCCTAATGTAGTCCAGAGTCACTCTAGATTCAATGCAGAGGTAATACAGCGTCATGCAAAAATGAATCCATAATCGATCTAGAGTTCTTCCAGATGGAGATCAGGGTTGACCTAGAGTAGACATTTAGTCCAGAGTATTTCCAGAGTCAAACCACAGTCATTCCCACGGTAATCCAACATCATGACAGAATGAATCCATAATGTATCCATATTCGAATCACAATAAAATTGTGAACCTTTTTAAAACTTTGGACGTATTTCCTTTTGTTGTTACTTGTTTGGGTTTCATAATTTAAATACAATACAAATGTATTGAGGTGTCTAGAGCCAATCCAGATACAATGAAGGCGTAGTCCAGCGTCATGAGAAATTCAAGAATGTAACCATAAAATATCCAGTGTCATTTCAGGTAATCTACGCCAAAATAAACCCATAATATATCCAAAGTCAATCCAGAAGGAAACTGGGGTCATGCCCAATCCAATCCATAATATTGCCAGAGTCGGCATTTTCAGAGACGGTCGAGAGTGATTCCGTGTTCAATCAATAATTCTGTGTTCAATCAAGCAACAATCCAGAGACGATCCAGAGTGATTCCAGAGTCGATCCACAAAGCTCACATTAAATCAAGCCATGATCCAGAGTCGATCAAGATTGATTCCAGGATGCACGAGGGGTACGCAGAGTATCCAGACTCGCACCATACTCTCTCCAGAGTGAATCCAGAGTGATTACAGGATGCACTAACGATACGTTGAGTATTCAGAGTCGATCCAGAGTGATCCTAGAGTCGATCCATAAATTTCAGATTCAATCAAGCAGCGATTCAGAGTCGATCCAGAGTGATCCCAGAGTCGATTTAGAGTGATTCCAGGATGCACGTGGGGTACACGGAGTATCCAGATTCGAACCATAATCTATCCAGAGACTATCCAATAATTCTGTGTTCAATCAAGCAACGATCCAGAGTGATTCCAAAATCGATCCATAATTTTTTGATTAAATCAAGCAACAATCCAGAGTCGATCCTGAGTCATTCCAGGATGCAAGAAGGGTACGCGGAGAATCCAGATGTGCACCATACTCTATCGAGAGTGAATCCAGAGTCATTACACGATGCACTAAGGATACGCTGAGTATCTAGAGTGATTACATGATGCACTAAGGATATGCTGAGTATTCAGAGTGGAACCATAACCTATCCAGAGAGTCCAGAAAGGACTCCAGGGTTAAACCAGAGATAATCCATGGACATTCAAGATCACGACAAAGGTTACAAAATACATGCATTAGCAATGATTCATAAGGGACAAGTGGAGATTAAAAAAATGTAATCTGTGAAGAGTGTTCCCTTTCTACATATATGGTTCATATCGAACAACTTTACAAAAGTGTCAGTAGCTAACAAATCTAGTGAGTATTAGTTAGGGATTTCTAAATCTTGAATCTGAGATCAAGTACATTGCTAATTCTCCCTTAACTGAGTGCAAATATTTTACGTCATCTTCAAGAGTTAGATCTGCCCATCCCATTAAGCATCTTACTCGGTGGGCTACAAATGTGTCACAATCATTCATACCTTGAGCCTGGTGTTGGGTTTTTTTTCCTTTCAAAGTTCAACTTTCATTCTACACCAAAACGATGCCTCCAGAACTTTGTCATACTAAGAGCCAATTGGAAGATCCGATTACTTTAGACGGATATTCGTCTTTGTCAAGAACGCGAGCTAAGTTGTTGTAATGTGTGATTGATTGCATTGCTGCGCACACAGAGGGAGCAAATGACATATCATATTTGTTGGTAAGATATGTCGTGTCAAAACATATAGCATCTCCAAAATATTCATAGGTTGCACGAGAACAAGAATCAGCCGAAAAAACGTTACTCAAACGACAATCGTCGTCTAGATCCATAACATCAAAGAAATTTGACTCCAAAGACTGTATCTTGGTGAAATGGTTCTGCAGAGCTTGTGCATCACCTGGTCCAAACTTTCAATTACAAACTTCATTCAAAACATTCCTGCGATATGTATAAAAACCACGCATTAGCGTGTGGAAACACGTATAAAATGATTCAGGATAATTCCTGGAATGATTCTGGACAAACTAAAGAAAAATACATAGGCAACACGTATTCCAAATGAAGTCCATTACAATGTTATGAATGATTTCAAGAAAAAAAGAAACATGAGTTTTTTCTGCAACAAAATGGAAAAAAATACAATACATCGACTAGACATATTCCAGAAAAAGCTCAGACTAGATCCAAATGATTTCCACTCAAAATAGAAGTGTGCAATTTGGTCTGGCTAAAGTCTGGCATGACTATGGATAAACCATAGAACAATGGAAATGCGACAGTGTATCGTAGGAACGATTTCCAGAGGAAACCCAGTGAATTCCATACGAATTCAAGCCCCGGATATGTATGACTTATTCTGGCAGGACTCCGACACATTCTAGAAAAGCTCTGGATCACGTGCAATTGTAAAACTAAAAAGACCATAACGAATCTAGAGTTATTCCATACTCGTCTCAGAATCATCCCAGAGTCATTTTCACGAGCCATAACAGGATTTCACATCGCGTCAGCATTTTCACTGTCATTCTAAACTCATTTTCAGATTGATTTTCTAAAAAACACTCTAGAATGACTGTGGAAGGTCCTAAATTCATTTTCTTACCTGTAACTATACTGAATCCTGAGTCATTCCAGAGGCATTACAAAACATTTACAAAACGTCCATAATTCTTTTTGGAAAAGTGGGGATTATTTTGCTATATGTAACCCTACAGAAATAAGAGTCATTCCAAGCCATTACAGAACATTTAAAGATTTCACGCCCAGCGTCCTCAAATCATTCTGCTAGCTCTGTAACCAAACAGAAACCAGAGTTAATCCAGAGCATTCACATAACATTTACAGCACGAACTCATTCTAGAATAACAACTTATACGACAACATTCTGGAAACAAATGCAATATGATTATGGACATTTTCACTACCTCACATCACTATCAATGAATGCGGCATTTTCATGATCGCCGGCTTCAGCAACAAAGGCTTGCATCGTCTTAGAAGCTGAAATTCCAGCTGCATTGTTCGTGGCAATTCGAGCTTTCTTGACATCTGAAATCTCACGTTTGTCGTGAAGAAAACGAAGTTGACGAACATCCAACATTTCATGATTATGTTTCAAACAAACATCCGTGAGAACATAACCTTTTACCGGGTTACCAACAACCCTAATACTGAAAGAAATGTGTTCTAAAGTTTTACTTTTATATGTCAATTATTATGAATTGGATGTGAAAACATTCCTTAATTATGATATTCGTCTTTTAGAAATGTTAAGGAAGATGCGTTTGGTCCTTAATCGCAGGGCTCTAAAAGATAATGGTTTATATAAATCAAAAGTTATTCACAATCATGGTAATTAACATGGAACATTAATCACCGAGATAAGATTGTCGTGTTGGGTATCGATTGTTGTAGCTCTACAAATAATTGACAACACGAGTATATAAAAGAGGAAAAAATTACTTTTATATATTGAATAGACCTAACAAGTAAAACATTGTGGAATTGTGTTTCGTGTCATTAATGTTTTACTGTGTCTTGGATCCTAAGATATGAGACTTATATTTTTTAACTCAAGAAGTGCTTAATTTGATTATTGTCAAAATCTATCAATGAGTATAATGATAAACGCAATAGTTTGTTGAACATGACTTGTGCTGGAAAAGATAGCTAGTTAAGCGATTATCATTGCCCCTCTTAATTGAGTAATGATATTAGTGGGTCCCTTGATAAAGCAAAATTAAAATGTGCACAATGTAACTTGAGTTAAGTTACATAGTTATTAGCTTAAAGAGATCAAGAAATGAATATAATACAAATGTGACACATTTCTACTTTGCATATATTCTTAATATCATGAGGCAATGGACGAACACAAGTGGTGCACTTACATCACTAAATGGATTGTGTTTTGGTTCGAGTAGAACAAAGACATCTATGCTAATTGGGTGACTATAATTTGCAGCTAGATATCGCTTATAATTTGAGATATTAAGTGTTTAACAACGTTGTCAAATAGGCTTAGATCCTCTTATAAGTCACACCACAAAACTGGGAAACATGAAGCTTGATTTTGAGTTCATATGATGTGTCAGGTTTCATGTCAAAATGGACACATGTGGTGAATGAATAAAATCAATATGTCATGAGAATTGACATAATTATAATCATAATAAATTCATATGAGGTGTATATATTATGGGGTGTAATAATTTAATATTACATAAGATAATATATTACATAAGATATGAATTTGCTAAAAACCCGAAAAGACCAAATTTTGTTGGAAATAAGTCCAAAATTTGACAAAGGCAAAATTGGAGTCAAACACGGTAAACTGTTTAGGGGTCGGTCGACCGAGGTGTCTTCAGAACGGTCAACCGAACGGGGAACGAGTAAACACAATTGGTTGACCGAAATCGTCTGGAGTGCATGGACAATTGAGTTCAGTCAACCGAGCGGAACGGTCAACCGAGAGAAAATATCTAGAAGATATCTTGGGATATTTTCGGTAGACCGAAGGTGACACGGTCGCCCGATTAATATTCGCCAGGAGAAATTTTTGTAGGTCAACGGTCGACCGGGGCAAGACGCGGATCGTCTAAATTTTTCCAGAGAATTTTTCTCATGCATATTCGATCGACCGTCTAGCTCACAGTCATCCGAACATGTGTCAAAACCGAATGGTTCGGTTGACCGAGAAGAATTCTCGGTTAACCGAACATAGCTATTTTTGCCTGAATTATTATGAGAATAATTAGATTATGGATTGGATTAATTCTAGATTTAATCAAACGTTTTTTAGGATGTTTATTTGGCAATTGAGATTAATTTTAGGAGAGAATAAGCAAGAGATCATGACTAAAGAATAGTTCTTGATAATGATATTTTGTGAGCCTATAAAAGGACCCCTCGTCCTACTTGTTTATGTTAATGCAAAAAAAATTCTCTCATTAATCTCTCCCTTAATCACCACGAAAATCTCTTAATAGTTTTAAGTTTTGGAGAAATAAATCTTAGGAGCTTAAAGATGGGTTATTAACTAGATTCTAAGCTAAATTAGAGATTGATTGGCTAGCTCATTTATCTCTAATCTTGTTTAGAGTTTGGTGAACACTTGGAGGCGAATCGGCGGGTGATTCGACGAGCAACAGAACTCCGGATCTTCTGAAAGGTTTTAGAGAACCTTTGGGTATGATCCTCCATCCTTTGTTTATTTTAATATGTGTAGGAATGCATGATATTAGAATAAACAAATACATGTACGTAAAATCAATGAAAATATGATCTTGTATGTTGTATTAAAATTTTAAAATATATACAAACATAGGGACACAAAATCCTATAAATACGCGCATGGCAGTTAACACGCAAGGAAAGGCGTGAATGGACTTCACTGTGGCCCTGGTTAGGGGGGAGCACCCTCCTTCGAACATGTAAATGTGCATTGGTTAATCACGCCATGCACGTTGTGAGAATGTCGAATTTTGATGTTGAAACCACTAACATCAGCAAAGGATGTATAAAAATCACGAATCTTTTCGAATGATTTGAACTACATCCCAACGTATGGCATAGAAGAAAAATAGGTCTCTCTATCATTTTGCTGATCAACGTGAGGAACAATTTTCATCGGGATTGGGATAAAAGAAGAGGGATGAAAGACTCTCTAATAAGGGAGCTTATTGAAATCACACTGAAAAGGGAGGACACGACTGAGACTCTGAAAGATCAACTTAAGGAGGTAAATCGAGTTCATTACCGGATCTCGGGACGTGATTTCAAAGTCATCACTGTTATCCTGGGACGTGATGTGTGATCTTCATTTACACCGTATCCGTCATTTGCACTCTAACCGTTTCGTACAAATATCTCGTCAATTGCACAGCCGACATTGCCAGGGATTTGCACAGTAACCGTCAAGTAGAATATATATTGACGTAGGAAATGATGACGTGATAGAAAACAAAAAATGATATATCCACATGCCCAATGTCCGGGGCGCTGGGCGTCCGTAAATCATTATGCCTTTTTCAGAGGGAACTACTAAACGTCACCCCAAAACTACTTAAATCGCCCATTGAAATTACCAAATTGCCCTTAACAATATATTTAATGCACATATCGTCCCGTGTCTATACATTAGCCCTACGGTATTGTCTATTCACAATTTATTAGTAAAAACACCACGAAAATGTCTGGCGAGAGTGATGCATCCGGTGAGGTAAGCCAGGCGCGGGGCACAATTTGGGAATGGGGGGAGTTGCTGACGCGGACGCTCGATCCATGCGGGGGGCGTCTCCCGCGGACGCCAACCAATTTTTTTAATTTTTTTAAAAAAAATACGAAATGTTATCGTATACGGGTACACCGGGGGAACTGCTGGCTGCTTGTTTGGCCTCCGAGACATTCGTGATCTTCTGTAGTAGGTATATGAAGAGAAAGTTGCGAGAAAAGAGTGAAATGATGAGATATATAAGCAATAATAGGACGAATGACAATTCGGTAATTTCAAGGGACGATTTAAGTAATTTTGGAACGATGTTTAGCGGTTCAGTTTTTTATAAGCCTTGGTATTTGGCTAGCCTTGAGTTTGACATGACAGCCATGAAATAACGAAAGTGACCGTGAACGAATTCCTTAATTAGTGGAGTATCATTGCATTGGCCCAGTCAACTTAAGATTGATTCAGGGAATGGTAAGGTCACGACGAACGACGATATTAATTCTTAATGTGCAGCCCACCGACATCCCTAATCGCTCTCCTCGTCGCCTCCCTTGCCTTTTTAACCGTCGGAGCGGGAGGGATTCGCCCATGCAGCCTCCCTTTTGGCGTTGACCAATTCGATCCGACCACTGAATCGGGCCGGAAAGGCATCAACAGCTTCTTCAACTGGTACTACTTCTTCACGTTCACCGTTGCGATCATGATCGCGATGACTCTCATGGTCTACATACAAGATATATAGCATTAGTTGGGCCATCGGGCTTGGCATACCGACCGCCCTAATGCTCTTCTCCATCGTCCTTTTCTACCTCGGCACCCGCCTATACATCTACGTCCCGCCAGAGGGCAGCGTGCTATCCGGCGTAGCGCAAGTCCTCGTCGCCGCCTACAAAAAGCGTAAAGTCGATGACCCGATTGGAATCTTCGACCCGACTCCGACCAACCACAAAGATGTCATTGACGAACCAATTCAAACTCCTCAACAAAGCCGCCTTCATCGTGGAGGAGGTGGAAGAAGAAGAAGAAGAAGTGGGTCGACACATTAATGGTTGCACGTCGAAGAAGCGACCGTGGAGGCTTTGTAGCGTCCAAAAGGTAGAGGAGTTGGAGTGTTATAAGATGGATAGACATATTGGGCCAAATTTCAAGATACCGGCCGGATCGCTCGGGATCATATCGATGGCCACCGCAGCTTTGTCTATAGTCTTGTATGATAGTGTTCTTGTGCCGATCGCAAAAAGGGTTACTGGGAGAGAAGGAGGCATTTCCTTGTTGCAGAGGATGGGTGTCGGTTTGGCCGTGTCGGTCGTCTCCATGGTGGTGGCGGCCGGAGTCTTGGAGAATAAAAGAAGAAATGCATCACTACAAGTACCTTTTATAACAACATTAATCCAAATGGGTCAAACATCGATCCATTTGCCCGTTTAATTAACTCTAATGTTCATTCAGAACAATGTAACGGTATCCAAATCCAAAACAAACAGTAAACATCTAAAATTAATTACTTGTTAAGTTCATTTTTTTCATATACAAAACGTAACTATCATGTATAATCAACTAAAAAACAAAAAAAATACCAGTAACTTCTACTTAATTTCTACAATTCATGTCTTGAAAGTCGTACTTAGTATAAAAAAGAAAAAAATTATTATGAAAAAATAAAAGATTGGTAAAGTATTAGAGTTGTGAAAATAATTGGTGAAATATATATAACCCGGTAACTCCAACCGTATTTTACTTATCTTTATTTTTTAAAATCAAAAAAAAATCTAACTCATTTTCAACATGATAGAATATTTTTTTGGGTATATTACATATTCATGTTTCTCTATTCTTTGTTATTAATTCAATTACCACATTTTTTGAGTTTTCGTTGATTTTTTGAAATTAATTTTTTTGATTATAATTAAGATATTTAAACAAAACTATAGGAAATTGGCACTTAAATTAAATATAAAAAGACGATTTTGTGATCAAAATAACAAAAACAAAACTCATCTTACGTGTTAAAGTCAAATTATTTTTATTAAACAAATGTACGTCATTATAGCAAATTAATGCAAATCCTTGAAGACCAAAACACAAATAAAAGAAGAATTTTTTTAAAGTGTGAGTAACATATTCTACTGTAGCCAAAAATAGTATATTCTCGATGGACAAAATTTAGAAAAAATTCAAACCAAAATTTATAAATTTTTCCAACAATTTTTTTTATTTTTAAATAATTGAGATTAAGACATACTTTTTTTGCTATTTTGATCACAAAATTGGGTTTTTTGTCTTTTATCTTTAATTCAAGTATCAATTTCTATAATTTTGTTAAAATGTCTAATTTATAATTAAAAATATTTAATTTAAAAATTAACGAAAATCTAACAATGTAGTACTTAAATTGATGACAAAAAAAAAAAGAAACATGATTATTTTGTTAAAGTACCACTGCCACATTGTGGTACCCCAATATTTTGTTAAGGTAACAATGTTGTACCCCGGTATTTTGTTGAAGTACCCCAAAAATTGTTCAATGATAGGTATCTATGGATCCGATTCTAGTTTTCCCCGTACGTCCGTACCCAAAACAAAAGCGGTGCATTGTCATCCCCGGTGGCTAATGGTGTATATGGTGTGCATAGTACAAAGTACATACACAGTTCGCCTACCGCTCACTTTTTTTGTTTTTTTTTAAATAGTTTAGATTGCTTTAATAAAGATAAAACCTCAGACCAAGTGTCCACGGCCTTTGGTACAAACCATCACTGGCTCGTTTGGATTCCACTTCAGTTTGCAGTGTGGGATCCAAAACAAGAGTTTTGGAAGAGATTTGCCATACGGGGTAATTTATAATTTAGTCTTGCGTTTGCTTTCTTCTAAAACCCAAAATGCAGTCTTGTTTGGATGCAACCATTGAAGTGGGGTTTTGTTTTTCTGGGACGAAATTACCCCTTTTAGTTTAATCTTGTAAAAATAACACCAAAATTTGATAAAATATTAGAAAATTTGCGTAAGTTCGTTATTGCTTAAAAAGTTGCCTAAATTGGCTGAGTTCAATACTAGCCTAAAATTTGCTACATACAAGCAAATTACCTAGGTTAGGTAAATGATAAGAAATTAACAATGCATTTGGTAAAATACAAGAAATTAAATATTTAGCCAAAGTTAAACAACAAAATATATGATAATAGAACATGTATATGTATGTATGTGATCAGGGTAGAAATGGAAATACTAATCTCATATTTACATTTTGCAAACAACTAGATTTCAGTGTTAAATCAAGCAACAAAACGCAACCAACCTTCACTGCTAGGGCTGTAAATGGACGGTTCGTGGACGGTTATAGGGTTTACCCATGACCCTACCCGCCTAATTAAAAGGTTCGCGGTTCGGTTTGAAACCCGTTTATTTTTACCTCTACCCATAAACCTACCCGTTTAATTTAATTAAACGGTTTTGGGCGGTCAAATGGTTATATGGTTAAAATTTAATGATATTAAAATTGATATAAGAGTTGGGTAAATGGTTAAATGGATATAAACTTGTCAAACTTGTTAAAAACATCATAACATCTATACTTTTATAATCAAAACCTCCCAAAATTCATAATATAAACATCAACAAATTCATATAAAACAACATCAAACATCCACACAATACAAACAATTATATGTATATAGTATATATTGTTGGCTTTTTTGCCTTAATCCGTATTTTGATGATGTAATTAAACCTAATCTTAATAAGGACATGTAGATTAGCACATGTAGTATAATAGTATACATGTTGTATTGTGCTAACATCTACAGGTGATCAAGACTCAAGAAAGAAGAAAAATCAAGTCAAGACATGTAATCAAGCTAGGATTGAAGACATGTAATTTTACCTTTCTTTGAGAATTAGGAACTTATGTAAATTGAGCATAACTTAAGCTAATATGCATGCATTCACACACTAGGTTCCTTTTAGGAGTCACACACAAAATATCATATAATTTGGACTCCATTAGATCACCTAAACACCTAAAACATTGGTCACCAGTCTGCCTGAGTTCGGTCGACCGTTCACCTTTCGGTCGACCGGTTATACACAATTTTTGTTATACCAGACCAATCCGTTCAACCGATCACACATCTATTTAACCGATTACCCAGACTTGTTCGGTCGACCGGTAGACCTTCGGTCGACCGTTTCGTTTGCTATTTCTGGTAAAAATACGACCGTTTTATTTGTCGTATTATACAACGGTCGTATACACATTTTTCTCAATATACACCCCCATATACTTTAAACCGGTCGAACAAACTACCTTATTCGGTCGACCGTTTAATTCGTGAAAAACCCCCTGCTATCGGTCGACACAAGTTTGTCCAACCGATCAAGATTTCTCTCTACCGAACCCAGTAGTTCGGTCGACCGGTACCTGTTCGGTCGACCGTTGACCTATAGAACTTAAGTGATTCGGTCGACCAGTACCTATGTTCGGTCAACCGATCCATCAACAGACTCAAGGGTTCGGTCGACCGATAAACCTTTCGGTCGACCGTTTCTGGACTGATTTCTGAACCCGATTTTCTGTTTTGTGTATCTTGCACAAAACCCAATCAAATCTTGTCCAAACGGCTAGAAATCTTTAGGAGCTTATAAATAGAGGTTCACACTTAGTTTTCCACAAGATTTTACAACTCCAAAGTGTCAAACTTATAGTGAGATTTTCCACAACCTCAAAGCTCCAAATTAGCCATCCAAAGCCTAATTTCCACATCATTCATCATACAATCAATCTAGCAATTGTTGTGCTCAATTAGAGAGTGAGTTCCACTCAGTCACCATTGTTGTAAAGAGAGCAAGGGTCTTGGTGAAAGCCCAAGACAAAGTGAGCAAGGGTCTTGGTGAAAGCCCAAGACAAAGAAGTAGAGATTTCGGTGAAAGCCCGAAGTGATCCTCTCGGGTTGTGAGAGGTGGTGTCAAGATCGGCGAGGGTTGTTCCCGAGCTTGAAGACTTGTAAAAGGTGTTGCTCCCGGCCCGGAACGGGGAGGCATAGTGAAGACGCAAGAGGGGCTCGAACGGAGATTCGAGAGGGGCTTGCAAGAGAGGACGTAGGCGCGGCCGAACCTCTGTAAAACCGACGTGTCTTCTTTGTGGTTTGCATTACTTTCTACTTGTGTTTGATTTAGTTTAATTTCCGCTGCATTTCTTTGATCAATCAACCAAGTAGTTAATTAGGGTTCAATAGGTGATTAGCTTAATTAGTGATTAGTGGACCCATAACCCACACGATCCGATCCTACATATATAACAAAATATTATATATATTCATTATGTTTCGCGGTTAAACGGACGGGTTAAATCATGTAACCTTATCCGTCCATTTATTAAACGGTTATGATTTTCACAACCCTTATCCGCCTATTTATTAAACGGTTATGATTTTTAAACCCGTAACCCTACCCGTCGGTTCAGTTAGAACAGTTAAACGGTTTTTACCCAACCCATTTACAGCCGTGTTCACTGCCCAATACCCGCTAAAAAGTTATTAGTGAGAGTTGAGGTTTTTGGGTGGGATTACAAATTTTACAACCGCAACCTGAACAAAAAGGTGCTCCACAACTAGGGTTGTAAATGTGTACGATATTACCCGCAACCCGCCCTGTCCCGCCCTGTCTAACGCGGGTTGCATACAAAAAAAGGTTACTCGTCAACCCGCCAACCACACAACCCGCATAATAAAACCGCAACCCGCCCCGCATAACTCGCAACCCGCATAAACCTTATATTTTGTTTGATTTTTTTGTATTTTGTTTGATTTTTTTGTATTTAATTTTGATTTTTGATATAGCTTTAAAAACATACATTGATTGATTTTTTGTACTTAGATATTAAAGAAAATGAATTGATTTTTGTATTTAGCTTTAATCAAAGAAAAATCCGTCAAAACATAGCCTAGTACACCCTTACGTGAGGCGAGTAGGAGATTTTTTTTACCCCGTCCCTCCCTGCATACCCACTTAACTTAGGTGGGACGGGTAGTGGTGGGGCAAAAATCCGTCTCACTTACACCCCTATCCACAACGGCTTACAAAAGAGTTTTGCCACATTTATGACTTAACCCAAAAAATGTTGCTTGCAAGCAATTAAATCAAACCACTCTAACCAAAATGAGACGAGGGTACTTATCACTATGATTAAGTGTGCTGCCGCGAAAAATTGGCATTACCATACTTGGATATGTCAGCATTAGAAAAGCTTAGTGTGTGGATAAATTAAGTTCCAATGGAAATTGAATATGAAAAGTTTCGCAAATCGTAACATTATTTGAGGAAAAGAAAGTTTTGATTTTAAAATGGTCTAATCAACATCTTTAAAATGTTATAGTGAATTAGAGAAGAAGTTATAAGGTTATATTTTTTTCAAATTGTGACGCTCTTGTTTATATCTTTTTTGTTTTTTTCTTCTTGAAACGCAAAGGCGATACACCATGTTAAGATTGGACATATTAGTTATCATCAAAAATTGACTTTTCACAACAATATAGGTATAATTCAAACAAATTAAGAATTACACCACTTTCTCTTTTTAAACCATTTCGTTATCACTTGGTGTCCATTTCAGTTTGGTTATCACTTTTTAAACCATTTCGTTATCACAAATTAAGAAAATTTGGATATGAAAACCAATATTTTTTATTATATTTTTTGAAATAAAAATATATGAAATTTGTTTTTATTTGAAATAGTAAACGCAAATGGGCTAAAAGCACTTTAAATTAGTTATTTTATACCTTTTATTTCGGAGATTTAGTTTTGTATAAAAAAACTTACTTTTGTGTTTATTTTGCGGTTATATCTTAATAAATCTTATTTTTTATAACAATTAATGTTGACTTTTTTCGGTTATAACAAGTAATTATTTTTTATAACAATAAATCTTATTTTTTTTGCCAATTTTTTAAAAATGAATTTTCTTTAATTTTTAAGATTAATTACGGTTTGTCATTTGAACTATGTCTTAATATTACTTTGTATACTTCAACCTTAAAATTTAACGATTACTTTTTTAAAACTTTCATTTTGTAACACTTTGTTCATTTGAACTTTAAATTTTCATTATTTAAATACATTTTCTTAGTTTTCTTACAATTTTTTCGTTGTATCCTTCATACCCTCGTAAACCTAATTTTACGTGAAAGTTCAGATCAAATCGGATGTTAGATATGTTTGGAATTTAGGTCGGATAAATTCGATCTGACATTTCACAAGTATGAGAAAATCAAAGTTTTCACAAGTATTTAATCAACACCATCTTACATGTGTGTCTACTTGGCTATGATATAAACTTATATTTTGTTGTCACATGACTAGTATAGAATGTCTGTATTTGCAGCGTCAGACTATCAGTAGAGGCAATTTTTACATTTTATGAATGATTTGGAACGGAGACATGTACCTCTATTTAAAGCGGTTGATGGAAGAGAGTGGAAATCGTTCATTTAGGATTGAAGTTTCTATAATTTTAAGTGTTGGAAAGAAAAGAGAATTTAAATAAAGACAAATTCTAAATTCGGGATCATATTGAACTTAATTTTTTCAACAATCATTAAGTTTCTTATCGAAAATTATTGTAAGGTGTCTAACCCATACCACCCCCAACAAGGTTACTAATAGAGTCGCACACGATCAAATAAAGTCTATTCATATTTAGCTTGTTAAGTTTTTGCGTTGTTCATGTTTTGCTGGCTGTGTTCTAATTAAGCCCATTACTTTTACTTTGAGTCCGTGAATTTTATTTTATTAACATTCAGCTTGTTAAGCGCACATATTATGTGATACTTATCTTCTTGAGGCAATTATATCCATATACGCATGTTCCATGTTGTTCCGTTGTGGTTAGGTGTTCGATTCGAAAATTTCTATTTAAATGGTATTTGATAAGTTTCATATTACCAATTTTAATTTTGGATACAAATTTAGTTTAAATAAAATTACCAATTAGAAATCGGATACGAATTCAGATATAAGGTATTAAAATTCAAATTATCTGAATACTAAATTAATTACAATATACATATATATATATATACTTATACTTATATAGATACACCCACATGGCCACAATGCCACGTACACCGTCAATATTCGAAAATTAGTAATCGAAAATTAATTATAATATACATATATATTCAATTTCAGATAATATCCAAATACCAATTAGTATTCAAAAAAATTGACAATTCGGATTCGAATTTGGATATTTCTACTGATTTCGGATTCGAATTTAGTAATGGATTACAAAATTCGTATTTGAATTCGGATATACTATATATTCGAGTCAAAATATCTGGTTTGCACATCTACTCGTGGTCCTTAAAATTCTATTGCGTTGTTGATGGGGGAAAATGTTGTTCTATGCAAGTACTTGTATTTTGAATTTTGAATTTTGAAACAATATATACTTGATAAAAGTTGGAGTCCATGTGAAATATTTAAAGAAAATGACCAAAACTTATTTCCCTCCATTTCATTAGGAATATTGACAGGTTTAATGACGTTTGTGGTGAACAGATGAAGCCAAACGAACACATTGTTGGACTAATGGTGGTACATATCAGGTGCTCTAGTGAAGGAATATCATATTTATGAATAAATTAGCGTTCAAGAAACATATTTGGATATATTTGCATGCATTAATGTGTATTACTTTCGGAGGGACTTGTCTAATTGTCTTGAATACTCTCGGAATGAGAAACCTACCCACCCACCCACCAAAGATTCAGAATCCATTCCACATTTCACCCCTAACCCTCGCAACATCCCCACCCCTCTCCCGACCTCATCTTCTTTTCTTCATCCCCGACGCCAACTCCCACCCCCTCTCCTCGTTCCCTCTGATCGTCGTCCCTCCCCAATCACCGTCCTTCCCCCCGTATGACTACACGCCACCTCCCCCGATCGTCATCCCTCCTCAATCCCACTACATGCCGTCCCTCCTCGATCCTACACGCCGTCCCCAAACTCTTCCCCCAGACCGACCAACCACACGCGTCCCCCGATCTGACCAACTACTACCCTTCGTTCCTCCGCGGTGACACGACGAGCATCCACTCCGTGGCGACCCGACGAGCATCCATCCTGCGTCTCCCAGGTTTGCATCCATCCCGCATCACTTCTATTTTGCCCTCATCTTGCATCTCCTACTTCATTGCCCGCATCATCCATTCCATTCATCTAGAGAAGTCATGTGAATATATTCCTAATATCTCAATAAATTAGGATATATATTCAAAGAATGGAAATACATATCCCTAACTTCTGAGAAAGCCTATACAGTGAAGATGATTGAGAATTTGATATTCCCTGACGTGTTTCCAACAATTGACAAGATATTATTATAATATGGGTTTATGGTTTTGAATGGTCTGGAGATGGTTCGTTTTTGCTTTTCTTGATGTGTAGTTCTTTTTTACATTCTTTACCTTTGTCGGATGCTTTTGTTCTTTCCTTCTGTTATATTGTGATGATATTGTATATGATCATGTACGGAAATGGTTTCATCACAATTGACCTTTTAATACAAAGGAGAAGGAAGAAACAACTACAATTGCTCGTTATGATTATTACACTCATAAATGTAGTGACTATGGTGTACATGATGTTGTGTATGTTAAGTGTGACTATGCATAAGATCGAACATCCACATTACAACAAGAGAGAAAAGAAGCGTTGTAGATTAAATAATTTAAATAGGTTGATTACCGAAAGTGATATAATTTGTAAGTGAACTTGGTATAGATAGGAAAACATTTACCGTTCTATGTGAGATGGTTAGGGACATTGGAGGGTTGAGTGGATGTTTCGCACTTTTGGTTTTAGTTGGGATGATGAAAAGAAAATGGTACAATGTGAAAGGCAAGCTTATGAAGATTTTTGTAGGGTATGGTTTTTATTCTTGCATACTTTGTCCTTCATAAATTGTCTTGATTGTCATTTCTAAAGTTTTTCCTTCAGACTCATAAATCAACTCAAGGATTGTGGCAAGTTTCTTTTCCATACCTGGATAAACTTAATATCATTTTTTGTGTTGATCGAGCTAATGGGATTGTTTCCAAGACTTTTGAAGATGTTGTTGATGGTCAAGAGAATGAGTTGGTCGACCTTGAAAATGATGAAACTAGTGGTGATCATGAGATGGAGGAAACGGAGTCAGTGAACCTACCAACTCAACCTTTTCCAAGTGAACCAAGTACCAAAAGGGCAAAGAGGGAGACGACACCAAAGGCAAAAGGGAAGAAGAAGATGGTTGTGGACTTAACTTCTTCTGTGTCTAATATGTCTTCTAACTTGTCTAATTTTATGAACTAAATGAACATCATCTTTCAACCATTGCAAGTGCTATGTCTACCACTCAGCAGCATGAACAAGTTCTCATGGCTCGTGAACAAGCTATTATAGCTCGTGAATAGTAATTAGAGAACCAAAAAAAAGTTTTTGATAAATGAGCTGCTTAGCATTGATGGATAACTAGATTTGAAGCAATGTTGGCTGCAAAAAAATTAGTCTCGGACTCGAGTAATCTTTCTCTCTTTTATGAGAGTCCAGACGAAGAGTGGAAGAAAGAATTTGTTATCAACATGATTCATCATAACTTGCCACCTCGTGGTAGTAGTGATGCTTGATATATTATATATGTGTTTGTTATTTTTGTCGTAATTCTAGACATGTGTAATGTACTAGAGACGTATTTGGTAAACTCTTGGATGTCTATTTTTGTTATTCGGACATATATGATCTTGTACCAACAATATGAATGTTTAATATACTATATGGTGGAGTTATATTATGGAAGTTGTATATGTTTGTGCAATTTTTAAATGCAAATAGATTTGAGCAAATATTAATGGTAATTTTTCTATTTAATATAAAAAGAATACATATTACATGTTGAATATTAAAGGTAATTATATATTCATAGGATGTTAATATTTCGACTATGAATACATATTATATGTTGAAATAATAAACAAAAAAGGAAACATATGATTCCATTCCTAGGATAAACCAAACAGCATGAATCGGAGTTAGAATCCATTCATTATATAAACCAAACACCGAAAATCAAGAATGTGAATAATATCCATTCCACCCTGGTATAAAATTCTGATTTCATTCCATTCCAAGCGTCCCAACCAAACACCCCCCTTATGATACATTAACGTGTATATATATCACTTTCAAAAGAACTTGTCTCCTATTTCTTGGAATTTTATTGGGCCTTGCATGCAAAGGGACGCATACTTTTGTGTTTAATTCGACCGAATCATTGGGTTGGATAAATGTCGGCCCAGTCATTAATAGTCCAGTCAAGTCAACATAATGTTTTCAAGTAATAATATAGTGTAATCTCGGAAAAAGATAAATAGTGCACTTTTCTTTTTTCTTAAGCATTTGTTTATTTTAATTAACTCCGAACATGTAATTCATACATGTCCACGTCGATGTTAAACCAGAGGTTTCTTAGAGCACCCTTAATGGGGTCGGGTCTGAGGGGGACCCGACCCCAACCCCTTAATGGGGGCGGATCCAGGTCGGGCCCAGACCTGGGTCTGCGACCCGACCTGGTAGGTGACCTGGGTTGGCTTAAAACAAAATGTTAATTTTTTTTGAAATATTTATATTTGTTATTTAATATATAAATGATATATGTATGATAATTTATATAATTAGAATTTATTCGATATAATTAAAATAAATAATGAAAATTAATAAGATAAATGTAAATAATTAGTAAAAAAAATATAAGTAATTAAAAAAAGTAAGATAATTGTAAATGTATATAATTAAACAAATTTACCTAACAAAATAGAACACATGAATTTACCCAGGTTCACCAAAAAACGCATTAGTAACCCAAAAAATCGGCAGAGAATTACTAAATTATTTGAGTGACCATTATTAAATCTACTTTTTTGAAATTATTTGATAATTAGCGTAATTTAACTAGATTAAGTTATTGTAGAAATAAATTATTTAGTAGTTTATGTGTTTTTGTGATGAAATAGAAAATAAGGTAAAAAGAATTATGTGGATGAGAGAGAGTGTTGAAAGTGGGTTGGGGTTAAGAAGTAAAAAATGGGTTGAGTGGTGGGTTGCATAGTATTTTTTGCTGACGTGACGGATAGAGAAACTAGGTTGGAGGAAAAAATGGAGTTGTGGTTAATGGTACTCTAAGCACATCCATTGTCCCGATTCCAAATTCAACCTAACATTTTTCTCTCTCCTAAAACGAAAACTCTCTCTATCACAATCCAACATTTCAACACTCATCTCTTTCACGTCATTTATTTTTACCATCTTTTTTATTCTTTCACAACAATTCAGAAACTACATGATAAATTATTTTTACAATTAATCTAATTAAATAACAAGTATATATTCAGTTCAATGAATGCTCACAAACAAAAATGATACACTAATATTTGGATGGGAGTGGTGTATTAATCATTTGATAAGTAGGTAGGTTGGTAGCATCCTTAATAATTACATTAGAAAACCATTTTTGTTGCAAATAATTTTACTTTAAAAGATGCTGCACTCTAGTTCAAATACAAATCAATCATCGACAAAAAGAAGCGGAAAAACTTGCGAAAGAAAGAACAAAATTGACAACGAATTCGTAGGTGCACGCTGCATAACTTAGTAGAGTCTATGTTTGGTAGGCCGAAATCAAACAACATAATTGCATGCTTGACATATTTTATCTTCATAACCACATGCAATGTGTTTTGTGACTCTTGTCGTCATCAAAATTTCCATAAATTTCCACAAAAGGGTGGGAAAATTTTAGATGGTCCTTTCTATGATTGAGTGTACCTAAAATGTAGCACATATACATTTTGTTTGTTGAAAGGTTAAGCGTATATGCATTTATGAAACTTGTCCAATTCACCTTGTATCATTTAATGCCTTTGTCGGACATGTATTTTGTATGCACATTTATGGTAATAATTCACTTTCATCAAGTGATGCTTCTCCCTTCCAATATTAGTGTTTGTATGTTAGTACAAGAAATAATGAATAACAACTTAACTACATGGAAGAGATTTTGTAGCAAGAAATCAACCGCAAACATGATTGGCGGTTGCTCTAGAAATGTTGGGAAAGAAACTTCAAGGGACAAATAAGAGCGCGGTTGGGAAAATTAAGAATTAGACAAATTGAGTTAGCTTAACCAATTAAGGTATCTAACTAAGGAGATTGTATAATGGTTAATTTCATCTAGTATAAATAGATAATATATATAAGAGAGAGAAAGAGATATTATATATATATATATATGAATTGGGTAAGAGAGAAAAGAAGATGGCGTGCGTGTAGACCTGTCAATTGAGTCGTGTTCGTGTATTATCGTGTCTGACAGTTCTGCATTCGTGTCAAGATTTCGTGTTATCGTGTATAATATAAATTGAAAAGATTTCATCATGTTTAGATTGAAAATAGTTAAGTGACATGTTATATTGATATTTTTCATTCTAAATAACATCTTAATTGACAATAATCAAGTAAAAATAATTGATTATCTAACAAAAGATGCAGTTCGTGTCTGTTTCGTGTACAAAAACAACTTATCGTGTTATCGTGTCGTGTTCGTGTCAAATCGTGTACCAATTATTTTATATTTATATGTTCACAAAACATCGTAATAAATTATTTTAATCATACAAAAACATTCGTGTAAATTTGTGTCGTGTCCAAAATCTACGTACGTGGGGTGAGAAATAAAGCTAGGTAAAGATATAGGATGTGGGTTTGGGACGATGATCTTTCTAATCTCCAAACCCATCACTCCCCCAGAAGAAAGTGGTATCACCTTTCCATCAAATCAAATCAATCAAGTATGGCACCCCAAAGATACAATGCTTTTACCTTTTCCAATCATAACCTAACCAAATTAATGATATCTTTTGATTTGATGACATTAATGTGTTTTTCACGATGTATGTGATTTCCTCTTGAAATTGGGATGGTGATATAGACAAGCTTCTTGCATGATTGCAATTTGCAAGTTTGAGGTGTTGACAACAATTTAAAGAACTGTCACTTAACATGGATGATGGAATGTCTTGAATGAAGTGTCGTTATTAATCATAATTTGGGAATCTTTAAAGGCAAATACAGGTATTTGTTTTTAATATCCAAATTTATTCTCGTTGATTAATTTTCATTATAAATGGATAAACCTGATACGAGACTATTCCAGCAGTGCAAAGATGTAACCGTATTTAGTTTAGAATATTAATGCAGCCTTCCGATAGTAAGTGTCCAACTTAATAAATCGAAATTGACTTCGTCTTAGCATCTAAAACAAGTAAGCTGTTAAAAATATACTTGACTGGGGAAAGCTGGATTAATCGAAACAGGAAGTGTGCGTCCCTTTGGGTCCTTACAAAAAGAATTTCTATAATATTCCATACCTAACTTAATCTACGTAGATAATCTATTAAGCCAATGCATACCAACTACTAGATCAATAAAATACTTCTATTAACTTTTGCTCATGATTAAGTCGAGCTTTTTTTACAGGAAGTGAACCATTTAAATGTTGAAATTCATGAAAGTCACTAGCAATAAAATCGTTAGTTTATAATTTCCTTTAGGCACCAATAATATTACACCAGCAGACCAGATTATTTGGAATATACCAAGAATCCCATTATGCACTAAACTTCACCTCACCATTACACATTTAATTATTTATGGGTTTGTTTTCATTGAGGTGATGTTTAATTTGTGTGTAGTGAAGGTAATTAGCACTATATATCAACACGGGTATCGAATTTTTTTTAAGGAAGCTTAATGACCCAAGATGGTTTATGAGAAGGCTAGTTAATTAACTTGTGAAAGTATATAAGATAGTATGTTGAAGACTTAAGGTAATACTTATAGAAAATGGTTGAAATCCTGCAAAAGGATTTTTGTCGATGCTCTTTTTTAAAAATTCAAAACAAAAAAAAACTTAGTCCTGGGATAATTAATACCAGAACATCAAATTTTAGCAATCTAATTCATATGTTTAAATTTTTAAAAATAAGATGGAAGTAGAATAGATAAATAAAAAAACAAATGATTTAGATATATGAACAGAGCATGAGAGCAACAACTTTTGCTGCAAACTGAAGTTAGCTAGGTGTTGTTTAGCTATAATTAATTGAGTGGAAAGTCAAACTAATCTAGTACCAAATTATCAATATAAATACTTGAAGATACACTTTATTAAAACTAGATTTGTTAAATAAAAGCTTGTGATCTATATTGGAACATCTTCTACATATCATATTATACGTGTACATAGGAAGATCAAAATATTAAAAGGATCCATTTTCCTAAATCATGTTATTCTTTATACATCATTTTCATGTGCGCGGAAGAAGACATGTATTTGGGTCCAAATAAACATGTTGAAAGAGACGCCTACACCACAATTAATAATTATGTCCCATGAGAAATCAAAGCAAAGCATGGAGGTTGACACTTGGAATCTTTCAAATGTCACGTCATCTTCTTTGGGCTCAAATCATAGGGATTGGGTTTGATTTTGATATAAATATATTATACAGTTACGGGGATTGGCCGATTGGGTTGTGCCCAACTGATTGATGTAACTATTAATTAAATGAGGCAATGCAGTTATGATCTCATGTACAACTGGGTTTCCAACTAATTGATGGTGGTTAACTACCTAAATATGTTAAGTGCATTTTAAAATCTTCGCTCGTGGAATCCTAAGTTAATGCAATGCTGGCCATCATATCTATCGGAGCACTTGGAGATCTGAATTATGTTTTACTAACAAGTAGGAATACTATTATAATTCATAGCAAATTTACCATGCATGTTATATGTTTTGCGGAACATATCATCAATGAAGATCTTCGAGCACCGTTGCTCGTTTGTTTGTCGACGTAATTTCTGAGTCGTATAGACTTCTTATGGGGAAAAATAGTTATTACTGGTGGCAGGTGTAATTTCATATTTACCAATGGAAATTCAATATGTTAGGTAATTTTTCATGGGGGTGATAACCCTTTTCTATTAAATTGCAAAAAGAAAAGGGTTTAGTACAGTATAATTTGTCCAGTTGTCTTCGTTTTTTAGGAAAATCCTTTGACCTAGTAAAGTCTTAGATTTCTTCCATCCTACATTATTGTTTAGTGACGTTTTACACTTGAACTAAAGTGAAGAAATTTAAATATTATCCACGACATGAAAAAAATATTGTTCAAGGTTTTAACGCACCTAACAACCATGCCAGAAACATATTTGAACTTTCACTAAGACCAAGTGTCGCATAATTATACATTCCCCAAACATACGAGGGTTTGAAAAAAATTAACTTATAGCTGAATTAATAGATGTCTGATCCAAACAAACACTGTACAAGAAACTTCAGATTTGCTGTTATGATTTCAAACTACACCATCTACACTAGTTTTACGTATTAATTTGAATACAATATCACTTCACTTATAGCTACTTACTCTTTTTTTGGCTTTTCGCTCATCCTTTTTATAAAAAATATTATTACTTCAACATACATGGTAACATGTTATTTATTACTAGTTGAAATACCAGCCAAATACGAAACTTATATGCTCAATACTTTACCAAAAATCTTACAATGTAGGTGTAAAATGTTGTAGTTTACCTTGAATATGTGATTAAAGTATTTGTGGGATAAAACAGACGATCGGTCGACCGGATGTGTGTTTTGATTTGTCCAGCAGAAGTGCATGTCCATTTTCGATCGTCCGGAACTTAGGATTTGGTCGACCGGGCACACACGAGGAGCTGGGTAAAAGTGTCTGTCCATTTTCGGTCGACCGAAACTTAGGAATCAGTCGACCGAGCACACATGAGGAGCTGGACAAAAGTGTCTGTCAGTTTTCGGTCGACCGTAACTTAAGTGATTCGGTCAACCGAGTATGCACTCGAACAAGGAAGAAAAGTTACTGTCGCTTTTCGGTCGACCGATACTTTAGTTTCGGTCGACCGGTAAAAGCTGGTTCGTGATACAGTTAGAGGATCGGTCGACCGTTGGACCTATTTTCTGCCAACGTTTTGCACATTTCTCCACGCGATTTTGGAGCAATTAATACTTGTTTAGGCCTAATATATAAAGACATCGTCCCCTTTTACTTAATGGTAATTCTTATTAGTCTACTTTGTGTTTTTGAGAGAAAAGAGAGAGAACATCCTTGTTGATTCGTTGGGAGAATTTGAGCCGGGTATCTTCGTCGGTTCGTTCACGTCTCCTGTAAGTCTCCCTTGTAATATGTTTCTCTATAGTGGATTTGAAGTTTTGTCGTCCGTGGTTTTTCCTGCATTGGGTTTCCACGTTAAATCTTGCGTGTTTTGTGTAGTTTGGATTTTGGATTTTGGATTTGCATTCGTTCTTAATTTTCGTCAATTGGATTTGCTATTTCGATTTCGCTGCGTATTTGAGATTGATTTTAATCTCCTAACATAAAATGTAGGAAATCGTTGTCATTCCAAGTATAATTTTATAAAATTCGACTTTTTACAAGTTCATAGCGATTAGGTCGTAGTTTAAAAGGTAGTCAATTTAACAGAAACAAGAAAGGACCTTGAGATGTGAACATACTTGTTTGCATATAGTTGTCTTTCTTTAAGGAGTATACATTACAACAAGCCATATAAGATAAGATGTGGATGTGATTCCATTTGGAAGACCACTTCCATTACTCTTCCTTGCCCATGCACGTGGGCTCAACTTTGGTTGTTTAGTACAGTAAACTTGTATTAAATTTAAATAGCATACTTAAATGTCGACGTTACTTATGCCTTCGTTCAGTACGATTAACTGATATAAGAACAAGAACAATAGTAATTCCTGGTTAACAAATTAAGAACGAAGTACTTTTTCACTTGTGATTGACCTTTTGATTGGGTGTAATTTTTCAAGATGAAGAGGAAGGTTAGAGAGAGATTTGAGAGAGAGAGTGAGAGACTGTTGACACGCAAGGATCGCCGAAAGAAACGCATCGGACTCGATGGATATGGAAAAATTGATGGTAGGTCCAAGAACATCCAATTATGTGCTGGATCCATTGATTTTCCAAAAACTTATTATGTCTTTATATCTCTTGGAATCTTATCATTGCCCACGAAATCCTTTGCACGAGATTTTTTTGAAAGGTATAGTTTAGTCTTTTTTGGTGTGAGTACGTACGTGTCCCGACCTATCACGTATTTTATTTGTTTGTTTTCCAGATTAAAAGAGATATTCTATTTTGTGGATAAGGGAAATACAAACGCACGAAGGGAAGTTCAGTTTTGTCCGACCTCAAAGAGCGCATTCAGACTTTCTGTAATTCAGGATTTTACTTAGTAAAGTTTAATCCAATTCAATTTACATAAAAGCAGTTTATAAATCGTGTATCATTTTACTAATATTTTCTATTCTTTTAACTTGTAAGAGGAAGATATACGTATTATTTTCACAAAAAGGATCGCAAAACTCAACAAATGTAAGTACGAAAATCTTTTCGAGTATGCAAGAAGTATAAAGGCTAGATTAGCATTTGTATATGTGCAGTTTACTTGTATATCAAATATATAGCCTCCAAAAAAATGGAAGCTGAGAGGGGAAAAAGTCAATTTATTAATATATTATCAAAAATTCAATTTTGACATGCATACGTTGACACACAAAACCTTTATTACAAGTAAGTGAGAGTTCTCGTATTATTTCTCCTTCAACAACCAAATGCAACTCGTCTCAAAGTATTCTAATATGATTATATGACGCTATATATGGTTCGGTAAACAATGTAAATGATCTAACCAAATACCTTGTGTTAAAGCAAGAACAAATTAATTATCCGTCAAGCTGACATGACAATTATTATATTATTACTTACATATACACATGCGACATGTGTCAGTAATAACATAACTTAACCACAATTGTTGGTAATTTTTAAAATTGACTGGGTAGTAATACTAAAAGTCGTAACAAATTCAATTTTTGAGATTTGTTGAAGGGTTTAGATGCAAATAAAAAGTAAGAAATTAAAGAAAAGAATTGACAATGGTAGTTGAGTCGTGGGGAAGTGGAGACTTCGTTAGCTCGTCGTCTTTGTTTGTTTTTTGACCACAACACCACATGCAGATGCCACGTTGTCTTTTCTTTCTCATCACTCCACCGCCATCTTTCTGGTTCGTTTGCACATTATTTTCCAAACTTTACAGTTACGAATATCGTTTCTATAATAATGTAATCACCATTTTTTTAACACTTCGGAATAAATTTATTGGAGCCTCTGAACAGGGCTGTCTGGCACTACGACATTGGCATGTCTATTTGCGTCCTCCGTCTCTTATTTTATCAACAAACACCATCACTGTGGTTTGCATCTTTCGGACAAATTGTATTAGTGAAATGCACCTTAGTACGTGTACTTTATTTGAATAATATTCCATCCGTATTCCACACAAAAATGTGATGGCTTGGACTTTGGAAAGAAAAGGTAGATTTTCAGCTACACATTTTGTCAAAGTAGTTCGTGGAAAATGTGTTATTGCATCTGCATGTGATGGTAGGTTGCAAAGGAGGATTCATGTGAACACAACCTATGCTTTTTAAGCTATATATTTATATATACACACGCTCAGGTTCAATTTTATGGCCTCTGGTTTTAGCTGAAATTTCTCATTATCTTGTGGTTTGGTTTCCGAATTGCCTAAATATGCAAAAGAAATGTAATGATGACCAAAATGTTTTGACTGGTTGAAAATGGACGTAGCAATGACACATAATTTGGAAGTAGTGAAAATTATTGGAAAATTACAATAGGGACGATCGAGACTCCATATGCGCATCAAAGGAACTCATGTAACCAAAAGTGAAGTGAGGTAATATGATTTTTTGGTGAGATTCAAGTTGTCATAAGGAATTGAAGCGTCCCATACTACTTGTGTCTTCTGTAGAACCATCTAACATCTTTAAAGATTTTATGTTAGAAACATTAGCACATAATATTATAAGTTCATGTTTTAAACCCTTTTTGTGTTTTGTAAAGGATGAGAATGCTATTTGATTGCCCCGATACGATCTACTGTCTTGGCGTGACACTATTTATCTTGCAATTGAGATCAATCTACTGTCAAGAGGTCATTCTTCAAGTTCGTTAGTCGTTACCATCAGAAACGTCTATAATATTTACTCTTTTGAGGTTAGTCTAAGCACATGTAAAAAACTCACTCGCACACGTTACTCCATCCTCCGGGAAATAAATCAAATAAAAGGGAGGACTTGAGACAAAAACTCGAAAGAAAATCCCAAATCATGAAAAAACTCCAAACTCTGCACACCTTAGCCACAACCAGTAGTAGTGGTCAAGTACTGTACTGGGATGAATTTTCTTTTTCAATTTTATAATACCAAAACTCAGAGAGGAGATGTTACATAGTTAGTGTTGTTGCTGCATGCATGCCTGCCTGCCTGCTAGAAACTGTAGACAAAGACGAGTGACATCTGCTTGCGTCAGTGCACACTTACATGTCTTCGCCATGCGAGACTCCGAATAATAAGTTACTTTCTTTTTGTGGGAAATTTACCTTTTCTTCTCATTAAATTTAAACCTACGACTACTCGTGTGTTCATACAAGGCATGAGATCTTTGGTAACTCATGTCATGTCTGTTCATCAAGAGTCAAGACCTTTGGTTGCTTGTTTTTGGGTGAGTGGGTGAATTTGAATTTTACCGAGTTAGACATCAATTTTGCATACGTAAAGTTGCGTCTAACGACTTCTATTGTTGCATACTTTGCAGTTAGTAGACCATAAAACCGATCCAAACGGCTTCTGTTGTTACGATTTATGTAGTGTGAAACTGGACTTCGAAATTAACATTCGACTTAAAAGCTACAATCCACGAATAATACTTGACAACCTTAATTCACAAGTCAGAGCTATTTCATTTAACTGTGAGTCAAATTTAGACGACCTAAAACCACAAAAATTAAACATTATATCAAATGATAACATACTACATCTTACACTTAACAAAAAAACATTACCCAACAATAACGGGTCGTATCTTAAGTTAAGGCAAACTGAACTTCAACAAACTCATGATCTTGAAATAGTCAAACAATAAATTAAATAATCATCTAATAAGGAAAATAATAGATGACATCACATATTGACTTATAATAAGTAAGTTTGACAAAAGGAAAATGAATTTGCAAGGAAAAGAAATGTTTTTGCGTCAAGAGGAATGGAATTGCTTAATAAAAAAAATGGGTCTATTTGGGAGATTCAACACCTTACTAATATTGAGGAAAAAGCTCGAGAGTGGCTTAAGGCAGAGGAAAGAAGGGTGTTGCAAGGTTGGCAAGACTGAGAGAGTTTGAAGAGTTCAGTCTCGTTAGGTCAACCTCCCTCAACGTCGACTACTAACAGACACCTAGGTTGGCTGCTACTCCTCGATTTTGGGAGATCTCATGTTTTCTATGGTTGCTTTGTTTTGAACCTGAAGGCTCCTATTCCCTTGTAAGGGGAAAATTTGTAATAGTAAGGTCATGTGGTCTTATTGCACAATATTTTATTAATGCAAGCATTTTTCATCAAAAAAAAAAAATTGCAGGGAAAAGAAACACAAGTTAAGAAGACCTAAATATCCTACCTGTCCCCACCTCACACTCTCCCCTAAACTCACTCCCACTTCACACTTTGGTCTTGAGTCTTCCCAACTATAAATAAACAAACACATCTCTCCTCTTCCCATCACACACACCTTCCAAAATCCAAACAAGACCAGCCCATGTCCCAGAACTAGACTAAACCAGACACTAAACCAGAGTCAATGGAGAAGAAGGCAGGGGTGGTGGCTGAGGCCGTGCAGTACCTCAAGGGCTTCATCCTCCTTGCCCGCTCTTCCATGGTCAGGCACTCCTCCACTGATGAGGAGACCAATGAGTCCCCCAACAACAAGCTCAGGCTGCCTGGAGGGTGGAAGACCATGCCTTACATTATAGGTGAGCTTCTGTTAATTTGAGTCTATTCTTGTTGGTTGGCTGTCTTGTTCTTTGTTTGCATGTGGGATTTGGTTTTGGGTCTTTTCTCTGATATTGTTTTGACAACATTTTAGTTGGGAGAAAAAGGGTTTTGTTTGTAAATAAAGTTCTTTTTTGTTAAATGTGGGCAGTGATTTGTCACTGCATTTTTATTGGTTGTGATATTTTCTAGTTTTTTTGGTATTTCTTGTGAATTTGAGATGTGATGGAATCGATGTGGGTAGTGGTTTCTCACTAGATTTATGTTGGTTGTGGTTTTTGTAATTTTGGGTAATTTTTGGAAAATTGATTACAATGATGTAGGCAATGATTTGTCACTACCTTTTTGTTGGTTGTAACCTTAAGAGTTTTGGGCATTTTTCGAAAGGAAGTCTAAACTATTGAAATTGAGGTGTATATGCAGTGATTTGTACTACACTTTTGTTGATTGTATAGCCTTTACAGTTTTGGCTGCTAATGGAATTGATGTAGGTAATGCTTTCTCCTTGCATGCTTGTTGGCTAACTATTTTTAATTATAATGTTTTGTTAATTTGTTTGTGTTGATGTAGGTAATGAGTCGTTTGAGAGAGTGTCCAGTTTCGGATTGACGGCCAATTTGACAGTTTATTTGGTTAAAAAGTACCACATGCCTCAGGTGGCTGCCGCCAACTTCATCAACATATGGACCGGCACCACCAATTTCGCTCCCCTTCTCGGTGCCTTCCTTGCCGACGCGTACTTTGGCAAGTATAAGGTCCTCGCATTTGCCTGCATCGTCAGCGTTCTGGTAATTACATATTCGCCTTCCCAAGTAGTTTATCGGTATAGGAACAATATGATTCTAATAGTTGGTATCAAAGCATTTAGTTTATCTTCAGACTTCAGTGTTGATAAGTGTTCCGTAACTTGTGGTGTCAAAATAGTTTTAAATATGTTTCATCTATCAATGTTTTATTTAACTAGTGCTATGTTTCTCAAGAAGTGTTATTGATATCAGGTTGATTTGACTTTTAACATTTAATATCGGAGAAGTATCTCAGTTTTTAGTGTTAAGTGAATATTTTCTAAAAGTAGTATTTTGTTGTTCCTCGACAAATTTAATTGCTTTTTGAGCAATCCAATCCTAAGATTTGGTCTTAAAAGAGTGTTTTATTTTGAGTGTCCCTAAAGATTTGCTCCTAACAAACAACATAACTGTTATGTTGTTTCTTGATAAGTGTATATTTTATTTTCCTTAACATACCTCTTATATGATTCAGAATTAGATAAGTGTATTGTTATTAGAAGTGCTTTGTTCATCATGTGGTATGAAAAAATTTGGTTGTTCCGGCTGCAGGGAATGGTCGTAATGACACTGACTGCAGGCATACACAGCCTGCAACCTTCCAGTTGCAGCCCAGAGGCCATCCAACTTGGGCAATGCACCTCCGCCTCCGGTGGGCAAATGGGTGTGCTCATCCTTGCTTTGGGTCTACTTACAATTGGGGCAGGTGGCGTCCGCCCATGCAATTTACCGTTCGGGATGGACCAATTTGACCGCACCACCGAGTACGGTCGGAAGGGCACCAACAGCTTCTTCAACTGGTACTACACCACCAACACGGCTGCGGTCATGGTGGCAGTCACCTTCATCGTGTACCTTCAAGACAGTGTTAGTTGGGTCCTCGGGTTTGCAGCCCCGGCTTTGCTCATGCTTTTGGCAACTGTACTCTTCTTCATTGGCACCAACAGGTATATTCATGTCCCGCCTGAAGGGAGCATCTTCAGCGGCGTTGCGAAAGTGTTTGTTTCTGCGTTCAAAAAACGCTCTCTTCGCCTTCCAGCTGATCAAGAATCAACGCTTTACAATCCTCCATTCGAGAGCAGAAGCAACCTTGTTGTCAAACTCCCACTTACACAACAATACAGGTTAAAAAAACTTGTGTATTTGCTAATTCTAGTATGACTAGTTTTTTTTTGTTTTGGTTTATCTGATCCTGGTGGCTGCTTCATCCAACAGTTGTCTCAACAAAGCTGCAATCGAACTCGAGGGTGAGCTGAGCTCTGACGGTAAATTAGCAAAGCCTTGGCGGCTCTGCACCGTTCAGAGAATAGAGGAAGTAAAATGTTTAATAAGGGTGATCCCGATATGGGTGTCCGGCATCACTTGTTTCGTTGCAATTGGGCAATTGTGGACATTTGCTGTTCTCCAGTCCTTGACAATGGATCGCCACCTTGGACCTCACTTTGAAATTCCGCCAGGCTCGTACGGTGTTTTTGTGCTCCTTGCAATTGTGCTCTTCCTTCCAATATACGATTGCCTCCTCGTGCCTATTTTCCGAAAGTTCACTGGGCTGGAAAATGGCATTACATTGCTTCAGAGGATGGGGATTGGCATTGTGATTTCTGCCTTGTCGATGGTTGTGGCTGGGATTGTGGAAATGAAGAGGAGGAATTCTGCAGTAGCGCATGAAGGGTATGTTCAGCATTTATTTTATAATATTTGTCATCATTTTAGCTACATTTTCAAATCCACGAGTTATTTAAGTTGGTGATCAAGTTATGTTTTAGGTTCATGACGCCTATGTCATCATTGTGGCTCGTGCCTCAACTCGCGTTGGTGGGGATATCCGAGGCCTTCAACGCTGTGGGTCAGATAGAATTCTTCACCCAACAGTTCCCCGAGCAGCTGCGGAGCATGGCGACATCGCTCTTCTTCTGCAGCCAAGCAGGCGCAGGCTACCTGAGCAGCCTGGTTGTGACTGTAGTGCACGACAATACAGGGCGTCACGGACGCCCAAATTGGCTCGACGACAACATAAACAATGGAAGGCTCGACTACTTCTACTACCTACTAGCTGGAATGGGAGGTCTGAATCTAATATATTTTTTGGTGTGTGCACATTTCTACCATTACAAGGGTGCTCCAGATGTGATGCCACTGGAAGAGCAACACAAGCAAGTTCATGACACTCCTGCAGAATCACACTAGAGTTTGGGAAGATGGACAAAAGTGCAGCTTTGTTTGGGGGGGTTTTGAGTGCGGAATGGAAGCGTGTGTTTTTTGGTGATTCATTTGTTTTGCTATACAGTGTACTGCTTACTATTAAGTGTTTAAAATGGTTGTGTACACATTCCTTTGTCCATAATTCATATCATCCTAATATCATTCACTATGTCTGGGGTATATGTTGATGTTGAACTTGTACTTTTATGCTTTTATTAGCTATATGGCATTATGAAAACTAGGAGTGTAGCTCAATTATTAGAGTTCTTCAAATGGAAAAGCCAACATACCAGTGGTTGTACTAGTGTGTGTGAACTTCAGTTATGGTTATAAGCGATTTTCAAGATACTTTCTCAACAAGATTTGGACAGTTTAAATTTATTACTTAGCAACAGTGTGAAAGTCACTATGATCATGTCACCCTTGAGAGTTCAAATGTCTTTTTCTATATACATTTTCTTTTCTTTTCTTAAAGAGACTTTAGTTCAGGTTGTCACTCTTGTGACTTCCCTTATGGGGCAACGGTCAAAGACAAGAAAATGAGAACAAAGCTGCAAAAAGGAAACGTGACACACTGACACGGTTCGCTCGATCCAGTCAACGTCACAATCTTACAGGCCCAAGACATTATTGTACCAAATTTACCTCTCTTTCAAATACAAGACACTCCCCTTTATTTTATTGGCAATAATGGGTGGGATCCAATGGGAGATTCACCATAACAAGTAGAAGACAACAAGAATCCCTCGGGGGGAAAAATCTGAAGTGTTCTTGCGACCTACATTGGTTGAAAGTCAAAAGAAGATTCATGTCTGCTACCATTTCTTTCCATGCTACACTTTTCTCAAAAAAAATGCCAAGGAGAGCAAAGAAGATATTTAGATGTGAATTCACTCCCAAATTTAATTGACGTGTAGTTGCAGGATACTCTTGAATAAGTGACTAGTTGAGCTTACTCGTGTTAGTGACCAGTTTAGCTAACTTAGATTAGAAAGTGGTTTTATCTACACTTTTTTTTTATAACCCAGAATTCTATAACTTCTACTTTAGGACAAGTGGTTGCGGCTCTAAGACTAGATATAGTTTCTACACCAAGTTCGCCGAGACAAAAGGTTAGGTTCAAACCTATGTTGCGAGGAAATGATCAAATGAACACTCTCCCTACCAGCTGTATTTTGTCCTGGGAGGGGCTTATCTATGCTATATTAAATATCATTTTGCCAATAGCAAAGCAGTGTCATGCATTTACTTCGGTTCATATTTCAAAGATGACATGCAGTCCAATTTGGGTGCATATGATATGAAACAGACAGTCCGACAACTTGGTGGTTCACCTCGGGCAAAAGTATCAGCATACATTCCTCAGAGCAGACCAACTTGGGTATTGTCAAAAGGAAGAGGTAGCATAGGCAGAGACCGGCTAGAACAGAGGAGTGGGGGCAATACATTGGTCTGTGGTTGTGTGCATTGAATTTCAAGTTTTGTTTCAAGAAAACATCAAATTGATCAAATATATCGGCCACTCCGATACATATTTAAAAAAAGTGAGTTAATGTTACCATAGAACGACAGAATGGTTTTGTTTTGTACATTACCAACTGACCGAAAAAAACTTGTTTTGAGGTGTTGGGATTATAATGGACTAAATCGATGTGGCTATGTAAATTATTTGCATTTCTTATTTGTTATTAAATAGCAGACGGTCAATTGTGGTTTGCTTCATTATGTCTACTAAAAGTAGAAACACCCCCTCTAATTAGTAAGGTGAGAATGCATACATACATCTGACCCTCCTTACCAACCAAGGTGGGAGTCTGTTTTGAGGCACTAGAATAGTGTTGATTAATTTTTTTGATAAGTAATAGATTTAATTTTAATTATTAAGTGAACTGTGAATCTATTATTTCTGATCATGGGTTGTTAAGGGTGGAGAATCTGGAGATCCAATATACAACTCATCCCACCCAACTAATCTAGTACTCTCACAAGTTGTTGAATGTTTGAGTTGATGGTAGAATGACAGAAAGGTTAGGGTTCGTAGTACCACGTAATCTCAACATCCTACACCCACAAAAGCTAATAATCAAATGACATAATATAATAAGAGAATTATTTCAACACCAAAGTGTATCTGGAACATGCAGTCCGACAAAAGGGTAGTTAGCATTGGACAGGTGGGTTTTGCAGGACATTCTTCACAGCAGAGGTGGTAGGGATTAGGGAAGGGTGTCAAAGAATGCAGCAGCAGTAGATAAAAGAAAATGGGAAAGGGTTAAAACATAATACCAGAGGAATGGGGAGTTGTGGTTGGACTCAATTATTGTTGACAAGGTGGTTGTGGGTCAAGCTGCATGGGCTCCTACCATCCATGTGAAGAAAAAGGTGCACCCACATGTGTGTGTAGGTCCAACACACCCTGCCCATGTGCACCATCCGGGGATGATGGATGCTCTTGTCCAAGGTTTGGGTTGGAGAATTTCCCTGTAATCTCAAAGGTATATAACAATCAATCATGGAGCCAACACACCATGGCAAATTGACTGCTGAACTAAAAGCTTTGGAACTGGAGAAACAGTATACTTGAATTTAAGTTTGAGTGGGTAGGAGTCTCAGGGACAAACTTGATTTTGAAATCCAAAAGGAGCTGAGCAATTAGGCACTGAAAGATAGTTAAGCTAAGCTACTATTCAGATATGATTCTTACTCATACGGAGACAAACACAAGATGATCATGTGAGAACAAGACTTCTACAGAAGGGATTGCAACATAAAGAATTTTTTTTGCTGTAGTCCTTCCACGTTCACATCCAAATGAAAGAAACTAATTGGGACTTGTGAGGAAACTGACGCAATTACAAACATTTAAGAGTTCTTGTCAAACAAAACTTTGATAAGTTCACAAAGAAATTTTAATCAGGACACAACACTGTACAGCTTCAGAATTCCAGCATCGTGAGGACCCAATAATGTGGCTCTTTTTATTTTTTTGGATACGTCAAATAACACCCTGCTGATTCACTTCTGTCGATTGCATTATGCATGAAAGGGAGGAAACTTTACTTCCATTATCCAACGCTAGATTTACACTAACCATCAGCTTGCTAGGCGATAGTGGTGTCATCAATTTCTTAGGAAGTTACGTATCCTCTAAAGGTCATCTTCAGTCCTGACGTTTTATAAATGTCAATTTATCAAATCAACGTTCTCTTTCTTCAACTCACATTTGCTCCCTCTTAACAACATTTTGCTCTAACTATAACCTACAAGTAAATGTCAACTTGTCAAATCAACACTCTTTTTCTTCTGCATTGTTTTTCCCCTCATTAACAATTTTCAAAAATAACCAATTGATTAACTTATTATTTTTAAATTATTTATACAAAATAATTACTAATTCTAACTACTTCTCTAAATTATAATAATCAAACAAAAATTAAGATAATTAATTAGCAAAAAATAAATTTTAATTAAAATTGTGAAACTAATTAACATAATTAAACTATATTTAATTAAAATAATTAACAAAATCATTTCATTAACCAATACTAATTAATATAAAAAATAAACTAACTTAAAAAACAAAACAAAAATAAAAAAAGGAAACAATGACCTCCACCCAGGCCCACAACTAAGCGGTGGGCCGCCTGGTCTCGCACCCCACTGAGGGGTGCAGCAAAATGTCGCCGCACCCCATTGAGGGTTCCCTAAAGCACTGAGACATAGTCATTTGGACTGTGGCAGTCCAAAACGATATGCTTTACACATACTGCCTTCATAGCATATCCAGGAGAATCTGTTCTACTAAAAGCTTACAAAGGCAAAGAGTGAAATTGGGAAACCACGTCCACAAATAAGTTAGGCTTGACAGTCCATCGTACATTAGTCTAAATGTAACTAAAGACATAATTCAAAATCAGAAAATGATAGGAGTGGTATTGATGGGGCAAAAATGAAAACCAAATTTCCCAACATTAACATAACTGTGTAGTCAAAACACGAACTCGAGGGACACTTCATATATTCACCAATAAGAGGCACATAATGTAGTTGATTAAAAGTCAGCAAACAAAACATGCCACGAGTGTAAGATATTTACAAGACAGGTAAACTTCAAAGGAAACAAATAACCAGCACAATATGACATAAGTGAAAAGAATCAAAACCAATTCTACAAGGAAAAGAGATGGCAATCAAACCTTTTGTAATTAAAAAAACAGAAGAAAAAACTAGGACTAACTTCAGAAGGTATCACCAGGCTCCCATCTGCTTCAGGTGATGACAAGTAAGTTGTTTTCGTACCCATCATTGCTAACAACAGGACGCAGCGGGTCTATTATCCACACACCATCAATGATGAACTTTATCTGCATAACAATTATACTACCTCAGCTGCTGCTATCAAAAAGCCAATTTTAAATGTGCATTATAACACCAACCTCATATTGACCAGGATACAGTTTCAAATATATAGAGAATATTCCTGTGCTTGATCTCTCCATCACTCTCTATACAACAAAAGCTATTTATGTCAGAATTATGTCTTGCGTGACACATGTCAAGTGCTTAATTTGAAACAAAATCATGAGAATATGAAGAATAACAATACCAACATAATTATCATTGGCAGTAAAACAAGAACTAGATGTGTAGAACAACAGTACTCCCAAGAACGTACAGCCAACCAAGACAAGACATGATATTTTATATTGTGTTTCCTCTTTTTGTTGCCAACAACACCCAGAATGGACTGGCCACCAGACCAGGCGCTAAGATCTTCCTTGACGGATGGAAAATTAAAAGCCTTACAAGACCAACTGAACAGTCTGGTCAATTTGGAGTTTTTTTTTTGCCCTGTGGTCACTTAGAGTTAGAACTACAGCATGCCATCAACTCCCATTTCCTAATTTCTATTCAGGGCTTCGTTATTAGTAATGAAAGCAATCTCATTGCCATTATACTGAGAACCCTCTACACTTCTACCTTATCAAGTGAAGTGAAGATGCTCAGGAGTTAAAATTCTAGCTCCAACTTTCCTCTTTTATAGTGCATAGAAGTGAAGAAAAACTAAAATGAACAGAAAGAAATCAAAAGGAGAATAAAGTAGAAGTTGAAAATAAAGATCATACATTGTAAGGGATGGAATCACGTATTTTGAAATTTTAAATTACCAATATACATGAATCCTCATGTCTTATATTTTAGGATGCCTGTATTGGCCAACAACTATACACATTGAGACTTGTTTAGTTGTTTATGTACCAAAAAATCATAGGTGATATCAAACATTTATTAATATAGCACAATTTCTAGAAAAATATTGCAAGGTAGTGAGGCACACATGGTAAAGACCATAATAAAAAGAAAATACGGATACGAGGTATCTTTAACAGCACAAATCAACCCCAAGAATATCGAGGAAAAGTACTTGGACTCTATCAAGGTGCTGCAAAATTGAACCTTACACTGAGAAAAGAAAAGGTCACTAAAATGGTAAAAAGACTTGAGGCTTTTGAGAACATCCAGGAGATGTTTAACGAGCAAGAAAGATATAGGCGAAGTTAAAAAATAATCATTTACCAGTGAGTGTAAGAACTTATTATTCTAAGAAAAAGATTATGCACACCATTTCAAACAGGATAATTAAGAGTCCTAAACCCAATATGCAACATAAACCTGAACAGGAAAAATATCACGTTACAAACTGAAAAAAGAACATCATGTATGAATCTGCATCTGGTTGCAGCCACAATAAAAGCACACAACAATCTAATTTTTTCAGTAGGTCAAAAAACAAATACTAGGGAATAACAAAAAAACTGACCACAGTTTCACAATCTCTTTTGGTATATGAAACTTAAGAAAAACAGCAGCAAATTAAGAACTTACGCAAGTACAGGCCATCACTAACACAGATAAAATAATCTCAGAAATAATTTCAAATTGCAGGAACTACCAACCTGACTAGTCCAGCCATCAAAAGATCCAGTTAAATAAACCTCAGTAGCTGGACTAGGCCAAACTACAGAAACAGTACAAAGCATCTGCATGGCATTCTGGACAGAACGAACTCTTTTATTTCTTCCATCAAGTGCCTTCTGACCTTCACTTGAGAAGGCAGTTGTACACAATATTAGGAAGCACATTTTTGATAAAAAGAAATGCAAAATACAGAGAGGTAGGTATACATACAATGTCTCAAGAGCCATCTTCCCTTCTAATACTGTCAACTTTGCCCGAGTGGATCGCAATTTTTCTTGAGCTTTGATGATTTCGTTTTGCTTAAATTCCCATGCATCTGAAAGCTCATGCAACTCCTTTTCAGATGTTTCTTGGCTCTAAAAACTCACATGCAGTTGAAGATCATTAATTGGTTACTAGCCTAAGTTAGAAAACAAGTACTTTATATTTTTTGTGATAGCTGACAATTGAGACATATTACGAGCCAGGTTCGCACTTCAACAGCTAAAGAACATCACAAAGCAGGTGCAACCAGAGTCTTAAAGAAAAGGTAACTAACCATCTCAGGATCACCATGCAGAGAGTCCTTGTGACCCTATCCAATGGAACATAAGCTTGTAATAAATTTGTTTTTTTATCGATAGCCTGTACTACATTAAACAGTGGATTCAGTCCATTTCCTTAAAGAACTTGGCAAAGGGGGTCATCCTTAATGCTACAAGAAGGTATTCAATTTCCGAAGATTATTTCCGATTAGATTTCATTTAAGGATCATGCACCATGTACAAACTAAAGAAATGATAGAAGCATCCAAGGTAATACAGTTCGTTCCTGATTAATGTGAATACTTGATACTTGTTTGTTACAGGATTGGTAGACTATTTGCTAACAGGAGGTGATCTTAATTACGGACTTCACAGGCTACTCATTTAGTTTCAGTCAATATTGGTGTGTCAGAAGCTTTCTCAAGACCAATTTGTGTCCCTGTTTCCATCTAGTCCTATAAAAAGGATTTAAATCAAAACAATTAACGTGAGAATGGAAACATCCAGCTAGCTTGATCAGAGTATGAGCTAACAAAGTTAAGGCAAGACTGGCAAGTCATGATATATATATTTTAATTTGTAATCCACAAAAATGGTCAGAACTTCTATGGCATAGACACACATATATAAAAGACAAGAGGTACATAATTTAAGACATCATAATCAACATCACATATTTGGAGGGAATGAGATAGGAACCTCTGGCAGCTCAAGTCCATTTTTTGACCTTAATAAGGCCAGTGTGGTGCTCAGTTTGGATTCAAGCTGTTGCAGGCGGATATGTAGCTGACTCTGACCCTTCTCTTGAAAATATGATTTTTTAGCAACCTCAACCTTTCCATCTACACCCCGAGCAATTGATGGTTCATAGTTCACATGATTGTCATTTAATAGAAGTGGTTTTGTCACCTTTTGGTTTCCATTTGGAATAATTTCTGTGTCATACGTAGCAAATGTTTGATTGATTGTACCTTCACATTAGAAAATTCTTTTAATAGATATGCAAAGTAGAGATATATCAAGAATGTCTGCTTAATCTCTTTCCTGCATTTTACATGAGTATTTCTTAGCACTACTTGGAAAAAGACAGCTCACACATGTTTATTGTTGATTTAAATTTGTAAAAAATTGACTATCTAATATTCTAATTTGTATGCCTTAAGCTTCTTTCAGTAATTGTCATTTGCTATTGAAAAATTATTGATTGAAACCTAGTGATTTCCAACCCTGAATGTGTCCATGTAACATTCCAAATTCCATCAATTTTTCAAAGTATGATGTTGCATGGAAATGAAATTGCCAAATGACAACTAATTGATAAGTGGCTGAAACTCATCAAATGTATTAATCTTTCAGGTCAAAGGTCTACCATATGGAGGACATGTGCAGCTAATTTTAGTGCTTGTCAACTGTTCTCGGAATGACTACTCCAGAAGTAGAAATAGCTTCAAACGATTCACAGGTGACCCACGACATTCACTTCTTCACTTTGCTAGGAGAGAGAGATTTGGGGAGATGGTCTATCAAAATAAGGAATCGTGATCATGAAAAGGCTAAGCAAGTAATAGAAGTATGGAAATCCGATTTCCCCAAGCATGCAAATGGCAACTCCAACTTTGTGATGGGGAACCCGACTCCACTCATATATCACAAATAATGGGCTTAAAATAAATTAGTGAACAGAAAATAGCTTAAAAATAATGGACATGGAGTTTGATTAGTAGTTTACGACAACACATGGTCAGTGTTACATAACTGGATCTTAAGTTCATAGAGATATGCCTAATGGGGGAGAGGTAGCAGTTGGTTAGTAAGTGTTGGCTTTGCCTGAATGAGGAAGAAGAGGGTTGTTGTTCTTTTGTGCATGTACGATTTACAGTTGCAAGATTGTTAAAAGTGAGATTTACAATTACATTTGATCAACATCTCTAAATAATTAAATGCCTTATATGGTGATTCACACTAGGTTTTAGAAATTTGAGGTATTAGGTAGCCTATATCCAAGAAGCAGCAAAAGATGTAGGTTATTGTTCCCTTCAGCGTTAAATTAAATATTTGGCTACTTAAAAATAAGAAAGTGAATAAGTGATAAAGTATACATGAAGCAAATGGCACCCAATACATTAAAAAGTGTTTGTTGGAGAGAGAAAAATCCAGAACTCACTCGCCTACTTTATCCTTTTACTATGTATTAAGCTCCTCTGTTATTGCCTAGGTTACACCCACATCCTCCACATGCTGACTTCTCTAATTTATACAATTGGCTTCTCAAGTTGCAAAAGAGCGCAGAGATTCAATACCCAATAACGTGATTATTTTTTAAATACCTAATATCCTTTCGCATTCCATATATAAGCCTCCCCATTCGAGCATGTCTGAATATGTTTCTACAATCTTCTATTTTTTTATCAGCGATGTTCCTACAATCTTATGCATGTCAAAGTTGAAGGATTCCCCATCCCGTACAAAGTATTGTTTTATTTCAAAGGTCCAAGCCAATCCAGTAAAGCAGTAGTTGGACGCTCTAATAGAGTTTCAGGTTAGGTAAAGCCAATTTTCTTTCAAATATGAGGAAGATCACTTATCTTGAGATATCGAATCCTAGCAATCTCACTCGCGTGTTTGGAATGTTCGGGAATTAAAATGAGAGTGGGGGTAGAGTAGTTTAAATCCAAAAACAAAACATCAAGACAAATCAAGCAATCAACTAGTATACAAAAAACAACATACACATCACACCAAACACCACATTTTTAAAAAAAAATAAACTTTAATCTCCAAACACTTACCCGCTCCAGTTCCAGTCTCAGACAGAAACCGAAACCCGAAACCGGCGTTCCTCTCCTTCTCCAACCTCGACAGAATCCCCTCCACACCGGCGGCCTCCATCTCCAGATCCAAATCCATCCTCCTCCCCGACCCCGACGCGTCCTTCCCCGACTCCACCCTTCCGTCCACGTCCCACCCCATTGCTAACCACCCCCCACCCTTCTCGATCGCCTCGGCCAAGTCCTCCCTCCCCGACGACACAAGGTCTTCCCTCGTGGGGAACCTGGACGGGTTGGGGGACTTGAGCATGAAGCGGTAGACCTCGTCCTCGAGGTCGGACGCGGGGCCGTCGGCATGGGAGAAGGATCGGGCTTTGGGTAGGACTTGGGGACGGAGGCGGAGGGGGAGTGGTGGGGAAGGGAGGGAGAGGAGCGCGAGCATTGGGAAGGGAGGGTTGGGGAGGGTGGCGGAGGTTTTTTGGTTGGGCTGGAATGGGCCGTGTTGGGCCCACCAAAGGGGAAGGTGGGCCGGACTGAGGGGTACGTAATGGGCTTTGGGTGGATGATGGGGATGGATGGATGGGACGGGGGGATTCTACTTAACACTTCTTCTTCTTCTGTTTGATAACCGGGGAAATCACCGGACCACCGCCTTTCTGACCATTGTCAGGATACAAACCCCGAGGCTCGTGAGACTTGTTCCCTTTATTATCCTCCGTCCAAATTAGGAACTCACTTGTCGGGTAAATAAACACGAGGCACCGGTGTGATTCGAACTGGAACCTCACGAAACGGCGAGGCCCCTAACCAGCTGAGCCACCGGTGAGGGATGGGAATTCTACTGACCACGATTTCTCTTTCTTTTAGGATTATGACTGATCGTGTTATATATATATTGCAACACATATCCGACTCATTTAACAATCCATATCTGAACATATTGTGTACAGTTATATATATATATAAGTTATATATTGCAAACCATATCTAACTCATAACAATCGTGTTGTTGGACATACACGTATCCAACTCATTTATTATCGTCTAAACACGATTCGATTAATTAATGGGTCATGTCGTGTAGATGTTACGATAGGTTCAATATGAATTCATTTACATGTTTAGAACAAGAAACAATCACGTTTAGTACCGTTTATACGTGATTTGTTTCTAAGCATGTTATTCTAAATAACTAAAAGTAAAACACTTATTTATATTATTACATGTAATAATCATGTACCATTCGTAATCATGTACCTAAGTACACAATTACTTATCGTGTATTATCATCTCTCAATCATGATAATATTTTTTTGCATTTGAAATCCATATTTGACTCATTTATTAATTGTGTTTCCATTTCCAACATATTTATTGACCGTGTTCAATTTCTCAATCCATGATTTCATATCCACTATCTTCGTGTTACTTTGGTATCATGTAATCATATTTCGTGTAAAATTAGCGGTCATACATGCAAGACGCATGTTGTAGAGAGTGTAAAGTAATGGTTCGGCTCGGGTTATAAACTTACCTAGTGATTGATTTTGTTTAAAATAATGGTGCAATGGAAGAGTCTAGGGATACTTGGATTTTGAGTTTTTCTCAGTTTAAATTTTAAGGATCTTTTCGGGTTATCATTGCCTTGGATTTTTTTTGAATTTGATAGCAAAGAAACTTTAAGAAATTCCATTAAATGAGTCTACTTAATGGATGAAATACCTAATCAAACTTCAAATAAAGCAACCAATGAATTAATTCTCAATGAATTTGGCCGTTCTGTTGCTCCTCGTCCGGCTAACTCGCACATCAATAAGCACTTTGCAGTAAAAGAATGGACGCCTCTCGTGGTGCTGCAAACTAGTGGCGTGGGTAAACTTCCATTGCGACAAAAGAAAATATTTTGAGATGCCTACGTTTTGTTCAGTGGCTAGGGTATTTTGTGCCATCACAATTATACTTGGTAGGTAGTTGTTATGGGCCCAGATGAACACACTTTCAGCGAACTATTTTCTCGTTTTGTTGTATTCGCTTCAACTTCAACAGGGTTGATGTGAAGCAAAAAGTGATGCCACGTAGGGGATTCGGGTCTTATAGTTATAACAATTAATAACTTTTTGTTAAGGAAATGAGTGGCCAATAAGTACAAACAATAACTATGTGATTCATTGTGTAACTGGAACCCCTCGAAGTAATACTTCAATCCATCAAAATTCGTATTTACACCAACACTGTTATATCTGTGTATATCATTTGCTATGCCCTTCATTTCTTGCATACCAATTTGATTCTTAAATGATTATACTAATCCTTTTTCTTACTGAAGCAGTCAGGTGAAGTTCAATTCTCACGGGTTGAATAACAAACAAATCACAACACATACAAATTGAGTTACCTCAACTGTTCGCCTAAAGTACCATCAGGATCGAAAACCTGGAACAAATTACCAACCAGAATCACTTCTTCTCAAAGAGAACCAAACATACATTTACATGGAATGTATTGAGTGGTTAAAGTACTAATTTGGTGGAAAAGGAACAGAGATTCAATCCCCATCCTACAACAACCAATTCTACGACTCATCTTAATAACCAAAATTAACCCTACCACTTATTTTAAAAAACTATAACCATCTCAAAGAAGCCCCTTCCAACAAGGCAATGCCTTAGAAAGGAAGAAACAAGACAAGTCTTTAGAAGCGAAAAAAACAAACATATCACATGCCAAACCGTTTTGACCAACGACGCAACACGTTCCCAACGCAAAACACATCAAACTTGACCAAACCGCCTTCTCGCCCCTTTCTTCCAAATCCAATCCAATAAATGCATCCACCCCTATATATCTCCTTCAATCTCAATTCACCAATTACAAATTTCTTCTTCAGCTAATTGTTCTTTAAGATGGATCAAACTACTACAGCACCACACAAACCCGCCCACAAGCCGAAAACCAGTGACCTCCTCGCCAGCGCCAAGGTGGTCGCTTCAGCCGCCAAGGCCACGGTGAGCCACGACAACACCACCAAGGTTGATAAGGCCAAGGTGGCCGGCGCAACAGCCAACATCCTTGGCGCAGCCAAGCATTACGGTAAGTTGGAGGAGAAGAACTACGGTAAGTTCGTCAACAAGGCGGAGAGTTACCTCCACAAGTACCAATCGTCGTCAACAACTACGACGACAACATCATCAACAACATCTGGTAGTCATACCAACCAAGCCCATGAGCAATCTAGTGGTGGTGGGTATGGGGATTACATCAAGCTGGCTGAAGGGTTGTTAGGCAAACATGGTGGTGGTGGTGGAGCTCAATCTGGTGGTGGTGGTGGTGGTTACGGGGATTACCTCAAGAAAGCTGAAGGATTTCTCAAGAAACACTGACAAAATCGCTGCTTTGTTGGTTCCCCATGATGTGAAAACTGTTTAGTTATGTCTGGTTTTTGTTGTTTGTGTTGGAAGACTTAGATTTGTTTTCTTGTTCTTTTGTTCTGTATGGTATTCTTGTATTTGGGTTTGGAATTGAAAAGGAATTGTTATAAATTGGATGATTGAAAGTTGAAACATTTTTTCCTGTTCATGATAAGGTGTGGATAGAGTTGACCACGACCAAAATTTATGATTCTCGTCTGCAAAACCGAATGGAGCGGTTAATCCTTTTTTTAAGAAGAATTTTATTTATTTAATAGCCAATTGTGAACACATTAGCCAAATGGAGCAGTTAATCCTATTCTTGTTAATTAGCTCTACGGTTGGTTTCAATACATCCCCTGTTCCACATGGAAATTAATAATTATATAGTGGCTTGGTGAACCAAAACAGCAAAGGCTAGATGGCGCAATGGAGAAGTTATTTTAATTTTCCCTCTTGGTTGTACTTGGATCTAGAACTCAACAGAATACTAGAAGCTATATTTTTAACAAAAAGATACCAGAATACTAGATGCTATAATATGGCGTGGTTCCACAGAATCTTAAGTAAAATAGTATGTAACCCGCTTAACATACTATTAAAAAAAAAGACTTACCATAGTTAAAGCAACATACTTTCAAATGACTCTGATTCTAATATCTATGATATATCTAGTTCCAAAGGTAGGTCGGGTATCGACTAGGGATCAAATAATTAACTTAAATTTTAGCCGGGATTTATGAAATGATTAGACTTGAATCAGACCTGGTTAGTAAGAGCCCGTGGCATTTCCTAAACCTGTTCGACACCATCAGAATTGTCTTCAACCTCAAAATCTAGGCCACCGATGCTCATCCGACCAACATTCACTGTGATTTTTTACAAAAAAAAACGAAGTGAGGGATCTAAAATGCATTTAAAAAAGACGTCGCCTAAAGGAAACACTACCAAGAGGATCAAGAACTACTTTTAACACGGGGAAAATTAACAGATAAGTTTATCTTACACCATTACTTCGACCTATTTGATTGGAGACATGGTACTTATCTTGAATTAAGTGAATTAAATTTCATATCCAAATCCCGGTCATTTTCATCTATGAAATAATTAACTTCAAGAATGAATAAATTTAGCAACAACAATGATTATAACTTGTACATTAAGGCCTATGGTTAGGTTACTGTCTAAATTTTTTGCATGTCTTCTAGAGTATTGTGGAATACATGTTAACTAATGTCTTCTTGAAGTTACAAATCCAAGTAAAGAACTCTAAACAATACCCATGTCTTTTAGGGACCTAGTTTATAAATTAATACCATCAATAACTAAGCATCTCAATCCGTTCATGTCAGGGTTTTTTTTGGCTGTTCAATTTTTAAAACAAAACAAGACAGGGAGACAATTTAGCTTCTGTTATCACTTATCAGGTAGAACTGAGATAACTGCAAAATATGCAAATGGATACTTTTTCTTTGGTACATCCCCTGCTTTTCATACTGAAATTTGCATTACTGCAATCTCTTCATTGCCAAAAAAATGGAAAGAAAAAACAAAGAGTTGCCATATGTTGAAAAAAATACCAACACCATCAAGTCCAACAAGGCTAGGCATGAACTTCTTGATGTGCTCTTCTGCGGCTTCATCAGCTTTTAAAGTCTCACACTCAAAGGAGACAGAAATCTTATGTTTCCCATGTTTCTGCTCAACCATCCCAACAACATCATTTTCCCAGCTGCACTCACGAATAAACTTCATAACTTCTTTGCAGTACATGTATAGATAATATTCGTACTTGAAGCAACAAAACAAGGTAGACCAGGCATTACTAAGCAAATGTGAGTACAAAACCTCTTATTAAACAAGTACAATAAAGTTTCAGATGCCAATAACGGATCATTAGCTCCAATTTTTGATAATCACTCACAAGCAACAGACAAGCTAACGTAATAATATTTCAACTACAACGCCAAAAGGTAACAAAAGCTCCAAAAACTAAAATTTTAGGAGGAATAAATCTTTGATTACCTAACTTATGACATAGAAAAAGTCAGGGATGATATGAAGTACGAAGTACGAACTATTTGAAGAATTCAAGTATTACCTATGAAACAAACAATGCATTCAATGACAAAATATTATCTGTCATATAACAACACAGATTGGCAATGGATTTCATAGCACTAGTATATTCATCTGGAACATGATGAAGTCTAGAAAAGGTCGGAACATTATCCAAAACCAAAAGTGGTAGATGTAGGAGCAATCTCCTCTGTTATCTGGATATAACCAACAAATTTGTCTTCAATACGTTAACTCCATAAGGAGTTTATATGCTATCTCGACTTAATAACTAAATAACCACTACACTTTTTTTATCGGTAAATAACCACTACACTGATTTGAAAGAGGAATCACTTCCAAATTTCATGTTTTCACCATTATGTAAACATGAAATGATTAGTTAGGACTTACTCCAGGACTGACACAATAAATAAGGGCATCTCATGTCTATTTAGTATTTTCAGTCCTAGCAACATGTAGCGACGCCAGAACCCCATTTGAGAAAAATTTCAGTAAAAAGAATCACGACGAAAGTTTATTTTTATGTTTTTGCATGGGTGAAGCTGCAACTCATAATAAGCATTTTTCTGAAGATTTATAGCAAAAGAAACATCAAACTAGATCTCCTTACCCGTGAGCGTGCTCAATAGTATGAAACCTGGCCGCGTCATGCCCTCTGCACTCTACTACAACAACACGATCTTTCTTTTTCTGCTCAATGCGATCGGGAAGGATGTCCAGAAATCAGAAATTACGAAACTCAGCAACAACCAACTACAACATACAAGATATGATATGGGGGATATCACTGCATACAGAGTAATCAGTGATGGAGAGCTTTATCAAACGGAAATCTTCTCCTCGGCTGCACTCCCTGTGGCAGGGTAATTCTAGTTGGGGGGAATGAAAGAAAAATGAACTCAGTAACTGAATAAGGGAGAATATAAATAAACAAGTCAAGAAATAACAAAATCTTAAGCAGAACAGGAGATATACGACAAGAAGAAGAGGAAGAAGGAAATAATGTGTGTGGAACAAAGTACGAGTTGTATAAATCATTAGTTTGAAATGGCTGAAGTTAGAGCAGATGATATGTAAAGTTCTAAGTCCAGACGTCAACTTGGTATTTCCTTTTGAACAAGTTTTGCATAGAGGTGATATTTCCAAATAGATAAAGGTTTACGAATCCTCAAGTGAAATCATCTAAACAAGTCATTCGTACATGAACACTTGTATATCCAAGTTAAACTGCTGCATTGACAGTTCAACGAACAACCACGCGTCATTTGTAAATAGATGGTGCTTTCGTTCAAGTAACAGGATTTACAAATACAAACTTGTAACATGCTTTGGAGTTCCCCTGTTTGGATAAGTACCCCAGGTTCAAGTATTGGTAACTAAAAGTTGATTATGGTAGTGTATCGTTAACATTTTTTTCTACCTCACATGGGATTAAACATCATAGGTAAAAGCATAGAAACATATGAACTTGTTCGTATTTTGTACACAACGGACTGCCGTTTTAGATAGTAGTGTGGTTACAATTTTTGAGTAAGATCAAGAAATAGAAAAATGGACAGATTACATTTGTCAAGATCTACGATTTAGATTTTGCAATTGAACTTAAAATTTCAAGTTATAAGTAAGAGTAAGTTGATGTCAACAAACTTCAACGGTAGTGGATCACTCTTTTTCGTAATATAAGATTATATTACCCCAGAACCTCAAAAGTGGCTCCCACGTTAAGTAGGGTAAGAGGGTCGGACGTATGCAACCATACCCTTGTCACCAAACGACAGAGATGTTGTTTCTAATTGACCCGTGATGCGATGCCTAGACAACTTTTGCTAATCCACAGTAAATAAGAATAGCCTACGGCTTCGGCTTCGCGTTGATTTAGTCCATTGTAACTCAAAAGTCAAAAAACAACTTAATATTTGATTCCATCGGGAATGGACAATTTAGTAATATAAAAATAACGTTTTGCATTAATTTGAAATCAAATCCCAAGTTGAAGCGCAATGTTAGGTAAAAAAACAACATTTAGGGTGGAAAGAATGGAAGAGAGGAAATTGTTTTGGTGTAGTACGGACCAGTGCCGTGGAGGCCGTAGCAGACGGAGTGGGGAAGGCGGACGAAGTGGCCGGAGACGGAGCCGTTGGGGAGAAGAGCGATCGATCCTATTCCTTCCATCACCTCCTTTCCCATCTCCCCCTCTTAAGTTAAACTCATCAAAACCTACCTCTGCTTTGATTGTTTTAACAAATTGTAGTTTGTACACGTTAATATTTCCCTAATTTCATGGAATCACATTAAACTGAACCTCAGACCGTTTTGTATTTCATTTTTTATTATTTGTCTATCATTTATATTTTAATATATTTAAAAAAAGAATGATTTTTTTTAAAAAATTGTCAAAATAAATCTCTTTTCAAAATATTTTTCAAGACCCGCGTCACCACGGGGTGACACGGGGTGACGGATGCGGATTTGTTTTTTAGTGTGTAGAGAACTCAACATCTGAAACGTCGAGTTCTGTAGAATTTTTTTGTGGAACTCGATGTTGGCAACGCTTAGTTTTATAATCCGTCCAGTCAGTACAGAATCGTGTCCAGAATCTTTGAGAAAATTCAGCAGTACCAGTGCAGAGTTATCTTCGATAGATCTTTGGCATTCGGTTGTCGAGTTCCACTTAATGAAACTCGACAGTGAGAGTTCAGCTTGGTGAAACTCGACACATAATTTAATAGAAATCGACAACTACCAACATCACAATCATTCCAACTACAAACATTCAAACCACAAACACAATCATTCCAACTACAAACATTTCAGCAACAAACACATAATTCGAATTACAAAAAATTGAATAAACACAACTAACCAACCAGAAAACCCACGAGTTCGTTACTTCATTTTTAAGATTACAATAATCAAACTTAAATTCTCACATACATTCAAACTTAAATAACCCATTTTTAATATACATTCATTAAAACTAACATACATTCAAATCAAAATAACAACAAAAAATCTAATTTCAATCACAATAATCAAACTTAAATTCAACTATTTTTAAAATTACTACCGTAAACCTACAATCAACAAAAATGAAACCAATAATCTACTAAGAAACAAGAAAAAATTAGTTTGGTCTAAAAACCCAAAATCGGAATCGGGTTTGCACCTAAATGGGTTCCTAAACCAATAAAAACACTGCAATCATACATAAAACAACAATGTATATCATCATAATACATAAAATAAGCAAAAAAACATTGGAAAAAAGAAAAAAAATTGAAACTCTAACCTCAAAATCGTGAAAACTCAGTGCGGGAGAGGGGGCGTTAGGCTGTTTTTATAACCCGACAAAACTTGACGTTTGTAACGTCGAGTTCACTTTTTTTAAGTGAACTCGGCGTTGAGGATGCCGAGTTCTTCATTTCAAACTCGACATCCTAGAAGTCATGTTCACTTAAAAACTTGGTTCCCCCAACCGCATCATGCACGATCTCTCTTAGTTTATAGAATAAAAACCAAGAGAACTCGGCATTGGTGCTGCCGAGTTTTCTCAAAGATTCTGGACACGATTCTGGACAGATTATAGAATTCGACGTCGCCAACGTCGAGTTTCACAAAAAAAATTGCAGTTCTCTACCCACTAAAAAACAAACTTGTCGCACGTTGTAGCAGAGGATCTAGTGTGATTTTTTTTAAAACGTTTATTTTGGTAAATTTAAAAAAATATTATTTTGAAAAAAATAAATTTTATAAAGATATTAAAATATAAATGATAGAGAAATAATAAAAAATGAAATACGAATTGGTCTGAGGTTCTGTTTAATGTGATTTCGGAAGGTCCCCATTTTATTGTGTCATGTGTGATTTCTATTTGGTCACCAATTCTTATGTTTCGGAAATAAAATTTCGAATAAAAACATATAAAAACTAAAAATAATGACATAACTTACCACCGTTAAAGACGTAAAATTTTATTTAGCTGTTGTTGGGGAGTTTATTTAATCTTAAGCTCATTTTTACCAACTGCCGCTAGTAAAGTTGCGGCAAATTAGTAATGAAGTAATACCATGGAACATAACACGTTCACGTAGTTACAAAAGATACCAAAAAAAATTCTCGACAGTTAAACATCGCCCGTAAATTACTTAAATCGTCTGTGTCAATTATCTAGACTCTCTTATTTTCATACTACAATAAAAAATAACCATGAAAAATAAAACCATAGTAGGAATGCAGTTGTGGCAGAAGAATTCGACACTCTATTATTGTACTCCGGATATTGATCCGTTTACTCGTTTATTTACGTTTGTGTGTTTTTTCCACCCACACACCTTATAAATTCAAGATTTAAAAAAAATTCGGGACGTCTGCCTTAGACCACTCAAATCAACATTTTTACCAGGCCCCCTCCATGGAGGAGACGTCCTAGCCAGACGTCCCAAAAAAAATATTTTTTTACGGGACATAATGTGTATTAAATGGATTGTGAATGACAAAAAGATAATTAGGATAAACGATTTTAATAAAATTCAGACGACTTTTAACAATTCCCAAAAACTTTCTTTACTTTTTAAAGATTTTTAACGCACAAACAAACAACAAAAGTAAACTCAATTAGATAATTTTATCCTAATTTGACCTTAGCACACGGGACCAAGGGAGAGTAAGAAGTATTAATTTGTATGTTTACCAATATATAGTTAATAAATGATAAGATATTTTTCTTATTTTCAGATGGAACCATGTTACAAAGCAGAAGAATTTTGCAAACTTTAACAAAATAACCACAAAGAAAGCTCACAAATTGTACCCAAAATCAAGTCTATTTCATTTCAGTTTAAATCTTAAGTCCCAAACAAGGACCACTGGCAGTAACACCAAATAGAGAATGACATCAGCTCCTACAATGGCGACTGGTAAACACAAAGATACAACTGCGATTCACACAAAATCTTTGACAAGATGATATTTGATATTATATAACTATAATATACAAGAGTACACGTATAAGTGTAGTAACATATCGTTTGTATGAATACAGAAGTTCTACATACGACATTAACACAAGATTTTCAAGCTTTACCCACCAAGAGACAATGTCTTCAAGATCTTAAACTGAAATGATTAGGTCCAGACAACTATTCAATCCAGAGATACCATATTTCAGATCACTTTGTGGCAGATACTAGTTTCCGATTTCACAAGTGAAATGCATAGATCATGTTAGCAAAAAGCAAGACCTTGAGACTGATTGTATTCCACGACTTTACGTGTGTATGTTTTCACCAAAGCTGGAAAAAAAATGCTGGTGAATTGAGATAAACTGCAGTAGTCATGGGGTCACGTCGGAACACTTTCACTCTGAGCTGAAAAAAACAGTTCTGCCTTTTCTAAGAATGCATGAGGTAGCCTACCGTGTAATGTGAACGTGGAGGCTTCAGGGGCATTCTGCTTGAGTGCCAATTCAGAATAATCCTTCGTCACTCGACAGTCCCTCTGCACTCTAGATCTTTTGGCTTTCAAATTGGAGCACAAAACATTTTTACTAGGCATGGTTTTGCCATTGTTAATGCTAGATCTTATAAGTGAATCTGAAACTGTAATATTCGGTTGCAATGAGTTGGATGGTGTGTAGATCAATGCCTGTCTGCAAGACTTGAGCAGAGAAAGGAGCATTTCAACACTGACTTCATGCAGCACTACACTTCTATTCTGCTCGCATCCATAGCAGGCAGACACAATTGTGCCAGCCAAGGTCGGTGTCAACTCTGGATCACTAAAGAATACAAACGGAAGATCACATATCTGTCATTACAAGCCATGACAATAGAAGTTAGAGGAAACAAACTTTTTTGAGCTCAAGTATCAAATTTCAGTAAAGAATTGCACGACCTTGTGGAGGATAGTTGGACTCTTGCCCCACCGAAGAACTGCCTGATTTCCAGGATGGAGCAAGGCAAAGTAGCCTAGAAGCAGTAGAGACTCCAATAAAAGCAAACCTATCTGGAAGAAAAAAATAAACAAGTATATTATTCTTTCAAGAAGACCACTTGCAATATTTTCAGAAGATGAAACCCGAGCTTAAGTCAACAATTATCAGCATCCAGCTGTTGATGTTCACAACATGCAAATAAAAGATAGATATACTACACTTGTTATGTTTCAAAGAATTGGTCCGAATTACTTGTTTTGTAAGTTACTGAGTTTTATTTAAGAGCAGATTATAGTAAGAATCAATTTAGCAAGAATTTTTTTACATATTTAATAAGTAACATGAAATCATATCAATCGTGCATAACATTTTCAATTATTTATGTTTTTATTGACAAACCTTGAACCAGATACATTCTTATTTCTCATTACGAAAAAATCCAGTCTAATATACATATGTTTATGTGATTATTGTGAACCTATCAATGGAAACAGTAAACCCAATGCAAAAAAGTAAAAAGTTTCTGGTGTACATATATGCACATGGTTGTGTTAAACAAGGACATTCATGCAAAAGGCCTTATTAATATCACGTTCCATCTATTAGCAGTATGTATGAAAGTCCCATGATAATAGCCACGTGGAAAAGTATAACAAGATTGCACCAGAAAATTAGAAATAACCTGATCATTTGCTGCTCCCCACTTGCTAGAGCAATGAGAAAGAAGAAAACTCATCAGGTGGAAGAATTCCATCTTTAAGTCTGTTCTTGACTGTCAACAAGCAAAACATGGTTAAGGTCATTATAATAACATTGTGATATCACCAAGTAGCTGGAAAAATGAGGAGGGGAAAAGACCAACGCGATGAAATCGAAGCTTACTAGCATGTTCTGCAGAAAACTGATATTCAGGAAGGCTATATTGTTCAAGATCTTCAAAACTCCAGTAGCCACTTCTTCAAAGTTTGATGGCAGAGTGTAGGAATTCTAGCATTGAAATCAGAAAAACTAAGTCACCGTCTACTGAAAGACATAAGAAGTTATCATGTGCTAGCTACCAGTGGTGTCATCGACAGCAACAAAACTACTTAATCACAAATATGCTTTCCTGTAATTCCTGAAGCTACATGGAGACCAGAAAGTGATACCGATTATTTCCTTGCTGCAAAAATATATGAATATTCCAATACCTGGCCAGATGACAACCGATTATTTGCTTGCAGCAAGACAGCTGTCAAAAGGGATGGAAGACTAACAAGACCCGTTTCGGCTATAGCAGATATAAGAAAAGCTATCGGCTGCTTCATCGTCGATTCTTTCATATTCTCATGTGTAACACCTGCAGGTTTACAGTTCCCAACTCCTTTGCCATTATCACCAGACTTCTTTTCTCTGTCCAACGACTTTGATTTAGTCTCTCCCTTTATTATAGTCTCACTCGATACTGATATCTTAGTGACTGGAAAACTCGCTTTCTCGCAATCTTGATGTAGATGGTTTTGTTGTGAGCTATTTAAACTTTCTGTGTTCCCTTCAGATTCAAGTGGATTTGTTAGCAACTCGCTATCTTTAGCAGCACCATTTGATCCATATGAACAATGTACATCTGAATGTTCTGAATTTCTCGGGATAGAGGTTCCCTGTGTATATGAGGACGGCCTAGCAAGTAAAAACTCCCAGTTAATTAAAGAGTTGGATTCTGATATAGATGTTAAGACGTCTAGTAGCTTCAGACTAAGAATAATGGCAGAAGGAAATGGACAGCCTTCCACTTGTGGCCTATCATAAAGGGCGAACAAGTCTCGAAGATGGTGGATTACTCGATAAGCAACAACCAGCTCCACCAGACCATCCCGCATTTTCTGATTTCTTTCCTCAAATTTGACATGACCAATAGTAACAGTTACGATCCACAAGAAGCCCTCCAGTATTTCAGCAACAGATTCCAGAGTCTCAACAGAAATTTTGTCAGATAAGACATTGTTTCCATGAAGACTTGAAGATGCTGCCACCTTGATGTAGTTCTCGAGGTATGCTGATAGCATCGGAATCATAGGGGGGAGAAGATTATTTGAGAGAAAGTAGCTTTGGTTTGCAGGCAACGACAAAACTACTCTTAGAAGGCGCAGAAGATATGTTGTTATCTAGAAACAATCAAGCATGCGTATCATGAGTAGCATGCATACCAGAAGTTAAAAACACTCAAAGTCTTACCTGACAAGGATCAGGCCGTGAACTATGAGATGCAGGTAGGCTGGAAGCTATAAAATCAATCAAGCCAGCTTGTCGACATGCATGAAGTTCAAGTTCTTTGCCCTCCAAGAACTACAAAGCAAACAACATCAACATTAAAAAAGGAAATAGTGCTTCATATCAAACTGAGAGTAGATATTGGCCTAAGCTTGCTTGATAATACAACAAAAGGTATTCCACCTTAATAATATCTCTAGTGATTAGCCCTATGCTTGTAAATCCTTCTTTTCGGGCTTGACGAAGTCTCTGGAGGTCCTGAATCCATCTTCCAATTTTCATCTTTGCAGCACCAACAGAGGCCCTGCATCCAAAACTTGAACTCTCAGAAACTATTGGGGGCTCAATGAATTCCTGCTTAAGAGCCATAAGCCTTTGACGGATTTTCTTGATTCTTCGCTTTAAAGAGTGTTGTGTTGTGCCACTCCTTAAGGGAGTACCATGTGCAGCAGCAGGGCCACAAGACACTTGGTAATCGTCAACACCACCAGCTGGTGTAGATCTGCTTTGATTGTCTTTGTTTATAGAACGCCTCAATAAGGGTGAAGACTGGTCTCTAAAATCCATGGACGCCCTCTCACGAATTTGTTCCAGGTAAAATTTCCGTCGCTGTTCACTTTCCCTAAGCTTTTCAGCCAATTTCTGGGCCAAAATTTCAGCTTCCTCCTGCTGAGCTTTGGCTCTATCTTCCTTTCGTCAAAGCTGTTCGACAGCCTTTGCTTCACGTGCTGCATTGGAAGCCTTCCGTTCAACTTCTCTTCGGAGTTGAGACTCTTCCTTCTTTTTCTGTATCTCAGCAAGGCGATGCGACTTTTCAGTTTCAAGAAGTTTTCTACGTTCTAGCACAGCTTCCTCTTTTGCTGTATCCTCTTTCTGTTTGGTTCTTATAACTTGTAGCTTTTCAGCTCTCCTTTGCTCTGAATCATGAAGCTTCTGACGTAAGATCAACTTTTTGTTCTCTTCATTTAATGATGTAATAAAGCGAACTTCATTGACCTTGCTACTTTCGTCACCAGCCCTCTTTGCAACTTGAGCCAAATGTGCTTCATGGCGAGATTCTCTACGCTGTTGACGAGCATACATATCTTCTCGCAGTTTTGTGCTACGAACAGCCTGCCATTCATTGACACGATTTAGCTTCTCAGAGGTGCGCTGTAGCCTCTGCACTCTCTCAGTTTCTAATTGGCTTCTTATCCTCATTGCTCTTGCATGTTTTTCTTCTGCTTCCCTTTTCATATCCAAAGCAGTTTTCCTCTTCTTCTCAGGTGACATCAACTTATCATGCAAATTCCGTGCTCGCTCAGTATGTTTTCTGCCTGCACTAAGTGACTGCGAAAATCTAGAACTTCTCATTGGAGATTTAAGTATATCCTCCCAATTTCTTTTTTCCTTCCAAGCATCCATGGACTTCCACGTAGCTGAAGTCCTCCTCTCTTTTTCTTTGTCAAATGTTTCACTCTGCCTTTTAAGCAAGCCTGGTTTAGGATGTGCCTCTGACCTATGCTCATGGACAACTTTATCCCTTTTGTTAACCTCTTTGTCGATTTGACATAGTGGTTCAAGTAATCCTTTTTTACGACTTGCTACATTTGTACCTTCATTTTTTCTACCACCCACCTCTAAGGTATTGCTTTCAAGAGGAACAAAGCTTTCTGAGGCCACATCACAAGCCTTCACAGGATTATTGCCAGTTGACTTGCAAACTTCAACACTTTGCTTCTTGAACAGCGTATCAGGACTGTTCTTATCATTTCCTGCCTCTTCATTTTTATCTTCTGGTCTTGTTGACATATGCTGTTCAAGATTAAGGATTTCTGCAGCATGACTTGCACGTTTTTCAGCTCTCTCAAGCTGAATCCTTTTGAATGCCTCTAGAGAGGAAGATAGTATCTCTGCTCTATGTGGCGAAGTTGTCATTCTCCTAACCTGTCTCAGTCAACGGAGAGAAAAAAAATAGTAAAACTGCAAATTAGTAGAATTAGTGCACCGGACATCACTAAAATTGAAGAAAACAAGGAACATAATTAGTGATCTAATTTGCATGTAATACAAAACCTGAAAATTTTAAAATTAATGATAAAATGAAACTTTTCATGAGGATCAGCATTCAAGGCTTCACTTACATGTATGTTGTAACTATAATAAACTAACAAGTCAAAAGCGTTGAGTAACCCTTTTCGATTATGAGAATCAACTTTTAATGTAAAACAACACATTGCATTACAAAGCATATCAAATTTTGATGAGATGCTGTGAGCACTCACAAGCAACAGGAAATAGAGGCTAAAGGTTCAGAGGTAGAAAATCAACTCAACCTACTGAGGAATGGATGTATCGATGTCTACGGTTGTCAAAAAAGTCGGTGTATTGGCACTAAATTCCAAATTTACACCTCGAATAGGAGCAATCAGAGTGTAGTTGTTGGATCACTTTACATGAACTAGTTACCTTAAATCTTAATCATGTGTTAGGTTTCTGGAAAAAACAATTACCTGTCAAAGGTATGATAAAAAATGATTAGCTGGTACAAAGTTATCTAGGTAATGATAATATGATATGATCTCAAGGACTAACTAAGGTAATTATGAGATAACTTTCTAGGAGATTTTACAAACGACCATGGATTCAACGATGTAGTACCTATACTTCAATGACACATAAAGTTCTCCTAGAAGAAAATGAGTGTTAGAATAGAAATAATTATTATAACTTAAACACCAGTTATAGATGGCAGTATTCTCAGAACGACATCATCTTTTACAAAATACCAATTTTTAAACTCAGGTAGCTAGAATTGACTGTGTAATCATACCTCCCATGATAAAGCATGAGGCCTGCGGTGCCCTTTCACATTCACGAGCATTTCATCTGTTGCAGCTTGAGAACTTGCCTTTTTGGTGTTGTCAAATCGCTCCACCCTGGATTTGAGCTCGTTGAAATCCAATGCAGATTCTTTAAGAACAAGTGTGGCCTCTTCAATCTGCTCCATGTCACATTCCAACTCACATAGAAGATAGAGTTCATCAACAGCCCTATTCAAATTTTCAAATAGAAAACACCACAGTCTCTGACGGAACCTTTCTTTACTTTCTCCCGGTTCACCCTCTGTATGATCAGTACCCTCATCTCGGCAATGCTGAAACAGCTTCCCCTCACCCATACAGGCTACCATGGAGATCTCAGGCAAAGCTTCACCACCAAACTTTTGTTCTTCAAGTGTTGCAGGGCTCCTAGTACTTGAGCACCTCGGTGAATTGATGTCAGGAATCTCCCGAATGTTTACAGATTCATCCACAGGATTATCATTAGACTGTGGGGACATCATCTGATCTATCTCATGCGCAGGTAAATCAGGGTAATCTTCTGTTTTATCTGTACAAATCAAATCATTGGTTGCCTCAGTTATCGATGGCAAATCACATTCTCCAAGAGTTTCTTTACAAACCACTGTTTGGCATTCCTTGCTTCTATTGTCTACTTGCACATGGACAGGTAAAACCTCATTTACCTCCTTCCAGTTTTCTTGAAAAGTTTTGCCAATGAGAGACGATGAAACCTTTCGAGGAATTTGTTCCTCTGCTGAGCTTACATTTTCCTTCCTTTCCGGGACAGAAGCACGGGAAGAAAATTGCATCTCTGTATCAGCAGAAAATGCTAGGCCTCCAGCTTTCAGACTGTCATTGTCAGAAGTAATTGTCTGACAGCGACTGGAATTTTCAGAGCATTCATGCAGGGTTAAAGCAACATCTTCAAAATCTCCCCATTTAATTTTTGGAATCTTATCCAGCTTCTCGTTCAGATTAACTTCCAATGCAGATTCATTACCACCTTTCAAAAATTTAGGTTCCGAAGAATGTTCAACATCTTGCTTTACGACTTGTTTACCAAGATATTTTACATCTTTGTCTTCCTGTTCAACTGTAACATTAGAAGAAACACCACAAACCTGAGTAGTGCTCGAAACTGTGGGCAATGCTTTAGGTGACAAATTTTGTTGCTTTACTGAAGTATGATCAACCTTTTCACTGGCCAATGTTGGATTGTGGCGCACTGGTGGATTACTCTTGGTAGAAGATGCCTTCAAGGCATTACACACTGATGATTTTGAACCGGTTCGGTTTCTCTGAGGAGCGAAAATGGCATGTTTTCAACCAAAAGCTGTGGCAAGATAAATTTATCGAAGCATTATAACATTCACATGCAATTTAAGTAACATAGGATGTGTTTTTTTATGATGCCTTCACCTCCAAAATTATTTAATTGCCACACTCCTACCATTATAATCACCAAGTAACTTTAAGATGTTAAGACTACTAACTTTAAGATGTCGTGATTCCCTACTTTTACTATTGAATTTTGAGGGTGTTGAACTTATGCACATCGTGGTCATTGCTCAATATGGAAGCTCAACTGTTCAAGTACTATGATCACAGTTTTTAAAATGGACAGTGTAAAAGTTAAAAAATAAAATGGAACACTGGAAGCATCATCAAGGAATCTAGTCATAAACACGACCACCAAATGCAGCACCAAAAAGAATCCTAATCCAAACTCAGGCTATTTAAATGATGTGTTTTAAAGTACAGAAGGAAAACGAGGTTCATCCAAAAATCTACTAAAAAACATGCAAAACACACAAAAAACTAAGAAAGCCCTTTCCTAATAAAGGCTATTTAGATATGCTTTTTAAAGTTGATTAATAATTAAGGCTATTTAGATATTCTTTTTAAAGTTGAGGGTCTAGAAGAGCGTCACCAAGGAATTAACCAAACCACGACCTCCACAAACACGAAAGCTGCAAACTACCGGAAATGAAGGGCGTGTTTGGATAGCCCAAAATACCATGAATTTTTAGGGAAACTATATTATTGAGAAAAATACAGTTTTCAATCCTACGGGTGTGTTTGGAATCGGATCACCCTAAATAATACATTATAGATATACGTTTTTTGCTGAAAATGCATTTTTCGAATTTTTCTGTCAAATATGGTGTGTCTCATTCTTCCTTCATGAAATCTTTGATTTTACGAAAAATACGTTTTTTAGCCGAAAACATTTTTGAGTATGGTAATGTATTTTCAAAATACATTATTTGAATTGGATGCCAACTTGAAAAATCTATTTTTGAAATCAAAGATTTGAAACCTTTGGTTATCCAAAAGGGGGCTAAGTTTAAGAAACCCCTTCACCTCACTAAGGAAACTCTACCTTTTTCAATGGCGCTTTTTCAAGTTGAAGGTCTAAAGTGGAACCAACCAAGCCTTCAGAAACTAAGAAAATCCTTTCCTAATTCGTATATTATTACAACAATCCCAGACAATAACTCAAAAAAATATCATAAAGTCGAGATTTTTTGGTACCCTTTTGACCTCCAACCATCCTGATCCCTCATTGTCGGCTCCGCCGCCGCCCCCCATCGCAACAGGTCAGACACAGATCGGAGACGCGAACTGAGCAATGCGATCATTGGCAGAAACCGTTTCTCCGGTGGGATTGGAAGGCCATTTTGGGAGGGTTTGGTGGGAGTTGCAACTGAGTCTGTCTTGCTGTGTTGTGGACTTGAGTTGTGGTGGTGATTCCTTTGAACTGTGGACGAGACTATATTCGCGGGGCGGATCCGGGTAAGTGCGTAAATGGGGCAGCTTGTGTGTAATGCGGGTTGTGGATAATAAAAAATACTTGTCAATCCACTTAATAAGCATGTGGTTTTTTTTGTCACGGGGTGTTTATACGAGATTAAAAGGCATAAAAATGATAATTATGTAAAAAACAAGGGGTAGTTGCAACCCGATTTCTCACAATTCGCCACACATAACCTGAATACATGATACTCGAGATGAAACGATTTTTTATGTAACACACCAAAAATACCTTATTTTTAACAATATGATTTAATGGTAGATAAGCAAAATTGAAAAGTATTGACATATTATAAAGGTATGCACAATATATAGTTATAATATGAATACATATGGATATATTACGTAGTATTATATACAAACATTACAATATTAAGAGCAAGCATAAAAAAATAAAGAACAATGCAGAATAACTCACCCCCGCCTGGTCTTTCACGTAACTATCAATTACATGCTTTCTAATCGAACACATTTTCTATCAGCTACAAATCTTGAAAAGTTATATTAGTAGTGCAACTAGATATCAGATATGTTGTCGCTCTACCAAATACTACCATTATAATTAGCTAGAGAAGTCGTTTTCCGTATCGCCACCTTAGCGCGAGTGTAAAATCTTGTACATATACAAGGCTGTGAGAAGAGAGATTGTGATCAAGCAGATGGATGTTATCTTATATGAAATATACTTCTAATAACCAGAACGTCAAAATAAAACGATGGATGTTATTAGTAGCATTTTGTTGAACGTAAACTTACTTGCTCAAGCATAATCTAGGTAACTAAGATGAGCTATTTCAAGAGTTTGTTCATCGACATGACCCATTTTTAGGTCATCGAGGAACCTATCAACAACACGTCTGATTGGCAAGAACAGAATGGCAGTAAATTAAATGTCGGAAACACCTACGCACGATGGGTTACTCGTGATTATCAAAGAAAATTTCCATTCATCTTTCTTGCAGGTTTGCAGCAAAACACGCCCATGATTTTACAAGAAAAACTAGTAGAAACATATTCTGTGAATAACTCCTACTGAATCGCAAAATTCATGTTAGTGCTTCACTGAGGAAATACAGGGACTTTTCTTTACATATGTACCGGAGCAATCAAAGTCAGCAGGCAGACTACCGATTCGCTGAGAAAGATCTCTGATCTTCCGAAGATTTTTTTCCATCAGAAATATCAGAGGATCGTTTTTTGAAGACCAATCTTTCCTGTGGACGCTGACCATTGGAAAATGCAGTAACTTCAGTGTCGACTACGATTGTGTCTTCGTCCTTGAATTCACCCCTCAAAATGCCCTTTGCAAGCTCATTTTCAACATACTGTTGGATCACACGTTTCACAGGTCTGGCACCATAGTTTGGATCGTAGCCAAGGTTCCCAAGAAGCTGAATTGCTGCATCCGTGACAGGGATCTTGATCTTTCGGTCAGCAACACGTTTTTGTACTCTCTCCAACTGCAAAGCACAACCAATTTGAATAATCAATTTCAAGTCCTCAATAAGATATCCATAGACCGATCTCTCCTACCATGAACTAGAATGTTAGATATTTTACTTACAAAACCTAACCACAAAATCTAATTGAATAATGGCCCAAGCACGAAGAATACATCCACTTGTAGAAAATTTAAAAAAAACACAGAAATGATAATGTGGTGCAGCATGATTCTTTTCTTATCAAGAATAGTGGCAATAATATAGAAAATAATGATAGCATCCATAGTACAAAAGTTTTAGATGCAGAAGCATGGTTTCATTTTTTTCTGGCATATTACGATATCATCTGAGAGAAAAACTGAACATGGAAACGCTGGAAAGCTCTCGAATCTAAAAGGTATTTCATAGGTATACTTCAGATAAGACTTCAGAGATAAAAAGTTGGATCGTAATTGTTGAAAATTTGAAAGTAACCAATTAGCACATACCTGTATTTTCACAATACTGTTGATTTGACTACGTTCCAGAGGCCTGAAGACAATATATTCATCAACACGATTCATGAACTCAGGCCTAAACACAGATCTTGCAGCATCCATAACCCTATTCCTAATAATTTCATAAGAGGAGTCTTGTGATAAGTCTTCGTCTTCAGTATTAATGATGTACTGCGAACCCACATTTGATGTCATAATAATGACAGTGTTAGTAAAGCTCACAGTACGACCTTGTGAGTCTGTCACCCTGCCATCATCAAGAATCTGAAGGAAGACATTGAAAACATCCGAATGTGCCTTCTCAATTTCATCAAACAGGATAACAGCATACGGTCTCCTACGTACTATTTCTGTCAGCTGTCCACCTTCCTCGTAACCTACGTAACCTGGAGGTGCTCCAATTAGCCGAGAAACTGCATGTTTTTCCATGTACTCGCTCATGTCAATACGCACCAGAGCTTCCTCAGTGTTGAACATATAGGAAGCTAGAGCTTTAGCCAGCTCTGTCTTACCCACACCAGTGGGACCCATAAACATGAAACTTGCTATTGGACGATGGGGATCGGAAAGGCCAGCTCTTGAACGTTGGATGGCTTCCGCAACTGATTTGACTGCAGGGTCTTGACCAACCACACGCTTGTGCAGCTCTTCTTCCAAGTTCAGTAATTTCTCCCTTTCAGTTTGTTGCAACTTAGAGACAGGGATGCCAGTCCACTTACTTACAATCTCTGCAATGTCATTGCCAGTAACCTCCTCTCTTAGCATTGATTTGCCAGAACGAATGTATTCGTCCAACTCTTTTTCAGCACTGTGAAGTTGACGTTGCAGGGAGTTTAGGCTCCCATACTTCAATTCTGCAGCCCGATTAAGATCGTATTCACGTTCGGCTTGCTGTATCTCAAGATTTACCCGGTCAATCTGAAAAGTAGGATCGATCAAGTAAGAGTTACTTCTATTATAGCAGAGTGAAAAGCTACACACACGACAACATTTTTTAGATATGTGTCACCCATCACAGTAGTCTAATGGTGAACACTATTTTTGTGTAAGCCCACTAAACATTAGAATAAGTCAGGATAGGAGAAACCTAAATTCAGGGGGTTACCCAACGCTGGACCCAGCTAGGCCCTACATTAAAAATTAATTGCTTTTTTATCTTATTTGAGTGAAACATCATATCAGATAGATAGATAGATAGATAGATAGATATTTAATCAATCACCACAATTAGACCTTGAGATATTTCACTCTTTAAAAAGTTTTAAAAAGTTTTCGACATTAGATCTATGCATAAGGATATTATACCTCTTCTTTGACAGACTGGAGACGTGTCATTACACTTTTCTCGTGCTCCCACTGTTCTGTAAGTTCTGCTTGCTTCTTTTTCAAAAGAGATAACTCTGATTCAAGACGACTTAATCTATCTCTTGAAGCCTTGTCTGTGTCATTTGTTAGAGAAAGTCGTTCCATTTCTAACTTCAGTACTGAGCGGTTAATCTCATCCAATGCTGTTGGCTTTGAGGTTATCTCCATTTTCAATTTTGCAGCAGCCTCATCGACCAGATCAATAGCTGTAGAAGAGGAAAAGGAGAAATATGTTGGGCATTGAGAGGCTTGTGGTAAAACAGATTGACTTTGTATATATAAAAAATTGAACATATGTAGGATGTTTCTGAAAGTCGGAAAAGCACGCATTAAACTTGAAGGACCTTATGTAACAACCTTTATCGGGAAGAAAACGCCCACTTATGTAACGATCTGACAGTATTGCAGCATCTACAAGTGCACCATCGGATATGCGAACCCCATGATGCAGCTCATATCTTTCACGTAGACCACGAAGTATTGATACTGTGTCTTCAACACTTGGCTGATCAACATAAACTTGTTGAAAACGCCGCTCTAAAGCTGGATCCTTTTCAATATATTTACGATATTCATCCAGAGTTGTAGCTCCAATGCAGCGCAACTCTCCCCTACCAAGCATCGGTTTCAAGAGATTCCCGGCATCCATTGCACCATTTGTGGCACCTGGAAGAAACATATAGTTTACGAATGAGACCGTTGATATATCAGCTTGAAGTGCCCTAACACAAACTACAAGGTCTACAGTACTGTTGCCCCGGGTTATTTATATAAACATCAAACATAGCATAACTAATAACTATGTTGACAACTATGAATCATTCTTCGTTGATATACACTTTTTTTGTTAAAATGCAAACACTGGATATTTCAAACCCAAATTTGATTATGCACAAAAATAAGGCCTTCAACAGTGTTTCTTGTTTAAAATACCTTTTTTGAACATAAAATTGAGGAATAATATATACCGAGTATAGAATAAAAGCATTCTCAAAAGTATAGCTAGCAATGATGGTTAGCTTTTTTTTGTGGATCAATTTGTTGACACCATGAGTCATATGGGAACATAGAAGTATAGAACATATCTGATGCTAACAATCTAACTAAATTGTGACGAAATAAAGCTTAAGGTCTGAAGTCCTTGGCATCACGAAAATGACTCGAGCTTGAAATTTTACCATCCATTTAAAGTTTAACCATGAAAGTTGCTCCATAATCTCTGCATAGGCACATCAGGGGTTGTTAGTTTAAGCTTGAAAGTTAATCTATTATTGATAACCTCTGCATATGCACGTTAGGGTTGCTTCTTATCAAGTATCGGCTAAGGTAACTACGAGCAGCATAGATTTGTATTTAGTAGTCATATGTATGCTAATTCAGTACTCGTTCATATGCATAATATACTTTATCAGAGAAGTGACCAATAAAACTCAAATGATTATCAAAGTCTTATAGAAAGAGAGAACGGGATAAAATAAGATGGTGAAATATCATGTGGATTCTTATACCTGCCCCTACAACTGTGTGAATCTCATCAATAAAAAGAACGGTTTCTCCGTCTGAATCAGTGATTTCTTTCAAAACAGCCTTCAACCTGTCCTCAAATTCTCCCCGAAATTTTGCACCAGCTATGAGAGCACCCATGTCAAGTGAAATTAACTGTACAAGAGTAATGTTAATATTAATATATTTTTATTGTCTATGCACAAATTCAAGCTAGCTCTAATAAACCCATGTGTGATATAGAATGAAGAAACAATTGTTTTAAGAAATATTGTACGGGTTGTTCCTCTGATCTCTTCGGACTCACTAAAGAGATTATAGTCTCTATAACACAATTACAAATGATAGCATCACGTTAGACCTTGTGCGACAAAAGAAACATCTCCTACCCAATTAAATGTTGGTACACAAAATTAATCTCAATGTAAGTGTAATTTAAAACTTCATCGTAGTGCATTTAAAGTCAGTAATGGTGTTGTAACTTATTAGACAAATAAAGTTAGAAAAAGGAAGTGGATTACGACTAAAGAAACTATCTAGAATATACCTTGCGATTCATCAAAGATTGAGGAACATCACCTTGTACAATTCTTTGTGCAAGCCTGTTAAAGTTGAGGCAGATATTTTAGAAACAGAAACCCTAAAAGAAGTACAAACGGCATCTTTCTTTAATAATTTAGTTAACCACCACAACATACCCTTCAGATATGGCAGTCTTTCCAACACCAGGCTCACCAATCAGCACAGGATTATTTTTGGTTCTCCTTGAAAGTATTTGTATACACCTTCGAATTTCATCATCTCTACCTATGACAGGATCAAGCTTACCAGCTCTAGCCATTGCAGTCAAATCTTTGCCATATTTCTCTAAAGCTTCATACTTTCCCTCAGGGTCTGTTGATCGCACAGCAAACAACGTTCACGAGACAACTTTCAGTTTTGAAATTTAATGGATAAAAAGACATGTAAATAAGTACTTGTCTAAATATTAAGCTAATAAACATTTAGTTGTAACGAAATTTATGACTTGTCCACAAAGATTAAGAATCCAGAAATTTGGCATAACTTGGAACCAATTGCTGACATCAAATCAAAATGAATTAGGCAAATAAAGGACCATGAATTTAAATTTAAAATATAAGGAAAAAACTATTATAAGTCTTCCAAAAGTTGACAAATATATAGGATGCAAACTTGAACTTACATGTAGAAAAATATTTTTGGGGGAGACCATAAAAAATCACAAAACACATTTACCTTGATCAATAACCTTTTGACGTCCCCGGACCTGTTCTATTGCGGATGAAAGAGTCTTGATTGAGATCTGAAAGTCTTTGAACAATTGTTTTCCAAACCGTCGATCTTCGGCATAACCAAGAACTAAATGTTCTACGGAAACAAAGGAGTCACCATGCTTTGTCTTGTAATCCCTAGCCCTTTGGATCAGTGCTTCCAAATCCCTTCCCAACATTGAACCAGCTGATTCACCTAAAACCTGCGCAGGTGTGTTCAAGTCACTAGATTATAGAAACCACAAGCATTTGCAGTGATACTAGACAGACATTTACATTTCAATTTAAACTTTTAGTACTTAAGACCTGCAGTCTAAACTATCCACCAAAAGATAATGTCATTAATGTTGAAACTTGGGGTTTGATTTGAAGAACCATTTTCTTGTCAGGCTATTATAGACCAAAGTAAAAATGAAATTTCAAACGAAAGCAAAGCCAATACATAACAACCGAAAGCAAATGCCATTTTTGGCAGGCAGATATTGAGTGATTCATTAATATTTTTCAAAACACAGGAGGCCCTCAATACAATGTAAAAAGTATGCTTATGCAGTTATGCGTAATGATAATCACACCCAAAGGAAAACAAAACTCAGTAAAACAATACAACTAAATGTATTCTAAACTATATCTTGCAAAAAAGGTGAAGAATTAATGAGATGTAGGGCTTGCTTCTTTACCCTGGGCTGCCTCTCAATGAACTTCACTGTAGAATCAAGGAGACGAGAATTGTCCACTCCTGCTTTTGTGAAAATGCGACGAGCAAGCCCATTTTTTTGTTCTAGCAATGCCTTCATCAGGTGCTCTGTCTCAACAATCTGATGGTTGCTTTCTTTGGCAACTTCAGGCGATGAAACAATTGCTTGCCATGCCATCTCAGTGAATTCTTGTTGAGTAACCTGCAATAATTATATGGATAAATTACAAAGTGGAAGTCATCCTACTATTTTTCATTGCAAGATCTGCATATGTGCTTATAGGACTTTCATACATATTACAGAACTTCCATCTTTACAGTAAAGTGTATAGAACGGGAGAAACCTACTAATTGCATTACAAACTGAGCTAGTTGAATGCAAAGAGAAACCTGAGTTCAAAACATTTAGGACTTTCTCGAGGCTTTGTGCATGATGCATCATGGAAATGTAGTTAGTCTGTGACCAGGTATCCCTAAAAGATACCAAAAAAGGGATACAAGAGGATAGAAAAAAATTAAAAGGTAAAAACGATAAAACCCTTTTACATTCTTTTCAATCTAAAGTATTTGATTTATTGCTTCTTCTCTTTCTAAAACATATTTGCAATAATCAGCTTGGTTGATCGATTTGCAGGAAAACTTAGAATAACTTAAATTGGGATTCCATGAGTCCCATAAATTATACTTGACCAGTTCCTGCCTTCCCCCCTAAAATATGTTCCACTCCCATTACATTATAAATAAAAAAAGTTCCACTCTCGTTACGATACCGAAAATAGCAATTCCTCCTCACTTCAACATAAAACATATTTTCACCAATCACTGGGAATTTAAGCAAAGTAAACTTGTGAGTACAAGAGTTGTAAAACTGGAGTTACAAATTTTCCTCCAATTCCTCACCAAAATTCGGAACCAACTATCTAACTTCCAAGATTCCAGGAATCACACATTCCATACGAGTGCCAAACGAACCCTAACCACATATCAATTGGTGAAATCCAAGATATGAAATCAAACGAAGAAAAGAAAGAAACGCACCCTTCCGGTTCCGTCCTGGGACGCCTCGCAGCGGACCCCAACCGATCTCGTCGGCCGGAGCTCCCCCGTCCTCTTCTCAAACCGAAACGTCGCCGACCCGAAGCTGGAAGACCAATTGAGGGGACTGATGGGGGTGAGAAGGACGGGGTTGGTTCGGGTGCGGCGCGGAGGAGGGGCGCGGAGGTGGTGGCTGGGGAGGGAGATGGAAGCCATGGCGAGGGAGAGGTGGGATGGAGTGGAATGGAATGGGAATGGGGTTTAGTAATTGGTGAAGAAAAGGGGGGAGTGAGTTCGAGAAGATGGTAGAGGATGTCAGGGATGGGTCCCAGAGGTGGACGTTTTGGTTGTATTATGGTCTTTTTAAACTATGGTATATTTTTTTAATACTTACGGTCGAATATTTTTAAAGACGAATATTACATCATTTACAATATATTTCATCACTTCTAATGGTACATTTTTACATTTATTGTCATTTTTTTTAAACACCGTGGTTATCTTTTTACCAACATCAAGAACGTTCACATCCACTAAATATTTTTCTTTATGAAAAAATAATTTTCATTCTTTTCTCTTTAACACGTCTTTTTTCTACTCAAAGCATCCACAACTATAATCTTTTAAATAAAAAAAAATCCCAACTTTTTCTCTATGGTACATCAATTTTTCCACTTTATAGTATTTATTCATAATAAAAAATCTCTTTTATTTTCTCAACAATATTATAAATAGATAATATTATCAAATCAATCATTCGACACATTTCTTACATTTTACAAATAAATAAAATTATATGTCATCATTTATACTTTGTTCAAGCAACCAACATTTAACTTTATTAATTATGCCATAATAAGATGTGTAATCAATTAAACATTCAAAGCTTAAACACCTCCACCAACACCATTTCCATCAACTCCCCACACCCTTAATCCCAACACATTATTAGAACTGCTTGCCCACAAAGGTCTGGCCAGGCTGCCAATTATGAGCAACCACATTATCCGACTCAACCATCCTCCCGTCGCTGGTCGTGACCTGGAACGAAAGCGGTTGCCCGACCAAGTGCAATCCGGTCTGCCATATCTGCCCCCAGTTCCGCGACATCGCCACCCACCCGGTCCTACTCCCCTTAACCGACACCGCCTTAACATCCCCAACGCCACCCACATTGTACACCAGCACGGCAAACCAGTCTAGGGTCGACTTGCGGTGCACCTCGAATCGGATACCACCCGTTTTAACGCACGGAACGCGGCGGTACTGGACGGGGATGATGCCGGCCTTGTAGACACCAATCTTGAGGAACATGCGCATGGTGAGATCGAAGTGCTTGCGGGGTGGGTTGCACCAGCCTCCGGCCGAGCTAGGCTTGGACCAGTTGGGCGGGCAGAGGTTGGTGCCGGTTACGGTTATCGTGCCGGGGTGGCACCAGGTGGAGTTGAAGCACTTTATTTGGTAGCAGGCCCCGCAGGTGGCGCCGTCGTTGAAGAGGACTGTGCTTAGGGCTGTTGTTTCTAGGCCGTAGCCTTCCCTGATTGTGTCGTCGTAGCCGCATGCTCCGGCTGCATCCGATAATTAATATTGCATATTACGGTTGGTTGGTTGGTTGGTTATAACGGTTAAAGGTGAAACGTAAGTTCACTTATTTGTCATATTAATATTTGATTAACCCTTTGTATGTTTCGGAAAATGAGATTGGAATGTGTTTAAAGCTTCTCTTTTTTCTTTTTTTTTACGTCCAGACATTACAAGGGAATTGCAATATTTCTGCCATGTAACGTCGCCGTGCACATGCATGCGACTTTGCAGGATTGTATAATTTTCACATTGCTTTATCACATTGAAGGATTAACTAGATGTACTAGGAAAGTAACAATATTATACGGTAACTTCTAAGGAGGAAAAAATAATTAAAATAGTAATTTCCAAAACAAGTTCGTATTTATATTTATGTTCCAAATCCAAATATATGTCCCTGCCCTATACGTTCAACCCAATGACACTGATTTCTTATGGAGAAGATCGTTCAGAAATTGACGATAGTCGGGATAGACTACAAAATCAACAATTTTCAAATACGTAATCCTTCTATTCTAAAGTATCGAATATAAAAACCTAAAATATTGTCGCAAATGATATATGATTTCTTCCCCAAAAAAATACATGTATACACACGTCTCTTGTAGCCAGCTAGTCTCATTAGGGTTAAAAATGTCATATATCTAGACATGAAATAAGAATATTAACTATGTCATGGTTGATAGATCTTTTGTCTTAGATTAGCTTCAACGAGGGACCGAACCTCAACATCTAAGCTAAATGTTAAAGATTTGGTTAAAAAGATAACCTTAATATATATATATATATATATATATATATATATATATACACTATGAACTTCTAAGAAAAAATAGGTGAGATATACCACGTACTTCTGGTCTCACCACCCTTAATATCCCCATAGAAGGTAGCAGTTGCAACATCCCACCCAGCATCTTGACCATAACCCTCAAAAGCCAATGCTAATATCACAACCAAAACCACCACAAAACATCTCAAATCCATTGCTAATGACTTGTTAGCACAATCTTTACCACTTTGATGCATACCCAAGACTGAAGAAGGGGATACTTATAGGCACAAAACATACGGCCACTTAAGGAAGGAAATAAAGATGGAAAGAATTACTCAGAGGGAAGGAATTAATTTTGGATTGTGTGAAAACTGTTGTAGTTTGTCCGTTCATATGAAGAGATAAAATCTCATTAAGTGGTAATTAGTCACTGGGATTAATGGGATTCGACTTGTTTCCTGGTTTAGGATTTTGACCTTCTAAAATTCTGATAGTAGTAATTGAGATGTAGAGGACGGATGCAAGCTTTCTATGTCACAGTTTCATATTTACTGATTTCCTAGAATGTTGAAACTGATCATTAGCTTTTCCTGGAATATATATACATTTGTCTTTTCTCCAACATTCGGTATATGTTTTTTTTCCTTCTAAAACTTAAGTAAATTACGGTTTGCCCTTGATTTATGGTTCTGATTCCTTACCCATGTGAATTTTGGAACATCACATCTCTCTCCTTATATTTTTGGTTTGGAATTTTTGCATGCATACCACTAAAAAAATACTTATTTTATGCTTATGTCACTTCTGCATTCCTATTTATTTTGATCTCGTTACAAAAAAAACTTCTTTATTTATGCTTACGTCGTTACAAAACTCTTTTATTTATGTCTACACCATTTGGGTAACAAATGTTTTTGTCCTCGTACTTGCAAAGTCCCCAAATGCTCATCCTAATCAAGAAAATCAATTATTTCTCTTAAAATCCACTTGTAACCTCAAACTCTCATTTCATGCACCAAAATACTAAGGAATATTTAGATTTCAAGGTTACACACATTCGAGTAAAACTTGATTATTAGACGATGATTGAGATTTTGTTAAGGAGAGTTTAACTTTTATGATTAAGGTGAATGTCAGGGCGGCTGGCCGGATTTACAACTGAGGGGACCAAAAATTTGGTCATCAATAATCGGATGACATAAACATATATAAAAAAGTTTTGGAACGGCAAAAACATAAATGAAAAGGTTTAATAACGACATCAAAACAAATATGAATGCAGCAGAAATGACATGAGCATAAAATGTGTGTTTTTCAATGACATGGATTCTAAAAAATCGGCTTTATAACACTGTCCATTTCTCCATGACATTGTCTTAGTTTTCAATATATTTATTGTTATTATCAATTTTTTATTTTTTGCATTGTCCCTGATTCCCTGAAGATTGAAGAATGCGTTTGATGCTAACCTAATTTATTATTATTTAGCTGCAGATTTCAGTCAAACTTGGTTCAATTTATTGTCTACTATTATATGCATTTGATGCAAATGTTTTAAATTAGAAACATATCTAAATCTAATTTTGTTTTACAATTGGTGCTAGAGGTATCCTGTGAAAAGAACGTAGAAAACCAAAAAAAATACGTGAATATGTTTCAAAACTAGCTAACATATATATGTTTCCCCCGTCGTATTTTTGCTAAATAAACATTTTTATCTGTAACTACTCCAAACTTGTTGAATATTCAGTTCTTATATTCAAGACAATTTGTGTTCATATTCGTATTTTATAACGATGTGAATATATATTAAAAATATGTTCCAATTTTTCCCGTAACTTGGGAAACTCAAATGGGTTTCACGTATTGCGTCTGGGTTGAATTTTGTGTCACTGTTAATTTTCATACAAAATCTGAGAAACAACTGTTACGCCTTCAGACGTTGCTATTAGCAACGTTTGTTTTGGAACCCTTTTGGTTTCTTTTCAGTATCAAAATGATCGTCGATTTCTCAATTGTTAGTCGTCAATTGCTTGGCACCACAACGAACTCGTTGGAAATAATAATCTCATGTTGGTAAATACAAAAAGTAGGCAACAATTTTATAAGAAAATTTGGATCATCATCCACTACTTAAGTGTTTAGGTTTAGTAAAGTTCGTGGACCAACCAAATTTCACATGTGATCAGGACGAGTCGATCGACTTGTGAGGGTCCACTTCAATCAATATTGTTCATGCGTAGACACGAAGAAAATAATTATGGTCACGTCTGCGGAGGAGTGTTGAAAAATTGGTCTCACGTGCATGTTAAACATAAAATGTGTATAATATTATATAATTCAGTTAGATTCACTACGTTTTACTTAAGTGCTAAGGTTTTGTAAAGGTTGTGGACCAATCGAATTTCAACATGATATTAGAATGGGTCAATTGACCAGTCAGGCCCTACTCTAATCCATATAATCCACCCGTAGATAAATAAAAAAAATCTTGGTCTCGAGTGCGCGAGAGTGTTCTAAATAATAGTCTACCGTTGCTAAACACAAAATGTGTGCAACACTATATAAGGAAATTAGATTTTCATCTATTACCTAAGTGCTTAGGTTTTGTAGATCAATGTGATTAACCAACAAAAAAAACAATTAATCAACCCAAAAATCAACAGAACTTGTATCTAAATCCTCGATCACACCAATCTTTCCATCAAACTCGAATCAACCGTATTCAAAGCTTTCCCCTATATATTTAGGTAAACCTGAACTCTCAAACAATCAATTAATCATATCAGATAATGTTTATTTTTTCATTCAACAATCTCATTAGATGGTGGAGAATATGACGTTGTTATCTCATGAACTACGTCAGAATCCTAACAAATTTGTTTGAACAAGTTAGACGTATATTCAACACATCTATCGGATCTCAACATCTTAAATTTCTTTTCAGTTTGAGTCTCTGTTTCATTCTTAAAAATAAAGAACTTAGACAACGCTTTATCCATATTTTTCAAAAGATAAACCATAAACGTAACAATATTTTAAACTATCATCAATAAAAGTGATATTTATCTTCTTCTAAACGTAATTAACATGTCATTAAATTCACAAATATCAGTACGTATCAAATCTAAAATAATAATATCTCTAGTCACGAAACTAAAAAACGTCTTCTTATGTTCCAACAGGAGACTAAAAAAGCGAGAATCTTACACTCGATAACTCACGTATCAACGTTAATTTTTTTAATTAATAGTCCAACAATCACTCCCCCAACCCCACCTCATCCTCTCGCCCCTCCTCTCCTCCAACAAACCCCTAATCCCCACCTCTATCCCAACAGCCATCATCTCCTCCCTCGGTGGGGCCCACCGTAGCCGCGAATGAGTAGAAAGGGGTATCAGTTCTACTTATGAATTAAGGAGGTGTGATGTAACCTTCCGAAGGTATGCAAAGTTTTAATTTTTGATCATTCACTCTTGCAACTCAAGACGCTTGTTTGATGCTATTTTTCCAGCATATGAGAAGTCTGGGAATAGCAAGAAAAATCATATTACCATGAGGCTGCTTTATGATTTCCACTCCCATATGTTTTATTATATCATGCACAATAATTCCTCTGACCATATACACATTGGTACTAACATCCCCAGCAATATAACAAGACCAAGTCCGGCGACTAGGTTCCTTATATAATCCAAAAAATTAGTTCATACACTATGTATGCTATGCAGCATATTACAAGGCACACTTGACACCTTCGAAGAACAAAAGATGAAGTAACACTTTCAAGCCAAACGTGTTGTTAACTCCAACAACCGTAATAACTAATAATTAACCTTGTGCGTGGCCACTTATTCGCCCTGATCACTCATTTAAATCATATTCAGCAACTTGTTGATACCTGGTTTGGCATTGTTATTTGCACATGGAATCAAATATCTTCAAGGTTTCCAAGCCTGTGGAGGTGGTGGCATGGTAGGATACATTGGTGGAACAGCAGAGAAAATGGTGTTCTTATCGACTCCGCTCTTTTCCCCTGAAAGAGACACTAGTGCTGCTACTAATCCTGCATTGCCTGCAAGAGTAGGTTCTGTGTAGTTGTAGTTGGTTCTTACATCTCGGAAGACATCGTGTCTATCGGGACCTGCGACCATAGCCCCAACGATGACATTGGGGTCTGCCTTCCTTGTGTCCCTCCATTTCCATCCTCCTTTGCAGCTGTAACGAACACCATTCTTTGGAATAGATGCTCCTCTGTGATGCACATGCCTTGGGTAGTGCTTCCCATATCCGACAACATAGCTCATTTTTCGAGGGTTATCGCCTAGAATGTAGTTTATCTGTCAATGCCACATATAAAACATGTAAGCCCACATTCACTAGAGAATCTCAGCATTAGTTTTTAAAAGAGGAAGTACCTGTGTCTTGGCAAAATTACGTAGGATATCTGTGGAGTAGAAGTTAGGTCCGCAAAACCATCCTGGGGTGTCTGCAGCATCTAGGTAATCACTGAATACAGAGGCAAGAAAAGCTGCATTCACTACATATTGAAGGGGTTGAGGCCTCCCATGATTCAACTCTATCAAACCGCCTGAAAACATGTCGATATTTGCCATAACAACTCGTAAGAGGTACTGAGCTATATTGGGTGCTTTGAAGAACTGGTTGGGGATACTGCGCCTTACCTCTTGTTCGGTTGAAAGATGTGAACATTGGCAAGTAGGAGCACATCACAGTACTTGATTGGTTATGGAAAGTGCTTAATATCTCTTCATAAGGATAGCCTGGACTCAAGAATAACCTTAATCTGCTGAGGAGAACCTGCATCATGAAGTTTTGAGATTTGATTAGAGTGAGTATAGTAGTAGAAAGAATAGTTGTAAGTGTGTCACAAGGTAAATAATGTGTAAGTGTTAGTGTAACATTAGTTATTATAAATACAAGCTTACTTTTCATCTATCTTAAAGTCTCTTCTACTCAACAGTTTACATGTGTCTGACATTTAATTTTTTCAGCATATGAATAAGATGTTATAATTTTAATTTTAGTGTTTATATAAAATTAGATATATGAATAAGTGTTTATATATAACTGTTTATAATAAGAATGTTATAATTACATATAAATTTCAGTCTAAGTGTTTCAGCCCTTGTAAGAGAGAAATCGTTATTGGTGACCCTTTATGTTCTAAATCCTTCAGTTTATTGTTCTTCTAGTCTTGACTTTTGTGCTGAACTTTAGAAGGGCTCACTTGCTTTTCTCCAAAAAATAAACATAAGGAGAAATATTGTTGTATCCTAATTCAAAATATCAATAAAATGACAATTTAGGAAGCCACCTGGGATTAGTCTTTAAATTGATCTGAACCCCAAGCCACCATATGTTTATTAGGCAATGAGCTTGTGACTTGTGATTTCAACTAGGACAAGTTGGTTACCACTATAACATTTAGCACCATAAATGTCACCGAAATGGATAAATCGATCCTTGATTTTCTCTTATTGTTGGTTCTGTAAGTCTGCAAGTGGTCAAGTTTTGTTTACCTTCTGTTTGCATATAAGGTTTGGTCCAGCAATATGCTTGTTTTAAATTTATTTGTGGAAAGCTGATCAGTACTTTGTTTCATCCAACTTAAAATCTTCAGTTCATTTATAGTTGAGGCTTAATATCTTGAAAATCTTATGAGGTATGGTAATGCTTACCTGAGCCCTGATTAGCTTGTTGTCCCAACTGAAGACTCCATAATCAGGACCACCCCAGAAGGCGCCCGCATGCTTCGCAATACCAGGTGTTATAGCTAGAGAGAGGTACGACACATTCCCAGTAGCCAGTGGAATTGTAGAAGAGCGAAGGATCACTACCGCCTGGGCTGTACCTGCCTCTCTGTTCCCTGCCATACTTGAAGAGAGTCCTTGCACCATGGACGAGCTTCTCCGAGTAAGTTTTGCTGTCTTTGAACACGATGGAGGCTGCGGCCAATGCGGCAGCCATTTCCGATGCAAGGTCTGAGCAGCTGTGGCACTCGTATACCGGTCTTTCATAAGTTATGTCTTCTGGCCTTGTCCAACAATAGTGGTCGTTGGGATTGATTCCTTTTGAAGTATCTCCAACTCCAACTTGTCTCCAAGGAGTATCGGGTTATGATTTTTATTGACAGAGGTAGAAATCAAGTTGATTAATTAGGTAACTTATCTCTATTGAGAGCTTGTTTTTGGTTTGACAATTTTTCCTCGCTATTTGAATGTATAAAATGCGATTTGCATTTTTTATCTATTATGAAATCGCAGATGATCAATTACACTTCACATCATTGTGTCAATTAGAAACAAACTTCACTGTTTTATAGTGGTAAAGTTGTATACACCCGACCCTCCCTTACCTCGCCAAGGCGGGAGTCTCTTTTGAGGTGCTGAGGTAATATTGATGTTGATGTATTTTCTCTAGTCCGAGTGCATTTTGAAAAATGATTTTACTGAGATCATAGTTCCAAGTGAACTGCAATTTCCGAAATGAAGTAGTCTGTTGATTGTTTTGTGTGATGAGAAACTTAAGTGAATAATAACACCCCGATTTGACAATTATTGAATTTCGAAGGCCATCCAACCAACCTACTCTGCTGCTCATATCTCTTTCCTGGAATTGAGATTCTTAGAAATCATTGTAAATTTGTAGTTAATCGACCTTATTTTTATACTATTATAAACATATCATAATTACTGAAATGTTTTTTGTAGGAAAATATATTGTAACTTCTAACCTGAGCTGCAATTCTGTCAATGGTATCTGCAGATGAATTGAAGGTTTTGAGGAGATAATCCGTTCCCCACTTGATGATTTCTTTGATATGGTTAAGCTCTCCGGCAGCCTCATATTTAGCGCTGTATTCAATCACGCTCCAACTCAACAAGGTCATGGAGAAGGACATTGTGTGGTTGAACTTGATGCCATCGCCTGCGTCATAGTACCGGCCCACAAGATTCTTCCGGATCGAGGTGTCGGAGGTCCCGTCTTTCATGCCGGAGTTCCCCCTCCAGTGCACGCCATTGTGCTTTGGAATTGGACCGGCTGAAGTAACCAGTGTAACATATATCGAAATGTTAGCAAGCATGCAACTGAAAGAGATTACTTTTACAGTCACATCGGCTGGGTGTGCTAAGACAATCCTCCCAATTGGTTAGGTAATTGACAGTAGTTCACATGTCTGTGGTGTTAAAGATCAGAGTTGTCGAAACACCATTTGGCATGAACAAGATTTTGTTATATAGTCGGTATAATTATTTGTTTTTTAATTTTTTAAAAACTCATATTTCAGCGAGATTCGGTACAAAAACAATATTGTTTACTTGATTAAACCTAATTAATTAATGTTCCAAAAAAGTATATTTAAGACTCGATCTCCTGTTGAATCCCCAAGAAATTATATTTAATTTGTTTGTAAACCTAAAATTGCCTCTGCTCCCACAACAATTGACTTGACACATGATAAGGATGTAGTCATCCTACTTTTTGTAAACAGAATTTAACTTGGTAATTTAACAAGAACATGTTATATTATTAACCAAAACAAGAACCACCCCCGTAAACACTAGCTAGGTTATATGTTATGCTTAATTAGAAAAGTAATTAATTAATGGTTCCCAGGACTTAGAGCATCCTTGACAGTTCCCGGATGCTCTGCTTTCTCTCTCAGCCACGTCAGCTTCTCTTTCTGTCACGTCAGTACAAACCAACCCCCCTACAAAATCCTTAACCATTACCCAATCCACCCAGTCACGCTACAGTATTTGTTGTCACGTCATTATTTTTATTCTTCTCTCCAAAACTCTTTCAACAATCAACAAAATATATTAATAATCATTATCGTAATTATTTAATATCAACAATTCATTCGTTTTTAATTAATAAATACGAAAATATTATTAAAAATTAGAAAACCACAAATTAATAAATTTAAAATTTAGGACCTAAAATATACGCGTGACTCAAAAAAGACGAGACGATTGAATCGAGGCTTAGACTTCTCAGGCATCGAGGACCTACAGTATGTGCGTGACTCACAAAAGACGAGACGATTGGATCGAGCCTTGGACTTCTCAGGCATCGAGAACCTACAGTATGCGCGTGACTCACAAACGACGAGACGATTGGATCGAGGCTTGGACTTCTCAGACATCGAGGAGCTACAGTATGCGCGTGACTCACAAAAGATGAGACGATTGGATCGAAGACCTACAGTACGCGCGTGACTACTTCAATATATATACCCCAACCACATTAATTCTCTACTCACCTCTATTTCAATCTTACTTCTTCCACCATAATTCTCTACTCACAATGTCATCTTCAGAAGGCAATAGTTCACCAGATTACCGACGATCTCCACGTCGTCCACCCCCAAGCCAACACTTCTTCCCTTACCAAAATGTTCCACAACCAGGATATCTGTAAGGTACTTATGTTTTCAATATGTCTGTGGTAGTTTATCAGTATTCTGGTAGTTTAAATTCCGTATCCGTAGGATGATTGTCTTTCCTTTCCTTATTTCTATTGTATTTCGTATTCTGTATTTGTATTGTATTTTGTTTCCGAAATGTATGAGTATTGTACTATTATTTCTTAATTTGTTTATGATTTTTTTAATTTTTTTATATCTAAGTAAATCAAAAAATTGTTAATTAATTATAAAATATTTTTTTCAATTATTTTGTAATACCTAATTAATTAAATTCCATTTACCTAATTAATACATTATCCTAATTATATATAAATAATTTTTATTTTTAAAACAAAAACAAACAAAAAAATTCGGACGAATAGGGAGTGTGCCCGGACGAAAAGCACCCGTTAAGGGTTCTCTTACATCTTTGAGCATTGAAGAACATAAGAGCCTTGTGTAGAGCTTGGGTGTAGTCATCCGGTGGTGGGGCACCACCTTGACAATGAGAACTATAAAGCCAATAATGAGCCCAACTCCGAGAATCGATCCAACAGTCCACATGAAAGGCTTCCGGCCAACGACAACACAACCAAGATCCACAAACTTCTTTTTCTTCTTCCCCTAGTCACTCGGTCCGGCAAGAAGCCAACTCTGTTGGGTCTCATCCAATTGCCTAGACAACGTGGCACGGTCGAGATCCTGGAGGTTCCTACTTCTATCATCGTCAGTGGCGGACTCCGCATTGAATATCTCCAAAGGACCACCCCAAGGGTCTCTTCCGAACATGGCGCGTGTGACGCACGTTCTTTAGTACAACAAGCAACGGATTGAACGACCTACTCTACTTATCACCACCAACTAGGGAGCTTAGTTAGTTGGTGGTGATGAGAGAGGAGGGATTGGAGTATCAAGGTGGGATGAGAGGTGGGTGTAGTGTAACTATCGTTTTGGTGGGAATGTGCTATAATTAATGTAGTAATCCCACGTACTCATCACTTAATGAGTAATTAAGCAGTGCTAACTGTTATCTCTAAATTAATTTGCTCCCTTGATTAGTTTCATGTCATTTTTTTGCACCTTACATTGTTTTCTCTCTCATCCAAGTGGGGTTTCCTTCCTTGCTGGCTGTCTTTGGCATTGTTGGTGCGCGCCTGCAAGAGATTAAGTTCAAATCTAGTAACACTTTCTGTAATAACCTAATCTAAACACCTAAATTAAACTAAACTAAACCTAATTAACCTAATTAAGCCTTGATTAGTATAGCATGAGGTGGCTTGTTTGGATTGGAAGATTTGGAGGTGAGTTGAGGATAAGCTTGGTTTCTTCTATAAATAGAGGTGAGGTTAAGGAAAAACGTTTCCTTGGTTATTTTGTTTCTTCAGAGAGGGAGAGAGATGAATTCGGAGAGGAAGAAGAAGAAGAAGAAGAAGAAGAAGGAGAAGAAGAGAAGGAGAGGAAGTGAAGAAGAAGAGTTGAGTAGAGGTTGCCAAAGCTTGGGAGGCTTCTTCACTCGACCAAAAGGTATGCCAAATCTTCAATATAACTCACTTATGCTTTGTGAGTGTTGGGGATCGACGTTGGTGTCGAATTCCTCGTCGGATTTCAACCAATTCAGAGGTTGAAGACGACGATCGGTCGACCGGTGCCTGTGGGCAGTCGACCGATCCTATTATTATATTGATGTTTACCCGCGAACGGTCGAACGATGTCCTTGGACGGTCGACCGTTATGCCAGATTTGTGCGGGAAAAAGGGGTTATGCTGTTATCGGTCGAACGGGACCACTTAGCCGGTCGACCGAATAACAATGAGAATGGGTCGGTTGGGGGTTTTGACTTATTAAACGGTCGAACGCCCTTAATCTTGTTCGACCGATCTATTCGATGCTAAGTCGGTTGGGAGCTTTGACCATCAAAACGGTCGACCGCTCTTTAACTTTCGGTCGACCGACTGAGCATTTTAATTAAGCAGTAGAGTGCCTGTGATGTTTCGGTCGAACTGTTTAGCAGTTCCGGTCGACCGAAAGTCACTTGGGCAAGATACTGAGAAGTCCTGTTATCGGTTGAACGACCCCTTGGTTCGACCGATCGGATATATATATTATATAAATTTGTATAACGTAGACCATCCAAACGGTCGACCGCTAGATGACTTTTGTTCGACCGATTGGTCGGTAATTCGGTTGGCGTGGTTCGACCGGTAGACTTGTTTGTACAGTACCGTGTACTGTGTGGGGGACCGGTCGACCGGTGTGCTTTTAGCGGTCGACCGATCTGCCGCAGGTTGGTGGATTTATCCACACGCGATCCGTTGAGTATAGGTCGACTACCGGCTCCGAGGCGACGGTTGATTACCGGCTTTGAGAGCTACGGATTTCACCTTCGACGAAGGCGTATTATTGTACTATTTTTTCCTCTCTTACCGAGCGGGGTGTGAGGGATGTGTACCGTAAACCTTGGGCAGTTTGCGAGGGTTTAGCGGTAGGCCGAGGATGTTCCGGCAGGGTGCGCGTTTGGCAGCTCTTGGGGGAGCAGCGGCTGTCGTCTGACCCGAGTTGTGTATTCGGCGGGCTGACTCGCTCCTGGAGTGCGGCGTGTACCGGGGGTTCCTTCCTGTACTTTTTGGGGAGCAGTGGTGTCGACTGACCCTTGTGAGGCAGCGGTGGACTGACTTGACCCTAGTGGCAGGAGTGGTTCAGTGTCGCGGAGGCGGTGAGGGCATTATTGTGGGCCCGAGGCGGATGATCATGTGCATAGCATTGCATTGTCTTTAATTCCTTTTTATATTTTTAGGAGGTTTGGTATACGGGGTTCCTTCAGGGAACTCAGCCATGTTTGTTGTTTTCATTTCAGGTAGCGAGTAGCATTAGAGTCAGGTGGTGACCGAGGAGAGTGCCCCCGGGATCAGATCCTGTTCTCTTTATTATCTTCTTTTGTTTGAGGTAGTGATTACATGTATATTCACTTTTGTTGTAATCATAGTTTGACTTCCACGTGAGTCTGTATCTTATATATTTTATATATATGTTAGTTTGTTTTTCCGTGACGTGTCTTGTGTTGACCGTTGACAGTCTTTGTTATTGTTTAAATTTTCCGCTGTTTTCGGATACGTTACACTTTCACCCCACCGTCAGTTTGGTGGACCTCTTTCTCTCTCATCTCTTTTGCTTTGCATTGCACGTGGAGAAAGATATAAGAGGTGGGTGAGGTAATTGGTTGAGATAATAATAAAGAAACAAGATTGCCTTTGGAAATATTCAAGATCATAAATTGGTGCATCAAATTCTACAGAAATATTAGTCTGATAAATTAAGTCTCGCTTTCAGGGACTATTAATTTGTTTCAAGTTGCAGTTTTCTTGAAGATATATAAGTGATGGTGAGAATTATCTATCTTTTCGTGTTTGTATCTTTATCGTTTTTTACAATGAAAAAAACCCAGTGTCAAAGAAAAAATCGAATTATCAAATTGCATGTATTAGTGTTGGACCAGTTAAGTTCCTAAGAGCACCCTTAACGGGTGCTCTACACTGGGGCCCACGTGCCCCCCCCCCCCCCCCATTTGGTCCTTTTTTTGTTTTTTCTTTGTATTTTTGTTTTCAAAAATATTTTAAAAATATTTTAAAAATATTTTAAAATCGTTTTTTAAAATATTTTTTTATGAAAATAAGTTTTTTATTTGTTTATATTTTCTAGAATTTTTGATAATTTTTCGTATTTTGTCTAGAATTGATTCTGAAATGACGTGTATGGGAGAGAATTTAGATGTTTGGGTTGTTTTTAGGTGTGATCAAGTAAAATTTAAAGAGATTAGTTTGAACTGACGTGGCTGAGAGAGAAATCAGAACGCGAGTCAGTTCGTTAACGATGCTTTAAGATGATGCATGGCGTTCAAAGATAATGAAAACAATTGGATTGCGAATCCGATTGGAAGGATCAAATCCACGTAAGCTAACGTATTATAACCCCCACTAATCTATTATTGTTTACCCACTCAAAATTTTAATAAGTTTATTTTGGGTTGTGTGCATGAAAAAAAAAGTGTTTAATTGTGACTCCAAAATAAAAATAATGATAATGTCATCTGAATTTTACTTTCAAAGATGTCACCATCTAATAAAATTCCTTCCTAATTAAAAGGCTAAAACTACAAAATGCGGTAGTATGTCCTTGTTTAATTTAGCTACAGGAGAAGTACAGGCAGATTTTTTATAGATTGATGCTCTTTAACCATGAGATACAAGTTTCTTCTTTAATTTAATTTAGGTAGAATTCTCTTTCTCCCATTGGTGTAGCTTGTTTCTTACAAATAAAACCTTAAATCTTTTTTGCCATTCTTGAGAAACAAACTTGTCTAGATATATACATCATGCTGTACAATGTGGACTATATCCAAATACATGCTTTTTAGAACTCTATGATAGTTTAGCCTAAAATCTTAGCCTAAAATATATGATGGTTTACATATTTGTAGTCTGGTTGTAAAATTTTGTATTGAGCTTCATTCAAAACAATGTGCAACACAATTGAACATAATAATATATGATGCATGATTGTTGAGTTAAATGTTAGAGCACCGTTAACAACACTCAGGCAGTTTCCGGACGTCTTGGTTTCTCTTTCAGTCACGTCAGCTTCTTTCTCCGTCACGTCAGCACAAATCAACCCCCCTACAAAATCATTAACTATTACCTAATTCACCTAGTCCCGCTACAGTATTTGTTGTCACACCATTATTTTTATTCTTCTCTCTAAAACTCTTTTAACAATCAACAAAATATATTAATAATTATTATCGTAATTATTTAATATCAAGAATTCATTCGTTTTAATTAACATTTAATTAATAAATACGAAAATATTATTAACATTTAGGAAACCACGTTACATAGTACATTAACTGGAAATTTAAAAACTAAAACTAAAAATACATCATTAAACGGTTGTAACCAAGCTCCAGATCTCTATCTAGGTTCGAAGTTCGCTTTCTGCGCCTCTTAGGACGTCGGTCCACCACTTGGGAGACATACTCCGTTAAGCAGTTCAACACTTGGTCGTAGTTGCTCATGTTTTAATTTGTAATATCAACATGTGTGTTGTAGTTTATCAGTATTGTGGTAGTTTAAATTTCGTATCCGTAGGAAGACTGCATTTCCTTTCCGTATTTCTGTTGTATTTCGTATCTGTATTTTGTTTCCGAAGTGTTTGAGTATTGTACTATTATTTCTTATTTTGTTTATGATTTTTAAAAAAAATTAATTTTACTTTTATCTAAATAAATCCAAAATAATTTAATTAGTCATTAAATATTTTTTTCAATTAATTTTCAAAACCTAATTAATTTAATTTCAATTTACCAAATTAATACATTAACCTAATTATATATAAATAATCTTTTTTCTTTAAAACAAAAACACAAAAAGAAAACAAAAAAACAATTTTAAACCAATCCGGAGGGGGCACGTGTGTAATATCCTGAATTTTTTAGTTGAGGTAATAATCAAATATCTTAATAGACTAATTAAGATTGTTGGATGATTGTGTGGTTTTAGGAGAAGATTGAATTTTGAGAAGAATATAGAAAAGAAAAAGATGGAGATTTTGAGGCAAGTACTGATTCGTTATTTTTCAGTTTCATGTCATGTCCGACTCTCTTGATATTCGTACGTAGTTGCATGCATACTGAGTATCGATGTTGAATTCATTGATATGCATATGATTGCATGGTGGTGTTTCGGTCGACATGTCCTGTGGGTGTGTGTATGTTTCTGGAAAGCAAACTTAGGAAAGAGCTACCTAAAGGGCAACGTGGAGCCACCCGAGAGAGGAAAGAGCTACATGTCGTTAGTGTGGAGCTACCATGTGTGCGTCTGACTGATTGATAGATTTCAGAAGCACACGATGTGGTTAAATCCAAATGGGGGTTCCAGATTGTTATGCATGCATATTATTTGTGATGCATGTCTCTTGATTGTGTTCATTGACTGAATGTCATATTCTATGTTATTTTCCACATGATTATGATTCTGATTGATTGATGGTTGGTTCTTGAGGGTTGTCGAGCTCACAATTTGTTGATTATATTTTTCAGATTATTATGGGCCTATCAGATGGATTTAAATATCAGAGTGCGCAGCGGTCAGGATCGTGGATCGTAGCTTAACGCACCATGTTTGGACGGGTAAGCACATGTCCGGACTCGGGGCGTTACAACGTGCCCCCGGATCGGATGCGTGGGGCGTTTTTCGGGCGGACGACACCCGAAAAAGCACCCTGGGCGCCCCGCCCAAGAACCGCCCTCCCGTTAAGGGAGGATTTTTCGGGTGCCCAGGCAGGTCACCCGAAAAAAGCACCCGTTAAGGGTGCTCTTAGTTTCTATCTGTAAGAAAATGCACTCGTTGTGTGTGTGTGTGTACACACACACTACTGATCATTGCAATGCAATAATTATTCAAGGGGATGGGACAAAACTATTCCATTCTATGGCTATTGTCTTTTCCTATGTTCATTTCCGCATAGGATCGTCCATTCATGCAGCACGTATTTCAGTTTTTATCATAATAAATATACATTAACAAGTAAAATTAAGATGACATGGTGTTTACAAGTGTTTGATACAACCTTTCAGTTATCTTCATAGTCAGTAGTATCTTTATGCTTACCCACATAGTAAGCAAGCCAACATTTTCTTTAAATAGGATGAGATCTAAAAAGTACACAAAACATGAGCAGCCATCTTTGCTGGTAAAGGAGAGACATCAAAGATGCGACCAGAGCACTGATTTTCTTCTTGATCTTTTTAGGTATCTTCTTTTAAGTAACAAGCTTGTCTCTAATCAATCACAAGATACTTTATTTTCAAATAATATAACTAATGAATTACATATCAAAGCGGGCTTGAGTTCACATCAATGAAGAAAATATATGTTAAAGTCAGTTCTTAATTACTTTAGTTAATAAATATGTCTCATTGATACCCTTGCTATTATTGTGGGTTTTTTAATCTACTTGCTCTTTTTTTTGTAAGCGTTTGTTTTATTAATTTAAAAAACCAAATGTAATACTTGAAGTAGAAATATGAATGTATAACACGAACAAATAAGTAAACGAGCAAGGGTGTGATTTATTTGCATAAAGTTGAAGGAAGTCAGGAATTTCAATTCTATAACTATAGTTTCCAAAACACAAGATATTAATATCTATCTTAAGATGAAGTGAAGGGAAATCATCGATATCTTTCCATATATGGCATAGTGACAATGGAACTCTTTTAAAGAAATACAAAAATTGGAGTTCCACTTTTTTTTAGAGTGGAAGTGATCCTATATAATTTTTGTAGATATTTTTCAAAGCTCATGCATGACATGCGAAGTAGATTCTCAAAGATTGACCGAGGTTTCCAAAGGTTGAGGTATTAATGTGTTGCATATTTTAAATGAATCTTTAAGCTTTTGGAGTCATCTTCTAGCTATTTGTAGATCGGATGTAATTAACATTCTTCCCCCAATAATAGAACACCAAGAAAAGCCAAGCGTTGCCTGGTCCTTCTCAGCGTTGTCTTTACATGTTAGTTTCGTTGTCCCAATCAAATGATCAATGTCTGTTTAGAATATGTACTCAGCAGTCAGTAAGCACCAACTCCTCACCCCACTCATTAGTTGGTATCGTAAGAAACCGTTTAGGATATATTCATATAGTTGTTACTGTTTTGTACTACTATCCTAATTGTAACAAACTTGTTTAGATTCAAATTTGCATTAAATTTGTTTGAAATATGAAATAAATTTGATACAAATTTGAAATGAGCTCACTTTGACGTTCAAATTATTGATCGAATTTTGAAGGGATGAAATGACTTATTTTGTATTCTTTTGACAACCGCGAAAAATCCTTCAAATTTTGTTTACACTAGTTTGTGTTACAGTAAGGTGAAGTTGCAAATTACAAATGCAGAAAGGGACAAATTTATAATATTTTTCCATTGTTGCGCCTACACTACTACCTTAACACACATTTGTGTAAATGGAAATCTCTTCTAATTTTTTTTGAAGCAATTGTGTTGGATGCACGACTAATGTGGGTCCATGGGCATGTGTGGGTTCGGGGCCCATGAGCATTGGCAAGATTATTGGTCAGGTTGCTACTCTCCAATCTCCATCCATTAAAATTGCAATCCATGAGTTTACTAACCCCGCAAATTTTTTATTATTATCAAACCACATTGCAAGTGGGGGACTATGGAGAAGCTAATTAAGTTTGAAGTAAGAGTGACTGCATCCCTGTCCCTATATCTCTTGTTATGCAAGAATGTACATGTTGAGTTTATTTGTAGAATTCGATGATATCGTTCAACTATTTGAGTGTGCATCTAAATAGTTGAATGTGCTTGAATACGACCACAAACGCATCCATCTTGATTCCCAACATCTCGATGATATCGTTCAACTATTTGAGTGCGCACATAAATAGTTAAATGTGCTTGAATACGACTAAAGCTGGGTAACGTGTCGGGTGCCCACCGGCCCGACCCGAGTATGTTGGCCCGCAAAGCTAAACGGGCCGAGCTTTAGCCAGGCCCGTCGGGCTACGGGTTTGCCTGTTTATTTTTTAAATTTTATTGCAAACAAACGCATCGACTTGCCTTGGCCCACCCGTTTACCTAAACAGGTCGGCCAAAAGTCGGCCCGTTTATTTTCTCCAGGCCTAACTCGGCCCGCGAGCCCGACTGTCCGTGGGCCGTACCCACCTCTAAATACAACCACGAACACATCCATCTCGATTCCCAACATCACCATTCCCTTGGATTCCACGAGAGAACATTACACCAAAATGCACTCTTGTCTCTTGTGTTGTACACACATGCTAGGATCTTTAGTTGATGGTTCGTATGCGGAAATGATGAATAAACCCAATAAAACTTAGATTAGGCGATCTATCGAACAATATTATGAATTTTAAAATTCAAAACCGCAAGTGCACGACCGTGTTGAAGTGGTGACAAGTACGAGTCATGTCCACGAGAAGCGAGTGTGGGTCATCGTCGACCGTACTCGAGTGGGGGAGAAAAAAAATTTAGTGTATTTAAACTAACTAACTAATATGACGCAAATCAGCTAAAGATCCTAATATGATTAGTTCCGTGTGAGGTAGAGAATGCATGCAAAAGTGTAGATGTGTGATACATGTGTATGTACAATTAAGCACTAATGACATGTATTACATGAAAATTTATAATGTCACAATCCTAAGTGTGTTTCTATATGGATTAAGATTTATTACCATTATTAAAACATACAAAATACTACTCGAGATAAAGACAAAGACAACCACATGATTACATGTCAATCTTATCTCTATAATGACACGAAGAACATAGAAATCCATAATGACCACAACCCCAACTATGTGTCCACACGAATTAAAATTTAACATCATCATTAAGACATACAAAGACATCAATCAAGATAAGGCCAACAATGTCACATGCTTGAACATGACATTCTTATTTCTTTATCCACTTTAATCTTATCCTCACATCATCATTCCCAATAAAGTGGGTCAACTAGCCAAAACATGTGTTAAACATTCATTTGGACCATTAACACATCAAATGCAAGAGTGAGAAACTTATCAAAATGACCATTGAAATTATTTGAAACTCCAAGATTAAGATTAAACAAACATCAATCTCACAACATTCACACTTTACATCATTCTTCACCCCATTATGGGGATGAATTACTCATTAATCATCATGTAAACAAAGAAAATAACAAAATAAAAACAACACATGAACAACTAAAAAACTAGATCTAACCAAAACAATGAAATAAATATTACATCAAATGAAAAAAAGAACATAAAGAACAAGAAACTAAAACTCGATTAAGAAAGCAATTACAATAGGTTATTTCTTCTCCTATACTACACTACTAAGCAAGAAATAAAACATACTCTACTAAACAAGGAAATAAAGTTAACCTAATGAGGAGAGGAACGAAGAAGAAGAATGAGAGGAAAGATTACAATTGTATTTAAAGAATATTAGAGGGTTTGGATGAATCTGAGCGCATTTAGATGATTCTAAATCAAATATGGAGGTTGAATATTGCTATACCCCGACAACCTGACCCACCAGCAAAATTAGGGCTTAAACAAAGCAAACCATCTGCCACTGGCGGATCTGATTGCTCCTATCCGTCCAAAACTTTGTTAGCCGGTTAAGTTTGTTTTGTTGCACGTGAGGTTTTATTGCACGTGAGGTTAAAACCTGGTCTATTGTCTCGAGCCGATTTGATCTTAATTGTTGAATTACTTATCAGATTCATGACATTATGGACTTTTGCAACCAACATATTTTTCTTTACACTTCGGTCCTCTCGAGTTTTCACTTAGGTCCCTCCCAATTTTCAGTCCAATCCTTGGGCATTAAAAACATGTCCAAAAACCTTCCAAACCAGTCAATTCTTCTTGTATTTAGGTCATTTTCTCTTCGTTTCTAATTTTTATTGTCTAAAACCTGAAATACTTCAAACAATCGATTAGCAAAAAATACATTACTGTTTTGTAACACTTTGTATCACTGAACTTTAAAAATCCATTATTTCAACACATATTCGTACTCTTTTTTTGCATTTTTTTGCGTTGTATCTCTAATACAATCATAAACATAAATTTACGTGAAAGTTCAGATTGAATCGGATGTCAGATATGGTTAAAATTTGGGTCAGATTTAGTACCAATCGACCTAATATTTAACCATATATGACCCTTGATTCAATCTAAAATTTCACGTAAAACTAGGTTTATAATTGTATTAGGGATACAACGTAAAAATTACAAAAAAATAAATTACGAATGTGTGTTTAAATAATAAATTTTTAAAGTGCAGAGAGGTCAAGTGTTACAAAATGAAAGTTCATGGGATGTAACTATTATCTTTTATTTAAAGTTAAGAGGTGTAAAGTAATATCAAGACATAATTCAACTAGTAAACTGTAATTAACCATTTAATTAACTACAGAAAATATATCCACGTATGCCATGCGACACCTCGTAACTCAAATTATCCACGAGCTCCAAAGAAAAATATCTTCCAGGTCTAGCCCTACACGCCTCAATCACCAAACATTTTTTCTTAAATCCATTAAGGAAAGAACTCTCAAGATCGATTTACCCGATTGGCTTGCTTAGCTCGCACACCTTGGCCCAGTTGATGCACCCTCTAGATTGAAGTGCTAACGTTAATTCTACTAAATACTCGACAATTGACTTAGTGCATGCAATCTTTGTTTGGTGTGTCTACTAAATCTTCAAATGTTTAGTTTAATTTTTTTCCCACAAACTTCCGATTTTATTAATTAACGAGGCAAACTCAAAATTATAACGGTTAAACGCCCACGCATCGATCTATTGAATAAGTACAAAATAGAAAAGAAAAAAAACATTACAATCCTATCCTACAACTAGTCATCGAGTAAGCTTGAGGTTTTATGTGACAACGATTGCTTTTTAGAGTTTCCATGAGTACAAGTCGTGTGTTGCAACGATTGCTAAAAGAGGCAAAGAACTGAAGCAGTCAAACCAAATCTCTTATTGAAGTTTGACGACAGGCTAATTATATCACAACTTTGTCGTATTTCGTAGAAACGTGTTCAATTAATTTCCCCTCCCAGTCTTCATTATTGGCGAGAGCCTCCTAACTATGAAATAAATATGAAAACGACGCAAAGCAAAGTTTGAGGTGATTAATGCCGCACAGTAATGGCGACTAATGGTTAGATGGCAATTAATGGCTCTTTTGGATAGGATTCTAACTGTGACGTGTTTGAATGACAAATTTTGGAGAAACAAGAAGGAAATATTTGATTGTTAATTTTACGCGGAGGAAGTACCCAAAAAATCTATGTTTTAATTGTCTTGTTCGAAATATTAGAACATTTGTAATCATGATTTCCACGATTTGGCATGAGTTTTTTCTCTTTTCTCTTCTATTTTTGTTCTCATTCACGTCAATTTTCTCTTTCTTCAACTCGTTTTCTTCTCTTTCTTACACTATTCACCTCTTAACCACAACGCATCTCTACCATACACATCATTTCGGGATCGATTTTGGAAAATATTAAAAAAAATCTAAAAAATCAAAACAATTAGAAAACATATTTTCAAAAAAAATTAAAAAAAATTCAAACTAATTTTAAAAAATAAAAAGTGACTTAAAATCTGGGCCCAAACTTGGTCTTAAAATCCACGACGAGTTGTCGACCCCGTTGAGGGGCGACGGTGTGGTCGACCCCGTAGTCGGGGTCGTCCTGCTTGGGACGAACCTTTTTTTTTTGCTCTTAAGTCGGATATAAGAGTAACCATCAATGTTTTTTTTTCCTTTTGAAACAAATATAAAACTCATGTATACTCTTTACTTTCCTCGTCGTTGTGGTCGATTGATTTAATCCACACAACCAAATAGTACGTTAATACGATTAGTTGGACTCATATTTCATTAGTTTCATCTTAAACCACATAAATTGCCTCATTTCTCAATACTTTTAGTGTATGATTAATTGCTTACTGACCATACATCCCAGGTAAACTTGCAAATCTTATGTTACCCACTTCTCTTACATACGCACCATAAATTCTAATCAAATCACAATATATGTATGTCTCGTGTTGAGATGCATTAAATCAAGTCAACTTTCTAGCTAGGGTACTGGGTTCTAACTTAATTGGTCTCAATATTTCCAAAGTTCTATCAAATGAATATTTCTTTTATATTGTATGCATTTGGATATGCACCCAAAAATATAGCGTTCATCATTAGGTGGAGGAGCGAATACAAGCTTCCCTTGAGTAACTTCTCATATTGTTGTTCATTATTTCCATCAAAAAAATCTTGTTTTTTGTTATGAGTCAAGAATCCCTATATATGCAAATGGGAAACGCTACACTTTACCTTGTTCGGCTGAAATACCTGGGTTTGGGTCCTTTTAAAATTACCCAAAACGAAAAAACATTTGGCCGAACATAACAGACCCTTAGTTCTCGATGGAAGTCGCTCTCTCTTTTATAAAAAAACAAAACAAAATAAAAGTTTCTCTCATGTTTCACATTCCAAAACAATGACCCCAACACAAACATTATTATCCACATGCCCTCAAACATTCAATCTCTCTGATAGATTACGGTGCCCTACATTCCAAGAAGGAAAATGATAAGGAAAATGATAGACGGACGCTGGCGTCACGGACGCGCCCTACGTGACACTCTCCATGTCAGCACAGAAAAAAGTTTCTTTTTTTACTTTATTCCTCAATACTTTGGTTATCCGTACAAATGTCTACATCTCTCCATCCCTCCCTCCATCCCTCACTCCATCCCTCATTAATGTGTCTCAAATCACTCACTTCCTTCATCATTTTGGAGCTCCTACACAACAGAAGACTTGTTATTCATCTCAAGATGCGTCTTCTTTTTCTTCCCTTCTCTTGTGTGGTCCTTCCTCTGTACTCCAATGGAAATCGTTCATGTGCCCCACCAAGTGGAGCAGCCGGCAAACGTTCCTAAGGAGGAGATGTTTTTTCCTTCTTTCGAAGAAGCCAAAACATTTTACGTGGCTTATGCCGATTCTTGTGGTTTTGGTGTTAAGACAAGGCAATCTCATTACGATCGTGGTGTTGTTATACGGACCACGCTGACTTGCTCCAAGGAGGGAACGACACCACTAAACCAAGGGCAAGGAAAATTGAAGCTTAGGTTATCCAGTAGAGTCCAATGCACTGCTCGGATAATGGTCTCCGGAAACCCAGAAAGGGGTTACCACATTAACTTTGTGGATCTTAAACATAACCACGCCATGCTTGAAGAGGAGCAAATGTGTTTTCTCAGACAAAAACGAACCGTCCCTAAGGCCGCCAAAGCACGCATATCGTGCAATGATAGTGTTGGGATATCGGTTGCTAAGACCATGCAATCTTTTGTGGTCGAGGCTGGAGGTCATGACAAATTGACTTTCAACGAAAGGGATTTAAGGTTTGTGTTCTTTCTGCTTAACATAATTGAAGTTCAACATTTTGCGTCTGATTTTAGTGGTTTCTGTGTGCAGGAATGTTGTAAACGATGTCAAAAATTTAAAGATGGGACCTGGTGATGCACAAGCTCCTCAGAACTATTTCATTAGGATGCAGAAGACTGATTCCATGTTTTTCTATGTAATGAACATGGATGACGAAGGAAGACTACGGAACGTGTTTTGGGTTGACTGTCGTTCTAGAGATGCATATTCATACTTTGGAGACGCAATATGTTTCGACACCACCTACATTACAAACAAATACGACATACCTTTTGCCCCATTTGTAGGAGTTAATCACCATTTCGAGTCAGTTTTGCTCGGTTGCGCTTTGCTATCTTCTGAGACCACTGAAAATTACATATGGTTGTTCCAAACATGGTTGTCGTGCATGAACGGTAAGGTGTGACTGTTCAGTTTAAGCTATTTATGTGTTCGGTTTAAGTGGTGGAACTGTTCGGTTTAAGTGGTGGAACTGCTCGGTTTAAGTGGTTTGACTGTTCGGTTTTAGTAGGTTGACTGTTCGGTTTAAGTGGTGTGACTGTTCGGTTTAAGTTGTGGGTCTGTTCGGATTAAGTTGTCTGTCTGTTCGGAATAAGTTGACTGTCTGTTCGGATTAAGTTGTCTGTCTGTTCGGATTAAGTTGTCTGTCTGTTCGGATTAAGATGTGGGTCTGTTCGGATTAAGTTGTAGGTCTGTTCGGTTTAAGTGGTTTGACTGTTCGGTTTAAGTGGTGGAACAGTTCGGTTTAAGTTGTGGAATAGTTCGGTTTAAGTGGGTTGACTGTTCGGTTTAAGTGGGTTGACTGTTCGGTTTAAGTTGTGGGTCTGTTCGGATTAAGTTGTCTATCTGTTCAGAATAAGTTGACTGTCTGTTCGGATTATGTTGTCTGTCTGTTCGGATTAAGTTGTCTGTCTGTTCGGATTAACTTGTGGGTCTGTTCGGATTAAGATGTGGGTCTGTTCGGATTAAGTTGTGGGTCTGTTCGGTTTAAGTGGTCGGTATGTTCGGTTTAAGTGGTCGGTCTGTTTGGTTTAAGTTGTGGGTCTGTTCGGTTTAAGTGGTCGGTCTGTTCGGATTAAGTTGTGGGTCTGTTCGGTTAAAGTTTTCAAAGTAAGATTTTGTACCTTTCAATATATGACTCACTCCTTTTAAATCGCCCCCTTATGCAGATATACCCCCCAGCCATAATAACAGATCAATGTGGTGCCATTACAGCTGCTGTAAGGAATGTCTTCCCAGATTCAAGACACAGATTCTGTATATGGCACATAATGAACAAAGCTCCATTGAAGTTGTCGACGCAGTATCGGAAGCACATGTTATTTGATCTGAAATTGATTGTATATGATTCCAAAACCCCAGCAGAATTTAATCGTAATTGGCATGGTTTCCTTCTTGATTTTGACCTGCATAACCATACCTGGCTCAAATCGATTTATGCAATCCGAGAGTCGTGGATACCTGCATTTGTTGGTGATATTTTTTTCGCGGGAATGACATCTACTCAGAGAAGCGAGAGTATGAACGCCTTTTTCGACAAGTATCTTACTTCGAAGACCACCCTTAAGCAGTTTGTTCAACAATACGAACTTGCGCTCCGCCATAAGTACGAGAAGGAAGCTCAATCAGATTTTGATTGTCTTCATAAGAGACCCCAGTTGGTTTCAATTTATCCATTCGAGAGACAGATGAGCGAGTTGTATACGGTAGGGGTCTTCAAGAAAGTGCAGTTAGAAATTGGGAAGATGATATACTGCGATATAACAGAGGAGTACAATAGGAATGACACATTTCAGTACAAGGTATCTGAACGTGTTTTGGCTGGTGAGCAGCTACTGTCGAAATGTTTCCTAGTACAAAACATATTCATGAACTTCACATGTGATTGTAGAATGTTTCAGCACGTTGGCCTTCTATGCTGCCACGTTTTTGTGGCACTTGGACGCTTAAATCCTAATACATTGCTCCCAGACTCTTACATCGTTAATCGATGGCGGAATGATATTCGAAGGAGCTACGAGATAAGATGTACCCAGACGATGGCATAATGGAGAAGGATGCGCTTCATCGTCATGACGACATCATGGGTCGTGTCGTTTGGATAGCACAGGAAACCTTCATTTCCCACGAAAGGTATATTGAGGCCGTAAAGTGTATTGAAATGCTTAAGGCACGTATGCACACTACCTAGTTCTTGGTTCGACTTGATGAACCTGAGTGTGCGGGTACATCGGTTCTTAATCCAGATAATGTCAGACGTGTAGGAAGACCGCCGACTAGACGTCGAGTGTCTTTAGCTGAGAAGATAATTAAAAAAACCCATAAAAAGCATGCCCAACAAGAGAAGAGAAAGTTCAAAATGAAGGTTAAATCGTCGCTTCATGAAGTCGCACCAAAACCCGGGGATCCGGATTTCTCTGATTGGGACATGAATTTGTATTACGAGGAACTTCCTCCTTAATTTAATATTTCTTGTTATTTTCAGTTCTTGTAAAACCAAGAAACTTCTAATTGTTGATCTGTTTGGATCTGTAAATGGTTGTTATACACGTTCAGTTCATATAAAATTGTGTCCTTGTTCGGAATATGTTGTGGGTCTGTTGGAATATGATGTGTGTCTGTTCGGAATATGTTGTGTCTGTTCGGAATATGTTGTGGGTCTGTTCGGAATATGATGTGTGTATGTTCGGTTTAAGTTGTGTGTCTGTTCGGAATACGTTGAGTGTCTGTTCGGAATAAGTTATGTGTCTGTTCGGAATATGTTGTCTGTCTGTTCGGAATATGTTGTGTGTCTGTTCGGATTAAGTTGTCTGTCTGTTCGGAATACGTTGAGTGTCTGTTCGGAATAAGTTGTGTGTCCGTTCGGAATAAGTTGTGTGTCTGTTCCGTTTAAGTTGTGTGTCTGTTCGGAATAAGTTGTGTGTCTGTTCGGTTTAAGTTGTGTGTCTGTTTGAAATACGTTGAGTGTCTGTTCGGAATAAGTTCTGTGTCTGTTCGGAATATGTTGTCTGTCTGTTCGGAATATGTTGTGTGTCTGTTCGGATTAAGTTGTCTGTCTGATCGGAATACGTTGAGTGTCTGTTCGGAATAAGTTATGTGTCCGTTCGTAATAAGTTGTGTGTCTGTTCGGAATAAGTTGTGTGTCTGTTCGGTTTAAGTTGTGTGTCTGTTCGGAATATGATGTGTGTATGTTCGGTTTAAGTTGTGTGTCTGTTCGGAATACGTTGAGTGTCTGTTTTGAATAAGTTCTGTGTCTGTTCGGAATAAGTTCTGTGTCTGTTCGGAATATGTTGTATGTCTGTTCGGAATATGTTGTGTGTCTGTTCGGATTAAGTTGTCTGTCTGTTCGGAATACGTTGAGTGTATGTTCGGAATATGTTGTGTGTTTGTTCGGAATATGTTGTGTGTATGTTCGGTTTAAGTTGTGTCTGTTCGGAATAAGTTGTGTTTCTGTTCGGATTAAGTTAGGTGTCTGTTCGGATTAAGTTGTGTGTCTGTTCGGAATAAGTTGTGGGTCTGTTCGAAATAAGTTGTGTGTCTGTTCGGAATAAGTTGAGTGTCTGTTCGGAATAAGTTGTCTGGGAAGAGTTTGTAATTTGTACATCTTTTAAAAAATAAACACAAAAAAAGAGTTTGTAATTTGTACATGTAAACAAATAAACACTAAAAAATATGGACTTCAGATCTGCACACACGATCGCCGGTCCCTAAGTAACATGACCGCCAATTCACCCCTGATACGGTGGATGTTATTGTGGTCATTCTCCTTCGTCGGGTCAAGTTTTAGCATTAGACACCTTATCCAGTATATAACATAGGCCCCGCAATCGTTACTCCCCGGTGGTTGTCGTTGGCTATTTTTCCTGAGGATTCTCATGGGCCAGTCGACCTTTAGTAGATCCCTCCAGTATTCAGCCGCATCCGCTGCTGGGCACTCATGTACGCCTATGGTCTGCTCTGGATCTTCACCTTTCTCTAGCTCCCTAGAGATATTGTTGAACGCCAAAATCTCTTTGGACGGGCCGTGGACAACCACCAGAGTCCAATGACCTGCAGACCAGCATGGTTGTGCGATTACGGACTCTGTTGGAGACACACCTTCAATTTTAGGGAGGATAAAATCTTCAATTTCTCTGCCTTGGCCACCCAAAATTCGCCCGGACTCGAATGTTGATATGCATAAAACTTTTTGGGTTGGGCGTCTTTCTTCGAGAACCGAAAGCATAGCGTCGATAGTTTGGTCGGTAATATCCATCCCAGGCGTTATAAGTTCCTTCAGGTCGGTGCGTGTTAAGCTGCACATATCGCCTCTCCAGATGACCTCTCTATTGTCCTTGTTGGCTGCCGTCACGTTCAATATCATGTTGACCTCATAAGCTGACAAACTTCCCATTGCAGCCATGTCAACATCAGGCATTGTCCCTCCTAAGTGGACAGCCAACCTATAATTATCCTCTATTTTTTCCCTTTTCTCTTTAGGCTCCTTTGAGCCGCTCTCTCTTTTCTCTTTTGCTCTTCTTCCACCTTCTTCTTCTTGCCCCGATGTTCATCTTCCTTCATCTGCTGCTCCACGATGGCCGTCGTCTTTTCACGCCCCAGTTTGGTTTCCGTGCCTTGCTCTCTTCTTCCCTCTTTTCCTTTTCCTTTTCCTCCTTCTCCACTCTCTTTCTCTCTTCTTCCTTCTTCCTATCCTCCTCCCTCTTCTTCTCTTCCTCCTTCTCCTCTCTCTTCCTCTCCTCCTCCCTTTTCTTCTCCTCCTCCCTCTTTTCCTTTTCCTCATTCTCCACTCTCTTTCTCTTTTCTTCCTTCTTCTTCTCCTCCTCCCTCTTCTTCTCGTCCTCCTTCTCCACTCTCTTTCTCTCCTCCTCCCTCTTTTTCTCTTCCTCCTTCTCTCCTCCTCCCTCTTCCTCTCCTCCTCCCTCTTCTTCGCTTCCTCCTTCTCCACTCTCTTTCTCTCCTCCTCCCTCTTTTTCTCTTCCTCCTTCTCCACTCTCTTTCTCTCCTCCTCCCTCTTCTTCTCCTCCTCCCTCTTTTTCTCTTCCTCTTTCTCCACTCTCCTTCTCTCCTCCTCCCTCTTCCTCTCCTCCTCCCTCTTCTTCTCTTCCTCCTTCTCCACTCTTTTTCTCTCTTCTTCCTTCTTCCTGTCCTCCTCCCTCTTCTTCTCCTCCTTTCTCTTTCTCTCTTCTTCCTTCTCTTCCTCCCTCTTCCTCTCTTTTTCTTCCTCCTCATCGCTCTCGTCTTTCTCCCCACCAGTATTTTCACCGGTCCCTGTCCCTCGAAGATATATAATTTCTTCCCTCAGCCTCCCACACTCTTCCTTGGTCATCCTCAGTTCTTCCTTGAGGTCGTTAACCTCTTCTGTCGCCTTCTTTAGGGCAGCTTCGGCCCTAAGCCAGTTCGTCTTCACCTCACTCAGCTCCAACTCTTGGAGCAGCGGGTCACATGGAATGTTGCAGTCAGTCAGTTGTAGCCTTGGCAAACTGCTAGTTGAAGCTGCGCCCTTTCGAACAGGAGTTCGAACAGAACTAATAAGTTCCAGCTCCCTTTCACTCATTGATGGAGCCCCCATTAGGTCGAACTCGCCGTTGTAAATCTTAGGTAGGGTAATTCCACGTTCCTCCCATTTCCTCAGGGTTAATCGTTTCCCAAACATTTCCGTCCAACTTCTCATTCGTCGAAAAACTCCAGTTCTGGGCTCCCCCAATTTGAATTTCTCACAAAGCCACACCTTCAAATGGAAAAAAATCAACTGTTTAGAACGACTCAACAGACATACGTTCATATTCTTAACAGACACAACTTAATTCGAACAGACACCTAACTTAATCCGAACAGACACAACTTAATCCGAACAGACACACCACTTATTCCGAACAGACCCACAACATATTCCGAACAGACACACCACTTAATCCGAACAGACACAACACTTAATCCGAACAGACACTCAACTTATTCCGAACAGACCCACAACTTATTCCGAACAGACACACTACTTAATCCGAACAGACACCTAACTTAATCCGAACAGACACACAACTTAAACCGAACAGATACACAACTTATTCCGAACAGACACACAACATATTCCGAACAGACACACCACTTAATCCGAACAGACAGACAACTTATTCCGAATAGACAGACAACTTAATCCGAACAGACACACCACTTAATCCGAACAGACACAACATTTAATCCGAACAGACAAAATAAAAACCAAATAACACTTACTTGTAGTATTGCCACACAACCGTCGACGTTCCCCTGCCTCATAATGAAGTTCCCTGCCTTTCTTCTCTCTTGCAGTTCTAAGCTGGTTTTCTCCAGGCCCCCAATCAGGGCTTCGTGAACTGCACTTGCCCATGTGTATCTGTTTATGCGTCTGATGTTCCTCAAATGGTGCATGAACCATTACCTCGGTCGAAGTGTTCCATCATAGAACAAAAAATGGTTGAAGATGAAAGAAAACAGGAGACGAACGTACTCCTCCGTGTCGCCCATGGTACTGCTTGCCAGCAGATGACCTAAAAGTTGTGTGTTGTCAAGGTTCACCCCTTCTCGCCTCTGTACACCCAATGGTTCCATCACCACAGTCTTCCCATGCATACGTAACCCCAAAATTAGGGCAACGTCTCCCGGTGTAAGGGGAACTACCCCTGATCCTATTCTCAGCCCCACCTCCTCCGCATCGTAATGTTCGACGAAACCAACCGACTATTTCGTTGTCCGTAGTAATCTTAGGAAGGTCTAGGAAGTGACCGAAAGGGGTGCTCCGGAAAACCTTCTTCTCAACCTTCTTCATCCTGTCAAACTGCTTTCGGATGGCCGTCCAGGAGCACCGGGATTCCCGGAAGTAGTAGGTGGTTCCCTAAAACAAAAAATTGAAAAAACGAAAGTTCATCAAAAAAAGAACGACCAAGGGAAGAAAAAAAATATAGACCCATCGGTTCTGGGACAGGTTCGCTATCGACGACAGGAGTCGAAGAATCCATTATGGTTTAGAGGGGAAGAAAGAAAGCCGGAATAGGTTCACAGGTACGCTTTCTCCGTTCACAGGTAATCCAACGAGAAAGAAAGCGGGACTCTCCCTCTTTCGGTCTGGATATTTGGTATCTACCTCGGTATCGGAACCCTCGTTCGTGGGGTGTCTGCCACTGTCTTATCAGGAAAGCAACCGTCGTTTTTCGAAAACAGTCAAAAAAAAAATTAAAACACAATTTAAGGCGCGTTTCGAAAGGGTGATATGACAATCCGACTAGACGCTGAGTCGACAACTTTTTGGGTGCCACGTAGGGCGCGTCACGGACGCCCACGTCCATGTATAACGACCCTTCCAAGAAAACAACCCCTACCTTGTAAAACCCTTCTTCAAAAAGACCAAACCAAATTCCCACATTTGCACATCCATACCAATATAAGCATGCATGACGTAAACTTAAGACCACATTCATAGAGAAGGACCTTAGAGGAAGCGGTGTAGTCATTTTCGTCGTGCAACTCCTACCCAACTCATAATTAATACTTATTATGGCACCTTGATGGTGTGGTTACACATCCACTTCAACACAGCCAGTACTGTGAGAAATGTTGTTAGCTGTACGTATCATGCATGGGCCATGCTGCTCAGCGTACATGTTTTCATGCAACATTAATGTCAAACGTAACGAACTGAGATTAGTTTAGTTGGGGGGAAAATTTAATCTTAGATTTAATTGAAAAAAAACAAAATACTTTCAAGAGAAATCTAACAAATCTACCAACATCATTGAATGACCCTAGTCTCTAGGTAGGGATTGTGAATTGTAATGTGCTACATGGGTTGGCTGGCTCATTGGCTGGATGATATTTTAGCGTATCTTATTACTATTAAGCGTCAAATTTTGAAAATTGAAGCCCACAGTGCAGAAATTTCAAAGTGCATAAAACTAATCGATTTATATGTTACGACATAAAGATATAGACAAGAGGCAACAACTAGGTTTGCACGTACGGTTCGAGTTCGTTATGCATCTGACCAATTCTATTACAACATATAATATCTTCTCATGTAAAGCATCCTTTGAAATGCAAGTCAAATAACAACAAGAAGGAACACTATATTGATGTAGACCTATACAAAAGAACTTAGTTTAGAAGAATGTATCAAAATAGTGCATAAACAATATTATATGCATTGTGTGGACAGACTTACGACTAAGAGAATAATTGTTGAATACAACCACCACAAGTGCCTCTATATAAAGGAAACCAAAAGACCCACAGAGGTACTACTACTACTGCTATACACTAATTAACCCGATCCCTCATGGCCATGTCAAACTTCCGTAGACTAAGCTCTTTATCAACTATCCTGGTGTTGTTGGTGGTTGTGGGTGTGGCTAAGGCTGATATAGAAAGCGACAAGGCGGAATGCACCAATCAATTAATTGGCTTGTCGACGTGCCTACCATTCGCGAATGGTAACGCGAAGGTGCCCACGCCGGACTGCTGCCAGGGGCTGAAGCTGGTGGTGCACAAGAGCATAAAGTGCCTCTGTGTGCTTGTCAAGGACCATAATGACCCTTCTTTGAATCTCCATATCGATGCTGCTAGAGCGTTGTCGCTCCCTCAAAGGTGTAATGTGCCTGAGGCGGACGTCAAGCGGTGCCCAAGTAATTGCGATCGAACCATTCTGATATCATGTTTAATTATTTCACGCTTAGCATGGATCAACTAAAAGTCTAAAATGGACATGCTTGTGCAGGATTGATTTTTTGCGCGTGAGTTTTAGAATCCATATGATATATATACGTGTGTGTACGTGTGTGTATATGGTTAACAATTTTAATTAATTTGGAATGTACGTCAAAGGTAAACTAAATTGCGAGGAAGTTCAAAACTTTCCATTTTTACTTGGGATTTAGCTAGTTTTGGCACTTTTGGAATAGGGATGGTGTTTCCAAGTACAAATGTTGTTTTACAAATTTAAGATAATTCTTCTTTACATTTTTAAAAAATAAATGGCACACTTTTAAATTTCAGGTTGTATTGCAATATCAAGTTATGATTAGAAAACCTTTGGCTCATTCTTCTAATTATTTGTTTGGTTATATTCTTAAAATTGTTTGCTCGCGTACGTTATGATTAGCCTTTAATAATTTTTCATTAATGTTTTAACATTTTTCTTGTGTTGTGTTCCAGCTGTTTTACATTTGCCACCCAATTCTCCAGAAGCTAAGCTTTTTAACCAGCTTATTGCAGCTCAATCAAATTCCACTGCTGGTATGATTTTTGTTTTCTTGTTGGAAAAGAAAAGTTCAAATAACACACCTGAATCTTTTCACTCTTACTTGTGTATGTTATAACGGCAAACTTATTAGACATGCGTATCATCATCATCTAATCATTCCACGCTATTTTAACTGTTTTGGAGTTGAAAAAAAGAAGCCGATGATTGTAATTTTCATTGTTTAAATTCACTGCCTCGATATTTTTTTTTTTGAGTCGTATTGTAAATTTGCAATGTCTATTACTTTGTTTCGGTGTCCTCTAGAAACGATAATCAAAATATTTTCTTTCTACGGGCACATGTTTATACAGGGCCAAGTTTTTTGATATTTTATTTTATTTCAAATTTATTTAGTCTTCTTCTATGAGTTCCCCCAAGTTAGTTAATATTCAACCACCGTCGCTCCTATATGTAATATAAATATTTAAACCGCAATAAAGAGAGTCGCCCAAGGCAGTGATTATCAACAAGATAATTTGATTTTGTGCACGGGACCGGGTCATAATTGACCGCGTGCACTCATATTTTTCGTATTCACTTGTGTGCCTTATCTTGGATCTCAATTATTTATTTGCATGGACCTCTACCATTTGTAGAAGTCATTCTGTCACTATTTCCGTTACAAAATTTTATGCAATTTGCACCTTAATATTTCTATTTTCTTTTTAGACGGTGAATCCTCAAGTTTTCAACATAAACATAACAAGAAAAAACTAGTGACTCCATCGAGCACCTAGTAGATGCTTTCTCCGCCCGATTTACTCCACAATATTTCTCAAGGTTTTCAAGCAGAAACTTGTGTTGGTTAGTGTTCTTGTTTGGTTTAATTTTTGTTGTGCCTTCTTTTATCTACTTGATTTTGCTTGAATTTAGAGCTTCAAGAGAGGAATGAGGAGAAGATAGAGGAGTTGAGAGGGTTGGAAGAGAGATTAGTGTGGTTTGACGGTTATCAACAACAACATTATTTACTAAAATATTATCTTAATGTTCAATATCTGCCGAATCATTGTTCCACTTCATAACATTTAACCACAATTTTATTCTGAATTTTAAATGGCAAAATTTTATATAACAATTTGTGTGTATTTGTAGATTTCGAAAAGAAAAATTGGTATATTTTCTTTTAAAAATTTATAAGTTTTATTTCACAAGATACATAGAGTACAAAATTCTTCTTTTAGTGGGTCTTACCACAAACAAACAAAAAAATCCAAAAAATCTCTCTTCCACGAGTCAGAAAGCCAATTACTTTCTCTCATGCGTGAGAGAACATGGTCGTGCAAACGTTTGTGTCACGACTTTTTCTTTGTTCTTCATTGCCAGGTTTTCATAAATGTCATGAGTCAACATTTTTTATGGTATTTTATTTTTCTCCCATTGCTGATGCCCGAGAGGAGAGTGTTTTGTGCACCTTAACCGAGTCATAATTGACTGTGTTTCTCATATTTACTTTTGTACACCTTCGATTTCAAGATTTTTGTTTGTATGCACCTCTACCTTTTGTAAGACCCACGTTATAACGGTTTTCGTTGGAATTTTTGCAAATTACACCTAATAAAATAATAAATATTCTTAGTGTTAATAACAAAGCTAAAGAAAACCCAAAGCACCATTATCAATAATGTTTTGCACCGTATATTAAAATTAAATTTCCACTTTTCTGGTTCGTTTTTTTCCAAGATCGCATTCAGTCACCTCTTATGTTCTGTTTGGGTAGCTCAAAATACCATAGTTTTAGAGGAAATTACATTATTTAGAAAAAAATACAGTTTTCAATCTCACGAGGGTGTTAGATCACCCTCAACAATGCATTGCTAATCCGGTTTTTTTTTTTTTTTGGGGGGGGGGGGGGGAGGGGGGGGGGGGGGGGGGGGGTTGTTTTTTGAATAAATGATATTATCTATTTTTTGTATCAAATATGTTGTCTCTTCTTCCTCAGTTCTTACAAAACCTTTGATTTTACAAACAATACGTTTTTGCCTAAAACACATTAGTACTTATGATAATATATTTTCAAAATACACTAATTTGAGTTGGATGACAACTTGAAAAATGTATTCAAAATCAAATGTTTGAAATCTTTAGTTATGCAATCAAAATCTTATTATATTTCTCTTGTGCTGATCAAAACAAAAGCAAATGCCACTGGAAGTTCAAGTAGTACTACAGCAACTCCGGCTGCGCCCACGAGCATCCGCAGCAACTGCGGAAGAAGCTTTGGTGGTGGAAGTGGCACGTGGTGGTTGATGGTTGAGTTGGTTGGTTATGGAATTATTATTACTTCGCTTCTATTCTCATGATCACGTGGACTCCAATGGTGGAGGCGTTACTGCATTATTAGATGCATTGATTTGTGATGTCAGAAGCCAAGAGAATTGTTTCAACTTGCTACGGTTTGTTTTCAATTCAATTGTAAGCTTGGGATTTGTTGGTGTTTGTATTTTCATGGTTGTTGTTTGAGGAAATTACTAATTTTATTCAGTTGTTATCACATCCTCCGATTGAAGGGGAATGTTTTTGATGCATGTGTAGTTAGTTTACTAATTAATAAAGCAGATGTTTTCGCTGTTGGTTATAGTGGTCATTTTGGAATTACTTAAATTTCACGAATGCTATTTAGTATGGTCCTTTTACTTCCCAATCCCAAATGGTAGAATAGTTTGGAGAAATCCATAACATGGTGTTGGGATAAATTAAACATGGTATCGAGGCAGGTGTATTGACCTCTAGGATCCACATCTCATCATTCATTTCTGGACACCCAAAATAACTTTGGCAATGTTTGCAATCTTGAAAAGATAAATCCATGGATAATTGGACTCCCAATTTATCTTAGAATTTTAAGATGTTGATTTGCAAGAAGTAAAGAGAAGTCCAAAACTCTACTTCCACAACTTCGCATGGTTTTAAAGTAGAAATAAAAGGACTCACCTCAAGTATAAAACTTTAAGTAAGGAAACTCCAATATAAGTTCATCTTCATGATTTTTAAAGATTTTATACAAGTCAATTAGACGTAAGTTATTTCAGACCGTCTCATGTAAATACATTTTTCTTGCAACCAATAGGTTATACTTGACTTGTACTTAATTCGCTCTACCTTGGTGGAAAATTAATTTAAAAATCAAGTATGAGTTAGACACTAGACCAGTAGATATGAGAGTCACATCAAAGTGCTCCAGGAAACTATACTGTAGGACATAAACCAACATCCTGTTTCAAACCATATTTTATTGGTTCTATCTACCTCCAAGTAAGACTTGGATTGGATGTGTGGGTTGAGGGGTTTGAGTTTTCGAAAAGCAGTACAAAAACGAAAAGGTGTTGTAGAACGTGTTTTTTTTTTTTTTTTTTTTATGGGAACTGGTGTGTTGTTTGGGTGTATTGGTTTCTTGAGAAACCAAATCCGTCGTTTCAACTGGAGAACACCAAAACACCCTCCGGTACCCCTCTTATTTCTTCCCTCCCAAACCCACACCACATTGTTCCATTCTTCCCTCCAACTCCCACTGTCCTTCTTCCAACCGAAAATATCCATGCTGTTCCTCCTTTCTCGCGAAATGGTAATCCTCGACGGGCAAAAAAGTGTTCCCACCGGCCACCGCCTTCCCATATGTTTTTGCGGGTTTTCGCGTGCAAGGAGAAGGCTGCCAACGACGCGATGATCTTCATGTGTGGGGCACCCTCTCACCCGGTGAGGAATCCTCTTTTTGGTTGTTAAGTTGATGTGTAAACTTAGATTTACATCTCCTTCATTTGTGTGTCCTCTTAAGCTTGAGGCGCGTTGTCGTTTCCTGGTGGAGGAGGACTCCATGGCGGTCATCTTGCATCTCTTACGCATGGAAGAGGTCCGTGAAAATGAGAAAGTGCTAGGAGCCCTTCAAAGTCGTTGAGAAGCACCTCCGATCGTCCCCTACTGCTCCCGAAACCGTCCCCGCTGGTATGTGCCGATATCCTGCATTATTACGACGGTATGAAGTGCATGTTTAGTTGTTGGTTGGATGTTGTTTGATTAAATTTATTTAAGTTCGACTCAATAATTTCTTCGATCTTTATCTTTCAAAGCGGACACCCTTACAACTGTTAAGAATGAGGACAATACTATCTTGTAACTTGAACATTGGCCTAACATATTTCAGTATCTCAGATTGATAAGAAGATAGAAGACGTTTATAGTCTATGAACTTGAAAAAAATTCCAAACAGAATTAGTGCAACTAAAAGGAGAATATCCCATGTCATTGGAAGAAAGATTTCCAAACATAAAACCAAAAATTACATTCTAAAATCGTTCGAAAATAAGATAATGGATTTAAGAAAAGTAAGGTCCAAATATTGAACAAAGCACACCAACGTCTGTATATTACATCACCAATTTAGAATTGAAATACGGATGTTGTTCAACATGTTTTTTGCAGGTTTATTACATCGACTGTGTATTACATGTTCAACAACTGTTTGCCATCGTTACACACAACCCTTGACTTCGTGCTCTTAAATCATAAGCCAGATAATATACTTCGGATAGTTGTTCTGAATATGTTGTGATCAAATTGAGAATGTTTTACCCCTTACCAAAACTTTAATTCATTCTAGTTCTATAATAATTCAGTTACTGCTCATGCGCATGTATAGAAATGTGATTATATGTTTGCTTATGCGCTTTCAGATCCAATGAATACCCCACAGAAAAAGGAGTACGACTTTGAGGATTTGTGTTGTGGTCATTGCGGACGCGTAACGATGCAGGAGACGTCAAACTATGTCGTCATCCCCCCCAACCCACCGGGCACAACTGAACCAATGCCTGGTATGGAGAACCGCCAGGCCCGACCTCGTATCCTTTTGGAGGGATTCGGGGAATTTGTCCCCAGTAAGATGGAAGTTTAATTAGTAAGAAGGAAGTAGGTGTTTTTTGGGAATGTAAGGTTATGGGTGGCTTGTTTTGGTGGTAATCCGGGGAACGTAGTAGTTGCACATCCACTACTTTTTGGTTTTAGTTGGTACTATGTTGAATGGTTCAGCTAGTAGAGTAATTCCTAACGTACGTAAAAAAACTTGAAAGATGGAATGCAATCTTTGTATTTATTATTCTATGGTTCGATTTATTGTTTGTAGAAGTTCAGACATTTCCACATAAATTCTTGCAATTTTCTTAAGCAATGTGTGCTTCGACATGAATAACAAGAGGGTTTGATGAAAAACCCACGTAGATTGACACCTTCATTTGGGTAAAAAAGTTACGCAATATCGTAAATCTACAAGTCCAATGAAGTGTGACAGACGGGAATAACATAAGGAAACCAACATCCCACCACAACATACTTATATAAACTTGCAACTCAATCAACACATTTAAAGGATTACGTAGTACATCAACAAATGCAGGAATACATAGTGCGTACAACGAAAGGAACATAAGCAACGTCATTAGCAATTCAATTTAATAACCTTAGTCTATACTAGCTTGGCCTCCTTAGTTTCCTCACTTCCTTTGCAATCCACAATGTCTGACTAACCACATCACCTAATGCCCCCAAAAACGTCCCTCTTCGTCACAGATTCGAAGACTTCACTCAAGTCCACCCAGTCAGGAGTACCAGGAAGCATTCTGCATTCCTTGGAAAGTTGCAGGCACTCTTCTATATCTGCGACCTTTTTACGGCTTCGTTGGGAACTAACCTCGTCCGCCAGGATGTCCTTCTTCTTACACAGAGCGTCAAACACATCTGTAATCTTTTCTCCCAAGTAATGCACTGATGGTGGAATGCGAGCCCTTTTGTTTTCCCCCTTTTTGGGTTGTGGTGTTGCATTTGCGGTACACCCAGTTGGCCCAAATTTGTCCTCCGCAGAATCACCACTGCCCTCCTCGACACCTGCTTGCTCGGCTATACTAGCCTGGGAAGAATTGCTGAGAGTTGTCTGAATCCGGTTGTTGGTCCCCGTTCGTCTCAAACACACGTCTGCAACTAGGGGTGAGCTTCGGTCCGGGATCGGACCGAACCGGACCGAAGACCGAACTTTTCGGAAGACCGGACCGAAGACCGAACTTTTCGGAAGACCGGACCGAAGACCGAACCGAAAAATTCGGTCCGATTCGGTCCAAAACCCGAATTTAACCCTTAAAATTTCGGTCTTTGACCGGACCGAACCGAACCGGACCGGACCGAAGACCGGACCGAAAAAGTTTGGTTCGGTCCGGACACCCGGACCGAACCGAATTTTGCTCACCCATATCTGCAACGCCCTCAGCGAGACCATTGTCGAAGATGAATCGCATTTCGTCCTCATAAAGAAGAGGGTCGTACTTGAAATCCATAAGATATTTGTGGCTCTTTTCAGCAAACAAATAAACAATCTTAAAATCAAGTATATTATAAGACAATGTCTGATACTAACAAAACAACAATATGTTTGACATTTATTTACAATTCCCATTGCAATTAAGTTAACATCGACATGCTATAAAGTACCCACTACGCAAACTTCTAATTACATTATTTTAACAATATTTTGACTTATCGTAGCGTTGTCCTTCCACCATTGGTCATCCATAGAAAAAGTTCTCCGGCTGTCGTCCCAACCCAAGCCAGTTTGTTGCTTCAACCATTTCCACGTAGTATATCTTCTTTTTTCATTGTTCCAGTGGTTTTTAATATGGTCCCATGAATAGCTTAAATTGGTCAAGGTGTTGAATTTCCGAATGAGGTTCTTTCGACCTACGACATTAAGACAAGTGGCAGGCTTGTTACATGCTCTGACCTCTTCCACGCATAGACGAACAAAAATGGCATGCCTTTTTTCCGTCCAATTGGCAGTCCTTTCCTCCTTACGAGGTTCCCGCACCAAAGGGATGGAAACATCCAGATGGACTACGGGGGCCTCATATCCATCAATCTTATCGTGTTTCCTGGCTTCCACACTGGAGGAACCAACAAACTGTTCGGGGAAACTGTCGGGTTGGTAAATACTTTCAAAAGAGAATGAATAGGGAACCAAAGTGTCATTGCGGTCAGCTGAATAAAGCTTGTGGCTTGGTGATTGATTGCTTTGTTCCTCTGAGAATGAAGTTGCATCGTAATTCTCCATCTATGCAATGCATGTGGAGGTTAGAGACCACTAGCATAAGGTAATAAGGTAACGAGGAACAACATCAACAACTACAAAAAAAATTAATAACAGAAGTAGTACATATTAAGAAGATAATGTTACACAATGAAACATGCTTTCGAATGTCAAATGGGAAAACCAATATCCAAACGTATTTGACCTAACTAACTAAGGTACAAATATATTACATAATTTACAAGGATCTATTTGAAGTTACAATTGCGTCACAAATTAGGTCCCTTAAGTGGCCCATATTTACTTCATCCCGAACGTTGGTGGTTTCATGACGAGATGGTGACGGTGCATCATCTGTATCAACCAAATCTTCAGCTTCTTCTATCATCTCATCGTTCCTCTCATTTATTATGAAATTGCGGAGTGTCATTCCCACTTGCACGAACAACGCTTGAGATTCTAGAGGATAAGGACACATGTGGGTTAACAATGCCCAACGTTTCTTTAACACACCAAATGCTCTCTCTATTACGTTTCTAATGGAAGTGTGCATGCTGTTAAACATTTCTTGTCTGCCCTGTGGCCGAGATGCATGGAATTCAGGCAGATGATACCGAGTCCCTCGATAAGGAGCTAGAAAACCCTTTCAATTAGGATAACCAGCGTCGACAAAGTAGTATTTATCTGGTAAACGGATAGGGAATAATCATTATTTCCTTTCAATGTGTCCACCATAAAGGAACTAACAAGAAAGTTAGGGGAATTACCATTTGGGGGCATTGGAAAGTTGTACGAAGGGTCGTAGAGGGCCTGATTTAAAATTCGGCTGTCGTGGGCACTACCCTCCCATCCGGAAATGGCAAAAGTAAACTGCATCTTGAAATCACAAATTGCTAAGATAGTTTGGGTTGTGTGCTTGGGGTCTCGACCTGAACGATAAGCTAATTGTTTCTCTTTGGGGACATACACATTCACGTGGGTTCCAACAATTGCCTCCACACAGTCTTTAAAGTAGGGGAAATTTTCCCACCACCATGCTCGCGGATGTATTGGCGGGTTTCTGTTAGACGACCTACCAGCTGAATAATATCGCATGCCCAAACAACGAGGGCATGTAGGACATTGTTAACGTGTCGACTAATGGTTTCCCCCGAATGTTGGAACATATCTTGCAATGCCCTATTGACATGTGCATGTCCTAAAGCATATAGGAACATGTGCAATTGTTCTTCAACACTAATCTCACAGGTGGGTTTTAATAGGCCTCTGGATTTCAAAATATGGCACAGTTTTAGGAAAACTTGCTTATGCATTCTACAAGCATCATAACATACCCGCCAATGTTCGGACAACATGTCTAACATTTTTAAATTTCCAGTCAAAGGGGCGGTGTGAACGGGGTTCTTCAGTAGGGAGGTCCTAATGTATTCATCTACGCAGCAATCATAGTAAGTACTAGTATTTCATCGTCCTCGTGGTCCTGTATAAGGTGATTCAGTCTATCTACATCCATAGACTGTAAAACAATTAGTAAAGGGAGTGTAAGTAATTACATGTGCAGTCATAATCACAGACAACAAATGAAAATGTAACTTCTTAAACCATAAAATAGGCTTACAAGTGGAAGAACCAAACAATAAAAATCACCATGGAAAGCAAACCCAAAGTAGATAACTACTCAGACCATGACCTCAGTCACAACATTTCATCTTGCCACCTTATTAAAAACACAATTCATAACAATTGAGCCAAAGTTCGTCATCGTCGACATAATACCACGGAAATGAAGAACCAAAACAAAAAACAAGATAGATCATGAGATGAGGCCAAAATCCAGGCCGACTTCGGTAAACCATTTTGAGAGAAATGAGTTTCAGTTTGTCAAAGGCGGTGTTTGAACACCACAAAAAACTCACCAACAACCTAAGTGAAGCGAGCGGCGTACCTACAGTCTCGGTGTACGACGACGGTACACAGGAGACCTTAGCAAAAGGCCACGGCAGGGGAAATGGGGACAGGGGGAGCAACACTTTCGTCACCTCTGCAAAGAGTAAAGTGTGGGTGTGGAGGAAATGAATGCCCAACAATTGTTTAATGGGGCATCTCATGTAATTCTGATTACTTGTGGGGGTAGATTCGTAATTAAATGGGTGGTTTATTCTGTAATTAACATCAAAACAAGGGGCGTCCATTAAGACCTTATGTCAGCTACAGTGAGAAACCAGGGAAAAACGGTTTGGGGGTGATTCTGGATTCTCTGTGTAAAACGAAAAAATAGGTACAAAATAACATAAATATTTTTTCATAATCTGGATAACGTTTGGATGTAGGTTTCTGTTCTACAGGACAGTTTCCCAATAATCAACCATGTCAACCCACACATCCAAACGAAGGGTACGTTTGGTAACACACGAATCAACGTCTGCGTCGGGGCAGACGTTCAGACGCTGGTTTGTGCAACCAAACAACAATTGCTGGGTTTGGTTCATGCGTCTCAAACTCAGACGCCCCTGTGTTAAATCCACTCGTTTGAGAATCCGACTGGAGTTAGCTTTTCACCGAGACGGAAATATTTTTACTAAGTTACCAATATTACCCCATTGTTACTCTATTGTTTTACCAATATTGAAATCATCTTTAATCTGTTTTTTAAATCTTCTTTTTTTAAAATATGTTTTCTAATTGTTTGGGTTTTTTCAAAAAAATTATTGAATAAAATAACTCAACTTTTTTCAATATGTTACCTCCTCTACATCATTTGGGGGTCGATCTTGAAAAAATTTAAAAGTCATTAATTTTTTTTAAAATAAAAACAATTAGAAAACATATTTTAAAAAAATAATAATTTAGAAACATATTACAAAAAAAATTAGAAAAATAAAAATGTGAATGGTACACTTACCGCAATTTTTTGTCTTGGTTTAGCCAAACAAAATTTTACGTTTGAGTTTCACTTTCTCCAGACGTTCGCGTCAAAAATGAAGACCGAAACGCAACGTCTTACCTTCGAAACCCAAGACGCGAGTGTTGCCAAACGAACCCGAAGTTTAAGTTGCATCATCTCATGTTTTTGGCATTCTCCATCTTACATGGTGGATTATTAGGAAACTATACAGTAGGACATAAACCAACATCCAAACGTGATTCAGATTACGAAAAACTGTTTATCATGGTTTCTACCTATTTTTTCGTTTTACCCAAAGAAACCAAAAACACCCTCAAGATGTTTCTTCCTGGTTTCCAACTGTAGCGTAATATCACTTGAAGTGATGAGTTTGGTTTCTTAAAAAACATTTACACCAAACAACCAATTTATTCTTTACAGAAAACACACTAAAAAATTACACTGTAGCTTTATTTTGGTTCCGCATGATTTCCAAGAAATAAAACATCTTTGAACACACATCCAAAGGAAGCCTCAGTGAAAGTGATCACTAACGAAACAAATATTTGCAAAGTATGAATTAGACGGATACTTGGAGTGAAGCCCAATTCTCAAGACTCGAGTATATAAAGGCCTCTACCAATTTAAGCGCGCACGAGAGTTCCATATTCCAAATTCCAAATCCCACTCCTCGTCCGGAGCTCACCATCGCCATGGATCCGCCGTTGCCTCGACTCTCCACCTTCAAGCTCCACCTTCTCGACCTGATCTCCCAAATCAAGCACCTCAGAGTAAGTCGATCCCCATCTCCACTTCCCTCTTCCTCCCACCGTTCCGTCTCCAACCCTTGCTTGTGCCAGGAACGGGAGCAAAGCGCGAGGAAAGACCTCATCGTCTCCCACCGGGTGCCGATCTCGAGCTTTCTCTTAGATTTCTCGTCGTCTGGTTCGATTTTCGTGAGATTTCGCGGTTTTTTGAGTTTCAGAGGCGGAAGGAGGCGGAGGCGGAGTACGAGAGGAGGTTCCGCGAGATGCGGGAGGAGTTGGACGCTCGGGATGACTCGGTGCGTAAGCTCGAAGCGAAGGTAGGATTTGATCTGAGGATGTGAACGCTGTTATGTACGTTCGTTCGGTTGTCGTGATCTCATTTATTTTATTTTTTTAAGTTTTAAGAGAATTTTTGACGTAGTGGAATTGAAATTGTGGATGTTCCTGAGATTTTTAGGAATCTGGTGTCGCGCAGTGTTACTTGTTGTCGAGGATTTTGAGTTTGCTTAGAAGTTGTAGAGTGATTTTGGAGGATCCGACCTAATCTCAGTCGGCTACGTATTTCATGTTCTACCATGGAGAAATTGAACTGAAAAGGGGAAGTAAATAATCAGTAATGCACGAAGGATCTATTTCATAAGGATCCGATCTAATCTCAGTTGGCTACGTATTTCATGTTCTAAAATGGAGAAATTGAACTGAAAAAGGGAAGCAATGCATGAAGAATGTATTGTTCAGATATTTTGTTCTAAGGCACAATCAAGTATGCGATTTAGGAATTACATCATCCAAACTTAGAAACTTAATGAATGTGCAAGGAGGGGCCTGTTCTGAACTATCAGGCATTGGAAATGCTGTCAACTAATTAAAGAAGCTGGTTCCCTCCTCGGATAAGGATTGGTTAACCAGAGAAAAATCATAATTGAACACATTATACCTGAACACGGGGATGTTAAGTAACAAAGTAGGGTGTTGTCCTCAATTTGGCCAGAGAACTCAATTATTGGCTCTTGTTGGATCTCATCCTACTAAAATAATGTCACGTAAAGTTAAAGAATTTGAAAGATGAATGAAGTTTTAGTTGAAAATTAGTGGCTTGCATAAATTATGAAGCTTTTGGTGAGATGTAACTGCAATGTGGCATGTGGAAATGTTATCCTTTTAGAAACTAGCACCGTCCACTAGAGGAATATTTTTTTTGGTCCTGAAGGCTACTTATTAAATGACACCTTTTAGATCCATATACTCGCATAGTTAGAGCACCATATTTTGCATTGCACTTATCGCCATGCGAGCACATATTACTTACAGGTTTTAATTTGGAATTTCATTGTATTACAAATAACTCTATTTCTTTTGCCTCTTGTAAAGATGAGATCCCTTGAAGATGATAACATGCTTCTGGAGAGAAAGCACAAGGAACTAAAAGACACAATGAATGAGTTATTACAATCAAGGGAAGGTTTACTAAAGGTATCTGAGGTGAGATTCAATGATTCTTGTGTTATTTTTATATATATTTTTATCTACATCAGGTACACGAAAGGATAGATACCTTCTAGATATGATTATGCAAAAGTGATGCGTGTCAGGGAGCATGCGTAGACGTATTGAATTTTGTAGGTTTGAATGTGCACCTTTCGTTGTGTGATTAACGCAACATCATTCTGTGTCTCTATTTATGTTGAAATCTTCTTTGTAAGGAAGATGCGTGGCGAAGAGTGAAAAAAAACTTTTAACCCTGGTTTGATAGAGTTAAGTCTTGATACTAAGGGTGAGCTACCAACTTCATAACAGAGTTTTCCACCGAATTCCCTCCCAAAAGTCAGAACCCAGTTGTTATTTGTTAGGTTGGCAAACCACTGTGGATCACAAACATGCTAAATGTAGAAACATGAATATATTGTAAGTTACTAATTGAAATTTTATCTTTGTCATTCATACAATTTCGGGAAGTAAGGCCATTGATTTTGATATTGCCAATTTGCCATATTGTTTATCACTAGGGGTGCGAACGGTACATATATGGGTAAATCCATATCCATATTCATTTACAAATTTGGATACATATACATATACGGATCATATGTGGATAATTTTTTTGTATCCATATCCTCTCAAAACGGATATGGATGAACTTGGATACAAATCGGATATAAAAACGGGTATCAATATTGCTAATAGTGATACATTAAAAAATCATATGTTTAAGAAACATAAATAAAATTTGTTACAAAATAATAAAGAAATTACTAAATACATCTTAAATAAACAAATTGATAAGAGATATGCTTAGGGTTTAGGGCTAACGTAGTGACGTGTAAATACAATTAGTCTTGTATTCTAGAACCTTCACATAAACTATTATATTTATATATTATATGATGCTTGTGTTACTATTATGGTTACTAAATGCATGTTAATATATGTAATTTGGTATATAATATTAGAAAATATAGCTTTAATATGTTCAACTTGAAACCAGTAGGGGTTTAAAAGATATGTTTACATATACTAATCATATACATAATCATACTCATATCCATTTTTGTTTTCTAACTCGGTTCCTGATATGGATCATCTATGGATACAAAAGTAATATCCATATCCATATTCTAATCGGGATTTGGATACGGATCAGCTATGGATACAAAAAAGCATATCTATATCCTTATCAAATGGATACGAATATTGAAAATTTGTATCCATATCTTTAAATTTTCAGATCGGATACGGATACGGATACGAACTGGATAAACCGTATACATTTGCACCTCAAATCAGTTTTTGTGTTCAAAGAGAAACCTTAGAAAATATTTATCTTGATTGTGTTTTTTTTTAACATAATGCACAGTGCATTCTGCTGCTCATTTGGCAACTAATGTCTCAATTATCATGAGATGCAGGATACGACAGTTGCACTTAAACATGCAATTGCAGCAAGGGATAGGAAGCTAGCTGCTTTATCTGATAAACTACGTGCCCATCTTTCATTGTCCGAATCGATAGAAAAGGAAGCCACAGCATTGAAGCATGCATTGCATAAGACTCGACAGCTTGTCAGTGGAAAAGAGCAAGTAGGCATGTAGTCGTGAAAGTATCATTTCCGGCATACTCATACAAACATACTGTTTATAAATAATAATATGATGGGGTACCAATCTGTTCACTCTTTTTCCTTTTGCTACTGTGGCCAGTTGTTGAGCTGAAGGAGAAAATAAATAGAGTTTCCTTGTTGGAAAAATATTTCAATGGTAAGTCCACATAAGTTCATCAGTTGTTCCCTTTTATTCTATTTTTTAATGCCACAACAGACCCTTTTCGCTGAATTATTTGTTTTTTTTTAATTACTCTGACTCTATATGAACAGTTTGCTTTGGTAGCTAGTTCCAACTTATTCATTAATGTTTTTCCTCTCAGTTAACCCTAAAATTAAAATGCTAATGTAGTTCTTATTCGTGTAGCAAAGACAATATAACAACATTTCATAATGCCATCCTAAGTAGCTACAAAACAAACTGATAAAAAAAGTAGCTTCGAAACAAGAGAAGTGAGCTATGTCAGCAAATTTAACACCAATCACGGTCAAAATGTCAGTGTGAAGGCTTGTATTTTTCTTCTTCTATGCCCTGTTAATCCTTATGCATTTCCTCGATCAATGTTATTTATTTAGGTTGTTCCATGTTGTCTTGTAATGAATATGATAACTCCTCCTCATAAGTCATAAGTTATGCAATTGGTTTTATCTTGTTTTTGTTACAACTCTTTTTGGTTCACAATTCACTAGTTCACAATACACACAAGTGTTGAATAATTAGATGCTTTGGAGTCTGGAGATGGACATTTTTTCAACCAAGTTGTTAGGCAACAGCTTGGAAAAAATTGTTTCTTTAACAGACAACTGAAAAAAAAAACTCAAGCTAACTTGAAGTTGGAAAAAACGTCATCAAAGATTAATGACTTGCCGTTGAAAAATCCGATAATGTTACATCGAATATCCTTGTTTAGGATATTCACCAATCTCAACTGACAAGTGTTTAGATAAACCCAAGAAAAAGAAATACCAAAATAAGATTCCACCAAAAGAGAAGGTATTATATAGTTAAGCAAGCTGTCATCTAATCCATCAGGCCACACACAAACACATACGAGAGAAACTATATTGAGATGATGACTTTTTTTATTTGTCATACCCATCTAAAAGTCTCTGACCTCATAACAGGTCTTCACCCTAACTGTATACTCTTTTTCACCTCTAAAGGAAGGTTATGTATCAACATCTTTAGGGAATACCACATGAAATAGAAGATTGTGCAATTGCATTTGTCTACTGGAATAGATCTGACAGAACATACATGGGCTAGCCCTGGTCGCACTAGATTTGGAAAGGGTTCCATTGAGAAGCATACCTTTATTTTTGCTGATTTTTTAATTCCGACATTAAGGTGGAGACGAGAGCTTCAAATAAGGGTTGATAATTTGGGACAAGAGTTTGATTCAATATTTATCCCTTGATAAAGATTTATGACTTCAGCCCTTCACCCTTTTTCATATGATAAAGAATACGAGATCAATGTGTACAAAACGAACATGGATGCCATTATCTTTTGATGAGTTGGTGATGAGTCAATTGTATTTGGTTCTTGATTCTTGTATTCTAAATAAGGACATGCTTTCACATGATATAAAAGTGCTCACTGCTGAGATTATGTTGCTTATTAAAATTTTAAAAGCATAGCTTGTTGAAGTTTGTGACAAAAAGTCTCAACTGTTTGTATGTATCATGTATGTGTCCTTATTCTTATAACTTTCTATGGTTTGTTTCAGGAAAATAATTCTTTTACTTATAACTAATCACTAGATATTTTAATTTTTTATGACAGTTTGTATTTGAACCCTTTTCCAAATATAAGCTTCGGATATTTTAATAAAAAGTTACTGCAGACAAAATTTGTTTCTTCAAAAGTAAGCTTGAGAATTACCAAGAAGAGCTCCAGAGAAAGGATATGACCATTTCAATGATGAAAGAACAGCTAGAGGCTGCAAGAGACACCAGCATGCTTCAGTCCAAAATTGGACAAATATCCACTGAAATTTACTTCAATTTATTCAAATTGCTCACACTTATATGACATGACAGTATTTCCTTACGTCTATAACTTTCAGAAAGGACTGAGGTTGAAGGATGAAACAATTGAAAATTTAACATCAGAAAAGCAGGTCATTGTTTGGATTTCCCCCCTAAAAGTGAGCAAGAGGCAAGCGAAAGGTGCCATGCATTTTATTGATTATAAGCTTTTCTGAAATTGGCAGGGACTGCGTCGTGAGTTGCAAGGGATGGAAGTTATTTTGCAAAAGATTCAGGGAACTGTTCATATCATGGATGCAGAGGTTAGGAGTTTATTACAGTTCCGATTTGTAAGATTTACATTCTAATGTGAACTTGAAAACATTTGAACAAGCATATGTAGTTGTTGTGTTGAAACAGTGATATCTTTAACTTCATCACAAGTAAGCATATTCCTGTTGGAATTATGTCAAGGGTAATTCCTCCCGTTGGATTGCAGTCTTTGTTGTTTAACCTTGATCCTCCATTTAGTATGTGGCTTATAATTCGGTTTATTAGGTGTTTGTTATCTACCTCGGTTCGTGGTAACTTTAGCTGTTAGAAACTTTTATCATTTTTAAACGCGAATATTTGTTGATGCTGACATTTTCTAGGATAAATCCTGTCTTATGAACATGGAAGAAGAAAGGAAAATGGTTAGGGGAGAAGAAACAAAAGTGTAAGGATGTCATCAGTTTTATGTAGATCTTCCTGATTCATATTTCATATGCTTCTGTAACAACTTTTATTGAGCTAACCCTCGTGATGTGCATTTACTAAGTTTCTTATTGCAGCCGAAACAGTAATGCTGTTTCATACCAAGAAGATTCTCCACTATATAACTTTGATGCAAATTCTTCTGAACCTTTAGGTAATATTCCTGGTTATGATTATGTTTGTGCATTCAAAACAATATTTTATAGGTTTAGAAGTTTGATTTTGATTATTCTTCTTGTTCATAATTTTGAAGCTCATATATTTCTGTTTTCATGTATATGCACGTTCAATATGTATGCAATTATGCATTGGTATATGTGCTGCCCTTTCTCAAAGAACATGCATCCTGTATTCCTGTCCTCCCACTGCATACTTTAAGTCATGGCAGAAAATTAAGATGTTATCATTTGAGATCTAATGGTCTCTATAATCTTATCAGACATCTCAAATATTGTTTCGTACCTTCTTATTTACTGTTATAATGCCTACTTCTGATGAAGAAAGGCTTTGTCTTGTTCCGGCAATAGAAAATGCACATTTTGATGCCTATGTAGTTGCATTAATAAAGGTTTATTTTAGTTTCGCTATCTTCCCTATTTCAGTATTTCTAATATAATTCTTGCTGATTCCTCGATAAGAAAGATCATGATCTGATTGGTAGGAAGTTTCAAAGAGACAAAAGTATTTGTCCTTACTCTATCCTAGCACAGTAGCATGCCCATAATAGCCAGTCCTACATGCTTTGCTCTTGCATTCGTATTTCAGTGTCAGATACAAGGTTAGGTTGAAGTGTTATCAGATTTAAGTTGTTGCCAATGCACTGTGCAGATATAATGCTACCGCAGGAGCAAAGCACAAAAATAGAACACCTTTCCAGGAAAGATGTTCAAGAGTCTTGCTTATCCGAGGTAAGGTTTCCATATCCAGACATGCTCTACTGTTATTCTTTGATTGAGGCTGCAAACTTTTTCCTTCTTTTTGTGGTTCTAACCTGTGTTAAACTCTCTATCCAAAACTTTCAGACCTTAGTTTGCTCTTCCCTACAATCATTATCTCCTGCCCCTCTACCAAAAGATTCTCCACATGACAAGTCCCTAGAAGCCAATCAGGTTTCTGAATTTCGTTGACAGTTGTTCACGGTTGAAGTTGACACTATTTCCTACCATTCAATATAATCTTTATGATTCACAATAAAGTGCATATACAGTTAATTTCCCTCTTCGTACGGTGTAGGAAACTTCTACATTGTCGAGACACCAAATTGAACCTAAAAACTTGACTGAAGCATAAGCATTGGGTTGTTGACAATGCTTGTATTCTCTGAACTCTGAAGTGGACTGACGTGAACCAATTTCTTTCCTGGACATCTTTTATACTCCGCCTTAGACATCGAACAAGGTACGAAATCAACCTTGAATTTCTGACTTTTTAGTTATCAGAATTGTGTAAGCATTTTTATGTAATTGCATCAAGATTTATCATTTCTGTGCCTTATTGTGTCGATAATGTGGTACATGTAACATGCGGTTTTGAAACTCAGGGAGATATTAATTGAACTATGATAATCTCATAATCTTATTAAAGAACATTGTGTCGTGCATAATACCTACAATCTACAAATGGGTATGGACCACCGTTATATGGTACAAACAAAATCAGTATGGGACACATGCATGTTTATTATGAGTACGTATATTGGTGATTTACACCTTCAGGTTGTCCACACATCTCATACATTTGCACACCACATTATCTTGCTCGATTTTCCATTTTCCTCAATACATGAGGCAGAGTGGCACTTTTATACCTCTTGGCCCTCATGCTCTTGAGGTCCATCTTCTCTCTATCCCTCTCTATCTTTTTGCCTCTCTTTCACATTTCTTCTTTCCATCTTATTTCGACTCTCTCTCTCATCCTGACCCTCTCTTCTCTATTCTCTCCCTAACTTCTCTCTCATGCAAATGTTTACTTATTTTTAGTTCAATTTTAAATATTTATATTTTACAAGTGAGAGAGAAGAGATAGAAGTGGGGAAGAGATGAGACGAGAGATAGAAGAAATGTGAAGAGAGAGAGAGAAAAAAAAAAGATAAAAGAGAAGATAGATGAACACCAGTAAAGAGAGAAGATATGATGAAGAGAGATGTGAGAAAATAAGAAGATAATAAGACTTGAATTATGTTTTCAAGATTGGTTAGAGATATTTTGCAAATTCACAATTCAATATTAATTACAAAAAAATTGTCTAGTTGGATTGGTAACGGATAATTTTGCAAAATTTACTATTAAAAACTAATAAATATAATAGAGATAGGTAGTTGACAAATAAGTTTTTTTTGTAGACTGCGATGAAATAATGATATAGTTGTAGTTTACTTCGAATATGTGATTAAAGTATTTGTAGGATAAAACAGACATTCGGTCAACCGGAAGGAGTTTGGTCAACCGGATGTGTGTTCAAATTTGTCCAGTCAAAGTGCATGTCGTTTTTCGGTCGACCGATAAGAGTTGTTTGGTTGACCATGCACACACAAGGAAGCTGGGCAAAAGTGCATGTCTTTTTTCGGTCGACCGATAGGAGCTCTTCGGTCGACCGAACGCACACAAGGAAGCTGGCCCAAAGTGCCTGTTGGTTTTTGGTCGACTGAAACTTAAGTGATTCGGTCGACTGAATATGCACTCTAGCATTCAGGAAAATGCCTGTTGTTTTTCGGTCGACCAGAACTTAAGCTTCGGTCAACCGAAGAAACCCTGGATTGTGATACAGTTTGAAGTTCGGTCGACCGAATGGTTCGGTCGACCGTCTGTCCCAGTTTCGCCCACCTTTTGCACTTTTCTCCACGCGATTTTGATACAATTGATACTTGTTTTTGATACTATATAAAGGCAATTGCGTCTCCCTTTGTCTTACAACAACAATTAGATTAATTTTTATTGTCTACTTTGCATTCTTGAGAGAAAATAGAGAAAACATCCATGTGGATTCAGTGGGAGCAAATTTAACTGGGTATTCTCGTCGGTTGTTCGTGTGTCATGTAAGCATCTCTTTGTAATACATTTTCTCTATAGTAGATTGGAGTTGTGTCGTCCATCGTTTTTCTCGCATTGGGTTTCTACGTTAAATTTTGCGTGTTTTTGTGTGGTTTGGTGTTTGTGGATTTGCAATTTCGATTCCGTTGCGTATTTGAGATTGATTTTATTCCCTAACAATAGTGACGATAGAAAGTTAATTTCGTGATTTTTTAGTGGTACTTAAGAAAAAACCCAAATGTTAAACTACTTGAGACCAGTAGGCAGAAACAAAACTCTGAATTCATAATCCAACTAGTGATCCCACATTATTTGAATTCGGATGGATGTGATATGAAATCAATTCTAACACACAAGTGAAGGAGAAAAACAATAATATGCAGCACGATTTTCTCGAGGTTGACCCGATATAGTGAGTGATTACGTACTAATGAGGTAACAAGCACAAGTGCCAAAGTAGATGTTGAGTAAAATTTGCTCAGTCAAACGTGGGCCCAACTCTAGTTTAGAGTTGCAGTTGATTTTCCCAAATTGAGAGCGGGTAACGCGAAAATTTTGGATCTTAAACTCCCAAAATTTCTTGAGATTGCAGTTCACCAAAACTCCCAAAGGTAGTTTTTTGTACTCGTCGGTGGGATTGAGATCCAGCGTGATTGTGACGTGTGAAGTCCTTTCATCTCCATGGTTTTGTGCAACTCTTTTCTTTTAGGATTTCTTGACTAAGAAATAATTATTTTATTTTTATGTTGTAATTTATTTTGTATTTATTGTCATGACATAATAAAATTGTATTTTTATTCTTTGCGAAACAAAATTTATATATTTATCCTTACGGTTATTGGTGTGACAGTTCTGTAGTGGGTTGTGATAAGATTACTGATTACGTAACGATAACATGTGTTCTTAGAGCATCCTTAATAGCGCCCGAGCAGTTCCCGAGCGTCCTGTTTTCTCTCTCAGTCACGTCAGCTTCTCTCTTTGCTACGTCAGCACAAACCAACTCTCCTATAAAATTCTTAACTATTACCCAGGGTGGGGGGGCACGTGGCGCCCAGGGTGGATTCCCGGGCAACAGGGCGCCCCGCACTGGGCGCACCCTCCCGTTAAGGGAGGGTGCCCTGGCGAAGAGCACCTGTTAAGGGTGCGTTGGAAGGAGAGTAAAAATATGAGGAGATGGTTAAGTACTTAAGTCAGAGGGTAATAATTTCCCTTCGTAATTTAAAGGGGTAATAATTTCTTTTCTCTATGGTTGGTCTGACAAGTGAATTTTTCACGGAGCAATAAAATCAAACTCGATCCAACCAAATTAGTATAAATCAAGTTACTTTTTGTAGTTTAATTCAACAGTATATTTCTGCCGAATACAAGTGTCAGAAGTGAAGGGAAAAATAGTTAAATCTTGATAATTATCCCCCGGCCCCCTTGGCATATACAGATATATACGCAATCAATATTTTTTATGACACGAAATCTGTCTTTATTCACTTCCATGTTGGAACATTGTGTGATTTTAAATTAAAGGTAATCCAAACCATTATGTTAATTAACATTAGAATCGAATCTGTGCTAAAAGACTTATTGGGATACAACACCCTTTGGGGCACTCAACACTTAAAAATTGGTGTGTGGATTGAGGGAGTCGTGATTTATCAGGGGCAAAAATCTCAATTCGAAAGTCTTATCCTTATTGGCCGACTTGGTATCATTATCCGTAATCCATATTAACAAAATGATGACAACATAATAGATTAACCGAAGTATAACTAATAAAAAATCTCTACCCTATAAAAACTCCCACAAACCTCAAAAGTCCCACCATCGTCACCAACCCCCTTCATCCATTTCCACTTTCCTCCTAATCCAGTTCAAACCCAAAAATGCTCCTCTCTCTCCTCTCCCTCCTCCTCTCTCTCCTCCCCATCTCCACCTCCCTCCCCCCAACCCCTCCCTCCACCGTCTACGACCTCCTTCCCCACTACGGCCTCCCTCCCGGCCTCCTCCCCAACACCGTCACCTCCTTCTCCCTCTCCCCGGACGGATCCTTCTCCGTCCACCTCCCCTCCCCCTGCTACGTCCACTTCGACTACCGCGTATACTACGCCGCTAACATCACCGGGACTCTCCGCCTCGGCGGCATCCACGACCTCAAGGGCGTCCAGGTGAGAAAGTTCTTGGTTTGGCTCGATGTGGATGCTATCAAGGTTGACCTCCCTCCGTCCCGGTTCGTCTACTTTGAGGTTGGGTGGGTCACGAAAAGGCTGGATGTGGAGCAGTTTGAGACGGTTAAGGCGTGCGAGGATGACGGGTGCCGGAGTAGGACTGTGGCGCTTCGGGGTCTCAAGGTATGTGTTTTTGGTTGTTTGGGTTTTTCGTTGGTTGGGAGTTGGATGAGAATTTAATCGTTTTGGTGAGGTTTTGGTTGTTTGGGTTCTCTTTTGATTGAGAGTTGGTTACAAATTGAATCTTTTTTTTTTGGGGGGGGGGGGGGGGGGGGGGGGGGGGGGGGTTTGGGTTTTTCATTAGAAGTTTGGGTTTTTCATTAGAAGTTGGATAAAAAGTTGGTTCTTTTTGGGATTGTGTTCTAGCTGTTGAAGTTGGTGGGTTCCGGAGAAACGATTTTTCGACCATGTTTGGTTTCTCTGTCAATGGTTGTTATGTGGTCAAGCGTGTCTTTGTTTGGAATTTGAAACTTCGAAGTTGGAAGTTGATCTTTTAAATGGTGTTTTTTGAGTGATTCTTTATTAGAGTTTTTGGTTGCTTGGGGTTTTGTTCATTATTGAAATTGCGTCAAATTGATTCTTTTCGATGGGTTATTGGGTCGTGATTTTATCTGTTGGAGAAGTTTGTGTGTTTAGTGAAGATTCGATCTTTTTCTTCCGTGTTTGTTTTCATAGTGATCGGTAGGTAGAATTTGGGAATGGGGGAAGTTTTCTATGTTCAATCCTTAGGAGTTATGATGTTGTGGAGTTCAGTGCACATATAATTGCTTGTAACTATTCATTTAATTTGAAGTTGATGGTTGCTTCCTAGAAAAGAATGAGATTACTGAAAAAATTAGATTACTTGCTCGGATGGTCTGCTGTTATTGTTTTGTTTAATTGATAGGTAGGGGAAACTTCGCAGCCATTTGCTTTCATTTTTTGCTTGTTCGTGTTTCTGTTTATAATACTACAGACGAGTGTCAGTTGCTTAAGCTTACGTTTTTGGCTTTTGTTCTTGACTTTGCTTAGCTATGTCATTTTGGGGTTGGAGTTGAATTATTAGATCTGTAGCAAGAATGCAAAATTGCTTAGCTTATGAATGGGAATATTCTAATAGATGATCTTCTGCTCTATGATGGTGAATATGGCAGCGAGTGTGTGCAATGAAATTGTTTGGAATAGTTATTGTTGAAGGGTGTTGTAACCTGATTTTGACTAGACTAACAAAACATGGATTTCGTAAGGATCATATGACCAATATTATCATCATCCTAAGTTAAAACAAGTAATAGCTAATTTCCAATTTTGCATTTCTTTTATAATCTTTTAGGTTTTGTGATTCAACAAAAACTTTAAATTTGCAAAAGGTTGAATAAAACGAAGGAATCTCTAATGTTGTAGCCGCCTTGAAGAGTGATCACCACACTAGATCAGTATTGTGCATGGCTCTTGATGTTTAATGGGCAAACATAGAATAGGAATACATTATACATTCTGCTTCGACTTGCTGGATTGTATGTGATAATGTAGGATCGCGTCACTAAGGTCTGCCCTTTTCTTTTGTTATTTGCAGCTTCCAGAGCCCCTGAGGGAAGCAGAAATGCTGCTTACAGAGTAATGTGACGCATGTCGAGGGTAATGGTTCATCAACAGAAATGTATATTGCCATGGTGAAGTCACAGAGAACTAGTAGGACCTCTTTTCAAGTTGTATTGGTCTTACTGTTGTCGAACACCCTTGATGGTTAGCATATTGTTGCTGCCAGAATAGCATGCTAGTCTACGATCATAAAAAAAGATGAGATCTCTGTAATTGTAAACAGACTTGTGTTGCTCATGCTGTAACTACAAATACAAGTTTTTAAGTCTTTATTTTCGTGGGCAAAAATTAAAGTATTTGGAGCATTTTTGCAACAATAGCTACCACTCTGCTACTGTTGGTCGCAAGGCTCCAAGTCACAATTGTTGTTGGTACACAAGCATGGACTAATTCTACTACCCAAAAAAAAGTTGGGTATCTGTAAATCTTCACTTTCAAATAACATCCTCTAATTGAAAATGCCATTAAAATAGAATATCCTTTCCACGAAATTTAGATAATCACGATTGTTCCTCATCCGTAAACATTATTCTTTTTTTTCTTTCTCACATGTACACGTCATCAGTTATTTTTACTAATGCTAATTTCTGGAACTGACCAACGAATCGACCAGTTGGGCTTAAATAATCGGACTTTCAAACAATACAGTGTTACAGCAGTCTGATATCTAATTCAGTTCATCAACCATTGATCATAAAGTTCTTACCAGAAAATCGTATTATAAAATTAAGTATAACAAAAACGAAATAACGCAATAAGCCGACAATACAAAACACGTACCAAAAAAGTGAGGATATGAAAAAATAGGGCAAAGTTGGAAAAATTGTTGCGCATAAACTGATAAACCAGATCTAATCAGAGACATGCAGTTTGAAAAATTGTACTCACATTGATAGTTTTCTTGCTGATTGCTGAACAGAACATCCGGGACAACTAGCAGTCTAGCACGTATTTCCTTTTCTATTGTCAGCTCATAACAGAAATACCTACGCAAAGGGATGAATAACGATGTTCTGCAGAAAAAACTGAAAATTGTCATTTCAGAACTCCTAAAATGTCCTACTTTATTGAAGAAACTAGTGAGACGGGGATTTGAACACAGAATTGGCTCCAGTAGCAGGGGGAGATGGTGAAGATGCGCTGAAATGTGTTCCAGGGTTAGAGGATGGATGCAGGTTTGTTGCATGACCCTGGAAAACCGAAGAATTTCCAAGAGGAGAAGATGCAGGCATTCTCTCACTAAACATAGTTGAAGCAGACTGAGAATTCCTCGTGGGAGTTGAACTTGTTCTACGGCTAGAAAAGACCTGCAAATAACAAGCATGTTAATATGATTGCAAAAGCAAGTGGAGCAAAGGCCCTGTGCTTGGAAAAATAGATGTTTCCAGGGCCAGCATAAATATTTGTTAGAATAATGATCATAGCAACCTAAATGTAAAACCCTGTACCATCACATTTCATAAATATAAAGGACTTGACCATAACAGTAATTTATAATAATTGTTTAAGTACTTGACATCTTTCTAGGCATCAATTTTATCACAGAACTTGAGATTTAGAAGATCGTTGACCTGTTATAGTATGACATCATGAATTAGCAGGTACCATTAGTTCAGCATAACACTGCAAAATGTTATAATATTCTCATAGTTGTAAGCGGTTGTCAAGGAAGTGTATAAATGTCCAATTTTCCATGAATGAATTTATTTAATTCAAATATAACACAAAAGAAGTGTTGCATGGCAATAAATAATTTTTAAAGGCAGATTGCCACTTCATCCTTTTAGGTTTAAGATGGTACGAAGGGCACCACAGATTAGCGTAGGACCCTGAAAGAGTATGGTAGTAAGTAATAACATTACATTCTAGAAAAGTAGAACCTTCACACTGATGATATTACAACAAATTATGGCATTGTTTTATCGGTACAACATATTATGGCAATTATAACAACTAAACAATACACTGTAGCTACAGCAGGGTATATCTCAAGGTTGTCGCCCCAGCCAAAAGCGAAAAACTAACAAACACCAAAATTTTGGGTGTGCATTTTTATGAAGGCAATTTCAATTTTCTATTCAGATAACTATTATAGCCAATGATTCTTCAAGGAATAGGAATTTGCGGATAAACTAAAAAAAATCCTCAAATGTACATTCTTTTGAGTTTGTTGTGCTTTCAACAGGAAGAGTACCACATCACTGCTCAGCAAACCATGTAAAATAGAAGAAAAAACTCATTAACGAGCCAGAGCACAGAGAATAAGGATTTCAACTGATAAAAAACACAAAATACTAATAGATGACTTTCTTGCATAAATGCAATGTACTTGGGAGAACAAAAGAATACCGAGGTATGCTGTGAAGGGTCATTAGGTGTTCTGCTAAGAGGAGAAGCTGCAGAAGGGGATGAGCAGGGAACAGTCATGGTATGAATGTGGTGTGGTTGCGCATTAGGACTGACCGACTCCCCTACTGGATCACCACCAAAATTGACCTCGACATTTAACTTTGGAGCAACATATCTTGGCACAGGTGCATTACCCATGGTAGCATCTGTTTGTGGCAGAATAGTAGCGCGTGTCGTGATTGATTGCATGTTAGTTGGTCTTTTCATTTCCTCTTCGGCATTAATAACCTATTTGCAACAATCAACAATATAAAATGATGACATTCAGTAAAACACAATGAAAATTACAGAACTTGAAAGTATCTGCAGTAGCAAGTCATTTGACCTAATACATTTGTGCTTTCAGACAAAATATTAATGATTAAACCCCTAAATACTAATTATTTGATGAGGACTACGTGGGTGGAGAAATATGATGTACCTCACTGGCTCCATTTGAGCTTTTTTAGTTTATAAAAACAGTACCATAGGTGTTGTTTATTTACCTCATATTTTGCCAAATAAATTTCACAACCTTATAATCTTCCTTTTTATGATTATTTTGAAGAAGAAAATCCTCTCTTTTTTACTCATTTTCATCTAAAAAGGACATCTAATTAATTGTTTTGGGTATTTATAAATACAAAATCGGATACACCAAGATCAACTGAAAGTCCATCTCCATATAAAAATGATGAAATGGTACAATCATAAGATGAATCGAAAGATGAAGGTAAATGTTAATACCTGCTTTAACAATTGAACGAGAATATGTTTCCTCCCATTCAAATCGTGCAAATCAGTTTCCAATTTCCTTTTCCTTCCTTCCTTGTACAAAACTTGCACCTAATAAACACGAACAATTTAATTGATGATTCAAAAATATATAAAAAAAACAGGATTGATATCGACCTTGGTGGGGGTGTCGGATTGGGGGCGGGAGAGGAGGAGGAGGGCTTTGGCGCGGCGGGCGGAGAGGCGTCTGAAGGCTCGGAGGGAGATGGCACGGGGAGGCATCGCCCACCGCCGGGGAGCTCCGGAGGAGACCTCGTGGAGTCTCCCCCTGTACAACGACATCGCCACCATCCCGATTCCCCCTTTTCTCTCTCTTCTTTTTCTCTTTTTTTTTTTTTTTTTTTGAGACCAACTGTTTATTTAGCCTAGGGCTTGTTATAAACTTATATATCATCCAAAATCCGTATTCATTTTGGGCAGATATGAATACGATTTTTCTGTATCTACATTACGTATGATTCGTATCCATATTTGTATTTGATTTTATAAATGGATGTTGATATGGATATACTCAATATCGTACTTTCGCTCTATGCCGTACGTACTTTAACCATTATGTTGAACTTCACATTAATTAATGGGTTTTCAAACGTTCAATGTGATTATTATCAAATTGTGATAATGTACAATTATCAAAATATTGAAGATTATTGGTGATATTTTATCAAAGATAGTGTTCAGGGAGACAACGTCTCAGTTAAGGTAGACTGATCTATAACACGGGGTAGATTTATTGTTTTTTTGTAGTCTTGCTATACTCCGAAGCAATACACTTTTTAGATAAGATCAATTGTGAACTAGAACGCAATCAATAAAATCATCGTACATGATTAAGATAGTCAATTAAATCATGTAGCAGTTTACTCTATCATTATTAATGTACATACATGTATGGAGGTTGAGGGTTACAAATCTTAGCACTTGACAGACAGACAGACGATCATAACTAGAATAGAAAAAATGTTTAGTAAGATGTGGGACTGGAATGAGTATGAGTGTAATGTATATAATGTTGAATTTGGGGCACAAAACAATGCAAGGTGCCAATGAGAAAGCTTGCAGGAGAATTGATGTGCATTATTCAAACAATTTATTCTATGAATAAACACCATCATTTTTGTCTTCATCCGATCTATATAATTTTAGAGACAAATAGTATAACTATTTGCATTTTATTCTTATAAATTAAATCTTAAGGCAATTACATACAAATTAACAATATCAAATCTACATTTTGTAATGGTAAAATTATTGTACGTCAACAATAAAAGGTGCAATAAATCGCACCATCAAAGTATGTGCCTGTGTGGTCCGCCTAAACAACCTCTTATTCCTTAACCCACCACCACCAAGCCACCAAAAGCCACCAATAACTCTGATTATCGGAACATCCACGAACCAAACCCAAAATCCCCCCTCCCCAAATCTAATTTTTCTCTCCGTCACGTCAGCAAAAAATATTATTCAACCTACCACCCATCAACCCAATTTTCACTCCGTAACACCAACCCCACTTTCAACCATTTCTCTCATCTGCATCATGTTTTATCTTATTTTCTATTCAATCGTAAAAATACACAAACTACAAATAAATTATTTCTACAGTGACTTAATCTAATAAGTTTACTAATTAGTTGTAATTATAATGCTCACCTCGACGGGTTGGTCGAGGGTCTCTACCGATTTTTTGGGTTATTAATGTATTTTTGGGTGAACTTGGGTAAATTCGTGTGTTCTATTTTGCTATGTAATTTTCTTTATCTTACTAATTTTCTTTAATTACTTACATTTATTTTTACTGATTTTGAATAATTATTTACATTTATCTTACTAATTTTCATTAATTATTTTCATTTATTTTAATTTTCACGAATAAATTCTAATTATATAAATTACTATACATATAAATTATATATTAAATAACAAATATAAAAACCAAAATAAAATAAAATAAGCCAACCCGGGTCCGCTCCCAAGTCGAAACCCGACCCTCAGACCCGACCCCAACCCTCCTTAATAGGGGGCGGACCCGGGGACCAACCCCCAAACATCACCGGTTAAGGGTGCTCTTATTCATTCAAACAATTTATTCTATGAATAAACACCATCATTTTTGTCTTCATCCGATCTATATAAATTTAAAGGCAAATAGTATTACTATTTGCAAATAGTATTACTATTTGCATTTTATTCTTATAAATTAAATCTTAAGGCAATTACATACAAATTAACAATATCAAATCTACATTTTCTAATGGTAAAATTATTGTACTTCAACAATTATAGGTGCAATAAAGCGCACCATCAAAATATGTGGTCCGCTAAACAACCTCTTATTCCTTAACCCACCACCACCAGGCCACCAAAGGCCACCAATAACTCTGCTTATTATTTGCTGGTTGTTTCCAATGACCACTCGTCATGAATGTCATAACAAATGTTATTTAATGCAACAATACATACGAGTGTTCTTGTCACACAACAAGAAAATTTTCAAAAAATGAAAATACTAATATTACAAAAAATGAGCATTTTAGTGTTTGTATATATCAGTTAGAACACAAGCGGGCGACGTGTCTACACACACAGTGGCCGCCATATGTGATCATGTGGATAATAGTCTCACAGTTGTCAGCTATTGATTAATTCAACAAAAACACATTTTTAAGTTGTACTTTGGCGTATAGATCAACTTAAGACATGCTTGTTTGGTGTTGGAATATTATTTAGGACATGCATGAGTAGTTGGGGTGAGTATCGGTCCGGATTCGGATCAGACCTGACCGAACTAGGACCGGACTGGACCCAGATGCTCTCCAGGGTCTGGACCGGTCAGGTTCCATCCGGTCCAAAAATCCAGACCAGACCGGATTTTTAATGGAAAAAATAGATTTTGGACCGAGTTCAGACCAGACCGGACCGAAAATCGAATTTGTCCCGGAGTCCGGACCGAAACCCGGACCGGTCGGATTCGGTCCGGATCGAACCCAGACGGATCGGTCCGGTCCAAAAAACCGGACCGGACCGAAAATTGCACAGCCCTAGGCATGAGATACCTATATATCTTGATTAAGGTTAGTATTTTAAACATGACAAATTGACAACGGTGGATTCGGAGGTATTCATCACTGACTTGATGTGTCACTATATCAATGTTAAATAGCTAAATAAAGCGGCTTGGATCCATTTTTAATCAAGCATTCGCAACGCGTGCTTTAGCTTGCCTGTAAGTAGGTATTTTATGGGCTAATTAATACAGTTGAGATTGTATATTAAAGGTGTATTACCAAATAGGTTTTGGTAAGTTCAATTTTTTAATAAAAAAAGATATATAAAGGGCACATTTGATGCAGTGCATCTTGCCCAAACCACTGCCTAACAATAGAACTCCCACTCTAGCACCAACCAAACTTTTTACTCTACGGCTCTACCCCTCTCACTCTCTCTCCAATTATTATCTCACAAACTAATTAACTACCCTTTTCCCCCACACACCACAACTTTTCCCAATAGATTTAGGAAACCAAAAAACACAAAAGAACAGTAATATAATAACTATAAGACAACCGCAGAGAATATAAGGGGTAAACCGTAAAATCACATACCACGTGGTTCTGTTCTGGATTGTCCTCCCCACGTGCGGTCGAACCTTCCACACGTACGAAACTCTCTGCGATGACGTCACCACGTTCTGCAGTCCGCAGTTGTTGGTCTGACGTGTTATTTTAGTCCTCGGTGTTGACTTTTATTACCGTGAGTGCCCCTATCCCACTGTTTTACGTCAGTTTCCGTGGTTATATTTCAAGGAGACCATCAAAAATATTTCATAACTAAGATTCTGTGGGAAGATTATAAACCTTTAGTAGGGGGACCGGGGATGTGGAGAAAAATCACCGAGTTGTTAATTTGTTATGGTAAGAATACCATCTTATTGTTTATTTAGATATGTTATCTGTTGTTTTGTTTTTGGTTTCTCTCTCCCGAATGTTGACATGGTAATCCAAATTTGGCAGTTCTTAAATCTTAATCAGGAAGTTAGTGGAGGTAATAGTATTTTAATGTGACCGTATTATTATTCTCATTGCTAACTTAAAAGAAATCATTGTTATTAGTAGGGGAACGTAGAAAAAATATTGCAATAATTCTTCATTTTTATGACTATGTTAATATTACTTATTGCTAATTCAAAGGGAACCATTGTTAACTTCTTGGTCGATTAGTAGGGAAAGATGGAACAAAAATTGCGATAGTTCTCCCTTTTACAGGAAACAAATAGTTGTTTGATTTACTTGATTTCTATTCCACGAAGATTTTCATGACTTCATCTACTTTGGGTGCTTTGTCGGTGTAGGTTGTAGACCTTGTCATTTGATAATGATGATCGTGATTAGGTAGCAAGTGGCTAGATTAGTACTTTAACATGGTTATGTTAATTACGACAAAGATTAAAAGACATTACATAAAAAAATTCATTCATATCTAGAAAATTAACTAATGAAAAGAAATAGAGATTGGTTTAGGTAAAGTTTTGAGATTTTTATTCAAAACACGCAACCAAATAACTATTAATACTCTTTCTTTGCCATTAAGTAGTCCACTACCGTTTTTGAAATTCCGTGTCTGTTTTTAACACCGTATATCTACTTTTAATTGAGAGAGGGAAACGCTTACAGAAAATATTTCTTCATGTGTTAGCCTTTTAATATATATATTTTAAAAAAGATTCCACATAAAAATGACTTAAAATTCCGTCGAGATGTTGATTTCTCTTCGACATCGACTTCGAACCTAATTTGCTTTCAACGCGTGGTTAGTTGGATTTAGCACCAACCCAGTTTGGATATCCAACAAGAATTTTGTGGTTGGATATATTCAAGTGCATTAAATTAACCGCAATTCAATAAGCAAAAGCAAATACAATAACTCCGGAAACAAATATCTTATTTTATTCAAATTAAACTAGAAGAACGGAAACAAATGTGTTTACCATTAACTTACAATAAATAAAGGGAACTACTAAACGTCGCCCCAAAACTACTTAAATCGCCCCTTCAAATTACCAAATTGCCCTTAACAATATATTTAATACCCATATCGTCCCGTGTCTATAAATAAGGCATATGGTCTTGTATATTCATAATTTATCAGTAAAAACACCACGAAAATGTCTGACGAGGGTGATGCATCGGGTGAGGTAAGCCTGGCGCGGGGCAAATTTTGGGCCGAGCGTCTGCATTAGACGCCTCCCCCATGGTGAGGGCGTCTGCGTAGGACGCCCTCCCCATGGACTAGGCGTCTAACGCAGACGCCTCCCCCATGGGATAGGCGTCTTATGTAGACGTCCTCCCCATGGGTAAGGCGTCTGTAGTAGACGCCCTTCCCTTCGGTCAGGCGTCCTACGCAGACGCCTTACCGTTGGGGAAGGCGTTTAACACAGACGCCCCATCCATGGGGCAGGCGTGTAACACAGACGCCTATTTTTTTTTTTTTTTTGATTTTGATTTTGTTTTTTTAATTTCGACATTATTTTTGAAATTTTTTAATTTCGAATTTATTTTTTTATTTTTTTTAATTTTGATTTTATTTTTGTAGGTTCCAGATTTCGGTGGTGATGGAGTGGATTACAGTGAGTTATTTCAAACTACACAAATCTTTGCAACAATCGATGAAGCATGTAAATGGGCCAAACAAGTAGCTATCGGAGCTGGGTTTTTTTTGGTCGTGTCATCGTACAAAACAAGATCAGATAGTCGGATGGATTGTTATTTGAGATGCGACCGGCGAAATCAAATGGAGTCTCGGGATATGGATACTGCACTTCGAAGAAACACCAAAAGAAAGGGTTGCGGTTACTGAAATGCAGCTGACGAATATTCGAAACTTTCTTGAAGACTCGAGACGGCGAAATTTGACTAATTTCGGACATCCTCTATATCGTCACATAAATGGTAGAGTTTCGCATCACTGTTTGCAGTTGCTGAGTCAGGAGGTGAAGAGAATGCAACAGTTAGATGATGAAGTTGAATATCGTTGCGAGTGCGCTTTTCTGACTTCTCATGGGATACCTTGCGCATGTACCATCCGTGGATGTCTTGAATCAGAAAACGGAATTTACTTAGAGCAGATTCATTCGTTCTGGAGGACACTTGTCATTGGGGAAGGAGCCGGGAACGCAGAGTTTGTGTCTCAGGCAGCTCAAGACGCCGAACATTTTCGCAGTCTGGTTGATGAGATTGCAGGAAGTGACCCTACCGTAATTCGATCTGCCTCTCGGGTTTTATTCGAGCAGCTACACCCCGAACATTCGAATTTGAAAGAGCCTGCAGTAAAAACAAAGCTACGAGGTCGACCAAGGGGAAAGTCGACACGACGGGACCCTAGTGCGTTTGAGTATGCAGAGCGAGGTAGTGGTCGATCTTCAGGTAGTGGGAGTAGAGGTCGTGGTCGTTCTTCCGGTAGTGGAAGCAAAGGTCGTGGTCGATCTTCTGGTTCTTCGTCAGTGAGAGGAGGATCAGGTATACCATCCTTACATTTATTATTATTATTATTTTGTTATTTATTTCAGTAAATATGTATCTTTTGTTATTATATCTAACTGTATTTTTTGTTCATATTGTAGTGACTGGGCGGGCTGACGTAGACGACTTCCCATATGGAGATAGAATTCCAGGAATCATTATGCCATTCCTACACCAGTGGAATGATGTACGTGCTGATGGAAACTGTGGATTTCGATGTGTCGCCGATGTTTTCCACGGTGGTGAAGACAATTGGCAACTCGCCCGTCGTTCGATTTCAAATGAGATAGCTGCGAACCCATCTTTTTATGAGCACGTATACTACGACGGTGTGGCGGAGGCTCGTCACCGGATTAATTGGGGCGGGGGACCTTGTGGCGAGAATCACTATATGGAGACGTGGACGGACTTGTTTCCCATTGCAAATTTTTACAAGTGTGCAGTTATGTTCTTCTCTCTCGGAAATGATGGTTCGTTGTACCCATGTCTTACAGTTCTACCTTGGGAGAGTCCGCCTACCGTGACGAGACCGTGCAGAGAGTTGATTATTGCTCATTTAGGGAGTTACGCTCATTACATTCGTTTGGAATTGAATGAGGGATTCCCCGTACCTCCTATAGCGACTCTGTGGTATCAAATACGAGATGAGAGTGTTATTGGATGGGAGCTGGAGTACCAACATAGGATAGCATATTGGCAACAATTATGTAATATGTTTTGATATGTTTGTATAATTATCTAATATGTTTTGATATGTTTGTACATTATATAGTGTTGCTTTATTATGTAATATGTTTTGATATGTTTGCTTTATTTGCATTATATATAATAGTACGAAAGGTTATCAAACACAAATACAAATAATAAGGGTACAACAGATAAGCAAAACACAAATACAAACAATAAGCGTACGACATGTTCGCAAACACAAACACAAATAATAAATAATAAGCGTACAACAGATAAACAAATATAAATGCAAATACTAAGCGTACCACAGATAAGCAAACACAAATACTAAGCGTACAACAGATAAACAAATATAAATACAAATACTAAGAGTACGGTACAACAGATCAGCCTACTCATCATCCGAATCATGGTCGGAGATGCCTAACTGAGTATGCCATGACTGTATGATCTGATCCACATCTCCGCATGCAGCTCTGGCATCGTCTGGCAGCTCATCCCTCATCTGCAAGATTGGGTCTACAGCCCGTATCATCTTACCCATCCACTGCACATAACATTAACATTAGCGTACATTAACAAATTATACGGTACAAATAAATTTAGATAAAATGAAAAAATTACCAGATCGCCACACGTCCTATCTGGTGGTCGATCTGCTCTCCGGGAGGCACCACGGACGATGATAGGATGTGAGTAAGTACCGAACCAATCAAGATAACGTGCATCACACTCGGAGGGGTCGCGACTACGTCTGAAGTCGCCAAGGAACAATCGGCATGATCTCGGAAATGTCCGCCAAGTCGATTCCGCTGTAGAAGCGGGGAACCTGACGTCGTACGTCGCTGCTGTCGCAGACCGCACCGCATGCTCTGGTGTCGGGATGTCAACCGGGATCACCTGAACATATCCTAACTGACGCAAGACCCGATCGGGCATATAAGGCTCTATGATATCCCGATAACGAATAAGACCCATCAATAAAGTCCTCGGGACATCCGCTGCTGGGTCAGGACCATAGGGTAACCACTCCACCTAAAGTTTAACACATTAATAATAATACATCTTAAAATTAAATAAATGGTGTAAAGTTTGATACCTCTGATGCAGTCATCTGATCTAGCCGTGCGCGGATGGAACGCAATCGTCCATCGCTCTTGTCCTCGCTCCGGACAACCCACATACCCGAACGTGGATGACCCTCGTCGATAATCTTCCGCTCACGATGCGGGCGGAATGCAGGAAAGTACTCGTATATCCACGCCTGCAGCAGCGTAAGACAACCTGCAATCCCAGAACAATCCGCACGGCTAGCTATCCCAAGCTGCCGGTACAGGTATGCCAACGTCGCTGACCCCCACGAGTACTCACGAACGGTCTCCGGGTCCCTAGCCTCCAGTAGATCGCGTGGTCTGATCCGACAACCACTCTTGTCGACAAACAAGACGGCTCCGAGCATCAAGAATAGGTACGCCGTCAACTGTGTATCATCGGCCCGCGGAGGTCGTGCCCGTCTGCATAGGTCCTCAAGGGAGTCGATGCCGACACCACCACCACTCCATAAAGCTGTATCTCTCGCCAGACCATCAGGTGTGACACCAAGCAACTCTGCCACATAACACCTCAGCTCAGACGTCGACCCCTGAGCACTAACCAGACGACCATCCACAGGAAGTCGCAGGATCTGGAAAACATCGTGAAGCATGATCGTCATCTCTCCGAAAGGCATGTGGAAAGTGTTGGTGTCAGGCTGCCACCGCTCCACAAACGCCGAAATCAAAGGCATGTCGAGATAAGGGAACATGCTGTACGGTAAGTGCCCCAAATGCGTGGCACTAATCTCCTCTCTGATATCAGCTCTCAGTGTAGACCGCCAACCCTGTAGTGCTGTACAGGCTCTGTGCCGATTCTGGCACTTCAGAACCTTCCGATCCTCTCCGTCCCAGATCCGTCTAGCAATGTGACCCCAGAAACTAGGAATGACGCTCCCATCTAAAGGACCACCAGGCGTCATACTGCTCACGATCCAAGAATCGTCCTGGACCCTCTTCTTCTTCTGAGCGCGGGGATCAACAGTGCACGAGCTCGAATCCCCGGCCGTAAACCTCCCACCCCTACCCTTCCGCACCATCCATCCGGCGGAAGTAGAAGTACCCGCTCGACCACGTCCTCCGCTATAATCCCCCTGCCTCTCCACCTCCGGCCGCACATCATACGGGCCATCATCGTCGCTCTCGTCGTCGAAACTATCCACATGCTCATCATCGAAGGAATCATCCTCCTCCTCACGACGACGTAATGCCTCCCTCTCCCTCCTGACCGAAGCAGATATCCCCCGTCTACGTGGATGACGCGGTGCTGAATCATCCTCTAAAGAACGGAAGGCGTGTAATGGTATCGACTTGCCTCTCCCTCCACTGTGACCCGATGACTATTTATTGAAATTTTAAATACAAATTTGTTAAATTTGTTAAACTAAATTATCATATTTATCAAAATTGTTAAACTAAATCAAAATTTGTTAAACTTAATTATCAAAATTGTTAAACTAAATCAAAATTTGTTAAACTAAATTAAAACAATTGTTAAACTAAATCAAAATTTGTTAAAACTAAATATCACAAATGTTAAACTTAAAAAGAATTTGTTAAATTAATTTTTTTGATTTATCACTATTTATTAAAGTAATTATGATATTTATTAATTAAAAAAACAAAAAAGGCGGAGGCGTCTGCGAGAGACGCCTCCCGCAAGGTGGAGGCGTCTGTCGGAGACGCCTCCTCCTACGGGGAGACGTCTGCGGAAGACGTCTCCCCCATCGGGGAGACGTCTTCCTCAGACGTCTCCCGCTTCGGGTCGGCGTCCGAGGGAGACGCCCCCCGCATGGGTCGGGCGTCCTCGGAAGCCGCTCCCCCTATGGGGGGAGCGGCTTCCTCGGACGCCCGCCCCATGCGGGGGGCGTCTCCCTCGGACGCCGACGACTTTTTTTTTTTTTTTTTTAAAAAAAAACAAATAAATAACGTAATGTTACCTCATACGGGTACACCAGGGGAACTGCTGGCTGCTTCCCTGGCCTCCGAGACATTCGTAATCTTGTGTAGTAGGTATAGGAAGAGAAAGTTTTGAAAAAAGAGTGAAATTGTGAGATATATAAGCAAAAATAGGAGGAAGGGCAATTTGGTAATTTCAAAGGGCGATTTAAGTAATTTTGGGGCGATGTTTAGCAGTTCAGTAAATAAAAGTAACTACTATTCGTCGTCTCACGAATACTTAAATCGTCCGTCTAATTACTATTTTGTCTTTTACAATTCATTTAATATACATTTCGTCTCGTCTCTTAAACTAAAGATTCTGTCTGCGTTTTCCTGACTTTAACAGTACCAACACCACGAAAATGTCTGACGAAGCGTCCGGATCCAATGAAGTAAGCACAGTAAAAACAAAACAAAAATTATTTTTATTTTAATGTTGTGTTATTTTAAATTATTTCAGGTCCGTTGCAAGATTTCGGTAGTGATGGAGTAGATTACAGTGAGCTTTTTGTAAGTACACAAGTATTTCCAACAATCGATGACGTGAATAAATGAGCGAAACAAGTTGTCATCGGAGCCGAGTTTTTTTGGTAATATCATCCTATAAATCACATGCAGATAAATCAGATGGATTTTTATCTGAGATGCGATCGCATAAATGAAATGAGTTCTCGGAATATGGTTATTGCAGTACGGAAGAACACGAAAAGAAATGATTGCGGTTGTCGTTTTTTGATAAAGGTGATCGAGCGACGGGATCGTGATGGATGGGTCGTAGTTTCTAATAGTACTCATGGTTAACACAACTACAGACATGCAGTTTATCCAGATGACCACTGATCTCGGATAGAGTATTAGAACGGAAAGCCCCCTTATATAATGAACTATGGGTTCTAAGCCGTCTTTGGCGATGAATCTGAAGCCAAGAAAATTGTTCGTGATATGACTAAGACACAAGCGAAATCACGTAACATCTTGTTGGTGGTAAATGAGAAATTCTCGGAGGATAATCTCAATCAGAGACACATTTATAACTTCAGAGAGTACATGAGGATGACGAAATCTGAAGACAGGAATCTCACTCAGCAGTTTCTGCACCAGACAGTGCAGTATCAGTACTTACATTGGATTATGGTGGATGAAGAAACTAATGTCATCACTCACTCATGTTTGGCACATCCGATGTCAGTTCAGTTGTTGCGTACATATTCTTTCGTAATTTGCATGGATTCGACGTATAAAACGAACAAGTACAAGATGCATTTGTTCGAGATGGTTGGGGTGACACCAACAAACATGAACTTTCTTGTCGGCTATGCGATTATGAATGATGAGACAAAGACTAGTTACCGGGGAGTGTTGGAGAAGTTGCGAGATCTGTTATTGGATATTGTCAGTCCGATTGCAATAATAACGGACAGGGAGTTAGGGCTTATGCGATGAGTGAGAAAGGTTTTTCCTGAGTCTGCCCATTTACTTTGCACCTGACATATCAGCAAAGACGTATACAACTACGCATACCACATATTCGGCAAGAACAAGCAGTTTGAGAGAATTTGAAGTGTGGAAAGCGGAGGAAACTCATGATTTCCACTTCAGAAATCGAGTACGATAGAGCTGTCCGTAATCTGAAAGATTCTTTTCATTCTTGGTCAGCTATCATGGAGTATTTGGAAGACACGTGGTTATTGTTGGCTTTTTGGCCATTTAATCATAATTTTGATGATTAACAAACTAATATTATGCACAACTACAATTAGAACATCATATTGTCAAATTGCAAAGATATTGTGTATTCCTAACAATGTAGGTGATCAAAGCAAGGGACTAATCAACTTCAAGATCAAGACTTGTAATCAAAGTTCAAAGACTTCATATGTAATTTTCTATTTATTTGAGTTATATGATCAAATGTACACTTGATGCATAAAAGGATAAACTCGTCTCTATCGGTCAATCGTTTGCCTCTCGGTTTACCAAACTTGTTCACAATGGTTGACCGAGTTATCCTCAGTGAACCGTGGTCTTAGAGTCGGCAACGACTTGAACTTCCTAGAATCCTTGTTTCAGTGTACCAAACCCTACCCGGTCAACCGTCTCCTTAGAGTCGGTCACCACTTGATCTTCCTGGAAATCTTGTGTCGGTTTACCGACCTCTACCCGGTCAACCGTTTTCTTATCCTCGGTAAGTTCGAAATTTCTCCGGATATCTCTATTCGGTGTACCGAAGGGGTATCGGTTTTCCGAACTTCACTTGTGTCTTTTGGCCTAAACGACTTCGTCTTATTGGCCCACGTGACACAAACTAACTCCAAAAGACTTATCTTTTGTCGTTTAGCAACAACCTTTGAAATGTCTATATCGGTCTACCGATTACCCTTCGGTTTACGGAAGACTTGTTGCCAATCAAAACGTAATGACTCTTTTTCCACGTAAGATTTCGACCGTTATTGATAAACCAATTTCCCAGGCAATGTCAGTAAAAAACCCGCACATGTATCGGTCAACCGACCTTACCACGGTATACCACACAAGATCACCAAGTCACAACAATTCATTACTGTCCAATTGGAATGGTGAACCGAAGTGTTCTCGGTCAACCGAATTTAATTGGTCGATATTAGGAAAAAGTTACTGCAAGTTGGTGAACGGTTATCCGACTTATAGTCGGTCAACCGAGTTCTTCAATTTGACCAATTAACCCACATTTTGTCGGACGACCGTTGGTTTTCCGGTCGACCGAATTTGCCCTGAATTCTGCCTGAGCTTAATGTTGGTTTTTTGGCCTTAATCTATGTTTTGATGATTTAATCAACCTAATCTTAATTGTGATCATGTAGAGTAGCACACATGTTGCATTGCATATATATTGCTTTGTGCTAACCTCTACAAGTGATCAAGACTCAAAGAAGAAATGAAATCAAGTCAAGACATGTAATCAAGCTCATTTGAAGACATGTAATTTGTATTTCTTTGAGTCTTAGGAACTTTGTGTAATTGAGCATACTTGAGCTAAAAAACTACTCAAACACACACTAGGTTCCTTATAGAAGTCACACACGAAATTTCACATAATTTGGATTTCAATAGATCACTTAAACTTAGACCGGAAAATACTAAACCAATACATTAACAGTTTGCCCACGTTCGGTCGACCGAAACAGACCGTTCGGTCGACCGAGTGATCATATATCATGTTAGTGTTTAACTGCCCAAGTTCGCTTGACCATCCAGACCTTTTCGGTCGACCGAGTTTCAACATATTTCCGACCGTTTGTTTTGTCGTATATACCCAACGGTCGTATTCGTATTATCTAAAAAATACCCCAAATACATTTTCTGTATCGGTTGACCGAGGACCTTGTTCGGTCGACCAAACTTAGAAGACTTGACAAACCCAAAGTTTATGTCGATTTTCGGTCGACCGTGGACCATGTTTCTGTCGATCGAACTTAATATTGTTTGTCAACCCCAAAGTGTCTGGTGTGAATCGGTCGACCGAACCTATCTCGGTGTTCGACCGATCACTTAAGTGTACCTAGATTATAGCCTTTGGCGGTGGACCGTTCTTTTACCGGTCGACCGAACCGAGTTCTAAAATGCCAAACGGTCGACCGAACAGCCCGATTCGGTCGACCGAATTTACTCAGAATTGAGTCCTGTCAGTTTCTGTTTTGTGAAGTCGTGAGCGGAGCTTGCAAGAAAGGACGTAGGCGGGAGACAGAAGCTCTGTAAAATCCCCCGTGTTCCTTGTGGTTTGCATTATCCTCTTCCTTGCTTGTTTTGTTTGAATTCCTTTGCATATATTTGATTGATTAAACAAGTAGGTAATTAGCTTAAAAGTGATTAGAATTAGAGACTCTCACGATCCTACACTTAAGTCACTTCTTGTTTCTTATTGGTCCAAACCTCACCAACTCACCATAACGACTCTATTTGTTTTGAAGTTTATATAAGCTTCACTTAAGAGACACATTCACTCATCTACTTGCCAAAAATCAATCATACTCTTGTGCTTTCAATCTTCAAGTCTTCGAAGCTCCACAAACTCTCAAACTTCCATTAAATTCATTCCAAGCTTAATTTCAATCCTTGAGTGCATTCAAGTTAGAGTTCAACAACCTAATTCAATTTTCATTGTGTTGTAAGCTTCGATGAAGCACCCTCTCGGGTTGTGAGAGGAGATCCGAGCAAGGCGATGATGTTCGCAAGGCTCCTATTGTAAGAGGATTTATCTTCGACCCAGAACGAAGATAATAGTGAATTCTCAAGTAGGGATAAGAGGATCAATCGGAACTTGAAGAGAGGACAAGATCACGGTAGTGTGATCGAACCTCTATAAATCTCCAGAGTCATTTTGTGGTTTGCATTATTTCTCTTACTATTTTAATTGTGCAATTGTTTAAGAAAATTAGAACATAATCAATTTACCCCCTATAGATTAGTGATCGATCAACTTACAATTATTGCATAAAGAAACGTTTGTGTTAAATTAGACGAATTTTGCATCACTGCTTGTCGTTATTACGTGAGGAGTTCCAGAGAATGCAAACCTTAAACAATCAAGTTGAATATCGTTGTGAGTGTGTTTTTCAGACATCACATGAGATTCATTGTGCATGTACCATGCACGGTTGTGTACGTAGTACATTTTAATTGTCATTTACAATGTATTTGTTAAATTACTATAATTTATTTTCGAATAAGAACTTGAATTTGATTGGATGACACGTGGAGAAGAAGACAGATTATACGAGTGTTAATGGTCATTAAAGTTGAAAACTGGGAACCACAATTTCTCACGCAACATCATTTTCCTGGTTTGGTTTTTCCATAAAGAATCAGATACGAAAATGAAAGTTACAATTACGAGAGGTATCACCTCCATTAAGAAGCGAGTTGCATCTGGCCTCTTTGATCAAATAAAAGACAAAAGTCTCATTATTTTAGTACATTTCATTGATTAATAACTGATTACAAACCTGAATTTTTTAAAGTTAATTTGACAACCCTAACTCAATCCTCAGGCTTTGATTTTCGTTTTAAAATGTAATCGGCTTTTGCCTCTGAGTTTTAACTTGTTCAAAATCTTGCATAAACGGGAAGATAATAATGTCAACATCAACTGAAAAAATTGAAAGAGATTTATTGACCAAGGGTTCGATTTGATAGTTTTATTTTATAAATGGGCCATATAAGAAAATTTCGCTGCATCTACGTGAAAGAAGTTATATGTCGGTAAATCTGGTCAACTTATTTGTCATCTCAGAGTTTACTATCTGAAAGATTATCAATAGGAATTACCCTTGTTGTTCGGAAGCATCCTCTCCAATTTGACAAGGATTATAGTGCGTTTGAAGCCCGTGTTAGGGCACCCTTAACGGGGGTGCTCCCCCGAGCACCTAGGTGGGGCGACCCTCGGGTGCCCGCCCGGAGCGCCCACCTGGGTGCTTGGTCAGGTGTTGGGCATTCTGGGCAGACGCCCGGGTGCCCTCGGGTGGGGGACATGTGTCCCCTCCCTATTGGTTAATTTTATTTATTTATTTAGTGGATGATTTGTTATTATAGGTAATTGTGAATGTATTGGGTATTTTGATTAATGTGGGGTAATAAATTTTGAGGTAATTAATTGAATAAAATTAGAGATATATAAATAAAATGTAAATCCATATTTAATGCTTAAAATAGAATATATATTAATACTACAACCATAAGAACAATACATTAATAATACTGAAATACAAACTACAACCAACCACACGAAATACAAACTAAAGGAAATACATACCATACGAAATACATACTACAACATACCAACAAACTACGGGAAGTACAAATTATAGTAAATACAAACCATACGAAATACCAAGTACAACAAACTACATTACAACAAACTACACGTACTGATTCTCTTCCGCCCAGGCGAGGAGTTTATCAATTACTTTTTTATCCTGCTCCGTCGGGTTGTCCCTCCTCATCAGAGAGTGAAGCATGTCCAACTTAGTTTTTTTTAAATGCCTCTGAAAATTTCGTTCCGCAAATTCCTCCTGCTTGGAGAAATCATCCTCTCTCACTTGGGTGGTGTATCGAAGCTGCTCTGCAAGTTCTCTAACATCGGTGTTGCCTTCGGGGCATAATGAACTCTTAGCCTTTTTCTTGGCCTTCTTCACACCTTCTGGGCGTGTAGACGGTCCAAGCGTCATTTCGTCTGCATCTGATGGTGACTTCGTCGTGGAACTCTTTGTGCTCTTTCTTTTCCCAAGGCTTCTTGACTGGGGACTACTTTCATCGTGCAACTCCGGGACTCCCAGTCAACACACACGACATTAGCTCCGGATATCACACTCCCATTTGGGTATCTACGCAACATGACCCAATCATCAAATAAAGAAATTTAGGCCCATGAGTTCGCTCGTAGATCACGTGCACTTGCCGGACAACGTCGTCGTCATTATGGCCGCTCGTTTTCCGTCTGAACGCCAGATCGAAGTACCTGTCCCACTTGTTGACAGCAAGTACAATTCTCCTCCACCGTCCTTTTAAGGACTCAGCATTTCTCTCGGGGAGGTCTGTGTCTTCCACGGAGATGTCGTACACACGTTTCACTCCGGCCCACAATGAAGTAAACTTCTGGTTTGTCTCCGTCACCGCATCACAACTGATTTCCATATATGCAGAGACAAGTCTCTCGTTAATTATTAATGAATAACTATTAATGTTAATTAATTAATATTAATATTAATTATTTTGTGAATTAGAATTAAAATTATATAAAATGTAATTTGTTAAATGTTGTGTGAGAATTAAAATTGTTAATTAAGAAATGACGTGGAGGAAAAAGAGTGTAGAGTGGGTGGGGGTAGCCCGGACATGGTTAATGTTTTTTTTGGGTAAGTTGGATGAGCTGACGTGACAGAGAGAGAAGCTGACGTGATAGAGAAAGTGTCCGGGCGGTGTTATTTTTGCTCTTAAAATATATCGACAACGTTTGCTTATAGAACCTCACACTTACAATATTTGTGTGCAGATACAAGAGCAATCGTGTTATTAATATCTACCACAAGTCCTCTAAAAAATTGCAATTTTTTTTACCCCACTTCATTTTAGTTAAGCTCCAGGATGTGATGTATTTCTTTGTGTTGCCACCGATGATATTTGCTTAGGATCAACAATTCCAAATAGTATTTGACAGTACTTCATTCAACACACACTGAAAATGCATACACAACAATTGGTTATTCTTAAAAGAATGAGAAGTGAAAATTGTGAGATAATGTAATTCACATACAAGCAAAAATAGCTAAAACCTTCAGAAATGCTTGTGCGATTTTAAATCATGTCAGACTAGTTTTGTTATTTAGTCATCTTTCACTCATCCTTTTTCTAAAAAATATACTTATCATATATGGTAAGGTGAGGGTACACGTCGAATGGATCACTAACAAACACATGCCTTCACACATATTAGCATGTCATACCTTGGACTCATTTTGGATTCACGAATGAATCATTAACTAAACATGCTTTGACATGTATTAGAATATTATATACCTTGGGGGCTAATTTCGGGATCCAGCAATCAATTTATGCTTCATGCGCTAAGTCACGTTAGCCAACACTATCACTCATCCCTATACTATTACAAACAACAACTATACCAGATACTAATATATAACATAACAGAATGAAAGGGTTATACCAGATGCTAATATATAACACAACAGAATGAAAGTACCATCCAATATCTCAAACATTATTTCAAATCCCACTTTCAGGAACACCTATGAGTATTTCACTGTTACATATATGACCTCCTGAACTTAATTAATTTGGATGTGGTTTGTTGCGAGGGGTTGTGGTTCATAACACTTCGATTATGTTTAAATTAATGAAGCATCTAACGACTATAAAAAAAACTTCCTACACCAAACGTCACTATTTCAATTTTCGACGATTTCTTTGGAAACTGCATTGCAGCAGCCTAAACTTCCACCAGTCACGGGAAAAATTACATGAAGTAAGTTGAAAAACAATTTGATAAACTTGAAAGGGCAAAAAGCGAAAGAAAATTATCATCGGGATATAATCCAAAAACAAAACAGATCCTGATGTGAAAATACGGGAGAAAGACAACAACTTTCATAATTGCAACTTAACAACTTCCACTTTCCTCCTCCCTCTTCTCCCTATCCTCTTCTCTTCTATAAACACCAAAAACCAACCCAAACCGGAGAGGAAGGAGCCGTGGAGGAAGGCGACGATGGGCGGGTGCGTGTCACGTCCAGAAGGGTGCGTCGGGGGGCGACTCCGGCCGCTGAAGCGGGCGAGAAAGCGGCGTCGGTTGCCGAGGAGGAAGGTGTCGTCGCGCCGCTCGATGGAGACCATCGTCGAGGCCAATAGAGAGGCGGAGGAGGACGGATCTGATGGTGATCCGCCGGGCCGTGTGAGTCTCGGGTTCCAAGGTGAGGTTTGGGGTGAAAATGGTGGGTTCTTGTCGGGGTTTTCGGGGGATTTGTGCATTGGAGAGATTGAGAAGGGAACTTACGTTTTGGTGGGGAATTTGCTTTTGGTGTGAAAATTGATTTTTTGTGGAAAAAATTGGGTTTCGAGCTGCATTGTGGCGATTGAAGCAGTTTGGTGGAGGATCGGGTTTTGGTGGGAAAAATATATTATGGTGGAAAAATTGAAGTTTTTGTGGCGAAAAAAATGGATTTTGGTGGAAAAAATTGGGTTTCGAGCTGCACTGTGGCGATTGAGGGACTTTAGTGGGGAAACGGTTGGATTCGTTGGAAAGATTGGGTTTTTAGGGGGTTGGTGGTGGTTATTTGTGATGCATTTTGGAGGGGAAGTTTGCTGAGGGAAATTTGGGATTACTAAGTGGTTTGTTGGTTTGCAGTGTGCTTAGTGGATTTTGATAAATGAGAATTTGTCGGGAAATTTGGATTTTAGGTGGTCTGGCGGTCTGGGATGGTTATGATTTGTGCTGCATTTTGGAGAAGCTTTCTGAGATTTGTTTTGGGGTTTGGTATTGCTAAGGCTAATTTTCGTTTGGTTAGTTCATTTGGATTTTGGAGGATTTGGTGAGTTTTGTTGGCAAAATTGGATTTTTGTGTTCTTTTGGCTTGCATTATGGAGGAGACATGGTTTGATACTCTGAATGGAGACCTGAAATCAGGCTTGATGATGATTTTCTGCTAAATACCTCCATTTTGAAGTTAAGGAAATGCAATTGTGTCATTAGTTTTCTTGGTGGATGCATTTCCTTTGTTGGAAAGAAATTGGAATTTGTTTAGGGGCTTGTGTGGTGGAATCATACTGCATTGTGGGGATTGGGTTGCTTGTTCGTTATCAGTGAGGAATCACACTTTTGAGATTTGGATTGGGGGCATGCATGGTCTTGGCAGTTAATTGGGGTTTAGGGTGTTGATTTCGGAATTTGTTTTGATATTTGATAATGACACCAGTGTGTTAGGGGGAATAGTTGTTTGCATTCCATTATTCGGAATCATTTGCTGCATTGAATTTCCAAAGTCACTGCATCTTTTACTGTGGTTTTCAATTTTATCTCATTTTTTCCCCTAGCTTCTGTTCCCTATCTTTGACCTTCGGATCATGTACTTGAGGACACTGGCGCCTGTATTCTATAAAATGAGCTGAAACTGTCAAAATCTATTATTGCTCTGGGACCAAACTGTGTTTGGGTGGCAGACTGTCATGGCTCCGTGGGTGTTTTATATGCCCCAATTGTGTTTATTATTTCCCTGTGCACAAAGGAGAGTTATGGATCTAGGGCCCGGGGGGGGGGGGGGGGGGGGGGGGGTCAAAATAAGAAAATTTTCGTAATTTTGTTTTATCATGCGTATATTACCAATTAGGCTCCAAGACCTGTAGGAAGTAGCCTCGTTTCCAAGTTACATTGCACAGAAATTCGCAGCTCATGAGATGGATTAGTGTTAGAAGTGTAGTTTGTGAACTATTAACTTTTTCTTGTGGCTGCTTGTGAGTAGTCTGGACTCTGGAATGTACTTATGGATCTTTGAGTAGAGAGGTGGCAGTGGTAGTCACATAATCATGTATCGTTTGGTGATATCTTTGAGCAGAGATGATTATAACGTAAAGTTTTATTTAGAAATATCAAATAACAAACATGGTAATCACATATAGGTGATTCCCGTATTTTCCTATTGTAAGATCAAGGAATGGCTATAAAGCTACTGACTAAGAGGTTGCCTGACCTCCTTAGATGTTTCTTTGTGTTCATATTCCATGCTAAACACTAGATAAGAAACTTCAGGTAGAAGGAAACTACAATAGCTATTTTAAAAGAGAGTACTTTGGTGGTTAGTTGTTTTGTCTTGGATAATCTCAACTTTGTAGAAGGGAGCGCTTTAAGATAAGAAATGGTAGCCATGTCATTGACATAAATGTTCATTTCAAAAATACCGTAGTGGCAAAAACATATAAATAAGGGTTGTCAAATCTGCCCCATTTATAACCCTATATTAGAAGTTATAGAGGACTTACATTTTATTAATATAATGAAAAATGTATTAAGTGAATACTTATTGGTATTTCATATTGTTGAAGTTAATAGATTATCCATATTGTGCTCTTATGTTGTGTTTTACTTTTAATGAAATGTCAATTAGATTCCCAAGTAATTTCAAATATCTAATAAGCATTTATTTATCGAACAACCAAGCAGTACAATTTGGAAATTGTTTATCTTATTTTTGTTTTGCATATGGTATAGGTCATTTTGTGCAGAGACCACTTGGAACATTTACTTGTATAAGCAAACCGTTCATATAAAATGGTCTAGCTGACCTTTTGTCTCTTCTCTAAATGAAGGAATTTTATTTTCTATTAATTTTTAGTAGACATGTCATATAACAACTTCAACTTTTGTTTCAATAGGTATTTTATAATATAAACAATTTTCTCTATTTTATTTTTTATAAATATATACAAACTTCTCGTCTTTATAAATATGATTGTACACATAAGCTCATCTTTTTTATATGTAAACCTTGTTTTTTTTCTTTCTTTCAATAAACATCTCATGGTGAAATTGTTTTGGCAGGTAGTACAGAGGAGGCATGGTTTGATACTCTGAATGGAGACCTGGAATCAGGCTCTGATGATGATTTTCTGAGTGTGCAGGAGGGTATGTTCTGCTAAATACCTCAAGTTTAAACTTCAGGAAATAAAATTGTGATTAGTTGCTAAATTTCCAGTTATGTGATTTAGATGAATTGCCATTTGAATTTGTTTTTCTTCTTCATATCTGGCAGATGTCTTGTCTTTAAATGGCCTTGAAACTGCATCTGGTTCCAACTCCATGAGAGAGGCAAACCATGAGCATGTCAATACCGTTATTCCCTTAACTCCTTGCGGAAATCAGAAGCAGAGTCAGAAGCTTGAAGATACGACAACGGCAGCTTCAGCAAATCATGGAAATCATAATAGTGAATCTTTATGTGATGAAAAGTCTGCTGTATCTTATGCAAATGAAAGTGCAGGAAGTGGAGTCGGCAGTTTGTTGGATTGTGGTATTCTACCCAACAATTGGTTGCCATGTCTTGCACCCGCTGCACCCACATTAGAGAAGAGAAGATCTTTGAGCGAGAGTCCACCAAACTCAAAGAAAAAAACATCCTTTCGACTTTCCTTTAAATGGAAGTCCACGGAGGGGCATTCTGCTACTTCAAGTAAGCATCAGTATCATGTTTCTGGTTACACCAGTAAAGTTTATGAAATCGTTAAGTGAGAGCCTGATCACTTTCCTTGTTGTTGCTAGATTCTATGAAGAGTATTATAGATCGACCTATAGCAGGTACTCAGGTCCAATTCTGCCTTCTAGAAAAGAAGATGCCCGATAGCTGGTCTTGTATTGATCCTGGTACCTTCAAGGTCCGTGGGCAGAATTATTTGAGGTACTGTGCTTTGCGTTCTACCTTTTTATTTATTTATTCTTTTACAGGCTTGATCTGCATTGCCTTTTACCTATCAAATGTTTTACTTTTGAAGTATGAAATCTATTATTCTGTGACTTAGTCTATATTTTTATATATTTACCAGGGACAAGAAGAAAGAACTTGCTCCGAGTTATGCAGCCTATTATCCTTTTGGGGTTGATGTTTTCTTATGCCAGCAGAAAATTGATCACATTGCACGGTTTGTGGAGCTCCCTGATGTGGACCCATCCGGCAAGTTTCCAACCATCCTTGTAGTAAATGTTCAGGTGCTTCAACCTTTAACTACTTTTGCTTAATGAAATGTTTTTAATATGTTCCTTGGTAACTTGAGAGAAGCCGCTCACTTATATGGCACTGGCAAGAATATTTTATTATGCTTCATTGTAGACAATACATGAAGAAAATGCTTATAAAGTAAGTTTTGCCACAATGTTAGTTATTGGATCTTGCTAATTTTCAGTATTCCAATCACAGGGATCAGAGTTTGCTATTCCAAACCTTTTTGATAAACCATCTTAACTTGTTTGTTATCATGTCCATTTTGGATGGATCATGGAAGCTTGTGTTATTGTGGATAAGATAAATATTTCTCTAAATTTACCACCAACCGTCTTGTGAAGTTGTTATGGATTGAGCAAGAAATTGTTTTTTCTCACAGGAAAATCAATTTGTTTAAACAATACCATAAAAAATATCACATGAACTTGTGATTTCATTAGTATGATAAACCATTTAAAACAATCATTAGTATGATACCAAATCTTAGCCCTCTAGTTGTTTGTATTGTGGAAGTATAGATGAGTGTCATGTTATCATTGTGCAAATTCATTTTAAGAGAAATTGGTCATGTGCTACGTTGTGACCACCAACTTCTAATTTCTCATAAGTTTCCATTGAATGTGCCTATCGTTGGGTTGTTTGTTGCCAATATAATGTTATCACATTAAGTGTGATTTATTTGGAGGAAGTCAAAGAACTTTTGGAACTCTAGTTTCATGTCTTCCCTTCACTTTGGGGTGGAAGCGGAGGAAGTCATACCAAGTACACAATTATAAGATTGTGGGACTATTAGAACTGGATTTCCAGAACGTCATTAATTTTTCTTGCAAACCAATCACACCCTAAATAGAAATGTTTTCTTTGCAGAAACATGATAAAATGGTCATGTTGATTCTACTCTTATTAACTTGGAAGAAAGAGAAGGGAATTATAGGTCAATAGGTCATGGATCCTAGAAATTTATGAACATACATTTCAAAGTGTCTTTTTGATCTTCAAGTTGTTTCTCCCCCTGTCTAATGCAATCAGTTACCATCTAGTACCAGCTCAGATTTTCATGATCATGCTTCAATGTTTAGGGATGATTTACTTTTACTTATAGTCTTATTATTTTCATTTTTAACAGATTTTTCATTATGTTATGTGATTATTGAGTTCACCTTTTTAATGTTTTTGGTACAAATCATTCTGTATGTTATCATCAGGTTCCATTATATCCACCTGCAATCTTCCAGACTGAAACTGATGGAGAGGGAATGAGTTTTGTATTATATTTCAAAATTTCAGAAACTTTCTCAAAGGAGGTCCCTTCTCATTTCCAGGAGAGTATAAGAGTATGTCCCACAATCCTATACAAATTATGGGATTTGCTTATTGTTATCATGTTATATTATTTGTATTTATAATTTCTATGTTAATTGAAGGACTAATTTGTTTAACATTGATTTGTGAAATAGTTATTAGAGTACAGAATTGGTATTTGTGTAATTCAAACTGAACATGTTGTTGAACGTAGTACCCTCTCTCAATTCGAAGATCCAGGATTTGAGTTGATTTGCATTGACGACTCCTAAATATTTCATTCAATTGGAATTTGGCTATTCACGATGTACCATGATTCCTGTTAAGCATCCATGGCCATTTGGAACTGCAGTTGTGGTGATTTTTTTTGAACCTCGTCCACTTTAAAACTAAAGCTATTGCAACAGCATTAAAACCAATTATATTCCTTTCTTCAACTTAATATTAATCGTACTCATAATGATGGTTTGTTTATGTGAACCTTATCGTACATTGTGACCCACTACTACTCTTTTGTTCATCCATGATTTAGTTAAGAATTAGAGGACACTCCTTTTTCTAAGTACCTTGTTACTGATTTGTGTGTGCTTCTTTGTAACAGAAACTAATTGATGATGAAGTAGAAAAGGTTAAAGGTTTCCCTATGGACACCATTTCACCTTTCCGGGAAAGGTTGAAGATATTAGGTCGTGTTGGTAATGTAGAAGATCTTCATTTAAATGCAGCAGAGAGAAAGCTCATGAATGCATACAACGAGAAGCCTGTACTTTCACGTCCGCAACATGAATTTTACTCGGTAATTATGTTGTGAACATTTTCTTAATCTTTTTGTCCTTAAATACCCATTTTACTAACTGTAATATGCCGAACATTGTGCATCTTGACTTCGGCCTGAATCATCTCTTTGAAGAAATAATATCGTTTTACAATTTGGACACAAACTGTTACTTCGTTATTCTATGTTTGTCTGAACGATAAATTGTTTATTCAAGGTATTGTTGTAACCTATCATGCAGAGTTTGATTGTTCTTTAAACCTGTACTTTCAGGAAATTTGGAATTCATGAAATGGGTTTGAAAAATTGAGCACAATTTGCAGCTGTTTGGCTCATAATAACTTTCATTTTATTCTCTACTTTTTTGACAGGGAAAAAATTATTTCGAGATTGATTTGGATTTGCATAGATTTAGTTACATTTCGAGGAAGGGTTTTCAAGTGTTCCTCGACAGGTTGAAGATTTGCGTATTGGACGTTGGCTTGACAATTCAGGTACCATTTCACTATTAAGTCTGTTTTGTTTCAGAAATAAAATATTGAAACGTCTCATATTCTGAGTTGTACTTGAGTACTGAATAGCCAATTCTTACTATTTTGCCATGCAGGGCAACAAAGCTGAAGAATTGCCAGAACAAGTCCTATGTTGTGTACGCCTGAACGGGATCGACTATAGCAATTATCAACAACTCGCAATCACGTAGCAATGAACTCTCTGTCAAGACTGACAGACAATTAATTTTGTGCTGACCAAAAAGTGGAAAAAGAAGTCTTATCACATCTGTCTTGATAACCATTTCTACATTGCAGCGACTAACCAGCAGTGTGTTGTACACTATTAAGAATTTCTACACCAATAAAAGATCCAGCTTGAGTTAACTTGAGAAGACTGGATTAGTTAAGACATGGTTCACTTCCATGTTCTGGGCTCATGAGTATCCGTCTCTGAAACCTGAACTGTATTTTGAAAAAGTTGCACGACGGAACAGTATGATAAGAAGCTTAAGCTTGGGAAGGTGGAAGACCTGACTATACATTATAGGTGTACAGAGTCGCTAAGATTCATGTCTTTGTTATGAAAGTCCTCTGCTCAAGTCTGCTTTGTAGAGCGGAAGTACCATACACCTCATGTTTGAGATTTGATTATTAATATGAAGAATTTCCATCCGGGTTTTTTATTTTTCAGTGGCCTTGTAACTTCTTTTTTTCTTTTGAATTCTCTATATGAATGATTACTTCATGACTTTTGCTGCTTTAAAGGTCATTTGGAAGTAGAAGTTGTAGGGCTCCTAGCTAATTATAACCAGACATTCTCTGTGATTTGCAGTCGTAATCAATCTGATTATAATATCTTCTACCCAATATTCTTGTTCTCTGGGGGGGGGGGGGGGGGGGGGGTGGGGGGTGGTTTGGCATCAATATTCTCTCAAAATTGGTGTTCCCGTTTCTCTAATACGTTGTCATATGTACCTTCTTAGCTGTTGTCAAAATGCGCCATCGAAGGAAAAAAATGGCATCATAAAGTTTTGACTTTCTTATCTTACAGTTTAAAGTGTTTACCCACTGTTGTGTTTCATGACATCCAGATTGTTGATCATCAAGGGGTAAAATTCAACTCTGAGATTCTTCTTTTATTTCGTACGCTACTTGCAAATCAGGCTGAAAAGAAAAAGGGTTTTAGATTGAAATTGTCTTGCCCCTCTGTTGGCAACGGAGCAATAATGTTTGAAGAGGAGGTTAAATGTGGAAGAAAAGTAGTGGAAGAAGACAAAAGTGCGAAGACAAGCCCAAGTTGGATTTCTGGCCTGTCATGCCTGTTCGGCCGGGTCGGGCCATGCCGGTCCTGCCGAATCCAGGTCGGCCCGACACGGCCCATTACCAAGGTCTAAGCCCAAGTGCCACCTGATCTCCCTAGAAATCTCTTGAAATTTGCTCAATGCTCGATCGTTTCTGTCTGTCAAGATTTGCAACATTAGCAGTCGGTAAACTCACTTACCAATGTTAGAAACTCTTCCTGAATGAACCATGGGGTGAACATTGGAGCTGGAGTTACCAACAAGGCTGAAAATGGATATAAATTATCGAGTTTGTATCCAATGTGTTCGAAATTGAAAGGATATAGATATCAAAATTTTCTTTCTAGCATATACAGATTTGGATATTGATTTTAATGGATATCAAGTTCAAAAAAGAAGTGGATATGGATACATATCTGGATATATCTTTTTTTTCTCGAATATGGATATTTATAAGGTTAAAAAAGCTATAATTAATATCAGTCATAAACCTAATTACACCTAAAGATAGTTCTAAATACAAAATCTAACATTATCCTCATCTTTCAGTGCTTATAACTTCACCAACCGAAAACCTCTCTTAACCAGCATTGTCGGAGTTTCTCTGTTATTGTAATTTAAGTTTTCTTAATATATTTATTTTGAACATATATGATATTTATTCATTTTTTTAAGATGTGATACTCAGTAACATTTGTACCCCCAAGTTACCAAACATCATCCTTTTCAGGGGGAGAACATTCAAATTGATCCTTATATGTTTAGTTTCATCTAAACTGAAGTTTGAAGTAAAATTCCAAGTAAGACTCAATATTCAGCATAACCGAAAGTATCAATGGAAGAAGGTTTTGATGTAATTTATCATTCTAATTAGGATCAAGATGTAGCTGCTGGTCAAAGTAATGAGTAAAATTTCAGTTCCAATCGCATGAGAGAAAAGTTTATCTCTTGGAGATATTCCAGTGGGTTTGGATCCTAGTGTCATTACAAAAACTAGTAAAAATACAGGGAATTGTTAAACGTCGTCCGGTTTTTACTTAAATCGTTCGTCTTAATTATCATTTTATCATTCACAATCCATTTAATACTCGTCTCGTCTCTTAAACTAAGACTTCTGTCTCAGTATTTCTCACTCTACCCGTACCAATACCACGAAAATGTCTAACGAAACGTCTGAATCTGGTGAAGTAAGTTAAAAATATATATTTACTGGGGCATCTGGCTAGGACGCCCCCAAGGAGCGGGCATCCACTGGAACCGCCTCCTACTTGTTCTTTTTTGTTAACTTAAAATAAATGGGAGTTTTTATTTGATTCCAGTGTATCGGAGCGTCTATTGGTTCTTTTTCTGGCATCTGAGATATTGTTTTTGATGAGTTTTAGGAAAATGAAGTGAGAGTGATGGTTGGAGAGTGAAATGAAAAGATATATAAGTAGAAATGAGAGAAGAACAAAACGGTAATTCGCACTGATGATTTAAGTAATTTACAGACGACGTTTAGCGGTACGGAAAATATAAGACTAATTGCAATGCATCTGTTGCACAGTTGGCACCAATAAATGGGTCAGATAACGAGGTCCACTATTTGTCATGGCCCTACTTTCGATTATTATAATTATCTTAGGAGGTTCAATAATGAAAAGAGTAGTTATACACGGACGCGTGCGTCCGTGACGCTACCTACGTGGACGGACAAGTCAGCTGCCAGTTCAGCGTCCAGTCAGCCAAAACTTCTGCGCGGGAAAAAGTAAATTACGAATTATTGGGTGCGACGGTTCATTTCCCGAAATCACGATTAGACGGTTCATTTCCCGAAATCACGATTAGACGGTTAAACTTCACGTACATCATTAGCGGCGGGACAACATTCGAGTAACTTTCCTCCCAAGTCTTCTCCTTTTCCATTCCCCATTTCAGCCGGAGTTCCTTTCCATACGCTCATCCAAAACCTTCATTCCTGTTTTAGTCGAACGAAAAATTATAACAAGGCGAAAATGAATCCTTCTCTACCTGAAACCTCCATCGCTCCTGAAATTGTAGCCGCGCAGGTGTTGTGTCAACCACGTTTTTTCTGGTTCATTTTAAGGTTCATTATTGGCCTCTAACAATTTTTTTTGGTGGTTTAAGGGAAGCACGTACTACTTCCGCGAAACGAAGTGCGGTTTCACGGCCCTTCACAAGCAGTTCGACCGGATGAAGGAGGAGGAGAAAAATGTCTTCCAACGGACGCCTTTCGGTCACTTCCTCTCCTTTCCTCACGTCACAACTGACAACGAGATACTGGGTTGGTTCGTCGAACACTTCGACGCCACTGAAGTCGGTCTGAGAATAGCCACTGGGGTGGTCCCATTTACGGTAGAAGACGTCGCCCTTCTACTTGGACTAAGAGCACATGGGCAGAGAGTGGATATGGAAGCAATGTATGTAGAGAAACGTGACGGGGTGAACCTCGACAACACCCAACTACTGGGTCATCTTACTGCCACGAGCAAGATGGGCGAGGAGGAGGAGCACGTCCGACTCCTTATTTCTATGATTTTCAATCATTTTTTGTTCTTCGATGGATCACTGCGAAGTAAAGCGTGGTACACGAAGCACCTTAAGAACCTCAAGCGCCTCAAGAGATATGCGTGGGCAAATGCGGTTCACACTTTCTTGGTTGAAGGCCTGGAGGAAGCCCAACGGGACCTCTCGAGGAGGAGATTGTCAGGGAACTTCTCTATGAAGCAGGGCTACGTGTATGGTTGCGTTGCCGTATTACAAGTAAGCATCTTGGTCCGGAATGAGTGTTGTGTCAGTCCGGAGTAGTGTTGGTTTATGTCCGGAATAAGTGTTTTGTCTGTCCGGGATAGGTCTTGTGTCTGTCCGGAATAAGTGTTTTGTCTGTCCGGAATAGTATCTTGTTTGTCCGGAATACGTATTGTGTCTGTCCGGATTAAGTATTTTGTCTGTCCGGAATAAGTGTTTTGTCTGTCCGGAATAAGAGTTTGTTTGTCCGGAATACGTATTGTGTCTGTCCGGATTAAGTATTTTGTCTGTCCGGAATAAGAATTTTGTCTGTCCGGAATAAGAGTTTGTCTGTCCGGAATAGTGTTGCGTCTTTTCGGAAAACGTATTGAGATTGTCTGTCCGGAATAAGAGTTGCGTCTGTCCGGAATAAGTATATTGTCTGTCCGGAATAGTGTTGCGTCTGTCCGGAATAAGAGTTGCGTCTGTCCGGAATAAGTATATTGTCTGTCCGGAATAGTGTTGCGTCTGTCCAGAATAAGAGTTGCGTCTGTCCGGAATAAGTATTTTGTCTGTCCGGAATAGTGTTGCGTCTGTCCGGAATAAGAGTTGCGTCTGTCCGGAATAAGAGTTGTGTTTGTCCGGAATAGTTTTGCGTCTGTCCGGAATAAGAGTTGCGCATGTCCGGAATAAGAGTTGCGCCTGTCCGGAATAAGAGTTGTGTCTGTCCGGAATAGTTTTGCGTCTGTCCGGAATAAGAGTTGTGTCTGTCCTGGGGAAGTTATGTTTCTGGTTTTTAACTCATTCCTGTTTTCAGGTGTGGCTTTGCGAGAAGTTCAAATTGGGGGATCCCCGGTCAGCATTTCCACGGTTCAAGTGTTGGACGGAAATGTTTAGCAGACGCCAAATCCTTAGAAAATGGGAAGATCGAGGCATCAACTTGTCCCGGATTTACTCGGGTCAATTTGAATTGAAGGGCACCCCAAAACTCAGTGCACGGGAGCATTCACTGTTGTCAGAGGATCAATTTCCTATTGAAGAAGCAACTCCCGCAGCAAAGGTTGTCTCGAAGGAAACACCTTCAACATCCACTCTACCAAGGGTACAACTCAGTGAATGCAGCATTCCATGTGACCCATTGCTACAAGAGTTGGAACTTAGTGAGGTGAAGACGAATTGGCTGCGAGCCGAAGCAGCACTTAGGGAGGCGACCGTTAAAATTAACAACCTGGAGGAAGAACTCCGGATCTCTCAAGAAGAGTGTCGTAGGCTGAGAGTCCGTGGGGAGGAGGAAGAGAGGGAAAAGAGGGAGGAGGAAGAGAGAAATAAGAGGGAGGCGGAGGAGAGGGAAAAGAGGGAGGAAGAGAGAAATAAGAGGGAGGCGGAGGAGAGGAAGAAGACAGAGGAGAAAGAGAGGGAGAAGAGAGAGGAGGAAGAAAGGAAGAAGAGGGAGGAGCAAGAGAAGAAGAAGAGGGAGGATGATGAGAAGAAGAGGAGGGAGGAGGATGAGAGGAATAAGAGGGAGGAGGATGAGAAGAAGGGAAGGGAGGAGGATGAGAAGAAGAGGAGGATGAGGAGGGAGGAGGAAGAGAGAAAAAAGCGGAGGGAGGAAGAGAGGAAGAAGAGGGAGGAGGAAGAGAGGAAGAAGAGGGAGGAGGATGAGAGGAATAAGAGGGAGGAGGAAGAGAAGAAGAGGAGGATGAGGAGGGAGGAGGAAGAGAGAAAAAAACGGAGGGAGGAAGAGAGGAAGAAGAGGGAGGAGGAAGAGAGGAAGAAGAGGGAGGAGGAAGAGAAGAAGAGGAGGGAGGAGGATGAGAAGAAGAGGAGGGAGGAGGAAGATGTAGGATTTCATGTTTAATTATACATATATATTTTTCGGATTTTTATGTATAATAAGGATCAATTTTCAATTTTCTAGAATTTATTGCATGCATCGGTTTGTTTTAACAAACTAGTTTCAGAAACTCTATTAAAACAAACATAAAGGAGCTCCGAAATTCATACCTAGAAGTTCTCTAAAACTTCTCGAAGATTCGGAGACGGTTGGGATGCTCCTCGCTGCGCCGGATGCCTCCGAGTATTCACCAAACTCTAAACAAGATCGGAGAGAGGGAAGCTAGTCTCTCAATCTCCGATAGGGTTTAGAATCCAATTACTAACCCCTCTTTAATTCCCTTGAGAAGATGATCTCTTAAGAACTAAACTAAACTTAAGAATTTATGGAATTTTCGTGGAGAATTAAGGAGAGAGATTTTGCATGAAAAGCAATATTAATTAAGATGTAGGAAGGCAATGAGATAACCTCTATTTATAGGTTCTCTTCAAATTACCTATTCATGTGCAACCTCTTGCCCATGATTTCATGCAAAATTCCATCTAACCATCCATTATTTATTAATAAATAATATTAGTCACGAATTAAATCAATTATGGACCAATTCCATGCATGATCTAATTAATTCTTAAATTAATTCTGCAGAAAACCGTCTGGACCGGTCGACCGTTACTGTTCATCGGTCGACCGGTACTGTTCATCATGGACCGGGTACTGTTCATCGGTCGACCGGTTACTGTTCATCGGTCGACCGGGTACTGTTCATCGGTTGACCAGTACTATTCATCGGTTGACTTTTGCACAGTACTGCAGACTGGTCAAATTTTGGTTTAACCCCTACAAAATTTGACATTTCGGGATTAGTAGTAAATTCACAACTTATGTAACATATTATCCTATGTAATGTCAACTCATTACACCCCATAATATTACATCACATATGAATTTAATTTAGATTCTAATTATGTTATTAATCACAACATAATCTTGATTTTGCTTGTTCACCCCATGTGTCATATTTTCTACATGAAACCCGACACATCCTTATGAACTCAAAATCCTCATTTCTTGTTTCCCAGTTTTGTGGTGTGACCTATGGGAGGATCTAAACTAAGTTGGTAGTGATATTAAAGGCTTAATATCACAAGCTATAAGCGGTATCTAGCTACACATTATAGCTCCCAATTAGTTAGATGTCTTAATTCCACTCGAACCAAAACCCGATCCACTTAGTGATGGAGTGCATCACTTGTGTCCGTCCCTTGCCTCATGATATTAAGAATACACACAAAGTAGTATTGTGTCATCTTTGTATTAGTATTCATTTCTTGATCTCTTTAAGCTAGTTATAAATATGTGACTTAACTCAAATCACATTGTGCACATTATAACTTTGCTTTATCAAGGGGCCCACTAATATCATCACTCAATTAAGAGGGGCAATGATAATCTTTTGACTAACTATCTTCTCCAACGAAAGTTATACTTAACCAACCGATGCCTTTACACTACACTGATCGATAGTTCAAGACACTGATCTAATTAAGTATTCCTTAAGTGATCAGATATAAGTCTCATATCAAAGGACCAAAGACACAGTAAAATATTAATGACACAGAAACACATTTCTATAATATTTCACTTATTAGGTCTATTCAGTATACAAAAGTAATATTTTCCTCTTTTGCATACCCGTGTCGTCACTCACTTGTAGAGCTACAATGATCTATGACCAACACGACAATCTTAACTCGGTAATTAATGTTCCATGTTAATTACCATGATTGCGAATATCTTTTGTTTTATGCAAACCAATATCTTTTAGAGCTCTACGGTTAAGGACCAAGAGCCTCTTCCTTAACACTTCTAAAGGACGAATAACATAAACAAGGAACAAAATGATTTCTCATTCAATTCATAATAATTGGCATTTAAAAGTAAAACTTTTAGAACACATTCCCTTCAATCTCCCACTTGTTATTAAAGTTTTCTTTCTCATACATACTCAATGCATAAAACAATAATAACTAGGGTAAACCCCATTACATATCAATCATCAAGCCAATCTACATGGTTCCTCAATCCCATGGACTCGAAATGCATTTCGCCCTTGGCTTGGGATAAGGGTTTTGTGAATGGATCAGCTGTGTTGCTGTTGGTGTCCACCCATAACAGATTTATTTTGCCTTCGTCGATGAGGTCACGCGTCACGAAGTACTTACGATCCATGTACTTCACTTTGTGGTGTGATTTGGGATCCTTGATTTGCGAGATAGATGCACTATTGTCGCAAAATAGCTCTATTGGTCCCTCGCTCGAGGGAACTACCCCAAGCTCTTCAAGGAACTTCTTAATCAACACTCCTTCCTTGCTCGCTTCAGCGACAGCCATCACTTCGGAAGCAGTGGTTGAGTCGGCAGTAGTGCTTTGCTTCCAACTACGCCAACTCACAGCTCCACCATTCAGAAGGAAGACGTATCCTGACTGCGACCTTCTATCGTCTGGATCACTCATGAAACTCGCATCCGAGTAACCTTCAGCTATCAATTCCCTTTGTCCTCCATAAACAAGAATCTTATCCTTAGTCCGGTTAAGGTACTTCAGGATATTCTTGACCGCAGTCCAATGCTCAGGACCTGCGTTGGATTGGTGACGACTTGTCACACTTAGAGCATACGAGACATCGGGTCTTGTGCAAGTCATCGCGTACATGATCGACCCAATTGCAGAAGCATAAGGGACATCTTTCATGTACTCTAAGTCCTTACGTGATTGCGCACGTTGAGACTTCTTGAGTTGCACACCCATACTCATTGGCACACTGCCCTTTTTGGAGTTGTTCATCTTGAACCTTTCCAAGACCTTGTCAATGTATGCACGTTGACTGAGGCCAATGAGTCTGCGAGATCTATCTCGATATATCTTGATTCCCAAGATGTATTGAGCCTCACCCATGTCTTTCATCGAAAATGCAGATTTCAATGAACTTCTCGTTTGCTCAAGCAAAGGAATATGATTGCCCATAAGCAATATGTCATCGACATATAGGATTAGGAATACTACATGGCTCCCACTAACCTTCTTGTATACACAAGGTTCTTCCTTACTTTGAATGAAGTGAAGCTTCTTTACTTCCTCGTCAAAGCGTTTGTTCCAACTCCTTGATGCCTGCTTCAATCCATAGATGGATCTTTGAAGCTTGCATACCTTCTCACTATTCTTTGGATCTTCAAAACCTTGAGGTTGTACCATGTACACATCCTCCTCCAAGTTCCCATTCAGGAACGCCGTTTTGACATCCATTTGCCATATTTCATAATCGTGAAATGCGGCAATAGCGAGCATGATCCGAATAGACTTGAACATGGCAACCGGTGAAAAAGTTTCATCATAGTCAATTCCTTGAACTTGAGTGAAACCTTTCGCTACAAGCCTCGCTTTGTAGGTTGTCAAGTTCCCATCCATGTCCATCTTCCTCTTAAAAACCCATTTATTATGAATGACCTTTTTCCCTTGAGGAAGGTCAACCAAGTCCCATACTTGATTATCATACATGGATTCTATTTCGGATTCCATGGCCTTAAGCCATAGTTTGGAGTCTTCCCTTTCCATTGCTTCTTGGAAGGTTAAGGGATCATTGGTATCTAGTACCATGATTTCATGAAGTCCTAGATATAAATCGGGTTTCTTCCTTTCCCTTGTTGACCTTCTAAGTTCTTTTGGTTCTTCTCGTGTCTCTCGAACTTCTTCCACAATTTCTTGAGGAGTGGGTTCACGTTCAACTCTTGAACGTACACTTGGTGGGGATGATTGAGATTCTCTCACAATTTCTTGCGAGGGTCTCTCACTCACGCTCTCACTAACCAAAGGAATCTCGGTTGGGCCTTCATGATCTTGAATGTCATCATTCATTTCATGATCTTGTAGAGTATCTTGGGTTTCCTCAAGCACAACCCTACTCCCACTACTTTTTACTCTTTCTAGAAATTCCTTTTCCAGAAATGTGGCATCCCTCTCTACAATCACTCGATTGGAGGTGATATGCCAAAAGTAGTATCCTCTTGTCTCACGAGGATAACCAATAAAGAAGCACTTATCCGCTTTTGGTTGAAGTTTGGTCGACATCAATCTCTTGACGTAAGCCTCACAACCCCAAATCTTGAGAAAACTGAGCTTAGGTGCTTTACCACTCCATAGCTCATAAGGAGTTTTCTCCACGGATTTGGATGGAACATTATTTAGTGTGTAAGCCGCAGTTTGTAGTGCATAACTCCAAAAGTAGAGAGGTAATTCCGCATGACTCATCATTGACCGAACCATGTCGAGCAATGTCCTATTCCTCCTTTCGGATACCCCATTCCACTGAGGTGTACCGGGAGGGGTGAGTTGAGGTACAATACCAAACTCCTTTAGGTATGAGTCAAATTCGGCACTTAAGTACTCACCTCCACGATCCGTTCGTAGAGACTTGATTTTCTTGTCGAGTTGGTTCTCTACTTCATTCTTGAATTCTTTGAACTTGTCAAAAGATTCACTTTTGTTTCTCATTAGATAAACATAGCCATAACGACTATAATCATCCGTGAACGTAATGAAGTACCTTAAACCATCTCGTGCACTAGTACTCATTGGACCACATACATCGGAATGTATCAAATCCAACAAGCCACTCGCCCTTGGGCCTTTCTTCTTGAAAGGCTTTTTGGTCATTTTTCCCATTAGACATGGTTGGCACGTCTCCAATGATTTAAAATCAAGTAGACCAAGAAGGTTAGCTTCTTGCAATTTCTTGATGCGCTTTTCATTTATGTGACCAAGACGATAGTGCCACAAGAGAGTATCATTCTCGTGAGTGGTCTTAAGTCTTTTGTTATTGATATTAAAGATTTGTTTATTATCCAATTCAAGCAAATAGAGACCATTCCTTATGAACGCATTTGCATAGAACACACCATTCTTCGATATAGACAAACAAGAATTTGAAATATTTATATTAAAATTATCCATATCCAGACATGATACAGAAATAATATTCTTGCTAATCGAAGGTACATAATAAACATTCTTTAGACATAAATTTAAACCACTACATAATTGAAGCACCACAGAACCTTGTGCAACCGCAGACACGTTCGCACCATTTCCGACCTTCAATTCTACCTCGTTCCGTACGAGTTCCTTCCTATCCATGAGTAGCTGCACATTAGAAACTATGTGAGCACAAGATCCGGTATCTATTACCCAATCCTGGACAGAGGTGGCTAAATTTATTTCAATAACAAATATACCTTTGGCCTTTTTGGGGCGCCGACGTTCAATCACTCCGTTGTCAAGGTCTTCCTTGTACTTGGGGCAATTTGGCCGGATGTGTCCTTCTTCACCGCAGTGAAAGCACTCCGTATTGGGAGTTGGAGATTTCTGAGATTTCCCCCTTGAGGCACTCGCACGAGCACCTCCTACTCCCTTGCTCTTGATTGAACCACTTTTGGTAGATTTGCCCTTTCCTTTACCAATCTTATGGCCCCTCCCATGGACGGCAAGGACTTGCTTGTCCCTACCCTTGCCCATGTCAACTTCAGCAGTTTTGAGAGCGTTGTGAAGCTCCTCAAGACTCACCCCTTTTTCACGCACGTGATAGTGCATCACAAAGTCCTTAAAGGACGGGGCTAGAGAGCCAAGAATCATATCTTCAGCAATGTCCTCGGGCATTGGTGAAGAGAGCTTTGCCAACTTCTCAAGGTATCCTTGCATCGTGAGAAAATGCATAGATACCGATGTTCCCTCCGCCATATGGCACCTTGTGAGTGCGATGGTGGTCTTATAGCGCTCCTTTCGGGCATTATCCATGAACATCTTAGATAAAGCCTCCATGGTCTTCTTGGGTTTTGAATCCAAGTATTTCGCTTGGAGCGAGTCACCCATGGATGCTAGCATAAGACCGTGAACCTGGTTCTCTTGGTCTTCCCACTTGGCCTTAGCCTCTTTCTCTTCATCGGTTAATCTCTCATTCCACTTTGGGATTGGACCTTCCAAAATGTGAGATAGTTTCTCAAACTTTAACACGATGTTGAGTTTGAGTTGCCAACTAATGAAGTTTGAGCCATCATTTGTTAAAGGGTGTTTTTCTATCATGGATCGTACGATAGGTTGGATGTTCGACATTTTTCTACAAAATAAATCATACAGGTTTTAATGCCAATTTTATGTTTTAATACACATGCATACATATATCGAATATATAAATGTAAATGTTGCAAATTAAAATCTTGCCCATAAATGCAACAATCCAAGATCCTATTAATTGTAATATAGACTAGCTAAGGGCTATCGAATACATTACAATATCAAGGTAAGAAAACATTTTCTAATCACAACCTTTTTGAATTTTAGCAATATTTAGCATCTTCAAACTCTTGTGACTCTTGTCGTTTTAATTATGAGGGAATATGACCTATCCTCGTAAGAAAAACTTTTTCCCAAAACCGAGCGAGGGCTCTAGGTAATGTTAAGAAAACTTATTTTCATTTGATACGAGATACGTTTATCTATTGTATTCACAACTAAACATACTTGGGGTTCACTAGGGTGAAACACACCTCATATATTTAATTGTGGCACAACAACAGACAACCTTTATATCTCCCACTATTCCCAAAGATAGAGGGAGCTATCTCTCGCTAAGGGCGAGCAGAATATCCCTCGATCAATGGCTGCTAGTGGATGAAATAAGAAGGAAATTTATTCTTAATTTTTGTTGGACAATTTAACATGTGATTTAGAATTTTAGGTTATCATGCATATTAATATTCATACACATCCTAACATTCACCATTCATCACATGCATAGCAGAAATTATAAAACAGAAATTAAACATTCACACAATCCACATCGTGTGAGTTTATATGTTCCCTTCGATCCTTGATCCTCGATCCCCGATCCTCGATCCTCGATCGATGCGCTACAGCGGCGACTTCCTCTTGCACCGGAGATGTAGATTTTACAGAAAATAAACATGCTCCTCACATTCGATAAAAACCGACTAGTGCAAGTCCTATGTAAAAGCCTCTCACATGCAAATGCAATTCTAAAGATAGAAAATATAGAATATGGCTTTTACATACATAAGCCCCTGTATAATAATAATTACATACATTTGTAGTGTCTGATTTGGAACATATAAACTCACAATCCTGCAAAGCAACTCAAGCATCCATGCACGCAATTGCTATAAACTACAGAATTTAATTTATCAATCATCTAGAATTCTCAATAATTCTTTGAAAAATATTTTGAAATCCATTAAAAACATTTTTCATACATCCATAGTTCACAAATTAATTATGAACCGCTGTTCATCCAATTTCCAATGGAAAGATGAATCGCAGTTTTTTCGGTTTTGTTGATTCTCTTACAAAATAATCGTTTGTACTTAAAACGAAATTATTGCAAGTTAGACTTATGTCTAAATCATAATTCTAATAATTATATGCCATGTTTTAAACATTCAAAACATTTAAAACGAATTATTATAAAGAATTATTTCAACAAACATTTAAAGACCGAAAAACCGGTAAAACGAATTGTTTAAATCCTAGATGGTAAACTAGATTTGTTTACAGTCATAAATCATGAGAAAATTGAACCCTATGCTCTGATACCACTGTAGGATTTCATGTTTAATTATACATATATATTTTTCGGATTTTTATGTATAATAAGGATCAATTTTCAATTTTCTAGAATTTATTGCATGCATCGGTTTGTTTTAACAAACTAGTTTCAGAAACTCTATTAAAACAAACATAAAGGAGCTCCGAAATTCATACCTAGAAGTTCTCTAAAACTTCTCGAAGATTCGGAGACGGTTGGGATGCTCCTCGCTGCGCCGGATGCCTCCGAGTATTCACCAAACTCTAAACAAGATCGGAGAGAGGGAAGCTAGTCTCTCAATCTCCGATAGGGTTTAGAATCCAATTACTAACCCCTCTTTAATTCCCTTGAGAAGATGATCTCTTAAGAACTAAACTAAACTTAAGAATTTATGGAATTTTCGTGGAGAATTAAGGAGAGAGATTTTGCATGAAAAGCAATATTAATTAAGATGTAGGAAGGCAATGAGATAACCTCTATTTATAGGTTCTCTTCAAATTACCTATTCATGTGCAACCTCTTGCCCATGATTTCATGCAAAATTCCATCTAACCATCCATTATTTATTAATAAATAATATTAGTCACGAATTAAATCAATTATGGACCAATTCCATGCATGATCTAATTAATTCTTAAATTAATTCTGCAGAAAACCGTCTGGACCGGTCGACCGTTACTGTTCATCGGTCGACCGGTACTGTTCATCATGGACCGGGTACTGTTCATCGGTCGACCGGTTACTGTTCATCGGTCGACCGGGTACTGTTCATCGGTTGACCAGTACTATTCATCGGTTGACTTTTGCACAGTACTGCAGACTGGTCAAATTTTGGTTTAACCCCTACAAAATTTGACATTTCGGGATTAGTAGTAAATTCACAACTTATGTAACATATTATCCTATGTAATGTCAACTCATTACACCCCATAATATTACATCACATATGAATTTAATTTAGATTCTAATTATGTTATTAATCACAACATAATCTTGATTTTGCTTGTTCACCCCATGTGTCATATTTTCTACATGAAACCCGACACATCCTTATGAACTCAAAATCCTCATTTCTTGTTTCCCAGTTTTGTGGTGTGACCTATGGGAGGATCTAAACTAAGTTGGTAGTGATATTAAAGGCTTAATATCACAAGCTATAAGCGGTATCTAGCTACACATTATAGCTCCCAATTAGTTAGATGTCTTAATTCCACTCGAACCAAAACCCGATCCACTTAGTGATGGAGTGCATCACTTGTGTCCGTCCCTTGCCTCATGATATTAAGAATACACACAAAGTAGTATTGTGTCATCTTTGTATTAGTATTCATTTCTTGATCTCTTTAAGCTAGTTATAAATATGTGACTTAACTCAAATCACATTGTGCACATTATAACTTTGCTTTATCAAGGGGCCCACTAATATCATCACTCAATTAAGAGGGGCAATGATAATCTTTTGACTAACTATCTTCTCCAACGAAAGTTATACTTAACCAACCGATGCCTTTACACTACACTGATCGATAGTTCAAGACACTGATCTAATTAAGTATTCCTTAAGTGATCAGATATAAGTCTCATATCAAAGGACCAAAGACACAGTAAAATATTAATGACACAGAAACACATTTCTATAATATTTCACTTATTAGGTCTATTCAGTATACAAAAGTAATATTTTCCTCTTTTGCATACCCGTGTCGTCACTCACTTGTAGAGCTACAATGATCTATGACCAACACGACAATCTTAACTCGGTAATTAATGTTCCATGTTAATTACCATGATTGCGAATATCTTTTGTTTTATGCAAACCAATATCTTTTAGAGCTCTACGGTTAAGGACCAAGAGCCTCTTCCTTAACACTTCTAAAGGACGAATAACATAAACAAGGAACAAAATGATTTCTCATTCAATTCATAATAATTGGCATTTAAAAGTAAAACTTTTAGAACACATTCCCTTCAATCTCCCACTTGTTATTAAAGTTTTCTTTCTCATACATACTCAATGCATAAAACAATAATAACTAGGGTAAACCCCATTACATATCAATCATCAAGCCAATCTACATGGTTCCTCAATCCCATGGACTCGAAATGCATTTCGCCCTTGGCTTGGGATAAGGGTTTTGTGAATGGATCAGCTGTGTTGCTGTTGGTGTCCACCCATAACAGATTTATTTTGCCTTCGTCGATGAGGTCACGCGTCACGAAGTACTTACGATCCATGTACTTCACTTTGTGGTGTGATTTGGGATCCTTGATTTGCGAGATAGATGCACTATTGTCGCAAAATAGCTCTATTGGTCCCTCGCTCGAGGGAACTACCCCAAGCTCTTCAAGGAACTTCTTAATCAACACTCCTTCCTTGCTCGCTTCAGCGACAGCCATCACTTCGGAAGCAGTGGTTGAGTCGGCAGTAGTGCTTTGCTTCCAACTACGCCAACTCACAGCTCCACCATTCAGAAGGAAGACGTATCCTGACTGCGACCTTCTATCGTCTGGATCACTCATGAAACTCGCATCCGAGTAACCTTCAGCTATCAATTCCCTTTGTCCTCCATAAACAAGAATCTTATCCTTAGTCCGGTTAAGGTACTTCAGGATATTCTTGACCGCAGTCCAATGCTCAGGACCTGCGTTGGATTGGTGACGACTTGTCACACTTAGAGCATACGAGACATCGGGTCTTGTGCAAGTCATCGCGTACATGATCGACCCAATTGCAGAAGCATAAGGGACATCTTTCATGTACTCTAAGTCCTTACGTGATTGCGCACGTTGAGACTTCTTGAGTTGCACACCCATACTCATTGGCACACTGCCCTTTTTGGAGTTGTTCATCTTGAACCTTTCCAAGACCTTGTCAATGTATGCACGTTGACTGAGGCCAATGAGTCTGCGAGATCTATCTCGATATATCTTGATTCCCAAGATGTATTGAGCCTCACCCATGTCTTTCATCGAAAATGCAGATTTCAATGAACTTCTCGTTTGCTCAAGCAAAGGAATATGATTGCCCATAAGCAATATGTCATCGACATATAGGATTAGGAATACTACATGGCTCCCACTAACCTTCTTGTATACACAAGGTTCTTCCTTACTTTGAATGAAGTGAAGCTTCTTTACTTCCTCGTCAAAGCGTTTGTTCCAACTCCTTGATGCCTGCTTCAATCCATAGATGGATCTTTGAAGCTTGCATACCTTCTCACTATTCTTTGGATCTTCAAAACCTTGAGGTTGTACCATGTACACATCCTCCTCCAAGTTCCCATTCAGGAACGCCGTTTTGACATCCATTTGCCATATTTCATAATCGTGAAATGCGGCAATAGCGAGCATGATCCGAATAGACTTGAACATGGCAACCGGTGAAAAAGTTTCATCATAGTCAATTCCTTGAACTTGAGTGAAACCTTTCGCTACAAGCCTCGCTTTGTAGGTTGTCAAGTTCCCATCCATGTCCATCTTCCTCTTAAAAACCCATTTATTATGAATGACCTTTTTCCCTTGAGGAAGGTCAACCAAGTCCCATACTTGATTATCATACATGGATTCTATTTCGGATTCCATGGCCTTAAGCCATAGTTTGGAGTCTTCCCTTTCCATTGCTTCTTGGAAGGTTAAGGGATCATTGGTATCTAGTACCATGATTTCATGAAGTCCTAGATATAAATCGGGTTTCTTCCTTTCCCTTGTTGACCTTCTAAGTTCTTTTGGTTCTTCTCGTGTCTCTCGAACTTCTTCCACAATTTCTTGAGGAGTGGGTTCACGTTCAACTCTTGAACGTACACTTGGTGGGGATGATTGAGATTCTCTCACAATTTCTTGCGAGGGTCTCTCACTCACGCTCTCACTAACCAAAGGAATCTCGGTTGGGCCTTCATGATCTTGAATGTCATCATTCATTTCATGATCTTGTAGAGTATCTTGGGTTTCCTCAAGCACAACCCTACTCCCACTACTTTTTACTCTTTCTAGAAATTCCTTTTCCAGAAATGTGGCATCCCTCTCTACAATCACTCGATTGGAGGTGATATGCCAAAAGTAGTATCCTCTTGTCTCACGAGGATAACCAATAAAGAAGCACTTATCCGCTTTTGGTTGAAGTTTGGTCGACATCAATCTCTTGACGTAAGCCTCACAACCCCAAATCTTGAGAAAACTGAGCTTAGGTGCTTTACCACTCCATAGCTCATAAGGAGTTTTCTCCACGGATTTGGATGGAACATTATTTAGTGTGTAAGCCGCAGTTTGTAGTGCATAACTCCAAAAGTAGAGAGGTAATTCCGCATGACTCATCATTGACCGAACCATGTCGAGCAATGTCCTATTCCTCCTTTCGGATACCCCATTCCACTGAGGTGTACCGGGAGGGGTGAGTTGAGGTACAATACCAAACTCCTTTAGGTATGAGTCAAATTCGGCACTTAAGTACTCACCTCCACGATCCGTTCGTAGAGACTTGATTTTCTTGTCGAGTTGGTTCTCTACTTCATTCTTGAATTCTTTGAACTTGTCAAAAGATTCACTTTTGTTTCTCATTAGATAAACATAGCCATAACGACTATAATCATCCGTGAACGTAATGAAGTACCTTAAACCATCTCGTGCACTAGTACTCATTGGACCACATACATCGGAATGTATCAAATCCAACAAGCCACTCGCCCTTGGGCCTTTCTTCTTGAAAGGCTTTTTGGTCATTTTTCCCATTAGACATGGTTGGCACGTCTCCAATGATTTAAAATCAAGTAGACCAAGAAGGTTAGCTTCTTGCAATTTCTTGATGCGCTTTTCATTTATGTGACCAAGACGATAGTGCCACAAGAGAGTATCATTCTCGTGAGTGGTCTTAAGTCTTTTGTTATTGATATTAAAGATTTGTTTATTATCCAATTCAAGCAAATAGAGACCATTCCTTATGAACGCATTTGCATAGAACACACCATTCTTCGATATAGACAAACAAGAATTTGAAATATTTATATTAAAATTATCCATATCCAGACATGATACAGAAATAATATTCTTGCTAATCGAAGGTACATAATAAACATTCTTTAGACATAAATTTAAACCACTACATAATTGAAGCACCACAGAACCTTGTGCAACCGCAGACACGTTCGCACCATTTCCGACCTTCAATTCTACCTCGTTCCGTACGAGTTCCTTCCTATCCATGAGTAGCTGCACATTAGAAACTATGTGAGCACAAGATCCGGTATCTATTACCCAATCCTGGACAGAGGTGGCTAAATTTATTTCAATAACAAATATACCTTTGGCCTTTTTGGGGCGCCGACGTTCAATCACTCCGTTGTCAAGGTCTTCCTTGTACTTGGGGCAATTTGGCCGGATGTGTCCTTCTTCACCGCAGTGAAAGCACTCCGTATTGGGAGTTGGAGATTTCTGAGATTTCCCCCTTGAGGCACTCGCACGAGCACCTCCTACTCCCTTGCTCTTGATTGAACCACTTTTGGTAGATTTGCCCTTTCCTTTACCAATCTTATGGCCCCTCCCATGGACGGCAAGGACTTGCTTGTCCCTACCCTTGCCCATGTCAACTTCAGCAGTTTTGAGAGCGTTGTGAAGCTCCTCAAGACTCACCCCTTTTTCACGCACGTGATAGTGCATCACAAAGTCCTTAAAGGACGGGGCTAGAGAGCCAAGAATCATATCTTCAGCAATGTCCTCGGGCATTGGTGAAGAGAGCTTTGCCAACTTCTCAAGGTATCCTTGCATCGTGAGAAAATGCATAGATACCGATGTTCCCTCCGCCATATGGCACCTTGTGAGTGCGATGGTGGTCTTATAGCGCTCCTTTCGGGCATTATCCATGAACATCTTAGATAAAGCCTCCATGGTCTTCTTGGGTTTTGAATCCAAGTATTTCGCTTGGAGCGAGTCACCCATGGATGCTAGCATAAGACCGTGAACCTGGTTCTCTTGGTCTTCCCACTTGGCCTTAGCCTCTTTCTCTTCATCGGTTAATCTCTCATTCCACTTTGGGATTGGACCTTCCAAAATGTGAGATAGTTTCTCAAACTTTAACACGATGTTGAGTTTGAGTTGCCAACTAATGAAGTTTGAGCCATCATTTGTTAAAGGGTGTTTTTCTATCATGGATCGTACGATAGGTTGGATGTTCGACATTTTTCTACAAAATAAATCATACAGGTTTTAATGCCAATTTTATGTTTTAATACACATGCATACATATATCGAATATATAAATGTAAATGTTGCAAATTAAAATCTTGCCCATAAATGCAACAATCCAAGATCCTATTAATTGTAATATAGACTAGCTAAGGGCTATCGAATACATTACAATATCAAGGTAAGAAAACATTTTCTAATCACAACCTTTTTGAATTTTAGCAATATTTAGCATCTTCAAACTCTTGTGACTCTTGTCGTTTTAATTATGAGGGAATATGACCTATCCTCGTAAGAAAAACTTTTTCCCAAAACCGAGCGAGGGCTCTAGGTAATGTTAAGAAAACTTATTTTCATTTGATACGAGATACGTTTATCTATTGTATTCACAACTAAACATACTTGGGGTTCACTAGGGTGAAACACACCTCATATATTTAATTGTGGCACAACAACAGACAACCTTTATATCTCCCACTATTCCCAAAGATAGAGGGAGCTATCTCTCGCTAAGGGCGAGCAGAATATCCCTCGATCAATGGCTGCTAGTGGATGAAATAAGAAGGAAATTTATTCTTAATTTTTGTTGGACAATTTAACATGTGATTTAGAATTTTAGGTTATCATGCATATTAATATTCATACACATCCTAACATTCACCATTCATCACATGCATAGCAGAAATTATAAAACAGAAATTAAACATTCACACAATCCACATCGTGTGAGTTTATATGTTCCCTTCGATCCTTGATCCTCGATCCCCGATCCTCGATCCTCGATCGATGCGCTACAGCGGCGACTTCCTCTTGCACCGGAGATGTAGATTTTACAGAAAATAAACATGCTCCTCACATTCGATAAAAACCGACTAGTGCAAGTCCTATGTAAAAGCCTCTCACATGCAAATGCAATTCTAAAGATAGAAAATATAGAATATGGCTTTTACATACATAAGCCCCTGTATAATAATAATTACATACATTTGTAGTGTCTGATTTGGAACATATAAACTCACAATCCTGCAAAGCAACTCAAGCATCCATGCACGCAATTGCTATAAACTACAGAATTTAATTTATCAATCATCTAGAATTCTCAATAATTCTTTGAAAAATATTTTGAAATCCATTAAAAACATTTTTCATACATCCATAGTTCACAAATTAATTATGAACCGCTGTTCATCCAATTTCCAATGGAAAGATGAATCGCAGTTTTTTCGGTTTTGTTGATTCTCTTACAAAATAATCGTTTGTACTTAAAACGAAATTATTGCAAGTTAGACTTATGTCTAAATCATAATTCTAATAATTATATGCCATGTTTTAAACATTCAAAACATTTAAAACGAATTATTATAAAGAATTATTTCAACAAACATTTAAAGACCGAAAAACCGGTAAAACGAATTGTTTAAATCCTAGATGGTAAACTAGATTTGTTTACAGTCATAAATCATGAGAAAATTGAACCCTATGCTCTGATACCACTGTAGGATTTCATGTTTAATTATACATATATATTTTTCGGATTTTTATGTATAATAAGGATCAATTTTCAATTTTCTAGAATTTATTGCATGCATCGGTTTGTTTTAACAAACTAGTTTCAGAAACTCTATTAAAACAAACATAAAGGAGCTCCGAAATTCATACCTAGAAGTTCTCTAAAACTTCTCGAAGATTCGGAGACGGTTGGGATGCTCCTCGCTGCGCCGGATGCCTCCGAGTATTCACCAAACTCTAAACAAGATCGGAGAGAGGGAAGCTAGTCTCTCAATCTCCGATAGGGTTTAGAATCCAATTACTAACCCCTCTTTAATTCCCTTGAGAAGATGATCTCTTAAGAACTAAACTAAACTTAAGAATTTATGGAATTTTCGTGGAGAATTAAAGAGAGAGATTTTGCATGAAAAGCAATATTAATTAAGATGTAGGAAGGCAATGAGATAACCTCTATTTATAGGTTCTCTTCAAATTACCTATTCATGTGCAACCTCTTGCCCATGATTTCATGCAAAATTCCATCTAACCATCCATTATTTATTAATAAATAATATTAGTCACGAATTAAATCAATTATGGACCAATTCCATGCATGATCTAATTAATTCTTAAATTAATTCTGCAGAAAACCGTCTGGACCGGTCGACCGTTACTGTTCATCGGTCGACCGGTACTGTTCATCATGGACCGGGTACTGTTCATCGGTCGACCGGTTACTGTTCATCGGTTGACCAGTACTGTTCATCGGTTGACTTTTGCACAGTACTGCAGACTGGTCAAATTTTGGTTTAACCCCTACAAAATTTGACATTTCGGGATTAGTAGTAAATTCACAACTTATGTAACATATTATCCTATGTAATGTCAACTCATTACACCCCATAATATTACATCACATATGAATTTAATTTAGATTCTAATTATGTTATTAATCACAACATAATCTTGATTTTGCTTGTTCACCCCATGTGTCATATTTTCTACATGAAACCCGACACATCCTTATGAACTCAAAATCCTCATTTCTTGTTTCCCAGTTTTGTGGTGTGACCTATGGGAGGATCTAAACTAAGTTGGTAGTGATATTAAAGGCTTAATATCACAAGCTATAAGCGGTATCTAGCTACACATTATAGCTCCCAATTAGTTAGATGTCTTAATTCCACTCGAACCAAAACCCGATCCACTTAGTGATGGAGTGCATCACTTGTGTCCGTCCATTGCCTCATGATATTAAGAATACACACAAAGTAGTATTGTGTCATCTTTGTATTAGTATTCATTTCTTGATCTCTTTAAGCTAGTTATAAATATGTGACTTAACTCAAATCACATTGTGCACATTATAACTTTGCTTTATCAAGGGGCCCACTAATATCATCACTCAATTAAGAGGGGCAATGATAATCTTTTGACTAACTATCTTCTCCAACGAAAGTTATACTTAACCAACCGATGCCTTTACACTACACTGATCGATAGTTCAAGACACTGATCTAATTAAGTATTCCTTAAGTGATCAGATATAAGTCTCATATCAAAGGACCAAAGACACAGTAAAATATTAATGACACAGAAACACATTTCTATAATATTTCACTTATTAGGTCTATTCAGTATACAAAAGTAATATTTTCCTCTTTTGCATACCCGTGTCGTCACTCACTTGTAGAGCTACAATGATCTATGACCAACACGACAATCTTAACTCGGTAATTAATGTTCCATGTTAATTACCATGATTGCGAATATCTTTTGTTTTATGCAAACCAATATCTTTTAGAGCTCTACGGTTAAGGACCAAGAGCCTCTTCCTTAACACTTCTAAAGGACGAATAACATAAACAAGGAACAAAATGATTTCTCATTCAATTCATAATAATTGGCATTTAAAAGTAAAACTTTTAGAACACATTCCCTTCAGAAGAGAGGAATACGAGGGAGGAGGAAGAGAAGAAGAGGAGGGCGGAGGAGGAGGAGAGGAAGAAGAGGGAGGAGGAAGAGAAGAGGAGACAACAGGAAAGAAAGAGGAAGGCTGTGGTATCGCTACCGCTTTTGCACCCTCAAAAAATGCGGACCATTAAACCACGCTTGCGCACAGAACATATAGACGAAGCGCAAAGCAAATCTGGCCAAGATGAGGCACAGAAGAATGCCGCAGAAAAACAAGAAGAAATAAAGGAGGCCGAAGAAGCCACCACAAAAACAAAGGGGGCCGAAGAAGCCAGTGAAGAAATATACGAGGCCGACGAAACAGCGAAAGATGAACTGGCTGCCCATGTTTCGTCCACGAGGCCCGATGTGGATGCGACCGCCTTGAGAACGCTGACCAATGATGAGGTACGTCATTTATTGAAAGCAACGGCTCCCGAACGAGAAGCCAAAGATATTATCTGGAGGGGGGTCTGAGCAATATCCGCAGGGGTGATCTGAAGGAAATGATTTCGGCAAAAACAAAATTCACCAACGAAACTATTGATGGCCTAATTGAGGTACTCCTCAGAAGAGGAGGGCAACAAAAGGTGGTCTGCTTATCATCCTTCGAATCGGAAATGATTGTGGAGGGACAGGGAGAAGATATAAGGAAAGATTATTTACTCCCAAAAATTGAAGGAATAAATGTGGAGGAAGTCATCATCGCACAGCCATGCTGTTTGGCCGGCCACTGGACTCTGTTCGTTGCCCACGGACCTCGATCAGAGTTCATTCAGTACAACAGCCTCTCCCGCACACTTAAAAGAGGTGACAATCCTAACCGTTTAGTCGGAACTCATGAATGCACCACGTCTAAGATAGCGGGATTCTGGCGAGGGTTGTTGAAGGTCGACTGGCCGCTGAGAGTTGAGAGGAAGGGTAGCCAACGACAGCAACCGGGGAGTAACGACTGCGGGCCATACGTTTTGTACTGGATGAAGCGTTTGATGGAGAATGCTGATCCGACTCAGCCGAAGCAGAGCAAGGTTATTCACCGTTTTAGAGGCGATTTGACCAATTTCTTACTCGAAGACTCTGGGATGTGCGATCAACAATAAACGACTCTGGATGTTTTAATTTTTTTTACAAAGTTATACATGTATACATGTTAAAATTACATAGACTATTTGAATGATTTATCAATACAAGGACATTTGGTGTTGGGTTAAATTATCAATACAAGGACATGTATACATTATCAATACTCTTAAACCGGACAACAAATACACCTATTCCAGACAGCAAATACACTAATTCCGGACAACAAATACACTTATTCCGGAAAAACTTTATGTTCCGTTTCTGGACAAACTTTATTCTTAAACCGGACAACAAATACACTTACTCCGAACAACAAATACACTTATTCCGGACAGCAAATACACTTATTCCGAACAACAAATACACATATTCCGGACAACAAATACACTTATTCCGGACAGCAAATACACTTATTCCAGACAGCAAATACACTTATTCCGGACACACTTTATTCTTAAACCGGACAACAAATACACATATTCCGGACAACAAATACACTTATTCCGGACAACAAATACACTTATTCCGGACAGCAAATACACTTATTCCGGACAAACTTTTTGTTCCGTTTCGGGACACACTTTATTCTTAAACCGGACAACAAATACACTTATTCCGGACAGCAAATACACTTATTCCGGACAAACTTTTTATTCCGTTTCGGGACAACAAATACACTTATTCCGGACAGCAAGTACACTAATTCCGGACAGCAAATACACTTATTCTGGACAGCAAATACACTTATTCCGGACAGCAAATACACTTATTCCGGACACACTTTATTCTTAAATCGGACAACAAATACACATATTCCGGACAACAAATACACTTATTCCGGACAGCAAATACACTTATTCCGGACACATTTATTCCTAAACCGGACAACAAATACACATATTCCGGACAACAAATACACTTATTCCGGACAACAAATACACTTATTCCGGACAGCAAATACACTTATTCCGGACAAACTTTTTGTTCCGTTTCGGGACACACTTTATTCTTAAACCGGACAACAAATACACTTATTCCGGACAGCAAATACAATTATTCCGGACAAACTTTTTGTTCCGTTTCGGGACACACTTTATTCTTAAACCGGACAACAAATACACTTATTCCGGACAACAAATACACTTATTCCGGACAGCAAATACACTTATTCCAGACAGCAAATACACTTATTCCGGACACACTTTATTCTTAAACCGGACAACAAATACACTTATTCCGGACAACAAATACGCTTATTCCGGACAACAAATACACTTATTCCGGACAGCAAATACACTTCTTCCGGAAAAACTTTATGTTACGTTTCTGGACAAACTTTATTCTTAAACCGGACAACAAATACACTTATTCTGAACAACAAATACACTTAATCCGGACATGGATGAATCGTAATCCGGACATACTTGTAACTTAATCTGGACATAAATATAACTTATTCCGGACAGGCATACAACAAACCAAAATTACTTAAATATATTTGTCGCCATCAGAAATTAATTCACAAACGAACAAGCAAAGAAAGAGTTGAATCTTATGCAATAATACGGACAGACATACAATGACTTTCAACAAAATTAAATAGGAATAATTCCAACCAAGGACAAATACAATAATCAAGGAGGAACTCCCTCGTAATGCAAATTCATGTCCCAGTCATCGAAATCGTGATCCCCCGGTTTGGGTGCTGCAGGGTGTAACGGGGGTAGAACATTATTCCTGATGATTTTCTTAACGTTACTTTTAATTATTTTCTCAGACAAAGAAATCCGTCGTTTGCTCGGCGGTCTGCCTTTCCGTCTTGCCTTATCCGGATTGAGAACGGATGTACCATCGAACACAGGATCAGGTCGTTGCATATGTTCCTTAAGCAACTCAAGTGCCTCTACCGCCTGAAGATATCTGTCGTTTGAGTCGAAAGCGGCCTCGGCGATCCAAACCGCACGACCCATTATGTCGTCGTGGCGACGAAGCGCATCGTTCCCCGTTATGCCACTTTGAAGGGGAAACTTGACTCCATAGCTCCTTCGGATATCCTTCCTCCATCGGTGGACGATGTAAGACTCGGGTAGCAACGCGTTTGGACGTATTCGGGCAATAACAACATAAACGTGACAACATAGGATACCGACGTGATCAAACATTCTGCAATCGCATACCCACTTCTCATCTCTAATTTGCACTGTGAACCGTTTCGACAATGGGAGGATATGTGTCAATACATGTTCGGTCACGTTGAAGTGCAATGTGTCGTCCTCGTTGAACTCATCCTTGATGTCGCAGTACATCATCTTCCCAATTTCTAACTGCACCTTCTTGAAGACACCCACCGTATACAACTCGCCCAATTGCCTCTCGAATGGATATTTCGAAATCAATTGCGGAGCCTTATGCTGACAATCGAAATCAGACAGAGCTTCCTTCTCATACTTGTGGCGTACTGCGAGTTCGTATTGTTGAACGAACTGCTTAAGTGTCGTCCTTGATGTGAGGTACTTATCGAAGAAGGCGTTCATACCCTCACTTCTCTGGGTTGATGTCATTCCTGCGGAAAAACAATCCCGCCAAAATGCAGGTACCCAGCGCTCTCGAATTGCATAAATGGATCGGAGCCAATTATTGTCGTGGAACTCGAAATCATCTAGAAAACCCTGCCAATTCCGCTCGAATTCTGCCGGAGTCTTGGAATCGAATACACAGTTGTTGAGGTCAAACAACGTATGCCCCCGGTACTTTGTGGGCAGCTTCACAGGGGCCTTATTCATTATGTGCCATATACAAAATCTGTGTCGCGCTTTAGGGAACACAGTCCTCACAGCCGCAGCTATGGCGCCACATTGGTCTGTTATGATCGTCGGGGGGCTTGTATCTGCACACAACGCGATCAAGATAAAAACATATGTTAATCGGGACAAAAATAACGTAAACCGGACAGACGTCAAGGGTAAACCGGACGAGCAAAAAACGTAAACCGGACAGACGTAAGGGATAAACCGGACGAGCAAAAAACGTAAACCGGACAGACGTAAGGGATAAACCGGACGAGCAAAAGACGTAAACCAGACAGACATAAAGGGTAACCGGACAGGCACATAACGTAAAACGGACAAAGTCGGACAAAATAAAACACGTACCGTTCATGCACGTCAACCATGTTTGGAACAACCAAATGTAATTTTGTGTCGTCTCGGAAGAGAGGAGTGCGCAACCGAGTAGGACAGACTGGTAGTGGTGATTTACCCCCACAAATGGGGCAAAAGGCATGTCATACTTGTTTGTTATGTATGTTGTGTCGAAACATATTGCATCTCCAAAGTAAGAGTAAGCAGCTCGAGAACGACTGTCGGCCCAGAACACATTTCGTAGTCTGCCTTCGTCGTCCATATCCATTACGTAAAAGAAGCGGGAATCATTCTTCTGCATCCTGATGAAATAATCTTGGATAGCTTGCGCATCTCCTGGTCCCATTTTGAGGTTTCTAACCTCGTTCACAACATTCCTGCGAAACATAATTTTTATGACAAAGCTAAATGCGTAACTTCAACCAGGTTAAGTGGAGAATAAATAACCTTAGGTCCCGCTCGTTGAAAGACAATTTATCGTGACCTCCAGCTTCGACCACAAAAGATTGCATGGTCTTGGCGGCAGATATACCGGCAGCATCATTGCACGAAATGCGTGCTCTGGCGGACTCCGGGACGGATCGTTTTTGTCGGAGGAAGCGCATCTGGTCTTCCGACAGCATGGCGTGGTTATGTTGGAGATCTACGTAGTTAATTACGTAGCCTCTGGATGGATTTCCAGAGACCCTGATCCGAGCAGTGCACTCGACCCTACCGGATAACCTATCTTTTGGTCTACCTTCACCTTGGTTTCCCGGAGCATTACCCTCCCTGGAGCAAGTAAGAGTGGCCCGTATAACAACACCACGATCGTAATGAGATTGTCTTATCTTCACACCAAAACCACAGGAATCGGCATAGGAAACGTAAAATGCTTTGGCTTCTTCGAAGGAAGGAAAATACATCTTCTCTTGCGGGACGTTTGAGGCATGCGCCGGCTGTGAGGACACATTAACGAGTGCCATTACAGTACAACAAAAAGGGAGGAAGAAGAAGGAAGGGTTCATAGGATCCGAATAAGGTAGCCAAAACATTTTGTATCTCCGTGAAGCGCCAAAAAAGAAGAAATGGAGGACGTGCTGATTTGAGGAGCATTAAATGCGATTATGGACGTATCGGGAAAATAAAAGAAAAAGACAACATTCCGGAGTAAGTAGTACGCTTGTCCGGAATAAGTGTTCCAACTATGCGGATTACATAGTAACTGTGTCCGGAATGAGTCATGCGCTTGTCTGGAAAAAAAAAGGAAAATGAGTAAAAAATTAGGTGACGTGAAACCCTAAGGGATCTTTAGTGGATCTCCGTTGAGCGCCAAAAGAAAAGGTGGTATCTCCGTAGATATGCATTTAATGCATCGGGAAGACAAATAAGAAAGACATCATTGCTCTGAGAAGCTTAGTGTACATGCTGACTGGATGCTGAATGGACAAAATTTCTCCGCCACGTAAGTAGCGTCAGTGACGCGCGCGTCTACTAAACATTTTCCTAATGAAAAAAGTTCAAATCTGCTTGTGGGTAACACTAGCAGAAAAGTTTGTGGCCCATCTAGTAATGGAAAACCATTTTGTCTAATTATTAGTAATTAGTAATTCCAAGATTGAAAATTGAACACCCAAATGAATTTAGCTCATAGTCCACCTGAGAAAACAGTAACTTGAATAAAGTAGTCACACTCAAAAAATGTAATTATTATGGAAAGATTCCATGAAAAGCACTTTAGGACTACGGGGGTCTTTGACGTATCCTGGCAATACACATTTAATGCTTTAGTTTTCCTAAACACAACATTTAATGTTTTGGGTCACTCGTTGTAGTCATACTCAAACTCGTTGGTTTAATTGTAACATTTAATGCTTGTTATTTAATTAAATTAAGTAATTGTAAAAATAATTTGTTATGTAGTTTGTAGATTATTTTGAAAAATAAAAAAATAATGTAAAAAGAAATAACGTAAAGTAAAGAGAGGGTTGAAAAGTTAGGAAGGAAAGTGGATTATGTTTGGGTGGATTAAACGATGGATAAATGATACAATGACGTACGGAGAGAGAATGAGTGATTTTTTTGGGAGGTTTTGTAAAATCCCAAGCTTTGGTGAGGCTAATGTGGTTTAGGAGAGGTTTAAGTGGATGTTGCCTTGGAGAAGGAGGTAGGGAGGTACGGTGAGATGACTTGATTGGATGGGGAGGTAAGGTAGGTGTGGGAGGGTGACGTGAGTTACCGTTGGTGAGAGAATGTTTTGTTTTAAAAGCCAAACGTCATCTTCCTCTTTTCTTCTTCTTGGTTCTTCTTCATCTTCCTTCATCCTCACTGAGCAACCATTCCTCTCTCCCTTAGTTCTCAGTGACCAGAGGTGGAAGGCACGACCGTGGCAAGCTTGGAGGTCGGTGGAGGCGCTGGTGTGAGGTGCACGGGACGAGCATTCGAGGTTGCGGACCTGACGTGAGGGTGTGTGATCTCCGGCATGCGTCGGCGTCTGCGAGAGGAAAGGTACGTCAATTTGTTAGTGTGGTTTTGGTTGCTTACCCAAGTGTGGGGGAGGTGTTGGTCGGCCGGGAGAGGTCGGAGACCTCTCCAGCGGCGTGTTTCTTCGTAAAACCTCGGCTGGCGTGAGGTTGAAGGCGACCAACGGTCGACTGGGTCCTTCGGGCGGTCGACCGATTTAGCACTATTTACCCGACTTTAACCTTCACCGGTCGAACGATGCCTTGCGGCGGTCGACCGGTAGTGCATATTGCTGGTGACTTGGGACTTCCTGTTGTGTTTCGGTCGACCGGTTCCTTGGGGTCGTTCGACCGGAACTTAAGTGTACTTATTTTTCTATGCATGATTGTTCGACCGTTGTATGTTCGCGTTCGACCGTTTTATGACGTAGAATAATAGGTTGACCCTGTTAGTTTTCGGTCGACCGAGACTCCTGAGTCGGTCGATCGATAGTGTTGATTTTGATGTTGACCAGACTCCGGATTTTGACCTCGTTCGGTCGACCGGTTTTAGACCTTTGTTCGACCGTTGGGGATTGTGTTTTGAGCGCAGCGGTAGACTGTGTTAGGCGTACGGTCAACCGATTCCTTTCTGGAACCGGTCGACCGAATCACCTCTTCCGGTCGACCGTTTGGGCCCAAGACAGAATTCCTGGTTCCATTTTGAATGCCAACTTTGTCCACGGAAACCTGTGTCCTCGCCTTGTGCGTGAGCCGGGAGGTGACGACGGAAGCGTTCCGCGTGCCTGCCGAGGGACCGTCGTGTGGAAAGGTGTAGGTGTTCGGGACGCGTCACCTCCATGTATGGACCGTGACTAAGATGATGGATTGATTGGACTCTTTGTAGTATAGCAGGCCTGAGGGATCACGGATCCCAATGTATGATTGTTGAACGTTTTATTTTAAACCGCAAGTGCACGGCCGCGATGAAGCGGTGGCAAGTACGGGTCGTCCTCAGGGAGGTGAGCAGCCTCTTGTTTATCAGAAATCAAGTGGCAAAATAGGGAAGAGAAAGATTGATTATGCTAACCTACGCTACACTACGCTAAGAAGTATGAAATGTGAAAGAAGCAAACAAACGATGAAATAAGAACTAAGCTAAGAACAAAACAAGAATGCTGGAATTTTAGGAATGGAAAACCCCTAAGGGGTGGAGTGAGTGCACACAAGCAAAGAGGTGGGTGTAGAATACATTCTTTAAGCACATGAAGGTGGTGTTTATCAAGCATAGGAAGTGTCTAAATGTTATGGCAAAACCTATCAATCTATTCACCAAGTTGGTTGATTAACAATTACATATGCAAGTTGTTTATTTCAGAACCTAAACAAGCATGAGAGGTGTCTAATCATTTTGACAAAACTCATCAAGTTATAAATTCTATCCTAAACAAGCAAGCATACATTCATGTTTAATCAACACATTGAAATTAAAGTATTCATCCCATTCTCTAATACATGTATGTACATCTACTCCACCCCCCAAAGGGGATGGAACTACTCACTAAACATTACACTAATTATTAAACTATGGAAAGAAAGCATATTAAAACTAAGCTAGAATTAAAAGATGATTAAACTAAAACATGCATAAACAATAAAAGAAGCATAAAACAAACAATGAAAGAAACACAAAACTTTATTGATAAAATGACTCACATTAAAAGTAGCATCCTCCTACTTTAGTGTGTGCTTCAAGGCCTCACTTCTAGTAGGAAGAATAGCCACTTAAAATATGGAGTCATTACAATAGGAGGTGAAGAGTTCTATTTATAGCCATGGAAAAAGCTAATCCGGGACAATCCCCCGATGTGGGACTAAACCAATACCAAAAATAGCCTAAACAAACATTAATACACGTCCAGGAGAAAACTTGGTGGATTTGGGCCCAAAGTGACCGCCAATTGGCGGTCTTGGACCGCTAATTGGCGGTCCAAATTTTCCGGATCGAGTTGAATCTTGTTCTGGGATTTGCTTGGTATATTTGGTGGTCTTGGATGCATCTACTTTGTTTATTGGAGCTCCGACCCGAATCCAATTGCTAAAATACTCCCCATGATGGTGTGGAGTATTCTGTTTTACTCTTAGGTCCCTCTGTCTTGCAATCAGGTCCTTCTCCCTTGCATCTTAGTCCCTCGATCTCACAATTCAGTCCTTTTTCCCAGCTTTTGGGTCCTTTTATGCTTCATCTCTTCAAACCTATTTATTCCTGAAAACTAAACATAAAACTCGTGACATAGCATTGTTTAGGTGAAAGATAATGGATATAAGATACAAATATGAGCATGAAATGATGTCAATCAAATACCCCCACACCTAACTTTTGCTAGTCCCGAGCAAAACAAAGAAAGAGAAAAGCATGCGAAAAACAAGAAATCCTAACTCACTTTCGTAGGAATCACGGTTGCACTTAGCACGTGCAACAAGCCGTTAAACCTCCTTGTCGCCAAGGAGGAGGAGTGTTGTCTCCTGAGGGTTTTCAGCGGATACACCCACAAAATCCGAACAAGATGCATTAATCAATCTAGATACATGACTCGTTGGACTTATTTTGTCGATCATGGGACGCGGTAATACTACGGGTCGACTCTATATATGTAATCAGTCCACACACCTAGCCTAATGAGTTATTCGTGAGAGTTAACTAAGGAATTAAGTGAAAGACATGGGCAACCTTAACTTCTGAATGTGATACAATGTGTAAAGTCCATTTTGGTTCTTATTTGACTTTTTTTTTTCTTTTTTTTTTCTTTTTTTCTTTTTCTTTGGAGCATTTTATTTGTTGGTGTTTGATTCTCTCAGGGTCAGGTTTCGTGCATCATTGCCTATGAGGACTTACACTATCACGTACACCTTCCCCCAAATCTCCACATAGGGCGATCCCTACCACCCGTGTAACGGGAGTTCGGTCGGCGCATCCCAAGTCAGATGACTCGAAAGCACCAGGCACAAAGTCCCCTCAGACCTACTTTCCCGAGTGATAGGAGCCGTGCGAGAAGAGAGGACACCACTTATTTACTTATCTACATGGGAACCAAAACCCCTACACTTAAGTTTCACAAAAAGAGATTAAGGGCCCTTGACTACGACAAACTTCCTTATACTAACAGACACGAATTATTTGACTCACTAGGTTCAGGGTGGACTTCTTTAAATGTTTGAGTGCTGAAACCCTATGATTACACGCCCCCCGAGGGAAAACCGGGGTACATCCTAACGACTCGATAAGACCTAAAGTCAGTAAACTAGAAATCCTAATGCATCAAGTTCAAGACAATTTTGGGAGCTTTCTTTTTACTTTGCCTCTCAACGGTTTTGCACATGCTAAACACACGCAAAACCCACAAAAACATTTTCTTTCGCAAACACATGAAGATTTTGAAAGAAATGTGAAAATTTTAAAGCACTCGGCAAGCAAAAGAAGACAAGTCACCCAAGGATCATGGCAAGCAGATATATCGATATTAAATGCGGCACACTAACATGACCCTAGCAGTACAAACAAAAGAAAACAAAACCAAAGGAAAAAGACTCGACTATGTACACACGTAAAACACCCCCCCACACCTACTTCATGCATTGTCCTCAATGAATGTGAACAAGATACTACATGGATACATGCATGAAAAAGGAAAGATCTCACCAACATGAAGTACAAAGGGACGTTCAGGGTCATGTTGATGGACACAAACCCAAATTCCCTCAAAACCTGTGAGAAGCTGAAGAAGGGAGATAAATACGTGAAGAGATTGGGCCCAAGTACACAAGGGTTGGGGCCTACAACAATCGATGCTCACTGAAGGAGTCTTTTATTTCTCTTTTTTTTCTTTTTTTTTCTTTTTTTTTTGATTTTTAACATGATATATACAGCAGCAACGATATTCTCATAATCATTTGGTCAAGGAACATCAAATGAGAACATCAAGTCATGAGGACCAGAGACTTGCCGAGATGGGCAAACTTCACCGGTACTCTGAGGTGTCATGAGGGGTGAAAGGTCAAAGCTGAAAGGCTCGAACCCCTCATGATATTGGTTGGGTGTGGGCAACAAAGAATGAAGTTGTGTTGCCTCACTAGGGTTTAATTGCTCATCGAAGAAAACCCTCCAACCAATAGGCGGGTGCATCGGAATGAGTTCCTCAGGCTCATTCGATGGATGCAGCAGACCTGCATCACTAAGAATGGGGCTTCTCCCCAAGTCATCCAACAAGGACCTCCCACCATCATTTAGATCATCAAGCATAAGCTCGGTCATAGGTGGGTCCTTGTTGGAGTCAAAATGAAGCTCAAATGGCTCAATGGCCATGGGACATGAGGTAGAGACACCTTCTGGTATAGGCATATGGTGAGGTGTCTCACTCTCACTAGTACTCTCAACTGAATCATGCAACGAACACTCCCTTTGGACATTCATGTTCGAGGCCAGCTCACTCTGTTGCATTGCAAAGACAGGCAACGAGTCTTCGCTGGGCCCACGAACATTCTCAATGGGTTGCATTGGGGTTAGGGGTGTTCGTTGATTTTGTGGTGCTTTCTCCAATTGGCGGATGAGATTTAGATTTAAAGGTTCATCCATGGGTTCCTGTTGCTTACCAGAGTTGAACACATGAAACTCGGCACTCATGTTACCGAATGAGAGCTTCATGAGACCATTTCTACAATTAATCAAGGCATTGGAGGTTGCCAGAAATGGTCTACCCAAAATCAAAGGTATTTGAGAGTTGGTGTTCGCAACAGGATTGGTATCGAGGACAACAAAATCGACTGGAAATATAAAATCTCCAACTTTGATAAGCACGTCCTCGATAATCCCCATGGGAATACAAATGGATCTATCCGCCAGTTGGAGGGTGATCTTAGTTGGTTTCAATTCTCCCAAGTTCAACTGTTGATAAACAGAGAATGGGAGGAGGTTGACCGCCGATCCTAAATCAAGCAAAACATTGCTCAGTCTAGTGTCCCCTATCGTACACTGAATAGTAGGACACCCAGGGTCCTTGTATTTTGTGTAGGTGGGATTGGACAAAAGTGAGCTGATATTTGCAGCCAAGAATGCTTTCTTAGGAACATTGGTCTTCCTCTTGGTTGTGCAGAGATCCTTCAACACTTTGGCATATTGAGGTATTTGTTGGATGACATCCAACAAGGGGATGTTAACCTTTACTTGCTTAAACACCTCTACTATCTTGTCCATGTTGTCACTCTGCTTTTTGTTTAACCTACTTGGATAGGGAGCTTTTGGCAGGTAGGTTTTCTGCTGTGCCTGAGAAGAAAGCTTTGGTGTATTACCCTCACCCTCAGCTTCTTCTTCACCACCATTCCCACTGAGGGGCTGCATAGATGGTGGTGGGTGTGGCAAGGAAATGTGATTGTCAACCTGTTTTCCATTCCTTAAGGTCACAATGGAATTGACATGGTGAACAGGTTCCTCCACATGGTTCACTTGCCTCCCCCGAGGTACCACATTCTCATTTTGCATGTGTTGTTGTTGGTACATGCGGGGGTTAGCCTCAGGCTGGCTGGGAAAAGACCCTCTCTCTCTTTCATGTACAGACTGAGCCAATTGGCCCATCTGAAGCTCTAGAGATTTCATGGTCTGCTGATTTGAAGTGAGAACTTGACTCGTGGTTGACATAAAATTTTTCATTGAGTTTTCAAGTCCACGAGTCAAGGTCTCAAGCGAATTGAATCGGGTTTCCATATTATTGGAATTTGGGAAACCCGATTGATTGGTGGTTTGTGCTTGGGGTGGCTGATAGGAATGCGCCTGCATGGGAGGTTGGTGTGATTGGTAAGGTGGTCTAGAGGAGTTTGAAGGACCACCCGGGGCATTAGTTTGGTTCCATGAAAAATTGGGGTGGTTCCTCCATCCAGGATTATAAGATGATGAGTATGGGTCATTCCTGGCTCTATCATAGACGGCGTTGACACGCTCCATCTCAGGAGGAATGGACTCACACTCGCTTTCTACATGACCTATCCTACCACATGAATGACAAGGAACTGGACCAGATGTGGACATGTGAGGTGCACTTTGTTGGTTTTGGAGCTCAATCGAATCCATACGGCGCATTAAGGCCGCCATGCGTGCCTCGGTGGCCGTAGTGGTATCGATAGCAAATGCGGCACCCGATCTAGTCGAGTTTGCATTCGCGATCCTCGCTCCTATACTAGATGATGCAGGTGGTTCCCTCACACTCTCCCACTGCATGGTTTTCTCAGCGAGGTCTTCTAGGAAGGCCCATGCCTCCCTTTCATCCTTTCCCAAGAACTCTCCTTGACACATGGACTCAAGGAGCGTTCTGGACGGGATGTGAAGACCCTCATACACAATCTGACAAAGACGCCACAACTCAATGCCATGGTGAGGGCACGAGGATAGTAGCTCTTTGAACCTCTCAAGATATGCATGAAATGGTTCGGTCTCATGTTGATAGAACGAATTGATTTCGTTCCTCAATTTTTGAGTCCGATGATTAGGAAAGTACTTCTTGAGGAATGCAGATTGAAACTCATCCCAAGTCCTAAAGGAATTCGCCTGGTTGCTGTACAACCACTTCTTGGCGTCATCCTTTAGTGCAAAAGGAACGAGCCTAAGATGGATGGAGTCTGTGCTAAGTTGTTGCAGCTTGAACATAGCACAGACCTCCTCAAATTCCCTGAGAAAGATATAGGGGTCACCTTTCCCAGTGAAATGAGGGAGCATGGAAATGAATTGAGGCTTAACCTCAAAATGGTTCCCATTAGCCTCTGGTAATACGATGCATGAGGGTAGAGCGGTACGGCTCGGGTAGCATCGATCACGAAGAGGTATGGGAACGACAACTGGAAGCACTGGTCGAACAGGTGGGTCCAGCAACTGCTCCTCCTCACGGAAATTAGCAGCCATTGAACCCGGACTGCGTGTGACACGAGAGGAGGAAGGTGTCGAGAAATCGATGACCGAAGCCGGATTGACAACGCTCCTCGTCAAACGACCACTCTCGTCTCGTGTCCACGAAAGCATGCACAAAGGTGCACACACACAAAACAAAACCCTTTTTTTTTCTTTTTTTTTTCTTTTTTTTTAACAAAGAATGTGCGTAGAGGAGAAGACGAGGGAACACAGGAGAGAAAGAATGACTCAGGAGAGAAGGGAAGAAGTCCTTATGCTACGGCGGATGGGTACAGGTAGAAGCACACAAGCAAACAAGGCTCAAGCAATCCTAAGGTCGCTATAGGTCCTTACAACTAGACGACGCCTAACTGCGAGGTCACACGGCCTCAACACGCCTCACCTCCCTACAACGAGGACCACAAAGCCCAGCAAGTGAGCCAAGATCCGGGGATCTCGTCTCTCCTACTATCGACAAAGTGGGCAACGCCGATCAGGTCATGACGGTCGGGACCGGATCACTCTCCTAATGCGTCCAAGATCCTTAGGGCCAATGTCTACTTGATTTTAAAATTAGGCTCTTGATTAGTGTGGTTTTTGGGGCGAAGGAAAGGGTGATGAAATCCCCCACCTTATCTTTTACGGGACAGCCCCTCCTTAGTAGCGTTTTGGAGTCCTAAATCTAGCAATCAACTCTCCAAACAACGCTCAACTCACACTTGTTGCAATGCACTTCCTACTAACTAATGCATGTTCATACGAAATGCATGAATGAGAGTAGAAGGTGCGTACCTCACGCCAGCTCTCAGCAACAGAAAATAAAGCTAAGATAAAAGACAATCTAAATGCCTAAGTCACATACATGATGCATGGCCTAAACAAAAAGAATGCCTAATCTTTTGCTTTGAGTTTTAGGGTCCAAGTTGCTTAAAGGAGGTTGATTATGGATCTGGGAACAAACTATAAGTCAAAACATGCCAAATTAAATCCCAGATCACTACATCAATTATGAAAACCGACCAAAGAAATAAGAGAGCAAACAGAGCTTACCAGACCGCCAATTGGCGGTCTCAGGCCGCTGATTGGCGATCTACAGTGCTCAGCTTGCTTCGAAACTTCTCCAGGTGCTCCTCCTGACCACTCCAAGTCTCCTGAAACAAAGACAAACTACAAAACAAAAATTAAATCCACTCGAATCGTCCAAACAAGAGTCTGGACTAGCACCTCCCCGGCAACGGCGCCAAAAACTTGTTGAACGTTTTATTTTAAACCGCAAGTGCACGGCCGCGATGAAGCGGTGGCAAGTACGGGTCGTCCTCAGGGAGGTGAGCAGCCTCTTGTTTATCAGAAATCAAGTGGCAAAATAGGGAAGAGAAAGATTGATTATGCTAACCTACGCTACACTACGCTAAGAAGTATGAAATGTGAAAGAAGCAAACAAACGATGAAATAAGAACTAAGCTAAGAACAAAACAAGAATGCTGGAATTTTAGGAATGGAAAACCCCTAAGGGGTGGAGTGAGTGCACACAAGCAAAGAGGTGGGTGTAGAATACATTCTTTAAGCACATGAAGGTGGTGTTTATCAAGCATAGGAAGTGTCTAAATGTTATGGCAAAACCTATCAATCTATTCACCAAGTTGGTTGATTAACAATTACATATGCAAGTTGTTTATTTCAGAACCTAAACAAGCATGAGAGGTGTCTAATCATTTTGACAAAACTCATCAAGTTATAAATTCTATCCTAAACAAGCAAGCATACATTCATGTTTAATCAACACATTGAAATTAAAGTATTCATCCCATTCTCTAATACATGTATGTACATCTACTCCACCCCCCAAAGGGGATGGAACTACTCACTAAACATTACACTAATTATTAAACTATGGAAAGAAAGCATATTAAAACTAAGCTAGAATTAAAAGATGATTAAACTAAAACATGCATAAACAATAAAAGAAGCATAAAACAAACAATGAAAGAAACACAAAACTTTATTGATAAAATGACTCACATTAAAAGTAGCATCCTCCTACTTTAGTGTGTGCTTCAAGGCCTCACTTCTAGTAGGAAGAATAGCCACTTAAAATATGGAGTCATTACAATAGGAGGTGAAGAGTTCTATTTATAGCCATGGAAAAAGCTAATCCGGGACAATCCCCCGATGTGGGACTAAACCAATACCAAAAATAGCCTAAACAAACATTAATACACGTCCAGGAGAAAACTTGGTGGATTTGGGCCCAAAGTGACCGCCAATTGGCGGTCTTGGACCGCTAATTGGCGGTCCAAATTTTCCGGATCGAGTTGAATCTTGTTCTGGGATTTGCTTGGTATATTTGGTGGTCTTGGATGCATCTACTTTGTTTATTGGAGCTCCGACCCGAATCCAATTGCTAAAATACTCCCCATGATGGTGTGGAGTATTCTGTTTTACTCTTAGGTCCCTCTGTCTTGCAATCAGGTCCTTCTCCCTTGCATCTTAGTCCCTCGATCTCACAATTCAGTCCTTTTTCCCAGCTTTTGGGTCCTTTTATGCTTCATCTCTTCAAACCTATTTATTCCTGAAAACTAAACATAAAACTCGTGACATAGCATTGTTTAGGTGAAAGATAATGGATATAAGATACAAATATGAGCATGAAATGATGTCAATCAATGATGTTTGTGCATGTACGCAACTGGCGTTGGGTGAGGTGACTACCGGCCCTTGGGACTACGGAGGTCCCTGTCCTGCTTTTATAGCGGCGCGGTTGGTGTTTGCGGCTCGTGGAGCCTGATGACCTGGCAGACTTCGGTCTGGACTCGTCCGATGCTGTGTCGGACGTTTGTGATGGACCACCGATGCTGTGCCGGTGATGCTGCCGAGGTTGTGCCGACGATGATGATTGTTGGGCCGAGGCTGTTCCGGCTATGTTGATTCCTCGACTGGGCACCTATCGAGATGATATTGTTATACCTTCCGGGCGACGACCCGTTGGTTCCCAGTGGCTCCGACCACAGAGATTTGCAGATCTGTATTCTTTCGGCCCGCAGGCGTGACAGAGGCTCCCTGCCGAACCCTTGAGTAGTGTAGCCACGTGTGGGGGTGCGATGTCGCGTGCTGTAAGACTGCATGTGCCTGCAGTAGGTCTCCTAGGGAGACCCGATGTTGACTGTCGGACTGATGTCCTGTTTTACCCTTCGGGGGAACTATTTTCCTTTCTGTTGATGTCATGACATGCTACTAGTATGATAAGTTCATTTGTGTAATGCACGCATATAAGTGAGTTGGCATACGGGGTTTCCTTCTGGAAACTCAGGCATTGTTGTTATATATTTTTCAGGACCACAGTAGGTCCAGTTGGGTGGTGATCGGCGGACGCACGCATTTTGGAATCGGATCCTCTACTCGGACCACTGAGGTCAACATGATTACGTTTTATCCTCTTTTGCTGTTCTGCTGTAATCATGTATCATTTTGACAAACTCTGATGTATTTTGGTGCACCGCTATTTGTTTTATGAGAAGTAACAGTCCCGTCTTTGATTATTGTCATTTATCGTTGTGATTGTGAATTTTCAAAAATCCCGCTGTTTCGGGATGTTACAGGTTTAATTGGGACTCGGCAGTGGATGACCTTAGTATTTTTGTTTCAGAAGCAATCAACTCATAACCGTGGTCAACAGAACTCACACCGGCAATAATATCTTAGAGTCTGTTTGAAATCAAAGAATCTGACTAAAATCTCAGAATCAATTTCTAAACTTTCCCTGACTTTAATATCAACATTTTAAGTCAGAAATTGTCAATCATACGGATCCTTCTATGGGAATCAAATTTAATTATGGAAATGTGATTCCAAACGACTTTCATAAGAAACAGGATTAATTCAATTGGTGATTTTAAGTGATAGGATCAGATCATGATAGATTTGCCGTCCTAATTCTCCTACTTCTTTAAATAATTATAACTCAACAACCAACGTAACATGTGGCGTTCAATATTCTTATCAAATCAAGAATTTTCTTCTTCTGATATTTCCGGATGGTGGATTCTCAGCAACCGAGGTTGAATCTTGAACGGGTGTTGAATTTTCTAAAAAACAGAAATGAATGATATTGGCTTCCGCACATTCAAGTTTCAATAACGATGGTTTATCAACAAAAAAATGTTTCAATAACGATTGCTGATTCTCACGGTAACTTCCACTTTGCACTCAACTTGTACGAGCGAGCGTGATCTGGATCCAACCTGAAGCAATAATATATCTTGCTATAAAATCTATTTTAGTTTGTTAAATTAACATAATGAATCTACATTCTACAACCATCTTGACATCTTCACATCATGGTATAATCGATTGCTATGTAAATTATTTACAATATATTAAACTCTATCTTCTCTTTTTTCTTATCTCTATATCCAATTGTTCAGTAAATTATTGATAAAAAGACGAGTTTTATAGCCTTAGCATCGAAACTTCCAACAATGCGGTATCATATGCAATTATGCATGCATGAGGATAGAGCGACAACTTGGTAGAATAAAGTAGATAATCTTATAAAAAAGATGATAGTGGAAATTTAAAAATGAGAGAACTTGCGAAATGTAAATTCAAAGAAAATTATGAGGAGCTCTTAATATTAATAAATTAAGCTTTGTGGAATGTATTTCAGACAACAATTATTGTTGAGTAAATTCTAAAAAACACAACTAATATTACCAATCACTAGGATTGAGTAAATAAAGATTCATTTTCCATTACACTAGAACATTTAAAGGAATAATAAACATGAGCATCACGAAATATTGCACTAGTCACATGAAAACATTTCTCTATTTTGCACATTCAAATTTAAGTGAGAAAATGGCAAATTTCCTCCCAAATGCAAATTCCCAAAAAAACTAAAAGCCTAATGTTTTAACATAAATACTTAATAAATGCATGAGTTGCATCCACAAAGATTCCTACTTCCACTGTTCCCCATAATCCAATAGACATGTTCAACGTCACGCAAGCCCAAAAAACATTCACCTCACAATCCAATGCTCACATGGTAAAGGCCGCAATACTAACATCCCCACAACCACCCACACCCCCACCAATTCACCAAATCTTTCATGGGTCTATGTTAGATTCCTGTTCTTTGACAGACCAAAATCATATATCCATATTTGGTTTCTTTTTTTAAATTATTATTATAACTCAGAAATCAGACTTCAGCCCTGACGTCAAGGCCAGAACATGGACATGGTCAATCAAATCTCCTCCAACCAATTGGGTCCCTTAAGTTTATCGCAGACATCTCTCCTACGCATCTCACATTTGGCGTTGTAGATGCGGTCGAGTTTGGTGGTTTCTGGGGGTGGTAACCTTGCATGGTCCATCATTTTGGTTTTCTCAGGTGACCCACAAAACTTTGTTGTCTTGTTGCATCTTTGGTTCATTCATATCTTGAGGAATGGTGGTATATATATGCTATGTGATTGATGGGAAAGAGTGGTGTTGGTTTCTGAAGGTGTAAAAGTAAGTGTTCTTTTGGTCGAGATGTTTGGTTGTTCTTCATTTTTATGGGGTATCACCATTTTATTTGTCAAATGGGTTGTTTTAATTTTTTTTGGGAAGTCATTTCTTGTGCATGATGGAGTTATTAGCCTTTGTTATGTAAAGGGTCATTGTGAATTGATTTTCCAAAATCTAGTTTTATAGTTTTGTGATATCTTATTGGTCAATTGAAAAGTTCATTTTTTGAATGTAACGTATGGAATAAAGTGATAACATTGATAAATCTAAATATATGTCATGCATGTGAATCATTGTGGTGTATGAGAACGACTTTGAGATACGCACCAACCATGAAAATCTTGATAAGTTAAAAGACGGTTTGTCCCCTCAAACATCCTTGGATGTACTTTTATTTTTGTATGTGTTTTGTAAGCAGTGCAATGAGACTGAAGAGTTGCTGTTTTCGGTTTCATTATTCTGGGAAATTTGCACCGTTTTATCCCGAATTGGAATCAACAGCATTATCCGTAGTTTTTTTTAGCTTATATTCTTTCATGTGACACAATGACACTTTTTCTAGTATCTTGTTAATACATGTAAGTAGTAAAGTATGCATTACATTATGTTGCTGTTGTATGTAGCTGAAACCAGACCTCAAAATTTCAATTTGTTACATATGTAGTAAATCATATCATTGTGTTTAATTCATTTGAGTTAAATAAGGAATGGAAGATTTTATGGAGGATGCCATCTGTTTGTCCATGCATTGCTGCTTTTTCAGAAAGGATTAAATGTTGCAATGTGAAATGATGTTAATCGTGGAATTCTGCAATTTATTTCACTATGGTTGGCCTCCAAATCCATAATGTTGTTTATTAGTGGCAAAGAAATTTTAAACCCCTAGATAGTGCCACACTGATATCTTTGTCGATCTTGCCTTTAATTTTTAATTTTTTTTCTTGATCTCTTTCCAGTACAGTCTACACAGTGTGAAAACAGTATGTTGCTAGTATTACAAGCATTTATTTTCACAGTATAATGCAGCTCGTTCATCGACTGAAAATGATTTGAAGAGGTCCATTCTATTTTGGGACTTATACTTGATCTTGTTGATATTTCTTAGGTGCTTAGCAGTGAAAGGTGTTTGATTTAATTTCTGTCGACCGTCGCCATGGCAAACATATTAGAAGATGAGCGAAGTTTATACGAACCCCTGAAGAGATGTTCCATACTTTCATATGGTGTAGGCCACATGCTAAACGACATCACGTCGGCTTGTTGGTTCACTTACCTTCTCTTGTTCTTGACCGATATTGGTCTCAGCCCAAGGTGCTTATTTCCACCATCGTTATTGATTTTATACTTTCTCTGGTTGCAATATTAGATTTCTTTGATTTTTTTTCCTAAGCATCGTTCTGTACAAATTTATAAGCTTACATCAGGTAATACCAGTCGAGACATGACATATTTGATTTTGACTTCACAGAGAGGCTGCAATCGTCATGCTCTCGGGTCAAGTAGCTGATGGATTTGCAACTATCTTTGCTGGGGAGCTGGTAATTTGCCTTCTTCGCATTGCCTAATTTGAAATAGCAATATCGTTTCATGCTTAATTCTCTAAACTTAATGTTTCGATGCTAATGGTGAACTTATTATTTGATCAACGTCTATTAGAAAAAAAACTTTCTTCCTCTCCAGATCGACAGGTTTGGCCATTTCAAACTATGGCATTTTGGAGGTTCCACTCTGGTGGCAATTTCCTTCTCTTCTGTCTTTGGTGGCTGCATGCTTTGCAAAATCTTCGGAACCGACTCACCAACACTTCAGACGATCGGATACAGCATATTTGCAGCGATTTTCAACATCGGTTGGGCAGCTACCCAGGTTTCACATATGTAGGTGGCATTCAATCTCTTGGACAGTACTGCTATGTTTTAATGAATGTTGTCTAGTAATTGTGCCATGGATCTCAGGGCGATGGTCAATTGCATGACGATGAATTCAACAAGTAGAGTTTCTCTTGCAAGTTGTCGTAATGCTTTCACGATGGTTAGCACTGTCTGCATCTTTTCTTGGACATGCTAACGTGTGTGTATATATATATATATATGCTTATCTAAGAAAGTTAGATGTTTTTTTTTCGTATGAAATTGAAGGTTGCGAATCTTAGCTTATTCGCAGTTGCTTTAGCGGTGTTTGGCATTCTAGATGGTAAATCAACAGCTGGTATTGAAAATCAGGTACATCATTCAAAACTTATGTTTCATGGGCATGCCTATTTTCAAGCTTTAAAAGCAAATTTCTTAGCATGTCTCATTTTTCAGTACCGATGGATAGCTTATTTGTCGATATTCATTGGTAGCGCCTTCGTTATCGTTTTCCTTTTCGGTACGAAAGAGCCTCGGTAAGATGCTCTTTAATCGTCAACCCAACTCTTAGCTTATGATTTAGGTTCATATGAAAACGTAAATTGAATTATGTGTTGGTATGGTTCAAGGTCCGTACGACATGTAGATCTAGTGCAAAGTTCAACCAAAAGTTCATGGACTCACTGGTTCAAGAAGGCTCTTTACTATCAAGTTGCACTTGTTTACATGCTTACGCGGTTAGTGACAAACGTATCGCAGGTCAGTATTTATTTCTACAGCTATTGCAAGAAATTGGCTTCGAACAATTTGCATTTTTTATTTTTAAGAATTCTTTGTTGTAATCTTGCCATTGAATATTACCAATTTAGATGGTTATCCATTGGTAAAACATGGGGAGTTAGTACTGTATTTCATTTGCAAGGAATTAATGTGTGTGTGTGTGTGTCTGGTTGAATGCCTCCATATTAGTGCACATATTTGCTTTCTTGAATTTCACTCTACATTTCCCTTTATCTGTTTGGATTTAAGCTTATCTATGAGAAGCTCCAATAGTTTGATCTTATACGATTTATCAATGCTAGAATTATAAGTTTTCCTAAATGAACTGTTGAGGGTGGGTTTTCTCATTTAGAAATTGAAGAGAGACATATATAAACGCTAACTAGGAAACGTCAATAGCCTAATATCATTGCTCACTTGATTTGCAGGCTCTTCTTGCGGTTTACGTAATTAACGACCTTGAAATGCCACAATCTTCTAAAGCTTTGGTATTGCTTACATCCCTTCAATAGCTCAAATCTGAACTCTTCGCCCGTATATTTGATAATCTTATTAATAATTTTCCAACACTGTTTCCAGGTACCAGGCATTATCTATGTCTGCAGTTTTTTTGTGTCTGTAATCCTCCAGGAAATGAAATGGAACGCATGCCGTCTCAAGGCCTTTTTCACTGCTGGAGCTATTTTTTGGATGTTCTCTGGTGCAGGGATATTTGTTCTTCCCAGCCAACTTCGTCACTTTATGTATGTTCTTTCGATAACCAGTGGCATCGGCAACGCTCTCATGACGGTACGTTGATGATCTCCTTTGTGTATGTTCAGTTTATGAATGTGAATGAATCTCAATTTACTACAAATGTATCTACTAAAGTCTAGAGTGCCCTATGTAAGTTTAAATATCTATTTTCAGTATCAGGTACTAAAACTTGGGAATCAGAATATTTATAACAAATACTAATAGCACAACGAATCTCTCTAGCGAGAGTTGGTATTTTAGTTCTTTCCAACCAAAATATTTCTTATGACTAGCACTCACTGGTAGTCACATCAACCAAGCAGCACTACTCCACTGCCTAGGAACATAGAAACCGCTCTTTTCATTATCATGGTTTGATCAAGTACAATTTAATTCATCCCTCGCCTGTCGAATGTGGTCAAACAAGTTTGAGCTTCACTTCAACGGGGACCACTTGTGTTTCTTTAGGAGCAGGGAACGTGTACATTTGATGTTTGTGAGATAACATATATTCAGTTCAAAATATTAACAACAAATCATCTTAAGTTGCACTTTTTTTTGTTCGTTTCAACTCAATCTGAATCAGATTCAAAATTCAGATCAAACTGTAGGAATCAACAAATCGAAGTTACATATGTTTGACATTTTCTGTATATTGTTATGATATTTTAGAGAAACCTATGTTTGAATGTGTAAGTAGAGGATACTGTTAACGCTCCATGTAAATATGTAATGTGAAAATTTATGCACACTTCAGGTAACCGGAGTTAGCATGGAAAGTGTGTTGGTGGGCGAAGACCTCAGCAGCTGCGCTTTTGTGTACGGCTCATTGAGCTTTTTGGACAAAATGTCGTGCGGAATCGCTCTATATGTTTTGGAATCATACGAGAGTAAGTAGAGATTATTCGTATCACTCGCATCGTTCCTTAATTTCTATTGGTTTTCATAGTGGACATTTCTGTAGACGAGACTTCGAGGATTCACTATGATATCTTGATGTTCTCTAAATCCCAAGTCATAATAAGTCGATACACAGCAAGTACACAACAAGCACTTAAGTCGGTTCATAATCCGGATTTCCTTCTTTCCTAAAGTTTTTCTGGAAACTAATCACTCTTATAAAATTTAAGAAATGTAGCTGACAACTTGATTATCATCCGATACAGGCTCCCCGATCATCCAAGGCTGCCATGATATCAGGAGCTGCCAATCCATAACTCGATACGGCTCGGGCCTAATCCCAGCAGCTTGTTCTTTTCTTGGAGTAATAGTAACATACTCAATGAAGCTTCCTGATTCAAACCCCAAGCAATTGACCGATCCCCTGCTCGTATAGCAATAGGAGTAGGGATGATTTGTATAGCATTTAGAGACGTCCATCAATCGTCGTTGATTCGACTACTACTCGCATTGGCTATTTATTTTCACTGTATATTTTGTTGTTTAGATGTTCAAATGCCGCACTCTGCAAAACTTTGATGTAACTTGGTGCAGTTGTACTTAGCAAGTTCAAGTTTTGGGGCTGCAAATCAAAAATCTTGGGCAGCGTTGATTAAGTTCTTGTTCCCAAATTTCTTCTCAAAAGCATCATCACTAGACTTTTGGAAGTTATGGAGTTGGTCACCTGCACAAAAACCACCTCATCTAGAATTGCTAAATCATCATATTAAGTGACACAACCAGAACCAGAAAGAAGGAAAAGAACACCTTTAACCACTACATATACTTCCTTTCTTTGCAACTGAACGACAAAGTCCATTAAAACAACATGAAGGGTTTCTTTCCTTCGAAACTAAAACTAATTTCAAGAGTTTCCACCGCACCTGCTATTACATTCGAAATCCACATACAGGCATATAGTGGCAATCAATTTCTTCCAAAATAATCCAGAATACATTCTTTTTATAAGAAAATCTTTTAACCGGACTACCTGACGTACTAGAATGGCTACAATCTACAGAGTATATGCTTAAAGCAAAAGACCCTCGCAGCTATGGGAAGCAAGAGTGGAATTGTCCACTTCGGGTTGTCCCACTTGAACTCGAAGATTCAATTTGAAGGTCGAGAAATCTGCAATCGTGTTTTACCCCCACTTAAATCTGTAAAACCTGACAGTGGACTATATGACTCTTCAACCAAGCGCTGCCTGATATGTTCGACCACAAGTTTGTGACAAAGGTCTTGAATTGGCCCTTCCCAGCAATCAACTCCCACATCTCTGAGCTATTGAACTCTATGCTCCTACGAGAGCCTGTGATGTCAACGAGACTAATGCTCATGTTGTTGCGCACAATGCAGAGCTTTCCATTCAAAGATACAAGTGCAGCAGCCTCTAATGCTCGAGATCTGCCGAGATGAAGCCTACTATCAGAAAATCTGCTCCATGAATCTGTTGCTTCATTGTAAATGCGGATCTTGCACCCGTCCCTGCAGTCCAACGCGTAAAGCCTGCTGTTCAAAGAAATGCTAGGATTGCTCCAACCTGTCGTAAGACCATTGTTGATGGGGGACCAGGTATTGGTCTCTGGCGTATAAAACTCACTCATGACTTGACGGTGAGAACTGAGACCTTTGAGAAACCACTTTCCTTCATAGACAACACTGATGAATGGCACCATCGATGTGCTCATTTCAGTGACGAAGGTCCACCGATTTTTGTTCGGATCATATACCTCAGCCGATCTCAAGGTTCTCTGTAGCCCTTCACATTCCCCGCCCGCAACATAGAGACAGTTGTTCATCACACAAGAACCAAAACAATGGCGTTTTCGTAACATGTCTGGAGCTCGATGCCACTTATTTGTCCGAGCATTGTAAAAGACAACACGTCTCATGGATCCTCTCAAAGGGTCTTTGCCACCAAACAGATAAAGATTACAACCACTAAGAACAGCACAACCAAAACCAAGTGCTTCAGAATATTCAACAGGCACAGGAGGGAGCGGTTGCCACATCTGATAAATAGGATCAAAAGCATGCCATGAGATTTTTCGATCCCGATCTCTTTTCAAGACGTATACCCATTCTTCTGCTAATCCAACCTTTCTCCTTAAGGAATAGAAGTAGTTGCCAGACAAAAGTTTGTACCATCTTTTACAGACCATTCGGAGTTTCCGGTGCTCAACTCGAGGGACCCGAATAAGACAAGCAACAGCAAGATCATCTGGAAGTTCGGGTATAAGGGGAAGTGGAACCTTAGACCGTTCACGACGAGAGCTCTTCTTCTTGGGTCCTTGAGGCTTTATATCGGGTTGGAGGCAAAGTTTTGTTCCAGGGACGAACTTGCTAGCTCCTGCAACGGTCTTAAGACCCGCATCAACTCTACAATAGCATGAAACGGAATCGACCTGCACGCACACAAAATGTCATAAAATATTGATGCATTCCAGAAGAAACAGACAAACGACCAAGAACAATAAATGACCGATACAAGGTTACAACAAGGAATGTTGGAAACTTTAGTGGTACAGGTACCAACAAGAAAGAGCAATGGCAGCAAATTTACTGAAAGTCGGTACAAAGAAAATCCATATATTTCTCCCCACAAAATTTTCCTCCTAACACTAAAAGAGCACTTTCTACAAAAATCTCAGCCCTTAAGACAGCTAGTGGAGATTCAGAAAGGAACACCCCACTAGATGAATTTGACCATGCCTCTAGAAGGCAGCTTATGTATCAAAATTGGCTCACTTTTCGGACGAATTCCATACCTAAAATGCCATTAAAAATGAAATCTAAATGAGTACTCCTCAAAGAATACCTGATGAATAACATGCAATAAAATGCCTCCTAGACATACTTGAAGAACACATGCACGGCAGCACAACACAAAGTGCATGAAGTACATCCATGAAGACACAAATCTAAGTGCACAACTCAAGCCACATGAATTAACGAGAAAGAGGAAACAGAAAACAAGGAAGAGAACCACATATTGTTGGACGTACACCAAATCACTTGGGAATCTAGAAAAACGCAAGTATCTTTACATGCTTTAGAATTTTACATGGAAAGATGACCTTAACATGGAACATCATGGGAAACTAGATTTACCACCAAACAAATTGGAGATAAAATGAGGAGAGAAAACAAAATAAGGACACCAAAAGAACACCATTAATGCATAAACAAGAAAAAACATATTCTGAAAAATTGAGAAAAATTGAAGTTTGAACAAGTGCGATCTAATGCTTGGTACTAGCTTTACCAAAACTAAATTAAAAAACAAACGATATCGAACACACATATTGGGTTAATGCCTTCTATTCCATCGACATACATTCAAAAAGACATTAACCCTTTACTATGCTAAAACTACCAATTTAAGGCCTCCGTTCTATCAACAGACATTCACCAAGACATCAATCCTTTATTTTATCTTTCATTTTCTTTAACCAGTGACTAAAAAAAATAAACCTTTTATAAACTATACCGAAGCGAAATATGATGAAAACAAAAGTAGATTGCCAAAAAAAAACCAAAACCATTATTTTTCTTCAAACACAAACATCTCAAAAAAGCACAAATTAAGGTAAAAACAGAAGAAAACTCGAGATCTCACCAGCGGCGCTTGGATTCGAACCCCACCTCTCCTCAGCCTCTGGGACGCTTCCACCGACCCATCCATCCAACCCCACCAACCAAAACCCCCCCCAAAAAAATCTCACTTCACCTGAAAACCCAAATTTCGGGATCAAAACCGAGAAAGACACCGACCCATTACTCCATGATGAATGGGGAATTGAACCCGACGGGAAGTTTGAGGTTTGGGTGGGAATGATCGCACCTTTTCGGGCTCCCTCATTGATTTGGTGCCTCTGGGAATGGGGGGAGAGAGAGAAGAGGACTCTCACGTCTCCAACTCCACTTTGAGCTTCTTTTTCTTACTTTTTTTCAGGTTTGGTGTAATGTTTGGGGTTTGATTTCGTCTTCCGGTCAAATGTTTTGGAACAGAAGGTGTGACTCTTGTCTGCCCAGTCTTGTTATAATTACAGATTTTTGTGGTTTTCTTTGTTTTATTTAAATATTATACTTTTCCAATTAGAACACACATATAGTCTACAGGGTTTTTAAGGAATTTTTTTCAAAATAATCAAAAAAATAAAAAATTGTAAAAATATGCAATTCAGAAACTCAATTGGCAAAATATGCACATTGAAAAACGACACTTGAGATACCATTTTTATTAAGTGAAAACGGCACTGCAGATGCCGTTTTTCAACTAAGTAAAAAACGACACTACTGGTGTCGTTTTTCACTTGCTTAAAAACAACACCACTGATGTCGTTTTCACCCTAGATAAAAACGAGATGTCGTTTTTAACCTAGGGTTTAATTGGCCTGGTCAGCCACCATCTTCATTCTATCACTCCTAAAATTTTCCCCACTCCTCATTAGTCTCTATCTCCGACGACCAACAGTGTTGAAGTTAGGTTTTTATTTTGTTTTTAGTTTTTTTATTTTGACATGAAATACAATGCATGTATAGTTAATGTATTTGTTTTTATGTTCATGTATGTATGAAATGTAGATTTTCTACAATCGAAGTAATGAGCTCCGGTACCGGATTGGTTATGAGTTTTTTCGATGGATTTGTTACAATCGTAGATGAGGTACCAGAATATGAAGGTGGTTACAGACGAATGCAGATGAACAGATGAGCAAGATGCAACAAATCTTTTTTTGTTGAGAAAATCCTATGCAACCAATAACTTCGTCTATCTTCTAAGTTATCGTATTCAGTGTACGCAGCAATACGCTCATCGACATTTCCAATCACTGAATCTTCAATCCAGTTCTCGTCAGGCTCTATGTCTGGCAAATGCCTCAAATCTAGTAGTACTGGTAATGGTGACAATTCATTACTAACGATGGCTTCATGTACGTGGCTATCAGGTTCTCGATTCACTGTGTCTGTCATATGATGAAATATGTTCTGCAGCTCCGGAAGTGGGGCTGAATCTACATCAACAATGTCTATCTCATCACCATCCATCTGATCATCTGCATCATCATCATCTGTCTCATCACTATCTGCATCTTCAACCTGTCTTCCTTGAGAATGTGATTGAACTACGTCTGCTTCATAATTACCAATATTTATTGGTATGTGCTCGTACGATCCAAAATAGGACTGAGGAACTGCCGACGAAGGAACTGCTTCATATTGGCTATATGTTTGTGTCATTTGTTGATAATCCACATTCAACTGACTGTGGTGGACAGTAGTATAGTGTTTGAGTTGTTTCTCAACAAACAATACAACTGTATTCATGAAGTTATATAGAGATAGCATTGTAGTCGTGCTCTGATCATCAAAAACTTGAGCATATGTATACTTTTCATACGGTGGTCATTTGCAGGTTAACTTTAGATCAAACTCTCTTTCTTGGAAACCACAAACTTGACAAACTGATTCACAGAGATCATCATATCGCATTTGTGTGTTAACATTAAGCATTCGTCTGTAACCACCTTCATATTCTGGTACCTCATCTACGATTGTAACAAATCCATCGAAAAAACCCATAACCAATCCGGTACCAGAGCTCATTACTTCGAGTGTAGCAAATCTACATTTCATACATACATGAACATAAAAACAAATACATTAACTATACATGCATTGTATTTCATGTCAAAATAAAAAAAATAAAAAATATAAAAACCTAACCTCAACACTGTTGGTCGTCGGAGAGAGAGACTAATGGGAGTGGGGAAAATTTTGGGAGTGAGATAATGAAGATGGTGGCTGGCCAGGCCACTTAAACCATAGTTTAACAACGACATCTCGGATGCCATTTTTATCTTGGATGAAAACGACACCAGTAGTGTCGTTTTTTACTCAGTTGAAAAACAACATCTATAGTGTCGTTTTCACTCAATAAAAATGGTATCTCAATGTCGTTTTTCAATGTGCATATTTTGACAATTAAGTTTCTGATTTTACAATTTTTTATTTTTTTTTATTATTTTGAAAAAAAATTATTTTTTTAAAGTTGTTAGTTAACCTTAAATAAAGAGAAAATTAACTACGGTTTATTTTTTATAAGAACTACCACTACCACAGTACCACTACCACTATTTCGTTAATAATATGAGAAACACCACGTAAGAGTTTGTAATACATACAAAGTTACAAACCACCATAACCCAAAATCATTCATCCTACCCAAACAAAAGCAAATCATAGAACACGATGGATAATAACTTCATCGAATAAGTCTTTAGAATCTAGAAAGCATAAGAGATACATTAAACTAAAAAGATGTAGGAAATGTTATCCCTTTAATTTCAATGGCTATTCAAAGCACATGCCACCTATCAAAAGTATTAAAAGCATCCTTGACGGGTCGCTGACTCGGTCGTTCGCTGGAGCGACCCGATTGGTCTGGGTTTTTTTTATATTTTATTTTGGTATTTGTTTTAATAATCAGATGTTTATATTTTGATAAATAGTTAGGATTTAAGTAGTTTTAGTTTATATTTTGATAACAATTAAAATTAAGGTTTATTATATTTTGATAACGTTATAATTAAAGTACGAAAAAATATACTGAAATACATCAACTTCTCTGAAAATTATAGAGAACTTGTTCTGATTTAGCTTAGCTTCCTAAACAGGTTTTCCATTTTATAAGTTTCCTCAAGATGGTTTTAAGATAATTATATTCTCAGACAAGATTTCAAAAAGATCAGATAATACATCACACAAGTACTGTAGATTGTCAGTCCGACAAGATAGGACATCACATGCGTATTGTAGTTTGCCAGTTCGACATGATAAAGAAGGAAGTGGTAAAACATATCTCGTCAAACATGTCTAATTTAATGAACTCTAATTTAAAATACACACCGACCTACTCCTCTGATGAAGGAAGTAAGCACTGAAGCACTCGAAGAGCTTGAGCGTGTGGCAACTCGTGGACGGAGTCATGAGGCTTCAAGGCGACGCCGCGCTAGGATCCAAAACCCCGATAGAGATCGGGGAGAAGGTTATCGTCGTCTTATTTCTGATTAATTTGCTGAAAATTCTGTGTATGGTCCTCGTATTTGCAGAAAAAGATTCAGAATGAGGATGCATGCATTTCTGCGTATATCGAGTGTCGTTGAGACTTTTAACGTGTCCTTCCAACCAAGGTTGGATGTTGTTGGTCGAATAAGTATACCGGGACTACAAAAAACCACTACAACCCTGTGAATGTTAGCCTACGACATTGCAGACGATACCGTTGACGAGTATCTACGCCTTAGTGAGACGACGACAAAGATGACTCTTCAGAAGTTCATAGAAGGTGTGATAGTCAACTTCGGTGCTGAATACTTGAGAAAACCCACAACAGAAGACATGGCAATGCTACTTCACGTTGGTGCGCAACGTGACTTTCCGGGCATGATGGGGAGCATCGATTGTATACACTGGAGTGGACAAATTGCCCAATATCTTGGAAAGAACAATACCAAAGCCGGAGCGGCAACACAACAATTGTAGGTGTTTTGTGGTTTATGTCGTGTAATATTTGAATTATGTAGTGTATTATTTGGTTTATGTCGTGTATTTGGTTTATCGTCTCGTATAATGTAAGTTTGCGTTTGCTTAAATTAATGTAAAATTTGATTTCTTAATATTAATGGTATTTATTTAGTATTTGGTAATCATTGATGATTAAATAAATAAGGTATAAGCAATTTGGAAATACGAGATTTATTGATATTTTAATTTTTCCAAATAGATTATTAATGTTTTTGGTAAATATAAATGATTTTGGAATATAATAAAAGTTGAGAATGAAATTAAGAATGTAGAGAAAAAAAGTGTGATGAACTATATCATGGTTAATAAGTAAATAGTGAATGTAAAAAAAAAAAGTTGAGTCAAGACGACATCTCAGGTTATTTGCGATGAACTATGTCACGGAGAAGAAATATAATTTATGGTTAACGATGCTTAAGTTTCCTCGTCCATCAAATAATACGGAAGTGACGGCATGTCAAATTTGCAATAACCCAAGATCTAAAGCGATTAATGGAGTAGGCAGAACCATCGACCGTATTGGTATCGCCTAACCAAAATTTCACCAAAGAGAAAGTATCAGAAAAAAAATTGTATTTAAATTTGATGTCGACCTTTGGAAGTGGTGCTTTTCTAAATGTACCAAATGTAAGCAATACCTACAATATCTTGTAAGTCATTCAATGAAATATTACAATTATAGTTACGTAATTGAGTCAATACGTTCTTATTCCATCCTTGAGAAATGATGTCTCACGGTTGCACAATACTGCACTCCAACCAAATAATGTGTACTCACAGGTAAAGAAGAGATGCAAAGTATCTTCGATATCCATACAACATAGGTCACACAAGCAATTACAATCAATCACCGATTAAGAAGATTTACTTTGTTGCAATTTATCTAAGAAGAGAAGCCAGATGAAGATTTTAACTTTTAAATGACAAGATTGATACCTCTATGGATAGTTAAGGAAACCATAAAAAGATTTAACTGTGAATTTACCGTCTTTTGGTCATCTCTAAAAGTATGTATTAAACATTTTGTTCATTGATTAATATATTCGTCTTTTGGAAGAGTTAAGGAAGAGACTCTTGGTCTTTAACCGTAGAACTCTAAAAGATAATGGTTTACATAAATCAAAAGTAATTCACAATCGTGATGATTAACATGAAACATTACGTAGGATCGTGTATGGATGGATAATCTAATCACTTTTAAACTAATTTTCTACTTGCTTAATCAAAGATGCAGCGAAATAATCAAACAAAAACAAGTAAAAAAATATATCGCAAACCACACAATGGCACTGTAATATTTTATAGAGGTTCGGCCTTCCGCTTACTTCCTCTATTGCAAGTTCCGTTCAATCTCCCTCGAGTTCCGTCTACGTCTTCACTATTAACCTCGTTCCAGGTCGAGATTAAGCCTATTACAACACAAGCTCCGCAAACAATCCTCGCTAGCTTGATTTTTTCTCTCACAATCCGAGAGGATCACTTCGGGCTCTCATCGAAATCTATACTCTTGTCTTGGGCTTTCACCAAGACCCTTACTTCTTTGACAATGAATGAGTGAAACAACACTCTCTAAACTTGAGCACACTTGAGTAGAATATGATTTAAGACTAAAATGTTGAAGGTTTTGAACTTGTGAGTGTGTGGAGCTTTCTCTCTAAAGTTGGAGACAAATAGTAGTGGGAGAGATGTTCTAAACAATGTTTTGAATATCTATTTATAAGCTTCTAAAGTATTATAGCCGTTGGGGTTAAGTGTGGTAAAGAGTTGTGCAAGAAACACAAAATAGGAAATTGCAGCACACATTTCAGTGCTGTCAAACGGTCAAATGATAGACGATTATGAACAAGGATTGGTCGACCGAATAGGGAACGGTCGAACGAAAACATGCTATAACTGAAGATCACTTAAGTTAACGGTCGACCAAAAGGTGGAACGGTCGACCGAAATTTGGCAGGGATTCTGGGGGTTTATGTTCGATCGAACAAAGGCATTTTCACGGTCGACCGAGAAAAGACAGGAAAACTGGGTTTCAAGAAACGTCTTGGAACGGTCGACCGAGGTCAAGGTAATGGTCGACCGAAGGACAACGTATTTTTGGGTTTGGTTAAGTTTATACGAATACGACCGTTGGTATAATACGACAAGTCTAACGGTCAAAAGACACGTGTAGACGGTCGGTCGAGAAGGTCTAAACGGTCGGGCGGTTAATTCACTATTTGATGAATGATCAAACGGTCGACCGGAAATGATGGTTTAGGTTTAGTGAATTCCGGTCTAAGTTTGGATGATCTATTGAAGTCCAAATTATCTGAGATTTTGTGTGTGACTTTTATAAGGAACCTAGTGTGTGTTTAAGTAGTTTTGAACTCTTGTATGCTCAAGTGCACATAGTTCCTAAGACTTAAAATAAATTAAGATTACATGTCTTCAAATGAGCTTTGATTACATGTCTTGACTTGAATCCTTTCTTCCATGAGTCTTGATCACCTGTAGAGGTTAACACAAAGTAATGTATATGTTATGCAATATATGTGCTACACTACAGTGATTATAATTAAGACTAAGTTGATTAAATCATCAAAACATAGATTAAAGTAAAAAAACCAACACATTAATCACCGAGATAAGAATGTCATGTTGGTTAAGAGATATTGTAGCTCTACAAATATTTAACAACATGAGTATATGAAATGGAAAATGTTTATTTCATATATTAATTGACCTAACAAATGAACCATTATGGATTTGTGTTTGTGTCATTAATGATTCATTGTGTCTTTGAATCCTAAGATATGAGACCTATATCTTTTCACGTAAGAAGTGTATTGTTTGATTATTATCAAAAGTTATCAATGAGTATAGTGATAAATGTATTCGTTGGTTATACATGACTTGTGCCGGAAAAAATGATATGTCCAAAGATTATCATTGTCTCTTTTGACTTGCGTTATGATAATGTTGGACATCTTGATCAAACGAAATTATAATGTGCACAATGTAACTTGTGTATAGTTACATATTTATAATTAGCTTAAGAGATTAAGAAATAAATATATAATACAAAGATAACACATTTCTACTTTGTATAATATTCTCAATATCATGAGGCAATGAATAGACACTAATAATATTTTACATATCACTAAGTGAACTATGTTTAGTTCGAGTGAGCAAAACATCTTTGTTATTTTGGTAATTATAATGTGTAGCTAAATACCGCTTATAGTTTATGATATAATGTGTTTTATATCATTGTCAACATAACTTAGATCCTCCTATAGGTCAAACCACAAAATTAGAAAACAAGAAATATGATTTTATATTTTATATGATGTATTTAGTTTCATGTGTTATGAAATAACTTAAATGTGATAAAATAATAAAATCAGTATGTCATAAAAACAAAATGTTTAGAATAAGGGTTTTTTGCTTGCATGCCATTTGAAAACACTATATTTCCGTTTATGTCATCATTGTATAGCTATTTGTATTAATGTCACTAAAAACTATACAAATTCTATTAATGTTATTAAAAATTATACAAATTCCATTAATGTCACTCTTTTAACCTTTTCCGTTAACGACATTACTATTCCGTTAACGCCCTTAAAATAATTATTATTTTAATAGTATTTACAAATTCTAACTTATATAATTTAATAACTTAGTAATCCAAATTTATCATTTTTATGATCTTTACAACAAAACACTTAAAATCAAGACTGTTAATTTTAACAAGTACAAACAGTGGTGAGACTAGGAGTAAAGGAGGGGGTCACATGACAGCATTCGTTAATCACTCAATTTACATTCTAGTCACAATACATAAGTCGTATGAAATTCTGATTTTTTCACTTTCATTCCAACACGTAATATAAGTATAAAACAGTTTCATTCCGACACCAATATTAGAAGTGTTAAATATATAAGTGTCCACCTCGGCTCAACTACATTTAGGACGGTCAACTTTGGCTCGGCTCTATAGTTCGACTCGAAAAATGTTAGACTCTAGTTTAACTTGAAAATGAAAAATCTTAATGAAAAATCAAAAAATCTTCAAACTTGGTTCGGTAAACGAGTCGCTTAAACTTGAAAAAAATTGATGTTCGGCTCGATAGCTCGTTTGAATTTTTTATTGTTTCATTCTTTTTTTGTATTTGTTAATAACATAATATAATACTTATGACTCAAAATTTCGTTTGACTCGGCTCGTTTACACCTAGGGCTGTAAATGGGTAATATTTTACCCGCAACCCGCCCCGCCCCGCCCCGCCTAATGCGGGTAGCGGACAAAAAAATGTTACCCGCCAACCCGCTAACCCGCCACCCGCATAACCCGCCTAATAAGCGGGGCGGGTTGCGGTTGTCTTGCAACCCGCCCCGCATAACCCGCAACCCGCCTAATCAAATATATTATTAATTTTTTATATACCAAAATCATTTTAATGTTTCAATTTTACTCATAACAATTAACCCACATTACCAAATCATTATTCAACACTAACCAAATGTCTAATTTTTCACTCAACACACATCCAATTTCCCAAAAAATACAATGATTAATTACTATTTTTCAAGTTTTGATGTTCTTTTATTTTTCTTAGAAAAAATCAAAAAAATAATAATTAAAAAACCCGCCAAACCCGTCCCGCCTCACCTAGTCCATCCTTATGTGGGACGGGTAGCGGTTTTTTTATTTTTGACCAGCCCCGCCCCGCATACCCGCTTAACTTATGCGGGACGGGTAGCGGTGAACCAAAAACCCGCCCCACCCTGCCCGGCTTACACCCCTATTTACACCCCTAATTGCATTTATTGCTTTAAAACGGTTTGACTTGAACCGTTAAGTATAAAAACTTTTCTTCACAAATCTAGCATAAGCTGCTAAGAAATTAAGAACGACGTGTTTGAGGTTAATGTTTGAATCCGTCCCTGCGTCAACATTTTAATTTAAGCAATCAACCAAAACATTTTCTTACATTTTAATTGTTTAGAATAAAGCAAGCAGGAGTTCAAGCTTGATTTTGAATATTATCATTGTTGATTAAACCAAATTCCTTTATGTACTGAAACCTCAGTCCTATGTGGAGGAACATACGTGGTTTTGTCTTTGTTTTAATTATAATATTACATAAAATCCAAACAATGTAGAAAATAATGATTTGGGCCGTAATTTTTTTATATAATAAAAAAAAATTAAAATTTCGAAATCTAGGAATTTTTTTTTTCTTTTCGAAAAGTAGGTGGATCGCGGGTGGAAACCGCGATCCGTGGTGCACGGATCGCGGGTGGGAACGGATCCAATGTGGGGCACGGATCGCGGTTCCCACCCGCGATCCAATGTGGGAACGGATCCAATGTGGGGCACGATCCAATGGGGGTGGGAACGAGGGATCGCGGGTGGGGCACGGATCGCGGTTCCCACCCGCGATCCCTCGTTCCCGCCAAAAAAAATTTTTTTTTAATTTTTTTTTAATTTTTTTATATCTGTTTTTATTTTTTATTATAATTATTTTTAATCTTTTTTAAAATTTTTTTTTCAAAATATGTTTTCTAATTTATATTATTTTTTAAAAATTTAAAAATTTGTTTTTAATTTTTTCAAAAATCGACCTCCAAATCACGTCGATAACCCGACGTATTGAATTGTTAGGGTATTTTATACAATAAAAAAACAAAATTTCTTTGTCAGAATAATAAATTATTTACAACTAAATATTAAACAAACACTAAAATTAATTAAAACAAAAAATTGGAAACGTTGTCAAAAATTCGTAGGGTGTACACACATTACAAACATGTTTTGAGGTCGATACAGCAAAAAATTTAAAACACAATTAAAATTTTTTAAAAAATATTAAAAATTACAAAACATATTTTGAAAGCAAATATGATAAAAAACATAGTTAAAACGATTTTAAAAAAATCAAAACATCAAATACTACAACTAAAATCCGTCACTTTTTTTAATTTCTTTTATTGTTTTTGATTTTTTCGGTGCACCACGATCCGTGCACCACGATCCGTACACCACGGATCGCGGTTTCCACCCGCGATCCACCTACTTTTCGAAAAAAAAAATTTTTTTTCCTAGATTTCGAAATTTTAAATTTTTTTTTATTATATAAAAAAATTACGGGTAATATTCGTCTTTAAAAATGTTCGGCCGGCCGTAAGTATTAAAAAAATATACCATAGTTTAAAAAGACCATAATACAACCAAAACGTCCACCTCTGGGACCCATCCCTGACATCCTCTACCATCTTCTCGAACTCACTCCCCCCTTTTCTTCACCAATTACTAAACCCCACTCCCATTCCATTCCACTCCATCCCACCTCTCCCTCGCCATGGCTTCCATCTCCCTCCCCAGCCACCACCTCTGCGCCCCTCCTCCGCGCCGCACCCGAACCAATCCCGTCCTTCTCACCCCCATCAGTCCCCTCAATTGGTCTTCCAGCTTCGGGACGGCGACGTTTCGGTTTGAGAAGAGGACGGGGGAGCTCCGGCCGACGAGATCGGTTGGGGTCCGCTGCGAGGCGTCCCAGGACGGAACCGGAAGGGTGCGTTTCTTTCTTTTCTTCGTTTGATTTCATATCTTGGATTTCACCAATTGATATGTGGTTAGGGTTCGTTTCGCACTCGTATGGAATGTGTGATTCCTGGAATCTTGGAAGTTAGGTAGTTGGTTCCGAATTTTGGTGAGGAATTGGAGGAAAATTTGTAACTCCAGTTTTACAACTCTTGTACTCACAAGTTTACTTTGCTTAAATTCCCAGTGATTGGTGAAAATATGTTTTATGTTGAAGTGAGGAGGAATTGCTATTTTCGGTATCGTAACGAGAGTGGAACTTTTTTTATTTATAATGTAATGGGAGTGGAACATATTTTAGGGGGGAAGGCAGGAACTGGTCAAGTATAGTTTATGGGACTCATGGAATCCCAATTTAAGTTATTCTAAGTTTTCCTGCAAATCGATCAACCAACCTGATTATTGCAAATATGTTTTAGAAAGAGAAGAAGCAATAAATCAAATACTTTAGATTGAAAAGAATGTAAAAGGGTTTTATCGTTTTTACCTTTTAATTTTTTTCTATCCTCTTGTATCCCTTTTTTGGTATCTTTTAGGGATACCTGGTCACAGACTAACTACATTTCCATGATGCATCATGCACAAAGCCTCGAGAAAGTCCTATATGTTTTGAACTCAGGTTTCTCTTTGCATTCAACTAGCTCAGTTTGTAATGCAATTAGTAGGTTTCTCCCGTTCTATACACTTTACTGTAAAGATGGAAGTTCTGTAATATGTATGAAAGTCCTATAAGCACATATGCAGATCTTGCAATGAAAAATAGTAGGATGACTTCCACTTTGTAATTTATCCATATAATTATTGCAGGTTACTCAACAAGAATTCACTGAGATGGCATGGCAAGCAATTGTTTCATCGCCTGAAGTTGCCAAAGAAAGCAACCATCAGATTGTTGAGACAGAGCACCTGATGAAGGCATTGCTAGAACAAAAAAATGGGCTTGCTCGTCGCATTTTCACAAAAGCAGGAGTGGACAATTCTCGTCTCCTTGATTCTACAGTGAAGTTCATTGAGAGGCAGCCCAGGGTAAAGAAGCAAGCCCTACATCTCATTAATTCTTCACTTTTTTTGCAAGATATAGTTTAGAATACATTTAGTTGTATTGTTTTACTGAGTTTTATTTTCCTTTGGGTGTGATTATCATTACGCATAACTGCATAAGCATACTTTTTACATTGTATTGAGGGCCTCCTGTGTTTCGAAAAATATTAATGAATCACTCAATATCTGCCTGCCAAAAATGGCATTTGCTTTCGGTTGTTATGTATTGGCTTTGCTTTCGTTTGAAATTTCATTTTTACTTTGGTCTATGATAGCCTCACAAGAAAATGGTTCTTCAAATCAAACCCCAAGTTTCAACATTAATGACATTATCTTTTGGTGGATAGTTTAGACTGCAGGTCTTAAGTACTAAAAGTTTAAATTGAAATGTAAATGTCTGTCTAGTATCACTGCAAATGCTTGTGGTTTCTATAATCTAGTGACCAAGAATTTTTAATTTCTTGCGACCAAGAATTAATTGCATATTGACGCCACGTAACCAAGTCCGTCGTATCGTGTTTTTGTACCTTTTGTAAACTTACGTGAATGAGGAAATAAAAATATCCGTTTTACTCTATAGTCCAAATATTATTTCCATTTTTTCATGAGTGTACACTGTGTACTTTTGAACCAAATAAGTAAAATAGAGTTCTTTATCTCTCTAAAAATTGACATCTGTTTACCATGATATATCAGTACAAAGTTGTTGCACAATCAGTTTATTCATCTCCACAAATTGCTTGGCGAAACAAGAGAAACATGACCCATCTCCTCGATTTCTCTGTTCTTCTCTCCTCTTCTCCTTGCAATTACTTTGATATTATCTTATTAGACCGTTCTTCTCTTTTATAAGAATCATTAATGACTTGATATCAACATCTTTTTACTTGTAGTTACTTTTAATAGCATTTGAATCATACATTACCTCATCAATGTTTAATTGATAGCGACGTACTTTCTTAGTTTCAAAAAGACTAGAAGAGTTCAGAAAAATAAAAATAAAAATATATACAAACCTTTTGTTAAAATTTTAAATTTGGACTTCAAGCTGGCTTGAATCGGCTAATTAGCTCGTCAACTCCGCTCAAGTTCAACTTGGCAGTTGGCACGAACAACCCCAACGACACTTCAAAATTGAGGATTATAGGATTAGGACCATATAAGTGTTCTTCCTTTAATTTTAAATGATGATGGAATATACAAATTTCAACACTGAATTGATTTAATATGTGTGAAACCTTTTTATTTTCAGTGGATATAATATTTATGGAAAGTTGCGTATTAAATTTAATTTATATTCAGTAAGCTAGCTAGCAGTAAGGATCAAATCCTTTGTTTAGCAGAACATCACGGTTGAGCTGCAAGTGATGATTGCATTTTGCAGTAATACTGTTAGACCATGTTTAGCCGTGACGTGGACGATCTGATTATGAACTTTCTTTATCTTCTATTTCTTTTTCACGTCAACTTTCTCTCTCATCCACGTAAGTTTTCTTTATTCCCAACTCACTTTCTTCTCTTTTCTATACTATCCACCTATTAACCGCAACTCATCTCTCTCATCCACATCATTTCAGAACCGATCTTGGAAAAAAATTAAAAAAATTCTAAAAAAACAAAAAAATTAAATCACGCATGCATGCGTGAACAGTGAGGTCCCGGTCGTAACAACCGGGTTGTCGCTCCCCGATGAGGGGGCGATGACTCCCCGTTAAAGATGATCTTAAAATGTAACATACTTAAGTTACATTGTTGCAGAGGTTTGTCACATCTCACTATTTTTATGGAAATAACACACTTTTTGCGAATGTATGGTTTATTTTCATTTGATAACACTTATTATTTTAATTAAGTTTCCCATTGGAGAAATGAGTTTGATAACAATGTTGTGAAGTAATATCAAGTTTCCAATTTTTTGATGTATAATTGTGAATGAGTTTGAAATAATTAGAATAAGTTTAATTTGAATATCTTTGAAATAGAGCGAGATGAGTGAGAGTGTGCAAGGTGGTTACCAACACAAGAAATAGTGTTGTGCATGTATCAAGGTAAAGAACATTGATAGATGTGTTGGAAGTAATTAAAGATAAAATGGTTTTTTTTTTGTTATTGGGGACCACCTATTCACTGAGATGCAAATATCATCAATAATAAACAAGGAGATAGATCATGTTTCTCTTACAAAGTGTGACTACACGTAGCCATGTAGGACATTTATCAACAATTTTCCTTTGAACAACATCCCAAAACCAAAATATTATTGGAGACCACGGTAAGATGGAAAATATTAATAATAAAAAGTCAATACATTAATTATTTCCGTTAAAAAAGCAAGGCCTACAAAGTCAATAATTTTCCTTTAAAAAACAGACACAGCAAACCCAATTTTTTTATTATAATACGAAATTAAAAATTTAGGTAAATGAGGAAAAATTTCGAGATCTACTCCTCTCTGACCAGCCATGCCTGAGGCGTCCCCCACCCCTCAGATTTGGCAAGTTCGAGGGGTGATCACCATCTTACACCCGTGAAAGTTGCCTCTTTCCATTCCTCCTCTGGTGATAGCATATTTCTGATCTGTCAGAGTGAGTTGTTGATATTTGAGGTAAATTTTTCCGTCATAGTTTGAATGACCTCTATTGAATAGTTAGTAATTTTGTCAAAAATCAAACAATTTTAGTATGAAATTGACGAAAAAACTTTGCATTATTGTAGATTAACGAAAATGATTCTGATATGTGTACTTTGGTGGTGATATAACTCAGAATACTAGCATTGATGTGGAATACACAATAGGCCCAAGACTTACACTTTCGGCGAGAGAAAATGTGACATTAGAAGAAATTAAGGGTTGGATTTACCAAAGTGTGTCGATTATAGAATCTCGGTACTCGATTGACATTCAATGTCGAGTCCACATTGCACCGATAAATTACTTTTACTTCAATGTGATGTTCGTATATAATGAGAACTACTGAAAAATAACCTATGGGACTTATTAAAAAATGGAGATGGTTGAGCTATATGTCAAGTTGAATCCTTTAGAGATTGGGTAGAATGTTTAGATGTTTGTGGGTAGCAAACCCGGTAGTAGCAGTGGTCCACGATTTACTCAACAATTATGTGTTGCAAACACCATAACAGAAAACAAGTCAGCATACGAGTAGAACTTTTGATTTAAATCAACAAGAAAGAACAAACTTCGAGGCGATACCGGCGAGGATGAAGAAGAAAATGATGACAAAGATTAAAATATGAAGTCGGAGGCGATGAATGAATCATCAGGTGAGGAGGATGAGGAGGTTGAGGAGGATGAAAATATTGGTCCGAATGTAAAACGGTTAAGTCAATTCAATCCATTTAAAGGTAGGGGTTAGGTTCACCCAGCTAGTAGCTTCCATGATTCTTCTTGTTGGATTCCTGTAGATACAACGTTTATACGAACTAGCGTAGCAATTGAGCGATTGTTAGCTGAGAATCAAGCCTTTTCATTGAAAGACGCTCTCTCAAGAGTGCCATATCGAAATGACATATTGACAATAACCGAGAGATTAAGGTGCAAATATGTAAATTGTAGTTGAAGCTTATACACTACATGAATTGGTTCTAGTGACGGGTGAGCAATAAGAATATGCTCGTACAAGCATATTTGGAGGTCCACGACTACCCGAATTGATCATGCTCAGTTGAGTGCGAAGATGATGACTGATATCATCCTTGAAGATGTCGAAAATAATGTCTCTATTCCGATTAAATAGGTTCATGGTCTAGGAAGAAAAGCATTTCCGGGTGTTAACCCAAAGTGCAATAAATTGTGGCGTGCCTGTGAGATTGATGTTGCATACATGTTTGGAAGTTGGTCAAGTTCATATGCATTGTTCCTCAACAGGTAAATGTCATTAAACGATCAAATCTGGGGAGTAAAGCTATAGTTTATTCCGACCATTTGCCATACGCTGTTGTCCATCAGTTTAAATGTGCAGCATGTGCCTTCAGTCTTTGTATTCAGGTTTTTTGATATATACGTCATGTTATCAGCATAGATGCCTCATTTCTAAAAGGTAGAAATGAAGGAAAGTTGCTTGTTGTTGGGCGTATGACATTGAGAATCAGCTTCTAGCTCTTGCATTTGGACTCGTTGAGAAGGAAAATATATTCAATTGAGGGTGGTTTATGAGATGGTTGCGGCAAGAGGTGGTTGGAGATAGGAAAATATGTGTTATATCTGATCGACATGCTGCAATAAAGCACATTTTTCGGAATCCCGGTTTTGGTTGGCACGAGGAAGCAAATGAAGCAGTTCATCTCTTATGCACACAACACATTGCCAAAAACTTGCTTAAAACTTGTAAGAACCAATATGTGGTTGATGCTTTCAAAACGGTCTGCATACATAATAGTCCTTGGGATTTGAAAGTCAGTTTGGATCAAGTTGAGTATCGAAGTAAAGATGCATTACAATACATTACATAAAATGTATTAGGAAAAAGGAAGAAACCAATGAGCATGAGCCTGAGGTTCCTAGCAAGTGGTCGTTGTGTCATGATGGAGGCCACAAATGGGCATAATGATAAGCAATGTCACGTAGTCCCTAAACAATGTCTTCAAAGAATCTCGGTACTCGAATTGAGTGTCAAACCGACCTAAATTCCAACCATATCCGACTTCCGTTTCGATCCTAACTTTCACGTAAATATAGGTTTAAGAGTGTATTAGGGATACAACAAAAAAATTAGGAAAAAACGTCGAATGTGTGTTAAATAATGAGTTTTTGAATTTCAGGGGGGCAAAGTGTTACAAAATTAAAGTTCAGGGAGGTAACTGTTAACTTTGAAAGTTTAGGAGGACAAAGTGATACTAAGACATAGTTCAGAAGGTCAAACTGTAATTAACCCTTTATTATAATAATAAAATTTAGGCCCATCAAACAGGTCAGTAATGCAACCAAAAAACCCTTATAGAAGTCGATAATAATGGCCACTTGCATTAACACCAAAGATTTTTGTGTCACATCCTCACCTCGGTGGCGCAAACCCCCAATAATTTAATTAATTAAAAAAACCAAAAATATAAATAAATAAAAAGCCGACGAAACACAAAAAAACGAAAACAGCCCTTTCCATCCATCCCTTCTCCGTCGAAGAAACGGCGAAGAAGAGATCGAGCTCTAGGGTTAGGGTTAGGGTTTGGGGAGCGGAGATGAACGTCGACGAGGGGGGCGGCATCGCGTCCAACACGCATGGGAACCTCGACGAGCAGATCGCGCAGCTCATGCAGTGCAAGCCCTTGCCGGAGCAGGAGGTACGTGGTTTCGAGGTGATCTCGACCGGGGGTGTGTGGATCGAGGTGGGGACGAGTGGATCTGAGAGGGTCAGGGTTGGGGTTTGGGATTCGGAGTGGGAATGGCGGGTTCGGAGTGCGGAATTGGGTTGAACGGTTGTTGGAGTTGTATTTGTTGATTTTAATTTGAAAAAGAAAAAAAAGGTGTTGGAATTTTTTTGTAGGTTAATGATTCCCACCCCCCCCCCCCCCCCCCCCCCCCCCCCCCCCCCCGATGTTTTGGCTAAATAACTGAAGAGTAGATTGCAGGAAATTAGAGGCATATGGATTAGGCTTAGAACAGAAGCACCGATTTAGTTTCGGTTTAGTCGACAAAGTCGAGTCATTTTGGGTAATTTGTAGCTTAACTAGAAGGTTCGGTTTCAACAAAGATGTAGTCAAAACATAGCACCAGGAGGCCCGACAATTCTTTTTAACTAGTGGCATGTTGTAAACAAAGTTGACATCTGTCCTTAATTTGTCTGTAAAATGCTCACTGTGTTATCTTCTTAGGTTTTACATATAATCTCCAGTTAGATGCATTGTAAATATGTTATATCGGTTTTCTTTTGGGTTATGTCGTCTGGACATGTAGTACAACAAAAACACTGAATAGAGGTTAAAGTTTATATGCAATGTCAAACAGTCAAAGCGATAAGCCCAAATGACCAAGATGTCCTGGTTTTCACTTATATTGCCTTGACATGCTTGGTTCCATGTTAGGTAATTTTCAGTGTTATTTTCGAAGGAAACCATGTCGAATGTACTTTGTAGCAAGGGATGGACATTTTTATTTTATTTTTCCAGATTCTGTAGTACCATCCAGTCTAAATACAAAAGAGTGATGCACTGCTGTGGTTGCTTATTTGTTTTTGACGTAGATATCCTGTGTTTAGGTCCGGACCTTATGCGAGAAGGCTAAAGAGATTTTGATGGAAGAAAGCAATGTCCAGGTGAGGTTATTTTAGAAAATTTCCCAACCTTTGTGATTCTTTTGAAATGTTTGTAGCCCAAAATTCAATGCTTTTTTTATGTTTGGTTGCTTACTTTTTATAGCACACTAAATCATTTTACTTGCAAGTTGCCATTTTGGAAATACAAGTACATAACACATTTTGTTGACATCTTACATTTGATAGATTCACTAAATGTTCTTAATCATGTACAGTCTTGAATCTCCACCCCCAATTTTCACTTGTAAATAATGAGTGACAACATTCTTAATAAAATACATCGTTTTCAAAAAAAAGTATCTACATGACTTCAGCATGATTTTGTTCCATCTTTATGTGTTACATTTTTAGTTTTTTTTTGGGGGCTTTTAGTCAGGTTACATTTCAAATTCTCTGTGCCGTATTGAATGCCAACTGGACCAATTAGGATTGAATTGGGATGAGACCGGAATTAAACTAATCCAACCATGAGCGTTCTTAGGAAGAAGAGGGCAAAGACGCATACAGCTCCAAAGACAACATTATCATGGAAGGATGGAGGGAGAGAGGGAGGTAAGGGGTAGGATTTTGACGTTTTGAAGAACATGACTTGGTTTTGAACCACTGCCAAGTATTTAGGCTGCACAAATTGAAGAAGCCACAAAAATAATGTGCTTCATAGATGAGAATTTGTAAATAAGGGATGAGTATATGTAAGATAGTAAGCAGGAAATGATAAAAAAAGATAATAACCAGGATGAGAAGAGAATTTGAAAAGAGAAACTTATATATTTTGGCTGTTTGTTAATAAAAACCACGGAACTGTAGCTCATCGTTTGATCTATTTTGTTTTCACTTGTCCGTGTACTTGTTATGGGCATGGTGGGTAAGAGAATATTTCACACTTAATTTTTTTCATATCCATTTATTTGGATAGAGCAATGTAACTAAAAGGAAGGATACTACCAAAAAAGCTAGTGTGGAAATCTTTACTTATGATTGTGCATGCTACAACTATTGCACTTTCTTTTTTCTCAAGCATTTGATATGTTAAAAAGTGGTGTGGCAATTCAGGATGCAAGATATGATTTTTGCAGTTTGAAGAGTTGCATCTCTCTCAACTGGGATGCATGTTGCCTTGTTTTTTTAAGATGCCTTGTGTTGAGCACTGTCATTTTCATTTTTCAACCCCCAAAGTCCAATGAATTGTGAACCTGTTCTGTAATTGATAAAGAAATCCAAATTTTGCTGGCAACATGTGGAATTGCAATTGTTTTTTGTTTGTTTTTAGAATCATCTAATTTTTACAATCATACAATGTTCATGAAGCCATTTTATGTTATACACTTGTACTTGTACACATGACTCTTCATGATGATATATTGCAGTTTGGCTATGTGCTTTATGTTTCATGCGCAGTCTTGTCTATTTAATCTTAAATGCTTCATATATGACCAACATATTTTCCACCTATTTTAGCCAGTGAAAAGCCCAGTAACAATATGTGGTGACATTCATGGCCAGTTTCACGATCTTGCAGAGCTGTTTAAAATTGGGGGAAAGGTAACTCTTATTAATTTTGTTTTATTTAAGCAAAATGATTGGCTGTTCAATATTCTAGTTGGAATTTCATGGTAGCTTTCTCAAAAGTCACATGCAAATTAAACGAATCCAATGACCAGTTAAATGAGACCCACCGATAAAAAACGCTTATGATTGATCATTGATCATTTCTTTTTCCCCATATTTTTTCACTTCTCTTTCTCTCTGTTTGATTTGCAGATCATATTGTTTAAAAGTGTAAACTTGTAACCTAGAACTCTAGAAGATCAACTGCATAGTGTCCAAGTGATCCATTGATGTATTGATTGCAAAAACTGCTTTAGACATCAATTGCTATACTTCTCGTATTTGTGTTTCTTCAACTGCAACGTCATAGTGGAAGAACAAATAACCTCATTTGGTTCATGAAGTATGGGACTTCTACTAAAAGTTTGTAAGAAGACACTATTATTGGATTATTTCCAGTGTAAGTGGTACGCATCTTGTTATTTTGACAAGTTCGCATTTTTAACTGGAATTGGCCGATGGAATGACACACAAATTTATAGTCTCAGTTTAGGATTTGTCCGATCTCTAATTATATTGTGTATGTGAAACAAAGTCCCTTGCGATGCCATTTGCTTTCTTTTCCTTATTGTGAATTTGTGATGTAGTTTTTGTCTAGGATTTATACACTTGATGAACTTGATTTCCTCGTAACTCAACTCGATATTTTTTCGTCATGACATGCATTCTATGATCTATTTTATAGTGTCCAGATACAAATTACTTATTCATGGGGGACTACGTGGATCGTGGCTATTATTCAGTTGAAACTGTGACGGTAAGATGTTGAACCAATACAATACCCATTGCCAATATTCACTGTGTTGTGCTTATGATTATTGTTTTAGGGGGAATTTCACTTTGCACCCCTCAAATGTACTCATGTATCACTTTGCACCCTTTAAATGTTGATGTCATCAATTTGCCCCCCTCAAATCTGTTAAATTCATCAAATATCACCCCTCATTGATCTGTCGTCAAATTCTCCCGTTAGTTACAAAAAAGACATATTTACTCTCATCTATCAACAAAACCCAAATGTATCATTCATGCCAAAAACCCTCAGGTTACATTTGGGTTTTGGGTAAATGTCTTTTTCTGTGACTAACGTGGGAAATTTGACAACAGATTAACGTGCGGGGAGATGTTTGATGAACTAATAGATTTAAGGGGGGTAAAATGATACATGTGTACATTTGAGGGGTGCAAGTGAAATTTCCCTTTGTTTTTATTTTTGTCTTTAAAAAAAGTGGAATGATTGCAAATCAAGTTGTTAAGAATATCGATGTTATTCCCAGTAAGGTTTTCATTTTTTCCAAACTCCAGATCAGTTGCTTAGATGAAATTTATATAGTGGTTGGTAACTTGCATCATTTCTAAATTCTAATAGGCGTGCCACTTTGCACCTTGAATTGCCAAGGCTTGTACTTCTATCATTTTATGTTTTCAATTAAGTGATGTAGGCAGAAAGTTCTATCTGACCTGCAAATTCGCAATAAACCATTTGTGGTCTTTCACAAGGATAGTACATATACTTGTGGTCTTCCTTTTCTTTGATACTTATAGGGTTTATTTCCCAGCTCCTTGTTGCCCTTAAGGTTCGTTACCCCCAGAGAATTACCATTCTACGAGGAAATCATGAGAGTCGTCAGGTATACTGCTATTGTTATGTTTGTACATTGTTATTATGATTAGTCCATTGCACTGGTGGATCTGTCTTTAGACTCTTAGCGTAATGTTTCTCCACCAATTGCAGATTACCCAAGTTTATGGATTTTATGATGAGTGTCTGCGAAAGTAAGTTCTATATCTTTGTCTTTTGAGTGTTCATTTGTGCTGTTATCGCACTGCTGATTTCTTGTTTATCCCTGCTCATCTGGATACATAAAATCGTTCTGTGTATCTGTCAAAACATTCTTTTGAATTTTCTGTTGTATCTTTCTCATAGCGGCACTCTGTTTCACCACTGCTGTAATAGGGAAATACATTCACAAAATATTTCAGAAACAAAATACACCTTGAAAATTCCTACCTACATATATCTTCTAGATTGAAATTTAGTATTTTTATGTATTACTATTTTGAAGTTCTTGGTGCTGCTGGCACATGGAGCCTAAATTCGATGTGGACAATGGACACAAATTTGTCAACATCTTGAAAAAGGAGAATAATATATAATCGAAATTCTCATTTTTGAAATTAATGACACAAACAAGTGCATTTAGTTTCTCTTTCCAATATTCTCCTTTTATTTCGAACATTAATTTTCAGTGACATTTAATTTAATTTCTTCATTTATATTGATATTGGTGATCGTCCTAAGTTAACATGTTGGAATGTGTATATTACGTACTAGTTCTCTTATGTTTTCTTTATTGCACTTTTGTAGGTATGGCAATGCAAATGTCTGGAAGACATTTACAGACCTCTTTGATTATTTTCCTTTGACAGCACTGGTTTGTAATTTCACAAAAATCATGCTGCCCTTTCATTTTACCTTAGGTTCTCTGCTTCTATGGAACATTGACGTTGTTATTACCCTTTGCTTTTTTCTTAATATTTTAGTTGTACATATTTATTACTGCATTTCTGCATGATCAGTTGAAGACTTGTTTTTCAGTTACAGACTGTATTGTATCGAATGTACCAACCAATAATTTTGCATTCCACTTTCGAATACGTCTTTCAGTAGTAAAAGGCCAGCAACTCATTACCTTGTTTCTTGTCTTCGGTTACGAATTGAGATAATAGTGCTTCATGGTAGGTGAAACATTGTCTTCTCCACCGATCACTGTTCTTATTATTTGCTCATTACGAAAGAGATCTCTGAAGTAGTAAGGAAATTTATTCGGGCATAACAAAATATGGTTATGCATGTTAGCCTGAAAAATGTGTTGGAAGTATATACTATTTTTGTTTTGTCATTTGAGATTTTATGTATCTCACTTAATACCTTTTGTGGCTAGGAGTGGCTAGGTCATGGTCTGACTTCTAGGTATACAACTTGATATCATGGGGGGATATTGGAGGAGAATATCACTGTAAAAGAAAAGATCTTGTAAATCCCCACTTAGCCTAACAGAATAGACTTCTGCACACTAGTCAGCTGAAGAACGTTCTCGTCTTTGAGGATTAACTATACTCAATCTACCAAGTATTACTATTTTATTGTTGCAATAAATTTGTATGTAGTATAATTAAATCCTTTTTAGATGGTACAATAGAAAAATATGTTTTTCCAATTCTCTTAAAAAAATGTTTATTTGTTTGTCAGTTATTAGTTGCACTGTCCTTGATGCCTTTATTTTCTTCCCTTGAAGGTTGAATCCGAGATATTTTGTTTGCATGGTGGTCTCTCACCCTCTATTGAGACTCTTGATAATATAAGAAATTTTGATCGTGTTCAAGAGGTCCCCCATGAGGGGCCTATGTGTGATCTTCTTTGGTCTGATCCGGATGACCGATGTGGATGGGGTATATCACCTCGTGGTGCTGGTTATACGTTTGGCCAAGTAATTGCTGGATCATTTTTTTATTCCTTAGCGCAATTATTATTTTTATGTTTACTGACTTTTATTCTATGTTTTATATAACTTTGTCAGGATATATCTGAGCAATTCAATCACACCAACAATTTAAATTTGATAGCTAGAGCTCATCAATTGGTCATGGAAGGATACAATTGGGGACATGTACTAACTTTTTCTCTTTTTAAATGGTCTATGCAGTTAATCACTAGTATTACTTGCTTTGGTTTTGTTGACCTCTTGTACCTATGTTCAAACAGGAACAAAAGGTAGTGACCATATTTAGTGCCCCTAACTACTGCTATCGTTGTGGGAACATGGCTTCTATCCTGGAAGTTGATGACTGCCGCGGCCATACATTTATCCAGGTCTCTCCAAAAGCTTTAATGACCATTCTTTCAACAATTTTTTGTTTTTCGTAGAGGTGGAGTATATCATTTGTGTAGTGATACCACATGAAATTTGTTTCTTCCATTTTGCAGTTTGAACCGGCACCAAGAAGAGGAGAGCCAGATGTAACCCGTAAAACACCGGATTACTTCCTGTAATTTCGTGTTTGGAAGTAACTCTGCTGTTTTACAGCTGCAAGATTCGTAGCGAAGGACCTGATCGCCTAATATTTTTCAGAAATACTTCGAAGATTTTTGCATGGTTGATGGATCTCAATGCTTGTGCTGTAGAGCTTGCATTCAAGTACTTAAATTGTAAGTTATTTGATTTTGCTTTTTGGTGGCGAAGGAGGTGGAATTGGAGAGATACGGAGGCATGTTTGCCTTCACTAAGCTGCTTTATTTGCCTTATTTTTTGTTGTTGTGTAGAGAGATTTATGATTTTTACATTCCGTTCTAATGTCCCTGTGGTCGTTTTAACAAATCACATTTTCTGTATCACGACTTCACCATCCCAGTGTGTTAGAACTTGCTTACTCATATTCTTCTTTTTCAAAAACTGCGCATGAGTGCCGCTGTAATAATGCTCTTGCACCTTTGGACATCGAAACAGTCCGGGTGTAGAATTATTGTTGCGGGATGTTAAGAATCTATCATTTGTTCACTCATCGGCTTATGCGAAACTAACCAAATATAAATGGAATCTGAGTGGGTCGTAGAAAGTATCTGGATCTGTAATCCTTCATGTTATTTTATCTTGTAATATATAGGATGTACATTATCATAAAATTATATAAAGGTAATTTGACAGTGATTGAAAACATGGATTTACATGACGGCCGTGGATTTGTACAACTCAGATATTTTCTTTGAGTCAGCAACCAGTCAGCGAAATTTCTCTTCGTGCGTTTTGGTCTTTTTAAAAAACGTCGGTTCTTTAAGTTTTACGATTCATTTCCCAATACACAGATAAGACAGTGTACAGACCCTAGGACATCGTGTAGTCTCATTATTCGTGCAGAGTCCACACTTATCATAATAAAATATTTGTTTTTAAATTTTACGTTGGATCAACTTAATTTGTCTAGCTTACTTTATGTGTGTGCAGTTTATATTATGTGTTTGTCCTGTTTACGTTATGTGTCTGTCCGGAATAAGTGTATTTGCAGTCCGGAATAAGTGTATTTGTTGTCTGGAATAAGTGTATTTGTTGTCCGGTTTAAGAATAAAGTGTGTCCAGAAACGGAAAATAAAGTTTGTCCGGAATAAGTGTATTTGCTGTCCGGAATAAATATATTTGCAGTCCGGAATATGTGTATTTGTTATCCGGAATAAGTGTATTTGTTGTCCGGTTTAAGAATAAAGTGTATCCAGAAACGGAAGATAAAGTTTGTCCGGAATAAGTGTATTTGTTGTCCAGTTTAAGAATAAAGTGTGTCCAGAAACGGAACATAAAGTTTGTCCGGAATAAGTGTATTTGTTGTCCGGAATAAGTGTATTTGTTGTCCGGAATAATTGTATTTGTTGTCCGGTTTAAGAATAAAGTGTGTCCAGAAACGGAACATAAAGTTTGTCCGGAATAAGTGTATTTGCTGTCCGGAATAAGTGTATTTGTTGTCCGGAATAAGTGTATTTGTTGTCCGGTTTAAGAATAAAGTGTGTCCAGAAACGGAATATAAAGTTTGTCCGGAATAAGTGTATTTGCTGTCCGAAATAAGTGTATTTGCAATCCGGAATAAGTGTATTTGTTGTCCGGTTTAAGAATAAAGTGTGTCCAGAAATGGAACATAAAGTTTGTCCGGAATAAGTGTATTTGTTGTCCGAAATAAGTGTATTTGCTGTCCGGAATCGGAATAAGTGTATTTGTTGTCCGGAATAAGTGTATTTGCAGTCCGGAATAAGTGTAGTTGTCCATAATAAGAAGAAACTGTGTTCAGAAACGGAACAGAAAGTTTGTCCGAAATAAGTGTATTTGCTGTCCGGAATAAGTGTAGTTCCTGTCCGGTTTAGGAAGAAAGTTTATCATGTTTATGTAGAAAGCTTGTCCTGTTTATGTAGAAAGTTTGTCCTGTTTTGTCCAGTTTATGTAGAAAGTTTGTCCTGTTTATGTAGAATGTTTGTCCTGTTTATGTAGAAAGTTTGTCCTGTTTATGTAGAATGTTTGTCCAGTTTATGTAGAAAGTTTGTCCTGTTTATGTAGATACAATGAGATATTGATGGTACATATTATTGATAATAACTATTACACAATAATATACAATGAGAGCACAAAGACAAACAATACAAGCACAAACACAAACACACAAAAATTACAAAATTAATATATCTTCTCCCAGTAAATAACACACAAACAATACAAAAACACACAAATTACAAAGATAATATATATTTTCCCAGTAAATCGGAAAGAAGATGTAAGACTTAAACATGATCGTCTCATTCACGCTGCTTACGTTGTGAAGAACCATGAGAGTCGACATCAGACGCTTATTCGACGTAATATCTTACTCGAAATGGTGATTTATTACGGAGAGATGTACGACATAAACCGAACAGACGTAAGTCTTCACCATGGAGCGTTGTACCTCTCTCCGGAATAAATCACCATTTCGAGCAAGATATTATTTTGAAGAAGCGTCTGATGCCGACTCTCAGGGTTCTTCACAACGTAAGCAGCGTGAATGGGACGGTCGATGACACTCTTTCTTTCTTCTTCCTTCTTTTTCTGTCATGGGCACTCCAACAATGCAGCAAAGATGTTGTGGTGCGAAATCTTCACCACCGGATCGTCACATTCACGATGCTAACGCTGACAAGAACATCGGGAAGTCTTCGCACCGTCCCATTCACGCTGCTTGTTGTGAAGAATTCTGGGAGTCGGCATCAGACGCTTCTTCGACATAATATCTTGCTAGAAATGGTGATTTATTCTGGAGAGAAAGAATGAAAAAGAAAGAAAGAGTGTCATCATATTTGTATTTGGGTGAAGAGAGAACGTGTTGAGTTGAAACGCATTTAATGTGATATGAGTGGATATCAGGAAGAAAAAACAAAAAAACATTCATGTTTTGGCCACGTAAGGGTTGACATAGATGTCCACGTAGAACGTGTCCGTGACACTGCGTTCATAAAAAGTAACGGTCTCGTCACTCACGAGATAACATGGCAGACAACTTTTATGAAAATATATATTAACACTTTTATTGGTAATTTGTATACGCTTTTTGATGTAGGAGGAGATGACGTGGGGATCAAAATGTTGTTTCAAACTTAAAGTTGTAAATTTTTTAGTATAATTAGCGGTTAATTTTGTAAATTACAGTTTTGTAAACATCTTTATATTTGAGAAGAAAGAATAAGAATTTTGCTTTCCCTAAAATTAATATTATCTCCTTCTAAGATCTTTTTCGGGTGCATTATCGTTTTTATTTTGTCCGAAATCCGGTCAACCTATTTCCGTTATGCCTCACTTTCGTTTATGTTTATAATTTTATATATGTAAACAAATATCAAATAGAGCTATTAACGAAGTTATATGAGTTCATGTTTCTTATTTATTCATCTAGCTAGAAGCTACAGCTCGTGTTTGGTTCATTAGATTTTGATCTTAATTTTAACGAGCTCGAACTGAACTCGAGCTAGCTTTGTCTGATAGGCAACCCTAAAGGTTACAACTTACATGTGTGGTAGATATATTAATCATTGAACCGAATAGAGTTGTTTGTTATTTTTTCCAAATATTTCAACTATAGAATGGGTTCCTAATTATATAAGCTGATGTCCTTGATGTTGGGAGAGAGATCTAAGATGTACTAACACGACTACGGATTAAACGTACCACGAAAAAACGAATATTGATTGCGGAAAGTAACTTCGGACCATCTCTTAATCTTAATGCAATAAGAAAACACGAATAAGATGGAAATAACAACCAAACACACAACACACGTGAAACAAACCACGACACACACAAATTTACAAGGTTCGGCAAGATGCCTACGTCCTTGAGGGGGTATCATGCGGCTTTCTTTTCCTTTAAGCCATTCTCCAACAAGAGAAGTTTCCGACATTACAAACGATTGGAAGCAATATGTCTCCCAAAACACTTTAGATATCTTTCTAGCCTAATCTCTCTAAACGAAATAAGTATTATATGTTGTGTTACAAAATTAGGACGAAAAATAATTTTATATTGGGGTAAAACCATACAAAATAAACAAGCAGATCGTGGGCAAAACCGTCTGCAACGGTTGACCAGAATTCTCTATCGGTCGACCGATTGCCTGTTTTGCGTGTAACCGTCATCGTTCGGTTGACCGCTTACCCCGAGCCGGTCGACCGTTCTGCACTTCTGAACAGCGCCTGGGAGCCCCTGGAAGTTCCCGGTCGACCGATCTACGATGTTGATTCTCGACTTGAAGCTCCTGGAGGTTTCGGTCGACCGCGTGCCCAGCACCGGTCGACCAACTCTTGCTTCGATCCGAGCCTTGAAGGCCCTGGGAGTTTCCGGTCGACCGCGTGCCCATCACCGGTCGACCGAAACTCACATTTCGACGAATCCTGGACGCTTTGGACTTTTCCGGTGGACCGTGACTTACGTCTCGGTCGACTGATGCTCTATGTTTTCCTGTACTTAACGATCGGCTAGAAGGCAACGGGTTCACCGACCCTTTTAGGGCAACAGACGGACATGCCGGCCTAATAGCGATCAGTGGTGGCTCTTTTGAGCGGGTTGTGGTTGTAAATGTCGTGACCCCGGCAAATGACCGTGACTCCGGTGAATGATGCATGTATACGTCGTCGTCATTGCTCTGGCAATTGATGCAAAATCGTGGCTCCGATAACATTGAGGCAAAACCGTGACTCCGGTGAATGAGGCAATTGTTGGTGGTTTGTAGTTGTTGGGCTTGTGTCCTTTTACAAGGTTTTAAAATCGATTATGTGGTCGCATAAGCGGCCGCACAATTGTAAAATTAATTTTTTTGGTTTTTTTAATTAATATTTTTCAAAAAATAGTAAAAAAATTAGGAAAAAATGTTAAAAATCAGGAAAAATAAAGAACAAAATGTACCATAAAAACCTAGTTGGTTTGACTTCAACAAAACAACCAGTTCATCGGCGACATTGCCTCACTGGAAACCCCGTCTACCAACAAAACTAATAGGTTTATTTTCATTAATTAACCATAGGTATTACAAGTACAAGTACCATAAAGTGATAAAACAACTACAAAATAAAACATAGATCTCATATAATACTAATAGTTCACATTTCTACTCTACAACGGATATGTTTGGTCATGAACCCACTGAGAAATGTCTTCCTCCTCGTCGCCTGATTCATCTGAGTCATTCGGGTCATCATGATAAGTCTCTTCTTCTTCGGTTACCTCATCGTCTGTACCAACAAATTGCTCGTCTATGTCTTGTTGTGGCACCGCTGATGAAGTTGATGCTTCGTGGTGATGTCTGAAGTTGAAATCTTCCTCCACAACAGTTTGTAATATCCTAGAGGTTGAAGCTGCAGCACGTCCTCGTGATGGACCAAAGGTAGCCTCCTCCACATCCGCCCAAGTCAGATCATCTCCTGCAAAGACTGGCTCCTCTGTTTCCACCAACCACGGATGATCTTCCATCAAATCATAATCTATGCTAATAGGATCGTAGAAACCTGGTTTTTCCCTCCTTTCTATGAATCGTTGCCTCAACCTCTGGTTGTAGTTCACGTACACCAGGTCATTCAACTTCTGTGCCAGTAACCAATTCCTCCTTTTTGTGTGTATTTGCTCAAACACACTCTAGTTTCTCTCACATCCGGATGCTGAACAAGTGAGTCCCAAAATTTTAAGTGCTAACTCCTTCAGAGATCGATTTCCGCTACTAACCTCACTTCCATAATTAGACCACCAATCAGTTGGGATCTTCGTGTTTCTTTGCCTCCTAACAATTTCTCGACCGAACAATCCTTCGTTATTCTTGTAACGATCAAGTTGCCTTGTTATGTGGTCTTGTTCTTCCGGGTTCGGGACCATCTTCTCCAGAACATCCAACCAGCCTGTCAAGTGTTTGTTGATGGCTTCTACTCGGCTTTCAACACCAAAGAAAGTGGCCGGATTCAAGAGGAAACCGGCAGAGTACAATGGACTAGACATTTGGTGTCCCCATCTTCGATCAATGACCTCGATAACAGGATGATATAATTGCGATATGAAGTTGTAGTTCTCCTTGATCTGTGCCTTCGCTTTCTCCATTGCATCGTATAGATAGCCCATTGCGGGTTTCTCGTCGCCATCCACCAACCTAAGAACAGTCACCAACGGTTGGCTTGCCTTCAAAGCATTGGTCACGTTGTTCCAGAAAACGGTCGATATGATGACTTCGTAAACATGATCGGTCTCTATCTTCACCTTCGCATTTTTTTGCCAGAAAGCATTTGGATCGGCAAATTGTTCTGAAACGATGAATGTCTTCAAAGCTTGTCGCTTCACCCAAAGTCTTTGTAGTGTAAGGAATGCAGTTGCAAAACGGGTGACGGCTGGACGAATTAGATTCCCTTGAATGGCTTGAGTCATTCGCTTGTTCAGTTGACTGTGTACCTTGAAATAGGTGACAATCTTCCGACTTGTGGTAACAGTCCTGATGTGCAACTTGCCTATGTCCTCCAAGATTAGACCGATGTAGTGAGCTGCGCACGGAGTCCAGAATATCGACTTTCTTTTTGACATCAACATCCTACCAGCGGATACATAGGCAGCGACATTGTCGGCGACGATCTGGATAACATATTTCTCCCCCACTTCGTCCACCACCTTGTCGATCAACTTAAACAAGTAGTCCGCGGTGTGCGAGTGGGAAGAGGCATCAATAGACTTCAAAAACATGGTGCCGGTGGGGCAGTTAGCTAAAAAATTAATTATACTACGACCACAACCATCAGTCCACGCATCAGTCATTATTGTACAACCATATATTTTCCAATCTTCCCTATAAGAATCTAATAAGGTTTTGGTTGATTCAAGTTCCCATCTTAGACATGGTTCAGCAATCTCGTTGGGAGTAACGGGTTTCAAACCCGGCCCAAATCTAGCAGTTCTATCAATTGCATCTTTAAATTCTCTAGATTTTCATGCATTAAATGACAAACAATTTCTATAGAAAAATTTAGCCCAAAGTTAGTGTACTTCTTTTCTTTTTCTTTTTTTTTAAATGGTTGTGTATTATGGTTTGAACGGGACCTTCATTTCTTTCCACGACGTCAGTCGGACGTCCACGACAAATGGTGGTGAAACGGTCCATTGGTCCATACTTCGATTGATTCCTCTGCCTCTTACGAGGTTGAGGAACGGGACGTTGAGCGGAAGATGAGCTACCGTCACCACGTCCTCGACCGGAACCGGAACCAGACTCGTATCCGACCCCAAACCCCTCTACATCGTCTAAGTCTACGTATTCATCTAAAATTGCTTTCTCATTGTGATATGCTCTAGATTTTGATCTTAAGTTCAATTCAATTTCTTCACGATAAATGGCAGATGCATATGCACATGGTTTAGCATTTGAACTATCCGGATGAGCAATATGTTATTTATGTCTATTTATTCCACCACTACTAACGTAACCACATAATTCACATACAAGTTTGGATTTAAATTCAAGGCTAAGGTAATGTGCGGTTCTCCATCCCGGGTCAGTTACTTTTGTGGGACGAAGATGATCAAATTCTTCATGGTTCATGAGATATTCGCCACCACTAGGTCCGTCATATGCCATTTTACACTAAAAGAGGGATGAAAAGAGTGCACTTGTTTTATGGAAGTTGGAAGGAAGTTGCGGTGGAGTGAAGATTCAGAGAGATTTTACTTCCCAAAGCCGCACCAAGATCACCAAATTCGTCTTCTTTTCAACCAAACTTGATTACTTGAAACTTGGAAGATGAAGATTGTGTGAGAATGTGAGAGAATGAGAGTTGTGAGAAGAGTAGTGGGGTTTAAGGGGGTTTTTATAGGGTAAATCAGGGGGTGAAATGCAATTTTCCCCTTGTTTACTGTTCACCAACGGCTATAAATCAGGGGGTGAAATGCAATTTTCCCCTTGTTTACTGTTCACCAACGGCTATATAGCCGTTGGAGTTGTGCGGTCGCACAGTGTAGTGTGCGACCGCACGACACTATTCTCCCAACGGCTAGTTGGGCAACTAGCCGTTGGGTCGCACAGGCCGCATATGCGACGCATGAGTCACACCAGCTTTGGTGCGACTATGCGGGGGTCGCATATGCGACCCCAAGGCCTCCATTGATTTGCGGTCACACATTAAAACAATGTCCTTTTATGATTTTATATTCATTGTTTAATTCATGTGTTAGGGTTTGACATACGGAGTTTCCTTATGGAAACTCAGGCATAGTTCATGTTTGCATTTCAGGCTGAGAGCGACGTTAGGAGGGTGGTGACCGCGGAGGAGAGTGCTCGGGACATGATCATGTTTTCCTTCTTTTGAGGTGGTTGTGATTACATGTGTATATTTCTTGTCTATGCGCTTTTGATGTAATCACATACTTTTGTAAACTCAGTCACACACACACATATATATATATATATATTATATTGGTGCACCTATGTCCGTGTCTTGCAATAATGTCCTCAAGTTGATTGTATGTTTAAATTTTAATTTTTCTACTGTTCTGAGGACGTTACAGTCTGTGTTATGGGTTGGTACAGAAGTTGAGTGAGTAGAATCAATCCAATTATGGGAAAGTATAGAGAATATCTAGTCTTCCCTTTTTTGGAGGTGAATATGAAGTCAATATAAGTTTTTTTCTTCTGATTTATAGAACTCATTTTGGCAATTAGTTTAACCAACAAAAGCATTCGTAAACAATTTTCTTGACACTGATTGTGCCCTCAAGTGCGATTTAATAGAAAAATGGTATAGTGGAAGAGTATTCAGTATTGTATTCATGGTTGATTAACTCGTACAAAATTCTGAAATTGAAATTCTATAACTAAAAAAATGTTCTAGCAATTGGGATAAAATCAGCAACTTTGAAGGTAGAACTCCATCACTTCACAAGTCATAGCAAAATGAAACTAAACCTCGATGTTGCCAAATGTCTTACCTTGCTTTCGAATCGAAATTAATTTTAGCACATTGCACTAGCAATTGGGCTCTAATTTTTTCAACTAGAGTCCTAAAACTAAAGAGCTTCTCGCAAATCGAACACACTCTTTGGGGATTCTCTGTTTAATTGTTGACTTTGTTTGAAACTGATAACAACCAGCAAAAACAAAGATTGAAAGCAAATAAAATGAAAAGGAGCAAAAACAACCTTGGATTCCTCTTTGCAGCCCTCCCCACAGAATCTAACAGCACTACCACTTTCCTCACAGATTACAGAACCCTCTCCTCCACTTAACCTCCTAAGACAGTAGTAGCACACCTAAAGAAGAAGAAAAAAAATTCATAAGACCAATTAAAATTTTGTTCAAAATGGCATCCTCTAGGAGGTCACAACGCCTCAAACACAACACAATGACGCAAGAAAAATGCCTTGATTATTTACAATGGATTACGCAAAAGAAGTAAATAAATAAATAATAATAATCAGATGGACATAATTCCAGTAGTCAGTAACACAAGATAAAATGCCAAGACAAGTCTATTATTTATGAATTATGATGAATCACGAAACATCAGCAAATTGTAATAAAGCATAGTTTCTCACAGATACGACGCTACTGGTTCCAACAACACAAGAAAAATGCCGAAACACATTTTGATTAGTTACCACAAATTATAGAAAGATAAGAGAATTGCAATCAAAACATAATTCGATACAACACCCCAATTAGGACACTTATTGCACAGAAATGACATGCTATATTAAACATTTCTTCTTGCAAAAAGCTAATTTTTTTCCTCCTGAAAACACACTTTCACTCAACCTAACCCTCCCCCCGAAACCTTTCCGAATCAAGTGCGATAAGAGAAACACGATTTCCACAGCGCGTTATACGATCTGGTTGGGCGGACCTGGTTGAGGAGGGAGGGGGAAGGGTGGGCGGCGAGGGGCTTGGCGGTGTGGATGAGCTCGCCGGAGGCGACATTCCTGGTGGCGAAGACGCCTCTCCCGGCGAGGTCGGTGTGGGAGATGCGGATGGGAGGCGGATCTCTGGTGGAGACACGCCTGAGATTGGAGGTGGATCGCCGGAGGACGGCAGTGCCGGCGCCGGAAAGCATCGTGGTGTAGGGGTTAGTTAGGGTCGAGGGTAGTGTAAGGAACTACGTTTCGTGGGACGAAATTTGAATCCAATTCAGCTCGTTATTTCGTGTACTTGATCATGGTTTGACAGGTTTGATGTTCTGATATTTGACATGAGTTGTCTAAAAGCTTGTAAAGTTGGTTTTCTTTCGAATTTCTAGTATAAATTATCGTGAGTTTGGTCCAATATCCTTAACGTCGCAAATTGATGTTTATGATGTTGATTTGATTCCTTGATGTTAGGAAGAGCTTTAGCTTAGCTATATCAACTTATCCAATGGTTGAGTATGAACCTTGGGACTTTGGTTATACCACCACTTGATTCAATCAACATGTGAATGTATTTTAGGGAAGGATCATTTCGAATAATGGTTGCACCTTCGAAAGAAATTTTTAGATTGACCGTCAATTTTGGTTGTTGAACTTGTGACTTATGGTACGAAAAACCCACTGGGTCAATGAACTACTTGAATGTTAGTGTGGAAATTGAGGAGCGATTGCATTGTTAACAAAATATTATAATCATCGGAATTCAGAAGTACCTGTCTAAATCGTATATTGAAAAAGAGCAAAGCATTGACACCAGTGAGACCTTTAATAGCAACACAACCAGCATACTCTTTTCCCAACTTGAATCGGTGCTTAACATGTTCTCAACAAAAAAACTGCTCTCAGACCTCTGCATTATATTTAATCAACATTTTCTAATTTACAACCAAGCACACTACTAAGTTATAGATCAAGCAACAATTTCCCGAACTCTTGCAGAGCTTAACAATCTACACATGATCATATCCCTACCTCGTCGAGTGTTGTAACGTACTTGCCTCTGTAACTGATATCGAATGAAAAGCTTTCTCTACTTCAAAACCGCTGTGATGGTTCTCTTCTTTGATCTGTGTTTCGTCCTGATCATATGTTTCAATACCTTCACATACCGTGACATCATTCCAGTGAACTTGATGCCACCTCCATGAGCAACAGCAAGCTGCATCTGATTCTGATGGCACACTCCTTGGTCATGTTTTTCATGGAGCAATCTCTCTCCCTCGTCTTCATTAACTTCTTCAAATAAGTACTTCAAAGATGAATGGTGGGAGGTGTCGTCCTCCGCTTCCTCCTGGTTTTTCTCTTCCTTCTCCTGGCAGGTTTCATCGGGCGAGCAATCAAAGACCACAGCAGGCCTTCTAGTCCTCCTAGACATACTCAGATCGTAACGGGGGTGGGAATTGCTTGCCATTGCCAGCATCAGCCTCCACAGCTCTACCACCTGCACTTCCTGCAAAGAAAATATAAAACATGTTGTCCTGTGTGTTACCAAACTTGTGTCAGAAGAGATGCAGTGTCCCCTTCTAAAATCTTTTTATTCAATTGAAACATCAACTTCAAACTGATATGAGGTTACACCAAAAAATAAACAAACAAACAAACATAATTCCCTCTATTAGCTTTCAGACACACCTAACTCCAATTACTAAGCAAAATCATATCTACTTCTTTTGTCCATTTTTGCACAAAAGACCCACTTTGTCTGCATGGAAGGATTTAGTCTCAAGAGTCTCAGATATCATGTTGTTTAGATTTTTATATAAAATGGGAGAATCACTGACTAACTTCGAAAGTAAATAGAAAGCACTGTTTGTAAAGTGACAAATTGACAATTGAATTGTAAAATATTCAAATTGTAGAACTAAAACTGAGATTTGGTTATAAAAAATCATGAAAATAATTTAGGTGTGATCATAGTCGCTGACACCATTGAAACGTAAAAGTTGATTCAAATGAAAGCTAATGTAGAGTAACTATCTTAAAACAAATTAATAGATAAATGATCTTAACTTGAAGCAACAGCAAGACACAGGAAAAGAGTTACATAGGAGTAAAAAGGACTTTATATACTTCTCCTTCACTGAAGGAGAAACACGTCACCTCACTGAGGCAACTACACGATATGTTGTAACTTTGACTCAAATGAAATGCAAAATGCCTGACTTGTTTACAGAGCTGAAACAATTAAAATATAATCTAATTCTCTAGAGTGACGGTACATTAGCCACCAAATTGGAAAATGATTTGTCATCAACTAATTCAAGTAAACAAACAAAACATACCAATGTAGTTATACAACTGCAAGAAATTGCATTAAAGCTTAATGCAGTTGACAGTTATTCCAATCCTGCTGTATGATTTAAGCTATTCAGCATTTACTAAGTTCCTGTAAATTAACTTTGGCTGATTTAGATGTCATAGGGCGAGATTGCTGTCCTAATGAACCAATCATACAAGAGTGTTAATGAGTAACACAATCTTAATTTTTGAAGATATATACCTGATAAGTAAGGCAAAATTGGGGAAGGAAACAGATCAGACACAGATAAAGAATGTTGACAATGAATATATGCTAAATTGCTTATCATATTTATACTTGAATGATCATAGAAAGAAATGGTACACCAGTTATCATGCAAGTGTTTTTGTTGCAGCATGATTTTAATAAAATGCTGAATATTGTCATTAGCACGACATCGCTATCCCCTGGAAGTTAAAACGTGCATCAGTTACAAGGCTTGGAAAGTGATGGGCCATGTGTTGAGAAAGCAGCACTCTGCATTTGATAGACACATGGCAATGGCGTACAGGTATGCACCTCGTTACATAACGTCATCTATATACGACCGCATACTTACACCATGCATGTCCACAACGTCTAACATCAGTGTCAGATGTTCATTTCGTTCTCCTGGCTTTGAAGAGGAGCTTTCAACTCGCAAATCGCAGGGTCCATTCTGCAGCAAATTTATCATGCTTTGGTCTATCAGTCAGGTACAATCTAGCGATATTAGGCATAGCTGGGTTATCTGCAAGGACGAGAAAAGTAATAAGTTACTATCTAATGACCAGAAAAACACAATCATCAACTAAGCAAAGAAAGAAGTGGAAGAACACAGAACTAACACATACAAGGATCCGGATTTTTGAAGAGTGATTTAATTGCAACTAACACCTTGGAGATTGTTAATGCAGGACTCCAACTGTCCTTTAAGATACCAAGGTTCAAATTCCCAGCAGAATCTACATTGCAGTGACAGATACGAGTCATAAACTGTACCTGTTTGTCAATGAACTAAAGTTAGCATACATACCATTACCAAAGAAAATTCGGAGCTGAATATTTCAGCCATCCAGAAGATGAATATACTATCAGTGGCGGATCCAGGATTCCAAGTATGGTAAGACACCACGTACTAGCGCACCAATCGACAACCAAAAAATAATATTCATGCCAAAAATATTAATATTTCATAAAATGTTAGAAGCAAAATATCGTAAATAATTCAAATTACAACTTAATGGTACTTTAAAATTATTACAATTGTTTTCGAAATTTTCATTTTTTGAAACCGATTTATAATAGCATTCATGCTAATAGCCAAAAACAAATCTTTCTCTAGATAAGTAACTAAACAATCATTCAACATTTGATCTTTAGAAAAGTGGGAGGAGAGATAAAAGCAAGTAAGAAAAATAATTCAACATGGTAGGCAGAATAACAAGTGACCACAAGATTTTTCTTCTTTTAAAAAAAATAAAAATTGAATGGTGGGACACGTGCCCCACCAGGCACCACACTGGATACGCCACTGTATACTATAGAGAAAACACATATTTTAGTAAAATAAATAAATACTACTTATAATGTGTGTTTAACATGTGAACATTGTACATTTGGATCAACTTGAGCTACTCATTCTAGAATATACAGTTGCATTTTTAAGAACCCAGGTTCAATTAAGCCAATGAAACGTTTGTCTCAGGATGATGATAGATTCCATTAAACACAATAATTGAAACTGAGTTTCAATAGGCTTACAAGTTGTAAATGTAGCCACACTTTCAAATTGTTGTCTAACAGAAATGCTCGATAACTACATATATAGCATGTCAACTACTAACAACATGGACTCTTAAATCATTAGAAAAAAATTCAAATAACCTTGGGTGGCTTGAACGGGTAATCAGTTGGGAACAAGATGTCTAGGAAAAAAATACCACCTTCATATGGCGATCCTACAGTACAAAACAAAGACTGATTAGAATAATACAAAAAACCCAAATCCAGCAACAAGAAAAAAACTATTTTTGAAAAATCAGAAGCCATTCTAGTGAGATATATAATCCAGGTCAATTGACCCAAAAACTCAGAACTGCCCAACACACATACACACTCATTCATGATTGAAGTTACATATTTGACACAACAGACCACATGTTGAGGTCAGCTTTAAGAATAGCACCACACTAGACAACAAGGAGAGATTAAAGTTCTAGCAAGTTGTTGTAATGACCTGACCACAAACCAAGGGCGAGACCGTGTTCTAGGCCAATTTCTGCAAACTAACGATCCCCTAGGGCCATGTTCAGTTTGCATTAACCAAGGCAAATTAATCAAGGCAGTAACACAACCTAATTATACCTTTGGTTACATTTTATTGTTTGATAGAGAAATCTAACATCGTAATCACCCAGTAATGAATATAATCCAATCACACCATTCCAATGCAACTGGATTACATCACCTGAGGTCGTAATCCAATTCATCACAAAGAAACGAACTATTTTAATATTTGCAAAACTCGACCACGACATTGTCGGAAATTTGCCAGAGCTACCACATTACCAATTCGTTTTTGAATCTCATCAGCATTTATCTGGTGAATCTACCAAATTCACCAAACAAAGTAACCAAATTATACCAAATTCAACTTCAGTAAACCAACCAAATCCTAATTCGGCAGTAACGTAGACTTATCTTCGAACCCCCCCCCCCCCCCCCCCCCCCCCCCCCGAAGAAGTACTACCTTGGGGGCCGACGATTGTGGAGACCCAATTGTAGAGGTTATCACCCTTGGGTCCGGCGGAGCAATCGGAAAGCGGATCGGAGGTCAACTCGAGCATCTCCTTCTGGATCCTCTTCCCTGACGCCGACACCGACGTCGTAGACGCCCAACTGCGGGACCCACCTCCGCCGCCAGAGGACGTCGAGTAGAAGAATATCGTCGAGGAGGACGACATGGTGGTTGTGGTGTGGGAGAAAGCGAGTGGTGGTGGTCTGGCGGTTTTGGGTTGGGTTTTGTTCGGATCCGGCCCGTCTCTGGATCCGATTAAGCTTTGGGAGAGTTGGGTACTTGTGACTTGTGAGACTTTGAGCCGTGAGATTAATAGCTGATCGTAAGGTATAGGAATTATGAGTTTAGCAACTATTTCTTGTATTTGATGTAATTTTTATTTTATTAAATAAGTCCGGAGAAATCTCAGGTTACTAACAACTTGTATAGCTGAATTTTAATTTAGATTCATAGCACGGTTCATGAATTTTAAGTCGATGGTTAACCACTTTTAGTTGTCCCAATCACCTTTTTTTTTGGGCTCAAGTTTGATTTGAGTTTAGCTCTGGTGTTTGTTACCTGCACTCTTATCCTATCCTAAGCATTCTTGCATGGGTCGACTGCCCGAGTGGCCAGTGCTCCGGGGTGGCCAACTGGGCGGACCAATTTCTTTCCTCTCGCGCATTTGATTCCGTATCGGATTCGAAACAAGTTTGTTATAGTAATAATAGAATTGTTAATTCAAATCAAGGTGGACGTCGGGAAATTCTATGTAGACGCAGGCAGGACAGCATAGTGAATACTATTAATAACACGTGAATATGTAAACAAATATTCATAGGGCTTCATAAGGTAGACACTAGTACTTATAGCCTCAAGTTTATCATTAACACCTTTAGTTTGAGGTTTGAGCCTTTGCTGGTTCTGAAATTTGAGTTTCTTTCGATTCTTCTTCTTTATATTGTCTAGTGATTTCATGTCTTTCCGACCACTATATAAAATTTCACTCTCAATAGCTGCAAAGGAATTAAGCAATGGATCTCCTTCCCATTAGCAATTGACGAAACAAATCTAAATCATGTACACATCATCAAATTCATTTTAATTTTCAATAAATTACAGAAAATATCAACTACAAGCAATAGACAGGTAGTTGAAGCTGCAATATCGTCCTAACTGACAAATGGCTGAGGAGCCATGTTGCCCGGATTTCAACCTCCTTTGACAATTCCGGTCAGACGCAATTTTACATTGTTACAATGACCGGTATCTGCAGCTCTTCATATCAGAACAAAGTGAATGTGAATAGAATTGTGCTAATTAGAAAAACAATGCAAGGACAATTGAGAGTCGACACGCCACTTTCGGGGCTTATAGGTCCTGGAGCTGAAGGCGATGCTAACCCTCTACTTCTGTTATACCCAGAGCTGCCATTGGACAAAAAGGTGTTAGAAATATTGAAATTCAGGCCAATATATGACCATGGATACGAATACTTGTAGATAGTGTACCTTCCAGCGAAAATGCATGAACCATGACCTGCAAGGATAGAATGGAATACATCAAATTAACTGCCAATACATATTGAAAATAATGAATTATAACGAAAATAGATATGTGGCTATAAGAATCACAACGAGAGTTTTAGCAACATAGGGATTTATAACTACGGTTAGAATTGCACTTCTATTGATATTGGAATATTGGATAATTGGGTACATATTGTGTTTATGTTTTCGCCTTTTCGTCTGAACATGAGCAACACGTAATGCACAAGCCTTGTTCAGATTATGGAATGTGGATCATAACATGGACATGGTATTAACAAAGAAAGTGCAAAAAATTGAAAGAACTATAACAAGGGTAAATCATGCAAGTTATTCGCTACGGGTGTCTTTTAATCTAGTAGTGCAGTTACAACTTGCAAATACTCATGCTCAATGCATCATTACATCATCTGGGACCACAATGCCTCAATCTAGTGATAGTATATTACTGTAAGTATCTAAAGGATATAGAATTACCAGACATTCTCAACTCACATTTAGCAAGGCCCCTCAAGCTATTTATAGATTGTTAGAAAGATGACAGATTTCGGGTAGTTTTGTCTTTATCTACAGAACTAGCAAGCCCATCTATATATTTTTATTGACTGTTTCGATTCTAGATGCAATCCTTTTACCAACAAAATACAATTTAGAACATAGCATTGCAAAAAGGGATTCCATGTCAAAGCAAAAGGGTAAAAAATATATATTTAAAGACATCATGCAGCAGAAATCCAAGTTACAAAACAAAGACTAGACTTTATACCAAACAAAATCAAGGAAATCACAACTTACTCGGATCAGTAGTGGTCGTGGCCGCAGTATTGCCAAAATTACAAGTCCCACCAATCACTTGAGTTCTGTGATAGTAATCGTTGTAAGCGTACGAAGCAACAACCGCAAGGTCACTATCATAGCATGGCTGGCCAGACTGGATGGCACTGCAATTGGCCGCACCGGGTCCACAAGCCCAGTTCAAGCCAGCCTGTAGCGCTGTAGTCTCTGCATTTTCGTTCGCAACACAGAACACACCAACCATAGCCGAAGAGTTTGTCTGCAGTCCGGCAATATCAATAAAACTAACACTATACATAGCTGTCCCATTCGGAGAAAAAAGGCCCCAATTCATCTCAGAAATTGGCCCCTTTCGTTGGTCCTCATTGAACAACTCATAAATATACGCACTTATGGTTGCATTTCGCTGAGCCGGGGTGCCAGAACCACTTAGTACATGACGGATAAGATTGCTGTTGTAGACCAATGCATTATCTAAAGTAGCATATGGTTCATCATCTCCACCATGTGTAGGCCAGCCACTTTCAGTAACGAGAACAGGTACCCCAGATGCATTAAGTGCCTGGATGGAATTGTAAGTCGCATCAATCATGGCGTCAAACATGTTATTATAGTGGAAGCCCGTGTTGGGATCTACAATTTGTTTGTCCGGGGAAAGTGGACGAAAAAGTGCATATTCCAAGGGATATATACCATTCGCTTGAATGAATCCATGGTATGGCTGAGCATTGATCATAAAAGTAGAGTTTGAACTCTTCAAGAATTGGAGCATTTGAGTCATTATTGTGTCCCACGTTGAATTGAATGTAGCGGTTGAAGGTGGAAATGCTTTCAGGATCATGTCCATAGAGTGCGGGGTCGATATTTTCACTTGGAAATCAAGGTTAGAGGCAACAAGAGCAGCACGCAGAAACTGCATAGCAGGAACCAAAACAAGTGCTGCATTTGGTATGGTTGTAAGGACCTCGTTGCCCACTGCTATATGGGTAATGTTTGTGGAAGGTAGGAAACTTGCCACATTCTGTTTTACCCAGTTTGCTGCTTCAACTTTCGATTCACCAACACGTAAGAGCTGATCATTTGGAACCCCAACGATGACCTGAATTCCAGTGTTCGCAAGGGCACCTAAGATTTTGGGGTCTGCGTTGAACAAGCGGACATGGCCGATCTTTTGAGCTTTGAGGATTGAGACAATTTCCGTTTCAGGAGGTATGCTTGACATCTCCAAGCCAATGTTGACTCCAACAAATGCACCTACGTTTTTGCAAATACATAATTATGAAATGTGAACTGGCTGAAAAGAGTGATATATAATACAACACAAAAAGAGTGATATAGTGCACGAGAAGTACAACAATGATGAAGCAGTTAGAATCATTTGTCTATGTTCAGGCATTTACATTAGGTTTCTGCATCACTTGTGTATGATTACCTAATTTTCTCACATTAATTTCATTATGTCCCCCATAACAAGAAGAAAAATAAACTATCATGATCTCTGTAATTTTCTCACGTCAAATCTGTTTGTTAAAAGGAATTTCAGGTTATTCAAAATCCTTGGTCTTTCGAGTTGGCAAACACGTACCTGAGACATTGATAAACACAAAGATGATGAACAAAAATATGTTCTGCTGCAATTCTTTACACAACATCCAGCCTGTATGAGAATCTCAGTTTGTACACAGGGAGAGAGTAACAGATGCTTTAGCAATGGCAGTTCAAGTCACAACTCACCACCTGAAAAACATGATAGTTAGAAACGATAGAAACACTGTGTAATGCCAAACAAAACCAGAATATCACAACTCAAGGTAATTTTTACCTTGAAACCACAGAGAATGTTGATTAACTATGAGAACGGTGAAAAAATAGTATAGATAAAATAATAATGAAATGCATTACTAAAGCACCCATTCTGTAACTACGACATCAAGGCCAAGAGACTTGGAACCACGACATTTATATAGTGAAAGTTCGACAATAATTATGCAACTGATATTGAGACCAATAGGTATGAAATTCTGTATAGAATCATGAATACAATAGAAAAGTCCAATTTGACTCTCATACGACTCGTGAGAGAATTGTATGAGATGATATTATAGAATACATGATTAAATACGTCTACAATCTTATGTGGTTATCGTGCTAGTTTTATTCTTAATTATGTTCATTTTCTCATGTTACATCTCCATATTGCTAGTACTTTTTCCTCCATATGAAGGGGATGTAAGTTCTGTGTTATATAGGTCAATGCACTTCTCTTTTTAATGCTTAAGTACAAATAACATAAGTAATCTCATCCACTTTCTGCAAAAAAGGCATTTAACAACTTAAGTGCCCCTTTGTTCCTGAAAGCTTAGCAAAGGAAAAACCACAAGCTAAAATGCAGGCTAGCAGTGAGAAAAAAGAGAGTCTACTGCATTGTATCCTACACTCCTACTTACTCTATATTTCACAAAGAAAAAAAGAGCCAAAAAAAAAACGCATAGACTTCTTGTTATAGCCTTTCTTCCTGAGGAGAAAATAAAATTTCAAAAGAAGCACAAACACTACAATTCTATCATGAAACATGGGCACAACACAACCCTCATGCTAGAATCAACAAAATGCCATAATATGTAAGATGTGGCACAACAACTACTTCAACATTACAAGAGAAATCCCCAATGCAAACAAAACTCACCAACACACACAACCCATTTGCCAGAAAGAACACAATACCAAATGCATGTCTGGAGATAGATGCAAAAACCAAAGAACTCAACGCTTTCACACTGAAACAAGAAAAAAACCACAAATTGTTTTTTTCAAAATTAAAATAAAAATCTCAGACACAGACACAACATGTCATAAGGCAGAAAATCTAAAAAAAGGAAAAATGTGCGCAAAATGACACAAAAAAAAACTTTGACAGAGAAAAATCTCAAAACCTCAAATACTGGAAAACTTTTACATTTGCACAAAATTAAAAAAAACACAGACATACAAATGCAACAAATTTATCCTCTTTTTCAAGACAAAAACCTCAAAATAACCACAACCCACAAAACATGACCAACAAAACACCCAAAATCCCAACTTTTCCACACCCAAAAACCCAAAATTTTCACAGCAAAACGCCCACATTTAGCCCGAAACACAGACACGAAGCAGAATCATCACCTGGGCAAAGCTTCTTATCTTCGAAGTCCGACTTGGGTCGTCCCAAAAGAAGCGTTGTTGCTCAAGTCCAGCACACTTGAGCTGTCTTTGGAAGTGGGCGAGAGGATGGCGACAAAGAGAGAGAGAAAGGGAGGAGCTTTTGGGCTCCCTTTTACTGGATTCTCAACGGGGTTGGGTCGTTGAGGTGAAAATTTCGGAAAAGTTTCTCTTTGTTTAATTGTTTTGTTGTTATTAAATATTAATTGTGGATTGGAGAAAGATAAGGTGGGTTTCCGAGAAAAGGAAAAAGTGGAGAAAAAGGAGGGTGGTGAGAAATTTGTTGGGAAAAAAGTAACATTTGTTTTGGATCCAATTCGTTTTTGGAACTTCACACTTACACTCTTAACTCACATTCTAACGTTCACCAGTTTTAAGTGAATTTGGTTTATAGTTCAAGAGTGTAATTTGTAATTTACACTTCGCAGGAAGACTGGAAGTTGAACGTTTGTTTGGAAAAAATAGTCTTACATTATTTTTTTGAAAAGCAATAATCTTACTCTTACGTTATTAAACATAAAAATTCATAACATTATAACAGTGTTTGTTTAATTTCTCTTCATTTTCTTAAATTTAGTTGGTCCACCACCTCAACAAAACATAAGCACTCAGGTGAAAGGTAGTGGATCTAACTTTATTATATAGTGTTTACATTTTTTGTGTTTAGCAATGTAAGACTATTTTCTCAACACTCCTCCGCACGCGTGACCGGGATAATTTTCTCCGTGTCTACGCGTGAACAATATAGGTTGGAGTGAGCCCCCACAGGTCAATCGACCTGCTATGATACCATGTTAAAGTGAGCACATCCAACTCAAAACCAATTGGCTATGAGTGGAGAGGCAACCCAACTTATAACCCTAGGAGATAGCCTACATTTCTTCGATGTGGGACTATTCTAACACTCCCCCGCACACGTGACCGGGTCTGCCGTGTCTACGCGTGACACAAATGGGAGATGTTACGCCTGCCCTATGACCGGGTCTTATTGGCTCTGATACCATGTTAAATTTAGTTGGTCCACCACCTCAACAAAACATAAGTACTTAGGTGAAGGGTAGTGGATCTAACTTTATTATAAAGTGTTGTACATTTTTTGTGTTTAGCAATGTTAGACTAATTTCTCAACACTCCCCCGCACGCGTGACCGAGATAATTTTCTCTGTGTCTACGCGTGAACAATATAGGTTGGAGTGAGCCCCCACAGGTCAATCGACCTGCTCTGATACCATGTTAATTTTTGGTTGGTCCACCACCTCAACAAAACCTAAGCACTTAGGTGAAGGGTAGTGGATCTAACTTTATTATAAAGTGTTGTACATTTTTTATGTTTAGCAATGTTGGACTAATTTCTCAACACATTTAAGTATTGAATTTTTATCGATGTAGATTCATCAAATTCCACATGATATTTAAGTATGTCAATCAAAATATGATGGTTTGACAAAACTCGTATTTGTGCAAGAGTGGACCTAACAAAATAATTTGCACATACATATATGATATTGTTAAAAAATAGTCTCACATTGTTAAACAAAAAAAAATCTAACACTTTGTAATCACTATCCTCGACTTTAAAACTTAGGTCATCGTAGAGAAATAGAATTAACAAAATCTCACAAAGATAAATCAAAATCACTCAGTGTATCCCCCCACCCCATTGAAACTATAGAAACCGTATGAACTAGGCAGTTGCAATATCTGTGTTGGGGACATGGGATTGTGATAAGGGTATAAAAGTTTATTTTGAACCGGAAAATCAACATTCATTTTTCATTTAGCATTTGTTGATATTTTTTGTTTAAATTTTACAAATACCACGAGTGCCTGTGGTGTCACAACATTTTAATCCCATTTGATGTAAGATTGAATTACCAAAAAATCGACACACCACATTTATTAGAAACACGGCATCTCGATCTTATGTCAAACAACTCCGAATTTAATGCATGCTTAACATGTGTTAGTAAACAAGGTCACGTGTTTGGATTGGCCATTTTCTGCTTTAATTTAAAATAACAATGAGTCTCAAATTATTGTCTATAATTTTCAAAGTTGCAATCGCTCCTTGTATAACAATATACGAAACTATTAATTTTCATATATATATATATATATATATATATCAATGATGCAAAAGTAGTATAAAAGGTAATCAAATATTGTTGGTCCCAATCGTAGTGATTGTGCTAATCAATTACTCCATGATAGAGATATGAACCAAAAGTCCAAAACAATTCGGTCGGTGCAAGCGTGGTAAATCGAGTAATAATGACATCCTCAAGATCCAGGATTTTAAGAGAGGTAACTGTGCTGAGATCTCACACGTCACAGATACAACGTTTCCACGTCAGCCCAGCTATAAATCCAACCACAAATCCATTTAACACAAAAACTTTCCACGGTCTAAACCTATCTATTCATCGTATTCTCTGGTACACGTTTATTTTTACTTTCTTTTTTTATTGTCACAAACTACATAATAAATTATTATTGTAATTACTTAAACTAATTAAATAAAATATATATTAGAAAATAAATTCAAAATTATCTTAAAAAAAATTAAAAGAAAATTTTAAAAATTAAAACGACGAATGAACAGACACGTGACCCACACTCATGTTTGGAGGCCAATCTTGGAAAAAACCAAAACAAATTCTAAACATTTAAAATAAAAAAATAATATTTTAAAAAACATATTTAAAAACAATTTAAAAAAAATTAATTGATTTAAAAAAAAACCAAAAAAAAAACGGTGCCAATAACCCGGGGGCACGTGGACCCCAAGGCCTCCCCTCTCCGTAGTGGGTGGCCTTATAACATCCAAAGAATGTTGAACGTACGTACCTAGTGTTGCCAAAACTATATCAACAATTTGAATGACACAATAGGTTGAACGAAAGCCCATTTCTAGGAGAAGCAAGACTAGAATATTCATGAAATAAAGCATATCCAATGTTTAGCTATTGGGAATTCGAAAAACTCAGTAGGTAAGATATTACAAATGCTCTTGGACAGGCCCGACCCACCTGCTCTGAGTTTCATTTTGAGGAGGCCTAAAAAAATTATTTATGTACATAAGCTTATTAAGTTGCAAAAAGATCAATGCTACACATAGATAACACATAAACATTAATAAATTTGTCTCAAAAAATGCTAGGAGGACAAAAACATTCAAGTAATATTGCAATAAGTTAGTGAAATTTTTATTATTTAAACTAGGAGGACAATTTTTTTCAAATTTAAGAACCTCATTGTTGATTTTCACACAGGACCTCGAAAATTCCCGAGACGACGCTACCATTGGGTTCTTAGATTTCAAAAAATAGTACATTCTCAAATCGATCTATTTTTTTTTCTTCTTTGATTGAGTTCATCTTACACATCTAGTGTACCATCACATATGCAATCAACAAATCTGCGATGATTCAAAACTGAGTCACGAAATTGCTTACAATTTTCAAAATCGTGCACCAAGGATGGTTACAAATCGAGGATAGGCAAACCTTACTAATTCAATGAACGAGCAGGAATGCTGATGCACGTAGCAGGATAACCGAATTCATGTTACTAAAGTGTGCAGTTGTAATTAGGAGTGTAACTCGGATAATTTGACTCAACACCTAGTATATCCGAATTCGAATCCGAATCTTCAAAATTTTCGAATACTAATTGATATTCATATATTATCTGAAATTAAATAGATATGTATATTGTAATTAATTTTCGAATCAAAATTTTCGAATACTAATGTGTATTTGGTCATGTATCTGAATAATTCGGATAATTCGAATTTGAAATACCTTGTATCCGAATTCGTATCTGATTTCTAATTGGTAGTTTTTTTAAAAACCAAATATGTATCCGAAATTAAATTGGTAACATGGACCTAACCAAATACCAATTAAATAGAAATTTTCGAATTGAATAGTTGGTAGCCATTTGCACCCCTAGTTGTAATAGCGAAGCAAAGTTACATTTGAGGACTTTTGCAATTAATCAAAATCAATTAGATAAACTCTGACATGCGACATGTTGCCATCTTATGAAGGTGTCAAAAGTTCACCAAAGGTTTCAATCCCTGAAGGAAGCACAACCCTATGAGTCTTTAGATAGAGAATGGATCACATGCAAATGGCATTACAAAAAAACAGGTTTCTTCGGTGAAACAACCGTCAGTGTAGTTAGGTTTCCACTGACGAAAAATATTAAGCGTCGGTGGTAACATACACCGACGGATGTTCGAACTAACACCGACGGATAAAAACCGTTGGTGCTTATTTTCGTAGCAATCGTCAGAACAGTAATGTACACTGACAGATAAATACCATCGGTGTAAATTTCTGAAAAATGAGACAACGGTAAAATGAATTTTGGTGCAAAAAATAAATACCGACAAATGTGTATCTAACACCGACGGATTCCTCCAGCGGTGTAATATTTTAAATATAGATGGATATCATCCGTCAATGCATCTTTTGAAAAATGATTGTTTGACTTATTACATAGAAAAGCACTGACGAATACTTAGAATCATTGACAGATATATACTATTAGTGAATCTTTATATCAGTAGCCCAAATCGATCTTCCGTTCTCTCCCAAACACCCAGACCCTAATTAATCTACCCTTACAGCGCTACCTCCTATCGCCCCTCACCGCCACTGCCCTTACGACACCGGCGTCGTTGCCCTTGCGTTGTCGTCGCTTCTCTGTCGCCCTCTTCAACTCACCTCAACTTCACTGATGAACTTGTCCTCTCCCAACCCCAACCTCCTCCCCCGACCGCCCACCCCACCACCTCAGATCCCTTCTCACAACCACCACCACCTCAGACTCCTCCCTACCACTGAAAAATCTAAAAAGTACAAGTGATTTTTTTAAACGTGTTTAGGCTTTAAATTGTACTTGTGTTTAAGGTTTAGGAAAGGTTGTTGTGGCGCATCGATATGTGTTTAAGGTTAAAAGAGTTGTAACGGTTGGGTGGAATTATTGGTTGTAATTTGTTAGTGAAATTATTGGCAGGATTCAATCGTACTTGTATGATCCAATATGCTTTTAAAGGGGAAATCTTGATGACACTAATCTAATATCTAAAACTAAACATGTGCAACAGAAATAACAATCAAGGAATTAAGAGACAATCAAACCACAAGAAGACCGAAGATTTTTATAGAGATTTGTACATTGTGGACCGAGATCAAGTCTTTTAGGTACTTGTACAATTCTCTAACTTGCAAAAGTACTTCTCCCCAATCCTTTTGATGTTTCTCATCTAATACTCGCCCGTCTGTTTCTTTGACTAAATTTTAAGGTCTTACTTTTTTCACGAATCCTATATTTTTAAGAGATATTTGTTTGGGTGCCACTAAGAAACAACGAAATTGGCTTTATGTCACATGATAGTAACTATTTGGCATAATGTCATAGAAAAATCAAAATATTTATCTTAACGTCATGGAACAATCAAAATATTTACCTTAATGTCATTTCGTTAGCAAACCGTTAACTTTTCCGTTAAAGCCTGTTAAGTATATTAATATTTAACGAAATCTTTGCAGAATCACTAGGGGTGTAAACGGGTCGGGTATGGGTAAGGCTGACAATTTGGGTCATGACACGAACCCTGAACCCGAACCCGACACTAAATATCACGATTTGGATCAACACATTCCCCAAGCTTGTAATTTGGGTAGCAACACATGAACCTCCAACATGACCACTTGTGGGTTCGATCATGGATGTTCGTCATGTCACCTACAAGCTTGTCAACATTTTCCATCCAACCCTTCACCTCCTTGTTCGTTTCAGTAAAAGGTGTTGAATACATTTGCGATCTTGACCGTGTATCCAACGTCTAGGGGTGTAAATGGGGGTAGGGCATGTTTTTATCTCACTACTACTTGAATTCGATATTCACCTCCACTTTTTTTACTTTTTGTTTTTTTGAGAAATAGGATGAGACTACGTGTAACTGTGTAAGGGCGAATTAGCGGGAAAAAAAAACCCAGGGAGCTATTAATTGATTCAAGTGGAGGGTCAATAAAATTGGTACCACCATAACCATTTGGACCCAGACTGTAGAATAATTTCCCTTTGAAATTTATAGTTTGTAGTTGCATTTTGAATTTGTTTAATTGTGCTTCGCTGTAGCAAATTTTGAATGAAAACATCTTGATGCCGACTTGAGATTTAGCACACGATTGTGGGTGATGAATCGGTTTACCAGGGCGTGGAGGCTACTCCAGTTAAGCAAGTTTCCAACACCATTGTTCAAAGACATATTTTGCGAAAATAATTTTTACGGCAGTCATATGTATTTTTCAGAAGTTTGTCAAGCATGCATCTTATGAAGTACATGTTGCGTATCCACAAATCAAACAAGTTTGCCCAACTGACAGGCATGCATGCACAGTCGCGCGGTTTGGCCGGCTCATCACATTGGGTATTGTTCTATTTCAAACCACACTACATAAATATATTTTCGACGAATATATATGTAGCTAACCTATTTCTACTAAAAGATACGTAGATATGTATGACTGATTCTATTGAATCTTTTGTTATGCCAAATAGAAATCAATTATTTAGTATTTTTCAAGGACATCTTACTTAACGTACTATATGGCAAGTATTTAAAATAATAATGATAATAATAATGTGATTGGTATTTTTCAACAATTTAATGTGATTGGTTCTATTTACATGATATGCCCAAGTCAACACCTCCCAGTTGGACAGTGATTCAACAAACATCATCGTGAACATTGGTAACATCCCAAAACAGCAGAAAATTTGAAAATTTAAACAAACAATAGATATCAAGATAGTACTCAATAACAAGAATGTTATTCATATAAATGACCGATCAGTGCACCAAAATACAATAGATTTTGTCAAAATACATTATTACATCAATACAATGAAAAACAGATACAAGTAATCATGACGACATCAAAGAGTCCGAAAAGGATCCTGACCCCAAAATGTACGCACCCGCTGTCACCACCTCCACAGAACCTACCGCGGTCCTAAAACATGAATCGAACAACAATGCCTGAGTTTCCATTAGGAAACTCCGTATGCCAAACTCACCTACTTGAATGCAATAGTACTTTAATGAACATATCATACTAGTATCATGTCATGTCATCATCAGCAGTGCAACAAAATTCCCTCTAAAGGTAAAACAAGACATCAATATAGCAACGACAAATACCCTCAAAGGGTCAACAAGGACATCAGTCCAGGAACAACATCGGGTCTCCCTTGGAGACCTACCGTAGGCACATACGGTCTTACAGACAGTACACGACACACCCCCACACTCGACTACTCGAGCCAAAGGGATTGGTGAGGAGCGTATGCACCTCCGCGCAAAGCGAACCACGTGATCTACAACACTCCAACGGAGCCGTAGCCTGGTCGGTCCAACCATTCCCCGATAGGTGCCCAATCGAGGAATCATCGTCGGAACAACATCGACGACATCGTCGGCACAACATCGACGATAAAACATACGTCCGGCACAACAAGCCGGAACATCGTCGGCAAGATCATCGTCGGCACAAACCTCGGCGGCATCGCCGACACAACCTCGGCGGTACAACATACGTCCAACACAACATCAGACGGGTCCAAACCGTAGTCTGCAGGGTCATCATGCTCCGAGAGCCAAACATCAACATGCAATTGGGATCCGTGATCCCTCAGATTTGCTACTCTACAGATAGTCAAGCAACAACACGTCACACCACAATCCATTAACGGAGGTGGCACGACCCAAATATTCACACTCTTCCACACGATGGTCCCTAGGCAGGCACGAGCACGTACCCGCCGTCACCTCCCGGCTCACGCTCTAAGCGATGACACGGGTTTCAGTGGACAGAGTTAACACAACACTAGGACCATGATTCAGTTTTGCGCACAAACGGTCAACCGAAATAGGCAATCTGGTCGATTGTTCCCTATAGGTTCGGTCGACCGAAAGTCTGTCACGGTCGAACTCTCTGCGCATTACATAGATATGTATGACTGATTCCATTGAATCTTTTGTTATCCCAAATAGAAATCAATTATTTAGTATTCTTCAAGGACATCTTACTGAATGTACTATATCGCAAGTATTTAAAATAATAATAATAATGTGATTGGTATTTTTGACCAATTTAATGTGATTGGTTTTGTTTACATGATATGCCCAAGTCAACACCTCCCAGTTGGATGGTGATTCAACATAAATCATCGTCAACATTGGTAACATCCCAAAATAGTAGAAAATTTGAAAATTTAAACAAACAATAGATATCAAGATAGTACTCAATAACAAGAATGTTATTCATATAAATGACCAGTCAGTGTATCAAAATACAATAGATTTTGTCAAAATACATTATTACATCAATACAACGAAAAACAGATACAAGTAATCATGACGACATCAAAGAGTCCGAAAAGGATCCTGACCCCAAAATGTACGCACCCGCTGTCACCACCCCCACATAACCTACTGCGGTCCTAAAACATGAATCGAACAACAATGCCTGAGTTTCCCATTAGGAAACTCCGTATGCCAAACCCACATACTTGAATGCAATAGTACTTTAATGAACATATCATACTAGTATCATGTCATCATCAGCAGTGCAACAAAATTCCCTCCAAAGGTAAAACAAGACATCAATACAGCAACGACAAATACCCTCAAAGGGTCAACAAGGACATCAGTCCAGGAACAACATCGGGTCTCCCTTGGAGACCTACCGTAGGCACATACGGTCTTACAGACAGTACACGACACACCCCCACACTCGACTACTCGAGCCAAAGGGATTGGTGAGGAACGTATGCAACTCCGCGCAAAGCGAACCACGTGATCTACAACACCCCAACGGAGCCGTAGCCTGGTCGGTCCAACCATTCCCCGATAGGTGCCCAATCGAGGAATCATCGTCGGAACAACATCGACGACATCGCCGGCACAACATCGACGATACAACATACGTCCGACACAACATCGGACGACACAACAAGCCGGAACATCGTCGGCACAAACCTCGGCGGAATCGCCGACACAACCTCAGCGGTACAACATACATCCAACACAACATCGGACGGGTCCAAACCGTAGTCTGCAGGGTCATCATGCTCCGAGAGCCAAACATCAACATGCAATTGGATCCGTGATCCCTTAGATTTGCTACTCTACAAAGAGTCAAGCAACAACACGTCACACCACAATCCATTAACGGAGGTGGCACGACCCAAATATTCACACTCTTCCACACGATAGTCCCTAGGCAGGCACGAGCATGTACCCACCGTCACCTCCCGGCTCACGCTTTAAGCGATGACACGGGTTTCAGTGGACAAAGTTAACACAACACTAGGACCAGGATTCAGTTTTGCGCACAAACGGTCGACCGAAATAGGCAATCTGGTCGACTGTTCCCTATAGGTTCGGTCGACCGAAAGTCTGTCACGGTCGAACTCTCTGCGCATTACTTAAGTCCCAAACGGTCAAACACCAATCTAAAACCGGTCAACGAAATACGAAGTCAAAATCCAGAGTCAGGTCAAAATCATACAAGTCTAATCGGTCGACCGATTCAGGGGTCCTGATCGACCGAAAACTACCAGGGGCATCCTAATAGTCTAGGTCATATATCGGTCCAACAAGATATACAATCGGACGAACAACAAATAATATAATTAAGTTCACTTAAGTCCCGGTCGGACCAAAGGTTAGGAACAGTCGACCGAATACTACCAGACAATCCTCCGACCCACCAGCACACGCATAATCGGTCGACCGCCATATCGCATCGTTCGACCACTGTTGGTTAAAGTCGGGCAAAATACACTAAATCGGTCGACCGCTCGAAGACACCAGTCGACCGTTGGTCGACAGCCACCTCGCGTCAGCCGAGGATTTAACGTCGTTTCTCGCCACCGGTGAGGTCTTCGACCTCCCGCGACCGACCACAACTCCACCCTAACATGTGTGAGAACAAAACCAACTAAAGAACCGACATACCTCAAGAGCAATACAGAGCACGCCAGAGTTTCGCTCAACGTCGCCATCCGACAGCAACCTCCGAACAACACGCCTCACGCCTGCGCCTCCGCAACTCGAAGCTCGCCTCCACACGCCGGAGTTGCCGCAACGTCCCCTGGTTCGTCGGGAAGGAGCGAAGAATGTGAGACAAAGATTTGGTGAAGTGCGATGGAAAGGAAAGAAAGAGAGGAAGAAATGAGCGTTGGTTTGCTTGGCACCAAACCCAACACCACCAACAGTCCCAGCCACCTCCTCTCCACTCCCCAAGCAAACACACTGCACACAACCCTTTTCCCAAGCAAAACTTCCACAAATTAAGGGATTAACCCTCCAAAACAAGGTTAGGGGTGTAACAACATCCAGCTAGTGACCATCTTGGTTGCGACGTGTTGAAATTAATTTTATGTCATGCAAAAAGAGAAGCCAAAGATCCGTATATTCTATCCATGTCAATTTGGCTATTAACTGCCATTTTGTTTCTTTCCAAATTATCATCATATAACCTTAATGTCATTTAAAATTTGGATCGATTTATTACCCGAAGAAGGGAATTTACAGTTGTATATATACACATAAGCCTCTAACAAGAAAAGAGAAAGAAAAAAAATCTTAACCATTTTACTGCTATCAAATCTGAATTTGCAATTTTTGGTTGAGTCAACCTCTTGGTATTTTAGTAACTAGTCAAGTTATCTCAATTTGTTTTTCGAAATCAAATAACCTTAACGTTCTGCAATTTTTAGTGTGGTATTTTACGGAAATATGCTTTTGCGAGGAAAATGGTAGATGGTAAAAGCCTTAATTACTAGCTAGAGTTCTTAATTACCAGTGTATTTCTTACCGGATTCTTGTCTACTGGGCACTAAACGTTGTATTACGGATGGTCTTCCTTTGAATCAATATGGTGATTGTTATAGGAATTTCATGTTTCTCCAGACAGTGAAACATGAAATTCCAGTTGAATTACGTTTGGAACCAGTCAAACAAACTTGATCCTACATGTGATGACCGATGAATCAACCAAAATGTCGGAATTAGTGTATTAATAATAATAAATACACGAGTATTATAAATATTGGGCTGACCAATAAGTAGGGGTGCACATGGGTCTGGTTGGGTCGGGTTTGGGCCTCAACCCGACCCAACCCGAAATTTTCGGGTTGGGAAAAAACCCAACCCAACCCGAACCCGAACCGGTTTAGGTTCAACCCAACCCGACCCGAAATTTTCGGGTTGGGTCGGGTTGGATCGGGTTGAACCCGAATTCGGAAATTTTCTCTCAAACTTGGTCGGGTTCGGTCGACCCGTGTCTAAACGGTCGACCGGTGGCTTGAACACCCGAAATTTTCGGGTTGGAAACGATCGACCGAGTGATTTTCGGTCGACCGATTTATTTTGGGGAAAAAAATAAAAAAAATAAAAATCGGGTTCGGGTTGGGTTGGGTCAACCCGACCCCCTCAACCCAAACCCGACCCGAAAATTCGGGTTTTTGATTTTCCCAAGCCGACCCGACCCAAACCTCTCCCCAACCCGACCCGATCAATCGGGTTCGGGTTGGGTTTCGGGTTGAACCCAACCCATGTGCACCCCTACCAATAAGCATAGGGTGTTTTGCAAAAATATCATCATAAATAGTGATATTACCTTTTCCCCAAAATTTTAAAACCTTTCCCGATTCCAACCCAATATTTTCTTCGTTTCATAACGTTATCCTTATAAACTACGAAAATTCACAAAGTTGAGATTCATTATCTACCGTCAATCTAATCAAGCCTAAACCTCCAATATTACTAAAATAAACGTCATAGTATATAAGTAGGTATGACTGAGTCCAATAAATATTTTGATATCCCAAATAGAAATTAATTATTTTGTAATTTTTCAAAGACGTCACAGTGTACCTACAATTGATTGTGAATTTGTGATAGTAATATTTTTAAGAAAATTAATATAAAAATGTCAATTTGTGATACTTATGAATTATCTATCATCCATTCTAGGTAGATTGATAGAGATGAAAATGTGGTAGTTGTCTATTTATGTGATCGTGCCGTCGTGTTTACGCGTTATGCCCAAGTCAACACATTTTAACCGGACGGTGATACAACAATAATCGACGTAAATATATTCTGAGGTATTCAAATTAATCATAGGTCATGCCAAAAGTAAAGTCAAACATCACCCTATATTCCATCCATATCACCACATATAACAAGACCCATTGCCGTTGTTATTTATTTATTTTGAATTAATTAATTATCATCACCAATTTTTTACATTTTTTAACTACTAGAGTTCTTGTGTATAGTAGGGTTGGACTTGTAATATTTTTCTGACGATCGAGAATTCTGGTCTGGTGGGCGCCAAAAGTTGTATATACGTACGTACGTTGTCTTCTTTTGAACAAATACAGTTTTAGGAAGCAACGGGTATATGCGCACAACTGAAATTTGATAATGCGTCTTGAAACAAATTATAATGGCACGTATATCCCCCTTCCTAATTCAAACATGTTGACTATACTTTTGAGTTTGAATCATCTATTGTTCTCTTAATTTGCACCACACCAAAAAATGGGCGGGTCAAGCGTTGGAACTTTGAAGGAACACCCATTTTATGGTATAGTACATCCTAAATCTAAATAGTCGATATTATGCTAAAGTTTCAGCACAATCTAGGATACAACCCTAGTTTAATGAACGTTGTATTACACCAATATTTAGCTCATGTTGTGTCCATAGACCTAACTTCATATTGATACTTCTTTTTACTATATATCTGATATATCATATATATACACATATATATATATATAATATAGTCCTAGTAGTCCAAATCACTGGACTAATAAAGCAAAGTGGTATTCAAAGGGAAGACGTTTTTGAACGTAGTTCTTCCAAATGGTAGTCACAATCCATATCATATCGATCATTTTGGCCGGGTAAAGATGTGGACCAAGTAAGTCCGGATGGTGTGGAGGTTGGTAGAGACCTGCGGAAGAGCATGTATGACTGAACCGAAGGTTTTAATACTTGGCCATCTCAGAGATGAAAATTAAATAACTGGAAAAAAATCTTCAAAACCATCAAAACGAAAGTAGAAACTAAAAGGAATTATACGAATGGAATTTTGATTCTTACTCTCAAAATTGAGTCATTGATCACGTGCATTCAGATAGTCAACTTGGGATTTATGATCGAGCCTAATACTTTGAAGGGTCAAATTTGGATTAACGTAACATGAACGAAGTAATTCTTCAGCATTTTTTTTATTAAAGGTGCCCATTCAGCGTATAATACCTGAAATGAAGGGGGAAGCAAACACAAGTGCTGATTTGGGTAATAATAGTTAAAAAAATATATCAATAAGTACCACCTTCGATGTATAAGTTTTCTTACCAAAATCTCACCTACAAATTTTACCGTCCATCTTTTAAAAAAAGTAGTGCATGCATAAGGTCAATCAATATCTTTGTCCAGGCCAAGAATGAATTGACTCTTTTCCCCACCAGACTCATTCAAACATTTACACAATCCCAGTCCACACGTAGTAACTAATTAATTAAGCTCCTTCTCCTACATCTAATCCCTATATAAACTCCCCTAAGTTAGGTTTTCCCTCAAAACAGTTACTTGAGAAAAAGCAATAGCACTAGCTAGCTAGCTTGATAACTTTGTTCTAGCCTCTCTCTCTCTAACACAAAACATTTTACTTGAGATTATAATTAAGACTTGAGAGAATGGAGGTGGAGAAGGCTCTTGTAGTAGAAGCAAGTTTGTACCAAACCTTGTCCGTCACCAGACAATTCTCAGGGAAGTCCTCAAAAAAATCACCGACGAGCAAAACCGTGGCTCCACTTAGAACGACAAGGGGATTACGTCTAGGGAAGAGAACTCGTGTAGTCACTCTAAAGGCGAAGCCGACGAGGCCTCCGCCATCAAAGGGAGGTGGTTCACAACACAATTAATTAGAATTAAGGGGGCTACGTACGTTGCTAGTCTCTTATGTTTTTATATATGAAGTCACCCTTTGTTTTTATTTATATGTACATCAAGAATTTGATGTGTTCGTTACCATAGTGATGAGCTATGTGTTTGTTTTAATTTTATCTTCTGCTAAGTGGGAGCCCAAGTTGTGTATTTATTTATTGTACATCTTTATTAACGTGTAATTTTTTTGTCACCTTGATTAAGATCTATTAGTGTTAATTAACTGAAGAAAACAAAATTACTTTGACTCAACAAAATGGCAAAATAATTTGTTTCTGAGTAAATAATAAATATTCATATTATCGTTCATACGGTTGTGTTCCTCTTGTATGTCCAAAAGTTGTTATTTATATAGCATAATCTTATATAATATATTAATATTATATCATATATGGGTTTTTTTTGCTTGGGTGCATCTCCAAAAGTGATTTTGCAGTCATGTATTTTTTTATTGCTCTTGAACGCCCAGAAATCAAAATTATTGCGTGGGTACACCTCCGTCCAACTTCGTTAACCCAATCATTGACACATGTTTCTGTCTGATGCAAATTCACAAAGAACATTCCAAACTTTTAAATCTCTTTTGACTGCTTCATTCCAAGTCAATCGTGGTCTACCTCTTCCTCTTTTTGTGTCTTCAATCCGATTCAATACATCTCTTCTTATAGGTGCTTCCATAGGTCATTTTTGTACATGTTCAAACCACCTCAGTCTGTGTTGTATAACTTTTTCTTCCATTGGAGCAACTTCAACTCTCTCACGAATGTTTTCATTTATAATCTGATCCATTCGCGTATGATCACACATCCACCTCAACATCCTCATTTCAGATACACTTATCTTTTGTATATGTTGTCTTTTAGTGGTCCAACATTCCGCACTATATAACATTCCCGGTCTTATTGCGGTTCTATAAAAAAATTCCTTTTAACTTAAGTTGAATTTTCTTGTCACATAAGACACATGAGGTTTGTCGCCATATGAATCATATTTTAGTTAATTTTAGTATTTATTTAAATATTATTTCTTGTCACATAAGACACTTGATGCTGATAAATACTAAAATTAACTAAAATATGATCCATATGGTAAATTTTTTACGTATCTGATTTCCGATTTGACATTTCCCCTTCTCTTGTTACTAGTCCAATCCGACTCTGGACCGATACACAACATGAAATTTGTAGATGTGAATAATATTTTGGTCTCACGTGTTCAGGAAATGGAGAGCGATATATATAGAAAATTAAACACATACAGTAAGGAAAACAAACTCTGTCTATTTACCTTTAATGCTTATATTGCAATTAACAATCGGAAGGCACGAAAAATAATATAAACAAAATGTTCGTTCAGGATGATTTGTAAGTTGAACCAGTCAAACGAAATATAAGTTGGTTTGAATTATGTTTTGACTAAATGAGTATTTGAACAAAGTAAAAAGGGGTTTTGAAAGAATCATCTAAGCTTATGAAAGAAAATCAACTTCTCTTTTTAAAACCAAATTGTTCCAAAAGAAGACTAGTAAAATAGGTGTTTTTGGGTAATTTTTAGGATAATAGTTTATCAGCTACGTAATGGAGATTTTATAACAGGATGCATCTAGTTTTCTACCGACCTTTAACTTTGAAAACTTGCCAGATTTATATATATTAGGTTTTATAAGATTTCTAAAAGAGAAAAAATGGATTAAATATGTCATTGTTCGTTGTTTTAAAACGAGGACATGACATGAGTAAGCGCGAGCAAACTTCGGTCCGATCAGGATATCTGGATCGAATCAAACCAAAAAAAATTCAGTCTGATCTTCGGTCAAGAGGATATCGATAATTCGGTCAGGTCTGATCTCATACCGAATCAAGATTGTGTGAGTAAAATTCAGATTTTGAACCAAATTGGACCGGACCGACCCAAATTTATTCCGTCAGGTCTTCGGTCCAATCTTCTCAAAAATTCGTTCTGATCTGAACCTGCACCGAAGCTCACCCCTAGACATGAGTGTAATGGGCCTATAAATACAATGCTTTTTGAATGGGCCTATAACTATATCCGTAACTAATAAGATATTTGTCTAATGCTTTTTGAATGGGCCTATAACACTATATCCGTTCATAAGTACTAGATTACCCGCAAAAAATTGAGATCTCTTTCAAAGTCGAAATCCAGTCCATTTCAATACAAACAAATTGGGCCGACTACCCACTAAAAAAAGGTCACCTACCTTTTCAAGTCTTAAGTTCGAAAACTATGTAGAAAATTAAGTTCACTTAAGTTCCGGTCAGACCAAAGGTCAGGAACAATCGACCGAATACTACCAGGCAATCCTCCGACCCACCAGCACACGCATAACCGGTCGACCGCCATATCGCATCGTTCGACCATTGTTGGTTAAAGTCGGGCAAAATACACTAAATCGGTCGACCGCTCGAAGACACCAGTCGACCGTTGGTCGACAGCCACCTCGCGTCAGCCGAGGATTTAACGTCGTTTCTCGCCACCGGTGAGATCTTCGACCTCCACCGAGAAGGAGCGAAGAATGTGAGACAGAGATTTGGTGAAGTGCTATGGAAAAGAAAGAGAGAGGAAGAAATGAGCGTTGGTTTGCTTGGCACCAAACCCAACACCACCAACAGTCCCCAGCCACCTCCTCTCCACTCCCCAAGCAAAACACTGCACACAACCCTTTCCCCAAGCAAAACCTCCACAAATTAAGAGATTAACCCTCCAAAACAAGGTTAGGGGTGTAACAACATCCAGCTAGTGACCATCTTGGTTGCGACGTGTTGAAATTAATTTTATGTCATGCAAAAAGAGAAGCCAAAGATCCGTATATTCTATCCATGTCAATTTGGCTATTAACTGCCATTTTGTTTCTTTCCAAATTATCATCATATAACCTTAATGTCATTTAAAATTTGGATCGATTTATTACCCGAAGAAGGGAATTTACAGTTGTATATATACACATAAGCCTCTAACAAGAAAAGAGAAAGAAAAAAAATCTTAACCATTTTACTGCTATCAAATCTGAATTTGCAATTTTTGGTTGAGTCAACCTCTTGGTATTTTAGTAACTAGTCAAGTTATCTCAATTTGTTTTTCGAAATCAAATAACCTTAACGTTCTGCAATTTTTAGTGTGGTATTTTACGGAAATATGCTTTTGCGAGGAAAATGGTAGATGGTAAAAGCCTTAATTACTAGCTAGAGTTCTTAATTACCAGTGTATTTCTTACCGGATTCTTGTCTACTGGGCACTAAAAGTTGTATTACGGATGGTCTTCCTTTGAATCAATATGGTGATTGTTATAGGAATTTCATGTTTCTCCAGACAGTGAAACATGAAATTCCAGTTGAATTACGTTTGGAATCAGTCAAACAAACTTGAACCTACATGTGATGACCGATGAATCAAGCAAAATGTCGGAATTAGTGTATTAATAAATACACGAGTATTATAAATATTGGGCTGACCAATAAGCATAGGGTGTTTTGCAAAAATATCATCATAAATAGTGATATTACCTTTTCCCCAAAATTTTAAAACCATTTCCGATTCCAACCCAATATTTTCTTCGTTTCATAACTTTATCCTTATAAACTACGAAAATTCACAAAGTTGAGATTCATTATCTACTGTCAATCTAATCAAGCGTAAACCTCCAATATTACTAAAATAAACGTCATAGTAGAGTAAATTACTAAAATAAACGTCATAGTATATAACTAGGTATGACTGAGTCCAATAAATATTTTGATATCCCAAATAGAAATTAATTATTTTGTAATTTTTCAAAGACGTCACAGTGTACCTACAATTGATTGTGAATTTGTGATATTAATATTTTTAAGAAAATTAATATAAAAATGTCAATTTGTGATACTTATGAATTATCTATGGATTTTTGCTTGGATGCCACTCTTACAAGATGTATTCCAATTCCTACCATCACTCCCTTACTATTTCTAGAAATGTCACTCTTACGTATTATAATTTTCCTGATGCCATTACTTTTTCGGCAAATGCCACTCTGTTAGGTATTTAACGACCCAATATGTTAATTTCCGTCCAATTTGTAATTACTCATATTTGTTTAACTCTTAATCATAATTAGACTTCTAATGATTTAACCCCATCACCCCCTCACTTACTCAACGAATCCCTAGTTTTTACCCCTTTTTCCTTTTCACCCCAACCTCGACTACTTCATCCTTCCCGCCTTTCTTCTCCCCGTGGCCAACCTCGACGATCGCTCAACATCGACGACTCCACCACCCTCGAACGAAGATTAGTATGGTTTCCAATCACATGCAAAGAATATCAATCTCTGACCTTCAAGTTCTTCGATTTTTTGTTTGTGATTCTTACTATAGAAGTTTGACAGATAACTTCTTCGATGAGGAGGCTACGTTCCTGTGATAAGAGGAGGACGAGGAGGTATATCAATCTTTGACCTTTAAGTTCTTCGATTTTTCTTTTTTTGGGTTTTCTGGGAATGTATGAAAATGAGGCCTTACCTTCTATGATTTATCTGTGTTTTTTTCCTTTCTATGAATGTATGATTTTCATGATTGATGTTTGTATGTATTTCATATCATCAGTGAAGGGAACGTTACACACCACACTTTTAAGGTCTTTAAAGGTGGACAATGGGTTAATAGGAGAGGTAAACCAATGCCTAAGAATTTTGTGGAAGTTGGGGATGTTTTGGTTACAGACACTGAGATGAATTTCGACTTAGTTAAGAATTGCATTACCTCACACATGGATTGGGGTTTCAATGAGTCTCTATGTTTCACTTACAAAGTGCCCAGGTCACAGAGGTTTGAATTTAGATGTCTAAGGAATGATGATGATGTCCTTGTGGCCCTTAGTTATCCAAATCCGAAGTTGACACTTGAGATTTATGTTAGCAAAGACTTCCCTCACATACCATTAACCACCACTAATCTTAGTAGTCAACCAACAATGCCCACAAGCCACTCACCAGGACCTCCCATTCCCACAAGCCACACACCAGGACTTCCCATTCCCACAAGCCACTCACAGCCAACTCCAATTCCCACAAGAAACTCACCACCACCTACAAATCAACAAAGGAATACCCCCATTCCACAATCACATGCAGATAGTGAGGCCGATGATAGTGATGAAGATCTCCACTACATGATGAGTACAGACGAAGATGATTACGTCCCAGGGGAGGACGACAGTGATGATGATAGTGATGCAAGTAGGGAGGACCATGATGATGTAGAGGATGCTGTCATGTGGGATGATGGTCCTCAGACAACTGATGTGGACATGCTCAAACCAGATATTTGTGTTGGCAAAAAAATTCCAAACATTGAGAATTTCAAGTTCTCTATTAGACAACACAACATCCTGTCTCAAAGTGACATCAAATTCTACAAGAGTGACCCAAAGAGAGTTATAGTTCGTTGTGTTGACAACACTTGCAAATGGAGGTGTCACGCGTCTAAGATAAATGAGGGGGCAGTATTCCAGATTAAGACATTGCATGCTGACCATTCTTGTACAAGTTTGAACAAAGTAGGATCCAAGATGGCAACCAACAAATGGATAGCCCATATATGCTACAACTGGTTGTTGGCCGATGAAAGTCTTAGAGTCAAGCACATCAAAGACAGATTAGCTGAGGGTTATCATGTCGAGCCACCATACAACAGAGTTTGGAGAGGAAGGGAGTTAGCCCTTCATAAAATCCATGGGTCTGAGGAGGAGCAATATGAATTGCTACCTAAGTTCATCTCTGAATTAAACACAAGAAATCCAGATTCCATCTTGAAACTTGAAGTCAATAATGTCTCCCAATTTTTGAGAATGTTCATTTGTTTTGGGGCTTGCAGGAATGGCTTTCTTCAGGGATGTCGGCCAATAATTGGCTTGGATGGTTGCCATTTGAAAAACAAATACAAGGGAGCTTGTCTGTCTGCGGTTTCTGTTGATGGGAACAATGGAATTTTTCCTCTAGCCATTAGTGTTGTCAGAAGTGAGAACGAAGATAATTGGAAATGGTTCTGTGCACTTCTGAAAGTGGCTATTGGAGATGTCCCGGGTCTTGTTTTACTTAGTGACATGTGTAAGGGTTTGGAGGCAGCTATTGGTGAGAGTTTTCCCGGATGTGAGCATAGAACTTGCATGAGACATCTTTACAAAAACTTCAGACGATAGTTTGGAGGCGACTCTTTAATCGATCATGTCTGGGGGGCAGCCAGAGCTTACACTGAAGTAGAATTTCGTAGAGTAATGGGAGAGCTTCAATTGGCCAACAAAGACGCTTATGAATGGCTAAATAATGTGGAGGTAAGAGATAAATGTTGGGGAAGATCACAGTTTGGGGTCACGGTTAAGTGTGATAGCGTGACAAATAACATTTCTGAGAGCTTCAACTTTTGGATTTCAGATCCCACACATAGACCCGCTCTGAAGTTTGTAGATGTTGTTAGACAAAAGATGATGAAGTTACTATACGAGAGGAGTTGAAAATCAAAGGGTTGGGATGACATGTTGGTGCCTTATGCTAGAAATTGGCTCACCAAGAAATCACGAGGGCTCGGGGGATATATGGTGGTAAAATCTGATGACAACAAAGCCGAAGTAACAAGTCCAAGAAGGACTTGTGTTGTTGAGCTAGACGTTGGTACTTGTAGTTGTCGAAAGTGGCAACTAATAGGTCTACCTTTCAACCACGCGGCTGCATTCATAGGGACAATCAGAAATGTCGTTTGGGAAGACTACGTCCACCCATTTTATCACACAAGCAAATATAGGCTGGCTTACTCGGGCGTCATAGCTCCTCTACCCGACAAATTAGAATGGAAATGCCCAGAAACAGGTGTTGTAGTACAAGCACCAGATGTATATAGGCCACCGTGTCGGCCTAGGAAAAAGAGGATGAAACCCATGGATGAGTCCAACAGGATACGTAGGATACATCGATGCAAGAGATGTCAAGGTTTGGGACATCAGGCCAAAACTTGCAAAAATCCAATACTCGGTAGCCAACAAGCATCGACAAGGTAAATTACCATTTTTTGGGATTTAGTTTAAATTTCAGATTACTATTAACTAGTTACAAATCTTTTTTTGCAGTGCTCCTCCAGAATCAGAGACCACTAAGGCTACCAACAACCAAACAAAAACTAGGAGAAAGAAAATGTACGTGTACAACCTATACTTACAAGAATATAGATAACTTTGGTTGTGCCTTAATGTTGTCATTTACTTGATATGCAGGACCACCAAAGCACCACAAGCCTCAGTAGAACCGGAAGCACCACCAACCCAGTCAGAAAACACTGAAGATTGGTTGGGATCACCAAATTCAGAGAGGCAAAAAACGTACGAAGATCTGATTGATGCAGGGTATTCCACCATTGATGCACTCAACATTGTTAGAAGTTGTAGTGCTCTTTGATGTGGTTTTATGTTTTCATTCACGTTGTATTTTGATGTGAAAAATATAGTGTTTATGTAGTAGATATGTAGTGTTTAGTTACTATTTTAAATGACTTCCAATCATAGAATCTTTTGATCTTTGACTGTTTTGATGTTATAGTATGTGTTTTGGGGATTTATGATTTCAAAGGTTGTGACTTATGTTCATCTAGGAAAAAGATGAGAAATTAAAGACAAGAAAAATGGATGTTAAAAGAGAAAGAACAGGTGAGGGAATGTATGTGAAACGAACATGGACAAACAAAGAAAGAACAGGTGAGGAATGGGCAGGAGAATGAGTGGGAGGGTAACTTTTTAATTAATAATAAACTAACAAGAACATGTGAGGAATGGGCAGGAGAATGAGTGGGTGGGTTTAACTTTTTAATTAATAATAAACTAACGATATTAAGTATCTAACCTAACAAAGTGACATTTGCCAAAAAAGTAATGGCATCAGTAAAATTGTAGTATGTAAGAGTGACATTTCTATAAAAAGTAAGGGAGTGATGGTAGAAATTGGAATACACCCCTAAGAATGACATCCAAGCAAAAATCCCAATTATCTATCATCCATTCTAGGTAGATTGATAGAGATGAAAATGTGGTAGTTGTCTGTTGATGTGATCGTGCTGTGGTGTTTACGTGTTATGCCCAAGTCAACACATTTTAACCGGATGGTGATACAACAATAATCGACGTAAATATATTCTGACGTATTCAAATTAATCATAGATCATGCCAAAAGTAAAGTCAAACATCACCCTATATTCCATCCATATCACCACATATAACAAGACCCATTGCCGTTGTTATTTATTTATTTTGAATTAATTAATTATCATCACCAATTTTTTACATTTTTTAACTACTAGAGTTCTTGTGTATAGTAGGGTTGGACTTGTAATATTTTTCTGACGATCGAGAATTCTGGTCTGGTGGGCGCCAAAAGTTGTATATACGTACGTACGTTGTCTTCTTTTGAACAAATACAGTTTTAGGAAGCAACGGGTATATGCGCACAACTGAAATTTGATAATGCGTCTTGAAACAAATTATAATGGCACGTATATCCCCCTTCCTAATTCAAACATGTTGACTATACTTTTGAGTTTGAATCATCTATTGTTCTCTTAATTTGCACCACACCAAAAAATGGGCGGGTCAAGCGTTGGAACTTTGAAGGAACACCCATTTTATGGTATAGTACATCCTAAATCTAAATAGTCGATATTATGCTAAAGTTTCAGCACAATCTAGGATACAACCCTAGTTTAATGAACGTTGTATTACACCAATATTTAGCTCATGTTGTGTCCATAGACCTAACTTCATATTGATACTTCTTTTTACTATATATCTGATATATCATATATATACACATATATATATATATAATATAGTCCTAGTAGTCCAAATCACTGGACTAATAAAGCAAAGTGGTATTCAAAGGGAAGACGTTTTTGAACGTAGTTCTTCCAAATGGTAGTCACAATCCATATCATATCGATCATTTTGGCCGGGTAAAGATGTGGACCAAGTAAGTCCGGATGGTGTGGAGGTTGGTAGAGACCTGCGGAAGAGCATGTATGACTGAACCGAAGGTTTTAATACTTGGCCATCTCAGAGATGAAAATTAAATAACTGGAAAAAAATCTTCAAAACCATCAAAACGAAAGTAGAAACTAAAAGGAATTATACGAATGGAATTTTGATTCTTACTCTCAAAATTGAGTCATTGATCACGTGCATTCAGATAGTCAACTTGGGATTTATGATCGAGCCTAATACTTTGAAGGGTCAAATTTGGATTAACGTAACATGAACGAAGTAATTCTTCAGCATTTTTTTTATTAAAGGTGCCCATTCAGCGTATAATACCTGAAATGAAGGGGGAAGCAAACACAAGTGCTGATTTGGGTAATAATAGTTAAAAAAATATATCAATAAGTACCACCTTCGATGTATAAGTTTTCTTACCAAAATCTCACCTACAAATTTTACCGTCCATCTTTTAAAAAAAGTAGTGCATGCATAAGGTCAATCAATATCTTTGTCCAGGCCAAGAATGAATTGACTCTTTTCCCCACCAGACTCATTCAAACATTTACACAATCCCAGTCCACACGTAGTAACTAATTAATTAAGCTCCTTCTCCTACATCTAATCCCTATATAAACTCCCCTAAGTTAGGTTTTCCCTCAAAACAGTTACTTGAGAAAAAGCAATAGCACTAGCTAGCTAGCTTGATAACTTTGTTCTAGCCTCTCTCTCTCTAACACAAAACATTTTACTTGAGATTATAATTAAGACTTGAGAGAATGGAGGTGGAGAAGGCTCTTGTAGTAGAAGCAAGTTTGTACCAAACCTTGTCCGTCACCAGACAATTCTCAGGGAAGTCCTCAAAAAAATCACCGACGAGCAAAACCGTGGCTCCACTTAGAACGACAAGGGGATTACGTCTAGGGAAGAGAACTCGTGTAGTCACTCTAAAGGCGAAGCCGACGAGGCCTCCGCCATCAAAGGGAGGTGGTTCACAACACAATTAATTAGAATTAAGGGGGCTACGTACGTTGCTAGTCTCTTATGTTTTTATATATGAAGTCACCCTTTGTTTTTATTTATATGTACATCAAGAATTTGATGTGTTCGTTACCATAGTGATGAGCTATGTGTTTGTTTTAATTTTATCTTCTGCTAAGTGGGAGCCCAAGTTGTGTATTTATTTATTGTACATCTTTATTAACGTGTAATTTTTTTGTCACCTTGATTAAGATCTATTAGTGTTAATTAACTGAAGAAAACAAAATTACTTTGACTCAACAAAATGGCAAAATAATTTGTTTCTGAGTAAATAATAAATATTCATATTATCGTTCATACGGTTGTGTTCCTCTTGTATGTCCACAAGTTGTTATTTATATAGCATAATCTTATATAATATATTAATATTATATCATATATGGGTTTTTTTTGCTTGGGTGCATCTCCAAAAGTGATTTATTGGACATTTGCAGTCATGTATTTTTTTATTGCTCTTGAACGCCCAGAAATCAAAATTATTGCGTGGGTACACCTCCGTCCAACTTCGTTAACCCAATCATTGACACATGTTTCTGTCTGATGCAAATTCACAAAGAACATTCCAAACTTTTAAATCTCTTTTGACTGCTTCATTCCAAGTCAATCGTGGTCTACCTCTTCCTCTTTTTGTGTCTTCAATCCGATTCAATACATCTCTTCTTATAGGTGCTTCCATAGGTCATTTTTGTACATGTTCAAACCACCTCAGTCTGTGTTGTATAACTTTTTCTTCCATTGGAGCAACTTCAACTCTCTCACGAATGTTTTCATTTATAATCTGATCCATTCGCGTATGATCACACATCCACCTCAACATCCTCATTTCAGATACACTTATCTTTTGTATATGTTGTCTTTTAGTGGTCCAACATTCCGCACTATATAACATTCCCGGTCTTATTGCGGTTCTATAAAAAAATTCCTTTTAACTTAAGTTGAATTTTCTTGTCACATAAGACACATGAGGTTTGTCGCCATATGAATCATATTTTAGTTAATTTTAGTATTTATTTAAATATTATTTCTTGTCACATAAGACACTTGATGCTGATAAATACTAAAATTAACTAAAATATGATCCATATGGTAAATTTTTTACGTATCTGATTTCCGATTTGACATTTCCCCTTCTCTTGTTACTAGTCCAATCCGACTCTGGACCGATACACAACATGAAATTTGTAGATGTGAATAATATTTTGGTCTCACGTGTTCAGGAAATGGAGAGCGATATATATAGAAAATTAAACACATACAGTAAGGAAAACAAACTCTGTCTATTTACCTTTAATGCTTATATTGCAATTAACAATCGGAAGGCACGAAAAATAATATAAACAAAATGTTCGTTCAGGATGATTTGTAAGTTGAACCAGTCAAACGAAATATAAGTTGGTTTGAATTATGTTTTGACTAAATGAGTATTTGAACAAAGTAAAAAGGGGTTTTGAAAGAATCATCTAAGCTTATGAAAGAAAATCAACTTCTCTTTTTAAAACCAAATTGTTCCAAAAGAAGACTAGTAAAATAGGTGTTTTTGGGTAATTTTTAGGATAATAGTTTATCAGCTACGTAATGGAGATTTTATAACAGGATGCATCTAGTTTTCTACCGACCTTTAACTTTGAAAACTTGCCAGATTTATATATATTAGGTTTTATAAGATTTCTAAAAGAGAAAAAATGGATTAAATATGTCATTGTTCGTTGTTTTAAAACGAGGACATGACATGAGTAAGCGCGAGCAAACTTCGGTCCGATCAGGATATCTGGATCGAATCAAACCAAAAAAAATTCAGTCTGATCTTCGGTCAAGAGGATATCGATAATTCGGTCAGGTCTGATCTCATACCGAATCAAGATTGTGTGAGTAAAATTCAGATTTTGAACCAAATTGGACCGGACCGACCCAAATTTATTCCGTCAGGTCTTCGGTCCAATCTTCTCAAAAATTCGTTCTGATCTGAACCTGCACCGAAGCTCACCCCTAGACATGAGTGTAATGGGCCTATAAATACAATGCTTTTTGAATGGGCCTATAACTATATCCGTAACTAATAAGATATTTGTCTAATGCTTTTTGAATGGGCCTATAACACTATATCCGTTCATAAGTACTAGATTACCCGCAAAAAATTGAGATCTCTTTCAAAGTCGAAATCCAGTCCATTTCAATACAAACAAATTGGGCCGACTACCCACTAAAAAAAGGTCACCTACCTTTTCAAGTCTTAAGTTCGAAAACTATGTAGAAAATTAAGTTCACTTAAGTTCCGGTCGGACCAAAGGTCAGGAACAATCGACCGAATACTACCAGGCAATCCTCCGACCCACCAGCACACGCATAACCGGTCGACCGCCATATCGCATCGTTCGACCATTGTTGGTTAAAGTCGGGCAAAATACACTAAATCGGTCGACCGCTCGAAGACACCAGTCGACCGTTGGTCGACAGCCACCTCGCGTCAGCCGAGGATTTAACGTCGTTTCTCGCCACCGGTGAGATCTTCGACCTCCACCGAGAAGGAGCGAAGAATGTGAGACAGAGATTTGGTGAAGTGCTATGGAAAAGAAAGAGAGAGGAAGAAATGAGCGTTGGTTTGCTTGGCACCAAACCCAACACCACCAACAGTCCCCAGCCACCTCCTCTCCACTCCCCAAGCAAAACACTGCACACAACCCTTTCCCCAAGCAAAACCTCCACAAATTAAGAGATTAACCCTCCAAAACAAGGTTAGGGGTGTAACAACATCCAGCTAGTGACCATCTTGGTTGCGACGTGTTGAAATTAATTTTATGTCATGCAAAAAGAGAAGCCAAAGATCCGTATATTCTATCCATGTCAATTTGGCTATTAACTGCCATTTTGTTTCTTTCCAAATTATCATCATATAACCTTAATGTCATTTAAAATTTGGATCGATTTATTACCCGAAGAAGGGAATTTACAGTTGTATATATACACATAAGCCTCTAACAAGAAAAGAGAAAGAAAAAAAATCTTAACCATTTTACTGCTATCAAATCTGAATTTGCAATTTTTGGTTGAGTCAACCTCTTGGTATTTTAGTAACTAGTCAAGTTATCTCAATTTGTTTTTCGAAATCAAATAACCTTAACGTTCTGCAATTTTTAGTGTGGTATTTTACGGAAATATGCTTTTGCGAGGAAAATGGTAGATGGTAAAAGCCTTAATTACTAGCTAGAGTTCTTAATTACCAGTGTATTTCTTACCGGATTCTTGTCTACTGGGCACTAAAAGTTGTATTACGGATGGTCTTCCTTTGAATCAATATGGTGATTGTTATAGGAATTTCATGTTTCTCCAGACAGTGAAACATGAAATTCCAGTTGAATTACGTTTGGAATCAGTCAAACAAACTTGAACCTACATGTGATGACCGATGAATCAAGCAAAATGTCGGAATTAGTGTATTAATAAATACACGAGTATTATAAATATTGGGCTGACCAATAAGCATAGGGTGTTTTGCAAAAATATCATCATAAATAGTGATATTACCTTTTCCCCAAAATTTTAAAACCATTTCCGATTCCAACCCAATATTTTCTTCGTTTCATAACTTTATCCTTATAAACTACGAAAATTCACAAAGTTGAGATTCATTATCTACTGTCAATCTAATCAAGCGTAAACCTCCAATATTACTAAAATAAACGTCATAGTAGAGTAAATTACTAAAATAAACGTCATAGTATATAACTAGGTATGACTGAGTCCAATAAATATTTTGATATCCCAAATAGAAATTAATTATTTTGTAATTTTTCAAAGACGTCACAGTGTACCTACAATTGATTGTGAATTTGTGATATTAATATTTTTAAGAAAATTAATATAAAAATGTCAATTTGTGATACTTATGAATTATCTATGGATTTTTGCTTGGATGCCACTCTTACAAGATGTATTCCAATTCCTACCATCACTCCCTTACTATTTCTAGAAATGTCACTCTTACGTATTATAATTTTCCTGATGCCATTACTTTTTCGGCAAATGCCACTCTGTTAGGTATTTAACGACCCAATATGTTAATTTCCGTCCAATTTGTAATTACTCATATTTGTTTAACTCTTAATCATAATTAGACTTCTAATGATTTAACCCCATCACCCCCTCACTTACTCAACGAATCCCTAGTTTTTACCCCTTTTTCCTTTTCACCCCAACCTCGACTACTTCATCCTTCCCGCCTTTCTTCTCCCCGTGGCCAACCTCGACGATCGCTCAACATCGACGACTCCACCACCCTCGAACGAAGATTAGTATGGTTTCCAATCACATGCAAAGAATATCAATCTCTGACCTTCAAGTTCTTCGATTTTTTGTTTGTGATTCTTACTATAGAAGTTTGACAGATAACTTCTTCGATGAGGAGGCTACGTTCCTGTGATAAGAGGAGGACGAGGAGGTATATCAATCTTTGACCTTTAAGTTCTTCGATTTTTCTTTTTTTGGGTTTTCTGGGAATGTATGAAAATGAGGCCTTACCTTCTATGATTTATCTGTGTTTTTTTCCTTTCTATGAATGTATGATTTTCATGATTGATGTTTGTATGTATTTCATATCATCAGTGAAGGGAACGTTACACACCACACTTTTAAGGTCTTTAAAGGTGGACAATGGGTTAATAGGAGAGGTAAACCAATGCCTAAGAATTTTGTGGAAGTTGGGGATGTTTTGGTTACAGACACTGAGATGAATTTCGACTTAGTTAAGAATTGCATTACCTCACACATGGATTGGGGTTTCAATGAGTCTCTATGTTTCACTTACAAAGTGCCCAGGTCACAGAGGTTTGAATTTAGATGTCTAAGGAATGATGATGATGTCCTTGTGGCCCTTAGTTATCCAAATCCGAAGTTGACACTTGAGATTTATGTTAGCAAAGACTTCCCTCACATACCATTAACCACCACTAATCTTAGTAGTCAACCAACAATGCCCACAAGCCACTCACCAGGACCTCCCATTCCCACAAGCCACACACCAGGACTTCCCATTCCCACAAGCCACTCACAGCCAACTCCAATTCCCACAAGAAACTCACCACCACCTACAAATCAACAAAGGAATACCCCCATTCCACAATCACATGCAGATAGTGAGGCCGATGATAGTGATGAAGATCTCCACTACATGATGAGTACAGACGAAGATGATTACGTCCCAGGGGAGGACGACAGTGATGATGATAGTGATGCAAGTAGGGAGGACCATGATGATGTAGAGGATGCTGTCATGTGGGATGATGGTCCTCAGACAACTGATGTGGACATGCTCAAACCAGATATTTGTGTTGGCAAAAAAATTCCAAACATTGAGAATTTCAAGTTCTCTATTAGACAACACAACATCCTGTCTCAAAGTGACATCAAATTCTACAAGAGTGACCCAAAGAGAGTTATAGTTCGTTGTGTTGACAACACTTGCAAATGGAGGTGTCACGCGTCTAAGATAAATGAGGGGGCAGTATTCCAGATTAAGACATTGCATGCTGACCATTCTTGTACAAGTTTGAACAAAGTAGGATCCAAGATGGCAACCAACAAATGGATAGCCCATATATGCTACAACTGGTTGTTGGCCGATGAAAGTCTTAGAGTCAAGCACATCAAAGACAGATTAGCTGAGGGTTATCATGTCGAGCCACCATACAACAGAGTTTGGAGAGGAAGGGAGTTAGCCCTTCATAAAATCCATGGGTCTGAGGAGGAGCAATATGAATTGCTACCTAAGTTCATCTCTGAATTAAACACAAGAAATCCAGATTCCATCTTGAAACTTGAAGTCAATAATGTCTCCCAATTTTTGAGAATGTTCATTTGTTTTGGGGCTTGCAGGAATGGCTTTCTTCAGGGATGTCGGCCAATAATTGGCTTGGATGGTTGCCATTTGAAAAACAAATACAAGGGAGCTTGTCTGTCTGCGGTTTCTGTTGATGGGAACAATGGAATTTTTCCTCTAGCCATTAGTGTTGTCAGAAGTGAGAACGAAGATAATTGGAAATGGTTCTGTGCACTTCTGAAAGTGGCTATTGGAGATGTCCCGGGTCTTGTTTTACTTAGTGACATGTGTAAGGGTTTGGAGGCAGCTATTGGTGAGAGTTTTCCCGGATGTGAGCATAGAACTTGCATGAGACATCTTTACAAAAACTTCAGACGATAGTTTGGAGGCGACTCTTTAATCGATCATGTCTGGGGGGCAGCCAGAGCTTACACTGAAGTAGAATTTCGTAGAGTAATGGGAGAGCTTCAATTGGCCAACAAAGACGCTTATGAATGGCTAAATAATGTGGAGGTAAGAGATAAATGTTGGGGAAGATCACAGTTTGGGGTCACGGTTAAGTGTGATAGCGTGACAAATAACATTTCTGAGAGCTTCAACTTTTGGATTTCAGATCCCACACATAGACCCGCTCTGAAGTTTGTAGATGTTGTTAGACAAAAGATGATGAAGTTACTATACGAGAGGAGTTGAAAATCAAAGGGTTGGGATGACATGTTGGTGCCTTATGCTAGAAATTGGCTCACCAAGAAATCACGAGGGCTCGGGGGATATATGGTGGTAAAATCTGATGACAACAAAGCCGAAGTAACAAGTCCAAGAAGGACTTGTGTTGTTGAGCTAGACGTTGGTACTTGTAGTTGTCGAAAGTGGCAACTAATAGGTCTACCTTTCAACCACGCGGCTGCATTCATAGGGACAATCAGAAATGTCGTTTGGGAAGACTACGTCCACCCATTTTATCACACAAGCAAATATAGGCTGGCTTACTCGGGCGTCATAGCTCCTCTACCCGACAAATTAGAATGGAAATGCCCAGAAACAGGTGTTGTAGTACAAGCACCAGATGTATATAGGCCACCGTGTCGGCCTAGGAAAAAGAGGATGAAACCCATGGATGAGTCCAACAGGATACGTAGGATACATCGATGCAAGAGATGTCAAGGTTTGGGACATCAGGCCAAAACTTGCAAAAATCCAATACTCGGTAGCCAACAAGCATCGACAAGGTAAATTACCATTTTTTGGGATTTAGTTTAAATTTCAGATTACTATTAACTAGTTACAAATCTTTTTTTGCAGTGCTCCTCCAGAATCAGAGACCACTAAGGCTACCAACAACCAAACAAAAACTAGGAGAAAGAAAATGTACGTGTACAACCTATACTTACAAGAATATAGATAACTTTGGTTGTGCCTTAATGTTGTCATTTACTTGATATGCAGGACCACCAAAGCACCACAAGCCTCAGTAGAACCGGAAGCACCACCAACCCAGTCAGAAAACACTGAAGATTGGTTGGGATCACCAAATTCAGAGAGGCAAAAAACGTACGAAGATCTGATTGATGCAGGGTATTCCACCATTGATGCACTCAACATTGTTAGAAGTTGTAGTGCTCTTTGATGTGGTTTTATGTTTTCATTCACGTTGTATTTTGATGTGAAAAATATAGTGTTTATGTAGTAGATATGTAGTGTTTAGTTACTATTTTAAATGACTTCCAATCATAGAATCTTTTGATCTTTGACTGTTTTGATGTTATAGTATGTGTTTTGGGGATTTATGATTTCAAAGGTTGTGACTTATGTTCATCTAGGAAAAAGATGAGAAATTAAAGACAAGAAAAATGGATGTTAAAAGAGAAAGAACAGGTGAGGGAATGTATGTGAAACGAACATGGACAAACAAAGAAAGAACAGGTGAGGAATGGGCAGGAGAATGAGTGGGAGGGTAACTTTTTAATTAATAATAAACTAACAAGAACATGTGAGGAATGGGCAGGAGAATGAGTGGGTGGGTTTAACTTTTTAATTAATAATAAACTAACGATATTAAGTATCTAACCTAACAAAGTGACATTTGCCAAAAAAGTAATGGCATCAGTAAAATTGTAGTATGTAAGAGTGACATTTCTATAAAAAGTAAGGGAGTGATGGTAGAAATTGGAATACACCCCTAAGAATGACATCCAAGCAAAAATCCCAATTATCTATCATCCATTCTAGGTATAGATTGATAGAGATGAAAATGTGGTAGTTGTCTGTTGATGTGATCGTGCTGTGGTGTTTACGTGTTATGCCCAAGTCAACACATTTTAACCGGATGGTGATACAACAATAATCGACGTAAATATATTCTGACGTATTCAAATTAATCATAGATCATGCCAAAAGTAAAGTCAAACATCACCCTATATTCCATCCATATCACCACATATAACAAGACCCATTGCCGTTGTTATTTATTTATTTTGAATTAATTAATTATCATCACCAATTTTTTACATTTTTTAACTACTAGAGTTCTTGTGTATAGTAGGGTTGGACTTGTAATATTTTTCTGACGATCGAGAATTCTGGTCTGGTGGGCGCCAAAAGTTGTATATACGTACGTACGTTGTCTTCTTTTGAACAAATACAGTTTTAGGAAGCAACGGGTATATGCGCACAACTGAAATTTGATAATGCGTCTTGAAACAAATTATAATGGCACGTATATCCCCCTTCCTAATTCAAACATGTTGACTATACTTTTGAGTTTGAATCATCTATTGTTCTCTTAATTTGCACCACACCAAAAAATGGGCGGGTCAAGCGTTGGAACTTTGAAGGAACACCCATTTTATGGTATAGTACATCCTAAATCTAAATAGTCGATATTATGCTAAAGTTTCAGCACAATCTAGGATACAACCCTAGTTTAATGAACGTTGTATTACACCAATATTTAGCTCATGTTGTGTCCATAGACCTAACTTCATATTGATACTTCTTTTTACTATATATCTGATATATCATATATATACACATATATATATATATAATATAGTCCTAGTAGTCCAAATCACTGGACTAATAAAGCAAAGTGGTATTCAAAGGGAAGACGTTTTTGAACGTAGTTCTTCCAAATGGTAGTCACAATCCATATCATATCGATCATTTTGGCCGGGTAAAGATGTGGACCAAGTAAGTCCGGATGGTGTGGAGGTTGGTAGAGACCTGCGGAAGAGCATGTATGACTGAACCGAAGGTTTTAATACTTGGCCATCTCAGAGATGAAAATTAAATAACTGGAAAAAAATCTTCAAAACCATCAAAACGAAAGTAGAAACTAAAAGGAATTATACGAATGGAATTTTGATTCTTACTCTCAAAATTGAGTCATTGATCACGTGCATTCAGATAGTCAACTTGGGATTTATGATCGAGCCTAATACTTTGAAGGGTCAAATTTGGATTAACGTAACATGAACGAAGTAATTCTTCAGCATTTTTTTTATTAAAGGTGCCCATTCAGCGTATAATACCTGAAATGAAGGGGGAAGCAAACACAAGTGCTGATTTGGGTAATAATAGTTAAAAAAATATATCAATAAGTACCACCTTCGATGTATAAGTTTTCTTACCAAAATCTCACCTACAAATTTTACCGTCCATCTTTTAAAAAAAGTAGTGCATGCATAAGGTCAATCAATATCTTTGTCCAGGCCAAGAATGAATTGACTCTTTTCCCCACCAGACTCATTCAAACATTTACACAATCCCAGTCCACACGTAGTAACTAATTAATTAAGCTCCTTCTCCTACATCTAATCCCTATATAAACTCCCCTAAGTTAGGTTTTCCCTCAAAACAGTTACTTGAGAAAAAGCAATAGCACTAGCTAGCTAGCTTGATAACTTTGTTCTAGCCTCTCTCTCTCTAACACAAAACATTTTACTTGAGATTATAATTAAGACTTGAGAGAATGGAGGTGGAGAAGGCTCTTGTAGTAGAAGCAAGTTTGTACCAAACCTTGTCCGTCACCAGACAATTCTCAGGGAAGTCCTCAAAAAAATCACCGACGAGCAAAACCGTGGCTCCACTTAGAACGACAAGGGGATTACGTCTAGGGAAGAGAACTCGTGTAGTCACTCTAAAGGCGAAGCCGACGAGGCCTCCGCCATCAAAGGGAGGTGGTTCACAACACAATTAATTAGAATTAAGGGGGCTACGTACGTTGCTAGTCTCTTATGTTTTTATATATGAAGTCACCCTTTGTTTTTATTTATATGTACATCAAGAATTTGATGTGTTCGTTACCATAGTGATGAGCTATGTGTTTGTTTTAATTTTATCTTCTGCTAAGTGGGAGCCCAAGTTGTGTATTTATTTATTGTACATCTTTATTAACGTGTAATTTTTTTGTCACCTTGATTAAGATCTATTAGTGTTAATTAACTGAAGAAAACAAAATTACTTTGACTCAACAAAATGGCAAAATAATTTGTTTCTGAGTAAATAATAAATATTCATATTATCGTTCATACGGTTGTGTTCCTCTTGTATGTCCACAAGTTGTTATTTATATAGCATAATCTTATATAATATATTAATATTATATCATATATGGGTTTTTTTTGCTTGGGTGCATCTCCAAAAGTGATTTATTGGACATTTGCAGTCATGTATTTTTTTATTGCTCTTGAACGCCCAGAAATCAAAATTATTGCGTGGGTACACCTCCGTCCAACTTCGTTAACCCAATCATTGACACATGTTTCTGTCTGATGCAAATTCACAAAGAACATTCCAAACTTTTAAATCTCTTTTGACTGCTTCATTCCAAGTCAATCGTGGTCTACCTCTTCCTCTTTTTGTGTCTTCAATCCGATTCAATACATCTCTTCTTATAGGTGCTTCCATAGGTCATTTTTGTACATGTTCAAACCACCTCAGTCTGTGTTGTATAACTTTTTCTTCCATTGGAGCAACTTCAACTCTCTCACGAATGTTTTCATTTATAATCTGATCCATTCGCGTATGATCACACATCCACCTCAACATCCTCATTTCAGATACACTTATCTTTTGTATATGTTGTCTTTTAGTGGTCCAACATTCCGCACTATATAACATTCCCGGTCTTATTGCGGTTCTATAAAAAAATTCCTTTTAACTTAAGTTGAATTTTCTTGTCACATAAGACACATGAGGTTTGTCGCCATATGAATCATATTTTAGTTAATTTTAGTATTTATTTAAATATTATTTCTTGTCACATAAGACACTTGATGCTGATAAATACTAAAATTAACTAAAATATGATCCATATGGTAAATTTTTTACGTATCTGATTTCCGATTTGACATTTCCCCTTCTCTTGTTACTAGTCCAATCCGACTCTGGACCGATACACAACATGAAATTTGTAGATGTGAATAATATTTTGGTCTCACGTGTTCAGGAAATGGAGAGCGATATATATAGAAAATTAAACACATACAGTAAGGAAAACAAACTCTGTCTATTTACCTTTAATGCTTATATTGCAATTAACAATCGGAAGGCACGAAAAATAATATAAACAAAATGTTCGTTCAGGATGATTTGTAAGTTGAACCAGTCAAACGAAATATAAGTTGGTTTGAATTATGTTTTGACTAAATGAGTATTTGAACAAAGTAAAAAGGGGTTTTGAAAGAATCATCTAAGCTTATGAAAGAAAATCAACTTCTCTTTTTAAAACCAAATTGTTCCAAAAGAAGACTAGTAAAATAGGTGTTTTTGGGTAATTTTTAGGATAATAGTTTATCAGCTACGTAATGGAGATTTTATAACAGGATGCATCTAGTTTTCTACCGACCTTTAACTTTGAAAACTTGCCAGATTTATATATATTAGGTTTTATAAGATTTCTAAAAGAGAAAAAATGGATTAAATATGTCATTGTTCGTTGTTTTAAAACGAGGACATGACATGAGTAAGCGCGAGCAAACTTCGGTCCGATCAGGATATCTGGATCGAATCAAACCAAAAAAAATTCAGTCTGATCTTCGGTCAAGAGGATATCGATAATTCGGTCAGGTCTGATCTCATACCGAATCAAGATTGTGTGAGTAAAATTCAGATTTTGAACCAAATTGGACCGGACCGACCCAAATTTATTCCGTCAGGTCTTCGGTCCAATCTTCTAAAAAATTCGTTCTGATCTGAACCTGCACCGAAGCTCACCCCTAGACATGAGTGTAATGGGCCTATAAATACAATGCTTTTTGAATGGGCCTATAACTATATCCGTAACTAATAAGATATTTGTCTAATGCTTTTTGAATGGGCCTATAACACTATATCCGTTCATAAGTACTAGATTACCCGCAAAAAATTGAGATCTCTTTCAAAGTCGAAATCCAGTCCATTTCAATACAAACAAATTGGGCCGACTACCCACTAAAAAAAGGTCACCTACCTTTTCAAGTCTTAAGTTCGAAAACTATGTAGAAAATTAAGTTCACTTAAGTTCCGGTCAGACCAAAGGTCAGGAACAATCGACCGAATACTACCAGGCAATCCTCCGACCCACCAGCACACGCATAACCGGTCGACCGCCATATCGCATCGTTCGACCATTGTTGGTTAAAGTCGGGCAAAATACACTAAATCGGTCGACCGCTCGAAGACACCAGTCGACCGTTGGTCGACAGCCACCTCGCGTCAGCCGAGGATTTAACGTCGTTTCTCGCCACCGGTGAGATCTTCGACCTCCACCGAGAAGGAGCGAAGAATGTGAGACAGAGATTTGGTGAAGTGCTATGGAAAAGAAAGAGAGAGGAAGAAATGAGCGTTGGTTTGCTTGGCACCAAACCCAACACCACCAACAGTCCCCAGCCACCTCCTCTCCACTCCCCAAGCAAAACACTGCACACAACCCTTTCCCCAAGCAAAACCTCCACAAATTAAGAGATTAACCCTCCAAAACAAGGTTAGGGGTGTAACAACATCCAGCTAGTGACCATCTTGGTTGCGACGTGTTGAAATTAATTTTATGTCATGCAAAAAGAGAAGCCAAAGATCCGTATATTCTATCCATGTCAATTTGGCTATTAACTGCCATTTTGTTTCTTTCCAAATTATCATCATATAACCTTAATGTCATTTAAAATTTGGATCGATTTATTACCCGAAGAAGGGAATTTACAGTTGTATATATACACATAAGCCTCTAACAAGAAAAGAGAAAGAAAAAAAATCTTAACCATTTTACTGCTATCAAATCTGAATTTGCAATTTTTGGTTGAGTCAACCTCTTGGTATTTTAGTAACTAGTCAAGTTATCTCAATTTGTTTTTCGAAATCAAATAACCTTAACGTTCTGCAATTTTTAGTGTGGTATTTTACGGAAATATGCTTTTGCGAGGAAAATGGTAGATGGTAAAAGCCTTAATTACTAGCTAGAGTTCTTAATTACCAGTGTATTTCTTACCGGATTCTTGTCTACTGGGCACTAAAAGTTGTATTACGGATGGTCTTCCTTTGAATCAATATGGTGATTGTTATAGGAATTTCATGTTTCTCCAGACAGTGAAACATGAAATTCCAGTTGAATTACGTTTGGAATCAGTCAAACAAACTTGAACCTACATGTGATGACCGATGAATCAAGCAAAATGTCGGAATTAGTGTATTAATAAATACACGAGTATTATAAATATTGGGCTGACCAATAAGCATAGGGTGTTTTGCAAAAATATCATCATAAATAGTGATATTACCTTTTCCCCAAAATTTTAAAACCATTTCCGATTCCAACCCAATATTTTCTTCGTTTCATAACTTTATCCTTATAAACTACGAAAATTCACAAAGTTGAGATTCATTATCTACTGTCAATCTAATCAAGCGTAAACCTCCAATATTACTAAAATAAACGTCATAGTAGAGTAAATTACTAAAATAAACGTCATAGTATATAACTAGGTATGACTGAGTCCAATAAATATTTTGATATCCCAAATAGAAATTAATTATTTTGTAATTTTTCAAAGACGTCACAGTGTACCTACAATTGATTGTGAATTTGTGATATTAATATTTTTAAGAAAATTAATATAAAAATGTCAATTTGTGATACTTATGAATTATCTATGGATTTTTGCTTGGATGCCACTCTTACAAGATGTATTCCAATTCCTACCATCACTCCCTTACTATTTCTAGAAATGTCACTCTTACGTATTATAATTTTCCTGATGCCATTACTTTTTCGGCAAATGCCACTCTGTTAGGTATTTAACGACCCAATATGTTAATTTCCGTTCAATTTGTAATTACTCATATTTGTTTAACTCTTAATCATAATTAGACTTCTAATGATTTAACCCCATCACCCCCTCACTTACTCAACGAATCCCTAGTTTTTACCCCTTTTTCCTTTTCACCCCAACCTCGACTACTTCATCCTTCCCGCCTTTCTTCTCCCCGTGGCCAACCTCGACGATCGCTCAACATCGACGACTCCACCACCCTCGAACGAAGATTAGTATGGTTTCCAATCACATGCAAAGAATATCAATCTCTGACCTTCAAGTTCTTCGATTTTTTGTTTGTGATTCTTACTATAGAAGTTTGACAGATAACTTCTTCGATGAGGAGGCTACGTTCCTGTGATAAGAGGAGGACGAGGAGGTATATCAATCTTTGACCTTTAAGTTCTTCGATTTTTCTTTTTTTGGGTTTTCTGGGAATGTATGAAAATGAGGCCTTACCTTCTATGATTTATCTGTGTTTTTTTCCTTTCTATGAATGTATGATTTTCATGATTGATGTTTGTATGTATTTCATATCATCAGTGAAGGGAACGTTACACACCACACTTTTAAGGTCTTTAAAGGTGGACAATGGGTTAATAGGAGAGGTAAACCAATGCCTAAGAATTTTGTGGAAGTTGGGGATGTTTTGGTTACAGACACTGAGATGAATTTCGACTTAGTTAAGAATTGCATTACCTCACACATGGATTGGGGTTTCAATGAGTCTCTATGTTTCACTTACAAAGTGCCCAGGTCACAGAGGTTTGAATTTAGATGTCTAAGGAATGATGATGATGTCCTTGTGGCCCTTAGTTATCCAAATCCGAAGTTGACACTTGAGATTTATGTTAGCAAAGACTTCCCTCACATACCATTAACCACCACTAATCTTAGTAGTCAACCAACAATGCCCACAAGCCACTCACCAGGACCTCCCATTCCCACAAGCCACACACCAGGACTTCCCATTCCCACAAGCCACTCACAGCCAACTCCAATTCCCACAAGAAACTCACCACCACCTACAAATCAACAAAGGAATACCCCCATTCCACAATCACATGCAGATAGTGAGGCCGATGATAGTGATGAAGATCTCCACTACATGATGAGTACAGACGAAGATGATTACGTCCCAGGGGAGGACGACAGTGATGATGATAGTGATGCAAGTAGGGAGGACCATGATGATGTAGAGGATGCTGTCATGTGGGATGATGGTCCTCAGACAACTGATGTGGACATGCTCAAACCAGATATTTGTGTTGGCAAAAAAATTCCAAACATTGAGAATTTCAAGTTCTCTATTAGACAACACAACATCCTGTCTCAAAGTGACATCAAATTCTACAAGAGTGACCCAAAGAGAGTTATAGTTCGTTGTGTTGACAACACTTGCAAATGGAGGTGTCACGCGTCTAAGATAAATGAGGGGGCAGTATTCCAGATTAAGACATTGCATGCTGACCATTCTTGTACAAGTTTGAACAAAGTAGGATCCAAGATGGCAACCAACAAATGGATAGCCCATATATGCTACAACTGGTTGTTGGCCGATGAAAGTCTTAGAGTCAAGCACATCAAAGACAGATTAGCTGAGGGTTATCATGTCGAGCCACCATACAACAGAGTTTGGAGAGGAAGGGAGTTAGCCCTTCATAAAATCCATGGGTCTGAGGAGGAGCAATATGAATTGCTACCTAAGTTCATCTCTGAATTAAACACAAGAAATCCAGATTCCATCTTGAAACTTGAAGTCAATAATGTCTCCCAATTTTTGAGAATGTTCATTTGTTTTGGGGCTTGCAGGAATGGCTTTCTTCAGGGATGTCGGCCAATAATTGGCTTGGATGGTTGCCATTTGAAAAACAAATACAAGGGAGCTTGTCTGTCTGCGGTTTCTGTTGATGGGAACAATGGAATTTTTCCTCTAGCCATTAGTGTTGTCAGAAGTGAGAACGAAGATAATTGGAAATGGTTCTGTGCACTTCTGAAAGTGGCTATTGGAGATGTCCCGGGTCTTGTTTTACTTAGTGACATGTGTAAGGGTTTGGAGGCAGCTATTGGTGAGAGTTTTCCCGGATGTGAGCATAGAACTTGCATGAGACATCTTTACAAAAACTTCAGACGATAGTTTGGAGGCGACTCTTTAATCGATCATGTCTGGGGGGCAGCCAGAGCTTACACTGAAGTAGAATTTCGTAGAGTAATGGGAGAGCTTCAATTGGCCAACAAAGACGCTTATGAATGGCTAAATAATGTGGAGGTAAGAGATAAATGTTGGGGAAGATCACAGTTTGGGGTCACGGTTAAGTGTGATAGCGTGACAAATAACATTTCTGAGAGCTTCAACTTTTGGATTTCAGATCCCACACATAGACCCGCTCTGAAGTTTGTAGATGTTGTTAGACAAAAGATGATGAAGTTACTATACGAGAGGAGTTGAAAATCAAAGGGTTGGGATGACATGTTGGTGCCTTATGCTAGAAATTGGCTCACCAAGAAATCACGAGGGCTCGGGGGATATATGGTGGTAAAATCTGATGACAACAAAGCCGAAGTAACAAGTCCAAGAAGGACTTGTGTTGTTGAGCTAGACGTTGGTACTTGTAGTTGTCGAAAGTGGCAACTAATAGGTCTACCTTTCAACCACGCGGCTGCATTCATAGGGACAATCAGAAATGTCGTTTGGGAAGACTACGTCCACCCATTTTATCACACAAGCAAATATAGGCTGGCTTACTCGGGCGTCATAGCTCCTCTACCCGACAAATTAGAATGGAAATGCCCAGAAACAGGTGTTGTAGTACAAGCACCAGATGTATATAGGCCACCGTGTCGGCCTAGGAAAAAGAGGATGAAACCCATGGATGAGTCCAACAGGATACGTAGGATACATCGATGCAAGAGATGTCAAGGTTTGGGACATCAGGCCAAAACTTGCAAAAATCCAATACTCGGTAGCCAACAAGCATCGACAAGGTAAATTACCATTTTTTGGGATTTAGTTTAAATTTCAGATTACTATTAACTAGTTACAAATCTTTTTTTGCAGTGCTCCTCCAGAATCAGAGACCACTAAGGCTACCAACAACCAAACAAAAACTAGGAGAAAGAAAATGTACGTGTACAACCTATACTTACAAGAATATAGATAACTTTGGTTGTGCCTTAATGTTGTCATTTACTTGATATGCAGGACCACCAAAGCACCACAAGCCTCAGTAGAACCGGAAGCACCACCAACCCAGTCAGAAAACACTGAAGATTGGTTGGGATCACCAAATTCAGAGAGGCAAAAAACGTACGAAGATCTGATTGATGCAGGGTATTCCACCATTGATGCACTCAACATTGTTAGAAGTTGTAGTGCTCTTTGATGTGGTTTTATGTTTTCATTCACGTTGTATTTTGATGTGAAAAATATAGTGTTTATGTAGTAGATATGTAGTGTTTAGTTACTATTTTAAATGACTTCCAATCATAGAATCTTTTGATCTTTGACTGTTTTGATGTTATAGTATGTGTTTTGGGGATTTATGATTTCAAAGGTTGTGACTTATGTTCATCTAGGAAAAAGATGAGAAATTAAAGACAAGAAAAATGGATGTTAAAAGAGAAAGAACAGGTGAGGGAATGTATGTGAAACGAACATGGACAAACAAAGAAAGAACAGGTGAGGAATGGGCAGGAGAATGAGTGGGAGGGTAACTTTTTAATTAATAATAAACTAACAAGAACATGTGAGGAATGGGCAGGAGAATGAGTGGGTGGGTTTAACTTTTTAATTAATAATAAACTAACGATATTAAGTATCTAACCTAACAAAGTGACATTTGCCAAAAAAGTAATGGCATCAGTAAAATTGTAGTATGTAAGAGTGACATTTCTATAAAAAGTAAGGGAGTGATGGTAGAAATTGGAATACACCCCTAAGAATGACATCCAAGCAAAAATCCCAATTATCTATCATCCATTCTAGGTATAGATTGATAGAGATGAAAATGTGGTAGTTGTCTGTTGATGTGATCGTGCTGTGGTGTTTACGTGTTATGCCCAAGTCAACACATTTTAACCGGATGGTGATACAACAATAATCGACGTAAATATATTCTGACGTATTCAAATTAATCATAGATCATGCCAAAAGTAAAGTCAAACATCACCCTATATTCCATCCATATCACCACATATAACAAGACCCATTGCCGTTGTTATTTATTTATTTTGAATTAATTAATTATCATCACCAATTTTTTACATTTTTTAACTACTAGAGTTCTTGTGTATAGTAGGGTTGGACTTGTAATATTTTTCTGACGATCGAGAATTCTGGTCTGGTGGGCGCCAAAAGTTGTATATACGTACGTACGTTGTCTTCTTTTGAACAAATACAGTTTTAGGAAGCAACGGGTATATGCGCACAACTGAAATTTGATAATGCGTCTTGAAACAAATTATAATGGCACGTATATCCCCCTTCCTAATTCAAACATGTTGACTATACTTTTGAGTTTGAATCATCTATTGTTCTCTTAATTTGCACCACACCAAAAAATGGGCGGGTCAAGCGTTGGAACTTTGAAGGAACACCCATTTTATGGTATAGTACATCCTAAATCTAAATAGTCGATATTATGCTAAAGTTTCAGCACAATCTAGGATACAACCCTAGTTTAATGAACGTTGTATTACACCAATATTTAGCTCATGTTGTGTCCATAGACCTAACTTCATATTGATACTTCTTTTTACTATATATCTGATATATCATATATATACACATATATATATATATAATATAGTCCTAGTAGTCCAAATCACTGGACTAATAAAGCAAAGTGGTATTCAAAGGGAAGACGTTTTTGAACGTAGTTCTTCCAAATGGTAGTCACAATCCATATCATATCGATCATTTTGGCCGGGTAAAGATGTGGACCAAGTAAGTCCGGATGGTGTGGAGGTTGGTAGAGACCTGCGGAAGAGCATGTATGACTGAACCGAAGGTTTTAATACTTGGCCATCTCAGAGATGAAAATTAAATAACTGGAAAAAAATCTTCAAAACCATCAAAACGAAAGTAGAAACTAAAAGGAATTATACGAATGGAATTTTGATTCTTACTCTCAAAATTGAGTCATTGATCACGTGCATTCAGATAGTCAACTTGGGATTTATGATCGAGCCTAATACTTTGAAGGGTCAAATTTGGATTAACGTAACATGAACGAAGTAATTCTTCAGCATTTTTTTTATTAAAGGTGCCCATTCAGCGTATAATACCTGAAATGAAGGGGGAAGCAAACACAAGTGCTGATTTGGGTAATAATAGTTAAAAAAATATATCAATAAGTACCACCTTCGATGTATAAGTTTTCTTACCAAAATCTCACCTACAAATTTTACCGTCCATCTTTTAAAAAAAGTAGTGCATGCATAAGGTCAATCAATATCTTTGTCCAGGCCAAGAATGAATTGACTCTTTTCCCCACCAGACTCATTCAAACATTTACACAATCCCAGTCCACACGTAGTAACTAATTAATTAAGCTCCTTCTCCTACATCTAATCCCTATATAAACTCCCCTAAGTTAGGTTTTCCCTCAAAACAGTTACTTGAGAAAAAGCAATAGCACTAGCTAGCTAGCTTGATAACTTTGTTCTAGCCTCTCTCTCTCTAACACAAAACATTTTACTTGAGATTATAATTAAGACTTGAGAGAATGGAGGTGGAGAAGGCTCTTGTAGTAGAAGCAAGTTTGTACCAAACCTTGTCCGTCACCAGACAATTCTCAGGGAAGTCCTCAAAAAAATCACCGACGAGCAAAACCGTGGCTCCACTTAGAACGACAAGGGGATTACGTCTAGGGAAGAGAACTCGTGTAGTCACTCTAAAGGCGAAGCCGACGAGGCCTCCGCCATCAAAGGGAGGTGGTTCACAACACAATTAATTAGAATTAAGGGGGCTACGTACGTTGCTAGTCTCTTATGTTTTTATATATGAAGTCACCCTTTGTTTTTATTTATATGTACATCAAGAATTTGATGTGTTCGTTACCATAGTGATGAGCTATGTGTTTGTTTTAATTTTATCTTCTGCTAAGTGGGAGCCCAAGTTGTGTATTTATTTATTGTACATCTTTATTAACGTGTAATTTTTTTGTCACCTTGATTAAGATCTATTAGTGTTAATTAACTGAAGAAAACAAAATTACTTTGACTCAACAAAATGGCAAAATAATTTGTTTCTGAGTAAATAATAAATATTCATATTATCGTTCATACGGTTGTGTTCCTCTTGTATGTCCAAAAGTTGTTATTTATATAGCATAATCTTATATAATATATTAATATTATATCATATATGGGTTTTTTTTGCTTGGGTGCATCTCCAAAAGTGATTTTGCAGTCATGTATTTTTTTATTGCTCTTGAACGCCCAGAAATCAAAATTATTGCGTGGGTACACCTCCGTCCAACTTCGTTAACCCAATCATTGACACATGTTTCTGTCTGATGCAAATTCACAAAGAACATTCCAAACTTTTAAATCTCTTTTGACTGCTTCATTCCAAGTCAATCGTGGTCTACCTCTTCCTCTTTTTGTGTCTTCAATCCGATTCAATACATCTCTTATTATAGGTGCTTCCATAGGTCATTTTTGTACATGTTCAAACCACCTCAGTCTGTGTTGTATAACTTTTTCTTCCATTGGAGCAACTTCAACTCTCTCACGAATGTTTTCATTTATAATCTGATCCATTCGCGTATGATCACACATCCACCTCAACATCCTCATTTCAGATACACTTATCTTTTGTATATGTTGTCTTTTAGTGGTCCAACATTCCGCACCATATAACATTTCAGGTCTTATTGCGGTTCTATAAAAAAAATTCCTTTTAACTTAAGTTGAATTTTCTTGTCACATAAGACACATGAGGTTTGTCGCCATATGAATCATATTTTAGTTAATTTTAGTATTTATTTAAGTACTATTTCTTGTCACATAAGACACTTGATGCTGATAAATACTAAAATTAACTAAAATGTGATCCATATGGTAATTTTTTTACGTGTCTGATTTCCGATTTTGACCATTTCCCCTTCTCTTGTTACTAGTCCAATCTGACTCTGGACCGATACACAACATGAAATTTGTAGATGTGAATAATATTTTGGTCTCACGTGTTCAGGAAATGGAGAGCGATATATATAGAAAATTAAACACATACAGTAAGGAAAACAAACTCTGTCTATTTACCTTTAATGCTTATATTGCAAGTAACAATCGGAAGGCACGAAAAATAATATAAACAAAATGTTCGTTCAGGATGATTTGTAAGTTGAACCAGTCAAACGAAATATAAGTTGGTTTGAATTATGTTTGGAACCAGTCAAACAAACTTGAACCTACTCGTGATGACTGAGTTGAATCAACCAAAATGTCGGAATTAGTGTATTAATATATACGGAAGTATTATAAATATTGGGCTGACCAATAAACTGGGGGTGTTTGCAAAAATACCATCATAAATAATGATATTTCCTTTTTACCAAATTTTTAAAACCATTTGTTGACTAAGTCAATAATATACACTCACAGTTCACACTTCACACCAACCTCATTCTTTCCATGTATCATATTACTATATATATAGTTAATAATCATCATTATATAAGATCCCCAACAATAGGCTTATCCACCCAACAGCTTCATCGCTTCAAGAGAGAACGAGAAAAAGAACACCACTCCTTCCTATCAAAAACCATTTAGGTAGAGAGAAAATTGAATAATGGAAGAGGAGAAGACCGTTATTGTAGAATCAAGTTTCTGCAAAACCTTGTCAACCACTGGAGAATTCTGTGGCATTTCGAGGGGACAACTGCCGATAAGCCAAATCGTCGCTCCGGTCAGAATGAGGGCTTCTCCTAGACGGAGTTGGGCTCATGCGGCAACTCTGAGGGCAGCGCCGAAAAGAAAGAGGCCATCAAGTGGAGGCCGTCGACAACACAATTAGAAGTAGGCAAATAGCTAATTGCTATGTTCGGAATTCCTTTATGTTTGTTCTTGTTTGTTGGAATTGTATTTTGTACCAACATATACAATTAAACATCACGAATTTGATGTACAATATTTGTTTCCATAATGATGCGATATGTGCTCATTTTGATTATATGTTCTCTAAGTGGAGTCTAAGTTACGACAAATATGGTATTATCTTAGCACATAATTGGGGTTGGCTGAAGATGGCAAAACCTTGCAAAATGTCCATTGCAAAATATAATACGTACTTGAATTCGATATTCACCTCCACTTTTTTTACTCTTTTTTTTTGTTGAGAAATAGGATGAGACTACGTGTAACTGTGTAAGGGCGAATTAGCGGGGGAAAAAACCCAGGGAGCTATTAATTGATTCAAGTGGAGGGTCAATAAAATTGGTACCACCATAACCATTTGGACCCAGACTGTAGAATAATTTCCTTTTGAAATTTATAGTTTGTAGCTTTGTTTGTAGTTGCATTTTGAATTTGTTTAATTGCGCTTCGCTATAGCAAATTTTGAATGAAAACATCTTGATGCCGGCTTGAGATTTAGCACACGATTGTGGGTGATGAATCGGTTTACCAGGGCGTGGAGGCTACTCCAGTTAAGCAAGTTTCCAACACCATTGTTCAAAGACATATTTTGCGAAAATAATTTTTACGGCAGTCAAATGTATTTTTCAGAAGTTTGTCAAGCATGCATCTTATGAAGTACATGTTGCGTATCCACAAATCAAACAAGTTTGCCCAACTGACAGGCATGCACAGTCGCGCGGTTTGGCCGGCTCATCACATTGGGTATTGTTCTATTTCAAACCACACTACATAAATATATTTTCGACGAATATATATGTAGCTAACCTATTTCTACTAAAAGATACGTAGATATGTATGACTGATTCTATTGAATCTTTTGTTATGCCAAATAGAAATCAATTATTTAGTATTTTTCAAGGACATCTTACTTAACGAACTATACGACAAGTATTTAAAATAATAATGATAATAATAATGTGATTGGTATTTTTCAACAATTTAACGTGATTGGTTCTATTTACATGATATGCCCAAGTCAACACCTCCCAGTTGGACGGTGATTCAACAAACATCATCGTGAACATTGGTAACATCCCAAAACAGCAGAAAATTTGAAAATTTAAACAAATAATAGATATCACGATAGTACTCAATAACAAGAATGTTATTCATATAAATGACCGGTCAGTGCACCAAAATACAATAGATTTTGTCAAAATACATTATTACATCAATACAACGAAAAACAGATACAAGTAATCATGACAACATCAAAGAGTCCGAAAAGGATCCTGACCCCAAAATGTACGCGCCCGCTGTCACCACCTCCACAGAACCTACTGCGGTCCTAAAACATGAATCGAACAACAATGCCTGAGTTTCCATTAGGAAACTCCGTATGCAAAACTCACCTACTTGAATGCAATAGTACTTTAATGAACATATCATACTAGTATCATGTCATGTCATCATCAGCACTGCAACAAAATTCCCTCTAAAGGTAAAACAGGACATCAATACAGCAACGACAAATACCCTCAAAGGGTCAACAAGGACATCAGTCAAGGAACAACATCGGATCTCCCTTGGAGACCTACCGTAGGCACATACGGTCTTACAGACAGTACACGACACACCCCCACACTCGACTACTCGAGTCAAAGGGATTTGTGAGGAGCGTATGCACCTCCGCGCAAAGCGAACCACGTGATCTACAACACCCCAACGGAGCCGTAGCCTGGTTGGTCCAACCATTCCCCGATAGGTGCCCAATCGAGGAATCATCGTCGGAACAACATCGACGACATCGTCGGCACAACATCGACGATACAACATACGTCCGACACAACATCGGACGACACAACAAGCCGGAACATCGTCGGCACAAACCTCGGCGGCATCGCCGACACAACTTCGGCGGTACAACATACGTCCAACACAACATCGGACGGGTCCAAACCGTAGTCTACAGGGTCATCATGCTCCGAGAGCCAAACATCAACATGCAATTGGGATCCGTGATCCCTCAAATTTGCTACTCTACAGATAGTCAAGCAACAACACGTCACACCACAATCCATTAACGGAGGTGGCACGACCCAAATATTCACACTCTTCCAAAATTCGGTCAGGTCTGATCCCGGACCGAATCAAGATTGTGTGAGTAAAATTCAAATTTTGAACCAAACTGGACCAGACCCACCCAAATTTATTCCGTCAGGTCTTCGGTCCAATCTTTCCAAAAATTCGGTCCGACCCGAACCTGCACCGAAGCTCACGCCTAGACATGAGTGCAATGGGCCTATAGCATACAATGCTTTTTGAATGGGCCTATAACTATATCCGTAACTAATAAGATATTTGTCTAATGCTTTTTGAATGGGCCTATAACACTATATCCGTTCATAAGTACTAGATTACCCGCAAAAAATTGAGATCACTTTCAAAGTCGAAATCCAGTCCATTTCAATACAAACAAATTGGGCCGACTACCCACTAAAAAAAGGTCACCTACCTTTTCAAGTCTTAAGTTCGAAAACTATGTAGAAAATGCTCAAAAGCATAGTGGTTAATTTGATAATGCCTCACCCCCTTCTACAACCTACCACTTCTCAACAACTATTGACCGTCAATGCTTACGAATACATTCACAGATGTAAGTGGACTTCTTGAGTTCTTGTTGAACTTCTCTTAATTTCTTAGATAATACGTCCTGTCATGAGAACGGTTGTCAAACTTTATGATGCCATGAGATTTACAAGAGGAAAGTGACTTGGACGGACCTAGAAAAGTTGCCAAGAAATGGTGACAAATGGACAACTACTATATGGATATTATATTACCTACTTTTCGGCAATGGAAAGACATGGCGGTGGTGTATTATAACTTCATAATAGACTTATATTAAGACATGGTAGATTTGTGTCGGAACTTTGTGGTCCCTTTTAACAGCTGGTATTTTTGTCCTCCTTTTACGTTATTCTACAAAATGCTAATTACACACAATCACGTCCATTTGAAATGGGTCATGATTTTGACTCACCGACAAGACTCAAGAATAGAATGAAGTGTAAGGATTTTCTTCCCCCCAAACACCGAAGTTTACTTTCTCCAAGAATAAACATCCACTGGAAAGAGAAAAGAAACAAATTTTCTTTTATTTTTTCCATGCACACTTCGACCCAGAAAACCATTTTATAAAAGATATACTCATGGTACAAAAAATACCGTAAATAATCAAACTAATGAGTAATAATGTTTCCTTAGCCCACTAGTAAGAAAGCAAAAAGAAGGTGACAAATATGAATTTTTAATAATTTGAAATAAAACATCCCAATGTGACGAGCCCTTCAAACAAATCTCCACATCCAACAACCTTGTAGAAGATATATAATGCACGCGCATGCATGCAAGCACGTCTGAAACAAATTTTAGTTGTCAAAGTCCCGGCATCCACCGAAAAGGAGATGGGCAGCATTCAAAGTCACCGTCTACTCATTTGGGAGGGGGGTTAGCACGATACCAACAAGATAGAGATTAAAGATGACGTGTTGTAAACTAGAATATTAATGTGGAATTAAACTAATGGTCTCTCCCAAACTCCAAGCAACAATCACACGCAATTGAGATAGAAATAACAAGCAATCACATAACACGCCTGAAGTAAACCACAACACACGCGATTTTACAAGGTTCGACAAGGTGCATGCTCCTTGAGGGGTCTCCTGCGGGTTTTCTTTCCTTCAAACTCTTCTCTAACAAGAGAAGTCTCCAAGATTACAAACGATTAGAAGACATATGTCTCCCAAAGCACTCTACATCTCTCTAGCCTAATCTCTCTCAAGAAAATAAGTATTATAAGTCGTGTTACAAAATTAGGGTGAAAAATCCATTTATAATGGGCTAAAATCGTACAAATAAACATGCAGATTATGGACAAAACCGTCTGCACCGGTCGACCGGAATTCTCCATCGGTCGGCCGGTTGTCTGTTTTGCACGTAACCACCATCATCCGGTCGACCATTCACCTCGAGCCGGTCGATCGTTTCACGCTTCTGAACAGCGCCTGAGAACCCCTGGAACTTTCCGGTCGACCGTGACTTAAGTTCTGATCGACCGATCCGCGATGCTGATTCTCGACTTGAAGCTCCTGGAACTTTCCGGTCGACCGTGACTTAAGTTTCGGTCGACCGATTCTTGTTTCGATCTGACCCTGACGACTCTAGAAGTTTCCGGTCAACCGAAACTCACATTTCGACGAATCCTGGACGCTCTGGACTTTTCACGGTCGACCGATGCTCCCTGTTTTCTTGCACTTAACAATTCTACAAACCAAATTTCAACATACTCCTCATGTAGACGCTTGCCATTTGGTAGCTACATTGGACGATCCTTTAACAGATGGAATTTTGGGTTTGGTCGGGGCAAGACCCGACCCCAAAGCTCTTAACTCTGGGCCAGCCTTGGGCCGCGACCTGGGTCGGCCAGCAGACCCAGGTCGTGACTCGGGTCTGGCCACATGGCCAACCCGGCATGGTTGGTCCATTTTTTTTTTTAAGAAATCATTTATTTATATTTGTTAAATATTTTTTTATTGATATGGGGTGAGATTGTGGTTAAGAATTGAAAAATAAGTTTGGTTGTAGGTTGCATAGTATTTTTTGTTGACTTGACAGGGAAAGTAATTAGGAGTTGTAAGGAAATTTGGGGTTAATGATGGTCTTAGAAACATGCAAAACGGGCACTTAATGAATAGGTAATTTCTTGTCGTGCAACCAAATTGAAGCGAAATTTGAGATGTCAAATTCTATTGATCTTTGCAAATCAATTGTAGATCTTTCATCTTCTCTTAATGTACAAAAATTATAGATTTTGTTGTGAGTCGGAATTCCCCAAGATTCCATAATCCAAAGGATCGGAATGTTCAAAGATCCTTATTAACAAAATCCAAAAGATCAAGAGAGGCAAAAAGTATGCAGTTTGCATTAACACATGCATGATTAGGACGACCACCGCCACAACTTGACAATCGGGATATAGACATGCAAAATTCATATCACATATAATCTCCGTTATACTATGTATAAATGTACCTGTGATGTGTTGGGGATGACGGTGATCTACTTGGGTTGGCAAATATGTCGTGTCATGTGTTAGGTCTGGTTTTAATTTTTTAATTAATGGGGAGTGCACTGTTCTCAGAAACAGCTGGAGTGATTAATGAGCTGAACTTGTCAAACCAAAAGACACTACACAGGACACTACCTGTACGTCGGACAGTACGGTTCAGTCCGACGGCATGGATGCGAAGATCTCATACTGACTTCGACCTGATGTGACAGCTAACAACACCATGTATTGACGTGGTTGTTTATATATATATATATATATATATATATATATATATATATATATATTAATTTTCAATTCTTCAGATTGATCTTTAACGGTTCGTTGATTGATTTGCTTGATCTTTCAAATCGATATCGATTGTTTATTAAAGTATCACTAAAAAAATTGTCCTTCAAATTAATCTCAGTCATAATTTTTATCCCTCAAATCGATTGTTCATAGTTTAAAAAATAATTTTTAATAATTTTGCCAACCTTTTCGTTGGACGTCAACTAATATTGTTTTCCCAGCAATGCTGAACTATTTGCAACCATTAGTTTTCAGTAGTACAGAAACTTAAGAAGCTACAGACATTAAAATGGCTTATCTAGGTCGTAATTAATAACCGACCACCGGTGGGCTCTCAATTTTGAAATTCCCAAACCAAAGGTCTTTAGCTGTGTTGATCCAATTTGTTACTGAAGTAATATTGTCTTTTTTTTATTACAAAACTGCAGTTATATATTATTGTTCCAAGATAATAGTGTTGATGTTGTCTGACTTGTTTTCTTTCCTTTTGTAGTTATTTTTGTAATTATGTTAGGATGCAACTCAATGTAGAAGTGGCATCTATATTTACAGATGAACTAGTCCAGTTATAAATTAAAACATACAAATTTTGTACTATGATTAACAATTGGATCATGTCGCGTACTTTTCTCGTCAAATAATCGCGTTAATCGTGTCAAATATATTTTGAAGAGGGAACGTGATATATGGTTTGATAACAGTCAAATAAGAGATTCTTGTCATTGTTTACCTTGAATATGTACTTAAAGTATTCGTGCAGGAAAACAAACATTCGGTCGACCGGAAGGCGTTCGGTCGACCGGATGTGTGTTCTGATTAGTCCAGCAAAAGTGTTTGTCCATTTTCCATCGACCGGGCACACAATTGGAGTTGGGCAAAAGTGTCTGTCGTTTTTCGGTCGACCGGGATCTAGGATTCGATCGACCGGGCACATACGAGGAGCTGGGAGAAAAGTGCATGTTGATTTTCGGTCGATCGGAACTTAAGTGATTCGGTCGACCGAGTATGCACTCGAGCAAGCCAGAAAAGTTATTGTCGTTTTTCGGTCGACCGGTAAAAGCTGGTTCGCGATACGGTTAGAGGATCAGTCGACCGAAACACCCGTTCGGTCGACCGTTTAACCTTGTTTCTGCCCACGTTTTGCACATTTCTCCACACGTTTTTGGTGCATTTTATACTTGTTTTGGCCTCATATATAAAGACAATTTCGTCCCCTTTGTAATAGGAGAACAATTAGATTGTTTGTGATTGTCCACTTTGTATTCTTGAGAGAAAAGAGAGAGAGAGCATCCTTGTGATTCGGTGGGAGGATTTGAGCCGGGTGTTTCGTCGGTTCGTTCGCGTCTCCTGTAAGCATCTCTTTGTAATACGTTTATCTATAGTGGATTTGAAGTTGTGTCGTCCGTGGTTTTTCCCGTATTGAGTTTCCACGTTAAATCTTGCGTGTTTTGTGTGGTTTGGATTTTGGATTTGCGTTTTGTTTTCAAGTTTAGCCAATTGGATTTGCTATTTCGATTCCACTGCGTATTTGAGATTGGTTTGTTTCGAAGAAACCTTGGTTTCTTTTATCTTTTTTAAGATAAATAAGCCTTGGCTTTGAACGATTCGTACACTTACTTTATCAGCAATGGCGCATCTTTTGTGATTTCTCTGAGCACACATTTACTATACATTGAAGAGTCATGAATAATATATATAGTACGACACGGGGTTTAGCTTCAAATGTGATGATCTACACGCTTCGACGGGACTAATTAGATAAATTTCTTAAAGCCTTCCATTGGTGAGAGTCGAACGTATATATCACAATGAGAACAAGAACCGAAGGACCAAGTCCAACATTGGGCATATTCCATCCAACACTAAGAGCATATTTAACAGCGCCCGGGCTACCCCCGGGCGCCCTGCACTCTCTCTCTGCCACGTCAGCTTCTTTCTCTGCCACGTCAGCTCACCCAACCCACCCAAAAAATCCCCTTATCCATGCCCAGGCTACCCAACCCACCCTACACTCTCTTTCATCCACATCATTTCTTAAATAAACAAATTTAATTCTCACACAACATTTAACAAATTACATTTTATATTTTAAATCTAATTTAAAATATACAGTGGGGGATTTGTTGAGTTTGTGCGGGGGTGGCAGGGGGCGGCAGCCCCTGCGGGGGACGTGATATTATTGCATTCCATATATTAATTCGTTTACCCGTATTTACCTACATTACGAAATATAAACGGGTAAATACGTTTACATTCCGGCATTCGTTTACCCACATTAATAACAAATACCCAATCCATTAATAACAAAACATCCACTAAAAATTAAAAAATTTAAAAAAAAAATCGACGAATGGGGGGGGGGGGGACACGTGCCCCCCACCCGATGGGCGCCCGGGCGCCAAATCGGGTGCTCCGGCACCCGATTGCGCACCCGGGCGGGCGCCTGGGCGCCCGCCCGACAGGCGCCCTCCCCGTTAAGGGGAGGGCGCCCGGGCGCCCGGGTCGGGCGCGAGGGCGCGCCCGACCCATTAAGGGTGCCCTAAGGGCTATGAAATGTCCTAGTTAATGATAGATCAACATATAAAAATTAGTAGATGACTCTTGATTCTACTATAAAAAAAATTACTTCAATATCAACAATAAAATATACTCGGCCCCGAAAAAATTAAGACACGAACTTTTTTGTTCTTAGAGTTCAGTCCAAAATAAATGATTTTATTCATTATAATTTTTCCCTAGCAAAGCACCTAATAAATATATAATTGGCCTCTTTTGGTTTCCTGAACGCTGTTAGATGTGTTCTAATTATCAGAACAAAGAAAAAAGAGATTTCAAACAACATTTACGTAGCACCACGCATCGACTCCAAACATGAGAGTTCTATGATGGAGATTTAACTAAAAAAAGACAGTGCTTTCAAAACAAATCATAGAAAGTTCACAAAATATGAAAAAAATGTCGACATAAATTGTAATGTTTTTGTTGAACTATGTGTAATGATGTTTCTTCTTTGTAGTTAAGCCCTCCTAACGAAATTTCTAGCCAGCAATACAAAAAGAACCAACTTATTCCATTCATTTTTCTTTTTTTACTCTTGTCATTGTCAAAAAATATTAATGCATTCTTTATTGGGCTAAAATCCTCTTCCAAATAATACAACAGATGAAACAAAAATAACTGTTGTGAGATCTTAGAAGAAAAGGACAGTAACTAAGCTTGAAGTGAAGATAAGTACAGAATCCAACCAACATGCATGCTGCAAAAGAGGATCTAATTTCTTGCGACGCAAAAACGTGTGAAGATAGCTGTGCTTAGATGTGAAAAGGGTTGCAATGCTCCGGAACACGTGGGTCTGAAAAAAGATCACCAACTATTTTTGTATTTGTTTTGTGGGATTTCTTCCTTTGTGATTGTACATGTTGTTGCACTCTCACAACCTTTGCCTATTTAACGGCCACCCCAACAACCCTCCATTTGCTATTTTCTCTCTTATCTATCTATCTCTCTTTCTGTCTCTACATCTCTCTATTGTTGTGAACAATAGAGAAGGACATATAATTGGAAGAAAGGGAGAAACCAAGATTGATCTTTTTTTTCTTTTGTCAACCAACAAAACTTTTGCCTTCTTGCTTCTGCTTTTATTCATCCATTGAGTGGAATTTGCATGCAAAGGTGAGGGTTGGTTGGTTTTTTTTTTGGGTCAGTGTTGTTATCAGTTTTCAGGTTGGTTTGTTGTAATGTGAGATGGGTTTGAACCATTTGGTGTTAGGCTTGGTTTGTTTGTGTTGTTTAGGGACATGTTTTCAAATGGTGTTGGTTGTTCTTTTGTTAGAAGGCTTTTATGGTTCTTCTCTCAATGTGATGAATACACAATTTGAGGTATGATATAATAATTATAGTTTGTTGGTTAATGAAACTTCCTCAAACATGTAGGCTTCTGTTTATTGGTTCTAAATTATGTTATGGTTTCTTGTAGCATTTAGTTTTGGTTGTTACTGCAACTAGTAAAATAACATGGTTTTTATATAAAAAATTACAATATTGATTTTTTGTAGAAATGTTTGAAACATGTTTGCTGTTGCATAACCAAATTTATGTTATTCTGCTCTTTTCACTTGAATCCTTAAAAACCTCATTTTAATATATTATTTTTAATAAGATTATAACAAGTGCATTAAATTGTTCTTTCCTTCTAACTTTTTTAAGGGAACAAAAAATTTAACACCACATTTTGTCCCTGTTGCAGTAATCAAAAGCAAATAAGTCTTTCGGAACAACTGAAGATACAAGCAAAAGTTTCCTATCGAAATGGGAGTATCCCAATCCTGTGGTTCATCGGAATATGAATCTTTTGAGGATGGTTTTGAAGCATTAGTCATGAGAACAATCAGCTTCAAGAGCGATGAGGTTAATTCAGCTATCCGCTCTCTGAGTTTCAATGGGCGTGACTCTAAACCATCGCTTGTGAGAGCGTTGGGGTCCAGAAAAATGTTATTTGAAGGATCTTTGAGCTTCAATGGAAGAGAACCAGATCGCTTCCACAAAAGAGAAAGAGAGGATTGCACCCAAGTAAATCGTCTCAGGGCTTCGAGATTTAAGAATTCAGAAGACAATAATGTTCAAAGAACTTGTGATGCAGAACACGATAGCCCGAAACATCGGGCTGCCATTAGATTACAGAAAGTATATAAGAGCTTTAGGACACGAAGAAAGCTCGCAGATTGTGCAGTTCTCGTGGAGCAGCGGTGGTAATTTCCTATATTTCATATGTTACTCTAGTTAACAAGTTAGTCTCAAAATAAAATATTTATGACAGGTGGAAATTGCTCGACTTTGCAATGCTTAAGCGGAGTTCGGTATCTTTTTTCGATATTGAGGGACAGGAATCTGTTATTTCTCGATGGTCAAGGGCTAGAACCCGAGCCGCTATGGTATAAACTTATAGAATAAAGTCCCCGTGTAATATTTTAAATTAAATATCTTATTTCGGTGTTTCTGAATTTTTATTTTATTTTTTTTAAGGTCGGAAAGGGATTATCGAAAGATGAAAAGGCTCGAAAACTTGCTCTGCAGCATTGGCTTGAGGCGGTATGTCAGAATCATTTAATTTCAATTTCAATGTTCTAGTTGTATTTTTTTTATTTTGACGTGTTATATATTCATTTTTTGTTGACAGATTGACCCACGACATCGTTATGGACATAATCTTCACTTCTATTATGTCAACTGGCTCGAATGCGAGAGCCGACAACCCTTCTTTTACTGGTAAGTACAACAAAAGTAATTGTTTCGAAGAAACAAAAACACAGATTCAAGCTCCAACATGCGAACTTACTTACCATTTACATTATGAAATCACAGGCTGGATGTGGGAGAAGGAAAGGAGGTAAACCTCGAGCGATGTCCTCGGTCGAAGCTCCATCAGCAATGCATCAAGTATCTTGGCCCAGTGCGTGCATGTCTCCTACAAAATTAATCCTTTCTTTTAGTGGTTGTCGTTTGCATTCGTGAAAAACTAACAGTGTATGTATGCTTTACTCGTTTTGTAGAAAGAAAGGGAACAATACGAAGTTATCGTGCAATCTGGAAGATTTGTCTATAAGCAATCTGGAAAAGTTTTAGACACATCTGAAAGCCCTGAATCAAAGTGGATTTTTGTTCTTAGCACTACCAGAAAACTCTATGTTGGACAGGTAATTTCATAACTATAATCACAACTCTAAGATTATTGTGCCGGCTCGACAATGGTGGTCAAATTTGATATGTCCGGACTTTTTTCAGAAGCGTAAAGGCTTGTTTCAGCATTCAAGCTTTCTAGCCGGAGCAGCAACTTCTGCTGCAGGAAGATTAGTAGTTGAACAAGGGATTCTGAAGGTACAAAATGAATATGAATCTCCTGCATTTGTTTAGACATTTAACATCAAATTTTCCGTCTTTTGTATCTCATATCTTCCACATCCACAGGCTGTCTGGCCACACAGTGGGCATTACCGCCCAACAGAAGAAAATTTTCAGGAGCTTGTGAGCTTCCTCGAGGAAAACAATGTCGACCTTAGTGATGTCAAGGTAAGATTTTTAATAGAATGTAGTTATATGGGCACGACAAAACTGAAATGTTAAGAATTAGGACTCATGATTTGTATTTTCATGGTTCAGAAAAGCCCAACTGAAGAGGAAGAGGAAACATGCAGTAGATCGATTAGTATTTCTAACACCAGAAGCAACTCGTCTCGATTAAGCTCGACCAATAATGGAACAGAACCCGTGACAGAGAATGCAATCGCAGAACAGGAGGGTAATTCGCAGCAATCCAGCGAAGAAAGATCGTCAGAAAAAACAAGCTCAATAAACAGAATAACGGTAGAAACTGCATTTGATCGCCTCTACAATATCTGCATTCAGAATCTTTTCAGGGAATTCGAGGGAGAAAGCGACGAAGACTCTGACGACAACAAAACTACTGGTTCATCCTCCCGAAAAACTGAGGACAGCACCGACAAAGAATCGCCAAAAGAATGTGAGGAATTCCACAAGCACAACCTTTTTGAGGAGTCAAACGAGACCAATGAACCGGACGTACCGTGCGAGTCGATTTTCCAAAGAATCAACTCCAAGAAAGGAATGAAGTCACTACAGTTAGGGAAGCAATTGTCATGCAAGTGGACCACCGGGGCCGGTCCACGCATTGGCTTCGTAAGAGACTACCCTTCAGAACTACAATTCCAAGCACTGGAGGAAGTGAACTTATCTCCGAGAAGCGAGTTCAAGCTTAAGAATGGTTTCTCGCCTCGATGCTTCCCAAGCTCAAGTCCGAGATCTCCAGGAATGTCCTTCCTCAAGGAAACAAGCTTTGCAGCTCCATGAGAACCTCAAGACTCTCTTTTTTCCTTCTAAGATATGTCATTTTGTAGATAAGATAAAGATACATACTGTTTTTTCACGGTGTAAAGACCACCTGTTATTTGAAGTCATTCATTCTTTTGCACTTCCGTAAGAATTCATTGAAGCTATTTTGTAAAAAGATGAGCGTTATCTGTAATACAATTTATATACTTGAAAAGTTTTTTTTTTTGGATCTACTATGTTATGCTTCTTTGAAAGATTACATTCTATTAGAATAACATGACCAACCAAAATTTTCATAATAACAGAAGAACAAAAGATCATATAGTCTCACAGCAAATAGTTCGAGATGGCACCCTTTCTAGCAGTATCAAGGAAGTGACCATTGTCAGCTAGTTATCAGCATTCAGATTTGTCGAAGCTCCACAGAGCTTTACGTATGACCACATGAGGTAGGTTTTGGTTGGCCATCTTGAATTTGCTCTTTAAACTTTTGATGTTAACGTGAATGGTTTGTAGGAAAACGATGAGGAAGTGGGGGAATTTGACTCCTTGTTGATAGGAAAACTAAAAAGTGATAGAACTGGAGTTTCATGACTTTGAAGACTTGTAAAAATTGTGGAGATGAGTTCTCCCACACCCACAACAAAATCAAGGGAAGTTTAGTTTCATGTATTTTACCTTAAAAAGTCATTTCTCATCATGGCACAAAAATAGATTATTAATCTTCAGTTTAACATAAATATATATTTATAGCAGCCACTAGAAACTGAACTTCAAGGAACTAGAGCTCTATTCTATACTTCTTGCCAACCAATCACATAGCTAAAGCCACCAACTCATCCTCTTTTACAGAAGCACAAGGCATTCATGAGATTCCGATATTTTCTTTTCGGATAGGATGGGATTCTAATCTAGACATGACTTTTTAAGGAACAAAACATCAACCTCCGTATCGTTTAGGTTGCGTTGGATGCAATATTTGCAAGTTCCATGGAATTATCGACAATATTTATGAATCTCAGAATTTATAAATGACATCATTTGTATTTACGTTACTTCTAAATGACAACTAAAAATTTATATCATATCTTCTTAGTTTCCCAATTTGGAATTGTATCCCAACCATAAAAACCACATACTATCATGTAAAAAATAAATCATATTTGGAATAAAAACATTAATAATTTGTATTAATTTGAATAACTAAATTTAAAAGAGATTGCTTGGATTTTCAGAATTCCACCTCTAAGCATGGGATTTGGTTTTAACTAGTTTCTACAAATTTTGTATAAAAGTAGAAATTCAAAGTGCCACAAAGGATTTGCAAATTCTAGCACGATGACAGTGCCAATGGATGTTCGAAATCTGAGAATCCGTCCGCTTTCATATTCGTTTTATTTGAGAATCCATTATCTGTAAAACTATATTCGTATCCGAAACTTGATATCCAGGAACTCGCGGAGCGAATATGAATATTGATACATCTAATCCGTATAACATCTGATCCGAGAGTGAATATCTGTATTATAAGATATGTATCTATATCCGTATATGTATCAATATTCGCTCAATATCATACATAACATATATATTTATTAAAATTTTATAATTTGTACGTAGTTGGTAATTAATTGTAACTTAATCTGGAAAAAATTATATCTGAAATCGGTGTACGTATCCAGGATGGAATATCCATCAATTTGAGGGGTGAATATTGATATTGTTGTATCCGATCTGAATAGTATCCGCTTCGGAACTACATATCTGTATTTCAACATCCGTATCCATATTTGTATCATATACTTATACAATACATTATTATACTTAGAAGTATTCATATTTTAACATTGTGTGATTATATTTTGAATATAATAAATTTATTTATTCAAATAAAAATACATCTACTGGTCACATTTATTCAAGTATTGAATATTGTTATCATTTTCAGAATATGGAGTTAGAAGTTAAGATAAAGTAAATTAATATTTGAAACCAAATAAAGTTATAAACGTGACTATGTATAAGAATTTGTCTAAGTGAAAATGAAAAATATTATAAGGTGGAAAATTATATTTACGGATGCGGATATTATCCATATCCGCTCCGAATCCGTCAAATATCTGAACGGATATAGACTTTTCATATCCGCAAACAATCTGTATCCGAATCCGTAAATTTCATGTGGATACGAATATGGATATACATATATCTAATCTGTATCCGGTATGTTGACACCCCTACATGATGTCAACAAAATACAATATTTACAAATGTGACTTTGAAATTCCACATTCAAGTGAAATTTCAGGTCAAACTGGCGCATCCAAACGCAACCTTAGAGTTTTGCCTCAATACCTTAAGAGTAACGTTATAGGTGTTTCCTTAACAAAAGATGCAACACATGTTTGTTTTATCCCATTATTTGTAATTGATGAATAATTTACTTTAGTTTAGATATGTGTTTGCAATATTATCTACTTGTTAGGAGGGTGTTTACAAAATTGTCTAGTTTGCAAGAAATCTGAGTCAAAATTCTTGTTAAGCTGACAAGACTTTTAAGTAGAATGGGCATTCAGGAGTTGACAAGACTTTTAAGTAGAATTAAAAGGGAATTCACTGGAAAGGATGGGAAGAGTCAAGAAATGTTGAAGCTTTCATTAGAGAATGTGAAGTATGTCACCAGTGAAAATAAGAGGCAACTAAACCCACCTGGATTCCTACAGCCTCTTCCCATACCAGACCAAATTTGAAGAGAAATCTCCACAGATTTCATTGACTCATTCCCCCCTTCACAAGCTAAGACCACAGATTTAGCAAGTTTGCACATTTTATCCCACTGAAGCAGCCTTACACTGCTGCTATGGTTGCCAAGGTCTTTGTGGAGAATATAGTAAAGCTTCAAGGTATACCCACTTCATTTGTGAGTGACAGTGACACCCTCTTTACAAGCCACTTACGAAGAGAGCTCTTTAAGCTCGTTGAATATGAGTTCCTCTTACCACCCACAGTCAAATGGGCAGACCGAAGTAGTGAATAGAAGTTTGAAGACATACTTGAGGTGTTATTGGCTTATTGCCACCAACACCTGCATAGACCGGTAGATTTGTTACCATAGGCTGAATACTGGTATAACACCAGTATACTGGTATAACACCAGTATTTGGTGATCCTAACTTTTATTTGGTGATTATGCAAAGGTTCAGAACAACGTTGTGTTTAATAGGATTTTCAATTTCAGAATCACTTAGGTTGTTTACAGGATGCACCATTTATACATTTTGTATATGCAAATAAACTTCAATGATTTACAATTTAAAGATTTATAAATGTAGTGGTTTGGCTCCTATACTGTTTGCATTTCTTATATATTGTAAAATGGCAAACAATCGACTGTATCAAATCAATGAGTCAATTGAAAACCTCTAGGACTACCAGGGGTACGGTTGCGTGTTCGACTCCCTGTTACCTCGCTCGTGTGGGAGCCTTTTTCGAGGCGTACAATAAATGTCGTGATTTGGGACCCTTTTGTCTGAATCGTAGTAATGAAAATTTACATATAATAGTGTGTCGTAACTCGTAAGCACTTATCCTACCTCGCGGGCATTATAAATCATATCCAAACCATGAAAAATCTGTCAAATTGTATTGTATATATGATCATTTGAGTATAACATAGCATTTTGCACTAACTTGAAATTATTAAAGCTAGTTATCACGTGGAATTCTCAAATTCTACGCTCTACTTGAAGTTCATGTATTTCAAAATCCCACAAAAGCATAACGAATTTTCAAGGAAAAGCATCCAGGCAAATCGTCCACAAATGATACGCAAATGGACCTAACATATGAACAAGCTGAGATCCAACCTTCCAAAGGTTCATAAAAAATGACAAAAAGCAAATTACTTGAACTAGAGGCTGTTACATGCAGCATGCTGGGATGAACAAAAAATAACATTGGCTAAACTCTAGTACAATATACATTTGCTGCTTAAACATTGGTAGTCATAAGGACTCAAAAGGGTTAGAAATATGTCTAGTACAAAAATCACTTGGAACATACACTAACATAGACAATTATACATACATTGATACGGGATCCTCAAATTTTAAGTTCTATCTGATATATCATCTACCAAAATCCTTCTCAAAAACAAAAATAGGAATAGAACCTTAATTCACATCCTAAAAGTATGAAAAAGAATGAGAAGAAATAAAAAATTCTACCTGAAAATTTTCAGCTGCTTATATGAAAGGAAATACGACATACTCCGCATAAAAGAGATTCCAAATAAACCTGTAAAATTCCGAGATTGCCTCCTGCAGAACAAGATTTTGTTTATAAGAAAAGGAAATAAAGGTTCTTAGATGACTTTGGAAAGACCTTTTTCTAGCTTAAGTTGTTAAGACAAATCTTTCTAAAATTGATGGTTCCAGGGCTGTTTCATCCTTTAGGTGTATTTCACTATAGAAATAAATTTCATGTTTAGGAAAAGTGCACAGCTAGAAAAAATACAACTCACCACAACTAGATATGTACTACATCATACATTCTAAAACCGGACTTTCATTTTTTGTGATGACGCAAGGGTTGTTTAGGTGAACGGTGAAGCGTGATTAGTTGATCATTAACTGAAGTACTTCTTAACAATGCCAAAAGTTCTACTGATCATGAGGTGGTTTTTTTATGAGAGATGGCAGTCAAATCCGCACAGAAAGTACTGGATGCTGATGTGATAAGTTCTATTAGCATTATGACTCAATGACTCACTAGACTCTTTATCACTGAAACTGTGATTCTGTGAGATCTTGGATCCCTTGGACTCCCATTTTATGAATGTTCATGATTTGTAAACATTGGAAACGAAATATGGGTATTGACACATTTTCAGACCGGACCGGTCATTCAACCGGTTTCCAGTCCAACCGTTCTGACCGTCCAGCCAGTCCGGTCTGGCTTTTCAAACCACGGTTTCTACAAAGGTAATCAAACCATAAGATTTGAAAATGCAAATTGTCCAAATAGTCACTACATTTTCAAGAAAGATGTTTCCAAATTTTCTGAAAACTCAATGCTTGCTATCCATACTGCAAATTTGAGCCGAATCCATAGATTCTGCTTGTAAGAAAAAATAATAAAGATGAAATCTCGGCGAAAGCATTCTTACCTTTGTATACTTGTTTCTTTCCAGAGCCCGTGTCTGCATCAATAGTCAAAAATTAATTTTCATTTAAATAACAGTTATTATGATCCATCGATTTGAATGGGCTGGCTCAGTTGGAAGATCATTCTTTTTAAGATAATCAAGATCATGGATCGAATCTCAGCAAACACATAACATGTTTAGGATTTAAAACAAGTGGAGTAGAGTGGATTAAATCAAAAAAAAAAACCATCAATCTACCGTGGATCTATTTTATTAGAGCGGAACTCAATAAAGGGGTTATTGTATGTTGACAATCTGCTCTACTTGGACATATTAGTAGATGTCACGGCAAAAATGTTCTCTATTATCATATTATGATATTATAGCAATCATGATGGAAGTTTCTAGGTTTTGACAGATAACTGCAGAGTACAAGGACACATAGTTAGCTGTAAGTAGTGCCTATAGTTAGATGTCAAATTGCATTAGTTGCACATATTGGTTTCAACATTTAAGAACATATATTATACTACAATAGTGAAATCGGTTAGGGCCAGCATGAGGAGGGCAAACAATTATGGAGTGAATGCCTGTTCCTAACTTCCTATATAACTTGTTTACGAAATGCTGAACGACTAGGATAGCAATTCTTTAAATTGACAGGTTAAATTCAAACCTGCAGGATTAAGCCGAACGCTAAGAGAGCATGTGCAGGTATCATCAAGCTTCGCTGAAAAGCCTGCACGTCAAAGTAGCACAGCATCTGAGGACAATATTACTACTCCAGACATATTAGTACACAAGCTAAGTGTTTAAAATCCTGGCATTACCGCAGAAAATTCAGACTGAAAATGCAGTATTAATTTGAATCGTGAAGGAATACTAGGCAGATTTGTGGGATGAAATAGAATACCTGAGGCATGTAAACTGCTGCAAGTATAGCACCAATGTAGTTAGCCAGCAAAAGTCCTGAACCAAGCAATGCAATATTCTTAACTCCCAGCTTTGTCGCCAATGTTGAAATCTGAAACCTATTCCAAAACAAGGGCAGCAATTAGCATGAGCTTGCTCACATATTTTGTACTTCTGCTGGTAAATGGGTAGAGAAGAAAGTAGATAATATCAAATCAAAATGCCAGATATGCTAATACAGGCTCAACTCCTCATGTAATTCACTATCAAACATTAAGTCATCGATCCATTAGCCATGAACTAGTTTCTACTGTTTAGATGAAGTATGCCTGCAAAGTCCTTCACTAATTCTTGGCTAGCATATCCCAAGCAAAGACCATCACTTTCAAATTATGTAGTCATGCCGTTATTATTTTTCATACAACAAATTTATCCTTTGCTGTTATCGTGCTGGTAACCAAGCAGCTTACATTATTTCTACCTTTAAATTCGGCATTTTTAATGGAGAGGGTTTCATTAGTGAACTATTTGGAATAAGGTAAAGTGAAAACATATTTGGTATATTATATTCCTGGATGAAATCTTATGCAATGAACAAAACCAAACTGGAACAAAAGATTTTGGAGGTGAAGTGAGATATTTCCATTTTTCCAGCTTCAATCAAGCTGTTAAGAAGGATGAGGATTACAATCACACATGATATGAAAAGCCAATTGTAAAATATATCAAATAAATTTGATTACTCAACGATATGAGGATGACATCAAGGTACAAGAGCATCTGACAAGAGAGATGTTTACAACGTAATTCTCAAAAAAAAGAGGCATCGTTAACAATAGAAGAAATTCTCAACATTAACATAATTGTGGAGAGCTGTGAAGCGGCTGTGAAGTTGCAAAAGAAACCACTAATTACGCCAGTATCAAGGTATAGGCATATCAAAGAACCTATATTCTAGAAAATGTTCTAATTCTGAGAAGAAGAAGCTAAGAAACAACTGCACTAATAATTTGATAGAACAGTATTACGAGTCACCACTTTAGCAAAGCAATTACTTACTTCCGATCTCCTTCAACATCCGGAAGATCTTTCGTTATAGCAATGACCAAAGCAAATAGAGTCACAAAGATTGTGATGAAGGCAACTGGAGAACTGTAGTACAAAAATGTCATTGTCATTCTACAAAATAATTGACAGCAGATAGCATGAATCATCTCAGTTAGCAAGACACTGCTTTTTTGAAAAGGAATAAAGAGTGATCGTGAGCATCTGGTTGCAGCTACAGTATTTTCACTTTGGGAAAAATAAGAATAATAACTTTACCTCCATTCGAAGGCAAGACCCAGAGCAGCTCTGGTTGCATGATATACACCAAAATTGAGAAGAAAACCTCTAACCTGAAGGAGCTGAGGATATTATATTGACAAACTAACAGGGCAACACAACACAACACAAACTACTACAAGATCAAGAACAATTTAACTACAACACCACATACATTAGAGGTTTAACATGCATAGGAGAGTAAAGAAAAGGAAAAATCAACCAAATTGAGGCATTCTAAATGTAAAATGATTCAATTACAAATGTTCTAGATTTGAAAGCAATATAAATTGCGAACAACTAAGAAGTAAGAGGCATATCGAAAATTATATTGGTAATTATTTTTTCAGAAAGTCACTTGTAAGTAAACAGTAAAACTGATAAGGATTAATTTCACTGTGCAAAAGACTTAAAACCTTCTCTTTCTGCTGAACCACACAAAGTCACAAACTATATTTTGGAAGCAACGATGCACATGATGAAACAATAATATATCTTGGCACAGAAAGCATTTTTATTTCAGTGGATCAAGACATATTGGCAGAAGACACTTCTCCATTTAACAGTTAAATAGAAACAAAGCATATTCAACAGAGTTGTTTCTTTTCAATTTTTTATATATAAATAATAGGTTCAACGGTCTAAAATCAAGGATATAAGAGTGTGGGTTATGGTAAAAGTGTCTATCTGTCATGACAGTCATACAGAACTTTTAAATTTCGTGAAATGGGCTAGCCCCCCCCCCCCCCCCCCCCCCCCCCCCCCCCCCAAGAGTTACATAACTTACATTATCATGCTAAAAAACAGTTATGTTCAAACAAAGGTTGAAAGCATGAAAAATGGGTGCTAGCGGATATGTTCAGCCAATTTTTTGATAATGTCGTCAACATAAGTCCATTAAGTGTTATAAAAAAATGTTAAGAAATATTTTACCATACCGTTGCAATAATAAGGAAAGCTGCCACAGGAAATCTCTTTAGTCTAAATGGAGGAACTGAATAAATGGTGCCAAGGAAAAGACCCAGGCAATATAGTGATGAGATAAAAGGCCCAAAATTCAAGGTAACAATTAGAAGGCCACAAGTTGCGAAAGATAAGACTAGAAACCATGCTGATGGCACAGAAAGATCCCCAGCAGCTATAGGCAAATATGGCTTGTTAACCCTGAGAAGACCACAGACAAAATAAGATGCACATTCATGAGCAGAAAATTATAAAATTTACAAACTTGAAAAATGAGAAAATGAAGTATGTTTAAATAATATACTTCCGAATTCAAAATGTATATATGTATATTTATTTACAAAACTATATACATAGAATGATATATGTTCAAGAGAAGAAAGTAATGGAATTTTATGAACTTGGAGAATGAGAAAATGAAGTTTGGTTAAAATAATATAATATCAAACTGTAGATGTTTATATGTATATATGAATTTACAAACAAGAAAAAAAAATGTGTCATTGAAACAAGAAGAAAATTATTTACTTGGAAGAAGAAGAAGATATAAAACACTTATGAATGTGGATAGTTGAATGCTAAACTTAAACTTACTTGTCAATCCCAATATCATATATTTGATTAATGCCGACAATGTAGCCATTGCCGCATATCAATGCAATGAGTCCATACAGTGCCTTGAATGTCAACCTCCAATTTATAAGGTGTGGGTTCTCTATCAAGGCTTTTGCAACCAAAGCTCTACAATTTAAAACAAGAAAATCAACATTAAGTTGAACAAAACAAACTTGTGTCTGTCATATATCAAAAATTGTACAGAGCTTATCAAAATTACAATACTTGCATTGTGATTATCCACACACTTACGTAGAACCAAGAGCAGTACCACGTATAGTGTGTGGTCGCAGAAATCTCCAAAATGAATCTTTGTATCTCATAAATTTCTCAGAGAACAGTTCAGAAGACCCTCCACTTTCCGCTTGCAAACATGCCTGCTCAGAGTACCATAAGTTACTCGTTTTAAATTACTTGGATGAGAAAACAACAACTAAGGGTACAACTGATTTGGAGGACATTTCTAAATATTCAGAGAAATGGAGTTTAAATGTTAGTAATTAACGTTAAAAGGTAAATTTTAAGTCGGAAGCAAGAAAAGTCTTCTGGTTTTGTATTATTTTTTCCTAACATTGACTTATTTTATGGGGCTGTACTGGAAATCATGCCGGGCACCAGTTGTTAAATTGCGATTCACAAAACTTCATTTCTATAACTTTCATCATGATTGGTTATAGGAAAATGATGATGGAGTGAGGAACTTGATTACCAACCTACCTAAGCAAGATGTGTTTGATGGAAGTTCTAGAACCAAGTTCCTAACCTACAAGTTTATACATTATACAACTTTCATAATTCGAACTGCACTAGTAAAGACGTGGGAAAAGATGGAAAATATAGCAAATTAAATTACTTGCTCCGCTACCAATTTAACTGTGTACGCAGCACTTATGATAGAGTTGAATCCATCATGCACAACCTATTTTAAGTGTTTGGGTTTTGTTGGATCAACCAAATTTCACAAAATCCACTTCGTCAAACTCCAAAATGTCAATTCATACATAACCAACCACTCAAAGATCAACGTGACATTAAAATATCTTTTTTCCCACTTCCATATCCTCTTTTCCTGCAAACCAAACAAGCCCGGTAATCGATTTCCACCACACAACATCATTTCGACCACATAATCCACAGATGAAGAAGTTCAACTGTGCACACCCACTCACCATTCACCAAACACACTCGAACCAAAATCACATTTTAAAAAAAACCAAAGTCCCATCTTTAACCTAACCGAACCGAACCTACCGAGATCCCGAAGCGGCGGGATGAACTCCGAACCGCAACGGCTCCCCGTTGCAACCGGAAGCGCGAGGGGTTGAAGGAGGTGAGTAGAGGTGTGGGGAGGTGGATTGCGGAGGTGTTGTGGCGGAGAGGGGAAGAGAGGGGGCAGAAGGATGGGGAAGTGAAGATCTCCATCGGAGAAGGAGAACAACAAAAACACCGAACCGAATCGCAGTTTCTGTTGTGTTTTGGTCTTGTTTTTATTTTATTTGAAGCTGCGAGTGGGGGACTGGGGAGGATGTGATAAGGCGGGTGAGGACTGACTACTGAGGACTGTGGTAGGGACAAATGGGATAGGGTTCAACTTCAACTCAGATGGAACTACTAAACGTCGCCCCAAAACTACTTAAATCGTTCCTTAAAATTATCAAAATGCCCTTAACAATATATTTAACACTCATATCGTCATGTGTCTTTAAATAAGGTTTTTGACTCAGTTTTACTAACATTCTTAGTACCAACACCACGAAAATGTCTAGCAAACCACCTAGATCAGGCGAAGTAACGGAGGTGGATTTTTTTTTCCGACTCGGGCGTCTGGCTAAGACGCATGTACCATCGTGGAGACGTCTGGCTAAGACGCATCCACCATGGTTGATGCGTCTTAGCCAGACGTCTCCACGATGGTACATGCGTCTTAGCCAGACGTCTCTTTTTTTTTTAATTTTTTGGATTTTGAAATTGTTGGATCTGAAATTTTTTGAATTTTCGGTGTACCGAAGGGGTATCGGTCATCCGAATATAGTAATTATTAACTTATTAATTAATTAATTTAACAATTATCTAAATTTATAATCAATTATCTTTTTAAAAAAATAATAAAAAATTACGGTCGTCCGACGGAGCCGCCCCACGTAGGAGGGGGCGTCTGGGTAAGACGCCTCCCCCATGGGGAGGCGTCTTATACAGACGCCCGTCCCATGGGCGGGGCGTCTGGGTAAACCGCCTCCCCCATGGGCGGGGCGTCTGGGTAAAACGTCTCCCCTATGGGGGAGGCGTCTTACCCAGACGTCCCTCCTACGTGGGGCGGCTCCGTCGGACGCCTGTAATTTTTTATTATTTTTTTATTAAAAAGATGTTAGATATTTTACCAGATTCAAGTACACTGGGGCGTCTGTTGGCTCATTACTGACCTCCAAAACATTATTTTTTATGATTATAAGAGGAAGATTAAGAGAGATGTGTGATAGGAGGGTAAAATGTCGCGTTATAACAGTAGAAATGAGAAAATGACAAAATGATAATTTCAATGGGCGATTTAAGTAATTTTGGGGCGATGTTTAGCAATTCATTTTCTTTTTCCTTGATAACCTCAGAATTGAAACTTTTTTTTTTCTTGGTGGCCGGGAAACCAACTGGACTACCGTCATTTATACGCCGACCAGTCTACAAATCCCGAGGTGGCACACACCGGTTGTACCGGAATATATTAACATGCGAGGCAGGAATTCGATCCATGGTCTCTTTTAAACAACTCTCCCTCCCTCGGGGAGGCTGACAAAATGGTACTTTTTTTGTTAATTACGTTTGGAATTGGATGGGGTTTTTTTTTACTATGAAAATAGTTTTTTTTATAATTGGTAGATTAATTTTAGTTATTGAGTTAGGTTGTGTAACTACATCCCACGACCAAAAGTTGTTACAAGATGACGATTGAACTAACATCCCACAATTTCAACCCTACTCAACTAGTACGTAAACCAGTTGGTTTACGCTTCTTCGTAGGGTAAGGTTTTGTTTGACAATCGAAGTCTTTAATCTATCAATAGGAGAAAAGTGATAAACATAAGCTCATATGCATCTTGGGAAGGTAGAGTAGAGTGTTAGTGAGAGTCAATCGAATTGTCGTTTGTCTTGTTGTAGTCATATATCAGCTTAATCGATTTTAGCGGTGATGTTGTTGAGGGAGTTGATCAATGAATTGACAATCAACTATTGAAACGGAAATATGGACTCCGATCACGAGGGAATGTAACCGAGGTCGGGAGAACCAATATGGTAGGTTGATTTTGATTAAAGGTGGATGCTACATTTATATCCTGACAATACAAGTTGTTAGAGGTGGGAGGTGAGTTTCCGGCAGGATAAACTAGATATTTGTCAATAATATCAGAGTTTGATTAGTTGTATTTCGGTGGATAGGTGAAGGGATCTTGAAGTACAAAAAGAAGTATCAAACTGTAGTTGTATGTGTCACATTGAAATTATTGGTGTAATGGTGTCAGTTGTCTCAAGGTCATAATGCATCCATTGTCACATGATCTATTCGAGTTTCAATGTATTTTTGTTTAGATAACAATCAAATAGCATGTTATATTCTTCTTGTGTTGTTCTATGTGTTTTTCGAACCGTTACTCACTTTCATGTGTTCTTCACACAGTTATATCACGTGTCGGTTTAGTGAAATAATTTAAAGAATGTTTTGCTTTTGTGCCATTTTTGTTCTTTCTTAATGAGTATTATTTTGATTTTCATAAATTATTAAAACTCTTTAACTTACAAGTAAATCAGATATGGAGATGTGACTAGGATTGTTGTTTCATTATTAAATAATTCAATATCACAATGGATCCACAAAATACAATAACATCATTTATTAATTTTTTCTCGACTACAAAACACATTGGCAAGCCAAACAAACAATCTATTAACCCAAATAAGTAAACGATCTCAAACTTATCTGACAGCATGTTGCAGTAGAGGTGCTAATTTTTTGCAATCTACTATATATGAAAAATTATATAATATCCTACGTGCGCAAAGATAAAGATTTATAAGAAGTAAATAAAAAACAAACGCATTGGAAAATACTTTATTATGGGTTTTATCCTCCTTTGGTAGATTCGCTTTCACAATATTGTTTTATCTATTATGTTACACACTTCATTTTTGATCTGAAACATTCTAAACATAGAAATAAGATTGTTAAAATTCAATATCAGATGTTGATTATCTCTAACACAAAAATAAATATAACAATACCTTGAGTCGACTCCACATCCACTCCACCACTCCCCCTTTTATCTTTGTCACGTCCTCAGCAATGCCAATACCCTTTCCAGGCGCACAACAAAATTCCAAGTCATCCCCACCAACACCGTAATTGTTAGAATCCAACGTATGATTCCTTAATTTGTTTTTTCGACATGACACGTTATGGAAACAAAATCGAGAGTTTCACATTAACAAGTCAAGGCCAAATAAACAAAAATAAAGACCGTACGATTTTAAGTTTTTAACAACTAGGGTGTTCGAGTAGGGGGGAGCTTCGGTCCGGGACCGGACCGAATCGGACCGAAGACCGAATTTTTCGGAAGACCGGACCAAAAAATTCGGTTCGGTCCGGTCCGGTCCAAAACCCGAATTTAATCCTTAAAATTTTGATCTTTGACCGGACCGAACCGAATCGGACCGAAGATCGAATTCCCATGGTCCTCCGGACCGAAGACCGGACCGAAAAAGTTCGGTCCGGTTCGGTCCGGACCGAATTTTGCTCACCCCTAGTTGGAGGGGCGAGCTTGGCGTTGTGCCTTGACGGCGGCCCCAGAAAAGGTACTGATACTATTGATGAGGACAACGGGCATAGGAAATGATCAATTGGCAATACAATGTATGCTATGCCTTCTATCTACATATATATTAAGATTGGTGACGAGAAGGCAAAACTTATATAGGATCTCATATGTATGGAAAGGTAAAGATACAATCAGGAATGTTTTATATTTTGGTAATTATTGACCATGTATTAAGTTATTAATAATCAAATAATTCTAATACTTCGTAAAAATACTTTTACTTATAAAACGAACCTAAAACTCATAAGATTGTAAAAAAAATTACCATGCCAATTTTTCGTGTATAAATTTTTACGTGTATTTGGTCTACTATTATCATCCAAACACAACCTCAAACTGCGTTTTGTAAATAAACAAACCTACACGAAATTTAAAAACAATTATTTACATTTGGAGCAGCAAAGTATCATCTCTAAATATTCAATACAAAGAGAGCCTCGGGCTTAGCCACTCAACCGAACGGTGGTTATTATACAGGAGAAGTAAAGGATTTCAGCTAGAATCAGTAGACGTGGGACTAAACATGTTGCTAGGTGTAACTAGAGCGGGTATTGTTGGATTATTGAGTTTGGGTTAAGCTCATGAATAACTCAATTGAGTAAATTCAATGTTGAGTTGAAGATGAAAATTATCGTCTCATGTGTCATGTGTTCACCTCACTTTTAGTTCAACATTGGTGAATCTAAAAAGTTGGAGGATGTTTATAAACATCGTCTTCACTTGACACTTTTTAGGTGGAAAGAGAATGAAAGAATTCTCCACACGCGCGCGTCCGCCTGTCCGTCCAGTGCGTGGCGTGGCAGTGGGGGATTTGGGCAAGTTAGAGGTTTTAACTTTAAGGTGATTGGTGTATCTTTTTGGACCTAAAGTTAATTATTTTTTGCAATTAAGTCATTGACGTTTTTATTCTCATCCCCTCTCTACGAAAATCGTCCCTCTCCGGCGATTTCCAATCTTCGAATCCAAAGTTCTTCTGCGATCGATTCTTGCGAGCTTCCATGTTGTTCTCGTGGTCCGTCGACTTCGGTGTGCGCTAGATCGACGGTGAGACCGTTCTACCTTGGGAGAAAACCGGCAGACCATCAAACACACTGGTATGTTGACCGATATTTTCTCTGAGGCAAGTCGCCTTCCGACGGCTCAGTCTTTCAGGTCGTATATGATCATTGTTCCTTCTTTTGTTGTTTTCCTTTTGTACATCGACTTTATCTGGATCCTTACGGAATATTTATTCGACACATGTAATCAACTGTATTATATGATTATATTTGTAATTGTAATAACAAGTATTACTTGTTTACTCATCTCATCTAATAAGCAGATACAAGTATGGTTTTTGTATACATATAAAAAATTATACTCGTTTACCTATATCCGTTTTACTCATTTAATAAATATGGCGGGTACGAGTATACATCTACCCATACTCGTTTACCCATTTACCTATCTAATTAGTATATAAATTAATATATAATATATAGTTAAAAAAAAGAGGTTTTTGTTTGCAAAAGTGATTGTTTCGAGACTTGTTGGTGAGAAAATTAATGATTTCTCATTGTTTTGACTTAATTTTTAATCTCAAAAGCCGTAAATTTAACTTTTTTTTTGCTTAAGCTTTTTTTTAATCTGATGATTAGATTCTTCTAAGTTGCATTTTGTTAACAAAAGTATCTATTTTACTAGCAAAAATCATACTCACAATGTATGATCACACCCACTGTGTTTACACTCTAATCCCACCCAAACGCAGAGCTAACCCAAATTTCTTGATTTGAAGCCCTACTCGATCATATACTGTAGGCAAGCATATTAAAGCCATTGTAAAAGCTGGGCCCATTAAGCAGTAAAAATTGCAAAATCCATCCATGTACATTGCTTATTTGCTTAATTTGCAGATAAGAGATATGTACTTGACTTTATTAGATGACGAGCCACGAGATTGTAATCCATTAGGTATTTAGGTATGATAAAAACTGAGAAATTTTTCTTGCATTTTTGGACTGGTGCATTCGCAAAATTCTAATCGATATTAGTTTATTATGCAGAGAATGTTTTTTATCTATAACATTATTCATTGGAGACTCGAGTTTACTTTTTTCTACCAAAAACTCTATGGGATGGGAGTGGTTATTCATATTGTATCAACTATCAACATTTTGAACCATAACAAGGTTATCATTTTTTTGCTAAGCTTTATGCAAACACTTTGAATTAAAAAAATTAATGTCGGCTTCCCATGAAGATAATTTGTTGCAATTTATAATGCAATTTTTAACTTACAATTAAAGTGTAAATGAATCCATATTGGAAAATTTGTTTAGTTGAAAATATATAAGATATTGTTAAATACCGTGCTGTATAACAACAAATTATTTAGAGGAACTTAAGAAATTAAATTATTAAATTGGTTGCCAATCACATTGGTATGACAAACGTAGAGGGGTGTATACACATAGTACCCCCAAAAAGTAATGACTTAAGAAACCAATAAAAAACGTGCCCGTTGTTCTTATAATTTTTTTTCGTTTTATCCATGAATGATGAAAACACGAAAGTTCATGTTCTCGTATCGACGATCAATTCAATGTACAATAATGTATCAAAAGATTATGGAGGCCAATGATTAAAACAACATCCGGCAACAGCCAAACTCCACCGATTAATCAATACTGTATAGTATAAATAGAGAAACAATTTCGTTATCCACTATTTCACATCTTAATTAGATATAATATATAGATATTCAGCAAAGATGCCGTTCATGAGGATCGCCGTTGGGAGGAGGTCACTCGACCGGGTGCGGTCAAGGCCGCCCTCGCTGAGTTCTTTTCCACTCTCATCTTCGTCTTTGCTGGCCAAGGCTCCGGCATTGCATTCTGTATGTTTGCGCAAAATATGCGTACTGTTGAAATTATTTTCTATTCTATCTAAACTTGAAGATGTTGTGTATATATAGAGCATTGTATTTCTGATTTTGATTGTTTCAAGACAACAGACGAATTTTTTAAATTCATAAAGTCATATTAAAGTACGTTACTTCTTTTTTTTGGGTGTAATAGGTAAGCTAATTGGTGGTGGAGCAAGCACTCCTTCTGGCCTCATAGCCGCGGCTTTGGCGCACGGATTCGGGTTGTTTGTGGCGGTCTCTGTGGGCGCAAACATCTCCGGAGGACATGTTAACCCGGCAGTCACCTTCGGGGCTTTCTTAGGTGGTAACATCACTCTTTTGCGTGGTGTACTTTATTGGATAGCTCAACTTCTTGGCTCCACAGCTGCTTGCTTTCTCTTGAAGTTCTGCACTGGATTGGTATGTTTAAGTTTTACAAACTAGCGTGGTCTTTGTTGTATATATATTGATCGAATATCCTCTAAAATTGGAGGAAAATTCGTAAGCAACATTATATCAATTAAATCACAAAAGAAGAACAAACTGTGTTACAAGATTCCATCACCTTGAACCTTATTTTCTATATATTATTGATCTTTTTCACTTACATGTGTTGATGGAGGACTTATTAATTTCTTATAACATCTTCAGTACGACTTTCACCTTCCTATCACGGGTCCAAAACATGCATGATATCTCATCCATGCTTACATGTTAATTAAGCAAAAGATGAGATAACTATCTTGATTTAAAAGTCAACAACTTAATATCATAAGAGCACGTACTGTAGTCATTATACCTAGTACATCAATTTGTTAGGTGAATAATCGATATCGTGAAGATTAAAACATGGAGTCTAATTTATTCTGTACATGTAGGACATTGGTGGGTTTGCACTCTCAGAGGGCATCTCAGTTTGGAACGGATTAGTCTTCGAGATAGTGATGACATTCGGACTAGTCTACACAGTCTATGCCACGGCCATCGACCCAAAGAAAGGAAGCATTGGAACCGTTAGCGATAGGATTAGTGGTGGCAGCCAACATCCTCGTCGGAGGTGCCTTCACAGGTGCATCCATGAACCCTGCTGTCACATTCGGACCGGCATTGGTTGGTTGGAATTGGTCCTGCCATTGGGTCTATTGGATCGGACCACTTATTGGTGCTGCCTTGGCTGGGTGTGTCTATGACTTGTTCTACATAGGTTCTGCAGCACATGATCCCACCTATGGGCAGATTAATGCTTCTTCTGCTGCTGCTTAATTAATTAATGGTCCACAATTACTGCATTTTGTGACCTCCTGTTTTGTGTTTCTGATTGTTAAAAGTATTGGGCAAGTGGGGGTGATAAGTGTTTGTATAACAATGTGGGTTTGTTACTTTTTTTGTTGTTGTTGTTGTGTCTAATAATCGAGTGGTTGTGTTGTCTTTACGTGTGTTATACGTTCCCAAATCAATCTATGAATCACAAGACGACTTCCCACTGACAGTGACACATCACCCATCTCAGTCGATTCCTTTTCCCCTCCAGATCTCCAAACCCAAACCCAAACCCAAACCCCAGACCATGTCGACTCCACCCCCTTCAACCCCGTCCCTTCTCGGCCCCGCCCTAATCAAGCTAATCTCCAACCTCTTCTTCTCCATCTTCGTCTTCGCCGTCCTCGTCTTCACCGTCATCGCCGTCACCTACCAACCCCCCGACCCCTGGCTCGACTCCTCCAAGCCCCTCACCGCCTCCCTCTCCCGCACTCTCCCCAACTCCACCTTCCACTCCGACGACTCCCTCCTCCCCACCTCCGAAGACACCACCACTAACACCACCACCACTCCCCTCCTCTCCCCGGTCCCCCCCACACTCACCCCTTGTAGTAACTCCTCCGATTCCGATTCCGATTCCGCATTCGACTGCTCCGATCCGGCGATTCTCGTTGCGGTCCAGGCGTTTAACGCGAAGCATTTCAGATCTATTGTGTTTGTGGCGTACCAGACGCCGGTGCCGGGACCGGGGCGGTACGAGTGCGATGCGGCGTGGGCGTTCCGGAATAGGAAGGAGAAGTCCTGGCGGAAGTACAGGGATTACCGGAGGTTCCGGTTCGCTCCGGCGGAGAATTGTACGTTTGAGGTGGTTTGGGCCGGGAAGTTCCGATCTGGGGTTAATGCTCGGCCGACGCGGCCGATGAGTTATGTGAATAGAGGAGGAGGGGTTGTGGATTCAGATGTTAATGATACGATTCCGACGGTTGGATCGGAGGAGTTTAGGAAGGGGAAGTACTTGTATTACTCCAGAGGCGGGGATCATTGTAAGGGGATGAATCAGTTTTTGTGGAGCTTTTTGTGTGGGCTCGGGGAGGCTCAGTTTCTTAACCGGACGTTTGTTATGGATCTGAATTTGTGCTTGGCTGCGAATTACAACCCTAGCGGGAAAGACGAGGTGGGGAAGGATTTTAGGTTTTATTTTGATTATGAGCATTTGAAGGAATCGGCTTCGGTGGTGGAGGAAGGGGAGTTTCTGCGGGATTGGAGGATTTGGGAACGGGCAGGGAAGGGGAAGAGGAAGAGGCCGGTTACGGTGCGGAAGGTGCCAACTTATAAGATCACCCCAATGCAGCTTAGGAGGGACCGGAGCACTATTCTGTGGAGGCAATTTGATGGACCCGAGCCGGAGAATTATTGGTATAGGGTGTGCGAGGGGCGGGCGGCGAAGCACGTGAAGAGGCCGTGGAGTTCGATTTGGAAGTCGAAGAGGTTGATGAATATCGTGAGTGAGATTGCCGGGAAGATGGATTGGGACTACGACGCTGTCCATGTTGTGAGGGGGGAGAAGGCGAATAACAAGGAGCTGTGGCCGAATTTAGATAGCGATACTTCACCAGATGGTCTTGTGAGTAAGCTTCTTAAGGTGATCAGGGAGTGGAGGAACCTTTACATTGCGACGAACGAGCCGTTTTATAATTACTTTGATAAGTTGAGGTCACACTACAAGGTGCATTTACTTGATGACTATAAGGAGTTGTGGGGGAACACAAGTGAGTGGTACAATGAGACGAGTGTTTTGAATGATGGAAAGCCAGTTGAGTTTGACGGGTACATGCGGGTTGCTGTTGATACCGAAGTTCTGTATAGGGCCAAAACCCGTGTCGAGACCTTCAACAACTTAACCCGGGACTGTAAAGATGGTGCTAATACTTGTTTCCAGTGATCGGCTATATGTCAGAAGAAAATGGTGGGCAAATGCGACTTCTGTGAGCTGAAGGTGAGTGGTTTTCCTGGTCTCGTAAGATTACGTTTGACGGTAGTAACCGGTAAATATGCCTGTCCGAGAGTATTGTATTGCCATACCACATTCTGATTCATTAGTTCTTACCAGTGATTTGTTTGTTTTGATATGCACATTTATGAGCTAGTGGCTGTTGTTGCCTCTAATACAGAGAATCCATTTGCACTGTTATACTTATCCACTGTGTTTGTTACTGGGTGCTTTGTGAAGTTTGGGATGTTTGTCGACCTCATGTGCATGGGCTTATGAGCATTTAATTTCTCCTGCGTTAGAATCTTGCCGATTGAGATATTGAGTTTATTCTTATGATACTTCTACCTGCATTTCAATATTCTTGAAAGCAGATTTTGCACCAATTAGTAGTGATTCCCAAATAAAGGTTTCCATCAACTCTGCACCAACAGTTGAGTTACCTTCTTTGAAAAAATTGTGTTGCCCATCTATTTGCACACATCCTTATGTCAGTTTAACACGCTTCTATGGAGAAATTGATTTAAAAAAATTCCACAAAGAAAGAACATGTAGTTCTTAGCATAGAATCTTCGCCCAAAAAAAATCCTAATGTGTTATATATGATTATCTCTTACCTCGTGTTGTTTGCTGTACCAACCTAATCTACGTCCTGCAGTCATGCTTATAAAATGATGATGAATTCGGACTTGAAATCAAAGTGTGTTAACATTGGTTTTGTCAGATTAAGTGCACAGGAGATGGCGATGGTTGCATCTTGTTAATGTTATGGTTTTGTTGGTTACAATCCAATTGAATGCAAGCATTGTGATTCAATAAATATATTATTCTTTTCCTTGGTGATACTCCTTAGACCATCTAACTATGACAAGAGTCAACCCGATCTTGAGATTTATCTTTTTTCCAAATCAACTTCATTTTTCATCCATATCAGTTTTCTCTCTTCTTAACATACTTTCTTCTCTTTCCAACATTATTCACCTCTTAATCACTAACTCATCTCTCTCTCCATCATCTTCTATTTCCACTAATTTTTATTTTATTCCAAAATTAATTATATTTACCAAAACATTAATAATTCAAACAAAATATATATTAATTAATAGAGAATTATTAATATTAATACTAAAGCAAAATAAATATTTATTTAAATGATGGTACGTAACACAACACTTCCTCCTCCCGACCCACCACTTCTTCCTCCTCCTACCTCTAAATCACTCATCACTTTTCATTACTCATCGTTTATATATGTTGAACTAGCTACGGGTCGGTTGAGGTCTATTAATAATTCTTGTGGGGTAAAACACATAGTGAGAGATTTGTTGAGTCTATAAGTTTGATTAGGGGTGTGGGGGTGGCAGTCCATGCGGGAGACTTTTTTTGTTTTAACACTATATTATTGTATTTCGGATATTGAACCGTTTACCTATGTCTTAGTGATTATTTAAAAAAAATCTCAACTATTTGCCCAACTTAATAAATCTTAATAAATATCAAACTATTTACAAAATAATACTCTCAAATCATTTAAACACAATTATATACACAATTTTTTAAAAAAGGAACGCGTTGTGGCGCGTCCGTGCGACGACCAGGGACGACCTGGTCGTTCCACCGACCAGGTCATCGTGACCCGTTAGCGTCGCGACCCGTTAAGAGGTGGACAACCAGGTCGAGGGGTCGTGGGTCATGGGGTCAAGGATGGCTTTAAAAGTTCATTTGGTGGTTTATATGCTGATAAATTACCGAATTACACTAGAATGTCAAAGTCTCAAAACTGTTATCGTTTACCTCTGCAAATTTCTGGTTTTTGGTTGCCTTGTATTTTGTCTGAGAGAATAGGTAGCGTTCCAATAAAGAGTAAACATGGAGTGGTAGATCTGAAATAAAAGACTGCAGGTCCAGTTCAGAGGCAGAGAATTCTTTCGTATCAATGACACAACTCTAGTTTCTGTAAATGGATGAAATAAATTTGCTTGATTAGTTGAAGGTGTAAAAACGGTCATTTTCTCGCTACCGAAGATAGGTCTCTGTCTATGGACTTCTGCTGAGTCGCAGGACCTGTGGTAGGACAAGATACGCTGTTATGGGTTTTTTTTATTTTAAGTTTTGTTGTTTCTATCTTTATTTAGTAAGTCATGTTTCGCGCTCATTCTACTTTGAAAGTAAATTATATTGTATACATGAATATATGTCACAAGAGGTACAGTACCAAAAAAAATTAGGAAAAACTCATAACACCCGACACAACACCCGATCTCCACTGGGAGTGCTACATTTTATCCCACTCATCGTGTTTTGAAAACATAGTAGGTAAAATAATTTCCTCAGCCTTTGTTGTGTTGCTCTAAACTTCTCTTCTAAGGGCACCCTTAACGGGGGTGCCCCGCCCGGGCGCCCTGGTCGGGCGCTTGCCCGGGCGGTGGGCGTCCCGGGCAGACGCCCGGGCGCCCATGGGAGGGGGACACGTGTCCCCCTCCCATTGGTTTTTTTTTTGAATTTTTTTTAATTTTGGTTTTGTTATTAATGGATTGGGTATTTGTTATAAATGTGGGGTAATAATTTTTTGTAAGTGATTAAAATTAAGAAATTTCCAGAACCAATACACTGTTTAATCACGGCTGCAATATTTAATCACGCGTGCACTGTTTGCAATCACGCGTGCACTGTTTGCAATCACGCGTGAACAGTGCAACAAATACATCCAAACCCTCCCAACTATAAATACTTCTATTTATCTCCTGATTCCTCACATTTCCTTAACTTCTCAACTTGTTAGCTTCTTCTCTCATCAATATCGGATAATAGTTTAAACTCCGGTCAATCCGACGATGATAACTGGAATGAGACATTAAATCTAATGGACCGTGCTATTGAATTAGCCGGCCAGGTTGTTTACGAAAGGACTACATCAGAAACCCGGCTCTTGCCTGGAGCAAGGACGTTCTGTCCAAAATAATGACAGCTTGTATCATCATGCATAACATGATAGTGGAGGACGAACGCGACTGCTATGCTAATTTTGGAGATATTCGCGAATTTATGGAAGATCGTCCTGGAACTTCAGTTGAGGCAACGTCGCATTCGACCGATCGTATAGCGGATATTCACGAGTTTTTTGTCAATCAAGATCGAGTGCGTGACAGGAACCAACATTTGGATCTGAAAGGCGATTTAATTGAGCATATATGGCAACGCTACGGACGAGGAGCGGTTTGAAAATCGGTTAACGTAGTTGGTCATGTAGTATTTAAAAGTTTAGTTTATGTAATATGTACTGTTGTTTCTTAACTTTGATTGTAATATTTCCTATTTCAGTTTGTCTTAAATGTAACGTGGTTCCGTAATATTTAATAATAATTTCGTGATTTACCAGTAATTATTAACAATATTTCGAGTTAAAATATAATTATAATGTAATTAAAATTAGATTTATATAAAATGTAATTTGTTAAATGTTGTGTGAGAATTAAATTTGTTTAATTAAGAAATGATGTGGATGAAAGAGAATGTAGGGTGGGTGGGGGTAGCCTGGGCATGGGTAAGGGGTTTTTTTTGGGTGGTTTGGGTGAGCTGACGTGGCAGAGAGAGAAGCTGACGTGGCAGAGAGAAAGTGCAGGGCGCCCGGGGTAGCCCGGACGCTGTTAAATATGCTCTAAATTGAAGCAGGACATGAGCGTACTCGTTTACCTACATGCCGTGCTGAGCCTAACAAGAAAGACCCTTTGCATTCTTGCCCTGGAGTCAAATCTGACCGATTGATCAAATGGGTGAAGTTATGGTGGAGTTTGATCAAATTGAAAGTTGGGTTTGATTCAAAAAAGAAAAGAAAAAAAGGTTGGATTGGTACTAAATCCTACTCAAGAAATAACAGTATAATAGATTTGAAAACATATCATCACATTTAGAGTGGAATATGAAAGAAGAATGCAACCAATACTTAAGCTGACATACACAACTACACAAGACTTGAATAGTTAACTTGAAATATGGTACAAACATTCAGACAAATGAATGGGATTAATTTATTATATTATATTATATTATAAAACAATACATGTACACACAAAACAAATTAACCATAGATTAGATATGGACCAACAACATATATCTATTATTTCTCCGTAATTTTTTTAAATAATATTCGTTTTAAAAAAAATTCGAAAACTAATCACAAAAAAAAAAAAATTCAAAAATACGCAGATCGCGGGTCGAACCCGCGATCCGCGCAACCACGGATCGCGCTATAAAAGCGCGATCCGTCGGGTTTTTTTTTTAACTTTTTTTTAATTTCAGTTATTAAGTTTTTGAGTTTTCAGATTAAGTATTCAGTTAATTTTTGAGTTTTCAGTTAATGTTTGAGTTTTCAGATTAAATTTTGAGTTAAAATCAGTTAATCTCAACTAGTTTTTATTATCTTCTCGGGTTCGCACGACACTTCTCTTCTAGTTTTTCTACAATTCGGAGCTCGCACAACACTTATTTCCCAGCTTATCTTGGACTCAGGTAAATTTTACACAAATTTTTTACTTAAGAATATTTTAAATTAAGATTTAATTTCTTTGTTAAATTTAAATTATTTGGAATTGTTTTGTTATTTTCTATTATATTTAATTATAAATATTAGTTGTATTTATGTATCTGTTTATAATTAAATTAATTGTATATACATTTAAAATTTGTATAACGTACATTTACGAAATTTATTATATAATATAAGTATTTGTAATAGTTATTTATTATTTTCTGTTAAATTAAAATTTAAATATTAGTTGTATTTATGTGTTAAATTGTTATAACTTTCATTATTTCAATAACATGCAATTTGTCATGAAATGTACGAGTAGATTATTTTTTAATTATTATAAGTAATTCTGTTTTTATTTTCATGAACAGTTGTTTTGACAAAATGAGTCATTTAAGTAGAAGTCGCTCTGTACAAAACGAACGTGAGTATAATGATGCAGTTGATAGAGAGTCTATTTCCCCACTTCTCGGAATACCAAATTGCATGTTCAGAGTCAATGATATTTGCACAAATGTAAGTACAAAAAAAGTATATTGTGTTAATTTTGTAAATATTTAAATTACAATTTTGTAATTGATTTATTTTTCACAATATATTTGAATATATTATAGCCGGAGGCTGTTTTGGAATGTCGTGCACATCGTCCAGTAATTCCTTTCCACGATTGTTTTAGTCAAGCACTCAAAAATTTGGGATTATATCAACTTGCCCAAATAAAACATACAAGGACAGACAATAGATTGATTACTGCACTTGTAGAGCGTTGGCGTCCTGAGACTCACACTTTCCACTTACCGGTTGGGGAAGTTGGATTAACATTGCAGGATGTTAGCTGTTTGTGGGGTCTACCTATCAGTGGTATTCCAATAATCGGGCACAGTGATCGAGATAGTCGTGAGTTAATTAGAAATTGCTTTGGGATTGATATAAACGCCGAGATTATGAAAAAAGGTAAAAGAACGGTTGGAGGAGATGAGCCACAAATGTTCAAAGAGTCTGGATTTAGCATCAGTTTGCAATGGTTGCGGCTAAATTACGGGAATCTGCCAGAATTTCCCACAGATGAAGAAGTGGCACAATATACACGGGCTTTCATTTTAGATTTGTTTGGATCCATGGTTTTCCCTGATAGCTCTGGGACAGGTGTTCCAGTTATGTATTTGAGATTTTTGCAGGTGTTGGACAAGCCGATAGTATACAATTGGGGTGCGGCCGTGCTTTCATGTTTATATCGCAACTTGTCTATTTCATGTCAAACTGGGAAAAGGAACATTGGTGGTGCATTGTTACTTCTTCAACACTGGTCTTGGACTCGGTTTCCCGTAGCCCGGCCGAGACACGTGGGTCATGCTGAGTGTTTAGGTGGAGAAGACCTAGACTCGCGACCTCCATTTGCTATTAAGTGGCAATACCCACAGACTTATGAGGTTAGTGCCGCACATAATTGTCTTACACATTACAGAAATGAATTTGAATGTATGTTGGATGAGCATGTAAACTGGCAGCCGTATTATGAAAGTATGATGTCGCTTCCTGGCCGGGTATTTACTACTGATGCTGCATATTGGCTTGCGAGAGTGCCTTTGATTCATTTCTGGATGATTTCATGGCATTATCCAGAAAGAACTATGAGACAATTTGGATTTTATCAGACGACGCCACCGCCAGAACCTCATCCGTGGACAGAACTCAAAAGACTTGATAAGATAGTACATGCGGCCCGACAGAGAGATGATTGGTCAGCGAAGCATGAAATTTACATACGAATGTGGGAAAGACCGCATATTGTTCACGAAGGTCGACCATATGATCCGAGAGAAAATCGACGGTATCGTCAGTGGTTTCAGCATAATGGTATGTACACAGTCTACATACGAGGCCAAATAGAGTTCGGTTTGGAAAGGCCGTTGCCACCCCCACGTGATTCTATTGAGGACTTAGGTTACGTTCCTGGTGGACCACGTATTCGACGTATGGTATGTATTTTGAACGACTTTGACGATTATTGTTTGTTGTGTTTTATTATCTAATTTTCAAACTACAATTGCAGGGCTTACGTGGTATTCAACGGGCTAAATTTGTTATCAAGCAGTTGTACAAACGTGGAACTAAGGGATTGTGTAAAATGTTGCTGAAGAGTCACCAACTCGATGCTGTCGATTGCGATCAGGTGCATGAATTTGAAAGAGTACTGTGCGATGCTGGATTACCTGGAGATGTGGAGTCAATTCCTGAAGATGATGATGGTAATAATGAGATTCGTGATGATTGTCCTGTACCTAGAGTTGCAGACCAAACAACATATAGTTTTAGGTTATCCAATGCATCATACGATGATTTTGTCCCAGATTCATCGCAGTTTAGAGGTTCATATACATACGATGACATTGGAGCAGGACCATCGCAGCCAACGCAGTTTGGATCTTCTCAAACATATGGTGACATTGGAGCAGGATCATCGCAGCCAACCCAGTTTGGATATTCTGAAACATATGGTGACATTGGCGCAGGACCATCGCAGCCCACGCAGTTTGGGCTTTCCCAGATTCCCGAAGATTATCCAACTTATCAGACACCTGGTAGTAATTATGATACCCCTCAGTTGCCGCAAACAGACTTCGGGAATTTGTTGGATGGTATATTCAGTCCATTCACTGACCAAGGGTACACTTGTGAATTAAATCCTGTACCTTCCATAGTTTACGAGACTCAGTCACCTTATTTGCCTGTTCAAAATAAGTCACCTTTTCGACCTGTTGAGTCTCATTCACCTGTTCAGACTCAACCCCAATCTGAGTTGGTTCCATACGTCGTCTCTGATGATGAAGAAGAATCAGTGCATGTTGCGACTCCAGTCGGTCGAGGGTGCCGACGCAAGATGAAGACAAAGATTTTCACTCCCACGCAGTAGTTCATATTGTAATTCAGTTGTACTCGCGGTTGTACTTTAAGATCTTATGATTTTGTTTTGTAATCTTAATTGATATGGTTTGACTTATAAATAAGACATTATAAACATTATAAACATTACAACACATTCAACATTACAATACATTCAACATTACAATACATTCAACATTACAATACATTCAACATTACAATATATTAAACATTACTATACATTCAACCTTCCCTTACATTGCAACGATCGCTTGGGTGATTAATAGAACCACAACCTGTACAATGACCCGGACCTATCCTTCCTTCCATGACATCCATCGTCATCGGTAAACGTTTTGACCTTCTCCTTCCTTTCTTGACGAGAGTTCGATCAGGTATTATTTTGTCTCCCATATATTCAGGCCAATCCTCTTCCTTCCCGTACACATCGAAGTGACCCTCCCATGTGTGCACTAGAGAGTTGACACTGTAGTACGAATGTGTATATTCATTGGCATTGTAGTTACGTGCGGCACACACTGCCAAAACATGACTGCAAGCGATACCTGTATTTTGTAGTCCCCGACACTTACACTTCGGTCTGGTGCCGTCACGTAGAATCACCTTGTAACTACGATCCCTCCTACCTCCAGTTCTGCTCACTCTTTCATGTTTGGATATGACCTCATATACTCCTGTATCGAAATCAGTTATTTTCACCTCATGTTGACATGCAACTGCTGCAGATTTTTCCAATATTTGTGTAACCCTCTCGGAAAAGATGTGTCCTCTTTGTGCCAACACATGTGCATGTTGTCTTCTGTTGTTGAACCACTCCAACAGTTTATAGTATGTCGCCTCTACAATTGCACAAATGGGTAAACCACGAGCTTCTTTGAAAACATTGTTCAGACACTCTGCAGCATTGCTTGTCATTATTCCCCATCTTTGGCCTCCATCGTGACACAACGACCACTTACTAGGAACCTCCGGTTCATTCTCATTTGTTTCATCTTTTTTCCCTATCCCTTTTATGTATTGTAATGCATCTTTACTCCAATACTCAATTTGTTCCAAACTGGCTTTGAAATCCCACGGATTACTGTGTCTGCATGCTGCCTTGAAGGCGTCAACTGCATATTGATTCTTACAATTTTTGAGCAAGTTTTCGGCAAGATGCTGTGCGCATAAACGGTGAACTGCTTCATTTCCTTCCTCGTGCCAACCGTAACCGGGATTCCTAAAAATGTGTTTAATTGCAGCATGTCGATCAGATATGACACATATCTTCCTATCTCCAATCACCTCTCGTCGCAACCATCTCATAAACCATCCCCAATTGGATATGTTTTCCTTCTCAACGAGCCCAAATGCAAGAGGCAGTAGTTGATTCTCAGCGTCATACCCAACAGCAACAAGTAACCTTCCTTCGTATCTACCTTTAAGAAATGAGGCGTCTATGCTGATAACAGGACGCAGATATTTGAATGCCTGAATACAAGGACCAAAAGCCCATGCTGCACATTTAAACTGACGGACACCAGCGCATGGTAAAGGGTCAGAATGAACTACAACTTTACTTCCAGGATTTGATTGTTTAATAGCATTTAACAATTGAGGCAACAAAGCATATGAACCCGACCAACTTCCAAACATGTATGCAATAGCAATCTCGCGGGCACGCCATAATTTATTGTACTTTGGATTAACACCTGGAAATATTTTTCTTACCAGACCAAACACCTGTTTAATCGGGAGCGAGACATTATTTTCGACATCTTCACGGATGATATCAGCCATCATCTTTGCAGTCAGCTGAGCATGATCAAATCGGGCAGCTGTGGACCTGCATATATGCTTATACGGACATTTTCTTATAGACCATGCATCACCCGAACCGGTCCGTGTAGCGTACAACATCCAGCTACAATTTTCATCTTTACATCTCACCCTATATTTGGTTTTGCTGCTGTCTTGCACCTTGATCTCCCGATTATTGTCAATGTGTCATTTCGATATTGCGTTCTTCAGAGCGTCTTTTGATGAGAATGCTTGATTCTCAGCTAACGGACCTTCAACTATTACGCTGCTTTCTATAAATGATGTATCTGCAGGAACCCAACTAGAACAATCATGAAAGCTTTTAGCAGGGTGAACCGAACCCCTCCCTCTAAATGGGTTGTATTGGCTTAACTGACTCACGTTCGGACCAATATCTTCATCTTCCTCAATCTCATCAGCATCCTCGTCGTCCTCACCTGATGATTCATTCTCTGTATCTATATTGTAATCTTCGTCATCATTTTCTTCTTCATCATCTGTTGGTATAGGCACGAAATCAGAAGTTCTATTCGCAGGTCGACTGGTTTCTGCTATGGTGTTTGCATCACATGATTGTTGAGATATGAAACCTGCACCACTACTACTACCCGGTTGGTTACCTGTAAACATCTCAACCCTCCACTCAATTTCCACAGGATTCAACTGTACATATAACTCCATCATTCCCATTTTGGAATAAGCTGTTTCATAGGATATTCTCCAAGAATTCTCATCATATACAGACATCACATTAAAAAAAAGTAACCGGTTGGTGCAATGTTACAACGATACTGAATATTCATCGAGTACTGAGATTCTTCGACATTCAAACCTTGATATATCCAACTCTTAAGTTCTTCTAAGGTTACATTTTCGCTCGTTGAAAGTGTAAGTCTTGGACCTATCGTGTACTCTACACCGTAACTTGCATTTTGAACTATTTCACCGCCAAAGTACACACTTACCGCAATCATTTTGTTAACTACAATGAAAAATTCTTTAATCAGTTTTATATTACAAATTATATCAAGATTTGATATTATTACCAATTATTAATAATGTGACATAAATAGAAATTAAAAATGAATAAAAAATTACCTCAAATTTTACCAGGAAAAATACACGGATAACAAAAATTGATATCACCAGGCACAATTTGAAGACTGTGAAAAGAGTAGAATTTCAATATTTGATATTATTACCAATTATTAGTAACTATAAATATAAGAATGAAAAAAATAATTACCTCAAATACCCCCAGGAAAGACACACGGATCAGAAAAAAAGTTATCACTAGGCACAATTTCAAGACTGTGAAGAGAGTAGAATTTCAATATTTGATATTATTAACAATTATTAATAACTATAAATATAAGAATGAAAAAAATAATTACCTAAAATAACACCAGGAAAGACACACGGATCAGAAAAAATAGTTATCACCAGGCACAATTTGAAGACTGTGAAGACAGTAGAATTTCAATATTTGATATTATTAACAATTATTAATAACTATAAATATAAGAATGAAAAAATAATTACCTCAAATATCACCAGGAAAGATACACGGATCAGAAAATTGATATCACCAGGCACAATTCGAAGACTGTAAAGAGAGTATAATTTCAATATTTGATATTATTACCAATTATTAATAACTATAAATATAAGAATGAAAAAATAATTACCTCAAATAACACCAGGAAAGACACACGGATCAGAAAATTGATATCACCAGGCACAATTTGAAGACTGTAAAGAGAGTATAATTTCAATATTTGATATTATTACCAATTATTAATAACTATAAATATAAGAATGAAAAAAATATTTATCTCAAATAACACCAGGAAAGACACACGGATCAGAAAATTGATATCACCAGGCACAATTTGAAGACTGTAAAGAGAGTATAATTTCAATATTTGATATTATTACCAATTATTAATAAATATAAATATAAGAATGAAAAAAATATTTATCTCAAATAACACTAGGAAAGACAAACGGATCAGAAAAATTAATATTACCGGGCACAATTTCAAAACTGTGGAGAGTAGAAGTGGAAATGTAATAACCTAATCTAAATCCCTTAATTAACTAAACCTAAACCTAATTAACTTAATTAAACCATGTTTAGTGAAGGATGAGGTGGAGAATTGGATAAGGTTGAGAAATGAGGTGTTGGGATTGGATTGGATGATTTAGAGGTGTTGAGTTTTGAGGTAAATATATATAGTGAAGATAAGATTGAGATAAGTTTGTTTGGTAAAAACGTTCTTCTTCAATTCTTGATTTATCAGAGAGTGAGAGAAGAGTTTAGAGAAGAAGAAGAAGAAGGTGAAGAAGAAGAAGAGGAGAAGAAGGAGAAGAAGGAAGAAGAAGAGGAGTGAAGATACTCAAGCTCGGGAGGCTTCTTCAACCGTCAAAAAGGTATGCCAAATCTTCAATATAACTCACTTGTGCTTTGTGAGTGTTGGGGATCGACGTTGGTGTCGAATTCCCCGTCGGAATTCAACCAATTCAGAGGTTGAAGACGACGATCGGTCGACCGGTGCCTGTGGGCAGTCGACCGATCCTATTATTATATTGATATTTACCCGCGAACGGTCGAACGATGTCGTTAGACGGTCGACCGTTATGCCAGATTTGTGCGGGAAAAAGGGGATTTACTGTTATCGGTCGAACGGGACCACTTAGCCGGTCGACCGAATAACGATGAGAATGGGTCGGTTGGGGATTTTGACTTATTAAACGGTCGAACGTCCTTACCTTGTTCGACCGATCCATTCGATGCTAAGTCGGTTGGGAGCTTTGACCATCAAAACGGTCGACCGCTCTTTAACTCTCGGTCGACCGACTGAGCATTTAATTAAGCGGTAGAGTGCTTGTGTTGATTCAGTCGAACTATATTTCAGTTCCGGTCGACCGAACGAGACTTGAGCAAAATATTGAAAGTCCTGTTATCGGTCGAACGACCCCTTGGTTCGACCGATCGGATATATATATTATATAAAATTGTATAGCGTAGACCTTCCAAACGGTCGACCGCTAGATGACTTTTGTTCGACCGATTGGTCGGTAATTCGGTTGGCGTGGTTCGACCGGTAGATTTGTTTGTACAGTACTGTGTACTGTGTGGGGGACCGGTCGACCGGTGTACTTGTAGCGGTCGACCGATCTGCCACAGGTTGGTGGATTTATCCACACGCGATCCGTCGATGTCAGGTCGACTACCGGCTCCGAGGCGACGGTTGATTACCGGCTTTGAGAGCTACGGATTTCACCTTCGACGAAGGCGTATTATTGTTGTACCTTTTTCCTCTCTTACCGAGCGGGGTGTGAGGGATGTGTACCGTAAACCTTGGGCAGTTTGCGAGGGTTTAGCGGTAGGCCGAGGATGTTCCGGCAGGGTGCGCGTTAGACGACTCTTGGGGGAGCAGTGGCTGTCGTCTGACCCGAGTTGTGTATTCGGCGGGCTGACTCGCTCCTTGGGTGCGGCGTGTACCGGGGGTTCCTTCCTGCACTTTTTGGGGAGCAGTGGTGTCGACTGACCCTTGTGAGGCAGCGGTGGACTGACTTGACCCTAGTGACAGGAGTGGTTCAGTGCCGCGGAGGCGGTGAGGGCATTATTGTGGGCCCGAGACGGATGATCATGTGCATAGCATTGCATTGTATTTAATTCCTTTTTATATTTTAGGAGGTTTGGTATACGGGGTTCCTACAGGGAACTCAGGCATGTTTGTTGTTTGCATTTCAGGTAGCGAGCAGGGTTAGAGTTTGAGGTGGTGACCGAGGACGGTGCCCCCGAGATCGGATCCTGTAGTTGTCTTCTTCTTTTGAGGTGATTACATGTTGTATAGCTTTTGTTGTAATCACAGTCAGTCGGTATAGTCTGTATAGTTGACTTCCACGTGGGTCTGTACCTTATATATTATATATATATATGTTGGTTGATTTTCCCGTGACGTGCCCAGTGTTGACCGTTGACGGTCTTTATTATTGTTTAAATTTTCCGCTGTTTTCGGGTACGTTACAATTTGGTATCAGAGCGTTGATCTCGGCGTACTTGTCCAAAGAAACCACCTTTGAGTTAGGAGTTAGGTCTAGAGGATCATGCATGCACAGATTATATTGATATTGTCTTGTTTCCTTTGGCAGATGCCTCCTAGACGGGAGAAGGCGGTTGCCCATACTCGCGGTGAGAGTGAGACTGCGAGGGATGAGGCTTGGGAGGATGAGCGTCGGACGTTGTTCGATACGGTCGGACGTCTGACGGAGATGCTACAGCAGCAGACGGCACAGACTGGGCAGACGGGGACTGGCGCTATGCATGACCGGTTTATGCGCCAGCATCCGCCTACCTTTCTGGGGCAGTACGACGCGGAGGCTGCGGAGGAGTGGATCTTCACGATGCAGAAGATCTTCAGTGCTATTGGTTGTCCTCCAGAGGCGAGAGTGGGCCTGGCTACTTATGTTTTGGGCGGTGCTGCGTCCAACTGGTGGAGGTCCACATCTGCAGTGGTGTTTGCGGACAGAGATGATATAGCCTGGGAGGAGTTCGTTGGCGAGTTCAACGAGCAGTATTTTCCGCAGCATGTTCAGGACGAGAAGAGAGAGGAGTTTCTGAGTCTTCAGCAGGGAGACATGACCCTGGCAGGCTACATCGGGAAGTTCAACGCCCTTGAGCGTTACTGTCCCGAGATGTACGTTACGCAGGAGCAGAGAGCAGGGAAGTTCGTCCGAGGGCTCCGGAAGCAGTTGAGGACGAAGGTGCTGACACATATGCCACGCACATTAGCTGATGCGGTGAAGAGTGCTACTGTTCTTGATCGTGACTACAGAGAGAACTACCAGGATGAGAGGAGACCATCAGGTAGGTTCTCTGGGAGGCCAGGAGGTCAGATTGGAGGGAATCCGGGCAAGAGGCCCCGATACGAGGGGGCAGGAGTTGCAGTACCACGACCAGAGCCTTGTGGTACTTGTGGGAGGTTTCACTCCGGGCCATGCTTCACCTCCGGAGCATGTCATGGGTGTGGCCAGCTGGGTCACTTTATCAGGAGCTGTCCGAGCCGAGGAGCTGGGCCGAGCAGACCACCGGGTTTACCCGCACCAGGCAGAGGAGGAGGCGGAGGTAGACCACCTTTCCGACCACAGCAGGGGCAGCGCACTGGCAGAGTTTTCACCATCCAGGCAGAGGAGGCTCGGGATGGAGGCGCTGTCGTGGAAGGTACACTTCTTGTCGCAGATTCAGTAGCTAGGGTGTTATTTGATTGTGGCGCGACACACTCGTTCATCTCAGAGCGATTTGCGGGAGTGTTGGGCTGTACCCTTGCGATGTTGACTGCCACGTTGGAGGTCAGCACACCCCTGGGTCTGGTGGGCACTGTGGGGAGATTTGTCCCCGGCGCCACGGTTGTTTCGGGAGATCAGGAGTTTCCGGCAGACCTGGTCTTGCTACCGATGGAGGACTTTGATGTCATACTTGGGATGGATTGGCTGTCCCAATATGATGTTCGAGTCTTGTGCCGTGAGAAGAAGATTTTGATCCCGAGGAAGGGTTTGCCTGATATTCTGATTAGAGGGATCAGAAGCAGAGGGGGTCGCATTATTGTATCTGCTGTGAGAGCTCAGAGACTGTTACAGCAGGGATGTGCAGCTTTTCTGGCGACACTTGTAGTTGCGGAGGCAGAGTCCCAGAGGCTAGAGGACATTGAGGTGGTGCAGGAGTTCGCGGATGTTTTTCCAGCGGAGATTCCAGGTTTACCACCACACCGAGAGTTGGAGTTCGGCATTGAGTTGGTAGCCGGCACTACACCACAGTCGAAGGCTCCATACCGGATGGCACCTGCTGAGTTGACAGAGTTGAAGAAACAGTTGCAGGAGTTGATGGACTCTGGATTTATCAGACCGAGCGTCTCGCCTTGGGGTGCACCAGTTTTGTTTGTGAAGAAGAAGGACGGATCCTTGAGGATGTGCATAGACTACAGGATGCTGAACCAGGTGACGGTGAAGAATAGGTATCCCTTACCTAGGATTGAGGACCTCTTTGACCAGCTGCAGTCAGCGAAGGTTTTCTCGAAGATTGACCTGCGTTCAGGATATCACCAGTTGAGGATCCGAGATGAGGACATCCAGAAGACAGCCTTCAGGACGAGATATGGACACTATGAGTTCTTGGTGATGCCATTTGGATTGACGAATGCTCCGGCAGCGTTCATGGATCTGATGCACCGGACATTCAGGCAGTACATTGATATATTTGTGATTGTCTTCGTGGATGACATCTTGATCTATTCACCAGATGTGGAGCAGCACAGAGAGCATCTGAGGATTGTACTCAGCATCTTGAGGGCTCAGCAGTTATATGCTAAGTTCTCAAAGTGCGAGTTTTGGTTGGACAGAGTGGCATTCCTCGGACACATTGTATCGGCAGAAGGGATATCAGTGGATCCGGCGAAGGTAGAGGCGGTGACACAGTGGAGGACCCCTACGAGCGTGACGGAGATTAGGAGCTTTGTTGGATTGGCGGGTTATTATCGTCGCTTCATCAAAGACTTCTCGAGATTGGCAGCACCACTGACAGCTCTGACGCAGAAGTGAGTCACTTTTGTTTGGTCGCAGAAGTGCGAGGACAGCTTTCAGGAGCTGAAGAGACTGTTGACCACAGCACCAGTTTTATCATTGCCGAGTGGCACGGGTGGATTCGTGATTTATAGCGACGCTTCAGGGATTGGCTTAGGATGTGTACTTATGCAGCACGGGAGGGTGATCGCATACGCATCCAGACAGCTGAAGGTCCATGAGAGGAATTACCCGACACATGATTTGGAGTTAGCAGCAGTGGTTCATGCACTGAAGACCTGGAGATTGTCAGACTTCATGGCGTACCAGTCAGTATTATTTCAGACAGAGATCCCAGATTCACTTCGAGATTTTGGGAGAGTCTACACAGAGCACTGGGGACACGTCTGAAGTTTAGCACAGCTTTCCACCCACAGACAGATGGCCAGTCAGAGCGGACGATACAGACTTTGGAGGACATGCTGAGAGCGTGTACACTTGACTGGGCAGGACATTGGGATGAGCATTTGCCGTTGATCGAGTTCGCCTACAACAACAGCTACCACTCGAGTATTGGGATGGCACCCTATGAGGCATTATACGGGAGACCGTGTAGATCACCGGTATGCTGGAGTGATGTGGGCGAGAGACAGCTAGTTGGACCTGACATTATCCAGTTGTATTCAGAGAAGGTCGACGTGATTCGGAGACGACTAGCTACGGCGCAGAGCAGACAGAAGAGTTATGCTGATACGCGGAGGCGTGAGCTGACTTTTGAGGTAGGAGATCATGTCTTCCTGAAGATCTCGCCTTCCAGAGGGGTGATGAGATTCGGGAAGAAGGGGAAGCTGAGTCCGAGATATGTCGGACCTTTTGAGATATTGGATCGGGTCGGTGAGGTGGCATATAGGATTGCACTACCGCCACAGTTTGCAGGACTTCACAACGTCTTCCATGTTTCTATGCTGAGGAAGTACGTGGCCGATCCAGCTCATGTGATAGAGATATCAGTACCGGAGATCCAGCAGGATTTGTCGTTAGATGAGAGACCAGTAGAGATTGTGGATCAGATGGTACATCAGCTCAGGAGGAGAGCGATTCCGATGGTGAAAGTCAGGTGGCAGCATCACAGTGTCAGAGAGGCTACCTGGGAGATCAAGGAGGATGTCAGGAAGCAGTATCCAGAGTTGTTTCGGTGAGTCTGTTGTTTCGAATTTCGCGGACGAAATTTCTTTAAGGAGGGTAGATTGTAATAACCTAATCTAAATCCCTTAATTAACTAAACCTAAACCTAATTAACTTAATTAAACCATGTTTAGTGAAGGATGAGGTGGAGAATTGGATAAGGTTGAGAAATGAGGTGTTGGGATTGGATTGGATGATTTAGAGGTGTTGAGTTTTGAGGTAAATATATATAGTGAAGATAAGATTGAGATAAGTTTGTTTGGTAAAAACGTTCTTCTTCAATTCTTGATTTATCAGAGAGTGAGAGAAGAGTTTAGAGAAGAAGAAGAAGAAGGTGAAGAAGAAGAAGAGGAGAAGAAGGAGAAGAAGGAAGAAGAAGAGGAGTGAAGATACTCAAGCTCGGGAGGCTTCTTCAACCGTCAAAAAGGTATGCCAAATCTTCAATATAACTCACTTGTGCTTTGTGAGTGTTGGGGATCGACGTTGGTGTCGAATTCCCCGTCGGAATTCAACCAATTCAGAGGTTGAAGACGACGATCGGTCGACCGGTGCCTGTGGGCAGTCGACCGATCCTATTATTATATTGATATTTACCCGCGAACGGTCGAACGATGTCGTTAGACGGTCGACCGTTATGCCAGATTTGTGCGGGAAAAAGGGGATTTACTGTTATCGGTCGAACGGGACCACTTAGCCGGTCGACCGAATAACGATGAGAATGGGTCGGTTGGGGATTTTGACTTATTAAACGGTCGAACGTCCTTACCTTGTTCGACCGATCCATTCGATGCTAAGTCGGTTGGGAGCTTTGACCATCAAAACGGTCGACCGCTCTTTAACTCTCGGTCGACCGACTGAGCATTTAATTAAGCGGTAGAGTGCTTGTGTTGATTCAGTCGAACTATATTTCAGTTCCGGTCGACCGAACGAGACTTGAGCAAAATATTGAAAGTCCTGTTATCGGTCGAACGACCCCTTGGTTCGACCGATCGGATATATATATTATATAAAATTGTATAGCGTAGACCTTCCAAACGGTCGACCGCTAGATGACTTTTGTTCGACCGATTGGTCGGTAATTCGGTTGGCGTGGTTCGACCGGTAGATTTGTTTGTACAGTACTGTGTACTGTGTGGGGGACCGGTCGACCGGTGTACTTGTAGCGGTCGACCGATCTGCCACAGGTTGGTGGATTTATCCACACGCGATCCGTCGATGTCAGGTCGACTACCGGCTCCGAGGCGACGGTTGATTACCGGCTTTGAGAGCTACGGATTTCACCTTCGACGAAGGCGTATTATTGTTGTACCTTTTTCCTCTCTTACCGAGCGGGGTGTGAGGGATGTGTACCGTAAACCTTGGGCAGTTTGCGAGGGTTTAGCGGTAGGCCGAGGATGTTCCGGCAGGGTGCGCGTTAGACGACTCTTGGGGGAGCAGTGGCTGTCGTCTGACCCGAGTTGTGTATTCGGCGGGCTGACTCGCTCCTTGGGTGCGGCGTGTACCGGGGGTTCCTTCCTGCACTTTTTGGGGAGCAGTGGTGTCGACTGACCCTTGTGAGGCAGCGGTGGACTGACTTGACCCTAGTGACAGGAGTGGTTCAGTGCCGCGGAGGCGGTGAGGGCATTATTGTGGGCCCGAGGCGGATGATCATGTGCATAGCATTGCATTGTATTTAATTCCTTTTTATATTTTAGGAGGTTTGGTATACGGGGTTCCTACAGGGAACTCAGGCATGTTTGTTGTTTGCATTTCAGGTAGCGAGCAGGGTTAGAGTTTGAGGTGGTGACCGAGGACGGTGCCCCCGAGATCGGATCCTGTAGTTGTCTTCTTCTTTTGAGGTGATTACATGTTGTATAGCTTTTGTTGTAATCACAGTCAGTCGGTATAGTCTGTATAGTTGACTTCCACGTGGGTCTGTACCTTATATATTTTATATATATATGTTGGTTGATTTTCCCGTGACGTGCCCAGTGTTGACCGTTGACGGTCTTTATTATTGTTTAAATTTTCCGCTGTTTTCGGGTACGTTACAGGAAATGTAGGAGGAATTGAAAAAATAATTGGATTTAAAAAAAAATTGACGAACCGCGTATTTATAAGAACTCGCGCCCACGGATCGCGGTTCGTACCCGCGATCCGTGGTGACGGATCGCGGGTCGATCCCGCGATCCGTGGGCACGGATCGCGGGTCGCACCCGCGATCCGTCACCACGGATCGCGGGTCGTACCCGCGATCCGTGGTTGCGCGGATCGCGGGTTCGACCCGCGATCTGCGTACTTTTGAATTTTTTTTTTTTTTGTGATTAGTTTTCGAATTTTTTTTAAAATGAATATTATTTAAAAAAATTACGGTTATTTCTCATCGCCAATCCAGCTACTCTTCTCCTTGGGTCCTGTAGGCCCTACTTGTCCGAGCACCTCGGCTGGAAGGCTGTTGACCGCCTTCTGGAGCGCTCTCTTCACCTTCCCGGGGAACCATCTTATCACCTTGTTCAGCTCTTTCGCGGTGTTGTACGTGATTTTCGGGCCCCATAGACTCATGTAGTTCACCCACGGTGGCTCCTCTACGACACCGCCCAAGTACTCCGCTGCGATAATCTCGAAGGCGTTCTCGGTGTCCAAACTAAGCTTCCCTTTCGCCGTCTCATTCCTTATGCCAATACCTAACTTGGTGTTGCCTTGTAGGACTAATCCTGGGTGAGGGTAGAAGGCGTGGCCTCGCAATGAGGAATAAGCCACTGGCTTATTCGAGCCCTCCTGTAACGAAGAGATCGATAAACCAAAATAATAATAAATTGTGATCTCATGTTAAGTTAATATATGAAAATTGATTAATCAATTCACCACCTCTTTTATATATACACAGCAGACACAACTGTAGTATATGTTTTATATATGAGATCGTATTTTTGTTGTGCAAATAAATAAATAAATAAAAATACAATATTTTACTTTACTAAATTTGTATTGCTACTCTCACTTAGGAGAGATGAATTTTAGAATAAAAATGGATCAATCAAATTCAACTACAAACCAAGAGTAGCATGATGTTGGAAAATTAATTAAAAGTATATACCTTGAATTGTAGGTTGGGAGCATCCACCCACTGCCCACCACTATGCTGAGAGAAGTAAACTCTCTTAAGCTCCCCAGTGAAGTTACTAACCCTCAAAGTCAAGTGCTCCCAATCCCCAACATGCTCTCCAATCTTCCCCAACCCCACATTCACCAAAGCCACCTTAGCCCTGGCAGGCCCATTGAAAGGGTAAAACACCCACACCCCCAAGTCAGTGGAAATGCCCCCATGCATGGGCTTCCCATGCACGTACACTTTGCTACTCCCCACATCCCCCTTTTGGACCAATTTCTTCTCTTTGTCGTCGGCCGGTAGGTCGAGCCAAATGGCGCCGTCGTTGGAGCCCCCCTGAGGAAGGTTGGCTCCCTCTGGAGGGGCGACCGGGACCGGGTGGGAGGAGTCTGAGGCAGAGTAGAGGAGGGCGCCGTGGGAGAAGAACCAAGCGGTGGAGGACGAGAGGAAGGTCTCGTCGGGGTGGAAGTAGATGAGAGGGGCGTAGTGGGCCGCGATGGCACGGAGTTGGGAGAGGTTCGGCATGGAGGAGAAGGTGGTGAAGTTGGAGTTCTTTAGGCATGATAGAGTGATGGTGCTTGATTTGGTGGTGCACTGAAAGGTTCCAACGGATAAACCTGTTTTTGGAGGGAAATTCAATCAAATCAACATCATGCATGTACCATTTTTTTGTAATTACCAGTTTGTTCTATCTAACGTATTGAGCATTAATCATGTAATTGTATCAACACATGCTTGTATTGATGAAAGCCTGAGAACATTTGTAATGTTTGGATTGATGATTGCAATAAAATCAGCATGATATGTAAATTGAAGTTTTTGGGCTACTATATATTTTCAACAACCATTTCCAGAAGAAGAACAATTGGGATTGGCTAACCATACTAGAGGTACGTGTCATTTTCATGTGAAAAATCAACAAATAATGGGCAATTGTCTATTCTTCAAGTTAATTATATGTCTTATTTGTTTTACGTTCATCATTCATGAATCATCATGACTCACCAAATTATCAATTATTGTGTGAATCGTGTATGTATTAGCAGCCATGCATATACCCACCACAGATCATTAGCTTAAAATTTTAGGAATGACTTCACTCTTACATTTCTCTCACCAACCAAGACAAACACTTACACTTCACCTTAAAATTGAAAACATCCGAACTTCAAACATAAGATCAATTGCAAGAAAACTTCGGACTTTCAAATTTGTCATGTGTTGGCCGTTGTTAATTTGCAAGGAAACTCCTACCTACGGTAGTTCTACGTGATTTTATTTACGAATGATACTACACCCCATATCATTTTGCTTGCTTACCCGGTTCATCAATTCCTCTCCTTGTCGGTCGGAGCCCATAAACCTCAAATCCATTCCTCTCCCATATCACCCCCTCCTTCTCACACTCATCGGTGAGGTCAGTCCTCACACACATAATCTCCCCTAAAGAGGGCTTATCCGGCGATGCTGTGACCAACACCCCGACCGACCTATACCCTTCCGGAGCCACCGGAAGCCAGAAGTAGCCTACCCCATCTTGCTTCTTGATGCCCACATTCTCACTACTCCAAACAAGAGTGTAGTCAGTGGGCTTGGCCAGCGCTTTGCCGGTAGTGCTCACGTCTTTGCCGACTAGGACACAACCGAAGAGGGGGTTGGCGTTGGGCTGGGAGTAGCTGTAACGTCCCGAAACAGCGGAAGATTTAAAATTTCGAAATAACGAATAAAACTGACAACTCAAGGCGGGAACGTCACTAATATATAATATAGAAATCCGGGTGCACCCAAAATACAAGGAGTTTTCCAAAGGAAATACGACTACAATACTGATACAATGAAAGAGAATACAAGTAGTCGTACGGTCTAGCAACTGTCGAAGAGGATCCGACTCCAAAGCGCTCCGTCCTCGGTCACCACCCACCTGGACCTACTGCGGTCCTGAAAAAGATGCAACAACAATGCCTGAGTTTCCAGAAGGAAACCCCGTATACCAACTCACCTATATGCATGCACCACATAATGAACCTATCATACTAGTAGCATGTCATGGCATCAACAGAAATGGAAAACAGTTCCCCCGAAGGGTAAAACAGGACATCAGTCCGACAATCAATCATCGGGTCTCCCGAAGAGACCTACTGCAGGCACATGCAGTCTAGTAGCCCGCGACATCGCACCCCCCACACGCAGCTACACTACTCAAGGGTTCGGCAGGGAGCCTCTGTCACGTCTACGCGCCGATAGAAACAGATCTGTAAATCTCAGTGGTCGGGGCCACAGGGACCAACGGGGCCGTCGCCCGGAAGGTATAACAACAACATCTCGGTAGGTGCCCAGCCGAGGAAAACAACATAGCCGGCACAGCCTCGGCCCAACAATCATCATCGCCGGCACAGCCTCGGCGGCATCACCGGCACAGCATCGGTGGTCCAACAGTCCGGCACAGCATCGGACAGATCCAGACCGAAGTCTGCCAGGTCATCAGGCTCCTCGAGCCGCGAACACCAACCGCGCCGCTATAAAAGCAGGGCAGCGACCTCCGTAGCCCCAAGGGCCGGTAGTCACCTCACCCAACGCCAGTTGCGTGCCCGCACAACATCAACACTGGGATCCGCGATCCCTCAGGCCTGCTATACTACAAAGTGCCAACAATCATCTCAAAAGTCACGGTCCATACATGGAGGTGACGCGTCCCGAACACCCACACTCTTCCCAACGGCGGTCCCTGGGCAGGCACGCATCACGCGCCCACCGTCACCTCCCGGCTCACGCACAAGGCGAGGACACGGGTTTCCGTGGACAAAGTTGGCATTCACAACGGGACCCAGGAATTCAGTTCTGAGCAGATTCGGTCGACCGAAATAGTCTAACCGGTCGACCGTTTTCACGAGGAATTCGGTCGACCGAAAGTCTGAATCGGTAGAACTCACTGCTCAACACTAATTCCCCAACGGTCGAACAAAAGTCTAAAACCGGTCGACCGAACGAGGTCAAAATCCGGAGTCTGGTCAACATTAAATTCCACTCTAGCGGTCGACCGACTCAGGGGTCTCGGTCGACCGAAAACAGACAGGGTCAACCTAGTATTCTACGTCATCAAACGGTCGAACGTAAACATACTACCGGTCGAACAAACATGCAATCGGTCGAACGCAATATAAATCGGTCGAACAAACATGCAATACTAACAGGTACACTTAAGTTCCGGTCGAACACAACAAGGACCGGTCGACCGATAACAGGTAGAAAATCCCAACTCACCAGCAATAATGCACTACCGGTCGACCGCCCCAAGGCATCGTTCGACCGGTGAAGGTTAAAGTCGGGCAAACAGTGCTAAAACGGTCGACCGCCCGAAGGACCCGGTCGACCGTTGGTCGTCTTCAACCTCGCGCCAGCCGAGGATTTACGAAGAACGCGTCGCCGGAGAGGTCCTCGACCTCCCCCGACCGACCAACAACACCCCTCCACAAGGGTGGGCAACAAAATCACACTAATGAGCGGCATACCTCACGAGAACGACGAACAAAGCCGGAGCACCGCTCGCGCACGCCGTCTCCGGTGACCTCTCCTCGCGCTCACCGCCGCAACTCTCCTGACTGGACCGCTCGTCCACCTCCGTCGCCGACCTCCGGAGCTGCTCGACGACAAAGAGAGAAGAAGGTGAGGATGGCGTGGAAGAGAAGAAGAAAGGAAGAGGAAGAAGGGTTGGGTGTTTTATCCAACACACACACACACCCCTCCATCCCCTACACCCCTACCCCCTCACCTCACCCATACCTCCACCCATACCTCTCTCTCTCTCACAAAGTCAAACCTCTCCATACCTCCCTCTCTCCTCTTAATCACCAATTAACCCTTAAAGGGGGTTAGGGACCTAACAGTAGCAGCCTAGCATGGAGAAGCCATTGGGCATGGGGGAGGGTGAGAAGAAGGTTGCACCAAGTTTGTTTTGCCCACCTTCTTGGGTTGACCATATTTTCTTGAATGTTGATACTTGGACCACCTCTAGACCACCCAAGTCCATGCATCCTTTGCCAAAGCCACCACCTATGAGGAAATTATGAACACAGTTTTGAAATAATATATTCGTTGGTTTTTGAATATGAGGTAGAACAAATTTAAGTTATTGCAGGGATGTGATTTACAATAACATAATTAGGCATTGGAAAGTTAATTGAACTCCAAATTTGTTCCAAAACTGCAACTTAGCTTCATATGATGACTTCCTCATTCAAATAATGGGTAGTTATAGAAAACTTCAATACAATTACGAATATAGGTCAATTGTCTTTTCATGGACTGACTTTGAAATCGATCACTAACTTGTCACTTCACTTTGACATGCATGATTTCCTGTAACTTAACTTCCTACGGTTTGTGGACTTCTTTCAAATTAATCACATATTAGCAAAAAGACAAAGCAAAATTTTGGAAACCTTGAGATATATATTACTGTGTGTGTGAATATATATATTATAGACTTTTCACAAATGAACAAAATGAAAATCAAATATGTGATGAGAGGCCAAAGAAGCACCTGGTGGCCAAGAAGGCAATGGAGAGGGGAGATGAAAGGGAGTATCAATTGGCAACGATGCTAGTGACCTCTCCTTCTGACCAATGAATGAGGCAATCCCCATTCTTGTAGATATCTTGGTGTCTTTTGCTAGCTTAATTTCTCAACTGGGTCTTTAATAATTTTGGTTGGTTCCCAATTATGATGTGATCGATGTGAAACTTCTTGTGGGGAGAGCTCAAGGGGGCATATTCTTAATTTCTTATAATGTGCTTTTCTATTCTCCAAGGAAGACTATATAAGAAGAAGAGTTGTGTGTTATGTTGGGAGAGTTTGAGTGTTGAAGTTTCTTCAAAGAAAGAAACAGCAAAGGTTTTATTGTGGTGCATGCAATATACTTTGGGTGGTTGTGGACGTTTTCCTATCCTAACTCTTGTTGGGATATCAATTGTGGTTACGTTTGGTGGGAAGAATTAATTCAAGTGTTAATAATCCATGGATAATGGCTTTACGTAGGAATATTTTCCAATAACATCTTTGGTAGTTAGGTCCCTCATTCAAGACCAACGTCTAGCTCAACACATCCACCGGTTCTAACCAAAAACAAGTTTGACTTATGATAAGTAGCATAGGAGTATTAAGAGTAATTTTAGGATGGACAATTTGAATTATTGTTGTGTTATTAATATCACGATTCATGAGTATCGTCGCCCAACACCAATTGGTTCTTAAGTTGGAACCCGAAATTATTTCTTTTGTTTTGGATAAGCGTGAAATTATATTAGTATCATCTTTGATTCAGTATGCATGGTCTATATTCTGGTCTATTTAATTTGTTGCTGTTTTAAATATTTAATGAGTATTGTATATTAAAAGGTTGGCAATCTGTTAACCATTGTTCTGGGGTTTATTGTTTCTAATCCTCTAATAAAAGTCAAGGGCAGATATCGCGAAATTAAGATGGTAGATAGCGTGCAAGGGACCCTTCAAAAAAGACATTGATGTCATTATCTGATTTTGTTATTTGCAACTTCAGGTAAAAACCAACTAACTGCACCACCATCTTGTTTTCGACGTTCGCATCGTTAATTTCGAAAGTGAGATGTGATGAGAACATGGACACATGGTTCACGAGACAGAATAGTTCACATAATTTTGTGCTTTCGGTTTTCTTTATCCCAATAATTCATCGTAGAAATATGAGATGATGTAACGGGAGACCTGGCAAGTACTTCAAAATAAGACCACCAACACAAGAGCATGGGCTGACGGTAGAATGAAGGGGCGTCACAACCCTTACCTCGTCAGTTCGACTTTAACTTATCTAATGATTAGTTGTTATTCACTCAACTGGTCACATAAAGTTGTACACTTTGTTCGTCCTCACAACGTTGAAAATCTGCATACATAGGCTAATAAGAGATATTCCGGTTTGTTGCTATTTACATTGAATATGTGAATTAAGTATTTTGTGGAAAAATTAGACAGACGGTCGACCGGTATTACAGCTTTACGTCCAAGACAAAGTGACTGGTTATTTTCGATCGACCGGTTGATGTCTAGACATACTTGTATGTCCTGGACAAGGTGTCTGGACACGTCCGGTCGACCGGATGTTCTTAGCCGGTCGACCCTGTCTGCATTTGGTGGTCTGGGACAAATGCTTGGAAATTTTCGGTCGACCGGTTGAAGTGTTGTGACATTACCTGGAAATTTTCGGTCGACTAAAGACGCGCGACGGTCGACTGGTGGAGCTCCGGATCGTGCTACAATTCATGTTCGGTCGACCTTTCCTCTCGATCGGTGGACCGTTCAGAACAGTTTTGCCCACGTTTTGCAGTTCTCTCCACCCCGTTTTTGGTGCAATTAATAATTGTATTGACCTAGTATATAAAGAGGCTTTCGTCTCCTTTTGTATTATCATCTTTAGTATCATCTATTTTGCATTTTGAGAGAAAAAGAGAGAACATCATTGTGTGTATTCGATAGGAGCAAATTCAACTGAATTTTTTGTCGGTTGGTTTGTGAGTTCTGTAAATCTCTCTTGTAATTCGTCTCTCTATAGTAGATTGAGTTTTCACGTTAATTCCTTGTGTCTTGCATGATTGCGTGATTTGTTGATTGTGATTTGCATTATTTGTATTGCTCTTCTTCAATTGGATTTATTATTTCGTTCCGCTGCGTATTTTATGATTGATCTTATTCCCTAACACGGTAAAAAAAAGTACACTCCAAAATAATGTTTTTTCTTCAGATTGGTTCCTATAACAGAAACAACTATTTCAGATTTTTATCGGGTCGTTCTTCCTCAGTAGATGCCTAACAACCAACCCACCATGGGTAGCTTAATTTTTAAAGTGATGTGAACTTTGGTTTGCACTTACAAATGCAGTTGCTAAGTCTGTTACAAACTTAAGAAGATTTACATGTACTAGGAAGAACGTAGTCTTCTGAAGAGTGAAGATACAAACAAAATAAGTGTTTGTTATGTGCACCATACCCCTAAATATCCGTACCCAAACAAAAGTCTTTCAAATGTGTGCCTTAATGGTAAAATATGCTTCATAATGTTTTCTAACAAATTTTGGCAAAGTTGATGTCACAAGAAGCAACTGACGTGGTGATCAAATCTTTTGCAGCTTTTCTGAAACTAAAGTGGCACCTCTGTGACGAATAGAGGTTCATGAGTGCAAACTTGGATAAATGGACAATTGAGCATGCATGGAAGGAACTTCCAATTGGTTAGATTACGCAAATACCATTATCTCCTTATACGTGCTAGAAGAAAAAAAGGAAATAAACATGTAGTGTGCACACACATTTATGGGAATATCAAATGAAAATGGCAGTTGAGAAATGCTATTTCATTTATAGACCATAATACTGCAGTTTTCCACTATTCCATTATGAGTTCGGCAGGTTTCACTATAAAATACAGCTGACAGAAATATGCAGCTTACCGCTCCGGGAAAAAATTAAATGAAGATACTGTCAAGTGAACAAATCAAATAAGAACTGTTCCTTACTGTGGTATTACTGCATATTTACGAGCCAAACGGAGCATAAGCAAATATGCATGACACCCCTCACTTGCATAAGATGAAAACTTCAGACCAGTGTCAATGAAACTCCAGAACATGAACTACTACCAAGAGTCAAATGTTTGGGCATCTTTACTCATTTCTTGCAAAGTTCTGTGTGTATTTCACGAGTTTAGATGGACGACGCCAAAGCTATCATTTTGGCGCATGACGATCTATAAACGATTCAATAAGTGGATTCACAAGCTCTGGGGCCTCATCCTGTGCAGCAGAGGAGGACATCAGTACGAGAGTAAGACCAGCAAAAAGAAGCAAAAGAAGAGCCAGTCATATAATTTTTTTATAGTTATGACCTGTGGACAATGACCAACGTTGGGTAGGACAACAAAGTCTTCTACTGTATCGAATTTTTGATACGCCTTTCCAAGTTCAACGGGCTCCCACGGGTCTTTGTCTCCCCACCCTATCAGAACTGGACACTGGACCACCAATAGAAAGGGTATTATTACACTAGAAACATGCATAAACTAAAAAATATTAACAATGCCTGACAAGCTACCGACAGTCTAGCATTTGTAAAATGTATCTTGGTGTGTCACCTTCACTTGAGGAAGCAATTCGTCAGGTAGTGGACCATCCGACTAGCAGATGAACTCAAGAAATACGTCAGCAGCACCAGGTTCAAGTCCAGGTTGAAGAATCTTCTGCACCAACTCTTCTGTCACTTCGGACGTGTCATAGTAACACTGGTCAACAAGAATCGTACAATTTGATTACCCAACAATCCCACGTCTCCAGTTTTAGCATATAAGAAGGTAAACATTAACTGAAATTGACACCCTAAACACCCTTCACTAACACAATTTGTTCCTTGTTCATGTTTTGATAGCTCACATTACCCTATGCTGTTTATTGTCTATTCATGTGGTCTCAGGGAAACTTTGTCTTGTCTTTCTGTTACATTTTTACCAAGAATATAGTGATATTTAGAGTAAATGACATTGAACCACTCTTATTTGTCACACTTCGCTTAGGAGCTCTGTTCCATATATCAATTTTTTGGACACCAACACTTTGATTAAACTTTTAATCCAATTGCCATTTTTACAATAATATTATTGAACTGAGATTCGATTTTTTTTAATTTATATTGTGACAATCACCTGATGTTTAACTTGTGATTCGATAAGTCACGAAGATGATTGGTATCTTCAACTAGTCGAGAGGATTTTCAATGGCATACAGACCGGTGGCTTGTATCAGTCTTCTTAAGTTCTCATTTGAATTAAAACTGGAGAAAATGAATACCAACACTGACCCAAATGTAACACCCATATTCTTTTCCATTATGTGTCTTGAATACAAACATCACCGGACAATTGTAACAAAAGTACCTGTCTGAATTACTTGTTATGTGCTGGCAGTACAAATAAGTCATAATTTGGAAAATAGTAATCAAGCAATCTTTAAGAAAGGTTGGAACAAAAAATTGCAGGACATAATTCAGAAATGGAACTTTGAAAGATAATAAGCTAACAATAAAGCACCTGCGAAAGAATGTTTCTAACAGCTTCAGGTGTAGCAACGGAATTGAAGAAAAGCTTGCCAAGGGGAGTATTGCTAATATGACAGTCCAAGGGTGTTAGGACATTACCATAGACCTCAATAGAGTAACTAAAAGCTAAAATAAATATTAGTTACCATAACAAGCTCTGAAATGATCGTATGAAAGGCCTCCCATACCATGGTTGATTTTTTATATGGAGCAGACGAAGTGAAATATTTAAAAGAATGATACCCCTACACCGTGTAGGCTCCATAACAGCACCCTGAAGACCAACTAGGCCTGGGATACATAGTAAAAAAACAGCCGTTAGTATTACCGTCGAGAAGTCAGCCCTCTTATCTTTAATCTCCGTAGAATAACTGCATGGTTAAGTTGAGTAGTAATGTCACTGCAAATTTGTCTTGGCACTGAAATCTAGTAATTTGAACTGTAAAAAATGTGGCTGGCAAACCACTATGTAGTGCCCTGCATCTAGATTGTGATTTCTTCGTGACATGAAGGAAATCCTAGGGATGGTTTAAATTCCATCTCTAACCACACCATCATGACCTTCATTACTATAACTTAAATTTACAACGTCTGAGGACCATATATGAACAAGGTGTCCAGCAAGGTAAGGTTTAAGCATACCTACTCCTTGCATCAAAAAACATCATGTTTCACATTGAGATGTAGTAGAAGACGTCATGCTTCACAATAAGGTGTAGAAAAAGGCATCACACTTCAGAATGAGGTGTAGAAGAAAACACCGGACTTCAAAATCAGGTGTAGAATAAGACATTGTCCTACACAACGGTCTACTTCACCCAAACAATGGAACATAATCGAGACGTAGGAGGCACACATAGGGTGAAAACACCTACATGTAGTAGCAACAACATCACAGTAGCCTTGTAGGAATGGTCATCGGCAGCACAACACACATCATTTAAGGAAACAAATAAGATAGGAGAAGAAGAGTCAAAAGGGAAAGGAAATATAAGAGGCAAGATAAAGATTCAGTTTAGGGTAACCTAGGCTCTGATGCTATGTTGAAGAAAAATTATAATAGAGATATTTGTACGGCTTAAGTAGGTGCTCTGTATATGAAGATTCGATGGAATAAGGACACAACAATTAAAAAAATTAATTATGGAATCAATTGAATATTTAATATTCAATTATTTCCTAATATCTATTGTTCTAACACAAAGAATTCCTACTTTCTAAAGAACAAAAATATGATCCTACCAATGAAAATCATTAGTTTACCTCCAATAGAGTTGCATATGTAGAATGCTTCGTCTTTTACAACTTCAGAGCAGAAATCATTTAGCTGTGATGCCCATGTTTCAAATGTATAGAACATATCATTTCCAATTTGATGAGGATTTAGCTTTTCCGAATAACCGTAACCATAAGATCAATTGCAAAAACCCTGTAAGATTGGGCAAGAACGGGAATATTCTTCCTCCAGTGGTCACTGCATTCAAAAATGTTGAAAGGGAAATAACAGTTAAGATGATAAATTATCATGTGTGATGTAAGATATGCTATAAACATTTGTTGGTGATATTCAACAAAAATAATGTAAAGTGGATGGGAAGGAAATATTTTCCCCCTTTTTTTGCATACTAGAAGACAACAAGGATAACCAAGGTCCGAGGATATGAATTTCATAGAAGTGAAAAGTTACATTTGTTGTGAAAAAAAATAAGAATGTGATAACCATGCTCTTGTCAGAAATTACGGCATATATGATTGTCATTTAGCATGGGTATCAAATTAAGTTTGTATTTAAGTGGTGAAATGCTAAACATGTCTAGAAACAAATGGATGTTATGGTTATGGAGCTTCATATACATGCACGCATGACATGATGAATGCGAAGCAGCAAGTTGCTATGCTATACAAGATATATGGACATTAGTACCTATGAAAATTAGTTGCCTGGAAAGAGGATGCAAGATATATATGATGTAGTCCTGTTTGCCCCAAAACCATGCACCAATACTAATGCCGGCCCAGAATTTCCAACATATTGGTAGCGAATCTTGAAACCGCGCCAGCTCCAGAAGCTGTAGATACCAAAGAACATCTGAGAAAAAACCCCATAAAAGATAGAAGTTTCTTAAAGCAAAAAATGCAAATGATTATTCCCCATCATCCACGTAAATGGCCAGTGAACCTCATGCTCGTATAAGATTGTGAAGAGTGTTGTCACTTACCAGTTACAAGAAAGGCATAACATTTTTCACTTTCTTTAGAAATTAAATCATTTGACACAACTTAGAGCATGTGTCTACTATAAAAGTGGTATAAAATTTTGAATAGTAGGCAAGGCAGTTTAGGCCATATGTAGTTCAAGGAAACAGACAAAAAAAGAGCTTAAGATTCAAAAGAGTAGAGATGGTAACCAGGAACACTGGAACAAGTGAATTGTTAAATTACAAAAAACAAATGCCAAACTTGGAGACTACATGTCATGAAACCCCTTTGTAGCTATTAGCTATTAACTTGATTTGGTCTTTGCCACTCTAAATAAGATCCTGTGGAAGAGTTAGTATTTAACTCCTGCGGATCTTATGGAAGTCCAAGTACCACAACATAAAGTCGAGAACTCAAATTTCAAACTTTCCGAAACTAATATAGTTTTCTGAAGACTATGAGAGCCTCCCTATTTTCTGAAAATTCAAAAAATATAGTAGTCTGACTCTTATGTGTCATAAAATATGTTATTCAAGTAACTCCGTAGGCCATAGCCTCTCAATTGATTTCGAAGTTGCTTCGAAATATAATCAATCGACAACAAACGTAACGAGTTCTGAATCCTACAGGAACGATACAAACCTATATGACGAAACTGATAGGAACTGATCTCATCTCAAAAGCTAGCTTGTAGGTTGGGGGAACTTACGAGATTATATTCCACGCTGGGTATCTCATGTTACCCGACGTTGGACTAAACCCTCGTGGATCGTAACAGAAACGTCAAATATGTCTTTTGAAGTACAATCAGATAATTTTCCCACTCACAAACAATCCAAACGCAATTTACCCAAACCAAAGCAGAAATGACCGGAAGCGTACCTACTTGAAGCCGCATCCGCGTTGCGACCGCCACCAGAACCGAGGCCCGCAGCCGCCTCGCCGGATCCGACGCCAGCCCTGTCCACCGATCTGACTGGGCCGATCCTCCTCCCCCGAAACCCGGCGGAGACGGACGCGAGGGTGCAGGGGGGTGGCACGAGAGTCGGGACCGAGGGTTGGAGGGAGGAGGGGCAGGTGGCGGTGGTGGTCGCCATGGTTGGGGGAGGAAAGAGGAGAGCGGGGTTGTTGGTGTGGAGTGGTGCGTTTTCTATTGGGGATTGTTGGAGGTGAGGTGGAGGGCGGTTGGAGGCGAGGGGGTCGACGTGGCCAGGGTTTGTCCAACTGAATCCACCTTGCAGCCAACGCGCATGCTTAAGTTACCCACGATGAATGCTTAAGTTTTATTAATTAACCGCAAATGCACACGACCGTCGTTAAATACGAGACAAGTACGGGTCGATCTATAAGAATGTGAGTAGTCTTTGGTTTGTCAGAAATCAAATGACAAAAAAGATGAAAGAAATTTGATTATGTTAAGTTAAATTACACTAAACTAGTAAGTAACAAATGCAAATGAAAGTAACGATTGATTAAAACTAAACCAAAAGGTTAACAAATATATTGAAATTCATGAAGAAAAACCCCTAAGGGATGGAGTGTGTGCACATTATTAAGTGAAATAAGTGATGAATGACGTATGTATGTGTGTGTGTCGCGTGTGTGTTTTCATGCATAAAAAGTATCTAAAGATATGACAAAACCTATCAAATCATTCACACAACGTGTCGGCAATTATTTCTTGATTATCATAAGATTAGACTCGGCATGAGAAATATCTAAAGATATGGCAAGACTCATAAAAAATCATAAACTCATGTGAAGAACAAAACAAAGCATGTGAGGTATCTAAGGCAAAACACATCAAAACAAAGTTTCTTCAATCAAGCAAGCAATCAACCACAAATACAAGCACTTAACTAACATGTAGAATATTTAACATGAAATTTCAGTCAATAAACATGAGGAAACTAAACATGAGAAGTGTCTAAATTTTATGACAATACTCTCAATGAACATTCAAACATGCAAGTTTACACAATCCAAAATTCATCAAGCATCCAAACATCACAACATATATGTAAATCATCCCCCCCCCCAAAGATGATGAAACTACTCACTAATCATTAACATAACTATTATGTTAAGAGAGAAAAACATATTAACTAAGTCTACTAAGATTAATGAAACGAAATTAAGTTAAACATGTAAGAAGAAAAGAGATAACATTAAACTAACAAAAAATTCTTTTATTAAATGCATTACAAGCAACATCTTCTTAATTGAGTTTTTGCTTCAAGAGTTTGACTCTAAGTAGAGGGATTGACCACTAAGCAATGTGTAAATACAAAAGAGGAAAAATAGTTCTATTTATAGGCATGAAAAAAATGTAACTTGGGTCTCTCGACGTGGGACTAATGACATACTATAAATGGACATAAAACAAGATAATACACGACCACGAGAAGCCAGGTCAGATTCTGACCCAATTAGACCGTCAATTGGTTGTTTAAGACCGTCAATTGGTGGTCATGTTTGGTCGGATTCACCCCGGTTTTGATTGACTGTTTTATTTCTTCAATTCTCCACATGTGGTGTACTCGGATGGGTAATTGGAGTCTAGACTCGAATCTAATTGTCAAAATACTCCTCATGATGGTGCAGAATTTCTCGGTTTGTTATTTTGTCCCTCTGGCTTACGTCCACGTCATTCCCTCTTGCATATCAGTCCATAAGTCTCACAATTTAGTCATTTTTCTTACGTTCATGTCCTTTTTGTGTTTCTTCTTCTCAAACATGTTTATTTCTGAAACTTAAACATAAAACTCGTCACGTAGCATTGCTTATGTTCAAAATAGATGATACAAGACACGAATATATGCATGATATGATGTCAATCATTGCTTAAGTTAGATAATGATGATTTATCAAACAAATTACACTCAATGAATTTACAAAATAAGACATGAGAAAAAACACAATTACACGAGAAAAAACACACACAATTTACACGAAACTAACATGTTAAGTATCTTTTGTAGTCTAATTAATTATATATTACTTGAAAATTGTTGTATACGACGTCTCATGATATGAAAACATCAATATGTCATAATATTTATTTATACAAATTTGAACATGTTTTTTTCTTGAGAAAATAACATACACGAAAGTACACGATAGTTGTTAGAGAATAATTCTACATCGTCTAAATGTGAACTTTCCCCTAGACTATAAGTTGTAAGACATTTCTACTTATTGTCAATTAGTTTTAAATTGAATACTTACACTTTAATAATAGTCTTACGTGATAATACATAATACCATTGAGTTTACTTGAAAACTCGAACCCTAACACGAAGGTTTGCCGTTTGGGTGATTCATGTTACGCCACAGTGGGTTTTTTGTTTGTTTTTTTTTGAAATTTCAGTTGGACCTTTTTATTAGTAAAAAAATTGGTCCTTGCAAAGTTGTGCTTCTTTGCGAACCTAATGCAGTAGTGCTAGTTTGGATTTTGTGACAAGTTTCGCACTTTCATTTTATCAAAAAACATTGTTTGAATGATCCGAGGGTTTCACTAAAATCTAAACTACAAATTTTGTTTTAATTATTTATGTTGAACTTCATCTTAAATGATGGTGTTGGTTATTTGTAATCGTTCGTTTTAAATCGTAAGTTATTGTATGCTCACATTTAGATATTTTTATCTTGGCTGCTTGGGTTTTCTTTATAACTTTACATATTAACATTGTACATGTTTAATTACTCAATTATCTAGTTAAGATATAGTCCCATCCGATTAAATCGGATGGACCAAAGGCCGGGTATAGGACCACGTCCTGAAAGATGTAAAATAATAGTTATCATATATGTTTTACTATCACCTTCCGGCTTAAAAAATCAATTGGTGTTTGTTTAGTTAGGATATTTTCTGTGTTGAGGTACACAAAACCTTTAGTCTAATTCAAATGTTAGGAATAATGAAATTTAAAAGGTATTTTGCTATTTTGTCGCTTAGAAACACTTGATTTCCTGAATTGTCATCAAGTTACGACTATTTATCCAGGAGTCACTAAAATAAATTTTTAACATAAAAATGACATTATGATTTTATTTCTGTCACTCCGTTAACTATTCCGTTAACGGTACGTTAAAAATATTAATATTTAATTGTAAATTTTACAATTTTACCGTTAAAAACTTAATTAATATTTCTCATCTTTCCCCCTTTCCCTCATCTTTCTTCCTCCTCTCTCTTCTCTCTCTCCTCTATCCACTCTCCATCATCAGTATATCCACTCTCCATCATCAGAGAGAGGATGGAGAAATAGGAGAGAGAGAGAAAGAGGAGAGAGAGGAAAAAAAGAAAGAGATGATTAATTAAGTTTTTTATGGTGAAATTGTAAAATTTAAAATTAAATATTAATATTTTTAACGTCGGTAACATCATAGTACACCGTTGACGGAGTTTCCGAAAAAAAATCATAATGATATTTTGGATGTTAAAAATTTATTTTAGTGACTCATGAATAAATAGTCGTAACTGGATGACATTTCAGGAAATCAAGTATTTCTGAGTTGCAGAATAGCAAAAACCCCAATTTAAAAGGGGGCTACTATTCGTCGCCGGAAAACTACTTAAATCGCCCCAAAAATTACATTTTTGTCATTAACAAATCAATTAATACTCATTTCGTCTTGTGTCTTTAAACAAGGTGTTTGACTCAATTTTACACACATTCCTAGTACCAACACCACGAAAATGTCTGACGAATCACCTGGATTCGGCGAGGTAACGGGAGCGGATTTCCCCCCCTCGAGCGTCTAGCTAAGACGCCTCCACCTAGTTTGAGGCATCTGGATACGACGCCTCCACCAAGGTGGGGGCGTCTTAGCCAAACGCCTCCACCAATGTGGAGGCGTCATATCAAGGCGCATCCACTAACGTGGAGGTGTTTTGGGCAGACGCCGATTTTTTTTAATTAATTTTATTTTCTGTTAAATTAATTTTTTTAGGTTCCGTTGCAAGATTTAGGTGGTGATGAAGTATATTACAGTGAGTTTTTTTGATAGTAAAGAAATATTTACAACAATCGAGGAAGCTTGTAAATGGGCGAAACAAGTTGCAATATGAGCCAGATTGTTTTTGGTTATATCATCATACAAACCAAAAGCAGATAACCGGATGGATTGTTACATGAGATGTGATTGCAGACGTGAAATGAGTTCTCGTGATACGAGTATTGCACTGCAAAAGAATACAAAAAGAAAATGTTGCGGTTGTCGTTTTTTGGTAAAAGTGGTAGAGATGTGATACCAAGGGGGAGGCGGTTCCTGCGACCGCCCTCTCGTTGGGTCGGGCGTCTCCCGCGTACGCCCGACTCAAAAATGTTTTTTTTTAAAAATTAATTGAAATAAACAAGGTAATTACCAGATGTGAGTAGTCATGGGTCTCCGTTGGTTCTTTTCCTGGCCTCCGAGACATTTTATGTGGTGAATAGAAGAGTGATATGAAGAGAAAGTTGTGTTAAAAGAGTGAAATGAGGAGTTATATTAGTAGAAAGGGTAGATGAACAAAATGATAATCTTACGGGCGATTTAAGTAGTTTCACGGCAACGAATAACATTTCAGTTTAAAATAACAGTCAGTAATAGATTAGCTAAAAGCAAATTTGTTTTTCCGAAACGGACTCCTTGACAATTTACCATTTCTCTCTCCTCTCCAGTTCTCCTGTATAAATACAAATTCTCAAATTCCCCGTCTCTGCCTCGTTGTTAGAGCTTATCTCGACGTCTCCCCACTCAAACCTCCTCCTTCTAGGGTTTCCCCTCCGGTGAGTTCGCGTTCGAAGCGGATCTCTCAGGTCGGCATTTTTCTCGAGAACTCGTTCTCATCTTCCGAAATTTGCTTCATCTCGAACTTCGCGCTGTTTTGCTTACGAAATTTGCTTCCGAACCTTCGAGATTCTGGTTTTCTTCGGAATCCGAGTTTAAGCGTTGATTCTCGAAGTTTTGAGCTTACTAAAAAGGCTGTTTTGCAGATCTCTACGCGAAGTAGGGTTTCGATGTCTCGGAAGGCGGCTTCGGACGAGATCAAGCCTCGAGGTGATTTCGTGGCTTTAACTGTTTTTAGTCTGTGCATGAGAAAATTGATGGTGTCGTTTTGGTCTGAGATCCGGTGTCGTTCGGTAACTTATTTTCGCTTTCGGAAGTCTCCTGGATGAATTACATTATTGCAGGCCACTGCCCGAATGCCTGTTCATTTTCTGGAATCTTTGTTGGTGTCAAACACAACATGTCACGTTTCCAAGAATATGGGGAATTTCCGAATTTTAAATTTTGTATATCAAAAGAGTTAACAATCTCACCTAACTCATATACCGTATCAACAAGTTCAATAGATGTTGTATGGTATTGTAAAAAAAGTCGAGTATGCCCCTCCGGAGAGCTTTTAACCTGTGGAATGTGCAGCCTCATGTGTTAGGGAAGTATTGTTGTTTTTGTTGAGTAGAAGATACTAAAAGATAGATAAAATATAAGCTTGTATTTATAATAATTAACGTTACGATACTACAATTTATACTTATACGTCATCTACCTTGTGATACACACTCACAACTACTCTTTCTACTGCTATATTCACTCTTATACAAAACTCTTACAATATACATTCCATAGATAACACAACTACAACCCTCTCTTTGCAGTGGTGGAGATTAATTCTTGCTTGAGATTCTTGAAACGGTGATGGTCACCCTATCTATAGTGGTATAATGAAAGGTTATGGAGAAAGATGAAACTTCTAGAGTAGAAAACTCTAGAACCTTTTCAAGTATAGGAATGTAGAGAGAATTCTAGATTTTAAGTATTCTAGAATTGTGCTTATTGGATTATGGACTCTTTAACTTAGATCATTTTCCTCTGTTCGGCTTAGGCTTGCATTTAGGTTGGTGTTGCAGTCTTAACAGTTTTTAGTACCACTTGTGAAATATTAAAATCGAAAGAGGAATTGTGGGTCACATAGTTTTTTCTTGATTTAGGGGCAATGAGCATTGGGTTCAGTACATGACATGTCTACCACATGTCTGCCTCAGACATAATTTGGTTAATGATGCTGAGATTGCAAGATAAAAAAATTGAACTGAAAGTTTTAGATCACGCTCCACGATCTCCATCTTGTGATGTGTATTCATCTTGTTTTGTTCTTTGTAGTTTATCACGTATCGAAAATAAGTCCTGGAATATCCCATAAAATAACCCAGGCACCTTTTATGGTGTAATGCTGATATGCCATAATTTACTAAAAAAATTGGCGTTAAGCACCTGAATGAAAACTTATGAAGCTTATCTTTATTGAAGTGTCCCTTTTTATTTAAAAATTCTGAAATTGACCTAATATTTAGTGTTTTGTGTGTATGTGTGTTCACATGTAGATGAAACAAATGCTTACGATAATGAGACTTCTGACATTGGTTGTAGAACCCAATTAACTTCTCATTTTAGTTGTTCTGGATTTATCATTGTCAAATCAATGGTGGGAATAGTTGTCTATCATAATTCTTTAATTTGAAGCTAGAATTTTTAATGCTCATGTTCCAAATCATGGTTTACATAGTCACTGTGTTGCCCTTGTGGTGCCTTCACTGGGATATGTATTCAAGGTTTGTGGTGACAAGGCAGTGTATTCAAGGCACTGTATTCAAATGTATTCGTGGTAAAACACGTTTGTGGTGACAAGACACTGTATTCAAGGCACAGTGCCACAGTCCTAACATCAGATGTCAACACAAATAAGTGAGTGTTCACACGAGAGCAACTCTACCTTGTGGGACACAATTTTGTGTTCATGCATAAGAACTAAGGACATAGACGTATATGTCACAAAAGCTTGATATGAGATAATATGATGATTCACATCATTTATATGATTGATTTGTAGAAAAAAACATTAAGAAAATGAAGAATTGGATTTCTATAATGGTTTCCGGGTGATTGGTTTACATAAAAACTTTAAAAACCTGGAACTACATTTCATGCCTTGAGTTGGAAAGTTCTTTGCTGTCACTTTCTTTCTAAATCAAGGGAAGTGATGGAATTGATGTTCTAGAGTTCTATCCACTTCCTATAAACCAAGCACCCCCTTAAATGAAATCCCATATTTTTCATGTCTCAGGTTGTTACTCTTGGTTGATCAGTCATCTTGTTCGCTTATATGGTTGGCTTTGTTTATTGTTTGCGCAGATGTATGTATAGTTGGAGTTTCACGCACTCCCATGGGTGGTTTTCTTGGTTCTCTTTCTTCACTATCTGCAACCAAGCTCGGCTCCATAGCTATAGAAGGTAGATTCCAAGTGTCTATCTTTGTTTCCTCTCATTTGTTTGATACCGAGGAAGCCAGGTGATTAATTACTTCTTTTATCTCTAGCCGCTCTTAAAAGAGCAAATATTGATCAAGCACTTGTACAAGAGGTCTTCTTTGGAAACGTTTTGAGTGCAAATCTGGGTCAGGCTCCTGCAAGACAAGCTGCATTAGGTGCTGGAATACCCACTTCTGTGGTCTGCACAACAGTCAATAAAGTCTGTGCCTCAGGGATGAAGGGTTTGTTCTGTCTATGATCATTGCTTTATAACCACGAACGCTGTATCTGCATGAAATGTTAATAAAGCCATTCTCTTTTTCCTTCACTAGCAACCATGTTTGCGGTGCAAAGTATACAACTCGGCATTAATGATGTTGTCGTTGCTGGTGGAATGGAAAGCATGTCAAATGCACCTAAATATATAGCAGAAGCAAGGTTTGTATGCATTGTGCCTTTTCTCGTCCTGCTGCCCTTAATTTCCCAATGTATGAACCATTCTGATTGTAGAGAAAACAGTCTAGAAATGGTAGAAATTCTGAAGTAATGTCAGTTAATGAATTTCAAATCAACTTGAAACGACTAATTATTTTACAGTTTGTTGTTTCCTGATATTGTATCTAGTACTCTTGATGTAATTTATTGTCATATTTTCTGTTTTTCAACTAATTGAAAGAAAGGGCATCTAATGATCTTCTTTGTCTATAGAAAGGGATCTCGATTTGGACATGATGTTATTGTTGATGGGATGCTCAAAGATGGTCTGTGGGATGTATATAATGATTTTGGCATGGGTATGTGTGCTGAGCTATGTTCAGATCAACATTCAATTTCTCGGCAAGAGCAGGTGTAACCCATTTTCTTCTGCATCATAGTTATTTCTTTTAATTGGTTTTCCGCTTTACAACCTTTTCCATGGAATAGTTAAAAGGTTAAAGGAAGGGACTGAGAACGTCCTAAAGTGTTACATTGCAGAAGTTTTGATAAAGTTCCTAGGTTGTGTAACTTTTAACAACACTTGACACACTGTTGGGTCTTGGACGGATCTGAAGGAAAGGGAACAATTTGTGGCAATTTTTGTGCGGATTAGGATAATACATTTTTTAATAGTTTATTTTAATCCCTAAGATTATTTCCATGAAAGAATTATGATTTCGATACATTGAAATTCATCTTCATATGGTTCTATTATTATTTGCATACATCATCATCAACATAACCCCAATGCCTCAGAAGAGGCTCCCGCCTAAGCGAGGTAAGGGGGGGTCGGATGTACGCAACCCTCCCACTGTAAAACAGTAAGATTGTTTCCAATTGACCCAAATTATGTAAATGCAACTGACCATTTGTGATTCCACAATAAAAGAAATGCAGATTGTTTAAATAGCCCTTTCCACAATTATTATTTGCGTGCTTAAAAATTTATACTTTCCACTAGGATGACTATGCAATTCAAAGCAATCGGAGGGGAATCGCAGCTCGAGATTCAGGAGCCTTCTCATGGGAGATAGTTCCTGTAAGTTTTAGTACTATTACCAATCGTTTCGTAATTTTACAGGACACTTGATATGCAAGAAATAAGAATTAAGAAACGGACAAGCTCATGAGACTACTGTTGCATGCATTGTTCACTGTTCATGTATAAGAAGGAATGATGTGGTGCCTTCAGCAATGGAATATTCCTACCACACCAGTACACCACACCCATTCCTTGTGGTTGAAAAGATACTTGTTACCTTTCCAATTATTGGTTATACTTATGAAGATTTCAGCAACCCAATTTTTCTCCTTGTGGTTGAAAAGATAATTATTAGTTATCTAGTTATACACATAAATATTTCAGTTAACCAATCTTTTGAGACAAATAACAAAGAATCGATTTTCCAGATTTTTATAATACAATACAATTACACATTTACAACTTGCATCAAAATTTTCTAACGTAGAATGAGTATATTATCTTTTAGTAAAGTTATACTCCATAGAATTTCTATGCATGATGCATGAAACCGTTTCTCTGCAGGTTGAAGTTTCTGCAGGGAGAGGAAGGCCTTCCATTCTCATAGACAGGGACGAAAGTCTAGATAAAGTAATCACCAATGCCTACTGTTGATGATGTTTGTTGTCATCTACTTGTTCCTTGCAATAAAAGCTTCACATGTTTTTAAAAGTATCTATATAGTTGTTTGAAGGAAGAGACACACTTGGCATTTTTTTCTGAATTTTTATCGGTTTAAAATTTTAAATAATCTCTTGTCTGTATGCATGCAAGTCCTCTGAGGTCAGAAGTTCGCATAATAAGTAATCCATCCAGTACCTCAAGGAAAATTAGGATTCCAGTTTAGACACCCAAGTTGCAACCTTCGCAATTTGCTGCTGTTATAAAACAAGGTTTACTTTGTAAATGATTTTACAAAATTATAATGAATATTTGAATATTTAAACATAAAAAGTGTTTCAGCCTTCAAAAATATCTAGTTACGTTATTTGATTCATTAAAATAAAGTGATTTGTGGTTCAATCCTCAAACTATTCCTATAGCAATAGACTTATTATTCAAGTTTTCCAATTTGATGTGTCTAAATTTTAGAGAAATATTAAATTAATCTCTGTTCTAATGCCTGGAACATTTGTTCTTTTGCATAATGAATGTTTAGATTTTGAATCATCTACTGTTTATTCTTAGACTCATTTTGTAATTTGACAAAATGTTAATTTCTGTGGCACTTCTTTCTTCTCAAATTAGTTTAATCCTGAAAAGTTAAGGAAGCTCCGCCCAAGCTTCAAGGATAATGGGGGTTCTGTTACTGCTGGAAATTCTTCCAGTATAAGGTATCCGACTAATTAACTTTCAGATACCCAGTTATTTAAGTGATCTTCATGTGCAATTGCATCAGCGCATCTTACATATTAATCCCTGGACAGTTGTAATTTGGTTAATGCTACTTCTGCCAGCAATTTAACTAAGATGTGTGCCTATTGTATCTTGGTTGATGGCTGATTGTATCTCTCTGATGCTTTCAACTGAATCCGTTTTGGCTATAATGTTAAGTTCAGTTAGCGTGATGCTATAAGAAGAGCAGCTCTCTGCTTTTACTTTATTTTCAAATTATATACTTAATCTACGACAGATACCTGCTAAACAATGTGAGAACCAGATGTAATCATCTGTAGATGGCTGAATTTTTGCATGATGCATAATCATGGATCGTTTTACTCTAAAAATGCTATTGACAATTGCTGAAATGGTTTCTTCAGTACCTAGTAATGTTCCAGTGTTATTAGGTGGATTGAAATTATTATCTGAAGTACTCTGATGGAACATCCTACATGTCATATCTCTATTCTTGTTGGTTAATTTTTTGGTATGACAGACAATTATTGCCTCACATGCATATGATGTGAAGGCCTAGTGGAAATATGTGATGATTATTCACTATTTTTATTCCGTGGCATTTTCGTTTGCCGATATCATTCTGTTATAATTGTCGCTGCCAAACCTAATTGAAAGTATCTCCATTACTTTTCTCACACAGTGATGGAGCTGCAGCATTAGTATTAGTAAGCGGACAAAAGGCTCTGGAATTGGGTCTGCATGTTATAGCGAAGATCCAAGGATATGCTGATGCAGCTCAGGTATACTGGTTTTGTTTAACTTTTAGGGGAGATTAGCTTTGTCCCTAAATTAGAATTTTTTATCTTTGAAACAATTATCTTGCATTTTTTTGTAGTTCTAACTTCCTTGGTGAAATACACAAGGTTGTGTTCATTTCGCTTTTCCTTCAACTTTTGCATGATTGCTTCTGAATTGATTTGACTTTAGGCTCCTGAGCTTTTCACAACAGCTCCAGCTCTTGCAATACCAAAAGCAATCTCTGATGCTGGTTTGGAGGCCTCTCAGATCGACTATTATGATATAAATGAGGCTTTCTCTGTATGTGTTTTGACTTCATTCTCTTATTTAAGCATTAATTGTAGGGATAATAACTTTTGTTCCGCACTCTGTGCTCTTTGGCCATGAAAAAGGACGAGGTTTTCTTTGCAGCTTACCATGTTCTGCCATGTTATTTATTAGAATCAGTTGGTTGTTGGCAGGTTGTGGCTCTAGCAAATGAAAAGCTTCTTGGGCTTTCTCCTGTAAGTTTTCCTACTGATGCAATCTTATTCGAGATGTGAAAGTTCCTGGGATATGGCTTTCCTTTGCCTGGAAAAGGGGAGACTTGTCACCTCACTATCGTTGTTAAGATGTCCTAAATGCCATCTACCAGATTTTTTGTTCCTAAATGACATTCTACGGTTTGATGGTGCTTTCAGTTAGATCATTTGTCTTGTTAATCAGATGTCTATCAAACTTACACATTCCTCTTGTTCATACTTCATGCTATTTATATGATACTTTATGCACTTATATTGTTTGAACTTTCTTTATCTCTTAGATAAAGTGACAAGGATTTGAAATCACACGCATATTGGTGCTTGCAGGACAAATTGAATGTGCATGGTGGAGCCGTCTCACTTGGACATCCTTTGGGGTGCAGTGGAGCTCGCATATTGGTGACACTACTGGGGGTATGTGACTAGTTTATTGCTAAAGGTGGTATTTTCTCCTTGAGCATGTGAATCACATTGTTTTTTAATACCGTGGTATGTTGTTTTGGCGTGCCAGGTGCTCAGACAGAGACACGGGAAGTTTGGTGTTGCTGCCGTTTGTAATGGTGGAGGTGGAGCATCTGCACTAGTTCTTGAGTTAATGTAAGGGATTTTCTTTTGGTAAGCTTTCATGACTTAATTTTTCGTTATTAATAATGTCTATGGGAGTAGTTTGTCATAAAGAGAACCATCTTGTAGAAGAAGTTAAGATATATAGAAAAATTAACCAGGGAAACAATTTCCGTGCTAGGACGAGAGAGGAAGAACACTTAACATCTCATTGTGTTTTTGGAGAAGCTGGGCTGTAAATGCTACTTCGATTCTCACTTTAATGTAACAGATTATGATTCACAAACACAAGAGCATGAAAATAAGTTTTGGTTCTGAGAGCTCCCAAATTGAAGTGTAGAACTTTTCCCCCAACTTTCTAGCAAGCTTGATTTGTACAAATTCGTCACTAGCAGATCTTTCTGAACTTATCCGTTTTCTCTGCTCGTACAGGCCCCGCGAAGCAGGTCGTTCTCTGCGTTCCGTGCTATGAGAACACCTTATTTTCCACGTTTTAGGTGTATTTATGTAAATATTTATTGTATTAAAGTGTGACATACATTATCTATTTATCTCTATATTAGTTTTAATCGGTTATATAATACATATTTTAAATGTTCGTTTGCTTTTCATATTCTGTTGCAATTTGGCAGGCTCCTGACTTTTTATTTACATTTTTATGTCGAATTGGTTAATTTGGCGGTGCTTTTATACCAGTGGGTAGGGCTGTCAATCGTGTCGTGTCGTGTGCTAATCGTGTCGTGTCAATTCCTATATATAAACTCTAGGTGCTGTGCCGTATCCGACCCATTTAATAATCGTGTTGTTAAATTTCTGCCGTATCCAACCCATTTATAATCGTGTTGCCATATCCATCCCGTTTATACCCGATTATTAAACGGGTTACTTCGTGTACACGTTTAACACCGCTACCGTTTACACCATTTAACACACGTTTAACACACAATTATCCACTCGTTCAGATTTCAGAGTTCAAACTTCGAAGTTTCAAACCAATTATATATATAATTGGTAAAATTATAAATATAACATTCAGTTATTAGAATTTGTTTATTATAATTTATAACTTATATATTACTTATAGACTTGTCGGTATTAGTCGTGTATTAATCGTGTCGTATTCGTAATCGTGTGCCTAATTACCCAATTACTTATCGTGTTTTATCGTGTCTTAATCGTGTTAATCGTTTTTGCAGCAGAAATCCATATCCAACCCATTTAATAATCGTGTTGTCGTATCCAATCCATTTATTAATCGTGTTCAAATTCTCAATCCATATCCCCTAACTTCGTGTCGTTTTCGTGTCGTGTTATCGTGTTTCGTGTAAAATTGACAGTCCTACCAGTGGGTGTGTCCAGATAAATTCAGAATGTATCAGTAAACCCTGATGTTCAAAGCATAGTTTTTTTAAATAAAAATTATCTGGTATTATGGTTTGTTTGGAACGAGTAAAATGGAAGCTGAGATAAGGGGATCAAAATTTTGCTTTGGAAAAAATATATTTTGCATGTTATGCTCTCATATTTCTTTTAAAATACATGTTTTGTCATTATTTGCACATTTAAGCTGGAAGCTTGGAAGTTATACATTTAGTTTTTGCAGAGTAAAACATTATCCACATATCCCTGGTCAAACCTCAAGTTCGTAATAAAAATCGCAATGATAACTACAGTAGCATAAATAACAAGATGTTGCAATGATATTGGCACAATAGGTTCAAAAGCAGTGATGAGAAGCTAAAACAGTTGTTTTTAATTGAGATCCAAGCAAGACGTTTCAAAGTGGCATCCAATGGTGAAATAATTCAATTGAGGCTAGCTTATTTTAAGAATCCCCAGTCTTGAACCAATCGATACAGTAAAGAAAGACAATTGTTATGGGAATGAAGTTTGGAAAAGGACAATATCGGACAAAAGAACAACGCTTCTAGGTGAAATTGGACTTTACTGTTTATAAAAGACAAAACACAATGTTTCATTCTCTCTCTTTTCCCTTTCTCTCATTGTTTTCAACTTTTTTGATTGACAAGGGAAGAGGTTGTGGATGACGGTTGGTGGTGGTGATTTTGGTGACTCAAGGTGATAGTGTGGAAATTGGTAAGCGCAAAGTGACAGTGGTGGTGGTGATTTTGGTGGTTCAAGGTGATCGTGTGGGAACTGGTGAGCGAGAAGTGACAGTGGTGATGTGGGGTTAAATTTAAAGTTCAAAATTTTGGATTTTATTGTTAATAAAAGACAAAACACAACGTTTCGTTATCTCTCTTTTTCACTTTTCCTCTCACTACTTCCAACTTTTTTGATTAAAGAGAGGAGGTTGTGGATGACTGTTGGTGGTGGTGATTTTGGTGGCTCAAGGTGATGGTGTAGGAAGTGGTGGACGCGAAATATGATGGCTAGGTGGTGGTGCGGAAGATGGTTAGGGGGTGTAATTTAAAGTTCAAAATTTGAACTTTACTGTTTATAAAAGATAAAAACACAACACTTCATTATCTTTTTTTTTTCACTTTTCCTCTCACTACTTTCAACTTTTTTGATTGAAGAGGGGGGAGGTTTTGGATAACTGTTGGTGGTGGTGATTTTGGTGGCTTAAGGTGTTAAACCCTAAATCCTAGTTAAGGTGCTAATCTTGATTAGTGGGTTGGTTTAGGCTGATTGGGGTTTGCATGAGAAAGGGTGGAGGAGTGGTGGAGGTATGGGTGATGGGATGAGGGTATGGTGGGGGTGTTGGGTTGGGTTTAAAAGAAAGAGAAATGCACTCATCTCCTTTTCCCCTCGTAACTCCACACAGACACTCTCACCACATCTCTTTCTCCACCTCCTCTCCTCTCCGGTGACATAGTGATCGAGGCTCCGAAAAGTGGGGTGGTCAGCAAGCAAGGCAAGACGTTAGGCGGGTGTGTGACCAGTGAGGGAGGTGGTTGCGTGTTTGGTGTGGCAGAAGGTGCAAGTTGCTAACCGATCTCAAGTTTAAGGTATGTCAAATTTCTTTAGAATGTTCACATAAAGTGTGTGAGGGGTTGTGCTTGTCGTCGGAGTCCGGAGGCATCGCCGCCGACGAGGGCAGTCAAGGGTCTACCGTGGAACGGTCCACCGAGGCCTGTTGGCGGTCGACCGGTTGCAGTGTAATTCTCCGATTTGGCCTTGCATCGATCGAACTATGCCTAAGGGCGGTCGACCAGTTATGCATAATTAGGGGTGAGCAAATTTTAGTTCAGTCTGGGGATACCAAAAATTCGGTCTTCGTTCCGATCCCGGACCGAATCAAGATTTTGTAGGTAAAATTCGGGGTTTGGACCGAACCGGACCGACCCAAATTTATTTGGTCCAAAGGTTCCAAAAATTTGGTCTTTGATGTGGTCTGGTTCGGTCCGGTCCCGGACCGAAGCTGACCCTTATGCATAATGGTTGGTCGGGAGAAGACTCTATTATTTTTGGTCGGACGAGACCTCGTTTGTCATTCGACCGTTGCATTGTTGTTTAGTATTTCGGGCCAAGACCATATAAACGGTCGACCGCCTAGAGACCCTGGTTCCATCGGTAGTAGAGGATTTTGATCATGCTAAGTTCTTGTTATTTTTGGTCAGACGATTTTTCCGATACGTTCCACCGATTGTCTAATATTGGTGCTTCACCCTGACTTAGACCTCCTAAACGATCAACCACCCTTGATCTTTTGTTCGACTGTTGTGACTTAAGTTGTGTGCCCAGAATTCGACCGGTTCAGGCGATTGTTCGAACGTATCCCTATCCATTGGGAGCAGTCGTCCGGTTTGCCTTTTTTGGTCGATCGATTGTGCCCAGATATGTCTTTACCCATGTGTAGTGTCAACTATGTCAACGAAAACCCGTGTCCTCGCTTCGTGCATGAGCCGAGAGGTTTCAGTGGTTGCGATGATCACGCCTACCTAGGGACTGTAGGATTTCGTGTCCCCATGTATGTATATATTTTTAAAATTTTAATACATCATACAAGATCGTTTTCATATTTTCAGCAATTTTATGTACATCTATTTGTGTTTTATTCTAATAACATGCAACCTACATTTATTAAAATAATCCACAAAAATAGAATCATACCTAAAGGTTCTCTAAAACCTTTTTGATGATACAAAGTCGCGTTGCACGTTGTGTCGCCTACGGAATTGTCTCCGAGTGTTCACCAAACTCTAAACAAGATTAGAGAGAAATGAGCTAGCCAATCAATCTCTAATAAGGTTTAGAATCTAGCTAATAACCCCTCTTTAAGTCTCCTGAGATTCTGATCTCTAAACTTAATTTTACCAAGAGTGTTTTCGTGGTGATTAGGGAGAGATTAATGAGAGAAAGATTTTGCATTAGTTTTTAAAACAAGTAGGAATAGTTGTCCTTTTATAGGCTCCCAAAACATCATTATCAAGAGCTGTTATTTAGCCATGATCCCTTGTTTTTCTCTCCTAAAATTAATCTCTAAATTCCACATAATCACCCACAAAAAACGTTTTAATTAAATCTGGAATTATTTCACCCATGATTTAATTAATCTCTTAATAATTCAGGCAGAATCGTTCTTGTTCGGTAGACCGAGAATTATTCGGTCAACCGAACCATTCGGTTATAACACGTGTTCGGTGCACCGTGAGCTAGACGGTCGACCGATTCTTTATGAGAAAAATTCCCTGGAAGAATTCGGACGAACCACGTTTTTCAATCGGTCTAGCGTTGACGCACCATAATCGCTCCTGGGACATAGTCATTGGATGACCGGGTCACCTTCGGTCTACCGAGAATACTAATTCTCGGTTGACCGTTTCCAATCGGTTAACCAAACTCGATTGTCCAGACACTCTAGACAATCTCGGTCAATCGATTGCGCTTACCCGTTCCCTAATCGGTTAACCGATCCGAAGATCCCTCAGTCGACCGAACCCTGAACGGTTCACCGTGTTTGACCCCGATTTTGCCTTTGTCAAATTTTGGATTTATTTCCAACAAAATTTGATCTTTTGGGGGGTTTTTAGCAAATTCACATCTTATGTAATATTATCCTATGTAATATTAAATTATTACACCCCATAATATATACATATCATATGAATTTATTATGATTCTAATTATGTCAATTCTTATGACATATTGATTTTATTTATTCACCACATGTGTCACATTTTCTTAAGAAACCCGACACATTATATGAACTTAAAATCAAACCTCTTGTTTCCCAGTTTTGTGGTGTGACTTATATAAGGATCTAAGCCTAATTGGTAGTGATATTAAACATTTAATATCTCAGACTATAAGCAGTATCTAGCTACACATTATAGTCACCCAATTAACATAGATGTCTTTGTTCCACCCGAACTAAAACACAATCCATTTAGTGATGTAAGTGCACCACTTGTGTCCGTCCCTTGCCTCATGATATTAAGAATATATACAAAGTAGAAATGTGTCATCTTTGTATTATATTCATTTATTGATCTCTTTAAGCTAATTATAACTATGGAACTTAACTCAAGTTACATTGTACACATTATAATTTTGCTTTATCAAGGGGTCCACTAATATCATCACTCAATTAAGAGGGGCAATGATAATCGTTTGACTAGCTATCTTTTCCAGCACAAGTCATGCTCAACCAACTATTGTCTTTATCACTACACTCACTGATGGCTTTTGACAATAATCAAATTAAGCACTTCTTGAGTGAAAATATATAAGTCTCATATCTTAGGATCCAAGACACAGTAAAAACATTAATGACACGAAACACAATTCCATAATGTTTTACTTGTTAGGTCTATTCAATATATAAAAATAATATTTTCCTCTTTTATATACTCGTGTCGTCAATTATTTGTAGAGCTACAACAATCGATGACCAACACGACAATCTTATCTCGGTAATTAATGTTCCATGTTAATTACCATGATTGTGAATAACTTTTGATTTATGTAAACCATTATCTTTTAGAACTCTACAGTTAAGGACGAAGCACATCTTTCTTAACACTTCCAAAAGACGAATACAATAATCAACGAACAAAATGTTTGCACATTCAATTCATAATAATTGACATATAAAAGTAAAACTTTTATAACACATTCCTTTAAGGGACCACCGAGTGGAAAAGTGTGAATACTTGGGGCACGAGCCACCTCTGTATTATGAACAATGGCGTAACATAAAAGCTTTCTCTTGGCTTTACTAGGGTAGTATACCCGAGGGATTGTGGATCCCAATGCATGATATTGCACAGCTCTACAGAGTAAGATGACCCTGCAGTCTTCGGTCTGGTTGGGTCGATCAGCCGACCTTAGGGGCGACAGATACGATTGACCGACCTTGATGGCGATGATGTGACCGCACGACCAAGTGGTGGTGGTGATGACTGTTTGACGATGTATTCCGGTAGGTAGCCTAATTGTGGCACAACCAGGTGAGTGACCGCCCTGAGTGACGACTCCGACGGGTGTGGCGTTGTCCACGAGATCAGATCTGATTCTATGTCGCAGAAGTGCGAATGTCCCTCACCGAATCCCATGTTTAGTGTAACTGTGTGTGGGGTGCATTGTGTACTCTTCGTAAGACCGCTTGTGCCTGCGGTAAGTGTCCTTTGGGACTCGATGATGCTTGTGGGGTCGTTGTCCCTTAATACCCCCTGAACAGGGAAGATTTTACATGTTGCATTTCTTTTGTCATGTTATACTACTATGATAGATTCATTGTACTGTACTTTCATATGCACGTAGGTGGAATTAGTATACGGGGTTTTCTTATGGAATCTCAGGCATTGTTATTTTATTTGCATTTCAGGATCACAGTAGGTGTTGAGTGGGTGACGACTATGGACGAGCGTACTCTAAGATCGAATCCTCCAGTCTTACTTTCCTAGGTTGTATGATTACTTGTATTTATACTTTCACGTACTCTGATGTAATCATACATTTTGAAAACTCCCATGTAATGGTGCACATGTTGAGTATTTTATGAGTAATGTTCCCGATCTTTATGGTCTTATTTCTTGTGATATTTTGTTTCAATTTTTGCTGCTTCGGGATGTTACATAAGGTGATGGTGTGGGAAGTGGTGGGCACGAAATATGATGACTAGGTAGTGGTAGGTGTTAGTGTGGGCTACAAAAGGTGGTGGTTGCAATGGTAGGTGGTGGTGTGGAAAAGGGTGGTTGGGTGATGGTGGCATTGGTAGGTGTTAGTGGTGACTTCAAAAAGTGATGGAAGGGTGGTGGTGGTGTTAGTGGTGATGTGGAAGGTGGTGGTTGGGTGGTGGAGGTGCTATTAGTGTGATCGCGGAAGGTGTTGGGTGGTGGTGGTGGTGGTGTTAGTGGTTGGGTGGTGATGGTGGATGTGGTAATCTCAGATTTTAAGGTAGGTATATATTGAATGTGAGGATATTTTAAGAGTTAATGTGTGAGTATGTTGAGTAGATTTGTAGGCGGTGGTGGTACTTTACATTTTAGTGATATGAATGAGTAATCTACAGTGTAGGTATTTCCATGTGATATTATGAGTATTTTTAATGGTGTTTTTGGTTTGGAGTGTAGTTATCGGCCATGATGATTAGATGGTGTTGGTGTTGATGTTAGGCACAATGAACTTAAGTTGATGATGGTGGTGCTATGGCGGCCAAAGGTTGTGTTTGAGTGGTGATAGATAACAAGATGATGGTGGTGGGTTATAGTTGTGATGTGGGTTTTGGATGTGGTATTAATATGATGGTCGAAAGTAGTGGTTGGGTGGTGGTGTATGATAAGCAGCGATGACACGAATAAGGTGGTCGCTTGGGTGGTATTGGATCAGGTGATTGATCTATGATTCAATGACAGTGATGGTGACTGTGGTGGTAGGGTTGCAGTTAAGTTATTAGGAATGGTATATCTAGATTAGAGTGTCAGTATTTTTTAGTTATATTATGAGTATTCGTGGTGTACTAGCGATGGATGCATAAACAATAGTAATTAAATGATATTTGGGGTTAACACAATGACCTTAATGGGGTGGTGGTGGTGGTGCAGCCTAAGTTGGTGGTGGTGCAGCCTAAGTTGGTTGTTGGGTGATGATGATTCCAATTTTGAAGTGGGTGGTTGTTATATTGATACGGTGGTAGAAACTAATGGTTGGGTGGTGGTGAATGATAGGATAGTGGTGGTGGTGGCAGAAGGTGTTTGTGGATGATAAAAAGGTTAAAACCAATCCATGCAAAAATTAGTGAATACCAAGAATTGAATCTTGAATTTAAAGTACAGTAAATAATTTCATAAGATTACCAAAGTATGAGGTGTAGATGCCAAAAATAAACTTTACCAAAATGATCAACGCAAGAACCGTGATTTCTTCGGAAGTTTTTATGCTATAGACCCTATCTAAATTCTAACATTAGGATGAACGCCCACCCCAACAATCAAATTCTACAATGCATCAGACTCCACGCGTGGTCTCTATTCTTGGATAAACCCGTGGACATTAAGAATTCGTTTTTTGATAATTAAAAATTATGACTTCGACGTATTTAGGTACTTATTTTCGTACGGTAGGAAAACCATTTGCTGCCAAAATAAAACCGTTTGATGCCTGCCTGAATAGTAAAATACCAGCACGACAGCCCCCCTTTGAGAAAATCAACAGCTCACAACTTCCGTTCATCTTCTCCATCTCTCTAATCCACCAAAGGTCATAACTCAATCCTATATATCTTTAAAGCCCACCAAATCCAACTCATTTGCTGCTTCAGATAACAACAGATCCGGACCGTTTTTTTTTGATTTTAAGGTAAAAAATCTAATTTTGAACCGGTCCGATCTTCAGTCTGGAATTCGGAATCGATCCGAATCGGACTGGTTGCTCAGTCCTATTCAGAAGTCAATGACCATTCCATCCCACCCTCAGCCCAGTGTCTAGACAGTGGTAAGAGTGTACTTGGTACCCCCAAAATAATGAATTTCAACTTTAAAAAAATAGAATTGTTTCTTCGATATATGAACAAAGAAGTTCAAACTTTTCCATAAAAAATTAAGTTTTGGAAAAATATATTCTGAAAATCGTAATTCGATCTTGTGTTCAGTATTTATAGCTCCAAAGAATTTATGGACTAAGAATTATATGTTTTTACTCCAAAACAAGTAGACAACTTTTTGACAAATATTTTTGGCCTATCATATTTGACAAACTTGTCAAAATTTTCATTTACATATAGTGTTAATTTGTTTAGATGACTTTTGTTTTTGTTGTGCATTTAATAAATTTGAGTTTTATTCTTTGAAAATGCTCCTCCCACGGTTGAACTCTGTAAAAATGATTTGAATGAACAACCTAAGACCATCACTAACCATGACCTGGACGACCTGGTCATCAACCCTCTTTCTCTTCCACATCACATTTCTGTTTCTTTAACACACATTCTTATCTTTCCTACACTATTCACCTCTTAACCACAACCCAACACAACCCACAACAACTTACCTCTTTGCTCCACATCATTTCGGGGGTCATCTTGGTAAAAAATTAAAAAAAATTAAAAAATCAAAACAATTATAAAACGTATTTTCAAAAAAAAATTAAAAAAAACTCAAACAAAAAATTAAAAAATCAAAACAAAACAAAATAAAAAATAAAAAATCGAAAAATAATAAAATAATGGATGACCGGGTCGTCGACCCGGTCATCCACGACCTCTTCACGACCACAAATTTCACCCGTTAACAAAAAAAAATCACGGTCATGAATGACCGACCTCTTCACGATCGCAAATTTACAGCGATAAGGGATAGCTCTAAGCATTTTCTTCTTCTCCACTATCTCATTCTTTTTCTTTTTTCTTCATCTCTACCTAATTGATTCAACATGAACTCTTGAGTTTGAGGAAGAGAGAGAGAGAGCGGAAGGGTTGACAATAATATCAACACCTCTAAAAAAGGAGGAAAACTAGGCAAAGAAGGTTAGAGACACCATACGAACTTTAAGGATTTCATGCAAATTTATTTGCTAAATAATTAACAAATGCTTGGGGGAGAAAAAACAAAAGGAGCCGACAAGAATTCAAAAGACAATAGTTCAGAACATTTTCTTCTAGTTCAGAATCAATAAGGAAAAAACATTCCTTACTATTAAAACTAATTTTGCTGGTTGTCTGTGCTGCTGGCTGTAGTACGAGTTGGTATACATGTATCCGATCAAATCTCTCCTCTTAGAATCAATTAAAACTAATTTTGGTAAACAAAGAAGTTTTATTGCAAATTCAACCAAAAGGAATTAGTAAAGAAAATCCAAAACCGACATGACATTTCATCAGTATTTCTGTGGCTCCTCTGTCTGAGCCGGAAAGAAAAAGTAGGGCTTCTGCTGGTCCTATTTATTCGCCCTCACGATCTTTTCCCCCACCTCTCTCTCTCTCTCTCTCTCTCTCTAAAACCCAAACCTTTCCTATCCTCTCTCTCTCTCTCTCTCTCTCTCTCTAGATTCCTGCGGTAGTTGAGAGTTGAGAATCGAGAGAGATGGGAGGAGAGTCGAAGCCGCAGCAGCAGAAGGCTCCGGGATCGGCGGTTTGGGGTACGGTGAAGCCCTTCGTCAATGGCGGAACCTCCGGAATGCTCGCCACGTGCGTCATCCAACCCATCGACATGGTCAAGGTACCAGTGATGTATCCGCTCCGAATTAGCTAGGGTTTCCGTTGTGGATTTCCTGGGGTTTTTTGTTTTTTGAAAAAATAATTGGTTTCTTATGGTGGATCTGGCGTTTGGTGTTGGGAGAGCTGGTTTGGTTGGATCTGGTGGGGAACGAAAGGAAAAAAATTGGTGGAGTGCGAAACTTGGGGGAAAGTCCCACGTTGTTTGTTTGAGACGAAAAGTCTAAAGTCCGAGGCTATGTTTGGTTCACCGTAGTCAAGGCTGTCGTGTGATTTGATCACACCTTTTATTAGATTCCGTTGTTTGGTTGAGACGTGAGAGGTATTGGAGGTTGTAATCATTTAGTAATCGATTTGTGGAGGTAATTCAGGGATACCCTTTCAATGTAATTGGATTACCTCATTGGTGGTCCTAATCCAATTATATTATATTGTTACAATGTTATCTACTTCTTTTAAAATTATTCAAAGTTTGTCACATCCTTGAAACTTGATCTCAACCATGGTAGAAGTCAGCTGGAGCTCTCTCTGGCAATGAATGTGTTGAAGCTATCATATTCCTAATTACATTGGGATTCACGGAGTGAATTTCAACCTTACCAAACGATGTAATTCGACTACACTACAGCAAGCCAAACATGGCCTATATAAGAGTGTTTTCATATTGCTCCATCTAAGTGCTTAGGGTTTGTACAAGTCATGGACCAACCATATTTCACATTAACAATTTGGGTTCTGATTTGCTGTTTGTTGTTGTTCAGGTGCGCATTCAACTTGGACAGGGGTCTGCTGGACATGTTGCGAAGACAATGCTTGCCAACGATGGTATCAAGTCGTTTTATAAGGTCTGGAATGACTTCTGCTGCTGTGCCTTGTGTTATTAGATTCTTGATGTTAGGCTGTTAGATTGCTGATTGAAGACATGACCATGGTTAAGTTTTGAAAATTCAGGAATCTGATAACTGCAGATTTTTTCGATTTTTTTATGGTTTATAAGACAAAATGTCATGGATATGTATTTGACTTTTTTCATAAAAGACCTAATGTTGTTATCTTGTATTTATTTATTAAGATGACACAGGGAGTAATCATTGATGCTATGGAACTACGGAAGTTTGGCTGAGCATTGTTCAAGGGATAAGGGAAATGGCATATTTTGTAACACAAGAAAATGAGACCTTCTCCAACATAAGTGAACGTGTTGTTTTAAGTTAGAGCCAATCCATCCAAGTAGGCCTTAATTGCTTGGGAATTGCGTTGGACGTTTTCACGCCTTCATGGTGCTAAAGTGCTTAATCAAATTCAACTATTTGCCCACATTTGTGGTTAGGTCGCCCTGCTGAATTGCATATTGCACATGTGAGATGTGACCCCAAATCCCCAATAAACTTTGACTTCCCAGTGCAGTGCCCATGGGAGTATTTCATTTTCTTTCCCTTTTCTATTATCGAGTTCTAGTCTCTTCCATTCCATGTGAAGGACTCATCTTCCAACTCCAACAATCTAATCCCAGCTGCCTATCTGATAAAACTTAACTTATCTGCATGTTGCATGTCTGCTATGTGAGACTATATGTTGGAGTACATCTATATACACATATTTAGACATCATGCATAACAAAGCAGAAAGCATTAGGTTTCTAAGGTTATTTGAATCCGTTGAAGTTGGGATTAATTGATTTTATAGGAAAGTGATGGGTTCATACCGATAGAAAAATGAAAATGATGGATCGATACTTTTTCTTGGGTTGAGCACTTGGACCTTGAATCCTAGAATGTCATTGAAGTCATTATTTTAAATTTCTTAAGTAAATTTTTTAGTTGAGACTTAATTTTTTTCAACATATTTTTTTTTTCCAGTTTTTGACGAAGGTATGTTCTGGTTATGCTGGTTCTTTTCTGCAACTTATGTTGGCTTTACGGTTTATATTTATTTAAGTTGTTTTTTTATCGAATTTATGTTGTTGGGAACAGGGATTGTCGGCAGGATTGCTGAGGCAGGCCACTTATACAACTGCACGTCTTGGATCTTTCAGGTATTTGACTATTTTCTTCATTTAGCAAATCATGGGTGACTTATAGTTTTACCATCTCAGTTTCCCTATCCTAGACCAGATATTTATTGTGATTGTCAAAAACTTTTGCCCGTAAGATGAATAAACTACTTTAGTGATTAGGATTTTTTGTGCCTTTTATCCCATTCTATTTTGGCTTTGAACGTTTTATACATCAGTTTGTCATTAGTATAACATAAACCCATAATTTTCTTTTTTATGCTAATATTTATGTAATATCTATTTATTATACCTTAATGGCTTTATCAGATGTTCTACTTACATATCAAAAAGCTTAACAAAATTGTGATCAATAGAAATAACACAAAATTGTATGTAGAATAGTTGTTTGTTTGCTTGCATGTAATTCCAACAAATACAAAAGTTTCTGATTTTCTTTTATATTGAAAATTTTAAAATTTCTGTTACCAAATTATTTTTAACATGTTTAGGTTGTGAGTTTTCATGGTGGTCTGTTTGACAATGAAACATGATTAGTTAATAGTTTTCATCAATGATGTCATTCTATTTGAGTGGCTGCTTCTGTCTTTAGGAATATTGTTGACATATATATCCTCAGGGAGTCGGGACACTGAATCCTTCATTCTTCAGAAGAAGAAAATTGATGTCCCTTGGTTCTTACCATAATCAATTCAATACTATTGTTATCAATTTTTACAATGCAGAAGTTTTAAATTGTTATTTTCCAACTCAAAAGAGAGTATATCTACGATTCCAGGCAGTAATGAGCCCTTTCTTGTTTGGGCAAATTCAAGTACGTCTGGATTTCTTCTTACTTTCAGCACTAAAATAGCTTTATCAGAACCTCTATGGCTATCATTAGTAATGTAATTGGAAACTGATATCTATATTTTATAGAAAAACAAAAGAAATGCCATAGATTTCAAATTGTGATTTCCCTTTTTCTAGTACAAACTAAAAGTAACATGAGAAACTATTTTTCAGAAGAAAAAAATGCCATGCTGGAAATCTATTTGCACTTCTAGAGGTCAAGAAAATAAACACATTCTTCTTTGGAGAAGAAATGTCACTGCTTTTTAGTATTAAAATTTAGAAAGTATTTTTTATCTCAATCAATACTATCCCACTGCATTGGGTAGATGTTTTCTCTTAAAATCTGAAGTTATAGTTACATCATGTCTTTCCCAGGGTTTTGACAAACAAAGCTGTTGAGGCAAATGATGGGAAGCCACTACCCCTTGTTCAGAAAGCTTTGGTTGGATTGACTGCTGGTGCAATTGGAGCATGCTTTGGTAATCCAGCTGATTTAGCACTCATCCGTATGCAAGCTGATGCTACCTTACCTGAGGCTCAACGCCGACACTACAGGAATGCTTTCCAAGCACTTTATCGGATAGTTGCCGATGAGGGGATTCTCGCACTATGGAAAGGTGCAGGTCCTACCGTAGTGAGAGCCATGTCCCTAAATATGGGCATGCTTGCCTCGTATGATCAGAGCGTTGAGTTTTTCAGAGATTCACTTGGTTTGGGTGAATACAGCACCGTTATTGGTAAGTCGTTGGACATGCTCTCTAATTTTTTATTCCTTCCCTGAAAAGATTGACACTATATGTATCCCTTCGCTTGCCAAACTTTTTGTACGTGTATGTTTCATACTGGTAAAATAATTAAGACGAAGGAAATAAGCCAGATTGGCTCTTTGTAAAATATATTGATTTCACTTTTTGGATAGGATTTTGTATCATATTTTGGCGTGGTGAAAGTGGTCTCACAGCTTTTAGATCTGAGACGTGCTGGTTTGTTACATTTTCAGAACTAGCATTGCTTCTTATCATTTAGTCATTCATGTCTATCTCATATAGAGTAGAAACACGGTTAAACCTGAGGTTAATTATCTCAATTTCTCGAGCGACATGGGAGAGCTAGACTCCTACGAGACTATCTGAGCATTGTAAATCTCTTTCAAATAAAACATTACTTTTTGTACTAAATTCTTAGGAGTGATAGTGCTGGTGAGCAGTGAGCTCCATTTTCAGAGATTTGCTATTGTACTGTCTGAAAACATAATTTGGAGAGATTTCGTGCTTGTGTTTTACTGTTGAAATCATTTAACAACAGTTGTCACATTTTTTATCCCTATAGTGTGGTCGACAACCTTGAATGCTTTAGTACTCGAGATCATCAACTTAGTTGGCTTGAGCCATGCCATTTGGTAGCTAAAATTTTCTCTCATTCACTGGTAGCTCTCTACTTGTATCATCTTTAGGCTCAGAGCTTGTGCAATAACTAATATTCCTGTCTTCTACCTACAGGTGCCAGTGCTGTCTCAGGGTTCTTTGCATCTGCTTGCAGTTTGCCTTTTGACTATGTGAAGACTCAAATACAGAAGATGCAACCTGATGCGAATGGAAAGTATCCATACACTGGGTCTCTAGATTGTGCTATAAAAACTGTTAAAACTGGTGGTCCCTTTAAATTGTACACTGGGTTCCCTATCTACTGTGTGAGGATTGCACCCCATGTCATGGTAAGCATTCACATTTCTGTATTGGGCTGTGATAAAACTCCCCTGTTAATGCTTCTTTTGACTGACTTCGTTGGTGGTTTTCTGGTATCTTTTCTAGATGACATGGATATTCCTGAACCAAATCCAAAAATTGGAGAAGCGGGCAGGCCTGTAGGCAAGCAAGTTTCACTATGCCTCAGTAATTTTTCTTCCTTTTGGCATTTCTCCACATGCACTCATCCAGCTTGTTTTGATGTTAAAGTGGCTAGGGCTAGCAATCGGTATTTCTGTCCAATTCTCCAAAGCCTCAAAGAATGCAATAATTTATTGGTCATTTAAGAACATTCTGACCCATTTTCTTACAGCTGAAATTCTCTTCAGGACCTGGAGGTTCTGTTTTTTTATTTATTGAGCTTGCAAGAACCATTATTTATTTTCCAAAGAGAACATTGGACTATAACTTGCAGGTGTGTTCGTTACTGGTCTTACAATCCTTCTAATATTGTGCACGGGCAAATTCCTGTTGACGTTCATGGAGTATCTTGTTTTTCATTCAATTCGCTTTGGTTTCACTTTATATTCCTTAGTTTCTGTCATTTCACTGCACGGGGGTTTCAGGTGTTGGTATTTCCAAGCAGGCATTCCAGTCATCAAAAGTTTCTAATGCGTTTGTGTTAGTCTGATATTCAAGTTTTGAGCTCAAACCACGATATCCTACGCTACTAGGAATGCTGCGACAACAAACTAATCATGCAAGAACATCAACAGCAGGAATAATGTGGTTTCCCCCGTCCACTATTTAAGAAACCTACACCCTCTTGTATCTAAACGGTCAATAAGTTGTAGTTCCAAGAGTTGAGTCCATCTGGAGGTTGAAGAAATGAAGGTCCTATGCTTGAGTTATCCCACTGTTCTAGTGATTGACCACACATTTTGATTTTGAGATGGTAAGCCAGGAAAAGACGATCAGGAAGAATTTCCGGAACATTTGGAAATTGGAACATTTCGTTTTTTCCACTTGGCATTTAAGTTGTCGATCCGGACTCAGTTTACTACCAAGCCGACAATCGTATTGTCTAGTGACTAGTGAGATTTTACATTTTGAATATTGATCTGTGTCGTCTTTGAATACTAGGACTGTGATACCAACTAAGCTGGTCGCATACGAACTTTAGTTATCTCGGCAAAGAAAAAAAGAAATTAAGATAAATACTAACCTTTAAGTTTCTCCATCCTTTATTCATGAGAAAAGGTTCCCACGTAGGCGGCAGCAGATGAAAGTCATGACTCATGAGAGCAAGGTTCTGGAGTCTGAAGAATTTCACTTTGAATTATTTATTACATCATTTGAAAATTCTCTCACATGGACTTCAAAGCTAGAGTGAGGTTCAGATCAACCTTTCCACCTTCCTCATCACTCATCAGCCTCACCTTCTTCGTCAACTGTGTCCACACAAGAATCCATGGAAGGGATGTGCTGGAACTTCCAAGTCTTCTCCATTTTCTAACAAAAAATATAGAAAAATAAATAATGCAGAATAAAGTTGGAAAAATACCTTCAAATAAATTACCAACCTACAATGTGTACATACATAAACTACAATCGTAAACTTATCTTCTTGTTCAATTTTTGTTTGAAAGAACTAGAAGATGAAATTATTAGGACCTTCTCAGTCCTCTCCAACATTACAAGATCATTATAAATTTGTCACGAAAGTTAGTGCTTCAATTCATGATGATATTCATTTAGAAATTTAAATTTGTAGCTAAATTCGTACATACCTCCAGCGTCCTTCACCGCCATTATACATCTGCGACATTTGAAGGCAGCTTACCGAAAAAAAGGCATGGATGATGTTAAAGAAAGTAAATTTGTTGTTTGTTTAAAGTATGAAAATTTGAAAGGTTGAACTCATATGTGATTTTTATTCAGATATTGTATGAAATTTTTAGGTACAAAACGAAAAATTGGTTGCCATGATGGTGAGCTTCTTTCCTATTGGGCTAATCTAGGTCAGGCTGGGGATAAAAAATAACACATATCCCAAGGTGGGATAGAGATATAAAGATAGATCCATGAATTTTATCAATTTGTATTGTTTTAAACTATACTTTACTGGTACTTCATTTATTGATGATACTTGACGATGTATATCGTGTGCTTATTCTTGAGAAGATATTAGATACAAGGAGAAATCCATAAAAGATTAAAAAGAAACCAAACCAATCATTTATCGACATCATAATCGAGCGACATTTGGGAACACCCAATGGATAACTCTCTCTCATTATACCACTCTCTTGTAACAAAGATCATACCACATAACAATTATATCAAACACAAAAATTGACAAAACAAATGATCTCTAATTTAACCATCTTTGCATTCATAAAGATCAAATATGATAGAAAAATTGACCTTAAAAATATTTCTTTTTTTCATAGGAATGAATAGGCCTCAAAGAGCCGAGCACATTCTCAAGCCTGAACATCTCAAGATGAGCAATTCCAGGACCCCTTTGTCGTTGCTTTAGCTTAAGAGAAGCACCAGGAGCAGTCTTGGTGGGGGTGGTGTTCCGATGAAACGATGGAAACGATTCACTTCTATTTATACATTGCTTGAATCCATTTAAATGATCTTTTGAAATCCAACAAAAGTAATTAATGCATTTTTTATCCTTAGAGACTGAGTGTTTTCGGCCGTTAAATTTGTATACTACCGTTTCATCAAGCACAAATAAATACATACAACTAGGAATTTTTCATGTTTGGTCATCAGTACACAACACATGACACAAAACTAATATATAATTTGCACGTGTCCTTCGTATGTCAAGAATTTATGTTGAAAACTAATATATTTACTTGATAAAGCTTAAGTACTTAAACTGTTATATAAAAAATATAAAATTTTCAAAAATCATGTGCTTAACAAATAGCTTAACATTTTTAGTGTATATAACACAATAACAAAATGTAAATTATATTCTATTTTGAAGTGAGTGGACCTTCGTTTCAAAGAAACAAGTTGTACGTTAAAACATCGCAAAAATGATATTGATCCTTACCCAAACTCACTCGTGTTTGTTGTCTTTGTGTCATATTTCAAATTGTGTCAAAAAATGCTAGGCCTAGATCAATTAGATTCAATGTCCATACCTTTAGTTATTTATGTGTCATCATCCATAGTAATAGTTGCCTTCATTTGGTACCGCTCTTGTGGTTAGAGATAACATAATACTTCACATGTAGCGAAATGTCCAATGAATTGTTGGAATAAAGAGTAATGGGAACTATTCACTTCTTTTTATTTATACATTGCTTGACTCCACGTAAGTGAGTAATGTCATGTGTCGAAGTGATTTCAAATACTTCTTTGAAAATCAGTAGAGGTAATTAATGTATTTTTCTTTTTGAAGTTTAAATGTTTTCTAACATACAAATACACCACTGCATTGAACATAGTCTTCACTTCTTAAGTATAATTGTATAATTATACAATTTTATTGGCCAACCTTGAAATAGAATTTTAAGCCCATGTATAAATGATCCTCATCCTCCCCTTTGCAACCACTATAAAACATTAGTATAATTTATAGGTGCTTTTGTGCAAAAACGCCATTGAATATACCGGGACGGAAGTGGGCCCCACGAGTTAAGTGGCGCCGATCCATCGATCACTATCACCTCCATCCGATCCAAAATCAACGACTGAGATTCGTTGATTTAAGCATTGCTTTGGCGTGGTTTCCAACACATCGAACTCCCAAGTCCACGTCATCTCCGATCCACCAAAAACTGGGACCATTCCTTCAAAGCCCAGCAAAGTTCCAACCTAATCCCTCTCAAATGACCATTATACCCTTCTACTAGATTTTGTCCTAGTTTTGTTAAAGAGAAGGAAGTAAAATTCATATCTAATTTGATTTTTTTAATAATTTGGACTATGTATGCTTGATAATACTTTTGTGCATTATAAAGTTTGAGGAGTTTTACAAAATTTAGATGTTGCATATTTTGTTCAAATTCAAATAAGAATTGAATATAGCATATAGCTGCTGTATGTATCTTAGATGAATAATTATGTGTCATAAAGAAAAATTAATAAAGTAATTAATATATCATGAATCATTCCTCTACCATGCTTGATATTCAGTGTGTCACTGATATTCAATACTATGCTTGATTTAACACCTTTTTTCTTTGGTTAGTTTTCTATTATTTTTCCGTCCGTCCGTATAATTTTGGAGCCTCCATATTTATTCATATATAAGTAAGTTTCAAAATGCGATCCTACTTATTGGAATGCATTTTTTGGTTTTGACCATTTCAATGCAAAGAATTTGTGAACGAGTAAGATACTTGTCATTATATATTATCTATTAAAATAAGATCATTACTAATCACTTTTCAGGTGCAACAAATCTACAATAATCCCACTTTCTAAGTACGTGGTTGGGGGAGTAATAACCCCAAATATCAGTGGCAAACACCACCAACGTTTTGCTCTACAAGGCAGCATCACTTTTGCAACAAGAGTAGGGTTTCTGCAACCTTTTCGCCCTCACCACCGCTTTCTCTCTCTAAAACCCAACCATTTCCTCTTTCTAGAATCCGGTAGAAGTAGTAGTAGTAGTAGTAATTGTTGTTGTTAGAGAGAGAGAGAGAGAGAGACAGAGAAGGAGATGGGAGGCGAGTCGAAGCCAGAGCAGCAGAAGGCTCCGGGATCGGCGGTTTGGGGGACGGTGAAGCCCTTCGTCAATGGCGGAACCTCCGGAATGCTCGCCACGTGCGTCATCCAACCCATCGACATGGTCAAGGTACTAGTGATGTCTCCGTCCCGAATTAGCTAGGGTTTCTGTTGTGGTTTTTTTAAGTTTTTGTGTTTTTTTTCTGGAAAAAGTTGGGGTTTTATGGTGGATCTGGCGTTTGGTGTTGGGAGATGGTGTGGTGATGGAACGGAATTTGACTTCGCAATGTAGAGGAATTGAAAATGAAATGTAGGGCTCAAGCGGAGCGTGAGTCGTGCACTGATTTTAATTTCGATGCAAATGTAAAATTGAACTGCGTACTATGAGATCCGATTTGTAATGCGCGATGTTTTGTGAAAACCTTCCCTTGACGTGAGAAAGGATGAAACGGCGTTGGAATTTGGTGTTAGGAGATGGTGTAGAGATCGAATGGAATTTGACTTTGCATTGTAGAGGAATCGAGAATGAAACGTAGGACACGAGTGGAACGTGAATCGAGTAGTGGTTTTAGTTTAGATGCAAATGTAAAATTGAACCGTGTCCTACAAGATCCTAGTTTAATGTGCGATGTTTCGGAAAAAAAAACCTTTCCTCGATGTGGATAGGGGCACCTTTGGTGGAAGTTCCACTCTTGGTCGGATCTTGTACTAGTACAGAGGACGGTGAAGGACATGGCTTGAGAGAATTTACGAATCACAAAAATATAATTGGGTATGGATGACGGAAACCTCTAAAAAACATAAAAAAACATTAGAGAATTCTGAAACTTACGCCAAACAGTTCTTCAATGAGTAATTTCGTTTTTAGATTAGATAAAAACCTTTCCGAAATAGCTTTAACTAAAAAACCAAATTTGTGCGGTTTGGACATCAGTTTCTGAGACCAGGAATCACATTGTGTGAGATGCGGCCTGCAGCTGAAAACCAAAATTTCTTGGAATGTACAATCACCACTATAGTTGGGTGACTGCTGAATATTCAGAGGATATCCCAAATCCACTTGAAATGGACAAGAGATGTCGATCACGGGACATCAGCCCGTCAGTCTTCAGAATGATTAACGCATCTTTACTGGATTCGTTTGGTTTAGTACTTTAGTTTGGTTGGACTGTTGGTGGAAGTAAGTGGAGCTGATTTTTTTCTGTTTAACCTGCATTTGTTTTTGTTTTGTAATTATAACAATACGATTATATGTCTGGGTGACAACCTATGAGGATAGAGAGAAATGTTGGAAAAGGAAACCGAAAGTGAGAAAAGAAAAGGAATTCTTTTGTTTGTTTAGTAATTTATGCTGACAAAAAGAACAAAATTGGAGAGAGGAAGTTAGTAGTCATAAATTATTTTCACTTCAGATTTTGGGAGAAAATCCACCATTTGTTGATTTAATCCTGGAAATACCACAGGTGAAACAAATTGAGATTGAACCAACTCGGATATCTTGGAGAGAGAAACATAACTTCTTTCCTTTTGTCTTGTTTCTTCTTCTTTCCTTTTGCCCACTCAATGTAAATCCAAATTGATCATTTAAGGGTTTGCTGAGGTGCCTTTTTTATTCATATTGGTGAGGTTCCATGTTATTAAAGACCACTTAATAGTTTGCTTTTTCCTTGTTTTTCAGGTGCGCATTCAGCTTGGTCAGGGGTCTGCTGGACATGTTGCTAAGACAATGCTCGCAAATGACGGAATTAAATCATTTTACAAGGTATGGCACAGTTCATGATAGAACTTAAATATTTATATGTATTATCCATATTTTCATTACTCTATAAGAAGTGTCCATATACTCTGGTGTAATGAAACCTGCAGCTCAAGCTTGTGTCCTTGAGAAAATAAAACGAAGCTACTATAATGTATTCTTGTGTAGGTAGTCTGCGGTGATTTAAGTGTAGTAGCTAGAACCACATTTTAATCATTTACGCTACCATGGGTGCATTTGTAGATTGTTCATCACTTAGATTTAATTTGAGTCAGAAAATAACACTTCCTTTTGAATTTCTTTCTTTCTTTAAGATTCAAAAAATTATACTTGGTGGAATTATGTTCTCCAAAAATCTAAGCACGAGCCATGTTATATTGGTGGCTTTAAAGCCCAAACTTGTAGTTACTATGATGAGTTGAGAAAATGTGAAAGACCCTGTTAGAAGTGGTTCATGGATTGGACCATGAAGGTTCATGCGACATGAATTGAAGAAGCTTGCTTTACTTTTTATTTCTTCATGGCACTAAGGCATTTTAGGTTGCTCTGGATTTGACAGCCTGTCTGTAGTTAATATTTGAAATGTATAAGTAATGTCAAGACAAATATGTTGATTTTGAACTTCTAAAAATTAATTTCAATTTGTGCCATCCATATCAGGGAAAATCGATATGTTTTATATCAGATACTATTTACTTTGGCTTGATATAAGTTGTTTCAAGCAGGGATTGTCAGCAGGATTACTTAGGCAAGCCACTTATACAACTGCTCGTCTTGGATCCTTCAGGTAGTCTCACCTTTATCACATTCTTGGTGTTTTGTGGTTATATTTCTCAAACTTACATTAGTTAGCACGTTGGATACCATGACTTTGGAGAGAATGCATTTTGCATTAGCCTAAGATCAGATTTTGTCATTTTGATTAATACACCCTCCTACTGTTTTGAAGTTCTCTCTGTGCTCCTTTTACCCTCTAATTCTATCATACAAGTTGTTATAATGTCTATTGTTATTTTATGATACAAGTTGTAATTCTATCCTTGTGGTAGATTTGCTGGTTCAACCCAATCTCATTTGTTGACTAAAGCACACCAAGCCAACCTGAATTCGAGTCGACCCAACAGTTTGACATGTCTACTTTTTTTCCATTCTAGTTGTAGAAGAATATTATTATTGTTACTACAATGCTTTCTTCACCTTTGTTACATAAATGATGCTAGAATCACTAGATGCTCTTAAGGTTACTTCATATATGTTATGAACTAATCATCACTCCATGCCTCTCCTAGGGTTTTGACAAACAAAGCAGTTGAGGCGAATGATGGAAAGCCACTACCACTCATTCAGAAGGCTTTTATTGGATTAACTGCTGGAGCAATTGGAGCATGTTTCGGTAATCCAGCTGATTTAGCACTCATCCGCATGCAGGCTGATGCCACTTTACCTGAGGCTCAACGCCGACACTACAAGAATGCTTTCCAAGCACTTTATCGGATAGTTGCCGATGAGGGGGTTCTCGCACTATGGAAAGGTGCAGGTCCTACTGTAGTAAGAGCCATGTCCTTGAATATGGGCATGCTTGCCTCATATGATCAAAGCATTGAATTTTTCAGGGATTCACTCGGCCTGGGTGAATATAGCACAGTAATTGGTAAGAAGTTAAACTTGTTCACTAGCTTATTCAATTCTTCTCTAAAAGCTTGAGCTGTGAGCCTATACATTTGCGCTTTTGCAAATCATACCCGAGGAATATATGCATGCATGATGCATCATTTTTTTACATGGATAGAAGGATAAATGATAGTTTAAAAGTATGCTGCGTAGGTCTTCCCTGCTTTCTTCAAGGTTGCAGATTTGTTGATGATGGTGCCCCCAATTTTTGCAATTTTTACTGTTTCTTGTTGTGCTGGTATCTGGTAGTTAAACTTGCTCTACCACCATCTAGAGTCAAGCCTTTTCCATTAATTTGATTCTTTTCCATGAATGTTTCTTTTCATGTTAAATTGCTCCTGAATCTGGCATTAATTTGAGTATAAAAAACGTTAAACATGAAACCATAAATTGACAGCGCCAATGCATGTTCATCATCAAAAGGTTTCTTCAAATCTGTGTTAGATCTCATGTTTGTTGTTCGATCATGAAGGTATTCCGTAGTATTACAGAATGGTTCCATATATATTTAGCTAAAACTATCCATCCAGCGTTACTGTATCTGAGGAACTTAATTCTTGTATTCTCTGCCTGTTTATATAACCTGCTTCATTCTACATGCAGGTGCTAGTGCTGTTTCAGGATTCTTTGCATCAGCGTGCAGTCTACCCTTTGACTATGTTAAGACTCAAATTCAAAAGATGCAACCTGATGCAAATGGGAAGTATCCGTACACTGGATCTCTGGACTGCGCTATTAAAACTGTTAAAAGTGGGGGCCCGTTTAAATTGTACACTGGGTTTCCTATCTACTGTGTCAGAATTGCACCCCATGTCATGGTGAGTTATATTTCTATTACATTGCTAGACTGGCATAAAACTCATCCATTTCATCTTTTTAGTTTTTACTGACTTTGTTGATGGTGTTTTGGTCTCTCCAGATGACATGGATATTTCTGAACCAAATTCAAAAGCTGGAGAAGCGTGTAGGGTTGTAGGCAAGGCTGACATATAGTCTGCGCTGATCATTCCTGTAATTTTGACGACTTTCAACATTTGGCTCGTTCTGATGTTCAAGCAGCTATCAACACATATCACTCTTTGAATTCCGATTTCAGCATTAAAGTGTAATAATTTATCGGTTATTCACAACATTTTTTAAGCTATTCTTTATGACTAAATGGCCACCATGACCTCGGGTTATTTTTTGAGTAACGCAGCTCACATGAATTATTCATATGTGATGCGAAGATAGAAACAATTGTTACTGATTTTGGAGTTCTACCTAAAAGGATTCTAGTAAATTGTTGCTGTCTTGATCAACTCTGGCTAATCCTATATCTTGTAGTGTGTTCTATGTCTCTGTAGGTACACTAGCATAACATACTTAGGTATTTTTTCGCAGTGGTCTGGTCTGTTACAGGGTTCGTTCTGGATGGTTTAAGTTGATTGAAAATCTGTCTTCTTTCGGATGTCCTGCTAATCGTCCTTTTTCTTTCGGGATATTATTGTTTGTATTTATTCTTAATAAAACCGGGATTTAGTTTTAGTGTGCTTGCTGAAGCTGTTTGAAGAAGATTTTTTTTGTTGTTCCGAAAAGCATAGATGCATTTCATATGGGTGTATTGATGGGATTGCATGGTAGAAGGTGGGAAAGTGGGTATTGATACTACTTTCCTATTATTGGAGTTATATTGTCTTTTGATTCTTTTTTTGATAACTATTCTGCAAGTACGAGATTCAACTTCCCTTGCTGATCGGGAGGGATTCTTGAAGGTTCCAGAAACCTGAATTTTGTAATGGATGTTTGTGATAAGGCAACAGCACAAGTGGGCTAGTAGGCGTTGTGAACCATATAGCCTTTAATAAAAACAAACAATTATAAGTCAGACCTCGTGAGAAAGAAATATAACTCATTCCAGATTTAAATATTCCGCACAGCCACCTGGAAAACGCCCACAGCCCATGGTTTTATCTTGATTCACTCACATCCACAATTACCGTTAGCTTATTTGCATGAATGTCCGCCGGGAACTGTTATACTGTGAGAATTTGCTAACCTCTACTTTAAGGTTTTTTTTTGCTGGCATGCTATCAGGAAACAACTGATTGTGGTGTTTGTCATTGTTTTTTGACTATTAATGTTTGTGTCATTATTTTAGGTCTGACTCGTTACTATTACCCCAACCTAAAATAATGTTTGTGTTCTTGCGAGTTGGCCGATTAGGTAGGGTTTGATACTATTTGTAGATGGATCACATTATTTTAGGTTTTGATATTTGTAGATGGATCACATTACTATTTTAAGAGAAGTAATTTTGACTTTATTTGAGTCTTAACGAATCTATGTGAACTAGAGCATACAAGAGTTGTAACTTATTCACAAACACATTATGTTCTTTGTATAAGTCACACATCAAATTTCACAACATTTAAATTTCAATAGATCACCTAAACTTGAGTCGGAAAATCACTCAAACTAAACCTAACTAGTTTGTGCATAATAGTCGACCGAAACAAGTTTTCCGTTTGACCATTTCTATCAGTTAACCCAAAGTGATTTTTTCCAGATCCATCGATCGACCATTTTGTCGGACGACCAGTTGACCCATATTTTCCAGATGACCGTTATACTTAGGGGTGCACATGGGTCGGATTTGGGCCATAACCCGACCCAACCCGAAAAAATCGGGTTTTTGAAAAACACAACCCAAACCCGAACCGATTCGGGTTCAACCCAACCCGAACCAAAATGTTCGGGTTGGGTTGGGTCGGTTCAGGTTGGACCCGAATCAATTAAGCATACTCAAAATTGACACATAAAATTGCTAAATAGATAAACACAAACATAAATCCAAATCCAAGAGACCAAGAACACAAATGATCTCATAAACCAAAATAGGAACTCCACTTAAAATACAAACAAAAACACAAATCCACAATCAAAACAAACAAACGCATGAGAAATCCAAAAGGAATAGAAATGGTTCAACATCGAACTTAAATCATCGGTTCAAATCGCAAAAACAGATAAATAGAAACTCAAATCCAGACCTTTTAAAAAAATCCAGAAGAAATAAAATTTAAACAACAAAAAAGACTTCAACTCCAAAAGAAAAAAATCAGGAAAAAAAACTCCAGAAACAATTACCATTTACCAGAAAAGTAAGAAGCATAATAATCAAAGTCATTATCCTCCAACAACAAAAAGTAAGAAACATGCATCATCAAAGTCAAACAGAACCAACCAACCACTTCTCTTCCATTCCATCAAAATCAAAGTAAGAATGAACAAAAAAACATTAACATAAACAAAAAACCACTTACTTCTCTTCCATTCCACCTGCACGCCTGCACTCAATCAAAACTCCCACCATTTCCACCTACACTCAATCAAAACTCCCACCACTTCCATCTCAACACATCTCCACCAACATATCCTCCACAACTCCACCAACATGTCCACCAACAATCAAAACTCCCACCACAACCAGGAAAAGGCTAATAAGTATTAATAACAACTCTTCAACTTTTGAAGTATGGCTCCGACGTCGAAGATGGCTCCACCAACACAACTCCACCAACATCTCCATCAACGTCGAAGATGGCTCCGACGACGTCGGGCCAAAGATTGCCCACATGCGTGAGGGATCGACGGAGAAGACTGAGGAGTGCGTGAGGAGGGATCGACGGAGATGAGGCGAGGCGTCGAGGCTGCGAGGAGAGGGGGTGGGGATTTGGGATGTGCGGCTAGGGTTCCGCGAGGAGAAGGGTTGGGGATTTGGGATATGCGGTCGGGATTTAGGGTTAGGATGCATTTGTATTTAGAGGAATTTGGGAATTACTTTATTTTAAAAAAAAATCTTCGGGTTCAAGTTGGGTTGGGTCAACCCAACCCCTCAATCTGAACTCGACCCGAAATTTCGGTTTTCAAATTTTTCCAACCCAAATCCCCTCCCAACCTGACCAGACCAGTCGGGTTCGGGTCGGTTTTCGGGTTCAACCCGACCCGTGTGCACCGCTAGTTATACTGTCGTATTCTCCAACGATCGTACTCATATATATACACCTAACCCATATTCAGTATTTGGCCACCGGTTTAACGTTGCCAAGTAAACAGTTGACCGAGTGTAGACTATTTTGAGTGCCAAAGTCCTTGATATTTTCGGTCGGACGTATTCTATTTTTGTGTTCGACCGATTGACTTTTACCTTGGCCAAAATCCTTAGAACGGTCAACCACCCCTAGATTTAATTCGATCGTTAACTTAAGTTACGACCATTTGGTTCGATAGTGTCTTTAGTTGGTTCAAACGTTTCCTTATTTTCATGAAAACGGTCGACCGTTCATCACGTGTCGGTCGACCGATATTGGACAAATTTGTTGAAGTTAGTTTTCTATTTTGTGTGTTTTACACAAATCTTTCCCCAATGACTATATCTCTTTAGGAGCTTATAAATAGAGATTTTATTTACACAACTCTCCTACTCAAAAATCAAACATACATCAGAGAGAATCATCTCACTCCTAGAATCTCAAATCCTACACACTCCAAGTTTAAACTTTTACCACTTGACCAAATTCTATCTCCTACTCAAGTGTGCTTAAAGTTAGAGTGTTGATACTCTTGCCTTGTTGCTGTCAAAGTTGTAAGCGTGATATCGGCCCGTAACGGTGATCATCCATCTCGGGTTGTGAGAGGAAGAAACCAAGTTCGTGAGGGTGTTCGCAAAAATTGCTTTGTAAAAGTATTATCTCCCGACCTGGAACGAGGAGATGATAGTGAAGACGTAGACGAAACTCGTGGAATTAAACAAAGCTTGCAAGAGAGGACCAGGACTCGGGTGAGGTGTCGAACCTTTATAAAAATCGTCATGTCTTTGTGGTTTGTATGTCTTTCTTCTCTACTTGATATAATTGTTGTTTCCGCTGTATCTTAAGTAGAGATTAACAAAAAAATTGCTCATCTGTTCATCATCAATCTGACCAAAAAATTTGCTGCGACGACCACTCTACCAAAACAACACAATAAAAATGTTAGGCATTTCGTTGAACATGTTACATGTGTTATCTAGTTAACAACCAACTTACCGTAAACTTTGAACAACTATAAAATGAGCTACCCAGACTGTTGGGTTGGCCCGAAACAAAAACCTTGCCCTGGATTTCACACTTGCAATTAGGCACCTCTGTGTTCATGGAGGAGGCAAACATAGGAGAACTTGAACTCATGCTTCTCAAAACGAAGAAAAGACGTCAGCAAAGGGGCTTTGGAAGCCAGGGACGAAGCGGGGAGGGTAGATTTTTTAGTGGAAGAAGGATTTTAATGGAAGAGTGGTTATAAAGGGTTCATAAGTGGAGGTTATTAACATAACCTTAACGGCGGGTAACAAAGGATTAAAGGAAATCTAACGACATTAGGGGTCCCAACAGAAATAATGGCGAAAGAGTAAGTTTTGAAAAACTTAATGACAAAAATATAAATAGTAAAAACAACAACAATGGCAAACTTGGTAATCAGTTGTTTCCCAATGACATGCAATCAAAAACACGCTTCTTTTAAACTATATATATAGGAACATACATAAATATTAGTTCTGAAGCATATTGCTCCCTCTTATGTATCGCTTGAAACGATGGTAAAAATAATTAAGGTAACAAAAAATTTGAGCAGAAAAATAATTAATCTTTCCTCTCCCATTGCCTTCATTCTTCTGAAAGCATTATATGAGTAATTAAACTGAAGTTCTATCAGCATCATGATTGCACATAAGGAGTTATAGTTTTTCAATACGAAAACAAATATTTTCTTACGAATTTCCTATTCAAACAGTCCACACTCTGTCCGTGGCTCCAATACTCCATACGTATACTTGGACTCATCACGAATATCCTCATAAAACATCGACCAAATCACAAACTAACCTTCGAAGATGGATTCGCATGCAAATTTCCCCAAAACTTCCCCCAACACCCACAAAAACACCAAAAATCAGAACCAAAACCACCACCACCACCACCATCAATGGCGACGGGAACGCTGAAGAGCGTCGCCCTAATCTCCGGCGGAGCCAACTCCTCCGTCTCCGGCGCCCTCCACTTCGTTCAGGACCGAAGAACCGGTACTCCGATCCCCCTTACCTGATTCACCACTTAAACTTCCGATTTGATCGTGTTTGGGGTTTTGGTGTGTAGGTTTTACGCATGTTACCGGCAAGATTTCCGGGCTTTCCCCTGGACTTCATGCTTTTCATATTCATGCCTTCGGGGACACCACCAATGGATGTAACTCTACTGGTACGGTTCGTGGTTTGCAGTTTCATTTGAACTAAATTTCCAAAAATTATTACAGAAGTCTAGTAAGTCATTTTCCTGCGAACCAATCAAACCATCGTTTTAGAATTGTAGTTGGGTAATTCATTCTGACTTCTAAGTACTGCTTTTTAAATCATGAGATTCCTCCTGGAACTTGAATTTCAAAGTTTATAAAGTTTTATTGTTTCCAATCTCTAGAAGTCATTTTAGAAGGCTAGTTCCCTACTTAAAAATTACTAGGCTACCGATCACTAGTTGATTGGTTTGCAGGGAAATGTTCTGGAAGTGGAGATTTTTTTAATCTTCATAAGCTTCTGTGTAATGGGTTTTTGGAGCTCGAATTCTTTACTAGTAAATGACTTGCTCCACTGCAATGAGAGGTCGTATCAAACTCTAAAAGTTACAAAATTAGATATGCTATTATTATTATTATTCTTATTTGTAATTTCTTTTGAAAATAGTTACGAAAATGTCAATCTACTTTTTCAACTGAGCACCTAGAATTCAGGGACATCTTCCCAACCAATAAGACCTAGTGATGGTGTGTACCTATACCCAAATGGAACCCTAATTTAACTAACCCAAGATCGACAAAAAATATTATAGTATTAGGGTGTCATGTGGAGGAATGAATACCCCTTAACGAGGTGCCTAATGAGACTTATGCTTGTTATGGAGTTGATAGACAACCACTTTCATTGTAAGATCATTCTCTTCAATATCTAGTCCAACCTTCACATGAGTCCGCGAGAAGGTTTACTTCAGCTCAAAGATCAAAACATTTAAACCTTAACAACATATTGCATAAACCTTAACAACATATTGCATACACAATCTTAATGAGTTCCAATTACTAATGAGCCTTTTGGCCTTCATTTATTTGTACTTCCATTTAAGCAATTTAGTTGACTTCAAAGAGCCAACCAAGTTCTTTTGGAGAGAACTATCTCGAATTACATAATTAGGTGGGTGGTTCATTTTTCTTTAGTTCTTAGATGTCGTATACCCCATAAGTAATACTAGATATATTTTTGTTAAGTTTGGTGGATGTTTTCAGTATGGCAAACTATGGATTGAGTCCAATGACTCTTGTGCAACCTAGTATATCTTACTTTTAGCATACATAATTGCATTATTCCTCAGGTCATCATGTCTCTTGGATTTGATCTGATAAGTAAGGAACAAATCTCAGCAGCGATCCTTCCTCTTAACTGGTACATTTCAGGACAGTGACAATGTTTGCAAAGCTATACCATTAAGGCTTTAACGTTAGGTTTCTTGAGTAGCACAGCTTGAAGAGGGAGAAAGGATTGAAATGCAAACATTCCTCCAAGTATACCATCTAAGTATGCAGACAAGATGTACAAGTTGGGTTTTTTCCTAGAATTATGATACTCCAGCATTTTGTAGTTTATTCCTCTTGTCAACCCCCAATACAAGCTGAAACATGTATAATGAATCTCATTCGGTCACCCTTTGAGCTTCGAGTTAATGATTTTTGAGGTTTCTTTTTTTTTCCATTTTTGATCTTCCAGTTTCCTCTTTCTCTGTACAGGTCCTCATTTTAATCCTTTAAATAAGCCACATGGAGCTCCTACTGATACAGAAAGGCATGCGGGTGACCTGGGAAACATAATTGCTGGCCCAGATGGTGCGGTCGTTTTATCCCTTTACTATCTCTACTATTATTAGATGCAATTCACTTCAGATATGCTGATTGTGCTTGGTGCAGGGGTGGCTGAAATCTGTCTAAAAGATCTGCTGGTTCGGTTACAAACTGCGAACAACTAAAATTTTACATTCTTCCATTTAGTGTTGTTTTTTTAACATAAAATCTACTTAGTTTTTATCTGACAATATTGTGTTTTTAGATTCCTCTTAGTGGTCCGAATTCAATACTGGGAAGAGCAGTTGTTGTTCATGCAGATCCAGATGATTTAGGTAGAGGTACGATAACAAATCAAATTATGCATCACCTATATATAAATTGAATATACTTGTTTAGCCTGGTGTTTTTGTCCTAACAATCTCCTCCGTATTTATTACTTCTACAACAAAAGTATAGTTTGATAAATGTTGCTTCTTGCTGCTGATGTCATTATAATCTATAGAATATGGAGTCTATAAGCATTGGACTTGTTAAGGTTGGAGACCTGTTTCAGAAAACCATTGATCAGATATCATGACAAAAATTTGGAGGCTTTGAGCATTTTTATGAATTTTTTCTGATTTTTTAAACTCCTTAGGTGTTGTTATTGCAGTTGCATCTCAATCACTCATCACTTCGTTTTGAAAATGTCAGTTGTATGGCACCTTACGTTGTGATGGTCTACTGTATTTTAATCAACATACATGTTACATTGTTACCCCCCCCCCCCCCCCCCCCCCCCCCCCTCAACAAATTAACATGCCCTTGAGGACTTACACTGAAAATATCAACTTTATGTCTTCAAAATGTTGCTACAAAATAAAAATATCCATTTGGTTCTCTGTTGAATCTTCAATGCCTAAAGAAGCAAGTGCCTCATAATGCTTAACATTAAGCTTTCCTAATAAAAAAATATCTTACTAATTGCAGGTTGCTGCTCATCTTGAGATTCATTGAAAAAATTTACCATAATAATCTCCATTGTTTTCTCTCGTTTTCCTAGATTACAATAGGATTACATAATTGGACCAGAAATTTCTTTGTAAAAAGGATGAGGACCAAGAAAATGATTGGCAAGAGAGTTTGCATAATCATATAGCAGTGATAGAATCTATCAGCATTGACGTCTTATTATGAAAGTTGATGTTTACTAATTTCTTTTGGGTTTCAATCGCAAATTTGCTCTTATAGAACTATCTTAAATTTGCAGGAGGTCACGAGCTTAGTAAAAGCACTGGCAACGCTGGTGCCAGAGTCGGATGTGGTAACTGAACAAATTTTCCTGTAATTATGATGTCATTAGCGTTGTGACTGTAACATGTTTAACTTTTGCATTATCGTTTTGCAGGTATCATTGGTCTTAAATCTTCTGTCTAGATGTGGATCTGTAAATTCTGAATTGATGCTGGAGCTTAAATTATACTTCTAATGCCGACAAGAGCGGTAGCTTAAATAAGTGAGAAGAACATAATGCCCGGATCACTAATGTATCTTGTGAGGCTTCACATGCATAAGAAATGAAAAAGGCTCATGCATTTGCTGATGATTAAAAAAAAAGGGAAGTTTCTAGATTGATGTTGCATCAGATATTGAAGACAATAAAAGTGGTCCAAGTTAGTTTAATATAATGCCTAATTGTGCCCCTTGTTCACCTCTCTAGTAGTGCAAGTTTCTTCTCTCAATGCAGGCCAGAAATAGGAAGTCTTTTGGTTGGGTTGTGTTTTCTACAACTAAGATTCAGAGGTCGCATCATCTTTTCTTCAGAAGCTGGAACTTTGAAATCTGATGTGAGTGGATGCATATTAAACACTGCTGGTAGTAAACAAGTAGGTTCCCTTGAAGAGGATTGTAACATAATTTTCCTCCAGGATTGTGCGTGATCATCACATTATCCTCTACTATTAATGATAGTCAATGAGCTGTTGAGTTGGGATCATAAAGTTCAAGAATTAGATCAGGTTTGGTTCTTCAAACTCTAATATCATGAACAACTTTGCAAAAACTTGAAAGAGATCCTAAAATCTTTAAAAATCTATCTTCTAGTAGTAGTATCTCACTCGGATGATATTAAAATCAAGCACGCATATTTAGACCGAGCTTGGTCATTGAAGAAGAATTAATAGTCACACTTGCTTGACCTATACCATGTTACTATTGTGTCGCACTCTCATGTCTCCTGAGTAAAAACATAAGCCTTTTTTAAATACTATTTCTCAAAGGTTTTTTACATCACTGCGATCACAATCTAATAAGATGTTTTTTTCTATTAATTATCTATCATCTGCAGTCCAAGTAATATGGTTTCTAAGCTTTTCTCAATCATTTTGGAGCAAAACAACTTTTTCAATGAAGAGGAATCGTCATCATTTGAACCGTAATTGTTGTTATTACCACATCAAAACCGCTGCTTTTATATACTGACGGTGCTTGAAAATCGAAGGGTAACACCACAAGTTCAAAATTAATAAAACAAACCAAAAAAAGGATCTCTATATGGCTACATCATTGATTCTCGGTTTGAGTTTCTCTATTAAGTTTTATATTGTTATGGAATGGTGAATAAATAAATAAACTTTCTACAAACTCATATTTATTTTCATCCAACACACTAAAGTTCAGAGATTAGATGAAAATATTTTAGTACCTATAATGTCGATGGCCACTATCCCCGGTATATTTCACTTTTACAAGTAACCTTCAACTCACCAACACTCAATTTTAATCATTAAATTAGACCAATAACATCCCACCAAACTCACACTTTAATCTCCAAAAATCTTCACCAAAATCAATGACAATCATCACCCACATCACACCCTTTCTTGCACTCAATGCATCACAATATTCAAACAATTTTCCACCAAACTCCCTCAACTTTTGAAATTAAAACCACCATTCCCTCTATAAATTACACTTACCCAAAGTCCAAACACTAAACCTCAACTGACTCAAAACTAAACAACCATGAAGACCCCAACCCTTGCATTCATTGCATCACTTCTTGTGCTCCAATTGTTCACAACCTCCCAAGCAGCCATAAGTTGTAACGCTGTGCTCAAGGATCTCACACCTTGTGTTAGCTACCTCACTGGTGGTGGCACACCGTCAAAATTGTGTTGCTCCGGAGTGACTAGTTTGGCCTCAGCTGCCACGTCCACCGCCGATAAGCAGGCGGCGTGCAAATGCATAACGTCTATAGCTCAGGGGACGAAACCAAACGTCGCGGCCGCCAGAGCTTTGCCTAAGACCTGTGGGATCAGTCTGCCTTATATCATTTCTCCTAATATGGATTGTTCCAAGTGAGTACTTATCTTAATTGACATTGTTTGTGCAACTAATTGTTTCTTTACTCCATATATATATTGCCTATAGCTGTAACCGTAGACTCCTATTATTGTGATGTTTAAGCCTGCCTTTAAGGTGAATGTTTTCCCGATTCTTATGTGAATTTATTTTTTGATTGATAGTTTTTGGTGTAAGATATCAAAAAATTAACTTGTAATATTTTGACATACAACCTTTTAATCATGTTCAAAATGAGCAATCAAAGTAATCCTTTTGCCAGATGTTTGCGAGATGGTTTGCCTCAAATAGTATAACACTTTTAGTTCTTACACTGGTTATATCTTCCCCCTTTAAATTGACCGAAGCATCCCAAAGTTCCTCTGATTTAGTGTAAATAGCGTAATCACACTCGAAGTTAATTCATAATCATATTGTTGTTGTATCCACAATTAAGTCTAGGTTACTTTCTAATCTATCATGATCGAGAGTAATGGAAAGGTCATCAATGGTTGTTAATGAGGTCGAAGTAACAAATTCGCATCTTCTAAAATTCGAGAGGTTCAACTCATGATATCTCAGACGTGTTTATATTTTCCTTTTTGGAGGTGTTATTGTTAGAAATACCAGTTCAAGGGATACTTCTGAAATATAATTTTATGCTGCAATTATGATTGCAAACATTATTTTGGTTGGGTAAGTTGTAGTATGGATTAATTTGCTTTCGCAAGCAAAGGATAAAACTTACATAGGTAACTTTGTGACAACTCCAAATCAAAACACTGAGGGTCCATTTAGAAAAAATTAGAAGAAGTATTATTAACGAATTCAACTTGCATTGTTTTCATACAGCAAGTTACAATTAAATAATTTGCTTCTTTTTATGCAGGGTAAACTGAGGTGAAACGTGTGAAGCAAGAGGGTTGATTCTTATTTGTATTATTGCTTTATCATCCCATTCCTTTGGCGAAGTTGTGAGAGTTACGTTTGGAGTCATCTTACCAAAGAATGTATTAATATATATGTCATGTACTCATGTCTCTAAACTCCTGCGTTTTATGCTGTATCTGTACTCTTGAATAATGAATATTTATGTATTAATATTTATAACTTAATGCATGCATGGATAATGTGTTATAATAGTAGGATTAACTTGTTTATCGTCCTGTGAAAATGCCATCCTTAACTTTCTCTCCAAAGAGCCCCTTAAATTTGTTTGTTCTTTACAAAATACCATAGAATAAAATAAAAGGATTAAACGGCCATGAGAAATTTGATAGTGATAGAAAACATTTATATTTTGTAAGTTATTTCTATGCAAACAATGGGGGGAAGAAATCCATTGTCATCCATCGAGCTCTTTTCTTCTCTCTGTATTTTCTATCCAAACATAATATTATACTCATTGTCGTAGTTTGGCTCGGATCCTTGATTGAATATGAATATGATCATATATTTAAGTTTGAGGTAGAATTTGCTAGTATGGATATAAACCTAATTGATCGTTATTTAATTCACTAGATGCCACAATATGATGACACTGTTTAGCTGCACTCAACATTAGTAAAGACTAACGAGTGATGCAAACGTAGGTGGCAAACATGCATTCAGTTGACTCATCACTCAGTTCAGATTTCAATTTAAAATTTACAGTATATAGTCAAATGTCATACGATTGAGAAGATGTTGGAAGTTATTTGATGGCAAGAAATTGCTTCTTCCTATGCAACTTGTTCCCCACTCTCTCAAGTAGCATTTGTCTCTCTTCCGCCACCATTTCCGGGAGGAAAATGAGTGACAAACCTGCCATGAAAGAAATACTAAAACAGTTTTACACCAATGACAAAACATTCTTGGTTTCCGTTTTGTATGTGAAATATTCTTGGTAACGATACTTAATGAGATGGAGTGTGAAACTTTTTTTATGTTTTAATTATGTAACATGTTGATATTGTTGGTTACGATAGTTTATGAGGTGAAATCGTGAACGACCTTCAGCAAACCCAATTAGATACTCAGAAGCAAGAGCTTTTGAAACCTTTCTTGAAGATCATTCACTCGTTGACTTGGGACCATCGAATATGAATTTCACCTCGTCCAACATGCAAACAAATGCAATATGGGCTAGACTAGACAGATTCTTAATTTCGCATGAATGGGAAGAGAAGTTTCCTTTTTCGCATTGTACTGGAATTAGCATAACCACTTCGGATCATATACCAATTATGTTAGACACCGAGGACAGACTGAAAGGAAGAATTCCTTTCAGATTCGACGTCCGTTGGCTCATGGATCAAAACATTGATGAAATATTGAAAACTACTATAAGTAGCAATAGTCAGGAAATTAAAATGTATATGAAAAACAACAAAATTGAGAACCCTTAGTCTAGACTAAGGGCTTTAGAACAAGAGTTGTTGGATTTAGACATCAAACAACAAGGTCAAGCCCTAACGGACGATGAAAAGAGAAGATTCGTTGATCTAAGCAGGGTGCATGAAATTATTTTAGAAGAAGTTTAGACTTATTGGAGGCAGCGCTTGTGTGTTCAATGGCTACAAGAAAGAGATAAAAATACTGAATTCTTTCATAGAGTCAGAACCAATGTTTTAAAAACCGAACCGAAGAGTGAACCGAAATCAGCTCGGTTTGGTTCAAAGTGGTCGAACCGATGGTTCAACCGATGATGACGTCAGCATGACATCAGCATTTTGTGAACCGAGAGTTGAACCGAACCGACTCCGTAACGGCGGTCCAACCGACGGTCCGACCGATTGAACCGATTTTTCCTATTATTTTTTAACATAATAAGTAATAACCAAGTACCTAAACCATGAACAATTCAACAAAAATTATCCATTTGTAAAATAACTTAATTAAAATCAGTAAAAAAATGAACAAACATGTAACTAAATAATATTAGTCTTTCTTCTAACAAATAAACAAACATTTACTTCAACATCTACCGAGATGGTAGACTGTCCTAGAGATCAACCGGTCTACCGGCCTTGGTGGAGATCACGAGCGGTGGCGGTGCGATGAGGGGTGGACCGGTGGAGATCGCGAGGGTGGAGGTGTGGTGAGGGGTTGGGGAAGGAGTAGTAAAAAGTAAAAATCTTAGAATTTGAGTCAAAATTGAACAAAAAATCATGGTTTTCAGAACCGAACCGGACGTCGAACCGGAATTCTCAAAGGTTCAAAGGTTCAGAGGTTCAACTGGGGTCGAACCGGTTGAACCGGTGACGTCATAAATAATTAAATATATATATATATATTTATATTTATAAATTTCCAGAATAATAGACATATAGTAAAAAATAAGGGAAAAAATAGGAAACACAAAATACAATATATAGTTGAAAGTTCAAACATTAAAACATATATAGTTGAAAGTTGAAACTTCAAAGTTCAAACATAAATTTGGAAATACGAGAATAAATTAAGAAAGTCGCATCCAATCCGGATCATCCTCATTGTCATTTGCGTTGACACCCTCGTCCTCGTCCTCGTCTTCGTCTTCTATGTCATCCCCAACATCATCATCATCATCATCTCCACCAACTATCACCTCTTCATCATCTTCAATTGCCACATTGTCATCGGCATTCACTACTTCTACAATTACAAAGAAAAATCGTTGATAAACACACATGCACAACATTCACACAACTTATAACTTTAAATTTGTGAGTAACTAAGTATTGTTTCTAAATTTGTAATTGTTATACCTTTTCCTTTTCTGCTTCCACTCGTTTTGGTGATTGGTCTTGCTTCCTCTTGAACCATTCTTTCAAGTTCATCAACATCAAGTGGAGGAGGCTCATCATCGCTTGCTACTATCCATTCCTCCGCGACATCAATGGCATCAACGTCAATTGGATCAAAATTGATGGCTCTGATTTTTGTCCTATTTGTCAAACGGTAACAATTCAATCATTAATCAATGTTAACCTTAGACATTATATGGAAGTATTGATGAGTTACTAATACTACCGTCGTTGAAGATGAAGATTGTATTGGATGAAGACAAGATCATTTAGCCTTCGATGCTCTAATCTATTTCTTTTCTTTGTATGTATCCTCTCAAAGACACTCCAATTCCTTTCACATCCCGAAGAGCTGCATGTTTGGCTAAGAATTCGAACTGCAATTCTTTGGAGATTTGGACATTCACTACCAAACGTGTTCCACCACTCACCTGGCAATTGAACATTCAAAGCATGCTTGGCCATTGGTCGTCCAAAGTTCTTTTGTTGGTTAGCAAACATTTCTATCTCTTTATTTATCTTCGCGAGTAAACTGAACTTTTCTCCAACATATTTCTCAATGACATCAAAGAGACCATTTTGGATTTCCGGGTGCTTTGAAAATGTGTCTTTGTTGTAGTGGAGCTTGGGATTCAACCAATACGCAGCTGCATGAATGCTTCTGTGTAGTTGCTTATTCCACCTACGATCAATTATCTTCCAATAAGGCATGTACTCCTTCTTTTTCCCACGAAATAATTTTCTTATTGCTTCTTTTGCTTTATCCATTGCCTCATACAAGTACCCCATAGCTGGTCTATCATCCGAATCTACAAGCCTCAACACACGAACCAAAGGCTCAGTTGCTCGAACAACAACCCGAGAAGAATTCCAAAATGTTGTGCTCACTAAGATCTCCTTCACCATCTTTCCCTTCTCAGTATAATAATTCGAAGTAGTGAACTCTTTACTCAAAAAAACAAATTGCAACTCATCTTTGTGAGCTAAAAGACTTTGAAGTGACAGAAATGTAGTAACAAACCTTGTAGCTCCGGGGCAAATAATTTCAGTCCAACCAGGTCTCTTCCTCAACATAGACAACACATAGATGTGATTGTAAACAAACTTCGTTATCTCAGTAGCTTGTTTAACCAACTCTTGCACATCAGGAAGTTCACCTATTTCTTTAAGCATCAGGTTTAAACAGTGAGCAGCACATGGTGACCAGAATAGAGTTGCATACTCTTTCTCCAACAACCGACCCGCTGCAACGTAGTTGGCAGCATTGTCAGTAACAACTTGAACTACATTTTCACTTCCAATCACTTCAATGACTTCCTTGAAAAGGTTACACAAATTTGCTCCTGTTTTGATCACGTCACTTGCGTCCACTGACTTTAAGAAGACAACTCCTTTAACAGAGTAAGCAAGGAAATTAATCAAGTTTCTATTCCTTTTGTCTAGCCAACCATCAGCCATTAAAGTCAGCCCGGTGTCTTCCCACTTCTTCCTGAAAGCACGTACAAACACTGACACCTCTTTCTTCATTCCTTCCAACAAATTAATTCTGAAATCATGATATGATGGTGTCTTGTAACCTGGACCATAAGCTATTACTGCATTCAACATCTCCTGAAAAATTTCATTGTCAACTGCATAAAAAGGAAGACAAGCATAATAAACCCACTTCGCCACTTTCATGTCAACAAACAACTTCCTTTCTTTTGTCTGAAATGCACTCTCAATTGACGGTTGTGAACCCGGTGTTGTGCGCGTTGCAATTTCAAATGAAGCAAGTTTCGATTTCGAACAACTAGCAACATCAGATGCAGCGGGACGTTTTTTCTTCTTAACAACTACTACTTCAATATCATCGTCTTCATATTGGACTTCAATGGCTGCAACTGAAACATCTTTTTTCTTTACACCAATTTCTTCCAAGTTTTTTTGCATTTGACATCTAACATCATAAGAAACTTTTGAGCAACCACCAATTGCTCCTTTCTGACCGGCTAGATGTTGTTTCATTCGGTTAATTCCACCACCAGCATATTTTTTCGTACAAAACAAACATGTGTATACTTTTTTCTTTGACTGTGGATATTCAGAAACAGCAAAATATTGCCAGGCTGGATCTGTTTTACCTCTACAACTACTTCTAACATCGGTGTTGTCATCCGGATTGGAGGACATGAGAATATTCTGAATTCTGTTTTCTGATTTTGATATCGGTGTTGTCTACTTCAAAAATAGACTGCTCAAAATACAACAAAAACAGAAAAAAACCAAAGGATCAAATATTCTGAATTCTGATTTTTTATATTTAGACTTTTAGTTGGTTTGTATAAGAGAACGAAATAAGAAAAAGAAAAAAAATTCTGATTTAGAGAAAAAGAGAACAAATGAAGAAAACAAAGAGAAAAAGAGAACAAATGAACCATGGTTCGTATAAGAGAAAGAAATGAGAAAAAGAGAAAAAAAATCTGATTTAGAGAAAAATAGAACAAATGAAGAGAACAAAGAGAAAAAGAGAACAAATGAAGAGACGAAGAAATATGAACATACCTGCGAGGTCCGGCGATCTCCGGCGAGGTCTGGCTGGGGGTTGGTCGGCTGTGGGTTGTGGTTGCTATGGGGTTAGGGTTTGTTTGTGAGGGGGTTGAGGGTGGGGTAATGGGTTTGGGTAATTGGTTAAATAAACGGGTAATTGGTAAGCTAATTGGTTAATATAATCGGATAATGGTAATCGGGTATTCGGTTTTACCGATTACACAGAACCGCGATTGAACCGGACGGTCGAACCGGTTCGACCGGTCGAACCACCGGTTCAGGCCGGTTCGATCAAAAAAACGGTTTTGAAGGGTTTACCGGACCGGACTGGTCACCGGTTCGCGGTTCAACCGGTTGAACCGGCCGGTCCGGTCCGGTTTTCATAACCATGCAAAAAATAAAACAATAAAAATCAAATTTTGTTTAAATTTAAAAAACCAGCTTTTTCGGTTCGACCAAACCGAAAAAACCGATCGGTTCGATCGGTTTTTTCGGTTTTCTTCGGTTCGCTCCGGTTCACGAGAGAAACTGGTTTTTTGACCGAACCGACCGGTTTGCTACCGGTTCACGGTCCAACCTGGTCCGACCGCCGGTTCGGTCCGGTTTTTAAAACAGAAGTCAGAACATTGGCTGAAAGCCATGAACATTGTTTCAATTGGCAAAACAACCATATATCTCATTGAGACAGTTTTGGGAAGAACAACATTTCTCAATTATATGGTTCCAAAAAAGATACAAAATAGAACTTTTAGAACAACAAATAAACAAGTTTTATAGAATGTATTTAGATTTCATACCGATAAATTCCCTTCATAGGCGATTTTGGACCCTATCTAAACAAGAGAAATTCACCGTTAAAAGCAGACACCAATACATGATGGGACAACAATCCCGATATACATTATTTAACGAAATCTGGGGTTCCAATAGTCCTCTGAAGGTAAAAAAATTCATTTGGTTATTATACAAACAAAAATTGCTCACAAGGGATAGAATCTTAAAGAGTCAAATTCTGATCGATCCCGGTTGCCCGATGTGTGGCATGGAAAACGAAACAGCAGAGTATCTATTTTTCACTTGCATATTTGCACGTTTTTTCTGGGACATTGGAGTAGAGTTGAATTTAAATCTTCAATTAGGAATCAATAAAGAATTCTGTTTGTTTGCTTCAAACCAACTCGGTTTAGATAAACAAGAATGGAACAACCTTATAAATTATTTTCTTCGGTCTATTTGGAAAGAAAGGAATAATAAAAAAATCCGACTTACTTCAAGACCATTCATATGTGTGGTGAATGAATGTTTCAATAATTTATTGCTTTGGTCAGGTTCAAGGAAGCGAGGGGTTGATGAGCTCTCTCAGACCCGTATAAAACGGGCGCACTTGGAGAACTTTTCACTGGTGTCAGCCAATGTCATTGTCCACCAATCCACCTAGCCAACAAACTCACCTATCACTGCAATAGCAAACAATTAAAGTAACCAACATGCACGTACCGACCTGACGAAGAGTGAGATAGAGCATATGTACCACAAGAGAGAATGGACGCTCGGGAGATGCAGATGGAGGTAAGAGCCGTGGAAGAGGAATGACTGGGTTCCTTCCGCGGGAAACAACTTCAACCTCAAACATCTAAGCTCTTGGACATGAGAGAGGGTGACAACTATCTTTTTGGTGTTTGGAAAGAATGATGAAATATTGTAGTTGTTTTGCTGTGTTTTATTCGATCACAACGGTCGAAGATTAAGACAACTTTAATGTACTTTTGGGCAAGAGAACTTGTGTTGATTAATGCAAATTAACTTATTATATAAAAATTCATATTCTTTGTGTATATTAATGCAAATTAACTTATTATAAAAAAAATCATCATATTTGTGTATATTAATGCAAATTAACTTATTATAAAAAAAATCATATTCTTTTTAAACCTCACAAATTTGATCCAGAATCATAACCAATCCAAGATTATCAATCTTTGCATGTGATTATCAAATATCATGTGGGAGTGGGACTAGTTTCTCCACTCGTGAGTTGTGACTGCCTGACTTCACCCTTCGGCTTCCTCTCCAAAACCCAAACCAAACCGGAAATCTCTCTCTCTCTCTCGTCGCCGGAGGCCCCACCAACCATGCTCGCCGCCGCTCGCCGGACCTTCCTCCGCTCTCTCCGTTCCCCCGCTCCACTCGAACGAGGCTCCCTCTCGTCCCCGTGGTCCGCCCTCCAGCACCGTGCCTCCAAAGTCTTCGGAACTGATGTAACCCTTCCCAATCTCTTTATCCATCGCCTTCTGATCCCATCCTAGTTTCGTTCACTTCCTGTTTTCGTGCCGAATTCGTGATATCGACTGTTTTTTGGTGTCGGATTTTGAGTTCGGAAGTGAGGTTTTAGTTTCCGGTGCCATAAGAAAAGGTGATACTTTTATGGTGCCATTCTACTAAGTTAGGTCCTTCTTGCAATTTCGTGATTTTGACAATCGATCCTGCAGCGTCGGATTTCGTTTTTTTTAAATGGGTATAGTGAATTGAAACTAGCGTCGGATTTCGAGTTCGTTGCTTGTTTTGGAAGTGGAATTTTGTAACGTCCTAAAACAGCGGAAGAAAATTTTAAATTAAACATACGACCGTCAACTGTCAAAGAGACAAAGTCAACTGAATATATATATAAAATATCTTCAAGTGGAAGTCATAATACAGAGTGTCAAAAGAGTGATTACATGACTAATACATAACTACTGTAATCACTACCTCTACAAAAACGATAAGACGACAGGATCCGATCCCAGAGGTACTCCCCTCGGTCACCACCAACCTACGACTGTCTGCTCCCTGAAAATGAAACACAAAATCCGCCTGAGTTCCCGAAAGAAACCCCGTATGCCAACATCTCTTATCATATACAGAAATACAGACGAAAATGTCAAATAATGCTCATGCAATGCAAATCCGTCTCGGGCCCAATGAATGCCCAACCGCCACCACCGTCCATCTCCCAGCCGCACAGGCATGAAAGGTTTCCCTCTGCCGCTCAGGCTCAAGGGGTATCACTCTCCTACACAAGGAAATGACATCTCCTTCCTACACAAGGATAGAAGGCGTCTCCCACCTACACAAGTATGAAAGGCATCCCCTACCTACACAAGAATAGGGGGTCCAACTGAATACGCCCTCGTCGAAGGTGAAATCCGTAGCTCCGAGGTCTGGTTATCAACCGTGGGCTCAGAACCGGTAGTCGACCTATGCTCGACGGCTCGCGTGTGGATAAATCCACCAACCTGCGGTTAATCGGCGACCGCAGCAAATACACCGGTCGACCGGTCTCCCGCTCAGTACTCGGTACTGAGGTAAAACACTATCAATCGGTCGGACAGAGTCTCTCGGACGGTCGACCGTTTAGTAAGTCATCGCTCAGTCCTAACCAATGATAATTCGACCCACCGGTCGAACAATGTCAATCTAGCGGTCGACCGTTTGGAAGGTCTACGCTATACATTTTTTATACATATATATCATGCCAGTCGAACCAGGATCCGTTCAACCGATAATGAAAACTGCATGAATCCTGCCCACTGCATTCGGTCGACCGAAACTCTTCCGGTCGACCGGATCAACATGCACTTCACTGCAGGAAAACTGCACGCGGTCGGTCGACCGGATCCAGAGCGGTCGACCGTTTAGATGGTCAACGCTCTTGACCGACTTTGCGCAGTTCGGTCGACCGAGACACACTCGGCTGGCCGAAGGTCTGTCTAACCTATCTAAAGAGGTTCGATCGACCGAAACAAACACCGGTCGACCGGGCTAATTTAACCCTTAATTTCCCGCTAAAATTTGGCATAAACGGTCGACCGTCACACAGACGTCGTTCAACCGTTTTCGGGCAGTAAGTTATTATTTACAAATATCGGTCGACCGACCCAACCACCGGTCGACCGGACTATACATTTTCCCTCTGGACAGACATCATTTAAACGATGTTCGGTCGACCGAACTCTCAGTCGGTCGACCGAACAGAGCGTCTTCAACCTCTGTCCAGTTGAGTTTTCACTGGAGAAAAAGCACCAACGCCGCCCCCTACACTCCCACACCTCTTGGGGAGTTACTATGAAGACTTGACATACCTTTTTTCGAGGCGAGAACGCGTCCGGTGAGCTCCTCCTCCTCCGGCGTCGATTCTAGCTTCTTCTCCTTCCTTCCTCCGCTCCCGACGCTCATTCCTCGTGCGCGCCTCCACCACGCCGCCAGAGATCCTCTCCTCCTTCTGGTCTCCGGAACAAAGAAAGAAATTGAGGGAGTGATGAGTGGGGAAGAAAATGGAGAGAAAAGAAGAAGAAAGAGATGAGTTGGGTGGTTTTTAAACCAAAACCCCACACCTACCCAACACCCTAACCATACCTCCCTCCATACCCTCACCTTACCTCCATCACATCCACCCCATACCTCCCATGCCACCCTCTCTCCTAAGTTAAGGTTCTTACAATTTTGGTTTCAGTGCAGAAAGGTGCTACCTTTTGGTGGCATTCTTCTAGGTCCTGCTTGTTTGTATGTGAATTCATTATAGTTTTGTTATGAAGAAAGCTATTAATTTGTTGTGATATTACAATGCTTCCGGTTCATTCCAGTGTTACTTCCTTGTCTTTGCTCGTCGTGGCATTCGTTTCTGAGCATATTGTGGTGGCGGTGTTTTCTGAATACCTGTTTTTCTAAGCAAACCTTTAGTTTCTGATGGCGTCTGTGGATCACATTTACATTGATGTTTGGTGTTTTCCCCGTCGTAATGTGTATTTTGAAGTAGTTTGATACTGATTAAATTGGTGTTTTAACTTGTCAAATTTGTACAGGTTAGACGTGGGACTGTCATACAGAGAAAAGGTTTGCATTCTATACAATATACAATATGTTCAAGTTATACTTGAGGGTGTTTGTTTGCCTATGAATTGCCTACCTTCCTGGCTATTCTGATTGTTTGCCTGCTGTAGGACGTATCTTTCAGGTAATAATTTTTTTATATATAGAATGTATTTCCATTTAAAAAGGCTTTGTTGTTGTTGTTATGTATTACCATTTTTAAATTCTTTTCTTACCAAATCCACAAAACTGCAGTTTTTATTATTTGATATTTACTACTCTATCGTCATATTTTTAACACAATAAGGTATTTGACCTGGCTTTGGCTAAAAAATAGGTACTAGAAGCACAACACACTCAACATGGACGGGGTGGTGCGACCATTCAGGTGCTCTTTCAGAAACCTTATTGAATCCTTCTATTTTCTCTTATTGTGATTATGCTTATCTTCTTCTTAAACAACTTGGTTAAAGAATAATATGTGCTTCTATCATATCGGTTAAAGCTACAGCCAAGCCCTGTGGTCGAATTCATCGTAAATGTGCATGTTTTGATCATATTGTTTTTATAGTTTTATCTCTATTAGGATATTGTGAACAACATCCATATGATTGGAGTGTTTTAGACATCCTTCACTCATTTTCCTTCATATTGCATTCTGATTTGTGATTTGAGGAATAGGTATTTTTTATGAGTTCCATGCTGAAGCTAATTCAAGATGACAAGATCTTCCAAGAACTTTTGATATTTTTAAAGGAAAAATATACTTAGTCCCTCGGAAGGAAAAGACATAACATGCGAGATCGCATGTTGTCTGATATTTCTCAATGTCCTTTTGACTTTGTTTGAATGGGAAGAAGAGAGGACCATGGAGCGCATCAATCTTTCCAGTTTAGAATAAATAGAAGAATGAATCTATAATATTCTTTAAAAATGTTGGGTTCATTAGGGATCTCATTTAGTGAAGATGAAATTTCCAAGATAGTTTGAGGGTCGCAAGCTATCTAAACTTCAAAAATATGTTGTAAATAATAGGTTATTGTGAACTTTATTATAGCCCCAAAGCCATAAAAAATATTCTTCATGGATGATCGTTCATTTTCATGCACCATTGGCTCTCGAAAGATGCATGCATAACATTATTTAGGGAAACTCAACAGTTGAGGTTTCTGCTCTATATTATTTCATTACTCCGTACATTTATTCTTATTACAATTTTCAGTCAGTTTAGATTTGACCTCTCTTTGTTTTTATTTTAGGTGGAGTTACGAGATATTGACAGTGGAAACAAAATCAGTGAGAGGTTTCGTACTGACGAGACTTTTGAACGTATGTTTCATTTTTGCATCTTAATCTGATGACTAATGTTGTTATGTGGTATGCAGCTTTTACGAAAACAAATCATCATGTTTCTGTAGTATCATTTCATACATGATTTTTTAAGAGGAAAAAGTAGTAATTTTCTTTTATTTATTATTATCTCATACTAGTCATACAATTTCTTATTGATCATAATGTTCTGAAGTTTGTAAATTTCCTCGAAGTGGAAGAGTAGTTTGCCTTGTTTTCTCATGTTTAACTTATTCCAATCTGCAGTAATTGTTACCCTTAGGGAGTATATGTTGTAAAAGGCTCTCAAAAATTCTTAAAAACTATCAATAGACATCTCCCAAAATACTTTACTGAAAGATGATTTAAAGCAAAGACTGATCTTTTTCTGTTGTTCTATGTATGGATATTTGGGGTTGTTAAACGAGTTATGATTTCGACACTTGCTATAAAAAATTGAATTGTATTCAATCAATACGAAATTTTGTTTTTCTTACTGTTGCAGGAGTACTCGTTGAAGATAAGACATTCACTTTTCTTTATCAAGAAGGTGACTCTGTCTTCCTTATGGAGTGAGTTTGTTTTGACAAAGTCTTGCAATTTATTTGTTATTTTACAGTAAATGCACTTACTCGTGCTCGACTATGTTTCTTTACAGTCCAAACACTTTTGAGCAAATGGAGTTATCCAAGGAGATGTTAGGAAAAGCTGCAGTTTATCTCATAGGTAATTTTTTTTGCAGTCATGCCATTTTTGTAGAATAAATCTCTTTGCGTTAAGCCATCCCTTCGTTCTACTTTTGAAAATATTATAAGCCTAAGTCATGACAGAAGTTTGTTATGTTTTTTATGATGACTTGAAATGAAAATAGTGATAGTAAGAAACCGTTCATAACATGAAAAATCTTTGAAATTTTGGATCATCACTGGAAGAGATGGCAAGTTGAATAATAAGCCAAGATCTCATGCACTCACTCTTTTGAAAACCTGACCGGACCGGCCGGTCGGACCGGTTCGACAATGAATCGGAGGCTTGTCCGATCCGGTAACTCGCAAAAAACCGTTTTTGCCTCGAACCGCTCCGGACCGGCGGTTGAACCGGTCGAACCGGCCAGTCCAGCCGCGGTTCTGGGTAAATGGATATCCATTTCCCCGAATCCGACCACCTCCGACTGGCTATTTTTTATTTTTTATTTTTCATGTTTTTTTTGTTTATTTCTTATTTTCAGTGGATTTTGTAATTTTTGTTTTGGTTTTTGTTGGATTTTTTGTAGTTTGTGGCTTTGTGCTTGTCTATTTTAGTTCTTAAGTTTGACTATTTGTTATTTCCTATTTATTCCTATATTTTACTCTATTATCCAGGAAATTCATAAATATATTTCGTGTATATCTATATTTATGACGTCATGCTGACGTCACCGGTTCAACCAGTTCGATTCGGTCCAACCCCAGTCGAACCTTTGAACCTTTAACGTTGCCGGTTCGACGTCCGATCCGGTTCTGAAAACCTTGTATGCACTACTTTCCCATAAAAATATATTTTATGCCCTATATTAGTTGGCTCCAAAATCTTATAGAGCATGCAGCCAAATATTGTTATCAGTAGAAAACATATTATTTGAATCTCAACTAAACAATTCACGAAACTATTTGTTTCAAAGAAAACACTGCTTATATGGTTTGTAAATAGCCTATACAGTGGCCACATGTAGGCTAGGTGAGCCAACGTTAAAAATCCAACTAGTTCTATGGAAATGAAACCCAAAAGGAAGCCTAACCCAAGTAATTTGAAGGATTTGCTATAGTTTTAATTTTTATCAAGGATACCTTTATTGCCCTTTATCATATTTTCATATGTATATTTTGAGGTTTTCCTTCTAATTGAATTTATAATGTTATTAACCACGAGAAAATAGAAATAATCATATGTATACTTTGAGGGGTTTTTTAAATATTGTTTTTCTTGACTCTGAAACCGGGCAGATAATATGATGGTAACTCTGCAGCTTTACGATGGGAAACCTATGTCTGCATCGATTCCTCGCCGAGTAACATGTACTGTCGCAGAAGCACAACCTCATTCGAAAGGGCAAACTGCACAACCTCAGTATGTTCCTTTTTTCCCTATGAGATATGTGTTGCTTGTTTCTCTGCCTGTGTGAATTATTTTTTAGTATAGGTAGAAAGTTTGACTGAGCTGAATTATACCTCTTTTGTTCCACACACACAAAAAAGGATACTTCCATACCTAGCATTCCATGAAGATATCATATTTTCATGAATGTATATTGTTTGATGGGCACCTCAGATTAGCAAGATGTTGTTTGAGTAAACTCAGATAGTTTGATGTGAGAACCACAATTCCCAACAGGCCAACAGCTAAGAAACAACTATCTTCTAGTGGTAGTGCATCTTTTTTGGGTAAGTATGTGGGACTTGAAGGTCCGTAAAGATTAATGTTTAACCAGATGATTTGCTAGTAACTTGGCAGTATTTCTTTTTGTGCTTTTTCTAGGGTCAGTACTTGCAGTTAAGTTCTTTAGTGTGGATTAATGCAGGTATAAGAGGGTGTTGCTAGATAATGGAGTAACAGTTCTCGTAAGTTTTCTTCTACTTCTTTTTGTTCTCGTTGGTTTTTCGAGGAATATTACCTATTAGTTTTTTTGTGCACGCTTCAGAATTAAGATCCTTCTGATGTTTTCTTTGCTCAGGTATCAGGAGCTTTAATGGTTCTTTTTTAATAATATTTTCTCCAATGCAAATGGCCAAAGACAATGATGATGCATGTCTTTTCCAAGTGCCATACATTGAATTTGTTGTAAGAAAAAATAATGTACTCCGCGATGAAAATCCCTTTAGCACTTCTTGGCCATTGGAATTGCCCCTGTATCCCTTCATAACAGTGATTATAAGGATAAATTTAGGAGATACCTCTTATATGATCACCTGTTAACTAGTGCTTCAATAAATCTTTTATCAAATCATATCCTATTACATGATAATTATTCTGTTTATTGAACAATCTTCAACATGTAGTTGTTCCGTTGTTGCCCAATCTTGCTTTGTTACTTCCATCAATATTATAGTCATTGGTGAAGCCGATACCAATGATGTTTCAGGACCCAGTCTTACTCATCTTATTTATTATATAATTTTTCAGGCACCATCATACATAAAAATTGGGGAAAAGGTGGTTATTGATACTACAGAGGACAAATACATAACACGGTACGTCTTATTGTCTTCACCACATGTTTTTATCTGTGTACTTGTATTGTTTGAGTGCCTTTGGTCTCTCGTGCAATGTACCTACCCATGCATTTTGATCTTACCAGAATGTTCAACTCTTAAATGGTAGATTTGTGGTACCTTCGCTTCAGATTTTGAGACATTCAAGTTTCAAACAGTTCCAAACTAGGATGTGAAATTTATTCTGTACATATTTTCATGCTTATATCATTTCACCTGCCGAAGATTGTCTTCCCAGGCTGAATATATTTCGGACTAATTATACCCCGAACAAGTGCCAACTCAATTTCCTTAGTTTATGCTTTATTTTCAGGAATTAATCTAGAAGCAAAGGTCTATATTTTGAGGCACACTTAAGATCAGTTGAGCCATCAAAATAAAATTAAAAAAAAGACACAATTAGAGTGAATTATCTCATATTCAACTTAAAGTTTAATTTAATTTCTTAGCCAATCATTAAAATATTAAAATACTTATTTAAAATTATCGATCATCAAAAAATATCATTATTTCGAACCATTAACACGCCAAACAGCCAGATGCACTGCTTGCCTGACGCACCACAAGTTCGATCAGACCATGCTGCATTCAGTCTACACTCTACAAGCACCTTATTAAAGCTAGGGCTGTTAATTTTACACGAGACACAATTACACGACACGAAGTTAGTAAATATGAATTGGAATTTTTTTACACGATTGATAAATAGGTACAAGGTTGTAAAACGATTAGTAAATGGGTCGGATACAGATTTGAGAGAAAAGTTATAACGATATAGACACGATAACTAATTGGGTACTTTGATACACAAATAAATTAATACACTATTTACTACATGGAGATACACGAGTGCTACGTGTTAAACAAGTAGAAGTTGTATAGTCGTGTAGTAAAGAGGTACTATACTTATTTTGAATAGGTAATAATTGTGTATCCGTAATAAGTACTAAACGAATCGTGTCCTAGCGTGTACACAACATGACCCGTTTAGTAATTGTGTATGAACGGATAAACATGATTATAAATGGGTTGAATATAGGTAAGGGTCCAGCAACACGATTATTAAATGAGTCAGATATGAATTTATATATAAAACACATATATACGAGTATACACGTCACGATTGACAATCCTAGTTGAAGCCCACGAAAACATTAAACTCAATCTGGATTTTGCTATCTGTGATCACTGTGGCTCTACTGAAGTGGGGTGTATTCTCATTCTTGTTGGTCAAGGAGATATCCTCTAAACAAGAACGTAGTTGTGTTGTCAAGGAAGATTGTTATGTGTTCAATTAGTGATACAAGCATATTGGGTATGCGGGTCTACCATTTTAAAACGAATCATTATTTGATAGCTCGCTTATGTACCAAGCAAAACTGATATATATATATATATATATATTTTCCGTTACATTATTTTGCTTTTTTGAGGATTTTTTTATTTGATTATTGGTATAATCCGTATTTTCTCATGATTTTCAGGTACAAGGAAGAGAAGGAAGAACAAGAATGAACAAAGGCACTGGAATTCTTATAGCAAGCACATGATTAACTCAAGTACATGTCACAGTGAGACTATCTCCCATGGAAGGACATGGACCTGAAATTTCTCGATTAAATCCCTACACCAATGTTGTATGACCTTAGTTTTCATCATCTAGGTTGTTTTTTGTTGTTTTGTCTATGGCTAAAGTAAGAATAAAGTCCAGTACCTTTACTAGGTTTTTATGCTACTGTGTTGAGTCCATAAGTTGGACGCCTCGTTGGATTGCAGTTTTTGTTGCTCTGCGATGTAAATGTCAAACTAGATATTTTTTGTATTTCTACAAGTACTACAGGCATTTGTCCATTTTTTATATTAATTAATACAAACACAGATGTATGGATTATGATATTATTGTTTGTAAAGATTGGTTAATTTCGTTTGTATGTTTGTATATTTGTATGTGCAAATCTATATGGACTTTGAAGGTTATATTAAGATTTTTTTTCTGGACGATATACTGGGCCCGGCCCGGTAACCAGCTCTATCAGCGAGGGAAGGAGACTTACAGGGCAAATACCGAATATTTCATAAACAGGACAACCATAAATCTCTACGGAGGAAAGGAGTCCCGGCTAAGTTTCGTTGGATGGGTAAGACGTGGATGCTTGTGGGAGAACTTTGAACTCCTCGAATTATCACACCCTTTCCTCTTCTCGCCTCTCTTGGGTCTCAATGTCCGTCAGCTGACGTATCTCGCGGATCTCACTCCCCGAAGGTCCAGAGTAGTTGTATGGTATGCAAGCTATAAGTTCACGAGCCTAGCCTGGGTGAACGCGGGTGTCTGGTCTGCTGGAGTGATAGTCTGATAGGCTACATCTACAGGAAGCCTTTTCTGTCAAAGGCTCAAAAAACAATCTCGTTCTTTCCTGGATCGATTGCTGCAATGGTTCACCGTCTCTCTTGAGCGATCTACTCCAAAAGTCAAAAGTAAATCGAAACAAGAGTTCCAATATGATAAAACGAATTAGCTTCCTGTCTAAAAATTTTATTGTTTTGCTCAAGCCATAAGCATCAAAAGAAAGCATTAATGAAACAATCTCAAATATTTCTATCAAAATGAAGTCCATTACGAATTAATTTCCGGAATTGGACATTGTTGCTTTGAATTAAATTTAAGTCTAGTTGAGCGAAATCGCAAGTGAAAAATATATGACCTGTTGTCTCTTGCTCAAGGCCGCAAATCGGATCAATAAGGTTTTTTCCTTTACTTTTTAAGACGATCTCGCGAGAGTAGCTTATTCTCACTGAGTAGCAACCAACAAAACGTGTTGACTTTTGAAGGACAACAAGACTTCCAAATTTGGTTATGGAGCGAGCAGGTACCGCTCTCCACTATCTGTGAGTAGTTTGTACAAGCTTTTAGTCGTTATGATATCTTTTTTGGTAAGTTTCCACCTTCTTAAGTAGTTGTTTTGGTTTGGTGAAAAGGAAATGAAGGTTGTGTATAGCCTCCACCATTGCTCCTTATCTAGGGTGCCTGTGAATCTAAATTTCATCCATCTCTGGTTGAGTACCCCAGAAGCTAGCCACAGAAGCCCAGGGATGCTTAAATTTTTCGAAGATATCAGACCATTTCAGGCTAAGAATACGGTTAGCATACCACCCATCGAACCAAAATATCGTATTTTTTCCCCCCGTTTTCAATCGTTATGTTGCTGAAATTGCAGAGCATCGGAATGAACTCTTGTCATTTCACGTAGGAACGAGGATGATGTTTGCCTTGCTTTAGGCAGTAGACCTGCTTTTGAGGTAGTGTTATGGCAACCTGTCTAATCCAGTGATAAATTCCCATAGTTTTTTGAGTTTCAAGCTTTGGGCATGGTTGTTAAGATTGAGGATGCCCATGTCGTCGTCCCAAATTTTGGGGGCAACAAACCTTCTTCCGTTTAACCAAGTTCTTCACTTTAGAATTTTCGAGCCTGTCGTTCCACAACATTTTTTTGCGAATTCTTTCCATTTCCTTTAAAATTCCTTTTGGAGTGTTTGTGCAACTTAGTTGGTAGGAGGCAATAGGCGTTATGACTGAATTTAACATAGTTAGTAGCCCTGTGAGTAGGGGTGAGTCTTCGGTCCGGACCGGACTGAATTTTTGTCCGGGGTCCGGACCGATTCGGTTCGGTCCGGTCAAAAACCAAATTTTTTAAATAAAAAACAAAAAAAAATCCGAATCAGACCGAAATTTTAAAATTCTCCGGACCGAAATCCGGACCGGACCGGACCGAAACAAAACTTTCCGGACCGAACCCGGATCGACCGGTCTGATCCAAAAACTCGGACCGACCGATCCGGGTTTTGCTCAGCCCTACCTGTGAGGGCAAGGTTTTGGTAGTCCCAACTTTCTATTTTCTTTCTCGTTTTGCCGAGAACTATATTCCACCCACCACCTGCCCACGAAGTGGAGATAGGGGAATTCTGAGGTATTTATAAGGGATTGTGTCGATATCACAGCCAAAAATGGATCGAAAGCAATGTAACAGGTTTTGTGGTATGTTTGTGGTATGTGTGTGGTAACAGCTCAGTACAGAAAGAAAAATAGAGAGCACCCGATATATGAGGAGAGATGGAATTCCCTCCTTCATAAAAATAACAGAGGAAGAAGAAGAAGCAGTAACAGGAAATGAGGACTCAACCCACCACCACCACCACCACCTACCAACTGAACCTCCGGTTAAAATCCCTGGATCAGATCCGGTGGTTCCTAACAGGCCAACAACCCCTCCGCCCTTCACCTCCTCACCCCTCCATCCTGCCCTGACTCCATCTCCTTCGACACCCTCCTTTCCGTCCTCCCCTCTCAGACCGCCCTCGCCCTCTTCGCCCACATGCTCAAGTCCTCCATCCCCATCACCCCCCGCACCCTCACCCACCTCTCCCGATCCCTCCCTTCCTCTGACGCCCCTCTCCTCCTCTGCACCTCCTCCCCCTCTACACTTCCGTCCTCCACTCCCTCCATCACCGAAGATCCAACTAGTAATTTGAATATCCAATTTTTGATAAGTAATGTGGGGGTAATAAATGAGTATTATTGTGGTAACAGATTGGATTACAATGAGTTTTTTATAAGTGCCGAAGATTCAAAAAAAATCAGATCAAACAATTTGAAGATCCAAAAAATTACCAGGGGGCACTGCCCCCGCCACCTCACCAGCGATGTGGAACGCCGCTTGCTCATCGGGAAGTGAAACCCCCGACCGACCCGTTGCTAGTTCAACATGTCTTAGATAAAAACGACATCTCGAAACCAAGAAAAATTTTGCCCAAGTAAAATCGGCATCAGTGATACCGTTTTCATTAAGGGTAAAAACGACATCTACAATGTCGTTTTTAGTTAATGAAAACGACACCACAGGTGTCGTTCTCAAGGTGTATTACTTTGTCAATTAAATTTCTCACGTGCATATTCTTCCAATTTTATTTTTTTAACTTATTATTTTGAATTTTTTTCCAAAAAAGAACATATTCCTTCGTCTTGCCTCTTTTGAGGTACTTCTTTGGTTGTAGGTATATCTCCTTTGATATACTTCATTGGATGACCTAACCCCGTCAAATTTATGCCTTCCACTGAAAAAAAACAAAAACGCAGTGTAAGCATCTATTTTGCTCTCGACACCTTGTAACGTCATCAATGTGTAATGACAACAAATTATTGCAAATCATATGCCTTTTGGTATGTAACATAAGCCATTGTAAATTCCATCCAAATTCATTACCAGGGAGATCAAAAGTGGTATTCCACTTTTGCTCGTGCAGAGGAATTTGATTGTGGGGTTTCACTTTTATCCTCAAGTTTCTCACTTCAGCCATCCACCGCAAACTGAGGGCAGGTCGAGAGAGTTTCGACTTCCCGGTGTAAAAAAAATAAATTGTAAATGAGATGTCGACAAATCTAACGCTACAAATTATGACGTATGTTTTTTTGTGGATCCATGATACCATCAACAAAATACTTATACCAAGCTTGCAACAAACAAATGTGAGTTGCTAGATTGCCATTTTAAAAGCTATCCTAGATAGAATTGATTGATATCCAAAGGTTCAATCAAATGTTCTGAAAACCGAATGTGCAGTCAGGATGGGATAAGATACGATCCAACAACGATTCATATATTTAAAACCATAATGATAATGATAATAATTAAGTCGAACATTTACTTTTGATGCTATACATGTCTAATATTGAAATGATGAAGTGATTATTAGACTTTTTTTGTAAGCTGTATAAGCTTGTCTTTGCTCAAGATAAGTGATAATAAAAAAGGGTTAATTACAGTTTGATGTCTCCCTGAAGTTTCAAAGTTAACAGTTACCTCCCCTGAACTTTAATTTTGTAACACTTTACCCCATTGAACTTCAAAAACTCATTATTTAACACACACATTTGATGTTTTTTTCCTAATTTATTTTGTTGTATACCTAATACACTCCTAAACTTATATTTACGTGAAAGTTTGGATCGAAACGGAAGTCGGATATGGTTGGAATTTGGATCAGATTGAACACTCAATCCGATCCAAATTCCAACCATATCCGACCTCCGTTTCGATCCAAACTTTCACGTAAATATAAGTTTAGGAGTGTATTAAGGATAAAACAAAAAAATTAGGAAAAAAATGTCGAATGTGTGTGTTAAATAATGAGTTTTTGAAGTTCAATGGGGTAAAGTGTTACAAAATTAAAGTTCAGGGGAGGTAACTGTTAACTTTGAAACTTCAGGGGGGCAAAGTGATACCAAGACATAGTTCAGGGGGCAAACTGTAATTAACCCTAAAAAATTTAGTTTAGATACTTAAAATTTCAAACTTCTTAGATCATCATCAACGGGGTCATCCCCATCCACATCCACAGAGGAGAGCATCGGTCCGGACCAGATTTTTGAAGGGGAAATTGGGTTTTGGATCGGGTTCGGACTGGACCGAAACCCGGACCAGTCCATGCTCTCCCCTACCCATGGATGACTCCAGACGACCGCGTCATCCGCGATCGTCGCCCGGGGTTTGTTTTTTGAACCGTGATAGACGGACGCGCGCGTCACGGACGCGCCTTACGTGAATCTGTACAGCTCAGATATTTTTCTTTGAGTCAGCGTCCAGTCAGCGAAATTTCTCTTCGCGCGTTTTGGTCTTTTTAAAAAACGCCGATTCTTTAAGTTGAACGATTCATTTCCCAATACACAGATAAGACAGTGTGCAGACCCTAGGACATCGTGCAGTCTCATTATTCGTGCAGAGCCCACACTTATCATAATAAAATATTTGTTTTTAAGTTTTACGTTGGATCAACTTAATTTGTCTAGCTTACTTTATGTGTGTGTGCAGTTTACATTATGTGTTTGTCCTGTTTACGTTATGTGTATGTCCGGAATAAGTGTATATTGTTGTACGGAATAAGTGTATTTGTTGTACGGAATAAGTGTATTTGTTGTCCGGAATAAGTGTATTTGTTGTCCGGTTTAAGAATAAAGTGTGTCCAGAAACGGAACATAAAGTTTGTCCAGAATAAGTTGATTTGTTGTCCGGAATAAGTGTATTTGCAGTCCGGAATAAGTGTAGTTGTCCAGAATAAGAAGAAAGTGTGTCCAGAAACGGAACATAAAGTTTGTCCGGAATAAGTGTATTTGTTGTCCGGAATAAGTGTATTTGTTGTCCGGTTTATGAATAAAGTGTGTCCAGAAACGGAACATAAAGTTTGTCCGGAATAAGTGGATTTGCTGTCCGGAATAAGTGTATTTGCTGTCCGGAATAAGTGTATTTGCAGTCCGGAATAAGTGTAGTTGTCCAGAATAAGAAGAAAGTGTGTCCAGAAACGGAACAGAAAGTTTGTCCGGAATAAGTGTATTTTTGTCCGGAATAAGTGTATTTGTTGTCCGGTTTAAGAATAAAGTGTGTCCAGAAACGGAACATAAAGTTTGTCCGGAATAAGTTGATTTGTTGTCCGGAATAAGTGGATTTGATGTCCGGAATAAGTGTATTTGATGTCCGGAATAAGTGTATTTGCAGTCCGAAATAAGTGTAGTTGTCCAGAATAATAAGAAAGTGTGTCCATAAACGGAACAGAAAGTTTGTCCGGAATAAGTGTATTTGCTGTCCGGAATAAGTGTATTTGTTGTCCGGAATAAGTGTATTTGTTGTCCGGTTTAAGAATAAAGTGTGTCCAGAAACGGAACATAAAGTTTGTCCGGAATAAGTGGATTTGCTGTCCGGAATAAGTGTATTTGCTGTCCGGAATCGGAATAAGTGTATTTGCAGTCCGGAATAAGTGTATTTGCAGTCCGGAATAATATATGACTTCATTATTGTCGGAATAAACGAATCAATATATGGAATGCAATAATATGATGTCATTATTGTCCCCCGCAGGGGCTGCCGCCCCCTGCCACCCCCGCACAAACTCAACAAACCTCCCACTGTATATTTTACCCCACAAGAATTATGTTTAGGAAAAAAAATAGCATCTCAGATTTCCTGTTTATGTAGAACATCGGGAAGTCTTCGCACCGTCCCATTCACGCTGCTTACGTTGTGAAGAATCCTGGGAGTCAGCATCAGACGCTTCTTCGACCTAATATTTTGCTCGAAATGGTGATTTATTCTGGAGAGAAAGAATGAAGAAGAAAGAAAGAAAGTCATCATATTTGTATTTGGGTGGAGAGAGAGAACGTGCTGAGTTGAAACGCATTTAATGTGATTTGAGTGGACATCAGGAAGAAAAAACAAAAAAACATTCATGCTTTGGCCACGTAAGGGCTGACATGGATGTCCACGTAGAGCGCGTCCGTGACGCGCTGCGTTCATAAATCATTTTCCTTGTTTTTTTTTGTTAATTTTTGTTTGTTTTGGTTTTGGTTTTGGTTTTGGTTTTGGTTTTGGTTTTTTTAAATCAGTTTTAATCTTTTTATATAAAAATGTATTTTTTTAAATTTAATTACTTTTTTTAATTATTTCAAAATCAACCCAGTATTGAAAAGAGAGCGTTTTGAAAAGTTTAGTTATTTTATTCAATAAAAAAATTAAAAAAAATTAGAAAATATACTTTATAAAATATTTTTAAAACATGTTAAAAATGATTTAAAAAATACCAATACAAGATTTATTGGTATTTTGATTTTCCAAATATATTATTATTTATGTTTTTGGTAAATATAAATGATTTTGGAATATAATAAAAGTCGATAAGAAAATTAATGATATGGAGAAAATAGAATGAGATGACCTAGGTCATGATTAATAGGTGAATAGTAAGGAAGAAATATGAAATTGAGTCGTGATAAAGTGAGAAAAAAATAAGAGAGAGAAAGTGAATGACCTAAGTCGCCGAAATGACCTAGGTCATTACCGCGGATGGACTTAATAACTTAACGCTACACGTTCCCGAATCATTGTCATATATAGAAAGGGTGTTCAAATCCCCTAAAACCACATTCATCTTTTGCTGATCATGAAAACTTCCCACCAAACCAATATTTAGCAGTGATGCTGAGAAAGAAGTGTAACTGTGGAAGTAGAAATGAAAACTTAATCTTAGGTTAGGAAAGAATAGCTCGATGTCCAATAATTGATATAGCAAAAATGATAAGAGGGAAAAAATTGCAGAAGAATTTAATCTACACAGCGCATTGATGAGTGGTCGTTTGATATTTTTGTCTTCCCTTCTCTGTTTTGCTGCAGTATTCGGTGAAAAATTCACTCATTCTGATTCACTCTCGATGGACATGGCTTTCAGTCCTCTCCTCCTCTACAAAACACACAGAGACAACAGGAAAATGAGAACAAAACCCAGAAGTTAAAAATAATAATTTATTTGTTTCCGATTCAAAACTTGTACACGCCTTAATCACTCGCGCTCAATTACCTTTATACTAAAAACTATTTTATTAAGTGAAGACTGATAAAAGTCCACTTCAAAAGACATTTGAGGCATCGGTGCATGTAACAAATAACAAACTACGGCAAATCAAGAAAACAAAGAACACTATGATATGAAATGTGGAAAAAATGAAACAACAAAGATGAAAGAAGGCAACATTGTGAGAAGATGTGCTCCGGCATGGAGAACAGGCCACTACTGCCAAATGTGCAGTGTTCATCATCTCAGCTTTCGTTTTACCCATGCAATGTTAAAGGTAATAAATGACAAGATAAATTTGACAGTGATTTTTCAACACCGATCAAAATCGGTAAAAGCTACAGGTGGTAATTGTTCTTTCATCTCGCATTTCAAAAGTCTGACTTTGGTTCAGCAATGGTACCATGGTAAAAGGTTTCATTTTTCCATTGTATCGATTTATATGTCACCAGGACAGAAATCTTATGGCTGCATTGGAATTTACGGTACACTCCGTGAAAAAGTTGCTTGAAGGATATTAATATTTCTGTGGAAGTGGAAATGATCATGTGAGACACTAGGAAGCACAGACACTTTTGAATGGTCGTCGTGTCCGAGTCGTGGCCGTGTCGGACACCGACACTCCTCGGACACGCCTTGGACACGTGTCGGACACGCCAGGTGGCGTGTCCGGGGTAGTTTTGACATTTCACAGTGGTGGACACTCCTCAGACACGGCTAGGACACTCCTTGGTCTCGATTTTGACTTTTGACCTTTTTTTTGTTCCTCCTTTTCGGTACTAGAATGTTTATATATAGGAGAAGAAGAAGATAAACCATTAGGTCAAGGAAGTTTCAATACAACCCTTGAAGTATATTTTATTGGGTAGTAATCAGTTTGTTGTCCTTTAAGAATAAGCCTAATGACTACTTTTGTCATAGACAATGAGGAGACAACCTGAAGCAACGTATATTATTTTATTATGAACATTTCACATTTATGAGTAATTATTTTTTTACAAATATATTATTTTTTTATTTATATATATTATACTTTTTAATTATAATTTTAATGTCGTGTGTGTCCTACTTTTTAGAAAAATGTCTTGTCCCCGTGTCCGTGTCCCGTGTCCGTCTCCGTGCTTCTTAGGTGAGGCATAACGATCCATAAGACCTTAGATTTCGCAAAGTAGATGTAATCTATTAATGACACTTTACACCTTGTTGTTGGAATTATCTAGTCAAAGTTGCCGAGCAAGAGGTGAGCTTCTTGGCATACATATCAAATGGAAAACAAGAAAATGAATGTGAACAATGGGTCAGAGAAGGTAGCACTTCAAAGGAAATCATATACAACATTTTTTCTCCCACACCCTTGCACATCTAGATCCACCGACGGGAGAGGCTTATGGAAAAGTTTTACATCAAAGATGTTCTAATTATAATAGTAGGATGCAAAATGTGGTTCATGGTTTCAGAAGTAACATATTTTTTTTTATGCTTGGTTTAGGTATGGAATTTCATTACAAGCTTCTGCTTACATGTAATGTAAAAGACAGGAACAAAATCAAAATCTAACAAAAAATCAATAACAAGGGTTTTTCAAAACCATTATAGTATAAAAATAGATACATAAACAATCCATTGAAAGATAATGCTAAGAGGTGCAGACCAAGAAGTAAGAGTATTGGCTTATTACCTTCCTTGAGCTTTTCTTCTCCCTGACCTCATATCTTTCCTGGGACAGATCTGAAAGCCAAGCTCCTGGGCTCACCAACTGCACCCCCACCATAAAATGCCAACAAAAAGAATATAAGAATGTTTACATGGCAATACAAATGCCCATATGTAAAACAGAAACCAACACTCTAAATGTGCTAGTAACATTTCATATTGTCATGTCATTCTTATTGATTATTATTCTCCAGGAATTCAAGCCTACAGTTGACCTAACTGGGTTACTACTAATGGTGAAAAAATGATATGGGACTTTCATTGTCGATACAAGTAAACATGTGCACAAAGGCAATTGAAATAGGTGTGGAACCACAAAACAATATCAAAACATGATATGATTTTGCAGTCCTGAAATAAGAAAGCTATCAAATGCTAGTGACAAGGAAGGAAACAATACTTACGATATGCTGCTAAATTGATAAATCCTAAACACCATGAGATCATACAATAAGCTATTTTAAAATGTTACTACCGCTTTACCATGAACTTTACCAATATAGTTTTTTGGATGAGCTTGGCTCTTTTCTTGGGTCTCTGTGGAAGCTTGCAACCTTTCATTGCCATGAAATCCTCTTCCTTCTCCTTGTTGGATAAAGAGATGAAGAAACGAGGAGGAAATATTCTCCCCTTCTCATCTCCACCGCTGCTCCCAACATTCTCCTCCACCATTGGGGTCGACCCCCTAGTCGAATAGAAGCGGTTCTCCTCCTTTTCTGGTGAAGTCAGTTGGGATGACTTCCCCCAAGATTCCCAGTCCCTGAGGTTATAAAAGAAGGGCGGAAAAAACACATATTTCTTAGAAAAGTGAACTTTCTAACAACGAAAAGCAATTTAGAGCAAACATTGGATTTCTGATGCAACCTTCACATTTTTTTCCCTTTCAAATAAGAACAAGCCGCTGATTACAAATCATAACATGTTCTAAGCAAATACAAACTTGATTCTACATTTCACCGTAATGTGATTGGTTTGCAGGAAGTTGTGGAAAATTAAGAACTCAATTCCATGACTTCCTTACAACTTAGTGTGAAAGTGGAGGAGTCACTCACAATGCAATTTTATAAGGATTCGGAACTCACATAACTCAGTTCTTAAAATTATTCCAAGTTTTTCTGCAAACTAATTACCAGAAAACCATTCCGGAAGTCAATTTCCTCACTTCCAAGTTGAATTCCTGCAAACCAATTGCACCCAAGAAACCTTATGTTCTTCAGCAAAACGCAAAAACAGAAGCTGGTCCAGAAACCAAACACTTTTACAGATCTAACCACAAAATGAAACCTGCTTTTATCACTACAACAAACCATATAAACACGTTTACAGATTTGACCCCAAAAAAAACGGAACTTACTTTTATTTTGACTCCACAACTAAAAATAGACACTACCAATTTAAAAATCCCCTAACAATTAGGACAGAACGTCATTCTAACTTGAACATCACCAAAACCAGTCAGAAAAAAATATATATATCCAAAAAAGCCAAAAATCCCATGACTTTCCCAAACCTCTGACCTCCTGAGGGGTCTCAACGGAGACGACTCGTTCTCCAGTTTGACCACACGGCGGTGAACACGCGAAGCCCCGTTCTCCTTCACCTTCACGCACCGGAGTCTCTTCCTATTCCCCCATTGCAGCAGAAAATCCGGCACCTCCGGGGTCCGAATCACTTTGCTTTTCCCTTCTTCCCCCATCATTTCACCTTCAACCCACAAAAAAACGCTCGTGAGAGAAGCGAAAGTTGAGAAAAACACCTCCAAAATCGAGCCTTTTTGGTACAGATCGGTTCGGAAAGAGGCGAAATGGAAACCCTTTTTGGGGTTTGCGGTGAATAGGGGATTTGAAGGAGAACAGTGTGATCCAAATTCCAAACCAGAGTTTTTTTTTTCTGGAGAAAATAACAATAGAAGAAGAAGGTGAAAGTGTTTTTATTTTTGTGTGATTGAGATGGAGAAGAAGTTATGTGGTTTGAAGTGTTGTTTTGTACTTACAAAAGTGTGTTTCTTCTTCTGTTCTTCTTTCTCGGTTGGCTGTTCTGTGGATTGTGTTCTGTGTTATCATCTTTTTCCACTGCTTTATTAACCTTATATGTCTTAAATCGATTTAAATTTAAACTAAATATAAAAATTATAATTGTGGTCTGCCAAACACTCGAATAGTCAAATTTCCTCGTTTCACATGGAAAAATGTTTTTTAAATGCATATTAGTACTTGTCTCATTTTTTTCCTTATCTTTGTTGGAATAGTTAGCAGCGGTGGTGCCGATGCTATGGATTTAGATGGACTCTAGATACAAAACACATTAATATATATCTTACGTGGACAAAGAAAAATGATATTCATGTTCACATGAAACGGGTTCAGATACAGTCATACAGACCATATATAAATAGTTATTCATATTTTAATATTATATGACATATTAAAAGAAATCTTGAATATATTTAATTGTCGTCAAAAAAAATGTTTAAATGTTGTAAAACAACGTGGTAATGAAAGTAGAAAAACTATTAGAAAGACGCTATTAAGATATGTTTTGGTTAAGAAGAGCAAAGAGCATTGAATAATGAAAATAAAGTTAGATTTTTGAGTTCTAAGGTTAGTACCATAAAGAGGAAATATTAGATTTTAAGATGAGTATGGTCCAGAAGGTAGGTGAAAAGGAAGCTTATAGAAGTTAGAAGGAAAAATAGTTAGTTTGGGGAAAATAAGTTAGAAGAAAAAGAAGCTTGTGGAAAAAGAAACCCATAAATAAGTTGTAGGAAGTTTAATTTTATGTCTTACTAGCCTTGGACACGTGCTTCAAGCGGGTTATATTTAAAAACATGAAGAATATATATATATGAAGATGATTGTTTTGACAAATTTGGAGAATCTGTGGCAGTTTAGGTTCAGTTGGTGAAGACATACAATTAGCGTGTTAACATTCTTAATATTATTTGCAATTTTTTACATTTATTTATTTTTTGAAAAAATGTTCATGTTTTTTTTTCTTCCATTTAACAATGAGTTGTGTTTGATTAGACTTACAATAGCTTAAATAGGTTAGGCTGGGACTGAAATTGTGTAAAAACTAGATATGATATCCACGGAAAACACAATAAGTTTTGGTGGAATAAGAAGTTAGAAACCATATCCTGAAAACACAAACAGACCCAACTCAAAGACTAGGTTTGGTCCATCTTAACGGACCAAATGTCGATGTTACCTAATTACACAATTAATTCTCAGACTCGGGAATTGATTCGAGTGGCCTAAGTAAGATCTAACCAACACCCAAACCCATGTTTGAGTTGTGTTTGTATTCAAGGCCTTTATTAGACCCACACATTCAAGGCCATTATTACGAGCCTTTACACCTACTATCAAGCCCATGGCCTAAAGTCAACAAACTTTTAATGAATTAGTGGAGACAACTATATAACTCTATAAGAAAGCCATTGGCCTCTTTTCTACCACAAACATGAATTAAAAAAAATTCATTATTGAGATTTGAAAAAAAGAACAAAGTACATTCCCATGAATTATACACGATACACCCGTCTTGATTCATCGTAGCCCTTGTGGACGTACCAAGTTAAGTGCATGAATGATGTTTTTTTTTATAGTTGTGGTATCACATTTTTCAATGTGATAATTAGAGAGTCAGGGTCATCCGCAACACAAACTCAATTGTAATTTTTTGAAGAGGATGTTTCTCCCACTTCAAACACACATTTAGCCCCAGAAACTCATGCATTTGCTTCTCAGGATTCGATTGGTTTGTAGGAATTCAACTTGGAAATGTGAGAACTGATTTTCAGAATAATTTTCTAGTTATTGGTCTGCAGAAAAACTAAAAATAATTTTACGATATAAGTTCTTTGAGCTCCAAATTTTTATAAAATTGTTTCCCCACTTCCACTCTAAGTTCTAAGGAAGTCATGAAATTGAATTATGATTGTTTCACCGCTTTCTGGAAATCAATCACATCATAATTGAATTAGTGGATACCGATTCTAATACAAAACAAAAATGAGAGGTTATAAATCAAATATCAACCACCCAAGATTCACATAGAATATCAACCGCACCTAAAGGATGTAAAATTTCCTCCACTCGTAAACGCCAATTAGAGGTCCAAAACGAACTCTAAGAAAAAGGTTCTCTTTTCTTCTGCTTCTTACAAAAAATTGGTTAACGTGACCTTTTATTTGCCCATTTTTTTACTGAATTGTTATTCGTTGTCGGAAAATAACTTAAATTGTCTGTGCGAATTATCATTTTATCCTTATCTCATTTATACTCATATATCTCGACATTTAACTCTCCTACCACCCCACCTCTCTTCATCTTCCTCTCATAATCATAAAAAATTTTTTCGGAGGTCGGGAAATGAACCAACAGACACCCATGTGTACTCGAATCTGATAAATGTCCAACTTCTTTTTAATAAAAAAAATAAAAAATAAAAAATTAAGAGACGTCCGTCGGAACCACCTCCCCCATGGGGCAGGCGTCTGGCTAAGATGCCACCCCCATGGGGGAGGCGTTTGCAACAGGCGCCTCCCCCATAGGGGGCGTCTTAGCCAGATGTCTGCCCCATGGGGGAGGTGGCTCTGGCAGACACCCCACCATGGGGGTGGCGGCTCCCTTAGACGCCTTTTTTTAATAAAAAAATTTAAATTTATACGGTGTATTATCTCAAATTATTTAAGGTTCCGTTCTAAGTTTTTGGGTATTAATTGATAATTATACGGGTTGGATTACAATGAGTTTTTGCAAGTAATGAAGATTCAAAAATTTCCAGATCTAACAATTTTCAGACTCCCGAACGACATGTCGATGTGGTATTTGTAAGTCGGGAAGTTTTACCACCGAAAATTTTTTGATCTTAAAGTTGTTAGATCTGGAAATTTTTGAATTTTTATCACTTGCAAAAAAACTCATTGTAATCCAACGCGTTACCATCGAAATCTTGTTATGGAACCTCAAATAATTTGAGATAACACACCGTATTAATTTAAGATTTTTTTAAATTTTGTTTTGGATGGTCGTCTTAGTCAGACGCCTCCCATGGGTGAGACGACTTAGATAGACCCCCCCATGGGGGAGGCATATGGCTAAGACGCCTCCCCATGGGTGGGGTGTTTTACCCAGATGTCTGACCTGATTTTTTTTGCTGGACTTACTCTACCGAATACAGGCGTTTCGACAGACATTTCCGTAGTGTTTGTACTGGGAAAATGATGAAAACGTAGGCAGAAACCTTATTTTTAGAGACTGGACGAAATGAATATTAAATGAATTGTGAATGATAAAATGGTAATTGTTGTGGTGATTTAAGTAAATTTTCGACGATGAATAATAATATTTTTTAAAGGTCGATTGGTTTTAGTTTTTGAAAAAGCAGTGGTCGGTAAGAAGGACAGCAAAGAAGGATGGAGATTGGACAACCACAATAAGTAGATGACTCTCCAATCCAGCATTATGCGATTTCCACCGACTATTCTTAGAATCTCCCCACTAATGTTACTAACTACTTCCTTCACATAGATTTTAAATATTTTGCGCAAAAGGTCTTTTGTCTTCTAAATTTCGTAACATTACCAAAAATTTCGATGTTATTGTTATTGTAGGGATAGACTTTTTGAATGAACCAAGGTGTAGTTCCATCACATTATAAGTTAGAATATACTATAAAAGACTAGAACTCATATTTAGAAATTCATAAGGTCAAATAGTCCAACGAGATCAATTTTCATATACTCTTGTCATACTTAAGTTGTAGTTTCATTCATATTTTAAGGAACAACGATATGATTCGATCTTTATGTAGAATCTACACAATCACATAAGACTTGTTACGGGAAAGAAATGTCATTTTTTGAATATTTTAGAATCACGTTTTACAAAATTATGTCATTTTGCTATTTTAAGTATGATGCTCCACAAGCTACACCCAAAATAATCTTCACTGGATAATTTTTCATTAGACATATTTACTTACTAGGTTATAAACCATTTCATATATGAGATAAGATTCACTAGATTTATATTTTATTGACACAAAATTATAATTGTTAATAATTTGATATTTAGACTCCAAATTAAAATTTCAAACTGATTATCTTGATCTAATATTCATATAATTTATGCATGTAGAAAATGAAAAATAAAATAAAATCACACTCTTCATTTATATACTTCTTACAAATAAAAATAAATATCTCCAAAGTAGGGGGTATACCTTTCTCAATCTGAAACAATGTGGGCAACGTTTTGCAAAACACACAAAAAGCTTCCAACAATTTCCAGCCGGATGTCCACCAAACGGGCAGCTGCCCGTATCCTTCCCGGATGAATCTATAAAAACATGTTCTCCAAATCTAATAGTAATAGACCATTAATATATACCACATACAATATTATTCTTCTTTTGATTTGCAGAGAAAATCTCACTTCAGCCAACAATGGAGGCGAGATTGAAGCTTAGATTCATCGTTGTTGCCATGATGGTGGTCACCATGGTGGAGAGAGTGGTCGCCGCCGATGCGCCCGCCCCAACCCCCGTTTCGAGTGCCGTTTCAGCCTCCGTTCCCATCTCAGCTCTTGCTTCTATTGCCATGCTTGCATTTGCAGTACTCCTCCATTAATATGTTCGACGTCGTTTATATATGGATTAATTGGTTTTGGACTTCTTTGTATGCTATGGTGTTGATTATTTGTTGTTAATTAATCTATGTATTTAATTATGTGCGTTTCGTTTAACTTATTATGTATGCATTGGTTCTACGTACGTTTCATGATTGATTTTTCTTATGAGATCGATTTGAGCCTTGTTATTTGATATTGGAAATTTATGATGTGTTTATTAACTGATCGAATTCTTTGATTTGGGATTGTATGGAACATTAATGGAAACTGATTAGTCTTTTACCATTTTGTGTTAAAGTTCTAAGTTCAACTATTATGGAACCGCATAATGTACTATAACTTGATACCAGCTATTAGTAATATCAATGGGATAGAATAATATAGATATTAAAAAAGCATCAATCAATGATTCTAATATTAGATTGATGGACCGTACGACTTGTGTGGTAGCGGTGGCGATTGTAGACCGTGCGGCCTGTATGGCAGCGGGAACGATTGCAGGACAGATGTCCGGTTTTGTCCTTGGAGGGAATGTTGTTTTATTGCTTTGTATTTCATGTCATGCTATACTAGTATGATAGGGCATGTAGGAGAGCTTGTCATACTGGGTTTGCTTATGGAAACTCAGACATTGTTGTTATATTTATTTTCAGGACCGCGTTAGGTTCCGGCGAGTGGTGACCGATGGATATTGCACTTTGGGACTGGATCCTGTTGTCTGCCTATTTTAAGTTGTCGTGATTACATGTATTATGTATTTCGTATTCGGATGTAATCATTTTTTTGACAAACTCTTATGTAATATGATGCACCAGATATATTTGGGTATTTCTTTGAGTAATGTTCTCACTCTTGATGTTAACGTTGTGGTTCCTTTGATTTAAAAAGTTTAAATTTTTCATCGTTAGGAGACGTTACAACCAACGTGCCATCTATCATCAATGCGGTGTGGTCGGCAATTAATCAACATTAAAAACTATGTATATTTGGCAGTAGAGTAATGTTAGAACTCAAACCCTAGATTAGAGTTAAACAGGGATTAGAGGAGGATTAGGGTTGGTTTTGCATGGGGTTGTGTGGTTGCATGGGGTTGTGTGGGTGCATGGGGAAGTGGGGTTGCAGGTGTCTGCATGGGAAGGTGAAGGGTCGGTTACTGTAGCACCGGGTTTTAATGAGCCCTCTCCTTTTTCTTCTTTCATCTTCTTTCTCATTCCTTCTTCATCCATTCTCACCACACACACACCTTCTTCCTCAGTCACCCAAGCTCAGGCGGAGGTGGCTGCGTCGGCGTGAGGTGTGAAGCGGTCCAGGCAGGAGAGGTGAGGAGTGGAGCGCACGAGGAGATCACCGGAGGCGACGTGCGTGAGCGGAGCTCCGGCGTTTTGTCGTAGTGGTTGAGGTATGCCGCTCCTTAGTGTGGTTTGTTTATTACCCTCATGTGAGGGATGCGTTTCTTCTAAAATCCTCGGCTGGCGCGAGGATGAAGACGACCAACGGTCGACCGGATCCTTCGGGCGGTCGACCGTTTTAGCACTGTTTGCCCGACTTTAACCTTCACCGGTCGAACGATGTCTTTGGGCGGTCGACCGGTAGTGCATTATTGCTGGTGAGTTGGGATTTTTCTACCTGTTATCGGTCGACCGGTCCTTGTGTGTTCGACCGGAATTTAAGTGTACTGATTATTATTGTACGATTTGTTCGACCGATTATATGACTTAGAATAATAGGTTGACCCTGTCTGTTTTCGGTCGACCGAGACCCCTGAGTCGGTCGACCGATAGAGTGGTTTTCTATGTTGACCAGACTCCGGATTTTGACCTCGTTCGGTCGACCGGTTTTAGACCCTTGTTCGACCGTTGGGGGTTCTGTTTTGAGCACAGCGGTAGACCGTTTTAGGAGTACGGTCGACCGATTCCTTCCTGGAACCGGTCGACCGAATCACCTCTTCCGGTCGACCGTTGGGGCCCAGGACAGAATTCCTGGTTCCCTTTTTGAACGCCAACCTTGTCCACGGAAACCGTGTCCTCGCCTTGTGCGTGAGCCGGGAGGTGACGGTGGGCGCGTGATGCGTGCCTGCCTAGGGACTGCCGTTGGGAAGAGTGTGGGTGTTCGGGACGCGTCACCTCCATGTATGGACCGTGACTTTTGAGATGATTGTTGGCACTTTGTAGTATAGCAGGCCTGAGGGATCGCGGATCCCAGTATTGATGTTGTGCGGGCACGCAACTGGCGTTGGGTGAGGTGACTACCGGCCCACGGGCTACGGAGGTCGCTGCCCTGCTGTTATAGCGGCGCGGTTGGTGTTCGCGGCTCGAGGAGCCTGATGACCTGGCAGACTTCGGTCTGGATCTGTCCGATGCTGTGCCGGACTGTTGTGATGGACCACCGATGCTGTGCCGGTGATGCCGCCGAGGTTGTGCCGGCGATGATGATTGTTGGGCCGAGGCAGTGCCGGCTTGTTGTTTTCCTCGGCTGGGCACCTACCGAGATGATGTTGTTATACCTTCCGGGCGACGGCCCCGTTGGTCCCTGTGGCCCCGACCACTGAGATTTACAGATCTGTTTCTATCGGCGCGTAGACGTGACAGAGGCTCCCTGCCGAACCCTTGAGTAGTGTAGCTGCGTGTGGGGGGTGCGATGTCGCGGGCTACTAGACTGCATGTGCCTGCAGTAGGTCTCCTCGGGAGACCCGATGATTGATTGTCGGACTGATGTCCTGTTTTACCCTTCGGGGGAACTGTTTTCCATTTCTGTTGATGCCATGACATGCTACTAGTATGATAGGTTCATTATGTAATGCATGCATATATAGGTGAGTTGGCATACGGGGTTTCCTTCTGGAAACTCAGGCATTGTTGTTATATATTTTCAGGACTGCAGTAGGTCCAGTGGGGTGGTGATCGGCGGGCGCGCGCGTTTGGAGTCGGATCCTCTAGTCAGACCACTGAGGTCCACATGATTACGTTTATCTACCTTGTCGTTTTGTTGTAATCATGTTTTCATTTTGGCAAACTCTGATGTATTATGGTGCACCGCCTATTTATTTATGAAATGTAACAGTCCCGCCTTGATTCTTGTGCTCTTGATCTTGTTTATGAATTTTTAAATTTTCCGCTGTTTCGGGATGTTACAAGTAAAGTTGAAGACAAAAAAGTGGACCCATGAAATTATCTGAGTACACATGGGTTTGCGTATTCGGTTTAGAAGTTTCAAGAGACGTGAAGAATCAATATCTCAAGTACAGATTTTGTGTTGAAATTTCGATGTCAAAATCCTATTTCACACATATATAAACATACTTTATAGCTTGTCATGATATCCTTACATATTGTTAAGGAGGATGTTTTGATATAGAGATATTGACAGCACAAAAAATGGTTTAGTCATGGAAACTTTGAAGATAAAGTGCAAATTTGTCATTGTGTTCATTTCTTTTGAGTCAAAAATCAAATTATATTTTGACATTTGGTTTATGATAGACTAAATTAAAAGAATTCTCTACCCCGTTATTGTTTCTTATTTATAATCAAATGCTAGACGATCAAGTGTGCCTCAAATCGATGTCAGTTGAAAGTGTGCTTCAAATCCATATGTCAATTGAAAACAACCTTTCTGCTTACAGAAATGTGACTTTGTACAGTTGATCTCCTCTTACTTGCTCAATTTTTTTTGATGATTTCAAGAGGACCACAACACTAGTGAGTCTAGGAAGTGTAAGTTACAGCTTTTACTCTAATCCCAGAGGACCACAAGCATTGTGCCCATGAAAAATATGATTTATTGGTTTATTTTCTTTTCACTTATCTTGTTTAAAATGATATTTATCAGCACAAATTACTTGGGGTAAAGGGTAAAGAAATAGACATGGGATGAGGCAGTGGAGGCAAATCCTCTGATAATGAAAAATGGAAAACCAAGAAAGGATGAATGAGAATGAAAATCCAAATGTTTGATATTTCTCAAAGTTGATTACATTTTGCCAATTTACTTTCTAATTTCTCTTCAATCTGTATATTTAATGCCATATTAGGAGTGACACTTCGGGATTATGTCAACCATACATATATATATAAGAAAACCTGGTTTAAGACAATAAGTAAAATAAAAATCACGACACACCTGTCAATTGTTACCTTCACATACTGAGATTATGATATAAACATTTCAATTGAGATATATACATAACATTCAAATACAGACCCAAAGATGAAGGAATCTTGAAGTCATTCTATTTCCTCCATCCTATAAAAGTACAGATTTCGACGTCTATTTTAAGGAGTTGCTACACTTAATTACTCTTCTGCATATAAAACTACACTACAAGTTCTTTTCTTATTATACTTTTGTTCACATATGTATGCTATAGACATAGAGAGTATGATGATGGATGATGATGATAATTAGGAACATAAACTTCTGCATGAAGAACTAATCCAAATTCTGCATGGGGTGAAGATTCTTCTTTGTCTTGTGAATTGAATTAGAGACCATCATAATAGCCTCCAAAGGAAATGTTAGCTCGTGTGACCGGGACTCCTCTCATGGCTGACATTGCATGGTTCCACCTTGTGGCATGCTGAACCACTTGCTTGAGGTTCTGCAATTTTACATCAGACATGTTCAGAATAATTCAGCAAACATTTAGACGTGATTTTGTTGAAATATTAAAGCCCAAGAACAATTGACTTGACAATGAAATTAGAAGAAGAAAAATGTTGCAGAAAACATGATTTCTGTTGCAGACAGAACAATAGGTTTTGTGTCAGACCCTGGATCTGCAAAACAAAATCAACAGAGATTCTAATTGGATATCAGAATAAAAACTTGAATCCGAGAAAAAAGGGTAAATTTCAACATCCCACCAAAATTTTGTTGTAGATCTATTCATGTTTTGCATATATATGCTACCAAACTCTAATATATAAACTACAGAAATTCCAAAGAAAATCAATAGGAGATTGGAGTATTACCGATCACACAAAAATATACAGATAACAAATCAATCAGATCTTCATAAATCCCCAAGAAAATGAAAACAATTAACTCTGACATCTCACCAATATATTTGTACATAAAAAAAATATGTGCTGAAAAGTTCCACACAAAAAAAATACTTTGGTGAAAAAAGGAAAATAATGAAGTGGGCATCCAAATCTTACAAAATCATGAAATGGGTCAGCAAGAAATGAAACATCAAACCTTGTCATCAGAGTAGATTTGGAACTGAAGCTTCTGGTTCTGATGCTGCTTCTGCTTACTCTGACCTCCCAATATGAACATGCAAATGGTTGCAGCAGCAACTCCAATAGAGCATATGGCTCCAATCCCACTCAACCTCCACCTCCAAATTCTAATCTCAAATCCATCTAAACATACCTTCCTTTTGTCATCGGAGCACACATACTTCTCTTCCTCCTCCTCCTCTCCCTTCTCATCATCCGAAACATCATTCTTCTCGTCTAATTTCATGTCGGCGAATTGTTTTTCATCTAAATTTTCATAAGATATCCTACTTTCGGGGACCAAGGAAGTCGGTTTGACACTGACCTCCTTGATCTCCTTGACAAATTCCTCACCTGAATTGTCAATTGCACCAATTGGGTCGGGTTCAATCGGATCAGGGACCGCGATTTGGTTGTTGTTCTTGGTCTTGGTGAGATCACCTTCGATCGACTCGAGTATGAGCTTGGTTGGGTGAGATGGACACATGAAATAGTCCATTTGAACATGTCCTTTGGAATTCAAAGATAAGTCCTTGGGTGACAACTTTCCTCTAAGAATCCCATCATCAAGCAATTCCCACTCCTCCAAGTCCTTCTCAATTGAAGGAATCTTCTCCATCTCAAGAACAACAACACCAGCAACAATTTTGTGGAAACAGAAAGTGGATTGTTTTTATAGGATCACAAGAACATTCTAACTCGTGATTTATAACCAAAAAAGAAAAGGAAGGTGTGGTGGTTTGAACTGGCTAGAGATGTGAACTACTTATGACATGGGACAAAGCATGATCATGTGAATTTTCTTTCTTTTTTCCCCCTTTGGAATTGTGGAATTACCAAAGAGCAAAGCAAGAACAAGAGGTGAGTTGGGATGGGAAGTGGAAGAACACAAGGTGTGATTTGTTGATCATAATTGTTGAGTGATTATGGTGTGTACATCTGCTTGATGGAAGAGTAAGAAGGGTGGCAAAGAGGTTGATTGTGAGTTTATCCTACAGGCAAGTGACAAATGGAAAGTGACCCAATTGGGTCCACCACTAGGAAGGCAGGGCAGGTATCTTTGATTGGGTTATAAGATATTTTTTTTAGTTTTAGTATTAGTTCTTATTTTGTTGAGTTTGGTTTGAGTGTTGGATTGAAATTTGAAAGTGCTTGTGGACGAGGATTGGGCTTTGAGATCTCCTTTTTGCTGGCTTCTTTGGTATCTAATGCCCTCTGAGGTGGAGATTGAGGGACTTGTTGGACAAGCATCATGGATTCCTTCACGATTAATCAACACCTTAACTGATCAACTTCTTTTATGTTTTTTGTTTTTAGTATGGTAAATTGTGGTATAGTGTGTTTAGGTTGTTAATGGTTATCATCTCTGGACCCTCAAATATAAATTGACCGACATGATGCGTTGACGTTTTAATGTTTTTTAACCTTTATAATTAAGAAGAATATCGAGTTTGGCATTGAGGGAATTGAAGGGATTATCCATTGATGTTATAGTGGTGACGATGAACAATGAGATCATTATTTTATTTTATTTTATTTTTTGCTTGGGAGGTATTTGAGTCTTGGTCATGAGCATTATTGTAAAGCGACAAATTACCAATCACGTTCAACACTTTGAAGATGATAATTAATTTACTCTTCTAAAAAAGTACGTGTATGGAACAAAACTTTAGTCTCAAGAGAGATTACATATTTTAATCCGTTATATTGTCCTTTGTTTCAAAAGACAAACCAGCTGCTAGATTGTTGCGGAAACCAACGTGTTTACAAAGTAGGATAAGACACAATTAATTAGCGTAAGTGCATGTCATTTTTTTGGAAGACGGCCAACAATATTCCTTATACTATGGCCGTCGGTTGTATACATCCTTGAAGTTCAATTTTAGATAACTTCAAATTCAAAAATCTACCAACTAAACCAATCATATTGTTTGTCATAGTAAGCACCTCTGGACTCCTTGTTGACCACTAGTACATGGAAAAAAAAAATCTGAAGAGAGAAGCAAAGATGGAAGAAATGGAGTTGTGATGGAGATGGGGAGATGGAAGGTAGAAGTCGAGAGAGATGGAGAGCGATGTATGCCTCATGGTTCAAATACAAACACACCCAATTGGTCCATTGGGGCTGCCTTAAACCTACAATTTGTCTTTCAAATCCAACCATTTCATTTGGAAAAATTAGAGGTGAGAGAAATGTTGCGTGGTGGCACATAGAGACGACAAAACAAACACAAACGATCGACAAATTGTACTCTCAAACACTCATTGTATCTCATTGTATGACTACTAAACTAGTCCAGTAAGATTGAGACGTAAGTTTGAATAATACTCTTGTAATAACGAGTTGTTAGTGAATTAGTAGATTGCTGATATGCAATCCAATTTCATAATTATAATTAACTCGCCATTTATATTTAAAAAATCAGTACTTTCATGTGCGGTTAAGATTTTTGGAGTTGTCAAGCGATTCTACTCGTTAACTGATATCCAATTAGTGAAGGTTAGTTTATGTTTATATGTAACTTTCCTCGGTATATATATATATTCAAAAAAATTATAATTCCTTGGTACGTGATGAGTACTTTAGTGAAGTTTATAGTCTCACGACACGCATCTTCTCCTAGCTCGATACGAGAAGCCTGCTGCATTGCATAATTAAACGACTACTTGAGCTTACCTGGAAACTGCAATGGAAAGCGTAATAACATCATTCGCACCATAGACCACAGAAAGCTCAAAAATGCTGTTCGAGCCTTCAAAATTAGGTCGTTGGAAAAGCTATCGTAATGGATTTAGTAGTCAACCGAGCGGGCTCAGAATACTTTACCTTTGCACTATTTGGATAAGGCGGCGCTAGTTCAATTCGCGTGACTTAGCATAGTAGATGCGTTCTACTTTTACCCCTATTGGAAGAGGCTACTCTATCTATATATAGATATCTCATTCGGTTGGTTATTGTTTCAAATCACTCAGATTTAGCTCTAACGCTTCCTCTTCCGCGGCTCTCGGAACAGCTTCGTCTTCCTATTCGGGGCAAGAGGAAACCGAAGGTAGAGAGCAAGAGCGTCGAAATGGCACGAGAGAGAGTACGGCTTTCTTAAAGGAAGTGTCACGATGGGAGCCCTGGGATATTTAGGTCCATCGGATATACTCACCAGTTACTTTCAATGCTACTAGCAATTTGGTAGTACTACATCTCACGGCAACGCGGTTTGTTTTTTGATTGTTTTTGCTGAAATTTCTGATGATAGTTTTTTTTTTAAAGAAAACTTTGACCAAATCTTCTGAGACTTTGGTCATGACTCATGATGATGCCAAATGCTCCATACATTCATTATATACAAGAATATCATACCATGAGCCATAATTGGTCACTATTTTGCAGTGTTGAAATATTGGTTAGTATTTGGAGTATAAGTTAAAATGTTTGTTTAAGATCATAAAGCCGTGACATTGCTTTAGAAATTGAAACTATCAGCACGAAAATAATTTTTTAAAATTAGATTATTTATTCGGTGAGAAAAAACATCAAAATTGTCTAGTATTATTTTGAAAGATGATGAAAACTCGTATTTCGGTCAAGTTAAGAAGAATACACAAGTGAATTCGTAATTTGTGAACATAAAAGCAGATGCACGTACATTTATATATTGTTTTACCATCTCAGAACTGTTTTATAGGAAACAAAAATATAAATTCAAACAAAGAAAAGGTAATGAGCCTCGTAAAGAACCACAACATCAAAAGATAACTCTTTCATGCTGGTAAAAAAATTAGATAGGTCGAAAATATCTCCCAACCAATATACAAAACATGTTCTGAACTTTACATGAGTGGTGATGGATGATGCCTCTTCGCCCAAAATCAGAGTAAACAGCTACATACAATGTCAAAATAGTTACATTGGGACGGGTAGAAAATGAAACGACATAAGCCTGGCAAACATATATATTAGATATTCAGCTTCCAATAAAGAACCTCCATTTCCATCTTCGCCGCAAGCAAGCAAGCAAGCTCCCAGATGCGGTAAAACAGAATCACATCATGACTCAGTAGGGGCTGTTCTTGGAGATGATGACTCACTGAGGGAGACTGATGTCAAGGAGGAGGCCCAGGCTCTAGCGTTGTTTGCTCCTTTCCGAAAATTTCTGGTTTTGTTGCAAATTCTAACTTTGCTCCACAGCCTCTTCATGTCAACTAGATGCAGAGCTTGGTTCACCAAGTGACATGACCCGCCATATATTCCCAAATTCATGCGACAAACATATGAAATCCAGAATGATTTAAGACGATGCAGCACTCCAGGGAAGAAGTAGATGAATGCCCTGAGGCAGATAAAAATTAGAGAAAATACTAGATAGGGTTCTCGTCTCATTATATCCCGTGGAGATCCACCCCATATAGATTGCTTCTCCCTCAATATGACCATGTCTTGATCTTCAGCGAGCTGTGCAACTGGTTCAAGGCCTATAACACGCCCAAAAGAATATTTTCAAAAAAAAAGTTTAACATTTATCTCAAATAAAAAATGTTATTATGCAGAAAAGTTGAAAACTAAAGGCTAATTCAACATTAAATCTGCTGCAGCCTTGCAGACACTGAGTATAATACACTTTTATAATAAGCCACATCAACCAATGGGAGTAGATTATTTTGCATTATGTGTAACATAGGACAGAAAACACAAGGCGGTGTACCAACAGAAGTCCCCTATGAATTCAATGACAAACAACTAAGAAAACAATATTCCATAACAACAGAAGACTTGAATTTAAAAATATATAAGAAATAAAAGATGGGGAGTAAAAGAAATGCAATCACCTGTAAACTTTTTATAGAAAGCAATTAACGAGCTGAGATCCATGGGACCCTGATATCTGACCCTCCCTCTCTGGTTCACAAGCAGTACAGACGGAAAGCTGTGAACTCCATACCTTGAAAGTACACTGCAAAAATAAATTATCACCCACTAATAAGCAAAAAAACCCATAATTTGGAACATAATCAACCACTTGGTAATTTATCACCTTGGAAGGGCAGAGGACTCCTCAACAGATAAATGTCGTATCTGCGGAAACATTGAACAAAGTGCATCGAAAATGCGTTCACCACGGTATGAAAAAGGACACCAAGAAGCAAAGAAGAGTACGGAATAGATATTGTTCTTCTGACCACGACTGAACTCCATATCTAATGCCTCTCCAGTCACCTGTTAAATGCAAAACTACATTCAGATTGAGCAGCAGCAGATACAAAATTTCTTATAAAAATGAGCAAAATATAGCTAACGAAGACAAATATTAATTATCTTGCTTTTAAGATTTCAAACTGTTAGTAGAAACTAGCAACAAATCTGATTTCTCTGATGGGATAGAATATTTTACGAGAAAAGAAATATGAGAAATCATGATGCAAGTCATAGGATTTCACACACCATGTTAATTAAGAAAGATTCCATCAATATTTTTCAAGGCAATACCAAGATTAACAAAGAAACATAACCCTCTGAAAGGACACATGTTCCTCCCAGAACATGCATTGGGCACTTTAACAAATGGTAGCACTTTTATATCATGTTGCCATGTTCAACGAGCATTTCTCATTGCACTAATTTTAATTTCATAAGTTGAACAGATTGGAGGAGAAGCTTCCAATGTGACTCGATAAGAATTTACTTAAGCTCATGTAATAACCATTGCCCATACACCACACCCAAAAGAAAATGAACATGTGGAAATGGTTGAACTTAAAGACAATATGACGCAAGGTAATACACAACCACGTGGTTTTCTTATAAAACAAACCAGGTAGCAAAACAATGCACAGTTGCACACTAAGAACCAATCCAAAGGCAAAACAAAATATACACACAAATGCATATATTTTCATTGTGTCAAAAGAGTGCGTACCATGAATGGTAATACAGCAAAATAACAATATTTTTTGCTTGCTAGAATATAACACGCACAAACAAAATATAAAGGACGATAAAACAATGTCCTATGTCTTTCATATGAAAATTTAGATAACAAGATGGTTTAGAAGAGAAAGAAAATGCTATGCAGGAATTTGCATCTTAACAGTGACCATGTGATGTTCCTACAGTAGGAAATCTAGTTTATTTTCTTAAAACTTCTAGTGGTTGAAACAAATTTGACAAGGTTTCAAAAAAAGTAAAAGTGGTCAAAACATGAAACGCTCAAAAGATTTGCCGTACTTATAAATTTTATGTCCATGGTTATACAAAAGAATAAAATTCATCTCAAGGCACACTATATATTTGATTGGGCGATGTAAGGTTTTGTAAGCATCATTTTATGACCTTATGGGATCAATGTCTGTGGCACATTCAGTTGACCATACGAGTACGAGACAGATACCAGAGTCAGGTGAAAGTACGACTAACAAATAGTTGACATTCGTGCACCTTCAAAAGGCAGTAATTTTAAACCCTGAATTGTTATTATAAGCTCTTCTCGAAAATTTTCATTTTTTTTAAATTTTTAAGTTTACATCTGATTTTGAGAAGTAAAATTTTGAACCTTAAAGATTTGATAAGTCAGACATCCTTTATTTATGTTTTAAATTTGAAGGCAAGCCATGAGCTTCAAAATTCTGACATTTTACTTTGACATCAACGAGCTGACAAATATTGACCAAGAAGGGTTTTTTTACAATGTTATCATACGAGTTAGTTCTTAAGATTTTGGTATACAAGTTTTATTTGAACTTCCTGTCTACCTGGCAACATTTTTAACTTGAGCTGGTAAAGGACTTAACATTGATACCGTCCTGGCGACCATCACTTTGGCCAATAAGAGGCCACAGTTTGTGGCCTTACCATGAGATAATACATCATCTTCTGGAGCAACATCGCTGAAGGATACTATTGTGTGGAAAGTTGATTTGCATGACGGGTATGTGGGGTTTGAAATCAACATTTATAAAAATAAATCAAAACTTCATGATTGCTCAATCACATAACAGAACAAATGGGGGGGATGATCAACAAATCTACCAACTCAAAAGGAAAAAAAACATCGAATGGTAATATAGAACAAAATAGACATTTCCAGTGTGAGGTAAAACAAATAACAATCCAAACTCCATCATTTTGAATAATCTCTGCAGAATAAAAAATATCAAACGTATATCGAATTAGCCTACACTTAGAACCGACATAAATTTAGATATATCCGATGCATATATTGAACATCAATCTCACTAAAAATAATCATTATTGAAATCAACGGATCCAATAACATCACTTTCTTTCGACCATCTCGTGAACAAATTAGCATAAACAGCAAAATCATAACCCGACTAAAAAAATCACAAGAATCACAAAACTGCCAAAAAATCACAAAATCAATCGCAGGAAAAAAACCGAAGTCAAGCAGAAAAAACAAACGAAATCACAAAAAAACAAAAGAAAGCCCCATTTAACGCAAAAAAGCCCAAACTTTCCCCGGAAGAAACCAAAATCCCCAATAAAACCCCAAAGATCGCACCTTTCGGGGCGAGAGAGGCGGAATCCACGCGGGGCAGCGAGATCCCCCTCCGTCGATCTCCTCCAGGAAGGCCCGGTCGGAGCGAGGGCAGACCGAAGCGGAGACCGACGCGACGAGGCAAATCGAGGCGAAACAGAGGAAGAATCGGACCGGCGCCATCGGGAGGGGTCGAATCGAAGGGTTCCGACGTCGGATTTGGCTGATTTTGGGAATTTGGTTTTAGGGAAGGGAACGAATTCGGCCGAATTGTGAGAGCTTCCAATCCAATCCACCAACCCAACCCAACCCAACCCTAGGTGAAGATTGATGATGGAAGTGGAGTTTCGGGTGAGGTGCCGAAAGACGCTTTTGCCCTCCCCTGCTTTTGCTCCTGGATTTTGAACTTGGAAAAAAAAATCTTAATCATGACTCTCTCTCTATATATATATCTGTAAATCCGTGGTGTACCGAATTGTATTTCTTCAAATGTTGCATGAATGTGTATATTGAGATTCAATTTAATTTTCCAATCACATTTTGTAAAAGTTGAGCTATCCCTTGAAGATTTTTTTTTATTTATTTAAGGCAATTCATGTTCCAATATGGATAAGGTAAATTCATGCGAGGATGAATACGAGGTGTGTGTGTGTGTTTGTTAGGGTGTGTGTGTGATATTCCTGGATTTAGAATTTCACATAGTTTATAAAAGACTTTTTCGCATTATACCCTATTGGATTTTGACCTATTTAAATTTAGATTCCTCTCCACTTGGGATCGGGCTAGCAATTTGATCCTCTGTTTTGAACTTTTGATAACACTCTCTGTCCAAGGCATGAATATATCACCTTACGTTGATAAGCTTCACGGAGAAGGCCTTTGTACTCATCATGTCAGATATTTTAGATTCAAGGGGACACTCAAATTTGGTGTTTTAGTAGTTTCCAAAACCGCCCAAAAGCAACAAACAAGAAGTTTAAAATGTGAGACACAAAAATGGGTGTCCCTAAGGGACCCTTAATATGGTTAGGTTATATATGGATGTTGAATCAAACCATGGGTTTTGAGGAAAGATCATACAATGCGTTGAAAGCGCTAACAATAAAAGTGTAGCATGGATGGGCATGATATATTGATATGATTTAATGGCTTAATGCCTTTGGGTATTAGCATATTCCCATATTTTGAAAAAGAAAATTTGTGGGCAAGCACAAGCTAAAATGTATAGCTTGCGTGAGACGACCAAAATATCTTTGTATTTGTTTGTTTTTTCGGATAATATTGTGGACAATACAACTAGGAGAAAGACATGTAAGTGTAGAAAAATGGCGTTAGGCGAGCCTTTCTTCTTGAAGCAAAATTATGAAGTCTCCGTGAAAGGACGTAAATGCCCTCTAGCTCGTTTAAAATTCAAGAGATACCCCCCTTGGACCTGAAACACCATAAAATACAATACAAATTGCAAGGAATTTTCATCCATTTTACCAGCCTGTATTAGTAGAATGCGTGTTCAAAATTTATGTCAATTGAAAAAAAAAACTACAAACTTGTAAATATAAGCATAGTTATTTGCCACATTTTCTATTTAGCCCATCAAGTTATTTATATATTTCCTTGTTAAGACCTAATACTTAGAGAATCCTTAATTTTTCCAAGATCCTAATACTTTCAAATTAGGATTATATATTTAGTGTTTTAGACCGCTCAGACCAGACTAGAACCTTTACAATATAATGGCCCATGTCTCTGACATACGAAGCCAGAAGCCCAGAATAGCTTGTTTTTCTTAAATATATAAGCCCATAACGGGTACTTTTATTTAAATTGTAAGCCCATACTGATAGAGAATGAATCAAGGCTTCTCATTTGTTACCAACTTACCCTTACTAATTCACTATACATTGTAGTCCACAGTCACAGATGTGCTCATCGAATTAATTGCAAGTTATATAACGCTAAAATTATAAATATATGTTTTTTATTATTATAATAAAGCCAATGTAAACACAAGACCACAAGTGAAAGAGGAGAAGAGAAAATACTTGAGGAATCCCGAATGGCCAAACATATGTTTCATTTTTACCCATTCGACAGAGACAAGTATGGACCAAGCGGGGGTAGGAATTTCTTTTGCTTAAATAATAGGTAGAAAGGAAAAAATGAAGAAGAAAGATGCTCAAATTGAACGTCAACTCCATCTTTGAAACTGCTAAAAAACTTAATTTTTTTATTGAAATACCTGAAAATGAAATAAAGATGCATCACATAACAACTATGAGTTTTTGGTAATACGATACGAGACCCTTCTTCTTTGTCCAAACAACGGAAGTGGTTAACACTTTCCATTCTATTTTTTTCTCTTTATTTTCATCTCTTCCTTTATTTTCACACCCTTGTTCACATATACCATTTTTATAAGCTAGCTCCTTTCATCCTTTCGACTAAATGATTCTCATCCTTTCAGCGAATCCCTTTTTCTTAACTCAATGTCTTCAAGACTGAAGAGTTAGTAACACGTTGGATATACTTATTCTTATAATCTCATCACGTCACGTATATATGATTTAAGAAGGAAACCGTTAGGACCCTAACTTTACTTAGGGTTAATTCCGGGATTAGTAGGGGTTTTGCTTGGGGAATGGCAGGTGTGAAGAGAGTGGGTGGTGTAGGGTGATGACGTAGGGGATGGTGAGGCAACGGGGGTGTGCTGTTTTTGAAAACAAAACTCATATCTCTCACTCTCTCCCACATTTTGCTCTCTCTCACTCTCTTCTTCTCATTTCCGGCGAACCAGCAGTGGAGGAGGAAGCTTCGACGTGTGGAGTTGAGCTCGGAGGCGCGGTCGTGAGACGTTTTGTGTTGGAGGTTGCAGTCGGGTGGAGGCGTTGAACGAATCTCCAACGTGTCCCGTCTTGCACTTAAGGTATGTCGGTTCTTTAGTTGTTGTTGCTGCTCACCACGTTTGTGGAGAGTTGTGGTCGGTCGCGGGAGGTCGGAGACCTCGCCGGCGAAGTGAAACAACGTAAAATCCTTGGCTAGTGCGGGGTTGTTGTCGACCAACGGTCGACCAGTGCCTTAGGACGGTCGACCGATTTAGTGTTTCGCTCGATTTTAACCATCACCGGTCGGACGATGTCATGTGACGGTCCACCGGTTGGGCATATATTGGTGGATCGGAGGAAGGTCTGTTGGATTTCGGTCGACCGTTTTTTGTTTTTGGGTCAACCGGAACTTAAGTGAACTTGTTTATTATGCATGTTATTCAACCGATTATATAATCTTGTTCGACCATTATATGACTTAGACTATTACGATGACCCTAGTAGTTTTCGGTCGACCGGGATCTCTGAGTCGGTCGACAGAATAGACTTGTATGATTTTGACCAGACTCCGGATTTTGACATCGTATTCGATCGACCGGTTAGGCTTTTTCGGTCGACCGTTTGTGCGCATAACTAAATTCCTGGTCATTGTGTTGTGTCAACTCTGTCCACGGAAATTTGTGTCCTCGCTTAAAGCGTGAGCCGGGAGGTGACGACGGATGCGTTGCTCGTGCCTGCCCAGGGACCGTCGTGTGGAAGAGTGTGGATACTTGGGTCGCGCCACCTTCGTTGATGGACAGTGGTGTGACGTGTTGTTGCTTGACTCGTTGTAGAGTAGCAGACCTGATGGATCGCGGATCCCAATGCATGTTGATGCATGGCTCGTGGAGCGTGATGATCCTGCAGACTATGGTATGGGCCCGTCCGATGTTGTGTCGGACGTATGTTGTACTGCCGAGGTTGTGTCGGCGATGCCGTCGAGATTTTGCCGACGATGTTGGTGTCGACGATGTTCCGGCTTGTGGTTGTGTCGTCCGATGTTGTGCTGGACGTATGTTGTACCACCGAGGTTGTGTCGGCGATGCCGTCGATGTTGTTCCGGCGATATTCCTCGATTGGCTCTCACCGATCCCTTTGCGCGGACCACATGATTACCTTGCTCGGAAGTACGGATGCCCATCACCGATCCTTTTGGCTCGAGTAGTAGCGTGTGGGGGTGCGTCGCGTACTGTTCACAAGACCGTATGTGCCTACAAGAGGTTTTCGATGGAGACCCGTTGTTGCTAGAGTAAGGTCATGTTTTACCATTAGAGGAGATTTGTTTCATTGCAGATGTTGATATGACATGCTACTAGTATGATAAGTTCATTTACCGCACTGTTGTATTCATATAGGCGAGCTTGACATACGAGGTTTCTAATGGGAAACTCAGGTATTGTTGTTTGATTCATGTTTCAGGACTGCAGTAGGTTCTGTCGGGTGGTGACAACGTGCGCACACATTTTGAGGGCATGATTATCTTCGGACTCTTCGAGGTCGTCATGATTACATGTTTTTATTTGCTGTAATGATGTAATCTTGACTTTTGACAAACCCTGTTGTATTTGATGCATCGACTGGTTATATTTATGAGTAACATTCTCGTTTGGTTGTTATCTTGTGATCTCTTTATTGTTTAAAATTTCAAATTTTCTGTTATTTCGGAATGTTAAATAAACAACTTGTATTATTCATGTATATAGGATTCAGACATTCAGTGAAAAATGATGATACATGTCTTACTCAACCAAATAGTCAGTGCTAATATATAACCATACCACTTTCTCATACAACCTAACGTCAGAATCTACAAAAGGTCAGCAATTTAACTCCGACCCGTAACCATTAAACCCAAACCAATCACAATCAATTGCTTCATTATTAAAAAGGATTCATAATATCCCCTCCAAAAGTCCAGTTTTTTTAATTTTTAAAAATCTGGATACTGTTCTAAGCATAAATTGTTTAGTAAGAGGCGACCTTTTTTATGGCCATAAATTGTTTTTTCATCTGAAAGGCAAAAAGGTCTTCACACTTGTAAGTTGTAAACACAATTTAGTCAGTAGACATGCAGTGCAGACTCAGGCAGCATATGAGCTCTATGAAACCAAGGCTAGCACAAGTTATCCGGTAATCCAGCAAACTGATACTCTCCCAGTTGGAAAATATAAGACAAGTCGGCAATGAATAGGTTTTTTAACAGAAATCCTTGATTGCATCTTTGACCCGTAATGAATGCCGCATATTTGCAATGGATAATCATAGAAAACCTTTTTTAATTACTCATAATTCACTAACAACATTGTCGTACAAAAGTTCTTTACTTAATAATCAAATTCACTTTAGTTTGACATTTACTTCCTTCGTAATCGTTAGAACTCTTGCTATGCTCCTCATCGCTCAGAAAAAATATAAGTTTCACAAAGAAAGGTCAGCATAACTGAAATCATTCAGCCAAGATTAACTAATAACTAAGATGTCTAGAAACTTTACATAAAGAGAACAACAAATAGAAACTTTAACTCTTAGAGGTGCATGATTTCTCACACACTCAACATTCAAAATCAAAATGTAATGCACTTCGAGATGCCAAGCCTGATTACAATTTGTGCTGCCAAATCAGTAAATGATAAAGAGGAATCGTGTTATGATGTACAACAGAGCAGCAACAAATCGAAACATTTATTCATCTCAAGCATGTTTATGATTGCACAAATAAGTAAACCACTATTGTGACTGGACTAACTATAATTGAATCGTTCCTTTAGTGAAACTACATTAAAAGAAAAATCTGTCAACTAGCATACTGATAAAATCATTTAGATTAGAAGATCACATTTCAAATTCAGAAAGGAAAAAACTTAAATGAGTTCTTGCAAAGTGGCACTAGCAACTGTGTCTTAAAAACTACTTAAATTAACAAAAACACGAAAAACACACATTTTCCCCTTGCAAGACACAAACATCCTCAAAATATCCTCACAAAAAGGAAAGCATGATATCCGAATCCACAAACAACTAACCTAAAACTACTCAAATCCGCAACAAAAAAGACAAACAAACCATAATTTTCCATTTCTTCTAAGACAAAACCATACCATTCTCAAACCAACATAACACCAGAGAAACCCACGAAACACAACAACCACATAACAATCACAAATTCACACACACACAATATATATATATATCGGCCGCCTATGTAAGTTTTACATGGCCAGGATAAAAGAGGAGGGTTGCATTAGGTGTTGCGAACAAGCGTGAAACCTCAGCTACTCTTACGAAAACGAAACTAAAAAAGAATCACATTTGCCAAATTTACAAATCACGAGAACACACTACCTTGATTGAGATTGCAAAAGTATCCATCTCTATACAGTAACAACAATCCTTCACCCGAAATCCACACGAACAATCACAATTCCTTACAAATTCCCTACTCCACACATTCCTAACCCCAAAGACCCCACCTTTCCACTCAATCGGAGTGGGACCCATACTCTTCCTCCTCTTCGGACGAGGAGGAAGACGAAGACGAAGAGGAGGAAAAGGAGCGGCGGAAGCGAGCGTACCGGGGAGGGTGGAGGTCGGGGGAGGGGAGGCAGAAGAAGGAGCAGACGCAGACGACGACGCGGCCTAGGTGGTGGAGAGGGAGGCAGCAGAGGAGTTCGAGGACCTCGTTAGTCGGGAGGCGTTGCGGGTTGCAGGCGACCTGCTGGCATAGGTCGGCCGAGAGAGACGCCACCGCCACCACCGCGCCGGCGTTGAGAACCATTTCGTGTGGATAATTAGGGTTAGGGTTGGGGTTGGAGTTGGAGAGAAGGATTGGGAATGGGAAGAAGGAAGGGGGAAGACGGAAGGGTGCGGCTGGGATTTGGGAGGAAAAGGGGGTCTTGGGTGTAAATTTTGCGGCGCTAAGGGGTTTACTGTACCCGCGGATTTGACCTTTTCAAAATATAACTCGCTGGGTTTGGAACTTTGGATTTGGAATCTTAATATTAATTTTTTTAAGATTTAAAAAAATTAATTTGGAGATAGAGGGCCCCTTTAGATTCACGAAACCAATGTCAACTTGATCATTTGTAGATTTAACCGAGTAGGTTTAGTTCCGTTTGAAAAAAAAATGGTTTTATAATGGTCAAGTATGAAGATTGTAAATCGAATTTCAACACACATATGTATGCTTCAGTTTTTAAAATAAGAGAGAGTAGAGTAGATAAATAAATAAATAAAAATCATTTGTTGTTGTGAAGTGATAATGGTTGCTTGGGGGAGCAAGTGGCTCTAGTCTAGAGGTTGTGATTTTGCAACTGGTCGAAACTATGAAAATTATGTTTTGATGAAAATAACATGGCTCTGTCAATTTAAGAGAATATAGACCGCTTGTTCCACGATGCAATGGATGTTAAGAAAACTTGGACCCATAGAATTTCCAACTATGGTTGTGATTTGCAAAGAGGAAGTAGCAAGATTGCCCTTCTAAAATGTTATTATAAGACAACGGTAATAAAAGTGGTGTTGTATTGTTACAACAATAACAATTAAAATTAAAATTTTCGACTTAAATAGTTCCGATATCATATACATTGCATAATATTTTAATAATATAGTAACGCAAACATGATTGCAGCAAAAGAGTTTATAATTACACATATATATATCCATATCTTTTGGTTGCATTTATTATAAACCAAACATTCAACATTAGCAAAGGCGCGGAAACACTTAAAGCCCTGTCTCATATCTAAAACAAGGGTCAACAATCAATTAATCAATCATTCAACAAAAAAGAAACAAGGTTTATTGGAGATAACCAGTACTCGAGCAAAACGAACAACAAGATCAAACACGATTAACAACTTAACAACGACGACGACATCCTTAATTAATTGCCACCCCCGATGCCCATGGAGCCGGTGACGGAGGCGGTGCAAGCCTGAGTACACATGGCCAAACAATTGGGGTCCATCTGACCGTTGGAGCACCGGTCCAAGCAATCGGGGATGCAAACGGCGGCCGCCGCCGCCACGATGATGGAGATGAGGACGATGACCATAAGAACCTTAGTTGAGGCCATTTTTTTGCTTGATTAATGAGAACAAATAAACTTAACTGTTGAAGAGCTTGTGTAGAGATAGGGTACTTATAGGAAGGAAATGGATTGGAAGTGAGGTTGTTAATTTGGGAGGGGATTTGTGATTGTTTTGTTTGGTTAATGGTTGCTAATTATTTTTAGTAAGACAATTGGTGGAGTCGGATCATCTTGGTTCAATGGTTGGTGTTGACAAAACATTGGATGAGTGGTTATGCTATTTAGTAGGCACTGCATCGGATGTCTATCTGAATTGCTCCGTTTGATTAGCCCACTAAGGTTTTTTTCTTTTTCTTCTTCTTCAATCGATATGAGAAAATAACAACATCATTATTTATAAAATTAAATTCTATTGTACTTATGTTCAAGATGCAACCCTTTGTCGCTAAGATCAGTTCTTATTTAGTCCTATGTCAAAAGTCAAAACAAGGTCCTATTAACTAGGATATCCTAATGGGATCAGTTAAACCGATTGAACTACGCACTCACTGAAATTACTTTTAGGAATTAATCATTTTCAAGATATACACTCAATTTTCGTTCTATCTCTACACAATGATCTTTTTTATACTCTAATCTACTCTAACTAAACTGTTAACAAATAACCTCCTTTATTAGATTTCCCTTCCATATCTTCTCTATTTTTATGTGTCCGTTTAGACAACCCAAGATTATTTCACGGAAATAACTTCCTTTGACCTAGAAATCCATATTTGGGGAAATTTCTCTAAAATTTTAAAACTGAATCAAAACACCATTTTTATTAAAATATTATATTTAGTGGATTCTGAATGTCTTTTGGTTGATAAAAGCATATAAATTAAGGTGTTTGAATTTTTTATAGTCAATTTCATGGTCAATCTATTTATAAAAATTGGCATATCATGGTAAATTGACTAAATTCATATTCTAAATGGGCTGGGCTGGGTAGAGTTGATAATATTCTTAATGGGTTGGATTGGGAGTAAAATTATCATTTTACATAGTCAAGAACAGACACCCAAACAACTCAGTTTATGAACAACACAAGCCTTATGTTGATAAACTCAGGTTGTTTGGGTGTCTGTAATTGATTGTGTTTAAATTCTTCAAAACATATATGGACTTCTGAATATCTCGGGTATTCAAATGGATTTCAAACCTTAAAGCTCTACCACCACCAAATCAATAATTGAGTCTCCATGCAAGAATTTATTTTGGAAGATAGCAAGAGATCCCAATTAAATCAATGCAACAAAAGACCACATTATAAGAGTGGAAGAACACTTTAAACCCACTAATGAGTCAAATCTGGAAAACTTGAAACTAGGGGAGAACAAAACCCAGACCGGATTTTTGGACCGGACCGGTCGGTCCGGGTTCGGTCTGGGAAGTTTTGATTTGGTCCGGTCCGGGTTTTGGTCCGGAAGATTTTAAAATTTCGGGTTCAGTCCGGTCCGGACCGGTCTTTTTTTGTTTTTTATTTAAAAAAAATCGGTTTTTGACCGGACCGATTCGGTCCGGTCCGGTCTTTGGTCCGGACCCCGGATAAAAATCCGGTCCGGTCCAGACCGGATGCTCACTCCTACTTGAAACCCTAAAAAAGTTGAAATATTCTTGTGGTCGCTAGAGGAAAACAAAATCCTAACCAAAGACAGAACTATCAAAAGAGATCTCAGTGTCAACCCAATTTGCCCACTGTGTGGAGTGAACTCCGAATGGATTAATCACTTGATTCTTTGAATGCTATCTAGCAAGAAAGTTTTGTGATAAAACGTCCCTACAAGATCTAAATAACATTAGGAACAAGAATGTATACTTCAGACAAACGGTTCAAAATCAACTCGACTTAGGAACTAGACTATGGTATACATTAATAAACACCTTCCATTGGACTGTTTGGGGTGAACGTAACAATAGAGTTTTCCATGCAACGTCAACTTCTCATGACAATTTGCTTCATAAATGTTTTGATTTTCTTGAATGCTGGGCAGGTACTCTTAAAAAGGCGGGGGACGTATTGCACACGCGCGCGCACACACACACGATAACAATTGGAACAAACATGGATGGGGTCATCCCGATGCAATGGGGTTCCCCGGCTGGACAGCCTCAAGCTGCCGGCGTCACGATAAGACGTGGGGCAAATGACAAGCCTGCTACATTTGAAGCACAACATGGACAGGGGCCTGAAGAGCAACCACCAGAGGCGTGACAAACCATAGTTGTTGTCACACTCGACTCAGACTGCTTGATAGTTTTTGGAAGATTCCTTATAGACGGCCGCGCGCGTCCAGGACGCGGCTTACGTGGCATCTAGTCAGCAGCCCAGTCAGCTGCCCAATCAGCGAAAATTAAAGCGCGCGTTTTTTCGAAAAATGGAAAAACAGCTGCGGCTTTCGTGCGACGGTTTCCTCACTAACGTATCGTTAAAACCGGGAAGGGACATCAGACGCGCATGTTGACATCCCGACTTGCGAAAGAAAACCAAAAACGTTTATGATCTTTCTCACATTTCCTTTCTCAACTTTTCTCCGATTCATCACCCCAGTTCTTCACCGTAACCCTAGATATCCGTCGACCAAATGGATTCTACACTTCAAGCGTCTATTTCGGGGGTTGTGGTGCACCAGGTTTGTCGTTTTTACCGTAACATTGAATTCCGATACTCTAAAAAGGAATGTTCTCATACGGTTGATGTCTTCCTAGGCTTCTACGCATTACTTCCAGCCCTTCAAATATTCGTGGACCCCAATAGAGAAGGTCTTTGGGAAGTTGAGGGACGCAGAGAAAGACGCCTTCCGGGCTACCCCCCTTCGGTCACTTCATCAACCTCTCCAACGTTCCTGTCGATAATGACATTATCGACTGGTTCGTGGAACACTATGACCCCGAGGAGGTGGGGTTGAGGATCGGCTCTGGGGTAGTACACTTCACTGCCGAAGACGTTGCCCTAATTTTGGGGATCAGATTACATGGGAAGGCTGTCAGAATGCATTCGAAGGAAGTCGCAACCCGACAGGGGGAGATTCTGAACAACACCCAACTATCTGCCCAGATGATGGCTACGAGATATTTGGTTGATGAGGAGGAGGAGTACGTCCGGCTACTCATTTGTTACATCTTCAGCCATTTTTTGTTCTGCGATGGCACCCATCAAACACAAATTTGGTTCCTCAACCACTTGGCCAACTTCACTAGGCTACACAAGTACGCGTGGGCCGAGGCTGTTCACGAGGCACTTGTGACGGGCCTGAAGAAGGCAAACCGGGATCTACGCGATAGGAGATCTACCGGTTCTTCTATTTTAAGAAGGGGATACGTCGAGGGGTGTGTTGCTGTACTACAGTTAATCCAGTTGTTCCTTTATCAGTTTCGCTTGTTCCTTTTTAAGCTGAAGTTGTTCCTTTTTAAGTTTCGTTTTTCCTTTTTAAGTTTCGCTTGTTCCTTTTTAAGTTTCGTTTGTTCCTTTTTATGTTGAAGTTATTCCTTTTTAAGGTCAAGTTGTTCCTTTTTAAGTTTCGTTTGTTCATTTTTATGTTGAAGTTATTCCTTTTTAAGTTCAAGTTGTTCCTTTTTAAGTTTCGCTTGTTTCTTTTTAAGATTCGTTTGTCCTTTTTAAGATTCGTTTGTTCCTTTTTAAGTTCAAGTTGTTCCTTTTTAAGTTCAAGTTCCTTTTTAATTTTCGGTTGTTCCTTTTTATGTTGAAGTTGTTCCTTTTTAAGTTCAAGTTGTTCCTTTTTAAGTTTCGCTTGTTCCTTTTTAAGTTCAAGTTGTTCTTTTTTATGTTTCGTTTGTTCTTTTTATGTTCAAGAATTTCCTTTCAGTTACAGTTGATCATTTTTAAGATTCGTTTGTCCTTTTTTGGTTTCGTTTGTTCTTTTTTAAGTTCAAGTTGTTCCTCTTTAAGTTTCGCTAGTTCCTTTTTAAGTTTCACTTGTTCCTTTTTAAGTTTCACTTGTTTTTTATTAGGTATGGCTGTGCGAGAAGTTCAACCTGGCAGAGCCTAAAATGGGAGGTCATCCTAGGTGGAATCGTTGGTCGAGCATGTTTGGAAAACGGCTTATCCTGAAGAAATGGGAGGAAAGTGGCATCACCTTTTCAAAAATTTACGAGGGAGACTTCATTCAGACTCAGTCGACGACCCTGACTCAGAAAGAGAGGGAAATCATTGGTCAGGCTGAAAAAACTCAGCGAACCAATAGTGATTGCCAGTCAACAAGCAGCGAACCTAGGCTGCAATTGAGGGACTGCAGCATCCCTCGGGACCCACTACGGGAAGAATTGGAGTTTGAAATGTTGAAGACAAAATGGCTTCAAGCAGAAGTTGCACTGAATGAGGCAAATGAAGAGGTTAAGAGGCTGAATGAGGAACTTAGGAAGTCCAGGGAGGAAAATGAGACCCTAAGGGAAGAGATTGCATCTCTTCGAGGATATTGTATAGAAGGTGGACAAGAAGGAAGAGAGGATGAAAGGAGGGATGAAGAGCAGGAAAGAGAGGAGGAGAATATGAGGGAAATAAAGAATGAGATTGAGAGGGAAAGAGAAAGAGAAAAAGAAGAGAGCAGGAGAGAGGAGAAAAGGAGAGAGGAGAGGGAAAGAGAAGAGAAGAGGAAAGAGGAGGAGAAAAGGATAGAGGAGAGGGAAAGAGAAGAGAAGAGGAAAGAGGAGGAGAAAAGGAGAGGATAGGGAAAGAGAAGAGAAGAGGAAAGAGGAGGAGGAGAAAAGGAGAGAGTCCTTATGTTCCCCCAGAGCCTGAGTATGAGCATACATTTTCCCATAATGCTCATTATGACCATTACGCATCCGCGTACAATCCGAGAGTGATGGATTCATGGGGAGACAATTCATATCCAAATTCTTATACTTCATTTTCACCCCAGTATCCTCCTCCCGAATACCCAGAATTCTACCAACACCCCACTCCAAATCATTGGACTCATTCTCAGCCCATCAACACCCAACCCAAAAATTTCCCAAGCTCTGACTTGGACCTCACTGTTGACCCCAAATTTGATTCCTTAAAACAAACCCTCCAAACATTCATGGAAACCACTCAAACTTTATTGAAGTCCAACTTGAATTCCTTGCAAAATATGGAATTGCAAGTGAGTCAAATGACACAACAATTCCATGAACGCGAGGAGGGTCACCTTTCTTGTCAACATGAGGATTCATCTTTTGATATCGAACCACCACCACATCCACAAATTCAAAGCACAACCTTTCAAAGTCAAACTCCTAGTCAACCTGAGGGACTTGGGGTTTCAATTCACGATCACTTAGTGGAGGATTCGATTCAAATTGAGAATAACTTGGACCAGTTCTATTATGAGTCGGCACAGGATTGTGCCTTACCTTTTTGTCCCGTGGCCCTTGAGCCACATGATCTTATTGTTGTACCTCCTAAGGACTCACCTCTGGTGGAGCAAGAGCTCCCTAGTACCCTCAACTTCAAACAACCTGATGAGAGTTTGTCTCTCACTATTGTTCCTGATCATCTTGGAAATGATGGAACATCAAACAACCACATTGCTCATGAGGGTATTAGGAGTTCCTTGGAGGATACCTTGGGTATGAGACCCACTTCCTGTTCTCCTGGTGAGTTGGACATGCATAACGAGGTGCTTGACCTCGTTCCGACCCACCAGCCTGTTGGTTGGAGAGTTTGGATTGATGATCATAACTTCAGTTCCGCAACGGGAGATATTTTTCTTCCGTTGCCCCTTATTTCCCAAACTCTTGAGAGGTTCAAGCTCTTTCAGTTTGATCCTTTGAATGAGACGCCTTTGCGTCCAATTCATGAACCTCTCGTTTCATCTGGTGCTCTTTGTGAAGGGGGCCCACGCATGCGTATTCTGGCCCCGCGTGGTGTCATGTTCCCTTTCCAAGTGCATTGACCCACTCTTGAGGTTCCCATTTGATGTCTTTTGACAAATGAAGATGGGAACTTATGTTTGTACATAGTTATATAAAAAAAAAGAAAAAAAGGAAAAAAAAAGAAAAAGAAAAAGAAAAAAAAGAAGTACAATAAAAGACTCCTTCAGTGAGCATTGATTGTTGTGAGCCCCAACCCTTGTGTATTTGGGCTCCATTTCTTTCACGTATTTGTATCCCTTCTTTAGCATCTCACAGGTTTTGAGGGAATTCGGGTTATGTCCATCAACATGACCTTGCACTTCCCTTTGTACTTCATGTTGGTGAGATCTCTTCTGTTTCATGCATACATCCATGTCGTATTTTGCTCACATTCATTGAGGACAATGCATGAAGTAGGTGTGGGGGGGTGTTTTACGTGTGTACATAGTCGAGTCTTTTTCCTTTGATTTTGTTTTCTTTTGTTTGCATTGTTAGGGTCATGATAGTGTGCTGCATTTAATATCGATATATTTGCTTGCCATGATCCTTGGGTGACTTGTCTTCTTTTGCTTGCCTAGTGCTTCAAAATTTTCACATTTCTTTCAAAATCTTCATGTGTTTTCGAAAGAAAATGTTTTGTGGGTTTTGCGTGTGTTTAGCATGTGCAAAACCGTTGAGAGGCAAAGTAAAAAGAAAGCTCCCAAAATTGTCTTGAACTTAATGCATTAGGATATCTAGTACGTGGCTTTAGGATTTATCGAGTCGTTAGGATGCACCCCAGTTTTCCCTTGGGGGTGAGTAATCAGTGGGTTTCAGTGCTCAAACATTTAAAGAAGTCCACCCTGAACCTAGTGAGTCAAATACATCGTGTTTGTTAATTTAGGAAGTTTGTTGTAGTCAAGGGCCCTTAATATCTTTTTGTGAAACTTAAGTGTAGGGGTTTTGGTTCCCATGTAGATAAATGAATAAATAAGTGGTGTTCTCTCTTCTCGCACGGCTCCTATCACTCGGGAAAGTAGGTCTGAGGGGACTTTGTGCCTGGTGCTTTCGAGTCATCTGACTTGGGATGCACCGACCGAACTCCCGTTACACGGGTGGTAGGGATCGCCCTATGTGGAGATTTGGGGGAAGGTGTACGTGATAGTGTAAGTCCTCATAGGCAATGATGCACGAAACCTGACCTTGGGAGAATCAAACACCAACCAATATATGCTCCAAAGAAAAAAAGAAAAAAAAGAAGAAAAGAAAAAAAGAAAAAAAAAGAAAAGAAGAGTCAAATAAGAACCAAAATGGACTTTACACTTTGTTTCACATTCAGAAGTTAAGGTTGCCCATGTCTTTCACTTAATTCCTTATTTAACTCTCACGAATAACTCATTAGGCTAGGTGTGTGGACTGATTACATATATAGAGTCGACCCGTAGTATTACCGCATTCCATGATCGACAAAATAAGTCCAACGAGTCGTGTAGCTAGATTGATTAATGCATCTTGTTCGGATTTTGTGGGTATATCCGCTGAAAACCCTCAGGAGACACCACTCCTCCTCCTTGGCAACAAGGAGGTTTAACGGCTTGTTGCACATGCTAAGTGCAACCGTGATTCCTACGAAAGTGAGTTAGGATTTCTTGTTTCTCGTTTGTTTTTCCCTTTCTTTGTTTTGCTCGAGACTAGCAAAAACTTAGGTGTGGGGGTATTTGATTGACATCATTTCATGCTTATATTTGTACCTTATATCCATTATCTTACACCTAAGCAATGCTACGTGACGAGTTTTATGTTTAGTTTTCAGGAATAAATAGGTTTGAAGAGATGAAGCATAAAAGGACCCAAAAGCTGGGAAAAAGGACTGAATTGTGAGATCTGGGGACCAAGATGCAAGGGAGAAGGACCTGAATGCAAGACAGAAGGACCTAAGAGCAAAACAGAATACTTCACACCATCATGGGGAGTATTTTAGCAATTGGATTCGGGTCGGACCTCCAACAAACCAACCAGATGCATCCAAGACCAACAAACACTTCAAGCAAAGCCCACAAAGAAAACCAAACGGATCTAAACCATATAGACCGCCAATTGGCGGTCTGGAACCGCCAATTGGCGGTCCAGATGGCCCAGAATCCGTTTAGTTTTCTGTAGCACGTGTATTAGTGTATGCTTAGTGTATTTTTGGTATTGGTTTAGTCCCACATCGGGAGATTGTCCCGGATTAGCTTTTTCCATGCCTATAAATAGAACTCTTCACCTTCCATTGTAATCACCCATTGTTTGGTGGCATTCTCTCTACTAAGGAGTGAGCCTTGAAGCAATAACTCAAGGTGGAGAAGGATGCTACCTTCAATGTGAGTCATTGTTAATAAAAGTTTATTTGTTTCTTTTAATCTTGTTTTGTTATGTTGTTTGCTTTGTGTGGGTTGTTTTACTTTGTTTAATTTCTTGTTTAGTAATTTTAGTATCTTAGTTAAATGTTTTCTTTACTTAGTCTAATCAGTAGTGTAATGAGTAGTGAGTAGTTCCATCCCCATTTGGGGGGTGGAGAAATATGTGATATAATTATGTAGTGTATTAAGTGTGTGTTATTTTTATCCATTGAGCTTTATATGATTTCCATAACCATCTAATGGGTCTCCACTCTTATCTTTGATATGCTAATGCTCTTGAATGAAGCTTAGCTTATGCTTTGATTAGTGGACCTATTTTATGGGGAATGATAAGGTTAGGATATGGATGAAGTTAATATTGGAGACACAATTTGTAGTGTATGTGCTCTTGTTGCCTTTACCTTAGCTAATGTCTTGTATGTTTTAATGATGTAGTGAAATCTTAATTCATGTAGAGGCATAGTAGGGTATAGTCTTTATACTTGAGTTCATGTTGCTTCATTCCAATTATTGTCTTGTATGTTTTAATGATGTAGTCTTATCTTAATTCATGTAGAGTCAAAGTTGGATGTAGTTTTATGATTTCATGTACTACATGTTGTGAGGAGCTTAATGAACACACACACACACTTCTTTATGTTCACATTATTTCTCTACCCCCTTTGGGGCTTAGTTTATTGCTTATCTCCATTTCCATTTGCATCTTAGTGTAGTTTAGTGTAACCAACCTTTCTTCCCTTTCTTTACCTCTCGCCTTCGCACAAACCAAGTGTCGACACACCTCCCAGTGGACGACCCGTATTTGCCACCGCTTCAACGCGGTCGTGCACTTGCGGTTAAATATAAAACGAGATCAATCAGAGGCCAAAGTGATGCATTGCATACATTGCATCATATGTCTTTCATTTAGATTACTTTTATATCAATAAATGCTACTAAGGTATGTGTTTAGTCTTATTTACAGAATACAGGGACCTGAATGCAAATTACCCACATTCCGAGCATAAACGCGTGCAAAAGACTCATTTCTATCATAAAGACCAAGTTCAAGCTTATCGAGTTTCAAATGGAAATGTATCCAAGCATAAAAGCATTCAAGACCTAATCACAAAAAGAACAAGGACTTGAGTAGCTTAGGACTCAATTGCAAAAAGACAAGGACCTAATTGCAAATCACGAGTAGCTTTTATTATCTTGGAGAAAATCTAAAGAAAAATCAATGTGGATCTTCAAATATATAAAAGAATTAATCCGGAGCTCAAAAGAATGGAAAGAATCAATCCAGACGCGTAAAGGAGGATCAAATCATACCATAAACATTCAACCAAAATCTGGACCAAATCAGAGCATGATGTGCTGCGATTCCGCCGCATATCACACACACCATGCGGCGATTCCGCCGCCCCCTAGTTGATCCGTGTGTTCCAATTTTGTCCAGTCGTGTCTGGACACGTGTACTCTCCAATTCTATACTTAGGTCGCTTGTAACAACTATAAATAGACCCGAGAACGATGTTAGAAGGGTCCTTAGTCTTTGGTTGTAGTTTTTATTCTTAATCTTAGTTTTGTATTCTTCTTTTCATTAATAAAATTCTGTCTTTTATTTCTTACTTTTAGTTTTCTTTTGTAATGTCTCAAGGACCCCTTCTTCATCCCTCTATGAGTTTCTAACTTCTTCCAAAGGGTGGAGGTGACAGATTTAGGGTGAAGAGAAGATGAATGAATGTTATTATTTTAAGTTCGTGATTAGTATATTTTGATTACTTGAGTTTATGTTAAATCATTTATCATGTAATGCTTCATAACTAACATGATTTATTATAAGTTTCTGAATTCTCTAATCTAAACCCTAAATCTAAACCTCCACCCAACGAAATTCTCTTCTTTGTTCTTGTTTTAGTTTTAATTGTTCTTGTTTCTTGCTTTAGATAATTAAAAATCAAAAATCTCAAAACCAACTTATTTCTTCTCTCCTTCTTTCCCCCAATCGAAATCACACTAATAACAAATCTCTCCCTCCTTGTGTTCGACCCGTATTTGCCACGTCTTCATTGACGCCGTGCACTTGCGGTATATGTCTAATTCTCATCACGAAGCTTCAAAGAAGAGGTTGAGGGAAGAGGTAGAAAGAAAGAGGGTAGAGGAGGAAAATGAGAAAGAGAAGGAGAGGGAGAAAGATGAGAAACGAACACAGGAGAGAAGAGAGGGGGATAAGCAGAAGGAGAAAAAGGAGGACGAGGGAAAGGAAAAACCCCTCAGGGCAGACTGGGGGGCCAAAGGATCACGCTTAACGGCCAAAAAACAAGAAGTTGAGGTGAAAGAAAGGAAGAAAAAAGAAGAGGAACGGAATAGGGGAGAAAGAAGGCTCCAGAGGAGCATGAACAAAAAAAGAAAGCGGGATGGGAATGACGATTTCAAGTTGGCTCATCTCGGGAGAGAGAATATGCCAGACGTTGACATGGATGCATTGGCCACATTGAGCCCCGATGAGCTGAACATTGTACTGAAGGTGACCACACCTACACATAACCAACGGGAGGTGATCTGGAGAGGTGATTCATGTTTCTTCACACGTTCCGACCTGAAGGAGCTAATGACAAAGGGGATGGATTTGACCAACGAGGCGATAGACAGTATTTTTGTGTACTTGAAGAGCGCCAAAAAACAGAAAACTACCCCCCAAGAGGTAATTTGTATTCCAAGCTTCTATTCGGAAAGAATTATGATCGATCAAGGGAATACCATGATTGAAGAGTGGCTGACGCCCAAATTACAAGGCCAGGAAACGGGAAGCCTCGTCATTGCACAACCATTGCTGGTGTCAGAACACTGAATCCTTGTAGTTGTTAATGACTTAGACAAGGAGATCCTGCATTACAACAGTTGCAGTAGGGAGCTGGTCCCATGCGAAAGGTCAACCCAACGGAAACGAAAAACCCAAGACACTTCACTCCATCAGGGGTGAAATGGCCATTACTTTATTGAGGGGCTCCCGCTGCTGTGTCGAATTCAAGTAGTGCATAGTTGTAAATTAAAACAGGAACAAATACATTTTATAGTTGTTGTAATTAAAACTTTTCCATACTCCAAAGTAATAGCTCCAACATTTAAGGTAGACATAACATAAAAAGAAACAGACATAACATAAAAAGGAACAGACTTCACTTAAAAAGGAACATACTTCACTTAAAAAGGAACATACTTCACTTAAAAAGGAGCAGACTTCACTTAAAAAGGAACAGACTTCACTTAAAAAGGAACAGAAATCAGTTAAAAAGGGACAGACTTCACTTAAAAAGAAATAGAAATCACTTAAAAAGGAACAAACATCTCTTAAAAAGGAACAGACATCCCCTAAAAAGGAACATACATCACTTAAAATGGAACAGACAACACTAAAAAAGGAACAGAAATCAGTTAAAAAGGGACAGACATCACTTAAAAAGGAACATAAGTCGCTTAAAAAGGAACAGACTTCACTTAAAAAGGAACAGACAACACTTAAAAAGTAAACGAGGTCACTTAAAAAGGAACCGACTTCAAATAAAAAGGAACATAAATCACTTAAAAAGAAACATATTTCAATTAAAAAGAGACAGCCATCGCTTAAAAAGTAATAGACTTCACTTAAGAAGGAACAGACTTCACTTAAAAAGTAACAGAAATCAGTGAAAAGGGGACAAATTTCAATTAAAAGGGGACAGAAATCACTTAAAAAGGAACAGACATCTCTTAAAAAGGAACATACGTCACTTAAAAAAGAGCAGACTTCACTTAAAAAGGAGCAGACTTCACTTAAAAAGGAACAGACTTCACTTAAAAAGGAACATAAATCAGTTAAAAGGGACAGACTTCACTTAAAAGGGAACAAACATCTCTTAAAAAGGAACAAATATCTCTTAAAAAGGAAACAGACATCCCCTAAAAAGGACATACATCACTTAAAAAGGAACAGACAACACTAAAAAAGGAAAAGAAATCAATTAAAAAGGGACAGACATCACTTCAAAAGGAACAGAAATCGCTTAAAAAGGAACAAACTTCAGTTAAAAAGGAACAGACAACACTTAAAAAGTAAACGAGGTCACTTAAAAAGGAACCGACTTCAATTAAAAAGTAACAGAAATCAGTTAAAAAGGGGCAGACTTCACTTAAAAGGGAACAGACTTCACTTAAAAAGGTAAACGCACTTAAAAAGGAACAGACTGCAACTCACAGTTAAAAAGGAGAACCGCTAACTTATAAAGGTACTCGCAATTCATAAAAAGGAACATATATCACTTAAAAAGATACAAGTCAGAGTTAAAAAGGAGAACCGTAAACTTAAAAGGGAACTTTACACTCACAATTAAAAGGGAACTTTACATTTAAGAATAATTGTGGTCTTACAAAAAAGTACAAAATTCAAAGACCAAGACTTAAAAGTGCATAATTAAGGAGCAATTTGGTCGTAATACAACTTCATGTCCCAATCGTCAAAATCTGGATCCCCTGGTCTAGGTGCGACCTGATGCATAGGTGATTTGCCCTTCCTTCGATACTTGCTCTTTTCTGTGAAGGGAATGTGTTCTAAAAGTTTTACTTTTAAATGCCAATTATTATGAATTGAATGAGAAATCATTTTGTTCCTTGTTTATGTTATTCGTCTTTTAGAAGTGTTAAGGAAGAGGCTCTTGGTCCTTAACCGTAGAGCTCTAAAAGATATTGGTTTGCATAAAACAAAAGATATTCGCAATCATGGTAATTAACATGGAACATTAATTACCGAGTTAAGATTGTCGTGTTGGTCATAGATCATTGTTGCTCTACAAGTGAGTGACGACACGGGTATGCAAAAGAGGAAAATATTACTTTTGTATACTGAATAGACCTAATAAGTAAAATATTATAGAAATGTGTTTCTGTGTCATTAATATTTTACTGTGTCTTTGATCCTTTGATATGAGACTTATATCTGATCACTTAAGGAAGACTTAATTAGATCAGTGTCTTGAACTATCGATCAGTGTAGTGTAAATGCATCGGTTGGTTAAGTATAACTTTCGTTGGAGAAGAGAGTTAGTCAAAAGATTATCATTGCCCCTCTTAATTGAGTGATGATATTAGTGGGCCCCTTGATAAAGCAAAGTTATAATGTGCACAATGTGATTTGAGTTAAGTCACATATTTATAACTAGCTTAAAGAGATCAAGAAATGAATACTAATACAAAGATGACACAATACTACTTTGTGTGTATTCTTAATATCATGATGCAAGGGACGGACACAAGTGGTGCACTCCATCACTAAATGGATCGTGTTTTGGTTCGAGTGGAATTAAGACATCTAACTAATTGGGAGCTATAATGTGTAGCTAGATACCGCTTACAGCTTGTGATATTAAGCTCTTAATATCACTGCCAACTTAGTTTAGATCCTCCCATAGGTCACACCGCAAAAACCGTGAAACAAGAAGCTTGATTTTTGGTTCATATGATGTGTCGGGTTTCTTATAGAAAATATGACACATGTGGTGAACAAGTAAAATCAATTATGTTGTATATAAACATAATTAGAATCATGATAAATTCATATGAGATGCATATATTATGGGGTGCAATAATTTATTGTTGCATAGGATAATACATTGCATAAGTTGTGAATTTGGTAAAACCCCTTAAGTTCAAATTTTGTTGGAAATAAATCCAAAATTTGAAATAGGCAAAATCGGGTAAAAGTTCGGTAATCCGTTGAGGTTCGGTCGACCGAAGGATCTATGGATCGGTCAACCGAACGTGGAACGGATAATCGTAATTGATTGACCGAACTTGACCAAAGTGCCTGGAGCTTTGGTACGGTGTACCGAACCAGAAACGGTCGACCGAACAATGTCAAGTTCCGATATTTTCGGTTAACCGAATAGCACTCGGTCTTGGACGAGAATTGGTCCGATCGGTTAAGGAGAATTTTTCTCCTTAAGATTCGGTCATCCGTCACGTACTCGGTTAAACGATCGTGACAAATTTGGTTAACCGAGTGGGACTCGGTAAACCGAACAGCGGTCGATTTTCTGCCTTTGATTATTAAGAGATTAATTTGATCGATGGTTGGATTAGCTCCAAATTTGGTCAAACGTTTTGTGGGTGCATATAATGCATTATAGAATTAATTTGTGAGAGAATTTGTCATAAAACTGTGGCTTAAGAATAGCCATGATTAAGAGTAAGATTGGAACCTATAAATAGGTCCTTATTCTCCCTAGTTGTAACACACAATTCAATAATTATTTTCTCTCTTAATTCACCACAAAAACCCACGAAAATTCTCTTAGTTTTCTAAGTCTTTGGAAGGAGAAATCTCAGAGGCTAAGGAAGGGGTTTGTAGCTAGATTCTAAGCTTGTTTGGAGATCGATAGGCTAGCTTCTTTCTCTCCAACCTTGTTTAGGGTTTCGGTGAACACTCGGAGGCATCCGGCGCGGAGAGAAGCATCCCCAACGTCTCCGAATCTTCAAGAAGTTTTTGAGAACTTCTAGGTATGAATTTCGGAGCCCTTGTTTGTTTTAATAGAGTTTTGCAACTAGATGTTAAAACAAACTAATGCATGCATGAAATAAATCAAAGAAAATTGTAATTGATCCTTATTATACATAAAAATTTCGAAAATATATATGTATAATTAAACATAAAATCCTACATTCTGCTGTGAGACCCTTTTTTGGCTTCTTTGAAGAATTCTCTCGGCTAAGGAAACCCGACGTCTAGTAGGCGGTCTTCCTGGACGGGTTACTTTGCCTGGATTGCGCAAAGAGGTACCGTCGGCCACAACTTTATCAACTATGTGAGGGGCGTGGGGAATGTTAATACGAGACCTGAGCCACTCCATACATTTCACGCCCTTAAGATAGCTTTCATGAGAAATGAATGCTTCCTGTGCAATCCAAAGAGCGCGACCCATTATGTCGGCGTGACGACTCAGCACATCATTCTCCAATACGTTATCGGCTTGATACATCTTTTCTCCATAGCTCCGACGAATATCCTTCCGCCATCGATCTGTGATGTAAGACGGCGGGAGTAATGCATTAGGATCTAACCGTGCAAATACGACCAGGAGATGACAGCAAAGAATACCAACACGCTTAAACAGTTTACAATCACATGTCAAGTTCAGACTTGTCCTCTCTACAAGGAAACGTTTCGATAATAGTTGCTCACCGACCCATACACGTTCAGTCACCTTGTAATGAAACGCATCGGCTCATTGCAACTCCTCGGTTAGGTCGCAGTTCATCATCTTACCAATTTGTAACTGTACTTTCTTAAAAACCCCTACGGTATACAACTCGCTCATTTGACTCTCGAAGGGATATATTGAAACCATTTGGGGTTTCTTATGCAGGCAATCAAAATCCGATTAAGCTTCCTTCTCGTACTTGTAACGTAGAGCAAGTTCGTATTGTTGAACGAACTGCTTAAGGGTGGTTCTAGAAGATAAGTACTTGTCGAAGAAGGAGTTCATACTTTCGCTTCTTTGGGTAGAAGTCGTTCCAGCGAAAAAACAATCACACAAGTAGGCAGGTACCCAAGACTCACGGGTACCGTAAATTGTTTGGAGCCAACTATGTTCTTGAAGGTCAAAATCAACCAGGAAACCGTGTCAATTCCGCTAAAATTCAGCTGGGTTCTTTGAGTCATAGACAATCAAATTTAGATCAAATAACATGTGATGTCGATACTTCGTCGGCAACTTCACGGGAGCTTTGTTCATTATGTGCCAAATGCAAAATCGGTGTCTGTCATTTGGGAGGACATTCCTTACAGCAGCAGTAATGGCCCCACATTGGTCCGTTATGATAGCTGGTGGAGGGATATCTGCAAGGAAAAATAAAAATCGCTATAAAGGAAACGAGGTCTCTTAAAAAGGAACTGACATCAATTAAAAAGGAACATACTTCACTTAAGAAGGAACAGAAATCACTTAAAAAGGAACAGAAATCACTTAAAAAGGAACAGACATCTCTTAAAAAGGAACAAACATCCCCTAAAAAGGGACAGACATCACTTAAAAAGGAACAGACAACACTAAAAAGGAACAGACTTCACTTAAGAAGGAACAGAAATCACTTAAAAAGGAACAGAATACACTTAAAAAGGAACAGACATAACTTAAAAAGGAACATACTTCACTTAAAAAGGAACAGACAACACTAAAAAGGAACAGACTTCACTTAAGAAGGAACAGAAATCACTTAAATAGGAACATACTACACTTAAAAAGGGACAGACATCACTTAAAAAAGAATAGACTTCACTTAAAAAGGAATAGACTTCACTTAAAAAGGGACAGACCAGAGTTAAAAAGGAACAGACTTCACTTAAAAAGGTACAAACCTCACTTAAAAAGAGACAGACAACACTTAAAAAGAAACGCACATAAAATAAAAAGGAACATACATCAGTTAAAAAGTAACAGACTTCACTTAAGAAGGAACAGACTTCACTTAAAAAGGAATAGACTTCACTTAAAAAGGAAACGAGGTCACTTAACAAGGAACAAAGCACACTAAAAAAGGAACAGAAATCAGTTAAAAAGGGACAGACATCACTTAAAAAGGAACAGACAACACTAAAAAGGAACAGACTTCGCTTAAGAAGGAACAGAAATCACTTAAAAAGGAACAGACTACACTTAACAAGGAACAGACATAACTTAAAAAGGAACAGACTACACTTAAAAAAGAACAGACATAACTAAAAAGGAACAAACTTCACTTAAGAAGGAACAGAAATCACTTAAAAAGGAACAGACTACACTTAAAAAGGAACAGACCAGAGTTAAAAAGGAACATACTACAATTAAAAAAGGAACAGACTTCACTTAAAAAAGAACGCACATAACATAAAAAGAAACAGACATCTGTTAAAAAGTAACAGACTTCACTTAAGAAGGAACATACTTCACTTAAAAAGGAAACGATGTCACTTAAAAAGGAACACACTTCACTTAAAAAGGAACAGACAACACTAAAAAGGAACAGACATCAGTTAAAAAGGAAACAGACTTCACTTAAGAAGGAACAGACATAAGTTAAAAAGGAACACACAGTCATTCAAAAGGTTTTAGAAAGAAGTTCAAAATGAACAGGCACAACTAAAAAAGGAACACACAACACTTAAAAAGGAACACACATCACTTAAAAAGGAAAACCAATAACTCAAAAATCATAAAGGACAACTCTACATACGTATCTCCCATACACGAAAGTCACGTCTGAAAGAGCCATATGTAGTTTTCAGTGGTCTCGGAAGACAGCAAAGCGCAACCGAGCAACACAGACTCGAAATGGTGATTAACTCCCACAAATGGTGCAAAGGGCATGTCGTATTTGTTTGTGAGGTACGTAGTGTCGAAACATATAGCATCCCCAAAGTATGAATAGGCAGCACTGGAACGGCAGTCGGCCCAGAAAACGTTCCTTAGTCTTCCCTCGTCATCCATATCCACGACATAGAAAAACATTGCATCAATCTTCTGCATCTTAATGAAATAGTTCTGAAGAGCTTGTGCATCGCCGGGTCCCATTTTCAAATTCCTTACTTCGGTTATAACATTCCTGCACACACAAAAAATATTAAGGCTGCAGATTTCTACAAACAAAATAACGTACAAAAGTCTTCAAACCTTAGGTCTCTATCGTTAAAAGTAAGTTTGTCATACCCCCCAGCCTCAACAACAAACGATTGCATGGTCTTAGCAACAGAGATCCCAGAAGCATCATTGCACGCTATTCGTGCTATGGCGGCCTCAGGTACAAATCATTTCTGTCTTAGAAAACGCATCTGGTGCTCCTGCAGCATTTCATGGTTATGATTGAGATCGACAAAGTTAATCTGGTATCCCCTTGCTGGGTTTCCAGAAACCCTGATGCGAGCCGTGCACTGAACTCTACTAGATAAACGTGGCTTCATTATGCCTTGACCTTGGTCTGTTGGTGTGTTACCCTCCTTGGAACAAGTAAGAGTAGCCCGAGTAACCACACCAGCGTCGTAATGAGTATGTCGTAGCTTAACACCAAAACCACAAGCATCAGCATAGTCGTTGTAAAAAGCTCTTGCTCCTTCGAAAGAGGGGAAAATCATCTTCTCCTTAGGAATGTTTAATGTCATTTCCATTTGAGTGAAGATTTCTCTCAAAACGAAGAGAAATGAACGAAAATGAAGAAGAAAGGAAGAAGTGACAGTGGTCATTCCTTGCATCTTCGTCAAAAAGAGGTATGGAGCAGGTGGGAGCGCCAAGAGGAATGATATGATTTGGAGCACGTCTGATTTGAGATGCATTAAATGCGGCTGCCCCCTCTGCCCGCAAAAAATATTAAACTGGCTGAACTGGATTTGTTCAACTCAGCAGCGTCCCGCCACAACATCTCGGAGAGCGGCTACTAAACATTTTCCTTTTTTGAATGTTGTTATCACGGACTTGTGTTTTAATTGCATACTCTAGGCTGCTAATAGACTACTATGTCCTCTTTTATAACCCTATCATGGGTATCAAACTTTGTTTTCCTTCACCTTGCTGTGGATCATAGCTTGGTTAATTTTAATTAAATGCGATTCCAACTTTCACAAAGAAAAAAGAGTGATTAAAGGAGTGAGATAAAGTCTGATTTTAGCATGTTTTCTTTCCACATCTATTGTTGCCTTTTTCCAACTTTTATTCCTTGAATCAAGTGTATCTTATAATGTGAATATCTTATTCCTTGAATATCAGTGGCCTACATATGATGTGAAAATCGAGTTGCGTCAGCTAGTTACCTAAAAGTATCTTATAAACATCATACACAACGATGATATCAAGACTCCCTCTACACAAATTCACGAATAAAGCTTTCTTCTCCTCTATTACACTGATATTCTATGGAATCAAGTCTGGAAGTGGGAACTAAGTATGAAACACAAAGGAAAAGAGATATTTCATGGCATGGTGGTCTGTGATGGAATCTGTCCTCACACATAGATTTACAAATGGAACTAAGAGATGTTCTGTATGCACACTGGAATCAGCTGGTCCTATACTTCATGAATAAGCAACTTCAGATGGGCAGGAACCAGGAGGTTTCCATTTGATCTAGAAAAATATTCTTGAGTATAATTGAATTATAGATTTTGTTTTGCCAAATATTCCTGTTGATTAAAGCTTCATTTCTGTAAAGAATCAGATTGCTGGACAATGTTGAGATTAGAACATTCCCAAACTTTCATGATAAAATGAGAAATTCCTGTTAGAATTCAATAATACTGAAGGGTCAGTCTGCAAGGAACCTGAGTTCACTAAATGGGGTTCAGAGATTTTGATTTAAATTGATGTTAGCAAGTTCACCAATGCACACTTGAGAACTGCTTGACATTGTTGTTTATCGTACTTTGTATCATGCAATTAAGGTTTATTTTAGTTGTGACAAATTTTTGAAATAAACTTTTTTTTGAATTGTTTCCATATTCAACAATGTATATGAATAATAATATCTAATTTCTTTCATAGAATTCACAAATCAAATGCTTATTATTGATTTGGCCCGAGCATAGTTCAATTGGTACCTAAAACTGACTTGAATTTTCCAACTCACAAGTGCGTGTTAGTAGTAAGAAAATTGTATTAAGGACCTTATAATCTATATCATTTTGGTGCAAAAAATACATTTGAACAAAATTGTATTGAATAAATTTAATTGTATAACTGTAAATGTCAATCACTATCATGCAATCAAACATTCATTATACTTGTACTAGGTGGATGATCCATTTAAAAGAAAGCATAATATTGACGGTCCTACCAAATATTTTAGTTTCCTATTCTCCTCGCAAGTCACAGAAGTCATCATTGATTCAACAACTTGAAACTAAACACATAATGAAATTTTGCTTCTTAGGATCACATTTGTTAAGCGTCATTTCCATGAAGCTTCAAAAGGATGGGGAGATCGACAAAGAAGTTAGTCATAGAATTAGGTCATGGTAGATAAAATGACGGCAAACGTCATGTATCTTATGTGACAAGAAGATTTCTCTCAGGTTAAAAGGAAATTTTTATATGACCGATATAAAGATGAACGTGACTACGAAAAGACAACACGTGCAAAAGATGAACATGACTGAAATAAGAATATTGCGATGGATGTGTGGACATACACAGATAGATCAGATTGGAAATAAAGAAATTCGCGAGAGAGTTGGAGTTTTCCCAATTGAGGAGAAGCTTATAAAACATAGGATGAGATGGTTCAGACATGTACAAAGAAAACATATGAAGACACCGGTTAGAAGGGAAGTGTTGAGCCGTGACGAAGACATAAAAAGAGGGAGAAACAAATCAAAATTAACTTGGAGAAAACAGTTAAAATATACCTAAAAGATTGGGATATTCCCAGGTATTTGGCGTTGGATAAGAGTGCATAGAAGAAGGTTATTCACGTGCCCGAACTATGATTCTTTTAAATTCATTTCTAACCTACCCCAACTAGTTTGGGATTAAAGACTTTGTTGTTGTAGGATCACATTTGTAGTAGGTTGAGATCTACATTTACTTTGAAATGATGGAAAAGTATGAAAGCCACATGACAAAATAATTAAGTATGGAAGTAACAAAAGACCAGCAAAGTGCAGTTCAACTTTTGCAGGTTTACATGTTACAAGGACAACATACATGAGGTTCTCCCTCACGATCTAAAATTTATCTTAGATCTAAACATTTTTTTCTGGAAAAAAAAATCAAGTTCTACAACTCATTACATCCCACATTTTGAAATCAGGAAAGGGACTACAATGTAGGTACAAGCTAGATGCAAAATTTAAAATATACAAATTATAAGAAGATCGTCGATGAGAACACTTACGGATTTTGAAGTTACGCATCGACCGCATCCACCTGAAGAGAGTTTTCCGGTGGAAGACAGCCGGGTCGAAGATAGCCACTATAAAAATTATTAGAGGCGAAAGAGTTACTCTCATTGGTGATCTGGCTATCAGATCCAGAATCGAGACCACAAAGCCCATCACCTTCATCTAGAATCCGGTATGTTGAAGAAGTTGGCTCTGTCCCATCATGGGACAGCCGAGAAGAAATTTGTTCACCCAAATGCAAGGAGTTTATAAGCTCATTATTAGTATCGTGTGACGACAAAACGAACCCAGAACTCTCAACTCCAGCTTCATCTCTTTGCCCAAAATCATCAGCACTTGGAGAAGTATGTAGCGGTCTTGTTTCCCCTTCACTCTGTTCCTTTTGGTAATTTTGGAGCTCCTTTTCGTACTTCGTTTTGAGCCATTTAAGCTCCTGCCTGATCTCATTTTCGTAATCGTCTGGCAAGTTGGGTGGCGGCTGCTGGTACCCGACTCCCAACGTGTCAAAGCAATTCTCGTGAAAAGAGGAACTTCGACGTGATTGATTGAAAGATTTGCGTCTGAGCGATTTAGACCGAGTTTTGGCATATAATTTCCTCAAGATCTCATGATCAGATATCCCATTTTTTAATGCTGCCGGATATGTATGGAGCTCCTCCGTCTGGTTGGATAGAGCCGACACTCCCTCTTTTTCGCACTGCTCTGATCCGTCGAGCTTGTAAGTGACCTCTTCAAATCGTCCATGCATAGCCGCAGAACACCCGCCCTTTGAATGCGAGCCTACCGTGTTATTGCTGCAAGCAGGATTGTTACTTGAAAGATAACCAGCAAGAGAATCAGCGGAAGATTCATTGCTCAGGCAATTCTGGCAAACACTTGGAGTTGGGATCCCATGTGGTTCTTCAAAACCCGGCCCTCGCTTCCAATCAGGTACCAATGAGGCTATCTCTCCATCGATCATTTCCGCTATGCTTGTGACATCGTAATCAACAATATCCAATTCCGCAACCATTTCCGTTGCAACACTAAATGCCGTGTCTGCTTCAACGTCAAACGAAAAATAGATATTACGTATTCGACCTGCAAAACAAGCAAGAGGATCAGAAATCTTCGGTTTCATACTATCAAGACAAATACGGCACCTCTAAGTCTGGTGATACCTTCTTTGTCTGCAATTCTAAGTCTGAGAAATACGGCACCGTCATCATTCTTTCTCCCTTTGATTGTGATATCAAAATCAGGAACAAGCTCATCTTCCGAGCACTCAAAAAGCTCGATCCCATGTGGTTCTGCATCGACATCTTCGTAATCCCACACATTCTCCATATCAGATATGGGGCCATTTGAGTACCACTCGCCAATGCATTGCCCATTGCTGTTGGTTGAACTAAGTGAAGGTTGTCTCGGAAGCCTTAGTTCACTAGGTTCGTCTTCCCTTGAGGATGGGCTACATCTGTCAACCTGGAGGAACGAGTCCTTCAACAACTCCTTCGCTGCTAGTCTTCTAGATACAGTTACGAGACATTTCTCCACAAATCGCCTTACTTCTGGGTCTGACACTTTATACAAAGAGTCGGGCTTCATCCCCTACGAGAATTAACTCAAAAACATTACGTAAACAACACATAAAATATGTTGCACTGAATCACACAAAAGATCAGAAAGGTGTAAAAGAGCATTACCGATACGACTTTCTTGTAGATCTGTGCTGGATGAGTGCATTCACTATAAGGGTACTCAAAAGTCACCATTTCTAAGATGCACATTCCAAACGAGTATATGTCGACCAATTCGTTGTATTGCTCCTCATAAATCTCGGGCGCCATGAACTCCGGTGTGCCTGCAATAGAACTGAATCACCTAAATAAAACTAGTCTACAACGGATCCAAACACAATTCGAGCAAATATCAATACATTTCTCATTCAATTTAAATTGGGCAACTCACCGACGCAGTGAGCAGCATGAGATTTGCGGAGAATCGCGGCGAGACCGAGATCGCCGATCTTGACCTCACCTTGGTTTCCATTTATGAAAATGTTGTCACACTTGAGATCCCGGTGGATGACCGGTGGATCGTGGCTGTGGAGATACAGAAGACCGTTCAAGATCTGCCTACACCAATGCTTCACAGCCCTTATATTCACCCTCTTGTGTTTCTGCCTATACCTGTCATGCAATTTCCACGACCCAAAATCCAAATCAGACCCCCCCAAAATTTTAGGGACAAGAAAGTAAAAATTAAAGGGAAAAAAAACAATTTTCTCACTGTCTGAGAGTGCCTGAGGTGAACATTTCAGTGACAAAATTGATGTTCCTCCTCGACGTATCAACCCAAGAACTGTAGAACTTCATGATGTTCTTGTGTTTTAGTGTCTTGAGGAGGTGGATCTCGCAGTATAGCCTCTCGAGTTCCTCGGGGCTCTGTAGGAAATCGTTGAGCTTGACTTGATTCCAAGCAACCTCAATCCCTTCGTACTCATCGAAAGCCTTATATCTGAAATCAATTCACAAAACCCAAATCAAACTACCACCTGAAAAAACTTAAATTGTTGGGGGGAAAATGGAATCTCTGAGCTTACACAATCTTGGAAGCACCCTTGCCAAGGATCTCATTGTACTGCAAGTAATAACAGAAACCAAATCAAGTGTTAGAGGCAACTAAAGCCATAAAGATGCAACCTTTGGAGGCAAATAAGAAAACAATCAAGACCCAAAAATCAATTCGAGGGTTTGAGGCAACCAAATGCAAAAAGATTCAATCTTTGCAGCTCACCAGATGAAACAACCAAAACCCATAACACAAACAATTCGAGGGTTAGAAGCAACCAAATGCGAAAAGATCCAATCTTTGGTGCCCACAAGAGAAACCAATCAAAACCCACAAAGCAAAACCAACTTCAAAGCCATAAAGCTGCAATCTTTGGTGCCCAAAGTGGAAAATAAACCAAAACCCAGAGAAAATGAACATGTTTGGGACATGAGTGGAGTGGAGTGGAGTGGAGTACCCTTCCGTATCTTCCAGTGGGATCAACTTCCACGAACTCTGAGCCATCCAACTCCTCACTTTGGAATCCCATCTTTATCTACTTACAGCAATCAAGAGAGAAAAGAAAGAAAAAATTCGAGAAGTTGAAGGAAGAGGGAAGAAGAGGTGGACAGAACAAAGACAGAGGTGGGGATCTGAAAGTGTTGTGTTGTGTCAGAGGTGAAAAGGCTTGTTGGGTGTGTGTTTGTGGTTCATCGAAGGACAAACCTTCTCCAACTCATCTCATCCCAGGAAAAGATTACAACCCAACACCAGATTTTCTCACCAGACCAGAGACATCTCCATCTCAACCATAAAACCACTACAGGACAAACAACTACTATGTTTTGGCTTCCACCGTTTTCTATTTCTCTCTCTTTTTCTTTTTTTGAGGCAATATTTCTCTCTTGTTTGGTGTGCAGAGAAATATGTTTGCGATATGAAGCAGATAAAGTGCTTCTTCAACTAGTTTACACACACTTTGCTTGTGCTTGTTTAAATATAATTTTATGTTCTAATTGAACTTCGGAATGCAAGCTCAATGTAGTTGGAATTCGATATTTAGCAATTATAAGATTTGAAATATATAACTCTAGTGTAAGACCTTGTTTGTGACTTTTAACTTTGGATTAATTACAGTTTGACCCCCTGAACTATGTCTTGGTATCACTTTGCCCCCCTGAACTTTCAAAGTTAACAGTTACCTCCCCTGAACTTTAATTTTGTAACACTTTGCCTCCCTGAACTTCAAAAACTCATTATTTAACACACATTCGACGTTTTTTTTCCTAATTTTTTTTGTTGTATCCCTAATACACTCCTAAACCTATATTAAAGTGAAAGTTTGGATCGAAACGGAGGTCGGATATGGTTGGAATTTGGGTTGGTTTGACACTCAATTCGACCCAAATTCCAACCATATCCGACCTCCGTTTCGATCCAAACTTTCATGTAAATATAGGTTTAGGAGTGTATTAGGGATACAACAAAAAAATTAGGAAAAAAACGTCGAATGTGTGTTAAATAATGAGTTTTTGAAGTTCAGGGGGGCAAAGTGTTACAAAATTAAAGTTCAGGGGAGGTAACTGTTAACTTTGAAAGTTCAGGGGGGACAAAGTGATACCAATGCATAGTTTAGGGGTCAACTGTAATTAACCCTTTAACTTTTAACCTAGGTAAGATAGGGTTTTTTGCATGTGTGTTACTCAGTGTTCATTTTATTGCATCTGGACCTCTAGGAGACTATTTTACTCGTCCAAGTATGGAACTAAACAATCTTCTTTATTTATTTAGAATTTTATTGTTTTTAGAGTAAGAATCATATACCTTACCTCACAAGATACAAAGTATTCCATTGGGGTTTGATAAAAGCCTGGTGTTCGTCTGTTGGAAGTTTTAAGATCTAACAATTGGACTAGTTTACTCTTGAGTTGGAATGTTTGGATGTTTCACTAACTTAGACCAAATGTAGTTATCTTGTATAACTTTTTTTTATTTTTCTTCCTACAACACTTTACTTGAATCCAAAGATGTAATTTTGAAAAATATTTTAAGTTTTAACTATTTTAAGGTAGAAAAATCAACTGAGTTGTACCCAATTGCAAGGTAAGTTCAAAAATGAGTTTAAGAATCGATGCCATGATGCTAATACTAAGTTACTAACATGATGTGATGATGTTCCACGATACCATGGATTCACGAGGAGGGAATTGCAAATAATCATCCAACACTATCCACATTTATGAACCTATGCGGCATCTCTAGTCTCTTCCGTAGGATTATGCCAAAGCCAAAAAATACTGAAACTTCCAGGAAATTTCTGAAATTTCCTCATGAAAACAGTCCGATGGCATTTGCATGTGGTGGTTTCAGCATACTTGCTAATTTGGTGCACAATTCCATCAAAAAACAATGGATCAAACGTGATCGTCGAATCAATAAATGTGTTAAGTTAGATGACCTCACGTTGTCCCACTTTGTCCTTCCACCGAGATTTTGATGGAAGTTTGTTACTTCCCATAGCATATATACCAAGGAGCTAGTTTTGTGGTATGATAGAGGTACTAAAAGACTATTATCATTACAAGATTCTCGGATTGCAAACATGACATTTTTAGTGATTATAACAATGTTTTTGTTTGGCTTAATAAAACATACTCGCCCCGAAATCACGAAATCTCATTCAAAAAAAAATCGTAGAATTTCGACTACATCTAAAATTTTCGATGGACTCATAACAAGACTCGGGCTTGCAAAACCACGTGATACACTACCATTGAAATTAGGGTTGAGCATCGGTCCGGACCTGGACCAGACCGGACTCGGAGGGGATGCTCTCCGGGGTCCGGACCGAAGACCGGACCAGTCAAATTCGGTTCGGACCGAAGCCGGACCAAATTTTTTAGGGAAAAATTAGGTTTTGGATCGAGTTCGGATTGGACCGAAACCTGAACCCATCCCAGGGTCCGGATCGGACCGAAAAATGGTCTCCCCTAATTGAAATGTCTCTTAAAACCTAACTAAGTAGAACTCCGGGGTTCAGAAACAAAAAGAAGTATTCAAATGCAATTATTTGTGTGTCTTTTTAAATGTTATCATATTTTTGAAGCAAGTTATGAAGAATTTTTCTTTATTTTTTCACTAGAATCATATATAATATGGGTATACGACTCTTCATGAATATAATTATTTATATTGGAAATGGCATGGTAATTAATGTTTTGACCAACGTTTCATTTACAAGTTTGTTGTGACTTCCTACAAATTATATACTAAAAAATCATGTGTTTCTTGGATGGAGAAGAGACATGCACTATACTTCTTTTAGAATATGTTTTTGGATCATGAACTTTCGGTATTAAATTCTTAGCGAATTTTTTAATACATCTTCATTAAATTCTTAGCCAATTTTTTTAATACATCTTCCTTTTGGGTCAAATAATAATAGTACATAACTTAAAAACCAAAAAAAATCCATGGGCAGTAGCATTCCCACCGAGAAGGGAAGAATGTGCTCATTTTCATTAAATTACTTTTCCAGTAATGGATACATTTGGCAACTTGCCGCCCAACCATTTAGGTATGGCATTTCCATAGGAAAAATGATCCCCCACCCCCGGCAATGATTTCAATAAAATAAATTTGTTTAAGAATAAATGAATAATGCTTGGAAGATGACAAAACCGTGTCAATAATTCAAATCAAAATATGTAAGGAAAATTTAGTAGATCGATATTTAATGAATAAGGTTAATTATAGTTTGCTCATCTAAATTATTATTTGATTCCACTTTCCGTCCCTGAGCTTTAAAAGACGACAATTATCTCCTTAAATTTTCATTTTGTAACACTTAGTCTCCCTTAAATTTAAAAATTCATTATTTAAACCCTCATTTTTTTATTTTTTTGCAATGTATCCATAATACACTCTTAATACTAATTTAACGTGAAAGTTTAGATCGAATTGAAGCTAAGATGTTGTTCGAATTCGGGTTTGATTGGTACTGAATCCAACCTAAATTCAAACCACATCTGACATTCGACTCGATCCAATTTTTCACATTAAGTTAGTATTAAGAGTGTATTATGGATACAATGCAAAACATTTCAAAAAAAAATAACAAACGACTGTTTAAATAATGAATTTTTAAAGTTTAATGAGACAAAGTGTTACAAATGAATGTTGGGGGACTATCACCTCTTAAAGTTCAGAGGTGTAAAACTCAATGCATAGTTCAGGAAAACAAATTGTAATTAGCCATAATGAATAAAAACCAGAGGGTAAAAAACCTCAAGTGTACTTACAGACTTGGCAAAATTCTAAAACTAAAGAGATCACACGACCCCCTTCCATTACCTAGCATTGCCTTTGCATGATGCAACATTCCATGTGTTGAGCGCACTTACATGATTCAATGGTTGAACATGAATTCATCATGTCATCATCGACAATGATCATGTTTTAAAGATCACAACACATTTTCTCTCCTTCACATTAGTACGATTTTTACGCCCACAATTTTTACATTATTCGCTCATCAAAAGCGATCTTATCCCACTACTTTCTCTTTCCTCCACTTCACTTTCTTCTCCATTATTTTATGTTTTCCCCTAACAACCAACATACAACTTAATTCATTTACATCACTTAATGTAATTAATTAATAATTACGAAAATTAACAATATCTTAATTAATTAATATTTGGAAAATTCAAAACAAACATCATTAAATATTGATAATGTATTTCAATAATTTAAGCTACAAATCATTAAAACATGATTAAATAAATTACATTCTCATTCATCATTTTGTCCAAAACGATCTCATATGTTCTCGACCAAGTCCTTCTTAAACCCAAATGTTTAACTCTGTCACGAACCCAATCTCTATTATCCAAGTATTCGGTAATATCCACAATACGATCAGAGGAGCACTGGAAAGACTCATCGTTGGATGTTGTTGTTCTCCCGTGTTAATGTTGTTCTTCGACAAATACAATATTGATAATGTATATGTGTGGTCATAAGAGTATCATTCATCATCCACTATCATATTGTGCATTATGATGCATTCAGTCATTATTTTGTTAAGCAAATTTGAATTCCATGCAAGAGACGGGTTCCTAACTATTGCAAATCTTGATTGAAGCACTCCAAATGCCTGTTTTACATCCTTACGGGTTGTTTCTTGTCGGTGGGCAAATAATCTATCCTTACGAGTTTGTGGAAGAATAATTGATTGGATGAAATCCACTTACTGTGGATAGATATCATCTGTTAGATAGTATGCCATATCGTACTGATGATTGTTCACCACAAAAATTACTGGTGGTGCTCGACCTTCTAGGATGTCATTAAAAATAGGTGATCGATGTATTACATTCAGATCGTTGCACGAACCTGCAATACCAAAAAAAGAATGCCAAATGCAGAGATGTAGTACATTCATATTGTAGGATGTTACTGCTTCAATGACAATTGTTGCATTTCTACTACGCCCCTGATATTGCGTTTTCCAAGCAGCATGTAATTTTTTCCACTCCCAGTGCATAGTCCACCAACGAAAAAGCAAACATGACGGAACACGACTTCTCTTAAAGGACGTTGGAGAATATTGGGAGCATAAGTCCTTAAGTGGGTCGGTTGTCACGACGAAGCACTACAACCAAAATGGAGCGGAATGAATTATGAAGACATAATCAGAGAAGCTCATGTCATTTATGAGCGAACTCATAACGGTAAGTTTCAATTCTTTCATGTCTGACTCCTTCTGATCAAGTATTCAAAATGAGATTCCATCCTTTGAACATTTGTCCAAAACAATCCACGTGGTCGTCGCCCTGACATTATGGTAGAGGATACTCCAAAAACAAGTATCAACGGGAAACATATGCGTACTTCTGAATCCGATGAATGCCCAACCCCAAATACAGAAAGTCCTCCTCAGTCTTCGTAAAGGTTAAAAATGCAAAAACCAAAGGAAAATGAAAGGTTTTTGGGCAACCCAATGAACGTCTCTATACTGCTTGTTCCCAACTCGATTATTCATCAAAGGTAAAAGAAATTATTCTCATAATGGAGAAGGAAAAACTGGAATATCAGAAATTAAAACTTCGACACAAAGAAAATACACACACGAAAGACTTGTTGATGATGTTGTTGAATAAGGAAAAATTGACACCTGAAGAGGAAATGTTGAGAGCAACTCTATTCAAACAACTGTATAAAGTATGATTTATTTATTAATTAAGTTTTATGTATTGTTGTTTAAATGTAATTTTTAGTTGGTCTTAAAAATATTATGAATTTTAGTTACTTATGTTGTTCATTTGTTTTTTAATTAAATTTTAATTTCAGAAAAAAATTAGTGGAATAATAATTTAAATTAGATTAAAATAATTTAAATTAGTTGAAAAATTAATTGAATGAATTAATCATAATAACTAATAATACGTAATTAACAAAAAACATTAACACAAAAACAAAAAAATATAAACTAATGGGGTGGATCCCACTCACGCGGTCGCACTCCCACTGTTCTTGAGCGGCTAACCACCTCATGCCAGGGGCACGCGGGACTGTATCTCCCATTGGGGGGATCCAGTCCGGATCCTGCACGATCCCGAATGGCATCCATTAAATGGGCCCTCAGTTCGGAAATACAACACCAATTGTCAAACTTGTCGAATTAAGGTGCCCTCAGTTTGAAAATACAACACCAATTATCTTAAAAATTGTCATAACGTCAGAAATCAACACGTAATGAGATAAAGAAAAGAAAAGACATCCCACATGCAAAGTCCCTCAATAATTTGTTAGGCCATAGAAAAATGAGGTCCCATGTGGGCACACAAACACACACACACTAAAGCACCCCCATCTACCAAATTAAGAGCTGATGGGACCAACCCAATCCAATCCCACACATCATGAATACGACCCATTAAATTGCTTGGTTGGTTCAGTACTGGAGGTACGTACGGGTTCACCAAAACGGCCCAAATTTGGCAGTAGGCGAAACCTTCTTGCTCCACTCCAGCTCACACCACCTCCTCCCCCGTTCAATGTAACACGCATGCCCATCGACGGCTGAGGTTGATCCTAATCATTAATTAACATCAAGTGGTGTGGGAGCCGTTGGATGGGAGAGAGAGAGAGAAGAGAGATCCAAGAAGAGAAGAAATTTGTACCTGCGAACGCACCAAAGGCGGTGCTAAAAATCTAAGTTAGAAAGTGAGACAATATAGCACCTTAAAATTTAAAGGGAACTACTAAACGTCGTCCCAAAACTACTTAAATCGCCCCTTGAAATTACCAAATTGCCCTTAACAATATATTTAATACCCATATCGTCCCGTGCCTTTAAACAAGGTTTTTGACTCAGTTTTACTAACATTCCTAGTACTAACACCACGAAAATGTCTGGCGAACCACCAAGATCAGGCGAAATAACGGAGGCGGATTTTTTTTTCCGACTCGGGCGTCTGGCTAAAACGCCTGTACCATGGTGGAGGCGTCTGGCTAAGACGCCTCCACCATGGCCCAGGCGTCTTAGCCAGACGCCTCCACCATGGTATAGGCGTCTTAGCCAGACGCCTCAACCATGGTACAGGCGTCTGGCTAAGACGCCTCCACCATGGTACAAACGTTTTAGCCAGACGCCTCAACCATGGGTGGAGGCGTCTTAGCCAGACGTCCCGTTTTTTTAATTTTTTTGTCAAATTAAAATTATACGGTGTGTTATCTCAAATTATTTGACGTTTCTTTGCAAGTTTTAGGTGGTAACCGGTCGGATTACAATGAATTTTTTCCAAGTGATGAAGATTCAAATAATTTTCAGACCCAACATTTTTTAAGATCCAAAATCCTCCGGTGGTAAATCATCCTGACTTACAAATACCAACTTGAAATTGTTGTATCTAGAAATTTTTGAATTTTCGGTGTACCGAAGGGGTATCGGTCATCCGAATATAGTAATTATTAACTTATTAATTAATTTCTACTGCTATAACGCGACATTTTACCCTCCTATCACACATCTTTCTTCATCTTCCTCTTATAATCATAAAAAATAATGTTTTAGAGGTTAGTAATGAGCCAACGGACGCCCCAGTGTACTCGAATCTGGTAAAATATCTAACATTTTTTTAATAAAAAATAATAAAAAATTACGGACGTCCGACGGAGCCGCCCCACGTAGGAGGGGGCGTCTGGATAAGACGCCTCCCCCATGGGGGAGGCGTCTTACCCAAACGCCTCCCCCATGGGCGGGGCGTCTTACCCAGACGCCTCCCCATGGGGGAGGCGTCTTATCCAGACGCCCCCTCCTACGTGGGGGCGGCTCCGTCGGACGTCCGTAATTTTTTATTATTATTTTATTAATTTTTATTAATTTTTATTATTTTTTATTTAAAAAAATGTTAGCTATTTTACCAGATTCGGGTACAGGCGTCCGTTGGCTCATTACTAACCTCTAAAACATTATTTTTTATGATTATAAGAGGAAGATGAAAAGAGATGTGTGATAGGAGGGTAAAATGTCGCGTTATAGCAGTAGAAATGATAGAAGGGCAATTTGGTAATTTCAAGGGGCGATTTAAGTAATTTTGGGGCGATGTTTAGCAATTCAGAATTTAAAAGAGTAAAATATTAAAAAAGTTCAGAGTCCACTAGACTTGTTACAAAATAAGCGAAATCCTAAAATCCAATGGACAAAAATCACCAAAGAAATTTAGAAATGAGGCGAAATTCCAAAATCTAATGGAACCACCTAGCACCTCCTTGCTTGCTAAGATTTGTGAACTCACTACTGGCAGATTCAAGGTAATAACGTAGGGTTGTAAATGAGATGGATTTGCGTATCCATTTTTAATGTGAGTAGCGGACAAAAAAATCAACTTGTCACTCACATAACCCGCCTAATAAGCGGGACAAGTTGCGATTTTCTCGCAACCCACCCGACATAACCCGCATAGTTGAAGATATTCATAATTCATGTATAAAGTATTTTATTGTAATAGTACAATTTCACGTTCCAATTTTTTTTGTTGATTTTGAGTATTGTCTTTTTGCGTAGTTAAGTTAATTTAGGGTTGATTTTGTGGTTTTAGTTAGTATTTTTTCAAGATAAAACAATATTTGTATGTAAAACACCAAAAATATTTTATTTTTAACAAAGAAAAATGTCTAATATGTTCAATCTTGTTGTCGGTCCTATTTCATGTGGTCCATGTTACATGTTATTTTTAAAAGAAACTATACTATATTATTAAATGTTTGTGTAAACAAATTTCATTAAAAACTAATTATACTACATCATTAAATTGAAAATGCCCTGCATCAAGTTTTTTTATTTTTACCCCGCCTCGCTTACACCCACATGATAACGTTTGAACATACAACACTTTGAGATTACTATTAAGTAACCGGTTGAGTTAACTCGGTTGGTCTTGTATTACAAACTCAACTTGTCTTGTAGTCATGCAGCTCTGATAAATACTTAAATCGACCCTTGAAATTACCAAATTACCCTTAACAATATATTTAATACCCATATCGTCCCGTGTCTTTAAACAAGGTTTTTGACTCAGTTTTACTAACATTCATAGTACCAACACCACGAAAATGTCTGGCGAAACACCTAGATCAGGCGAAGTAATGGAGACGAATTTTTTTTTCCGACTCGGACGTCTGGCTAAGACACATGCACCATCGTGGAGGCGTCTGGATAAGTAATTATTAACTTATTAATTAATTTAACAATTATCTAAATTTATAATCAATTATCTTTTTTAAAAAATAATAAAAAATTACGGGCGTCCGACGGAGCCGCCCCCACGTAGGAGGGGGCGTCTGGATAAGACGCCTCCCCCATGGGGGAGGCGTCTTACACAGACGTTTGTCCCATGGGCGGAGCGTCTGGGTAAAACGCCTCCCCGATGGGTAAGGCGTCTGGGTAAAACGTCGCCCCCATGGGGAAGGCGTCTTAGCCAGACGCCCCCTCCTACGTGGGGGCGGCTCCGTCGGACGCCCGTAATTTATTTTTTTTTTTTAAAAAAGATGTTAGATATTTTACCAGATTCGAGTACACTGGGGCGTCCGTTGGTTCATTACTGACCTCCAAAACATTATTTTTTATGATTATAAGAGGAATATGAAGAGAGATGTGTGATAGGAGGGTAAAATGTCGCGTTGTAGCAGTAGAAATGAGAGAAAGGCAAAATTGTAATTTCAAGGGGCGATTTAAGTAATTTTGGGACGATGTTTAGCAATTCAGTTATTGACTTGGGTCAGAAGATGTCAAACTCGAGAACTAGATTAGATTATTATCAGCCAAAACCATTTGAATGAACCAAGTCACGTTGGGTCATTGTATTGCTATCCCCTACTACTAGTCGACTGGTTGTGGTTGATGTGATCTTTGGTTTTCTCTCTCTATATATCCCTGACCCTCGATCGCATGCCTAACAAGGGGACGACGACACGTTCCCCAACATCATGTGGGCATGGTTTGGACGTGGGTCCATGTTACATCTTTGATGCCTTGGCGATTTGATCTTTATTTTTTTGTTGGATTAGTTGGTCTGTCCAAAATAGTTGTAGCTGGCCATATGCCCATATGACATGAAACGCGCAAAAAACATGATGATAAATCCCCACACTTGACTTGTGGACGTGGTATGTTTTTGTGCTCCAATATGCATGTAATCTCCAAGGTTCATTCTGGGGAAGTAGAAATCATACTAGATTTTACTATTTCACTAGGTGGTATTTTGTCACGTATAGGATTATACCACCTACGTTTGTTTCTACTTTCAACCTATTTGGCGATCGACATAGGTTTGGTTTCTAGCTACTTTTTAACTTATATGGGTAGTCGGTGTCACGTCGTCAATATCTAACCTGGCAACTGCTTTAATAAATACTTAATATAATGTTTAGTCACATTATCATCTCTAAAATTTAATTTCTTAGTCTTAGATTCTGGCTTCTGGAAAACTAATTAGACCTCATTTGACGTCAAACATCTGGCACTGCTACAGTACATATGGACTTCCAAATAACGAGTTGATCCTAAGAATTTGTGATTCTAGCACGCAGAACAAGGTGACATTTACACTGTCCCGGAGAAGTTGGGGTGGATCAGTTCATGCTTATTTCAAACTCAAATTCCAACCATATCCGACTTCCGTTTGGATCCAAATTTTCACGTAAATATAGCTTTAGGAGTGTATTAGGGATACAACAAAAAAAAATTAGGAAAAAAACGTCGAATGTGTGTTAAATAATGAGTTTTTGAAGTTCAGGGGGGCAAAGTGTTATAAAATTAAAGTTCAGGGGAGGTAACTGTTAACTTTGAAAGTTCAGAAGGACAAAGTGATACTAAGACATAATTCAGGGGGTCAAACTGTAATTAACCCATTAATTTAGCTAGTTTTTTTTTTTTTTTGGAATAAAGCTTGTAGCTCGATTTTAGGTGCCCTTTCTACTTCAGAGTCTGGTTTGGTAGGACGGTGTTTGGTCTATCACATTTACTCGTAATTCTTATCTTCAAAGGTGTGATTGGATATGGTTTTGATTATTATTATTATTATAATACTTGTAATGTTGTGATTAATGCATATCTGATGGTTGTGGAAAATGCTATTTTAGCATTGTCGACACCAACCACATGTCGACACGAGGACTAGGGGAGTGCTTTGATGTAAAAGGCAGAGGTCAGGGTTTTGTCGCGTTAGAGAGATGAAATAAGGAAGCAATTGGAAGTGTCTGCACAAATTGCACCTATACATTTATTTATGAAATATAGATGGAGAGAACTAGTCATCTATTTTAAGGAACACGTAGCGACTAGCGACTCATAAGTTGTGGTTCATCATGTTATATAGATATGGATATGAAAGCGCTAATGGTGAAACATTTTAATGTCGATGAGCAACATTTTTTTTTTTTTGAGAACATGGTATATTTAGTTTTGCTTCAGTTGTTTTGTGTGTATTTGTGTAGTTTCATCTAATTCCTCTTAATTCCGTTAATATATGGGGAAATCCTTCGAAGTCATCTTTTGTAGTCATTTTCCAATAAAAGTCATTGTTCCAATTAAGTACAAACTTTTCCTCTTTACACACCACTAAAAACACTCACAAAACCAACACCAATACCAAAACTCATCCGATAAACAACCACTTTTTTTTTTGAATAAGAACCAATACCAAATGCTACAAGCTAGAGCCTCCCTAAAAAATAGAAAAATCATAATTATTTTCTACGGTGTATCGGGTAGTGTAAATGTATTCATGGGTTGTATATTAATTTACCGCAATGAGATATTTGGAGATGTTTTTGGGTTGTATAATCACAAGGGTTTGTAGGTTGTACAACGTAGTATTGACGTATGTCTAGGTTGTCGACTCAAAAAATACCTAAATAAATAATATTATTTAATTGAAGTCCAATAATAGAAAATTCAAATAAAGTAAATAACCTCATGACTTACTCGATCTTTTACTAAAATGAGTTAGCAAAACTAATTACATTAGTAACTAAATAGTATTAGTCCAATGAAAACAACAACGTCATTAATCCCAAACTAGTTGTGGTAGGTTAATTATTAGTCAAATGACTATTGTATGTTTCTATTTCTATAACTAGCACTCATGTGTTGTATAACTATTGTATTGGTTTAATAAAGTGTTGTGCACACTTAGCCCCACAATACTTGTTGGAAAAAAAACGAAAAAATCATAATTACTCTCCCGGGTGTCTTGGGTCGTGTAAATACGTTCATGGTCGTAAATGTACTACAACAGGATATTTGAATATGTTTTGGGTCGTATAATCACAATGGTTTGTAGGTCGTACAATGCATTTTTTAGTTTGGTTCGGATTCATACACGTCGTATTGACATATGTCTGGGTTGTCTACTAAAAAATAATTAAATAAATGATATTATTAATTGAAGTTCACTAGAAGATAATACAAATAAAATGAACTATCTCGTGACTTGCTCGTTCTTTTACGAAAATGAGTTGGCAAAAGTAATTTGATTAGTAACTAAGTAATATTAGTCAAATGAAAAAAACAACAACAACAAAGTCTTTAATCTCAAACTAGTTTGGTAGGCTATAGTCAAATGACTATTGTATGTTACTAATTCAATGACTAGTATTCATGTGTCATATAACTATTGTATTACTTCCATAAAGTATTGTGTGCACACTCAACTCCACAAATACATGTTGAATTTTTTTTAAAGTGAAAACATCTTAATTACTATTTTTGAGAGATTAGGATGAGATTTAGGTTTAAAAGGGGAACATATGTAGTTAATTAACACTCTTGATTTTTTCTAGAAAAATCTAATATTATAAAATTTGAAATTTAAATTAAGGAGGATAAAGTAGTAATAATGGTATTCTAATAAAAGCCAAAAGAAACTTGACTTTTGAGTGGTTTTTAAAAGAAAGTAGACCACTTTTGTGACCCTTTTGATAATTTCCTGTAAATAAATTGGAGCCTCGACCTTCCTTCCCTCTTGCAAAACGTTGTCCGTTTTCCATTCCAACTAGAGAGTCCCATAACTTGTTGAAATAAGTTGGGACTTATTTATGATCTAGACTCAACTTGCAAATTGAATTTGCTCATCTCCAACTCTAGTTGGATTGAAGACAAATTGGAAACTACCACCAATTATCTAATCATATACACCAAACAAAATTAAGCCTAACAATTCACATCTTTGTATTTTTTCAAGTAAGCATCCAAATTATGAAAAAGACACTAACTCAAAGCAATAACTCATATTAAATTGTGAGTCCATCAATCTTAGACCACCCTCAACAATCAAAGATTTATTTTGTGGTGATGTAAGAAAAGTTTCTAATCTTACCCATTATTATACCTATCAAAATAGTTGTCAACATATGTTATAACAAACATGAAACAACAACTCAACAAAACACCAACTACTACTACTTTGGAATTAAAATATTAATGGAGTGCACGAGTGAAGATGACAACTAAACACCACTTCCTGTTGCACCTTCCTTTCGGGTACATAGTCGTACGTTTCCAAGAGATGTAATCTTGCTTTATGTTAAAGCCTCTAATAGTTTAACCCTCTCAATTAGTGGAGGGTATAATACTCTACTTTTGTGCTTACACATCAATGGACCCATTCAAAAGTGTGTTGTACCTTAATTGATCTGCTGACACAAAGTTATCTTATAGGTGGATGAGAACAACCTTACACAATAAACTGATGACAGAATAATTAAGGAATGGGCTTACTTGATATGCGTCTTTTCTCTTAGGTTTAGCATGGAACTACTCATCGTCGTCTCAAAATTACTTAAAGTGTCTGTTAAATTATCATTTTGTCATTCACAATTCATTTAATACTCATTTCGTCCTGTCTCTTAAACTAAGAATTTTGCCTGCGTTTTCCTTACTTTACCTGTATCAACACCACGAAAATCTTTGGCGAAGCGTCTGGATCCGGTGAAGTAAGTCTAGGAAAAAAAATCACGTTGGACATCTACGTAAGCCGCCGCTCCCATGGTGGGGGCGTCTGACTAGGATGCCTCCCGTTCGGGGGGGGGGGGGGGGGGGGGGTCCTAGCCATACGCCTTTTTTTATTTTAACATTGTGTTATTTTAAATTATTTTATGTCCTGTTACAAGATTTTGGTGGTGATGGAGTAGATTACAATGAGCTTTTTGCAAGTACACAAGTATTTCCTATAATCGACGACGTGAATAAATGAGTGAAACAAGTTATCATCGAAGCTGTTTTTTTGGTAATATCATATTATAAATCACATGAATATAATCAGATGGATTGTTATCTGAGATGTGATCGCAAAAATGAAATTGATTCTCAGGATATAGATATTGCAGTACGGAAGAACACGAAAAGAAAGGGTTGCGGTTGTCGTTTTTTGATAAAGGTGGTCGAGCGTGAAGGATTCTCAGGATATATATATTGTAGTACGGGACCGTGAACGATGAGTTGTAGTTTCTAATAGTACTCATGGTCAACACAACCACAGACTTGCAGTTTATCCAGAAGGTAACCGACAGATCAGCGGTCTTAGTCCTGGAGCTAAGAAAATTGTTCGTGATATGACTGCGGCACAAGCGAAACCACGTAACATCTTGTTGGCGGTAAAATAGAAATTCCCGAAAGATAATCTCAATCAGAGACACATTTATAACTTCAAAGAGTACATGACGACGACGAAATCTGAAGATAGGAATCTTGCTCAGCAGTTTCTGCACCAGGCAATGCAATATCAGTACTTACATTGGATTATGACAGATAAAGAAACTAATTTCATCACTCACGTATTTTTGGCACATCCGACATCAGTTAAGTTGTTGCGCACATATCTTTTCGTAATCTGCATGGATTCGACGTATAAACAAACAAATACAAGATGCCTTTGTTCGAAATGGTTGGGGTGACACCAACAAACATGAACCTTTTTGTCGGCTATGCGATTATGAAAAATGAGACGGAGTTTAGTTACCGGTAGGTGTTGGAGAAGTTGCGAGATCTGTTATTGGATATTGTCAGCCCGATTGCAATAATAACGGACCGGGAGTTAGAGATTATGCGACCAGTGAGAGAGGTTTTTCCTGAGTCTGCTCATTTACTTTGCACCTAGCATATCAACAAAGACGTATACAACTACGCATATCATGTATTCGGTAAGAACAATCAGTTTGCAGATAATTTGAAGTGTGGAAAGTTAAGGAAAATCATGTTTTCTACTTCAGAAACCGAGTACAATAGAGTTTTCCGTAATCTGAAAGATTCTTTTCATTATTGGCCAGCTATCACGGAGTATCTGGAAGACACGTGGTTAAGGTATAAAGAAAAGTTTGTGTTGAATTGGACGAACAAAGTCCTTCATTTCAGCAACACTACGAACTGTAGGGTTAAAATCGCTCATTCGACTCTGAAAGAGTGGATCACTATATCGACTGCAGCTCTAGACACTCTTTTCGACCGCGTGAACGCGACTATTGAAATGCAGCTGACGAATATTCAAAACTTTCTTGAAAAGTCAAGACGTTGAAATTTGACTAACTACAGAATTGCTTTCTATCGACATATAAATGGTCGAATTTCGCATCTCTGCTTGTCGTTATTGTGTGAGGAGTTGTAGAGGATGCAGTAGGAAAATTATACCTGATGTTAATAAGTGGGTCGGGTGCTTCGATCAAGCGTACCGACGGAAAAAGAGTGGGCAGAACGACGACGATGTCGTCCGGCAAGCTCACTACATCTATGAGCCAACTAATAAGTATAAATTTCTTTACTTTGATACTTTGATCATGTTGCGTAGGTACCCGAAATGGGAGTCGCTGATATCAGGAGCAAATGTCGTGAGTGTCGGTCGAGAGTCCTCGGAGTTTCACGATGAAAGTAGTCCCCATTCAGGAAGCCTTGGGAAAGGAAAGAGCATTGATTACTCCAGGACGCAATCACCATCGGATGCAGAAGAAATGACGTCAGTATCGTCTGCACGCCCACCAGGTGTGAAGAAGACAAAAAAACAAGGGTAAAAGTTCATTAGGCCCCGAATGCAACACCGACGTTAGGGAACTTGCACAACAAATTGCATACAACGCCCAAGTGAGAGAAGATGGTTTCTCCAAGCAGGAGGAATTAGCGGAGCGAAATATTCAAAGACATGTAAAAAAACTAAACTCGACATGCTTCACTCTCTCTCGAAAAGGGACAACCCATCGGAGCGGGATCAAAAAGCAATTACGAAACTCATGGACTGGGCGGAAGAGAATGATTTCATGTAGTTTGTTAGTTTATATTTTTTGTATTTCGTGTAGTTTATATTACATGTAGTTTGTTGTATTTCGGGTATTTCGTACTGCTCTGTATTTACGTCTACTTTGTATTTCGTACCGCAATGTGTTGTTCCTATGATGTTTTAGTATTAATCTAATTTAAGCATTAAATATGGATTTACCTTTGATTTAGTTAGTGTAAAAATTTAAATATTTTTCATATTAATAATATCAAAAATTATCACCCCACATTAATCAAAAATACCCAATACATTATCAATTACCTATAATAACAAATCCTCCACTAAAATAAAAAAATTAGACCAATGGGGGGGGGGGGGGGGAGTGCCCCCCACCCAAGTCCGCCTCGAGCCGTTAACGGAGGGACGCCCGGGCGCCTGGGCGTGCACCCCCCGTTAAGGGTGCTCTAATCGTCGTTATCTAACGATTATTTTCTTGTAATCAGTCATTCATTACATACGTAATTACGAATGTCAAGACTCAAATTTTGACCAGATACGATAACAACACAATTTTGTGTATGGGTACAAGCTTGACACCTGATAACATAATGAAGATACACGACAATAACACGATATATTATCGTTTCATGTTCGTCTTCAAGTTTCTATATACGAAAACAAGATAAATCTACAAGATAAGATTTTGTGTACTTAGATAAATGATTACATGATTGTACACAGATGTTACTACCACGTTAATACATGCAACATATTAATATATCAACATTAATGATCTAATTAATTTTTTCAGGCCTAGACCTAAGTAGTTTTAAACTAGGATAATATAAGTAATAAGTAATAACCTAGTTAGGTACGTATGTTTCACATATTTCGTGTCAATCGTTCAATTATTTTGTGAACTTCTAAACGTCACCTGCGTCAATTACCATATTGTCATTCTCTCTTTTCTACTTATATATCTCTTCATTCCACTCTCCCACCATCACTCTCTCTTTATTTTCCTCTCAACCACCAAAAATAATGTCTCGGAGACCAGGAATGCGCCGACGAATGGCGTGTTAGACTCTTCTTTCTCATTTGTATTTACACATTGCTTAGTGACATTCTCTCTACTTGGAGTAAGCATTTGAGCAAAACTCAAGGTGGAGAAGAATGCTACCTGTAATGTGAGTCTTGTAAATAAAATAATTCTTCATAGTTTGTTTTAATGTTGTCTTTGTTTTAATGCTTGCATGTTTAGTTAGTTTGTTTTCTTTATCATAGTATAATTATATTGTCTTCCTTTCTTAATATAGTTTGTAGCTTAATGATTAGTGAGTAGTTCCATCACCCCTTGGGAGGTGGAGATGTACATCTATGTTTTGAGGTTTTGAATGGTTGACGAATTTAGATTGTGTAGACTTGAATGTTTGTATGTTCATCGGGTTTGTTTTATTCATCTACATGTTGAGGAATTTTTTTATGGGTTTTGCCACAAGATTTATACATTTTCCATATTTGGTTTCCTCATGTTTATTGGCTGAAATTTCCCGTTGGATATGTTATACCTTAGTCGTGTGTTTGTATTAGTGTTTGCTTCCTTGATTGATTGAAGAAACTTTATTTTGAAGAGTTTTGTCACAACATTTATACACTTCCCATACTTATCTTTGTTCTTCACATGAGTTCCTGGTTTTTGATGAGTCTTGCCATAACATTTAGACACTTCTCATGCTGAGCCCCGTCTTATGATAATCAAGTAGTAATTGTTGATACGTTGTGTGAATGGATCAATAGGTTTTTCCAAATCTTCAGACACTTTCTATGCATGAAGACACACATATGACATACATACACATATATGTTTACATGCGGCATTCATCACTTCTCTCACCTCATATATGTTCACACTCCACCCATTGGGGGGTTTTATTCCTGAATTTTATATTGCTTTCGATTTTCCTCGTTTTCGTTTCCCTTATTTGATGCTTGCTAGTTTAGTGTAGTTTAGTTAGTGTAATCACAACTCTTCTCCCCTCTTTTCTCACTTACCTTCGAAAGAACCATAGTTGACACACCTCCCTGTGGACTCGACCCGTATTTGTCACGTCTTCACCGACGTCATGCATTTGCGGTATTATAACTGATCAATCAGTAATTATTACTAATACTTGGTAATTAGTAAATATTAATTAGTATTTTGTAAATTAATAATAAATAAATCCATTTAACGAAATTTTATTTCTAAAATGTAATTAAGAGCACCCTTAACGGGTACTCTTTGCCCGGGCGCCCTACCGGGCGCCCGGGCAGCCCTACCGGGCGCCCGGGCAGCCCTCACTTAACGGGAGGGCGCGCCCTGGGCGGGGAGCCACGTGGCCCCCTCCCATTGGTGCAGATTTTTTTTGTGTTTTTAGTTTAAAAAATGTTTTAAAAATAATTTAAAATCGTTTTTTCCAATTGTTTTTTATGAAAATAAGTTTTTTATTTGTTTATATTTTCTAGAATATTTTGATAATTTTTCGTGTTTTGCTTAGAATTGATCCCGGAATGACGTGTAGGGGAGATAATGTAGGGCACTTGAGGTGTTTTTGGGTGTGGTTAAGAAAAATTTAGGGGGGTGGTTTGAGCTGACGTGGCGGAGAGAGAAGCTGACGTGACAGAGAGAGAAACCAGGGCGCCCGGGAACTGCCCGGGCGCTGTTAATGATGCTCTAATAGTCATCGAGTCACCATGGAGGAAAAAGAAAATCAACATCATTACGCGTTGTGAGACCTTATGAAGAAGATTCAGCTCCTCGTTATCCATGTACTCGTGTTATATCTGCTTCAGTTAGGAGGGAGAGAGAGTATTCACGTCATCATCAGACACGTAATGACCCGTTTGATGATGAAGACATTTTCGATGATGAGGGTGACGATGAGGAAAGTGACGATAAGGGGCGGTATGGGTTTGAGTTGGAGCGGGGGGGAGTATGGTAGCGGACGGGGGCGACGTGGTAGTTCTTCGGCTGCTGAGTTTATATTTCGAAATGGCAAAAGTTGTAGGTTTGTGAGTGGTGATAAGAGTTCGTGCACTGTAGATGTCCGAACTGACAAAAAGAAGAGGGTTGATGACGATTCTTGGATGATGACTGATATGATGCCCGTTGGTCTTATAAATGGGAGCGTAATTCCTAGTTTGGGGGTCACATCTCCATACACATTTGGGCGGGCGAGGATCGGAAGGTTCTGGAGTGCCGTAATTGAAACAGAGTCTGCACTACACTGCAGAGTTGACAGTCAGTTATGAGTGCCGATATCACGGAGACCATTGTTGCTAGCAGATTAGGTCTGGTGGTTGTATTGATGAATGAGGAAAACTGAGAGAAGAGATAAAATGAGTATTAAATAGAAAGTGAATGACAAAATTGTAATTGACGTTGACGATTTAAGTAATTCGCAGACGAGGATCCGAGAGAAGAGTCTTCTTTTACATGACGATTTAAGTAATTCTAAATAGGTTTTGTGTAAATTGCGTATAGTTTGTGTAATATGACGTGATAAGAAATTGTCTACTTATTGTTCTTATTGTTGTCATGTCTTGGTATTAGGGCTGTCAATTTTACACGAAACACGATAACACGACACGAAAACGACACGAAGTTAGCGGATATGGATTGAGAATTTGAACACGATTAATAAATGGGTTGGATACGGCAACACGATTATTAAATGGGTTGGATATGGATTTCTGCTGCAAAAACGATTAACACGATTAAGACACGATAAAACACGATAAGTAATTGGGTAATTAGGCACACGATTACGAATACGACACGATTAATACACGACTAATACCGACAAGTCTATAAGTAATATATAAGTTATAAATTATAATAAACAAATTCTAATAACTGAATGTCATATTTATAATTTTACCAATTATATATAATTGGTTTGAAACTTTGGAGTTTGAACTCTGAACTCTGAACGAGTGGATAATTGTGTGTTAAACGTGTGTTAAATGGTGTAAACGGTAGCGGTGTTAAACGTGTACACGAAGTAACCCGTTTAATAATCGGGTATAAACGGGTTGGATATGGCAACACGATTATAAATGGGTTGGATACGGCAGAAATTTAGCAACACGATTATTAAATGGGTCGGATACGGCGCAACACCTAGAGCTTATATATAGGAGTTGACACGACACGATTAGCACACGACACGACACGATTGACAGCCCTACTTGGTATGAGCATTCAAATTCTTAATGTATCGTGTTGTTATATACGTATTAGTAGTTAATATCAAACTTGTATGTGATATAAAAGTATACGAACACTATGTTACGGGCGAATGACACGACCTTTTATTTTACAATATAATAACAGGCGGAAAGCATCATTTGCAGAGCAGCCTATCCAACACCTGGCATGAATTCATATGTTATCATTATTATATTACTAATAAAAAACACACAAGAGTATTGCGTTATTGACTGGAGTCCAACGCTATGGACATCCATTAATTAAAGGAAAACGATTAGTGGACGCTAGCGTTCGGGACGCGCGCTTATGTGGTCAGCCCAGTCAGCAGACGCGTTTGAGTTGGCAGTCTCCACAGAAAAAGTTTATTTTTTATTTTATTCCTCGTTTCGTACAAATGTCTGCATCCCTTCATCCCTCATTAATGCGTCTCACATACATTGTGCGGCGGAAACGCCACCCCCTCAGCGATCTGTGTGCTCCAATTTTGTCCAGTCGTGTATGGACACGTGTAATCTTCAATTCTATACTTAGGTCTCTTGTAACAACTATAAATAGTCCCGAGAACGATGTTAGAAGGGTCCTTGGCCTTAGACCTAGTTTTTAGTTGTTATTTGTACTTGTCTTTATTTTAGTAATAAAATTCTGTCTTTTATTTCTTGTTTTTACTTTTCTTTTGTAATGCCTCTAGGATCCCTTCTTCCTCCCTCCATGAGTTTCTAACTCTTTCCAAAGGGTGGAGGTGACGGATTTAGGGTGAAGAGAAGAATAAAGTTATTATTTTAATTTCGTATTAGTATGTTTTGATTACTTGAGTTTATGTTAAATCATTTATCATGTAATGTTTTATAACTAATGTGATTTATTATAAGTTTCAAAATTCTCTAATCTAAACCTTAAATCTAAACCTCCACCCAACGGAATTCACTTCTTTGTTCTTGCTTTAGTTTTAATTGTTCTTGTTTCTTGCTTTAAATAATTAAAATCTAAAAATCTCAAAACCAAATTTATTTCTTCTCTCTTTCTTCCCCTCAATCGAAAATCACACAAATAACAAGATCTCTCCCTCCTTGTGTTCGACCCGTATTTGCCACGTCTTCATTGACGCCGTGCACTTGCGGTATAAATTTAATTCTCATCATCGACCGTTTAAATGGTCAACGTTCGGTCCAACCCAAAATACAAGGCAACGACCGAATGACTTAGGGCGTCGTTCGACCGAAAATATCAGAAACTCTACAACCCAACAATTATGCATCTAACTTGGCATACCTTTTTTGCTCGACGGAGCTCGCCGGAGATAGCTCGACGTCGCCTCCAACAGCAAACTAAACGCCTGACTCCTCGCGCCTCAAGACCACGATCACGTCGTCCTCCTCGCACGCTCGTCGTTGTTGCTTCCTCGCACGCTGGCCGGAGGAACCGAGGGGGAGAAAAGATGAAGACTTGGTGTGAGAAAGGAATGGAAGAAAAAGAAGAAGATAAATGGAGTGAACGTGAGTTTTCTCTTCTTAAAACCAACTCCCACTATCCAAGCAACCCATCCCCCGTCAACTCATTACACCCCCACCATACCACCATACCACCTATCACATCAACATCACCTCTCCAAATCTCCCACCAAAACCGAGATTTGTACCCAAACGGGGCTAGGATCTAACAATTACCTTACTACTCTCTTACAAGTGCATACTCAATCTGAGATGTTGTGCGTGGGATGTTCTAGATCTTCTGGAATGCCCATTGTAACTTTATCTTTAGGGAAACAATCGTTAACATTTCATAGGTAGTGACTTTCGCAATCGTTTGTACCACACTCACCACCTGTCACGACGTACCGTTGCTAATTAATAAAGGAAATTTTTTCAAAATAAAATTTTTTTTAAAAAAATTTGCCAAAATAAACCTCCACTAAAAATAATTATCAAACTAAACCCGCTGCCACCACGTGGTGACACGTGGCGGCGGCGGGTTTTGTTTTTTTGTGCATAAAGAACTCGGCATCACCAGTGCCGAGTTCTTCTTGGAATAACTCGGCACTGGTGATGCCGAGTTCATTCTGGGAATTCCGGGCTAGTTCCCAGATCAAACTCGGCATCACCAGTGCCGAGTTATTACAAGACGAACTCGGCACTGGTGATGCCGAGTTCAACTTGGTTTTTTATTGGCCAACACTTGACAATTTTTACTGATGTGATTCAAATAGAACTCGGCACTGAGAGTGCCGAGTTCTATATAAGAAACTGTTCTCCTGGCGCTCAGATCGTGCATGAGACGATTGACGCGCCAGGAGAACAGTTACTTAAATAGAACTCGGCACTGAGAGTGCCGAGTTCTAAAGGCAAAACTCGTCGTTACTAACGCCGAGTTCACTTAAAAAAAAGTGAACTCGGCGTTTCCAACGCCGAGTTCCGTCGGGCTATAAAAGCAGCCCGACGCCCCCAACTCTCCCCTTCCGCCGAGTTCTCGAGTTTTGAGGTTAGGGTTTCGAATTTTTTTCGTTTTTCACCGTTTTCTTGCATTTTTTATGTATTAGGATGATATACATTGTTGTTTTAGGTATGATTGTGGTGTTTTTGTTGGTTTAGGAACCCGTTTTGGTGCAAAATCGAAATCGAATTTGGGTTTTTAGGCAAAACGTTTTATTTTTTCTTTTTTAGTTGATTATTGAATTTAGTTTTGTTGATCATAGTTCTACGGTAGTCATCTTAAAAAAAGTTCAAATTAAGTATGATTATTGTGATTAAAATTAGATTTTTTGTTGTTATTTATGTTTGAATGTATGTTAAATTGAATGAATGTAAACCTAAAAGTGCTTTATTTGTGTTTAAATGTATGTGACTTTGAATGTATGTGAGTATTGAAGTTTGTAGTCTTGTTAGTTTTCCCAATTTACCAATATGAAAAATATAGGGGATGTTCTGTCAAATTTTTTAAAAATTCTCTGACATGATTCGTAACGTTGTTTATTGTAGTTGATTTTATTGGAGAGATTGTTCGACGTTTACAGTCATTTGCTTCTACACTCGATTGAGGTAATTCTCAACTTTTAAAGTCATTTAAACTCGGCATTCTCAACTTTTTAAGTAGTAAGTAATGAAGAACAACCATCTCATTTTTTATGCATAATGAGATGGTTGTTCTTCATTACTTACTACTTAAAAAGTTGAGAATGCCGAGTTTAAATGACTTTAAAAGTTGAGAATTACCTCAATCGAGTGTAGAAGCAAATGACTGTAAACGTCGAACAATCTCTCCAATAAAATCAACTACAATAAACAACGTTACGAATCATGTCAGAGAATTTTTAAAAAATTTGACAGAACATCCCCTATATTTTTCATATTGGTAAATTGGGAAAACTAACAAGACTACAAACTTCAATACTCACATACATTCAAAGTCACATACATTTAAACACAAATAAAGCACTTTTAGGTTTACATTCATTCAATTTAACATACATTCAAACATAAATAACAACAAAAAATCTAATTTTAATCACAATAATCATACTTAATTTGAACTTTTTTTAAGATGACTACCGTAGAACTATGATCAACAAAACTAAATTCAATAATCAACTAAAAAAGAAAAAATAAAACGTTTTGCCTAAAAACCCAAATTCGATTTCGATTTTGCACCAAAATGGGTTCCTAAACCAACAAAAACACCACAATCATACCTAAAACAACAATGTATATCATCCTAATACATAAAAAATGCAAGAAAACGGTGAAAAACGAAAAAAATTCGAAACCCTAACCTCAAAACTCGAGAACTCGGCGGAAGGGGAGAGTTGGGGGCGTCGGGCTGCTTTTATAGCCCGACGGAACTCGGCGTTGGAAACGCCGAGTTCACTTTTTTTTAAGTGAACTCGGCGTTAGTAACGACGAGTTTTGCCTTTAGAACTCGGCACTCTCAGTGCCGAGTTCTATTTAAGTAACTGTTCTCCTGGCGCGTCAATCGTCTCATGCACGATCTGAGCGCCAGGAGAACAGTTTCTTATATAGAACTCGGCACTCTCAGTGCCGAGTTCTATTTGAATCACATCAGTAAAAATTGTCAAGTGTTGGCCAATAAAAAACCAAGTTGAACTCGGCATCACCAGTGCCGAGTTCGTCTTGTAATAACTCGGCACTGGTGATGCCGAGTTTGATCTGGGAACTAGCCCGGAATTCCCAGAATGAACTCGGCATCACCAGTGCCGAGTTATTCCAAGAAGAACTCGGCACTGGTGATGCCGAGTTCTTTATGCACAAAAAAACAAAACCCGCGGCCGCCACGTGTCACCACGTGGTGGCAGCGGGTCTAGTTTGATAATTATTTTTAGTGGAGGTTTATTTTGGCAAATTTTTTAAAAAAAATATTATTTTGAAAAAATTTCCATTAATAAATGTTATACCTCTCTCTCCTCCCTCACCCAAACCCAACAACTTCTCTCTCTCTCCCCTCACTATTCTTCTTCACCCAACCCTAAACCCATATCCCTTCCCTCACAGCAGCTCTGACAGCGGCGTCCTGACGGCGAGGAGCTTCGACGACCAAGCGTAGGCGCGGAGGGGAAACACCCATTCTCCGATGTTCGTCATCCCTAAGTACGCCACCCACCCTATTTGTTTTCCGGTTTTTGTCGGGTTTGGACGAGTAGGGACGTGGAAGGATGAGGAGGGTCGGCGGGGCAACGACCTGAGAGACTCCGGCTAGCAGCAGCCGCGCGCAACTGGTGCTTGCGCGACCAGGCAAGCCACTCCACCGCGCTGGCGGTGGTGACCGTGGCTGCTGCAGCAAAGCCGACGATGGGGGTGGGAATAGGTAATGGTTTTGGTGAGGGCGTTTTGCATTAAGTCCTTGTAGTTAGTTGTATTTATTTGGTTGATTTGATTATTGGGTTAGTTGTGAGTAAATCCTTGGAGTTTGTTAGTATTTAGTTTAATAATTTTTTGTTGGGTTAATTGCTAGCAAACATTGGTTTTTATGGATATTTAGTTGAATAAATTAATCTGGATTAATTGCAAAATAAATTTTGTAATTTAATTGTATTTAGTTAAATAATTAATAACTGGATAAATGGCCTTAAAACCCCTAGATTTAATTATAATGTTTAATAATTGGATTAATTGCTGGAAAACCCTGGAATTATTTATATTTGAATAAATAATGAATAATTGGTTTAATTGCTTAATGAACCTTGGACTTTTTATAAATGTGAGAAATGTTTTAATTTAGTGAAAATTGTCATCTTTTCCCTGGAATTCTTATATATTTGTAGAAAATTCTATTAATTAGGAATCCCCCCTGAACTTATGAGAATTATGTTTTGATAAGAAACTTTTGGTAAAATTACACGTATACCCCTGTACTTTTGTTTATGAGTTTAGAGCTATGATTTTATTACGCTGCTTATATGACTTTATAGCATTGTTTATGTTTATTGCTCTATATCTTGTGGGCTTCGTTGACCATACTTTGGGGGGTAAATTGCATTTACCCCTTGTTTGGAGAGATTGTGAGAATATGAAAGGTTAGGCGAACCGAACGCCCACCTGCGTTGTTACGGGTAGCCGTTGGAGTGTTGCTCACGGACTCGGGCTTGTGGTCGAGTAGTAGGGATCACGTGTGAGACACGTATGACTAAAGGTTAGAGTTTTCCCCTGTGTTGTGGCGGTTCAGGAAGGGTCCTCCCACGTTGTGACGAGTAACTGTTGGGAAGCGTTGCTCACGGGTTCGGGCATGTGGTCGGCTCCTGAAGCTGAATGCAGAACGTCATCGCACCAGTGTTGTGAAGAGTTACCATTTGGGAGTGTTGGTTACGGGCTCGGGCGTGTGGTTGGAGTAGGGTGTTGCCTTGTGGGCCGGATGCGCGGTCTCGTTGAGGGTGCACACTCGGGACGTGTGACTTTCTGTCGTGAGAGAGGGTTGAGTGTTGCCTTGTGGATTGGATGCACGGTGGGGTCGAGGTGCACTGGGTCTTGATTTGAGACTCAGACGTGTGTTGAACGTGTGAGCCGTCAGGAACAGCTAGACCTTGTTTGGTGTCGGGTTGGAGTGGTGTACTGTGTCTTGATTTGAGACTCGGGCGTGCGTTAAACGTGTGCAGGTGGGATGCAGTATGCGGCAGGAGGCAACTTGGGCTTCAGACGCGAGGACTGGATCGTGAGCTCAGCTGATGTAATTTCCTTGTATCTCGTAGTTGTTGTAGTAGGTTTTCACTTCTTGTATTTCCTTCCGCATTGCACTCTGATATTGACATTGTGCTTGTTTTGAATTTGAGACCTCAATTTAATCACATTTTTGATAATCTTCATTATTTGCTTGTTTTTAGTCTTAATTGATTGCTGTGTCCCGGGTGCGAATTAAGAATTTTACAATAAATAATATGATGACATAAGGTTCTTCTAAAAACATGATGTTTTTGACTATCACGACTTGGAAGTGATATTCATAGTCAAAAGGAACACATATTGCATTGCTCATAAATTTGATTAGCATCAATTCCTTCACAAGCTTGAAATATTTGACATATACTACTATGTGTCTTTTTGAGAGAGAAAAAATGCATATACTACTCCGCTTGAGCTTGAGGGGGAGTATTGAGTTGTATAACATTCGGTCGAAAGGTTTTTTTCTTCTGCTCTTTCATCTTCAATTAAGTGTTTGAGGGGTTTTCCCCCCAAATTCAATGCAACTTTTTTTTCGATCGGTAGTGCAACAGTTATTTCATGCATATCGATGGAGATCTATGTGTTCTTGCTTGATGTGGTTAATTTAGTTAATTGTTCATGGATTCGGTCATAGATTTCAATAGTATCTCATGTTTTTCTGAAATTCTCAATGCATCTTTTTTTTTCTTTCGAAATTTTGTAGATCGAATTCACAAAGAACCCACCCGGCAACGAACTTTTAATCTCTTTTGTTGGTGTTGTAGTTGTTGAAAACCCATCCTGTTGTTTTAAGTTTTTCATTAGGTTAATCGCACCAGACAACTACTCACCCACTATATATATATATATATATATATATATATATATATATATATATATATATATATATATATATATATTATTTACAAAACCATAGTCAAAAGTATGTATATTTGTGTATGGGTAACAGAAGGAAAACCTCGAGGGCAATCTAACTGCCCATAATAGACACGCCATCGTCAAATGACACTAGGCCACATGACTCTTCCAACTAATTTAGAGACCAACTTCTTTTCTTCCCTAATTTCCATGTTATATCCTTCCTCTCTGGTCTTGATTTCAAACTCTATGTGCAGAAAACAGTTTGATTCTTTCCTTTACCAATATTTTCTCGAAATGTGTAATACAATTGCAACAACAAAATGAACACGATTATGTTAAATTAGAAAGAGCAAAGGGGTGAGGGACTAGATAGTTTTTATCTAAGGTGAACAAGTTAAAAAAAGAGATTAATAGACGTTAATGGACCACCAATGGCATTCCTCACAAGAAGAAATAGAGAATGGAAAATGACATCAAACCACTAAGAAACAACCAATTCAACCACATTCATAACAAAATAACATCAACTCAACAACCTATATATTAATGGTATTTTACATGTTTAAATATATTAGGTATGTACAAGGAAAACACTCATCATCTTTCATTTAAACTGTCAAAAAAGCAAGCACTACAATCACTCTCTATGTTTAACATATGGCCGTGAGAGGACTTATGGACCTCTTCGACGGCGACGGCGGTAGCTGATGCGGCAGAGTAGGAGGTTGTGCCTCGACGAGGATCGACCATAACACGTGTACGTCCTCGTATTGGCACGACATGACATCCTCGTACAAAATGTATATGCCCCTACCTACATGACAATAAGCAAGCACAACTAGGTTAATAATGCATCTCATTTTAACAACAAAAAAACTCCAATAATCATATAAAAAATTACAACACATGGATTTCTTGTCGAGAGAAATACTTCATTTTGATGGGCTAGAAAATGCATTGTGTCAAATTAATGCAACGTTCGTTTCGGAAACAAAATACATTTATCACCTAATTTTATCAAAATAAGTTGTTTAAGAATGTTGTGATGATAATTGGTAGCAATATGCAAGCATTGAAAATATGAAACTCAACAACGAGAGACGACGGTCGATGACACCAAAACACCAAGCATGTGAACCAATAAGTCACCTTATCGCTCGCATATACGAACTAATATGTCAAAATAAACATCTTTATAGATAGATAGATAGATGGATGGATAGATGGAGAAGGGAAGAGAGGGAGAAAAAATTACTCTTCTTGTGAGCACAATGTAGGCGAAGCCAAAGTTTCTTAAGAGGGGAGAGGAGGGAATGGAACCACCCCATATGGAATAGGGTGGCCCTCTTTTTCTTCATTTGTTGGAAGAATATGGAGGTGTTGATTGAAGTAAATACTATGGACGAAGAGAGAGGGAGGTGGGAGTAAGTAACCTTTTTTGTTTAGATTGCTTGTGGTTGGGTGAAGTTCAATTCACTATTCCACACAACACCCACATCACATTTTTCGCATTTTTTTCCATTTGCCTTGTGTTCCAATCTTTCATTGTTCCTTTGGGTTGCACACTAATGTGTATTCTATTGGTGGGATGTCATTCTCACCAACCTTCTGTTCTGATATCACTACTCTTCAGGCCGGCTTCACCAACAAGTTCTTCTAATTAATTAAACACATATACTCTCTTTCTTACTTACTGTCTATGTTGATTTGTTTTCTTTTTTCTTTGGTGTTGGGTCATTGTAGGAAATCAAGCATATATGGGACTAAGACCTAGCTTGGTATAGCTACCATCCTTTCATTACATTCCTTGTGAATCAATCTACATTATTATTCTTTATTGGACTAGCTACTTTATTAATCTACACTAATTTTACATTTCAGCTTAGGAATTTTGTTATGTATGTTTTGAGTATTGAATGACATTTCATACATCAAAATTTAATGTAATTAATTATGGTTGTGCTGGAATGGGGTAGTTTAACTTTGTAATTTTGTTTGAACTTAGGTCATCACTAACCATGACTTGGACGATCCGGTCACGAGCGTTCTCTCTCTCTTCCACATCAGCTTTCTATCTCCCCAACCCATTTTTCTCTCTCTTTACTACACTATTCACATCTTGGAAAAAAATTTAAAAAAATTCTAAAAATTAAAACAATTATAAAACATATTTTCAAAAAAATTCAAACAAAATTCAAACAAATTTTTTTAAAAATCAAAACAAAAAAACCCAACAATGGACTAATTTGGACGGGGAACGTTAGCGGTGCTCTTAGGATTCGATCAAAGTGTGTCATTTGCAAATATGAGTAATTTGGACCCTCTAGAATTCGTAAATCCTTTCTACGGCTAGGAAACTCTATATTAAGTTTAGAAATTGCACATTACATAATCTACTTTAGCCATTCAATTTAATATATGTTGACGTTATACTATGAGTTGACGTGATAATATGTGCAATTTCAGAAGCTTCACGTGCATATGGGTTTTTAATCCCATGTGAGCTGGGAAAAGTGTGAATAATATGACAACTCACCCGTTATTCAGAACTTTTTGGAATTAACAAATGATGACAAAACCTAATGAATAATAGTCTAAAAGAATGATTTATTTTTTCCTAACTTTATTTGCCCGTGATTACAAATAGTGACAAGAAGGAAGACTATTCATTAGAAGGTATTGGGCTCAGGGGAGGATAATTTTCAGTCCGGTTCGGTCTGGACCTTGGGACCGATTCGGGTTTCGTCCGGTCCGGTCCCGGTCTAAAATCCAAAAATTCCCATAAAAATTTGATCTGGTCCGAATTTTTGGACCGGACCGAACCGAATCTGACCGGTCCAGTCTTCAATTCGGACCCTAGAGAGCATCCGAGTCCAGTCTGGTCCAGACCGGACCGAACTCAGTCCTAATCGGGCTGTTGACACTAAAGAGCAAACCAACAAAAAGAGAACATTAATATTCATGATTCTCGAGTTGCACGTGCACATCTACTTATTTAGGCCAATTTAAGGGGAATGACCAAGGTAATAAATGTAGTTAATCACCTAGAAAAAGAATAGGAGATTAGAAGTCATCGTAAAGAAGACAGCTAGAGTTGGAAATTGTGTGGTAGAAATGAAACCAAATCAAACTTTGCGTGTAACATAAGAAAGTATAGTTCAAGGATGGTAGTTGGTTTTAGAATATACTTGAGTGGTATTGGAGCAATATATTTTTCGTCATTTTTAATGAAAATCATATAAAAGAAAACATAAAAATGCATAGTAATTACTTAACCTTTGATTTGATTGTATCGAGACTATATATCAATATATGATTCAATATTCTTTTTACCATAATTAGGAATAAAACTTAGCGATCATGAACTGATGCCTTAACACTTCTACTTCGCAACTAAAGGGGATGATTCCGATATAGTGTAGTTTGTTGCAACGTGAAGTTGAGCTTGAGGTGGTTGGTTTAAGTTAAACAGTTCAAAATGTGTCGATTTCATCAAAAGTGAATATTGTGACATATGAATCCTAAAAGAAGGCACTTCTCTATTTATATTTTAATAAGAAAATGTAATAACATTTGCATCAAGGTAGCAAAAATGTCATTTTTCATGGAGGTTGGTTGTTCACTAAGGTGAGTGAGTACTATGTTTGGGCAACTATATATAGGCTGTGTTATGTTTGGAAATTGGAAATCCTTCAAGTAATGAATAACTAAGGAAAGTGATATTTACAACTTTCTTTTTTTGGGTAATTGTTAACCATTTTCTAGAAGAAATTAACTACTCATACGATACGAGGTTGTCCAATTATAGTTATATCCTTAATTTTGGGTCGTTAAGCTTTAAATCAGAAATACAAAGCCCACCTATATATTTGAGGATTACTGAATAACAGAAGGGGTTGAATTACTAAGAACTTCTTCTGTTCATCCCAATAATTTAAAAAAGAAAACGTACAGCAAAAGTGCAAAACAGAGGAAACTTGATCTCGTTAATTTAAACGAAGTTAAGTACACTAAAATATGGAAAACTTAATCTCAGTAATTTGAACAGAATTAAGCATGAATAAAGGAAGTCTTTTTTTTATCCCAATAACTTAAAAAAACTAAGTATAACATAGGAAACCGAATACTGAAATATGATTGTGGCCTATGTGCAAGCGAGCATATAATAATTACATATGTTCCTCTATATATACAACATTTTTTCTTCAACTTGCATGTTTTATTCAAGGATTTTTGATATCTACATTAATACACATATAATCACATATTCATTTTCTACTCTTCTCCACTCTAACTAAACTTTAAACTTAAAGATTAATCTACGGCCACCCCGCATAAGGAGGGTTGCAGCACCAAAAAAATCAAAACCCACCGATCCACCAACCTATGCAATTTCAGTATTTGAAGACATCTATTTTTCACGTACTGGAGCAAATACATTAGAGGCACTTACGTCAGTTATTCAAGGACAAAAAAATTTACTCATTTTATTTATGTGTTGGCACCAAAAAATATATCATTTTGTTTGCTTTTAAAAAAAATTATTACTTGAAACCAAAATAAATATAGTCATAGATATATGCATATCGAAGATGACCTTCTGACAAGGATAATGATCACATAGGGATTAGGAGATGACGATCAATATAATTTACATGATTAGCATAAAAAAACTATACAGTTATGTGAATCTACTTTCATGGCTACCTAGGATTCGATTAATCAATTTTCCTTTTCAAATTAACTAAGGTCGTCACTTGTTCTAAATTAAGCTAGTCAACCGACTACATTGGATCATACACAACTATGTTCGATGATGTGTTGTGTTGGGATAATAAGACCATGTATATATGGACTCAAATTCTCACTTAAACTAAAGTTCAACCGAACACCGACGTAACCCAATAATGGGATACGGATGTGTATATAACATGACCTAAGAGCTACCCCGGGCGCCCTGCACTCTCTCTCTGCCACGTCAGCTTCTCTCTCTGCCACGTCAGCTCACCCAACCCACCCAAAAAAACCCCTTACCCATGCCCAGGCTACCCCCACCCACCCTACACTCTCTTTCATCCACATCATTTCTTAATTAAACAAATTTAATTCTCACACAACATTTAACAAATTACATTTTATATAAATCTAATTTTAATTACATTATAATTATATTTTAACTCGAAATATTGTTAATTCTTACTGGTAAATCACGAAATTATTATTAAATATTACGGAGCCACGTTACATTTAAGACAAACTGAAATAGGAAATATTACGATCAAAGTTAAGAAACAACAGTACATATTACATAAACTCAACTTTTAAATACTACATGACCAACTACGTTAACTGATTTTCAAACCGCTCCTCTTCCGTAGCGTTGCCATATATGCTCAATTAAATCGCCTTTCAGATCCAAATGTTGGTTCCTGTCACGCACTCGATCTTGATTGACAAAAAACTCGTGAATATCCGCTATACGATCGGTCGAATACGACGTTGCCTCAGCTGAAGTTCCAGGACGATCTTCCATAAATTCGCGAATATCTCCAAAATTAGCATAACAGTCGCGTTCGTCCTCCACTATCATGTTATGCATGATGATACAAGCTGTCATTATTTTGGACAGAACGTCCTTGCTCCAGACAAGAGCCGGGTTTCTGATGATCGCGAACCTCGCTTGCAACACTCCGAAAGCGCGTTCAACATCTTTACGCGTTGCCTCCTGCACTTCAGCAAACAATCTGTGCTTCGGGGTGTGAGGGTGAAGGATGGATTGGATGAAGGCCGCCCACTGTGGATAAATACCATCAGTAAGATAGTATCCCATATAATATTGAACACCATTTACCTCATAATTAACAGGTGCTGCTCGGCCTTCTAGTATGTCGTCGAAAACCGGAGATTGTTGCAGAACGTTCAAGTCATTGCATGAACCCGGTATTCCGAAGAAGGAGTGCCAGATCCATAAGTCGTACGATGCCACCGCCTCAAGGATCAGAGTTGTTTTCCCAGCACGCCCTTGATGTTGTCCCTTCCAAGCAGCTGTGCAGTTTTTCCACTCCCAGTGCATACAATCGATACTCCCCATCATACCTGGAAACCCACGTTGCTCACCAACGTAAAGTAGGCGTGCCAAGTCATTTGCAGTTGGCCGACGTAAATACTCAGGGCCGAAGATGCGAATAACACCTTCACAGAATTTGAGGAGAGCATTTCTGAATGTTGCCGCACTCATTCGTAGGTACTCATCGATCCCATCAGCGGCAACGCCATATGCTAGCATTCGCATTGCTGCCGTACTTTTTTGTAGACCGGAGATGCTCATCCTACCAGTTGCGTCTGGTGTTCGTTGGAAGAAGACATCAGATGCTTCGATGGCATTGTGGATGCGCAGGAAGACATGCTTTCTCATCCGAAATCTTGTCCTGAAAAGAGTATTAGAATACACAGGGTTGTCAGAGAAATAATCGTCTACAAGGCGTCTGTAACCTAGTTCACGATCTCTATCTGGGTTCGTCGTTCTCCTTCGACGCTGCTTAGGACGTGTAGTCCTTTCGTAAACAACCTGTCCGGCTAATTCAATAGCACGGTCCATTAGATTTAATGTCTCATTCCAGTTATCATCGTCGGATTGACCGGAGTTTAAACTATTATTCGACATTGATGAGAGAAGAAGTTAACAAGATGAGAAGTTAAGGAAATGTGAGGAATCAGGAGATAGATAGATGTATTTATAGTTGGGAGGGTTTGGATGTATTTGTTGCACCGTTCACGCGTGATTGCACAGTTTACTCTTTGGAAGCGTGATTAAAGTGCACACGTGATTGCAAATAGTGCACGTGTGATTGAAAACAGTGCACGCGTGATTGAAAACAGTGCACGCGTGATTGAAAATAGTGCACCCGTGATTAAATACTGCACCCGTGATTAAACAGTGTATTGGTTCTATCAATTTCTTAATTTTAATCACTTACAAAAAATTATTACCCCACATTTATAACAAATACCCAATCCATTAATAACAAAACATCCAATTAATAAATATAAAAAAATTAACCAATCGGAGGGGGACACGTGTCCCCCTCCCTTGGGCGCCCGAGCGTCTGCCCGGGTCGCCCACCGCCCGACCACGTGCCCGTTAACGGGGGTGCCCTAACCGAGGCATTCCTTGATAAGAAGATGTAAGATTTGTAATTTTAAAGTGAATTTTTGAGAATTTTTCGTAACACCAAAATATAAAAGAACAAAAAAATTCACGAGGTTAGATTTCGAACGTAATTCTGGTTTGCTTGTTTTTTCTTAAGTTCTCCAAAGAAGTATAACTCGTCTATAACTTATATCTTGTCATGAACTTTGATAATTTTGATCTGAATATTATAAACTTGTGCAGTTAAACTTCATGACGTAGAACACATGGAATTATTTTTAGAAAACATTGCTCAGTCGGTGATCTTTGTTGTAAATCTTTTTGGACTGGACACTAATTTTTTGTACCGAGAATTTAAATTTGATTGGGTCGAAACCCATTTAACTTAACAAAAGCAAAACATTTAGAACACCAGGTGGAAGTCAGGACGGCCCATCATTACTAAGGTCCAGCCCGATCATATATGGACCTTAGCATATTTATAGTCTATACGATAACGATAATATGACTAATGACGGATTTAGTTTTCATTTAGCTAAAATTTGCAAGATTTTTACCACATGTTCTCTAAGGGATTGAAGAAGATTAACAATAAAATATTTTTGAAATATTTGGAGGGTAGATGCGATGATATTCAACAAACTCAAATATTTGTTTTACTCGATCATAGTTTGCATCGAAGGTTAGAAAACTGTAACAAAAGGTCCTAGACACAGCCCAAAAACTCCAAATTCAAATTATTCTTTTAAATGCATTTGGTATTTTATAAGTATATATCAACATGTAACACACATATTGTAATTCAATCTCAAATTAAGGTTAATGCAAGACAAGGGATCTACCTATTAAGTATTAACATGAGTTGGTAACTGAACCAATATTTTTAATTCACTTTTGCATGTTAACGACTTAATGCTTGTGCGACAACAATTGGAAGGGCAATGCAAATTTCACAAAACAGTTATTCTCATATTTGTGTTGAATCAAATACATTTGAGCTTCCTTCGAAAAAATATACAAGCAAAAAGGTACTATGGTATCAATATTTTTCATAGTCGCATAATTGTCATACATGCAAACAATCATTATATAAATTTATTGTATTTGTAGGAATCAGTGACACAGAAAGAAACCTAAACTTAATCATAGCACGATTGACCAATTATTCCAAACACCACACCACAACATTTCCACTCAACACCAAAGAAGTGAAACGCCATCAAATCGGGACAGGATTTTGCATCCCATACTTAATTTCCCTCAAAAGCGGCTTCTTGACAACACTGCTTTTCCCACGAAGTGATGGATGTCTCAACTTGGAAGCAAAAACTCCTGACATTGATTTAGATGCCTTTGCATCAGCAAGACTAAGAGCATATTTAACAGCGCCTGGGCTACCCCCGGGCGCCCTGCACTCTCTCTCTGCCACGTCAGCTTCTCCCTCTGCCACGTCAGCTCACCCAACCCACCCAAAAAAACCCCTTACCCATGCCCAGGCTACCCCCACCCACCCTACACTCTCTTTCATCCACATCATTTCTTAATTAAACAAATTTAATTCTCACACAACATTTAACAAATTACATTTTATATAAATCTAATTTTAATTACATTATAATTATATTTTAACTCGAAATATTGTTAATTCTTACTGGTAAATCACGAAATTATTATTAAATATTACGGAGCCACGTTACATTTAAGACAAACTGAAATAGGAAATATTACGATCAAAGTTAAGAAACAACAGTACATATTACATAAACTCAACTTTTAAATACTACATGACCAACTACGTTAACTGATTTTCAAACCGCTCCTCTTCCGTAGCGTTGCCATATATGCTCAATTAAATCGCCTTTCAGATCCAAATGTTGGTTCCTGTCACGCACTCGATCTTGATTGACAAAAAACTCGTGAATATCCGCTATACGATCGGTCGAATACGACGTTGCCTCAGCTGAAGTTCCAGGACGATCTTCCATAAATTCGCGAATATCTCCAAAATTAGCATAACAGTCGCGTTCGTCCTCCACTATCATGTTATGCATGATGATACAAGCTGTCATTATTTTGGACAGAACGTCCTTGCTCCAGGCAAGAGCCGGGTTTCTGATGATCGCGAACCTCGCTTGCAACACTCCGAAAGCGCGTTCAACATCTTTACGCGTTGCCTCCTGCACTTCAGCAAACAATCTGTGCTTCGGGGTGTGAGGGTGAAGGATGGATTGGATGAAGGCCGCCCACTGTGGATAAATACCATCAGTAAGATAGTATCCCATATCATATTGAACACCATTTACCTCATAATTAACATGTGGTGCTCGGCCTTCTAGTATGTCGTCGAAAACCGGAGATTGTTGCAGGATGTTCAAGTCATTGCATGAACCCGGTATTCCGAAGAAGGAGTGCCAGATCCATAAGTCGTACGATGCCACCGCCTCAAGGATCAGAGTTGCTTTCCCAGCACGTCCTTGATGTTGTCCCTTCCAAGCAGCTGGGCAGTTTTTCCACTCCCAGTGCATACAATCGATACTCCCCATCATACCTGGAAACCCACGTTGCTCACCAACGTAAAGTAGGCGTGCCAAGTCATTTGCAGTTGGCCGACGTAAATACTCAGGGCCGAAGATGCGAATAACACCTTCACAGAATTTGAGGAGAGCATTTCTGGATGTTGCCGCACTCATTCGTAGGTACTCATCGATCCCATCAGCGGCAACGCCATATGCTAGCATTCGCATTGCTGCCGTACTTTTTTGTAGACCGGAGATGCTCATCCTACCAGTTGCGTCCGGTGTTCGTTGGAAGAAGACATCAGATGCTTCGATGGCATTGTGGATGCGCAGGAAGACATGCTTTCTCATCCGAAATCTTGTCCTGAAAAGAGTATCAGAATACACAGGGTTGTCAGAGAAATAATCGTCTACAAGGCGTCTGTAACCTAGTTCACGATCTCTATCTGGGTTCGTCGTTCTCCTTCGACGCTGCTTAGGACGTGTAGTCCTTTCGTAAACAGCCTGTCCGGCTAATTCAATAGCACGGTCCATTAGATTTAATGTCTCATTCCAGTTATCATCGTCCGATTGACCGGAGTTTAAACTATTATCCGACATTGATGAGAGAAGAAGCTACAAGTTGAGAAGTTAAGGAAATGTGAGGAATCAAGAGATAAATAGATGTATTTATAGTTGGGAGGGTTTGGATGTATTTGTTGCACTGTTCACGCGTGATTGCACATAGTGTACGCGTGATTGCAAATAGTGCACGCGTGATTGCAAAAAGTGCACGCGTGATTGCAAAAAGTGCACGCGTGATTGAAAATAGTGCACCCGTGATCAAAAATTGCACCCGTGATTAAACAGTGTATTGGTTCTGGAAATTTCTTAATTTTAATTACTTACAAAAATTTATTACCCCACATTTATAACAAATACCCAATCCATTAATAACAAAACCCAAACAAAAAAAATTTCAAAAAAAAATAATAATAACCAATGGGAGGGGGACATGTGTCCCCCTCCCATGGGCGCCCGGGCGTCTGCCCGGGACGCCCACCGCCCGGGCAAGCGCCCGGGCGGGTGGCCCGGGCGGGCGCCCCACGGGCGCCCCGCCCGTTAACGGGGGTGCGCCCGGGCGCCCGACCAGGGCGCCCGGGCGGGGCACCCCCGTTAAGGGTGCCCTAACCGACTCGGTCGTCGTGAAAAGAGTTCTCTCTCTCTTCCTACCAACACGAGAGCTAAGTTACCTGGTTAGGTTTTGTACGTGTGGTAGTTAGATTAACTAAATTTCACAAGATATGATTAAAGTAAATCGACTTGTTGACACCCACTCCAATCCGTAATATTCAGGTAGGTGTAGATGCAGAGAAAACTATCACAAATCACGTTTAGGAGAGGGTATTAAACAAATAGACCGACATTGATAAACACAAATTGTGTTCAATATCCTATAAAAAAATTTGGATATCATCCATTACCTAAGTCCTTGGATTTTATAGATGTGGTGAGCAAACTAAATTTCAAAACATGCAAGCTACGAGTAGGATTGCTATGTTTGTTTTTCCTATGTGACACTTAGTGGTTACGTGTTATATGTCATGATGTGCACCAATAGTGTTAGGGGATGGTTGATGCATAAGTGAATTTCAGTTTGTCATTGTGGACGTACCGTGTTGTTGAGCAAATGAATGCTATGGAGAAATGAAGTTCGATCGATCTTATCATGCATCTTTCTCTGCATGGCCAGCCTCTTGCAAAACCCTAGTTCCATAGGTTTGCCCTTATATGTGATTTTACTGTCAAAGCCCTAAAGATAGCGTACTATGAGTTCAGAGGATACAATTGGAAGACCAGATTTTGGTGTTTGGCATCTCAGAATTGAGTATGATACTTATTTCCAACTTCTCAGAAGTTAGCATCTAATATGTAAATGTAATTTATCTCGTAAAAACTTTTTATTAGTTAGTAATTTGATTTTGAGGTGAAATTCAGATTCCTGAAGCTGAATAGGCAAGACTCATTTTGATATATCAACTTGCTTTTGAGTGATTTTTCAAATTACTCGTACTAATGACGTTAAAAGCTAATGACCCCAAGTGAATCAATAGTCATTTTTTATTTACCGAAGTTAGGGTTTCCGAAAGCTTAAAAATGCTCGTCATGTTGGGGAAAAACTATAATTTTTTTTTTACAATTTTAAAAAAATCCAATAATGAATCCTTGTGAACTTCGAAATATCATACTATACCTAAAAAACATTCTTCTAATTAAGCAACTAAGGTTACAAACCCTACATGCAAAATAATCAACAACTAACTTGTCATTTTAACCTAATGATCCGAAGCCTACATGAGAGGTTGTTGTCTAATTGATGATTTCCATAGGTAGGTATCAGCCAGAAAACAATCAACAAATGAACCACCACCAACCTGGCTGTTCCCTAAAGTGTTGATTTTCGATTTGGAATGACACCATGCATGAAAAGCTTTATTATTCTCTTTCAGAAGCACATAAACTAAGGGTCAATTGTATCATAGTCAGCATGTGATTTTAGTACGTAATGGAGAGAATCTGTGTAGAGGTGGGGGACACATCTATTATTATTCCATGACTGTGATTTAGAATTGACAAAGATATCAAGGTGATCTTATAAGATCTTTAATTGTCAAATCAAGGAATTAAGATAATAACTGTCTTCGATTGGGAAACGATTCTTATTTGAGTTGCCTTGGGTAGAAAGTTGAGTAGTGCTTGATCTGATCAGTCTCTAGATGGCACCAGATGGGCACACACCAGTGAGACACCTTGATTAGTTAAGGGAAGCAGGCCGTGGTATTGGTTTGCAATTTTTGAGTGTTCATTGCTAATTCGTATAACGTTATGAGTTGGGGTTGTTGTTACAATATCCTCCGTACATGTCATACATTCATATTTCGTATGATGACTTTCTTCGTATTTTTCATTACTTGCACTTTTCTTATTTCTTCATCTTACTTTTTGTACCCTTCCATTGGCATCAACATTAATGTCATCCCACTACCCCAAAATAGGCTCCTGCACGAGCAAGATAATGAGGAGTTAAATGAAAGAGGTTTTTTAATTGACCCTATTAATCAGATGCCCTTCCATCGGCACTCAAGAATAATGTTAAAATTTAAAGGATAGAAAAGAAACTAGGAAGAATGTGGTCGCTAGGTATTCAAGTAAAATAGATAGTCCTAGAAGGATACGTTGGATATTGAAACAAAAAACCCTACTGACCACTCCTAAAGATACAAGTCTTATATGGCTATAACTGGAGTTGCAACCATTTCAGTAGGACTATCCTAAATTTGGGCAATAGTGTTTTGACTTCTAATGTGCTCTTCTAAGATCAGCTGGATGATAAGAAAACAAAAGAAAACCAACGAAAAATGTAGGGTATAGCATGCAGGTGCAGATTATAGTAACACACAAATTTGCGTTTATGCATTGTATCTATTTTTGTTTGGACACTAGGAGTTACTAAATGGAAACACAAAAGGCCAAAATGTGTCAAAACCTCCTTCCTCTAGTCATAAAAAAAGAATGTTTTGAATCTAGAGTCTCAATTTTAATGAGATATTTGTCTTACTACCTTACCAAGTACAAATTACGCTATTATCGCTTACATGTTACAGTTTGATATGATTTCACCAAATGTACCATCCTTCTATATATGTTTCAACTGGCTTCAATTGTTTCCATGTTTTTCCTTCAACTTAGCGTAACGTTTCTGATCCGTACTCGACACAATAGTCAACACTACTAAAAATAAGTGAAAAATGGGCATTAACAAAAATATGATCAATCGATGCCTCAATTAAAAACATGTACATGATCAATGTCAGAGTACACTGCAGAAGAAAATACATGAAGCTGAAATCCCACTACATCAATACTACGAGATGCAATGAACAATACATTAGCTGAGTTCACGATCCAATCCTCACGTCTCAAGCCCAAGTTACCTCCTGCCGCCTACTACGTCCCATCTGCACACGCACAAGCCACACATGAGTCTCGAAACAAGACTTTGTACACCACCCCAACCCCACATTGAACAAGGTCTAGCCGTCCTCACATTTGTTTCGTGTCTCAATGTGATCACGCGCCCAACGAAGCCGAGCATGCACCTCAACCCCACCGCGCATCCAACCCACAAGGCAACACTCAACCCGCTCTCACGACAGAACTATCACACCTCCCATAACGACCACCCGCCCAACCAGGCCGAGTGTGCACCCTCGACAAGACCACACATCTGGCCCACAAGGCAACACCTTACTCCAACCAAAGACCCGAGCCCGCAAGCCCAGCTCCAACGGTCACTTGTAACAACGTTAATAAGTATCTCGAACCGCCCCAACAAGGAAAACACCATAACATCTAGTCATACGTCTCTCACACACTATCTCTCTGCCACCCCATGCCCGAGTCTGTGAGCAACGCTCTCAAACGACCACTCGCCACAACGTAGGTGGACAACCGGTTCCGCGAACCTCTCACAATCTTACAAGGTACTGGGGTAACCACAGTTTAACACAAAAGTACAGGTCAACAACCCCAACAAGATATAAAACAATAACCATAAACAAGACTATAAAAATCATATAAACAACATGAAGAAACTATAACTCTAAACCCACAATCAAATGTACAGTGGTATAAGTGTAATTCTCTTGAAATTCCATTATAATTCACAAATCTCAAAAGTTCAAGGGAAAAATAGTAAATTATCCAACTTATGTAATTTACTACAAATATATATAAAGTCCGGGGAAAAAGAGTATTTTCCTCTAAATTAAATTATTTCCCACAATTGTGGAAATTATAAGGTTTATCCAGCAATTAACCCAATTATAAATTATTTATTCAAATGCAAATAAATCCAAAGTTTTTCCAACAAATTGTCTAATTATTAATTAATTAAAAAATACACTTAAATACAGGGTTTTCAAGGCAATTTATCAAGTTATTAACTATTTAACCAAAATAATTAAATTACAAGATTTATTCCGTAATTAACCCATATTAACTTATTCAACCAAATATCAATCAGTTGCGCCCGACCGAGCAGCTACCGGAGCTGTCCGACTAGCCAGCTCCTCCGGCCACTTTCTGACTCCCGACTCTCTCCCAACCCGAGCCCGAACCTAAGGGGGTGGATGGCGTACCTCGCGGGAAGAAGAAAACCGGAGAAGGGGACAACTCCCTTACGCGTGATCGTCGGCCTCGCCGGAGCTCCTCGTCGCCGTTGTCGGAGCTGAAGGAGGAGGATGAAGGTGAGGAAGGGATGAGGATTTGGGGGTTAGGTATTTGGGTTTAAGAAGATGGGCGAGGGGTTAACACTTAAGCTCCCTATAATTTTGTGCTTTTAGTAAAATTCATTCAAGTCATATAGAGAATAGAGGCATTGTGAAATGAAAATGAACTTAGTCTAAGATGATGATATATTTAATATACAAATATATTAATTATTACAAGGTATATATAATATTGAAGTAGAACACAAAATTTTTAGTGGAAAACAAGGAAGCAATATATCTAAACCTAGAACTATGCTTATATTTATTATGTTGGAACTTGGAAGTAAAATTGTTGCATTTGATGGACATCTACTACCATTTTTGGAAGTTAGCTGTCATGTCTTTTCATTTGTAATTTGTAAAGACCAAGGAGGTAAGGACAAACTACCGGGCAGTTACTTCCAAGAGTGCCAACTAATGTGTTCATATGGAATTTGGAGTGATACATTTTAGACATTATGTGCCAAGTCATCCAAGGTTGCAACAAAAAGACATGTAGATATATATGATCATGTAAGTAGACATGTGAATATGTGATCTAGTTTCCATATGGGCAATGGATGGACAATCTATCAATGGTCTGGACTGTGGAGTCCCTCAAGCAACTCATGGGACAGCTCTGGCTAAAGGCTACCTGAATTTGATCTTCGGAAATGCTTAAGATTTGTATGCTTAACACATGATCTTACACAAGAAGAACCAGTTGAGGGATAATCCATTCTGTAGATCTGATATTTTGAAATAATCAAGAACAACGAAGTGTGTGATATTTTTAAAGTGATTTAGCCGAGCAGAATTTTTGTTCAGTAAATAGGATTATTTTTGGACAAGAAGATGATAGGGATCCATTTTTGTGTATTTACAGTAGTTAGTAGGAGATATTATTGCAAATGGTAAGACCATTGGCTAGGTATGTGGGGCCATTTGAGATCCTCGACCGAGTTGGAGAGGTTGCCTACTGGATTGCATTGCCACCGTAGTTTTCGGGTCTTCACAACGTCTTCCATGTATCGATGCTGAGGAAGTACGTTATAAATCCAGCTTACGTTATTGAGATAGCAGTGCCAGAGATTCAGCAGGACCTGTCTCTTGAGGAGAGACCAGTCGAGATCGTTGATCGCATGGATCACCAGCTCAAGAGGAGGACCATTCCGATGGTGAAGGTCAGGTTGCAGCATCACAGTGAGCGCGAGCCCACTTGAGAGATCGAGGAGGAAGTCAGAAGGCAGTATCCAGAGCTTTTCGGTGAGTTGTTGTTTTGATTTCGGGACGAAATCCTTTTAAGTTGGGTGGATTGTTAGAACCCAAACCTAGGTTAGAGGGTTAATGGAGATTAAGGAGGTGATTAGCATGGGGAAGTGGGGTTGTGCAGTTCTTTGCTTGGGGAAGAGGTGGCGTGAATAGTGTCGGCGTGGAGGGTGATGGGTGAGGGTGTAGGGCACTGTTGGTGATGATGGGTTTTTGTTGGGTTTTGTGGAGAGAAATCTGTTCCTCTCCCTCACTCTCTCATTCTCCCTTCCTCTTCCTTTCCAGCGGCACCAGAGTACTCGGAGGCTCCGGCGTGAGGAGGTCTTTGCGAGGAGGTGGTCGCGCATGAGGAGGTGACGGAGGCGCGAGCGGTGCTCCGGCGTTTCGTCGTCTTCTTTGAGGCATGTCGTTCATTAGTGTGTTTTGTTGTTGCTCACCCTCGTGGGAGGGTTTTGTTGGTCGGTCGGAGACCTCCCCGACGACGAAAACGACGTAAATCCTCGGCTGGCGCGAGGTTGAAGACGACCAACGGTCGACCGGGTCCCTTCGGGCGGTCGACCGATGTAGTGTATTTACCTGACTATAACCTTCACCGGTCGAACGATGCCTCTTGGCGGTCGACCGGTAGTGCATTTTGCTGGTGAGTTGGGAGTTCCTGTTGCGTTTCGGTCGATCGGTTCTTTGGAGTCGTTCGACCGGAACTTAAGTGTACTGGATTATTATGCATGTTTGTTCGACCGTTGTGGTGTGTGCGGTCGACCGTTATATGACGTAGAAATACTAGGATGCCCTGTTAGTTTTCGGTCGACCGAGACCCCTGAGTCGGTCGACCGATAGATTTGAATTTGATGTTGACCAGACTCTGGATTTTGACCTCGTATCGGTCGACCAATTTTAGATCTCGGTTCGACCGTTTGGGACTTAGGTTTTGCGCAGTGAGTTCGACCGATGCAGACTTTCGGTCGACCGATTTCCTTGTGAAAGCGGTCGACCGGGTTGCCTCTTTCGGTCGATCGTTTCTGCACAGAACTGAATTCCTGGTTCCTTTTTTGAATGCCAACTTTGTCCACGGAAACCCGTGTCCTCGTCTTGTGCGTGAGCCGGGAGGTGACGGTGGGCGCGTTCCGCGTACTTGCTCAGGGACCGCCATGTGGAAAAGTGTGGGTGTTCGGGACGCGTCACCTCCATGTATGGATCGTGACTAATAAGATGGATTCATTGGACTCATTGTAGTATAACAGGCCTCAGGGATCACATATCCCAATGTATGATGATTGTGCGGGCCTGAGGGATCGCGGATCCCAATGTATGATGATTGTAGTATAGCAGACCTGAGGTGACTACCGGCCTGAGGGGCTACGGAGGTCGCTGCCCTGCTTTTATAGCGACGTGGTTGGTGTTTGCGGCTCGTGGAGCCTGATGACCTGGCAGACTTCGGTCTGGACCTGTCCGATGCTGTGCCGGACGTTTGTGATGGACCACCGATGTTGTGCCGGTGATGCCGCCGAGGTTGTGCCGGCGATGATGATTGTTGGGCCGAGGTTGTTCGGACTATGTTGATCCTCGACTGGGCACCTATCGAGTTGATGTTGTTATACCTTCCGGGCGATGGCCCCGTTGGTCCCCAGTGGCACAGACCACAGAGATTTGCAGATCTGTTTTCTATCGGCCAGCAGACGTGACATGTTGGCTTTTTAGCCTTAATCTTTATTTAGTTTTGATGATTAAGTAATCTAATCTTAATCTATATTTAATCAATCAACCTAGACAATCAAAGTAAGCAAACATGAATACATGCATTGCATATATATTCGTGTACTTGCGATATTCTTAATAGGTTGATGAAGAATCAAGCTAAGGAGCTTGGGGACAAGAAGATAAAGACTCAAGACATGTAATCAAGCTTTGGACCAATATGTAATGTAGTATAATTTGAGTCCTAAGGATTAATGTAAACTTGAGCACATTAGGATTCTGTCCCGTATCCCCACGGTTAACCGAACCCCACTCGGTAAACCGAATCTTGTAGAGTTCGGTCCACCGAACACCTTGCGGTCAACCGTGTAGAATCCTTTAGGTGTTCCCTGGAATAACCACATCGGTATACCGAATAGCCTTCGGTAGACCGAATTAGCCTGGATCGGTTTTGGACTTTGCTCCAACGGTCGTATTTAAATCTTGACCTAAAGCCAAATTGACTTATCCATATTCGGTACACCGAACTTCATTCGGTCAACCGAATCATATTGCTTTAGGAGACCAACGGCTATTTAACTTGACCGTTTTCGGTAAACCAATCTCCCACGCTTTGTCAGCGCAATTCCCGCGCTACTTCGGTATACCGAAGTATACACGGTCAACCGAACTTGAGTAGATCAGAGCCCAATCAATTCTACTGTCCACCTTAGAACGGTGAACCGAATGGACTTCGGTGAACCGAATTTAATTAGGGCTAAATAGATAAAAGCTACTGGAGGTTGGTGAACGGTGATCCGATACATAATCGGTCAACCGAGTTCTTTGTTCAGACCAATATTTCGGACTACCGTGTGGATAACGGTCGACCGAATCTGTCTCGATTTCTGGCTGAGCTTAAGTCACATCTTGCTTTCTCATTGGTCCATTCCCCACCAACTCCCAAACGGCTAGATGAGCTTGAAGGCTTATAAATAGGACCTCATTTGGTTGCTTTAGACATCTTGAACACTTCCTATCTATCCAATACTCAAAGCCAAATCCTCTCCATCTTCAAGCTCTCAATCCACAACACTCAAGCCTAAACTTCACCACTTGCATATCCAATTCCATATCATATCCAAGTGTGCTCAAGTATAGAGTGTTAGTTAGAGTGTGATTCAACTTCCATATCAAAGAATCAAAGAGTTGTAAAAGCTTCGAGAAAGCTCCCTCTCGGGTTGTGAGAGGAGACACGAGCGAGGCGAGGTTGTTCGCGAGGCTCGGTGTTGTAAACGGCGTTGGTCTCGGCCCGGAACGGAGATCGGTTAGTGGAACCGTAAGCGAGGCTCGGGGGATCGAGCGAGGCTTGCGAGGAGGACTAGGACCCGGGTGTGGGTGCCGAACCTCTCTAAACTCCGGTGTCGACGAATTTGTGGTTTGCAATTGTCTCTTCCTTAATCCTCCGATTAGTATTTTTAATTCCGCATTTTTCTATCGATTAGAGGGCCATAGATCCTAACATGACAGAGGCTCCCTGCCGAACCCTTGAGTAGTGTAGCTACGTGTGGGGGGTGCGATGTCGCGTCCTGTAAGACCGCATGTGCCTTCGGTAGGTCTCCTCGGGAGACCCGATGTTGACTGTCAGACTGATGTCCTGTTTTACCCTTCGGGGGAACTGTTTTCCTTTCTGTTGATGTCATGACATGCTACTAGTATGATAGGTTCATTTGTGTAATGCACGCATATAGGAGAGTTGGCATACGGGGTTTCCTTCTGGAAACTCATGCATTATTTTTATATATTTTTCAAGACCACAGTAGGTCCAGTTGGGTGGTGATTGGCGGGCGCGCACATTTTGGAGTCGGATCCTCTACTCTGACCACTGAGGTCAACATGATCACGTTTTATACTTTTTTGCTGTTCTGTTGTAATCATGTATCAATTTGACAAACTTTGATGTATTTTGGTGCACCGCTATTTGTTTTATGAGAAGTAATAGTCCTGTCTTTGATTATTGTCCTTTATCGTCGTGATTGTGAATTTTCCAAATTTCCGTTGTTTTGGGATGTTACAATTTGGTATCAGAGCGGTCGATTCCTATGCGGTTTCCAATGAAATCACCCTTGTAGTAATAGGACACATGCATTTTATCTTTTAGCATGCATTCATGGCTGAAGTTTGTGATTGTTTCTTCTGTCAGATGACTCCTAGACGTGTGCGGAGTTCACCGCGTTATCGCGATGCCAGTGACGACACTGAGGGCGCTCACTGGGACAGGTTGGGCGAGTTTCTGGAGCGTCAGGCAGCCTAGAATGTGCATGACGGTGGGCGTCGAGTTTCGATGGCCAGAGTGCTCCGGAGGTAGCAGAGGACTGGATCTTCAGGATGGAGAAGATCTTCCGAGTGATTGGAGTCGCACCCGAGAGGAGGGTGGATCTGGCCACCTATGTGTTTGATGGCGAGGCGGCCAACTGGTGGAGGTCTACGTCCACGGTTTTGTTTGAGGACCGTGAGGACGTCAGGTGGGAGGTGTTTCTGGAGGTGTTTCACGAGCAGTACTTTCCTCAGCACGTTAGGGACTGGAAGAGGGAGGAGTTCATGTCGTTGGAGCATAAGGAGATGACTCTGGCGAGCTACATCAGCAGGTTCAACGCGTTGGAGCGTTACTTCCCTGAGATATGTGTGACCCCTGAGCAGCGGGCGAGGAAGTTCGTGAAGGAACTGAGGCAGCCGCTCCGATCTCGGGTGATCAACAGCATTCCGCGGACCCTTGCAGATGCGGTGAAGCATGCTTCTATCATCGAGCAAGACCAGAGGGAGTGTCTTCAGGAGGCGAGGAAGGCACCAGTGAGCACCGGTAGCCGTGTAACCGGTCGTGGAACGGGAAACCCGGGCAAGAGTCCCAGGTTTGATGGAGGAGGAGCACGTCAGTAAGGAGCGTGCACTTACTGCGGGAGGTTTCATCCAGGACAGTAGTGTCCCCGTCGGACTGGAGCGTGTATGGGTTGCGGTCAGATGAGACATTTCATCCGTGATTGTCCACAGAGGCAAGGGGAGCCGAGCAGGAGGCCAGGACCACCAGCAGTAGGCAGAGGCGGAGGCAGCCGATCCGTGGTGTCACCGGGTCAAGGCAGGAAGATCGGGCGAGTCTTCACTATTCAGGCTGAGGAGGCGAGGGACTCCAACATCGTCGTGGAAGGTACTCTTTCTGTTTCTGGCTTGGTTGCGCGTGTGTTGTTTGATTGTGGTGCCACTCAGTCCTTCATTTCGGAGAAGTTTGCTGGCGAGTTGGGTCGGACCCCTGTGTTGCTTACTGATGTTTTGGAAGTCAGCACGCCCATGGGTGAGTGAGGTGGGCACTGTGGGGAGCTTTTTCCCCGGCACCACAGTTGCTTCGGGAGACCATGATTTTCCGGCAGATCTGGTGTTATTACCGATGAAGGACTTCGACGTCATGCTGGGGATGGACTAGCTGTCGCAGTACGACGTGCGAGTCATTTGCCGCGAAAAGAAGATCCTGATTCCGATGGAGGGTTTGCCAGATGTTTTTATCAGATGTACGAGGAGAAGAGGGGGTCGTCTGATTGTGTCTGCAGTTAAGGCACAGAGACTGATACAACAGGGATGCAGAGCGTTTGTGGCCACGCTAGTTGTTCCTGAGCCTGAGACGAGGAGGCTGGAGGATATAGAGGTTGTGCAGGAGTTCCCGGATGTGTTTCCAACAGAGATTCCATCATTACCGCCACACTGAGAGATCGAGTTCAGTATCGAGTTGGTTGCGGCTACGACACCTCAGTTGAAGGCACCTTATCGGATGGTACCTGCTGAGTTGACAGAGCTGAAGAAGCAGTTGCAGGAGTTGATGGAGTCCAAGTTCATTCGACCGAGTGTTTCTCCATGGGGAGCGCCTGTGCTCTTCGTGAAGAAGAATGATGGGTCGTTCCGGATGTGCATCGACTACAGGATGTTGAATAAGGTTACCGTTCGGAGCCGGTACCCTTTGCCCAGGATTGATGACTTGTTTGATCAGTTGCAGACGACGAGAGTGTTCTCGAAGATCGATCTGCGTTCGGGTTATCACCAGTTGCGGATCAGGGAGGCAGATGTTCAGGAGACAGCCTTCAGGACGCGGTACGACCACTACGAGTTCTTGGTGATGCTATTTGGACTGACGAATGCACCTGCAGCATTCATGGATCTGATGAATAGGACATTTCAGCCGTACGTCGACAAATTTGTCGTTGTATTTGTGGACGACATCTTGGTATACTCGCCTGACAGGGAGCAACATGGAGAGCACCTGAGGATTGTGCTTGGCATCCTGAGAGATCAGCAGCTCTATGCCAAGTACACAAAGTGTGAGTTTTGGTTGTATCAGGTGGCTTTTCTGGGGCATATTGTGTCAGCGGATGGGATTTCGGTGGATCCGGCGAAGGTCGAGACTGTGACTCAGTGGAGAGCCCTGACGAGCATGACAGAGATCAGGAGTTTCGTAGAACTGACAGGGTATTACTGGCGGTTCATCCAAGATTTCTCTAGACTAGCATCGCCGCTGACAGCGTTGACGCAGAAGGGCATCAAGTTCGTTTGGTCCCAGAAGTGCGAGGACAGCTTTCAGGAGGTGAAGAGGCGATTGACGACAGCACCTATTTTTACTCTACCGAGTGGCAGTGTAGGGTATGTGATATACAACGATGCGTCCGGGATTGACTTGGGATGTGTTCTGATGCAGCACGGGAAGGTGGTGGTGTACGCTTCGAGGCAGCCGAAGGTGCACGAGAAGAACTACCCTACTCATGATCTGGAGTTAGCAGCGGTAGTTCACGCGTAGAAGACCTGGCGACACTATCTTTATGGCGAGCAGTTCGAGGTCTTCACAGATCATCAGAGCCTGAAGTATTTTTTTCTCGCAGAAGGAGCTGAATATGAGGCAGTGCAGATGACTTGAGTTCATTAAGGACTACAACTTCACCATTTCCTATCATCCGGGGAAGGCGAATTCGGTTGCAGATGCGCTGAGCAGGAAGGTGGAGGTTTCAGTTGCGAGTTTGTGCATCCAGGAGTGGAGGCTACTCGAGGCGTTGTCAGAGTGGAGACCGTTCACAGAGGGTTCTGAGGGAGCAATGATTGCTGGGCTTCAGGTGGAGCCGCAGACTGTCTCACGGGTGGTGCAAGCTGGGCATGGGGATGATGAGTTAGCTGGTCTGCTACAGTTGGCTTGCAGAGCTGGGTCAGACTTCAGTGTAGGGGTCGATGGTAGTTTGAGGTTCAGGAGTCGGATCTGGGTGCCGAAGTTCGATGGGCTAAGAGATGACATCATGGAGGAGGTACACAGAGCTAGCTACACCATTCACCAGGGGAGCACGAAGATGTATAAGGACCTGCAGCGGAACTTCTAGTGGAAGGGCATGAAGAGGGACATCGCAGAGTGCGTGGAGCGATGCTTAATCTGTCAGCAGGTTAAGATTGAGCATCAACGGCCAGCAGGACCGATGCAGTGTATTGAGCTTCCTGAGTGGAAGTGGGAGCACGTGACGATGAATTTTGTCACAGGATTGCCAAAGACGAGGAGATTCCACGACGCGATTTGGGTGATAGTCGATCGACTGACTAAGTCGGCGCACTTCTTAGCGATCAGGACCACGTTGCCTTTGGAGGGTCTGGCTAAGTTGTACGTGGAGGACATAATCAGGTTGCATGGGGTGCCAGTGAGCATCATCTCCGATTGAGATCCTCGATTCACTTCTAGATTTTGGGGGAGTCTGCAGCAGGCATTGAGGACGCGTCTGAGATTCAGTACGGCGTTCCATCCGCAGACGGATGGTCAGACAGAGAGGACGATTTAGACCCTACAGGATATGTTGAGGGCATGCACACTGGATTGGGCAGGACACTGGGATGAGCACTTGCCTCTGATAGAGTTCGCCTACAACAACAACTACCACTCGAGTATTGGGATGACACCGTACGAGACGTTGTACGGGAGGCCTTGCAGATCACCGGTATGCTGGAGTCATGTGGGCGAGAGGCAGTTAGTGAGGCCAGAGATCGTGGAGATGTATGCAGAGAATGTGGATGTGATCAAGAGGAGAGTGACCACAGCACAGAGCAGGCAGAAGAGCTATGCTGATCGACGTAGACGGGTGTTGAGATAGCAGTGCCAGAGATTCAGCAGGACATGTCTCTTGAGGAAAGACCAGTCGAGATCGTTGATCAGGTGGCATCATCACAGTGAGCGCGAGACCACTTGGGAGATCGAGGATGAAGTTAGAAGGCAGTATCCAGAGCTTTTTGGTGAGTTGTTGTTTTGATTTTGGGACGAAATCCTTTTAGGTTGGGTGGATTGTTAGAACCTAAACCTAGGTTAGAGGGTTAATGGAGATTAAGGAGGTGATTAGCATGGGGAAGTAGGGTTGTGCAGTGCTCTGCTTGGGGAAGAGGTGACGTGAATAGGGTCGGCGTGGAGGGTGATGGGTGAGGGTGTAGGGCATTGTTGGTGATAATGGTTTTTGTTGGGTTTTGTGGAGAGAAATCCGTTCATCTCCCTCACTTTCTCATTCTCCCTTCCTCTTCCTTTCCAGCGGCACCAGAGGACTCGGAGGCTCCGACGTGAGGAGGTGACAGAGGCGTGAGCGGTGCTCCGGCGTTTCGTCGTCTTCTTTGAGGTATGTCGTTCATTAGTGTGTTTTGTTGTTGCTCACCCTCGTGGGAGGGTTTTGTTGGTCGGTCGGAGACCTCCCCGACGACGAAAACAACGTAAATCCTCGGCTGGCGTGAGGTTGAAGACGACCAACGGTCGACCGGGTCCCTTCGGGCGGTCGACCGATGTAGTGTATTTACCCGACTATAACCTTCACCGGTCGAACGATGACTCTTGACGATCGACCGGTAGTGCATTTTGTTGGTGAGTTGGGAGTGTCTGTTGTGTTTCGGACGACCGGTTCTTTGGAGTCTTTTGACCGGAACTTAAGTGTACTGGATTGTTATGCATATTTGTTCGACCGTTGTGGTGTGTGCGGTCGACCGTTATATGACGTAGAAATACTAGGATGCCCTGTTGGTTTTCGGTCGACCGAGACCCCTGAGTCGGTCGACCGATAGATTTGAATTTGATGTTAACCAGACTTCGGATTTTGACCTCGTATCGGTCGACCGGTTTTAGATCTCGGTTTGACCCTTTGGGACTTAGGTTTTGCGCAGTGAGTTCGACCGACGCAGACTTTCGGTCGACCGTTTTTGCACAGAACTGAATTCCTGGTTCCCTTTTTGAATGCCAACTTTGTCCACTGAAACTCGTGTCCTCGACTTGTGCGTGAGGTGACGGTGGGCGCGTTCCGCGTGCCTGCCAGGGACCACCGTGTGGGAAAGTGTGGGTGTTCGGGACGCGTCACCTCCATGTATGGATCGTGACTAATATGATGGATTCATTGGACTCATTGTAGTATAACATGCCTGAGGGATCGCAGATCTCAATGTATGATGATTGTGCGGGCACGCAACTGTCGTTGGGTGAGGTGACTACCGACCTGAGGGGCTACGGAGGTCGCTGCCCTGCTTTTATAGCGGCGTGGTTGGTGTTTGCGGCTCGTGGAGCCTGATGACCTGACAGACTTCGGTCAGAACCCGTCTGATGCTGTGTCGGTGATGCCGTCGAGGTTGTGCCAGCGATGATGATTGTTGGGCCGAGGCTGTTCCGACTATGTTGATCCTCGACTGGGCACCTATCGAGTTGATGTTGTTATACCTTCCGGGCGACGACCCCGTTGGTCCCCAGTGGCACCGACCACAGAGATTTGCAGATCTGTTTTCTATCGGCCCGCAGGCGTGACAGAGGCTCCCTGCCGAACCCTTGAGTAGTGTAGCCACGTGTGGGGGGTGCGATGTCGCGTGCTGTAAGACCGCATGTGCCTTCGGTAGGTCTCCTCGGGAGACCCGATGTTGACTGTCGGACTGATGTCCTGTTTTACCCTTCGGGGGAACTGTTTTCCTTTCTGTTGATGTCATGACATGCTACTAGTATGATAGGTTCATTTGTGTAATGCACGCATATAGGAGAGTTGGCATACGGGGTTTCCTTCTGGAAACTCATGCATTGTTGTTATATATTTTTCAGGACCACAGTAGGTACAGTTGGGTGGTGATCGGCGGGCGCGCACATTTTGGAGTCGGATCCTCTACTCGGACCACTGAGGTCAACATGATCACGTTTTATCCTATTTTGCTGTTCTGTTGTAATCATGTATCAATTTGACAAACTCTGATGTATTTTGGTGCACCGCTATTTGTTTTATGAGAAGTAACAATCTCGTCTTTGATTATTGTCCTTTATCGTCGTGATTGTGAATTTTCAAAATTTCCGCTGTTTCAGGATGTTACAAGATTAGTCACGAGATCCTTAGTGTTGGAACAACATAGATCAAGGCTTGGATCCTAATATGGCATCACGATAATTTGACAAACATGAAATCCTTACGCTATATATGCACACTTGATAATTGGATATGCTACACAATAAGACAACACGGTACGAATTGATAACATGATTTAAGCGAAATTTGACCTAAATATGCTTGGAATGATATCACAAAATGCGCGCACAATCTTTCTCACACATCATGTACAGTGCAGACATGTATCCAATTTTATGTGTACAGTTAAATGTAACAACTGATGATAGAAAGGTAGATTCTTCCCTTCTTTTGCATCAAAACAACACGTACGTCACCATGACACAAACTAGTTTCCATATATATGTACAAAACAAAAACAAAAAAAATCAATTCTGACTCGTACGTGTACGTTCCAGTATTTAATAGTTCCAAATCAGACAACAACATGACTCCAGCGTACCCTGATAATACATATACTACCACCACTTTCACCATCAAACTGCACAAGACAATCACAAAACGTGGGCACCAGATTAACACAAACGAGAAGGTCGGTTGTTGGTATGTGTTTGGCTGAACTCGTTGTGTTTGGACGTGTTTGTCTATCTGTGTCAACAACATGATCCCCAAATTAATCTTCCTTCTATCTCCTTCTCCACCAAAGTCACGGGTGCAATAGGAACAATAGCTGAGAGAGAGGAAGCAGGTTCATTGGGTTACTTTTGTCTTTCGGTTGCATGTGGAACCACTATTTTGTTTTCGCGGGATAGTCATAATATATAATAATTAGTGAGAATGAATTAGTTCGTTTATTTTCCTTTGTTTATATTGTTTCAGACGTTTAAACGAGGAAAAAAAGAAAAGAAATAGAATAGTACGTTGAAAATGATTTGGACATCGTTGCAACAATTCTACAAAAAACTTAGACTTGATTGCACAGTAGTTAGTATATATAATGATATATGATACATGAAGATGTTGTATGTGCTATATATGCTTATTGTCATGCGTAAATTAATTTGCCTTTTAGTACGTAGAATAATTTGATGTACGTGCATGCATACATTATAATCACAACATTCTAATCAACCCATATCTTTGAGGACGACGTATACTTGTCATTCCTACTTCCGTTCACTTACTATCACATATGCAAAACATAACACTTTTGAATTAACTCCCACCAAGATAAATAAGAACATCAAGTGTTAAATGTTGGGATTTACTAAAATATACATTAAGAAGGTTTAAAAAAAGGGGGTATAATGATAGGATTAGACCTGGGTCTCGTGTCGTGTCGTACCAGCACGACACGACTCTCTGGGTCGAGACAGATCTAGGGGGTCGGGTCGGGTTTCAAATTTTCAGTCATTTTTTTTTTAAAATTTGAAGTAAGTATACAATATAAATACATAATTGATTACATATTTAAAAAGTATGGAGGCTAGCTAAACCTAAGTAGTAATGAAAAAACTTAAGAGTTATTAGGAAAAAATACTCCTAAATTCTTGATATATAGATGTACTATTACAACGTACATAAGTAATTGCATCCCAACATTTTCTAAGTAAAGTTTAATTATTTTAACTCCATCTTGTACTACAAAGTTCAAAGTATGACAAACACATCTGATATGAAAGAGTAAATCATCTACATGTGAATGACAATAATTTATAAATATTTTATTGCTGAACTGTTATTAGTAGCATTCTCAAATGCAATTACAAAATTATATTTTCAAGATTATTAACTACCATGACATTTTTAATATGATCAAATATAACATTGGTAGTGTATGGATACAAAATAGGTAAAAAATAATTTTGTTATTTAAACACCATGAATCATCTAGATAATGCGCAATTACGCAACAGTAAGGATAATTATTTGGACCGGTCCAGACAACACTAGTTAATGTTACATTATTATTCATTGATGAAAAATAACTAATCATGTTTTTTTCTTTATCGAATTTAACAATTACGAAATTTTTAAGTGTTCTTCTAGAAAATGGTTTAAATTGCGGTTGTGGTAGAGAATTGCTTTACTAAGACCTTTATGATTCACATATGTTAAATGATAGTTTATTTCTAATTATGAAATCAACAATTATTTCTCTACCTTTAATTGGATAATATATTCTGAAATGTAAAGTTCCACTAGTGGTGTCTAAAACCGATTGACGTGAATCCACTACCAATGATGCATTCTTAACTTTACATGAAAGTGCATGTCCACCTAGATAACCGGTTCATTTACTTGACTTAGCATAATATACATTACCACAGTGTATACAATTAGCAGTTGGTTTACCCTCAACACTTTGTTCTTCTCGAAAATCATCTCATACTTTGCTAGTTTTTTCTAGTACTTTTACCCTTAAGTCTAAGTGGATTAATAAGAGGAAGGTTATTATTATCTTCAACATCAAAATATTAAAGTCATTGAAATTACTAAATATGCAAACAAAAAGTGATTTTTTCATAAATGAGAAAGTCACGATGATGATTAATGAATTAAAATTAAATACTAAAAAAGGTTAGATAGAGCATTTTGAAGCTCATCAAAATTATATGATTCTTGTTTAGAGTATGATCTATTACTAGAATGATTTAGTAGATCAATAATTAGATCTACTAGAACAAGAGTTAAAAGCTAACTCACTTTCTTTATCTTGTATAGCCATGAAGCATGTGTAGGCAACTTTCTTTCTAATTTGTAGAGAATATGATGATGATGACAGTGATGAAGAATCATTCCAAGTTGTTTTGTGAGCTTCCATCTTCTTCTTTTTTCTCTTGCTCTTCTCCTCTCCCTTCCCTCATTTTTCTTCTCATCTTCACTATTCTCCTTTTCTTTTTCCTTCTTCTCAATTATTTTTCCTCTTCTTTTTCTCATTTCTCCATTATCTTTCTTGAGATATTTGAAGAATTCTTTGACAATGACCTCAATATCCTCATCTTCTACTCTCATCCTTCGTTCATCAAAATTTGCATGTAATGCCAAGGTTGATTTCATCTTGGAGGCTTCTTTCTCCTTTCTATGATTTATTTGGAGTTCATAAGCTATGGGGTTCCCAGTTAATTCCTCCATCTTTAGTTTGGAAATGTCATGTGCTTTTTCAATTGCGACGACATTGTTTCTCAATCGTTGTTGAGCGATCGAAGGAATTTCCTTGTCATTTCTCTTTCACTATTTTTTCTTCCAAGAACACAAAGAGACTTAGTGATATCGGTGAAGTGAGTGTTAATGTCGCTTATGTGTTCACCGATTTGCATCGTGAAAATTTCATATTTATGCATGAGGAGACTAATTCTTGTTTATTTTGTTTTGCTATCACCCAATGATGTATTTGTAATCTATGTCATATTTTATATGCACTTTCACAACCTCTAATCCTATTATATTCATCATCATTCAAGCCACAATAAAGAATGGTCATAATACTAGAGTTAATCTCATTTTTTCATTTTAGCTATAGTTAAGGTGGTTAGTTTTTCTTCACTTTGGGGTGTGTAAGGATTTTGAAGAAAATCTAATACTTAAGGTCATTTGAAATTAAAAAGATCTTCATTCTATTCTTCCAATAATCATAATTTGACTCATTAAGCAAATGAGGTCTAGTGGTGCAAAGTCCTTCTACATGATTAGATGAAGTTGATGTTATGCTAAAATATGGTTAAGTTTAAAAAATTAGCATTTATGCTCTGATACCAATTGTTAGGATCAATGACCCCTAATTAATTTATCACATAGTTAATTCTCTACTTTATTAAACAAGATATGCATCAGAAACAAATTTAAAATGGATATTTACAGTGGTGCATCCAGAAAACATCAAAATTATGGAAATATACCCCAAAAGTTTGAATTTACGGTGGTGCACTCGAAGAATTTATGAAATTACAATGATGCACTGTAATTGACGTCGTTAGCATCCGTCAAATTTAATTTGACAGACATTTGATTACACCATTTAATTAAAATTAAAGGGAAATTTACAATGGTGTACTCAGAAAACATCAAAATTACAGAAATACACCCCCAAAAGTTTGAATTTAGGGTGGTGCACTTGCAAAACTTATGAAATTACAATAGTGCATCTGTAACTAACGTCGTAAGACTCCGTCCAATTTAAGTTTGACGGACATTTAATTACACCCTTTAATTAAACTCGACCCCTTTAGTTACCCCAAATCCCACTTACATCGCCGAAGCCCTGACCTCGCACTTTCCATCGCTCCTGAATCCCATTCTTGGTTGCAATTTGACTCAATTTTCGATAAGTACATGTCCATTTTTCGAGAGGGAGGTGGATGAGGGATTCAGGAGCGATGGATGTGGGAGGTCGGGGCTTGGGGCGATGGAAGTGGAATATAGATGGAAATGGAATTTGGGGTAACTAAATGGGTGGAGTTTAATTAAAGGGTGTAATCAAACGTCCGTCGAACTTAAATTGGACGGACACTAGTGGCGTCAGTTACGGGTGCATCATTGTAATTTCATAAGTTTTGCAAGTGCACCACTGTAAATTAAAACTTTTGAGGTATATTTTCGTAATTTCTATGTTTTTTGAGTGCACCACTGTAAATATCCTGCACAACCTCTTAGGTTTTTACCATTACTTGCGGTGGGGTATGTGACTGGGGTGAAGTTTAATCAAATGTCCGTCAAACTTAAATTGGACGGAGGCTAACGACATTAGTTACGGATGCACCATTATAATTTCATAAGTTTTTCGAGTGCACCACTGTAAATATCCTAATTTAAAACAAGTGGGGGAAAAACAATGCAAACCACAAGAACACAAAACTATTTTATAGAGGTTCAGACTACCGCCTACTTCCTCTTTTGCAAGCTCCGCTCGATTCCACGAGTTTCGACCACGACTTCACTATCCACTCATCGTTCCGGTGTAGGAGAGAACGCTTTTACACTTCAAGCTTGCGAACACCCTCGCCAAGCTTGGAACCTCCTCTCACAATCTGAGATGGATGCTTCGGGCTTTCACCAAAACCTTTACAACCTTTGACAATGAAAGGACTTTAGTGTTCAACACTCTCTAACTGGAGCACACTTTGAGTATAATTGGAATTGGGTCAAATTGGTGGAAGTTTAAGCTGGAGTGTAGGATTTGGGGCTTTGAAGATTTGGAGAATGATCTCTAGTATATAAGACAATTGGAAGTGAGAGAAATCTAAATAAGGTTAGGGAACCTTATTTATAAGCTCCTAAAGAGATATAGCCGTTGGAGATGAATTGGTTAGGTTTTGTGAAGAACACACAAAACAGAAATGAAGTTCTACAATTCTATCCCATAACGGTTGACCGATTCGGGAAGAACAATCAACCAATTTTTAAGAATAAAGAACGATCGAACCAAATTGGTTGTGACTTAAGTCATCGGTCGAACCAGGAAATGGGGTAGTCGACCGATCTTAGGGTTTTGGCCAGGGTATAGGTATAACGGTCGAACACAAAGATTGGTTATGTTCGATCGAAAATAACAGACACTTTGGTTTCAAGAATTGTGTTCATATTGTCGATCGTTTTAAGGTCAACTTCGACCAGTGGCCAATTGTATTTTAGGGGTTAGGTAAATTTATACGAATACGACCGTTATATAATACGACAAGGTTAACGGTCATCCGAAAAATACGGGAATGATCGACCGAAAGGTCAAAGGCGGTTGACCGGTTGAACTTGGAAAATTTACTTAGAGAGTGTTATAATCGGTCGAACAGAGAACTGGTTCGGTCGACCGATTGACACGCGCAAATGAGGTTTGGTTTGAGTAATTTTCCGGCTAAGGTTTGAGTGATATATTGAAGTCTAGTTGATGTGAAATTTTTGTGTGACTTCTACAATGAACCTAGTGTGTATGTGCGTAAGTTTTAACTCCCTTATGCTCAAGATTATACAAGTTTCTAAGACCCAAAATAAAGCAAAATTACATGTTTTCAGAAAACTTGATTACATGTCTTGATTTCATTTCATTCTTTTTTGAGTCATGATCACCTGTAGATGTTAGTACAATACGATATATGTTCTATGCATTATGTGTGCTACACTACATTTTATTGTGATTAAGATTATGTTGATTAAATAATCAAAACATAGATTAAGACAAAAAATCAAACAAAAAACCCAACGATTATAATAGATGTTAGACTACAGTGTCGTGATGTGCCGAGCCGAGCCGACACGACACGTACGGCAGAGGCCAGCCCAGACCCACCCCGGCCGGTCAGGCGTGCCTTGCCGGCGTGGCCCAAGTTCCTGGTCTAGGCATGATGAGAGACTAATATGTGAATGGAAATTTCGGTACCCTACACGTGTGTAACCTGATTCAGTGATTCTGGATAGAGCAACTGTGGAAACAATGTTTAAGTGATCTTGATTGTCCAACTTTCAACGGCCACAGAATACAATCGTACAATATGCTACATTATATTTTCTGGTAGAATGGGAGGGTTGGAGTCTTCCATGCAACATCATTCCAACATGTCATTCTCCAACTTTTACTAGCCACCAATTGAAATATTCTTGTATTAATCTGCATTTAGATTCAAAATACACCACTCTACGTGTGCATGTGCATTAATCGTTTTAGATTTTTAACCTGTGCATCGATCTCAGGTAACTTGCTACCCAACTTATCTAAGGTGAAAGAGTTCCTCATTATACAAGAGAGAGTTGAAGTGAAATTCGTGGATGCAAAGATGGTGTGAATACATTATTGCTAAAAATAGTAGTTAAGTGTGCCCATTAGCGAATTTCTTATTCTAACTAAGATAAAGTAAAGTATGTTTTTTGTTATTAAAATAATGTTCTTATACTTGGACTGACTCGATCGGTATATATATTTAACCTTATATTAACTAGTATATATTATAAGTTGATCCTCAAAATGTAATTATATATTTGAGATTTAACTAAAAAACACGTAATTTAACTAATTACGTAATTGGTGAACACACACCATCGATCAATTTGCAGAGAGATCATCTTTTGTTGACGTGGAAATCCACTCCGATCCCACAGACCTTCCCGACTTAAAACCGATTTTTTCTTTCTAATAATGGAAACATGCATGTTTTTTTTTCAAATTTCAAAACCAAGACGATTAGATTATTAAGGAAAGCACGTGAGAGGCGGACAAGCCATAGGTAGAAGGAGGTGTTCATTTTTTTCAACACCAAAATTGTCTCCATTTTCTCCCACAACACATCATGATGGGTTGATGGAGTTTGTGTGCGGTGAAGAAACAGTAGAGAAAAGTAATACTCGTTTCAGACTTAAGACCCACCACCCACCAAACTTTGTTTTGGGATAATGTGGGAGTTTGAATTCAACAAAAGTAGCATGCCGTCAGTTAATTAAACTAATGGAGGCCCAAGTTGGAAATGAAAAACAATGATTCTGGTTAGAATGAGTTTGCACTGTTGGAGGGAAAATTGCTTATATAGATATAGAAGTACATAGCTTACCTATCTTTAATTTCTCTACCTATGGTTCAATTTGATGTTGCACATTTTTATTATCAAAAGTTGACTTTTTTGGCAAGCTAATAAAATGCTAACTTATTTATATTTGATGACATAACATTAGATTAACGAGGTCTCCGACGTACTAATTAATCGGCTTAATACTATTTTTGGAAAATCCTTATAAATACTATTAACTTTTATGTTATTATTTAAATATATAGTCTCCTCAAGTCAACTCAACGATCGATTCTCCTTTCACAATAGCCATAAGATCCCGAGACAAAATAAAGACTAGATCAAAATGTTTGAGGTTCCAATTTAAAATTTCATTTAAGAAAGCAAGCTTTGAATGCCAATTTATAACTGAAGTTTTCTTAAAGAATCCAACTCATAACTATAAAGTCACTGCAACTGTTGTTTCCACCAAACAAAAAGTAACATACTACTAAATATCTAGATGAACACCAAGTCACCAATGCACAACATCATAAAGTGTCTTACAAAGTTACATACAAGTCAACATCCAGTATTCCACTTTTGCAACACTCCGGAACAAAATATATGGACACAAAATCCTAATGTCCTCGAAACATATCCACATGCTTGGTTAACCCGCATCCACAGGACCCTATATGTATAGGATTTCCCATCATGAAAAGGGCTAATTCCTATAGTGTGTTAATAACTTAATATCAAAAGAAAACGTACTCTACAAACCATTGATATGACCTGTGAAACACCATATCTGAAGACATGTATAGTAATTAATAGTCACGATCATATAATATAGCCTCGGGGCAATTACACTAGAACTCAATATTCTCAAAAGGCAAAAAAAAAAAACACACTAAAACTCAACTCATGACCAACTTTCCAGAAAGTATGAAAAAATTCATTTAAAACTCAATAATCAAATCACATCACAACACATAAAGTAAACGACTATAGTCGAAACTGTAGGCTACAAACACCAAAGATGAGAAATAGAGAACATAATTAAGTTAGAGGTGGAAACACAGAATCTCCTCCAATTCCCATTCCCGATCCCTACAAACGGACCCAAACAGTCACTACACACCAAAGAAGAGAATAAAACCACCCACAATCCTACAAGGAGGGTGGAATACTATAAACCTGCATCCATGCTTCCCCATGCACGTACATACGTGTTTGGCGCCCCCAAAGGCATCGGGAACGGGGGAAGTTAATTAGAGGTTATAGTAACACTACACATGCATGGTTACAATATATCGGTGGATTAGTTAATGGGGGTGTGGGTTAGTTTTTCTAGTCGTCAGCTGGTGGAAACCGGAGATGCTACGTTGTTCACATAATTATGTGGTTTTGTTTTGTTTGGAGTTTTGACTCTGGTTTTTTCCAAGGATCTATTTGTGGAGGAATTGTGTTTGGTTGGGTTTGTGTTCCCATGTAGTGTTGTTGTTTATTAATTAAGATATTAATTGTTAGTTCTTAATGCTAGCTATAGGTCGATCATCGTACTGTGTTTTTGGTTAGCAATATGTTAGTATATGCGTGTGGATAGTTTTATTAACTTAAGTTACTCTTGAATGGGCTCATGTGTTCATTATATATATATTGACCTTTTGCAATGTGCAGTCTCATTTGATGCTAAGTATTCGGACAACACATAACCCCACGAGTGACGTGACACATACACATATATTCTACGTACACGGTAACAAGACAAGGCTACACCGATGATAGTTATCCGTTGGTGTATGTCCCCATCCGTCAGTGGTTTGGAACACTGACGGATATCCTGCGGTGTAATATATGTCGGTGTTTCGTTACTCCGACGGATGTATCGACGGATAATTATCGTCGCTGTTAATTTTGCCGTGAATTTACCGCCAATTTTCTCTCTCATTCTTTCGTCAGAACGAAAATCACCGACTGTCATATTCGTCGGTGTAGGATACACCTACTCAACAATTTTTCTACTATTACCGACGGATGTCAACTTACACTGACGGATATGTACCATCTGTATAAGTCCTATCAAGATACAATAAAAATATTTTTGGCTCTTTCGGGGTTCCGATTGACACAACACATTCATCCATGTTTTTCATCAATCATCTACAACACATTCATTCGTCCACAAACATAATAATTTATATATGCATTCATGTGTATAATTCATATATACAAATATACTTGAACTCAAAAAAAAAAGATACAACACAATACGACAGATACTTCAAAATAATTTCACAAAAATAATTGGTGAGAAGAAATAATTAGACAAAATAACACAATGTTGAGCTCTCGTTGCCATCAGAGCGGGGACCGGAGGGTGAGGGTCGGGCAGGAGAAGGTGAGGAGGGAAAGGTCGAAGAGGGAGGTGGAAGAAATGGAGGAGGTGGTGGTCACTTCTGGAACTATGGTCTACACCGGCAGACATTAACCATCGGTGTACATATCTATCTGTCGGTGTTAAAGTACACTGACGGATAAACATCCGCCAACGTTACTTGCGTCGGTGTACAATTACACTGACGGATGCACCGGTGGACAAGTGTTGTCGGGGTCCCCGGTCCTCCTACTCATTTGATCGATTGTATCCTCGATCAGGTCCGTTAGAACGACTTCCGATGCCACTCAGACGACATTTCAAATGAGTTTGTGTAGATAAATCCCATTGCTTTAGCCTTGATTTGACCAATTTGCTTAGTGATTGGAGCGATTAAGCAATTACGGCTCGCCTATACTCACGAAAAGTTTTTGACGCCAATTTCCCCTCCAATTTTTTGGCGTGGTTTTCGTCGGAGAGGAGAACACCGGCGGATAGGCATCGACGGATCGTCCATTGGTGTACTTGTCCGACGGAACTATCTGTCGGTGTAAGGATACCGACCCATAAATTTGTAGGTTCTTATCCGACGAATGAGGTATACACTGACGGATAAGTACCGCTGGTGTAAGTTTCGTCGATTAACTCCGACGGATATCTGTCGGTGTATCAAAAATACGAATCGTCCGTCAGTGTACTTGTTCGACGAAACTATATGTTGGTGTAAGGATACCGACCCATAAATTCGTAGATTCTTATCCGACGAATGAGGATATACACCGACGGATAAGTACCGTCGGTGTAAGTCTCGTCGATGAACTTCGCGGATATCCTTCGGTGTATCGAAAAGTGAACTTCGTTTACATCGGCGGATATCCATCGGTGTAAACTCTAACAAGAAATTGAAAAGAGCCAAATGACTATTCCCAAATTCCAGTTTTCTCTGTTCAAAGAAAACCAAATGTGTTTCATTAATTCACAATAATACAAACATTCATCCACAACCATTCATAAAGATTTAAGAACTCAACGAGATTGATCATCCACAACCATTCATCAACAACGAGTTTGATTTATAAATTAAATTTATAACAATATTCTATACATGATTAGACTAACAAACTAAACGAAATGACTACACAATCAAACCTATTGTCCCTGCTCCATTTGTAGGCCCATGATCGGCATCTTGTCTCAGCGGTGTGCAAATAGGGGTGACATGACATCTCGGTCTTGCACATTATAAGTGTTATGTATTGATAATTATTTGACATAAACTACTAAATGCAATAATTTAACTAAGCAACGTGTTTATTACCTTGCTCGTGTAACTTGTCTTCTTCAGCAGAAAGTTCATTTGAAACTGCATCTTACTGAGTGCGGATTCTGCCGTCTTCAACTTATCTTGAGTCATCGCAAGCTCACTGCTGACGTGCTTCAACTCAGTAGTTGGTTGGTCGTTCCGCTCCATGTCCTCTCTGGCACTGCGTTCTGCATTGCTTGGAATCCCATGAGCCCCATACATATCCGCAGGCGTGACATAACTGGAATACATACAAACCCGTCCATGTTCGTCGCCCGACACGGTACTGACCGGATCATCAGGAGCGACCAAGGTGATAAAACCTTGAGAGTTTGTCTCAACTGATCCTGTTATAGTCTCAACACAAGAGTTAAACTAACAAGACTACACCCAAAATGAATCATAAATCAATTCGTAAACCCTGAATTTTACAAGAATTTGGGCAGAAACTTGTATCGAAAAAAAAAGTGTGGTTCACAACAATAGCATACACAATCACTTCATACACATCACGCACATCATATATATCTAATACATTGTTTTATTAATGCATATTCTAACAAATCAAACTTCACATTAAGTTTAATCTAACATTAAATAATATACAATTTCAAAATAAGCATACCAATCTAGTTTAAACTATACAAATTATCTAAATCAGTCATACAAAGGTAAATCCAACCTAATTCAAATCATATACATCTAACAAATTGTTGACAAAATATAATTTCTAAACCAATAAAATTAAGACATTCATTTTAATCTAACATTAAATCATATAAAAATTCAAATTAATCCTAAAAATCTACATTAAATTATACAAATTATATTCATATATATATATATATCAATTATGATTAAAACAAATTAAGAGATTCAAAAAATTCCAAAAAAAAATCCAAAAAATAAAAAAGGATGGAGTGAATTGTTGGAGTGGTATACGGTAGGGGGGGAGTGAGGGTTGTGGGGGAGGTGGGGATTGTGGTGTAGTGGAGGAGGCGACCGTTGAGGGCGGTGGAGGTGGTTGTGGGGGAGGTGGGGGCTGTGGTGGTCAGGGTTTCATCGAGGTGGGTCAGAATTGGTGGTGGTCATATTGATGGCGGAGTGTGACAGATTAGGATTTCATCGGGGGTCGAGGTGGTTGGTCAAAGAGGGGTCTGGGCTACTGGGGTTGGGGGTGGGCGTGGGGTTGGGGTCGGGGCTGCACGGAGGGGGGAGGGGTCGTGTTTGGGGGTCATGGCTGTTGGGGAGGGTGCTTAGGTTGTCGAGTAGAAGCTTACAATGTAAATTGGTGCAGCACGGTGAGGAGGCGGCAATGTCACGACGAGGCATGGCGAGGAGGCCCGACGAGGGGGCGGTTGTGTCATGAGGGGTTGGGAGAGATTAGAGTAGTGAGAGAGATTAGGGGAAAGTGAAGGCCAAGCCCGAATCGGCTCTTGATAAAACACTACACCGACTGATATTATCCGTCCGTGATCCTATTTGTATTAAGTTCAACTGACATTTTTCAAAACTTGCACTGATGGATAATTATCCGTCAGTGTTAACAAATTCTTCCGTCGTAGTAAGTTATTGCACGAAAAGTTTTCAACGTCCGTGTTTTTCTTAAGCAAAAACCTACACTGACGGTATCTATCCGTCGGTGTAGCCCCCTCGAATAGTAAAACTTTATCCGATCAAAGTTATCCGTCAGTGTTATTACTGATTTTGGTCGGAGATACGAAAGTCCAACAGATAGATATATTTGTCAGTGTTACGTATCCTTCATCGACGGATATTTCACCGACGGATATATATCCCATATTTCTTGTAGTGGGTGAGGAGGTGGTGAAGGAAGGGGTGGTGGTGGTGGTGTGGAATGGTGAAAGAATGGGAGGGGTGAGAGGGGAAAAGTGAATGGAAACATACTAATATAAAGACAGAACCTGCACTGACGGTAGGTATCTGTCGGTGAGTATTGTTATACATCCGTCAGTGTATCTTTTTCCACCAAAATATTCATTTTGCCACCATCTAAATTTTCACTAATCCACACTGACGACAAGTATTTGTAGGTGTGTCTTTATGCAACTGTTGGTGTATCGTTTTCGCGCCAAAGAATTCATTTTTTCGGCATCTAAATTTTCAATAATCTACACCAACGATAGGTATCTGTTGGCTGAGGGATGTATCTTTTTTTGCCAAAAAATTCATTTTCTCGCCATCTAAATTTTCAATAATCAGCACTGACGGTTGTTATCCGTCAGTGAATGTTGCTGATCTAACAGACATATCCGTCGAAGTATCGTGGCACCGACGATTATTTTTATCCGTCGGTGGAAAAGTACTTACGTTGACGGATGTGTTACCGACGGATAAGGAGTGTTACACCACTACATTCCACTCCAGTACCCAACCAAAAAGGTCCGCAATTTTATGTTTGTATTCACGAACCACTCTCTGTAAGCATGTATAAATAACGTCATCAAAATAAGTAACATGTGTTATCGTAATCCAGTGTGAGTATTCGATATTGGTGTTTTGTTTTGTAAAATTGTCTCACAGGGTCCAGGACGTGCTTCACAACTTGTCAAGGTAGTGGTTACATAATCTTGAAATATCAGTTTGGATACCATTAGTACACCCTACTGAACGGTGCTTGGTCACCAGTAGTTTAAATCCGAAGTGAAGATATGACAAAGCAAAAGGTGGGTGTTGAGGTCCCCCACCAGTGGCTCAGCTGGTTAAGGTCTCACCGCTTCATAAGATCGCCGGTTTCAATCTCACTGATGACTCTGGCCCTTTTCTGGTGAGTGGATTCTTATTAGGCCGATGGTAATAAAGGGGATGAATATCAGTACTTCACCCCTGGGTTTGCAGTCTGACTAGCGTCCTAAAGGTGGTGGTTCGATGATTTCTCGGGTCACCCCAAAAGAAAAGGTGGGTGTCGAGGAACACTGAATTATTTTGGGGAAAAACATTTAAAAAACATGTTATTTTTGTTAATATTCTTAGTCATTTTAAATTTTACTTCTATACCTTCACTTCTAGCGCTTCTAATGCATTGATTTTTGTCACCTCAAAGTTGAATAGTTAACGAAAACTTAATTAAACATTGGAGGACTGGTACACTGTTATATACTTGAAGAGGTCAAAATCTGAAAACACAAGCATTATTAAGAGTGCTGTTGAAAATTTGACCCAAAAATAGTAACGTCTTTATTTTCAGGGTATTAAGGTCTAATTTTATTTTAATTGAACCTCATGATACGACTTCGATTTGTGAACTTAGTTAATGTGACAACAAAAATCTACTAACTCAATTAGTCCAGGTTGACCAAGAGATCTAGAAAGCCATATGGACAGCATCTTCCGGGAACAAATCCGCTAATATCATTAATAACCCTCTCTAGTCTCTAATCAATCTCGTTTCTTCTATTACAATCCAGTAACGATTAAACTAAGAAAACAACAATAAAATAATAAAAATAATAAACCACATCCACGGAGGAAAGCACACGTTCCGGCACCGACTCAACCCTCACGGGCCACGAGTCCACACGGGCCCAATGATCACGAGACCATCGAAATGACGGAAATACCCTCCGTTCTTCAACAAAAGACAAAAACGTAGCCTCCGTACCCCCATGGAGGCATCGCGGCCGTCCACGTGGACACGCGAAAGCGACTGTGGAATTCGTAGGTGGTGGGAGGGAAACGGGATTCTTAAAGTTACTGCTTTTGATAATATACGAGTTCGTGATGTCGAACTTCTAAATTCTTGTCATAATATGATAATTTCTTTTTTTATAATATGTATATATATATGAATTAACAGTAATGACAGAATAATCATGATAACAAAGTAATAGTGTAATGGTTGATAATTAAGATGCACGTATTTCGTAAGAGAATTTACGTGGTTAGAAAATTCAATATGCAACTCCAAGCTCGGATTATGGATGTCTATTTGTTTATTTTTTTATGTTGTTGTTTGATTTTTGAAACGTTGGTTTGGTTTTGAGTTGGAATGCTGGAGAAGGAAAAGTTAGGATTCGTGTTTTTTTTTTTGGTGTGACGTGTTTCCGTTACAGGTCAACATCGCCGTCAAAGCGAAATGTTCTTGTTTTTGTCCGCTAACGGAATCGTTTGCTTTTATCTTTGGGTTTTTGGTCCCGAAACCCAATCATTTTGGTCCCTTTTTCATGGTTAGAGGAGTTTGCCTTCGGCTTCACTTGAGACCTCATGAATGTCATATTTCTTTATAAGATTTTGTAGTTTTTCTTTTTCTTCAGGAATCATTAGAATTGGGGTTGGTTGCTAAAAATGAGCTTATTTCCATTTTTACTATATATGTTTACTAATTTAGTTGAGGTATTCATTTTATTACGATTAAGAATTGTTGATTTACATTGCATTAGACGAATTGATTTTTTTTCGTTATTGCATATGCAATAATGAAAATTAAGGAAAAGAAGTATAATGGAGGTTGCTATTATCACGAAGGGCTACAAGGAACACTTAACAGGCAAAGAAAAACATCAAATGGTTTAATATTTTTTATAAAGAAATGTCACTACAACTAGATAGTCTTTTAAAATTTGTCATCGTAAGTGTTTACTTACTTGCATTTTATATGTACTGTTAGGAATTAAAACCAATCTCAAATACGCAGCGGAACAGAAATCGGGAAATCTAATCGACTAGACTTGAGAACACAAAATAAATCCACAATCCAAACCACACAAAACACGCAAGATTAACGTGGAAACCCAATGCGGAAAAAACCACGGACGACACAACCTCAAATCCACAATAGAGAAACGTATTACAAGAGATGCTTACAAGGAGACGCGAATGAACCGACGACATACCCGGCTCAAATCTCTCCCACTGAATCACAAGGATGTTCTCTCTCTATTTTCTCTCTAGAATGCAAAAATGGACAATAGGAATTAACCCTTTAAACAAAGGGGACGAAATTGTCTTTATATAGTAGGCCTAAACAAGTATTAATTGCACCAAAATCGCGTGGGGAAATATGCAAAACGTGGGCAGAACTGGGTCCAAACGGTCGACCGAACGGTTGCTTCGGTCGACCGATCCGATAACCGTATCGCAAACAGTCGACCGAAATTGAAGTACCGGTAGACCGAAAAACGACAGTAACTTTTCTGGCTTGCGCGAGTGCATACACGGTCAACCGTACACTTAAGGTCCGGTCGACCAAAATTCAACAAACACTTTTCTCCCAGCTCCTCGAATGTTTCCGGTCGACCGTATCCAAGGTTCCGGTCGACCGAAAACCGACAGTAACTTTTTATCCAGCTCCAATTGTGCGCCCGGTCGACCGAATCCTAGATTCCGGTCGACCGAAAAACGACAGGCACTTTGCTGGGCAATCCAACACACATCCGGTCGACCGAAACACTCCTTCCGGTCGACCGATCGTATGTTTTTCTGCCCTAATACTTTAAACACATATTCAAGGTAAACAACAACAATCTCCACATTTACCTTGAATAACCCATGTAACTCTTTGAAGGAACACTTCCTTCCTCATTGTGTCGTCGTCTTAGCTCCACCTACTCGGAACTCAAACCAACCAAGTTCACGCATACCATGAACTTAGTCTAAATAACTGGCTTCGTCAACATATCAGCCGGATTATCTTCAGTGCCCACATTCTTCACCATCACACCTCCTTCAGCAACAACTTCCCGAATGAAGTGATAACGGACGTCGATATGCTTCGTCCTCTCGTGGTACATCTGATCCTTCGTCAGATGAATGACACTCTGACTATCACAATAAACAATCACTGTATTCTGACCTGGAATAAGCTCTCCAAATAATCCTTTCAGCCTAAGAGATTCCTTGATACCCTCGATCGCTGCCATATACTTTGCCTCCGTTGTAGACAAAACAACAGTGTGTTGCAACGTCGCTTTCCAACTAATAGCCGTGCTCCCAATAGTAAACACATAACCAGTCATAGATATTCGTCTATCGCGGTCTCCCGCGTAATCGGCATCTACAAACCCCATTAACGAATACGAAGATCGACCAAATTTCAGAGATAGCTTAGTTGTACCTTTTAGATACCGGAGAATCCACTTCACAACTGACCAATGCTCCTTTCTTGGATTCGACATATATCGGCTCACCACACTAACCGCCCGAGCTATATCTGGACGAGTGCATATCATAGCATACATCAGACTGCCAACTGCACTAGTATAAGGCACACGTGACATGTATGCCTTATCCTCCTCATTCTTGGGACACAAGTCTACCGAGAGCTTAAAATGCGCGGCGAGAGGAATTCTTTCAGACTTTAAATTTTCCATGCCAAAACGATGCAAGACTTTCTCAATATATTGCTGCTGGGAAAGAAACAAACTCTTGCATGTACGATCGCGACGTATCTCCATACCTAGAATCCTCTTTGCTGATCCGAGATCCTTCATCTCGAACTCAGTCTTTAACAACTCCTTAAGCTCAGAAATTTTAGACTTGTCCTTAGCTCCTATCAACATATCATCTACATAGAGTAATAACAAAACAAGAGAGTCATCTGAAAATACATTTCGGTAAACGCAGCAGTCATACTGGGACCTGCTGTACCTATGTCCAACCATAAAAGAATTAAATCTTCTATACCATTGTCGAGCTAACTGCTTTAACCCATAAAACGACTTCTTCAGCAAACAGAACTGATTCTCCTTACCCTCGACCACAAAGCCCTCCAGCTGGGACATGTAAATTTGCTCCTCTAATTCTCCATGTAGGAAAGCGGTCTTCACATCTAGTTGCTCCAACTCTAAATCATGAATTGCAACCAAACTCAACAAAACACGAATAAAAGTATGCTTCACAACGGGTGAAAAAATATCACTATAATCCACACCCTCCACCTGACTAAAACCACGAGCAACCAATCGAGCTTTGTACCTCACATTTGAGAGACCCTCGATTTTCTTCTTGAAGACTCATTTGCAGCTAACGACCCTTTATCCTTTTGGAAGTTCTACCAACTTCCAAGTTTGGTTTTTATGAAGATATTCCATCTCTTCATTAATTGCACCCACCCAAGCAGCTGAATCGGGTGCCGAAATTGCCTCTGAATACTTGCTCGGCCCACCAGAGGCTCCAATATCTTCAGCTGCACTAAGAGCATATGCAAGGACTGATTCAGCGTATCTACGGGGTTTCTTGGTCAGTCGTCTCTCTCTGTCCCTTGCCAACAAATACTCTTCATCTTCCTTGGATTTCGAACTCTCTCCTTTTGTCACACCAGTATCCTCATCAGCAGTCACTATCGGTGGCTCCACCTGAACTGGAGTCCCACTTGACACGGGAGTAGAAATAACAGTGTCTTTCCGGGAAGGTAACATAGCAAGCTCATTAAAGACAACATTTCTTTCAACCACGAGTTTCTGAGATTCTTTGCACCATAAACGATAACCCTTCACACCCAAATTATAGCCAAGAAATATACACTTCAACGACCGAGCATTCAACTTTCCTTGATCTACATGTGCGTACGCTGGACAACCGAAGACTCTCAACTTGGACAAATGTGAAGCTCCTCCTGTCCAAACTTCTTCCGGTGTTCTCATATCCAAAACGGTGTGAGGTGAACGGTTCACTAAATAACAAGCGGTACACACTGCTTCTGCCAAAAAATCCTTAGTCAGGTCAGCATTCAGAAGCATACATCTATCTCTCTCCAAGAGAGATCGATTCAGACGTTCCGCTACTCCGTTCTGTTGTGGCGTGTGACGTACGGTTCAGTGTCTCACGATTCCTTCATCCTTGCAGAAATCGTTAAACTCTGAGGAACAAAACTCCAAACCATTATCCGTCATAAGAACCTTAATCTTCTTTCCTGTTTGATTCTCAATCATAACCTTCCAGTGCTGAAAATTCTGAAACACATCACTCTTTTGTTTCAGAATATAAACCCAAGTCTTTCTGGAGAAATCATCAATAAATGTGAGCATGTAGCGAGCTCCACCTTTTGATGGAACCTGAGAAGGTCCCCATAAATCAGAGTGGACATAATCTAAAGTGGCTTTGGTGGTGTGCTTAGCTGCTGAGAAGCTAACTCTTTTCTGCTTTCCAAAAACACAAAATTCACAGAAGTCCAGACTGCCGATTTTCTGACTTCCAAACAAACCACGTTTGTTCAACACCGTCATGCCTTTCTCGCTCATGTGCCCCAACCTCATATGCCAAAGTTGGGCATTTTCCTCACCAGACAACGATGACGCTACAACAGCGTCACCCACAACAGTTTCTCCTTTAAGCATATAAAGCTTGTCGGGCCTAAGCTTCTTCCCCTTCATCAGAATAAGTGATCCTTTGGTGATTGATAGGTTGTCATCCTCACCACTGAATTTGTAGCCCTTTGCAGTCATGCTACCTACTGAAATCAGATTCTTGCTCGCCTTCGGAACATGTCGCACATCCTATAAAATCTTGACTAGGCCATCATGGGTCCTCAATCTGACAGAACCAATTCCTTCAACCTCGCACCTGTCACCATTGCCCATCACAACCATTCCACCTGACATTGGTTCATAAGATAAAAACCGTGTTTATTCGGAGTTAAATGGAATGTACTGCCCATGTCAATCACCCAACCGTCGGAAGCTTCAGAAGAACCTGTAGCTGCCAACACAAAATTAAAATTAGACTCCGCAATATTCGAACCTGACTGATCACCACTATTAGAACCCTTTTGCTTCTCTCTGTTCTGTAGCTTAAAACATTCTGATATCTTATGACTCTTCTTCTTGCAGTAATGACAAATAATATCTTTGTCCCTCGACTTGGTCTTAGAGGTGTTCTTTGAGAAACTCCTCTCTTTCCCCTTACCCCGAGCAACAAGTGCTTCACTTTTGCTCAACTCAGAACCATCAGACCTCTTCTCCATATCAGATTTGGAGGAGAGTGCGTTTTTAACATCCGCAAGAGAGATGTCGGTCATGCTATACATCATTGTCTCCACGAAGTGATCATATGAAGAACTCAACGAGCAAAGTAAAATGATCGCTTGATCCTCATCAGAAAACCTTGCTTCAACCTTCTCCAGGTCCATGATGATTGCATTGAAATCATCCAAGTGTTGCTGAAGGGAGATACCCGACTTCATCTTGAATAGGAACAACTTCTTCTTCAAGATAATCTGGCTCGCAAGTGACTTCTTCATGTAGACTTCCTCTAATTTCTTCCACATACTTGCAGTCGTCTTCTCCTTCAACACTTCTCTCAAAACTTCGTCAGACAACGATAGCTTTATTGTTGACATCGCCTTACGATCGAGCTTTTGCCTATCTTGTTCGGACATTTCTTTTGGCAACCTGTCCAAGCCCTTAAAACGTCCTCCACCTCTTGCTGCACCAGAATTGCGTGCATCTTGACTTGCCACAAACCGAAATTGATATCTCGGCTCAACTTCTCAATCTTCCAATGATTTTCCATGAGTACTTGACAAAAGATCGATGAAAAATCCCAAAATTCGGACCAAAAAAGCTCTGATACCAGTTGTTAGGAATTAAAACGAATCCCAAATATGCAGCGGAACAGAAATCGACAAATCTAATCGACTAGACTTGAGAACACAAAACAAATCCACAATCCAAACCACACAAAACACGCAAGATTAACGTGGAAACTCAATGCGGGAAAAACCACGGACGACACAACCTCAAATCCACTATAGAGAAACGTATTACAAGAGATGCTTACAAGGATACGCGAACGAACCGACGAGATATCCGGCTCGAATCTCTCCCACCGAATCACAATGATGTTCTCTCTTTATTTTCTCTCTAGAATGCAAAAGTGGACAATAGTAATTAACCTTTTAAACAAAGGGGACGAAATTGCCTTAATATAGTAGGCCTAAACAAGTATTAATTGCACCAAAATCGCGTGGAGAAATATGCAAAACGTGGGCAGAACTGGGTCCAAACGGTCGACCGAACAGTTGCTTCGGTCGACCGATCCGCTAACCGTATCGCAAACGGTCGACCGAAATTGAAGTACCGGTCGACTGAAAAACGACAGTAACTTTTCTGGCTTGCGCGAGTGCATACACGGTCGACCGTACACTTAAGATCCAGTCGACCGAAATTCAACATGCACTTTTCTCCCAGCTCGTCGAATGTTTCCGATCGACCGCATCGAAGGTTCCGGTCGACCGAAAACCAACAATAACTTTTTGCCCATCTCCAATTGTGTGCCCGGTCGACCGGAATCTAGGATTCCGGTCGACCGAAAAACGACAGACACTTTGCTGGGCAATCCAACACACATCCGGTCGACCGAAACACTCCTCCCGGTCGACCGATCGTCTATTTTTCTACCCTAATACTTTAAACACATATTCAAGGTAAACAACAACATGTACTATGTAGTCGAATAGTCTAATGTTAAAAATTATTATAATTACGATCATCAAACTTAACTAATTTTCTTGTGCATTGTAAATTCGAAACAGAATGTCAATGCTTTTTTACGTTGTATGAAAACAAACAAACCCGAAATACAATACAAAAAACAACAAGTGATTTTCCATAAAAACACCAACATGTTACACACATTCTCCTTCCTCTTATTCCCTCGTCTCCTCCCATTATAAAAAAACACCTCCACTTCTTCCTCTCTCTCCACCTCTCCTCTCCCCTTCCTCTCTCCACACTTGCGCCCTCCCTCCGTTCTCGCAATGGGAAAGACGGAGCAGAAAGACCGAGAAAGAATAGAAGCAGTCCTCCAAATCCTCCGGAGACAAACCCCTCTCACTCTCAAACAAGTAAAACCCCAAAATCCAAAACCTCTTCCTTCCTTCTCTAACACCCCCTCCCCTTTTTTTTCAGGAGAAGTTCTGCAACGACGCATGCATAGAAAGGTTCCTTAAGTGCAAAGGTGACAACGTCAAGAAGGCGGCGAAGCAGCTCAGAGCTTGTCTCTCTTGGAGAGAAGCCATTGGTGCCGGTAGGTTTTTGGACCTTTTTAGAAATTTACTTTTTCGTGGGTTGAATCATAAAAAAGAACACGAGGTTTGGGATGCAAAAGGAGTTTATGTTTTGGGGGTGTTTATTTTGGGCAGAGCATGTAATGGCGGACGAGTTCTCGTCAGAGTTGGCTGAGGGTGTGGCTTACGTGGCCGGTCACGACGACGAGGCCCGACCCGTTATCGTAAACACTAAATCCCATGTTTTTTATTTTCTATTTTCTGGGGCTGATGTTTTGGTTCCAAGTTGACATGTTGGTTTTGTGTTTTATAGGTCTTCAGGGTCAAACAGGACTACTCCAAGTTCCACTCTCAGAAATCGTAATTATTTTATTTTTTAATTAACGTTTTAGAATTTTTCGTAATATTTTTTATATAAAATTGGCGGGTTGAAAATAATTTTCTATTACCTAACGTTTTGGTTGTGTTTAGGTACTTGAGGTTGGTCGTGTTCACGCTGGAGGTGGCAATCTGTTCCATGTCCAGATTCGTGGAGCAATTGGTCATCCTATTCGACGCCAGTAAGCTCTAAAACCAACCAAATTGCTAGTGTTTATGGAACATTTTTAGTTGTAATATTCTCACATGCGTTGCCGGAATTTGTGCCAATGCTTTCTCTGATCTTGTTACCTTTAACAGTCTGCTCCAGTCTTAATGCTCCTGCAGTAAGGAGGGACCCTTTTGCAAGGAATTTAAATTAATTGGGGGTTGTGTTGGTTTTTGTGTTAATGATGGAAGGCGTGCGTTTTTTTTTAAATTACTTTTTGGGGGGTTAATTTTTGTTTTGGTTATTTGTGGTGTGTTTGGAACAGGCCTTTTCAGATCTGCGTCTGCTTTCCTCAACTTGTTCATGTCTACTTTGAAGATTCTTTCTGAGTACTACCCCCGTCGTCTACATAAGGCCTTTGTCGTTGACCCACCATCACTCTTCTCCTATCTTTGGAAGGTACTAATGGGCATTTTGGTCATTTCACATTGTGTTTTTTCGAGAATGAATTTTCAATTTTTAACTCGACACCAATTTGTTTTGAATTGATTTTAGGGAGCACGTCCGTTCGTGGAATTAGGGACACTTACGTCTGTCGTTTATTCCATGGACTACGAAGATTCAATCGAAAACCATCCATTTTCGTTCTCGACCTACCCACGCACATCCTCGCTTAGATTCGATTCGGCTGCGATCACTCCGACGGCGACAATCACCACGAAAGCCGGAGTAGGCTCGGCCTCCTCTCGATTTTCCTTCACGGTCTCGCACCTCGATTCGCTAAAACCGTGGTACCTAAGCCGGTCCGACAACGCCCAACCCCCAACAAACAGCCCGTCACTAATGGGCGTGTCTCCGGTAAACGCCCGTTCCTTCTCCTTCGCCTCTCCGGCCGCCCGGTCCACCCCATACAAATTCACGGCCCCCAGCCGAACCAGCAAGAGCATACCGTCTACACCGATCACATCCAACGGTGCCCCTAGAACTCCCCGGCCGTCGTTCCTCCAGTCGCCGGCGATGCTCTTCTTCACCGGAGGCAAGAAATTTGAAAACGGCGGGAAAGCAAAGGACTCGTTTCCGATGTTCCTGCGGTTCTACCGTAAGCCTTATGACGAAACCGTGTACCGCTCCAAGATGCGGCCCCCACTCGGTGGGATCGTCTCCATCGTGTCCCCTCACGTGATCCGACAGCAGAGATTTCGCCACGTGGCGCATCAGAGGTTCTGAAACCGTTCCGGCGGCACAGTGGATGCGAGAACTTGTTAGAATAGTTTCTTTTCTTTCTTTTCCGAAACAAAAGCATGAAAAAGAAAGACCAAAGAAATGAATGTTGTCTTTTGTTTGTTTGTCACATAATATCGATTATTAAGTTAATAAACTACTTCATTTGTATTTAAAATGTCACTTTTCTTCATTGTGATTTTTAGTGGTGCATTCTTTTACATTTGGCATGATTGATATGTAGTGTTAACAAGTTGGTCTTGGGATTTAATTGAGAGGTGGCGGAATTTCTAGGAACAATCTAACCTAGTAAAAACTTAAACCGAGTTGGAATCGTTAGAATTGTCACAAACTATACGAAATCTCAAAATTTAGATGGTCAATTACCCAAAATGTACTCACAATAAATAGTCACACGATGGCACCACTCCTTAGTATTAATCCGAGTCCCACTTTCTAGTTTGTTCAAGACTCAATTCGATAATCCAATGCGTTCCAATTTCGTAAATGATTTTGATCTGTACGTTGTTGGGAAGCACGTGGCATGCGTGGAGGGGAGGGTCTAATGAGGTCTACAAGGTTTAGTGTTTGAGGGTAACTAAAAACGTGTTGAGCTTAGTGCAAAGTTAGAGATAATTATGTTTAAATATTTGTTGGACGTGCGATGTTCTCTCCGTATGTGTTGGGGGGAAAGACTGCGTGGTCGCGACGACGACAGGTTGGAGGCATTGGAGATGAGGAAGAGAAGTGGAGTGGGGGAAATCTTTGTTCTTTTTAAGATTAAGAATGGAGTGGTCGGTTTCTATGTTCTTGGTTTTGATTGGTTGAGACCATGATTGTGTTTTTTTTTAAACCGTTGGGTTGGTTTGGTCGACTATGGTGATCTTCAAATTTTTTTAATTAATTTGTAGCCACATGGCTCGCCTGTGTAATCTTATAGGTAAATAGGAACAGAGGATATCCTGTTTAATGTTATTGGGCCACTTAAAATTATCGTTCTTTTTTTTCTTTCTAGTAGTACTCTAAAATTTAAATATTGATATGGGTATAAATTTGAAGAAAACAAATAAACAATCTCCTCTGGTCCTACTTGAACGAAAAACCTTTTCTACTTTAACAAAGTAGTAATAAAAACCAAGAACATATTTCTGTTGGGAGCAAAGGCTACTATACTGTCTATGTTAACCAAATTTATAATTGACATGAACATTGTTTCTTCACTACAAGATGTCAGATTTCTCTACGTTTCATGTTCATTATTGTATTTTAAAATTCAAAATTGAATTTAGACTTTTGTAGCAACAAACATATGGGCCGTCATGGGCTTCTGGATTATCAAATATAAAACACCCCCACCTTACATGTCTGCACGATGACTTCCACCATTAGACAGAAATTTAACAAAAACTCTAAAGTTCCAATGAGATGCAAATAAACTCTAGTTTAAGAAGAAGGTAAGGTTCTGAGCACCTCGCATGTTATTACTTTAGACTTGTAGTTGAACTCAGTGTGTTTGATTTCATTACCGTAAGGTCAAATATTATCATTCCTGATTGTGCGCCAATGTCAGAACATAGATTTTTGTGAACACAAAGATATGAATACGTTTTCCAGCTTAAACCCCACCATAAACAAAAGAATCTCTGAACTTTGTGGTGCACTAAGGTTCAACATAAACGACATGTGAAGATCAATAATTATTGAAGCCTAGGTTTGATATTTGGAGGCAGAAGTAAGTAAGTGGTTTGAATTGATATTTTCTGGTTGGCAGTTGACAAATATATAAACCATGTTCTGCTGCCGTTGTGGGCCTTAAGATGTTAGCAAGAATTCAAAAATGGATTCTGAGTGACTTCAGTACTCATTAGTACTTGCTTTGTATATATTTCCAAATTTAACTATTGTTAGAATTTGGACAACTTCTCCTCGTCAAGAATATGAAAAAGCACTTCATCTTGATCTTGATTCATATAAACATTGAGAGATAACTTAAAACCTTCTCACCCCATTCTTTTCTCACTCCAACAAAAAAACTAACATTCGATATTCTCACAATATATAACTAATATTATCTCAATTAATATTATATAGAAAAAAAAACCATTGACCATCTACCTCAAAATGAATTCCAATGTAATCAATCCATGAACCTCCAAGGAATCTACTCCAGAATCCAATACCAACCCCAAGAAATACGTGATGACACCATCATCATCATCATTCAAACCAGACTACAATTCAAACACAAAATCATAATCAGAGTGACAAATACACATGGAGTAGTAGGTGAGAAGGCACAACAGCAGTGGTATTTTAACCAGTAGTAATTTGTCAGGAAGCCAGAAGACAGCTTAGAAAGTCAAAAGCCCTTTCCAGCAACACAAAAACCCACACTGCAGCTTCTGTCGTTTGCTCTCGTCCCATTTGCTTCTTTGGCTGCAATATTTCCAACTTCTCGAGAGATCAACTTGAGGAATCAACTCAACCTCACCAATCGTCATCAGTTTGTAGATATCAAATGCGATGTATCATGTATGAATTGGTTTGACATGTGTTTGTGTTCATGTTGTTGATTAAATATTATTGGTTAGGTGGGTTTGAGATTAGATTATGTGTGGAGTGCGATTTGAAATTCTAGGTTCAAATAAAAGTAAGACATACATCTGTATTGTCTGATTTGTCTCATTTTATTCTTAGGTGGAATATAGCCGAGATAGTAAACAATTGCGATGGGTGATTTCATATTGGTACGTTTTGAATTGTAACTGAAAGTGCGGTTCCTATTTTAATCAGCTTGTTTTATTGATATGGCCAATGGACAGTTCATGTCACGGTTCCAAAAACTGTGGGTGCAATATTTTTTAGTTATTTTTTGTATGTGTTGGTGGAATAAAGTTGTAGATGTATAAGGTATGTTTAGTTATGGATATTTTTTAAAAGTCATTTAACATCTGCCGTTATGTACTCACATTGTAGGTGGACACAGATGCTTTAGGACTGTTCTTAGCGAGGGGAAAATTCGTTAAATCCGAATCTACCTTTTAACTTACGTGAGTCCTTAAGGAAGAAAAAAGAGAGAACTTGAGACAATTATAATGAGAGACAATATACATGTCTCGAGGTTCTTTTGAATAGGAAAAAACGGAATATCTTCAAAAGGTTTGACATTGGATAAAAGTGCATAGAAGAACACTATTCAAGTGTCTTAACCATGATTCAGGATGAAATGTTTTGTTGGAGATGTTTTTGAGCAACAAAGAATTGAGAAGAGAGATTTTATAAGATTGGAAGTCTGAAATATCTCTATATCTAGAAATATTTGTTAAAAATTTGGTCAATGTACTTCACCAAACCAAACACTTAGGTTGAAGGTAGTTGACTTAAATTTATATTCTTATGTGTTATTTTGATCCTTCTGGCTTCGGTATTGAAATTATTTTCCCAACACTCTTTTCGTGAGTGTGATCCAAATTATTTTTGGTATATACGTGTATAAGTTGACAAAATGAGTTTAGTGGACTCCTACAAATTGAATATCCCACTTTAAAACCAATTGAAATTTACTTAACCCACCAATTTTTGAATTCTGAGAACTTAGGTTAGAAGATATTAGACTTAACTACCTTATGTATATTATTTTGGATCTTTTATCTTGAGCGACGTGAAACAATTTGTCAACACTGTCCAGTATAAAATTGTCACCCCCAAAGTATAGAGAAACAATACAAGTTGGATGACTCTGTCTATTATAGCAAGGGTAGATTTGGCTAATTTGCTTTCTTAAGAAGAAAAAAATTCTCTCGTCTAATTCAATACACATTTCAACCATAATTTGGTTGAAGAAAACATTCTCAACTCCTATGTTAGTTTGCATGTGTAAAGAATTTTTGAAACAATTTTATACTCTAATTAAACTTCATCATGCGACTTGTTAGTGAATATTGAAAGACCGAAGATTTAACAACTCGATGAGTGTTATTAGTATGTTTGAATGTGAAATCTCAAACCAAGCCCACTGGACTAATCTGATAGTACATCTAATTAAGCCCACTTGATTCATTATTTTGGTGGATATGTTATTCCAGCTAATGAGTAGTCCATTTCATGATTAAATCAACTAATAAGCCTATACAAAGGCCCATGGGCTTTCACAATATATTACATCCTTGCATCGAAATTGTTTTCTATTAGAACTCTTGCGCTTCTTTTTTCTTAAAGGAACATAGATTGACTTTTTATGTAAATCCGTATATATAATTTTCCATATAATTTAATATTTCATTACTTATTATTGTTGTTCATATTAAACTCTAACCCTAATTTGTCATGGCATGCTTCATGCTAGTTAGTTCTTGCGTGGTGTTTCAAAGCCTGAGCCTATCCTAATGTAGCTGAATAGGAATAGTTTTCGTTTAATAATCTTGTTGAGTGCTCTTAATCTTCCTCTTAAGGTGAAAAATAATAATTATAAGAACGATAAAGAGAGTAGGCATGCAAAGATATATAAACGATTGTCTGCACTAGAAACACCAGAAGAACGAGAAGTATATATTATACGATTCTATGAAATCTATGCATTCAAATGTCACACATTTCTCTCCCAACTAAGTGGCTACCTGCATTTTCTCATTGCTAAACCATGTTTTCTGTACTTCCTATACCAGAGTGGGTTATCTATCATCCTTGATTTACCCCTTGAAGGTAACACTTCTTGCCAGCCCCTACTTGACTGAACTCTTGACACAAAACTCAACAATATCAACTAAAACAAGCGTATACATCAGACCATCGGATTAGTTATATTGGTTGCATTTTTAGATAAGGTAAACTGATGGTCCAATAGCCTGCTAAAAATATAACGAGAGTGAAATAGAATGCTGCCAAGAATATAACCAACAGACATCACTCATTAGGTATGCCTACCAACATAGCAAATGCTTAAAAAGTGAAAAGGCAATATCACAACGCAAAGTGCAACCATATTATAATTGAACTTTCTCATTTGATTCAAAGAAACTGAAGCTGAAACATGATATTAGAGATCAATTTAGAGCCTCATAAGTTACTCAAGAATAGCAACTGCCGACTAGATATTCTGTCAGCAAAGGAATCAAAACTTATGTGTCAACATTCATATGCATAATAACACAATTCGTAACACAAGTATCAGTACAAAACAAAGCGAAAACGTTAAGACTTCTCTTCATCTCAAAAATTTGATCCTGCGCTATAAAAAATCACCACCAAAGCCTCTAAAAACAAGCAGTAAAAAGAACATTTGAGAAAACAACATTCTGTAATCACTATCACAATTGGAATTATTCCAAGTCTACTCAAGGAAACCAACATCAACATAGACACCAATATGAAAAAAAATGGAAACTTCACAAGTTTCTTTCAGAGATAAAACTGCTCCTAAAAATTTACGGTCAGCACACAAGAGGAGAGGAAAAGAATTATCAGCTATCCCTTTCGCCTAATCGTTCTTCCAAGCAGACAGAATGAGCGAGAAGCCGAGACCTTGAGGCTGCTTCTCCCTGAAGATCTGTGAACAAGACACTGGCAATAACTTGTCTTCCGAGAGACATGTATGGAACATAAACATAGCATGCCCGACCGACGAAGCAAACAACCAGCTATGAACATCCCAACACACCTCCACGGAGAGCCCATCAACGATGATTGTTTGGTTCCCGCGGAATTTCCACTTAAGATTCTTCACTTGCATGACCCTTTTCTTGTCAATCCGAATCTCAAGACAAGGATCCTTCCCTCCATTCGTCTCACAATCAATCGCAATGTTGTGGATCTGCCCATTATCGCAAAATTGTGATCTCGTCAAGTAGGCTCTTTTACCAAATAGACGCTCTCTTCTCGATACCAAAATGGCATCCGAAGGTGGACCTTCCACATTCGTCTTCCTACACGCCTCCTTACTTGAATCCCCGACGAGAAGAACCATCTCAAGATCAAACACGACCGCGACATAAAACCCTTCCATGGGCTCAGGTGAGGTACCAAATTTGGCCTGGGAGAGGTCCCAGAAGATATCAACTTTGCCACCATCTGCCTCCAAACTCTTGAGTCCTTTCCTCTTGGACAACAACCACGGTTTGATTTCGACCTTGCAAAGCGAATTGTTGGAGCAATCGTCGTCGATGGCAATACCGAAACCCTGACCCATCAAGCTCCTACTCCATGTTATGGTGATAAAACAAGACTTCTCTCTAAGATTCGTCCGGTAAACGCAAGTAGCCATGTTGTGCCCATTCTTGCCGGAATTCGACGAGGAATCCGCAATTTCAACACCACTTTCCCCAAAACAAGATGGAAAATCCCTCATCTTTATCACAAAATCCAAATCTTTTTCAACTCTTCTAAACACCACCACAAAACTTGTAATCTACCTAAACAAACAAACAAAAACACTATTTTCAGTTCAATCTCGGAAGAACACAAATACCCATCACAAAAAATCGAGTTTTCATCACTTAAATCTCGTAAGAATCGAGTCTTTACCCTTTCCCTTTACAGAACATGCAAGAACAGGAAAATAAACGAACTCCAGCAGGCAAAAACAGGAGAGAGAAAAAAAAACTTTACCTCTAGAGATGGGCCGAAAGACTCCGAAAACTCGAACCAAAAACGCCCATCTTGCGGCTGAAGTAGAATATGCGGTCAAAGGGAGAATTTGAGGTTTTGGGTTGTGAGCATAAAAAATAAAGAAAACAGGGTTTGTTTGGTTGTGGTGTCAGATAACTGTGTTGGCTGTAGCCTCCATTGCAGTAACCAGACAATGAGTTCCGAAATCACAAACAAAATTGAAACCCAGAGAGAGGAGAGTGTATGTGTTTGGAGAAGAGAAGATGACTGTTGGAAAGTAGAATGATGTTATGAACTCCAAAGACAACTCTGGACTTTATCTTTTTTCCTTTTGGAGATTTTTGATATGAATGTCTTTACACAATTTCATGAGGTTGTTTGCAAACACAAACCTCTCCAAAGTTGTATCTTTTTATATGTCCTTGTTTTTTCAATATTAGTTGTAGAACCATCCTAGATTTCGGTATTTATCAAATAAAAGGGAAATGTTTTATGAACGCAGCGCGTCACGGTCGCGCTCTACGTGGATATCCATGTCAGCCCTTACGTGGCCAAAGCATGAATGTTTTTTTGTTTTTTCTTCCTGATGTCCACTCAAATCACATTAAATGCGTTTCAACTCAGCACGTTCTCTCTCTCCACCCAAATACAAATATGATGACACTCTTTCTTTCTTCTTCATTCTTTCTCTCCAGAATAAATCACCATTTCTAGCAAGATATTATGTCGAAGAAGCGTCTGATGCCGACTCCCAGGATTCTTCACAACGTAAGCAGCGTGAATGTGACGGTGCGAAGACTTCTCGATGTTCTTGTCAGCGTTAGCATCGTGAATGTGACGATCCGGTGGTGAAGACTTCGCACCATAACATCTTTGCTGCATTGTTGGAGTGCCCATGACAGAAAAAGAAGGAAGAAGAAAGAAAGAGTGTCATCGACCGCCCCATTCACGCTGCTTACGTTGTGAAGAACCCTGGGAGTCGGCATCAGACGCTTCTTCGAAATAATATCTTGCTCGAAATGGTGATTTATTCCGGAGAGAGGTACAACGCTCCGTGGTGAAGACTTACGTCTGTTCGGTTTATGTCGTACATCTCTCCGTAATAAATCACTATTTCGAGTAAGATATTACGTCGAAGAAGCGTCTGATGTCGACTCCCAAGGTTCTTCACAACGTAAGCAGCGTTAATGAGACGATCATGTTTAAGTCTTACATCTTCTTTCCAATTTACTGGGAAAATATATATTATCTTTGTAATTTGTGTGTGTTTGTATTGTTTGTTTGTGTGTGATTTACTGGGAGAAGATATATTATTTTTGTAATTTTTGTGTGTTTGTGTTTGTGCTTGTATTGTTTGTTTGTCTTTGTGCTCTCATTGTATCTTATTGTGTAATAGTTATCATCAATAATATGTACCATCAATATCTCATTGTACTCTCATTGTATCTACATAAACATGACAAACTTTCTACGTAAACTGCACAAACATTCTACATAAACAAGACAAACTTTCTACATAAACAGGACAAACTTTGTACATAAACAGTACAAACTTTCTACATAAACTGGACAAACATTCTACATAAACAGGACAAACTTTCTACATAAACAGGACAAAACAAGACAAGCTTTCTACATAAACAGGACAAAACAGGACAAACTTTCTACATAAACAGGACAAACTTTCTACATAAACAGGACAAAACATGACAAACTTTCTACATAAACAGGACAAACTTTCTACATAAACAGGACAAAACAGGACAAACTTTCTACATAAACAGGACAAAACAGGACAAACTTTCTACATAAACAGGACAAACTTTCTACATAAACAGGACAAAACAGGACAAACTTTCTACATAAACAGGACAAACTTTCTACATAAACAGCAAATACACTTATTCCGGACAGCAAATACACTTATTCCGGACAAACTTTATGTTCCGTTTCTGGACACACTTTATTCTTAAACCGGACAACAATTACACTTATTCCGGACTGCAAATACACTTATTCCGGACAGCAAATACACTTATTCCGGACATACTTTATGTTCCGTTTCTGGACACACTTTATTCTTAAACCGGACAACAAATACACTTATTCCGGACAACAAATACATTTATTCCGGACTGCAAATACACTTATTCCGGACAGACACATAACGTAAACATGACAAACACATAATATAAACTGCACACACACATAAAGTAAGCTAAACAAATTAAGTTGATCTAACGTAAAACTTAAAAACAAATATTTTATTATGATAAGTGTGGGCTCTGCACGAATAATGAGACTGCACGATGTCCTAGGGTCTGCACACTGTCTTATCTGTGTATTGGGAAATGAATCGTTCAACTTAAAGAACCGGCGTTTTTTAAAAAGACCAAAACGCGCGAAGAGAAATTTCGCTGACTGGACGTTGACTCAAAGAAAATATCTGAGCTGTACAGATCCACGTAAGGCGCGTCCGTGACGACTGCGTCCGTCTATCACGGCTCTTTATCAAATTATACCGTGAGTTAGACGACATATTAACGCTATCAAATCATTTGGAGATTGTTATATTTAGTGCAGGTGTAGTTGAAATCAATGAAAGAATGGATGAATTGATTGATGTAAGAGAGGATTTGATAAATTTAATATTTAAAAGTTCTCAAAATAATATGAAAAGTAACATTTCTCATTAAAATCGTAAATAACATAAATAGTATCAGAAATAGCATTAAAATTTTCAAAGTTTTTTTTGCAGGAAAACCTATTTTTTCAACAAATCTATTTTCCTTCACATTTGGCTCCTCAAGAATGTTTCACGAGCCATATAAGAGCTACTACTCGAGAATCAATCATAGAAGAATTGAGAATTGATGTCTCCTGAATTCATTTCATCAAAAGAATCACCCAAACATCGCAAGACGTGATTATACACGAGGCTATGATTTTCTGATACATAATCATTTTGTTTTTCCTTCTACTTATGACTCCACAAAATTATAAATACAAAGAAATACAGGGAACACCAGCAAAATATTTTTCTTATGCTTTGCTACCCTAACAATTTGTTTTTGGAAAAGGAGTTTATTTCCTTCTTTGGCTGCCATAACCCACATGCATGAGGTGAGGATTGGAGCTGGAAAATGAAATGTTATGGTGCCAACTTTGGAGCAAAGTTTGGCGGAGGTTGGATTGGAAAGTGAAAGTTTGCTTGTTGCCTCATATCAAAAATGAAAATAACACGATTAAGGTTTTCAAGTTCTGATCGGGATCGATAGATTGCAACGGTGGTTGGGTTGGAAAGTGAAAGTTTGCTTATGTCTCACAATTATCAAAAATGAAAATAACACGAGTTACACGATTGGTTTCGGATATTATAATGTATTGTGGAATGACAGCAACACATTAAATATAGAGCCTCCAGTTTCATGTGCAATGAGATTTTTCTGCATGTATACGTAAATCAGTGGGTGGAAAATGGTTTCTCTTATTTCTTAAACCTCCTCATTTCAACATTAAAATCAGCAATTTCTTGTATTTTATGGTAGAGTCTTAGTGAATAAATTTTGTGTAGAATTTCATGTTTAATTATACATATATATTTTCGAAATTTTTATGTATAATAGGGATCAATTTTCAATTTTCTATAATTTATTTCATGCATGCATCAATTTGTTTCAATATCTAGTTTCAAAAGTTTATTAAAACAAATTTGGACTCCGAAATTCATACCTAGAAGTTCTCTAAAACTTCTTGAAGATTCGGAGACGTTGGGGATGCTCCTCGCTGCGCTGGATGCATCCGAGTATTCACCAAACTCAAAACAAGATTGGAGAGAGGGAAGCTAGTCTCTCAATCTCTTAAGAACTAAAACTAAACTTAAGAATTAAGGGATTTTCGTGGAGAATTATGGAGAGAGAATTTTTGCACAAGAAATAATGAATGAATTAATTGGGTAATGAAATAAGCTTGTATTTATAAGCTCTCTCCAAATTACCTATTCATGTGCAACCCCTTGCCCATGATCTCATGCAAAATACCATCTAACCATCCATTATTTAATAATAAATAATATTAGCCACGAATTAAATCAATTATGGACCAATTCCATGCATGATCTAATTAATTCTTAAATTAATTCTGCACAAAACCGTCTGGACCGGTCGACCGTTTCAAGGTTCGGTCGACCGCTCGAACCCAGTTTCGGTCGACCGTTCTATAACTCGGTCGACCGTTCGTAACACGAACTATTCCATCGCAATGTTCGGTCGACCGACCGATCACATTCGGTCGACCGTTCGAACAGATGAAAATTCCCTGTTATCGGTCGAGACACGTCCGGTCGACCGCGCCCGATCGGTCGACCGTTTACTGCTATCCGGTCGACCGTTTGAGCACTGTTCTGCAGACTTGTCAAATTTCGGTTTAACCCCTACAAAATTTGACATTTCGGGATTAGTAGTAAATTCACAACTTATGTAACATATTATCCTATGTAATGATCAATCATTACACCCCATAATATTTACATCACATATGAATTTAATTTAGATTCTAATTATGTTATTAATCACAACATAATTTTGATTTTGCCTGTTCACCCCACGTGTCATATTTTCTACATGAAACCCGACACATCTTATGAACTCAAAATCTTCATTTCTTGTTTCCCAGTTTTGCGGTGTGACCTATGGGAGGATGTAAACTAAATTGGCAGTGATATTAAGAGCTTAATATCACAAGCTATAAGCGGTATCTAGGTACACATTATAGCTCCCAATTAGTTAGATGTCTTAATTCCACTCGAACCAAAACCCGATCCAATTAGTGATGGAGTGCACCACTTGTGTCCGTCCCTTGCCTCATGATATTAAGAATACACACAAAGTAGTATTGTGTCATCTTTGTATTAGTATTCATTTCTTGATCTCTTTAAGCTAGTTATAAATATGTGACTTTACTCAAATCACATTGTGCACATTATAACTTTGATTTATCAAGGGGCCCACTAATATCATCACTCAATTAAGAGGGCCAATGATAGTCTTTTGACTAACTATCTTCTCCAGCAAAAGTTGTACTTAACCAACCAATGCCTTTACACTAAACTGATCGATAGTTCAACACACTGATCTAATTAAGTATTCCTTAAGTGATTAAATATAAGTCTCATATCAAAGGACCAAAGACACAGTAAAATATTAATGACACAAAAACACATTTCTATAATATTTTACTTATTAGGTCTATTCAGTATACAAAAGTAATATTTTCCTCTTTTGCATACCCGTGTTGTCACTCACTTGTAGAGCTACAATGATCTACGACCAACACGACAATCTTAACTCGGTAATTAATGTTCCATGTTAATTACCATGATTGCGAATATCTTTTGTTTTATGTAAACCAATATCTTTTAGAACTCTACGGTTAAGGACCAAGAGCCTCTTCCTTAACACTTCAAAAGACGAATAACATAAACAAGGAACAAAATGATTTCTCATTCAATTCATAATAATTGACATTTAAAAGTAAAACTTTTAGAACACATTCCCTTCATTTTGGAGGTTTAACGTTTGCAAAAAATGGTCTTAGGGTTTATTGAGTTCCAAGGGTTCAAGAGTTCCAAGGGTTTAGGGTTTAATATGAGATCTAGAAATTGCATGTTTTAGCGAATATGATGTGTTCATTTTTATATCTCTAGATATTACGTAAAACAGATTTCAAATTTTATGATTTTCAATATCCTAAATCTCCCTATGTTGTATATCAAGATCTACGGTTTAGATTTTCAATTCAGACTTTAGATTTGATTTTATTGTTAAACACAACCGTGTGTCAACGAAATTTAAAGGTAGTGGATCTCTCACCTCTCTCTCTATATATAGACCTCAAGGTTTCCATACAAGGACTAAAGGCAATTATAAGTTGAATAAAAAGTTTTATTTTCCAAGTCTTGCTTCGTTTACCAAATGCATTGATTTCATGAGGTACATCTGAATATTATTGATTCTAATCGATTTTGACTTTGAATAATTCTATGCAACGTAAATTATTTCGAAAAAAATCAAGATAGAGACATCCCAGAATTTAGAAGAGAACTAGAAAAAAACTGAGCTTTAATGGCAAAAAAGACTAGAAATAAATGTTGAATAGGACAACCATGATTTATTTAAGGATTTTTTTGCTATAGCCTGTGGGATGCGTAATTGGTGATATGCACCTGGTTTTTGCATATTACATGAAATACACTCCTCCTGTCTGTGGGACCCGCCACACACAGACGCCATGGGGCTTCTGTCAACGGTTGTTGTGTCTCTGTCAGTACTCCGTCAGAACCTCGAAATGAACCCTAACCTGACTAAACCCAATCCAAACACACCCAATTCGAAAAGTCGACCCTTTTCCCTATCTTCCCCAAACCCGTTGACGAACCCCTAAATCTCCGTCCTCCCCAAATTCGTCCAACACCCCTCTTATTTCCGTCCATTTTCCGCCTCTCACAATCAGTTCACATGGTCGGCGGTGGTTTTGCTCCCTTGGGCAGCGATGGCAGCTCAATACCGGTGTGTCTCCTTTATATTATATAACTAAATCTCCGTCCTCCCCAAATTCGTCCAACCAGACTCACTCGTTCCCCCGTTCGTCGAATCCCTAAATCTTCCCCAACTTCCTCCACATTTCCCCAAACCCAAGATCGATTGTCTCTCCCGCATTCTCGAAAACCCAACCTGAATCTGCAAATTGGAGGCCAACACAACCCATCTTTTGGGCGATGTTGCACACAAGAAGCGGTTTGGTGGGAAAACGGCGATAGTGAGTTCATTCGTCCCTTTGTTATGTTTCAAGGAGTCAATTGGTTGTAAAGTACATTGTGATTACATTACCAACAACCTTAGTGAGTCTTTCAACAACTACATAAGAGCAGTAATGCCTATTGTAACCATGATTGACAATTTGAGGCAGAAGTTCATGCAAACCATGTACAACAGGCAGGAAGATGTCAGAAGTTGGACATATCAGTTGGTGCCAAAAACCCAAACTTGGGTAACTGAGGTGTCAAGGCAACTAGGAAGCTTTAGTATTATCAGATGTCCACAATCTAAGGCATGTCTTCAACCAACAAAAGATACATTGTTGACTTGATTGAAAGGAGTTGCACTTGTAGAGTTTGGCAGTTGACTGGGCTACCATGTCAACATGCAACTGCTTTCATTACCTCGGTAAAGGGTGTTGTGTGGGAGGATTATGTGGGACATTAGTTCACTAGGGAAGCATATGTTAGAGCTTATGAGGTCGGTATTCAGCCAATGGCAAACAAATAAGAGTGATATCTAGTATAAGGATTTAGTGTAAGGACACCATCAGTTAAGAGGCAACCAGGCAGACCAAAGCTAAATAGGTACAAAAGATCGATGGACCCAAGTAACACTAGAAGGCTCAACAAATGCAGTAGCTGTGGACTTTTAGGTCACTATGCTAGGAAATGCAAGGAGCCAATAAGATCTCACTCACAAGAAGAAGAGGCAGCAATGTATGATACTAAGAAGTCACATTTCATTACATCTTTTCATTTCGATATTTATTGTGCCTTAATAATATTTTTGTTTTCTATTGTAGGACGACCAGAAAGAGGAGAAGAAGAGCTGGGCAGGCTACCACCACTGATCAACATACCCCTCCACCAACACCATCCCAAGAAGCTACCACCACTGAACCACAGAGCAGCCAAAGCAGGCAACACTATGGCTCCATGTTGGACCTCCTGAATTCAGTTGGAAGTGTGCAAGGGAGCCTAGCAGCATTACAGTGGCCCTCATTCAACTAATGTGTGTGTTAATTTAGGGTGGAATTATGTACAATAATCTGAGATACAATAATTAACATTAGGTTTCATTGGTGTGTGTGTTGTATTAGTTGTTTGTTACTTGTCATAACTTATTTAACTGTGTTGCTTTGTGTTATCTGAATTTCAGTTCTGAATTCAATACTTATTTATTTGGATCATTACTTGTCATGGTGTGCTTGATGTCTTGAATGGTGGTGGTTATGATGTAGGTCTGCCATTCTTTTGTGAATGGTGGTGGTGATCCAGGTGTGTCTTGTGTTGTGTTGCAATTTCTTGATCCAAATCAACAAAGTAGCCAACGAAAAACTATTCCTTTGGACGGACATGTTGGTGCAGTTAGACGAAGTTGGACTGGATTTCTGGACGAAAGTGTACCGCATTTTCTGGACGAAGTTTGATCGGATTTGTGGACGAAGCTGGACAGGATTTCTGGACGAAGTTGATCCAGAATGAATCTGAATTCTAGACCCGATTTTCTGGACGAAGCTGGACCCAATTTTCTGGAGAAAAACTGGCGCAACTGGACTTTTTGTAATTTAATTCATGAATACTTAGCTCACATTGAGCTACACTTTTGTATTTCTGTTGATTCCAATTTATAAAATTTGTGTACTAAATCCAGTCATTAACATTAATTCAACACAAACATACATAGTCCATACTAAATCCAGTCATAGGTAACTAAGTTTACCTACCTTAAGTACTCCAAAACATTTACTAATATAAGCTTCCAAAACATTTACTAAACATCCACTGATTACCTAAACCAAAACATACATCATAACCCTTCCACAACTCCTAAATCAGCCACTTCAAATTCATTCCAAGCACCACGAAGGCACACATGTTGATGACCATGTCGACCTTGTTCATGAAAACCTTGCATTCAACTACAAATTATTTGAGGTCACAAACTAAGGATCTCATATCCAGCATAAGTAGATCGTTCTCCGACACCAGATGCTTCAACTCTTCAACATTCCTCTCTAGCTCACCATACTTCTCTAACATCATCTCGTGGAATCTCTCAACATGCACACTTACATCAACCACAACAACTTCATTTTCATCTATCCACTGTAAATAACCCACATTTCCGACACTCGGGCTCCTACACATTTCATCGAACACTTAGTGGGCAACAATATTAACAAGTTAGGAACTTACAATCAAGGAAATTAACACCTTCCAGTAGTTAGGGCAATGATAAAACCGACGATCATGAGACCACTCCTTCCTTGAAGTGTACACTCTGCAAGGTAACCTGCACCAACATTTAGGTACAGAGGGGGCCAACATGTCGGATACATATGGACCCTATGTTTTCTCTGTGGAGTTGTCGTTGCTGTAGGTGGTCGTGTTGGTGTCAGTCGGGTGGTACATGTGGCTGGTCTGGGGGTTCGAAGAGTTGGAGGTGGAGTTGGAGACGAGATTGACCACCGGTATTGAGTTGTCGTCGCTGCTCGAGGGAGCAAAACCACCGCCGACCATGTGAACTGAGTGTGAGAGGCGGAAGATGAATGGAAGGAGAGGGGGTTGGACGAATTTGGGGATGACGGAGATTTAGGGGTTCGTCGACGGGTTTGGGGTAATTATGGGAAAGGCTCGGCTTTCGAATTGGGTTTGTTTGGATTGGGTTCGATCGGATTAGGGTTCATTTCAAGGTATTGACGGAAACACAACGACCGTTGACAGAAGCCCCACGACGTCTGTGTGTGGTGGGTACCACAGATGGGAGGAGTGCACATGTGCAAATTATATAGCCACCGGGTGTACTTCAGGCAATATGCAAAAGCCAGGTGTATATCATCAATTATGCATCCCACCCGGCGTACTGTAGCAAAAACCCCTTTATTTAATGACGACTAATTCCAAGAGTCCTATGAAAGACTCAGCCTTTTAATATCACTTACCAGTAACCGCGAGTTATCAAATAATCAAATATACAAGATAAGGAATTCGCAAAAAGTCATTAGCGGCCGAGATTTTTTTAAAATTAATTCAAGTTATATCAATTGTCGACTTCTGCTTGTAGATGGAAAACAAAAATATATAACAAGAAAAAACATCTTAAAGACAAAAAAAGTACGAAAAAAAAGTTGGCAAGCAATCATATTGGGTTGTAACTTGTAATAATAACATTCGACGTGTTGTAGATTTCAATGTGTTTGGTTAGAAGTTGAGCAACTATATGGAATCGGTGTTTGCATTAAATATGATCACCCATCATTCTTTTTTTAGATTGCAGTTGATGGGATGTCGTCGTCAACACCTCTTCTAATGAATGAACCTTGAAACGTTACACTTATGCCTCCATCCAAAACAATATTTAGAACTTAAAAACTCGATTTTTCTTATTAATGCTGAGATCAACCACATTCACACACAATTGATGACTGTTTTGTTCAAATGATCACATCATTGTGAATGCAACTACGTCCAGTGACAAAACAAAAATTAACTACAGCTATAGTGACATATTGGAGGGGTTATGAAGTGATCGGAGATCTTCAACCACTTTGGTGCACAATAATGGTGATAAAAATGGATATGAGATCCTCTAAATAAAAAAAGAAGAGAATATGAGATCTTAACTTGGTGTCATTTATGATTAAGACAAAATGAAGACAAAGGGTGGTGACAGGTGAGAATTGAGGTGACCAATTCTGCACACCTTGTTTTCACACTTATGGCCAAGCAACCCAATTCAAGATCGCCCCTCTCAATCTAGAATAACGAAATGTTACATGGAGAAAATAAAAATTACACGTGACACAAAATAAATATGTTATTTATTTAATTTTAAAAGATAAAAATCATTTAATTTTTACTAACTGGACTGCTGACTATACTGACCATGTCAACACGCGTCCTAAACGCCCGCAACCGTGTACCACCACTCAAAGAAGAACAAAACAAACCCTAAACCTAATAAGACTGAAGTAGGGCGTTTAAAAAGAAGTCTTCTAATAAGACTGAAGTAGGTCGTACAAAAAACTTAAGCGGAACTGAACTAGTGGATCTCTTTTCACTACCACTTCCCCGAAACTGGTTAAGGCTTGCTTTGCATTCGAAATTGAAAATAATCACGTTAGTAATTGCAATATTATTTTGAAAAAACTGAATACTATCTTGAAGGAAGATGGAAAAAAATCATACAACTATAGTTATTTACTTTAAAATGCATTAGAAAATAACTCCCTCACTTCTACTTTAGGGAAAAGAACCGTCAAGCGTTCGCGTCGTCACAATACCAAAAATGCAAGATCTCCGATTAAGCATGTTTCTCTATCAATCACTAGGAAGTGGACGGCTGTTTACTTTACAAAACCCAAAAACCCTCAACAAAGTTCGGCATATTTGCTTCTCAAAATTATTGTCTTTCCTTTACAGTTTTTATTATATGGAAAGAACAAGTTCCCGTTTCATCTAAAACTTAAAATAGCCTCCTGTCCTTCGGACCTAAAAGGAAAAAAATTGAAGGCAATATACTTGTCATGTCCTCGGGCCAACATCGCAAGGTAAACGGATCTAGTAATCAAATATACTTGCATTTATTGGGTAGGGACAACGACCAACTCACTATGATATCATTAAAAGATGAATGATTATCCAACGCAAATTGACCAAATAATCATACACGAAGGGGGGCCTTATTCAAATAATCATACATTGAAATGATCACCCCGACTAGTCTAAATACCTATTGGGGTGGGGTAGGGTGCGGGTTTGAATAACACATAACACATTACAACCTGTGTTGGTGAAATGTGGATCCGAAATCAAACATTAATAGTATAACCCCTACTAATTATCAAAAAAACAAATGGAAAAATGGTATTTATCAAAAAAACAAAAGGAAATTGCTATCACAGACCAACGTTGAGCCCATACGCTCCTACTTTCCCAATACACTGCAAAAAAGTGACCCTCTGGATGATATTCAGGGGCGAATTTCTGTTTAAAGTTTGGGATAGATTACAGATTAAGGGCCAGCTTATTGGACCTATAGTTTAAGAAAGCAATTCGAAAAATTCTTTCAGGAATGAATACTCAAGTCTTTTAGACTCTAATCGTAGAATGTTAACTAATACAAGTTACTTCTTGTAACTGACATAAACCAATCATTCCCTAATAATACAAGATTCATGAACCATCACAAATAATTCAATAAGTACCTTATAAACCTGACCAAGGGAAGCACTGTGGCCAGCAGAGCTTCTCCAACAACCACTTCATGAGTACGCAACTGGGGTTATCCAAGTTGGTCTACACTCACGGACTTAATTGCCAGAAGCAGCTCATCACTACATTCAGCTGCGTCCAAACAAACATAGTGGGTTGAAGTCAAGAGCTTGTGGTGAACATATCAAGCGTCACCATTCCGTTGCATTTACCGGTGCTATACTTGATTCATGGACCATGATTATCAACATAATTTATCGGTGTCATGCTCTAGAATATAATTAAATAAAAAAGACCTCTGCTTTCTCTGTTAGACAGATGAAGTTATGGTAATGCACGAACAATAACTTTTTGCGCTCATGTATAAAGCCGAAATAGTTGATGCAAGCGAGCAAGATACAACAAAACCAGTTATCACCTAATAGGTCAAGATCAGAACCAGGACTACAACCACAACAGAAAATTGTAACTAATTCATTGAAGAAGAAATTTAAAATGGTTACAGCAGACAAACCTCCATAATCATTCAGTGTATAGGAACTCCGTAACAATATAACTCTCATCATAATAAAGTTTTAAGGAATCGGCCATCCTGAAAATCTGAAATATACCTCGGGATTTCTGAGGCTTCTTTGTTTATAAACAAATGTTGGGTGGAGTGGAGGCTCTCAAGTTCCAAAAGGTGGAACGACATCTTCAGCACAAAATATATATCACCACAGGATTCATCTCCTGTTCATCACTTGATTCTAGAGCTCTTTCCCTGAAAGAATATATATCACCACAGGATTCATCTCCTGCTCATCACTTGATTCTAGAGCTCAACATCATATGAAAACGTTCAAGTGCTTCTCAAACACTATTTATCATTCTACCAGCACAGCCATTGGAATTCCCGAAAATAACAATAAACACTACGAAGATCGGATAGTGCAATAAGGTTTTACAGTACAAGATATCAACAGCAGCTGTAACAAGGAATTATAAGAAAATATAGCAAAAAAAAAAACAATGATTTTAAATGTATAGTCAAAGGCATTCCACCTTTAACATTTTTATTATCTTTTGTTTCTAGTACTAACATGATTTAGCGTCCATCAAAACTTAAATAAACTTGTCTGCGCGTTGGCAACCTAATTAACTCAAAATGCAATTGCCAGACAACAAAATCACATTGTTAAAATTCCCCTGGAATCTGATTTCTTCTATAATCTGCTGCAGCTGCACACCACATTTTAGCCCCCCTCAGAATGTTTATCACAAAGAATATCTTCTCAGATGTCCTTTCCTTGGACAAAACTCCACTCAAAACATATAATGTTCAAAACCTCCAGTCCAACTCCACTTCATGAAGCTTATACAAAAACTTTACTTTGCATGGCCATCTACATTCCATCATAGTCAAGGTTATCCCAATAAAAAGAATTATCACATGTATGCTCCATATGCCTCACTAACAATTCAGTCTTCAGAGACTTTTACACCGGTTCCAATAAAAATCAGTTGATAGATTGGTAGCTTCATCTAAAGATTGATTGAATGTAGTCACTATCAAATAAGTGGCCATCCAATTTCGAGTATCATCTTGCATAATTCAACAAGAATGGAGTTTAGTTATAGTGACCAAGCAACAACCACATTTCACAGATGGCGAAAAGCCGATGTATCATAAACAACTTAACCCACTCCAAGGACAAACATAGACATCAAGACATAGAAAAACATCAGTGACAATTTCTCACAATAACCTCTCAATAGTGATAAACACAACAAGCCTGCCATTCCCATTTTACTATGTCAACTAACCAAAAGAAGGTATGTACAGGGGAACAAACAATCATCACACTTTATATATGAGAAGTAAAATATCATGAACTGTGTATTTCATCAATTCCCATTTCAATATAACCTAACCTTCATCTCTACATTCCTGTGGCAATATGCTAATAACTCCAAAGAAGTTATTACTTATTTGTACTACATGCAACACTTTTTTCTTAAGCAATTAAGCAACCCAGGGGACAAAACGTTTGAGAGTTCCCTTAATCCAATTGAGTGGATGCTTAGAACATTTTCCCTTGTAAAAAAATCAATTAATTAAAAGTTTGGATCCCAATAAGCAGCCAACAACTAAAAAATCATTGATGGATTAGGAACAATTAAGCCATTTACTTAATCCGGGTTACTTTGTTGCTCATACTTCTGAACGACTAAGAGAGGGTCGCTAAGCAAACAGCCCAAACAAAGCTACATGCCTGCTATTTTCATCTATTATGTTACCATCAACAGAAACTAAAAGGAAAAAACAACCTATTTTTTACTGTGAGGTCTCTCTTTCTCTAGAAAGCCATCAATAGGCAATGAGGCCACACAGTACTCGTACAATATACATGGTCACATACTCACAAGTCATCTTGAAAAAAGTGCATATTGTAGGCATAGTACACATGCTATAAGTGTAATAAATGACAAATTAAGCAAAACTAATGCTTAAAAGATCAAGCCTTATATTTTATCGGACATCGGGCACTATTTAAGAGTTCCATATTTATTATATGATTGAAAAAAAATTAGAACTACACATCTCACATACGATCAGCTTGCCACATGATTCACCTCAGTGACATGCATGCCATATATCATATCATAGATTACAACTTGTTAATAAAAGTAAGCAAATGTGAGAAAACATTCAACCATAAGGATACTATCCTAATCGAGGTAAACAAATAATTTACCTTAGTACATGCACAAAAACGTTATTTGATTCAACAGCTACAAATGACAACTTCAAATTCCAAATTGATTGTACCCTAGATTCATAAATAACCCTGATACACTAATAACCCCAATACACATATAACCCCAATACACATATAGCCCCAATACTAATCCAAAAAAAGATAACCCCGCTAACTATACAATCAGCCATTTGACAAAAAACAATGATGGTTTTGGCATAGCTCAAAAGCAATTCTGCTCAGTGTTCGTATAAGTAGAGGGAACCTGACCTCCAAACATGCTCCCTAAAGCATGTAAATCACTTTTCCCAACATAATTACCATCTACACAAGAATATGACTAAATAAATAAATTTCATCCTTGAATAAGATAAGTAGATATCTCAAACTTTATCCTTGAACAAGAACATCTCTATTTTGTACACTTATTTAGTTCAAAGTTCATCCATAAATAGTAGTTGTCATTTTAAAGTAGCATAACTCACCATTGGAATATGACTAAAGGATATTATTATGTTGCATTGGCATTCCAGATGTTTTTAACTTTAAGTCCAATGCAAGGGGTCTCTTAGCATGATAACATGTGGCCCAAATCTTGGTTGCAACAAAATACCACACCACAATTGTTAGTATGACTAACAGGCTATGTTTCCACTCTGATATAATTGACATATCATAAAATAAAATAGATACTATAGGACCGATTAATAAAAAAAATACTAAAGGACATTGAAGAAAAGAGAGAAAATCAAGACTATTCTCAGGCTTACAATAATTCAAAGAGTAGTAAGCGTTACAACAAAAGATAACACGCTAATGACTTGCTTACTTACATGAAATAGTTCAAGAGTTAATCAATAAGTTTCTCAATTGCAACACTTCTCCATTGTGTCTACAAAAATAACAAACATAGAACAAATCATCTGGATTACTGATTCTGGTTAAAATATCAATACAAGAAGACCAAGGTCAAAAAATTATCATGCACCTCAAGAGAGAACCGGAGGTAGAGTAGGAGGCCATCAACCCTCAGGAGCCTCAGACGCTTTAGGGGCAAAAGGGTCATGAGTGGGGCCAACATCCTGCCCAATGTGCCGCTGCACCAATCGCTGCAGATCTGCCATAACCTTCTGCTCTCTCTTAGCTTTCTCCTCATAATTAAACATCGCCAAAGCCCTTTTATCCTCAGCACTATAAACCTGGTTTTCTTTCCTAATACGGATAGCATTCATCCTCTGATGCCTACTTCCACTCATCACATAACCCAAATTTTCAAACTTCTGAATCTCCTCTGCCGAAAGACCAACCTCTCCTCTTCTCGGAATACGCTTACCCTGTTGTACATACTGAGCAATAGCATCACCCTCACCAGGCCGGAGTGCACCACCATAACTTATATGTCCCTCAGCCCTAGAAAGCGGCATTGGCCCAACAACTTCGTCACCTTCTTCAGTTTTCTTGTGGGAATCTATCAACTCTTTGAACCTAACAGCCTCAGGATCAACATCCATCTTCTTACCATCATCAATCCCAACATTATCAGGCTCAGAATCACCCCCAGACTCACTCCCCTTACTTTTCTTGCTCGACTTCTTGAGTTTCTCAGACGCATCCGACCGATCAGACAAATAACTAGAACCCGACTCATCACTCTCCTCCGAACTCGTAACCCTAGACCTCCTCCTCTTACTCCTCTTCTTCCTCTCCTTACCCCGCCCGCTCCTTCTCGACCTCTTCCGATTCCTTGACTTCATATCCTCCTCCTCACTAGCGTAATCCGAACTCTCGGAATCCGCAGTCGAACTTTCATCCGAAACCTTTTTTCGACTACTTCTCCCTTTCCGTCCAGCCCTCCCACTCCTACTCTTCTTCTTCTTTCGTCTCCTCTCCCCATCGCTCTCGGAATCCAAATCCTCCAACGAAACGTCCTCCTTTTTCTTCTTCTTCCTTCTCCCCAAATCCACACCAGAGTCCGAACTCTCCTCCGAATCCTTCTCCGATCCGCCTCCCTTCTTCTTCTCGGACTCAGCATCAGAATCCTCGAACGACTCGTACTCCCCCCTCTCCCCCGGAGGAGGGCTCGGTGTGATGCGGCAGACCCACCGCATCGGCCGGTTCCACCGCAGCTTCCACCGCTTCGCGCGCCGGTACTCGGCGTAGTTGAGCCCCTTGAGGTCCTCGTCGGAGTCAGAGGGGTTGGAGTCGAGGCGTTCGAGGTAGGTGCCGCGGCGGGAGGAGAGGGTGTGGGGCTCGTAGGACGGGGAGCGACGGGGGTGGGGAGGAGGGGACGGGGAGAGGCGCCGGCGATGGTGGTGGGAGGAGTGGCGGGGGATCTCGATAGTGGAGGATAGGCGGGCGGGGTCGGTTCTTCCCATGGTGTGTGATCGAGGGTTTCGATTTGGGGTGGAGAGGAAAGCTGTTTCGTTTCGATTTGGTTAAGAATTACTTAACTTCCATTTTGATGCTAATTGGGTGTTTATGAGATTTTAGGAGAAGATGGGGTGTGAGTGCAATTTGCACAAACTTTACATCTGTCTTCGTATAAGAGGAGAGTGGAATGGCGGTGGAGTTGCTGGGCTTATAAAGGTGGTGTTTGGAGAAGAAGAAAGAGGTGTTGTTGGTGAGAAGAGTAGAAGTTTGGGCAGAGGAAAGAGAGAATTTGAAGATAAGAGTTCAGGGATCAAGAGAGTGTTGAGCGGAGTTCGAGTGGAGTTGGAAGCAAGAGAAGAAGAGGAGGAGAAGGAGTTCGGGCTTCTTCAACGTGGAGACTCACCAGAGGAGCGAGGTAGTGAAGTGAAGGTTGTCGACGGCGATGGAGCTTTGTTGATCATCAAAAATGTATGTCAAGTTCAATCAGAAGTCCACACAAGATGTGTGAGTGTCGTCGAAGGCCGGAGACTTCGTCGGTGACATGGTGCAGTAAGGTTGCCGCACTAGAACGATCGACTGATATTAGTGTTGGTTGACCGATGTTAGTGTAAATGTGAGTTTTTCCCTCGTACCGATCGAACGATGTCTATGGACGGTCTACCGGTTGTGTATAATTTGGCGAGAGGAAGAAGACTCTGTTATTTTTTGTCAGACGAGACTCATTTGTAGTTCGACCGTTTGCATCTAAGTTAAGTCGGTTCGGGCCTAGACATTTTAAACGGTCGACCGCCTTAGATCAGTGTTCAACCGATAACTTAAGTGAACTTAATTTTTGTTCGACCGATTTTGTAATCTGGTTCGATCGGTGATGGCTTTGTGAAACGTAGGAAGTCTCTGTTATTTTCGGTCGAACGAGATCCTTTTGTCGTTAGACCGTTGTGTTGAATTATTTAATGTTTTTGCTGGCATAGACCTTCCAAACAGTTGTCCGCCCATGACCTTTTGTTCGACCGTTTACCTAGAGCTTTGTTCGACCGATTGGGCGGAAGTTCAGACCTTCTTTTGGTTCAACTTCCAAATGGTCGACCACTTGATCATTTTCGGTTGACTGTTAGAGCACAAATTTGGTTTCTTACTTTATTACATATTTGCACCATGTTGCATTCCATACCCTATGTAGTAGCACTTGTGGGATTGCAGATCCCAATGCATTGTATTGCATGTTCCTGGCTCAAGTTGAGTTGCACGCTGTCTGAGGTTTATTCCGACAGGTAGCCGACTGAGTTACAGTCAGATGAGTGTTTCAGCTTGTGTGAACACCCGTGCGATCTTGAGGGCGACGGAGATTTCTGATCGACGACGTATTCTGACAGGTAGTTTGGTTGTTGCACAACCAAGTGAGTTGACCGATCACAGCAACTGCTCCGTCGGTTTGGCACCACGAGATCAGATCTGTATCTATGACTCAGATGTGCATGCGACCCTCACCGAACCCACATGATTAGTATAGCCATGCGTGGGGATTAGTCGCGTACCTCCGTAAGACCACGTGTGTCTGTGGTAGAGCCCTTGGGGGGACTCGTTGATGTTTTTAGGATTGATGTCCTTCATGACCCCTAGGTGGGGAAGCTGTTACTTTTGCATTTCATATGTCATGTGTATACTAGTATGATATGTTTATTGTACTGTAATTTTTATTTACATGTATGTGGACTTGGTATACGAGTTTTCTTATGGAAACTCAGGCATTGTTATTACATTTGCATCTCTATCGCCCAGGGTGGGATAGAGACCGAGGACGAGCGAACACCAGGACCGGATCCTCGGTCTATTTTTGTTAGGTTGTTATGATTATTTGTGTATATACCTTTCTGTACTATACATTTTGGCAACTCATGTATTATACTGGTGCAACCTTTTAATGTGTATTTGAGTAGCGTCCTCGTGTGATTTGATGTTGATTCTATTTGAATATCGTTTTAAATTTTCCACTTTGGGGATGGTACAACGTATGCTACGAAGGTAACAAAACCAAGTACCTTCACTTTTGTGTTAATAATAGACATTCTAGTTTGTCTTTAAAGGAATGGATGAAAGTAATAAGAAAATTTAGATGTAAGGGTTATAATAGAACTTTAATTAATATCTACGGACAAACTAGCGAACTTAAATCCATATTGTCTCCCTAAAAAAAATCCATATTACCACATAAATTTGCAAATGACCAGATTTCTTTCCATTTATTTTAGGTCAAGTGTTTCTTAATATAATATAGATTTTTAACAAAAATGGAAAATCAACACTGCAAATTTAAACATACGATTTGAGTTATTCATATGCACTTTTAAAATGAAAAAATAGATATGTTTTGAAAAATTAAATCATGAAAAATGAACACTTTACATTTGTTACGAAATCCAGTCTCTTAATCTTTCATAAGATAACTCTTAATTTAATGACTTTTTATCAATACAAATTTCTGGAATCACAGATTAAAGATTTTAGTGTCTTTACATTATATTACAAATCTAGATTACAATGAAAATATTTTTGAGTCTCAAGTGAACGAAGAGAAATGAGGTTTCTAACAATGCCAGTGTGAAGTAGGCATGCTACACTTTTGTATTGTATGCATGACATAGCTCTCCTATCAATAATAAAAATTGAATGATTATTTATTAACTAAGTTTAGAATCGCTAGATAACAGTGGTGCTACGGTATACGAAAAGGCTTCAATATAAAGAAAAGATTGCATCAAGTCATCAACTTTTGATTTTTTTAGTATAAATTCCTAATTGTTTTGCTAAGTTGACTTTCAGAAAGAACGAAGGATTTTTTACTTGAGCCTCTCAAAAAGCTATAATTTGAGCCTCGATGGAGAATGGCATATCATGAACGAACATTAGAATAACTCAATTAGCAGATTCTTAATCTTCAAGATAAATTACAGATAACCCCTTCAACTAAGGATTCCATTCACTTAACCCCGTGAACTTTAAAAAGTAACATTTGTCCTTAAGAGTTTTTAGTTTTATAACACTTTACATCTGATGTGTTATGTTTCAAGATATTCATTATTTTTTTTAATATTTAGGCATTATTTAACATAGATTACTCATGACATTAATTCTGACACATTTATATTTAGATTTAAGTTAAATTTCAAATACGATATGAATTCGATGTATATTTAAATCCAAACTTTTTATAAAGTTAACTATGAAAAATAAAAAATTCTCAAGTGAGTCTGGGGCTTAATCAAACTAAATTAAGCCCCCACAATATCCACCACTCATTTCAAAATGTAAGGTAGATTAAGAAAAAAATGGTTATGCTAATGAATGGTGAGATTAACCGTAAATAAGACCCAATGATGAGATTGTAGGGGGCTTAAACTAAATTTGATGAGCTCTGGGCTCACTAGAGCTTGACCCTATGAAAAATAACTGAATTGCTAAACATCGCCCCAAAATTACTTAAATCGCCCCTTGAAATTACCAAATTGCTCTTCATCCTATTTTTGCTTATATATCTCACAATTTCACTCTTTTTTCAAAACTTTCTCTTCCTATACCTACTACAGAAGATTAGGAATGTCTCGGAGGCCAGGCAAGCAGCCAGCAGTTCCCCCGGTGTACCTGTATACGGTAACCTTACTTTATTTATTTGTTTTAAAAAAAATTAAAAAAAGTGGTCGGCGTCCGAGGACGACCGACCCATGCGGGGGGCGTCTCCCTCGGACGCCGACCACTAGCGGGAGACGTCTGGGGAAGATGTCTTCCCGATGGAGGAGACGTCTTCGGCAGACGTCTCCCCCAAAGAGGAGACGCCTCCACCATACGGGAGGCGTCTCTCGCAGACGCCTCCACAATTTTTTTTTAAAATTATTAAATCTGATAATTACTTTAATAAATTGTGATAAATCTGAAAATTTAATTTAACAAATTCTTATTAAGTTTAACATTTGTGATATTTAGTTTTAACAATTTTTGATTTAGTTTAACAATTGTTTTAATTTAGTTTAACAAATTTTGATTTAGTTTAACAATTGTGATAATTTAGTTTAACAAATTTTGATTTAGTTTAACAATTGTGATAAATATGATAATTTAGTTTAACAAATTTAACAAATTTGTAATTAAAATTTCAATTAATAGTCATCGGGTCACAGTGGAGGGAAAGGCAAGTCGATACCATTACACGCCTTCCGTTCTTTAGAGGATGATTCATCACCGCGTCATCCACGTAGACGGGGGATATCTGCTTCGGTCAGGAGGGAGAGAGAGGCATTACGTCGTCGTGAGGAGGATGATGATTCCTTCGATGATGAGCATGTGGACAGTCCCAACGACGGGAGCGGCGATGATGACCCGTATGAGTTAGAGCGCCCGGAGGTGGAGAGGCAGGGGGAGTATAGCAGAGGACGTGGTCGAGTGGGTAGTTCTACTTCCGCCGGATGGATGGTGCGGAAGGGTAGGGGTGGGAGGTTTACGACCGCGGATTCGAGCTCGTGCACTGTAGATCCCCGCGCTCAGAAGAAGAGGGTCCAGGATGATTCTTGGATCGTGAGCAGTATGACGCCTGGTGGTCCTTTAGATGGGAGCGTCATTCCTAGTTTCTGGGGTCACATCGCTAGACGGATCTGGGACGGAGAGGATCGGAAGGTTCTGAAGTGACATAATCGGCACAGAGCCTGTACAACACTACAGGGTTGGCGGTCTACACTGAGTGCTGATATCAGAGAGGAGATTAGTGCCACGCATTTGGGGCACTTACCGTACAGCATGTTCCCTTATCTCGACATGCCTTTGATTTCTGCGTTTGTGGAGCGGTGGCAGCCTGACACCAACACTTTCCACATGCCTTTCGGAGAGATGACGATCATGCTTCACGATGTTTTCCAGATCCTGCGCATTCCTGTGGATGGTCGTCTGGTTAGTGCTCAGGGGTCGACGTCTGAGCTGAGGTGTTATGTGGCAGAGTTGCTTGGTGTCACACCTGATGGTCTGGCGAGAGATACAACTTTATGGAGTGGTGGTGGTGTCGGCATCGACTCCCTTGAGGACCTATGCAGACGGGCACGACCTCCGCGGGCCGATGATACACAGTTGACGGCGTACCTATTCTTGATGCTCGGAGCCATCTTGTTTGTCGACAAGAGTGGTTGTCGGATCAGACCACGCGATCTACTGGAGGCTAGGGACCCGGACACCGTTCGTGAGTACTCGTGGGGGTCAGCGACGTTGGCATACCTGTACCGTCAGGTTGGGATAGCTAGCCGTGCGGATTGTTCTGGGATTGAAGGTTGTCTTACGTTGCTGCAGGGGTGGATATACGAGTACTTTCCTGCATTCCGCACGCATCGTGAGCGGAAGATTATCGACGAGGGTCATCCACGTTCGGGTATGTGGGCCGTCCGGAGCGAGGACAAGAGCGATGGACGATTGCGTTCCATCCGCGCACGGCTAGATCAGATGACTGCATCAGAGGTATCAAACTTTACACCATTTACATTTATTTATTTAATTTTAAGATGTATTATTATTAATGTGTTAAACTTTAGGTGGAGTGGTTACCCTATGGTCCTGACCCAGCAGCGGATGTCCCGAGGACTTTATTGATGGGTCTTATTCGTTATCGGGATATCATAGAGCCTTATATGCTCGATCGGGTCTTGCGTCAGTTAGGATATGTTCAGGTGATCCCGGTTGACATCCCGACACCAGAGCATGCGGTGCGGTCTGCGACAGCAGCGACGTACGACGTCAGGTTCCCCGCTTCTACAGCGGAATCGACTTGGCGGACATTTCCGAGATCATGCCGACTGTTCCTTGGCGACTTCAGACGTAGTCGCGACCCCTCCGAGTGTGATGCACGTTATCTTGATTGGTTCGGTAGTTACTCACATCCTATCATCGTCCGTGGTGCCTCCCGGAGAGCAGATCGACCACCAGATAGGACGTGTGGCGATCTGGTAATTTTTTCATTTTATCTATATTTATTTGTACCGTATATTTTGTTAATGTACGCTAATGTTATTGTTATGTGCAGTGGATGGGTAAGATGATACGGGCTGTAGACCCAATCTTGCAGATGAGGGATGAGCTGCCAGACGATGCTAGAGCTGCATGCGGAGATTTGGATGAGATCATACACTCGTGGCATACTCAATTAGGCATCTCCGACCATGATTCGGATGATGAGTAGGCTGATCTGTTGTACCATACTCTTAGTATTTGCATTTATATTTGTTTATCTGTCGTACGCTTATTATTTGTATTTGTGTTTGTGTTTGCTAACATATCGTACGCTTATTATTTGTATTTGTGTTTGCTTATTTGTCATACGCTTATTATTTTTATTTGTGTTTGCTAACGTATCGTACTATTATATATAATGCAAATAAATCAAACATATCAAAACATATTACATAATAAAGCAACACTATATAATGTACAAACATATCAAAACATATTACATAATTGTACAAACATATCAAAACATATTACATAATTGTTGCCAAGATGCTATCCTATTTTGGTACTCCAGCTCCCATCCAATAACACTCTCATCTCGTACTTGAAACCACAGAGTCGCTATAGGAGGTACGGGGAATCCCTCATTCAAATCCAAACGAATGTAATGAGCGTAACTCCCTAAATGAGCAATAATCAACTCTCTGCACGGTCTCGTCACGGTAGGTGGACTCTCCCAAGGTAGAACTGTAAGACATGGGTACAACGAACCATCATTTCCGAGAGAGAAGAACATAACTGCACACTTGTAAAAATTTGCAATGGGAAACAAGTCCGTCCACGTCTTCATGTAGTGATTCTCGCCACAAGGTCCCCCGCCCCAATTAATCCGGTGACGAGCCTGCGCCACACCGTCGTAGTATACGTGCTCATAAAAAGATGGGTTCGCAGCTAGCTCATTTGAAATCGAACGACGGGCGAGTTGCCAATTGTCTTCACCACCGTGAAAAACATCGGCGACACATCGAAATCCACAGTTTCCATCAGCACGTACATCATTCCACTGGTGTAGGAATGGCATAATGATTCCTGGAATCCTATCCGCATATGGAAAGTCGTCTACGTCAGCCTTCCCAGTCACTACAATATCAATAAAAAATACAGTTACATATAATAACAAAAGATACATATTTACTGAAATAAATAACAAAATTATAATAACAATAAATATAGGGATGGTATACCTGATCCTCCCCTCACAGACGAAGAACCAGAAGATCGACCACGACCTTTGCTTCCACTACCGGAAGAACGACTACGACCTCTACTCCCACTACCTGAAGATCGACCACTACCTCGCTCTGCATACTCAAACGCACTAGGGTCCCGTCGTGTCGACTTTCCCCTTGGTCGACCTCGTAGCTTTGTTTTTTCTGCAGGCTCTCTCAAATTTGCATGTTGGGGGTGTAGCTGCTCGAATAAAACCCGAGAGGCAGATCGAATTACGGTGGGGTCACTTCCTGCAATCTCATCAACCAGGCTGCGAAAATGTTCAGCGTCTTAAGCTGCCTGAGACACAAACTCTGCGTTCCCGGCTCCTTCCCCAATGACAAGTGTCCTCCAGAACGAATGAATCTGCTCTAAGTAAATTCCGTTGTCTGATTCAAGACATCCGCGGATGGTACATGCGCAAGGTATCCCATGAGAAGTCAGAAAAGCGCACTCACAACGATATTCAACTTCATCATCTAACTCTTGCATTCTTTTCACCTCCTGACTCAGCAATTGCAAGCAATGATGCGAAACTCGACCATTTATGTGACGATATAGAGCATGTCCGAAATTAGTCAAATTTCGCCGTCTCGAGTCTTCAAGAGCGTTTCGAATATTCGTCAGCTGCATTTCAATAGCCGCGTTGACGCGCTCGAAAAGAGTGTCCAGAGCTGCAGTCGATGTAGAAATCCACTATTTTAGAGCCGAATGAGCACTTTCGACCCTACAATTCGTGGTGTTCCCAAAATGAAGGACTTTGTTCGTCCAATTCAGCACAAACTTTTCTTTATGCACCAACCACGTGGTGTCCAGATACTCCGTGATAGCCGGCCACGATCTATACAAATCTTTCAGAGCATACACAGCTCTATCATACTCGGCTTCTGAAGTAGAAAGCATGATTTTCCTCCATCTTCCACGCCTCAAAGTCTCTGCCATCTGCTTATTTTTGCCGAATACGTGCTATGCGTAGTTCAATACGTCTTTGTTGATGTGCCATGTGCAGAGTAAATGAGCAGAGTCAGGAAATACCTCTTTCACTGGTCGCGTAAGGCCTAACTCCCGGTCTGTTATTATTGCAGTCGGGCTGACAATCCCCAATAACAGATCTCGCAACTTCTCCATCACCCACAGATAACTGGAGTAAGTTTCATCCATCAAAATCGCATATCCAATAAGGAAATTCATGTTTGTTGGTGTGACCCAATCATTTCGAACAAAGGCATCTTATACTTGTTCGTCTTGTAAGTCGAATCCATGCAGATAACGAAAGGATATGTCCGCAACAACTGGACTGACGTCGGATGTGCCAAAAAAGCGTGAGTGACGACATCAGTTTCTGGATCCGCCATAATCCAATGTAAGTACTCACACTGCACTGCTTGATAGAGAAACTGCTGGACGGGATTCCGGTCTTCAGATTTTGTCCTCCTCATGTAATCTCTGAAATTATAAATATGCCTTCGATTTGGATTGTCCTCCGGGAATTTTTCTTTTACTGCCTTCAAGATGTTCCGTGGTTTTGCTTGCGCCTCAGTCATATCACGAACAATCTTCTTCGCCCCAGAACTTAGACCACTAATTTGACGATGACCCTATGGATAAACTGTCAGTCTGTGGTTGTGATGTCTGTGAGCACTATTAAAAACCACAACCCATCCATCACGATCTCGTCGCTCCACCACTTTTATTAAGAAACGGCAACCGCAACCCTTTCTTTTGGTGTTTCTTCGAAGTGCAGTATCCATATCCCGAGACTCCATTTGATTTCGTCGGTCGCATCTCAAATAACAATCCATCCGACTATCTGATCTTGTTTTGTACGACGACACGACCAAAAAAAACCCAGCTCCGATAGCTACTTGTTTGGCCCATTTACATGTTTCATCGATTGTTTCAAAGATTTGTGTAGTTTGAAATAACTCACTGTAATCCACTCCATCACCACCGAAATCTTCCAACGGAACCTACAAAAAAAATCGAAATTAAAAAAATCAAAAAAATTCCGGGCGTCTGTATTAAACGCCTACCCCATGGGAGGGGCGTCTGAGTTAAACGCCCTTCCCAAGGGTGAGGCGTCTGCGTAGGACGCCTGACCCTAGGGAAGGGCGTCTACTACAGACGCCTTACCCAAGGGGAGGACGTCTACATAAGACGCCTCTCCCATTGGGTAGGCGTCTGTGTTAGACGCCTCGGCCAAGGGGAGGACGTCCTACGCAGACGCCCTCACCTTGGGGGAGGCGTCTAATGCAGACGCCCGACCCAAAATTTGCCCCGCGCCAGACTTACCTCACCGGATGCATCACCCTCGCCAGACATTTTCGTGGTGTTTTTACTGATAAATTATGAATATACAAGACCGTAGGCCTAATTTATAGACACGGGACGATATGGGTATTAAATATATTGTTAAGGGCAATTTGGTAATTTCAAGGGGTGATTTAAGTAGTTTTGGGGCGACGTTTAGTACTTCCCAAAAATAATGGGAAATATGTTGAAAAATAATACGTTATTAATGGAAGGGAGAGGTAAAGTGTTAAAAAACAGAAAGTTGAAGACGACTAAGTAAAACATTTTAAAATTAAGAGATTGATTGCAATTTACCCTGATGTTAGATAACTAAAAACAAAATCATGTCTTAATGGACGTGTGTTTTGCACTCGTGGTGTACCTACAGGAAAAGGGGCCAGAATTTCACTGAATTACTTGTTTCATTTTCCACCTTTGTTCTAACTTGGAGATCAGTAAATGGGATTATTATAAGTCAAATGTCATAAATGTCTATTAATGTTTATATATTCTATACATGGTCTACAACCAGGGACAGAAAGCCCCCACACCCATTTAATGGTTAATATTACTAATACTCTTGATTTTTAAGGTATTTAGTAAATATTAATCAAAAGCCCCCACAAATATAAACTTTACAAATACCAACCATTATATCGCCCCCACAGATATATTAATCAAGGAGAGGGTTTTGTTGGGTTAAAAGCTGGAAATCTCTCTCTCTCTCATTTGATCTCTCTCACACTATTCTCTTCTTCTCTTCCGACGACCAGGGGAGGCCGAAGCTCGTGCGGTGTGAGGCGTTCGGAGATCATTGCAAGGAGGCGACCGCGCGACGAGGTTTTAGAGACGGCGTGCGCAAGCGGAGCTTCGACGGTTTCGTCGTCTTCTTTGAGGTATGTCACTCCTTAGTGTGATTGTGTTTCTCACCCTCGTGTGAGGGTCGTGTTGGTCGGTCAGTCAGGGAAGGTCAGAGACCTCCCCGACGGCGAGTTTGTCAAACGAAACCTTGGCTGGCGCGAGGTTGAAGACGACCAACGGTCGACCGAGTCCCTTCGGGCGGTCGATCGATGTAGTGTATTTTGATTGCGTGTTGTGTTTCGGTCGACCGGTTCCTGGTGTTCGGTCGACCGGAACTTAAGTGTACTGGATCTTTATATGTTTGTTGCGGTCGACCGTTATATGACTTAGAATTACTAGGATCCCTGGTAGTGTTCGGTCGACTGAGACCCCTGAGTCGGTCGACCGATAGTTTTGAATTGATGTTGACCAGACTCCGGATTTTGACCTTGTTTCGGTCGACCGGTTTTAGACTTTCGGTAGACCGTTGGAACTTAAGTTTTGCGCAAATAGTTCGACCGTTGCAGACTTTCGGTCGACCGATTCCCTTGAGGAAACGGTCGACCGGGTTGCCTCATTCGGTCGACCGTTTTTGCACAGGACTGAATTCCTGGTTCCGTTTAGGATGCCAACTCTGTCCATGGAAACCCGTGTCCTCGCCTTGTGCGTGAGCCGGGAGGTGACGGTGGGCGCGTTACATGTGCCTGCCCAAGGACCACCGTGTGGAAGAGTATGGGTGTTCAGAACGCGTCACCTCCATGTATGGATCGTGACTAATATGATGGATTGATTGGACTCATTGTAGAGTAGCAGGCCTGAGGGATCGCGGATCCCATTGTATGATGATTGTGCGAGCACACAACTGTCGTTGGGTGAGGTGACTACCGGCCTATATGGCGACGGAGGTCGTTGCCCTGCTTTTATAGCGGCGGCGTTGGTGTTTGCGGCTCGTGGAGCCTGATGACCTGGCAGACTTTGGTCTGGACCCGTCCGATGTTGTGCCGGACGTATTGTTGGACCACTGATGTTGTGCCGGTAATGTCGTCGATGCTGTTCCGGCGATGATGATTGATGGGCCCATGCTGTTCCGGTTATGTTGTATGATGGGTCGATGCTGTTACGGCTATGTTTTCCTCTGCTGGGCACCTACTGAGATCATGATTGATGGACCGACCGAGCGACGGCTCCGTTGGTGTGGTTTCGACCACGAAGTTACAGATCTGTTTCTTATGGCGCAGACCTGGCGGATGCCCCTTGCCGAACCCCATGATTAGTGTAGCCGCGTGTGGGGGGTGTCGCGTCTTGTTCCGTTAGACCGTATGTGCCTACGGTAAGTTTCCTCGGGAGACCCGATGATGATTGTCGGACTGATGTCCTGTGTTACCCTTCGGAGGAACTGTTTTCCTTATTGTTGATGACATGACATGCTACTAGTATGATATGTTCATTTGTACTACTGCATGCATATAGGTGAGCTTGACATATGGGGTTTCCTTATGGAAACTCAGGCATTGTTGTTGCATCTTTTTCAGGACCGCAGTAGGTCCAGTTGGGTGGTGATCAGCGAGCGCGCGTATCTTGGGATCAGATCCTCTATTCGGACCACTGAGGTCGACATGATTACGTTTATCTCATTTTGTTGTTTTGTTGTAATCATGTATCGTTTTGACAAACTCTGATGTAATATGGTGCACCGCTTATATGTTTTATGAGAAGTAACAGTCCAGTCTTTGATTATTGAGCCATGTTGTCATGATTATAAATTTTTAAATTTCCGCTGTTTCGGGATGTTACATCATGTCTAGAGTGTATCCACATAAATAGAATTTCAAATTCAAGAGTAGATATATTATGATCCAGGGGTATAGTTACTACGTTCTCCTATAGTAGTTAGTGTACTAGTAGTTGACAAAATAAGAAAATGTGAATCGCAAAAGAAAATATAAATTTATTGATTTATGATGAACAGATATAACATGACACACATGAATGTATTGACACATTTATTCCTAACCTAAATTGCAATTTGTTCCGTCAACTATAGTCGAGTAACAATTTGAGCAGTTAAACATTAAAAAGTAGCACTTACACCTATTTAATATTAGATTTTTGTAACACTTTAACATTTTTTAGTATTAAGAAATTGTTGTTTTTCATCGTATTCATTATTTCTTCTCAATTTATTTTATGTTTTTTTGCTAAACTTGTAATATATTTTATCATAAAGTTTGAATCAAAACGAAAATTTGATTCTACTCGAATTTTGGACTGATTGGTTCAAAGTCTAACTCAAATTTGAAATAAATTTGTCTTCTAATTTGATTAAAACTTTATCACAATGATAAATTAGAAGTACGATCCGTTTGGAAACAACATTTTTTATAGAAGAAACGATAATTAAATTGAAAAATAACATTTTTTATGGAAATGAGGTCGATGTGTTACACAAATAAAGTGTAAAAAGCGTAAATGTCATGTTTTAAATCTCGAATGTAATGCTGAGTACCGAGCCGGGCCGGGCCGTGCTTGAGCGTAAATGTTAAATACAAAAAACATTTTTTTATTATCCGCCTAATGTTTAAAAACAACATCAGAATATAGAGTTTGCCCATATAATACGGAAGATATAAAAAAAAATCATACGTGTCAAAAGTTTCAAACAACACAGTAACTCTACACAATTAAAGAGTAACTCTGCAATGGGCAAGTCATCCAAAATAACACTATTAATCGCACCATAATAGTCTAAAAGCCCATGTCGTTCCATCAATAGTCAATAATGTCCTGCATTTATTAAAATCAAACTGAAAATGTAATTAACAGTTATGGAAATCAAACTACAATAACGGTGACAATTATTAAACTTACACTTTCATTGCAGAATGGGCACACCAATCAGCATCGCGTTTTAATGTAATACATATACGGTGCATATAACCACAACATTCCATATGACTCCATTTGTGCGGTCTCTAGTAATTTGAACACGAGTTTTTACAAATGACACAAAAGTGCCTCACAACAACCGGTTTATCATCATCACGTTCAGGGTGCTTAAAACCCCTTACACGGGTCAGAGCATCATCAATTATCTTGGGCACATTAATTTGGTTCATCACATGAAACCTGTAAAATACAATGTTATTATCAAACTTAAATCCTAACTGCAAAATAAAGTGGATCCTAACTCACTTTTGATTAGCTGAGAGTCCATATTTGATGCATCATACATCGCAATATGGTTAAGCCAGCACAAACTCCCAAATAATACATCAACCATCCAGACTTGTTTAGGCACAAAGTTCTCGTCACTGTTCTGAAAATTAGACCGGACTGGCCGGTTCAACCGTGAACCGGAGGCCTGTCCGGTCCGGTTCACCTCCCAAAACCGTTTTTGCCCTGAACTGGATTGAACCGGGCTGAACCGGCGGTTCAACCACCGGTTCAGGAAAAAAACCTGTTTTTTTGTTTTTTTATATCGGTACCCGATTATGTATTCAGTTATTCAGATTACTACATATCCAAAAAAAAGTCAAACCCAAATCTATACATCAACCCTAAAATTGTTGATATTGTAGATGTTTTGAATATATTTTTTTGCTTAATAAATAATTAAATATGACTATTGTATCTATAATATATATTTATGACATCATGCTGACATCACCGGTTCGACTCCGGTCCGACCCGGTCGAATCTCTGAACCTTTGAATATTTGACGTTTCCGGTTCGACGTCCAGTTCGGTTATGAAAACCTTGTTCTCGTTGCATGTATGCCCATGTATGGTTCCACATAGTCTAAGGTTGTATTTTGATATAACAACTGCCATGAGCCGTCGTTATTACCCATCAGCCCAACATTAGTACCCGTTGTCAAATTATTAATTAGGAAACAAAAAACCAATTACATGTTACAAAAAATACTACCCAACATAAGCCTGTTATGTTTTTAAAAAACAAAAAACTTGTATGTATAAGTTTTTAAAAAATATAAACATAAGCCCGAGAAGAAATCGAACACAAATAGTAGGTAAAATATATACCAAACACAACTTAGAAACACAATAAATAAATAAATAAATTACACCCAGCAACGGTTAAGAGCATCATTAACGGCGCCCAGGCAGTTCCCGGGCACTATGCTTTCTCTCTCAGCCACGTCAGCTTCTCTCTCTGCCACGTCAGCACAAACCAACTGATGCATTGCATACATTGCATCATATGTCTTTCATTTAGATTACTTTTATATCAATAAATGCTACTAAGGTATGTGTTTAGTCTTATTTACAGAATACAGGGACCTGAATGCAATTTACCCACATCCCGAGCATAAACGCGTGAAAAAGACTCATTTCTATCATAAAGACCAAGTTCAAGATTATCGGGTTACGAATGGAAATGTATCCAAGCATAAAAGCATTCAAGTCCTAATTGCAAAAAGAACAAGGACTTAAGCACAAAAGTAGCCGGGGATTTAACTGCAAAAAGTCAAGGACCTAAGTGCAAATCACGAGTAGCTTTTATTCTCTTGGAGAAAATATATAGAAAAAATCAATTATAAATCTCCAACAATGGAAGGAATTAATCCGGAGCTCAAGAGATTGGAAAGAAATCATCCAGACGCGCAAAGGAGAATCAAATCATACCATAAACATTCAATCAAAAACCGGATTAAATCTGAGGAGATCATGCGGCGAAATCGCCGCACATTACATGCATCATGCGGCGGAAACGCCGCCCCCTAGTCGATCCGTGTGCTCCAATTTTGACCAGTCGTGTTTGGACACGTGTACTCTCCAATTCTATACTTAGGTCTCTTGTAACAACTATAAATAGACCCGAGAACGATGTTAGAAGGGTCCTTGGTCCTTAGTCTTAGGTTTTTATTTTTAGTCTTTGTCTTGTAATCTTCTTTTTAGCAATAAAATTCTGTTCTTTTAATTCTTGTTTTTATTTTATTTTAATGTCTCTAGGATCTCTTCTTCTTCCTCCCTCCATGAGTTTCTAACTCTCTCCAAAGGGTGGAGGTGATGGAATTAGGGTTAGAGAATGATGAATGCATGTTATTATTTTAAGTTCATGATTAGTGTATTTTGATTACTTGAGTTTATGTTAAGTCATTTATCTTGTAATGCTTCATAACTAACATGATTTACAATAAGTTTCAGTAATTCTCTACTCTAAACCTAAGTCTAAACCTCCACCCCACGGATTTCTCTCTTTGTTCTTGTTTTAATTTTAATTGCTTTTGTTTCGTACTTTAGTTAATTAAACCAAAAACCCCAAAAACCCAAATTAATTCTTCTCTCCCTTCTTCCCCTCAATCGAAATCACACTAACAACGAAATCTCTCCCTCCTTGTGTTCGACCCGTACTTGCCACGTCTTCATTGACGCCGTGCACTTGCGGTATAAATAAAATTTCTCATCAAGTTTTTTGGCGCCGTTGCCGGGGAGGCGACGCAGATTTTGTGTTTTTGTGTTTTCGATTTTATCCTGTCTACCTTATGCGCGATCTAAGTATTTGAATTTGTGTAGCAGGAGACAACAGAGCGCGCGGCGAAATCCGGGAGCGTTCTGAGACACATGGGCGGCGGAATCGCCGCATCTTCAAGAGGACTTGCGGCGGAATCGCCGCACAAGCGAGGGCTCTGGTCTTCAAATTTCTGGGGCATCGTCGGCATCTCTGGGTGGTCGCATTGAGCTACTGGAATCTCCGAGAGCAGGCGGCGAACCCGACTGAGCATTGCGGAGGTAACGTTTCTTGCCCTTCTCGTAAAATCTGAATAGTTGAAAAGTTTCCTTTCGTAGAATTGCACGTGTTAGGGTTACAATTCCATAATTGGCAATAATTCAACTCTGACCTAAAATTGGCAAAATTAGAAAGACCTTAGTGCATGCATCATATAATGTTTTGCTTGCATTATTCTTGCTAAATTCTTGCAAATTAATACTTGTTGAAGATTGCTGGAGGCAAGGTACGTATCGAGGTTTTTATCGATTGCATTAGAGCATATAATTTAGCTGCATACAACCTTGCAATTGCCCCCATTAAAAGGACCATTGTTTGACTATCTTTGCTAGATTTAAGTTAAACTATCTTAAGGGCAACTCCGTAGGAAAAGATACGGTGGGGATTTCATCACCCTCCCGTAGCCCACAAACCACAATCCTGAAGTGTCGCCTAAGCCTAAAATTTAAAATCAATTAGACATTGGCCCCTAAGGACTCGGACTCAATTAAGGAGGAGATTGGTTTGACTTGCTATGACCTGAAGCTAATTGAACTCAATTTGGTGTCTAGAAAGTGTTTTTGTGTCGACGAAAGTCTTCCAAGCGACGTGGTTGTCTAATTGGCACCGACTCTGTCGGAAGCGCCCCCACTAGCTATACACTAACTGGCCAACTTGGTTTGATTGGTGAGGGAGGTGAATCAAGCGAATCAATTTGACTCAACCAGTTAGGAGTCGTCTAGATCTAAGTGACACTAGGTCTAGGATTGTTTTGACCGTGCTTGTTTAGGAAATTTCTGACCAACCCTAATTTTTATCCTTTAGAGTTAAGTTTCCCTTCTCGTCTGAGTCTTCTTTCCCTTCTCATCCTTACCTTTCTTTTGTTTGTTTCCTTTAAAAAAAAATAAAAAAATAAAAAAAAAATTTAAAAATAAAAATAAAAGAAATAAAAAACGAAAAAAAAAGAGTAATTAATTCTTGAAATTAAATTTGGAATTTAAATTTCGAATTTGAATTCAAAAATTGATTCAACCCGGTGCACTCAGATTTGGATTCGGGACTTGAGTAATCGACTCTCACGAGTTCATCTAGATTCCAGTCTGGAACTTAACCCCAACCCACCTGTTGCACCACCTCACTCGGATCTAATGGGTGAGAACGTAGTGGACCCGCCTGTTGCGCAACCTATAACTTTGAGGGATCGGTGCTACCCAACGATGGCTGCTCAGCCATCGTGCATCGTTATGCCCACCATCCCGGGTCGCGACTTCGAACTTAAGGCACAATACATGAGTATGTTGCCTAAGTTCACCTCTAGGGAAGACCCATATCTCTTCCTTAGAGAATTTGAAGAAATCTGCTCTCTTATGCAATACCAGCATATCCCTGAGGAGACAGTGCGTCTGAAATTCGTGCCTCTAGCACTGAAGGACGACGCTAAGAAATGGCTATATAGTCTAGCCGAAAGATCTATTAGGAGTTGGGCTGAGTTTGTTCAAGTGTTTCTAAAAAAATATTTCCCCAACCATAAGACTATGAAGATTAGGAATGAAATTGTTGCATTCGTTCAGTCTGAGAGCGAGCCGTTCTATTCCTATCTTGAAAGATTTAAAAGTGTCTTGACCCAATGCCCTCACCACGGAATTCCGAAGTGGCAATTATGCCAAATCATTTATGAGGGATTGACACCCACATCTAGGGTTATGCTAGAATCTGTGAGCCAAGGGAACTTTATGTCCAAAAATGAAAATGATGCCTGGACTTTTCTTGAGGATTTAGCTGAAAATAGTATGCAATGGGACAATGCTAGAACACCCATCAACCCGAGTATTGGATCTAGAATAGCGAGTCAAACCCGACCAGGTGTCTTAGCTATAGACTCCAACATAGCGGCCGAGGCAAAACTAGCTACCCTAATGCGTAGAATGGAAAGTCTAGAACTGCAAAACCAAACCCGACAAGCATCCCCTACCCCTTGCTCTAGATGTGGTCAGACTGGTCATTTAATGGAGGATTGTGTGAACCTGGAACATGTTAATGCCACATACAACAATTCTAGGAATGATCCGTACGCATCGACCTATAACCCAGGTTGACGTAATCATCCCAATTTTTCGTGGACCCAACAAGGACAACCTCCTAGACAACAACAAACCCCATATAACCAAAATAATACATCATCTGGGGGTAATAACAATGGAAATCATGAGGTTAGGTTGACAAAATTAGAAACTTTAATGACAACTTTTATACAAACAACCAACCAATCATTCCAAAGGCTAGAGACACAGGTCAGCCAATTAGCACAGATAATAGGTGAAAGAGAAAAGGGCCAATTTCCAAGCCAACCTGAGGTGAACCCCAGAACTAATAATCAATATCAACCTTATCAACCACCTTCAGGAAATAACAACCCTAGACCGGTTCAAATGGTTAATGAGGAAGGACCGTTCCAACAAATCAATGCTGTAGTATCATTACGGTCCGGAAGACAAATTGACAATAATGTGGTAAACCCTAGAATGACTAATCAATCTAGCCATCAAGCACCCACATATGACTTGACCATTGAACCCGACGTCCAAATTGAAAAGCCCAATCCACCTACCCAACCTGAACCTGTAGCTCAACCTGAACCTGAGCGAGTCTATGTGCCTAAAGCCCCATTTCCCAATAGACTCAAAAAGAACTCTAGTGCACAAATAGAGAAAATCCTGGAAGTATTTAAGCAAGTTAAGGTGAATATTCCACTCTTAGATATGATTCAACAAATACCTGCTTATGCTAAATTCTTGAAAGATTTGTGCACTAAAAAGAGAAAAACAAATGTACCAAAGAAGGCATTCTTAACTGCAAACATATGCTCAATTCTTTCCAACACATCTCCTATAAAATATAAGGACCCGGGGTGTCCCACAATTTCATGTTCAATAGGAGATACATTTATCAATAAAGCCCTTCTAGACCTTGGTGCAAGCGTTAACTTGCTCCCATTTTCTGTCTACGAGCAACTCAACCTTGGTCCACTGAAACCCTCTAGGACAACCCTCCAATTCGCTGATTGTTCTGTTAAGAAACCAAGAGGTATAGTAGGGGACGTTTTGATTAAGGTTGGGGACTTCATTTATCCAGTGGATTTTGTCGTACTTGATACTGAACCTGTTGTAAATCCTAATCGACAAATCCCTGTAATTCTAGGTAGACCCTTTTTAGCCACTTCGGAAGCATTAATAAACTGTCGAAATGGGCTCATGCAATTATCTTTCGGGAACTTAAAAGCAGAATTTAATATCTTCCATATTGATAATGAGCCAGAAATAATATGCAACCCAAGTGATGTTGTGATGAGAGCACGTATTTATCAGAATTCTGAATCAAATAAATCATCACATAAGCAAAAAGGAAGTAAGAAAAAAGGGAGTGATCCATTTACTCAACCACCATCACTCGAGCAAATAAGCGAACCAATTCAAGTGAGAAGAGTGGAGTCTTTTCCTCAAGTCAACATGGGGAACAATTCAACTGGATACATGCACCAACATGGTGTCATTCAATCCAGTTCTGATTATGGTTGACTTTGAGCAAACTCAACCCCTCTACCGCAAGCCGACTCAGGTAATAAGTGCATTTATTTTATCTATGCATACATTGAGGACAATGCATGATTTAGGTGTGGGGGGGTGTTTATATATGTACATATCTATCTATTTGATTTTCTGTTCTGCTTTATTTCTTAAATTAAAAAAAAAATTAAAAAAAAAATTAAAAAAAAAATTCAATATTCTATGACATAGCTTAAGATTGAACTGCCAAAACCCGTGTACAAATTGCATTAAGTTTTTGTTTCTTATTATATAGTTCTGCTTGTAGAAATTATGACATAAATCTAGGTTCCAAAGAAATAACCCATGACCCTTGTAAGACATGTATGCACTTAAATTGGATGAATCAAATCTTTGAAGTGGTTGATAAAAAGCAGAGGTTGAGGAAAATATACCGGGAAGTGTGGACTTCTAATAGCAATTAAGCCTTGAGGAAAATAAAAGTAAAATAAAATAAAAATAAAGTGAGGAAAACACATTTTGCAAAATGATTACAAAAGCCCAAGTCTTCGAGTCACTGGTCCGTAGGGGTATCTTGAAACCCGGTAACTTGAGTCTTCCAGCTCGGGATTATCGACCAAACTCGCTACACGAATGCAAAAAGGGTATAAGTGTCAAAAAGAAAAAGCAAATGTGTTGAATCACGGAAAAAAAAATACTTTAAGATACTCAAGGCCCAAAGCTAAAAGAATGATCCATGCCATGGTTGATCCAAATGATACTTCACCACCAGAGGAGGCGTGCAAAATAATTTAAGTAATAACATGTTTAGAAGGGTTAGTGGTGTGAATGTTGGAGGAACAAAGACCAAGTCATATTTTTAATGAGTTAGAATTGTATAATGAGAATGCAAGAATTCTCAGTAAGATGTATAAAGTTGAGGTAGGGATATTGAGAGCTATTAATGAAATGTTGATTCAGGATTTTGTGGGTATATCCGCTGAAAACCCTCAGGAGACAACACTCCTCCCCCTTCGCAACAAGGAGGTTTAAAGGCTTGTTGCACATGCTAAGTGCAACCGTGATTCCTACGAAAGTGAGTTAGGATTTCCCTGTTTTATTTTTCTTATGTTCTGTTTTGCTAGGGACTAGCAAAATCTAGGCGTGGGGGTATTTGATGCATTGCATACATTGCATCATATGTCTTTCATTTAGATTACTTTTATATCAATAAATGCTACTAAGGTATGTGTTTAGTCTTATTTACAGAATACAGGGACCTGAATGCAATTTACCCACATCCCGAGCATAAACGCGTGAAAAAGACTCATTTCTATCATAAAGACCAAGTTCAAGATTATCGGGTTACGAATGGAAATGTATCCAAGCATAAAAGCATTCAAGTCCTAATTGCAAAAAGAACAAGGACTTAAGCACAAAAGTAGCCGGGGATTTAACTGCAAAAAGTCAAGGACCTAAGTGCAAATCACGAGTAGCTTTTATTCTCTTGGAGAAAATATATAGAAAAAATCAATTATAAATCTCCAACAATGGAAGGAATTAATCCGGAGCTCAAGAGATTGGAAAGAAATCATCCAGACGCGCAAAGGAGAATCAAATCATACCATAAACATTCAATCAAAAACCGGATTAAATCTGAGGAGATCATGCGGCGAAATCGCCGCACATTACATGCATCATGCGGCGGAAACGCCGCCCCCTAGTCGATCCGTGTGCTCCAATTTTGACCAGTCGTGTCTGGACACGTGTACTCTCCAATTCTATACTTAGGTCTCTTGTAACAACTATAAATAGACCCGAGAACGATGTTAGAAGGGTCCTTGGTCCTTAGTCTTAGGTTTTTATTTTTAGTCTTTGTCTTGTAATCTTCTTTTTAGCAATAAAATTCTGTTCTTTTAATTCTTGTTTTTATTTTATTTTAATGTCTCTAGGATCTCTTCTTCTTCCTCCCTCCATGAGTTTCTAACTCTCTCCAAAGGGTGGAGGTGATGGAATTAGGGTTAGAGAATGATGAATGCATGTTATTATTTTAAGTTCATGATTAGTGTATTTTGATTACTTGAGTTTATGTTAAGTCATTTATCTTGTAATGCTTCATAACTAACATGATTTACAATAAGTTTCAGTAATTCTCTACTCTAAACCTAAGTCTAAACCTCCACCCCACGGATTTCTCTCTTTGTTCTTGTTTTAATTTTAATTGCTTTTGTTTCGTACTTTAGTTAATTAAACCAAAAACCCCAAAAACCCAAATTAATTCTTCTCTCCCTTCTTCCCCTCAATCGAAATCACACTAACAACGAAATCTCTCCCTCCTTGTGTTCGACCCGTACTTGCCACGTCTTCATTGACGCCGTGCACTTGCGGTATAAATAAAATTTCTCATCAAGTTTTTTTTTTTTTTTTTTTTTTTAAAAGAACACCAACAAATCAGCATCGCGTTTTAATGTAATACATATACGGTGCATATAACCACAACATTCCATATGACTCCATTTGTGCGGTCTCTAGTAATTTGAACACGAGTTTTTACAAATGACACAAAAGTGCCTCACAACAACCGGTTTATCATCATCACGTTCAGGGTGCTTAAAACCCCTTACACGGGTCAGAGCATCATCAATTATCTTGGGCACATTAATTTGGTTCATCACATGAAACCTGTAAAATACAATGTTATTATCAAACTTAAATCCTAACTGCAAAATAAAGTGGATCCTAACTCACTTTTGATTAGCTGAGAGTCCATATTTGATGCATCATACATCGCAATATGGTTAAGCCAGCACAAACTCCCAAATAATACATCAACCATCCAGACTTGTTTAGGCACAAAGTTCTCGTCACTGTTCTGAAAATTAGACCGGACTGGCCGGTTCAACCGTGAACCGGAGGCCTGTCCGGTCCGGTTCACCTCCCAAAACCGTTTTTGCCCTGAACTGGATTGAACCGGGCTGAACCGGCGGTTCAACCACCGGTTCAGGAAAAAAACCTGTTTTTTTGTTTTTTTATATCGGTACCCGATTATGTATTCAGTTATTCAGATTACTACATATCCAAAAAAAAATCAAACCCAAATCTATACATCAACCCTAAAATTGTTGATATTGTAGATGTTTTGAATATATTTTTTTGCTTAATAAATAATTAAATATGACTATTGTATCTATAATATATATTTATGACATCATGCTGACATCACCGGTTCGATTCCGGTCCGACCCGGTCGAATCTCTGAACCTTTGAATATTTGACGTTTCCGGTTCGACGTCCAGTTCGGTTATGAAAACCTTGTTCTCGTTGCATGTATGCCCATGTATGGTTCCACATAGTCTAAGGTTGTATTTTGATATAACAACTGCCATGAGCCGTCGTTATTACCCATCAGCCCAACATTAGTACCCGTTGTCAAATTATTAATTAGGAAACAAAAAACCAATTACATGTTACAAAAAATACTACCCAACATAAGCCTGTTATGTTTTTAAAAAACAAAAAACTTGTATGTATAAGTTTTTAAAAAATATAAACATAAGCCCGAGAAGAAATCGAACACAAATAGTTGGTAAAATATATACCAAACACAACTTAGAAACACAATAAATAAATAAATAAATTACACCCAGCAACTGTTAAGAGCATCATTAACGGCGCCCAGGCAGTTCCCGGGCACTATGCTTTCTCTCTCAGCCACGTCAGCTTCTCTCTCTGCCACGTCAGCACAAACCAACCCCCTACAAAATCCTTAACCATTACCCAATCCACACAGTCACGCTACAGTATTTGTTGTCACGTCATTATTTTTATTCTTCTCTCCAAAACTCTTTCAACAATCAACAAAATATATTAATAATCATTATCGTAATTATTTAATATCAACAATTCATTCGTTTTTAATTAACATTTAATTAATAAATACGAAAATATTATTAAAATTTAGAAAACCACGTTACATAGTACATTAACCGAAAATTTAGAAACTAAAACTAAAAATATATGCTTAAATACTAAACTTAAATACTAAACTTCAAATACATCAAGACGCATTTCCTCCAAAGCGTTGTCATATATTGTCGACCAAATCGGCTTGAATGTTTAAATGTGTGGTGCGATCACGCACTTGATCTCTCCTTCTCAAGTACCTGGTAATATCCAATACACGGTCATTGGAATACCGAACCGCGTCGTTCACGGAATTTCCAGGTTGATCATGAACAAATTCGTTCTAATCTCCAAAATTACCGAAGGAATCACGTTCATCCTCCACTATCATATTATGCATTACAATGCAAGCTGTCATTATTTTGTTAAGTACAATCTTACATCATGCAAGAGATGACTTCTTCACTATCGCGAATCGCGCTTGCAAGACTCCAAATGCACGTTCTACATCTTTGCGTGCTGCTTCTTGTCGTTCAGCAAATAACTTGTCCTTTAGTGTTTGTGGATGAACGATGGGAGGAATGAATGCTGCCCATTTTGGATAAATACCATCAGTAAAATAATATCTCATATTATATCGAGAACCGTTTACCTCAAAATTCACAGATGGAGCTCGTCCTTCCATTACGTCGTCAACCGGAGATCGTTGCAGGACATTTAAGTCGTTGCATGAACCTGGTGTGCCAAAAAACGAGTGTCATATCCACAAGTCAGCCGACGCCACTACCTCGAGGACAAGAGTGACATTGCCACTACGCCCTTGATATTGGCCCCTCCAAGCAACAAGGCAATTTTTCCACACCCAGTATATGCAATCGATACTTCCCATCATGCCTGGGAACCCACGCTGCTCACCAACGTGAAGTAGTCTTGCTAGGTCATTTGCATTAGGTCTTCAGAGATACTCACCGCCGAAGTTGTTAATTACACCATCGCAGAATTTCACAAGTGTGTTTTTTGCCGTGGATTCGCTTAGCCTCAAGTATTCGTCCACCTCATCAGCCGCAACACCGTACGCTAGCATACGAATCGCCGCGGTACATTTCTGCAGGCCAGAGATGCTCATCCTACCGGTGGCGTCTGGATTACGTTGGAAGAAGACATCAGACGCCTCAATGACACTCACAATGCGAAGAAATACATGCTTTCGCATCCTAAATCTTCTCGTGAAAATGTTGTCAGGATAAACATGGTCGTCAGAAAAATAATCGGCAATCAAACGGTTGTAACCAAGCTCCCTATCTCTATCTGGGTTCGAAGTTCGCATTCTACGTCTTTTAGGACGTTGGTCCACCACTTGGGAGACATACTCCGTTAAGGAGTTCAACACTTGGTCGTAAACTTCGTCATTGGATGTTGAAGATGATGAAGACTTCCAACTGGAAGACTTATGTAGGATTTCATGTTTAATTATACATATATATTTTCGAAATTTTTATGTATAATAAGGATCAATTACAATTTTCTTTGATTTATTTCATGCATGCATCGGTTTGTTTTAACATCTAGTTTCAATACTCTATTAAAACAAACAAGGGCTCCGAAATTCATACCTAGAAGTTCTCAAAAACTTCTTGAAGATTCGGAGACGTTGGGGATGCTTCTCGCCGCGCCGGATGCCTCCGAGTGTTCACCGAAACCCTAAACAAGGTTGGAGAGAAAAGAGCTAGCCAATCGATCTCCAAACAAGCTTAGAATCTAGCTACAAACCCCTTCCTTAGCCTTTGAGATTTCTCCTTCCAAAGACTTAGAAAACTAAGAGAATTTTCGTGGGTTTTAGTAGTGAATTAGGAGAGAAAATAATTTCTGAATTGTGTGTCACAATTAGGGAGAATAAGGACCTATTTATAGGTTCCAATCTTACTCTTAATCATGGCTATTCTTTAACCACGTTTTTCTTTATATTTTCTCTCATAAATTAATTCCTTAATGTATTACATGCACCCACAAAACGTTTGACCAAGTTTGGAGCTAATCCAACCATCAATCAAATTAATCTCTTAATAATCAAAGGCAGAAAATCAATCGTTGTTCGGTTGACCGAGACCCATTCGGTTAACCGAATATGTCACGATTGGTTGACCGAGTACTATACGGATGACCGATTCTTAAAGAGAAAAATTCTCCTTAACCGATCGGACGAATTCTCGTCTAAGACCGAGTGCCATTCGGTTAACCGAAAATATCGGAACTTGACATTGTTCGGTCGACCGTTTCTGGTTCGGTACACCGTACCAAAGTTCCAGGCACTTTGGTCAAGTTCGGTCAATCAATTACGATTATCCGTTCCACGTTCGGTTGACCGATCCATAGATCCTTCGGTCGACCGAACCATAAGGGATTACCGAACTTCTACCCGATTTTGCCTATTTCAAATTTTGGATTTATTTCCAACAAAATTTGAACTTAAGGGGGTTTTAGCAAATTCACAACTTATGCAATGTATTATCTTATGCAACAATAAATTATTGCACCCCATAATATATGCATCTCATATGAATTTATCATGACTCTAATTATGTTTATATACAACATAATTGATTTTACTTGTTCACCACATGTGTCATATTTTCTATGAGAAACCCGACACATCATATGAACCAAAAATCAAGCTTCTTGTTTCACGGTTTTTGCGGTGTGACCTATGGGAGGATCTAAACTAAGTTGGCAGTGATATTAAGAGCTTAATATCACAGCTATAAGCGGTATCTATCTACACATTATAGCTCCCAATTAGTTAGATGTCTTAATTCCACTCGAACCAAAACCCGATCCATTTAGTGATGGAGTGCACCACTTGTGTCCGTCCCTTGCCTCATGATATTAAGAATACACACAAAGTAGTATTGTGTCATCTTTGTATTAGTATTCATTTCTTGATCTCTTTAAGCTAGTTATAAATATGTGACTTAACTCAAATCACATTGTGCACATTATAACTTTGCTTTATCAAGGGGCCCACTAATATCATCACTCAATTAAGAGGGGCAATGATAATCTTTTGACTAACTATCTTCTCCAACAAAAGTTGTACTTAACCAACCAATGCCTTTACACTACACTGATCGATAGTTCAAGACACTGATCTAATTAAGTATTCCTTAAGTGATTAGATATAAGTCTCATATCAAAGGACCAAAGACACAGTAAAATATTAATGACACAGAAACACATTTCTATAATATTTTACTTATTAGGTCTATTCAGTATACAAAAGTAATATTTTCCTCTTTTGCATACCTGTGTTGTCACTCACTTGTAGAGCTACAATGATCTATGACCAACACGACAATCTTAACTCGGTAATTAATGTTCCATGTTAATTACCATGATTACGAATATCTTTTGTTTTATGCAAACCAATATCTTTCAGAGCTCTACGGTTAAGGACCAAGAGCCTCTTCCTTAACACTTCTAAAAGACGAATAACATAAACAAGGAACAAAATGATTTCTCATTCAATTCATAATAATTGACATTTAAAAGTAAAACTTTTAGAACACATTCCCTTCAACTTATCGGGTGAAGACATTGTTCGTAGATGAATGAGAGAGAACCAACCAGGATGGGTACATTTATAGTTGTGAGAAGTAACCTACAGTACGTGCGTGACTCACAAAAGACGAGACGATTGGATCGAGACTTGGACTTCTCAAGCATCGAGGACCTACAGTACGCGCGTGATTCACTAAAGACGAGACGATTGGATCGAGGCTTGGACTTCTCAAACATCGAGGACCTACAGTACGTGCGTGATTCACTAAAGACGAGACGATTGGATCGAGGCTTGGACTTCTCAAACATTGAGGACCTACAGTACGCGCGTGATTCACTAAAGACAAGACGATTGGATCGAGGCTTGGACTTCTCAAACATCGAGGACCTACAGTACGCGCGTGATTCACTAAAGACGAGACGATTGGATCGAGACTTGGACTTCTCAAGCATCGAGGACCTACAATTAGCGCGTAACTCACTGAAGACGAGACGATTGGATCGAGGCTTAATTTGTTTTTTATTTTTTTATTTTTAAGTAAATCAAAAAATTGTTAATTAATTATAAAAAAAATTCAATTATTTTGTAATACCTAATTAATTAAATTTCATTTACCTAATTAATACATTATCCTAATTATATATAAATAATCTTTATTTTTAAAACAAAAACAAAACAAAAATCAGACGAATGGGGGGCACGTAGTCCCCCGCCCGGGCATCCACCTTGGGCGCCCCACCCTGGGCGCGCCCTCCAGGGAGGGCTGCCCGGGCGCCGTGGCAAAGAGCACCCGTTAAGGGTGCTCTAAGGCCTTTAGAATGCCATCCAGCCTTCTCAATATCAACTTCATGGCTTTCTCTACTTTGTAATCCCTAAATATTACGTTGGACACGAAAATATTTATCAGATAATAAATAAGAACAATTCTTGAAACTGATGCAAATATAAGGAGTCTAAACCGGTTCCGTACCCGTGTTCAACTAGGACTCTGTCCACTGCAGGAATGAGAAACCTGAAGAAAAAGGTGATATTTATAGCTTTTTCTTATATCACAATAACAAAAACTAGAGAATAGAATTCTTCCAAAAAAACACTAGAGAATAGAAGCTGACTCTGCGATCATAGCCTGTACATAAATAAACCACTGGAATTCTCAAATCTCATGAATTCAAAATAAAAAGGTATAATTTAAGCAACAATCTATAACAGAAAATCAGATCACCGAGAACTTCCAGCGCAACCACCAACACACTAAAATAGCAAATGAACTGCTTACACACTCAAGTACTACATTACCAATTCAAAAAAAACTCAAGTGAAACCATAAAATTGCTTCAGAACAGAAAAATATGACCAAATTGAGGAAATTATTAGAAGTTCTAAACACAAATGAAACCACGATTCAAGAACAAATCAAATTATAAATATCACAAACAGGAACAGGAACAGGAACTAGACAAACGGGATCAGATATTGACTTCTATCTAAAAGGCAAATATTTTACCATAATCTAACGATGCACGTCACCACAAACATTCAAAGAGAACCAATACCAAACGTTATCCACATTCAAAACAAATATCACAATATTTAATACAAAAACTAACTCATCGTTAGAGACTAAATTAACTTATACGAACGAAAATCTTCAATCTGAACACTAACAATCAAGACTCCATTTCCATATACGTCAAACACCTAAGGACAAACCGAAACTCTACTAACAATCTACATAGCTGCAACATTCAGATCTAACCTATAAATCCATTTATTACAGAGCGAAAACAAGATCCAGAACGGATCATCAGATTGCTTCGGAACAAGATTTACGATTGAAAGGAGGAAAGCGCTAATCGATTGCATGGACAAGCATGACTCCGGAAAAATCAAAGTAGGAACAAATTGTAAAAACTCTTTCAATTAGAGATTTTACGCCATAAAATGAATGTTGCAACAAAAGAACCGCACAATACAACAGATTAAGAGGTAGTGGAAAAGTAAAGAAACAGAAAAGTAATTTTTTGACGAAAATCTAAGAAAAAAGAAATAAAAAAGCTTTGAAATTAACAGAAATTCAGGGAAAGAAATCTAACCCGCAACAGACTCACAACTGAATGGGAAACGAGAATTCAAAACTCGTTCATATAGTGGGAGTAATGGGAAGTAGGGTTGTCAATCGTGTCGTGTACTAATTGTGTCGTGGCAAGTCGTATATATAGGTTCTACGTGCTGCGTCGTATCCGACTCATTTAATAATCATGTTGCTAGACTTCTACCGTAGCTAATCCATTTATAATCGTGTTGTCATATCCAATCCGTTTATACATGTTTATTAACACACGATTATTACTTGTTAAAGTCTTAAAGTGTTGTAACAAACAAATATCAATCACTAAAAGTACTAGACAATCACAATAACATTAATAAAAATCACATGCAAATGAAATAATAGTAATTAACTACATAATACAGTAGTAAACATAAACTACTTAATACAATAGTAACTAACTAATTACTTAATTACCTGATTACTTATCGTGTTTTATCGTGTTAATCGTTTTTGCAGCAAAAATCTATATCCAATACATTTAATAATTGTGTTGCCGTATCTAACCTATTTATTAATCGTGTTCAAATTCTCAATCCATATCTACTAAGTTCGTGTTGTATTCGTGTCGTGTAATCATGTTTCGTATAAAATAAACAATAAGAAGTCCAAATCTCGTTTCTTCCACGTGACTCCTTCAAATCGGAAGGCCTTTGACTTGTGAGGAAATGAGAGGGATATATGCATGCGCCTGATTTTACAGCAATATATTTGTGTATCACATATTTATTTTGATACACTTCCAAACGTGTGGGTCCCACTTTCCGTTAGAAGTTTGGTTAAATTTATATTAAAAAATTAAAAAATTGCATATCAGTCCATACTAAAGTATAATATTTTATCTAGCTCCTTTGACTTGTTTTAACTTAATTAAGTCACTTGTTTAACTTATTTTATAAACATGAATATGCTTTTAATATGAAATTTGACCAAATTAGTGAATAGTTTGATTAAAGTGGGTCATAATTAGACCAAATTTTAATCCCAACCCTCCACCTCTCTACCTCCTCAAGCATAATTTGATTAAAATTCAGTTTAATTATGCCCCACTTTAATCAAATAATTCAATGAATATGCACCAATTTTACACAATGAAAGACGGCATAGTATTTAATTTTCATAAAATTTAAAATTTTGATACAAATTTAAAAAAAATTATCGATTGTTAATCAATTAAAATTGGTATGAATTTAATTAATTATTATTAATTTATGTGGTTAATGTGAAATCATGGGGTTCATGGAATGATCGTTCATGGGTTAATTATTAAAATTAAATATCATTTTACTCAACGAATATGTATCAATTCTATAGGTTCTAATATTCTTAAATTTTATTTTTTTTAAATTCATTAGAAACCTAAAATTTCATTTTTGAAAACAATATATACATTAATTTTTAAAGTTGACCATATTGAAAATTATGATTTCAATAATTTTTAATACAATTAAAATTACAATTAATCTATTTGTCCCTCTAATATTTTGTATGGTCCACCTCTTGAAATACAACCACCATGTTCTCCATACCCCAAACCCACGTTTTCACATCTTCAATTCCTACCAATAAAAAAAAGTTTCATGATCAGAATATAAAATTCTTACATATATTATTTTTAACAATAAGAATGCCATTTTCTCTCTCTCTCTCTATTGTTTAAAAAAAACATTCACAATTTTCTTAGTTTTCGTTTTTGCAGGTTGTAAGTCAACATCAACATGTGTGTGCCGGTTTGCCAAAGTTAATTATCAAGCATGGAGTAACTTCTTTTTCCTCCCCAATCCACACACCTTTTATTTATTTGAATCAACAAAAATACAAAAGTTTAGCTCAATGTGAGCTAAAAAATGTGTGAATTCAATTACAAGCCACTAATACTAGGTTAAATCTAAGAGAAATGTGGAAAAACCTAATGGGGTGTTAGGAAAAACCAACTCAAGCATGTAAGATTAGCACGACTTGGTGTAACTTCTTAAAATTAGATTGCTTGACGTAAGATCCAGGTTTTCTCATCTTTAAAATTAGTTTTTCATCGAATATAATTTTTGTTCTACAAATTATTCTTTCTCAGCTCTTTTATTTTATAGTCTGGCAGGTACTCATCCTTATATGTTTTGAAGTTTGCCTTAATTACTCTTGCAATTTCCAAAACTGCTAAGAGTTGGAAGAAGACGTATTTATATTTTTATTTCATAAAAAATGACTTGATACGGTAATCGTTTGATTTAATAAAATATTATTAACGTATATGAATTTAGTACGCAAATTTTTCTGTAGTCTTTCTGGGGTAAGATTGTATACTTTTTATTCAATGACTTTATGAGTTTTTTTTACAATATTTAATGCGTCTTGCAAATTTTATTAATATATTTAATAATTGATTTTTAATAGAACAAAAAAAATTAACTATCGCATGAATCTAATATTTATCTTTCTTTTATATGTTCACAATTTAATTTGAAGAATGCATCACGAGATTCTTACTTAATTTTTATTATAAAACTAGAATTATCTTAAATTGTATTTTTCATGTCTTAAATAACATTATATCATAGTTTGATAAGAAAATTTAAAGGTAGCAAAATATTATTTATTGAAAAGCATATGCAAATTTACATGAAAATATACGCTTATGAAATCCATTGTCATGATCAAAACTATGAAAGTTTATAGATCTTCTTCTTCCTCTCTTTTCTGTGTGTGCAAATTCCATCTGATCAAGTCGTTGGCTTTCTAAAACATATTTAGCCAACTAATTTACATCCACATTTGATTGTTGATCAGACAACAAATTGGAGGGCTCATATTAGCACAAAATCCCACCACACATACACACGCACCTCCACCACCATCGAGTCCCAACTAATGGTGCCAAACCAATGCCCAAAACAGGAAGCCAAGAACACTATAAATGCATCCAAATCAACCGAGGAAAACAATAACGCTAGAGTTTCAGAAAGAAGAAACAAAAAAGAAGAAGAAGAAGAAGAAAGAGTTTACTATGGAGACCAAAACTTGCCTAGTTCTTGTCCTCTGCATGTTGGTTATTTCACAAACAATGGTCACGGCCGATGATGACTTGTGCTTCTTCGGGTGCGTTCAGAAGTGCCCGGGCGACATGGCCAACAAGTTCACATGCTCTCAGGGTTGCATCCAGCAATGCGCTGCTGGACTCGCCGCGCAACATTTTCCCGGCCTCTCTGGTTGATTGCGATTGATTTAGAAGGTGGATGTGTGGTTGAAGAGAATGATCGAGATGATATATATATATGCTTTGATTGTGATTTTCATAAAAGCATGCTTTGACAATGTTTTCGTTATGTGTTTGGTTTACATTCTTATGTTCGGTCTGTTGTTTGCCATGTTGACTCCAATTATGTTGAAATGAAATAATTCTGTTGTTTCCATTGTTTACTCCAATTTCGTTGAACGAAATATTATGTCACGTTTTTGTTAGATTGGCTTTCTTTTGAAAGGTAAAAAAAAATCAATTACAAGGAAACAAAGGTAATTAAGTCGTAAATATAATTGCAGTGTAATCTTCACAGATTCACAAGTGATGGATATAAGAAATTTTAGATCTACCTAACATGGGATTGTTTGCGTTAGGGAAAATTGCAAAACGCTCCAACGCAAAGACCAGACAACCAAATAAAAAATTAAACGACGGGAGTGTTTTTTTGGCGTTGTGTTCTATTACATGTAAATAAAAAAAGATGAAAAGACGCAGATTTCAACCAACTTGGCATTGCAACACTCGCTTTTTCAACATCCCAAACTTTTTTTAAGTAATAGCAGCGTGATACAACACCATCGCCACCGCACCCCATCCCTAAATGGATCCATGGAGTACTAAATTGGATATATAGTGATGGTAGTATTCCTAGGATATACGTATATCGATAGTGCATGTATTATGATGGTGGACTTGTGCTAATAGAGTGGGTTGCGATCGTATTAATGTTCTAATGGTGATTCAATTATTTAAATTATGGAGAAAATAAACAATAGTGTTTTTTTTGTGTGTGCAAGGTAAGCCGGATTTCCGCGTGTGTATTATCAGAAATAAACGGATTACAAAATAAAAGAGACGGTAAAAAGACATCTCTATAACTATTCAAAAGTAAACTATCGCTACGTTATTATGGACCTGAACTAACAAACTTTCAATCCTCTAGAATAATACGGAATAAAACAATCAGACCTCACAGTAGAACCAAATCTACGTTACAACTCAACCACAGGATCTCTGGAAGAGAAGGTGAATACAACAGACTCAAGTTCGGCGAGGTTCCGAGTGGGCAATGCCCATACGTGGAAAAGATCCTTTCTATCATCTACGGGGTAAAACCCGGCGGTTCTCATCAAGTAATGCTTCTTCCTGGATATGAGTAGTGAGAAGCCTCCAAGCGCACCTTATTGAGCAAATTATGCGATCCCCAAAGAGTGTCAAGACGCACTTTATGTCGCTGAAGACCAAAGATGATTTCATTCCTCTCCCTCTAAATGTTGTCCTCCACGTAGAGATAAAAGTCATCTTAAGCGTATAGGAGTACAAACTTCTCCTACAACGACAATTGAGTAGGAGCTCAAGGCGCCCCCAGGGGCTTCAGGAGCCAAGAACATAGTGAAGATAGCAGTAATCACACTCAGACACCTCACGAGAGGAGCATCGGAGGAACACATGATCAATGGACTATTGGACTCCTCCTTGCTCCCGCATAAAACTAAGATTGTAACGGGTTCAAGTACTATGACCTCAATATTGTTCATGTAATAACCTCAATCTAAACACCCTAATTAACCTAAACTAAACCTAATTAACCTTTAATTAAGCCATGAACAGTAACATGAGGTGGATTTTAGCTATAAATAGGAGGGTAAGGTTTATCTGAAACGTTTTCTTCATTCTTGAGTTAATCAGAGGGTAAGAGAGGCGATTTTGGAGGAAAAAAAGGAGAGAAAGAAAAAGGAGAAGAAGTGAAGGAAAAGTGTTGGGTTAGGCTTGCCAAAGCTTGGGAGGCTTCCACAAATGTCAAAAATGTATGTCAAGTCTCCATTATAACTCACATAAGCCTTGTAGGTGTTGGGGATCGACGTTGGTGTCGAATTCCCCGTCAGATTGCAACCTATTCAGAGGTTGAAGACGACAATCGGTCGACCGGTGCTTGTGGGCAGTCGACCGATTCTATTATTATATTGATTTGCATCCGCAAACGGTCGAACGATGTCTGAGGACGGTCGACCGTTATGCCAGATTTGTGCGGGAAAAAGGGTTAGATGTTGTTATCGGTCGAACGGATCCACTTCGCCGGTCGACCGAAACAATGAGAATGGGTCGGTTGGGGATTTTGACTTATTAAACGGTCGAACATCCTTAACCTGGTTCGACCAATCTATTTGATGCTAAGTCGGTTGGGAGCTTTGACCATCAAAACGGTCGACCACTCTTTAACTTCTGGTCGACCGACTGAGCATTTTAATTAAGCAGTAGAGTGCCTGTGTTCGGTCGAACTGTATCTCAGTTCCGGTCGACCGAATATGACTTAGGCAAAATACTGAGAATCCCTGATATCGGTTGAACGGACCCTTGGTTCGACCGGTCAGATATATATATAATATAAATATTGTATAGCGTAGACCATCCAAACGATCGACCGCTAGATGAATTTTGTTCGACCGATGGGTCGGTAATTCGGTTGGCGTGGTTCGACCGATACACTTGTTTGTACAGTACTGAGTACTGTGCGGAAGACCGGTCGACCGGTGTGCTTGTAGCGGTCGACCGATCTGCCGCAGGTTGGTGGATTTATCCACACGCGAGCCGTCGAGTATAGGTCGACTACCGGCTCCGAGGCGACGGTCGATTACCGGCCTTGAGAGCGACGGATTTCACCTTCGACGAGGGTGTATTATTGTTGGTCCTCTCATATCGAGCGGGGTGTGAGAGATGATTGTCGTAAACCTTGGGCTGTTTGCTGGGGTTTGTCAGTAGGCCGAGGATGTTCCGGCAGGGTGCGCGTCTGGCGGCTCTCGGGGGAGCAGCGGTTGTCGTCTGACCCGAGTTGTGCATTCGGCGGGCTGACTCGCTCCTGGGGTGGCGGCGTTGTGTCAGGGTTCTTTTCTGCGGCTCTTGGGGAGCAGTGGTGCCGACTGACCCTTGTGAGGCAGCAGTGGACTGACTTGACCCTCGTGGTGGCAGGAGTGGTTCAGTACCGTGGAGGCGGAGATGGGTATTATTGTGGACCCGAGATGGATGATCATGTGCATTGCATTGCATTGTCTTTAATTTCATTTTGTATTTTAGGAGGTTTGGCATACGGGGTTCCAGTAGGGAACTCAGACATGTTTGTTTGTTTTCATTTCAGGTAGCGAGCAACATTAGAGTCGAGGTGGTGACCGAGGAGGGTGCTCCCGGGATCTGATCCTGTGTTTGTCTATCTTTTCTTTTGAGGTGGTTACATGTTGTATAGCTTTTGTTGGTAATCACGGTCTGTATGTTTGACTTCCACGTGGATCTTTTATATTATATATATTGGTTTGTTTTCCGTGACGTGTCCCTTGTTGATCATTGACGGTCTTTTATATTGTTTAAATTTTCCATTATTTTCGGGGACGTTACAGTTCATGACCTCAATATTGTTCGATTCCCTCACAGATTGGAGATGTCAAGGCCTCCCTTGTCAATAGGCTTGCAACAAGAAACCCAATCAACTGAAAAATACGAGAGCACACTTTTTCCCCGGACCAGAGGAAACTCAAGCACAATTTGTCAACCTCGTCAAGGAAAAGAACCGTGAGAGCCATAAAGTGGAAGACCAATAGAGCATAAGCGCACCATGGGCTCGCATCGGCGTTATCTGGCTTGCGTGCAACCAAATCTAGATTCATTAATTAGGTGATTCCCTCCATTGTGAGCACAAAACAGTAAGGGCTAATATAGGATCTCCTTGCCCTTAGGATCCAAGACACACGGATCCAATCAATCTACTATTCAGCGAACCCAAACTCTTGAACATTTCACAAACATACTCACGCGATAGGGAGCACAAAGAAGAGTGTTGTTACGCCTATATACAGGGTATTATACATAGTTGCATGCATACATGTCCTTTTTATGGGATTCAAAAGGGGGGAAAATGAAATTCCATCATTGAAGTATCATAGTGTGCGTATCCAATCGTACGTGCACAAGTTTTTCCTTTGTGAAATCGCATAAAAAAAATTAGAGACAGGAGATTTTTGAATGATCTTATCGTGGACAATCATTTTACATCGAAAGATACCTAGCCTTCGATCGGTTGTAAAAAATGAAAGGGGCAATATGAAGTCTAATTAGATAATAAAGATGACTTATGACTGACTGTTTTAATCATAGACTCACAGGTTATGACCATAAATACTAATTAAAATAAAAAATACTCTTGAATTTGAAGATAATGTAGTCTAGGGGTTGTCCATGAAGTTTCACATTTTTTTTCTTCTTTTTGCAAACTTCACCTTAACTCGTTCGCTATCTAAAACAGATTTATGGAGCTATTTTATTTTTACATCCATATTTTGTCGTTAAAACAGTACTTATCTGACGACCACTTGGAGATCCCTCCACCACCCTCTTTCGCTCCACACCAATACCCAAAATAAGAAACTTATAACACTATAAATACATCGACACAAACCGTGAAAAACAACAACACTAGAGTTTCCGAAAGAAGAAGCAAATTAAGAGAGAAACAAAGTTTTAAGTATGGAGACCAAAACCTGCATGGTTGTTGTCCTCTTCATGTTGATTATCTCCCAAACAATGGTCACAGCACAAGATGATCCAATGTGTGCCTTCAATTGCGCACAACAGTGCCCGGGCGACATGACTAACAAGTTCATATGCTCTCAGAAATGCGCTCACCATTGCGCTGATGGATTCATCGGGGCACATTTTCCCGGCGTCAATACTTGAGTGAGTCTGATTTAGGAGGTGGAGATCGATATGGTTGAGGAGTAGGAGAAGAGTTGAATTTTTATTTGATTGTGTTTCTTTAGTTATACTTTGATTATATTTTTTTATGTCTGGTTATGTTTACTGTCAGTCTGTTTTTAATTGCATTGTCAACTTCAATTATGTTGAAATGAAATAATTCTATTGTTTGCATCGTGGATTCCAATTATGTGCAAATATTCTTTCAAGTTTTTGTTAGCTTGCATGTGAAGGAGAACAAAAAAAAACAAATACAAGAAAATAAAGGCAATTAAATCGTCCAATGTATTCGTAACAAATTAACACATGAATAAGAAATTTAGATTTTTTTAAACTAGAGTTCGAACTCGTTTTATGAAATTAAAATGATAACCAATTATCCAATATCTGATCAGAAATTAAAATTTTGTTGATATATAGAAAGAAAGTTCTTTACCAAATAGAATTTGGAAATGGAATTGGTCTATAGACTATAAAACTTCATCGATTTCAAATTCAGATATAGGTCTAACCTTATCTTAATATCTGAAAATACTAATTTTACATCCAAGATGTGTGGTAATTAATTTTTATTTGACGATTTTATAAAAAAACTATTTCTTTATAAATATGAACATGATATATTTCACAAAAAAATCAAAATATAAATGCCTTAATGCACATGCATCACAATTTTTTTTAAGATGTTACAACAATAAAAGTATAAAATAAATATCATAAGAATTTTGATTTTATCCAAATTCGAAAATTTCCAAATTTGAATATGAAATTTGTACTCACGTAGACTTTGTCTCGAATTTGAAATCGGAAACAAGGTATATCTTGTTCGAAATGTTTTTTTACTCATCCCTTGTAAATAAGAGGTGGATCCACGCCTAGGGTAGGTGGGGCAATTGCCCCCACCCAGATTTGCCACCAAAATTTTCTTATTATTTTTTTATCTTTTATGTTATTGAAATTCAAGATATTATATATAAAAAATAGAAAATTTAAGGAAGATAGTTGGTGGAGAAAAGAGTGCATTAGGGATTTAGGGTGTGGGTGTGGGACGTGGGATGTTGGGTTCTATATGTTGCCAACCTTCTCCTCAAAAGTATATAACATACAAAATCTCACCACTAAATGTCATGTTAAAAGCCAATGAATTAGGATTTAATTCCAATGTTAACTACAATTCAATGTCTACGAAATTGTCACATCATTTCTAATAACGAATTTGAAACTCATGGACTCTCCAATATAACATCTTATACTTGGTTATAGTAATTAAGATGCTCTAACTTTACTCCACCAAATAGATAATATTGTGGTATTTCAATTCCAACATTAAAGACCTTAAAAATATTTTTCGAATAATAAAATATTTTAGATAAAACTTATTTGAAAGAATCAAATAGTTGAAAAAATATTCTTCTAAATAATTTTGAATTACTAAGAAACTTCCGTAGAAAATCATTTTCTAATGTAAATTTTCAAAAAAATTGTATTTTTTAAACACTCTATGTTCTTGACACAATAACACAAACACTCTAATACAACACACACTCCATCTACTCCCCCAACAAATTCTCGACATGCAAACATCCCCCTCTGTGGCGCTCTGCCCACGGAAAACCTAATCTCCGCCTCTGCCTCCCGGTGACTCCGCCCATGCAAGCGGCTAGATGCAACATAGAAAATAATGTATTTAGTTCTATAGATAGTATACCAATCATAAACATTTTCAAGATATGAAGTCTAAAAGAATGATTTTGTAATGAATTTATGTGTTTTTTTATTTTGAACGCGTACTATTGAGCTGCTTAGTCGTTTGACTGATGTGTCGTGTTTAATAATTTTAATCATTCTAGAATAATTGTAAGAAAAGATCTTTGGAAATAATATTTTGATTTTTTTTATTTTCTATTTATTCATTTTAACGTCTTAAGGTTGTGGGTTGTAAAAAAATTCTAATCGGTGCAGAAACAGCCTAATTGTTACATTTTTCACTCACAAAATTATCGTGGATCTGCCCCTGCTTGTAATGGTACCATGAGATATATGTATGTTGATGGAGGAATTATGATGGTGATCGAATTGACGATAGTGATGGGTTGCAATCGTATTAGTATTCTAATGGTGATTTAATTATTCAAATGACTAAACTTAATTAAGAAGACATCGTTACGGCTATTGGGGAGGGGGGGATTATACACACTTCCAGTCATACAAGATCTGATTCTCCTGGGATTCAAAGGGTTAGTTTTTTTTTTTTTGAAATCCCACCAATAAAGTCCTCGTATATGTATTCAATTATACGTGCACAAGTTTTTCCATTATAGAATTGCATACGAAACTTCGAGATAGAAGAGATTTGGAAATGATTTAATTGAAGAGAGACAATAAGTCTTACCTTGAATGATAATATAATCTTGGGTTGTTAATATTAAACGGTCGAATATGGAGATTAAATAGAATATAGATGACTTACAACTAACAAAGTCATCCCTCATGACTCCAAGTACTATGACTAAATAGAATATCAAAATAGTCTAACATTTATTTAAGGATAATCTAGTACGTGTTGGATTGTTAACTTCCCTATTTCATTTTTGCAAATTTCACCTAGTCTCTTTCTAAAATAGATTTAGCAGCGAATTAGTTTACATCCATATTTGATCGTTAAAACAGTTTTCTAATGACAAATGGAAGGTTGAAATTAACACAAAATCCACTACACACACACCCCTCCACCACCATCGATCACGCCACACCATTAATGCCCAAAACAAGAAACCAAGAACACTATATATACATCGACACAAACCGTGAAAAAACAACAACACTAGAGTTTCCGAAAGAAGAAGCAAATTAAGAGAGAAACAAAGTTTTTGAGTATGGAGACCAAAACATGCATGGTTCTTGTCCTCTTCATGTTGGTTATCTCTCAAACAATGGTTAGAGCAGTCGATGATCCCATGTGTGTCTTCAACTGCATGCAGAAGTGTCAAGGCGACTTTACCGACCAATTCACTTGCTCGGAGGATTGCGGCCACCACTGCGCTGATGGATTCATCGAGGGTCACTTTCCGGGCGTCGATACTTGATCGCGGCTAATTTAAGAGGAGTTGATGTTTGCTTTGATTGTGTTTTTTTCTTCTAAAATGAAGCTTTGATCATGTTTTTGTTTTGTGTTTGCTTATGTTCAGTTTGTTGCTTGCATTGTTGACTCCAATTATGTTGAAATGAAATTAATCCATTTCTTTTGTTAGCTTGCCTTTTGAGTTTTGACGGAGGTAAAAAAAGTTACGTAGAAATAAAAGGTAATTTGGTTCCCCTCTTCCACTGCAAAATGGTTTGCTCCCTCGAATTTCTCGAAAAAGATATGGAATAGTGAATTAAATATGCAACTAATACCATAGAATTAGGAATGATTCAAATTAAATCGTAATATAAAATTTACACCAGTGTTTGTTTGGGAGATAAGTTTTGTTTCTCTCTTCAAATTAAAATTGGTTTAGACTTCCAAAACGACATTTATATATGTCTAAGCCAAACAATTATCACCGTGGAAAGCAACTACTTGTTAAAAAGTTCATAGAAAACTTGATGTTCTACGACTATCTCAATTTCTTTTACAAATATTCTCCTAATTAAATCACTCATGGATGCCTCAGAAGTGTTTCCATATATTATTTGAGGGTCATAAAGATAACATGATCAATTTGCTTTAGAGCAACAAAACACCTCTAGAATAAAATTCCATGTGATAGTCACAAGTAAGAAAAATGCAAATGATTTAAACAAAACAGGTTTTCTTATAAATGACAAATCACGGTGTTGTTGGGTTGAAAATACGACTCTAGTACAAATAAAATAATTAAAAAACGACTTATGCTTTCATTCACTATTAAAAATGAGGTAGCAATAAATTGTTGGGCTACAGAAGCGGATTCCATAACATGGTCTAACTAAAGACTTACACAACCGAATCCATTTCTGTTGTCGAATCTAACCAAAGACCAATAATTACTGGAACTCCAAGTCGTCCGAGCTGATCCTACGGTCAATTTTTTCGACTTGTGGTCGTACGGTTTACAACTTGGTTCTATGCTATTTCATATGCTTCTTGTTGTATAGGAAATCGAGAATTATATGGTACAATTCAGGGGGAATTAATCCAAAGGTCATGAAGAAGAGGACGTACCTGTATCTCTGTCCACAGTTCCACACCCATTTATCTTTAACTTAATATCCGAATCCAGAGAATGTGAAAAACTAATATACATGTCCACGAATATGGAGGGAAAAAAACGATATCGATATGCTTCCGATTCATGTTGTTCAGACGAATACATACCAGATAATTTATTTCATTTACACCCCTACAAAACAACCCACAAATCATTTCCCGTACTATTTGCGGCACATTTCAAGAATCGAAGGAAAATGCCATTACTGAATTTGCTTGTTTGCCTTTAACATTTCGCATTTTAAGATTTGAAAAGGGAACTTCTTTAGGCAATTGTAAATTTGTAACGGCCGATGATTAAGACATAATTTTGTAACTGGTTTTGATCTCCATAAATAAGTACATTTTAGAATCATTAGCAAATACTACAATGTCGACATATATGTGTGCAATATGATAAATTATATTCCCAACATAAGTGGAAATTAAATATTCGAAAAGACATTTTGGATTTTGTACAGTTCCCACATTGCAGGTTGCAGCTATAACCCAAACGATAAATCTCATGGGACCCTCTTCTTAATATTTGCCAATATCCAACAATCGACAACTCAAGCAGAATTGAAGGAAAAGTTTATCCAGGAAGATTAAAAAGAACATATCTGCAAAATCAGTAGACCCGATAGTGTAGTCGTCTCTTGTGCTCTACCAGAATAGCCTCTGCATACTTGACAACAGGAACAGGTGGAAGACAACTCGAAAGAACAATTATGTTCCAAAACAATACTTGAGGCTTCAAGATATAAGATCGTATAAATCATCATCATAAGAAATGATACATGAACTAACTTGGACTTGCAAGACTTGCAAGGTAGTCCTTTATTGCACTGGTAGACCAATTACTGGAACTCCAAGTCGTCGGAGCTCTCACTGTAAGCTGCAACATGGACACTGTTTTCCTCATCATTGCCGCTCCCCTGATCACTAGTATAGCTGCTCTCAGAAGAAGTCGTGAAAGAATCAAGTGTCATCGGAGAAGGAAAACTTGTATCACTGTGTAGTTCATCTTCAACAAGTTCTTCGGTTCCAAAACATCTGAAACAAAAACATGCACAGTCGGGAACATGTGAGAATTTGCTCTTTTGGCAACACATTTTAAGAAAGAGAGAGAGAGAGACCCTTTCTCAGAGGAGAACTCGGCTATCAAACATATGTCAGGTCTCTCTTCATTGATACTTAATATCAGACTGCTACTGCAGAAATACGTGTATGATGTCAAGCAAGTTGCAGTAGCAAGGTTGAAAGAGATCGGCTAAGAAGTAGCATGAGAAGAACTAATTGCACTTTTGTCACCTTAGCTCGTAACATCGATCATACCAATCATCCTCTGCCGATAATCCATCTCTATTTGAGATGTCCTATTCATTCATAAACAAACAAAAACATGTACTACAGATTTGTTGATGGAGGACACCATATATTGAGTTCCAAGTTTCGTACCAGAAATGTAAGTGATTTATATTCCCCGGTTAGGCAAGTTGACAAGAAACGACTTACTTCCACCTGGACAAATGATTGGGTTAATGATAATGAGCTACAAGCTTAACATACTACCAATGTCCTTACTTCTTTTAGGTGTAAGCAGTCACGCAATATCAGAACCTCCAAGCCATTTGAAACAACACCAAGATTCCTACAAACAAAAATAAAGACATGATTTAGGAAAAGGAATCTCTATGTCAATTTAAAAAAAATGCAAAACATACCTTAAGAAAGAACCTGTAATGGCATAAGAGGTTGAGAAGTCAACTTTTTTTAGTTTGTGGAAACCCTAAACATTCAAAACAGAAAAATAAGAGAGAGAACAAGGTAAAGAAAGTTCAACAGCTTCATATCAATACATTTTTATCACACTGAGGGATTCATAAATTGAACAAACAACAGCAAAAATATAAAATACATAAAGGACTAACATTTCCATTGTTTGACATATAAACTCACCTTTACAAGTATGCGAACCTTATGATCGTTTAGCTTGAAACCTCTGAGAGCCAATGTGGTTATATTAGGACAGCCATCGACCAGATTAGTGCAGGTTGAGGATTTCAAGCTATCATCCCTGCCTGGCATTTAAGATGGACAATTAGGCGCAGAAATGAATAACATAAAATAGAAGATGTGTAAAGAAAAATACCAGTCTTAGAGGACTCAAAAGACAAACGCTCTATAAGATGGCAGTTTTTGCTCAGTGATTCCAAAGTCTGTCTCAGTTCAACATATCTGTTTCAAATGTTCATCATCTAGATGCTCAGAAAAGATCACAAGACAACAAGAAATAATGACTTGTAAAAAGCTGTTTCTTTTACAAATTCAAGGAGGCAAAGGAAAGAAAGTCGTAACACTATAATTATGTATACCATAAGTATGAGACTAAAATAGAGTCCCAAACCCCACGTGCAGGTGCTTTAAATAATGGATTGCTATAAAAATAGAGTAGTAATCCAGGCAATTACAAATTGGTTAGAGAAGAGGATATCAGACTGAGATAAATGATACGTCAATAGAGTGAAATTCACATGATGAAATTTATCATAGGAATATGTATGTACTATTTAATGATTAGTTTATTTCACACAAAATTATACTTGGATACTTGGATTGGATTGCCACTAAGTAGATTGACATATTATATCTCGGCAAATGAGTTCTAAATAAAGCATGACTAATCAACATACTATCATGATACTCACAGGCCAGTAATTTCGAGATCAAGAAGAGATGGGCAGAATGATAATGCCTCAGAGAGAGCTTTGGTGTCCATCTTTTCAATATTATGCAGATGCAAACTCCTTAGAAGAGCTCTGATAAAAAATGAAAAGAGGAATAAGGAGCCAGAAAGAAATTGAGTAGCCATATCATAGTCAAAAGTAGAAAGAATACCCAGCCGCACCACCGTCGGTAGTCAAAGGTAATAGACAGGATCTACCAAGACCAGATGATTCCTTTCCGAGCCTTGATTTTTTTTCATTCCAAGAAGGAACAGAAGCATCAACCGAATTGACACCAGAGTTAACCAAGGAGCAAGAAAAAGGACGTGTTTGGTTACCCCATCTACCAAGTCTGAGTGACCTGAAAAATATATATAATCATAATAATAAATCGCATGCATCATGCTTGCAAGTAATAGCATCGGTGTTGCATCTAAAAGAGACATACACAATAGCAGTTGGTATGTAGTTAAAGAGCACATACAGCAGATTAACCGGGAAAAAATGCAGTGGAAGTTGAGAGAGAGAAACAAACACAAGAGTGACTTTTTCTCAATATCCACGTCATGCTCTAAAAAAGATTCCTAATGTCTAGAGCAATAACCAGGTCAAGCACATAAGTATGAGGTTAGGCATTGAACTTGCTAATATAGAGGTGCAATTCAGACATCCTCCAAAAAAATTATAATAAAGCTATGAATTCCAAACCAATATTTTCTAGTTGAGATCCGCAGTCTAGCTTATTTTGAGAAGGAATTGAAGAACGCTCAGAGCCTCATCAACATCATTTTACAAAATCAGCCAGATAATGGAAGATGGGCACTGGCTCAGTATTTCGATAAGGTACAGAACATCAACATAAGGTTAAGCTTGGATGTTAACATGTTTCGAAAATAAATGCCACAGATGATAGATATAATATGGATCACCAAAGTTAGAACAACAATATCAGTGTCATGTTAGCCTTGGCTTATTTTGTTATGAATGTGCATTTGTATGTCAGAACTTGCAAAGATATATTCTTTCAACAGAAGTAGGTCGGTTCACACATGACCAAAAGAATAGGCGTGCACACTAGGATACCCCCCCTCCAAATTCGTCCTTTCTTTTCGGAAATAGCATCATTATAGAAATGGTAAAGGTGCTTAAATTATATTGTAACATGGAGAAATTTAAAATAAAAACATTTCACGTGCATTTAGAGTCAATTCACATGCCAATCGCATGTGCCAAAAACAATAAATATAGAAATTTGGTACCTTTTAAGTTTCTATTTATTTAAACGAAGTATTAGTTTTGCTTCAAACAAAAAGTTTGGAAATGAGAAAAGAACATGATCATCAGAAACACTTCCATAAAATATTCAGATAGAAATGCTAACATGGATGTAGCATAACTATTGGAATAGAGGATCTAACCGAAAGTTTTTTCCTGCTCGTTGTACCATTCTATAAACAACTGTGTTATTGACCCTCGATGACATTGACGTCAAGTCAATATTGGCATAGCACACGGGATCATGGACGAGTTTGTTGAACATTGAACAACTAGCCGCAGCATAACATTGACTTTTCGTATCAAGCATGGAGAATACCTTCACAGAAACAAATCCACCAATCACATTGTTACTAATTTCATGAAAACCACAAGATAAATGCAGTTCCTAGAGAGTTTCATCAGAATCACATAGCCAACCTCTAATCTGAATCGTGGAAGACAAGTGTCGCAAAAAATTGAGGACAAAGTGATGAGTACATGCTTCCTCGTCTGGTATGAGTACAACTAGTTTCGTCTATAATTTCAACACCTAATGGCTAATGAAGTAAATTACACTTCCCTAGGGTGTGATTGGTAGGTACGAAGTGGAGGGGAATTTAGAACTCCATTTCCACGATTTTTTTTTGCAAGTAACCACTTCCCCGATTTTCTTCGTTTAGGTGTTGTTGGTTTGCCAGAAGTGATGAAAAATCAAAACCAATCACAATTTAGAGCGGAAGTGGTAGAAGTCATTCACAATGCAATTTTATAAGGATTTTGAACTCAAATAACTCAGTTCCCAGAATTATTTACTTCTTTTGCAAACCAATCACCATAAAACTATTTGAAAGTCAATTTCCCCACTTCTAAGTTGAGTTCCTGCAAACCAATTAAGAGTGGAAGTGATGGAACTGACTCTAAGTAGTAAGTACACAATCTCAAGTCGTGATACTCCAGTTCCAACATTTTTCTAATCCAATTATCCCAAAGTCATTTCAGAAGTCCAGTTCGCTAGTTCCTTAAAAGTTTTCCAACCTAACATCGCCCTCTAGATCGCACAACTCCGATTTCCGGACTACACTTCCCAAACAAACAACAATTCTCCACTAGATTACGTCTACACAAAAAGTCCACATAAAATCAGCAACAACAGAGCACAATAATATCACCAAATCAAACTTCCTCAGACTTCCGAATTCTTACCAGAATTGTGAGATCGGCGGGGAGCGCCCAGCGGCGGGAGTTGTGTCGGGTGGCGATCTTCCTCCTGGACCTATCGGCGGCCATCACGATCGCGGATCCAAGCTTGGCAGCGCAGTCGACGACGCGGTCGCGGTCGGCGTCGGAGGCTGCGGCGTCGACGATGCGCTGGAGGGCGAGGCCGACGGAGACGGGGGACGCGGAGAGGAGGGAGGAGATGAGGAGCTCGACGGAGATCGGGGGAGGCGACGGGAAGGGGGAGGCGACGGGGCGGCGCTTGGAGGAGTGGAGGGATTCCATTGTCGACGGCGGGGAGAAGGGAGGTGTGGTGTGGGTGTGTTGGTGACACGTATCGGATTGGAGGGGGACGAACAACGGACGGTTGGTGGGCCCGGGAATCGGGAACAATTGGCTTCTGTTTTCTTTTTCTTTTTCTTTTTTCGGTGAAACAAGAATTTTTTATTTTATTTTATCTATTCTAATCTACTGGTCAACTCATTTTAAATTTCAACTTGACAGTGACCCAAATATGCGAATGATAATACAGATTCAATCACAAATCTTCGAATTGAATAACTTCAAAAAAATATATATGAATAATGAACATTTTGAAGTGTATAAAATGAAAAGAATTTAGATGTTCATAGACTTTGTTTTTCCCCCTGAAAATCGGTTCATTGAATGGTTTTGTTGTTTTGTGTCTAAACAGAGATAATTTTTAATCATACACATGTGGTAATTTGCACATTATTGTTTGCAAGAATTTAGTTTTCTGCAAAGGCAAGGAGCCCATTTTGGTACATGTTAAAAACAAAAACAATGACAACAACAACCACATTAACGGACGGATTAAGAGTTCAGGGTGAGTTGGCGGGTGGTCAACTATGAGCATTTATTATTTCAAAATATTCTTGAAAAGAAAGAAACCGACGGTAAAGTTACACGCAATGGGATGCTATAGAATTTTTTTATTTTTTTCTTCTAGTTTTTGCAGTCCAGCTTTTCTGTTTGTGTCGAATTACTTAACAACATACAACAGCTTGTTTTAATCTCCTATTTAGATAACTATAATACATTTTTTGGGGATTCGAAAATATATCTGAGTTCTGATGGAGTTGAAAATCGTAGTTTCCCCGATCACGACTTCCTTCGCCGGGAGTTCACCCGGAATCCACCAGCTCGACGAAGAAGAGATTTAGATTTTCTCAGACAATTTTCACTGCCTTTTCTTCTCTCCTCCTTTCATATTTATATCCAAAGTTGTTACAAGATGTGGGCCCACGACATTAGATTACAAATCAATCACAACAAACTCATTAATATTTACAGAAAGAATTAACCTCTTAAGTAATCTATGGATGTCCTTGTTTACCATATTATTTGCAGGACATCATCTGTGGGCTCTAATGAGCCCACACAATTGTATCACATTTTCCACTCTTTATTCTATTGTGTTCCGCCTGTCCATTTCATTTAAGTATATAATTATTATTTCCTTCGCATTAGAGATGGTTCCTATAAGTTTTCTCGTCAAGTCGGTTCGTTTGAGTATCATTTTCAATATGTTCCTTTAGTTGGTTGTTACTGAACCAGTTCCGAAAACTTAATAAATTATCATCAAGTCCCTGTAATTTTTGCACCATGACTTTTTCCTCACGTCATGTATGCTAACTGAATTCTAGTATCATTTGAACTGACTATTCATTGTGAAAAACATGGATTCGGCCACGGTATTGTGATTATTCATCAGGCACTTATGCTAATTGGGTTTTAGATTCGACTTATTGACGATGTAACGATCCTTCCGAGTACACATTGCGATCCTCGTAATGTTTGGAATGAGACCTTGTGGATAGAGACATTTTTCAATGGTATTTGAGTCAATATTATTGTTAGGTGTTCAAAATATAGGACATGTGGCACTACATCAATGGTGAACCAAACCGCACTGGAATATAGTCATCGGATAACCGGGTCACCTTCAGTCTACCGAAAATACTACTTCTCGGTTGACCGTTTCCAATCGGTTAACCGAACCCGATTGTCCAGGCACTTTGGGCAATCTCGGTCAACCAATTGCGCTTACCCGTTCCCTATTCGGTTAACCGATATGAAGATGCCCCGGTCGACCGAACCATGAACGGTTCACCGTGTTTAACCCCGATTTTGCCTTTGTCAAATTTTGGATTTATTTCCAACAAAATTTGATCTTTTGAGGTTTTTAGCAAATTCATATCTTATGTAATATATTATCATGTGTAATAATTAATTATTACACCCCATAATATATACGTCATATGAATTTATTATGATTCTAACTATGTTAATTTTCATAACATATTGATTTTAATTAATTCACCACATGTGTCTTATTTTCACATGAAACCCGACACATCATATGAACTTAAAATCAACCTCTTGTTTTCCAGTTTTGTGGTGTGACCTATAGGAGAATCTAAGTCAAATTGGCAGTGATATTAAACACTTAATATCTCAAACTATAAGAGGTATCTAGCTACACATTATAGTTACCCAATTAGCATAGATGTCTTTGTTCTACCCGAACCAAAACACGATCAATTTAGTGATGTAAGTGCACCACTTGTGTCCGTACCTTGCCTCATGATATTAAGAATATATACAAAGTAGAAATGTGTCACATTTGTATTATATTCATTTCTTGATCTCTCTAAGCTAATTATAACTATGTGACTTAACTCAAGTCACATTGTGCACATTATAATTTTGCTTTATCAAGGGGTCCACTAATATCATCACTCAATTAAGAGGGGCAATGATAATCGTTTAACTAGCTATCTTTTCCAGCACAAGTCATGTTCAACCAACTATTGCCGTTATCACTACACTCATTGGTAGTTTTTGACAATAATCAAATTAAGCACTTCTTGAGTGAAAAGATATAAGTCTCATATCTTAGGATCCAATACACAGTAAAAACATTAATGACACGAAACACAATTTCATAATGTTTTACTTGTTAGGTCTATTCAATATATAAAAGTAATCTTTTCCTCTTTTATATACCCGTGTCGTCAATTATTTGTAGAGCTACAACAATCGATGACCAACACGACAATCTTATCTCGGTAATTAATGTTCCATGTTAATTACCATGATTGTGAATAACTTTTGATTTATGTAAACCATTATCTTTTAGAGCTCTACGGTTAAGGATCAAGCACCTCTTCCTTAACACTATTCCAAAAGACGAATACCATAATCAAGGAACAAAATGTTTGCACATTCAATTCATAATAATTGACATATAAAAGTAAAACTTTTAGAACACATTCTTTTCAGAATAAAATTTAGATTTAGAAAAACAAAAGCCAAAGAAAATGGTTGTGGAGGGTAGGGGAGGGAGATGGAGAGAGGGGGGTAGGCGGCGACGAAAGGTGGTGAAGAGGAGGCATGCGAGTGGTGGAGACAATCCAGGCGACGACGACGAGTGATTGAGAGGGGGCAGGCGAGGCCACGAGGGGCAGGCAAGTGGTGGAGCGAGCTAGGCGATGGAGGCAAGTGGTGTGGGTTTGGAGGCATGTTGAAGTCTTGTGACTTGTATGTTTTAGGGTTACGGTTATTTAATTTGATTTTAATTTCAAGTAATTCGTGTCAACCCGAATTACACGATACACAAAATACATCAACCCGAACCCGACCCGAATTACAATTCTTGTCGACCCGAATTAGACATGAACTCGAAATTGGTCAACCCAAATATGAAAATTTAGTGTCGTGTTCGGATTCGAATTTCGTGTCATGAATCGAACGGACATTCATACATTTAATTGACCAACCGAAATCTTACCAACTAAACCGAACGCGGCGAACAGATTCTGCGTTGGCAGATTGTCCGGAAGCTACACCACATGGTGAGGACTTCAGATTCTGGTGGAAGCCGAAATCGTGTCGGTGCCCAACATGTCTACTCCAACACGTGTTTCATTTTCTGATTGTTTGGGCCTCGGATTTTGGGACTTCCAATCTATGCATGTTGGAGGATTAGGTTTCAAAGTTCCATTCACACCATTATCTATTTATCTCCCGTTGAAATTGTTATTCCATAAATTAGTTTGTAATTCTAAGAGTTAAGGATTATAGCTTTTCTTGGAAAAATGATTTCGATAGACATGTTGTTGAAGGATGTTTAAGACAACAACAACTTTTAAAAATAGAAGAAATAAAATAATATTGAAAACCTAGAAGGTATTTTTGTAGAAGTGCAAAAATAGAAGAGAGCAATGCAAATGCAAATGGATTATGAAGAATATTTAGATAAATATATTATATATTAATAATATTTGATTATTTTTTTGTTCACGGAAAGCTATGTGCTATTAATCAATGAGGAAAATATTAGAAGGTATCAATGTGAAAACCAAATTTCTCATTTTCAAGTCTCAGGGGGGGGTATAAGTGACCATTGCCCATTGTTTCCATATTCCATCTCACATAGATTTTGTCTTTAGTAGTTATATCATACAAATTTAGTTATAATTAAACTAAATTGGCTCCATTCCATGTCATAAAGGAATTTCAAATTCGTAGAATCAGATGCAACCATAATATATATCTTGTGATCCCCATGGAATCCACATGTGCATGAAGTAAGATAGCATTTTGGCAAATAAAATCAAAATAGCATTCTAATGGAAGAAAAAAAATCCTGATATGAGTCTAATTTCCATTCACAACAGCATGAAGTTTCTTAGGAGATAGCTTTGAAAAAAGGAAAGCAAGTAGTACATGTTCGAAAGTTTAAACACGGGTTAAATAGAACAAAGTTACAATAAAACGTAATATGATTATATAACGATGACATACACCGCACGCGATTGTTAAATTCTTTTAAATCTTCCTGTTTCCGTAAAGATAATATCATCTTAATTTAGATAAAGAAATGAAAAGGATTAGAAGACGTTCTGACTTCTTACTCTATAATAATATGACGCCAGGATGTGTTCACACTTTGTCCCTGCAGAAGAATACAAATTTCTTGAAGGGCATAACTGAAAAATGTTCCCTTCTATATAATTCGAAACCTTGCTTCCCCTTCTCTTCTTCTGTTCCTCTTCTCTTCACCAGACTGATCAATTCTTCGTTGTTTGGTTTATTTTCTCCCCAATTATGGATTCCTCCACCACCAATAATTCTTTCGATTGCATTCTCTTTGGTAATCTTTCTTTTTAATTCTCTGAAGATATATGTTACATCAACAATTGTATGTGAATTTAATCATATGTTGTTCAATTATCTGCTTTGTAGACCTCGATGATACCCTCTATTCATCATCAATTGGGATCTCAGCTTACATGAGGAAGAACATCGAAGGTACAATTCAACTATCACATGAGCTATCATTCTGCTTTTGCAAACCAATTAGATTACGTTGACTTCAGTCAATAATCTTTAATATCAAGTTAATTTAACTGTCCCTTAATTTGTATTGGCAGATTTTCTAGTCCAAAAATTTGGCTTCTCCGCCAAGGAGGCATGTCGTCTCCGGTCGGAGCTCTTCCGGTCCCATGGTAGCTCCCTCGCCGGACTCCGGGTAGGTTAATAATATTTCTATCTCAAGTATGTATATATATATATATATATGTGTGTATATATGCATGTGATAATTATTTATGCAATGCTATCGTATCATTTAATATTAATTGGCTTGTTAATTTGGTTGCAGGCACAAGGTCACAACGTGCACCCAGATGAATACCATAGGTTAGAGTCCATTACTCAATCATAATTCTGTCCAAGTACAAATTTAATAACTTGAATCTTTGAGACATCAAAATTGATGAGTTTTACAATTCAAGCCATTTTCTATCTTACAATTGAGGATACACGAGTTTGTATAATTAAATTGATAGTCTCTAAGTGAAATATGTTGTCAGGTCATTGATTCATATTCCAATAAAGACACCGGTGTATGTTTAATTTCAATGCATTATATTATTTTTTATATAAAAAATAGTGACTTTCTATCTTAATTAAGGTATTATGTGGATAACTTTATAATTCTAGATAAACTTGTTATCGATGCTGAAGTAATAGCTATTATAATTCAGACGGTCAAAGCGATTTACGGATATAATTAATTATAGAAATAGTAAATTTACCATACGTTTCCTAAAAACTTACAAATCCAACAAGAACACGTATAATTACAATTTGTGGGAAGTTTGGATTTATTGGCAAAGAAAACATGTTTGTTTGTTGTTGCAGTTTCGTACACGGGAAGTTACCGTACGAGTTGATCGCGCCAAATCCGCGTCTGCGCGAAGCGCTTCTGAGCATTCCACAGACCAAAATGGTAAGACCAAAATCCAAATGCAACTTCCCAACTTGCTAATTACTTGAGCAGTTGATTAACGACTAATTTTTTCGATTTGACTTCAGATATTCACCAACTCCGACAGAGAGCACGTGAGGAAATCACTGCAAAGGTTGGGAATAGAGGAGAGCATTTTCAAGAGGATTATTTGCTTTGAAACTATCAACCCGCATTTGTTCTCGTCGTCTCCGTCGTCTTTCCCTGTTGTTCTGAAACCGGCGGTTTCGGCTGTAGAGACGGCCATTGAGATCGCCGGTTTCGATCCCCATCGTGTGGTATGATATTGGGCATCTTTTTATTGTTAATTGTTGTTAAATTGATGTTAGATTCGTCTGAATTGAAGAGCGATTTAACTGGTAGCTTGTGATGACTTGAAAGTTGAAACTGTAAAAAGTCAAGTCAAATTTGGTGATTCAGATTTTAAGTGAATTTTGACTAAATTGTCAACATATAACTATACAATTTTCTGTTTTCTTCTCCAATCAAAATTGTCATTTTACGTTTGGTCGGTGGAGAGACAGAGAGAAATAATTTTCAAACAGTTGTTGTTCAAACGTAACATCGGATTTTTTGACTTTTCGATTATTGAATTGTTAAACGTGTGCAGCTATTTTTGGACGACAACGAGAGGAACGTGGCTACTGGAAAGGCTCTGGGGCTCTGCACTGCTTTGGTAAGAACTTTCCTAATCCCAATTTTTCATAACTATAATATAATCATCCAATTATTTTTACAAGTTTATAATTAATTTTCTAGAGAAATAAATAGAAGAAAACATGTGGTCATCCATCCTAACATCACTTAGTTCTTTCATACATACCCACATGATCAAAAGAAGCTTCAACCATATCCACACGTTAACAAAAATTAATAGTTCTTTCTGGCATTGTCCTTTCAAATAACTTTACTTACATAAATGGTTCTTAGATTTTTCATTTTAAAATTGTATACACCTTCAATGTCTATTTTTCTCGAAACTTTCCATCATTACATTATTAAATTAACTTGTCATCCGGAGTTCCAATACCATATATGTTTAAGAAAAGTCAACAAATTAGAGATAAATTATCACCAGTAACACAACACATGTTTATGCCTGAGAAGGTTGGGAAAAAGGTGAAGAGCAAGGAAGCAGACTACTTGGTGGAGAACATCAACAATCTCAAAGAATCGATTCCAGAAATATGGAGTTGTGAAGTTGTGGAAGAAAAAGCTGGTGCGTCTGGGGGAATCCACGACATGATTCCAAGAAATGACTTGGATTCCATGATTACAACAACCACGTCCGTTGAAGCATAATAATTAATGTGGATATGCATCAACATGTGCAACCTTACGTGTGTTTTATATTAGTTGTCTTTTGATGGGTGACGTGTATGTGTCGGTGGGTATGTGTGTAAGCCTTTAAGGGAATTAAGTAATAAGGATGTGAGTTGATGGGGTGTTTGTAAAGTTTAGGTTTGATTAATCACTATGGTGGGTGTAAGTGGAGTTTGTGCATGTGTTATGGATAGTTAGATGTGTACTTTTCTAGAAGAGTTTCAAAAGATTATGGGTATCAGTATGACCTCCAAGATTAAGTGTTTGGTTGTGTTTGGCGTCTTAATTACCTAATTGAGACGACATTATTAATTAATTGATTTGAGTAGAAGGCACAAAGATGTGAATTGTGAGTTGGAGCATATATGCGGTGGGTATTTGAATTTCTTGATTACATAAACATATGGGAGGTTTCATGATACCCTTAAAATAAAATTCAATTTCAGAAGTATCTTTTAACTAGCACGGGTAATTTTTTTGGCTAGGAAAAGATACCATGTATGCTAAAAAGTTAAAACTAAAAGAAGGATCTCAACAAAAGTTATGCTCACAATCATTGGAATTGTAAAATAAATATTTTAATTCTTCTTGTGCTCAGGATTGGTAGGAGTAATATTATTTATTAGCAACATTTTGTAGACAGAAAGTTGATTCCTACAAAAGAGGTTAATTTTGACAAAGTAGGGAAAATGATATAGGAGAACCTAGTATTCTTGCATGAAACAGATATTGACTAATTTGTTCTCATTGATTACATGATCAATGGAGAAACAACCATCTTACGAGATAAAATTGTACTTGAAGGAAAAGAAGAAAAATAAAAACAAACAAATCTATTATATTACAAACTGACAAGAACACTTAGTGATACAACAAAGAACAGAAATGTGAAGCAACTGAGCAACAGGTTAATTCTAATGAACTGTTGCATGTACATAAATTACGTGCAAGCAACTGAGCAAGGTACCAGAAGAGATAAATGCTACCTAGAGAGAGAAAAAACTTTCAGGGTTCACAAGTCGTGGCAAAGACCATCTAAGAAGTCATTGGGCAAGAGTAACATGTCTTTTTCGATAGGCTTGTCAATTGCATAATTTAAAACATGACCACCAAGTAACAACCACAACCTTAAATTTTTTAACAAAATGTTCGACTACAAGTGGATAATTAAGAGCCTGAGTAAAGCAGGAATTATGGTTGCTAAGATACAACACAATAATAACAATAGTAACACTGAGAGTTCAGGATGGTATCATAAGCTTGTGGTCGCTACGATCTTTGTCTTTAGCCTTCCACCGAGGGTGAATAGTGCAGCAACATCTCTGTCTCCTCGAAGTAACGGATGTTCTTATCAACCTTGTGCCGATACTCCGCTATCAAATGTGCCTCCTCTTCTCTTGCACACCTTTCCGGTATCCAAAACCTTTCTGTAGTAGAGGCCATACTGATTGATTGTGGCATGGTGGCAACAAAGAGTAACATGAATAATTTCATAATACCTATAATATAATTATTGAAGTGTGTATACAACTCAAAACTAATTGGTAATAAGTAGATGAACATTATAATTTACAACCCGACCATGAGAAAATTCTAAATTAACCGATAAGAATCACTTTACCTTATTGATAATGTTGGAGGACGGGAAGCTACTGATCAACCCACCACAGGAGATTGCCCGTCTCCTGGGCTACAGGGACCGCTGATTGGCGGTCTAAAAGGCGTGCCTCGTGCGCTGCCTTAGACCACCCTGATCACCATTCATTTTGCCTTCTTTTGACTCCACTAGATCCATTCTTGATCTATGTTACTGGGGGGGAGGGGCACGAAGGAAAGAAGGTGGCTCTCTACTCACAAAGCAAAAAAACCGATTTTGCAATGCTCTTCTTCTTTCTACTCACATACTCACTCTTTTCTCACACAATTTCGTGGCTCAACTTCTAATGCTTGATATATGTTGTTGTTGTGTTACAAATGGTGAATTCTAGTGCTTTATATAGGCACTTACATGACCCTACAACTTCCAAACATAAAGACTACATAAACATGATCATTGAAGATCATTACACCCTCTACTTAAATTGCATACATAATTAGGACGAAAATTACTCAAAAAAATGAAAAGACTCTTGTATTTTCCACTCCCTCAACCTTTTTGTCTTCTCATGTGTTGACTCATCTCCTCCTTGATGTGTCAACAAGCACTGATGATGTGGCGGGTGACTAGGACGCCACATAGGGTTAAGTTGCCACATAGGATTAAGTTCAATTCTCAATAGATAAACTCCAAGGTAACTACAAGAGATGGTTCATGTGGGTACTAATTCTTGCCAGCAAGGGAAGTTAAACGTTTTATGAGTTCATTAGAGCATGAAGTGTTCTTCTTAGCTAGCCACTACGTTGTCAACTTAACATTGTGTTATGTGCAACTTTATACTCTTAATTTGTTTATCTATTTATTGGTGTTGAAATAGTTCATATTTTTTAGCCTACAATGTTTCATAAACAATTCCCTTTTGAGCACAATATACAAGCAATCGTGTCGAAAGATATTGTAATAACCTAAATCTAAAACGCCCTAATTAACTAAACTAAACCTAATTAACCTAATTAAGCCATAAATAGTGAAACATGAGGTGGAGGATTGGATAAGATTTGGAATTGATATAAATAGAGGTGTTAGGTTTAATTAAAACGTTTTTCCTCGGTTGAACAAGCAGAGAGTGAGAGATGAGTTTTGGAGAGGAGAAGAAGTGAAGGAGAAGAAGAAGAGGAGAAGAAGAATAAGTTGGGTGGAGGTTGCCAAAGCTTGGGAGGCATCCACGAGCTTCAATAAGGTATGCCAAGTCTTCAATATAACTCACTTAAGCTTTGTGAGTGTTGGGGATCGACGTTGGTGTCGAATTCCCCGTCGGATTGCAACCTATTCAGAGGTTGAAGACGACGATCGGTCGACCGGTGCCTGTGGGCAGTCGACCAATCCTATTATTATATTGATTTGCACCCGCAAACGGTCGAACGATGTCTATGGACGGTCGACCGTTATGTCAGATTTGTGCGGGAAAAAGGGTTGATAATGTTATCGGTCGAACGGGTCCACTTAGCCGGTCGACCGAAACAATGAGGATAGGTCGGTTTGGGGTTTTTGACTTATTAAACGGTCGAACGCCATTAACCTTGTTTGACCGATCTATTCGATGCTAAGTCGGTTGGGAGCTTTGACCATCAAAACGGTCGACCGCTCTTTAACTTTCGGTCGACCGACTGAGCATTTAATTAAGCAGTAGAGTGCCTGTGATGTTTTGGTCGAACTGTATTTCAGTTCCGGTCGACCGAATAAGACTTGGGCAAAATGCTGAAATCCCTGTTATCGGTTGAACGACCCCTTAGTTCGACCGGTCGGGTATATAAATATTATAAATATTGTATAGCGTAGACCATCCAAACGGTCGACCGCTAGATGACTTTTGTTCGACCGATTGGTCGGTAATTCGGTTGGCGTGGTTCGACCGATACACTTGTTTGTACAGTACCGAGTACTGTGTGGAAGACCGGTCGACCGGTGTGCTTGTAGCGGTCGACCGATCTGCCGCAGGTTGGTGGATTTATCCACACGCGATCCGTTGAGTATAGGTCGACTACCGGCTCCGAGGCGACGGTCGATTACCGGCCTTGAGAGCGACGGATTTCACCTTCGACGAAGGCGTATTATTGTTGGCCTCTCATATCGAGCGTGGTGTGAGGGATGAGTGTCGTAAACCTTGGGCTGTTAGCAGGGGTTTGTCGGTAGGCCGAGGATGTTCCGGCAGGGTGCGCGTCTGGCGGCTCTTGGGGGAGCAGCAGCTGTCGTCTGACCCGAGTTGTGTATTCGGCGGGCTGACTCGCTCCTGGGGTGGCGGCGTAGTGCCAGGGTTCCTTTCTGCACTTTTGGGGAGCAGTGGTGCCGACTGACCCATGTGAGGCAGCGGTGGACTGACTTGACCCTTGTGGTGGCAGGAGTGGTTCAGTACCGCGGAGGCGGAGAGGGGCATTGTTGTGGGCCCGAGGTGGATGATCATGTGCATTGCATTGTATTTAATTCCATTTTTGTATTTTAGGAGGTTTGGCATACGGGGTTCCAGCAGGGAACTCAGGCATGTTTCAATTGTTTTCATTTCAGGTAGCGAGTCGCATTAGCGTCGAGGTGGTGACTGAGGAGAGTACCCCCGGGATTCGATCCTGTAGTTGTCAGTCTCTTCCTTTTGAGGTGATTACATATTGTATAGTTTTTGTTGTAATCACAGTCAGTTTGTATATTTGACTTCCACGTGGATCATATTTATATTATATATGTTGGTTTGTTTCCCGTGACGTGTCCGGTGTTGACCATTGATGGTCTTTATTATTGTTTAAATTTTCCGCTGTTTTCGGGACGTTACAGATATGATGTCTTTTCTTGCATGAATTTGTATCATGGGACGCGAATAGGACCACAACACGATAAGATTTCTTGTCAACTATCTATACATGATTGGTACACGAAACACAACAAGAGCCCTACTCATACATGACTTTTGACGTCATGTTAGCATTAGCATGCTAATTGATCTTAACAAGTTTAACCGCGATTCTACGCATTTAGAGCCTCCGTAGCCATTATCTTTATAAAAAGATTATCAAGTTCGTGCACCTTCATTTTCATTTTTTTTGTTTGAGATGGGGTTTTGTTTGTCATTCATAACTTTCTTTAACTTTGTTTTGGTTAACTCAGGTTAATTCAAATTTCAGGTCTAACAGAGACTTGTGGGTTGAGCACTGTTGGTTTGCCTAATGACTTGTCACTGATTGGCAAAGTTGATTTCCAGTACTTAACACTGAAGTGCGGCTTGTGGAAGTACCTGAGATGGGTTATTGTGAGATCTTGATCCTTGATTGTATTTTTTTGTGTGTTTAGGTTGAAGTGGACGACTGAAATTTGTTTGGGTTGAGGTGAGGGCTTATAGGCTAAAGTCATCTTTCTCTTCTTCTTTTTTCTCTCTTTCAATCTGTCTCTCCCTCTCAGCCTCTGGCTCGTGGTGGTGGAAGTGATCGGCGAGGAAATGAAGATTTTAGTTGAGTCGACGAGGTATTGCGATCGTCGATCGAAAGGAAGCTCGCTGGAGGATAGAGCTTTTGGCGAGGAAGTGATCGTTGTGGTTCTTCAAAGGTTTTTTTCAACCTTCAAGGTATGCCAAACTTCTAGTTAAGACTCACCTGGGGTGTGTGAGTGGTGGATTTAGTCGACGGTGACTGTTAGGCTCGTCGGATGTTGCTGACAGCAGGTTTATGCTGAATAACGGTCGATCGACGCTTGCCTTGGCCGACCGATACTAGTGTATGTGCGGGTTTTAGCCTTGCACCGGTCAAACGATATCTTTGGGAGGTCGACCAGTTGTGTGTTTTAGGCAAGCCCTTGTGTATTTCAGTCGATCCGGTCCCCTTTGTCGTTCGACCGATTACACTGTGGTAAGTCAGTTGAGGGTGTAGACTTTCTAAACGGTCGACTGTCCTTTTGATTTATTTGACCGATTGTACATGTAGTTAAGTCGGTTGGGGCCTAGACCTTCTAAATGGTCGACCGTCTTCTGATTTCATTCGACCGATGATTGTTGGACTTGTCTGGATGAAGGGAATGTGTTTTAAAAGTTTTACTTTTAAATGTCAATTATTATGAATTGAATGAGAAATCATTTTGTTCCTTGTTTATGTTATTCGTCTTTTAGAAGTGTTAAGGAAGAGACTCTTGGTCCTTAACCGTAGAGCTCTAAAAGATATTGGTTTACATAAAACAAAAGATATTCGCAATCATGGTAATTAACATGAGACATTAATTACCAAGTTAAGATTGTCGTGTTGGTCATAGATTATTGTAACTCTACAAGTGAGTGACAACACGGGTACGCAAAAGAGGAAAATACTACTTTTGTATACCGAATTGACCTAGTAAGTAAAATATTATAGAAATGTATTTCTGTGTCATTAATATTTTACTGTGTCCTTGGTCCTTTGATATGAGACTTTTATCCGATCACTTAAGAATTGCTTGATTAGACTAGTGTCTTGAGCTATCGATGAGTGTAGTGTAAAGACATTAGTTGGTTAAGTATGACTTTCGTTGGAGAAGATAGTTAGTCAAAAGATTATCATTGCCCCTCTTAATTGAGTGATGATATTAGTGGGCCCCTTGATAAAGTCAAGTTATAATGTGCACAATGTGATTTGAGTTAAGTCACATATTTATAACTAGCTTAAAGAGATCAAGAAATGAATACTAATACAAAGATGACACAATACTACTTTGTGTGTATTCTTAATATCTTGAGGCAAGGGACGGATACAAGTGGTGTGATGCATTGCATCATATGTCTTTCATTTAGATTACTTTTATATCAATAAATGCTACTAAGGTATGTGTTTAGTCTTATTTACAGAATAAAGGGACCTGAATGCAAATTACCCACATTCCGAGCATAAACGCGTGCAAAAGACTCATTTCTATCATAAAGACCAAGTTGAAGCTTATCGGGTTTCAAATGGAAATGTATCCAAGCATAAAAGCATTGAAGACCTAATCACAAAAAGAACAAGGACTTGAGCACAAAAGTAGTCGGGGACTCAATTGCAATAGACTCAAAAAGAACTCAAGTGCACAAATAGAGAAAATCTTGGAAGTATTTAAGCAAGTTAAGGTGAACATTCCACTTTTAGACACGATTCAACAAATACATGCTTATATTAAATTCTTAAAAGATTTGTGCACTAAAAAGAGAAAAACGAACGTACCAAAGAAGACATTCTTAACTGCAAACATAAGTTCTATTTTGTCCAACACATCTCCTATAAAATATAAGGATCCTGGGTGTCCCACAATTTCATGCTCAATAGGAGATACTTTTATCAACAAAGCCCTTCTAGACCTTGGTGCTAGTGTTAACTGATGCATTGCATACATTGCATCATATGTCTTTCATTTAGATTACTTTTATATCAATAAATGCTACTAAGGTATGTGTTTAGTCGTATTTACAGAATACAGGGACCTAGATGCAAATTACCCACATTCCGAGCATAAACGCATGCAAAAGATTCATTTCTATCATAAAGACCGAGTTCAAGTTTATCGGGTTTCAAATAGAAATGCATCCAAGCATAAAAGCATTCAAGGAGCTAATTACAAAAAGGTCAAGGACTTAATTGCAAAATGCCAAGGACCTAATTGCAAAATAAAAGGACCAAGTTATTGTGTGGAGAAAGTCAAAAGAAAAATCAAATATAAATCTCCAACAATGGAAGGAATTAATCCGGAGCTCAAGACAATGGAAAGAAATCATCCAGACGCGCAAATAAAGATCAAATCATGCCATAAACGCACCGCAGAAATCCAGACCCGATCCCATCAACCTGGGCGGCGAATTAGCCGCACCTCCCATGCATTGTGCGGCGATTTCGCCGCACCAGGGGTGATCTGTGTGCCCGATTTTCGTCCAGTGTCGGGTCGACGCGTGTACTATCCTTTTATGTATTGGTATCCCCTGTATCGGCTATAAATAGCCCTGTAGGACGAATGTAACACATCTTTGAACCTTTGGTCTTGGATCATTAGTAATAAATTTCTGTTTTATTTTGTTTTGTCTCTCTTTTCTTTTAATGTCTCTAGGATCCCTTCTTCTTCCTCCCTCCATGAGTTTCTAACTCTTTCCGAAGGGTGGAGGTGACGGATTCAGGGTTAGAGAAGATGAATGAATGTTATTATTCTAAGTTCGTGATTAGTATTTTGATTACTTGAGTTTATGTTAAATCATTTATCTTGTAATGCTTCATAACTAAACATGATTTATTATAAGTTTCTAAATTCTCTAATCTAAACCGTAAATCTAAACCTCCACCAAACGGAATTCTCTTCTTATTTCTTGTTTTAGTTTTAATTGTTCTTGTTTCTTGCTTTAGATAATTAAAAATCAAAAATCTCAAAACCAACTTATTTCTTCTCTCCTTCTTTCCCCCAATCGACATCACACTAACAACGAAATCTCTCCCTCCTTGTGTTCGACCCGTACTTGTCACGTCTTCATAGACGCCGTGCACTTGCGGTATAAATAAAAATCTCAACAAGTTTTTGGCGCCGTTGCCGGGGAGGCGACGCAGATTTTTGTTGTTTTTGTGTTTTCGATTTTTCCTGTTTATCTTGTGCGCGATCTAAGTATTTGGATTTGTGTTTCAGGAGACAACAGAGTGCGCGGCGAAATACGAGCGCATTCTGAGCTTAAAGAGCGGCGAATCCGCCGCCCCATAAGAAGCATTTGCGGCGAAATCGCCGCACAGGTTGGTCTTCCGGTCTTCAAATTTTGAGGGCGTCGTCGGCATCTCTGGGTGGTCGCATTGAGCTACTGGAATCTCCGAGAGCGGGCGGCGAACCCAACTGAGCATTGCGGAGGTAACTTTTCTTGCCTTTCTCGTAAAATCTGAATAGTTGAAAAGTTTCCTTTCGTAGAATTGCACGTGTTAGGGTTACAATTCCATAATTGGCAATAATTCAACTCTGACCTAAAATTGGCAAAATTAGAAAGACCTTAGTGCATGCATCATATAATGTTTTGCTTGCATTATTCTTGCTAAATTCTTGCCAATTAATACTTGTTGAAGATTGCTGGAGGCAAGGTACGTATCGAGGTTTTTATCGATTGCATTAGAGCATATAATTTAGTTGCATACAACCTTGCAATTTCCCCCATTAAAAGGACCATTGTTTGACTATATTTGCTAGATTTAAGTTAAACTATCTTAAGGGCAACTCCGTAGGAAAAGATACGGTGGGGATTTCATCACCCTCCCGTAGCCCACAAACCACAATCCTGAAGTGTCGCCTAAGCCTAAAATTTAAAATCAATTAGACATTGGCCCCTAAGGACTCGAACTCAATTAAGGAGGAGATTTGTTTGACTTGCTATGACCTGAAGCTAATTGAATTCAATTTGGTGTCTAGAAAGTGTTTTTGTGTCGACGAAAGTCTTCCAAGCGACGTGGTTGTCTAATTGGCACCGACTCTGTCGGAAGCGCCCCCACTAGCTATACACTAACTGGCCAACTTGGTTTGATTGGTGAGGGAGGTGAATCAAGCAAATCAATTCGACTCAACCAGTTAGGAGTCGTCTAGATCTAAGTGACACTAGGTCTAGGATTGTTTTGACCGTGCTTGTTCAGGAAATTTCTGACCAACCCTAATTTTTATCCTTTAGAGTTAAGTTTCCCTTCTCGTCTGAGTCTTCTTTCCCTTCTCATCCTTACCTTTCTATTGTTTGTTTCCTTTAAAAAAAATAAAAAATAAAATTTAAATTCAAAAATTCAAAAAAAGAGTAATTGATTCTTGGAATTGAATTTGAAATTTAAATTTCAAATTCAAATTCAAAAATTAATTCAAACCGGTGCACTCAGATTTGGGTGCGGGATTTAAGCAATCGACTCTCACGAGTTCATCTGGATTCCAGTCTAGAGCTTAACCCCAACCCATCTGTTGCACCACCTCACCCGGATCTAATGGGTGAGAATGTTGTGAACCCGCCTATGACTCTGAGGGATCGGTGCTACCCAACGATGGCTGCTCAGCCATCGTGCATCGTCATGCCCACCATACCGGGTCGCGACTTCGAACTTAAGGCACAATACATGAGTATGCTGCCTAAGTTCACCTCTAGGGAAGATCCATATCTCTTCCTTAGAGAATTTGAGGAAATCTGCTCTCTTATGCAATACCAGCATATCACTGAAGAGGCAGTGCGTCTGAAATTCGTGTCTCTAACACTGAAAGACGACGCTAAGAAATGGCTATATAGTCTAGCCGAAAGATCTATTAGAAGTTGGGCCGAATTTGTTCAAGTTTTCCTAAAAAAATATTTCCCCAACCATAAGACTATGAAGATTAGGAATGAAATTGTTGCATTCGTTCAGTCTGAGAGCGAGCCGTTCTATTCCTATCTTGAGAGATTTAAGAGTGTCTTGACCCAATGTCCTCATCACGGAATTCCGAAGTGGCAATTATGCCAAATTATTTATGAGGGATTGACACCCACATCTAGAGTTATGCTAGAATCTGTGAGCCAAGGGAACTTCATGTCCAAAAATGAAAATGATGCCTGGACTTTTCTTGAGGATTTAGCTGAAAATAGTATGCAATGAGACAATGCTAGAACACCCATTAACCCGAGTATTGGATCTAGAATAGCGAGTCAACCCCGACCAGGTGTCTTAGCTGTAGACTCCAACATAGCGGCTGAGGCAAAACTAGCTACCCTAATGCGTAGAATGGAAAGTCTAGAGCTACAAAATCAACCCCGAATGAATCAACCCATGTCTATCCCCTGCTCTAGATGTGGTCAGACTGGTCATTTAATGGAGGACTGTGTGCACCTGGAACATGTTAATGCCACATTTAACAATTCTAGAAATGATCCTTACGCATCAACCTATAACCCAGGTTGGCGTAATCATCCCAATTTTTCGTGGACCCAACAAGGACAACCTCCTAGACAACAACCAACCCCATATAACCAAAATAATACATCATCTGGGGGTAATAACAATGGAAATCATGAGGTTAGGTTGACAAAATTAGAAAATTTAATGACAACTTTTATACAAACAACCAACCAATCATTCCAAAGGCTAGAGACACAGGTCAGCCAATTAGCACAAATAATAGGTGAAAGAGAAAAGGGCCAATTTCCAAGTCAACCTGAGGTGAACCCAAGAACTAATAATCAATATCAATCTTATCAACCACCTTCAGGAAATAACAACCCTAGACCGGTTCAAATGGTTAATGAGGAAGGACCGTTCCAACAAATCAATGTTGTAGTATCATTACGGTCCGGAAGACAAATTGACAATAATGTGGTAAACCCTAGAATGACTAATCAATCTAGCCATCAAGCACCCACATATGACTTGACCATTGAACCCGACGTCCAAATTGAAAAAGCCCAATCCACCTACCCAACCTGAACCTGTAGCTCAACCTGAACCTGAGCGAGTCTATGTGCCTAAAGCCCCATTTCCCAATAGACTCAAAAAGAACTCTAGTGCACAAATAGAGAAAATCTTGGAAGTATTTAAGCAAGTTAAGGTAAACATTTCACTCTTAGACATGATTCAACAAATACCTGCTTATGCTAAATTCTTAAAAGATTTGTGCACTAAGAAGAGAAAAACGAATGTACCAAAGAAGACATTCTTAACTGCAAACAGATGCTCAATTCTTTCCAACACATCTCCTATAAAATATAAGGACCCGGGGTGTCCCACAATTTCATGTTCAATAGGAGATACGTTTATCAATAAAGCCCTTCTAGACCTTGGTGCAAGTGTTAACTTGCTCCCATTTTCTGTCTACGAGCAACTCAACCTTGGTCCATTGAAACCCTCTAGGACAACCCTCCAATTCGCTGATTGTTCTGTTAAGAAACCGAGAGGTATAGTAGAGGACGTTTTGATTAAGGTTGGTGACTTCATTTATCCAGTGGATTTTGTCGTACTTGATACTGAACCTGTTGTAAATCCTAATCGACAAATCCCTGTAATTCTAGGTAGACCCTTTTTAGCAACTTCGGAAGCATTAATAAACTGTCGAAATGGGCTCATGCAAGTATCTTTCGGGAACTTAAAAGCAGAATTTAATATCTTCCATATTGATAATGAGCCAGAAATAATATGCAACCCAAGTGATGTTGTGATGAGAGCACGTATTTATCAGACTTCTGAATCAAATAAATCATCACATAAGCAAAAATGATGTAAGAAAAAAGGGAGTAATTCATTTACCCAACCGCCATCACTTGAGCAAACAAGCGAACCAATTCAAGTGAAAAGAGTGGAATCTTTTCCTCAAGTCAACATGGGGAACAATTCAACTGGATACATGCACCAACATGGTGTCATTCAATCCAGTTCTGATTATGGCTGACTTTGAGCAAACTCAACCCCTCTACCGCAAGCCGACGCAGGTAATAAGTGCATTCATTTTATCTATGCATAAATTGAGGACAATGCATGATTTAGGTGTGGGGGGGTGCTTATCTATGTATATATCTATCCTTAAAATTCTGCTTTATAAATAAAAAATAAAAAAAATAAAAAAAATCAATATTCCATGACATAGCTTGAGATTGAACTGCCAAAAACCGTGTACAAATTGCATTAAGTTTTTGTTCCTTATTATATAGTTCTGCTTGTAGAAACTATGACATAAATCTAAGTTCCAAAGAAATAACCCATGACCCTTGTAAGACATGTATGCACTTAAAGTGGATGAATCAAATCTTTGAAGTGGTTGATAAAAAGCAGAGGTTGAGGAAAATATACCGGGAAGTGTGGACTTCTGATAGCAATTAAGCCTTGAGGAAAATAAAAATAAAATAAAATAAAAATAAAGTGAGGAAAACACATTTTGCAAAATGATTACAAAAGCCCAAGCCTTCGAGTCACTGGTCCGTAGGGGTATCGTGAAACCCGGTAACTTGAGTCTGCCAGCTCGGGATTATCGACCAAACTCGCTACACGAATGCAAAAAGGGTATAAGTGTCAAAAAGAAAAGCAAATGTGTTGAATCACGGAAAAAGGAAAAAAATAAATAAATACTTTAAGATACTCAAGGCCCAAAGCTAAAGGAATGATCCATGCCATGGTTGATCCAAATGATACTTCACCACCAGAGGAGGCGTGCAAAATAATTTATGTGATAACATGTGTAGAGGGGTTAGTGGTGTGAATGTTGGAGGAATAAAGACCAAGTCAAACTTTTTATAAGTTGGAACTGTATAATGAGCATGCGAGAACTTTAAGTGAGATGTATAAGGTTAAGGCAGAAATATTAAGAGCTATTAATGGAATGTTGAATTAAGACTTTGTGGGTGTGTCAACTGAAAACCCTCACGAGACAAAACTCGTCCTCTAAGGCAACCTGGAGGTTTAAAGGCTTGTTGCACATGCTAAGTACAACCGTGATTCCTACGAAAGTGAGTTAGGATTTCCCTGTTTTCATTTTCTTATATTTTGCTTTGCTAGGGACTAGGAAAATCTAGGTGTGGGGGTATTTGATGCATTGCATACATTGCATCATATGTCTTTCATTTAGATTACTTTTATATCAATAAATGCTACTAAGGTATGTGTTTAGTCGTATTTACAGAATACAGGGACCTAGATGCAAATTACCCACATTCCGAGCATAAACGCATGCAAAAGATTCATTTCTATCATAAAGACCGAGTTCAAGTTTATCGGGTTTCAAATAGAAATGCATCCAAGCATAAAAGCATTCAAGGAGCTAATTACAAAAAGGTCAAGGACTTAATTGCAAAATGCCAAGGACCTAATTGCAAAATAAAAGGACCAAGTTATTGTGTGGAGAAAGTCAAAAGAAAAATCAAATATAAATCTCCAACAATGGAAGGAATTAATCCGGAGCTCAAGACAATGGAAAGAAATCATCCAGACGCGCAAATAAAGATCAAATCATGCCATAAACGCACCGCAGAAATCCAGACCCGATCCCATCAACCTGGGCGGCGAATTAGCCGCACCTCCCATGCATTGTGCGGCGATTTCGCCGCACCAGGGGTGATCTGTGTGCCCGATTTTCGTCCAGTGTCGGGTCGACGCGTGTACTATCCTTTTATGTATTGGTATCCCCTGTATCGGCTATAAATAGCCCTGTAGGACGAATGTAACACATCTTTGAACCTTTGGTCTTGGATCATTAGTAATAAATTTCTGTTTTATTTTGTTTTGTCTCTCTTTTCTTTTAATGTCTCTAGGATCCCTTCTTCTTCCTCCCTCCATGAGTTTCTAACTCTTTCCGAAGGGTGGAGGTGACGGATTCAGGGTTAGAGAAGATGAATGAATGTTATTATTCTAAGTTCGTGATTAGTATTTTGATTACTTGAGTTTATGTTAAATCATTTATCTTGTAATGCTTCATAACTAAACATGATTTATTATAAGTTTCTAAATTCTCTAATCTAAACCGTAAATCTAAACCTCCACCAAACGGAATTCTCTTCTTATTTCTTGTTTTAGTTTTAATTGTTCTTGTTTCTTGCTTTAGATAATTAAAAATCAAAAATCTCAAAACCAACTTATTTCTTCTCTCCTTCTTTCCCCCAATCGACATCACACTAACAACGAAATCTCTCCCTCCTTGTGTTCGACCCGTACTTGCCACGTCTTCATAGACGCCGTGCACTTGCGGTATAAATAAAAATCTCAACATTAACCTACTCCCGTACTCTGTCTATGAGCAAATGAACCTTGGTCCACTAAAACCCTCTAGGACAACCCTTCAATTTGCTGATTGCTCTATTAAGAAACCAAGAGGTGTAGTAGAGGATGTTTTGATCAAGGTTGGTGACTTCATTTACCCAGTGGATTTTGTCGTACTAGACACCGCGCCTGTTGTAAATCCTAAACAACAAATCCCTGTAATTCTAGGCAGACCCTTTTTAGTCACTTCTGAAGCATTGATAAACTGTCGAAATGGGCTCATGCAATTATCTTTTGGGAACTTAAAAGCTGAATTTAATATCTTTCATGTTGATAGTGAGTCCGAAATAATATGCAATCAAAGTGATGTTGTGATGAGAGCACGTACCTATAAGATTTCTGAATCAAATAAATCATCACAAAATCAAAAAGGAAGTGAGAAAAGGAGGAGTAATTCATCTACACACCCACCATCACTCGAGCAAATAAGAGAACCTATTTATGTGAGGGGTGTGGAACCTGTGACTCAGGACTCTCATTGCAACATGGGGAACAATTCAACTGGATACATGCACCAATATGGTGTCATTCAATCCAGTTCTGACTATGGTTGACTTTGAGCAAATTCCATGCTTCCACCGCAGTTCACCAAGGTAATAAGTGCATTTGCTTTATATTTGCATACATTAAGGACAATGCATGATTTAGGTGTGGGGGGGTGTTTATGTATATATTTATCTATATAGCTGTCTTTTATTTCAAAAAAAAAATTCATCAATGTTTCATGACATAGCTTAAGATTAAACTGCCAAAACCCGTGTACAAATTGCATTGATTTTTTTGTTCCTTATTATATAGTTCTGCTTGTAGAAATTATGACATAAATTGAAGTTCCAAAGAAATAACCCATTACCCTTTAAGACATGTATGCACTTAAATTGGATGAATCAAATCTTTGAAGTGGTTGATAAAAAACAGAGGTTGAGGAAAATATACCGGGAAGTGTGGACTTCTAATAGCAATTAAGCCTTGAGGAAAATAAAAATAAAGGAATAAAGTGAGGAAACACATTTTGCAAAATGACTACAAAAGCCCAAGCCTTTGAGTCACTGGTCCGTAGGGGTATCTTGAAACCCGGTAACTTGAGTCTACCAGCTCGGGATTATCGACCAAACTCGCTACACGAATGCAAAAAGGGTAAAAGTGTCAAAAAGCAAATGTGTTGAATCACGGAAGAAAAGAAAAAAATATATATATACACTCGAGGCCCAAAGCTAAAAGAATGATTCATGCCATGGTTGATCCGAATGATACTTCACCACCAGAGGAGGCGTGCAAAATAATTTAAGTGATATCATGTGTAGAAGGGTTAGTGGTGTGCATGTTGGAGGAACAAAGACCAAGTCATATTTTTAATGAGTTAGATTCATATAATGAGCATACAAGAATTCGAAGTGAGATGTATAAGGTTGAGGTAGGGATATTGAGAGCTATTAATGGATTGTTGAATTATGACTTTGTGGGTATGTCAACTGAAAACCCTCACGAGACAAAACTCGTCCTCCTTGGCAACAAGGAGGTTTAAAGGCTTGTTGCACATGCTAAGTGCAACCGTGATTCCTACGAAAATGAGTTAGGATTTCCCTGTTTTTATTTTCTGTTTTGCTAGGGACTAGCAAAATCTAGGTGTGGGGGTATTTGATGCATTGCATACATTGCATCATATGTCTTTCATTTAGATTACTTTTATATCAATAAATGCTACTAAGGTATGTGTTTAGTCTTATTTACAGAATACAGGGACCTGAATGCAAATTACCCACATTCCGAGCATAAACGCGTGCAAAAGACTCATTTCTATCATAAAGACCAAGTTCAAGCTTATCGGGTTTCAAATGGAAATATATCCAAGCATAAAAGCATTCAAGACCTAATCACAAAAAGAACAAGGACTTGAGCACAAAAGTAGCCGGGGACTCAATTGCAAAAAGACAAGGACCTAATTGCAAATCACGAGTAGCTTTTATCTTGGAGAAAATCTAAAGAAAAATCAATGTGGATCTTCAAATATATAAAAGAATTAATCCGGAACTCAAAAGAATGGAAAGAATCAATCCAGACGCGTAAAAGAGGATCAAATCATACCATAAACATTCAACCAAAATCTGGACCAAATCAGAGCATGATGTGCGGCGATTCCGCCGCATATCACACATACCATGCGGCGATTCCGCCGCCCCCTGGTCGATCTGTGTGCTCCAATTTTGTCCAGTCATGTCTGGACACGTGTACTCTCCAATTCTATACTTAGGTCTCTTGTAACAACTATAAATAGACCCGAGAACGATGTTAGAAGGGTCCTTAGTCTTTGGTTGTAGTTTTTATCCTTAATCTTAGTTTTGTATTCTTCTTTTCATTAATAAAATTCTGTCTTTTATTTCTTTCTTCTAGCTTTCTTTTTTAATGTCTCAAGGACCCCTTCTTCCTCCCTCTATGAGTTTCTAACTCCTTCCAAAGGGTGGAGGTGACGGATTTAGGGTGAAGAGAAGATGAATGAATGTTATTATTTTAATTTCGTGTTAGTATATTTTGATTACTTGAGTTTATGTTAAATCATTTATCATGTAATGCTTTATAACTAATATGATTTATTATAAGTTTCTGAATTCTCTAATCTAAACCTTAAATCTAAACCTCCACCCGACGGAATTCACCTCTTTATTCTTGTTTTAGTTTTAATTGTTCATGTTTCTTTCTTTAGATAATTAAAATTAAAAATCTCAAAAACCAACTTATTTCTTCTCTCCTTCTTTCCCCCAATCGAAATCACACTAATAACAAATCTCTTCCTCCTTGTGTTCGACCCGTATTTGTCACGTCTCCATTGACGTCGTGCACTTGCGGTATAAATTAAATTCACATCATGGTGCACTCCATCACTAAATGGATCGAGTTTTGGTTCGAGTGAAATTAAGACATCTAACTAATTGGGAGTTATAATGTGTAGCTAGATACCGTTTATAGCTTGTGATATTAAGCTCTTAATATCACTGTCAACTTTGTCTAGATCATCTCATAGGTCACACCGCAAAAACAAGGAAACAAGAAGCTTGATTTTTGGTTCATATGATGTGTCGGGTTTCTTATAGAAAATATGACACATGTGGTGAACAAGTAAAATCAATTATGTTGTGATATATAACATAATTAGAATCATGATAAATTCATATGAGATGCATATATTATGGGGTGCAATAATTTATTATTGCATATGATAATATGTTGCATAAGTTGTGAATTTGCTAAACCCCCTTAAAGTTCAAATTTTGTTGGAAATAAATCCAAAATTTGAAAAGGCAAAATCGGGTAAAAGTTCGATAATCTGTTTATGGTTCGGTCGACCGAAGGTTCTGTGGATCGGTCAACCGAACGTGGAACGGATGGTCAGAGTTAATTGACCGAACTTGACTAAAGTGCCTGGAGTTCTGGTACGGTATACCGAACCAGAAACGGTCGACCGAACAATGTCCAGTTCCGATATTTTCGGTTAACCGAATGGCACTCAGTTTTAGACGTAGGATCGTCTGATCGGTTAAGGAGAATTTTTCTCCTTAAGAATCGGTCATCCGTCTAGTGCACGGTAATACGAACGTGACATATTCGGTTAACCAAGTATGTCTCGGTAAACCGAACCCCGATCGATTTTCTGCCTTTGATAATTAAAAGATTAATTTGATTGATGGTTGGATTAGCTCCAAACTTGGTCAAACGTTTTGTGGATGCATGTAATGCATTATGGAATTAGTTTGTGAGAGAAAATGTCATGAGAACATGACTTAAGAATAGCCATGATTGAGAGTAAGATTGGAGCCTATAAATAGGTCATTATTCTCCTTAATTATGTTAGATGTTTTTCTAATTATTTTCTCTCCCAATTCACCACAAAAAGTCACGAAAATTCTCTTAGTTTTCTAAGTCTTTGGAAGGAGAAATCTCAGAGATTAAAGAAGGGGTTTGTAGCTAGATTCTAAGCTAGTTTGGAGATTGATTGGCTAGCTCCTTTCTCTCCAACCTTGTTTAGGGTTTGGTGAACACTCGGAGTCATCCGGCGCAACGGGAAGCGACGATCGTCTTCTTAAGCATCTCTGGATGATCAAAAAGTTTTAGAAAACTTCTAGGTATGAATTTCAGAGTCCTTTGTGTTTGTTTTAATAAAGTTTTGAAACTAGTTATTGAAACAAACTGATGCATGCATGAAACAGATCATAGAAAATTGTAATTGATCCTTATTGTGCATAAAAAATTCGAAAATATATGTGTGCAATTAAACTAGAAATCCTACACTGGATAGAGCATGGATAACCCAAACGGTCGACCGTTCTTGACCTTTTGTTCGACCGGTCACTTGAGTTAACTAATTGTTGGTGTGATCGTTATGTGTTGGATCGATCGTTGTTCTGATCCAAATGGTCGACCGATAGAAATTGAGAGTGAGTCGTGAGTCCCAGCTTTGTTCGGTCGACCGAGTCCCCATTGTCGTTCGACCATTGGGACATTTATTTTATTTGTGTGGCGTAGACCATCCAAATGGTCAACCGCCTATGACCTTTTATTCGATCGGTTGGTCGTTTTGTTTGTTGGTTGGTTCGACCGGTCTAGGAGACGATCGAGCCTTGTGCGTTCTTGGAGGGAACCGGTTGACTGGTATGCCTGTTTGGTCGACCGTTCTTTGCTTAGTCTGGCTTTTGTTTGTGTTGTGGGATCAGATTTGAGGGCAACAGATCCTCGACCTTTTCGGGGCAACGATACGGACACTCCGACCTGATAGTGATATGTGGTGCCTATGTGCACGTGTTGTTGGTCGAGGATGTTTCCGGTTGTGCTGCCCTGGTGCACCTGTGGGTGTTGGGTGAGAGGACCCTTGAGACTCATTGTGGTTCGTGTTTGCTGTGGCGGGGAGAGAGATCCTTAGAGATCAGTTTTGACGACGACATTTATATTGTTGCATTTTGTATCATACCATGTTTTTTTTTGTCTGGTTCATTTATGTGATAGATGTTGGCATACAGGGTTTCCTTATGGTAAGACCACTTGTTACATTTTTTAAAATTTTCGTTGTTTCAAGAATGTTACCGTTACGATCCACTTGTGAATCCTTCACGTGGTGAAATTTGCATCAGAGGAAAGACCATGTTCTCAGGCTACCACAAAAATCCCGAGCTTGCCAAAGAAGCAATCAAAGATGGCTGGTTTCATACTGGTAAGACCACTGTTATGATATTTTCAGGTGACACTTATTTTCATCCTCTTTAGATGATAGGTTCTGTGTATGGTAACTTTCCTCCTCCTCCGTTGACTTATTTTCAGCATCCATCCGACACTTATTTTCTCCCACACTGCGGTGAATTCACACATTTTTCTTTTATTGTAAATAGATTTGATTGGTTCATGTTTAGATAATTCATATTGGTTATTTTGGTGTAGTTCAGGATGGGATAAGGGATTTGGAGTTTTTGCATGTGCGTTTGGTGTACCTTTGCAATCAACAAAAGTACTTCTATTATCACCTTATTTATTTACTTACTTACAATTTCACTCCATTTTAACTTGCAGTCCGCATAACGGCGAAAAAGTAGAAATTCCCAAGAGATCATAATTCAATATCAGAGCTAAGTTAAAACTTAAAATCTCAAATGGAACAATTACATGCACATCAAAACACAAACATTACAAGTACAACAACAACTATAGAAGGCGGCCATCAGATCACATTATATAATCAAACCATGACATTAATCTACAAGTCATAAACTTGCTTGCCAGTGAACTTGACTTCAATTGGGCTGACATTCTTCCCAATGGACCTAAAATTCTGGCCAACACCTTGCCTACCAGCATTCACCTTCTCAGGGTACACTCCATCCTTGGGGTGCAAATATTGCACCTCCCCATTAGGGAAAACCCTATAGAATTGGTACTTGAGCTTGTACTTTGACCTCAACCTTGTCCCAAGTGCTAAGCATTGCTCCTTCCTAGCCAACTTTAGCAAATTGGGTCCCTCCCTCATTATGGCTGCGCCGCCAGTGGGCATCTCGAAGACTTGCTCTTTCGGGGACTCCCAGGTGATCACGTAAAATTCCTCTACTTGGGCCTTCTTAAGGAGCCCCCCAGTGCTCCCCCCGAAAATAGGGGAGGGCGTGTTCGGGTCGAGTTCGGGTGGAGTAAAGCCCACTGGGGCGGTTTCGGTTGCGGTTGCGGATTCCTCTGCGGCTGATAATTTGAATGAGAAGGGTTTTGGAGAGAGGAAGGAGGGTTTTTTCATCCATGGGACGAGGATGGAGATGGTGGTTGGTTTTGGGGAGGTGGTGATGGTGGTTGGAGTGAACAAGGAGGTATGTGTTGCCATTGCCATTGGGAAGTAGAGTTTGAATTAAGATGGGGAAAGAGTGAGAGAATGGTGTGATGCATGAGAACTTAGACGAGGGATCAAGGAGTGGAAGATGTGGATTTGTGGGGTCACTAGAAGATAAGGGATAAGGATTTTGTCCAATGAGAGGTGTGAATTTGATATGCAACATCTCTCTTTCGATTGTCTTAGATTTTTCATTTTTTTCTAATGATAAGAAAAGCTTAATATTGCCATCCAACTTGCAGATTTATGTAAGTTGAATGAGATTTTGATTATATCATGATTTAATACTTTATAATAGTCTATTCAATTAGTCATATATGATCACTCTACAAGTAGAACAAGTAACAAATAAAAACCGACGTGGTAGGGTGTCTTCCACGTCTCTCTTGTAGAGTGACCATATATGGTTTTAAAATATATGATTGTACTAAATCATATATTTACCGGTGATCAATCATATATGATCACTCTACTAATTTTGTCTAATTAGTCAATTAGTCATACATGATCATATATGGTTTAGTAAAACCGACGTGGTATAGGGTGTCTTCCACGTCGGTTAACTAAATCCAATGTGGTAGGGTTTGTTTTTTTAAAATATATTAAAAAGACCTCATACCACATCAGTTTTAGTAAAAACCGACGTGGTAATGGGTCTTCCACGTCGGTTTGAATTAACTGATGTGGAAACCACCCTTCAACGTCGATTTTAGTACAACTGACGTGGTAGGAGGTCTTCCACGTCGGTTTAAAACCAACGTGGTAGATAATTTTCCAGCAGTGTCAACCACCCATTAGGATGAATGAAAAAAATGTCCTTGCAGTCTTAATTCCGGTGATTTATTTTCATTTTAATATTCTAGAATTATTAGACATTAGACTCTATGTCACATTAGAAACTCTCACCAAAACAGCTCGTTTACCATCATCTTATGCTGAGAAATCATAAAAATAATAATAAACATCTATCAATGAAAAAAGTTTAAAAAAATGTAAAAACACTTTTTTGCACATGCATCTTAGAAGTTGTTATAATCTGCATTAAAAAAGTATTAATAATAATGTAAAAACTCCAATGTAGTAAAAAAAATTACGTGTGGTGAGAGCTATTGAAATAACATTTCTACGCGACTGATATATTTCTAAAACATCTTCATAATGCATATTTCTAAAATAAACTCCAAAGTTTGGGAACTACTAAACGTCGCCCCAAAACTACTTAAATCACCCCTTGAAATTACCAAATTGCCCTTAACAATACATTTAATACCCAGATCGTCCCGTGTCTTTAAACAAGGTTTTTGACTCAGTTTTACTAACATTCCTAGTACCAACATCACGAAAATGTCTGGCGAAACACCTAGATCAGGCGAAGTAACGGAGACGGATTTTTTTTTCCGACTCGGGCGTCTGGCTAAGACGCCTGCACCATCGTGGAGGCGTCTGGCTAAGACGCCTCCACCATGGTTGAGGCGTCTTATCCAGACGCCTCCACGATGGTCCAGGCGTCTTAGCCAGACGCCTATACCATGGTCTAAGCGTCTCGCTAAGACGCCTCAACCATGGTGGAGGCGTCTTAGCCAGACGCCTCCACGATGGTACAGACGTCTTAGCCAGACGTCCCTTTTTTTTAATTTTTTTGTCAAATTAAAATTATACGGTGTGTTATCTCAAATTATTTGACGTTTCTTTGCAAGTTTTCGGTGGTAACCGGTCGGGTTACAATGAGTTTTTTTGCAAGTGATGAAGATTCAAAAAAATTCCAGATCCAACATTTTCTAAGTTCCAAAATCCCCCGGTGGTAAAACATCCTGACTTACAAATACCACCTCGACAGGTCGTTCGGGGGTCTGGAAATTTTTGAAGTTTCGGTGTACCGAAAGGGTATCGGTCATCCGAATATAGTAATTATTAACTTATTAATTAATTAATTTAACAATTATCTAAATTTATAATCAATTATTTTTTAAAAAAAATAATAAAAAATAATAAAAAATTACGGACGTCCGACGGAGCCGCCCCCACGTAGGAGGGGGCGTCTGGCTAAGACGCCTCCCTAATGGGGGAGGCGTCTTACACAGACGCATGTCCCAAGGGCATAGCGTCTGGGTAAAACGCCTACCCGATGGGTAAGGCGTCTGGGTAAAACGCCTCCCCCATGGGGGAGGCGTCTTAGCCAGACGCCCCCTCCTACGTGGGGCGGCTCTGTCGGACGCCCGTAATTTTTTTATTATTTATTATTATTTTTTTATTAAAAAGATGTTAGATATTTTACCAGATTCGAGTACACTGGGGCGTTCGTTGGTTCAATACTGACCTCCAAAACATTATTTTTTATGATTATAAGAGGAATATGAAGAGAAATGTGTGATAGGAGGTTAAAATGTCGCGTTATAGCAGTAGAAATGAGAGAAGGGCAAAATGGTAATTTCAAGGGGCGATTTAAGTAATTTTGGGGCGATGTTTAGCAATTCAGCAAAGTTTTGCATAATAAATCTCAGAACTAAAAGATAAACAAAAAAGTCAGAAACACAAAGAATGAGTATAATGCATAACTAGACCTGGGTAACAGGTTTGGCCGCACGGCCGACCCGGCCCGACACGAGATCCAAGTCTATGCATGAGAAGTTAAAACAAAGATATTATGCAAAAGCAAGATGAACTCAAAATCTACAATGCGAAAACAACATAAACTCCAACTTTTTGAAGAAAATTTAAATTAATTTAACAATCTCAGAGCTTATGTCTAGTGAATCAGAAGATACACTTTTGCTTGTATGCAACTTTCAATGCAATGTTTCGTTAAGAAAGGTTATACAAACTTCAAGAATGATTCCTGACTTGTCAAAGGCCCCATCAAGGAATAAGTTGGAGTTGTGATCACCTAACATGATCTCAAGGTATATGAAGAGCTATAAGAGATAAATCTAAAAGCTTTTATCACGAATCTCAACCTCTCTACTGAGATTATTGAGGATATATATCATGTAGAGATATTATATTCTTACTAATGAGCCAGGCAATTTCTACTGGAAAGACACACCAACACGGGACAATATTCAGTTAAATTAGGTTGGAAATGTAAAGACGTGAGAGAGAGTGGGAAGTATGTGGTGGTATGGGTGGAGTGATGTGTGTAGTGGGTGGAGGTATGGTGAGGCGTATGGGTAGGTGTAGGGTTTGTTTATAAAAACCAAAACTCAACCCTTTTTCCCCTTTTCTCTTCTCCATTTCGTTTCCACTCAAACCTCACCCTTCCCTTCCTTCCGGCGGACCAGGAGGAGAAGATCTCCGGCGGCGTGGTGGAGGCGAGCTCGAGGAAGGAGCGTGAGGAGGTCTTCGGAGACGGCGGTGCGCGAGCGAGGCTCCGGCGGGTCTTCATCGTCTTTAAAGGTATGCCAAGTCTTCATAGTAACTCCCCAAGAGGTGTGGGACTGTAGGGGGCGGCGTTGGTGTCGTTTCCCCAGCGAAAACCCGACTGTACGGAGGTGGAAGACGCTCTGTTCGGTCGACCGATTGAGAATTCGGTCGACCGAACATCGTCTAAATGATGCCTGTTCAGTGGCGATATTGTAGTGTTTCGGTCGATCGTGTGAGGTTCGGTCGACCGATATTTTATAAAAATAACTTGCTGCCCGAAAACGGTCGAACGACGTCTGTGTGACGGTCGGCCGTTTATGCCAAATTTTAGCGGGAATATTTTATAAGGGTTATATTAGTCCGGTCGACCGGTGGTTGTTCGGTCGACCGATCCCAGTAGATAGGGTAGACAGGCCTTCGGCCGACCGAATGTGTGTCTCGGTCGACCGAACTGCGCAAAGTCGGTCAAGAGCGTTGACCATCTAAACGGTCGACCGCTCTGGATCCGGTCGACCGACCGCGTGCAGTTTTCCTGTAGTGAAGTGCCTGTTGATCCGGTGGACCGAAAGAGTTTCGGTCGACCGAATGCAGTGGGCAAGATTCATGCAGTTTTCCTTATCGGTTGAACGGACCCTGGTTCGACTGACAGGATATATATGTATATAAAACGTATAGCGTAGACCTTCCAAACAGTCGACCGCTAGATTTGACCTTGTTCGACTGATGGGTCTAATTATCTTTCCTTGGTGGATTTATCCACATGCGTGACGTCGAGCAGAGGCGACTACCGGCTGCCGAGCCCACGGTCGATCACCGGACCTCGGAGCTACGAATTTCACCTACAACGAGAGCGTATTTCTGTTGGACCCCTCGTGGATGCCTGTGCGGCAGAGAGGGATGCCTTCCATGCCTGTGTGGGTGGTAGATGCCTCCTTCCCTGGTGGGGGAAGGGGTTGCACTTTCCGTGTGTCGGAGAGCGAGGTCACTTGTGCCTGTGCGGCCGAGAGACGCCTTCTTCCCTGGTGGGGGAAGGGGATGCACTTTCCCTGTGGAGGAGAGCAGCGACCCCCTCGTGTGGGCCTGGATTGGCAGGGGGGATGCCTTCCATGCCCCTGTGTGCGGCTAGGAGATGAGAGCGACGACCCCCTCGTGTGGGCCTGGATTGGCAGGGGAGATGTTTTCCATGCCCCTGTGTGCGGCTGGGAGATGGACCGTGGTGGCGGTTGGGCATTCATTGGGCCCGAGGCGGATTGCATTGCATGAGCATTCTTGGCATTTTTATCTGTATTTCTTTATATGTTAGGAGATGTTGGCATACGGGGTTCCTTTCGGGAACTCAGGCAGATTTTATGTTTTATTTTCAGGGAGCAGCCAGTCTTAGGTTGGTGGTGACCGAGGGGAGTGCCTCCGGGATCGGGTCCTGTCTCTTTATCTTTTTGTAGAGGTAGTGATTACTGTAGTTATGTTTAGACATGTAATCACTCTTTTGACACTCTGTATTATGACTTCCACATGGAGATATTTTATATATATATTCTGTTGACTTTTCCAGTAACGTGCCCCGGTTGACCCTTGACGGTCGTATGTTTATGTTTTAAATTTTGAAAAATTTCTTCCGCTGTTTCGGGACGTTACAACTTGGTATCAGAGCCTTGATCTCGGCGTATTTTCCAAAGAAACCACCATCGAGTTAGGATTAGAGTCTAGAGGTCCATTGCATGCATTCATGATCATTCTGATGTGAGTCTTTTTGTTCTGTAGAGTGATGCCTCCGAGACGGGTTGTGCCTGTGGTTGAGACTCGCAGTTCGAGCGAGACTGAGAGAGAGGAGGCCCGGGAGGCAGAGCGCAGAATCCTGTTCGACACCGTGGAGCGGTTGAGCGGGATGTTAGAGCGCGAGGCAGCGCAGAGTGCGCAGGCGGGGGCCGGTGCGATGCACGACCGGTTCATGAGGCAGCACCCTCCGACTTTTGCTGGGCAGATGGATGCAGAGGCAACTGAGGAGTGGATCCTCACTATGTAGACGATCTTCAGGGCTATCGACTGTACCCCGGAGAAGAAGGTGGACCTGGCCACCTATGTGCTGAGAGGAGCTGCAGCGAACTGGTGGAGGTCGACTTCAGCAGTTGTGTTCACTGGTCGAGAGGATGTGTCATGGGAGGAGTTCGTTGAGGAGTTCAACGAGCAGTACTTTCCGGAGCATGTGCGAGACGGGAAGCGGGTGGAGTTCCTGGCCCTGGAGCAGGGGAGCATGACACTGGAGGAGTACATTGGGAAGTTTAACGCCCTTGAGCGTTACTGTCCGGAGATTTTCGTCACTCAGGCGCAGAGGTCGATGAAGTTTGTCGGGGGACTCCGGAAGCAGCTGAGGACCCGGGTGCTGTTGAGCATGCCGCGCACCTTGGCGGATGCAGTGAGGAGTGCCACTATCATGGAGAGGGACTACCGGGAGAATTATCAGGATGATAGGAGGTCGGTAGGGAGATCCTCAAGGAGGCCAGGAGGGCAGAGTTCGGGGAAGTCGGGCAAGAGGCCTCGGATCGAGTCAGCAGGGGCGCCGCAGCCAGAGGCGTGCAGGAGCTGTGACAGAGTGCACACTGGGCGCTGCTTTGGGTCGGTTACTTGTCATGGTTGTGGTCAGCAGGGCCACTTCGTCAGGAACTGCCCTAGCAAGGGCGCTGGACCGAGCAGACCTCCGGGACTTCTGAGTGTCAGTGGAGGCGGAGCTAGGAGACCTGCAGCACCGCAGCAGGGTCAGCGCACTGGACGAGTCTTCACTATCCAGGCAGAGGAGGCGAGGGACGCCAGCACCGTCATGGAAGGTACACTTCTTGTGGCAGGTTTAGAGGCTAGAGTGCTTTTTGATTGTGGCGCTATACACTCGTTCATCTCGGAGCGATTTGCGGGGGTGTTGGGCTGTACCCTTGCGATGTTGACTGCCACTTTGGAGGTCAGCACACCCCTGGGTCTGGTGGGCACTGTGGGGAGCTTCATCCCCGGCGCCACGGTTGTTTCGGGAGACCAAGATTTTCCGGTAGATCTGGTCTTGCTACCGATGGAGGACTTCGACGTTATTCTTGGGATGGACTGGTTGTCCCGGCATGACGTGCGTGTCCTTTGCCGTGAGAGGAAGGTTTTGATTCCGAGGATGGGGTTGCCTGATATCATGATTAGAGGAGTCAGGAACAGAGGAGGCCGCATTGTGGTGTCAGCTTTGAGGGCTCAAAAGTTGATGCAGCAGGGTTGCAGAGCGTTTCTGGCGACGCTGGTTGTTCCAGAGGCTGAGTCACTGAGGCTGGACGAGATAGATGTGGTACGGGAGTTTACAGAGGTGTTTCCAAATGATATTCCAGGATTGCCACCTCCGCGAGAGATGGAGTTTTGCATTGAGCTGGCAGCAGACACCTCACCGCAGTCGAAGGCCCCGTATAGGATGGCGCCCGCGGAGTTGGCAGAGTTGAAGAAGCAGCTACAGGAGCTGATGGAGGCTGGATTCATCAGACCGAGTGTCTCACCTTGGGGCGCGCCAGTGCTGTTTGTGAAGAAGAAGGACGGGTCTTTGCGGATGTGCATTGACTATAGGATGTCGAACAAGGTCACCATCAAGAATAGGTATCCCCTACCTAGGATTGAGGACCTGTTCGATCAGTTGCAGTCAGCGAAGGTCTTCTCTAAGATAGACCTACGCTCAGGATACCATCAGCTGAGGATCCGAGAGGAGGATGTCCAGAAGACAACATTCAGGACCAGATATGGGCACTATGAGTTTTTGGTGATGTCTTTTGGGTTGACGAACGCTCCGGCAGCTTTCATGGATCTGATGAACCGGACGTTCAGGCAGTACTTGGATAGTTGTGTCGTTGTCTTTGTGGATGATATCCTGATTTACTCACCCAATGTGGAGCAGCACAGAGAGCACCTGCGGATCGTACTTAGCATTTTGAGAGACCAGAGGTTGTATGCTAAGTTTTCGAAATGCGAATTCTGGCTGGACAGAGTCGCATTTCTTGGTCACATCGTTTCTGCAGAGGGCATTTCGGTGGATCCGGCGAAGGTAGAGGCAGTGACTGAGTGGAGAGCCCCTACGAGCGTGACGGAGATCAGAAGCTTTGTTGGGTTGGCGGGTTATTACCGTCGCTTCATCAAAGACTTCTCGAGGTTAGCTGCACCTCTGACTGCCCTAACGCAGAAGGGAGTCACTTTTGTTTGGTCCCAGAAGTGCGAGGATAGCTTTTAGGAGTTGAAGAGACGATTGACGACAGCCCCAGTTTTGACGCTGTCGAGCGGCACAGGAGGTTTTGTGGTCTACAGTGATGCGTCTGGCATTGGTTTGGGTTGCGTGTTGATGCAGCACGAGAGGGTGATTGCATACGCTTCGAGGCAGCTGAAGACTCATGAGAGGAATTACCCGACGCATGACTTGGAGTTGGCAGCCGTTGTGCACGCACTGAAGACCTGGAGACACTACCTGTATGGAGAGCAGTTCGAGGTATTCACCGACCACCAGAGTCTGAAGTACCTCTTCTCCCAGAAGGAGTTGAATATGAGACAGCGCCGTTGGTTGGAGTTTATTAAGGACTACGATTTCACCATCTCCTACCACCCGAGGAAGGCGAATTCAGTTGCAGACGCCTTGAGTAGGAGAGTGGGGCTATCAGTTGCTGGCATGTGCCTTCAGGAGTGGAGACTGCTTGAGTCATTGGCAGAGTGGAGGTCGTTCACTGGGGACTCTGAGGGAGCAGTGTTAGCTGGGTTGCGGGTAGAGCCACAGACTGTTTCACAGGTAGTACAGGCGCAGCATGAGGATGATGAGTTGGCCAGTTTGCTGGAGTTGACTGCCAGAGAGGGGTCAGATTTCAGTGTTGGGGTCGATGGAGGTCTGAGATTCAGAGGGCGGATCCGGGTGCCGAGGGTTGATGGGATGAGAGATGACATCATGGAGGAGGCACACAGAGCGAAGTACACCATCCATCCAGGGAGCACGAAGATGTATAAGGACCTGCAGCGGAACTTCTGGTGGAGAGGCTTGAAGAAGGACATTGCAGAGTTCGTGAGTCGGTGTTTGGTCTGTCAGCAGGTGAAGATCGAGCACCAGAGGCCAGCTGGACCTATGCAGAGTATCGAGCTTCCAGAGTGGAAGTGAGAGCACGTGACGATGGACTTCGTTACGGGGCTACCGAAGACGAGGCGGTTCCATGACGCGATTTGGGTGATAGTCGATAGACTGACCAAGTTGGCGCACTTTCTGGCCATCAGGACCACCTTGCCTTTGGAGAGTCTGGCGAAGCTGTATGTAGAGGAGATCGTCAGATTACACGGAGTACCAGTGAGCATCATCTCTGACAGAGATCCGAGATTCACATCCAGATTTTGGGGGAGTCTGCAGCAGGCACTGGGGACACGTCTGAAGTTCAGTACAACTTTTCACCCACAGACAGACGGTCAGTCAGAGAGGACTATCCAGACCTTGGAGGATATGCTGAGGGCTTGCACGCTGGACTGGGCTGGACACTGGGAGAGCATCTACCTCTGATCGAGTTCGCCTACAACAACAGCTACCATGCTAGTATTGGGATGGCACCGTATGAGGCGTTGTACGGGAGGCCGTGCAGATCGCCGGTATGCTGGAGTGACGTAGGCGAGAGGCAGTTAATGGGTCCAGAGCTTGTGCAGATGTACGTAGAGAATGTTGACCTGATCAGGAGGAGGTTGGCTACAGCACAGAGCAGACAGAAGAGTTATGCTGACCGACGCAGACGGACCTTGAGCTTCGAAGTTGGAGATCACGTCTTCCTGAAGATTTCACCAGCTCGGGGAGTGATGAGGTTCGGGAAGAAGGGGAAGCTCAGTCCGAGGTATGTCGGACCTTTTGAGATCTTGGACCGTGTCGGGGAGGTCGCCTACAGAGTTGCTTTGCCACCACAGTTCTCTGGCCTTTACAACGTCTTCCATGTTTCTATGTTGAAGAAGTACGTTGCAGACCCGACACATGTGATAGAGATTGCAGTGCCTGAGATCCGGCAGGACTTGTCACTTGAGGAGAGGCCAGTTGAGAGCATCGATCGGATGGACCATCAGCTCAGGAGGAGGACCATTCCGATGGTTAAGGTCAGATGGCAGCATCACAGTGAGCGCGAGGCCACCTGGGAGATCGAGGAGGAAGTTCGGAAGCAGTATCCGGAGCTTTTCGGTGAGTTACCTTTCTGATTTCGAGGCGAAATCCTTTTAAGGAGGGTGGATTGTAAAGACGTGAGAGAGAGTGGGAAGTATGGGGTGGTATGGGTGGAGTGATGTGTGTAGTGGGTGGAGGTATGGTGAGGAGTATGGGTAGGTGTAGGGTTTGTTTATAAAAACCAAAACTCAACCCTTTCTCCCCTTTTCTCTTCTCCATTTCGTTTCCACTCAAACCTCACCATTCCCTTGCTTCCGGCGGACCAGGAGGAGAAGATCTCCGGCGGCGTGGTGGAGGCGAGCTCGAGGAAGGAGCGTGAGGAGGTCTTCGGAGACGGCGGTGCGCGAGCGAGGCTCCGGCGGGTCTTCATCGTCTTTAAAGGTATGCCAAGTCTTCATAGTAACTCCCCAAGAGGTGTGGGACTGTAGGGGGCGGCGTTGGTGTCGTTTCCCCTACGAAAACCCGACTGGACGAAGGTGGAAGACGCTCTGTTCGGTCGACCGATTGAGAGTTCGGTCGACCGAACAGCGTCTAAATGATGCATGTTCAGTGACGATATTGTAGTGTTTCGGTCGACCGTGTGAGGTTCGGTCGACCGATATTTTATAAAAATAACTTGCTGCCCGAAAACGGTCGAACGACGTCTGTGTGACGATCGACCGTTTATGCCAAATTTTAGCGGGAATATTTTATAAGGGTTATATTAGTCCGGTCGATCGGTGGTTGTTCGGTCGACCGATCCCAGTAGATAGGGTAGACAGACCTTCGGCCGACCGAGTGTGTGTCTCGGTCGACCGAACTGCGCAAAGTCGATCAAGAGCGTTGACCATCTAAACGGTCGACCGCTCTGGATCCGGTCGACCGACCGCGTGCAGTTTTCCTGTAGTGAAGTGCCTGTTGATCCGGTGGACCGAAAGAGTTTCGGTCGACCGAATGCAGTGGGCAAGATTCATGCAGTTTTCCTTATCGGTTGAACGGACCCTGGTTCGACCGACAGGATATATATGTATATAAAACGTATAGCCTAGACCTTCCAAACAGTCGACCGCTAGATTTGACCTTGTTCGACTGATGGGTCGAATTATCTTTCCTTGGTGGATTTATCCACATGCGTGACGTCGAGCAGAGGCGACTACCGGCTGCCGAGCCCACGGTCGATCATCGGACCTCGGAGCTACGGATTTCACCTACGATGAGAGCGTATTTCTGTTGGACCCCTCGTGGATGCTTGTGCGGCAGAAAGGGATGCCTTCCATGCCTGTGTGGGTGGTAGATGCCTCCTTCCCTGGTAGGAGAAGGGGTTGCACTTTCCGTGTGTCGGAGAGCGAGGTCACTTGTGCCTGTGTGGCCGAGAGACGCCTTCTTCCCTGGTGGGGGAATGTGATGCACTTTCCCTGTGGAGGAGAGCGGCGACCCCCTCGTGTGGGCCTGGATTGGCAGGGGGGATGCCTTCCATGCCCCTGTGTGCGGCTGGGAGATGAGAGCGGCGACCCCCCTCGTGTGGGCCTGGATTGGCAGGGGGGATGTTTTCCATGCCCCTGTGTGCGGCTGGGAGATGGACCATGGTGGCGGTTGGGCATTCATTGGGCCCGAGGCGGATTGCATTGCATGAGCATTCTTGGCATTTTCATCTGTATTTCTTTATATGTTAGGAGATGTTGGCATACGGGGTTCCTTTCGGGAACTCAGGCAGATTTTATGTTTTATTTTCAGGGAGCAGCCAGTCTTAGGTTGGTGGTGACCGAGGGGAGTGCCTCCGGGATCGGGTCTTGTCTCTTTATCTTTTTGTAGAGGTAGTGATTACTGTAGTTATGTTTAGACATGTAATCACTCTTTTGACACTCTGTATTATGACTTCCACATGGAGATATTTTATATATATATTCTGTTGACTTTTCCAGTAACGTGCCCCGGTTGACCCTTGACGGTCGTATGTTTATGTTTTAAATTTTGAAAAATTTCTTCCGCTGTTTCGGGACGTTACAGGAAATCAATACAGAATCACTATATTGTTATATGGGGAAAACAATTATGCTCATAAATTTTGCCTACAGAGATTTTAATCTTCTGCTGGTAATTCTTACATAACAAAGCCCACCTTGATAATAGCTTGAAGACAATGGAGATTAAGCTAACCTTTAAATGTTGTTGTTGCATTAATTCTCAAGAAGAAACCCATCATCACCTCTTCTTTGAAAGTATAGTAGCTCAAATATGGTGGAATTGGATAGTTTAATAGTTTGACAATTGCATAATGAAGAACAAAAATGATTTTGTTAGAATCTTGAAGTCAAAGCCTCCAGAGTTAACCTACTTCACAAATGGTTAGCTTGTTGTGTACTGTGGGAAATTTGGAAATTCAAAAATGCATGCAAATATGAGGGTATGAGTATTATTAGTCATCTAATCATATTCAAATTAAAGAAACTGGCTTAGTATCTTTATCGCTTAAAGAAAGAAGAACTTGTTTGACAAAAACTAAGGACATTGATATCTTACATAACTTGGGGGTTGCAACTTGCAAAGTTTAAGCTGAGAACTCATGAAATCAAGATTTAAGTTACCTGGAACCTCCCACCTCTTAACTATGTAAAATTAAATACAGATGGAGCTTTTAAGGCAACCCAGAGGCTTGTGATGGTGGAGGGATAATTAGAGATGCTAATGGACACCTTATACTGGCGTATCATGGTTTCTGTGGGTTTGACACTAACTTGATGGCAAAATTCAAAGCTCTTTTACAAGGGCTGAGAATATTGACAATTACGACATTGGTGATATCCAGACAAGTGGTCAACATGATCAATATAACGTACTAAATAACTATTGACGGATTAGATAAATCCCCAGACAAATATTACAAAATAGCTACAAATGGATATGTCCACAAATAATCCTAAATAACTGGAGGAGGAGATCAAAGGTCGAGGAGGAGGATGAGGAGGCCAGAGAAGGACGACGAGGAGGCTGAAGGAGGACGAAGGTGAGAAGATAGTCGGAGAAGAAGACCGGAGAAGGCCAAAGAGGAGGAAAGTGGGAAGAATCCGGAGAACGACGCCGAAGGAGGAAGCCAGAGAAGGAGGCCAAAGGATGAGAAGGCTAGAGGAGGAGAAATGTGGTAGGATGCCAAGAGGCAGAAAGCCGTTAGAGGAGGAAGGTTGGAGAAGAATGGGTTTGTATTTTTAGGATATTTGTAAATCAACGTTTAGATATCTAATAATTTCAACTAGATTTTTTTTTTACAAAATCAATCGCCTATGTGGGAATGGGGGAGCATGTCTATCATTTTTCTTTACTTTTTTTCAGGTCAGTCTCCGAGTGCGAAAACTAACAGTGATGTCCTTAAGTTTGAAAAGTTATGTTCTCCTAGCTTAAATCATAATTTTTTTGCTTAGTGCAATATCACTTGAAAGGTTTCTCCTCCTAATATTTTTTCCGGAAAAATTATCAATTAACTTAATGGAAATCGAAGAGAGATTATTTTTTATGTGTTGTCTTAATATTTATGTGTTATGTATTAGTAAAAAAAATTGCAACACAATAAACTTATGTACATAGTCAAAAAATTGAGGTCCCACTCAAAATGAGGCCCGGAGCAGGAGTTCACCGTGCTCCTGTTATGGGTTGGGCCTGATTTTTTTCTTTCCTTTTAAAATATCTTTCCACGGTGAAATTTAAATTTCACAAAAAAATGGAAACATCAAGTTAATCATGCAATCCAAATTGAACAAAAAGTAAGCAAAACACCAAGAAAGATTTTGTTCACCATGTTGGAAATCACCACACAAAACTTCAATATCCCAACACATTCTCTCAAAATCTTTGTTGGCTAAGCTAACTCCAACTTCTCGTTAACACAAACTCCAACTATTCACGATTCTGGTTTCAAAATAACAAGATTGGCCTTACTAAGTTGTAATTTTTACACCATCAACCATTCAATATTGTTGTTGTTTACCTTGAATATGTGATTAAAGTATTCGTGAAATAAAACAGACGTTCGGTCGACCGAGTGTGTGTTCTGATTTGCCCAGCAACAACGTCTGGCGTGTTTCGGTCGACCGGACACACTTGTGGGAGCTGGGCAAAAGTGTCTGTTGATTTTCGGTCGACCGGAACTTAAGGGTTCGGTTGATCGGTTACACACGAGGAACCGGGGAAAAAATGTGCCTGTTGATTTTCGGTGGACCGGAACTTAAGTGTTCGGTCGACCGAGTATGCACTCGAGCAAACAGGAAAAAGTGTGTGTCCATTTTCGGTCGACCGCTACTTAAGGTTCGGTCGACCGATGGAACATGGTTTGCGTTACGCTTAGAAGATCGGTCGACCGAAGCACCCGTTTGGTCGACCGTTTAACCCAGTTCTGCCCACGATTTGCACATTTCTCCACGCGATTTTGATGCAACTTATACTTATTTTGGCCTACTATATAAAGACAATTTCGTCCCCCTTTGTAATAGAGAACAATTAGATTGATTGTTATTGTCTACTTTGCATTCTTGAGAGAAAAGAGAGAAAGCATCATTGTCGATTCGGTGGGAGCAAATTTAGCCGGGTATTCTCGTCGGTTGTTCGTGATCCCTGTAAGTCTCTCCTTGTAATACGTTTCTCTATAGTAGATTTGGAGTTGTGTCATCCGTGATTTTTTCCCACATTGAGTTTCCACGTTAAATCTTGCGTGTTTTGTGTGATTTGATGTTTTGGATTTGCAATTGTGGTTTCTTTCTCCATCGAATTAGTTATTTTCGATTCCGCTGCGTACTTGGAATTGATTTTAATTCCTAACAAATATATTTTCAGAACCGACGATCTTGAAGTTTCAAACACATTTGTGATCTCAAACATACATTTCTAACGTACGTCATTTTCTGTTGTTGTCTTGTGATGATCTGGGAGAGAGAGAGAGAGGTAGATAAAGAAGACGAATACTTTGTTAAAATTAGCAAATGGAAAATCCATGTGCATCCAAGCACAAGTTTTTGTCAACATTGATTCTAGTCAAATTTTCAGATTTCAGGGAAAATCGATTCTAGGACATAATCGATTTCAGAAAATCTAAAACAAACGGACCCTAAAAACCCTCTTCCACCTAAAAATCACAACCGAGAACCAAAATAAAATGGTGAGATTGGCCCCTGAAGAATGTCCTCCCTCGAGTCCGCGATCACCGCCCTCAGATCCTTTACCTTCCCACCACTAACATGTAACAAGCTGTATCCATTTGCACGAAACCAAGGCCCGCCCTTCCTCAACAACCTGCTATGTATATTTAAGGAAGATAACAAGAGACTAAAATCATATTAGATGAGTAATTATGTAAGTATTCAGCACTACACTGTATAATGTTCATTAAAATTGCACCCATATCTACCTATTGTCTCATTATTATACAGTTTTTGGCTCCCATGCCACTTAAAAACAGTCGATTTTTAAAATGTCATTCAGTTACAACTATTTTCTTGCGTGCAACTAAAAAACAGAGATTAAGTTTTGTAACTTGTCATTCCATTATTTCTTTGCCGTTAACCCCCATTTTACCGTCTGATTAGTTGTGATACAATAATTAAGACCTTAACATGTGCCGTAGGTTCTGCTTGAGTGCCCTCAGGAGTCATGGGCTATGATTCGTCTACTACCACATTCTTTTTTTACTGTTCTTCGTGATCAGATGCTTGTCCTTGCACAATGAAAACACGTTAGACGAGATTTCTAAACTCCGTTTTTTATACAGAATTATTGGTTTCAAACCACTTTTATGAATCTCTTCAATATTGTTTTATTTAATTTTTTCAGTTCAGTTGTGAAGGTATCAAATATTGGTGAAGAGCTTAAAATAGAAAGTTTGCCTCCGAAATAAGGTCTACGTCTTTAGTTCCCATCTTTGGCATTTAATAATAGAATTATTATACATGGACGTACTACTTTTTTGAAAGTAGTGTTTGTTCTTTTTATACAGGGAATTGTTATTTTTAAGCATGAGATTTATATATTATTTTGTAGTGTATATCATCATTTAAGTGGTCCTTTTTACGTAGGGAATGTCTTTTTTAAGTATGAAGTTATCTTCTTTACAGGTGTCCTTGACGCCCGCGTTCAACAATCATTTTCCTTGATAATAGATGACAACAAACTTCTCAATCCAATTAACACGCACGAGATGCCATGGAACTTTGGTCGGGAAAAAAATAGAAAATTGTTCAACACCAAGAAATTGATATCTAAAGTCATTTCTGGTGTTGTTGCTAGTGATATTAAAAATCTTATCAACAACACAAACAGCAAAACAAAGGGAAGTTAACATATGATATTAAAAATTAATAGTGGTAGAGTTAGATGTTTATCCAAATCCAACAATGTTTTGCGGGGGTGTAATATGCTTGCAAGCTGGAGAAAGAATAAGAACAATAATCTGGTTTCTCACGTTAGTGATGACTTTAGTGGACCAACTGTATCATGATTGGGTACATTTTTAGATTCATACGTATTGCTTTGGAGTCCAAAAGGCATATCCACTCTTGTCTCATTGTCCACAAAATATGCTATCGAACTCCTAAAATTGGATTAGCGTTTCGGTCAAGCATCTCTCATATTTCTTCAGGAGTAAGCCGCATGCATGTGGCTCTTGAAAAAAAATGGTCATACTATTTTATCTTAAATTTTCAAGAAGTTGTTTTAATAAATTGCTAAGTTGAAATCAGAAGGAATAAACATCCGTTTCGATTTGAAAAATAGTTATAACTATTTTAAGAAAATTGTACATGCATATTTATTTAATATAATTAAACAGAGAAATAGACTAGTGTCTGTACGCAACCCCATATTGCAGGTCAGCATTTTTCCATTTACCAATTAATATCTGGTTATAAAAAAAAATATGTATAGCTCACAACTCACAAGTCACAACTCATGAGTCCAAAAACACATTCAAATACGCGTACATTTTCCATGGTTGTTTATGTAATAAGCTGTCCCTAGATTTGTGGTATTAGATTCATAATCTTATATTCTTAGCGACCTTGAACCATGTGACATCCTAACCAAGGATATCATTATTTGAAGCTAACCGACGATATATTATGACCCTGCAAAGGTTTATGGCATTTTCCAACGCATTATGATGTGTAAGAATCACAAGATGCCGGTGATACATCATACATACCCCTTTATCTAAATTCTTTAACAATCAAATTGGGAAACAAGATTAATATGTATGTCCACCTTCTAGTGTGATGAACGATGAAGGAGATAACTTTAAAACAATGTGAAATGATGCGTTGTGCATATATATATATATATATATATATATATATATATATATATATATATATATTCCTATCTGTTTCTTTAATAAGCTCAGCGCCCTTGTCATTTTCAAAATTAATTATTAGGAAAATGAAATCAATTAAGTTATAGTATTTTAAAACTTATGGAGATCAGTTATGTTTGCCAATTTGTGGGGGAATCATATGTTGATTTCTTTACTCTATTGCGAATCAGAGGACACTTTGCTTTGTTAGTTATTACTAGGCTTTCTTATCTTTATGTTCTATAGAAGTTTGGTTGATTGGTTTATAACATTTCCTTCCGAATCAAGTTTAGTAGACCCAATAGAGACCCAAGAAATGAAATAATCTCTTGAACTTTTCAACCTATAGCGATACGTAGCTAAGGAGATTAAATCACAATTAAACTATGTTATTTAGCTTAAAATTATAATTTGACCTCTGAAGTTTGTTTAGTGTCGCCACATTGAGATACCTTTTATGACTTGTAAATTCTAGACTTTCCTAGCTAATATCACTAGATGTTTCTCTTTTTTGCTTGCAAACTATTACAATAAAAAAAGGAACTACTATTCGTCATCGGAAAACTACTTAAATCGTCCAAAAAATTACATTTTTGCCCTTAACAAATCAATTAATACTCATTTCGTCCCGTGTCTTTAAACAAGGTATTTGACTCAGTTTTACTCACATTCCTAGTACCAACACCACGAAAATGTCTGGCGAAACACCTGAATCCGGCTAGGTAACGGAGGCGGATTTTTTTTTCCGACTCGGGCGTCTTGCTAAGACGCCTCCACATAGGTGGAGGCGTGATAGTCAGACGCCTCCACGTTGGTGGAGGCGTGTTAGCCAGACGCCCGTATTTTTTAATAAAAAAAAATAAAAAAATAAAAAATAAATAAATTCTTAAAATTATACGGTGTGTTATCTCAAAATATTTGAGGTTCTGTTGCAAGATTTTTGGTGGTAACAGGGTCAAATTACAATGAGTTTTTTTTGCAAGTGATTAATATTCAAAAAATTTAAGATCCAAAATCCCCGGTGGTAAAACTTCCCGATTTACAAATACCACATCGACAGGTCGTTCGGGGGTCTCGCTCACTGGCGAGGGTGGCAAGGGGGCAGCGCCCCCTGGAAATTTTTTGGATTTTGAAATTGTTAGATCTGAATTTTTTTTGAATTTTCATCAATTGCAAAAACTCGTTGTAAGGTGATGTCAGACGGTCGACCGTTTGCTTCTCGGTCTACCGAACATGTTCTATGCGGATGACCGAGTTTCCATCGGTCCACCGTGATCTTAAATACAGTAAGTTTTTATCTTCCTAGAATCATTGTGTCGGTTTACCGATCTCTACCCGGTTATCCGAATATTTATTCTCAGTAGCTTCGACATTTCTCTGGAAATCTCTATTCGGTGTACCGAAAGGGTATTGGTCATCCGAATATAGTAATTATTAGCTTATTAATTAATTAATTGAGTAATTATCTAAATTTATAATCAATTATCTTTTTAATAAAAAAATAATAAAAAATTACGGGCGTCTGACGGAGCCGCTCAGCGTAGGAGAGGGGCGTCTGGCTAAGCCGCCCAGCGTAGGAGAGAGGCGTCTTAGCCAGACGCCCGTCCCATGGGCGGGGCGTATGTGTAAAACCCGCCCCCTAGGGGGAGGCGTCTTACCCAGACGCCCTCTCCTACGCTGGGCGGCTCCGCCAGACGACCGCAATTTTTTATTAAAAAGATGTTGGATATTTTACCAGATTCGAGTACACCGGGGCGTCCGTTGGCTCATTACTGACCTCCAAAACATTATTTTTTATGAATATAAGAGGAAGATGAAGAGAGATGTGTGATAGGAGGGTAAAATGAGAGAATGACAAAATGGTAATCTGTTGGGACGATTTAAGTAGTTTTAGGGCGACAAATAGCAATTCAGTAAAAAAATGTTAATTTCTCATGTTTTTAATTTTTTTCTTGAAAGCATTTAACGAAGTTGTTGACGAAAACAGATTAATGCGCTTAAGAAAGCCATGTCAAGAAGCTTTACCCAACATAAATGAATATTTATTCTTTAATCTTTAGATAATGTTGTGTTGGTTTACGCGTGAAAGGTAATCTTATTCTAAACTAATGAATGTTATGGTTGCAATAGATATCCAATAATTTTTATTATTATAAACAAACCACTTAATAGATCTCTGAATGTAGTTTCGGTGCGGTCTGCGATAGCTTCTCAAGTGACACCAACACCATACCACAATAGCTTCGTATTTACGATAATTTCGTTACTTTTGTTTTCTCATATAACCATATAGGAAGACACTCAAATAAAAAGTAACGGGATAAAACAACAACAACAACAACAGAGTAGTAGACTCACAGTAATAAGCTAAGAACTTTTAATATTTATAAGACTAAGGTCATCCACTACAGTGTCTCGTTTCCCCTCCAAAATCACACACATTGACTTCTTCACGTCGTCATACCCATTAATCCACATTTTTATTCCATTTTCAAATATCATCCACCGTCATCTTCTTTTTTTCAACTTTCTCTCTTCTTTACGTCATTTTTTTTACCTTCACATTCTAACATGGATAAAACCAAATAGATAAATAAATAATTTAAAATAAATTAAAAAGATATTTTAAAAGAAGATATAAAAACACATTTAAAAAAAATCAAAACCAAAAAAACAAAAGAATAAAAGAGACCAATGGGTCAGGGACACGTGGGTCCCCAGCCCCACCCAAGTTGGGCAGGCACCTTGGGCACGCCCACCCCATTTTCCGCCCCCGTAGTGGGGTGGGAAATCGAACGCCCAATATTTTGGGCACTTGTCTTAATTCAGTTTGTAAATTTCTAATTTAGTATAAATTTAGACCAACATTTTAAATTTCAGCATGTTTCCTACCTAACAACATTTTACTATTTGAGCTTTGCTATACAAAATTCATGGCATTTTGTTGATTCTAGAATCTAGACTATCACATCAAATCAAATTGTCATTTACTTAACACTTGCCGTAGAATATATGGCATATATTCTTATAAGATCAATTGTGGTTTTTGTGAAGTCATAGGTTGGAGTTTCGAGATTTCGTTAGATCCTAAACCTTTTTAATATATTTCATTAGATTCCCCCACATAAATTTTATTCAATATACTTTTATCCAAACCTTTTCAATATATTTCATTAGATTCCATCGCATAAATTTATTCATTATAATTTCATTCAATATACGTTAACATGCAATATAATGTCAGGAATTAAAGAAATATAATACTACGGATTCTACTCTTACATTGTAAGACAGGTTGAACAACTCCTTTGAATTTCGAGATTTCATTAGCAATCTTTTTGGATTTCAACACCTTTAAACTCCAACATCTTATTAGATCATGTCCACTAATCCCAAAGCGATCTAAATTCCTACCAACACCAGAGATGTCACAATTGCTCCAACTGCACCATTCGGCAACTGAACTTCTAAATTCTTCACAACCTCGCCACGAAGTAAGAAAAATCCTCCAAAACAAAAGCAAAACAAATAAAAAAACAAAACGGCAAGGGGAAAAAGTTAAAAAACCCACCAGATAACGTACGAAACCACAAAACCCTGGAGTGCAAAACACAATTTGTCGTATCCAACTCCTACAAAAAGCCCACCTTCGCCTCCACCATCACCACCACCAGTGTTCCTTCCACTTCACCCCAACACACGATTCCAACTCCCCTCCTTTCTTCTCTCCAACCAAACCAAACCAAACCCTAGATTTCGCCCCTTTTATCCTCCTCAAATCCGCCTGATCCCTGTCCAGAATTAGGGTTTTGACGGCATGACCCGCGCGGAGATGGATTCGCCCGAAAGCGTGGACTCCACGTCGTCGTCGGTCGGGGACGTGGACAACAAAGTCGTTTCAGGTGATGGGAAGTTTGTGTTTTGGTGTGATTTGGGGTGGTTTTGAGGTCGGGGGTTGGGAAAGGTTGGATCTTTGGGTGGTTGGTGATGAGATTTGGGGAAATGAGTTGGGAAATCGGGCGTTTTTATCAAAATTGTTTTTTTATTATATGTTTTATATATTTTGTTTTGGTGATTTGTTTGGTTTTAGCAACCCGCAAGCTCAAATCAAGGGGAACATCCGATTGGTGGTTTCTGAACAGTTCTCTTTTTTGTTTTTAATATTATTTTATATTATATGAGTAAAAAAGGCAAAGTAGAATATATGGGAATTTGGGTTTTCTGTTGTGGCTGTTTGAACCAATAGAGATTAGTCATAGCTGGGAATTTGTTTGTTTCCTAATTCCTATCATGCAGATCTGTAGAAGTTTAAGACCGGAGTTTATGGCTTTATGCTGCTATATTAGTTACTAAATCAGAATGATTATCTTCCAGATTTAGATTTTATGGCTTTATGCTCCTGCGCGTGCTATGGATGTATTTGAGTAGTATTTTTTTCCCTTCTGTATTGTGATCTTCCTTGTTGCTTTGATATAAAGTGCTACATTTTGTGTGATGGCCATCCTATCGTACTTATTAGTTATTCATGTGTGGTATTTTGTTTCTTTGTCCAGAGCTTCGTGAAAGGCAGTATATGGATCTCGAGAATCTGACGCTAACAACACAACCTTTCAAGACATTGCATTTATTTAGTTATGCTGTCTTATTGTATCTTAAACAATCAGTTTTATATGTTCTGAAGAGGTGCGGGTTGTTGGTGATCTTGGGTGGTTTCATTGTAGCTACTGGATTCTCTCTCTTTGCTATTGATGGGCCTCGTGATAAGGTAGCTGATATTACTTGGCACACAAACATGATTAAATGCAATAGTGGTAAATTTTTTTTCCAAGATAACAATATAACATGAGACCGTAAAGAACTCCATGTCTTTTAGAAGATACTAAATTTGAAAATTTCATGTACTCAAATTCTTCACAGAGATGAGAGAAGAGAATCCTCATTCTTCACTTTGGATTTTCATTTACCGTTTAGATACCAGTGATCTCTTTCGTGTTTGATGTATAATTAAGTTTTATATCTTAAGTATTAATTGGTCTTTTTTATTTATTTTTAAATATTGAATTCCATGAACCCATGGGTTGCTGTGCAGCATGTTCAGGAACTTTTGGAATACTCAAGATTTGGTTTATGGTGGATCGCTCTTGGTGTAGCATCATCTATTGGACTAGGTAAAGCAAAATGTAACTTAAATGTTGTTGCCTACTGCCAAGAAGTTATTATCACAATGTTCATCAAATATGCTATTCAGATATATACACTGATGTTCCATTACTTGATAGCTTTCCTCCTTAAGTAACCCCACCCATCACAATAAATGGAATTCTTAAATTGATGTTTTTAGGTTATTAGTTTTTTCTGTCTAAAATGTTCTTAGTTTGATACCAGTGTTTCATTCTGTGCATGTATTAGATTAGGGTTTTCATTCATTTTACCAGATGTTGATTGTTTTTACCATAAGCTTGGACTCTGATCATGGTAGAGATCAAACTCACGAGGAATTGAAACATCATACATCTATTTAATTTCATACTCAACAATACATTTTATATGTTTGTCCATTCTAAATGTTATCCGCTAATGTACTTCCACTCGGAGCTGAGTGTGCAACTCCAAGTTATTGAGTATTTTGGCCTTATCAACTGTCTGCTGCATGTGGTTTATGCGTATGCATACTCGTATCCAGTATACAGCAATATGTCCCTCTTGTTATATCTTTCTTTTGTGATACAGTATTTTCTTATTCTACTTTGAAATATATGCACTAATAATTGGGATGTGTCTATGATTATATTCCTACAACATGGTCTATTTATTACTATTTGGTGCATCATGTTTTCATATCACACTAATATGATTCAACATTCTGTTGATCTGTTCAGGATCTGGTTTGCACACATTTGTGATGTATCTTGGCCCCCACATTGCCTTCTTCACGATCAAAGCAATGAAATGTGGTCGGGTTGATCTGAAAACTGCACCATATGACACAATACAATTGAATAGAGTTCCTTCATGGCTTGCAAAAGAATGCTCAAGTTATGGTCCACCCGTATTTCCGTCTATTCCCGATTCAATGCTCAGGGTCCCACTCACCAGCATCCTACCTCAAGTGCAGCTTGAAGCCATTCTTTGGGGTGCTGGTACTGCTCTTGGGGAACTACCACCTTATTTTATCTCTAGAGCAGGTATGTTTTCTGCAAGATTTGTCAAACCGTATGAGACTCTGTATCAAATTTAAGTAGTTCCTTATATAACCTTTGTTCTACAGTAGCCCTACTAGTGCTATCAATCTTAAAGTGATATTGTTCTGGAAAATAGTGCTTATGAACTTGTACATGGATTGATATTTAGATAATATGCCTTTTTCCCTTCTAATAGTTTGATCTCATATCCTTTAAAATTTACTTACAAGGTGTGTGATCTCATGTCTTGAAGCATATGTACATTTTTCGGTTCATTTCATCTGCTTCTGGAAAAACTGGATAATGCATTTATGTTTTTTTTATACAGTACAAGAAAGGAATGATTAGAAAACATAATCATTAGGAAATATTTCTCACTACTATCATGTAGAATTTCAAAAGAAGGGTCTTTCTCTAAACCATTTTTTTGGTTGATCTGAGATTTCGGAGCCATAAGTTAATGTGCTAATATTATGGGTGTAATGAACTAATCAAGTTCGAGTGAGGTTGACTACTGATTTGTTATTAAACAGGGTTGATTTTGTTGTTTGGGTCGTTATCTCACCTACAAATGTCGCCCTGCATATACAGTGTACGCAGTAAAATTTACTATTAAAGAAGATATGGAAATAGCATCGAAGGTTGTCTCCATTTTGTATAATTTCAAAATCAATACATATCCACGACTACAATACGAATAAAATCATTAATCTACGACCATAACATTATAATAAATGAACTAAACGAATTTCAAAGTCAAACAAATATCATGATAATATACCAAACCTTCCAAACGCATGAACATCAGAATGCATGGTGCAAGTCAGTAAGTGTTTTTTTCTATTTACATAGTAATTGTTTAATTTTGTTATGCAACAGAAGTAGTTTTTATAGAAAAAATAGCACCGGTACTAAGTTATCTATGCTATGCTTTCTGATGTCTATTCCTGTTATTATATAATCAAATATTGCCCTTAAGATGAGCTCTGTTCTCAGCAAGCATGTCAGGCAAGGTTGATGGCGTGGGAGAACTTGATACAACTTCATCCGAGAAAGATGGTTATATCTCTATTTTCATGAGGCAGTTTAAAAGCTGGCTACTTTCTCACTCACAGCATTTGAACTTCTTTGTGATATTATTACTTGCTTCGGTTAGTTATTTTCCTAACTGACTTGGATATTTTCATATATTCTTTTGAATTCATTTTCTCACAGTTGGTTGCATAAGTTTATCTTAAGTTATCTTCCCACGATACTTTTAGGTGCCTAACCCTCTTTTCGATCTCGCGGGAATAATGTGTGGACAACTTGGAATTTCTTTTTGGACATTCTTTCTTGCGACATTGACTGGAAAAGCAATTATCAAGACTCACATACAGGTGGTTTGATAGTTTGATGTTTCTCATTTTTTATTTGGTAGAGGAATTTAAAGAAAAATCTCACAATATGAGAGATTGTTTTTTGATATATGCATACTGCTGATAGTAATTGTAAAATAACTTTAGCGGATGTGTAAAATGTCTTATGAAGCACAGTACTATTATATTTAACAGTTTCAAACCAATTTTACTGAAGGGATGCAGTCTGAGAAAGTACGAATGTGTTGTTCCGAAGTTTGCATTGTAGGATGAGATTTCAACAGCACCACATTATGCACCTACAGGAACTTATAGCGTCAAATAGAAATATTTATAGGGAAATGGAACGCTGGCCATATGAAATTTGTCCTCATAAAGCACCTATCAGGAAGAAGTGAGGGATAGCTGTGTAATTTTGTACTGAAACTGTAAACTTGATTACACTTAGACTTACATTTTATCAAAAGATGTACTGAATTGGCATAATAAGTGTGTTGAATTGCCTTACATCAGCCTATATATGTACCGAATTAATAAAACCAAAAGGGGATGATCATCCTTCAAAAAAATGTCCTTTAAAAAGAAATCTGATGATCACTACTTCATGGTTTATTTGCCTCTGACAGAGAGAAATGCATCCTTTTGCAGACAGTTTTTATTATCATGTTATGCAATAACCAACTGCTGGAATGGTTGGAGAATGAGTTGATTTGGGTGCTTGGGCATATACCTGTTGTCTCGAAAGCTTTGCCCAAGATAATTTTTGGATTGCGTATAGCCAAGGAGAAGTACCTATCAACTCCAGCTTCAGATCTCTTTAATGCCCAGGTATTCTATGACCTTTTTCTGGTGATATTCCATTTCGATATTCAATTTAAAATATTACATTAATATGTCGAAGTTCTATTTCATGGTTATGAATATTGGCTTGTTTTAACAATTAGTATACTTGATTGGTTGTGCTTCAGGATAAAAAGTGGGGTTTATCCTTTAATCTGGTCTGGAACAGTGTGGTTTGGTTGATGATAATAAATTTCTTTGTTAAAATTGTGAACTCTACTGCACAACGGCAACTGAAGAAACAACAAGATATTGAGTTGAGCAATACAATGGCTGCGTTGGAGACTTCTGTTGCTTCTGAAGGTGTGGCTAGTAAAAATTAAGTACACAGTAACTTGCCATCTACAACTCTACATCCAGAATTCCTGCAATTCCCAGCAGGGCTTCGGTGCAAGTAATTTACAGGTGATTTTACATGTGGAGAGAATCATTTCAAGTTTCAGTTGTATGGATCTCACTCCGACAGACTTACTGTAAAAGAGAAGTTGGTTGGAAGAAAATATTGGGAGGGTTGGTTGTTGGAGGTTTATTTGTTCTCCCATAGGCCATAGTCCCCCACAGTTAATTCTTCAGTTAATGTTTTGTGTACGTCATGGAGGAAACTTACTCGTATGCAACTAACACTTATTCTTCTGTTAAAGAAGCAGAAACCATGTATTTGTACTGTTGGGTTTTTGATTTTGTCCCTCCATTATAACCCTTATCAATCCGTCATTTCCGACAGCAGAATGGAAGTCTAGCATTTTCGACTCATTTTGACATTACAATTACACAAGTGTATCCAAGGAAATAGATAGAACAGTGGGCACATCTTTTGCCAATCCTGTTCTAAGCTCGTCACTGTCCAATCAGCGTAATTCGGCTTTGCCTACTTCTAAATTGATGTAATGAAATGAGTGAAATTCAATTCGAACTTCAGTTCAGAAGTGGTAGAGTTAGATTTCACGCGAAAGCTCCACGAAATTAATTTTACAGGTATAACATCATGGGTGCTTGGATTGATTTGAGAAAGACACAGGACTGTAACAAGTGGTGCCTCGGAAATCATGTGTACAAATCACAACGCAGCTGATAACAAAAACAAGTTGCAAATTTGCAATGTTTAAAACACAACAGCCGATCTGAGAATGTTTGTTCGGGTGGTTCTGACTTCTGACACTGTAATTGTCATGATCGTTGGTGCAAACTCTATTCCCACTATTTTGTTTTGTCCTCAATAAGACTTAAAACTGTATTGGTTATTTCATGGATTTAATATTGCTCACACAATTTACTGGGCTATCAAAGTTTCTCCACAAACATGTGGTCCACGGGGCTTCCTCTTATCCACAATTTTCACCATCTCAGCTTACAACATCCATGAAATCTTAGTAGCATATCTGTTAATAACGTCTAGCAAGAGCAAACGCGCGCAGCATGTTTGTAGTGATCCACGTACATGTGAAAGAATTAGCAGCGAAAGAGTAGATGATGGCCAATACTACTTTAGGTGTGGCAATTCCTCCTCCTGGTTTACTACTATTCAAGAGATCAAACCTGTCTCACAGTCCCAGCTGCAAAATCATATCATGGAATAGGATGAGGAGGAGAAGTGTGATTTGCTGCAGCATGATGGACAAGGTAGTTCACGACATCGTACTCGGAGTAGGCGTTGGGCTACCGTGCACCGTGATGGAGTGTGGCGACATCATATACCGCAGCACTCTCCCGCGTGCCAACGGGCTAAGCCTTACTCCTCCTGGTGTAGCACTAGCACTTGCAGCCGTTTCCTATCTCTGGGCTACTCCTGGAGTGGCTCCTGGTTTCTGGGACATGTTCGTCCTCGCCTTCCTTGACCGCCTCTTTCGTTCGTCCTACCGTAAGGATGATTTCGTGCTCGGTAAGAAGCTTGGGGAGGGAGCCTTTGGAGTTGTCTATAGAGCTTCCCTTTCCAATGCCAAACAAAGCAACACCAAGGTATTATATTTATTATTCGTATTTGATCTTATTAAATATGGTTACTTCTGCTATTTCACATTGTTTTGTTGGTTTGATTGTTAAAGCAAGCTGATTTAGTTGTGAAAAAAGCTACCGAGTATGGAGCTGTGGAGATTTGGATGAACGAGCGCGTCCGAAGAGCTTGCTCTTCTAGCTGTGCAGACTTTGTCTATGGTTTTCTTGAGGTCATTTCGTTTTTTCTCAAATGATTCTCTCGCATGAAGATTGTTTGTTGTTCATGCTGAGTTTTGTTCTGCTTTTTTCCCGCAGAAGAGCTCCTCCAAGGGAAAAGGAGACGAATACTGGCTTGTTTGGGATTTCGAAGGAGAACAGACCCTTGCAGACCTCATCTCTGCCAAGGATTTCCCTTACAATGTTGGTACTCTAAACTTCTTTTGTTTCATGCTATCTCAACTTCAAGTTTCAACCAAATCGGACGGTTCACCAATAGCGACAATTCATATCAATAAAACACTTTTATCCTTATAAATTGTTCCTCTTAAGAAGTGCTCATAGGTTCCAAAATTATACTGGCCTATTTATTTACGGATCGATTATTCCCATCGATTTTTATTGGATATTTGTCCCTTTATATGCAATGGAGAGCACATGGTACTCCAAATATATTTTCAGATTTTTTTTTCTAGGCAAGGAAATTTAAGATACATGATATTGAATTGGCACTACGTAAGTCTGTTATGGTCCGTAAAATTTTCTTCATGATGATTCTAATGATCTAAATACTACTCAGGCTATGTAATCAACTAATATTATGAAAAATAGTTTTTGTGTTATATGATACTAATTGCACATACCACTTTGTGCTTGACCATCAGTTTAAAGAATTTTCAGTTGCTAGTGATTGTTCTCATCATCACTATAAAATTTAAATATTCAAATAATTCCATTGCTATGATTTATCATCACTCCATTCTGTTCTCCTTTTGTCCAATACCCTATCTGCAGAGTTGTATTAATTTTTTGGAGCAATTAAAATTGATTTCTTTGATCCAGTTCAACAAATTTGTGGAATTTTGTCGTGCCCCCACAAAACTGCACTCTACAACATTTTTCTGATGTATAATTTAAATTAATGTAGGTTGAGACTATGATTCTTGGAGAGGTCCAAGAACTACCAAAAGGACAGGCAAGGGAAAACAAAATCATTCAGACCATAATGCGACAGCTTTTATTTGCTCTGGACGGACTTCATTCGACCGGCATTGTACACAGACATAAAGCCCCAGAATATCATATTTTCTGAAGGTAAGAGTGACAATTCATATTAATCTGGCAACAATCATCCATGCTTGTTTGTTCAAGATTATGAACATTTGATCTCTGTCTCTAGGTGCACGTGCTTTTAAGATAATTGATCTTGGAGCTGCAGCAGATTTGCGTGTCGGCATCAACTACATTCCCAAGGAATTTCTATTGGACCCTAGGTAAGGCAGGGAGAATCCAAAATTCACGTTGAGTTTCCAAATGGCTATGGTTAATTGTGCATGTTGTACATTTTTACTGTAGCCTGTTTGATAGCAAACAACAACGGAGAGAACCTGGATTTATAGGTTTTTATTCTTTTGATGTGTAGAATGGTCATTAAATACGGAAAATTTTAGGTATATCAGTGTAATATATCATGGAATTATATGTTAATTTCTTCTGAATGGTTCAGTTCCTTCCAAAGTATGTGTTCAAGTTCAGTTCCAGAAAAGTGTTCAAGTTCAGAAGCTTCCATATTCTGGAAATAAGGGCCGCACAGACATCTCATTCACTTTATATATTTCAGAGTTATTTTCTAGAAACGAAGTGCCCAAGTAGTTATATTTTTTGATTTCTAATGGATTTATCAGCATCTTATTTTGGAATTTTTGAAGACCAAGTGGGGCATTTGGTACGAGAGTTTAATGAGAAACACTATAGAAGATGATATGATTTGTAAAATGGAGTTTGTTTTTGTGCCTAATGTGCTTGCGAGTTTAGTGGACGTGCCCCTACAAATGGATACGTCTATATTAATGCGATGCTAATTGAAGCCAATTATGCTATAAGACATATTTGTTGGCATTCCTTCTCCGCCATTTCATCCTTGTTTTCATGAATGGTGATGTGTAATCTGTCGGAACTTGTTCTCCGTTTTCTTATAGAGCTTGCATGACCATATCTGGCTCTCTAAATTGAATAGCCGGCAGGGGTCTCTACTCTCTAGATGATTTCTTTTCTTTCAATGCCTTCTTGTAGATATGCCGCACCGGAGCAGTACATCATGAGCACACAAACTCCATCTGCGCCTTCAGCTCCCGTTGCTACCACATTATCCCCAGTTTTGTGGCAGGTTTGTTGCACTGGTGTGATTGTCCAACTTTCTAAATATTTCTTTTATTGGTTACATTTTCTTTACAGATGAACTTGCCGGACCGGTTTGATATCTACAGCGTGGGTCTTATTTTTCTGCAAATGGTAAGCGAGATCAATGAGCGTTGTCAGTAGGTAAATCATTAATTGCAGGTTATCCATATTTTCTGAAGAAATGACATTCCTTTTTTCGAAACATATATTCTTTAGCTTCGAGTTCTTTCCTGCGTTTAAGAATACTACAGACGGTTTGTTACTCTGTCATGGGAAAACATCTATTTTGTGGTTTGGAATATGCATCAGAAATTAATAACTGCAAAACATTTGGTGATATTTCTCTTACAGACACTAGCTTGACAGTTATGTCTGTTATTTTTCCAGGTATTTCCTTCGCTAAGGTCCGACAGTGGCCTAATCCAGTTCAATCGACAACTAAAGAGGTGCGGTTACGACATGGTTGCATGGAGGAAATTGGTAGAGCAGCGCGCAAGCCCTGAACTGTGCAGGGGCTTCGAATTGTTAGACTTAGATGGCGGTATCGGATGGGAGCTTTTGACGTCAATGGTCCGTTACAAGGCACGGAAAAGGACCAGCGCCAAAGCTGCATTGGCACATCCATACTTCAGAAGGGAGGGCCTGCTGGGTCTATCCTTCATGCAGAATCTGACGCTGCAGCTGTTTCGGGCCACGCAGAAAGACTACAGCGAGGCTGCGAAGTGGGTTATTAGGTTGATGGCGAGGTCCGGTACTGAAAAGGATGGAGGCTTTACTGAAGCTCAGCTTCAAGATCTCAGAGTATTGTGCTTAATTCTCTAACTAATATTTTCAGGATTTTGTCAAGATCAAGCAAATAAATGGAATGACAAAAAAAATCGCTTTATATATAGGAAATACGGCCTAAGAAAGGGAACTCAAAGAGGCATGCTCTTGCGTCGGCCCTCCGATTACAGAGAAAGATAGTCAGAACTCTGAACGAGAGCATGGACGAACTAAACAGGCAAAGGAAGAGTCTCTGGTGGAGCCGATGGATTCCTAGACAGGAATAAGGACAATTACCTCTCCACTTTGTAAATTCTGATGTATCGCCACTAAACAAGTACATGTCATTGTAGATATCAAGTAGACAAGTTATAAAGTATAGTTACATTCTCAGAATTTCTTTTATCTTGCAATTATTAATTGCACTTCGTGTTCATTTTTATAGTCACTATTTATGTCTATCATGCCTACATATATACTGAATTAGTAAAATCAAAAGCCGATGATCATCAGTTCATGGTTTATTTGCCTCTGATATAGATAAATGCATTCCTTTGCAGAATGTTCTTACTTTCATGTTATGCAATAACCAACTTCTGGAATGGTTGGAAAATGAGTTGATTTGGATGTTTGGGCATATAAATGTTGTCATGAAGGCTTACCCAAGATAATTTCTGGATTGCTTATAGTTATACCCAAGGAGAAGTACTTGTCAGCTCCAACTTCAGACTGTGTCATTTTTGTTGGATTTGGTTTATAATTGTTAATACAGGAATTCAGCGAGAATCGGTCGACCGAAATTCGGGTTCCGGTCGACCGAATTATTCGAGGAGTCATGGGGCTCGGAACAGATCGAGGATCGGTCAACCGGTTCGGGGAATTCGGTCGACCGAAAAACGTCAGTAGATTTGAAGCTCAGGATCGATCGAGATCCGGTCGACCGGTGTTGGGCACGCGGTCGACCAAAAAGCGTCAGTAGTTGCGAGATGAAAATCGGCATGCAGATCGGTCGACCGGTGTTGGACTCGCGGTCGACCGAAAACGTCCAGGAGCTTCGGGCGCTATTCAGAAGCGCGGAATGGTCGACCGGCTCGGGGCGAGCGGTCGACCGAATGTTGGCAGTTACACGAACTAACCGACGTTCGGTCGATCGATGGGCGATTCCGGTCGACCGTTTGGAGGCAGTTATGCACAATCTGAATTATTCTCTGTACGAATTTAACCCATTATAAATATGTTTTTTTCCTTAATCTTGTAACACAACGTACAATACTTATTTCCTTGAGAGAGATTAGGCTAGAGAGAGATCTAGAGTGTTTTAGGAGACATATTGCTTACAAACTTTTGTAATCTCGAAGACTTCTCTTGTTGAAGAAGAGTGTCAAGGAAAGGAAACCCGCAGGAGACCCCCCAAGGATGTAGGCATCTTGTCAAACCTTGTAAAATCACGTGTGTCGTGGTTTGCTTCAGATGTGTTGTGTGATTGCTTGCTATTTTCATCTTATTTGTGTTTGCTTGTTGCATTGAGTTTGGGAGAGGATCAGAATTTATTATTCCGCATTCAATAATCGTTTTTCGTGGTACGTGTAATCCGTGTTGTGTTAGTGCATTTTAGATCCCCTCCCAACAATTTTCGACAGCCGAAAGGAAATCTCTTTAACATATTTTGTTGATACATGCAAAGGTTTTGGAATAGGTTAATATTTTTTACGCAAAAGAATCTTAGTTCTTCGAAGCTCATTGCGGTCGCAACCTTTTCACATGTAATTTAGTACATATGCTATTTTTTACGCTTGTTTAAGAAATGACAATTGGAATAGTTCAAGTATGGATGTTACTGAGTAGTGCCAAAAAAAAACTGTCAGTGGAAGCAGAAACCATAATGTATCTTTATTGTTGGGATTTATGACCATAAGATGTAGGCAACTTACTGCTACTGCCGTGCATCATATCATTCTTCGTTTCAACAGTGGGAAAAGGAGCTGTTTTGACATTTTTTGACTAACACTAGGCGCTCTAAGCTTGTTAGTCGTTATTAGTTACTACCCCATCAGCTTACTACCAGGACAAAGTTGCACATATTATATCTAGGTCAACATTGATTGATTATTTTTAATATTATAGAATCTATAATCCCATGCAGGCTCATGTTCTGGTGTTTCCAAGAATAATGCGGGAGCTAGAAGTAAGAGTTGCACTTGACCTAGTTAATTATATTAGGTTCACCAAAATAGAGGTCCGATCATGGGGTTACCACATGTATGACTAAATTTAAGGTAGAATTGTCATTTGATTATGATGCTCATTACATCTTTCCAGTAGAAAAGTTGCTAATTGGTATTTGTTTTCCAAGCATTAGTGAAGTGAATAAAATGCACCCACTTGACTACGTGAGTAGATGTGATCCCTATTTATGCTGGTTATTTTATGTGAGTGTGCTCACAAGAGCCATCATCGACCCTCAAAGCGGCAACCAATCAATAATAATTCAATAGTGGGAGTGGCGACATAATAATATATGGATATGATGACCGAACTGATCACCTGCTTTTCTGTATGGGTCGCGTGATGTTTTTCAGAGGCAGGAAAGTATGGTTAGTAATGATCATCAACGACTTGTATCATCTTAGTTTAGTGGCAAATCACAAATCAAAAAAGAAAGTGGTGTAAGGTAATTTGACCTATCACCCTGATTAAAGTTTTGTAATGAATTGAAATTCAAGTGCACAGGTAAACTTCAATTCAACTTGATTGTTTACTTCGACAGTAAAAATGGATTTCAGGCAGTCTCCATGAAACTAATGTTACAGCCATGGCATCACCAATGGTTGGATTGAGTTGAGAAAACACAAAACGGTAGCAAGTGGTATCTCAGAAAGTCGTGCTTGAATAATTAGGATATTCAGTTTAATTTGAGATAATAATTACACAAGTGTATCTACAAAAATAGATAAAGCAATGGTCACGTCTCTTGCCAACCATGTTCTAAACTCAGTCATTGTCCGATCAGCTTATTATCCGAGCAATTTAGCAAACTTACATTTATTACATCTATCTTGGGGTTTTTTTATGTTAGAAAATTAATAATTACATGTAAGTTCATGTTCCGGTATTTTCACTAGTTATATGCGGGAGGTAAAAGTAAGAATTCCACTTAACGTAGTTAATTATACTACGGGGTGCACATGGGTTGGGTTCAACCCGAAACCCAACCCGAACCCGACTGGTCGGGTCGGGTTGGGTCGGGTTGGGGAGGGGTTCGGGTCGGGTCGGGTTGGGAAAATCAAAAACCCGAATTTTCGGGTCGGGTTCGGGTTGAGGGGGTCGGGTTGACCCAACCCAACCCGAACCCGATTTTTATTTTTTTTATTTTTTTTATTAATTTTTCCCAAATAAACCGGTAGACCGAACATCACTCGGTCGACCGTTTCCAACCTGAAAATTTCGGGTGTTCAAGCCACCGGTCGACCGTTTAAGCACCGGTCGACCGTTTAAGCACCGGTCGACCGAACCCGACCAAGTTTGGGAGAAAATTTCTGAATTCGGGTTCAACCCGATCCAACCTGACCCAACCCGAAAATTTCAGGTCGGGTTGGGTTGAACCTAAACCGGTTCGGGTTGGGTTGGGTTTTTTCCCAACCCGAAAATTTCAAGTTGGGTCGGGTTGAGGCCCAAACCCGACCCAACCCGACCCATGTGCACCCTTAACGTTCAACATGATACATGTGCAAATTATACTACGTTTTAAATTTAGATTTGTGTTTTTGACTTTTGAATGTGGTGTTAATTACATGTTTGCAGTAGGAAAGTTGCTTATTAGCATTTATTTTTGAATCGCGAATGGGGTAACATTTTTGCAGCCACATGACCAGATGCGATATTTATTTGTTATGTTATGTGAGTGCGCCCAACAAATCTCGTTCCCTATTGCACTGTTAATTGAGTCTTTGCCTCTCTCGGATAAAAAAAACATTTTTCAAATGGTATAACTAACAAATCTTGAGGGTGGGCTCCCCCTCTCCCTCCACCTCCCGGCCTCTTCTTAATTTGAATTTTTTTTAGACAAATCATTAAAATACATTTAACCTTAAACAATTAATTATTTTTCCTAATATTTCTATATTTTCATGAATCCTACACTCACTTCAATATAAAGATTGAATGATCTACTAAAGGAAACGTACTCGTTTCGTGTTTAGTATGAAATTATGATTCCTATTAGTCTATTATGGATAAACAATGTATACTTGATCGTCTACGCAAAAGTATTAGGAATGACAATTTGTTAGAATGTTGATTATCATCGAAACAATTTTTTAAATATGCAACTTTAAGAATTAAACAGTAGTTTCAAAGAAATAAATGCATAATCACTCATTTGCATGGTGTTTAGATCCATGTAAGTTTTTCTTAATTTTCTTTTGATTAGCACAAATTAGTTTGTGTAGCACAACATTACCCTAATACGTTTTCCATCATAGAATTTGTTGACTTTCTGATGAGCGCCAGACATTTTAAAGATATGTAGCAATTGAATGATATTTTGAGTTGGAAGGGATTAGTGCTTTGACATAAGAAAAAATAATACTTTGTACGTTTTGGTTTACTAACTACTACGATCGACTTTAATTCTTTTCAATTGCGATTGCAACTATTAAGGTCACTTCAACAATAAATTCATTTAAAACCATTTGTGCACCTAATTTGAAGATCTGGTTGAAAGACAAAATTTTTCACCTACTTTCCAAAGATTTACTTGGTAAAATTAGTCACAATGCGATTACGTTTTGAAAATATGAAAGTTTGTTAAAAGCAATTATAATTTTTCTTGGAATCCGAATAATGGATTTTTTGTCATTTGTTACTCCCCCTATATTACTATTTTAATCTGAATAATTTGTTTGTTCAAATTATAACATTTTTCTTTCTTCAATTCATTATTGTTCCTAACAAAATCTGCAGCCATGGCATCACAAATGGTTGGATTGATTCGAGAATAACACAAATCTGTAGCAAGTAGTATCTCAGAAAGTCATGTTTACAAATTAGAAATTACAACACAGAAAAAACAACTCATAAGAAATTAACAATAACAAGTTGCAAATGGTTATAACACAACTGCCAGCCAAATACCGTCAACATTACGTTCTCCGCTACAGTCCACATCCACTGGTTTAGAATACCTACAGGGAACAAACAGACGAAGTTGTCAAGTACCTAAGCATATTACTTCTTTGTTCACATGTTGTAATGCGGTCAGAACTCAGAATAAGAAGTTGCCTTTAGCTCGATGCAAATGCAAGCACAAAAAGCAGGTTCATGCAACATCACTCATCTGAATGGGCATCTACCTGGTATAAGCTTCTCCAAATCACAACCCATGGCCAAGGTCAAAGCATTCATGCAGCCTGCTGCATGTCATGTCCATCGTCGCCAACGAGGTGGTCTCATTGTCTCAATGACCATCCACCGATTCATCAACCACATTCTTGACGACCTGCTTGGGTTGTGTATCTTTTTCAACTTGCCTATCGATTTTCGATAATGACAATACAAATTCAGTGATCATGCCAGCTATCTCATTTGCTGCACCCTCCTGAAGAAATGATTACCAATATGATTGATGCTTAATGTAAGAAATGCAAGGCATTCACTGAAAAGCGAGTTGATAAAAAAAGATGTCTACAATATTATTAACATGACGTATAAAACATGATTTTAACATCCCCTGCCGGTGAATTCTGAACTCACAGCTGATTCATCAGCATACAAGTTACCATGTTCAATGAAGCGTATTGACAAAGCAAGTCAGTTTGAAACAAACACCAGATGCTTAAACTTTGATGCAAATAGAGGGCAAATGCAGTGGCGATTGGTTTTGCAAGATAAACAGATTAAACTGAATAGATTAAAAAAAGCTTAACCCTTCCAATTTCCACAAGGCTTGAAACTAGGAAAATTTTGCAATTATTAACTATTTCCGAGCACTCCTATTAATTTTGACCAAAGTCTTTATGCAGTTTACATTTTTCCGTCTTAAAAATTGTGAACATTTTACCAACCAAAGTCAAATGCGAGTATGTGACAATGTGAAGTGCAAAACAAAACTACAACCATCGTTCAGTTGCTAGAATTATATTTGCAGTCTTCAGTCTACACCTTAAAACACTACTACTCACTGTGAAGTGACAAATTATTGGGTGAATAAATCAAAAGCAGCACTTAGAGAGTCATTTATTTCACTGAAGTTTTAAAAAGTAGTCAAAATCTGCCCAGTGACTAAGCAGTGAGGACTGAGCTAACAAGAGCATATATAGGGGATAGAATAAATCACAGAGCACCCATCTTGATGGCATCAGCAAGTGAAACCATTGTAAGATTCTCTCTTTTTTCTTTTCTTTTCTTTTATGTATCGGTTCAGTGTATGAGTTCTCAAGACTTCTATCATTTTGATCGACTCTCCGCCTAAACTTTTTTTTGGATAGTTTCCGCCTAAACAATTTAACAGCTTGAGAAACCTATGATTCCATCAAGTCAAAATGTAAGTGGCTCAAGCTCACATAAAATGTTGTATGATTGATTTTTGCATGTGAATAATACCAATTTGTAAGCTTTTTTGTGTGGTTCAAACAAAACCACCTAGTATAGAGTTTCTACATTCAATTTGCATAACAAAAATCAAAATTTCAAGAGTCGAACTCTCACCTCAGCCCAGCGGCCACCCAGATGCGGCACAAATCTTGCCCTCGGAACGGCCTTAGCAACTCTCCGTCCCTCCTCAATCCAATAATCCGAAGTCATATGCGACCACAACACCTGAACCGGCAAATCCCTAACCCCTACCCCGTCCGCCCACTCTCCGACATCAAAGCTGAAATTTAAACCCCTCCCTAACTCCGCAACGGCATCCCTCACCCCGTCCCTCCTCAGCATTAACCTATACGCCTCGGCGCTCTCCTCGTCAACCCCCCTGGCGCAACAAACCCTAAGCAAACCAGCAAACATCCACCTAGACCTCAACAGAACGTCCCCCAACACCGGAACGCCTAGCATCCACGACGGAAACGCCGCCGACTCCGACGAGGAATCCACAATCGTAACACTCCTTACCAGATCGCTTCTCGAGGACACGAACCCAGCGAAAACCGGCAATGCCGAGTCGTGCAGCACCAAATGCACTGGCGCGAGATCGAACGAGTCAATCACCTCCTCCAACACCCACCCTAACTCCAAAATCCTAGAAGACGAGTCATCTTGTTTCTCCTCGAAAGGTACGAATCCGTTCTCGACTATCTGGTCGAAGCCCCAGAAGACGCCTTTGTGCTTGATCTCTCGGAAAACGTTGACGACTTTTTGAAAAAGGTGGGGGTTTGGGGGGTGTAGGGGGTCGGAGAAGCCGTGTCCGGGGAGGTCGAGGGAGAGGGAGCGGAAGGGGAGGAGAGGGAGTAGGTGGCGGAAGAGGAAGGAGGAGGAGGCGAGAGGGTGGAGGAGGAGGAGGGTGTTGGAGGCGTTGGTGGGGCCGGAGTGGAGGACGAAGAGGTTGTGGGGTGGGAGGAGTTGGCCGGAGGAGTGGTGACGGCGAAGGGTGGGGGGAGGGTGGCGAGGAAGGGAGTGGGGGATTTGGGGAAGAGGAGGAGGAGTGGGAGAGGGAGGAGGAAGAGGAGGAGGAAGTAGAAGGAGGTGGGATTTGAGGTGTGTTTGGGTTTGGTGGTCGTGCTTTCCTCGTCCGCCATTAATGGAGGTTGGGAGGTCTGGTGATGGTGGTGGAATGAAAGAGAGAGTGACTGAGTGGCGTTTTACGTTTTTGATGCTTTTGTCGTCGCTGAAACAGACTAAAGGGCATCCGCTGCCGCGTCCTGAGCCTCTTAAAATCATTATTTCTTTTCGTCACGTTATTTTATACACTTATTTTCGAAAATACTCCACTACCTTATCGTAATTTTTTTATTTAATAAAAGAAAAACGAAAATTTCGAAATTTAGGAAAAGAAATTTTTTTTTTCAAAAAATAATCCGATTGCGGGTGTGCCACGGATCGCGGGTCACACCCGCGATCCCCCTCCGGCCAATTTTTTTTTTTTTTTCTGTTTTCTGTTTTTGTTTTTTTCTTTTCTATTTTTGTTTTTTATTGTAATTATTTGTAATCTTTTTTTAAATCTTTTTTTTCAAAATATGTTTTCTAATTTATATTATTTTTCTAAATTTTTTAAAATTAATTTTAATTTTTCCAATAATCGACCTCCAAATCACGTCGGATAACCCGGCGTATTGAAATGTTAGGGTATTTTATACAATAAAAAACAATTTTTTTAACCATATTAATAAATTATTTACAACTGAATATTAAACAAACACTAAAACTAATTAAAACAAAAAATTGGAAACGTTATCAAAAATTAGTAAGGTGTACACACATTGCAAATATTTTTGGAGGTCGATACAGCAAAAAATTAAAAACACAATTAAATTTTTTTAAAAAATAATAACAATTACAAAACATATTTTGAAAACAAATATAATAAAAAACATAGTTAAAACGATTTTAAAAAAATCAAAACATAAAACAATACGACTAAAATCCCTGACTTTAATTTTCTTTTATTGTTTTTGATTTTATGCTTTTGATATTTTAAAATTTATTTTTAATCTGTTTTTTAATATATTTGTTTTTGAAAATAAGTCTTCTAATTCTTATTATTTTTTAAAATGTTTTTAAAAAAATATTTTCCAGAATCTACCACCAAATCACGTGGATAACAGAGTGGGTTGAAAAATTCACTAATTTTTGTATAAAATAACATAATTTTTCACGTGGATCCCAATTGTTATTATTTTGATAACAAACAGAATATTTTTTTTTTGCTGAAAATTTCCAAGGATCGCGGACCGCGATCCGTGAGATTCTTTTTCTGTTTTAGTTTTCTTTTCTGTTTTTCTTTTTATTTTAATTATTTGTAATCTTTTTTAAAATCTTTTTTTTCAAAATATGTTTTCTAATTGATATTATTTATTCAAAAAATTTAATTTAATTTTTAATTTTTTCAAAAATCGACATCCAAATCATGTCGATAACCCAGCGTGTATTGAATTGTTAGGGTATTTTATACAATATAAAAACAAAATTTCTTAGTCAGAATAATAAATTATTTACAACTGAATATTAAACAAACCATAAAACTAATTAAAACAAAAAATTGGTAACGTTGACAAAAATTCGTAGGGTGTACACACATTACATATATTTTGGAGGTCGATACAGCAAAAAATAAAAAACACAATTAAAATTTTTAAAAAATTAATAAAAATTACAAAACATATTTTGAAATATATATATATAAAAACATAGTTAAAATGATTTGTAAAAAAACAAAAACATAAAATAAAAAATAATAAAAGAAAATAAAAAAAGTTCCGGATTTTAGTCGTAGTGTTTTATGTTTTGATTTTTTTAAAATCGTTTTAAATATGTTTTTATTATATTTGTTTTGAAAATATGTTTTGTAATTGTTATTATTTTTTAAAAAAATTTAATTGTGTTTTTAATTTTTTGCTGTATCGACCTCCAAAAATATTTGCAATGTGTGTACACCCTATTAATTTTTTTAACGTTTCCAATTTTTTGTTTTAGTTAGTTTTAGTGTTGGTTTAATATTCAGTTGTAAATAATTTATTAATCTGGTTTAAAAAAATTGTTTTTTTATTGTATAAAATACCCTAACATTTCAATACGTCGGGTTATCGACGTGATTTGGAGGTCGATTATTGGAAAATTTAAAAATAATTTTAAAAAATTTAGAAAAATAATATAAATTAGAAAACATATTTTGAAAAAAAAAGATTTAAAAAAAGATTACAAATAATTACAATAAAAAATAAAAACAGAAAACAGAAAAAAACAAAAACAGAAAACAGAAAAAGAAAAAAAAAATTGGCGGGAGATGGATCGCGTGTGTGACCCGCGATCGGATTATTTTTGAAAAAAATAATTTTTTTTTACTAAATTTCGAAATTTTCGTTTTTATTTTATTAAATAAAAAATTTACGTCTACCTTATCTAATTTGTCAACATTCTTTTTCTTCTATATTATTTCTTTTTACACTCTTTTGTTTTTCATAATAATCCACAAACCATATTATTTATTAATATTTTCTAATTTTAAAAAAATATTAAAAATATTAAAACAATTATGATTTTTTTTTAAAAAAGTACAAATAATTTTAAAAATAATTAAAAAATAAAATAAAAATTAAAACTCAGTCAATAACATGGAACATGTTCCTCGTTAGAAATATTTAGACGTGGATAAAACCAAAAAAAGTTAAAAAATTGTATAAAATAAAAAACATATTTTAAATGATTTTAACTAAAATTCAAAACCAAAAAATTAAAAAGATAATTAAAAGTTTAAAACCACACACTCGGGGTGCCCGGAGGTGGGGGGCAATGGGACCCCCATTTTTTTGCCCCCGTAGTGGTGGCCTAAAAAGTAAAAACCCAGGATTCATCTTCTGATTTTTTTTAAACAATAACAATGATATTGATAAATCTCACGAAATTATCCATTATATTTTTGTAGCAAAACTATTAAAGGTAATTTTCAATATCATCTTAAATCAGTCTTACTTTAAATATTGAAATTCCTGATCATAAGTTCTACCAAAGAAATCATCATAAAGAATCATACCACTTTTTAACATAACTTTAAAGATTTAATTGTAAAATATACAAAATGTCCGCAAAACTACTTACGCTTTAATAATAATAATAATATTGAAGAGGGATTATTTTGATTTTCTATTATTTTGAAAGAATGAAACAAAATTAGTTTGGAAAATAAAAACAGAAATTATATTAGTATTCTTAAATATTCATAGTAATTTTAACAAAACTATACAAACACAATATAATTTAACTTATTAACTTTATCATAAATCTAAGTCAAATAATAATAATTATTATTTTTCAAGTGATTTCAATAATATGCATAAAAAATAAACTTCCTCAAAAGGAAGACATATTATATTGGTTCCATTTCCTACTAATTTTCTGTTGACTTTGAGAATTTATTTTCTGGCATTTTGTACTATGTTGTCTCACATCTTCTTAAGCGAATGCATATAAATTGGATCCCGAGCTAAGGATTTCATGACTAAGTTGGTCTCACTTGATCACTTCGAATTCTTAGCTTAACGGTCCTAACCTAGCTGGGTAGCGCTTCTAGATTGCGTACATAACATTAGAAAGGCTTATGGGCTTCAGACCGGCCCAATATATTGTACGTAAGGATTGGAATGGAGGGTAATATTGTACTTTTTTATTATTTTACTACATTGTCGAAAATTGCATCATATGCATTAGACTGCACAGATATTTGGGAGAAAAATGGAATCATATTCTTATATATAACGAACAAGCTATTCAAAGTTGAATTTTGACTTAAAACCTATCCAATTAGAGCCGTGGTGGTCGCGAAGTCTATCCATAGATAGCTTTTGGTTAATTTCTGTGAATAAAATGGAATAGTCAATACATATTTATTTTGTTTATAGGACAAATAAGATACGGACTGGTTTTGCTGTATATGTTTGATGGTTTACAATAGTTTAAACTCTTCTTGTGTTCACACGTGGAATAAACTTAAGTCCATAATGTAAGTTGGCATTCATAAGAACAAAAGGAAATATAACACTCCATCTAACACCACGTGTTTGAATTACCCTTTGAATCGATTCTTCGTTTTTTTATTTTTTTGAAAGCATCGGTATATATTAATAAAACAAATGTAAACACAAACATCCTAAATCCTAAAGAAGAAATATATATGGTGGAGGAGTGGGGGGAAATACTTAATTGCGAAGCCACTTTAAGGATTCGACCATACAAATTTTGGTTGTCTACTTTAACATGACAATTTAAACTAACTTACTTTAAGAAATTTCTTCGAAGTTTGAGATAAAAAGTTTATTTTCCTCTAATTAGCGTAGACTGAACAAGACTTCAAAAAAAAAAAGACAATTAATTAGGTCAACAAAACATTAAACTTTCGAGTTGTACAACTACAAGCTAAAAAAACACACGAACATCGGTCAAGGAAATTCCTGGTCATATAAGATGTGACTCAACCTAATGGTTTTCACGTACGGTCCATATCTCGCCAATCACAGGTTATCATGAAAGTGATGTTTGAACCTACATCTCATCATCCCATTCCTGGTTTTTGAACAACCGAAATACAGGTTCGATGTACGTACAAGCACACAACCTTTGCTAATCAAAAATTTATTTAAACGTAACTCTGAAATTGGAAGTCCAATTTGTACATTATGGGATAAGGACAAAGGTCAGATTCCAATATCTTTATGCTTGGACTTTACACAGGTCACAGGAAGGAACCCGAGAATCAAAGATACATGTTGAAACCATAAAGTTGGATATCTTGATGGAAAACATATTCTAGATGGTTGCTTGCTTGCTTTCTTTACGGTTTCTACTATTGGGCAAAAATATGCATATATTCTGTCCAAACGAAATAAAAGAAATGCCATCCTTGGAAATTTTATCCTTAAATATTGACTTTTTTTTGTAGTAAAATATTGACAAATGATTTTTTTCCGAAAGCAGGGGGATCATTTTTTCCGTAACTTGGAAATATTGCTTAGTTTGCCTCAGTTTAAATTGAGCCACAGCATCGTTTTATTCTCATATTAGTTTGCCACTATACGAGAAAGGATAGAAGTTTAAATTGAACATAGACAAAAAAAGAAGAAGAAGAGTAAAAGAATAATCATCTCTGAAAACTAAGAAGAATCATCTTCAACTAACATATCAATAAGTGCCATTTAACGTGTCATTGGTGAGTGGGAGTCTGGGAGACTATGGGTTTGTTGTCATACCACATGCCCAGAAACAAAGCGTAACAGTATAGTCAGTAGCGAATTACATTTCTAGCTGTAGTCAGAGTAAAAAATCTTCGAATTTATGACCAATGATTACGAGTGGTGCCAAATTCCAAGCAAGGGAAACATAATTTGTATGATATCAAAGTTTTTTTATCACACATTATCAATTTAATATGCCACGCGCAAAACATGTCCTTTTTTTATAATTACCAAAACTAGAGATTTAATTAGAATAATGGATAGAACAAGGGAACTACTATTCATCGTCGAAAAACTACTTAAATTGTCCTAAAACTGACATTTTTGCCCTTAACAAATCAATTAATACACATTTCGTCATGTGTCTTTAAATAAGGTGTTAAACTCAGTTTTACTCACATTCTTAGTACCAACACCACAAAAATGTTTGACGAAGCACCTAGATTCAGCGAGGTAACGTGGGCAGATTTTTTTTCCCGACTTGGGCGTGTGGCTAACACGCCTCCACCTAAACCCTAAACTGTAAATGTGCAGGCGTGTTAGCCAGACGCCTCCACCAAGGCGGAGGCGGCTTAACCAGACGCCCGTTTTTTTAGTTTTTTTTAATTTTCTGTTAAATTAATTTTTTTCAGGTTCTGTTGCAAGATTTCGGTGGTGATGGAGTAGATTACAGTGAGCTTTTTGAGAGTAAAGAAATATTTACAATAATCGAGGAAGCTTGTAAATGGGCGAAACAAGTTGCACTAGGAGTCAAATTTTTTTTGGTTATATCATCATACAAACCAAAAGCAGATAACCGAATGGATTGTTACCTGAGATGTGATCGCAGACGTGAAATGAGTTCTCGTGATACGAGTAATGTACTGCGAAAGAATACAAAAAGAAAAGGTTGCGGTTGTCGGTTTTTGGTAAAAGTGGTGGAGCGACGGGATCGTGATGGATGTGTCGTTGTTTCTAGTAGTACCTATGGGCAACACAACCACGCACTTGCAGTTTATTCAGAGGGTCACCGACAAGTCAGCGGACTTAGTGCTGGGGCAAATTGTTCGTGATATGACAGAGACATGATGAGAATTAAATTTATACCGCAAATGCACTGTGTCAATGAAGACGTGGCAAATACGGGTCGAACACAAGGAGGGAGAGATTCTGTTATTAGTGTGATTTTCGATTAAGGAGAAGAAGGAGAGAAGAAATAATTGAGTTTTGAGTTTTTTGGATTTTAATTATCTAAGACAAGAAACAAGAACAATTAAAACTAAAACAAGAACAAAGATGTGAATTCCGTCGGGTGGAGGTTTAGATTTAAGGTTTAGATTAGAGAATTTAGGAACTTATAATAAATCATATTAGTTATAAAGCATTACATGATAAATGATTTAACATAAACTCAAGTAATCAAAATATACTAATCACAAAATTAAAATAATAACATTCATTCATCTTCTCTTCACCCTAATCCGTCACCTCCACCATTTGGAAGGAGTTAGAAACTCATAGAGGGAGGAAGAAGAGGTCTTTGAGACATTACAAAAGAAAACTAAAAGTAAGAAATAAAAGACAGAATTTTATTAATGAAAAGAAGAATACAAAACTAAGATTAAGAATAAAAATTACAACCAAAGACTAAGGACCCTTCTAACATCGTTCTCGGGTCTATTTATAGTTGCTACAAGGGATCTAGGTATAATATTGGAAAGTACACGTGTCCAGACACGACTGGACGAAATTGAGAAACGCGGATCGATGGTTGGGCGGCGGAAACGCCGCACATTGTGTGTGTGGTGCGGCGGAAATGCCGCACAATCTGGCCTGATTTTGTCCGGATTTTGGTTGAATGTTTATGGTATGATTTGATCATTCTTTGCGCGTCTGGATTGATTCTTTCCATTCTTTTGAGCTCCGGATTAATTCCTTCACATATTTGGAGATATACATTGATTTTTCTATATATTTTCTCCAAGAGAATAAAAGCTACTCGTGATTTGCAATTAGGTCCTTGATTTTTTGCAGTTAAGTCCCCCGCTACTTTTGTGCTTAAGTCCTTGTTCTTTTTGCAATTAGGATTTGAATGCTTTTATGCTTGGATACATTTCCATTCGTAACCCGATAATCTTGAACTTGGTCTTTATGATAGAAATGAGTCTTTTGCATGCGTTTATGCTCGGGATGTGGGTAAATTGCATTCAGATCCCTGTATTCTGTAAATAAGACTAAACACATACCTTAGTAGCATTTATTGATGTAAAAGTAATCTAAATGAAAGACATATGATGCAATGTATGCAATGCATCAAGACACAAGGAAGACCACGTAACATTTTGTTGACGGTAAAGGAGAAATTCCCGGACGATAATCCAATGAAACACACATTTATAACTTCAGAGAGTACATGAGGATGACGAAATCTGAAGACAGGAATCCCGCGCAACAGTTTCTTAGGGAGGCAGTGCAGCATAACTATTTGCATTGGATTGTGGCAGATGAAGAAACTAATGTCCTCACTCACGCGTTTTTACAACATCTGACTTCAGTTCAGTTGTTGCGTACATACTCATTCGTAATCTGCATGGATTCGACGTATAAGACGAACAAGGACAAGATGCATTTGTTTGAGATGGTTGGGGTTACTCCAACAAACATGAATTTCCTCGTCGGATATGTGATTTTGTAGGATGAGACCGAGTCTAGTTACCGGTGGAGAGGTTGCGAGATCTGTTGTTGGATATTGTTAGCCCGACTGCAATAATAACCGATCGGGAGATGGGTCTGATGCGACCCGTGGCAGAGGTTTTCCAGAGTCTGCTCATTTACTATGCACCTGACATCATGCTATACATCCAATAGACGTCGGATATATTACTTCTAAATGGTAGTTTGGTACCACATTACAAAATATATATGTGTATGTGCTATACCTGACTAAAGTATTACACCCAATAGACGTCGGATTTTTATATTGACCGACGTCTATTCATACAACATGACCTAATTATTAACATAATAATCAATTTATTTAGTGATTATCACAACTTTTAATCAATAATTCATTACTAAAACAATTAAACTAATTATTAACTTAATAATCGATTTATTTATTAATTATCACAATTTATAATCAATAAAGGATTCACTAAACTAATTTAATTCATTATTAACATAATATTCAATTTATTTTAAATTTATCACAATTTATAATCAATTTAAAAAAAATTAAAAAAATTCCTGGGCGTCTGCAGGAGACGCCTGCCCTACATGGGAGGCGTCTCTCGAAGACGCTTATGCCAATTGTTGGGGGGAGGCGGTTCTCGCTGCCGCCCGATCGTTGGATCGGGCGTCTCCCGTGGACGCCCCCACCCAATTTTTTTTAAAAATTTATTTAGAATAAACAGGGCAATTTACCATGTGTGAGTAGTCCGGAGCGTCCGCTGCTTCTTTTCCTGATCTCCTAGACATTATATCTGGTGAATAGAAGAGTTTTATGAAGAGAAAGTTGTGTTAAAAGAGTGAAATGAAGAGTTATATAAATAAAAAGGGTAGATGGGCAAAATGGTAATCTGTTGGGACGATTTAAGTAGTTTTACGACGACGAATAACAGTTCAGTATAACAAACAACGTAACTAATAACTTGACCCAAGTACGTGGCGCAGTGGATAAAAGAGGATGTGTTGGCAAATGATGCTTGATCGAATCCCAACTATGTTTAATTAAAAAAATCACGTCCTGGTGCAAGCAGTGTGGACCACCCCGGGGTTTGTAGTAGGGCCGATGTCCAAAGGACAGTGGTTCGGTGAGTTCCCAGGTCATTAAAAAAGTACTTATATCTCCGAGGTAATGACGTAATATTGAACCCCAACTACATTTAATTAAAAACCACATCCTAGTGCAAGCGTTGTGGACGACCCCGAGAGTTTGTAGCCGAGCCGATGTCCAAAGGACAATGGTTCGATGAGTTCCCAGGTCATAAAAAAATAAAAATACATACGCAGCCTCGCAATAAAAAAATGACATGATCAATTGTGATATAAAATAATGGAGCATGTGTACAACATGACTTTGTTAACTAGAATTAATAAAATCATAAAACGTGTCACATAAGTAATACAAGCTGTTAAGAATCAAACACCAAGTCAGCCCAATCCCAGCAACATAAATTAATTAAATAAATTATGAGTCTGATCCAATGGACACAATTTCTAGAAGTATATACTCTAAAATTTTATTCTTTCTCCGTGAGCTCACATAACACATTATAAATAAGGGTGTCCATCACCGAGTCTATCGTCCAAAACAAGAGTTAATCTTCACCACTACAAAAAAAGTCTTGTAGTTGTGTTAGCTTAGTTGTTGTGTATTGTAAAAGAAAAAAAGTATTGTAAAGAAATTATTATAGTAGTAGAAATAGTAGTTGTGAGTGTGTCTCACAAGATAAATAGTGTATAAGTGTAAGTTGTAGTATTGTAACATTGATTGTTATAAATACAAACTTACATTTCATCTATCTTTGAGACTATTTCACTTAATAGGTAGTATCAGGAGTTGTATTCGTGGTGACCTTCCATTGGAAACCACATAATGGAAGCAATACGGAAGAACTGAAGATCACGTGAAACCAAAAGATGATGACGGATTTGTCAAACCCATACAACGGAATCCAGATGCTCAATAGTGAAAATTACAGGTACTGAAGTTTATATTTTGAGTCATATTTGCAAGGACAAGATCTGTCGGAGGTTGTCGTAGGGAATAAAACTACACCTCATGTAGATAATGCTGATGCAAATAGAAAGTGGAAGATTAAAGTGGGGAAAGTCATGTACGTGCTCAGGATAACCATTGAGAATGATTTGTTTGAGCATGTATGTGATCCCACAATACCCAAACAGGTGTGGTATACCCTAAAGTCTCTTTTCTCGCAGAAGCATGACGACCAACTTCAACTGTTAGAGTTAGATTGAGTTGATGTCTATCAAATAAGGAAATATGTCTATCAACCAATACTTAACAAAAGTGAAAACACTCTGTCATGACATATCTCAACTAGATCAAGAGTATAAGATTAGTGAGCCAATGACGAGGAGAATTATTATCCATGGGCTTAAGCCAGAGTGTAGTGGTTTCCTAACAGTTGTACAAGGTTGATCGACTCCACCAACCATCTCAGAGTTGGAGAGTTTGTTTGTTAATCAAAAAACTCTCACATGCAAATGAGAGAAGTTTCTGCAAAGAGTGAAGATGAAACACTCTTTAGCGGGAGGCAAAAGTATGGACCGAGAAAACATAAAAGAAGTCACAGCAAGGGGGAAATGAACAACGTCAAGAGAAGGAGCAAAAAAGAGAAATATCACATGTTACAACTACGGTAAGAAATGCCACTTCACAAGGGACTGTTGGTTTAAGAAAAAAAATCCACAGAAGGAAATGTTGTAACGAAATCTAATCACAAAGATAATCCATGAAATCTCATTAAGATGGTCTCTCAAAGAAGAAGAAAAGATCTTAGTGATCATGAAAATGATATCAAAGTGAGAAATGGATGGAGTTGTGATCAAGTCATGGCATGAAGCAAGACTTTTAGGGATGTGATCTTTGATGAAGTTGCATCCCGATGCTCCCTGATGAGGTAACTATTCCATGCTCAAGAAATTTAGAAATAGAATAAAAGAGAAGCAAGAAAAGAAATATTCAAAAGGTGAAGATGTTGAAGTTATCTTTTCGAAGATATCAACAAGTCGAGGAATTTGGGAGATATATTAAAGACAAGGTTATGTAAAAGAGATATCAAGAAATTAAAAGATAATGAAAGAGGCTCAACCAATCCAGGTGGAGGTTGAAGAAGAATCAGCAGGTAACTTGTGACGAATATTACTCGAGCAATGGAATCAACTTCAAAGTATGTAAGTCTAGCAACAGAAGATGAGATTGGCGAGCATATCACGGATGAAGATGCAAGCAACGGATGATAACCATCATGGTTGGTGTTGAAGGGGAGTGTTGATAATCCAATACCAACCCAGATCCAAGCTTAAACCCAACAAGATAAATTACTTAAGCAAATTTATTTGTCAAATCCAATGTGCTCAATTTCTAGAAATTTTGTACTCTAGAAGTTTCTATTATCTCCATCACTTGTGAGAAATCTAAAAGTATCTACTCTAGAAATTTCTTCTTTTTCCACAAGCTTTCATCACACATTATAAATAAGAGTGTTCATCACCAACTATATCATCATAAACAAGAGTTAGTCGATCTACACCACTACAAAAAGACACTTGCAGTTATGTTAGCTAGAGTGTGTGTATTGTAATAGAAAGAGTATTGTATATAAATAAGTATAGTAGTAGAAAGAGTAGTTGCAAGTGTAAGTTATAGTATTATATCATTGATGGTTATAAATACAAAATATTCATCTATACAAGATCAACCTAATTAATTGTACGACGATGCACTGTGTTTCATTTGCGGAGGTTAAAATAAGTTGCATACTTTCATCAATTAGAAAGTGATTTTTTTTTGGTCTTACACATATCGTGTAATGTGTTTTTATTTCCATTCTAGTTTTTGTAACAGAAGTCCTAATCCTAACATAAAAAAATGAAGAGAATCTTCTCAAACTTGAGCCTTAAAACAGCAACCTGCAGCCTACTGTGCCAACTAATATAGACGGTTGGCAATTGCATATTGATAACTATGTTGTCATGTTTTAAGGATTTGAAGCAACATACAGCAGACCTTATCCTAAATTAATATTTGGGTGTTTTCAAACATTTTCCACGAACATTCATGTGTAGGCTGTGATGGTTTCACATGAAGAGGGCCCCTTCTCATACGAAAAAGGATGTTAAAGGGCATGCATGGTTGTTGTGTACCTATGTTTCATCTATATACTTAGAATATCACATGTTTGTTGGCTTGAAAGATTAGACAATAGGATTAATGATGTCGACTTTGTGATGTGGCATCAGTAATCAAAGTCTTAACAAGATTCTCTTGAGTAAGTAAATCACAAAAGTTGAAACTAATGTGAGAAACTGTCTTTATGTCTTAGCTAGTTAGTTATAAACTTAACTTTGACGTGTTAATTTGTGGATTGAAAGTCAGAAAGAGTGAAACGTATCATAAGGTATATCTTATTGTTGCATATATAGAGTAAATTCGGTGGTTCTTATGATATAGTAATGACTAATGACTGGAAAAAACATGACACCCAAAATGGAAAGAATGTGGTTGTAGAAGGGATATTATGTCATCTTGACTATAAATTGCCTGTTTTAATCACTTCCCTAGTTGTATTTTCTTCTAGTGGTAAGTAGAATCATAGTTTCTGCAGGTGGATGTAATAATTAGCTTGCCTCTTGAACTGGAAGCTTAACATGTAAATGGTTAATTTGCTAAAAAGTGTGATTCAGGTTATGAAAAAAATCAAATTGTTTTGAGTAGAGACGTATATATTCCTTCGTTAGGTTAGACTTTGTTAGTATTTGGCGGAAGTTCTAAAATATTTTCTTTTGCAGAGGCTTGATTTTATCATAAATATTACTTCCAATCTCCCAATAATCATGCTGGTAATTTTTCAAGAAGCTACACAAGTGAGAATTGAGAAGAAATGATTTGTTGTTCAACTTCTAGGTAAACTAGCTTCTTAGAGAAATTGGTACCCCAAAAGCACATCCAAGAACATCCTTAGTGATAGTCTAGTTAAATGATATCTTTCAATAATTCTATTTACCGAGAAAATTGAGACTCACAAGTCACAACCATGTTGGATGTCTTGTGCTACTAAGAGCCCCGTTTAGCTCATTAACTAAGTGTGTTCAATAACTCCAACGAACCGAGAGCTAGAAACTGTACTTTTCGATAATAAAAATTCAAATGTTGCTTGAATTTCTTTTCAAAACTATGAAGTGCTTGTGGCATTTCTATAGCTACAACTATATATCCACATCAACACTACTTTTTGAAGTTTGGAAGTAAAATATTAAGAAGAAAAGTTAGAAAATGTTTTCTGATTGGACTGGTCTTAAAAAAAACAGGAAGTTGGAAAAAATGTTTTAATGAACATTCACGTAAGGTCCCTTGCCATCACTTTCAAACTTTACACCATCTTCTGATTTCGAAAAAATGGCAAACAGACCACAAAAATCTGATTTCCCCCGGAAAGACAACAATTTTTATCCACAATTGATTTAAGAAAGTGGATTCTACAGATTTTCCTAGAGAAGAAGGCATTCCCCTAAACAAGATAACATACACGTCGCTTTATTTATATAGTTATATTCAAATATATTTTTCCAAAAATCCTATAAATTCATTTGTTTTTTTTCCTTTCTAAACCCCCCATACATTTTATAGGACAAACATTACTTGAACAATATTGTCGCTTAAAGGAATATTGTGAACTATATCTTTCAAATTTTTTATTTTTTATTTTTTGCAAGCAAGAACATGTTTTTACCCTAAGTTTTTTCCTTTCTCCTCTCTATTAAAATATAGCATTTTCTCAAAAACCGAATAAAAAATGACTTGAATTGAAATCTAAATATTTGGAAAGGATTGCACATTTTATCCAAAATCGTTCTCTAAGAACCCTTTTGTGGTCATATTTTTGTTTACTTAAAATTTTTGTAAGAAGAATATCAGTCATAAATGTCAAACGTAATCTAAGAACCCTTTCGTGGTCATAAATGTCTAACATCTAGATGTCTAATGTTGGACAACCCATCTGCTATCTGCATCATTCCGATTTAAGTTATTTTATTTTTTTACAATAAGAAGGGGAGTTTACCAGAGTTTAACCTTCAAAGAATTTTTGGACTGCTGCGAGTATACATACGGTCCTCACTTGATTGAACATGTAACTTTTATAACACATAATTCAAGTTTTTAATTATTGACTCGCGGGTTAAAAGTTAAAACACATTGACAACATAACACGACCACACAAGTCACCAACACTTGGTAGAATTAATCTAAGAAAACAAGACAAAATAATGTTTATTTTATATTATATCCATTTACTAATGTGAAAGGAAGAACACAAAATCCACGGGCGGGTCAATGCCCACGACATCGAAGACTTTGATAATCAAGAGCCGTCCATTGACTGTTCAACGCTTGTCCACGTCACGTCCCAGATCTTCCAAGCCACCGGATTCGAGCTTTGGACGGCTAAGATCTTCTTGTCCTCTTCCTTGTGGATATAAAGCAACATCTCTTGTCCCACTTCTCATTTACTCTAACATCTCTTCTTTCTATTTCTCACTTACTCCTGTTGTAGAGTTGTGTGGTTGCTTGTATTTGACACAATGCCGGCCGGAGGATTCTCGGTGGCGGCTCCGCCGGGAGTAGAGTTTGAGGCCAAGATTACGCCGATTGTTATCATATCGTGCCTAATGGCGGCCACTGGAGGACTCATGTTCGGCTACGACGTTGGAGTTTCCGGTATGTAAATTGCATGTCTTTGTGTTACTAATCATATCACTTGATTTTCATTCCATTTTCTATTTAATGTTTGTCTCGAATAAGTACGTGCACATTCCTAGATAGTTATCTTGTTCGTTCGCATTAAAATGTTTTCTTTGTATTCTAAAACGCCGATTTCTGAAAGGTAATTAATTAGGTTAAATACAAATGTAATATTTTGTTGTGGTTGTGGTTGTTGTAGGTGGAGTGACATCCATGGATGATTTCTTGATAAAATTCTTTCCGGTGGTGTACCAGAAGAAGCATCAAAAGAACCGGGACAGCAACTACTGCAAGTACGACAACCAAGGCCTCCAACTCTTCACGTCATCGCTCTACCTTGCCGGACTTACCGCCACCTTCTTCGCCTCGTACACCACCCGACGTCTCGGTCGCCGCCTCACCATGCTCATCGCTGGTTTCTTTTTCATCGCCGGTGTCATCCTCAACGCCGCCGCTCAGGACCTGGCTATGCTCATCATTGGTCGGATTCTTCTCGGTTGCGGAGTTGGCTTCGCCAATCAGGTTCGTTAATTGGTCTTTGATTTTGAGAATTTTACTGATATTTTTCTTTCTACATAAATGTTATGATTATGCAATTGTTATATTCGTTTAATCATTGAACTTAATTATTGTAATGTTTGATTTTTTTTTTAATTCATACAATCTTCCAAGATCAAATGGACGGGCAATCTTCTAAGATTAATTAGTGTCTTCTTATAGTTAGGTGTACATAAATTTTTATTTTACAAATACTTATTAATTTGCAAATATATCTCCCAACAAGAAGACCATACCCATGTTCTCAACGTATGACAGTTACGTGTGTTTTTTTTCATTAAAAAATCCTCAGCAAACTTCTATTTGTTTCAAAAAAAAAAAATATTAACTTTAATATTCTAGAAGATTTGACATATAAATTCATTCATTTCGTGGGTATTTTGACGAATGTAGTAGCTCATAAACGCACGAAACCTACTACGAATATTCTACTTTCGATACAACTTTTTAGCAATTTTATCAAAACTAATTAAAATGTGTTCGGGAGTAAAAAGCTTACAACCATCTTGTACATAAATTTTATAGAATCGAGCCCTTGGAGACCTACCCAAAGTAAAAATAAGTCACAAGTCATGGTTGAAAAGCGTTAAAATGAGGCATCAACGTTGAACACGACAGACTAATTAGCCTTTAGTCATAATTCATAACTCATAAACTAACCTATGCTATGAAACTTTATACTGGACCACGGATCATATACAAAGACAAAAATAAACTTTTGTCGCCTACTATCACATACCTACTAATGTATATATTTTTGTTAATTACCTACTTATGTGTGTTAATTAAACAGCTGTCTCTTAGCTCTGCTGGTCTCTGTCTCAGCAATTACCATTGTAGGATTGGAAGTTAGTAGTACACCAACATTGACTTTTAAGTTTTAACGAATAATAAAGATAAATTACTAGGATATTTCTATCGCCTCGATCATATTTCTATCACCTAGATCATATAGTCGCCTACTATCACATACCTACTAATGTACATATATATATATATATATTATCTTGTTGCACATGATCTACTCCGAAAAGGTCGCTATATGGTCCAAGTTTTTGATAATACACACGTAGTCTTTTGTCCCTAGCTAAAGCGTCGTTTTATGATAATCTTTAGGTGCTAACAATATGACATTAGATAGTTTAGGGTGGGGGTCGGGGTTTAGCTCTCCACGAATCACTAGTATTTTCTAATTATCCACTTGATCGATGCCGATTAAAAATTTAAACTTGGTCGGGACACTACCATTCCCCTTCTTAGAAATTTAAACATGGCAGGATGTTGCTAAAAAATAATCAACTAATGTTCAAGGGTAAATGTGTGTAGAAAAGCCAAAATAAACAAAAACATGACAATCCAAAAGTACAAAGAATAAAAAAGTAAAACATTTTTTTATGATTTGAAGTTCATAGGTCTTTAAAATCAAACATGCCACAATTTAAGTATAATTTTCAAAACATCTACTTTTTATGATCTTTATGACTTTATCACATTTAAACCCCTCTTGTTGCTTAAGCATTTAGACCATCTTTCATTGTTTTCCTTTCCTTAAAGTTGATAATATGGCAAAGAATCATATTCAATATACGTTTCTCTCTCCAAATTAATGTTATTAAAACCTTGATTTTACAAAGAGACCTTATTATTATTATATTGCAGGCGGTTCCATTATTTTTATCCGAAATAGCACCGACCCGGATCCGAGGAGGACTCAATATTCTCTTCCAACTCAACGTCACAATCGGAATCCTCTTCGCCAATCTCATCAATTATGGCACCGCCAAGTAATAAGAATTAAATCACTTCACAGTTGACAAACATGAAATTGTTAACCAAACATTAATTTTCTATTTATCTCCCTAATTCTTAATCGGACCCATTTGACCCGACTGATCCTAACTTAATTAATTTTCCGTTATTACAGGATCAAAGGTGGTTGGGGTTGGAGGCTCTCCCTTGGGCTCGCCGGGATCCCAGCATTGCTCCTCACCGTCGGATCTTTCCTCGTCGTCGACACCCCCAATAGTCTGATTGAACGTGGCCATCTCGACGAGGGGAAGGCGGTCCTTAAACGTATACGTGGAACCAATAACGTCGATCCTGAATTCAATGAAATTGTCCACGCTAGTCGCATTGCGCAGGAGGTCAAACATCCCTTCCGCAACCTCCTCCGACGCCGGAATAGACCTCAGCTTGTCATCGCCGTCATGCTCCAGGTTTGTCCTCAAGACTGATCTTGTTATAAACATGTGAGGTTGTAACCGGAACAAGGGTCGCATTGCAAATATTTAAATGTTTGAGGTCGTTATAGAAATATATCGCGAATTAGGTTTGGGCTAATTATGCTAATACCCTATAAGCAGTCGCAACTATTGCTAGGTATCTCCGTATTGGACCAAAACATTACAATTCTACACCCATAAGCCTTGGTTATATGACATTGTCCTCTGGTGCTAGCTAACTGATAACGAGGGAATGCTAAATTATTAAACTTCTAAAGCCAAATTACAATTAAGACGATGATAACAATAATTTTTGTTTCTTATTACATTAGACTCTTCAAAATTATGTAAAACAGTAATATATAAAATCTTTAAGTTTATAAATATGATATCTCAAAATACCTTCCAATTTATGAAACTTATCAATGCTTTGATATATATATATATATATATATATATATATATATATATATATATATATATATATATATATATATATATATATGATCAGATCTTCCAACAATTGACTGGAATAAATGCAATAATGTTCTATGCTCCGGTGCTGTTCGACACATTGGGGTTCAAGAGCGACGCCGCTCTCTACTCCGCCGTCATCACCGGCGCAGTCAACGTCCTATCCACCATCGTTTCCATCTACAGCGTCGACAAACTCGGTCGTCGTGTTCTACTCCTCGAGGCCGGAGTCCAAATGTTCCTCTCTCAGGTAATAAGAATAAGAAAAAGAATAGCTATTATGTTTAACAAGGCAACGTGAACTTTAAGTTGCTGCCTCGTTATTTATTTCATTTTTGCTTTGAAAATATTAATTAACAAGGAAACATCTTATGGTTCATGAAACTAACTTAAGGAAGAACGTAGCCTACTGAAGTACGTAGATGATATTAACTCTACACTATCTTCTTCTTTTGATAAACTATGACGACTTTTTAAGAGAGAGGGAAAAATAATGTATTAGAAATTGAAGTACAATGATGCCTCAATCGCTAAAAAAATTGAGTTCCTTTCAAGAGTCAAATAACATGTTTATGAATAAAGTCAAGATGAACAAGATAAATACATATGTAGTACTCAAAAGTCAAAACACCTATGAAATGCTACTTTTAAAATCGTTAGACTTAAGTGCGAATTGAGGAATTTGACACTCCTCTTTGATCTTCATCCAGTACTCCATTAATTCTCATACCATGCATCTTCAGTCTATATCCTAGATTATGACCACAACATTATATTTTATATTGAATTTTGCAACAAATTCAAATATGTCTGATATTATATCCCATATGCAGGTAGTGATCGCAATAGTGTTAGGCATCAAAGTAACAGACACAACCAACAACCTCGGCAGCGGCTACGCCATCCTAGTAGTTGTCATGGTTTGTACTTTCGTCTCGTCCTTCGCGTGGTCGTGGGGACCGTTGGGGTGGCTCATTCCCAGTGAGACCTTCCCCTTGGAGACTCGCTCGGCCGGGCAAAGTGTGACTGTCTGTGTCAACCTCCTCTTCACTTTCGTCATCGCCCAGGCCTTCCTCTCCATGCTTTGCCACTTCAAGTTCGGCATCTTCCTCTTCTTCTGCTCCTGGGTCCTCGTCATGTCGGTCTTCGTTTTGTTTCTCCTCCCCGAGACGAAGAATATTCCCATTGAGGAGATGACGGAGCGGGTTTGGGGGCAGCATTGGTTTTGGAAGAGGTTTGAGGACGAAGAACTAGTCAATAATGGTAATGGTGTAATTGGAAATGGTAGTGAGAAGAAGAAGAAGAAGAATGGTTTTAATGGGACTGCGTAGATACGTATAATTAGACTATATGTAGTTATCCATCTCTAGAGGTGTTAATGAAGGTTTTACACCCTTCGACGTTGGACATATGATATTCGTTAAAGATATCTTTTTTCCTATAGTGTGCTATACAGAGTGTTTCATATTTGTAAGTTGTTTAGGGTTAGGGTTTATAATTAATGCTGTTTATGTATATGGATGATGTGGAAATGATATATAACTCAGGAAGTTTAGAGTTAATTGGTGTGTATCGATCGATTTTGGTTGATGTGCACAAGGTTTATGGGAGAAAGTATGTTTAGTGTTGTAATCTTGAGTTGGTTTTGTGCAATAATATTAGCAAATCATTAAGTTTTTGAATGTTTGTACATTAAGAGAGGGAAATAATGTAACTTTACTGATTGAGTTCAAATAAGGTACACCTCTTCAAATTCTATCTTGTATTAATTTATGTGTGTGTTTCGATGTTTCATTATAATTTGATGCTATAACATTGTTTCTTTCTATAATTGTTATCTTGACGATTCAACACTTACGTTTCACTTATAAAAACATTTTAAGAATCTCTTGATTTCGAGTTTCACTTGCGATTAGATTCTCATGATTATTGGAATAAACTAACGACGTAAATGATTGGTTCAATCAATAGTATGTGCAAATTATGAAGAAAGCCTACTAGATTAAAAGGCCGAAAGTCATTAGAACAATCTAAAGGATCTGAAGTCTAGAATATAGAAATCTATATTAAATGGAGAGAAGGTCGGACCACTGCAAAACCTTGAAACCTCTAAAGTGGCAGATATTAAATTTATAATTTGGGATGAGCAGAAACTAGAAAGTGAAAGGATCGAGACAGAGATTGGAAGGGAAAGTAAACAACTAAACTCCCAACTCCCAAGTGGGAGAGAACCGTTTCATATATCGAGGAAAACAATTACAAGATGACACGTGGCCATGATACAACTCACGTAACAAATTAGAAAGCAATTCGGTTCTCTACTTCTCTAAGGCCGGCTCTATGGTTAAGTTTGTTTGAAAAAAAAATATAATTTCTCTTTACGACGTCTGTATATATCCTTTTTGGTTAATCAATTGGAGTAATTTTTTTTTACAAACCCAATATATTTACACTTATTTCCATTCAAGAACTAGAAGAGATGAGGAAACAAGGTCAATTATGTATTTATGTTGCCTATTATTTATTTATTAAATAAATAAATTAAAGCGTACACATTCACTAACCAAAAGATATGGGATTAGTGGTCAGTTACTTTAATGGGAAGTAACTACCTCTACATTTATTACAAAAAGGCCCAGTCCCATTGTTACCTCAACAGTTGAATTTCCTCTCCAATCTTCATTTTCTCAAGTTAAAGAAAAAGACCCAAAGAGAAACTCAATCATTAAGGTTAGGCCAAACCATTGAACATCGAAAACCCAAACTGACTTGATGTTTCTGCCTAAATGATTCGAGAGGTCTGTGCTCTCGAACTTTATGTATTTATTTCTTGTTATTTTATATAGAAATTATAGATCATATCTTGTGTTCTTGATGTTATTGAAAACACTTATGTCTAACAAACATATATAACTCCCCCAAATACTTCTAAACAACATCAGATCACATAAACAAAAGATTAGTTTCAACTTTCAAGAAGTAGTTTTACAAAACAAAAGGAAGGAATTTGATTTTGAATTTTTTTTTGCATGAAATCAAATTGCTCTCTACCATAAGTCATTACTGAGGTGTGAAAGTAGTATTTTAATTTTTTGACACATATTAAATTTCTAATTTGTCAGATTATCTTATGCTAAGACTATATAGTTAATTTGTCCAATCCTTTATTGTCCATGTTTTCATCTATTTGGCTTGATGTTACCTCAGAAATGGGAGTGCAAGGGGCAAGTAAATAGAACACGTAATAATGGAGCTCCAAATTAAGTAATCAAGACAATGCAAACAATCCATGTTACCATTTAATTCTTTGTTTTCTTCCCTTACTTTATATTGACTCTTGTTGTGCTTTTATGTATTTGTTGTTTACGAAATTGTGGAAGCTAGTCTCTCTCTCTCTCTCAGCGTATTTAAATTAACAAAATAATTTGTCAAATCATAATTAGTTGCTTTAATTTTATTATACTAGCCAATACTTAGCCATTTAAGCCTGTTGTTCCCTTTTTTATTTTCTTTTGATTAAAAAAATTAGCTACTATTGACTAGGAAGCTTCATTGATTAATTTAGTTGGTCAATAAAAGAAAATTTCAGACGGAAAAAAATAATCTCAAAAGCGAACCATTCTTGTCCCTCACTTTCTCCATTCCCCCCAAATACTTGCTCTTCCAAGACTCATTCCAATTAATTCATAGATCATACTTTTCTCAATTATTATATTTATAGTTTAGAGAATAGTCAATAATCTATTCTCCTACAAAAAAGACGACGGTGTTATATATGCGACAAACAAATTAAGCTAATATAATAGAATTCCTTTATGTATATATACCTGTTTAATAATTTTATTGATATCAAGTTCTTGTTCTATAAATTATAATACATGCCTCTGACTTTACCATCGTGAAGAGGTACTGACAAGAGTAAAGTTAAATTTAATTACACTCCTAATCCTCTTCTATCAAGATTCCTATCGCACTCCTTATTTAACTTCTATTAGTTCTAAATTAAGAAAAATAACTTATTTACTTCTAATGAAACAACCAAATTGAAGCCAATCTACTTCGCAGATCTTTAATTATGAATAAATCAACTTTTGAAAAGTCGAAACTAGTTTTTCTCTCTTGCTAGCTTCTCAGTAAACATTAAATGAAACTCTCTTAAAAGTCAACATGCTCCTGGCCCCAGCTTTGTCTACTACTATCCAACCATTTCTCTTATTAGACCAATTCCAATTCTTAAATCACATCCTTATCAATTTCTTACCTGTGAATGATTCGTAGTGCTATGTCTTCCCAATTTTTTCCTTCTTTATAGACAATAATTATTTTACGGATTCTTCCATAATTAGCGCGATGTAGATGAAGTCTAAATATATGTACATATATATTTGTATATTACATATCCAAACGGACAAGGAATGCTCCAAACTTTTTTAATGTGTGTGGTTTGAAAAATTAATAAAATGCGCCTACTTATAAATTCAAATAGTTTATATTCAGAATGTTACTTCCTTTAGTAAAATTTCTAAGTTGTCAATATTGACAAAAAATAATGTATTGTCCACTATAGAATCAAATATTTTGTCTCAGGTTTTTGTTAAATCAATTCTTCTATGGTGTTAGCTTATGAATCTGAAAAGGTTTCAACGTGGTGTACTATATGTTTATATGTTACAATGACCAAGTATGTTTGCTGGCTTCATTAATTTCATTCCTCCTTTGTTTGTCCCAAACCAAACTGAAAGATGAAGGAAGAACTTATCTCAAAAAAAAAAAATGAAGGAAAAATCTTGGGAACTACTAAACGTCGCCCCAAAACTACTTAAATCGCCCTTGAAATTACCAAATTGCCCTTAACAATATATTTAATACCCAAATCGTCCCGTGTCTATAAATAAGGCCTATGGTCTTGTATATTCATAATTTATCAGTAAAAACACCACGAAAATGTCTGGCGAGGGTGATGCATCGGGTGAGGTAAGCCTGGCGCGGGGAAATTTTTGGGCCGAGCGTCTGCATTAGACGCCTCCCCCATGGTGAGGGCGTCTGCGTAGGACGCCCTCCCCATGGCCGAGGCGTCTAACGCAGACGCCTACACAATGGGAGAGGCGTCTTATGTAGACGTCCTCCCCATGGGTAAGGCGTCTGTATTAGACGCCCTTCCCTACGGCAAGGCGTCCTACGCAGACGCCTTACCGTTGGAGAAGGCGTTTAACACAGACGCCCCAGCCATGGGGCAGGCGTCTAATACAGACGCCTGTGTTTTTTTTTTAATTTTGATTTTGTTTTTTTAATTTCGACTTTATTTTTTAAATTTTTTATTTTCGATTTTATTTTTTTATTTTTTTAATTTCGATTTTATTTTTGTAGGTTCCAGATTTCGGTGGTGATGGAGTGGATTACAGTGAGTTATTTCAAACTACACAAATCTTTGAAATAATCGATGAAGCATGTAAATGGGCCAAACAAGTAGCTATCGGAGCTGAGTTTTTTTTGGTCGTGTCGTCATACAAAACAAGATCAGATAGTCGGATGGATTGTTATTTGAGATGCGACCGGCGAAATCAAATGGAGTCTCGGGATATGGATACTGCACTTCGAAAAAACACCAAAAGAAAGGGTTGCGGTTGCCGTTTCTTAATAAAAGTGGTGGAGCGACGAGATCGTGATGGATGGGTTGTGGTTTATGATAGTGCTCACGGACATCACAACCACAGACTGGCAGTTTATCCAGAGGGTCATCGTCAAATTAGTGGTCTAAGTTCTGGGGCGAAGAAGATTGTTCGTGATATGACAGAGGCGCAAGCAAAACCACGGAACATCTTGAAGGCAGTAAAAGAAAAATTCCCGGAGGACAATCCAAATCAAAGGCATATTTATAATTTCAGAGATTACATGAGGAGGACAAAATCTGAAGATCGGAATCCCGTCCAGCAGTTTCTCTACCAAGCAGTGCAGTGTGAGTACTTACATTGGATTATGGCGGATCCAGAAACTGATGTCGTAACTCACGCTTTTTTGGCACATCCGACGTCAGTCCAGTTGTTGCGGACATATCCTTTCGTTATCTGCATGGATTCGACTTACAAGACGAACAAGTATAAGATGCCTTTGTTCGAAATGATTGGGGTCACACCAACAAACATGAATTTCCTTATTGGATATGCGATTTTGATGGATGAATCTTACTCCAGTTATTTGTGGGTGATGGAGAAGTTGAGAGATCTGTTATTGGGGACTGTCAGCCCGACTGCAATAATAACAGACCGGGAGTTAGGCCTTATGCGACCAGTGAGAGAGGTTTTTCCTGACTCTGCTCATTTACTCTGCACATGGCACATCAACAAAGACGTATTGAATTACGCATACCACGTATTCGGCAAGAATAAGGAGATGGCCGAGACTTTGAGGCGTGGAAGATGGAGGAAGATCATGCTTTCTACTTCAGAAGCCGAGTATGATAGAGCTGTGTATGCTCTGAAAGATTTGTATAGATCGTGGCCGGCTATCACGGAGTATCTGGACACCACGTGGTTGGTGCATAAAGAAAAGTTTGTGCTGAATTGGACGAACAAAGTCCTTCATTTTGGGAACACCACGAATTGTAGGGTCGAAAGTGCTCAATCGGCTCTAAAAGAGTGGATTTCTACATCGACTGCAGCTCTGGACACTCTTTTCGAGCGCGTCAACGCGGCTACTGAAATGCAGCTGACGAATATTCGAAACTTTCTTGAAGACTCGAGACGGCAAAATTTGACTAATTTCGGACATGCTCTATATCGTCACATAAATGGTAGAGTTTCGCATCACTGTTTGCAGTTGCTGAGTCAGGAGGTGAATAGAATGCAACAGTTAGATGATGAAGTTGAATATCGTTGCGAGTGCGCTTTTCTGACTTCTAATGGGATACCTTGCGCATGTACTATCCGTGGATGTCTTGAATCAGAAAACGGAATTTACTTAGAGCAGATTCATTCATTCTGGAGGACACTTGTCATTGGGGAAGGAGCCGGGAACGCAGAGTTTGTGTCTCAGGCAGCTCAAGACGCCGAACATTTTCGCAGTCTGGTTGATGAGATTGCAGGAAGTGACCCTACCGTAATTCGATCTGCCTCTCGGGTTTTATTCGAGCAGCTACACCCGAACATTCGAATTTGAAAGAGCCTGCAGTAAAAACAAAGCTACGAGGTCGACCAAGGGGAAAGTCGACACGACGGGACCCTAGTGCGTTTGAGTATGCAGAGCGAGGTAGTGGTCGATCTTCAGGTAGTGGGAGTAGAGGTCGTGGTCGTTCTTCCGGTAGTGGAAGCAAAGGTCGTGGTCGATCTTCTGGTTCTTCGTCTGTGAGAGGAGGATCAGGTATACCATCCTTATATTTTTTATTATTACAATTTTGTTATTTATTTCAGTAAATATGTATCTTTTGTTATTATATCTAACTGTATTTTTTGTTCATATTGTAGTGACTGGGCGGGCTGACGTAGACGACTTCCCATATGGAGATAGAATTCCAGGAATCATTATGCCATTCCCACACCAGTGGAATGATGTACGTGCTGATGGAAATTGTGGATTTCGATGTGTCGCCGATGTTTTCCACGGTGGTGAAGACAATTGGCAACTCGCCCGTCGTTCGATTTCAAATGAGATAGCTGCGAACCCATCTTTTTATGAGCACGTATACTACGACGGTGTGGCGGAGGCTCGTCACCGGATTAATTGGGGCGGGGGACCTTGTGGCGAGAATCACTATATGGAGACGTGGACGGACTTGTTTCCCATTGCAAATTTTTACAAGTGTGCAGTTATGTTCTTCTCTCTCGGAAATGATGGTTCGTTGTACCCATGTCTTACAGTTCTACCTTGGGAGAGTCCGCCTACCGTGACGAGACCGTGCAGAGAGTTGATTATTGCTCATTTAGGGAGTTACGCTCATTACATTCGTTTGGAATTGAATGAGGGATTCCCCGTACCTCCTATAGCGACTCTGTGGTATCAAATACGAGATGAGAGTGTTATTGGATGGGAGCTGGAGTACCAAAATAGGATAGCATATTGGCAACAATTATGTAATATGTTTTGTTATGTTTGTATAATTATGTAATATGTTTTGATATGTTTGTACATTATATAGTGTTGCTTTATTATGTAATATGTTTTGATATGTTTGCTTTATTTGCATTATATATAATAGTACGACAGGTTATCAAACACAAATACAAATAATAAGCGTACAACAGATAAGCAAAACACAAATACAAACAATAAGCGTACGACATGTTAGCAAACACAAACACAAATACAAATAATAAGCGTACAACAGATAAACAAATATAAATGCAAATACTAAGCGTACCAACAGTAAAGCAAACACAAATACTAAGCGTAATTATGATATTTATTAATTAAAAAAACAAAAAAGGAGGAGGCGTCTGCGACAGACGCCTCCCGCAAGGTGGAGGCGTCTGTCGGAGACGCCTCCTCCTACGGGGAGACGTCTTCGGAAGGCGTCTCCCTCGGACGCCGACGACTTTTTTTTTTTTTTTTTTAAAAACAAAAAAATAACGTAATGTTACCTCATACGGGTACACCGGGGGAACTGCTGGCTGCTTCCCTGGCCTCCGAGACATTCGTAATCTTGTGTAGTAGGTATAGGAAGAGAAAGTTTTGAAAAAAGAGTGAAATTGTGAGATATATAAGCAAAAATAGGAGGAAGGGCAATTTGGTAATTTCAAGGGGTGATTTAAGTAATTTTGGGGCGATGTTTAGCAGTTCAGAAAATCTTTTATGAATTGTTACTAAAACTCCTTCGTAAAGAACCCTCTTAGTGGGAAGAATGTTTTTTTCGAAGAAGTTTGTAAACTAAAAGGGTTAGGGTTAGGGTTAGGCACAAAGTTTTTTATTTTAAAAAAAGTGTTCTCCAATAGAGTTGGAAGAAAGTTTGTAAACCAAAAAGGATCAGGGTTGGATGTTGGACCAACTAATCAATTGACTTCATGTTAGGATCAAAATAATATGGAACATTATCGTCGGAAGTGAATTGGAAAGGGAAGATGATTTTAAGCTTCCCAAAATTTCATCATTTTTTTACAAATCAATCACCAAAAATCATTTTGTAAGTTCAATTTTTGTAATTGTAGGTCATTTTCTTGCAAACCGATCACACCCATAGTAAAAAGATGGACAATAACCTATAAGACTAGGGAACTACTAAACGTCGCCCCAAAACTACTTAAATCGTCCATTGAAATTACCAAATTGCCCTTAACAATATATTTAATACCCATATCGTCCCGTGTCTATAAATTAGGCCTACGGTCTTGTATATTCAGAATTTATCAGTAAAAACACCACGAAAATGTCTGGCGAGGGTGATGCATCCGGTGAGGTAAGTCTGGCGCGGGGCAAATTTTGGGCCGGGCGTCTGCATTAGACGCCTCCGCCAAGGTGAGGGCGTCTGCGTAGGACGTCCTTCCCTTGGCCGAGGCGTCTAACGCAGATGCCTACGCAATGGGAGAGTCGTCTTATGTAGACGTCCTCCCCTTGGGTAAGGCGTCTGTAGTAGACGCCCTTCCCTAGGGTCAGGCGTCCTACGCAGACGCCTCACCCTTGGGAAGGGCGTTTAACTCAGACGCCCCTCCCATGGGGTAGGCGTTTAATACAGACGCCCGGAATTTTTTTGATTTTTTTAATTTTGATTTTTTTTGTAGGTTCCGTTGGAAGATTTCGGTGGTGATGGAGTGGATTACAGTGAGTTATTTCAAACTACACAAAACTTTGAAACAATCGATGAAGCATGTAAATGGGCCAAACAAGTAGCTATCGGAGCTGGGTTTTTTTTGGTCGTGTCGTCGTACAAAACAAGATCAGATAGTCGGATGGATTGTTATTTGAGATGCGACCGGCGAAATCAAATGGAGTCTCGGGATATGGATACTGCACTTCGAAAAAACACCAAAAGAAAGGGTTGCGGTTGCCGTTTCTTAATAAAAGTGGTGGAGCGACGAGATCGTGATGGATGGGTTGTGGTTTATGATAGTGCTCACGGACATCACAACCACAGACTGGCAGTTTATCCAGAGGGTCATCGTCAAATTAGTGGTCTAAGTTCTGGGGCGAAGAAGATTGTTCGTGATATGACAGAGGCGCAAGCAAAACCACGGAACATCTTGAAGGCAGTAAAAGAAAAATTCCCGGAGGACAATCCAAATCAAAGGCATATTTATAATTTCAGAGATTACATGAGGAGGACAAAATCTGAAGATCGGAATCCCGTCCAGCAGTTTCTCTACCAAGCAGTGCAGTGTGAGTACTTACATTGGATTATGGCGGATCCAGAAACTGATGTCGTAACTCACGCTTTTTTGGCACATCCGACGTCAGTCCAGTTGTTGCGGACATATCCTTTCGTTATCTGCATGGATTCGACTTACAAGACGAACAAGTATAAGATGCCTTTGTTCGAAATGATTGGGGTCACACCAACAAACATGAATTTCCTTATTGGATATGCGATTTTGATGGATGAAACTTACTCCAGTTATCTGTGGGTGATGGAGAAGTTGCGAGATCTGTTATTGGGGATTGTCAGCCCGACTGCAATAATAACAGACCGGGAGTTAGGCCTTATGCGACCAGTGAGAGAGGTATTTCCTGACTCTGCTCATTTACTCTGCACATGGCACATCAACAAAGACGTATTGAACTACGCATACCACGTATTCGGCAAAAATAAGCAGATGGCAGAGACTTTGAGGCGTGGAAGATGGAGGAAAATCATGCTTTCTACTTCAGAAGCCGAGTATGATAGAGTTGTGTATGCTCTGAAAGATTTGTATAGATCGTGGCCGGCTATCACGGAGTATCTGGACACCACGTGGTTGGTGCATAAAGAAAAGTTTGTGCTGAATTGGACGAACAAAGTCCTTCATTTTGGGAACACCACGAATTGTAGGGTCGAAAGTGCTCATTCGGCTCTAAAAGAGTGGATTTCTACATCGACTGCAGCTCTGGACACTCTTTTCGAGCACGTCAACGCGGCTATTGAAATGCAGCTGACGAATATTCGAAACGCTCTTGAAGACTCGAGAAGGCGAAATTTGACTAATTTCGGACATGCTCTATATCGTCACATAAATGGTCGAGTTTCGCATCACTGCTTGCAATTGCTGAGTCAGGAGGTGAAAAGAATGCAACAGTTAGATGATGAAGTTGAATATCATTGTGAGTGCGCTTTTCTGACTTCTCATGGGATACCTTGCGCATGTACCATCCACGGATGTCTTGAATCAGACAACGGAATTTACTTAGAGCAGATTCATTCGTTCTGGAGGACACTTGTCATTGGGGAAGGAGCCGGGAACGCAGAGTTTGTGTCTCAGGCAGCTCAAGATGCCGAACATTTTTGCTGCCTGGTTGATGAGATTGCAGGAAGTGACCCCACCGTAATTCGATCTGCCTCTCGGGTTTTATTCGAGCAGCTACACCCCGAACATGCGAATTTGAGAGAGCCTGCAGAAAAAACAAAGCTACGAGGTCGACCAAGGGGAAAGTCGACACGACGGGACCCTAGTGCGTTTGAGTATGCAGAGCGAGGTAGTGGTCGATCTTCAGGTAGTGGGAGTAGAGGTCGTGGTCGTTCTTCCGGTAGTGGAAGCAAAGGTCGTGGTCGATCTTCTGGTTCTTCGTCTGTGAGGGGAGGATCAGGTATATCATCCCTATATTTATTGTTATTATAATTTTGTTATTTATTTTAGTAAATATGTATCTTTTGTTATTATATGTAACTGTATTTTTTGTTTATATTGTAGTGACTGGGCAGGCTGACGTAGACGACTTTCCATATGCGGATAGGATTCCAGGAATCATTATGCCATTCCTACACCAGTGGAATGATGTACGTGCTGATGGAAACTGTGGATTTCGATGTGTGGCCGATGTTTTTCACGGTGGTGAAGACAATTGGCAACTCGCCCGTCGTTCGATTTCAAATGAGCTAGCTGCGAACCCATCTTTTTATGAGCACGTATACTACGACGGTGTGGCGCAGGCTCGTCACCGGATTAATTGGGGCGGGGGACCTTGTGGCGAGAATCACTACATGGAGACGTGGACGGACTTGTTTCCCATTGCAAATTTTTACAAGTGTGCAGTTATGTTCTTCTCTCTCGGAAATGATGGTTCGTTGTACCCATGTCTTACAGTTCTACCTTGGGAGAGTCCACCTACCGTGACGAGACCGTGCATAGAGTTGATTATTGCTCATTTAGGGAGTTACGCTCATTACATTCGTTTGGATTTGAATGAGGGATTCCCCGTACCTCCTATAGCGACTCTGTGGTTTCAAGTACGAGATGAGAGTGTTATTGGATGGGAGCTGGAGTACCAAAATAGGATAGCATCTTGGCAACAATTATGTAATATGTTTTGATATGTTTGTACAATTATGTAATATGTTTTGATATGTTTGTACACTATATATTGTTGCTTTATTATGTAATATGTTTTGATATGTTTGCTTTATTTGCATTATATATAATAGTACGATACGTTAGCAAACACAAATAAAAATAATAAGCGTATGACAATTAATAAGCGTACGATATGTTAGCAAACACAAACACAAATACAAATAATAAGCGTACGACAGATAAACAAATATAAATGCAAATACTAAGAGTACGGTACAACAGATCAGCCTACTCATCATCCGAATCATGGTCGGAGATGCCTAACTGAGTATGCCACGAGTGTATGATCTCATCCAAATCTCCGCATGCAGCTCTGGCATCGTCTGACAGCTCATCCCTCATCTGCAAGATTGGGTCTACAGCCCGTATCATCTTACCCATCCACTGCACATAACAATAACATTAGCGTACATTAACAAAATATACGGTACAAATAAATATAGATAAAATGAAAAAATTACCAGATCGCCACACATCCTATCTGGTAGTCGATCTGCTCTCCGGGAGGCACCACGGACGATGATAGGATGTGAGTAACTACCGAACCAATCAAGATAACATGCATCACACTCGGAGGGGTCGCGACTACGTCTGAAGTCGCCAAGGAACAGTCGACATGATCTCGGAAATATCCGCCATGTCGATTCCGCTGTAGAAGTGGGGAACCTGACGTCGTACGTCGCTGCTGTCGCAGACCGCACCGCATGCTCTGGTGTCGGGATGTCAACCGGGATCACCTGAACATATCCTAACTGACGCAAGACCCGATCGGGCATATAAGGCTCTATGATATCCCGATAACGAATAAGTCCCATCAATAAAGTCCTCGGGACATCCGCTGCTGGGTCAGGACCATAGGGTAACCACTCCACCTAAACTTTAACACATTAATAATAATACATCTTAAAATTAAATAAATGGTGTAAAGTTTGATACCTCTAATGCAGTCATCTGATCTAGCCGTGCGCGGATGGAACGCAATCGTCCATCGCTCTTGTCCTCGCTCCGGACGGCCCACATACCCGAACGTGGATGACCCTCGTCGATAATCTTCCGCTCAGGATGCGGGCGGAATGCAGGAAAGTACTCGTATATCCACGCCTGCAGCAGCGTAAGACGACCTGCAATCCCAGAACAATCCGTACGGCTAGCTATCCCAAGCTGACGGTACAGGTATGCCAACGTCGCTGACCCCCACGAGTACTCACGAACGGTGTCCGGGTCCCTAGCCTCCAATAGATCGCGTGGTCTGATCCGACAACCACTCTTGTCGACAAACAAGACGGCTCCGAGCATCAAGAATAGGTACACCGTCAACTGTGTATCATCGGCCCGCGGAGGTCGTGCCCGTCTGCATAGGTCCTCAAGGGAGTCGATGCCGACACCACCACCACTCCATAAAACTGTATCTCTCGCCAGACCATCAGGTGTGACACCAAGCAACTCTGCCACATAACACCTCAGCTTAGACGTCGACCCCTGAGCACTAACCAGACGACCATCCACATGAATGCGCAGGATCTGGAAAACATCGTGAAGCATGATCGTCATCTCTCCGAAAGGCATGTGGAAAGTGTTGGTGTCAGGCTGCCACCGCTCCACAAACGCAGAAATCAAAGGCATGTCAAGATAAGGGAACATGTTGTACGGTAAGTGCCCCAAATGCGTGACACTAATCTCCTCTCTGATATCAGCACTCAGTGTAGACCGCCAACCCTGTAGTGTTGTACAGGCTCTGTGCCGATTATGGCACTTCAGAACCTTCCGATCCTCTCCGTCCCAGATCCGTCTAGCGATGTGACCCCAGAAACTAGGAATGACGCTACCATCTAAAGGACCACCAGGCGTCATACTGCTCACGATCCAAGAATCGTCCTGGACCCTCTTCTTCTTCTGAGCGCGGGGATCTACAGTGCACGAGCTCGAATCCGCGGTCGTAAACCTCCCACCCCTACCCTTCCGCACCATCCATCTGGCGGAAGTAGAACTACTCGCTCGACCACGTCCTCTGCTATACTCCCCCTGCCTCTCCACCTCCGGGCGCTCTAACTCATACGTGTCATCATCGTCACTCCCGTCGTCGGGACTGTCCACATGCTCATCATCGAAGGAATCATCATCCTCCTCACGACGACGTAATGCCTCTCTCTCCCTCCTGACCGAAGCAGATATCCCCGTCTACGTGGATGACGCGGTGCTGAATCATCCTCTAAAGAACGGAAGGCGTGTAATGGTATCGACTTGCCTTTCCCTCCACTGTGACCCGATGACTATTAATTGAAATTTTAATTACAAATTTGTTAAATTTGTTAAACTAAATTATCATATTTATCAAAATTGTTAAACTAAATCAAAATTTGTTAAACTTAATTATCAAAATTGTTAAACTAAATCAAAATTTGTTAAACTAAATTAAAACAATTGTTAAACTAAATCAAAATTTGTTAAAACTAAATATCACAAATGTTAAACTTAAAAAGAATTTGTTAAATTAATTTTTTTGATTTATCACTATTTATTAAAGTAATTATGATATTTATTAATTAAAAAAACAAAAAAGGCGGAGGCGTCTGCGAGAGACGCCTCCCGCAAGGTGGAGGCGTCTGTCGGAGACGCCTCCTCCTACGGGGAGACGTCTGCGGAAGACGTCTCCCCCATCGGGGAGACGTCTTCCGCAGACGTCTCCCGCTTCGGGTCGGCGTCCGAGGGAGACGCCCCTCGCATGGGTCGGGCGTCCTCGGAAGCCGCTCCCCCCATAGGGGGAGCGGCTTCCTCGGACGCCCGCCCCATGCGGGGGGCGTCTCCCTCGGACGCCGACGACTTTTTTTTTTTTTTTTTTTTTTAAAAAACAAATAAATAACGTAATGTTACCTCATACGGGTACACCGGGGGAACTGCTGGCTGCTTCCCTGGCCTCCGAGACATTCGTAATCTTGTGTAGTAGGTATAGGAAGAGAAAGTTTTGAAAAAAGAGTGAAATTGTGAGATATATAAGCAAAAATAGGAGGAAGGGCAATTTGGTAATTTCAAGGGGCGATTTAAGTAATTTTGGGGCGATGTTTAGCAGTTCAGTTAACAATGGTACAGTTTCGTTTTGTTTGAAGTAACACCAAGGCGATCTGAACTTCTTGTATCCTATACTTAGGGAGCAAATTGTAATTTTCACACAAAATTAATGGTAAAGACGTAAAGTCGACCTTTCATCGGGGATCGGGCCGTACGAATCTGAAAGAACGTGGGATCAACTCTTTCGTAGCTTTTGCCGTTGTTATTTATTTGGAAGAACGTGTGATCAACTCTTTGCTCTTACCCAACACACAAACACCAACAAATCAAATTAAGTTGCTCGCATTTCAAACGATCTTGATCTGGTTTTTGCATGAGATGGGTAGGATCGATGTTGTGTGTTGGGTGGTTGTGGTGGTGATGTTGGCCGTGACGGCAGAGGGAGAGGTTCACAAAGTGGGGGACGATTTTGGGTGGGGAATTGGCGGTCCAGACTACACTACCTGGGCTTCTTCAAACGTCTTTCATGTTGGTGACACTCTATGTAAGTTAAGTCTTGTTAAACATATATTTTCACATTGTTAAATACAAGATATGTACAACATTGTATGATAGTATTTGATTAATTGTCTTTTACTTAAGTTTTTAGGTTTTGTAAAGGTTGAGTCAACCAAATTTTAACTTGGTAACTTCTATTATACATATTTTAGTTGGTTCTCAAGTTTTGTGTTTATGTTGGTTGTTTGGTTATTGCAAGTCACAAATGGTCTTCAGTCTTCATCTTAAGGTGGTGGTGTTCTTCATAAATTTTGTCTTTGCAAACTTAGTCCGGTTTTTACTTTCTTTTTTTTGGGTTTTTGTTGTCTTAATTTTTGTTGGTATTTGGATTTTTTATGTGTGTGTTGATTAAGTGTACTTTAGATTGGTTCCTTGTGTCTTGGATTTTTTACTGTTAAAACGATCCACTTTTTTAAATTTAACTGTTATATGGAAAAGAGCACCAATGTTTCTGGATTTTATTTTTTTTAAAAGAAAAGCATATCGAATCAACTACCTCTTTGGAGCTCTTGGATAATATCAATTTTGTTTCTTAATTTTTGTTCACTACATTGTTAACATATCTTCGTTTTGCATTGGCGTTAAGACAATCTCCAGATTTGTTTGGACAGGACAGGTGTTACGATGTTAGATTTTGTATGCAATTCTAACATCTAGATGTGTGTGTTGTTGTGGTCGTGTTAGTGTTTGAAACTTTGAATACATGCCGGGTTTACACAACGTCCTTGAGGTGAGCAAAAAGGATTACGAAGATTGCAGTACTGAATCTCCAGTCGAAACCTTCAGCTCCGGCAGCGACTCAATAGTCATAAAGAAAGCAGGGAGTTTCTATTATATCTGCGGTATTCCGACTCACTGTCCGATTGGGCAGAAGGTGGAAATCAGGGCATTGAGCTCTAATACGAGTGGATCACCACCACCTATAGCGACACCACCACCGTCGCTACCACCACCAGTTTCACCTGCAGGTGGACCACCACCGTCGCAACCACCACCCGTTCCACCTACAGAAGGACCGCCGCCATCGCTACCACCAACTGTCTCACCTGGCCCTTCTGGCGGACCACCACCGTCGCTACCGCCACCCGTTACACCTACAGGTGGACCAGCACCGTCGCTACCGCCACCCATTCCACCTACAGGAGGACCACCGCCTTCGCTACCACCAACTGTCTCACCTGACCCTTCAGGCGGACCACCACCTGTAGCTACACCACCACCGTCGCTACCGCCACCCGTTCCACCTACAGGTGGACCTCCGCCTTCACTACCACCAACTGTCTCACCTGGCCATTCAGACGGACGACCGCCTACACTACCACCACCAACCGTCTCACCTGGCCCTTCAGACGGACCACCACCGTCGGTGCAACCACCCGTTTCACCTGGACCGACAATGAATGATGCTGCCCCACCTCCTGAGGATAGTGCAGCTCATTGTTATATTGTTGATGGTGGGATGGGATGGTTGGCATTGGTCATTGCTGCTGCAATTGCTGTTATGTGAATTAATTTCACATGATCAGTTGGTTTGTTAATTTGGGTGAGACGATGGTTGGATTCATGAATGAATCATTTGTACTTTAGATGTCTGATGTTGTATACGTTTTTCCAATACTCATGAGTTTATTGTATCGTGTTTGGAGTTCCTTGTTTGGGTTTTCTGAAATACGTACCATGCATGCATTTGGAGCATGCAGGTGGGTTTGTTTTGGATGTTATTCTATGTTGGTATTGCAAGCTTGTTATTGATTTATCTACCTTTTGAATCACATATATAGCGTCATCAAATGATTCCTAAACTGTTTCACTTCACTTCTGGAATTGTTAGTCGATTTGTCAATCTGAGCATGCTGTTCTCGTGATGTCTCAAAACCGTCGTGAGTTAAAGAAATAAATAACAAACCGAGTATGATCAATTTATCGTCTCCACTAACGCCCAAGATAGAAATCTTCTTTAAATCTTTATAAGTGAATAAGTGAATTCTTTATCAAAGTATATAGGATAACCCAGGGATACACTGTGTGTGCTCCACATTCTCTCTACCTCAAAGGGATATAGCCATATAGGAAACCCAGGTATATGGACATTTCTTCGTTCTCAAAATTCACCAATATGAGACTAAAATAAGTAAGAGAATCTCATGATTCACATTTACGACTCAACATTGAATTTTCAGTTTCATATTAATTGAGTTGAATATTTAATAGTCCAATAGAATGTAGTCAAATAACGGAAGGACATGACATTTTAAGGGCGTACGCAATATTAGCGTTGCGAAATCAAGGATCTTGAGGTAACATTGAGATGTATGAGATTTAAAACGGGATAGATAGTAGCTAGAATAGATAAAAAGAAAAAAATATTAACCCAAACTAATATCTCGTTAGACACTAAAGTAACTCTCTTTTAAGTCAACATCTTCTTGCCTCCGTTTCCTCCACTACCCGACTATCTCTCTTATAAGACCATTTCCGATTCTGAAATCACGTTCTTCTCAATTTCTTGAACACTACAAGTGCAGCTGTATCCCGTTGTCCCTCATCAATTCATCATATTGAATAATTCGTAGTAGATTTTTTCCATGATTTTATTTTCTTTATAAGAGAATCATTAATTTACTAATTCTTTCGAACATAGTGTGCATAGACGAGGTCCTGACACATCATACATATACGTGAAGATTTGTATTAGCATATAACATATATATATATATATATATATATATATATATATATATATATATATATATATATATAGGACATGGAGTGCTCCATGTTAGTTTATTGTGTTTCATTACAAAACAAATTGATCGTGCCTATTTATAATTTTCAAATACTGTCGGTTTGGAGTTCCACTCCGTCTAAACAAAATTTTAAGCAGTCGATATTGACAACGAAATTTAAATGTCCATTACTGTTTATTGAAAATTCGGAGTTAGAAATTTAGAATTAAATATATTTTCTCATGGTTTCGTTAATTTAATTACTTCTACGGTGTTAATATGCAAAACTGCAAAGTTTCGACGTGATGTGTGATATTTAAGAAGTGTTTTCAATAACTGCCACTGTTTCATACACTCTTCGCTAACTTAATTAAAGGTCGACTAAATACATTAAATGTGTGGCAAGATCATATGGTACCTATGGGTTGATTTTGCAAATTTCCCTTATATAAAAATACTTTCTTGTAAAACCATGAAAGCATTTTTTTCATCGAATCAACATCAACTTAATGTGTTCGATTTTAACTACGAAATAACTAAACTTGCAAATAGAAGAAAATATTTGATCATTACAATTGATAAGAGCTCTTAATATATTTTTAGCCATTATAAAAATGATTTGATTTGATGGATAACTTGAAAAATCTTGATTTTTTTTATTTTTCTTCTTCTTCCATTTATGTAAATAATCACTTGTGTAACAAGTAGATTGAGGTTTGATATCTTTGCTTTTATCAACTTATCTTGTAGTAAATATCATTGCACAATACTACAATGTAATATTTTTGTAATCTTATGAACCTGATATGCATTTGAGAACTTCCGAAAATGTAATTATGAAAAGTGGGAAAAACTCCCATTAAAAAGTATCTCCCATGGAAGTAAAATACAAACTGAAACTAAAATAAACTAAACATGCAAGAAATCAGACATATTTTTATTGCAATAGAAAATGTTCGAAGTTTGTCTTGATAATTTGATATCTTCATATTGATCCTGATATGCAGTTGTCATCACAAAAGAAAAATATTCCAAATTTATGCAAAGAAGATGACCTAATCCTTTGATAAGCTACACAAGCACAAAATCCCTAGTCAAATTCCGAAACTTTAAGAAAATTCGTTTAGGGAATAGAAATTTGCTAAATCAACTCATTAGTACCATAAAATCATGTCTTCCTACGCATTTAATATTGTTAGCTGGCCTACAGTAGTCTACCATCCATTTGAAGGATTTTAAAAAAATTGGATGTCTCAATTTAAGCAATTGAAGAGAACACGGTGACATTATAACGCAAAGTGAAATATAAAACCTTACCACGAAGACTAAAAATGAGAATTTTTGGTAGATAAGAATGTAAACTATTGCATCCCTATCCTACAAAGGGGTAAATTGTAACTTGTCTAAATAATATAAGCAAATGTAACCGTCAGTGGTGCTGCCAATCTCGAGAAGTCTTTGATGAAGCGACGGTAATAACCCGCCAGTCCAACAAAGCTCCTAATCTCCGTCACGCTTGTAGGAGTCCTCCACTGTGTCACTGCCTCTACCTTCGCCGGATTCACCGATATCCCCTCTGCCGATACAATGTGTCCGAGGAATGCCACTCTGTCCAACCAAAACTCACACTTTGAGAACTTAGCATATAACTGCTGAGCCCTCAATATGATGAGTACAATCCTCAGATGCTCTCTGTGCTGCTCCACATCTGGCGAATAGATCAAAATGTCATCCACGAAGACAATCACAAAAATATCAATATACTGCCTGAATGTCCGGTGCATCAGATCCATGAACGCTGCCGGAGCATTCGTCAATCCAAATGGCATCACCAAGAACTCATAGTGTCCATATCTCGTCCTGAAGGCTGTCTTCTGGATGTCCTCATCTCGGATTCTCAACTGGTGATATCCTGAACGCAGGTCAATCTTCGAGAAAACCTTCGCTGACTGCAGCTGGTCAAAGAGGTCCTCGATCCTAGGTAAGGGATACCTATTCTTCACCGTCACCTGGTTCAGCATCCTGTAGTCTATGCACATCCTCAAGGATCCGTCCTTCTTCACAAACAAAACTGGTGCACCCCAAGGCGAGACACTCGGCCTGATAAATCCAGAGTCCATCAACTCCTGCAACTGCTTCTTCAACTCTGTCAACTCAGCAGGTGCCATCCGGTATGGAGCCTTCGACTGTGGTGTAGTGCCAGCTACCAACTCAATGCCGAACTCCAACTCCCGGTGTGGTGGTAAACCTGGAATCTCCGCTGGAAAAACATCAGCGAACTCCTGTACCACCTCAATGTCCTCTAGCCTCTGAGACTCTGCCCCCGCAACTACAAGTGTCGCCAGAAATGCTGCACATCCCTGCTGTAATAGTCTCTGAGCTCTCACAGCAGATACAATAATGCGACCCCCTCTGCTTCTGATCCCTCTAATCAGAAAATCAGGCAAATCCTTCCTCGGAATCAAAATCTTCTTCTCACGGCACAAGACTCGAACATCATATTGGGACAGCCAATCCATCCCAAGTATGACATCAAAGTCCTCCATCGGTAGCAAGACCAGGTCTGCCGGAAACTCCTGATCTCCCGAAACAACCGTGGCGCCGGGGACAAATCTCCCCACAGTGCCCACCAGACCCAGGGGTGTGCTGGCCTCCAAAGTGGCAGTCAACATCGCAAGGGTACAGTCCAACACTCCCGCAAATCGCTCTGAGATGAACGAGTGTGTCGCGCCACAATCAAAGAGCACCCTAGCTACTGAACCAGCGATAAGAAGTGTACCTTCCACAACAGCGCCTCCATCACGAGCCTCCTCTGCCTGGATGGTGAAAACTCTGCCGGTACGCTGTCCCTGCTGTGGTCTAAAAGGTGGTCTACCTCCGCCTCCACCTCTGCCGGGTGCTGGTAACCCCGGTGGTCTGCTCGGTCCAGCTCCTCGGCTCGGACAGCTCCTAATAAAGTGGCACAGCTGGCCACAACCATGACATGCTCCGGGGGTGAAGCACGACCCGGAGTGAAACCTCACACAAGTACCACAAGGCTCTGGTCGTGGTACTGCAACTCCTGCTCCCTCGAATCGGGGCCTCTTGCCCGGATTCCCTCCAGTCTGACCTCCTGGCCTCCCAGAGAACCTACCCGATGGCCTCCTCTCATCCTGGTAGTTCTCTCTGTAGTCACGATCGAGAACAGTAGCACTCTTCACTGCATCGGCTAATGTGCTCGGCATATGTGTAAGCACCTTCGTCCTCAACTGCTTCCGGAGCCCTCGGACAAACTTCCCCGCTCTCTGCTCCTGTGTGATATACATCTCGGGACAGTAACGCTCAAGGACGTTGAACTTCCCGATGTAGCCCGCCAGGGTCATGTCTCCCTGCTGAAGGCTCAGAAACTCCTCCCTCTTCGCATCCTGGACATGCTGCGGAAAATACTGTTCGTTGAACTCGCCAACGAACTCCTCTCAGGCTATATCATCTCTGTCCGCAAACACCACTGCAGATGTGGACCTCCACCAGTTGCACGTAGCACCGTCCAACACATAAGTAGCCAGGCCCACTCTCGCCTCTGGAGGACAACCAATAGCACTGAAGATCTTCTGCATCGTGAAGATCCACTCCTCCGCAGCCTCTGCGTCATACTGCCCCAAAAAAGTAGGCGGATGCTGGCGCATAAACCGGTCATGCATAGCGCCAGTCCCCGTCTGCCCAGTCTGTGCTGTCTACTGTTGTAGCATCTCTGTCAGACGTCCGACCGTATCAAACAATGTCCGACGCTCATCCTCCCACGCCTCATCCCTCGCAGTCTCACTCTCACCGCGAGTACGGGCAACAACCTTCCCCCTTCTAGGAGGCATCTGCCAAGGAAAACAAGACAATATCAATATAATTTGTGCATGCATGATCCTCTAGACCTAACTCCTAACTCAAAGGTGGTTTCTTTGGACAAGTACGCCGAGATCAACGCTCTGATACCAAATTGTAACGTACCCGAAAACAGCGGAAAATTTAAACAACAATAAAGACCGTCAACGGTCAACACAGGGCACGTCACGGGAAAACAAACCAACATATATATAAAATATATAAGATACAGACCCACGTGGAAGTCAACTATATAAATGAGTCAACTGTGATTACAACAAAAGTGAATGTACATGTAATCACTACCTCAAACAAAAGAAGATAATAAGGAGAACATGATCTAATCCCGGGGGCACCGTCCTCGGTCACCACCTGACTCTAAACCTGCTCGCTACCTGAAATGAAAATAAATAAACATGCCTGAGTTCCCTGCAGGAACCCCGTATACCAAGCCTCCTAAAATATAAAAAGGAATTAAAGACAATGCAATGCTATGCACATGATCATCCACCTCGGGCCCACAATAATGCCCTCACCGCCTCCGCGGCACTGAACCACTCCTGCCACTCGGGTCAAGTCAGTCCACCGCTGCCTCACAAGGGTCAGTCGACACCACTGCTCCCCAAAAAGTGCAGGAAGGAACCCCCGGTACACGCCGTACTCCAGGAGCGAGTCAGCCCACCGAATACACAACTCGGGTCAGACGACAGCCGCTGCTCCCCCAAGAGCTGCCAAACGCGCACCCTGCCGGAACATCCTCGGCCTACCGCTAAACCCTCGCAAACTGCCCAAGGTTTATGGCACACATCCCTCACACCCCGCTCGGTAAGAGAGGAAATAGTAATACAATAATACGCCTTCGTCGAAGGTGAAATCCGTAGCTCTCAAAGCCGGTAATCAACCGTCACCTCGGACCCGGTAGTCGACCTATACTCAACGGATCGCGTGTGGATAAATCCACCAACCTGCGGCAGATCGGTCGACCGCTAAAAGCACACCGGTCGACCGGTCCCCCACACAGTACACAGTACTGTACAAACAAGTCTACCGGTCGAACCATGCCAACCGAATTACCGACCAATCGGTCGAACAAAAGTCATCTAGCGGTCGACCGTTTGGATGGTCTACGCTATACAAATTTATATAATATATATCCGATCGGTCGAACCAAGGGGTCGTTCAACCGATAACAGGACTTCTCAGTATCTTGCCCAAGTGACATCCGGTCGAACTGAACTGCTATACAGTTCGACCGAAACATCACAGGCACTCTACTGCTTAATTAAAATGCTCAGTCGGTCGACCGAAAGTTAAAGAGCGGTCGACCGTTTTGATGGTCAAAGCTCCCAATCGACTTAGCATCGAATAGATCGGTCGAACAAAGTTAAGGGCGTTCGACCGTTTAATAAGTCAAAACCCCCAACCGACCCATTCTCATTGTTATTCGGTCGACCGGCTAAGTGGTCATGTTCGACCGATAACAGCATAAACCCCTTTTTCCCGCACAAATCTGGCATAACGGTCGACCGTCCTAAGATATCGTTCGACCATTCGCGGGTAAACATCAATATAATAATAGGATCGGTCGACTGCCCACAGGCACCGGTCGACCGATCGTCGTCTTCAACCTCTGAATTGGTTGAAATCCGACGGGGAATTCGACACCAACGTCGATCCCCAACACTCACAAGGCATAAGTGAGTTATAATGAAGATTTGGCATACCTTGAAGAAGTTTGTAGACGCCTCCCAAGCTTTGGCAAGCCTAACCCAACACTTCTTCTTCACTTCCTCTCCCTCTCTTCTTCTCCTTCTTCTTCTTCTTCTTCCTCTCCGAATTCACCTCTCTCCCTCTCTGAAGAAACAAAATGACCAAGGAAACGTTTTTCCTTAACCTCACCTCTATTTATAGAAGAAACCAAGCTTATCCTCAACTCACCTCCAAAACTTCCAATCCAAGCAAGCCACCTCATGCTATACTAATCAAGGCTTAATTAGGTTAATTAGGTTTAGTTTAGTTTAATTTAGGTGTTTAGATTAGGTTATTACAATTTTAATAGCTAGATTTATCTCTTGTTAATTTGTTGTGCTTGTGTTAGTGTTCGGATACGGCCCGAAGTCACATAACGTCCTAGAGGTAAACAAAGATGATTACGAAAATTGCAGTACTGAATCTCCGATCCAAACCTTCAGCTCCGGCGGCGACTCGATAGTCATAAAGAAAGCAGGGACTTTATATTATATCTGTGGTTTTCCGAATCACTGTGCTATTGGGCAGAAGGTAGAAATCAAAGCATCTATCTCTGACTCTTCGCCTGGACCAACGATGCCTGGTGGGGGCTCACCTCCGCCGCCTAACGAAGGTGGTGGTGCTCATGTTGGTGGTGGTATGGGAATGGGATGGTTGGCTATGTTCATTGCTGCAGTTGCTCTTACGTGAGATTAAGTTTTATCTGAGAATGTTTGTTTGAGTGGTTTTGAGTATTTTGTGTTTGAATCGATGGGTTGACATAATTTTTAGTTTTTAACGTTGATTTTGTTTCTACTTGGTGGTCACGGGGCTTTTGAATTCCTTATTGGTGTTTTAACGATCATAATTCACACTCGAGAAACAACAGTCAAACTCAAATCATAAACAAACAAAAAATAGACATTACAAAAAATAATCACAACAAGACCTCAATTAAAAACATAACACAATGTCAATGTCAGAGTAACATAATGTCAATGTTAGAGTATAATGCGGAAGGAAAAAATAAGAAACTTTGAATTCCTATCCGAACACTAACACATTCATCCAGACTCATCCACACTCGTCCACATTCATCCAGACTCGTCCAGAATCGTCCAGATTCGTCCAGATTCCTTCACATTCGTCCAGACTCGTCCATATTCGTCCAGATTCTTCCACATTCGTCCAGACTTGTCCAAATTCTGCTCAGACTTGTCCATAGTCCATAATCGTCCACATTCCTCAAGACTCGTCTAGTACATATTCGTCCAGACTCGTCCAGACGACTACATATTCGTCCACATTTGTCCAGACTCGGCCACATTCGTCCAGAATCGTCCACATTCGTCCAGACTCGTCCCCATCCGTTTACATTCATCCAAATTTTATCCATACTTGTCCAAATTTTGTCCAATCTCGTCCAGACTCGTCCAAATTCCGTCCATACTCGTCAAAATTTGTCCAAATTCCGTCCAAACTCGTCCAAACGCAGTCCAAACTGATTCTGGACACGATTCTGGACATGTTTCGGACACTTGTCTTGGAAAATTACAAACATATTAATCAGTCATAACTCTTGAACATAACCATTACAAGCACAAGAATGTTGGACACATAAATAGGTAATTCATTTATAACTCTTTGACAGAATCATTCCAAAAACAGAAGACTGGACAAAAGAAAATGACAAATCATTCATAACCCTTGAAAACACTACAAATACAAAGTTATAATTTTTCAAGTACTTATCAAACAAATTTAGAATCAAACTTGGATACTCTAAAATAGGACCACTCAACACATTCCATTTTCACCCACAGCCCAAACAAAATTACAATTCATAACTTCTAAATTTTTTTAGAGACTCTCAAAGTCCAACATAGGGAAGGGAAGAGAAGAGGGAAATTTCCTTCTGAGAACATTTCAACGGCAAATCGTCTTGCTTCGACTCGCCTCCACTGCAGACTTTAGCCTCTTTGCCCTCAGCCTACCAACAAGTATGATTCTACGAGGCGACTTCAGACGAACATTGTTTTCACCCGTTGTGTTTTCTGGTGGTGAGACTCCATTGGTGACCGGAGGAGAAGACGAATGAGGAACGTAGTGCACAATTCTGAGAACCATGCTCAACTGCAAACGTAAGCTCTTAAGAAGCTTAAGGATGTACTCTAGGTTACCTTGACAAACTTCGACATCGTCTCCGAGTAAAGAACATGCGAGGAGTGCAGTACCACCAATCTGTCAGCATTAAATGCAAGACAGGAGATGAAGAAAACCAACGTCCGGTTTCGACGCTGCTACAGTACAGATAGCAGGTCATTTGGTAAATCCACTGCACTCATGTGGATGCTGACTTGGTTAACACACCGACGCCACGTCTGGAGCGTCAAAACTGTGTCAGATTTTAGCGTCGTTGTATAATTTTGCATATGAAATTCCATGGTCGAGCTGATGTTTTTTGTTTTCAATCTTACATAATTCTAATGATACCGGCTTGTTATGGATAACTTACTAACTCAATTGACTTCTCGAATTGTAGAGCGTCGTCAAATGTTCTTAAATCGTTTGCCTTCTTATGTATCGTGGGATTACAAATAGTTATTCATGACACTTTTCACCTTTTAAGTAAAACGAGCAACGTTTTTATATGGTATTTGATCGATTTTCCACTTCAAGCCTCCCAATTCCAGTCAAACGTAAACATGCAAGTCGACGGGAGACTTGCAAGTTGCAAGGATGGACGAGAAGAAAGTCGGGAGAGGAGAAATTAAGGGAAAGAAGAGGACATCGAAGTTCCTCATGACTCATAATACTTTGTTAGTGTGAATGAGCACAACACAAACTTCTTGCGAGTTGGCTTAAGTAACGTTTGAATGTTAAGTTTGCATTCAACATAACAGAAAGTCTTTTAACTTTTTCTAACTCTAACATCCAACATCACTATTCAGAATCTGGTTGTCTGGGGAATCCAAACTCAGTTAGTATCCGTTAACTTTTGAGACCAAATTTCGTAGGTGTACATGCGAAGAAACAACTCTTGAGATTCATCTTCTGACGTAGGCCATTTGAAAGACTAGTGTGACAACTCAATTTTTAATTAGGATTTAATTAAGATTGAGGTAATCAAATTGATTTTGGTGTCTTAAGGGGGAGGTGAGACGTGATGCTTGGTTAGAGTGAGGTTCGGTTGTGAGGGATTTGGAAGTTGTTGTGGTGTTGAAGTTAGGGATGACAACTAATCGGTTCCGGTTCGGGTACTAGTAGAATTGGAATTGGAACCGAATTACAAATTGGGACCCAGAACCGGATCCGGATCCGTTTCCAACATGGGTACCCAGAATCGGATTCGGTTGGTTAACGGATATCCAGAACCGTATCCGTTGAAACCGAATTCAGTACAAAATTTGTATTTTTCAATGTGTTCTTTGAGGATTTGGTCAAAAAAAAAACATCCCAAAAGACTTGTTGGAACAAATGGCCTATGGTGAGGTGTTATAGTTTGGATTTGGAGTAAGAAATTCATTTTTTGACGTGGGACTATACTTTCCACACAAAATTCGTTTTGTTTAAAACAATATCTATGCATGGTAGCATTAATTATCAATTCCCATGAGTTGGTGTAGTGGTGAAGATCATGTGATTGTGGCCCATGTACTCAAGTTTGAATCCCGGTAGGTGACAATATTTTTGAAAATATTGTTCATGTCGGATCCGGTTCCGATTCCGGGTCCATTGGCTAGAACCATATCCGAACCGGAATCGAGTCGGTTCTGAAAGTGTATATCCAGATCCGACCCATATCCGTTTTGTCCCGGTTCGGTACCACCGGTTCCGGTTCGGTTCCATCGGTTCCGGATACCCATCGTCACCCCTAGTTGAAGTAAAGAGTATAAATACTCTTTCTTCTCTCTCCTTTTCACTACACACATCACTTTCTACTCACCACTTTATCTCTCTCGCAAGAAGAAGAAGAAGAAGAAGAAGAAGAAGAAGAAGGGAAGTGGGGTTGAGGAAGAAGTTGGTGTTGTTGTGAGAAGAAGAGGAGGAGCTTAATTAAAGAAAAGTTGAGCTGAGAGGAAGAGGAGGAGGTTTTGGGTTGGGTATTGAAGATGCGTTTGGTTGATGAAGAGGAGTGTTGTTGGTGAAACATTGGAGTGGAGAAGAAGGGTGAGAAGAAAAGAGTGTTGAGAGTTGAGTGAAGTTTGAGATCAGAATAGAAGAGGAAGAGAAGGTGGAAGAAGAGTTGAGTTCGCCGTTTTCCTGGAATTCAACGAAAGGAGGTGGTGATCTTGCCGACGTCTTTTGGAGCGTCGTTGATCTTCAGAAGCTTTTTCAAGGTATGGCAAGCCTTGCTTTTACGCTCACCTAAGTTTGTGTGAGTGTTTGAGTGTTCGACGGTAGGCCGAATGACTCGTCGGAATAGTGCAGCAGAATTTCTGCTCTGTTCGGTTGACCGGTGCTTAATTTCGGTCGACCGGTCGTAGTGTAATTTTGGGTGTTATCTCTCGCACCGGTCGAACGATACCCTGGGCTGGTCGACCGGTTATACGTTTTGAGCAAGAAGATGAAGACCTTGGGTGCTTTCGGTCGACTGGGTCCCCTTTGCCGTTCGACCGAACGCACTGTAGTATGTCGGTTGGGGTGTTGACTATCTAAACAGTCGACCTCCGCTTTGACCAGTCCGACCGTACGTACTATTTTAAGTCGATTGGGGGTGTAGACTTCTAAACGATCGACCGCCCTGAGATCCTGTTCGACCGATGACTTAAGTAGGGTTCGACCGATTCATATTTCGGTCGACTGACAATGACTTGGAAGAATGTTGAAGTCCCTGATGTTTTTCGGTCGACCGGAAGCCCGTTGTCGTTCGACCGTTGGGATGTGTTATTTAATATTATTTTGTGGCGTAGACCTTTTAAATGGTCGACCGTCCAGAGACTTTTGTTCGACCATTTGATGTTTGTTTGGTTCGACCGTTTGATTGTGGTTTGAACCAATTACCGATTTTAATGACCAACTGGTCGACCGTATGACCTTCTTCGGTCGACCGTTGGAGCCTAGTAATTGCATTGTTTGTTTATGAGCGCGTTGGTGCGTGGATTGCATTTACTGCTTATGTTCCCATGATATAACATGTGCATTGAGACCTAGGTAGTAGACCTGTGGGACCATATTCTCATTTGCATGATCTATATGATATGGCTCTACGGAGCATGATGATTGTCGGCCTGTGTGGCGACAGAGATGACCTTAGCCTTTGTGGCGAAGGAGATGACCTTAGCCTGTGTGGCGACGGAGATGATTGTTAGCCCTTGTGCAACAGAGTTCTATGCCTTAGCCTGTGTGGCGACGGAGATGACTGACCGATGTTGTTCCGGCGGATGTGCTCGACCGATGTTGTTCCGGCGAGTATGATCATCCAGCTATGGCATGGCTGGCGAGTATGACCGACCAGAGTGACGGCTCTGGCGGATTGTGGTCTTCGACCACTGATCAGATCTGATGATGACTCGGAAGTGCGTACGACCCTCACCAAACTCATATGACAAGTGTAGCTGCGAGTGGGGGGGGGGTGTCGCGTACTTTCCGTATGACCGCATGTGCCTGTGGTGGGTATCTACGGATGTCCAAAATTAGACGTATGACTAATGAACCCCGGTTGGGGAAATGACTGTTATGACTTATGACCTGATGACCCGGTTGGGGAATGTTTTGTTATGATGTATGTTGGCATGATACTAGTATGATAGGTTACGTATTGCATGTGCATGTAAGTGAGTTTGGCATACGGGGTTTCCTTATGGAAACTCACGGCATTGTTGTTTTATTTCAGGTTCCCCTTCGGGAGCTGTTTGGGTGGTGACTGAGGACGAGTGCATTTTGGAGTCGGTCCTCGTGTCTATTTTGAGGTTATTATGACTACTTGTATATTTGTATATTGTATTTTGATGTAGTCATTCTTTTGACAACTCTTGTATACGGTGCAACACCATATATTACATTTATATTATATGTGTTTTTCGAGTATGGTTCCCTAAGTTGATGTTGATATCCTTTGATTATCCTTTATTAAAAGTTTAAAATTTTTCGCTGTTTCGAGACGTTACACTAAGAATCTACCAATATAATTCTAGGGCTTGAGTTTCACCATTAATTGTTCTTGGAATGGGTCACCACATGTAGTAATATGGACACATGAAGGTGGTTTAGGACCTTAACAAAGGAACTAGAACAGAACTTTGGAGATTGAATTACAACCGAGCAAGCTCGATGGCTTGACTTAGCTCGATTCCACTAGTCTACATCTCCAATCCTTCTAAAGTTCCAAGGGAACAAGCATAGAAATTGAGGAAGATATCAATTCAAACCATGTATTCTCTTACCTATGTGTTAACTGAACTCACATGGGTTCCCTGTTAGGTTGGTGCTCACTGCTGAGAACTAAATGTTCACACTTAATGCAGTGGACTATATCTTATCAATTATCATTATTCCTTGCATCTCCATGGGTCCCTTTGTAGACCACATTAAAATAGGGATAAATTACAATTTTCCCTTGTCCTTTTCACAAATAATAAGAGATGTCTGCAATTGCAGCAAGTTTCACAAAAATAATAGGCAAATTGTCATTTTTACTAGCCGAACTTATGACCTTCGACGCATGAGATCTCACTATTTATTGCAACAAATTATCCATAAGTGGTCATTTCACATTAAGTATCGAATGATTACTTCATTCTGCTGAAATGAAGTTTTCCTTCACTTGAATTTCCATAGCTACTAATAAAATATATTTTGTTCCCCTATGATTACATTAGGTCGGGGACATCACGAGAAGACCACTCGATACGGTTACGGCATCAATTCAGTCCTTGAACAACTCGCATTCAGATCAATCACTACTCAAAAATTAGCAAATCATATATGCTTTTGATATGAAAAACGAATTTCTTCCAAATCGACGTCCTTAACAAATTCTCATGCTTTTATTCCAAATAACATAATTACAAAATCCTCCTCCGTCCGAACTACAAAGACATGTTCATACTTTGATATAAAACACGTGTTTCCTAGTTTTGATGCAAGGGGGCAAAATGGTCAGATCCTACGATTCAAGAGTAAAACGGTAATTTACCTAAAAACAAATTGGGTTAAATACAGTTTGTCCATCTGAATTATGTCATGATTTCACTTTGTCCCTCTAAACTTTAAAAGACGACAATCACATCCCTTATACTTTCATTTTATAACATTTTGCATCTTTCTCCTACCTGAATTTTAAGAATTCATTTTTTAACACTTATTCGTGGTTATTTTTTTATTTTTGTTGCTTTATTTGCCTAAAACACTCATAATACTAAATTTATGCTAAAATTCGGATCCAATGGGAAGTTTGATTTGGTTGGAATTTAGATCAGATTGGTAATCAATCAGACCTAAATTCGAACCATATGTGACCTCCAATTTTATCCAAACTTTAACATAAAATTAGGATTATGAGTGTATTAGGTATACAAAAAAAACAAATAACGGCGAATATGTAGAAAAATAATAGATTCTTAAAATCCAGAAGAGAAAATGTTATCATAATGAAAGTATAAGAGGGTGATTGTCATCTTTTAAAATTCAAATGAGCAAAAAGAAATATGTGCATAATTCAGGAGACAAATTGTAATTAATCTAGAGGTGTAGGCAAGGTGGGACGAGTTTTTACCCTACCGCTACTTGTCTCCCCTAAGTTAAGTGGGTAAGCAGGTTGGGGCTGGGTGGGGTAGGTTTTTGTCCCACCACTACCTGCCTCGTCTAAGTTAAACGGGTAAGCGGGCTAGGGCCAAAAAATAAAACTGCTACCCGCATCCGCCTAAGGGTGGACTAGGCAGGGCGGGTTATTCTTTGATAAATGTTAAATACAAAAAATCAATCCATTTTTCTTAACATTTTCCATTTTGAAGTTAGATACAAAAATTCAATTGATATATATTTTTAAAGCTAGATACAGAAAAATCGAAACTTAATAAAGAAAGATCAAACCTAAATACAAGTAAGCATGGGTATGGGTAATTGGGTCAACGTTGGCTATGCGGGGCGGGTTGCGAGTTGACGGGTATGTTTTTTTGTCCGCAACCTGCCAAGCTTATTATGCAAGTTAACGGGTATGTTTTTTTTTGTCCGCAACCCGTATTAGGTGGGACGGAGGTTGAAACCCGTGCATTTACGACCTTAAATTAACCCAAACAAATTAATAACAATTCACACATTCAAACCTTCCGGTTAGCACAAAAAAATTACAGTTTCCAGACAATTCCCTACCCATAACCTCAGGGCTTGATTTTGGAAAGTCCCCAAACACAGACCCCACTTTCCAATTCCACAAATGTGGCATTTGGAAAGGAAACAAAGTCCACTCCCACTCTTATGCTACATATATCCCCCCCACTAACTTATGTTGTGGCCTTGTCAACACTAACAACACAAACTTCTCGCTGTCTTTGGTCTTCTCTGTCTTTCTCTCTGGTTTTTGTGATGGGTAGAATCGACATCATGTGTTGGGTGGTTTTGGTGGTGTTGGTGGGGATGGCAGAAGGAAAGCTTCACAAGGTTGGGGACAACCTTGGGTGGACAATCATGGGGAATCCAAACTACACTGCTTGGGCTTCTTCAAAGGTCTTCCGTGTTGGTGATACTATATGTGAGTTGCATGCATGCACCCTATAATTTTGTTTTGTTTGGTGAATTATCTCTATTTTTTGTTGGTTTTGTTCATGTTTTGTTATGCTTGTTTTTTCATGTTTATGCTTTTTCCTAGAAATGGTAGGGGAAAGATAATCTTGGTTGCAAAATCATTTCATGGGAGTTATGTGACTTTTGAGACAATTTTTTTGTTGGTGAACTATCTAAAGGTGTTTGTGTTGGTTTGTCATGATCTATAACATGGGCTTATGATCCTATGGTAGTGTTTGTTGATTATGAGTTTGTGTTTGCAAATTTAGTCCAGCTTTAGTTTTTTGTTATTGGGTTTTTGTCTTAATTACTGTTGTTGTGTACAATTTTGTTTGTGGTGCCCAATGTTCTTTAGACTGGTTCCTTGGGGTCTTCTGCTTTTGGTGCCATGATCATCCATAAAAGTCGCCGTCTCCTCCCAGTGTTTTGTCACTTTCTATGCCCACCAACTGTTTTTAAATTAGTTGATTACTATACAAAGAAACTTTCTTGATCTTTTACTTTAATAAAAACCTATTTATGGGTCTACTGCCTTTTATCGGATTGATATATGTTGTTTCTTGCTTACGAATTCCCGTTGGTTCTTGTGATCTGTTCAGTTTTCTTTTATCAAATCTTTGTCTTAAAATTCCATAACCCCAATCTGTTTGTGCAAACTAAACTTCTGATTACAGACTGTAATTTCTTAGTCATGCTACCTATAGGCTATATCCAAAAGCTTTTATGAGAAAATATTACCTTCTCTTTATGGCTTTTAGTAAGAAGATTCTGGACTTTTTGCTCAAGCTTTTATTTTTCCCCATCAAGCACAAATGCATGATCAATATATAGTTTTGCTCCCATTGGTGTTGTTAAGACGTTAGGTCCTGTGTACAATTTTAACAACTAGATGTGTCTCTTGCTTCTTTCTGTGTAAGTGTTTGAATACAGCACACAATTCCATAACGTCCTAGAGGTGAACAAGCCAGACTTCGACGCTTGCAGTACCAATTCTCCCATGCACAAGTTCAACACCGGGAACGACTCGATAGTCATCAAGAAAGCGGGGAATTTCTACTATCTCTGCGGTTTTGTGGGCCACTGTCAGGCAGGACAGAAGGTAGAAATCAAGGTGCTTGCCTCTGGCTCTTCCGGTGCTCCCTCAGCTGCCCCCTCGGGCGGACCATCATCGTCATTTCTGCCAGCACCCGTTACACCAGGACCGACAATGCCTCGTGGGGGTTTAGCTTCGCCGCCTAACCAGAATAACAGTGCTGCTCCTAGCTTTGTTGCACGTGATTTGGGATGGTTGGCTATTGGCATTGCCGCAGTTGCAGTGATGTGAGATTCTATCTTAGAAGTTGGAATGTTTTAAGTGGTTACGAGGGATTTGAGTTTGAAAGGATTGGATTGATAGATGAACCTTTTAGGTTTCAGAACTTTGATGTTGTATACAATTCTGTTAGGTGTTTTTGCGATTGAAGTGTCATGTCGTGGTTTGTTTGATGTTTTGCTTTACGATTACGGTTTACCATGTGGTGTGGGTGTAATTGTTTTGAATTTCGATATATGCTAATAAAGTAGTACTACTAATTTACTAACTTGTTCTACTTCTACGATAACTTACGTTAGACCTAACCATTCAGTCAATGTGGACATGAACTTGATTCAGACTCGGAAGACTTTAGGAGGCAATTCCGTGTTCGTGGTCAAATAAGACGAAAAAAAAGATGCTTAAACTTTTGGGTACGCGAGCATCATTTTTCAATGGGATTTGATCAATTCCCACTGCAAATCTTCCAGTAAAAGTCAAGGGAACAAGAATTTTGGATCGAAGACTCTTCCAATGAATTGAAGTATGGAAGCAAAGAAAGTGGTGGTGCTGGAATGCTAAAAAGTCCTCAACCTTATTACACGTGATATTACATTAAGTAAACAGACGAAGTTGGGTCACCGACGGTGATTCATAAATATTGGGCACTAACTAAGCACTGTCCACTAAATTGTAGTTTTCTACCAGAAAATGTTGGGCACCGCCAACAGGAAAGATGATTGCCGCAGACAGGGAAAGGTGTAGCCCACTATAGCAGAGTTCTTTGAAGGTGCTTCGGATAAGGAAGTTCATGTCGTGTAGACCAACAGTGTGCCATGGAAACTTGGACGGTGGTTGTAAACGAGGATTTCATGTGTTGTCTGGCTTCAATGGCATGTTCTAAAGTTATATAATAGTACACGCATAAGTCGACATATTAAAAGTCGTTCACTCGATGTTGTTTCTTTTTTTGATAAGGTATGGATTGAGTGCTGTTTAATTCCAAACATGAAGAGGTAGTTACACAAAGTGTATCCTTGTCGAACCAATGACTAATTGGCTGGGGGTGGGACATATGTTTGATCCACCATCCTGTAACAACTTGTAATCGTTAGAATGTAATTAAGAAATTCACCTTAATCATTAAAATTAACCGTACCAAATTTTTTTGATAAACACAAACACTAAAATTGTGTTATCATTTACTAAAGCCTACCGGTTATCAAAAAAAGAACAGGCAGTTGTTCGTAGAGAAGGTATTTATTTCAACATTGCCTCTCTTTTTACTGCTGTCCTAATTGAAAGAGTTTTTTCCATGTCCAGCAACTGCGCGTCGGGATCCATTTTTAGAAATCATGTTATATTATTGACCATGTACGTGTACACTGTTTTCAGTCAAGAAAATGAAAGAAGCTGACTGTAAGGGTTAGTATAATCTACCAGCAATACTTTTGCCAGTCTAAATCGATGTGAAAACAATAAATATAATGTGATTTTATACACAAAAAGGTGCTCCTATTACAATCAATAACCTAGAAAAGGTGTGGGTGGAAGTACATCAACGTTGCATCAAGAGACTGTCCAAAAGTGGTTGCTCGGGCGATGCAGGTCTGCTTGCTGACCTTTTATCAGAACTTGGAACTCTGTCAAAACCCCAAGAAAAATAAAACAAGATAAGTCCTTTCCGCTTTCCTAATGCCCGGCAAAAAGCAGATAATAAAGATCAAATAAATGTTGAAATAAAAAAGGCAACCACTTACATAAAAAAATTCAATTTTCAAAAAAAGCATGCAAACATTCAATGTTTCAAAAAAAAAAAGAGTTCCTGTTTGATCCAACCCCGAGAAAGCACTTAAAGAACGACAACACTAACACAGCTTATGACCTCTTGTTTTGACTTGTGACATTTTTTTATCATATTGACTAGAAACATTACTAGGTCTACTTATAAAATTGTGCCCATCGATAGGATTTTTCAAAACCCTAGCATGTAATGCACAGCTAGGTGGAAAAATGACAATAGAATCAAATAAATCAAATAAAAGGCACTGACTGTATCAGCATTGGAATATCATTAGAAGGGGAAAACAGATGAGTTACTATGCAGGTAGAGCATCATCAACACCTCACACTAGTGGATTGGAGCTCAAGAGTTGAGTCTTCACTATCCTGTAGTTAAAAAGAAAAAACAGTAACTCATACTGATTCTTTTTCTTCTAAAGAACAATTTTTGGAACATTATAATTATTAGACAAGCATGACATTTACCTCCATCAATAAATCCTTCCTTGTTATCAAGCCAAGTACATGTGATGCACGCGGAACAACAAATATATGCCGCAAGCCAAGCTGCCTGAAAAGATTATATACCTGCAACAACAAAGACAGGATTAGTGGTCATCAATTTTGCCAAGAAAAAAAAGAAAAAAATATAATGTCACAAGAAGGTAAATGTGTGCAAACTCAGCAACCTTTGCCAGTGACATATCTTCTGGGACAATATACGGTGATGGATTTAGAAACGGGGCAAGATCAATGTACATCTCAAGTTCATCATCATTCAATAGAATTTGTTCAACAGTTAACCCTTTGCTCGAAACAGGTTTTACAAAATCACTAATGTAGTGTCTGCATAAACAAACTTGTAGTCAACTGGTATAACTTGGTAACTAAAGTCAAAATACAATTACAGAGTGAAGAAAGCACAAAATACCTGTTTGAAATGGACCCACCCGCCAAGTCACAAGGAAAAGGATTAGTCTGGAAATCTACCTTGGACTGCAGCAACACCAATAGGTGGCTGCATTAAGAACAGAGGCACTGTTTAAAAGATGAGTGTTTATAATAATAAAAAAACAGATACCAATAGAAACACCTTCGAAGTATAAGACCAATGACATGGGTCTCTCCATTTCCTCCACGATCAACAACCTGTTTGGCAAGCAAAAATTGTGAACTAAAAGTTGGACAGGCCTACTACAATCAAAGGAATGTCAATTGACTCACAGGGAAACCGTTGTGCTTGTTGAGTTTTAAAACTGACACTATCTCGGCAACTTTAACAACACGAGGGAAAGATACCACCTTCATGCGTCAGAAAATGAGATTGTAAGGATGGTTCCTAAACAGAACTAAGTTGTGCACAAGTGCAAATATCAGAGCTAAGGTAAGCTACCTGTCGGTTCCTACAAGCTTCTTTTGCTGTCACATTGCGCATATATTGTTTTGGTCTATAATCAAGTAAAGGAATGCCTCTCAAGCGAGCTTGTTCGTCATATAAACCTTCATTGAAGACATCCCCAACAGCCTAAGGTGGACAAGTCAAACATCATTACTTGATTTAATTTGTATGGTCTTCATGCATGATCAACAGACATACCTTGGATATAAGAAGAACAAGCATGATTAGAGGTAAAAGCGTCAAATTGTTTGTGATTTCAACCATAATAACACAAAGAGAAACAGTCATTCTCATGGAACCTCCAAGAAAAGAGGCAGCACCAAGGAGAGCATACCTGCAATTACAGATTCAATAAACAGTCTTCATAAGAAAAAAATTAGCAGACCTGGGACATTCATAAACTATATTTCCGCAACATATATGCAACTCATTCTGTCAGGAGACCGTAATAACTTGGAAAAGCAGAATTATTACACTCAGACTGAGGATTATCTATCAAGAAAAGAACGAAATACAAGCAAACCCAAGCCCTACACAAAAACAAGATGTAAACAAGTAACATGGACATTAACAATTACCACATAACTTAAAAAATATAACACACAAATATTGATAAACTCCAACTGAACCATATCATTTTTTCAGTGAGCGAAGCAAACAAACAGATCAAGTTGAACAAAATTATTGTGCATTTCATATCCCATTAGCTCAGTCAATCCAATGCAAGTATTTTATCTAGAAGTTGCAACATTTGTCCTGATTCATGAACAATAGTACAATGTTTTGCCCTAAAAGTATTGTTCATAGAAGATAAAAGACGATGGCAATCTACTTTGGACTAACTTTCTAAAATTTGGCGAACAATTAACAACTCATTTTCTAGGAAGCTGACCATTCGATTTGTATCCATTGTTCATGGAACCACACCGATCCTCAAAATTAAGTTACTGTATGAGCAGTCCTTACAAATTGATAAGGTCATTTTACTTGAGGAATGCTTAAGAATTTAAGAAACAAAAAGAAGCAACAGCATTGAAGTAGAAACTAATAAATTAATTTTTACCAATTGTCCTTGGAAAGATACTCACGTTCCTTCCTCAACATTAAGCCTTTTGTAGAATTTCACCACAAACATGCCAACAAGTCGTCCATATGTGGACCCGATCATTATTCCAGGAATAAATTGTCCGGCAGGAACAGAAGTTCCAAAGGTAACTACGGCCAACATATAAAACATGACCTATAAAAAAAACAAAATTAGCAACCTTAAGGTGAATTCAGTCAACAGTAAGCAACACCGATATCCCGAAAACGATGAAGTTGATAGTGCAAGATATTTGTACTTGGGTTGTATAAGAATGCAATAGCTCAAAACACAGGTATGATGCATCACTCTCCTAGAAGAATATAGCGAGTGTATCCGAGAGAACCCCGGTGCCATTTGCAATGAATTTAGCTCATGTTAGTTTTGACTTGATGAAATACAACTATGACTGTCTATATCAATAGTGTAGATCCTTATCATGATTGTTGCCATAACGATAAGTTAGCATGAGAAAAATATATCCACATGAATAGGTCATATAAGAAACACATAAAAGTAGTCAACTAGGAACCTCCCCTTCATTGCTTTTGTTTGCAATTTGTCACTGAATCCCCCATCAACCTCTTTTTTTTTATTTATACTTCATATTTCTTAATATCACTATATATTAAAAAAAACTTCTCCTGTCAATCTCTTTTGTGCTAAATAATCTTATTTTTTTGTCTCAATGCGTCAAATTCCATTAGCGTTGGAGTTGGTTGAAATTCAAATTTTGACACTGTAACATCAGTTCATGTAAGATTGTGCTAGAAAAAGATTAAGACAATCTCATACCAAGAATGTTAAAAGGCTCTGAGCACTAAATTCATGGATTGTTTTGGCACTGAATAAGTTCCGGATTGCATCATCCTGTAAAAATTACAGTGACATGTCTCAGATGCTTGAGCTACACAATCTATTAACGAAATTACAAACCAAGTTATTAAAGCATAAGTAAAACCTGAGTATTGAAGAAAATTGTGGCCAAGTCATTGTACTCCTTGCCCTTCGAACAATAGAACTGCAGAAGCATTGAAGTAAGAAAGAAACTTTATCAAAGAATTTAAATACAATAAAACATTTAAGCAGAATCATATGAATGAATTGTGCATGTATGCAAACTTAAATTTTAGAAGAGAAAAAGGATGAAAGATGACAATGTACAGGACAGTTATATGGCAGCTTACATCCACATAGTTTCCATATGTTCCAGGTGCTCGAGGACATTCAAAATCGGCATCAGAATCAAATGTCGGGCATGGACTGCATTTCCTCAATAATGGCAGGCCAAAGGAGATGACCGAGGTCATCAAGGATAGAATGCATACTTCAATGATCTGTGATGATATAATACTATTAAGTAAGTTAACACATACGGATGAAACATATTATAAATGAAATCAAACAATTATGATCTTTATCTAACAATTTGCCACAAACCTTTACTTTGTTTCCCTTCTTGTGCAGATAATTTCGACGCCAACGAGTTAAATAAAGTGTAAGCTGATTGAATAATGCTCCTGAAATAACCAGGAATGAGGATAAGAAACCCAAAAAATTGCCATTGACAGATGACTTAAGAATGTGTATAATGAAGAAATTTAGTCCACTACCTAGCAAACCGCCTATGATCCCAATTATTGCCATAGGCAACAACTCCTTGAATGAGTAATCTTCCTGGCCACTAAATGGAGAAGAACTTCAGGTCAACATCCACAGACATGAGAATTCAATCATAACATAATACCAATTACCAACCCAGATATATCCCATATGATGAAGCCTCCTGAACCAAAATGGCCACAGTTTCCATTCTTGCACCATCCCATTGCAGAACGTACCACAACAGCCACGATAGCAGAAGTAAAAAATACTCTCCACATGAGATGGCTTCTCCACCTTGAAGAAGTGATATAATATTAATAATAGTGTCCATAAAAACCTATAAAATGAGGTTCAATAAGAAATCTGATAAGTGTTGGTTTTTTGACTTTAATCTATATTAATTTTGATGATTAATTAAACTAATTTTAATCAATCAACCTAATCAATCAAAGTGAGCAAACACGATTACATGCATTGCATATATATTTGTATACTTGCAATCATCTTAATAGGTTGATCAAGACAATTAAGAAAATGAGCATTGAGACAAGGACATCAAGACTTGAGATTTGTAATCAAAGCTTTAGACTAAGACATGTAATTTTATATATATTGAGTCTATAAGGTTTTATGTAAACTTGAGCACTAGGATTCTGTTCCGTCATTCATCGGTAAACCGAACCTATTTCTGTCAACCGCATTCTACCCAGTTCGGTCCACCGAACACCTGTCGGATAGCCGAATTATTCCCACCAGTAAAACTTAGGTGTTCTCTGGAATTACCTCTACGGAAGACCGAACTACCTTCGGTCGACCGAATAGCCCTGGACGGGTTTTGGACTTTGCTCCAACGGTCGCATTCAAATCGAGTCCCTAGAGCCCAATTAACTTGACCAACTTCGGATGACCGCACACACTTCGGTCTACCGAATCCTTATTGGCTTTAGGAGCCCAACGACTATTTTACACGTGACACTTAACCGTTAACGATTAACAAATTTCCCACTCAATGTCAGCCCGCACTACTTTGGTCTACCGAAGTATACACGGTCAACCGAACTTGACATGATCAGAGCCCAATCAATTCTACTGTCCACCTTGGAACGGTGAGCCGAATGGATTTCGGTTAACCGAACTTAATTAGGGCTAAATAAATAAAAGCTACTGGAGGTTGGTGAACGGTGATCCGATACATAATCTGTCAACCGAGTTCTTAGTTCAGACCAATTCTTCGGACTACCGTATGGATAACGGTCGACCGAATATGTCACGATTTCTGTCCGAGCTTAAGTCACATCTTGCATTCTCATTGGTCCATTTCCCCACCAACCCCCAAACGGCTAGTTGGGCTTGAAGCCTTATAAATAGGACCTCATTTGTTGGTTTTGGTAATCTTGAACACTTCCTATCTATCATATACTCAAAGTCAAATCATCTTCATCTTCAAGTTCTCAATCCACAACACTTAAGCCTAAACTTCACCACGTGCATTTCCAATTCAATATCATATCCAAGTGTGTTTGAGTATAGAGTGTTAGTTAGAATATGATTCCATCTTCATATTCAAGAATCACCAAGAGTTGTAAAGCTTCGAGGAATCTCCCTCTCGGGTTGTGAGAGGAGACACGAGTGATGTGAGTTTGTTCGCAAGGTTCGATGTTGTAACGGCGTTGATCTTGACCCAGAACAGAGATCGGGTAGTGGAACCGTAAGCGAGGCTCGGGGGATCGAACGAGGCTTGCGAGGAGGACTAGGACCCGGGTGTGGGTGCCGAACCTCTCTAAACTCCGGCGTCGTCATTTTTGTGATTTGCATTGTTTATTCTCTTAATCATTTGCTAAGTATTTTTAATTCTGCATTTTTCTAGCGATTAGAGGGTCATAGATCCTAACAATAAGTTCTAAGAGGTGCAAGAACATTTGAAACTGATTTGTTCCTTCTAGCCAGTGTTGCTCCCTCCATCAGCGTGTATACTCATCCACACTAACGGGTAATTCTCTATCCCTCCCATCTGAAGCAATTTCAGGATATTTAGTTATTTGGATACTAGGGAGTCCAATTGAAGGACAAGTTTGTTTCCTCAAGTCTTGGGCATGCTCCACACTAACAGATTATTTTGTTATTGGATCCCTCCTAGCTAAAAAGAGTGTCAGTAACTCAGAATATTTAGTTATATAAAACTAGGGAGTCCAACTAAAATACTAGTCCTCCGTCTGTTTCTTTTCAAGTCTTGAGCAAAGCTATTTAAGCAAAATGCAATACCACAAGGTCCACAACTATGATAGCTATTTAAGCAAAATACAATTCCAAGGCTATGAACCTCAAATCACCTAAGCTGAGGCAAATTGAAACACACTCAAATGGAAAATGACAATTTTCGATCTAATAAAAAGTTTTGAATTCAGTGGTTCCATATACAAAACAATACCAAGGATCAAAAACAACACATATAAAACAAAACCATTACTTTCATGCAATATGGATATCGATTTTAAAAAAGACATAACTACAGATATATACCGAAACAAAATTCTCGTATAAGGTCTCCAAGTCTAACTTAAGCATGTCAAAGCCAAAGTGTAGACCAAAGGCAAAGAAGTCCTTTAAGAAATGGTTGGAACTCTTGGCAAGACCATAAGCTAATAAATTAGTAAAGATATAAGATGGATAATTACAAACAACAACAAAAAATAAAAGCATTCTTAGGATCATTATCTAAATCTACTTCACAACTAGATGAATACACAACTTAAGGGTTAGATATCCAGTTTTGCTGGTAATTACTCATGTATTGGGGGGGTTTAGTTTATCTACTCTACTATCCGTCTTTTTTTAAATCTCAAGCATCCCAAACATGCAAATGGAACTGTGGGATTCAACCCATGGTCTTGACTATCTCATTCATGGGGGCTTCAAAAGGTGTTAAGAGGCAATAAAGGATTTAAGACATTTAGACAGCCAAAAGGGGGGAAAATATAGTGTATCTTGAATGCAAGAGCCTCGATAGAATCCAAGATCCCGAACCCTCCTGTCTTGGCTTGTTAGCCTGAGGCAATGAAGCAAGCAGCCTCGTTATCTTGGTCCTTCCTTTTACGGTATGAATGTGATGTTTGATCACTGCCTTTAACAAACGACCATCCCTGAAGATAGTTTAATAGCACAATAGCACAAAGGTCTAATTTTGTTATCAATCCCTGAACTATTTGATTTCTTATTAATGTTTGTGTGTGAATCCCAATGGGTTTTTCATGGATGGAAAATCTGAAGTACTTATCTCCTATTTACGCCTTTCTAAAGTGAAGGCTCATTAGTGTTTACAAAAACTAATAGGCCACAACTCCTAGGATAAAAATATGCCTCCAAGGATTCAGTCATACTTTTAATTTCAAAACATAGGCATGGATGGCCATAAGAGATGGCCTCATGCTGAAAACATCTAAGAATTGAAGGTTTTAGTGCAAATATATGATGGTTGTTGCTGCATTTTGATACTTAAGTAAGTGGAACGGAAGGATAGGTACAAAGTTTCTCCTCGCAAGAAGTTATGATCGAGATTTTGGCATGTTTAAAGATATTTAGGTGCTCTGGACCATATCTACACCATAAATGGATTGATCGATCATGTTTTGTTTCATATTCCTCATGGAAACAAAGCAATGGTATACTTTCTCAAAGAATAAGTAAAAGAAAAACACAGTACAAATGGTTTAAGGAAAAACATTGTTAAATAGTTCAACAACCCACGTACCAAGATGTGATCTCCTCTAGAGCAAATAAAACACCCCCAACAGGAGCTCTAAAAGCAGCAGAAACCCCCGCTGCACATCCACATGTTACCTTTCCATTATGCAAAGCAAAATAAGTCATAACTTAGTTTTTAGGTGTATTAAAGCAGTCAATTAATGTAAACACAGATATATCGCCTTTGCACAAACTGCTCTGCACAATAATTACATGTAAATATTAATGCCAAGGATTTCCCCTTGGTTAGTCAGACCAGTTGTCAACTAGACGGTCTAGTCAGATTCACGATCAGCTAATGACAATTTTATGACCATGACCATCCATTTTATGATAAAAAATGAAAGAAAGGGATACACTTAAATGAATATACCTCCTAATTATATTAGATGGCATAATCTGAAAAGAGCATCAGACTATCCATTAAAAGAGATAAAGACCATCAGCAAAAATATGAACATCAAAGACTAAGAGTTCAGAGATTTAAGCTCAAATACTCTATGTTTAAAAGTTGAAGAAGAATAACAGTGGCTGGGACATTCTAATGTCTTTCTACAGAATGTAATTTTCACCAACCAAAATCTTCAATGGACACATCATGAATAAACATATTTGCGATGGACGTGTATTGTCTTGTATGGAAAAATACCAAATAATGCATTACTATGTAGTTCACTAATAGAAAGGACTTCAACTAGTGATTCCAACCATCAATATCACAATAACATCTCATCAAAAATGATAGAAACCAAAAACTAGAATAAAAAATACATAACAGAAAATACTCAAAATGCTTCAAGTTTGAATTCTCTAATAGGAGAAAAAAACTTACAAGATCTCTACGATCTCGATCACTTTGGAAAATCGGTAGCCATCTTGAATTTATGTGATACTTAGCTGATCCACCCTAATCATTTCAATATTGTAAGGATCAACCAGTTTGACAAAGAATAACTAACTGGGTTTGCAGGAATATACAATAACAACAATGAGGTGCATAAAACTAGTAAGGACGAGACATGGTACAAATTAGAAGTGCAAAAAATGAAACAGACATTATTTGTCTGAAAGCAACCCCAAAACAAAGAAAAATACTCTGTTTGGTATTAGGAACCAGAGGTTGGAACGTCGGATCATATGACTAAAGCAGACTACATGTGCATGTACACAAAAAGAAACAAAGGGGAACCTTCTCATGCCGAATTCTTAAAAATGCTAGTACCAACAAAAAAGATGTATCCGTTCATCCTCTGTTTTATCTACGTACAAATCAAGCCAAAGAAGTTGTTTTGTATTCTCTTTTTTATACTAATAATATAACATAATATAAAATACCTGATTCCGTATCCACTATTGGGGATAGAACAAGAAACAAATTTTTCAGTATTTACAGTAATAAAAAACAACTTACCTGACCAAGTAAAGAAGCAATACAAGCACCGGTGTGTACAAGTGGGCCCTCTTTCCCAAGGGCGAGTCCACCACCTACAGAGCCAATGCTTCCAAATATCTAGATGAAAAAGAGGTAATTGAACAACAGTCAACAGCAACCAAAGCCAGGATCTGAAAGTAAGGACAAATTCAACAACGGATTTATTAATAAATAAGCATACTTTTCCTATCAGTGTCCGAAAGAGAAGAACACCATGTGTATCAACCCCTGTGCAAAATTTTCATGTTCAACCTCCGTAGAACAAACAATTTAATTTTGCCATGACAATATGTGATATAGTATTTATTACCGTTCAAGTACCCTTTGATCTCAGGAATACCAGATCCCGCTGCTGCTGGTGCGAACTGTGTGACAATATAACCAGAAGAAAATACCAGAGCCAAATTGATTATTACATATACCAAGAAACCAGCAAGGTATGAGTGCTTTATTATAGAGAAGGTTGCAGCAAACTTCCAGCCAGAAAAGTTTTCAACTGCTAAATTAATGAAAACTGCAGCTAATCCGGTGCCTGAAAGTGAAAAAAATCAATAGGTAGCCACAAGAAATCAAAATCCGAAAAATAGGAAAAGAACTTCCACTCTTCCAGTTCACATAATAAAGAGATGAATGTGTTGACTAAGACTGAATTAATCAAAACAGTGCATCCACATTTGTCACATAATTCGACGTACAAGCAAAATCCCACGATGAAACTCAGCGGCAAGGTAGTAAAGCTGTACCCCTAAATCGAGAAAGGTGGCATTTTTTTCCAACGGAATCTAACCAAAACACTAAACAAACACTTGGATTTTTCACTCCTACCAACACTAAACAAAATCTGAAATCAGATAAAATTGATGTGCTGCATGTGCAAGTAAAATCTTAAAATCAAATTCAGTGTCAAGGTAGTGAAAGTATAAAACTACACCCCTAAATCGAGAAAGGTGACCTCTTTTCTAATGGAATCTAATCAAAAGACTAAATAAACACATGGATTTTTCACTCCTACAAACACTAAAATCAGATAATTCGATGTGCAAGCAAAATCCTACGGTCAAATTCACTGCCCATTAGCAAACCCTTACCCTCTCAATCGAAAAGGTGACATCTTTTTCTCCTAGAAATCAAAACCAATCAAACCACTAAAGAAAAATCAGATTTTCCAACTCACCAATGCCAATAAGCAAGGAGAAGAACCACTTGAGCATGACATAGTACCAAACAAACAGCTTCCCTCTCCTCGCCTGCTAACCCAAACCAAACCAATCAAACACCTAAACCAACACCAAATCACGGAAATCCAACGAAATCGCGGATCCTGACCTGCTCCTCCCGGTAGGCGTGGTTCTCGACGACATCGTAGTCGAGGCTCTCGGGGCCGGCGCTCCGGCGGGCGAAGTCGTCGTCGTCATCGGAGGTAGGGAGGTGGGCCCAGGCGAGGCGGGACGTCTCGATCCCGTTCTGGAGGTGGTTTGTCAGCATGGCGGAACCCTAGCGGAAGGAGAGATCTGCGGGGGAAGTGAAGGAGTGGGGTTTGTTGGAATTTGGATTTCGGTCGGAAATGGTTATGAATTGGAATCTGGCTTCGAGGAGGGGTATTTATAGGGGCGGTTAAATTGTGGATGGTAGAGGGAGGGAGACTGGACGATGATGGACTACTAATTAAGAGCTTAATGGTGGGCGGAGGTTAACTTTAGTTCTTGAAAATGGATATTGACTTTGCGAAATGAAAATAATCTCAATTAAATCTTAGTCGGTAGATTTGTTGTCTGTAGTCAAGAACATTATCGAATTACAACATTCTCATTCGTATTTTGGGACAATGACAATGCTACGTTAAGCCAAAGAGGATCGAGTGTCGTTTAGATTTTGAAATTTGAACTGCTTTGTGAAGATTTTTAGTTTCAAAACTTAATATTATTAAATTCTTTTGGATTCCGACCATCTGGATTTAGGTCTTTTGGATTTCGACAATCTGATTTATTTTCTTACCAACGATTAGATATGTAGACAAATTCCTAACATGTTATTATTATCCTACAAATCTGACCTCCTCGCCTAAAATCTTGACACCGTCTCTATTTTGTAATGTTAAGATTTAAAATAAGGATGAGATAATATAGTAGGTGAAATAAATATAAAAGAACAACGTGGGAAATCTATTTTGGAATTCCAACTTATCCGAAAATAAGAGTTCATTCGGAACACTAGTTTCTGGCGTCTGGCGTCTTAAACATGGTGTTTGGATGTTTATTTTATTTTTAGACTACTGGAAGTTGGAGTCTAAGGTTTATTTATATTTTACAAAATTCAAGTGTTTGGTGGGAAGTAGATCTTTGTTAGCATTTTAATTCTTCTGTAAAATTTGGACGTCATAAGCTAGATGTTTAAATCGTGAAAACTCGTTTGAGTGTACCCACTTGCTTTTAGGTGATTTTCTAAACTGAACTGCTATTCGTCGCCGTAAAACTACTTAAATCGTCCGTAAGATTACTATTTTGCCCCTCTACACTTTCTACTAATATAACTCCTCATTTCACTCTTTTAACACAACTTTCTCTTCATATCACACTTTTATTCACCAAATAGGATGTCTCGGAGGTCAGGGAAAGAGCCAGCGGACACCCCGGACTACTCACATCTGGTAAATCACCTTGTTTATTTCAATTAATTTAAAAAAAAAAATTGAGTCGGGCGACCGCGGGAGCCGCCCGATCGTTGGGTCGGGCGGATCCCGCGGTCGCCCGACCCATGGCACAGACGTCTGCGGGAGACGTCTCCCACGTAGGGCAGGCGTCTCCGGCAGACGCCTACCACGTAGGGTAGGCGTCTCCCGCAGACGCCTGGATTTTTTTTTAATTTGTTTTTAAATTGATTATAAATTGTGATAAAATTTAAATAAATTGAATATTATGTTAATAATGAGTTAAATTAGTTTAGATAATCGTTTATTAATTATAAAATGTGTTAATTAATAAATAAATTGATTATTATGTTAGTAATTAGTTGTGTACGATTTTAGTAACGGATTATTGATTAATTGTGATAATTGCTAAATAAATCGATTATTAAGTTAATAATTAGTTTAATTATTTTAGTAAAATCATTAATAAATTTGTATTTTTAAATTGAATTAATAGTCATCGGGTTACCGTGGAGGAAAAGGGAAATCAATTCCCTTACGCCCGGTACGTAGTATAGCAGACGAGTCAGGTCCTCGTCATCCACGTACACGTGGTATTTCTGCTTCAGTTAGGAGAGAGAGAGATATGTTACGTCGTCGTCAGACACCTAGAGAGTCTTTCGACGACGAGGATGATTCAGATGAGGCGAGGAGTCACGACGACAGTGACGATGGGGGCCGATACGACTTGGGGCCACATGAGGACGCGGTACATCAGTCCGGTCGAGGACGGGGGCGACACGGTGGTCCTTCAGCTGAGTGGGTCATTAGGAAGGATCGAGGTGGCCGGTTTGTGACCGGTGATTCGAGTTCGTGCACTGCAGACGCCCGAGCTCAGAAGAAGAAGAGGGGTGATGACGAGTCTTGGATCGTCACGGATATTATTCCCGGTGGTCCTGTAGATGGCAGCGTCATTCCGAGTTTCGGAGGCCACGTCGCCAGACACATCTGGGATGGTGAGGAGCGGAAGGTTTTGAAGTGCCATAATCGGCACAGAGCTTGTACGACATTGCAGGCATGACGCTCAGTGATGACTGAGGATATGACGGCGACCGTGGTCGACAGTGGATTGGGTCACTTGCCGTACAGCATGTTTTCCTGCATCGACATGCCGTTGATTTCGGCATTCGTGGAGCGGTGGCAGCCTGACACCAACACTTTCCACTTGCCGTTCGGAGAGATGACGATCATGTTGCATGACGTCTTTCAGATTCTTCACATTCCTGTTGAGGGTCCCATGGTCAGTGCGCAGGCGCCGACATCTGAGCTGAAGTTATATGTATCTGAGTTGCTGGGTGTCAGCCTGGAGGGTCTTGGGCGGGATAGCTCATTCTGGAGTGGCGGTGGTGTTAGTATCGACGCTGTGGACGAGTGTTGCAGACGGGGGCGACCACCACGGACTGAGGATATGCAGATGACTGCTTATTTCTTCTTACTGCTAGGCTGCGTATTGTTTCTCGACAAGAGCGGTTCCAGACTGAGACCACGCGACTTATTGGAGGCGAGGGACCCAGATACCATTGCTGATTACTCATGGGGGTCGGCGACGTTGGCATATCTGTATCGCCAGCTGGGCATATCCACTAGCTTCCGAAAATGCTCGGTGTCTTGTGTTGACTGATCAACAAACTCTGACATCTGGACTCCTTCTCCGATAACAAGTGTTTTCCAGAATGGATGAATCTGCTCTAAATAAATTCCATCACCTGACGCGAAACACTCGTACATGGTACAGGCACAAGGAATCACATGTGTTATCAGGAAAGCACACCCACAACGATATTCAATTTCATCACTTAAGTCCTGCATTCTCTTCAACTCCTGAGTCATTAACGACAAGCAGTGATGCGAAACTCGGCCATTTATATGCTGAAACAGAGGACCTATGTACTGTGCCAAATTTCGACGTCTCGAATCTTCAAGAAAGTTCTGAATATTCGTCAGCTGCATTTCAATAGACGAGTTCACGCGGTCGAAAAGAGTGTCGAGAGCGGCAGTCGATGTAGTGATCCACTCTTTCAGAGCCAAATGTGCACTTTCCACCCTGCAGTTCGTAGTGTTGCCGAAATGAAGAACTTGATTCGTCCAATTCAACACGAATTTTTCCTTATGCACCAACCACGTGTCTTCCACATACTTCGTCAGCACTGGCCAGGAACTGTAAGAATCCTTCAGATTACGGACTGCTCTATCATAATCCGTCTGTGAATCAGAAAGCATGACTCTCCTCCATCTTCCACGTCTAAAACTCTCTGCAAGCTGCTTCTCCTTGCCGAATACGTGGTATGCGTAGTTGTACACGTCTTTGTTGATATGCCAGGTGCATAGTAAATGAGCTGACTCAGGAAAAACCTCTGCCACTGGTCGCATCAGACCCATCTCCCGGTCCGTAATTATTACTATCGGACTAACAATATCCAATAACAGATCTCGCAACCTCTCCAACACCCACCGGTAACTAGACTCGGTCTCATCCTGCAAAATCGCATATCCGACGAGGAAATTCATATTTGTTGGAGTAACCCCAACCATCTCAAACAAAGGCATCTTGTACTTGTTCGTCTTATACGTCGAATCCATACAGATCACGAATGGGTATGTACGCAACAACTGAACTGAAGTCGGATGTGCCAAAAATGCGTGAGTCAAGACATTAGTTTCTTCATCTGCCACAATCCAATGCAAATACTTATGCTGCACTGCCTCTCTGAGAAACTGCTGCGCGGGATTCCTGTCTTCAGATTTCGTCCTCCTCATGTACTCTCTGAAGTTGTAAATGTGCCTTTGATTAGGATTATCGTCCGGAAATTTCTTTTTTACCGCCAACAAAATGTTACGGGGCCTTGCTTGTGTCTCTGTCATATCCCGAACAATTTGCTTTGCCTCAGCACTAAGTCCGCTGACCTGTCGGTGACCCTCTGAATAAACTGCCAATGGGTGGTTGTGCTGCCCAAACATGCTACTAGAAACAATAACCCATCCATCACGATCTCGTCGCTCCACCACTTTTACCAAAAACCGACAACCGCAACCTTTTCTTTTCGTATTCTTTCGCAGTGCAATACTCGTATCATGAGAACTCATCTCACGTCTGCGATCGCATCTGAGGTAACAATCCATCCGGTTATCTGCTTTTGGTTTGTACGATGATATAACCAAAAAAAATCCGGCTCCTATCGCAATTTGTTTCGCCCATTTACAACCTTCCTCGATTGTTGTAAATATTTCTTTACTGTCAAAAAGCTCACTGTAATCTACTCCATCACCACCGAAATCTTGCAACGGAACCTGAAAATTTTGAATTTAACAAAAAATTTAAAAAAAACAAAAAAAAACGGGCGACTGGCTAGGCCGCCTCCACCATGGTGGAGGCGTGCATCTAAGCCGCCTCCAGCTAGGTGGAGGCGTCTGGCTAAGCCGCCTCCACTTAGGTGGAGGCGGCTTAGCCATACGCCTCCACCTATGTGGAGGCGGCCTAGCCAAACGCCCGAGTCGGAAAAAAAATTCCGCCCCCGTTACCTCGCCGGATTCTGGTGCTTCGCCGGACATTTTCGTGGTGTTTGTACTGGGAATGTGAGTAAAACTGAGTCAAACACCTTGTTTAAAGACACGAGACGAAATCAGTATTAATTGATTTATTAGGGGCAAAAAGGTCATTTTTTGGGCGATTTAAGTAGTTTTCCGGCGACGAATAGTAGTTCCCCTTTCTAAATTACTCAAACATCAGACGCAAAAACCGATGTTGCCAACAAAATTGAAAAAAAAATCATATTATGATTTGGCTTATTAAATCTTATAGATATTTTATCTTTCAATACCGATTTAAGAATAAAAGTAGAAATGAAAAAAAGGAAATTAGTTTCTCTCTCATTTCATTGTTTAGAGAGAAGTACAAGTACAACAATTACGTGGAGAGATGTGGTGTTAACAACAAATACGGGACTGAAATGCAAAAACAAACTTGAATAACAATAAAGAAAACAAAAGGGAACTACTATTCGTCGCCCCAAAATTACTTAAATAGTCCCAACAAATTACCATTTTGCCCTTCAGAAACTTTAAAAAAAATTTTTTTAGGGGGAGGCGTCTGCCGGAGCCGCCTCCCCATAGGGGGGAGGCGGCTGACACAGACGCCCGACCCTTGGGTGAAAGGGTAAAATGGTAATTTGTTGGGGCGATTTAAGTAATTTTGGGGCGATGAATAGCAATTCAGAAACAAAAATGATGTCGTAAGGAATGTTCTATGGGTCCGTTTGGTTTTTGGGGATTTTGGGCCAAACTTCATGACCCGAATCCAGCTTCTAGGTATTATCCGAGCTTCCATATGTCAAACATCTCTCAGCTTCCAGATTCGGCCCAGGAGCTGAAGGAATTCGAGGTCCAACCCCACTCACACGCCAACTTTGCTCCAGAAGCAAAGCAAACGGGGCTCTCCACGTGATGGTATTTCAATTGTCATTGCATTCCCCTGAATATTACGTTTCTACCGGCATCAAATTTACAATTTCTGTCGTGCACACTTTTCCTCACCCTCATTCGCATCCTCATACTCATCGTCATCTTCGCCCCAACCGTAGCAGCACCTAAATCGGGTAGATATCTCCTACGTCGCCGCTATCGTTGTCGTTATTGCAAATTTGATCCTTCTCAATTTGATTTCAAATCTTCCATTTAATCCACAAATCCTCAATTTTATTTCCTATTAATTGTTGAAATTTGCCCAAAATTGGATGTTGGGTCAACTTTTCCATGCATAAATTGTACTAACACCTCACCAAATTTGCATGCCCTAACCTCAATAAATTGCATTAAGCATTCAACAAGGGAAGGGAGAGATTCTGAATTTTCTATCAAATTAACCATTTTCGTCCAAACCAGCCACACCTAAACAGTTCCAACAAGTAACACATTTTCCACAACCATCCCCAATTCCACAACCACCACCAATTGAAATGCACATCCCTACGGCAGATGCCCCACCTCGTTCCACCACCACTCCTGAGGAATTTGGTGGAACAAGAAGATCGAGGGTAAAGGGAAAGAAGCATATTAAAGACAGTGTGCCTCAAGTCAAATTGACACCTCTTAGACATGAAATTTTTCTTAGGTTGTGTCTTGACGAGGTGAGGAAGAGGAACGTCCATAACAATTCATTGAATAAAGATGGGATTGCAAACCTCATTGCCAACTTTGAAAAAGAAACCTCATTATTGTTTGATTACAAGCAATTCCACAACCATTGGGACAAAAGTAAAGGTAAGTGGGGTTTGTTTCGTCGATTAAGTATGGTGACCGGATTAGGATGGAATGATGACACAAGGACTTTTACAATGGACTCGAAGAGATGGGGAGACACTATTAAGTTAAAATTTACTCATTTTCATTCTACTTGTAACGTTTGGAGCCCAATAGCAATTCATAATTCGTCAATACTTGTTTAATTTTTGTAAAAATTCCTGAAGTCTAAGGAGTTCAAGGAATGCCCTCCCAAAGCATTTGGAATTGATGAATGAAATATTCCACAAAAAATGTGTTGTCGGGAGTCTTTCGTTCAAACACAAAGCAGTGTGGGCTTTTCATCATTTATGTCATCAAGTCCTTCAGCAAGTATCAATATCACAGACGAGGCAGATTGTGGGGGCAAGATCAGGTGCTTACGATGTAGAAGACATCATGTCACCGTCAAAGAAAAGAGCACGACATAGGACGGCTCCGACAACTAGAACACTGTCACCACCACCAATACCTACGGAAATGACTTATGCACTTACGAAGATAGCGACTGCCTTACAAGTGAGGAAGACAAATGATCCAAAAAAATGTGAGGAGGACGATGATGAAGATTACGTACGTGTATTATATTTCCCTTCTGGAGGAGACACAGTACACAGAAACATCGGACATCTTGCCTTCGCGGCGTCAATGCTTCTACAAAAGAAATACATGTTGTTGTTCAAGACTATGAAAACCGTGGGAGCACGGGAGAATTGGCTGTCGTGGGAGTTCAAGAAAAATAATTGATTAGGGTTAGTGTCTGTCTTCCAATTAAATAAGCAGTTTTAATTTTTGTTTAAATTATGTTTGCAGAATTATAATAATCTTTTGTAGTTGGTGTTTGGCTGTAATCAGGGTGATTTGTTCGTTTGAGTTTCAAATGATGCAGTGACCTTGGATTCGTATCTCCCTTGGATTCGTATTTCTTACCAAGTTTTGTTTGCCAGAAGCAACTGCAAGTAACTGCAGAAAAGGTAGTAGTGGTACGATAAAAGTAGAGTTGCAGGGTAGTACCTTGTAAAAAAAATACATGTGGATATACAATGAGCATGCTTATATTTGAATTCATTATTATTTGAGTCTAAATAAGATTTGGTGTTTTGATTAAATTTGGTTCTAATAACTTTGTTTTGGTGTTTTTTTAGTTTAGCTGCACTTTGCTGCTGCTGTGTTGGTCAACAATATGAAGCCGAGTATGACTTAGAAGTTTTAAATACAACAATGTTTTTGACTAAACGTTTAAGGACCATACCAGATCATTTTTCCCTCCAAAAAAGAGCACTCTCTTGTGTTGTGGTCCTTGAAGAGCAACTGCAAGATTTGTATACAGGATCATTTCCCTAGGTTACAATCAAATTCAAAATTAATATTTCCACAATAAATTTTCAGGGAAAGCTTTGCACTTTCACAATTTTAAAGCTGCAATTCATGAATAATCTCAAAACATGATGCCAAATAATCAACGGAAATGGCTAAACTGAAAAATCACTAGCTGACATTACAATTCGATACATACAGATTATACTCTGAGATTTAATTCGAACAAATGTAAAAAAAATGTTTTAAAAACAACCAAGACAAATAACGCAGCATCAATGGGCATTTCATCTTCTTATCTATGCATTTGTATTGATTTCCAACAGAAATTTGAAGGTTCTATCCAATTTTCTTGCATATCAACCAAATCATGCCTTCAAAAATCCATTCTTCTCTAGATAAGTAACAACTTCCTCAACCATAGCAGCAGAGAAGCACAGCCACCATTTACTGGTTTTATCAACGTCTGAAAGATTTTTTGAGCTTATCAGAAATCAGCACATGCTCATCAAAGAAGAACATCAAATCATCTTGCATATTTCCATAACATCAATATAGTTAAGGGCTCAAGTCAGCTAAACGTAGGATGGTTTCACCTTTAGAATGGTGAAAATCTTTCAAGAATGTGTCGGGTTTGAACAAAAACAACGTAAAATAACTTCGCCACAATGAACCACATACCTCACTTTTCAAAGGTGCCTCGTAAGGATCATCTATCCCAGTGAAACCTGAATTACAAATATATTGTAACGTCCCGAAACAGCGGAAGAAATTTTTCAAATTTAAAACATAAACATACGACCGTCAACGGTCAACAAGGGCACGCTACCGGAAAAGTCAACAGAATATATATATAAAATATCTCCACGTGGAAGTTATAATACAGAGTGTCAAAAGAGCGATTACTAGTCTAATACATAACTACAGTAATCACTACCTCTACAAAAAGATAAAGAGACAGGACCCGATCCCGGAGGCACTCCCCTCGGTCACCACCAACTTAAGACTGCCTGCTCCCTGAAAATGAAACATAAAATCTGCCTGAGTTCCCGAAAGGAACCCCGTATGCCAACATCTCCTAACATATACAGAAATACAGATGAAAATGCCAAGAATGCTCATGCAATGCAATCCGCCTCGGGCCCAATGAATGCCCAACCGTCACCACGGTCCATCTCCCAGCCGCACACAGACATGGAAGGCATCCCCCCTGCCACACAGGCCCACACGAGGGGGTCGCCGCTCTCCTCCACAGGGAAAGTGCATCCCCTTCCCCCACCAGGGAAGAAGGCGTCTCTCGGCCGCACAGGCACAAGTGACCTCGCTCTCCGACACACGGAAATTGCAACCCCTTCCCCCACCAGGGAAGGAGGCATCTACCACCCACACAGGCATGGAAGGCATCCCTCTCTGCCGCACAGGCATCCACGAGGGGTCCAACAGAAATGCGCTCTCGTCGTAGGTGAAATCCGTAGCTCCGAGGTCCGGTGATCGACCATGGGCTCGGCAGCTGGTAGTCGCCTCTGCTCGACGTCACGCATGTGGATAAATCCACCAAGGAAAGATAATTCGACCCACCAGTCGAACAAGGTCAAATCTAGCGGTCGACCGTTTGGAAGGTCTACACTATACGTTTTATATACATATATATCATGTCGGTCGAACCAGGGTCCGTTCAACCGATAAGGAAAACTGCATGAATCCTGCCCACTACATTCGGTCGACCGAAACTCTTTCGGTCAACCGAATCAACAGGCACTTCACTACAGGAAAACTGCACGCGGTCGGTCGACCAGATCCAGAGCGGTCGACCGTTTAGATGGTCAACGCTCTTGACCGACTTTGCGCAGTTCGGTCGACCGAGACACACACTCGGTCGGTCGAAGGTCTGTCTACCATATCTACTGGGATCGGTCGACCGAACAACCACCGGTCGACCGGACTAATATAACCCTTATAAAATATTCCCGCTAAAATTTGGCATAAACGGTCGACCGTCACACAGACGTCGTTCGACCGTTTTCGGGCAGCAAGTTATTTTTATAAAATATCGGTCGACCGACCCAACTACCGGTCGACCTAACCACACATTTTCCTCTCTGGACAGGCATCATCTAGACGTTGTTCGGTCGACCGAACACTCAATCGGTCGACCCAACAGAGCGTCTTCAACCTCTGTCCAGTCGGGTTTCGCCGGGGAAACGGCACCAACGCCGCCCCTTACAGTCCCACACCTCTTGGGGAGTTACTATGAAGACTTGGCATACCTTTCACCGTGAAGAAGACGTGTGCGGTGAGCTCCTCCTCCTCCGGCGTCGCTTCTAGCTCCTTCTCCTTCTTTCCTCCGTTCCCGACGCTCCTTCTTCGCATGCGTCGACTTCACCACGTCGCCGGCGTCCTCCCTCGTCCTCTGGTCGTCGGAATGCAAGAAGATTGAGTGAGTTTGGGGTGGAAAACGAAATGGCAAACAAAAGAGCAAAAGGGTGAGATTTTTGGTTTTTAAAACAAAACCTAACACCTAACCCATACCCTCACCATACCTCCCTCCATACACACTGTAGGATTTCATGTTTAATTATACATATATATTTTCGAAATTTTTATGTATAATAAGGATCAATTACAATTTTCTTTGATTTATTTCATGCATGCATCGGTTTGTTTTAACATCTAGTTTCAAAACTCTATTAAAACAAACAAGGGCTCCGAAATTCATACCTAGAAGTTCTCAAAAACTTCTTGAAGATTCGGAGACATTGGGAATGCTTCTCGCCGCGCCGGATGCCTCAGAGTGTTCACCGAAACCCTAAACAAGGTTGGAGAGAAAAGATCTAGCCAATCGATCTCCAAACAAGCTTAGAATCTAGCTACAAACCCCTTCCTTAGCCTCTGAGATTTCTCCTTCCAAAGACTTAGAAAACTAAGAGAATTTTCGTGGGATTTTGTGGTGAATTGAGAGAGAAAATAATTATTTAATTGTGTGTCACAATTAGGGAGAATAAGGACCTATTTATAGGTTCCAATCTTACTCTTAATCATGGCTATTCTTTAGCCACGTTTTTCTTTACATTTTCTCTCATAAATTAATTCCTTAATGCATTACATGCACCCACAAAACGTTTGACCAAGTTTGGAGCTAATCCAACCATCAATCAAATTAATCTCTTAATAATTAAAGGCAGAAAATCGACCGCTGTTCGGTTTACCGAGACCCATTCGGTTAACCGAATATGTCACGATTGGTTGACTGAGTACTAGACGGATAACCGATTCTTAAAGGGAAAAATTCTCCTTAACCGATCGGACGAATTCTCGTCTAAGACCGAGTGCCATTCGGTTAACCGAAAATATCAGAACTTAACATTGTTCGGTCGACCGATTTTGGTTCGGTACACCGTACCAAAGTTCCAGGCACTTTGGTCAAGTTCGGTTAATCAAATATGACTATCCGTTCCATGTTCGGTTGACCGATCCACAGATCCTTCGGTCGACCGAACCTCAACGGATTACCGAACTTTTACCCGATTTTGCCTTTTTCAAATTTTGGATTTATTTCCAACAAAATTTGAACTTAAGGGGGTTTTAGCAAATTCACAACTTATGCAATGTATTATCCTATGCAATAATAAATTATTGCACCCCATAATATATGCATCTCATATGAATTTATCATGACTCTAATTATGTTTATATACAACATAATTGATTTTACCTGTTCACCACATGTGTCATATTTTCTATGAGAAACCCGACACATCATATGAACCAAAAATCAAGCTTCTTGTTTCCCGGTTTCTTGCGGTGTGACCTATGGGAGGATCTAGACTAAATTGGCAGTGATATTAAGAGCTTAATATCACAAGCTATAAGCGGTATCTAGCTACACATTATAGCTCCCAATTAGTTAGATGTCTTAATTCCACTCGAACCAAAACCCGATCCATTTAGTGATGGAGTGCACCACTTATGTCCGTCCCTTGCCTCATGATATTAAGAATACACACAAAGTAGTATTGTGTCATCTTTGTATTAGTATTCATTTCTTGATCTCTTTAAGCTAGTTATAAATATGTGACTTAACTCAAATCACATTGTGCACATTATAACTTTGTTTTATCAAGGGGCCCACTAATATCATCACTCAATTAAGAGGGGCAATGATAATCTTTTGACTAACTATCTTCTCCAACGAAAGTTATACTTAACCAACTAATGCATTTACACTACTCTCATCGATAGCTCAAGACACTAGTCTAATTAAGAACTCCTTAAGCCGATCGGATATAAGTCTCATATCAAAGGACCAAAGACACAGTAAAATATTAATGACACAGAAACACATTTCTATAATATTTTACTTATTAGGTCTATTCAGTATACAAAAGTAATATTTTCCTCTTTTGCATACCCGTGTCGTCACTCACTTGTAGAGCTACAATGATCTATGACCAACACGACAATCTTAACTCGGTAATTAATGTCCCATGTTAATTACCATGATTGCGAATATCTTTTGTTTTATGTAAACCAATATCTTTTAGAGCTCTACGGTTAAGGACCAAGAGCCTCTTCCTTAACACTTCTAAAAGACGAATAACATAAACAAGGAACAAAATGATTTCTCATTCAATTCATAATAATTGACATTTAAAAGTAAAACTTTTAGAACACATTCCCTTCACACACATCACTCCACCCCATACCTCTCTCACCCTCACTCTCTCTCTCACACGTCTTTACATATATAGTTTTGGATATATAAACACCTAAAAATGAATATCAGAATAAATCCCTACTAAGACTATACTTTTCACCTGTACTAGACTTGCCATTTGGTAATGCACAAATCTACATTTAAGTTCTATTTTAGTCCACTTCCAAAGATCAGAGAAGCAATTGGATTCATGCTTAATGTGTGTCATTAATTACCTTCTGCATATTAAAAACAATTAGAGCAAATTGTGGATTCATAGCAACATTAACTGTCTGACATACACACATTCATTACAGCAATTGGATCAAACTATCACACATTCATCAAATATACATTGTTTAACTATTTTAGTTAAATGGACCACACAACAGTCCAACATAGAAGGCAATAACAGTTACAAACAAGAACATGAGTTGGTTTCTCAATCCATTTAGTCGGTAGGATTAACAAAGCAACAACAACCACAACATCCAACAAACAAACCCATACACAACATGCCGCAGCAACAACAACAACGACCGCAACATACAAACAAACAAACAAACACATACATATAATACCCCCAACCGCAGCAAAAACACGTGATGGGATGGAACAGGGGCAGCGTCGGCATTTCTCGATGAGATGGGATGGGAAGACGAAATGGGAAGCCAACCGGAGGCAAACATCTTCGCTCCTCCGACAGCTTCGATCGGCGGATAGGATGGGAGGGTTGTCAAGTGTAACAGAGCTTCGGAGTAGACGTTGGGCCTAAAAGCACAAAGCCGAACGCACCCTAAAACAACTTTTCTCCTCCCACAATATGCTACGTAAGATAACGTGTTACAAGCGAACCCTGCAAGAGTCCACACCTCGGGATCCTTTTTTTTCTATCGTTTCCTACTAATTAGTGTGACTAGCCTTGTAGCACCGTTAACGTCGCCCGGGCAATTCCTGAGCGTCCAGTTTTTTCTCTCAATCACGTCAGTTCAAACTAAACTCCCTAAAATTTTCGTAACCACACCCAGAAACAACTCAAGCGCCCTACATTTTCTCCCTTACACGTCATTTCGAGATCAATTCTAGACAAAACATAAAAAATTATCAAAAAAATTTAAAAAATATAAACAAATAAAAAACATGTTTTCATAAAAAAAATTATAAAAAAATTTAAATAATTTTTAAAACATTTTCTAAAACAAAAAAACTCAAAAAAAGTAACCAATGGTGGGGCACGCCCACCCAGAATTTCTACCCTGGCGGGTGGAAAATCCAGGTTTTTGCCTACGTGGCCGGCCGTGAACAGTACCACATGGGCCCACAGTAACGGCTAAGGATGGCCTTACAGGGCGATTGTTTTATTTTTTGTTAAGAAAATACAAGGGAATACCTCTTAAACTTGGTAGACCCAACACAAATTCAAAATTTATCTATTTGATTTTACATTTTTCCCCAATTGAGGACATCTTTCTTCATATGCATGACTTAAGAGTTGAGAAACTAATCCCTTATTAACGAAACAAAATTTCTGAATTATCTTTGGTCTAAGAAATTTCGACTCAAATTTTATAATCATTTTTTTTGTTGAAGCTTGTCTTTCTAATCTCTTTGAAGGAATATTTTCTTCTCATCTTGGTACACCGAAGATTTCATGGTCTCGAACTTCTCCTTAAGGTCGGTATACAAATAGAAGCATGCATAACAGTGGGGTACAAATATCGATTAACATACAAAGTTCCATCCAACCAAAGTCAACGAAAAAAATTCATGCGGACAAAACAACGAAAACAAACACAATTAGGAATAGAAAACGCATCAACCGAGTCGTCATTGTCAGACTCTCCTTGCAGAAATTATACTTCCACTACCTCCTAGGATAGAACGGTCATAATGTCAACAGTGAGACACTCTGGGGTTGACGAATCACGAGAGCAGATTATGACCTGCATGACTGATTGCTTGAGAATGCTAGAGGAGAGAGGCGAGATGATGGTTAACAAATCTGTAGGGCAAAATGAATGTATCTTTCCAAGTTGAAAACAATAGTCTTTCATATCCACAAAATTAGTAACCACGTGAAAAAGAAATTTTCTTTTTAAATCAATTCTTTGTAAACGACAATAAAATATAAGCCCTGAAAAATTAGAATACACGGGAGAAATAAAACACACCACTACACCCGACCGGACCGGAGAGCGTGTGGGTGGGTGAGTAGGTAATTCTCAATTAGGTACGGAAACCTAGGTACATAAACAATTATCCACTTCCCAAATTCCCTAATATATAACCAAAAAGTGTTCCAACCAATGTATTGAAGATTACGTGGGCCCATACCTATATTCAATAGTCCAACATCACATTCTGCCCTTCATTTATCCAAATATTTCAATAGTCCAATATCTGTTTGGTCTTTTACTTTTCTCTTGTTCGAGTGTAAACTGTAAAGTGCTAAATTCTGAAATTCTCTTTGATTTGAAGACAAATGATTTTGTAATTCCTCTTCAGAAATTGATGTTTTTACAAGGTGGAGACTGTCAGACCGATTGTGTAGGGTACCAGAACAATTGGTTGCAATCTTCTGGAACTAAGTACTCCAAATGACCTGATTGTAGAACCCAGTGGAGATTATCAACTAATTACCAGCAAAAATTGGGGACATTCAGTAACAACTCCTTTTATGATTAGGCTAGCATTGACCAGGGTAGTTAAGATAACCACACATATAGATCTATCCTCAAGAAAGAAGATACCATATAGATATCATGGGCCAATCCTGCTTGCATTCACTCCAAACCTCCAATCAAAGACTTTATTTAGAAACAAAGACAAGAGTCACAATTTGCACAGAGCCTAGGTTGTTAATATGTTCTCAGAAGAAAATCACAACAGAAAAGACAGTTACAGCTGATTAACATTCTGAATTATTGCCAGGAAGATTGCTTTCTCCATTTCTCTAGGAGCTCTGGTGAGGTTTCCGGACCACGAAGAAGTACATCGGTGTGAATATTTCCATCCTGCGTAAGAGAGTTTCAAACTTTTGATATCACCGATATCTTATGTTTTCACAAATAGAAATGATCAAAAGGTCGCCTCTTCTTCGGTAGTTTTCTATGTGAAAAGGAATATATATGCAAAAGTGGTGAGGGTAGAGCTTCTTTGTCATGCATATTTGAGCAAAGAGGCAATCAAAGTAAAAGATAATAACTTTGCAATTTGTCCTCTAGATAGGTAGTTAAAAGTTGTAGGCTGAAACACTGTGTTCCCTAAAACCGATTCTACATCTTTCATGCCTCTTTTGTATACTGTGCAATAAAAACTGTAAATGCTAATCACAGTAACAACATAGTAAATAAAATTCTTACCTTCCACCATCAACAAGCCCTTCTGCAGCTTTCTCAAGGAATGAGGACACCCTATCACTGCCAGCAGGTGCAAACCCCACATATTCCAGAGTCCTCACCTACATATGATAAAGTTACACAATTATGACAAAGGAAAATCAGAAAACGTAAGGTGCCCCTGCTTTATTCAAAGACGAAAGAAGCAAAAAACATGCAAGTTCCTCATACCATGGTTCTAGTGAGAAATCGTCCAATAGATGTTAGGCGGAAGCTAGTTAGTGAAAAATGGCTTGTATCGAGAGGCAAATACCATGATACAGGTGAATCCTTTGCAAGATCTTTCTCCCACAATACCTTCAGAAAGAAACAAATAATCAAACTACTACCCTTTTCTATGCAAATATCAACATGCAATGTTGCACCAAAATCCATGCCCATGTAGAGGTGCATTTTATTTATAGCATAACCGAATGGTAAATGCAATTATAAGGCACACCTCAAATCCAGCTTGCTTCAGGGCTTCAAGACATGCAGTGGTCAATCTAACATCAGGCAGACCATTACCAAGTTCAATCTCCACTTTTGCTTTCCTGTGAGATTCGTTGTTGGGATCATAAGATTCTGTCATGCACCATTCATAAGCAGCAAAACATTGACCAGGCTTTAATACTCTGTATATCTCCTTGTAGCAACCAAGCTGTCATAACCATAAAAGAGTGCCTCAGGGAAACAGAAATTAACAACGCGGCCCAAGATGCTGAGCAATAAAATGATAAAACCACTGATAGAGTTATAAAGAGTGAATGGTTAACAAACTTTACCGCATCAGGTGCATGGCATGTAGCTTCAATTGCATATATTGCATCAAAAGTGTTGTCGTCAAATGGCATTTTCATGAAGTCTGCCTGTTTGGTATTATGAAACAAATTAGAGTGAAAAACAAAAATATAGAGTTCAATCATGCAAGCGTACAACACATAGGCTGATCTATAAATCAAATACCAAGATCAGAAACAAATAGCATCTACAATAGAGTACGGAAAATAAATAAGGAAAGTATTGACCTTAACATAGTCACAACTTTTGTCCAAGCCGGCCACACGGTTCAGCTCCTGTAGACACAGACAATTCTATTTTGAAGTGTAGCTTCATAGAAATATCATATCTTGCGTCATACATTGTAAACACTTTAAATCATGGAAAACATTAACAAAACCGTAGCATTAACATTTACCTTTCCCCTTGATATTTGGTACTCGTTGTTATTCAATCCCGTGACAGATGTTAGGCTACAACAAATCAATTACAGTGTTAGATTTGTTTCTTGACGAAAAAAGCATCACCACTAAACGGAAATCAGGAAATATCAGCTATATTGTTATTCAATCCAGTAACAGATGTTAGGCTACAACGAATCAATTATAGTGTTAGATTTATTTCTTGGCAAAAACGAGAATCATCACTAAAGGGAAATCAGAAAATATCCACTATATGAAATTAGGACATTCAAAGAATGTAGTGAAGCGTGCCAATATTTGTAATCCTTAAATCAGGTAAGGACGTCCTGGATGCAGGTAGAGCATGATCCTGATGAAATAGCAGCACCAATTCTTAGGTTTGTATTATTGTTTGAAACCTACAAGTATCTAAATTTTCATTATTAGATTTATATTCTGAAAGTCCAGCTAGTACTTATTCACGGTCAAGCACTTCGTTGGAAACAAAAAACATGCACACACAGACATGTGATTAAATGGCTGCAAAATCAATTCCCTTTTGAAAAAGTCTTGATTATATTTTTGTAGTATTATGGGAATGGCTGTTCCGTGAAACCACATGAGTATAAACAGCAATTTGTTTCTCAGCTGTTAGTTAAGCTAAATGATAAGAGTAAAACTGTTGAAGTGGTTTATGGTTGTTTCTGTAGGATATCTTGAACTTCTGTTCAGCTGCAAAGCATGCATGTATAGAGACTAGAGATATGTATTGTAAACCTTGGTCCAGTTCAAGAACATCCAAAATAGTAAATATCATACAAATGCAATTATCTTGATTCATACAGACATAACTATCTACATTGGACAAAGATTTGAGGAAAAATTATTATCTTGAGCCATGTGAAATGATATCAAAATTCTAACAGCAACCTTGTCAGATGTGAAATAGGGAGTTACAGTGGTGTCTTTCAAAATCAGAACGGAAATTCATAAAATGTACCTAAATCTTGCAATTTCCCTCAGCGGTCCACCAACACCACATCCCACATCCAAAACCTGCAACGCGATAAAAAATGATACTGAAATCGAAGGGACATTGGTCATTTCAAAAAAAAATGCATAACAAGAAAAATTGAGAATTACCTTCATTCCAGGTTTTAGGCCGAGTTGCAAAGCAAGAAAGTGCTCATGTCTCTTGATGCTCTCACGAAGAGATTCTCCTTTCAATCTTTAAAATAAATTTGACAATCACTTTGTATATCGGAAAAAGGTGAGCATCAAATTTAATTGAAAACAAAAGTATATGGTGTTTGATATGGAGCACTTAAAATTTGAGAAACAATATGGAAGCTAGTGAAGTGCTAACCTGTGAGCAAAATGAAAGGATTCTCCCCAACCATATTCATAGAAGCTAGTGGCAAGATCATAATATTTGTTAACCTGAAAATTGTGAAATATCGATTAATACGTAGTTATTATCTACAGTATCACTGTTATAGGGCAATTTTTTCTATGTATTTCTGAGTAATAGAGAATTACTATTACAAGAAAGTGATTTAATACATTCTCATTGCCTGAGAATTTAATTTGCACATGCATTCCACATTTTCCTGATAGCTTTTTATAGGTAGGATGGTTTACTTAGTCTTTGTGTATAAGTGTGTCTTCCTGCCTAGATGGGTAGGTCAATCCCTCAACCAGAGGTTTTGTCTAAGCTTCTTTTTTATCAGCAGGACTTGTTTAAACTTAACCACCAAACATAATGTAACATACACCACAGTTTTTGTAGCAAACTTATATGCAGCAACTATTGTCATTCATTTATATTTTCAATGAGAAAAGTGCAGAAACGGATGTATTGCTATTGTCGTATACTTCGTAGTTTGTAAAAGGAATAGCAAATTCAAACCTTCCCTGATTCCTTCAACATAAAAAAACATAGTTTCTCTTACCATATCACTGTAATTTGATGTTCTAGCTTCCTGATCACCTCCATAACAGGCATGGTACTTCTCATACCTAATATGAGGAAACAGTTAAAATATTAATACCCTTAACAGAATAAATACTTAGAGAACTATAAAGAAATATTTTAGGAGAATCTACTAATAAACATGAAACTCAACTTTTAGATTATTGCCTCATAAGCAACTATATTTAGCACCGTTTATATATAACTATAGAAGTAAATTACTAATTTCCTCATAAACAACAATATCTAGCATCGTTTATATATAACTATAGAAGTAAATTACTAATAAGTAATATTGTAATAAGGCATGAACTCCTCTTCATCTTCAGACTTGAAAAGGTATTCTACAAGCAAACTCATTCAAAGCTGTGAAAAAACTGAAAATTTGATTTGCACCCTTCTAGGTTGAAGTTAATCATCAATGTTAATTGTTGTTACTCTTTTCACATTTAAAATAATAGTCTAACGCATCACCTTTCTAAGGAAAACAGTCATACCGACGCAACTGCATACGAGTGGCAAATAGCCAAATAGGAAGCGAAGCCACTGAAGACACATGATATCTGAAATTCTACCAGAAAATAAGGTGTGTACTATATTTCAGGTTGAATCAATCACGCAATAAGTCTTTTTTCAATCAATAACCATCCATCTGTACAAGATTCCCTCTCAACACCCATATGGCGCCTCAAATTGGCATTTTTGTGTTCACCTACACATTAAGAATTACATGAACCGGCAACTACGAACCATAATACTAAATAAATCCGGTCCAATACTCTGATGCTACCTGACCGAACAGCACACAAGACAAAACTTGAAACTCCACTACCAACTCCACATCAAACAAAAATAAAACAACTAAAATAATTCAAAAACAACAAAATCCAAAGAATCATACTGGTCCACAGCAGATTGCACATCCTTCTTCTCAATCTTCCCTCCAACACCGGTGGCAAGATCCAGATGCCCGGTCTTCGACATCTCCGACTCCTCCAAAATCACCTACTAAATTCACAAAATTAATTTTCACAAAATAAAAGAGAGTAAATAATCTAACAAAATAAACACGAACCCAAAAAAAAAACAGAAATTAAAAAATGCCCGAAAGTTAAAAGATATAAACCCACTAGTTTACTACCACTTCCTTCTGAAATCTGAAAGCAACAGATCGGAAAAGAGTTTTCACAAAAAGTTACCACCTTTTCCTCTAAAAACACAAATTTTCGCAAAAGGTGAGGAACAAAGGAGTGTTTAACCAACCAAAGCACATTTACGGAAAGAGAAAGAAGAACCAACCAAATCACTAGCGATGTTGATATGCGACAGTCAAACAAGGCCAAATCCAAGACGTAATCCCCAAAACAAAAATTAAAGTTTCCAAAAAAAAAAACTCCCACAAAATCAGGCCGCATTGTTACTAAACGACGGATCGAAATCGGAATGGAAAACACAAGTTTAAGATCGAGACGAAAGGAAAATATTTAGAGAGAGAAAGAGAGAGAGCTTACGGAGAGGAAACGAGAGAGAGAGAGAGAGAGCTTTCGTGAAGGGCAGGGGAGAGAGTGCTACACATTTTGTTCTTTTTGAAAACTTATAAAATTGTTAAATGTTTTGCATGTGTTCCCTTCTTAGTTTGGAGAATTGAAATCAAACATCTAAGGTGGTCCGATGTTTTTCCGACAATAAGTACCAATTAGACTATCACATACGTACGACGATCAAGTCCCTCAACCTAAACTTTTCTTCTTCCTCTGAAACGAAGTATATACATTAATATGGTATCAAAAATTAAAAATTTCATGAGCTTGATGACGACCAAGCACATCCACTTATCTATAAAACTAAAAACATTAAAGTAGAAACATACAACATCCACTAGTGGGGTGGCCACTTGCCAGGCTGCGGCCATAGCACAAGTGGAAAAGATGAAGCTGGAGTTTGTTGGAGGAGGAGCTTTTCTTGGCCCTCCTCTTCCAAGGTGATCCGTATATTTGGGTTCCACAACTAAGCGTCACAATCCACTTAACTCATAAATACTACATCATCTTTTGTGGGGTCCACTGCCTATTTGTTCTTAGTTATATCAATGATTTTTTTTTTACCTTTTGTTTTTTGCTACCATGGTTGTATCTTCTAAACGTTTTAATGAATCGCCACTCCTATAGGTCGATATGTGAATTTTGACATTACAAATAAGTTTATTTGCTAATGAACTACCCAATAATATTCTACAATACTAAACTGAGCTGATATTTGTTGGTCCTGTAAATTGCACATCAAGAAGAAACAGAAAGGATCAATGACCGAGATGTCCATATAGTGAGAAATGAGGATCAAGTGTGGTGTGTGTATATAACTACATATACACGTCTTCCCAACCACATGAAATATAATTTGGGGGTTTTGCTTAGATGCACTTCCACAAGTTGTTTATTGAATTTTTGTTATTGTATATTTTTTATTGTTATAGTGCACTTACAAACCCAAATAAATTAACCTAATGCACTTGCTCACCGTGCACATATCCTTCCCTTAATTTTACATTAAAATAATAAGAAAATTTGCACATAAATCCAAACAATAGTAAAAATGTTACCAAATTCTTAAACTTATACTTTGAACTTTCTTTACTATGTTTTAAATTTTAATTGTGAAATTTATTATAGGTTTTGCTAAATAGTAAATCCCAAATCTGATCTAAAAAATTAATCTTAAACCTAATTATTTCAATTATATAGATATTGTATATTGATAACACCAAGTAATAGAAACAAGTTTACACATTCTTATAAGGGAAAAAAAGGAAACTACTATTCGTCGCCGGAAAACTACTTAAATCGCCCCAAAAATGACATTTTTGCCCTTAACAAATCAATTAATACCGATTTCGTCCCGTGTCTTTAAACATGGTGTTTGACTCAGTTTTACTCACATTCCCAGTAACAACACCACGAAAATGTCTGGCGAAGCACCAGAATCCGACGAGGTAACGGGGGTAGAATTTTTTCCCGACTCGGGCGTCTGCCTAAGCCGCCTCCACCCAGGTGGAGGCGTCTGGATAGGCCGCCTCCACATAGCTGGAGGCGGCTTAGATGCACGCCTCCACAAAGGTGGAGGCGGCTTAGCCAGACGTCTGTTTTTTTTAATTTTTTGTTAAATTCAAATTTTTCAGGTTCCGTTGCAAGATTTCGGTGGTGCTGGAGTAGATTACAGTGAGCTTTTTGACAGTAAAGAAATATTTACAACAATCGAGGAAGCTTGTAAATGGGCGAAACAAATTGCAATAGGAGCCTGATTTTTTTTGGTTATATCATCGTACAAACCAAAAGCAGATAACCGGATGGATTGTTACCTCAGATGTGATCGCAAACGTGAGATGAGTTCTCGTGATACGAGTATTGCACTGCGAAAAAATACGAAAAGAAAAGGTTGCGGTTGTCGGTTTTTGGTAAAAGTGGTGGAGCGACGAGATCATGATGGATGGGTTATTGTTTCTAGTAGCATGTATGGGCAGCACAACCACCCATTGACAGTTTATTCAGAGGGTCACCGACAGGTCAGCGAACTTAGTGCTGGGGCAAAGCAAATTGTTCGTGATATGACAGAGGCACAAGCAAGACCCCGTAACATTTTGTTGGCGGTAAAGAAGAAATTTCCGGACGATAATCCGAATCAAAGACACATTTACAACTTCAGAGAGTACATGAGGAGGACGAAATCTGAAGACAGGAATCCCGCACAGCAGTTTCTCAGAGAGGCAATGCAGCATAAGTATTTGCATTGGATTGTGGCAGATGAAGAAACTAATGTCTTGACTCACTCATTTTTGGCACATCCGACTTCAGTTCAGTTGTTGCGTACATACCCATTCGTAATCTGTATGGATTCGACGTATAAGACGAACAAGTACAAGATGCCTTTGTTTGAGATGGTTGGAGTTACTCCAACAAACATGAATTTCCTCGTCGGATATGCGATTTTGCAGGATGAGACTGAATCTAGTTACCGGTGGGTGTTGGAGAGGTTGCGAGATCTGTTATTGGATATTGTTAGCCCGACAGCAATAATTACGGACCGGGAGATGGGTCTGATGCGACCAGTGGCAGAGGTTTTTCCTGAGTCAGCTCATTTACTATGCACCTGACATATCAACAAAGACGTGTACAACTACGCATACCACGTATTCGGCAAGGACAAGCAGTCTGCAGAGATTTTCAGGCGTGGAAGGTGGAGGAAAGTCATGATTTCTGATTCACAGACGGATTATGATAGAGCAGTCCGTAATCTGAAAGATTCTTTCAAGTCCTGGCCAGTGCTCACGGAGTATGTGGAAGACACGTGGTTGGTGCATAAGGAAAAATTCGTGTTGAATTGGACGAATAAAGTTTTTCATTTCGGCAACACTACGAACTGCAGGGTGGAAAGTGCACATTCGGCTCTGAAAGAGTGGATCACTACATCGACTGCCACTCTCGACACTCTTTTCGACCGCGTCAACTCGTCTATTGAAATGCAGCTGACGAATATTCGGAATTTTCTTGAAGATTCGAGACATCGAAATTTGGCACAGTACATAGGTCCTCTGTTTCAGCATATAAATGACCGAGTTTTGCATCACTGCTTGTTGTTAATGACTCAGGAGTTGAAGAGAATGCAGGACTTAAGTGATGAAATTGAATATCGTTGTGGGTGTGCTTTCCTGACAACACATGGGATTCCTTGTGCCTGTACCATGTACGAGTGTTTGGCGTCAGGTGATGGAATTTATTTAGAGCAGATTCATCCATTCTGGAAAACACTTGTTATCGGAGAAGGAGTCCAGATGTCAGAGTTTGTTGATCGGTCAGCACAAGACGCCGAGCATTTTCGGAAGCTAGTGGATGAGATCTCGGAGAGTGACCCTGCAGTAATTCGTAGTGCCTCTCGTATTTTATACGAACAGTTACACCCTGATCAGTCGAATTATGGAGAACCCAAAGAAAATACTAAGGTACGAGGTCGACCTAGGGGAAAGTCGACACGTCGGAACCCGAGTGCCTTCGAGTATGCTGAGCGAGGTCGTGGTCGGTCTGGCAGTAGTGGGAGCAGGGGTCGTCGTCGGTCTGGCAGTACTGGGAGCAGGGGTCGTTGGTCTAATTCGTCTCGATCGTCCGTGAATACGGGCACAGGATCTTCTGGTATGTCGATATCTTTGTTGTTATGTTATTTAATATATTTCAGTAATCTAAACGAGGTTGAATATATTATCTCCTAATTTTGTTGTTTTAATTAATTGTTATTTACCTATCTTACAGTGTCTGGACGGGTTGATGTGGACAACTTCCCATATAATGATAGACTGTCAGGAATCATTTTACCATTTCTGGATAAGTGGAATGACGTACGTGCTGATGGCAACTGTGGATTTCGATGTGTTGCCGATGTCTTTCATGGTGGTCAGGAGAACTGGTCGTACGCCCGTCGTGCGATTTCTAATGAGATAGGTGCACATCCTATATATGAGAGTGTCTATTTCGGCAATGTGAGAGAGGCTCGTCAATGAATTGATTGGGGCGGGGGAGTTTGTGGCGAGGATCATTATATGGAGGTTTGGTCTGACTTGTTTCCTATTGCTAATTTTTACAAGTGTGCGGTCATGTATTTCGCAGTGGGGACGGAAGGGTCGTTGTTGCCGTGTCTTACTGTTCTACCTTGGGAGTGTCCGTCTGCCATGACGAGGCCTGTCAGAGAGTTGGTCATTGCTCATTTAGGGAGTTATAGACATTTTATTCGTTTGGAATAACTTGATGATTTCCCAGTACCTCCTATAGCGACCTTATGGTATCAAATACGATATGAGAGTGTTGTTGGATGGGAGGATCAGTACCAAAATATGATGGAGTATTGGAACCGGTTACGTGGTACATTTTGATTGTAATTTGTAATGTTTTTGTAATGTATAATATATCGTGTATTTCTACTTATATCGTGTTGTTCTTTTACCGTATTTTAAATTTAAATATTATTTGATATCTAAAGAAATAAGTTGAAAATATTTTCGTGAAAAATAAATATTAAAAAATACGATAGTCAAAGAAATATGTAGAAGATATGTTCGTCAGAAATAAATAACAAGAGTACACAAATAAACATAAGCAAATACCAACAAATGTAGTAACAGTACAACAAAACGAAAGTAAAAGCAAGACAACTACAGCTCAGCATCTGAATCATGGTCCGAAATGCCCAACTGGTTGTTCCAATCCTCGATCAGGCGATCTCAATCTGTACATGCAAGTCTCGTCGCCTCACTCGGCATGACGTCTCTCTCTCGCAAGAACGGCTGCGTACACCGTATCGCCCTACTCATCCACTGTATGTAAAATAAAAATTAGCGTACAATAACAAAATATACTTTACAATTAAATATAAAATTAGATAAACTTACCGCATCGGCACATGTCCTATCCAGTGGTCTCTCCGGTCTCGGAATGATACCGCGTACGAGTAGTGGATGTGAGCACCTACCAAACCACTGCAAATAATCTGGAGCACAAGTGGAGGGGTCGCGGCTACGACTCAGATCGGCCAGGTGTAGTCGTCCTAGTCTCGGAAATGTCCTCCAAACCGATTCCGCAGACGAAACGCTGTGCCTGACGTCGTACATCGTCGCAGTCGCAGACCGTACTGCATGCTCGGGCGTCGGGATGTCAACCGGGATCACCTGAATGTAACCTAACTGATGTAACACGCGATCAGGTATATAAGGCTCTGTGATATCCCTATAACGAATAATGCCGGCAAATGTAGTCCTCGGCATAGCTACAGCAGGCTCGGGACCATACGGTAACCACTCCACCTAAACGTTTATACGTTAATAATAATAAAATAAAATTTAAATAAACGTGAATGATATATACATTATATACCTGCGATGCAGTCATCTGATCTAGCCGTCTACGAATAGAAAGAAGTCGACTCTCGCTCTTATCCTCCGCCCGGACAGCCCACATACGCGAACGAGGATGGTCACGCTCAACAATCTTCCGCACGATGTGGGCGGAAAACAGGAAAATACTCATATATCCAAGTCTACAGCAGTGTAAGACAACATGTAATCTGACCACAATCAGCACGACTAGATATGCCCAGCTGGCGATACAAATATGCCAACGTCGCCGACCCCCATGAGTAATCACCAATGATATCTGGGTCCCTCGCCTCCAATAAGTCGCGTGGTCTCAGTCTGGAACCGCTCTTGTCGACAAACAATACGCAGCCTAGCAGTAAGAAGAAATAAGCAGTCATCTGCGTATCCTCAGTCCGTGGTGGTCGCCACCGTCTGCAACACTCGTCCACAACGTCGATACTAAGGGCACCCTTAACGGGGGTGCCCCGCCCGGGCGCCCTGGTCGGGCGCCCGGGCGCACTGGTCGGGCGCCCGGGCGCACCCCCGTTACTGGGCGGGGCGCCCGTGGGGCGCCCGCCCGGGCCACCCGCCCGGGCGCTTGCCCGGGCGGTGGGCGTCCCGGGCAGACGCCCGGGCGCCCATGGGAGGGGGACACGTGTCCCCCTCCCATTGGTTAAAAAAAAAAAAATTTTTGAATTTTTTTTTTTGGTTTTGTTATTAATGGATTGGGTGTTTGTTATAAATGTGGGGTAATAATTTTTTGTAAGTGATTAAAATTAAGAAATTTCCAGAACCAACAATTTCAAGTTAAATAGAAAAAAAATTAATACAACAATACCATAACAACAATACATTAATAATACTAAAATACGAAATACAACCACGGGAAATACAAACCATACGAAATACGGACTACTACAACCCGAAATACAAACATATGTTAAAGGGAAATACAAACCATACGGACTACTACAACCCGAAATACAAGCTAAGGGAAATACAAACCATACGAAATACATACTACATCAAACTACACGTACCCATTCTCTTCTGCCCAGGCGAGAAGTTTATCGATTACTTTTTGATCCTTCTCCGTCGGGTTGTCCTTCCTCATCAGAGAGTGAAGCATGTCCAACTTATTTTTTATTAAATGCCTCTGGAAATTCCTTTCCGCTAACTCCTCTTGCTTAGAGAAACCATCTTCTCTGACTTGGGCGGTGTATCGCATCTGTTGTGCAAGTTCTCTAACATCGGTGTCTCTTTCGGGGCGTAATGCACTCTTAGCCTTTTTCTTAGCCTTCTTCACACCTTCTGGGCGTGTAGACGACTCCGGCATCGGCTCTTCTGCATCCGAGGGTGATTGCGTCCTCGAGCCGTCCGTGCTCTTTCTTTTCCCAAGGCTTCCTGACTGGGGACTATTTTCATCGTGCAACTCCGGGGACTCCCAGTCAACACGCACGGCATTAGCTCCGGAGATCACACTCTCCCATTTTGGGTACCTACGCAACATAACCCAAGCATCAAAATAAAGAAATTTACTAGGCCCATGATTTCGCTCGTAGATCACGTGCGCTTGTCGGACAACATCGTCGTCATTCTGGCCGCTCCTTTTCCGTCGGAATGCCTGATCGAAGCACCCGACCCACTTGTTCACAGCAGGTATGATTCTCCTCCACCGTCCTTTTAAGGACTCTGCGTTCCTTTCGGGTAGGCCTGTGCCTTCCACGGAGATGTCGTACACACGTTTCACCCTAGTCCACAATGAAGTAGACTTCTGGTTTGTCCCTGTCACCGCATCGCAACTGACTTCCATATATGCAGAGACAAGACTCTCGTCCTCAGCTGTGGTCCACAACTTCGGATTGGCTTTGGCAGTTTGGACTTGCTTGCGGTGACGACGTTGTGGAGGTGGGGATGGTGGTGTGGGGGTGTGTCGTGGTGGGGACTCATCGTCGTCGTTACCCTCATCTTCAGTGTTCGCCATACTATGGCGGCTATTTTGAGACAAGGGTCGGCCAAACATCTGGAACTGCGGTTGATTATAAGGGAATGGTGGTGCATATTGTGAGTATTGTGGGAATGGTAAGTTTTGATCTGGGGATGCGTAGTGGGAGAATTGTGGGAATGGTGAGTTTTGGTCAGGTGGTGGGAATGGTGGTGCGTACTGGGAGAAGTCGGGTTGTTGGAATGGTTGTTGGTAAAATGGACGTGAGGGATATGGTTGTGGATAGCGTGGATGCGGATTTGATTGTGGAGGAGGGGGGGAACGATTGTACTCCGGAGAAGACATTGTGGGAGAAATATGGGATGTAAGTTGAGTTTTGAGTTTTGTGGAAGAGATATGGGGTGTAAGGTGATTTTTGTGTAGGGTATATATAGAGAAAAAATTAGACACTGTGCAATCACGCGGATTACTTTTCTTTCACGCGTATACTGTACATTCACGCGGACTATTTTGTTTCACGCGTATACTGTAGATTCACGCGGACTACTTTTGATTCACGCGTATACTGTGCAATCACGCGTATACTGTGCAGTCACACGCGTTTCGAAATTCAAATATTCAAATTTCAAATATTCAAAATTTTGTGTTTAATAGTGATTAATATTGTTAATTAATTAATAGTAATAATAAGTATATCGCGAATTATAATTATAATGTAATTAGAATTAGATTTATATATAATGTATTTTGTTAAATGTTGTGTGAGAATTAAATTTGTTTAATTAAGAAATGATGTGGATGAAAGAGAGTGTAGGGTGGGTGGGGGTAGCCTGGGCATGGATAAGGGGATTTTTTGGGTGGGTTGGGTGAGCTGACGTGGCAGAGAGAGAAGCTGACGTGGCAGAGAGAGAGTGCAGGGCGCCCGGGGGTAGCCCGGGCGCTGTTAAATGTGCTCTAACACCACAGCCACTCCATAATGAGCTATCCCGCCCAAGACCCTCCAAGCTGACACCCAGCAACTCAGATACATATAACTTCAGCTCAGATGTCGGCGCCTGCGCACTGACCATGGGACCCTCAACAGGAATGTGCAGAATCTGAAAGACGTCATGCAACATGATCGTCATCTCTCCGAACGGCAAGTGGAAAGTGTTGGTGTCAGACTGCCACCGCTCCACGAATACCGAAATCAACGGCATGTCGATGCAGGAAAACATGTTGTACGGCAAGTGACACAATCCACTATCAACCACGGTCGCCGTCATATCCTCAATCATCACTGAACGTCATGCCTGCAATGTCGTACAGGCTCTGTGCCGATTATGGCACTTCAAAACCTTCCGCTCCTCGCCATCCCAGATGCGTCTGGCGACGTGGCCTCCGAAACTCGGAATGACGCTGCCATCTACAGGACCACCGGGAATAATATTCATGACGATCCAAGACTCGTCATCACCCCTCTTCTTCTTCTGAGCTCGAGCGTCTACAGTGCACGAACTCGAATCACCGGTCACCTCGATCCTTCCTAATGACCCACTCAGCTGAAGGACCACCATGTCGCCCCCGTCCTCGACCGGACTGATGTACCGCCTCCTCCTGTGGCCCCAAGTTGTATCGGCCCCCATCGTCACTGTCGTCGTGACTCCTCGCGTCATCTGAATCATCCTCGTTATCGAAAGACTCTCCAGGTGTCTGACGACGACGTAACAGATCTCTCTCTCTCTCCTAACTGAAGCAGAAATATAATGTGTACGTGGATGACGAGGACCTGACTCGTCTGCTATACTACGTACCGCGCGTAAGGGAATTGATTTCCCTTTTCCTCCACGGTAACCCGATGACTATTAATTCAATTTAAAAATACAAATTTATTAATGATTTTACTAAAATAATTAAACTAATTAGTAACTTAATAATCAATTTATTTAGCAATTATCACAATTATTCAATAATCCTTTACTAAAATCGTACACAACTAATTACTAACATAATAATCAATTTATTTATTAATTATCACATTTTATAATTAATAAACGATTTACTAAACTAATTTAACTCATTATTAACATAATATTCAATTTATTTCAATTTATCACAATTTATAATCAATTTTAACAAAAAAAAAAACCCGGGCGTCTGCGGGAGACGCCTACCCTACGTGGGAGACGTCTCCCGTAGACGTCAGTTCCTTGGGTCGGGCGTCCTCGGTAGACAGGGGTCTCCGCTGGTTCTTTTCCTGGCCTCCGAGACATCTTATGTGGTGAATAGAAGAGTGATATGAAGAGACATCCGAGACATCCGAGACATCTTATGCTGGTCCGGGTTCGAAAGCATTAGAACAAACAGTAGTACGAGAAGTAGCTAAAGAACTTCGGTTTCAAATACTGGAGGATCCGGTCAACAACATTTAGATGATTGGTTCGAGGTGCGTGCATAAATTGACTTACCATGCTTACCACATAAATTACTAGATGTTGAAATTAGCTAACCTCCTCAAGAGGTTCACCTTCTTCAGTATTCAATTTTTGGTTGGCCTCTATAGGCGTGCTAAATGGTTTGCAGCCTAATTTCCCAATTTCATTTAGGAGATCTAAACTGTATTTGCGTTGTGAGAGAAATAATCATTTCTTTGAATGAGCAATTTCAATTCCTAGAAATTACCTTAGTTTACCAAGATCTTTAATATCAAATCGTACTTTTAGATAGGTTTTAGCAAGTTGTATCTCTTGATGGTTATTTCCAATGACAATAATATTGTCAATATAAACCAGAACAATAGTGGTGGTATTATGAGATTTCTTAATGAAAACTGATGAATCAGCAGTGCTTTTAACAAAATTAAATAAACTAAGGGAATGACTCAGTTTATTATACCATGCTCTTGGGGATTGCTTGAGCTTACATGTTGCTTCACCACGATGTCCAGGTGGAAGTGTCATGTAGACATCCTCTTTTAGGTTGCCTTGAAGGAAGACATTCTTGACATCCTTTTGATGTGAGCTCCAATCCTTATTTATAGCTAGAGAGAGCAAAATTCTATCTGTATTCATTTTTGCTACGGGAGCAAACATTTCTTCATAATCAATTCCATATGTTTGAGTGAAGCTTGTTGCAACTAATCTAGCTTCGTAGCTCTCCATAGTGTCATTACTATTGTATTCGATCTTATATATTTATTTTCATCCTACCAGTTTTTTATTATTTTGGTAGAGGAACAAGGGTCCAAATGTTTTTTTTTTCAAGAGCATCTAGTTCTTTATGCATAGCTTTGATCCATACAGGAGTTTTACAGGCACCCTTAAAGTTTACAGGTTCTAACATTTTAGAGGTGGTGCTTAGGAAAGCCCTATATTCGGGTGAAATGTGATCATAAGTCACAAAATTCTCAATGGGGTAAGTTACCTTATTCGTGACAAAGTCTTGAAGCCATACAAGTGGTTGTGTACTCCGAGTTGATCTTTTGAATCCCCCTCCTTGATTTTCATGTACTCCCCCTGACTCATGTTGGTTATTCTCGAGTTGTCTCGAGTCACCATATGGATGGTATGATTTTCCTCAAGAAGATTATTACTAGGAAATACGAAATCACTAGAGTTGGAATTTGCACAGTATTGTCAAAGAAGGGTTTGTCTTCGATAAAGGTCACATTCCTAGAGACAAAGTTTATGGTCTATAGGGTCGTAACACTTGTAACCTTTCTTAAGGGTAGAATAGCCAAGGAAAATAGTTTTTACACCATTCTTACCAAACATGTCTAATCTTTTTATGTGTACAAAACACCCACAATTTCTCAGGTGATTAAAGCTAATTTTCTTTTCTTTTTTAGAATTTCTAACGGACTTTTGTTATTTAAAACTACACTTGAAAGTCTATTTATAAGGTAGGTAGCAGTAAGAATAACATCATACCAAAATTCCTTAAGGACATGATTTTGAAATAAGAGACATCGAGTCACTTCAAGGAGATGTCTGTTTTTTCTTTCAGCAACTCTGTTTTGTTCAGGCGTGTTAATACAAGTAGTTTGATGAAGAATACATTTTTCCTCAACAAAATCAGAGAAGGTTTTGTTGACATACTCTTTCCCATTATCAATCCTTAAATTTCAAAAAATATATCAGATTTTGAGTTTAGCGGGTAAATCCATGTAATGCGAGAAAAATCATCAATAAAAGTAACATAATATTTAAAGTCGTTATACGAGTCAACTAGAGTTGAACCCCACACATAAGAATGAATCAGATAAAAAGGTTCATCAGAGTTACTTATAGATGAATAGAAGGGCAGTCTAGCTTGTTTAGAGAATAACAAATATCACAACAACTAGAATTCAAAATCAGATAATGGTAAAAGTCTTCTAAGAATTTTGATGGATGATCAATCCTCCAATGCCAAAAAGTCTATTCTCGTTTACTTTATTCATGGCAGAGAAAACTACCTTGTAGTCGAGAAGAAAATATAGTCAATTTCTTAATTTTCTTTCACCAATCTTCTTGTCTATCATTCTGTCCTGAAATATGACACTAGAGGGTGAGAAAATAACATTGCACTAAGTTCTTGAGTGATTTTCCATCAAACAATAATTTTGATTTAAGATGATAAATCTACTATCCTTAAATTTTGTTAACACACAGTTACGATTGACAATAAAATCAAATATAAACTCGAAATTGAAAATACAAATCATAGATCTTGATATACAACATATATAGATTAAGGACATCGAAAATCATACAATTTGGAAGATATTTTACGTAATATTTAGAGATGTAAAAATGGACGTACTATATTCATTATAAAAAAACCGTTTCTAGATCTTATATGAAATGATTACTAAATTTAGTGATTTTCAACATCCTTGATGTAGTTATTAAGTTAACAAAATTGATAAGGGGTTAACTTGGATTGGGATCCACACTTAGAAATCGCAATTATAATATGAGTAGGAGTTCCCATCCTGTCAAGGTTTTGTTTTACCTGTCAATTATAAAAATCAAGTGCACGTACCAAGTCAATTATATGCGTAAGTGCACTGAAACAATAAAAAATACACAATAGTAGAAGTCCAATAAAATATTTTTGAAAGTGCATCCAAGCAAAAACGTCAATATAATTTCCAAAATGTCCCCGCCTACCATCCTATAATCAACTCCCAATTTATACGTGGTCATGTGGACCACTAATATCGGCTAATCTAATTCCCACCTTAGAATCTTTTACGAGAAGAAGAAGCCAAAGAAAGATAATAATACTCTTCTTGGTAATTAAACAAATCTAATCGTCCCCCACGTCAAACACCAGCTTATTAACTTCTTGTTGATTTTTTAAGGCCATGCATGCCGAATATACAATAGAGCTCATAATGAGGTGTTATGAATAAATAAAACCATATGCACACGTTATCTCAAAATATAAATCCGAAACAACTTTCAAGTGGGTGAAGTAGACAAAGATTCAGCTGAACGATTCTGTCGTTATTATGTCATCCCCCCATGTGAACATCATTATTCTTTTCTTGATTAATATGAATAAATATTGGATTACACAAAGTTAGCAGATCTCGTGAGATTAATTTCTCTTTATTAAACGGGATCGAATATCCTAGATTAATTAGGGAACTACTAAACGTCGCCCCAAAATTACTTAAATCGCCCCTTAAAATTACCAAATTGCCCTTAACAATATATTTAATACTCATATCGTCCAGTGTCTTTAAACAAGGTTTTTGACTCAGTTTTACTAACATTCCTAGTACCAAGACCACGAAAATGTCTGCCGAAACACCTAAATCAGGCAAAGTAACGGAGACGGATTTTTTTTTCCGACTCGGGCGTCTGGCTAAGACGCCTGCACCATCGTGGAGGCGTCTGGCTAAGACGCCTCCACCATGGTTGAGGCGTCTTAGCCAGACGCCTCCACGATGGTCCAGACGTCTTAGCCAGACGCTTATACCATGGTCTAAGCGTCTGGCTAAGACGCCTCAACCATGGTGGAGGCGTCTTAGCCTGACGCCTCCACGATGGTACAGACGTCTTAGCCAGACGTCCCGTTTTTTTTAATTTTTTTGTCAAATTAAAATTATACGGTGTGTTATCTCAAATTATTTGACGTTTCTTTGCAAGTTTTCGGTGGTAACCGGTCGGATTATAATGAGTTTTTTTGCAAGTGATGAAGATTCAAAAAAATTCCAGATCCAACATTTTTTAAGTTCCAAAATCCCCCGGTGGTAAAACATCCTGACTTACAAATACCACCTCGACGGGTCATTCGGGGGTCTCGTTTGGATTTTGAAATTGTTGGATCTGGAATTTTTTGAATTTTCGGTGTACCGAAGGGGTATCGGTCATCCGAATATAGTAATTATTAACTTATTAATTAATTAATTTAACAATTGTCTAAATTTATAATCAATTATCTTTTTTAAAAAATAATAAAAAATTACGGGCGTCCGACGGAGCCGCCCCCACGTAGGAGGAGGCGTCTTACACAGGCGCATGTCCCAAGGACAGAGCGTCTGGGTAAAACGCCTCCCCCATTGGGGAGGCGTCTTAGCCAGACGCCCCCTCCTACGTAGGGGCGGCTCCGTCGGACGCCCGTAATTTTTTATTATTTATTATTATTATTTTATTAAAAAGATGTTAGATATTTTACCAGATTCGAGTACACTGGGGCGTTCGTTGGTTCATTACTGACCTCCAAAACATTATTTTTTATGATGATAAGAGGAATATGAAGAGAGATGTGTGTTATGAAGGTAAAATGTCGCGTTATAGCCGTAGAAATGAGAGAAGGGCAAAATGGTAATTTCAAGGGGCGATTTAAGTAATTTTGGGGCGATGTTTAGCAATTCAGTTAATTAACAGAGAAAATTTAGATCATCCGTAATCATGACCTCCATGACTTGTTCATCAACTTTCTCTTTCTTTCGCATCAGTTTTCTCTCTCTCCAACTTACTTTCTTCTCTTTCCTACATTATTCACTTTTTATAGGGTTGTTCGTGGGGCGGGTTTGACCCGCCAACCCGCCCCGCCCCGCGTAGGGCGGGTTGCGGTTGAAAATTTTCCTACCCGTGACTCGTTAACCCGCCACCCGTTAACCCGCCAGACTAAACGGGGCGGGTTGCGGTTAACCCGTTTACCCGTTACAAATATAATTATTAAAAAAATACATATTTATGTATTAAAATTTTCGTTATTTCATTAAACTTCTAGGATTTCTTCTGAAATTAAAATTTTCCTACCCGTGACCTGTTAACCCGCCGGACTAAATGGGGCGGGTAGCGGCCTAATTTTTTTTTACCCGCCCCGCCCCGTTTGCTCGCCTGACTTTGGTGGGGCGGGTAGCGGGCGGAGCCAAACCCGCCCTGCCCTGTTTGCAGCCCTAACTTCTTATAACCACAACTCATCGATCTGGGAAGAAAATCTAAAAAAAAATTAGAAAATGAATTTTTTTTAAAAAAGATTAAAACTAATTTTAAAAATATCAAAACAAAAAAAACTTAAAAAAACGTGTTGAGCAAACTCGATCGTCGGGGTCGTCCCGCTAGTTACGGGTGCTCTTAAGCTGAGGAATATATATAAGGATGGTGAAAAACACTAATGATCTAAAACGTTGAGTTATGTCATATATATAAGCTTTGCAAGTACCGATCGGAATTTAAACTTGATCTTGTTTGTTACAAAGTTTATGTATAGATGTGTATGAATTTATTATAAAAGTTTTTAAACTTATTGTTTGTCTTTAAATTGTATTTGATTGTGGTTAATTTTAACATATATATATATATATATATATATATATATATATATATATATATATATATATATATATATTAAAACTAACTGAAAATCTGTGCGGTGCACGAATAGTCTATAAGGAAGACTTATACCAAAATGTAAAAAAAAAACTATGATAACCTATACGGTAAACCAAATGAAACAAAAAAAAATCCAATTGGTTTCCAATATGGTGTACGAAATCAATTAAGGAATATTAATTACAAAATCGGGATTCGAAACTAACAAATAGAAGTCTTTTCCAAAATAATTTTTAAATCAGTGAATCTAAAATTAATTTCAATCAAGTTAGGCTTCACGTTTAATTGTTACCAAACATAAAATTGACCAATCTTACTGAGAACAAAGAGATTGAAAACTCAGAAGTCCAAGCAGATTTATCTCTAAACAGCTGGAGTGTTCATCTTAATTCACTCGGTCTATCATCTCAATCCGCCAACAACAATTGTTTCTTTGAGTCATCATGATATCCAATTTATGCATGGGAGTTTGGCAGGATGATTATATGTTAGTTTGGGAAGTAATGGTAATGTTGGGTATGAAGAGATGGATCGAAAGGATGTGACTTTCAATATTCAAATTAAGAAAATTGAAAATGATGGGAAAATAACTAATGATTTAGAACTATCTATTCAAGATATAAGAATATAATGAACGACTAGGATCTACATGAATGACCCGGAAAAATTATGAGAAAGGTCAGGAAAATAATAATGGTTGAGATGAAATCTCAACAGTAAAAGACGATTGAGATTAGTTTAAAGGAATAGGAACTCACGCGAAACCATAATACTATTATTGATTGGTGATAAATACTGCCTATGGATCTAACGTCCTTATCATTGCTGGGTTAGCTAAACGAAAATTAATTTAGAAAATGAGAGTTTTCTATAGAACTTTATGTAGTGGAAATTTGGAAAATTTATATCGACACGGGCTAGGCTTCAACTTATCCATCAACATATTTGGGATCGAGTGGTCGCAACAATTCAATTTATTTCATAATTACTCAAAAACGAAAATCATATCAAGAAGTCATTACTTCTCTGAAGTGTATATACACCTACGTGGAAACTTAGTTAGCTAATCTTAATGTATAGAATCTGTAACTTGTGATCAGTTTGTGATGATTTCGACGAGATGTACTGACTCTATTTTTTTCTCATTGGTATGTCTTTCTTCTCGTACTCAATATAAATTTTCTGTGTCGTAGTTTTTCAGTTAAAATCCGTAGTCATATCTGGATAACCTAAAATTTTCAAATTTATGTTTGATTATTAGTTTATTACTTACATATATATTTGGATGCTTTAATAATGGTCTGAAGCTTACATATATATCACTTCAGACTTTCCTTGTATCCAGGGGCGGACCCAGGACATGAATGGATGCTTTAATAATGATGCTTCAATTCTGTCTGGGTCCGCCCCTGGATACAAGGAAAGTCTGAAGTGAACATGTACCATACCATATCTTGGTCTTGCGTGCTTTGCATATTCTACTATTTGGTCCAGCATTTGTGGCGAGAGTTGTCAACATAATATTTATAGCACACGCATCGGTTGAAACCACCACTGGCCCAAGATTTGATCGTAACCTACGATCAAGAATTTTTTTAAGTACGTCTGATGTCTCCAAGTGGTGCAATATAATACGATTCATTTTCTAGAGTGAGTTTGTTAATTGTAAATGCCAACCTGTGTGCGATGATGCGAAGTGTAAAAAAATTCTGTTTTTGCTGAACATCAAGATGTTTAAGTTCAGAGTATCTCATTGCTTATGTAAACGTTTAAGATTAATGATATTGATGACTATGATTTGCTGCTAAGAATCTTACAGACTTTGGCATGCAGGGTACTAAATATTCGCAATTCTGAGCTGATCTCAATCGGTAAACTTTACCTCTGGAATTTAGGTAAAGTTTTAATCTGACAACACCAATATAATTATTCTTTCTTTTTGAAAATGTCTCAATCATGTGTTTTTTGATAGCTTTAAATGTAAGATGGTTAAGGGTGTTATAAACACAACATTCTTAACGAAGTACAAAATTCCCACGAAATGGGTTAAGAGCCTGAGTTTTAGTTTTAGGAACATCCCAAAACAACATCCAAACAAAAGTGATCTAGACCCTCAAAGACAACGAATAAAAAAAAAGTTGCTACCAACGCAGGACTAGGAGCCCTCATTCTTCTAGAACTCATTGGTTGCTGGAGCATCAGATTGAGGTGAGAGCACGTTTAAATCTTAGTAGTAGCACATGTGTTCCGCCATCTCCTTAGTCTTTGATTCTGCTTCCTCCAACCGCTCTTGGGCCTCTTCCTCGGTTACAGCCAACCTATGGATTTCCATGATCTCCTTGGAAGATGGATCCACCAAATCTATCGCCCTTTGCCTCACCGCAACCCGGCAAGGATGGCTAGACTATAATAGGAACTGGCGACGATATCTGCTGGTTTGGCTGTGCAGCAGTGGTATTGAATGTTTGCTCCGGGATGATCATAGCCTTGGCTCGCTCGCTTTTGAGCCTCATGTTGTAGAGTCTCACCACTTCTTTTGAGTGACCATGTCCAAGAAGTTAGAAGAGTAAAAAATATATTTATAAGATGATTAAAAAATAATGCCTGACCACGGAATAACTGATTATTATGTTCCAACCAAATACTCCAAAAGAAGGCATTAATTAGACAGTTCCAAGAGTAGTCATCTAAATCAAGTTGATTCCGAATATACTATTGGAATTCATAATTGATACATGGTTGTATGTAAGAGAGCACTTAACCTCCAAAATCTAATTGATGCATGATACATGGTTGTATGTCTCAATCATATGTTGTTCTTACTAATTCAATACAAATCATTAATAATAAGTTGGACCAAATCGGATTTCTTTTGTGGAGCAGATTGGACCTGCGGTAGGACCAGACTATGCCGCCCACCAGACACCAGTCCACCGCCCCATGCTAACCACAAGACAAGATGAGTGGAGTTTTAAGACCAATGGACTTTGTGAAAGATTAGATTAGATTAGATTAGATTAGGTCCCCATGTTAGTGCATCGTGTAAACCACGAGATGACGTTTTCACATCGACGTCCTACAGGTAGTGTAGTTCGTTGGGATGTGGAATTTTACCACTCCCAGTGAGCACACAAAAAAATACACTTCGAATAGCTGGTGTTAGACTACTTTTAGTTTGGAATCAAAACTCACCTAACAAGTAGTAGGGTGTATACTTGGGAATTCCAGTCGTAAAAAAAAACACGTTTTCACATCGAGCTCGTAGATTTTCTCTCTTTCAAAAAGAAATTTAACCACAAAAATAATGGATAAGTATCATCCGTAATTTAATCAGATTAGAAAGGAACTGGGCCAAGTCCAGAAGAAGCTAGCCCATTTCAGGACGGTCTTTGACCGGCCGGGGTGAGGCTGTTTATGAACTGGATCTTGTTGGGCCCAAACCCAAACGATACCTCTCAGGCCCAGAGTCCGGCCGTTTTTCCATTTGATCTTACAATTTTTTGTGCTTGTTAATTTATATTGCAATTAAAATCTGGATCACGTTTTTCATATTTAACTGCTACCACCTTAATAACCTAAGTGTAAATAAAATATTTTAATTTTATATTAATTTTATCTTTCGTAAGATGTAAATATTTTTTTCCATAAATGGAGGAAAAAGTAGATTTTTACTTACTCAGTCTTCACTTGGGAACATCAAACGTTTGCGTAGTGGAAAGTCAACACAACGTCACGGGAAGTCGGAGGATTGATAGTGTTTTTTGGGGGGTAAAACACGGAGAAGAGGAAACAAGAATAATATGAATTGGAATATATTTTTTACCAGTGTTGGTGATACATAATTAGAGAAGAAAAAACATCTACATGACGGAAAACGTTACTTTATAATGGAAAAAATGTAATCCCATCCTCTGAAATGGCATGATCATAAGTTTAAACAAAACTTAACTTGTGTGTATTAAAAAATAAAGGAAAATAATTTATGAATTCCTTTTAACATGTACTTTATGACATTATTGACGTGAATGTACATGTTTCCTTTAAACTATGTGCAAGTTGAGGCCACCCTTAGAGGATGACCCCCGACGACCCCGGCACAACACGATTGGCCAGGTTTTTTTGTTGTGAATTTTTCTTTTTCTTTTGGTATTTGTTTTAATAATTAGGGGTTTATATTTTGATTAATAATTAAGGGTTATGGTTGATTATATTTTGATAAAGTTATATTTAAAGTACGAAAATTATACTGAAATACACCAACTTCTCTGAAATAGAAAAATATTTTACTAAATTTAAAGTAGAACTAAACAACAACTAAACTGAAATAACAAATGATAGTCTAAACTGATAAAATAAATAGGGAAGATAAGTCTTAAACAAAAATTAAAACTGAAAATAGGAAAGATAGGTCATAAAGTGAAAATAAACTGAAAATAAGAGGGAAAAATGACGGAGTTCTACTTAAAGATTTCGTCACTGATCCTTTCCAGAATAATTTCATCCTTCGAGGTCATAGAAGCCCGACGTGTTTCTTCTTTCTCCCTTTCCAAATCTATCTTCTCTCGGTGAAGTGCAATTTCATCCTGTTTGACCGTGGCCGCGACCTGAAGAGACCGGAAGCATGCGTCGTTGTCGACCACGTCTGAATCCTCCATTACCGCTTTCTCCTTCCTTTTCCTTTTCCTTTTGCTTTTCTTTACACTCGCAGGACGGGTGCACTTGGGGTGACAAAATCTGGGGTCGTTGATGGATGAGGAGAACATAAGAAATTTCACTTTTCTTCAAAGGAGCACTGCCGTCTTGTTCGTTCCCACTGTTGCATCGTAACTAATCGCCATGTACAACGAACGAGGGTTTTGTCCTCCTCTTTCGCACATATGTTCTTGCTTTTAAGGGGGGTGGTAGTCGTTCTTGGTGCACGTTGGGACAGACCGATTGGGCAAGGGTCTACGTCGTCACTATCCTCGTCATTTGGGGTAGTGGTATCCTCGTTCCTACTGGATTGACTACTAAGGAGTTGGTTGTACATCTGAAATGGGGTTGGGAGTTGTTGGGATGTACTCCCCCACTTTTGGTGTCAGTGTGGATGTTCAGAGTATTGTTGGGAGCTCCCCCAGTTTTGGTGCGGGGGTGGATGTTTGGAGTATGGTTCAGGAAATGATTGGGTACTACTTCCTACGTCGTGTGAAAGGATAGGTCGGTAGTACAGATTTGGTTGGGAGTACGCGACAAATCCTTGAGGTTTAAAAAGACGACAATGGACCGGGGGTCTTTGATTATTGTGGTCAAGAGAAGACATGAGTTCGTGAGAGTTTGGAAGGTTGAGGGAAATGAAGTTGTATGTGATGGCTAAGATGGGTTCATAGAGAACTTCTTCTGATTTAATTTAACTTCCTTAACATGTTTTCAAGATTATTAGTTTTCTAAAGATGATTTTAAGATAATTATATTCCCAGACAAGATTTCAAATTTGAAATCACACGCGTACCGTAGATTGTCAGTCCGACAAGATAAGACATCACACACGTACTGATAAGTGTGTTAAATAAATAAAGTATATGCAATTTGGAAATAAATAGATCATTAATGTTTTTGGTAAATATAAATGATTTTGGAGTATAATAAAAGTTGAAAAGAAAATTAATGATGTGGAGGAAAGGGAGTGAGATGACGTCGGTCATTGTTAAAGGGTGAATAGTGAGGGAAAAATATGATGTTGAGTAATGATGACGTGACAGTGAGAGAAAGTGGATGACTTAGGACATGGTTGTGGATGGTCTGAGCATTTTATCAATTATTTAATTTTTTTTCAAAATTGATGTCGTGATAATCTAAGCATCTGAATGCACGTGACTATTGACATTTTAAGATGCATAAATGTGTATCTCACGTGGAACAAATGTGTGTTCTTCATTGCATTTCAAGTGCTTACATTTATATTTTACCGGAAATTATATTTTTAAACAATAAAATAACGTGGGGGCAAATGTGTTCATTGTTCGCATTTAAAGTGTCTAAATTTATATTTTACCGGAAATTATATTTTTAAACAATAAACACAAACGATGACATTGACTTGGTAAGTGCAGTGGACACGGCAGACGCACTGCATCAACTCAATTCAGAGAAAATTAGGACTCAAAACTAAAACAGATTCCCAAACCAAAAAAGAGATTCCAACGATCATCATTAAGACATGAAGAAGAAATGATCACTCTTAGAGAAATTTATACAATGGCTTGTGAACATCAATTATTGCTGCGGAAAGAACAAAAGAACATAGTCAGGTGCATGTCCATGGAATGATGCGTGGTGGACCAAACCCTGTCTCGTTAATCATCACAATTAGAAGAAGAAAATGGTATGCCTCTCCTTAAAAACACACACAGCAGTCACAACACTGTGCAATTATTTGGTACAATCATATTTTCTTTTGTAAGAGGAATAGCAAAACATAGCAGCAATATTCCTATATAAGTGCATGAACGAGTTTGAGTCAGAGTCAAATTTGCTTGTAGTGTTTAGACTCTACTCTACTAGAGTCAAATTTGAGCTAGCTGATTAGCCCAGCTCTTACGCTCACGATTAACATTACAAGTTGGTTGTATTGTAGCCACGTTGATATGTAAGGGGGCGTTTGTGCATTAGAAACCATTAGAAAATGAATTTTACGGTCAAAAGAAAAAAACGGAAACCAAAAATAATATTTTTTTTTTTATTTTGACCAAGATTTTGTTGTTTGTGCAAATCACTGGAATCAACTAGGAAATAAAAAAATTAAATTAATTAACTGTCATTTCCAGATATTGATATGATATGTAAATGTTGTATATATAAGGAAAAATTTCAAAATAATAACCTAATAATAATAAATTGCAAGAACATGCACGTTAAAAACTTAATTGACAAAGTATGCACGTTGAAAACGACACTTGTGATGTCATTTTCATTAACTAAAAACAACATCCGTGATGTCGTTTTTACCCTAAATAAAAACGGCATCAGTGATGTCGTTTTTACCTAGACAAAAAAGAAATAGTGACGGGTAGATCGTGGGTCACGTTTTCCAGGAAACAGGTAAGCTATCAATCGATGCATTAACTTAAATTTAAAAAATACGTCAATCCTAGTTTGTTATGGTTATGAGAGTGGAAATAGAACTCACATCTTACTCTCATCTAGTTGGTGACCAAGTCAGCTAAGATACACGTCTTATGTAATTTACGTCGAATGTTTATCAAAATTCTATGAATCAACTCAAATTATTATATCCAAGTAGTAATTCCTGTGAGGTAAGAAGCTTTTGCGGATTGTTATGATTATTACTTGCCACACAGTGGGAGGCGTCTTGTTATGATTACTAACACACTGGGAGATTTGTTGAGTCTATGAGTTTGTGCGGGGATGGCAGGGGGCGACAACCCCTGCGACAGAGGCAGCGCGCTTTGCGGACGTTTTTTTTGTTTCGACACCCTATTATTGTATTCCGGATATTGATCCGTTTACCCGTTTATATTTCTTAATGTAGGTAAACAAATCAATATATGAAAATACAATAATAGAGTGTGGAAACAAAAAAACGTCTGCAAATCGCGCTCCCTCTGTCGCAGGGGCTGCCACCCCATGTCACCCCCGCACAAACTTATAGACTCAACAAATCTCTCACTATGTATTTTACACCCACAAGAATTACGTTTAGGGAAAAAAATAACATCTCGGATTCCATTTTTATAGCGTTGTTTTCATATAAAAACACAACATCTCGAATTTCTTTTTTACCTAGGTAGAAATGACATCAGTGATGTCGTTTTCATTTAGGGTAAAAATGACATCACTGATGCCGCTTTTAATTAATGAAAATGGCATCACATGTGTCATTTTCAATGTGCATATTTTGTCAATTAAGTTTTCAACGTGCATATTTCTCCAATTTTTTGTTATTAGGTTATTTTTGAAAAAAAATCCTATATATAAATATATAATTTTATTTTTTGAATAGTATGTTGTACGTTAAGATTTAAATAGGTATTGCACATTTTAGTTTAATTTAACTTAAAAATGTGTTGTGTGAATTATATATTATATACATATATATCTTGTTGAAGAGTAAATTAATGAATATATAATATTATTGTAGTCATGTATTTTTAAACAATACCCTAAAATTTTGAATAATATTTATTTTAGAATTTTATTTTAACAAGACAATATGAAGTTCAATATATATTCTTAATCTTTATAATTATGATATAATTTTGTAACATGTTGTCATTATTTTTAAAGATAATCATATTGTTTAATTTTTAAAATATGATTTTAATGTTTTTGTAGTTATGTTTTTATGTATTAAAAATAATTATTAAATAAGTCTGGTCGATGTACAATTTTTACAACTTTCATTTACTTTGCATTGGTTTTCCTACGAGGGGTATGAGAAAAGATTTTATTACATTATGAATGTTAGGGAAAAATAGTAGAATTTTCTCTCTCCAAGAATCAAAACATTCTAGTTAAAAGAAAATTATTTTCTTTTCCATGCTGCTAATTGCTCGGATAGTTGCATTACCTCTCCTCATTGTTCTCAACAAACTCGCACGCCAGCCAAAATTCCAGGTGATCACGTGATTTTCATTAGCTCAACTTGTGCAATTTCCCAAGGTTTCCTTGAATGCTTTTAGAAAAACATTAAATTAGTCAAAGCATGCAACAATTGAAAAGCATTAAAAAGCATTAGATTACGAAGGCTATGTTTGGGTGTGAGTTTGGTTTGGCTGTTTTTGGAGAAACCCCAAAGTTTCTAAAACTCATCCAAATAGGTGTAAAAATCATAAAAAAACTTGTTTCAACCAAATCTTTGGTTTATGGTTGTTTTTACATTTTGTACGTGGTTGGGAAAAACAACTGGGGGCTGTTTTTGCTTGTTTTCGGCTTGGGCCCACAAATTCCTTTCAACTTTATCATTGCTTGTAGACTTAATTAGTTGTTTTGCCATTGATAAAAAAGAATTAAACTTCATATGGGTTAAAGGAAAGAAGGATAGAGTCGTAAATGCAATTAGACTAGACATTTTTTGTTTCTACGGAAATGACGTCACTCAAACAATATTATGTTTTGTCTACGGAAACACACAAATCACACATTATTGTCAATATACGTTTCGCAAGGTTATTCGAAAAACAGATGAGACGTTTCTCTACATCCAAACCAGGCCGAAGTGAGAAAAATAATATGCATAACCAAGAATTAGACTCAGGTGCCATGAAATAAATATACAGCAAACTACTATTGCCTACCAACTTCTTGTAATTACATGAGTAACAAATATACATAATACCCAAAGCAATACATATCTTAATGAGCGAGCTAGCGTTAAGTGAAGCAATGAGTTTATGTAATTTAACTTAAAAGACTGATCAAGTCACCAAACTAAGAAATTGACACACTACTTGTTAAAAACACAGTAATACTTCGAACTCCGACGACCTTACAAACTTAGGCCATCCTTAACGGATGGCCTCACTGGGTTGGGTCAGGATTTGACCCGACCCCAGCCCCCTTAATGGAGGGGTGACCCAGGTCAGGTTCGGACCTTGGTTGGGACCTGGGTTGGCCACGTGTTGGTTTTTTTGTAATAAATGATTAAAATCAGTTTTTAATATATTTAATAATATTTTATTGATATATATTTTTAAATAATTAAAATTATTTTTTGAAAATTAAACAAATAGCTAAATAGTCTACCTTCTCTCACTGTATCATTTGGACAATCTTTAGTAAAAAAATTAAAAAATAAAATTTATTCCCAGAAAGGAAAATTGAAAAAAGAATTTAAAATAAATATATTAACTTACTCTGATTACTCTCCTCCCAATCTTTTTTTCCCCCACAGAATCCAACTCATTCCTCTGACAGTCGACTCCACACCTTGATTTAGTTTAAAAAACAAAACCTTCATTCCCCTTCACAATAATGACGATTAAAAAAAATAAAAAATCCTGATTAGTGAAGAACATTTTAGTCATGTCAGGTGGGACATCCCATTGACCCCTGCAAGTCTGTAACGTCTGCTCCGACACTCCCCAACTACCATACAAAGCACTACAAAAGCAATGATTCTGTTGCCAACACACTGTTCAAGCTCAAAACTTTCCTCTTTTCAACTCTTCAAACTCCAAACCATCCAACCTAAGATTCCATCTTTATAGCGCGAATCGAAAGGTTTGGAGGTTCTAACAAATGGGTCGGCATTAGTTTTGCGAAAGAAGAAACGGATTCTCATTCTCGTTCTTGCTCATTCGAAGGTGGACTCTGAAACTTCAGGTTTTTTGGATCGAACCAAGATTTGATCTTGGTTGGTTGGAATCGAGAGGTTTGGGTTTAGGGTTTAGGATTTGCAAGGGTTTAGGGTTTTTGTTTGGTCTGGAAAAATGGGAGTTTTTCTTCTGTTTTTCTTCTTATTTTTCGGTTTGCAGCTTGTGGGGTGTCAACGGGTGGATTTGTCAGCTATGTTGGCTCTCCGGAAGGAGCTTTCCGTGCCGGAGTGGCTCTCCGGCGACCCTAACTACTGCTTATGGCGTGGTGTCACGTGTGGTCCCCCTAGAAGCTCTGTGGAGGAGTTGAGACTCTCTCGTAGAAACCTCAGAGGTAATGTTTCTGTTGTTTCCCAACTCAAGTCTCTGAAGGTCCTCGATCTTTCGTCGAATTCGTTTATTGGGTCGGTTCCGGATTCTTTCGGGGACCTTTCGGTGCTTGAGTTCCTTGATCTGTCGATGAATCGGTTTGAGGGTTCGATTCCGTCTTCATTGGGTGGTGTTCGGGGTCTTAGGGCTTTGAATCTTTCGAATAATTTGCTCACTGGTGGATTACCGGATGAGCTCAAGGGTTTGGAGAAATTGGAGGAGCTTCAGGTTTCTGGAAACAGGTTTAGTGGTGTTATTCCGGCTTGGGTCGGGGAATTGAGGCATTTGAGGGTCTTGTCTGCTTATGAAAATCAATTGGTCGGTGAGATTCCGAGAAGATTGGGTTCTGTGTCTCCACTTGAGGTGCTCAACCTTCACTCAAACCGACTTGAGGGGCCAGTATTGGATAGCATTTTCTTGTCAGGGAAGCTCCAAGTTTTAATCCTTACAATGAATAGGCTCAATGGGAGCCTTCCTAATTTGATTGGGAATTGTCCCGACCTTTCGAACTTCAGAGTTGGGAACAATGCATTTGTTGGAAGCATTCCGACCACCATTGGCACTGTTGGTAGTCTTACTTATTTCGAGGCAAATAACAATGACTTGTCGGGCGAGATTGTTCCTGATTTCGCAAAGTGCTCGAACCTCACCCTTCTAAATTTGTCCTACAATCGGCTCTCCGGTGCTGTCCCTTCTAAGCTTGGGGTACTCAAGAACCTCCAAGAGTTCATCGCTTTTGGTAACAAACTCAGTGGAGAAATTCCAACTCCTCTACTACGGTGCAAGAACCTAAGCAAACTTGATCTTAGCTACAATAGGATCGGTGGCAGCTTACCTGATGATCTCTGCAACAATACATCCAGATTGCAATTCTTGATACTTGACCATAATATGGTAAGCGGTGAAATTCCTCCAGGAATTGGAAATTGTGCTCGTCTGCTTGAGTTGCAACTCAGTAATAATCATCTAACTGGCGAAATACCGCATGAGATTGGTAATATCAGGTCTCTTCAGATAGCATTGAATCTGAGTTCAAACTTTCTTCGCGGAATGTTACCTCGGGAACTTGGGAGGCTCGACAAGCTTGTAATTTTGGATGTCTCCAATAATCAACTCTCTGGTAACATACCCGTGGATTTGAAGGGCATGCTTAGCTTGATTGATGTAAATTTCTCAAACAATAAGTTCACTGATCAAATACCCATCTTCAGTCCATTTCAGAAGAGTCCAAGTTCGAGCTTTTCAGGAAACAAAGGTCTTTGTGGGAACCCATTAAGCATCAGCCCGGGTGACTCATGTGGTGGTGATCAAAACTCAAATCATCACATGGCCTCTTACAAAATCATACTAACAGTTGTAGGTTCTGGGCTTGCTGTTTTTCTCATGGTGACTGTTGTTGTAGTTCTGTTTGTATTGAGGGAGACGCAAGAAATGGTGCAAAATAGCACCGCTTCCAAAGGAGATGTGGTTGTGAGTGTTCCAGCTATAGTTGCTGCCAACGTCTTTGTAGAAAACATGAGGCAAGCCGTAGATTTTGATAGTGTAGTCAAGGCTACAATGAAGGAATCAAATATGCTCAGCAGTGGGACATTTAGTACTGCTTACAAAGCTGTCATGCCTTCTGGTTTAGTTTTATCAGTGAGAAGACTCAAATCTGTGGATAGAACGGTGACACACTATCGGAGTAAAATGATAAGGGAACTCGAAAGATTAGGAAATCTATGCCATAAAAACGTGATGAAGCCAATCGGATTTGTGATATATGAGGATGTCGCACTTTTGCTTCATCCATTCATGCCTAATGGAACGCTTGCAAAGCTAATTCACGAAGAATCTGAAGCTGAATTCCAACCGAACTGGCCGACAAGACTTTCCATCGCCACTGAAGTTGCAGAAGGATTGGCTTTTCTGCACAAAATGGCCATCATTCATCTTGATATTTCCTCCGGAAACGTTTACCTTGACGACCATTTCAACCTTGTGATTGGGGAGATTGAAATCTCAAAATTGTTAGACCCGTCCAAAGGAACTGCCAGCATTAGCGCGGTAGCTGGCTCTCTTGGGTATATCTCTCCAGGTGAAATCATTTTCATGGATCTTTTTCTTATGTGGGTAATAGCAATTCCATATTTCACAAAAAAGTTTCATTTTAGCTTATCACTTTTTTTATTTTTGTTATATTTGGTAGAGTACGCGTACACTATGCAAGTCACAACTCCAGGTAATGTTTACAGCTACGGAGTGGTGCTGCTCGAAATCCTTACAAGCAGATGGCCAATTGATGAAGCTTTTGGTGAAGGGATGGATCTCGTCAAATGGATCCGCGGTGCGCCGGACAGAGGCGAGACGCCTGAGCAGATCATGGATGCACGTCTAAGTACAGTCTCTTTCTCGTGGAGGAAACAAATGCTCGAAGTTCTGAAAATCGCATTACTCTGCACTGATGTCTTGCCTGCCCGACGACCAAAAATGAAGAAGGTAGTCGAGATGCTGCTTGAGGTGAACAAAGGGTGAGTACCTGACATGTTTGGTCGAGTTCACTTCGACCCTCAAATAACCATTTGGTTATGATTGTGTCTCGACAAAATAAAATACAAGCTATATAAAACCAAGACCTTGTATGATTTTTGTTCGTATAGGAAAAACATATCCGAATTCTGTATTGTCGATTTAACTTATGTTGGCATATACTGCCATGGCAATTAAATGTAATGTTACCATCTTGTCGAGGCCATCAATTATATAGTTAATGTGATCTTAGTTTTTCTTTTCAGTATTAGGAGTACATGCCAGGTCTATTTCTGTCGTATCATCTACACAGCTTTATACACATGTTTAATTAGAACACTGCAGATCATTGAATGCAACTTATTCAGATTCATGTCGCAGTGGAGTAGGTATAATTTAACTACCATGTTTTTTTTTTGATAAAGGTTGATTTGCATTAAAAAAACGTTTAGAGTGTTATAAGCACAACACTCCAATCAAGATACAAAATAGTCCCCGTAGAGGACACAACCAAAGTCAAGCATCAACGAAAAGACAAGTGCAAAGAACCATCATAGCAGCAGAGTAGAAAAAACAAAAGCAGTCGAGAATCTCCGTGAAAGGCTAGGAATGGTAAGTTTGGGTTGCCTCGGAGTCAGGAGGAAGCATGCCGAATTCTTCAATAAATTGCTGACGTTCGGCAATTCCTCGGAGTTGTGCCTCCTCCTCTTCCAGCCTCTCTTGGGCCTCTTCCTCAATGCGTGCAAGTTTGTGAATTTCAGCAATCTCCTCAGACGTAGGGTGAGTAGACTCGTCTCCAACCAAAGTCGCAAGGGCCAACGGAGAGGGTTGCATCGGGGAAGGAGTTGATGCTACTATGTTCTGAATTGGCACTGCTGCCGTCTGCATAGGGATCTGATCTTGAGTTGGCAGAACTAGCTATTAGAGCGAGCATTCTTTTGGGCGTCGTGGTGGAGTGGTTTGCCGCTTCTTTTGAGCGACCATGTCCAAGATTCAAGTAGATTAAAGCTATTAGACAAAATATTTGTAAAGGACGAGGCAATACCGCGAAAAATTCTATTATTACGCTCCAACCAAAGATTCCACCAGAAGGCATTTATTAAGCAATTCCATGAAACATTATCTAAATCAAGACGATTACGAACATGTTTCCGAAAATTGGCGTTATTATCAGGTTGGAGGTTAAGGTCCAATTGTGCACATAATCCCCAGAATCGACTAGCAAAGTCGCACTCGTAAAAAATGTGATCTGTCGTTTCATCATTAATTCCACAAAGTGGACAGGTGGGGTTAACTAGAATGTTTTTCTTTCTCAAGTTATCACGTGTGAGAAGCTTGTTTTTGCTTAGTAACCAAGCAAATGTACGTATTTTGGGTGGGCATTTGGATTTCCATACTTCTCTCATTAGTGGGTACTGTGATCCGTTATCTGTTAGAATTTTGTACATGCTTCGTGTCGTGAATATCCCCTTTTTCCTTGGTTTCCAAGATCTTTTGTTCTGGTCTAATGATGGCGTAAAGGCTATGAATGCCGAGTACATTCTGAGAAATTGATTGTCATTTAGGTTCCCGTGGAAACGCTTACTCCACCAGTCTCCTTGAAAAAAGTTTTCTCCCCACATATTTCTAATAGATATCCAGGGATGCCGAACTTGTTGAAAAATGTCTGACCATTCCTCACTAAGCGGACGGTCGTTGAGCCAATGATCTTGCCAGAATAGTATGTTTTTTACCATTCCCTATAGTTATGCTGCTGTGATTACATAGCAATGGGATGTACATTGTCAAGTCCCGCCAGAATGGGGCTATTTTCCTTTTTGACGAGGGAAGAAGTTCTAATTTTGAGATAGAATTGTGATATTTATTTCTAATGATGCTCTGACAAAAATTATTTGTCCTTGAGAGGATGTCCCATAATCGTTTTAGTTTCATGCTTAAGATGTGGTTGTGAAGGTTTAGAATTCCCATACCACCCCATTTTTTTGCCTTGCAAACTGTTTCCCATTTCACTAGATTTTTAGCGGACGAGTTATTCCCCGCATTGTTCCAGAGAAAGTTTCTTCGTATTTGTTCCATTTCTTTAATAATTCCTTTTGACACAGGAGAGCAACTTAGGAAGTATCTCGCCATAGGTGTGAGCACTGAATTTATCATTGTCACTCGTCCTGCTAGGGATAGGTTTTTTGTGATCCAACTTTCGACTTTACTTCTCATCTTGTTGAGAAGAGAGGTCCAAGTTGTACTTGGCCCTCAGATAGGTGTTAGGGGAATTCCAAGATATTTAAAAGGAAGAGTTCCTTTGTCACATCCTAAAATACTTTGGAAACGATTTAGTATTTCCCCTTGCACATGTGTCACATATAGATGATTTTTCGAAGTTAATTTTCAATCCTGATATGGATTCGAAAATGACCAGAATTCGCTTTATGTTGATGATGTTTTGCACATCTGGTTTTAAGAACAACATTGTGTCATCTGCGTATTGCATGTTCATGATTTGCATATTCTCATTTCCAACATATACACCATGAATGATGTTATTGTTCATCCCAAGTCGGAGCATATGACCCAGGAAGTTTGCAACAATGAGGAAAAGCAGTGGGGATAAAGGGCCCCCCTGTCTAAGCCCATTTTGGCTAGTGAAGTATCCCTCCGGTTGGCCATTAATTAACACTGATGATGTGGATGTAGAGATGCAAAACTCAATCCAATCACACCAAATTTTTGGACATCCAAGTCCTTGCATATTTGCAAGAAGAAATTCTCATTCAATTTTATCGAATGCCTTTTCGAAATCCAATTTAAGGATTATAGCTGATTCTTTCTTGTTATGCATGTAATGAGTCACTTCCTGTGCTCCGGCTATCGTATCCTAAATTTGTCGATTTTTAAGGAAGGCTGATTGCGAATTTAGGATGATGGGATTAATGGCTTCAACGAGTCTTGTTGCCAGTGCCTTAGCCCATATTTTATAGGAGCTTGATAGTAGTGATATAGGTCTAAAGTCTTTAACTGTTTGGGAGCCTAGTCTTTTAGGGATAAGCGCTATGAAGCACTGGTTAAAATTTTTGAATTCCGATTTTGAGCATCGGTTATCATGCAATCGAGTAAAGAATTTTTATATGTGCTCCTTAAGGTATTCCCAATTTCGTTGCAGAAAGTTTAGATTAAAACCATCAGGTCCTGGTGCTTTTAGCGAAGGCAGACTAAAAACGGCTCTTTTGATTTCGTCCAAACCGAAGTCTGAGATGAGACCCGACGGTTCTACAATTTTTGTTGGAAGGACTTGATCCCAAAATATTGGAATTTTTAGGCTTCTTGGGCCATTGAAAAGATTCTTGAAATGTGTGATTATTTCATTGATGATGCGTAATCGGGCGAAGCAGAGTTGCCCATTAATTTGAAGAGACAAAATGTAGTTTTGTCGTCGGCGACTGTTGGCCATACGGTGGAAGAATTTTGTATTTTGATCACCCTCCTGTAGCCATTGAACTCGGGAGCGTTGTCTCCAGTATATTTCCTGGTCAATTAACGTCGATTCAAGATCACTACGTGTTTGTGCCGCCATAGTCTTTTCTTCCAAATTTAGGCCTTGATCTTGGTCCTTTTGGTCTATGGATAGCAAGGTTGATTCAAGCCTTTTAAGCTTAGATTGTGGATTTTCACATCTATAGGTTTGGAAGTGCAACTTAAGTCGTTGCTTTATTGCTCGAAGGGAGAGGTGTAAGGGTTTCATTTTATAATCCTTAATAGTGTCAAGGACTAGGCCTTGAATCATCGTATCATTCAACCAACGATCATCAAATTTAAAGTATTTATTCCTTCCCAGTTCACAATTAGAGTTTAGCATTAATGGAATATGGTCTGAAGTCGGTCTAGGGAGCCCCAAGCAAATTGCTAGTGGAAATTCAGTCTCCCAATCTTGAGAAATAGGAAATCGATCCAATCTTGCCCAAGATGGATTATTTTGCATGTTTGTCCAAGTGAATTTCATATTGGAAGGACCTAAATCAATGAGCGCATTTTGCTCGATGAAATTTTGAAATAATCTTTGTTTGCCATGACCATGAGATCCCCTGGAGGTTCTTTCATAATCATATCTAGTTAAGTTAAAATCTCCTCCTATGACCCACGCTTCTCCATTAATAGGAGTTTGTGAGTTGAGTTCTGTTATGAACTCTGGTTTCAATGGGCCCAGACAAGGCCCATAAACACTAGTTAATTTCCAGAGAAAGTGATTAGTCTCAAAATTTAGGGAAATACAGAACTTCCCACATGTTTGAGCAACCATTTTATGAGTGTCTGATTTCCAGCCCACTAAAATTCCGCCGGCGGCACCAACAGCTGGCAAAGATGCCCAAGCATCAATGTTTAATCCCCCAAGCTTTCTAAGATAGGAATTTTCAATATATTCGAGTTTAGTTTCCTGAATTATAACAATATCAGGTCTAATTGTTCTAATTAGATTCTTAACTACTCGTCGTTTACGACAAGTCCCCAACCCTCTTATATTCCAAGAAATGATCTTCATAAATAACAACGTGTTCAAAACAAGCTATCGCTTGTTATCTTGAGATTATGCGTTTTTAGCATAACACATCTCAAGTCATCCAATTTAATTGGACCAAGGTTTTGTCTAAGCCGAATTTGGTTGAGGAATTTATCAGACTGCTCTGTGGAATGGAAGTTTATGCCTAAGGCTGTACAAAAAGACCTAAAATCCGATGAAGAATCCCAAGCAAATAGGTCTAGTTTCTCGAAATATTCAGAATCTTTCTCATGAAAAGATTTGCCCATTGTTGCCATCGATGAGGAGCTCTTTGGTGAGCAGGAACCTCTAGATCGGTAGTCTAAGCAAATATTCTGGCTATTAGATGTTAACAATCCTAATTTGTTTGGATTCATGCACGATTGCTTGTTGTAAATATGAGGATATGTCATAGCTTGTTGCATGCAGGTACGTTCTATAGAGGATTTAGATATGGTACCTGGAATTGGCGATATGCCAAAGTTCAACGATTTCTTGGAAGTGTTGGCCGACGTTTCTGCCGTTGGAGTTTTTTCTTTAGCCACCGTCGGGTGTGCTTTGGTGTTAATAAATTTGCGAGTCACTCGACCACCAGTAGATGCTTCCACCATATGTGTTCCCCCTGCTTCTGCCGAAAATATCATGGATGGCAAGGGAGCGGAGATTGCAGCTTTAGTGCCAACGGGGGATCCGACGGTCGCCGGAGAGGACAGATTGGTGTTGAAGATTCCACTTCCTGAACCTCCCATCCAAGGTATAGACATGAGCTGAAAAGGATTGAATCCGGCAGTGGATCCGAAGAGGCCCTGGTCCATTTGGGAATTGGTCCCCGTAAATTTCACGAGGGCTTGCATACATTGTAGTGCATGGGCTTGGTCCTTGATGCATGTCGGTTTGGTCTTGTTGAATAGAGTTTTGGGTTGCAGCCATATGCCCACCCATCTCAAGTTGGTTCGAGGCCTTCATCTCATGTTTATTCGATTGTGGTGGCCGAAACGGTGATGAGGCTTCCACCTCTAGAGTAGCGTCGGTATTGGGGACAATTTTTTCCATAACGGTCCGAAGAATATTTTGGTGTTCCAGTTTGTCGATCTGCATCGCTGAGGGGGCATTTGAGGTGGGGGCCGGTACTTTTGTGATACTTTTATCAAACCCAATTTTGGGAGCATTGGAGTGACCGGAGTCAGCGGAGGAAACATTCGCCTTACCGCGCTCTCTCCAAACCTTTTCTTTGTTGTCTGGTCCAGCTCGATCGTCTTTCATCTTCAAATTTGGCTTGTCATCAGAGACCATGGTGTTGTCTTTGGCAGCTCGTGCCCAGTGAAATCGATCGTGGAGAGGGGAGCTATAGTTTCCTATATTATCCCCCTCCAAATCACCTTGGAATGGTGGCCCATTTTCCGGGGTAAAAGAGACTTCGTATGTGTTACCCGCGTGCATGACGTCCAAGATACGCGGCACGGAGTGACCTTCGAACGGACGCACAAGGATGCGTGCCACCGTAAGCACCCGTTTTTCGAGTGTGTTCTCGTCAATAAGAAGGAGATCGCCAAATCTTGAAGCAACGTCGTGGAAGTGCTCTGGAGTCCAGAGTTCGAGGGGCATTCCACGAACTATAATCCAAATCCCAGCATTCTTGGCAGTGCGGCGAGCTCCTTCGTCCCGAGACCAAACAGTTAAGGTATAGGTGGCTTTCTCTATTGTTTCCAACACAGTCTCGTGTAGGCTCGCTGTTGAGATTTCGGAAGGAGGGGTGAAGATAAATGCTCGGGCTGAGAGCGCACGGAGGTCAAGCTGCTTATGCTCGGGCCATTTAGCGGCTAGGGTTGCAGCAATGTCATTCTCCTTTGCCAGGTGGGTTCGGATAGTAGCTACCACACACTTGGATAGTTTTTGAAAGTTGTGGAAGGACGACACGCTTGGTCGGATGCGCAACGGGTAAGGTTTGGAGGGTCCATGACCAGTATTTCGTTGGGCATGGTTGAATTTTGGTTTTCTGCCTTGATTCAGCATGTTGGGGTGTTCATTCTTGTTCTTTGGTGGTTGGACTCTCTTGGTTGTTTTTGTGTCATATACAGACTTGCAATGCATGCAGGAGTGTCCAAGTTTACGACATTTAAAACATCTCCGTTGTAATCCAGAGGATAAAGATAGTCTCTTGTTATTTCTTATTTAACTACCATGTTGAGTTTGTCTGGTGACTTCATGTCCACTTGGATGTTAGAAGTTTGTTGGATTTTGTCAACTCCAAGTGCACAGACCATTCGGGATATGTTGGAGAATTTCTAGGCATGCCAACTAAAAGTAGCATCAATTTGCGGAATTTTCCTACCATCTGTTTAGATGTTGGAACTCTGGAGACTACGATGTCAGTTTGAAGTGGTTCTGTTGAAGTTCTTTAAAGTTATCGCTCTATTTGTTACGTCTTGTTTTTTTATTTGGAATCTCATTCCACATTCTCGACTCTAACCCAAGTTCTTTTAGGGGGTGTTAGTGGCGCGGAAAGTTCCGGAAAGTGATTTTCGGAGTCAACGGGAAAGCAGAGGAAAACGGAATCCAGTGGAAAACAGTTTCCCTTTGACTGAATTCTGTTGTTTGTGCCTGCGTCGGAAAACAGTTTGGATTAGAAAAACGGACGACCGAACTAGTTTCGGTCGACCGAAATGCGACTTCCTCAGAGTGAACGTAAACGGAAGACCGAACTAAGTTCGGTCGTCCGAACGGGTCATTCTAGTTACGAATTCGGTAGACCGAAATATGTTCGGTCGTCCGTTATATTCATTTTCGGTGAACCGAATGTTTGACGGTCGACCGAAAAAATTCGGTTTCCGTGGCTTTCCGACCTCAAAGTGACGGAAAACTCAAAGAAAATTTTATACATACCACAGAATCCGTGTTTTCGTGCACAAACGTCCCATTTCCGGAGTCAACCGGAATCCAAATTCCATTTCCGTCAGATTCTCTCGGAATCCATGTGCACAAACCGCCCCTTAGAGTCGTAAGTAGCATGTAAAATGCATATGGATTCACCAAGTGACAGCTACCGACTAATTTTCTGCATCAACAACTTAAACTTGAGTTACTAATCTACAAGTGGAGCTGATTCATTGAGAGAAACATTCTGATCATCCTTAAGTTTCAAATTTATAAACCAAGCGTATCTTGAAGTAACCTTCTTCATTGACCTAAATTTGAAGTTGCAGAAGAAATTATGCATCTGACCTTAACGAATAAAATGGATCTTCTGACTTGTGGGGCTGGCTGAACTAGATAATTTAACAAAGTCCCAGTGTCAACTCTTTTGGTTGGTAATCTGATCTCATAACGACTGAAAATTTTGCAACAGATAAAAAATCACGGTACAAGACAAAAGTAAATGAAATAAAATGGACAAGTTAACTTGCAAGATTTACAAAACAAGGTGGTGGGGAAATGTTCCTGCTGATATATATTACATTAGTGGTAATACAACAATAAAAGCTACGCCTACAGAGGCAACTACACATTGGTTAAGATGTTCCTTTCATGTGATAAAAATAAGCAACCGGAACATGGAAAAGCTTTGTACGTATAGATTCCAATTCCAATTAGCTTGACAAAAGAGGGGAAAGGAATTGAAAACACCTACACTCCTAATAAGTTTTACACCACACTATCCCACACGCTGGAGGCAAGAGAGGAAACCTGAAAAACTGTGACTCTGCCAAGGGAATGCCATTGAATGTAAGCATCAGTGAAGATATTAGAATCAATACAAGATTAAACCATGGTTTAAAAATACCTAATGCAAGGAATTGAGGTTATGTTTTGTTGCTTCCATTTTGAGCATGAGATCCTTGATGTCTGCTTCCATTCTCATTTTCATATTGAAATAATCACGGTGGGCACGTTCTAGGGCCTGAAATTCATCGAACTTTTGACGCCGTCTTTCCTCGGCATCGAGCAAACCTAACTTCGTGATTTTACCTGTATATTCCTCGTCAATCTTTTCGTTCTTCGCGGCTGCAATTCGCGTAAGACCTTCAGCTTCCTTTCTAGCTTCGTTTGCACGATTTTGGTACATCTTTGCTTCTGCTTGTTTAAACTTAACAACGCTCTCTAGTTCATCATCAACAGGTTTCTTCTCTAAAGAATTCTGCTTCTTAACTATTGTAACCTGTCTATCCAACTGGTTACGATCTACACTAGTCCGTACACCACTTACATCAAGAGTGGGAAATTTCTCAGTTGGAGCAGTTGCCCGCCATGCACCCTCAATGCTTGGACCAACTGCACTACTACTTCCAACAAGAATCCCGTTGCCAACAATCCCGTTACTTCCTTCTCTGGGAACAGGAGGCACATCTTTTGCAGGGGGAATGGATGGTGCAGGTTTGTTGCTCACTTTGGAATTGCAATCTGTAATTAGAAACAAGAACAATAAAAATAAATAAAACAGACACAATAAACTAAAACAGTATACAATTGCCATATTGGAGATATGGAAGACAAAAAATCACCTTCTCACATATGCATTATACAACATTCAGAAAATGATTACAGATTATTATCAAAACAAATCTAGCACATTCCAGACATTACCTGATTAAAACTTCAATAAGAAAATATTTCAAAGAAATAACAAAAGTCAAGAATGGTAAACAGCATGACAAGAAGAACTATTGCGTGTAGGACCAAGGTAGAGATTCAAAGAAAAGCACACTTGCACTTTCTTATAACCATATAAGGCTATAAGCTCAAGCTAGAAAAATCACAATCCAAGTTTGCATCCACGTGTTCTAACTATCAATTTACATGCAGCAAGGATCCCATTCTGTTGATATGGCACTATCTCACTACATTGATTTCAAACAACTCCTGTCAAGGAGAAGGATTATAGTAATTGTACAACCTTATTTGCCCCGGGTTATTCTGTGAGAAATCATGAAAATTCAATACAAATCGCAAATTTATACGATTTGACAAAAGTTGAAAAATTAAATGACATGGAAAGGCACTACTAGTGCTACATATATAGTTGGAGAAAATCTGCATTAATTCAAGAAAACTATTAAGTAAACTGTGAAATCTAAAGTAAAATCAAGCCCAATTGTTTAAGTGTTTGCATGATGAAGTCACTTGTTGCCCATTGCGATCATGTCTTGTATTTGAGTTTGAAAGTTCAAACAAATGAATATTGATTATATTTCAGCAAAAGTCTAGAAGGAGGGCGTTGACTTCTTGGGAGGTAAATTTGCTCCCATAAAATGAGTAAATAAGACATGGATAGTTCAAAAGGAGACATACTGAGACAGATAGGCAACAAAAACATACGATGCAGTTTGCTTACAGAATGAGACCCTCAAACTAAATCCAGAGAATTTCATTACCGTGCTTAGAAAATAAATGACACATGATAAATCAGTTCAACATCGACTACAACATTAATTTGCCAGTGGCCAGTTGGCTAATGGGTCATGAGATTCAGCAAAACCAATTGGCTCAGTAATCTACTAACTCATTAACACATCAATAAGTTACTGACATGTCTGAAAAGTACCAACTAAGGCTAGATCTGTAGAGAGATCCCTCGTCTTGTGATGGTCAAGACCAGGGATCAAATCCCACCAGTCTTATTCGCATGTTTGGCATGTTTGGGATTGCAAATGGGGTAGGTAGTAGAGTAGATAAAATAAAATATAAAAAAATGTCTGAAAAGTGAAAAGGCATAATTGAGAAAATAACTTAAAAGAAGATACACAACATACCACCAAAGAATTCCATGATAGATTTCAAAACTTCAGAAAGATTAGCTTTGTTTCTGAGCCTCAACAAAAGATGGTCAGCAATCTCATACAATGTTTTACCCCGTATGTCAGCACTGCCGGAGAATATTCTTCTAACATATTCAAGCTCTTTAGCAAGTGTTTCAGCTCTCCAATCTTTGGCACAAGTTTTGAATACCTCCTTCACAAATCCAAACATCTCTGAGGGATGGTTGCATGCAACACATGTAAACTGCATTTCAGTTCCTTGCATTCCAGTTAAACTTCGATCATTTCTGATACGAGAATCTCGTAAAGCACAATCCGTATGACACCAGTGGAGGCAAACATCACACCCAACCCAACTGCAAGTGTTGGATGCCATATCAAATTTTGAACACAAAAGACACATACAGGCACTACAGAAGCCAGTTCTCTGTGAGCAAACCCTGCAATCACACTCATCAACAGGTAAGTTACTCCTGCAACTAGGGTTTCGACACTTAAGGTTCATAAATATTTCAACGAGATCTGAAGAAGGAACACTATTATTCCCCCTGAGGAAGTCCGGAAGACCAGTTTTTATAGCAACTAGTATCTCTAGTAAAACTCGATGTCCACCAGAAAGTATCTCAACACTAAGATCAGACCTTCTACACAGTGCCTCCTGAAATCTACTAAATTCCTCATGCTTATCTCCGTTTGTAATTATGTCAGCCATAGCTTCTTTCAGAAATAGAACAGATTGTTCAGTCATTCCTTGTATTGTCCGGTTGATAATGTGCACAGGTTCTGTAATGATTTTGGATAGATTTTTCTCAAACACCATGTTTCCATTAGGAATGACCTGTGCTGAGTCCCTAAAGAGGCTACTGCTACTTCCCTCCTTTGTCAGCACCTTCTTCTCCTTATTGTGCTCTGATGTTTCATGAGAAGTTCGGGTATGTCTTGATATATTCTGAACAGAGAAGTTTGGTTGATGAGACAAGCTAGTGGATTTTGGAAAAACCTGTGCATCTCCAGAAGATTGGTGAGCACCACTGTTATTTACGATCAATCGCTGGTAAAGTGGAACTGCTGGTCCTTTCCGTTTCAGCTCATTTGAAGTTAGCCCACGCCAAACTGTGCCATCAGAAGCCTGATCGATCCCGTTAAAAATGGGGCGGCTTCCAACTGAATGCTCATAGTTGTCTACCGAGTTTCGTGTGAGGGAGCAACTGGGGTTGTGAATAAATGTCTGAGATCCTGACATGGACAGTGAAGCTGTGAATCCATCTGATTCCGTACGAAATGAGGATGGCAAAGACTGCATGCTACTTGCAGGCCGAAGGGAACTAGATTTTGGATTTGGATCATTATTCGGGGGATCTCTAGAAACACCTGGCAAACCAAGAGAAAGATCAAGTGCCTCCAACGTATTATTACTATCATCTTTGCGCTTACCAATGACAATTCCACCACCACCTGCCTTAGCCCGCTTTGTTGCTTCTGAAGAGAAGATCAACTCAAACCCTCTACTGCTCTGGCCTTCCATGCCGTCATCTTCTCCAAAAGAACGTGCTTCATCAGAGACAGATACTGCAAGCCTTTTCCCCTTATCTCTGCTGCCATGGTTCGTAACCCTATCTGGCATAAGCTCCAAAGTTATTCCATGTTTATCAATGTCTATGGCTGTATCATTACATGACCCAGAAATACCAATCGCAATTCCTGTCTCATTCTCAAGACCAATAGCCTTTTGCTCTTTCTGCTCAATCCTCACCTTCTCATTCTCAATCTGCTTCTGCATACGTTCAACCTCTTTATCCACTTGTCTCCCTACACCGCTCTCACCCTTCTTCTCCACTAATCCTATCTCCTGTTTCTTCTCATGTACATCTACAACTAAAGGAGATGCTTCTATCATGGCAGTCTGGGCGTCCTTATTTTCGTCAACCGACTGCTCTTCTCCGACCTTTCCTGGTTCACCAACAGGGGAAGCTGCACGCTGTTGGCGTTCTTTCACATTTTCGGTCATTTCCTTCCCATCTCCAACCACCATTGGTTGTTCCAGTAACACTTTCGATTCTTCCCTGTCCTTCCTTTCCAACTCATCCTGAACCCGATTTTCCACCGTTACCATTTCACGGTCCACCCCAGTCTCTTTTCTATTCTCACCATCTGTCTTCCCCTTGTCGAAATTTGAAACATCAACCCGATTCTCGCGAACTTTTTCCGCAACCCTACACTCCACCTTAACCTTGACGACCGGTACCCCATCCAACTTAGCCTTCTCGGCCCTCGCGGGCTCCGGCTCCAACTCCCCCTCCTCCATCTCACAATCCCCACTAACCTCCTTCCTCTCCCTCCTCCCCTCCACCGGCTTCTTAACCTCCACGCTCCTCGACCTCTCCTCCCCCGAATCCTCCTTCGTCCGCGACTTACTCCGATCCTCCGACGCAACCCGACTACTCCGGTCCTCCGAGGCAATCCGACTCCCTCTCCCGAACGAAACCTCACTAACCTCCTCCCTCAAAATCGGCGCCCTCCTCCACGACGCCCCGAACCCATCCTCCCGTCTCGACCTCTCCCTCTCGGACCGAAACCCCTTCGGAAACTCCCGTCTCGGAACCGAAAAGCTCTCCGACCGCCGGATCTTCTCGCCGTACCCGAACCGCCGTTCGGGGGCGTCCCAGTACCGGTCGGAGCGGCGGTCGAAGGCGTCGAAGTCGTGGTCGAAGCGTTTCCGGGAGGAGGAGGAGGCCTTCCAGGAGTCGGAGCGGTGGTGGGAGAAGCGGCGGTGGGAGGACGAACGGTCGAGATCGCGGCGGGACCAGTTCTTAGGGGATCCCGAGGAGGAGGAGAGATCCTCACCGTAGGATCGTGGCCGCTTCATCACCGATCGGGAGATGAAACCCTAGATTGGGATTGGGGGTGTCGGAGAGGAGACGTGACTCATCGGGGAGGAGAAGAGAAGAAATGGGACTTTTTTTTTTTGGTTTTGAATTTCTCGTTTCGTTTCGTTTTTTATGTTTTCGTTTGTGGCGGTTGGATTGGAGATGGACGGCGGTGGGGAGACCACGTTGAGGACGTGCTGGGTGCGATAGGGATTGGGATTGGAGGACAGCAGTCAACCAACCTTTTTCATTTTTTATTGTTTATGACTTTATTGTTTTTTAAACAAAATTGTGCGTTTGATTGATTAGTTTCACTTTCATTTCATTGGCAGGAACGAAGCTGGGTGAAGTTGATATTTCCGCTTCCTAAATTTTCTTTCCTTCTAATTTTAACAACATCACTCACCCCGACCTCATTTTCTCCTCCAACTCAATTTCTCTCTTTGTCACGTCAGTAAAAAATATTATACAACCCAACCCAACCCATTTTTTACTCCTTAACCTCAACATCACTTTCAACACTCTCTCTTTTCCACATAATTTATTAACTTCATTTTCTATTTCATCACAAAAAAACATAAACTACTAAATAAATTATTCTTACAGTAACTTAATCTAATTAAATTACATTAATTGTCAAATAATTTCAAAAAATTAGATTTAATAATGATCACTCCAACGGGTAGGTCGGGTTGGTAATTAGATTTGTTTGAGATTTATTAGTAATTATCTACCGATTTTTTAGGTTACTAATTCATATTTTGGTGAATCAGGATAAATTCATGTGTTCTATTTTACTAGGTAATTTTATTTAATTACTTATATTTATTTATACTAATTTTGATTATTTATATTTTTTTACTAATTTTCATTAATTATTTTCGTTTATTTTAATTTCCAAAATTTAATTCTAATTATATAAAAACATATACATATCAATTAAATATTATTTAACAAATAAAAAAACTAATTTTTAATATTTATTTAAAAAAAATGGGCCAACCCGGTCGAAACCCAGGTCGGGCCCCGACCTGGGCCGACCCCCCATTAAGGGGCCTGGTCGACCCGACCCGACCCCAAAAGACCATCCGTCAAGGAAGGTCTAAGTAATATGTTTATATGTCCCAAGTTACGAAGTTTTTGTTAAAACACTTCAAGATTTTCAAGTTTTATTTTGTAAACTTTTTTTTTACAGTGTTTCTGCTCAAACTCGGTTGCTTTGATAAGTTGACAACGTAAGGATTGACCGGATTACTAATTCAGGTTGACTAAATAAGTTTAAAGTTATAACTTATAACAATCAATGGACAAAAGTACAAGTCAAACGTGGTCAGAAGTTCTTATATTACCATTTGACGAGATTCTACTTGGCTTGGAATTTACTTCGCGATAGTTAATTACTTACATTTATTTATACTAATTTTGATTATTTATATTTTTTTACTAATTTTCATTAATTATTTTCGTTTATTTTAATTTCCAAAATTTAATTCTAATTATATAGAAACATATACATATCAATTAAATATTATTTAACAAATAAAAAAACTAATTTTTAATATTTATTTAAAAAAAATGGGCCAACCCGGTCGAAACCCAGGTCGGGCCCCGACCTGGGCCGACCCCCCATTAAGGGGCCTGGTCGACCCGACCCGACCCCAAAAGACCATCCGTCAAGGAAGGTCTAAGTAATATGTTTATATGTCCCAAGTTACGAAGTTTTTGTTAAAACACTTCAAGATTTTCAAGTTTTATTTTGTAAACTTTTTTTTTACAGTGTTTCTGCTCAAACTCGGTTGCTTTGATAAGTTGACAACGTAAGGATTGACCGGATTACTAATTCAGGTTGACTAAATAAGTTTAAAGTTATAACTTATAACAATCAATGGACAAAAGTACAAGTCAAACGTGGTCAGAAGTTCTTATATTACCATTTGACGAGATTCTACTTGGCTTGGAATTTACTTCGCGATAGTAAAAAATTAAACTTGAGTTTTCTAATATTTTTAGGGAATTACTATTCGTCGCCGGAAAACTACTTAAATCGTCCCAAAAATAATATTTTTACCCTTAACAAATCAATTAATACCGATTTCGTCCCGTGTCTTTAAACAAGGTGTTCGACTCAGTTTTACTCACATTCCCAGTACCAACACCACGAAAATGTCTGGCGAAGCACCAGAATCAGGTGAGGTAACGGGGACGGAATTTTTTTCCAGACTCGGACGTCTGCCTAAGCCGCCTCCACATAGGTGGATGCGGTTTAGCCACACGCCTCCACCTCGCTGGAGGCGGCTTAGATGCACGCCTCCACAAAGGTGGAGGCGGCTTAGCCAGACGCCCATTTTTTTTGTTTTTTTTTAAATTCAAATTTTTCAGGTTCCGTTGCAAGATTTCGGTAGTGATCGAGTAGATTACAGTGAGCTTTTTGACAGTAAAGAAATATTTACAACAATCGAGGAAGGTTGTAAATGGGCGAAACAAATTGCAATAGGAGCTGATTTTTTTTTGGTTATATCATCGTACAAACCAAAAGCAGATAACCGGATGGATTATTACCTTAGATGTGATCGCAGACGTGAGATGAGCTCTCGTGATACGAGTATTGCACTGCGAAAGAATACGAAAAGAATACGAGATCGTGATGAATGTGTTATTGTTTCTAGTAGCATGTATGGGCAGCACAACCACCCATTGTCAGTTTATTCAGAGGGTCACTGACAGGTCAGCGGACTTAGTGCTGGGGCAAAGCAAATTGTTCGTGATATGACAGAGGCACAAGCAAGACCCAGTAACATTTTGTTGGCGGTAAAGAAGAAATTTCCGAACGATAATCCGAATCAAAGACACATTTACAACTTCAGAGAGTACATGAGGAGGACGAAATCTGAAGACAGGAATCCCGCACAGCAGTTTCTCAGAGAGGTAATGCAGCATAAGTATTTGCATTGGATTGTGGCAGATGAAGAAACTAATGTCTTGACTCACGCATTTTTGGCACATCCGACTTCAGTTCAGTTGTTGCGTACATACCCATTCGTAATCTGTATGGATTCGACGTATAAGACGAACAAGTACAAGATGCCTTTGTTTGAGATGGTTGGAGTTACTCCAACAAACATGAATTTCCTCGTCGGATATGCGATTTTGCAGGATGAGACCGAGTCTAGTTACCGGTGGGTGTTGGAGAGGTTGCAAGATCTGTTATTGGATATTGTTAGCCCGACAACAATAATTACGGACCGGGAGATGGGTCTGATGCGACCAGTAGCAGAAGTTTTTCCTGAGTCAGCTCATTTACTATGCACCTGGCCTATCAACAAAGACGTGTACAACTACGCATACCACGTATTCGGCAAGGACAAGCAGTCTGCAGAGATTTTCAGGCGTGGAAGGTGGAGGAAAGTCATGATTTCTGATTCACAGACGGATTATGATAGAGCAGTCCGTAATCTGAAAGATTCTTTCAAGTCCTGGCCAGTGCTCACGGAGTATGTGGAAGACACGTGGTTGGTGCATAAGGAAAAATTCGTGTTGAATTGGACGAATAAAGTTTTTCATTTCGGCAACACTACTAAAGTGCACATTTGGCTCTGAAAGAGTGGATCACTACATCGACTGCCGCTCTCGACACTCTTTTCGACCGCGTCAACTCGTCTATTGAAATGCAGCTGACGAATATTCGGAACTTTCTTGAAGATTCGAGACGTCGAAATTTGGCACAGTACATAGGTCCTCTATTTCAGCATATAAATGGCCGAGTTTCGCATCACTGCTTGTCGTTAATGACTCAGGAGTTGAAGAGAATGCAAGACTTAAGTGATGAAATTGAATATCGTTGTGGGTGTGCTTTCCTGACAACACATGAGATTCCTTGTGCCTGTACCATGTATGAGTGTTTGGCGTCAGGTGATGAAATTTATTTAGAGCAGATTCATCCATTCTGGAAAACACTTGTTATCGGAGAAGGAGTCCAGATGTCACAGTTTGTTGATCGGTCAGCACAAGACGCCGAGCATTTTCGGAAGCTAGTGGATGAGATCTCGGAGAGCGCCCCTGCAGTATTTCGTAGTGCCTCTCGTATTTTATACGAACAGTTACACCCCGATCAGTCGAATTATGGAGAACCCAAAGAAAATACTAAGGTACGAGGTCGACCTAGGGGAAAGTCGACACGTCGGGACCCGAGTGCCTTCGAGTATGCTGAGCGAGGTCGTGGTCGGTCTGGCAGTAGTGGAAGCAGGGGTCGTGGTCGGTCTGGCAGTACTGGGAGCAGGGGTCGTCGGTCTGATTCGTCTCGATCGTCCGTGAATACGGGAACAAGATCTTCTGGTATGTCGATATCTTTGTTGTTATGTTATTTAATATATTTCAGTAATCTAAATGAGGTTGAATATATTATCTCCTAATTTTGTTGTTTTAATTAATTTTTATTTACCTATCTTACAGTGTCCGGACGGGTTGACGTGAACAACTTCTCATATAATGATAGACTGCCAGGAATCATTTTACCATTTCTGGATAGGTGGAATGACGTACGTGCTGATGGCAACTGTGGATAGTAAATGTTACCATTTCTGGATAGGGGGAGGCGGTTCCTGCGACCGCCCTCTCGTTGGGTCGGACGTCTTCCGCGGACGCCCGACTCAAAAATATTTTTTTAAAATTAATTGAAATAAACAAGGTAATTTACCAGATGTGAGTAGTCAGGGGTCTCCGCTGGTTCTTTTCCTGGCCTCCGAGACATCTTATGTGGTGAATAGAAGAGTGATGTGAAGAGAAAGTTGTGTTAAAAGAGTGAAATGAGGAGTTATATTAATAGAAAGTGTAGAGAGGCAAAATGGTAATCTTACGGACAATTTAAGTAGTTTTACGGCGACGAATATCAGTTCAATATTTTTAACCTTTTGGGTTTTGTCAGCTGAGTCGTTATCTTATTGTGACGTGCAAGACCAAAATTTACCACGAATGGGTTAGGTTGCTTTGGTTTTTCATATCGTGTGATGACACGAAATATAAGTATTTTTATGGTGTCTTTTCTGATATACATAAAGTTTATTTCTGCAAAAAACATAAGATGGGGACGTGGTAACCGTTGGGGGTATTAAGTACATAAGTAAACGGGAAGTACATGAAGTAATTAAGCTGCATTATTTTCCAAGTTAAGTATTTCTAACATCTGAACTTGTTAATCACTTACGCATGCTTTGCTTTTGTTTTCTTTAGTTTTGGTTTTGTTTGCTAGCATATGTAGTCACGTTGCCGCTTTCAGACGTTGAAATCAAGTTCAACAGACCTCATTATAATTTAGTTAGCCCTAGGCCCCTAGTCATCACATAAAATTTACTACCAAGATCTGTTGAGTTGAATTACTGTGTGGATTTTAAACATATTCGAAGTTCAACAGACCTCATTAAACTCAGGTTAAGTATGAAAAACTTGACTTCGTTTCCATGTTTTTTTTCTTCTTCTTTGACCTTCTACTTGATCTTTTATCAATACCTTTTAAAATGTATATATTTGAAAAATTAGAAAAGACAAATAAGTGAAAACCTACTCCGCAATTGAGGGGAAAGGAGAAGATTGTTGGGTCCATGTGGAGGTGTCAATGGATATCCGAAATTCAGAATTTGTTTGCATTCGTATTCGAGATTGAACAAATTATATCTGAAATGCGTATTTGTATCCGGGATGAAATATTCGTCAACTCGCAGAGCATATATGAATATTGGTCCAACTAAATAACATCCGCTCCGAGACTACATATTTGTATTTCAACATCTGTATTTGTATCCATATACTTATTCAATATATTATTATACCTAAAAGTATCTATATTTCCACCTTATGTGATTATATTTTGAATAAAAAATTTAACTTTATTTACTAAAATAAAAATGCATCCACTAGTTATATTTTTTTAAGTGTTGAATATTGTTATTATTTTCGGAACATGAAGCTAAAAGTTGGCATAAATTATATTAACATTTGAAACCAAATAAATGTGCCGATGTATGGGATTTTTTTAAGTGAAAACAAAAAACGTTATGAGGTGGGTCATTATGTCTACAGATACGTATATTATCTGTATTTGCGCAGAATTTGTCACATATCCAAACAGATATAGACTTCTCGTATCCGCAACAATATGTATTTGTATTCGCATCTATAATTTTTATGTGGATATATTTATATCTGATCCGTTGACACCCCTACGCGTGGACTTGTTTGACATGTCTCGTGATATACCAAGTGAGGTTGGAGAAGTCTTGATAAGTCAATGGTAGATGATGATGTTGTGTATTACAAGTGGTCGTCGTGGTTAGTGTTTTCACTGAGGTAAACATTACCAACTGAGGTTAGCTCAATTGAGAGATCTATTGTTTTGAGACAGTCAAGACTAAATATCAACGGTCTTATTCTAATGTTTGGGAGGTCGAAATTTAAAAATGGGGGTGATGAATAGTAGAGTGGATATGATTTGTCTCTCCTTATATTTAATTGTTTTTCAGTAAACTATTTTTAAGGTGTGATTGGTTTTCCAGAAAATTTCAAGGGAGTAGGAAATTGAACTTCTAGAATAATTCTAGGTGATTGTTAACCCGGAAAATTTTAAAAAGTTTGGAACTTAGAGTTTTAGGAGAAGTTCCATGACTTAATAACGTGCATTCAAAGTGACAAAACGTCCACTCTAAAATAAGTGTAAGTCATGGAAGCGAATATCAAGAGTTTCATTAACTTCCTGGGTATACAAATCACATCCTTACTCGTACTCTTGTACTTGCTTAAGGAACTAATCTTACTTCTACTCTTGGTACAAGTAATATCTAGCCGTCTAGGGTTGTTTATTTTGGAGATTGTTTTGAGGGCTCTTTTGGAGATTACTTTGGGCTTGTTCCAATTGGTTTTTAACCAACATAGAAAGTTCAGTTGTGTCATGTTTAGAGTCGAACAGATTGGATTTGAGGAATTGCATAAAAAGGAGTTAGTAGTTAGAACCCTTTGGTTATTTGCCTTTTCACTAGCATCCAAGCTAAGGTTTGGAGCTTCCACCGGAGCGGGAGTTCAAAGATTTGCGGGGAAGATTTTTTGGTGATTGGAAGAAAAAAAATCTTGAAGATGTGGAGAGCAATCCATCTCCATCTTAACCATTGGTTTGACTTCCGAAGTCGCAGAGAGGAGGATAAAAAACGCCCCTTCCTAGCCCCACCTCCAACTCGAACCTCGTTAAGTCTGTGTTTATTCGTAGTTAGCACGTGGATTGATTGGAGAGTGTAAACGAGTCGAGTGAAATTTCAAGTCATAAGTATTATTGTAATAACCTTAATCTAAACACCCTAATTAAACTAAATTAAACCTAATTAACCTTAATTAAACATGCTATAGTAAAAGAGTGAGGTGGAGTTGAGGATAAGAATTAGATTTTCCTATAAATAGAGGTGTTAGATAAAAAATAAAACGTTTTCCTCTTTGCTTGAGTTAATCAGAGAGTGAGAGAGAGGATCTTGGAGGAGAAGAAGAATGAGAGAAGGAGAAGGAGAAGAAGTGAAGGAGAAGAAGTGAATGAGAAATGTTGGGTTAGGCTTGCCAAAGCTTGGGAGGATTCCACGAACTTCAAAAAGGTATGCCAAGTCTTCATTATAACTCACATAAGCTTTGTGGGTGTTGGGGATCGGCGTTGATGTCGAATTTCCCGTCGAATTGCAACCTATTCAGAGGTTGAAGACGGCAATCGATCGACCGGTGTCTGTGGGCAGTCGACTGATTCTATTATTATATTGTTTTGCACCCGCAAACGGTCGAACGATGTTAGAGGACGGTCGACCGTTATGCCAGATTTCTGCGGGAAAAAAGGTTTAATGCTGTTATCGGCCGAACGGATCCACTTCGCCGGTCGACCGAAACAATGAGAATAGGTCGGTTGGGGGTTTTGACTTATTAAACGGTCGAACATCCTTAACCTGGTTCGACCGATCTATTCGATGCTAAGTCGGTTGAGAGCTTTGACCATCAAAACGGTCGACCGCTCTTTAACTTTCGGTCGACCGACTGAGCATTTTAAATAAGCAGTAGAGTGCCTGTGTTCGGTCGAACTGTATCTCAGTTCCGGTCGACCGAATATGACTTGGGCAAAATGCTGAGAATCCCTGATATCGGTTGAACGGACCCTTGGTTCGACCGGTCGGATATATATATTATAAATATTGTATAGCGTAGACCATCCAAACGGTCGACCGCTAGATGACTTTTGTTCGACCGATTGGTCGGTAATTCGGTTGGCGTGGTTCGACCGATACACTTGTTTGTACAGTACCGAGTACTGTGTGGAAAACCGGTCGACCAGTGTGCTTGTAGCGGTTGACCGATCTGCCGCAGGTTGGTGGATTTATCCACACGCGAGCCGTCGAGTTTAGGTCGACTACCGGCTCTGAGGCAACGGTCGATTACCGGCCTTGGGAGCGACAGATTTCACCTTCGACGAGGGCGTATTATTGTTGAGCCTCTCATATCGTGCGGGGTGTGAGAGATGATTGCCGTAAACCTTGGGTTGTTTGCTGGGGTTTGTCGGTAGGCCGAGGATGTTTCGGCAGGGTGCGCGTCTGGCGGCTCTTGGGGGAGCAGCGGCTAACGTCTGACCCGAGTTGTGCATTCGGCGGGCTGACTCGCTCATGGGGTGGCGACGTAGTACCGGGGTTCCTTTCTGCGGCTCTTGGTGAGCAGTGGTGCCGACTGACCCTTGTGAGGCAGCGGTTGACTGACTTGACCCTCGTGGTGTGACAGGAGTGGTTCAGTACCGCGGAGGCGGTGAAGGGTATTATTGTGGACCCGATGTGGATGATCATGTGCATTGCATTGCATTGTCTTTAATTTTTTTTTTGTATTTTAGGAGGTTTGGCATACGGGGTTCCAGTAGGGAACTCAGTCATGTTTATTTGTTTGCATTTCAGGTAGCGAGCAGCATTAGAGTCGAGGTGGTGACCGAGGAGGGTGCCCCCGGAATCTGATCATGTCTTCTCTTATTTCCTTTTGTTGAGGTAGTGATTACCCAGTTGTATTCATTTTTGTTGTAATCACAATTGACTCATATGTATTTTGACTTCCACGTGGATCTATATCTTTATATATATATATATATATATATATATATATATATTTCATCTTGTTGTCTCGTGACGTGCCCGGTGTTGACCATTGACGGTCTTTTATATTGTTTAAATTTTTCACTGTTTTCGGGGACGTTACAATTATCTTATGTTATTAACAAATATAAAAAATAATATAATTTGTGCAATAAAAAATTCAAACCGAACTATTGAGTCGAACTTCAATTTTTTCGAGTTCAAGCAGTTCATTTACCGAACCAAGTAAGACTATTTTTTGATTTTTTTATCAAAATTCTTCATTTTCAAGTTAAATCATGTTCGAACGTTTTTCGAGTCGAATTCTAGCCAAAGTTTACAACCCTAATTGAATGTAGTTTGTGCCAAGTTTCTTGTTTTTAAGGTATTGCGGCTTGTTTTGATCATTTTTTGGTTGTATGATTTGTTAGTATTCACTTTATGCTCTTGATTGGATTGGATTGGATTGCACTCAAGTTGTTCAATGTTTTACACGAGAGTCCAAGCATACGTGCTATCGGATTGCTTCCACCAAACTGTTGACCGCTTGCAAAACTATATCAAACCAGTTAAGGCTGAGATCAGAAACTTGCACATCAATTAACCCAATTCTAATCGGACTGGACTGACTTTGAATTGGACCTATTTAAACCGGTATTAAGTTTTTATACGTACATTAGTTAGTCATCTTGAGCCGATTTCAATCCGACTTAGTTTAAAATAAACAATGTCACAACTCATATGATTTATGAACAAATCAAGACACTGTGGTCTTATGGATCCGCATGAAGTAATTTTTAACATATTATTAGTTCCAATTGACGCAGACTTATAACAAACAGAAGAGAATTCACACGCTAATGGTGTATTTTCATGGTCAACGCATCTTGAAATTGTAATGTAACATTGTAAGAAGGAAAAAATGTGGTTGTATGAGTTATAATAGTTGACTTTGCTGTGTCCCTTAAAATTAAATCATTTTAGTAAACTTTTTTTAAAATCAATCTGAATTACATGTATTCTTTTCTTTTAAGTTATAACATGTTTAACTTTTAGGTCGATCCATGTTAATTTCACCATGAATCTAAAATGTTTATATTTAGACAAATGAAATTTATTGAATTCGAAGTTTCGAATCAATGTTTATGATGATTCATTTGATCTGAAAAATTTACCACGTGCTCCTTGTACATGGTATATCTCACCCCTAATTTTTCATAAGAAAAAAATCTAATAAAAAAAAAATTGAAAATAAAGTGTCACGACCTAGATGACTATAAGACTACAACCCATCAACCTCTTATAAGAAACACAAGAAAAATATGTTTTGACACATGTAAGGAGAAACTAGTAATTAAGCCATCCACCAATACAAACCTTAATTTACACTCAAACCAAAACATTACTCCGTAATTAACTCAAACTTAATCTTCATTTCGACAATCTCAACAAGTGCAACTCAACCACCAAAGATGACTAATAAGTCAACATTGATCAACCAAAAGAAAATCTCATCTCCCACAAAAAAATCTCCTTCAAAAGCCCCACCTTCCAACTCTCCCAATCCCCTCTCCTCTCCATACAAACTCCCAAGATATTTTCCAAACTTATATTGCACTTCTCTTCCTAAAAAAGAAAAAAACAATTACACCAACATGATCGTATCCTCCTTTTCCATGGCTTCTTCTTTCCCACTCACATCTCATCCAAAACTTCATTCCCTTAGGAGGCCAACACCACCACTTTCCCTCCCATGCAAGGCCATGAGCCCAAAAGGGTCACCCTCAAAGGAGGAGAGAGAAGAAGAGGAGAAGAGTTGGGTGGTGTCCATGAGAGAGAAGGTGGTGGGTGAGGCTACCAAGGTGAGGGAAAGCTTGAGGCCAAAACAGAAGGGAGATTGGAAAGATGTGGTGCTCATGAGCTTGTCTTTTGCTGTTTATGTTTACATATCTCAGAAGATCGTTTGTGCTTATTGTGCTTGGAGGGCATTCTTAATTAGCAACTGGTAGTTTTTTATTATTACTAATTAGTTGTGTATACGTGAAACATATCTGTGTTTGTTTGTTTTTAAATTACAGATGTATTTAATTAGAATATTGGTTTATGGTTTTTACATGTTCATTTTGTCATTAGATGTGACCTCAACGTTAAATGGTTTAATATCCTTTTTTTTAAAAAGGTTTAATATCTATAGTTAGTTGATAGTTCACTAATTTTATTGCGTAATTATTTTCTTGTCGGTCATATTTATGATAAAAAATACTTTGCTGCCTTCCACAATGAGAATTATCAATCTAGTGAATCGTTGAAAATTGTATATACATAGAACGATATGTTAAGTTTTTCTACTTACTATTAAAGCCTTCATATTTAATTATGTTGATTAAATTTGTCTTGAAGAGATTAATTTGAAGACCACTCCGACGGATAACTTAATTATAACCAACAATGTTATGCGAAGTTTTTGTTACAGATATGAGACTTCATTGCTGCAAAAACCTGTGAATATTCATTCTACTGAAGTCAATACATAAAGTGATAAATGTACATATAACAAGGACTTAAATCCTTCTATTCATAGAACAACTTATAGTGTCTGATATTTGAATTTATATTATAATCTTAGATAATGTTCACAGTGTTGGAAAAAGAAAAATTGAACTAAATGGTTTGCAAAACCAACACTATTGATCAAATTCCTTGCAGAGAAAAACAAATAAGGCTTGTGGTCAAACAAACCAGGTGTCATATGGGCCGGTCCATGTAGCCTCACTTTACTTGTGTGACATACCCAAGCCGTTAGGTGCCTTTATATTATGGGTTTACATGGGCCATTTGAAAGTGAATATTATATAAAAGTATCGAGTAGGGTTGAGCTTCGGTCCGGATTCGGACCGAATCTGGACTGGACCGGACCCGGATGCTCTCCGGGTCCGTACCGAAGATCAGACCGGTCAGATTCGGTCCGGACCGAACCCGAACCGATCGGTCCGGTCCAAAAACCCAAACCGGATTGAATTTTTGTGGGGCTTTCGGATTTTGGACCGAGTTCGGACCAGACCGGACCGAAACCCGAATCCATCCCGAGGTCCGGACCGAAAATTGCTCTCCCCTAGTATCAAGACTCAAGAGAGACACATTAATATCGGTAAATTGTCCATTATATTGCAAATTTGCAACCTCCAGGTTTTATTGTTTTACTCTTGACTTGTAATTACGTGTAAAAACATACAAGAGAAAGGGTCACAAATTCACAATGCCACATGGCTAAGGTAGCATAGAACTACTTTGGTTAATGGTGGCCGAACAAGTTAAACACAAGCCAAAATGTCAAACAAACACGATAATTATGGAACCTTAATTTGTGGGACATGAATGTAGCAAGATTGGACGCTGAACATGGTGAAGCTCGGCTTGGAGAATGTTGGAAACTTGGAATCCAGGCTGGATAGTGTTTTTAATCTCTAGAGCCCAAACAAGTTTAATTTTCAAGTTGCCACGTGTAATGGTACCAAACTATGTCACGAGATGCACTGCTTAAACACGTACCATCAAATTTCAATTTGTATGTTCGTGAATCGTGATCGAACATTTTTGTCTTTTAAGAACTATCAACTATTAACCGTAGCTATTATTCTAAATGTTGAATATTAGGAGGGTCTTTGTGCATAGGAAAATATTGGCCAATAGATTGGATGGTCAAATGAAAAATAATGGAAAATAGAAATGAGAGGAAATTAATTTCTTTTTAATCCATTTTTTGTTATTTGTCTAGTCTACCGAATCTACTAAAAATTTAAAAAACTGAATTTATTAACTATCATTTACGGAAATTGATATTATTTGTAAATGTTGTATATATAAATGTTTAATTTTATTGGAATAGTATGTTATACGTTAACATTTAAATACACATTGCACATTTTAGTATAATGTAACTTAAAAATGTGATGGGTGAATTATATTATATATATACATTGTTGAAAAATTAGTTAATTAAAAAGATTATTGTACTCATGCACTTTTAAACAATACACTAAATTAAAATTTGAATAATATTTTATTTTAACAAGACAATATGAAGTTCAAAATGTATCTTATGATTAATCTTTTAATCTAGTTTTATGGTAATTTTGTAACATATTGTCATGGTTTTTTAAGCATGGGTTTGTGCACCAGAATTTTAACGGAAAATAAAGTAAATTCCATTTTACTAGAATTTTCCTAATGTTTGTGTCGTAGAAGGAAAAAGAAAGACAATCATATTGTTTAAATTTTAAAATATGATTTTAATGTTTCTGTAGTTAAGTTTTTTATGTAATAGAAATAATTATTAAAAAAGTTTGATTGACGTATATATTTTTTACAACTTTGCTGCACTATCCGTTGATTTTTCTGTTAGGAGTATGAGAAACTGAGGTAAAATATTCCAGTACATTCTGAATGGTAGAGTGAAACATAGAGAAAATAATTTTCTTTTTATAAGACCTACATTTTTGTTTCTCTATGTTTTCAGAAACACCCCTACGTGTTCAAAACTTCAAATACTCACCAAAAATAAAGCAAATAAAAAACTTACCAAACCTATATGCACATGTCAGTATGTCACGATTATTGATAGGTGCGTGTGTACGTGTGTGTTTGTAATATATATTGATGTGATTTACGTTTTTTCGTTGTTAAAAAATGTTGGCTAATCACGTGATTATAACTTTGAAAGCACTACTAAGACGAGGTGTATTATATATTTGATTATGGAAGTTGGTATTAATTACACGTGCATGGCAGAAGAGTATGTACTGTTGTCAGAAAGTATTTTGGGTTCTGTACGAGACATTTTTTTAATACAAAGATTTGGTTTATGGTTTTGCGAGCTGACCGTTGTGTTGTGTGATTGTTGCCTTATGGGCGACTAATTAAAGTGAAAGGGAGGTTAATCTTCAAAGAAAAGACCTTTGTTTGCAACTACTAGCACCTAATTAATGGTCATGCAAGTTCAGTACTTCTATCTATAATAAAAACAGGGAATAATCATGTTTATTGTATGTAGATTCAGAGGACTTGTTGCTCAATTAAAAACAACAACTGACTCTAGTTGTTTCTTTAGTCCATGCAAGTTAAAATTCAAACGTGGTTATCATTATGTTTCCGGAACATGGTTGTGTATTACAAGTCAAATAAATTACTTTTACGTTACGTAGATTAATTCCATGCAACTTGCATATTTCTGGTCATACCTACGCTACGTACGTACCTGTAGAGTTTTCTGAATGAGTTTAGTAATATCGTTGTGAGCAATCATGTCAACCAACATAAGAATATATTTGCAACCTTAAGTTGATTCACGAAGTTATATAGAAGTAGATACTAAATAGGATTCATTGTAGTTTGTCGTCCTCTAGTCTGAGTTGCACATTGTATTCTTGAGCTTTAAGACGTTGCATTTCCTTATCGTTTCATTGATTGTTATTTTGATCGTTAAGTTAAAAAATATTCTGAAACTACTTTTTACTCGAATCTCTTACTATTAATACTCCACCATTCCACTTCTTAACCAAATAAAATACAAATCGGCATGAATTTTCAAGTCATAACCTCTTTTTCTAAATCTGACTCGTTTTTTTGAAAATTTTGGGAAAATTTTCTTTTGATAATAAGTAGGTTAATTTTAGTCAAAGTAGGTTAGGTAACTACACGAGTCATTAGTCGTTACAAAAGTGCGGATCGATTAGACTTCAGTCCTATCCTATGCGACTAGTCCTTCTACCCCAGTTGGGAATTGGTATACGTTCATTCTCATTGTCTGTTTGGGAAACTCAAATTGCTCAAACATTACTCAAATATTCAATGTCCTGATCACACGTTACTCAAATTGCAATCTTCTGCTCCATTAATGAACAATCTTCATTCACACTTGCACGTAAGGCTCCATTTGGTAAAGAATATGACTTAGTGGGACATAAGTTTGGTCACAAGGTGAATAAGTTTTGGGTGTATAAGTTTGGGACAAAAAACACTACACTACAAAACGAAACCTAATTCCTAATTCCAAACCTTGTGCGCGCTTCCAATTGATTGGCACGGAACAACATATGGCGGCTAGTGGAAGATTTCCAAATCAATAAAAACATGTCCGGTATATATCACAGATTCACGCCCAGCTCAGCATCCCACCTTAAGTTCAAAACTTGAATTCTAACCTGTACTACATATACTAATCCAGGGTCGTTGAAATTTCAAACTAGTGTTTGATGTAGAAGGTTTTTAAAAGGCGTTTGTAGTTTGGAGGTTAGTCATTTTGACACAATTGTTTATATCATTAATTAATGTTTTTTTTGTCTCCATTCCTCCACTTACGTTGATTTGTTTATCAAATTGGAAATCATACCCACTTTTGTTGTCCTCGTTGCAAGTGGGATCATACAAAACCTGGTGACAGATGATACCCAATACCCATGCATGCAAGTAGTTTCTTAAGTTGGGGTTCGTTTGGGGCTTTATTTGTTCTGGTTCTTAAGATTTGAAACGTTGAAGTAAAGGTATGTCGACTTACGAGTCGACAGTGAAAGGAAGCACTATTAAACTTTTCTGACTTCGAAAATGATGTTGTGAAATCAAACTCTGAAAATGAAATAAGCATTAGTAATGTAACATCCCGAAATAGTAAAAATTTAAAAATTATTATCAAGATAACAGAGACCAATAATCAAAAGACGGGGACTGTTACTTCTCATAAAACATATAAGTGGTGCACCAAATTACACCAGAGTTTGTCAAAAGCTACATGATTACATCAGATAAAACAAAGGAGATACAAGTAATCATGTCGACCTCAGTGGTCCAAACGAGAGGATCTGATCCCAAAATGCGAGCGTCTGCTGATCACCACCCAACTGTACCTACTACGGTCCTGAAATAAAACATGCAACAACAATGCCCGAGTTTCCATAAGGAAACCCCGTATGCCAAGCTCACATATATGCATGTAGTAGTACAAATGAACATATCATACTAGTAGCATGTCATGTCATCAACAGTAAGGAAAACAGTTCCCCCGAATGGTAAAACAGGACATCAGTCCGACAATCATCATCGAGTCTCCCAAGGAGACCTACCGTAAGCACATACGATCTAGCGGAACAAGACGTGACGCTCCCTACACGCGGCTATACTAATCATGGGGTTCGGCAAGGAGCATCCGCCAAGTCCGCGTCATAAGAAACAGATCTGTAACTTCGTGGTCGAAACCACACCAACGGAGCCGTCCCTCGGTCGGTCCATCAATCATCATCTCAGTAGGTGCCCATCTGAGGAAAACATAGTCGGAACAACATCGGCTCATCAATCATCATCGCCGGAACAACATCGGCGACATCACCGACACATCATCGGTGGTCCAACAATACGTCTGACACAACATCGGACGAGTCCAGACCGAAGTCTGTCAGGTCATCAGGCTCCACGAGCCGTAAACACCAACCGTACCGCTATAAAAGTAGGGCAGCGACCTTCGTAGCCATTCAGACCGGTAGTCACCTCACCCAACGACAGTTGCGTGCTCGCACAACATCATACATTGGGATCCGCGATCCCTCAGGTCTGCTACTCTACAATGAGTTTATCAATCCATCACATCAAGTCACGGTCCATACACGGAGGTGACACGTCCCGAACACCCACACTCTTCCCCACGGCGGTCCCTGGGCAGGCACACATACGCACCCACTGTCACCTCCCGGCTCACGCACAAGGCGAGGACACGAGTTTCCGTGGACAGAGTTGGCATCCAAGAAAGGACCGGGAATCAGTTCTGTGCACAAACGGTCGACCGAAAGAGGTGATCCGGTCGACCGTTCCCAAAAGGTTCGGTCGACCGAAAGTCTGCAACGGTCGAACTCTCTGCGCAAAACCTAAGTCTCAACGGTCGAACAGAGATCTAAAACCGGTCGACCAAAAGAGGTCAAAATCCGGAGTCTGGTCAACATCAATTCAATACTACCGGTCGACTGACTCAGGGGTCTCGATCGACCGAAAACTAACAGGGCATCCTAGCAGCTCTAAGTCATAAACGGTCGAACGCATATAAACAATCGGTCGAACTATCATGCATCTCTATTCAGTATACTTAAGTTCCGGTCGAACGAACCCAAGGAACCGGTCAACCGAAACACAACAGAAGACCCCGACGCACCAGCACAATGCACAACCGGTCGACCGCCACAAGGCATCGTTCGACCGGTGATGGTTAAAGTCGAGCAAAATACACTACATCGGTCGACCGCCTGAAGGAATCCGGTCGACCGTTGGTCGTCTGCAACCTTGCGTCAGCCAAGGATTTACGTCGTTCTCGTCGCTGGAGAGCTCTCCGACCTCCTCCGACTGACCAACACAACCCTCACACGAGGGTTAGCACCAACATCACACTAAGAAGCCGACATACCTCTCAAAAGTAACGAAATCCGTCGGAGCCTCGCTCGCGCAACGTCACCTCCGTCTCCTCTTCGCGCGTCCACCTTCGCACGCCTCACGTCGGAACCGCACGACCACGCTCTTCACCGACCACCGGAGTCGTCTCCGCAGCCTCTGGTTCGCCGGAAAGAAGGGAAAGAATGGGAGTGAGAGAGATCAAATGAGAGAGAGAAACATATTTCTTTTTCTTAAACCCAACAACTCCTGCACCAACAGTAACCCGCAACCCTACACCCCTCACCTATCACCAACCCACACCAACAGTAACCCGCAACCCTACACCCCTCACCAACCCACTGTACACACCTCCTCTTTCCCATGCAAACCTCTCCTTAACCACCCATTAACCCCTAATCGGGTTTAGGGTTGTAACAAGTAAAACTATATATTCTTCGAGGGAAAGATTAAGTTGAAACCTATTAGCAAAATAGATGTACAATTCTCTTTTTTATAAAAACAAAAAAGGCATTCAAGGCTAAGATATTAGTCACATTTTGAATTATTTTAAAGGTACTTTCCAAATCATCCATGTATCATGTAATAACCAGATAGAGAGCAGCAGAAGGTTGTTTGGAAAACCAAAAAGCACAAAAGCCAAGGACAAATCAACACCCTGACCTCCTTCTATCTCAATGTGGTAAGTAACAAAGATTGCAGTGGTCGTTCTGGCAACGGCACTATCGCACCCAAAACATTGTTATTGGGTTGGTAGATGTTTTGCACGAATCACGTGCAACATTGTTTTGGTGTCTTAAGCATGTATGTATAATGTATGTGTCTGGTTGCTCCGCCCGTTAAGCAAAGACATTTGCATTGCATTGCTCGGACAACAAATGCACTGGACGGACCTCAAAATAAGAGACTGTAGCATGTTTCGATGTTCCAACCAACACAACAAACAGACCACGCCCGACTGCCCTTTTTGTTTGCCTTTAGGTAACTTATATAATCAGAGTTTGCTTGATACCCTTGTCATAATTAATTTCAGATATCTTTGGTGAATATGGGTTTCCACTGGCTAGCTGTGGTATTGATCTATTTTTGTCTCTCCTTTTTCTAATTTTTTTATCTGTGTTTTCATTTGTTTCGTTAAAAATAAATAACGTTGAAAATGTTTTGTAAGAAACATTTAGAGTTGAATATGAGGGAGAGCGTTAGAAAATGTTTTTGTTGCATGCATTATGTAACGCATAATTTGACTCATTTACAAAGCGAGACGAGGTTTACTTGACAAAATACTAAAAAAGACGATAAATTATGAGAACCAGGTATCCACCTCAAAACCAATTGGTGAAGAGGGGAGGGACCCAAGGATTTATAAGCCCAGGAGAAGCCCACATTCTTCCGATGTGGGACTATCTCTCACACTCCCCCGCACGCGTGTACCGGTATTTTTTTTTTATCCGTGTACACGAGTGGAGAAAAGGTCCCAACCGGGTAGAGTGCGCAGCGGAAGCTCTGATACCATATGAGAGAAATCCACCAAGGTGGTGAAGCAACAACGATCGCAACCCTAACGAGGGTTTGCACATGCACAACCAAAAACGCCAACAAGAGATGAAGACGAAAGCTAGGGTTTAGGAAACCCTTGCGGCGGTGAAGAAGATTTTTTGTTATTCTCATTAGGGTTTTCTTCACCGCCGCAAGGGTTTCCTAAACCCTAGCTTTCGTCTTCATCTCTTGTTGGCGTTTTTGGTTGTGCATGTGCAAACCCTCGTTAGGGTTGCGATCGTTGTTGCTTCACCACCTTGGTGGATTTCTCGCATGGTATCAGAGCACTTACTGGAACCATAATTACTACTGGGAAGTTAAAAGATGACCTTTACTCCCTTCCCAGTAAACCTCATAGAGTATTTTTCTCAAACAGGCAAAGAAATGTAGATTTCCATACTTGGCATTGTAGACTTGGACATCCTAGTCATAGAGTGTTGGAAGACCTCCAAACAAAAGGCAATATTTGCATCACAAAAATGACTACCAGCCAAATTTCTCTATGCAGTAGCTGCCAACTTGGCAAAGCCACTAAACTTCCTTTTGCACAATCTGATTCTTTTTCTTCTGAACCTTTTAATAAGATACACTGTGACTTGTGGGGACCTTCTCCTACTGTGGGAAGAAACAACTTCAGATATTATGCTTGCTTTGTGGATGACTGTACTAGATACACTTGGATTTTTCCATTAAAATTCAAGTCTGATTTCTTTAATTGCTATGTAGTTTTCGAAAAGTTTATCCAAAAGCAATTCAATGTTGGTATTAAAAATTTTCAGTGTGATGGTGGTGGTGAATTTTCCTCAAATATTTTTCAAAACCATCTCAAATCCAGTGGTGTTAATCTGCAAATGTCATGTCCTCACACTCCAGAGCAAAATGGAGTAGTGGAGAGAAGGCACAGACTCATTGTAGATATGGGACTTACTTTACTCATTAATAGTGGAGTATCCAAAAGGTACTGGGTGGAGGCCTTTAACACAGCTGTGTTTCTTTTAAATAGACTTCCAAATAAAACTGGTCATATACCCTATGAGTCTTTGTTTTCAAGAAAACCTGATTATACTTGTCTAAGAGTGTTTGGGTGCTTATGTTTTCCATGTTTGAGAGAGTATGCTCAAAATAAGCTATCTGATAGATCGTCTGCATGTGTTTTTCTTGGATATAGTCTAAGACATAAAGGGTACATGTGCCTTGATCCTCAAACTAAGAAAATCTACATGACAAGGCATGTTATTTTTAATGAAAGTTACTTTCCCTTCAAGAAAATTCCAAATTATGTGGACAAAAATGATTTTGAATCCACTGTTTCTGTGTTTTCTGAATGGTCTTGTGAAAATGATGATTCTTCCACCCATAACAATGATGATTCTATTTCTCAACCTTTTTCTCTCATAAAAAGTGTTGATATAGATTCAACCACATTGCCTCTTGTGGAAAAAGAAAATACAGGTACTGCAGGGGAACCTTGCAAAGACCACAACACCTTTACACAAGATGAGGCTCCACCAGTTTTTTCCCTTACTTCACTTCCAGCACATACCTCAGGTGATACCCTTCCATCTCAAACAAATGAGCATACTAACCCTGTCACTGGCATGTCTCCTACATCACCTAGTTTGCATAATGCTGCAACTACTCATTTAGAAAATCATGTTGACTCTTCACCTCTACACTCAGAATTTACTACATATACTGATAAATCTGATAACACTCAACCACAATCACAACTCTCTATATATGATACAAACACTGAAGCCACATCTTCACATGTTGAAATTAGTGATGACTCACATGAAGAAGTTGTTCCAGTCACCACAACTTTACATACAAACGAAAGTAATAAACATTCTATGACTACTAGATCTCAATCTGGTATTGTCAAACCTAACCCTAAATATGCCTTATTTCATCACATAAAACCCCTTCCTCATGAACCTAGTTCTGTTAAGGAAGCTCTTAATCACCCGGGATGGAAAAAGGCTATGGAAGAGGAAATGTATGCTCTCCAACAAAACAACACATGGAACTTAGTACCAAAACAAAAGAATATGCATACCATTGGATGCAAATGGGTTTTCAGGGTAAAACTTCATCCTGATGGTTCCTTGGACAAATTAAAGGCTAGGCTTGTAGCTAAAGGTTACAAGCAAATTGAAGGGGTGGACTACCTTGAAACATTCTCTCCTGTGGTTAAACCTGCGACTATTAGACTTATACTCAGTCTTGCTACCATGAATGATTGGGTCATAAATCAATTAGATGTTAAAAATGCCTTTCTTCATGGATCTATTGATGAGACAGTTTATATGTCACAAGTGCCTGGTTTTGTTGCTACTGATTTTCCAAACCATGTCTGTAAGCTGAATAGGGCTCTCTATGGACTCAAACAGTCACCTCGAGCATGGTATGATCGTTTCACTACTTTCTTGCTTTCTAAGGGCTTCTATAGTAGCACTTCTGACAACTCTCTTTTTATTTCTCATAACAATGGACCTCTATTTTTACTCATATATGTAGATGATATTATTGTCACTGGATCGAATACGAATAATGTTCAGTCACTAATTTCTGATCTTGCACATGAATTCTCAATGAAAGATCTAGGAGCACTTCATCATTTTCTTGGCATTGAAGTCAAAAGAGACAAAAATGGCTTATTCTTAACACAACAACACTATGCTTCTAGTATCATTCACAGGGCAAATATGCAAAATTCCAAGTACATCATCACACCTTTACCTGCTCGACTTGATAAAAATCGAGATAATAACATGTTTCATGATCCAACTTACTTTAGACAAATCGTAGGTGCTCTTCAATATCTGACCTTGACCAGGCCTGATCTAACCTATAGTGTAAATTTCATTTGTCAATTCATGCACTCTCCATCCAATTATCATTTTTCACTATTAAAAAGAATTCTTCGATATGTAAATGGGTCCATTCCTTATGGTATGCACATTCATAAAAATTCATCACTCGATTTGTATGCATTCAGTGATAGCGATTGGGCAGGTTGTGAAGAAACTAGAAGGTCCACAAGTGGCCATTGCATATTTCTGGGATCTAACTGCTTGTCTTGGAAAACCAAGAAACAACCTACAGTCTCTCGATCAAGTGCAGAAGCCGAATATCGAGCAATGGCTGTAGCTACAGCAGATCTCACTTGGCTTACCTTTCTCCTTCGTGATCTTCAGATTCCTTTACCTAATACTCCCACTCTTTTCTGTGATAATTTAAGTGCATTACACATGTCAATAAATCCTGTTTTTCATGCAAGGACCAAGCATATTGAACTTGACTACCACTTTGTGAGGGAACGGGTAGCACTTGGACTTCTCATTACCAAGCATGTGCCGTCCAGACTTCAACTTGCTGATGTCTTCACTAAGGCTTTACCAAAGGAGGCCTTCCGTGTCTTTATCACCAAACTCGGCCTAAATCACCAGCCAAGTTTGACGGGGAGTATCAGAATACATAAGGACCCAACCCTACTTGTACAAGGAGTGACATCTAGCCTATGATGAAAACTTGACCCTCATCTAGCCTAATTTGAATACGTGCTGGTTTAAGACCCAATTAGACTCTGGTATCTAATCAAGGTGCTAGTCTAAACCAGGGATTAAGCTCATGATCAAATTAGGCACCATATATGATGAATCCGGGTCCAGTCCACTGAGGCAACCGGATCCAAACTGGATGGTCCGATTATGCTTTACTTTGATCTTGTATATTATCGATTAAATGGATTTAGAAATCCGAATACATCTGATGTATAAATAGTGTAACAGTAGAAAGAAAACCCTAATGAGAATAACAAAAAATCTTCTTCACCGCCGCAAGGGTTTCCTAAACCCTAGCTTTCGTCTTCATCTCTTGTTGGCGTTTTTGGTTGTGCATGTGCAAACCCTCGTTAGGGTTGCGATCGTTGTTGCTTCACCACCTTGGTGGATTTCTCGCATAAATGTCCAATGAAACAGAAGACGAACATGAGCTAGCCAAATAGCTAACAAATTGACATATGAGTTAACCCTAATTTATTCATGTACAACTCAATTAGCACCCTTATGCTTAAGAGCAACAAACCCACTTGAGCACAGTTAAATTCTCGAGACTTTGATCATAGAGGTTTCACAATCAAATCTAAATTCGGCCTCACATCGCTACAAAATGATACAAAGTGGGTGGAAAGATTTCTTACACTCTGGATGCGTTTGGATAATTGGATCCCTTCAACCTGTATTTACATTTTGGGTTTTTTTGCTCTCCCCTCAAAAATAGATGTACCCAGACATGTTTGCGTCTGCCGTATGTAAACCTGGGTCTCGTGTCGTGCCAGCCCGACCCGGCGACAGGGCCCCTCAACCTGGCACGACACGGACACCGTGTCGTGCCTTACTGGGTTGTGCCAGCACGTTACCTAGGTCTAGGTCTAGGTGTATGTATGTTGTTTGATCAATAACATCCCACAATTGAGTTTTAATTATACAAGATTTGTGAAGTCTTCACCAACCCATGACAATGGAGATTTGTAATAACCGGGGGGAAAACAAATTAATCATACAACTTGTAAGAATTATCATTATTAACACAGTTTCTTGTGGTTTCGAGGTGTGAGACAAATAGAGGAAGGGGAATGTTTGCGTTACTACGAGAATTTTGACACTCTTCCGCAGCCATCACCGACATCGACCCATGAGAGGTAGTCTTATTCGCAGACTCTGCTTTAGCAGCTCTTATAGTTGTGTTTTTATGCAACAAGTGGTGTCGGCTAAACTTTTGAGCATATGACTCTTGTTTCAATAATCAAAACAAATTTTGTACTTGTTTTAGATGTTGTGTTGTATCAATGAAATCTAAAATCTATTTATATTAATGAAAAACTATTTTTAAAAAAAAAACCTTGTAGTAATTATAAAAAACAAAAAAAACGTGGGAAGTAAGAAACTACAATCAAATCAAAACCCAATGACTGTTGGGAGGGGGATCTAACAATGCACTAACTCGACACGGATTAAATGCACCACAAATATAGAATATTGATTGCGGAATTAACTTCGGACCCTCTCCCAAACACAATTGCAACTAGAACACAAGCAAGATGAAAATAAAACAAGCAAAGAACACATGCACACCTGAAACAACCACGACACACGCGTTTTACAAGGTTCGGCAACGTGCCTACGTCCTTGGGGGGTCTCCTGCGGGTTTCCTTTCCTTCTTCCGCTTCTCCAACAAGAGAAGCAATCGAGATTACAAAAGCTTGGAGGCAATAGGTCCTCCAAATCACTCTAGATCTATCTCTAGCCTTAATCTCTCAACTCACAATGAAGGAAACTAACTTGTATGCAATGTTATGAAAGAGCAAGTACAAAACAACTCTTTTATAGACTCAAAAACCGAGCTAAAATTAAGCAATAACCGAGCAGAACTATTCATGAGCACGGTTAACCGACACTCGCTCGGTTAACCGTGAATGCTTCAACAGGAACTATTCATGTTCCGATTCGGTTAACCGAATCCTTCTTGGTTGGCCGAGGGAACTATTCTCGCGCGTCTCGGTAGACCGCGAGAACGCTTCTTGCACGAACTAACGAACTATTCCAACAACCCTTCGGTAGACCGAGTGAACCTCGGTAATCCGTTCCAACTTGGACAGACACTTTCCAGATTCTCGGGACACCAAAAATCTCCTCAACGGTTTGCCGAACCGTTCTTCCGAAGTGCTTCAAAATCTTCTGACGGTAGACCGAATCCAATTCGGTCGTCCGATCCCAGCTACACTCGGAGTGCCTAGAATCCTCGGGTCGGTGGACCGAATCCAATTCGGTAGACCGACCCGTCTTCGCCGAAAATCTCCTGGGTTGTGCGTCGGTGAACCGAATCCAATTCGGTCGACCGACTCTTCCTGGTTTTGCTTCCTTAACAAATATAAGCCAATATTCAACAATCTCCACCTTGGTTTAGATTTGTTACCTGAGTCTTCTTCTAACCCGCATCCTTCGTGTCTACGAGAGACACCGCTTGGCGCTACCCCCGGAGCGCCCTCCTTCTCACTCTCTGAGGACATTGAGAAGCTTCGAGCACAACTCGAACTTCTCCCGATTGACGACCTTGGTCATCATATCCGCAGGATTCTCACTTGTGTCGATTTTCTGGAGAACAATCTGCCCTTCTTCGATCCACTCTCGGATCCTACGGTACCTTACTTCAATATGTTTGGTCCTTGAATGGAACGTCTGATCTTTGGCTAGATAAATTACACTTTGACTATCGCAATGCAATTTGGTCACTTCCTGTTCCATCCCCAAAGAGCTAACCAAACCCTTCAACCATATAGCTTCTTTTCCGGCATCGACAACAGCCATGTACTCCGCTTCCGTTGTTGACAACGCGGTAGTATGTTGGAGAACCGATCTCCAACTCACTGGACCTCCACCCAAAGTGAACACGTACCCTGTTGTGGACCTCCGCTTATCCAGATCTCCAGCGTAATCTGAATCGACGTACCCCTCCACCTGCCTTTGTGCTCCATCTTTGGTGAACTTCAAGCTAACATCCATGGTTCCCTTCAGGTACCTAAACAGCCACTTCAACGCTTCCCAATGCTCTTTTCCTGGGTTAGCCATATAACGACTCACGAGGCTAACTGCGTGTGAAATGTCTGGCCTAGTGCAGATCATAGCATACATAACGGATCCGACTGCACTAGCATATGGAACTCTCTCCATATCTCTCCTTTCCTTTTCAGTAGAGGGGCTGCACTTCAACGAGAGCTTGAAGTGAGCACTAATAGGTGTGGCCACCTGCTTGACGTTCTCGAGATTGTACCTCTCGAGTATCTTCCGGATATAGCTCCTTTGAGTGAGCAGAATTTCACCTTTCTCGGTATCCCTGGAGATTTCCATACCGAGAATCTTCTTTGCACTCCCGAGGTCTTTCATCTCAAACTCCCCGTGAAGCTTCAGTTTGAGATCATCTATATGCTTCATCTCCTTAGCCGCGATCAACATATCATCAACATACAAAAGCAAGAACACGTGTGTGCCGTCTCCAAGACTCCGCAAGTATACACAACTATCATAATCGCAACGTACAAAACCATTATTAATCATAAATAAATCGAACCTTTTGTACCATTGCCTCGGCGATTGTTTAAGTCCATAGAGGGACTTCTTCAGCCTGCATACTTGTCCTTCCTTGCCTCGTGTGATGAACCCATCCGGCTGCCTCATATAGATCTCCTCCTCTATGTGCCCGTGAAGAAAAACTGTCTTCACATCCATCTGCTCTAACTCCATGTTATCCATAGCTACCATAGCTAACAACACTCTAATAGAGGTATGCTTTACAACGGGTGAGAAGATCTCGTTGTAATCGACCCCTTCCTTCTGAGCATATCCTTTTGCCACCAACCTTGCTTTATATTTTATCTCCTCCACAGGAGATGACCCTTCTTTCTTCCTGAAGATCCACTTGCACCCAATCGCGCGCTTTCCCTTGGGAAGCTCCGTTAACTCCCAAGTTTGATTCTTATGAAGAGACTCCATCTCTTCGGTCATGGCCACCATCCACTTGTTCCTGTCCTCCTGCTCAATAGCTTCTTCGAATGTGCAATGGTCCCCACATTCGGTAACAAGTGCAAACGCAATACTAGCATTATCGTGACCATACCTCACCGGTGCCTTTGTGATCCTCCTTTGCCTTCCTTGAGCAATACTCTCTTGCTCAGCTTCCTCCTCTACTCGTGAGTCAATTGTTTCCTGCTGAACTTCTTGATTCGATTCTTCCCTTGAAGTTGTGACCCCAACTTCGATTTCGTCTTCCTGCACGGGAACCTCTTGCTGCTCTTTCTCCTCAAGGCCCTTGAGCAAACTCGTCTCGTCAAAGACCACATTACTCCGTAGGAGTACCTTCTTGCTCACCGGATCCCAAAGCTTATATCCTTTCACCGTCCTATCGTAACCAAGGAATATGCACTCCTTCGATTTCGAATCCAGCTTCGACCGTTGTGTCTCATCGACCAACGCATAGGCTTTGCATCCAAATATCCTAAGCCTCGAGTAATCAAATAGCTCACCCGTCCACACTTCCTGAGGCGTATTTACTAAATAGCATGCAAGATCTACTGCTTCCGCCCAGAAATCCTTCGACAGATTTGCATGAAGCCTCATGCTCCTTGCCCGTTCGCATAGTGTCCTGTTCATCCTTTCAGCTACGCCGTTTTGTTCCGGACTCCGCGGTGTAGTGAAATGCCTCGTGACGCCTTCTTTCTCACAGAAACTTGCAAACTCCCTTGAGGTGTACTCACCTCCGTTATCTGTCCGTAAGTACTTCACAAATTTTCCTGTACTCTTCTCTACTTGGGCCTTCCACGCTTTAAACTTATCAAAGACATCAAATTTATTTTTCAGAAAATAAACCCATACCTTCCTTGAGAAGTCGTCTATGAATGTGACGAAATATTCGGCTCCACCCTTTGACCGAACCTGAGCCGGTCCCCAGACGTCTGAGTGCACATACTCCAGAATTTCCTTTGTCTTGTGGATAGCCGTCTTGAATCGAATCCTGTGCTGTTTACCGAAGACACAATACTTGCAAAAATCCAATTTGCAGCTCTTAACACCCTTCAGCAATCCTTGTTTGTGTAGCTCACACAAACCCTTTTCCGACATATGACCAAGCCTCATATGCCAAAGTACGGTGTTGTCTTCGTCGCGTGCAACATTTGCTGCACCTTTTCCTGCTACTGCATTCCCGAGCATCCAATACAAGTTGCCCACCTTGGTTCCCTTTATCACTGTCATCGCCCCATGAGTGACTTTAATCTTTCCGTCCCCGCCGGACCATCTCCACCCGAGAGTATCAAGCTCTCCTAGCGAAATCAGATTCTTCTTCAACTCAGGTACGTGACGCACACCCGTCAGCGTTCGAATGCACCCATCGAACATCTTGAACTGTACGGAACCAATACCGACGGTAGTGCACGGCGCATCGTTGCCCATAACAACGATCCCTCCTTTCAGTGGCTCATAGGATGTGAACCACTCCTTATCCGGGCACATGTGAAAAGATGCTCCTGTATCCAAAATCCATCCAGACGATGATTTGTCAATACCTGCAGCGCAGACCGTTAGAACGTCGACTTCGTTCTTCTCCTCCACCACGCTAGCGGAGTTGTACCCGTCTTTCCCTTTCTGCAGCGACTCCTTGAAGGCTCTACAATCACGCTTCATATGACCAACCTTCTTGCAGAAAAAACATTCAAAGGATTTCCCCTTTGATTTGGACCGCCCTCTACCGTTGTTTCTCCCTTTGTTACCCGTCCTGCCCCTTTCCGGTGCTGCGATCAATCCTTCACCCTTCTCGAAAGAGCTACCACCAGAATTCCTCCTTGCATCGTAGGAGATCAGCGTGCCCTTGACCTCCTCCAACACCAACGAATCCTTGCCATATATGATCGTATTCACCAAGTTCTCATACGAGTCCGGCAGCGACGTCAATAACAACATTGCCTTGTCTACATCCTCCATCTTGTCCTCAAGCTGAGTCAGATCAGCTATCAACTTATTGAACACCGAGAGATGCTCAATGAACGGTGTGTTCTCCTTCATCCGAAGCATGTACAGCTGACGCTTCAGATTCAACTTGTTGCTAAGGTTCTTCTTCATGAACCTCTCCTCCCGAAGTTTCCAATATTCTGCTGCGGTCTTCGCCGATTCCTCGAAAAGCAAATCATCCGAGAGGCACAACTCGATGATTCCAATAGCCCGGAGATTCAGACTCTCCCACTTTTCGTCGGTCATCTTCGACGGCTTCTTCTCCACTCCATCCAACGTCAGCAATAGTCCATCCGTCTGCGACATCAACGCACGAACCCTCCGTTGCCATGTTGAGAAGTTCCCCTTCCCGGTGAATTTCTCCACCCGAAAGTTCCGCGCTTCCTCCGCCATCGAAAGTGCAACCAAGGCTCTGATACCAGCTGTTGGGAGGGGGATCTAACAATGCACTAACTCGACACGGATTAAACGCACCACAAATATAGAATATTGATTGCGGAATTAACTTCGGACCCTCTCCCAAACACAATTGCAACTAGAACACAAGCAAGATGAAAATAAAACAAGCAAAGAACACATGCACACCTGAAACAACCACGACACACGCGTTTTATAAGGTTCGGCAACGTGCCTACGTCCTTGGGGGGTCTCCTGCGGGTTTCCTTTCCTTCTTCCGCTTCTCCAACAAGAGAAGCAATCGAGATTACAAAAGCTTGGAGGCAATAGGTCCTCCAAATCACTCTAGATCTATCTCTAGCCTTAATCTCTCAACTCACAATGAAGGAAACTAACTTGTATGCAATGTTATGAAAGAGCAAGTACAAAACAACTCTTTTATAGACTCAAAAACCGAGCTAAAATTAAGCAATAACCGAGCAGAACTATTCATGCGCACGGTTAACCGACGCTCGCTCGGTTAACCGTGAATGCTTCAACATGAACTATTCATGTTCCGATTCGGTTAACTGAATCCTTCTCGGTTGGCCGAGGGAACTATTCTCGCGCGTCTCGGTAGACCGCGAGAACGCTTCTTGCACGAACTAACGAACTATTCCAACAACCCTTCGGTAGACCGAGTGAACCTCGGTAATCCGTTCCAACTTGGACAGACACTTTCCAGATTCTCGGGACACCAAAAATCTCCTCAACGGTTTGCCGAACCGTTCTTCCGAAGTGCTTCAAAATCTTCTGACGGTAGACCGAATCCAATTCGGTCGTCCGATCCCAGCTACACTCGGAGTGCCTGGAATCCTCGGGTCGGTGGACCGAATCCAATTCGGTAGACCGACCCGTCTTCGCCGAAAATCTCCTGGGTTGTGCGTCGGTGAACCGAATCCAATTCGGTCGACCGACTCTTCTGGTTTTGCTTCCTTAACAAATATAAGCCAATATTCAACAATGACAAGTCCCCAATGATAAGATCATGATCGTGCGGCCACACTTCCCATACATTCAAACCCTTTCTTCCCTCCTATTTAAACCCCCACTCCAAACCACACTCCTCCTACCAATGGCAACCTCGTGGAGACCAACCTCAACCTCAACCCCCAAGACCATCAACCTCCCCCGCCGCGTCCGACCTGCCAACGCTTGCGGGAGGCTGGAGGCGCTCTTCGAGAGGGAGACCCGGAGGAGGAGCGTTGAAGGGGTGGAGGACAAGGAGACCGACAAGTGGAGGTTCCAAGCCGAGATTCTAAGAGCGGAGTGCAACTTCCTGAGGATGGAGAGGGTTGTTGCCGTTAAGAAAGAGGCCGCATTGCGGTCTGCGATCGAAAGTCTAGTCTCGGTAAGACGTTCTGAAAAAAAAAATGAATCCATACGACGAAAGACCGAGAAACTGCATGGACATTACTTACCTGATGTTTCCTTGTTATTATTGTGTGACAATTTGAGGCATCACAACATATTGGGCTCTTTAGTTTTTGAAAAGTGTTTTTAGTCTTCCACGTTGAGCAAGAAAGAAAGAAAATTTCAAATATGAGTTTTTTGTTTTTATTTTGTCTTATCTAGCCTTTTGGATACTATATGTTGATTTTGTGACAAAAAAAATTGAACGAAATGGTAGCTGTGGTTTGATTTGGTTAACAATGTTATTCATAAACATGTATATATGTTTTGTTTAAATTTAGAATGCACGTTTTTTTAACGAATCCATACGACGAAAGACTATAATAAGTTGACTTGTGAATACTGTGAAGGGAAGAAATAAGATCGATGGGAAGATAAGCATCGGAGCGTTCCTACACGAATTGGAGGGGAAACTGGAGGGAGCACAGACGAGAAGAAGGTGCCGGAGCAGAGACGAATTTCGATCCCACGAGCTGAAGAAATGCGGTGGGAGTTTCGACAAGAAGGCACTTCTACTCAGGAGAAGACTCCAAGAGATGAACGTTAGAGAGATGATGCCCAAACAGAAGGAGCGAGGAGTAGAGGAAGAGGAAGAGGAAGAGAGAATCAGTGTCAAGGAGACTCGGGAGAACTCCGCTTCCGAGACGAATAGTTTGCCGGAGAAGAACCGGAGTAGAAATTCAGCTGAATCTGATAAGAGCAGCAACAAACTCCCTGATGTAATTATCTTATTCTGTTCTTCTGTTTATTTCAGTAGTTTCGTTCTTAATATGGATTTAATTGATATTGCATTTTGAGTGTTAAATATTCTTTGATTCTACGAGCAATGCTTAGCATAAATAAAGATTGTGTAGTATTCTCAAGTTCAATTATAAGTAGAGTAGGTTATAGTACAAGAAACTTACAAATTAATAAACTTATGACAATACTACAGTTTTGAATCTTTACTTGTCAAATTGGGTAATATATAAGATGCACTTCCCATGTGCATTTCCAGATGTGAGTTGCATTTGCTAAAGGGAACACAATGCCTCTGAAACATTGTAGTGTGTGGTCTCATTTGGGCAGCTTTTGTTTGAACCTGACATGTTCCACATTAGTAAAACCAATAAATGTTGTTGTTACTTGTTTGTAGGTGGACATGCTTAAGAAAAAAATGGAGGGCATATCAAAAGGAATGCTGGAAAGAACAAACGGATACAACACCATCCTCTCTATCACCCCACATGTATATCTTCAGAAAATAGATCCGATTCTATTATAAAGTGTTACATGTTTTTTTGTATTTAGTAATGTGAGACTATCTTTTAAAAACCAAGATTTATGTATTTTTTTGTTGTTTATTGATATGGTTTTATTGGAATGTTGGTTGCAGGAGGAGGTGAGGTGGTGCTCAGGGGAGTGCAGGGGAGTGGTGGAGAGGATAGTGGAGGAGGTGAGGCTGGAGACTGAGCAGTGGGGTGAGATGCAGGGAATGCTTGAGCAAGTTGAGGAGGAGATGGAGGATCTTCGGTGTTCAAGGGATTTTTGGGAGAGATGTGCTCTTCAATCTGATCATAATCTAAAGACCACTAACTCTCAGGTGTGTTTTTGTGTTTTTGATAAGTTCAAACAAAGAAGGATATATGATCTGGAGTTTTGGTTTGAGTTTATGTTGTATTGTAATATAAGTTGGAAGCGTTTATTTTGTTCATGTTATTAGAGTGGAGGGATTATCTTTGTAGGTCAAAAATCAAGTAACACCGTGAATCTTGATTTATAAATCATATTATCGATGTACGTCAAAAATAAAAAATAAAAGACTCATTTGATATAAGTTCAAGAAATACAATAATCAACCAGGGAATTAGTTTAGACGGTGGTAAAAGAGTATTATATACTCTTTTACTTCCTTTTTGTTCCCGAGCTTAGAACTCTAAAGCTATTCATTATTTTGTAGTTGATGGAATGGAGGCAAAGAGCTCGTACGTCAGAGCAAAGAGCGTCTGAGCTCCAACGACAAGTCATGGAACTCCAGCAAGAGCTCGAAGAGTTGAAAGACGAATCGAACAAAACAAGTACTTCCTCTGATGTTCCTTATGATCCGTGGGAGGAGAACGAGAACGAGAAGAAGAACGGAAAAGAGCAGAAAGAAAAGGAGGGAATGAAAGAAAATGAGAAGCGTGTGCTCTTTTGTAAAATTATAAATGAAAACCGTCGAACCAACAAAATAATCACACCCCAATCTCAACGGAAACCATTGCAACCATTACGTGAGATTTGTAATCTCTCAACTTTACCTCGTAGCAATGCAAGCGGTAGAAAATTGCAGAATATTAGGTTGTAAAACTAATTTTTGACTATTAATAGATATATATTTTTAATATTTGGTCGCCTATCTCCTCCAAAATCTCCATGTTTGGTTTATTGAAGAGGCCTTCTTAAATTGGTAATGTTGGTAGCCCTTGGGAATGGATTCTTGGTATTATCTTGCTAGAAGGTTGTTGTGAGTCGTGATTTGGTCATCAGATAATTCTTAATATTTTAATTCCTACAGAATCACAGTGATTTGTATCGGTGTTATGTTAAAGGAGCTGTGGCTTCATAACTCCTTAAAACTATTTACTTAATGTAATCTAAAACTTCTTCGGAAAAAAAGAATCACAATGATTTCCGAGGCAATTTGTTTTCTGATAATTAACAATCAAAATTTATTGAGTTATTTGAATGATCGAGGAACCGATTGTATACTTCATTTAAGAGCTGGAATTCGAAACTTTAAGATGAGAAGAAGTTAGAAGACCATGAAACTTATTATCGAACCCATTGTTTTGTAATATAAGAGGTAACAATTTTTAATGTGTATTTTTTTTTGAAAAATAATACAAGCAAAATATCAATTGAAAATATATATTAAGTGGTAAAATTGTTCAGATTATTTTAAAAAAGAATCATGACTCCAGTCAAACAAGTGACAATAATACTTCAAACAACAACAAATCATGACTAAGTTTGTATCATCTTAAAACTTAAAGCAGAGAATATTCGATTATATATTCTAGTGTTTAAATACTAACCATGAAAAGGCTGAAATTGCAGTCCTAGAATTGGACTTGCACGAAGGACGACAGACAAATCCGATGTGCAAATTTCGGATTTTCTTTCGCACATTGCAAATCCATTGTCAATGTTATTTTCAACAGAAAAGAACAACAGGAACAATTCCGAGAAATATGTCTTTTTTCTTCTAGCTTGGAAGTGTACCTCCTTTCATCTTCAACAGTAAAAAAAATTCAAAATTTACCACACTGGCAATAATTTTGTGCAACATGCCAACATTTCAAATCAAATATTTGTAACCCATCTCTTGGTCTGATTGAGGTGGTCCAAAAGTCAATTGTTCTCATTAGAAAATATACTTGGAATTGCTTGTAATTAACTTTTGAGATTGCTTATACTCCAAGTGATTCTCTTAGTTGAGTTTTCAACCCTTTTATTTATTTATAGATAAAACAATCATGGCCTCCTTTTAAACCATTTCAAAATCTATACTCGAAATTTTAGGCCTAAAGCGAAGCAATTTTTAAAGATGGTTTACAAATATCTTAACAAAGCAAAATAGCCCTATATAACCACCCAAACTACATATTCAGAATCATTACCTTCATCTTCATTTTCTTATCATAAATAAGAATTTATTAACAATAATTTTGAAAATGTCCAAGTGAGCATTCAGACTCAAAGATTTGAATCGCCAACGTTCCTATCTTGGCCTTGGGGAAGACGGTCAACTTTTCTACCAAACAATTGTGTACGACTGGTATTGGACAGTGGTAATTAAATTAATAGTTAAGTTGTTGGGTCCCATGCCACTAATGCTCTTATTTATTAGCTTAACAACAAAATCTCTCTCTGGTTGGTGTCATAATTGATGGCACTGCCTCTGCAGCTTTTTGTAGGCATCAAGGTTTGTTTTGTTTGCTTCCTCCAACTAATGCTCATTAATGGTAACTCCTATTTTACACCACCTCATTATCTTCGATTCTTCTTCACTCACGTTCAATGAGAAAAATGAAATTTCACTTACGTACAACAAAACGTTAAAAAATATAACCATGGAAAAAATATGACTTTGTATTTAATTAGTATTGACTTAACATTGGTTTTGAAACAAAATATCAAACCTTTTGTAAGATTGACATTTTTTGGGGGTATAAATATTAAATACAACTCTTTTATAATTATCATAATAAAACTCTAGGATGTGCTAGAACATGATTGCGTTAATAAAACAATAAACATTGCTGCAGTAGCTGTAGAATATTAAACTAATCACCATGAAAGGTGGATTTAGTATGTACTACCCTTTCTTTCTATTTGTTGTCATTTTCTCTAGTTAAGTTGCTATTCGAACGCATTTTGAAGTTTGAGTTAACCTTAACCTAATAATTGAAGTATGGTTGTCCTCTTCAGAACTTACATCCACCAAAATGAGAAGATTTTACTAATCAATTCCTCAGAAACAAACACTTTACCGAACCCCAAGGGTCAGACACTAGCGAGTGAGAGAAAAGGGAGAGAACTTTAGATGAGAAAGTGCTTCTTTAATCATATGAAATTGAAGTGGAAGGAGACATGCCCAGATGGGAGGTAACATGCATATATTTCGAATTGGCAAAAACAGAAACCGGCATGACCAGCAAAACACAGGTGGATAGTATCTACTAAACATTTAAAATTGAAGTGTAGGGTCATGGCAATACTTGCATGCATGCATGCATGGAGGGAACTTAAATGGGTGTCCCAAATCATATACATTGGTTTGCAGCAACATGTCATCACCAAGCTGTGGCATCAATTGGGAAGACAACGACCACTCAGAGCCTGATGTGTTTATGCAGAAGGAGAAGGTGAGGGTGAAGTGAAGGCTTTCCTGATTTCAGCCCTCCAGCACTTAATGATCACCTCTACTTCTTCTTGAGAGGATCATCGTTCTGACATTTATTAAGTGTTGGAAATCTTTATTTGAAAGCATTTTTTATTTTGTAATTTACTTTCAATTTCAACATGTAACTTACAGCCTTACATGTCAAGATTTGTCCTTGGTTTAGACTAATTGAAAGACTAAACTACAATTGAGTGATTATTAAGTTTGACAAATCATAGTACATCCAATACAATTATTTCTCTGGATGCAATTTAGTCATCCATGTATTCAAGAATAGAGAGGTTTGGGTTTCTGAATTCTTGTATAATGACAGATTAAAAATTGAAATTTCGTTGGGATCAATATATCTGGTCGTGCTACTTGTTTGTTTAGTGTGTTGGAAGACAATTTCCAGAAACAAGTCCACACCAACACTTTCCATGTTGCAAATGGCTAGTCCAGATGTCCTTTATATCATATGCTGAATGTTACATACCAAATTTTTTTTCTTTTCAAGAAGCATCAAAGAACCAGTGCAGTACTACTTTACATAACAGATATGATATGCATGGCTCATGGATGAGGGACTCATGTTTCACAACAATTCCAACTTTTCATGGAGTAATATATCTTCATATATCAGAAATCACAGCTAAAAAACCACAAAATGATGATCTCTTAACCTTTAATTCGATTGGAAAACTATACAGGTGGTGGAGGCAAGTCTAGCAGCAGCCAAAATCCAACACACCCTTCAGAATCTAAGCTTTCCTGGATGGCAAGAAAATGCAAACCCCCACAAGCTTTCTTTGCTGCTTCCCATGCTTCCGCCTCTTTTGTTGTTGCGGGGCTCTTCTTGTACTTAGCATAGACGTACCTCGTGGAAACCCCAACCGAGAGAATTAAGCAGGCTCGTGAGACGTCTGCTTCCATTGAACAAACCTCCAGTCCATTCATCCAGCCTGAACATTCCATTACAGTTGCATACAATTTCAATACATACTTCACAGCTATGTAATAAAATACATCATGCACAATTCGATGTGACCTCATGATGTTCAATAATAACAGTGCAATATAGAATCAAGAATTCAGATTTGTTTGTAGATTAGCGAACATACGACTGGGACTACAGAATTGTAGTTATGAAGTGCTAAATTGAGATATTATGTAGAAGGTTTATGGGTCACCAATGCAATATCTGTATATATATTTAGGATTGCACCAAAAAAAGATGCTCTATGAAGAAAGGTGGCATTGCCAATATATTTGTTTAAAAAAACCCTGCTTCAACAACAATGCCACTGTGTAACCTTTTCTGATACGCACCTGCAAGAGGTTTAGCACGTGAAGATGCCACAGCGAGACCTGGAACTAATGTGTCGGATTCAACCTCGATACCCAAGAGTTCTAGATCGAGGTTTCCACCAAAAGCATATCTTGACGTTAATGATGCAATTTCCTCCTGAACAGCTAAGGAAAACAAAACCAAATAGCTCAAACTCTGGTTTTCTCTTCAAACGGAAAGTAAAACAAAAAAACAAAAAAAAAACAAAGAATAAGAACCATATCAAAACTGAACTTGACCATTACCTAACTATTAACTGCTTTCAAAACAATGACAATATATTTAAAGGAAAGAAAGTGTTGATACAAATACAATTGTTTTTCAATATACAGAAGGGACAAACATTGCTATTAGAATGTTTGCAACTTATTCTTGAAATGTTGTTGTCTATCAACATTTATTAGCATATCTTAGATTTCTTTCGCAAAAAAGCTCCACATTTCACCCTTGACAAATAACTGCACTCTACATATTGAGTATTACAGTCCTATGTTGGCTTGTATTGCAGAATAGAAGAATGTCTTTAGCAGCATATTTCTAAGAAAATAGGCATCTAAAGATAAAGTGGTTATGCATGAGTACGGATACAAAACAAAAAAAATTATTGTCTGATGATAAAGTATGGATTTCCCTCACATATATTTGTGTCTAGATGAAGGTAGAAAGCCTCTTTTGGTTGGTCAACTTTTTTTAGCAAGCTTTTTTAGTTGGTCAACATAATATGTATCCTTCAAATAAATAAATAAATAAATAACCAAACAAGATGCAATAAGAGTTGCAAAATTCACTTGGCACCACCCATTGCTACACTTTTTGAAGGTTTAGGAAGTTGATAAAAAAGGCATCTATTTGTTATGGAAAAAAGATAACATATTTGTTTGTTAAGAAGAGTAATGATAAATGATAAACAGGCAACACATATTTGTTAATTGATAATATCTAGACCGTGTCTAAAGACAAATGGGCTCCACATTCTATTATATGACACTTAATAACCGTATGAAATTAGACATGACATCATAAGAAAATGTTTTTGTGAAGTATCGAAGATGACGCAGAGTGAATCAGAAAACTGTACAGTAACATTGAGCATGGATATATATTAAAAAAAGGTCGATATTGTAAAGATATTGCAAATTATTTCGTACATATGTATAAGAATACTGTAGAACTGCACTCCAAGTCCTTTTTTTCCAATCATTAACTGCACTCTACATCATCACTTTGATATTATGAAACTCTGACAACATACCTGAGAACGGCAATTGTACGAAGGCCCATTTTTCTCCAAAAAGGTTCTCAGGAAGTTCCGTTGGAAAAGGATTGTCCAACGTTAGGAGTGGCTTGGATCCTTTCTGGAAACCTGGATGCCGCATGTAGACAGTCTCATATCGCTCTTCTAGCCATAACAGTAGTGTTACACACTGTCAATCATCAAATATTATACTAAAGAAGAAATTGGCAGGGGTATTTCGAACAAATGTGTAGCTTTTAGCAAACTTCAGAATAAATAAGTCTAACGGTTAGACACAAGACAAAGCACAAAATCATCAGAAAATTGGGTTTAGGACAGTGGTCAACACAGGACGTCATATATTTGAATACCATGTTCGCAGACTTATAAGAAAGAGGGAGAGATAAAAAAGAAGAGGATTTGAGTGAGAAAAATTGGAAAATAAAAATACATGTTATATGACTTTTGTTTCATATATTGTTTAAATGACATGGGATGAGAGCAAGGGCTCAATGTACGAGAATTGGGAGAGGGAACTTCTTAGTTTATGTTTGAGGGCATAAAATATGACCATGTGTCTCGGAGGGGTAATTATTTCTAAGAATTTTGGTAAGTAAAAGACATCCGCTTGCATATAAAGGTTTCCTCTTTTACATATTTTATAGAACTTATCATCTTATCACCAATAAACATCTTTTGATCAGATGACAACTGCCATGCAAATGGCAGATGTCAGGAGGGAGGTGAAGATTTTAAAATCACTGGTTAGACACAGCAATCTAAGTACAATTCTTCGATGCTTATGAAGATATTGATAATGCACATCAGACAGCTGAGATGGAATGTATGGTTGCCTGTGCTCTTGCCAAACTTCGAAAACATGTACTTACAGTGGTATGTGATTTTTCAAGGCTCACAGAATCATGTTCTATGTTATTTGCAGGGAAAAGCTTACCATCATCATTTTTGGTTTATCATATTCAATTTTCAACCGAATAAAACTGAAACCATGAATGTACGTATACCTACTCTAAATAATATGTTATGAAAGAGCAAAATTCGTTTCTCTGGTAGTATTTAATCACGTATGATCACATGGACTAGCGACACTATACAATACAAACAAGTCTTGGCAGAAGAATAAACATTCATTCGCAAAGTTGATGAAAACATACCCGTTTACTAGGAATCGGCTTGATTGCAAGCTCATTGCATGCTTTTGTAATTATAGTTTGCATCTGTGACCTTGGAAAAATAAGACAGAACACAGTGATAAATCAACCATCATTGTAGAAAAAACAACAAGTCAAAAATGATGTAATTGTTTGGAATTATACTCGTATAAGAAGCATTACGCAAAACACAGCTCCAAAAGTACAACTGTACAATAGTGGAAAAACTACATCTGACTCAAATATGGTGTTTCTGTTTGACTGAAATCCTCTTAACATAGAATATTAAAACTACCATGACTCATTTTAATTTTCCATGAAGATTAAACAGTAGGAAATCCAAATGAAACCTTAAATTTTCTAAAACAAAGATCATTGATATGAATCTTATTTGTGTTTTATGTTTTGTTTGATAGTACTTACAAAATCAACAAATTACTTTCAATCCAAAATTATGGAATGCTCACCAGTATCAACTTCTGAATAAGTTGGAATTTTTGTAAATACATAATTTGGTGTCACTAAAAAGTGTTAATGGAACCATATTGGGTAAATTTGACATCCATAACAACATTTTCTCCTTGATTAATGATTCACAGCCTTCATCAGTCGAGAAGATCACATGTTTTTCGATAAGCCAAATGTTTGAACCAAAAAATCATAACCATGCACCAAGCAGGCAAGGATGCCCTTTAGAGAGAGAGAAAATGTAAATTATTTGCTGATAATAATCATGAATAGTTTCTGCATTTAGATCCTTACTTCAGAGCACATGACTCCAATCCTTGTACCATCACTTAACTCTTAAGCTGAGGGTACTAAAGTGATGCATTTAGTTTTTGTGAAATTACAAGCTATTGTCCATTGAAATTAAGAGCGTTTGAAACTACAGGTTATTGATGTAATGCATTGTGAAGTTAAAAGTTGAAAGTAAAAACAGTTGGGAGATATAGTTTCACGTTGCTACAATGAAAAGTACATGACCTATGTCAGAATAGTTTCATTTCGCCTCCTCCCACCTAATTGTTTGAAGTTTTGAAATGCAGTAAACCAAACAGAGTTTCATGTCCAAATGGAAGCTGACATATGGAGTTGTAGAAAGGCACTCAGACTAATAGTCTCCGTAGCAAGAACACAAAAATTGATCTAGTCATTCACCCGGAAGTGTTCGGAGACTTTGGACTATAATATTGGAACTCCCTAAACTAAAAAGTCTACCGACATTTCACAAGACAGTTGTACACTTTGCCTCCCAGCCAAGGGTCCATTTGAAACCACGTTTGGATCATAAGATTTCCGAAACTCTATCAAAATGTAGAATCCATTCCCAAAGTCTTTCAACCATGATTTGATTGTTAGGAATTCTTTTCCTAATTTAAGTGGTAACCAAGCAAAAAAATCAATTTCTCAATACTCTAAAAAGTTAAGTATGTCTCAAAAGTCTTACATCTGTCTATAGAAGAGTGTCTCAAAAGTGTTTGGGGTATTAAAATGCAGCAAATCAACCAAAATTTCACATGCTATCAAAGATGGTAGATTGAGTTGTGACCGCACACTCCAACTCATAGCCTTCTCAGCATGCAAAAAATAAGAATAAAAATCTAGTCAGACACCCAGGAGTGTTGGGACTATAATATTGAATTCCTAAACGAAAAAGTCTATGAACTTTCACAAGGCAGTTGTACTCTTTGCCTACCAGCCAAGAGCACATTTAGAAACATGTTCGGATTATAGGATCCCCCAAACTCCAACAAAACATAGAATCTATTTCCCAAATTTTCTAGACCACAATTTGATTTTTAAACTCGTTTCCTAATTCAAATAGGAAACAAAGCTAAAATCAAAGTCTTAACAATCTGAAAATTCAAGCTCCCAAAGAACCAAAAATTCAACTATTTCTGATCCCATCAACAATTCCAAAAGGGTAGTGTTTAACGTGGGTTTTCTTTATCTGATATAATGTGTGTGTGAAGGACCTATCAAGAATCCATTGTAAATTCCTCATCTCACATCCTATATAGAAGAATGCTAGTAATTTGTCACTTCGTGCCATTTCAAGGTTCCTAAGCACTTAATTTCCAAAAAAACACTCCCAAACACATTACCAGCAAACTCACCCCCAAAACACAAGATGTATCCCAATTGCTTCTGGGACTAGTTGGTTGGGGGTGGGATGCGAATTCGATCCTCACCACAGTAACAACTAGTGGTTGATAAGACGAAATCAGATGTGGTTATGCAACCTACCTTCATGATTAAAATTAATCCTACCACTTATCAAACAAAAAACAAACTGATCCCAAAACACCCACCTGAAGTACCGAACCTTCTCCGGCAGCGGCACGCCGAGCGCGTCGCAAACCCCCACAATGGCCTCCTTAAGCGTAACACTATTAATAACATTATTGGGAAAATACTTAGTGTACTGCAACGACAGCGTCCGGTCGCACACCACCAGCTCCCACACCTTCTTCCCCCTAACGTCAAGAATCGGCCTAGAACAGAAGTCCATCTCCCACTCCACAATATCCTCCGCCACAGCCTCGGCGTCGAGATAGCATACCTCGGCCAGAGGGTCGTCGGCTTCGTCCTCGACGTCCGGGGTGGTGGTGGATGGGTTGGAGGTGGAGGTGCGGAGAAGGGTGGTGGGGAAGACGGAGGGGGTGGAGAGGGTGAGGGGTTTGGAGAAGGGGTGGAGTGGGGTGAGGAGTTTGGTGGGGTGGGGGAGGCGGGGTGGGTTTAGGGTGGTTAGAGTTGCCATCGGAGGGGAAGGGGACTGGTGGAGGGAAGAAGAAGAAGAACAAGACGTTATCTGTGGGGGGTCGGATTCGGGTTCGTATCCGATTGCCATTTGTTGGTCCGGATCCGGATCAGTTGACTCTTTTTTGGACATGTTTGGATGTTTTTTAGTATTTGCGATTTAAAAATGAGATGACTAGTATGGATCTGTTTAGCCTGTAAAACAAATCCAAATTCAATAGTTTCTCAGGCTTATTACGGACATGGGAGCCCATGTCTCACTCACTTACTCGTGAATTTCATTTTATTTTTTGAAAAATAGGTCACCAATCTGGACCGAAATATTCTAGATTTTGCCCAGATCGGATTGGAAATTCCGAATCAAGCATTTTCATGGACCGGAAACCGAATTAAATCCATTAGCCAGACTAGTCCATTCCAGTCCGATTTAGGTCCAAAATCAGGTTTGTCGGCACAACCCTGGTTGTGCGTAGTGGTGGTGCTAACTGTGAACTAGAAGGTAAAGCCTTTGGGATTTCAATTTTGCTTGTACAATGTGTACCAACTTGGATTTTGTTACTCATGTATTTTGGATTTTGCATAATTAAGTATACAACAATTAATTTTTGTCCATTTCTTTTGAATTTAGGATTTTACCTAATTAAACATACATGATACTGATTATATTTGAGACTCTTGGATTTGGGTACGTCTTGCATTAATTTAGAGATGGGAAAATAAGTCTCGTATGCATATGATATCTCCCAAACATCATTCCATTTCCACGACAACGACAATTGAAGTGCGTTTCCATATTACATTGTTGTTTAGTGGGGATGGAAAAACAAACAATAATAAAACAACCCACAACTTCTCGCATTGGAGAAGTCATTAGACACAATAGTAATTAGCAAGTGCAAAAAAAAAAGAAATGCTAATATTGGATCACCCAAGCATACGCCTCCAAATCAAGGAATCAATAAAAATGATTTGATCCATTCTTCTAAGATACGAGTAACATTTGATCATGTCCTCGAATCGCTCTACAATCCAATCCCCAATTAGACCCATACACATCGAAACAAAATCACGAGGACCAAACCCAAAAAATCCCACCTCAAACCCTAGCTTCCCCACCACTATAAAACCCCAAATCCCTCCGCCTCCCCCAAACCCTAACCCATTCTCCCAACCATGGCGGAACGCGGAAGCGGAGATCGGGGTGGCTTCGGGCGCGGCTTCGGCCGTGGCGACCGAGGCCGCGGTCGCGGCGATCGCCGAGGAGGCCGCCGCGGTGGCCGCCGAGACGAAGAGGAGAAGTGGGTCCCCGTGACCAAACTCGGCCGCCTCGTGAAGGAAGGCAAGATAAAATCCATCGAGCACATCTACCTTCACTCCCTCCCCGTCAAGGAGCACCAGATCGTCGACGCCCTCCTCCCCGGCCTCAAGGACGAGGTCATGAAGATCATGCCCGTCCAGAAACAGACCCGCGCCGGGCAGAGAACCCGCTTCAAGGCTTTCGTTGTCGTCGGCGACGGCAACGGGCACGTCGGACTGGGCGTCAAGTGCGCTAAGGAGGTGGCGACTGCGATTCGGGGCTCGATTATTCTGGCGAAGTTGTCAGTCGTGCCGGTGAGGAGGGGGTACTGGGGGAACAAGATCGGGAAGCCGCACACCGTGCCGTGTAAGGTCACCGGGAAGTGCGGGTCGGTTACGGTAAGGATGGTGCCAGCGCCGAGAGGGTCCGGGATTGTGGCAGCTAGGGTGCCCAAGAAGGTGCTGCAGTTTGCTGGGATTGAGGACGTGTTTACTTCGTCCAGGGGAAGTACTAAGACGCTCGGCAACTTCGTCAAGGTTTGAGTTTCGTGGTTTTTGAATGTGGTGTTATTTGTCTTGCTTGTTTGTTTTTACTGTATTTACGATGTTTTGGTTTTGTGTCTGATTGTGGAATTGTAGTGTTTTGATCGATGGATTTGTGCTTGTAGATGGTGAACATCTGTAAATGATAGTAGTAGTAGAAATTGACAGTAGAACCCATATTAGAAGCTGGAGTTTAGTCCTGAGGATCAATTGGATGTTATGATATTAGTTAAAAGTATTAGTTATTTTCATTTTTTGTTTATCAATTGGATTGTGATAGCATTTCAGCATGCAAGAAGTGACATTGTGTGGATCACTACTCAATTTAAAATATAGGAATGAAGAGAAACTGTAGTATTTACATTCTAAATCTTTTTCCAGTCAACAACCAAGTATTGCTGTTGAATTTCATTATCACCAAGTAGCAAAAGTAGATAAAGCGACGATATTTCGGGAGTTCACTAAGTTCTTCAAATGACATTTTCCAGGCTCCAATGTATCGTTTTTGTGATTTTGGTTTAGATTTACATTGACTATTAGGTGCTTTTCCTTAATATTGTTCCGCTAACTCGTCTTTGAACATTCTAGAGACCATTGCTTATGTGCATGTGTTTACTGTATGTATGATGTTTTGCTTTTGTATCTGTCGCTGCAAAATGGAACCACATTAATGTGATATATCTAAGTTCTCTGCCATATCGTTTTTGTTAAGTTTAATAGTCATCATTTGAACTTAGTTTTGCTTGGTCTTCGTAACTCTTGTCAATTGGGTGATTATATATTCAATTATCTTTTGTCAAATTAAGTTATCTTTTGGTTTTTCATTTGCTCCATATCATATGATAATCAGTATTTTGGGTGATTATTTTTGCTTCATGGTAATACTATTCTCAATAGGGGGTTACAAATTGTTGCACATGACAGAATAATAGTCTCTTTGGCATTGTATAAGTTTTGTTCACGTGCTCACTAAAGCATCCTTTGCAAAAAAATGTAATTTAGTTTCTAAAAGCAACTGCATTGATGATTGTTCTTGCATTTGGTTGGTAGTCTATAATAGGTCATTATTATAGCAGACTTGGTAGCAATTATATGTTTGAATTGTTCTACACAGGTGATGTCTTATTCTTATGTGATTCCGTATGGTTATACGTATATGTCAACCTAGTTCTTTTAGTTCCTAGTAGTTCAGTAGTTCAGTAGTTCTTAATGCTTTATCAAATACCTATGGCATGATTTTTTCTAGACCCCCTTTAATGTGTTGTTTTTTACAGTTATTCTCACAAGTGATTCTTGCAGGCTACCTTTGATTGTCTTATGAAGACTTATGGATTCCTCACTCCAGACTTCTGGAGAGAAACCCATTTCTCAAAGTCACCTTTCCAGGAGTACACAGATCTTCTTATGAAGCAAACCAAGAGCATTGTTATTGAGGAGGCTCCTGAGGGAGTGGAGGCTTAGAAAGCAGATGTTTTTGTGAGACTTAGAATGGAGATATTTCTTTTGTTTTGCTTTTGTCTCTATTTAATCCTGATATGTCAGATCAAAGTTGCAATCCAACTTGCGTATTTTGTTTGAAACATGTTCCAATCTTTGCTATCCATCTGGTTTGTATAATCCTGTTTACTTGTTGGTTGAAGAGGGTAAAGTTGCTTTGACTTCCTTACGAGTACGCAGGACATAAAAGTTTGGAATTGATTTTCGTGGTTGTTTCTCTTCGGTTTTAGAATTTGATCTTTTCTTTCAATCTTTTTTCGTATTTAGAGTTGTAGCTTCACTTAACTGAATTCTCAGGGTTTCACAAGCAACTGTAGTAAATGTTAAAAGCTTGTAATAGGATGCTTTTGCGCGTGGTGTTATTCTCCTGGGTTTTGATATTTTTTCGTATGTTAGTGATCCATTTCGGTAGGTTGGTAATATGTTGTCATCAGATATTTAGGGTGGTCACAACTCACAAGTATGTTTACCACTAATTGGTGCTATTGCCAAGCGTATTGTATTTTGTTTGAATGTTCTTGGTGTTGAAGTGACTAGTCTACATGTTTGTGTGTTTGACGGTGCTCTAAATGTTCTATTTTTTCATCTTAAGTTCTTAACCACAATGACATTTCAAGTGCTTATTTGTCATGTTAATATGACTTTTCGGGCTATCAACCAGTTGGTATATTTTCTCCATGATCATTGAGACAAACACCCAAAGTTTCGACCAAGTGAATGCCCCAGAAGGCCAAAACCGTTTAACCTTACAGCAGACGTCCGTCATAATTCAACTCTAAAGATGTGACTGTCAATCTGTCATAATGTATTGGGTTTAAATACCAATTCATGTACTTTTGAGTATTGATGTCAGAACTCAGTACATTCATTCAACTCTAAAAATCTTATCACCTTGGTCCTTGGGTACATACTACAGTCTACAAGCTTCTACAAAATACGTTGTCATTCAAGAACTAATTCTTCGTTTAGAACAGTAGAATCTTTTCTAAAAATTAGGACCTCATACAGTAAAATGAGGTAGACATGACAAACTTTCAAATAAGCATATAACATTCTCAACATGTTAGTCCTACTTAATCTCCATGCATATTTGATAAGCATTCTCAGAACAAGATTAGAACAATGGGTCTTCTCATAGAAGCAACAAATTCGGGTTCAAGTTAAACTTAATGCTAAATAAAAGACAATTACTTAACCATAAACACAAAACCAGACATTACTAGTTACTACAAAAAACCAGACCAAACTGACATTAACGTACTAAAACCAATACACCATCCTAGACACAAAACCTTAACAACACAAACCAATACAGAAGCAAAGACTTTCACTTCTTGGCCTCTCCTCCAGCCGGTTTGGTTTCGGAAGGCGTAGTAGGTAGACCGGAATCAAGGCAACTTCTGCAGCTGCTCTCCACCCACCCCTCCTCCTCCAAGTGCTGGCCAGCAACCAAGTGCCTGCCACCACACATTCTGGCTAGGATCCCCGCGAGAACGGCGACGATGGTGATGACGGCGAGGACCACCACAAGGGTCTCCATGGACCTGTTGGGAGAGTGAGGGGGTGGAGGTAGAGTTAGAGGTGGTGGTTGCTACTCCATTGTGAGGAAGTGGAGTGCTGGTTTAATTTGTTTTTGGACTTGAGGTTGTAACACTGATATTGATACTTGTTGTGTCTGGTGTTTGGTGGAGTTCATGTTGTTACTTCAGTTATAGGAGTACTTGAATCTATTGAATATCACATTTGGATGTGGTAGGAGTGAAAATTTTAATTTGTAAGAATTTGTATGTTATGTGCATGGTTGTTAGTGATAACGTGTTTATGTTAAATATGCTTCAGAATACAAATTGAGTCTCGAAGTTCAGTGATCGACCCACAAGGGTCCTGATCTCTTTAGATTTTGAATTTCTTTACTATACCTCAATTTTATTTTATTTTGAAATAAAATATGATGGTAAGCCTCACATATTCAAACAAATCATGGGATAAACTATTCTGTGTATCTTCTCATGGATAAGAAATTAGGTTTGTGGTTTAAGTTTGATTTTTTTTTCGAGGTTCATTACTATCGAAGTCCCTCCATGTTAAGCACATCAACCACGACACAAGCAACCGTTCTGATGTGTCTTCTTTGTTTTCCACATTCTCTAAAATTTAAAGCTATGTTTGACGAAATGCAATTTATTATTACTATTTCCTTTCCTTGCATAAGACACTTTGACGAATATTTTATCAGTCAAGTTGCAATATACAAGAGAAGTAGCCACCAACCAGTGTTATGGGCTTAAGTTATAAGGATCTCCTTGCGTTGCGTCGTTTTTGGGTGTCCACTTGAAAGTTTAGAACGATTGTCAGTAGCTGAAACTTTCTGATGGTCTTCAGCTAAAAACGAAAACCAGTGAATGTTTTTGCAAATATGACTTTTAACCCGGGCATTGGCAATGATAAAAGGGAACACCTGTTTTTTTAAATTTATTTTGAGCGGTGAATTTGGTGTTTCAGTGTTTGGTGCTTGTGGTGACTAGTGAGTGGGCTTTGGGAGTAGTGGTGGTAGGGTAGGACAAAAGTGGTCAGACTGGAACTTCTTTTATTACCGACCAACTTTTGTGACTTCTGGTCCCTTCCACTTGAAAGTTTACAACGGATTATTTACGCTTTACATTTTTTGAACCTTAAAAAGTAACATTTATCATTTTGTAACGCTTTATTTTTGTAAGCTTTAAAAATCTATTATTTACGAAAAATTTATTGTGTTGTATGTCCTAATACACTCTTAATACTAACTTTACTTGAAACTTTAAATCAAATTAGAAGTTAGCCTTTTAGAATTTAAGGAGAGAAAATGTTACAAAACGAAAATTTAGAAGTAGTAACTATGACATTTAAAAATACAAATTGAAATCAAAACATAGCTCATCAGACAAATTGTATATTACACCATTCAACAATCAACCAGGGACCAACCCATATACAAGGCAGGTAGGGCAAGTGTCTTACCTAGATTTAGGTAGATTTGGACTTCCCTGTTATACATCGGTTTCCTTGATTGCTGTGGAACTGATCCTCACCCACCGAATTCTCGTGGATCCGCTACTGCAATCAACTATCCTATGCAAATAGTGACTTTGGCAACACTAACCACCAGAAGAAAGAACCCGTCCTGTTTTGGATTGGGGTCGTATTGGTTTTGTGAATCCCATCCACCTTATCCAACTTGACCTCAAGTTTTGTTTTATTTATAATTTTTTATACACTACCGGCTACCTTACTCCCATGCCTACTCCGGAAACCTCACATGGAGTTAGTCTAATCAACTATTTACCGACGGTAATTTGGTATACTTAGAAATTGAACCCGTGAGCTAAAATATTTTGAGCCACTGAGATTAATATTAAGCGGAGAATGCTTGAAAGTGTGTTCTAAAAAAATAAAATATATAAACTTTTCTTGATAAACTTAAATTCATTGCTAGAATATAAGCTACATATGAACCTAAACAAAGTATTAAGCATAATACAACTAACAACTTCGTTCTCAGTTTTATTGGGTCTCTGAACTGATCTTGATGGGCTATACTGCAACATGGACTGGGTCTTGGTCTGGCCCAACCTGTATTATCACACTGTAGAATTACAAGTAACCAGTGTAATTAAGTACTTCATTGACAGGATGACACATTAATACTACAAGGACATAAATATTAAAATACAACATTTGGTTTTACAACATACTTAAACAGAATACACTTTATTATTGTCTTAAATATCTGGATAAATGATGTAGATCTTACAAGCCCCAGTATTTTTATACACATAACCAAATATTATCACTAATTATGATTTAGGACATGTTCCACAGATGCAACAATCCCATTTCACTCCACACCCTCAGTAAGAAAGAAGAAGACTTTCCATGATAACCTGAAGCAATCTTTGCCCACAAACAGAAGGCTTAACCGTGCCTTTCTTGCTCAATTTCTTGACATTGTTGCAATTACTAGTCGAACTCCCACCACTCTGTGGAGCCAAATTGATGTCTTGGAGAACAATGCCATGGCATGGAACACTCCTGCTGCAGTTGAAGTTGATGGCCAAGCTTCTTGCACTCGTGCCCTTAATGTTCTTGTAAATCACTTTGCTCACCTTAACTGCTGAGCTCTGTGTAGATTAGAATTGAGATTAGTCATAGTTATTGAGGTTAGTGTAAATTAAAGAGTTGTAGGTTTTGGTTAAGATGTGTGTACTTGTGCAGGGCACGGGTTGCTGGAGTCACAGTAGAATTGGTCTATGATTATGGGATTCCGAACGTTTTTCATGTTGATGTTTTGGAATGTGATGTTTCTAGCGTATCCACTTCCACCCTGTGTAGGAAAATATTAATACCATGATCAGAAAAAATAAATGACGTTCTTAATTTTGTAGTATTTAATCAAGCACAAGACCATGATGCCACTCTCATTTGTGTGTGTGTACATTATATAAATATGTCCTCATGTAGAGTATGGTTCTATCTCATTAATTATTATTTCGCTCACGATGATACGCGTTGTGGCAATAAATTAAACACGTTAAGTGAAGTACTGGTCAAATAAAATTGTGAAAAGTTTACTAATTAGTGCTGTACCTGATATGTTTTGATTCGAACTCCGTTGGTAGTACCACTCAGGGTAGCTGTGTTGATCATCACATTTGAGACTTGGGCTCGCTCATGGCCACTTCCCAAGCTTCCGATACTATTTCCAAATCACAGTAACAATTGAAAAAAAGGCAAACCAGAAAGGATCAATATATGAACAAATTATTCAATGAGTTTGATTGATTGGCTAAATAAGTTTAGTGAGCAACCTGATACCATGTCCTGGTCCACAATTGATATTGTTCGCTGTCAGGCCACTGCAACCGTTTTCAATTGAGATGCAGTCGTCACCTAAATGCGACATTGGAAATTAATCAAACTCAAATATAATCCAAAGTATAGTCTCACTAGAGTAAAGTAGAAAAAAACTTCCAAAAGAAGAATTTACCTGTTTTGATGTTGCAGTTTGATATTTGAATGTTCTTTGTATTTGCAACATGTATTCCATCGGTATTAGGACTATCTTCAGGTGCACTTATCTTCAGACTGGAAGCTTTCACATTGTTGCATTGCTCTATTGAAACATGAATTTGTTGGCTATTTTCAATGGACAAGTCATCCACATTCAAGTTATCGCAAGAATAGAATGTCATGGCCTGTTTCAGTTAGAATTAGAAACATCATTTGCAATTTGATTTCATATAATCTAAGTTTTTGAGCGAATATGTATACCCTTTCGGACACACAGTATTTGTTAAATTTTTAGTTTGGTCTCTTACGTAGATACGTTCAATTCTTGGAGAAATATTTTACGTATTTGCATGAATTGATAAATCCGAGATAACATAAATAAAAATCTTCTCTAATTTTTCTAGGAAAATTGTTTTTTTTTGTAATAATAATGTTATTTTTCTTCTTCTGTTAGAGCCGTTTTTTTAATTAGATAGACTTGGCAACGTTGTAAGTAAAGAATTCTCTAGATAATTAAAGCGAATATTAGTGGCCTATTTCCTTTTCTTTAAATGTTAATTAAAGCAATGACAATTTCCTTTCCTTTGTGTGAGTGACACACATAAATGCATAATAAAACAATAAATTCATGAATCAAATGATCAAAAAAGATGAAAACTGACAAACCACGACCTAATTAGTGGCCTAAGTTAAAAAACCTAATATTAGCATCTATTAATACGTTAGACCTTATTTTTGGTAATTGTAGACCAAAGTACGAGCTTACCGTCGGTGCCTTTGTGCATGGCTGCAATAAGAGAAGACGGAAGAAAAACGTTAGTCCTTTATTTGCCTTTGAATATGTCAATATATTATATAATCTACACTTATAATTTCCAAATGATCAGATTTACAATTCCATTATTTACAATGATTAGATAAACATGTCAATCTCAGATGACGTAAATTAATTCATGTGATATTCTTTTGGTAAAATGTGTTCTGAACTTATATGAATTAGAAATCACAAGCTACATATCATCATATTTAGAGTACAATATTAACAATTTACATCAATATATATAGTATAAATGAAAGTTTTATCAAGTTATGTAGAACTAACTATATGTGCATGGTTAGCCGAACAAATAATTTCTTATTGTTGAGGCATGTGCTGAGCACACCTATTTCATTCATCATAAATAATACTGTAAGCTGATTACAACACAATGTCACATTCAAGTATGAATTTCTCTTAGATCTGATAATATATATGATTTCAAATCAAACTTGGCTATCTAGATGTACCATGCATATATAGATTACATCCCGCGTTTCTTTCTCATCCATAACTTCTTGTTGAAACATGTTAATTAAAGTGACATCTAGTGAGTGAAATAAAGTTTAGTATGAAAGCATATTCGTAGATTCTACCGATCATCTGGTTTGATGTAATTAGCGCAATCAAATAAATTGGGACTTATGTTGTGTTTGGATGAGGTATTTGCAGGTTCCATAGAATTTGCAAACGACGGAATTATATTTATAAAAAAGACGTTATTTGTATTTATTATGTTTAGATAAACATGTTACTAAACTTATATGATGTTTTATTATCTTTTCAGTTTAGCGTTGTGTCTAAAAATCATAAAAATCACGTAGTACCGTGGATAAAATCATATTCGAAACGTAACATTAATATTTTGATGATTAAAGTTAAAATAAGTTGCATGAAATTTCGAAATCGAATGATTTGAAAAATAAGTAACATTAATATTGTTTGCAAACGTGACATTTTGTAATTACTTGTTCAACGGAGATTCCAAGTTGAAATAAAACATCCAATCGCAACCGGGAAACTTAGAAACTTGTAATTAAATACTCACTTGAGACGTATCAACTTTGCAGGAGTTCTTCCACCACACCTCACCGTTACCATTTACAATACCACCTCCTATCACATTGAGGTTATCAACCTGGTTGAACAAAATCCAGTGCCTCCTGTCGTTGCTCCAATCGGAACGTCGTGAGGACGCTTTTATTGTCCCTTTGATCTTAATTTTACAAATATTTTTTTTTTGTCAAATTCGAATTTAAACTCATGCAAAGTAAAAGAGGAAAAAAATGAACCCATGAATAATAATTTTCTTTAAAAATTGATTATTGCTCACATTAACTACTATAGGGGAATTGCATGGGCCATTGAAGGTGATTGGCTTCAGGAGAAAGGTGTTGCTTCCAGGAATCAAAAGAGTGACATCAGAGTTAGAAGAGCAAGCTGCACTCCAAGCTTTGGTAAATGCCTGAAAAGAGAAAAAGATTTATGATGTACCATGATCAAATGATCAATGCTAAGAAACATGTAAGATATATTCTAAATCTTGACAATGTTCTACTAGTTGTTAGAGCACCAATACTGGTGCCCATGTCACTCCAGGCACTCAATTTCCACATCAGATTCTTTTTACCACGTCAACCTCTCTTTCTGTTACGTCATACCTGCCCAAAAACCCCTCAACTACTCAAAACTTACGTTTTATTATTAAACTACAAAAAAAAATTAATAAATCACACTACATATTACACTAATTGCAATTCCAAAAATTAAAATCCATATTATAAGAAAACATTGTCAATCCACATTTCCTCCATAGCATTGTCATATATGAATTCGAACAAATCAAATTTCAGACTCAAATGTTTCTGTTTGTCACGAACTTGATTTCTATTATCCAAATAAATGTTAATATTCACGATACGATTACTGAAATACTGCAATTGTTTCTCATCCAAAGTTGCACTAATTAAAATAACTACAAATTTCTTAATTACATAACCAAATTACAATATTAGTTTAAAATAACTTACAAATTACATAAAAAAATTACATATTACGTAACCAAATTAAACTAAATTAATTACAAATAATAATTAAATTAAACCAACTCAATTAATAAGTTCACCTAACTAAATTACAAACAATAACCAATTACATTTTCATTTAATATAAAAAAACAAAAAATAATAACACGTGGCCCCATCCACCCAATCCCGCCCAGACGGAGCCCTGCCAGGCGCCCGACAGAAGGCCACCTGTTAAGGGTGGCCTTAATTAAGTTAATAAACTCTCTAACTGTTTAACAAATATATTGAACGTGTTTTCAAAGAAACAGGAATATAGAACATAGACATACTACCTAATGTAAATGATAAGATATTCTTTTGTTTCAAAATGTTTTACTAATTTGTACAAAAATATTTTAATCAGGCTCAATGCATAATCTACAATTACCACTTCTTTAATTATCTATATAAAGGAACACAGATCAGCAAACTGAACTAGCAGTCATGGAGAGGAAACATCAGATTGACTTAAATAATATATTTATGTCTGCATGTATTTATGTATTTTATGTATGTATAAGTCAATTGTTAGTAGTTCCAAGTTTTTTTTTTTGCGTGTGATAGTTAATCATAGGAAAATATAAACAATCTAAACGATTTTTTGACTTCGTTGTTGAAATATGGAAAGAAAGATACGTTGGAGGAAACATACCAGAAACGACGATTCTCCCAAATCTCCCAAATCTCCCAAATCTCGCAATCCAAATCAAGGAAATCATGGAAACAATGTATTTGGAAAGAACAACGGTATTCTTAGTATTCCTTTGTATAAATACAACATCAAAACCCTAAATGAAATTAATCTTTTACTGTTCAAATTCAACATGGTACCAGAGCGTGCGTTCTGAGAAAAACAAAACCAAAAAAAAAAAAACCCAAACCCACCTCCGCCTCAGAAGCTCCCCGGAGCTCATCATCGACCGGGACAGCCAGGCGGTTGCGACCTCTGTCGCCCTCCACTCCTAGCAATGATGGACGGTGGTGGCGACTCTCAGCGCCTCACCACACAACCTCTCAATGGGACCAACTTTCTCTCCTGGGCGCGGGCCATTTCCCTGTCCCTCAGTGGCAAGGGGAAGCTAGGCCACCTCACCGGGAAAACCGCAAGACCCACCGACCAAGGATCCGAAGCCAAACAAGAGGAATGGCAGAACACTGACCACCTCGTGATGTCTTGGGTCCTCCAGTCGATGCAAAGCCAAATAGCGGAGATCTTCATGTACAAAAACAGCGCAAAGGAATTATGGGACTCTGTCCATGAACACTATGGTAAGCAACAAAACTTTGCACATATTTTCAAACTAAAACAAGACCTCTCGCAGATCAAGCAAGGGCAGAAAAACGTGACCGAATATCTCGGTATGCTAAAGAAAACATGGGACGAACTCGCCATCTACGAGCCACCGACGACAGATTCAAAAACCATACAAGCCCGAACCGAACAAGATCGCATCTACACATTTCTTGTTGGACTGGACTCGAGCTACGAAGCACTCCGTTCCAGCATCCTTATGTCGCCGGAACTACCTAGCTTCTCGACCATCATTGCGATGGTTAACCGTGAGGAAACCCTCCGGAAAACCAAAACCGCTCAGCCGGAAAACCAAGAAAATCAGGCGTTTGTCGCCGCAAAACACATCGCAAACCACCGCGACAAAGGTAAAACAAAATATGGAAATAAAAGTCAAGAATATTGCGATAACTGTAAAAAACAGGGACACAACAGATCCACTTGCTACTTCCTCTACCCACACCTCCGGCCATCCAAGGACAGCTCGGAAAGGAGGGGGGATGGGAGGAGCGGCAGCCAGGCACACTCCACAGGGAGAGGCGGCGGCGATGGAAACCCTAGCTTTCGGATGGAAGGAAACAAATGGGCACATATCGGGTCGGTAGCGGATCAGCAAGGTTTTTATACCACAACAAACGGAGCATCCGATTGCACTGGTCCGAATCCGACAACTCCTCAGCAATCCGAGTTTTATTCCACCCGAGCTGGGCCCGAATCCACAAGCACAGGAGCTGATCCAACCCAACTTGGTGCACTTCTGGCCCACTTAAATGCCTTCTTGCAGCAATCCAACACCCCAAGCAAAGGTAATACATCAGGTATAAATTCCGTCTCCGACTCTTACAGAGCATATTTAGTAAATAATTCTCATAACTCTAGTTGGATTATAGATTCCGGTGCAACTGATCACATGACAGGAGACTCCTCCATGATAAATAACATAAAAACAAGTTTAAATTTTCTAAATAAATTTGTCACAGTCGCTAATGGAAACAAAGCACAAATTAAGGGTACAGGAGAAATGCATTTTTTTAATAATCAAATACCTGAAAATGTCTTATATGTACCTAATTTTGATTCTAATCTTTTGTCGGTTGCAAGGCTTACAAAAAATTTAAATTGCAATATTATATTCACTCCTTTTGATGTAATATTTCAGGATCGTATCACAGGGAAGACGATTGGTAGAGGAAAACTCGCCAAAGGACTTTATGTGCTCGAAAATCAAATAAAAGGAATGCTAGTTAATGTTCCTAATCACGATACCTGGCACCAAAGAATGGGGCACCCGTCTCACATGGTTTTACAAAAGCTATTTCCGTCTCTAAAAAATGAATTATCTTGTGATGTGTGTCGTTTATCAAAACAAACCAGACTCCCTTTTTATGCTTCTGAAAATAAAACAGGTCGCGTTCTCGAATTGATTCACTCAGACATTTGGGGACCCGCCCCTTTGGAATCCTATAATGGGTTCAATTATTTTATTTCTTTTATTGATGATTTTTCTCGTACAACTTGGTTATATTTATTGAAAGCTAAGTCCGATGCTTTTTTGGTCTTTTGTGAATTCGTTGCCTTTGTTGAAAATTTGCTTGGTTCTAAAATTAGAATACTTAGATCCGATAATGGATCCGAGTATACTAGCAACAATTTTCAAAAAATTTTGAAACAAAAAGGGATTTTTCACCAAACCACATGCATAAACACTCCTGCACAAAATGGTGTTTCCGAACGAAAAAATCGTCATCTGTTAAATGTTACACGATCCTTACTTTTTCAAAATAACATTCCAAAATATTTTTGGTCTGATGCTATTTTAACTGCCACTTACCTTATAAATCGCTTACCTAGCCCAACAATTCAAAACAAGCAACCCTTGGAGATTTTACATGGAAAAAAGATGAGCCTTGACCACCTTCGGGTATTTGGTTGTACTTGTTTTGTTCACAGGAAGCGCATGGACAAGCTTGATCACAATTCAGTCAAATGTATTTTTTTAGGATATTCTGTTAGAAAAAAAGGGTACAAATGTTATGACCCCATTAGTTGTAAACTCTATATTTCTCGTGATGTGTCCTTTTTTGAAAATGTTCCATACTTCAAAAATCATCAAGACTCTTCCGCTGCATCTGAAGCTCCTCTACCGGTTGCGGATATCTTCGACGTTACCTCTTCACCGGATACTATCATCGAGACTCCTCCGCATGAAGCAAATACACCTCCACTGGACGACCAAGGGGGAGCTGAGCATCTTCCTCAGAGAAGAACCACCCGTCCTACTCGTCCACCTCCTCGGCTTCAAGACTATGTGGTATCTCATGTTACATACCCTATCGAGGACTACTTGTCCTACTCTCAAATCAAACCCACCTACCATGCCTTCTTAAGCCAAATAGATAAAATTCAGGAACCCACCAACTATCATGAAGCAATTAAAGACCCTAACTGGGCTAAAGCTATGGATGATGAACTAAAAGCTCTAGAAACTAACCAAACTTGGAATCTTGTGACCCCTCCACAAGGCACAAAACCAGTAGGTTGCAAATGGGTTTACAAGATCAAATATAATAGCAACGGAACCATAGAAAGATTTAAAGCCCGATTAGTCGCAAAAGGATATACTCAGACTTATGGGATAGATTATCAAGAAACCTTTGCTCCAGTTGCAAAGATGAACACTGTTCGTGTTCTCCTCTCTGTAGCTATTAACTCAGGATGGAATCTCTTCCAAATGGATGTTAGGAACGCTTTTTTGCAGGGCAACCTAGAGGAAGAAGTCTATATGACTCCTCCCCCAGGCTACAAAACAAATCCAAACAAGGTATGCAGACTTCACAAGTCCATATATGGGCTCAAACAATCTCCTCGGGCATGGTATGCAAAACTCAGTCACTCCCTTCTTCTTTATGGGTTTTCTAAAAGTTCAGCTGATGCTTCCATGTTCACTAAACACTCTCATGGAATCACTATAATTGTTTTAGTATATGTGGATGACATTATAATAACCGGAAACAATGATAAAGAAATATCCTTAGTCAAACATTATCTTAAAACCAAATTTGATATTAAAGATCTAGGCATCATGAAATATTTTCTTGGAATTGAAATTGCTCACTCCAAAAAAGGATTATTTCTATCCCAAAGGAAATACGTTCTAGATCTCTTACATGAAACTGGAAAGATAGGGTCTAAACCGGTCAACACCCCAATCGAGACAAACAGGAAAGTTAGTCTTATTGATGGTGAACCGGTTCAAGACATAGGACAATTTCAAAGATTAGTTGGTAAACTTATCTACCTCACTGTCACTAGACCCGACATTACATATGCTGTTAGCGTAGTAAGTCAATTTATGCATGCACCCCACAAAGGACATCTAGAGATTGTGGACCGGATCCTGCACTATCTTAAAAAAAACCCCGGGCCAAGGTCTCTGGATGAAGAAAAACAACTCTAATACAATTGTTGGTTACTCTGATGCAGATTGGGCAGGTAGCCACGATCGAAAATCCACTACTGGCTTTTGTACTTTCGTTGGTGGAAACCTAGTCACTTGGAGAAGCAAAAAACAGAACGTGGTGGCTAGATCAAGCGCTGAAGCAGAATATCGTGCAATGGCCTCCACAACAAGTGAGCTAATTTGGCTCAAACAACTTCTCAAAGACATGAATATAGACAATCAAAATCCAATACAAATGTTCTGTGACAATAACGCCGCAAGACATATCGCCTCCAATCCCGTCTTTCACGAACGAACCAAACACATTGAAGTGGATTGTCATTTCATTCGTGAGAAGATACAAAATAAAGAAATCGAAGTCCCCTATGTTCAGAGTAATGATCAACTAGCAGACATCTTCACCAAAGCACTGGATCAGAAACACTTCCAACACATTCTTCACAAGTTAGGCTCCTTCAACATCTTCCGGAGTCAACTTGAGGGGGAATGTTGAAATATGGAAAGAAAGATACGTTGGAGGAAACATACCAGAAACGACGATTCTCCCAAATCTCCCAAATCTCCCAAATCTCGCAATCCAAATCAAGGAAATCATGGAAACAATGTATTTGGAAAGAACAACGGTATTCTTAGTATTCCTTTGTATAAATACAACATCAAAACCCTAAATGAAATTAATCTTTTACTGTTCAAATTCAACATTCGTTTATTAGTGTTTCTAATCTTTTTTTTTAATTTTAGATTCTCTGGACTGGACACAATAAAGTTCATGTCATTACAACACAAGAGTTGTCGTTATTATAAAAATACAGTAATACATTCGCCCCAAACTGATTGAATATTGGTGGGCATATATATATATATATATATATATACATATATATATATATATACATACATACATACAAAGATCGAAGTAAACCCGTGTCTTTCATCAACACAATATTTATTATGATTAAAAAGCTATTGTTGGGCAAAGATTACTCAAATGGATACCTTAGTGGCATCTGATCCATCACCTTTGGCTCCATAATCTTTCACGTTAACAACCTTACTTGTGTCCCCTACAGTACTTAAACCCACTCCTACTTCGGTAATGTCATAATATGGATTTAGGATATCATCATTACACTTGCAATGAGAATCAAAAGCAAAGATGAAGACGAAGAAGAACAACAACTTTGGCAGGGCCATTTGAAATGGTGCAATTGCTTAGAAGTTGGGTAGTGGTGCTGCTGCATGAAACAATTAACCTTGTATTTATAAGTTATAACAAAGGAGATGTTGCTTAGTTGGACTAATCAATTTGGTTGAAATCGCTAATCGTAATGTTTCTAAGGTATGGTCTAAAGAAATAAGAGTATGAGACGGAAGGGGGACTTGAATAGACTAATGGCATTTTCATATTCTTAGTACTGTTCAACCACAGTTACAAGATAATTACAGCATCTCATGATATAATAGTAAGATGAAATGGTCGGGTGCAAGTTTTTCGCGATTAATCTTTTGTTCTAACTAAACCTTTTGGTGCAACCTTGCAAGTTGTTAGATGTTCAATTAATACTCATGAATTATAAGTTTTTCTACAATGTCATGTAATAACCATGATCCCAGGCTAGACCCTCGATCCATTATGAAAATTCTAGACATGTTTATTTGAGACTCCACCTCTGGGATCCTAATCCTAATTGAGTTTTGTCTGTTGTTTAGGAGGTGTTTTGGAGGAGATTGGAATGGAGGGTTGAGATGGAATGGAATGATTGGATGGTGAGGATGAGAGGATGGAGGGGTTTTTGAGGTGAATCTCTCTCTCTCACACACTCTCCAACCATATCCGATCTCCGTTTTGATCCAAAATTTCACGTAAATATAAGTTTAGAAGTGTATTAGGAATACAACAAAAAAATTAGGAAAAAAACGTCGAATGTGTGTTAAATAATGAGTTTTTGAAGTTCAAAGGAGACAAAGTGTTACAAAATTAAAGTTCAGGGGAGATAACTGTTAACTTTGAAACTTCAGGGGGGCAAAGTGATACCAATGCATAGTTCAGGAAGACAAATTGTAATTAACCAAAAAAAAGGCATCTAAGCCATTGACGAGACTTAAACTTAACTTTTCGAGTGTTCTGACGGAACCTCAATTAACTTCCCACACAACTCTATTCGAATCCCTACCGTACCAGTCCACACCCCAATTTCTATATTGGAAAGTAGTGTCATCTTGATGCATGTCCCGTATAAGTCAAGTTCCTTGCACGAAACATCAGTTCTTTCAAATTTGAATCACCTTGTCTTAATTATAAGAGCATGTTTTCTAATAATAGCAGTATTATCCAGTAAGCAAACTATTTGGTAAGCTAACTTTCAAGAATGGTTTGGAAGAACACACGTTGCTATGATTTGCATGGGCGCAGAGTGGATGAAGTGCTTGATTAATTAGTGCATCACTTGTGTTGTCACTGTCTAAACCATAAGGTTCGGACCTACCTCATTTGTCGTAAAACTTGCCGTGAAATTTTCATCAAATGTTTTAATTCAGGTTAGTCATCTTACTTGGGATGGACGATAATGAGTTTAAAGTTGCTTAGTTGTTTTAACAATCTAAAGATCACTAACAAACGATTTTAGCATTAATTCATATAATCTTTTATAACTAGAGATCCAATGAAAAAAAATCTTAAAAATAATATTTTCTGTTAATAATCTTTGGACTTTAGCCTAAGGCCTATGGTTTTGGATTAGTTAGTTGATTCAGAGATAAAAGTCAACTCATTTCCTCTTTTGTGTTAAAACTTGAAATTGAACTTATTGTTTAGTATATTATTTCATATATTGTGTATTATACTTCGTGTACAAAAAATAAATCAACTAAAGACATATATATTACTTCGTGAACAACTAAAAAAGTCAACTTACGTATAAAACCAAACGACGGTACATCTACAATCACAAATGACATCCAACTACATAAGCCAATACACTTAATTAAGAAGATTCCAAAACGTATAGGTTTGGTTTAAGAAAAACATTAAATACATGATATACTAGTCAAGAGGATTTTACGGAGATGGAGACGAAATAACCAATAACTCGTTTATAAGAACACGTTCGTCCCAAAATCATTCTTCAAAATATCCATCTAAGTGTCTAACCAATTAGTTAGCTTAGTACGTTGGGCACGGTAAAAAGTATAATCAAGTGATAGAGATAGCAGTACCAGAGATTCAGCAGAATTTGTCATTAGATGAGAGACCAGTTGAGATTGTGGATCAGATGGTACATCAGCTCAGGAGGAGAGTGATTCCTATGGTGAATGTCAGATGACAGCATCACAGTATCAGGGAGGCTACCTGGGAGATCGAGGAGGATGTCAAGAAGCAGTATCCAGAGTTATTCCGGTAAGTCTGTTGTTCCGAATTTCGCGGACGAAATTCCTTTAAGGAGGGTAGATTGTAATAACCTTAACCTAAAACACCCTAATTAAACTAAACTAAACCTAATTAACCTTAATTAAGCTTGAATATTTAAGTATGAGGTGGAAGAATTGGATAAGATTTGGAATTGATATAAATAGAGGTTTTAGGTTTAATTAAAACGTTTTCTTCATAACTTGATTTCCTCCGAGAGTGAGAGATGTGATTTTGGAAGAGAAGAAGAAGGAGAGAAGGAGAAAGAGAAGAAGTGAAGGAGAAGGAGTTGGGTTGTGTTTGCCAAAACTTGGGAAGCTTCCACAAACGTCAATAAGGTATGTCAAGTCTTCAATATAACTCACTTAAGTTTTGTGAGTGTTGGGAATCGACGTTGGTGTCGAATTCCCCGTCGGATTTCAACCTGATCAAAGGTTGAAGACGACGATCGGTCGACCGGTGCCTGTGGGCAGTCGACCGATCCTATTATTATATTGATTTGCACCCGCAAACGGTCGAACGATGTCTATGGACGGTCGACCGTTATGCCAGATTTGTGCGGGAAAAATGGTTGATACTGTTATCGGTCGAACGGGTCCACTTAGCCGGTCGACCGAAACAATGAGAATAGGTCGGTTTGGGGTTTTTGACTTATTAAACGGTCGAACGCCTTTAACCTTGTTCGACCGATCTATTCGATGCTAAGTCGGTTGAGAGCTTTGACCATCAAAACGGTCGACCGCTCTTTAACTTTCGGTCGACCGACTGAGCATTTAATTAAGCAGTAGTGTCTGTGACGTTTCGGTCGAACTGTATTTCAGTTCCGGTCGACCGAATATGAATTGGGCAAAATGCTGAAATCCCTGTTATCGGTTGAACGACCCCTTGGTTCGACCGATCGGATATGTATATATTATAAAATTGGTATAGCGTATACCATCCAAACGGTCGACCGCTAGATGACTTCTGTTCGACCGATTGGTCGGTAATTCGGTTGGCGTGGTTCGACCAGATGCTATTGTTTGTACAGTACCGAGTATTGTGTGGAAGATTGGTCGACCGCTACAAACACACCGGTCGACCGATCTGCCGCAGGTTGGTGGATTTATCCACACGAGATCCGTTGAGTATAGGTCGACTACCGGCTCCGAGGCGACGGTCGATTACCGGCCTTGAGAGCGACGGATTTCACCTTCGACGAAGGCGTATTATTGTTGGCCTCTCATATCGAGCGTGGTGTGAGGGATGAGTGTCGTAAACCTTGGGCTGTTAGCAGGGGTTTGTCGGTAGGCCGAGGATGTTCCGGCAGGGTGCGCGTCTGACGGCTCTTGGGGGAGCAGCGGCTGTCGTCTGACCCGAGTTGTGTATTCGGCGGGCTGACTCACTCCTGGGGTGGCGGCGTAGTGCCAGGGTTCCTTTCTGCACTCTTGGGGAGCAGTGATGCCGACTGACCCATGTGAGGCAGCGGTGGACTGACTTGACCCTTGTGGTGGCAGGAGTGGTTCAGTACCGCGGAGGTAGAGAGAGACATTATTGTGGGCCCGAGGTGGATGATCATGTGCATTGTATTGTCTTTATTTTCTTTTTGTATTTTAGGAGGTTTGGCATACGGGGTTCCTGCAGGGAACTCAGACATATTTCAATTGTTTTCATTTCAGGTAGCGAGTCGCATTAGCGTCGAGGTGGTGACTGAGGAGAGTTCTCCGGGATTCGATCATGTAGTTGTCAGTCTCTTCCTTTTGAGGTGATTACATATTGTATAGTTTTTGTTGTAATCACAGTCAGTTTGTATATTTGACTTCCACGTAGATCATATTTATATTATATATGTTGGTTTGTTTCCTGTGACGTGTCCGGTGTTGACCGTTGACGGTCTTTATTATTGTTTAAATTTTCCGCTGTTTTCGGGACAAACATAATCAAAGTTCAACATGACATGTTCATATATTAATTCTCTCTCAACAATTGATCCCACACAGTCTAACATCAGGACCTGTAACTCTTGTGGTGAACGGATCAATCCGAACCCAGAGCAGGGAGAAGATTGAAGCAAGAAGAATGGACCAAACAATCACAATGGTTGTTGTTCTATTCTGTCTCCCCATGAAACCTTTAAGAAAAGGGTAGAGATGGAAAATGACCCAGAAGGCGAAGAACAGCTTTCCGAACAGCGGTCCCCATGATTGGTAACCGCTGTTTATCGCGTACGATACACCCGCAACAACTCCAACAAGGTTGATTATGAGGAGGGTGGTTGGTGGTATCAGTAATGTTGTCCACTTGAACATGTAAAGTTCGGTGAAATCGCCATCCTCATCTGAGGCCTTGGATGTGACCGTGACGTTGGTATCGATGCCGGCGAGCACCTTGAGGAGGCCATGGAAGACCGCGAAAAGATGGGCTGATACGCCACCGATGACCCAGAATTGCTCGTTCCTCCACCACTCCTCGATACCGACCCCGCTCCATCTCATCTCAAGAACGCCTGTCGCGAAAATTGAGATGAAGAGAGAGATGAACCAAATGCTGGCAGCATTGCTGATCTGCACCAAATCAACAGACAACAATTCAAATTGCTCATCAGTTACCCACATGTTGCATATTTCAACTCCTTAATAATGCATGAATGTCAAATTCAGTTGAATTATATATTTTGTAATTCTAATAAGTCTCAATATAGTCATGAAACTGATGTACCTGAGGAATAATGAATTTCCCTGTCAGAAGACATACGGCGGGCAATGTACAATAGAAGACTAGTGGAATCGCGGTGATTGGGTAATTGTAGTGTTGATGTACGTGAATCGCTCGAGATACTTTAGCCTTCCTCCATAGCCATACCAAATTGAACAATGCCTGCTAAAAAGAATCTCGACGGAACCTAAAGCCCATCGGAGCACTTGGTTTAGACGGTCTGACAAGTTAATTGGAGCAGAGCCTTTGAAGGCAGGGAGGGCAGGCATGCAGTAGATCGACCGCCAACCGCGGGCATGCATCTTGAATCCAGTGAGAATGTCCTCAGTAACTGAGCCATATATCCACCCGATCTGCATGCCAAAGTATATATGCTCTTCGTATCACAGTTCAGAAGAAAATAAAAATAAAAAATCAAATCGTGAGAGAATTCTGAATTGCCAATCAACTCTAATGTAATCTTAGAACTCTTTTTTTATTATTTTATTTTTCGAGTCATGATTTTAATAACCAAAACATATTGTCTAACCATGAAAAATCAAATCTGGAAATGAAGGTCCTGCTGGAAGTGTCAAATGTATGGTATAACATATCGTTTCATAGTTCAAACTTATTGTCTTGCATCATATATATTCTCAATTCTCTAGCAACACCATAACTTGGATTGATCATTAACTCATAAATCTTTTGCCAAGTTGTTTTGTCTTTCATTTGGTTCATGGTTCAAATGAACTCAATTTGAAAATCAGATCGGTAATGCTAGCTAGATCCTATCATGCCAACATATATAAGCAGCGCGCATCAGGACATACCTCGGTTCCCCATTCCGTCTTATCCTCGTAACCACAGCTTATAACATGAATGGCTTCTTTAAGAAGAGAGATTCAGGGGTTGCTGACTGAGGAACACCACCATGTTCCATAAGAGTCGAAGCAACGAAGACAGTAGACTGACCAAACCGCTTCTCCAAACTCACTTGAGACATTAGAAGTGATTTTTCATCATCAAATCCAGCACCTGAAAAAAATATCTAAGACATCATGACAATGGATATATTAACCATATCTATGTTTTGAATGAATATACATTTGATTTGATTGTTGCTTAAGATCAAGTGAAATTTTACAAGCATGACTCAATAGTACTCTTTAGATCACATACGTACCTTCAACTCCCTCTTCGATATCTTCAAGATTGAAAACGGGCACAGTGTTATCCAAAGGCTTGCTCGATTTCTTCTTTTTCGGGATCTTCTTATTCGAGTTTGAACTCCTCTTCCGCGATCCACCAAAGCAATTAGAAGAGAGAAATGCAGCATTCTTCTTTTTGTTCTTAATTGGAGGTTCATAGCCATAGAGTGCAGTTCTGTTGAAAACACATCCTTGTACCCACATATACTGGTCCTCGAATGCCATCTAGACTTCTAAGGTTGATCTGAAAGCATCACAATAATGACACTCAGTGACTCATATTGCCTGTATTAATCACTGTCGGTTACTTCAAGTCCTCTTCGAAAATCTAATTCGTACGAAGTCTTCGAATCTCTGAGGAAATTGCACGTAACAAATGGATTTCCCCATGTTAGGATCCATTAAAAAATACATAGCCTCCCTCATTGCCTTGCTATTATTGATGTAGTGATCACAGTCAAGGTTCAGCATAAACGATCCATTAGTTAGCACAGCCGAGACACGGACCTGTGCATCGGATGTGATATCAGTTTTTTGGTGAAACTCGTTTAAAATCATATACGTAGTAATGAAGCTATGGTTTACAAAACCGCAATGGGTTCATTCAAGTAGAATGTTTTGAGTATCTTCTTAACTACTCACAAGAGCATCCATGGCACCAGCTTTTTTATGATGTTGGAAGGTTGGGCGCTTCTCTCGAGAAACATAAACTAGTCGAGGTAGCTCGTTGTAGGGGTGAGCTTCAGTCCGGGACCGGACCGAAGACCGAAATTTTCGAAAGCCCGGACCGAAGACCGGATCGAATAAATTCGGTTCGGTCCGGTCTGGTTCGGTCCAAAACTCGAATTTAACCCTTAAAATTTCGGTCTTTGACCGGACCGAACCGAATCGGACCGGACCGAAGACCGAAATGCCGTGGTCTCCTGGACCGAAGTCCGGACCGAAAAAGTTCGGTCCGGACCGAAAAATTTGGTTCGGTCCGGACACCCGAACCGAATTTTGCTCACCCCTAGCTCGTTGCCATCATTGTCATGTCCTCCACCGTGGTCCAAGAAAACCTGTGTCAACATTTCACGGAGAAAGATTAATAATTATGGTTAAAAAAAAGAAACTAAAATCATTTAGTTTGCGCTTGAAAATCCAACAGCAACTCAAACTCAAACTCAAACTCAAATTCAAATTCAAATTCAAGTTCAAACCCAAACCCAAACACAAACCCAAAAGAGATATATTATTGTTGAACGTTTTATTTAAAACCGCAAGTGCACGGCCGCGATGAAGCGATGGCAAGTACGGATCGTCCTCAGGGAGGTGAGTAGCCTCTTGCTTGTACGAAATCAAATGACAAAAATAGGGGGAGAAAGATGTATATGCTACTCTACTCTATACTACGCTAAGAAGTAGGAAATGCGAAAGGAAGAACCAAACAATGAAATAATAACTAAGCTAAGAGCAAAGGAAGAATGCTGGAATACAGAAATGGGAAAAACCCCAAAGGGGTGGAGTGAGTGCACACATGCAAAGAGGTGGGTGTAGAATACATTCTCTAAGCACATGAAGGTGGTGTTTATCAAGCATAAGAAATGTCTAAATGTTATGGCAAAACCTATTAATTTATTCACCAACTTAGTTGATTAACATTTACATATGCAAGTTGTTTATTTCAGAACCTAAACAAGCATGAGAGATGTCTAATCATTTTGGCAAAACTCATCAAGTTATAAATTCTATCCTAAACAAACAAGCATACATTCATGTTTGATCAACACATCAAAATAAAGCATTCATCTCATTCTCTAATGCATGTATGTACATCTACTCCACCCCCCAAAGGGGATGAAACTACTCACTAAACATTACACTAATTATTAAACGAAGAAAAGAAAGCATATTAAAACTAAGCTAGAAATAAAAGACGATTAAACTAAAACATGCACAAACAATAAAAGAAGCATAAACAAATAATGAAAGAAACACAAAACTTTATTGATAAAATGACTCACATTCCAAGTAGCATCCTCCTATTTTAGTGTGTGCTTCAATGCCTCACTTCTAGTAGGAAGAATAATCACTTAAAATATGGAGTGATTACAATGGAAAGTGAAAAGTTCTATTTATAACCATGGAAAAAGGCAAACTGGGACAATCTCCCGATGTGGGACTAAACAGATACCAAAAATAGCCTAACCATCCTCTAATATATCTGCTGGAGAAATTTGAGTGGATTTGGGCCAAAATGGACCGCCAATTAGCGGTCTTGGACCGCCAATTGGCGGTCTATATGGTTCAGATCCTGCTCATTTTTGTTGTGGGCTTTTCTTTCTGGTATTGTTGGTCTTTGATGCGGTTACTTGACTTGTTGGAGCTCCGACCCGAATCGAATTGGTAAAATACTCCCCATGATGGTGTGGAGTATTCTGTTTTGCTCTTAAGTCCTTTTGTCTTGCAATCAGGTCCTTCTTGCATCTTGGTCCCCAGATCTCACAATTCAGTCCTTTTCCCAGCTTTTGAGTCTTTTTATCCTTCATCTCTTCAAATCTATTTATTCCTGAAAACTAAACATAAAACTCGCGACATAGCATTGTTTAGGTGAAAGATAATGGATATAAGATACAAATATAAGCATGAAATGATGTCAATCAATTATCTAAACTAAATAGTTGATCAAACCCAATAGATCCAATCGTAGAGTTTTCTCAACTTTAAAAAAATTCATACTTTCCTACACTCCAAAGATTCTGGAAAATTTTTACTCTAGAATTTTCCATATTCCCCGTAACCTTCTATGCACAATTATAAATAAGGTGTCACTACTCATTCAAAAACATCCCAAACAAAAGTTAGTTTCACAACTATAACAAAAGTTGTAGTTGTGTTAGTTAAGAAGTGTGTATTATAATAGAGAGAGTCTTGTATAAGAATTAATATATTAGTAGAAAAAGAAGTAATGAGTGTGTCTCATGAGTTAGATAGTTTGTAAGTGTAAGTTGTAGTATTATAACATTAGTTATTATAAATACATGATTACATTTCTACTCAACAAGTGATACCAGAGGTAGACAAGTCTAAAGATGATGATGATATAGACTTGAGGTTTGATGCAAGTTGGTTCAACAAAGAAGTGGACAAGTTTAAAGATGAAGAAGTTACATAAGAAGACAATATTGGTGTTACTTGTCAGTCACTGTGATCAACAAGTATCAAGCCAAGAGCCCAGGAGCCCAGGGTTGGAGAGATCATTGACAATGTTGAGTCAGATGAAGATCAGGAAGACTTAAGAAACCATCAAAATATAAATGAGGTACGTAATGAAATCTCATTAAGATGTCCATCGAAGAAGAAAAACAAGATCTTAATGATCATGAAAGTAATACCCAAGTGAGAAATAGATGGAGAAGTGATCCGGTCATGGCGCGGAGCAAGACTTCTACGGATGTAATCTTTGAGGAAGTTACATCTAGGCGGCTCACTGATAAGGTAACGCTTACAAACTCAAGAAATTTAGAAAATGGAATAAAAGAGAAGCAAAACGAGAAATATTCGAATGGTGAAGATGTTGAAGTTATCTTATCAGAGAAGTATAGAAATCTAGGAAATATATTGAATACAATGTTATGTAAAGAGAGATCAAGAAATCAAAACAGGATGAAAGATGTTAAACCAATCTAAGTGTAGGTTGAAGAAGAATCAACAGGTAATTTGCGATAATTTTCCAGGCATTAAATTCAAAATCAAAGTATACAAGTCTAGCAGCAAAAGATGAGATGAATGAGTATATAACAGATGAAAATGCAAGCAACAAATGACAACCTTCAAAGTTGGTGTTGAGGGGAAATATTAAGAATCCAACACCAACTCAAATCCAAGTCCAAACCCAAGAGAGATACATTATCTAAGCTAATAGTTGATACAACCCAATAGACCCGGTTATAAAGTTTTCTTAACTCTAGAAATTTTCATACTTTCCTACGCTTCAAAAATTCTAACGAATTCTACTATAGAATTTTTCATCTTCTCTGTAGCATTTCATACACAACTATAAATAGGGTGTCACTACTCATTCCAAAGCATCCCAAGCAAGAGTTAGCTTTCACTGCTACAAAGAGAGAGTTTTGTAGTTGTGTTAATTAAGTGTGTATTGTAATAGAGAGAGTCTTAAGTATAGTAGTCGAAAGATAAGTTGTGAGTGTCTTATAAGGCAGATAACATGTAAGTGTAAGTTGTAGTATTGTAACATTAGTCGTTATAAATTCAAGTTTACATATCATCTATCTTCAAATCTCTTCTACTCAACAGTTTGTTCTTAGAAACATTACTACAACCAAGCCAATCGAGATGATATAGAATTATGAGTAAACTACCAATGTTTTATAGGATAAGTTACACTCTACAACGTAACTAGAGAATGATGTCAACCTGAATCATCCCAGGATGGTCCCTGGTATTGTTTCCAGGCCAAGGTGTGCCATCTTGCATTGCCCACCCCTCGTCAGGCATTATTTGTGCATTCGCAACGAGCCCATTGATCCGGATTTTAAATTCTTCGTACTCTCTCTGTGTTACGCAAAAAACGAATGCATTATCTTACTTCTACATGTACAATATAACTTGTTGAACAATGAAAGACTAAGAAAATTAACAAAATCGCAAAAACTTGAACTCCACCTTCATGGCCCGACGGTCTTTCACAAATGAAGGCTGAACTTTATCCTTAAGGTAGTCAATGTTTTTAGCGAAATACCATTCGGGCGCTCGAGGCTCTATGCCGTATTTCTTGCAGAAAGGAACCCACTTTCGTGCGAATTCGGAAGTTTCTGTCATGGTATCAAATGTCAGCATGGATGCACCATCATCAGAGAGGTAGCAGGAGACCTTGTCGACTGGGTAATCTACTGCTAAAACTGTATTTGCAGTAACAAGAGGAGGCTCTTTCAAAGGATCAACCGTACTAACAAATATATCGACGGCAGCGGTTCTCCTTCGTGGTCATACCTGTGATTCCACATTAGCTACCGCAAAATTAGCTATAAAAACAAGAAAAATAACTAATACTGAGCTGAAATGAAGTTCACAAATTTGTCAAGCAATAATGAAGTTCACCTAAGCGAAAGCCTGTCGAGATACGTCTCGCGGTTTACAGGAAACCATTTAGGGAATTGATCCAAAATCGAGGAAAGAGCAAACTCTCACAGATAACAGAAATCAACCACAACGAGTAGGCATTCGTCACTGGGTTCGTCACACGGTAATGTTGGAAAATGCACAGGATAACAAGTCGTAGAACTATGACCATCCTGTATGGATTTATCCGAGACGAAGATATTGGTACCTTCCGGGAAAGAGGTTGGCGAGTCTCGTCATTTCTGCATTTCATGAGAGTAGTAAGTAGAGAGAAAAAACGGTAACACAAAAACTCTCAAAACATGTCAAGAATGTAGTCTACAACATGCAAACATGTAAAACTTCCATAAATTTTGGACCACTTTAATCTCAATATGGAGACACTTACAATAATGAATCATCCATATATTCTGTAGTTACATCGATATCTCAAAGTCCTCTGCCTTCCGAAGGAGCTTGACTCACGGTACGAGCATGGACTGTGTTCTTGTCTTGCTTCGATTTCCAGCCATCTATTCTGTCCTTCCAGGCAACACTTCCGTATCCAATGGGAAATTCACTTGAAGGATTCGAAAATTCTCGGGACGTGGTAGAAAACTCTCTCGACTGATTTGTCGTCCAATTTACATTTCCATATCCAAGGGAAAATTCTCTCGATGTACTGGAGAACTCTCTCGATGGATTTGCTGCTCAAAAGATTATATCGAACATCAAATGCTGAAGTGGAAACATAATGTAGGAATAAATGAGAGAAGTTTGATTTGTTACATTCCGAGTAAGCAAGAGGTGCAGCAGTCTTTCTACCTCCGCCAAACCCAGGCGACATCACTGGATTATCGATCGAGGCTAACGAAAACTCTTCGGACGTCTGGAAAATTAACCAACCATCAAATATTCTCATAACGATTATAATAAACACCAAAATAACACTTACAGATTGGCTACGAGGGAGCAAAGGAATGTGATTTCGGCCGAACTCTCCACTTCTATTGGCATATTTCTGACCACCGCCAACATCACCACGGCTGTAGCTCATTTGCCAGCTGAGCATTCGATCGGAGATTGTCTGTTTCGAACAGGATGGTAACTTCAGACCACCTGCATTGCTGGCATTGGCTTCAAAACCGGGCTCGCCTTCGACAAAAGGGCTCCCTAACAAATTAACAATAACAAAACCGATGTAAGTTCTAATAAACAAGATTAGAAATAGAGCACAATGTGTTTAAGTTACCTGTATGTCTCTTGTAATTTGTCTTGCACTGGGGGCAAAATTTGCTTGCACTCTGCCTCTCAAACTCATAGCAAGGGCGGCAAACTGGGAAGCCACAAACATGACAGGCGACAAAGACACTCCCATCGACAGCACTGGCAACATCGCACCCGCAGATCTGGCAGACCTTTCCGCTTTGGCCGTTTGTCGATTTCTTCGACCGACCAAACAGAAAACAACAATTTATTCGATGTAGTTTTCGGACATTTGAACCAACTAAAGTTGGCGAAATTCAACTACACTAGAGCAAAATGAACGACGAAAAATCGAAAATGGGCGCATTAATGAAGTGATTCGAACCGATTACGATTACCAACAACTTCGAAAATGAAGGCACTCTTCTAATAACGTCTTTGGCTTCATTTGGGTTAGAGGTTCGGAGAGTTTGGTCTTAAGAGTATTGAAATTTGAAAAAACTCATTATCTTTATTGAGGTGTGGATATCCAATCCGAAATCATGAGTAAAGTGACTTAAAATCTTATACATCACAAGAATAACTCGAATTGTCTAATGTGAAATTATTCTCGATAACTTCGTTAACAACAAGAGTTCTACTCCCGTCATGGTAATGTTAGTATGGAAACAAAGATATGTCACCACCCAAATAGTGCTCTTATGTAAAGACAAAGTGAAATATAATTGGATTTTCTTGCAACGGTGTTGGAAGGATACACTTGGATTTTTTGGAAGGATCCCGGGAGGGACACCCGAAATCCCACCCGGATTCCCACGCACCCATGACGTGGCATGCCACATATTTTTTGGGTTGAATGATGCATCAACTTGGTTTCCTTTCCTTGGGTTTTGGCGGGAATTGAGATTTCATGGGTTGTAGTGCCGAGTCTTGTCATCACATAGGTTGTTTTTGCTTTATGTCATAATGTGTCGTAGTGTGTTATGAGTTATCTTTTACTATTTTATAATAAAACATAGACATTAATGGTATTTGGAATGTGTCAATTGTTATTATATTTTTAAATAACTTGATGACTTTCTTGATTAACGAGTATTCATCCTAAATTGTTCTTTTTAGAACGTTGAACCATAGGCATTAAGTATAATTTATATTATCGTACAACCTCTTGAAAAGTTATTCTTCGCCGCACTCCATCACCTTTGGCAATCCGATCTCCCTCACGTAATCTCCTCCTACGACACCCCTTTCTCGTGAAGCTCAAAATTTGTTCTGGGTGTAACATTTTGGTTAAGGTTTGGTTACGTTTGGTTTTAATTATGTTTGTGTTACCTTCCAGTGATCGTCTCTTCCATGTGGTTAGGATTACCCTTACATGTGTTTGGGATTACCACTACATTCTAATTATTCAAGGTGATCATGTAATGATATTGAATGCAAACCAAATATTAAAATAATCTAAACGGAAATAATTTGGTTTGAATTTTTACGGAATAAAGAGAATACATTAGAACTACTCATTATGATGTTTGAGTTTACCCATTCCTACTAGGGGTGAGCTTCGGTCCAGGACCGGACCGAAACCTGAACTCCCAAAATTCTCGGACCGAAGACCGGACCGAATTCGGTCCGGTCCAAAACCGGACCGAACCTGTTTGGACCGAATCTATTTTGACATGTTTTTTGGGCTTGATTTAACCTGATTTTTATACAACAGTAAAATTAACAGTAAAAGCAGACCAATTCAGAACACAATTAACAGTAAAAATCAGACCACAAATAACAGTAAAAATTACACAAATTAGAAACCAAAAACAAATTCCAAATCAGCAGATATCAGAATTCAAATATAGCACAATTCAGAAAGGAAATGCAACACAATTCAGCAACAATAACAAACTAAACCAGAAATTCAAAGCATCACAAGTTCACAACTAACAAGTTCATAATTTAAAGACAAACAATCCTAAACATTTGAAATCATAAGGAGCTGAAGATCAGCAACACTAATCCACGCAAATGAGCTCATCTATATCGTCGTCGGGAGCTAGTTTCTGTTGAGTGTTTTGTTGAGCTCATCTATATCGTAGAATTTTGACTGCGATCAGTATTTGTTTCTGTTGAGTGTTGGGAGCTCATCTGCATATGTGTAAATCCAATTAAATTCTATCTACAAAACATGTTAGAAAAGATAGAAAAATCTCACAGGTATCTCTAGCCAGTAACAAATAGTACTAGTCTACTAGAAAAGCAACACAAAAGAAAATAGTGTAATAAAAAAATAGTTTCAGCCAGAACCCAAGTTGCATCTTCTTGAGGAATAAAACACAAGTTACACAGACTGTGGTCATAAGATCCAAAAGCAAGTAGTCACAAGACATGAAAAGCACTTCTATGAGCAAATGGAGTAGAATGAAGATCATGGAGCGCTCGGGACACTAGAATTCAAGGATTTGTGAAAAATCAAAAGAACGATATGAGGAGAAGTAAAGAACTCATCTAGAAATCTGCTGTATATAAAGAAACTGTGCTACTTAAGATTTAAGTAAACAAATGGTTCTTTGAAATTGGAAAAAAAGGACTGAGAATATTTGATGAAGCTTGAAGTAGTCGCTGATTTGAGGACAATTTTGAAAATAAAAATATCCTGACTTAATTGTGACAGAACTTCAAGAACAAGACTAATTAATAGTAACATAATTACCTAAAATCGGGAAAAGCTTCTCCTAAATTTGGAAGTTGAAAAGAAGATGAGGTGATATATAAAACGAGGTAGTCCTAGCTAATTTGATGTTGGAGTTGTGATAATCAGCTCTCCCCGAGATAGCATGTAAGGATGTGAGGCAGCTTAAAGAGAAGAAGCACAACTAAACTAATTTGACTTGAAATCTTGCAGTCTTCCCAAAACATAATGTCACATACTATTTAATAACAATGAAGAAGTTCGTGAAAGAGAGAAGGCTAAGTTTATCAGATTCTCAACCTGATAGCTGTTAAAATTATGTGCCCAAGCATGATGCTCTCAAGATTTGGATTGAACACCTCTAAATATTCTAAACATAGTTGACCGAACACGAAGGGGAAGATCGGGGAGAGACAACCTTGGATTGGGATCTGAAACCCTAGATCTTGAGTTCGTTCTTCGCCGGCGTTCTCTTTTCCTCACTGCCGTCGTCGTCGTTCGTCCCTTTCTCGTGAGGAGAAGGGCTGCCTGAGGAGGTGACGGCGTGAGGAGAAGGGCGGCGTAAGGAGTGAGGAGGGAGACGATGTGGGGAGAAGGGTGAGGCGTGAGGGTTAGGGATTTGGGTGAGGTGAGGGTTTGGGTTGGGTATTCGGGTAGGTAGGGTAATAGGGTATTCGGGTTGGGTTAGTCGGGTCGGGCGAGTTGGTTACCAATTAAATTCGGGTTTCGGGTTTTCCGGGTTTTGGACCGGACCGGACCGAACCCGAATTTTCAAAATTTTAAGGATCGAAGACCGGACAGAAAAAATTCGGTCCGATTCGGTCTGGACCGAAAAATTCGGTCCGGTCTGGGAACCCGGACCGGACCGAATTTTGCTCACCCCTAATTCCTACATATTAAAATACCTTTCTACCTTTCGATGGGTTAAGATATAAGTTTTTTAGCATTTAGTATTATTTTAATAATGGAGTTCTTGATTCTCTTCAACTGTTGATAGTGCATTGTTTGTTATTCATTGGATTCAGATGTTACTAACTGGACTACCAACGGATAGTGTTGAAGACATAGAACATGTCCGCACATATGTGGGGGAGATAACAATGGTGATTATGAGGACTGAATGCACACTTTCTGAGAACTTGGTCAAGTAATCTAATGTTTTATGTTTGTTAAGTTATATTAACTTATTAATTGTTGTGTACTTATCTGTGACAACTATGTTTTTGTACCGTATATGTTTGTTACGTGTTATGAACCAAGTCAATTAATTTTTTTGTGTACTTATGTGTAACAACTATGTTGTTGTACTAGATATGTTTGTTACATGTTATGAACTAAGTTAAGTAATTTCTTTTGTAATGATTACTTTTATATTCATGGCATGGTAGCTTTGATTTAAAAGACTGGTAATTTGGAGTAAATAGAATAAATTAAATCATGGTTGGTTGGGGTGACACGAATTTAGTACTAGGGCAACTTGGTATAAATATAGAAATTTATATAACAGTTTGTGGGGGTATCCCGAATTGGAAGAATGGGTAACTTGAATTCAATAGCAGGGTAACACGTATTAAATAAAAGAAATCGCCACGTATTCTGTTAGGGTTAATTTGATTTTGTAGGATGAGTAAGTTGGATTAAATAGAATGGATTAAATGATGGGTCGTAGGGGTAACCCTAAATGGTAGGTGCGATAAGTTGGATTCAATAGCAAGGTAAATTGGATTACATAGAAGGAATATATTAATTAATCCCTGGGTAACCCTAATTGATAGAATGAATGTTATAGTGGGGAAAATATAGTAGCGATAGGGGTAATTGGGTTAAGCAAGACGGGATAGTTGGAGTAAATAGAATGTATTGATGGGTCCTGGGGGTAACTCTACAAGATGGACAGGGTAAATTGATTACAAAAGAAGGGTAAATTTAGTTGACTATGACAGGGTAAATCTAGCAGGTAATCCAAATTTGTTGACGGGGTAAGTTGAATTCAATGTAGGGTAAACCTATGTACAACTCGAGGTAAGTAGAATCCAATAACAGGGTAACTGTAAATAAAAGACATGGTAAGTTGTATTCAATGGCCTGGTAACTGTAATTGATAAATCCAATTTGTAGGATGTACGTATGGGTAATTTTAGTTTCGAGATACCATAAATTGATTCATAGGAAGGTTACATTGGGTTTCATTACTCTGAAAAGTAGACTCGGAAGTTGAACACAACCTTATCGCATAGCTCCACAAGCTCACTCTGGTTCTCGAACCTCCTCGACACAATTACTACGCTTTAGGGTTTATGGTTTAGGAAATTGCGTCTGACTTAGATTCAACTTTAAAGACCTTAGACCTTACATCATGTCCAATGATCGTTTGTGAGATTTGAACGACTCCTCTCCAAAGAAAACACAGAACTTCATTATTTCTTGTTGCCTACCCAATGCATCCATTGGGCACTTCACCTAGAATTTTGTTTACATTTTTTATCCAACGTTTTACGGTTTACATAAAATAAGGACACATATGTTGACCCTGCTATTTAATTTACTTGCTAGACGGGGTAAAGTGGCCAACCATAATTGATAAATCCAAAATGTGGCAGGGAAGCTAGGGTGGGGTAAATCTAGTGGCAGTGTGGGGTACTTTGGTTTTGTAGAGAGGGTAAGTTGGAGTAAATAAAATGTATTAAATCAAGTTATTGGGGGTAACCCTATTTGATAAATGGGGTAAGTGGAATTCAATAGCAAGGTAAATCTAAAGAGATCTATTCTGGTAGACGAAAATCTACTTGATTAGCGAAGGAAATTCAATTCACCTTGGTAGATCGAAATAACAAACGGGGGAAGTTGATTCCAAAAGCAGGGTAAGTATAAATACTAGATGGGATAGGTTGAATAGAATAACATAATACCCCTGGTTTGGAATATGTGTCAATTGTTCCTCCATAAAGGGTAGATATTACACACGACAGGTACAAATAAGTTCTAGAAGTTCAATTACCTAAAAAATAGGTAACATCACCAACCAGGTACTAGGTGTTGGCTTTTTGGCCTTAATCCGTATTTTGATGATGTAATTAAACCTAATCTTAATTAGGACATGTAGATTAGCACATGTAGTATAATAGTATACATGTTGTATTGTGCTAACATCTACAGGTGATCAAGACTCAAGAAAGAAGAAAAATCAAGTCAAGACATGTAATCAAGCTAGGATTGAAGACATGTAATTTTACCTTTCTTTGAGTATTAGGAACTTATGTGAATTGAGCATAACATAAGCTAATATGCATGCATTCACACACTAGGTTCCTTGTAGGAGTCACACACAAAATATCATATAATTTGGACTCCATTAGATCACCTAAACACCTAAAACATTGGTCGCCAGTCTACCTGAGTTCGGTCGACCGTTCACCTTTCGGTCGACCGGTTATACACAATATTTGTTATACCAGACCAATCCGTTCAACCGATCACATTTCTATTAACCGTTTACCCAGACCTGTTCGGTCGACCGGTAGACCTTCGGTCGACCGTTTCGTTTGCCATTTCTGGTAAAAATACGACCGTTTTATTTGTCGTATTATACAACGGTCGTATACACATTTTTCTCAATATTCACCCCCATATACATTAGAACCGGTCGAACAAAATACATCTTTCGGTCGACCGTTTAATTCGTGAAAAACCCCCTGCTATCGGTCGACACAAGTTTGTCCAACCGATCAAGATTTCTCTCTACCGAACCCAGTAGTTCGGTCGACCGGTACCTGCTCGGTCGACCGTTGACCTATAGAACTTAAGTGATTCGGTCGACCAGTACCTATGTTCGGTCAACCGATCCATCAACAGACTCAAGGGTTCGGTCGACCGATACACCTTTCGGTCGACCGTTTCTGGACAGATTTCTGAACCTGATTTTCTGTTTTGTGTATCTTGCACAAAACCCAATCAAATCTTGTCCAAACGGCTAGAAATCTTTAGGAGCTTATAAATAGAGGTTCACACTTAGTTTTCCACAAGATTTCACAACTCCAAAGTGTCAAACTTATAGTGAGATTTTCCACAACCTCAAAGCTCCCAATTAGTGATTCCAAAGCCTAATTTCCACATCCTTCATCATACAATCATCTAGCATCTGTTGTGCTCAATACTAGAAGAGTGAGTTCCACTCCAATTGTTGTCAAGAGAGCAAGGGTCTTGGTGAAAGCCCAAGACAAAGTGAGCAAGGGTCTTGGTGAAAGCCCAAGACAAGAAGTAGAGATTTCGGTGAAAGCCCGAAGTGTTCCTCTCGGATTGTGAGAGGTGGTGCCAAGCTCGGCGAGGGTTGTTCGCGAGCTTGAAGACTTGTAAAAGGCGTTGCTCCCGGCCCGGAACGGGGAGGCATAGTGAAGACGCAAGAGGAGCTCGAACGGGGATTCGAGAGGGGCTTGCAAGAGAGGACGTAGGCGCGGCCGAACCTCTGTAAAACCGACGCGTCTTCTCTTTGTGGTTTGCATTACTTTCTACTTGTGTTTGATTTGTTTTTAATTTCCGCTGCATTTCTTTGATCGATCAACCAAGTAGTTAATTAGGGCTTAATAGTGATTAGTGGACCCATAACCCACACGATCCTATACCTACACTAGGGAAATAACACACGAATGGTTCAAAATAACAGTCACTAAACATCATAAAATAACACAATCGTAGTTTATATCCCATTAAATCGGATACAGGGATGCAAACACACGTCTCCACGCATGTACAGTGTGGCACTCCATCGATCCATAGTTGTACATGTTGGAGCCACTTGATGCTTGTTATACGTACAATACATGTTGTAGTCTTGCATGTGTTTTACTTCTGATTTTATTTTATTTTTGCCTTGGGAAACACATTTGGAATTCCACACATTACACTTTGAACTTACCCGTCTATCAATTAGGGTTACCTCCACAAACCATAGTTAAATTCCTTCTATTTAATCTTATTTACCCTGCTATTGAATTCAACTTACCTCATCTATCAGTTAGGGTTACCCCTAATAACTTGCATGTGTTTAAACACACCCTGTCTATCAATTAGGGTTACCCCCACAAAGCATAATTAAATTCCTTCTATTTAATCGCATTTACCCGGCTATTGAATTCAACTTACCCCATCTATCATTTAAGGTTACCACACGAACGTCATCCAAGGTTCACCACTTCACCCACAAGCACTTATTTCAACAAGATTTTTAGGTGCTTGAACTTGCATTGCACATTGCTTGATGCTTGAAAACATTTCTAGTTAGTCCCTTGGTTTTTTCAGTATCAGTAGATGGTATTTCTGGTTGTGTGACTCATAAGAAATATTGTTAGAATAACAAAAATGGATGTAAGAACAACAACAATATCTGCATATATAGAAACTATACGAAATTTGAACAGAAGCAGTGAATAAAGATGTTACATAAGGAAGCACCTAATTAATAGCTTATAAGCTTACATTATCAACTAGTATAGAATTCCAACTATGATAATCAACAATGCTTTTATCATTGTTTCAAAGTTTGTAAAGAACATTGCAAACTCTTGGATCAAGCAAATGTCTCCCCAATCTCTCTTTCATATTCTCCAATTCACCAAGGTTGTAATCAAAGTTGTCGTTGGTGACGTTTTTGTCTTACGGGAACATTGCAAAAAAGTTTATCTAGACCAAGGATGAAATCAAAATTGACATTGGTGACGGTTGTCTTTCACGAACATTTCTCTTGAACCATTGGGAAGTTTAGTAGAAAATAAAAGTAAAAAGTGTATCACCCTGCATAATGCTCCTTGTTGGCAACAAAAACACACATAGGCCCCATTTGAAAAACTTTATCATATAGTCCACAAAACAAGGGAATAGTATCCACAAATGATTCATTCTCCCAAATACAAAATGTAAAGACTAAGAAAATCAACATTATTGTAAGCACATCTTAATGAGAATATCCAAATTCACCCTTTGAACCGGGTTCCATTCTAAAACAACTAACTGAACATGCATGATATAGTTCAAAGAATTGGTGTTTAAAAATTTTCAAATACCTAAATGAATAAACCTTGAGATTGTCTCTAATATACTTGTCACCTACACACATGTGCTTCTTTAAAAGTACATGAACATGCCAATTAAAAGTTTTGAAAAATGATATAAGAATTTTATTAACGGGTTGAATACCCCCTTTCGTGACGAAAATACCCAGAGGCACCCATTAAAAACCACCCACACACATGTGCTTATTTAAAAGTACATGAACGTGCCAATTAAAAGTTTAAAAATGAAATAAGAATTTTATTAATTGGTGACGAAAATACCCAGAGACACCAATTAAAAACCTCTATCATATTTTCCACAAGAAATAGACTTATATCCACAAACAATTTGTTCTCCTATCTTAGTAAATGGGGGGGACCAATAGAAATGGTTTTTAAGATGAAGCTATGAATAGAATCAAGGTGGAATGGAGCACTTATTTGAGGGCGTGGATCAATGAAATAGCAAGAATAAACCATTAAATAAAAAAGTGAAATATTGAAGCCAGGAGAGAAGCCAAATAGCAAGAACGAAGCCAAATATTTTGAACCAAGTAGCAAGAACGAAGCCAAAGAAAAAGAGAAAGAAAATGGTAAGATCGAAGAAGTCAAAGAAAAATGAAATATTTAAGCACCAAATAGCAAGATGGAAGAAGGCAAAGAAAAGGGAAAAGAGAAAGAAAAATACTTGATTACATCAATGATGATGTGACGTGCCCCAGAGAACAAGAAGCATCTCTAACTGCACGGCGAAGGCGGAGGCGCAACATAGCATGGCACAGAACGGAGGAATCAAAGTAGGAGCTGCATGTTGTAGATAGAAGTCAGGAACCCGAGTAAGAGGAAACGAAAGAGTGACAAAAGGAGAAGTAGGAGTAGCAGCCGAAGGTGGAAGAAAGCCTTGTTGGTGCGGTGCACGGCGGCAAGGTCGAGGTCGCATCGGAGATATAGTTCTGAATGCTTTCTTCCCCAAATGCTTGCTGGAGAGAGAAAAAATGAGGAGATTGTGGAGTGAAGCATACGGTGCATGTCAGATGAATACTTTTTATTTTTGGGATTTCAAATTCAAAATTTGAGCTCAACACCAACACGTCATGTTCCATTTGGTTATTTTACTCATTTACACCAACACATCAGCCTCCACGTCAGTCAGATGCGTGAATTTTAGCGTGAGAATGAGGGTAAAATACAACTTTTCCTTTTGGAAAGACACTCCCAAAGGTGTGAAAGTTGATAAGTATAATTAATCATTAATAATTTCAAGTACTATTGGAATAATTATATGAATTGGGAAGGCTTTGAGGAAAATGACTCTGCAAATATAATAACAATAGAAGGTATGGGTACGTGGGAGCTCGCTGGAAACCAGATTCCGCCTCGTGTTGTCAGCTGGTTTGTTACATCCATATTCAATGAACAAAAATACTCTCCATCTTCGCTTAATGAAGATATTATTTTAATAATATAATTCTTTATTTGTGTTGATTAATTTAGAAAAAAACTTAGTTTCGAGGATCCAGACAAATTTCCAAATGGATTTTGAGAAAAATAAAAAAATCATTTGAGTATGGTGTGATTTATTTTTTTAAAAGTAGGCAAAACCTGTATAAAGATAAGATTAAGAGGTCAATGACATCAATTGTAGTTGTCAAGTCAACTTTAAGCTAGTAATTAGTTAAATTTCAGTCAACTTTAAGTAAAGAGTCGTCAAGACATCAATTCGAGTTGTCATCCATAAGACAATAAGTTGTAAAATGTAATAATTTTTTTCAGAACTATGTGAGAATTTATGTAAATTTTACTTATATTATTTTGAGTGTGTAAGAAATTATTTATATTATTCAAACTGAATGTGATTTTAGTCACTACTTAGATGTGTTATCATAATTTTGCACTTATTGTTCTCACAGAAAATTAAGTTGAGCAATCTTTATATCATCAATGCAATCACATGAAATTTAAAACCATGATTTTTTATTTTAAACCGTGAAAATTTCAAATCAATAACCTTCAATAAAAAAACACTGGAGCAATATCATAATTAATAATCCTTATTCTTATATGAGATATATCCCCCCCACCCAAAAAAAAAACTATATCAAATCTTAACCTTCCCGGTTTCGATCCAAAAACATGTCGTACGAATTTAATTTAAATGCTGGTAAAAACACATGGTGTAAATAAACGAGACATCCATCTTCACCTCTTAAATGTAGTCAGCCAGTAAGAATAAATGTCACATTAACTACAAGAATTATTGTACCGACAGAATCCAAGGGGCTAGCCATCATTGGTCCTGAAATAAAACATCCTATATTCCTAAGGTTTAGTTTAAGAAGAAAATTAAGTTGTTTAGATGTCTTAAGCTTGTCGGTGGTAGATTTATATTGAGACCCCCCTTCTAAACACTGTAGTCTTCTTAGCCTGCCCCACCTCTCCCTGTCTAAGAAAGCGGGATTACGCGGCCAGTGATGCGAGTGCAGGTCCGATCCGGTCTGATACTGCACTGCGTATTCAAGATGCAGCCTATAAAAATCAGGTCGCATCTCACTGCATGTTCGAACATGTTTTTTTAAATAAAAACTAACTATTCAGACTCAAATATGATCAATTTAACTCAAACCTAAATAGTCGAATCTCCTAAAAGCCTTAACCCGCACAATCATGCACCAATTATTTTTCAATTTATACATATATTAATATATATATATATATATTATATTTATAATTAAATAATTTTATTATTGAAACCCCACATACGGCATATGCAGGATGCACACTGCCTTGCCGCTCCGTATTTCGCATTCCTGAGCCCGATGCTTTAGTTGTTAAGGTTGGTCATTGGTGTTTGATAGTGCTAAAGAGACCTTCATATTTCACACCTTACACATTGGTTAGTAGTTTGTGCAACTAAAAACCAAATTAGCCGATGTGATTATAACGTGAAAAAAGAAGCCGATGTGATTCTAGTGGCAGCTGGGATGACATGGATGCTTGTTTCCAGTGTTGGATCTGGTCTGGCTTTGGGGGTTTTCCAGAAAGAAATATGAACATTTGCTCTAAGTTTCACATATTTTGATCTGCAGTCTGCAATGTAATACTTGAATCAAGGTTAGTTAAGTTAAACTACCGTTACCCATATCACAGAATATCAAAATCATTATTTTCTATAAGAAAAACAAACCATGTAGCGTACCTTTTTATTTTTGCTTCTTATAGACAACATATTTTACTGAACAAACAAATAATACCAAGTTGAACCAACATGACATCTAGTATAGAATGAAAGAAATGGAAACTGATCTTTTCTCTAAAAGATACACATCAAGGCTGAGAGTAGAAAGTTTGAATTGTGATTTGCTTACTAGAGTTATTGCTGTGTAATATACAAACAGTCTGGGGGATACTATACGAGCATGGTGGGTCTATTATTTATATCGTGATCACTTTCGATAAATTCGACAATGTGCTTCACCACTAGATCTGGTTTCTCCACATGAGGAAGGTGTCCACAGCCTGGTATTTGAACTAAAACAGAACCTTCAAGGTCACCATGTAATTTCTGCAGAATCACAAATATAGGGACATTAATTCATTGATGTATGTGGCCTAGCATTAAAGAGAGAATACCAAATCCAACAATAAAAATGCTACGAAAAGTTTTAATTTTTTTTTTGGTAAAACATGATTAAATGGTCTAAGAAAGTAAAATGAGTGGTAGGGTATCCAACAACCTTCTTAAATGACACTATTCTGATAGAACAAAATCATCAAATATGGAAATGTAGATTGGGATATCAACAATATAGTATCTTAACGTTTCATCTGAGATACTGCTACGTTTGAGTTACATTGATAGAAGCCTTCTCAGGTCACAATTCACTAATAGACGGGGCCTTAGGCATTTTTTAGAATGGTCCTGCATCTTGAACTACTCTTGTGTTTTTTAAACATCCTCGGTACCTCCACTTAACAAGATTTGGTTTTGAGTTGAACACCAACACTTTAATAGCTATTTTACAAACTAGTGAATGACCACCTTCATTACTACATTGCATGGAAGTGTATGATATGTTTTATTTGCCCCAAATCAACCTTAACCTTCTAAAACTTACTGGGCCTAGAAAATTTTATATCTCTACCCTGGAGGGGATATCGGTCAGCATCTTTACTATATTAACAGTTCGAGTATGATCCTCCTTGCCATTGTGTTCATAACTCCCTTCTTTGGAACCTGCAGTTGCATTTCCCCTCAAAGCAGACAAACTACTTCAGGGGTTTATTTTGGTTTAATTCAATAAATCACTACTTTGATTGGAAAAGAGCTCAACAAATCCTGACTCGTCTCCATTCAACCAAAACAAGTTCCTGCACTGTGACGTTGTAATACAGAGCCTTGGGCTATTGACCTGATCTACCTTGACTTTTTTCTACGTTCTGGAAGTCCAGCTTCATTGTCAACTTACATTTAAGAATCAAAATTGACGCAAATGCATGGTTCCTCGGTTATGTAAGTCCCAATTATGCATTGTAGCTATACTAAGAACAATGTGTATAGTAGAGAATTTTATAACTGGAGAAAAGTTTCTGTGAAGTCAATTCCCTCTACCTGTTTGTACCCTTTTGCTACCAATCTTGCTTTTAATTTTTCTAAAGTTCCATCTGGTTTAAGTTTAACTCTAAACACCCATTTGCACCCAATAGTATGTGTACCCTTCTGTTTTGGAACCAGATCCCAAGTATCATTCTGATACAAAGCTTCCATTTCATCAATCATGGCCTTATGCCAACCAGGATGTTGAAGTGCTTCTTCAACAGAGTTTGGTTCCTGAGGTAGGTCTATGGTCTCATGAAATAGAGCATATTTCGGGTTTGGTTTGATAATACCTGACTTGTATCTGGTAAGCATGTGGTGGGAAGTAGTTACATCATTAGCTTGTGCTTCAGTAGTAGGATGGATGCTATCATCATGGATGGTTTGTTCAGAATCTGAGAGAGGCTCCTCAGGACCCACATCATGAGAGGTGATTTCCTCTTCAGAGCCTTGTTCTTCTGTTTGATTTGTGGTTGAAGGGAGTTCCTCAGATTGCTCATCACTGGAATTCACTTCATCAGGGTTGGACTGAGGCAAGTTATTTTCTATAGCAAGAGACAAGGATGTGGGTGCTGAGGGAACAACCTGCTCTATAATAGAAGAGGGTTGAACTTTCTCATAACCATTAATATGTGTGGATTTTTCAGATTTTTCACAAAGCCAATCAGTAAAAGTGCTTATGGAGCAGTCATTGTCAGTGGGAAGTAATATACTAGGAGGATTTTTGTAAGGCATGCAAAACTCATCAAAAATTACATGTCTACTCATATAAATTTTATTTTTAGTGGGATTTAGGCAAATATAGCCTTTATGACGAATGCTATAGCCTAAGAAGACACAGGGAACAGATCTTCCAGACAACTTATCATGTACATAATCACTTAGGCATGGAAAACAACGACACCCAAACACTCTTAAGCAACTATAATCAGGTAATTTCCCAACAAGAGTTTGATATGGAATTTTCCCTTCAGAATCAGGAATCCTATTTAATAAAAAAACAGATGTGTTAAATGCTTCCACCCAGTAGCATTTTGGGACACCACTATTTATTAATAAGGTGCGCCCCATGTCTACAATCAGACGATGCCTCTGCGCTCAACAACTCCATTCTGTTCTGGAGTGTGAGGGCAGGACATGTGCAAAAGTATGCCATGTAATTGTAAGTGATTTTGGAAAGCCTTTGAAGAAAATTCACCTCCACCATCACATTGAAAAACTTTAATTTTTCCATTAAATTGTCTTTCAAAGAATTTTTCAAAAACTAAATAACATTGAAAGAAATCAGATTTCAATTTTAATGGAAAAATCCAAGTGAATCTACTGAAATCATCTACAAAACAAGCATAGAATTTGAAATGATTTCTGCTTAGTACAGGAGCAGGACCCCACAAATCACAATGGATTTTATGGAAAGGTTCAGTCATCTTATTTACAGAGTCAAAGAAAGGAAGTTTAATAGCTTTCCCTAGATGGCAACTATTGCATATGGAAGAATGTAAAATTGATGAATGAGAGGTCACTGAGATACACCCCTGAAGTTTGAGTTGGTGAAGCACTTTATGGTTGGGGTGACCCAATCTACAATGCCAAGTATGTGAGTCTACTGTTCTTTGCCTGTTAGAAAAGAATGTTTTATGTATATTACTAGGAATTGAATAAAGTTCCTTTAATTTTCCAGTTGTGATTATAGTGCCTGAATCTCTGTGCTTGACAAAAAATGCAGTATCTGAAAACTCAATATTGTATGGAAAAGAATTGGTGAACTTCTTTACAGACAATAGGTTTACTTTCATTTTTGGAGAAAACAGGACGTCTTTAAGCACAAAGGATCCAATATCATGAGTGATTTTTGCATTACCAGTGTGTGTGATAGGAACTAGTGAACCATCACCAACCATTATCTTATCTGACCCATGATAAGGAGTAAGAGAAGTTAACAAACCTGCGTTACCTAAGATATGGGCTGAGGCACCGGAGTCTGGGAACCATTCTGTGTCGGCTTCATTCACACTCATCGCAGCAAGAGCCTGTGGTAGATCTTTGGAGACATATGCTTGGTTGAACCTGTGCCAGCACTTGAGTGCATCATGGCCAGGTTTCCCACAGATCTGGCAGTGGACAAGTGGACGTTGCCGACTCAGATTGGCTCCATCAGAGTCACTGGTTTCCTTCCCTCCTTCGTCTGAGGTTGTGAATTTAGAAATTGAAGGTGGCTGACCTTGGGGAGCAGGAACGAAGCCACGCCCCTTGGAGTTGAAGCCTCCATTCCTTTTCTCTTTAGGCTGGTTTTTGCCTTTATTTGAGTTTTTCTGACCAAAGAAGGTCATCTGCACGTTCCCATCAGCTTGGTGAATTTGCATACGCATCTCATAGCTCTGCAGCATGGGCACGACCTTGGTGTACGAAGGGAGAGGGGGTTTCAGGTAAACAGTAGTGAATGGGTTGTACTCCATTCCAAGTCCATTAAGCATCCAGAAGACCTTGTTCTGATCACGAACAGGTCGACCGATTGCTGCAAGTTCATCACATAAGGTTTTGAACCTTGAGAGATAATCTTGAAGATCTTTGAAGTTGTTCTTGCGGAGCATCTGAAGTTGTTGTAGAAGAAAGAATTCTCGTTCTTCTGAGTTATGAGCGAATGAGAAGCGCAGTGCTTCCCAGACTTCTTTTGCGGTCTCAAGTCTAACAGCAACGCTTAAGACTTCTTCACTAAGCGTGGATATGATCCAAGCCTTCAGAAGACGATCAGAGCGCCTCCACAACTCATAATCAGGGTTAGTGACCAGCTCGGGCTCAGACCTGCCTTCGCTTACCTCGATCTTTGCCTTTGGGGCTCGAAACTCGCCATCGACGAACCCAAGCATTCCCTGTGACTCCATAAGGCCACTGAGTTGCATCTCCCATAACAGGTAGTTCGACGACGTTAGTTTCACCGAGACAAAGTTGGAAACGTTGAGGCCGTTTGGGTAAGGGTAAGTCTGCTTGCCGGCGGAGCTGGTCGGAGCGGTCATGGTGGATCTAAAAGGTAGGTCTCGCCACGAGAGGCTCTGATACCATGCTTAAATCCTTCACTGGTACAAGATCTGAGATAAGAGATCTCAGATTCTCACACGAAGGAAGGAGAAGGAGGAGTAGGATTAGGGTTAGGGTTAGGGTTGAGGAAAAGAGAGAGAGAGTTGGCGAAAACAAGAGAAGAGTTATCTGTTGTTATTAGGGTTTTACGTTTTTACAATGCATATTTATACAGATCCGAGTAGTACAGATCCGAGAGTACAGATCCGAGTAGTACATGGGTTTTCCCAGATCCGAGTAGTACATGGGTCCTATCGGGTTAACCATGAGCCTCAGATTGTGGACCTAATCATGAGTCTACTTGGTGAGCACAGGTGCACCCGCACCAGCATTCTTGATGGGCACGGGTTGCACTATACCAGCACATTTGTGAGTCAATTTGATCAGACGTGGTCCAGCTTCATCATGGGCTTTGGTGGGCCTCAAGGGTATTGTTATTAACAGTTAATTCTGAAACTTTCTTAGTACGAGTAGCATTTCCTATATGGGGGCAGCAGTGCCTTTCCAAAGAAAGCAGCCAATTACCTAGAGGTTAATACTATTGATAAACATAAAAGATTCACCACATTATGTAACTTATGTATGGTTAAAAATAGCTCTTTTCTGCACCCAACGGCACCTTACGATGGGCAAGATAGTATGCTATTTATTGCCCACGTCCTGCTCCAATTCACCATGTCCACACAGCTATGCTCGTGAAGTCGTGGATAAATATGTCTAGGTACTACTATTTCCAATTGAGTGCTTTGCATCCCCTAGGTAATTGAGATACTATCCTAATTTGAACACCATTTTGTACCACAACTTCACAAAATGTAACTTAGAATCCTATAATTTCAAATATAACACCAGAAAAAGGTACTAAAGAAAAGAAGTAACCAGTGCAAGATTACTGCAGACAATACGATCCTCCTCCCCCCACATGATAATTGTTTTATGACTAACCTGCAAGACAAATTTAACAAGAAAAGTTATCACATATGTTAGTTGTGTAGACAATTGATACACACATAGCTTAGAAGATATCTGGACACATTGTCGGCCATCTATGCCTCGGTGGTGGGCAGGCTGTGTATTTGGCAGATCCAACTAACCATGACACAGTACGCGTAATAATAGGAAACTAATATACATATGATTCTCTATTTACGAGAGCTGATTGTAAGGAAAATGCCCAAATTTTCATATATAATTTGTCCGGTTCAAATTAAAAAAATTAAAGTCCACATTACCTTTCTTATTTTAGAAAGGACGTTATAGCCACCACTAATCATAAAATCAACAGTTGCATCTTCCCACCAAGGCTGTAGGCAATGTAGACGACCAACCTGCCAGAGAAAAACATTGTCACATTGTGTCAAGTCGAATTAGAAAAAGCCATATGACATGGTTCACCGTTCACTACAAAAGGGAGAAAAATTAATCTTTTCAATTATTAAAAAAAGAAACTAGAAAATGCAAAGCTTAATATTTTCAAATACAGTTGATAAGATAAAATCATAAAATGACTAAATGAGGATGATCATGACGTAAAGTGTTGTAAATCCTCATTTCTGCAGAAGGGCATAATTAAAATAGGTTTTTTTGACGAACTCGTCAAAACCAGGCATCATATTAATATCTTGAATTTTTCAAAGAACTTTAAAAAAGCAAATACACCAAAACATATGTATGTAAATTACAATCTATGTGTATATACACCTGCATTATATTAAACCAAAAATTATTTCCATCACAAAACTTTTTTAAGTTCATATACCAAGAAAAGAACAAGGGCAGGGTGTCAATGAAATTACATTCTGTTCCCAACTTTATTTCACTTCTAGCCTTGACTTGTTCTGATGTATCCTGTTAGTATCTATAAAATAAGGCCTCACTTCAAAACCGTTCATTTCTTGAAACTACCATGCATGGTTCCGACTTACAGGATACTAGTGCATTTCTTAGTTGACACATCCTGTTTTCTAGTAGATGAAGATAGTGTAATAAAAAATAAAATGGTATGAAAGGAATGAAAGACAATCATAAGACAACATGTCCAAGAATAAACTAGAAAGTGAAAAAACACGCATATTATTTGGTTTCTTGTACGACAAATTAAGTGTTACAAAAAGTAGCAGATGCTCACGTTGGTCCAATCAATGCTGGATGGCAGCGACAGATTCTTGAAGGCCAAGGTGTTTGCAAACAACCGTAATGGCATACTTTTCAGTAAAGAGACCTGGGAAATAAAACCCATTTACTAATAAATAGTAGGGAGATGTTGATAATTATGTAAGAATATTTTTCTCTGGCTACAATTCTATAAGAGTTTAAATAGGTGCCAGCTTTTCAGCATGCCATAATGCAGACACGAGGAAGTTAACGCTGCATAGGTTCTATTTCAGAAAAAATAAACACTATCATTTTAGTATCATAAAGTTCAGTACATATCACTGAAGCATTTAAGGATAAGTTCTTACACCAGCATAGGCCACTATTCTTGGTAACTTGCTTAATTTCCCCACTCCTTCTGAATATACACTAGCACCAATTAAAACTAACTTTGAGACCTGAAATAAGGGAGAAGAAAGATAAACACAAACTCGTTTTATAAAACAAGAGGAGTTCAAACTTCAAAGTAGGCATTGCCATCTCTTTCCTAACAAGTCGATAAGATTATGAACTTGGAATAAATATTAAAATAAAAAGACTATGAACTTGGAATGAGTAATGGACTATATTATTTCACAGTGAAAAACATGACAGCAAACCTAAATACCATACAGCTTCTGGATGACTTGAAGCAAAATCAATGGCAACAGCAGCTCCAAGACTTGGCCCGACTAATACCATGGGTCTTCTGATGTATGATCGCCAGAGCTACAAAACAATTTGAGAACGAATTCAATATCCATGAAGAAGATAAAGCAAACTTAGCGTCATATATATTGATTTCTCAATGTAGACATATCAAAATTAGTACAAAGGATAATACCACTCAATAACTGAAGCTGTGCCTTAGAATGTGTCAGTTCAACTTGGCATTTTAAGGCATGCCATCTGCAAGTGACCGATTTATATGTTTTGAACTAGCAATCTCAACCCAAAATTGTCAAACATATATCCCATTCAGAGAGGTTGAATTTGGATAGCTACATGGATTGGGATGACATGAATATAACTTCACCCGTCATAAGAGAGCAAAATCACTATTGTATAGTGAGCATATCTATATCCATAATTTTATATAGGAAACATTATCCAAATACATACACATAATGGCAGGATGAAAATACTATTTATTTTATATTAACACACAAAGGCTTAAATAATGGGACTTGATAATGATGCATTTACCCAAAAAATTAAGGAAATAGTATATCAATTGAGTGTATCGAGTTCTATTGAAACTACTATTGTACATTATATAATATCATGTTACAACATTAATTGCATTTACCTGGAAAAGATGCTCACGCTTGGAGGACACATCACAAGACGGAAGTGTAGCTTAAACAATCATGCAGTATAGATATGTCAATCAGTAGTTATCCTAATAAAACTGTTGATCAAAATCAATATTCATTCGTGTATGATACTAACTGTCAAGAAAATGCTCACCTAAGTCGGAAAAACCCCACCCTAAAATATCCACAGCCCAAGTCTCTAAGCCAGCATTTTCCAGTAATGGATGTGAGTATGTCCACTCTAAGCAGGAGCTGCAGCAACATTCTTTGTGGGGTGAGAATTCATTTACTAGAATATTTAAACTATTGGAAAAAAAAAATTTAAACTATTAACAGCAAGTGATCCTTACAGAAATCTGCTTGAATGGTGGTCAGAATTTGAAGTGATATTTCATTTCCAGACTAAAGACAAAGATTTTGTTTTTCTTACCACTAAGAAACAAATATTTTGTTGATTTGTGTTTTATTGGGTAAAGGAAATAACAACCTTATTCGCCGCATTAATCAGGTTGGCAATGAATTGCCAAACAATGTCACATTCGCTTTAAGAACATTAGGATCAATAAAATCAGAATAATCCATATACCTGTCGAATCCATGGAGAAGAACGACCGGGTTTGTGCCTCTTTGACATGCTGGCTTCACACAGCTACTCATTATCGAACTTTTAGAGGTGCTGATCTGCACTTATTAAACAAGGGACAAATTTCAACAGAATCACATTGAACACCATGAATATCTTGCATGATGAACAATACGAAGTTTTAAACTATATCAAGACCAAAATCCACTTATTAAAGTAAGATAAGTTTGGTATCCGATCAAATTAGTGCTTCCTTCCACTTATAGTTGTTGAAGTGTGGGTATCCAACTGAAAACCAATTGGTAACGAGTAGAAAAACCCTACAACTTATAACCCAAGAGATAGTCCATAAATTAACTGATGTTGGATTATTCTCTAACACTCTCTCGCACGCGTGATCGTCCTTTTTATCAGTTGATCAAGAGAAGTTAACAGTCATCTTAGGACTTTCACAAGGCAAGGAGAGTGCATGGTTTTGCAATCTGATCAAGTAAAAATTTCGATGTTCTAAAAAGTAGAAAAAATAAAAATGTATACATATGAAAGCTCTTATTACCTTGTACCGTTACAAACTTCCACTTCTCCCATTTTATGTGAGAGGGAGGAAGATATAATAGATCGGAAAATCCTTTGCTCTACAATACATAGGTGGTTTTCTTCTTTAAACCCTCTCTCTCCATGGTGTTAAGTTGTAAGTTTTTGTTCGTTCTTCAACATCTTATGCACTATTGTTAAATAATTGTCAAAATGTACAGTCATCTTGTACATTTTGATTTGACGGTGGAAGAACTTCCACATAAATCGTGTGCACCGACAATTGGTTTGTGGTGCATGATCGTGTAGCATTGTGTTTATTCTCGCCTTGGATTATTTGATACGTGTTAGAGAATTGATTCCCAGGTTTGTGAGTATTCTCCTGGATTATAAGTTAAAAGATCGCCAAACACTTCAATATTACGGTCTAAAACTCCCCTAACACAAATAAAAGCAAATAATAACACTATGAACATACACCAAAAACCTCAACCATTGCAAGTAGAACAAAAATGTGGAACCACAAACACACAGCAAAAGTAATTTGTAGCAAAAAAAAAGACACAAACAAAACATGTTTTGTTTTTTGTTTGGAAGGGAAGAAGGGACCTTGACGGGGATCCGCTGGATCCTCATGGCCATCTGGCGGGCGGACGGGTCCCGGACCATGTCAACCTCCCGGGGGAGGAAGGAAGGGAAGCCGTTCCGGTGGCCGGTGCTGTTGTTCCCCGACACCGCCGGCGTCCCCATTCCTTTCCTTGTTTGGAATTGGAGTTGTAAGTACACTTGTGACTCTCTGAATAGAAATAGAAATAGAAGCCGAAGCAGAACTAGAACTAGAACTAGAACTAGAACTAGAAAGAGTTGGGAGTTAAAAAGTACATTTGTTGGGATTCGCACGTGGGGGGGAGCGAGATTCACGATGTGGTCCCTCCACTCTGCTGCTTCAACAAGTGTGTGTATGTTTGCACTTCGGCTTTGCAAGTACAACCGATCACTGCTTTGGGTCCGTTTGGTTCAAGGTGGTGGGAGCGTCCGCATCCGCGTCCGGTTTTTTTTAATAAAGTTTTTTGACCTAATGTAAAGAAAGTTACTCCGAATTTAGAATTGCAATCCCATTGCAGGTGCAAGAAAATTATGAATCGTCAACAAACAAAAAAACGTTGGAGTTTGGACAAAATCCAACATCTAAAAAAATTATGGGTTGATATCCAATGAGATTAAAATTTGAAGTGGTCAGAAGACAAGGAAATCGAACATCTCAGCAGTCGAAATGCTTAAGAGCCTGAAATGTGCAGGTTCTGTTCTCCAAATCCAGGAGAGTCGTTTTACCTCCCTTGGGTTCATCCCTAACTGTGATTCTTCTTTTCCAAAGTGAGGTGAGTTTTAACTTTCAAAGAATTGAGTCAAAAAATAAACGTAGGTGACTTAGCGTCTATCTTTTCTAGCATTGAGAATTTCCCTTGACCTATATTCGCAATCGATGTTTGAAAGTGGGAGAATTGAAGCTAAGTAACAAATACTCTAATTTACCTTCTACTAGCCCAACGTCATAATATACTTATACTTGTTGAGATTTATATATTTTCTTAGTTATTTCAAAACTAAAAACTTACCAACTAAACTAGTTTACCAGACTAATCCAATTAAATGGTTTGAACTTGCCTTTGGGCCTTCTGGTAGGGTCTACTATGAGAATCATAAGCAGAAGTTAATGCATAATACTATTATTATGTCACTACTACATCAAGACTTCAAATTAGGACATGCATTTTACTTTTAATCAATAAATATGTAAAATTTACAGCAAGATACTTTTATATATTTTTCAACAATTACAAAATGACTCGATATAGGAGATTAAGTTGGGTCAAGTTACTTGGAATTGAACTGAAAAATTTGCAGTGAATGAACTTTAACTCAAAAAAAACTTGAATTTGTCCAAAACAAACCAGATCATACGAATTTCGTATTGTCATCCAAACAACAACACTTGTGCCCAGAGATACAAGATTCCATGTGAGAACTTGTGGGGTGAGAGAGCACATGAGCATTATAAATCTACCAACGTGAGACTATTCTTTACACTCTCGTAATAAATCTATTTGTCGTGTCTATGAGTGAGTTCTATACCATGGAAGGAGTGGAGTGATCCTCATTGTCTAATACTAAGAGAAACAATATCTTGTGTGAGAACTCAACCCAAAACTAGTTTCTGGGTGAGACAACACATGGACTTTATAATCACATTGAAGAATTAAAAATCTACTAACGTAGGACTATTCTTTACACATTGTTCCTCAAAATGTGGACGTTGTCACGTTGGCATTCAATGCTTAAAAACTGGCATTTGACCATCGCAACACCAGCACCAGTATCGTTGAAGCATACCAAATTTTACGATTCCAAACTTACGAGTAGGGTGAGCAAAATTTGGTTCAGTGTAGGCGTCCGGATCGAACCGGACCAAACATTTTCGGTCCGGTCTTCGGTCCGGGAGACCATGGGAATTCGGTCTTCGGCCCGGTCCGGTTCGGTGCGGTCAAAGACCGAAATTTTAGGGGTTAAATTCGGGTTTTGGACCGAACCGGACGGAATTTATTCGGTCCGGTCTTCCGAAAAGTTCGGTCTTCGGTCCGGTTCGGTCCGGTCCTGGACCGAAGCTCACCCCTACTTATAAGAGCAGTGGACCCAACTACAACACGCTTAGCCATCCCGAGATTCTAATTTCCAAGGGTTGGTCCGTTGGTGCATGGATGTGGATATTCAGTAGACCTGTCAATTCTGGACACGACACGATTACACGACACAGATACGACATGATAAGGAGACACGATTTAGACACGACTTTACACAAATTTTTTTGTATGATTGAAATGATTTATTATGATGTTTTGTGAATATACAAATATAAAATAATTTGTACACGATTTGACACAAACACGACACGATAACACGAAAAGTTGTTTTTGTACACGAAACTAACACGAACGGCATCTTTTGTTAGATAATCAATTGTTTTTACTTGATAATAGTCAATTATGATGTTATTTAGAATGAAAAATATCAATATAACATGTCACTTAATTATTTTTAATCTAAACAACATGAAATCTTTTCAATTTATACTATACATGATAACACGAAATCATCGCACGAATGCAGAAATGTCAGACACGATAGTAGACAAATACGACCCAATTGACAAGTCTAATATTCAGTCTTGGTGAAATTGTAAAAGTGTTTTGTAAGTTAAGGGCTTTGGACCACAAACTTTGCTGAAGTGCACAAAGGTTCATAAACTAGTTTGGACTTATGTCTACAAGTTCAAACAAAATAGATTAAGAATGCGTCTGTGACACGTTTCTTTGGTGATGGGCGATTGAACAATCAATACGGTGGGGGAGATTGTCGGGAAATTATTGGGGGCTACTATTCGTCGCCGGAAAATTACTTAAATCGTCCTAAAAATTATTTTTTTGTCATTAACAAATCAATTAATATTCATTTCGTCCCGTGTCTTTAAAAAAGATTTTGACTCAGTTTTACTCACATTCCTAATACCAACACCACAAAAATGTCTGTCGAAGTACCTGAATACGACAAGGTAACGTAAGCAGATTTTTTTCCCGACTCGGGCGTCTTAGCGAGGCGCCTCCCCCAACGTGGAGGCGTTTGGCTAAGACGCCTCTACATTGGTGGAGGCATCTGGCACGGACGCCCCATTTTTTTAGTTTTTTTAAATTTTCTGTTAAATTAATTTTTTTCATGTTCCGTTGCAAGATTTTGGTGGTGATAGAGTAGATTACAATGAGTTTTTTTGATAGTAAACAAATATTTACAACAATCGAGGAAGCTTGTAAATGGACGAAACAAGTTGCAATAGGAGCCATATTTTTTTTGGTTATATCATCATACAAACCAAAAGTAGATAACCGGATGAATTGTTACCTGAGATGTGATCGCAAACATGGAATGAGTTCTCGTGATACGAGTACTGTACTACGAAAGAATACAAAAAAAAAGGTTGTGGTTGCCGTTTTTTGGTAAAAGTAGTCGAGCGACGAGATCATGATGGATGAGTCGTTGTTTCTAGTAGCACCTATGGGAAGCACAATCACGCACTTGTAGTTTATTCAGAGGGTCACCGAAAGGTCAGCGGACTTAGTGCTGGGGCCAAGCAAATTGTTCGTGATATGACAGAGGCACAAGCAAGACCACGTAACATTTTGTTGGCGGTAAAAGAGAAATTCCCAGACGATAATCTCAATCAAAGACATTTATAACTTCATAGAGTACATGAGGATGACGAAATATGAAGACATGAATCCCGCTCAACAATTTCTCAGTCAGGCAGTGCAGTATAACTATTTGTATTGGATTGTGGCATATGAAGAAATTAATGTCCTCACTCACGCATTTTTGGCACATCCGACTTCAGTTCAGTTGTTGCGTACATACCCTTTCATAATCTGCATGGGTTCGACGTATAAGACGAACAAGTACAAGATGCCTTTGTTTGGGATGATTGAGGTTACTCCAACAAACATGAATTTCTCGTCGGATATGCGATTTTCAACCGGTAACAGATCTCGCAACCTCTCCAACACCCACCGGCAACGAATAGTAGTTCCCATTTAAAACGAAGTTAGTATTAGTGTAGATAAAATTAAAAAAAAAACTTAACACTTTTGATTTTTTATTTTATTTTGATAATACTGCTGAGCTCTTTGTCCAAATGCAATAACTAGCTTTGATGTTATCACGTGACTGTGTGTAACCTGCAGAGCACATGCTGGTCACCCCAGTTCTCCAGAGCTGATGGAGATGGAACTTTTGCTATTCCAATCAACTTTAATACTTTGACTACCTTCCACAATTGTGAAGTTCAATGATATTCAAGCTTGTGGCATTTACGTGCTCTACATATAGGAATTACATTTGAGGATGAAGATGATTTCAACATCCACATATAGGAACTGCATTGGGAAGCTTCAGACAGAGTTTGGGACGACTCACAGTGAACATTATGGAATTGGTTTTGTAATTTAAAATTTGGAGGTGAAGGTTGGTAGGAGGTACTATTGATCAACCATAGTCGTGTATATACTATACTTAAATAAGGTCTTGTCCATCTCGTAGGCATGTTTCAACATAAGTCTTGACAAGTGAAGGCCAACCGATTTCTTAATGTTTTTCAACTAATCCTATGTCTCTAGGAACTTGGTATTAGGTACTACGTTGTGCACAACAATTAGAGATTAACACAAGGAGTGTATCGCAACTAGTCCAACGACTAGTTTGGTGAGGTGGAAAAGCAGATTCGATCCCCATTCCGATAATAATTGGTGGTTAGTGGGCTGCAGTTATGTAATCCATCTTAATAATTAAAAAAATATTTTACCAATTATTAAAAATAATAAGAGATTAGAGATATTGCTTTGCAGTTTGCACTCTCTGGGTCTAGTATCACCTCTTATAAGACTTACAAGAAACGCATTGCATCCAGCCCAGTGACGAAGTCAAATATAGCAATATAAAATACTAATGAGGTCCCTTGATAAAGCCCATTAATTATGTTTAGGTTATATATATCTACTCTGGTATACTCGGCCCGGCCCATTCTGCCTTAGGCTGAAGTATGATTAATCAGGGGTGTAATAGAATTTGTTATCGTAATAGCTAATCGAATCTCGTCTGCAACCATACAAATACGCATTAATAACAAATAGGGTAGCCATCTCCCTCCTTAGTCCTTAATTAATAACAAGATCGGGCTTTATAAACAAACAAGAGTCAAACCCTTTTTTCTTTATTATTGTACCCCACGAATCAGAGATCAAATTAGACTCTAAATTGTTTAACTTTTAGCATATTATTAGGCTACTCTCATGCCTCTCGAGTTAAATTATATTTCAGTGAGTTAATCGGTAGTTGAAGAAAACTCCGAATAATATTGTTACAAATCTATAACTGAAAAATGGTTCATGTCTTCATGACAAATAAATTTGAACGGATTGAAAAAGATCGATAACATAAAAGCCACAAAACAACATATAATCGCTGGAGCCTTGGAGCAATTATTTAACAATATTAGTGTAGATATATTTTGGTTCATACTTCTCATGCATGCGTGTCCACTGTTAGAGCCATTGTTGAGTATATGTCTACGTAGCTTGGAACTTATAATTGCCGTGGGCGGTTGATGGAAATCCTTGACCAATGTAAAATCTCCAACAAAAAGAATATAAAACAAAATCATACTAAGTGCTCGCCAACTAATTGTGATAAAGACTGCTGCTGAAAAGTAGCTATTGTTATGTAATCTTGTCGTAACATTGTTAATAACAACACGCAAATCGACTAACTTTAATTACTGTGTTGGATGAGCTTCGTATCATCCGATTAATTGCTATGATAAACTTTAGATGCGAGTTTTCCTTCGAACACGTGTCTGATTATCTAAAGCACAATCAATGATCAATCAATATATTATGTAGTTTTTTTTATTACAATAATTATGTAGTTACATTGCTACAACTAGTAAACACTTGTGCGGATCCATTCAAAATTAGTGTTAATTATCGTGGATGTAAGATGGAAATGCGAATCTCTTGAATATGTTGGTGGTTGGCACCGCTCCAATCTATACTCCACTAGTTTTTTACGTATAACACATCTCGTCGTCCATGCATATTTTTCATTGTATCGCTGTTTTGAAAAATCTATATTTACTTATTATGTCTCCGACGAATAACCTACCAATCGATAAAATTTGAAACGATCAGATTCTACCTCCATCTTGGTGTCGCAAAAGTTTAGATTTTGTTCAAATGCAAAAGTTTAGATAGTCAGATGTATCATGATTAATATTCGTGAAAAAAGTTGCGTGTCTAACCCAACAACTTGGAAAGAGCCCACATTGTCGGAAAAACTACAGTAGAATACTTTGTCCTCCTCCAAGTGACATCATCAACCACGTTAGTTAACAATTAATTAACAAGACCAAAACACTCCACGAGTTGGGAGTCTTGGGACTAGGTCGGTCAATTTTACACAAAACACGATTACACGACACTAAAACTACACAAACATAGTGGATATAGATTAAGAATTTGAACACGATTAATAAATGACATACGATTATTAAATGTGTTGGATATGAATTTCTGCTGCAAAAACGATTAACACGATTAAAGACATGATAAAACACGATAAGTAATCAGGTAATTAGGTACACGATTACGAATACTATAAGATTAATACACGACTAATATGGACAAGTCTACAAGTAAAATATAAGTTATAAATTATAATGAACGGGTGACGTGCAATCATGCAATATGGTATTAGTGTAATAAACGAAAGTAATTGTGTATGAATTATTGTTTAATGGTGTAAATGATAGTCGTGTTAAACGTGTACACGAAGTAACCCGTTTAATAATTGTGTATAAACGAGTTGGATATGACAACACAATTATAAACAGATTGAATACGACAGACGTCTAACAACACGATTATTAAATGGATCAGATACAACACTTACAATTTATATATACGACTTCACACTACACAATTAATACACGACATGATTGACGATCATATTTAGGACATATAAAGTTGACATGCAAACACGAGGAGTTCTACTCCTACGGCAAACACCAAGGCTTATTATTTTAACGCGCACAAAACACAAGAATATACATATCAAAGATAAAGTAGTTTGGAAATAATGTGACAATGATAGGCTATGGTGTTTTATAGATGTTGCAGTGTTGTTTGATGCCACGCCACCCCCCATTATGAGACTAATCTATCACCTGGTGGAATCCACCGCTTGATTGCTGTTTCAAATCAGATGCCTATCTTGTGGTCTCAGATTGTTGGTTGGGTTTTTTACTTGTTTTGGAGGAAACCATAGATATGAGTAACCTTACAAGTAGACCTGTCAAAATCAGACACGACACGATAATACAACACATACACAATATGATAATTTTGTGTATGGGCATAAAAATTTGTACATGAAAATACGATAAATATACACGATACACGAATTCTTATCGTATCGGGTTCGTGTATAAGATGTCATACACGATAACATGATAACATACACGATAAGGAATCGTGTATTAGGATACACAATTACACAGTTGTACACGATAATGATATTTTTCTTAAAAGGTATAAAAAATGAATGTAGAGAATCGAACCCGCGACCTCATGTCCACTAATATCTGTCACATGCTAATGGAGTCATCGTTGGATCATGTTAGTATAACCGTACTAAATTTATTTATTTTAGTTTTATGCTCTACAATCCTTCCACATCAATTAGTCTCACATTGAAAGATTTCATTTTTTCCCTCTCCCTCCGCCCCCTATATACCAAAGGCCAAATGTGGGGCTTCCTCTCTTCATTGAGAGTTTTAAGCTGAAAAATAATATTTTTAAAGGAGTTCGCTTTTGCTGAAGAAAGACTACTTATTTAATATATAATTTTTTGTGTTTATTCATGTATACATGTACTACTTGTGTCCATTCAGGTATGACGTGTATTGTGTTACACGACACGATAAGAATTAATGTATTAATCGTGTCGTGTATCCATCATAATAACCATGTCGTGTTCGTGTCCAAGTTCGTGTACACGATTCCTTATCGTGTATGTTCCTGTATACCCAAAACCCGTTAATAACCAACCATACATGACACGATAAGACACATATACGACATAATTGACATGCTTACGTGTAAGAACTTTAAACTAACTTGGTAACATAATTACTCCCTTGTAAGTTCTGAAAAGGAGGGGATAAGAATTTTTTAACTTCAAAGTGATTCAGTCATTTGTCGTTGAATATATGGTAGTGTTTGGATGTTGAGGTTTGGTGTTCCAGAATTTTCGGGAATCCAGAATTTCCAAATATATAAATTTAAACTTCCTACGGATTTTGCCGAATCTGGGTTTCTTGAGAATACAAATTCTCGGATTTTAAAGAGAAAAGTAAAAGCTTGGAAATTGAGATGTTTCACGGGTGCACAGATTTCAACGAATTGGGTTATGTTTTTAGAGCATCATTAACCATAAACTTGATGACCTAGGTCATCCACTTTCTTTCTCTTCTCTCTCTCCTCCAAATGACTTACCACGTGATTATGACCCAACCTCCTCTTTCTCCTTCACTATTCACTCATTAACCATGACCTAGGTCATCTCACTCTTCCTCCACATCATTAATTTCCTTCTTAACTTTTATTTTATTCCAAAATCATTTATATTTACCAAAAACATTAATAATCTATTTGGAAAAACCAAAATACCAAAATATCTCATATTTCCAAATTGCATACTTTATTTATTTAACCATCAATCATTACCAAATACTAAATACCATTAATATTAAGAAAGTAAATATTACATTAATTTCAGCAAACGTACGCTTACATTACACGAGACGATAAACCAAATACATGGCATAAACCAAATAATGCACGACATAAATCAAATATTACACGACATAAACCACAAAACATCTACAATACATACTAATAAACACACACTTGAGCGTACGCTTAGAATTTCAGTTGTTATTATTTCAGTTTAATTGTTGTTTTATACTTTAAATTTAGTACAATATTCCCTATTTCAGAGAAGTTGGTGTATTTTAGTATAATTTTCGTACTTTAATTATAACCTTATCAAAATATAATAAACCCCAACCCTAATTATCATCAAAATATAAACTAAAACTACTTAAATCCTAACTATTTATCAAAATATAAACGCCTAATTATTAAAACAAATAACAAACCAAAACCAAAACCAAAATAAAAATAAAAAACCCGAACCAACCAGGTTGTGCCACTTGGCACAACCCGGTCAACTTTCGGATCGCCCGACGACCCCGGTAAGGATGGTCTTAACCTTGTTTCTTACGTTTTTACACAAACTGCATTGGTTTTTGTCTGTTGTACCATCATCAAATGTTGATATTCCAACCCATATCCACACTTATTTTTGAAGCAATTCCCAATCTCTTCTACTTTCCTCTTCCTCCCCTCATGCACTCTTTCCCAATTTCTCATTTTGTCGATGATGTTCCATCCATCCAACACATACTTCATGACCAACCTCGTCTTGTACCTCTCCCGGTGGATGTTAAGGTCGAGGTTAGCCATCTTTGTTCTTGCTATCTCAATAGTTGGCGATTTCATTTCCACTCGTAAATTTATGCCTCTTAATCCTAGTTTTTCACATCTCTACTTGGTTTAGAAGCTTGATCTTATGTAAAATACTTAGGTTTCTGAAATTAATGTGGTTTGATGTTATTTTTTTCCACCTGCCAATTGTGGTTAAGTACTTAGGTACTAATGGTTGATCTATTGTTTGTCGCATGTCAACAGGGGTTAGAACATTAATGTCATGTTAAATACTTAGGGTTTTGAAAACACTATTGCTTGATCTTTTTTTTGCATGTGAAATTTGGTTAAACAACTAAGTTTTGGTTGATCTTATTTTTTTGGAATCTCAACTTAGGTTAGAAGCTTCATCTTATTATAAATACGTAGGTTGTGCTTAGGCTACACCCCCACTATTTCCATTGATAATGACAAACCTGGATTTGAATTGTGTCATATCTTGAAACTTCAGGGACTAGCAAAACCTACATGTGAAATTAGTGTAGAAGAACAAATGCGTATGTTTTTATATACCTTAGGTCATGCACACGTTAATAGAGTGGTTCAAGACATGTTTCAACATTTGCGTGAAACAGTTAGTAGACATTTCAATTCAATCTTGCATGCAGTTGCAACGTGGTCCTGTGACATGATTGGATCGAAAGATTATTTTAATTAGACCCAACAGTACATTCGTGAACATGACGATGAGAAATTTTATCCTTACTTTAAGGATTGCATAGGAGCCTTATATAGGACGCATGTGGATGCATGTATACCCTAAGAAAACAACTAGCCTTAGACAGGATGCATATCGATGCATGTGGGATCTTTCATGGTCCATTTGTTTGCCTTTTTCATCAGAGTAGTAATAAGACAATTCCTTGTTTTTTAAATATAAACAATTAAAATCTAGTAACATTTGTTGCATGAACAATTATGTAGTGAAACTTGTTCCTTGTACGTTGGTTGGTTTATTGAATGGCTGGCCACTCATGTTGATACAATTCACGAGGAATGTATCAGGGAATTGTTATCAAGTCGCCTGCAAATTACTTAAATCGTCTGTGTCAATTACAATTTTGTTATTCACATTACATTTAATACTCATTTCGTCCCGCAAAATTTAAAATTTTGACCGCGACGTCTGGCTAGGACGCCCCTCCATGAGGGCATCTAGTCCAGACGCCCGTTTTTTTAAAAAAATATTGAATTTATACGGTGTGTTATTTCGAATTATTTCAGGTTCTGTTGTAAAATTTTGGTGGTGACGGGGTGGGAAAAAACACAAACGTAGATAAATGGGTAAACATATTAATATCCGGAGCACAATAATATGATGTCAAAACAAAAAACGTCTGCAAAACGTGCTCCCTCGCCCCCGCTGGCCACCCCCGCATTCTTACTCCGATTTTATTTTTCATGGTTATTTTTCTTGTAGTATGAACAAAGGAGAGCATATTAGGAGTAGAAATAAGTAAAAATGAGAGAATAACAAAATGGTAATTAGTGCGGGCTATTTACGTAATTCGCGGGTGACGTTTAGCGATGTATTCAGGTAGTGTTCGGATTTCACATCAAGTTCAATCTGAATATAACAGTAAAAATCCAAGTGCAAATGTGTTCCAACATGTTGTTCTTAGTTGAACTCTTTGTAGCTTCGTGGTTGCTAAAATTGATGCGAGTATGAATTTGGAGGAAGAAGAAGAAGAAGAAGAAATTGTTATTTGATTTGTGTGTATGTTTACATGAGTTTGATTGTGAATTTATACAAGAGGATTTGGAGCCGTTGTTGTCATTTATTGTCTTGAATACTCCATTCGTCTGATCTCCTGAATCGTCACCTTGGATGAGGCAACCACAACGGTAAGTTTGTTTTTAACACGCCCCCTCAAGATGGGTCTGGAAAGGATTGATGGATCCCATCTTGAAAAGAAGATTGGAGAAGGTCTTGTGATCCAGAGCTTTGGTAAAGATGTCTGCCAGCTGTTCTTTGCTTGAGACGTAGGGAACCTCTATTTGTTTTGATTGTATCTTTTCCCTGATAAAGTGACAGTCAACTTCTATATGTTTGGTTCTTTCATGGAAGACAGGATTTGTGGCAATGTGTCGAGCTGCATTGTTATCACAAAACATCATCATGGGTTTTTGAGTTGAGATGTTCATGTCTTTAAGTAGTTGATTGAGCCAAATTAATTCGCTGGTGGTTGATGCCATTCCACGATATTCTGCCTCTGCACTTGACCGGGCGACGACATTTTGCTTCTTACTTCTCCAAGTTACTAAGTTGCCTCCCACAAAGGTACAAAAACCTGTAGTAGATTTCCGATCATGGCTTCCTGCCCAATCTGCATCAGAATATCCTATTATTGAGTTAGAGTTGTTAGGTTTCATCCATAGTCCTTGTCCAGGTGTTCTTTTAAGGTAACATAAGATTCTGTTTACTAAATCCAAGTGATGTGTGTGTGGGGCATGCATGAACTGACTTATTAGACTAACAGCATATGTGATATCAGGTCGAGTAACGGTAAGATAGATGAGTTTTCCGACCAATCTTTGGAATTGTACAATGTTGGATAACGGAGTCACATCAGTTGGTCCTAATTTTTTGTTGGTTTCTATTGGGGTAGCAGCGGGTTTAGATCCTAGTTTTCCAGTTTCTTCGAGAAGGTCTAGGGTGTATTTCCGTTGGGAAAGAAATAACCCTTTCTTGGAATATGCAATTTCTATTCCTAAGAAATATTTCATGTATCCTAGATCTTTTATGTCAAATTTCGATTTTAAATATTTTTTAACTGATGTGATTTCATGATTGTCATTTCCAGTTATGATAATATCATCCACATAGATAAGAATAATGATGGTGGTGTTATGACTATGTTTTGTAAACATGGATGCATCAGCAGAACTTTTAACAAATCCATAATTAATGAGAGAGAGACTGAGTTTGGCATACCAGGCACGAGGTGATTGTTTTAGTCCATATATTGACTTATGAAGCTTGCATACCTGGTTAGGACGAGTGGTGTACCCAGGCGGTGGAATCATATAGACTTCTTCTTCGAGGTTTCCCTGTAAGAATGCATTTTTGACATCCATTTGAAATAGATTCCATCCATGATTAACAGCGACAGATAGAAGGACCCGGACAATATTCATTTTGGCAACAGGAGCAAATGTTTCGAGATAGTCGAGGCCATAGGTCTGGGTGTACCCTTTGGCAACAAGTCTGGCCTTATATCTTTCTATTTTTCCATTACTATGATACTTGATTTTGTAAATCCATCTGGATCCTACAGGTTTAATGCCAGGTTGGAGTGGGACAAGGGTCCAGGTTTGGTTATTTTCTAGGGCCTGTATTTCTTCTTTCATGGCTTTGACCCAATTTGGGTTACTTGTGGCATCATGATAGGTGGTTGGTTCTTTATTTGTGTCTAGTGTCCCTAGGAAGGCTTGATGTTTTTGTGAGATGTGATGGTAGGATAAGTGGTTTTGAATAGGATAAGTGGTGTGTGAGAGGAAATAATCGTTAAACCTACGTGGAGGACGAGTCGGACGAGAAGATCTTCTGGGGGCCTCTGTTTCCCTTTGGTCTTCGTCTTCTCCTCCTCCTCCTCCTCTTCCTTCTTCGTTTTCTCCTTCTCCTCCTCTTCCTTCTTTGTCTTCTCCTCCTAGGGTTGCTGAAGGTGTGTTTATAGGTACTGGTATAGCGGAAGCGTCTTCAGTTGTGGAGGTTTTGAAGAAGGGTTCAGTTTCGAAGAAAGAGACATCTCTAGAGGTGTATGTTTTTTTCGTTTCTGGATCGTAGCACTTGTACCTTTTTTTCCGAAAAGAATATCCTAAAAAGATACATTTGATCGAGGTGTGATCAAGTTTATCTTCACATTTCTTGTGAACAAAACATGTGCAACCAAAGATTCTAAAATGATCTATGTTAATTTCTTTATTATACAAGATTTCTAATGGCTTTTTATTGTCAATTATAGGGCTGGGAAGTCGATTGATAATGTAAGTAGCAGTGAGGACTGCGTCAGACCAAAACAACTTGGGGACATTATTTTGAAAAAGAAGGTAACGAGTGACGTTTAACAGATGTCGATTTTTCCGTTCTGAAATCCCATTTTGTTGAGGTGTGTTTATACACGAGGTTTGATGAAAAATACCCTTTTCTTTTAAAAGTTTTTGAAATAAATTACTCATATATTCAGAGCCATTATCAGATCGAAAGATACGAATCTTTGCATCAAACATATTTTCAACAAAACGAAGAAATTCACAAAAAATTGAGTAAGTGTCGGATTTGTTTTTTAATAGGTAAATCCAAGTGACACGAGAAAAATCGTCAATGAAACTAATAAAATATCGAAAACCATTATATGATTCAACGGGGGCAGGTCCCCAAATATCAGAGTGTATTAATTCAAAAGGCATATAAGTTTTTGTGCTAGAATTTTGAAAAGGTAATCACGTTTGTTTAGCAAAACGACAAATATCGCATAATAATTCATTTTTAAAAGACGGAAACAAATATTTCAACACACTTGATGACGGGTGACCCATTCTTTTGTGCCAGAGATTTTGTTCGTTTATGGTTTGGGTATGGTTTGCTTTCTCGCTGGTTTCCAGAACATATAGACCATTCATGAGAATGCCTTTACCAATCGTCCTCCCTGAGATACGATCCTGAAAAATAACATCATTAGGGGAAAAAATAACATTGCAATTGAGGTTGCTGGTGAGTTTGGCTACCGATATCAAATTAGCATCGAGTTTAGGAACATATAAAACATTATCACAAGTGTTGTTAATTAGGTTTGTTTTTCCTATTCCTTTAATTTGTATTTTACTTCCATTTGCAACTGTTACAGAATTATTTACTAACTTTAAATTTTGTTTTATATTACTAAGTAGTGTTGGATCTCCGGTCATATGATCGGTGGCTCCGGTATCGATAATCCAGGATTTACTACGTAATTTGGTTACCATTCCAGAGAAAGTAGTAAAATCAAGAAAGTTGTTGATACCTGTGCAATTACCTGTTGCAGTAGGGGTTTTTTACAAAAACTCGTTGAGCTGGCCCACCAGATTTCTTAAGTGGATAGGGTTTGATGGATCCGGGTAACCCGACCCATACCCGATTGCGTCTGACCCGGTGGTCATGTTGTCGGATCGGATCCGCGGAGTCGGGTTGAAGGATCCGGATCGACGATAGATATAAAACGCTCCATTATCCGCATAACCGGTAGGGTTTTGCGACTTTTCGTTTCCATTTTGTCGGCTGCCGCTCAGGAAGGTGTTGTCGGTGCCTCCTCCGACCAGGTTGGCGTTGCCGCCTCCTCCGAGTAGGTCGTTGTTGTTGCTGAAGTTGCCTTCCACCAGATTTGCTTTTGTGTTTTTTTGTGGTCTGAGGTGTGGGAACAGAAACCAGCACGAGTTTTTGTTGTGTCCTGGTTTCTTGCAGTTTTCACAGTGTTCGTTGCTTTTGTTTCCGAACCTCTTTTTCGTTCCCTGAGCTTGGTTCCGACCGGCGATGAAGGCTTGGTTGTCGGTGTTCTGATTTTTGTGGTTGTTCATTGTATTTCTTCTTGTTTCCTCGCGCTGAACAAGACTTGTGATGTTTGCGAGTGTTGGAAGATCTGAAGCCATAAGTATTTGAGACCGAATGGTCTCGTAGCTCGGATCTAGTCCTACCAAAAACTGGTAGATCTGATTTTGCTCTTGTCTTTTCTGAATGATTTCTGGGTCAGAGGTTGGGGGTTCGTATATCCTTAGCTCGTCCCATTTTCTTCTGAGAGTACCGAGGTACTCAGTGACTGAAGTCCCGTGTTGTTGAGTTTGCGCGATCTCCTGTTTTATCTTGAAAATATGCGCGAAGTTTTCGGCTTTGCCGTAGTGGTCTCGGACTGAGTCTCACAGCTCCTTTGCGCTTTCTTTGTATATGAAGATCTCGGCGATGTGATTTTGCATGGATGCGATAAGCCATGACATCACTTGATGATCCGAGGTTTGCCATTCATCTTGAAGTTTTTCCGATGCATTTTCTTCTGGTTTTGGAGTTTTCCCAGTGACGTGGCCAAGCTTCCCCCTGCCACTGAGGGAGAGTGTGACCGCGTGCGCCCAGGATAAGTAGTTGGCACCGTTTAGGGCCGTCGTGACGAGGCGATGGGGATTCGCCATCTCCGGTGGATTTCTATTGCCGTCCGACATGTCTGTTTTGGTTTTTCTCCTTCTTGGGTTTGGATGAGGGGTGTTCGACCTTCAACCCCCTTGAATGAGGTGAGGTCGATGATGATTTTGGGGAAACTGAGACTACGTATGGATCATACGCTCTGATACCATGCTAAAATTGATGCGAGTATGAATTTGGAGGAGGAAGAAGAAGAAATTGTTATTTGATTTGTGTGTATGTTTACATGAGTTTGATTGTGAATTTATACAAGAGGATTTGGAGCCGTTGTTGTCATTTATTGTCTTGAATACTCCATTCGTCTGATCTCCTGAATCGTCACCTTGGATGAGGTAACCACAACGGTAAGTTTGTTTTTAACAGTGGTGATGATTAAATTCTTTTGAATGAAAATGGGAACATGTTGGCCTATGCATCAACCAGAACCTCCACTTTGATTTCTTGAGAAAAGATAGATGGGGTGGTGAAGCCATAGGTGAAATTGTAGTACGTAGTTGTTTAGTTGAGTTTGGACTTTGCGAAATATCAAGTCGCCAACATCTTTATGAAAATGTAATTAGTGTTGTTTAATATTAATAGATTAATCCCAAACGATGGCTCCTCTTCAAAAGCATACTGTACAGATTAAAAAGTGAGATTGTTTCTTAAATAAGTAGATTCACCCTTTGCATCTAAAAAAAGTAAATTTAGCAACTGAAAATGATGATCTTTGGTCAGCCATTCATCACAAAAAATGTATAATACAGTAGTACAAAATAGACACGAACGAGTTTTATTCAAACATAAATGGTAACGAGTAACTATACTAGCTTCCAAAAAAATCGATAGTGTCAAATTTAGTAACATGTGTCACCAATTTAGACAAAATGGTAGGCAACATTACGTGTAAAATTTAAGTTCAATGAGAACTGCTACTAATCGATCTCACTTGTGGTGTTAGGATCCGCTGACCACCAATATGGGAGGTTGTAGCTGTTGGTAGTTGCATAAGGATCCATTAATCACCAACTGGGGACAGGAGCTGTCAGTAAGTGCATCAGGATCCTCTGACCATCAATATGAATGACAGTGTCACTTACATCACTCATTGTAGCATTTGGTTATGCAATCTACATAAATTTTAGAAATCAACGATTACTTGGAGGAGACTAATAATGCAAATCTGAACTTTATAGAAATGATAACTTCATAAATAGTTAATATATTTTGGAGTCAAAGGTTGTACGGTTAATCTTCAAGTCATCATCCATTTCAGTCAGGAGGTTTGAAGAACAAAAGCACAACAATTTATTTTAATGGAATATATGGGAAGACAATGGGACATAGGGTCGTACAAAATGAGAATTTCTCTGCGAATTACTAAACGTAGTCCCAAAACTACTTAAATCGTTCATTGAAATTATCAATTTGCCTTTAACAATATATTTAATACTCATATCGTCATGTGTCTTTAAACAAGGTTTTAACTCAATTTTACTAACATTCGTAGTACCAACACCACGAAAATGTCTGGCGAAGCACCTAGATCAGGCGAAGTAACGGATGTGGATTTTTTTTCCGACTCGGGCGTCTGGCTAAGATGCCTGTACCATCGTGGAGGCGTCTGACTAAGACGTTTCAACCATGGTGGAGGCGTCTTAGCCTGACGCCTCCACGATGGTACATGCGTCTTAGCCAGACACCTATACCATGGTCTATGCGTCTGGCTAAGACGCCTCAACCATGGTGGAGGCGTCTTAGCCAGACATCCTTTTTTTAAAATTTTTTTGTCAAATTAAAATTATACGATGTGTTATCTCAAATTATTTGACGTTTCTTTGCAAGTTTTCGGTGGTAACCGGTCGGATTACAATGAGTTTTTTGCAAGTGATGAAGATTCAAAAAAGTTTCCAGATCCAACATTTTTTAAGATCCAAAATCCCCCGGCGGTAAAACATCCTGACTTACAAATACCACATCGACAGGTCGTTCGGGGGTCTCTGAAATTTTTTGGATTTTGAAATTGTTGGATCTGTCAATTTTTGAATTTTCGGTGTACCGAAGTGGTATCGATCATCCGAATATAGTAATTATTAACTTATTAATTAATTAATTTAACAATTATCTAAATTTATAATCAATTATCTTTTTTAAAAAATAAAAAAAAATTACGGGCGTCCGACAGAGCCGCCCCACGTTGGAGGGGGCGTCTGGGTAAGACGCCTCCCCCATGGGGTAGGCGTCTTACATAGACGCCCGTCTCATGGGCGGGACGTCTGGGTAAAACGCCTTCCCCATGGGCGAGGCGTCTGGGTAAAACGCCTCCCCTATGGGGGAGGCGTCTTACCCAGACGCTCGCCTCCTACGTGGGGCGGCTCCATCGGACGCCCGTAATTTTTTATTATTTTTTATTAAAAAGATGTTAGATATTTTACCAGATTCGAGTACACTGGGGCGTCCGTTGGCTCATTACTGACCTCCAAAACATTATTTTTTATGATTATAAGAGGAAGATGAAGAGAAATGTGTGATAGGAGGGTAAAATGTCGCGTTATAGTAGTATGAATGAGAGAAGAGAAAATGGTAATTTCAAGTGACGATTTAAGTAATTTTGGGACAATATTTAGCAATTCAGATTTCTTTACAAACGAAGGATTGTCTGGACTCAACCCAACCATATCATGCTCTCTGTTGGGTGTCTTTATTTAATGGTAGAACAATCCTAAACACTATTCAGTTCAGCATGTCAGCATTTAAGGTGCATTCCCAACAAATCATACCCCAAGTGAACGGATCATGATAGGCAAGATATAAAATAGTACGTCACACTAAAACGATTAAAACAGGATAACAACTTTACACAACCAAAAAAAACTAGTCCAGGTAAAACTTCCATTGTAATCCCAAAACGATATACCAAAAAATAGGATTTGAACCAAAAACTTTGAAAATCAACATCACTTGAAACTTAAAATGTAACATCCCCGAACAGCGGAAAATTTAAACTTTTTAAACTCAATGAACCACAAGGATAAAACCATCAAGAGTGGGGACATTACTCAAAGAAATACCCAAATATATCTGGTGCATCATATTACATAAGAGTTTGTCAAAAGAGTGATTACATCATAACACAAAATACATAATACATGTAATCACGACAACCTAAAATAGGCAGACAACATGATCCAGTCCCAAAGTGCAATCTTCATCGGTCACCACCCGTCGGAACCTAACGCGGTCCTGAAAATAATCATAACAACAATGCCTGAGTTTCCATAAGGAAACCCCTTATGACAAGCTCACCTATATGCCCTATCATACTAGTATAGCATGACATGAAATACAAAGCAGTAAACAACATTCCTACAAGGGCAAAACTGGACATCCGTCCTGCAATCGTTCCCGCTGTCACACAGGCCCCGCGGTCTACAACCGCCACCTCTGCCACACAGGCCCAACGGTCCGCAACTTCGTCGTCGCCACACAGGCCGCACGGTCCACAACCACCGGTACCACAAAAGCCACACGGTCCACAGCATCGGGTTTCCGTAGAGACCTACCGTAGGCACATACGGTCTAGCGGACAATACGCAACACATCCCCACACGCGACTACACAAGCCAATGGATCGGTGAGGAGGTGTTCGCACTTCCGCGCAGGTAGAATCAGATCTGAAAACATCGTGGTCCACTACCACACCAACGGAGCAATAAGGCCTCTAATGCAAGAACTTGGCATACCTTCTTCGCGAAGAATGACGACTTCACCGGAGAACACCGGAGCTCCAACGATGCCTCCAGACTGCAACCTCACGCACACTCTCCTTCTTGCGTCTTCTTCCCACCACGTCCTTGCCTCGCGCGCCTTGCTCTGCAACCCTCACCACCGGAGCTCAAAGATCATGAAGGAGAGGAAAAGATGGGTGGAGAGAAGAATGAAGAGAGGAAGAAGAAGAAATGAGAGAACATGAGAGAAAGAGAGCTTCTCTTTCTTCAAACCCAACACCAACAACAACCACACCATCCCCTTACACTCCAGCCCACACCTCCTTCACGTCACCACCAAGCCTCCACTATTCCCTCTTCAACTCCCCATGCAAACCTCCCCAATTAGCATACCTAATCACCATTAGACACCAATTAGGTTAGGGTCATTACATAAAAGGTGTAACATCGTATTCTTGAGCTCGGGTCTCGGTCCGTCACCTATGAGCTCACTGACTCATAACACTCACTTATTGCCACAAAACCTAAGATTGTAAGTATTATAGTAGTGGAGTCATGTCATCATAACTCACCTCAACATTTTATGTTGGACAATGTGAGACTAATGTTTGGGGTGTTATAATCTACCACACTTGAACATCTGATGTTATCGTCAAAGTCAAGTCAGTCACCAGACGTTGTGAGATTCTAGAATGACTCCCACACTCTTGGTGTAGCACTTAGTTCCCACAATTCCGATTGATTCAGGCTCTGAATTCTGTAATGTCCCGTCCTCGAATCCACACCGACCTCAGGTACCGGTCCGTCACCCATGAGCCTACTGACCCACACCACTCACCTATTGTCACAAAACTTAAGTGAGTAGGTATTATTGTAGTGGAGTCATGTCATCATAACCCACACCAATATTTTTATGTTGGACAATATGAGACTAATGTTTGGGGTGTTACAAAATGAGACATTGTTCTCCCCGACTCCTTCTCCAAGATGACATTTTACATCCTCAGGTAGATGCATTCCACATTGGACTCTGGTGGCAAGAGTGTGACCGGATGGGGAGATGACTCCATTCAGTGTCTCGTGCATGCGAACAACCACACAGTTCCCGCAGTGGAGCTCTAGGAAATCATTGATTGGTGTGATTGGGAATTAACTGGGGATTTCATATGTGTAGTCTAGTAAATGTTATTTTGACAAACAAAATCTCTACTTCATTTTAAACATCTAAAATTGAACCTTACGAAGAATACAAGTATTACAATGAACCTAAAGGGGGGTGTCTCAACTCTAAAACCCAAGTGAACTCCTCATCTAGTTATTCCAACCACTTTTGAAGTGAGTCTAGGTCATACATGCGGCCTTGCATCGTTCTCCACACATTAAAGAATGAAGTCCAACCTCGAATCATTTTTGTAGCACAGAATGTGCAGGGGACTGCTCAGTACTTCCTCATACACAAAGAACCCATATTGGGAGACCTCCAAAAAAAGTTACGACCAATCAAATAGAAGAAAGAAAAACTTAGGATGAAGAAGGCAAAATTAAGGAATGACTCCGTATTTGGAGGAGTAGGGCAAGCAAAGAACCAGGGACCCAGGGCCTCTGAGGTCCTTACGTTGTTTGTGTTTAGGCGTAAAACCACAAAAGCAAGTCGACGTGCAATGGGAGAGAGTAGGGGACTTCCAGCACACGATGAAGGCCATTTCCAAACGTCGACTTTCGACGGAAGGAAAGAGTGATTTCACCAAGTTGAAATGCGGATGGAGAAGATGTGTTTGGCACCCCTCTACACATTCCGGGCGGCATGTGTATTTGAGGGTATGAAGAGGGACGATGGAGTATTTTTGCTTGCAGCAGCGTAAAACAACCTTCAATACCATAACAATCAACACGACTCGCTCTCCCCAACTGGCAATACAAGTATGCCAACGTTGCCGACCCCATGAGTACTGACCAATGGTATCTGGGTCTCCAGCCTCCAATAAGTCGCGTGGTCTGACTCTGCAACCGCTCTTGTCGACAAACAAGACACATCCGAGCAGTAAGAACATGTAGGCACTCAACCGCGTATCCTCAGTCAACGGTGGTCGTTCCCGTATGCAGAAGTCGTCAACAACGTCGATGCTAACACCACCACCACTTCAAAATGGGTTATCCCTCTCAAGACCGTCGACGCTTGATTGACATCATTTCATGCTCATATTTGTATCTTATATCCATTATCTTACACATAAGCAATGCTACGTGACGAGTTTTATGTTTAGTTTTCAGGAATAAAGAGGTTTGAAGAGAAGAGCCATGAAAGGACCCAAAAGCTGGGAAAAAGGACTGAATGGTGAGATCTAGGGACCAAGATGCAAGGGAGAAGGACCTGAATGTAAGACAGAAGGACCTAAGAGCAAAACAGAATACTCCACACCATCATGGGGAGTATTTTACCAATTCTATTCGGGTCGGAGCTCCAACAAGTCGAGTAACCGCATCAAAGACCAACAATACCAGAAAGCAAAGCCCACAACAAATTCCAACACGATCCGACAATTTTGGACCGCCAATTGGCGGTCCATATTGCTCAGGATCCGTCGAAATTTCTCCTGGACTTGTATTAATGTTCGTTTAGGCTATTTTTGGTATTGGTTTAGTCCCACATCGGGGGATTGTCCCTGATTAGCTTTTTCCATGCTTATAAATAGAACTCTTCACCTCCCATTGTATCCATCTCCCTCTTGGTGGCCATCTTCCCTACTAAGAGTGAAGCCTTGAAGCAAAACTCTAGTGGAGGAAGAGCTACTTGTAATTGAGTGAGTTAATAATATAAGTTTTCTTTTGATGATGTTGTTTCTCTCTTAGTTTAATTTCCTTTCCTTTGCATGCTTGTTTGTTTGTTTAGTTTTATGCTTCTTTAATATTTCTTGCTTAAGTAGTATAAATTTCATTTCAGTATTATGTTTTCCTTTGCTAAATTAGTTAGTGTAATGAGTAGTGAGTAGTTCCATCCCCATTTGGGGGGTGGAGAAATATGTGATATAATAATGTAGTGTATTAAGTGTGTGTTATTTTTATCCCTTGAGCTTTATATGATTTCCATAACCATCTAATGGGTCTCCACTCTTATCTTTGATATGCTAATGCTCTTGAATGAAGCTTAGCTTATGCTTTGATTAGTGGACCTATTTTATGGGGAATGATAAAGTTAGGATATGGATGAAGTTAATGTTGGAAACACAATTTGTAGTGTATGTACTCTTGTTGCCTTTTCCTTAGCTAATGTCTTGTATGTTTTAATGATGTAGTCATCTTAATTCATGTAGAGGCATAGTAGGGTCTAGTCTTTATACTTGAGTTCATGTAGCTTCATTCCAATCATTGTCTTGTATGTTTTAATGATGTAGTCTTATCTTAATTCATGTAGAGGCAAGATTGGATGTAGTTTTATGATTTCATACACCACATGTTGTGAGGAGCTTAATTGAACACACACACACACACACACATCTTTATGTTCACATCAGTCTCTACCCCCTTTGGGGTTTAGTTTTATTGCTTATATTCATTTCCTTTGCATTTCATTTCAGCTTTGTAGTTTAGATTAGTGTAATACATCTTTCTCCCTTCTTTTTACCTCTCGCCTTCGAATAAACCAAGTGTCGACACACCTCCCAGTGGACGACCCGTATTTGCCACCGCTTCAACGCGGCCGTGCACTTGCGGTTAAATATAAAACGATCAATCAAGTTTTTGGCGCCGTTGCCGGGGAGGTGCTCTGTCCAGACGTTGGTTTGGACGATTCGAGGGGTTTTTAATTTTTTGTTTTCAGTTTTTCTTAGTGGCAGGGAACCTGAGGATCAAGATGAAGCGACTGGAGTAATTGGAGAGCAAACGACCCCAAAGTGACCGCTAATCAGCGGTCTGGGACCGCCAATTGGCGGCCTGGTGAGCCTCAATTGCTCGCAAATTTGTTCCAGTTGTTATGTTGTTCACTTTAGTTATCTGGGAGCCCAATTTTGCATGTTGTGATCTTTAGTTTGCTCCCAGATTTAATTTCAATCCCCTTTAATCAACTTGGACCATAAAACTCAAAGCAAAAGATTAGACTTCTTGCCATCTAGGTCATGCATCATATGTAGACCTTGCATGCATCTTTCTTTTCTTTGCTTTACATTTTGTCGTTGATTGCTGGAGCGAGGTATGCATTCCTTATCACTCATTCACGCATTAGGACATTCATTAGTGAGTAAGGTTTTGCATCGAAACAAGAGTGAGGTGAGTGCTTGTTTGGTGAGTTGCTTGCTAGCCTAAGATTTCAAAACATCTTTAAGGGGCATCACCTATAGACTTCAAAGATAAGGTGGGGGATTTCATCACCCCTCCCTTAGCCCCAAAAAGCACACTCAAGTAAAGCCTTAACTAAAAGCAAGTAGACATTGGCCCTAGGAATTCGGACGCACTAGGAGAGTAATCTAGTTGAGACCGCCATGACCTGATCGGCGTTGCCTACCTTGTCGATAGTAGGAGGTACTGGATCTCCGGATCTGGTATCACTTGCTGGGCATTGTGGTCCTCGTTGTAGGGAGGTGAGGCGTGTCGAGGCTAGTGACCTCGAAGTTAGGCGTCGTCTAGCCTAAGGACCCATTGCCTTACATTGTTTGAGTCATGCTTGCTAGTTAGGCTTCTTCCTGATCCCGTTACCTACGCTAGCTTTAGGGTTTCTTCCCTTCTCCTCTGAGTCATCTTCTTCTCACCTTCTTCTACGTTATAGTCTCCTCCCCTTTACACTCTCTGTTAGCGTTTTAGGGTCGAGTCGAGCACTTTTTGCGAGCTTAGCCTCGTGGTGGTGAGAGTGATCGACTCGAGAGTTTTTCTTGAGATGGATGGTTACATGGGCGACCATCCATATCATTGTTGGGACCAGGACGATTCTCCCTGGTACTCCGGACCCATGCAACCTGGGGTGGCTCAGACTAACACCCCGTATGGTTGGGATGATCGCTATTTTGTGACTGAGCAGTCTTCATATTGGGGTAACATGAGAGAGGCACCGACTGCTAGACCACAATCTAGTTATGCCGGATCATATGCTGGTCAACAAACTGAGACATTACAACAAACTTTGGCCTCTTTCATGCGTATGGCAGACGACATGAGTGCCCCGGTGGCTCCAGTAGCCGTACCGTGCAACTGTTGTGGGTTGAGTGGTCATGTTATCAGGGAATGTCCTTATGTTCCCCCTGAGCCTGAGTATGAGCACACATTTTCCCAAAATGCTCATTATGACCATTACGCATCCGCGTACAACCCGAGAGTGATGGATTCATGGGGAGACAAATCTTATCCAAATTCTTATACCTCATTTTCACCCCCGTATCCTCCTCCCGAATACCCAGAATTCTACCAACACCCCACTTCAAATCATTGGACTCATTCTCAGCCCATCAACACCCAACCCCAAAATTTCCCAAGCTCTGACTTGGACCTCACTGTTGACCCCAAATTTGATTCCTTAAAACAAACCCTCCAAACATTCATGGAAACCACTCAAACTTTATTGAAGTCCAACTTGAATTCCTTGCAAAATATGGAATTGCAAGTGAGTCAAATGACACAACAATTCCATGAACGCGAGGAGGGTCACCTTTCTTGTCAACATGAGGATTCATCTTTTGATATCGAACCACCACCACATCCACAAATTCAAAGCACAACCTTTCAAAGTCAAATTCCTAGTCAGCCTGAGGGACTTGGGGTTTCAATTCACGATCACTTAGTGGAGGATTCGATTCAAATTGAGAATGACTTGGACCAGTTCTATTATGAGTCGGCACAGGATTGTGCCTTACCTTTTTGTCCCGTGGCCCTTGAGCCACATGATCTTATTGTTGTACCTCCTAAGGACTCACCTCTGGTGGAGCAAGAGCTCCCTAGTACCCTCAACTTCAAACAACCTGATGAGAGTTTGCCTCTCACTATTGTTCCTGATCATCTTGGAAATGATGGAACATCAAACAACCACATTGCTCATGAGGGTATTAGGAGTTCCTTGGAGGATACCTTGGGTATGAGACCCACTTCCTGTTCTCCTGGTGAGTTGGACATGCATAACGAGGTGCTTGACCTCGTTCCGACCCACCAGCCTGTTGGTTGGAGAGTTTGGATTGATGATCATAACTTCAGTTCCGCAACGGGAGAAACTCTTCTTCCGTTGCCCCTCATTTCCCAAACTCTTGAGAGGTTCAAGCTCTTTCAGTTTGATCCTTTGAATGAGATGCCTTTGCGTCCAATTCACGAACCTCTCATTTCATCTGGTGCTCTTTGTGAAGGGGGGCCACACATGCGTATTCTGGCCCCGCGTGGTGTCATGTTCCCTTTCCAAGTGCATTGACCCACTCTTGAGGTTCCCATTTGATGTCTTTTGACAAATGAAGATGGGAACTTATGTTTGTACATAGTTATATAAAAACAAAAGAAAAAAAGAGAAAAAAAAGAGAAAAAAAAAAGTTCAATAAAAGACTCCTTCAGTGAGCATTGATTGTTGTGAGCCCCAACCCTTGTGTATTTGGGCTCCATTTCTTTCACGTATTTGTATCCCTTCTTTAGCATCTCACAGGTTTTGAGGGAATTCGGGTTATGTCCATCAACATGACCTTGCACTTCCCTTTGTACTTCATGTTGGTAAGATCTCTCCTTTTTATGCATCAATCCATGTAGTATCTTGCTTGCATTCATTGAGGACAATGCATGAAGTAGGTATGGGGGGGGTGTTTTACGTGTGTACATAGTCGAGTTTTTTTCCTTTGATTTTGTTTTCTTTTGTTTGCATTGTTAGGGTCATGATAGTGTGCTGCATTTAATATCGATATATCTGCTTGCCATGATCCTTGGGTGACTTGTCTTCTTTTGCTTGCCGAGTGCTTCAAAATTTTCACATTTCTTTCAAAATCTTCATGTGTTTGCGAAAGAAAATGTTTTGTGGGTTTTGCGTGTGTTTAGCATGTGCAAAACCGTTGAGAGGCAAAGTAAAAAGAAAGCTCCCAAAATTGTCTTGAACTTGATGCATTAGGATATCTAGTACGTGGCTTTAGGATTTATCGAGTCGTTAGGATGCACCCCAGTTTTCCCTTGGGGGTGAGTAATCATAGGGTTTCAGTGCTCAAACATTTAATGAAGTCCACCCTGAACCTAGTGAGTCAATAATTCGTGTCTGTTAACTTAAGGAAGTTTGTTGTAGTCAAGGACCCTCTAAATCCTGTTGTGAGACATTAGTGTAGGGGTTTTGGTTCATGTATAGATAAGAAATAAGTGAGTAGGTGTTCTCTCTTCTCGCACGGCTCCTATCACTCGGGAAAGTAGGTCTGAAGGGACTTTGTGCCTGGTGCTTTCGAGTCATCTGACTTGGGATGCGCCGACTGAACTCCCGTTACACGGGTGGTAGGGATTGCCCTATGTGGAGATGTGGGGAAAGGTGTACGTGATAGTGTAAGTCCTCATGGGCAATGATGCACGAAACCTGACCCTGGGAGAATGAAGCTCCAACTAATAAAAAGAAAAAAAAATGTGTGAAAAGAAACAAAAAAAAATGGTAATGCAAATAAGAACCTTAATGGACCTTACACTTTGTATCACTTGAGGATCTTGAGGTTGTCCATGTCTTTTACTTAATTCCTTATTTAACTTGCACGAATGGTTCATTAGGGTAGAGGTGTGGACTGATCACCTATATAGAGTCGGCCCGTAGCATTACCGCGTCCATTGATCGACAAAATATCTCCAACGAGTCGAGGTCTAGATTGAATAATGCATATTGTTCGGATTTTGTGGGTATATCCGCTGAAAACCCTCAGGAGACAACACTCCTCCTCCTTGGCAACAAAGAGGTTTAACGGCTTGTTGCACGTGCTAAGTGCAACCGTGATTCCTACGAAAGTGAGTTAGGATTTCTTGTTTCTCGTTTGTTTTTCTCTTTCTTTGTTTTGCTCGAGACTAGCAAAAACTTAGGTGTGGGGGTATTTGATTGACATCATTTCATGCTCATATTTGTATCTTATATCCATTATCTTACACATAAGCAATGCTACGTGACGAGTTTTATGTTTAGTTTTCAGGAATAAAGAGGTTTGAAGAGAAGAGCCATGAAAGGACCCAAAAGCTGGGAAAAAGGACTGAATGGTGAGATCTAGGGACCAAGATGCAAGGGAGAAGGACCTGAATGTAAGACAGAAGGACCTAAGAGCAAAACAGAATACTCCACACCATCATGGGGAGTATTTTACCAATTCTATTCGGGTCGGAGCTCCAACAAGTCGAGTAACCGCATCAAAGACCAACAATACCAGAAAGCAAAGCCCACAACAAATTCCAACACGATCCGACAATTTTGGACCGCCAATTGGCGGTCCATATTGCTCAGGATCCGTCGAAATTTCTCCTGGACTTGTATTAATGTTCGTTTAGGCTATTTTTGGTATTGGTTTAGTCCCACATCGGGGGATTGTCCCTGATTAGCTTTTTCCATGCTTATAAATAGAACTCTTCACCTCCCATTGTATCCATCTCCCTCTTGGTGGCCATCTTCCCTACTAAGAGTGAAGCCTTGAAGCAAAACTCTAGTGGAGGAAGAGCTACTTGTAATTGAGTGAGTTAATAATATAAGTTTTCTTTTGATGATGTTGTTTCTCTCTTAGTTTAATTTCCTTTCCTTTGCATGCTTGTTTGTTTGTTTAGTTTTATGCTTCTTTAATATTTCTTGCTTAAGTAGTATAAATTTCATTTCAGTATTATGTTTTCCTTTGCTAAATTAGTTAGTGTAATGAGTAGTGAGTAGTTCCATCCCCATTTGGGGGGTGGAGAAATATGTGATATAATAATGTAGTGTATTAAGTGTGTGTTATTTTTATCCCTTGAGCTTTATATGATTTCCATAACCATCTAATGGGTCTCCACTCTTATCTTTGATATGCTAATGCTCTTGAATGAAGCTTAGCTTATGCTTTGATTAGTGGACCTATTTTATGGGGAATGATAAAGTTAGGATATGGATGAAGTTAATGTTGGAAACACAATTTGTAGTGTATGTACTCTTGTTGCCTTTTCCTTAGCTAATGTCTTGTATGTTTTAATGATGTAGTCATCTTAATTCATGTAGAGGCATAGTAGGGTCTAGTCTTTATACTTGAGTTCATGTAGCTTCATTCCAATCATTGTCTTGTATGTTTTAATGATGTAGTCTTATCTTAATTCATGTAGAGGCAAGATTGGATGTAGTTTTATGATTTCATACACCACATGTTGTGAGGAGCTTAATTGAACACACACACACACATCTTTATGTTCACATCAGTCTCTACCCCCTTTGGGGTTTAGTTTTATTGCTTATATTCATTTCCTTTGCATTTCATTTCAGCTTTGTAGTTTAGATTAGTGTAATACATCTTTCTCCCTTCTTTTTACCTCTCGCCTTCGAATAAACCAAGTGTCGACACACCTCCCAGTGGACGACCCGTATTTGCCACCGCTTCAACGCGGCCGTGCACTTGCGGTTAAATATAAAACGATCAATCAACGCTCACCCCGAGGAACTCTGATACATAACTCTTCAGCTCAGGCGTCGATGCCTGAGCACTGACCATACGAGCCTCAACAATAATGTGTAGAATCTGGAAGACGTCATGCAACATGATCGTCATCTCTCCGAAAGGCAAGTGGAAAGAGTTGGTGTCAGGCTGTCACCGCTCCACAAATGCGGAAATCAACGACATGTCCAGGCAGGGTAACATGTTGTAAGGCAAGTGACTCAATCCACAATCAGTAATGGTCCATGTGATATCATCGCTCAAAACTGAGTGTCACCCCTGCAATGTAGTACAGGCTATGTGCCTATTATGGCGATGTGCCCTCACAAATGCGCCTGGCGATGTGGCATCCGAAACTTGGAATGACATTGTCATCTAAAGGACCACCGGGCATCACACCAGTCACCATCCAAGAATCGTCATCAACCATCTTTTTTTCTGAGCACGGGCATCTGCAGTGCACGAACTTGAATCACCGGTCACTAACCTACCACCTCCACCCTTCTGAATGACCCACTCAACAGAAGAACTATCATGTCGCCTCCGTCCTCTACCATACTGCTGCCTCACTTCCTCCTGTCGCTCCAACCCATACCGACCCCCATCGTCACTCTCCACTCTCCACCTCATTATTTTAAACTAATTATCAATTAATACTAATTATTAATTATAAAAATATATTAATTTTTTTGGGAGTGGCGTATGCAGGAGACGCCTCCTCCAATTTTATTTTTATTATTTTTTTAAAATTTAATTTAAATGAGATATTTTACCAAATTAGAGTACACCGGGACGTCCGTTGGTTCTTTTCCCGACCTTTGAGACATTCTTCTTGATGATTATGAGAGGAAAAAGAAAAGAGAGTGGTGGTAAAAAAGTGAAATGAAGATATATATAAGTAGAAAAGAGAGAATGATAAAACGATAATTTACACGGACGATTTAAGTAGTTTTCCGACGACGAACAGTAATTCAGTACAATATTGTAAACTTTAGGTCCTTACTTTTTCTATAACTTTCATATCGTAAACTTTGGCAAAACAACAAAAAAAGTTGATGGTCAATATCCAAAGAAAATACCAATCTTTAGCACCTTATTACGACATTATCAACATGTGATTCAAAGCAAACATGACTATCAAATTCAAAACAATATACTGATACGAAACAAATAAGTATAAATCAAATATTTTCGTGTCGGCCATCAGATCCAACCCAAAAAGCCATCCAATCCTGTGCCGCCACGTGACTTGTGTCTGTACTCGCTTTTATACAAATATCCGCACTCACTTTTCTTACACCGCTTTTCATTTTTGTTTTGGTTTAGATAGAAACCGCTTTTCATTTTTGTGAGTTGAAGTAGATAGTGAGTGAGTAACACACCAAATCCATCCTTATAGTCCTAAACCAACTTAAAGCAAGGTATTTCTTCTATAGTTGAATAACCCTTGACTTGGGTTGAAACAATTACTCTAAAGATTCTTAACAAACATTGCTTCAAGGTATTACAACTTCTAACTATGATATACGTATCCCAGTGATTCACTACGTAACTCTGGAATGTTAGTTCGATTTCCACGAATACACTTTGCTGAAAATGGTGTTGAATCACTCTTGACTTGTGATGAACAATCACTCTTTACATTTTTAAAGTTTTATTAAGATGGTGGACCAACCAAACTTCACAACTTAGATGCACACTCCATTTGTCCCGAAATGTGAGTAAATACCACAAAATTTTGTCATAAAAAACTTCTAACAATATTATGTGCACAAAAGGTTCATTGAGATCATCCTTAACCAGGGGAAATTTGGGGTCGCGTCGGTGCAAGACCTGACCTCACAACTCTTAACCAGGAGCCAACCCTGGTTGGACCTCGACCCGTATGAGGCCACGTGGTCTCCCAAGGTTGGTACGGTTTTTTTGTTTTTTAATAAATTATTAAGGAGGAGAGAGAGTGTTGATAGTGTGGTTGAAGTTAATAAGTGAAAAATGAGTTAGGTTGTGTTGTGGGTTCCATAATATTTTTTACTGATGTGGTAGAAAATAAAATTAAAGTTACAGGGGATTTGGAGTTAGGGTTAAGAATGACGTACATGTTCCTAATAAAATTTATAACAGACAGGAAAAGTCATATTCTTGATGCTCACATTACAACTTCCACCTAATATATATTCCTGTTAGACAACACACCAGGCAAGATTGACAAGCACTCTTTCAATAAAGTACAATTGAAAAATTATAGGAAGTATATATGTGCTTAAATATATATCAAGATGAAAATATTGGGTTACAAATTTTACCCTCAATTTTCGAGGATTGTCCTAAGCTTTATAGCTATAATACTTGCCAACCCATTTCATTAAAAATCATACTTTTCGGTTCGACTATATCCCGCATTATTTCTTGCGATCTATTTAAGGAAGATAACTGATTACACTTGCTAAAGTAAATAAGAGATACTTGATGACATGAAATTTTATTAGCCGGTCATCATCTAATTCAAATCGTATTATGGGATCGCACTTCAGTCGTGGGGTAGTGTGAGCTCGAACTTAATTCCATTCCCATTAAGAGCGGGTTTGTGCAGTCGGATTCCGTGGGAATCCGACGGAAACGGAATTTGGATTCCGGTTGACTCCGGAAAGGGGATTGTTTGTGCACAGAGACATGGATTCCGTCGGATTATGTAGTATGTATAAAATTTTCTTTGAGTTTTCCGTGACTTTGAGGTCGGAAAGCCACGGAAACCGAATTTTTTCGGTCGACCGTCAAACATTCGGTCCACCGAAATGATTGTAACGGACGACCGAACATATTTCGGTCCACCAAATTCGTAACTGGAATGACCCGTTCGGACAACCGAACTTAGTTCGGACTTCCGTAAATGGTTGGAATTTTTACATTGTGCTTGATTTTCAGGGGGCAGTGCCCCCTTGCAACCCCCGCCACCTCACCGGCGAGGTGGAACGCTGCTCGCTCACCGGTGAGCGGGTCCCCCGATCGGCCCGTCGCAGTGGACATAAGAAGTATGAGCAAACAACAGAAATTTCTCTTCCCCAAATCATTTTCCGACGCATGCACAAACAACAAAATTCAGTCAAAGGAAAACTGTTTTTCCACTGGATTCTGTTTTCCTTTACTTTCCGGTTGACTCCGAAAATCACTTTCGGTCACTTTCCACGCCACTAACACCCCCTAAGTGGTAAATTAACAATCCATGATATATATCTCTTAAGCCCATCGTTAGAATAATAACGAAATTCCACGTTCATGTTGCCTTTCTAGTGCGATTTTCCTAACATAATCTACACCAAAAGGAAAGTACACACTAAGACAAATTATTATAAATAAACAAAACCTAAAGGAGCAATGAGAAGAAGAAAAATAACACAAAAATTGAACCATCCAAGTACTTAGGAAAGTGCCCCTCCACCTCCTCATTTATCCCCCTCTCACTTCTACTTACTCCAATTCTCATAACTAAGACCCCTCAATATTTGTTACACCACAGCCACTAGACATGTCCAGTGACAACCAACCTTCCGACAATCCCCACCAAGACGGTCCACCGGATATCGACGAGAGCGAAATTCGGGAAATCCACGCGCTCTCTTCGCCACCGTCCAGGGCTCGGAGGAGGGAGAATTGGGAAACCACGAGTAGCGTGCGCTCGTCGAGGTTGTCCATCGGAAGCGAGCTCTCGGCCGAGGGGTTCACCACCATGAGTGGGGAGTTCAATGCTATGGTTGTTGCAGGTAATCATGCAAATTACTTAGTTGATCGATTAGGAAGGTATAAATTGTACAAGCTTATAATTAATCGATTGGTTTGAAGCAACTATATATTTATATTCATATTTAATTGGGGGCAAGCTATAGAAATTTATGAATAAGATCTTGTTGCATTAAATTTTGTTGGTTTATCTCCTAAATTAAACCTGATCTTTTTTCGAAAGACCCAATTAAGCCTGAAAAATTATGTTCTAAGTCTTGTATATGAAAATATATTCTTTTTTCAACGTACTAATTAATTTAGTACCATCCCCCAATCCAATTCCATGTTAGAATTTTGTAATTTGATTGGTACCAAGTGAAGTGAGAAATCTTTAAGACAAAGATATATTAACCCTCTAGAATCTCATACTACTTTCAATTTGTACGTATGTAGTTTGGTTTGACAAATAACACACAATATAATTTTGATCCATATATATAGGTTCCAACATCCTGCAAAACAACGGCAACGACGACAACAGCAGTAGAACCCCGGTGGAAGGACCGAATTTGGGAAGGATAGGAGAGGAGTTCGAGGAGAACAACCCTTTGGCAATCATTCAAGACATGAATCCAATGGCCTCCCCTAGGAGGGCAGCCGGGCCGATGGCCGTGGTGGGCGGTGGAGAGGTGGAGGAGGTGTCAGTGCAACGAGTGAAGAAAGAGGAGGTGGAATCCAAAATTTCGGCTTGGCAAACCGCAAAACTTGCCAAGATCAACAACCGATTCAAGCGAGAGGATTGTGTGATCAATGGAGTTGAGAATGCTGAAGTGGAGAGAGCCAATGCTTGGCTTAAGAAAGTAGAGGTGATTTATTCTATATATAGTTGAAATTACAATAATTACACTACATGAAGTATATTGGCATATATGATATTTTGATTAATTGAAGTTTTTTTGGACATATATAGTTTCTTTTATCTAACTGATGATTTAAACTTGTAGAGAAAGCTCGACGCGCAAAGGGCCAAAGCGATAGAGAAGACGGAAAACGATGTGGCAAAAGCTCGTCGGAAGGCGGAGGAGAAGAGGGCGACGGCGGAGTCGAAGAGGGGAACAAAAGTTGCTAAGATTTTAGAATTAGCAAACTTGATGAGGGCTATGGGCAAAACCCCTGCTAGACGTTCTTTCTTTTAGCTCTCCCTTTCCTCTCTTGTTTGTTTGCTTCAACTTTTATTCTCATTGGGACCCTTCTCCTAATAATGATCGTTAGAATATAAGAATAGGTGACCAATAGTAGTACATGTGTGTTAGGAATTTGAAATGGCATGTTTTGTTGTTGCCTTCATGGTGTGTAGTTAATTGGTGTGACTAGCTAGCTTGTTATTATCATTAATTTATTGAATATAAACTTTTGGTGTTGGAGTTATTGTGATACAATGTGAAGTGGTTTGGTTTATGTTTGAAAGTTTATTTTCTTTTGAGAAGGAACAACTTTGGAACATGAAATGGATGGTGTTAGCTTGAGTGTGCCAACAATCCCTTGTCCCTTGGAGTACAAGATTGAGTTGCTAAATGCATGCCTCAATTGTGGGAACAACATTTAGTAGATGATGAAGACTACTACATGTTATTCTTGTGATAATCTCAAAGACATAACAAAAAGATGATGAGTAATTACATGAGAATATCACGGGGTGTCTCCAGCTAATTGCTTTTTATGTTAAAAATCTAAAGCTTGGAGTTAGGATAACAAGAGTACGGCAGCTAAAAGCTGAGCTAGCTATAAAACTAAAAAAAGATAAATTTTGTAAAATTGTGTTAAGTGGAATGTATATAGAAGAAATGGGTTTTCTTCATCATGCATTGAAAGTTGAAACTTTATTTTACTTTTGCTAGGTAAATAACATCTCTTTAGAAGAAAACAATAGAATGTATTGAAAATGATTCCAATAAATTCTGTGTGCATATTTTTTAACAGATTGATGTAAAAAAACTTGTTTTTGACTATATATCTTTTTTCTTTGATATCCTCTTCTTGCAAATGTTGATCGGTACTTAATTCGAATAAAGTGAATCTGAATGGACCACAATCTTTTTAAACTCAAGCAGATGAAGTAGACGCAGTTATTTATCATATCATAAAGTGATGAAACCTCTATTGGAGAAAATATAAACCAGGTGTAATACAGGAAATGATAAAGTATTTATTGTTTAATTATGGTAAATCTAAAGATGTCTACAGATCTGTTTGGGGGTCAATTTTCGTCTTATAAGGAAGTAATCATGTAATGTAACGAATACTAAGTAGGAATACACCAGAGATGCCAGAGGCACTCCATTATAATTTCCAAGGAGTGTAAAATTATAGTGGAATCAATATTAGGGTGTTCAAAGTTTTTCCTAACTTCCTGTGCTTAACAGATTGATAGTCGTGAATCGTGATATGATTTTTCTGGCAAAAAATTCCTTGTAAAACTCCTGTAGTTTGTTAGTGTGTTTAATGTTGGTTTATTTTTCAGCATGCACAAATACTTACACTTAGAGGAACCAATTCTTAACACATACATTAACTCCTGCAATTTGGGATTGCGATTTTCTTGCAAACGAATACAAAATTTCCATATAACTAGACATTCATTTATATATTTATTAAGGATGAATTATACCTTAATAAAGAAAAAATGGGAAATAATTGTCTGTACTAGTTTAAAAAACCTTAAGATGAAACTTTTATGGGTGAATTTTAATTCTCGGTGTTGCCTGTTCTAGAAACGAAGGATTTACCCACTATGACAGATAAATAAATAAATTTCATGTATTTTTTATTGTGCATTGAACAATTAAAGTTAAGTAATTAATGAGGGGCCACCACAAATTGCCCATGCTCACCAACACACAATGGCAGAGGCACAGGGGAAAGGGAATTTGATTGCCTCCAAGATGAAATATCCAGCCAAATTAATCAGACCACATACTTGTTCCAAAGGTTAGGTTAAGATAATGTCCCTTTAGGAATTATTATTACTTCTCTGTTGACACCCCCACCTCGCTTTCTCTACCAAACATCGTCCTTACGACGGTCTCTCGATTACCCAATCAACTATTATCTTGTACTTTATCTTTCGGTTAATGTGGAATAAGAAGTTGCAATTATGGCATTTGTTCATTCCTATCATAATAGTATCATAATTGGGAAATGTCCAACCATTAAAGAGTGAAATTGACCCAAAATGAAGAAAAACGAGTACAATAATAATAATAATAATAATAAACGAAAAACAGTGTATGAATTGAAAATCTATGACCTAATGAAGTTAAAATAGGAAAACAAAGTTTTTTTTTATTACAAAAAGAAAGACTGGCCACATGAGAATGAAGACGTAAATAAAATTTTGACTAGTCAAAGTAGTCATGTTTAAAGAGTTAAGGTAGGTATCTCTTTTGTAGTTTGAATTAATTTCTTATTGGAATACGTTTGGTGGAGGTAGGATAGGATAGATTTCCGTTGGTTGACATAAAACATCATTTTTTAGGTATCATTTTTGTGAGAAGTAGTTGTGATATCTTGAGTTGAGTTAACGAATAATCTGGCAATGTCACCAAAATTCAACTAAATTAACCCAAAAACTTGAAATATGCTAAATTGGTTGGGTCTGGTTAGGTTTTAGATTTGTATGTGTTCGGTTCGATTTGGTTTGTAAAAATGATAAATGTGTCTGGTGATGATATTGTTTGGCGTCAACAAGAAATAGCTGAAATTGTCTTATTACGTATTGGGCCTGACCTCATTTTTAGGCTTTCAGAATTAATATCGTGATGTAATTAGTCAACCATTATCGTTGTGTGGCGACGGATCAATACAAATTATCCGTGGACCAAAAACCTCAATGGCTCAATCATTTCATTTCTCTTTTTTATTTCTCTTTGGACCAAAAACCTCAATGGCTCAATCATTTCATTTTATCTAGATCAATACATGAATGTTTTTTATTTTATTTGGAAAGCAAGTTTTCATTATGGAGATTTATTGGTTATGATTTTGATAATGGTCAGACTTCAACACGTCACGAAACCACGGTCAACAATAATACTAAAGTAACAAAACTTTATTTATTGCTATTAATTAATCCATGCATATATTAACACATATATAGATGACCCAGAATTAATGAACTAGAACCTTTTCCCCATGAATCAAAGAAAATCTCAATCCTAAAGTGATGGACCGATGCTAAAACCGAACTAAAACCTCCGCATTCTAATGAAAGGATGAAGACTTCTAAATTGATACATTGAATGGATGATTATCTTTTTTTCCCCGTAGATCCGAGTGACATGCCTATGTTTCGTGGTCTTGAGCAATTTCCAAAATACCAACCGGATCGTGCTAATAACGTTCATCGGAGGAGCTATTTTTTTTTTTTTTTTTTGTCGTGTACAATACAAAACACAATCCCCTAATATAGGTGGAGGTGCGATGATTACTCTAATAAAACTCCGTAGGTTACAATTAAGTTACACTGTGTTAAATAACTAAAGAAACTTCTAAAAAACTCCTTCACATTATGTATATTATAACCATTGAAAAGTTTTTAAAACTCTTTTAACATAATGTCCGCACTTACAATGTAGACCAATTTTAAAACGGTTGAACAAAGATCCAATTACATGAACTTTGATGGATATGCAAGCAAAAGCAACAAACATTACTAGTTGTTAAGAGAAAAGTTTTGAGAAATTAGTAGAGTTTGGGTTGATGCGACAGAATGTGAGTTTTTGGGCTGATCTGACGTGGTAGATGGAGAAACTGGCGTAGATGCTAGGTGTCTTGGATAGCCCAAACACCGCTACGGATGCTCTTAACCAAATTCAAGCGAGGTGTCTTGGACAACATGCTTGTTGTACAACAATAAATGACAATAATTAAAAACCTGATAAGACAAATCAAGATCCATGAAACCAAATACATCTAGTGCTCTATACGTCCACACTGCAATCCAAAACCAATCAAACTCGGGAGACAGAAAAATTACACCAAAGAGGACCACCACCACCACCATAAAATCGACTTGGCTCACTCGGTGTTCGTTCGGTTTTGATCTAATCGGTTGATAACTAGTCAAACACGAGCAAAGAAATCTATTTCACTAATTAAACGAGCTGAGCATGAGTAGACTTCTGCTCGCTCGATGCTCGTTGTCCGCTTGCTCACTCGTTCGAATCCAATTCATATATATATATATATATATATATATATATATATATATATATATATATATATATGTTTTTTAGTCAAATACGTTATTACGTATGATAATGTATTTTCAAAATACATTATTTGAATTGATGACAACGTTAAAAATGTATTTTTGAAATCATATTTGAAACATTTTTACCCAAACGGGATCTAAATCCTCGTTTCTCCGTTCATTTATGCTTTTTTTGTTCTTATTTTGCTTGTACTTGTGGATAGTGTTAACTATTTTCAGTTGAAATGAATCCTCCCTGGAGACGACAAGCTGATGGAGTTTTGTGCATCCAAAGGCATAACTGCTTACTCTCCCTTGGGAGCAAAAGGAGCTCTATGGGGATCACCTCAAGTCAAGGACAATGATGTTTTAAGATTAATAGCCAAGAGCAGAGAATGATATTTTGATCCGAATATTGTTTTTTATTGTTAGGTGTGCATGCCTGAGATGGGTATTCGAACAAGGGGCGTCAGTGCAAGTGAAAAGCTTTAATGAGAAGAGAATGGAGGAGAACCTTGAGATTCTTGGTTGGGAGCTCAATGAAGATGATCGAGCTTAGCAAGATCAACGACATTCCTAAAGTTAGAGGATACCCTGGACATAATTTTGTTGGCGGGCCACTCAAATCCACATATGATCTTTGGGATGGTGAAGTGCGACTAATTAGCCATCATACTTATTTGGATGTTCCTCCAATCCGTGATGTTGTTTGTCTCATATATACACGTGTTATTGTTTTTGTAATTGGTGAAAAGCTAAGGAGGTGTTTGGTTGAAGCCACACATAAATTCTCAAACTATCCTCATCCAAACCTCCCCCACTACAATGAGTACTCCAACTATCCCTGAAGCTTCCATAGGCACGGGGACCATTCCCCTTCTTGGCATGGGACTGGCAGCCTCTCCCTTACCCTCCAATGATATCGTCAAGTCCGCCGTCCTAACAGCAATCAATATCGGTTACCGGCACTTCGATACCGCCTCAATCTACCAATCAGAGATCCCTCTCGGCCAAGCCATCGTCGAGGCCATTGGGGAAGGCCTCGTCGGGTCACGGGCCGAACTTTTCATTACTTCCAAGCTCTGGGGCAGTGACGCCCACCCTGGCCGGGTGTTGCCTGCCATTCGCGCAACACTAGAGTAAGTGTTTTTTTTATTGGAATTAAGGTTGATTGTTAGTAGGATTTCAGTTACTTAACACAAGTACGTTAGTGTTATGGTACAAATTGTTTTGTGGTAGGTAGGATCTCTAAATTAACCACCGTTCTCTTTCTAAAAGTTGCTTTCCAATACGATTTTGTAGAATATTAGTACGTTAATTCATTTGATTATCCTAAATCCGTCTATTTGGGATCTATGGTTTGCACGTATATATATCTGCCCAAGTGTGTGCAAATTATCTACGTTTTGTTGTAGGAATCTTCAATTGGAGTATCTGGATTTGTACCTCATTCATTGGCCAGTGTGTTTGAAGGCTGGCAAGCCAGAATTGCCTGTTAAAAAGGTTAGACCTAATACAATTGTGATGTTACATGTTCTCATGGGTTCACAAGCAAAATTTAATTACCTACGTGACAACTCCAAAACTCAAGAATCAAATGTGATGCCTTTTACAGGTACAATTGAATATTATCCTTTTTTTTAGCTTAAACGCGATTTTTCGTATGTATTACAATTTTGATCATTTGTAACATATTTGGATTTTTTTGTTATTTGAATTTATTTTGGATCATTTTTTGGTTATTTGAATTTATTGTACTATGTATAATTACCAGGAGGATATTCAACCTTTGGATATGGAAGGGGTGTGGAAAGAAATGGAGGAGTGTCAAAAGCTTGGTCTTGCAAAATCAATTGGGGTCTGCAATTTTTCCATCAACAAGTTAGAGAAGTTGCTTTCTTTCGCTAATATCCCTCCGGCAGTTGACCAGGTTCGGTAATTAGAGGAAACTATGGCTCACTACTACTTGCATTTTCATTATTTTTACTCAAACATTTTGCATATTTAGTATAATTGCATTCAGGCAGCATATATATGTACACATTTTACTTATCTCCGAGTTTGTTAAAATGAAATGTTTAAACCATAATTAAGGTTGAAATAAACCCAGTCTGGAGACAAGACAAGCTGAGGGAGTTTTGTGCATCCAAAGGCATCTATCTGACCGCTTACTCTCCCTTGGGAGGAAAAGGGACTCCATGGGGAACATCTCAAGTGATGGACAATCATGTTCTTAAAGAAATTGCTGAGGCTAGAGGAAAAACAATTGCCCAAGTATGTGTCTTTCTTTATTTTTCAACTTCACAAGTTATTTTTATTTTTATATACACACCACATCCAAACATTTGCACATGAATCTCTGTGAACACGAATACATAAACGTTCTTAAAGAGTAACAACCTTAGCTGCAAGGTTTTAGAACCGAACCGGTCATCAAACCGATAAAGCTTTGGTTTTGGTTCAATATGATCGAACCACAGTCGGACTGTTGATGACGTCAGCATTTTTAGACTAGAAGTTGGACCAGACCTAATAAATATTAACGGTCATTGGTTTGATCAGACTCAAAGTTGGACTCGATGATGACAGTCAGAATGTTTGAACCGATTTATATAAATATTAACTAGAGGTTTGAATCATCCATTGGTTTAGCTGAACCGACCGCTGGATCATTGGTTCCCGGTCCAACCGAGTCGAAACATCCGGTCTGGTCCGGTTTTTAAAACCTTGCTTAGCTTGTCATCTTGGAATGATATAGCTTCAGGGCTTAACTATGGTCTGTCTTGAAGTAACTATAATTGAAGGTTTTAGGTTGAAATCTTAAGTCTAAACACGTTTCAACTTTAGACTTTAGGTGTTTTTAATTACATTCGTTTCGATGAGATGATACTTGTAACGTACCCGAAAACAGCGGAAAATTTAAACAATAATAAAGACCGTCAACGGTCAGCACTGGGCACGTCACGGGAAACAAACCAACATATATAATATAATATGATCCATGTGGAAGTCAAATATACAAACTGACTGTGATTACGACCAAAGCTATACAATATGTAATCACCTCAAAAGAAAGAAGACGACAACTACAGGATCTGATCTCGGGGGCACCGTCCTCGGTCACCACCTCAAACTCTAACCCTGCTCGCTACCTGAAATGCAAACAACAAACATGCCTGAGTTCCCTGAAGGAACCCCGTATACCAAACCTCCTAAAATATAAAAAGGAATTAAATACAATGCAATGCTATGCACATGATCATCCGCCTCGGGCCCACAATAATGCCCTCACCGCCTCCGCGGCACTGAACCACTCCTGCCACTAGGGTCAAGTCAGTCCACCGCTGCCTCACAAGGGTCAGTCGACACCACTGCTCCCCAAAAAGTGCAGGAAGGAACCCCCGGTACACGCCGCACCCAAGGAGCGAGTCAGCCCGCCGAATACACAACTCGGGTCAGACGACAGCCACTGCTCCCCCAAGAGTCGCCTAGCGCGCACCCTGCCGGAACATCCTCGGCCTACCGCTAAACCCTCGCAAACTGCCCAAGGTTTACGGTACACATCCCTCACACCCCGCTCGGTAAGAGAGGAAAAAGGTACAACAATAATACGCCTTCGTCGAAGGTGAAATCCGTAGCTCTCAAAGCCGGTAATCAACCGTCGCCTCGGAGCCGGTAGTCGACCTGACATCGACGGATCGCGTGTGGATAAATCCACCAACCTGCGGTAGATCGGTCGACCGCTACAAGCACACCGGTCGACCGGTCCCCCACACAGTACACAGTACTGTACAAACAAATCTACCGGTCGAACCACGCCAACCGAATTACCGACCAATCGGTCGAACAAAAGTCATCTAGCGGTCGACCGTTTGGAAGGTCTACGCTATACAATTTTATATAATATATATATCCGACCGGTCGAACCAAGGGGACGTTCGACCGATAACAGGGATTTCAATATTTTGCCCAAGTCTCGTTCGGTCGACCGGAACTGAAATACAGTTCGACCGAAACAACACAAGCACTTTACCGCTTAATTAAATGCTCAGTCGGTCGACCGAGAGTTAAAGAGCGGTCGACCGTTTTGATGGTCAAAGCTCCCAACCGACTTAGCATCGAATGGATCGGTCGAACAAGGTAAAGGACGTTCGACCGTTTAATAAGTCAAAATCCCCAACCGACCCATTCTCATCGTTATTCGGTCGACCGGCTAAGTGGTCCCGTTCGACCGATAACAGCATATCCCCTTTTTCCCGCATGAATTTGGCATAACGGTCGACCGTCTAACGACATCGTTCGACCGTTCGCGGGTAAACATCAATATAATAATAGGATCGGTCGACTGCCCACAGGCACCGGTCGACCGATCGTCGTCTTCAACCTCTGAATTGGTTGAATTCCGACGGGGAATTCGACACCAACGTCGATCCCCAACACTCACAAGGCACAAGTGAGTTATAATGAAGATTTGGCATACCTTTTGGTCGAGTGAAGAAGCCTCCCAAGCTTGCACCACTTCACTCCACTTCTTCTTCTCTTTATTCACTTCTTCTCCTCTTCTTCTTCACCTCCTTCTTCTTCTTCTCTCTAACCTCTTCTCTCAAGCTCTGGTTGTTGAAAAGGAAAAGAAAACGTTTTATTAACCTTACCTTCCAATTTATAGGCAAACCAATTCTTATCCAACCTCCACCTCATCCAATCCTAAATCAACACCTCATGCTACACTATTCCAGGATTAGATTAGGTTAATTAGGTTTAGGTTTAGTTAATTAAGATGTTTTAGATTAGGTTATTACAATCTACCCTCCTTAAAGAAATTTCGTCCGCGAAATTCGAAACAACAGACTCACCGAAACAACTCTGGATACTGCTTCCTGACATCCTCCTCGATCTCCCAGGTAGCCTCTCTGACACTGTGATGCTGCCACCTGACTTTCACCATCGGAATCGCTCTCCTCCTGAGCTGATGTACCATCTGATCCACAATCTCTACTGGTCTCTCATCTAACGACAAATCCTGCTGGATCTCCGGTACTGATATCTCTATCACATGAGCTGGATCGGCCACGTACTTCCTCAGCATAGAAACATGGAAGACGTTGTGAAGTCCTGCAAACTGTGGCGGTAAAGCAATCCTATACGCCACCTCACCAACCCGATCCAATATCTCAAACGGTCCGACATATCTCGGACTCAACTTCCCCTTCTTCCCGAATCTCATCACCCCTCTGGAAGGCGAGATCTTCAGGAAGACATGATCTCCTACCTCAAAAGTCAGCTCACGCCTCCGCGTATCAGCATAACTCTTCTGCCTACTCTGCGCCGTAGCTAGTCGTCTCCGAATCACGTCGACCTTCTCTGAATACAACTGGATAATGTCAGGTCCAACTAGCTGTCTCTCGCCCACATCACTCCAGCATACCGGCGATCTACACGGTCTCCCGTATAATGCCTCATAGGGTGCCATTCCAATACTCGAGTGGTAGCTGTTGTTGTAGGCGAACTCGATCAACGGCAAATGCTCATCCCAATGCCCGGCCCAGTCAAGTGTACACGCTCTCAGCATGTCCTCCAATGTCTGTATCGTCCGCTCTGACTGGCCATCTGTCTGTGGGTGGAAAGCTGTGCTAAACTTCAGACGTGTCCCCAGTGCTCTGTGTAGACTCTCCCAAAATCTCGAAGTGAATCTGGGATCTCTGTCTGAAATGATACTGACTGGTACGCCATGAAGTCTGACAATCTCCTCAATATATAACTTAGCTAGACCCTCCAGAGCAAGAGTGGTCTTAATAGCTAAGAAATGCGCCGACTTGGTCAGTCGATCGACTATAACCCAAATCGCATCGTGGAATCTCCGTGTCTTCGGTAGCCCCGTAACAAAATCCATCGTCACGTGCTCCCACTTCCACTCGGGCAACTCAATCCTCTGCATCTGCCTTGCTGGTCTCTGGTGCTCGATCTTCACCTGCTGACAGACCAAACACCTCGACACGAAGTCTGCAACGTCCTTCTTCATACCTCGCCACCAGAAGTTCCGCTGCAGGTCTTTGTACATCTTGGTGCTCCCTGGATGAATGGAATATCTCGATCTGTGTGCCTCCTCCATGATATCCTGTCTCAGGTCCTCTGTCTTCGGCACCCAGATACGATCTCTGAATCTCAGACCTCCGTCCACTCCAACTCTGAAATCTGACCCATCTCTGGCAGCTAACTGTAACAAACTGCTCAACTCCTCATCTGTAGTCTGAGCATGAATCACTGCTGATACTGTCTGAGGCTCTACTCTCAATCCGGCAATCACTGCGCCCTCAGAGCTATCAGCAAATGGCCTCCACTCTGCCAAGGACTCTAGCAGTCTCCACTCCTGAATGCATAGGCCTGCTACTGATACCTCCACTTTCCGGCTCAAAGCGTCTGCAACTGTGTTCGCCTTCCCCGGATGGTAAGAGATAGTGAAGTCGTAGTCCTTAATGAACTCAAGCCATCTGCGCTGCCTCATATTCAGCTCCTTCTGCGAGAACAGGTACTTCAGACTCTGATGATCCGTAAACACCTCGAACCGCTCGCCATAAAGATAGTGTCTCCAGGTCTTCAGTGCATGAACCACTGCTGCTAACTCCAAATCATGTGTCGGGTAATTCCTCTCATGGACCTTCAGCTGTCTGGATGCGTACGCGATCACCCTCCCGTGCTGCATAAGTACACATCCTAAGCCAATCCCTGAAGCGTCGCTATAAATCACGAATCCACCCGTGCCACTCGGCAATGATAAAACTGGTGCTGTGGTCAACAGTCTCTTCAGCTCCTGAAAGCTGTCCTCGCACTTCTGCGACCAAACAAAAGTGACTCCCTTCTGCGTCAGAGCTGTCAGTGGTGCTGCCAATCTCGAGAAGTCTTTGATGAAGCGACGGTAATAACCCGCCAGTCCAACAAAGCTCCTAATCTCTGTCACGCTCGTAGGGGTCCTCCACTGTGTCACCGCCTCTACCTTCGCCGGATCCACTGATATCCCCTCTGCCGATACAATGTGTCCGAGGAATGCCACTCTGTCCAACCAAAACTCGCACTTTGAGAACTTAGCATATAACTGCTGAGTCCTCAAGATGCTGAGTACAATCCTCAGATGCTCTCTGTGCTGCTCCACATCTGGTGAATAGATCAAGATGTCATCCACGAAGACAATCACAAATATATCAATGTACTGCCTGAATGTCCGGTGCATCAGATCCATGAACGCTGCCGGAGCATTCGTCAATCCAAATGGCATCACCAAGAACTCATAGTGTCCATATCTCGTCCTGAAGGCTGTCTTCTGGATGTCCTCATCTCGGATCCTCAACTGGTGATATCCTGAACGCAGGTCAATCTTCGAGAAAACCTTCGCTGACTGCAGCTGGTCAAAGAGGTCCTCAATCCTAGGTAAGGGATACCTATTCTTCACCGTCACCTGGTTCAGCATCCTGTAGTCTATGCACATCCTCAAGGATCCGTCCTTCTTCTTCACAAACAAAACTGGTGCACCCCAAGGCGAGACGCTCGGTCTGATAAATCCAGAGTCCATCAACTCCTGCAACTGCTTCTTCAACTCTGTCAACTCAGCAGGTGCCATCCGGTATGGAGCCTTCGACTGTGGTGTAGTGCCAGCTACCAACTCAATGCCGAACTCCAACTCTCGGTGTGGTGGTAAACCTGGAATCTCCGCTGGAAAAACATCCGCGAACTCCTGCACCACCTCAATGTCCTCTAGCCTCTGGGACTCTGCCTCCGCAACTACAAGTGTCGCCAGAAAAGCTGCACATCCCTGCTGTAACAGTCTCTGAGCTCTCACAGCAGATACAATAATGCGACCCCCTCTGCTTCTGATCCCTCTAATCAAAATATCAGGCAAACCATTCCTCGGGATCAAAATCTTCTTCTCACGGCACAAGACTCGAACATCATATTGGGACAGCCAATCCATCCCAAGTATGACATCAAAGTCCTCCATCGGTAGCAAGACCAGGTCTGCCGGAAACTCCTGATCTCCCGAAACAACCGTGGCGCCGGGGACAAATCTCCCCACAGTGCCCACCAGACCCAGGGGTGTGCTGACCTCCAAAGTGGCAGTCAACATCGCAAGGGTACAGCCCAACACTCCCGCAAATCGCTCTGAGATGAACGAGTGTGTCGCGCCACAATCAAATAACACCCTAGCTACTGAACCTGCGACAAGAAGTGTACCTTCCACGACAGCGCCTCCATCCCGAGCCTCCTCTGCCTGGATGGTGAAAACTCTGCCAGTGCGCTGCCCCTGCTGGGGTCTGAAAGGTGGTCTACCTCCGCCTCCTCCTCTGCCTGGTGCGGGTAAACCCGGTGGTCTGCTCGGCCCAGCTCCTCGGCTCGGACAGCTCCTGATAAAGTGACCCAGCTGGCCACACCCATGACATGCTCCGGGGGTGAAGCACGGCCCGGAGTGAAACCTCCCACAAGTACCACAAGGCTCTGGTCGTGGTACTGCAACTCCTGCTCCCTCGTATCGGGGCCTCTTGCCCGGATTCCCTCCAGTCTGACCTCCTGGCCTCCCAGAGAACCTACCTGATGGCCTCCTCTCATCCTGGTAGTTCTCCCTGTAGTCACGATCAAGAACAGAGGCACTCTTCACTGCATCGGCCAACGTGCTCGGCATGTGTGTCAGCACCTTCGTCCTCAACTGCTTTCGGAGCCCTCGGACGAACTTCCCTGCCCTCTGCTCCTGTGTAACATACATCTCGGGACAGTAACGCTCAAGGGCGTTGAACTTCCCGATGTAGCCTGCTAGGGTCATGTCTCCCTGCTGAAGACTCAGAAACTCCTCCCTCTTCTGATCCTGGACATGCTGCGGAAAATACTGCTCGTTGAACTCGCCAACGAACTCCTCCCAGGCTATATCATCTCTGTCCGCAAACACCACTGCAGATGTGGACCTCCACCAGTTGGACGCAGCACCGCCCAAAACATAAGTAGCCAAGCCCACTCTCGCCTCTGGAGGACAACCAATAGCACTGAAGATCTTCTGCATCATGAAGATCCACTCCTCCGCAGCCTCTGCGTCGTACTGCCCCAGAAAGGTAGGCGGATGCTGGCGCATAAACCGGTCATGCATAGCACCAGTCCCCGTCTGCCCAGTCTGTGCTGTCTGCTGCTGTAGCATCTCTGTCAGACGTCCGACCGTATCGAACAACGTCCGACGCTCATCCTCCCAAGCCTCATCCCTCGCAGTCTCACTCTCACCGCGAGTATGGGCAACCGCCTTCCCCCGTCTAGGAGGCATCTGCCAAAGGAAACAAGACAATATCAATATAATCTGTGCATGCATGATCCTCTAGACCTAACTCCTAACTCAAAGGTGGTTTCTTTGGACAAGTACACCGAGATCAACGCTCTGATACCAAATTGTAACGTACCCGAAAACAGCGGAAAATTTAAACAATAATAAAGACCGTCAACGGTCAGCACTGGGCACGTCACGGGAAACAAACCAACATATATAATATAATATGATCCATGTGGAAGTCAAATATACAAACTGACTGTGATTACGACCAAAGCTATACAATATGTAATCACCTCAAAAGAAAGAAGACGACAACTACAGGATCTGATCTCGGGGGCACCGTCCTCGGTCACCACCTCAAACTCTAACCCTGCTCGCTACCTGAAATGCAAACAACAAACATGCCTGAGTTCCCTGAAGGAACCCCGTATACCAAACCTCCTAAAATATAAAAAGGAATTAAATACAATGCAATGCTATGCACATGATCATCCGCCTCGGGCCCACAATAATGCCCTCACCGCCTCCGCGGCACTGAACCACTCCTGCCACTAGGGTCAAGTCAGTCCACCGCTGCCTCACAAGGGTCAGTCGACACCACTGCTCCCCAAAAAGTGCAGGAAGGAACCCCCGGTACACGCCGCACCCAAGGAGCGAGTCAGCCCGCCGAATACACAACTCGGGTCAGACGACAGCCACTGCTCCCCCAAGAGTCGCCTAGCGCGCACCCTGCCGGAACATCCTCGGCCTACCGCTAAACCCTCGCAAACTGCCCAAGGTTTACGGTACACATCCCTCACACCCCGCTCGGTAAGAGAGGAAAAAGGTACAACAATAATACGCCTTCGTCGAAGGTGAAATCCGTAGCTCTCAAAGCCGGTAATCAACCGTCGCCTCGGAGCCGGTAGTCGACCTGACATCGACGGATCGCGTGTGGATAAATCCACCAACCTGCGGTAGATCGGTCGACCGCTACAAGCACACCGGTCGACCGGTCCCCCACACAGTACACAGTACTGTACAAACAAATCTACCGGTCGAACCACGCCAACCGAATTACCGACCAATCGGTCGAACAAAAGTCATCTAGCGGTCGACCGTTTGGAAGGTCTACGCTATACAATTTTATATAATATATATATCCGACCGGTCGAACCAAGGGGACGTTCGACCGATAACAGGGATTTCAATATTTTGCCCAAGTCTCGTTCGGTCGACCGGAACTGAAATACAGTTCGACCGAAACAACACAAGCACTTTACCGCTTAATTAAATGCTCAGTCGGTCGACCGAGAGTTAAAGAGCGGTCGACCGTTTTGATGGTCAAAGCTCCCAACCGACTTAGCATCGAATGGATCGGTCGAACAAGGTAAAGGACGTTCGACCGTTTAATAAGTCAAAATCCCCAACCGACCCATTCTCATCGTTATTCGGTCGACCGGCTAAGTGGTCCCGTTCGACCGATAACAGCATATCCCCTTTTTCCCGCATGAATTTGGCATAACGGTCGACCGTCTAACGACATCGTTCGACCGTTCGCGGGTAAACATCAATATAATAATAGGATCGGTCGACTGCCCACAGGCACCGGTCGACCGATCGTCGTCTTCAACCTCTGAATTGGTTGAATTCCGACGGGGAATTCGACACCAACGTCGATCCCCAACACTCACAAGGCACAAGTGAGTTATAATGAAGATTTGGCATACCTTTTGGTCGAGTGAAGAAGCCTCCCAAGCTTGCACCACTTCACTCCACTTCTTCTTCTCTTTATTCACTTCTTCTCCTCTTCTTCTTCACCTCCTTCTTCTTCTTCTCTCTAACCTCTTCTCTCAAGCTCTGGTTGTTGAAAAGGAAAAGAAAACGTTTTATTAACCTTACCTTCCAATTTATAGGCAAACCAATTCTTATCCAACCTCCACCTCATCCAATCCTAAATCAACACCTCATGCTACACTATTCCAGGATTAGATTAGGTTAATTAGGTTTAGGTTTAGTTAATTAAGATGTTTTAGATTAGGTTATTACAATACTAGTACTTGAAAAAGAAGAACAATGTGCACACTTGTATATATAGTTGTCTTCTATAGTAAATGTGTCAATATGCTCCTATATTAACTTCTTGGATATGGATATGTTGATGTATACTCTTGGGTTATCTTGTTTCGTTGGTAAAATAAATTACCAAAATTATTCACTCATTGTGAAGCTCAACAAAATTCACTCATTGATGCTAAACATGTAAATAGGTGTGTTTGAGATGGGTGTATGAGCAAGGAGTATCAGTACTAGTGAAGAGCTACAACGAAAGCAGAATGAAGGAGAATCTTGAATTTTTCAATTGGGAGCTGAAAGAAGAAGATCGTCGAAAGATCAATGATATTCCTCAAATCAGAGTACAAAGACAGCTCTATGTCTCAAACGATGGACCACTCAAATCCTTTGATGAACTATGGGATGGTGAAATTTGATTAGCTTGGGATGCCAACCTTTTTATTATTGCATATATTGTGATATGAAGTCTATAGATTTTGCCTGTATTTTGGTCGGATTAAGTAAGTTGTATGTTTCTGGACCGCCGCAGATCTAATTTAAGTGGTGTCGGAGTTGTAATTTAAGCATTTGAAATATTGTCGATAGAGGCTGAGTTTGAATTCCAGTTTCAGCCCAAAAATTTACAAGTTATGGAGAGGTCGAAGAAGTTTACTACGAGTCCAAGAAGTTAGATTTTCCACGGAACGAAAAATTTAGAGTCCAACTCAACGACTTGTTAAACCGGTCAAATGTTATGATCCTAAAAATTGCAAAATATATGTTTCAAGAGAAATTTTTTTGTTTTGAGAATGAATCATTCTTTAAAACCGACAAAGACTATGAGACTTCCGTTGCGGTCCCGCTTCCCACCGCAGACCTGCTCAACACAACTCTGAATCTTCCACACATTCCGCAAGTCGAAGTCACTCCGCAAGATCCTCCTCAGCAAGTCGAAGACACACCTCACGACACTCCTTCAAGATCCTCCTACTGACGACGAAGGGAGGAATGAAGATGAACCTCCACTAAGGCGGTCCACTCGTCCAACTCATCCCCCTGCAAATTATTTTGTATCATAAGTCACCTACCTCATTCAAGACTACTTGTCCCATAACCAACTATCTCATAAATTTCAAACCTTCCTAACTCAAATAGACAAAAACAAGGAACTCACCTTATACCATGAATCTAGCTATAGGAAATTCAAATTGGGACAATATCATGAAAGAAAAACTAAGAGCTCTAGAAACCAACAAAACATGGTCATTAGTTCCATTACAACCTAGCATAAAACCTGTTGGATGTAAATGGATCTATACAATCAAATATCATAGTAATGGTAAAATTGAGAGATATAAGACTTGCATTGTAACTAAAAGGTATACACAAACATATGGTCTTGATGAAAGGAATGTGTTATAAAAAATTTACTTTTATATGTCTTTTATTATAAATTGAATGTATTGAACATTTTGTTCTTTGATTTATGTATTCACCTTTTGAAAGAGTTAAGGAAGAGATTATTGGTCCTTAACTGTAGAGTTCTAAAAAATGATGGTTTACATAAATCAAAAGTAATTCATAATCATGATGGTTAACATGGAACATTAATCACCAAGATAAGATTGTCATGTTGGTTAATAGAGATATTGTAACTCTACAAATATTTAACAATATTAGTATATGAAATGAAAAAAAATCTTTCATATATTAAATTGACCTAACCAATGAAACATTATGAAATTGTATTTGTGTCATTAATATTTTATTGTGTCTTTGAATTTTAAGATATGAGACCTATATCTTTTCAGACTTATTACATATTGGGTCTGATCTTATTTTCAAGCTTATTACATATTGGGCTTGACCTTATTTTCAGTCTTTGAGAATTAACTCAAACCCTAACCTAATAAAAGAAAAACACGTGAAATAAAAAAATCTAGCACAAAATAAAAGTAAGGGTTAATTACAGTTTGCCCCCCTGAAATATGTCTTGGTATCACTTTGCCCCCTAAAGTTTCAAAGTTAACAGTTATCTCCTCTCAACTTTAATTTTGTAACATTTTGCCTTATTGAACTTCAAAAACTCATTATTTAACACACATTCGACTTTTTTTCCTAATTTTTTTGTTGTATCCTAATACACTCCTAAACCTATATTTACGTGAAAGTTTGGATCGAAACAGATGTCGGATATAGTTAGAATTTGGGTCGGATTGAGTGTCAATCTGACCCAAATTCCAACCATATCCGACATCTGTTTCGATCCAAACTTTCACGTAAATATAGGTTTAGGAGTGTATTAGGGATACAACAAAAAAATTAGGAAAAAATGTCGAATATGTGTTAAATAATGAGTGTTTGAAGTTCAAGGGGGTAAAGTATTACAAAATTAAAATTCAGGGGAGGTAACTGTTAACTTTGAAACTTCAGTAGGTCAAAGTGATACCAAGACATAGTTCAAGAGGGCAAACTGTAATTAACCCTAAAAGTAAGGCCCAATATATGATTGGATAAGTCTGTCCGTATTGCCAGAAAAACAAAAAAGAAGCAAGAAATAAATATTCGGACGATTACTATGAGATTATTTTCAAAGAGAGGTTTTAAATATCAATATTCCAATAGATACTTTAAAAGAATGTATTAACAAGTGAGTTTTAACGGTGTAAATTGTAATTATCTTCATTTATAATTTGATAAAATATAAATAATCGTTTTTTACTAATCATTCTGATGTAATTTTTACCAACAATGACTGTTAAACATTGTGATGTAATTAGTCAACCATTATCGTTGTGTGGTGCCGGATTAATACAAATTGGAGCACGATCCGTGGACCAAAAACTTTGGAGCAGTTGCTGAAATAAAAACCTGAATGGCTCAATCACTGCTATTGGAGTTCATAATATTTCGAGTGTGATTTCTAGGGTCTCGTTCGTAGGCACCGTAGGGAAGTCGTTTCTAAGTTGTACATTTAGAGGCCAATGGTGCTCGTCGGAAAATAATTTGGAGTAATTGCTGAAATAAACCCTCAATTTATTGAGTTTTCCAATTATATATTCACATCAAACTTGGGTTGTCACCTTCTGCTCGGGAAAATAAATTGAAAATAAATTTTGAGTGTGATTTCTAGGGTCTCGTTCGCTCTCTAACTCGCCCGAGACTCGCTCGGTTTTGCTCGTTCAATAGCTCGGTTCAATTGTTAACGAATCAAGCAGAAGTCAAAAAAACTGCTCAGGAAAATAAATGAGCTGAGTTGAGCAAAAGCTTGCTTGCCCGGTGTTTGCTTACTCACTCGCTAAAGTCGGTTGCTCATATATACGCATACGAGCATACATCTATATATATACACGACATGTACATTATAAATATATATCCATCTATTTACCCATTCTTATGGAGGAGCATTGCATGACTTCTAGCTCTAATGAAATTTGAAAATATACAAACACGCAAAGAGATTTAACAACATAATAATAGTTGGTGGGGTTATTAAAACTTTTGTGGATGTATTTGGATTTGGTAAATAATTAAATGGATAAATGTATATTTCAGTGTATACGTCGTATATGTATATCGATGTATGTTCGTATGTGTATATACGAGAAATCGAGTTGAGCGAGCGAGTGAGCAGGATTCCACTCAGCTCGGCTCATTTATTTTCCCGAGTGATTTTTTTGGCTAGTGCTTGACTCGTTAACAATGGAACCAAGATGTTGAGCGAGCAAAATCGAGCGAGTTACCGAGCGCGAGCAGAAGCTTACAACCCTACTGTCACCGGTCGTGTTAGGAGTCCTTTAGAGACTCTCAAATTTCAACTTTTTCGAGCTTTGGCCCAGCCAACGCTCTATCCTCGCAAGGAATAGCCGAAAACACCAACACAACCGCACAACTCTTCGGTTACCCTCAGAGTAGGGAACTAGCGGAATAGCCCCCAAAACAAGCACACGCGGAAACTAAGGTTGCACAACCCTCACAATTGCCAAGCCCCCAAACATCCCAAGTTCCCCACACAAGAATACTGAAAGATGATGGCGGAACAATCTCTTTTATTAAATAGAAGAAACGTCCCAAAGGGATTACAAAGATTTCACGCTCACAAGTTTCCCACACAGAAACTCTCTCACGCCCAAATCTAAACACAAACTATGATGGAGACCTATCTGATCCTGGATGGTGATCCTGATTTGATGGATCCTGAACCTATGAAGGTGTCCCCTTTTATAGTGCTTCAAAACCCTACTTTGTAGCACGGTTGGATGCCACCCAACCCACCTTCCTTCGGTTGCAAGAGAATAACTCTCTATTCTCCCCCATAACTTGATAATAATCGTGGCTGAATTAATCCATAGGAATCGTTCCCCAAACTCTTCCTCTACCGTAGATTAATTCCCACAAATAGTGCCACATAGTCATAACCGAACCCTTCAGTTTAGGCTGGCTAGAAACGTGGGAGACATGTTGTATTTGCTGGAATATATGTCTTCAAAACCGTCCCTCAAAATAGGAAGTTGCGTAAGTGGGTTTGACCCGTTCAAATCCTTCGCACTCCTCCCGTTCGGTTATGGACCCGTTCCTTAACCGAATCCTACTTTTAAGGAAGTGCATCTTCGGTTCCTATTTTCAAGGAATGCATGCACCACGACTTCTACTCATTCCAAACCGAATACTACATGTAAGGAAGTCATGCGCGTATTGGGGCTGACCCATTCAGCCCACGCTTCCCTCTTCCTTTGGTTAATGGACCAAGTCCATAACCGTCTCCATGAATGTAGCCTCCCTCCTTTGACTTGGTCTTGGCTCCTGGTCTTTAGCCTCCTAAGCTCCTGCGCCTCCTTCCCAAGCATTGCCCGCTCAAGCCCGCCTCCATGGCGTGCCTAAGTGCTGCCCAGGCATGCTCTCGCACTTCCCAAGTGCCAAGCACGCGCTTCACTTGTTGATGCCTTCTGACCCTTGCTTGGATGTCCCCGGACTCCAAGCCTTGGTGCTTTTCCACGTGCCTCACGCTCCAAGCCACCAATCGTGCTATAGGCTTTAGAACATCCGCGCCTTTGCCTCTCTTGCTCATGCTCGCGCCCCGCGCGCGTGCATGTTGCCTCAGCATAGCCTCCTCGTGCCCGTGCTACGCGCACGTCCTCAGACTAGGCTTTTCGCTCCATGTTTGTAGCCTCGACTACTTGCCTTCTTGCACGCGCTTTGCCGCTGCCTGCCACTTGATTCCTCCTTCACGCTTCGCCTTGCGTGTGCGCATGCCCGTGCATCTCGAACCTCCTTGGCGCTTGCCTTGCAAAACCCAGGGGGGGTACTTGGGCTACCCCCGTTGCCCACCTCACGCCTCGCGTTTGGTTTGCCTTGTGTGCTTCGTAGTTCCTTGTGATGCTCTAAGCTCACGAACCCAGCCCGGTATGACGCACCCTCGGGCATCCTCGATCTCAAGGTGGTGACACCTACCATGATGTTTTTTGTCTCATGTATAAACGCAACCATATCAAGCGTACCATATCAACCATATCAAGTGTACAAATCCAAAAAATCAAACTTGGTTTAGGGGTTAAACTATTATTTACCATCGTTTAATGAGTAGATAATAGTTGATGTTTGGTATGCTTCGGGTTCCCATGCTGAGGAATCTTGTCTACGAATACCTCGTAGGGACAAGTTTTTACTCGTCTATAGGGCTAGATCGGGCGACCTCCACAAAAGTATTAACACCCCCTCCAAATATTATTATGTTGTTAAAGTTTTTGCGTGTTTATATATTTTCAAATGACACGAGATCTAGAAGTCATGCAATGCTCCTCCAGAAGAAGAGAATGCAGCAACAAACTGCTTCCAAAACAAATGTTGGTCTGAATCATGAGATTAAACTCCCTCCTGAATGGATTAGCTTTGTAGTAGCAGTAGATTAACGTTGTAGTAGCAATATAAGTTAGTTGGTAATGATGGTTATGAACTAGTAGAAGTAGAAGCATTAATTATATATCTTCAGGATAGCGATTTCATAGGATTGAATTTTGGGTTGGGTAGAAGAAGTGATGCCACCAAATTTGAATTGTGATGCTTAGAGTGTGGTGTCACCACTTGAATTTTGGGTTGGGTAGACGAAACAAGCTAACGAGCCGAGTTGAGCAGCTCGCGAGTAAAAACATGAGCACAATTTTTGCACTCGAACCGAGCCACAAGCGGACCAAAAAATAAACGAGCCGAGTTCGAGCCAACTTTGCTCGAAACAGACTCGTTTACAACCCTAATCCTCTTAACTTATATAAAAACGAAAATCCACGCAATTCATTCTAATTTTTTAGGACCATTTTACCGTCAACCTTTTTCCAAAATTTTTATCTTATCCTAACTCAACTCATCTTCTCGATATAGCTAAACCCGAATGTTAAGGAACCTTAATACCAATGTCCGGAAGCCACATCCAACCCCGTCCCAACGCCGAACTTGGTGACTCTAAAATATCAGACTAGGTTAATAACATCATTTTTTCTCATTGCACCTTTATAGGTTTTCTTTAGTTATAATAATTTGTCTAAGTGTGTACTTTCCTTTTGGTGTAGATTCTATTAGGAGATCGCACTAGAAAGGCAATATAAACGTGGAATACTTCTATTTGGTGTGGATTCTATTATCAACACATACTTCCAACTTTAATTTTTCGATTGTACTTTATTGAAAGAATGCTTGAAGATCAATCTTGCCTGGTAGGGGTGAGCTTCGGTCCAGGACCGGACCGAACCGGACCGGACCGGACCGGACCGAAACCCGAACTCCCAAAATTCTCGGACCGAAGACCGGACCGAATTCGGTCCGGTCCGACCCGGACCGAACCAGTTCGGTTCGGTCCAAAACCGGACCGAACCTGTTTGGACCGAATTTATTTTGACCTGTTTTTTGCTTGATTTAACCTGATTTTTATACAACAATAACAATTAGTATAAATAACATCCAACAATCACTGTTGCCTTTCAAAATAATACTCGTATCAGGGAAGTTTACTATCAATTAAAAAGAAACCAACTTTTGCAAAAAAACTGGAGCCTTTCTAGATTTGTATGGCCATAAAGTTTACCACATGCATACAATTACAAAGTATAAAATTCAGCCATATGTTCATAACATAACCAGCCAAATGAATCACCCAATAGGCCAATACACTAAACATCGAAAATTATAAAGGCAGAGAAGAGAATAACTCACTGTTTTAGATAATTCACTTCCATATCAGACCACAAATAACATCAAAATTCAGACAACATTAAACAGTAAGAATCAAAAGTCAGAATTCAAATGCAGCACAATTCAGAAAGGAAATGCAACACAATTCAGCAACAATAACAAACTAAACCAGAAATTCAAATCATCACAAGTTCACAACTAACAAGTTCATAATTTAAAGACAAAGAATCCTAAACCGTTTGAAATCATAAGGAGTTGAAGATCAGCAACACTAATCCACGCAAATGAGCTCATCCACATCGTCGTCGGGAGCTAGTTTCTCCAAATCTAATAATATTATGATCAACACAAAATCAATTAGATAATTTTATAACTTGTAAATATACATTGCATTCACATAGCTATATTAAATACCTTTTTCCAGCACTTCCAACTCTTCTAGGATCTCCTCAACGTCCACTTTTACCTTATTTGAGGTTCGAAGCCAATCTTGTGTGCAAATGAGTGATTGTACCATCTTCAATAAAATATTCAAGGAAAAAATGTTAGAAACGGTACAAGACAATGAAATCTGAATTTCTTAAAAACTTGTTAACTAAATACCTTAGGCGTCAACGAACTCCTAAATTTATCCAAATGACGACCACCTGTGCTAAAGGCAGACTCAGATGCAACAGTAGACATTGGAAGGGCTAATACATCACGAGCTAAACATGAAACAATAGGGTACTTGTGCTCATTCAACTTCCACCACTGTAGCACATCTAGGCTCCTCTCGTGTTGCCCCAAATGATCACTCAAATACCTATCAAACTCAGATTGTCCTCCATCAGGCCCGGACATCTGCACCTCATCTTCAATGCATTTCTTGAAGTCGAACATTTCGACGGTCGTGGCAGATGGTACTAGGATGTCCATCATATCAGTTGTCTGTCCACCGCTAGGAGCCAGATGAGCATACAATTTGTAATACTCCTCAAATAAATTGTACCCATTCTTTGTAACGCGGTCAATCAACATTTCTGCTTCATCCCTCGCATAAATTCTCTTTAAGGCTAAACTAACACCTTTTAGCTTAACCTTTGGATCCAGTATAGCTCCCATGTAGATCAGAAAATTCATGTTATCATCATTACCCCAGTACTTGTCATATTTTTCTTTCATTGCTGTAGCCATCCCTTGGAAATCACCACTAGGATTATGAATATGATGATTTAATCCCTCCAGAGCTCGAGCAATATAAAAGAATGACAAATTACTCGTAACGTAAAGTGAACCAGAAACAACATCTGTTAAGGTTTTGAACTCTCTAAGGAAAATCACCAGTTGCTCTACCAATCTCCAATCATCATCTGTTGGATTACCAGAACTCTCAAGGTCTTTGTCAATGGGAATGTTGATCCTACTAAATATCTGCTGGTACTTAACTGTTGTTTCCAACATGACATAAGTAGAGTTCCACCTGGTAGGCACATCCAACGACAAAGATTGTTTGCATTCAATCTTATGTCTAATAGCAAGCTCCTTAAACATATGGATCCTCTTGGGAGAACTCCTGACAAACTTCACAGCACCTCTTACTCTATGTAAAGTGACCTTTGCTTCATTCGTTTTTAGACCATCCCATACAATGAGGTTTATTATGTGAGCAACACATCTCATGTGAATCCATTTGCCGTCACCAACACAACCTTTTCTTTGTGACATTTTCCTTAAATGTGAACATGCTTTGTCATTGGAGGTGGCATTATCAACAGTCACGGTGAACAATTTGTCTTCTAATCCCCAAGCTATCAAACAATCCTCAACTGCTTTGCCAATAGCCTCTCCCTTATGACTAGAAATCGGACAAAAATTAATAAATTTTTTATTCAACTTCCAATTTTTGTCTATAAAATGGGCAGTGAGACACATGTAATTGATCCTCTGAATGCTAGTCCATGAGTCAGTTGTAACTGAAACCCTTTGAAAGGATGGGTGCATGAACAACTCCTTAAGTTTCTGCTTCTCGCTCAAATACAATTGGTAACTATCACGAGCAACGGTGAAACGGGAAGGCACATGAAAACGAGGGCAAGCTACAGACATCAACTTCTTAAAACCTTCATTTTGAACAAACCTAAAGGGCAACTCATCCACAATTATCATGTAAGTTAAGGCCTTTCGAACCTCTACTGCATCAAAATCATAAAGCCTTATTGTTCCCTCCCTATCATCATCCTGAGATGCTTGAAGAACTAGTTCTGTTTGTTTTCCAATTAGCTTATTCTCAGGATTTGCAGGGCATTTATCCCAATGATTTTTCACATTTTTAGAACCATTCAAAACGGGATCACAAGCAAAAGATTTGTCCTTACAGTATTTGCATTCAGCTTGTAGTTGATTTGTCCCCTTCTCTCTATACTCCCTGAAGTGATCCCAATAGCCTGCTCTTCTCTTGGTTCGATCATCGTCTGATTTTGTACAATAATTTCGATCATCTTTCCTTTTTCTCACCGGAAGCAATGCGGGAGTAGTTGTAGAATTTTGACTTCGATCAGTATTTGTTTCTGTTGAGTGTTGGGAGCTCATCTGCATATGTGTAAATCCAATCAGAATTTACACCAATCTAACAAAAAAAAACAGGATTTGAATAAACAGGATTTTGACTTCGATCAGTATTTGTTTCTGTAATATTGTATATTTGTATGTTCCAAAAAGTATCTAGAAGACTACAAACCAAACAGTATCTACCTGAACCTCTAAGCCAAAAAATATCTATCTGCAAAATGTAAGCAAAAACAGGCGAGAAACATGATAAATCTGAACTAAAAGCAACAACAGAGTTGGCAAAATGATACCACAAAAAGTAAAGTAATAAATTAAACCACATATGTAACCCTAAAAGACAACACCACCCACAACCGAAAAAACTGATACATTCTCAGCATCATGAACATCATCAGCATATAAACTTATTGTTTACGTCGAGAGTGGAACCCGATTTGCATATGTGAAAAAAAACACACAAGTTGAGAATCGAACCCTGTTGACGTCTGACGAGAGGCGGCCTGAGGAGGCAGCGTGAGGAGGAGGGTTGCGCGAGGAGGAGGAGGACGGGTGAGTGTTAAGGAGGGCGGATTTCGGTGAGGCGAACGGGTGGATGGATTTCGGTGAGGTGAACGGGTGGACGGATTTCGGTGAGGAGGTGAACGCGTAGACAGATTTCGATGAGGCGCAGTGAGGCGGCGGCGTGAGGAGGCGGCGGCGTGAGGAGGAGGGCGACGTGAGGACTGAGGAGGGAGAGGGATTCGGGTGAGGCGGTGAGTGGCGTGATCTGAGATGAGAGAGTTAGGGATTTCAGATTTGGGTGAGCTGAGGGATTTGGGTAATTGGGTATTTGGGTTTGCGGTTTGGGTAATTGGGTTTGGGTATTCGGGTAGGGTTTGATCACCGGGTAATCGGGTTCTGTGGGTCGGGTTAGTCGGGTCGAACAAACCGCTTACCAATTACATTCGGGTTTCGGTCCGGGTTCGGGTTTTTCGGGTTTTGGACCGGACCGGACCGAACCCGAATTTTCAAAATCTTTTGGACCGAAGACCGGACCAAAAAAATTCGGTCCGGTTTGGTCCAGACCGAAATTTTCGGTTCGGTCCGGGTACCCGGACCGAACCGAATTTTGCTCTCCCCTATGTGCTTTTGAAAAGGAATATATACTTATGGGGGGTTTGTGCCGTGGGAAAGGAATGGAAAGGATTTTTTTCCCCGTTTGACCGCCGAACGTGAGGTGTTTGTGCCATTTGGGAACCTCAATCAATTCCTTTGGTTTCCGAGGTATATAACACGATTTCGTTCATTTTTCACTGTTACCCCTCCGAATCGGTGGGAAACCACGATCCACCCTCCAACCCTACCCTCCTCCTCGATCACAACCCTGACCCCGACGTCCTCTCCTCCGGCGACCACGACCCCGACGACTTCTCCTCCTGCGTCCACGACCCCGACGACGACGTCCTCATCTCATTTGTGGTTTGTACTCGTTCTCTTGGTCGATTTTTTTTCAGGGTTTGTGTTTTTCTCTGCTGCTTCAGGTTTGTTGTTTGCGGTTAAGGAGGTGTTAGTGACGCATATTAGGGATCTTGAAAATCTAACGTTATCAAAATATAATAAACCCTAACCCTAATTATTTATCAAAATATCAACTAAAACTACTTAAATCCTAACTATTTATAAAAATATAAACCCCTAATTATTAAAACAAATAAAAAACAAAACCAAAACAAATCAAATCAAAAAAAAAATACCCGAACTGATCGGGTTGTGCCAAGTGGCACAACCCGATCAACGACCGGGTCGTCCGTGGTCGTGGGGGGTCATCTGGGCCGTTAAGGATGCCCTAATATTTAATTGACATGATGACATGATTTTCATAACATAAAATTTGCTAGGTTGAGTTTTTCTTTTATTGTCTCACTCAATTGTCAGACTAATTATTGTGTTAGATCCTAACCCTTCTTATGTGCTAATTGTGTTTAGGAGAGGATTAGTGATGGATTGAGATGGACGGCTGAGATCGAGTCAGAGAAAAGTATATAAAGGTTGGGTTTTTTTTTCTCTCTCTCTCTCTCTCTGTCATTTGCATCTCTCTCTCACTCACTCTCTCTCTCTCTAGACTCGTCTCTCTCTCCCTCTGTGGTTCTTCGGTGTTGGCGGAGGCGAGGATCGGAGTGTTGGATTCGCCGGAGTCATCGTAGAGATCGTTGTGTTCGCCGGAGTTTGGGTTTATCGTGGAAAAGCTCGCCGTCGTTCTTCAAAGGCTTCTTCAAGCCTTAAGGTATGTCAAACTTGCTTTCAAGCTCACCTATTGTTAGTGTGGGAGTGGGAGCGGTCGACGGTAGGCCGTTTCGGGTTCGTCGGACCTGCACATCCGTTTCTGAACTATAAACGGTCGACCGGTGTTTTGGTTCGGTCGACCGGTTGTAGTGTATTTTGGGCGAATCCCTCGCACCGGTCGAACGATGCCCTTTGAGCGGTCGACCGGTTGTTGCAACTTTAGCGAGAGAAAGATGTCTTGTGTATTTTCGGTCGAACGGGACCCCTTTGCCGGTCGACCGAAAGTACTGTTGTATGTCGGTTGGGGCGTTGACCATCTAAACGGTCGACCGCTTGTTTGACTCGTTCGACCGACGTTTAAGTTAACTTAATGGCCGGTCGACCGGAGGTGTGGTTTCGGTCGACCGTGAAGTGAGGACTCTGGGTGAGTTCTACTGGTTGTTTTCGGTCGACCGATAGGGTTCGGTTGTTCGACCGTTTTTCTGGTGATTGCGAAAATGGTTTTCTACTGGTGCTTTTCGGTCGACCGGGACCCCTTTGTCGGTCGACCGTTTGGCGGGTTTTTCAGTTGGGTCAGTTCTCTGGGTGAGGATCGGTCGACCGGAAGCCAGTTTTCGTTCGACCGTTTTGTACTGTTTTTGTGTGTGTGTGTGTGTGTGTGTGTTGCTATTGATTGGCTAGAAGGCAACAGGTCTCCGGCCCTTTTGGGGCGACGGCACAGACATTCCGGCCCTATAGCAATTAGTAGTGACACGTGGAGATGGATTGTGATATTGTGGCCGTGGCTCCGACGAATGAGGCAAAGCCGTGGCTCCGACGAATGATGCAAAACCGTGGCTCCGGTAACACTAAGGCAAAGTCGTGGCTCCGGCGAATGATGCAAAACCGTGGCTCCGGTAACATTGATGCAAAACCGTGGCTCCGGTAACACTGAGGCAATGAGGGGGTTGTTTGGCCGTGATTTGGACCGGCGGTGCCTTGTGTGCACGTGTGTTGGTGGGTTGGGGTGAGAGGACCCTTGAGACCCGTGTTGTTGGGCTATGGTCGGGAGAGAGGTCCCGGGAACTTAGCGGGTGTATCAGTTGTGGTGTTTTACGTTCTTGCATATTTCATTTTGTCCATATATGTGTTAGGGTTTGGCATACTGGGTTTCCTCCTGGAAACTCAGGCATTCATTGTCTGCTTTCAGGCCGAGAGCGACGTTAGGTGGGTGACGATGGCGGAGGGAGCGCTCGAGACCTGATCCTGCTTCCCTATATTTTGAGGTGGTTGTGATTACTTGTGTATATTTCATGTATATGATCTTTTGATGTAATCACATTCTTTTGTAAACTCGTTCACATATATATATTATATGTTGGTGCACCAGTGTGTGTATTTCTTTTCGTAATGTCCTCGTTGATTGTATGATTTAAATTTGAAATTTTCCGCTGTGTTTGAGGACGTTACATATTGTCTCACTCAATTGTCAAAATTATTGTTGACATCTTTAAACCGAATTGAGTTTATGTATTTGGTTTAGAGCTTGGATTTTGAGCCTCTATTTCGACTTTTGGTTCGACATAGTTGAATTGAGATTGGGTTTTATTCGACATTGTTTTTAATATCATAGACGACGACATTCATTGTTATCGGAGTTATTTCTACAATATACAGAAACGATCCACTTGGGTGGGACTTATGTGTCAAGTGTCTTGCAGTATATCGATTAAACGATATTGGGAAAAAGTGCAAAATTTTCAACACAATCCACACACAGTTAGATTTCAAAACAAATAAATTATACTTAAAAAAAATACACATCGTTTTATTATACTTTGTTTTTTCATTTTACATTTATGGTTCTAATGTTTGCATTTTACATCGTTCTATTATGATTCTAATGTTTGCATTCAACAAGTTGAAAATAAAACCCAAGTAACAGGTCCAACCGGTGACATACATGCAAAGTTGTCTGGTAATGACGAAAGTAATAATAAACCAAGGTAAGTATCAACCTTCGTTTATAATACATCTTGACAAACGTTTGTGCTTCATGTGTCGATGACCCTGAACGAAAATTGGTGGGACATGGTAAAGTTTATAACATCTCCAGACACCACTTCACAAAGGTAGAAGAGAGAGAAGTGAAGGTTGCAGTTGAGAGTTGCTTAGATACTAGTGCTTTGTGCCATTTCCGGAAGAAAAGATTGTTACTCTCGGCGATGCTATCGGTGGGTTCGTGAGGTGACCTAGTTATTTAATAGAGCTAAACGACAAACATGAGGTATAATTTAACTTTGAAAGACTTTAAACTTCAAATTTGTTAACAATTATATTTTAACGGTTGTATATATATATGTAAGGTGTCAAGCCCCGAAGCAAATGGTCAAACAACCAATCTCCGATTAACATTAATTCGCTTTCAAGTAGGTGCAAAATGTTGTATCAATGTATGGTAGGTAGGGAAGCACAATCCTTAAGTACCTGGGAGTTGGAGGGGGATAAAGGGTTGCCTTCAGCTTTGTACGTCGCCAAAGAGGATATCATGCAGTTCCTGACGATGGATTCGTTGTGTATCATGATTATCGACGTGCAAGTGAAGTAAGTTTTTTTTGTATACAATGAAAAATATTGAATAATTTTATCGAAACTGTAATAAAGTATAATTTTTATACTTGTAGACATCTTTATGACACCAGAAGGTCAGTCTTTCCCGACGGTCAAGTATTTGGATTTATCAGTCTATCTACATATATATACGGGAATGACGATAAATCAGGTCAACTTGGAACATTCTTTAAAGAAGAAGACAAAAGATATTATTTGTTCCCTTATCATGAGAGGTAAACTTTGTAATTCAAAGTGAAATTTTATTTTGTAATAAGCTTCTAATTATATATATAACAGGGCTCTTTGGATGTTTATCGTTGTATGCCCCATGACTAATTCGACATATTGGTTTGATCCGTTGGGGTCTAATAAACCAAGAGACTCAATAAAGAAACTTCTAAATTTGTAAGTTCGATTTAGTCGTGGGAAAAGTAATTCGTTGATTTTTATTAGTATTATTGAATGAAATTTTAAGTTGTGCTACTCAAAGCAATTAAGGTTTACAGAGCTTTGGGTGGCAGGAGAACAACCACAAAAGCAGGAATAACATGACATGGAATGAGAGTAAATTCTCTCCATTTTTTGTTAATTAAGTTAGGAACATAAATTTAACGAATTTCTATGTTTGTAGGACCAGAAGCAGGTTGGAAATACGGGATGTGGTTACTACGTGATGAGATACATGGAGGAAATCCTCGAATTGGCAACTCAAGACGTATGCATATCCGAGGTAATGTAGATCGTTATTCAATTGTATAGTTGTAGTTTCAATATTTAGTTATTAACATTCAACACACTTGTATTTTTTTGATAGGTCTTCTCAAAAAGTAGTGATCCCTTCTCGTAACAGGAGCTCGATGAAACTCGCGACCGATTGACTCGCTATTTTATCAGAAACATATTAATGAACTAAGATGTTCTCCTGTCACTAGCATTTTTTTGTAATTTAGTTAACAAGTACACTTGTATTACAAACCTACAATTTGTGTCTTAATATAATCGTCTCAATTTTAGAATGATTGTTAATTGTTTATGAATTAATTGCAAGTGTTTTGAATGCCAATTGTGTATGGTTGTATGTTTGTGTTTATGCATGTTTGTGTTTATGCATATATGTTTGTGTGTTTGTGCTTATATGAACATGTGGATGAAAGTGTGAGCATATGTGAACGAATTTGGTGCAGGTTGTATGTACACGAATACGATGACTATATACAAGCTAGTTTGCAGGTTGCTATTTTTTTGTCCAGGTTAAGGAATAGACGTCGGATGTTTGTATTAGCCGACGTTTATTCCTCTGAAGAAAGGAATAGACGTCGGCTGTATATATCATCCGACGTCGATTCTTTAGGGATAAACGTCGGTTGTTAGTTCACCGACGTCTATACCTATAGAATAGACGTCGGTCTTGTAGAACGGCCGACGTCTATTCGTAAAGTATAGACGTCGGATGATACATACAGCCGACGTCTAATCCTAAAGAATAGACGTCGGATATCGCACGTCCGACGTCTATGTATAGATGACGCACACATAGACGTCGGATCTGGGAGTGCTTATATCCGACGTATATACCCCCGTACATCCGACATATATTTCTTTTTCTGTAGCAGTGAACTATTCCAAGCATTTTTTTCCTAACATGACTTGGCTTTAAGATAATAATGAATCACATGGAATTAATATCCAGGAAGAATACCATGCATGTACAACATGTTATCAATCAATGTCTATGGAAGAAAAAAATTCTTCAGTATCAAAATTACACCAAAAAACTGCCAGTTTGCCATGAAGAATATGTTCACTATTGCTAGAGCATGAGCTTTCAACGAAATATCATCATCCTGATTACCATCGTAAGGGCACCCACTTGAAGAAACATTTAGAGTTAATTATTTTTAGTCTCTACCATATCGTTAGTCTTCGCAGACGAACTTGAGTCAAATAACTTTTTATTTGTTCATTGCAATTTCACATTTAAAAAACTTTACATTTTGCATTTTGGAAGCAATTCGAGAGCAACTCTAAAGCTTCTTCTGTGTATAGTTAAATGATGATGGATACTGCATGTATAGTTAAATAATGGACATTTAAATTATCTTAATTGTAATCTAGTTAATACATTAGTGCAACGCACAATGTTTCATTCTAGTATTTTATAATCTTACAGCTCTTGTGCACCTTTTGTAATCTTGACGTGCTCACCTCTAATTAGATGCTAGCTTAACCAACGTCAACGTGTGAGTAAGTTTCCCTCCAAATGTGAGACCAATATAATTGATTCCTATATATACAGATACCTAACCTAGGCAATATATACCAATTACTTTGAAATGATATCTACCTACTACACTATTTCCTTTTTTCGATGAAATTGTTTAGGTTTTCGGTTGTTTGTAAACAATTTGGTTGACGATGGAACTTTCGTTCACGAGGAGGCGACTGCCGACGGACACCAACGCGAAATTCGATTCCAAAGAGGCAAACTCTCATTATAATAGTCTCAACATCCAACCTCAGAAGCGTTGGTTCCAATATTATTTATCCACCGCCGTTGCGGTTGTGGTGCTTATCGCGTTTTGGACGTACACTACCACCTCCTCCTTCTCCCTACTTTCCGACTCTATTTCCCATCTCTGCAACTCCTCCTTGAAACACACCCTCTATTGCGTGCCTGATCATAAAGTAGAGTACCACAATAATAATGAAGTTGCCGTGAAGGCGGTGGAGGAGAAAATGAGAAGGATGCGTGATTTAGTAGTGAAAAATCAAACCAACTCGAACACCTGCAATGGAAGAGGCATATTCGTCTACGATTTACCCCCGAAGTTCAACTATGAGCTGAAGAACTACTGTCACGGTCCCCTCCCATGGACCAACCTGTGCCCGCACTACGCCAACAATGCCATGGGAGAAACGATCCCACGTCTTGGTGAAGGCTGGTACGACACCAACCAGTACTTATTAGAGCCAATGTTGCACCAAAAGGTGCTGAAACACGCATGCCGTGTTCATGATCCTGAAAAAGCGATCCTTTTCTATGTCCCCTTCTACGGCGGTCTCGACATCTTAAGGTGGGATTTCAACAACGTCTCTCACGACATAAAAGACTCTCTCAGTCTGGAACTCAACCAGTGGCTACAAACCCAGAACTCTTGGACTCTCAACGACGGTCGCGACCATCTATTCGTGTTGGGGAAGATCACTTGGGACTTCCGGAGGAGGTCGGACGACGAGTGGGGGAGCACATTCCTCAAACAAGAGGCGTTTATAAACCCTTACAAGTTTCTCTTCGAGCGACATCCGTGGGAGGACATGGAAATCGGAATCCCCTACCCGACCGACTTCCATCCGCACTCCGACGGCGACATAGTGAATTGGCAGGCCAGAGTGATCTCCGGTTACCGTAGGAATCTGGTGGGATTTGCAGGGGCCTCCAAGGAAGGGCCAGCGGGTGAGTTGAGATCGGTTCTGATACATGATTGCATGTTAAATAGGGAACATTGTAGGTTCCTTAATTGTAGCTCCGACGGGTGTAGAAATCCGGAGACGGTTATAAATTTGTTCATGGACTCCGATTTCTGCTTGCAGCCTGTAGGCGACAGTCCGACTAGGAAATCAGTCTTCGATAGCATGATCGCCGGTTGCATTCCGGTTATCTTTGACCCCTTCACAGCCTACTACCAGTACCCGTGGCATCTACCGGAGGACCATAGCCGGTACTCTGTGTTTATCGATAGCGACGACGTGAGGCTTGGGAAATTGGATGTCATGGAGAAGCTTAGGAATGTTACTAAGAAGGAAAGGGATGATATGAGGTCCTACATAATCTATAAACTCTTGCCTGGGTTGGTATATGCCGATTCTACGTCCGACTTCACAGTCTTCCGTGATGCTTTCAGTATTGCCATCGACAATTTGTTGGCCATTTTGTCTACAACAAGCCAATAAACTCTATTAATTAAGTGAAAAATTGCTATGGTTTTGCTTTGATTTTTTTTTCTCGTATCATTTTACTTCAAGATATGATTTTTTGGAGAATTAACCCTATTTTTCCCGAAATTAAGCAGATATGTCCCATTTTTTGATATATATATATATATAGTCAAACTCTAGTGAGTTCAGGACTCATCAAATTTAGTTTAAGCTCACTACAATCTCACCATTGAATTTTATTTACAATTAATCTCACCATTCATTAGCATAACCGTTTTTTTCTTAATCTACCTTACATTTTGAAATGAGTGGTGGATATTGTGGAGACTTAATTTAGAAAAATTAAACCCTGAGCTCACTAAAGAATTCATGTATATATATATTAATATGGAAGAGAGTGTTGGATGAAACAACCAGACTGTAAAATCAGAGAGTACGAAAAATGCATTCTTAATCATGTTATATATTTTTTTTGTTGGGATATAAAAGTATAGGAATGCAATTCTGAGAGAAGAGACTTTCGTTTGGTGGTGTAATATTGAATATTTGAAATCTAGGATTTGTTTTATTTGAAAATCTGACATTCGATTGGTATCCAAAAGTGGATATTGGAACTTACGGAGTGGATAAGAACATTGGTTCACCTGATCCGAATAATGTTTGATTGATGAACTTCCATACTCTAGATATGTGTCGGTGTCACTGGTATATTTGTGTTCACTTTATGTATAAATAATAATTAGAAAATACCAACTTAGATAGGGGATATGATTCTAATTTGTATTTACGTAATAATTTTGGTGTAAGAAAACTAAGGAAATGGTTGGGGAGCAAGCCGAAAAATAATGCTGGGATCACCAAACGCTCTGGTTTCTTGGAGATGGAGGACTTTTGTTAAAACACAAACTTGTCAGGATTTTATTGTCAAAAAAATCGACTGCAGTAGGCATGCCAAATGGTGCCTAAGTACAAGTTTTTGAAGCAGATATCCAAAATATAGATGTGTATCTCGATTACAGTTGTGGACTTGAATCAAATTTGCTTACTCAAAGTTACTTATTATAAACGCTTTTTCTTTGTTTTTTTTATAAAATCGTCTTCTTCCTCTCTCTTTTCGTGGGTTAGCCTATAGAAAATGGTTATTTTTGTCGGTTTCGGAAAGACAAAAAAATAAACCCACATGTAACACATTAAGATAGTTGCAAATTTAACGTTACACGTCGTTCGCATTGCCATCCACCACGAGCACCCCCTCAATTTTGTTTGCCACCATCATTTGAACCACGACCAGGGCCGTCTCGGAAATTTTTGAGGCACTGTGCGAAAATCAACAACAAGACTCCTAAATTTGAAAAAAAATTATCCTCGTAGTTTAAATAATAAAAAATTTACTAACTTAATGCTATATTAATTGAATTTTTTTGTCCACTTAGCAATATTTGAGACAAATTTATCAATGTTTAAGTGTTATTTATGTGTTAACACTAATTTTTTTTGCAACCCAATAAGGTCATGTACATTTTTAATTTTTTTTGAGGCCCCCTCAAAGTGAGACCCGGAGCAGAAGCTCACCCTGCTCCTGCTATTGGGCCGGGCCTGACCACGACCTTTGCCTTCTCTCCCATGAATGTGTCCGGCTGAGCAAATCACGCCAAACCATACTGAATCGGTCCACTAGAATCGTACTGGTTGGGATTCTGATACCAAAAACCAGACTCGACCGATCCGGTTCGGAGCCTGAGAGAAATGGATCGAATCCAGATGACTTAATTTTTTAATTAATTTGTTGTCAGATGATATTATTTAATAGTGGTTTCTTGTTACAAAATTAACACTTATTATTGAATTAATATTTTATCATATAAATATCATTTTCGAATTAATTGAGTATTAAAAAAACAAAAAAATAGTTAAAATACATTAAAAATAGTAGTACAATTTTTTAAAAGAAAATGGTTTAAAATTGGCCTGTATTAAACGCATTAAAATACTTTGAAAAAACTTTTGATAAAATTGTTTGGGATTTTATATTAACAAGCTTAAAGAGACTAGGATGCCTAGGTGAGTAGTGTATTTGGATGGAACAGTGTATCCAAAAAATATATTTTGAATCCAATAATGCATTGCGACAAGGTGACCCGCTCTCCCACTCCTATTCATCGTTGTAGTCAACTTTCTTGGACATATGTTCCAATTGGGATTGGGGTCCACATCGGTATCGGTAATGCTACTAACTTGAACTTGCAGTTTGCATATGACATGATTATTTTCTTAAGTGTGAGTGTAAACAATGTGATAAATACTACAAGAATCCTTACCATTTTGAGATGTTATTGGTTTAAAAGTAAATTATGAAAAGTCTTGTCCAAGGGGGACATATGTCCAACAACATGATTTGTTCCATTTCCGACTTTATCCAAACGTCCCATTACTCAAACATCGAACAAATCATGGAAGACAATTCTGGACAAAATGAAAACCAAAATCGATAATCGGAAAACAATTAAACATCTCTATCAAGTATCAATAGGAGGAAGAGTTGCAATTATGAAGGTGGTGATAACTTTTTTTTTAAAATTACCGTACTATTCCCACATCCTCGTTTTAAATCTCAACATCCCAAACTAGCCAATGTCGGTTAATATTTTTGGCTATTATTTCTTCTACTTGTGATTTAATTGAGCTGTCAATGTTAAATTGAAGATAATCATTGTGCGGGCCGCTTTCAAAAAAGAAAAGTTCATTTTGTTGGGGTAGTGTTAATGTTGAATTGACGTCATTCATTGCGTCTTTGTCTACCATTTATCTCCTTGATACCATTTGAGCAAAGAAAACAGTGATGTTAAGGAAATTGATTAGAAACAGTGTGAAACTGCAAGTCTGCAAATGCTCGACTAATTTTTTACTGACGTCATTAAGTACGTCTTCACGTGTTTCTTAGTATATAATTAGGGGGATCCATAGTATGGTTTTCATTGTAAACAAGGGAAAATTGCAAGTCGAGTAACACAAAAGTTTCCACTAAGTTGGCTGTTGACCTCCTTTATTAATGTTTTTGTAGTAGTTTGGTCTCACATGTCGATAAAACTTCCAATAAAGCGTGATTATCTATGATGTTTCGGTTTCATGGGAACAACTTGGATTTGGTACTTTCAATTTTTATGTCCTCTAAACAATCATTATATTCACAAAAAGAAATTCTAATACTTCTAATTTTTCTACGTCTCTCTTTTATGTGCTACTTAGCTTTCTTATGAAAAAAATCTAAACTCATTTTACATTCGAGAGCTTGACTTGATTTTAGATTCTTAAACATTAAAATCTAAAACCTCAAACAACTACGTGAAAATGAAGGGTAGCTTGACTCGATAGCTCTACACTACGGCTGTCAACTTTGGCTCGACTCGATAGATCGACTTGAACTCGATTTGAAAAACGTTTAACTCTAGTTTAATTTGAAAATGAAAGATTTTAACGTAAAACAAAAAAATCGTCAAACTTGGTTTGGTAAACGAACTGCTCGAACTTGAAAAAAAATTGATGCTCGACTTGATAGCTCGCTTGAATTTTTTATTATTTCATTTTTTTATTTTATTTTTTATTTGGTAGTAACATAAAATAATAAGTATGATTCAAAATTTTGTTTGACTCAACTCGTTTACACTCCATAACCTACACCTTGACAAAAAGAAAATAAAAAAATTAACAAAAAGAAAGTTTGCGCAAATACATCTTATCGGCCCTTTCATTTTCAAAAGATATTTCTATCTTGTTCAAAACTAAATGAATTAAATATGAGAATTGAAATTGATGCGACGAAGTTAACGTCCAACAAACATTTATATGTATAGAAATTAAGATTTATCCATTGGTTGGTAGCTTGACGAATTTCGCATTAATAAACATGTCAACTATTTTGAGGGTAATAACCAACTTAGAGTTAGTCCAGTAGATTCACAACCTTAATTAACAATGAAGACAAAGGTAGTGTGTCGCGTCTTCCGTCCGTATATAAGAGTTCTTTTAAGTAAGAAAAATATTTAGTGGACGCAAGCGTAAAAAACGCACGTAAAAAAGACAACCCCTCTTATTTAAAAATGTACCACAAGAATTGATAAAATACATTGCAAACTAATAGAATAGTCCATGTCTAAAAATAATAATCTCTGCTATATAAAAAGAACGTCCGCTTACTAGGATTCTTTTAGTAAACAAGACAGAAAAGCGTCCAGATTCAATGAACCCAACAGTGCTCATAACTCAAAATATTAAATATCCATCCAAAGTTCGAAACCCACAACTACAATAGTCGACATTCGTCATCTCGTACCTCATTCACAATCCCAACCCCATTTTCCCATTTCATTTGATTTCCGTCAAATCCTAAATAAAAAGGTCCCTAACCCTTCCTCTTCCATACAAAGTGGGAGTCTCTCTCTCTCTCTCTCTCTCTCATGGCTGCGATCGGGGTGTCCAAGGCCAACCAACTCGTCAAGGACGGTCGTCCCAAGGTGCCGACTGGCTTCAAGGGTTTGAGGTCGGCCGGGTCGAGATCGCTCCGCGTTTCTCCGGTTTCCTCCGGTCCCACCTCCTCCGTCATCACCGCCGTCTCCACTGTGAGCTTTCTCCTCCCTTTCTTCAGGTTTTTTTTGTAGCGGATCTTGCTTTTGTGAACAGGATGTGCTGCTTTTCCTTGTAAAAGTAATGCTTTTTGGATGTTCTGATGGAGATTCATCTTTCTAAGCTTCGGTTTGTTTTATTTTCTTGGATGCATTGAAAGTTAGTGATTCATATTGTCCTTGTTTATAGAAAATATGTGTTTTTTTTTAATCTTCTCTGCTGTATTTACTTATCCGTGGGGTGTTTAGGACTTGAATCCCCCAAACTGCAATTTAAGTAGTGTATTTTCACTTTAGGCAATGAAAATGTTTTACTAATTCGTCTCAATGGTTTTGTTTTGGTCTGGCTGTTTGTAGAGGAAATTATTCTTAGTTCTGTGTTCAAAAGAGAGGGTTTCCCCCCTAAACCTGCAGGTTTGTAGTGCTATGTTCCCCATACAGTTGGTCAGGTCAATTAAGCCGGTCCTTGAACCCTCCGGTGAGATTGTTATCCTAATGATATAGTGGTTGTGATGACTATATGCTCTTATATTTGAACTAGAAGAATATTTTTGTTAGGTAATTTTGGTGCAGTGCAAGCTCAAATTACGGGGGTTATTAACCTGGATTCTTTTAATGCAAGTTTCTGTCTGTAAGTCAGGAGTCGTTCTCAAATAGTAGCGTTAACAATACGGGGTGTGTCAGAAGTTGAATAAAGTCTTTTTATGTTTCCTTTGTTTTAATTTTGAAGCTAATGCAATAAGGAACTATTTTGTTCGAATACACTTCATTATGATTTTCTCCTTTTAAATATTTCAATAGCTCTAGTGCACTTCTGATTGTTTTAAAAGAGCATAAGCATATATCTCTTTCATGTTGGCATTGAGTTATTGTGAATGTGATTCTCAAGTGTCGCTTGTTTTTCTATTTTTGTTTCTGAAGCCTGTAAAACCAGAGCCATCTGAAGTGAAACGTAGCAAGGTTGAAATCTTTAAAGAGAAAAGCAACTTTCTTCGATATCCTCTCAATGAAGAAATACAATCAGAGACTCCAAATATAAATGAAGCTGCGACACAACTCATTAAATTCCATGGCAGTTATCAGCAGACAAACAGAGATCAACGTGGTGTAAAATCTTATCAATTCATGCTCCGGACAAAGAATCCCTCCGGCAAAGTTCCAAATGAGCTCTACTTGGCGATGGATACTCTTGCAGATGAGTTTGGTATCGGTACCCTTCGGTTGACCACCAGACAAACGTTCCAGTTGCATGGTGTTCTAAAGAAGAACCTTAAGACTGTGTTAAGTACCATCATCCAAAATATGGGTTCCACTCTTGGTGCCTGTGGGGATCTCAATAGGAATGTGCTTGCTCCTGCAGCACCCTATACCAGCAAAGATTACTTATTTGCTCAGGAGACTGCAGATAATATTGCTGCACTCCTTACCCCTCAATCAGGTGCATATTATGATATATGGGTTGATGGTGAGAAAGTCATGTCAGCAGAACCTCCTGAAGTGGTGAAGGTTCGCAATGACAACTCTCATGGTACAAATTTCCCTGAGTCCCCTGAGCCCATATACGGCACTCAGTTTCTACCTAGAAAATTTAAGGTCGCTGTAACTGTGCCAACGGATAATTCAGTAGATATTTTGACGAATGATATTGGCCTTGTTGTCATCTCTAATGCTGATGGGGAACCTGAAGGTTTTAATATTTATGTAAGAGCTATAGTTGATCCTGTTCGTGGTTACGCTTTGGGTTATAATAATTTCTTACATCACCCCTTGTGTTTGTAAACCACAGGTTGGAGGTGGTATGGGAAGGACTCATAGGGTTGAAAGTACTTTTGCTCGTTTAGGTGAGCCTCTTGGATATGTCCCCAAAGAAGATATTTTATATGCTGTTAAAGCAATTGTTGTTACGCAAAGAGAAAATGGAAGGAGGGATGACCGCAAATATAGCAGAATGAAGTACTTGGTCAATGAATGGGGGGTCGACAAATTCCGAAGTGTTACCGAGCAATATTATGGTAAAAAGTTTGAGCAATTCAGAGAACTACCAGAATGGGAGTTTATGAGCTACTTAGGATGGCATGAACAGGTTATAATGCATTTTTGTCATTACACCCTTTTCTCTAAGTATAAAATTATTGGAGTTATAACAGAGATCTTGGAAGGTTATATTTATTGATGACATTTGAGTTTTGATTTTTTGTAGGGTGATGGTTCCTTGTTCTGCGGGTTACATGTTGATAATGGACGCATAGGAGGGACAATGAAGAAAACATTAAGAAGTATAATTGAGAAATATAAGCTTAATGTGCGATTGACACCGAATCAAAACATTATATTATGTGGTATCGATCGTGCGTGGAGGCAACCCATTAGCACGACTCTTGCAGAGGCAGGTTTACTGGTAAATGCTGAACCCTTCCTGTTTGAGAAGATTTAATTGACTGGGTGTCATACTAGCTCATATTCTACTTATTGTAGATCACAAAAGATATATAAGAAAACCTAGTGTTGGTGAAAGAAGGGTAGACTAAGGATTTAGACATGAGGACATTTTACTCTTCATATGTTAGTAGTAAGCTATGGTTTGTAGACACGAAATTAGGGTGCCCAACAGTGACCTTAAGAAAGTATGACACAGGGACACAATGACATGTACTTTATAAGGACACAATGTCATGTACTATATCCTCATACTATATGTGCAAAATAATACATCAAATAAAGCTACGTATATATGGATTTTCCAACTTGCAAGGGTAACTATGGACTTCTTATGGAGAGGACATCGGGTGTAAAAGTATTAAGAATATGAAAGGTGACTGAAAAGAACAAATGTCTTGAAGATCATTAGAATACTCACACAAACATAGGTGCAATAATTGCTTACACAAAAAACATAATTGTAATAATTAGGTAGTTACATAGTATCCTTTCATCCGGCTTGATATGGGTGTGCACTTCAATTTTTTGTGAAAAATGGAGTGTCAATGAATTATAGGTAATATAAGTGGCCTTTAGGATCTCTCTGTCTTCAAATAGAATTTCACTAAAAAACCTTCTTTTGAGGCATAATTTTGGTTTGGCTTCATACCTAAACATGAAGGGCTTTGTTGAATCAGGAAATACTGTTCTTAATATAGCATAATGTTCTCCACTTTCGACAGGATCCTAAGTATGTTGATCCTCTTAATGTTACTGCAATGGCATGCCCTGCTCTACCACTTTGCCCACTAGCACAAACTGAAGCTGAAAGAGGCATACTGGCTATTCTCAAACGTGTCCGAGCTGTTTTTGATAAGGTGACTACTCATTTTGTTGATCTGGCAAATATTCAATATGTGTTTTTTTCAACTTTTCTTATCATTACTTACATCAGTATCCTTATAGATAAATATACACCAACTGTATATATATTTTTTTCTTTTTGGTACAGGTCGGTCTCAAACACTATGAATCCACTGTTATTCGAGTCACTGGATGCCCAAATGGTTGTGCCAGACCCTACATGGCTGAGCTTGGACTTGTGGGGGATGGGCCAAACAGTTATCAGGTACTTAAGATAAAAATGTTTATTGTATTCGAAAAACTTATTGATATGCAGAAAATGATCGAATATTTTAATGTGAGACACCCGTGAACTTAAGTCTTAATGTTTATTTGTTGATTTTGACAAATTTTGGAGAGTGGAAAAATAAAGTTTCAACAAACTGAGGTCCACTCTGACTAAATGAGCTCTACTGAAAGCAATAATCGTGGTCCATAACCTGTAGACTGCAAATATTTATTGTTAGACAACTCATAATTATACGGTGTGGCAAATAATACCCTATGTTGCATTAAATGCTATGAAAACTAAGTTTTTTTTTGCATCTATAATTTGTTCCTTTTATCTTTTTCCAAGTTTGTGTTGTTACTAGAAGATATAGAGTTTATTTATGACACTGTGATGGTCATCTTCAGATTTGGCTTGGAGGAACACCTAACCAAACAACACTTGCTAAGACCTTTAAAAACAAGGTGAAGATCCATGATCTGGAGAAGGTATTGGAGCCTCTGTTTTTGAGCTGGAAATTGCAACGGCTTCCACATGAGTCATTTGGGGAGTTCTCAAACCGTTTGGTAAGAACCTTAACTGATTTTGGCCTATTTTTACAGTCATAGGTATGTAACTGTGCATAAATGTGTGATTGCCAATGCTAACCAACAAAAAATTATAGTCACATAATTCAATGGGTTGGTGTATTTAATCGGAAATGCTTACCTCATTTGTACCCTACATAGCCCTTTCTGTGAGATGAGAAGCTTAGTAATTATTGACAAATGACTAGTGAAGGTTTCCTGTGCTATAAATTGCCGTTTCTATATTTTGTGAGTGAGAGCGTTCGTAGTTACAGACTTAAAACTCTACAGCAAATTTTCACCTGTATCATCAACAAAAAGTAACACCTAGCTTGGTGGTACACATCAGTGGCATCTTTCTATTGGATCTGTAGTTCAATCTTTTCATTTTTATTCTATTACATAGTTCAAAGGAAATACTTTCTAAAAATTTAAAATCGTGATCAACCTCAACAATAGAAAGATGCCACTGATGTGTACCACCAAAGGAAATAATTTCTAAAAATTTAAAATCGCGATCAACTTCAACAATCAACAGATCCATTTCTTTTTACTCCCATTGGTGCACTACTTCACTATTTACCTATTGCCAATGGTCCCAAAATGTCCAAACTTGGGGACATAATCTCAGCCTTCTGGTGTAATTTTTCCATTTTTGATTGTGGAATGGTTACGAGTTATTTGCTCGTGTGTAATCTTATACTTATTGTTACCCATTGGGCAGGGTTTTGATAAACTGAATGAAGTAGTTGAAAAGTGGGATGGATCAAACGAGGAGGCTTCACCGTTTAATCTGAACCTTCCGACTGACAGGCAGACCTATGAAGCAATGGATGCACTTGCACAGCTGCAGAGCAAAACTGTCCACCAGTTGGCTAAAGAAGTCGTCGACAATTTCGTCGCTGCAGAGCAAAATGGCAAAGCAGAATGAAGGCCATGTTGCTGTCTCCGTGGTCATGTTCTTCTGCTGGAGCATTTAGTGTTTTTTCCTCTTTCTTCTTGTAGCTTAAGAGGCCTAAAGTCAATCAGCAGCCACAGTAGGAGATTTTTTTTTTGGAACCGTTGGAACAAGCGGCTGGAAGGAGCAGTTCAATCCACACCTGGAATGGATGTGGAGAAGTGGTGCTGGTGTAGTCCCATTTTGACAGGCCTTGTCTTCTTGTTAAATTTTAAGGGTGGATGAATGTTGGATTATTTTTATCATGTTGTTTCTGTTATGTCGTATGGTGTGCTATGTTGAGGAACATGTCTTTGCCTTTGTGAATATATATGTATTCTCTTGGTTTTACCTTCTCTATTGCTTTCATTATCTTGTGAGAATGCAAAGTTCTGTCCCCCATTTTTCTCAGTAGCCATCTCTTTTCGTACCAACCAAGGGGGCGTATTTTTAATGTAGCCATGGCCGAAGCTTAGCTACATTTGTTCATCTAGAAGGACAGCAAAATTATGAAACGAGTACATGGTTGCAGAGTGAAATTTCGTCGAGAAAGTGATCACATCTGCTTTCAGAAGTCTCAACCATGATTACAAATTACAACGATCTTTCTCAGGTCGTCATTGCGTTCATCAGACGCCATTTTAACGGTTTCTCAGCGAAGAAACGGTTGATGTTATAGTCCAAGTCAAAGATTTCGCACGCAATATGATCCGTTCCAGCTCGTCAGAAACATCACTAGCCACGAATGCTATAACGACCTAGTACTTGATGGGTCATAGATATTTCTTTTTCCTCGTTTCTTACTTACAAATCATAATAATGACGATAATAATTCCTCTTGCGCTTACGGTTGTGGTATTTGTTTTTCTCTCTTTCAAGGGGAATCTCTCTTAGTCAATGAGATCGACCCAGTACTTGATAGGTCATAGATGTTTCTTTTTCGTCGTCTCTTACAAATCATAATAATGACGAAAATAATTCCTCTTACGCTTACGATTGTGGTATTTGTTTTTCTCTCTTTCCGGGGGAATCTATCTTAGTCAATGAGATCCCTACCAATTACCGTGATGGCTCTATGGTGTTGGGCGGTAAGTTCTATTTCCAATTTAAAAAAATTCCCCTCTTAATCACATGCTTAATTGATTCCTATTCCTCTTATTCAAATAGTAACAACAAGTATTGTAATTTGTAAATAGACATCACAACCCCCATGTGTGTTGACTTCTCATAGAATATATCGAAATTTGAAATCCAGCTTGACGTAAAGCTAAAACATATTTGGATTCAAGACGGATCCCCAACAAGCTCTCTACTTCTTAATACTAACGAAGTATTTTGCAAAACCGTAAACCTAATGACTCTGAATTGTTGGAAGTTTCTTCCCTTTTTTCTTAGATTTTTGTCAAAACTCTTGCCTCGGGCGTCCACGACCTTCCCTTACTGATGGTCAAACAAGTAGATTTGGTCAACAAAAAACAGCTAATATTGCTATTCTCTGACAAGAATGGGCCCGGACAAAACTTTTATAATTCCATAAAGAGTAAAACAAGAAAAAATATGATGAGTTGCCTTCGTAAATTATTCACAACATCCAGAACATTGATAAGTCTAAATTATTTTAATTAATATTGCAACTTGCAATACTAACATAAACACGACAAGGTTACAAGATAAATGTTTGTCTTAAGGATCCCATTATTTTTCATGCGTCTTTGAACTTCTTTTATCGATGATTTGTTTGCACAACGTGTTATCATGTCGCGCTCCTATTTTTTTATATCTTGCTTCACATGTCGGAGAAAGAAGACGCGGCAGAGAAGAATATAGAAAGAGGAGACATGTTTATTTAACTTTTTTAAAAGCAGGACATGTTTAATTTTAATGTTTATTAATTATCATCCTGAGCATTCAAACAATAACTGAACAACGATTAGAACTGTTCACCGTTAAACTACAAGTCCACAACTGTTGTTGGGAAATGAAGCTCAAACATCCGCAAATTCGGATGCAAATGAAAATCTGCTAGTGTGGTTTCAATCATTGAGATTTCACAAATTTAATGTGAAAATTTGTCGTTCACGTGGGAATGCGTCACCTTTTGAAGTAATTAGGTACCAATGATGTGTGATAAAATTCATATCAGCAGACTAAAAACTAGCAAAATCAGATATAAACGACAACCCAAAGATGTCGGGAGACTAAGCATCCTACCTAACGAGATGACACTACCCTACAACCATGCAAGAACAATACCATGAAGAGCAGCCGCGAAGGTAATGGCAAACTTGACATTTCAATCATATCAAAACTTTCCTACAATAAAACAGTAGAGAAAATTGACTAGTTTGGAAGTACAAAGTGAAAATGTTTTATTTTTTTTAAGAAGTAACAAGTAGTAGGAAAGATAGAGCCATAGAGGTCGTGAGGTTCTACTTTGCGTCTATTTATTCTTATGTAAATATAAATTTGTCCTACTGGTTCATGTAAATTCTATAATTCATTCTTTCGCAGAGGAAATTAGTTCAATTAATGTTGTCTATTAGCATATCAATCATTTATTTTTAATAGAGTGGTAGGAGTTGTGATGTATAAGCATTACGTTGACCATCTGACTACTGAATTATACATATACACATATGGTGCTTTTCTAATGAAGTATATCCTGTTTCACTTTTATTGCAAAATTCCACTATTGTTAAATAAAAATTGCATGATTTCGAAATTAATTACATATTTTTTTAATTTTGAAAGGAATTTGGTAATCTTTCCTGCATTACTATTTACGTGAAAAATGGATACAATTTAATTATATTAATGTGTTAAGTATGCAGAGTGGCGTACTTTTGTTTTAATTTTGTGAAAACATGAGTGGAAAAAATAATCACAAAGGGTATTTCGGAAATCAAAAAATACAAATTAGATTCATATGACAAAAGCACGAAATATATTGACAAAAAAGGTTAGTTACTTTGAGTACTTAATAGAATATGCATTTGCATAAATAAAGAAGGATTACTTATGTTTGATGTTTACCATTCCAACTCAAATCGGCAAATCCAATTGAGATTGACTAATATCCTATCACGAGATAAAAAGAGAGATCTCCACTTGGAAAGCGGATTGACTCTCTTATCTCTCCATCTCCCCCCAATCTATGCATGGAGATTTCATACTTCACCAACACCTCCGTCTCCCAATTTCCTTCTCCAACATTCCCATTCTTCTCCATTCATTAACCACATGATGTGACCACCCTATCCTTCTCCGAATCTCCATTCCGAATCGAACAAAATCTCCTTTTTTATTCCTCTCGCCCCCTCTCTATTTTCCTCTGTTTTTCCTGAATTCGTTCCCTCTATTTTACCAGCAAAAATTGAGCCTTTTCCGGCGTTATCAAATCGATTTCGCCGAAATACGAATAGGGTCGTCGTCCGTTTTGGATAATTCGTGTAGGGTTTGGAGAAAGGTCGGATCTTGGCCTGTCCTCTGTTTCACCCACCTGCCTTTGTTCTCTCGATTTTACCGTGTAATTATCATATTTTCGGCTTAATCTGATCGATTTCTCCGAAATACGAATAGGGTCGTCGTCGTATTGGGATAATTCGTCCGGGATTCGGGGAAAGGTCCGATCTTGGCTTGTGGGTCATTTTTCGGTCTTTTTTCACTGTTGGGTTCGCTTTATTTGGTCATAGAAACGTGAATTTGGTGAAACACGACTTAGTTGTTCGTTGTTTTGGGTAATTTGGAAGGGGTGGAATTCGTTGTGGCCTTTTCTGTTGTTGTTTCGTTGAAATTATCGAGAAAAGCACACGATTAGCTCGTTTCGATGGGGAATTGCTGCTCTTCACCGGGGTCTTCTTCCGAGCCGAAGACCAAAGTCAAGAAAGGGAAGAAGCCCAATCCGTTTTCGATTGATTACAACCGGGGAGGAGGGAGCAAGATCACAGTTTTGAAGAGCCCAACCGGGCGCGACATTGGAGAGCACTACGAGCTCGGTAAGGAGCTTGGGAGAGGCGAGTTCGGCATCACGTACTTATGCATAGAGAAGGCCAGCAGTGATCTTTATGCTTGCAAGTCTATCTCCAAGAAGAAGCTTAGGACGGCCGTGGACATCGAGGATGTGAGGAGGGAAGTCGAGATCATGAGGCTCATACCACCCCATCCGAATATTGTTACTCTTAAGGACACCTTTGAGGATGATAATAACGTGCATCTTGTGATGGAGCTTTGTGAAGGAGGTGAATTGTTCGATAGGATTGTGGCGAGGGGGCATTATACCGAGAGAGCGGCAGCCGCTGTGACAAAGACGATTGTGGAAGTTGTTCAGGTTAGATGATTATGGATATCAGCTGGTTTTTTGCTATGGATAATTGATTTTCTGGTAATAGATTTTGGTTGCCCATGGTTGAGTTTGACATGGTAATAGTATAGAGGATACGATATGGTAGCATCTAGTAAGAAGCTTTTATTAGTTTTTATCTTTGATGGGGGTAACAAATTAAAGCATGGATAGAATAAAAGTTCAGAAATTTTGCTTTAAGTGTTTCATGTTTATACATGCAAATGACAATTTGACCATCTGTTTTATATATACATAATACATGTCTTGTTAACACTTAGAAAACTTTCTTTTTTTGCCTTTTGTAATTGTTCTCTATTTCTTGTTATTATCCTTTAGAATTTTCTCTATAGAATTAGCTATTTCTTAATTTATTATAATGGTAGTCTGGATTTGTTTGCTTTCCAGTAATCTGGTGATCTATGAACTTACCTGTGTCATGCCTTCTCAGACCTGTCACGAGCATGGAATCATGCATCGTGATCTCAAACCGGAGAATTTCTTGTTTGGAAATAAGAAAGAAACAGCTCCCCTCAAGGCAATCGATTTTGGATTGTCAGTGTTTTTTAAACCAGGTGCACTTTCTTGTAAATCCCTCATATTCGCTAACATGGGGTTTGTCAATGGGCAAGGGACATCCTCATATTCCTCTTCGACATTGCAAATAATTCCTTTTTCAACAGTTATCATGTCTGATTTATTCAAAGTTTCTGCAGAAGAGCGCTTCACCGAGATTGTCGGAAGCCCATATTATATGGCCCCTGAGGTTCTAAAACGAAACTATGGTCCCGAAGTTGATGTATGGAGTGCAGGAGTAATTCTCTACATCCTGCTCTGTGGAGTGCCCCCATTTTGGGCAGGTCAGTATTTTTATTTTGCTAAAGCATCTCTTTATTATATATCATAGCTCTCAATGTCATTGTTGAAACATTTGCAGAAACTGAGCAGGGAGTCGCACAGGCAATTATTCGGTCTGTTATAGACTTCAAAAGAGATCCATGGCCTAGAGTATCAGAAAACGCTAAGGATTTGGTGAAACGGATGCTTGATCCTGATCCTAACCGAAGATTAAAAGCACAGGAAGTGTTAGGTAATATTCTTACTTGTTGTTGTTTTGTCTTGACGTCTCTTTTGATGTCCAGAGGTGATATGCTGTTTCCATTCCTTTCCCTTTGCATAATCAAGAACCCCATAAAGTGGATTCTTGAAGAAAGTAGAAAGGGAATACCATGGCCCCAATGATGATCTTGTGTGCACCTTAATTACCGATCAAAAAAAAAGTCTGCGCCTTAGTTGTGTTGGGGGCTTGGGCCTTTAACTTTAGCCACTTCGACAAGTATTTGATTATTTGGTCAGCTATAATCGCTTTATTTACTATCATCTCCACTGTAACACAATTAAAATTTTCTTACGTTTCTTAGTTACGAATGAGTGCATTTTCGATGTTCCAAATACTTTTTGTTACAAACATTTCAATCAATCTGCGACGGGTTTATTGAACTTCCATTTTTCTGCAGAACATCCGTGGTTGGTGAATGCAAAGAAGGCTCCCAATATACCCTTGGGTGAAAACGTCAAACAGCGACTAAAACAATTTTCAGTTATGAACAAGCTCAAAAAGAAAGCACTCAGAGTAAGATTCCTGCCATTTGCTTGGGGTCTTTAATCACTGTTTAATTCAGAAAAAAAGGCTTCTTCTGTTTTCGACATTGGTTTAAGTATTACCATTTGATGAAGCTATGGTACATAACAACTTGTAAGTTAATATTCTCATCATTGCAGGTAGTTGCTGAACACTTATCAGTGGAAGAGGTTGCAGGCATAAAAGAAATGTTCCAAACGATGGACACAGGCAACAAAGGACAAATAACAGTTGAAGATCTCAAAGTTGGTCTCTGTAAGATTGGTCAACAGCTACCTGATGCAGATGTTCATATACTTATGGATGCCGTAAGTATCTTATCTCCGTCATAAACAGCCCTCTTGTCATCGTCCATATTGTGTCCTTTTAAAGAAGTGTAACTTATTTCTTAATGCATTTGTATAATTAGCACCATGATCGTCAACATTGAAATTTTGAGGTTGCCCATAGAATTATTTTTTGAATTTAAAGGCACAATCTTCTCGGTTGGAAGTTTAATTGCTGTCTTCTAACTCTCAGGCTGATATGGATGGAAATGGCCTTTTGGATTATGGAGAATTTGTGGCTGTGTCAATTCACTTAAAAAAGATGGGAAACGATGAACACTTGCACAAAGCATTTGCCTACTTTGATGCAAATAAGAGTGGGTACATTGAGATTGAGGAGCTGAGGGACTCATTGGCAGACGACTTGGGTTCAAATCCTGAGGAGGTCATCAATGCAATTATTCATGATGTAGACACTGATAAGGTTAGTTTTGTGAATATTACCCTTCTTCAGATAGTCAAGTTTTAGTTAAAATATGATGCTCTTTGATTGCTCGCTATTCATGGGATTTTTATTTTGAAACTAATGTTACATCTCAGACAAATCTACGGCAATGCTAAATATTGTGACCTCTTACTCTCTTTCAGGATGGTCGCATAAGCTATGATGAATTCGCAGCAATGATGAAAGCAGGCACAGATTGGAGAAAGGCTTCGAGACAATACTCGAGAGAGCGATTCAACAGTCTCAGCCAGAAGCTATTCAAGGATGGATCCTTGCAGGTAAAAGCCTAGTACAATCGCATAAGTAAATGGTATATTTTAAAAAAAGATTAAAAAATTAAAACTTGTCAGTGCCGAAAATTTATTTCTCCTTGTGTTTATGTTGATATGTTATTCATTTGAGATTTTTATATTCTTTAACAAGTTCTCGTGTTATATGGTCAAGATTAGTGTTTTGGTCATTGTATGGTGCTCTTGTTCTATGTGTATTGAGAACAATTGAGTTAATTTATGATAATGGTTGTAAATATTTCTTGTACCTCAAATATATCCTCGCCATGGGCTATTAGACCACCATTAACGGCGCATGGGCAGTTCCCGGGTGTTCGGTTTTCTCTCTCAGCCACGTCAGCTTCTCTCTCCACCACGTCAGCTCAAATCAACCCCCTTAAATTTTTCTTAACCACACTCAGAAACTAGGGTTGTCAATTTTACACGAACCACGACATGAAAACGACACGAACTTAGCGGATATGGATTGAGAATTTGAACACGATCAATAAATTGGTTGGATACGGCAACACGATTATTAAATAAGTTGGATATGGATTTCTGTTGTAAAAACGATTAACACAATTAAGACACGATAAGTAATTTGGAAGACACTACGAATATGACACGATTAATACACCATTAATACCGACAAGTCTACAAGTAATATATAAGTTATAATAAACAAATTCTAAGAACTGGATGACATACTTATAATCGTGTGTTAAATGGTGTAAACGGTAGTCGTGTTAAACGTGTACACAAAGTAACCCGTTTAATAATCGGGTATAAACGGGTTGGATACACCACGATTATAAACGGGGTGGATACGGTAGAAATCTAGCAACAGGATTATTAAATGAGTCAGATACGGCACGACACTTAGAGCTTATATATAGAACTTGACATGATACGGTTAGCACACGACACGATTGACAGTTCTACCAGAAACAACTCAAATATCCTACATTCTCTCTCCTCCACATCATTTGGGGATCAATTATAGGTAAAACACAAAAATTGTCCAAACATTTCAAAAAATATAAAACATATTTTCATAAAAAGAAATTTGAAAAAACGATTTTAAATAATTTTTTAAACATTTTTTAAAACAAAAAAAATTCACCCAATCCCAGAAGACACGTGACCCCTCGGGCGGAACCGCCCGTAATCCACCCTCCCACTAAGGTAGGGTAAATCAAGCGCCCAATTTAGAGCACCCGCTCAGGGTGCTCTTATAGATTGCCACCAATATTTTATTGTATATGTCTTCTATACTTGGCAGTCCTGAATATTCTTTTTCCCCTCTTTTGTAATGTTCTCATAAATGTTGTGATTTGATCTCTGACAGTGCTTAATGGAAGAGCATAAATATGTTCAAAGATTTGTTGTCTCCACGGTTGTTTTTTAACATAAAACATGCAGGCCATTTTCCAGTAATAAGTTGTTTGGCGGACGTAAACATTTGTTTCATCCTCCACAGTAAACACTGATGTGTTGAAGAAATGGTTTAAATTATTTCAATCCAAGGACTTGTATTTGAGAGCTCGTCTGGAAACCTCAATGGATTGATTATCTGTTTCATACTATTAATGGTGTCTAAAAATATAAGATAAAGATAATGGATAGGACTGTAAGTTTCTGTTCGCGCTCGCTAACTCACTCGCGACTCGTTCGATTTGCTTGCTCAACAGCTTGACTCGATTGTTAATGAGTCGAACACGAGTCAAAAAATTTGCTTAGGAAAATAAATGAACCGAGTTGAGTGAAACCCTACCTGCTCACTTGTTCGACTCGGTTGCTCGTATATACACATATGAGCATACATTCATATACATACACGACATGTACATTACAAATATCTGAAGTCAACCAATGAACCAATCACGGATTTTTGTTGTAAATAAAAAAAATCATTAAAAATATATCAACAATCTAAATGTGTTAATGAGTGTTGCACATTTGGTCCCACATCGAAAAATCCAAAACATTACCTTCCACCACACCTTATATATAAGTAGTTTATGCACAAATTATCAATGTTGTGTATTAGTGCATGATTACTACGAGTGTTAGTGGATGTTCAAAATCCAGGAATTCATTTGCATTCATATTCGAATTTGAACATCCGGTCTGAGAGGAAAATTCGTAAGACTGTATTCGTATTTTGTCCCACGTCGCCTATATTAAAATTCATCATTGATTTGCTTTTGATTTATATCATATTATTATTAAAATTATGTCACGTTTTAACCAAATTTGATTTGAATTTGTCTCAAAATTAAAACTTATTTATAAAGTTGACTTTGGATCATGCTAAAAAAACACCAAAAAAATAAGGTTGAATCGTGAATGTATTGAAAACCGTTGATTTATAAATGAAGACTTATAAATGAAGACGGAGCAAAGTGTACGGATCCAAAATTTCAAGTATTCAAACTGAAATCAAACTCGGTTTAGGGGTTAAACTGTTATTTACCATTGTTTAACGATTAGAGAGTAGTTGTGATGTTTGGTGTGCATCTTGAAACCACATATTTATTAATTATTACAAGCTATTCATTACAGAAACCTTTGGTCCCACATCGGTGGGATGAAGAAGTAGAGGATGGGGAGGGGTTATAAAATGGTAGTGGGCGTACTATGGTTGAAGACGTCAGCATGATTGTGTTGTACGATAACATTATTGCCCGAATTAGCTTGACTTAACGAGTCGGGTGGCTGGTGATCTTTAGCGAATGAGTCGAGTGGCCCATGAGCACATCTCGAGCCTAGTACGAGCTTTGGTTGTCTGGCATGTTTCGTGTCGATCTCGAGCTGTGCAAAAAAATATCGAGTCTAGTTTAACTTGGTTGGTTCTCTCTGATGCGGTTCGTTTAACTCCTGGATTATCAAGAAACAAGAAGATGTAATATTGTTGAAGTTCATTTAGCTAATACCTCATGGATTATCAAGGAACAAGCAGATATAATATCTGAAAAACCGTAGAACTTAATTTCACCATTTGTTTCTAACTACCGTAAAGCAACATTCATTTAGTGATTCTAATATGTGATGATTTTGGCTACTCCAATTTTTTTATATGATATCACTTTATTGTGAAGTTATTTGTTGGTAGTAGTGCAAAGCGGCTTGAACACGTTTAACTTAGGGAGATACTTGTTGATATTGCCTAAACCCATCGGGGTTTTCCCACCACGAATCGACGATTGAGATGTTCGGGAGTGAAAGTGTAATAAGACCATCCTTAACGGATGGTCTTTTGGGGTCGGGTCGGGGGTCAACCCGACCCCAGGCCCCTTAACGGGGTCGGCCCAGGTTGGCCCAATTTTTTTCCATTAAAAAATAAAGATTCAAATTTAGTTTTTATTTATTTGTTAAATAATATTTAATTGATATGTATAAGTTTTTATAGAATTAGAATTAATTTCTGAAAATTAAAAATTAGTAAAATAATTATAAATAATTAATCAAAATTAATAATAAAAAATATAAATAATTAAAGAAAATTATATAGAACACATGAATTTACCCAGGTTCACCTAAAAACGAAATTAGTAACCCAAAAAATCAGTAGAGAATTACTAATAAATCTCAAACAAAAAAAATCTTCAGGGGGCGCTGCCCCTAGGGCTGCAAACGGGGCGGGCGGGTAAAAAAAATTGGGCCGCTACCCGCCCCGTTTAGTCCGACGGGTTAACGGGTCACGGGTAGGAAAATTTTAATTTTAGAAGAAATGTTAGAAGTTTAATGAAATAACGAAAATTTTAATACATAAATATGTATTTTTTTAATAATTATATTTGTAACGGGTAAACTGGTTGGTAACACATTAACCGCAACCCGCCCCGTTTAGTCCGGCGGGTTAACGGGTGGCGAGTTAACGGGTCACGGGTAGGAAAATTTTCAACCGCAACCCGCGCTACGCGGGGCGGGGCGGGTTGGCGGGTCAAACCCGCCCCACGAACAGCCCTAGCTGCCCCCTTGCCACCCCCGCCACCTCACCGGTGAGTTGGAACGTCACTCGCTCACCGGGGAGTGAGACCCCGATCGACTTGTTGGAGTGACCATTATTAAATCTAATTTTTCAAAATTATTTGGCAATTAGCGTAATTAAATTAGATTAAGTTACTGTAGAAATAATTTATTCAGTAGTTTATGTATTTTTGTGATGAAATAGAAAATGAGGTTAAAAAATTATGTGGATGAAGAGTGTGTTGAAAATGAGGTTGGAGTTAAGGAGTGAAAAATGTAGGATCGTGTGGGTCTATGGGTCCACAAACTAATCACTATTAAGCCCTAATTAACAACTTGGTTGATTGATCAAAGAATTGCAGCGGAAATTAAAAACAAATCAAACACAAGTAGGAAAGCAATGCAAACCACACAAGAAGACACCGGATTTACAGAGGTTCGGCCGCGCCTACGTCCTCTCTTGCAAGCCCCTCTCGAATCCCCGTTCGAGCTCCTCTTGCGTCTTCACTATGCCTCCCCGTTCCGGGCCGGGAGCAACGCCTTTTACAAGTCTTCAAGCTCGCGAACAACCCTCGTCGAGCTTGGCACCACCTCTCACAAACCGAGAGATTCACTTCGGGCTTTCACCGAAATCCTTGCTTCTTTGTCTTGGGCTTACACCAAGACCCTTGCTCACTTTGTCTTGGGCTTTCACCAAGACCCTTGCTCTCTTGACAACAATTGGAGTGGAACTCACTCTTCTAGTATTGAGCACAACAGATGCTAATATGAATGTATGATGAAGGATGTGGAAATTAGGCTTTGGAATCACTAATTGGGAGCTTTGAGGTTGTGGAAAATCTCACTATAAGTTTGACACTTTGGAGTTGTGAAATCTTGTGGAAAACTAAGTGTGAACCTCTATTTATAAGCTCCTAAAGATTTCTAGCCGTTTGGACAAGATTTGATTGGGTTTTGTGCATGATACACAAAACAGAAAATCGGGTTCAGAAATCTGTCCAGAAACGGTCGACCGAAAGGTGTATCGGTCGACCGAACCCTTGAGTCTGTTGATGGATCGGTTGACCGAACATAGGTACTGGTCGAGCGAATCACTTAAGTTCTATAGGTCAACGGTCGACCGAGCAGGTACCGGTCGACCGAACTACTGGGTTCGGTAGAGAGAAATCTTGATCGGTTGGACAAACTTGTGTCGACCGATAGCAGGTAGATTTTACCTATTTGAACGGTCGACCGAACTAGGCAAATGGTTCGACCGGTTCTAATGTATATGGGGGTGTATATTGAGAAAAATGTGTATACGATCGTTGTATAATACGACAAATAAAACGGTCGTATTTTTACCAAAAACAACAAACGAAACGGTCGACCGAAGGTTTACCGGTCGACCGAACAGGTCTGGGTAATCGGTTAAATAGATGTGTGATCGGTTGAACGGATTGGTCTGGTATAACAAAAATTGTGTATAACCGGTCGACCGAAAGGTGAACGGTCGACCGAACTCAGGCAGACTGGCGACCAATGTTTTAGGTGTTTAGGTGATCTAATGGAGTCCAAATTATATGATATTTTGTGTGTGACTCCTAAAAGGAACCTAGTGTGTGAATGCATGCATATTAGCTTAAGTTATGCTCAATTCACATAAGTTCCTAATTCTCAAAGAAAGGTAAAATTACATGTCTTCAATCCTAGCTTGATTACATGTCTTGACTTGATTTTTCTTCTTTCTTGAGTCTTGATCACCTGTAGATGTTAGCACAATACAACATGTATACTATTATACTACATGTGCTAATCTACATGTCCTTATTAAGATTAGGTTTAATTACATCATCAAAATACGGATTAAGGCCAAAAAGCCAACAAAAAATGGGTTGGGTTGGGTGGTGGGTTGCATAGTATTTTTTGCTGACGTGACGGAGAGAGAAACTAGGTTGGAGGAGAAAATGAGGTTGAGATTAATGGTGCTCTAATGTAATTAGGTAGTCATCAAATCATTTGTTTGTGCCTTCCCGAGGGCACCAACTAGGGTGCCCCTCGTTTCCCCCAAAATTATATCTTATATCTTCATCATGTCTACTAATCTACTCTTTTATCCACCTATTTCTAAAAACCTTCAACTATCATTCCAATTTTTCAACACTCTTTCTTTCACATCATTTCTTGTTACTTGATTTTTTAATTCTTTCACAATAATCCACAAACTACATTATAAATTAATTTTACAATTACTTAATGAAATTAAATATAAGTAATACTATTAAAAAAACAAAAAAACCAGCCAATTTACTCTAACATGTTCCTCGTTGGAAATTTTTGGGACCAATCAGGATAACAAAAATAAAATATATATATTTAAAAAAAGTTTTTTTTAAAATAACTATTTTAAAAAAACAAATCAAAACAAAAAGGTCAATGGGCTAGGGACCCGTGGTTCTCTCAGACATGAACTTCTTGTAGGAAGTCAGTTTCTGAGAATATATGTGGATTCAGGAGCAGTTTCTTACCTAAATGTTGGGAGTTATTTTGGATAAGTAGAAGACTTCTAGGAGCCTCAGATGTCTTATCGAATCAAATATTCAAATTGCCTCAAGACTTTGATTAAATAAAAGTTTATTATATAGGTATATGCTGAAATCAATGAGGAAAAAATCCAACAAGTGGAGAAGCTGTCAGAAGCTCATTTCATAAGCTTCTTCATCCACATGCAAAACATGTATTTGTTGTCGTACTAGAAGCCCAACTCCACGAGATCCATTCTAATGTTTGGATGACCCAAGTAAACTGTAACAGCTCCATGGTGGGAGGGGAGCTGGATCCCCTCCCATCCAAATGCAATCTTAGGCTTTTTGGGCTTGGGGTCAGCACTCAACATGCATGATCTAGATGGTTCTATAGTCTTGGAGTATAACTTTAGTTGAGATTATCTACTTATGAGTTGGAATTGGGATTTTTTTTTGGGGGTGGGGGGATATGTTTAGTGATTTGTATGGAATTGGGATATGTTATTGCGGAATGTTTAGCGATTTGTAGGGAATTAAGTAATCATTGATTATGAAGCAGTTAGTTAAGCCACACGACAAGATAATCTAATGCTCATGGGCTGAAGCTTTTTATAGCCTAGAATTTCTCGGACCACTTCATTTGTGTAACGAGCTGTACTTTCAAACTGAAGATGACCTAACATATAAGATCCTGAAAGTATTTTTCTGCGACAAACTGGAAGTCTATCTTAAAATATGAGGAAACGTTTCACAACTTCAAACTGACGTCAAAAGAGCATTTGGTTGTCGTTTCGTGTATTAATTGAGTTCTATATGATTAAGCTGGAAAAGAAAGATGATGTGTCCGCATCGGCGGCATGTGCTTAACTATATAGTATATATCATGTAACAAGCTGACTTGTTTGAAACACCAGTACCATCGATTACCATGACCTGGACGAGTCATCAGTTCTCTCTCTTCAAAATCAACTTCCTCTATCTTTCACGTCAGTTTTCTCTTTCCTCAACCAACTTTCTTCTCTTTCCTACACTATTCACCTCTTAACCACAACCCAACACAACCCACAAAAACTTATCTCTCTCCCCCACATCATTTCGGGGTCCATCTTGGTAAATTTTTTTAAAAAAAAAAATTCTAAAAAATCAAAACAATTATAAAACGTATTTTCAAAAAAAATTAAAAAAAAACTCAAACAAAAATTTCAAAAAATTAAAACAAAAATAAAACCAAAAAATAATAATCTTATATTAATAAAACAATAGACGACCAGGTCGTGAGGTCGTTCACGACCTCAAAAAACTGCCGATAAGGAATGCTCTAAGAGCATCCCTTGACGGGGTAAAATCTAAGGTGCCGTCGAAGATGCCATGGGTCGTGCAAAGCATCTTTCTCTTAACGGGTGAAAATATCGGTCGTGCCCAGGTCGTGGATGATCGGGTCGTCGACCCGGTCATCTATTATTTTATTAATTTCTGAATATTTTTTTGGGCTTTGTTTTTGTTTTGAATTTTTGAATTTTTTGTTTGAGTTTTTTTTTGAATTTTTTTTGAAAATATGTTTTATAATTGTTTTGATTTTTTAGAAATTTTTTAATTTTGTTTTTAAATTTTCACCAAGATGGACCCCGAAATGATGTGGAGTAAAGAGATAGGTTGTTGTGAGTTGTGTTGGGTTGTGGTTAAGAGGTGAATAGTATAGGAAAGATAAGAAAGTTGGTTGAGGAAAGAGAAAGGTGATGTGGAAGAGAGAGAAAGCTGATTTTGAAGAGAGAGATAACTGATAACCAGGTCGTTCAGGTCATGGTAAGGAATGGTCTAAGCCATTATGTTTATTTTGATGATTTGGTATTTTGGTATGCAATAAACAAATCCGAAACCCTTAGAAAGTTCTGTGCAGTCCGAACAAAACCACTTCAGTAAAAGATAAAGCTTAAAATGAGCAAAAATAAAATATATAAGGATAACTAATGTTATATAAGTTGAGTTCCAATTCATGTCTTCGTATCGATGAAATTCAAATTCATAAACCGGCCGATTGAAAACACCAATTTATTGTATCTTGTTATATACATACCGTGAGAATAGTCCAACATTGGCTGTTTTGAGAATGTGCCTTGGTGTTATTGTAACATCCCGAAACAGTGAAAATTTAAAAATTTAAACAATCAAGGGATTATCAGAATAACTCATCAACGAGAATGTTACTCATATAAATCAACAGTTCGTGCACCAAAATACAATAGAATTTGTCAAAAGACGTGATTACAACAATACAATGAAAGACAGGTACAAGCAATCATGAAGACCTCGAAGAGTCCGAAGAGGATCCTGGTCCCAAAATGTGTGCGCTCGCTGTCACCACCCGACAGAACCTACTGTGGTCCTGAAAAACGAATCAAACAACGATGCCTGAGTTTCCCATTAGGAAACCCCGTATGTCAAGCTCGCATACATGAATGCAACAATACAGTAAATGAACATATCATACTAGTAGCATGTCATATCACATCTGCAATGCATCAAATCCCTCCAAGGGTAAACGGGACCTCAGTCCAACAACACACGACCATCAACAGGGTCCACAAGGACATCAGTCCAGCAACAACAACGGATTTCCCTTGGAAACCTACCGTAGACACATACGTTCTTACAGACAGTACGCGACGCACCCCCACACACGACTACCCAAGCCTAAGGGATCAGTTAGAAGCGTCCGCACTTCCGCGCAAAGTAACCATGTGGTCTACACCACCTCGACGGAGCCGTAGCCCGGTCGATCAACATCCCAAGATAGGTGCCCAATCGGGGATCATCACCGAAACATCATTGGCGGCATCGGTGGTACAACATTGACGGTATAACATACGTCCGATACAACATCGGATGACACAACCAAAAGCCCGAACATCGTCGGCCCCATCATCGCCGGCAAAAACCTCGGCGGCATCGCCGACACAACTTCGGCGGTACAACATACGTCCGACCCAACATCGGACGGGTCCAGACCGTAGTCTGCAAGGTCATCATGCTCAACGAGCCATGCGTCAACACACATTGGGATTCACGATCCCTCAGGTCTTCTACTCTACAGAGAATCAAGCAACTACACGTCACACCACAGTCCATCACGGAGGTGGCGCGACCCAAGTGTCCACACTTTTCCACACGACGGTCCCTGGACAGGCACGAGTACGTACCCGCCGTCACCTTCCGGCTCACGCTCTAAGCGAGGACACGGGTTTCCGTGGACAGAGTTGACACAACACAAGGACCAAAAATTCAGTTCTGCACACAAACGGTCGACCGAAAGTGAAGGAATGTGTTCTAAAAGTTTTACTTTTAAATGTCAATTATTATGAATTGAATGAGAAATCATTTTGTTCCTTGTTTATGTTATTCGTCTTTTAGAAGTGTTAAGGAAGAGACTCTTGGTCCTTAACCGTAGAGCTCTAAAAGATATTGGTTTACATAAAACAAAAGATATTCGCGATCATGGTAATAAACATGGGACATCTATTACCGAGTTAAGATTGTCGTGTTAGTCATAGATCATTGTAGCTCTACAAGTGAGTGACTACACGGGTACACAAGAGGAAAATATTACTTTTGTATACTGAATAGACCTAATAAGTAAAACATTATAGAATTGTGTTTTCCGTGTCATTAATGTTTTACTGTGTCCTTGGTTCTTTGATATGAGACTTATATCAGATCACTTAAGGAATGTTTGATTAGGCTAGTGTCTTGAGCTATCGATAAGTGGAGTGCAAAGACATTGGTTGGTTAAGTATGACTTTTGTTAGAGAAGATAATTAGTCAAAAGATTATCATTGTCCATCTTAATTGAGTAATGATATTAGTGGGTCCCTTGATAAAACAAAATTATAATGTGCAAAATGTGATTTGAGTTAAGTCACATATTTATAACTAGCTTAAAGAGATCAAGAAATGAATACTAATACAAAGATGACACAATACTACTTTGTGTGTATTCTTAATATCATGAGGCAATGAACGGACACAAGTGGTGCACTCCATCACTAATTGGATCGGGTTTTGGTTCGAGCTGAATTAAGACATCTAGCTAATTGAGAACTATAATGTGTAGCTAGATACCTATTATAGTTTGTGATGTTAAACTATTAATATCACTGTCAATTTAGCTTAAATCCTCCCATAGGTCACACCATAAAACTGGGAAACAAGAAGGTGATTTTATGTTCATATGATGTATCGAGTTTCGTATACATGTGGTGAATCGATAAAATCATTATGTCATGAAAATGACATATTTAGAATCATGAATTTATATATGAGATATAAATAAAAATATATCGTGGGGTGTGATTGTTTGATATTACATATGATAATATATTGCATAAGATATATAAATTAGCTATAACCCCAAAGATCGAATTTTGTTGGGAATTAATCCAAAATTCGATAAGGCAAATTAATTAATTAATTAAATTGCTAAAACCCCAAATTTGAATTTTGTTGGGAATTAAACCAAAATTCGATAAAGGCAAATTAATTAAATTTCCTTAAACAAAAAAAAATGAATTTTGTTGGGAATTAATCCAAAATTCGATAAAGGCAAATTAATTAAGGAATTATTGATCATGGTTTTGACTTGGTCAATTATGATTAAATTTGGATGTGGATTAATAAATTTAATATTGGGAATTGGTCTTAAGAGAGAAAAACATGGAAGAATTGGTCAATGCATAGCCCATGATATAGAAATTAAAGGAGCCTATAAATAGGCCTAATTTCCTTCATTAAAAATAAGTGTATGCAAAATTCTCTCTCTCTAACCGCCCCAATTAATCCATCCGAAATTCCATAGTTAATTTGAGTTTTTGGAGAGTAAAATTTCAGGAAAGAAAATGGGGGTTATTAGCTAGATTCTAAACCCTATTGGAGATTGATAGGCTAGCTCTTCTCTCTCCAATCTTGTTTAGAGTTTGGTGAACACTCGGAGGCAATCGACCGGGCGATTCAACCGGCAACGCGACTCCGGATCTTCAAGAGGTTTTAGAGAACCTCTAGGTATGATCCTCTTTGCAATTGTTTGTTTGTTCTAATGCATGTTAAATAATTAGGACAAACAAATGCATGTCTATATGAAAATCGAAGAAAATATGAATGTTTAGATCCTATATGTTTATAAAATTTCGAAAAATATATACATATAATAGGGCACGAAATCCTACAGAAAGAGCCTAACCGGTCGACCGTCCCCAATAGGTTCGGTCGACTGAAGTCTACAACGGTCGAACTATTCTGCGCGTCACTTAAGTCTAAACGGTCGAACAACAGTCTAAAACCGGTCGACCGAACACGCCGTCAAAATCCGGAGTTGGTCAAAATCATACAAGTCTATTCGGTCGACCGACTTAGGGGTCCCGGTCGACCAAAAACTACCAGGGTCATCCTAATAGTCTACGTCATATAACGGTCGAACAATATATAGAAATCAGTCGAATAACATGCAATATCATACTACACTTAAATGTCGGTCAACCCAATAACAAGGGACGGTCGACCGAAATCCGACAGTAAGCTTCCAACTCACCAGCACACATGCAACCGGTCGACCGCCACATGACATCGTTCGACTGATGTTGGGCAAAACAGTAAAACCGGTCAACCGCCCAATGGCACCGGTCAATCGTTGGTCGACAGCAACCTCCCACGACCGACCTCAACTTCCCACCAACGTGGGGAAACAACAAAACACATTAAAAGCCGATATACCTCAAGAAGACGATGGAGCACGCCGAAGTTCGCGTAACGTCGCCCGCAACCTCAACACCTCGCTGGAGCACTCCTTGCCCCACGTCCACGAGCCCCGCACACGACCACCTCCGCGCTCCTCACGACGGAGCAGACCCTTCCTCCTCTGGACGTCGGAAAAGAGAAGAGAAGAAGTGAAACGGGAGAGTGAAATGGAAGAAGAAAGAAACGAGGAAGAGAGAGGTGTTGGTATTCTCCTCACCAAAACCAACACCAACAACACCCATCCCCCTACACCCATCACCCATCACGCAGCCCACTATTCACCTCTTCTTCCCCATGCAAAGCCTCCACTAATCACGGGATTAGTCCTATCCAGGGGTTAGGGACTTAACAGTTATAACTCGTACGGACTCTCTTAAATACAAGTTAATTAGCTTTTGGATGTAGATCTAATTAAGTAGCTAATAAACATGTATCGTTTTGTCGGCAAAAAGTGTTTTGGTAATCTTCCCTTTAAGTGGGAGACCGAGCAAGCAAACCTTGTTTTTGGGTGTATTTCAATGAAAACCTTAGAGTTTAGGAAGCATGTTGACTTATGGATAGGATGCTATCTCGAGTCTTTCTTAGCGATGCTAAACACGCATTTGAGACCAAAGTGTTTTTTTTATTATAACCCTTCCTTAGAAGAATGAAGTTTTGCAAGTGTGTGTTTGCTTCGTGGATTTGACAAAGAGGTTTGTTAATTTAAACCACGTTAAAATATTCTTGTGGTATTGCCGGTGATAAGGGAAGAAGTCTAGAAGAGTCAAGAGTGAAACAAATTATGAATGAGATAAAAAGAAACTTTCTTTTTAGTCCTAGTATTTTTAAGGGTATGTTTGCCAAATTAGTAATAAAGTCTACATTAGTAGTCTACAACGGGTCAGTTTCGAACCAAAAACCAAACCAAACAGAACCGACTGGATCAGGGTGGTTCGACTGTTTTTGAACTCGAATCGGTTCCGTTCTAAAAAAATCTAAAACCGCCAAATGCAGCTGTGCTCTTCCAATTTCCTCTTCTGAATCACAGTGTCTTTTTGGTGTTGCTATCATTTAAACAATTATACTATAGAACAATATCAAACAATTCGAATATTATCAAAATTTGAGTAGTGTCTAGGTAGTGTACGTCGGATGGGACGTCTTCACTATTGGTCTGCAACTGTAACCCATTGATGGAAGATGGGCACGCAATTAAGCAAGAGATGGACCTTAACTTATTGCAGCCAACAGCGGCCCATCTCAGCCGAACAAAACCTTTTCCTTAGCGGCCACCCACGTCCACCGCCAACCATATCCAGATGTTTTGAATCTTAACTTCTTCGATGCCACCAAACAAGTTCAGTTGGTCTGGCAGACAATTTGATTAGAAGGTCTAACTCTAAACTCGAACCAACGTCGCACCCGACACTAACCAGTCGCAGTCCAACCATCAGCACTCCAACCCTTTGCAAAAACAAAGCCGCACCACACCTCAAAACTTAAGCTAAATCATTCTATCAACCTATTATATTCATTTCATAAGAAATAAAAAATTAATGCTGTCACGAGTTTTTCTAAAAAATTACTACTTTTACCATCTTTGATGAACACAATGCTTCGTGTTCTCCACCCATTTCCTCTGAGTACACGTAACACCTTATTTTGCCAGTACAAGAAGACAGTAGCAGTAAATTTTGAGAAAACCGTAACACTACCGAATTAAATAATAATAAAAATCGTAAGCAGCTGGGAAACGCCCTATTCTCGTCTTCTACGTGTCGATCTTCCATTGGCTCTCTTCTTATATATAAACCCCTCACTTCCTCGCTCCACTCCACAATTTACAGCATCGTTTCCTTTCACGTCTCATTCTTCACTACTACAAACTACAAACTCTCTTCCGAAACCAAACTCATATCCCACAATCCGTTTTCCTCTTCAATTCTTTTCCCTTCATTCCGAAGTGAGTTTCGTTTTTTTTTTGTGCGGAAGTTTTGATGGTTTTGCTGAATTGATTTGGTGGTTTAATTATGGAGTTTGCAGTAAGTACGTAGTAGGTGAAGATGACGGTGACTCCATGGATCTCGATCGTCAACGGGAACTTGATCGTCCACGGGAGGACGATCCTCACCGGCGTGCTGGATAACGTTGTCCTCACGCCCGGCTCCGGCGTCGGGCTCATCTCTGGCGCCTTCGTCGGTGCCACCGCCTCGACTTGCAAGAGCCACCATGTCTTCCCCATCGGAGTCCTTCAGTAAGCCCAATTTCTTTTTTTTATTACTTTCGGTACACGTATTTGGTTTGTAAAAAAAATGGAATGTTTTGTTTTGTGGCGAAAAGTGGAAAAATTGTTTGAGGGAACAGAAGAGGTGACACTTTTTGGAGTTCAGATTACGGAATACATTTTATGTTTTTTTTCTGAACATATTAGACATATTTATTCTGTAAGAAGAAAAAGAGAGGTAATATTTCGTAATTTCCAGAATTTCGAAGGACTCGTCTGATTTAAGAAGTGTAGACTGAAAACTCTAGTTTAAGAAGTGGGATTAAGTGTTAGTGATAACTTTCAACTTTGAAACAGGAATTGTTTTTTATTTTATTTTATTTTTCTTTTTTTTTCACTTGTCGTCTACTATGAATTCTTACAAGTCAGGAGCTGAGATTTGGATATTTTATTAGCAAATCAATCCTTCGGAATCATTTTTGAACTCTAATAGAGATTTTTGAACTCAAACAAAAAAATGAGTTTTTTACACAATAAACAGAACTTTTGAGCTCTTTTTGTTTGTTTGTTTGTTTGTTTGATGTTGATTGGGGATGTGGTGGTGATGAACAGGGGATTGCGGTTTTTATGTTGTTTCCGGTTCAAGCTGTGGTGGATGACACAGAAGATGGGGAACTGTGGGAAGGAGGTTCCTCTGGAGACCCAGTTCATGTTGGTGGAGAGCAGAGGAGAGACCGAAGGTGACACTATCTATGTTGTGTTCCTTCCCCTACTGGAGGGACCGTTCCGTGCCGCCTTGCAAGGGAATGAACGGAACGAGGTCGAAATTTGCCTCGAAAGCGGTAAGTTATATTTAGTGGAAATTTTGCTTGTAGTTGTTGATAATGAAATTTCAGTTTACATATTGTTGATGCACTTAAGTACCCTACTGTGGACGGAAAAAATACTTTGTTTAATTGTTTAAAACTTAGATTTGGAAACTTAAGTTGCATATGGTTTGTCTACTCCAAAGAATTAGCCTTACTAGGATAAAGCATGTTATTGGTTTTTTCTGGGTCAAACTATTCTTCTCCTTGCCAATAACTGATGTCACGGAAATGGATTGGAATAACTCAGGTTTGTGTTAATGTAGTCATCTCTATTTTCTAACTTAAGAGTAGTGACTTAAGTTGCAGGAACTGTTTCTACTTTTAATTTCTATATTTATTACTAGGATGCTAAAAAGTAAAGTATTAGAAGAAAAAATTATCCAACCAGCATTTTTACCCTTAACACATAGAGCTGCAGCTGCTGAATGGAATTATGAAACTGGAATAACTCATGTTTGTGTTGATCTTGCAGGAGATGAGGCGGTTCAGACAGATCATGGGATGTCCATGGTCTACACGAACGCTGGAACAAACCCTTTTGAAGTCATCACCCAAGCTGTGAAGTGAGTTTCTTTTTTCAATTTATTTTCCTTCTTTACATATTTTTATCCTTGTTGAGAGACTGAAACTGATTTTTAACAGAGCTGTTGAGAAGCACATGCAGACATTCCACCACAGAGAGAAGAAAAAGGTGAGGAAGTTTTAACCAACATGTTGGTTTGGCTTTGGCTTTGGCTTTGGCTTTGGCTTTGGCTTTGGCTTTGTTGTTGTTCTGGTAAGTTGTTGTGTTCTAACTAGTTCATCTCACGTTATGCAGATGCCTTCTTTCCTTGATTGGTTTGGATGGTGCACTTGGGATGCATTCTACACCGACGTCACAGCCGAGGGCGTTGAGGAGGGCCTCAAGAGGTAATTTACCACATTCCCGCAATGGAAAATCCACCATCTACTTGAACAACTTTTGAACATATATATTTCTTGGGTGAATTTGAATCAACCTAAGTATAAATCTTTCATTAGGTGGGATTTTTTGTACCAAAATTTTAAGATCCAATTTGACTGGTACACACAAAAACCACGATATGCTGTCAAAATGCATTGTTGATTTTGGCATGTTGATACTCAATATGTATTGTTTATCTCAAGTAAGTTTGGATTTGCAGCTTGTCGGAAGGAGGGACACCTCCAAGGTTCCTGATCATAGATGACGGATGGCAGCAGATTGGGAATGACAAGAAGGAAAACGATGTTAATGTAATTGTTCAAGAGGGAGCACAGTAAGAACCTTAAAACATTCAGCAATCAGCATTATGCTAAACCCCTTGTCAAAACTATATAAATAGCTAAATCCATTACTAACATAACATTATGCTTGCTGTTAAGGTTTGCACACATGCTGACTGGAATCAAAGAGAACCACAAATTCCAGAAGAAACCAGAGGATAATGACAAAGACAACCAGGCCGCAGGTCTGGAGCATGTTGTGAAGGAAGCAAAGAAGCGACATGGTGTCAAGTGAGTCCCCTCTTTCTTGCATGATTAGTTTTTTTTGGAGTTTTTTCACAAAATGAATTCGGTTTGTTGTGTCAATAATTGAGAATGACTTAACCTGTCAATCACATGTCTGTTCGTTGGAAAGATGAATCCGTGAATGTTGATTACTTGGATCTATCTGGGTTTTGCTTTTCAGATTGTTCACATCTTTGTCTTGTTCTTTAGAAGACATGAGAAATAGTAACGTTAGAGAGTAGCAATAATTGGCAAGATACAATAATTAGCAAGATACACTAGACACTAAATCTGTTAAAATACTGGAAACGGCTCAGACACAACGGTCATCATCGCCAAAGGAAAACTCTCCAACGGTCTTCAACAAGAAAGGAAATAATCTATCAAGATCCTCCTCCTATCATTCATAATCGCAATAGTAAATGTAATTCTTGTAAAATGGAAACTCCAACGGAATTATTGTAAGCATTATATAAGCACCCTCATTGTAATGGTCAAGACAACAAATTAAGAGCATAATTCTTAATATGGTATCAGAGCGTGATCCCTAAAACCCGTCTCAGATCAGGCGGTCATCACCGGCGAATTTTTGCCTCAGAAACCACCCCCCATTCATCATAGACCCCACTACCGAACTCAAAACCTCATCGGCAATCCATTGCCTCAGCAAAACATGTCCTCAGAAGGGACAACCCCACAAAGGCTTACCTCTCAGTTGCTCAATGGAGCCAACTACTTATCATGGGCAAGATCCGTCACGCTTTCTCTCAGCGGCCGAGGCAAACTCGGCCACATCACCGGCGACACCAAGAAACCAACCGACGATGACAAAAGCATGGAGTGGCAGACCACTGATCATCTTGTGATGACGTGGCTACTCAACTCGATGCAACCAACAATCGCCGACCTCTTCCTCTACTCAAATACAGCGAAAGAATTGTGGGAAGAAACCCACAATCTATATGGAAAGCAACACAACTTCGCCCACATATTCAAGATAAAACAAGATCTGGCGCAAACAAGACAAGGCCAAAGAACCATCACAGAGTATCTCAGAGCTCTCAAGGGACGGTGGGATGAGCTCAGAATCTACGAACCACCCACAACCGATTCAAAGACCATCCAAGAACGGGTCGAGCAAGGCCGAATCTACCACTTTTTAGTGGGACTCGACCCCAGCTACGAGACCCTCCGATCGCAAATCCTCTCATCATCGGAGCTTCCACCCCTCAGTCAGATTGTTGCGACGGTACAACGAGAAGAAACACGTCGACAAAGCATGCAACAAACCACCGAAAAACCAGAAAACCAGGCATTCGCCGCGACTAACCAACAAAATCAAAACCCAAAAACAAAAGGCGCTTTCGGAAAAAGAAGAGATAAACACTGCGATAATTGCAAGAGGCAGGGACACAGCCGTGATCGCTGCTGGTTTCTCTACCCACATCTCCGGCCACCCAAAGACGGACACAGAGGAAGGGGAGGAGAGAGCAAAGGAATCGGCGGCCGAGGCGAAAACCCTAGCTTTGGTGGAGAACAACAAAAAAGGGGATGGAACGGATCCGCTGAAGGGAATCAGGGTTTTATATCCGAAACCCACGCGGAGCACCCGACCGACCCACCTTATATGCATAACCGGGTATCCGCTGACCCAAGTAGAGCAACCGGATCTGAGCAGTGGGCTGGACCGGGACAACATCAACCAGACTTGACCCAGATGTTGGCCCAGCTCAATCATCTCCTGCAAAACTCTGGTCAAAATTTGGGTCAACCAGGTAAGAAATCAGGTATGAGCTCCTACAATTGCATTTCGAATATTAACAGTCTTACAAATTTTTGGATAATTGACACCGGGGCGACAGATCACATGACCGGAAATAAAACATTACTAAGTAATCTACGTATTGATCCCAACATAAATAAATTTGTGACTGTGGCTAACGGTAATCAAGTTAGAATTAATGGAATTGGACAATCTCAACTACTTCACAACACGAGTAAAAATATTTTATATGTTCCTGATTTGTCCTCCAATCTCCTATCAGTATCACGGATCACTCGCGATTTAAATTGTAATGTTATTTTTACACCTGTTGATGTTTCCTTTCAGGATCGAACTTCCGGGAAGACGATTGGTAAAGGCTCGATAGTTAATGGACTTTATGTGTTGAACTCTAATAGTTATTTAATTGCTAATAAAACCTCTTCTCAAACTTATAATATTTGGCATAAACGTGTGGGGCATCCTTCAATGACTGTTTTACATCAATTATTGCCTGAATTGAATTTAAATGTTGATTTGTGTTGTGATACATGCCATCAAGCCAAACAAACCAGGCTACCCTTTCAGGTTTCCACCACTCGATCAAAACACCCTCTGGAACTGGTTCACTCAGATATCTGGGGACCTGCACCGGTGGAGTCCTACAATGGTTTTAGATATTTTATCATATTTATTGATGATTTTTCCCGTACTACTTGGCTTTATTTACTAAAAACAAAATCTGAAGTTTTTTCCGTCTTTTGCGAATATGTTTCCCTTGTCGAAAACTTGTATGACACTAGGATTAAAACCCTTAGATCTGATAATGGTTCTGAATACACTAGTAATATATTTCAAAAAAATTTAAAGGAAAAATGAATTTTTCATCAAACTACATGCATTAACACACCTGAACAAAACGGGGTTTCAGAAAGGAAAAATAGACATCTTTTGAATATTACTCGAGCTTTATTATTTCAAACACATGTTCCTAAAACTTATTGGTCTGAAGCTATACTAACAGTTGTTTACTTAATCAATCGGCTTCCTAGTCCCATCATCCAAAACAAACAACCACTAGAAATTCTTAATGGTAGACGTATGAGTATAGAGCATCTTAAAGTTTTCGGTTGTATTTGCTTTGTTCATAAAAATCGAATTGACAAATTTGACTCTCATGCCATTAAAACCGTGTTTTTTGGTTATTCCTCTCGACAGAAGGGATACAAATGCTTTGATCCGGTCGAAAATAAACTTTACATATCTCGAAATGTTAACTTTGTTGAGAATAAACCATATTTTGACAATAACTTCACTAATACCCTTGGTGAGCAATTCACTCTCCCTACTCTCGACATGAGTGGTGAAACATGTCCCTCGGCAGAATTTCAAGACAGGAATGAGGAACATGATACAGACACAGGTGACAACAACAACGAGCTAAACCAAACTCCTATTCGTCGATCCACTCGACCAACCCGGACGCCTTCTCACCTGCAAGACTTCATCACCTACAAAACCACCTACCTAATTCAAAATTACATCTCCTACAACTCCATCAGCGCTTCTCACTCCTCCTTATATACTATTGATAAAGCTAGAGAACCCAATACCTATCAAGAAGCTCTTCTCGACCCCAAATGGACTCAAGTCATGAAAGATGAAATAGATGCTCTAGAGAAAAACCAAACGTGGACCCTTGTTCCAAACAAACCCGGAATCAAACCTGTAGGATGCAAATGGATCTACAAAAATAAGTATAACAACAATGGCTCCATAGATAGATACAAAGCTAGACTAGTTGCTAAAGGATATACTCAAACTTATGGTCTTGACTACCTAGAAATCTTTGCTCCGGTAGCAAAAATGAACACAGTCAGGGTTCTTCTTTCTATTGCAGCTAATTATGGGTGGGATCTATATCAAATGGATGTTAGAAATGCTTTTCTTCAAGGATCACTCGAAGAAGAAGTATACATGACTCCTCCAGGTTACCGTTCACCTCAAAACCAGGTATGTAAACTTCACAAATCCATTTATGGACTCAAGCAATCACCCAGAGCATGGTACGCAAAACTCAGTCACTCTCTCCTGCTTTTTGGTTTTTCAAAATGTTCCGCTGATGCATCCATGTTTATTAAACACGACAGGAAAAACACTACTATTGTCCTTGTCTATGTTGACGATATCATAATCACCGGAGATAACAATACTGAAATCAACAACATTAAATCATACTTGAAAACTAAATTTGACATTAAGGACCTAGGAATCCTAAAATACTTTCTAGGAATAGAAATTGCTCACTCAAGAAAAGGGCTCCTTCTATCTCAAAGGAAATATGTCGTAGACCTCCTAAAGGAAACCGGAAAACTCGGTTGCAAACCCGCTAACACCCCTATTGAGGTCAATCGTAAAGTTGGACCCTCTGATGGTGAACCTCTTCATGACATAGGACAATATCAACGCCTCGTAGGAAAACTTATCTACCTTACTGTCACTAGACCTGACATAACTTATGTTGTAAGCATTATCAGCCAATTTATGCACACTCCTCACACACATCATCTTGATATTATAGATAGAATCCTTAGGTACTTAAAGAAAACTCCTGGACAAGGGCTATGGATGAAAAGAAACAACTCTAACTCAATAATCGGTTACTCTGATGCAGATTGGGCTGGCAGCCACGACCGAAAATCTACAACAGGCTTTTGCACGTTTGTAGGAGGAAACCTGGTCACATGGAGAAGTAAAAAACAGAATGTGGTTGCTAGATCTAGTGCTGAAGCAGAGTACAGAGCCATGGCATCTACAACTAGCGAGCTGATCTGGTTAAAGCAACTTCTCACTGAGATGAAGGTTCCCTACGACAAATCAATGCTTATGCACTGTGGCAATAATGCAGCCCGACACATCGCGTCAAATCCTGTCTTTCACGAACGAACCAAGCATATAGAAGTGGATTGCCACTTCATTAGGGAGAAGATTCAATCCAAAGAAATTGAAGTTCCATACATTCAAAGCAAAGAACAACTCGCCGATGTGTTCACTAAATCCCTCGACCAGAAACAACTTCAACATATACTTGACAAGTTGGGTTCCTTCAATCCTTTCCGAACTCAACTTGAGGGGGAGTGTTAAAATACTGGAAACGGCTCAGACACAACGATCATTATCGCCAAAGGAAAACTCTCCAACGGTCTTCAACAAGAAAGGAAATAATCTATCAAGATCCTCCTATCATTCATAATCGCAATAGTAAATGTAATTCTTGTAAAATGGAAACTCCAACGGAATTATTGTAAGCATTATATAAGCACCCTCATTGTAATGGTCAAGACAACAAATTAAGAGCATAATTCTTAATAAAATCTCCACCTTTAAGAGGCAATATAGGAAGTGGAGCTAGAAAACAATTTGATTATTTAGCTTCTATATTCAGCAGACAGCAGGAGTATATTCCTCATGCAGTAATCATGCTAGCATGCTTACTCACTAGGCTAATGATTTCTTGAACTGAAGTTTGGTCCTCTATAGTGTTTAAGTGCCCCTAGCTTTATTGGGGATGACTTGGTGATGAGGGAACTCGAAGTTGAGTCTCAATCTTACTCGAAGGGGTGATTGAGTTTTACTTTCTCCTCTGGTTTGTACCTCCATCCGTTTCGATACTTTGTAAACAGATGGTAGTTCTAAGGGGTTCTTGGTTTTTGTTTTTTTTTAAAAACACTATCTTTCCAAAAATGAAAAATGGGAGAGTTTTTCAAACCTTTTGACCCTTAGCTTTCAAACTGGCTTTTGAGAATTACAGCATTGAACTTGTAGCTGATTGTTCTAGTTGTCCGTGGAACTTCAGCAGGAGCACTTGTGAAAACTATAATAACACATTGATTTACGTTGAACAACAAAAATACTTGTCGTGCAAAATAACCATCAATTACTTCTCACTAAGAAATAATTTTCAGAAAACACAATGTGCCTATACTTGTGGTCTAATTCGTGTTTAGGACAAATCATGATCACTTGCTTTGATCTGTTGGGGTGAATTCAGATATGTGTACGTTTGGCACGCCTTGGCGGGGTACTGGGGTGGAGTGAAACCAACAGCCGAGGGAATGGAGCACTACGAGAGCTCTCTAACATACCCTAAGCAGTCACCCGGTGTCACGGGTAACCAACCGGACATTGTGACGGACAGTCTGACCTTGAACGGTCTAGGCCTCATCAATCCAAGGAAAGTGTTCAACTTCTACGACGAGATGCATTCTTACCTTTCACGCTGTGGTGTTGATGGTGTTAAGGTAGACGTCCAGAACATAATCGAGACTCTCGGTGCCGGTCATGGTGGTCGTGTTAACATCACGAGAGACTACCATCAGGCACTGGAGGCATCTGTTTCGAGGAATTTCACTGATAATGGATGCATCTCTTGCATGTCACATAATACTGATGGCCTCTACAGGTTGGTCCTCTATAGATGGTTTATCCCTTCATCTTAGTTGGCTAAAATATGCAATGACAAACAATTTATTCCTCTAGTTTTTTGACATAACTAAGGTTTTATTTAAGAAATTGTCAAGATTCGGATGGAAAATTTTCAATTGTTCCTAATGTGCTAGATCCTTTTTTATCTTTTCTTTCTGGAAACGATTTATATGGCAACCTATTTCCTTATAATCTTCTGATAAACTATTGTAAGTTTTGAACAAATTTTTGGTAGCTCAGATCATCAAAAATTTACTGGTGGAGTTATTTTTTATCCAACTTTCTTCAATAATTTGTGTTATAGAATGACATCCAACTATAGACTATGCTTGAATTATTTTCTTTAACTCAAAGTGCTAATATTTGTTTTGTTCGCCTTGTAGTGGAAAGCAGACAGCAGTGATGCGGGCATCAGATGACTTCTATCCTAGAGACCCAGCATCACATACGATTCACATATCGTCTGTGGCCTACAATACCCTTTTCCTTGGAGAGTTCATGCAACCTGACTGGGACATGTTCCATGTAAGGATTATGACTCTTCTGCCTTGTCTAGTGGTATGTGCTTGTTTACAATACAATGTTAACAATTTGTTACCTTGCTGTCGTTGTGCAGAGCTTACACCCTGCAGCTGAGTATCATGGTGCTGCAAGAGCTGTGGGTGGATGTGCAATATATGTCAGGTAAATATATAATCTTATAATGACTTCCTGGATTTCTATGTTTTCAGAACTCAATAATCCTATGTCATGTAGAATGTTTAGTGGACCAGGGAGTTTGACCTGTGACTGCCCACTCTTAATCATAATATTAGTGTTCTTAATGTCATGTATATATATTTAGTTCATAAAGCATGAAAATCAATTCCACTGAAGGGTTCAAAAATCTTAAAGTTGACTATTTCTCTGTGTTATTGCATAATATCTGAGAAATGTTTTAGAGACTACCTAATCAAATACTTTTATCTAACAACTATTTTGATGTAATTCTAGTGATAAACCCGGGCAACACAATTTTGACCTGCTGAAGAAGCTAGTCCTCCCTGACGGGTCCGTTCTGCGAGCCCAGCTCCCTGGTAGGCCGACCCACGATAGCCTCTTTAACGACCCTGCGAGAGACAGCACTAGGTGAGACTAGCTCAGAATCAAAGCATCTTTTTTTTTCAGTTAATAAAAGTTTCTGTTTCGTTTGCAGCTTGCTGAAGATTTGGAATGTGAATAAGTGCTCGGGCGTAGTGGGGGTGTTCAATTGCCAAGGCGCTGGATGGTGCAAGGTTGCGAAGAAAACTCGAATCCATGATGAGTCTCCTGGCTCGCTCACTGGTACTGTCACTGCGAAAGATGTCGACAGCATTGCTCAGATTGCTGGCCCTGGATGGATTGGCGAAGTAATAGTCTACGCCTACAGATCAGGTCAAATACAAGCTTTATTACCTTGATGCCATGATGTCTTTTTGTTGGTCACCAAAGAGTTGTCCACTCCTCTCCATTGAGTGTCATATTAGGGAAAATGATATACCATTCGCATTTATTATTAATAATCCTGCAATAATGTGTTCAGTAACACTCATGTTTGTCTCACTCTTTTAGGTTTGCCATAACTTATATTAGTGTTCGTTGACAAAGTTGTCATCATTTCATTGTGCCCTGACAACTGCATTATCATTCTTGTAGTGCTCATTTTATTACTAGATAAGTAATATCTCCTCAATATGATAGACATGATTTTGAGTAATGTTTGATCCACAAGACATTAATAGTATTACAATTTCTTGTTGGATAAATAGACATTATCTACAACTGAAGTTAACATGTTTGTTTTGTTGCAACAGGAGATGTGATCCGGTTGCCTGCTGGTGAGAAAATCCCACTAACTCTCAAAGTTCTAGAGTATGAGATCTTCCATATTTGTCCCCTAAAGGTCAACAAAAACCACCATCTTCTATCCAAAATAATCTTAAATACAACCAAAGCCTCAAACATAATTAACATCTCCATATTTGGTACAGGAAATCGCAAATTCCATATTCTTCGCTCCGATCGGTCTGCTAAACATGTTTAACTCTGGAGGAGCAGTGGACCATTTTGATGTTCAGACACAATCACCTACAGATACGGATACATCTGCTGTGGTGTCCCTCAGAATCCGTGGATGCAGTTGGTTCGGTGCCTACTCCTCCAAGAGACCAGCAAAGTGCACCTTGGAATCATCCGATGTTGAATTCGAGTACAACGACGAAACAGGGCTGGTCAAAGTGAACATTCCGGTGCCGGAGAAGGAGATGTACAAGTGGGACCTTCAAATTCAGGTCTGAACTCGAGTTGCCGGAACTGACTCAGATGGTCTTGTAACCAACCTGTTGGTGGTGTGTCTTGTAACCAACCTGTTGGTGGTGGGTAAATGGTTCTGATGTTGGTCAGATTAGTGTCCAGATTAGAAATAATGGAAGTGAGATATGTGCTTGTCCCTTGAAATGCTCGTACTTATAGCTTGACAAGAACTAATTACATACCTATCATAATAAAAATATACTCTACTATTCTGCTTAAATTATACCAACTAATTACGTACTAGCCTGATGTAACTTTGTGGTCATTTTTGAGAAAGAACAAAGTTACAACATGAATCCGAACAAAAAATAATTGAAGCGGTCGTGAAACAAATAGCACATCAAATGTTTTGATTTCATCTGCTCTACCTCATCCCCATTTTAAATTACAAATGGCTGGTGAGTGGTGAATTACAACATCAATGGGCCGACGGCTAACAAAGGTTTTTAAAAAACCATTTTTTTAATGTGAATCACTGATTATGGGCTGGTCCTGCAGATCTATCGACTGGTCAGGTTGCTTGGTGGATTAGATCATTGAAATAGCATATGTCAAGTCCAAAACATTTCTTAACCAGCTTAAGTAGCCTTTCGGCTTGACATCCATAAAATGATAGAAACTTGATATTCTTGTTTGGACCTTCTTTATCAAACAACAACAAGAATCAAGCACGAGCTTTGTATTGTTTGTCCCCCTCTCGAGTGGAACTGTTTTCAATGGAATTAACTCATCCAACCTGTTGACATAAGTGACCGTCTTAAACTCAACTAACACTTAATGGGCCTGTGATGTATGAAGCCGAGCCATTGATTATGTGTCTATTTAATATCCACTTTTATTAATCACGAATCGAACTAATGCATCATATATTTAAGTAATAACTGGTTATCATATTGAAATTGATTTGTGTATTTGATTACTCTATGTATCTTGTTTACAAAGATGCGAGTATATAAAGGAGGGTACAATAACCGTTGTAGACATTCCTAACGTAGATAATCAAATTTGCTAATTGATGTTTATGTGTGTATGTGATGTTTCCTTTGGTGTGGATTGCTTGTGGAGATATTGTCCATAACGGGTTATGATGACCGTTAGAGTCTGAGCCAAGGTGGGTATTTTAACACTTCCGCTCAAGTTGAGTCCGGAAGAGATTGAAGGATCACAATTTGTGAAGAATGTTTTGAAATTATCTTTGGTCCAATAACTTGGTGAAGATATCGGTGAGTTGGTCTTTGCTTGGAACATAGGGAACTTCGATTTCTTTAGTTTGAAGCTTTACTCTAATGAAACGACAGTCTACTTCTATATGCTTTGTTCATTCGTGAAAAATGGGATTGGAGGCGATGTGGCGAGCAACATGATTGTCACGGTACATCTGCATAGGCTCGTGATAGGGAATCTTCATTTCTTTGAGGAGTTGTTTGAGCCAAATCAGTTCGCTAGTGGTGGATGTCATAGTCCTGTACTCTGCTTCAGTGTTGGATCTTGCTACAACATTTTGGTTTTTGCTCCTCCAAGTGACTAGGTTTCCCCTAATGAACGTGCAAAATCTCATTGTGGATTTTCGATCGTGACTGCCCGCCTAATCTGCATCAGAGTAACTAATTACTTAGAGTCGTTTTTTTTCATCCATATCCTTTTTCCTGGAGTATTTTTCAAGCACCTAAGGATTCTATCGATGATGTCTAAATGGTGTGAGTGGGGTGCATGCACGAATTGACTTATTGTACTAATAGCATAAGTTATGTCAGGCCTGGTAACTGTGAGATAAATGAGTTTGCCTACTAAACGTTGGAATTGGCCTCTGTCTTTCAGGGGTTCCCCATCGGTGGTACCAACCTTCCGATTGGTCTAGATGAGAGTGTTGGCAGGTTTAGATCCTAATTTACCAGTTTCTTTAAGTAGATCAATGACATATTTTCTTTATGATAGGAACAATTCTTTTTTGGAGTATGCTAGTTCAATACCTAGGAAATATTTCATGAATCCTAGATCTTTAATGTCAAATTTATTTTTTAAATATGATTTTACGAGATCAATTTCTGTGTCATTATTTCCTGTGATTAGATGTCATCTTCATATACAAGGACAATTGTGGTGATGGTGTTGAAGTGTTTGATAAACATAGATGCGTCAGCGGGACATTTAGAAAACCCAAATTGAATGAGAAAGCGGCTAAGTTTTGCATACCATGCTCTGGGAGATTGTTTCAATCCGTAGATTGATTTGTGAAGTTTGCAAACCTGATTGTGAGAAGGGTTGTACCTTGGAGGGGGAGTCAAGTAGACTTCTTCTAAGGAGCCTTGGAGGAAGGCATTCCAAACATCCATCTCGGAAAAAAACCACCCATAGTTGACCGCTATAGACAAGAGAACTCTAACAATGTTCATTTTAGCAACTAAGGCAAATGTTTCTTAATAATCGAGACCGTAGGTTTGAGTGTATCCATTGGCGACTAGTCTAGCTTTATACCGGTCAATACCCATTTCTATTATACTTAATTTTATAAATCCACTTACAACCTACGGGTTTGGTTCTAGGTTTAGGGGTGACCATGGTCCAAGTTTGATTTTTTTTCCTAAGACCTCTAGTTATTCTTTCATGGCTCTTACCCAATTAGGATCCCTAAGGGCTTCTTGATAGGAGGTAGGTTCATCAAGGTTATCAATTATATTTAAAAAGGTTTGGTGAGAGGAGGTTATGGCTTTGTAGGATATGTAATCTTGGATGGGATACGTAACATTATAAGTAACAAAGTCTTTAAGGTGGGATGGAGAACGTGTGGGTCTCGTGGACCGTCTTGTGGGAAACTCTACTTGGACCTGTTCATCGTTGTGTTTGCCTTGTTCACCTGGAATATGATCTTCTCCCCCCTCTTGAGGTATAGGAGTGTCCTTAAGAAGAAAGAAGTCCTCATTAAATAAGTCTGCGGTGGGAAGAGGGAAAGTTTCACATATAGAAGTATTGTCCATAGATTCGAAATATGATTCATTTTCAAAAAAGGAGACATCTCTAGAAATGTAAAGTTTGCAATTCGCATGGTTGTAACATTTGTACCATTTCTTTTGGAAAGAGTACCCAAAAAAGACAGCTTTGATGTAGTGATAACCAAACTTATCAACCCGTTTTTTATGCACATAACAAACACAACCAAAAATCTTAAGGTGATCAACACTCATCCTTCTACCATTCAAATTTTCTAAGGGTTGTTTATTTTCAAGAATAGGACTAGGCATAGATTGATAAGATAGACAACAGTTAAAATAGCTTCAAACCAGAAATTTTTGGAACCTTTGTTTTAAATAAAAGGGATCTAGTGACATTCAGGAGATGTCGGTTTTTTCTTCCGGAGATACCATTTTGTTCAAGGGTGTTTATACAAGTAGTTTGATGATAAATACTTTTTTTCATTTAAAAAAGCTTGAAATAAATTACTGGTGTATTCTGCGCCATTATCTGACCTAAATGTATTAATTTTCGCATCATACATGTTTTCAACCAAGACAACATATTCGCAAAAAATAGAGAAAACGTCATATTTGTATCTAAGCAAGTATAACCAAGTGGTACGAGATAACTCATTGATAAAAGTGATAAAGTATCTAAATCCATTATATGACTCAACCGGAGCAGGGCCCCAGATGTCAGAGTGGACCAGTTCCAAGGGTTTCCTGGTTTTAGTGGTAGAAGAGTGAAAGGGTGACTTGGTTTGTTTTGCAAGACAACAAGTCTCACAACAAAATTCAGCATTCAAAGTTATACTAGGAAATAAACGCTTCAAAATAGATAAAGACGGGTGTCCCATGCGTTTGTGTAGAAGGTCGGGTGTATAAAGGGACACATTATTAGCATGAAAAAAACTATTCGATTTGTCTAGCACATAAAGTCAATTGATGAGAGTGCCTCTACCAATCATCATCCCTGATGTTCGGTCCTGAAAAAGCACATCAAACGGTGAGAAAATAACATTACAATTAAAAAATTTGTTATCCTTGCAACAGATAGAAGGCTAGATGTGAATTCGGGGACATATAATAATTTTCAGAAGTGTTATTTAAAAGTGTTGATTGTCCCGTGCCATTTATTTTCACTTGATTACCATTCGCAACAGTCACAAATTTGTTTAAGTTTGGATTATATTGAATATCGCATATAAGGTCTTTATCTCCAGTCATGTGGTCAGTAGCACCAGTGTCGATAATCCATGAATTAGGAGTAAAAGTATGATTACAAAAGGTATGATAAGCAAGAATACCTGACTCATTACCTTGTTGACTTTAATTTTGACCAGATATGTGCAGCAGGTTGTTGAGGTGGGCAAGCACGTGACCCAACTCCTTATGTATTGATCTAGGCCCATGTCTGAAGATGAGTGAAATCCATTGCCAGTAGACCCGAGCCCACCATCACCTACGCCTGAACCCGGATCCGAACATGTTCGCCCGTTCAAGCCATTTCGGATGTCGGGTGTTTGGAGACCCGCGCACGAGTCAGATATATAACTCCAACTTCCGGATCCCGACCCGGTATGCGTCCATTTTTTATTCTCTCCTCCAAAGTTAGGGTTAGGGTTTTCGGAGAACTTGTCATGTACGTCGCCGGTGTTGGGATTTCCTCTACTATCGCCTCTTCTTTCTCTGATTCCATCTTTCGGTGGCCAGAGGTGCGGGTAGAGAAACCAGCACATGTCGCCACTGTGTCCTTGTTTCTTGCAATTGTTACAGTACTCGTCCTTGCGCTTTCCGAACTATCCTTTTCCATTTTGATTTTGGTGTTGTGTTGCGGTGAACGCTTGATTTTGTCTGTTGGGGCATGGCATGTCTTCGGGTTTCTTCTAATTGCACCATTGCGACAATTTGGGTGAAGGGTAGGAGCTTTGATGATAGGAGTATTTGGGAGTTTAGGGACTCGTAGCTAGGGTCGAGTCCTACCAAGAACTGGTAGATTCGACTCTGCTCGTCTCTTTCCTTGATGATTTTAGTAGGGCTGCACATGGGTCGGGTTGAACCCGAAAATTGACTCGAACCCGACTGTTCGGGTTGGGTTGGGTTGGAGTTCGGGTTGGGTTGGAAAATTCAGAAACCTGAATTTTTGGGTCAGGTTCGGGTTGAGGGGTCGGGTTGGGTTGGATATTTTTTTATATCTCCCCCAATGTATCCTGACTGTTCCCTAAGCCCATAACCGATCTCCACCTCACGTTTTACCAACCTAACACACCAAATCCTTCACTCCCCAACAGCCGATCTCCTCGGTCCTCACCTAGTCACCCTCGCTCCCTCAGCAAATCTTGCCGACTCACCCTCACTCTCACGACCTCGGCGGCTCACGAACTCCTCATCCTCACACTCACGACTTCGCCCCTCATGACCTCCTCACCCTCACCCTCACGATCTCCTCAGCCTCACCCACTCTGCATCGAATTCCTCAACCACTTACATCAAAGATTTCTTTCTTGATTTCTTTCTTAATTTCAAGAGAAAAAAAAGTGGAAACGGCTAAAGTAGTAGAATCTACGGGTCGGATCGTAGTCAGCAAAAATCCTATTTAAGATAAGTGATAAACCTTTTTCTGAACTTTTGCTTTTGGAGCTGAAGTCTTTTGTATTGTTTAAATTATATTTCTGGATATTTTTTTAGTTCTGAATTTGAGTTTCTGTTTATGCTTCATTGGTTCGGGTCCAACCCGACCCGACCCAAAAATTTCGGGTTGGGTTGAACACGAGTCAGTTCGGGTTTGGTTTGGGTTTTTTGAAAACTCGAAATTTCCGGGTTGGTCAGGTTATCGCCCAAACCTGACTCATGTGCACCCTTAGATTTTAGGGTCATTGCTCGGAGGTTCATAGATCCCGAGCTTGTCTCATAGGCTTTTGAGTGCACCGAGATACTCAGTTACAGTTTTCTACCCTTGTTTTGTTTGCGCTAGTTCTTGCTTGACTTTAAAATTGTGGGCGAAGTTTTGTTGTTTACCATACAAATCATGAATGGCGTCCCAGAGCTCTTTGGCCGAGTTGGGGTAGATGAACAACTCCACTATCTGAGGTTGCATGGAGTTGAGCACCCATGTCATCGTGACTTGATCAGCGGTATGCCACTCGTCTATCTTAGAGTCGTCGGTTGTTGGTTTTGTTGTGTGTCTAGTGATATGACCAAGTTTTCCCTTACCGCTGATAGACAATGTGACTGATCGAGCCCATGAAAGATAATTTGTCATGTTAAGGAGTTGGGTGGTGAGTCTTTGCGGTGCCACTCCTTCTGATGTCATGGCGAGGGTTTGGAGGTTGTGTTTTGCGTCAGCCCCCCCCCCCCCCCCCCCCCCCCCCCCCCCCCCCCCCCCGTCGGATTACCGATGATGGACCGGGTTGGCTTGGGTCTGAGGTCAGGAGGACTGATGATGTTTTGGGAGTTTTTTTGTTTTGGGGTGGTCGGATCTGTGATAAATAGGGAGGTCTGAGGTGGTGGTTTTGGGGGGTCGTCGTCAATGATGCAACCCTAATTCTGAGATCGTTGCTCTGATACCATATTGAAATTGATTTGTGTATTTGATTATTCTATGTATCGTGTTTACAAAGATGCGAGTATATAAAGGATGATACAATAGCCGTTGTAGACATTCCTAATGTGGATAATCAGATTTGCTAATTGATATTTATCTGTGTATGTGATGTTGTTTCCTTCGGTGTGGATTGCTTGTGGAGATATTGTCCATAACGGACTATGATGACCGTTGGAGTACAAGACAATGCGGGTATTTCAACATATCACACGTCACTTGTGAAAATCCTAGCAATTCCTTCAACAATCTAAGCAGGCCATACAGGGATGAGACGACGTATGAAAAAGAAAAAAAAACAAGTTGGATTATTTCGGATTTCCTAGTGGATTATAGTTAGTTTCATAGTCAATTTCATATCCTCTCTTCTGTAATATACCACCTGTTAAAAAGCGAAGCAAACACGCCTGTGTTTACTTAATATATATGTCTACAGTCTAACTACTCGACAAAATAGTGTAGCTTTAGCTTTGTTGCCTTAGATTTTGTTGCCTCCTGTTTGATTTGACACACCCAACAGTTCCAACCAAACTTGTAGCTTTGTTCTTAAGCTTTATTAAACTTTCTGATTAATATATCATTAACTCGAACTGCAAACATGAAATAATGTGGATTATGCTCTTCGGCCATCTGTTAGGGTCGGGTCCGGCAAGACCCGACCCCAAAGCCCTTAACCAGGGCTGGCGCCTGGTTGGGCGCTACCTGGGTCGGCAGGTGAGGCAACGTGGCCTCACCGGGTTGGTTGGTTTTTTTAAAGAAATTATTAAAAATTATTTATATATATTTGTTAAATAATATTTTATTGATATGTATATATATTTATATAATTAGAATAAATTTCTGAAAATTAAAATAAATGAAAATATTAAAATCAATCAATTTAAATTTAATATACTAATACAAAATTAGTGGAAAATCCCCGAATCCAAAATACATTGTGTTTGGTTTCCCAACGAGATAGAACACCGCTCGCTCACCGGAGAACGAGACCCCTGACTAACCTCTCGAAGTGAAAATCATAAGTATGAGTCAATTTTAACCCAAATAAAGGAAATTAATTTTACTTAAACTGATTAACAACCAAAAGTACATAACACAAACTACTTCCATAATTTTAATATGTAGTTGTCGAAATTTAATTAAATCTAACTTTGGCGTGTTATTCGTAATTATCGTAATTTAATTAGATTAAGTCATTGTAAAAATAATTTATTTTATACTTTGTGAATTATTGGGATGAAATAGAAAATGTGGTAAAAATGATATAGATAAGAGAGAGTGTTGAAAGTGGGGCTGTGGTTAAAGAGTGAAAAATAAATTGAATTAGGTTATGGACTGCATGGTATTTTTGTTGACGTAACTGAAAAAAAAACTGAGGTCGTGGGAAATTTGGAATTGAAGTTAAGGATGGCCTTAGCATGATCTGAAGAAGGAATCCAAAATCCGTACAGAGAAATTGTGTTTCCTACTTTATACTGTTTATATTCGTTCCACTTCCTCAACGTCGTCAACTCTTCTATTCACACTTCAATGCGAATAGGTAATAGTATGTTGGCTTGTATAGTTATATGTTGTATTATTGGTCGAAGCTTAGCTCACGAGCGTGGTCTTGGAGATATTATATATCAATAGCTTGATGTTTTTTGAGACAACTTGTAACATCGTGATTTAGTCACTGACATTTTTTTAAGGTTGAGACATATTAATTCAACTGTTCTGGCGACGCTTGCAACTTCTATTTTTATGTCAATGCAACTGTCAATTCATTAAAAATTGCACATATTAACATTGCATAGATTACGAGGGCAGAAAATGGAATATACGTCAGATTTTGGAGGTCTATACGTCGGCAACTCAACTCCCCTGACCCGACGTATATATTTGTGTCGTGTATATACCTAGACGTCGGTTACTTAAAACCCGACTTCTATACCTAACACATAGACGACGGTCACCACAAACAACCGACATCTATATCTAATCAATAGACGTCGGTTGTTTATTACGACCGACGTCTATACAAAATAAGTTTTTTCAGCATAAATAAATATTTAACTAAACTAAATCATAAACTAAATGGAATTGTTTATGTTTTAGGGTCATATAAACAAAATCACGTGTAATCATAAACTAAACCATATTATAATGTTTCAGAACCGGTAGAAGTGTGCATGAATAAAAATAAGATAATGAGCTAATATTACTTGCCAAACATCTCTTATACTTGCTAAACATTTTTAAGTAATATTACTTTCATTCCATTTATCTCTCTAATAAAATAAGAGAAATTTATATTCTTATCTTTTGTCTCAATTTCTCTCACATTCAAGCACACGATTAAGGATTTCGCATTTTCAGAAAACTCAAAAAAATATCATTTAGATAAGAAGGTTAATAAGACCTTTATTTGGATTTATCTCTTGGAAAATATCCTTGTAAATCATCACTCATCACTCACGTATTGCATATATAACTACATATATACTCATTTAAATCATCCAACCAACCCAACCCAATGAATGAGTGAAATTAAATGATATCTCATTAATAAAGCTCGCATCCATCATCATAACATATAGCAATAACATATCACAAAATGAATGAAACCTTCACAACATGTCAAGAACTAGAGCAAAATTTACACTTTGGCAACCAAATCAATCTCCATTCACACTCCATTCTCGACAACCAAACAAATACAAAATTCACAATCTCCAAAACCAAACTAAACAAATCCAAATCCAAACACCAAAATCTGAACATATTAAATATGGGGACCTAATGAAACAAGATACAAGATAAGGGTGCAACATTGTGGTGGTTAAGCACGAACCAGAGGAGGAGGAGGAGATAGTTGTTGTCGATGTCGCGGGGGAGGTCGGAGGTCACAGCTGCGGGGACGGTGGTCGCGGAGGCTGTGGCGGTGGGAAGTGGAGGAAGATGGCCGGGGTCGCGGAGTGCGCTGGTCAGAAATTTGTCGAAGTGGAGAAAGACAGTTAGGGTTTGCTCGGGTTTTGGTAAGGATAAAAGATAAAAACTGAAATCTTGTAGGACTTATAAAGGGACCTATAAACGTCAGTTGTACCACAAACCCGACGTCTATACCCCGGGGGAATAGACGTCGGCTATACCATATATCTGACTGTTGGATTTCGTGCCCTATAGTATGTATATATTTTCGAAATTTTATAAACATATATGATCAAAACATTCATATTTTCTTCGATTTTCATATAGACATGCATTTGTTTATCCTAATTGTTTAACATGCATTAGAACAAACAATTGCAAAGAGGATCATACCTAGAGGTTCTCTAAAACCTCTTGAAGATCCGGAGTCACGTTGCTGCTCGAATCGCCCGGTGGATTGCCTCCGAGTATTCACCAAACACTAAACGAGATTGGAGAGAGAAGAGCTAGCCTCTCAATCTCCAATAGGATTTAGAATCCAATTACTAACCCCTCTTTAGTTCCCTTGAGAAGAAGATCTCTGAAGACTAAAACTAACTTAAGAATTAAGGAAATTTCGTGGAGAATTATGGAGAGAGATTTTTGCATGAGAAAATAATGAATTAATTAATGAGGTAATGAGATAAACTTGTATTTATAAGTTCTCTCCAAATTACCTATTCATGTGCAACCTCTTGCCCATGTTTTCATGCAAACTTCCATCTAACCATCCATTATTTACTAACAAATAATCTCAGCCACGAATTAAATCAATTATGCACCAATTCCATGCATTATCTAATTAATTCTTAAATTAATTCTGTAGATAACCGTCTAGACCAGTCGACCGTTTGAGGTTCGGTCGACCGCTCGAACCAAGTTTCGGTCGACCGTTGGACACTTGGTCGACCGTTCACAACAATAAAATATTTCATCGCAATGTTCGGTCGACCGACCGATAGATTCGGTTGACCGTTCCGAACAGATGAAAATTCCCTGTTATCGGTCGAGACGTGTCCGGTCGACCGTGCACCTACCGGTTGACCGTTTACTGCTAACCGGTCGACCGTTTTGCACAGTACTGCAGAGTTGTCAAATTTCGGTTTAACCCCTACAAAAATTGACATTTCGGGATTAGTAGTAAATTCACAAGTTATGTAACACATTATCCTATGTAATGATAAATCATTACACCCCATAATATTTACATCACATATGAATTTAATTTAGATTCTAATTATGTTATTAATCACAACATAATTTTGATTTTGATTGTTCACCCCATGTGTCATATTTTCTACATGAAATCCGACACATCTTATAAACGGTATCTAGCTACACAATATAGCTCCCAATTAGTTAGATGTCTTAATTCCACTCGAATCAAAACCCGATCCATTTAGTGATGAAGTGCACCACTTGTGTCCGTCCATTGCCTCATGATATTAAAAATACACACAAAGTAGTTTTGTGCCATCTTTGTATTAGTATTCATTTCTCGATCTCTTTAAGCTAGTTACAAATATGTGACTTAACTCAAATCACATTGTGCACATTATAACTTTGCTTTATCAAAGGGCCCACTAATATATTCACTCAATTAAGAGGGGCAATGATAATCTTTTGACTAACTATCTTCTCCAACAAAAGTCATACTTAACCAACTAATGTCTTTACACTACACTCATCGATAACTCAAGACACTAGTCTAATTAAGCAATTCTTAAGTGATCGGATATAAGTCTCATATCGAAGGACCAAAGACACAGTAAAATATTAATGACACAGAAACACATTTCTATAATATTTTACTTGTTAGGTCTATTCAGTATACAAAAGTAATATTTTCCTCTTTTGTGTACTCGTGTTGTCACTCACTTGCTGAGCTACAATGATCTATGACCAACACGACAATCTTAACTCGGTAATTAATGTCTCATGTTAATTACCATGATTGCGAATATCTTTTGTTTTATGTAAAACAATAACTTTTAGAGCTCTACGGTTAAGGACTAAGAGCATCTTCCTTAACACTTCTAAAAATAGAATAACATAAACAAGAAACAAAATGATTTCTCATTCAATTCATAACAATTGACATTTAAAAGTAAAACTTTTAGAACACATTCCCTTCAACGACGTCTATAGGTCGACGTTTATAACTTGAAGGATAACAGTCGGGATATAGACGTTAGTTTCAATACATGTTTCAACAATCGACGTCTAGAAGACCCAATAAACGTCGACCGTGTTAATAGCTGATGTCTATACCTATAGACGTCGGTTATTAATAAGGCTAACGTCTATTGGGCGACGAGTATTCACTATTCTACACTCGTGGATGCTTTGATAAAATAGTAATTCCTTTTATCTCCTCAGAGATAAAGCTAATAAATACTTCGTGCAGCTATATTAATTTCCTTCCTAGAAGCATGTGCAACTCTTTAGTGAAAGAAAGAAGGTGATTCAAGGTGGCTAAGTAGGCCAAATGATGAAGTGACACCAATATTTGATAATTGGGTGTGAACCTAGATTAACTCGTACTAAAAGAAAGTGCCCTGATCTAGAGGATTTAAAACCCGAACCAACATAAGCATTGATACAACCTACAGTTTGGTTTGTATCATATTTGGTATGAACTTGTAGGGTAAGACTGCTTTGTAAACCAATTGTATCAGACAAGAACCCGTTTAGTGTCATACCAAGAAAGTGCCCTAATCCTCTCTTCTCTTGATCTAAGATTTTGAGACCACTTGCATGGTATATATTAGAGCTTTCTGATCCCTTCGACCATTGCGATGGTCTCTGGATGTAAAACTCCATACTTGTACTCCTTCCCTTCCACTCTAAGCATCAGTAACTTCAGCATTTTTGAATTGCTTACAATAGCTGATTTCTTGTTATATGAGATGCAAGTCATTTGGTTGGTTAATTAACTCTCGGGGTCTAATGGTGTTCCTTGATGGGAGTGCCCTTGCTCCCTCAAAGACGAAGATGAATCGCATTGGAAACTCCAGGAAAGATTGACGATGAGGGATTTGAGGTGTCATACTCCATCTGAAATTCTAGAAATAGAATGACAATTTTATCAAGATTTATTGTGAATCACAATTTTATCAAAGTTTTGATCGATGTCTTACATATAATCTACCTTGGAAAAGAAATATATATGTACATAAGTTTATTAACAAGTAAGCTTGGTTGTGGCGATGCCTAATATACTAATATGTGTAAGTTGCAATGTTAAAGTGGATATTGGTTTAATGATCCTTTTGGTTGATGTTTCAAATAAATGATACAAGTGTGAGTTGCAATTTGTAAAGGTGTGCAACATGAGAAAAATATGAATTGAGAAAAGGAGAGACGATGGGATTGTTTTTGTAGAAAACCACAGCGGTTTCTTGATTCTTCACGATCGAACCCGAACAGAACTTTCGCTGGGATGATGACAACATTGTGGCGGTGACTATGGTGATCGGAGAATTGAACGATCGGGAGGAGTTGATTGAGGTCTTGATTTTGATGATTTGGTGATTAGTTTCCAAGATCGATGTGGATCTTGGTGTTTGATCAATAATGGGGAAGGAGATCAGAAGTGAGACGATTGAGAAAGGAAAGTAAAGAATATTGTTTCTGTTATTGATTAAAATAATAGTAAGACCCTTATATAGGGTTGTTTACATGGGTTAATCGGGTATGATGATGATCTGATCCGATTATGCAACTGAGTTCTGGGTAATTGGTTAAAATGATCCAATTACCTGGTGACTCTTACAATGATAATTCATGTCCTGTGTACATCATCATAAGTAATTGAAAAATCTAAAATACATGATTTACAGAACTGTCATTAATTCCAACAGTCCTCCTCAAGTTGGAGAATGTATGTTATACATTCCCAACTTGGAAATAAGCTCATGGAACCTGTTGGAACACAAAGCCTTGGTGAAGACGTCTGAAATTTGAAGTTGAGTGTTGATGTATTTGGTTTGGATAATGCCTGCCTTGATCTTCTCTCTAATGAGATGACAGTCTATCTCTATATGTTTGGTTCTCTCATGGAATACCGGATTGGTTGCGATGTGTAGTGCCGATTGATTGTCACAATACAAAGTTGCCGCAGATTTGTGGTGGACATCGAGATCCTTCAAGAGCATAAGAAGCCATGTTATCTCACATGAAGTGTTAGCCATTGACCTATACTCGGCTTCAGCAGAAGATCGAGAAATGGTTGCTTGCTTCTTGGTCTTCCACGAAATATGTGAATTTCCAAGGAACACAGCAAAACCGGTGGTGGAACGCCTTGTGAGAGGACAACTGGCCCAATCTGAGTCACAAAAGCCTTTGAGAAGTGGTTGATTTTGAGCAGCAAAATGAAGACCGTGTCCTGGAGCACCCTTGATGTACTTGACAATCCTATATGCAGCTTGTAGATGTCTTTTGCCTGGTTTGCTCATGAATTGGCTGAGGAAGTTAACCGGGAATGTAATGTCTGGCCGGGTGATAGTGAGATAAAGCAACCTCCCTATTAGCCTCCTATATTGAGTGGGATCTTCAAGAGTTTCACCGGTATCCTCAGCCAATTTATGATTGACTTCTAGAGGAGTTGGAAAGGGTTTTGATCCCAGCAACCCTGTGTCTTTGAGAATTTGCATTGCATACTTCCGCTGATTGAGATTTATCCCTTTCTTGCTCTTAGCTACCTCCAAGCCTAAGAAGTACTTTAGCTCTCCCAAATCCTTGATGTGGAAGTGTTGCTTCAGTTTGGCTTTAAGTTGAGTAATTATGTCGTTGTTATTTCCTGCAATTAATATGTCATCAACATAAACCAATATGACAGTAAAAGAGTCTTTGGTTTGGGATGTGAATAGAGAATAGTCTGCCTTTGATTGGTTGTACCCCAGATTTTCTAAAGATGTAGATAATTTTTCAAACCAACATATAGATGATTGCTTAAGACCATATATGGATTTGTTTAATTTACAAACCATGTTTCTTCCTTGTTTTTCAAAACCAGGTGGGTTAATCATGTAGACATCTTCCTTTAAGTCTCCTTGTAAAAAAGCATTATGAACATCTAGTTGATGAAGAAACCAATCATTAATCGCAGCCAGACTTAAAACTGTACGAACAGTAACCATTTTAGTTACGGGTGCGAATGTATCATGAAAATCTAATCCTTCAATCTGGTTAAACCCTTTAGCTACTAATCTAGCCTTATATCTTTCTATTTCTCCTTTAGCATTATACTTTATTTTGTAGACCCACTTACATCCAATAGGTTTTTTTAGGTGGCAATTCAACTATGTCCCATGTGTTGTTAATTCTTAAGGCATTTATTTCATTTTTCATAGCATCAACCCATTTGGTGTCATTGCAAGCTTCTTTGTAGCTAGTTGGTTCATAAGTATCATCTATGTTATGTAAGTAGCATGCATATCTAGAAGAAATAGAATTTGTACTTAGGAAGTTGTTGATAGGATACCTGGTTGCTCTCTTTACATTGTTGCTTAGAGAGGATCTTACCTGTGATCCATGATCATTGCTTGCTAAGTTGGTGCTTAGTGTGGGGCATTCAAAGTCTTTAAGTAGGACTGATCTCACCTGAGTCCTTGATGATCGCCTTGGCTGATCTGTATCCTGGGGTGACTGGTCTTGAACTTGAATAACAACATCTAAATCATTTTGATCGTCCATGATAATATTTGGTTCTTCTATAGTGTTTGTGGGATTCTGAATTTGTTGGTTCAAAATGTCATTCTCATGGTGAATGGATTGAATTAGTGTGGCATTTTCATGACAATGATTTTGTTCATTAGTTGGACTACCTCTAACATTTTCCAAAATCATGGGGGCAAGTAGCAGTATTATTTATGTCATTAATAGTCTTAGTTGTGATATCATGGTATGGGAATATATGTTCATGAAAAACCACATCTCGAGTGACAATTATTTTCCTATTTTGAATGTCAAAGAGTCTATAACCCTTTTTATCTTGTGGATATCCTATGAAAACACATTTATGGGATCTTTTGTCAAATTTATCATTTATTTGCAGGTTGGTTGAATAACATAAGCATCCAAATACTCTTAAATGAGAGTAATCGGGTGTTTTGTTAAATAACATTTCATAAGGGGTTTTATTGTTGAAAATTCTAGTGGGCATTCTATTTATTAAGTGAGTAGCTGTAAGAATACAATCACTCCAGAAAAGCATGGGTATGTTAGATTGAAATTTAAGTGCCCTAGCTACTTCTAAAATATGCCTATGTTTTCTTTCTACCAATCCATTTTGTTGAGGAGTGTATGGACAACTCTTTTCATGTATGATCCCATGAAGAGTAAATAATTCCTGCACTAAGTTAGATAAAAATTCCTTGCCGTTGTCACTTCTAACTCTCTTAACTCTAGTATCATGCTGATTTTGAACCATGGTAATAAAATATTTAATTATAGTATAAGTATCTGACTTAGTTTTCATAAGAAAGGTCCATGTTACTCTGCTGAAGTCATCAACTATGGTTAGATAATAATGATAACCATTAAAAGAAGTTGTAGAGTATTTGCCCCAAATATCCATATGAATCAATTCAAAAGGAATACAAGTAGTAGTAACACTGCTAGGAAATGGAATTCTTGCTTGTTTAGCTAATGGACAAGTCTCACAATGTAAATCCTGATCTACAAATACACTTTTATCTATATTAGCTATCAATTGAATTTTGTTGTAAGGTAAATGACCTAATCTCTTATGCCAATCTGGCATCCTTTTGCAGGTATTCAGCATTACAGAAGCATGGTTATCCTCAGTGACAGGTTGATCTGAGTAGATGTAGAGATTGCCCACCTCTTTACCCATACCAATCATCTTCCTCTGAACCATGTCCTGGATAAGGCAAAAGGTAGGGTAGAAATTTACAGAACTATGTGAATGTTTTGCTAGTTTAGCTACAGAAATTAGATTAAGTTTAAATTCTGGTATGTATAGTACTCTATGAAGAATTAACATGTTGCTAAGCTTGACATTTCCTATGTATTCGGCAATGACAATCTTATCATTAGGTAGTTTAATTGGGACTCCTTTATGCAATTTAGTCAAGTTATTCATCATGGAAGTATTTGAGCACATATGGTCAGTTGCCCCACTATCAATTATCCAAGACAAGTTAGTTATTGAAGAATAACAAGAAATTATACCTGCAACGTTTGCTTGAGCTATGACCTCACCCTTGTTGAGGATTTGCATGATTTGCTTGTATTGATCAGGGGTGATGTTGCATTCTCCAACTTGGTTCTCAGCAGCAAACACTTTGGCTGGTTCCATACGTTGTTGTTGGTTGTTGTTGTTGCTATCCTTCTGGCTTCCTTTATTCTTCTTTTGATAATTGTTGCTTCTTGGAGGGAAGCCAACTATCTAGTAACATTTGTCCACTGTATGGCCTTGTTTTTTGCAATTGGTACAAATGGGCTTATCTCCCTTGTTTTGGGACTGATTCTGGGTTTGGTTGTTGTTGTTCCCTTTATGGTTATAGGGTTGTCTCCCTACTGCTAGAGCTGAGGCATCTTGTAAAGTAGGGTTTGATCCTCCTATCTCTCTCTGTTTTTCTTCTTGGAGAAGAAGGGAGTAGACTTTATTTATTGGTGGGAGTGGAATGGATAATAGTATTTGGCCTCGAATAGCAGAATATGAATCATTCAGACCTAAAAGAAATTGAATGGTCTTGTCTTGTTCAAGCTGATCATTGAATTTCTTTATGAAACCACAGGAGCACCCTCCACAACAACAAGGTGGAATTTTTGTGTGAGATGATAACTCATCCCAAAGTCCTCTGATTCTTGAAAAATAACCACTAATATTCAAGTTTTCTTGATTTAGTGCATATAAATTCCTTTTTAGTTGGAAAACCCTAGGCAAGTTTGTTTGGGCAAACCTATCCTCAAGATCTTTCCACATCTCAACTGCACTATCATAGTATATCACACTATCAAGTATTTCTTGATCTAAAGTGGTCATTATCCATGACATAACCATGTCATTAGCCCTTTTCCACTTAGCATATTCTACTGGGTTGGTTTCTTTTGATGGTTGTTTGATACTACCGTCAACAAATCCATACTTGTCCTTAGCATATAATGCAACTCTCATTGCTCTGGACCAAGTAGAATAGTTGTCACCATTTAGGATTTTGGATATTAGATTAGTACCTGGGTTATCCGACGGCAATAAACTATAAGCCCCATTTCCTTGGTCTAACGTTGTCGTTGATTGCTTCTGGATTTCGATCTGGTCTGAGTTGGTCATCTTCGTCCTTGGTTCTTGATCTTCGTTAACAGTTGATCTTGACCCTTTGCTCTGATACCATGTAGAAAACCACAGCGGTTTCTTGATTCTTCACGATCGAACCCGAACAGAACTTTCGCTGGGATGATGACAACGTTGTGGCGGTGACTATGGTGATCGGAGAATTGAACGATCAGGAGGAGTTGATTGAGGTCTTGATTTTGATGATTTGGTGATTAGTTTCCAAGATCGATGTGGATCTTGGTGTTTGATCAATAATGGGGAAGGAGATCAGAAGTGAGACGATTGAGAAAGGAAAGTAAAGAATATTGTTTCTGTTATTGATTAAAATAATAGTAAGACCCTTATATAGGGTTGTTTACATGGGTTAATCGGGTATGATGATGATCTGATCCGATTATGCAACTGAGTTCTGGGTAATTGGTTAAAATGATCCAATTACCTAGTGACTCTTACAATGATAATTCATGTCCTGTGTACATCATCATAAGTAATTGAAAAATCTAAAATACATGATTTACAGAACTGTCATTAATTCCAACAGTTTTTGCTCATTTGTGTCTTGAGAAATTTACACGTCATCTCATCATAAGTAGTAAAATACTGATTGGCTGATTTGCTATTATCATATCATGTTATCTTTTTAACATTGTATCCATATCTTCATATACATCTTTTGGATTTTTTTTTTGATACGCATATATGAGACGATGGAGGTTCCAAATGCAGACCATGTCCTCTGAAAATGATCATATAATCTCCTGAAGGCTTGATCATCAACTTTAATGTGAGGATATGCTCACCATTGTTTTCAACTCGATCAACACATCAAAGGAACCTTAAGAAGTACTTCGATTTACCTTCACTCGAAACTATGAGGAGAAACAATTTTATCTCCTTCAAACAACTTCAGATATTAAGGAAGAAAAACTTCCATAGTTTCAATAAGAGCATGTACAGTCATGACCTAGGTCATTCACTTTCTCTTTCATTTTTCTCTCCATGCCACGTCATCATGACTCAACATCATATTTCTCTTTCACTATTTGTCACTTAATCATGACCTAGGTCATCTCACTCTCTTTCCTCCACAACATTAATTTTCTTCTCAAATTTCATTCTATTCCAAAATTATTTATATTTACCAAAAACATCAATAATCTATTTGGAAAAAAACAAAATAACAATCAATCTCATATTTCTTTATTGCATATACTTTATTTATTTAACACACTTATCTACAGTACGCGCGTGATGTCTTATCTTGTCGGACTGACAATCTACAATACGCATGTGATGTCTTATCTTGTCGAACTGACAATCTACAGTATGCACGTAATTCTTTATCTTATCGGACTTACAATCTACAGTACGTACGTGATTTCAAATTCGAAATCTTGTCTGGGAATATAATTATCTTAAAATAATCTTCATGAAACTAATAATCTGGAAAACCTGTTTAGGAAGCTAAGCTAAATCAGAAAAGTTCTCTATAAATACCCTCAAGTCCACCATAGTCATCACACACAACTTCATTTCCCTCAACCTTTCAAACTCTCCTGAACTCATGTCTTCTCCTAACCACAACACTGAGGGTCATCAAAACCACTGGTCCCTCGTCGTCTTTTTAAACCTCAAGGATTTGCCGTGTACTCCCAACAAGATCCCAACTACCGACCTATTCTTCCACGCGGCGTAGGAAGTAGTACCCAACAATTTCCTGAACCATACTAGGGGAGCTCCCAACAATACTCTGAACATTTACCCCCGCACCAAAACTGAGGGAGCTCCCAACAATACTTTAAACATTCACCCTGACACCAAAACTGAAGGAGTACATCCCAACTCGGCGAGAGAAGATAGTGTTGGAACGAGAGAAAGAAGAAACTCATCGGGCTTCTATGAAGTACGACCTTTATATTTCACTTTTGAAGGTCAAGGAACTCGACATCTTGACCCCGAAGAATGAAATTAATCTGGAAAGTATTAGTGACGAAATCTTTAAGTAGAACTTCATTGTTTTTTTCCAATTTATGACATATCTTCTCTATTTTCACTTTAAGTCTTATCTTCCCTATTTATTTTATCAGTTTGGAATTTCAGTTTAGTTGTTGTTTCTACTATAAATTTGGTAAAATATTTCATATTTTAGATAAGTTTGTGTATTTCAGTATAATTTTCGTACTTTAATTATAACGTTATCAAAATATAATCAACTTTAATTCCAATTATTATCAAAATATAAAGTACAACTACTTAAATCTTAATTATTTATCAAAATATAAACTTCTAATTATTAAAACAAAAAATAAAATAAAAATAAAAAAATAAAAATAAAAAAACTCGTTGGCACAACCTCCACGGAGCGACCAGGTGGGGGTTGTCCCTGGTCATGGGGTGGGAGACGACCTGTTATCGATGCTCTAAACATCTTCGCAAAGTCAAGCTCCACTATGATAAGCTCGCAAGGCATAGTACGACGTATCTACAACGAACAAAGGTGTTTTAGGAATTATACGAACGTGCATTTTTCATATGCTTGTCATCTCAATGGTCGACCAATCTAGAGACCGGCCAATAGTTTCTACTATCTGATTCGAATTGCGAGCAACCACTTGTTTTTGTCCTATCTTAAACTTCCATAATAATCAATTAACAATCTTTACGATTGGTCATTGTCATCATATTTTGGCAATTACGATGAATGAAGTAAAAATACTTTTTAATTCAAATAACTCACAAACTTACATTTTGACGTGTATGTAGCCGAATATTTTTCTTCGTAGATGTTTGTGTTTAATTCGAATTTTCTAGTATGCCAAGAGAAAACCAACAAATTATTTCCATTTTTTCGTAAACTCTTGTAAATACTATATGCTTCACAAATTCTAATGTGGGACCAGCGGAACCCAATTAAAACAACAAGATTACATCATCTCCATATGTGATGAGGCGATTGGTCTACAATATAGACAAGAAGACAAAAACAAAGAAAAGGAAAGATCAATGGACGGCTATGCTATTGCTAATTTTCTGTGGAGGGAACATTTGAATACGTAGAAATATAATAATGGGATGCCAACAAGTGGGTCGCGTCAACCCCACTCAAACACACACACACACAAGATCAAACATTCACATCAAATTTGTCCTGCCATGTCGTCATTGCTGATTAGATTGGGAATCAGAGGGTGTAAATGGGGCAGGTATATTTGTTCGGTGGTGAATCGCCATGTTTATTTTTACAAGTAGCAGAGCTTAATTTTAAGGGTTATTTGATTGGATCCACTTCAAAAGATATTGGATTGGCTATTTACACTTATTTTTAGATTTTGCTTAAATACACCTGATTTCTTTTAAAATTAGTTTTGTAAACGTGCAGTACAATGAGATCCACAAAATGCAGCACCTTGGATATTTGCAGAGTAACTCAAGAAAATACATAAAATTCTTTTCAAGTCCTTAAATTTCATTTTTTCTTCAAAACATTTATTTAATACTATGGTTTAACGTAAGTTAGATTAAATCTTTTACCTTTCGTTCATGTACCCAAGAAAACCACCTAGTCTAAACTCATTTTGGAACGATTTGTAGAGTACTCTAAGAAAAGTCATGAAATTTTAGTCATATCCATAATTTTGGACATATTGTTGAGCGACCCAAGACAAATCGTTATCAAAATCCGTAATTTTTTTTGTATAAATGTGTTTTGACTAAGTGATGTTTGTTAAGTATATAAAAAGAAAAATAAAGTTTATAATCTAAACATAAATGTGTAACCACCTTTAAATTAAATACTAGTATTGAAAAAAAAAACTGAACTGCTAAACATCGCCCCAAAATTACTTAAATCGCCCCTTGAAATTACCAAATTGCCCTTCCTCCTATTTTTGCTTATATATCTCACAATTTCACTCTTTTTTCAAAACTTTCTCTTCCTATACCTACTACACAAGATTACGAATGTCTCGGAGGCCAGGCAAGCAGCCAGCAGTTCCCCCGGTGTACCCGTATGAGGTAACATTACGTTATTTATTTGTTTTTAAAAATAAAAAAAAAGTCGTCGGCGTCCGAGGGAGACGCCCCCCGCATGGGGCGGGCGTCCGAGGAAGCCGCTCCCCCTATGGGAAGCAGCACCGCGTCATCCACGTAGACGGGGGATATCTGCTTCGGTCAGGAGAGAGAGGGAGGCATTACGTCGTCGTGAGGAGGAGGATGATTCCTTCGATGATGAGCATGTGGATAGTTTCGACGACGAGAGCGACGATGATGGCCCGTATGAGTTAGTGCGGCCGGAGGTGGAGAGGCAGGGGGATTATAGCGGAGAACGTGGTCGAGCGGGTACTTCTACTTCCACCGGATGGAGGGTGCAGAAGGGTAGGGGTGGGAGGTTTACGACCGGGGATTCGAGCTCGTGCACTGTAGATCCTCGCGCTCAGAAGAAGAGGAGGGTCCAGGATGATTCTTGGATCGTGAGCAGTATGACGCCTGGTGGTCCTTTAGATGGGAGCGTCATTCCTAGTTTCTGGGGTCACATCGCTAGACGGATCTGGGATGGAGAGGATCGGAAGGTTCTGAAGTGCCATAATCGGCACAGAGCCTGTACAGCACTACAGGGTTGGCGGTCTACACTGAGTGCTGATATCAGAGAGGAGATTAGTACCACGCATTTGGGGCACTTACCGTACAGCATGTTCCCTTATCTCGACATGCCTTTGATTTCTGCGTTTGTGGAGCGGTGGCAGCCTGACACCAACACTTTTCACATGCCTTTCGGAGAGATGACGATCATGCTTCACGATGTTTTCCATATCCTGCGCATTCCTGTGGATGGTCGTCTGGTTAGTGCTCAGGGGTCGACATCTGAGCTGAGGTGTTATGTGGCAGAGTTGCTTGGTGTCACACCTGATGGCCTGGCGAGAGATACAGCTTTATGGAGTGGTGGTGGTGTCGGCATCGACTCCCTTGAGGACCTATGCAGACGGGCACGACCTCCGCGGGCCGATGATACACAGTTGACGGCGTACCTATTTTTGATGCTCGGAGCCGTCTTGTTTGTCGACAAGAGTGGTTGCCGGATCAGACCACGCGATCTATTGGAGGCTAGGGACCCGGAGACTGTTCGTGAGTACTCGTGGGGCTCAGCGACGTTAGCATACCTGTACCGTCAGCTTGGGATAGCTAGCCGTGCGGATTGTTCTGGGATTGCAGGTTGTCTTACGCTGCTGCAGGGATGGTATACCTGATCCTCCCCTCACAGACGAAGAACCAGAAGATCGACCACGACCTTTGCTTCCACTACCGGAAGAACGACCACGACCTCTACTCCCACTACCTGAAGATCGACCACTACCTCGCTCTGCATACTCAAACGCACTAGGGTCTCGTCGTGTCGACTTTCCCCTTGGTCGACCTCGTAGCTTTGTTTTTACTGCAGGCTCTTTCAAATTCGAATGTTCGGGGTGTAGCTGCTCGAATAAAACCCGAGAGGCAGATCGAATTACGGTAGGGTCACTTCCTGCAATCTCATCAACCAGACTGCGAAAATGTTCGGCGTCTTGAGCTGCCTGAGACACAAACTCTGCGTTCCCGGCTCCTTCCCCAATGACAAGTGTCCTCCAGAACGGATGAATCTGCTCTAAGTAAATTCCGTTTTCTGATTCAAGACATCCACGGATGGTACATGCGCAAGGTATCCCATGAGAAGTCAGAAAAGCGCACTCGCAACGATATTCAACTTCATCATCTAACTGTTGCATTCTCTTCACCTCCTGACTCAGCAACTGCAAACAGTGATGCGAAACTCTACCATTTATGTGACGATATAGAGCATGTCTGAAATTAGTCAAATTTCGCCGTCTCGAGTCTTCAAGAAAGTTTCGAATATTCGTCAGCTGCATTTCAGTAGCCGCGTTGACGCGCTCGAAAAGAGTGTCCAGAGCTGCAGTCGATGTAGAAATCCACTCTTTTAGAGCCGAATGAGCACTTTCGACCCTACAATTCGTGGTGTTCCCAAAATGAAGGACTTTGTTCGTACAATTCAGCACAAACTTTTCTTTATGCACCAACCACGTGGTGTCCAGATACTCCGTGATAGCCGGCCACGATCTATACAAATCTTTCAGAGCATACACAGCTCTATCATACTCGGCTTCTGAAGTAGAAAGCATGATCTTCCTCCATCTTCCACGCCTCAAAGTCTCTGCCATCTCCTTATTCTTGCCGAATACGTGGTATGCGTAATTCAATACGTCTTTGTTGATGTGCCATGTGCAGAGTAAATGAGCAGAGTCAGGAAAAACCTCTCTCACTGGTCGCATAAGGCCTAACTCCCGGTCTGTTATTATTGCAGTCGGGCTGACAGTCCCCAATAACAGATCTCTCAACTTCTCCATCACCCACAAATAACTGGAGTAAGATTCATCCATCAAAATCGCATATCCAATAAGGAAATTCATGTTTGCTGGTGTGACCCCAATCATTTCGAACAAAGGCATCTTATACTTGTTCGTCTTGTAAGTCGAATCCATGCAGATAACGAAAGGATATGTCCGCAACAACTGGACTGACGTCGGATGTGCCAAAAAAGCGTGAGTGACGACATCAGTTTCTGGATCCGCCATAATCCAATGTAAGTACTCACACTGCACTGCTTGGTAGAGAAACTGCTGGACGGGATTCCGATCTTCAGATTTTGTCCTCCTCATGTAATCTCTGAAATTATAAATATGCCTTTGATTTGGATTGTCCTCCGGGAATTTTTCTTTTACTGCCTTCAAGATGTTCCGTGGTTTTGCTTGCGCCTCTGTCATATCACGAACAATCTTCTTCGCCCCAGAACTTAGACCACTAATTTGACGATGACCCTCTGGATAAACTGTCAGTCTGTGGTTGTGATGTCCGTGACCACTATTAAAAACCACAACCCATCCATCACGATCCCGTCGCTCCACCACTTTTATTAAGAAACGGCAACCGCAACCCTTTCTTTTGGTGTTTCTTCGAAGTGTAGTATACATATCCCGAGACTCCATTTGATTTCGCCGGTCGCATCTCAAATAACAATCCATCCGACTATCTGATCTTGTTTTGTACGACGACACGACCAAAAAAAACTCAGCTCCGATAGCTACTTGTTTGGCCCATTTACTTGCTTCATCGATTGTTGCAAAGATTTGTGTAGTTTGAAATAACTCACTGTAATCCACTCCATCACCACCGAAATCTGGAACCTACAAAAATAAAATCGAAATAAAAAAAATAAAAAAATATAATCGAAATTAAAAAATTTAAAAAATAAAGTCCAAATTAAAAAAACAAAATCAAAATCAAAAAAATCAAAAAAAAACAGGCGTCTGTATTAGACGCCTGCCCCATGGATGGGGCGTCTGTGTTAAACGCCTTCACCAACGGTAAAGCGTCTGCGTAGGACGCCTTGCCGTAGGGATGGGCGTCTACTACAGACGCCTTACCCATGGGGAGGACGTCTACATAAGATGCCTCTCCCATTGCGTAGGCGTCTTCGTTAAACGCCTCGGCCATGTGGAGGGCGTCCTACGCAGACGCCCTCACCTTGGGGGAGGCGTCTAATGCAGACGCTCGGCCCAAAATTTGCCCCGCGCCAGGCTTACCTCACCCGATGCATCACCCTCGCCAGACATTTTCGTGGTGTTTTTACTGATAAATTATGAATATACAAGACCATAGGTCTTATTTATAGACACGGGACGATATGGGTATTAAATATATTGTTAAGGGCAATTTGGTAATTTCAAGGGGCGATTTAAGTAGTTTTGGGGCGACGTTTAGTAGTTCCCAAAAAAATAGAATTCAAGGATCAAGATATAAAAATTCTTGAAATGTCTTAGAGTAGTTCGCAAACTGTCCAAAAAATGTCTCTTTACCTAAGTGTTTGTTAAGTATATAAAAGAAAACTAAAAAATTAATCTAATTCGTGCAACCTTCCTAAGTTTGAATTGGGGTTTTGAAGGAAAATAAAATTAAGGACTCGAAAAGAATATCCTGAATTGTCTTGGGTGACTATGCAACATGTATAATTTTTTAATATTAATATAAAAGATTAGTCACCGAAGTTGATCTTTCTTAAATACACACAAGCAAATAACCCTAGTTTTAATCAACCGGGAATTGTGTTATCCAGGTGTTAATTAAACATGATTCTCGCACTAAGTAGACTAATATTTAGATCCGTTAGGATATTCAATATCCATTATATTCTTTCGACATAAAAGTGATGTTGGTTGAATTTTATTTTCGTTTACCAGTTTATAGACATAGTCAATTACAGTTTGTCTCTCAGAATTATACATTGATTTCACTTTGCATCCTAAATTTAAAAGGTAACGATTATTCTCCTGAATTTTAAAAATCTATTATTTAAACACCCATTCACATTCTTTGCAATTTTTTTACGATGTATTCTTAATACACTCTTAAACATAACTTTATGTCAAAGTTCGGATCAATTCGGATGTTATATTATGTTAGAATTTTTGTCGGAGTGATATTAAATGTGACCCAAATTCGAACAATATTTGACATCTAATTCGATCCAAACTTTTACGTACAGATAGGTTTAGGAGTGTATTAGAGATACAACTTTAAAAAATTAAAAAATGGAAAAATAGATGTTTAAATAATAAAATTCTAAAGTTGATGAGACAATGTTGCAAAAAGAAATTTCAAATGACATAATTGTCACATTTTAAAGTTTACGAGTGTTAAGTGAAATCTAAGGTGTAGTTCAAGATGCAAACTCTAATTAACCATTAGAGAAATGATAACTATGGATAAGATCGTATTTGTAATGGTTTATTTGATTTGTCACTTAATATTTTAATATATATGATATTGTATATAATTGATTTTTATGAGTATATGGTTTATGATATATGATATGATTAATTCAAACAATTGAAATTAAAGGGTGCGCTAACAATTACATGTTTATTGCAAAGAAAAGATTCATTCAAATTTGAGCTATTGAGAGAGTTTTAGAAAATTTGTTAGTACGAATACATATAGTGCTTTTACAGTGATTTTTCAAAAGTAAATTAGGCAAAAGAATTTGTAAAAGTATAGGAAAATGGTGGCTCTTTGGTTATTTTGTGTGGCTAAGATTTTTTTCGTAGTCGGTTGTTTTGCACGCTTAAGGGGCGAATACAGAAGCACCATATGTAGTCAAGATAACTACGAGTCACTTGTAGCCTCCTTACCCTCTAGATACAAAGGTGCTAAAAAGTTTCAACCATCCTTCTTGTTGTCGTAACTACTTTCAACATATAAACAATTTTTCATTAGTGATAAGTAGTAGAGGTCCACCACACAAAGTGATAGGTAGTAGATTGAAAAATAGACAAATCCCACGTGTCTAGTGAAACGGTAAAGGTGCAACTAACTATCATGGGCGTGCAATAGAGCACCATTAACAGCGCCCGAAAATTGATTTCTCTCTCAATACTTCATTACGTTCACGGATGATTATAGTCGTTATGGCTAAATTTATCTAATGAGAAACAAAAGTGAATCTTTTGACAAGTTCAAAGAATTCAAGAATGAAGTAGAGAATCAACTCGACAAGAAAATCAAGTCTCTACGAACGGATCGTGGAGGTGAGTACTTAAGTGCCGAATTTGACTCATACCTAAAGGAGTTTGGTATTGTACCTCAACTCACCCCTCCCGGTACACCTCAGTGGAATGTGGTATCCGAAAGGAGGAATAGGACATTGCTCGACATGGTTCGGTCAATGATGAGTCATGCGGAATTACCTCTTTACTTTTGGAGTTATGCACTACAAACTGCGGCTTACACACTAAATAATGTTCCATCCAAATCCTTGGAGAAAACTCTTTATGAGCTATGGAGTGGTAAAACACCTAAGCTCAGTTTTCTCAAGATTTGGGGTTGTGAGGCTTACGTCAAGAAATTGATGTCGACCAAACTTCAACCAAAAGCGGATAAGTGCTTCTTTATTGGTTATCCTCGTGAGACAAGAGGATACTACTTTTGGCATATCACCTCCAATCGAGTGATTGTAGAGAGGGATGCCACATTTCTGGAAAAGGAATTTCTAGAAAGAGTAAAAAGTAGTGGGAGTAGGGTTGTGCTTGAGGAAACTCAAGATACTCTACAAGATCATGACATGAATGATGACATTCAAGATCATGAAGGCCCAACCGAGATTCCTTTGGTTAGTGGGAGCGTGAGCGAGAGACCATCACAAGAAATTGTGAGAGAATCCCAATCATCCCCACCAAGTGTACGTTCAAGAGTTGAACGTGAACCCACTCCTCAAGAAATTGTGGAAGAAGTTCGAGAGACACGAGAAGAATCAAAAGAACTTAGAAGGTCAACAAGGGAAATGAAGAAACCCGATTTGTATCTGGGACTTCATGAAATCATAGTACTAGATACCAATGATCCCTTGACCTTCCAAGAAGCAATGGAAAGGGAAGACTCCAAACTATGGCTTAAGGTCATGGAATCCGAAATAGAATCCATGTATGATAATCAAGTGTGGAACTTGGTTGACCTTCCTCAATGGAAAAATGTCATTCAAAATAAATGGGTTTTCAAGAGGAAGATGGACATGGATGGGAACTTAACAACCTACAAAGCGAGGCTTGTAGCGAAGGGTTTCACTCAAGTTCAAGGAATTGACTATGATGAAACTTTTTCACCGGTTGCCATGTTCAAGTCTATTTGGATAATGCTCGCTATTGCTGCATTTCATGATTATGAAATATGGCAAATGGATGTCAAAACGGTCTTCCTTAATGTGAACTTGGAGGAGGATGTGTACATGGTACAGCCTCAAGGTTTTGAAGATCCAAAGAATAGCGAAAAGGTATGCAAGCTTCAAAGATTCATTTATGGATTGAAGCAAGCATCAAGGAGTTGGAACAAACGCTTTGACGAGGAAGTGAAGAAGCTTCACTTCATTCAAAGTAAGGAAGAACCTTGTGTATACAAGAAGGTTAGTGGGAGCCATGTAGTATTCCTAATCTTATATGTCGATGACATATTGCTTATGGGCAATCATATTCCTTTGCTTGAGCAAACGAGAAGTTCATTGAAATCTGCATTTTCAATGAAAGACATGGGTGAGACTCAATACATCTTGGGAATCAAGATATATCGAGATAGATCTCGTAGACTCATTGGCCTGAGTCAACGTACATACATTGACAAGGTCTTGGAAAGGTTCAAGATGAACAACTCCGAAAAGGGCAGTGTGCCAATGAGTATGGGTGTGCAACTCAAGAAGTCTCAACGTGCTCAATCACGTAAGGACTTAGAGTACATGAAGGATGTCCTTTATGCTTCGGCAATTGGGTCGATCATGTACGCGATGACTTGCACAAGACCCGATGTCTCGTATGCTCTAAGTGTGACAAGTCGTCACCAATCCAACGCAGGTCCTGAGCATTGGACTGCGGTCATGAATATCCTGAAGTACCTTAACCAGACTAAGGATAAGATTCTTGTTTATGGAGGACAAAGGGAATTGATAGCTGAAGGTTACTCGGATGCGAGTTTCATGAGTGATCCAGACGATAGAAGGTCGCAATCAGGATACGTCTTCCTTCTGAATGGTGGAGTTGTGAGTTGGCGTAGTTGGAAGCAAAGCACTACTACCGACTCAACCACTGCTTCTGAAGTAATGGTTGTCGCTGAAGCGAGCAAGGAAGGAGTGTGGATTAAGAAGTTCCTAGAAGAGCTTGGAGTAGTTCCCTCGAGCGATGGACCAATAGAGCTATTTTGCGACAATAATGCATCTATCTCGCAAATCAAGGATCTCAAATCACACCACAAAGTGAAGTACATGGATCGTAAGTACTTCGTGGCACGTGACCTCATCGACGAAGGCAAAATAAATATGTTATGGGTGGACACCAACAACAACACAGCTGATCCATTCACAAAACCCTTATCCCAAGCCAAGGGCGAAATGCATTTCGAGTCCATGGGATTGAGGAACCATGTAGATTGGCTTGATGATTGATATGTAATGGGGTTTACCCTAGTTATTATTGTTTTATGCATTGAGTATGTATGAGAAAGAAAACTTTAATAACAAGTGGGAGATTGAAGGGAATGTGTTCTAAAAGTTTTACTTTTAAATGTCAATTATTATGAATTGAATGAGAAATCATTTTGTTTCTTGTTTATGTTATTCGTCTTTTAGAAGTGTTAAGGAAGGGGTTTTGGTCCTTAACCGTAGAGCTCTAAAAGATATTGGTTTACATAAAACAAAAGATATTCGCAATCATGGTAATTAACATGGGACATTAATTACCGAGTTAAGATTGTCGTGTTGGTCATAGATCATTGTAGCTCTACAAGTGAGTGACAACACGGGTACACAAAAGAGGAAAATAGTACAAGAGTAAAATATTATAGGAATGTGTTTCTGTGTCATTAATATTTTACTGTGTCCTTGGTCCTTTGATATGAGACTTATATCCGATCGCTTAAGGAGTTCTTAATTAGACTAGTGTCTTGAGCTATCGATGAGTGTAGTGTAAAGGCATTAGTTGGTTAAGTATAACTTTCGTTGGAGAAGATAGTTAGTCAAAAGATTATCATTGCCTCTCTTAATTGAGTGATGATATTAGTGGGCCCTTGATAAAGCAAAGTTATAATGTGCACAATGTGATTTGAGTTAAGTCACATATTTATAACTAGCTTAAAGAGATCAAGAAATGAATACTAATACAAAAATGACACAATACTACTTTGTGTGTATTCTTAATATCATGAGGCAATGGACGGACACAAGTGGTGCACTCCATCACTAATTGGATCGGGTTTTGGTTCGAGTGGAATTAAGACATCTAACTAATTGGGAGCTATAATGTGTAGCTAGATACCGCTTATAGCTTGTGATATTAAGCTTTTAATATCACTGTCAACTTAGTTTATATCCTCTCATAGGTCACACCACAAAACTGGGAAACAAGAAATGGGAATTTTGAGTTCATAAGATGTGTCGGGTTTCATGTAGAAATATGACACATGGGGTGAACAAGCAAAATCAAAATTATGTTGTGATTAATAACATAATTAGAATCTAAATTAAATTCATATGTGATGTAAATATTATGGGGTGTAATGATTGATCATTACATAGGATAATATGTTACATAAGTTGTGAATTTACTACTAATCCCGAAATGTCAAATTTTGTAGGGGTTAAACCGAAATTTGACAAGTCTGCAGAACAGTGCTCAAACGGTCGACCAGATAGCAGTAAACGGTCGACCGATAGGGCACGGTCGACCGGACGTGTCTCGACCGATAAAAGGGAATTTTCATCTGTTCGAATGGTCGACCGAATGTGATCGGTCGGTCGACCGAACATTGCGATGGAATAGTTCCTGTTACGAACGGTCGACCGAGTTATAGAACGGTCGACCGAAACTAGGTTCGAGCGGTCAACCGAACCATGAAACGGTCGACCGGTCCAGACGGTTTTGTGCAGAATTAATTTAAGAATTAATTAGATCATGCATGGAATTGGTCCATAATTAATTTAATTCGTGGCTAATATTATTTATTATTAAATTATGGATGGTTAGATGGAATTTTGCATGAGATCATGGGCAAGGGATTGCACATGAATAGGTAATTTGGAGAGAGTTTATAAATACAAGCTTATTTCATTACCCAATTAATCTAATTCATTATTTCTTGTGCAAAAATTCTCTCTCCATAATTCTCCACGAAAATCTCTTAATTCTTAAGTTTAGTTTTAGTTCTTAAGAGATCATATTCTCAAGAGAATTAAAGAGGAGTTAGTAATTGGATTCTAAACCCTATCGGAGATTGAGAGACTAGCTTCCCTCTCTCCGATCTTGTTTAGAGTTTGGTGAATACTCGGAGGCATCCGGCGCAGCGAGGAGCATCCCCAACGTCTCCGAATCTTCAAGAAGTTTTAGAGAACTTATAGGTATGAATTTCGGAGCCCATATTTGTTTTAATAAAGTTTTGAAACTAGATATTGAAACAAATTGATGCATGCATGAAATAAATTATAGAAAATTGAAAATTGATCCTTATTATACATAAAAATTCGAAAATATATATGTATAATTAAACATGAAATCCTACACCTACGTCACATAAGTCACACATGAATGTACTGAAATTTGGTGTTGTGTGTTTGTTCGTAGATGTGTGTGCATCATGGATGACATCGTCCTCGTTGTAACCACTTCTCTTCCTCCGCACCGCTTGGTCGAAGCAACACCGACCCATTGGTTCAATGTCAGTGATGTACGCCGTCATCATCCCTTCAATGACTCATCGTTATGCTCTACTGCACATGGCTCGCCTGAGTCATTGAAGATGCGCTCCATACGTCTCCAGAAGGACCTCATTTTTTGGTTTGTCCCAACCACAACATCGCCACTTACAGTCATGTAAGCCGAGACGAGTCACTGATCCTCTAGTGTGGACCACGATTTTTTCGTCCTTAATGTCGCGGGTTTGAGTGTTCCTTGACGACTTGTAGGTTGAACAACATTTTCGTCATTCACGTCAGGTGTCATGCGGCTTACATTTGCACTACTTTCGTCACTTAGGAGACGAGTATACATACCCATTGGGAATTGGGTTTGGCCTTCTTCCTGAGTTGGCGGTTGGTATGGATTGTGCGGGAATTGTTGGTATTGATGGTTTGGGTAGAACCCTGGTTGTCGGAAAAATTAGTTTGGGTATGACGGGTGGAATCCTGGTTGTGGGGTAAATTGGCTTTGGTATGACGGGTGGAATCCTGGTTGTGGAATATTTTGGTATAGGAAAAAGTGTTGGGTTGGGGGTGGACGACGTGGAGAGCGTCGGTACTCTGGTGAACCATTGCCTTCTGAAGAGGATATTGTGAGACGAGGGTGGAAGAAGTAAGATCAGAATTGAGGTGAGTAGAGAAGTAAGGTTGTTGGGGTATATATATTCAAGTAGTCATGCGCGCACTGTAGGTCATCGATGCAATCGTCTTGTCTTTTGTGTAGTCACGCACGCACTGTAGGTCCTCGATGCTTGAGAAGTCCTGTAGGTCCTCGATGCAATCGTCTTTTCTTTTGTGTAGTCACACGCATACTGTAGGTCCTCAATGCTTGGGAAGTTCAAGCCTCGATGCAATCGTCTCGTCTTTTGTGTAGTCACGCGCATACTGTAGGTTACTTCTCACAACTATAAATGTACTCCTCCTGGTTGGTTCTCTCTCATTCACCTACGAACAATGTCTTTATCTGATTAAGTATTCCAGTTCGAAGTCGTCATCATCTTCAACATCCAATGATGAAGTTTACGACCAAGTGTTGAACTGCTTAACAGAGTTTGTCTCCCAAGTTCACATCCAATGTGGACGCAAAGATGTAGAACGTGCATTTCGAGTCTTGCAAGTGCGGTTCGCGATAGTGAAGCAGTTATGATCACTTGGTCGTAAACTTCGTCATTGGATGTTGAAGATGATGACGACTTCGAACTGGAAGACTTATCGGATAATGACATTGTTCGTAGATGAATGAGAGAGAACCAACCAGGAGGAGTACATTTATAGTTGTGAGAAGTAACCTACAGTATGCGCGTGACTACACAAAAGACGAGACGATTACATCGAGACTTGGACTTCTCAAGCATTGAGGACCTACAGTATGCGCGTGACTACACAAAAGATAAGACGATTGCATCGAGGCTTGGACTTCTCAAGCATCGAGGACCTACAGTATGCGCGTGACTACACAAAAGACAAGACGATTGCATCGAGGCTTGGACTTCTCAAGCATCGAGGACCTACAGTATGCGCGTGACTAAACAAAAGACAAGACGATTGCATCGAGGCTTGGACTTCTCAAGCATCGAGGACCTACAGTATGCGCGTGACTAGGCAAAAGACAAGACAATTGTATCGAGGCTTGGACTTCTCAAGCATCGAGGACCTACAGTATGCGCGTGACTACACAAAAGACAAGACGATTGCATCGAGGATCTACAGTATGCGCGTGACTAGGCAATATATATACCCCAACCACCTTAATTCTCTACCCACTTCTATTCCGATCTTACTTCTTCCACCATAATCTCACAATGTCCTCTTCAGAAGACAATGGTTCACCAGAGTACCGACGACCTCCACGTCGTCCAACCCTAACCCAACACTTTTTCCCCTACCAAAATGTTCCACAACTAGGATTCCACCCATTATACTAAAGCCAATTTACCCAACAACCAGGATTCCACCCGTCCCACCAAAACCAATTTTTCCCACACCCAGGGTTCTACCCGCACAATCAATACCAACCGCAACTCAGGAAAAATGTCAAACCCAATTCCCAATGGGTATGTATACTCGACTCCTAAGTGGCGAAAGTAGTGGAAATGAAAGTCGCATTACACCTGATGTGAATGACGAAAATGTCGTTCAGACTACAAGTCGTAAAGGAACACGCAAAACCGCGACGATAAGGTCGCAAAAATCGTGGTCCACACAAGAGGATCAACAACTCGTCTCGGCTTACATGGTTGTAAGTGGCGATGTTGTGGTTGGGACAAACCAAAAAATAAAGTCCTTCTGGAGACGTGTGGAGCGCCTCTTCAATGACTCAGGCGAGCCAGGTGCAGTACAACGTAACGATGAATCAATATTATCCCGATGTGTTAGAACTGGGGAAACAAATTGAATATAGCACAAAAGTGAGAGAAGAAAAATATTTGCGTTACGAAGAACGGGTGGAGAGGAAATGCATCGAATATGAGGCGAAGTTCCAAAGGGAACTCAACTGCAAGAAACTTGATGTCGTATTTGCTCTGATGAAGAAGGAAAACAATGACGAATTCGATAAAGAAACATTTGTTGAACTCAATGAGTGTGCTAAATCACAAGGATATTTGTTGTGCTCATGCTTTCATTTGTAATATCAATATGTGTGTTGTAGTTTATCAGTATTGTGGTAGTTTAAATTTTGTATCCGTAGGAGGACTGCATTTCATTTCCGTATTTCTGTTGTATTTTGTTTTCTGTATTTGTATTGTATTTTGTTTCCGAAGTGTATGAGTATTGTACTATTATTTCTTATTTTGTTTAAGTTTTTTTTAATTTTAGTTTTATCTAAATAAATCCAAAATAATTAAATTAATCATAAAATATTTTTTCCATTAATTTTCAAAACCTAATTAATTTAATTTCAATTTATCTAATTAATACATTAATTTAATTATATATAAATAATCTTTTTTCTTTAAAACAAAAAGACACAAAAAAATTAAACCAATCCGGGGGCACCACGTGCCCCCGGATCAGGCGCCTGGTGCATTTTTCCGGGTGGATGCGCGCCCGGAAAAGCACCCTGGGCGCCCTGCTCAGGAACCGCCCTCCCGTCAAGGGTGGGAGGGCGCCCGAAAAAGAGCACCCGTTGAGGGTGCTCTTAGATGATTAGATCTTAGACTGAGGTTTCTTCTTGATAAAATGAGATTACAAAAAAGATGAATGAGAAGATACACACGCGATCAATTGCAGTTCTATAACTTCTAACCGTTGAGAATAAATCTCGCAATATTATTTAAAAAAAGGTTCCTATTTATTTATTATTTTATCGTTTCGTGCACTCCTATGCATGCTACTTAATAGAAATTTTTATTTCGTAACGAAAGTTATCCGTTATGAATTTATGATATCACAAACTTTCTATCATTTTTTACAAACCTTTCCAACTTTGCCTAACTATCTAGCGATTCCTTGGCAATACAAGGACATTTATAATTTCCAATTTTTTTTACTATTTTCTCATTATTTAAACAATTGGCAAGAGGTGGTTGTTTTCTCTGTCTTGTTGCTCATATGCCTCCACAAAGAAGTTTCTCGTATTATTACGTGTATTCTCCTTGTGTATAAAGTAACAAGACATGTTGAAATACTAAAACAATGATTTATAGGAACCTTCTAGTTTAATTTACTCTTGTAATGGTAACGAATAATTAGTGGGTAGGATGTGCAATTCAAATAATAGGTAAGAAAGCTATAAAGGTTGGGTAAAAAAGGCTAATTTTTTGGTGGATTTCCTTTTTGAAGCTGTTGGGTGGTGTGGTATATTCTTTTACTTTCATCTTTTACTTTATTTTCTTCTTTTAGTTGTGAGTGAGGAGAGCATCATTTTTGTGGGCCATTCTTCTTTATTTTCTTTCTTTCCTTTTGCATTATGTTAAAGAACCCAACCTGTGCTACACCCAACCGACGCCTCATTCAACCGTCGCGTCCTCCAGACAAAGCATCCAACAGTCGCATCCTCCAGCCAAAGCATTCAACCAACGCATCTCCTCCCGAAGCATCGCATCGCTTCTCTCCCGAGGCACTTCATCTCAACGGATAAACTTGCACTTATATAAAACCATGTATTCAAACAAAATCACTTAATACAAAAACCAAAAACCCTTACGCGTTTCTTCATGGTATCAGAGCATACAAGCTCGTAATCCTCATCATCGGTGATCCTCAGGGTCACTGAACTCATCACCGGATCCCTCAGAAAAACCCACAACAAAAAAAACCTTCTTCTTCCTCAAGGGGGTTGAAGGAAAACCTCCCGACATCCAAACCCAAGGGAAGAAAGGAAAACAGCGATGGATCAAGAAGGAAACGCTGCTCCCAGACTGGTTTCTCAACCACTCAACGGACAGAACTATCTGTCGTGGGCGCGAGCGGTCACACTGGCCCTCAGTGGGAAAGGAAAACTCGGACACATCACCGGGAATACAAAAAAGCCAGATGGAGAGGGCACCGAGACAAAACAAGAGGAGTGGCAGGCAACAGACCATCTCGTGATGTCATGCCTCCTCAACTCCATGCAACCAAAGATCGGGGCGATCTTTCTCTACAAGAACTCTGCGAAAGAACTCTGGGACTCCGTCCAAAATATTTTCGGTAAGACACAAAACTTTGCTCATATTTTTAAACTAAAACAAGAGATCTCGCAGACAAAACAACAAGGGCAGACCATCACGGAGTACCTCGGGGCACTTCAACGTGGATGGGATGAACTTTCCATCTACGAACCAGCGGCGACAGACCAAAAAACAATACTGGAACGCACGGAACGGGACCACATCTACCAGTTCCTTATCGGACTTGATGGCAGCTATGAAGCCATCCGAAGTCAAGTCCTGAAGACCACCGAACTGCCGGACCTCGGAACCATCATTGCGATGATCCAACGGGAGGAGTCCCGACGGACCACCGCTCAGAATACCGACCATACATCAGAAACTCAGGCGTTTTACGCCGGCAAACCACAACCCAGTAAAAATAAACAGAAATATGGAAATAGATCTCAAGAAACTTGCGATAATTGTAAAAAAACAGGCCACAGTAGGAACGTCTGCTGGTTCCTACATCCACACCTCCGACCGACAAGGGAAGGAGGGGGAGATCATCGGAATCGAAAGAAAAACAACGGCGGAACAATAGGAAATGGTGCGGTAGCAAACCCTAGCGGAGAAAGGGAGAGAAGATGGGAAGACGAATCGGGTGTTTTCGCGGATCAACGCGGCTTTATATGCACGCGCGGAGAAACGGTCGGATCCTACGAAGGACGACCCGATTCCAGCAGATCCAGCCGACCCGACCCGCGACCAGTCGAATTTATACCCGCGACCAGCGGGTCCAGTGGATCCGGATCCGGATCCAGACCGGATCTGGATCAGCTTTTATCCCAATTAAGTGTCATTTTGCAGCAAAACCCCCCAAGACCAGGTAATTATGCAGGTATAACTTCCTCCCCACAAACTTTTTCTGTTAATACTCCTAGAAACATGCTTAATACCATATCTAAATACAACAACCATTGGATTATTGATTCGGGAGCCACCGATCACATGACCGGAAATTCGTCCTTGTTACAAAACCTTAGAAATAATTCCAACATGATTAATAAATTTGTAACCGTAGCAAACAACAATCAAGTTGAAATCAAAGGAATGGGAGAAACCATGTTATTAAATCAAATGAACAAAGATGTATTATATGTTCCAAATCTCACTTCCAACCTTCTATCTGTTGCAAGGATAACAAAACACCTTAATTGTGATGTTGTATTTACCCCAACTGATGTATTCTTTCAGGATCGAGCTACAGGGAAGACGATTGGTAAAGGAGTCAATAACAACGGACTCTATATCTTAGATTCTCAAAAAAAGTGTTTTTCATACTTCTAGTAACATTAATCAGGAACTCTGGCATAAGCGGATGGGACATCCATCTTCTCATGTCCTAAAAACTTTATTTCCTACTTTTTCTCCTAAATATGCATGTGATGTATGTCATTTCTCAAAACAAACTAGACTTCATTTTCCTACATCTAAAAACAAATCTAAATTTCCGCTCGATTTGATTCACTCTGATATCTGGGGTCCCGCCCCGGTTGAATCTTACAACGGTTTCAAATATTTTGTTTTATTCATTGATGATTTTTCGCGTAACACCTGGATTTACCTTCTTAAAAATAAGTCAGACGTTTTTAAAATTTTTTGCGAATTTGTAACATTTGTTGAAAACATGTATAATTTCAAAATTAAAACCCTACGAACCGATAATGGGACAGAATATACCAGTCTCAATTTTCAAACTTTTCTAAAAACTCGTGGAATTTTTCATCAAACTACGTGTGTTAATACTCCTGAGCAAAATGGAATTTCTGAACGAAAAAACCGTCACATCTTGAATGTTACCCGATCTCTATTATTTCAAAGTAATACACCAAAACATTTTTGGTCTGATGCAGTTCTAACTGCCACCTATCTCATTAACCATTTGCCAAGTCCCGTCCTCCAAAACAAACAACCTTTAGGTATATTATTAAACCGGGCACTGCAATTAGATCATCTTAAAGTGTTTGGTTGTGTCTGTTTTGTTCACAAGAAACGGGTAGACAAATTTGACAGCAATTCTGTAAAATGTATTTTCCTTGGTTATTCTGTAAGCAAAAAAGGGTACAAATGTTTTGACCCCAATACTTGTAAAATGTATATATCGAGAGATGTATCATTTAGAGAGAGTGAGTTCTACTACAACAAGAGTACAACTGGGACTCTCCCGGCTACAACCACAACTCTACCACAAAGCCACATGGACGAAAGAGAAGGACAAGAAAGCAACCAAGAAAACGAGGAAGAAGACGAAGAAGAAGAAGAAGAAACTCCACCTCAAGACAATCAAGAAAATACTCAAGCAAGGAGATCCACTCGTCCAAGACGTCCTCCCGTCCGGTTTAACGACTTTGTTACCTCACACGTTACCTATCCCATTGAAAACCACATCTCCTACGATAAAATTCTCCCAATCTACAAAACATACCTAACCCAAATAAATAACTTAGAACCTAAGACATTCCAAGAAGCAATAGGAGATCCAAAATGGCACAAAGCCATGGGAGAGGAACTCAACGCCCTAGAAAACAACAACACATGGACACTCATCCAAAAACCACAAGGGATCAAACCTGTTGGGTGCAAATGGGTCTATAAAATAAAATATAACAGTAATGGAACCATAGAAAGATACAAAGCTAGACTTGTGGCCAAAGGGTACACTCAAACTTACGGGATCGACTACCTAGAAACATTTGCTCCTGTTGCAAAAATGAACACGGTTCGCGTTCTTCTATCCATAGCGGTCAACAAAAATTGGAAACTCCATCAAATGGATGTAAGAAATGCTTTCTTACAAGGAAATCTTGAAGAGGAAGTATATATGACTCCTCCTCCAGGTTACAACGTTACCTCAAACCAGGTATGCAAACTCAACAAAGCTATCTATGGTCTAAAGCAATCTCCACGCGCATGGTATGCCAAACTCAGTCATTTTTTACTTGCTTATGGTTTTTTGAAATCTTCCGCTGACGCTTCTATGTTTACTAAACACCACAAACAAGGTATCACCATAGTATTAGTTTATGTTGACGATATCATCATCACCGGAGACATTAACAATGAAATTAGTCAAGTTAAACACTACCTAAAAACAAAATTCGACATAAAAGACCTCGGCCTCTTAAAATACTTCTTAGGAATAGAAATTGCATACTCAAAAAAAGGTCTCTTCTTATCACAAAGGAAATATGCCCTAGACTTATTAACAGAAACAGGAAAACTTGGTGTTAAACCCGCCAACACACCAGTAGAAACAAACCTCAAAATCAACTCTATTGACGGAGAACCCGTCAAAGATATTCATCAGTTCCAAAGACTTGTAGGCAAACTCATATATCTAACAGTAACTAGACCAGACATAACATTTGCTGTTAGCATAGTAAGTCAATTTATGCATGCACCTCGAACACCACACTTAGGTATCATTGATCGCATTCTAAGGTATATAAAACAAACTCCAGGACAAGGAATACTTATGAAAAATAATAACTCTAACAGTATCACTGGTTTCTCGGATGCAGATTGGGCAGGAAGCTATGATCGTAGATCAACTACAGGTTTTTGCACCTTTGTAGGAGGGAACCTAGTAACTTGGAGAAGTAAGAAGCAAAAGGTTGTTGCACGATCCAGTGCAGAAGCTGAGTATCGCGCAATGGCATCTACAACTAGTGAACTTATATGGTTAAAACAACTTCTCATCGATATGGGACAAACTCCCAACATGCCCATACAGATGTTCTGCGACAATAATGCCGCTCGACACATAGCGTCCAATCCAGTGTTCCACGAAAGGACCAAGCACATTGAAGTTGATTGCCACTTCATTCACGAAAAGATCCAAGCAAAAGAAATAGAAGTTCCCTACATACCCAGTAAGGAACAATTAGCAGATGTTTTCACCAAGGCTCTAAACCAGAAGCAATTCAGTCAGATCATCAGCAAGCTGGGTACCTTCAATCTCTTCCGGACCCAACTTGAGGGGGAGTGTTAAAGAACCCAACCTGTGCTACACCCAACCGACGCCTCATTCAACCGTCGCGTCCTCCAGACAAAGCATCCAACAGTCGCATCCTCCAGCCAAAGCATTCAACCAACGCATCTCCTCCCGAAGCATCGCATCGCTTCTCTCCCGAGGCACTTCATCTCAACGGATAAACTTGCACTTATATAAAATCATGTATTCAAACAAAATCACTTAATACAAAAACCAAAAACCCTTACGCGTTTCTTCACATTAGTATTTGGAAATGCTGAAATATCGAATATCCATACCGAAAAAATTAGACAATAAGTATTTAATTTCAATTGCTATTAGAATTCGATAAACGACATGTTTAATAGTTTAGATACACATATAGTACATTATCTTAAACTCATCTTATTCTCGACCATTCCTGATTGAATTTCTTGAGTGGTTTTGAGCACCTACTCTAGGATTTCGTACTCTGTACTTGTATATATATTTTTAAAATTTTACAAGCAATTATGATTGGTTTCATATTTTTCATCAATTTTATGTACATAATTTCCTAATTGTATTTCAATATATATAATAAACTATTTAATATTGAAATACATGAATTAGATTATACTTAAGGGATTATCAAATCCCTATTACCAATCGGAAGTTGGATTGCACGTCGAATTGTCTCGGAATTACCTCCAAGTGTTCACCAAACTCTAAACAAGACTAGAAAGATCAAACTTAGTCAAACAATCTCTAATATGATGTTATAATTTAGCTAATTACTCATTCTATACTCCCAAAAAATTAATTTCTAGCACACAGTTAAAACCAAGAGAATTTCGGATGGAATGATAGAGAAAATTGGAGGGAGAAGAATTTTGAATTAGTGTTAACAAGGAATGGATGAGGGACTTATTTATAAGAATTTTTCTAACCCACGTCATGTGCAAACCACTTACACATGATCCATTGTTAATCTCTCCACTAAACCACATCACGTGCAAACAACTTTGCATATAATCTCTTGTTTATTTTGTCACATCATCATCTCATAACTACATTTAACCAAGTTGGATTAAATCCAACCATTAATCAGTAAAAAATCTTATTAATATATGCAAAAACGTGGGCAAACGGTTGGAACATTTTTTACTATTTTTTACTCAACCAAATTTTGGATTAATATCCAACAAAAATTGGACTTTGGGGTTTTAACGAATTCATATGTTATAATGTTGTAGATCACATTATATCATGTAATATATTATCATATACAATGTCAAAACATTATACCACATAATATATATACATCTCATACGATTTTTATTATTATTCTAATCATGTCGTTTTTACGACATATTGATTTTATTATTTTACCACATGTATATTATTTCATAACACATAAAACATAATACATCATATAAAATATAAAATCACATCTCTTGTTTTCCAATTTTGTGGTGTAACCTATAGGAGAATCTAAGTTATGTTGACAATAATATAAAACAGTTTATATCATAAACTATAAGCAGTATCTAGCTACACATTATAGTTACCCAAATAACAAAAAATGTTTAACTCACTCGAACTAAACACGATCCATTTAGTGATATAAGGAATGTCATTTGTGTCTATCTATTGTCTCATGATATTGAGAATATTATACAAAACATTTCTTGATCTCTCAAGCTAATTATAAATATGTAACTATACACAAGTTACATTTGTACATTATATTTTGCTTTATCAAAGGAGTCCAACACTATCATAACTCAAGTCAAAATGGGCAATGATAATATTTTGACATATTATTTTTTCCGGCATAAGTCATGTATAACCAACTATTATCTTTATCACTATACTGAAATAATAGCTTTTGAAAATAATCAAATTATACACTTCTCATGTGAAAAGATATAGGTCTCATATCTTAGGATTTAAAGACACAATAAAACATTATGACACAAATATAATTCCATAACCATTTGTTAGGTCAATTTAATATATGAAAGAAATATTTTCTATTTCATATACTCATGTTGTTAAATATTTGTAAAGCTACAATATCTTTCTTAACCAACATGACAATCTTAACTCGGTAGTCAATGTCTCATGTTAATCACCATGATTGTGAATTACTTTTGATTTATGTAAATCATTATCTTTTAAAACTCTACTATTAAGGACCAATAGACTCTTCCTTAACACTTTCAAAAGACGAATACATTTAATCAAACAACAAAATGTTTAACACATTCAATTCATAATAAAGGACATGTGAAAGTAAACTTTTAAAATGCATTCATTTCAATCTCCCACTTGTTATCAAATTTTTTTTACTTACATTCACAATGTATAAAACTATAATAACTACGGTAACCCTTTTCATATCACCTATCAAGACACTCTATATGGTTCCTCAAATCCATGGACTCGAAATACATTTCGCCTTTGACTTGGTATAATGGTTTGGTGAATGGATCAGATGTGTTGTTGTTTGTGTCCACCCATAATATATTTATTTTGCCTTCATCGATGAAATCATGGGTGGCAAAGTACTTACGATCCATATACTTCACATTGTGATGTGATTTAGGATCATTGATTTGCAAGATAGACGCACTATTGTCGCAAAATTGCTCTATGGGCCCCTCAGTCGAGGGAAGAGGAGGAGGAATCAGAGGAGGTGAGGCTAGGCAGTGATGATGAGGAGGTGGTGTAACAACTTAAGGTTTGAGGGGAGGAGAAACAAAGCGAAAGGGAAATCCTGATTCGTGTTCCTAATAAAAACTTCACCGACAAACGTTATATGTCGGTGTTTCATTACATATCCCTTGGTGAATCTAAACGTATTAGGTTCATAACGTCAGTTTTCAAATAATTTCTGATGGAATATATTCGTCAATGCATTTTAGAACAACATAAACTGACAGATGGTGTAGGGTAACATGAGCGTCGATTAATTTTTCGCGTGAAAAAATTCATTTAACCGTGGATTTTTTTCCTGAAAAATACACCGATGGTACGTATCCGTCGGTGTAACTTTCTGGTTCTAAGAATACTGTGAAAAAATTAACCAGACGAAACCTTACAGTTGGTGTTAGTGAGAAGCTCGGCTCGAATGTTCAGGATAGGCTGATGCCTGAAACATGGGGAGAGGACAGCTTGGCAGCGGAGGGATCAACAGTTAAGTGTTCTCGCTCAATGCAAGGTATAGAATAGAAGGAGAAAACACTATTCGGCGATAAGTAATTAACTGCAGCAACGGATGTTTCATCGACGGATATATATCCATCGGTGAATCATGTTTTTCTAGTAGTGGGAGTACCGCAACGCCAATGGACTTGAACGACTTTTTTCTTGGACCTCTTCAACATTATCGTTCATCGATAATGACATTTTTCTTGGATTGGAAGATGAAAGGCAAGGGGAGGGGAGGGGAGGGGGTGGAAGGTCTTCTAGGATTTAAAAATGGCTTGTTGGGAAGGGGTGTTGAGGGAAATTAGGTTTGGTGTGACGTTGAGAAATTAGGAAACCAATTTTGACATCCAAAGAGGGGGAAACTGGAAAGCAATAAACCGCTTCGAAAATGAGGACACTAGGAAACACGTTTTTTGAAGAAAAATTGCTCGTAGTTTCGTGGTATCCAATTATCCAAACGGACTCTTAGACCATCACTAACCATGACCTGGACGACATGGTCATCAGCTCTCTCTCTTCAAAATCAACTTTATCTCTCTTCCACATCAGCTTTCTCTCTCCTCAACCCACTTTCTTCTCTTTCCTATACTATTCAAATCTTAACCACAACCCAACATAACCCACAACAACCTATCTCTCTCCTCCATATCATTTCGGGGTCCATCTTGGTAACATTTTAAAAAAAATTAAAAACAATTTCTAAAAAATCAAAAAAATTATAAAACATATTTTCATCAAAAAAAAATTAAAAAAAATCAAACAAAAAATTTAAAAAAATCAAAACTCAAACAAAACTAAAAAAACTAAAAAATATTTTTTTATTTAACGACCGGGTCGACGACCCGGGCGTTTCAACGCCTGGGTCATCGACCCAGTCACAGATGACCGAACATTTTCAGCATTAAAAACAAAGGTCATATATAACCTGGTCACGACCTGCTGACGACCTTAAAATTTTAGCATTAAGGGATGCTCTTAGTGTTTTGGAATAAACAAAAGACAACGGGTCATCAAAGATAAAATCAAGTTTAAAATGAAAAGAAATAGAGTTGTAGATTAAAACCTTGAATGATTCTGAGTAGTTTTCTTAAGACATGTGATTCTCATATTAAATTTCTACATTCGTTTTTACTTACAACACCATAAATTGATGTGAATTTAATAAGAATTAATTAATTTTTAGAATGAAAGAAAAGCATGAACTTCTTTACAAATTTTGGTACAATCTTTTAACTTTGAAATAATTTGTTGCAAGACAATGGAAAATTCTCCTATGAAAATGCATTTTATTTGTTGTAGTAGATCTATCCCACACCAAACAACATTTAAAATTTCTCCCATCGACATCATTTTCTCCCTCCAAACAACATTTTAAAATTTATTTCTTAACCCACACCAAAATTTGAAAATGTTACTCTTTTTTTCTCAATTTTCTAGGGGAACTACTAAACGTCGCCCCAAAACTACTTAAATCGCCCCTTGAAATTACCAAATTGCCCTTAACAATATATTTAATACCCAAATCGTCCCGTGTCTATAAATAAGGCCTATGGTCTTGTATATTCATAATTTATCAGTAAAAACACCACGAAAATGTCTGGCGAGGGTGATGCATCGGGTGAGGTAAGCCTGGCGGGGGGAAATTTTTGGGCCGAGCGTCTGCATTAGACGCCTCCCCCATGGTGAGGGCGTCTGCGTAGGACGCCCTCCCCATGGCCGAGGCGTCTAACGCAGACGCCTACACAATGGGAGAGGCGTCTTATGTAGACGTCCTCCCCATGGGTAAGGCGTCTGTAGTAGACGCCCTTCCCTTCGGTCAGGCGTCCTACGCAGACGCCTTACCGTTGGGGAAGGCGTTTAACACAGACGCCCCATCCATGGGGCAGGCGTCTAACACAGACGCCTTTTTTTTTTTTGATTTTGATTTTGTTTTTTTAATTTCGAGTTTATTTTTTAATTTTTTTAATTTCGAATTTATTTTTTTATTTTTTTAATTTTGAATATATTTTTGTAGGTTCCAGATTTCGGTGGTGATGGAGTGGATTACAGTGAGTTATTTCAAACTACACAAATCTTTGAAACAATCGATGAAGCATGTAAATGGGCCAAACAAGTAGCTATCGGAGCTGGGTTTTTTTTGGTCGTGTCGTCGTACAAAACAAGATCAGATAGTCGGATGGATTGTTATTTGAGATGCGACCGGCGAAATCAAATGGAGTCTCGGGATATGGATACTGCACTTCGAAGAAACACCAAAAGAAAGGGTTGCGGTTGCCGTTTCTTAATAAAAGTGGTGGAGCGACGAGATCGTGATGGATGGGTTGTGGTTTATAATAGTGCTCACGGACATCACAACCACAGACTGGCAGTTTATCCAGAGAGTCATCGTCAAATTAGTGGTCTAAGTTCTGGGGCGAAGAAGATTGTTCGTGATATGACAGAGGCGCAAGCAAAACCACGGAACATCTTGAAGGCAGTAAAAGAAAAATTCCCGGAGGACAATCCAAATCAAAGGCATATTTATAATTTCAGAGATTACATGAGGAGGACAAAATCTGAAGATCGGAATCCCGTCCAGCAGTTTCTCTACCAAGCAGTGCAGTGTGAGTACTTACATTGGATTATGGCGGATCCAGAAACTGATGTCGTCACTCACGCTTTTTTGGCACATCCGACGTCAGTCCAGTTGTTGCGGACATATCCTTTCGTTATCTGCATGGATTCGACTTACAAGACGAACAAGTATAAGATGCCTTTGTTCGAAATGATTGGGGTCACACCAGCAAACATGAATTTCCTTATTGGATATGCGATTTTGATGGATGAATCTTACTCCAGTTATTTGTGGGTGATGGAGAAGTTGAGAGATCTGTTATTGGGGACTGTCAGCCCGACTGCAATAATAACAGACCGGGAGTTAGGCCTTATGCGACCAGTGAGAGAGGTTTTTCCTGACTCTGCTCATTTACTCTGCACATGGCACATCAACAAAGACGTATTGAATTACGCATACCACGTATTCGGCAAGAATAAGGAGATGGCAGAGACTTTGAGGCGTGGAAGATGGAGGAAGATCATGCTTTCTACTTCAGAAGCCGAGTATGATAGAGCTGTGTATGCTCTGAAAGATTTGTATAGATCGTGGCCGGCTATCACGGAGTATCTGGACACCACGTGGTTGGTGCATAAAGAAAAGTTTGTGCTGAATTGGACGAACAAAGTCCTTCATTTTGGGAACACCACGAATTGTAGGGTCGAAAGTGCTCATTCGGCTCTAAAAGAGTGGATTTCTACATCGACTGCAGCTCTGGACACTCTTTTCGAGCGCGTCAACGCGGCTACTGAAATGCAGCTGACGAATATTCGAAACTTTCTTGAAGACTCGAGACGGCGAAATTTGACTAATTTCGGACATGCTCTATATCGTCACATAAATGGTAGAGTTTCGCATCACTGTTTGCAGTTGCTGAGTCAGGAGGTGAAGAGAATGCAACAGTTAGATGATGAAGTTGAATATCGTTGCGAGTGCGCTTTTCTGACTTCTCATGGGATACCTTGCGCATGTACCATCCGTGGATGTCTTGAATCAGAAAACGGAATTTACTTAGAGCAGATTCATTCGTTCTGGAGGACACTTGTCATTGGGGAAGGAGCCGGGAACGCAGAGTTTGTGTCTCAGGCAGCTCAAGACGCCGAACATTTTCGCAGTCTGGTTGATGAGATTGCAGGAAGTGACCCTACCGTAATTCGATCTGCCTCTCGGGTTTTATTCGAGCAGCTACACCCCGAACATTCGAATTTGAAAGAGCCTGCAGTAAAAACAAAGCTACGAGGTCGACCAAGGGGAAAGTCGACACGACGGGACCCTAGTGCGTTTGAGTATGCAGAGCGAGGTAGTGGTCGATCTTCAGGTAGTGGGAGTAGAGGTCGTGGTCGTTCTTCCGGTAGTGGAAGCAAAGGTCGTGGTCGATCTTCTGGTTCTTCGTCAGTGAGAGGAGGATCAGGTATACCATCCTTACATTTATTATTATTATAATTTTGTTATTTATTTCAGTAAATATGTATCTTTTGTTATTATATCTAACTGTATTTTTTGTTCATATTGTAGTGACTGGGCGGGCTGACGTAGACGACTTCCCATATGGAGATAGAATTCCAGGAATCATTATGCCATTCCTACACCAGTGGAATGATGTACGTGCTGATGGAAACTGTGGATTTCGATGTGTCGCCGATGTTTTCCACGGTGGTGAAGACAATTGGCAACTCGCCCGTCGTTCGATTTCAAATGAGATAGCTGCGAACCCATCTTTTTATGAGCACGTATACTACGACGGTGTGGCGGAGGCTCGTCACCGGATTAATTGGGGCGGGGGACCTTGTGGCGAGAATCACTATATGGAGACGTGGACGGACTTGTTTCCCATTGCAAATTTTTACAAGTGTGCAGTTATGTTCTTCTCTCTCGGAAATGATGGTTCGTTGTACCCATGTCTTACAGTTCTACCTTGGGAGAGTCCGCCTACCGTGACGAGACCGTGCAGAGAGTTGATTATTGCTCATTTAGGGAGTTACGCTCATTACATTCGTTTGGAATTGAATGAGGGATTCCCCGTACCTCCTATAGCGACTCTGTGGTATCAAATACGAGATGAGAGTGTTATTGGATGGGAGCTGGAGTACCAACATAGGATAGCATATTGGCAACAATTATGTAATATGTTTTGATATGTTTGTATAATTATGTAATATGTTTTGATATGTTTGTACATTATATAGTGTTGCTTTATTATGTAATATGTTTTGATATGTTTGCTTTATTTGCATTATATATAATACTACGAAAGGTTATCAAACACAAATACAAATAATAAGGGTACAACAGATAAGCAAAACACAAATACAAACAATAAGCGTACGACATGTTAGCAAACACAAACACAAATAATAAATAATAAGCGTACAACAGATAAACAAATATAAATGCAAATACTAAGCGTACCACAGATAAGCAAACACAAATACTAAGCGTACAACAGATAAACAAATATAAATGCAAATACTAAGAGTACGGTACAACAGATCAGCCTACTCATCATCCGAATCATGGTCGGAGATGCCTAACTGAGTATGCCATGACTGTATGATCTGATCCACATCTCCGCATGCAGCTCTGGCATCGTCTGGCAGCTCATCCCTCATCTGCAAGATTGGGTCTACAGCCCGTATCATCTTACCCATCCACTGCACATAACATTAACATTAGCGTACATTAACAAATTATACGGTACAAATAAATTTAGATAAAATTCAAAAATTACCAGATCGCCACACGTCCTATCTGGTGGTCGATCTGCTCTCCGGGAGGCACCACGGACGATGATAGGATGTGAGTAACTACCGAACCAATCAAGATAACGTGCATCACACTCGGAGGGGTCGCGACTACGTCTGAAGTCGCCAAGGAACAATCGGCATGATCTCGGAAATGTCCGCCAAGTCGATTCCGCTGTAGAAGCGGGAAACCTGACGTCGTACGTCGCTGCTGTCGCAGACCGCACCGCATGCTCTGGTGTCGGAATGTCAACCGGGATCACCTGAACATATCCTAACTGACGCAAGACCCGATCGGGCATATAAGGCTCTATGATATCCCGATAACGAATAAGACCCATCAATAAAGTCCTCGGGACATCCGCTGCTGGGTCAGGACCAAAGGGTAACCACTCCACCTAAAGTTTAACACATTAATAATAATACATCTTAAAATTAAATAAATGGTGTAAAGTTTGATACCTCTGATGCAGTCATCTGATCTAGCCGTGCGCGGATGGAACGCAATCGTCCATCGCTCTTGTCCTCGCTCCGGACAACCCACATACCCGAACGTGGATGACCCTCGTCGATAATCTTCCGCTCACGATGCGGGCGGAATGCAGGAAAGTACTCGTATATCCACGCCTGCAGCAGCGTAAGACAACCTGCAATCCCAGAACAATCCGCACGGCTAGCTATCCCAAGCTGCCGGTACAGGTATGCCAACGTTGCTGACCCCCACGAGTACTCACGAACGGTCTCCGGGTCCCTAGCCTCCAGTAGATCGCGTGGTCTGATCCGACAACCACTCTTGTCGACAAACAAGACGGCTCCGAGCATCAAGAATAGGTACGCCGTCAACTGTGTATCATCGGCCCGCGGAGGTCGTGCCCGTCTGCATAGGTCCTCAAGGGAGTCGATGCCGACACCACCACCACTCCATAAAGCTGTATCTCTCGCCAGACCATCAGGTGTGACACCAAGCAACTCTGCCACATAACACCTCAGCTCAGACGTCGACCCCTGAGCACTAACCAGACGACCATCCACAGGAAGTCGCAGGATCTGGAAAACATCGTGAAGCATGATCGTCATCTCTCCGAAAGGCATGTGGAAAGTGTTGGTGTCAGGCTGCCACCGCTCCACAAACGCCGAAATCAAAGGCATGTCGAGATAAGGGAACATGCTGTACGGTAAGTGCCCCAAATGCGTGGCACTAATCTCCTCTCTGATATCAGCACTCAGTGTAGACCGCCAACCCTGTAGTGCTGTACAGGCTCTGTGCCGATTCTGGCACTTCAGAACCTTCCGATCCTCTCCGTCCCAGATCCGTCTAGCAATGTGACCCCAGAAACTAGGAATGACGCTCCCATCTAAAGGACCACCAGGCGTCATACTGCTCACGATCCAAGAATCGTCCTGGACCCTCTTCTTCTTCTGAGCGCGGGGATCAACAGTGCACGAGCTCGAATCCCCGGCCGTAAACCTCCCACCCCTACCCTTCCGCACCATCCATCCGGCGGAAGTAGAAGTACCCGCTCGACCACGTCCTCCGCTATAATCCCCCTGCCTCTCCACCTCCGGCCGCACATCATACGGGCCGTCATCGTCGCTCTCGTCGTCGAAACTATCCACATGCTCATCATCGAAGGAATCATCCTCCTCCTCACGACGACGTAATGCCTCCCTCTCCCTCCTGACCGAAGCAGATATCCCCCGTCTACGTGGATGACGCGGTGCTGAATCATCCTCTAAAGAACGGAAGGCGTGTAATGGTATCGACTTGCCTCTCCCTCCACTGTGACCCGATGACTATTTATTGAAATTTTAAATACAAATTTGTTAAATTTGTTAAACTAAATTATCATATTTATCAAAATTGTTAAACTAAATCAAAATTTGTTAAACTTAATTATCAAAATTGTTAAACTAAATCAAAATTTGTTAAACTAAATTAAAACAATTGTTAAACTAAATCAAAATTTGTTAAAACTAAATATCACAAATGTTAAACTTAATAAGAATTTGTTAAATTAATTTTTTTGATTTATCACTATTTATTAAAGTAATTATGATATTTATTAATTAAAAAAACAAAAAAGGAGGAGGCGTCTGCGACAGACGCCTCCCGGAAGGTGGAGGCGTCTGTCGCAGACGCCTCCTCCTACGGGGAGACGTCTTCGGAAGACGTCTCCCCCATCGGGGAGACGTCTTCCGCAGACGTCTCCCGCTTCGGGTCGGCGTCCGAGGGAGACGCCCCCCGCATGGGTCGGGCGTCCGAGGAAGCCGCTCCCCCCATAGGGGGAGCGGCTTCCTCGGACGCCCGCCCCATGCGGGGGGCGTCTCCCTCGGACGCCGACGCCTTTTTTTTCTTTTTTTTTTAAAACAAATAAATAACGTAATGTTACCTCATACGGGTACATCGGGGGAACTGCTGGCTGCTTCCCTGGCCTCCGAGACATTCGTAATCTTGTGTAGTAGGTATAGGAAGAGAAAGTTTTGAAAAAAGAGTGAAATTGTGAGATATATAAGCAAAAATAGGAGGAAGGGCAATTTGGTAATTTCAAGGGGCGATTTAAGTAATTTTGGGGTGATGTTTAGCAGTTCAGTTTTCTAGCATGGTATAAGATAGGATATAATAAGAGTATCTTTTAAGCTAATGAGAGAATTATAATGATGAATTAAATTTAGTAGGTCGGATCATGACGAGGAATACGAGAACAATAAAGATCGGAGGAGTGGGATTTGATGGGTATTCTTGTCACACTTTTTTCTTCTTCTTCATAATAGTCATTAGACCATACATACAAAAGCAACTCCATAGACCGTAGTTTGTAAGGGAAACTACAACTTCGGCAGACCAACGGGAGGAGAATATGACTAACTTTGATGGCCGAATAATTTTGAATGATTTGAGACATAGGCACCTAATTTATTTCAACCCAGTAATTTAAATAAGAGGTAATTGAGATGGACAAATTGTAATTTTATGCTTAAAGAAATACTAAAGGTTAACTTAACACCATAGAAGAGGGCCACACCACACCTATTGGATTCTATCCCCACTATCCCTTCCCATCGAATCCGGTCTGACAACTTACAGCTACAGGAATTCGAAAAGATGTTACGAGAATTTGAACATCGAGTCGAATTCGAAAAGTTTTCAAATTCGGATGTGAATTTGGTAAGTTACAAAAAAATCGGATATGGTATGCTTATTTGAAATTCAAATAATCATATACATGTTATATCCTATTCAAAAATAAATGTTTGCATTCCTATTTACGTTGGGGCTTGTGCTTAGCAAAAAAATAAGTATTTTTTGTAATTTTAACTGGTGATGTTTTGTTTCCTTTTGCCATCCGATTGAACCGAAAACGTTTTGATGTTAAGGTTTTTGTGCATATGGCGAAATTGTGTTGGTGATAGCGGTTGTGAAGGACAAATAATGTTATGGGTTAATACAAATCAGAAATGTATATTGCAAATGCATAATGCACATCGCAAACCACCCCAGTAATGATGATGCATATAACCTTGGATCAACAACACTCCAACGCTAAAGTCTTGGAATTGGACTAAGTAACACAATAAATGAGTTAGCAGAATGAATGCTATGATTTTTCTTATGACATCGCGATATCTATGGAAAATAATTGCAGTTCTTCCAAGCACCTATAATTTGTGATATTGTTGCTGTGTTAATTTTCTTTCAATAAATTTGTTTAATTCTTCCAAGAACAAAATTTGTTCCAAGCACCTTTCAATAATTTTGGGATATTGGTGCTATCTGCTATGTTAAATTTGTTTAACGTCATGGTAGATTTGATCGCGGATGCTGGTAAATGGTTGTGTGGAAAAGTATCAGTTTTCCTTATCAACATTAAAGGTAAAATTAAGGATGATATACTTCGAATTTATATGATTATAACATGTAAATGGATGGTGGTTTGCACTTTGCATGCTCCATCTAAGGAGCTTAGTGAAAAAAGTACTTTCTTAAGGCATTGATTGTGCTTTCTAGATTGCCCCAACTTGTTAGTCTAATGAAAATACCTTTTAAAATAACTTCGCATTGCCAATATGGGGAACGATAATTTGGTCATTTATCCATTCAGCTAGTTTTGCTGTTTCTTGGTTGAATTATCCATTCACATAAATGATACTTAAGTGTTGTTTGATTTAGTATTTACAAAGTGAAACTAGAATAAAAATAAATACTTCATTGGAAAAAAATCATTTTTATGTCCTTTATTGACCCAAAATTAGAATTGTGAAGTAGAATTATTTTAGCCTATAATGCAATATGAAAAAAAACTGGTTAAACTTTGTCAACTGAATATAAACATCGTCCAATAACACAATCTTGCACCAAATGTTATAATTTTGACATATCTACCTACATTAGACCTGTCAAAATCAGACACGATAACATCACACGATAATTTAGTATATGGGTACAAGAACCTGTACACGAATACACGATAAATATACACGACACGATACACGAACCCTTATCGGGTCAAATTCGTGTATAGTGTCGCTCCCAGAAATCCTAGCCTTGCGAAATCCCTAACCCTAACTTGTTCCACTCCCCACCGCTCAGCAATTGACCCTCCTCTCATCGTCGGCCCTCCACTCCCCAACCCAGCCCGGTAGCCCCTCCTGTCCCCACTGGCTCTCCTCTTGCCCCAGACCCTCCACTCCACTCCCCAGCCCAACCCCTCATCTTGCCGTCGGCCCACCACTTGTTCCTCTTGGTAAGGTGTTATCAACAAAGCACATAATTTGTAGCACTAATGTGGCATTTTATTTAGGACTTAGAATGATTTGTAGCACTGATTTTTTACCTTTATATTTGATGTTTTCTCTTGTGACATGATTCGTTTTCCTTGCCCTTCTACTTTGGAACAAATTTCTTAGAAAATTGGTTCTGCTTTGGTAGCAAGGACATAGGATTTGTGACCTCTTTTATTTAGGATTGTTTGTTGATCTAATGAAGTTTTATTTAGGAATGGCTTGTTGCAGTGCTATCTATGATGACCTCATATCATTTTTACTTTATTTGTTGTTTAGACCAACGAGATTGGTTAAAATCTCTGTTTTGGTCAGAAATGTGGACTCTTGACTGTTTAGGAATCTTTGGTAAATCGTAATATTTAGGAATCTTTGGTAAATTATACTTTACGAACCGAAATTGATTTGTATATTTTGATCTGGTTTAGATAAGTTTATTTTATTATCTTTTCTTTCTGTGTGTGCGCAGCAATGGATTTAAGGCATGTTAGCTTGATGCTCTCTGTCTTTGTTCTTGATATATTTTCTTTAAGCCTTGGAGAAACATGAAGAGACAAAGTTGAAAGTAGAAGGAGTTGGACTTCAAGCTTTGGAGAATGAACTTGAAGCCTTGAAGTGATATGTTTTTTTACATGTATTAGACCATTATTTGTTGTGAAACCATTTATTTGAAGCTTTGAACTAGAGGAAATTAGTATTATACTATAATATTCTTGTATTTGCTAGGTTTATTTGGTATTTTCCAGAAATTCTACAATTTTGTGTTTTTCGTGTAATCGGGTACATAATCGTGTAATTAGGTCTTTATCGTGTCGGTTACTGTATACATGTATTATCGTGGTTATTCGTGTATACAGGTCATTATCGTCCATATAGGTATGTATTGTGTATGTAAGTTCTTATCGTGTTTGTAGGTACTTATCGTGTTCATTCGGGTATTATCGTGTATTGTGTTACACGACCCGATAATAATTCATGTACAAATCGTATCGTGTCGTGTATACACGATTATTACCGTGTCGTGTTCGTGTCCGGGTTCATGTACATGATTGTTTATCGTGTCGGGTTTGTGTATACCCAATACATGTTAGCATCCAATCAAACACGACACGATAAACACGTACACGACACGATTGACATGCCTAACCTACATTATTTCCTTTTTTAGATAAAGTTGCTTAGCTTTCAGGCTGTTGTTGATAGATAATTCGGGTTAGCAGATAACAACAGAGCACGATCATTCAATGCAAATCACTCGGTCATTGGAAAAGACATTTTGTTTAGGTAATTAGTTCTTACACCATATTTTGTCATGACATTTTCATATATGTCAACCTAGCGAAATCAGCGTTCACTTTCTTCGCCACATCAGCATGACATTTATCTTCTCTATCTTTCTACTATTCACCTCGCAGCAACAATTCACCCATAAATGTCAATCTAGTCACATCAACATTTTCTCACTTCTACATTATTTATTTTTCCCTCATTTTTAATTTCTCACGATTCTAATTAATTATATCATATATTTTATTAATCATATCTTATTATAATTAAATGTGAATATTTACAGATAATTCAAAATAAATTTTATTAAACATTAAACGTGTGTTCCCGCCAATTTTAAAATCGCTTTCAATATGTTTTTGAAATATATTTTTAAATATGTTATATATATTTTTTTAAATATGTTATATATATTTTTATTTTATCTGAGATCTGACCTCCAAATAATGTAGGGAAAGAGAATGTTAAAAAATTATATTATTTTATCCAATAAAAACAACTAAAACAAAAACTAAATATAAAACAAAAATTAAAAACTAAATAATAAAACAAAAAAACAAACCAATGGGTGGAGGCCACGTTGCCTCCACCCATCCACCTCACGACATGTCGACCTGACATTTTTGCACCCCCATTCGAGGGTACAACAAAATGCCAAACTAATATTTGTGCATCCCGTTTGGGGCACCCGTTGAGAGGGTCTTAGATAATCTGTAACCATAGTCCGGACGATTTGGTTATGAGTTTTCTCTCTCTTCTATATCTTCCGAATCAGCTTTCCTTCTCTTCCACATCAGCTTTCTTTCTCCCCAACTCACTTTCTTATCTTTCCTACACTATTCACCTCTTAACCACAACACATTTCTCTCATCCAAATCATTTCGGGATCAATTTTGGGGAAAAATTTAAAATAATTCTGAAAAAAAAAATTCAAAATCAAAATAATAATTAGAAAACATATTTTCAAAAAAAATTAAAACTAATATAAAAAATATGAAAACAAAAAAGAAAAAAACAATTAGAAAGCGTGCTGGTACAAACAACCAGGTAATCAACTCGGTCGTCCCCTCATTAAGGGGGAGGACGATCTGGTGGCTAGGTCGTCGGGGGTGGTGGGGGCGCACACCCGTTATGCATGCTCTTATTGCTACCATAGCATGACAAGTTAGTATGTGTGATTTCAAATTTAACCTTAATGTTTCAATTCTCTAACGTCACTACTTATGGTCTCTTATGATTTAGTCCTTTTGTATCGTACTTTTCTTTCCGCGTCAATTAATTGTGTAGTAAGGTTCGGAAATCCTAATCTCACTGTCTACCACAATTCAAAGATAGTTTGCTATATTTGGATTATTTATAATAAATCTGTAACATCCCGAAACAGCGGAAAATTTAAAAATTCATAATCAAGACACAGAGCACAATAATCAAGGCGGGACTGTTACTTCTCATAAACAATAAAGCGGTGCACCATAGTACATCAGAGTTTGCCAAAACGAATACATGATTACAACAAAACGATAAGGGAAGATAAATGTAATCATGTGGACCTCAGTGGTCTGACTAGAGGATCCGACTCCAAACGCGCGCGCCCGCCGATCACCACCCCACTGGACCTACTGCGGTCCTGAAAATATATAACAACAATGCCTGAGTTTCCAGAAGGAAACCCCGTATGCCAACTCACCTATATATGCATGCATTACACAATGAACCTATCATACTAGTAGTATGTCATGGCATCGACAGAAATGGAAAACAGTTCCCCCGAAGGGTAAAACAGGACATCAGTCCGACAATCAACAACGAGTCTCCCGAGGAGACCTACTGCAGGCACATGCAGTCTTACAGCACGCGACATCGCACCCCCCACACGCAGCTACACTACTCAAGGGTTCGGCAGGGAGCCTCTGTCACGCCTGCGGGCCGATAGAATACAGATCTGCAAATCTCAGTGGTCGGAGCCACAGGGACCAACGGGGCCGTCGCCCGGAAGGTATAACAACAACATCTCGGTAGGTGCCCAGCCGAGGAAAACAACATAGCCGGAACAGCCTCGGTTCAGTAATCACCATCGCCGGCACAACCTCGGCGGCATCACCGGCACAGCATCGGTGGTCCATCACAGCAGTCCGGCACAGCATCGGACAAACCAGACCGAAGTCGGCCAGGTCATCAGGCTCCTCGAGCCGCAAACACCAACCGCGCCGCTATAAAAGCAGGGCAGCGACCTCCGTAGCCCGTGGGCCGGTAGTCACCTCACCCAACGCCAGTTGCGTGCCCGCACAACATCAACACTGGGATCCGCGATCCCTCAGGCCTGCTATACTACAAAGTGCCAACAATCATCTCAAAAGTCACGGTCCATACATGGAGGTGACGTGTCCCGAACACCCACACTCTTCCCAACGGCGGTCCCTGGGCAGGCACGCATCACGCGCCCACCGTCACCTCCCGGCTCACGCACAAGGCGAGGACACGGGTTTCCGTGGACAAAGTTGGCGTTCAAAAAGGGAACCAGGAATTATGTCCTGTGCCCAAACGGTCGACCGGAAGAGGTGATTCGGTCGACCGGTTCCAGAAAGGAATCGGTCGACCGTACTCCTAAAACGGTCTACCGCTGCGCTCAAAACAGAACCCCCCAACGGTCGAACAAAGGTCTAAAACCGGTCGACCGAACGAGGTCAAAATCCGGAGTCTGGTCAACATTAAATTCAACTCTATCGGTCGACCGACTCAGGGGTCTCGGTCGACCGAAAACAGACAGGGTCAACCTATTATTCTAAGTTATAAAATCGGTCGAACGAAAACCTCCAACGGTCGAACAATAAACGATCGGTCGAACGAAACATGCAAAGCTAACAGGTACACTTAAGTTCCGGTCGAACACAACAAGGACCGGTCGACCGACAACAGGTAGACAAATCCCAACTCACCAGCAATAATGCACTACCGGTCGACCGCCCCAAGGCATCGTTCGACCGGTGAAGGTTAAAGTCGGGCAAACAGTGCCAAAACGGTCGACCGCCCGAAGGGTCCGGTCGACCGTTGGTCGTCTTCAACCTCGCACCAGCCGAGGTTTTACGAAGAACGCGTCGCCGGAGAGGTCTCCGACCTCCCCCGACTCGACCAACGCATCCCTCACATGAGGGCCAACAAACAAACCACACTAAGGAGTGGCATACCTCAACTACGACGACGAAACGCCGGAGCTCCGCTCACGCACGTCGCCTCCTCCGGTCTCCTCGCGCTAAGCCTCCGCGCGAAAGTCTTCCTCGTCCGCCCCCTCCGCGACAGCTGCTCCCACCGCGCGCACCAGCAAGGAAGAAAGAAGAAATGAGGAAGGAGAAATGAGAAAGGAGAAGAAAGAAGAAGATGAAGGAAAAGCCCTATTTAACTCGGATGCTACAGTACCCGACCCTTCACCTTCCCATGCAAACTCCTGCACACTTACCTTCCCCATGCAAACCACACCTTAAACCCGAGTTAACCCTAAACCCGGGTTAGGGTTCTAACAAAATCAACATGTTTTTACATAAAAAGTGAACATCTTTGCATCTTACTATAGAGCTTCTTCACCAACCAATGTGATGTAAAAAAACATTGCGACATTTTCAAGAAAACAATGAACACATCATTATTCATAAAAACGCACTTCTAAGGTGTTGTAAAGACTTATATCTTGATTTCTTATTAGCAATGGTTGTGCACTTGGAATTCAAGGGAAAAATATATTTTCCACTTTATCACCTCAATGAAGGTGGTCTATGCATTCGTGGGAATTAATTCCAATTTTTCGTCGGATTCCATTGTATATACATTTTTTCCCAACATGTGAGGTCTCAAAATAACGGGAAACTCAACGACGAAAGACCCAACACATTTTGGTCCACCAGAATCATCATAACTGAAGACCGAACACATTTCGGTTCATTGAAATCCTTATTGGAGTCATCAATATGGACGACCAAAATTCATTCGGTCATCTGACACATTGCTAAGAGAAATTGTAATCATTTTGGTTGAATTATCCATTTGTGTTTCGGTATCTAAACCAAACAGAATTTATTTGTCCAAAAATGAACAAACAACAAAATTTAGTCATTAGGAACTACTTTCCACTCAATTTTATTTTATTCTGTTTTCCGTTTGACTCCAAAAATTACTTCAACTTTCTTGCACCGCTAAGACCATCATTAACCGCGCCCAAACACTTCATGGGCACCAAATTTTCTCTCTCAGTCACGTCAGCTTCTCTCTCCGCCTCGTCAGCACAATCCCCCACACAAAATCCTTAACCTTTATCCAATCCACCCATTCACGCTACAGTATTTGTTGTCACGTCATTATTTTATTCTCTTCTCTAAAACTCTCACAACAATCAACAAAATATATTAATAATCATTATTGTAATTACTCAATTTAATTAATTTATTTGATTTTAATTAACAATTAATATATAAATAGGAAAATATTATTAAAATTTAGGAAACCGCATTACATAATACATTAACAGAAAATTTAAATACTAAAACTTAAAAATACATCATTAAATACTAAACTTAAAATACATCAAGACGCATTTCCTCGAAATCGTTGTTATTTATTGTCGATCAAATCGGCCTGAAGGTTTAAATGTGTAGTGCGATCACGCAATTGATCTTGCCTTCTCAAGTACCTGTTAACATCCACTATACGGTTAGTGGAATACCGTACCGGGTCGTCCATTGAATTTCCAGGTCGTATACGGAGTTTATGAGTATTGTACTAGTATTTTGTGACTTATCTCAATTTCGTATATGATTTTTTTTTAAAATTTAACTAAAGCTTAATAAATCGAAAACAATTTAATTAATTATAAAATAATTGTACAATTATTATAAAATTCAAACAACATCAATACATTAACCAAAACCTAATTAATAAATTACAATTTAACTAGTCAATACATTAACCTAAATATATATCTAATATTTTTCTTTTAACTTAAAAAAAATCAACCAATCTGGGGGGCACGTCGCCCCCCGAATCGGGGACCTGAGCGGGTTTCCGAGCGGATACCCGCCCGAAAAAGCACGTGGAACCGCCATCTCGTTAAGAGATGACAGATCAGGCGCCTGATAAAGACCACCCGTCAAGGGTTGTCTAACACCCCATTTCCAAATACATTTTTTATATAGGAAAACTAGTGTACCTACTATTTTCAAATTTCAACTTCCACGGAGAGAAATTATCTTCACACGAAAAAGACAAGGGTTCGCTTGCAAAAACCCGAGTTTCACTTCAACGACTTCACCCCACTCCGCCTTCATTCCCGAAACGTTTCATTTCGTGGAAAACTCCAGACGGCTAGTACGGACGGACGCACGCACCAAAACCAAAACACAAATCCGAACACAAGACCAACCAAACCCTCCTCTCTCCGGTGATGTCCCTCCGGCGATCTCCGCCGCCTCCTTCCCCTCTCCATCTCTCCCAACGGTGAGTCCAAACCAACTCCCCAAACTTTCTTTTTTTGTCACGCTTTCACGAAACGCCTCTGCCAATCTTCTACGTTTTTTTCTTGTAACCGAACGCTTCCTTTCAAAGATCGGATTTTTACGGTAAAAAAACCCAGCTTTTCTCAAGATCTACTCCCAGTCCACCATTCTTCTTCTAAAAATCCACCAGACCCGATTTTTTCGACTTTCGAGATCTGAAAAAGATTTTTCTTTATCTTTTTTGTGATTGGTGGGTGTGTGCAGGAGCAGCATGTGCACAGGTTCCGACGCCGCATCTCCACCGTCCGTGATGCCGCATCTGACGGTGGAGACGTCCGACTCGCTCACGACTCTTCTGGACCTCGCCGCCAACAACGACCTGGAAGCCTTCAAGCGCTCCGCCGACCACGACCCGCCGTCCATCGACGAGATCGGCCTCTGGTACGGCCGCCGAGGCGGCACCAACCAGATGGTGTTAGAACCCCGCACCCCTCTCATGGTCGCCTCCACCTACGCTAGTTTGGACGTTCTTCGCTTCATCGTCTCCGTCTCCGACGTCGACGTGAACTTCAGCTGCGGACCGGAGAAAGTAACCGCTCTTCACTGCGCCGCCTCCGGTGGGGCCCCGATGGCGGTTGAGGCTGTAAAGATACTTCTTTTGGCAGGCGCCAACCCTAATTGCTTGGATGGGAATGGGTTGAGGCCGGCGGATGTTATTGTCGTGCCGCCGAAGGCGTCCCCTGACACGAAGATGTCTCTGGAAGAGCTGTTGGGGTTTGGAAGGTCCCACCGGGTTTCGACTAGCACATCAAGTTCGAATTCGCCTCCGCTCTCGTCTTCTCCGGTCGAAGATGGGTCTCCGTCGTCTCACTCGACTTCGTCCCCGATGACGGGGAAGTATCAGGACATCCCGGCGCCGGAGAAGAAGGAGTATCCGGTGGATCCTTCGTTGCCGGATATTAAGAATAGTATTTACGCCACTGATGAGTTCCGGATGTTCTCTTTTAAGGTCCGGCCGTGCTCGCGGGCGTACTCGCACGATTGGACGGAGTGTCCGTTTGTTCATCCGGGCGAGAACGCTCGCCGGAGGGACCCAAGGAAGTTCCACTATTCCTGTGTCCCATGCCCTGACTTCCGGAAAGGCGCCTGCCGGAGAGGGGATTTGTGCGAGTATGCTCACGGGGTGTTCGAGTGCTGGCTCCACCCGGCGCAGTATCGGACCCGGCTTTGTAAGGACGGAACGGGGTGTAATCGGAGAGTCTGTTTTTTCGCGCATACTCCGGAGGAGCTACGACCGTTGTTCGTGTCTACTGGTTCTGCCGTACCATCCCCGAGGTCTGCTGCGTCGGGCGCTGCCGCTATGGAGATGGCGATGAGTCTGTTGCCTGGATCTCCATCGTCTATGATGTCGCCTATGCCTTTCACTCCGCCGATGTCACCGTCTGGGAATGGGATGTCGCCCTCGTTGGGTTGGCCGCAGCCGAATGTCCCCACTTTGCACCTTTCTGGGGCAAACATGCAGTCTAGCCGGCTAAGATCGTCTCTGAATGCTCGCGATATTCCGGCAGATGAGTTTGCCATGCTCCAGGACATGGAGGGGCAGCAGCTGCTCGGCGAGATGTCATATGGAATGATGAATGGGAATGGAAGGAGTAAGAGTTTGGCGCCAGCGAATCTCGACGATCTGTTCTCCGCGGAGCTTACTTCGTCTCCCCGGTTTAATTCCGATCCGCAGTCTGCAGTTTTCTCCCCGACTCACAAGTCTGCAATGTTGAATCAGTTCCAGCAGCATCAGACCTTCCTTTCTCCGATCAACACCAACGTGATGTCGCCTAACAGTACTGAACCTCAGCAGCAGATGCCTGTTGCCCATTCTTCCCTCCTGCAGGCCTCCTTTGGGATTCCATCCCCCGGGGGACGGATGTCGCCTAGGAGCATGGAGCCTTTGTCTCCGATTAGTTCGCGGTTGGCGGCTCTGGCGCAACGCGAGAGGCTCCAGCAGCAGCAGCTTCAGCTTCGAAGTCTTAGTTCGAGGGAGCTTGGGTCAGGTGTATCTGCTATTGTTGGCTCTCCGGTTAATACATCGGCTACTAGATGGGGATCGCCTTCTGGCAAGTTGGATTGGTCTTACAATGGGGAGGACGCCCCTGCCCGTCTCCGACGGTCCAACTCTTTCGAACTGGGCACCAATGGTGAGGAGCCGGATGTTTCTTGGGTGCACTCGTTGGTCAAAGAATCCCCACCGGAGATCAAGGAAAAGCGTCCAACCGGTCGTGGGACTGAAACTAGTGTCAATGGTAGTTCCCAATCTGAAGATCACACAGTCATCGGTGCTTGGCTGGAGCAGATGAATCTCAGTGTCTAATCCAAAAAATATCCTTTACAGCCTCGGCTGATGGTTAAACAATTTCATTTCAAAACTGTTCAACCGTCGCCGACTGAAGTGGTGGTGGTGGTGGTGGAATTCGTTTTTTCTTTTTAAAAAACCAATTTATCATTAATTAGATCAGGATACTGCACAGGTTAAAGAGCAAACCAGAATTTACCAATGTTTTTGCTGGGCTGCTCACCAGGAAATCCTGATCAGGTTAATTCTAAATCCTTCCCAATATTTTCGGGTCATGTTAGGCGTCCCTTTTTTTGCTATCCTTACTGATCGAAGTCTTGTTGAGGGTAAAAAAAGAAAGTGAACTAAAGTCATCATACAAAGTTCCTTCTGGTCGGTCGGGTCATATGGGAGCTGAGAACCTGCTGCTGTTGTTGTCTTTTTAACATATATTGACGAACCCTTTTGTTAATGACATATTTCATTATATTTGTTATTGTTAATCTTGTTCTTATCATCCAATATATATTTTAATTATTATTAATTTGGGTCTTGAGATCTGGTGGTGGTGGAATAGTTGGGGAAGTTGAATTGTAGTTACTTTCCTCTTTGACCTGATTCCATGGGTATTGCTGCTGACATGTCCTCTGTAGTGGGTGGGCATTAAATTATTTGGGCTCTCTTTTTTTGTTAATGGTTGGAAGGGGTAGTGGATGACCATTTTCACCACCTCTCCCTTTCATTACTTGTATTAAATAAACAACACGATCTATGTACGTCCCTTTATCGTGATTAAGAAAAACCTTCTTGCTCTGACACATTATTTTTTAAATAAACCCTGATGACTTGCATTTATGCAACCGATTCTTGTATGTGTTATGTGTGTGGCATATCTTGTGGCGGTGGACTGCTTGCTGATGCTTCATTATCTATCTTGTTATGTGATTAATTAATCAATGACAGTTGAGTCTTTGGTTTCATCCATCTAAAAGGCTTTTAAAAATATAAATGATGTTTATGGTGGCGCACAAAGTGGTGGAAAAGGATGATTTGGTGGTGTTGGTTGTATAGTTGTGAGGCATGGAGTAGTTGGCCCATAAAATTTTGGGGGTTGCCTTTTGTCAGATTTTGATGTGGGGATGTGGTTTTATTTTTGCGAAGAATGGATGGGATTTAGGGCACCTACCTTTCCCACTCTAAGTGCTTGAAATGGGGGGTCATTTTCCTTGTCAATTAGTGAGCATCAAATTGCATTTTTTTATTAAGATTTTTGGTGGGGGGTGGTAAATTGGACTGCTTGTTGGAGGCACCTCATGTTACCTTAAAAACATAAGCAAGGTTGAGTTGGTGTGTTGCTTTAGCAGATGGGATTTGCCAAATGCATGTGCTTCCCTTTTTCTACTTTGTATTATTTGGAATGTATTTTCTTTGGGTTTGTACGGTGTTCCTTTTTTATATTGGTTAAATTCCTTCACCATTCTTGACTCTAATTTAAGAATGATGATGCAAATCAAGATAGGTAGATAAAACTTCAAAATCACTCATCTCCAGGGAAGGTTGGTGTTTCAATGGGTGCTTTTAATGGTTGCTCAACCCAGAATCTATGCAAATCAAGAGAAATAAATAATTAAGGGTATATGTGTCAAACGACTGTCAATTTTGGTTCGGTTATATAGTTCGACTTGAATTTTTTATTGTTTTATTTTTATTTTGTATTTGACAACAACATAAGATAATACTAATGACTCGAAATTTTTCTCGACTCGGTTCGTTTACACTTCTGGTACTATAATTTTTTTTTCTTTTCCATATTCTTGAAATATATTTATTTTTTAATTTGGTTGTATTATTATGAAATGGCATTTTATTTTGTAAGCCCGAAATTTGCAGTTTAGCGGGTGATATTTCTCCTATTTTGTCAAGGTGATGAATGGTGACAACTAGAATATAATTACAAAATTAATGAGAAATTGAGAACAATGAGGACCCAAGGTTGGATTACTGATTCTAGGACCACGACAAAAATCTTACTCGAGTTGATTGGGTGTCATTTGTTTGAATATTAATTGCTCCGGGTGAATCTTTGTTCATGTAAACCCAAACGCTATATGAAATGACCAAGAGTTGAAATGCAGCCATCCTGCAAAGCATTGAAAATGAGATCATAACTTTCCAGTGATTATCATATTATATTCTATCATATAAAGTTGAAGTGGAAGTAGTCTACTCGTGGGCAGATTATCAATGAGTTTCATTTCTAGTATATCCTAATACTTTTTTTGATTTTTTTTTGTTTTGTTCTATTATCTAAAGTAATATTATTTACGATTAAGTAGTTATTGTGTAAGCACAATATGTATCATACGATTTTATCAGTATTGGTTAAGCATTTTTTTTCTTCAAATGAGGATAGATCGTTACGAGGTTAATTATTGTGTAGCTGTACAAACGAAGATTATGTGATAATGTACGTATGATAGAGCCCTTTGTGAGCGTAAGGGCGGATGGTCATATGTCAGAATGTCACGAATTATGCTATTTTCTTCAACTCACATATATTGAGATCTTAATCTTTCACTAGTGATTTGATTTCTAGTTACGTGTGGTCATGTTGATCTAAGCTAAGATTTGTGTAAGATAAATCGTGATTGAGTTTAGAAGAAAGCGATAAATGTTAAAACCAACGGCTCAGACTCAACGGTCATCAACGCCAAATCCGGCTCAATCTCTCCTTATCCATATTAGCGTCATCACTAAAGGAAACAAAATCATTCACGTCAAACACAATCAAGCCAGCTAAACTTTTTTCTGTATTAGGAACCAAATCTCATTCCAACGGTTATTATACATAGTCTATATATGTTCTCCATCGTGTATATTTAATTAATTATCAATAAACAAACAAACACACAAATTCAATAATAAAACATGGAACAAGGTGCATATAACGACGACGACTGTGGTTTGAGTATTGTTACTTAGATCTCGATATGAAATCTAGTTATTATTATCTCCTCAAACCTCTACTTATGGGTGAGTCCAGTGTAGGATCCAAAAGTTCTCATTCATTTTAGGGTTTTTTCTCTCCAAAAGTCCTCATTCGTTTAGGGTTTTTTACTCTCCAAAAGTTCTCATCCATTTTAGGTTTTTCTTTTGCTTGTGTAACGCTCGAAAACACCGTAATCACACTATAACTACTTTTGGATGTACTAAAAAATAAGATTAATATCTAGAATGTCATTATATTTTTCGGATATGAGCAAATAATTAAGTTTCCCATTAAAAAGTTAATATTAAATTGTAAATTTTAGTAATTTAATCCAAAATAACTTAAACATTTTTTTCTTTCTTCTCTATCTTCTCGCTGCTCTCCTCACTCGTCTCTCTCTCTCATTTCTTCTCTCCCTCGTCTCTCTTTCATCTCTCCTCTCATTCTTCTCTCTACTGGTCAATGAGAGTTCAAGAGAGAGGAGAGGGAGAAGAAAGATAGGAGAGAGAGTAGAGTGAGGAGAAAAAGAAAAGATAATAAATAAAGGTTTTTTAAGTTACTCAGTTGAATTTGTCAATTTTACAATTAAACATTACTTTTTAACGTTGTTAACGGAGTAGTGATATTATTGACGGAAAATGGTTAACAGAGTGACATTTTGGATGTTAATAAGTGACATCCAAAAAAATAAATATAATGTGATAACATTTCGAAAAATATGATGTTTCCAAGTCGCAGGCAAGCAAAATCCCTTGATATCTGTTATTTTTAAGAATTCATAGGTACCGACATTGTTGAGACATGAAGTTTTTATATTTTTTACCAAACATACCTCAACCATAAGTCCACACATTATAGAACACCTGACCTTAAAATAATTTGTTCCAAAAGGACCCTATAACTAACTTAGAACCTGCATTGAGACGAAACGCCATGTGCTAGACATGTTTTTCATGTTTTGATCTAATCTTGTAACGGCATGTTTTCTTTAGTGGAGGTAATTAACATAACAATCGAATATAAAGTATTCGAATCTGCCACAAAGTGTCAATTGTCGTGACATATGATGTTTATATTTAGTTCGGAAAAGCCGTTTTTATTATCCGTTACGTTCGTATTTTAAGCAGACATGTTAAGAGTGCAATTGAGACGAAACCAACGGAATGATGAGGAAGAAGTCAATTTTTATTTTTGTATTTCAAACCTATTAGTTTAAAGTTTCAAACTTCATTGTTCTCCAATCTCCTATAATTAATCTTAGTCGGTTGTTTTTGCAAGGTTGTTATTAAATATTAAGTGTGGCTTTCGAAATGGACACATTGTCAAAGAAATATATTCCACACCACTATCAGTCTCAGATTCTCACACTTTTCTTTAAAATATCCCCTATCATTCAAAATTATTAAAATAAAATATTTACATAAAGCCCTTTTAGTTTTTTCAAATTGTCGTCGTACAACCAGAGCTTAGATGGCTTTAGACCAACCACTCAACCAGCGAGACTTTGGCTGTCGTGGTGACATCATTAATAATAGTAAAGGAGAGAGTGAGTCAGTGATAATATCAATTATATATATACTGTCGTTAACAACGATAAGGACGAAAAATAAGGTGGGGGTGGGGCTGCGATGTTATTTTTCTATGACTACAAAGGATGTGAAGTATGGTGGCGGTCGCCGTCGAGGAAGGAAATTGTTAAAAGTATTTTTTTAATGTAAATATGAACTTATTACAACAAATGTTACCTTTGGAAAAAAGAGAGTCAAATTGAACTAAATCTGGTAGGACGTTGAAAGTACTTTTTTTGTGGATAATAATTTTCTTAACGTTTTGTGATTTTCAGAGTCAACGGGAAAACAGAGGAAAACAGAATTCAGTAGAAAACAGTTTTCCTTTGACTGAATTCTGTTGTTTGTGCATGTGTCGGAAAACAGTTCAGATAAGAAAAACGGACGAAACTAGTTTCGGTCGACCGAAATACGACTTCTCAGAGTGAACGTAAACGGACGACCGAACTAAGTTCGGTCGTCCGTTATATTCATTTCGGTGGACCGAATGTTTGACGGTCGACCGAAAAAATTCGGTTTCCGTCGGTTTCCGACCTCAAAGTGACGGAAAACTCAAAGAAAATTTTAAACATACCACAGAATCCGACGGAATCCATGTTTTCGTGCACAAACAACTCCTTTCCGGAGTCAACCGGAATCCAAATTCCGTTTCCGTCGGATTCCCTCAGAATCCGACTGCACAACCACCCCCCCCCCCCCCCCCCCCCCCCCTAGAGTTAATGTTTGTATCCAAAATACTTTCTTGTGAAATGTCGTAAAAACTTGAGAATAAAACTAATATAATATTACTATAGAACCTTATATGTAATTTCATGACAACAGAAATCTTTTCCCTATATCAAACCTTCAAAAATCCCCAAGGCCAAGGCAGTTGTGAAAAGCTAGAATTGCTTTCCAATCAAAACCTTAATCCTCACATGAGTTGTTGTAGCAGCTAGTAGTCTGGTACTACTAATAATAATAATAATAATAATGGTGAATTGCTTGAGTGATATCAACAAACAATGAAATTAGATTTTTACCATCTGAAAGTAATTATTTCCACTAATACCATAGAAAACCCAAATACTTGTTCTAATACCATTAATTTTTTCCAATGTCATTCCGTTAACTTTTTTCGTTACGTGTATTAATATTTAATGAAATATTTACAGAATCACTCTGAATAAACTTAGAATTCATAAAATTTATTATATGTGTTGTAAAAATTGAAAAAAATTACTCAAATAATTTATCTATACTCTTTATCATCTCTATCTTTCATATTTCATATCTTCTTTTTCTCCTGCTAAACTTAATGGCTTGATTATTAAACTAATGAAATTCTATATTTTTATTTTTTAAGAATACAAAATAATTAATTTTTTTATAAGAATACATTTTCTAATAAATATTTATTTTTCTATATAAAAAATAATTATTTTTCATAAAATTTATTTTTCGAAAAATATTTATTTTTATTTATCTGATTTAAATTCATCATTTTTTGGAAAATATATTTTTTATAAAAAATAATATATTTATAAGAAAAATGGTTTTTATGAAAACAATTAATTCTTTTATATTTTTAAAATATAAAAAATTATCGAATTTCATTAGTTTAGTGAGAGAAAAAGAAGAGACGAGAGAGATGGGGAAAAATAGAGACGGGAGAGAGTGTAGATAACTTATTTGAGTAATTTTTTTGATTTTTACCACACATATAATGAATTTTATGAATTCTAAGTTTATTCAGGATGATTCTGCAAAATTTCAATTAAAAATTAATATTAATATACGTAACGTTAACGGAAAAATTAACGGTTTGCTAACAGAATGACATTCGAGAAAAGTTAATGACATTATGACAACTATTTTGGTTTTATGTGACATTAGTGGAAATAGTTGATTTCAGATTACATAAATCAAATTCGTTATTTCTTGATGGCACCCAAGCAGCATGACATTGATATAGTAATATTATCAATAAAACATTGATCTAGTAATAAACTTGCATGTAGAACTACCGTGAATCTTAATTAGTACTACCACCACCATGATGACCACAAATAACTCATTTTTTAGCATTAAAAAAATTACCCAGGCAAAATTCAAATCTTCATCCTTAGAATAGTAAACTTTAGAATAAAGTTTGAATGTCTAGCGGTTCAATTAATCACCATGTTACTAGGAAATTTATCAAAGACGACAACAAATAACTCACTTAAGCATAAAAAAATTACCCGGCAAAATTCAAATCCTCAACCTTAGAATAGCTAAAATTAAGAATAAAGTTTGAATGTCTAGCCATTCAATTAATCACCACGTTACTAGGAAAATTATCAAAAAGACAAGCAATAAGATAGAAAATATATATACTAATTTGAGAAAACAAAATTGCTCAATTGAAGCAAAAGAATAGGGACCCATGAAATGAAGAAGAAGCATGAAGAATTTCCACATCCCCTGTATATTGTTTCTTCATTTCAAACCCTAGAAACTGATGTGAGTCATGTGACACTCAATTTAATTTGTGGACTGTGGTGGCAAGTTGATGTCAAGTTGTCCAAGATATAGGACACAAGGCCTCCCATTGCCATCACCATGGGGTTGTTCCTCCATTACTACTATCCACATATTTCAATTTTTTTAATTTCATTTCCTTTCATATAGACCTAAAAACCTGGTTCGTTTGACTATCATGGAGAACACTTGTGACTAGATTTTATGTGTGGGCCGAATGTAGTTGGCGATGGAGCTTCACACATTTGTTTTTAACTGTCTTTATTTTTAATCATCTTGTTTAGGTGGGGTTCCTTCTTAGTAAATAATATCCACAGAAAGTGCTTTATTTTAATGGTATGGTTGATTTCTCTATTGTAATAGCCTCTACTAGTGGGTTAGGTTAGATCCGGAGTAGTTGGTCACTAACTCACCACTGTTAGGGTAATATCATCATGTCACCACTACATGCATTTTCGTTTAACATTCTAATCTTTATAATTTAAGTTGTATCATAAAGTTCTGTTTTTACATAATCACAAGATATAATTCAATTTGATCTTAATACACATGCATATCTTTCTGGCCATGCTGACCCATCCTTTCTACTCATGCAGAGCAAGACTTGAGTCCCTTTGACACATCTTGGCCTTCTCTTTCGACGTTTATTTCTTGAGTCGTGATAGACGGACGCGCGCGTCATGGACGCGCCTTACGTGGATCTGTACAGCTTAGATATTTTTCTTTGAGTCAGCGTCCAGTCAGCGAAATTTCTCTTCGCGCGTTTTGGTCTTTTTAAAAAACGCCGGTTCTTTAAGTTGAACGATTCATTTCCCAATACACAGATAAGACAGTGTGCAGACCCTAGGATATCATGCAGTCTCATTATTCGTGCAGAGCCCACACTTATCATAATAAAATATTTGTTTTTAAGTTTTACGTTGGATCAACTTAATTTGTCTAGCTTACTTTATGTGTGTGTGCAGTTTACATTATGTGTTTGTCCAGTTTACGTTATGTGTATGTCCGGAAAAAGTGTATATTGCTGTCCGGAATAAGTGTATTTGTTGTCCGGACTAAGTGTATTTGTTGTCCGGTTTAAGAATAAAGTGTGTCCAGAAACGGAACATAAAGTTTGTCCGGAATAAGTTGATTTGTTGTCCGGAATAAATGTATTTGATGTCCGGAATAAGTGTATTTGCAGTCCGGAATAAGTGTAGTTGTCCAAAATAAGAAGAAAGTGTGTCCAGAAACGGAACAGAAAGTTTGTCCGGAATAAGTGTATTTGCTGTCCGGAATAAGTGTATTTGTTGTCCGGAATAAGTGTATTTGTTGTCCGGTTTAAGAATAAAGTGTGTCCAGAAACGGAACATAAAGTTTGTCCGGAATAAGTTGATTTGTTGTCCAGAATAAGTGTATTTGCTGTCCGGAATAAGTGTATTTGCAGTCCGGAATAAGTGTAGTTGTCCAGAATAAGAAGAAAGTGTGTCCTGAAACGGAACAGAAAGTTTGTCCGGAATAAGTGTATTTGCTGTCCGGAATAAGTGTATTTGTTGTCCGGTTTAAGAATAAAGTGTGTCCAGAAATGGAACATAAAGTTTGTCCGGAATAAGTTGATTTGTTGTCCGGAATAAGTGTATTTGATGTCCTGAATAAGTGTATTTGCAGTCCGGAATAAGTGTAGTTGTCCAGAATAAGAAGAAAGTGTGTCCAGAAACGGAACAGAAAGTTTGTCCAGAATAAGTGTATTTGTTGTCCGGAATAAGTGTATTTGTTGTCCGGTTTAAGAATAAAGTGTGTCCAGAAGCAGAACATAAAGTTTGTCCGGAATAAGTGGATTTGCTGTCCGAAATAAGTGTATTTGCTGTCCGGAATCGAAATAAGTGTATTTGCAGTCCGGAATAAGTGTATTTGCAGTCCGGAATAATATATGGCTTCATTATTGTCGGAATAAACGAATCAATATATGGAATGCAATAATATGATGTCAAAACAAAAAAACGTCTGCAAAGCGCGCTCCCTCTGTCCGCTCGCTTTGCGGGGGGGGGGGGGGGGGGGGGGGGGGGACTCACGTCCCCCGCAGGGGCTGCCACCCCCGCACAAACTCAACAAACCTCCCACTGTATATTTTACCCCACAAGAATTACGTTTAGGAAAAAAATAGGGAAGAACATTCACGATGCTAACGCTGACAAGAACATCGGGAAGTCTTCGCACCGTCTCATTCACGCTGCTTACGTTGTGAAGAATCCTGGGAGTCGGCATCAGACGCTTCTTCGACATAATATCTTGCTAGAAATGATGATTTATTCTGGAGAGAAAGAATGAAGAAGAAAGAAAGAGTGTCATCATATTTGTATTTGGGTGGAGAGAGAGAACGTGCTGAGTTGAAACGCATTTAATGTGATTTGAGTGGACATCAGAAAGAAAAAACAAAAAAACATTCATGCTTTGGCCACGTAAGGGCTGACATGGATATCCACGTAGAGCGCGTCCGTGACGCCATGCGTTCATAAAACATTTCCCTTATTTCTTTGGCATAACTTTTTTTTATATATTTATGTTACTTTTCTCCTTTTATGTTTATTTCAAAAGCGTAACTATCTCTGGCTTATGTGAATCATCATTCACTTACGGCGAAGTTTCCACACAAGAATGGCAGATCGACTTTAGACTCTTTGTTCGTGACACACTGTTACATGAATTTTCAATAGTTTTCTCAAGCTTCTTTGACACTGACTAATATGTAATACTTTCTATTCATCTTTTTAAGGCACTAACCCCTACCTGTATATAATGAGTATTTGGTTACATGATATACAACAATTTGTATACATTTCTTTCTCACACCTTTTGTCAATCCAATATATTTCACATAAATTCCTAGAAACTCTTTGTAATTTTTACTAACTTTCTAGTGATCTTCTGTCAATTTTGTACTTTAGAGCCACAACATTTGTTTGCTGGAGCACAATCCCATAGTATGGGAGCAATAGCAATATTAGTTACATTAATTGCAAAAAAATTCTCACTTTATTAAAAACTTCTTAGGCTGTTGCATAGCCTACAATAGATCTAGTTCATAAGGCGTTTAAGATTTTCTTCAAATCATAAAAAATGTACAATACACATTTTGGAAATATAATATTGGCATTTTTAATTAATCTGAATATTAAAGTTAGAGTTAACTTGTGGAGATTAGCGTTTAATATAATATTTGCGTTTAATATAATATTGGCATTTTTGAAATATAATATTGGCATTTTCTCTATTTATCTTTTGGCATTAATCTACATGTCTCCTCCCAACTTGGGACATGATTTTGACAACTTTTGCATAAATGCCGTAATTTAAGGTATCATATTTTAAAGTGTTACCAAGGATTTAAAATGAACTTAATCTAAAGTAAAAAAAAAATCATCCCAAAGAGATATCTTTGTGAGATTCAAGCCAAGTTACTGAACCACTAAATCATGATACATGAAGTGAAGATGTGTCTTAGATGAATTTAATCATCTGATCTTATGACTTGTATTAAACTATTATCTAGACCGTCATTTAGTAATCCCAAGTGAACTATGTAGTACATTCGGCCATACATATATAAAAAGGCCGAGATAGGAATACGAATATGTATAATTTTGTGGCGAACGGGGCCTAGGTGGGCTGACTTTTATGAGTTAGTCCATTTCAATTTGATTTGTGTTAAGACCTTTTAATCTACCTGTGATTAGCGATGGGCTGATGTCAACACCCATGAGCCGTTCAACATAGATATAATGAAAGTCAAAAGATGAAATTTGAACAAGAAAACTGAAAAACAAATTAAAGTAATACACAAGTTGGAAGTCCACATTTCAATAACATAAATTTCAATGTATGAAGTTAAAAAGAGTACTTATGGAAAATTCTTAGCTATGCAATTTGCTGGTTTATTAATAATTTGAGAATATAGAACTCACGGAATAGTGGACCAAGAGAAAGCCCAAGAAGAAGAAAACTAAAATGCGCATCAATGTTTGTTCCCAAGGCTTGTTGAATATATAAAACTTTGATGACCCAAAATTTTGTAGAACTTATCCAAATCTTGGGAAGGATGGGAGGAACATATTTAACCCAACGTCACAGTTGAAGCTCGAATCGACAACCTTGTTAGTTGTTGTTACTCCAACCAAAGGGGACAAATGCTAAAAGAGTAGTAGTAGTAGTAAGGTTTTCGTAACTGAACCGGTCATCGAACCGATAAAGCTTTGGTTTTGGTTCAATGTGGTCGAACTACGGTCCAACCACGGTCGGACCGTTGATGACGTCAACATGACATCAACATTTTTGAGACCCGAAGTTGGACCGGACCGAATAAATATTAATGGTTGGACCGGTTTGAACCGATTTCTGTAAAATTATTTAATATATACACACCAAACGTTTAAATATAATTCATGATATCAAACACAATTTGCTTAACTCAGTAAATTTACTATCTTTACTTAACGGGACAAATTTGTTTGGATAAGAATCAGAGAAAGTATTATTTGGATTAATAATCTAAAATCAAAATCAATCTTCAATACTATTCATGACATCATACTTACAAAAGGATTTGGTGAGAGAGAGAAGGGTTTGTGGATTTTTGTTTATAAGAATAGGAAAAAAATCCTCATATTTTCTGATTTTAAAAATTAGGAAAATTTGAAATATTTTTATATTCGGTCCGACCAAACGGTCCAACCCGGTCGGACCGGGTTCAATCCGGTTCAGAACGGTTCGACTAGAGGCTCGATTTTTAATTTAACAGGCCGCTGAACCATCATTTCCCGGTTTGACCGGGTCGAACTGTAAGGTCCGGTCCGGTTTTTAAAACATTGGTAGTAGTACGTAAGAGTGGTGGGCAATTGGCAATTCCAGCACCACTCGTTCCGGATCCTCCCATTCTTCCGGATCCCTTTACCTATCCGATTACCCCAACTCCAACGACCACCAACCACCCCTACCTGGTTCCCCATCGTCCCATCACAACCGACCATTCTCAATCCAACGGCCCCACACCCTTTCTCCCCTCCCCTTCCCCCTCCACTCCACTCCACTCCCACCAATGGCCTCCTCCGCCCTCCCCCTCAACTTTCTAGGGTTCCGCTCACGCTTCCCCTCCACCTCCACCCCTCACCACCTCCTCCCCTCCCCTTCTCTCTCCTCCATCCGCCTCCGCACCACTCCCCTCTCCCTCCGCAACCTCGATCTTAAACCTCGCATTCTCGATCTCCCATCTCGACGGATCCGATCTCTCCCTCCCGTTTCGGCTTCCTCTTCCACGTCATCATCGGCACCGGAGCAGCCATGGCAAGGCGCGGCGATGAAGCCTCTGATGGCGTCGATCGCGACGGGTGTCGTCCTTTGGTTCATCCCCGTCCCCGCCGGCGTGAGCCGCAACGCGTGGCAACTCCTCGCGATCTTCCTCGCGACTATCGTGGGGATCATAACGCAACCGCTCCCGCTCGGCGCCGTTGCTCTCCTCGGCCTCGGTGCCTCCGTCCTCACCAAAACTCTCACCTTCTCCGCAGCCTTCTCCGCCTTCGGGGACCCCATCCCCTGGCTCATCGCCCTCGCATTCTTCTTCGCCCGCGGCTTCATCAAGACCGGCCTCGGCAACCGCGTTGCTTACCAGTTCGTCTCCCTCTTCGGAAGCTCTTCGTTAGGGTTGGGCTACAGTCTCGTCTTCAGCGAGGCGCTCTTGGCGCCTGCCATCCCGTCCGTGTCCGCCCGGGCAGGGGGGATTTTCCTCCCGCTTGTTAAGTCGCTTTGCTTGGCTTGCGGGAGTAATGTCGGGGACGGGACGGAACGGAAGCTTGGGGCGTGGCTTATGCTGACGTGTTTCCAGACTTCGGTTATTTCGTCGGCGATGTTTCTTACCGGTATGGCTGCGAACCCGTTGAGTGCGAATCTGACACTTGGGGCGATCAACCAGTCGATTGGATGGACGGATTGGGCGGTTGCTGCGATTGTGCCTGGGTTGGTTTCGTTGGTGCTTGTGCCGTTGATTCTGTATGTTGTTTATCCGCCGACTATGAAGAGTAGTCCTGATGCTCCAAGGCTTGCCAGGGAGAAGTTGGCACAGATGGGGCCGATGTCCAAGAATGAGAAGATCATGGCTCTTACGCTGCTTCTTACGGTAACACTTCTTCTTCGCTGTATGTGTTTTAATATGATGAGTTCGATTGGACATGCTTTTGTTTTAATGTTAAACATAAGGTTAAACACGAGTTGATTGTTCAAAGTTATGGAGAGTTTGGATATGGATGCCACACTACTCAAATACATAGATATATTGTTTAGAATGTTGGGCGTAGAAGCTATACTACTGAAATACATAGTTATATTGTTTAGAGTGTATTTTAGATTTTCACGAAGTAGATCTTCACCTTTTGACATTATACACTCGAGAAATAAAGTCATGCACATTAACTCTTATTGTCTTGAGCTCTGTTTTGAAAACCAAACCGGACCGGCCAGTCCAGCCGCGGTTCTGGGTAAACGGATATCCGTTTACCCGAATCTGAAAAAACAATTATTCAAGAAATTCATAAAAAATATATATCGTGTATATCAATATTTATAACATCATGTTGACGTCACCGGTTCAACCGGTTTGTTTCGGTCCGACCCCGATCAAATCTCTGAACCTTTGATCTTTGACGTTGCCGGTTTGACATCCGGGTCGGTTCTGAAAACCTTGGTCTTGAGTTGCACAAACACCGTAGAATATGTTCAAGCTCAGCCCCTTACGTTATTATGCTATATTGGCATTAGTAATTTTCATTAAATGGCAGAATATTTTTATACCATGTATATTTTCTACCTGCTTTTCACCTAAAGGATTAGAAATTCACGATCTTAAAGACAACTAAGAGTTACATGTTAACACCACCCCGTAGGAATGGAATTAGTTGACAAAAATACAAAAAATAGCAACTTCTCATTTAAACACCTCAACTACGTGTCTAAATCAGTGTGCTTGCTTCATTTTCAAAGTGTCTGATACAAAGTGTATACACTTTAACCAGAAATTAATAACCTGGATTCAAAACGAGTTAAGATTTAGCAAAAGTGAACCAAAGAGCCTTCTACATTAACTGAAACTCTTTGTTTTCTCTCTCTCTTGATTCATTCCTCTTTCAAGGAAGATTCTCCAAAAAATCGAAATCCCAGCTGGTGATTTTGACACACCTTGGCCAAATTCATCTTTTACATCTCCAATATTAACCTATAATTGCTGATGGGTTCAACATAAAAACTTTTTTTGATCATTAATAGCAAGAAAAGGGGACTCAAAGGGACAAATTCAACATATAGAAACGACTGTACTCTTTTACTTCAGGTTAAAATTTTGGATCGAATTCAACCAAGATAAATATAAATCAAACTAAAAAGTAAAAATACAAGCGTACTTTGATTGCAAAATACCTTTTGACGCTCATCTGATGCATGAGACAATTTATTAAAAACAAGCAACACACACCTTCACCACTACAACTAAACGAAGGCAGATCCCTGTAACCAAGAGACATACTATGTCAAGGTAATATTCTAATCCCACCGAAGACATAAAAATGCATCAATGTAAAATCTTAATAACATCTAAACTACATGGTACATAATCATAGAGCCTGGCTGTTCTCTGCAATATTTCAAATCCTGATGGGTGGCACTTTTGGTACAAAAGTTCTTGCTGGTCCTCTTCACTTGTAGGATAATCTCCTAACTCTGGTTTTTTGAGGTGGAGGTCTGAGATGCCATATGCACTTGCAAGTTACAATTTAAGTCATCTAGTGAATAAATAGGTATCATGTGAGATCATTGAGATGAAAAAAAGGGAAAAAAGGTTATGGTTTTGCTCAGTCGACAGTAGTTTGTTTAGAAATTTTTTTTGTTTAAAGGGTCACATGGCCAATATACGTAGTTAGAATGTTGCAATTAGACATCGACCTAACAAATGGGTGAGAAGTGAAGGACTGGAGGGCCTTTCGTACATGTTGACTGTTGAGGGAAAGACCTTTAGAAGATGAAGGTTTCAACTGGAGCCCATTGTTGAGGGTGGCAAAGTGCAACTCACCCCAAGTTTTATCTTGAACTCAAGCAGTTTAAATTTCAGTAGACTACTAGACTCCAACTGAATGAACCTAATTGATCTCCAGTCAAAAGTATGTTGCCATTATTGAATCAAAAGAGTTTTAAGCTACACCAAACTCCTTTTGTAGTTCTTTTGAGACGAGCCCAATATAATTGAGCCTTTGTCGTAATGATTGACAACTCATGAATTTGATGTAAGCATATAAGTGGTGCCCATATTCCATATCCTAAGTACCAATGCATCATATATAGTGTGAATCCATTTGAAGAACGAGCATAAGATAAATGAAAATGTTAGGCTCCATGAATTTTTTTTGTCATTTCAATTCACTTTTTGCATGTCAAAATTACCTTACCATCCTCTAGAGATTGCATATCACATATCTATATCTTGAAACACCTACTTGCTTTTAAAATAACTATGTTATCTTGCTCTTTCCAAATATTTTTTCATTATATTTTGTCACTAAGTTGGATAGCCTTTTGACGCCTTCGTTTATTTTATTTTTTGTATTCAAAGCAAGGTTTTTGAAACGAATCGGAGAGTAAACCGGTAAATGCTCGATTTAGTTCAAAATGATTTACTTGGTGGTTTAATATGTTCCAACCAAATATGACATCAACATAACATCATCATTTTGTGAATTGAGAGTTGAACCAAAACGATTTTAGGATGACGGTCCGACCGGCGGACTGACCGATTGAACCGAATTTTACACGTACTTTACCAATTATTTATATTCTTAAAGTCTTTATACAATATATAACTAAAATTAATAATTAAGTTTACAAAAATATCGAAACATATTAGTTATTATATAATGATCATCAACTATCAACAGAAAGGAAAAAAAGAAGTTTAAAGATTCATAATGTTAATTTATTTTATTTTATTGTCATAATCTATCTTTTCACAAACCCAAAATACTAATTATATTTGAAATTTTAATGATTGAAGCAAAATAATGCTTTTGGACTAAATTAGGCATGGGAAGACCAATTAATTTTATATTTTATTTAAAAAAAACCTAAAATACCCTAAAAGATCTATATAAACCTCCCAATTCCATTCATTTTTTGTACTTCAAATCTTCTTATCTTTTCTAATCTTCTTCTTAAGCTCTTCAATCTTTCATTATTTTGTTGAAATCCGAATTTTATACAGTTTTGAATCCAATCTTTGTAAGTTTTGAATTCATAAGAAAAAAAATCCGACCCACGGGCCGGGTCCTGGCTAATCGTGTCGGGTTCGATACCCTGGTCTAGGCTAAATTGAAACAAAATAATTGTCTTTGGGGGTAAATTGTTACTTTTTATAATCCAGAGTGCAAACTGTAGTTTAAGATTTTTTTAGTTAGACTGCAGTTCAACCAGTGACCAAACAGACCAATTTTTCCCCAATCGAACCCGGTTTGATATGGTTTGATGAGGACTTTGGTTTTTTCAATGAACTGACCCAGTGAACTTCCGATTTTAGGTCGAATCTCGGTCCGATTGCTGGTTTGGTTTTTGAAATAGAGATTTAACATCTTAAAGAAACGAGTAAGTTCCAAACTTACACAACCAATGGACTATTAAGGGAATGTATGTATTCATATCGACATGTGTATCATTGAGAAGATTGACATTCAAACTATCTTGTATTATGCTTCAAATAAAGCTCCATTTGAACTTTGGCTTTGTATTATACAGTTTTATATAAGTTTGTGGATCCTGTCAACTTGATACCAAATACTTTTGACAAGCTTTTGGTCAAATATTTTTGATTTGTCTTGCTTGTAATTAACTTGAATTTCTTCTTGAGTCTTGGAAATAATGTTCTTGCATGATTACTTTTGCATATTTGTATCATTAATTAGATAAAGTTAAGCAAGACTAATGAGTAATGACTCCTTTTTACTAGTATGGTTTTAATCCGTACCTGACTAGTTCTGCTTGATTGTGGGCCACATCTACCCTATTCTTTTAACTCATCCTTATTTTAAGAATAACTACTCCCTATACATGGTGAAATTTCAACTACTGAAATGAAGGCACTAGCCTAGTATGATTTAAAGTTTAAACCCATACTAGCAGATCCTACCTTGTCTAATGATTCCTTCTATTCATCCTTTACTACTAGTTTACCACTAATGAAGAAATCAAATCCCTTTTATCTATGAAGATATCTCAGCTTATTGGTTTAATAGTGCATGATATACCGATAAAAAATAGTGCATGATACAGATCATTACATTTTCATTGAAATATTTTATTTGTGAGATTTAGCATTCTATTTTCACAAGTCATAAAAGACATTTATACGCATGTCTGTCGGTGTATTTACACTAATTATTTTTTAGTGTCTGGAGTATATTGTCTTTTATTCAATTGTTAAGACTGAGAAATATCTACATTTATACTATATGGGATCATAGAAGTCACAATGTTTTTTTAAGATCGGTTAGAAGTCACAATGTTATCTCTACTGCTCCACCTACTGTTTGCTGAACCATGTCTGTAATTATGGTTTTATTCTGTGCTTCAGCTAGACTGCGGCTAAAGTACACCATGCTCTTAAGTGTTTTTTGGCATTTCATAATTGATTTTTCCATTCCTTCCTTTTGTGGATTCTTATAAGGTTTAGAAGAATAAAGCAGTTGGAATAACATTGTGACTTTTATGTCGCATGTGGTAAAGTGGCTGTTAATTTATAGATTGTTCAGTTTATGAAGTGCCAATTTATTTTTAACTTAATTTCTTATTCTGTATGTTAAAACGTGGTAACCGTGGAAGTAAAGAGTGTTTTTTGGTTCTCATCTGATTTGAGTCTCAGGGTCGTCATCTCTTGATAAGAATCTAAAACCATAGTTGTTAGTTTTTTATTGTTAAATCTTAATTTCATGTGTATTTTCCTACTATAAACAGGTAGGACTATGGATTTTTGGGAGTATGATCAAGGTTGATGCTGTTACTGCTGCTATACTTGGGTTATCTGTTCTCTTAGTCACTGGTGTTGTTACATGGAAGGAATGTTTGTCAGAATCGGTGGCATGGGACACTCTCACATGGTTTGCTGCACTTATAGCAATGGCTGGTTACCTCAACAAATATGGTCTGATTTCATGGTTCAGCCAGACTGTAGTTAAGGTACATCATCCCCTTAAGTGATTTTTTGGTATTTTATGTTTGAATTTTTCTTATCTTATTTTTTGTGGATTGTTACACGTTCACTAGAGTAGAACAGTTTGTGACTTCTATTATTTTAGTATAGTTTTTTATTTGTCGGTTTTCTAGCTCAACGTTTATTTAGTTGTATATTCATTGACTCGAAGACAGCAATGAACTGAAGTTGTACTTTTCTTTTGTTTTCTTAAATGTGTTTCTTGCCATTTGGATCCCATGGTTTTACTCGGGAACAATTACCAGATTCAGATTCTTACTTTCACATGCCATTAACCATATTAAATTCTATCTTTGTGCATGCACGGATGCACCTAACCCACGCCAAGGTCTATGTTTGTGCGTGCACTTGCTTTGTGATACTTTCTAAATGTTAAAGTACCTGTCTTGCATTCTTTTTGTTGAGCAAGCTATGATGATGTTTAGAACAAATATAAAAATGAATAACATTTGAGTACATCAAAGGAAAATAATAAAATAAAGCAATTACTGATAAAAAATAAAAAATAGCAATTGAGTATACCACTCACCTATTAGCGGAAAGAAACTATGGGGTGTACTATAGATGCCAGTGGCAGGATTAACAGGATGAAATAACTTGAAACTTTTTTGTTCAGGAAAATGTCCTTTTGAACGGACAACACTTTCTAGTACCATATCAAGTTTATTTGTGAATCACTTCCACACTTTGTCATTAAGTAAGCCTTGATTGGCACCTTGGTCAGCCGCACTATGATCAAAACCGTTAAAATTTATCAGGCATAGTTATTTATATATTTTAAATGAATCAGAATTGAACCAATTCACCATTTCATGCTCTAATCAAGTAAACACATTAAGCATGAGAATTTGCAATTAGTTATCTTACTGTGGCCCTACAGTAGGACGCCATCCAAGTTATTTTATCAGATGTACACATGTTGCAAGGAGAATCAAATGATTTCAGATTAAATAGTTGTAGAATCCCACTTGAAATTGTAGCACGTTTTACAATCATACAGTAATTGTATAATGCTTTCAAAAATGCAGTATATTGTCTTTCTGATTGCCTTTTTTGTCTTTTTATTCACTCATTTGCTTTTTTTATTATCTGAAATTACAAAAATATTGGTAATTATGTAACACGATAGTGTTTATAAGATTTAAAAACAAACATGCAAAATCCTAATTTATTGGTACCTGTAGGGATGTAAAATATTTTAAAACAAGGAAAGAATTATATGTAAATTTTCTGTAAAGAATTTTCAGCAAAACAAAATATAATAATCGGTAGTTTATATTTTCTGTCATGATCTACCACCACCACAACAACAATAGCATTTTGTTTCAAACTAGTTGGAGCGTCATGATCTACCTATCTCATATGAAATACAAGACCAAGGATCCTCATTGAGTCTTTGACAACATATTCCTTTTTAAAATTTAACATAAAAATAGTGTTATAAGCAAATTTCTTTTTCCTGGTGGGGAACTGGAGTTTGGTTTGTAGATGGGAGCAAAGTTCATTTTCATATTTAGAAGTTGGGAACAGTTTGTTATCCTTGCATGTTATACGTACAGCCTACCTGATCCAAGGAATATCTCCTTTACTGCTGCTAGCACTCGGATATTCTTATGCATGGGATCATGGTGGTGCAATAGATCAAACATCTACCAATTACTTTTAGGTCTGCTTGTGGGGAACAGTCAAATACATGGCTTAAGACACCTATTTACCACTGCTGATATATTTCGATTTGCCCAAGGATGGATGCAAGGAACATCAAAATGATTTCTAGTCTTTTTTATTGATGTGTCATTTGTTATTCTTGTCTTGCCTATTGAATATGGTTAGATATAGTTAAAATATATGATTGATATGAGTTACTGTTTACAGATTGGAAAATTTTCTCTTACTCATCTCAATTAATGACTGAACTGACCCATGTATGTACTTCATTACAGTTTGTTGGCGGGCTAGGTCTCTCATGGCAGCTGTCATTTGGTATCTTAGTTCTGCTTTACTTCTACTCTCACTATTTCTTTGCCAGTGGTGCTGCTCACATAGGAGCAATGTTCACGGCCTTCTTGTCCGTGTCCAGTGCGCTGGGCACCCCACCTCTCTTTGGCGCTATGGTCCTCGCATTCCTTTCCAACCTTATGGGTGGTCTGACTCACTATGGGATTGGATCTGCTCCTGTCTTTTATGGAGCTAACTATGTACCTCTCAGTACATGGTGGGGCTATGGCTTCTTAATCTCAGTTGTCAACATTGTCATATGGCTCGGTATTGGGGGTATGTGGTGGAAGGCCATTGGGTTGTGGTAAATATCTGCTGTCACATCCTTCTCCATGTAGTGCTTTGGAGCCTTTTCAGAGTACTTCTTGATGCAGGTTAATTTTTTGGTTGACAATAAGTTTTGATGGTATGGCTGAACTACTTTGATTTAAAACATTTTTTTTTCTTAGAGATGGGAGAGCCAACTATCTCTGTAAACATTTTTTGAATTCAGGCAGATAATTTTCGATGCCAAAATCCTGCCGGCCATTACACTTCTCTTGTCTTCTCTTGATGGAAGTGGTAAAGTCTTTGTATTCATGTGATATATGTTCCTTGTCTTCTCTTGTCGAGTACATAAACTAGTGGCTGTTTTTGGTAGAAGGAAGGAGTTGTTTCCATTAGTGGATCCACTTGTTCGAAGATAACATTTCTAGCATGTTAGACATGGAGTGGTGAGTGGTTCGTGCTTGACTGAACACTTCCACCTTTCCCGTCAAATTTCCTGTCGCATTCAACAACAGAAATTCTAGTTATTTGCATGACATGGGACTCCACTTGGGTTGTTTTGCTTCGACTTTTTAATCCTTTCTCTAGTTTGATACGTAGCAAGAACTATAATCTTTCCTGTTAGGCTGGTTTTGGATTATAGCCACCTTTACCTGATTGCTGTTCTATTGCCGTCATTTGGTGAGATAAAATCACAGGTGTTGAGTTGTTGTAGGTTCAATTATGTTATTTTAGTATATCGTTGGTTTAGTTCTTTTTTAAGCAGCATGTCATGTCATAAAGTAAATTAGGTATGGTCCTAAAGCGAGTGGTTTCTACATGAGCTAATGTATGGAGGTATCATTGAAGGCGTATTTCGAGCAGGAACAGGGGTAATGGTTGTTTGTGTGACTGTTACTTAAAATTGACAGAACATGACTTCTAGACCTACGGGTAATTGGTAGTCTGAAAATCTTTATAAAATTTGGAAGTAAAGTTGAGGAATTTTCAGAACTTTAAAATATGTAGTTAGAAAATGATGAAAAATCGTGAAAGCAATGTTGTAGATTTCTTTCAAGCTTTTAGTTATTATTTACACCCTGAGGTTGTAAACAAACGGATGTTGACAGATATTTTCTTTTCATTTGGTATATTTATGTTAGTGTTTCTAAATTTCGTCTCGGCAAAAACTCTGACTTGGAAAGTGAAGGCTTACGTGAAAGGAAAGCAAATTATTTACTCTTCACGATAAAGACATCTCATAATTTAGATTCTACTGAATATAGTGATGGTTATTATTAGCACCTAGGAATCACGTACTGTGTTTTTCGGCTCAAAAAATGACTTCAACATCAATGAACCTTTAGCACCAGACGAAAGTCCAAAAATTAACGTTTGTTGTCATGGGTTACATGAATTCGTAAATGGAATATGGACAATTGCACTCTTTTATCTGAAATTTTCCCCTTTCAACTAATGAAATGGAAATTGTTCAGCTAATGATATTTGAGGGCAGGACGCAAAGTTTGAATCTATGGTATACCATTTGTTATTTTGCTAAGAGGATGGAAAAGAAAATAAAAATAAATCAAATTAAGTAATGCTTTTCATAAGAGGATTTTTGAAGAAAATAGATAAGAACAACTCTGTAGTTTTGATTTTTTTTCAATTATAATTATTCTTTTGAAATGGCTTAAGTAGGAGCTTGTTTTTTCACCATAAATCTAAAAAAAAGTGAAAGAGAAACGGGAAAACGCTATTAACCGTATATCTTCTTGTTTCTTCGAATTTAATGATTACACGGCCAGTTATTTCCTGAAGTTTTCTTAAAGTCAAAAGACTACCACTAAATGGTGCACAACATGTAATTATAGTCAAAAGCCTATTTCCTTTCAAGATTGTGATAATTAGCTAATTCACAAGCTTTGGTGTTGACCTAACTATCAACCAATCCAACTCTTCATCTCACGGAGAAAATTCTTTGTATCACTTGTAAGTGTACGGATAGTGCTTGTAGTAACTCCAATGACACATACAATGTAACAAATGAAACCATAATAGTGATTTAGCACATTTGATTCCAGCCCGGTATGTCCACACTCTACAACCCAACTTGCCTCTAGATGGGCGTTTCCTTAAAAACCATGTATATATTTTACAGCATTTACAATATATATGTCGTTCTATTGGACTTATATAAAACTCCGAAGCCTATCGAAAGTGTAAGCATGAAACTTCTATTCGAGTCGCTGGGCCAGACTTGCGTCTACCACACTTATTGTTATTAAGAAAGTGTCTCCACACACCCCCCATAATCTAAATTTGATTAAAGTCAATCATGCCACGTCACGAGCCACCACTTGAATTATTTACATACTTCAATGTGATCCTAATTTGTTATGTCCCAAGCAACCACTACAATACGTACTCCACTAATAAGTCCTAAATCAATGGGCAAAGGAAGCTTCCCAAATGGTTTGTGCTATCACTAACCTAAGACCTACTCTCGTGACCGAACAAGTCCATTAAGACGCACGACCAATTTCGTTCACATTGTTATATATGTTGGCTATTAATACTTTATTACTGTTTTAATGGTAATAAACAAATGCACTACTTCTGAGCATGAAAGAAAGAACACATGCATATAATTAAGTTTTAATTATCTTAGTAACAGTTTTTGGTAAGCAGTTTGTTAATTTTAATTATTAATGATGTGCTGTAAATCCGTTGTTTCTATCCACAAGTTGATTGCGCGGATGGAGCTTAAACCTGCATTCTACCCGACTTAGAAGAGAAACACGATAGGTGTAGCTTACCCACAATTCAAACATTCCTTTTGAATTAACTACTCCTTTTGGCGTTGGTATGAACCATAATGTCCCGATCAAGTTCTAGCAAAAACGTGTCTTATATTGATATTTAGTTAGAATATAATAATGCAGAAGATTTTCAGAAAATAAAATAAAAATCCCTTAAATTTGGCGGTCGCGCGTTAAGTGTGATAGTCAGTTCATATACATGGTCATTGTATGTCATTATTGTATAAAATGTCTTAGGATATCTAGTTGATAGCATATATACATGCACATCTTCACGTTAATAAGTTTTTTGGGGTGAATTATTTGGGTACCACTAACAACCATTGAAATTGCATTATACCATCTAAAAGTAACTATTTGGCTTAATATCTCAAGAAAAACCCAAAAAAAATTTATCCTAATGTCATTACTTTTTCCCAATGTCATTCTATTAGCAAGTCTGATTGCTCTTTAACTTTTCTGTTAACTTCCGTTAGATATATTAATACATAATAAAAATTTTGCAAGATCACTATGGATAATCCGAGAATACGTAAAATTTATTATATGGGTTGTAAATTTTGCAAAAAAAAAACTTAAATATCTTAACTCTCTCATCTCTCTCTTTACTTTTATCTCTTCTTTTTCTCTCAGCTTAATAGCTCGGTTACTAAATTTAATAAAAATTGATAATTATTTTTGATAAAAAAATATTTTCTAATAAATATTTTTTATATCAATTATATTTTTGGACAAAAATAATTATTTTTATAAAATTATTTTCTAAAAGCTTTTTTTTAATCTTATTTCAAAATATTGATATTATAATATATTTAGTAAAAGAATTTGATAATAAATAAATGAATTTTTAAGGAAATTAAAAAGTCATTATTTTCAAAAAAATACAAAATATATTTTGAGAAATATTTATTCTTTTGAAAAAATATATTAAAAATATATTGATTTATTTTTTAAACAATTATCATATTTGAATAATGTAATAATCAAACGTTTAACTTTAACTAGAGAAATGAGAGATGAGAAAGAGAAAAGAGAAAAGAGAGAGAGAGAAGGGAGATTGAGAGAAGAATTATGAATTCTTGATTTATTCAGGGTGATTTTGTAACGGAACAAAAATTAAAAGTATAGTTAATGTGTAAGGGAGGATTATTAATAGAATGACATTGGGGAAAAAGTAATAGCATTATTATTAAGTTTTTTTATTTTTCTATGATATTATGTCAAATAGTTACTTTCGGTTGATATAAAATCAATTTCGTTGGTTGTTAGTGGTAACCAAACAATTCATTTTTTTTAATTTAAATTTTATCTTCTCTATCCAATTCCATTTCAAATCTTGACATCCTAAACATACAAATGAGACGGTGGAGTTTCGATTACTGGTCTTGATAATCACAAAATAAAAAATCTCCTAACTGAGCTACCCCAAATTGGTAGTCGGTAGGTTAATAAGAATATGAAAAGCACTTAGAGCAACCTTAACGGGGTCATCCCGTGCGGGTCATCCGCAGTCATGCCCCGGGACGACCTGGTTGGTCGAGTTTATTTATTTATTTTATTTTGGTATTTGTTTTAAAGGTTTAAGGGTTTATATTTTGATAAAAATTAGAGGTTAAGTAGTTGTAGTTTATATTTTGATACTAATTAGGATTAGGGTTATAATTTGGAGTATTATTTTGTAAATTGGTGAGTATTTATTAAATTGGAGTATTATTTTGATAACGTTAGATTTTCAAAATCCAAATTTCTAGTTTCTGAAGAAAAAAATAATGATGTGGATGAAAGAGAGTGTGATGACTTAGGTCATGGTTAAGGGGTAAATATTGAGGGAAAAATATGAGATTGTGCCGTGAAAACGTGACGGGGAGAGAAAGAAAAGAGAGAATGTGGATGACCTAGGTTATTGCTGCAGATGGTCTTATCCAGTTGATAGGTTCGGCTCATTTGATTCTACATCATATGTCAATTATGGGCATAATCTTAACAACCTTCGAAACTATTTATACGAAAACCTAAACGTCCTGAAATGTCAACAAATAACATCCCGAAAACAATAAACTAATTGCCCAAATTAATGCTCAGAGTATTGTTCTTAGAAAGCTGCATTAACGCGACTTTTTTATATATCGTTGCCACCCCCCTTAATTAAATTGCTAGGTGTACGTTGGCTTGAGTTAACTAACTCAAACTGATTAAGTTGGGTAAGACACTGACAATACACTGTGTACCTAAGTACTTAGGTCGAATTTAATTGGATTCTCATTGAATGCCGAAGCCAAATTGGATTCGGATTTTGGCCAAATCCGACCAACCTATTAACCAATGTACACTCCTTCAGTAAAGTCTAATACGAACCTGAACACATCGTTTTAAGTGCAAAATATCTATAAAGAATTGGAGGCATTGGCAACACACACTCCCCTTGTTAACAACATCGTGTTTGTGGACCATTCCAAACCCACAAAAGACATCACGTATGTGGTCTCCAACTGATCATCACCACAAGAAACAAAAGTCTGTCCCAACACCCTCCCTTTCTCTGCACCTCACCACGTTTCAACCACATAATTAAGAAGCTTAAGTTTCAATTGCAAAATACATCAATAATTACGCAGCGTGTGATCGAATGGTGTAAAGTTGCTCGGGAGTGTAAATTTCTCTTTATTTAGGTTTGTTTCATGGCTTACCAGATGACCGATTGATAGGCTTACTAAGCCTATTACACGAAATGGTGTCAAGGAATTTAGGTAAGTACGGTCAAAATTCATGTGAATAATCAAAAAAGTAAAAAATTACCTATTCAATTACTAGCACACTAAAAATCTAGGTTGGAAGTACAAGTAGGTAAAAAATTCGAGCTAGGGTGGGGGAAATCTTGAAGGTCAAAACCAAAAAATTATTTATTTTAACTAAGTGAAATCTGAAAATACAAAGAATAACTGGGCTCTTCATCTCGATGTTATTTACTTTTATTTCCACTCATCTCTTTAAATTTATATTATTGTTTGTGTCTATCAGTACTGCAAACCGTTGTAACAAACCGAGTTTGTGGTCAAAATTTTAAGCCGCAGTGAGAGGGAGAGTACCATAAAAAGTTAGGGCATCCTTAATGGGTCGGGCGCCCGCTCGGGTGCGTAATCGGGTGCCGGAGCACCCGATTTGGTGCCCGGGCGCCCATCGGGTGGGGGGCATGTGTCCCCCCCCATTCGTCGTCTTTTTTTTAAAATTTTAATTATTTAGTGAATGTTTTGTTATTAATGGATTGAGTATTTGTTATAAATGTGGGGTAATAATTTTTTTGTAAGTGATTAAAATTAAGAAATTTCCAGAACCAATATCATGCGAGACCTCCGAACGACCTATCGATGTGGTTTAATAGTATGGTCTAATATCATGCGTGCACTTTAATCATGCTTCCACTGAGGTGGCTCCGTAATATTTAATAATAATTTCGTGATTTAGCAGTAATTATTAACAATATTTTGAGTTAAAATAGAATTGTAATGTTATTAGAATTATATAAAATGTAATTTGTTGAATGTTGTGTGAAAATTAAAATGTTTAATTAAGAAATGATGTGGAGGAAAGACAGTGTAGGGTGGGTGGGGGTAGCCCGGGCATGGGTAAGAGTATTTTTTGGGTGGGTTGGGTGAACTGATGTGGCAGAGAGAGAAGCTGACGTGACGGAAAGAGAGTGCAGGGCGTCCCAGGGTAGTCCGGGCGTTGTTATTTCTGCTCTTAGTGCAAAGTGGGTCCCACGGAATTAGGTTGTCATGTGATCCTGCGTGGAGACCTAAATTCGTGTGCATGGTTGTACAAACCGAGGAAGGAGATCCCTCCCTATAAGAAGAGGATCAAATCCGGAAGTCGACACCATCTTCACCACTTCTCCAAAGCAACACTAAAGCTCTAGTCTTCTGCTGTGTCTGGTGCAAACAATCAACACCAAGGTATGTTTTTTTGTATTTAATATACGATGATCGAGTTAATGGTGTTCTTAATTTGAATTATATATAGTATTACTTATTGATTTGTTGCTTCTCTCTCTCTCTCTATATATATATATATGCATGTTGTATTCATCCAATGTTGTTTATGTACATCACTCTGTGTTGTTTTAGTTGAGCTGGTTGCGGTTTGCATGCAATGATGATCCTTCGATCTGCTCACGGGATCCGAATCTTAAATGCTCTTTTTTCATATTAATTAAAGTGGGTTGGTGGAGAAGTTGATTGTTCCTCTTCTTCTTTTTGCATGCTTTTTTAAAGAAACATATTCTTCTTAAGGGTTATTAATAGGTATGTGTACTTTATTAATTTTGTGGTATATAGTGCTCGTGCTTTTAAGCCAACGGGAGACAAAAAGAAATAGTATATACTTTTCATCCTTGAAAAGGCTGCGAATTTAAGCCAGGATACTGTACATAGGGGTATGAACGGGACGTGACAAAATTTTACCCGGAGGCCAAAAAAAACTCACTACCCATCTTAAGGTTATTCCGTCCTATTTATTAATTTTTATGTTTGATCATGATATTGTAATGTTTGTATATAATTCTATGTAATATATCAATATATATTCATACTTTTAAATATGTATTGTACATACAAATACAATATATCAATATTTTCCAGTTTTGCCAATCTACTTTTACATCATATTGTTAAATAAAGTAATTTTAGTGTTTAATTTACATAGAAAAATCTATTTCGATCGATTATTCGGGTTATCACGTTATGCGGTTGGGTTGCGAGAAAACAACAACTCATCCCGTTTATTGTGTGGATTTTGCGAGATGCGGGTTGGTGGGTAAGTTATTTTGCCTGCATTAACGGGCGGAGCGGTGAGTTACACCCGTCCCATTTACAACCCTATGCACATTCGTACGTGGATTACAAGATATCTGAAACTTGAGCTCGGGATGACTATAGACGTTTGGTGAAATGGAACAATTTAGGAGCCCAAACGTGTTTTCTTTATTTTCCTCTAGCTTAATTTTCTTGTTTTTGTTCTCCTTCTTGTTCATTATCTTCATTAATTATCTTCTTCCTCAAGGTCTTATCCATTTGCAAGGAGACCGCGACTTGCATGTATTTGAACATCCATGCGTCGATATATTCTTGAAGCCAATAATAAAAAACAAATGTATTATAAATTAGCCACCCGCTTAATATATTTCGGGGTCTAAACATCTACCGACTTATTTAGAATCAATTTTTATCTTTCACGTTAAACAAAGTCCACGTGGTCCTTGTAATAATAAAGGCTTGTTTATCCTAATAAACATTTTTAGGAGCACATATGTACCTATATATTGTAGGACCACATGTTGCAACATGTAATATATTTTGAGGAATAGCAGGAAGAACAATGTTATAGACATGATTGATACATCTGTACGATAAAAATATAGGAAAGAAAAAAATGCAATAGCTAGAGAGTAGAACTAAATAAAATTTAAGTCAAATTATGCATGAACTTTGTGACATGCTAACCTCTAGGATACTATATCCATAATTTCATAAAGTTACTAGATGGCACTTTATTCAATTTTTTAATCTCGAGGTACTAATCATATCTTTTTCCCAGTTCTATGAAAGGTGGTTGTCTATTTTCATGTACAAGAGAGTTTTAAGCGTAACATATAATTTTATGATTTTAGTGATAGTAATGGGAGACGTATAGATGTGCACTAATATTGAAGAAGCGATAGAATATTGTCATTGCAGGATAAGCTTGGTCTAGTGTCGTGTGGACTAGCTTTTAGTTAGTTGAGTGAAAGTCAAATATAATATTTTGAAAAATGTTCTTAAATTCAACCGAACTATTAAAAAAGAAGAGAGAGTTTGTAAGCAATGTAATGGATCCAAAGAACATTTCGATCAGTCGCATCAATTCTTCACAGGAACCAAGTTGCATTTGATTAATGGATTTGAACAACATCATATATAAGTTCATGACTCCTATAAGAATTGTCTTGATTCCAAGATCAATAACAACTCGATTCTAATACTGATAAGTCAATAGGTGAGTTGCATGCATATATGATGAGAGATGCACCCATTTTTTTGGTTATCATTCCAATCCAAGTCCACGTTTTTTACGAAATCAAAAGTTGAGACCGTTTAATATTTACACATGGAGGGTCATTAAAGTTAAATAACAATATTTCAAAAATTAACAATAAGAAATCTTTTTTTATTATACAAATTTTGAGAATTTATTTATTTTTTGAAAAAATAAACATTATGATTATACTAATTTTAAACAAGTCAAGTTAGTCAACTGTGAGATGTGATAACTGACTGAAAATGTACAAAGCAAAAGATGAAATAATTGCTTGTCAATTTTCACATATCGTACCACATGACCACATCCCCCACAAAAAAACATATTTTATTTAATTAATCTACAAACCAATTTCTCTTATTTTTATTTTTTATAATGTTTTTGAGGAGAAAAATTATAAATATTTTTCAAGAACAAATTTACTTTTCACTACATACCAATGGAGAAAATTAATACATTGTGGACTAAGAGTTAAATTTGAAAGGTAATTAGACAAACATTTTTGTTTATTAAAGGTAAAAGGTGCAAAACGAAATAAAGACATAAATAAGAGGACAGGGGTAAATCTTATTATAGAAAAGAACAGGTAGAGAGAAGTGAACAAAAAGCTTTAGATATTGGAATTCGATTTAGCAACTTTTGACAAATGATACTCCTTAGATTGATATATCAAATGAGATAAACTTCTACATCACCCATAAATGCACACAAATAAGTCGTCACTAACTTTCGTGGCATAATTGTAATATCTACGAAAACCAGGGCTAAATCCAACATTTAATAACTTCCCTCCTTTTCTTGTTCCAAAAACAGACCGTTTATTCCACTTTTACAACATTTCCGTTTCTCACATGATTTGTTCTCTCGAAACCTCCAATTCCACTCGAGAAAGCAATCCGGAATCACATTCATATTCATGAATCATGACCACCATATTATTCCTTCCAACTCGACACCCACTTCCGTCTGGGCAATCAAGCATTTGGGATTGTCCCCTCGGGCTTCCCCATCCAATATCTTCATGTTCTTGTTCTTTTGTTCGGGTAGGATTTTGTTTGGTCGATTGTGACATGTTTGTTCTTGGATGTGAGTTATTTTTTTGGTGAGTGGAGGATTCTTGTCTAGAAATTAGGTTTGTGTTGAATCATGTTTGTCATCATGGTCTACCGAAAACGACAACTATTATAAGTTTTCGAGTCGTCTCAAGAAGATAAACAACGCGCATGGAAGAAGCGCAAAGGAAGATCATGCAGGAGGAGAGGACAAAGAAATACTCCAGACTCCTTAATGAAAAATGTGGATCTTCATCTAGTAATCATGATCACGAGAACATCGCCCGATCATCCAATGTGAGACTATTCTCAGCACTTGAAGATGATGGTTGTGTGCTAGTTACGTTTTTTGTTCTGATATCATGTTGAAGTGTGAACTTACTTATCAAAATCGATTGGTATTTAATTGGGGATACGTATCTAAACTATTATCTAATCTTTTGGTAACTCCCATACTTTATGCAAACTTGATGGGGAAGACAGCATTTATAAAAACAAATTGCTTTTGGATGTCCCTAGACCTAAGTGAAGTTCATGTGGTGATTCTACCAGGGGAGGTCTGTCTGTTTGAAGCAACCAGGGCAGGTTTATGTGTTATGCTTCATTCCTTAAATTAAGCAGATTACTAATGTTGAAACAGTCTTAGGTTCGAACAAACGTTAACTAGGTTTGTTTCTCTTTCTTGTATTAAGGTTAAAATGTTGTTTTCGTTGTTGGAGTAAATTGTCCCTTACTTGCGTACGTAACATAGAAATATGGTAATTTGTTACTCTCATAAAATAAATAAAAAGCTTAATTTATGTCTGATACTCTGCCATAAACAGGCTTGTTTCGAACGATTTCACCGTCTAATGTTTGTCATTTTTTAATGCTGATCAGGTCAAGAGAACCAGTTTGAGATTGCTGTACCAAATTGTTAATTAGTGCATGGCTTCCACTGATGTTGTTAAGACGGAGGTCAATGAGAAAGACAGTGCAGGGGAATCTGTGGAACAACAGGCGAAGGAAACAGCTCTTGGACCCGTCTCTGGAGGCCAATTACCTCCCGATATTAACAGTGGAGACGCTACGCCACCAGGACCACATATGAAGTCTGGCCTCTTTGTTTTCTTCAAGGACATAAGGTAAAAGTTCTTTATTTGTTATGTTAGATCTTTCTACAACGCGTGGATATTAAAACAAATATTGATCACTAAAACCAAGTTGTTGTGATTTGCTTTTGATGGCATAAGTTTGTGATCATAGTTATGGTGTTACTCGTAATACCAGGCATATTTTCAAGTTAGATGAGCTGGGGTTGGAGATCGCAGATATTGCTATTCCTGCAGCATTAGCTTTAGCAGCAGATCCGCTTGCTTCTTTGGTCGACACAGCATTCATTGGCCGAATAGGTTTGTTCTCGTCATTATCTTTTTGGTCTTCCCATTTAACATTTACTTCCTAAAATCTTACATGAAAAAGAAAAAAAAAACAGATTCTCATTGTAATAATCATTGCTTTGAGACTTGTTATAAACCGTATGTGTTTTCTTCTTCTCACCAATCACTACAGGTCCAGTACAACTGGCTGCTGTAGGAGTATCAATTGCCGTATTCAATCAAGTCTCAAAGGTGGCCATTTATCCCTTAGTTAGCGTGACGACATCATTTGTTGCAGAGGAAAGTGCATCATGTAAAGTAAGTCACCGAGAACAAGAACATGAGGATGTCGAAAAGCCTTCTACACTACATGCCGAGACGGAAGTTATCCCACATGAGAGTAAGACTCTATATACATAAATAAATCTCAGTGTTTAAATTTTCTCACAATTCAGCCAGCATTTTGATTCATGTTGTCTGAATAATCCAGATAAGCCAGGTTATTGTCGATCACTTTTCGCATGTGGTTTCCAAAGTAATGACAACGTCGTGAAAAAGAGAAAATATATCCCTTCAGTTTCATCTGCCATTGTGGTTGGCCTTGTTCTTGGCATTCTTCAGACTTTACTTCTTATTTTTGCTGGGAAACCAATCCTAAATATCATGGGCATTAAAAATGTAAGTACGTTCTGAATATTGTTATGTTTTTAACTCTCTTTTTTGCATTTTTTCCCCTCTTATAAGATTATGCTGTTAGTGAGGAGTTAGCATGTTTTTCTTTGTATGATCTGGTCTTTTATGCACCTACTTTAGAAGAGTGGCCCTCGGTTGGCAATAGTTTATTTACACTCTTATGAACTTACACCACTCTCATATTGTTCCAGCTGTGATGATTTATTTGTATGCCAAAGCATTCATGCCTACCATTCTATGACTTGCTACTTTGTTGGTTATTAAATAGTTTAACAGTAATGTCACTTCAGATATAAATATGAAGTGTGTTTTCTAAATATAGATATATGAGTGAATCCCAAATGCTGTTTATAAACATAATCACTTTCCACTCCACCTGTAATCTTCAGCAATTTAAAATTTTGCTCCCTCCTAACACTATGTACTAGCTTAGGAGTAACTTTTCATGGCATGCCTCTGCTTCCAAATATCGAGTATACTACTAGTATACTCGTGTGAGGTGCAAATAAATTCAAGCATGTCAAAATTCAAAGTGCGACACTAAGTTTTAATGTTTCCTTTTCATAAAGGACTCTCCCATGATGTCCCCCGGACAAAAGTATCTGACAATTCGAGCACTTGGCGCTCCTGCTGTTCTATTGTCACTCGCAATGCAAGGGGTCTTCCGAGGATTCAAGGATACGAAAACTCCACTTTATGCTACCGGTAGGCGTCTATTACTCGTAAAAATTCAGCTGGATAATAATTGTACCCTCTTTTCATCCTCAACGTTACTTGGATTCTTCATGTGTTCTTATTTTTTTTATTCGTATTTTTGCAGTGGCGGGAGACGCTGCAAATATTATCTTGGATCCAATTTTCATTTTTGCTTTCAAATGGGGAGTTAGTGGTGCAGCTCTTGCTCATGTTCTTTCTCAGTAAGTTTCTCTAAATGCCAAATTCTCTTACCAATAATAAGCATTTTTATGCAGAATTTTCATGATTTAGCACATTGAATCTTATTCCAGGTACTTAATATCTCTAATTCTTCTGGGGAGATTGCTTAAAGTTGTTAACATTGTGCCTCCAAGCGTCAGAGATCTCAAGTTCGGCAGGTTTCTTAAATGCGGTAAGCAGTTTGAAATGTTTGCTGAAAATTAAGTATTTCATTCACCTTAAAGATTTTGTTTCTACGGTAATCAACCCAAATCGCAGATTCTAATAACTCTGGCCAGACTAAGATGTTTTCTTTGGTTTTACATTCACAATGACTTTCATCAAACTAAAAAGAGTATTGTATGCGAAACTCAGGATTCCTGTTGTTGGCACGAGTTATAGCTGTAACATTTTGTGTGACATTGGCCGCGTCAATGGCGGCTCGCCATGGAACAATTCCCATGGCAGCATTCCAGATATGTTTGCAGCTCTGGTTGGCGACATCTCTTCTCGCTGACGGACTTGCTGTTGCTGGCCAGGTCGTTATTTATTAGAAGCGAACCACATCCTTGTAATACCATTATAACAAAAACTAGGAATCGTAACAATCTATCTTTTGTTTGGTCAATTTGTATTATTAATTTGATGGATGTTTAAAAAAAAATTCAGGCAATACTGGCGAGCGCATTCGCTAAAGGAGACCTGAATAAAGCAGTGTCTGCCGCATCTCGCGTATTGCAGGTCCAACGATAGTCTTGCAGGGCACTATATATAATCCCCACAATAACAGCATTTTTATTATTGATCTGGTGATCAACTTTTTTTGTTTCTGCAGTTGAGTATAGTCCTTGGAGTGGCTCTCACTGTCATTCTAGGAGTTTTCATGCAGTTTGGGTCAGGAGTGTTCACAAAAGATGTGGATGTGGTGAAGTTAATTCATACGGTGATCCCGGTGCGTCTCCTATTCCATAAAACTAGAAAGAAAATCTTTTGGTTGACTTTATTGATAATTGTAGATCATATACACAACTTCGCCTAATTTTTTTTTTCTGTTGATGCTGTGTAGTTTGTGGCTGGTACACAGACCATTAACTCTTTGGCCTTTGTTTTTGATGGGGTCAACTTCGGAGCATCAGATTACATATATTCAGCTTACTCCATGGTATGTTTCTCCTGAACATGTTTTACCTTAGCAACAGTTTACAATATGTTGTTTTGTCACATTCTGTTTTTTATTTGTTCCCAGGTTTCTGTCGCTGTTATTAGCATCATTTGTCTGTATCTTCTGTCAACGGCCAATGGATTTGTCGGAATTTGGACTGCTTTGACTATCTACATAAGCCTGCGAGCATTAGCCGGTGTTTGGAGGTAAATAGAACCTGCACCTTTACATAAATGTTGTATTAAATGATACAAAGCGTGTTGGATTATCTAAAAGAAAGACCCTGAGTTTTGTTTTTGTAAAATATAACCTACATTATAAATTATGTCTTCTGCATAGCATAAACTGTTTATGTATATTACAGTTGAAACAGTTAAAACATATGGTCACAAACTTAACCATATGAGGTACTGGCTCAGTTTATATTAACTCATTTTTTCGCTTGCTTTTGCTTAGGATGGGAGCTGCGAGGGGGCCGTGGTCTTTCCTCCGCCAATGATTTTTAGCTACTTAATTCCGCTGCCAATAAGTTGCACATTTTTCATCTGTACCTGAGGTGATGAAGTCCATGTGCTAGATGAGTAATGTTCTGAGTTTTTACTGTGGGGTTGGAAGGATGGTTGGTAGTTACTTTTGATGTTTGGATGCTAATTAATTGTTTGGGAATGGAAATTGTGGTATGTGCTTGTTCTGCTTCTGTTTGGTTGCAAAATTCAGATTCTGGTTCTGTTTGGACATAATGGTAGGACAAATTCTCTTATGTTAGATTTTTGTCTCCATCGATGAAGATTTTGTATGCTAGATCGAATTGCTGCTGAAGGTTTTGGTACGCTTGAATCTTTGTGGTGACAATAAGGTATTAATGACAGTGGTTAGTCCTTGCAACAACAATTGAACAACTAAACCGGTTTAAAATGATTTTTGAAGTCTTGTTATTTTGGGTTTCAAGTCTCTTATGCTAATGGACCAACTTGGTTAATAGTAGTGTGACTGATTTGCTGGAAAACATCAAGCAAGTGGGAAAATTAATTTCTAAGATGACTTTTGAATGATAAATTGTGAGAGAGCTTAAAATTTTTGGAATTGAAATTCTATAACATCTAAAATATGTAATTATCAGGAATTTCTTTATTTCCACTTTAAAACTAATGAAAGCCTAGTTTTTTACATTTTTCTTAAAAAGATCTATTCTCGCCGTGACACCTAAATGAATAATTTCCCTCCACTTGAGAAGGCAAGGGTTCAAGCACGTTCATGAAATCACAGTACGTTTTATCATTTTAGAAGCTCGAGTGACATACCTCTTCATTAAACCCATGCCTAAAACTTTGTTCGGCTCGCTTTGTTCCAAACTCGGCCTTCTATCCGTTTTATAGGATGGAGTTCTAGAATTCTATCCAATTCCTACAAACAAGTGACACCTTAAGATAAATTTCATTTCATATTATGAATTAAGACAATGATTCCACAACTTTATCTTTTGTGTGCTCCCTATGCAAACGTAAAATAAGTTGTTCAAAGGCTGATCTTTTACATGTAAATCTCAAGTACATATGGCTTATGTGAAGAAACAAAGTATTGGTTGTTAAATGCTAAACCTTGTTGAGGGAACTAAGCTTGCTTTGGGGTGTTTGGTTTAGGTTAAGTGGGGTTTGACTTGGGAGGAGGTGGAGGTATGGTGTGTGTGTGGAGGATGGGTGAGGCATGGGCTTGCATGCCTTGGTGAGGGGTGATGCTTATTTAAGGAGAAGCACCCATCTCCTTCCAACTTTCTTTCCTCCACTCCATTCTCTCACCTCATCTCTTTCTCTCTCGTTCCCTCCATTTCTGGCGGTCAGAGGAAGTGCGACCAGAGGCGCAAGGAGGCACGGTGGTGGAGGCAAAGCGCGGTGTGACCGGAGTGGATGTGTGCGGCTTCGTGGCGAGACGACGTTGAAACGAGTAAAGAAAGGTATGCCAAGTTCCTTCGGTGTGATCACACAAGGTGTGTGACGGGTTGTGATGGTCACCGGAGGCCGGAGGTGTCGCCGGTGACAAGGAACATGCAAGGGTTTGTCATGTAACGACTGACCGAATGCCTTTAGCGGTCAACCGGTCTTAGTGTAAATGCAAGGTTTTGCTCAGCACTCGTCAAACGATGTCTTCCAGCAGTCGACCGGTTATGCATAAATGTTGGGCGGGAGAAATCTATGTTGCTTTGGGTCGGACAGGGCCCCTTTGTACTTCAACTGTTAACTTAAGTGTACTGCATTTTGTTCGACCGGTTAATGTGTTGTTCGACCGGTTATGGTTTTGTGAAACGTAGGAAGACTTTGTTATTTTCGGTCAGACGGTACACCTTTGCTGTTCGACCATGACTTTGATTATTTAATATTTTCCTTGTCGTAGACCTTACAAACGGTCGACCGTCCAGAGACGTTTGTTCGACCAATTCTAGAAGTTTCCAAACTTGCAAAGTTACTGATATCTTTGGTCGAACGATTTTCCTTTTCGTCCGACCAATTGACGTATAAATGTGTTTTTGACCCAGCCTAGACCTGCTAAACGGTCGACCGCCTTTGACCAAGGGTCCGACAGATAACTTAGGTGTTGGCCCAGACGTGCGATCAAATGTGTTGTTGTTCGAACGTCTCCTTATTCATAAGGAAACGGTCGAACAAGGTGCCACTTCCAGTCGACCGTTGGTGCCCAGAATTGGGTCTTTGATTGTTGCTATGCATTGTCGTGTTTCCTCGAAAACTCGTGTCCTCGCCATTGTACGTGAGCCGGGAGGTGACGGTAGTGCATCAGTTGCACTTGCCGAGGGACCGCCAAGCGTACCTATGTTTGTGAGCACGTTGGCGCATGAGCTACTATTATGATTGTGATGATTTTATAGTATATGCATTGAGACCCTATGTAGTAGACCTGATGGACCATAGTTTCCCATTGCATTGATGGACGTGCAGCTCTACGGAGCGAGATGGCCGTCAGGCATGTGTGGCGGCGGAGATGACCGTCCGAACACTGTTCAATGAAGATGACTGACCGACGATTTTTTCGACAGATATGATCGCCGGACTGTGGCACGGCCCGGGGAGTATGACCGACCATAGCGACGACTCTGGGGGAAGTGGCGTAGTAACCACGTGATCAGATCTGTATCGATGACTCGGAAGTGTGTGCGGCCCTCACCAAACCTTCATGCTAGTGTAGCCACGAGTGGAGGTACATGTGTCGCGTACTTTCCGTAAAACTGCATATGCCTGCGGTGGGTGTTCACGGATACCCGATGATGTTGAGGCTGATGATTTTATGACCCTAGAGTGGGGGGTGTATGTTACACTTTTCATGTTGCCATGATACTAGTATGATAGATCATGTGTTGTATATTCATATGCATATAGGTGAGCTTGGTATACGGGATTTCCTTATGGAAACTCAGGCATTGTTATTTCATTTGCATTTCAGGACCTCAGTAGGTGTTGGTTAGGGTGGAGACTGAGGACGAGCGTGCATTAGGACCGGATCCTCTCGTCTTATTTCATTGGTTATTATCATTACCGTATTGTACTTATTTGTATTTGGTGTAATCATACTTTTGGCAAACTCCCGTGTAACAGTGCACATATTGAATTTTATGAGTAATGTCTCTGCTTCTCTTTGGTTTTAAGTCCTTGATAGACCATTTAAATTTTATGCTGTTTTCAGAGACGTTACATTGATCGTGCCACAAGAAGAGTGGTGTTTGACCCACCATGTGGTCGATAATCAAGCAGAGAAAAGAATGGCGCTAAATAAAACGTATGTGTATGTGCTTCACGACAAGTATGATCTGCAAGTGCACAAATACAATATTCCAAACACTTAAAAGCTAATATAGAGCTTGAACATGGTTTCTATTAGCAACCGAGCCTAACCACTAGCAAGCCTAGCTAATAACTATGCATGCCGATTATTTCTGACTAGACCAAGTAAGTAGGCAAAAGTAAATAGAGCTCAAGTGGAGTTAATGCTGTAAATAAGGATTAAGTACTGAATTTATGTTCATGTTTAGTTTATCATCACTGGAATATAATACGAGTCAAGACTAATTAAATGGATCCAAAGCAAGTTGACATTTCCATTGAATTCAGTTTATGTTCTTGTTATTTCTCTATTATTGTCAAAAGTTGATGCAAGTGTGATAACGTTAATGTTGGCTTTGTGATGTTATTAGTTTATACAACGCTCTTTGTTATGATTTACCCTCTACGTCGTAGATGATGTTTAGCAAATATTGTCAAAACAATAATACAAAGAGGTTAGGCCACCATTTCATTTCATCTTTATGTCACATGATAAGATTAGGTACTGAGGTGTCTTATCAATGAAATTAAGGTTGTTATTTCTGCTGGTGGTCTTCTTCTAACTACCAATACGTATGCAAATCTAGTCTTTCCCAAAACGACGATATTGGTCTTTGAAAATGCATATACCTTTCACACCATGTGAAGAATGATGTTGTAAAATATTATGACCAACAAGGTGTTTGAAACAAATTCTGTTTCAACTTGGAATGGTTAATTTCCTAAGTTGTGATGCATGGCAATTGATCAATTATACATCAATAATATGGAGGTAATTTTACCTGTACTAAATTAAGCAAAGCATTTCATCAATGAGTTTTATAAATGTGAAATGGTGGTTTCCAAGAGAGATGTTGCTTTCACTTTCATGTACTTTGCATATAGATGGACATGCACTGTTGCACTATTTGTATAGTAGTATGGTAGTACTAGAAATCATTAACTTATTATTGGAATTCTCCCATGAATGTGATTCCTTGGGTTTTTTTTCCTTAACTTTCGATTTAGAAGGATTTTTTTATGTAAATGTTCATCCTTGTGGTGTGTAATGTTCTGTAATAACCTAAACTAAACATCATAATTAACTAAACCTAAACCTAATTAACCTTAATTAATTATGCATGGAGAGCAGGAGGTGTTGGAAGGAGAGGGAGAGGGAGTTGGTTGGCTTTGGTTGGTTAAGGTTTAGGTGAATGATGATTGGATTTAAGAGAGGTGAGTTTGCCTATTTAAAGGGCACTTGAGATCAAGTTGACGTTTTGCTTCATTGTTGGATTATCCAGAGAGTGAGAGAGAGGCTTTCGGAGAAGAAGAAGAAGGAGAGAAGAAGTAAAGAAGAAGAAGAAAGGAAGAAAAGGAGAAGAAGGTGAAGTGTTGAGTTGAAGTAGCCAAAGCTTGGGAGGCTTCTCCAACCGTCAAAAAGGTATGCCAAATCTTCATTATAACTCACTTGTGCCTTGTGAGTGTTGGGGATCGACGTTGGTGTCGAATTCCCCGTCGGAATTCAACCAATTCAGAGGTTGAAGACGACGATCGGTCGACCGGTGCCTGTGGGCAGTCGACCGATCCTATTATTATATTGATGTTTACCCGCGAACGGTCGAACGATGTCGTTAGACGGTCGACCGTTATGCCAAATTCATGCGGGAAAAAAGGGATATGCTGTTATCGGTCGAACGGGACCACTTAGCCGGTCGACCGAATAACGATGAGAATGGGTCGGTTGGGGATTTTGACTTATTAAACGGTCGAACGTCCTTTACCTTGTTCGACCGATCCATTCGATGCTAAGTCGGTTGGGAGCTTTGACCATCAAAACGGTCGACCGCTCTTTAACTCTCGGTCGACCGACTGAGCATTTAATTAAGCGGTAAAGTGCTTGTGTTGTTTCGGTCGAACTGTATTTCAGTTCCGGTCGACCGAACGAGACTTGGGCAAAATATTGAAATCCCTGTTATCGGTCGAACGTCCCCTTGGTTCGACCGGTCGGATATATATATTATATAAAATTGTATAGCGTAGACCTTCCAAACGGTCGACCGCTAGATGACTTTTGTTCGACCGATTGGTCGGTAATTCGGTTGGCGTGGTTCGACCGGTAGATTTGTTTGTACAGTACTGTGTACTGTGTGGGGGACCGGTCGACCGGTGTGCTTGTAGCGGTCGACCGATCTACCGCAGGTTGGTGGATTTATCCACACGCGATCCGTCGATGTCAGGTCGACTACCGGCTCCGAGGCGACGGTTGATTACCGGCTTTGAGAGCTACGGATTTCACCTTCGACGAAGGCGTATTATTGTTGTACTTTTTCCTCTCTTACCGAGCGGGGTGTGAGGGATGTGTACCGTAAACCTTGGGCAGTTTGCGAGGGTTTAGCGGTAGGCCGAGGATATTCCGGCAGGGTGCGCGCTAGGCGACTCTTGGGGGAGCAGTGGCTGTCGTCTGACCCGAGTTGTGTATTCGGCGGGCTGACTCGCTCCTTGGGTGCGGCGTGTACCGGGGGTTCCTTCCTGCACTTTTTGGGGAGCAGTGGTGTCGACTGACCCTTGTGAGGCAGCGGTGGACTGACTTGACCCTAGTGGCAGGAGTGGTTCAGTGCCGCGGAGGCGGTGAGGGCATTATTGTGGGCCCGAGGCGGATGATCATGTGCATAGCATTGCATTGTATTTAATTCCTTTTTATATTTTAGGAGGTTTGGTATACGGGGTTCCTTCAGGGAACTCAGGCATGTTTGTTGTTTGCATTTCAGGTAGCGAGCAGGGTTAGAGTTTGAGGTGGTGACCGAGGACGGTGCCCCCGAGATCAGATCCTGTAGTTGTCGTCTTCTTTCTTTTGAGGTGATTACATATTGTATAGCTTTGGTCGTAATCACAGTCAGTTTGTATATTTGACTTCCACATGGATCATATTATATTATATATGTTGGTTTGTTTCCCGTGACGTGCCCAGTACTGACCGTTGACGGTCTTTATTATTGTTTAAATTTTCCGCTGTTTTCGGGTACGTTACAATTTGGTATCAGAGCGTTGATCTCGGCGTACTTGTCCAAAGAAACCACCTTTGAGTTAGGAGTTAGGTCTAGAGGATCATGCATGCACAGATTATATTGATATTGTCTTGTTTCCTTTGGCAGATGCCTCCTAGACGGGGGAAGGCGGTTGCCCATACTCGCGGTGAGAGTGAGACTGCGAGGGATGAGGCTTGGGAGGATGAGCGTCGGACGTTGTTCGATACGGTCGGACGTCTGACAGAGATGCTACAGCAGCAGACAGCACAGACTGGGCAGACGGGGACTGGTGCTATGCATGACCGGTTTATGCGCCAGCATCCGCCTACCTTTCTGGGGCAGTACGACGCAGAGGCTGCGGAGGAGTGGATCTTCATGATGCAGAAGATCTTCAGTGCTATTGGTTGTCCTCCAGAGGCGAGAGTGGGCTTGGCTACTTATGTTTTGGGCGGTGCTGCGTCCAACTGGTGGAGGTCCACATCTGCAGTGGTGTTTGCAGACAGAGATGATATAGCCTGGGAGGAGTTCGTTGGCGAGTTCAACGAGCAGTATTTTCCGCAGCATGTCCAGGATCAGAAGAGGGAGGAGTTTCTGAGTCTTCAGCAGGGAGACATGACCCTAGCAGGCTACATCGGGAAGTTCAACGCCCTTGAGCGTTACTGTCCCGAGATGTATGTTACACAGGAGCAGAGGGCAGGGAAGTTCGTCCGAGGGCTCCGAAAGCAGTTGAGGACGAAGGTGCTGACACACATGCCGAGCACGTTGGCCGATGCAGTGAAGAGTGCCTCTGTTCTTGATCGTGACTACAGGGAGAACTACCAGGATGAGAGGAGGCCATCAGGTAGGTTCTCTGGGAGGCCAGGAGGTCAGACTGGAGGGAATCCGGGCAAGAGGCCCCGATACGAGGGAGCAGGAGTTGCAGTACCACGACCAGAGCCTTGTGGTACTTGTGGGAGGTTTCACTCCGGGCCGTGCTTCACCCCCGGAGCATGTCATGGGTGTGGCCAGCTGGGTCACTTTATCAGGAGCTGTCCGAGCCGAGGAGCTGGGCCGAGCAGACCACCGGGTTTACCCGCACCAGGCAGAGGAGGAGGCGGAGGTAGACCACCTTTCAGACCCCAGCAGGGGCAGCGCACTGGCAGAGTTTTCACCATCCAGGCAGAGGAGGCTCGGGATGGAGGCGCTGTCGTGGAAGGTACACTTCTTGTCGCAGGTTCAGTAGCTAGGGTGTTATTTGATTGTGGCGCGACACACTCGTTCATCTCAGAGCGATTTGCGGGAGTGTTGGGCTGTACCCTTGCGATGTTGACTGCCACTTTGGAGGTCAGCACACCCCTGGGTCTGGTGGGCACTGTGGGGAGATTTGTCCCCGGCGCCACGGTTGTTTCGGGAGATCAGGAGTTTCCGGCAGACCTGGTCTTGCTACCGATGGAGGACTTTGATGTCATACTTGGGATGGATTGGCTGTCCCAATATGATGTTCGAGTCTTGTGCCGTGAGAAGAAGATTTTGATCCCGAGGAATGGTTTGCCTGATATTTTGATTAGAGGGATCAGAAGCAGAGGGGGTCGCATTATTGTATCTGCTGTGAGAGCTCAGAGACTGTTACAGCAGGGATGTGCAGCTTTTCTGGCGACACTTGTAGTTGCGGAGGCAGAGTCCCAGAGGCTAGAGGACATTGAGGTGGTGCAGGAGTTCGCGGATGTTTTTCCAGCGGAGATTCCAGGTTTACCACCACACCGAGAGTTGGAGTTCGGCATTGAGTTGGTAGCTGGCACTACACCACAGTCGAAGGCTCCATACCGGATGGCACCTGCTGAGTTGACAGAGTTGAAGAAGCAGTTGCAGGAGTTGATGGACTCTGGATTTATCAGACCGAGCGTCTCGCCTTGGGGTGCACCAGTTTTGTTTGTGAAGAAGAAGGACGGATCCTTGAGGATGTGCATAGACTACAGGATGCTGAACCAGGTGACGGTGAAGAATAGGTATCCCTTACCTAGGATTGAGGACCTCTTTGACCAGCTGCAGTCAGCGAAGGTTTTCTCGAAGATTGACCTGCGTTCAGGATATCACCAGTTGAGGATCCGAGATGAGGACATCCAGAAGACAGCCTTCAGGACGAGATATGGACACTATGAGTTCTTGGTGATGCCATTTGGATTGACGAATGCTCCGGCAGCGTTCATGGATCTGATGCACCGGACATTCAGGCAGTACATTGATATATTTGTGATTGTCTTCGTGGATGACATCTTGATCTATTCACCAGATGTGGAGCAGCACAGAGAGCATCTGAGGATTGTACTCAGCATCTTGAGGGCTCAGCAGTTATATGCTAAGTTCTCAAAGTGCGAGTTTTGGTTGGACAGAGTGGCGTTCCTCGGACACATTGTATCGGCAGAGGGGATATCAGTGGATCCGGCGAAGGTAGAGGCAGTGACACAGTGGAGGACCCCTACGAGCGTGACGGAGATTAGGAGCTTTGTTGGACTGGCGGGTTATTACCGTCGCTTCATCAAAGACTTCTCGAGATTGGCAGCACCACTGACGGCTCTGACGCAGAAGGGAGTCACTTTTGTTTGGTCGCAGAAGTGCGAGGACAGCTTTCAGGAGCTGAAGAGACTGTTGACCACAGCACCAGTTTTATCATTGCCGAGTGGCACGGGTGGATTCGTGATTTATAGCGACGCTTCAGGGATTGGCTTAGGATGTGTACTTATGCAGCACGGGAGGGTGATCGCGTACGCATCCAGACAGCTGAAGGTCCATGAGAGGAATTACCCGACACATGATTTGGAGTTAGCAGCAGTGGTTCATGCACTGAAGACCTGGAGACACTATCTTTATGGCGAGCGGTTCGAGGTGTTTACGGATCATCAGAGTCTGAAGTACCTGTTCTCGCAGAAGGAGCTGAATATGAGGCAGCGCAGATGGCTTGAGTTCATTAAGGACTACGACTTCACTATCTCTTACCATCCGGGGAAGGCGAACACAGTTGCAGACGCTTTGAGCCGGAAAGTGGAGGTATCAGTAGCAGGCCTATGCATTCAGGAGTGGAGACTGCTAGAGTCCTTGGCAGAGTGGAGGCCATTTGCTGATAGCTCTGAGGGCGCAGTGATTGCCGGATTGAGAGTAGAGCCTCAGACAGTATCAGCAGTGATTCATGCTCAGACTACAGATGAGGAGTTGAGCAGTTTGTTACAGTTAGCTGCCAGAGATGGGTCAGATTTCAGAGTTGGAGTGGACGGAGGTCTGAGATTCAGAGATCGTATCTGGGTGCCGAAGACAGAGGACCTGAGACAGGATATCATGGAGGAGGCACACAGATCGAGATATTCCATTCATCCAGGGAGCACCAAGATGTACAAAGACCTGCAGCGGAACTTCTGGTGGCGAGGTATGAAGAAGGACGTTGCAGACTTCGTGTCGAGGTGTTTGGTCTGTCAGCAGGTGAAGATCGAGCACCAGAGACCAGCAGGGCAGATGCAGAGGATTGAGTTGCCCGAGTGGAAGTGGGAGCACGTGACGATGGATTTTGTTACGGGGCTACCGAAGACACGGAGATTCCACGATGCGATTTGGGTTATAGTCGATCGACTGACCAAGTCGGCGCATTTCTTAGCTATTAAGACCACTCTTGCTCTGGAGGGTCTAGCTAAGTTATATATTGAGGAGATTGTCAGACTTCATGGCGTACCAGTCAGTATCATTTCAGACAGAGATCCCAGATTCACTTCGAGATTTTGGGAGAGTCTACACAGAGCACTGGGGACACGTCTGAAGTTTAGCACAGCTTTCCACCCACAGACAGATGGCCAGTCAGAGCGGACGATACAGACATTGGAGGACATGCTGAGAGCGTGTACACTTGACTGGGCCGGGCATTGGGATGAGCATTTGCCGTTGATCGAGTTCGCCTACAACAACAGCTACCACTCGAGTATTGGAATGGCACCCTATGAGGCATTATACGGGAGACCGTGTAGATCGCCGGTATGCTGGAGTGATGTGGGCGAGAGACAGCTAGTTGGACCTGACATTATCCAGTTGTATTCAGAGAAGGTCGACGTGATTCGGAGACGACTAGCTACGGCGCAGAGCAGGCAGAAGAGTTATGCTGATACACGGAGGCGCGAGCTGACTTTTGATGTAGGAGATCATGTCTTCCTGAAGATCTCGCCTTCCAGAGGGGTGATGAGATTCGGGAAGAAGGGGAAGCTGAGTCCGAGGTATGTCGGACCTTTTGAGATATTGGATCGGGTCGGTGAGGTGGCATATAGGATTGCACTACCACCACAGTTCGCAGGACTTCACAACGTCTTCCATGTTTCTATGTTGAGGAAGTACGTGGCCGATCCAGCTCATGTGATAGAGATATCAGTACCGGAGATCCAGCAGGATTTGTCATTAGATGAGAGACCAGTTGAGATTGTGGATCAGATGGTACATCAGCTCAGGAGGAGAGCGATTCCTATGGTGAAGGTCAGATGGCAGCATCACACTGACAGAGAGGCTACCTGGGAGATTGAGGAAGATGTCAGGAGGCAGTATCCAGAGTTATTCCGGTAAGTCAGTTGTTTCGAATTTCGCGGACGAAATTCTTTTAAGGAGGGTAGATTGTAATAACCTAAACTAAACATCATAATTAACTAAACCTAAACCTAATTAACCTTAATTAATTATGCATGGAGAGCAGGAGGTGTTGGAAGGAGAGGGAGAGGGAGTTGGTTGGCTTTGGTTGGTTAAGGTTTAGGTGAATGATGATTGGATTTAAGAGAGGTGAGTTTGCCTATTTAAAGGGCACTTGAGATCAAGTTGACGTTTTGCTTCATTGTTGGATTATCCAGAGAGTGAGAGAGAGGCTTTCGGAGAAGAAGAAGAAGGAGAGAAGAAGTAAAGAAGAAGAAGAAAGGAAGAAAAGGAGAAGAAGGTGAAGTGTTGAGTTGAAGTAGCCAAAGCTTGGGAGGCTTCTCCAACCGTCAAAAAGGTATGCCAAATCTTCATTATAACTCACTTGTGCCTTGTGAGTGTTGGGGATCGACGTTGGTGTCGAATTCCCCGTCGGAATTCAACCAATTCAGAGGTTGAAGACGACGATCGGTCGACCGGTGCCTGTGGGCAGTCGACCGATCCTATTATTATATTGATGTTTACCCGCGAACGGTCGAACGATGTCGTTAGACGGTCGACCGTTATGCCAAATTCATGCGGGAAAAAGGGGATATGCTGTTATCGGTCGAACGGGACCACTTAGCCGGTCGACCGAATAACGATGAGAATGGGTCGGTTGGGGATTTTGACTTATTAAACGGTCGAACGTCCTTTACCTTGTTCGACCGATCCATTCGATGCTAAGTCGGTTGGGAGCTTTGACCATCAAAACGGTCGACCGCTCTTTAACTCTCGGTCGACCGACTGAGCATTTAATTAAGCGGTAAAGTGCTTGTGTTGTTTCGGTCGAACTGTATTTCAGTTCCGGTCGACCGAACGAGACTTGGGCAAAATATTGAAATCCCTGTTATCGGTCGAACGTCCCCTTGGTTCGACCGGTCGGATATATATATTATATAAAATTGTATAGCGTAGACCTTCCAAACGGTCGACCGCTAGATGACTTTTGTTCGACCGATTGGTCGGTAATTCGGTTGGCGTGGTTCGACCGGTAGATTTGTTTGTACAGTACTGTGTACTGTGTGGGGGACCGGTCGACCGGTGTGCTTGTAGCGGTCGACCGATCTACCGCAGGTTGGTGGATTTATCCACACGCGATCCGTCGATGTCAGGTCGACTACCGGCTCCGAGGCGACGGTTGATTACCGGCTTTGAGAGCTACGGATTTCACCTTCGACGAAGGCGTATTATTGTTGTACTTTTTCCTCTCTTACCGAGCGGGGTGTGAGGGATGTGTACCGTAAACCTTGGGCAGTTTGCGAGGGTTTAGCGGTAGGCCGAGGATATTCCGGCAGGGTGCGCGCTAGGCGACTCTTGGGGGAGCAGTGGCTGTCGTCTGACCCGAGTTGTGTATTCGGCGGGCTGACTCGCTCCTTGGGTGCGGCGTGTACCGGGGGTTCCTTCCTGCACTTTTTGGGGAGCAGTGGTGTCGACTGACCCTTGTGAGGCAGCGGTGGACTGACTTGACCCTAGTGGCAGGAGTGGTTCAGTGCCGCGGAGGCGGTGAGGGCATTATTGTGGGCCCGAGGCGGATGATCATGTGCATAGCATTGCATTGTATTTAATTCCTTTTTATATTTTAGGAGGTTTGGTATACGGGGTTCCTTCAGGGAACTCAGGCATGTTTGTTGTTTGCATTTCAGGTAGCGAGCAGGGTTAGAGTTTGAGGTGGTGACCGAGGACGGTGCCCCCGAGATCAGATCCTGTAGTTGTCGTCTTCTTTCTTTTGAGGTGATTACATATTGTATAGCTTTGGTCGTAATCACAGTCAGTTTGTATATTTGACTTCCACATGGATCATATTATATTATATATGTTGGTTTGTTTCCCGTGACGTGCCCAGTGCTGACCGTTGACGGTCTTTATTATTGTTTAAATTTTCCGCTGTTTTCGGGTACGTTACATGTTCACTTCATGTGGTTTGGTTAAGTTGCATTCCTTATGTGCCACCTGCTTTCTTTGGGTCTTCAAGCGGATTTTGGGTGTCAAAATATTTCTAATAAAGCATTTTCCATTGAGATAAAATTTCCCTCCATCCCTTCAAGGCGTTATATCTTTTTTTGTAATTAAGCCGAACTTTGTATCTTAACTATTTTTGATAATTCTTGATGATGAATTGTTGAATCCACGTGAAAGTATAGCATTAAATGCTACTACTATCACTGAAATTAGTAGAAGATGTTATAGATGAGCGCTTTAATTATGTTGGCCCCTAAAATCTGAACTTTTGTTGCTAACAACCCAAATGATGTTGATTAGATGTCACAACAACAAAAGGCTAGACTTTTCCATGATCTTTATAAAAGTGATTACAAGTGTAACTGAAGAATTAAAGTCCACAAATTCATCAGCATCTTTCCTCTAGATCCTACCACAAAAAATAAAACTCGAAGAAGAAAAAGAAGAAAAAGAATATTCATTATTATTCTATATATACACACACATGATCATGTAGAACATCCCATAATGTTATGTCCAAATGTCTCCAATTTGTACATTTCTAGTAATTATTCCCTTAGAAAAATTATGGTGGTTTTAAGACATGACTTCAACTCAAAGGAAAATGAGAATGCAACATTGAATGGAAAATGATGGAAGATGATAAGGAAAAGATACATATGCCCCACCCATTGAAGGATTTGTTGGATTTCTATTGGAACTGGGGTGTTTATTCAATTAGGTATTAGCCATGTGAGCCCCTTGAGCCTTACAAAAATATAGAACCTAATTAAGGAAGCATAAGCAAAGAATCTAGTTAGACTGGTATTCAACTATACTAGAATAACAAGTCTTGGACAATATACAAGAAATAAAAAGTGAAAATGTAGAAGACATATGAAGGTAGGTGTTATGGGTATAATATACTTGGGCAAATCACTCCACATGAAAGTCAAGGAAAGGCAAAGAACAGACATCCTCCACCAAATCTCCAAAGTCCCACTCACCCATCTTCATGGCCTCACCCTCCCAACGATTCCTCCTTCCAACACCACTCTCCCCATTGATGTTGTTAATCTTGTTGTTCCCGTCCATCTTGTTGTTAGCACTGAAGTTGATCTTCATGTCGTTGTCGATGACGGTACCATTATTATTGTAGTTATCTCCATTGTTGTAGTTATCCCCAAAGCTTATGCTCTCCAAAGGAGGGACGAGAAGTTCAGTACAGCCCCCACTCATGAATCCAATATTACTCCCTCCTGTGACGTTCTCATGATTCCCATAGAATCCATCTCCAAAGCCAAGGGGAAGCATGTTTGGGACATGGAGAGTGTTGTCTTGGAAGATAAGAGGGTTGAGTAGTGGATTAAGGTTAATGGCATGGAGGGATGATGGAGAGGAAGATGATGAGGAATCCATAAATATATTCATGCCATGATCTTTCATGGGCATCACCCCTCTTCTCCCACCTCCTTCTACTTGTCCTCCCATGGCTTCTCTTTGCTCTAGAGAATCACTATTGCTTGGGGAAGATGATGAAGTTTTAAGCCTCTTTTTGATGGTGGAGTTCCAGAAGTTCTTGATCTCGTTATCGGTTCGGCCGGGCAGACGAGCGGCAATTTGAGACCATCTACTCATTCAACATTAATTGGGTTAGATCCTATTAGTAGAAGTGATGAAACAATCATGCACGGGAAAAAAAAAAGATTTACATAGCCTTGCAAGCACGCATATAAACAATATGGTATTTTATAGTCTTGAAAGAGCATACATATATACATTGATATTTTAGTTGTGGATTTAACAACTTAATTTGTACGTGAAATGTGAGATTAAAAAAAGAGAGTAATCATATTGCATAAGTGATACGATTAAAATAACCAAAAGAATAAGTTGGTACATTTTAAGATCATAGTAAGTAAGAAAGTGATGTGTGTGTATATATAAATTTTCTTAGCTTCTGAAAGCAGGAAACTGAAAATTCTGATCATTACCCTCTTTAATTAAAGTACAAATACCTTTCCATATTTATCTCTACGTTATGTCACAACCCTTGAACTTTATTTACATACGACAGAAGTCAACATGAAGCAATACTAGTCCACACATTAAATAAAATATGCCAAACTAATAGCCTCCGAATTAGGTCTTGTCCACCTCAATACGTGCCCACTAGCTATATATATATATATATATATATATATATATACAAGAATTCTCTAGTGAGTCCAGGGTTCAACTTTTTTAAATTAAGTCCCTACAATATCTACCACTCATTTCAAATTGTAAGGTAGATTAAGAAAAAAACGGTTATGCTAATGAATGGTGAGATTAACTGTAAATAAGATCCAATGGTGAGATTGTAGGGAGCTTAAACTAAATTTGATGAGTCCTGGGCTCACTAGAGTTTGACCCTATATATATATATATATAAGTCCGAATAAAAACATGGATAATAAAGACATAATCAACTATTCCCACTGTTGTTCTTTTGTCGACTAATGGTGCGGTAATTAGTCAGATCTAATTGCAGCATCAAATTCATGACCTCACAATGACATTAGTCCGAGATCATGAAACTATTCTAATCCTATCCAATCAAATATGTTTAATTTCTTAAGAAGGTTTGAATTAGAAAGTTTGTACTAAAAAAAACCTGTTGCCCAGAACGGAGTGCAAGTGTATGATGATCTGTTCCTCCTGAGCTGAGAAAGCTCCTCTCTTGAGGTCCGGCCGGAGGTAGTTTATCCACCGAAGACGACAACTCTTACCACAACGTTGTAGGCCGGCATTCCTTGCTATATCGCTCCAACAACCTTGCCCATTCCTCATCATGTAGCCCTTGAGCCTGTCGTCCTCCTCGGGGGACCAGAGGCCCTTCCTTAGCTTCCCCATAGGCACATTGCCATTGCCTCCCCTACTTAGAAGATCGGTCGGCTTCCTCATGGTGGAGAGGTGATTGAGTTGTGGGATGGGGTGGAAGGGAGATTGTATATAAGGAGAAGAGGAAGGTGGTGGATGGATTGGAGAAGGGCTATCAAGTTAAGACTAGCTAGGAGTGTGATGATGATGGTGATTGGTGCGTGGGGTTTGCTTAGAACATGGACAAGTTTAGAGAGAGAGAGAAAGATGAGAGAGAATAGTAGAAAGAAAGAGAGGGATGTTTGTTGTTGGGTCGAGTGGAAAACGGTTTGGAAGGGGACCTCTAGAGTATACATAAACAAATAGAGGGTAGAGAGAGAATACGAGAGAGATGTGGGCAAAGGCCAATTGTGTTCTTGTCTTTGACTCCAGCTCCTCTTTTTCGATGCATTTTTCTTCACTCACAAGGTAATCATGCTCATATAACATACAAAGATATATAGCATTGAGATATATCTAGAGAGAGAGAAGAAAGAGGTTGTTTCATAGCCACGTAAGATATTTGCTTCCAATTCACATAAGCTCCTTGTTTTCAACTCAATATGTTTATTCTACAAACAAACATATATGTTCTATTTTAAAAGGCAAATAAAAGACATAAATTAGTCTACACAAAAAATACACATATTAATACATAGGTGCTTGCTCCATCTATTGTGCATATCTATAATATGCATGTTAATTTGCAATGGAACATCAACCATAGACCTTTAATTACCTCTTGATACATGATGAAGAAGTGCTATAAACAGTGAAGTTGTTTTGAATTGTACTATATTAGTGTACTTTGGCATATAGAAGTGATAATTTGTCATTGGTGTGTGATTGCATATACGAAACACGGTTGGTTGTGTAACATCCCGAAACAACGGAAATTTAAAAAAATTCATCAATATAACAGAGACCAATAATCAAATACGGGACTGTTACTTCTCATCAAATATATAAGCGATGCACCATATTACATCAGAGTTTGTCAAAACGATACATGATTACAACAGAACAACAAAGGGAGATAAAAGTAATCATGTCGACCTCAGTGGTTCGAAGGAGAGGATCCGATCTCAAGATGCACGCGTCCGCTGATCACCACCCAACTGGACCTACTGCGGTCATGAAAAAGATGTAACAACAATGCCTGAGTTTCCATAAGGAAACCTCGTATGCCAAGTTCACCTATATGCATGCAGTAGTACAAATGAATCTATCATACTAGTAGCATGTCATCAACAGTAAGGAAAACAGTTCCCCCGAAGGGTAACATAGGACATCAGTCCGACAATCATCATCGGGTCTCCCAAGGAGACCTACCGTAGGCACATACGGTCTAACAGAACATGACGTAACACTCCCCACACGCGGCTACATTAATCATGGGGTTCGGCAAGGAGCATCCGCCAAGTCCACGTCATAAGAAACAGATTTGTAACTTCGTGATCGAAACCACACCAACGGAGTCGTCGCTTGGTCGGTCCATCAATCATCATCTCAGTAGGTGCCCATCTGAGGAACATAGCTGGAACAACATCGGTCCATCAATCATCATCGTCGGAACAACATCGGCGGCATCACCGGCACAACATCGGTGGTCCATCAGTACGCCTGACACAACATTGGACGGGTCCAGACCGAAGTCTGCCAGGTCATCAGGCTCCACGAGCCGCAAACACCAACTGTGCTGCTATAAAAGCAGGGCAACGACCTCCGTAGCCATCCAGGCTGGTAGTCACCTCACCCAACGACAGTTGCGTGCTCGCACAAACATCATACATTGGGATCCACGATCCCTCAGGCCTGCTACTCTACCATGAGTCCAATCAATCCATCACATCAAGTCACCACCCATACACGGAGGTGACACGTCCCGAACACCCACACTCTTCCACACGGTGGTCCCTGGGCAGGCACGCGTACGGAGCCATCCACCATCACCTCTCGGCTCACGCACAAGGCGAGGACACGGGTTTCCGTGGACAGAGTTGACATCCTAAAAAGGACTGAGAATTTGGTTTTGTGCATAAACGGTCGACCGAAAGAGGCAACCCGGTCGACCGCTTCCACATGGAAATCGGTCGACCGAAAGTCTACAACGGTCGAACTCTATGCGCAAAACCTAAGTCCCAACGGTCGAACAGAGATCTAAAACCGGTCGACCGATACGAGGTCAAAATCCGGAGTCTGGTCAACATCAATTCAAAACTACCAGTCGACCGACTCAGGGGTCTCGGTCGACCGAAAACTACCAGGGCATCCTAGCAGTTCTAAGTCATATAACGGTCGAACACATAACAATAAACGGTCAAACAAGAATGCATTTCTATTCAGTACACTTAAGTTCCGGTCGAACGACCCCAAGGAACTGGTCGACCGAAACACAACAGAAGGCCCTGATTCACCAGCACAATGCACAACCGGTCGACTGCCACAAGGCATCGTTCGACCGGTGATGGTTAAAATTGGACAAAACACACTACATCGGTCGACCTCCCGAAGGGACCCGGTCGACCGTTGGCCGTCTTCAACCTTGAACCAGCCAAGGATTTACGCAAACACATCGCTGGAGAGGTCTCCGACCTCCCTCGACCGACCAACAAAACCCTCCCACGAGGGTGAGCAACAACAAAACACACTAAGAACTGGCATACCTTCCCGAAACGACGAAACTCGTCGGAGCCTCGCTCGGGCACGTCGCCTCCGGAGACCTCCTCATGCGTCCACCTCCACACGCCTCACGCCACCGGAATCTCCTCCTCCTTCGATGCTCGCCGGACCACGAAAAGAAGAGAGTGAGAGAGAGCAAGTGTGAGGGAGAGAGAGAGGTTTTAGCTTTTAAACCAAAACCCAAAACCACCCAACCTCACCTCACCACCCTTACACCATCACCCTACACCTTCCCTTCCCCATGCACCCACTGTGCACCTCCACTTCCCCGTGCTAAACCTCATTCCTAATCACCATACCTTCTCCTAACACTCATTAGCACCCTAAATGGGTTTAGGGTTCTCACAGGTTGTGGGGGTGTTATATCTTCTCTATGTTGTAAACAGAGAAATTAATTTAATCCACCTCTTTTCTCTTTGTGCATGTAAGCCCTCGGGCCCATAATATTATGCTTGTGCTCTTGCCACTTGTCCTCTTGTTAAGTTTATAATGAGAGTTTAGAGATGCTAATATTTCAACTTAAGCAACATAATACAATAGTATTACTCTTAGATATTAGTTCGGTGGTAAATAAAGTATGTAATTTTAAACTAATTCCTTCATTTCAGTAAGCAACGCCTTCTAGACACATCTCATATTTTTCTCACGGTCTAATCAACAAAGTCATGTAGATGTTTAGGATACAATATCAACCCAAATGCAATCTCAAGTAAAGTTAATCTCCACCCACTACAAAGAGTGGGTCTTCTAGTTGAGTGTCGATGAGAATCTTGTAGTGAAGTAAATCTTGTATAAGAGTGATTACAATAGTAGAAAGATTCTTATAAATGTGTTTTATATAAAATATAATTTGTGAGTGTGAGCTAGTTGTATTATAATATTTGTTGTTATCAATACAAGTTATACATTAATCCATCTATATTCAGAGTCTCTTCTAGTCGACTGTGGAAATGTAAGGTTAACCTTTTTCCAAATGGGTTACAAATTCCTTACAAGCACACATTATATTCTTGGAGACATAATTTTAATGATTGGTAAAACTTGTTACATTTTTATCATTTTACTAACACTACAATAATATAATGAAACCTTGAAATTGAATTATTGTCCTATATATCTTCAAATTTGATATCTAAGCTACATTCGCCAGTTATGTTATCCACTTATTTTGAATTAGGAGTCTTTAGTTTAGTCATACCCTTATTACGCTCTTGATTTTGATGTGATTATACCAACATATCCTTGTGATATATATATAGCTCCCAGTTTTATTATCTTTATATCAGTACAATTCTATTTTCAGTTAACCAATTTTACCATAGCAATTAATATGACGAGCTAATGACATGGTATCGTTCGTAAACATGGATGCGAGTTATGTAGCATACTTAATTATATGCAACTCACAAAAAAATATCAAAACGCAACAAAATTCAAACCAACATACGATCGAATGAAATGAAAGAGGGAATCGTGATTTTATTATCTTCTCAATTTGTACTTACCAAAAGCAAAACTACACACCAATAATTTCTCGCATTCAACTGACCACTTCATTTTTACTCGACAAAACTTATGCTAATAGTCACATGCGAATTACGATCGAAACCACAATAGTAACCCAACAGCACGTGAAAATGAAACAACCATGGGGGACAACATACAGTAACACAGAAATAAATGGATGAAAGACTACAAAACTAAAAAGAAGTTTCCCAACAGTTAAAGGAATATGGCCTACTAACCCTCACACTTTCTGGGTATCATTATTGCATCGACAGTGAAGGAAACAATTATATTCCATTAGGAGACGATATTGCACGACCAATCTCAAGGTTGTTGAGTGCTTCACATATTTTTCTCACATAGGTATGATATATCATATATAGACTCATCAAGGAAAATTTCTGTGCGATGGGAACGTAACCTTTTCTGTTAAGCACCATTACATGCCAATTTCAGAAGAAGAAAAAAAAAACACCCATGCAGTAAGGTGACAAACCACCAGACACCACATGGTTTTCGACAAAGACATGTTTTACACAATCCATCAAAGGGCTATAGACTTCGACTTGTTTTTGTTCGAAATTTAAGGGTAATTTTGCAAAGTGGTATGATTAAGATTAGTAGGAGTATATTACAAGATAGGTGGTGGTTGTTTTAATTTTGAATCCGATAAAGCACCATGCAAACGTCACTAGGTTGGATTCACCAACTTCAAATATAATCATTAATATAAACAACGTGAAAATTATGCTGCTTATCTATATAGGTAGTTGTCTCAGAAGATTTTCCGAATAATTAACTTTATTAAGATCTGTAGACATTGGTGATAAATTTACGAATTTACTTATCATCATGTGTTTGAATGTTTTAGATCATATGGACAAAATGTAGGATTCTGATCCTAATCCTAATCCTAATTGTGGTTTGATGATGTTTTAGGTGGTGATTAAGGGAGATGGAGATGGATGGCTTGGATTGAAGATGGTTGGATGAGGGGTTGAGATGATTTGGGGATGAGATGAGTGGTGGAGATGGATGGATTGGAATGGATGGTGGAGATGGAAGGTTGGGGAGATATTTAGAGGTGAATTTCTCTCTCTTTCACGTCTCTCTCTCACTCTCGTTGCTCACACACACACACACTCTCTCTCTACCTCAGTGGTGAGCTCCGGCGAGTTGGTGCTCCGGCGTGGAGTTGGGTTCGGTGGCTTGAGGTGAGTGGTTGGTTCTTTAACCTTTCCGCACATTTGGGTTCTCTCCCTCGACCTTACTCATGTCTGTGGTTTTGGTTGCTCGTGGCTGGTTGATAGAGGGTGTTGGAGTGCTCGAGTGAGTCGAGGAGGTGTTGATCGTCGTTTGGACGCGAGGTTCGTCGACGGATCGTGATTTGGGGAGGCACGCTCGTGGAGGCATCGTCGTGGTTCTTCAAATGTCTCTTCAGACCTTTCGGTATGTCAAGCTCGCTCACTTAATTATCGTAAGTAGTTGGAAGTCGACGGTAGGCCTTTCGGCTCGTCGCGAGTAAATGTGCAGCAGATTTCACTGCCTGATCGGTCGACCGGTTGGTGAAAACGGTCGACCGTTCGTGAAGAGAATTCGGGCTCTGCCTCACATCGGTCGAACGATGCCCTTGGGGGCGGTCGACCGATCGTGCATAGGAGGCAAGTCTGGAGAGTTTCGGTCGACCGGGGCCCCTTTGCCAGTCGACCGTGTGCACTGTCTTAAGTCGGTTGGGGGCGTAGACCATCTAAACGGTCGACCGCTCGTTGATTTTCGTCCGACCGTGACTTAAGTGAGTATTGTGGTCGGTTCGACCGAATGTGGTTTCGGTCGACCGGACTTGTGCGCTAAGCGTGGGGAACGCTCTGGAGGATTTCGGTCGACCGAGATGTGCTCGGCGTTCGACCGAATTCGTGGTGCGAGTGAGGGATTATTCCCTGGACAGATTCGGTCGACCGAGGAGTGCTCGGGGTTCGACCGAATTCGTTGTGGATTTGAGAGATTTTTCCCTGGTGACTTTCGGTAGACCGGGCCCCCTTTGCCGGTCGACCGACTGGTCGTTTTGTTCGTTGAACCGGGAGTTGACCATCTAAATGGTCGACCGTCCCGTGATTTTGGTTCGACTGAACGAGTGTGGTTTTGGGAATCGGTCGACCGATGGAGTGCCGGTCGAGGTGGATTGACCTGTGTTTGCTTGATTCGGTCGACCAGGACTTTTGGTTCGGTCGACCGTTTGTGTCATGTTTTGCACTATGGAGGTGCTGTTGTCATGGTTGTCCGTGTGGGGCGAGTTGTGGTGCCGATGTTCTTCCGGCAAGTGTGCTAGGTGCACGAGGGTTGTGATGGTTGGTTGAGATTAGACCTGGAACCCCGTAACCGTGTGTGAGCTTGGGATTGGCTGAAATAGGCCTGAGGCCTAGCTTAGAATTGTGGTGTTGCGGCGGTTGGTTGAAAGAGACCTGGAGCCCCGTGACTGTGTGAGAGCTGCGGTTGGTTGAAAAAGACCTGGAGCCCAGCTAGTCTGTGCGGGGTTGGTTGAAAAAGACCTGGAGCTCCGTAGTGCGTTCAGGTTGGCTGAAAAAGGCATGGAGCCTGAGCAGGGACCGCGTGTAGGGGTTGGTTGAAAAAGACCTGGAGCCCTTAGACGTTTGGGTTGGTTGAAAAAGACCTGGAGCCCTTGGTCGTGTCGTGGTAGCTGATTTGGTTGAGATTAGACCTGGAGCCCAGCTTGGCGACGAGTGTGTGTCGCGGCGGTTGGTTGAGATTAGACCTGGAGCCCCGTGACTGTGGTGGGTGCGGCGGTTGGTTGAGATTAGACCTGGAGCCCCGTACCTGCGATGTGTGCTGTGGTTGGGTGAGAGAGCCCTGGAGCCCAGCCTGGTTGTGATGCTTTTCTTGTTTAGTAGAATTGCATGCGAGGGTGCCTTTTCATTTCATGCATTTAGAGTTTGGCATACGAGGTTTCCTTCTGGAAACTCAGGCATTGTTGCATGTTTACTTTCAGGCCGTGATCGGCGTTAGGGGGTGGTGACCGAGGAGAGGAGCGCTGCTACCGGATCCAGCTTTCTCTCGGTTGAGGTCGTGTGATTACTGTTTCCTTTGTTTATGCTTTTGATGTAATCACAACTTTTGTAAACTCTGATGTTCGGATATATATATATATATATATATATATATATATATATATATATATATATATATGTTGGTGCACCTGTATTCCTTTATTTGCGTAATATCCTCTGTTGATTGAGTTTTTATAAATTTTAAATTTTCCGCTGCTTTGAGGATGTTACACAAAACATTCAATCAATAATTAAAGAAGGGTTGTGTGGCTTTCTTCACTTGGTCATTTTACAACTTGGTCGGATTTGTGTTCTACCTGCTAGAATTCCAGTGAGGAGGTGGAAGAAGTGGAAGCACAAACCTTATCCAGGATTCGAAGAACACAAGATGAAAACCCTAAGAGGGACACGAATGTGAAGAAGAAAATTAGTGTTAAAGAATCCTTATGGCGGATTAGATTTTCGTTGAGATTAGGTGTTTGAGGGGTTACAAAATTTATAGGGTGGATCAGATAAAATCATAATCGAACACTCGATTTTCATATCAAAGCAAACACACTAACTAAATACAAGACTTTAGCTAACTTAAACGATCGAGTTGACCGGGTCTGGATCTAACTCATGCCTCAGTAACCAGACTTGGATTCATGATCTCAGGTACACCAACTTGGTCATGGGCTCGAGCATTGATTAGGTTGGCACTTTGATTAGATGTTGGAGCCTAATTAGGTCTCAAACCATCATATTTCTAAATTGGGACCTAAATTGATTTAACAAGAAGGTCTGGATTTCATCATAGGTTAATATGCTCTTATTTTTGTATAGCCTTGTGATTTTGGTCAACTAGATCATCATCTATTTGATACTCTCCTTCAAACTTGGCTAGTGGTTGTGGTCGAGTTTGTTGACAAAGGCACGGAAGGCATCCTCACGCAATGACTTGGTAAAAACATCATCAAGTTGAATTAGGTTAGAAGGTACATGCTTGGTGATGAGAATGTCAAGTGTCACCCGCTCCCTCACAAAATGATAGTCGAGTTCAATATGCTTGGTTCTAGCATGAAAGACAAGATTTATTGACATATGTAAAACACTTAAATTATCACAAAAGAGAATAGGAGTGTTGGGGAGAGGAATCTGAAGGTCTCGGAGAAGAAAAGTGAGTCAAGTGAGATATGTTGTAGCCACAACCATTTCACGATACTCGGCATCTGCACTGGATCGTGATACTGTAGGTTATTTCTTGGTTTTCCAAGATAAGCAATTTGATCACAAAAATATGCAGTGACCACTTGTTGATCTCGAGTTTCCTCACACCCGCCCAATCACTATCACTAAAGGAATATAAGTTTAAAGATGAAGCTCTATGAATGTGCATGCCATAAGGAATAGAGTCATTGGCATATCTAAGGATCCTCTTCAGTAATGTAAAATGATAATTTGATGGAGAATACATGAATTGGCAAATGAAATTTACACTAAATGTCAAGTCTTGTCTAGTCAATGTGAGATATTGAAATTAAAGCACCTAATTTTTTTTTTGAAATAAGTTGGGTCATGAAAGGGACTACTGTCACAAGTTTTATCAAGTCTGGCAGGTAAAGCGGTGTTGATCTACTTAGAATTCTGCATGTTTGTTCTGTGAATAATGCTAGATGTATAATGTTGTGTTAAAAGTAAACCACCATTGTCCCTTCTGACCTCAATACTAAGAAGATGGTGAAGTGCTCCTAAATCTTTCATTGAGAACTCATGTGCAAGATCAGCAATTAACGACTTTATATTATCCTTGTTTGACGTAGTAATGATGATATCGTCTACATATATAAGTAGAAACAAAAGGCCATTGTAATGAGAAAGGAAGAGATAATTATCAGAGGTGCTACTATAAAAACCTTTAAAGATCAAGAAGGTAGTGAAACGATCATACCATGCTCGAGGGGATTGTTTAATCCATAAAGAGCCTTATTCAGCTTACATACATGGTTGGGAAGATCATTAGCAACAAAACCTGGTACTTGTGACATGTAAACTAATTCATCAATAGAACCATAAAGAAATGCATTTTTGACATCTAACTGATTGATGACTCAATCATTCATGACAACATTAATACTGAGAATGAGTCTAATAGTTGTAGGCTTAACCACATGTGAAAATGTCTCAAGACAATCCACCCCCTCAATTCGCTTATACCCTTTAGCTACAAGCCGAGCTTTAGATTTATCTAAGGACCCATCAGGATGTAGCTTTACTCTAAATACTCATTTGCAACCAATAGTATGCATGATTTTTTTCTGTTTTGCCACTAGATCCAATGTGTTATTCTGAATAAGAGCATGCATTTCTTCCTTCATTGCCTTTGTCCACCCGGGATGATTAAGGTTCATGAGGAAGAGGTTGGATGTGGTGAAATAAGGCATATTTAGGTTTTGGTTTGATAATGCCATATTGGGATCTGGTAGTCATGGGATGTTTAGTGCTTGCATCAATAGGTGATGGTCCTTCAATTGTATCATTTTCTTCATAAAGGACATGAGTATTTTAGTGGTGTGGGAAGGTGGCATCAGTGTGATCATCATATGCAATGGTTTGTGGTTGTGTGAATGATGGATCATGATCATCAGATGAGTCATCATATGAAACAGTGTGTAAGTGAGGTGATGTAGGAGTCATATCAATAAAAAAGATGTCACGCTCATCATTTGGAAGGTTTGAAGAAGGTGGAGAGTTATAACCTGAGTCATCTTCTGATTGAGAAATGGGAGAAGTGGATGGTAGGACCTCGGCATGGGTAGGGAAGTTGTGCTATTGACAAGGCTCCCCCCCTTCAATATCAGCATTAGCATTTTCAACTGGGGGAAATGTGTTGATTCTTTGACAACTCCTTTTATGGAAGAAAGGGTTGAGAACTAGATTCAACATTATTGTGGGTCGAGTCACAATCATTTTCAAAAAGTCATTTAGAAAACACATAAACAGTGGGTTCACAATCATCTAATTTGTTCAAAACATCAGGAATTTTCTTGAATGAAAAATAATTTTCATTGAAAATTACATGCCTTGTCATGTAAATTTTCCTAGTCTGAGGATCTAGACATGTGTACTAATGTACCCCTTGTGTCTGAGACTATATCCAAGAAAACACATGCAGAAAATCTATCAGATAGCTTGTTAGGATTATAATATCTCAAACAAGGAAAACATAAGCATCCAAAAACTCTTAGACAACTATAATCAGGTTTCTTTTAAAATAATGACACATAAGGTATTTTTCCATTTTTATTTGGAAGTCTATTCAAAAGAAAAATTGTTGTGTTAAAAGCCTCCACCCAATACCTTTTGGACACTCAACTATTAATGAGTAAAGTGAACCTCGTATCTATAATAAGTCTATGCCTCCTCTCAACCACTCCATTTTGCTTTGGAGTGTGGGGACAAGATATTTGTCGATGAGCACCACTAGATTCAAGATGATTTTGTAAAAAAATTAGAGGAAAATTCACAACCACCATCACACTCAAAAGTTCTAATACTAGTATTAAATTGTATTAATTTAGACAAAAATTTCAAAAATCAAGTAGCAATCGAAGAAGTCATACTTGAATTTTAAAGAAAATATCCAAGTAAATCTAGTATAATCTTCAACAAAGCAAGCATAATATCTAAAATAACATCTACCACAATAGGTGATGGTCCCCACAAATCACAATGTATCTTATCAAATGGTTTAGAAGAATATGAATCAGTATATGCAAATGGAAGTTTAGTCGCTTTGCCAAGTTGGCAGCTACTGCATAAGGAATTTGGGCTTGTACTCATGTTTATGATCAAAATTAAGCTATTGGTTTGAAAATCCTCCAACACTTTAGGGCTAGGATGCCCAAGTCTACAATGTCAGGAATGAGAATCTATATTTCTTTGCCTGTTTGAAAAAATACCTATGAGGTTCACTAGGAAGAGAGTAAAATTCATCTTTTTAAGTCCACGGTAGTGATGCTCCAATATGTAATTTTTATGAAGAAATGGGTGTTGGAGAATTCAACATTATAACGAAAGACTTAGTGAATTTACTGAAAAACATTAAATTTTGTTTCGTATGAGGTGCAAAGTAACACGTTATTTAGAGTAAAAGAACCTTTATTGTACCTAATTGTAATATATCTATCGTGTGTAATAGGTAATAAGGTGCCCATTTCCTACAATAATTTTTTTGATCCATTGTAAGGACTAAGGTATGGAGCATACATGCATTACTTGTTATGTGAGCAGTGGCTTCGGAGTCTGGGTACCAATCGTTAGGGGAGTCCTCTACAGTCATGGTAGCAAGGGATTTTAGGTAATTCCCTTGGTTTGAAGGAATTATTAAAGCGATGCCATCATTTGATGACCTCATGTCTTGGCTTTGTGCATATTTGAGAGACAACATAGATTCTCCTTTGAGTCTAGTTGGTGGCATCAGTTGGTGGCTTTTAAGCCTTAATCTATTGATTTTGATGATTAATCAAACTAATCTTGAATCAATCAACATTGTCAATCAAATTGAGTCACACACATTATGCATGAAATATATCTTGTATTGTGCTAACATATACAGGTGATTAAGACTCAATGAATAATAGAATGAAGTCAAGACATGTAATCAAACTATTCAAAGATATGTAATTTTATCTTTATTTGAGTCTTTAGGAATCTATGTAACTCGAGCAATTAACTCTTCATAAACTTCATACATAGACTCTAGGGAACCTATAGAAGTCTCATACAAAATCCATATCAATCTAACTTGAATAGGCGACCCAAATCCGTAGGATAAACCAAACTGGATAGAACTGTCTACACACAAACGGTCGACTGACAGAGTGTCTGTTCGACCGGTTGGCAAGTGCACTTTACCCTTGGTTCGGTCGACCGGTAAATGCCTTTTGTTCGACCGTTTCTCTATTGTATGTATTTTATCTGCTCGTTATTTTTGTCGTATTATACAACAGTCGAATACGTATAAATCCTATCTAATCACCATTTTGTCATAGGTTACTAGTCGAACCATTTAACCTTAGCAGTCGACCAGTGAGTCACTCTTAAAGCCAGAAAAGTCCATGTTATTTTTGGTCGGACAGACCTCGTCCTCATTTGACCGTCTACCTTATATTTTCTCTGGACTCACTCAAAACCCTTATATTGGTCGACCCCCGACCTGGTCCGACCGATAACTTAAGTTACTAGCCTTTTGGTTCGACCATATTTTAAGTTGGTTCGAACGTTTCCTCATTTTCATGGAAATGGTCGACCGTTTATCCTGTGTCGGTCGACTGGTGTGGAACAGATTTGTTGAACTTCAATTTTTGATTTGTGTATCTTACACACAACTCTCTACCAAATCTTTCCCAACGACTATAACACTTTAGGAGCTTATAAATAGAGGTTCCCCGACCTTATTTACACAATTCTCACACTTCCAAATTGCTCCTACCCTATAGACAAATTCTCTCACTCCTAGAATCCCAATTTCACACTCAAAATCTGAAACTTCACCATTTGATCCATATCCTACTCTGTGCTCAAGTTAGAGTCTTGTTACTTCTTCTTTTTTGTAAAATGTTTGTACAGGATTCGGTGGAAGCGTCACTCTGTGAGAGAGGAGGATCCGAGCTCGACGAGGGTTGTTCGCAAGTTTGTGGTGTAAAGGCTTGATCTCGGCCGGAAACGGAGATCAAATTATTGAAGATGTAAGTGGGACTCGTGGTGCTCGAGCGGGACTTGCAAGAGAGGATTAGGAACCAGGTGAGGTGTCGAACATCTGTAAAATCTTTGTGTCTTTGTAGTTTGCATTTCCTTTACCCTCATTGCTCTATTTTATTTGCGCTGCATATTACTTCTTGTTTAGAGTACTTAGTGATTAGATTAATTAGAGACCACCCATCGATCCAACATCGGCTCCTTTGGCACTTGCTTCACCGACCGGACCCGTTTGTTGAACATTGGGTGGAGGGGGTTGCTTTCCCTAAGCATTGGGTTAAACCCTCTGCCTTTAGAGGAAAAGCCCCAATCCCTTTGCCATTTGCCTTGTTTCTTGCCCTTCCCATCCTGCTTTTAACCAAAGAAGGTCATCTCGATTTCTTATTCTACCTCATGACTTTTGATCTGGAGCTCAAGGTAGGAGGAAGACAAGGCTTGAGATGGAGAGTGGTGAAGGCATTATATCCTTCCCAGGCTCAATCAGCATCCAAAATACCTTTGTTTGATCTCTGACTGACCTACCGATGGCGGCATGCCCGTCACAGAATAGTTTAAGCTTGCTAAGATACTCTTGAAGATCGTAACAAGCTTTCTTGTGAAGCATTTGGAGTTGTTGAAAAAGTTGGAATTCAGGTTCTTCCAAATTTTTAGCAAAGGAGTTCTTCAATGCTTCTTAAACTTCTCTAGACGTCTTCAGATGAACTACTACGCTAAGAACTTCTTCTCCAAGAGTACTGAAGATTCACGCCTTAAGAAGATGGTCAAAAGTTTTCCAAAGGTCATACTCTGAATTAGGTGCAATCTTAGGCTCAGATCCTTCACTGGATTCCTTGATGCTTTTCTCCAGCATAGGAAACCCACCATCAATGAACTTGATCATGCCTTGTGACTTGATGAGTCCAAGAAATTACATCTCCCACAGTATATAACTTGAAGGTGACAACTTCATGGAAACAAAGTTGATTAGATGTTGGAAATGGATAGGGATTTGCTACTACAGAGAGGAACGAATCACCAAACGCCATCAGAAAGACGTAGTGCGCCAATCAGAGCTCTGATACCATGAGAGAAATCCACTGAGGGGATGGAAGAAGCGGACGAACAAACCCTATCGAGGATTCGAAGAACACAAGACGAAAAATTTAAGAGTGACACGAAGGTGAAGAGAAAACTGAGGTTAAAGAACCCTTGCAGCGGATCAGATTTTCGTTGAGATTAGGGTTTGATGAGTTACAATATTTATAGGATGGATCAGATATACAATATTTATAGGATGGATCAGATAAACCTTAAATTATTTGGTAATTGGACACCCATTTTTCGTATCAAAGCAAGCACAACCAAGTAAATACAAGACTTTAGCTAACTTAAACAATCAAGCTGACCGACTGTATCCGACTCATGCCTCAATAAGTGGACTTGGATTTGTCATCTTCGGTGCACCAACTTGGCTATGGGCTCGAGCCTTGATTAGTCTGGCCTATCTCTCAAACCAGCATATTTCTAAATTGGGTCTTGAATTGATTTAACAAGAAGGTTTGGATTTCATCATAAGCATTCTCTTCTTCTTGTATAGCCTTGTGATTTGGTCTGCTATATCATCATCTATTTTGATACTACCATCATATATATATTTTTGTCTTATCACTGGTTTTCTTCTAATATTATAAAAAATTATATGAAAATCATACCTGTGTACTTAATCTACCTAGGTCTGGATTCATTCCAAAACCTTCAGAAATACAATCTCACTTTTTTTCAATATAAAAAAAATTGCAACACTTATCAAAAAAGATTACAACACTTTATTTCAGAGTTATTGCTCATCCAAGCATTTGGACTCTAAAAATGGTGAATCCATTAAATTTCACATGAAATTTAGGTAAGACCCACTATAATCTGTAAGAGTTTAGACATAGAGTAGTCTCAACCATAATTAACATGACAAATTTTGCAACACTCTATGATACAGGAAGAATATTGAATAAATTAACAATTAATTTATATGAAGAAGATACTTTTGGCTGTTGAAGACAGCTTCACCAGTAAATTCAGCAAAAACTTAAATGTGCTGCCTTTGCCAACAGTAGAAAGGTACACTAATTATTCAATGGATAAAAAAACAATAAAGAGAGAGAGGAAACAGTATGTTTTTGTTCTTTTTAGGAGCCCAAACCCTCCATGCTTCACATGTTTTGCTTCCAAGGGATCCTCATGTTAAAGCAGTCAGCATATATAGTAAAGTAGTCCAGCCCTGTGGTATCAAAAGTTTTGAGTGCTCTCAAAGCTTGTTGATATGCATGTCAAAGAAAACAGTGTGGTGCTTTCAATCCACTGTAAGTCTGTAACTGCATGCTGGAGTAAAGAGAAACCAGGCTTATGGATAAAAATGAAGGGTATAGGACTTGGTTATTACTGCTCCATGACAAAAGTTATATCGTCTGAAACATCTCACCCCCACAAAAACATTTTATAGGACAATCTTTGCTCAGCTTTTGCTTTGTCAACACAAAGGGATCGACCATATGAATTCTCAAATTAAGGAAGGAAAAGGTATATCTGAGATTTATGATATTGTATGATAAATTGCATGTATTTCAAGGTTATGATAGTCATTTTCTTGAAGAAGTCACTGTAACAGTATAAAGTACAAATGTCATAAATGCCGACCTAATAACATCATTCGTAACCATAATCTCAACGACTTGGTTATGAGTTTTTTCTTTCTTCTCTCTCTTCAACATCAGGTTTCTCTCTCTAACTCACTTTCTTCTCTTTCCTACACTATTCACCTCTTAACCACAACTCATAACAACTCATCTCTCTTTTCTACATCATTTCGGAGTTGATATTAGAAAAAAATCTAAAAAAATCTAAAAAAATAGAAAACGTATTTTCAAAAATAAAAAATAGATTTAAAACAAAAACAAAAAGTACTTTGAAAACCGTGCTTGTATGACGACCTGGTCGTCTGAACGACCAGTGAGGGGGAGACGACCGGGTCGTCCCAAGTGAGACGACCCCGTTACGGGTGGTCTAATTACTATGAATGATACTTAACCTAATTACATTTACTTAATACAACTTTGCTTAAGTATATGTATATTAAATAAATTATCATAATGAAAATATATACAATAAATTTGAATGTTTCATAATTTTCATTTTTTTGACTCTCTACCCGATCATTCGTGTCTCACTTGTTTCCAAGTTCACATTAGTACCAACTAAGTTATGCTAAATTCAATTAGAATACGAGCATTGCTTGCATCAAAGGTATATAATAAACGATGAGTTGGATATTACGTATCTGAAAAGGTGAAATTCAGATACTTACACTGGTACCAGTTAAGTTATATTGAGGATGTCAAATTTAATTACTCATACAAGTTTTTCTAAAAAGGACTTTTTAAGTCCTATATCTGATAATGATTCCTCTAGCTTCTGGGAGACGTACGTAGATCCAACTCAAAAGTTGATTCAGGAGACCTCACCTTAACAACACGTCAAGATCCTCTAATTGGCTGTTATAATCATTGTTCCTTCAAGAGTGGCTTATGTCTGCGTCAATCAAACGAGGAAATTGGAAAATGGCCTTGCAATTTAATAATGGAGATCAGGAAGAAGAGGAGGCCAATAAATTATCTGATTAGAAATTTTAACTGCCACGAGCTGGAAAGTGGAATAATGGTTTGTTTGATTAAAAATCTTAGCTATAAGCCCGTTTGCTTAAGATGGTGACTACTTCCATGGCATGACTAGTAGAGACAATTGGTGGGCCACAGATGGCAGTTCAAGAAAGCAACTCAACTTTACAATAAATAGTTTAATTTATTTAAGAAATAAAGATGGTGAGACCCGGTATACATCACTTAAAGTTAAAAGCAACTGAATGGTCTCGATTGCACATGATAAGATCTCCCAAACTATATGTAATCAAATGCAATTAATGACTTCTTCGCAAATTAAACATTGTAATGAGTGTCGTGTCTACTTCAATTTAAAAAAGATATATAGTGGACTAACCAAATCTTGTATGGTAAACATATAATTAAGATCGCACTCACAGGGTCACAGTCTCATACTTATATTTGCAACATAATTAATGTCTGTTTGGGAACCAACTTTTCACGTCTGCCGTCTCAAATATGATGTTTGGTTTTCCTAAAACAATGATCTTTGGGGGTTTTTTAACATTCCTAAAAGCTAACATTACAATTACCTAAAGTCCAAATTCTAGTGAAAAGTTACTATTGATTAACTTGATTCATGTGTAAAATCCAAAAAACTCCAAAGTCATTTGGGCACACACATTTGCTTTTAATTAAGTAGCAGTATTGTAACGAGACATAGTAAGTTGGAGTCTCATCACTACCCATCTTGCCTAAGGTTAGTAAGTAAACATGTGAGTGGGTTACAAAAATTGAAGCCTACAACCCGTCCCGTTTAACCGTGAGTTAGGCAGGTGTGGGTGTGACTTATTGAATTTTTCCAAGAAGGTTGGTGTGTTTGTTTCATAGGTTCGTGGGTCGCTAAACGGGTTGTTTCTACACAATATCAATAATTGTGTATTAATTTTATTTAGTTTTGTTGTTGTTTGTTACATAGTTATTTTGTTAATTGTAATCGTTACTAGGTTATATTAGGATCAGTGTAAATCTACCATCGTCTTTGTAACTTAGTATTAGAAATTAAGTTTATATTAGGTTACTAAGGTAAAAAAAAATTAAGGTGTAAAGATTCTAACCTTGAATTTTATAAGTAATTATAAATTTATAAAATATGCTAAATAATAAATAAATATTAAACATGATTGGTTGGCGGAACGGGTAGAATACAATTGCAACCAATCCCATATATTAATTGGATTGACGAGTTGACGAATTGGTGGTCTAACATATAGTTACTTTGGATTTCAACCTGTCATAGAAGGGGTAGGGCTGATGAGTTAAGAGGGTTAAATCTTAGTTTGAAGTGATTTTGCAAATTACCTAGAAACCAAACATAAAAGAGGATGAGCGAGACGACGGTATTCTCATGGTGACTTACAAGAATACTTTTGTAGATGGAGACACAGTGTGGTACCTCGACACTGGGAGTGTGGGTATCCAACTCAACCAATTGGTGATTAGTTGATAAATCCTTCAACTTATAACTAAGAAGAATGCCCAAAAATCATCTAATTTGTGAATATTATCTAACAATTACATAGTCATATAGATATTGAAGGTCAAATATGCCGATATAATCTTATGTCACTCAAAAGGAATACCTTAGTTTCTCACGGTGGAAAAACCAAACCGTGCCCTTCTCCATTTGTCATTTGATAGAGAAGATTGTAACCCTAGTATGGGCTAAAATAGACCTGGGCCGATCCCAGTGAGAATATGGGAGTATGGCCTTGACTTTGATTTGGCCCAAGAACAAACTTACAGACTACAGAGCATTTTTCGGTTTGCATTCCAAATAATTATAATCCAAACAAACAATACCTTTATATGAAATTGAACCTGAGTTACATGTTATTGTTGGGATTTTATTAAAATAGACAAAATAACTCCTGAAGAGAGTATTGAAACAAATAAGGTGCAAGGAAGGTATTGAATAATAAGAATTAAAAAAGAATGCATATCAATTTTGGTGTCAATAAGTTGGGGGAAACAATCTTCGTATATTGCCAAGATGTTTACACTTTTCGTTGACGAAGTTTGACTCAAGAGTACAAAAGTAATAAAAAGAGTAATTGAGGGTATTTATCTGAGTAAAAATAGGGTGTTAAAGAAAAGATTCGAGTAAGGAGGGAAGAGAAGCATATACGAAGTGCAAAGACAATCTCGAAGCAAACAACTCTTCTCAAGTTTATTACTCATTTCTTCTAATCCAACTTGTGTACAATGAGGTCTAGTTTGTTGTGCTTTGTTCTTATCTTCTTAAGACTTTAGTTTTGTAGCATCATTTTATTTTTTGTTTGTGCTTTCTGTTTTTTCTATAACTAAAAAAACTTTGATAATGTAAAATTTGACCCTCTTTAATTTCGTTAGGACATAGGAGGGATCAAAATCTCAAAGTGTGGAGTTTACTCTGTGATAACCAAGCGTTTACATGATATTTTACTCTTCTTCTTGCTATTTTTTATTGCTCGGTTTACCGACGATGGCGAATTAGGATGGAATTCCTTTGTTGTCCATCAGTTTTACAACGTCGAGAAACACAAGAACTCTTTCTCCGCGAGGATCAAATTGATTGTCTCTCTCTCTCTTTGTATGTACTTTGCCAGTAAATGGGGTGGGTTTAGCCTGCCACTCCGCCCCACCTAATGCAGATTGCGGAAAAAAATTCTTACCCACCAACCCGCTTAATAAATCAGGTGGTTTATGGTTATCTCTCAACTTGCCCCTCCTAACCTGCAACCCGCACAACTTATTTACATTGGGTCCACAACATTAATCCAATGTCCATTATCCGCCAACCTACAACAGTGCACAACCCAACCCCCAACCCGCACCAATGCACAACCCAACCCACAACAATACATGTTGGATCATCTTAAATTTGTATTTCAATTGAAGACTTACCAATCTAAGTATGATCAAGTATCAATATTTTTGTCTTTTTTGAAAACATATTTTTTTAACAATGTTATCAAGATAATTTCACTACAAACTTACCGATCTCTTCAATCAAATTTTCTTATGAAAATAAAAAATTAATAAATAAAAATCTAAATCTAAACCCGCTTAACCTACCTAACCTGCCCCACCTAATCCACCCTTATATGGGGCGGATAGTGGGGTTTTTTTTTTGCCCCACCCCCACTTACCTGCTTTACTTAGGTGTGGCGGGTAGCGATGGGACAAAAACATGTCCCGCTTCATTTACACTCTTAATTATTTGTTTCAATATTTGAAATCATAGCACCAATTACACAAACAAGAATTTTGATCACGTTGGAATTGAAATGGAGTTCCCATTTAATTGGTTTAGCATATTGGTCGACGATGTGTTTATCGAACAATATATCGTTGTATCGATGCCCATTAGTAGGCTCCCAAGTGTTCAATAGAAGAGAGACTTTGGTGGTCCTTCTGGTGCTAACTGAGAGTCTCATATGCTCATGTCTTGGGTTCGTTTGTTTGTTTCACTTTTCATCTCTTGGAGGAGACGATATCGTTGTATGTATCTTTCTTTTTGGCATATATATATATATATCGTATTCCAGCACTAGATTCTTCATTTGATTTTGAGCCATCTTCTTTCACCTTTTATTTCAGATGAAATGCATATCGAAAACTAAAAAAACTCGGAACCTATTCAGAGAAAATCAAAGGACGACAAAATCAATATGCAAAATTAATTACAAATGCGACGTCTCTTGAACTTATATATCAAGAGCACATGTCGATATTGAGAGTTTGTGGAACAAACCTATAAAAAGTTGATTAGCAATACATAACATCAAAATCTTAATTGAAATCATTTTCAACGACAATCAATCTCTTCAAACCCACTCCTTTGCTCCCAGTGGCCAGTGGGTCTCCCTTTGTATTAATATTAAAATCAAACCATGTCATTTTCAACCACCAATCTTATCATTTCATGCACCCCGGCCCCATGTATTAATATTTATATGTACTTAAGGAGTAGTAGAAAGAACTTCCATTTTTGAAGCAATCGTTGTAGGCTTTCGTCTAAAGAGAGGAGGCTATACTATACCGTTACGTCAAGATATGTTCGAGTATATATTCGGGCTCGCCTTTTGGGTGGCGCCGGTAGCTCTCTATATGCCTCCGTTGAGAAATTTGAACTCCTTTGTGGAGGCCATGGAAGATGCTCTATGTCGGATTTGTGTGTATGGGTCAGATATCTACGTTCCTATGAGAACCATATGGTCTCGTCTCTCTCTCTTCATTTGGAGGTAAGATGTGTATCTTCATTTGGTTTGTTTCTATTTGTTGAGACATTGAACAATTCGGTGTAATAAGTTGTACTATGCATGTCTTGTTTCAACCTCTCTGTTCATGTTGGTGTAGATGACAAAGTTTTTGTTAATTGTGCTTTGCATATTTGTATGTATATCTCAAAGAATATATATATATATATATATATGTACTTATAGGGTTTTTAAGGAAATGGTTTCAATTTTCTCTATTCTTGATCATTCTTGGAACGAAGCTGCAGCAGATGTCTTGTGGATGTGCTTAATTTAGCGAATCCTATGTTACAAGCATCTTATGAATGAAAACATCCTTCTGAACAAATGATTTTCTTTATGTAAAAAAAACCCATGAAAACCTTTGAATCGAATATCGTTCAACATTGATATGATTTCCGGATAAATCAATTTGACCACTCATATATGAGTAATAACCCTTGTGATTGATTTTCTTTTATATATATATATATGGGTCAAGCTCTAGTGAGCCCAGGGCTCATCAAATTTAGTTTAAGCCCCCTACAATCTCACTGTTGGATCTTATTTACAGTTAATCTCACCATTCATTAGCATAACCGTTTTTTCTTAATCTACCTTACATTTTGAAATGAGTGGTGGATATTGTGGGGGCTTAATTTAGTTTGATTAAGCCCTGGGCTCACTTGAGAATTCCTGTATATATATATATATATATATATATATATATATAATAAAATAAAATAAAATAAAGTAAACATACATTTATTGGTATTATATTGTCTACAGATGAAGTATTAATTAAATAAAAAGAGATCTGTGATCTTTATACAGTGTCTTTTATGTTAGTCTATAGCATAATGTGAATTTATTACTTTATTTACTATAAAACTACATTAAACAAACATAAATATCTAGAAGTCCTCTGTATATAAATACAAGACAAAATTATGCATATCTTCACCAGTCACCAATATCTTTGGCTACTTGCGAAGACCATTTGAACCCTTGAAATGGACAACAGGACATGTTCGGTGAACTAATTAATTGCGGAATCACGATTCGGAAGAACTCCAGGCTCTGGTGGTTCAGCAATCTCAACCAAACATGGACTCAACGTTAATTAATCTGAATTATGAACTACTAGTTATTTTGGATGTCGTCCTTTTGAAACTGAAATTTCTTAATTTCTGAAAGCTATCTATATCTACAAGAAGAAAAGAAAAACACGCACGAGTTACATGGTCGGTTTAAAAATTAATGAATTGTCAGCGTAGAATATTATTCCGGTTAAAAAAAAGTTCGGGTAATTTTACTCCTCCCCTCAGTGGAAATTATAAATTATAAATAATTTTGAGCTTCCCAATTTTGAGTAATTCCACCTCACTAAATAGAGGAACAAGATACTAGCTTTCATAATTATATTATTATAGGAGTTACAACTAGATGATATGTTTGTTTAGTAAAATTGCACCTAGACGATGTCCAGATGTGTGTCGGTACAAGTCAACCAGTCGGAATGCGACATATGGCATGAGTTCCTATTGCCATTCACCTAATAGATTTCCCAATTCGTTTCGGATCATACTTAGCTGATTTCATTTTAAATTCCTTAAATTTAAGTCGTATTATCTGTGGTTTTCACTCATCCACCTTTTAACACAATCAAGAGTCGTATTTGTTTGACATGATAAATCGAAAGATTCGTTATATGTTATAAAACGACTATTCCAATGTACCAACTAAACTATGCTTAAACAGAGAATTTTTAATCTTTATTGATTAAAAGCTGTTCGGAAACCGTTTTTTTTAAGAATAAAAGCTGTCAATGAGCAGGTCATCCACTAATCATGTGTACTTGTGAACGTCGTCGATCCATTAAATTGGTCGCGTTGACTTTGACTCCATGTAATTTGGTGAAAAAGTGGTACTTACTTCCTCACTTGGACACTTGCACTAACTCATATGCCGATAATATAATTTTTTAAACTTAGGTCAATTGCACTGACTCATATGCAGATAATATAATTTTTAAACTTAGGTCAACCAAATGTTTAACATCTTGTGATTCGGACGGGTCAAATTCTCTTAGTTTCGTTAAGTGACATTTCTTGCCATAAAAAAGAAAAGAAAATGGAGACCTTTCTACAATGAAATTATTTATTTTCCACATAAATTATTGGATCAACAGAATCTGAAATGGTGAATTGGCTACAATCAAGATTATAATCAAAATAAAACAGCTCCTCCTCATGTTCCATGCCATACGCAACTTAATTAGAACACATCTTCTCTGTTTTTAAATGCAGAAAGTGGGTCTCCTCAGTTTAAAGTAATGTCATTTTCCAACCACCACTTTTGCATATCATCCATCTTCAAAACTAAAGGAGGAGAACAACAATAACAACACAATTTGAGCTCAATTCATCTCACCAAAGAAACTCATTAATTTTGATGTCCGAAATGCTTTTCTCCATCGCCTTTTGGGCTGCGCCGCTCGCTCTCTACATGCCTCCGGTGAGGAGTCTCAACACCTTCTTGGAAGCCATGGAGGCTGCTAAAAGTCGTATCGATCGGTCGAGGATATATCCTCGACTCAGGTTTGTGTTTTTGCATGTAATGGTCTTCCTTTGGAGGTAGGAAGCATTGGTATTTTCATGTGATTAATATTTGTTTTTTTTTTTTTGTATTTATCTTCTTTCGTATCAATAAGGGAGAATTTTTTTTATGATGGGATTATGTAAGTTATGCAGCTGTTGAGGGTGTACCTTAGTGATGTGCAAGGCGTTGACATGTCGATCCACAAATACATAGGATGTTGATGTAGACATGTTTGGGAATTATGTTTTTTGAACTTGGAATAATGTATATGAACTAGATATTGTTATTTGTTCATTTGGTTTTCATACATTATGGTTCCTTGATCATAGAAATTGTCTAAACTATCTTAGTTTGGGAAGGAAATTGGGAATGCAAGTTGTGGATGGTACAAGGTGTTATTATAAATATAAATAATATGCATAACAATGGGAAACAAATATCAATTAATATTCTGAGTATAATTCGTGCAAAGTCAATGAACATAATCATGATGACAAAACAATGGACAATATATACAGATTACGGTCACATCAACCAAGTTGTCTTTGTCAGACTCCCCTTAGAGAAATTATCGCATACACGTACTTGTGTGATGAGTGCATACATTTTCTCCCAAGATAAAACGGTCGCAAAGTCTTTGTCGGCACACTCTGACCGCAGACGAACCACGAGAACATATCGAGATCCACCCGACTATCAATTGAGAACGATGGGGAGAAGGAGATGATTGTTATAATAGAAATCTATAATATATCTTGAATTGAGAACGTGAATTTTTATATCCACACTATTCGCAATTGCCAAAATAGTTAGAACATGGTCTTAGTGATTCCACAAAATTTGTAATCGTCGGAATCAAAAAAAAATCTTCTTTGTAAATCAATTATTGTCAAAGACAATATAAGATCCTCAAAAGATTAAATGCACACGAGAAAGAGAACATCACAACTTATATCTACCCCTCAAAGGAGTATGGAAAGCTTAGGTATACAAATATTTCTTCACTTCCTAAATTTCCCATGTGAGATTAAAGTGAGGGAGAGAATCCAATATTCCAACTTTACAATTCAACATTGGATTTTCAATTAAATATTACATGGATCTAACTTAATATTAAATAGTTCAACATAAGGTGATTCCTTTGATCTCATCATCTGGAATCAATTTTTTTCATTAAGGCAAAAAAAAATCTAGGTCACCATGATACAAATGCTATGCCTAAGAATCAGACTTGTGATATCTTACTCCAGGTCAACAACTAAACCATGTTGAGTAAGTTTAATACAATTTGATTCACTTATTTAGTCCAACCCTAAAAGGCTTTGATGTGGCAATTCGGTGTGCATATTGGAATTGATTTGTTCGATTGCTCCTCTTACTTCCCCTTTCCTTGATGTCCTTCCCATCGAAGAGTGTGGCGTGACTTAACGTGTTGATGGTGAGGGTGGTGAGGCTACAATATTTTTTTATGAATATAACATGATAAGCATATTTTATGAATACAATTGTGGAGCAGAATGCAAGTTTAATCTCATCCCGTAATAAGCTATGATTGGTGAGATCTGGATTGCAACAACATCTTGATAATTAAAATTAACCTCTGCCACTTATAAGAAAACATGATAAGGATATTTTGGTAATATAGAAGTGTAATTTAAATGTACAAGAATGGTAAATAAATGTGTTGAAAAGAAAATCCGGAATTTTTCAAAATTCACCAAAATTACTTCCGATGACATAGTTTTGGTGTATAATTCACCAAAATGTGTGTGTATAGATACATATTAACGTATGTGCATGTCTAAAATAGATAGCTGCACGCTTACTTTCAGTATGTCGTCGTTGTGCTTGTATATATATGGTTCGGTCGATCTGGCTAGCACGGATCATCTCATTACAACCAGGAATATATATATAACACTCGCATGATTAATAAAAAAAATCCTTAATTTAAGAAAATGACAACAGCATCATAAGAACCTCATATAATACTTTGCGTCTTATCCACCACGAACAAAGGGAGATGAAAGGAGTAGAAGAGACACAAGACTATCTCCCCCACATGCAAACAATTATGGATGCTTCAAGTGGCATCCGAATCTTTGTACCAGACGGTACCGTAAATAACCATTCCACGTGTCCAAGAAAAGACAGTTTCTCCAGCATAGACAAATCAAAGCCAGGATTTAGATTTCAAGATCATAGCCTCAAATTGAAAAAGTTGAAATAGTTAAGTTGTAGGAGCTTAGAATGTAATTTCTAGAAAAGTAAATGTTGAAATAATTTTTGGATTCTTTTTTTAAAAGAAATTAAATTTTATTAATTAATTGGCGAGTGTTAACACATAAAGAAAGGAACGTGTTCTAAAAGTTTTACTTTTATATGTCAATTATTATGAATTGAATGTGCAATCATTTTGCTCCTTGATTATGGTATTCGTCTTTTAGACGTGTTAAGGAAGAGATGATTGGTACTTAACCAAAGAGCACTAAAAGATAATGGTTTACATAAATCAAAAGTTATTCATAATCATGGTAATTAACATGTAACATTAATTACCGAGATAAGATTGTCGTGTTGGTCATCGATTGTTGTAGCTCTACAAATAATTGACGACACAAATATATAAAAAAAGAAAAGATTACTTTTATATATTGAATAAACCTAACAAGTAAAACATTATGGAATTGTGTTTCGTGTCATTAATAATTTTACTGTGTCTTGGATCCTAAGATATGAGACTTATATCTTTTCACTCAAGAAGTACTTAATTTGATTATTGTCAAAAGCTATCAATGAGTGTAGTGATAAAGACAATAGTTGGTTGAACATGACTTGTGCTGGAAAAGATAGCTAGTCAAACGATTATCATTGTCCCTCTTAATTGAGTGATGATATTAGCGGGGCCCTTGATAAAACAAAATTATAATGTGCACAATGTAACTTGAGTTAAGTTACATATTTATAATTAGGTTAAAGAGATCAAGAAATAAATATAATACAAATGTGACACATTTCTACTTTGTATATATTTTTAATATCATGAGGTAATAGACGAACACAAGTGATACACTTACATCACTAAATGGATCGTGTTTTGGTTCGGGTGGAACAAAGACATCTATGCTAATTGGGTAACTATAATGTGTAGCTAGATACCGTTTATAGTTTGAGATATTAAGTGTTAGATATCTCTGTCAATTTGACTTAGATCCTTCTATAGGTCACACCACAAAATTGAGAAACAAGATGGTTGATTTTAAGTTCATATGATGTGTCGGGTTTCATATGAAAATGTGACACATGTGGTGAATGAATAAAATTAATATGTCATGAGAATTGACATAATTAGAATCATAATAAATTCATATGAGGTGTATATATTATGGGGTGTAATAATTTAATATTACATAGGATAATATATTACATAAGATGTTAATTTGCTAAAAAACCCAAAAGATCAAATTTTATTGGAAATAAATCCAAAATTTGACAAATGCAAAATTGGGGTCAAACACGGTGAACCGTTCATGGTTCGGTCGACCGGGGTTAACCGAATGAGGAACGGGTAAGCACAATTGGTTGACCAAAATTGTCTGGATTGCCTGGACAATCGGGTTCGGTTAACCGGGTGTGAACGGTCAACCGAGAAAGAGTATTTTGGTAGACCGAAGGTGACGCGGTCATCCAATGACTATGTCCCAGGAGATATTCTGGTGGGTCAATGGTCGACCGAGTAAAATACGTGGTTCGTCCGAATTTTTCGAGAGAATTTTTCTCATGCGGATTCAGTCGACCGTCTGGCTTACGGTGCACCGAACACGTGTTAAAATTGGATAGTTCGGTTAACCGAATAATTCTCGGTCGACCGAACAGTGTCATTTCTGCTTGAATTATTAAGAGATTAATTAGATCATGGGTGGATTAATTTCATATTTAATTAAAACATTTTTTAGGGTGCTTATGTAGAAATTAGAGATTAATTTTAGAAGAGAATAAACAATGGATCATGGCTAAATAATAGCTCTTGATGATGATGTTTTGGGAGCCTATAAAAGGACACATCATCCTACTTGTTTATGTTAATGCAAAAAAATATTTCTCTCATTAATCTCTCATCTAATCACCACGAAATTCTTTTAGTAATTTTGAGTTTAGGAGATAGAAATCTCAGGAGCTCAAAGAGTGGTTATTAGCTAGATTCTAAACCTTATTAGAGATTGATTGGCTAGCTCATTTCTTTCTAATCTTGTTTAGAGTTCGGTGAACACTCAGAGGCAAATCCGTGGACGATTCAACGGGTAATGCGACTCCGGATTTTCAAAAAGGTTTTAGAGAACCTTTAGATATGATTCTACCTTTGTGGTTTATTTTAATAAATGTAGGGTTACATGATATTAGAATAAAACAAAAAGTTATGTACATAAAATTATTGAAAGTATGAAATCGATCTTGTATGTTGTATTAAAAAAATTAAAATATATACATACATAAGGATACGAAATCCTACACATAAGTCATTATTACAAGATTGCGACATTTTATGTCATACGGGGGAAATATATAAATTATACATAAGATATTAAATCTATATGGAGAGCGTCAACTGGAGAACGCTTAATTGCCAAAAGAGATACTCTGTTTGCAGCAATCTACATGATATTCACATGTTGCCGACATGCTTTATTTGATGTTGTAGAAGAACACAATTAATACCTTTAAGACTTCGATTATTCTCCTACAGCCTTAGGCAAGAAAAATCGTACGCATTCTTCTTTGTCAAGACAACCAAATGCCATGACTATCAATTGTTATTAGTTGGGTAGTTGTATTATTGAAAGTTCTAATTATACGGGTCGGGATTGTTGGATTCACAACTAAATATGTAATCGAGTTAACAAAGATATAGGAAAATGGAGTTGATTATGCCACAATGACTACACTACAAAATTACAAATAACCAAATGTACCTTAGATTACACTTGGAAGAAGGGGGTCATGGATTAGACATAAACTAAGAAGATGTGTGTGGTTGACATGTGATACAAATATGGGAAATCTGAATGCATATTTGCATTCCGCACATCGAGTTGGTCAATTTGAGTATCAATACTACCTATTTTGAACTTTTGTAGCTTGCTGAGTTAAGTAGACAAATTCAAGCAACATCTGTGACGAAATTTGAGTTTAACCAGTAAAATTGATGCACAACCATTTCCATCAAATCTTCTCTCTTTTTTCAATCATTCAACTTATTAGCAACTGAAATTAGATTTAAAAAACTCAAGACAACCTATTAGTAGCAAAAAAAACATGCATGTGTGTATACCTATCTATCTACACTAAAATGTCCTAAACAACATATCAAGCAGCATGCGCTTTTTGAATTGATTTCTTGTGAACCTCCACAGTGCGTTCTGTTGCAGAATCAAGATTTATTATACGAACTGGTTTACCAAGTATAGATTTGTTCTCCATTGAAGCAATCTCCAGAGCCTTTCTGCAAATAGGAAACCCATCATCAATACAAGAATCCAAAATTACACCTGAACCGATACAAACGTCGTCTTCATAAAAGGCTGTAAACTGCCCAGCTGCTAAGCCCTGATCATCTTCTGATAGATTAACTAAAACCGTTTCCTCTTTGCTACTTTCACAGGTTTCTGATGATATAAAGCAGTTGTAAAATCCAGGGCCATGCCTTACCTAAAAACAAATTCGACTGCTGTAAGTGACCATGACTCCATCAAAATTCATGTAATCTCCTATTATTACCCCTAGGAAACTGGAATTGTCGGGTAACTACCATAGAATAGCTTTTTAAAATGTTAGACAAGTGTTATGAGTGTGGATTACCTTGCAACGAAGCCGATTATTCGTAGGAGGAAAACCACTTGTCCATCTCAAGCATCCAACATGAAATGTCCTTCTGCGCTTGTCCAATGAAAAGTAGTTCCTTGATACAAAAACAACATTGTTCTGAACATCCTTTTGAACAACAAACCTGAAAACATAGAACCTCGATCGGTATTTTGAGCATTCAACATGTTCCTATAACTCTTATTTTTTCTCTGTTACTTGTGTATGTTACGTGAAAGTAAATGATGATGCAAAACTTGGAAGTTCATTATGTGAATATCCCAACTGTATTCATCTTAAAGCCCTGTCATATTTCGTAACGATATTGTCCATCCTTAGGTTCCATTTAGTCAAATTTCACAATAAGTGACCACTGCATATTTGCATTTCATTCCCAAACAAAGTTAGAAGAGTTTGAACCTCATGCCAGAGTTTTGGTGAACGCAAGATAACAAATTTGTTAAGGTGTGAATAGGTAAAATGTTGGGTGATCTGAAACTAGCAGTCCTCTAGATGGCTTAAAGAAATCTGAGTAACCAAACAATAGGATACCACTAACACAGCTTTTTTCTGTGAAACAATTGATGAAACTAGGGTTTTGCACGTAATGGTTCTAATAGCTGTCCATTACTAGGAACTTTTGTGTATTATGAATAATTGAGTATGCTTGCTTAGCTTTACGAATATGCTTATTGGTTCATTGTAACCTTTAGGTCTCCCAATCTACTACTGGTGGAAAAATTTAATGAAATAAATGATGAAAGATCGGAAATGCATACCAAGGTCCACCTGGTAGGCGCAGTCCTTGCCGTTGACCAATGGTGTAAAACCAAAAACCTTGGTGTTTTCCAAGGTAATCACCTGTCTCAGCTTCCAGCAATATACCTTCTCCCCAATATGCTTAGCAATGAATTCACTGAACTTCACCTGCAAACAGGCAACAAGCAGATCATTTCAAAACAGTGTCTGGAAACATGAACCTCACGCATCGATGGTTTATAACTCATGCTACCACAACAATGTCAATTGTCAATAAATAATGTATCACACAAAGTGCTCGGTGTGGTATTATTCGACTGAAAAACCCTGAGCAAACATATCAAAGAAATGATGAATGAGATACATGTATTATATGTGGCCACGTGTAGTGCTTGGCATGCAACTACATAGCAGAGAAACTTCCCAAAACGTATTCAGGAAATTTAAAATAAAAATGGAAAAATGAACCACAGATCTTCAAACTACAAGCAGGACACATCATCTACGAATAGATAGTCGTCATGGAGGAGTCAAATGTCTACATACTTGCAGTGAATAAATTTTTTCATTACCAAATATTATTCAACATTCTAGAACTGCCCACAAAAACAAGTCCTGTACAACATTTCTCACTTTAAGACACTACCATGAGTGAAGGAAAACGTACCTTTCCCAGGAAACAAATTCCTTGTGAATCCTTCCTATTCATGTTAGGTAGATCCATTGATGTGGCGAGGTTACGCACTTCATTCTGCAGTTAATTCACAAGATATCTACAAAATTAAGTTACAACTGTGGAATGATAACTTATAACATTTCCTTCAAAATGCTGCACTGAAAGATACTATGTAAACTTTTTGAATGTGAAAAATATATATTAAAAGACACGATTATTTGAGAGGATATAGCCATGTGCCACAAATATGATGGCAATTCTTGACAATATATTGGATATTATCAAACAGCTTCGTGAAACTCCGTACACATAAACAAAAAAAATCCCTCTCTAAGGAACCTTAAATTAATAGTATGCTATAATAAGTATTTGATACTACATTAAGTGAAGGTTACACTTATAAACTGTGGAGATTCTCAAAATTCAAAGTAAAACTCAAGACATTAAAAATAAGAGAAAAATGTTACGAAAGGAGAAAAACTGAGAAAAATATAAAGACATCAAATCAGCCAACAGAAATCTCCAATCTGGACAAACGGCACAGAAGTAGACAAATTCAACCTTTGAGAGGCGCCCTAGAGGAAAAAGAAGACGTCTTAGCTGGAGTTGGGACAAATGAGAGAGGAAATAAGTTTGATCCTTCACCTGAAAATGAGATTTTTTTTTAAAAACAATGATGGCACAGCAGCCACAGCTTTGGACACATTAAAATAAAATGCATCTAGAGACTTACTGTAAAGTAACCCTTGCTAAGTTTATTTATTACAAGGGTGGTACAATTAACACATCGCCAACTGATTCATTAACAGAATCCATCTTTTGGACCTTTCGTGAAATGAACAATTCACCGGTTAACAGTTACAGAGCAGTTGCATTAAGAAGTACACTGGTTTTTTGACATTTCAACAATAACAGCATAATAGAACAAGTGGCATAAAAAACACAAACCATGTATCAGCAACATTATTTAAAGTTGTCCAACAAACTACAAGAACATTCCAAAATTTTCATGTTTAAACACATGTAATTTTTATTCTTCATAAACATTATCCAATTCGCACATCTTTTAAGGTGTTGGTCTATCTTACAACTTAGAAATGATGTTAATTCTAGAAGCCTAATACCCCAACTACGATTGACTTGTCCAAATTGACTCTTAATACTCAAAGTCACTCCAACAATGATATTATACAAGCAGCTTGATATCACATGTCAACCTCATACTGACTATTAGGATGTCATCAGTGTTATGTATAAAATGTATCATTTCAGCTCTCATATTAATCTTATAACATGCCAGATGCTTAACATTTTTACAAAATATGCCATTGGAAGCATGGTTCACAAAAAAAATGTTAAACAGAAGCAGGATAATGAATATGACATGCTTCTATTACATAAAAGGAATCATCACTACCTTTCTTGTGATTATAGATTCGAAGAATAATTATTTCATTTTCTCACCTACTTCAAAACCTTTTAATGCTCTCCCAAGTAGATAAAGACCATGTCAATACCAACTTTGTAATCAAAATTGTTCTGATTGATGATTAAGACTATAAAAGCTGCTAAGGTATTTTTAGGGTTGTGCATTCAATCCGGACCGGACCGGATTTTTATCCGGCATCCGGACCGAAAACCGGACCGGACCGAACTGGTCTGGACCGGAAACCGGACCGGTTGGATTCGGTCTGGTCCGGTCCGGTCCAGGACCGATTTTTAACCTTAAAAATTAAAAAACAGAAACCGGACCGGTCCGAAACCGAATTTTCAAAATGTCCGGACCGGAACCACCCGGACCGGTTGGTTCCGGTCCGGACCGACCCGGTTTCTGCACAGCCCTAGGTATCTTTGTGAATTATCTAGATTGATACCTTGGCTTATTTTCAGTTGATCAATTGTTACATCGAAAGAAGTATCAGAAAGCAAAAGGGATGCTTCAATACACATACCATGTCCTTGGATAATTTTAGTAGAGAATTTCCCTCGAGATTTGTCGATGAATGAACAATGTGTGCATAGTGTCCAGATGCAATATAGTCAAACTCCATATGTTCAATAGCATCACAAAATGCACCTATGAAGGGAAAGAATGTTTTAACGATTGTATCTAGGGAACATTAATCATCAAAAAGCAAAGAACCAACACTAACCAAATTTGATTCTTGTGTTACAGAGAACATCCGGATTAGGCGTGCGGCCACATTTATACTCAGAAATAATATATGAAACCTACACGATCGTAGATGCATAAATAAATACATAAATAAAACAAGAACATTTAACACATCAAACAAGCAGCAAACAGTGGTTGTTGAATTGAGATAACAAAGAAATAGGAATTCATTGAAGGCATAAACAATTCGAGGCTACTGGATTGAGTACTTCTAGGATGCACTTTATCATAAATATTATAGCAAACAACAACCTTTAACTAGAGAACCATCATAAGCAAAGAAGGTAGTAATCATTGTTCCTTTACTCCCATTCCTTTTCTTATTGAAGGAAAACATACAAAAGACAATGGCATGATAGTATGATACGTACAACTTTACTCCAATATTCTTCTGACAGATGAACAACTTGTAGAGGCACATCAACCTGCATGACAAATCATTAAAACATAATTTTGTCAGTTAAGATGAAAATGCCGAAATTGTTGGATGGTTACAAGTTATTTCATTCTACAAACTAAATCAATTTTTAGGTATATTGTATGTGACCCTGTGTGGTCAGCACAAGCGGTTGTTCAAACACACAGGGTGGCACGCACATTATATATATATAAGGGTAATTATAGAATGAGCGCGGGGCTCAATTAGGCTTAAGTGAGCCTCTTAATCATCCACCATTCAATACCAATCCAACGTTTGTTAAATGCTTTGGTTAATTTTACTAGTAGAAGGGTAGAATCGGTATTTACTATTACCATTGGTTAGCGGTTTTTTCAAACCCACGAAATCCTCACCCTCACGCCTCCACCGAAACTATTCTTGTCTCCCACGTTTTCATTTCCCTCGGTATTTCCCTAAACCCTAAACCTAGCCATCCTCTCCCCCGAATCCTCCCTTTCCTCTCCCTTATCCACACAAATATCTAACGCTTCCACACCTCTCTATTCCCCCCCACCGGAACCCCCCTCGTAAACCATAAGCCTCCCCTTCCTCTCACCAACACAATCATTCATCTAAATCTGAAAAATCCCAATCCGAAATGGATGAAGAGAGAGACGGAACGCCTAAATCCACAGGTACGATTTCTATCCGTTCCTTGGATTCCATTGGATACACGAGTGTGATGTTGGTAGGTGTTCTGGGGTTTTCTATGCGTTTTTATGTTATTTAATATTGCTTCTATTTTCTTTGGATGAATCTTTTGTTGGGAATATTAGATCCTAAATACCTTTGTTTCATATTACATTCATAATTTTATCTTTTCCTGGTTAGAGAAGGCTCATGGAAGAAATGGTCAAGAGGGTTTGTCCTTCTTCTGGGGGGTTTATGATTGGTTGTGGAGATTTCGAGATCACAACAATCCTGGAAATAATTTATTTTTCGATTTTATCTTACTGATATTTTCGTTGGATGCATCTTTTGTTGGGAATTTTACGATCCTAAATACTTTTATTTCTTATAAACATTATTATCTCATTTCCTTAAACTCACCAATCGGCTTCACCTAGTTTGAATCTGTTTTTGTTCCATAGAGTTTTAAATTGCTTTAACTCGTTTGATTTTTTTTCTTTCTAATAATTGTGTGGGATTATTTTTTGCCTTTTGAAGCATTGTTATGGTTATTTAGTAGGATTTTTTGGTTCATTTTTAAATAACGCAAAATCGAAATCAGCACAAATTTTAAAAAAAAAAATGAGTTAAACATATTTTATTGTTCCGGTTAAACATATCTTCAATGTTAGTTTTAAAAATTATTATGTTTCAGTGAATTTCTCACAACTTTTCTTGGTGTTGTAGGCAATCCTAACCCAAAAAAAACCAAAATTCTTGCCCACAAAAATAGTGTACGAGTAAGCAACCCGGCGAGCACAATAAAGTTGCAATGCAAAGATAATGGTGAAAGTTCAATTCAACAAACCTCTAAATCTGCAGGTGCATGACTGAGACATTAAATTCCAATATCTATTCCTTAGTTTGGTTGTGCTTAAAATTCTAATATCTAAATCTTTTGCTACAGTTAACTATTGCGTGAACCACCGATGTTATGTGAAGTTATTTGTTGAGTTTGTGGAGAAATATAAACCAAAGGAAGCTCACTTGAAAAGGATGTCAGTGACTCCTTTTGATAAACTTCTTCATATTCCCAATTTGAATGTTAATTGATGGTTGCTGGAAGATTTAATTAGTAGGCATGTCGACATCAACAGATTTTGTGTGGGTGGCGTAAACTTAGATTTTTCCATTGAAGATGTTGCAGTTATTCTAGGTTTACCTGCTTCGGGCATAAAAGTTAAGATAAGAGGGAGTGAGAAAACCTCTTATTTAGAGGCAAAATATAGTAAAGAAAAAAACTTCACCTTTAATACCACAAACATTCAACAACTTATGATTGATTTACATTGCAAGGATGACGATGAGTCTGTTGATGATTTTGTGAAACTATTAATTTTGTTGATGTGCTCTACCTTTTTATTGCCTGAGTCCGGGTCTAATGTTCCACGAGTCGCACTATCTAATTTCGACAAGTTAGAGAACTTGAAAAGGATGTTAATTTCACACTATCTAATGTTCCTTCTCTAATTTGTCGAAATTAGATAGCGCGACTCGTGGAACATTAGACCCGGACTCAGGCAATAAAAAGGTAGAGCACATCAACAAAATTAATAGTTTCACAAAATCATCAACAGACTCATCGTCATCCTTGCAATGTAAATCAATCATAAGTTGTTGAATGTTTGTGGTATTAAAGGTGAAGTTTTTTTCTTTACTATATTTTGCCTCTAAATAAGAGGTTTTCTCACTCCCTCTTATCTTAACTTTTATGCCCGAAGCAGGTAAACCTAGAATAACTGCAACATCTTCAATGGAAAAATCTAAGTTTACGCCACCCACACAAAATCTGTTGATGTCGACATGCCTACTAATTAAATCTTCCAGCAACCATCAATTAACATTCAAATTGGGAATATGAAGAAGTTTATCAAAAGGAGTCACTGACATCCTTTTCAAGTGAGCTTCCTTTGGTTTATATTTTTCCACAAACTCAACAAATAACTTCACATAACATCGGTGGTTCACGCAATAGTTAACTGTAGCAAAAGATTTAGATATCAGAATTTTAAGCACAACCAAACTAAGGAATAGATATTGGAATTTAAGGTCTCAGTCATGCACCTGCAGATTTAGAGGTTTGTTGAATTGAACTTTCACCATTATCTTTGCATTACAACTTTATTGTGCTCGCCGGGTTGCTTCCTCGTACACTATTTTTGTGGGCAAGAATTTTGGTTTTTTTTGGGTTAGGATTGCCTACAACACCAAGAAAAGTTGTGAGAAATTCACTGAAACATAATAATTTTTAAAACTAACATTGAAGATATGTTTAACCGGAACAATAAAATATGTTTAACTCTTTTTTTTTAAAAAAAATTGTGCTGATTTCGATTTTGCGTTATTTAAAAATGAACCAGAAAATCCTACTAAATAACCATAACAATGCTTCAAAAGGCAAAAAATAATCTCACACAATTATTAGAAAGAAAAAAAAATCAAACGAGTTAAAGCAATTTAAAACTCTATGGAACAAAAACAGATTCAAACTAGGTGAAGCCGATTGGTGAGTTTAAGGAAATGAGATAATAATTTTATAAGAAATAAAGGTATTTAGGATCGTAAAATTCCCAACAAAAGATGCATCCAACGAAAATATCAGTAAGATAAAATCGAAAAATAAATTATTTCCAGGATTGTTGTGATCTCGAAATCTCCACAACCAATCATAAACCCCCAGAAGAAGGACAAACCCTCTTGACCACTTCTTCCGTGAGCCTTCTCTAACCAGGAAAAGATAAAATTGTGAATGTAAAATGTAATATGAAACAAAGGTATTTAGGATCTAATATTCCCAACAAAAGATTCATCCAACGAAAATAGAAGCAATATTAAATCGCATAAAAACGCATAGAAAATCCCAAAACACCTACCAACATCAAACACTCGTGTATCCAATGGAATCCAAGGAATGGATAGAAATCGTACATGTGGATTTATGCGTTTCATCTCTCTCTTCATCCATTTCGGATTGGGATTTTTCAGATTTAGATGAATGATTGTGTTGGTGAGAGGAAGGGGAGGCTTATGGTTTACAAGGGGGGTTCCGGTGGGGGGAAGAGAGAGGTGTGGAAGCGTTCGATATTTGTGTGGATTAGGGAGAGGAAAGGGAGGATTCGGGGGAGAGGATGGCTAGGTTTAGGGTTTAGGGAAATACCGAGGGAAATGAAAACGTGGGAGACAAGAATAGTTTCGGTGGAGGCGTGAGGGTGAGGATTTCGTGGGTTTGAAAAAACCGCTAACCAATGGTAATAGTAAATACCGATTCTACCCTTCTACTAGTAAAATTAACCAAAGCATTTAACAAACGTTGGATTGGTATTGAATGGTGGATGATTAAGAGGCTCACTTAAGCCTAATTGAGCCCCGCGCTCATTCTATAATTTCTGTATATATATATATGTGAAAAAAATTAAAAAAATCAATCAAATTAACATTAAATTGTATAAGAATTGGTGATAATTAGGAAAGATAGAAAGAAAAAAAGTCTTAGAAAAGCACCTTATTAATTGGGGAAACTATGGATGTTCGGGAGGGAAAATAAATAAAAAAACTAAACAAAAAAACCAAACAATAATGTGTTGCTTATGCGACTATGCGGACAGCATAGCTGCACATGTGACCGCCCAAATGGCACAAGATACTATGTGGGGGTTGCATATGTGACCCCGACAAATAAACCACTTCATGCGGCCGCATATGCTATATGCAACTGCATGTTTAAACATAGACTAATATATGCATAGATTACAAGAACAAATCAACAGACATGTGGTTTTAGTAAAAATAGTCAAATTTCCAAAAAAGATACCCAGATAATCAATTGGTGTATCGAAAAAAAAAATCACAGAAATTGTCTAGGATTAGATAAACGAGGGATTCACTACCATTAAAACATGTTAACATCAATTTACCCTTATTCATAACTTAAAATTTAAGCTTCATATAAAAAATTCAAACAATAGATCTCGTTTACCATCACAAAATAAGTATGCACATCGAAAATCATAAAATTTTGAAGTCGTTTTATATAATATTTCAAGGATTTGAAAATCAACGCACCGGATTTATTACAAATTCAACATCACTTGATGTTAAAAAAACAACCTTCAAATAGTATGATTTTTTACGTGTATACTAATAACGTGTTATAAAAAACAAGATCTACAGTTTACATTTGCAATTTGCACTTTTTTTTAAGTAATCAATGAATGTCAAATTTGTGTTAATACCTTTTAAGGGTAGTGGATTCCTCCTCTAGATAAATGGTGCACAATTTTTTGTAACGGGAAACAAACATGAATAATTGAAATTGCACAATTGGTACTCTCTAACATGATATTTTATCCAGACATTGTATTTTACTCAGTTAAGGTTAAGGAATTGCCTGATAAGACACAGTAGGGAATAATATTTAACAGAAAATTAGATTCTTCTATTTACAAACTCAAGTCATATTTGACAGTGGACACTGATAACCCAACCACTTAGTTATAAGAAAGCTACATGATATTCTCCTCGGAAATAGCAGATAGTTAAATACTTTTGGATTGTCAAGTTTCAAATAAATGCTCTTTGTCAATTCAGCACACAACTTGGATGCCCAGTAAATTTCAACATACAACAATAATATATTTATTTCAAAAGAATATGCTACAAAAAGTGATCATAAAATAAGCTACAGCAAACCTGGCTACAAACAGCCTCTGCATATTTCAAATCTTCATCCCAAGGGCATTCGGACCAGAAATTTTCGAAGTCTTCCTACAAAAAACAAGCATTTCAGGGATAACATGCTATATTCTAGTAGAGTTAAACTACAGTTAAATGTATTGTTTCGAGAAATAGATGTTACACAATCAGATCAAAGATACAAATGTTGTTGTTTTCTGATGCCTAGTATAATCCCATTTCCCACTGTTAAATGGTACTAGTTGATAGGGTCTGTCTGATCGCAGATTTTGAGACTCGAGAACAACTCGAAAAGCACACTCAGCACCCAAAAACATTGTAATTTCCAAACAAACAAATCAAACAAGTATTTCCGATTCCAACCAAAACATCAAAGTTCCAAAGTGATGTTAAAACGTGATATCTGTAAATCAAACTGCAAATGTCACGCCCGTCCAAACAGACCCACAGTAATTAAATGTGAGAAATTAAGAAAGATGGAAGTATATAGTAACATAACAACATAATTAAGAACTTCTCCATTTGTTGTTGTACCGCATGATATAGTTTAAGTTTTCATATTGAATGCTAATAGTTATAATACATAAAATCCGTGTTGCATTGACCTTTGAGGCTCTGAGGTCCCAAACAGCCAATTTTGTTTTCTGGCCTACATTTCCTACCTAGCTGTTGAGGGTGAAACTAGACAACAAGTTCATGACTTGACGACCTTTAACAGTTCCGTATAATTGCCTGATTGGTTTGCGAGATTATACAAAAATGAATCTCAAAATTTTGTACTTAAGGTGTGATTCTTGTAGAAAAATTCAGGAAATGAGGGGAAATGGACTTCTTGTTGGAAGATCTGGGTTGTGATAATCCTGGACTATTCTCAGATCGTGTACGGATCACTTTCCGAACAAGATTATTCGACCCTTTTACACTGCCCGGGTTGCACGAATACCTTGCTGGGATAATCCTGAGAAGGAACAATCTCGTTCAGGCAATATGAACTTCGATCAGAAAGGTAGAGAAGGAGTATGTATTTCGTATATTTGTTTTTGAGTACCGAATCCCTCTAATAATGAGATAATCGCGGTTGGGCGGTTACACAACTGCTTTAGGCAGTTACACAACCGCTTTTTCGGTTGGTATTATCCACTCAAACGGAAATACATAAAATCCAATAAAGAATTAATATGGATTTCTCGAAGAGCTTTCGGGGCGCTGCGCCCCCTCGACCCCTGCTTCATATTCGTGGTCGATAAACCGTTAGCTCAACAAGCGTGCACTCCGCACTACCCAAACTCGTTTCCGAGCCTAACGATAAATCGCATCGGTCTCAAGTAAATCACATTACGACTAAAATGAATCGATGACACTAAAATCACCAACACTTCTTAGATGAATTCTGAGTGATTAGTTTGCAGAAAAAACTTACAAGCTAGACATCCATAAGTTCCAATTCAAGGACTTCCAAAAAGTATATGAGAAATGAGTTACATCACTTGCACTAAAAAATAAGAGGAAGTCCAGTTCGCTGCATTTTACTTAAAAATGTTTTTTTCTTAATAATGTCAAAAAAGGACTATTTCTTCACTTTGTCGAGATATATTTTGTACCAATCACCAGACCAGACCTAGAACTAGTTCTGGGAACTTAAGTCCTAAGAACTATACTTTGACTTACCCTCACTTTTTTCGAACTAATCATATCCTTACGCTTACTATGACATCCACCACTCTCATTACGAACCAAAGTAAATACAAAACTAGAATGCAACCGAAATCAACATGTTTTAGGTCACTTCTCAAACAACCACAACATCCGAACCGAAATTCTCCCGATTGGAGTTCCCCAACTTCCTCCAACCCGAAAAGACCATCGCTTCTCACCTGGAACCAGATTTTAAGGTAGAAAGCGGTGCAGGAGTGGCCAGCAGCGTGGAGGAGGCGGAGCGCGACACTGCTGTCGACGCCGCCGCTGAGGAGGACGGCGACCTTCAGCCTTTCCCCTGGCATGGAGCAGGAGAGGTAGAGGTCGAGATCTTCGAGGGGGTGGGATGGGAGGAGGAGGAGGAGGAGTGGGCTCGGAGGGGGAGGGGAGGTCGGGGGAGGAGACGAGAGGGACGGAGAGGGGTTTGGGGTGATTAGGGTTTAGGATGGGGAGAAGAGGGCGGGTCGCGATCGACATAGGGGGAGCGGCTTCCTCGGACGCGCGCCCCATGCGGGGGCGTCTCCCTCGGACGTCGACGACTTTTTTTTTTTTTTTTTAAACAAATAAATAACGTAATGTTACCTCATACGGGTACACCGGGGGAACTACTGGCTGCTTCCCTGACCTCCGAGACATTCGTAATCTTGTGTAGTAGGTATAGAAGAGAAAGTTTTGAAAAAAAAGTGAAATTGTGAGATATATAAGTAAAAATAGGAGGAAGGACAATTTGGTAATTTCAAGGGGCGATTTAAGTAATTTTGGGGCGATGTTTAGCAGTTCAGTTTAAAAACCGAACCGAAAAGTGAACCGAAAACATCTCGATTTGGTTCAAAGTGGTCGAACCGATGGTTCAACCTGGTCCAACCGATGATGAAGTCAGCATGACATCAGCATTTTGTGAACCGATGGTTGAACCGAACCGACTCCATAGCGGCGGTCCAACCGACGGTCGGACCGATTGAACCGATTTTTCCTATTATTTTTTAACATAATAAGTAATAACCAAGTACCTAACCTATGAACAATTTAACAAAAAATATCCATTTGTAAAATAAATTAATTAAAATCAGTAAAAAAATGAACAAACATGTAACAAAGTAATATTAGTCTTTCTTCTAACAAATGAACAAACATTTACTTCAACATCTAAAGCAGTAGGGGTGGTAGACTGTCCTAGAGATCCGTCGGTCTGCCGGCCTTGGTGGAGATCGCGAGCGGTGGCGGTGCGATGAGGGGTGGACCGGTGGAGATCGCGAGGGTGGAGGTGTGGTGAGGGGTTGGGGAAGGAGCAGTAAAAAGTAAAAATCTTAGAATTTGGGTCAAAATTGAACAAAAATAAAACAATAAAAACCAAATTTTGTTGAAATTGAAAAAAAAACTGTTTTTTCGGTTCGACCAAACCGAAAAAACCGATCGGTTCGATCGGTTTTTTCGGGTTTTTTCGGTTCGCTCCGGTTCACGAGAGAAATCGGTTTTTTGACCGAACCGACCGGTTTGCTACCGGTTCACGGTCCAACCCGGTCCGACCGCTGGTTCGGTCCGGTTTTTAAAACAGAGGTTTGTATGGGACTATGGGGGTTGAAGAATTTGGATGAATGAGCTTCCAGCGTCTGAGCATTTTTACCTTTAACCTCATACCACGTCTGAGATTTAATTTTTGTTCTGGCCGAACAGAACGTGAGTGTGTGATGAATTACGTGTAGTTTTGTTTTTGACAAGTGAATGAGTGAAAAACGTGGATAATGTAGCTCACATGCAAGATAAAACGTAAAGAGCAATATATTTGTATTATAATAAACATATGAAGATGTTAAACCGAGGAATAGATTAACTTCAATTCTCCGTCACATGGAGCTCGAACTTGAGACCTACGAGAAAAATATCATATGCTGAATTTAAGAGTCATTACAATTTACATGTGGGAGAGGAATATTAACCTTTGGATTTTGGCATCCATTTGTCGAAGATCATTTTGATACCGTTAGTGCTATGTGAAGTACAACATGCTTCTTTGGTTTTTGACTTGGAGTGTTTTTCACTTGACTTTTGGAAATGGGCACACCGGATTTTTTTCAGCGATCGTCGATATCATTTTTTGTGTAATATTATACCAAATATAACATGATGTTTTTATACATGTTCGGTTTGTGAAATTTCAATATGATATGAAGTGTTCCTTTTGCTGCACCAATATTATAAACATTGATGCCCAAATAAATATCACTTGATGTATCAACACATTAATCTTTGTATTCTCAACTGAAGATGTGGTGTCGGGACTCAGGAAACATGTCGTGCAGCTGACTTTAACATTTTTTTGTAATAAAATACTATAATCATTGTATTACAATCATTGTGGTACTTATGGTGATCAAATTAAGGAGACAAGAATTCTAAGCTTTACCGATTCTAATACAAAGAATGTACAACTTCAGATGCAAACTTCTAATGAATTGTTGTGGGATTGAGCTAAGTTTCTATGAAGTGGTTCTATGGCCGGACGAGGCCATGAGCACTCCAACTGCAACCACAAACATGGCAAGCATGCTCACAAGCAATGCGTAGGTCTTCTTTGACGATCGTCGGTACTCGCCGAAAAGAAATATGCCCCAGAATGTACTCACAAGAGGCAATGCCTGTAATAACAGTGGATAAATAATGAATTATAACACAATAGGGACAATAACTAACGAAACATTAAATTTTAATCAGATTTTTCATGTTGCAACTACTAACAGTAGATTGATCTTGTCATTTAACAAAAAAAACATGGACATGCAATTTCAAGTAAGAGCAGAAGATAGAAATGGTTTCAGTGCTCACATATGCTGATTGATTGCACTAGAGTTTTACTATTTGAAAGGAGGAATTTAAGAAAAATGTAGCTTTTCAAACATCAGCTAGAAATATGTTGGACTTTTTTTTAAAAATAAGACAGTCAAGATTTACTTGATGAACCTAGAGTGCTAATGAAAAACTTTATTACCATGGTTTTAAACCCCATCTGTAATTATGCTTGCAAGTCAGTAATTTTTCTGTGGATTATAGTTCCAAGCAGAGCCCCAAATGTAGGAAAATTTGGAAGCCAAAGCAAATACAAACAGGACAGGAACAGCCAAGAATTACTGACCTGAACAGCATCAGCAGCAGCATATCCAGCAGCTTGGCCACCCATGAACTGAAAACCATTCCCAAACCCACACAAAAGCCCAGCAAGAAGAGCCCAATGCCGGCCATTCCAATCGTTCAAATACGCTTTGAAGGACGATTTTGGCAGGCCAAGAACCGGATTGTACAAGAAGTTGATATTAAGAAAAATTGCAACAATGAAACAAGAGACCGAGAAGTAGAAGAATGCGGTGTAGACTACCAAATGGGGGATACTGTCCTTAAGCGTGTGCCACTGATCGTTTGTTGCAAGGTTAAAGGCAGGAGAGAAAAGCGAGAAACAAATGCCGGCAAAGAATACTATTCCCAGGCCTATGGTTGTGCCTGAGCCAAGTACCTGCATTCCATTGGTTCACACTTCACAACTTCAGGAATATATTGATGCACTTACTTGATAATATGTTGGTTGTCCAAAAAATTGCAGATTTGCAGAAAAACAGTTGACAACTATGGTACAAAATTGTCTGACAGATAAATTCCTTGTTTTGGAGCTTAAGATGGTAGCATGAACTGACCTTTATTGACCTCCTCTTTTCGAGTTCCATGAAAAAATCAGCAGTTCCAGCCTTCACTTTCTGTATATTAGAATTTGAGCCTGGGACTTGTGACTCTGCATTTTCCAGGTCCTTAACTGCAACAAACAAAAATAATAAAAGGGTCTTTAAAGACATTGTCTTTGCCTAATGTGGTGTTATGACTACTGTTAGCCGAGAAAATACCTTTGTCATCAGTATCTTGCTCATAGTTTGCAAACTCTACACTCCTGCAATTAGCAAAAAAACATGTTTTATGTTACCATTTTTTTATCACCACTTACTATTAGAATTCCTCTCAGTTGCAGATAAAAATGATTAAGATAACCATATTCGGATGCCTTTGTCAAAATCTAGAAGAATACAACGACGAATATGAAACATAAAGATGAATGTATTACTTAACATAAGGGTCTGACAAAACGATAAAAAATGTGGTGGTCTAACAGAAGGAGAAACACTATCACCACATACGGGAGTACACAAAATTCTGGTGAAGTGGTATCGTGGTATCAAAGTATCACATCTCACATTCCCCCCTTGCATAATTTGGAATCTAAATCTTGAAACTAGTATATTAACAATTTAACATTAAACTTTTGACTTCAGAAAGACAAGCCACCTAATGGAAGTGTACCCGCTCTTGTTATAGGTCAACGAACCACTGAGTTTCAGTTTAGTGTCAGCTGCATTGGAGGCATGAACAGCGGAGCCAAGACAAACTGCAATCAGGAAGCATCCTACTCCAGGGAAAAGAATGTCGGCTCTGTTGATTCGGTTGTCCAAGAAGTAGTTCATAGTTGTCCCTTAATTTAGATCAACAAAACTTGCTATTAAATTATTTTTAATTAGCTTCAGCTACTGAAATACAAATATATACACTAACCATCAGAAGGTAAAGAATAATGTACCTATGACCACTGTTATACTTGATGTTATTACTTCAGTCACCGAAAGGCCGACATAAGCCCAAGCATATTGGGTAGCTAGATTACCCAGGCTCAAGACCACACCGCCTGCCATTGCGAACAAAATGGAAGGCCAGTTGTCCTGCATTCCAGATAATACATAAGTTTAGATCATATCTTGGTCTAATTCACAAGTTCATAGATTAGAAAGAAACCATTGATTTGCTTGCATCCTTCCCTATGCAATAACACGACATACTAGTCAGAAACACTGGTATCTCACATTTAGTTGGTCTTGGCCATTTGAATAGACGTCCAAAAGTTCAGAATTCCTTGTTATCATTACTTCAATCCACAAGCTTTATGAGTTATTAGCAATACAAGTTATGGAAAATATATATATCAACATTTCTTATTAGAAACCTCAAAGAAAGCTAAGGGCATCAATACAGCTCTCGAGTTTCCCTGTTACTTTATCGTGAAAAAAACGTTCTTCCTCAATTTTATAATTCGAATCAATGTAGACAAAAGCATATGTAGCATAAGATCACAACTAGTAAATACTTGTACACAAGAGCATCAACTTTTTCGGAACATTAAACCAAGTAATGTTACTGGCAACCATGAATTGCCAATTCAGCCCACAAAGAAAAAGTCCATAAAAATGTTTCACTACTTGCCTGAGTAAGTTGAGTAAAGAAATTTGGCATCTCAGGTTTGCTATCCCCAATCTGACCAAATGTAAGCGCGATAAGAACAGCGGCCAATAGATTCGTGATAGAATAGTCAAGATATGTGTGCTGAGGGAGTCGGCCCCTTCGCTCTAGCATAGTCAAAACTGCAGGCCATGTCCCCAAGAAAACAAGGGCAGCAAGCATCAAAGCAATCGCTCCTCCCTTATCCTCTACGACATACATCTTCAGCTCAATGAATTCAAAACCTCTAAGAACCGAAACAATCCTGAAAAATGAAGAACCTTTTATAACATAATACCAATCACCAAAACACAAAAAATCAGGCACCTAATGACTACTTGCCTCGATGTCATACTACTAAAATCGAAAGTTTGTGCTAATATTCGAGCAAAGGAGTTATGCTTCTCTCCACTCAATTCACAATAAGACTAGAAAAGAGGGAAGAGGAAGCATAACATAGTTAGTACTACAAGCAACAACCAATAACACCCAATATTTACAGTTTTTAACATGACGCTTCTCAGTTAAACTCATACATCACCAAATTAACCACGCAAAAGCCTCCAAGCAATGGCTCATTAACCTTTTTTCTGATTTGTCCCTACAAACTCTTTGTGGTCTGGAAGGGCCACCCCAAGCTTGCAGGAAGGAGTATTTGAAGTATTTACTCCAAAAGGTTACTTACGTGAATTATGCTTTAGACACCAAAACAGAAATATAATAAAATCTAAAGCAGTATTTGTGAATCTGAAAGATTCACTATGAAACAGGGACTTCCCTTTCACAAACACATCACTATTGGAAAAAAATTTAAAAAAACGAAAAAACAAATCTTGCAATTTTGCAGAGCAATCCTGAGAAATAAAACAACAAATTTAGAACAAACAATGAATAAAAGTTGATCTTGTGTACCTCAGACAATATCTTCCCCCAACTCCACCACAGGCACCAAATCGAAGTGGGGAAGGCAAATCTCTTGGGAGATGGTTGGAAACAAATCCCATTATAATACCAATAATTATTGATTAAAAATTAATGGACCCCACCCCCATTGAATTGCCAACTTGTATGACCAAAAGACTTTTACCCCATTACCTCAACTACTTCCATAATAATATATTAAAAAATAAACAGAAAAGTACACCAACCTTTTTTTCATAGACGAAAGATATTGTACTTTGAAAGGTATCCAGAATAAAGACAGAATCCAATTAAATGAAGCTAAAAGTCAAATTCACTGTTGTTTGTTTTTCAGACGAAAGAATATGGAAAAAGACAGAATCCAATTAATAAGCGTTGAGGGTCAAGATTCCTAGTAGAATTTTACACAAATTGGTGATGAATTCAGTAATTTATCTTTTCACTATTTTGCAACACTAAAACAAATAAAGTTACAAATTTCAAAGTGAAGAATCGAATGACTAGTTCAAGAACGACAACCTATCGGTTGATGAACATGAATTCAATATCAAGATTTTCAAGCACATAAATTCATGACCGAACCAAAGAGCGCATAATCATTTGCAAATGAAATAGATTCCTTATGGATGTTAAGTGTTAATCACATATTTGCTACAAAAAAAAAACAAAACAAGAAACGTGAGAAGGGCCCCACAAACCAGACTGGAGGAAGCAACGAGTGATCCAAATCTAACACGCTTTTTTGATGTTAAAGTTTTTGGATGTGTTCGTGTTTTTTCTTGGTTGGGAGAAGTGAACTGAATTTAACAGTGCAGAAGATGCAGATTCGGATTCCAATGGGATCTGGTTAGTGAAGTGGTCACACTTGGATTCCGAATTCCCAGGGAATCTAGTTTTCGTGAGAAAGTGTCAAAGTTGGATGCGTCGCCTGCGCAACTCGCTTGGTGGTCGGAATTGAAGTGCTCAAATTTAATGTTCTTATCTTAATTTGGGATTGAGTTGATTGGACATGAATGACACTGGGACCGTTAAGGGCATGTAGGTTGGAAGCCTAGTGATGGGGAAATTTACAAAATCTTTGAGACACGTTTTTAAGCTAATTTCAAATAAGAACGAAGAAGTTAATCAAAATTGTTTGTAAAAACATATTAAAAAAAGTAAAAACTAGTGTCGCCCTATTTTGGGTAATTACAATTACACCTTAAATATAACTTTTTTAGAAGTTGGGAAAAAATATCTCAATTGTTTTTGAGAAGCTAAAAGCCGAAAAAAGTGTATGAAACAACCACGCTAGATAACATGATTTATATCTCAGGATTTGATTGGAATAGTGTTGTCTGCGTTTGGGTTGGCGAATTTGCTAAGTTGTCCAAAATGCGGAAGTGGAAACTCAAATTTGTTTCAGATGGCTAGCGGCTGGGAGCTTGGGACTCGGAGAGAAAGATTTGTATATTATGTTGTCAAAAACATGTAAGGGGATACTACGTTCGGGAAAACTACAAGAGGAAAACTACAAGAGGAGTCAGTCGACCAATTTTAACAGTAACTTTCAGATAGGATAAACGGTGACCGGTGTTGGACATTGTTCGATCGAAATTATTATGTACTTTCGGAATTGAAGATTGGTCGACCGGTGTTGGACACCGTTCGATCGAATTTATGAGACTTTTCGAAGTCATGAACGGTCGACCGACGAGGCATTCCGATCAACCGGAAAGTAGCGATTACTGAAGATAACTATGGAGCGGTCGATCGATGGAGAAGTCCGGCCGACTGTTGCCCACGTTTTCGAATATTTTTCTGTATGGTTTTATGGGTCTATTTAAGGACTTTTCAGGCCTAGTTTGTAACATAATGCACGGGTTTTTTTTCTTGAGAAAGAGATTAGAACTAGAGATATATCTAGAGTGTTTTTTATGATAAATTGTCTCCATCAACTTGTAATATCGGTTGCTCATCTTGTTGGAGAAGCGGAAAAATGAAAGAAAACTCGTAGGAGACCTCCCCAAGAACGTAGACACGTTGCTGAATCTTGTAAAACATGTGTGTAATAACCTAATCTAAAACACCTTAATTAACCAAACCTAAACCTAATTAACCTAATCTAATCATGGAACAGTGAAGCAGGAGGTGTTGGAGTGTGAGAGGAGAAAGTGATGGTGGGTTTTGGTTGGATAGGTTTTAGGTTAAGTGTGATTGGAGGAGATGGAGGTGATGAGATAAATGTAAATATATATGGTAAAGATAGGATTTCGTTGGAAACGTTCTTGCTTCTTCATTGTGTTTGTACCAGAGCGTGAGAGAAGGGTTTAGAGAAGAAGAAGAAGAAGAAGAAGAAGAGGAGAAGAAGTGAAGAAAGAGAAGAAGAAGTGGAGTGAAGTGGTGCAAGCTTGGGAGGCTTCTTCACGCGACCAAAAGGTATGCCAAGTCTTCATATTAACTCCCCAAGAGGTGTGGGAGTGTAGAGGACGGCGTTGGTGCCGTTTCTCCGGTGAAAACCCTACTGGACGGAGGTTGAAGACGACTGGTTCGGTCGACCGTTGAGTGTTTCGGTCGACCGAACAGCGTCTAAATGATGCATGTCCAGTGGGAAGATGTATTGTTCGGTCGACCGGTATATGGGTCGGTCGACCGATATTTATAAATATTAACTTACTGCCCGAAAATGGTCGAACGATGTCTGTGTGACGGTCGACCGTTTATGCCAAATTTCGCGGGAAAATAAAGGGTTACATTAGCCGGTCGACCGGTGTTGTTTCGGTCGACCGATCCCAGTAGATAGGTTAGACAGGCCTTCGGCCGACCGAGTGTGTGTCTCGGTCGACCGAACTGCGCAATGTCGGTTCGAGCGTTGACCATCTAAACGGTCGACCGCTCTGGATCCGGTCGACCGACCGCGTGCAGTTTTCCTGCAGTGATGTGCCTGTAGATCGGTCGAGCGGGAGGTAGGTTTCGGTCGACCGAATGCTATAGGCAGGATTCATGCAGTTTTCCTTATCGGTGGAACGGACCCTGGTTTGACCGATTGGATATATATGTATATTAAAATGTATAGCATAGACCTTCCAAACGGTCGACTGCTAGATGACTTTTGTTTGACCGATTGGTCGTTAGTTGGGTTGGCATAGTCCGACCATACATTGTTTGTACAGTACCGAGTACTGTGCGGAGGACCGGTTGACCGGTGTGGTTGTAGCGGTCGACCGATCTGCCGCAGGTTGGTGGATTTATCCACACGCGAGCCGTCGATGTCAGGTCGACTACCGGCTCCGAGGCGACGGTTGATTACCGGCTTTGAGAGCTACGGATTTCACCTTCGACGAAGGCGTATTATTGTACTACCATTTTCCTCTCTTACCGGGTGTGAGGGATGTGTACCGTAAACCTTGGGCAGTTTGCGAGGGTTTAGCGGTAGGCCGAGGATGTTCCGGCAGGGTGCGCGCTAGGCGACTCTTGGGGGAGCAGTGGCTGTCGTCTGACCCGAGTTGTGTATTCGGCGGGCTGACTCGCTCCTTGGGTGCGGCGTGTACCGGGGGTTCCTTCCTGCACTTTTTGGGGAGCAGTGGTGTCGACTGACCCTTGTGAGGCAGCGGTGGACTGACTTGACCCTAGTGGCAGGAGTGGTTCAGTGCCGCGGAGGCGGTGAGGGCATTATTGTGGGCCCGAGGTGGATGATCATGTGCATTGTATTGCATTGTCTTTAATTCCTTTTTATATTTTTAGGAGGCTTGGTATACGGGGTTCCTTCAGGGAACTCAGGCATGTTTGTTTGTTTTCATTTCAGGTAGCGAGTAACATTAGAGTCAGGTGGTGACCGAGGAGAGTGCCCCCGGGATTAGATCCTGTTCTCTTTTATATCTTCTTTTGTTTGAGGTAGTGATTACATGTATATTCACTTTTGTTGTAATCACAGTTGACTCATTTATATAGTTTGACTTCCACGTGGGTCTGTATCTTATATATTTTATATATATATGTTGGTTTGTTTCCCGTGACGTGCCCTGTGTTGACCGTTGACGGTCTTTATTATTGTTTAAATTTTCCGCTGTTTTCGGGGCGTTACAATGTGTGTCGTGGTTGTTTCAGGTGTGCATTCATCTTTGTTCGTGTTTTACATCGTGTGTGTTTGTTGCTCGAAAGTTTGGGAGAGAGTCAAAAGTTAGTTTTCCGCATTCAATATTCGTGTTTCGTGGTGCGTTTAATATGTTTTCGTAGTAGTATTGTTAGATTTTCTCCCAACAAGAGGATCGTAAACACAACCACTGATGCTACGTTTGGATCCCGCGTTGGAGGTGGTCTGCGTTTGGAAATTTTGCAAACGCCTCCAACATCACAAGTAATTGCAGGATAGTTGCGGTGTGTCGTGATGCTTTCTTCACGATAAAACGTCCTTGAAGAAGCTAGTTCTACCCTGCTTTTCTCAAAACGCATGAGAGAAAACTTTCTTACAATAATTAATGAAACCAACGTTAGGGACACCCACCGTTTAACGCAGGGGTTCCGAAACGTAGCCCGAGTTGATGGGGTTAGGGACCCTAATCAGATTCATGTGGTACCGTTACGATGACTTTAAGTATGTTACAGTGATTGAAGGGTAATATCATTTATGGTTCATCCTCGTCTATGAGTACCTATTTTGATTTGAAAAAAATCAAACCTGCTTACCGCTAGCGGTTGACCTCGGTCTATCCGATGATTTCAAAAATCAATTGCCTGGAATTACGAAGCTTGAACTAATGTTGGTCGTATGGGTATCGTTGACATGATAGGTGGTGATCTACTGGCCGATGCTGCTCTCTCCTCTTGTTGTAATTTGGCTTCCTTATAATTCATAACCTTTGGGAGAAAGAAAAATAACTATGTAGTCAAGAATTTTTGTACGTCTCGGCTTATAGTTAATTGCATGATCAAACTTTGTAACTTGCAAGATGTGGTTCACAGACTTAACAAAAAATAATAATAGAAAACTACCGTTGTCAAGAAAAAAATGTGGTAAAAGTTGTTATGTTCAAGTCTTCAATTCTGACTGGACAGCGCAGATTAAATCCTCATGCCCGTGGAATCTAATCTGGCTTAGTGAGGACAGTTTGATTCTGGGTTATTGCGTGGACGATATAACTCAAATTTCTTTGAAGGTTTTTCATCATCATATTTATTGATAAAATATAATTCGACATCTGATATTCGAAAGGAGAGGAGTTTCAGGAGTACAAGATTATTGTATTAGTTAGTGTGTGAGTAGTCGGCATACATTGTGACGAGCTTTCTAGCCGTTTCGTTTGTGAAGTGTGAACGGGTAGGAATTCCTAAAGATTGTGTCGCGACGTGCCTTCCACCATGCGTATGGAATTAGATTTGGTGTATCATGACTACGTTGCGAGATCATCCTTAATTTGAATCTGTGCTTGTGCGCTGAAAGGCATGAATGGGTGACCCACTCACTTTGTGTTTGTCTGCAATTGCTCCAACTCTTTGTGGTTGGGTTGGTGATTCAAATAATGAAAATCAACAAACGTCAAAATCGAATATACAGTATCATTGTTTGTTGAAATAAAATAAGTGATTCGATAAAAATGAATAGAAACATAGCAACTTTGATATAGTAACGTCAGCACAAGGATTTTGTAGGATGGACTTAATTTTTGTTTGTCCTGGGTTTGGCCTCTTTAGGTTGCCTGTTGCCTAGTGCGCGCCTCTAGTTATTTGATGGGTTTGACCCTTCGACCTTGATTTTCGTTTTTTAGTACATCTGCACGTATGACTTTTCTGCAACGTGTGTACTAAGATTTTCTTTGGGAACTACTAAACGTCACCCCAAAACTACTTAAATTGTCCTTTGAAATTACCAAATTGTCATTAACAATATATTTAATACTCATATCGTCTCGTGTCTATAAATTAGCCCTACGGTATTGTCTATTCACAATTTATAAGTAAAAACATCACGAAAATGTCTGGCGAGGGTGATGCATCCGGTGAGGAGGTGAAGAGAATGCAACAGTTAGATGATGAAGTTGAATATCGTTGTGAGTGCGCTTTTCTGACTTCTCATGGGATACCTTGCGCATGTACCATCCGCGGATGTCTTGAATCAGACAACGGAATTTACTTAGAGCATATTCGTCCGTTCTGGAGGACACTTGTCATTGGGGAAGGAGCCGGGAACCCAGAGTTTGTGTCTCAGGCAACTCAAGACGTCGAACATTTTCGCAACCTGGTTGATGAGATTGCAGGAAGTGGTCATACCTTAATTCGATCTGCCTCTCGGGTTTATTCGAGCAGCTACACCCGTAACATTTGAATTTGAGAGAGCCTGCAGAAAAAACAAAGCTACGAGGTCGACCAAGGGGAAAGTCGACACGACGGGACCCTAGTGCGTTTGAGTATGCAGAGCGAGGTCGTGGTCGATCTTCAGGTAGTGGGAGCAGAGGTCGTGGTCGATCTTCCGGTAGTGGAAGCAAAGGTCGTGGTCGATCTTCTGGTTCTTCGTCTGTAAACATGAGGGGAGGATCAGGTATACCATATATTTATTGTTATTATAATTTTGTTATTTATTTCAGTAAATATGTATCTTCTGTTATTATATGTAACTGTATTTTTGTTTATATTGTAGTGACTGGACGGATTGACGTAGACGACTTCCCATATGTGGATAGAGTTCCAGGAATCATTATGTCATTCCTAGAGCGGTGGAATGATGTACGTCCTGATGGAAACTGTGGATTTCGATGTGTCGCCGATGTTTTCCACGGTGGTGAAGACAATTGGCAACTCGCCCGTCGTTCGATTTCAAATGAGATAGCTACGAACCAATCAATTTATGAGCACGTATACTACGACGGTGTGGCGCAGGCTCGTCACCGGATTAATTGGGGCGGGGGACCTTGTGGCGAGAATCACTACATGGAGACGTGGACGGACTTGTTCCCCATTGCAAATTTTTACAAGTGTGCAGTTATGTTCTTCTCTCTCGGAAATGATGGTTCGTTGTACCCATGTCTTACAGTTCTACCTTGGGAGAGCCCGCCTACCATGACGAGACCATGCAGAGAGTTGATTATTTCTCATTTAGGGAGTTACGCTCATTACATTCGTTTGGAATTGACTGAGGGATTCCCCGTACCTCCTATAGCGACTCTGTGGTTTCAAATACGAGATGAGAGTGTTGTTGGATGGGAGCTGGAGTACCAAAATAGGATAGCATATTGGCAACAATTATGTAATATGTTTTGATATGTTTGTACATTATATAGTGTTGCTTTATTATCGAAATTTGTTATTATATTTGCATTATATATAAGAGTACGATAGGTTAGCAAACACAAATACAAATAATAAGCGTACGACAGATAAGCAAACACAAATACAAATAATAAGCGTACGACAACTAAGCAAATACAAACACAAATACAAATAATAAGCGTACGACAGATAAACAAATAGAAATACAAATACTAAGAGTACGGTACAACAGATCAGCCTACTCATCATCCGAATCATGATCGGAGATGCCTAACTGAGTATGCCACGACTGTATCAAGTCATCCAAATCTCCGCATGCAGCTCTCATGTCCTCGTCCGGCAGCTCATCCCTCCTCTGCAGGAATGGCTGCACAGCCCGTATCATCTTATCCATCCACTGCACATAACATTAACATTGGCGTACATTAACAAAATATACAGTAGAAATAAATATAAATAAAATGAAAAAATTACCAGATCGCCACACGTCCTATCTGGTGGTCGATCTGCTCTCCGGGAGGCACCACGGACGATGACAGGATGTGAGTAACTACCGAACCAATCAAGATAACGTGCATCACACTCGGAGGGATCGCGACTACGTCTGAAGTCGCCAAGGAACAGTCAGCATGATCTCGGAAATGTCCGCCAAGTCGATTCTGCTGTCGAAGCGGGGAACCTGACGTCGTACGTCGCTGCAGTCGCAGACCACACCGCATGCTCTGGGGTCGGGATGTCAACCGGGATCACCTGAACATATCCTAACTGACGCAAGACACGATCGGGCATATAAGGCTCTATGATATCCCGATAACGAATAAGGCCCATCAATAAAGTCCTCGGGACCTCCGCTGTTGGGTCAGGACCATAGGGTAACCACTCCACCTAAACTTTAACACATTAATAATAATACAAATCAAAATTAAATAAATGTAAATGGTGTAAAGTTTTATACCTCTGATGCAGTCATCCGATCTAGCCGTGCGCGGATTGAACGCAATCGTCCCTCGCTCTTGTCCTCGCTCCAGACGGCCCACATACCCAAACGTGGATGACCCTCCTCGATCATCTTTCGCTCACGATGCGGGCGGAATGCGGGAAAGTACTCGTATATCCACGCCTGCAGTAGCGTAAGACAACCTGCAATCCCAGAACAATCCGCACGACTAGCTTTCCCAAGCTGACGATACATGTATGCCAACGTCGCTGAGCCCCACGAGTACTGACAAACGGTGTCCGAGTCCCTAGCCTCCAATAGATCGCGTGGTCTGATTCAGCAACCACTCTTGTCGACAAACAAGACGGCTCCGAGCATCAAGAACAGGTACGCGGTCAACTGTGTATCATCGACCTGCGGAGGTCGTGCCCGTCTGCATAGGTCCTCAAGGGCGTCGATGCCGACACCACCACCACTCCATAAAGCTGTATCTCTCGCCAGACCATCAAGTGTGACACCCAGCAACTCTGCCACATAACACCTCAGCTCAGACGTCGACCCCTGAGCACTAACCATACGACCCTCCACACGAATGCGCAGGATCTGGAAAACATCGTGAAGCATGATCGTCATCTCTCCGAAAGGCATGTGAAAAGTGTTTGTGGCAGACTGTCACCGCTCCACAAACACAGAAATCAAAGGCATGTCGAGATAAGGGAACATGTTGTACGGTAACTGCCCCAAATGCGTCACACTAATCTCATCTCTGATATCAGCACTCAGTGTATACCGCCAACCCTGTAGTGCTGTACACCGGGGGAACTGCTGGCTGGTTGTCTGGCCTCCGAGACATTCGTGATCTTCTATAGTAGGTATTGGAAGAGAAAGTTGTGAGAAAAGACTGAAATGGTGAGATATATAAGCAAGAATATGATGAAGGGCGATTTGGTAATTTCAAGGGGCGATTTAAGTAATTTTGGAGCGATATTTAACAGTTCAGTTTTCTTTGGGTAACTAAAAAATTTAAAATTTTGTTTTCAAAATTTATTTTTCAAGTTGACATTCAATTCTAATAATGCATTTTGAAAATACAATTTTATGTTTGTCATTGTATTGAGATAAAAACATAATTTCGCTAAAATTATTAAGGGTTCGGAAAAACAAAATGTTTTGGTAAAATCGTTGAATTAGAATTCCTAGGAAATGAATAGGGAAGAAGAGACTTAACATATCTGTGTTTTGAATTTTTTATATAGCAAAAGACACAACTTTATAATGCATTATCAGGGGGAATATAAACTCCCTTGTAGTTGTATTTTCTGAAAAATACTTATCTTCTCAACAACAACAAAATGTTATTTTAGGTTATTCAAACATGTCCTAATCGTTCTCGAATATTTGCATATCAAAACCTTCAATTGATAGATTTGATTGTAGGATTAAACATCCAAAGTCTCCAAAAGATAATAGGTTTGAATATTAGGTACAATACCAATTGATGCTAGTTAGTTGGAAGATCCGCTGTCTTGAAATATTTAAGACCATAGATCAAATCACAATAGTATCGTTCTTATGTTTGGAATGTTGAAATATAAAAAGTAGTGTGGTAGTAGAGTGGACAAAATAAATATATACATAGGTACAACAATCAGAAGGATGGTAATATTTGCATAGTTAAAGTTTTTGTTTCGCTTTTCCTTTTCACACCATCTCTAAAAAAAGAGATAGCAAAGCAATTGTTGTTCTTATTTCATTTATAAAATAGCTATTCCAGATGTGTTTTCCATTTTCTAATTAAAAACATGAATATGCACTTTTATATTCAAAGCAATCCATATCCTTACTACTATCAATTTGAGATAGTGATACAAATACGACGATACCTATATCCCATAAGTCAACATGAACTAGAGAATTATCTAAAAAATAGTAATGCATTCACCTAGTCCTCATACCAACACCAAGACACTTGTAATATTAATGCATAAAAACAAGCAGCAGCAACAACATAACCTTATAAACTCTTCCACACTAGTCCTAATCTCCCTTGATTGATTCATATATAAAAAAGTATGATACACAACACCCATTAATCCTAAGATTGCTCTTATTCACCTCCAAGCAATACCACCTCACAATCTCTAAAAAACCAACAACGAAAAGGAAAGAAAACACCAACTCCGATCCCGCCAACTTTTATTATCAACTTAGAAAGAAAACCCAAGTCATGATCATTTATATATATATATATGTTTATCCACCTTAATTAACTTAATTGTCTCAAAGGTCCCAAAGAGTGAGAGGCAAACACATTTCATCACTCACATCATCCATCTGCATCAGCCCTGCACAACTCCCCTCGTGATCCATATCTCTCATCTCCACCAGCGAGTCCCAGTCGAAGTTCCCATCCTCCAACCCGACCCCGATGTCGTCCACCACCGTGCTATTTCCGCTGCTATTTTGTTTTATCAATTCGTCCCTCTCCTTGACACCGCCGCCACTATTAACGTCACAATAATTAGCAACACCACCATTATTAATGTGATGATCATCCTTGAGCACACCCAGTTGTTGGAGGAACTCCTTCAGGTCGATCTGAGGCTTCGTCGACCCGACATCCTGCGGGGCGAAGTTCTCATTGCGAATTTGAGGTTTGAGGTTGTTGGTTGAAGAGGTGGTGGATGTTTCCGTAGTAGTAGTAGTATTGTTTTTGAACTCCTGGAGTTTTTGATGTATGACATGCACGTTGTGTTGGGCGTTCAGGTTGAGAAGGCCACAAGAGGGGAACATGGAGATGAAGGCGGTGGTCCCTTTGGAAGGGAACCACTTGAGTTTGTGAGATTTGGAGGTGGTGGTGGAGGAGAAGGAGGACTGGAGGTGGGGGAGGTTGAGGTAAGCGTCGGGGCCATAAAGCCGTCTGGCGGCCTCATCGTACGCGAGGGCCGCCTCTTCGGCGGTAGCAAACGAGCCAAGCCAGAGCCGAGTTCTTTTCTTGGGTTCACGAATCTCGGCCACCCACTTACCCCAAGTGCGCTGCCGGACGCCACGATACTCACAAGAGGAGTTCTGAGGGCCGCCTTTGCCTCGGGTGGGACCCTTCTTCCACGGCCGGAGCGGCGCTCTCCGGCAATTGTCCATTGGAGTAGTACTACTGGAGGAGGAGTGGGGAGTGTGAGGGAAGGCGCGGGATATATATGTATAGGGGATGTTCATGCTTGGGTTTAAATGTTTTCACGTTTGTGCGTGGAGTTTAATTTGGTATCATGTGACCGTTGATTATTGCATGACTTGGTTGGGTTTTGTGGGGGGTTTTGAAGTTACTGCTTGGTGTGGTTGTTTGCATGATCTCTCATGGTTTTGTTGGAATGTTTATTTATGGTTTGTTTTTATATTTTTAAAAAGGGTTAATTGTAGAAATTGTTGGTTGATTAGTTAGGAGTCAGTAAAATGTCCTGCTATTCATGCATGGCGCACTGGATTTTGGATATATCATGTCAGAGCTAGACTCAGAGTTACCAGTAGAATATGACCCAGATGTTGCAAAATCTCACAGTGGCCAGTGGAGGTCAGGGTCTTGTATATAGAAAGTTGTCTTATCTTACTGCCTGATAATAGAGTGACCTAAGTTTTTTGATTTTGAGAATATATGTGGGAGGAGAATGATCTACATATAGACAAAGATAAAACAAATTGTGGCAATGATCATGACAAGATCCAAACTAACAAGTTGTTACTACAAGGAAAAACCAACCACAAACAACAAAAATAACAGGAGCGACCTGTGGTTGATGCTGCTTGAAAGTTGATAAATATTAACTATTATTATTATTATTTTGATAAAGAAAGTGGGTAACGTTATTCATTGAATTTTAATACTCAAGGTTAATTTTGTTGTAAAGAGGGAGCCAAATGAGGGGGGACGGCCGAAAAACGGAAAGAGGGGAATTAGTTGGTGAATGAGTAGGGTCTCTTTTTTGGTAAAAGTAATAGCAATTTAATTTATGATGAAAATTTTAATTTGATTTATATAATTTTAATCGTTCATTTCATCAATAAGTTTTGTTTTGTTACGTTGTTTTTCTTACGTGTTATCGTGGAATTGCACCATTTTTTCAATTTTCCTCGTTACGCAACATTCAAAGTTGTAATTAAGATGTTAATGGAATTGAACTATACAAAGTTCATAAAGAGGTTATATATGCCCTGAAGTGTTAAACAATATGTATGTATGTCCATTATCACTATTTACTTCCTTAGATAACACTATATGCAATAACTTCTTTTTGTAAGAGGAAACGAAGAATACATGCTTCAATTTTGAGATTATGTGAATGTATAGTTGTATACCCAAATTCCAAACCCATGCACAGTACAGTATGTATGCATGCAAGCATGTGTTAGCTAGGAAATGGAAATACGAGTGTAGTAATAGCAAGCACGTGAACTTCATCATATATATAGTTATTGCCCTATTACTCCCATCGATCTCTTTCAATGCTATAGTCAAAACACAGTCTAGATCTCTACATTTGTCATCCCTTCTTGTGGTAAAAATTTCAACTTTTTTCGACGAGGAAGTCATGAACGATTACTAAGACTGTAACGTCCCGAAACAGCGGAAGAAATTTTTCAAATTTAAAACACAAACATACGACCGTCAACGGTCAACAAGGGCACGCTACTGGAAAAGTCAACAGAATATATATATAAATATCTCCACGTGGAAGTCATAATACAGAGTGTCAAAAGAGCGATTACATGTCTAATACATAACTACTGTAATCACTACCTCTACAAAAAAACTGAGATGACAGGACCCGATCCCGGAGGCACTCCCCTCGGTCACCACCAACCTAAGACCGCCTGCTCCCTGAAAATGAAACATAAAATCTGCCTGAGTTCCCGAAAGGAACCCCGTATGCCAACATCTCCTATATATACAGAAAAACAGATGAAAAAGCCAAGAATGCACATGCAATGCAATCCGCCTCGGGCCCCATACATGCCCCAACCGCTGCGGACCATCTCCCAGCCGCGCCAGGGGCATGGGAAACATCCCCCACCCTGCCAATCCAGGCCCACACGAGGGGGGTCGCCGCACTCATCTCCCAGCCGCACACAGGGGCAAAAGGGAGGCATCCCCCCTGCCAATCCAGGCCCACACGAGGAGGTCTCGGCTTTCCTCCACAGGGAAAGTGCATCTCCTTCCCCCACCAGGGAAGAAGGCATCTACCACCCACACAGGCATGGCAGGCATCCCTCTGCCGCACCGGCATCCACGAGGGGTCCAACAGAAGATACGCTCTCGTCGTAGGTGAAATCCGTAGCTCCGAGGTCCGGTGATCGACCGTGGGCTCGGCAGCCGGTAGTCGCCTCTGCTCGACGTCACGTATGTGGATAAATCCACCAAGGAAAGATAATTCGACCCACCAGTCGAACAAGGTCAAATCTAGCGGTCGACCGTTTGGAAGGTCTACGCTATACGTTTTATATACATATATATCCTGTCGGTCGAACCAGGGTCCGTTCAACCGATAAGGAAAACTGCATGAATCCTGCCCACTGCATTCGGTCGACCGAAACTCTTCCGGTCGACCGGATCAACAGGCACTTCACTACAGGAAATCTGCACGCGGTCGGTCGACCGGATCCAGAGCGGTCGACCGTTTAGATGGTCAACGCTCTTGACCGACCTTGCGCAGTTCGGTCGACCGAGACACACACTCGGTCGGCCGAAGGTCTGTCTACCCTATCTACTGGGATCGGTCGACCGAACAACCACCGGTCGACCGGACTAATATAACCCTTATAAAATATTCCCGCTAAAATTTGGCATAAACGGCCGACCGTCACACAGACGTCGTTCGACCGTTTTCGGGCAGCAAGTTATTTTTATAAAATATCGGTCGACCGAACCTCACACGGTCGACCGAAACACTACAATATCGCACTGAACAGGCATCACTTAGACGCTGTTCGGTCGACCGAGACACACAACGGTCGACCGAACCAGTCGTCTTCAACCTTGGTTCAGTGGGATTTTCGCCGGGGAAACGACACCAACGCCGCCCCCTACACTCCCACACCACTTGGGGAGTTACTATGAAGACTTGGCATACCTTTCACCGCGAAGAAGACGTGTGCGGCGAGCTCCTCCTCCTCCGGCGTCGCTTCTAGCTTCTTCTCCTTCTTTCCTCCGTTCCTGGCGCTCCTTCTTCGCATGCGTCGACTTCACCCCGTCGCCGGCGCTCCTCCACGTCCTCTGGTTGCCGGGATGCAAGAGAAAATGGGGTGAGTTTGGGTGGGAAACAAATGGAAAGGGGAAAAGGGAAGAAAAGGGTTGGGTTTTAGATTTTATAACAAAATCCTACACCTACCCCATACACCCCCTCCATACCCTCACCATACCTCACACCTTACTCCACCCCACTCCTCTCTCCATACCTCCTCACTCTCCACGTCCTTACAATCCACCCTCCTTAAAAGGATTTCGCCCCGAAATCAGAAGGGTAACTCACCGAAAAGCTCCGGATACTGCTTCCGAACTTCCTCCTCGATCTCCCAGGTGGCCTCGCGCTCGCTGTGATGCTGCCATCTGACCTTAACCATCGGAATGGTCCTCCTCCTGAGCTGATGGTCCATCCGATCGATGATCTCAACTGGCCTCTCCTCAAGTGACAAGTCCTGCCGGATCTCAGGTACTGCAATCTCTATCACATGTGTTGGGTCTGCAACGTACTTCCTCAACATAGAAACATGGAAGACGTTGTGAAGGCCAGAGAACTGTGGTGGCAAAGCAACTCTGTAGGCGACCTCCCCGACACGGTCCAAGATCTCAAAAGGTCCGACATACCTCGGACTGAGCTTCCCCTTCTTCCCGAACCTCATCACTCCCCGAGCTGGTGAAATCTTCAGGAAGACGTGATCTCCAACCTCGAAGCTCAAGGTCCGTCTGCGTCGGTCAGCATAACTCTTCTGTCTGCTCTGTGCTGTAGCCAACCTCCTCCTGATCAGGTCAACCTTCTCTGCGTACATCTGCACAAGCTCTGGACCCACTAACTGCCTCTCGCCTACGTCACTCCAGCATACCGGCGATCTGCACGGCCTCCCGTACAATGCCTCATACGGTGCCATCCCAATACTAGCATGGTAGCTGTTGTTGTAGGCGAACTCAATCAGAGGTAGATGCTCATCCCAGTGTCCAGCCCAGTCCAGTGTGCAAGCCCTCAACATATCCTCCAAAGTCTGGATAGTCCTCTCTGACTGACCGTCTGTCTGAGGGTGAAAAGCTGTACTGAATCTCAGACGTGTCCCCAGTGCCTGCTGCAGACTCCCCCAAAATCTGGATGTGAACCTCGGATCTCTGTCAGAGATGATGCTCACCGGTACTCCGTGCAATCTGACGATCTCCTCTACATACAGCTTCGCCAGACTCTCCAAAGGCAAGGTGGTCCTAATGGCCAGAAAGTGCACCGACTTGGTCAGTCTATCGACTATCACCCAAATCGCGTCATGGAACCGCCTCGTCTTCGGTAGCCCCGTAACGAAGTCCATCGTCACGTGCTCCCACTTCCACTCTGGAAGCTCGATGCTCTGCATAGGCCCAGCTGGCCTCTGGTGCTCGATCTTCACCTGCTGACAGACCAAACACCGACTCACGAACTCTGCAATGTCCTTCTTCATGCCTCTCCACCAGAAGTTCCGCTGCAGGTCCTTATACATCTTCGTGCTCCCGGGATGGATGGTGTACTTCGCTCTGTGTGCCTCCTCCATGATGTCATCTCTCATCCCATCAACCCTCGGCACCCAGATCCGCCCTCTGAATCTCAGACCTCCATCGACCCCAACACTGAAATCTGACCCTTCTCTGGCAGTCAACTCCAGCAAACTGGCCAACTCATCATCCTCATGCTGCGCCTGTACTACCTGTGAAACAGTCTGTGGCTCTACCCGCAATCCAGCTACCACTGCTCCCTCAGAGTCCCCAGTGAACGGCCTCCACTCTGCCAATGACTCAAGCAGTCTCCACTCCTGAAGGCACATGCCAGCAACTGATAGCTCCACTCTCCTACTCAAGGCGTCTGCAACTGAATTCGCCTTCCCCGGATGGTAAGAGATGGTGAAATCGTAGTCCTTAATGAACTCCAACCAACGACGCTGTCTCATATTCAACTCCTTCTGGGAGAAGAGATACTTCAGACTCTGGTGATCGGTGAACACCTCAAACTGCTCACCATACAGGTAGTGTCTCCATGTCTTCAGTGCGTGCACAACGGCTGCCAACTCCAAGTCATGCGTCGGGTAATTCCTCTCATGAGTCTTCAGCTGCCTCGAAGCGTATGCAATCACCCTCCCGTGCTGCATCAACACGCAACCCAAACCAATGCCAGACGCATCACTGTAGACCACAAAACCTCCTGTGCCGCTCGGCAGCGTCAAAACTGGAGCTGTCGTCAGTCGTCTCTTCAGCTCCTGAAAGCTGTCCTCGCACTTCTGGGACCAAACAAAAGTGACTCCCTTCTGCGTCAGGGCAGTCAAAGGTGCAGCTAACCTCGAGAAGTCTTTGATGAAGCGACGGTAGTAATCCGCCAATCCAACAAAGCTCCTGATCTCCGTCACGCTCGTAGGGGCTCTCCACTCAGTCACTGCCTCTACCTTCGCCGGATCCACCGAAATCCCCTCTGCAGAAACGATGTGACCCAGAAATGCGACTCTGTCCAACCAGAATTCGCACTTCGAAAACTTAGCATACAACCTCTGGTCTCTCAAAATGCTAAGTACAATCCGCAGGTGCTCTCTGTGCTGCTCCACATCGGGTGAGTAAATCAGGATATCATCCACAAAGACCACGACACAACTATCCAAGTACTGCCTGAACGTCCGGTTCATCAGATCCATGAAAGCCGCCGGAGCGTTCGTCAACCCAAAAGGCATCACCAAAAACTCATAGTGCCCATATCTGGTCCTGAATGCTGTCTTCTGGACATCCTCCTCTCGGATCCTCAGCTGATGGTATCCTGAGCGTAGGTCGATCTTAGAGAAGACCTTCGCTGACTGCAACTGATCGAACAGGTCCTCAATCCTAGGTAGGGGATACCTATTCTTGATGGTGACCTTGTTCAGCATCCTATAGTCAATGCACATCCGCAAAGACCCGTCCTTCTTCTTCACAAACAGCACTGGCGCTCCCCAAGGTGAGACACTCGGTCTGATGAATCCAGCCTCCATCAGCTCCTGTAGCTGCTTCTTCAACTCTGCCAACTCTGCAGGCGCCATCCTGTACGGGGCCTTCGACTGCGGTGAGGTGTCTGCTGCCAGCTCAATGCAAAACTCCATCTCTCGCGGAGGTGGCAATCCTGGAATATCATCTGGAAACACCTCTGTAAACTCCCGTACCACATCTATCTCGTCCAGCCTCGGAGACTCAGCCTCTGGAACAACCAGCGTCGCCAGAAACGCTCTGCAACCCTGCTGCATCAACTTCTGAGCCCTCAAAGCTGACACCACAATGCGGCCTCCTCTGTTCCTGACTCCTCTAATCATGATATCAGGCAACCCCAACCTCGGAATCAAAACCTTCCTCTCACGGCAAAGGACACGCACGTCATGCCGGGACAGCCAGTCCATCCCAAGAATAACGTCGAAATCCTCCATCGGTAGCAAGACCAGATCTGCCGGAAAATCTTGGTCTCCCGAACCAATCGTGGCGCCGGGGATGAAGCTCCCCACAGTGCCCACCAAACCCAGGGGTGTGCTGACCTCCAAAGTGGCAGTCAACATCGCAGGGGTACAACCCAACACTCCCGCAAATCGCTCCGAGATGAACGAGTGTGTCGCGCCACAATCAAAAACACTCTAGCCTCTAAACCTGCCACAAGAAGTGTACCTTCCACGACGGTGCTGGCGTCCCTCGCCTCCTCTGCCTGGACAGTGAAGACTCGTCCAGTGCGCTGACCCTGCTGCGGTGCTGCAGGTCTCCTAGCTCCGCCGCCACTGACACTCGGAAGTCCCGGAGGTCTGCTCGGTCCAGCGCCCTTGCTAGGGCAGTTCCTGACGATGTGGCCCTGCTGACCACAACCATGACAAGTAATCGACCCAAAGCAGCGCCCAGTGTGCACTCTGCCACAGCTCCTGCACGCCTCTGGCTGCGGCGCCCCTGCTGCCTCGATCCGGGGCCTCTTGCCCGACTTCCCCGAACTCTGCCCTCCTGGCCTCCCTGAGGATCTCCCTACCGACCTCCTATCATCCTGATAATTCTCCCGGTAGTCCCTCTCCATGATAGTGGCGCTCCTCACTGCGTCCGCCAAGGTGCGTGGCATGCTCGACAACACTCGGGTCCTCAGATGCTTCCGGAGTCCCCCGACAAACTTCATCGACCTCTGCGCCTGAGTGACGAAAATCTCCGGACAGTAACGCTCAAGGGCGTTAAACTTCCCAATGTACTCCTCCAGTGTCATGCTCCCCTGCTCCAGGGCCAGGAACTCCACCCGCTTCCCGTCTCGCACATGCTCCGGAAAGTACTGCTCGTTGAACTCCTCAACGAACTCCTCCCATGACACATCCTCTCGACCGGTGAACACAACTGCTGAAGTCGACCTCCACCAGTTCGCTGCAGCTCCTCTCAGCACATAGGTGGCCAGGTCCACCTTCTTCTCCGGAGTACAGTCGATAGCCCTGAAGATCGTCTGCATAGTGAGGATCCACTCCTCAGCTGCCTCTGCATCCATCTGCCCAGCAAAAGTCGGAGGGTGCTGCCTCATGAACCGGTCGTGCATCGCACCGGCCCCCGCCTGCGCACTCTGCGCTGCCTGGCGCTCTAACATCCCGCTCAACCGCTCCACGGTGTCGAACAGGACTCTGCGCTCTGCCTCCCGGGCCTCCTCTCTCGCAGACTCACTCGAACTGCGAGTCTCAGCCGCAGGCACCACCCGTCTCGGAGGCATCACTCTGCAGAACAAAAAGACTCACATCAGAATGATCATGAATGCATGCAATGGACCTCTAGACTCTAATCCTAACTCGATGGTGGTTTCTTTGGGAAAAATACGCCGGGATCAAGGCTCTGATACCAAGTTGTAACGTCCCGAAACAGCGGAAGAAATTTTTCAAATTTAAAACACAAACATACGACCGTCAACGGTCAACAAGGGCACGCTACTGGAAAAGTCAACAGAATATATATATAAATATCTCCACGTGGAAGTCATAATACAGAGTGTCAAAAGAGCGATTACATGTCTAATACATAACTACTGTAATCACTACCTCTACAAAAAAGCTGAGATGACAGGACCCGATCCCGGAGGCACTCCCCTCGGTTACCACCAACCTAAGACCGCCTGCTCCCTGAAAATGAAACATAAAATCTGCCTGAGTTCCCGAAAGGAACCCCGTATGCCAACATCTCCTATATATACAGAAAAACAGATGAAAAAGCCAAGAATGCACATGCAATGCAATCCGCCTCGGGCCCCATACATGCCCCAACCGCTGCGGACCATCTCCCAGCCGCGCCAGGGGCATGGGAAACATCCCCCACCCTGCCAATCCAGGCCCACACGAGGGGGGGTCGCCGCACTCATCTCCCAGCCGCACACAGGGGCAAAAGGGAGGCATCCCCCCTGCCAATCCAGGCCCACACGAGGAGGTCTCGGCTTTCCTCCACAGGGAAAGTGCATCTCCTTCCCCCACCAGGGAAGAAGGCATCTACCACCCACACAGGCATGGCAGGCATCTCTCTGCCGCACCGGCATCCACGAGGGGTCCAACAGAAGATACGCTCTCGTCGTAGGTGAAATCCGTAGCTCCGAGGTCCGGTGATCGACCGTGGGCTCGGCAGCCGGTAGTCGCCTCTGCTCGACGTCACGTATGTGGATAAATCCACCAAGGAAAGATAATTCGACCCACCAGTCGAACAAGGTCAAATCTAGCGGTCGACCGTTTGGAAGGTCTACGCTATACGTTTTATATACATATATATCCTGTCGGTCGAACCAGGGTCCGTTCAACCGATAAGGAAAACTGCATGAATCCTGCCCACTGCATTCGGTCGACCGAAACTCTTCCGGTCGACCGGATCAACAGGCACTTCACTACAGGAAATCTGCACGCGGTCGGTCGACCGGATCCAGAGCGGTCGACCGTTTAGATGGTCAACGCTCTTGACCGACCTTGCGCAGTTCGGTCGACCGAGACACACACTCGGTCGGCCGAAGGTCTGTCTACCCTATCTACTGGGATCGGTCGACCGAACAACCACCGGTCGACCGGACTAATATAACCCTTATAAAATATTCCCGCTAAAATTTGGCATAAACGGTCGGCCGTCACACAGACGTCGTTCGACCGTTTTCGGGCAGCAAGTTATTTTTATAAAATATCGGTCGACCGAACCTCACACGGTCGACCGAAACACTACAATATCGCACTGAACAGGCATCACTTAGACGCTGTTCGGTCGACCGAGACACACAACGGTCGACCGAACCAGTCGTCTTCAACCTTGGTTCAGTGGGATTTTCGCCGGGGAAACGACACCAACGCCGCCCCCTACACTCCCACACCACTTGGGGAGTTACTATGAAGACTTGGCATACCTTTCACCGCGAAGAAGACGTGTGCGGCGAGCTCCTCCTCCTCCGGCGTCGCTTCTAGCTTCTTCTCATTCTTTCCTCCGTTCCCGGCGCTCCTTCTTCGCATGCGTCGACTTCACCCCGTCGCCGGCGCTCCTCCACGTCCTCTGGTTGCCGGGATGCAAGAGAAAATGGGGTGAGTTTGGGTGGGAAACAAATGGAAAGGAGAAAAGGGAAGAAAAGGATTGGGTTTTAGATTTTATAACAAAATCCTACACCTACCCCATACACCCCCTCCATACCCTCACCATACCTCACACCTTACTCCACCACACTCCTCTCTCCATACCTCCTCACTCTCCACGTCCTTACAAAGACATAGTCTGTTACTGTATCGGTTGTGAACGTAAAAATGTTACATTGTCAAGTAATTATTTCATGATCAGTACGTAGGTTTAGTCTGTGGGAATCTATAAATATAATTAACAACTAGCTATTTCTTGACAATTGCATTTTTTTTTAAAAGTTCACTCCATATAGCAATAGCACGCCGAGTCTTTAGGCTTTAGAAGTTCAGCAAAATATGTACGTACGTGAAAATTGAACGATAGAACCTCAAATTCACTTCCCAAGTTTGAGTTAAATCAAAGTGGAACTCGTCGATGGGTATATGCACAGTTATACTTGGGGACAATTTCTGAAATACCCTCCGGCCTTTACTATGACAACTTAAATGCCTTCCTATTTGAAGTTGATTTTGATACATTATCCTAGTAATCTTAAATCAAATTTAATGTTTAGACACTCTGGAGTTCGTTAAGACTTGGGAGACTAAATCGAAGAAGAGTGACAAAATGGTATAAGTGATGGCTTGAGTCAAATGGGAGTGTATTTAAGATATTACGAAAATTTGGAAGGTATTAATGATATATATTTTTAGCTACGTGTAGGGGATCATACTAGTAGACCCCTAAGGTAGATTCTTGATTTGTCAGAATATTGGTTTCAAAGTACTTCGCCAATTTTATTATTTCTGTATTGCTTGTGTTTACGTTATGTTATATCTTTCACTTCTTACTCTTATTTTAAGAATAATTACAACATGGTATCATTAGTTTTCTAATATATTATAGCGACATGTGCAACAAAACGTGGTCAAAGGAAACTTAAATTATATATATTTCTGTAATGGCGTTTTGCTATGGTCTTCACAAATTCTATTTTTCGACAGTAGGACTTAATGATATATATCATCCTTGAACTTAATCAGTACATACTATCTAGGATAATTAATAGGTATGATGAATTAATCAGTACATAGTTAGAGCATGTAGTTTCAGTATCATTCTGTTATGTTGCCCACAGTATCGATACGTGTATAGATGTATATGATGTAGGGGTTGGAGGACAGAAGCATGGACAATAGGTGAATGGTGTCTGGATTTATCGATAAAGATGATATTGGATTCTCATCAGGAGATGCTTGCTCCAAGATCAACATGTGAAAAATAGCCCGTGAAAAGGAAAAATGTTTGTGAGGTGGAGAACTTAAAACCTTCTTTAACTCTCTCTCGACGTGATTTATGACGAGCACATGCACGTAGAATATATAAAACATACATAGGATCCAGTGATCCACTACATATATACATGCTACTGCTACCAAGTTCGACTTGGCTCAGTTGGTAGAATTAATAACTTAGCTTAAAGCCTTTGACAATTCATGATTCATGACTCAGCGAAATAGATTGTATCATTAGATTTAATTTAGAGCTAGTAAAGTAGAAAAGTTTTCAAGGCCGTAAAATTGCACCTTACCACTACTCATACCATCTCCTTCATTTTGATTAACTAAGAGGGTGATTGGGTCGTAGGAAGATTTTAGAGAAATATAAAGCTATACTTAATTTTCCAATTATTTTTTTGATGTTTAGTTTTCTAGAGCACATAAAAATCATGACATCAAGTGGAGTTCCATGAACTTCAAATTATATATACTTGAAAAAGGTAATGAGAATGGAACTTTAGATTTTCATTCACTTTCTTGGAATTACCGAATCACATTCTATGGGAAAAACACAGTGGTATTATTGCTTCTGCGCTTAACGTTGATTGTGAAGTGACATGCATCAAATGAATTAGTAACGTTTATAACAAGTTGAGTTGGCGCTTGGCATAACTCGTCTTGATACACTATCTTCAATCAAACACATTTATCTAATCAATGAATGCAAGGAAACAATTTCTTAAATAGATCACATACAAGATAGAAGGAGCTAAATATATTTGAAATTGTACTAGTAGTTTCACAAAGCTTCCAAAGGTAATTATAATTTTTTTTGGAATATATATTGGAAATATTTTTCCTCTATATTTTCGCCTCCCTGCTGCACACAAAAAAGGTTCTGCTACCGAATCGAGGGTTAGTTCTAGAATCCTCGATGCACATCCCATTTTGAAGTCAAATACATTCTTCGTATGCTTAACAACTTTATATTGAGTACAAAATCGTTACATTCAACAATTTAAACAAGAGAAGGTATTTAAGGACACGATCAACGAAGTTGAGAGCACCATTTTCTTTTATTTGGTCAGAAGTTGGAAGAAAATTGTAGTCAATTCGTGTCTGTTTGGAGTTTAACATACAACATTTGTTTGAGAATACCTCAAGATGACCCATTGAATCATCTCAACTTGTCCAATTAAGTTGACACGGTTCTAATTAATAAAACAGGCAGTGCAAAAAATAGGTTAATTTTGCAATAAAAACAAAAACAATAAAACAAAAAGGTGACGCCAGCAAATCAGACCCCACGTGCCGACCACGTGCATCAACGCAACGGTCAAACAGAGGGAACTTTCCCGCTCTCTCCCCCAAATCCCTAAAACCCTCGTCGTCCCCAAACCTTCCTTCCATCCCCAAAAATGTCGACCACTCCTCTCAAACCCAAATCCACCCCGAAATCCAAACCCAAACCCACCCTCCTCTCCCCCTCTACCCCCCTCCCCCCTCCCCCCCTCCGGCCCCACAAGCGCCGGCGGGCCCACTTCCGCAAGGTCGCCTACGACGGCGCCCTCTTCGAGCCCGGCGACGACGTCTACGTCAAGCGCCGCGAAGGCGCCGAATCAGACGCCGACGACCCCGAGGTCGAGGACTGCCGTATATGCTTCGCCTCCGGCCGCGCCGTCATGATCGAGTGCGACGACTGCCTTGGTGGGTTCCACCTCAGGTGTCTGCGCCCGCCGCTGCGGCGGGTTCCCGAGGGGGACTGGGTGTGCGGGTTCTGTGAGGCGGAGAGGGAGGGGAGGGTGGTGGAGCGGCCGAGGCCGCCCAACGGGGTGAGGGTCAGGAGGACAGCTAGGGAGAGACTCTTGACTGGAAACTTGTGGGCTGCCAGGATTCAGAGGTGGGCTTAACTTGCTAAAATTAATGAACAAAGAAAGAAAATGGAAGCGTTGAGGGTAGTAAACAAGGTTTTCGGGCAAATGCTGGTACCGTTACATTTTGGGAAATGTCGGTTTTGATGGGTTTGAGATTGTCTTGGAGGATTGGTGAAATGGTTAATGGTACGTTCGGAGCAGTGGATTTGCACTTCGAATTGCATTTCCTAAAATGTTCTTTAACAGAATGAACTGCAATTCAAAACGCAAGAAGCCTGGCTGTGTTTGTAAAGAGAGTTAGCATGCTTTGATGACAATTTCACTAACTCAGTTCACGCAGAAAATAAATACGTTTGTTATTTCTGAAAGTATTCTATTGGTGACTGTAATGGAAGTTGCTCCTAAGAGACCATTTGGATAATTTGCCTATGTGGAATTATCAGATAAATTTACTTCATTTTTAGTTGCAGAATCAATTCTGTGTTAAGTTTCAGAGCTCCTCAGATTGATGACACCATGAGTCTTACAACTAGATTTTATTGAAATATGTATGCTTTTCATCAATTATGAATTTGCTCTTGGTTATGTTGGTTATTCAAGTCATGCATGTAACAATGATTTAGATGTTTAAGAGTGATTGAAAATCAGTTTCACTTTGTTGGTGCTTCTTACAAGCAGTAGCTACTCTTCCCTTACATACAATTTATAACATAACTACGTTTTGTATTGGATTCTTGTAACTTCTTTTCTGAGAAGAGGGCATACTGTTTGTTGCCAATTTGAGCAGCTTGTGGAAAGAACTGGATGGGGTGTATTGGGCAAATGTTTGCTGGTATATAATCCCTGAAGAGACCTCAGCAGGAAGACAGAAACACAATTTGAAAAGGGAGCTTTACCGTACAAATGATTATGATGATATTGAGGTATTTCTTACCCTTGTATGCTTCATTATCTTTTAGTAATATTGGAATTGATCGTCTTTCAATAAAAACTCAAATCATGCTCGGTTTGTTTAAAACCCAACTTGCACTTGTTAGTGATGATTTTGATGTATGGTAATATGTAAATTGTCATTGGCTCTTCACAACCTATCTACATGCATTTATTTATTTTTCTTACCACAACCGGGTGCTCAATTATGCCTCAATTAGATGGGATAATGCCGTGTCCCAGTCTGACGTCGAATTTAGTCAATCCGTCGCCTGTTGTGGTAGAGAGGGTCAAACCTAAGGCAAATGCAAGTTTTTCATTATATAAGATTATAGATATACTGGTACTATGATAAGATTCATGAAATGAACTAGAACAATTTCCTATGCTCCATATTCTAACAACTGACAGAAGTGCTACACAGTTGACAAATGGTTTGGAGTACTTCAGTCTGGACTCTGGACTATTGGCAACTAATAACAATCAAATGTATTGCTCGTCTAGGTGGAATCTATTTTGAGGCACTGCTATGTTATGAACCCGGCAGAATTTGCTAAAGCTTATAACGAGGGTGATGATGTCTTCTTATGTGAGTACGAATATGATGTCCGCTGGCATAGCTTTAAAAGGATAGCTAATGCGGATGACGGTGAAGAGGTATGCTCATGCAGCCTGGCTAAAGGACATAGACATTCTATTTAATAAATAATAGATGTATTTCTTGTTTCTCTTGTGCATTGGTTAAACCATGATTTATTTTCTCATGTAAGAATGTTGTAGAAGCTCATGGCGATAAAGATTGGGATTCATCTACTGATAATATTTCCGATTCAGAAGGTGATTCCGAATGTGAAAAGGAGCAAATTTTGTGTTCTTCGGTTCGTAACCGCGGAAAACATGATGCTGCTGCAGTATGGTCACTTGCTTCATCTTTTCGGTGTAGAACCTTACATTTTATATGTCATATATTTATCGGTGTTATACCATCTTATTTCATTTATCACAGAATTCGCACAAAGGAAGGATCTTCGGTCTTCAAAGAATTGGGATTAAAAAAATACCAGAGCTTGTCAGATGCCATAAACAAACGGAAATCGAAAGGGCAAAAGCTACACTACTCCTAGTAACTCTGCCTAAAACATTACCTTGTCGAAACAAGTACGTCATAATCCTTATTTTAAAAAAAAATGCACAAGCTTTTAAGTTGTACTGTATCTTTGTGACAGGGAAATGATGGAGATAACTGCATTTGTTAAAGGTGCTATCTGCGAGGATCAATGTTTAGGCTGTTGCTTATATGTTCATGGTGTTCCTGGAACTGGAAAAGTATCACATCTTCACAATGCTTATTAGTACAACTGTACGACATTTTGTGTTCCCTCTTTAACTGTTTTATCTACATTGTGACGCAGACAATGAGTGTTCTTAGTGTGATGTGGAGTCTAAAGTTTGAAGTCGATGCAAGAAAATTAAGACCCTACCGCTTTGTAGAGATTAATTGTCTCAAATTGGCATCTCCTGAGAACATTTACAAGGTATGTAAGCCTGCTATCCTTCCAGAATAATTGTGCATATGCTGGTTAAAGCATTGTTTTTTCTTTTGCTCTCTTATGTGCTAGGTCATATATGAAGCGTTAACTGGATACAGGGTAGGGTGGAAGAAAGCTCTTCATCTGTTAAATAATAAATTTTCAGAAAGCAGTAATTCACAAAAACATGACGACCAACCTTGTGTTCTACTCATAGACGAGCTCGATCTTCTTGTGACTAGAAACCAATCGGTAACACTTCTTCTAATCTTATTGTGGCGTGGGATAACAGCCCCTTAATAAATCGACACCATGTTCCACTCAACTTTGGCAAAACATTAAATTGATTCACTACCTTTTTCATGTGGTAGGTTTTGTACAATATTCTTGACTGGCCGACCAAACGGAACTCTAAATTAGTGATCATAGGTAATTCAATTTATTGTATGCATTAGTTACCTCGGCCTAAATTTATTGTTTTTGTCAATATTTCCTTTCTGAATTTTGTTTGCAGGCATAGCAAATACAATGGATCTTCCAGAAAAACTTCTTCCTCGTATATCTAGCAGGATGGGAATTCAGCGACTTTGTTTTGGTCCTTACAATTACCAGCAACTACAAGAGATAATTTTATGCAGATTGAATGGCATCAATGCATTTGATAAGCAAGCAATAGAGTTCGCGTCGAGAAAGGTACTTTTTGTTTGTCTTAAAAGATGATCTAAGTGTTATCCTTATCAATAATTGCTCGTTATTTGATTCTCATGTCAGTGCATTTCAATCACTACGAGATCAGGTTGCTGCCATATCTGGGGATGCTAGGCGTGCCTTAGAAGTATGCAGGCGTGCAGCAGAATTAGCAGATTATCGGCATAAGCAGTTAAATTCTGGGGATGCAGGTAATGAATGATAAAATGTCTAGAAAACAAAACTATATGGGGAACTTATGAAAGATGGATGTCTCACTTATATCTGTAGATATCCCCTTTGTAATCTACGATTGCTTGAAATAAAGCCAGTTTTTGAATAATCACTATATCAGAAATATGCTTCTCATAACTTGTTGCATTACGACCATGTTTCCTCTGTCTTTTGTGCTTCTATGTCTGTTGACATCAACATGGTGAGTGGCTGAATGCTTTATTGAGAATGTTTTTTCCTCATGAAGTAGCTCACTTCTTTATAGGGAAATGTCTTGTTAGCATGTCTGATGTTGAAGATGCTATCAAGGAAATGTTTCAAGCTCCTCATATTCAGGTAAAGAGTTCACATGTTATAAACTGAGCTCAAAATCTACATTTATAATTAACTGAATCATGTTGCTGAATTAAGTTCTCAGGAGAAACAATTCCTTTACTACTCTTTTTGCAAGGTAATGCTACCGTAGAAGACACATTATACATCTACGTGATATCAAAAGAAATATTTGTAAGAAGCAAACATAATTGAGATGGCTCAGGATTTTTCTCCAATCTTAACATATAAAACACGGAAACCATGTTACCAAAAGGCAATATTTTGAGATTATAACCTTTTCATACTTATTTAATATAATGATGGGGACGTATCTGATAAAGGTCATAGTTTATTATTTTATTTCCATTAAGCATTTTGGAACAAATTCAGCACATACTAGCAGGTATTTGTACAGATCAAGAATGAACGTGGGTCTTCAGCTTAGTCATATATGGGAGGCTTAGCACTTGCTAGCAGTTAATAATAATAAGACACAACATCATTATCTTTTCTATGCTTCGATAGAAATCTGTTGCTTTGCAATTATCTAATAGATTATTTGTTTTTATTTGATAAAAAATATAATTTGGTTAATGGGTTTTCAAAATTAATATCCAATTCGTAAAGCTTTTGTATGGACCTACATGAATAAGCAGTTCAGCCATTGAAGATGAGGGCCTGCTGTGTCCCATGGTTGGTTTTGTACCACATCTAGCTAAAATCAAGACTCCTACATTCTCTGTCTTAAACTGCTTCTTCATGGTGCTCTTGTAAAAGACCATTTTTCCACCTTCCACGTTTTGGATTTTTAAATGATTCAATTAAATATGATTCTTTTATAATTTGCCAAATGCTAAGAACTTTGCCAATTTTTGCATTTTATTCATTTGGTTCATATCAGCATTCTAACCTTTTCCTTAAATATTTTTGTGATTTCAGATCATGAAAAACTGCTCAAGAATTGGTAAGATCATTTTGGCGGCTATGGTATATGAGCTTTATAAAACAGGAACGGGTGAGGTTACATTGGAAAAGGTAACGTTTCTGGTTTATTTCCATTAATTTACATATGCTGGTTTTGCAATTCTAGAGGAATATATGCTTTTTTGTTGGACAATTTTTTCCCCAGGCTCCCAGTTAATAACTTAAAACCAAATCTAAAATTTTGGCAGAATTGGTAAATGAGCATCACCACATTGTAATGCTAGTCTTTTAATTATAAACCTCGTTTACAGTTATTTAGCATGAGCTTCTAGATGAACCTTAATTCACTGTTAATAACTTTAACCAACATTTAATGTTTGTCTGTGGATGTGCACAATCACATTATAAATTTATAATGCTAGTCTTTTGGTTATGGTCCTCCTTTGTTTGTACATAATTAACATTTTTGGTAAGAAAATTTGTACCATTTTACAACCTTCATTCAATTTAGCTTGTCATACTACTCCAGCGGGTCTTGAACCCTCGAAGAAATAATCATTCGACGTAGGTGAGAGATCCTATCGTCAAAATCAATTCTAGTTGTCATGGAAATTATTGTTGAATGTTTTTGTTGAAATTACTTCGTAGACTTATATTTTTGTTTCCAATTCACATGTTGCTTGAGTTTATTTTGAATTGCATTTTCAAGGTAATATTACTTTTACTTATTTTTGTATGTATATGTTGTAGCTGGGAAGTGTTGTTCGTGGACTGTGTTCAACCAATGGCGAAAACTTTCCTGGATGGGATACCCTCTTGAAAGTTAGGTAATGCGGTCCTCATTTACCCTCCAAAACAAACATAAAAAAACTTTTTATATGGCGAATTTTTGTCATGTATTATACAAATATTCTATTAAGGCCCTTTTCTTGAATTTTTATCCAACTGGACTGTGCATTGGGAAGCACCAATTTTGTTTCCTATTCGGGTTACATTTGGCATGTGGTTATCTAACGTGATTCATAATTTCTTGGACAAAGGAGAAGTTTATGATTTGCGTTTTGAATGGATTGCCCGATTACCTGTGGAATGGTTTTACCATTTTAGACTTCTGGTTGATGGCAAGTTTGAAAGGTTTATTTGAAAGACCCACCTTCTTGATATTTTATTATACTTATCTATAGAGTGTGCTTTAAGCATTCTTTGATGTTAATCCTAGTTTGGTTTATTAGTGTTTACCGAAAATTTTGTTGCCAACATTACATTTGAGCAAGTTGTGTTGGAAGTATCAGATGTATAAGAAGTCCACGATAAACAACGGTTAGAAATAAGGACATGGACACCACTGCAAAAAAAGTTGCAGATAATGTGTAATCAACTCACGTTTCAAAAATTTGGTATACATTTCATGACATGTAAATGAAATGTTCATTATATAAAATGCCAATTTTGGTATGTTTTTTGGTCAGATACAAGCAGAGCTGGAAGATGTGCAAGAAACAGTAGGCCTATTATAGATAGGTGGAAAGATTTCGTATTTTAATTTTAATGGGACGTCATTTTTTTTATTTTAAAGCTATATTCTCAATGGTTTAAGTGGTGATAAAATAACAACCCCAGAAGGTTAATTTTATTTTGATCAGTCTTTAACTTAAGTGCTCATATTGTGGATGTGAGAAACAATGGAAAAAATCGAATTGCAACTTATAATTGTCGAGATATGGTTTTGTATGTCTGGTCAATTAGTGGTTTGTGACATGGAGAACCTGGTGTTTCGAGCAGTTTTACAAACTCAACACATAAAAAGTAAGAAGGATTAATTTTCATATCCTTGTTCTAGGCTTCTAGCCTTTCTAAGACTTTATTAGAATCTATTACTTATGGTTTTAAATGAAGCAACTCATGCATGTTTGACCACCGGACAACCTCAAATAGTAACATTTTATTATGCTCCTCTTGCTTCACTGCCTGTAAACTTTTAGCATATCGGCGTGCCTATCTTTGAGATGGATATGCTTGAGTGAAGTCTTGCTTCAATGGCATGGCCCAAAGGACGAGCCATTGGGCAATGACTAACAAGATTGTGTATTTTGTCAAACTTGTCTCATAGTTCTCAGTTCTCACTGATAACAAATGTTTTAGCAGGAGAGATGAATGCCAAACAGTTATTTTTATTTATCTATATTACATATATTGTGATAGAGGGGTAAACAATTTATACGTCCACTTTATTGCAGCTGCAAGCTTGGTGAGTGCAAAATCATTCTTTGTGAAGAGCCCTCAAAGCATAAGTTGCAGAAACTGCAACTTAACTTCCCAAGGTACGTTTATCATTATAGAAGTACTTACTGGTTATTTCGTTGATGATCGTGATTGGTTTTGTCGTAATGTTGTGACCAAGTCATACTTAATAAATACTAGATAAATGTCATAACGAAGCAACAATCAAGTAATGCTACTCGTTGTTCTATAACTGGGATTTACTTCTGTGCTTCTAGTCCTTTTATTATCAATTTGCCTCAATATTTGAACTGATTACATGAATCTTTTTCCTCATTTGACAGCGATGATGTGTCTTTTGCACTGAAAAACTGCCAAGAGGTTCCGTGGCTTGCAAAATATTTATAGTTTGACCTTACGCAAGAAGCTTCCCGCCGTTATTATTCTTCATTGTAGTCAGTTTGGAATCTAAAGCAGCTTTTTAGTTAATATTGTTTACTTTGTCATTTTGGAATTGGTCATTTAAATTGTAAGAGTATTGGGGTTTGTTCCATAACTTATTGTTGAACCGTTCACAATTTTTGGGTACTTTGTTGTACTCGTCATTTTATTAAATTTCAATTATTTATCATTTTAGTTCTGTGCAAGATTCAATTTTATGTAATGTTATTTTGGTACTTCACCAAACAAATATAAACTTTGTTGGCAGCTACGTAAAACTCCAGTTCAATTATTGCAAAAAGATGTACATATTTCTCATAAATAATCTTTCAGATAATACATATGCAAAACATCACAGTTTTAAGATTCTTGGAACTCCTATTCCTGGGATCATAGCCACATGTTCCAAGTTACATTACCGCATCCGAATGGAACCTAGGAGTCTTCATTACATTTTAGAACATGTTAACATGAGCGGTTAATTGAGCTTATCTAGCAGAGCAACAAAAATGATAGTCTAATTTGCAGTTAAACTTAAGTTGACCAAAAACCATCTGCTCTATTAAGTCATTTAAATTTTAAAATAAATCTTGATAACAAGAAAAGGCATAAAAGTAAAGCAAAAGAAACCGAGGTCACTCTTGTCATCCACTAACTTCTTTTCTCACTTCTTTCTGGACAAATTAAATTTCAAACTTCATAAAAGTAGCGTCATATTGCATCTCCTTTTCATACGTATTAGTTATTACTAATAGTATACAAAGCAAAACAAAAATTAACAGTAATTATGAGAATAGTAACTAAGAATTTTAAATTCAGTAACGAAGAACGCACAAAGGAATTAGGATTGTATCAAATGGTTTATTATAGCTTTTTTTTACAACACCAAAGTGAGGCTCATGCAGGTCCGGCCCTTTCGAAGTCCGATGCCGCCACAACCCGTTACTTTCTCCTGTTGAGAAGGTATTATTGCTCTTTTCTTGAGGTTTTTTTTATTTGCTCGTGAAATGGGAAAATGTATGTAGACTAAAGAAATTTGGAGGTTTGGGAATTTTAAACCTAAAGCCCCACTCTCTTAGCTTACAAATGAAGAAAATTTGGGTAATTCTATCATCACCAATTAAAATGTGCAAAGACATTATAAGATACAAATACAAAAATAACTCTAGACTTGGTATCCTTCCTCACTTTAAGGGGAGAGCCTCCCCATTCCACAACGAATTGCTGGAATGGATTCCAACTGTATGTCGATTTAGCAAAATTGAAATCAGGAGTGGCACAACCACACTCTTGATACCTACCCATTAATGAATGAAGTTTGGAGAGCAACATGTCCTCCCAAATTAAGTTAAAGCCTTCAATTGGGTCCTAACTGAAAAATAAAATACTAACACGGGACAGACTTTTGAGAAAAGGCGTTCTAACGGACCCTATCTGTCGACCTATGTGTGAATGATTAAGGGAAACTATACTAAACCCAGTTTCTTTACTATTCCTGTTGTACTTAATTTGGTTTGGCTGTGGGTCATAGCCAAACTTTATTTATTTTTAGTATAATATATATCAGCCTTCAAAAAACAAAAACAAAAATCCTAGAATTGGAGATGAGCCTAATCAATCCCGGGTGAGGGAGGTGGATTGTCATTTGTCTGCTGCTTTGTCTTAATTCTTTGGCATGCACTTGAGACACTGTAATTTGCTCCACTGTTGGAAGTCTGAGATCAATGCGAGTTTAATTTGGAAGTATAGAAAAAGGATTTATATAATTTAAACACATTATTTGATTTGAAGTTTCAAAGTGCATATAATTCAACAACGCGTATGTGGTCAGGTGACTAGCTATAACGTACAAATATTCACTACTATATTGATATAGTAACATTTTGACGAGGGTGTGCTCAAGAAGATGCAACAAACCCAAACATCAGCAACGAGAAAAAAAAGTGTAGCGAACTCATCAACTAATTAGATTATGACACTATATGATTATTACGTTCTGATAAAGCTGTAGCGTAGTAGTTGGCCAAAAAGTTAATCTTCCTTGTGTCAAATCATTGTTTTTGTATTATTTTCTAAATGACAAGCAACATGAAGTTAAGACGCCCGATCAAGACGTTAAATTCACTCCCAAAGACTTGTTTTTGGGTTTTTCTTCTTCTTTTTCTGGCTTACCTCATGCACCGTATTTTTTTGCATGGTGATTTTCCTACCTACTCTTGTAGTCTTGCGTAGTCTCTTACTTATAAATACCTTCATATTTATTCATGATTGAATATGTCTGTATAGAAAGAAAATCATTATTCATTAATCCATGACAATACATACTAATTATTGTGCACTTGCATTTTCTGGTTAGATATGAACGTAGGCGCTCGTGCTCTGTTGGTAATATCAGCAGACAATATTGTAGGATTTCATGTTTAATTATACATATATATTTTTCGAATTTTCATGTATAATAAGGATCAATTTTCAATTTTCTAGAATTTATTGCATGCATTGGTTTGTTTTAACAAACTAGTTTCAAAAACTCTATTAAAACAAACATGAAGGAGCTCCGAAATTCATACCTAGAAGTTCTCTAAAACTTCTCGAAGATTCGGAGACGATTGGGATGCTCCTCGCTGCGCCGGATGCCTCTGAGTATTCACCAAACTCTAAACAAGATCGGAGAGAGGGAAGCTAGTCTCTCAATCTCCGACTGGGTTTAGAATCTAATTACTAACCCCTCTTTAATTCCCTTGAGAAGATGATCTCTTAATAACTAAAACTAAACTTAAGAATTAAGGGATTTTCGTGGAGAATTATGGAGAGAGAATTTTGCTCAAGAAAATAATGAATGAATTAATTAGGTAATGAGATAAACTTGTATTTATAAGTTCTCTCCAAATTACCTATTCATGTGCAACCCCTTGCCCATGATCTCATGCAAAATTCCATCTAACCATCCATTATTTATTAATAAATAATATTACCCACGAATTAAATCAATTATGGACCAATTCCATGCATGATCTAATTAATTCTTAAATTAATTCTGCATAAAACCGTCTGATCGGTCGACCGTTTGCGAGGTCCGGTCGACCGCTCAAACCCGATTTCGGTCGACCGTCCAAAACTCGGTCGACCGTTTTCAACAGTAGAATATTTCATCGCAATGTTCGGTCGACCGACCGATCACATTCGGTCGACCGTTCGAACAGACGAAATTTACCTGTTATCGGTCGAGACGCGTTCTGTCGACCGGACACCACCGGTCGACCGTGCACCGATCGGTCGAGCGTTTACTTCCAACCGGTCGACCGTTTGTGCACTATTTTGCAGACTTGTCAAATTTTGGTTTAACCCCTACAAAATTTGACATTTCGGGATTAGTAGTAAATTCACAACTTATGTAACATATTATCCTATGTAATGATCAATCATTACACCCCATAATATTTACATCTCATATGAATTTAATTTAGATTCTAATTATGTTATTAATCACAACATAATCTTGATTTTGCTCGTTCACCCCATGTGTCATATTTTCTACATGAAACCCGACACATCTTATGAACTCAAAATCCCCATTTCTTGTTTCCCAGTTTTGTGGTGTGACCTATGGGAGAATCTAAACTAAGTTGGCAGTGATATTAAGAGCTTAATATCACAAGCTATAAGCGGTATCTAGCTATACATTATAGCTCCCAATTAGTTAGATGTCTTAATTCCACTCGAACCAAAACCCGATCCACTTAGTGATGGAGTGCACCACTTGTGTCTGTCCCTTGCCTCATGATATTAAGAATACACACAAAGTAGTATTGTGTCATCTTTGTCTTAGTATTCATTTCTTGATCTCTTTAAGCTAGTTATAAATATGTGACTTAACTCAAATCACATTGTGCACATTATAACTTTGCTTTATCAAGGGGCCCACTAATATCATCACTCAATTAAGAGGGGCAATGATAGTCTTTTGACTAACTATCTTCTCCAACAAAAGTTGTACTTAACCAACTAATGCCTTTACACTACACTCATCGATAGCTCAAGACACTAGTCTAATTAAGAACTCCTTAAGCGATCGGATATAAGTCTCATATCAAAGGACCAAAGACACAGTAAAATATTAATGACACAGAAACACATTTCTATAATATTTTACTTATTAGGTCTATTCAGTATACAAAAGTAATATTTTCCTCTTTTGCATACCCGTGTCGTCACTCACTTGTAGAGCTACAATGATCTATGACCAACACGACAATCTTAACTCGGTAATTAATGTTCCATGTTAATTACCATGATTGCGAATATCTTTTGTTTTATGCAAACCAATATCTTTCAGAGCTCTACGGTTAAGGACCAAGAGTCTCTTCCTTAACACTTCCAAAAGACGAATAACATAAATAAGGAACAAAATGATTTCTCATTCAATTCATAATAATTGACATTTAAAAGTAAAACTTTTAGAACACATTCCCTTCAATCTCCCACTTGTTATCAAAGTTTTCTTTCACATATATTCTCAATGCATAAAACATCAATAACTAGGGTAACCTTCCCAAATCACCTATCAAGCCAATCCACATGGACCCTCGGATCCATGGACTCGAAATATATTTCGTCTCTTAGCTTGGTATGAAGGTTTGTTGAATGGATCAGTTGTGCCACTGTTGTGTCCACCTATTTATTTATTTTGTCTTTCATTGGTGGTTGAGTTAGCTGTAGTGATATTACTCCTAACTACACTAGCTCATACCTCCACATTCGATAATGATGACGCATCATCACTCCAACCTCTTATTGTCTAGAATTCCTATAAGAATTGCATCAAAACAGCCCTCGGCTATTTTCTCCTTTGTCTTCCATAAACAAGAACCTTGTCTTTAGTCTGGTTAAGGTACTTCAGAATATTCTTGACCGCAATCCTACGATTAGGACTTGCGTTGGATTGGTGACCACTTGTCACGTTTAGAGCATACGAGATAGAGTCTTGTGCAAGCCATCATGTACATGGTCCTTCCTTTTGCCGAAGCATAAGGGATACCTTCATGTACCCCAAGTCTTTGTGTGATTGAGCACATTGAGACTTCTTGAGTTGCACACCTATACTCATACTTATTGGCATATTGTCCATATCGGAATTGTTCACCCTGAACATTTCCAAAGACCTTGTCAATGTATGCACGTTGACTGAAGCAATGAGTCTACGGGATGTATCTCAATGTATCTTGATTCTCAAGATGTGTTGAGCCTCATCCTTTTCTTTTCATTGAATACACTGATTTCAACGAAATTTCTCGTTTGCTAATGCAAAGGTATATGATTGCTCATGAGCAATATGTCATCGACATATAAGATCAGAAGTACTACATGGCTCCCACTAATCTCCTTGTATATACAAGGTACTCCTTTACTTTGAATGAAGTGAATTTTCTTCACCTCTTCGTCAAAGCGTTTGTTCCAACTCCCCGATGCTTGCTTCAATCCATAAATGGATTCTCGAAACTTGCATTTCTTCTCGCTACTATTTGGATCATCAAAACCTTGAGGTTGTACCATGTACATATCCTCCTCCAAGTTCCTGTTTAAGGAACGCCATTTTGATATTCATTTTCCATATCCCACAATTGAGAAATGCGGTAATAGTGAGCATAATCCGAATAGATTTTAATATGGCAGCTTCTCAAAAATTTCATCAAAGTCAATTTCTTGAATTTGAGTATAACTTTTGCTACAAGCCTTGCTTTGTAGGTTGTCAAGTTACTATCCATGTCTATCTTCCTCCTAAAAGCTCATTTATACCAAATGATATTTTCTCTTGAGGAAGGCTGATCAAGTTTCATACTTGATTATCATACATGGATTCTACTTCGGATTCCATGGCTTTTAACCATAGTTTGGAGTCTTTTCTATTGCTTCTCGGAAGGTCGAGGGATCTTTGGTATCTAGTACCATGATCTCATGAAGTCCCACATACTTATTGGGTTTCTTCCTTTCCCTCATTGACCTTCTTAGTTCTTTTGGTTCTTCTTGTGTCTCTCGAACTTCTTCCACAATTTCTTGAGGAATAGGTTCATGTTCGACTCTCGAACGCACACTAGGTGAGGATGATTGAGATTCTCTCACAATTTCTTGTAAGGATCTCTCGCTCATGCTCCCACTAACCAAATGAATCTCGGTTGGGCCTTCATGATTTTGAATGCAACATTCACATCATGATCTTGTAGAGTATCTTGAGTTTCCTCAAGCTCAACTCTACTCCCACTACTTTTCTCTCTTTTCCAGAAATTCCAGAAAAACCATATCTCTCTCTACAATCTTTCGATTGGAGGTGATATACCAAAAGTAGTATCCTCTTGTCACACGAGGACAACCTATAAAGAAGCACTTAATCCGTTTTTGGTTGAAGTTTGGTCGACATCAATTTCTCGACGTAGACCTCACAACCCCAAATCTTGAGAAAGTTGAGCTTATGTGTCTTTCAACTCCATAGCTCATAAACCATTTTCTCCACGGATTTGGATGGAACATTATTTAGTGAGTTTGTCATTTATTTGTAGTGCATAATTCCAAAAGTAAATCGGCAATTTAAATTGACTCATTATTGATCGAACCATGTCGAGCAATATCCTATTCCTACTTTAGGAATGAGCCAAATTAGGTATTTTAAGCACTCACCCCTACGAACCTTTCATAGAGACTCAATATTCTTGTTGAGTCGGTTCACTACTTCATCCTCGAATTCCTTGAACTTGTCAAAGAATTCACTTTTGCTTCCCATTAGACAAATATAGTCATAATGACTATAGTTGTCCGTGAACAAAATTAAGTGCCTTAAACCGTCTCTTGCACTTGTACTTATCGGACCACATACATTAGAATGTATCATATCCAATTAGTTATTCGTTTTCGTTCCTTTCTTCTTGAAAGGTCTCTTGGTCATTTATTTGACCAATCCGATAGTGCTACAAGATTGTATCATTCACGTGAGTTATCTTAGTTTCTCTTTTGTTATTGTTTGTTTGAGTTTGTTTATTTTTTATTTCAAGCAAATAGAAATCATTCTATGTGAATGTATTTGCATAGAAAATTCCATTCTTCGATATAGACAAGCAAGAATTAAAATATTTATTAAAATTTATCCATATCTAAAACTTGATACAGAAATGTTCTTGCTAATCGAAGGCATATAACAAACATTCTTCAAAGCATAAATTTAAATCACTAGACTATTGAAGCTCCATAGAATCTTGTACAATCGCAGCGATGGTTGTACTATTTCCAATCTTCAATATCATCTCGTTCTTCACGAGTTCCTTCCTATCCTTCAATAGCTGCACATCAAAATTATGTGAGCACAAGATCTGGTAACCATTACCAAATCAAGGATAAAGGTGATTAAATTTATCTCAATAACAAACATACCTATGGCGCTTCTCGGGCGCCTACGTTCAATCATCCCATTTTCAAGGTCTCCCTTGTACTTGGGGCAATTCAGTCGGATGTGTCCCTTTTCACCGCAGTGAAAGCACTCCGTGTTGGGAGTTGGAGATTTGAAAGATTTCCCCCTTGAGGCACTCCCATGAGTACCTCCTACTCCCTTGCTATTGATTGACGTATCTTTGGTAAATTTGTCTTTACCTTTGTTGATCTTTTTGCTCCTCTCATGGACGGCTAGGACGTGATTGTCCTGACCTTTGCCCATGTCAACTTCAGCCGTTTTGAGAGCGTTGTGAAGCTCCTCAAGACTCACCCCTTTTTCACGCACATGATAGTGCATCACAAAGTCCTTGAAGGACGGGGCTAGAGAGCCAAGAATCAGATCTTCGGCAATGTCCTCGGGCATTGGAGAAGAGAGCTTCGACAATTTCTCAAGGTATCCTTGCATCGTGAGAAAATGCATATATACCGATGTTCCCTCCGCCATATGGCACCTTGTGAGTGCGATGGTGGTCTTATAGCGCTCCTTTCGGGCACTATCCATGAACATCTTGGTTAGAGCCTCCATGGTCTTCTTGGGTTTTGAATCCAAGTATTTCACTTGAAGCGAGTCACCGATGGATGCTAGTATAAGACCGTGAACTTGGTTCTCTTGGTCTTCCCACTTGGCCATCACCTCTTTCTCTTTATCGGTTGCCTTCTCATTTAATTTTGGGATTTCACCATCCAAAATATGAGATACTTTTTCAAACCTCAACACGATATTAAGATTGAGTTGCCATTTCATGAAGTTTGAGCCATCATTTTGCAAAGGGTTCTTTTCGATCATAGATCGCACAATTGGTTGGATATTTGACATTTCTACAAAATAAATTATATAGGTTTTAATGCCAATTTTATGTTTTAATACATACATATATATATATCGAATATGATGTAAATACTGCAATTAAAATCTTGCCCGTAAATGCAGTAATCCAAGATCCCATCAATTGTAATATAGACTAGCTAAGGGCTATCGAATACATTACAACATCAAGGTAAGAAAACATTTTCTAATCACAACCTTTTTGAATTTTAGCAACATTTAGCATCTTCAAACTTTTGTGACTCTTGTCGTTTTAATTATGAGGGAATGCGACCTATTCTCGTAAGAAAAACTTTTTCCCAAAACCGAGCGAGGGCTCTAGGTAATGTTAAGAAAACCTATTTTCATTTGATACGAGATACGTTTATCTATTGTATTCACAACTAAACATACTTGGGGTTCACTAGGGTGAAACACACCTCATATATTTAATTGTGGCACAACAACAGACAACCTTTATATCTCCCACTATTCCCAAAGATAGAGGGAGCTATCTCCCGCTAAGGGCGAGCAGAGTATCCCTCGATCAATGACTGCTAGTGGATGAAATAAGAAGGAAAAATTAATCTTATTTTTTGTTGGACAATTTCATTTATCAACATGTGATTTTGAATTTTAGTTTATCATGCATATTAAAATTTATACACATCCTAACATTCACCATTCATCACATGCATAGCAGAAATTATAAAAACAGAAATTAAACATTCACACAATCCACATAGTGTGAGTTTATATGTTCCCTTCGATCCTCGATCCTCGATCCACGATCCTCGATCCTCGATCGATGTGCTACAACGGCGACTTCCTCTTGCACCGGAGATGTAGATTTTACAGAAAATAAACATGCTCCTCACATTCGATAAAAACCGACTAGTGCAAGTCCTATGTAAAAACCTCTCATATGCAAATGCAACTATCTAAAAGATGGAAATAGAGAGAATTTTGGCTTTTACATACATAAGCCCCTGTATTATAATAATAACATACATTCACAATCGCTGATTTGGAACATATAAACTCACAATTCCTGCAAAAACAACTCGAGCATCCATGCACGCAATATCGCTATAAACTATGCAATCTAGTTTATCAAGCATCTAGAATCTCAAACAATTCTTTGAAAAATGTTTTGAAATCCATTAAAAACATTTTTCATGCATCCATAGTTCAAAAATTAATTATGAACCGATGTCCATCCAATTTCCAATGGAAAGATGAATCACAGTTTTTCCGGTTTTGTTGATTCTCTTACAAAATAATCGTTTATACTTAAAACGAAATTATTGCAAGTTAGACTTATGTCCAAATCATAATTCTAGTAATTTCATGACATGTTTTAAACATTCAAAATATTTAAAACGAATTATTACAAAGAATTATTTCAACAAATATTTAAAGACCAAAAAACCGGTAAAACGAATTGTTTAAATCCTAGATGGTAAACTAAATTTGTTTACAGCCATGAATCACAAGAAAATTGAACCCTTAGCTTTGATACCACTGTAGGATTTAATGTTTAATTATACATATATATTTTTTGAATTTTCATGTATAATAAGGATCAATTTTCAATTTTCTAGAATCTATTGCATGCATCGGTTTGTTTTAACAAACTAGTTTCAAAAACTCTATTAAAACAAACATAAAGGAGCTCCGAAATTCATACCTAGAAGTTCTCGAAGATTCGGAGACCGTTGGGATGCTCCTCGCTGCGCCGGATGCCTCAGAGTATTCACCAAACTCTAAACAAGATCGGAGAGAGGGAAGCTAGTCTCTCAATCTCCGATTGGGTTTAGAATCCAATTACTAACCCCTCTTTAATTCTCTTGAGAAGATGATCTCTCTAGAACTAAGACTAAACTTAAGAATTTCGTGGAGAATTATGGAGAGAGAATTTGTGCACAAGAGATAATGAATTAATTAAGGAGGTAATGAGATAACCTTGTATTTATAGGTTCTCTCCAAATTACCTATTCATGTGCAACCTCTTGCCCATGATTCCATGCAAAATTCCATCTAACCATCCATTATTTATTAATAAATAATATTAGCTACGAATTAAATCAATTATGGACCAATTCCATGCATGATCTAATTAATTCTTAAATTAATTCTGCATAAAACCGTCTGGACCGGTCGACCGTTCAAGGTGCGGTCGACCGCTCGAACCAATGTTTCGGTCGACCGTTCAACATTCGGTCGGCCGTTCGTAATAGGAATTATTCCATCGCAATGTTCGGTCGACCGACCGATCACTTTCGGTCGACCGTTCGAACAGATGAAAATTCCCTGTTATCGGTCGAGACTCGTCCGGTCGACCGTGCCCTACCGGTCGACCGTTTACTGCTATCCGGTCGACCGTTTGAGCACTCTTTTGCAGACTTGTCAAATTTCGGTTTAACCCCTACAAAATTTGACATTTCGGGATTAGTAGTAAATTCACAACTTATGTAACATATTATCCTATGTAATGATCAATCATTACACCCCATAATATTTACATCACATATGAATTTAATTTAGATTCTAATTATGTTATAAATCACAACATAACTTTGATTTTGCTTTGTTCACCCCATGTGTCATATTTTCTACATGAAACCCGACACATCTTATGAACTCAAAATCCCCATTCCTTGTTTCCCAGTTTTGTGGTGTGACCTATGGGAGAATCTAAACTAAGTTGGCAGTGATATTAAAGGCTTAATATCACAAGATATAAGCGGTATCTAGCTACACATTACAGCTCCCAATTAGTTAGATGTCTTAATTCCACTCGAACCAAAACCTGATCCATTTAGTGATGGCGTGCACCACTTGTGTCCGTCCCTTGCCTCATGATATTAAGAATACACACAAAGTAGTATTGTGTCATCTTTGTCTTAGTATTCATTTCTTGATCTCTTTAAGCTAGTTATAAATATGTGACTTAACTCAAATCACATTGTGCACATTATAACTTTGCTTTATCAAGGGGCCCACTAATATCATCACTCAATTAAGAGGGGCAATGATAGTCTTTTGACTAACTATCTTCTCCAACAAAAGTTGTACTTAACCAACTAATGCCTTTACACTACACTCATCGATAGCTCAAGACACTAGTCTAATTAAGAACTCCTTAAGCGATCGGATATAAGTCTCATATCAAAGGACCAAAGACACAGTAAAATATTAATGACACAGAAACACATTTCTATAATATTTTACTTATTAGGTCTATTCAGTATACAAAAGTAATATTTTCCTCTTTTGCATACCCGTGTCGTCACTCACTTGTAGAGCTACAATGATCTATGACCAACACGACAACCTTAACTCGGTAATTAATGTTCCATGTTAATTACCATGATTGCGAATATCTTTTGTTTTATGCAAACCAATATCTTTCAGAGCTCTACGGTTAAGGACCAAGAGCCTCTTCCTTAACACTTCTAAAAGACGAATAACATAAATAAGGAACAAAATGATTTCTCATTCAATTCATAATAATTGACATTTAAAAGTAAAACTTTTAGAACACATTCCCTTCACTATCACGTGCGTGAAAAATGGGTGAGTCTTGAGGAGCTTCACAACGATCTCAAAACTGCTGAAGTTGACATGGGCAAGGGTAGGGCAAGCAAGTCCTTGCCGTCTATGGGAGGAGCCAAAAGATTGGTAAAGGAAAAGGCAAATCTACCAAAAGTGGTTCAATCAAGAGCAAGGGAGTAGGAGGTGCTCATAAGAGTGCCTCGAGGGGAAAATCTCAGAAATCTCCAACTCCCAATACGGAGTGCTTTCACTGCGGTTAAAAAGGACACATCTGGCCAAATTGCCCCAAGTACAAGGAAGACCTTGACAACGGAGTGATTGAACGTCGACGCCCCAAAAAGACCAAAAGTATATTTGTTATTGAAATAAATTTAGCCACCTCTGTCCAGGATTGGGTAATTGATACCGAATCTTGTGCTCACATAGTTTCTAATGTGCAGCTACTCATGGATAGGAAGGAACTCGTAAGGAACGAGGTAGAATTGAAGGTCGGAAATGGTGCGAACGTGTCTGCGGTTGCACAAGGTTCTGTGGGGCTTCAATTATGTAGTGGTTTAAATTTATGTCTATAAAATGTTTATTATGTACCTTCGATTAGCAAGAATATTATTTCTGTATCATGTCTGGATATGGATAATTTTAATATAAATATTTCAAATTCTTGTTTGTCTATATCGAAGAATGGTGTTTTCTATGTAAATGCGTTCATAAGGAATGATCTCTATTTGCTTGAATTGGATAATAAACAAATCTTTAATATCAATAACAAAAGACTTAAGACCACTCACGAGAATGATACTCTCTTATGGCACTATCGTCTTGGTCACATAAATGAAAAACGCATCAAGAAATTGCAAGAAGCTAACCTTCTTGGTCTACTTGATTTTAAATCATTGGAGACGTGTCAACCATGTTTAATGGGAAAAATGACCAAAAAGCCTTTCAAGAAGAAAGGCCCAATGGCGAGTGGCTTGTTGGATTTGATACATTCTGATGTATGTGGTCCAATGAGTGCTAGTGCACGAGATGGTTTCAGGTACTTCATTACGTTCACGGATGATTATAGTCGTTATGGCTATGTTTATCTAATGAGAAACAAAAGTGAATCTTTTGACAAGTTCAAAGAATTCAAGAATGAAGTAGAGAACCAACTCGACAAGAAAATCAAGTCTCTACGAACGGATCGTGGAGGTGAGTACTTAAGTGCCGAATTTGACTCATACCTAAAGGAGTTTGGTATTGTACCTCAACTCACCCCTCCCGGTACACCTCAGTGGAATGGGGTATCCGAAAGGAGGAATGGGACATTGCTCGACATGGTTCGGTCAATGATGAGTCATGCGGAATTACCTCTTTACTTTTGGAGTTATGCACTACAAACTGCGGCTTACACACTAAACAACGTTCCATCCAAATCCGTGGAGAAAACTCCTTATGAGCTATGGACTGGTAAAACACCTAAGCTCAATTTTCTCAAGATTTGGGGTTGTGAGGCTTACGTCAAGAGATTGATGTCGACCAAACTTCAAACAAAAGCGGATACGTGCTTCTTTATTGGTTATCCTCGTGAGACAAGAGGATACTACTTTTGGCATATCACCTCCAATCGAGTGATTGTAGAGAGGGATGCCACATTTCTGGAAAAGGAGTTTCTAGAAAGAGTAAAAAGTAGTGGGAGTAGGGTTGTGCTTGAGGAAACTCAAGATACTCTACAAGATCATGACATAAATGATGACATTCAAGATCATGAAGGCCCAACCGAGATTCCTTTGGTTAGTGGGAGCGTGAGGGAGAGACCATCACAAGAAATTGTGAGAGAATTAGTCATCAAAACTCAGTGGGTGCTGACGCATAAACGGTCGAACGAAGAGAGGTCGGTCGAACGAACAAGACTATAACCTAAGTTCACTTAATTGAACAGTTAAACTAAATGTGAGACGATCAACGATCTAGGTAGTCCAGAATTATTGTCTAGGAAAATCCAGGGACAAACAGTCGACCAAAGACTTGGGAACGGTCGACCGGAAACTTCCCGACACTTAGGGGTTCAAGAGATGTTTTCATTTGGTCGACCGTTCTAAGGTCAACGTTCGATCGGTGGCCAATTGTATTCTAGGGATAGGTTAATTGTATACAAATACCATCGTTGGAAGAATAACGGTCATATGAAATTACGGGCACGGTGGACCGGTGGAACAAGGAAAATACACTGTGTTATAAACGGTCGAACTGAGAACTGGTTCGGTCGACCGTTTAGCACAGGAAATCAAGGTTTGGTTTTAAGTGATTTTCTGGCTAAGGTTTGGGTGATCTAGTTTAAGGTTTAGGTTTGTCCAGTTTAAGATTCAGGTAGTCCTTTTTAACCATTGATGTTTTCCATTTGAAGATGTGGCTTTGTGAGAAGGTCAGATTGCGGGAGCCGAGATGGGGAGTCTATCTACGAATGAAAAGTTGGACTGAAATGTTTGGCAAACGGATAATCCTGAGGAAATGGGAGGAACGCGGAATCACTCTACCCGAGATTTACAATGACAAATTCACCCTGAGGGAGCCTCCATCACTCAGTCAAAAGGAGCTGGAACTTAATTGTTCAGATCAAATTTATGTTCTAACAAGGCACCCAGCAAAGAGGTGTGCTTCAACAGGCACCAAGCCAATGCTGCAATTAAGATACTGCAACATTCCATGTGACCCGCTGCTACAAGAGTTGGAACCGAGTGAGGTGAAGATGAAATGACAGTAAGTCAAAGCTTCCCTTAAGAAGGCGACTGAAGAAAGGAAGAATTGAGGATGTCTCAGGAAGAGTGTGATAGGCTAAGGTAAGAGATTGTATCTCTTCGAGGAATGGAGACATGTGAAAATACCTGTGGGGCGAAGGAAGAAGAGAGAGATGAAGAAGAGGAGAAGGAAGAAGAGATAAATAGAGAGAAGATGGAAGACAAGAAGAGAGAGGAGGAGAAGGAAGAAGAGAGGAAGAGGGAAGAGAAGAAGAGAGAAGGAGAAGTAAGAAGAGAATGAGAGAGAGAAGGAGAAGGAAGAAGAGAGAGGAGGAGAAGGACGCAAAGAGGAAGAGGGAAGAGAGGAAACAAAAAGAACCCAAGAAGCCTAATTTAGAGGAGGAACAAAAAGAAAAGGCGAGGAAACCCAACTGGGGCGTAAAAAGACAATGCTCAATGGCCACCGTGGAGCAGCAAAGGAAGGAAGATGAAGAGCGGGCTAAGAAGAAGAAGGTGGAAGCGGAGCAAAAGAGAAAAGATAGAGTGATCCAAAGGAGCCTAAAGAAAAAAGGTAAAAAAACATAGCACAATTACAGGTTGGTTGTCCACTGAAGAAGAACAAGGCCTGACGTTGACATGACTGCATTGGGAACGTCGCTGATGAGGTCAACATGTTATTGAAGTTGATCGCAGCCAACAACGACCAAAGAGAGGTGATCTGGAGAGGTGATATGTGTAGTCTAACATGCACCGACCTGAATGACCTTATAACGCGTAGGATGGATATGAGCGACCAAACGATCGAAGCTATGCTTTCATTCTGGAAGAAAGACGCCCAACACAAAAGGTTATCTGCATATCAACATTTGAGTCAAGGCAAATTGTGAGTGGCGAAGGCAGAGCAATTGAAGAGTTTATCCTCCCTAAACTAAAAGGTGTCTATTCAAGAGAGACCATAATCACACAACCATGTTAGGCTACAGGTCATTGGACTCTGGTGGTTGTCCACGGTCCGTCCAAGGAGATCCTGCAGTTCAACAGTATCTCTATGGAGCTAGTTCGAGATGAAGATCCCAACAATATGGTAGGTGCACATGAATGCGCCATAACGGACGTGACTAGATACTGGAGGGACCTACTGAAGGTGGACTAACCATTGAGAATCTTAAGGGAAACGAGCCAATGACAACAACCAGGGAGTAACGATTGTGTTGCCTATGTTTTATACTGGATAAGGTGCCTAATGCTAAAGCTTAACCCGACAAAGGAGAAGGACCCCAAGACCATTCACTGTATGAGGGGGAATTGGCGGTCTGTTTACTTAGGGACCCCCGGTCTTGTGTGCAGATCTGAAGTCCAATTTATGGATTGTTGTCCTTTTTACATGTACAAATTACAAATAGAATTTTTCCATTTTTAACGATAGGTTTATTGGTACAAATGGACGACCGAATTGGTTACACTAGACAGATACACAATTTAAACTGGACAACTACACATCTTAAACTGTACATACCCAAACCTTAAACTGGACAGACCAAAAACGTAAACTAGACAGACCGAAACAGTAAAGTGGAAAGATCAACACCTTAAACTGGACTGACCCACAACTTAAACGGAACAACTACACACCTTAAACTGGACCGTGTCACACAACTTAAATTGGACAGCCCAAAAACTTAAACTGTACAACTACAAACCTTAAACAAGACTACACAACTTAAACTGGACAGACCCACAACTTAAACTCGACAGACCCAAACCTTAAACTGGACAGGTACACAACTTAAACTCGACAGTAGAGGTTTAGTCGTTTTACAAGAACTGATAAAAAACAACAAATCCAAAAGTAAGGAGGAAGTTTCTCGTAATAGATATTCATGTATTAATTAAAGAAACCAGGATCCTTGGGTTTCGACACGACTTCGTGCAACGGTAATGTAACATTCATATTAAACTTTCTCTTCTCTTCTTGGTCATGCTTTTTATGGCTTTTTAAATTATCTTCTTAGCTAAAGAAATGTGACATCTGGTCGGCGGTCTTCTTGGACGTTTGACTTTATCTGGATTGAGAACAGATGTACCCGCGGTCCCATGTTCATCAAATTGAGCAGGCACCTGGGTATTGTGCATACATGCCTAAAACGATTCAATACACTTCACGATCTGAAGATACCTTTCATGGGAAATGAATACTTCTTGTGCGATCCAAACGACACAACCCATGATATCGTAGTGACGACGAAGTGCATCCTTCTCCATTACGCCATCGTCTGGGTACATCTTATCTCGATAGGTCATTCAATATCTTTCCTTCATCAATTAACGATGTAAGACGGCGGGAGGAATGCATTAGGATCTAGGCGTCCAAGTACAACCAAAATGTGGCAGCAGAGAAGACCAACGTGCTGAAACATTCTACAATCACATGTGAAGTTCATAGTTCTGTTTTGTACTAGGAAACATTTTGACATGCATTGGATTACAAATAGGATGAGAGGAGAACCAAAAGAAGGAAGAAATAAGAGATCCCAGAAGACAAAGGAAGACCCAAGGTTGAGATAATGCGCCAAAAGGGAGACAAAAGGAAGATGAAACTTCCTCTAACGTGTAGGAGCATCAAAATGAGGGATGAAGTGATTTGATGGGCCAAACATTGGGAAGACAATCAAAGTATAGAGGGGGAAATGGCAAAAAAAATTCAGTTGCTAATATGGACAACGCCAACTCATCAGCGTCCTAAACAATGACCATTAATAATTTTTCACATAATATAGGATGACATTTTCTCCTCAACACAATTTAAGTACCGGTCCACACGGCAAGAACTCGTTTAATAATCTCTATTTTTTATTTTTGTTTGAAAACATAATCTCTGCTTGTTAAAATACAAAGTCTTCCAGCTCGAGGTAATGACACCAAGTTACCAGCTCTTTGTTCTTTCATATTTTCCCAGATAATTGTCAATGCATCAAATAATCACCACAAAGTTTTCAACTTGAGGTAATGACATCAAGTTTACCAGCTCTTTGTTCTTTCATATTTAATAGAAGTCTTCGCAGTTGGTGGCAATCCAACATTACCAACTATGTAGTCTAATACCAAGTCATTGCTTAATAATTCAACGTGATGAAACATCACGTTAATTAATTGTTTTAGTTCAACTGGTCTTCTAAGTACATTATCAGATTAAGATCGAATTCCAATTAACAGTGAATGTGCAGTTAGAATTTACTCTTCACTCTTTCACCCAACCTACCAACCACTTCGATTGAACAAGTCAGATTAAGAGAACAAAACATAACACCAAAGGCTATATAAGGGGAGATATGGTGCAACTGTAAAAGCCATCTTCTTACTTGGAAGTGCTCAAACAATTGTCTCAAAGAGCTCCACTACCACCATGGGGAATTTGGCGGCTGCCATTGGGCTATGCCTAGCGGTGGCGCTTTGCTCTTTGGTGGCTGCCGATCAGCCATATGATCCAACGCCGGCTACTTATGGTCCAATGCCTTACTACTATGACAAACCTCCATACGACCACCCCAAACCTCACCTTCCATACATGTATGAATCTCCACCACATCCACCTTACATGTATGAATCACCACCTCCTCCTCCCTACAAGTATGAGTCTCCACCACCACCACCACCCTACAAGTATGAGTCACCACCACCTCCTCCCTACAAATACAAGTCTCCACCACCACCACCCTACAAGTATGAATCTCCACCACCACCACCTTACAAATACAAGTCTCCACCACCACCCTACAAGTATGAATCTCCACCACCACCACCTTACAAATACAAGTCTCCACCACCACCCTACAAGTATGAATCACCACCACCTCCTCCCTACAAATACAAGTCTCCACCACCACCCTACATGTATGAATCCCCACCACCACCACCTTACAAATACAAGTCTCCACCACCTTATATGTATGAATCCCCACCACCACCACCTTACAAATACATGTCTCCTCCACCTCCGGAACATTATTCTTCCCCACCCTACTACAAAAGGTAAAACTTGCATAACATAAATGTCATCTTCTTGTGTAATAATAAAGAGTGGTCATTATGATCCGTATATGTTATATGAAAATAAGAGAGGAGCATGCAAGGTCATGTTTGTCAAAGTTTGTTTCCTTAGCACTCATGCTCTCTCGAGGTGATTGTTTGTGTTCTTCCGATTTCATGTACTCGTGCTTTCTACTTGATTAATATACATACTAATTTGTTGTGCTTCGTATTTTTATTCCTAATATTTGGTTATTTGCAACATTATTTTCTATTTCTGGTATATTCTATTCTACATCCTCCAATTATGATCTTACTAAGCTCCCTGACATATACGATGTTCTTATGTCTAAATACTACCCAAAAGCAGTGATAAAGATCAGATCGAAAACGTGATATATATGAGCCTATTTACGATTATATATATATGTAGCCCAAGGAAGTTTTGTTGGAGCTCATTTATGGTAACGTTTGAGTTTCAAGGATATGGATGTAAAGTGGAGGCAAAACGAATGAGACCATATGTTTCACCATTAATCAGATATGTTGTATCCATGTATGAAATTGTACACTACAATTGTGATTTGTGACTAGTTAGTGCATGCGCTTAATTTGACAAATAATTGGCCAACAAAAATACTATGCGGGTCATTTCTCACTAAACCAAGCTGAATCATTTTCAAAATTCCAGATGCTTGAAACTATAAGGTATCCACAGTCACAACCATTAATCCAACCCAACCCAACCTAACATTTCTCTTTGTCTCAACACAATCTTTTATTCAACCCAACATCAAACTCCTCCATTATCACAGTCTAATATTTCAACACTTCCTCCTCCAAATCATTTATTTTTACCTTCTTTTTTATTCTTTCACAACAATCCACAAATTATGTAATAATTTATTTTTACAATTACTTAATCTAATTAAATAACAAGTATCGATTAAAACCACAAAAACAAATTTAGAAATTTATAATTAAAAATTTATAATTAAAAATAAAAAATAAAAATAACAAATTAAAAAAACAAATTTAATTTTAATGTAATTAATATAAAAATAAAACAAAACATATATCAAAACAAAACAAAAAAACGAAATTTTAAAAAATAATAATGGCCTAAGAGCACGTGGCCCACAACTCAACCACCCGGCGACCGACCCACCTAGAATTCCACCCGGACTTAGGGGGCGGATCCGGGCCCGCCCATGAAAGGGACCCGTAGTGGGTGCCCTAAGAGTTTAGGATATGATTATAACACTGGGCCAAACCTTATGAGTCCAGGCCCAGTCAATAAACCGATAAGCAATCTCTTGATATAGGCCAGCATAAGCTCTAAGAGAGTTGTTATGATGTAATTATCAAACTCTATATATACACCTATAATGAGAAGGGAACCCAGCATAACTTGATTCTACGATTTCCACCACAACCACACCTCTCTCTCTTCCGCTCTTCTTTCACCTTGTGTGTGAGAGATCAAGCACTCCAGTGAGGGTGCTTTAGATCTCGATTGCCTTCTGAAACATAAAAAATTACAGAGAAGCTTGCTTTTGTAAAATTTGGATCTCAACTGTCCGACTTTTTCTTCCTCCCTTTGTGCGGAAATTCAGGACATGAAAGAAGTTTTTAGGAAGCCTTTTGTAAAATTAACTTCTTATATACCCATTTGATCGTGTAGCCAATCCATAATATAACTGCTGTTCTATTACATGCAAATTATTATGCTAAATGATACATTACAACTAGTTTCTAACGATGAAAACGTATGAGAAAACTGGAACGAAAGGACAAGAAGAAACTACTACTTTTCCAGTAAGAAAGCTCAATGGGAGCAAGACCTCTATATTCCCTGTGAATGCAACAGAGACTGGAGCCTCCCCAAAGTAAAATTACCGTCTCGTTTTGTCGCCAAACACTTCCACAAAACATACTGGGCACGCCTGCACGTAAAAGTAAACATATCATGTTTATTGTTTGTTAGGTATTTTATTCTCAACCAGAAACAAGAATTCACCAAAACTTGAAGGAAAATTTTGAACAAGACATATAAACAGACCTTGTTAATACCCAGCCACCGGGACACACAGCCGGCATGATAGACATGCTTGCAAGGAAGAGTCATTTGTCTGTCTCCTCTTTTATACTCCATTTGGCAGATGACACACCTGATCCAAGGATTAAAAACATGAAACTAGACATAACAAATGTATTTAAGTCCTGGGAAACCCTAGAGATTAATTGTAAGTAATGTCAAACTTCAAGTACAAGGTTTTAGTCCAGTAGTTTTTGAAGGGAATGTGTTCTAAAAGTTTTACTTTTAAATGTCAATTATTATGAATTGAATGAGAAATCATTTTGTTCCTTCTTTATGTTATTCGTCTTTTATAAGTGTTAAGAAAGAGGTTCTTGGTCCTTAACCGTAGAGCTCTAAAAGATATTGAATTACATAAAACAAAAGATATTCGCAATCATGGTAATTAACATGGAACATTAATTACCGAGTTAAGATTGTCGTGTTGGTCATAGATCATTGTAGCTCTACAAGTGAGTGACGACACGGGTATGCAAAAGAGGAAAATATTACTTTTGTATACTGAATAGACCTAATAAGTAAAATATTATAGAAATGTGTTTCTGTGTCATTAATATTTTACTGTGTCTTTGGTCCTTTGATATGAGACTTATATCTAATCACTTAAGGAATACTTAATTAGATCAGTGTCTTGAACTATTGATCAGTGTAGTGTAAAGGCATCGGTTGGTTAAGTATAACTTTCGTTGGAGAAGATAGTTAGTCAAAAGATTATCATTGCCCCTCTTAATTGAGTGATGATATTAGTGGGCCCCTTGATAAAGCAAAGTTATAATGTGCACAATGTGATTTGAGTTAAGTCACATATTTATAACTAGCTTAAAAAGATCAAGAAATGAATACTAATACAAAGATGACACAATACTAGTTTGTGTGTATTCTTAATATCATGAGGCAAGGGACGGACACAAGTGGTGCACTCCATCACTAAATGGATCGGGTTTTGGTTCGAGTGGAATTAAGACATCTAACTAATTGGGAGCTATAATGTGTAGCTAGATACCGCTTATAGCTTGTGATATTAAGCTCTTAATATCACTGCCAACTTAGTTTAGATCCTCCCATAGGTCACACCGCAAAAACCGTGAAACAAGAACCTTGATTTTTGGTTCATATGATGTGTCGGGTTTCTCATAGAAAATATGACACATGTGGTGAACAAGTAAAATCAATTATATTGTATATAAACATAATTAGAATCATGATAAATTCATATGAGATGCATATATTATGTGGTGCAATAATTTATTGTTGCATAGGATAATACATTGCATAAGTTGTGAATTTGCTAAAACCCCCTTAAGTTCAAATTTTGTTGGAAATAAATCCAAAATTTGAAATAGGCAAAATCGGGTAAAAGTTCGGTAATCCGTTGAGGTTCGGTCGACCGAAGGATCTATGGATCGGTCAACCGAACTTGGAACGGATAATCGTAATTGATTGACCGAACTTGACCAAAGTGCCTGGAGCTTTGGTACGGTGTATCGAACCAGAAACAGTCGACCGAACAATGTTAAGTTCCGATATTTTCGGTTAACCGAATGACACTCGGTCTTAGACGAGAATTCGTCCGATCGGTTAAGGAGAATTTTTCCCTTTAAGAATCGGTCATCCGTCTAGTACTCGGTCAACCAATCGTGACATATTCGGTTAACCGAATGGGTCTCGGTAAACCGAACAGCGGTCGATTTTCTGCCTTTGATTATTAAGAGATTAATTTGATCGATGGTTGGATTAGCTCCAAACTTGGTCAAACATTTTGTGGGTGCATGTAATGCATTAAGGAATTAATTTATGAGAGAAAATATAAAGAAAAACGTGGCTTAAGAATAACCATGATTAAGAGTAAGATTGAAACCTATAAATAGGTCATTATTCTCCCTAATTGTGACACACAATTCAATAATTATTTTCTCTTTTAATTCACCATAAAAACCCACGAAAATTCTCTTAGTTTTCTAAGTCTTTGGAAGGAGAAATCTCAGAGGCTAAGGAAGGGGTTTGTAGCTAGATTCTAAGCTTGTTTGGAGATCGATTGGCTAGCTTCTTTCTCTCCAACCTTGTTTAGGGTTTCGGTGAACACTCGGAGGCATCTGGCGCAACGAGAAGCGAAGATTGGCTTCCTCAACATCTCTGAAACGTCAAGAAGTTTTTGAGAACTTCTAGGTATGAATTTCGGAGTCCCTTTGTGTTTGTTTTAATAGAGTTTTTGAAACTAGTTTGTTAAAACAAACCGATGCATGCAATAAATTCTAGAAAATTGAAAATTGATCCTTATTATACATAAAAATTTCGAAAATATATATGTATAATTAAACATGAAATCCTACAGTTTTGACCACACAGGATTACCTACACCTACACTGTTTCTCAAGTTAAGTCCAATGTTTATATATTTGTGCCCCAATGATGTAATGTATTTTTTCCAAGAATTAAATTTTGTTTGATTGCACAAAAAGTGCTCTTAGATGCAACACATCATAAAATTTGCCAAATTTTAAATTGACTAATATGGCAAAGCAACAATTGTAGTTTTGAAGCATCAAAGATTCAAAACAGAATGTAGAAACAAAACCTTGTTTGTGCCAAATTTATTGGCAATGTTGGGTCTTCTAACAACTGTCCTTTGAGAAGTCAGGACCAAGGATATGTTGGTCGCTTTCTAGTTACAGAGCGATAAGCTTCTCTATCTTAGAAATTGATTGGTTTGTTCAAGGAAAATCACTATGCTCCCTTTCTACGGTTGTTGAAAAATATTTTCTAATAGCTTATTGGATCCACTGCAGGGAGAGGGTACATTTTAGCAATGAAATACCATCAAGATTTTCCCTTCTTCTAGGGATGTACTTGTTATCTTTGCTTTTGAATGAAATATCTAGTGGCATAGGTCAACGTATGTGGGACCGAAAGAAAATAAGACTTATCATTACATTGTAGTATATCTGAGGTTCTTGTAACTATTGATATCTAAAATTGATGTTTATGCATTTATGATGGTTCAAGAATGATGTTTCACTAAAGGAAACTCCTCTAGATGGGATATCCTAACAATCTAGGATGTCTAAAGAAGCCCCAGCAAAAGCTAAGAAGCAAGATTTTTTAACATGCTGTGCTTCTTTTCTTGAGTTTGTACAGTTGAAAAACAAAACTGGCTCCAGTTTTTGCTTTTATCATCATATAAAACCCAATCATCACATAGTAGTAATGAAAAGTTTTAGTGATTCAAAGCAACCGAATGAATTTTATTAAATGAAAAGTAGAAATCAAATTTACCTCTCAGCTTTGCTCTTCCTTGCAAAGAAACTACATTTGTACTTGGAGGTGGGAAGAGAAGAAATAAGTTCTCTAGTAAGGCCTCGGCTCTGGCTTCCAACTGTTTCACCTAAATCAAGTAATTCCTGGAAGCAGAAGCTTGAGATCAATAATCATACAATTTGAGGAAGACAATAAGCAGAAATACAATACTAGCAAAAAATGAGATTATATACTCTGTAGCAATACATAAACTTAGAACATACATTTGAAAATGCTTCACTCGAAAATGGAATTTAGCGAGTCAAAGAACAAAAAACAACTTATGACCTATTATATGGTCAAATTATTTAGAATAGTGTAATGTAACACTGTAAATGGAAATCATTGATGGAAACAAGTAAAAATATAATGCGGCCTAGTCACTGTGGGGAATGGGAATTGTTAAGCCCAGAGTCAGTTCTGCTCTTGAAGGATCCCCTTTATTTCATTTACAGAATCAGGCAATCAGCAGGTCAAAATGAACAAAGGAGTCTGTTTCCACCAATTAATATCACTCTCAAGAGGTCAAAGAAATAATTGCTACACTAGTAATCCTCGAAGTAATGCAAGATGGCAAAAACAAAGGTTGCAGAACAAGTAAGAGGGCATTATATGTGATGGTTAAGTAATGAAAGATGGCAAAAACAAAGGTTGCAGAACAAGAAAAAGGGCATTATATGCGACTGATAAGACATGCTGGAAAGTTTTGTGAAATATGTAAGCAATAGACAAACGATGTAATTAATGTGATATCAAGGGTCATAGTTTAGATATAATTAAGTTAATTTGTAATGCATGGAATGTACCTATGATAATTATGATCAATTAATCTTGAAGATTATCATAAATACCTCATACGTCATGCTGTCCGGATCAACATTGTCCTGCCAAAGTACCTACATTGCACAAAACCGAGGCGATTAATAAGTTAACAAGGACATAAGTATGTGTTTAGTTGTTTATAATGATAAATTTTGTACTTATTCTCTTGAAAGAGTATGATGCTTTCATACTGTATAAATGAAGTGAGAAAATGGACAGTTATGAGGGTGTTTAAGAGTTAAATTTTAAATTTATAAACATAAGAAGAAAAACGGATGAAAGTTGGTAAGACTTTAGGAGAACACAAGATCCCGATTGAGGTGTGGAAATGTCTTGGGGATAAAACAGTAACATGGTTAACTAAATTGTTTAATATTATCTCCGAGAAAAATAAAATACCAAATGAGTGGAGAAATAGTACTTTGGTGTCAGTTTACAAGAATAAAGGGGATATTCAAAGTTGTACTAACTATAAAGGTATCAAGTTCATGTGTCATACTATGAAATTGTGGGAAAGAGTAATTGAACACCGTCTAAGGAAAGAGACATGTGTTAGAGATAATCAATTTGGTTTCATGCCTGGAAGGTCAACAATAGATGTCATATTTCTTATTAGACAACTTATGAAAAGATATATGTAACAAAAGAAAGATCTACACATGACTTTTATTGATCTAGAAAAAGCATATGATAGAGTTCCAAGAAATGTCATGTGGTGGGCCCTAGAGAAGAAGAAAATATCCACGAAATATGTGAATTTAATTAAAGATATGTATGAGGGAGTTGAAACTAGCATTAGAATTTGTGATGATGTGACTAAAACTTTTCCGATTAAGATTGGACTTCATCAGGGTTCAGCTTTAAGTCCATATCTCTTTGCTTTAGTAATGGACGAGGTGACAAAAGACATACAATGTGAGGTTCCATAGTGTATGTTTTTTGCGGATGATGTAGTATTAATTGACGAGAGTAGGGTATGGGTGGAGAGAACTAGAGTTTTAAACTGAGTAGATCTAAAACTGAATATATGAAGTGTTGTTTTAGTACCGTAAATACCGAGAAAGATGAGATTTTATTAGATGGGCGGGCAAGTAGTGTGTAGAAAAAATATCTTTAAATATCTTGGATCAATACTTCAAAAAGATCGGGAGATCGATGAAGATGTTAACGATAGGATTAGAGCATGATAGATGAAATGACGAGAAATATCAAGTGTCTTATGTGACAAGAAAATTCCACTTAAGTTAAAAGGAAAATTTTATAGAACAACAATAAGACCTGCAATGCTATATGGTGCGGAATGTTGGGCAACTAAAAGACAACATATACAAAAGATGAGTATCTCTGAAATGAGGATGTTGAGGTGGATGTGTGGTCGTACGCGAATGAGTCAGATTAGAATCAGTCTGTGTTGGATAACTTTCTATTTTATTGTACATGTCAACGCCAATAATTATAGAATAACCTAAACTCTATAATTAATCTACCATGTTAAGGTGACTACAAAAGTCAGAGTATCATATGTCCATAATTGTGTGATATTTTAGCAGTATTTTCTTGATATTCCTGCCATCATCAGTTAATTAAAGAAAGGAACAGTGGAACACCCTTTAAAAAACCCTGATTAATACACATAAATCTACATAGATGCAAATAGTAAGAGTAAAATGCAACGAAAATAACCTGTGGACTGACTCCATTATGATGATTTCGAGGGCCTGGAAAAATAGAAATCAATTTGTAAATAGAGATTTATCATGAAAAGGTGCATTGCATTTGTAAAAGACATTCTGGAGATCTAGACCATAATAAAGATAATATTCAACAAAAGTCACCTTATCACGAGGAATATGGGGCTGATTAGTAACAACCCATAACCTAGACCAGAAGTAATTTTTTACCTAAAATCGTAATCTTAGCAAATCAATGTAATACCTCCAAGCTGAGAAAAAAGGAATATCAAGCTCCAAACAAAAGCTAAGGTATGGAAAATCACAAATATCCTTCCAGTGTATCATCATCGCCATCTACAACATCTCATATGGCTCACCTATAATCCAAGTCATCAGCCACTCGAAGTCAAAACTCAAGTGTGAAGGTAAACTAACTACAATACTAAGTACCATGATTATAATAAGACGGAGATTGTAGCATGACTTGGTCCTCCGACCCAACATTCATTTTCTCTATATGCCTCCGTCAGCATCTATCTCTCCCTCTTTCCTTCGCATCCAAACATTACCCTCTCAGCTCAGTTTAGTATCTAATTTTTTGTTACCCTGTTGTCATCCCCTGAAAACAGCTGCAATTTCCCTTTCTCCTAACTTTATCTTGTTTGAAGGCTTGAGCATATGCAAAGTTGTCCTTTTGGCACAACAGTCAGCTTGTGATTTCTTTTTAATCAAACAGAAACAGAAAAAAGTTTAAATTTTTAAGTCCAAATCAACTCTCACAATGATGTCATAAGCCTATATTGGAGTAAACGCCAAGGATTTCTTCAGTTTTTGCAGTCACATGTTTAATCATATTGGTTTGTTTAGTTCCACAATTGTAGCCAATGAACAACTAATATAACATATTGAATAAAATAATTTTCTTTGTAAACATATCATAGATTTCATAATATAGATCACAAAAGCTAACATAATCACTTTATTATTTTTACTATTTGTAATTAAGCAGTGTGATGCCCATCCAAAATACAATCTAAACTTACATTCCTCGGTGTTAGCAGAGGCACCTCTATCTTCATTGTCATCTCCATGTGGAGTTGGTGTCAATAGGTCTTCAATATTGATGGGATCTAAACCATCCCAAGTTCTCATGTTGTTGTCTGTTATAGTTGAATGATCGTTAACCTCGTATGTCTGACTGAAGCTGTAATAAGAGTTACTAGCTGGACCAGAAAACCCATATTTGTATGTGCTTGTATGCATCAAAGGCCAGTAATTATTCCCCTACGTTATCCAAAGAAACATGTGAAACATCAGAAGTAACCAACTTTAATCTTCAAATTCCTATGAAATTCGTTATTGACAGAAAAGTAAGATAATGGGGATGTGAAGCTTTTAGATAGAAAATGAAGTAAATAAAGAAGCCTGAAAAGATAGATCTAGTCAATCCATATAAAAGAAGAAATTGACAAAGTGCCAGAGGTGCTTATAGATGTTTGCTATTCATACAGCAAAACAACTTGGTTCAGAAGAACAGTAGCCCAACACTCCAACAGTATTCAGGAAGAGTTTAGAACAAATGAAAACCACAACTACAAGAAAGCCTGAGTAGCAGTAACAAGCTTTACTGTTCCATACTGCAGTATTACAGAATTAACTTGGAGGATGGCAATCCAAAACACATCCATACAACATTTCATATCCCCACCCCCGGGATGTAGCACAAGTATCCGGCATTGGGATCAAACTCCCAGTTGGACGGAAAAAATACATCTTGCGTACCCAATGTTGGGTCACACCCATTTTGAAACCTCAGCTCACCTCACAAGTGGGGTTTATCGGGGGCTTCTGAGTCATCAAAAATAAATCGTTTAACCAATTTCTACGAAAATTAACTTCTAAAAGCATCAAAAAGTACAACTTAAAACCGTTTTTGTTCGCAAGCCATCTACATTAGATATGTCCAAATTGAAGTATTGAACACAAAAATATAACAACAGTAGTTGATCTCTCTTTTTTTCCGATAAAAGCATGTCATAAAAGTAAAACCAACCTGATCCTGCAAAGCCCCTGCTAGAGCAGCATCTGCTTGGGCATAAGTGAGTCCCTCAAACAGATCCATGAAACTCTCAGTCACAGTGTACGGGAATCCAGTGTCAATATAATGAACCTCCATCTGCCTGTTGCTACCCATTTCTATTTACACCAATCCACAACAAAACTTGAAAATTCCCGAAAATACTTCATCATAAATATCAAAACAGAAACAACAAAACTAGATCCTACAAAATCCACATAACAACAATATGGAGAAAAATCCTGACCCACAAAACACTATATTTAGCATGAATTTTTCTTTATTTTCTTAAACTCGGTGTGTTAATTTTAACTAAACTTGGGTTGCAGATCCGCATCCTTCCAACCTCAGGTTATTAACCGGTACTAATTGTGACACATTTAGCATGAAATTTAGTTACAATAAAATTTAGCCAGCAGTATAAAGACCAAAACTTCATCCACTCTCAGATATCAATTAATAATAAACAGTTAGAACTGAAAAGCTAGAAATTTCACCTTTCAAACACAAAATGCAAACCAAACAACCCAAAATGCTCTTCCTAATCAAAATAACCAAAAAATTCAAAAAAAAACCCGACACTCTCTCTCCACAAACCAACACCAACCTCCGACGTCGACTTCCCGACCAATTCCAGCCCAAATCAGCAACTCCACCCCCAAAATCTCAAAGAAGCTTCCCCAGATCTCCTCGAGCGCGCATTGGAGAAGCCGGCATTAGGGTTCGAACCTTTTATTTCTCCTCGTACGAGACGGGCGGTGACGGGACCACGAGGGGGTGCGGTGACCGGGGCGGTTCGGCTCAGGTCTGTCGTGGCATCTCGACCGTCGGATGTAGATCGGACGGCAGTGGGGAGTCGGAATGTTGTTAGTGAACTGTCGGGGAGTAAATACGGTGGCCGTTATTGGATCACGACGTTCATTTAAGCTCAGGAGCTAGGTGGGGAATTACGAGGTTACCCTTGCCGTATGCGGGTCTGGTAGGGGCGTTTTCGGAATGTTGGTTGGTCATCAACATGAGGAAATTATATTTCGTTTCGGTTTTGGGGGGGATTTAATTAATTGGGGGTTATTGACTTGTTGTTTACTGTTTCATTTGTGGGATTACTTTGCTTTTGTTTTTTTACCAATTTTAAGGTTTGTTTTGAACATTTCGCATTTGACGTGGGGAGCCCTGATCGCAACTTTTAAAGAAAATATTTTCCCCATTTCAGACGTAGTTTTTCAACTAGAATAACACGTCTATATACTGTAATTTTTTTAAATAATAATCATTTTAAAAAAATCGAAAACTAATCAAAAAAAAAAAATTAAATCTACGACGATCGCGGGTCGAACCCGCGATCCGTGTTTCACGGATCGCGGTTTGGACCCGCGATCGACGGATCGCACTATAAAAGCGCGATACGTCTGGGTTTTTTTTTAATTTTTTTTTGATTTCAGTTATTAAGTTTTTGAGTTTTCAGATTAAGTATTCAGTTAATTTTTGAGTTTTCAGATTAAGTTTTCAGTTAAAATCAGTTAATCTCAACTAGTTTTTATTATCTTCTCGGGTTCGCACGACACTTCTCTTCTAGTTTTTCTTCCATTTGGAGCTCGCACAACACTTATTTCCCAGCTTATCTTGGACTCAGGTAAATTTTACACAATTTTTTTACTTAAGAATATTTTAAATTAAGATTTAATTTCTTTGTTAAATTAAAATTATTTGGAATTGTTTTGTTATTTTCTATTATATTTAATTTTAAATATTAGTTGTATTTATGTATCTGTTTATAATTAAATTAAATGTATATACATTTAAAATTTGTATAACGTACATTTACGAAATTTATTATATAATATAAGTATTTGGAATAGTTATTTATTATTTTCTGTTAAATTAAAATTTAAATATTAGTTGTATTTATGTGTTAAATTGTTATAGCTTTCATTATTTCTATAACATGCAATTTGTCATGAAATGTACGAGTAAATTATTTTTTAATTATTATAATTAATTCTGTTTTTATTTTCATGAACAGTTGTTTTGACAAAATGAGTCATTTAAGTAGAAGTCGCTCTGTACAAAACGAACGTGAGTATAATGATGCAGTGGATAGAGAGTCTATTTCTCCACTTCTCGGAATACCAAATTGCATGTTCAGAGTTAATGATATTTGCACAAATGTAAGTACCAAAAAATTCATATTGTGTTAATTTTCTAAATATTTAAATTACATTTTTTTAATTGATGTATTTTTCACAATATATTTGAATATATTATAGCCGGAGGCTGTTTTGGAATGTCGTGCACATCGTCCAGTAATTCATTTCCACGATTTTTTTAGTCAAGCACTCAAAAATTTGGGATTATATCAACTTGCCCAAATAAAACATACAAGGACGGACAATAGATTGATTACTGCACTTGTAGAGCGTTGACGTCCTGAGACTCACACTTTCCACTTGCCGGTTGGAGAGGTTGGATTAACATTGCAGGATGTTAGTTGTTTATGGGGTCTACCTATCAATGGTATTCCAATAATCAGGCACAGTGATCGAGACAGTCGTGAGTTAATTAGAAATTCCTTTGGGATTGATATAAACGCCGAGATTATGAAAAAAGGTAAAAGACCGGTAGGAGGAGATGAGCCACAAATGTTCAAAGAGTCCGGATTTAGCATCAGTTTGCAATGGTTGCGGGTAAATTACGGGAATCTGCCAGAATTTCCCACAGATGAAGAAGTGACACAATATACACGGGCTTTCATTTTAGATTTGTTTGGATCCATGGTTTTCCCTGATAGCTCTGCGACAGGTGTTCCAGTTATGTATTTGAGGTTTTTGCAAGTGTTGGACAAGCCGATAGTATACAATTGGGGTGCGGTCGTGCTTTCATGTTTATATCACAACTTATCTATTTCATGTCAAACTGGAAAAAGGAACATTGGTGGTCCATTGTTACTTCTTCAACACTGGTCTTGGACTCGGTTTCCCGTAGCCCGGCCGAGACATGTGGGTCATGCTGAGTGTTTAGGTGGAGAAGACCTAGAAACGTGTATTTATAAGAACTCACGCCCACGGATCGCGGGTGCGAACCGCGATCCGTGTTCGTACCCGCGATCGTCGTAGATTTATTTTTTTTTTTGATTAGTTTTCGAATTTTTTTAAATGATTATTATTTAAAAAAAATACGGTCTATATATCTGCTTCTTGTCAGATATTATTTTTATTGCAAAAATATGATAACTCCATGACCGAAAACCTAAAAATATGTCTGTGACCACATCAATTATGTTCACCTTAGTCGAGGCTTCACTTTGACATTTGAAACGAACCCTTAATACATAGTCCATTTTAGAATGGAATGGTGCAAGACGAGTTATTTGGAATTTTGGATAAAATATTTACAGTGTAGTCCAACATTTCTACCGAATAATGTTGTCAATCCACTCGTTATTATAATTAATATAGGTACAAGTAGAATACTAGAATATACTTATTTAAAAAAATATTTATAGTTCTAAACTTCTAATCGACATGACATATAACCAAGTTGAAATATCTCACTTGTTATTTTGGAGTTTCCTCAACTAAGAGGTTGGACATTCAAACATCATCAGCCTAGTGATTAGAATTATGCGTGTACATTCATTTCGTTGAAATAATAACAAAATGTAAAAAAAATTAAATTCGACACGAGATCCTGAATAGGATTATAGTTTTTAAAAGGACTTTCTATAAAGAAACCGTGAACATCAAATTTTATTTATGAAATCCCAACACTCGTTGAAACTAATGCAGGTTACATGTCATTATAAAAGACTATAATTCTCAACTGCCCACATTCTACATCTATTATCCGATATGTCATCTCAAAACACACTTAATATACAGGTTGACATTAAACTTTCGGAAATGTCACTCTGTTAGTTGACTTCCCTAACGACGTTAAATTAATCATAAATTTATTGTAAATTTTACAAAACCAACCTTGTATAATCTAATATTTTTTGCAAACTTCTCTCACTCACTCCCTCTTTCTTTTCTCATCCTTCTATCTCTCTCTTATCTCTCTCTCTCTCTCTCTCTCTCTTGAAGGAGTCGACGAAGCTGTCATTGACGAAGCTGAGCTTGTGGTTGCACATGTCGTGGGGGAAGTCATCCTTGGCGAAGGGGTGGGCGGGCCTTTGAAGTGGGGATTGTTGGGCATTGTTGTTGGTGGTGGTGATGGTGAGGGAGGTACTCGTCGGAGTACTAGGGCATCTTCATCTTTGATTTTTCATCTTCACACCTTGAGGCGAGATTAAGGAACGTTTTTGTGGCCCCAATTTGATCAAAGACTTCCATTTCTCCTTCGATATCGTCGGTGTTGACGTGTCTGAGGTCGACGACTTTTTTTCCCAATTAGAGTGTTGGGCCTGCCATTGCTTTGATTGATCAACTTCACACATTCAGCAGTGTGCGTGGACCATTCCTACAACTCCGATTTGGCTATGGTGTTTCTGGGCGGTGCAGCGAACCTTCGGTGGTCGGCGTACATTTGGGTTCACTTTTTTCATTTGATGGTAGCCCAAATTTAGAGCTTATTTTTTGACCCCAGAGGAGATCCATATCTCCTGCTTGATGATTTGGTGTTGATGACAGGGCTTACGATCGTGCACCTATCAATTTTCTTAGGGTCATGAAGTTGTGGATTGTTATGCTTTTGTGATTGTTTTTGGAAAATTCTTATCTTATTTTTGTGATTGTTTTTGGTGTAATGTTTTGGTGTTCAAACATGTAATGAAGTTGGATAGTTTCTTGGGGTAATGATTTGGTGTTGAAACATGTAATGAAGTTGTGGATTGTTATGCTTTTGTGATTATTTTTAGAGAATTGCTTAATGTTTTGTAATTGTTTTTGGAGAATTGGTAATTTTGCGATTGTTTTTGTGATTGGCCACCATGACCAGGTTGCTCTCAAGGTTGGGTTTAGAGGTTTGGTTGTTGGGTTGCCATGTTTTTTGCATGTAAAGAGAGACATTCAAATGAGAGAGATAAGTGAGAGAGAAAGAGGAGTGAGAAAAGAAAGAGAAATGAGAGATATAAGTTTACAAAAATTATTAGATTATAAAAGGTAGGTTTTGTAAAATTTACAATAAATTAATGATTAATTTAACGTTTCCGAAAGTTTAATGACAACTTGTATATTAAGTGTGTTTTGAAATGACATATCAGATAACAGGTGTAGAGTAGGGTCGTTGAGAATTATCATATTTTGTAATGACATGCAAACAATTAACCTTTCTTTAATTAGACAAAGTGGTTGCAAACGCAAACCACGGTAGACGGTAGACTTCAGTTACAGATAGGGGTGAGCTTCGGTGCAGGACCGGACTGAACCAGACCGGACCGAAACCCGAATTTTCGGGAAGTCCGGACCGAATAGGTTCGGTCCGGTCCGGGTCGGTCCAAAACTCGGATTTTCCCCTTAAATTTTCGGTCCGGTCCGGACCGAAGATCGAATTTCCAAAATTTTGTGGACCGAAGACCGGACCGAAAAAATTCGGTCCGATTCGGTCCGGGTGCCCGGACCGGACTGAATTTTGTTCACCCTTAGTTACACAGACCAAAGGTCACCAACCAAATACAAAAAACCTGCCTTTTAAAAAAATCCGAACATTTCGGCCCAAAATTCTATATAAAATCTGTAAACAAGACACTCAACACTAATACATCAGATAAAGCCATAGATCGTGACATGTAGATAAGGGGTCTGGACAAAATTAATTGTTTAACTATTAAATTAAGAATTGGTTTAAGAATGCTTTGTTCGTACGCAACACCACATTGGAATCCCCAACCCCTGAACTACCTTTTCCATTATTTCTACTTTTTATAAGGTTCGTGATGCGATGTAAATATATAATCGTAGTATACTCTGTGTATTTGTTTCATATTTTGGTAAATGCCCGTTGAATAAAACTAATACTAAACGTACTTCATTTTAAAGTTTTATCTACTTTAAATCTTCTTGCTATACAAAATACAATTCCGAATTTTAACTGTTCTAGGGCCGATGATATATACATACTGCTTTCGATCTTTATCTCATTTTTAATTATAAAAAGCACATTAACTCATTTTTTAAAATTAACACGTTAACTCATTTTGCAAGTGACATCCTCAAACAAGTGGATGTTTGGTTATTGTTAAAATCTTTGCATCATAAATGAACTGGAACTAGCTCAAGTGTAGGATTTTTGGTTTCGCAACAATCTGAAGTATATATCCCATCACAACATGTAACTTAGATGTGATGATTTAATTAAAATGATCTACAGAGTTTCTATAAAAAAACAGCAACACAAACGTCCACCTAATATGAGTTATAATTTTCCAAGAATATTTATTCATGTTTGACATATTCATATTCATGCTTGGCCAATTGAGTATTATATATCTTGTGGTACATGATTTTGCGATTACGTTAATGCAAGTATGTTATCCACTATCTTTTTCCTAATGACTACATGGTATTCGTATATTATCTGCAATTATTTTCCTAATGACTACATGGTACATATCCTTTTCCAAGTGATCATAAATGTCTAGAGACGGGGTGCATTTAAAAAAAAAATCACAGTGACTCAAAAACCTCTTATTTGGATAGATAGATATTAGATACACCTTTGAATCAAAGAATGTTTTCAGCTTCAGGATTTATCCTTACCATGTGATTCTAAATCATTATAATAGCGAATTAATAAAGAATACGATACTTCATATTTCAATAAAAATCTATAAAATCGAGGGGCATCGATACAAAACCGTCTTGATTTATCCACCAAATCACCAATTAAATGATTAATCTTCTTCTACTATTAGAAGGCCCACGGACGCACGCATGGAGACACCGACTCAGGCACTAAAATCAGACATCATGTGAGGTGCAGCTGTGAGAAGACCAAAGACATCATACCATCATGTTTTGTTTTGGATAATGGAAAGTGGATGTCGAATTGGGTGGTTGTTTACCCTCCACTTGACGAATATAAGTCTACTAATGAATAGTATCTTACGTGTATTATATGTGGAGTAAAAGGTTTAAAAACGTGGATTAGTTGAGGGGGTGAACCAAATCATGCACTTTCGCCGCCTAACAAGGCGACAACACCGCCTAACGTTGTCTTAATTTTGGCTGTTTCGCAGTCAGTTTTTGTTCATCAAAACACACACTCGGACTCGAAAATTTGACTTTCAAATTTACTTGTCCCGGTATTAAAACTAAAACCTACCTACGGATGATTGGAAATCTGATGTACTAATCTAATCTTAATATACAAATATTGTTAGAAAATAATCATACAACAGATATTTTGGGTTGATCCACTCAACAACAATTGGTCGACTTGAACGGTACACTTTAATATGGTATATGAAAGTCAAAATGACCAACGGTCAACTGAACATATCCACTCATGTATAGTTCATGTTTCAATGCATAGACATCAAACATAATTATAAGAGAAAATGTTAGAAAATAACTCCATTCCGAATAATTAGAATCATTTTCAGAACTATAACACCTTCGTTTACTCAACTCGATACCAATTGGTTTTGAGTAACGGATAAGTATTGGTAATAGTCTTAACGATACGAGACGAGACGCGTCAATTGGTGGTTGACACCGACTATATTGCACGGGTCCGTGGACTTGTAATCTCGGTAGAGAATACGTATCCAACCTCAAGCGCGCGCGTATTCGTCCTTGGAAGGTTTAGCTTAGAGAAATTAGTGTTAGCTTTCCAGAGAATACTCAATCACATTGAATTTTCCAAAGCTGATAAAGAGTCTCCTAATTCATCAATTGGAAGGTATGATTACTACAATGTGAAAGTTAACAATTTCCATTTACACCTTTCCACGAAAAGCTAAAGAATTTCTCAACAATAAATTCTGGTTGAGAAATTAAATAGTCTGGATCAGAAGATTCCAGGCTATTGATGAATAAACAAGTCCACCTCACTTCTCGGTTCCATGTTTGTTCAACGACAGGTTTGTCGAATCAAGAAGGTCTTTAAGCCAATTCTTCATTTCAAACTCTTACAATCTTACCTGCTACATAAGCACCAATCTATTATGAAATAAACCAAGTTGTTGGATCTTGTCTAGGACAGTTTATTTGCCCTATCAACTTGATGATAATTTTCTGACAATATCGTCTAGTTTAAATACTTGTTCTTGAACGACCAGGTGCAATATACATTACATTATATCTCAAAAATGGATCTGCATATACTTGGTGGACCTGCATTATGGTAAGTGTAGGCATGCACCCAATCTGTCAACATAAAATTATTTTACTAGTAAGCGACTAAACTTGGTGTCTACACTAAGATCAAATTAGGTATTTCTCAGGTTCATTTAAAGACAAAATCAATTTGATCATCTCAACAACCAAGACTCCCTAACATTACAAGTCATCCTTTGTTAATAAGCAGGAATTAACCTTTCCATTAATTTAAGTAATTGACAGGACGAATTATTTCGTTACAAACTAGTAATCAAAGGAGTTCAGTGGGAATTATGATAGTTGAGTATGGAAAAAGTTGTATAATTTTTTAAAAAAAATGCATGCTCTCAAATTTTATCCTCGATCCTCTCATTGTACATAGCCTAAAGCTTATCTAACTACTGAATAATGATCTCTTCTAACTTATGGTAAAAATTAAGTACAACACTTTTCACTGGTCACCTTGCTGGTAAAGAGGAGACATTATAAGCAAAGTGGTCAGACTCCTAGTTGTGGGTCTAGTGCACCATCCAAATTACCCAATTGGTGGGGGCGTACATGATAGCGCCTACTCCAAGCGCAATTTGTATCATATTCTTGTATACTTAATACTTGTATATATGTGACTGTCCTACTTGATTGGCAGTTTTTAGAGAAAGAATACACACACACTGATCTTCCACTAGAATTGTAACATATTATTTGCATGAGAATTGAGGAAAGAAGAAACTAGGCGTAGACATCACTTCTCTCCCTTTTGAGTTTTGACTTCACGTGGAAGTATAGTTAAGATTGCAGTGAAGGAAAGAAATGTGTTTCAATTGATTCCTTCCACAGACTTAATCCAGACGCCTCCACTTTTTTTGCTCCTCTTTTGATCCCCACACCCCATGGTGAGAGTAATCATCGAACACTAGTGGCATGGCCAAGCTTAAGTCATGGGCAACTAATGCAAAACGTCACTTGTAACATGCTATGATCAAATAAATGATTATAAGTTTAGAATTAAGCAGACATGCTAGAAAAGAGAGTAAAAGAAATGCACGGTCAAAGAATCATATCAACCACCAGATATAAAGCACGAGCAGGACATGTTCCTCTTGTGTTCGGTGACTCAGTACTCTTGCTGAAAGTCCACAAAGCAAAAGTATGGACATGATAAGAAAAAAACCCCATCAACTGATGTATGATGTATCATGCCTGGAGTTTGTAGAATGATCTCTGTACAAGGACATGAGAACTACTTTTAAAAATACCTTTCTTTCACTCACACCTTTCACTTAAATTGTGGAACTTTTTCGACCACTTTTAAATCAATTTGCGATGCTACAATGATGAATTGGTTGAACTGATGTAAATCGACTAAAATGTAACTCTAGTTCTAATATTAATACCTCCGAGCACATAAACACGTGCTTGACCACCAAACTTTCTCAGATGAATAGAAGTGAAACCTGTTACAAATCGCATCACTCCATTCAACGAGTAAATTACTAGCAAATCATATCTCGGTAGTAATCCATGGAGAATTTGATTCTAGTTTTTGAATTCTTAGAAAACCAAGTTCTTCAACGTGAAGTACAAACCAATTTATACCAACTCACGCAAATTCTCGCCATTAACTTCTATAATACAAATCGAATAATTAGAATACGTGCCCGTCCAACCCAAAATTCCATACACTGAACCCACACATTTGAGTTTCTGCAAGAATCCCCGAGAATCGAAACTCACTTGCGAAACGTACCCGACCGAAGTCGAACCTCAAAAATATATCACCATTTAAGTTGGGCCATAATGGGCCTGGGCTTGATTGAGATTAAGCCCAACCAAAATAGATAACCTTACCCTCCACTCTCCTCAGCAGCAGCAGCAGCAGCAGACTCAACAGAACCGGAGAGAATGGGGAGTCTAACTCTGAGGGCGTGGGGCGTTTGCCCAAATCCGTTCCTCCACCCCTCCTCTAGGGTTTCGTCCTCGACCCCGATCCGGTGCTGCACAACCACCCGAACCGCTCGCCGCCGGAGGTCCGCTTCCTCCGCCCCAGACCGGGACTCCGTCCGCGATGTTCGCCTCAAGAAGGTATTCGGAATTCGCGCTTTGGAACTCTTACGGTTTGGGAACAATGTCGTTGAATTGCAGTGAAGTCGTGATTGGATTAATATGGAATGTGATTTCAGTTTCATGTAATCGTACTACATTCCGACGGATGAAATTTTAGTGTGTTATTTACTAACTTCGGTGGTATAATTAACAAATGGCTATTGTTTTCCATTAATGCAACATTTGGCTTCTTTACTTTCCTTGAACCGGATACAAGAGGACACGGATTCTTTTAGTGTGTGGTTGTGTGAGTTACAGTTAAAACTAACCGTCTTTAACAAACAGAGTGTGTGTTTATATTTAAAAACTGTAAATTGAATTTTCACGATCCGTCTCATAACTATAAACAAATATAAACATGCACGTGAGATTTCTTACTTTTTGCTTGACACTCCTCATTGGAACTTTTTTTGTTCCAAACTAAAATAAACGGCGTGCGTCAATTGATATTGTGAAGCAGTGTATGGATATTGAAACCAAATGTGAAATTGATTAAGTAAACACACCAGTTACACTATAACTATGCAATACATTTGCCCTTTTTATTTAATGTTACCATTACTTTGTGGTTGACTTCTTCACATGTTAATGTTTCCAAAACCAGTTTCTCTTTTGACTAATCTCATTTACCTTTGCCAACCTCTTATTCAACTCGCATGTTTGTTGACTTCCCATGTCCTGGCAGGTGGAAGAATTGAGAAAGAATGGGTTGGAGCCATACGCATATAAGTGGGAAAGGAGTCATAACACCAAACAACTTCATGATATGTATAGCGATCTGCAAAATGGTGAAGAGTGCAAAGATGTTTTAGTGTCAGTTTCTGGAAGAATTGTTGCTCGCAGAGCTTTTGGAAAACTAGCTTTTTTGACGCTACGAGATGATTCTGGATCAATACAGGTTTTATCCTCAACTCCTTGTAATTTGTTAAGAATGTTTTTAAATGTGCGAGCCGACCAAGCATTTCCCAGCCCATCAATAAAAAAAGGACCAATCATGTCCCCAACCCAAATCCAACAGTAGATGCAATTCATTGTTACTCACATTATTGTGAATTAGGCCTCTGGTAAATGTGCTAGCACAAATCTCTCTTGTGTTCCAAAGTGGGGTGTTTGTGAGCAAAAGGATCTAGCAAAATTCATTATTGATGCTAAAAGGCCGAAGCAAGGTTCTGGTGTGGCTAGATGACTCAAATTCATCAGATTTTGATGTTATTCAGAAGGAAATAGGCATTGATTAAGGGAAATCAGGTCTTGAAGTTTTACAAGCTTCTTCAGCACATCAGTGCTTCTGAGCTGTTGCTCTTAGCCACAGCCTACATGTGATGTCTATGAGACTGAGTGTTGTTTTTTGTCTCTTCAATTCCAGTCTGGTTTGGTTTTGTTGGTTTTATGTTGGTCCAAAATATACTCCTTGTGTGTTGTGGTTTTGTTCTGTTTTTTTATATACCTTTTCTCTCTCATTTCGATAAAAAAATTGGTTTTCTTTCAGACTCTTAATAATAAAAAAACAAAACGAAATCAAGTCCTATAAGTGGATACTGCAATTTCTGATATTGTTCCATCTGTTGCAGCTCTACTGTGAGAAGGAGCGACTTCAAGATGACCACTTTGAGCAATTGAAAATATATGTTGATATTGGTGATATAGTTGGTGCAAATGGTTCGATAAAGAAGACAGAGAAAGGTCAAATAGAACAATATTTAAATTGCTGTAATATCTTTTGATCTAAAAGGGGCTAATTTGTTGCATTTGTTATGGTTACAACACCTACTTTCATATTTTCTCGGAACTCTTCCAGAGTCGTAGCCTATATGCATGAGATATGTCATCATTTTTTCATAATAGTCTCACACTAGTATTCCTTTTCTTTTGCAGGAGAGCTTTCTGTTTGTATAACACTTTTCAGAATTCTTACAAAATCTCTACTTCCATTACCAGATAAATATCACGGTCTGACAGACATAGATAAACGCTATAGACAGAGGTGACAGTGCTATCCATACACAAGCTGTATAACTTCTGCTTTTCTTGGGGGAGCACTTTGTTTGCCTATGTAGCCTCGAAGAGTATTTTATTTTATGTCATATGTTATGTTTTACACACACGACATTTAACTTTATTCTAAATTTTAATTATTTAAGCAATCTAGACGTTGGCAAATAATAACAGTAAAGTTTAACTTTATATTTTTACACATTGAAGTCCTGTAACATAAATGGAGCATAGGCCTTGAATCAAATCTTTTGTGGGTATGCTTCTCTGGTTCCATACTATGTGTTACAAGAAAGTAGTCCAGAATAAAACAATAAAGTCATAAAGGTATTAGTCACATTATAATGAAGAAAAATATAATTATCATAGAAAAAAGGTAAATATTACTTGAAGTGATCAGAAGGGAGGCTTTTTCTCACCATAATATATTGAAATCTCATACCTTCCACTGGAGTCATACGACTCATACCAATTGTGATTCAAAGAGTTCAGATTCTTCTCCGTTTGTTGATCCTTTTTGCTGCAATTTATTTTCCTGGCTGACTCAAAGCTAATGTTGAATTTCAGATATGTTGACATGATTGCGAATCCACAAGTTGCTGATGTATTTAGAATAAGAGCAAAGGTGATAAGAAGTTGAATTTAAATAATCTCTTGTTAGTTATGTGATTCATTTTGTTTAATAGAGTTATTAGCAATGTGGTATTTATACAACCACTTTCCCTTCAGTATTATAATAAGTGGTTCGTTATGACCTGACATTAGGGTCACTTGGTAGTTTTTAGAAAACAATATTGAGAGCATTACAATTTTTTTCTTCTATTTCGTTTAGTTTTGCAATTTTTTATTTGACCGAGTATAATACAATTTATTTATCTTTTGGCACATTTAGGGTTTCTAGTGACGTTAGAAAATTGTCTTATATAGCCCACTTTGTTTTTTTATTTAATACCACATACTATCTTGTTGAGTTATCTTGTGTGGTTAGAAATCATTGGGAGAAACAAAAAGAAGAGGAAAAAGTCATTTCTCTACACCCTTTTTTTGATAGGAGAGAAATTAAATGTATCTTGTCAAGAGAAAAAATATTATTGATAGGTGAGCTGGAACTATTGAGAACAAAAATCTGTTCTAGACTTAGCCCTTAGGTATCAGCGTACTGTTAAAAAACCACCTCGGGTATCAAATCTCAATATTTTATTGGGTGTTCTTTTTTCTTTTCCTATTTATTTGGTGATTGTATCATTCTTCATTTCTTCCTTGATTTCTCTCAATTTCTTTTGTAAGTTTCCTATCCAAATAGGTCTCTTACTTTCTCCTTAATTTTCTTCCTTTCCGTACTATTTTTCTCAACAAATCCATAATATTTTATTTACATTTTTTTGATGATGATTTTTTCTTCTTCTAAATAACTTATCTTCAACTATACATTCTAATTCTAGATGTACCTAAACTCCTACACTTAAATACTTTCTGTACTTTTTAGTCGTGTTTTATTTTAGTTGTTAGATTATCACGTCTTGTATATTCTTCATTTGTTACATTTTATATTGTGAGCTAGAGCATGATAAAAAAAACTCTTGTTGCTAGAGCAGTAGAGCTTGTGTACAATGTTATGTGTATTTGTTACAGATAAGAAAAAGGTTAAAGTATTTGTCTTTGGAAAGATAATGTTGGAATTGGAAAATGTAGTGGGCTCAATCACGTTAATCTACAAAGAAACAATATTGTAGTCTCCCACTTTTATCTGTCAATGGACACTACATTTTATGTTGCATCTGCTTTTCAACTTGCACAATTTGTTGATTTACAAGGCAATTGAACTTCATTTGTTCCTTCGTGTTGACGAGTGAGATAAAGGAGATAATGTATTGATGTACTCTAACAATATAAGTGTTATCGTTTTGCAAAGGAGAATGTACTTAAATGTGGAAGTGTACGATAATAAAGAACTTAATCGGGAAAAATACCAAATTGACAACTAGATGATGTTTGAAACTTATCTAAAAAAAATTAATATTTGAAACTCAAAAGGGAAATATATTGAAAGCTATTCAAACATGAAACTGTTGCAAAATAAATGGATGTTGTTGATTAAGAAACTTATTTTTGAAAATTGAGACAACCTAATGAAAAATTCTTGATGCGCGCTATATAATATGTGTTTGACATATCTTCCTTGTGTGTGTTATTACTTCTCATGAAAAGCTAATAGAAATTTGCAATCATGTTTGTGAACTACATCTCATATCTTTTCACAATCCAGCCTTTATTATTCCTTTCTAGGAACAATTTTTTATGTGGGATAATAGACTTACCATGCTAGAAATGAGTTTTGTTGTACTGCTAGGGCTGTTTTTTCTTGACTAGATTATCCACTCTCTTTCAAAATACCCGAGCTTTACAGCTACATGTTTTTTTTGGGAAGATCATTTCAGAGATACGCAAGACTGTAGAATCCTTGGGGTTTATTGAAGTTGAGACTCCAGTTTTACAGGTGAGCTTACTCTTTATGTTTCTACTTCATTTTTTGCTTCACCTTGATTCTAGAATAAGTATGGCTTGTAGGCTTGTAGCCAATGTTCTCAAGTGCTGTTCACAGTTCAGCCGTTGGTCCGAACCACATACTATGTCTACATAATGTGCTCCATATAGTGTATTAAAATGGAGATCCTTGTACGACATCCAAACATGCACAAGTTTATCATCATACTCTTTTTTATTAAGAACCCTGGCTTAAGCTTATTTTGTCGTTCAATAAAAGTTGTTATACTTAGAGAAGCAAAAACACTTAGTTGTTCAGGCTCTCTACTTTGCCGTTTGAGACTACTGTTTCCTCCCATTGATCAAAGCTCTTCAGAATGGAAACACATCATTAAATCATTTGTTGCTAGACCTATCAATGCCCTCATTCATTTGGTAAGATCATTAGTCCGAATCATGATTCATAGTACAGAATTTGTAAAAAGGCATAACATTTTTGGTCTGAATCAATGCCTTCATTAATTTGGTAAGATCAACGACACAAACATTTTTGTTGAGTTTTGTAGTATACACACTTACTTGCATATACTCTTTTTCCATGGTAAGATCTTGGAACTTGAGATCTGACCGAAGTATATTTCTAATTCCATTTTATTCTGATAAGTGTTGCTTCTCTAGTATGTGAGTTGAAGTATAAAATTGACAAAAAAAAGTTATTGTGAAAATTTCATTGACCACAATTTTTTTCCTTGTATTTTAGTTATATTGTATTCCCATTGTCTATAGATAGCTCTTTTTCTTGATCATGAAACCTACAAGTACACTGGTAAGTTGTTTCGAATCTAGAGGTGTGACCTCATAAGATTTATTCCTTAATTTTATCTGAAATTCTTCTTCTTTGGCTCTTTATATTTATTAAGCCACACCTTGTACCAGGGAGCAGCTGGAGGTGCAGAAGCTAGGCCTTTCGTGACATATCATAATTCTCTTGGGAGAGATCTGTATTTAAGAATTGCTACAGAACTACATCTAAAGAGAATGCTGGTGATTTTTCTTGAAATTCCCTCCACTTTTACCATTTTATACTCAGATTTCTACCGATGATATTTTGTTGTGTGAATTTTGCAAATTTTAATAACTGTTCTCCTATTTCTTTTATTGTTCATGCATTTTCTAAATTTAACTGGCCTAAGCTAGTTGCTGTGGTAAAATGTATTTATGTGGACCCTGTAAAAAAGACAATTGTTATATTTTTTGAAATAATATATCTTGATATTCCTCCAAAGTTTGTTTCTGCCTATTTCCTCATTTCTGTATTATCTCCCACCAAATCTCCAGTAGGAGAAGCACCCACTAGAGGACTGGAGCAGAGTTTGATAGACTAAACACCAATGCATACTTGAGATGCTAGCACATTATTTCACAAGCTTATTGTTATGTACAAAAGTAGTTGGAAAGTCTAAAAATCCCTCATTCTGCTTTCTGTCAGTTTTCAATTCTAAAAGTCAGTAGTTAGTCTCAACATTTGCATTCCTTGCATTAGACAACTTGTCTTTGATAATTCCTGGAATTCTGTTAGGTCATGTCAGATTTCTTGTATAAAATAACTTTAATTTTCTCTAACCAAGTCAATTTTGTTAGGAAGTCATGCAAAGCGTGTATGCTTGTAGGTAACAATTCACCCATGCAACGTATGTAAAAACTTATCTCTGCCATCCGTTATGTAGAGTCAGATCATTGCTAGTGTTATCAAACCAAGTATGTCTTTGCCATCCGTTCAGCACTTTGAGTGTTTTTGTACATGTGAAGGTCAGGTTGGGGGTTTAGAAAAAGTTTTTGAGATTGGCAGAATATTCAGAAATGAAGGTATCTCAACTCGGCACAATCCTGAATTTACGACCATAGAGGTAATACAGAATTTGAGTTGGTTCCATTTTACAATCATAGCTCATTTGTGCTTGTCATATTTGAATAACAAAAATGACTTATCAATTTGTTTCTAAATGCCAAGTTCGAAATACATTTTTTCTCTTTGAATTTGTGGAATGACGTCATCACAATGTTTTAGATGTACGAGGCATATTCAGACTATGAAAGCATGATGAACATGGCAGAGGAGATTGTCACTCGATGTGCTCAACTGATTCATGGGAAACTTCATTTAAGTTATCAGGCTAGTATGGTGATACTTAATATTATATGTTTATATGCAGTTCATTGTATTACTTTATATGTGTTGAAGCGGTTTTATGGTAACCTTTTCAGATTCCCATTTTTTGTGATTCTAATAAAGTAGATGGAATAATTATCCAAAGTCACGACATCAATCCTGGATTGTATTTTTTCGACCAAGTTTTACAAATATTTGATGCACCGACACCTCTTCACTCTCCTTCCAGATCCTATTGCATGTAGTGCAATCCATTATCATACACTTATTTTGGAGCCTCTCTTCTCCCCTGATAATATATTGTGCTTCTCAAAGTTTAAGTTTCCATAATGGATAGTTTTGCGAAATGTGAATTTTTTGTGGGTCCTTTTATTTGAGCATTAAGTCCATAGACTCGAAAAAGAGTAGCCAATAACCAGTTCTGGAATTAATACGGAGTTTGTAGAATCTTAAATTGCCAATTTTTGCATGATCATTGAAGTTAACTGCAAGTACGTCTATAATGCACATTGGTTCTCTTAGCTCCTGCATTTTTGCTAGACATAAAATCAGAGAATGAGTAGCTTGGTATAAAAGTGGAATTTCCTAAGAGTACCCTTAGCTGTTTCATGATATTGTGATCAAGACATACTTGTAGTGATCGAATCATAAATTCAGCATTGTTGATTTTCATTTCGTTACAACAGCAGTAGGCTCGTGGCAAAGTAGTAATGGTCTTTCAAACTTACGAGTTTTTAGTGAACAAGGCAAGAGGTTCAGGTGGATTCTGTTGCCCCCTGTATTTGAGGGCAGGTTTTTTTAAATTGAGATATTGCATTTTTTTTCATTTGATAGCTTTATATAATATAAAAGTGAAATTCTGAAAAATCAGCTTTGTATTTTGAATTTTTGATTTCATTTGATTACTTTGTACTTGAAGGCCTAATTCTGATATCATGGAGTAGTTGAAGGTACTAATAAGAGTTCTATCCTAAATCAAATCTGAAAATTTAGAATAGGAAGGAGAGGCTTACATGATAATTCATTTAAGATTGGAGAACACAAGCAGTTAGTTTAAGGAACAGTCAGTCAGTAAATGGTGTTTTCTTATTGAATAGCTGGACCAATTGGTATTGTGACTTGGTTTGCATGAATACCTCGTCCAGTATAGTGCATGTATTGAGTTTTCCCCCTGTATGCTATGTAAACTTACACATCAGATGGTTTCTGGCTTGATGGATGCTATTCTGCTTCTTCAGTGAGTTCAATTGTTCATTTTTGCCAATATAACTGTGCACTATCTTTTATATTTTTCTGTGAAACATCAACATGTTTCTAAGAAGTTAAATTTTACGATCCAGGGAACTGAGATATGCTTAGAGAGGCCTTGGAGAAGAGTGACCATGCACAATCTAGTCAAAGATGCAACTGGAGTAGACTTTAGTGAGTTTGCAGATAATGTTGAGGCTGCCAAAGAAGTTGCAAAAGGAGTGCTTCATGGCTTTGATAAAAAAGATCATATGTCGATTGCCACTTGCTCATCTGTGGGTCAAATCCTTAATGAGGTATAAGATCATAATCTTTATGTTTCTGCAAATCATTTACCATATGATGTTTTAGATATACGTCATTTTAGTACAGCCAATTCAATAACATAATGCAGCTTCACAGTCTAAGGTTGTAGTGTCATTTGATTTGGGAATAGACTCTGGAGCTATATCTATATACATATGCTTCTCTTTAGGAGAAAGTTGGACATTTTCACTGGGACAAATATCATCAATTTGTCGGAGAATCTCCTTTTTCAAAACTTCCCTGTCTGTTTACATTGCTTTTGAAATTTCTCATTTATCATGAAGATAATGTGTACTACGGCTGTATCCAGTAACTAGTCTTAGCATATGTTTATTCTGGCCCATAATTGCATGAGGTTCTACATTGTAAGTGAGAGTGGATATCTTATATACTGCTATTGTGGTCTATATTTCTCTTTGAGCTTCTCTGTGCTTGATGCAGATTTTTGAGACTATTGTTGAGCCAACTCTTATACAACCCACATTTGTTGTTGACTATCCCGTTGAGATATCTCCTCTGGCTAAACCGCATAGAAGGTACTTCAAGATACAATTTTTGTACAGTGGCTCCTAATGGTTTGCTAGTAATACCTTCTCAATGAATGTGTGGTAGTTATCTTTCAAATGTAGCTCATATTCGTGACATTCCAGTATATCTACACACTTGACCAATTAGTTCAAACATAATATCAATTAGCAGCTCCAGAAATAAGATATTACTTCAAAGGAACATTTAACTTGAGTCATTATATTAAGTTTTTTCCAATGATGCTAACCTAACCGTAGTTGCATTTAATTGTTGCTATGCAATTATGTACATATAAGCGGATGGTGTTTTTCATTGGTAATATACTTCATGTGATGCATATTGTTCAGTATTATAGAACTGCAAAAAGGTGTTTGTAACCAGAATTTCAAGGAAAGCTAATTGTTTTCTCCTGTTAACATCATATCATTCTAATATACACTTAGCAGTTCGGCATACCCTGCATAATATATTAATCCTTAGTTTTCATAGGCATGCAGGCTTGACAGAGCGCTTTGAGCTTTTTATATGTGGACGTGAACTTGCTAATGCATTCTCTGAATTGACTGATCCCATTGATCAGGTACATCATACATGCTAGCTGTTATTATTACCTATTTGCTGTAGGTTTTCTGGGCAGCCAACTTCTTACATGATTGTGTCTTTCTCTTAAAAATATATAGTTACCACAATGAGTATACACAATACCAGCGTTTACTTGCTGCAGGTTGGCCTTGACCAGAACTAAACAATAACGAATATTCCACTATGACCAAAGATTTGTCAAATTCAGTCCTTCAAGGAAAAAAATTCTGTAACCCTTGAGAGGAACTACTTTGAGACAGAATTTGATTAGTGCAAAACTCTGTCCATTATTCCAATGCTGCACAAGGTTTGTTGGTTATCTGTTTAACTATGATGAAGGCTGGTCCTGTGTAACTATAAGAACCAGAAGATGAGAGTATGGTAAAAACGTAATTGGAAGCAATGATAATTTATTTAAGTAATTAAACTATTAAATGGGATGATTAGGAATGAATTTATATTAGTCTACCTACATTCTTGAAGGTTTTGGAACCAAATAGTTTGAGCAGCCACCATCGTAAGGAAGATATTTGGTGTTAGCATTAACAATTAATTTAGAGATCAAATGAGGATCAAACAACATTGAAAGCTTGAGAATAGTTGAGCATCACACTAAGGTAAAACTCATATGATCAAGGAGATCAGGTCATAAAGCCCATTAGACAAATGGAATGGAACAAAAAAAAGGATTAATAAGAAAAATCCTACAAGATTGCAAGAAATTAACATGAACTACTCATAAGAGTTTTGACTTTTGCATGACAGAGATCCCGCTTTGAAGAGCAAATACGACAGCATAACAAGAAGAGATCGACATTGGTCCCAGAAACAGAGAAGGTCGATGAAAAAGGAAACAAGGATGAAGATAATTGCTACGAAGTTAGTATGGATGAGGATTTCATCACTTCATTGGAGTACGGAATGCCTCCAGCTTCAGGAATGGTATGTCTAATGCCGTTTTCCACTTTTTCTGTCCAGCCATAGGTTTCTTTCAAAATAACAGTATCTTACCAAGGTTTTTTGGTTCAACATCATTGATTCTTAAGGCAAGTAGCACTAAGTGGAAATTGTGCTCTCATAACTGTCAAATTTGTATAGGCAAATGCTTGTAAATTTCGCCATGAATCTCAAATTCCCAACTGGTATCAGATGTGTATTAAGGTTGGCATCTGTGCTAGTATAACAATATAAGGGGCAAAGTTTGATACGTTTCACTTTCAGGGGCTAGGTATCGACCGATTGGTGATGCTTCTAACAGACTCAGCTAGTATACGTGATGTTATTGCATTTCCAGTCCTCAAGATTCAGCAATAGTAGAAACTAGAAAATACGCTTTTGGTTATCACATTTGCTGGAAGATAGCTTATTTCACTCGATCACTTCATGGGTATATATCTGTTCTAGTCCTAGACTATTCCCATCTCTATTGAAGGATTTTTTTCCCCTCCAAAAAGTGTAGCATTACTTGGTTCTTTTGTGTTCTGTTTTTCAGAAAAAAATTTGCATCACCGCTTGTTGTTGGTTATGCAGTTTTTTATACCAGGGATTGAAACACATGGAGAAGATCTCATTTCGGCTGTTTGGTTTTGCATCCATGAATGTAAGCTATATTAGACAACTTATTTGCAATCATGTCCCCAGTTGGGACATTTAAGTGACAGAAATATGAAATAGGTGTATCTAGTATCATTAATTATATTTTTCCTGAATAAAGCATACCATTCATTTCAAGAATTGTGCCTCTTTCATTTCACGTAGTATTGAATATACATGTATTTCCTAGACTTTTTTTACGACCTAAAATTTCCCAACACGCATCCCACTTCCCACTTTGTAAGGTAAGACGTGATTCCAAATAAGTAAATTTTCGAGGAATAAGTATTATTTTATGTTATTATCAAATATAAAAAATAAATATAAATAGAACAATATAAATTTCAAATGACCTATCGAACGGAGCATTAAATTTTGTTCGAGTTTGAACGATTCATTTACTTCGTCAAGTTTCAAGATTTTTTTATCCAGATCTTTCATTTTCGATTTAAACTAGTCCTGATCTGTATTTTTTGGACAACCAAACAAACAGAAAAGATAGAAGTGGCAATTAAAGTTTCCAACCACAAACACCATCAAACATTTTCACATGAAATAACTATTGAAATCACCGACAAAAAGGAGGAAGAAGAAAAAAACTCAGAACAAACAACTTTTTTACTCAAACTAGACGATTAAATTCATAATAACAATTTCCATCTTACAAACACAATATCAACACCACCTTTATTATTTGATATTGATGTTATATCTAAGCCTTGGGCCCAAACGACATGAGCTCCCTAAAACTCTCCCACGCCTTCTCCCACACCACAGCCTCGTACATCTTCCCACTGGCCTGGATGACGACCCTGTATTGGACCCCCGACACCACCTGGCTCTCCCCGGACACGACCTTGACGAACATCAGCCCGGCGCCGGTCTTCCTGTTGTTCTCCTCGACGGCGAACTTGCCGATGTCCTGGACTTCGGGGTCGGAAAGGTTGGCGATCGGCTTCCAGGAGCCGACGAGGGCGGAGGTGGTGGAGATGGTGAGGAGGAGAAGGACGAGTAGGAGGAGGAGGTGGTGGGGCGAAGACATGGTTTGGGTTGGAGAGATAGATTTGGGTTTGGGATGGATGGATGGTGGATTTATGTAGCCGTGGAGAGAAGAAGGGGATTGGTGGTGGTTGGAGATTTTGATTTTTGGGATTCGGAAGCGGTTTCGGGGGGCGTGGCGGAGAAAACGGGGAAATGGGATTGACCGGTGATTGTGATTTGTGGGCCTTTTTTTGATTTCTTTCCTTGGACTCGTCCCACTTTTATTTATATTTCAAGTCTTTAGACTTAAGAGTCAATGCCCAATTCTAGCCTTTTAAAATTCATTTATCATTTTAATGATAGTGCAACAATTAGGTTGCGAATTGTAACACCTTAATTACATCTCATTTGTTGCGAGTTGTTGCTAGGACGGGGATCGGAATTGTGGGACTTTTTTTAAAATTTCTTTCCTTATATGCGTTGACTTTATTTAAATTTCAAGTCTTACGAGTCAATGCTCAATACTAATTTATTATTATTATAAATGTCACATGGTTGATTTTAACAATTAGGTTGGTTGTGTAACTACATATCACGTGTTTTATGTTCCATCCCCAACTAGTTATTTGACCGGTTGGAAAACTTGGGATACTCATCTTGTGTAATTCCCAACAGTAACTGGTAGAAGGATATGTGGTGTTGCAATTCTTAACGGACTGTATTTGGGTATTATTTTATAGGAAAAATCATGAGGTTAATTTTAATTATTAACGTTAGTTGCTTAAATGGATTTCATCGACTAAGAGTTGTTAGAGGATATAAATTCAAACATACATCTTACTACCCCTACCTAGTTCTTTGTCATTGGATCAACAGGGATACATATATTGTGTGCGGTATTTGGGTGTTAAGTATTGGATTCTGTCAACATGCCTTCTTGTTCTTGAGATGGTGAAAATTCAAATTCTACAGGTGGTCCTAGCAATTAAAATTTGTAGTTTAGAAGCTACGTCTGAGGAAGGCAACAACTTCTGCATGGGTTATTCAAACGTAAATTTGGGTCTTGAAATCCATGTTTCTTCCAATCTAGAATTTCCAAAGATATTTGACTTTCTCGGATAACGAGTTAAGAGTTTTTATAGAAACTCTTGGACCACGAAAATGTTTGTGTAGCCAAATGTTAATTAAGTTTGTATCATCAACAAGGATTTTTAATATCGCAACCAAGTTCAATAGATAAATTCTTAATGGTTATAAGGTTAATTTGAACTGAAGTTAAGAAATTACATATTTATGATATTTAAAAATATCTACTACGATTATTATAATTATAATATACACCTCGGTAAAGTGTGCTTCTAGAGTTGGTCATGAGCTTTATCTTTCTTCTTTCTCATCCACGTCAGTTTTATTTCTCATTCACGTCAGTTTTCTCTCTCTTCAACATATTTTTTATCTTTTCTGTACTATTCATCTCTCAACTACAACTCATCTCTCTCATCCACATCATTTTGTGATCGATCTTGGAAAAAATTAATTTTTTTTTAAAATCAAAACAATTAGAAAACGTATTTTCAAAAAAGATTAAAAAAATTAAAATTAATTTAAAAAAATCAAAACAAAAAAACCCCTTAAAAATTGAAGTGTATTCTTCCATTGAAGATTGACCCAAATTTTCTATTTGCATGGTACCCTATTTATCATATATGAGAATTTGTCTTGTAATGACTCGTGAGAGAGATGTCAATCATTCCATCATCTTGTTGATGGAACTGAATTAAGTAGATATCTGATTCGTCTTGTTCAAAGGAACAAATGAAAAAATAGTATATAGATCACGGAGTAACAGTCAAGAATATCCTATCTTATACCAAACGTTACTTTTTGGATGTATTTGGATCTTAAATTACACCTCACATAGTGTGTCAATCATAAATCCGTCTTGTTTTGAGTATACAATTCAACCCGTATCTACCTCAGATTGTCGAGTTTTTGTTGCTTTCGAATGACTCCTTTGTTTTTATTTGTCGGTAATCACAAAAAAAACATGCAACTTTGTTTTATACGTATAAGCAGAAAAAAATGTCTATTCAACGAAAAATAGAAGGTTGGTAATTGCTAATACGACGTGATAACAAACAGAATTATAACTCCCACCCTGTTTACGTACTTAATCAGGCGGGAGTGGATAGCAATGAGCTAAAAATCAGTTCTACCCTAACAATCTTTTGATGGATTTTATCTCAAATTACACAGACCCCCAAATCCCTAACCCAACCACCGTATCTCTCCCAAATCCTAATCCAACGATCCTAATCTTCTCTCCCACTGTCTTTTCCCATAGCAACTAGCAACGGCTAGTTGCTACAGTAACAACTAGTTTTTCTAACCGTTGTTGGTTGTTACTGTACACAACAATGCATAACACATGGTCACCTAGACGTGGCCGCATAAACCGCACACCACTGTGTGCAGGTGGTCACATATGCGACCATCCACCTGAACATAGAATACACATGTCAGTCTGTAATTTTGGTCCATCTTCCCAACCATGTTGTACACGTGTCCTCCTAAAATTAGTTTTCTTCTTCTTTTGTAATCCTTTTTCGTGCTCCATTTGTTGCACAAGAACATTAGATTACTAAGTTCTAATCAATCTTAACCATCCATCCAAAAGACTCTTTTTATCACTCAATAACTTCTTGTCTTGCAAATAATACAACCGTTTGGATCTTTTGTACCTAATAAGAATGAAGGAATGTTTGATCTGGGAAAGGATGCTAGGGGAGGATGAAGTACCTATTCTTAAATAATATTCTTCAAAGCCATTTCGATAATAATTACTAGCTAAAATACCATTTTTGATTGGTGTAAAGATGTCTATCTTGCAAATCCTATTTAATAATGTAAATTGTGTGTCATTGAAATTACTTGCAATGGTCTAAATAAACCAAATATTGATGAGTAACCAACATACGCGGATGTAGTTAGAAAGTACAAAAGTTTCTGAAATACAAAACAAAAATTGAAGATTCAACGGAAAACTTTTTATCTTTAAGATAATAATTATACTTATTTGGTATTTCATTATAGTAATCGTGCAAAGCACGGGTCAATTAATGCTAGTTAACTAGAAATAGATGAATTACAGAACAAAAATAACGATTTGGTTGCTACTTACTAATTAATCTCAAGACATGTGCTCTAACGGATCTTGATTTTGTTGTTTTTGTGCATATATTGCAGGTTTAATCATGTGATGTTGGATTATTTGGATTTGCATTCGTAGAAATTAATAATTGAATTTGGATCCTATTGTTTTTTAGGTATCCATGGTGTTTTAAGTTATTAAACTTGGGATTAGGAGATAGGTGACTCTCATTATTTAACGTAAGATAATGGATGATTTGTCCTAAAAGATGAAAAATAATCAAGACCCGTTCCTGAGCTCATGATTATATTTTTTAAAAAATCTAGGAGAATTTCATGAATCCCCTTCAACTGGACTTCAAATTATCACCAATACCTTCAATTAAAGAGACTATCATCCTATACCATTCAATTTCAAGTCTTAGATCACCACCACCATCCAACCTAAAATTCTCTTTCACCTGTACCCTTTTCTCACATCTCTCAACATAAACTTGAGTTAGGTACACTCTTACCGTCTTAATGGTTAAAATTACATTTTTATCATTGTTTCTTCTGATAAATATCAAATATAGATAAAATTCAAATGAAAAATGAACGTGAGAAAACAAAAAAACAGCAATAGACCGAACTTTGAAGTCTAAACAAGCTATAAGATGGATAAGTATTTATTTGAAGAATGATATTTAATTGATAAGTATTTATTTGTCTTACCTCTTCATGAATCAAGCTAGAAATTTTATTAGGAAATTAACATGCATGAATTTGTTGCTTGTCAATAGTTGCAATAATTTTTCAAAGATTTGTTTCATACGTCCATTACAAATATATTATAAACATATCAGCGCCCTAGACAATACCTAATATATTTATAATTCGAACATTATGTGAAATTTCAGATAAAATCGGATATAACATTTGGTTGAAATTTGGGTTGATTTGGTATTCAATTGGGAAGAAAATAACCTACTGTTCTTTCTATATAGGTCGACATGGAGATGGAGGAATGAGAAAATATATAGGTTATACTTTGTACAGAAGGTGAGAAGACATTACATCCATATTACCAGAAAGAAACAAAAAAGTAAAAGAAGCAAGATATAAAATAAATTTCTTCCTTTAAACAAAACGCAAAGTATTGGTATGAGTTACTGAGTATAAATATTAAAAAACTTTTTGTAGAAGTTAATCTTTGGTGCATAAATACCAAGGGGCACCCTAATGAATCTCACTAAATCGACTCCTAAAATCAAGGACAAAGTTCTCGGCCCTGCCGAACCTCACATATATGATATATAACATCGCTAATCCTCTCAAAAGTCGAACCTTATGATCTGGTCAAGCCCAATGACCTAGCCTAGCTTTTATGCTTCTTCCACGAGTCTTCGTTTATGCACCGTAGATAATCACAAAATCTTCTTCGAAATATATTTATACATTTAAATTAGTGAATTTTATTGTCTTTGGGTTTATTTGACGTCCATAGATTTTTTGTCAACTCCAATTTAGTATGTAATACGTAGATAAACCAGAGATATGAATGATATGCGCGCCTAATCATAATTTAACCACTCGAATTCCATGTTTCATCCTTGTATAATATATATATCTCTAGTTGGTAATCGTTATTTTTTAGTACTGAAATAACACCTCTTTGATAATGGGTGGTATCCTGAATTGAGTAGAATAAAATATATAATTCTTATAGAATAATTGCATATATATATATACACAAACAAATAAAACTAAAATCAAAGATACGTATGCGTAGCCTCAATTAAAGTTAAAAATAGGCCATGGAAGACTTCAACGTGCATGTCCACACCAAAGGACGTCACCTTATCTCGATCAAAACCAATAATTAATCTCCATCTAGCCGTCGTATATCTCATTAAATAACCAAATATACCAAACTAGTTGCCAACACGACCGCAGATCGTGGAAGCAACTAAACAAGACAAAACCCAAACATATCAAACTCCCTCCAATTTCATAGTTTTTATAAGTAAAAATCCAATGCAATCCCAAAGCCTACGTAAAACTCAACATGCAAGGCAAGACCACCAAGCCCATGGTGGCCAAAACCCTCTTCCTCCTCAACCTCCTCCTCCTCCTCAGCCTCTCCGTCGACCTCGCTTTCGGGATTCCATGGGGCAATCTCCTTGACGGATGGCCTCCGATTAGGAACGTCAACGACGATAGCATCCAATCAATGGCTAAGTTCGCCATCCGTGAGTACAACAATAGGTTTGGGGACAACCTTAAGTATGTACAAGTTCTCAGTGGTGGTAGCAGGCCAAGGCGGTACGACCCTGGGAGGGACTATCGGCTTGTTATCTTAGCTTATGATGGCGACTCGAACGAACGTTCGTGTATCGCGGTGGTCTACAAGAACCCAGAAGAGAACTCGTTAGAGCTCGTCTCGTTTAACTTCAAGAATTAGATTTCGGGTGGAGTATGATCGTTGTTTCCAGGCTGAGTACTTAGGTGAAAGGTAGTGGATCATTGAGTTTTTTTATTATAAATTTGGTGACGAGTGTGCGTGGAATATATCCATAATTTCATATTTTTTCAATTTTTTTTGTTTATTATTGATGGATCGTTCATAGCTACAAAAGAAATTGTTGGGGATCCATGTTTGGGTCTTTGACTGTGGTTGTACTTTATCCATAAAGAAGATATTTTTGTGATTGAAATGTAAGATTGTATGATTGCTGAAATATCACCTCCAGATCATGCTTAAATGCAATTTGAGATATAACGATGAGGATATAACTGTTATAATATCAATTAATTTGTTGGTTATATTAATGGAATGAAGTGATGAAGGGAGACGTGGGGCTTTGAAAATTAAGGCTGGCCAAGATTAGTCTTCAAACACTCCACAATGCCCCAGGTCCCTCGTGATGTTCTTTGGAATAATAATTGATATTTTCCTTACGTACCAATCAAAAGTATGAAAATTGGTCACGTACACATGGTTCGACACAAATTGGACTGCTACCTGTTAAATACACTGAGCATGATACCTATCTATCACCGTGGGTCCCACAATCGTGTGCCTCCGTTAACGTATCTCGTTAAGTCGTCGTTATTTTCCTCGTTATCCTCGTAACACGACTTAAAACCACAATTTGGACTCCAATGCTAACCAAATCCCGACTCGATGATGCACCCTACTCCGGAGTAACAGCTGGTAAGGATCAACCTTAATTATTGGAGAGCTCTGCTAGAAGCTGTGCGGCCTCGGTCTCCTCGTCGATCATGCTGAGATCGACAATCTGATCCGCGGAAGGCGACTCCCGACGGTTCTTCCCCTCACACTTGTCACATGTGAAAGACTCACATTTGACGAAGCAGGAGCAGTAGGTGTGGACCCAAACGCCGTAGTCGTCGCGGTCAATCATCACCAATCCGTTGTCGAACATGACGCCGCAAGAGTAGTCGACAGTCCAAGACCCATCCTCCCAGTGCTCATTCGACATCGCAGGGACAAGAGGGCGGTGGGATCTGTTGTTCATCGTTTCCACCATCCTTAACCCCTCATCGACCCCCGACTTTTGCCCTAATTTTACTCCCAATTTCGAGAACCAAAATGGGATTTGGTAGGTTGCATCATTAGGTCGGGATTTGATTAACATTGGAGTACAAATTGTGGTTTTAAGTCGTGTTAGGAGATGCCTTAATGGGATACGTTATTGGAGGCACACGATCGTGAGATTCACGGTGACGGATAGTTATGAGGTCAATTATCAGTGTATTTGATAGATAGTAGTCCAATTTGTGTCGAATCATGAGTACGTTGTCAAATTTTAAATTTTTGATCGGTACTAAAGCAGAAAACCCAATAATAATTAATAGTGTTTGTTAGGATTATGTCTCAAATTTGTGGTTTGGTTTTGGACTTGATATGAGAGACTAATGGGACATCAAGAATTCAAGAGAGCTTTAAGAAAGAAAATTCAAACTTAGAGTGTGAGACCTGCCTATTAGTGTGTCAAATTAGGATGGCATTAAATCTTTCAGGTGGAGTTAATTGTGGTTGAAAATGGAAAAAAATAAAAATTTGATGATTAAGCAAACATTACGAGGGTTCTTCATCGTCGTTTTGGATACATTTACGATATAGATTGCGGAGAGTAGTTTGTCTTAATTTTTTCAGACAGATTGTAAATAAATTGGCGAAAGTGAGTGTTGAACTGTTGACAGGGGCTGGCGGGGTAAATAAATACTTATGGAGCATAATTATAGCATATTACAAGGACTAATAATCGATCTCGTGTAACGATGAGAGATCGGATATGATGCGATAACATTGAAGGGAATATGTTCTAAAAGTTTTACTTTTAAATGTTAATTATTATGAATTGAATGAGAAATCATTTTGTTCCTTGTTTATGTTATTCGTCTTTTAGAAGTGTTAAGGAAGATGCTCTTGGTCCTTAACCGTAGAGCTCTAAAAGATATTGGTTTGCATAAAACAAAAGATATTCGCAATCATGGTAATAAACATGAGACATTTATTACCGAGTTAAGATTATCGTGTTGGTCATAGATCATTGTAGCTCTACAAGTGAGTGACAACACGGGTACGCAAAAGAGGAAAATATTACTTTTGTATACTGAATAGACCTAATAAGTAAAATATTATAGAAATGTGTTTCTGTGTCATTAATATTTTACTGTGTCTTTGGTCCTTTGATATGAGACTTATATCCGATCACTTAAGAAATACTTGATTAGGCTAGTGTCTTGAGCTATCGATAAGTGTAGTGTAAAGGCATTGGTTGGTTAAGTATGACTTTTGTTGGAGAAAATAATTAGTCAAAAGATTATCATTGTCCCTCTTAATTGAGTAATGATATTAATGGGCCCCTTGATAAAGCAAAGTTATAATGTGCACAATGTGATTTAAGTTAAGTCACATATTTATAACTAGCTTAAAGAGATCAAGAAATGAATACTAATATACAAAGATGACACAATACTACTTTGTATGTATTCTTAATATCATGAGGCAAGGGACGGACACAAGTGGTGCACTCCATCACTAATTGGATCGGGTTTTGGTTCGAGCTGAATTAAGACATCTAGCTAATTGGGAACTATAATGTGTAGCTAGATACCGCTTATAGTTTGTGATGTTAAGCTATTAATATCACTGTCAATTTAGCTTAGATCCTCCCATAGGTCACACCATAAAACTGGGAAACAAGAAGGTGAATTTATGTTCATATGATGTATCGAGTTTCGTATACATGTGGTAAATCGATAAAATCATTATGTCATGAAAATGACATATTTAGAATCATGAATTATATATGAGATGTAAATATATCATGGGGTGTGATTGTTTGATATTACATATGATGATATATTGCATAAGATATATAAATTAGCTATAACCCCAAAGATCGAATTTTGTTGGGAATTAATCCAAAATTCGATAAGGCAAATTAATTAATTAAATTTGCTAAAACCCCAAATACGAATTTTGTTGGGAATTAAACCAAAATTCGATAAAGGCAAATTAATTAAATTTCCTAAAACAAAAAAACGAATTTTGTTGGGAATTAATCCAAAATTCGATAAAGGCAAATTAATTAAAGAATTATTGATCATGACTTTGACTTGGTCAATTATGATTAAATTTGGATGTGGATTAATAAATTTAATATTGGGAATTGGTCTTAAGAGAGAAAAACATGGAAGAATTGGTCAACGCATAACCCATGATGTGGAAATTAAAGGAGCCTATAAATAGGCCTAATTTCCTTCATTAAAAATAAGTATATGCAAAATTCTCTCTCTCTCTAACCACCCCAATTAATCCATCCGAAATTCCTTAGTTAATTTGAGTTTTTGGAGAGAAAAATCTCAGGAAAGAAAAGGGGGTTATTAGCTATATTCTAAACCCGTTTGGAGATTGATTGGCTAGCTCTTTTCTCTCCAACCTTGTTTAGAGTTTGGTGAACACTCGGAGGCAATCCACCGGGCGATTCGACCGGCAACGCGACTTCGGATCTTCAAGAGGTTTTAGAGAACCTCTAGGTATGATTCTCTTTGCAATTATTTGTTTGTTCTAATGCATGTTAAATAATTAGGACAAACAAATGCACGTCTATATGAAAATTGAAGAAAATATGAATGTTTCGATTCTATATGTTTATAAAATTTCGAAAAATATATACATATAATAGGACACGAAATCCAACAAACATTGCCCTTGGAAAACACATGTGGCGTAGCTTAACTAGTAATCTCTCCGTGAAATACAGATTCTAACTAGATACCAGTGTAGGTTTAATTTCAATGTACTATACTGATTTCAAAAAAAGAAGTTAATTACAGTTTACTCATCTCGATCTTTGGGTCGTTGGTACTCTGCACCACTAATATTTTAATGCTAAAAAAATAAGATATTCCATGGGTTATTTTTATTAGTTTTCTAAAAAATCATAATAATTTTGAATTTTTAAGTTGTGAGCAATTTATAACCTTTTAGGATCAAAACTAACAAAATGAAGTCAAATGGCAACAAATAAAGAATATAAGCATGCTACGTTTAAAGATTAGAAGTGCATTTTACCAACAACCAAAAGATCGAGAGGATAAACTGCAATTAACCCAAAAAATGCACTTGAAAAACTGAAAGTCAAATAAGGAGTATTTAACCATCTTGAGTCCTAACTCCAAAGGTTGAATATGATCGATAGCATTGTAAAACATATATACGTTAATGTTCCAGAAACACCTAGGCGACCGGATGCGTCCGGTCGCCTGGGCGATCGCCTAGGCGTTTGTGCGACCGCCTAATTCTAGGTGGTCTTTTTTTAATTTTAATTCAATTAAATTTGATAAAATAGATAAAAAATTAGGAAAAATCGGAAAAAATACACAAATATTATCTAAAAATACCATACATGTTTAAGATTAAAAAATACACCTAGTTCCTCGACCAATGCCTCACTAGACACCCCCTCTACCCACCTAAACACTTAGGTATACAATTTATTGCTTAGTAGTACGATTACAAAGGTAATTCAGATCGTAGTCCACACTGATGGGGTCATAAAATCCGGGCTTCTCTATCCTTTGCTGAAACCTTTGCCTTAACTTTTGGTTGTAGTTCACATACACCAAGTCATTCGTCTTCTTCACAGCCAACTTGTTCCTTCTCGTTGAGTGCAACTGCTCGAAGACACTCCAATTCCGCTCATAACCTGATGCCGAGCATGTCAATCCCAACACCCTCAGGGCCAACCTCTGTAATGTGGTCTCTCCCATGTCTGCGCCATAAGATTGCCACCAATCTATAGGTCTTCTTTCCGTCATTTGTCTGACGACCATATCCCTCGAGAATATTCCGAGGGAGTTCTTTTAATGATCAAGTAGACCGCAAATCTTGTCTTGTTCTGCAGGAGTGGGGACGAGCCTCTCTACGACATCCATGAATCCAGGCATATGCTCATTGAAAGCTACATTTCGATCCTGAGGTGGGACGGAGAAGAAAGTACCAGGGTTGAGTAAGAAACCAGCTGAGTGTAGCGGTGATGACATCATCTTCCCTGGACCCCACCTGGTGTCGATGAGGTCGATGACTTGCTTGTACAACCTCGGGTATCCGTCAAAGTTCCTCATGATTTGTTCTTTGGCTTTCTCCATTGCGTCACACAGATATCCCATCGGTGGTTTCTCATCGCCGTCAACAAGTCTAAGAACCTGGACCATAGGTTGTGAGGCCTTCAGTGCCTTCACGACGTTGGTCCAAAAGCCACTTTGTAGAATGGTCTCGACAACTTCAGTAGAGATCTCCTTCTTTTTCTTGTTCTTTATCCAACTTGCATTAGGATCGTTGTACTCCGAGGAAACAACAAAGGCTCGGAGTTTGTCTTTCTTCAGAAACAACCTTTACAAAGTCAGAAAGGCGGTGGCAAATCTCGTGACAGCAGAGCGTAGCAGGTTCCCTTCAATGGCAATTCGCATCCTCTTCAACAACATGACAGAGCTGTTGAAATGTTTGATGATCTTACGAGCTAAAGTAATAGTCTTCAAAAACAGCTTGCCAATATCCTCCAAGATGAGATCGATGCAATGCGCTGCATAGGGAGTCCAAAACAATCTCCTTCTTTTTTGCTGCAACTTACTACCGGCAAGTATGTACGTTGCGGCGTTGTCGGTGACCACCTGAACAACGTGTTCTTCGCCAATCTCGCCAACTACCTTGTCCATCAACTTGTACATGTAGTCTGCGGTGTGAGAGTGACCGGAAGCATCTACAGACCTCATGAACATGGTACATGTTGGACAATTTACTAGAAAATTGATTATATTCCTACCGGACCTATCGGTCCAGCCATCTGTCATCAATGTGCACCCGTATGTTGCCCAATCTTGTATGTACGACTCTAGTATACCTCTAGTGTAGTCAATTTCTTATTTAAGGCACAACTCACTAACTTCATGATACGTCATGAGTTTATGTCCGGGTCCGTAAGTACAAGTAGCGGATATTGCTTCATTCCACTCAGGCGTCCTTACAGTGTTGAATGATATATCACATCTATAAAAAAGCCTAGACTATTTTTGATTAAATGTTTTCCTATCTTTTTTTAAAGGTTCTTTCGATGATTGTTTGTTGGGCGCCGGAAACCACGTCCTTCCCACGTCCGCAAAATGGTCCCCACAAACGTTTTTTTGTCTCTTTCGACCAGGAACGGGGCGAGGACGGGAGGTTGGGGTCCGAGCAGAACTGGACCCGACCCAGTTTCCAGATCAAATTCTATGTTTTCTCTGTCTACATAATCATCAAGACATACATTTTCGTTTTGTAATGTCCTACTGTTTCTAATCATGTATGCAATTATGTCTTGTTTAACAGAGTTAGGAACTTTATCACAAGGTCTAGCATTGCTACTCGGTGTGTGTGCAAGATGTTGTTTGTGACGAGATATACCACCTCTAGTTTCCTTACCACATAACTCACAGACAATGCAGTTTTTATCATTAGCACTAATGTAATGGGTAGTATTCCAACGGGGGTCATTTGTACGGGTAGGTCTTAGGTCATCGTAACTCTCGTGATGCATGGGGAGACTAGTGCCGGGTACGTAGGCCATATCTTAAAACTAGACTAATATAAAAATTTAGACTAATATGAAAATGAAATACTAATTAATTTAATTCTAAAGAGAAGTTAGAAAGAGTGCACTTGATTTTGGCGGTTGAAGATTGAAGAACCAGATCAAAGACTTCACTTTCCAACTTCAAAACTAAGCACCAGACCGGAGACTTAATCACGAAAACTTGATGATTAGAATAGAATTATGAAGAACAAGAGAATGAGAGATGTGTGAAAAATGAAGAGGTTTTGAGGGGTTTATATAAGATTTGGGGGTAGTGGCAAACTTGTAATTTTTGAAAAAAAAATAAAAAAGTTGATAGCTGTTGGAGTACCTCCAACGGCTATCGCCTAGGTGAGGAGACCGCCCATTCACCCAGCTTTGCTGGGAGAAAGGTGGTGGTCGCCCAGGCGACCACGCCGACGGGCGGTCGCCTACCGCCTAGGCGACCGCCTACGTGAACATTAACGTTATACATATGTTGTTCTTATTTATATAATTGATCATCGTCTTGTCTCAAGCCTAGTTTTCTCTTCCCGACCCTGCTTAAATGATATAATAATTTTTTATTTAATATAAATATGATTAGGGTCACGTGAAGCATGTTGAATCTTGGTATAGAGTTACAACGAGGCAGATGATACCTTGAAAATAAAAAAGAAATACTATTCGTCGTTCAGTTTTTACTTAAATCGTCTGTCTCAATTACTTTTTTGCTATTTACAATCCATCAAATACTCATTTCGTCTCGTCTCTTAAACTAAGACTTATGTCTCGGTTTTTCTCCCTCTACCAATACTAATACCACGAAAAAGTTTGGCGAAGCGTCTAGATCCGGTAAATGCCCAGATTTCCCCCCACCTCGGGCATCTTTCTAGTCCCTCCCATGGTGGTCGATCTTCTAATTCGTCTCGATCGTCCGTAAACATGAGTACAAGATCTTGTATGACGACATGTTTGTTGTTATTATTATTACTTCGTTGTTTTTTTCCTAGTAAACATGTTCTTCCAGCTATTATATATAACTTTGCTATTTTTTCATCCTGTAGTGTCCGGACGGATTAACGTCGATAATTTCTCATATGTTGATAGACTTGCAGAAATCATCTTACCATTTCTGGAGATGTGGATGTAGGATTTCTAGTTTAATAGCACATATATATTTTCGGAATTTTTATGCACAATAAGGACCAATTACAATTTTCTATGATTTGTTTCATGCATGCATCGGTTTGATTCAATAACTAATTCCAAAACTTTATTAAAACAAATATGGGCTCCGAATTTCATACCTAGAAGTTCTCTAAAACTTCTTGATGATCCGGAGACGTTGAGGATGCTTGTCGCTGCGCCAGATGCCCCCGAGTATTCACCAAACTCTAAACAAGATCGGAGAGAAAAGAGCTAGCCTCTCAATCTCCAATAGGGTTTAGAATTTAACTACTAACCCCTCTTTAGTTCCTTTGAGAAAAAGATTTCTGAAAACTAAAACTAAACTCAAGAATTAAGGAAAATTCGTGGAGAATTATGGAGAGAGATGTTTGCACAAGAATATAATGAATTAATTCTATTAGGTAATGAGATAAACTTGTATTTATAAGTTCTCTCCAAATTACCTATTCATGTGCAATCTCTTACCCATGATTTCATGCAAACTTCCAATTAACCATCCATTATTTGCTAACAAATAAACTTAGCCACGAATTAAATCAGTTATGGACCAATTCCATGCATGATCTAATTAATTATTAAATTAATTCTGCAGAAACCGTCTGGATCGGTCGACCGTTTTGGAGGTTCGGTCGACCGTTTAGACCAAGCTTCGGTCGACCGTTCATAACTCGGTCGACCGTTCGTAACAAAAATTATTTCATCGCAATGTTCGGTCGACTGACTGATATACTTCGGTTGACCGAAAACGAACAGACGAAATTCCCTGTTACGATCGAGACACATCTGGTCGACCGTGCAACATTCGGTCGACCGTTTACCGTTTAGCGGTCGTCCGTTTTTGCACAGTGCTGCAGACTTGTCAAATTTCGGTTTAACCCCTACAAAATTTGACATTTCGGGATTAGTAGTAAATTCACAACTTATGTAGCATATTATCCTATGTATTGATCAATCATTACACCTCATAATATTTACATCACATATGAATTTAATTTAGATTCTAATTATGTTATTAATCACAACATAATTTTGATTTTGCTTGTTCACCCCTGTGTCATATTTTCTACATGAAACCCGACACATCCTATGAACTCAAAATCCCCATTACTCGTTTCCCAGTTTTGTGGTGTGACCTATGGGAGGATCTAAACTAAGTTGGCAGTGATATTAAGAGCTTAATATCACAAGCTATAAGCGGTATCTAGCTACGCATTATAGCTCCCAATTAGTTAGATGTCTTAATTCCACTCGAACCAAAACCCGATCCAATTAGTGATGGAGTGCACCACTTGTGTCCGTCCCTTGCCTCATGATATTAAGAATACACACAAAGTAGTATTGTGTCATCTTTGTATTAGTATTCATTTCTTGATCTCTTTAAGCTAGTTATAAATATGTGACTTAACTCAAATCACATTGTGCACATTATATCTTTGCTTTATCAAGGGGCCCACTAATATCATCACTCAATTAAGAGGGGCAATGATAGTCTTTTGACTAACTATCTTCTCCAACAAAAGTCATACTTAACCAACCAATGTCTTTACACTACACTCATCGATAGCTCAAGACACTAGTCTAATTAAGCAATTCTTAAGTGATCGGATGTAAGTCTCATATCAAAGGACCAAAGACACAGTAAAACATCAATGACACAGAAACATAATTCTATAATGTTTTACTTATTAGGTCTATTCAGTATACAAAAGTAATATTTTCCTCTTTTGTGTACTCGTGTTGTCACTCACTTGTAGAGCTACAATGATCTATGACCAACACGACAATCTTAACTCGGTAATTAATGTCCAATGTTAATTACCATGATTGCGAATATCTTTTGTTTTATGTAAACCATTATCGTTTAGAGCTTTACGGTTAAGGACCAAGAGCATCTTCCTTAACACTTCTAAAAGACGAATAACATAAACAACGAACAAAATGATTTCTCATTCAATTCATAATAATTGACATTTTAAAAGTAAAACTTTTAGAACACATTCCCTTCAGTGGAATGATGTACGTGCTGATGACAACTGTGGATTTCGATGTGTTGCCGATGTTTTCTATGGTGGTCAAGACAATTGGTTTTACGTCCGTCGTGCAATTTTTAATTAGATAGGGGCGCATCACATTTATGAGCACATTTATTATGACGGTGTGGTACAGTTTTTATGTATAATAAGGATCATCTACAATTTTCTACGATTTATTTCATGTATGTATTGGTTTGTTTCAATAACTAGTTTTAAAAACTTATTAAAACAAACATGAGTCTACGAAATTCATACCTAGAAGTTCTCTAAAACTTCTTGAAGATTCGGAGATGTTGTGGATGCTTGTTGCTGCGCCGGATGCCTCCGAGATTTCACCAAACTCTAAACGAGATTGGAGAGAGAAGAGCTCGCCTCTCGATCTCCAATAGAGCTTAGAATCCAATTACTAACCTCTTTAGTTTCCTTGAGAAGATGACCTCTTGAAACTAAATCTAAACTTAAGAATTTGTGGAAATTTCGTGGAGAATTAAGGAGAGAGATTTTGCATGAAAAACAATGAATTAATTCAACTAAGGAGGTAATGAGATAACTTGTATTTATAAGTTTTCTCCAAATTACCTATTCATGTGCAACCTATTGCCCATGATTTCATGCAAAATTCCATCTAACCATCCATTATTTAATAATAAATAATATTAGCCACGAATTAAATCAATTATGGACCAATTCCATGCATGATCTAATTAATTCTTAAATTAATTCTGCATTAACCGTCTGGACCGGTCGACCGTTTGTAGGTTCGGTCGACCGCTCGAACCTGGTTTCGGTCGACCGTTCAATAACTCGGTCGACCGTTCGTAACAGGAATTATTCCATCCCTATGTTCGGTCGACCGACCGATCACATTCGGTCGACCGTTCGAACAGATGAAAATTCTCTGTTATCGGTCGAGACATGTCCGGTCGACCGTGCCCTATCGGTCGACCGTTTACTGCTAACAGGTCGACCGTTGGAGCACTGTTCCGCAGACTTGTCAAATTTCGGTTTTAACCCCTACAAAATTTGACATTTCGGGATTAGTAGTAAATTCACAACTTATGTAGCATATTATCCTATGTAATGATCAATCATTACACCTCATAATATTTACATCACATATGAATTTAATTTAGATTCTAATTATGTTATTAATCACAACATAATTTTGATTTTGCTTGTTCACCCCATGTGTCATATTTTCTACATGAAACCCGACACATCCTATGAACTCAAAATCCCCATTACTCGTTTTCCAGTTTTGTGGTGTGACCTATGGGAGGATCTAAACTAAGTTGGCAGTGATATTAAGAGCTTAATATCACAAATTATAAGCGATATCTAGCTACACATTATAGCTCCCAATTAGTTAGATGTCTTAATTCCACTCGAACCAAAACCCGATCCAATTAGTGATGGAGTGCACCACTTGTGTCCGTCCCTTGCCTCATGATATTAAGAATACACACAAAGTAGTATTGTGTCATCTTTGTATTAGTATTCATTTCTTGATCTCTTTAAGCTAGTTATAAATATGTGACTTAACTCAAATCTCATTGTGCACATTATATCTTTGCTTTATCAAGGGGCCCACTAATATCATCACTCAATTAAGAGGGACAATGATAGTCTTTTGACTAACTATCTTCTCCAACAAAAGTTGTGCTTAACCAACCAATGCCTTTACACTACACTTATCGATAGTTCAAGACACTGATCTAATTAAGTATTCCTTAAGTGATCAGATATAAGTCTCATATCAAAGGACCAAAGACACAGTAAAATATTAATGACACAGAAACACATTTCTATAATATTTTACTTATTAGGTCTATTCAGTATACAAAAGTAATATTTTCCTCTTTTGCATACCCGTGTTGTCACTCACTTGTAGAGCTACAATGATCTATGACCAAACACGACAATCTTAACCCGGTAATTAATGTCCCATGTTAATTACCATGATTGCGAATATCTTTTGTTTTATGTAAACCAATATCTTTTAGAGCTCTACGGTTAAGGACCAAGAGCCTCTTCCTTAACACTTCTGAAAGACGAATAACATAAACAAGGAACAAAATGATTTCTCATTCAATTCATAATAATTGACATTTAAAAGTAAAACTTGTAGAACACATTCCCTTCAACAGTCTCGTCAGCGAATTGAATAGGGCGGAGGACCTTGTAACGATGATCACTATATGGAGATTTGATGCGACTTGTTCCCGATTGCCAATTTTTACAAGTGTGCAGTTGTGTGTTTTTCCTTAGAGCGGATGGTTCGTTGTACCCGTGTATTACAGTGCTACCTTGGGAGAGCCCGTCTACCATGACGAAGTCATGTAGAGAGTTGATCATTGCTCATTTAGGCAGTTACAGACATTACATTTGCTTAGAATTACTTGAGAGATTTCCAGTACCTCCTATAGCGACCTTGTGGTTTCAAATGCGAGACGAGACTGTTCTTGGATGGGAGGTGGAGTACGAAAGTAGGAGAGCATATTTGGACTAGTTACATAGTAGATTTTGATTGTAATTTGTAATGTATTGGTTAAATTACTGTGCTTTTAATGTGTAATATGTTCGTGTTATTTTTTTATCAGATTTCAAATTTAAAATGCATCACATATAGCAAATAGGGAGAAGATATGTTCGTCAGATATAAATAATAAAAGTACAACAAATAAGAAAATACAAATAATAAGAGTTTAATAGATAATAAAGTAAATACTGTACAAGCCGACTACAACTCATCCTCCGAATCATGGTCGGAAATGCCCAACTGATTCTTCCACGCCTGTATGAAGTCATCACAATCTACACATGCAGATCTCGTCTCCTTGTTTGACATCTGGTCCATATAATCCAAGAACGGTTGCGCAAGCCGTATCACCCTACTCATTCACTGTATATAACATCAAAATTAGTGTACATTAACAATAAAAACAAAATATACATTACAGATTAAAAATAATTTAGACAAACTTACCGCATCGCCACATGTCCTATCCAGTGGTCTCTCGGGTCTCAAGGTGGTACCGCGCACGAGAGATGAATGTGAGTACCTATCAAACCAATCCAAATAATCTGCATGACAAGTGGAGGGGTCGCGGCTACATGTGAGATCGCCAAGGTGAAGTCGGCATCCTCTCGGAAATATCCTCCGAATTGATTCCGCCATCGAAGCGTTGTACCTGACGTCGTACGTCGTCGCAATGGCAGACCGCACTACATGCTCTGGCGTTGGGATGTCAACCAGGATAACCTGAACGTATCCTAACTGATGCAAGACGTGATCAAACAAATAAGGTTCCATGATATCCCGATAACGAATAACGTGCATCAATAAAGTCCTCGGCACAGCCGCAACATGCTCAGGACCATATGACAACCACTCCACCTAAACGTTGACACGTTAATAATAATAATAATAATAATTAAATAAACGTGAATGCTATAGAGTTTTATACCTGCGATGCAGTCATCTGATCTAGCCGTCTACGAATGGAATTGAGTCGCATATCGCTCTTATCCTTGCTCCAGACAGCCCACATACGCGAACGAGGATAACCCGACTTAATGATTTTCTGCTCCCGATGCGGGCGCAAAGGAGGAAAATGCTTATATATTCAAGTCTGCACCAGTGTAAGACAACCCGCAATACAATAACAATCAGCACGGCTAGCTATCCCCAACTGGCAATACAAGTATGTCAACGTCGCCGACCCCCATGAGTACTGATCAATGGTATCTGGGTCCCTAGCCGCTGGTAAAATCTAGGAAATGGATAAAAATGAGGATACTACAAGACGCACTGCTTCTAGATTTATATTTTCTTTAATGTTTTATTGTGCACTTTGTGAAATGGATAATGTATTATGTAATTTTAAGAGTTGAATTGCGTTGAGCTTTTGATGCCCAAAGCTCGCAAGAGAAATGCAAACATTTGCGGTTGGTCATTAAGACAACAATTTAGGTTTATGATTTTTCAAAGACTTAACACTCGTAAGCAACCCATATATTGTACAAGAAAAGTCGGACCTTTGAGAAATTTGTGAAGTTCTTTAACTTGTAAATAACCTAACATGATACTAACAATCTAACATTGACAAATCCATTTTTTTTTCTTCAAAATCTACTACCCATATGTCCAACATCCAAAGATATATTTTTTGATTATTCTTCACCAGCGCATAATTAACTCATGAGATCAAGGGGAAAAACTAATATAATAATACTTTGAGATGGTTCACTCGTACATACATAAGGTCTTTTCTAATGATATTTCATAGAGAGTTTATATCAAAAGTTTGTGTAGGAGTGAGAAAGTACACTACTATCATAACCCAACATCAAGAACTTAGTTTCAGAGATACACGACCATGTTGTATACTCCATTACGCGTAACCAATACTTTTGTCATATTTACGAGTGGATATTTATTCAACGAAAAGAGTGAACATCACATATCAATCGACTGAAGCTCTGAGATCAAAACAATATGATGCTTATGTTGGAACACACTGTAAAAGATAGCTCAATTGCGAGAGAATGCACGATCTTTATGAAGGGAATGTGTTCTAAAAGTTTTACTTTTAAATGCCAATTATTATGAATTGAATGAGAAATCATTTTGTTCCTTGTTTATGTTATTCGTCTTTTAGAAGTGTTAAGGAAGATGCTCTTGGTCCTTAACCGTAGAGCTCTAAAAGATATTGGTTTGCATAAAACAAAAGATATTCGCAATCATGGTAAACCGAACAGCGGTCGATTTTCTGCCTTTGATTATTAAGAGATTAATTTGATCGATGGTTGGATTAGCTCCAAATTTGGTCAAACGTTTTGTGGGTGCATATAATGCATTATGGAATTAATTTGTGAGAGAAATTGTCATAAAACTGTGGCTTAAGAATAACCATGATTAAGAGTAAGATTGAAACCTATAAATAGGTCCTTATTCTCCCTAATTGTGACACACAATTCAATAATTATTTTCTCTCTTAATTCACCACAAAAACCCACGAAAATTCTCTTAGTTTTCTAAGTCTTTGGAGGGAGAAATCTCAGAGGCTAAGGAAGGGGTTTGTAGCTAGATTCTAAGCTTGTTTGGAGATCGATTGGCTAGCTCCTTTCTCTCCAACCTTGTTTAGGGTTTCGGTGAATACTCGGAGGCATCCGGCGCGGCGAGAAGCATCCCCAACGTCTCCGAATCTTCAAGAAGTTTTTGAGAACTTCTAGGTATGAATTTCGGAGCCCTTGTTTGTTTTAATAGAGTTTTGAAACTAGATGTTAAAACAAACCGATGCATGCATGAAATAAATCAAAGAAAATTGTAATTGATCCTTATTATACATAAAAATTTCGAAAATATATATGTATAATTAAACATGAAATCCTACAGTGGTATCAGAGCTTAGGGTTCAATTTTCTCATGATTTATGGCTGTAAACAAATCTAGTTTACCATCTAGGATTTAAACAATTCGTTTTACCGGTTTTTCGGTCTTTAAATGTTTGTTGAAATAATTCTTTATAATAATTCGTTTTAAATGTTTTGAATGTTTAAAACATGACATATAATTATTAGAATTATGATTTAGACATAAGTCTAACTTGCAATAATTTTGTTTTAAGTATAAACGATTATTTTGTAAGAGAATCAACAAAACCGAAAAACTGCGATTCATCTTTCCATTGGAAATTGGATGAACAGCGGTTCATAATTAATTTGTGAACTATGGATGTACGAAAAATGTTTTTAATGGATTTCAAAATATTTTTCAAAGAATTGTTGAGAATTCTAGATGATTGATAAATTAGATTCTGTAGTTTATAGCAATTGTGTGCATGGATGCTTGAGTTGCTTTGCAGGATTGTGAGTTTATATGTTTCAAATCAGACACTACAAATGTATGTAATTATTATTATACAGGGGCTTATGTATGTAAAAGCCAAAATTCTCTCTATTTCCGTCTTTTAGATAGTTGCATTTGCACATGAGAGGTTTTTACATAGGACTTGCACTAGTCGGTTTTATCGAATGTGAGGAGCATGTTTATTTTCTGTAAAACCTACATCTCCGGTGCAAAAGGAAGTCGCCGCTGTAGCGCATCGATCGAGGATCGAAGATCAGGGATCGAGGATCGAGGATCGAAGGGAACATATAAACTCACACGATGTGGATTGTGTGAATGTTTAATTTCTGTTTTTATCTTGATATGCATGTGATGAATGTGTTGAATGTTAGGATATGTATGATTGATAATATACATGATAAATTCTAAATCACATGTTAAATTGTCCAACAAAAATTAAGAATAAATTTCCTTCTTATTTCATCCACTAGCAGTCATTGATCGAGGGATATTCTGCTCGCCCTTAGCGAGAGATAGCTCCCTCTATCTTTGGGAATAGTGGGAGATATAAAGGTTGTCTGTTGTTGTGCCACAATTGAATATATGAGGTGTGTTTCACCCTAGTGAACCCCAAGTATGTTTAGTTGTGAATACAATAGATAAACGTATCTCGTATCAAATGAAAATAAGTTTTCTTAACATTACCTAGAGCCCTCGCTCGGTTTTGGGAAAAAGTTTTTCTTACGAGGATAGGTCGTATTCCCTCATAATTAAAACGACAAGAGTCAAAAGAGTTTGAAGATGCTAAATATTGCTAAAATTCAAAAAGGTTGTGATTAGAAAATGTTTTCTTACCTTGATATTGTAATGTATTCGATAGCCCTTAGCTAGTCTATATTACAATTAATAGGATCTTGGATTGTTGCACATATGGGCAAGATTTTAATTTGCAACATTTACATTTATATATTCGATATATGTATACATGTGTATTAAAACATAAAATTGGCATTAAAACCTATATGATTTATTTTGTAGAAAAATGTCGAACATCCAACCTATCGTACGATCTATGATAGAAAAACACCATTTAGCGAATGATGGCTCGAACTTCATTAGTTGGCAACTCAAACTCAACATCGTGTTAAAGTTTGAGAAACTATCTCACATTTTGGAAGGTCCAATCCCAAAGTGGAATGAGAGATTAACCGATGAAGAGAAAGAGGCTAAGGCCAAGTGGGAAGACCAAGAGAACCAGGTTCACGGTCTTATGCTAGCATCCATGGGTGACTCGCTCCAAGCGAAATACTTGGATTCAAAACCCAAGAAGACCATGGAGGCTTTATCAAAGATGTTCATGGATAGTGCCCGAAAGGAGCGCTATAAGACCACCATCGCACTCACAAGGTGCCATATGGCGGAGGGAACATCGGTATCTATGCATTTTCTCACGATGCAAGGATACCTTGAGAAGTTGGCAAAGCTCTCTTCACCAATGCCCGAGGACATTGCTGAAGATATGATTCTTGGCTCTCTAGCCCCGTCCTTTAAGGACTTTGTGATGCACTACCACGTGCGTGAAAAAGGGGTGAGTCTTGAGGAGCTGCACAACGCTCTCAAAACTGCTGAAGTTGACATGGGCAAGGGTAGGGACAAGCAAGTCCTTGCCGTCCATGGGAGGGGCCATAAGATTGGTAAAGGAAAGGGCAAATCTACCAAAAGTGGTTCAATCAAGAGCAAGGGAGTAGGAGGTGCTCGTGCGAGTGCCTCGAGGGGGAAATCTCAGAAATCTCCAACTCCCAATACGGAGTGCTTTCACTGCGGTGAAAAGGGACACATCCGGCCAAATTGCCCCAAGTACAAGGAAGACCTTGACAACGGAGTGATTGAACGTCGGCGCCCCAAAAAGGCCAAAGGTATATTTGTTATTGAAATAAATTTAGCCACCTCTGTCCAGGATTGGGTAATTGATACCGGATCTTGTGCTCACATAGTTTCTAATGTGCAGCTACTCATGGATAGGAAGGAACTCGTAAGGAACGAGGTAGAATTGAAGGTCGGAAATGGTGCGAACGTGTCTGCGGTTGCACAAGGTTCTGTGGTGCTTCAATTGTGTAGTGGTTTAAATTTATGTCTAAAGAATGTTTATTATGTACCTTCGATTAGCAAGAATATTATTTCTGTATCATGTCTGGATATGGATAATTTTAATATAAATATTTCAAATTCTTGTTTGTCTATATCGAAGAATGGTGTGTTCTATGCAAATGCGTTCATAAGGAATGGTCTCTATTTGCTTGAATTGGATAATAAACAAATCTTTAATATCAATAACAAAAGACTTAAGGCCACTCACAAGAATGATACTCTCTTGTGGCACTATCGTCTTGGTCATATAAATGAAAAACGCATCAAGAAATTGCAAGAAGCTAACCTTCTTGGTCTACTTGATTTTAAATCATTGGAGACGTGCCAACCATGTCTAATGGGAAAAATGACCAAAAAGCCTTTCAAGAAGAAAGGCCCAAGGGCGAGTGGCTTGTTGGATTTGATACATTCCGATGTATGTGGTCCAATGAGTACTAGTGCACGAGATGGTTTCAGGTACTTCATTACGTTCACGAATGATTATAGTCGTTATGGCTATGTTTATCTAATGAGAAACAAAAGTGAATCCTTTGACAAGTTCAAAGAATTCAAGAATGAAGTAGAGAACCAACTCGACAAGAAAATCAAGTCTCTACGAACGGATCGTGGAGGTGAGTACTTAAGTGCCGAATTTGACTCATACCTAAAGGAGTTTGGTATTGTACCTCAACTCACCCCTCCCAGTACACCTCAGTGGAATGGGGTATCCGAAAGGAGGAATAGGACATTGCTCGACATGGTTCGGTCAATGATGAGTCATGCGGAATTACCTCTTTACTTTTGGAGTTATGCACTACAAACTGCGGCTTACACACTAAATAATGTTCCATCCAAATCCGTGGAGAAAACTCCTTATGAGCTATGGAGTGGTAAAACACCTAAGCTCAGTTTTCTCAAGATTTGGGGTTGTGAGGCTTACGTCAAGAAATTGATGTCGACCAAACTTCAACCAAAAGCGGATAAATGCTTCTTTATTGGTTATCCTCGTGAGACAAGAGGATACTACTTCTGGCATATCACCTCCAATCGAGTGATTGTAGAGAGGGATGCCACATTTCTGGAAAAGGAATTTCTAGAAAGAGTAAAAAGTAGTGGGAGTAGGGTTGTGCTTGAGGAAACTCAAGATACTCTACAAGATCATGAAATGAATGATGACATTCAAGATCATGAAGGCCCAATCGAGATTCCTTTGGTTAGTGGGAGCGTGAGCGAGAGACCATCACAAGAAATTGTGAGAGAATCTCAATCATCCCCACCAAGTGTACGTTCAAGAGTTGAACGTGAACCCACTCCTCAAGAAATTGTGGAAGAAGTTCGAGAGACACGAGAAGAACCAAAAGAACTTAGAAGGTCAACAAGGGAAAGGAAGAAACCCGATTTATATCCGGGACTTCATGAAATCATGGTACTAGATACCAATGATCCCTTAACCTTCCAAGAAGCAATGGAAATGGAAGACTCCAAACTATGGCTTAAGGCCATGGAATCCGAAATAGAATCCATGTATGATAATCAAGTATGGGACTTGGTTGACCTTCCTCAAGGGAAAAATGCCATTCATAATAAATGGGTTTTTAAGAGGAAGATGGACATGGATGGGAACTTGACAACCTACAAAGCGAGACTTGTAGCGAAGGGTTTCACTCAAGTTCAAGGAATTGACTATGATGAAACTTTTTCACCGGTTGCCATGTTCAAGTCTATTCGGATCATGCTCGCTATTGCCGCATTTCACGATTATGAAATATGGCAAATGGATGTCAAAACGGCGTTCCTTAATGGGAACTTGGAGGAGGATGTGTACATGGTACAACCTCAAGGTTTTGAAGATTCAAAGAATAGCGAGAAGGTATGCAAGCTTCAAAGATCCATCTATGGATTGAAGCAAGCATCAAGGAGTTGGAACAAACGCTTTGACGAGGAAGTGAAGAAGCTTCACTTCATTCAAAGTAAGGAAGAACCTTGTGTATACAAGAAGGTTAGTGGGAGCCATGTAGTATTCCTAATCCTATATGTCGATGACATATTGCTTATGGGCAATCATATTCCTTTGCTTGAGCAAACGAGAAGTTCATTGAAATCTGCATTTTCGATTAAAGACATGGGTGAGGCTCAATACATCTTGGGAATCAAGATATATCGAGATAGATCTCGCAGACTCATTGGCCTCAGTCAACGTGCATACATTGACAAGGTCTTGGAAAGGTTCAAGATGAACAACTCCAAAAAGGGCAGTGTGCCAATGAGTATGGGTGTGCAACTCAAGAAGTCTCAACGTGCGCAATCACGTAAGGACTTAGAGTACATGAAAGATGTCCCTTATGCTTCAGCAATTGGGTCGATCATGTACGCGAGGACTTGCACAAGACCCGATGTCTCGTATGCTCTAAGCGTGACAAGTCGTCACCAATCCAACGCAGGTCCTGAGCATTGGACTGCGGTCAAGAATATCCTGAAGTACCTTAACCGGACTAAGGATAAGATTCTTGTTTATGGAGGACAAAGGGAATTGATAGCTGAAGGTTACTCGGATGCGAGTTTCACGAGTGATCCAGACGATAGAAGGTCGCAATCAGGATACGTCTTCCTTCTGAATGGTGGAGCTGTGAGTTGGCGTAGTTGGAAGCAAAACACTACTGCCGACTCGACCACTGCTTCCGAAGTGATGGCTGTCGCTGAAGCGAGCAAGGAAGGAGTGTGGATTAAGAAGTTCCTTGAAGAGCTTGGAGTAGTTCCCTCGAGCGAGGGACCAATAGAGCTATTTTGCGACAATAGTGCATCTATCTCGCAAATCAAGGATCCCAAATCACACCACAAAGTGAAGTACATGGATCGTAAGTACTTCGTGACGCGTGACCTCATCGACGAAGGCAAAATAAATCTGTTATGGGTGGACACCAACAGCAACACAGCTGATCCATTCACAAAACCCTTATCCCAAGCCAAGGGCGAAATGCATTTCGAGTCCATGGGATTGAGGAACCATGTAGATTGGCTTGATGATTGATATGTAATGGGGTTTACCCTAGTTATTATTGTTTTATGCATTGAGTATGTATGAGAAAGAAAACTTTAATAACAAGTGGGAGATTGAAGGGAATGTGTTCTAAAAGTTTTACTTTTAAATGCCAATTATTATGAATTGAATGAGAAATCATTTTGTTCCTTGTTTATGTTATTCGTCTTTTAGAAGTGTTAAGGAAGATGCTCTTGGTCCTTAACCGTAGAGCTCTAAAAGATATTGGTTTGCATAAAACAAAAGATATTCGCAATCATGGTAATTAACATGGAACATTAATTACCGAGTTAAGATTGTCGTGTTGGTCATAGATCATTGTAGCTCTACAAGTGAGTGACAACACGGGTATGCAAAAGAGGAAAATATTACTTTTGTATACTGAATAGACCTAATAAGTAAAATATTATAGAAATGTGTTTCTGTGTCATTAATATTTTACTGTGTCTTTGGTCCTTTGATATGAGACTTATATCTAATCACTTAAGAAATACTTGATTAGGCTAGTGTCTTGAACTATCGATCAGTGTAGTGTAAAGGCATCGGTTGGTTAAGTATAACTTTCGTTGGAGAAGATAGTTAGTCAAAAGATTATCATTGCCCCTCTTAATTGAGTGATGATATTAGTGGGCCCCTTGATAAAGCAAAGTTATAATGTGCACAATGTGATTTGAGTTAAGTCACATATTTATAACTAGCTTAAAGAGATCAAGAAATGAATACTAATACAAAGATGACACAATACTACTTTGTGTGTATTCTTAATATCATGAGGCAAGGGACGGACACAAGTGGTGCACTCCATCACTAAATGGATCGGGTTTTGGTTCGAGTGGAATTAAGACATCTAACTAATTGGGAGCTATAATGTGTAGCTAGATACCGCTTATAGCTTGTGATATTAAGCTCTTAATATCACTGCCAACTTAGTTTAGATCCTCCCATAGGTCACACCGCAAAAACCGTGAAACAAGAAGCTTGATTTTTGGTTCATATAATGTGTCGGGTTTCTTATAGAAAATATGACACATGTGGTGAACAAGTAAAATCAATTATGTTGTATATAAACATAATTAGAATCATGATAAATTCATATGAGATGCATATATTATGGGGTGCAATAATTTATTGTTGCATAGGATAATACATTGCATAAGTTGTGAATTTGCTAAAACCCCCTTAAGTTCAAATTTTGTTGGAAATAAATCCAAAATTTGAAATAAGCAAAATCGGGTAGAAGTTCGGTAATCCGTTGAGGTTCGGTCGACCGAAGGATCTATGGATCGGTCAACCGAACGTGGAACGGATAATTGTAATTGATTGACCGAACTTGACCAAAGTGCCTGGAGCTTTGGTACGGTGTACCGAACCAGAAACGGTCGACCGAACAATGTCAAGTTCCGATATTTTCGGTTAACCGAATAGCACTCGGTCTTGGACGAGAATTAGTCCGATCGGTTAAGGAGAATTTTTCCCCTTAAGATTCGGTCATCCGTCACGTACTCGGTTAAACTATCGTGACAAATTCGGTTAACCGAGTGGGACTCGGTAAACCGAACAGCGGTCGATTTTCTGCCTTTGATTATTAAGAGATTAATTTGATCGATGGTTGGATTAGCTCCAAATTTGGTCAAACGTTTTGTGGGTGCATATAATGCATTATGGAATTAATTTGTGAGAGAAATTGTCATAAAACTGTGGCTTAAGAATAACCATGATTAAGAGTAAGATTGAAACCTATAAATAGGTCCTTATTCTCCCTAATTGTGACACACAATTCAATAATTATTTTCTCTCTTAATTCACCACAAAAACCCACGAAAATTCTCTTAGTTTTCTAAGTCTTTGGAGGGAGAAATCTCAGAGGCTAAGGAAGGGGTTTGTAGCTAGATTCTAAGCTTGTTTGGAGATCGATTGGCTAGCTCCTTTCTCTCCAACCTTGTTTAGGGTTTCGGTGAATACTCGGAGGCATCCGGCGCGGCGAGAAGCATCCCCAACGTCTCCGAATCTTCAAGAAGTTTTTGAGAACTTCTAGGTATGAATTTCGGAGCCCTTGTTTGTTTTAATAGAGTTTTGAAACTAGATGTTAAAACAAACCGATGCATGCATGAAATAAATCAAAGAAAATTGTAATTGATCCTTATTATACATAAAAATTTCGAAAATATATATGTATAATTAAACATGAAATCCTACACTTTATAACATTACACTAATGAATACATGAGAGTATTCTTTAATACCTATAACATTGAATTCTAGCACTTTCGCTAGCATGTTTGACATTTTAAATAGAACACATAGTAGTAAAATGAGCTACAATAGTGTTGCATGTATCGCAAACTACTTTCCTCGTTGCAGAGAAAAGTTGAAATATTCCGATTCCAAAACGACAAATAAAAAAAAGGGAGGTCTGAGAGGGTGAAAATACAAAAAACCCTCTAAATAAAAGGGGTAAATCACCGGTCACCCAAACCCAAGTCCGCACCAAAACCAACCAACCAACGACCCTCACGTCCGACGAGCGAGCCCCCACCGGAGGCGAAGATTTGAGGCCAGAACATGACGGCTTCCGGTCGTCGAGTCCCGACGCCGCCCGCCTCCGGTTGCTTCTGCTTCAACTTCGGGCGGCGGCGGAGCAAGGAGGCGGAGGAAGAGGCGGCGGACATGAAGGGGCTTTTCAAGTCGAAGCCCCGCACTCCCGCCGACCTCGTCCGCCTCACCCGCGACCTCATCGCGTACGTCGACTCCGACCCCCGCGATGCCAAGGGCGACGAGAAGGTCGGTATCGTCTCTCTTCGGATCTTAACCGTCTTTGTTGTTGCAGTTGTTGTGTGGTTGGAATCGAATTGTGATGAAGATTTGGAGTGGGATTAGAAATTTGGAATGGAAACGGAGGAAAACTTGAGTTTTTAGATTGGGATGTGTTTTTTTGTTTGCGTGTGTGTGTGTGTGTGTTTTTTTTTTTTGAGATGGAGAAATGTGACGACCGAAGGTTTTGGATTTTTAAGTTTTTTCTTCTTCTTTCTGTTATTGGTTGCTTTGCAGGAAACACGTGGATCTTTGTGTGGTTCTTAATCTGTTAACAAGTGTGTTTTTTTCCTTCCTTTGACCTGGTTAGTGCTTGTACCGCTGATTGTGTAGGACGATAACAAATGACCCACTAGCGTAACAATTAGGATTTCAGATCCAGTACTTTTTTTTTGAAGAGTAAATTTTATTTATTTAATAGCCAATGTGAACACATTTACCGGGTTACAAGCTACAACTAATTACAAGAGGATGAAATTAAAATAAGGATTGCAAAATGAAGTCTTAATCCTACAAAATGAAAGGAGTGGAAGGCCTTAGGCTTCAATATTAATGAAGGTGCTGGGTGAAAGTGAGAGCTTTGTTCTTAGTATTGACGTGAAAATGTTATTATCCTGTGTAATGTTCATAATATCGAATATTTGACATAATCTAATGATCCAGTGCAGTTTCACGTCAGCTGATTAAGATAATGATTATAATAATATGTCTAGTAATAATATAATATGAATCGTTTTAAACAAAGTAATGCTGGTCTCCTTCCTTTCATATCACTGCCCACTATGCAACTCTACACTTAAAAGTTGTTTGTCAAAGTGTGGTTGATTTTTTCTGAACTTGTAACTCTGTCATTTTATATCAATAACTCTATCTTGCTGTTATCCGCAAGAAAGTTTTTTTTTCCTTAGGGATTTGAGACAAATGTAAACTCCTTCTAGACATCTAGTTCAAGTTGTATGTCCTTGTTTGTTTGTTTTCAAAATTTTCAGTTTAGAATTGCCAAAACTATTCAGACATTGTGTCCCCACATGTGCAACCATTTTTTATGTATGGACCTTGAAGAGCTGGAGTAAACCTTGCTGAACTTTCCACTTAATTGGATATGCACCATTCGTAATATACTAATATTTCATCAGAACTTCAAATGGTAAATAAGCTACCTCAAATGAATTTTTTTGGTTCTTTTTTTATTAGAGCATTTGAGATTATTGTTTTTGCCTGGAGGGTTTACTATTATTGTTATTATTTGGTTCAAGAACTATATGTATACATATCTTTTTATTTCACCTTTCTCTTCCTTTTATAGATGGCGGAATTGGGCAAATTGATTCGGGAGTTGAAAGTCATTCTTTACGGAAACAGTGAGTCTGAGCCAGTTTCTGAAGCCTGCGCACAATTAACTCAGGAATTTTTCAAGGAAAACACATTGCGGCTTCTTATTATGTGCCTTCCAAAACTGAACTTAGAGGTATGCACACGTTCAGCCATATACATACATTTGAGATTTTTCAAAGTTTATCGAATAGTTTCAGTTTAGTTAGCTGAAATAGTGAAAAAGGAATTTCAATAATTATGTTTAAGATTTGTTTCCTTATGGCAAACCGGGGTAATTTTGTTATTTTTTGTGATATTAAGATACAGACACTATGGGTGTAGTTTTTGTATTATATGCAGTTGGCAATGTATGTGGTATACTTTTTGTAGATTCGTAAAGATGCTACCCAAGTTGTGGCAAACCTGCAAAGACAACAAGTACAGTCACGGTTGATTGCATCGGATTACTTGGAAGCAAACAAAGACTTGATGGATCGTTTAGTGTTAGGGTAAGTACAACTTTCAAAACTCCATGCATTAAATGATTGAAAGAAAAAAATGCTTGTGGTTAAACTCTTCTACATGCTTAGCTTATTGATATTCAGGCTCTCTTGCTTTCTATATTACCCATCACAAATTGGTTGGTTCTTTACAAATCGTTTGTACGGCTTGAAAAATGACATTAATTTCCTTAATATCATACTTTCTGTAGTTTTCCTTGTAATAATCACTATAGGAATGATCCTCCTTTGAAGTAGTTTTCTTCGATCAACTTTGCCTAGAGGATTTATTGTTAGTCAACTCAAATCAGTACACATATGTACGTATACAACTATTCATGGACTCAGTCATGGATTGTTTGATCTATTGTGGACTTTTATGGGGCTTTATTGTTTATAAACATTGTGATCATTGAATGAACTGTTTATTGACCTGGTCAAATATGAATTCCATCACGTAGGTACGAAGACATGGATATTGCACTTCATTATGGTGCAATGCTTAGAGAATGTATTCGTCATCAAAGTATAGCAAGGTATTCCAAAATCAAATTTGTGACAAATTTAACTCATGAGGCCCTATTTTTTTGCATGTTTTGTTTAGGGTGTGATTTCTATTGATATGTCAAGGGCCTAGAGATATCTATGATTCCTAGCTCATGACTATCATAGTGATGAACTGATGACTTTTGGCCTAATTAACTTAAAAAGACGTGCAGGCTCTACTATGTGGATATATTTGTTAGACAATGCTGTCTTTGTCATGACCTTGACTCATGCCTATTGTCGTGTTTTATGTAGGGGCAACTATATGATGGTTTTATTAAAGTAAGAATGTAGGTTGTCTCATGATAATATCAAATCAGAAAGTTTACCTTTAGCTATATATAATTCTGCTAATAGTACTTGTGCTTCGTATGAGTCCTTTCTTGTTCATGTCATTTTATTTGAAATTGTTGAAATTAATGTGCATTGCAGATATGTCCTAGAATCAGAGCACATGAAGAAATTTTTCGATTATATTCAACTTCCAAATTTTGACATAGCATCCGATGCTTCTGCAACTTTTAAGGTACAATACAATTCCCCTAAAATGTAAAAAGTGTGGAATGTGAAATAGATTGTCAATGAACTGATCAAGGTAAGACTTTTAACTTTTTCAATTTTTGAGTAATGAATTTGTGTTGCTTTTGGTAAGTTCTTGGCCTTCAGATTTGCTTTTATGGTCAACCTTGTCTAATGCTACATTTCCTACAATAGTTTTAGGTATTACTATCCACTGTAGAAGGGTGTATGATAACCAAGGAAAGAAGTATTCAAGTAACCACGTGTTATGATTGTAGACTATGTAACATGTTCCCTCCCTTAGTTTGTGTAGCTTAGTTTTGTATCACAAGACAATAATATAGGATGATAATCAACACATGAGCAGCTCTATGTTCTTTCTTAGAGTTTTAGTTGGTCGTCTAAAGAATGCATGCAGGGATTTAATTTTGCTGCTCCTACTGAAAATTTCACGTTAAGTTGTCATCTGCTTAAATTTATTTCATTTTTCTATCTTAGGAGCTTTTAACAAGGCATAAATCAACTGTTGCTGAGTTCCTTACGAACAACTATGATTGGGTAATTTTTTTTCTAATCTCTTTTCTTTGTTATTGTAACTGCTATTCAGGAATTTACATTTGACTTTTTTCCCTTAGAATTATACATTATAAATAACATCTTTCCTATCATTTAGAGATTCACAAGTCAAGTTTTTGTGCTACATTTTTTATCAGTTTGCGTATAAGTTCGTAGCTTGATTATGTTCGTGACATTATTGAGCTAAGTTTTTCATTCTCTTTTTATAGTACAGTTAAGCTTCTTTTAACTAGATAATGGTTCATTATCAATTACTGATCGTTTATGAATTTTTCCTACCATTTTGGCAAATTTCTAGACAAACTATTGCCGTTCGTAAGTTTCATGTTTTCAAATGAATTAAGCAAATCCTATTGCACCCTTGGATAACTTGCTGATTTATACTTTGCAATGTAACCTTTGGTATTGAGTTGTTAAATACTGTTTACTATGTTACCTTCTGATTGTCTTTTTCTATGGTTAGTTTTTTGCGGAATTCAACTCTAGGCTATTGGAATCTTCAAATTATATTACCAGGCGACAAGCTATTAAGGTATGCATCTGCAAATTGCAATTCATATGCTTCAATAGGAACCTGTTTTACCTTGAAAAGTAAACCATTGTAGTGTAATTATATGGGAAATGATTGTATTTCATTTTTGTAATGCATTTCTTTTCTTAACCTTCGAGCGGTAGGTTGGAAGTAACAGATATTAATCACGTAAGTCAAAATAAATAAATAAAAATAAAATCTCAGTCTTGTTACTTGTCGTATGTAAAAAGTTTACACCAGATTTTTTTTGGATCCCCCATTGGTTGACCTGTTCTCACATTGTGAAGTATGCTGCCGTAATATTTCCTCTGGTTTGTTTTCTCAGCTGTTAGGAGACATGTTGCTGGATCGATCAAATTGTGCTGTAATGGTGCGATATGTCAGCAACGTGGATAATATCATGATTCTAATGAATCTTCTTAGGGTATCAATCTTTGTGCTTTCATGTTATCTTTTTTTACTACAGATCTTTGTGCTTCCATGTGATTCTTTTATTTGCCATCAAAAAATGTTCTCTTTTTTCTTACTACTTGTCTCGAAAATCACTCTTTTGATAAGCTTAATAATTGTTAAAACTGTATTCATTCACTGTGGTGATAGATTAACAGAAGTACAGAACTACAGAGTGATTGAATTCATTTTCTATTCAAAAGGCAATGTTCGTTGCTCATTGTATCTTTGTATTGATCTTGTGGATTTACTGGAATTTTGGAGTTGCTCAAAATCCAGAATGATGGCTATCTTGAATCCAACCTGTAGCGAGTTGGTAATGATTAAAAAAAGTGAGCTGGTATCATAGATGATATATAGGACGAAATGAGATCAAGAGTTTAGAAGCCAATTCCAGGAATGTGCTGAAACACATAATTGTTGTCTAGTTTTCTTAACAATGCCAAAATTTTAGACAGTTTGTAGTGTAAGGGGACCTTTTACAGTGTTTTGTGTTTGTGGCTGATAAAGGTCAAAATAGACTTTGGGATAATGGAGATACCTTAGTATGACAAATCTTGATTCATTTGTTTTCTTATTATATATTACTAATTCTCTAGCATTTCAGCAACTACAAAATGCATTGTATTAGTTTTTTTTTATGTTATACATGTACTTGTAAGATACTAAAGGTACATTAGAAAATTTCAATTTCACTTATTTCTTTACCAATTAAAAAACTCACTTATTTCTTTTGCTTATTGTAGTTAATTTGTGATTTATTTTTTTCCAGGAGTCAAGTAAGAACATTCAAATGGAAGCTTTTCATGTATTTAAGGTAATTAAGGTTTTGTTATGCTAGGCCATTATTAAATTGTTATTTTCTATTCTATATGTTGATTTTCGTATTAGTTTACTGAAATTTATTGAGGTGTTTCTTTATTTTTGTTGTAGCTCTTTGTCGTCAATCAAAACAAACCACCTGAGATTGTTAGCATCCTCATAAAAAATCGAAACAAGCTTTTTCGCCTCTTCAATGAATTCAAGTTGGACAAAGGTACGTGATATTGTTCGACTTTTGGGAGCAATTCTGCAGTAGTTGACTGTTGTAAACGTGGAGCAAATGCTATTTTATTGTCTTCACGTCTTTCCTGTTTCTGTTATTAAAACTTCTAGACCTAATCACTTTTGCCTCCTACACTTTTATTTTGTGGGTGCAGAGAATGAGCAATTTGAGATGGACAAAGCTCAAGTGGTCAAGGAGCTAACTGCATTGGAGTAGAGCAATTGGCTCGGAGATTTATTTATTTATTCATTCTGTAAATTAAGAAGCAGTTAGGATGTTATAATTATACCGTTTGGGGGAAAAAGGATGTTAAAGTTATTATCTTTCATAAGGTTGAGGTAGGTCGCGTAAGCGACCTAAAGAAGTGATCTCCCTTCAGATGTTTTTGATGTCATTAATAAAAAAAAACTACGATCTAATTCATCAATGAAAGTGAAGGAGCCAGTGCAGTCCCACGGATCTGCACAACTTGCACGGTGTGGGGATGATCGAGTGGTGGACCTAGTATAGGAACTGATTCTGAATTCGCAGCTGAAATGCTGAATGATTGGGCCATGGTTCCTCTGGACTATCAAATGGTTACTTGAATACAGCTTTTGCATTGAGCTAGTGACATGCCGATGGCAATGGGATGAAAACCACTATGTTCTGAGACGGCTTTTTTGATGAAGATTTCGAGGTATTCTCAGACGTTGGAGTATGGCAACTAGTAGGAAGGAGTATAGAACCAACTCACTTTTCTTTTTCTGCTGAAACAAACTACGACTTTCATATTTTTGTCATGTATTTCGTCACGATTAAACCAAATGAAACGAGATCCTCCGAAACTTGACCCTATTTAATGGCACAAAGCTTCAGCCTTAGGTGAATCAGACGACTTTTTTTTCCTTTTTCTGTTCCAACTTCCAACTAATATTCTTTTCTTGTAGCTCATACGCAAGTTACATACATGTTTGATGCTACAAAATAAATAAAGGAAAATGATAGACGGACGCTGGCGTCACGGACGCGTCCTACGTGGCACTCTCCATGTCAGCACATAAAAAAGTTTCTTTTTTTACTTTATTCCTCAATACTTTGGTTATCCGTACAAATGTCTACATCTCTCCATCCCTCATTAATGCGTCTCAAATCACTCCCTTCCTTCATCATTTTGGCGCTCTTACACAGCAGAAGACTTGTTATTCATCTCAAGATGCGTCTTCCTTTTTCTTCCCTTCTCTTCTGTGGTCCTTCCTCTGTACTCCAATGGAAATCGTTCATGTGCCCCCCCAAGTGGAGCAGCCTGCAAACGTTCCTAAGGAGGAGATGTTTTTTCCTTCTTTCGAAGAAGTCAAAACATTTTACGTGGCTTATGCCGATTGTTGTGGTTTTGGTGTTAAGACAAGGCAATCTCATTACGATCGTGGTGTTGTTATACGGGCCACGCTGACTTGCTCCAAGGAGGGAACGACACCACCAAACCAAGGGCAAGGAAAATTGAAGCTTATGTTATCCAGTAGAGTCCAATGCACTGCTCGGATAAGGATCTCCGGAAACCCAGAAAGGGGTTACCACATTAACTTTGTGGATCTTAAACATAACCACGCCATGCTTGAAGAGGAGCAAATGTGTTTTCTCAGACAAAAACGAATCGTCCCTGAGGCTGCCAAAGCACGCATATCGTGCAATGATAGTGCTGGGATATCGGCTGCTAAGATCATGCAATCTTTTGTGGTCGAGGCTGGAGGTCATGACAAATTGACTTTCAACGAAAGGGATTTAAGGTTTGTGTTCTTTCTGCCTAACATAATTGAAGTTCAACATTTTGCGTCTGGTTTTAGTGGTTTCTGTGTGCAGGAATGTTGTAAACGAAGTCAGAAATTTAAAGATGAGACTTGGTGATGCACAAGCTCTTCAGAACTATTTCATTAGGATGCAGAAGATCGATTCCATGTTTTTCTATGTAATGGATATGGATGACGAAGAAAGACTACGGAACGTGTTTTGGGCTGACTGTTGTTCTAGAGCTGCATATTCATACTTTGGAGACGCAATATGTTTCGACACCACCTACATTACAAACAAATACGACATGCCTTTTGCCCCATTTGTAGGAGTTAATCATCATTTCGAGTCAGTTTTGCTCGGTTGCGCTTTGCTGTCTTCTGAGACCACTGAAAATTACATATGGTTGTTCCAAACATGGTTGTCGTGCATGAACGGTAAGGTGTGATTGTTCAGTTTAAGCTATTTATGTGTTCGGTTTAAGTGGTGGAACTGTTGGGTTTAAGTGGTGGAACTGTTCGGTTTAAGTGGGGAACTGTTCGGTTTAAGTGGTGGAACTGTTCGGTTTAAGTGAGTTGACTGTTCGGTTTAAGTGGTGTGACTGTTCGGTTTAAGTTGTGGGTCTGTTCGGAATAAGTTGTTTGTATGTTCGGAATAAGTTGACTGTCTGTTCGGATTAAGTTGTCTGTCTGTTCGGATTAAGTTGTCTGTCTGTTCGGATTAAGATGTGGGTCTGTTCGGATTAAGTTGTGGGTCTATTCGGTTTAAGTGGTTTGACTGTTCGTTTAAGTGGTGGAACGGTTCGGTTTAAGTTGTGGAACGGTTCGGTTTAAGTGGGTTGACTGTTCGGTTTAAGTGGTTTGACTGTTCGGTTTAAGTTGTGGGTCTGTTCGGATTAAGTTGTCTGTCTGTTCGGAATAAGTTGACTGTCTGTTCGGATTAAGTTGTCTATCTGTTCGGATTAAGTTGTGGGTCTGTTCGGATTAAGATGTGGGTCTGTTCGGATTAAGTTGTGCGTCTGTTCGGTTTAAGTGGTCGGTCTGTTCGGTTTAAGTGGTCGGTCTGTTCGGTTTAAGCTGTGGGTCTGTTCGGTTTAAGTGGTCGATCTGTTCGGATTAAGTTGTGGGTCTGTTCGGTTAAAGTTTTCAAAGTAGGATTTTGTACCTTTCAATATATGACTCACTCCTTTTAAATTGCCCCCCTTATGCAGATATACCCCCCTCTCAGCCATAATAACAGATCAATGTGGTGCCATTACAGCTGCTGTAAGGAATGTCTTCCCAGATTCAAGACACAGATTCTGTATATGACACATAATGAATAAAACTCCCTTGAAGTTGCCGATGCAGTATCGGAAGCACATGTTATTTGATCTAAAATTGATTGTATATGATTCCAAAACCCCAGCAGAATTTGATCGTAATTGGCAGGGTTTCCTTCTTGATTTTGACCTGCATAACCATAGTTGGCTCAAATCGATTTATGCAATCCGAGAGTCGTGGATACCTGCATTTGTTGGTGATAGTTTTTTCGCGGGAGTGACATCTACTCAGAGAAGCGAGAGTATGAACGCCTTTTTCGACAAGTATCTTACTTCGAAGACCACCCTTAAGCAGTTTGTTCAACAATACGAACTTGCGCTCCGCCACAAGTACGAGAAGGAAGCTCAATCAGATTTTGATTGTCTTCATAAGAGACCCAAGTTGGTTTCAATTTATCCATTCGAGAGACAGATGAGCGAGTTGTATACGGTAGGGGTCTTCAAGAAAGTGCAGTTAGAAATTGGGAAGATGATATACTGCGATATAACGGAGGAGTACAATACGAATGACACATTTCAGTACAAGGTATCTGAACGTGTTTTGGCTGGTGAGAAGGTACTGTCGAAACGTTTCCTAGTACAAAACATATCCATGAACTTCACATGTGATTGTAGAATGTTTCAGCACGTTGGCCTTCTATGCTGCCACGTTTTTGTGGTACTTGGACGCTTAAATCCTAATACATTGCTCCCAGACTCTTACATCGTTAATCGATGGCGGAAGGATATTCGAAGGAGCTATCGAGATAAGATGTACCCAGACGATGGCGTAATGGAGAAGGATGCGCTTCGTCGTCACGACGACATCATGGGTCGTGCCGTTTGGATAGCACAGGAAGCCTTCATTTCCCACGAAAGGTATATTGAGGCCGTGAAGTGTATTGAAATGCTTAAGGCACGTATGCACACTACCCAGTTCTTGGTTCAACTTGATGAACCTGAGTGTGCGGGTACATCGATTCTTAATCCAGATAATGTCAGACGTGTAGGAAGACCGCCGACTAGACGTCGAGTGTCTTTAGCTGAGAAGATAATTAAAAAAAGCCATAAAAAGCACGCCCAACAAGAGAAGAGAAAGTTCAAGATGAAGGTTAAATCGTCGCTTCACGAAGTCGCACCAAAACCCGGGGATCCTGATTTCTCTGATTGGGACATGAATTTGTATTACGAGAAACTTCCTCCTTAATTTAATATTTCTTGTTATTTTCAGTTCTTGTAAAACCAAGAAACTTCTAATTGTTGATCTGTTTGGATTTGTAAATGGTTGTTATACACGTTCAGTTCGTATAAAACTGTGTCCTTGTTCGGAATATGTTGTGGGTCTGTTCGGAATATGATGTGTGTCTGTTCGGAATATGTTGTTTGTCTGTTCGTAATATGTTGTGGGTTAGTTCGGAATATGTTGTGGGTCTGTTCGGAATATGATGTGTGTATGTTCGGTTTAAGTTGTGTGTTTGTTCGGAATACGTTGAGTGTCTGTTCGGAATAAGTTCTGTGTCTGTTCGGAATATGTTGTCTGTCTGTTCGGAATATGTTGTGTGTCTGTTCGGATTAAGTTGTTTGTCTGTTCGGAATACGTTGAGTGTATGTTCGGAATATGTTGTGTGTCTATTCGGTTTAAGTTGTGTGTCTGTTCGGAATATGTTGTGTTTCTGTTCGGATTAAGTTAGGTGTCTGTTCGGATTAGGTTGTGTTCTCCAGGCCCCCAACCAGGGCTTCGTGAACCGCACTTGCCCATGCGTATCTGTTTATGCGTCTGATGTTCCTCAAATGGTGCATGAACCATTGCCTCGGTCGAAGTGTTCCATCATAGAACAAAAAATGGTTGAAGATGAAAGAAATCAGGAGACAAACGTACTCCTCCGTGTCGCCCATGGTACTGCTTGCCAGCAGATGACCTAAAAGTTGTGTGTTGTCAAGGTTCACCCCTTCTCGCCTCTGTACACCCAATGGTTCCATCACCACGGTCTTCCCATGCATACGTAACCCCAAAATTAGGGCAACGTCTTCCGGTGTAAGGCGAACTACCCCTGATCCTATTCTCAGCCCCACCTCCTCCGCATCGTAGTGTTCGACGAACAGACCGACTATTTCGTTGTCCGTAGTAATGTTAAGAAGGTCTAGGAAGTGACCGAAAGGGGTGCTCCGGAAAACCTCCTTCTCAACCTTCTTCATCCTGTCAAACTGCTTTCGGATGGTCGTCCAGGAGCACCGGGATTCCCAGAAGTAGTAGGTGGTTCCCTAAAACAAAAAATTGAAAAAACGAAAGTTCAAAAAAAGAACGACCAAGGGAAGAAAAATAATATAGACCCACCGGTTCTGGGACAGGTTCGCTATCGACGACAGGAGTCGAAGAATCCATTATGGTTTAGAGGGGAAGAAAGAAAACCGGAATAGGTTCACATGTACGTTTCCTCCGTTCACAGGTAATCCACCGAGAAAGAAAGCGAGACTCTCCCTTTTTCGGTCTGGATATTTGATATCTAACTCGGTATCGGAACCGTCGTTCGTGGGGTGTTTGCCGCTGTCTTATCAGGAAAGCAACCGTCGTTTTTCGAAAACCGTCGAAAAAAATTTAAAACACAATTTAAGGCGCGTTTCGAAAGGGTGACATAGCAATCCGACTAGACGCTGACTCGACAACTTTTTGAGTGCCACGTAGGACGCGTCACGGACGCCCGCTTCCGTGTATAACGACCGATAAATAAAAGCCATGCGCATATGAAAGTTCCAAAACTATATGCGCAGAATATTCCCAATCCCTCCCAATTCCAGAAGAGTCAGAACCCTTTTGCTCACATTTCCCCAAACTCCACCACCACTACCAATTCGTACAACAACCTCATCAGATCTTCACATTTCCACATTCCCAGATTCCACTCCGGGTATAAATAAAATCAAGCAAGCAAGCATCCAGTCGTCGTTTGCTTCCATCTCCAACACGTCATGGGACACACCGGTAATAATCCCGTTTCGAGACCTCTTCCTGGTGGAGTGGTGGTGATTTTTAAGGATATATATTTTTTCGTTTTGTGTAGTAGATTCGAGCACGAAGGAGTTTCTCGATGCGGCCGTGGAAGCGGCGAAGAGCGCCGGAGAGGTTGGGCTGATCCTTGCTTGCTTTGGGGTTTTTTTTGGTTTTTTTGCTTGTTTTGGTTTGGTGAAATGTGTGGGTTTTGGTTTTGCAGCTGATAAGGAAGGGGTTCCACGAGAGAAAGACCATTGAGCACAAGGGCGCGGTCAGTTTTCTTGATTTCAGATTGGCGTGGATTTTCCAAAATGCGATGGTTTTTTTTTTGGAGTTTGTGTATTTCACTTCTGGTTGTTGTCTAGTACATTGTTGGAGAGTTGAGAGTTCCGGTGGATTGATAACTCATAAGATGAAAGTCTTGGAAAAGATAATCTCCCGTTGCTAAACACGAAAAATGTGCAACAATATGTAATAAAGTTGGATCCACTGTCGACTACCTAGAATTCCAAGTTTTCTTGAGGTGGTGGACCAACTAAATGTAACCACTAGGATCTCTCTGATTAACGGTTAGCTTTTGGCGATCAGTTATGGGAGGTTCTTATTGGACATATATGCTCTAGTAGCTGACCTGCCACTGCCATTTTGTGGTCTCTCTAGTATATGTAACATTTCATCAACTGCAATAAACAAGTGAAGATTTGAGCACTTTGGCCCGACGGTTTCAGGCTAGAAGACTAGGAGCTTCGGGTTGAACCTCTCATGGTTTGTGGTTTTCTTATCATGAATTGGTTATCTTAGTTTTCAGTATAGGAAGCATTGCGCTTGTTGGGCACGTTAAACAGTTGGTTTTTTCTTGAATTGATACTGTTCGAACCAGAATCAATGTGCTTGTGCATGACCGTGTTTGAAATTTGGTGCTGCTTAGAGTGTCAACAGTTTGTCCTCAAGTATATTTTGATTTTGGGGTTCGTTCTGTGCTTTTCTTCATAGGACACTTATAAATTGTGAGCAGTTGCAATTTTTTAACCTTTGTGTTACATGGTTGGGCAGACTCACAAATGAGAGTGATTGCTTGCTTTAGTTCTTTCTGATGGCATAGTGTGCACATTCTATCCTTCTGAAATTTAACCATGACATTTTGTGTAATCGAAACCGTATTTTTGTGTGAAATACAGGTAGATTTGGTCACTGAAACAGATAAGTCATGCGAAGAACTCATATTTAACCACCTGAAGAAAAAATTCCCTGAACATAAGGTATTTTAGTTTCTGTGGTATATGAAGCTTAGTAAAGTTCAATTCATTTGCTGAAAAGTGTAACATATGGGAGCATATTATACCAGGAACCTTTTGCATTTAAGAATACCATAATAGTTATCGTTTATTCTTGGTGATAGTTCATAGGTGAAGAGACATCTGCTGCATTTGGAACAGATGACTTGAGTGAGAATCCTACGTGGATTGTCGATCCCCTCGATGGCACAACCAACTTTGTTCATGGGTTTGTACATTGCATGAATATATTCTTAGCATTTAACTTTCTATATTCTTGATTCTCATCTTCCATTATTGTAGGTTCCCTTTTGTATGTGTGTCAATTGGTCTTACTATCAAAAGGATTCCTACTGTTGGTGTAGTCTACAATCCAATCTTGAATGAGGTAAGATTGGATGATGTTTGCAAGTTTGCTTCCCTTTTCTATGATCTGAATTGATATTGTGATTCTGAGGAGGAATAGGTCTTGCAATTTTTTCTCAGTTCACATTTTGAAATGGTATGGGGCATTTGATGGATAATTTGGCATTATAATTTATATTGCGATCATGGTGGGCCCTGAACTGCATTCGATGCACAAGGCTTTAATGCACAAATTATTTTTGAGTGGTTGCAGTTTCAGGAAATAAGGTCTCATAGTATTAACTTTATGCCATCCATGTAAGAATCTTAGGTATCCATAGATAGTCACTGAGTTTGGTAAAGTCACTTGTTTCTCTCGTATGTACGTTTACTAAAGGTGCCAAATTAAATATGCACAGAAATCTCAATGCAGTCTTTTTATATCAGTTGACAATCGTGGAATTCTTTTACATATAAAAAGTGAGTACAATAAAAAAAGAAGTAATAAGCAATCACAAGCATGAATTTTTAAGTGATTATGATTCTCAACCTCAATTATTTTGGTTCGTATAAAGTATAGACAGACATGCCTAAAGTTGGCACACTTTTATACAAGGACATGGCCAAAATAGAGGATTAATATCTATCTGAGGCTCCTATCGTGGATTTATCATCAGATATGCGTTCCATGAAAATGATCATAATCCCACTCAAAATTTAGAACAGAGCAGCAATTTTGATCCAAAACATTTTTTCTAACTTGCCACCAACAAGTTGGATGATTTTTTTTTTCTTTTTTCACTTGGCCAGTACCATCTTGCTGAAATTTCAGTTGGTTTTAAAATTATTTAAAGAATTCTTGTTAGAAATGTTGATGATATATTGTTAATTGGTTCCATAGTTATTTACTGCAATTCGAGGAAAAGGGGCATTCCTGAATGGAGTCTCAATTAAAGGTATGAATGTCTATTAATTTCAGTTTTCAGCAAGGTGCTAGCATGCAAATGTACAATCTTGAAGTGTGACCCCTCTGACCTTCTATAATATCTGGCAGCTTCATCACAGACTGAGTTGGTGAAATCACTTCTCGGAACAGAGGTAAAATTTGAGGCTCGATTAGTGCACCATGTCCTTGCATTGTTTTGTCAGCTAATCAGCTTGACATAATAGCCTACACTTTATGCACATGAGTTAAGCTGAGTCACAGCATATGTGATCATGAAATGATATTCTTAAGTTCTCGCATCCATAAATAGACAAATGATATGTATGCTTCTCTTTTTTATCTCCTTTTAACTCTAGGCTAGATTTGGATTATGCAAGCAGGCATAGAAACTTGCCCTTGATACATATCCCAGTTTGAAACATGGGTTGCATAAAATGTGAGCCACTTACAAGTAGTGTTGTGTTTCTTTCTGGCAATTGCAATATTCTAAATAATAAACAAAAACAGTGTATAGTTGAAATATATACATAATTGAAATATCGATACAAGGGAGGACTTTGTTCTCATCGGCAGGCTGTAGTTATCCAATTTAAGTATGTATAAATGTTAAAACAAGTTGTATACATAGAAGTAGAACCAGTTTAAATGAGCACGGGTCATAATAGACAAGGTTCAGAATGGAGAATATTTTACCTTCAGCTCAAATTAAGCCATGCTATTCTTATTGCTAACTATGAAGGTTATGGGATATTTTGTTGGATAATCTATTGCCAAAAATTACTCTCTATTTGAACATGTTACTGGTTTTTGATGATTTCATTTGCCTGTAAACTGTTGCTTTTCAAATGCTATGCACCTAATGCATCTTCGCACATTAAAATTCTAAATGGAGTGAAAACTAAAACAAGACCATCTCTTCCATGGAATGGTTATAAACAAGAAATTGAACTTGGGTAAGAGAAATTAATGTTTTTGAAAATTAACAATTATGCAAATCAGAGGAAGTTATGTGATGTAACCCATGTATGTCCCATTAGAATTAAATGATTTATTTTTGCATTACCAGAACCATGTCCTGTGCTTCTACTAGTCTTCCTCTTTAAAATCTCTGTTGATTTGAGGTTTTTCACTTATTTTCGTAAACTTTTGTGTAAACACCATGAACTGGATAAATGAAAGATCTTGTTTGGAGGATAATAAATTTTGATTTTTGTTATTGGAAGATCTTATGGTACTTCAAACACCAAGGCCCTGGGTGTGTAAATAGGAAGTTTTACATCCTAGTTTCAAGTAGTCTTGTTTCAAAATGGTGTCCATTTTAGTATTTAATTTTTAAATATCATGGAATGCAATATCAGATGATGTTTGGGTAATTTACAAACTTGATTTTTTAGCATTTCCACAAATACTGTAGAATGCTTAAATGACGTAGAGGGGAAGATAAACGATAGACACACCCCCTTGTAATTTAGTTTAGACACCCTTATAGTTTTCCAAACTAAATTTTTAGAAACCTATCTTCAGTCAAAATCGTAGTTTTCTTTTCTAGCACCCTGCATCCAAATAAGATCCAAGTCATTTCCTAAAGCATCTTCAGAATTTCTCACTTCTGAATTCCAGCAACATGAGTACATCAAGGTCGGCCATTGGCCAATCTTTATTGTGTTCCCCTTTTAATTTGGAATTCAGAAGTTGTGCTTATCTTCATAGGTCGGGACGACACGTGACAAGGAGACCGTTGATGCTACTACTAACCGAGTCAACAGTCTGCTTTTCAAGGTAAACATTGGTCACAGGCCTCACATTTTATTTGGATTTGAAGATAATTTCAAGCATGTTATTCTTTTTGCCATTTCAGGTCAGGTCCCTGAGGATGAGTGGCTCTTGTGCCATGAATCTTTGTGGAGTTGCATGTGGCAGGCTTGATATGTGTTATGAACTTGGTTTTGGTGGTCCTTGGTAAGTTTGCAATGAACTTATAGAAATGTATTTGATCATCATTTAACCAACAACGTTTCAATGTTCGACACCTTCAGGGATGTGGCTGCTGGAGCTGTGATTGTTGAGGAAGCTGGCGGTCTGGTATTTGATCCGTAAGTTTCCTTTAAACAACATCATGGAAGCTATATCTTTTCCTACAACCTTCAGAAAAAACCCTGTGTGTGGACAAAGTTCCCATTTTCTAATCCAGTTCTCCCCTTAATTTGTTCCCTCTTCTTTTGAACAGGTCTGGGGCTGATTTCGATATCATGTCTCAAAGGGTGGCAGCATCAAACGGCCATCTGAAGGAGCCATTCGTGGGTGCATTGAAGGAAGCTTGTGAACAATTGAATGGCCAATCAAGTGCTAGATAAAGAACCCACATCATACTTCTTCGTGTGGCTTGTCTTAACAAGGTCATATATTGCTTGCCGATTTTTGAATCTGCTTGATTGGAGTTTCATGGGTGTGACATCCCCAATTTTAATCAAATGTTTGAATCTTAAACATGACAATGTAAATCACAGTGGTGTGGACTGGATTGACGATGAATTAATATGAGTCATGGGATGCTTCATGGTCGATTAGAAGTCAAAACTATGATTTTGACGTGATTAGTGTCATTGCTGTAATATGACGGTCAGAATTAGAGCTTTCAAACTGGAAATATTCCATGATATAGGAAGACCACTTTATTGCTGCTGATTGTTAAAGGTCATGGATTCATTAGATTTCACTACTAGATGGATTCGCTTTTACCCATATTTAGAATGTATTATAAAGATAGTAATTCAATTAAATTAGAGGTGTTTGTTTCAAAGGAAGCCAAATTTAGTTCTTTTACTACAGTGGAGAAAAATAGAGGTTTAGTGCTGCCGAGGAAAACTGTAGTCATGGTTTGCAAGTTTGGTTTTAATTCAAACCTGTTTTGTTATTGTTCTCCTTAGACCGTAACCTCAAAGTGTGGTATCATCCAGCACTGATCGAGACTTTAAGATCAAATTTACGCAGAAGATCATTCCTTTCTTTTTGAATTTTTATCCTCCATTTGCGATCAATCAATATTGTGCTTTAAATTTCACTATACATGAGTTGTTTGGCGGTTCTCCCAGTTGAAGGATTTGTCTCAGGATCATCTCGCGTTACATTGACATTGAATCTGTTTCCTACTTATGGGATAATTATTATACAATACCGAGATAATTTTCAGTTGCATTTTTTATGCAATAAGCCAATAACAACTCTAATTAATTATTACGGAGTGTATATATTTGTTTAAACACAATAAAACATAGGACAACTAATATCTAACCATAGGGACAAACTATTTCTTTGATAAATTAATCTATACACGAGATTTAAGTTCAATATTTTACCGCATTCTGTTTTGAATATACAATTTTTTTACTTGTGTGCGTATTAAAAAAAACATACTGTCCTGAAAGTTTCGAAAAACATGTAGATTAATTCAGTGATGTGGAAGTCGTTTGCAGAAATGAGTTTACCCCTCGGACTCTAATTGAGAATAAAATGGACAACAAGATTCCAAAACATCAGAGGGGCTATAACTTTCAATCATTTCGGAAATACAAGATTAGATCTTGACTCACACAATCGAATGATATCCTCTTGACTTCGCATCCACCATCATTCATCCAGCTTATGTTGTCCCAATATCATTGATTAACATTCTCACAATTTTGCTCAATCATCTATTATGTATGTTTCTCAACTTTGAACAAAAGCTTATTTTGGTCAGGATGCTGGTGATGAGGAAAAACAACAAAAAACATGTGCATTTAATTAATAATGTTAAGTTGAGACTTGTTAGTACCCGAGTGCTGTGTCAGCCAAGTATATTGTGTCCGTAGTATTTCACCTAGGCAATTATGTTAGATATCTACCATGCATGCCAAACAAAATTTCTTATCCATACCTTCGATGTGGTTAAAAATCAGTTTAATGCTATGAAATGTAAACTCATCAGTTTCACCACCTTAAATAATGGAAATAATATATAGACTTATATGCGTTTAAATGTATCCATATTATTTATATTGTGTTATTATCCAATTTATTTCTATATAATACCTTCACTTTACAACCATGAACTCCTCCCTAGCTAGCTAGATCCCATTAAATCTTCGCTCTCTCCAACCACCTTAATTCCGCTCGTTATTCGTAATACGTTTAAATATAATTTCTATTAATTCCTAGTACCGTATTGATATTTGTCTTACAATTCAAGGCTCAAGGTTAATTTCTATTGATATATATATATATATATCACAATTGGTGCATCCATGAGAAAGCTATCTAACTAATAATTTAATTATTTTTGCACCAAACGCTGCGCAACACAGGAAACCAAAGTCACGAAGCTACCCCCAAAAACGGGTTGAATCCAACAAATCCAACACGTATCATGTTTGAACATTGTTGTTGTCTACAATGAAAATAAACAGTCCATAGCCGACACCAAACTATTGCCACAACCAATAGCTAGTCTATCTAGACATCACCAAGAAGAAGAAGAAAGGAAGAAATCTATCAGAGCAAACTCCCCAACACAAAATGATAACTACTTTGGTGCATGAAGACCAAGACACACCCACATATATCCAACCAAGAATCTTTCAACCACATAACACCATGAGGATCACTCTTATTAATGGAGAGCAGTTGGCCACCCTCACCCTTGTTCTTTCACATCCCCAACCAAAAAAAGAGGGAAAATTTGCAAGCCCAAGATTCTTACTTCCTCCGTGCATGTTCGTCTTATGTTGTTGTTTTGTAGTGGGGGAGACACTTTGGGGTTGGTGCATGAAAGCTTCAATTTCGAGACTTCTTATTCTTTGTTTATTGGTGCGACACTGGCATTGGATTATGAGATGATGTTTATTTGTGGGTGGAGGTTTGTGTGTTTGGGAAGGAGTTGTGTTTGGTCTTTTGTTTGGGGTGGTTTAAAGAATTAATTAATGCTTGTGTTATAAGCAACGGCTATTTAGTTGACGACTTTGGTGGTGCAAGGGAGGTAATTGGTCTTGTTAGATTTGGCATTGGATTCGGTCAAGGTGAACAATTTGTTAATGTTCTCCATGTGTGACTACATTGTTCAATTAAAGTTTCCTAAGAGGACATGCAATAAAAAAAGATCCTTTTACTATTTTTATTCCCTTGAAATCGCGAATCACGATTATCTTGAGATAATAAAAATAGAATAGGATCGTGTGTTAAAGAAATATCACGAAAAGAACTTCTACGATATGTATTGTACGTTAGACACCATATATATGTACCCTTTATACATGTTTTATTTCTATTCCAACTAACTTGAGATGTCGTGCGATGCGATACACGTAGAAGTTGAATTTCAATCATGATTATTCCAAGACCGAAGTAATTATATTAACTGAACAGTACGACGTAGCAATGTTATTGCAATTTGTAATTCATGAACTTTAGAAATAATTAAAATATCCATCCTACTAAAACGTGTCTGGGAAGTATTTGATCAATCTCCTAATTCTATGCAACTAATTCCATCACTGTTGCCACAATGAAAGGGAGTCATGCATGTGGTCATGTAACAACAATGCAAGCTGAAAGGGAAAAGGCGAAAAGCATACATTATCCCAATACGCCGAGTTGTCCACATGAAAACGACTTGACGAGAAGCAAAACCCACGTAAAAAAAGTGAACACGATGCATGTGGATGTGTATATTTAGTTACTTTATCAAAAAGTACAATTGCTATAATGCTATGTAAGAATTGAAATTTATATATTGTTTCTCAGTTGAAAAATTATTTCAAATTGAGATTAGAATTCATGATAGAAAAAGTTAGAGCAACGTGTAAAAAAACAGTCTTTTAAACTTCTTCACCGATAATCGATCTCATAAAGTCAACTATGGTACATAGGTTGTCAGTTTGACATCATATATAGTAATGCCAGGAAATAAGATGAAATTGAGAAAGAATTGGTTGATATGAGTGTGGATTTGTGGCATTGCCCTTGTTATAATGTTTTACAAAATTCGTCCCGGCCGGTAACAATACTATTCTTACAAAGCAACGTCGTTGAAACAAAGACAACCACCAGACCCAAATTAAGAATGTGGGAATATGTTGTATATTTCGAAAGAGTGAACATGACCCTCTTCCTAATCCTTCAACGCAGCTACCAAATGAGTTTGGAATCCCCACACGTTGGATGTGCTGGAGTGGAGTGGACGACGCCAAGAGAGACAAAACACAATCCCGTGACGTCTCTATATTTTACACAGAAGAGAGAGAGGGAGAGAGAGAGAGAGAGAGAGAGAGAGGGAGAGAGAGAGAGAGAGAGAGAGATCACAAGATGCACTACGTTCCTGTTGCATAACACCAAACTACTTCAAATCTGATCACTTCATTATAGTTGGTTTGTTTTTAATTCTCTGTGACTTCAACGTATGTGCATATATGTGTTCTTTAATTTCTATGAGGCAGACCTCTACTTAATCTACCATACTCCTGAGGGGACTGCAATAGTTACTTTTTGCATGCATATATGTTGTGTGTCGTACTCTCATGCATGTGCAAGTGTATGCTTGGATAGTTGGATAACCTCTCTTCTTCTTCTTCTTTTTTTGAAAGGTTAACAAATTTTAAAAAACCACCATCGTGTTGCCTTTTTTTTATCTATTCCACCCCCACATTTTTAAATATTGAACAAAAAAATGCACGTGGATTCGATTTCTAGTCTTCTTTGTTCCAATTCTAAGAATCTATCAATTAAACTATCATTAGTTGATAAGAATATATATGTATAATTTGTTGGGAAATGCATGGCGGCAAATGGAGATATCAATACAGATCTTGAATATTAAAATCAGTGTGACAAAAAAATGAGCACACAACCATTACAACAAACATGCAATACTTCTTTTTTCTCTAATACATGGTCGAAGAACCAATATTGCAAGGGATATAACATATAATGGTATGACCTTTTGGTAATGACTTGTACTTTTTTTTGAATATGTGACCTGTCCTCTTGTCTAGAAATTAGTTACTTTTGGAATATGGATGAATATACAGTACATGTATAACATCCCGAAACAGCGGAAATTTAAAATGTATTTATCAAAGCATCAGAGACCAATAATCAAAGACGAGACTGTTACTTCTCATAAAAACATAAAAGCGGTGCACCAGTTTACATCAGAGTTTGTCAAAAACGATACATGATTACAACAGAACAATCAAAAGAAGATAAATGTAATCATGTCGACCTCAGTGGTCAAAATAGAGGATCTGATCCCAAGATGCGCGCGCCCGCTGATCACCACCCAACTGGACCTACTGCGGTCCTGAAAAAGATGCAACAACAATGCCTGAGTTTCCATAAGGAAACCCTGTATGCCAAGCTCACCTATATGCATGAAGTAGTACAAATGAACCTATCATACTAGTAGCATGTCATGTCATCGACAGTAAGGAAAACAGTTCCCCCAAAGGGTAACATGGGACATCAGTCCGACAATCATCATCGGGTCTCCCGAGGAGACCTACCGTAGGCACATACGGTCTAACAGAACGAGACGTGACGCTCCCCACACGCGGCTATACTAATCATGGGGTTCGGCAGGGAACGTCCGCCAGGTCCGCGCCATAAGAAACAGATCTGTAACTTTGTGCTCGAAACCAAACCAACGGAGTCGTCGCTCGGTCGGTCCATCAATCATCATCTTAGTAGGTGCTCATCTGAGGAACATAGCCGGAACAACATCGGCCCATCAATCATCATCGCTGGAACAACATCGGTGGTCCATCAATACCTCCGGCACAACATCGGACAGGTCCAGACCGAAGTCTGCCAGGTCATCAGGCTCCACGAGCCGCAAACACCAATCGCGCCGCTATAAAAAAAGGGCAGCGACCTCCGTAGCCCCTCAGGCCGGTAGTCACCTCACCCAACGACAGTTGCATGCCCGCACAATCATCATACATTGGGATCCGCGATCCCTCAGGCCTGCTATACTACAATGAGTCCAATCAATCCATCATATTAGTCACGATCCATACATGGAGGTGACGCGTCCCGAACACCCACACTCTTCCACACGGCGGTCCCTGGGCAGGCACGCGGAACGCGCCCATCGTCACCTCCTGGCTCACGCACAAGGCGAGGACAGAGTTGGCATCCTAGGCGAACCAGAAATTCTGTCCTGTGCAAAACGGTCGACCGAAAGAGACCACTCGATCGACCGCTTCCACAAGGGAATCGGTCGACCGAAGCGTCTGCAACGGTCGAACTATTTGCGCAAAACATAAGTCCCAACGGTCTACCGAAGGTCTAAAACTGGTCGACCGAAACGAGGTCAAAATCCGGAGTCTGGTCAACATCAAAATCAAAACTATCGGTCGACCGACTCAGGGGTCTCGGTCGACCGAAAACTAACAAGGTCATCCTATTATTTCTACGTCATAAACGGTCGACCGCAAACATGCATAATATCCAGTACACTTAAGTTCCGGTCGACCGAAAACAAGGAACCGATCGACCGAAACACAACAGACAGACAAAAATACATACATTCGGTCGACCGCCCGAAGGGCCCGGTCGACCGTTGGTCGTCTTCAACCTCGCACCAGCCGAGGTTTTTCACGGAAAACGTCGCCGGAGAGGTCTCCGACCGACCAACACCACCCTCCCACGAGGGTGAGCAACCACCAAACATACTACGAAGCCGGCATACCTCGAAGAAGCAACAAATCCGCTGGAGCCTCGCTCGCACCTCCGTCACCTCTTCGACAACAACCACCTTCGCACGCCTCTCGCCGGAACCACGCGCCTACTCCACCGTGGTCGTCTCCTCAGCTGCTATCGGTGGACAAGGAAAAGAGTGAGAGATGGCAAGTGGAATGAGAGAAGTAATAAAGAAGAGAGAGGGAAAAACGTTTCTCTCTTAACCCTACCCAAACCCATCATCACAGCCCCTTCAACCCATCCCCTACCCAGCCTAACTCCTCCATCCCCATGCACGCACTGTGCAGCTCCACTTTCTCATGCAAAGACACCCCTTAATCACATCTCTCCTCCTAATCCCTCATTAGCACCCTAATGGGTTTAGAGTTGTAACAACATGAGTTATTGTGAATGATATACAAAATAAAACAACCAATTCAATGTGGTTTGAAACCATACTAACAAATCGTGACATTTTGCAAGGGCTTGAAGGCAATTAGTGTTCCAATCCTTTAATCCTTCATTTCGTCATATTCTTCCTAGCCAACCATAGTTATCTCGCAGGAATATGACACTAATCATCATTCAGTGTGATTCGACGAGGTCAATATATAACTTGCATTTACAAAGAAAAAAAAGTAGTTCCTAAGGAAAGGCTTGAGCCATATAAGGTTTAGAATATTAAATGAGGCAGGATAGCTCGGATGAAGGTTTTCAACCTCCGATCCTCTAGGTATGAAGGAGAACATCGTCGCTCACGAGGAAAAAGATGAAACATTATCTGTCGATCAAATTGCATTTCCTAGTGAAGTTATTTGATTTGATACCATAAAAACAAGCATTTCAATATTGAACACTCAAGATTCTGAGAGGTGCAGTCTTAAGGTCCATTTGGTTAAATATTTTGGAGTATATTCTAAAGAATTTGTCAGATGAAAATCTTCTTTCCCAAACACGTGAAACTGAGATCGATTCTTAGTCCAGAATTATATTCTACTTCTACTAACTCCCTCTCACACATTCTCTCTCCAGGTAGATGGATTTTACACACAAATGCTAAATTAAACAACCTTCATCAATCAACTTCACATATTAACATCCATTGGAGTGAAAGAACAATGCAAACCCCTAAAATCCATTTTTTTTATGAAAGTTATTGGTGAAATGCTACTTTTTTTTATGAAACATCTCTTCCTATTCATGAACCTAGTAGAATTGTCCTTTTAATACAATAAAGAATCTTACACATCCAAACAAACAAAAAACATGAGAATCGATTCTACTTGTGAATCAGATTTCTGGTTTGCATGGTAGAATCGATTGTTTAAGAGAATAGATTCTCACAATTCAATCCCAAACAGACCCTTAGATATCTCAAATTGAAGCATGCATGATGAATGCAGAAAGAGCTTGAGAGAGAGCGAGAGAGAGAGAGAGAATAATGCGGTCGGAGTAATATAAAAAAAAACTAATGAAATCGGTTGTTATACTGTGAAGTAGAAACCCAAGCTTAACTTGGGTTCTAGTTTACAATTAATTGAGTGGAAAATGATGCAATCATACATAATTGGCTGGCGACATCAACAAATCACGCAACAATTTCTCATAATCCTGAAGACGCATATTGTGTAACCAAGGACACGTGAATAGGCCTAGATCCAGACTCAGATGGGAATACAAGTATACGACCATGGACCCCAAGGAACACGAAATATATATATATAGTTAATCATCTTGGGACCAAATTGGTGCAATCATTTGAGAGTCAATTTCAAAAGGTCTATGAGTCCCATTTCTTAGTTATTGAGCTTTCCTACTTGATTTGATGTAAGCTAGCTAGGGGTTAAATGGGAAAGCCAAGGGAGAGATGTGAACCTGTATGGAGTAGCTTTGGAGTTGAGATGTCATTCCATATGGTGGGGATTGGTGCTGTTCAAGTTTTGGATTAATAAAAATATATTGTGTTTGCAATGGAACGGCTATTAGCATTTGTTAGATGGTCTTCTAACAAAAATGTAGGCTTTTGTTTAGGTCTCCCGTGAGTAACAATGACATGACTATGGAAACACTGCTCACATCATTCAACTGCATCTACAATATCATGCGACCATAAGGTTCCCAAAACTTATTGTGTAACGTAAATCAATCAGGAAAATAGCAACTTACATTTTCAAATATGTCAATTTTCAGTTGTTGTAATGGATTTGGAGGTGTTCATGCATGGGATTACTAAGCGATTTTTAGATAAAAATTGATGCTGGTGACGAATGGGGAGATCTTTCATGTTCTTGCTCGGGTTTGAAATTGAGTCGATATCCTTTCATTCCTTTGCCATTCTTTTGCTAAGACTTGATCTTCGGGATCATGAACATTGAGGTATTTTCCCCTTTCTTTCTTACCTCCCAAATCCATAATAACACCGGAAAGTAATTGATTTTTTTGAGATGGTAAAATAAGTGCAGAATGAAAAAATTGGCCAACTACCAAACCACCACCAATGTCCCGAGCACAATATTATTAGATGTTTATACGAATAATAAAATGAATTCCTATTAATCCATTAATGGTCGATAAAATTCTTGGGTTTTGGTCCTACGATGTTTTCATTTTCCCAAATTATTGAGGAATGTTGTCCTATTGTGGAGAAACATACGGGAATTCGACGAACCTGGAATAATCTGTCGATCCTTTTCATTGGAGAACTAGTTAAGCCATGATTGGGCTTTCTTTTGGTGAAAAACTTAAACATCATGTCGTTAAATACTCGTGAAAGTAGTCAAGTCCTCCTATTATTAGTGTATATTATGAACGCGTGCATTTCAGGCCACTAATAAGGTACATGTCAAACTCTATATTTTATAGCTTGTGAATTGTGATAGGCTAGTGGTTCATAACCCTATCACTTAATTATCTAAGGAATCGAACCACTTATATATAAAAAATTAATTTTCAAAAATTGAGAAAAGAAGTTCCTAACAACTCATGTACGTACTGAATCATCCATCACAAGTGCAACTACACAGCCGTAGCAATTGGTGGCAATAATATGTACCACTTCACTACATGTTAGCGAATCAGTCAGACCCAAGTGGAGTTTGACTAACATTCTGATATGTATTGTATAGTTTCAGACAAAAATAAATATAAAAAATGAACTGAACTCAAAGCCCAAGAGTTGGTTAAAGAAATTTGGAGACAGCAGTAGCAGCAGCAGATACAACACCTCAACACGCGTTTCCCAGTAGTTCTTGGAGCTTCTCCATTGGCCCCATCCCTCCACTTAGATACTCCTCTTGCTAGTCTTCTAGCTACCTCTCTTTCTTTTTACCTCCATTGCCATCCTTAAATATTAAAAGTCTACCATTTTGACCAAACCCTGTTTTAAAAGGCTCCCATTTCGATTTCTGAAATCTTAAATTCCTTTGAGAAGGTTTTTTTTTTGTTTTTTGTTTTTCAATAGTAATATGTAGTTGGTTTGTAGGAAGTAGCGTGAAGTTAAGTTTAGAGCTATATTCATTTGATTTAGAATTGTCAATATATAGTTGAAGATTTCCTGTTACAAAACACACTTATGTATTTAGCTCCAAAGAAAGCATAAAACTTTGGAGTACTTGTGGCTTCTTCAGAATCTTTGAAGCGTGATTCACTAATTTGGTATTGTTGTCGAATTTAAAAAAATTAACTTCATAAAGTCTCCTTTACCCTATTTTAGCTGAACTCCGAAAAGATTACAATAAGATTCAACTAAAACAACTTCACAGAGCATATATAAAAAATGATGAGTCTATTTGGAAGAGAGTATGGGAATTATGACTGAGTGGTCCCAAACCTTATATACATATTGTATTTATGGTGCTGAAGCAGAGTTTTCGAAGGTTAATGAGCTTTTATAAGAAGTCGAATTTCTTTGGTAGATATATGAATATCGAAATGAGCTTATAAGTATAAACCTATTGAAAAACTGATTCTGCACACGCTGGTAGAGAATCGATTTTGGATGTTTTACGTTTGGTAAAGGTTGATTCTAATCTTTCACGAAATGACAGAAATGCCCCCAAGTTTTTAGTCAACCTCACAACCTCCTTGTTGGTTTACAAAGAACCCAAATTACACCAAATAACATGTCTGTCATGCTACTTCTTTTTTATATCAAATATAACAAGTTAGCAAATCCATATCAACTAGAGTTGGATGGGGACGTTGGACTCTCTACCAACTCAAGCAAGGTGACAGAGAGGTTGGGGACTTGTTTGGGGAAGCAAGGGATGAGACCAAAGATGGAGGGCATAGGGTGAGGAGGTGGAAAAAGATATAGAAAATTGGAGCAAATTTTTCAGCAAGGATGTACAGGAGAAAAAGTACAATTACGATATTTTGACAAATAAGAATAAGTAAATAGAGCATCTTTAGGAGGTCAATATAGACTTTTCATGGCAAGAATCTGCTACAGTAACGAGAATCGGGGGTCTTTTTTTGTTTTTTTTTATTCACGCCAAAATCTGCTTCTACTGACATATTTTCAAGAATCTGGTATGGGAATCAATTTCGAAATGGAACCTTAAACTCTAAAAGCACATCCAATTTTCATTAATTGAGGATACATACCAAGATATATATATTTTCTTCAAATTTGAAGATAGTTAAGATACTAAAAAGAAACTTAGTCCCTTATGGTTCAATCATGAAATCACATTGTTGAAATTCAATCTCCAACTTCACGTGCATTTATATACATTCTCAAATCCACCGATTTACTAGAATGTTTGATGATAAATTGTAAGTTTCAAGGAGCCACATCACAATAATGTATTTTGTTTTTTAAACGAGCAAACAAGTTGAGTTGGAGCTAACTCAGGTTTACCTTATTTTATAAAGAAAATTATACCAAAACTACGTTTAAACTCAACTCATTTACTGTAGTTGGAGCCAAACCTGAGTTTGAACCAAAATCGACACCACTACTTGAAATGAAACACACTTTCAAGAAAAACTAAAATGGTAGACAAAATTAACAATCCACATTACACAAAATACACAAGTAATCAATCAAAGTAATTAAAATAGTCAAATAAAAACTGAATTGCTAAACATCGCCCCAAAATTACTTAAATCGCCCCTTGAAATTACCATTTTGCCCTTCTCTCATTTCTACTGCTATAACGCGACATTTTACCCTCCTATCACACATCTCTCTTCATATTCCTCTTATAATCATAAAAAATAATGTTTTGGAGGTCAGTAATGAACCAACGAACGCCCCAACGTACTCGAATCTGGTAAACTATCTAACATCTTTTTAATAAAAAAATAATAAAAAATAATAAAAAATTACGGGCGTCCGACGGAGCCGCCCCCACGTAGGAGGGGGCGTCTGGCTAAGACGCCTCCCCCATGGGGGAGGCGTTTTACCCAGACGCCTTCCCCATCGGGTAGGCGTTTTACCCAGACGCTCTGCCCTTGGGACAGGCGTCTGTGTAAGACGCCTCCCCCATTGGGGAGGCGTCTTAGCCAGACGCCCCCTCCTACGTGGGGGTGGCTCCGTCGGACGCCCGTAATTTTTTATTATTTTTTATTATTTTTTTAAAAAGATAATTGATTATAAATTTAGATAATTGTTAAATTAATTAATTAATAAGTTAATAATTACTATATTCGGATGACCGATACCCCTTCAGTACACCGAAAATTCAAAAATTTCCAGATCCAACAATTTCGAAATCCAAAAAATTTCCAGGGGGCGCTGCCCCCTTGCCACCCCCGCCACCTCACCGGCGAGGTGGAATGCCGCTCGCTCACCGGGGAGCGAGACCCCCGAACGACCTGTCAAGGTGGTATTTGTAAGTCAGGATGTTTTACCACCGGGGGATTTTGGAACTTAAAAAATGTTGGATCTGGAATTTTTTTGAATCTTCATCATTTGCAAAAAAACTCATTGTAATCCGACCGGTTACCACCGAAAACTTGCAAAGAAACGTCAAATAATTTGAGATAACACACCGTATAATTTTTATTTGACAAAAAAATTAAAAAAAACGGGACGTCTGGCTAAGACGTCTGTACCATCGTGGAGGCGTCTAGCTAAGACGCCTCCACCATGGTTGAGGCGTCTTAGCGAGACGCTTACACCATGGTATAGGCGTCTGGCTAAGACGCCTGGACCATCGTGGAGGCGTCTGGATAAGACGCCTCAACCATGGTGGAGGTGTCTTAGCCAGACGCCTCCACGATGGTGCAGGCGTCTTAGCCAGACGCCCGAGTCGGAAAAAAAAATCCGTCTCCGTTACTTCGCCTGATCTAGGTGTTTCGCCAGACATTTTCGTGGTGTTGGTACTAGGAATATTAGTAAAACTGAGTCAAAAACATTGTTTAAAGACACGGGACGATATGGGTATTAAATATATTGTTAAGGACAATTTGGTAATTTCAAGGGGCGATTTAAGTAGTTTTGGGGCGACGTTTAGTAGTTCCCAATAAAAACCCGGCCAAAGACACCTTAAATACGACAGACAAATTTAAACTCCATAACACTCCTCTCCAAACCAAAGATGGCTTCCACCTCCTCCTCCCACCCGAAGCGCCCCCACACGCCTCCACCCTTCGTCCTCAACGACAACCCTGACCTCCTCGGCGAGGTCCTCTCCCGGCTGGACGGCCGCTCCCTCTGCGCCGCCGCCTCCGTCTGCCGCCTCTGGAGCATCACGTGCAACCGAGACGCCGTCTGGGAGCGCGTCTGCACTGGTGGAGGGTGGGCGCCGCCGGGGCAGCGCGCGGTGGTGGCGGCGCTGGGCGGGTTCCGGAGGCTGTACAAGGTCTGCGTGGGGCCCGCGGTGGAGAGGCGGAGGAGGGGTGGTGGGGTTGAGGTGGTGCAGTTGTGGGTGTCGTTGCTTTCGGTGGAGGTCTACGAGAGGGAGATGGTCGGAAGTGAACTCGGCCGGCCGGCTTCGCTCTTCTTTCTCTGCAAAGCTAACTGATTTTCAGTTTCGTCCGTTCAATATTCTTTTATTGCTTAATGATGATGATGATATATAATGATGGTGGTGGTGCTAATAATGATGGTTATAATGCCATTTTTGGTTCGGGAATATATAATATAGTTTAGAATGTTAGTCTGAGTATCGATCCATTTGTTTGTTTGTTTTCTTGTTCTGAGTATTTTCTTTTAAGTTCGCATGTTCAATTATTTTGAGAGTGTGAGTGATCGAGTAGAGGGAGTTTCGGTTATAAATGAGAAACAACAAAATATATCTTTGAATGTTCAGCAACATGTCTTATTTTGGAGGGGATCTTTGTATGGTTTGAGGGAAAGTGTGTAGTTGGGTTTTTTGTTTATGCATTTTATGGACAAGTTTTTTTGTGATGCATCATGTAACAATGTCTGTTCTTTTCTTCTTCTTCTCTTCTTCTTTTTTGGATAAACTTCGTTGCTGTTTTTCTTTTTGGCACTCAATGTATTTGTCTTTTGGTGATGGTTATTCTTTCTTATCAAGTAGAGAGCAAAACTTGTATCTCACCAACTCTAATGGCTAATATTTAGTTGTGAATGTGATACATGCGTTGGGCACTTCAAGCTAATTATTTTTCTTATTCTTTTTTGTCTGTAATTGTATTGAAGTATTTTTAACATGAGAATCTTGAGCACTAGGTTCTTGCGAGAACTTCACCAAGGTGGAGAAGTAAGAACGATCGTAACCCTAACGAGGGTTTACACATGCACAACCAAAAAAAACGCCAACAAGAGATGAAGACGAAAGCTAGGGTTTAGGAAACCCTTGCGGCGGTGAAGAAGATTAATGTGTTGTTTTTCATTAGGGTTTTCTTTTACTGTTACACTATTTATACATCAGATGTATTCGGATTTCTAAATCCATTTAACCGATAATATACATGATCAAAGTAAAGCATAATCGGACCATCTAGTTTGGATCTGGTTGCCTCAGTGGACCGGACCCGGATTCATCATATTTGGTGCCTAACTTGATCATGAGCTTAATCCCTGGTTTAGACTAGCACCTTGATTAGATACCAGAGTCTAATTGGGTCTTAAACCAGCACGTATTCAAATTAGGTCCTGGATTGATTTAATGAGGGTCAAGTTTTCATCATAGGCTAGATGTCACTCCTTGTACAAGTAGGGTTGGGTCCGTATGTATTCTGATACTTCCCGTCAAACTTGGCTGGTGATTTAGGCTGAGTTTGGTGATAAAGATACGGAAGGCCTCCTTCGGTAAGGCCTTAGTGAAGACATCAGCAAGTTGAAGTCTGGACGGCACATGCTTGGTAATGAGAAGTCCAAGTGCTACCCGTTCCCTCACAAAGTGGTAGTCAAGTTCAATATGCTTGGTCCTGGCATGAAAAACAAGATTTATTGACATGTGTAATGCACTTAAATTATCACAGAAGAGAGTGGGAGTACTAGGTAGAGGAATCTGAAGATCACGAAGGAGAAAGGTAAGCCAAGTGAGATCTGCTGTAGCTACAGTCATTGCTCGATATTCGGCTTCTGCACTTGATCGAGAAACTGTAGGTTGTTTCTTGGTTTTCCAAGACAAGCAGTTAGATCCCAGAAATATGCAATGGCCACTTGTGGACCTTCTAGTTTCTTCACAACCTGCCCAATCGCTATCACTGAATGCATACAAATCGAGTGATGAATTTTTATGAATGTGCATACCATAAGGAATGGACCCATTTACGTATCGAAGAATTCTTTTTAATAGTGAAAAATGATAATTGGATGGAGAATGCATGAATTGACAAATGAAATTGACACTATAGGTTAGATCAGGCCTGGTCAAGGTCAGATATTGAAGAGCACCTACTATTGGTCTAAAGTAAGTTGGATCATGAAACATGTTATTATCTCAATTTTTATCAAGTCTAGCAGGTAAAGGTGTGCTGATGTACTTAGAATTTTGCATATTTGCCTTGTGAATGATACTAGAAGCATAGTGTTGTTGTGTTAAGAATAAGCCATTTTTGTCTCTTTTGACTTCAATGCCAAGAAAATGGTGAAGTGTTCCAAGATCTTTCATTGAGAATTCATGTGCAAGATCAGAAATTAGTGACTCAACATTATTCGTATTCGATCCAGTGATAATAATATCATCTACATATATGAGTATAAATAGAGGTCCATTGTAATGAGAATTAAAAAGAGAGTTGTCAGAAGTGCTACTATAGAAGCCCTTAGAAAGCAAGAAAGTAGTGAAACGATCATACCATGCTCGAGGTGACTGTTTGAGTCCATAGAGAGCCCTATTCAGCTTACAAACATGGTTTGGAAAATCAGTAGCAACAAAACCAGGCACTTGTGACATATAAACTATCTCATCAATAGATCCATGAAGAAAGACATTTTAACATGTAATTGATTTATGACCCAATCATTCATGGTAGCAAGACTGAGTATAAGTCTAATAGTCGCAGGTTTAACCACATGAGAGAAGGTTTCAAGGTAGTCCACCCCTTCAATTTGCTTGTAACCTTTAGCTACAAGCCTAACCTTTAATTTGTCCAAGGAACCATCAGGATGAAATTTTACCCTGAAAGCCCATTTGCATCCAATGGTATGCATATTCTTTTGTTTTGGTACTAAGTTCCATGTGTTGTTTTGTTGGAGAGCATGCATTTCCTCTTCCATAGCCTTTTTCCATCCCGGGTGATTAAGAGCTTCCTTAACAGAACTAGGTTCATGAGGAAGGGATTTTATGTGATGAAATAAGGCATATTTAGGGTTAGGTTTGACAATACCAGATTGAGATCTAGTAGTCATAGAATGTTTATTACTTTCATATGTATGTAAAGTTGTGGTGGTTGGATCAACGTCTTCATGGGAGTCATCACTAATTTCAACATGTGAAGATGTGGCTTCAGTGTTTGTATCATATATAGAGAGTTGTGATTGTGGTTGAGTGTTATCAGATTTATCAGTATATGTAGTGAATTCTGAGTGTAGAGGTGAAGATTCAACATGATTTTCTAAATGAGTATTTCCAGCATTATGCAAACTAGGTGATGTAGGAGACATGTCAGTGATAGGGTTAGTATGCTCATTTGTTTGAGGTGGAAGGGTATCACCTGAGGTATGTGTTGGAAGTGAAGGGAAAAGACTGGTGGAGCCTCATCTTGTGTAAAGGTGTTGTGATCTTGGCAAGGCTCCCCTGCAGTACCTGTATTTTCTTTTTCCACAAGAGGCAATGGTTGAATCTATACCAACACTTTTTATGAGAGAAAAAGGTTGAGAAATAGATTCATCGTTGTTATGGGTGGAAGAATCATCATTTTCACAAGACCATTCAGAAAACACACAAACATTGGATTCAAAATCATTTTTGTCCAAAAAATTTGGAGTTTTCTTGAAGGGAAAGTAATTTTCATTAAAAATAACATGCATTGTCATGTAGATTTTCTTAGTTTGAGGGTCAAGGCACATGTACCATTTATGTCTTAGACTATATCCAAGAAAAACACATGCAGACGATCTATCAGATTGCTTATTTTGAGCATACTCTCTCAAACATGGAAAACATAAGCACCCAAACACTCTTAGACAAGTATAATCAGGTTTTCTTGAAAACAAAGACTCATAGGGTATATGACCAGTTTTATTTGGAAGTCTATTTAAGAGAAACACAGCTGTGTTAAAGGCCTCCACCCAGTACCTTTTGGGTACTCCACTATTAATGAGTAAAATAAGTTCCATATCTACAATGAGTCTGTGCCTTCTCTCCACTACTCCATTTTGCTCTGGAGTGTGAGGACATGACATTTGCAGATTAACACCACTGGATTTGAGATGGTTTTGAAAAATACTTGAGGAAAATTCACCACCACCATCACATTGAAAAGTTTTAATACCAATATTGAATTGCTTTTGGATGAATTTTTCAAAAACTACATAGCAATTAAAGAAGTCAGACTTGAATTTTAATGGAAAAATCCAAGTGTATCTAGTAAAGTCATCCACAAAGCAAGCATAATATCTGAAGTTGTTTCTTCCCACAGTAGGAGAAGGTCCCCACAGGTCACAGTGTATCTTATTAAAAGGTTCAAAAGAAAAAGAATCAGATTGTGCAAAAGGAAGTTTAGTGGCTTTGCCAAGTTGACAGCTACTGCATAGAGAAATTTGGCTGGTAGTCATTTTTGTGATGCAAATATTGCCTTTTGTTTGGAGGTCTTCCAACACTTTATGACTAGGATGTCCAAGTCTACAATGTCATGTATGGAAATCTACATTTCTTTGCCTGTTTGAGAAAAATGCTCTATGAGGTTTACTGGGAAGAGAGTAAAGGTCATCTTTTAACTTCCCAGTAGTAATTATGGTTCCAGTAAGTCTATTTTTTATAAAGAATTGAGTATTAGAGAATTCAATATTATAAGGAATTTTTTTAGTGAACTTGCTTACAGATTCATGTGAGGTGCAAATAGTACATCATTTAAAACAAGTGATCCCTTATCATATTTGATTTTGGCAGATCCAGTGTGAGTGATAGGTAATAAGTGACCATTTCCTACCATTATTCTATCGGAACCACTATAGGGTCTAAGGGAATGAAGCATACCTGCATTACCTGTTATGTGAGTTGTGGCTCCAGAATTTGGGTACCAATCTTCAGAGGAGTCCTCTACAGTCATGGCAGCTAGGGCTTGGGGTAACTCCCTTGGTTGAAATGAGTGATTGAAGCGATGCCAGCATTTTATGACTTCATATCCTGGCTTCATGCTTATCTGACAGACGACATAGGGTCTCCTCTGAGTCTGATTGATGCCTTCAGTTCCTTTGCTATTAGCTTCACCAACAGGACTCGTATCTTGTGCATTAGCTTCACCAACAGGACTCCTTAACAGTTTTTGCCGGCATAGGAAAATCTCCATCAATGAACCCGATCATTCCTTGCGACTCCATGAGTCCAAGAACTTGCATTTCCCACAGCAGATAGTTTGAGGGCGACAACTTCATGGAGACGAAGTTGGTGACACTTACAGAGGTGGGAAACGGGTAGGGGTTGGATGATCCAGAGAATGATGGAACTCCTGTCGCCATCGGAAGATGTAGCAAGCTTTTTCTTCAAGATCAGAGCTCTGATACCATGCGAGAACTTCACCAGGTGGAGAAGTAAGAACGATCGTAACCCTAACGAGGGTTTACACATGCACAACAAAAAAAACGCCAACAAGAGATGAAGACGAAAGCTAGGGTTTAGGAAACCCTTGCGGCGGTGAAGAAGATTAATGTGTTGTTTTTCATTAGGGTTTTCTTTTACTGTTACACTATTTATACATCAGATGTATTCGGATTTCTAAATCCATTTAACCGATAATATACATGATCAAAGTAAAGCATAATTGAACCATCTAGTTTGGATCTGGTTGCCTCAGTGGACCGGACCCGGATTCATCATATCTGGTGCCGAATCCAAGAATTGAGGCCCAAAATACAAATACGTATGGTTGGTAATACATGGACCATCTTTTTTTATTGAAAAGCTGGTAATTTAATTAGAAAATGCATATGGAGGGCAGAGGGGCTATGAACCACAGTCTCCCCTACAAAGTTAAGTTGACATACTTATAATTTTTCCGCCCAAACTAAACAAGGTTATGTACCTTACAAACAGTCCCAAAAGGTAGTATAGTTGGAATAAAGAATTAAAGTTTTTCAAAAGAATGCCTTGGAGACAATCCAAGTGTCGATAGAAGTCTAGCTGCATCGGTATCGCCTCACTCGACGAGACCAGGTTGGCCACCGTTCGGGCAAGTTTGATGGTTGTTGACTGTTGTTCTAAGTGGCCCACCCATTCTTTTATTTGTTCTTGTGCAAGCAGTGATCAATTCAAAGCATTTATTAAATATGACATCAAAAGAAGTAGAAACAACACGAAACACCCCCAGTTGTTGTGTACCAACGAAATAACCCAAAAAAGAAGCAATCATCAAAGTCTGTCACTCTTTATCATCTAAATCAAGACGATTAAGAATTTGAGATCGAATTAAATTATTGTTTTCAAAAATAATGTTTAAATCTAGGATTGAGGTAAGATCTCAAAATCTACTAGCATAATCACAGTTAAAAAAGATGTGGTCTACAGACTCCAGTAGGGTCAATTGTCATGCTACAACCCATGCAACATATTTTCCATGTTGGGGGTAGCGTTCACCCCCATCGATCAGAACATGGTAAAGACTCCATGAATTAAAACATCCTCTTTTTTTCTAAATTTCTAAGTTGTTACATCCCTTCCTATCTATACATGGCACATTTTTTTTGTTGACGTGACACTACAACTGAGATTGATAAAATTTCACCAACTGCCAAAGCATTCAATGTTCCGAGTAGTTGGCACTTCCATTCAGACATCACGTTGCCACATTACCACTGCATGCATTCCTTCAGAGACGTCTGGTTTACATTTCCATCGTCTTTTTGTGCAATACAGTGATCAAATGATAATTGCAACATAGGATGATACCGTCTTAATGGTTTAACATCATTAACAGCGTACTGGTTTCTCTCTCCGCCACGTCAGCTTCTCTCTTCGCCACGTCAGCTCAAACCAATCCCCCTAAATTTTTCTTAACCACACCCAAAAACACCTCAAGCGACCTACATTCTCTCCCCTACACGTCATTTCGGGATCAATTCTAGGCAAAACACGAAAAATTATCAAAAAATTCTAGAAAATATAAACAAATAAAAAACTTATTTTCATAAAAACAAAATTGAAAAAACGAATTTAAATTATTTTTAAAACATTTTTTTAAAACAAAAACACAAAAAAAAATCGCACCAATGGGAAGGGGGCACGTGGCCCCCTGCCTGGGCGCCCAACCCTGGGCGCGCCCTCCCGTTAAGGGAGGGCTGCACGGGCGAAGAGCACCCGTTAAGGGTGCTCTAATTGCGAGCCATATGTTTCAAGAGAATGGCATTGCACGAATTTTAACTTTGACCTTCTTGAATAAAATAAAATAATATTCTTAATAGTTGCATCAAATACGCTCGATATCAAATATACCAACTTCCATAAAACTTAGTTTCAACCCTTATAGAATCATTAAAAATTAGAATTTCACGGTCTTCAGGAAATTAAACAAGGCAAATACTTCTTGTACATCGTATGCCTAAATAACAACAAATACTTTAATTCAAAACTAGTTGGGATAGACTAGATATAAAACTCAAGAATCACGATCCTGACTTGTGAATCGTTTTCTTCCACGCATTCTATCCAATGACAAATCTTTGAAGATGCTCCACTCCTTTAAATCTCTTTTGACGTCCTTTAAATCATATGCCTAAACAATGACACATTTTTCAGCTCTACCAACTTGATCAAGGTTTGGTGGACCTCTGTCCCAAGCAAAGCTTCTTAAGGGACACTAGTTTAGGTAAGATATGTGTTTAAACTCTAGGGTAAATAAAATTCACTTTGGAATGAACTCAAAAGGTACAAGGGAACATGCTATGTTAGATTAGTTATCTCATATTAATAATTAGGAAAATGGGAACCTGAAACCTGAAAGCTTTACCTCTGTAATGTGTCATAGTTTCTCTTGCTTTATGGGAGATTGTAAAACTCTGCCAGGAACTCTAGAGCTTCATCGTTCCCGTTACAAATCTTCCACAAGGGGTCAACTTCTCCGTTGGCAACTGTCCCCCATTTCTCACAGTCCACCAAGAACTCCAGCAATTTGGAGTAGAAAGAGTCATAGTTCATCAGTAGGAATGGGACGGGGAGATCAGAACCAATCCTTTCAAGTTGAATTAAGGCCAAGATCTCGAACACTTCGTCTAAGGTGCCAATACCACCAGGAAAAGCAATTATAGCAGTCCGATCAACCTGACTGCTCCGCACTGCTGCATCAACAAGTCCATGTTTACGGGCCGAGAAGAACCTGTTTGTGATTTTTGATGTAAAATGTAGTTTCATGCTAAAAAACTGTTGAAAAAAAACCCTCCTACAGCTGAATCGTATCTTCATATGTACACTTATAACCCTATTATTATCAGGATGAAATCCCACAGCATCGTGAACTGAAGTTGATCTATCAAATAACAGTAGTTATGTTGACATAATTTACTTGATTTTACACATGAAGACATAAATTCAAACCTGCAAGTGAGATATGTCTCTTCAGGAAGGTATGGGTGGTAATTAGAAGAAGTCCATTCACCTGCCTCTCTTCCTATTTTAAATCCACCAACTGGCTTTCTTGCTGCAAGAGCTCCTTTAACAGCGGCATCCATGAGTCCTGGTCCTGCTCCAGTCCATGTGGTACAGTCTAGAAGCTTTGCAACCTGAGAATACGTGCTAGAAGAAAAATAATCACTCTAATTGCCAAACAAAAAAAGGCTGCATCGAGGCTCTTTCGACCTTCAAAAGCATTGATGTGTATCTTAGTGAATACAAAAGTGGTCGTTAATTTCTTTTAATTGTTGCTTAGGTATTCAAAGTTCATACGCTGATGAGTTAGGAGTATTCTTGTCCATGATGCTCTCAAGAAGTTTAGGCTAAGTTCTACAACGGTAAACTTCTAGTTGGTAAGACAAGATAAATTCTCAATCTACTTCCCAAATACTCACGTATAATTCATGATTTGCAAGAACAATGCAATCGAAACAAAAGAATGCAAAGAATAAGTGCATAAGGTGACAAGCTTGTGTTATAACAAAAGAAAAGGCAAAGCATATAAGACATGCCTTTCTTCCCAATTCTAGTGCTTGCTGGTAATGTGGATGTCCATCTTTGAATCTTGAAGAGCCCAAGTAGACGACTCCTCTGCCAAGTCTGCGGATAAGATCGTAGCATTTTTCTATCTCTATCCGCACCTATGGATGAGAAAATGAAATGTAATTAAGCATTTTAACTTCATCTAGACTTTTCCATCCTTTTCTTTTTTGACCAATTGAAATTGGTTAACGATGCTTTTGTCCTTAAGGGATATTTGTTCTCCGAAAAGTGTGAAGAAATTTCGTTGTGCGATGTCAAGAGCATGATTCTGCATAAAAGATATTGACTTCATGGTCTCAAAATCTAAATTGCTAAGTACATAACAGATAGCTTAACACCCAATATATGGTTTACAGAGGGCAATATGTAGGGCAATCAGCAGATCAGGTCTGTATTGGGTTTGATGTTTCCCCGCTCATACTTGACATCCACTTAATATGTACACTATAGTACAACAATACCTTAAAGTAAACATGCAAGAAGTGATCGCCAAATATTATACAGTTAACATTCATCTTTTTCGAACCCATCCGAAACAACTTCGTTTTCAGATTAGCCAAGGAATACAATTGATAGACACGTCTATGTAACAATAATCCAACAGAAAGAAAGCAGGGCGAGAAGAAAATAAATAAAACCCTTTTGACCAATTGAATTCATATCACAACCACTTACACTTATACTTCTAGGAGTGCCACTTAGCAGACATATGAACCTCAATTCGAACTTATGTTAAAAACACAAAGCACTTGAGTGGTTATGAACATGCAGGGGCGGTGCCAGGATTTCAAGTCGGGAGGGGCACAATTTGTATAACATCCTGAAAAAAAGTCTAAGGGGTTCGAAAACACAATATGAGTATACTTAACTAGGTAACATTAAATTTCCAGGGGGCAAAATCTAGATGGTATGAACTTAACTACGTAAAATTCAAGATCCGGAGGGGGCATAATCTTAATTAGTATACATTTTACCAGGCAAATTCAAAATCACCCCCAAGTGGCACCGCCACATGTCCGAAAGACTTCAACTATAAATGTCATACGAGATTGTACTGATAACACTAATTAAAGCTCACATGGAGTTCAACCTAACATCACAAACAAACCAGGAGAAAAATTAAATTTTGTTTGTTATCTGAACCGATTTTGCTTTTTGAATCCAAATGGAAGTGCAATAGGAAGTTAAAAGTAAGTTAAGAACCTGGTTGGGACTGGTTCTCTCCTCGAAATCGGGGGGAAGAGCGGCGCACGTGCGGAGGCTTGTTGGGGTTGGTGGTGATTTGAGGTTGAGATTGGGAATGGCAGTGCCGTCCAGACGCCGACGCCGGAGTAGGTCTGGGTTTCGTCCCCGGTGGGATTGGATGTGGAGATGGGGATGTGGAGCGACGGAAAACCCCATTTCTCACACCCACGCCGGGAAATGGACAGTGAGTGTGGATGGAAATAGAGCATAAGTTTGATTATTCTCTTCTGGGGTGCTTTTTAAAAAAAATCAGTTTCATGTTAATCGAACTTTTATTTTAGGGAACTACTATTCGTCGTCGGCAAACTACTTAAATCGCCCCAAAAATTACATTTTTGCCCTTAACAAATCAATTAATACTCATTTCGTCCCGTATCTTTAAACAAGATATTTGACTCAGTTTTACTCACATTCCTAGTACCAACACCACGAAAATGTCTGGCGAAACACCTGAATCCGACTAGGTAACAGATCCGGATTTTTTTTCCGACTCGGGCGTCTGGCTAAGACGCCACCACCTAGGTGGAGGCGTCTGGATACGACGCCTACACCATGGTGGAGGCGTCTGGCTAAGACGCCTCCACCAAGGTGGAGGCGTGATAGCCAGACGCCTCCACGTTGGTGGAGGCGTGTTAGCCAGACGCCCGTATTTTTTAATAATAAAAAATAAAAAATAAAATATAAATAAATTCTTAAAATTATACGGTGTGTTATCTCAAATTATTTGAAGTTCTGTTGCAAGATTTTTGGTGGTAACGGGGTCAAATTACAATGAGTTTATTTGCAAGTGATTAAATTTTCAAAAAATTTAAGATCCAAAATCCCCGGTGGTAAAACCTCCCGACTTACAAATACCACATCGACAGGTCCGTTCGGGGGTCATCAATTGCAAAAACTCGTTGTAAGGTGATGTCGGACGGTCGACCGTTTGCTTCTCGGTCTACCGAACATGTTCCATGCGGATGACCGAGTTTCCATCGGTCCACCATGATCGTAAATACAGTAAGTTTTTGATCTTCCTAGAATCATTGTGTCGGTTTACCGATCTCTACCCGGTTATCCGAATATTTATTCTCAGTAGCTTCGACATTTCTCTGGAAATCTCTATTCGGTGTACTGAAAGTGTATCGGTCATCCGAATATAGTAATTATTAACTTATTAATTAATTAATTTAGTAATTATCTAAATTTATAATCAATTATCTTTTTAATAAAAAAATAAAAAAATAATAAAAAATTGCGGGCGTATGTGTAAAACGCCCAGACGCCCCTCTCCTACGCTGGGCGGCTCCGCCAGACGCCCGCAATTTTTTATTATTTTTTATTATTTTTTTATTAAAAAGATGTTGGATATTTTACCAGATTCGAGTACACCGGGGCGTCTGTTGGCTCATTACTGACCTCCAAAACATTATTTTTTATGAATATAAGAGGAAGATGAAGAGAGATGTGTGATAGGAGGGTAAAATGTCGCGTTATAGCAGTAGAAATGAGAGAAGGGCAAAATGGTAATCTGTTGGGGCGATTTAAGTAGTTTTAGGGCGACGAATAGCAATTCAGTTTATTTTATTTGATAAGGATCCAATCCTATCAGAGAATCCGTTAACATTCTTTGTTTTTTATAAATTTGATTCCTTAACTATAATTCCAATTCGTTAATCTTGTTTCGTAACAAATGTTAAACATGCATGTTACATTTTAGGTTTATTTTCTCTACGATCAAGTTATGTCAATTTATTAATAAATCCGGTATGTCAATATTGCTTGATACTAGTATGTGTCTCATTAAAACTAGTGTTAATTACAGTTAGTTTGTCCTCCTGAATTATGCATTGATATCACTTTGCCCCCTGAAGTTTCAAAGTTAACAGTTACCTCCCCTGAACTTTAATTTTGTAACATTTTGCCTCCTTGAACTTCAAAAACTCATTATTTAACACACATTCGACGTTTTTTTTTCTTTTTTTGTTGTATCCATAATACACTCGTAAACCTACATTTACGTGAAAGTTTGGATCGAAACGGATGTCGGATATGGTTGGAATTTGGGTCGGATTAAGCGTCAATCTGACCCAAATTTCAACCATATCCGGCCTCCGTTTCGATCCAAACTTTCACGTAAATATAGGTTTAGGAGTGTATTAAGGATACAACAACAAAAAATTAGGAAAAAACGTCGAATGTGTGTTAAATAATGAGTTTTTGAAGTTCAAGGGGTAAAGTATTACAAAATTAAAGTTCAAGAGAGGTAACTGTTAACTTTGAAACTTTAAGGGGACAAAGTGATATCAATGCATAGTTCAGGGGGCAAACTGTAATTAACCCTTAAAACTATAAACACCTATCGTTTCTACGTAAAAATGCATTGGTTTTAGCGGAATGGCATATTTCGAATTATGTTGCATATTAGTGAAGGGAATGTGTTCTAAAAGTTTTACTTTTAAATATCAATTATTATGAATTGAATGAGAAATCATTTTGTTCTTTGTTTATGTTATTCGTCTTTTAGAAGTGTTAAAGAAGAGGCTCTTGGTCCTTAACCGTAGAGCTCTAAAAGATATTGGTCCTTTGATATGAGACTTATATCTAATCACTTAAGGAATACTTAATTAGATCAGTGTCTTGAACTATCGATAAATGTAGTGTAAAGGCATTGGTTGGTTAAGTACAACTTTTGTTGGAGAAGATAGTTAGTCAAAAGATTATCATTGTCCCTCTCAATTGAGTGATGATATTAGTGGGCCCCTTGATAAAGCAAAGTTATAATGTGCACAATGTGATTTGAGTTAAGTCACATATTTATAACTAGCTTAAAGAGATCAAGAAATGAATACTAATACAAAGATGACACAATACTACTTTGTGTGTATTCTTAATATCATGAGGCATGGGACGGACACAAGTGGTGCACTCCATCACTAAATGGATCGGGTTTTGGTTCGAGTGGAATTAAGACATCTAACTAATTGGGAGCTATAATGTGTAGCTAGATACCGCTTATAGCTTGTGATATTAAGCTCTTAATATCACTGTCAACTTAGTTTAGATCCTCGCATAGGTCACACCGTAAAACTGAGAAACAAGAAATGTGGATTTTGAGTTCATAAGATGTGTCGGGTTTCATGTAGAAAATATGACACATGGGGTGAACAAGCAAAATCAAAATTATGTTGTGATTAATAACATAATTAGAATCTAAATAAAATTCATATGTGATGTAAATATTATGGGGTGTAATGATTGATCATTGCATAGGATAATATGTTACATAAGTTGTGAATTTACTACTAATCCCTAAATGTCAAATTTTGTAGGGGTTAAACCGAAATTTGACAAGTCTGCAGAACAGTGCTCCAACGGTCGACCGGTTAGCAGTAAAGGGTCGACCGATCGGGCACGGTCGACCGGAAATGTCTCGACTGATAACAGGGAATTTTTATCTGTTCGAACGGTCGACCGAATGTGATCGGTTGGTCGACCAAACATTGCGATGGAATAATTCCTGTTACGAATGGTCGACCGAGTTATTGAACGGTCGGCCGAAACATGGTTCGAGCGGTCGACCGAACCTCGAAACGGTCGACCGATCCAGACGGTTTTCAGTAGAATTAATTTAAGAATTAATTAGATCATGCATGGAATTGGTCCATAATTGATTTAATTCGTGGCTAATATTATTTATTATTAAATAATGGATGGTTAGATGGAATTTTGCATGAAATCATGGGCAAGAGGTTGCACATGAATAGGTAATTTGGAGAGAACTTATAAATACAAGTTTATCTCATTACCTCATTAATTTATTCATTGTTTTCTCATGCAAAAATTCTCTCTCCATAATTCTCCACGAAAATCTCTTAATTCTTAAGTATAGTTTTAGTTCTTAAGAGATCATCTTCTCAAGGGAATAAAAAAAGGGGTTAGTAATTGGATTCTAAACCCTATCGGAGATTGAGAGACTAGCTTCCATCTCTCCGATCTTGTTTAAAGTTTGGTGAATACTCGGAGGCATCCGGCGCAGCGAGAAGCATCCCCAACGTCTCCGAATCTTCAAGAAGTTTTAGAGAACTTTTATGTATGAATTTCGGAGCCCATATTTGTTTTAATAGAGTTTTGAAACTAGATATTGAAACAAATTGATGCATGTATGAAATAAATCATAGAAAATTGTAAATTGATCCTTATTGTGCATAAAATTTTCGAAAATAAATATGTACAATTAAACATGAAATCCAACAATTAGAGCACCCTAAACGGGTGTTCTTCACTCGGACGCCCGAGTTGCCTCCCTTAACGGGAGGGCACGTCCTGGGTGCCCGGCCCCCCTGGTCTCCATTTTTTGTGTTTTTGTTTTCAAAAATGTTTTAAAAATCATTTAAAATCATTTTTTCAAATATATTTTTATGAAAATAAGTTTTCTATTTGTTTATATTTTTTAGAATTTTTTGAAATTTTTTCGTGTCTTGCCTGGAATTGCTCCCGAAATGATGTGTAGGAGAGAGAACGTAGTGCGTTTGAGTTGTTTCTGGGTGTGGTTAAGAAAAAAATTGGGGTTGGTTTGAACTGACGTGACGGAAAAAGAAGTTGACGTGGCTGAGAGATAAACCAAGACATCGGGAAACTGCAACGGCGGTGTTAACGATGCTATTACAAACTTTACACGTTGATGGTTATGGAAGGGTGTAATTGGAAAATAATTGCAGGTTTAGAATATATTTCATAGTACTGACAGGATTTTCATGAATTTATCACTTTCAAAGAAACTTAGATCCTGTTTGGCATGCCTACTGCAGATGATTTTTTGGTGGTTTAATTGGTCCTTGTCAAACCGATCTAGTTTATGTCTTTAGTTTGATAAAAAAAATAAAATTGTCTACTGTAGATTAATAAAATTGTTTGCGAAAGGAACATTATTTTTTGCGGAAAACACCTCCAAAATTTGATACGTAGAACTTAAGATTACCCATGTTATGTTCTTAACTCGTACAACGAAGTACAGATCCTAACAAGATTACGAGTTGGACATGAGGATATGACATTTTAATAAGTAGATTAACAACATATTATTGTAGACTTTTTTCCTGTTAGCGCAATTTTTCTTGAGTCCTGGACTCTCTCTTGCATCTGCGAAGTACTGGGCCTAACTCTCAGGCTCTCAGCCCATAAGTAGGCAGCAATGTTTCATAAATGTACACATTATCTATAGTAAGTTTTATTTATTTATTTCAGTAGAATGTGAATCTGATTTGTGGATTAGCTAAGTGGAGCTGGAATACAGTAATCTACGTGTGTATAAGTACATCTTACTGTCTGATATGCCAATTTAAAGAGATGGCAAGAGATAGAATAACACGAATAGTCATGGGTTTCACAACTGGACTAAAGGTTTCTTCATAATCTACACGAGCTTCTTGATTAAAGCCTTTTGCAACAAGACGGGCTTTGTATTTATTTACAGAACCATCAGGATTCCTTTTTATACGATAGACCCATTTGCAACCAATTATGTTTTTAGTGGAAGAAAGTGGTACTAATGACCATGTGTCATTGGAGGTGAGTGCATTAAACTCATCATCCATAGCTGACCTCCACTTAGCATCCTTGACAGCTTTTGAGAAGCAATAAGGGGGTGTATCTGGTAAAGAGGAAGGGACATGAGGATATTTGGTGGTGAGATATGCCTGAAATTCGGAAAAGGATTTTGGTTTTCTGGTATTATCCTTGGATCGAGTAGTCATAGCTAGGTGGTTTTGGGGTGGAGGGTCAGAGGTGAAAGGAGGATGTATTGAAGGAGAAGGTGGGCGAGATGGGTGGGTTCCAGAGGATGGTAGGGAAGAGGTGTTTGTAGGGGGAATAGGTTGTAAATTACTTGGGTTGGTTGATGGAGCAGGAGAATTAGCTGTCAAGGGGCTTTGTGGTGCTGCTATGTCAGAAATGCAAGGCACAGGTATGGCAGATGTAAATGACTCACTATTACTAGATACTCGTGCAGTAGAACTGGTAACAAAAGGAAAAGAATATTCATCAAACACAACATGTCGAGCAATGTAAGTCCGAGAATTAGTCATGTTATACCCTTTATGACGAGGACTGTAGCCCAAAAAAAACAAACAGTAGAACGAGGTTCTAGCTTATTGGAATTGTAAGGTCGAAGGTAGGGAAACCATGTACAACCAAAAACCTTCAGAAGAGAATAATCAGGAGTTTGGTGAAAAAGCTTTTCAAAAGGAGATATATTTTTCAAAGTTGGTGTAGGTAGTCGATTAATTAAGAAAACAGCAGAAACAAATGCATCATCCCAAAAATAATTCGGTATTGAAGCATGTTTAAGTAAAGATAAATCCACATCCACAATATGACGATGTTTACGTTCAATAGAACCATTTTGTTCATGCGTATGCGGACGGAAAATACGATGTATAATACCATGACTAGTCAAAAACTGAGAGACATTGCGATATTCGCCTCCCCAATCACTTTGAAAGCACTTTATTTTTAAGGAGAAATAATTTTCAACCTGAATTTTAAACTTTTGAAAAACATGTATAACTTCAAATTTAGAGGTGATAGGAAACAACCAAGTGTAACGAGAAAAATCATCCAAAAATGAGACATAATATCTTTTTCCAGAAGAAGAACTAACAGGGGAAGGACCCCAAACATCTGAATGTATTATTTGTAAAGGAGCAATAGTATGAGTAGCAGTTTCAGTAAAGGGTAGTTTAATGTTCTTTAGTTGTGGGCAAGTGTGGCAAAAATGTAAATGTTTGGGTCCTGAGATACGCAAACCATGTTTGTGAAGTAAGGAGTGAACAATTCTTGCAGAAGGGTGTCCCAAACGTTGGTGCCAGATATCAACAGAAGCATGTTCGCCAAGAAACACCATTTGTCGTGGAGGAGAACCAAATATTCGCAACTGGTAAAGCCCATGCTCAAGTTGACCCCGAAGGAGGACCTGACCCGAGAATAGATCCTTGACAAGGCAATAAGTAGGGAAAAATTCAAAGTAAACATTATTATCAGAGGTGAACTTAGCAACACTTATTAATTTTCGTGTAACAGAGGGCACATAAAAAATATTATGCATGTGTAATGGTTTAAAAGAATGTGGCAAAGTTATCGATCCTGAGCGAAGTATAGGTAAACCTGAGCCATTAGCGGTTCAGATCACATTTGTCCCTTGGTATTCTTGCGACTCATGGAAGCCGCCATTGTCATTCGTCAGATGATGAGTGGCACCGGAGTCGGGATACCAGACGTCATCGGCTACTGGACAGGCGGAAGCCATGTGAGCAGAGAAGTTTTGGGTGGACTGGACAGAAGGATTGAACCGCTGATAGCATTGGAGAGCGGAGTGGCCCTGATTGGAGCAGATTTGGCACTGGATGCGTGGACGAGAGTTGTCACGATTGGTGTTGTTGTTGCGGGAGCGGTTGTTATTGTGATTGTTGTTGCGGTTGTTATTGCGGTTGTTATTGTGGTTGTGGTTGTTTGGACGGAAATTGTCTCGGTTGTCTGACGGTTTGGTGACGACATTCACTGAGATGTCCGAAGTGTTGTGTTTGTCCAGGCGAGTCTCGTGGCAGAGCAACATACTGTGGAGATCTTCAATAGAGATCGGATCTTGGCGGGTTGAAGGATACGCGATCTGGACTGGGAGGCGAAGAGCCTCTCAAGGCTGGTCCAGAGCGCATGAGAGGTCTCACAGCTGACAACATGAACCATGACTCCTTCTGTGAGAGTTGCCCGAAGCCAGCCAAGAAGGAGTTGGTCTTGTTTGCTTCAGAAGAGGTAGGCGGGATTGCCGACGGATGGTGTGGTGGCAGAGTTAGTTGTGGTGAGGTATTGTGGAGGACACTGGAACGAGCCATCGAGGTATCCAAAGAGGTCATGACCTCAAATTAACGAAACAATCTGAGAGCGCCAAAGTAGGAAGTTGTCCCGATCAAGACGAACGTGGACGGAGAAGGCATGATTTGAGGGTACAGAAGGTGGAAGGGCGGTGGTGGGATTTTCGTGGATAGTGGAGGAAGTGTTGGAGTTCGTCATAGTGGATAAATGGTGGAGAAAGAAGGAAGAAGGCAAGAACAGAACGGAGAAGAAAGGTTTTCTTCTGATGGTTGACGGCAAGAATTGGGTTTATAAGGAGGAAGAAAAAAAAAGATCCTAGTCGTTGAGACTAGGTTTCCTTTGATGGAGAACGACTAAGATTTTGTTTTATAAGCTTGAGATCTGGACGGTTAAATTTTAAATTGACGGATGAGATGATAGATGTTTGTTGAAGCTGGTTTTGGATCCTTGGATTAAAATTGTGTTTTCGTTGGACGGAGAGGATGGTGATCCGTGGATGACGGAGACTAGAATTGTGATCGTTGGATTAAAGGAATAGAAAAGGATGGTTGGGATTGAATTGTCTGTTGGTTCCAGACAGCACAAAAACCGAAGATGACGGGCACCGTTGGATCGAGATATTTCAAAATCAAGGCTTGAGATTGATTTCACATGAAACGAAGGGACAGGTGATGGTGGTTGTTGAAAGGGGTGAGATGAACGATTGGATGTATCTTTGAAGAAGCATAATCCATGTGCATAGTTGGGAGAAGATCCATACCGTTGGATCAAGGAAAAAGAAGAGAAAGAAGAGAAGAAAAAAAGAGAGGAAAGGAAGTGGAATAATATCCAAGATTGTAATCAGTTATGGGCTGAGTTGGTTTTCTTAGTTTGTTATGGGCCAGAAAAGGAAAGGTGAAGGTGGGCTAAGTTGGGGAAGAAGAAAGAGTGGATCAAAGTTTTATCCTATTTGGTGGCTCTTGATATCATGTTTGAACACAAAGTGGAGAAGAGATTTTGCAAAGGAAAACTAAACTCAAACTATATGTCTTAGAGAGTGAGTGAAATTCTTATTTATATTATGAGTTTGAAGTACAAAAATATGTGTGGGCAATATGGGATTAAAATAGATATTACAATTAAGTGATATTGTAGACAGAAATAATTTGTAGGTGAGCTTAAGTGGGCACATTAGACTGGACTGGGTTCGTGTTTTAACCGGCATCAATACTGGAGTATCAAAGAAGATATTAGAAGCACGTGTACTTTGGAATCTACCACAAGATAGATATTATGTAACAAAAGATAGATATGCATAGAGATGACCCATCTGGAGTGAGTCTTGTATAGGGATATTTTCTTACATGATAGCGGTGCATTTGTAATAAAGTGGTGCATTGATTTTCCATGTTAGATTTGATTATTGGTTGGATTAACGTCAACGATCTAACCAACGTGCATGAAAAACCACAACCACAAAAGCCTGCATGGCTTTGTGACTTTGTTTTCTTCTAAGGCCTTTCTAGGGCTACATCGGATCATATTCCTTTGGTTATTGACACTAACGAAAACATTGGAAGGAAAAAAAAAATCTTTCAAATTTGAAGACCAATGGTGTAATGACCCACAAATGCAAGACATAATCTGTCAGGAAATTGCAACAGCTCACATCTGCACCTTTTACACCAACTTAGGAAAATAAAAAAACAATGGATTTCTAAGAACCCAGGGGGATAAGCCTATACAAAAAATCAAGAAACTAGAACAAACTTTGTAGGACTTCGATAAAAAGGGGAAAAAATCAGGTCTAAGAAACAGCGAAAAGCACAAGGAAAGATCACGAACTTACACCGGAAGAATTGGAGATGTACTGGAAACAAAGATCGCTTGTACATTAGCTAACCTAAGGACACAACTCAAAAAAATTCCATAGAGCATCAATCACAAGGAAAAGACAACATTATTCTTTCTTTGCGAATCAATGATCAACTTTGTTTCTCCCAAACAAAAATGGTTAAGGAACTGCTAAACCACTTCCAAAACATGTTTATAAGTGGAAACAAAGCATGAAGGCTCCTATGGTATGGGACACAATTCGCCCACAAAAACTTGAAACTCCTGAGACAATAACGACACCCATCCATCCAAACAAGGGAAATAAAAAGGGCGGTCTTTAATTCTTTCATGGCCTGACGGATTAAATTTAAAATTCTTTCATCGCTTCTAGACCGAGCTACAACGCACGGTGGAGACCACTTTTTAACGTTTGCACCGAAATCATATTACCTACCATTAAGGAATTCAAAGACTCAAAGCAATGCTTCATCGCTTTAATACCCAAAAAATGGGGGTGAAAATGGTTAAAGATCTAAGACGAATCTCGCTGCTAACCAGCACTAAGATATGGACAAAAGCCTTGGCAACAAGATTGTCCAAAGCTATTAACCCCCTCATCCACCACACTTGATCTTCTTTTCTACGTGGGCGACAAATAGCAGATACAATCTTGAGGGCTCAGGAAGTGGCACATCACTTACACAAGAACAAAAAAACAACAACAATTCTAAAGTTTGACTTTGTAAAAGCTTTTTGACAAAATTGAAGGGCATTTTCTTCTTGGAAACCTACAACGATTACGATTCAATATGCAATGGTGTGATTGGATCGAAATCCGCATCAACACTTCAAGAGCTTCGATCATTATGAATGGAAAACCCGAAGCATATTTAGAGGCCAAAATGGACTTTTCTTGTGGTGGCAATTTTTTTAAGCAACAAGCTCCTACTAGGTATGGAAACAACGTAGTCCATGGCATAAAATTAGGAGAGGAAAGAATACACCTCGTGAATTTACAATTCACAGATGACACAATGTTATTCCATTGCCTTGGTGAGCATAACATCGTAAACATTAAGCGAATATGGGTCATCTTTGAAACAATCTCGGGCCTCAAAATTAACTTTGAGAAATCATGTATTTCTAAGACCCATGTCTCACAAAAAGACATTTTAAGATATCGAACTCTCTTGGGATGCGAGATACCCTTGACATACCTGGGTATCCCATTATCCCCACTCCAAGGCCCAAGTACAATATGGGAGCCGCTACTTGAAAAAAATAAGAAACAAATATATACTCCCATAACATCATAAGACTTAAGCTGCACGTCACCACTAAAATGGGTGCTCGAGGAAATGGAACAAATTCGAAAAAACATTTTATGGAACAATAGCGAAAAAACACGAAGGTTAAAAAACCTTGTTAAATGGACACGGATTTCGAAACCAAAGAAATGGGGGGTGGTCTGGGAATACTAAGGGCACCCTTAACGGGGGTGCCCCGCCCGGGCGCCCTGGTCGGGCTCCCGGGTGCACCCTGTTAACGGACGGGGCGCCCGTGGGGCGCCCGCCCGGGACGTGGGCGTCCCGGGCAGACGCCCGGGCGCCCAAGGGAGGGGGACACGTGTCCACCTCCCATTGGTTAATTTTTTTATATATTTATTAATTGGATGTTTTGTTATTAATGGATTGGGTATTTGTTATAAATGTGGGGTAATAATTTTTTGTAAGTGATTAAAATTAAGAAATTTCTAGAACCAACAATTTCAAGTTAAATAGAAAAAATATTAATACAACAATACCATAAGAACAATACATTAATAATACTAAAATACGAAATACAACCAACCACATGAAACATAAAGGAAAATACAAACCATACAGACTACTACAACCCGAAATACAAACTAAGGAAATACAAACCATACGAAATACGGACTACAACAAACTACACGTACCCATTCTCTTCTGCCCAGGCGAGAAGTTTATCGATTACTTTTTGATCCTTCTCCGTCAGGTTGTCCTTCCTCATCATAGAGTGAAGCATGTCCAACTTATTTTTTATTAAATGCCTCTGGAAATTCCTTTCCGCTAACTCCTCTTGCTTGGAGAAACCATCTTCTCTGACTTGGGCGGTGTATCACATCTGTTGTGCAAGTTCTCTAACATCGGTGTCTCTTTTGGGGCGTAATGCACACTTAGCCTTTTTCTTAGCCTTCTTCACACCTTCTGGGCGTGTAGACGACTCCGGCATTAGCTCTTCTGTATCCGAGGGTGATTACGTCCTCGAGCCGTCCGTGCTCTTTCTTTTCCCAAGGCTTCCTGACTGGGGACTATTTTCATCGTGCAACTCCGGGGACTCCCAGTCAACACGCACGACATTAGCTCCGGGGATCACACTCTCCCATTTTGGGTACCTACGCAACATAACCCAAGCATCAAAATAAAGAAATTTACTAGGCCCATGAGTTCGCTCGTAGATCACGTGCGCTTGTCGGACAACATCGTCGTCATTCTGGCCGCTCCTTTTCCGTCGGAATGCCTGATCGAAGCACTTGACCCACTTGTTCACAGCAGGTATAATTCTCCTCCACCGTCCTTTTAAGGACTCTGCGTTCCTTTCGGGTAGGCCAGTGTCTTCCACGGAGATGTCGTACACACGTTTCACTCTAGCCCACAATGAAGTAGACTTCTGGTTTGTCCCTGTCACCGCATCGCAACTGACTTCCATATATGCAGAGACAAGTCTCTCGTCCTCAGCTGTGGTCCACAACTTCGGATTGGCTTTGGCAGTTTGGACTTGCTTGCGGTAACGACGTTGTGGAGGTGGGGATGGTGGTCTGGGGGTGTGTCGTGGTGGGGACTCATCGTCGTCGTTACCCTCATCTTCAGTGTTCGCCATACTCTGGCTACTTTTTTGAGACATGGGTCGGCCAAACATCTGGAACTGCGGTTGATTATAAGGGAATGGTGGTGCATATTGAGAGTATTGTGGGAATGGTAAGTTTTGATGTGGGGATGCGTAGTGGGAGAATTGTGGGAATGGTGAGTTTTGGTCAGGTGGTGGGAATGGTGGTGCGTACTGGGAGAAGTCTGGTTGTTTGAATGGTTGTTGGTAAAATGGACGTGAGGGATATGGTTGTGGATAGCGTGGATGCGGATTTGATTGTGGATGAGGGGGGGAACGATGGTACTCCGGAGAAGACATTGTGGAAGAGATATGGGATGTAAGTTGAGTTTTGTGTTTTGTGGAAGAGATATGGGGTGTAAGTTGAGTTTTGTGTAGGGTATATATAGAGAAAAAATTAGACACTGTGCAATCACGCGGATTACTTTTCTTACACGCGTATACTGTACATTCACGCGGACTACTTTTCTTTCACGCGTGTACTGTACATTCACGCGGACTACTTTTCTTTCACGCGTATACTGTGCAATCACGCGGATTACTTTTCACGCACGCGTATACTATGCATTCACGCGCGTTTCGAAATTCAAATATTCAAATTTCAAATATTCAAAAATTTGTGGTTTAATAGTGATTAATATTGTTAATTAATTAATAGTAATAATAAGTATATCGTGAATTAGAATTAGAATGTAATTAGAATTAGATTTATATAAAATGTATTTTGTTAAATGTTGTGTGAGAATTAAATTTGTTTAATTAAGAAATGATGTGGATGAAAGAGAGTGTAGGGTGGGTGGGGGTAGCATGGGCATGGATAAGGGGGTTTTTTGGGTGGGTTGGGTGAGCTGACATGGCAGAGAGAGAGTGCAGGGCGCCCGGGGGTAGCTGTTATTTCTGCTCTAAGGGCCTCCTTAACGGAGGCCCTTTTCAGGTCGGGGCGAAATTCGCCCCGACCTGGCTCCCCTTAATGGGGAGCGGACCCGGGTCAGGTTGCGACCTGGGTCTGCGACCCGACCTGGGTCACGACCCAGGTCTGGCCACGTGGCCATACCTGGTTGGTCGGTTTTTTTATGTTTTTTTTTTTTTGTTATTTATATTAGTTAAATAATATGTTAATAATATATATAAATAAAATAAATATAATAATTAATAAAATAAATCAATTGCATTAACTATAATAATACAAAATCAATATTGAATTTAATATCGAATTTCAAATTGTGTTTACCTTTCAGGGGGCACTGCCCCCTGAAACGACCGCGAGCTGGTCTGCCGTTCGTACGAGTTCAATATGTTTCAACCCAACTTTTTAAAAAAATTACATTTTCTTGTGTTTTTGTTAAATAAATCAATTAAAGTGTATCACTTATTAATATTTGTTAATAATATAGTAAACAAAAAAATTGAAACTCAAACAAATAAAATAAAATTAACTTCAAAACAAATTAACAACCAAACACATAACATAGATTTCTACTACAAAAAGGAAATAACATGAAATTTTACTTAAACTAAACTTGACCGAAATCGATTAGCAACTAAATACATAACTAAACTAATTTAAAGATGTCTATTTTTCTCAGCCCAATCCAGCAACTTTCCAAGTGTCTTTTCCTCCACTTCTGTGCGGTTCGATTTACCAAATAATGTGTTCATTAATACTATCTTCTCAGTGACCAGCTTCAACATTGATTTTCGCTCCGATTTTTCACCTCTAACTTGCGAACAATATTCAAGTTTTGAACACAAGACTACAACCCGATCGTCCAGTTGATTTGCTGCTCGAGCTTTTCCCTTCTTCTTTGCCTTTTTAACCCCTTCCGGACGCTGAAAGGATTGTTCTGGAGTTTCATCTGGTGTTCTTTCGTTCGGTGGAGACGACCGGGTCGAAGAGCCTTCCGTGCTTTTCCTCTTACTCCCGCTTCCTGATGTTGGAGTAGTTTCTACTTCCTCTAGTTCAATTATGGGTGGGTGTGCACGTTTTGCACTTCCCGAACCAGGTTTAACGAACGACTCCCACTTTGGGTACATACGTAACATTTCCCATACATGAAGAAATGTGAACTTAGAACCAACAGTGGATTCGTAAATAAAATGTGCTTCACGAATTACATCGTCGTGGTTGTATCCGCTCCTTTGACGTCGTAGAGCTTCATCATAGCAACCGCTCCACTTCATTACAACAGGCGTAAACCTCCTCCAACGACCTTTTAAGGAGTCCGACAGGCGTGGGGCTATGTTCTTGTTCGAGCGGGCAGCATGCTCGTACACACGTGCCACTCTATCCCATAAAGCTCCGGCTTTCTGTGAGGTCCCGACAATGGCATCCATAGTAACCTGCATGTAAGCCTAGATCAACGCTTCATCCTCCAACGTTGACCACGCCTTCACTTTATTTGGTTGCGGTGATTGTGTTGGTTGGGCGGAGGGATGGTCGTCGCTCTGATTCTGATTATTCACATCGGCATCATTCGGATCATGTCCACTAATTAGGTTGGCATACATGTCATAAGGTGGTAATGGGTTGTGATATCGTTGTGGTGGTAATGGATTGTGATATTGTTGTGGTTGAAAAAATTGTGGTGGTGGATTTTGTGGTAAGCTTGGATAGTTGTAAGGGTCGAACTGGTAAGGATTCGGATGCGGAACATGTCCATTACCACGGGGAAATTGTGGTTGGGAAATACCCCGTGCAGGACGTGAGTCACGATTATGGTCAGGAGAAGACATGTTTGTTTAACATGCGATGCTAGCTTTGGATGAGTTGTAGGAAAAGAAGTTTGAAGTGTTAGCTTATATAACAATGAAGGGTGAAGATTTGTCCGACAACGCATGACAACCAATAGTGAAGATTCGTCCGACAATGCGTGACAACCAACAGTGGAGATTCGTCGACAATGCATGACAACCAACAGTGAAGATTCGTCCGACAACGCGTGACAACCAACAGTGGAGATTCGTCCAACAACGCATGACAACAAAAGTAAAGATTCGTCGTCAACGAGTGACAACCAACAGTGGAGATTCGTCGACAACGAGTGACAACAAATAGTGAAGACAACGCGTGACAACCAACAATGGAGATTCGTCGACAACGAGTGACAACAAATAGTGAAGACAACGCGAGACAACTAACAGACAACACATGACAATCAACTTTGAAAGTTCGTTCAACAACGCGTGATGATGAACAATCGTCCGACAAAACATTATAAATAGGAGGTCATTTGCAAGTCTTCCTCAAACCTCAAGTCTCAACTATGTCGAGTGACAAATCTTCTAACTCTAATTCCTCGTCTTCATCATCTGATGACCTAGATGAGGCCATAGACCAGGCAACTGAAATGGTTGCCGAGTACCTCTCCTCTTACCTCAAAGCACAACGACCACGTAACACGAGGCGACGAACTTCTAACCCAGATAGAGATCTCACTGTTGGTTATAATCGTCTGATTGCAGATTACTTTAATGACAATTCTGTGTATTGTGATCGTGTTTTCAGAAGGAGATTTCGAATGCGGAAGCATGTCTTCCTTCGAATTGTAAACACGCTTGAGGCTACCGATGTGTTCTTCCAGCAACGACCGGACGCTGTGGGTCGACTTGGCATATCCGGTATCCAAAAATGTACTGCAGCGCTCCGGATGTTAGCATATGGTGTAGCGGCAGACGAGGTGGACGAGTACTTACGTCTAAGCGAAGCAACAGCAAGACAATCTCTCCAAAATTTCTGTCAAGGTATCATTACCAATTTCGGTGATGAATATCTACGAACCCCTACCGCAGCGGACCTATCAAGACTGCTCCAGGTTGGTAAGCTACGAGGGTTTCCAGGCATGATGGGGAGCATCGATTGTATGCACTGGGAGTGGAAGAATTGTCCAGCTGCTTGGAAGGGACAATATCAAGGTCGAAGCGGAAAACCGACACTTGTTCTGGAAGCTGTTGCATCTTACGACCTTTGGATTTGACATTCATTTTTTGGGATCCCAGGATCGTGTAACGATCTCAATGTCCTCCAACGCTCTCCAGTTTTCGATCACATTCTGGAGGGTCGCGCACCACCTGTGAGATACGAAGTGAATGATAACTCGTATGATATGGGTTATTATCTTATAGATGATATTTATCCAAAATAGGCAGCATTTATGCAATCAATCATCCTTCCTCAAACACCTAAAGATAAATTATTTGCCCAATTTCAAGAGGCAACAAGGAAAGATGTGGAACGTGCATTTGGACTGCTTCAGGCAAGATTCGCCATCGTGAAAAGACCGTCGTTAGCATGGACTCCAGACATTCTCGGTAAAATTATGACTGCATGCATAATCATGCACAACATGATCGTGGAGGACGAACGCGACTCTTATGAACAGTTGATGGATATAAACGAATTTATACATGAGCGCCCTCAAGAAATCGGTGAAAGTTCAAACCCGTCGGGTCTCCGGTATTCCACTGAGCGTATCGTGGATATTAACAAATATCTGCGTAACAGAGATCGAGTTCGCAACGCTCAAAAACATATGGCATTGCGAGCCGATTTGATTGAGAATATATGGCGACGTTTTGGACGGAATGAGAATTAATTATGTTTGTAATATGTTTTGTAATATTTTATCTTTGAATTATTATAATATGTAATTGTCGAATTTTAATAAAATCTAATTATTATGCGTTGTTCGTAATTATTGTAAGTTAATTAGATTAAGTTATTATAAAAATAATAAATTTAATAGTTTGTGAATTATTATGTTGATATAGAAAATGAGGTAAAAAGAAATGATGTGGAGGAGAGAGAGTGTTGAAAGTGAGGTTGGGGTTAAGAAGAGAAAAATGGGTTGGGTTATGGGTTGCATGGTGTTTTTTGCTGACGTGGCAGATAGAGAAAGCTGAGGTGTAAAGATATTTGGGGTTGGGATTAAAGATGGCCTAAACTTACAAAATCACATTTTATGCCCGCGACTAAAAAATTGGGGAGTTACCTTGCCCGTAAGGGGAACCAAGGTCAACAAATCTTAGAAAACAAATAACAAAACTCGCCCACCACGTACACTAGGGTAGGTTTAGTGTACCCGGAATCCTGGTGAATCCGAGGGAAAGGAAATCAAATTACATGGTAAGTGTTTTTTTATAGTTTTCTCAACGTTTGAGGTCAGAAAGCAACGAAAATCAGATTTTTCAGTCGACCATCAACCGAAATGATTAAAACGGACAACTGAACATTTTTCCGTCCACCGAAATTCGTAACTGGAATGATCAGTTTGGACGACCAAAACAAGTTCGGTTGACCATTTACGTTCGCTCAGAGAAATCACTGGAATTCTAATTTCGGTCGACCGAAACTAGTTCGGTCATCCATTTTTGTTATTCAAATTGTTAGAATTCCTACATTGCTACGGTCGAGCGAGACCCCCGACTAACTTGTCGGAGTGAGCATAAGGAATATGAGCAAATCCAACACAAATTTCCCAAAATCACTTTTCGAAACGTGCACAAACAACATAATTCAGTCAAAGGGAAATTATTTCCATTGGATTCTGTTTCCTCTACTTTCTGATTAACTCCGAAAATCATTTTTCGTCACTTTCCACGTCATTAACACCCCCTAGGTATCCTTCCAAATGACAAACAGAGCATCTCGCCTTTCGTCATAGACTTGGTGGAATATATACCGATCATGTTAAGAGTTGTAAACACTCGGATTTCCAACGAGCATGCTCAGTTTGAGTTCAACTTGTTTAGGTTTTTGTTCGCTTATGCTCGCTCGTTACTCGTGTCAAGCAACAATAGTCGCTTGTGCTCGGCTTGCCCAATACTCGCGAGCCGCTCAGCTGGCTCCATTGCTCGTTTAGGGTGTAAGTTTAAACAAGAAATTTACCATATAAAACAATACTTTTGAAAAATAAAAAAGAAATAGTTGGATACTTTAAATAAACAAGATTATTTAAACCACCAGAAAAGTAGACAACAAATCAAAGTTTCTCTAATATCTCACACAAATGAACATGATTTTTCTGTTGAAAACAATTTGTTTCATAACAAAAAGATGAGGTGAACTTTGTGATATATGTTTTGAAGAAACACTACAATATGTCATGGAGAGATCAAAGTCAAACCATAATAAATTTTTGCTCTGTAACATGTTCTTGTTTTTCCCAAATTCTTGATTTCTCGTTTGCAAGTAGGCTTCCTCCAAGGGCAATATTGCTCCGCGCGACATCCAACAACCCACAAGATTGAGAATCAATCGTAATTGTCCACTATGTAGACTCGAGCAAGAAACCATAGACCATCTATTTTACAATTGCAAAATCACTTCCCGATTCTAAATCACGGCAACGCAATTAGGAGTTTAGTTCATACTCACCTTAATTTTGACAAAAAACACATGGAATTATTGCTTTTTAAACGTTTGTTTATGGTGCATTTGGGTTGAAAGGAAGAATCTGATCTTTTGGAGACATGCAAATAATTATGGTCATATTATGAATGCTAGACACATATTTATTAGGCACAACGTAGACAAAAGCCTCTTCAGCAAACCCACCGTCAATCCAGACCACTGCAAACCAGGCGCTATCGGTTACGATGGCTACATTGGTGGATGAGCAGATGACTTACAACTACGCATATCCGTCAGAATCTGAATTGAGAAGGGAAGACTGGGAGAGGCGGAGGAGCGCGTTCGATACTTCAAGACTTTTGTCTTAGTGGTGCTCATATATTTTGTAATATGTGGTATCGGCTTAATACTTGTGGGCTTTTGACTCTTGTGTTCCCTACATGGGAACCATTTTTGTATTTGTTTTTATATGTTGTGCTTGTGAATTATAATATCTAAAACTAAACTTTTGTCAATGAAACCACCTTTTTATATAAAAGAAAAAAACAAATATTGTCACATCACATGAAAACATCTCGATCTAGCTACCTACTAAGCTACTCCAAAATTAACCGTTGCTTGGATTCTACGTGATCACGCAAGGTGGTGGTCCGTGGAGACAGAGGTAGGTATCGGTACTTGATATCCATGAAAAGAATAAAAATACTTCCACAATGGTCTTAAGTCGTAAAGACTAGGAAGCACACAGGCAGGTCTATTACTTCCATTAATTAAACCTGTTTTCTCGACTTCAATACCCAACCCAGCAATCTGCAACTGTGGACTGTCAGACCTACAAAAATAATAGGTCAATCTGGACAAAAGGAAGAACACCGGGAGATAAATGGCCTATACCTATAATATTGATTCTTAATTACTTAGTATATATATGTGTGGATCTTCATGCTGGCAAGCACCAGATCGATACATGTTTACATGATTGAGCCACGTAATAAGGTTTTGATTTGTTAGTTATAATGTTGAGATGGATCAGGACATCAGGTTCATGCAATGCAATACTGTTTTTGTTTAGCATGCAACGTAAGGAAACTCAGCAAAGGTATATATCATGCATATTCACCTTTCTTTTGGATTTGACTGGTTAGTGGTAGAATAAGACAATAATTATATCACATGTCTGCCACCTGATCCAAGTCAGGACGAAGATATCGGAGATTTGAGTTCCACCTCGGCAAAAACACGTTGTTGGAGAAATGCAAATTCATGAATTACTTATATCCATTATAATTAAAGGTACATTAAAATTTGCCTTTTGATCTTTGAGATCTACATGCACTTTACATATTTATCATTTTTTGGAAATAAACACTCACACTTTGTAGGACTCTAGTCTAATCCTAATCCTAATTGTGCTTTGTTGTTGATTAGGTGGTGATTAGAGATGGATGGCTGAGATTGAGAGGAGATGGATGGAGGACTTGGATTGAAGATGGGTGGATGTGTGGTTAAGATGGAGAGGTGGAATGGATGGTGAGGATTTAGTGTGAAGGAGATATTTAGGTGGAGATTTCTCTCTCTCTCTCACGTTTCTCTCTCTCTCTCTCGTTGATCTCTCTCTCTCTCTCCAGCAGTGAGCTCCGGCGAGGAAGGTGGGGGTGATCTTCAGCGAGGTGAAGTTTGGCTCCGGTCGGTTGGTGGCTTGAGGTGAGTGGTGAGTTCTTTAGTTTTCCCGCATGTTTGGTTCTATCCCTCAACCTAACTCGTGTTCTGGGCTGTGGTTGTTCGGTAGGGGTTGCTGGAGGAAGTGTGGTTGTTGTGGATCGTCGAGGAGGCGTGAGTCGTCGACGGATCGTATTTTGGGAAGACGTGCTCGTGGAGGCGTCGTCGTGGTTCTTCTAGGGTCTCTTCAGACCTTTAGGTATGTCAAGCTCGCTCACTTAATTACCGTGAGTATTTGGAAGTCGACGGTAGGCCGTTCGGCTCGTCGCGAGTAAACATGCAACAGATTTCACTGCCTGATCGGTCGACCGATTTGTGCAAACGGTCGACCGTTCGTGAAGAGAATTCGGGCTCTGCCTCAAATTGGTCGAACGATGCCTGTGGGGCGGTCGACCGATCGTGCATAGGAGGCAAGTCTGGAGAGATTCGGTCGACCGGGACCCCTTTGCCGGTCGACCGTGTGCACTGTCTTAAGTCGGTTGGGGGCGTAGACTATATAAACGGTCGACCGCTCTTTGATCTCGTCCGACCGTGACTTAAGTGGACTTGTGGTCGGTTCGACCGAATGTGGGTTCGGTCGACCGGACCTGCGTGTTGAGCGTGAGAACGCTCTGGCTGAAATCGGTCGACCGAGGAGGTCTCGGCGTTCGACCGGTTTCATGACGCGTGTGAGGGAGTATTCCCTGGGCTGATTCGGTCGACCGAGATGTGCTCGGCGTTCGACCGAATTCGTTGTGGTGTTGTGGGATTTGTTCCCTGGTGACTTTCGGTCGACCGGGACCCCTTTGTCGGTCGACCGATTGGTCGTTTTGTTCGTTGAACCGGGAGTTGACCATCTAAACGGTCGACCGTCCCTTGATTTGGGTTCGGCCGAACGAGTGTGGTGTTGGGAGTCGGTCGACCGATGGAGTGCCGGTCGAAGTGGATTGCCCTGTATTTACTTGATTCGGTCGACCGGGACTTTTGGTTCGGTCGACCGTTTGTGTCCTATTTTGCACTATGGAGGTGCTATGGTCGTGGTTGCCCGTGTGGGGCGAGTTGTGGTGCCGATGTTCTTCCGGCAAGTGTGCTAGGTGCACGAGGGTTGTGGTGGTTGGTTGAAATTAGACCTGGAGCCCCGTAACTGTGTGAGAGCTGCGGTTGGTTGAAATTAGACCTGGAGCCCAGCTAGTCTGTACGGAGTTGGTTGAAATTAGACCTGGAGCTCCGTAGTGCGTTCGGGTTGGTTGAAATTAGACCTGGAGCCTGAGCAAGGACCGCGTGTAGGGGTTGGTTGAAATTAGACCTGGAGCCCTTATACGTTTGGGTTGGTTGAAATTAGACCTGGAGCCCTTGGTCGTGTCGTGGTAGCTGCGGTTGGTTGAAATTAGACCTGGAGCCCAGCTTGGCGACGAGTGTGAGTCGCGGCGGTTGGTTGAGATTAGACCTGGAGCCCCGTGACTGTGGTGGGTGCGGCGGTTGGTTGAGATTAGACCTGGAGCCCCGTGCCTGTGGTGTGTGCTGTGGTTGGGTGAGAGAGCCATGGAGCCCAGCTTGTTGTGATGCTTTTCTTGTTGAGTAGAACTGCATGCTATGATGATTTTATTTATGCATTTAGAGTCTTGGCATACGGGGTTTCCTTCTGGAAACTCAGGCATTGTTGCATGTTTACTTTCAGGCCGTGATCGGCGTTAGGGGGTGGTGACCGAGGAGAGGAGCGCTGCTACCGGATCCAGCTTTCTCTCAGTTGAGGTCGTGTGATTACTGCTTCCTTTATATATGCTTTTGATGTAATCACAACTTTTGTATACTCTGATGTTCGGATATATATTATATATATGTTGGTGCACCTGTGTCCCTTTTATTGCGTAATATCCTCTGTTGATTGAGTGTTATTAAATTTAAAAAAAAAAATCCGCTGTTTTGAGGATGTTACACACTTACTCACGGTTTCACCTTTTGTGTTTTTAGGCAATATAGTCGGGAGTGGTCTCAGGATTTCAAGGCTCAATTTATATGATGATATATAAGGGTACAAAAATTTAATATGATGTATACCTAATTAGGGGGGAGGGGAAACATCTAAATGTTGTATACTTGCTTATGGAAAATCAAAAATCGAGGGACACTCACACCACCAGTGAATATAGCCATTACCCTCTACAACTGTTGGACATTTATTTTTTATTTTTTGCTTCTTCTATTTAAGGTACAAACTCCAAATCATTTAGACTAAATTGCGTGCAATTTTTTTTTGCAAAAGTTGAGTCTCATGGTTTTGTAGATATGTGAGGTACAATTTTGTCCAAAAATTTGCATAGGGGGAAGTTTGGAAAGTGACATAGCAGCTTATATTTTCGAAGGCATGGGTACAAAAAACGCATTTGTACCAAAATTCAAATTTTCAACGACTTTCACTTTCACCTGATCAACCGCCTACATGAGTTCAGTTGTAGCTAGTTTGAGGATGCATCGCAAGCTGCAGTTTACCCAAAAATTAGTTCATGCCACTTGTCAAAATTTGATAGTGGACAAGAATAAATATTTTATATTTCCCTAATATCTATATACATTGTTGTATATGGAGAATGTATGTTAGCATTATATTTTCGTATATCAAAAAACTTGATAGACTAAAAAAGGGTTTGCAGACCAGACCAAAAGAGATATGGGGGGACTTGGAATCCTTGACCTTCAAACACACGGCCTTACCCTCCGAATATAAAAAACTATGGGACCTTAATTATATTGGCAAAATATACTAAGGGTTTTGTTAATATTGGAATGCTTCCTGATAACTTTGGGAATATCTCCCTCTTGCTTAGAGATCTACAAAAATGGCCACCTTTAATCAGCCAGTTCAGCCAGGTTACTGTAACGTCCCGAAACAGCGGAATTTTTTTTCAAATTTAAAACATAAACATACGACCGTCAACGGTCAACAAGGACACGTTACTAGAAAAGTCAACTGAATACATATATATAAAATATCTCCACGTGGAAGTCATAATACAGAGTGTCAAAAGAGTGATTACATGTCTAATACATAACTACTGTAATCACTACCTCTACAAAAAGATAAGATGACAGGACCCGATCCCGGATGTACTCCCTTCGGTAACCACCAACCTACGACTGTCTGCTCCATGAAAATGAAACACAAAATCCGTCTGAGTTCCCGCAAGGAACCCCGTATGCCAACATCTCCTATCATAAACAGAAAAAGACGAAAAGCCAAGAATGCACATGCAATGCAAAACCGCCTCGGGCCCACAGGCTGCCCATCGCTCTCCTACACAAGGAAAGTGCATCCCCCCCTACACAAGGAAGAAGGCGTCCCTCTGCCGCACAGGCACAAGGGACATCGCTCTCCGACACACAAAAAGTGCATCCCCTCCCTACACAAGGAAGAAGGCGTCTCACACCCACACATGCATGGAAGGCATCCCTCTGCCGCACATGCTCAAGGGGTCCAACTGAAATCGCCCTAGTCGAAAGTGAAATCCACCAATGATAATTCGACCCACCGGTCGAACAAGATCAGACTAGCAGTCGACCGTTTGGAAGGTCTACGCTAAACATTTATATATATATATATATATCTAGTCGGTCGAACCAGGGTCCGTTTAACCGATAAGAAAGTCTGCCTGAATCCTGCCCACTGTATTCGGTCGACCGCAACGCTTCTGGTCGACCGGATCAACAAGCACTTCACTGTAGGAAAACTGCACGCGGTCGGTCGACCGGATCACAACGAGCGGTCGACCGTTTAGATGGTCAACGCTCTTGACCGACTTTACGCAGTTCAGTCGACCGAGACACTCACTCGGTCGGCCGAAGGTCTGTCTAACCTATCTACTGGGATTCGATCGACCGAATAACCACCGGTCAACCGACTAATATAACCCTTAGATTCCCGCTAAAATTTGGCATAAACGGTCGACCGTCACAGACGTCGTTCGACCGTTTTCGGGCAGTAAGTTAATATTCACTAAACTCGGTCGACCGACCCAACCACCGGTCAACCGAAACATACATTTCCCTTCTGGACAGGCATCATCTAGACGTTGTTCGGTCGACCGAACTCTCAATCGGTCGACCGAACAGAGCGTCTTCAACCTCTGTCCAGTCGGGTTTCGCCGGGGAAACGACACCGACGCCGCCCCCTACACTTCCACACCTCTTGGGGAGTTACTATGAAGACTTGGCATACCTTTCACCGTGGAGAGATGCGCGCCGGCGAGCTCCTCCTTCTCCTCGGCGATTCTAGCTTCTTCTCCCTCCTTCCTCCGTTCTTGTTGCTCCTCCCTCGCGTGCGCCTCCACCACGTCGTCGGAGCTCTTCTCCCTCCTTCTCTGATCGCCGGAATGAAATGAGAAAGGTGAGGTTTGGGGGTGGAACGAAATCAACAACAAAAGAGAAGAAATGAGTGAGTTTTTGCTTCTTAAACACCAAACCCCATGCACTACAGTAACCGGCCCCTACCTAAACCCTAAACCTCATCATCCTCTTCTCTTCCCCATGCAAGCACACCAAAACCCATGCCTCCAACCCTAATTTCGTGGGTTTAATCCCTAATGAGGGATTAGATCATAACAGTTACTCTAGGAAATGAACGAAATACCTTGTTCTGGTTTCAATGGCAAATATTGATTAACATCTGGCCAGATATTTTTGAAATATCCAAACAAAGGACCATATCAGTGCATTATATCTTTATAGACAATGTTTTCAATCAACAGTAGTGGTTGAAAACAAGATTCAAACAAGTACTTGATCAAGAACAAATGATGAAACTATACCACGCATTCTAATTCTTCTCCCCATGCATGCAACCAAAACGACACTAGACGATGGAAGTTCACAAAAACTGGAACCTTTACTTCCAAAAGCTTCTACCACTTCGTGATCGATGGAGGTATAAGATATCCAATGCAAAAGCAAATTTGGAAATCTAGAGGACCATCAAAGATAATAAAAAATATTTAACTGGCTTTTAGCAGAAAACAGGATACTGACAAGAGATAATTACCTTCTTAAGAAGAAAATCCAAACAAATTAATCTCATGCGTGTAATATGCGGGATAGACGGAAACAATTGAACACTTATTCTTTGAATGAGAAGCAACTACTCTCTTTTGGAACATATCCTCCACATTAGATTTAAACTTAATCCCAGCTCCAGGTAATAATTACTTCTTCAGAAACTCAGTCCAAAATCGTCTTAATTTAAGGAAACATGAGTATATAAATATGTTCGGTTGCTGTGGTTCATAGCAAAGGCCGTTATTCATGCTATCTAATTTGCCTAAAAGCATTATATTTCCCTATATCTTATGGGTCAATTCTATTGTCTGCCCAACAGTAATAAAAATGATTAATGTTGCAGGATTGAGGCTGAGGCAAGACAGAAGCTGATGGTCAATGGGAAAGGTTGACTTTGGATAGATGTGATATATCAACAGTGTACACGTGAGAAGGTCATTAATGGAGTAAACCCCAATGATCTGGGAAAACTGGAAACTGCCTTAAAACGAACAGTTGGATATATAGATGCCAGTCGCCCTGTTGACCTATTCTGATTCTACGAGCTTTAGAGAGGTGTCTCGGTCAGGTGGGTGCAGGGAAGGAAATGGATTAACCATAATCATTTCCTACAAACTAAAGAACTTATGATTGAAATCATTATTTCCAAGGACTCGTGCAATAACATTATTCCTAAGTACCAGTGCTACCACATAACTAACCCACACCGAGGAGATTTGCTTCCTCCTTCCAAATTTAATATGATCATTTAAATTTAATTTAATTTTTTTGGTCGAACAAGTTCATATAAACAACAAACCTTGATATTAACAACCTTTGAAATTTAACAAATGCTGCCATCGGGGAGAATTATATGACCTGCTAGCACCATTCCAGGAAGCTTGTTCTTGTGTTAATAATTATAACGCAAAAGCAAAAAGCATATCTGATGCATTTAGAGCTCTGTCTAATTATTATATATCATATGCGTGTGAAGGTAATCTTAAATTGGTTGGAGTATGTAGTTTATAATATAGTAAATGGATGGGGATCCTCTCCAATTCTTCATGAATTGGAGATGTCCAGTTTGTCGGATCTGAACCGTCTAACTTTATTTGATGTTTCAGTCTTTCAGATTGACTTGGGCAATTATGACCAATTTTAGTTGAAAATAATGAATAGCTTGGAATTTTATTGCAATTGCACCAATAAAAATTAATGCCTACTAAATTTCATCTTAACTAACTCACAAAGGTGGTATTTCCTGTTTCTCTAGACCACTTTAAGTTGGGTTTAAATCAATAAGTTAATTGAAAGAACGAAATTTGGAGGAGCCACGTATTAAGAATTTATTATGTGATAAAAACTTAAAAAGACACGCTAAACGGAAAGATGTTCCAAGTTCCAACTGAAATGACACTCACGGACAATACTTACATGTATTGGAGAACTTGGAAATAAATACTAACGTCCTGTAAGAGAAGTATAATCAAGACAAAAAAGATAACCGTACTTATCAAAAATATAGATCACAAATTCAATACAAAGAATCTTGTTACGATATAATTACGTAACTGCTTCTTTCAATCCTTAACAAACACTGTAGAAACGTATGATGGATGGATTCTTCTACGGAGTCGTTGGTCGACTGGGAAGAAGCTCGCGAGGAAGAGAATGGAGACAAGAGAGTATGTTGAGATCTTATTAACACGAAAGATAAGCTTGATGGATTACAATGGGTTCGGATCTAACCTTATAGGTGTGGATGATGGTTAACTAAGTGGGTTGGTTTATTAGTTAACTGGTTATATTATGATCCAGTTAACTAGATAACCCAGTACAATTATTTCACTTAGTAAGATATTAATGCTAATTCCAACGAACACAAATGATTAAATTAAGCAACAAATTATTTCAACACTTCTTCTTTACAGTCAATTAAAATCTACTAACATGAAAATTTAAAAGACTTAATTTACCTCTTTTATGAAAAAAAGTTCATTAACATGAAGTTCTTTCCAATTAAGTCATTCTGTATTTATGACAATGCAAAAATTGCAATCTAATCACTAAAATTAATGTTATTTTAGTTGCAAAACGTCCATAAATGCAATAAATCTATCCGGGACGTCCAACTGAATTCGATGGTTCAGATCCAAAGAATTGAACCTCTCCAATTCCTAGTAAATGTGAATGGGAGAGGATCCAAGTCCATAGTAAATGTCAATTTTTGAATTGTTTCCATTCATGTTTCTTCAACCGAACAATCTTAAAAAAAACTGAATCAACTAAATGAAATTGTACAATCAGAGGATGAAATGCTAGCTTCATCAAACACGCTCAATAAGTTGGTGTGGTTGTTGTATCATGTAGTCACATATTAAACCTGTGAATTTGAAATAAACCATTTGCTCGCGAGTTTCTAATTTACCCATTAAACTGGAATATTTGATCAGACTTTAACCCACGACAAAAAGGAGAACGAAAACATAAACTAAAGTACATCAGCATAAAGAATCATTAGTTTACATTTTTTAGCTAAGTACATCATACACAGAAAAAGGCAATTAACAAATAGGCAAATCACTTCCCAAGTTCCAACGAGTTTAAGATGTGATTTATAGCCAAGAGCAAACTAAGACCATTTGTTAGAGATCTGGACGACCATCACTGACCATGGTCATCAGCTCTCCCTCTTCGAAATCAACTTTCTCTCTCTTTCATATCAGTTTTCTCTTTCCTCAACCCAACTTCTTCTCTTTCCTACACTATTCACCTCTTAACCACACCCAACAACAACTTATCTCTCTCCTCCACATCATTTTGGGGTTCATCTTGGTAAAAATTTAAAAAAAAATAAAAATAATTCTAAAAAATCAAGATAATTATAAAACGTATTTTCATAAAAAAATAAAAAAAATCTCTAACAAAAAATTCAAAACAAAACCAAAAATCAAAAAATCAAAAAAACAAAAATTAAAAAAATTCAACCCGGACGCGCCACGTGGCACGTCCGGGTTGGATGACCCGGACAACATGGTCGACGACCCAGGCATCTTCGACCGAAGATTTCAAGCGTTAAGGTCGTGAACGACCTTACCTTTTCACGGTCATCCACGACCGACCCCTTCACAACCTTAAATTTTAAGCGTTAAAGGGATGCCCTACCTGTGTTTTTTTGCACCCCACAACCGGTCACGCTCCCTCTTAACCCCAGTTTATCTCAGGTCATCAACGTCGAGGTTGTTAAATTTTTTTTTTTTATTATTTTGGTTTTTGTTTGGTTTTGAATTTTTTGTTTGAAAATACGTTTTATAATTGTTTTGATTTTTTAAAAATTAAATTTTTAATTTTTTTTCTTTCAAAATGGACTCTGAAATGATGTGGAGGAAAGAAATAAGTTGTTGGGGGTTGTGGTTAAGATGTGAATAGTGTAGGAAAGAGAAAAAAAATGAGTTGGGGAGAGAGAAAACTGATGTGTAAGAGAGAAAATGTACATGACCATATCGTTCGAGGTCCTGATTAGTGATAATCTAAGAAGTGGAGTGAAGTCTAAAACTATGTTTCTACGTCTTCTAGATTTAGAGCTGAAAGTGCTTCAACTTACCGTAAAAACGTACTTTTAAGACATATTCATTCCACTTACTCAAGTTCTAAAATTGTAATTTAATTCATTTTTACAACTTCCACACGAATAACAATTATGCATACGAAACATTTATTTTATATGAATACCATACATATTTAATGAATAAATACCATCACCTGCAATTCCGTAAATCATCTAACTTTAATTAATGCAAGCCCAAAACAAAAGGAATGAAATGTAGTAGATTCGAGAGTTACGGGATGAAAAATCTCGTTTGGATTTAAATCTACAATCTTTAGTTGAGGTGAACTTTAATATCATAAGTACTTCAATCTCGTGTCACAATATTATTATGAACTTGTTTGGCAACCAGCGTTTGACAAATTGAAATATCCAGCTCGCAGTCGCAAACTTTTACATCGGATCAAAAATCATCGTGGTTAGCGTCATGAATTAGGAATCGAAGTGAAAGAATTGTGATTAGAGGTGGGTCTAGAAGAAGCAAAAGGAAGTGAGAGTTAGGACGTCTAGGGTTATTGCAACAAATACGTAGACGTAATTCAAGTGACTAAATGATAAATGTTTGAGTTGCAAACACACCCCAACACAATATAAACATCCAAACAGTAAATACGAGTTTGCGAGGTGTGCGTCACAACATGTTAAAACTTAAAGCTGCACTGGAAAATCTGTTACGAGAGAAGCTGGTCGGATCCTTTTTTTTTGTATTTTTAACATCCCAAGACCCAGATTTTGATTTTACCAAACATATGCGGATCAAAAAGGCCAGTGATATCTCGCCGTAACGCTATCATGACAGATCTAAATTAGACTTGTCAATCGGATCGTGTTGGTATACTATTGGGTCAGTCAGTTTTGTAGTCGTATCGGGATTTCGTATTATCGTGTATAATATAAATTGAAGAAAAAAAATCATTATGTTTAGATTGAAAATAGCTAAGTGACATGTTATATTTATATTTTTCTTTATAAATAACATCTTAATTAACTATTATCAAATAAAAATAATTGATTATCTAACAAAAGATGTAGTTCGTGTAAATAAACAACTTATCGTGTCGTGTTCGTGTTCGTGTCAAATCGTATATCAATTATTTAATATTTATATACTCACAAATCATCGTAAAAAATCATTTCAATCGTACAAAACAATTATGTAAATTCGTGTCTAAATCGTATCACGATATCGTATCGTGTTCGCGTCAGAACCCTAATCCAAACGAACCCAACACCTACGAAGGCAAACTAATACCCTAATTATTTCAAAAAAAAACCGGCAAGACAAAACCTAACAAGATTTGCAATCAAAATCGTCAAGCGGATGGAGTTGGATCCTCGGTTAAAAGGACAATCCAGTTTAGTTAGGGTGGCATTTTTGTTTGGAGGCAAGAATCCGAGAGTAACATTGCCTCTCCAAAGGTACCAACCACAAGACTGCCCCAAAAACACAATCACATCAAACAACTCCACAGCACTTTACAATATTTCCTCCAAATAAATAATAAATAAATAAAACAAGTCAATATAAAAACCACACACATCTTTCCGACACACTCCTCTCTCTCTCCGTTTGTATTTCTCTTTGTCATGTCGTCGCCGTCAAATCCCCGCCGTCCGATCGGGGAGGCGTCGTCGTCCCGGCAGAGATCCAGCAACGGGGTCTGGCCGGAACCGTTCTTGGAGGCCGTCGCCGTCAGAGTCGCCGCCTACGCCAACAGAGACCACGGACGCCTCGCTGCCGCACGTGCCGTCGTTGTTCTCTTCCAGGTCCGTCCGTCCCTCGAAACCCTAATTCCACTGCAAGAGTTTAAATGTTTTTTTTTTGCTTATACTTGATTGGGTTTTTTGCTGCGTTTCGACATTGGTTGGTGTTTAATTAAATGGTGCAATCTTAAAGAGTTTTAGTGGTGTTTTCAAACAAAGATAACAACAATATCGTTGCTTAGTTGAAGCTCCAAAACACATCCTCTTTTAGTTCGGTATGTATCTGAGAAGCACATATGCGTTCGTTTTCATTGGGAGTGCAATGGTACACCAACAACAAATTAAATCTTTGATACCGTGCTAGTTAAAACACTAGTGTAAATATGACGATTTGATTAAACCACGATTTGAGCGCCTTCTATCCGAGCAAGGGTCACTTATTTCTGTGAATTCTTACAAATGTTGTTTTTTCTTGACATTTTTCCGTAGAATTCCAAGGTTGGTCCTAGAACAAGGTAACATGATGGTCAGAGTGTAAATCAAGAACATGGAAATATAAGAAATAAATCTAAACACATGATGAATATAGGAAATTAATAAGAGAGAATTTGGCATAAGTATATATGTTATAGCACAATGTGATTCAAGTGACTAAGTGGGAATTTGAGCACACGGAGGAGGAGAGGAAGAAGAAGTCATGAGTGGGTTGGGTTCAATGCATGGGATGTGGCAGAAGATAGCACCTAGATCTTTGCACCCCACAAAGACCCAGCCTTCTCCTCTCTCATCCTTCTTTTAGTATCACTGTACACGTTTGTTTGTTCCCCAACTCTGAAAACCCTAGACCAACTACTCCTCCCCCCTGTGGGGCTCACTCCCCTAGAAGATTCTTACGTTAAAGAATTGGGTTCCATTAAAACCATTGTCCACATGTCAAAACTTAACCAATGGATTGCTTCTAGGTCTGGTTTGGAGATCTTCTTTCGAGGCATTATGGTGCATTAGTATTATAAGTTTTGAAATCAAACTTGTAATTAAGCTGGTGGACAGTTGTTTTAGGTTTGACAATATCTAATTATCAACGTGGGTTCTTGTAAGAGCATCCCTTATCGGGATGTTTTTCCCGGTCGTCCGGGGTGGGTCGAAGATGACCCAAGTCATCTTCGTCTTAACGCGAAGATGACCTCGGTCATCTTTGTCCGGGTCGTCGACCCGGTCGTCCTGGGTTAGCCAACACGGACGCGCCACGTGGCGTGTCTGGGTTGAATTATTTTTTTTTGATTTTTTTTGTTTTGATTTTTTTTAATTTTTTTGTTTGAGTTTTTTTTTATATTTTTTTGAAAATTCGTTTTATAATTGTTTTGAATTTTTAGAAATTTTTTAATTTTTTTTTAAAATTTTACCAAGATGGACTCCAAAATGATGTGGAGGAGAGGTATGTTGTGTTGGGTTGTGGTTAAGATGTGAATAGTATAGGAAAAAGAAGAAAGTGGGTTGAGGAAAGAGAAAGCTGATGTGGAAGAGAGAGAAAATTGATTTTGAAGAGAGAGAGAGAACTGATGACCGGATCGTCCAGGTCATGGTCAGTGATGGTCTAACTAACATCAGTTGTTACAAGAGTAGGGATAGGGGTTGAACATGTGGTTCCATCCCACCCAATTAGTCATCCGATAGTTTGGGATAAAACTCGTAGTTGTTTATTGTCTCTTGCCAATGTACAGGTTTTGTCTCCGTTTGGTGTTGTGGTCGGTCTCAAAACAAGAGTTTGTTGTTTTGCCTTTTAGCTTCGAGGGTTGCCTCGTCCTGCTCTCATAGTCTCATGAGCCATTTATAGTGTAGTGTGATTATCTTTAATATAAAAAAATGGTTCTTGGAGATATGCTCTTTGCTTTATTGGGTTTAGTTTCGCTTCTTGGAAATGAAAGTGTGGGTAAAGCAGGAACAAAGGCAATGTTTGCATGGAGGACTTCTCTCCCCCCAGTGCATACTTTCTTTCTTCCGTGTCATTTTTATTGCACTTCCTCTCATTTCTTTGCTTTCTTTTGTGATGACACATTTTTTAAACAAATGTTCTTCTGTTTAACTAAATAGTTTATCCAATATTTGGTAATCTCTTAGCTTAAAGTATTAATAGAATATTCGATTCGGTTAATATTTAATGAAACTAATCTTAAGTACATAAAAAAGTATTGTGTAATAAGAACTAAAAAAATAATTCAAACGTGTCAATTTAAATTATAATTTGTTTTTAAAAAAACTAAGAAACATATTTAAAGGATTAATTATAATTGACTCCTAAATATGTTGATTTCACTTTGTATTTTTGAACTTTAAAAGTTTATAACTATACTTTCGTTTTGTATCATTTTGACATATAAATTTCAAAAATATATTATTAAATACTTATTTTCGACTCAAATTCCAACGAGATATGCGATTCGATCTGAATTTAATGTAAAACTAGTGTATAAGGGATAAAATGTAAAAAATTGAAGAAACAAAATCAATAAATAAGTATTTAAATATTTTTTTTTTTAAATTCATGAAGATAAAGTGTTATAAAACGAAAATTCAGAAAATAGCTGTCGTATTTTAAAATTCAGAAGTACAAATGAAAAATAAAGCAATACATTTGAAAATTAGCTGTACTTAATCCTATTTGAAGTTCAAACAATAGAGCCAAAAAGATCTTTCCCACCCTTTTCCAAAAGGGTTCCCTCACCACACACTGCCTCCTCTTTTCAGCATAAGACCCAATAATTAAGGTCCATGCATTCACGTACAAGTGAGTTCATACGCATCTAAGTTTTGTCCTCTACCACTTGGGGGAGCCAGTGGTCGCAGACGAGATGCATGTCATGCACATCAAGACTCCTGTTTTCCATTTGCATATACATTAATGGGGAATAATTATACACACACACTGCTTATTACTATTAGCAACATGTTCACGTCCGTACTAATTAATCTTCTTGCATCAAACCCCAACACCATTTGTCTTTTTCCCCTGACACTGTCTGTGTTATGGATGGGACGTTGGCACTGACCAAAGTCCCACCTCTTCCAGACCAGACCCTTTAACGTACTTCCTCATTGCACCAAATGGAGATGAAGCTTGGAAAGTGTAGGCCCATCAGAACCCTCTAAAACTATACTTGGATATCCCTACCCTTTTCTTTTATTTTCTTTTGGGCTGTGGAGTAGGTGGTCTGTAATGAAAGCTAGGTAGACGTAGACCTGTGGTGGCATGCATGGCATGGCATGACATAAGTATCTAGCTATTTTTCCCATGTCTCAACAGTGTTTGTGGTTTGGGGATGGCAAGCTTTGGGGTTTGTTTGTTTTGTTTTTATGTGTTCAATGAGTGGTGTTTGTCTTTGCTCAGAAATAGAAAATTCTCTGTGTTGGTTTGCATGAGATGGTGTATGCACTCTTGGGGTTCTTGCATGTGTTATTGTTTTCTGGACTTGTGGGATGGGAGAGTGCAATTTCACACTTATTTTAGGCACTCTGGGATGTTTAAGAACGCGCATTCATGTGTGTCCTTTTTTGATAATGGTTCTGCATCTCTCTTTATAAATTTGGACTTTTTTAGGGTTTTGATTACACTCTTAACTTTGGTCTAACTAAATTCAAGCTGCGACATTCTTTGTTGGAAATTTAACTTCAGAAAAGTTGTCAAGGGACACACTTAAGAGCATATTTAACAGCGCCCGGGCTACCCCCGGACGCCCTGCACTCTCTCTGCCACGTCAGCTCACCCAACCCACCCAAAAAATCCCCTTACCCATGCCCAGGCTACCCCCACCCACCCTACACTCTCTTTCATCCACATCATTTCTTAATTAAACAAATTTAATTCTCACACAACATTTAACAAAATACATTTTATATAAATCTAAGTTTAATTACATTATAATTATATTTTAACTCGAAATATTGTTAATAATTACTGGTAAATCACGAAATTATTATTAAATATTACGGAGCCACGTTACATTTAAGACAAACTGAAATAGGAAATATTACAATCAAAGTTAAGAAACAACAGTACATATTACATAAACTCAACTTTTAAATACTACATGACCAACTACGTTAACCGATTTTCAAACCGCTCCTCGTCCGTAGCGTTGCCATATATGCTCAATTAAATCGCCTTTCAGATCCAAATGTTGGTTCCTGTCACGCACTCGATCTTGATTGACAAAAAACTCGTGAATATCCGCTATACGATCGGTTGAATACGACGTTGCCTCAGCTGAAGTTCCAGGACGATCTTCCATAAATTCGCGAATATCTCCAAAATTAGCATAGCAGTCGCGTTCGTCCTCCACTATCATGTTATGCATGATGATACAAGCTGTCATTATTTTGGACAGAACGTCCTTGCTCCAGGCAAGAGCCGGGTTTCTGATGATCGCGAACCTCGCTTGCAACACTCCGAAAGCGCGTTCAACATCTTTACGCGTTGCCTCCTGCACTTCAGCAAACAATCTGTGCTTTGGGGTGTGAGGGTGAAGGATGGATTGGATGAAGGCCGCCCACTGTGGATAAATACCATCAGTAAGATAGTATCCCATATCATATTGAACACCGTTTACCTCATAATTAACAGGTGGTGCTCGGCCTTCTAGTATGTCGTCGAAAACCGGAGATTGTTGCAGGACGTTTAAGTCATTGCATGAACCCGGTATTCCGAAGAAGGAGTGCCAGATCCATAAGTCGTACGATGCCACCGCCTCAAGGATCAGAGTTGCTTTCCCAGCACGTCCTTGATGTTGTCCCTTCCAAGCAGCTGGGCAGTTTTTCCACTCCCAGTGCATACAATCGATACTCCCCATCATACCTGGAAACCCACGTTGCTCACCAACGTAAAGTAGGCGTGCCAAGTCATTTGCAGTTGGCCGACGTAAATACTCAGGGCCGAAGATGCGAATAACACCTTCACAGAATTTGAGGAGAGCATTTCTGGATGTTGCCGCACTCATTCGTAGGTACTCATCGATCCCATCAGCGGCAACGCCATATGCTAGCATTCGCATTGCTGCCGTACTTTTTTGTAGACCGGAGATGCTCATCCTACTAGTTGCGTCCGGTGTTCGTTGGAAGAAGACATCAGATGCTTCGATGGCATTGTGGATGCGCAGGAAGACATGCTTTCTCATCCGAAATCTTGTCCTGAAAAGACTATCAGAATACACAGGGTTGTCAGAGAAATAATCGTCTACAAGGCGTCTGTAACCTAGTTCACGATCTCTATCTGGGTTCGTCGTTCTCCTTCGACGTTGCTTAGGACGTGTAGTCCTTTCGTAAACAGCCTGTCCGGCTAATTCAATAGCACGGTCCATTAGATTTAATGTCTCATTCCAGTTATCATCGTCCGATTGACCGGAGTTTAAACTATTATTCGACATTGATGAGAGAAGAAGCTACAAGTTGAGAAGTTAAGGAAATGTGAGGAATCAGGAGATAAATAGATGTATTTATAGTTGGGATGGTTTGGATGTATTTGTTGCACTGTTCACGCGTGATTGCACATAGTGTACGCGTGATTGCAAATAGTGCACGCGTGATTGCAAACAGTGCACGCGTGATTGAAAATAGTGCACCCGTGATTAAATATTGCACCCGTGATTAAACAGTGTATTGGTTCTGGAAATTTCTTAATTTTAATTACTTACAAAAAATTATTACCCACATTTATAACAAATACCCAATCCACTAATAACAAAACCAAAACAAAAAAAATTCAAAAAAAAAAATTAATCACCAATGGGAGGGGGACACGTGTCCCCCTCCCATGGGCGCCCGGGCGTCTGCCCGGGACGCCCACCGCCCGGGCAAGCGCCCGGGCGGGTGGCCCGGGGGTGCGCCCGGGCGCCCGACCAGGGCGCCCGGGCGGGGCACCCCCGTTAAGGGTGCCCTAAGAGTTGCCTATTAGTTAGAATTGTTTTCAAGTTTTGCCTATTTTATATTGCCATGGACAAGTTGAAACAATTCAACGGGTCATGTTAGAGTAACCTTAATCAACCATATATAGGTTACATGTTAAAATCCTTCCATGCGTTACACCTATGCTCGTCAAAGCTTATGTGTATTTACATTTGCTTTGTTAATATGATACTTAATGTTTTCAGAAAATAAAACTTGCAAATTTGCAAGACAGTTTTAATATATCTACATATATGTTTGGAAAATTTTCATAACTACCCACCTAATACTGCAAAATATTGCAAACCCTTAAGTATTTCATATATAAATTTTTTGAAATAGCCCTTAGTTTGCTGACAATTCTAGTAAGGAACCCCATGCCAGGAACTTGCTACTTCCATTAATATAATGTCAACACAGTGGATTAAAAGTTTCAAAGTTTGTTTTCATATGAAGTTGAATCAAACAATTAATTTTGAGGTAAATTTAATAGTGTGTTTTTATAGAAATGGTGGAGAGAAGAAGCGACGAAAAGAGAATAGAAAAAGAAAAGAAAAGAGGAGAGGAGAGGAGAGGAGAAAAGCCTTTTTGTCTTCTTGTTTAGATATATAGGAGATATAGAAGAGATAATGGTCTACCCTCATTTGCATTAAAAATAATAAAATAAAATAAATAAGCGTAAGACGGTAAGAGGATCCATTTTGGGAAAGAAAACCGATATTTGCATTGAAGATTATAAAAATTACAAAGAGGAAACCTCAACTTAAAAAGTGATTTTTTGTCGGTTTTTCGATACATAGTTTGAAAACGTTAATTATATTATAATTGCACTCCAACATATAATTAAAATGTTGAGATTCGATCATTGGCCCAGATTAATTCAAAACCAAGGTCAATTGAGGCGGCCTCAATTGGCCGCAAACCAAATGATATGTTATTTCTCTACTGATATGATATTTCTCTACTGGTAGTATAATTCAATTCAAACTCCTATTCGGCTTACATTGGATTTAACGGTATAAGATTCTCTCCAAATTTGAGTATCGGTGATGTTCAATACTTCACATTCAAGCCCTTTATTCTGATTGGATCTTGAATATTTTACTACAATAAATTCAAAGCATTACATCATTCTTGGCATGATTATTGTAGAATTGACTATTTTAACGATTTTCAAACCAAAAGTTAGGAAAACAAGATTGTCCATTTTTAATCTTTAGTTTTTAGCATTAAAAAATTAACGAATGAGTTCCATTGTCCCTCGGACCTCAACGTGATTTATTCGAAGAAAGTTGAGAAAGATCTAGGAGTCCGGTTTTTAGACATTAAGTTTCTAAAACTCTCGTTCTCATCACTCAAATTCTGGTGGTTGATATAAAATGTATTTTTTGATAAAGCTAAAGAAAGTAATATACTTTTTAGATATTATTAGAAATGTACATTTATAGGTAATCTACGTGAAACTATAATTTTTCATGAATTTTGTAGTAGAATGGAAAATGATTTTTATAGGGATTTTTTACTTGAATATCATTCCAAAATAACTAATTAATTTCACTTTATGTCATAATTATAATAATATTTATCATAACGTCATTATATTAAATCGTTATTTATACTAATGTCATTTTGACAGTGAATCTCACTAGGGGTGCAAATGGTTACCAAGTATCCGAGTATCCGATTCGAAAATTTCTATTTAGTTGGTATTTGGTAAGTTCAATGTTACCAATTTAATTTCGGATACGAATTTGGTTTAAAAAAATTTACCAATTAGAATTCGGATACGAATTCGGATACAAGCTATTTAATATTCGAATTATCCGAATTATCCGAATTATTCGAATACATGGTCAAATACACAAATTAGTATTCCAAAATTTAGTATTCTAAAATTTTAATACGAAAATTTAGTATTCGGATTCGGATAGTTCTACTGAATTCGGATTCGAATTCGGATTCGGATAGTTCTACTGAATTCGGATTCGGATTCGGATTCGGATAGTTCTACTGAATTCGGATTCGAATTCGAATTTGGTAATGGAATATGGTATTCGGATTCGAATTCGGATACAGTTGGTATCCGAGTTATATTATCCGAGTTGCAGCCCTAAATCTCACGCTACTGTCATTGTATAGAAAGAAGACTTGAGGATCTTTAATCTAATGTCATTATATTAAAGTGATATTTGCTTAGTAAAACTTGAACTACATTGAACTCTATCCGATGAATTATTTGAAACGAGTATATAATACAAGTAAATCGGTAACTTCAAAATTGTATAGAAAGAAGACTTAGAGGATCTTTTCTATACGTAGAAGTAGAATACTTACTAGATTTTACGCAATATAAATACATTGTTATACAACATTTATCCATAATTCTAATAATTGAAAACCGATACGAATGAGGTGTCACAAATGCCTATGTTTCCATAAGGAAACTCCGTATGACAAGTTCACCTATATACTCTATCATACTAGTATAAATGACATGAATAGAAAGCGATAAAATAACATTTACACAAAGGGCAAAACCGGACATCCGTCCTGTGATCGTTCCCACTTCCACACAGGCCCCACGGTCTACAACCGCCACCGCTGCCACACAAGCCCAACGGTTCACAACATCGACGTCGCCACACAGGTCGCACGTTCCACAACCACCGGTGCCACACAAGCCACATGGCCACAGCATCGCCGTTGCCACACAGGTCGCACGGTCCAAACATCGGGTCTCTGTAGAGACCTACCGTAGGCACATACGGGCTAGCGAACAGTACACAGCACATCCCCACACGCGACGACACAAGCCAAGTGATCGGTGAGGAGTCGTTCGCACTTCCGCGCAGGTAGAATCAGATCTGAAAACATCGTGGTCCACCACCACACCAACGGAGCCGTCGCTCTGGTCGGTCCATCACCGGCGCCACACAGACCGCACAGTATCTCACTCGATAGGTGCCCAATCGAGCTACCTGCCGGAAATCTTCATCGGCAGTCCACCGCCGCAACCACACAGGCCACGTGCGATCCTCTCTGCCGCCACACATGCCGCACAGGGGCCCTCCCGTCGCCACACAGGCCGCATGGGCTCGTGCAATCACTGTCTATCAAGGCCAGTCGAACATATCCGCCACATAAAGGGTCAGACAATCGACAAATCCGAACCGAAGTCCGCAGGATCATCGAGCTCCACGTGCAGACACCAACTCCACCGTTATAAAAGCAGGGCAGCGACCTCCGTAGCCCTCAAGGTCGGTAGTCATTTCACCCAACGACAGTTGCGTGCCCGCTGAAGCAATTGGATCCGCAATCCCTTAGGCTGCTACTCTAAGGAGAGAACAACATACAAACTACGTCACCCTCTGTAATGCAGAGGCGACACGTCCCAAGTATCCACACTCTTACATACGACGGTCCCTGGACAGGCACGTGCAACGTACCCACCGTCACCTCCCGGCTCACGCTGTAAAAGAGGACACGTGTTTCCGTGGACAAAGTTGACACTTCACTTCGACCAGGATTCAGTTCTGGGCTCAAACGGTCGACCGGAAAAGGTATACCGATCGACCGCTTCTGCAGAGTAATCAGTTGACCGAACGCCTACAACGGTCGAACTTTGTGCTCAAAACTCAATCCCCAACGATCGAACAACAGTCTAAAACCGATCGACCGAACGTGGTCAAAATCACACAAGTCTATTCGGTCGACCGACTCAGGGGTCTCGATCGACCGAAAACTACCATGGTCAACCTAATAGTCTAAGTCATCTATCGGTCGAACAAGATCATAAAATCGGTCGATCAACATACAACACAATTAAGTTTACTTAAGTTCCGGTCGGACAAAAGGTCTAGAACGGTCGACCGTTTGGATTGTCAATGTCCGGTCCAAGCGAAACACGAAGCAACGGTCGAACGGCTCACGGGTTCCAGTCGACCGAAAACTCCCAGACAAACCTCGACCCGCCAGCACAAGCACGACCGATCGACCGCCACAGGGTATTGTTCGACCGGTGTTGGTTAAAGTCGGGCAAAATACACTAAACTGGTCGACCGCCCGAAGAAAACCAGTCGACCGTTGGTCGACAGCAACCTTGTGCCAACCAAGGATTTTACGTTGTTTCTCGTCGTCGGTGAGGTCTCCGACCTCCCACGACCGACCACATCTCCACCCCAACGTGGGTGAGCAACAAAAACCTCTAATGCAAGAACTTGGCATACCTCACTTCCGAAGAGACGAAGATCGTCGGAGCTCCGCAACCAACACCGGTCCGCACCACCGCACCTCTTCCCTCTAGTTTGCACACCCGCCTTGCTCCGCAACCCTCACCACCGGAGCTCGAGGACGAGAATGAGGGAAATGGATGGGTGGAGAGAAGAAATGAAGAGAGGAAGGAGAAGAAAGAACGAGAGAACGTGAGAGATAGGGAAGAAAAGGAGGGAGATTAGTTTCTCCACCAAAACCAAGCCACCATCAACCCATGCCTCCCAACACATCACCAACAGTACCTACACCATCCCACCATCATGTCTCCTCCTTTCACATGCAAACCCCTCCATTAAGCCCACCTAAACACCATTAAACCCTAATTAGGTTAGGGTCATTACATATGAAATACCGAACAATGTATCTTCCTTGTTCTAGTGTATACTTTTTTTCTTTTCTTTTCATTTTTGAGGAAAATCTTCCTAGTGTATACGGAAAATAATAATTTGTCTATCATTTTTTTTGAAAATACTAAACCACCCAATTATCCTTTACAATCAAAGGAGAACCGGTGAGTGGCCGAAAACAAAACAGCTCTACTGGAGAGAGATAAGCCTATAAATCCTTGAAGGAATTTATCAGCCCCTGGTAGGAACTTAGTGAGAAATTTGATTATCACACATCTCTTAAGGTACGTAAACAAGAGAGAGTTAATCTTCCTCAAAACCAAGTACTTAAACAAGAAGCAATGCGTCCAACCATATGTTTGGGTTGATTTTTTTACATGCTAATATTGCGTTGGAGTGGAAGCTGAAAGAAGGTAAAGTTGGGAGTTCATCGGTTTTTTGTGCTTTGCTCCCAACGATGTCTTGGCCTCTTGGGAGTGAAAATCTATTTTGGTTCCATCCACTGCAAATGTATCGGACGTTGCCAAAAAATGCTTTAGGATGTGTGAAAGTCATCTACTCCACTCATTACGTACATTCCACTTTAATCGCCCGTTCAACCTAACCCAAACACTTATATGATGGATGTTAAATCCTATTTGTTATAAAGAATTATAAACTTTTAGTGTGTAGCAATTAGTAACTATCTTTTACATTTCCTCAAGCATCAATTTCAGTATATCTTCGTGTAAAGCATAAAACATTAGTATATTGTTGATAACAACTAGCTATATCTTTTTTTGTACTGATACTAATAGCGTCAAACTAAATTAACTAATGTGATCAATGTAGTAGTATCTTGAACTTCAGATTGCAGGGTCAAAGTCCGAACAATTTGCAGCAAATTAATTAATACGTTAAAAAAGATAAAATCACTGTTAACATCATACGATGCAGTATAATTAACACTCAGTCACTTCATCCTGTCACCACATCAATGCCTGTGCTGTCCTAAACGACAACTCAGAATCTCCTTTTTGTACAACCTGTTGTCTTTTTTTTTAAGTAGATCAGAAAGGAGAAATATCAGTGGGCCATGGAAGGGTCTCTGGAAAAGGCTTTAGCTACCGGATTGGTGATGTGTGTACATGTCCTTGATTACCTTGAACAAGTCAAGTACAAGTCTCTTTACAAGTCATGCATACTGGGGTGTAAAAGGTAGTCGGTGAGATTTCACTGTTTGTGGGCTATCATTCCGTTTGAAACAAGCCTTAATCATGAAGATGGAAAGCTCATCTTTCAGTTATGATGGTTGGAAAGTGAAAGTATATTTTGTGGGTTGGTGTTTTCTTGTCTGGTGTTTCATTTCCCTTGAGGATAAAATTAGAAATTGTTTTATTTCCTTTTTTGTTCTTCTATCATTCAAAAATTTTGTGGGATTTTCAGGTAAGAGTTTTGGAGTTAACTTAAAGAAGATTAATAGTTGGGTGGGCTATGTATGAAATCAAATGAGATTTGCTCATTAGTTGGTTTTTATCGTTAAAGATTGTGCAAGATCATGTACATAAAAATTTAAGGTGATTTGGTGGTGGAGGTAAAGATATCGATTGGTGGTAAAATAATCAAAGATATGGCAATGGAAATTATGGAATAGACTATGAGTGAAATTGAAGGAAGAGGCTACATTTGGTAGTGTTCTATGAGAATCTCGGTGAGGTAGCTTTTGGCGTGGTAAGTGTGTTTTTTCGAAGAAACGCTTACCATTTACGGTAAAATGCTATTTAATTTCGCGTGTTAACGTTTGTTGTAGATTTGTGAATTCACATAGGCAAACGCCCCCAGAGACCAAGCACAACCATGATCTATTCTTAGTATATGCACTGAGTCTGAGAGCAGTAGTAGTATATTCATCGAAAGCAATGTGGTGTTAGAACACATTGAGAGTATTAGGTGCGTTGAGAGTAATGTGGTGTTTGAGCCTTGAGGGGTCTTTTATCCGCACGCTTCCTCGATATATTTACACACTTTAAGGTATCTATTTGAAGCACTTTGTGGATATGTTAATTGTTGGTTATATGCACAGTTATATATGCAGATGATAATATATCTTTCGTATCTGCAGTGAGTATTTATTTTTGGTGATGGATATCGGTAACTAATTGACTTCCATTGTTCATGTAGACGACATGGGTGTTGATTTTAGAACATTAGTGCAATTGTGATTAAAAAAAAGAACGACGTGGGATGCTTCCACTGTTTGCATTAGCTTCAAATGGTTGCATGAATGTACATTTGACAATGAAATATCTAATTTCATTGGCCATGCATGCAACATACTTCACAACTATATATATATATATATATATATATATATATCCAAACATATGGTGTGGCAAAATTAAGTAAAACCCATTAATACATGCATGTATATGTAATTTCTTTTTTTAACACTTAATGAAGTTGTATTTGAAATCTTTATACTTCTGCTATTGTGGATCACTAAATACATAGTGATAGATCATATATATGATAATGATAATGCTTACCTTATCAATCCAATTTTATAAGACAACTTAACATGTTTAACTCAGTAGTGGTGCAGTGATATTAATGTTAATGTTGAATGTTGCAGGTGTGTTCGTCATGGCGCCAAATTACCCAGTCTGAACTACTCTGGCAGACTCTAACCGGCCAAATCTGGTCGGTCCACGTCTGCCGCCTCCCGTCGTGGAGGGAGGAGTTCATTAGCCACCACACAACCGCCCGTAATTTTCGAACAGGCAATTTCTCCTACACTTGCATCAATACCCACGATCCCTCCGTCCCTTGCCGGCGTCTGGCACTCTCGGAGAACCATTTGGCTGCCGGATTCTCCGACGGTTCCGTTCGCCTTTTCAAACTCCCAACTGCATTTCAGTTTGCTAGTTATGGCCCATACCCTGGGCGTGGCCTCCTTGGCCCTTTCTCTCACTCCATATCTGGCTTACTCCTTCAAAACGACAACGTCGACCGCCTCGTCTTTGCTTCTCAAGATGGTGACATCCAAGTCGCCTCGACGCAGGACCCAGACCAAAGGTACGTCCTACCTTTTGAAATCTTAATTAAGTCGACCGATTCATTAACAAATAACAATTGTTTTCTACGAATCAATACTCACTTTCTATTTGTTATATATTACATTTATCTTGTTACAAATATAGTATAGTAGTCCAGATTGTTCAATGCAGATGATGGTAGAACACTACTGTAGAATCGTATCTCATTACTTGTAGCACTTGGGTTTTAAGGAGGTAGTGGATTAATTGAATTTTATTGAAATTATTAGTAGTTATTATTTGTTTTCGCGGTATCACAGCACACATGTTACGGTAGAGCATTGGTTTAGCGATTAAGCCTGATTTGTTAAAGTTTACTAATCTCCAACCATTTTTAATTAGTTTCATTCTTTCATATCTTACGTTAAAAAATTTGATTGTACTAAATGCTTTTCTCATTTCGAAATATCAAAACGGAAGTATTCAATAATACACATTAACAAAGTCCTTCGTTTGTAAAGTTTTAACTTAATGAAAACCTATAATACATGTTTTTTGATCTTCCAGTTATTGTGCAGAGTGTGTGACGTGAAGTATTTTTTTTGTAGGTCGCATCGGGTTCGTGTCGGGAACAACATCGAGGACGGAGTCCTGGTCGATTTCGCGGGCTGCCATCGCCGGTGGGTCGGGCTCTTCGCCGGCGTGCCGGGCCGGTCGATCCAAGTATGGGACAGCACAACCGGGACCGTTTTGTTCGTTGGAGGGAACCTCACGGATCCGGCTTCGGTCACGGGTTGGCAGATGCTCACGGACCTAACCCTCACCGTGGGCCGAATCCGTATACCCGACCCGACAACCGCCTTCCTAACCGCCTGCACCTCGATAACAATCCAGACCGTTGATTTGGACCCGGACGGCCCGATGGGGGTCACTGTGGAGCAACAGAACTTCGCACGTGAGGTCCTCGTGGAGACATTCGACGCTTGCGAGGGGAGGGTGTTGGTGGTGGACGCACGTGGGGTGGCTAGAGTGCGCCGAGCGCGCACGTTAGAGGAGGTCCGAAGGTTTAGAGTGGGGAGAGGCGCACGTTTGGCGGCGGGGTGTGTGAACTGGGGGTTCGCGGTGCTGTGCTCCGCGGGTGAGGTTACCGTGTGGGATGTGGTGGAGGGGGAGTTCTTGTACGAGTTGAGGGAAACAGGGAACGGGGAGGGAGTGGTGATGGGTGGTGTTGTTACCGCGAGTGAGCGGAACGTTGTGGCTTGGTCCAGTGAGACGGGGTTGCTGCACTTGTGGGATTTTGGGGCGTTGTGATTAGTTATGTTAATTATGATTATTCCTGGTTGGGTTTTGGGTTGGTTGATTGGGTTCGGGATTGAGATTGTTAGGAACATCATGTGTTATTTTACACTAATTTAACTCGTGAGGAACGTTACTTATTACACACAGTGATGTGGTTACTTTAGTTGAAAAGTCACGAAATCACACCGTCTCGTCCGACTCCTACCTAGATTGTTGGGGGGTTTATGATAATGTATGTGTTTGGTTTGTGGAGGTATGAGGTTTTAGCAAATTGTTTGAGAGTTGTCAAAACGTGTAATGATGGTTTGCTCTCACGCCAACTTTGATGACTTTTGGTAAGAGAGTAGTAGTATGTGCATTTGTGAATCAAACGAATTGATGAGCTGAGGTACAAAATATATGGCTTCATTGACTAATCATAACTCAGTGTGTTACATAATTTTTTTCAATTTATGTGTGCTTTCTATATGCTTTCAGATATATTATTGGTATAACGTTTTTGAATCGTGCTTGATTGATATTACCTTCCTAGTGAGGCATAAATCACATTTTTTTCGTTCATATTTTAACAATAATTATTAGTTACACATGGTACTAGGAAAATTCAACATCCTTCCTTACTTGAGTTTGATTGACTGACTTATAAAAAACAAGCTACATAAATGATGCTTAATTCTGAAGTTAATTATTGTAGTGATTCATTCATGATAGGTTGAATTTTTTGGGGAATTGGATTGTATTTCATGTAATGCCGATCGGTTGAATTAATTGGTTTGTATTTGCTTTACCCATTTCTCTGTGGAGACTTGAGAGGGGTTGTCTTTGTCTTTTCGAGTCTTTTGCCCATAAACAAAAGATGCAGTACCTTCTTCACCTAATAAATTAACTTTTAATGAATAACTAGAGGACTTCGAACAAAACAACTCAGGACCAATTAATCAATCCATATTTGACTTGGTGAAACAAATTTTAAAATGTCTGTCACAAGAGAGAATATTGTGGAGCAACACACCAAACAAATCTTTGGCCTTTTGGTTTTGCTGGAAAAGACAGTCGAATTATAGATATATTTCTACGTAACATCACTAACTTGAAAAATGATAACACATCCGCCTTACTAAACAATGGAAAGAAAAATGAATGTATTGGAGTTGTGTCTCGTATTCGATTATATTTTAGTTATAAACTCTTGTGAGGGTGACAAAGCAAGTGTAGATTTGCCTAAAACATAGTGGGTGCACGACTGCACATGATATGCCCACAATGGATTTTTACTCAAGTATTAGTAATTGGTTTGAATTGTACACATAAAATTCTAATATTTTGACTTTGTAGAGGTTAAGAGAATAAAAGAAACTTTGTATATGGGTGGTGGTTTCCCTTAGATTGGAAGAATATTTACATTTTTTTCAGGAAATTATAATGATTTGAATGATTGATTGTTTTAATTCTTACATTATTTGATAAAAGAAAACTGACTATAGATAAAGGAATCACAATTAAAAGATTCCAATATATGAATATCCAAAAAACATATTTTATATTATTTGTGTTTGTACTGCAAATTTTTGCCCTACTGACGAAAGTTTCTTGATATGCCTTGGTGAAAATGGAGTTGAAAACCTTCGTCTAGAAGGCGTAGAATTGGATTGAAGGATGATATCTCCATTCTCGATCGCTTTCCAACGCCTTCAAAAGCAGTTCATACCCTCTACCCGACATTTAAATTCACGCAAATTATTTTATTTCGCAAATAAATAAAGTTTTGTTTGATATTAATTATCTTTGTTTGATACCCTCTAGTGGTGGACTATTTGTTGTTAGAAATGAAAAGGGAATCCACATCCCACATTCCCACCAACCAGGTTGACATTTATGTGCCACTTATAATAGACATAATATTATTATTATTATTATTCTTATTATTATTATTGTTATAGTAGGCCGAAATGGCGGTCGGGTTCTACACGTATGAGTATGAGTTTGCAGAGCCGCCAAGAGACACAAGCCTCCAAAACACACATCCACTGCCTACGTTCGACAACTTCGGTGACGACCTATATATACTTCGTGGCTGATCAAAGGGGGGTACGAGACATTGGTTGTCGATTTGGCCAACCAAATTCTCCACGCAAATGATAACAATGCTAGTAATCGGGGCGCAAGAATCAAGTTCAATAAGGTGAGCAACAATGGATATAACATTCCATATTTCATATTGAGTATATTTATATCATGCTTTGTATTTATTTATTTTTACTTCTGAGTAAAACACACACACCCACATACATATATCATACAACATATATCATATATCATATATATATCATACACTAAAATGTGGGCTAATAGCTCAACTTGTGAGATCTTGACGTAAATATAACACCAATGTTTAGATGGCAGATCGACATATATATACATATATAGTCCCAAGGAATCATGTAATTATCATTAGAAAACATGTGGTAGCGATTATGGCCGTCCTTTACTAGCTAGAGTTGAACTCATTATTGAATCAATTGCTTCAGCAAATTAAAAGCGTGGGTGACAAAACCTCAAGAAGACTAAGTAACATCATTAATTAACTTGAGATTTGGATGCAGGTTGTAAATAAGATCGAATACACTTCAAGGGGTGTAACCGTGAGAACAGAGGATGGCGCCACTTACGATGGAAGCTACGTGCTTGTCTCACCAAGTTTAGGTGTCCTTCAAAGTGGGTTAATAGAGTTCAAACCAGAATTGCATGTGAGTAATGCAACTTACTTGGTGTGTAAGTTAGTTATGTGTAGTGATGAATAATGATATGTACAGAGGGAGAAGACATTGGCCATAGATATGTTTGATATGACTGTGTACACCAAGATCTTCATCAAGTTCAACTACTCTTTCTGGCCTACGGGAGAAGGCACCAATTTCTTCATGTATGCCAATGATAGAAGAGGATATTACCCACTCTGGCAGGTATGATATATATTGATATGTATTCCCAACTAAATCTTCAACGTGAATTACAAGATTTGAGTTTTCCTGGCGCAAACCAAATACAAACGTCGGTTATATATATATTTTTTTTTTAAACTTAGACAAATGCAGCCAAATCTATCTTTTATGCATGTCAGGTAGACGTAAAGGTTTAACTAAGGGTACGCATGGATTGGGGGGAATTAGAGGAGATTTGTAAGGAGATAATTATTCTCTCAGTGGGAAAATCTATTACATGGATAATTTATTACCTTCTACTATCTTTTAGGCTAATTATCATGTGGTAATACATTTTGAATTTTTTTTCCTACTCTCTCACTTCTGTCAACTAGAAATGCATGTGTAGGCTGACTGAATTCGAAAATCAACCCAACCAGTATCGATGTGTTTGTGTTGGGTTGATTAGTTGAATTTTTTAAATTTTGAAATGATTCCTCCGTTGAGATTTAAAACTTTCTTTGAGTATTGCAAACCTATACAAAAGGGACAATTATCCTCCTAAACATTCGATACATGTCTGAAAAATTAAGGGACCGTTTGGATGTTCGGCTTCCCGGCTCCTCCACCTGAAAGATCTGCTACTAGGGGTGAGCAACAACCGGTCCGAGTTTCGGTCCGATATTCGGTCTAGAATTCGGAGACAATTCGGTTCCGGTCTGGTCTGATCTGGACCGGTCTGAAGTTTTTATTATTTAAATTTTAAGATAAAAAACCCAGTTTTGGACCGGACCGGTCCGGTCTTCGGTCCGGGGTCTGGAGCTGATTCGGTTCCGGTCTGGGTCGGACCGGTTGCTCACCCCTATCTGCTACAGTGATTTTTATTGGGAATGAGAACTAACAATGCACTAACACAAAACGGATTAAACGCACCACGTAATACAGAATATTGACTTGCAAAATAACTTCGGATCATCTCTTAAACTCAATGCAACAAGAACACTAATAAGATGGAAATAAACAAGCAAACACAAACGCACACTTCAAACAACCACGACACACGCGATTTACAAGGTTCGTGCCTACGTCCTTGGGGGTCTCTTGTAGGTTTCATTTCCTTCTTCCGCTTCTCCAACAAGAGAAACAATCGAGATTACAAGTATATGGAGGCAATATGTCCTCCAAAGCACTCTAGATCTTTCTCTAGCCTAATCTCTCAACTCACAATGAAGAAATATTACACTTGTATGTTATATCAAAACAAAAAGCAAATAAGCTCTTTTATAGACTCAAAAACCGAGATACAATTAAGCAAAACCGTGCTGAAAATTCGTGGACAACGGTCGACCGACCTTGACTAAACAGGAGTGCTTCCTGTTGCGATTCGGTTTGCCGAATCCTTTCCGGTTGACCGTTGGAACGTTTTTTCATGCGGCTCGGTATACCATGAGAACACTTCTCCCACGAACTAACTTATTCTCCAACAACCCCACGTCGACCGAGAACCCCTCAGTGGACCGTTCCAATTTCGACAGATATTTTTAGATTTTCGGAACACCAAAAATCTCTCAACGGTTTACCGAACCCGTTGTTCCAAAGTGTTTATTGTCCTCTGACGGTAGACCGAATCCAATTCTGTCGTCTGATCCCAGCTGCACCCGAAGTGCCTGAAATCCTTGATTCGGTGGACCGAATCCAATTCGGTCGTCCGAACCCTGCATCGCCAAAAGTGTCTAGAGTTTTGGATCGGTAGACCGGATATCCGGTCGACCGTTTCTTCCTAGATTTGTTTCCTTAACAAATATAGACCAATATTCAATAATTTTCGTGCATCCAAATGTTGAGTGGCGCCCGAGAAGTGGAGCTCCCAGCCTGCATCCCAATGGTCTGTTTTTGCCTTTATCACAGAAGCTCACGAAGCTTCTCGCTGCTCCTCTCCATCTCGTGAGGAGAAGTTGGGCTTTTGGACAGTCTTGTCCCCGGTCATTACACGATATCCCTGATAGTATCCCAAACATCGGTTCGAAATAGGGCAAGGCTCAGACCATTATTACCATCAAAACCACGGTCGAAATTACCATTCATGTCACTCGATATTAATTGAGCTCAACTACTATTAGTGATATTTCCTTCTTTTTCGGGCAGAGGTCTGGATATGGAAGTGCGTATCTACGCTGAGGATTTGCAACTATCGGTGGTAGTGCACGTGAGTTGGCTCCGAAGAAGCTTCTTCTTCGTGCTCCGAGGTATGCGTTGTTAACCTCTTTCGATGTGAACATTCGTGGATCCTTGTGACAAGAAATCCTATTTGTACCTTTCGGAATGAGAGTGTACGAGAAAATTTAGGACTTCTCGTTTTGCTCAAACAATGACAAAGTTTCGAAAATTAAAATAGTCTATGGATTAAGGTACAGAAAATTACAACTGTGGGAAGGGGGAAAATTAGACATCCGTGACCACTCCTATCGTCAAGAAGTAAAATACAAATAAGTAAACATGACTAAACTAGCATTTCTTAAGAGATGAGACACCAAGCATGCATTCCACAACATGTAGACAAATAATTCCAAAAAATATATACTTTAAATAGTTAATTATAGATAGAGTAGCAAAAATATAACATGATGGTAAAGTGTTACAAAATTTCTCTGCGACTTTTCATATTCTGAAATCGTCTCATAATAGTACTGTTGTTTACTGTAAAGAATATTTTTTTCTCAATATAAGTAATCAAGCAGTCATTCAAAAGCTCATCTCCCAATTAGTCTTGAAAAGTTGAAAGCAGAGATTCTAGAAAAAGACTGAAAGATGTTGGACTTTGAAGATAATTAAACTTCAACTCAAAGGAACAAACAAAGAACCATTTTGGAAGATGAAATTGAAGCCATTTTGTTTCAATTTTTTGTTAAGGGTTGTCAGGTTGGGACAATGGGACGTGATGCCCAAGTCAAGCTCAAGAGAAGTTTATTTTATTCAAGGAAATTGCAACATAATTTGTCAATTTTAACAATATTACTATGTTACTTCTTTCTAGAAAAACAAATACTCATGACCCACGCAACCATATTTGGCTCCGCCACTGTCTATGCTGACGACTTGTTAATAGGAACATGGGTTCAACTAAAGTGTAAAGGGATTGCATACCGCATGGATTGGGTTTAGGAGGGCCCACTTCCTCCTCTTTCACGTGTTTCACAACCCTCTCCACCATGCGCTCGACAACACCCTCCATTGTCCCTAAGAGGGTCTTCTCCAGCTTATCAATGCACACATCAAGGTGAGCTACGACACCCCCAACGGTGGCGACAATCGACTCCTCCAAGAGCATGTAATGACAACAAGTGTCATCCAGCTGAGACACGAAGATAGCAAGAAGATGATCGCCCATCTACTAAGGACGATGACATGTAATGGAAGAACATATGGAAAAAGGGCGTAACATAATTTTTTTAGACCCACCAAATCATGGCAACATTCGAAGAAAATCCTAGTTGGAACACCATCTTCAACCCTCTGCCACACCTTCGTCGATACTCCACAGAAGCAAAAGGGTACCATAGTTGGGAGTTCAACACAAGTTTAAGATCCGTCCATGTTTGTCATCGTCGTTGGGTGGAGATGTTGCAGGTCTGAAGCAAGAGAGGAGGGCGTGAGGTTTGCTTGGGGTTGAAGATAAGGGGCGCCCAGAATATGGTAAATAAGAGGTGTGCAACCTTGGTTGGAGGGTAGTTTGGGATTTTACTACGTCAAGAGGAGATCCTCTATTGCTGTCATCAAAACATCTCCGACTTTTAGCGCGTTAGAAACTGCTCCTAGGGTGAGAAGGTAGAAATTGGCTTTCTTGGAGAATCTCCCAATTTAGGTGCCCAATCCAAACGGACCTGAGGGCTAGTTTGGATGTAACTCTCAAATGTCAGCTTCTAATGGGAAATCGGTTTTTGAGAATATGGATCCAGGAGCAGCTTCTTCTTTAAGGTTGAGAGTTGTTTGGATAGGCAAAATGCTTCTGGTATTGGGTGGTGTATTGTTAAAGGAAATTCCTAAATTGTTCCCATACTTTGATTAAATAAAAAATCATTATAAATTTGTTTTAAATGTTATTTTTTCTTCTGAAAATATATTTTTTATTAGTTTATATTTTAAAAAAAATCTTTTTCTTTTTTGAACCAATGATTGATTCAAAATGATGTGAGGATAAATTGGTTCAAACAAAATCCGTATTACGAAGGAGATGAGTAGCTCATCCACCCAAGCTTCCCAACGCAATATAAATGTTGTCTTGTTTTGCACACAGGAAGCCAACTCCTTCGGATCAGGACGTGAGATTCCGCTAGAGCGAGATATGGTGACATCCAAACGCCCTCGGAGTCCCCCCCCCCCCCCAAAACGCATGTTTTCATAACTTTCATACCTCTCACTTAACGCACTTCATCGAGTAGAATAATGAAATGATATATTGACATTTGAAAACTGCATGCAGCATTTTGAAGTGGAGTATCCGGGATCAAACATACTCCTTGTCACGGTAACAGACGTTGAATCCAAGAGAATCGAACAGCAACCAGACTCGGAGACACTAGAGGAAGCCATGGCAGTGTTGAGGGACGTGTTCGGTCCCGAGATACCAAATGCAACCGACATATTGGTGCCAAGGTGGTGGTCCGACAAGTGTTACAAAGGCAGCTTCTCAAACTGGCCCATTGGAGTTGACAGATATGAATTTGACCAAATTCGGGTAGTTCTGAACATCAAAAGCTATTTACAACGTACTTGTGGTTTCAAATGTTTAATGTTATTAGTGACTTGCCTTTTGTCATCGTGTAGGCTCCCGTTGGGAGGGTTTACTTCACGTGAGATCATACAAGCACTCGCTACAATGGTTACGTTCATGGTGCTTATCTCTCAGGTTTACAGTCCTCAACTTTGAGCCAGCTAAATCTCACATCCCTATTCTTATGGAAAACATATGTAATGCTTTTCATCTATCTGTAGGTATCGAGTCGGCAAATACAATGATTGAATGCATAAAGAAGAGAAACTGCACAATCAACGTCAAACCAAAGCGTCCTTCGCAAATTTTAATAGAAAAGTGATGCAAAATGTCGATATCGTTTCCAAAAGTAAGTGTGCTGTTATTTGCTGTGGATGAATCCCACCGGCAGTAGATGGCACCAATTTGTGCTTTTGGTAGTCAGATTTCAAATTTTATACACACTTAAAACTTCATTTGCCAGTAATTAGTTATCATTGAAATTTTAAACTTCCGATTCCACCATAAACATATACGACGTTCACAAGTGCAAATCCTGCAGATAAAACAGCTCGAATGCTCTGAAATTGGGCAAGAAAGTTGATACTATTCCCAAAAATTAATAGGACCAAATATGCTGCATATACTACGTTCACAAGTGCAAATCCTGCAGATAAAACAGCTCGAATGCTCTGAAATTGGGCAAGAAAGTTGATACTATTCCCAGAAATTAATAGGACCAAATATGCTGCCTAAATGCCTAATGGATGCAGCCCAAATTCAATAACAACCAATATGGTTATTCATATGCTTCCTACATCAGGATAGAAGCATCAATATATCACAATTAGACTAGAACTGTTACTGCAACTCCACATCTAAGGCTCATCACAATTGGACTAGTATTCTTACTGCGACTCCATGTCTAAGGTTTCCTCAAATGCAAAATCCATCTTACCCATCATGACAGCCGTCAGCATCAACTTACCAGCGTCCGGGAAGTCTCTATGCTGCATCAAGACATCTTCCACGCAGAAAATTGATTCCTTCATGGTAGAAAATTCGACATCAGCTTTCCGAAGAGGAAATTTTTCTTCCACATTCGATTGAGAAAACCTGGCTGCAGGACCATAACACCGTTTGGAAGCTCCAAAGAGAACGGTATCCTTCAGAGCTTGCGCACACACTTCATCACTCCAGCCTTCAGAAGTCGAAGTTCGTTGGATGTCTAACCAGTCATCCTGATCGACAGCATTCCTCCAACATTCCTCCAGAAGGCTTTTGTTGGCAACATGGAATGTACTGCCCGTGCATGCAATGACATCAAAAGCGAGTAATGACAAATCTCGTGTTTTCCCATTCATGCACATTTGAATCAATTCCCTTGGATTGAGCACCTTCCATTTGCCCTCCATTTCATGGGGAAATTGCTTCACAATCTCTTCCTTTAGAGTTGAAAAAAATGGTTATCCCTTGGGGTGGAAGATACAAAAATGAACTGCCAGCATAGATTCACCAAAAGAGTGCTACGCTGCAATCATGTTACCAACAGTAGTCCTAATATTATCGTGGCAATATCAAAACATGCCAATAAACTACTTCAACTCTAAGTTATTATGGAATGGGAATTCTTAATGCAGGATGTGTTCCAAATATAAAGAGAGAGAACATATTAAATTATTAGAAACTGCATGCAGCATAAAGTTTTTGAGTCATCGTAATTCATACCTTTCATCAAACTGTATATTTCAACTATACAAACTACTTTACAGAATCAGTCCTGTTTTATTTTCAAATGAAAAAAAATTGATTATCTTTTTTAATTAGAAAAAAATTGATTATCAACCTCGAAAAAACAAAGACCTCAGCATGTTAAATAGAAAAGGACATTAGTGTCTTTGGGGAATATACCTGCAATTCTAGAACCCGTAAATCAGCTTCTATACATCTTATCTTCAATTCGAAGCCCACAGCTTTACCTATTCCATGACATATAGACATTAAACATAAGAGCCATAATCTTGAGTAGTCTTAAGACTCCAGGAGATGATGTTCACAAGACCAGAAATTTAATGGACTCCAGTTTATAAGCTAAATACCGTGGTAAGACGTCAGAGAATAAAAATTCTCATTGACAATCAGTAACCAAACTAACAGTAATTTCTGAACAATCACTTTTTCAGACAACAATCTATGACAGATACATCTCTGACTACATAAATAATTCAACATGCATGTTACCTTTTTAACAAACAACACATCATTCAGAAAATGTCAAACTAAATAAACATAACAGAGGAAAACACGTAAGTTTTGCCTGGCAACAATGAGAACTGGAGTAATTTGGCAAAATCCCATCCCCGTGGATATCAGTTGCAAATTTATTAGGGATATCAAAAGCCTTTCAGTCCAAGGTAGGTTTATATATACATCTTGAAGGCTTAACACTTCCACCCTTTACAAAATATCTCCGACGAGCCACGTGGCATATCAATTTTAGTTGCAATCTAATCGTTTGATAGCTTCTCAACTTCCTTACCATTGTTATTAATGTGCATATATGGGGTTCTTTAGCACAGATTTAGTTCATTAAATAAGGTTATCAACTTTGATTGGCAGAGTATAGTGTACTTTTCTTGAAGGGGCAGACTAGCACTACCCCCTGGCAAATATGTAAAGAGCATCGACCGAGCACGATTACAAATTCTTTTGTTGAAAGCACAGAAAGTAGTAACGACGCGTTAGTATGGAGTATTCGAATCAGGTATTCTACATTACGGTTATTCAAGTGATGCATAAAACGGTGGTGGTTCCAAATAAAGTTTCTACCAGAAAAATTCATGAGGTGCTAAAATCCCATACATCTAAAAAGGCACACCATTAAACCACTTTGAATATCTACCGTATCCTAGCTATAATCAAGAAAAGAAGGTGAAACCTTCACAAAGGTTAATCTTTTTTGGAAGTACATACTCTCGATGGAGAAAGGAAAGTTAGGTAAAATGTACATGTTATATCAACTGACCTGCCATAGCAGCTATTTTCGCAAGATTGAGAAGATGCCTTCTATTTGCTAAAGTGGAGTCCCTCATTGTGCAATCAGGTTCAGATTTTTCCTTGATCGTCGAGGTAGGGTCCTCATCAACAAAAAGAGCCAAAGCATGAAGAGTGTTTGAAGCGGAAGACATATGGTTTAAGAACACCTCATGAAGCCATAATAAATCTTTATGTTGCTTCAAATAAGTGGCCAACTCATCTTGGAATTCTTCCCCAAGTCTCAAAAGCTTAGAATGGTGTTTTCTTTCATGTAATTGCTTGAATACAAAATAGCTAAATCCTCCCGTAGGTCCTACACTCTCGTGCTGCATAAAATTAGTTAATCAGTTTCATACATTAGATGGACATGCTACATGATTAAAGAAAATTGGGATCATTGAACGGCAACAGACCCCAAATTATAAACCACATAAAGAGTGAACTGGTACATACAAATTTTAACTGCTTATTCAGCTATAACCTATTCAAACACAAACTTAGCCACTATATGAGTTTTAAGTTGTGAATTTTTTCAATGATCTAAACAAGAAAATCAACCTTACCATTAAGCTCCGAAGGAGTCCTGTGTCGTGAAGGTAATAGCAGATATCCCATAAAGTCTTATAGCCTTCATGCCGCTTTGCAATTGAAAGTAGACGAAGTGAGATCTCTCTAAAGGTGGCCTCTTTCAACTTAACATCCTCAGTCTCCTTACATGTTTTCTAAAAAAACATATTAAAAGGTTCAGATATCATATCTAAAATTCGAAGATAAAATCATTTGAAAGTTGAAACACTATCTAGAAGATTATACAATGATTTCTTAAGGTATCAAATTGCTATAAAACTTTAAAAAAAGTAAACAATGTACTTTGATTATTAACTAGTAAACAACATTAAATACAATCAAAATGACTCATTCAAGATACCAGTAAAATTAACAACGACAAGGATATAAGGCCTTCTAGAAAGGTGTTTCGAGGTTACAGTTTAATATTTAACCTTAACAGCTTCAATTTCTTCACAACCTCAGAAACAAGATTTCACTTTTCATAACCTTTCCTATGCCATTTAATTAGTGGCAGTCTTTTCGGAAACCAGTATCAAACCCCAATGTAGGACTACAACATACAAAGAAGCTAGACATCAAATTATCAATAGAAACATCAAACCTTTCGATATGAATTTACAATTCAGATCGTAGAAAAGAAAACCATACTGGATTCAATGGTGTAACCACAAGTTTCTTCCGTTCTGATTGTGACAGAAAACATACCTACAATGTTGAGTAAAAAAATCCTAGCTTTGGGAAAGAAAAAAATAGCCATGCTAACTGGTTAATGAACCTAGACAATTTTTCCAATGTTTTTATCGATATTTTTCCAATGTGGGCCACGATATATGACAAATAAAGTACAACATAAAACATATAGAGGAAACAGCAACAAAGCCTTTAATATGAAAAAAATAGAAGTACAATACTCCATGATCTTTCATGTTTCTGAATGGACCTTAAAGAGAGGTTACAAAACTTCATCTTTTTTTAATCGGTACGAAACTTCATCTTTAAGGTCAGGACCCAAGAGATGGTAGCTAGTCTTATATCTCCACAGTAGATCATCTTTAAGAAACCAGAAAAATGTATCCTATTTCTCCTTTGATGTTTCCGAATTTTGCCACAGAATATTATATCCTTTAATATCTATACAAGCAGTAACCAAACTTTTACAAAGTTACCAACCAGAAATACATGGATATTAGAACACCTTCGCTTTTTAAGCCTTTTTTTTACAAACATCAATATGCACCTGCACCCCCCTGTGGATTACCGAACTCCACAACAGCACCAGGGCTAAGCTGATTTCAGCAGGACAGAAAAACCCCACTCACAGCCCACTTTAGAACAACAAAATTCATACACAATTGCAATATAGAAATTCTTGAGTAAGTTTCTATTCTATTACTTAGTTTTGGATCCAAGTTGATCTTTTAAGTGAGATCTGCAATTAATTCATTTGGCTTTACATTTAGTTTAAGTGTGATCTGTGACATGAAGTTGACAAATACCAGTAGAGTTGGGTAGAAGACGTAGTTTAAACACCTCATATGACGAATACCTATAATTTGATTATGTAGTTTCCGGCATGGATGTCATTTGGAACTTTTGGCATAAATACTTGGTTTCAATGCAGCTTTATCCAAACTGGCCCTGAGTATTTATATGATACTGTTGACAATAAGTTTCAACTATCATATAGAATCGTCATTGGTAGAAGAATAAAAATATAAAACATGATAATATGCCAATAAACAATGTAAGTAAGATTCCATAAAAGGCGACAAAACATTTACTAAAATTAAGAAACTAAACTTCTAGATGAGTAACCACTTTACCTCATATCTTGCTTCTGCAAGAACCTGGGCTTGCTGGTACAAAGAATCAAGGAGCTCATCCCTTCTTTTGTGATACTCCTCTACAAGTCCTTTGTGTTGCTCACCTCGTTCAGTTCTTGCTGTAACTAAGCTATTATATGCCTCCAGTAAAATTTCTGTTATATCTTCCAACTGAGAAAACACAGCTGACTTAACTAACAAATCCACCAAAGACGCTTCCCTCAGAAGCTGCATGGTAACAGATGCTAGGGTCCAGAGACCAAGGCGGACAAAAGGCTGGCAATTCCAAGTCACTAAACCCTCAGGTGAAGGATACCAAATCCGATGTTCAGTTCTGTATTGCAGCGCAGCACGAATGACAGTTATGCAAGCATTTGACACTTCATATGCCCTCTGTATCTGAATCATAAAATGTTGATCTTCACCTACTATATATTGCATGTGATCAGATAAGCAATGAAAAATTTCTTCAAGGTCAGACACTTTACTGTAAAATACTTCAGCATTGTCTCGATCCATGAGAAGGACAGTTTTTCTACGAGTCCTCTCACCAACTAACTGGATGAGGTCCCAAAGAGAACCTGCAGTTTCTTGAAACGGTTGAGAGGGCTGAGACTCACTCTCACTAGATCGATTCTGGCTCAGCAAATTATGCAGATCCCTCAGTTTAATCATGGCAGAAAGTTTCTCACCATGTTCAAGAATAATTAGCAGTGAGTGTCCTGCAAATAAGAAAATATATGTTAGGACAAACTAAATTCTCAATATACACAAAGGCAAATAAAAGTATGTTAGAACAATTTCAATATCCATGAAGGATTCACAAATCCTCAAGCGCAACCATGTAAATAAGTCCCATGTAAATACCAACATTTCGTATCGCAAGTTAAACTACAACATCCAAACACACCATCACTGAAGCATTCAAATGATCAATTAATGAGTCCCTCGTTTCAGAAATCACAGGTGTACACATTGGCATGGTTAAGTGTTAGCTTCTAATGTGCTAGTGTTAATGGCACAGATGGTAGTGTGAGGCTGTAAAGATATATATTTTTGTTTATGTACCAATATTTCTAAATGAAAAGAAAACCATCTCTTCTAGTTTTGCAAACAGAACTATATGAATATACATTAAAAGAAAATATCTAATGAGGACAAGGTCCCATCTAAGGTTAGCAGGCCACAATATTACAAAGGTCAGAACTAGGTCAATATAGCATTTGAAGTCCTGAACCGATCAGCTTGATGAGGGGATTAAGAATCTATGAAGAAAATGCACACATCTCATCTCCAGCATTCAGAGTTTAAAAGAAATAAAGAGAGGTCTTCCAACACAATTGCGAACCAAACCCATTCATACCCTGTTTAGAAGAGAGTTCCTCATGGCACTTGGACAAAGCCAGAAATTGAAGAAAGCGCTCATGTTTGTGCTTCTTATCCAAAAGTTGAGACACTGTGGCAGCAGAACCCACGACATCCATGCCCCTAGTCGTAGTCCAATGCTTTGCTAAAGTGCCAACTATGGACTTACTCATGCAAGCAAAAACATTCAATTCACCTTCCTTTTCAAATGCTCCACTTTTCGCAAGCTTCTCATAAACATTTTCCACTTCTCCCGACAGAAGGAACTTATGAAAAAAAGTTCCAAGCAAGACTTCTGCTTCTTCTCCTGGTGCAGTGTTTAGAATAGTGAATTGGTCCACGTCAGTATCATTTTGTGGGACAGAAGTTGTTAGTTTAGGAGAAAGTGTGCTGCCAAGCTCCCAGTTTCTTTTGCCCTCTTCTGCAGTTCTGCCAATCGAACTCCCTTTACGTGACAAACTCCTTTCAGGTGGTTCAATCCCACCAAGTAGAACTGCCTTTTCAGGTATTGCCCAGATTCCAGCCTTCTCAGTAAGCACAACCCACACACCTTCACTTTCCTCTGAAGGAAAGACAGAAGCATCAAGGACTTTACCAGCGTCATAAGGTAAATCAAATTTATATAGTCTTGTTGAACCTCTATAATAACTGGTTACAGTTGCTGTTCCATCAACAGAAAGGATCATAGCCGATCCAGATGGCTTTCCCCCTATCCGGAGCCTCATAGACCGCAACACACTTTCAACCTCCACTCTACCCTTAGGAAATATTATTTGGGGAGGACATTTTTTCTCTAGAACTCTTTCAGCCCTGTAATCCTCTACAGATACATTTCGCCCAGGCTTATACTGCATTGTCAAAAGAGAATATTGTGTATAGCTAGAGCTGCCCACACGATCATTACAAAATGTGGCTACAAGAATAGTAAGTTCTTTGCCACGATCATCAACCTGCATATCAAGAAGCCAAATGTGCTTTTGACCAGCCAAATCCTTCTTAAGGCCTAAATCTTCATCCACACCAACAATTTCATGGGACCAAAGCTTCGTAACATTTGGATTAGGTGAAAGTACAATGCTCCAACATTGAACCTCATGATCAATCAATAGGAAGAACTGACGGCTGGATTCCTCTGCCCTGATATTCTGGAAACGCCAGATAAGTGATTTTGCATGCACCTTTTCTGTCTGAGGGCTACCAAGGCCACTGCTGCAGGAATGTTTGGTAATCTCTGGAGCAACTTTCCAGTGAATTTTTACCGGTGAGCAGTAAAATTGCCACAACCAACCACTTGAATGGCATGCAATCGCCACAACCTCAGTGGATGAACCTGGAACTGGAGCTGCGATAATAGAGTTCAAGAGATTATCTCTTATATCATGACCATTTCTGGGCCAAACTACTTCCTGATTTCCAGCAGGTAACAGTACTTCACCATCAAAAAGAGTAGATGTGGTATGCCCTTCGGTACCTGGAAGCCAAACTACAGGCACACAGCCACTCTCAGAAAAGACATCGGGCCAATATACAAGAGCTTGGGCTTTTTTGTGGCACATGATTACTCCAGCAGAATCGCATGGGCTTCTCTTTCCTTTTACTGAAGGTGTTATCTTCCATTTAACAATACAGACCATCCAGTTTTTCTCAAAATTACACTCATTATTGGTGTCTATAAACCCAGTAATAATAGAAGATGGAAAATCAACAACTGTACATTGTTCAGAAAGTGATGAAGATAAGTAGCTCCAGATGAAAATCTGATTTTCGCAAATTATCCATGATAATGCTGTATCCTTGTCCATACCACCAGAAATGCCTGCACTGCCTGTTACCGACAGGTGATGTGCACTTGTCATTCAAGAAGGAGATGGTAAAGTAAAGATCACGAAATAGAAATGTCTTATTCAAAAGTTACCAGGAACTCTTTTATGTAAACAATTAGCCTGAGCATTACGAACAATCTGAGGAACTTCCCCCACATAGACAGGTTGCAGTTGATCAGTACCAAAATCATTTTCTGCATTCTTGCTCGGTGGCATTCTGCATAGAAAATAACATTATTAGGTATGAAATCTATAAAAAGCGCATATACAGAAATGTTAACGTAACATTTTGCTACCCTTGAAGTTGGACGGATACAGTCTTTTAAGAAACCAGAGTTACCAGAATACAGAAATTCCAGCCCAACAAACTGCCATTAGTACATCACGTATGAAGAAAATGAACTGAAATATATAATGGACGTGAATCATTCTAAACAAGCATGAGAAGTTAAGTTGGGTTTGACAGAGAAAATCCTGGTTTAATCTTCTATCTCTATCTCATCCAGTCATCTTTCTGGAGTTTTTATTTTTGTGCTTACTTGAAAATCACACACTAAAAACACAAACATATTGGAGCTCCTTGAGAATCCTAAGAAACAACCAACAGACTACTTTGAACCATAGCAGTAGCACAAGTCGGAAACATTAGCACTCGTCCTCATTTCAGTCCCAAGCTCATTCACCAAACCAAATTCAGAGTTCTAACCTCCAAAAAAGTAACGGATTCAAAATCCAATCCGCAAAAACTAAGTCAATATCATTTATACATGTTCCCATTTCGGTCCGAAGCTCATTCAGCGAACCAAATTTAGAGTCCTAGCCTTCAAAACAGTAATGAATTTGAAGCCTAAGCAGCAAAAACCAACTACTTTGAACCATAACATCCTTGTCCTCGTCTCGGTCCCAAACACATCCATGGCACAAAATTCGAGTTCCAACCTCCAAAACAGTAACAGAACCAAAACCTAATCAGCGAAAACTAGCAGCTTTGAACCATTTCATGAGTAAGTAAAATCCATGCTTGCCTCCATTTCAGTCCCAAGCTGATTCACCGAACCAAATTCCGAGCATTAATTAACCTCCAAAAGAGCAGTGCATTCGAATCCTAATCAGCGAAAACAATCCACGTTTGTCCCCATTTCCGTCACAAATTCCGACTTCGAACGTCCAAAAAAGTAAGCGAAGAGATCGGAAACCCTAAGATAGTACCTGGCGAGGACGGAAAGGCGGGGGCCCCACGGGGCGGGCGTGCCGGTGGAGGGGCGGTTGGGGACGGAGACGGAGGGAGTGGAGGGGGAGTCCGGGGACCCATATCGTTGGTTCCGGTCCCGGACGGCGGCAACGCGGGACTTCCGGGTCGCCGGGGAGAACATCGGGAGAGGATTAGGGTTTTGGGGTTAGTGGTAAGTCTGTGTTAGGGAGGGATGGGATTTGAAAGTGTTGGAAAGGAGGAAAGGGGTTTAGGATTGTTAAGTGCCACTCGTTCGATTTCGCTCGAATCCGTAAAAAACAAGAATAAGCTGAAGACGAGCAAAGAAATTTACTTGACAAACTAAACAAGAACAAAGTCCATCTTGCTCGTTCGACCAATCGATTATACATACATACATATATACATTATTAAGTTTATACTTTTTTTTGTTTTTTTTCTTCGATAGACTAGCGAGAATCAATTGGAAAAGTTCGAAACAAGTACAAAAGCGCGTGGAACTTATAGATCTTACGAACAAATATAAAATTGATTATCAGACAACCATTTCACTACCATTCAAGTAAATTTTAGATCTATATTTGTCTAATTGTTCATTGATTAAAAGTCATGTTAGTTTTACTTTATCTTGTTAGATGAATTTTAAACTTATTAGAAGAATTTTTTTAATAAATTTATGCTAAAATGCCTTGAGTTGAAATGGTGCTCGTCGTATCATCTATCTATCCTACGAGTATTTGTTCATTCTTAAAAGATTGTGAAATCAAACGTCCACGACTTCATCGTTTTGGTTTCATTAATTTTTACCTTAGAGTAAGTCCAAGTACTTATTTTCTTCAGATAAATCACAAATTAATTTTAAAAGATTAAGCGGTTGATCGTGAATTTCATAATCCAAAAACATACTTACCAAGCGAACGATTGTGTGAACTTCAGTTGTTTTGGCGCTAACATACAAACCACTATTGCCAGTTTTTCCACATTCACCACAGCCACACACACACATGGAGCTCTCCTTCCTTCCACGCTCTCCCCCACTCCGCCCTCCCAATCCTTCTCCAAACCCCACTCCCTCCACTCTAACCTTCCACCCTACAAACCCCCGTCCTCGAGTCCCGAACAGGCTCCGTGCGATCGAAGGAGCCACGGCTTTCGCTCTGGCTGAGGTCACATGGCAGATAGCTGTGGGAGCCGTAGGTAATTGAGAGTTCTATTTATTTATTTTCCCCTTAAGTGTATGTTCCTTTGGTTGGTCTGTTGATGTTGTGGTCTGTGATAATTGTTTTTTCAGCTGGAGTTGTACCTTTCGTGGTTGCTGGGATCGAGTTCGGGAAGCGAATTGTGGGTATTTTACTTCGGAAGAGTATATATGAATCTTTGCTATCTTTTTTTACGAGTATCCTAAATACAAATTTAAATTTGATGGTCTTAGTTATTCTAAGATTAAACAATTTATAAACACAAGTTCGGTTTGTCCAGGTTACGCAAGTCTAGTACTAGAAAATGCTTTGCGGGTACATGGGTCACATTTGTCTTTATTTTCCATCAATAGAAACAACTTGTTTTGGGGAAAATCGAGCTAATGCTTCAGTCTTTTATTTTCGTTGCGGACTCCATGTGTGAGTTTCAGTTTGGTTAATGTCGCCTAGAGTGAATAAGTTATAAAGGTCTATTTTATCGAAACTCTTAGCTACAAGAGTCTTTATTTGTTGATTTTTGTATAGTAGAAGAACAAAAGTTATATTTGATTTAGGGTTTGTTACATGTTATTTATACAATGGATGTCTTCAAGGAGCCGTTAGACTCCATATGGAAAGGCTAAATGATATCCCTTAATTTGTTGCTCGATTGGCTTGATTGGATCGGATTTTGGTAAGTTTCCTCAACGAGCTATATTGCCTTTATTTCAACATTCCCCCTCAAGTTGACTCCGGAAGATGTTGAAGGAACCCAACTTGTGAAGAATGTGTTGGAAGTGTCTTTGATCGAGTGCTTTGGTGAAGATGTCTGCTAACTGATCATGGCTCTGGACGTAAGGAACTTCGATTTCTTTAGTTGTTATTTTCTCACGAATGAAGTGACAATCTACTTCAATGTGCTTCGTTCGTTCGTGGAAAACTGGGTTGGAGGCGATGTGTCGCGCTGCGTTGTTATCACAAAACATTTGTATTGGACTTTGATTACTTATGTTCATATCTTTGAGAAGTTGCTTGAGCCAGATTAGCTCGCTTGTTGTGGAGGCCATCGCTCGGTATTCTGCTTCGGCGCTTGATCTAGCCACCACATTCTGCTTTTTACTTCTCCATGTCACCAAGTTTCCTCCAACGAATGTGCAAAATCCGGTGGTGGATTTCCGATCGTGACTACCTGCCCAATCTGCATCAGAATAACCAACGATTGTATTAGAGTTGTTTCTTTTCATCCAGAGACCTTGACCCGGGGTTTTCTTAAGATAATGCAGAATCCGGTCAACGATCTCTAGGTGTCCTTTATGAGGTGCATGCATGAATTGACTTACTACGCTAACGGCATATGTGATGTCGGGTCTAGTGACCGTGAGGTAGATTAATTTACCAACTAATCTTTGGAATTGTCCTAAGTCTTGAATTGGTTCACCATCAACAAGACTAACTTTTCTATTTGTCTCGATTGGAGTGTTGACCGGTTTAGACCCTATCTTCCCAGTTTCATGTAAGAGATCAAGGATATATTTTCTTTGGGATAAAAATAATCCCTTTTTGGAGTGTGCAATTTCAATTCCAAGAAAGTATTTCATAATACCTAGGTCTTTGATATCAAATTTGGATTTAAGATAACATTTTACTAAGGATATTTCCTGATCATTATTTCCTGTGATTATGATGTCGTCTACATATACTAAGATAATTAAAGTGGTTCCATGATAGTGTTTCGTGAACATGGATGCATCAGCTGAGCTTTTAGAGAAACCATAAAGAAGAAGAGAGTGGCTGAGTTTTGCATACCATGCGCGTGGAGATTGTTTGAGCCCGTATATGGACTTGTGAAGTTTGCATACCTTGTCTGGATTGGTTTTGTAGCCTGGGGGAGGAGTCATATAGACTTCTTCTTCTAGGTTGCCTTGTAAAAATGCGTTCCTAACATCCATTTGAAACAGATTCCAACCTGCGTTAACAGCTACAGAGAGGAGAACACGAACAGTGTTCATCTTTGCAACGGGGGCAAAAGTTTCTTGGTAATCTAACCCATAAGTTTGTGTGTATCCTTTTGCGACTAACCGAGCTTTAAATCTTTCTATAGTTCCATCACTGTTGTATTTGATCTTGTAAACCCATTTACAACCTACCGGTTTTATTCCCTTTGGAGGAGTCACCAAAGTCCAAGTTTGATTGGTTTCTAGAGCTTTTAGTTCGTCCTCCATAGCTTTAACCCACTTAGGGTGATTAATTGCTTCATGATAGCTGGTGGGTTCTTTAGTTTTATCTATTTGACTTAGGAAAGCATAGTAGGTAGGTTTAATTTGAGAGTAGGACAAGTAGTCCTCGATAGGATAGGTCACATGAGATACCACATAGTCTTGAAACCGGGAGGGTGGACGAGTAGGACGGGTAGTTCTTCTCTGAGGAATATCTACACTTTCCCTTCGATCGTCCACTTGTGGGAGAGCTTCGGTTTCTTCTTGTGGGGGGTCGTCAATGACTGGAGTTTGTGGAGCAAAGACGTCAAAGTTGTTTGCAACCGGTAGAGGAGCATTGGGTGCAGCGGAAGGTTCTTGATGAGCTTTGAAGTACGGAATATTTTCAAAAAAAGATACATCACGAGAGACATACAATTTACAGTGAACAGGGTCATAACATTTGTACCCTTTTTTTCTAACAGAATATCCTAAAAAAACACATTTGGTAGAATTATGATCAAACTTGTCCATGCGTTTCCTGTAAACAAAGCAAGTACAACCAAAAGTCCGAAGATGATTAAGACTCATTCTTTTTCCATGCAGGATTTCTAAGGGTTGTTTGTTTTGAATTGTCGAACTAGGTAGGCGATTTATAAGGTAAACAGCAGTCAAAATAGCATCTGACCAAAAACATTTTGGAACATTGTTTTGAAAAAGAATGGATCGGGTAACATTCAATATGTGTCGATTTTTCCTTTCGGAAACACCGTTTTGTTCAGGAGTGTTTATGCATGTGGTTTGGTGAAAAATCCCTTTTTGCTTCAAAAAACCTTGAAAGTTGTTGCTAGTATACTCAGACCCATTATCGGATCTAAGTATTCTAATTTTAGAATTAAACATATTTTCCACAAAGGCAACAAACTCGCAAAAAACTAAAAAGGCATCAGATTTAGCTTTTAACAAATATATCCAAGTTGTACGAGAGAAATCATCAATAAAGGAAATAAAATACTTGAACCCATTATAGGATTCCAAGGGAGCAGGTCCCCAAATATCTGAGTGAATTAACTCGAGGGCATTACCTGTTGAATTTTCAGAAGCATAAAATGGGAGTCTAGTTTGTTTTGATAAACGACACACATCACAAGGTAGTTCATGATTAAAGGAAGTAAATAATTTCTGTAAAGTTATATGAGACGGGTGTCCCAATCTTTGGTGCCAAATTTCGTGATTAGGCATTTTAACAAGCATCCCTTTTGTTTGGTTTTCGAGCACATAAAGTCCATTGGCGAGTTTGCCTTTACCAATCGTCCTCCCTGTGGTACGATCCTGAAAGGTTACATCAAGAGGTGTAAAAATGATATTGCAATTTAAATTTTTTGTGAGTTTAGCAACAGACAGAAGATTGGAATCAAAGTTGGGTACATACAAAACATTGTCAGGTATTTTATCATCTAAAAATGTACTTCTCCTGTCCCTTTAATTTGTACTTTGTCTCCATTTGCAACCGTTACAAATTTATTTAGAAGATTTAGACTATTTTTTATATTACAAATCAGGGATGAATTTCCTGTCATGTGGTCAGTTGCACCGGAGTCTATAATCCAACTGGAATTATTAGAATTATTTACTGAAGAATATGCATTGCAATTATCCAAGATTGTGTCCATACCTGAGAAATTACCTTTACTTGGGGTGTTGGACTGCAAAAATGAATTTAAATGGGCTAAGAGAGCACCAAGCTGGGCTGGGTCGGTGCCTCCGTTACTGGTGGACCCGAATAGTTGAAGATCCGGAGAGAGGTGCGTCGGGTCGGATCCTCCACCATTCGCAGCATAAAAACCTCGTTGATCCGATCCAGACCCGATTCCACCCCATTTGTGTCCTTCTCCTTGATTGCTAGGGTTTCCTCCAGAGGGTTGAGTGCCGCCGCCGCTTCTCCCGATCGGGTTTGCGTGGCCGCCGCTCCTCCCGTCCCCCCTCCTCTCTGAGCCGTCCCTAGATGGCCGGAGATGCGGGTAGAGGAAGTAGCATGTTGATCGGTTGTGTCCCTGTTTCTTACAATTATCGCAATATTCGTGGCTTTTTGAACCATATTTGTTTTTACCTTTGTCGTGGGGTTTTGTGTTGTTTTTGTCCGCGACAAATGCCTGATTTTCAAGGTTGATTTCCGACTGAGCGGGCTTGGTTTTCCGGAGAGTTTCTTCCCGGTTAACCATCGCAATGATGGTCGAGAATGTTGGAAGTTCCGGTGACATGAGGATGCTGGAACGGAGTGTCTCGTAGCTTGAGTCCAGTCCAACAAGAAAAGTATATATTCGATTTTGCTCGGTTCTTGCTTGTATGATTGTCGGGTCTGTGGTAGGCGGCTCGTAGATGGCGAGTTCGTCCCACGTTCTCTTTAGCAGGCCGAGGTATTCCGTGACGTTCTTTTGTCCTTGCTTGATCTGAGAGAGGTCTTGCTTTAGTTTAAAAATATGCGCAAAATTTTGTTGCTTACCATAATGTTCTTGGACGGAGTCCCATAGTTCCTTTGCGCTATTTTTGTACATGAATATCTCCGCGATCTGGTTTTGCATTGACTGTAGGAGCCAAGACATCACGAGGTGATCGGCGTTTTGCCATTCCTCCTGTTTGGCTTCGGTTCCTGGGGCAGTAGGCTTTGCGATTGTCCCGGTGAGGTGGCCGAGCCTCCCTTTGCCACTGAGGGATAGGGAGACGGCACGCGACCAGGAGAGAAAGTTGGTCCCATTTAGGGGTTGTGTGGTGAGGCGTTGGGATTCTCCACCACCGTCGGCCATTGCTAGGAGTGGAAGGCGATTGAGTTCGCAACCGCCTAGTTTTCCGACCGATGATGAGCTGTAGGAGGCAGCTGAGGTCGGATTTGGGTGTGGGTTTTGGGTGGGATTTGTTTTTCTTTCCTCTTTTTTTTTTTCAGAACGTTTGCTCTGGTACCATGTTGATTTTTGTATAGTAGAAGAACAAAAGTTATATTTGATTTAGGGTTTGTTACATGTTATTTATACAATGGATGTCTTCAAGGAGCCGTTAGACTCCATATGGAAAGGCTAAATGATATCCCTTAATTTGTTGCTCGATTGGCTTGATTGGATCGGATTTTGGTAAGTTTCCTCAACGAGCTATATTGCCTTTATTTCAACATTATTTGAGGATGTAATGCATGACTTCAGAATCAACTTGAGGGTTAAGCAACATTAAAACAAAATTGAAGTAGATTTGTGGAACATCAGGCTTCATGGATATATGACAGACCTGAGATGCATTTGTTCCCTTGAGAATGAGACGTTGCATGTTGATAGTGGTCTAGTGGAGGTTGATTTAGACCCATTAGAATACTTAATTTTGATATTTGAAATCTCCTTCTAGGGGAATCGTCGATATTACCATAACATGCTTCTGTCTTGTTACATGTTCCACGGCGATATAACGGTGTTAGGGTTGTTTACATATGGTAATGGCCAAGCTAAGTTTGTTTTCAGTTTTCCTCAAAAGAATCATAAACATTCTTTCTGCCTTATTTGTATTTTGCAAGTTCCATCTCGTCACTGTGTGAGGAAATAATTTTTTAGTGTCTGCTCGTTTTCTGTAAAATGAAATTGTTGATACAATTACAAATATATTCATGTAATACAGCGGGTTACATATGTCGAATAAATATTCCATTAGGATCTAGATAAAGTCAACGTACAAAAACATGTATAGAAAAACAACAAAAGAATTAGCAGTGATCAGAGACGACATCAAACACCGAGCAGTCGTAAGGCGACTTGTCTCAGAGAAAATATCGGCTCACATACCAGTGTGTTTGATGGTATGCCGGTTTTCTCCCATGATAGAACGGTCTCACCGTCGATCAGGCACACACTGGAGTCGACGGACCACGAAAGCAGCGCGGAACCTCGCAAGAATCGGTCGCCGGAGAACTCTGGATTCGGAGACTTAAAATCGCCGGAGAGGGACGGTTTTCGTAGAGAGAGGATGAGAATAAAAATAAATACACTCGTCACCCTGAGGCTAAAGCCTCTAATTTCCCCCAAAACCCCCGTTGTCTCGCCTCGGACCGGACGGGATGTGGAAAATTCTCTCATCCTCTCTTTCCACCTACAAAGGGTCAAGTGAATAGGATGTTTATCAATATCCTTCAACTTGTTAGCTTCACCAATGTGTGACTAAAATTGAGGTGAGCACATGACACATGAGACTAGGGGTGCACATGGGTTGGGTTCAACCCGAAACCCAACCCGAACCCGACTGGTCGGGTCGGGTTGGGTTGGGTTGGAGAGGGGTTCGGGTCGGGTCGGGTTGGGAAAATCAAAAACCCGAATTTTCGGGTCGGGTTCCGGTTGAGAGGGTCGGGTTGACCCAACCCAACCCGAACCCGATTTTTTTATTTTTTTTTATTTTTTTTATTTTTTTTATTTTTTCCCAAATAAACCGGTCGACCGAACATCCCTCGGTCGACCGTTTCCAACCCGAAAATTTCGGATTTTCAAGCCACCGGTCGACCGTTTAAGCACCGGTCGACCGAACCCGACCAAGTTTGGGAGAAAAATTCCAAATTCGGGTTCAACCCGATCCAACCCGACCCAACCCGAAAATTTCGGGTCGGGTTGGGTTGAACCCAAACCGGTTCGGGTTCGGGTTGGGTTGGGTTTTTTCCCAACCCGAAAATTTCGGGTTGGGTCGGGTTGAGGCCCAAACCCGACCCAACCCGACCCATGTGCACCCCTACATGAGACAATAGTTCTCATTTTAATCTTAACATTGGATTTCTCAATTGAGTTATTCATGGGCTTAGCCCAAACTCAATAATCCAACAGAAATTTGGGAGTGTTACCGATAGATGGCTGCTCTGCAAAGCTTCGAGTAGGAGGAAAATCAATCATAAGGGTTTCAAGAACAACTGGGATCGATGTACCATGCATGCAACTTAACTTCAAAATATTTATTTTAACATGGAAAATATTTCTTATTGTAATGGTGACCAGAAAGTAGATTGATTGTTCATTATCCAAAATCCAAATCACCATTTCAAAGTAAGATGTTAGGATTCAGAGAGAATCTTTTGGATAATGGTATGAAGCAATGATTTAGCGCTATGGATATTGAGAACATCGAGCATGATAACAATAACTCTTGCGTTTAGGAAATTTGTTAGTCATAGGAAATAAAAGCTTTACTGGAATATGTTATTTTTTATGAAATTTAATTTCCAGCCTACCAAACCTAACTTGGAAAAAAAAGGCCTTGAAATAAATAAACTGTTATTTACCTATTTTTTTATTCCATTTTTTATTTGATAGTATTTAATGATACAAATTCAAACCTCTCCAAATTTACTAGGCTGAACAGAGAAGATGTGAAGCCTGCAAAGGGTCAGGACTGGTTCTGACTGAGGGCATGTATGGGCGTTGCTCCAGTTGTGGTAGGTTTCATATATCATCTGTCTTCCATTTATAAGTGTATGTATAATTACTGTAACTTTGTAATGCATATATTATTTTCTTCTAAATTGGTCCCTTATTTTGATTTACAGGTGGCTTCCTCCCATGGCAGTCATGGAAAAGGTTCTTCGGAGGATGAAGCAAAGCCTCCTGCATTATTTTGTCTTAGCATCATAATACCATACATTTAAATACAACCTGAAATTTCGGTAATTCGACTGTGAAAATACAAGATAATTTGATCGTTTCTGTTTATATTCACACTAATATATATTTAGTTAGCAAACACAAAAAAAACAATGAAATCATGAATGAAGCGTTTTTCTTACTATTTTCTTTTGAGCTTAGAAATGGTTTGAAGTTTAAATTCCTTGAAATTCTTAATGAACAGAATTTATGCTTGACTGTTGACGTGTTACACATCTGAAAAACCAGGACAAGATACTATTGTCTGTTGAAATTGACTAGATCTGGTGCTTAAATTCTAAAAGATAAAGGAGGAAAAGTTTGTCTGGAAAAAATATCATAAAAGTTATTAAGATAATATTATAGACTAGTTTCCTAACAATTAAAGTTTCTAAGATATGAATCATTGAATTTATAGATCAGGATTGTTAGAGATGGAGAGAAAAAGTGTTTCAGATCAATAGTAAACCACTGACTTTCACTTCTTTGTCCTATGGTTCACATGCATCCACATGTAATTAAATTTATAAAACCTAATTACGCCACTAAGCACATAGTGGATCTACTTTGCGACCAAAACACTGTCACTAGACTCGGTCAAGGGAGCAGAAAGCTATTATCGATGTTATACAACAAATATTCCGGGGAGATGCATTCTGAAAGTTAATATAAACAATGTTTCCTGTCAAATCCAAATTAAAATCTGATTAGTTAATAGTAAATACGTGTCACTTTTCAAAAAAAGTATACCATAACACATTTTCTCACCGGCAATCAAACGGAGTTCATAATATAAAAATGTGCCATGAGATTTGAAGTTATTTTAGAAGTGTAATGTCGGCATTTTAGTTATTAATTAGCATATAATCAACCTGAGGAAACGTGCTAAGAAGTTAGTTTGATGGGGATTTTCTAATTAATGTGTCCTTTAATACAAGCTGTTTTTATTTTTATTTTTTAAAAATGATGATCTTGAAAGTTTAGCTTCAAATTCTCTACTCGTCACATTTTCCAGATCTGAAAATTTTATTTTATTATAACCCGAATATGTGGAGAAAATGAACCGATGATTGTCATGATTATCATGATTATCTTAAGAAAGCTTGTTGACGGGAAGACAACAAACTTAATCCTACTTAATTTAGATTTACTGATAAATTTAATCTGAATACATAAAAAGCGATGTTGCCATTCCACTTTCTTTTTACAAAACATTGATTTTCTGGACTTGTTAGAATCGATGATTGTCAAACTGAAATGTTATTCGTCGCCGTAAAACTACTTAAATCGTCCGTAAGATTACCATTTTGCCCATCTACACTTTCTACTAATATAACTCCTCATTTCACTCTTTTAACACAACTTTCTCTTCATATCACTCTTTTATTCACCACATAAGATGTCCCGTAGGTCAAGAAAAGAACCAACGGAGACCCCTGACTACTCACATCTGGTAAATTACCTTGTTTATTTCAATTTATTTAAAAAAAAACATTTTTGAGTCGGGCGTCCGCGGGAGACGCCCGAACCAACGAGAGGGCGGTCGCGGGAACCGCCTCCCCCCTGGGGGAGGCGTGTTAGACAGACGCCTCCACCTTTGTGGAGGCGTGCATCTAAGCCGCCTCCAACTAGGTGGAGGCGTTTGGCTAAACCGCCTCCACCTATGTGGAGGCGACCTATCCAGACGCCTCCACCTGGGTGGAGGCGGCTTAGGCAGACGCCCGAGTCGGAAAAAAAATTCCGCCCCCGTTACCTCGCCGGATTCTGGTGCTTCGCCAGACATTTTCGTGGTGTTGGTACTGGGAATGTGAGTAAAACTGAGTCAAACATCTTGTTTAAAGACACTGGACGAAATCAGTATTAATTGATTTGTTAAGGGAAAAAAGGTCATTTTTGGGACGATTTAAGTAGTTTTCCAGCGACGAATAGTAGTTCCCTTGTCAAATACTCTTTTGCCAACTATTAGTTAAGATTCTCAACCAGTAAAAAAAATTGAACTTTAAAATATCTACAATAATAATTAAATCTCAAGGTTAAACTATTCTTTATGAACTATGAAGTTTAATTATAATAGAGACTTTTACAGAAAAGCTTAGCCACGTATTAACACGTCTTTAGCTTTCAAGCTCGACCATGGGAAAGATTTGTCACCCTTCCACAAGCAATGTTAATTCGTTGTGTTGTTATTACTGTATCTAAGCCTTTTGTCTTTGTCTGTACATGTAAATTCAACTTTGATTATTGGTTTGTATGTAGAATTTCTTCTTTTTAGGTAACCAAACTTCTCAATCAGTAACAATTGTGGTAAATTGTTCCAAGAAGAAAGAAATAAATAAATAAATGAGTCGTGATTAGTTGATTACTGACGTTCACCCAAATATATTGAACTCAAAGTCTCAAACCACTTGGATCAATAAATAGATTGAGCCAGTTGACATGTCAACTGCACCCATGCATAAATCAAACCAAACCGCCTTGCAAAAGCGAAAGTACACATTAAAGAAAAGCCATATCGTAATGATGGCAATAATTAATAAAATCCAGATTCCACTCTTTTGATCAAGCATCTCTTTTCCACGAAACCGTGTGGGTCAACAATGACCCACCAACAAATGTTTTTGGAGATGTAATGCAGCTTCTTGAGGCTTAAGATGTAACGCAGCTGGTTAAGGTCCAAGATGAAGAGTCATACCTTTATGTTTTGTGATCTAATCCTTAATAAACATAAAAAAATACCGCTCTCGATATGAAATCGCAATTTTAGTCTACCGAAAAATCTGGCTCATCAGAAACATAGGACACATTCTGCTCTCGGACAAATATACCCCTTCCCAGCATGTCTTCGGTTTGGAATTGCCCCCGGTTTGACCTGCACTTTCCTCGTAGTTTATCGCCCGCAGTTTTGGATGTTTCGTTCGTTTCCCGAAATGCCCCTGGACGTCGATGGAATTGCGAAAATGCCGTAGCGTATATGCGGACGTACGAGGATTATTAATATTGGGTACTGATAGTGTTGCGTTTAGTCTATAAATGTCAGCGAATATGTTCGGCACCTTCGAAAGTACGCAAATAAGACCCCCCAAAAAATGGATTGTTTAATTACCGGTCGTTGGAATTCAATTGTATGTTTTAAATTATGGCTGCTTAGATTGTTGTTTTATGTCCATGATCGTGAGTCAGCTTCGTAGCAAGTCGTATTTTCTTCGTATGCAACAATTAAGGATTTTTTTCGTTATCTTTTTCTGTGTGTATTTTCTAGTGACAAGAGGAAAAAAATTAAAAATCTTACTTATGGTAAATGTTGGGTATTAACCTTTTGAAAATTTAGAGTTAATTACAATTTACCTCCTGAATTATATTTTGATTTCACTGTGCAAATCTAAACTTTATAATGTGATAGTTATTTCCCTTAAATTTTCATTTTGTGATACTTTGAACTATGAAGTTTAAAAATCTATTATTTAAACACTTTTTTTGGAATTTTTGTGTGTTATATTTCTAATAAATTTAAATATTAACTTAACGTTAAAGTTCAGATCAGATCATATGTCATATATGATTTGAATTTGGGTCGAATTCAGTACCAATGACACAAATTTGAATCAGATATGACATTTGATTTTATTTGAATTTTGCCGTAAATTTAGGTTTAAAAATGTATTAGGGAAACAATGCAAAAAATCAAAAAAATATGACTGAATGTTTAAATAATAAATTTTTAAAATTCACGAGAATAAAATTTTCAAAATGAAATTCAAGGATGGAAGCTATCACCTGTTAAAATTCAACTATTGTTTTTTGTTAGGTATGACGTCCCAACGACAACGTTGCAGGGGTGGTGGTGCTTGTGGAGTTAAGATTTGTATCGTGGAGCATATGACAATGACCAGAAGAAAGAAGAGAGATGTGAATTTAATTTCAGATAAGAAAGAAGAAGAAAATAATATCATTATTTGGTAGTATGATTTCGATAAATGAGTATAGATGGTGTGTTAATAAAGCAAAAGGAATGAGCTTAAAAATGATCAAGCATACCTTAACAAATATATAACAATAACAACAAGCCGTTTTACATATACCAAACTAGTTGGTGGTAGGTTAATAACGTTGCTTCATATTTATACACATAAGCCCAAAAAAATTCATTTGTACAACAATCATCAAATTAACTATGCATGGCTTCGAAGTCAAGGAATAACAACGTTACAATGGAGTGCACTTAGAGGATAAAATCGATAAAATAATTATATGAACTCACCTTACATAAAATAATCAAAAAATGATTCTGAAATAGTTCTTGGTGATCTTTAATCTCCACGAGCTTAAGTTTGTCGATAGAGAAACACCAACAATGCCATGTTAGAGGGTGTGGACTGTGGAAAACAACAAACATGTTTGGAATTGATGGACAGAACAATTAATTAAATACGAGCAGGAAGAGTTGAATTTTCAGGCTGTACACTCTCTTTCCCTGGGTTAGACCAATTTTGTTTGTAGTGCCCAGAGTGACCTAAGTCACTTGTTTATGACGTCAAATAATTTGACCCACGAGTAGTAGTAGTATTATTATTTGTAGTTGCTCCTTCGTAGTGACCATTGTAGTTATGGCCCTCTAAGCAGAATATCCAATCAAAATTTCGAGGTCAAATTACCTTAAAAAACAATTAATAGGAAAGAGAGATTAACATTTTTCACTGTCCGAATTTTTATATTTTGTTCCGTCCAGTCAATTAAACCTTTTCAAATAAAAAATGTTCCCAATTGTTACTAGGAGAATCCCACCTTTGATCTATTCTTCCGCGATTTAGTATTTTCAGTGGCAAATGGATGTTCAATTTGAAATCTCAAACATCCCGAAATAATTAAACAGAATTGGAATCCATGACTCGACATGTTCTTTAGGCCATCCCTTAACGGGGATTTTTAGCCGGTCGTGGGACCTGGGTCGAAGATGACCTCGGTCATCTTCGCCCGGGTCGACGACCCGGTTGTCCCAGGTCAGCCAACCCGGACGCGCCACGTGGCGCGTCCGGGTTTTTTTTTTAGTTTTTGATTTTTTTTTAGTTTTGATTTTTTGTTTTGAATTTTTTAATTTTTTGTTTGAGTTTTTTTATAATTTTTTTTTTGAAAATTCGTTTTATAATTGTTTTGATTTTTTAGAATTTGTTTTAAATTTTTACCAAGATGGACCCCGAAATGATGTGGAGGAGAGAGATAGGTTGTTGTAGGTTGTGTTGGGTTGTGGTTAAGAGATGAATAGTGTAGGAAAGAGAAGAAGGTGGTTGAGGAAAGAGAAAGCTGATGTGGAAGAGAGAGAAAACTGATTTTGAAGAGAGAGAGAGCTGATGATCGGGTCGTCCAGGTCATGGTTAGTGATGACCTTACCACTTGGAAATTTGAGAGTACAGTAAATAGCATTTTTTTTGGGATAAAGGTTGATTTTGCATTAAATAAAAGCGTATAGAGTGTTATAACCACAACACTCAAATCAAGATACAAACACAACCCCCAAGAGGACACAACCAAAGTCCAAGCAGTAGCAGAAATAAGAAAAATGCATGGGAACATCATAGCAGCGAGCTAGAAAACAAATGGAGGCGAGATCTCTGCGAAAGACTAAGGGGGTGTTAGTGGCGCGGAAAGCGACGGAAAATGATTTTCGGAGTCAACCGAAAAGTAATGGAAAACAGAATCCAGTGGAAAATAATTTCCCTTTGACTGAATTTTGTTGTTTGTGCATGCGTCGGAAAATGATTTGGGGAAGGAGATTTCTGTTGTTTGCTCATACTTATTTATTATGTCCACTGCGACGAGTCGGTCGAGACCCTCGACCGAACTAGTTTCAGTCGACCGAAATGAGAATTCTCAGAGTGAACATAAACGGAACGAGTCATTCTAGTTACGAATTCGGTGGACCGAAATATGTTCGGTCGTCCGTTACAATCATTTCGGTGGACCGAATGTTTGACGGTCTACCGAAAAAATTCGGTTTCCGTGGCTTTCCGACCTCAAAATGACGGAAAACTCAAAGAAAATTTTATACATACCACAGAATCCGACGGAATTCATGTCTCCGTGCACAAACAACCCCATTTCCAGAGTCAACCAGAATCCAAATTCCGTTTCCGTCGGATTCCCTCAGAATCCGAGGGAATCCAACTGCACAAACCCCCCTAAGAGTGGTAGGTCTGGGTTGCCTCAGAGTCAGGAGAAACTGAGAAAGCATGTTGAGCTCTTCAAAAACTTGTTGGCGTTCAACAAATGCTCGGAGTTGTGCCTCCTCCTCTTCCAACCTCTCTTGGGCCTCTTCCTCCATGCGTGCGGGCCTGTGAATTTCAACAATCTCCTCAGACGAAGGCTGAGGAAACTCGTCTCCATCCACAGGAGCAGGGGCCGACGGAGAAGGCAAAATCGTGGAAGGAGTCGGCGCTGCTATGTGCCGACTCGACGTTGTTGCAAGCTGCGTAGGGATCTAATATTAAGCTGACAATACTAGGGAACGAGCATTCTTTTGGGTGTCGTGCTGGAGTGGTTTGCCGCTTCTTTTGAGCGAACATGTCCAAGATTCAAGTAGGTTAAAGCTATTAGACAAAATATTTTTAAAGGACGAAACAATACCACGAAAAATTCTATTATTACACTCCAACCAAAGATTCCACCGAAAGGCATTTATTAGGCAATTCCATGAAACATTATCAAAATCAAGACGAATATGAATATGTTTCCGAAAATTAACATTATTTTTGAGTTGGAGGTTAAGGTCTAGTTGCGCACATAGTTCCCAGAAGCAACTAGCAAAGTCACACTCGTAAAAAGTGTGGTATGCCATTTCATCATTAATTCCACAAAGTGGACACGTGGGGCCAATTAAGATGTTTTTCTGTCTCAGGTTGTCACATGTGAGAAGCTTGTTTTTGCTTAGTAACAAAGCAAATGTCCGTACTTTGGGTGGGCATTTAGATTACCATACTTCTCTCATTAATGGGTACTGTGATTTGTTATCTGTAAAAAAATTGTGCATGCTTTGTGTCGTGAATATCTATTTTTTTCCTGGTTTCCATGATCTTTTGTCTCTGTCTAAGGATGGCATGAAGGCAAAGAATACCGAGTAAATTCTGAAAAGTTGATTGTCATTTAGGTTCTTGTGGAAACGCTTACTCCACCAATCTCCTTGAAAATGGTTTATATCCAGGGATGATGAACTTTTTGAAAAATGTTTGACCATTCCTCACTAAGCGGACGATCGTTGAGCCAATGGTCTTGCCAGAATAATGTATTTTTGCCATTCTCTATAGTTATGTTACTGTGTTTACATAGCAGTGGGATGTATGTTGTCAAGTCCTGCTAGAAAGGGGCGGTCTTTCTTTTTGACGCGGGAAGAAGATCTAATTTTGAGCTAGAATTATAATATTTATTTCTAATGATGCTATGACAAAAAATATTTGTCCCTGAAAGGATGTCCCATAATCGTTTTAGTTTCATGCTTAAGGTGTGGTTGTGAAGGTTTAAAATTCACATACCACCCCATTTTTTGCTTTGCAAACTATTTTCCATTTCACACAGTTTTTTAGCAGGCGAGTTATTTCCCGCATTGTTCCAAAGAAACTTCTTTGTATTTGTTCCATTTATTTAATGATCTCTTTTGGCACATAAGAATAACTTAAGAAGTAAGTCGCCATAGGTGTGAACACTAAATTTATCATTATCACTTGACCTACTAGGGATAGGTTTTTTGTGATACAACTTCTGACTTTACTTCTCATCTTGTTGAGAAGAGAGGTCCAAGTTATACTCGATCCTTGGATAAGTGTTAGGGGGATTCCAAGATATTTAAAAGGAAGAGTTCCTTTGTCACATCCTAAAATACTTTGGAATCAATTTATTAGTTCTCCATGTATATGTGTGCCACATATAGATGGTTTTTCGAAGTTGATTTTCAATCCTGATATGGATTCGAAAATGACAAAGATTTGCTTTTTGTTGGTGATGTTTTGCACGTCTGGTTTTAAGAACAACATTGTGTTATCTGCATATTGCATGTGTCATGATTTGCAGATTCTCACTTCCAACATATACACTTTGAATGATGTTATTGCTCATTCCAAGTCGGAGCATATGATCCAGGAAATTAGCAACAATGAGGAAAAGCAGTGGAGACAGAGGATTCCCCTGTCTAAGCCCATTTTGACTGGTGAAGTATCCCTCGGGTTGTCCATTAATTAACATTGATGCCGTGGATGTAGAGATGCAGAGCTCAATCCAATCGCACCAAAATTTTGGACATCATAGTCCTCACATATTTGCAAGAAGAAAATCTCATCAATTTTGTCAAATAATTTTTCGAAGTCCAATTTGAGAATTATCGTTATTCTTTCTTGTGACGTTGGTATTGATTCACTTCCTACGCTTCGATAATCGTGTCCTGAATTTGTCAATTTTTTAGAAGACTAATTGTGAGTTTAGGATGATGGAATTAATAACTTCGGAAAGTCTTGTCAGTGCTTTAGCCCATATTTTACAGGAGCTTGATAAGAGTGATATAGGTCTATAGGTCTATAGTTCAGTACTGAAATAGTAGAGTTGATGTAATTGAAATAGGGTGGGGGGGGGGGGTAATCTGGAAGTTCGGATTAGTGAAGTTACAAGACAATTATCTAAGAGAAGACAATTATGCAACTGGACAATACAAAAACGGTGATAAAAAGAAGAAAAAGTTGGGCATGGGGAATGTTGGGTAGGTGAAAGGAAAGAAATATATATGTGGGATGCAAGTATGCAACCATACCAAAAAGAAAAACATATTTAATGCAACAAATTAGGAATGCAGCTATGCAATCAATATTACATGAGTCAATCAAATATGGAAATAACTTAGATTAGATAAAAAAGACTACACCATTAGCTACAAAATGAGTTGTGACTTGTGAGGTGTTAAACGCAAAAGATTATTGGGAAAAATTATAAACTACAAAAGCAACTACAAAATGGAAAAAAAGGATTTCCCTTTGACCCACAAGGGAAGGAGTATCAATAGTTAACTTTTATTTTTTATAAAAAAAATATGGGTGAAAAATATGATTCAAAATCATATCTGTAAACGTTGTGTTATTGTTAAGGTGAGGGAGTAGGAAAAGAAGCAAGTTTAGAAGCTTCTCTTCATTTTGTTAAATATTGCACCTTATGTGAGAGTCACTTCTCATAGAAATAAGGGTATAAAATAGAAGTGCGTGTAATGTATTTATAAGTTCAACAATTCTTTGAAAGGGGCTTCCAGAACGCAGCCGAGTTGGTTAGGTACGTGGGTTCACGAACCTTAGGTCACAAAATCGAATCCCAGCAAAACATTTTATTTAATGCTAATGCATTCTGGTGAAAATGGTGTTGGACCACCTCCAGTTTGGAGTCGCAACCCGTCTGTCCCAAGTGGGGGCGGGTGCCGGGGAATTCTAGGTCATCAAAAAAAAACAATTCTTTAAAAGGTACTATACGGTAGTTCATTAGTTTCTTAGAGAGATGACAGATATTTTATTTCAAGTTGTTTGCGATCTGCATCCTATCCGGTAATTCACTAGTTTGGTCGTTGGTGATGAGAGTCTTAAATCAGTCTAAGACATGTCAATTCCAAAACATGATCTTACAACACTTAAATCCAATATTAAGCAGAATATTTGGGCAAATCAATCTTTGTTTACAAAAGTAAACGTACCGACGTATCATCCAATTGGGGTATTTAAATTAACATTTGAAAAAAAGTCTAAACTCGTTATACTCACCTGAACTGCCAAACCGAGTGGCATCTCAGTAATTTAAACAACAATCAAGGGCGATATTTTCCCGACCGTTTGTTTTATTTATAATCATAACCGGTGGACCGGTTTAGAGGAATTCCAGCAAGAAATCTTTCCCCCCTCGACCACCACCACCGAATTCGCCGATTTCTGGACTTGCATCCGCAAAGGTGCGATTTTGATTCATACCCAATACTCTTCTGTTGCATCCCCTTTTTTTAACTTTTTTTCGGATTTTTCGGGCGAGGAAATGGTCTTCGTTTGGGTCCTTTTGGTTTCTAGGTTTGGCCTTTGATTGCGTGTTTTTGGTGTGTTTTGGTTTGTATTTTGGTGGTTTTTTGACCTTTTGGGAGGTTTTGTTTTGGGTGATTCGGTTTTTTTTGTTTTGTGGTGCTGTGCTGTGGAATTTTGGTTAAGGTTTTGGGTTTGGAGATTTGTGTTGGTAGAATTATAGATGGTATTATTTGGCATCACTTTAGTTTTGGGTCTGATTTTTCTTTTAGATCCTTGAGCGTGGAGTTTTTTCACTTTGGGTGGTTTTGGTAGTTTTTAGGAGATTATTGCTGTGAATTAGTTTTGCTTTGGTTCTGTCTGCTAATTTTTTTTGAGATATTTGACCTTGTGCAAAGTTACTAATTTTAGGCACGAAGTTGGATTTTTGTGGGGGTGTTTGGCTTGTTATTATTTGTTATCGCATAATTTGATTTGTCCAGGTGGTATTTAGTGGGTGAGTTGGGTAACTTTATTTTGGGTTGCAGCTTCTACTGTCTCGACTCTCTTCAAAATATGTAAAGTTCCTTTAACAACTGGGTGGGAATAGCAGTATACTTGGTTAATTATGGGATACCGGAATCAATTATGGGACCAACTTGCTGTGGCCAATTTAATTAGTTGCTCGTTAGTCGTTAGACAAGCTTTTGAATGAATCAGTCTTTTCATTTGCTTAGTTTAATTCGACTGGTATCTTATTATTTCTCCAGATATTGAGGTTTATATTCTTGTTTGCTAACTGTTTTTTTGCGTAAATGTACTTATTGGTTGTGCCGTTGTGGACCTTATGGAATCTAGCCCAGATAACAACTAAATAACAGGGTAAAATAGAATTTCGTTACAATTTGGTGTTGATTTACGTGTGGAGATCTCATCCCCAAGTCAAGGTTGATTTCCATTTAGCGATATCCATTCTTTATTACAGTAAAGGAATTAAGCCGAAAGGTCTGGGTCTTTACATGGTCATTCCTTATAATTCATTCTTTACATCACTAATTCAATTTTTCTATGTTTGTTATTTTGTTGCATCTTCTATTGTTAGATTTCCACCCCACAATTATCTAGCTGACTGGCTGCATTCACTTAAACGATAGGAAGTTGGTAATTCATTTTACTAAGGGTTTGATTTCATTTTGTTTGCATGGTTTATATGCTGTCTAAATCTCCTTTTTGTGTCCATGTGATTGTTTATTAATGAATTCAAGAGAATGGTTTCTGCCTTCGGAGTGGGTGTTGAAGCTTTCCATAATTACAAATTACTTTCACTTGTGGCATCCTTGTATTGAGTAATAAATTATATTTTCAAGAACCTTACCAATACAAAAAATATATTCAAAAACCTTAATAATATGTTTACAGTATGTACTATGTAACCTAAATATGCTAAAAAAATCAATGGACTTGGAGTGGCTTTCAAGATGGATCGAAAAGGCAACAAATTGTTGTTAAAGGATAAGGAAAATATGATCAAGGATCATAACTTGTATGGGAAGAATATGACTACAAGTTTCACATTAAAAGTACAATACCTCGCCATGTTACTGTTAAATAAGATTATAAGTGACAGTATAGGGCTATAGGAAATTTGAGGTCATATACATAGTTCAAGAAGAACAATCAGTAAATCACATATTTGATGTGTACTTTGAGCATATAAACTGTAAGTTTGTGAATTAGCATGCTATATGTCTCTTATGCGACTTTTGTCAAGATAAAATGTTGTTCCTTTACATGTATAGGTGAATGGTGTGGTTTGTAAGGAATACTATATGTGTTTTGGTGCAATTGGAGCGGTTCGAAGAAATCATTGGGCATGGTTTGTTGTACTAGGGCGGATGGAAAATGTTAGTGGCCTACAAGATTTTGCACCATAGTTGATGTTTTTCATTCAAACTCAATTATATGATTTTATTAATTCATTGTTTCATTTTTTTGTCATTTGTTGTGGCATTATGTGGTTGTCGTGCACTTCTATTTATTTGCCGTTGGAGTGTTTTGTTGTCATTATAGGGCCCTAAATAGAGAATTTTGGGGCTCATTTTGTTTCATTGACCCCCCCAAACGTATGTAATATAGCAGGCTCATGGGTGTTCTAGCTTTCACATTTGCAACTTGGTGAAATATTTATTTGCTTTGTTTAACTTGCGGCTTCTTTCATACATCCTTTTGGTGTGTAGAACGTTACACAAGTTTAATTAGACATATTGGTTTAAGTCTCAAGTATGACTTACATAGAGATCTAACTCAACACTTGACCTTCAGAAAACAAGTCGTCTCATTTGACTATTTGAGAACACTTGAGGCATTGGGATCATTTTACCATTCTTTTCTAGTGGCTGCATTGTGCTACAAATCAGAGCCCAAAAGTAGTGATTTATGATTTTGCTTTCTTGCCTATGCTAGGACTCTTTCAGAGGTTTTGAATCAGTTATGTATTGTCAGCAATTTGGTTCTGATGTGCCCTCTCAATGAGAAGAGCCCAGTGTATAGTTTAATCGTGCCACTTTAAGTTCACCGACAAGACTTAAGAAGTAATACACCAGTGTGATCCTATGCCCATGAAACATTCACCTCAACCCTTCAAACCTGGAGAGCATGCCTGCTCCAATGCTTCTCAGTTGTGCAACCTCGGACAGCAATACTGCACGCTTGAGTCCTCAGTGAATACCGGTTATGTGACCCATAATTCACCATCCACTATCAGTTACACTCCTTCAAGTGGAAGTCCTATATCCCAGCAAGACTGCCAATCAGACAATGCTTATGGATCTCCTCTAGGTGGTGGTTCCTGCATATCAGATGATCAAAATTACCTGAAACACAAACTTAGAGAGCTGGAAATTGCAATGCTTGGTCCTGAATCAGACATGGTCAACCCTACCGAGACCTCTTCTGAAGATCATGGCTCTTCTGAACCAGAAAGGTGGAACATGTTGATGTCGCTTCCTCGAGGAGACTTGAAACAGACATTAGTAGCCTGTGCAAGAGCTACGGCCGACAACGATGTGATTGTAGCAAATTGGCTTCTAGGTGAATTGCGGCAGATGGTGTCTGTTTCCGGAGAACCAATGCAGAGATTGGGAGCTTATCTGATGGAGGGTCTTGTTGCAAGGCTTGGCTCCTCGGGTCACGCTATTTACAAAAAACTGAGATGTAAAGAACCTTTAGGCAATGAACTGCTTTCGTACATGCACGTTCTTTTTGAGGTGTGCCCTTACTTTAAGTTCGGCTACATGTCTGCAAATGGTGCTATTGCCGAGGCTGTGAAAGGTGAAAATGCTGTTCACATTGTTGATTTCCAGATTGCAATGGGGACCCAATGGGTGACTCTAATTCAAGCTCTCGCAGGAAGGCCTGGTGGTCCTCCACGAATACGGATAACTGGAATTGATGACCCTGTGTCTGAATATGCTCGAGGTGATGGTCTGCATGTTGTTGGAAGCCGATTGGCTCGACTTGCAGAGTCGTGCAATGTTCCTTTCGAATTCCACGCTGTTGATGTGTCGGCTCATGAAGTGGAGGTTGAGCATCTCGGTCTGAGGCCTGGAGAGGTGTTGGCTGTGAACTTTGCCTACATGTTGCATCACATGCCGGATGAGAGTGTGAATACTTGGAACCACCGGGATAGAATAATAAGAATGGTCAAGAATTTGTCTCCAAGAGTAGTGACTCTTGTCGAGCAAGAGTCCAACACAAACACCTCTCCCTTCCTTCCGAGATTCATGGAGACACTTGATTACTATACGGCAATCTTTGATTCCATCGACTCAACCCCCCTCGAGAGAGACAACAAAGAGCGTATAAATGTCGAGCAGCACTGCCTTGCAAGAGATATTGTCAACATCATTGCATGTGAGGGTGCTGAGAGGATAGAAAGGCATGAACTTCTTGGGAAGTGGAAGGCAAGGTTTATGATGGCCGGATTCAGGCTGGTCCCACTGAGTCCTCTGGTAAACACGACCATCAAGTCGCTGCTGGCGAAGTACGATGAAAACTACCAGCTGATGGAGTGTGACGGTGCACTTTATCTTGGGTGGAAGAACAGAGCACTGGTAGTGTCTTGTGCATGGAGGTAAATTAGGACTGTAGAGCGCTTGTGTCCAGTTGTAGTTTTGTTTTAGATATGTTTTGGCTTTACAAGAACAACAATAGTAAGTTCCGAATTTGCATTCAGAATCTTATAACTCCTGATTGTAGTTAATTGTCCTTACGTCAAACATGCATGAGACATGAAACATGGAACAGCAAACCTCAGGTGAATGACTTGTATTCAGTTATGCTGTAACCCGTCAATGTGTATCCTTATATTGTTTTCATGGATTTTAGAAGTGCTTGTGTTTATGTTTTTCTGGTGAAATTTGAAACACCCAACTCAAGATTCTAACACGAGTCGTGTTGAACAAAACACGACGTTATGTCATTGCTCCCTCCATGCAAGTTCGTTATGTCAGCATGTTTAACCATATGTACACGACCTGATTATTAAATGAGATGAACAAGCTAGCTCAAGTCCACAAATGAGATAAACATGTCAAAAATGAATTTTCACAAAATACAGGGTCCGCAGGTCCGGAAGGCTAAACGGTTCCCAGGCGTCGGACCTGGCCAGTGGGCCCAGTATTTATAATTATATATATTGTATTTTATGTATTTTTGGAGGTATTTAAAAAATAAATTAACGGATTGTACCAGACCTACCTGGGTCCGTGCCCCTTAACAGGCCGGACCCAAAGCTCGACCCGTTTGACCGAGGCAAGCCCAACCTGGTACGCAGATCTAATACAACCTAGCCAAACATGATCCCGGGTTAAACGTTGTTAAAAGAACCCAAACTAGGGGTGTAATCGATCTCTAAACGAGCGATCTGAGCCTGCTCAAGATTGGCTCGTTAAGGGTTTCGAGCGGAAAATTCTGCTCGTGCTCGGTTCGACCTGCTCGCGAGCGGCTCACGAGCGGCTTGTTAACCTGAATCTTTTTTTGTTGTATTGAATTGCTAATAATGTTGTCCTAACAATTAAATTATAAGATTACTTAAGACAAATATAATAATAGTTACTAACATAATTTTAAAATTAAAACCAAAAATAAATACAATCTTATAAATTATACGACAACATCAACATCTTATAAATAAGATTATACACTTAGATCATACAAAATCAACAAAATCTTAAAATCAAACACAATCTCTTCAATTATAGGACAACTCACAACATCAACATCTTATAAATAAGATCATCCACCTGACTCAAACCTTAATTTATTTGAACTTTTGGTGTAGAAAAGATTGAGAAAAAGAAAAGAAATAATAATAATAATGGAAAACGAAAAATTTAAGACTAATAAGGTTTTGATTCTTATGAGTATTTTGGTTTGGTTTGTTAAATGGAGTGTTGTGTTTGGTAAATTAGTTTATTAAATGAGTTTAATACTTAACCGATTGGGTAATTGGATAGAATATTCATGTTAATCAAATAATTAGATATGGTAATCAGGTTTCGAGCGATAAATGAGCGAGCACCGAGCGAGCATCGAGCGAGCGGGGTATGCTCGTGCTCGGCTCGTTACTTATCGATCCGAGCAACTTCGAGCAAAATCGGAGCAAAATCGAGCGAACATCGAGCGATCTATCGATCCCGAGCAGAACTTGACAGCCCTAACCCAAACGAATTGAAACCTAATATCTATTTAAAAAATTGACTCCACCACGACTTCTTAGTGACTCTAGAGCTATATCACTACTCTTTCCCAGAAACATCAACACAAATCGTTACAGTTGAACGTCCTAAAAAGTGCAAAATCGTCGAAGCTCAGGGACCATCCCCGAATACTTGTTTACAGCGGGGGTAAAGTTGAAATCTGAGAAATCAAATTTGGAAGTGAACCAAACAAATCCCATCCTTTTCAGATACTCATTTATTCATTTATATGTATTTCCTGTCCAGTTGAAATTGAAAAAAAATTCAAGGAGCACGAAACACAAACGCAGACGCCAAAAAACCAAACCAAACCAAGACCTATTACTTTCTAATTCTATCCGCTGTTTTGTTTGTGTCCCCTGTTTCTGTTCAAAATTCGTCTCTCCAGACAAACGTCTCGCCTTTCTCTTCTCCTCTCGTCTTGTCCTCGACCAGATAGATAACAATGTGGTGGTGGTTGCTGCCCTTCCACTGACCCCAACCCCTCCACTCGCAAACTTCAGAAGCTTTCCGGGTTCGTCTCCACCACCCATTCTTCTGTTTCTTGTTGTGTGGTTGTTGTTTTCGTTGGGGAAAAGTTGGTTTTGTGGAATTTTGGGGTGGGTCTCTGGTGATGGGTCGGAAGGAAATGAGAGAAAGTTGGGATCTTTCGGGGGTTTGACTCTTGGGTGCTTAGTTTTGGGCGGTTTCTGGTAATGGGTCGGAAGGAAATGGGAGAAAGGTGAAATCTTTGGGGGTTTCAACTTTCAACCCTGGGAGGCTCGGTTTTCCCCCCCTTAAAAAGTCGATATTTTTTTGTCGGATGAGAGGCATTGGATAGAGGAGATAAAAGGGTGTTTGGTGATCTTTTTATTTATTTTTGGGGTTTTGCCCATTTTTGGGTTAGGGGTTGGAGATAGAAATGATGTCTTTTTGTGCTGGAGTTGAGATGTTTTATTGAGAGAAATTGAGATTTTAAAGATCGGTGGTCTAGGAGAGATGGGAGATTCTGGGAATTCTCTGTTCCGGAGATTGATTCAGAGGAAAACAGCTGAAGGCCTTTCTTCCCGGTCCGGTTCGGATGAGGTCTTTGCTGGTGAATTAGCCTCCAATAGTTGCACAAGTGGAGGTAAGATAGATAATTCCGATGAGTATGTTAGTAGTAACAGTTCTGTGCTTAGCTTACACCCTTGGATTTTCCGGAAGAACCGAATGACCAGGGACAGAATGTTTGGAAGTGGTGATATACCGGAGATGTGGGATTATGATGTGGAGCCCCCTTGTTCGCCGAGAAATGTCAATCTTGGTCACGGTTTGAGAAAAAACAAGAGCTCTATTAGAAGTAGACGTGCTCAAAAATATTCCATCAAGCCCATGAACTCAGTGCACGACTGCCTCGTACCTCATCTTTATGACAACACTTTTGGAGTTGAGGAATTTGTTTTTAGTCCAGTATCATCTCTTTCAGTGCCGTCTCAAAGGCCATTTTATATCACGGACGGAAGCAGGATAATCAGCAAGTCTGGTTATGGTCTGTCGGATACATTTTCTGCAAATCGTTCACAGACTGAAGCAAAAGGATTTGGTTCTACAGCACTAGTTACTCAAATCCAATCTCCTCCAGAACCCAAGAAGACTAAACGATCAAGTGAACAGATGCAGTTCTTGCCTGATCCAATTGCTTCAAGACAGTCTTTCAATGTCCATCCTTTACAAGGTAACAATATCTTTTATTTCTTGTCAATATGTGGTTCATTTGATGAATTTTATATATTTGTGTGGTTTAATATTGATTTCCATTTTGCCAATCTCTTGAGAAGAAGGATGTCACTTATAATTTGCTCTTGCTTTAAAAATGTTGAAGTTGTAAGAATATTTCAAGTTGGTGGTTTGATTGTCATATGAATGATAAAACTTACTGCAAAATAGTCAATCATGGGCCATGGATGTAAAGATAGCTATGATTTGATTAAAAGCCAAATTTCCAATCAAAATTTGTATGTACAGTTCATGGTTTTGGTGATTACGCATGAAGTTACAATTTATTTTGAAACTTTGTATGGTTTGTATATAAATGTACACCAGATTCCATGGAATTTATTATCTTCAACTATCTTCTTTTGTCATGATTACTACCAGGTCGGCATGATGGGTTGCTTCTTTTGTGCATTGGATTCAGCATAGGTGTTATATCCACCATGATTACAAGCCAAAAAGAGGTAAAGAAATTAAATGACTTGCTGAAGCACAGAGAAAGTTTGGTTCAGGATTTGCAGGAGGAACTAGATATGAAGGATTCCCTTATCGTTAATGAATTAAACAATGATGCTCGTGAGAACAGAACAAATCTTGTCAATTTTGCTAATAACCAAGATGAAATCAGTTTGCCAGATAATCAAGCTTTAAGCACACATTCGTCAGAGTTGGAGAGTAGGAGAATGCATGAATCAATTGATAACAAGGGTTTAGAAGGCTCAGAATACTTTAGCAAGATTGAAGCTGAGCTGGAAGCTGAGTTAGAGAGGTTGCAGCTGAATATGGATTCTTCTCAACCTAAGGAAACATTCGTGGATCATGAGGTAAGTTTTCCTCTTTATCTTTTAAACATGATAGAAATCAATCTGCTTAGTTGTCTTGAAGTTTCGTGATGCTTGGTATAGAAAGATCTACATTTTATTTGAAGCATTTACATGATTGCCTTGGGTAGAAGTCCTTTGTTTTCCTGTAGCCTTGCTATACTTTGTGAGAATGAAACATCTATTTATTCTTTTGACACGGTTTTAATTTTGAAAGATGTAAAATCTTTGAGAGTTCTGGACTTCAGAATTTAAAACGTAATATTCAACAAGACAAGAAGTTATTTCTCTCTTTAGAACCATTGAATATGTTGAAATTCACGTCTTGTATGAGTTGTATCCACTTTATTCATGATTCCGTGCAACCTATACTGAGTAACTTCTGGGTGCCTCTTTGTTGTTTGATCATTTGACACGTGTCCTGTTTTTGTTTTATTTCTTCATAATTTTTCTCCATGGTCCAGCATCTCCACTCGTTCTCTTATACAGAAGTACATTACAGTTTGGGAAAAAAATACATTTACCATATTACGCAGTTGGTGTATCTTATGTCGTATTAGTACCCAAGCAAGCATCAAAACATCTCGTCTTCCTATCATGTTTAATTTCTGTTAATGGTGTTTCTGTTTGGAGACTGAAGTGTAGCTTCATCCTTTTCTTCAGCCTAGACATATCAACAATGTCTTTTTTGGGCAGCATGATGATATTGTCGTTGATGTAATTCATGGAGAACTAAGAGAAGATTTGCTAGACAGGGAACAATCTGAATCCTGTGGAAACTCCAGCAGAACTTCAACCACTCCTGCCGACCCTGCAAACTACTCAGTCTCTCCAAGAGAACTGAGTTTGCGTCTGCACGAGCTGAAACAGTCCCGTCTCGAAGCACAGATCAAAGAGCTCCAAGAAAAGCTTCATCGTAGTGAGAAGCAACTCCAACTAATTGAATCTGAGCGGACCAACTATCCTAATTCAAGCAGCGACTTGGGATCTTCCTCAAACCAACTTAGTCCGACCATTGTGGAGCAAGGGGAAGCAATGTCTGAACCCTTTTGCTTGAACCTATCTGGTGATGCTTTGGATGCATACGAGGAAGGCTACGAGGAACTAATAAAGCTAAGCAAGGAAAGGCAAAAACCGTCGTCCACAACGGATTGTTTCAATGAGGACTTCAGTGACGATATTTTTTTGTCTGATGACAAGCTGCTTTGGGGTCTGGAAGCTGGACTTGATGGTTCATTCCAACATCATAACTACTGTGTAAATAAACCCGCACCGAAGCCTATCTTTGATTATTGTGACAATGATGCAAATATTGAGGACGACGATGAGGAGAGTAAGATGTTGATCCAAAGAATTGTGGAGAGAACAAAGAGAGGTTCAGATGTAGTTTTGAATGCTCAAAAGATGCTATTTTCAATGGATAAATAACTAGGCCTTTATAGGCAGTTGGGTTAGCAATTTTGTCATCTTGTCTTGTATTCTTTTTTTTTTAATCTGAATGAAATTATGAAAGTGTTATTCTTCAAAAAATTGCCTTTCTCCATTAATGTTTAGGTGTAAAAAGTTGCGAAGTTGGAAAACACGATCTTGTGCTTTTGTAAAAGAGAGAATATCCAATCAGGTTAATTGAGATCAGTTACTACAATTCAATCTAAAACTGAAGATCTTCATGGAGAGATTGGACAGAATTGTACTGGTAAACCTGAGTCTGAAAGTCTTCAGGATACAGGGTTACAAACTTACAATCACACATGGAACTTATTCAAAAATTACTTTAGGCACACTTAGCAGGTCATCCATTGTTCACATTTCTCTTATTTTGCTCTCCCCTTCCAAAAATAAGTATATGTGATGTATAAACCAAGTTGAAACAAAGAGTCCAATAGCCCTGCAAACTTGATCGAATATAGCCATGCCGTAACCATGATGGCAGGTATCCCACAATAGCAGGCACTACAACCCAGGAACAATAGCATGCTCCAAGACTTCAGTACATAAAGAACTTAATATTACTATGCTCCAACAAAAGAAACCATAATATTTATTGTATTGTACCTGGCACGCTTATTGATACATGGATGTAGGGACATACCAAGATACCAGGTGGTTTGCAAGGGTTACTTATTCGAGTATGAGATGATACGTAAAACACCTAATGCATATGGAGATAGATACAAGTCTACAATATAGTAGCAACATGTGATTTCTGCTTGCTTCAGAGCAAGTTTGTCTGATGACTAGAGGCACCATTAACGAGCTTCGACAGCTGGATTCGCCACATCCCTTTTCCCCAAAGTTTCGATGTACTCTTTCCTGATAACAACAGAATGTGTTTGACAACGATGCTCCTCGGAATTTTTTTATGGGTTGAGTAATTATACGTACCTAGCTGGAAGATGGTCGTGAGGACGATTGTAGGGAGTCCACACTGGTTCACCAACAAACAACCGCATTGCCTGTAAACAAAGACAGCATACGACAGATGGTAAGGGTTTAAGCAGATGAAAGATCATGACCAATTCTTACGAATTAAGAGACCAGAGTCAATTTTTAGAACTTAAATTAGTTGTGTCAAATAAAAGCAAAGAAACATCTAGTGTGTACATAAATAGCCTAAAGGCTGAAATCTTAACATACACAAATAGAGCATGAAATCTAGAGTCTTATCCTTTTTGAAGACCCTTAGGAAACATCTTGCATCCTAGCTACATCACTAGAGATAGAGAGGATGAAGAAATTGACATACCTTGATATAATTGTTGGTATCCAGGGTGAACCTGTGATACATTCCAGCAGGTAAGACGATCATTCCACCTTTCTTCACAGCAACACGAATCCAACCATCGTATTCGTCCCTCACATCGAAGTAACCTTGCAATGATAACACAGACTTTTATTAAACTGAACTTCCCAAACAATCTACAATAAATTTGGATGCAATGACAAGCAACATTTGAGTAGAGGCATACCACTTCCCTCCAAGCAGTAACGGATTTCTTCATCAGTGTGCAGGTGTTCCTCGAAGAAATTTTTGATCTTTTCATCATAGTTTGGCAGTTTCTCTGGACACACTTCACATATGTCCTGCATAATACCACAAACCCATTTGTTAGGCAAACATTATAGACAGCAATGCACTTTATGCATTAGTTATCAGAAGGGGAACAAAAAGGAAAACCATGTACGAGTAGCCTCTGGCTGCACGAATTTTCTTCAATTCCTCATCAGATTCATAAGCATCAGCATTTAATCGAAAGCTCACGACTCCCAGTTCTGTATGATGAGCACTAGATTCATAAACAAGAAGCAGATTATCGCATATGCATACAACTGAATGTAATTCTATGATGCTAACCTGCAAGTTTCTCCAATGAAACAAACTTCTTAGGGTCACGGTGATGCGGAAGTCTCTGATCTTCCTCACTATCATCCATGTACCAAGCTTGAATGACCTCCTTGGGATCCTGCAGCAAAAGAGAGGATAAATGAGTTAGACAACCTGCGAAATGGACAGATGCAGTCAAGTAGACTGATGGTACTGTTAATGATTGAGGATGCATCCTGTACTCTCTTTTTTCCTTCGAAAAGCAGGGCAGATTCATTAGCGTAAAGAGCTTGGATCAGCTATGAACCAAAGGCGATCCTTACAAAAAAGATGCAAATTCAAAACACAAAACATAGTTACGACAGCCAATATGATCCGCCTATTTTCTATATGATAAAAACATAGAAGCTCATGAGGAGCAGACTTTTGGACCAACACAAACCAATTTCTTAGGGGCAGACTTTATGGGAGCAAAATGAACTAAGGTGATCTTCCGTGTACGAAGCTAGAATGACCTCCTCCCTGGGATCATAATGGCAAACATCGATTGCACCTTAGCCTAACCCCTTCATGGGACCAAAACGCTACAAGTTCATTGGCTTTCGATTTCGATTATTGACAGAGCGTGTTAACGTAAAGGCCTGTAAAATTTATCAAAGATTATTTTTACCTTTTCATTCATGCCAAAGGAAGAAGATTCATCCTTGAAAGTCATGATGCGAGATACTCTGATCAACCAACTTTCTGAGAGAAGCCAATAACAGTCAAGGAACACATGCAATAAATAAACCTCTGTAAAGTAATGAAGCTAACTCACTTACAACGACTTGAAAATCAAAATTTTATATCAACAAAATAACCACATAGATGTTTGTATATGCGTATGTCGATTTCATTAGAGCTTTAACGGGGGACGAAGAGGTTTGAAAACAGAATAAAAAGTTAGAAATAACATGCTTCTTAATTACTGAACCATTGAACGCATAATTTTCCGATGGCACTGTTAAGAGCAGGCTTGGGTGGATTACTATTAGAATTGCTAAACAAACAGCAGAAATCTAGTAATTTCGCTCCCAAACCGGCCATAAGTAACAGAGAAATCCGCAATATAGTTTATAACATCACCGAAGAAGCAAAATTTCATCTACAACCGTTCGAATGCGCATGAAAAAGAAAGGGTCCCAACAATTGGGACAGAAAGAAAGAAAAAAGAATCCAAGAAAAATCCGGAAAAGAACATCACCGGAATTGGAGAAACCACAGAAACCCTAATTGAAGAAGAGAAGGAAATTAAGCAACAAAGCAGCACCAGACTTGCCTGCGGGGGGGGGGGGCGTGGGGATGCTCACGAAGGCCCCAAACTGTTAAAATAATAAAAGATAAAAAAATTATATAATAAAGAGAGAAGGAAATCTAAGGCTACGTCACTCTTCACGGGTCAGGCCCATTAAGAGTACAATGGGCTTTCTTTAAACGTCATGACATTTTGATCAAGTACTTGATCGAATTCTATATTTCACGTGAATTAGTGACATGAGAGTTGATGGTTTTCATTCATGTGTATATGTGTGAAATTCAACATGCATTTGTAGTCAAGTTCTACACTAGTTTGGTGTTGTGATCATTTTGAGATCTGTACATGCATTTGTTGTCGAAGTATCACGACTGTTGCAATAGTAGATCAAGGATCAAGCGACATCCCTAGCAACGTTTTTACCGACTCCTAACATGTTGAAATGAAATATTAATGTGATTTGAAATCAATTTTTTTAATTAATTTCCCTCTGAGCAAAATAATATCATTTTTGCTCTACTGAGCAAAATAATAACTTTCCTTAGCAATACCATTCAAGAAGATAGGGTTCACTAACAATACGATGACAATCTACCTATCTATACTATTTTAGTGAACACATGACACTTGAGTTTTCCACCCATGACTTTTTAAATGAGCTTTTACATAAAAAAATCATTAAAATTCGTTTCTAATTTAATGCCATTTAATAACAATAACAATAAGAATAGTGATAAAGACAATAGTTCGTTGAACATGACTTGTGCTGGAAAAGATAGGTAGTCAAACGATTATCGTTGACTCTCTTAATTGAGTGATGATATTAGTGGCCCCTTGATAAAGCAAAATTATAATGTGCACAATGTAATTTGAGTTAAGTTACATAGTTATAATTAGCTTAAATAGATCAAGAAATGAATATAATACAAAAGTGACACATTTCTACTTTGTATATATTCTTAAATTCATGAGACAAGGGACGGACACAAGTGGTGCACTTACATCACTAAATGGATCGTGTTTTAGTTCGTGTGGAACAAAGACATCTATGCTAATTGGGTAACTATAATGTGAAGCTAGATACCGCTTATAGTTTGAGATATTAAGTGTTTAATATCGCTGCCAATTTAGCTTAGATCCTCCTATAAGTCACACCACAAAAATGGGAAACAAGAAGGATTGATTTTGAGTTCATATGATGTGTCGGGTTTCATGTGAAAAAAAGACACATATGGTGAACGAATAAAATCAATATGTCATGAGAATTGACATAATTAGAATCATAATAAATTCATATGAGGTGTATATATTATGAGGTGTAATAATATTACATAAGATAATATATTACATAAGATATGGATTTGCGAAAAACCCCAAAAGATCAAATTTTGTTGGAAATAAATCCAAAATTTGACAAAGGCAAAATCGGGGTGAAACACGGTGAACCGTTCAGGGTTCGGTCGACCGGGGTATCTTCGGATCGGTTAACTGAATGGGGAACGAGTAAGCACAATTGGTTGACCAAAATTGTCTAGAGTGCCTGGACAATCGGGTTCGGTTAACCGAGTGTGGACGGTCAACCGAGAAAGAGTATTTTCGGTAGACCGAAGTTGACACGGTCATCCGATGACTATGTTCCAGGAGAAATTTTGGCGAGTCAACGGTCGACCGAAGAGAAGACATGGTTCATCCGATTTTTTCCAGAGAATTTTTCTCATGAGGAATCGGTCGACCGTCGAGCTCACGGTTCACCAAATACGTATTATAACCGAACAGTTCGGTCGACCGAACAGTGCGATTTCTGCCTGAATTATTAAGAGATTAATTAGATCATGGGTGGATTAATTCCAGATTTAATTAAAACGTTTTAGAGGATGCTTATGTGGCAATTAGAGATTAATTTTAGGAGAGAATGAGCAAGAGATCATGACTAAGGAATAGTTCTTGATAAGGATGTTTTGGGAGACTATAAAAGCACTCCTCCTACTACTTGTTTATGTTAATGCAAATTTTTCTCTCTCATTAATCTCTCATCTAATCACCACGAAAATCTCTTATTAATTTTGAGTTTAGAAGATATAAATCTCAGGAGCTCAAAGAGGGGTTTGTTAGCAAGATTCTAAGCCTTATTAGAGATTGATTGACTAGCTCATTTCTCTCTAATCTTGTTTAAAGTTTGGTGAACACTCGGAGACAAATCAGTGGACGATTCTAAGGGCAGCGCGACTCCGGATCTTCAAAAGGTTTTAGAGAACCTTTAGGTATGATTCTCTCTTTGTGATTTATTTTAATATATGTAGGATTGCATGATATTAGAATAAACACAAAGTAATGTACATAAAAAAATGTTGAAAATATGAAATTGATCTTGTATGTTGTATTAAATTTTTTAAAATACATACATACACAGGGTCATGAAATCCTACAGATTTCTGTCATGCACCCGATCTTGATTGGCAAAAAACTCGTGAATATCCGTTATACGATCGGTCGAATATGATATTTCCTCAGCTGAAGTTCCAGGTCGATCTTCCATAAATTCGCGAATATCTCGAAAATTGGCCTAAGAGTCGCGTTCGTCCCCCACAATCATGTTATGCATGATGATGCAAGTTGTCATTATTTTGGATAGTACGTCCTTACTCCACGCAAGAGCCGGATTTTTGATGATCGTCCACCTCGCTTGCAATACTCGTAAAGCGCGTTCTACATCTTTACGCGTTCCCACTTCGTAAGTACTTATTGATCCCATCAACTGTCACGCCATAGGCTAGCATTCGCATTGCTGCCGTTGTTTTTTGTAATCCGGAAATGCTCATTCTACTTGTTGCATATGGTGTTCGTTGGAAGAAGACATCAAATGCTTCAACGACATTGTGAATGCGCAGAAAGACATGCTTTTGTATCCGAAATCTTCTCCTGAAAAGAGAATTAGAATACACAAGGTTGTCAGAAAAATAATCATCTGTAAGGCGTCTGTAACCAAGTTCACGATCTCTATCTGGGTTCATCGTTCTCCTTCGACGATGCCTAAGACGTGTACTCTGTTCGTACACAGCCTGAGCGGCCAAATCAATAGCACGGTCCATCATATCGAATGTCTCACTGTAGTTGTCATCGTCGGATTGAGTGAGGTTTGAACTATTATCCGACATTGAGATAATAAGCTAATAAGAGTGAAGAATTTAAGAACATGTGAGGAGTTAAGGAGATAAGTAAATGTATTTATAGTTGGGAGTAGATAGAAGTATCTGTTGTACAGTACACATATGAATGCACAGTGCAAGCGTGATTACATAGTGCACGTGTGATTGAATAGTAGAAGTGTGATTACACAGTGCACGCGTGATTGAACAGTGATCCCACAATAATCAAAATTATCACCCCACATTAGTCAAAAATACCCAATACATTTACTTCTAATAACAAATCTTCCACTAAAATAAAAAAGTAAAAAAAATGGACCAATGGAGGGACAACACGTGCCCCCCACCCTGGGCGTCCAATCGGGACGCCCGCCGCTCGAACGGATGCCCAGGTCGGGAGGGTGTGCGCGCCCGACCCGTTAAGAATGCTCTTAAATGGCCCCTGTCCATGTAAGTGTACAATCGACTAAAATATCAACGTAATTAGTTTTATTTTCTTTGAAAATAAAGAATGGAAAATAATCCATGTAAACACGAATTTGCCATGGAAGCAGCATGGGTACTTTAAAAAAGTGGGCACTTCAGCATTATCATAAAATACCCAGACCGCTAGACAAGTTAATATATTTCCGACCAGTCAAGATCCCAGAGAATGAAATTCTAAGGATGTTGGATCACATTCTAAATATAAATAAAATATAGTAGATATTTTTTAAAATAGGCATTTCCAATTGCCATAATTTTTTTACGCTTAAATACAAGTTTTAAGTTTCAGCACGAATTGAAAATTTGAAGACCTTTCGGTTCTTCTCGCACTAAAGTGATTCTTAATGACAAAAGCAAAAAAACTTCACAATTAAGTACCGAAATTACCTATAGGAAAAAAAAGTTGACTGGCTGCACAACAGCAACAACATTTTATTTAGCTAAAGCAGACAATTTTTACAATCACCTAATCTTATCTTTAGTCTTACAATAACAAAGATCATGGGGCTAGTTCTTAGCAGATAGAAATCATGCTAGATAGATTTAGAGATTGGTAGATAAGCTTTCGGGGGAAAAAGCACAATGCTTTTGTTAATTATTGTTGTCAATTAACACAAAAGGTGAAACAAAACAATGTACAAACTACTAAGGAATATTGGTTTTTTTGGCATAGTGGTTCATATAAATGGAGGAAACTTCCCTTTCACCTGGCTGGAAACCTCAAATGTGATAGATGTTGGATTTCATGCCTTTTAGTATGTATAGATTTTCGAAATTTTAAAAACATATAGGATCGAAACATTCATATTTTCTTCGATTTTCATATAGACATGCATTTGTTTGTCCTAATTATTTAACATGCATTAGAACAAACAAACAATTGCAAAGAGGATCATACCTAGAGGTTCTCTAAAACCTCTTAAAGATCCGGAGTCGCCTTGCCGCTCGAATCGCCCGGTGGATTGCCTCCGAGTATTCACCAAACTCTAAACGAGATTAGAGAGAGAAGAGCTACCCTCTCAATCTCCAATAGGGTTTAGAATTCAATTACTAACTCCTCTTTAGTTCCCTTGAGAAGAAGATCTCTGAAAACTAAAACTAATCTTAAGAATTGAGGAAATTTCGTGGAGAATTATGGAGAGAGATTTTTGCATGAGAAAATAATGAATTGATTAATTGATGTAATGAGATAAACTAGTATTTATAAGTTCTCTCCAAATTACCTATTCATGTGCAACCACTTGCCCATGATTTCATGCAAACTTCCATCTAACCATCTATTATTTGCTAACAAATAATCTTAGCCACGAATTAAATCAATTATGGACCAATTTTATGCATGATCTAATTAATTCTTAAATTAATTCTGCAGATAACCGTCTGGAACGGTCGACCGTTTGGAGGTTCGGTCGACCGTTCGAACCAAGTTTCGAAACGTGGTTAGAAAATATGCCAACTTGGTTCGAACGGTTGACCGAACCTCCAAACGGTCGACCGGTCCAGACGGTTATCCGTTCTCAACAGTAAAATATTATCCAGACGGTTTCGGTCGACCGAGTTACGAACGGTCGACCGTTCTCAACAGTAAAATATTTCATCGCTATGTTCGGTCGACCGACCGATAGATTCGGTCGACCGTTCCGAACAGATGAAAATTCCCTGTTATCGGTCGAGACGTGTCCGGTCGACCGTGCACCGATCAGTCGACCGTTTACCGTTAACCGGTCGACCGTTTGTGCACAGTTCTGCTGATTGGTCAAATTTCGGTTTTACTCCTACAAAATTTGACATTACGGGATTAGTGGTAAATTCACAACTTATGTAACATATTATCCTATGTAACGATAAATCATTACACCACATAATATTTACATCACATATGAATTTAATTTAGATTCTAATTATGTTATTAATCACAACATAATTTTGATTTTGCTTGTTCACCCCATGTGTCATATTTTCTACATGAAACCCGACACATCTTATGAACTCAAAATCCATATTTCTCATTTCCCAGTTTTGTGGTGTGACCTATGAGAGGATCTAAACTAAGTTGGCAGTGATACTAAGAATTTAATATCACAAGCTATAAGCGGTATCTAACTACACATTATAGCTCCCAATTAGTTAGATGTCTTAATTCCACTCGAACCAAAACCCGATCCATTTAGTGATGGAGTGCACCACTTGTGTCCGTCCCTTGCCTCATGATATTAAGAATACACACAAAGTAGTATTGTGTCATCTTTGTATTAGTATTCATTTCTTGATCTATTTAAGCTAATTACAAATATGTGACTTAACTCAAATCACATTGTGCACATTATAACGTTGCTTTATCAAGGGCCCACTAATATCATCACTCAATTAAGAGGGGCAATGATAATCTTTTGACTAACTATCTTCTCCAACAAAAGTCATACTTAACCAATTAATATCTTTACACTACACTCATCGATAGCTCAAGACACTAGTCTAATTAAGTAATTCTTAAGTGATCGGATATAAGTCTCATATCAAAGGACCAAAAGACACAGTAAAATATTAATGACACAGAAACATTTCTATAATATTTTATTTGTAAGGTCAATTCAGTATACAAAATACTATTTCTCTCTTTTGTGTACCCGTGTTGTCACTCACTTGTAGAGCTACAATGATCTATGACAACACGACAATCTTAACTCGGTAATAAATGTCTCATGTTTATCACCATGATTGCGAATATCTTTTGTTTTATGTAAACCAATATCTTTTAGAGCTCTACGGTTAAGGATCAAGAGTCTCTTCCTTAACACTTCTAAGAGACGAATAACATAAACAAGGAACAAAATGATTTCTCATTCAATTCATAATAATTGACATTTAAAAGTAAAACTTTTAGAACACATTCCCTTCAATAGATGATATCAAAAATAATTTTGTGTTTGCGTCACATAAACCTCATGTATGATGCAAAAACTTTATACATTAGGAAATAAGCAGCACATAATATAGCACGTACTTATTTTATTACATCACATTCATTGGATAATTTTTGTACGTGTGTGTGGTGGAATAGATTTGACAATGACACCATCCATAAAGCTCAATTATACGTGCCTAATTAATGCGGAGTGTGGGACGGTCCCTTCGCATCTGTTCGATTTCTAGTGCCACCACATGATTGCAGTTTGGAACCTCCAAGAAACTAACTAAAAAGAAATGATGTGTCATAATTCCAGATTTGTGTGTATATATAACAAGAGAACTCCATTTGCTTTCCTTCTTCTCATCCAACAACTCCTCCTGGAGTTCTCATTGGCCAAGGAGTTGCTCCTAAGGTATATATTATATATTTATTATATTATTCATATATGCATCAAGATGGTTATAATATACTTGCGCGCATGTTCGTTTCATATTGTTCTGAAAGCATTACGTATTTTTTAGTTACATAGTTGCATGTGTTTGTTTCATGTTGAATGGTAGATATGTCGACTCTGATTCTGAAGGTGGATTTGTCATGCTGCCTCTGCACAAAGAAGATAAGAACAATCCTTTACAAATACAAAGGTAACAACAATATGGACTGTAGATTTATGTGTAATTAATATGTGGAGTTGTGATCTGGGTTTTGTTGTTATTTTGTCGAAAACACAGAACGATGGGACATCCACGAGATTACATGGGATGAAAAGAACAACCATATCATTCTTGTTGGACCTTTTAATCAAGAGGAGTTGTCCAAGAAGTTGTGTTGTAAGGCGTGCAAGGTTATTAAAGAGATCATCACTCCAAATCCACCACCACCACCGGATCCACCTAGGCCACCTACACCTCCACCACCACCACCGCCGGATCCACCTAGACCACCTACACCCCCACCCCCAGATCCACCTAGACCACCTACACCACCGCCGCCACCACCAGCACCACCAGACCCAATAACTGAACCACCCAGGCAACTTATTTGGGTGACCGGTCAAATTTGCGCATGTGAACCATGTCACAAGGGCTACCAACCATGCCCATGCAACTGTGGCACCGAGCGTAGGCCTGCAAGTGGTTGCGGTTGTGGTGGCGGTGGTTATGGTTATGAGTACGGTTACAGTTGTGGACCAGGTGGCCCACCTCCAGCATCGGGTGGATCCACTTGTCATGTGTACTACGAAGAGGATCACAACGCATGCACCATTATGTGATTATAATTAATTTGATAAACTTATTACCTTATAATAGTCCATGAAAATAGGACTGGAGTGCACCGGTGCAGTAAGAATGACAAAAAGATTTTCCAGGATACGACCGGACCGTTGACGGGCGTGATCCCAACTAACCGACATCCACCTGAGCTGTGGATGGTACAGCACGGCTCAGCTTGTGGACCCCAAAGTGTTCCAACGCATTGCGTACGCAACTGCTGGGTAAATGACAGCTTCATGACCGCTAAGTGTGCTTGATATAGTGATGGTGTTGTTTCCTTACATCTTTGTTGAGATGCTTTTAGTAAATAATTATTGACGTTTGCATGTTTCTTACTGATGTTGATTGTTGAATGTATTTTGTTATGGTAATGTAATTAAACTTTCTGCTTCTGGATACAAGTCTACAATATAGTAGCAACATGTAATTTCTGCTTGCTTCAGAGCAAGTTTGTCTGATGACTAGAGGCACCATTAAAAAGCTTCGACAGCTTGATTCGCCACCATCCTTTTTCCCCAAAGTTTGGACATACTCTTTCCTGATAACAACATGACTTGTTTGAGAACGATGCTCCAGGGAATTCTTATATGAGGTGAGTACTATACGTACCTAGTTGGAAGATGATCGTGACAACGATTGTAGGGAGTCCACACTGGGTCACCAACAAACAACTGCATTGCCTGTAAACAAAGACAGCATAAGACAGATGGTAAGGGTTTAAGCATATGAAAGATCGTGACCAATTCTTACGAATTAAGAGAACATAGTCAATTTTTAGAACTTAAATTAGTTGTGTCAAATGAAAGGAAAGAAGCATCTAGTGTGTACATAAATAGCCTAAAGGCTGAAATTTTAACGTATACATGTAGAGCATGAAATCGAGTCTTATACTTTTTGAAGATCCTTAGGAAATATCTTGCATCCTAGCTACATCACTAGAGATAGAGAGGATGAAAGAATTGACATACCTTGATATAATTGTTGGTATCCAGGGTGAACCTATGATACATTCCAGCAGGTAAGACAATCATTCCACCTTTCTTCACAGCAACACAAATCCAACCATCGTTTTCGTCCCTCACGTCGAAGTAACCTTGCAATGATAAACATACTTTTATTAAACTGAACTTCCCAAACAATCTGCAATAAATTTGGATGCAATTTTCTTCAATTCCTCATCAGTTTCATAAGAATCAGCATTTAATCGAAAGCTCACGACTCCCAGTTCTGTATGATGAGCACTAGATTCATAAACAAGAAGCAGATTATCGCATATGCATACAACTGAATGTAATTCTATGATGCTAACCTGCAAGTTTCTCCAATGAAACAAACTTCTTAGGGTCACAGTGATGTGGACGTCTCTGATCTTCCTCACTATCGTCCATGTACCAAGCTTGAATGACCTCCTCCTTGGGATCCTGCAGCAAAAGAGAGGATAAATGAGTTAGGCAAACTGCAAAATGGACAGATGCAGTCAAGTAGACTGATGGTACTGTTAATGATTGAGGATGCATCCTGTACTCTCTTTTTTCCTTCGAAAAGCAGGGCAGATTCATTAGTGTAAAGAGTTTGGATCAGCTATGAACCGAAGGCGGTCCTTACAAAAAATATACAAATCCAAAACGCAAAACATAGTTACTACAGCCAATATGGTCTGCCTGTTTTCTATATCATAAAAACATAGAAGCTCATGAGGGGCAGACTTTTGGACCAACACAAACCAATTTCTCTTAGGGGCAGACTTTATGGGAGCAAAATGAACTAAGGTGATCTTCCGTGTATGAAGCTAGAATGACCTCCTCCCTGGGATCATAATGGCAAACATCGATTGCACCTTAGCCTAACCCCTTCATGGGACCAAAACGCTACAAGTTCATTGGCTTTTGATTTCGATTATTGACGGAGCAAGTTAACGTAAAGGCCTGTAAAATTTATAAAAGATTATTTTACCTTTTCATTCATGCCAAAGGAAGCAGATTCATCCTTGAAAGTCATGATGCGAGATAGTCTGATCAACCAACTTTCTGAGAGATGCCAATAACAGTCAAGGAACACATGCAATAAATAAACCTCAGTAAAGTAATGAAGCATACTGACTTACAACGACTTGAAAATCAAAATTTTATATCAACAAAATAACCACAGAGATGTTTGTATATGTGTATGTCAATTTCGTTAGAGCTTTAACGGGGACGGAGAGGTTTAAAAAAAGAAGTTAGAAACATGTTTCTTAATTACTGAACCATTGAACACATAATTTTACGATGGCACTGTTAAGAGCAGGCTTGGGTGGATTACTATTAGAACTACTAAACAAGCAGCAGAAATCTAGTAATTTCGCTCTCAAACCGGCCATACGTATCAGAGAAATCCGCAATATCGATTATAACATCACCGAAGAAGCAAAATTTCATCTACAACAGTTCGAATGTGCAGGAGAAAAAAGCCCCACTTAGGGTGTGTTAGTGGCGCGGAAAGCTCCAGAAAATGATTTTCGAAGTCAAAACAGAAGGCAGCAGAAAACATAATTCAGTGGAAAACAATTTCTCTTTAACTGAATTCTATGAGTTCAAGAAAAGCCAACAACAAACAAAGCAGTTAACAGAACTTGACCTGACTGACACATCGCAGGAACCAACTTGTAAAAGTGTAAAACAATTAATACCTAATAATTTACACTTACGATTCAAAACATTAGGCAAAACATGATTCAAAACAGTTAATGATTCAAAACATGATGCAAAAGACGATCAAAACATGATGAGGCTAGGTAAAATTTGGAGAAACAATATTAACAAAAAATATGGAGAAGCAATCTTAACAAAAAATGTACCAAACCAACCAATCTAAACAAAAAATGTACCAAAACCCACCAATCATAGGCAAAACCAACCAATCTTAACAAATATGTAGCAAAACCATCAGATTTGTAACATTAGAAAAAACAAATAAAGAACCGTAAACCCTTCTAAACAAAAAAAACATACCACACGATGGTCGAATACGTCGCCGGGGTCGTCTAACTCGTCGAAGTTGCGCTAGACCTAACACCCAACGTCGGAACCCGAAATGAACCTGGTTGGCCGCGAGTCGAAGTCGGAACCCTAGCCGTAGCGAAAGAAGATGGGATAGTCGTCGGAGTCGTAGCCTAGGAACACCGGAGCTCCAAGCCCGTCTGAGTCGTCGTCGCCGATCACCTCAGAGCACGGTCTGGCGGAGAAGGGTGGAAGGGGTTGGTTTCTTTGGATTGCGGACTCAAGACGTGACCAGTGAGGGTAGAAATTTCCTTTTCGACTACAAACATGTTGAAATGAAATATTTATGTGATTTGAAATCAAATTTATTAGGATTTTTTTTCAAAATAATTAAAAAAAATAAAAAATTATAAAAATATGCACTTCAGAAACTTAATTGGCAAAATATACATAATCAAAAACGACACCTAAGATACCGTTTTTATTAAGTTAAAACGACATCTCCACTGCTGTTTTTCACTTGGTAAAAAACAACACTATTGATGTTGTTTTTATCCTATATAAAAATGACATCCGAGATGCCGTTTTTAAACTAGGATTTAAGTGGCTTGGTCAGCCACCATCTTCATTCTCTCACTCCCAAAATTTTCCCCACTCCACATTAGTCTCTCTCTCCGACGACCAACAGTGTTGAGGTTAGGTTTTATTTTGTTTTTGTTTTTTTTATTTTGACATGAAATACAATGCATGTATAGTTAATGTATTTGTTTTTATGTTCATGTATGTATGAAATGTAGATTTTCTACGCTCGAAGTGATGAGCTCCGGTACCGGATTGGTTATGAGTTCAATTGATCATTCAATTTAATTGATTTAACACAAATCCACACAATGCGAAACTCACCAAACAATGCAAATTTATTAAATTTGGACTTCTGAGATTAATTGATCCATTAATCAAATCATCAAATCCGCACAACATTAATAATCATAACAATATAACATCATCCACACAAGATTAATTAAACAAAGTAGGGTAAACTCGTCAACCAAATATCAATCAATCGAATCCAATTCAAATCAAACAATCCACACACATCCTAATCAAACCAATCAAATGTACATAAATACAAACTAATAAGGCAAAATCTTAACAAAAAAATGATCTAAAAATACCTGAAATCGCAGGAGAGAGGGAGAGGAAAAACACAAAACTATTTGGGAAGATTGGAGAAAAGGAGACATTGGTGTTGTTTTTAACCCTAGATTAAAAACGACATCTCGGATGTCGTTTTTATATGGGGTAAAAACAACATCATTAGTGTTGTTTTTAACCAAGTGAAAAACGACACTGATAGTGCCGTTTTAACTTAATAAAAATGGTATTTCAAGTGTCGTTTTTGAATGTGCATATTTTACCAATAAAGTTTTTGAAGTGCATATTTTTACAATTTTTTATTTTTTTTGATTATTTTGAAAAAGTTCCAATTTATTAAGTTTTTTCCGTATTAGGTTATACATTAATATTACTTTGCTTTTCAAGTAACTAGCGAGCAAATACCGACCCGAGCACAATTTTGGGACTCGAGCCGAATGTCGAGTCAACCACAAGCAATCAAAAAAATAAACGACCCGAGCACAATTCTGAAAACCTCGCTCGCTAAGGGTAGTGCATCACATTTTAAATATATAAAAAATGTAGTAGAAAAATCCTTTTTTTTTTAAAAAGGCATTTCCAATTGCCATAATTTTTGACCCAAAAACCCAAGTTCTTAGTTTCAGCACGAATTGAAAATTGCAGACCTTTCGAATTCTTCGCGCACTTAAGTGGTTCTTAATGCAAAAGCAAAAAACATCACAATTAATTACCGAAATTAACTTTGAAAGGAAAAAAGTTGACTGGTTGCCCAACAACAGCATCATTTTAGTTAGCTAAAGCAAACTACTTTTACAATCACCCTTATCTTATCTTTTAGCCTAAATCATGGGTCTAGTTTAGCCGATGCAAATATTGCTAGATAGATTTAGAGTTTGGTAGATAATCTTTTGAGAAAAAAGCACAATGCTTTTGTTAATTGTTCTCAATTAACACAAAAGGTGAAACTTAACAATGTACAAACTACTCAAGTGTCTCGGTTTTTTTGGCATAGTGGCCCATAATCGGAGGAAACTTCCCTTTCACCTAGCTGGAAATCTCCAATATTGTGATAGATAATATCAAAAATAATTTTGTGTTTGCGTCACATAAACCTCATGTATGATACAAAAACTTTACACATTAGGAAATAAGTAGCACATAAATTTCAAATATAGCACGTACTTATTGTATTACATCACATTCATTGGATAGTTTTTGTACATGTAAGTGTGGTGGAGTAGATTATTTGACAATGACACCATCCATAAAGCTCAATTATACGTGTCTAATTGATGTGGAGTGTTGGACGGCCACTTTGCATTGTTCGATTTCTAGTGCCACCACCGATTCCACTTTGGAACTTCCAAGAAACCAACTAAAAAGAAAAGAAAGAAGAAAAGAAATGGTGCGTCATAATTCCAGATTTGTGTGTATATAACAAGAGAACACCATTTGCTTTCCTTCTTCTCATCCAACGACTCCTCCTGGAGTTCTCATTGGCCAAAAGGAGTTGTTCCTAAGGTATATATTATATATTTATTATATTATTCATATATGCTTCAAGATGGTTATAATATACTTGCGGGCATGTTCGTTTCATATTGTTCTGAAAGCATTACGTATTTTTTAGTTACATAGTTGCATGTGTTTGTTTCATGTTGAATGGTAGATATGTCGACTCTGATTCTGAAGGTGGATTTGTCATGCTGCCTCTGCACAAAGAAGATAAGAACAATCCTTTACAAATACAAAGGTAACAACAATATGGACTGTAGATTAAGGTTACGTGTAATTAATATGTTGAGTTGTGATATCTGGGTTTTGTTGTTATTTTGTCGAAAACACAGAACGATGGGACATCCACGAGATTACATGGGATGAAAAGAACAACCACATCATTCTTGTTGGACCTTTTAACCAAGAGGAGTTGGCCAAGAAGTTGTGTTGCAAGGCGTGCAAGGTTATTAAAGAAATCATCATTCCAGATCCACCACCACCACCACCACCACCGGAACCTGAGCCTGAGCCTGAGCCTGAACCTGAACCTACACCAGATCCACCTCCACCAGAGCCTGAACCACCCCAACCACCACCAGAGCCGACACCTGAACCAGCACCACCTCCACCCCCACCACCACCAGAGCCAACACCTGAACCACCCAAGTCACCACAACCAATATATACTCCAATGTTTTTGGTGACCGGTCAAATTTGCGCCTGTGGACCATGTCACAAGGGTTACCAACCATGCCCGTGCAACTGTGGCACCGAGCGTAGGCCTCCATGTGGTTGCGGTTGCGGTGGTGGTGGTGGCGGTGGCGGAGGTCATGGCGGATATGGATATGGATACGGTTACAGTTGCGGACAAGGTGGCCCACCTCCACCTCCTCCTCCAGCATCGTGTGGATCTACTTGTCATGTTTACTACGAGGAGGATCACAACGCATGCACCATTATGTGATCATAACATTGATGAACTTATTACCATATAACGGTCCATTTAATGTTCGATTTTTTGTTGGTTTCGATCATGAAAATAAAATAACTTCGTTGTTTACTAATATATGCTTGTACGCTACATATCGAATTTGTTATTTAGGAAAATCAATAAGTTTTATAAATTCTTGTTTTTTATATTTAAAAGTGGGATAGAATTTGTTGGATAATAAGTTGGTGGATACATGTGCAAGAAGAACTCTTTGATTGTTATCTTGAGGCCTGAGGGATTCCGATTGTGACACTCTACCCACAAATTTGATGATGGCCATTTATACAATTCATGATCTAGATAAGAAATTCGTGGTGGCTTTTGCATTCTTTTGAGAAGTTGTGAATATGCGGTTATGATGGAGGTATTATATTGGAGGTCTTTCTCGTCAACTTCAGGAATTCACATAAATGGTTGAGGCCTTGTCTACTATAAATCTATAATGCTTCTGTTTTTTTGGGAAAAAGCTAAAGTACTCCTCCTTAGTTTGTTGCATTATTAGTTATTAACAATGTTTTAAAAATCGAACCGAAGAGTGAACCAAAAACATCTTGGTTTGGTTCACCGATGGTTCAACTTGGTCCAACCGATGATGACGTCAGCATGACATCAACATTTTTTGAACCGAGGTTGAACCAAACCAACTCCGTAGCGGCGGTCCAACCGACGGTCCGACCGATTGAACCGATTTTCCAATTATTTTTTAACATAATAAGTAATAACCAAGTACCTAAACTATGAACAATTCAACAAAAAATATCCATTTGTAAAATAACTTAATTAAAATCAGTAAAAAAAATGAACAAACATGTAACTAAGTAATATTAGTCTTTCGTCTAACAAATGAACAAATACTTACTTTAACATCTAAAGCAGTAGGGGTGGTAGACTGTCCTAGAGATCCGCCGGTCTGCCGGCCTTGGTGGAGATCGCGAGCGGTGGCAGTGCGATGAGGGGTGGACTGGTGGAGATCGCGAGGGTGAAGGTGTGGTGAGGGGTTGGGGAAGGAGTAGTAAAAAGTAAAAATCTTAGAATTTGGGTCAAAATTGAACAAAAAATAAAACAATAAAAACCAAATTTTGTTTAAATTGAAAAAAACGGTTTTTTCGGTTTTCTTCGGTTCGCTCCGGTTCACGAGAGAAATCGGTTTTTTGACCGAACCGACCGGTTTGCTTCCGGTTCACGGTCCAACCCGGTCCGACCGCCGGTTCGGTCCGGTTTTTAAAACGTAGGTTATTACAATAGTATTTGATGTGATACGAGGCTAACATGGTTGCTCCTTATTCAATTTGATACGATTACGGTCCTTGGTCAGCATGGCATAAGTAATTAAGAAAGTTGGTGTCTGTTGTTCACTTGACTTATGTATTCTTTTGTTGTTTTTTTTCAACAAATATTTTTGAAAATCATATGTCTATGTATACACGCAGATCTCTATTTTTCTTGGTTGAGCATAGACATTTAAATTAGAGATAATTTGAAAAATATCCTTTGTACATTATAGAATATCATATAAAAATTATATATTTCAAAATACCATCGATTTCCTTCTGATAAGAGTTTCAATAGTATTAATTTATCATCCAATTTACATAACTTGTAACTTATATTCTATTACATTAATTATTCTTCAACAAATGATTGAATCGTACAAGGCAAGTCGTATAGGTAAAGAGACAAAGTCCCCACAACCTCACAGGAATGATGGTATTGTTGAATATTGGTAAGCAAATCCAGGAAGAAACGGTCGACCGGATGGGATCCGGTCTACCGATCCAAAACTCCAGGCACTTTTGGCGATGCAGGGTTCAGACGACCGAATTGGATTCGGTCCACTGAACCAATGATTCCAGGCACTTCGGGTGCAGCTGGGATCGGACGACCGAATTGGATCCAGTCTACCGTCAGAGGACAACAGACACTTCGGAACAACGGGTTCGGCAAACCGTTGGAGGGATTTTTGGTGTTCCGAGAATTTGAAAGTGTCTGTCGAAATTGGAACGGTCCACTGAGGGCTGCTCGGTTGACCGTGGGGTTGTTGGAGAATTAGTTAGTTCGTGGGAGAAGCGTTCTCGCTGTATACCGAACCACACGAAGAAGTGTTCCTACGGTCAATCGGGAAGGATTCGGCTAACCGAATCGCAACAGGAAGCGTTCCTGTTTAGTCAAGAACGGTCGACCAAAGGAGCATCGGTCGATCGTTGCCCACGAATTTTCAGCACGGTTTTGCTTAATTGTAGCTCGGTTTTTGAGTCTATAAAAGGGCTTGTTTGCTCTTGGTTTTCATACAACGTAAAAGTGTAATATTTCCTTCATTGTGAGTTGAGAGATTAGGCTAGAGAAAGATCTAGAGTGATTTGGATGACATATTGCCTCCATATACTTGTAATCTCGGTTGCTTCTCTTTATGGAGAAGCGGAAGAATGAAAGGAAACCTGCAGGAGACCCCCAAGGACATAGGCACGTTGCCAAACCTTGTAAATCGCGTGTTTCGTGGTTGTTTCCGGTGTGCGTTTGTGTTTACTTGTTTATTTTCATCTTATTTGTGTTCTTGTTGCATTAAGTTTGAGAGATCATCCGAAGTTATTTCCGCAAGTCAATATTCGGTATTACGTGGTGCGTTTAATCTGTATCGTGTTAGTGCATTGTTAGATTCCCCCTCCCAACAGGTATGTTAGGCAACAAGACATGTAACTGTATGATCTAATTGCCCTAAATATTAGTCTTAAGGGGGGGTTTATAGACTAATTACTCACTACTAACTATTTATGCAATAACAAGATAACCAATGAAAATAGTGAGATAGAAAGGCAAACCAAACACCGGATGTATAGAGGTTTGGATCCAACACCGGATCCTAGTCCTCTCTTACGAATTGCTCTTCCTTGAGCAACTTCGCGATCTTCACTAATTTGATCTTCTTTCCGGGCAAAGATCGAGCCTTTACAATTCAAGCTTGCGAACACCCTCGCCAAGCTTGGACCTCCTTCTCACAACCCGAGAAGAGCTTCACTCCGGAAGCTTGTACAACTCCTTTGTAGTAGACTTTGTGTAACCTACTCTTGAGCACTTGAAATTGATGATGAATGCAATTGAATGATTGATCAAGAGAGTGGTTGAGAGCAATAAGTAGAGTAAGAGCACTTGGAAGTTTTTAGCACAAAGGGAGCTTAGAGAATGGATTGGTAACCATGTAAAGATGATCTAAGCTCCATATATAAGCCTCTTAAGTTTTCTAGCCGTTTGAGAAAGATTTGATTGGGTTTTGTGCAAGATACACAAACCAGAGATTCAGGAAGCAATTCTGTCAAAGTTCGGTCGACCGGTAAGAATGAAACGGTCGACCGGTTACGTGAATAGTAGTCAAACGGTCAGACAAATGAGGAACGGTCGAACTAACTGGGAGGGAACTTAAGTGTACCGGTCGGACGAAACAAGGAAACGGTCGACCGATGTGAAGGTTCGGTAGAGACAAAGAGTGACCGGTCGAACCAAGGTGGTATCGACCGATAGCAGGAAGAATGCTACGAACGATCAATGGTCAAACGGTCGACCGGTTAATAAGATTTGTTCGACCGGTTAAGCTATGTATTTCGGGGTATGGTGAAAGTATGTGTATACGACCGTTGTATAATACGACAAGTATAACGGTCACAAAAGAAGACAAAAATAGAAATCAATCGGTCGAACAGAAATGGACATTCGGTCGACCGGTTGCACTAAGGCACGTGTCTTCCAGCACGCATGAACAGTTGATCGGTCGACCAAAAAACCTTAAGTTTCTCTAATGAACCGGTCGAACCAGAACAATGTTCGGTCGACCGAAAAGGTTCAGAAAACAGTTTTTGGGTAGATCGGTCGAACCAAATGGTCGACCGGTCGACCGGTTGAGTGCAGAAATCCTAGATAAGGTTTGATTGATTTCTAAAGAAGTTTTGTATAGAATTTGAAGGTTTAAATCTACTTCTATGGAATCCTAAAGAGTCAAGATATGCAATGCATCAAGATTTAAGTGCTCAAGTTACATTTAAATCCTAATGACAATAATGTAAACCTATCTACTCTTCAACTTCATTTCTTGTTTAACTTGACACCTGAAATGTTAGTATAAAGCGATATATGTGTAATGTGCAAGAGTGATATGAACGAATTACATGTGTTTAAGTTAAATGTTGATTAATCATCAAAACGGATAAGCAATCATTAGCCAAAAGCCAACAATCTCCCCCTTTTTGATGATGACAACTTATCAAATTAAATACATGTTATTTCAATGAATTTTACTCAATGCTCCCCCTATCTTATAGCTCCCCCTAGCTATGTGGCATTTGAAAACCTAATAGACATGTATGAGTAGTATTACTCTCCCCCTTTGGCATAATCAAAAAGCTGAAAAAAAATGTCCAACAACGAAACCACATTCATTTGCCAAAACAAACAATAAAGGAGAAACAAAACATGCATTAAGTCAAGCAAGGTTCAAAATACATCAATCGCAAACGAAACACCACACAACTAAAGCGGAAATCAAAGATACAAGACTCAATGTCCAACCAACTCAATGACCAAAACGATCACGAAACATAGAAGTGAGAGAGTCAATGCCATGAAGCACCGAGTCGACCTTAGCGTCAAGACGCCCAAGGTGCTGAGATGTCGAAGCTTCAAAACGATCAAGACGTTGAGAGGTGGAAGCTTCAAAAGCATCGAACCGATCCGACAACTGCTGAAAGGAATGATCCGGAGTGTATTCAGTATAAGTGGATCTCCACTGACTCTCCTGCCAAGCAGATTCGTCGCCTTCTCCCCAAGAACATTAACCCTCCTGCTGAAATGGTTGGGGCATCCAACGAGGATCGGCCGGCACATCATCTTCATCTTCTTGCTCAGAATCTCCCTCAGATGACGCTTGAATAGAAGATGATGCAATGGTTTTCATTTTAGAAAGAGTGGTCTTACAAATAGGATATTTGTAGGTGGCCGATGGACAATCGGTAACACGAATTTTAAGAAGGTCAAAGAGAGCGGTGAGCAACATGGGATAAGGGAGATACCTCCCTTTCTTAAAGCGCATGTGGAGGAAAATGAATAAAGGCCAATTGACCGGAATTTTCTTGTAAATGCAATAGATGCACACAAGCTCCGTATAAGATATTTCGTTATGATGGCCATGTTTAGGGAGCAAGTTGAAGGAAACGATATAGGCCAATACTCGAGCGATAGGATGCATTAAGGATGAGTTGTGAACAATAAAGCCATTTTTGGATGGAGGTGGAAAGGCATATAATTGAGCAACCATATCATCATGAGTGATGTTATCAATAACACTAAGAGGATGATCAACATATAAATTAACACCCTCGAACTCTAAGCCAAAAGCTTCAGCAAGAGTTCCGGGGACAATTTCATATCTAATACCATTGATCATAGTACGAGCAATATGGTGATTTGGTTCAAAACGAAGATTACAATAAAATTGTTGAACCAAAAATGGATAATATGGTTTTGATGCAAGTTTGGTGAGACAATGTGTGAGGCGATTAGCATCAAAAAGAGATTTAAGAGAGAAATCACGAAAGTCCGCTACCTCAACGGCGCGGTTTGGAATAAAAGGAGCCGCCGAGAGCTTTTTCTCCCAATCACTTTTGGCGAACTCGTCAATAGGATGGAAGGCAAGAGTAGGAGGCGCGGGCGGATGCCGGACATTTGGGGTAGTAGAGGAGCGATCGTGGGCCTTCTTGGTGCGTTTTTCGGTGGAAGTGGTGGAAGCATCCGAACGTTTCTTGCGGATAGCCATTTTCTTCCCGGTCATGGTGAATAACTCGAGTTTGGGGAAAACAAATGGGTGCAAAATGAAGAGGAGATGATGAGAAGCGATAAAATGCAAAAAGATTTGTGTTTTACCGCAGGAAAAACGCAAAGTCGAGGGAGGAAGGTGATGGGGAAGGCTTAGGGTTAGATAGAGAGATGGGTAAAAGTGAAGACCAAGTTCCGATCTAGCCCTAAATGCAGCAGAAAACGACAGCACCGGTCGACCGATCCATCTTTCGGTCGACCGAAAGGTTAAAGAAAACTGTAAAAACTTAAGTCGAAAAAAACGAACGGTCGGACAGAAGCATATTTCGGTCGACCGGATAAAAGAACAAGGCAGACAATCCCCTGCTATCAGTCGAACAAAATCTACCGGTCGACCGAACAAAATAAAATCGGTCGCACGAAAGACTCGAGCGGTCGAACGAAAACTCAAAATCAAAAACTTAAGATCCCTGCTATCGGTTGAACTAAGCCAACCGGTCGACCGAATAACAAAAAAACGGTCGCACGGCGAACACATGCGGTCGAACAAAAACTCAAAGTTGAAAACTTAGGATTCCTGCTATCGGTTGAACAAAACGGACCGGTCGACCGAACTACTAGCACCGGTCGACCAAACTCAGGAAAGCGGTTGAACAAACAGAATTCGGTCAAGAAACAACTCAGCACCGGTCGAACGAAATCTCAGTTCGGTCGACCGGTGGAACAGTAAAAACCAGAACAAAGCTTCAAAAAAAAAAAACAAGAGACACTAGAACCAAATATAGTCAAATGGGCTCAAGTAAAACGTACTCAAATGTCATTTAGGGTACACATGCCAAGATTGAGTCTAATGAGATTGAATTGATCAACATTTAAGGGTTTGGTGAATATATCCGCTAATTGATCATTTGTGGGAACAAATATAAGTTTAATGTCTTCTTTATTTGCATGATCTCTAAGAAAATGATGTCTAACTTCTATATGCTTAGTTCTTGAATGCAAGATAGGATTTTTGGAAAGGTTGATAGCACTTGTATTATCACAATAAATTGGTGTAGTTTGAAACTCAAGTTGCAAGTCCTTGAGGGTTTGCCTCATCCAAAGGACTTGTGCACAAGCACAACCGGCGGCGATATATTCAGCCTCGGTTGTTGATAATGCAACACTATTTTGTTTCTTACTAAACCATGAGACAAGAGATTTACCCAAAAATTGACAAGTGCCACTAGTACTCTTACGATCTAAAATACAACCGGCATAGTCGGCGTCGCTATAGGCAACAAGATCGAAAGTCCTAGTCTTAGGGTAGAAAAGTCCAAAATCAAAAGTGCCTTTTAGATAACGAAAAATTCTTTTTAATGCATTCAAATGAGTTTCTTTTGGACATGCTTGAAAACGTGCACATAAACATACAGCAAACATAATATCGGGACGACTTGCAGTAAGATAGAGTAAAGAACCGATCATACCACGATACTTCTTGATGTCCACATCTTTGCCATTTTCGTCTTTGTCCAATTTTACGCTTGTACTCATAGGTGTCTTTTGAGGTTTGCTAGTTTCAAGCTCAAAGCGTTTGAGAAGTTCCTTTGTGTACTTTGCTTGATGTATGAAATTCCCCTCTTGAGTTTGCTTTATTTGGAGTCCGAGAAAGAAATTTAGCTCACCAATAAGGCTCATCTCGAACTCTCCCTGCATAGACTTAGAAAATTCTTCGCATAGACGCGGGTTACTTGCACCAAAGATAATGTCATCAACATATATTTGTACCACTAATAAATCATGATTCAGAGTTTTAACAAATAAAGTGGTATCTACTTTACCCATTTTGAATCCTTTATTAATCAAGAAATTCTTCAACCTCTCATACCAAGCTCTAGGAGCTTGTTTGAGACCATAAAGAGCCTTCTTGAGTTTAAATACATGGTTCGGATAAGATTCATTAATAAAACCGGGGGGTTGAGCAACATAAACTTCTTCAGAAATAATTCCATTTAGGAAAGCACTTTTAACATCCATTTGAAAAAGTTTAATGTCCATAAAAGAGGCATAAGCTAAAAGCATACGAATAGCTTCCATACGAGCCACGGGAGCATAAGTTTCATCAAAGTCTATTCCCTCCTCTTGGCGGTAGCCTTGAGCAACGAGTCTAGCTTTGTTTCTAACTACATTCCCATCCTCATCAAGTTTATTTCGGAAGATCCATTTAGTTCCAATAACGGTTTGATTAATGGGTTTTTCAACAAGTTCCCAAACGTCATTTCGAACGAATTGGTTTAACTCTTCATGCATAGCCATTAACCAAAATTCATCATTACAAGCTTCGTCTACTTTCTTAGGTTCTAATTTAGATATGAAAGCATAAGAATCACAAACTACATGAGCCTTTGATCGTGTTGTCACACCTTGAGAAACATCTCCAATCACAAGGTCCTTTGGATGTTCCTTTCTATAGGTCCAATCATTGGGAAGTTCCTCTTTGTTTTCTTGTGGAAAACTTGGAGGATCTTGATGTGGCTCATGGGAGACATCTTGAGATGAGACATGTCTAATTATATCCATATAGTCATCATCAAGAGATGAATTATCTACACAAGCCAACTCATCAAAGTTAACGTGTAGAGACTCCTCGACACAAAAGGTTCGTTTGTTATAGACTCTATAGGCTTTGCTCCTATCGGAATATCCTAAAAAGATGGCCTCATCGGATTTTGCATCAAATTTTTCCAAGTTATCTTTAGTGTTGAGGACAAAACATTTTGACCCAAAAGCTTTAAAGTAAGAGATTTTTGGAATACGTTTGTGCCATAATTCAAAAGGTGTTTTCTTCAAAATAGGTCTTATAAGAACACGGTTTAACACATAACACGAAGTATTTACGGCTTCACACCAAAAATATTTTGGAAGCCCTTTTTCCATAAGCATGGTTCTTGCCATCTCTTGAAGAGTTCTATTTTTCCTTTCAACTACCCCATTTTGTTGGGGAGTGCGAGGAAAAGAAAAATTATGTTTAATCCCTTGTTTTTCACAAAACTTTTGAAATAGCTCATTTTCAAATTCTCCTCCATGATCGCTACGGATAGTAATGATATGTAAATCTTTTTCTCTTTGAACACGTTTGCAAAAGCTTTTAAATCTTTCAAATGCATCATATTTATTAGCCAAAAACAAAACCCATGTAAATCGTGAAAAATCATCGACAATCACAAAAGCATATCTTTTACCACCTAAACTAACGGTTCTTGAAGGACCAAAAAGATCTAGATGTAAAAGCTCAAGAGGTTTTGAAGTTGACACAATATTTAAAGATTTGAAAGACGATTTAAATTGTTTTCCAAATTGACATGCATCACAAAGTTTATCCTTTTTGAAATCAATTTTAGGAAGTCCTCTAACTAATTCAAGTTTGGACAATTTGTGTAATTGTGACATACTAATATGTCCCAATCGGTTATGCCATAACCAAGCTTCGTCATTTGAGGCAACTAAACAAGTCTCTAAGGCTAGATTGCTAATGACATCAACAAACACAATGTAAATATTATGAGATCTACAACCTTTAAATATAATTTTCATGTTATGTTTTGAGACAATATAGCAATTTGAATTGTCAAAGATAACCATATAATTTTTATCCGCTAGTTGACTAACACTTAGCAAATTGTGTTTTAGCCCTTCTACTAACAAAACATTTTCAATATGAGGAGTAGAGGAATTGCCAACATTACCAATGCCGACAATTTGACCTTTAGCGTTGTCTCCAAATGTGACAGTTCCTCCCTTCTTAGGCTTTAGATTTGATAGAACTTGAGAGTCTCCCGTCATGTGCCTTGAGCACCCACTATCGAGTATCCACTTGCCCTTTCTCCTTGCTTTGATCTATATGCAAAGAGACAAGTGAAGACTTTGGTACCCAAATTTGTTTGGGTCCTTGAGGGTTAGCTTTTGGTACCCAAACTTGAGAGGTCTTAGGTACCCATACATTTGACAAACTTACTTTCTTAACATATGAATTGTTATGTTTAACAAAATAAGATGTAGCTTTCTTTTGTTTTCCACCCATGTACCCCAAACCATGCTTAGTCAAAGATTGAGTTTGGGTTCCTAGAAGCATGTCTAGCATTTTTCTACCCAACGTGAATTTCTCTAGATCTTTTGTAAGTTGTTCATTCTTGGCAATAAGATCTTTGTTGTTGTTACAGTTACTAGTAGATTTCAGCATGTTTATCTCATTAGCAAGCAATTCATTCTCTTTAAGTAAGTTTTCATGTTTAGTAGATAAATCTAGATGCACTTTTCTTCCTAATTTGTTTTTATGACAAATCATCTCATATCTTTCAGCAAGTTCATGAAAAGCATCTAATAACTCATCATAGGAAGGGGTTTCTTGAATTGATACCTCATCGTCATCAATTTCCACCACTTGGGGTTGATTGCTTCTCCTTGGGGATGTAGCGGTGCTTGAATCCGAATCCTCATTGTGTGCCATAAAGCACATGTGTGCTTCTTCCTCTTGAGAGTATTCGGTGTCGGAGGATGTAGATGAGCTTGAATCATCCCAAGTGGCTTTAAAAGCCTTCTTTCCGTCTTTGTCATGGTGATCCCTTCTTTTGTGATCATCACGTTCTCGTCTTCTAGGTCTCTCTTCTTTATCTCTTCTAGGAGGCCTATCTTCTCTAATTCTCCTCGGTCTCTCATCTCTTTCTCTTCTAGGAGGGAATCTTCTTGGTTCTCGTTGGTCACGATCTCTTGACTTAAGGAGTGGACAATCCTTCTTCATGTGCCCCGTCTTGTTGCATTCGTAGCACGTGAAAGTCCGGGATGATTCTCCTTTCCCTCTAGTGAACCTTCCTTTGGCGAGAAACTTCTTGAATTTGCGGGTTAGAAATGCAACATCATCATCGGTGTCATCGTCTTCGATACTTTCCAAATCCGACGTTGCTTTGAGAGCAATTGTTTTCTCCTTTCTCCTTAACCCCTCTCGCTCCTTCTCCTTCTCTCTTCTTTCCTCCATTTGAATCTCATAAGCCATGAGGCTTCCTATGAGATCCTCCATCTTTAGCTTTGAGAGATCTTTAGCCTCCTCGATTGCCGTTGTCTTCTTCTCCCACTCCAATGTCAACGATCTAAGAAACTTCCGTACCCTGTCACTTTCAATCAAGACCTTACCAAGGTTTTTCAAGGAGTTAGTGATATGAGTAAAGCGAGTATGCATCTCGCTAATGGATTCGTTGGGTTTCATGGCAAACATTTCATATTTTTGCATATATGAATCTATCCTAGTTTCTTTCACGGATGATCGTCCTTCAAAATGACTTTCTAACATATGCCATGCCTCAAATGCAGAATCACAAGCATTAATTCTACCATATTCCTCTTCGGTTAATCCACACATGAGAATGTTCATTAATTTTGCATTCATTTGAACCATTGCTAGTTCATCATCACTCATGAGTTCAAACTCTTTGTTTTGAGTATATGGAATTTGAAAGAAAACCCATAGCTTAACATCATATGATTGAATGAAGATTATCATGCGTTTCTTCCAATAGGCATAATTGGTTCCATTAAAAAGTGGAGGTCTACCGGTGTGGAATCCCTCACGTTGTTGGGCCATTGCTACAAATGTTAATTTGTTTATATGCAATTAACAAGGCTCTGATACCAAATGTATGATCTAATTGCCCTAAATATTAGTCTTAAGGGGGGGTTTATAGACTAATTACTCACTACTAACTATTTATGCAATAACAAGATAACCAATGAAAATAGTGAGATAGAAAGGCAAACCAAACACCGGATGTATAGAGGTTTGGATCCAACACCGGATCCTAGTCCTCTCTTACGAATTGCTCTTCCTTGAGCAACTTCGCGATCTTCACTAATTTGATCTTCTTTCCGGGCAAAGATCGAGCCTTTACAATTCAAGCTTGCGAACACCCTCGCCAAGCTTGGACCTCCTTCTCACAACCCGAGAAGAGCTTCACTCCGGAAGCTTGTACAACTCCTTTGTAGTAGACTTTGTGTAACCTACTCTTGAGCACTTGAAATTGATGATGAATGCAATTGAATGATTGATCAAGAGAGTGGTTGAGAGCAATAAGTAGAGTAAGAGCACTTGGAAGTTTTTAGCACAAAGGGAGCTTAGAGAATGGATTGGTAACCATGTAAAGATGATCTAAGCTCCATATATAAGCCTCTTAAGTTTTCTAGCCGTTTGAGAAAGATTTGATTGGGTTTTGTGCAAGATACACAAACCAGAGATTCAGGAAGCAATTCTGTCAAAGTTCGGTCGACCGGTAAGAATGAAACGGTCGACCGGTTACGTGAATAGTAGTCAAACGGTCAGACAAACGAGGAACGGTCGAACTAACTGGGAGGGAACTTAAGTGTACCGGTCGGACGAAACAAGGAAACGGTCGACCGATGTGAAGGTTCGGTAGAGACAAAGAGTGACCGGTCGAACCAAGGTGGTATCGACCGATAGCAGGAAGAATGCTACGAACGATCAATGGTCAAACGGTCGACCGGTTAATAAGATTTGTTCGACCGGTTAAGCTATGTATTTCGGGGTATGGTGAAAGTATGTGTATACGACCGTTGTATAATACGACAAGTATAACGGTCACAAAAGAAGACAAAAATAGAAATCAATCGGTCGAACAGAAATGGACATTCGGTCGACCGGTTGCACTAAGGCACGTGTCTTCCAGCACGCATGAACAGTTGATCGGTCGACCAAAAAACCTTAAGTTTCTCTAATGAACCGGTCGAACCAGAACAATGTTCGGTCGACCGAAAAGGTTCAGAAAACAGTTTTTGGGTAGATCGGTCGAACCAAATGGTCGACCGGTCGACCGGTTGAGTGCAGAAATCCTAGATAAGGTTTGATTGATTTCTAAAGAAGTTTTGTATAGAATTTGAAGGTTTAGATCTACTTCTATGGAATCCTAAAGAGTCAAGATATGCAATGCATCAAGATTTAAGTGCTCAAGTTACATTTAAATCCTAATGACAATAATGTAAACCTATCTACTCTTCAACTTCATTTCTTGTTTAACTTGACACCTGAAATGTTAGTATAAAACGATATATGTGTAATGTGCAAGAGTGATATGAACGAATTACATGTGTTTAAGTTAAATGTTGATTAATCATCAAAACGGATAAGCAATCATTAGCCAAAAGCCAACAGTAACTTGTCTATTGCCCTGTTGGCGATGAAAGGAATTACAAATTGGATTCTAAGGTCATTTTGCCCAACTTACTAACTTGTAACCAGACAAGTTGAATTATAAGCTTATAATTAATTTTTGTAATAGATAGCTATATTGATGTTAATAAACTCTTAAGGCCGAGTGGGGAAAAACCCTCTTATACTGTTATACATACCTTTACACAACCCGACTCGATGAGACTATCAAGCTAAGGCTACGTTCGGTACTTGCTTTTGGGTCAAGCTTTTGGTGAAGAAGCTGAATTTTACAAGCCAACAACACCAAACATACTTGTGAAAGCTCCACGCCAAAGCACTGTTCAGCTTTCGAATGACTTTCCACCACTCACATGTGCACAGTAAACCAAAATCACTCAAGAGATCGCTTCTGGTGGCTTCTTTATTCCTCCTTCGCACAATCCCCATCAAATTGGTTAAAATTACAACCCCACCATGGAAATGCCCAACGAAATCTTCACTCCTCCCTTTCAACCCACAACCATCCTACACAGAAACCTTTCCTCATCCCAAATCATTTCCCCCAAAACCAATCCCTCCCCTCTAATTTGAAGCGGCCGCAAACGGTGGGTGAAATCCGGTCTGGTAAGAACGTTTTCGTTCGGAATTTTTTAAGATGTTCCCCTCCGTTTTCCTTTCTTTGTGGATATTAACCCCCAGTAGCCTTAGGTGGTTGGTGTGCTTGTTGATCTCCGGACTTCCTTTGCTGTCGTGAAGTAGTAGTGGTCCAGTGGAGGTTAGTTCCACCTTCGTCGATCCCGATCTGTACATTTGCATGTTGTTGTGACCTTTGTAGTAGCCATTTTAATTTGGAATGACGATCTGGGGTGTATTTTTTGTTGATCTACATCCATGTCTTCTTAATGACTTTGTGATACCTCATATTTTACCACCATGTTGAAGCTTTACAAAATCCCTCAATCTTTTAGTCGACTTCAATTTTTATTTTACGATGTAGATTTGATCCACTACCTCCAACTAGATTTGTGAGGTTTACGTTTTGTTTCTTCTTTGAACACAATTTTATCCAGATCTATGTTTATTAGATTTTATTGCCATCCTTATCCTTTCTTGATTTTTAATTGATTTTCTAATTACTTATTTTAATTATGTGAATTATAAATTGTGTAATTGTAGAGGACATGGATGCTGTAATCAACTTGTTAAACAACCCAGAGTACAATTTCAATCAGGACAAAATTGTTATAATTTGTGTTTTCGCATTCCTTCTGTTCAGTCGGGGGGTAGGAGGATTGAACGGTCCAATTATTTCTCGCCGTACGAACCTTGTTCACACAGCTCCATTCACGGGATGCGAAATAATTAACGACATGAGGACAGGACACTATAGAATTTGTTACGATTCATGTAGAATGATGCCCAACGTGTTTAGTAGGTTGTGCACTATCATGCGTGCTAAGTCGTTGTTGGTTGATTCACGACATGTTAGTGTTGAGGAGCAAATTTACATTCTACTAAAGACACTAGCACACGGTGACAAAAATAGATCCTTACAAGCCCAACTACAACATTCAGGGGACACAATTAGTACATATTTCAACTTAGCCTTGCATGCGGTTTTTATTTGGTCGACCGACATAATAAAACTTAAGGGGTACCTAGGAGACACTCCTACCCATATTTTGGAAGGACACGGTGGAAAGTACTACCCTTACTTTAAGGATTGCATAGGTGCCTTAGATGGAACCCATGTCAGTGCTTGGGTTCCCGTAGATAAACAAGCAGCTTATCGATCAGGACGACATCCACAAAACCTAACCCAAAATGTTCTTGGGGTATGTGATTTTGACATGAGGTTCATCTTTGTCTCTGCTGGCTGGGAAGGTTCAGCCCATGACTGTAAGGTTCTTAACCACGCCCTTTCTAACCCGCAGAACAACTTCCCCACACACCCTGGTGAGTAAACAAATTACCACCTACAATTCCAATTATGTTTAGTTATAGTATTTAATTACTAAATTTTTAAATATGAAACAGAAAAATACTATGTCGTCGACGCCGGGTACCCGAACAAAAAAGGCTTTCTTTCACCCTATCGGAATACGAGATATCATATCCCCGATTTTAGAAGACATGGACCAAGAGGAAAGAAGGAAACATTTAATCAACTTCATTCTTCGTTGCGGAATGTCATCGAAAGAGCATTTGGTGTTCTTAAAAAAAGATGGAATATATTGAATCTTATGCCGTCACATACTCTTATAAATCAAGTGAAGATTGTGGTGGTATCAATGGCATTACACAATTTCATAATTGATCAAAGAATGTCAGATCATATTTTAGAAGATGTTATGATTGACGAAACTGAAGAAGTGGGATTGGGTGGAAACCCATACCCCCCAAGTAGTATCACTCAAAGTGATGATAATGCAATGTCTATCTTGAGGGATTTCATATGTGATCAGATTACCTCTACTAGAGGGTTGTAGTTGTTTTCAAAATACTTTGTAGTTACTATATGAACCAATCGTTCTAATTTTTTTAATATGAATGAACGATATTTGTTTATTGTATAATGCACTTATTTTGTACGGAATTGTTTAGGAAATGGATGACGACACTTCCACCTTCCACGAATTACCAGACCACTGCACCCAAACATCGGCAACTGCCCCTGCGATCAGCATAAATCCTGAAATTTGTCCTCAACTACAGCATCCTTGTTTCGGTAACCCTTTTATCCGGCCACCTCCAAACAACGACAACCTTACAACTCCTACATTTGGGATGCTCAACAACCACTCGTTTGGATTTACAGACCCTAGAAATAATTTTGGACACCTAGGTATACCATTGCCTAAATTTGTACCAACTCAACAGGGTGTAGGCCCCTCAGTTCCAGCTTCATGCCCTCAAATTTCCCACTATCAAAATGTAAGTGGCAACCCAAGTTTTGTTGGTTCACACTTTTTCCCAAATAATTCCATGCCACCACCCTCAATGCCTCCCAGTTCGTTTGATGGACCCCAATTTGATAGGAATGAGCACTCGGGCGACGAAAATTCCACAAGTAACAACCAAAAGGGAAAAGGTAGAGAAAGGAGAGGACCTAAGGCATGTTGAACAAACAGGATGCATGAAACTTTTGTTAAACTTGGTGTACAGGAGGTAAGGAAATTTGGAAGGTCGGGGAGCACAGGCAACAAATTTTCTTTCCAAAATTTCAGCATACTTTTCAATCAAAGTTTAATGTGAATTACAACTGGAAACAAATGAAAAATCATTGGAACACCTTGAGACGTGAATACCAAGCTTGGCAAGACTTAAAACAAAGAACGGGCACCGATTGGGATGATGAGAAGGGGTCGTACACAATGACAGATGAGCGATGGCAAGATTACTTTAAGGTTCCACTCTTTCTATATATATTTATTTAAATTTAACTTTAAATTTATGTTAAATCACTAATTGGAATTTAATTGCAGATGTGGAAAGATGGCAAGTGTTTCAGAGATAGTCCCTTACTATACGAGACAGAGTGTATTGAGTTATTTGGGGGGTCTGTAGCAATTGGGAGTTTGAATTGTTGTCTGACCAATAGTAGTGTCGCATCAGCAGCGGGTATGTCCAGCACACCTTCTTGTAGCAAGTTTGGGCAATCGGAGAACGGTGCGACTGGACCAGTTCCTACTAGCCAAGGTGGGGACATGTTATATGCACCTCCTACTAAGAGGAAAAAACGTAGAAGTTCCATTGGAGATCCATGTATCGTACAAGAAAATTGGGAGACCGCAGTTGAAGCGTTAGCAAACGCAATCACACAGGGCCAACAAAGGGGGAAAAAGAAGATAAACCCTGAAGAAGAAAAGTACATGTACGACAAGTGTGTGGAAATGCTTATGGAAACCAAATTTGACGATGAAAGTGATGAGTACGTTGTGGCTTTGGATTTATTTGCTAAGAAGAAACACAGGATGGTTTTTTATAAATTGAACAAGGTTAAAGCTCGGGAGAAATGGATTGAACGAAAAGCACGCTTGTCAATGTAGAGAGGGAGAGATTCAGTCCTAAACTATGGATGTGGATGTTTATGAAAATAGAATATTACTTGAAATGTGATTTTAATCTTCCACATATTTTTCTTTCTTTGGAGCTATTGTAGTCTGTGGCAGGTTTTAGTCTGTTGTCTGGTGCTAACTTATGTTCCATGGGTGTGCAATGCAGGACAAACCTTTTCAAGATTATGCATTTCATTGCATGAATTTAGTTATTCTATACCTCAGGTTGTCGAAGTATCTACTTGCTATAAAATCATAATTGACAATGACGTTTTCCAAGTGGATTTTGTGGTGTCCGCCAATTTAACTTTTCATATTACAAAAGCCACACCAAACTCTATTTAAATAATCACCAGACAATTATCACAACAATAAGTACATCAATGGTAAAGTTAATAATATCATTTTAGAAAGAAAACCACAGGTATAATCATACAACAACACCAATAATAACAAAGCGTGTTGTCCAATAGTAGATTTGAAGATTAATTTCTTAACATCGCAACAATCATACATACGCATTTCCCGACATAATAGAAACACCAAAAGCCATCCTTGACTGCACTTCATAAATGAAGATTTAAAACCTTGCAACAGCAACAACATTCAAAATCATGATCACATAACGTACACGTATGTGTCATAAACTTGCCAAAATGGGGTCAACAACAACCACTTCACATTCACCACATGACATACACCTATGTGTCGTTCAGATGACTACGGCCAGGAACAAGGCCGAAGCTGTCAGAAATAGTAGGTAAAGAACAAGCAGCAACAATCGGTCTCTCTGGCGTTGTTGACGTAGGAGATTGAAATCCCCCTCTAACGACTGCACACGACTAGAGACATCTGTTAGTCGACCGGTTAACTCGCCGCGGCTCCCTGCCTGAAAACCGCCCAACACGGCATTCTCAAAGACACCTCCGATTTCATCCATCCAACGAAAATAACCACATCTTATGTTCCACTACAAATAAAAATCACTAATTAGGAGGTAATGAATGTAAGGCAAATCATAAACAAGAAACCCAAACGTCAATAGCTACATATGGCGATCCACAAGTGAAAAACCAACGCCCTGGGTTTCGCGACGTTTGGGACTGAAATTTTTTGGCAGCCAGACCACAGTGACACGTCGGCCGCCGATACATTACGCTTTCGACGGTGGTGGACGACATCGGAAGGTTACCAAGAGGGAGGAGGAGAAGAAGTGACGATGCCGGTGAGAGTGACTTCCCCGCCATTTATAGTTGCAAGTTCGCGCGCCGCACGAGGAGGGGCAAATCGGGAGGAGATCGAAAGTTAGGCTTCGACAAGCCGGACAGACTTTCCAAAAGCCGCTTCTGGTGGATGCAGGACAAGTTGAACGTGACAGAAGTTGATGGTGAGTTGGAAAGGCTTTTGGGCCAAAAGCCACTCTTTGAAGTCCACTACCGAACGGAGCCTAAGCTATTGGTGAACCTAAGTAAGAGAATATCAACATCATTATAGCTACCTATTGAATAGGTTAGAAAAGATGCCTCAGAAGAAGAAAAAATCCAGAACGGTAGACCTCTCCTCAATCGGTCGATCGTTGATGGCAGATCAGAGTCAGGTTAAAACATAAGGAACGATCGACCGCTTGATCAATGCAAAATTATTGATTTTTTATACTGAGTTTGAAACATATTTAGGACCTGTGGCTTATACCGATCGTACATTGGGATATTAGTTGTTCCAACTTGCCAGAATTCTAAAGACCAGTTGACCAGTGCTATACCAGTAGACTGTCACTGAGCCCAAACATATTTAGTTTAAGGGTACTTTGGGCACTCTTTCTTAGAGATGTTTGCCTCAAACTCCTCTTATAAATACTATTGTTGAAAACCCAAAATAGTCTGCCGTTTTTAGAGAAGAAAGCCACCATTTGGAGATGTTGGTATAACCACCACCAAGGTTGGTACCAACAACTGTATCACAACTAATGCTAATGAATAAAGAAACGAGAGTTTCATCTTCTACAGTAGACCATGCATTTTTTGCTTGGGATGATGGAGTTGAGTTTGGTTGCCAGCAATGTTGTAGAAAATTATCAGTTTCATCTTCATTGACTCCTACTTCATTCTCTGCATTATCATCTTCCACCTGAATTTGACTTGAACTCTCATCAAAACCTCGAAACATTTGGTAGTTCTTGGGATGGTTTGGTGGAGGAGGAAATGGTTGTTGGAATAGAATATGTTGTAAAGTTGGGAATGAGGAATTACCCAGGAAATAATTGGAATACGAGCTACTATCCTAGTTACTTTGTATTGGCATTTGATAATTTGAGTAAGAATAAAAACTAGGATCATATGTGAAGTTTTGAGGGAAAGAAGTTGAGAATTTCTCTTCATTAGGCCACATGGATTATTCTCAGAATTTGAAGAATCCATGTGAAGTAATACATACGAAGATCAAGATGAGAAGATGAAAATTGAGAGAGATGAGAGTTTGTAAAGATGTGTGAGTTTGTTAGAAAATGAATGTTTATATATATATATATAATTATATATATAGTTGGTTGGAAAAAGCAATTTAGAATAATGAAATAAAAAAATATTTTTATGAAAAAATTAAAGTATGAAATAAGATCTCTGCAAAAGATAAATTTGAGAATAAAATCTCTGGAAAAGAGAAAATGTAGAATAGATTCTCTACAGAAAAAAAGTTGAGAATAAAATGAATTAGAAAGTTGAAGTTGTGAGAATAAAAACCCTAAAAAATTGAAAGTTGAGAATAATATTTTTTAGACGTTTGAAAATATAATTGTTTAAAATATGTAATATGAGAATATAAATGTTTCAACTTTAGTAATTGTCACATTTGAATTAACAACTGAAAATCTAGTATCGTGAAAATACAATATTTATATAGCAATATGAGTGTCTATGCGTAGAACATGAAAAGATAAGAATTATGGTGATTTTTTTAAATTTTTATTCATGTTTATTTTCTAAGATATGTTTATTTAAAGTAATATAATATATATTTTAATTATATTTAATACAAAATAAAGTGCACAGTGTATTACTTTACTTTTAAAATAAATATTTTTCTCTCCTGTATTATTATTTATCACAAAAATCAAAGAACTTTTGATAAGAATAATGTGAAATTTTACCCAAGAAGTGTATCAATCACAAACGGTAGAAGGAATAGTTGGGTAGCGGGTAAGTTCTATCATTATCTTGGTCGATAAGATGTGATCATGCAACACACTTCGATTGAGATCAACCTTACTAGTTATCCAAAAAAAAAGTAAATTCTTGGTTGAACCGTCTCTCCGTCTGTCACCTGCATGAACCGCTTTTAAAGGCTCAAATGACACTTTCAATGGTGTTTACTGTAGAAGGATCATGCAGAAATTAATCCCAGAGACATGCATCGGTGCAGAGTAATCCAGTTAAGAAAAAATTAGTGGAATTCAAGAAGCTAATCGAAAGCGACACTTGGTTACGCAGTCTTCTATCTAATTGAGTTATCCGAGTCGGTTCAAACAAACAAATTACGTCATCTCATAACGTGTAAAGATGACACTTGATCACCATATTTCTTCATGCATTCTCAAAATAGTTTAGCTTATTATTTAAGACAATTAGGCTTGTGAAATACTTTGGATCCAAAGAAGTACGTCTTTACCCTATCACGTTATCGCTCACAACGCAAAAACAGGGACTTTTTGCCGACCTTCTCAAACTTCTCATTATTTTCTGGAAGATCCTTAAATGTCATCAAATCTTCTGCTTTTCTAATTTCTTTCTATGGAAAATTTGACTCATCCATTTCCTGCTTTAAAATTCTAAAACCATATCTATTCCTTAATTTCCATCTCGAACCCTCTTAGGCATTGATCAATCCGACTTCTTATCTATATCACTTTCATAAAATTAGCTCAAGAGGAAATTTAAGAAGTAATATAAGCTATTTCCAGTTTTTTTGATTGGTGGTGGGTCAATATTAAAGCATCCAAAGGTTATGACTCAATCTTCCCAAGGCATATAAGAAGCAACCCTCTTATGTCATAGTTGTTCACAATATTAGGGCTGCATTTGGACAAACAATTAGTTTTGACTAGTAATCGATCGTGGCTAGTGATCGTCAAATTTGAAGTTTGTGGTGTTTATTTGGATGAAACAGACTACATTTTTTTTTGTTTGTTACAGCAAATTCAAGTCTGTAATTGAATAGTAAAAATACCAAAATAGCCTTATTATGAACTCATATAAAAAGTTAAAAAAAAAAACCCAATCATATATTGTATTAAGAATTATTATGCTCCAATTAACAACGCCTTTAACGTTACATATCATCGTTGAGCTTTAAATCGTTCAATTTAATAATTTGATCTAATATTGTTATACAAGTTCGTTCATGACTCCATAATTTATTCTTTGTACACATTCGAACTCAAGTCTTATTTGTTTCTATTGAAGAAATTTAACTTAATAATTAAATGAGATTTTTGTGCAGTATCATATAATTATTGTTTCATTATTGTCAAAAAATAAGGATCTAAACATTAACTGCCTACTCTTTAATGTACCTCAAAAATTCAAATATATCTCTAAAGCAATTTAATGGCCGCACTACTAGATCCGGTCGGAACAAATTTTCCCGACTTCAAAGCAAGGTTTTAAAAATCTGATCGGACCGGACGGTTCAACCGGGAACCGATGGTCTAACGGTCTATTCAGCTAAACGATAGACGGTTCGAACATCTAGTTAATATTTACAGAATCAGTTCAAACATGTCTGACCGTTAATATTTATTGAGTCTTATCCAACTTCAGGTCTAAAAATGCTGATGTCATCAACGGTCCGACCGTAGTTCGGCCATATTAAACCAAAATCAAAGTTTTATCGGTTCGATGACCGGTTCGGTTCTGAAAACTTTGCTTCAAAGCATCCAAGGTTATGAGTTATGACCCAATCTTTATAAGAAATAGAAGACACAGCCCTTTCACGTCATAGTTCACAATATTAGAACTCATGGCCTCTTCTTCTTTTGCATTTCCACTGATCTTGTGCTTGTGCTTGTGCTTGTGCTTGTGCTTCTTTTCTATTCTTCTCACTTCCAATGTCAAGTTCACATACAAACAAACTCCAGCCCTTTATGGTGCCACTCGGAAGCTTCTACAAATTAATGGTAATAAAGCCTAACGTTCATTAGAAATGTCTCTTCTTTCATTCAGGTCTCATAATTTAATTCCTACATCTTCTGCATGCATGGACCATCATTATGTTTGTTGTTGACCCATTACGTGGGTTTGAATATTTTCATTTAATTCTTCCTCATTGTGGAGTTAACCATGTAGGTTCATGCATTTTTTAAACCAAATGATTGTTTTTTTCATATTATCTTTTTTCACTATATATCCTCGACCTATTGATAGAGGAATACATGGAAACTTTTAGAGGCATACATATCCATAGATTTGTATATAGTCATGGCAAATTGAAAGCAGATGTTAAGCAGATGTTATTCGAACTTGCATCAGTGTTAGTCAAATATTTGCAATTCCATAAATGTATCCCGTACTTTAGAATCGCTGCAAAGCATTTGTACGGTATGATTGTCACAAACTGACTCACACGATTAGAAGATAACATATTACTTAGGTCACCAACTATACTATCTCAGTTGGTAAATATTTGGTCAGATATAGGTTTGTCATCTTCAAAAAGTAAAGATTGTTGAGATTTTTAGGTCTTAATTTATTGATTTTGATGATTAATCAAACTAATCTTAATCAATCAACATATTCCATTAAAATAACTAAATATGATTACATGCATTGCATATACTTGCATACTTGTCGATTATCTTAATAAGTTGATCAAGATATTCAAGAGAATAAACATTGAGATAAAGACTCAAGACTTATAAATTAAAGCTCAAGCATCAAGACTTATAATCTTCTATTTATTGAGTAAATGTGATTATATGTAAACTTGAGCATTACGATTCTGTCCATATCTATTCGGTCAACCAAAATCTCCCAACAATATATGTTAAGTTGTTCTCTAGAATTGTCCAGTCAAAACATGACCTGTTTATTGATCAAACCCAACATAGTTATCTGTGAGTTACAAATTAGAATTTAATTAAAAACATAAATACTTTCTAAAAAATATTCTTAAGGCAAGTGTGTTTATATTGGCCTGTATTGTATTGATTTTCTAACACATTTACGTAGGTACTATGCGTAATAAGTAAATGGTTATCTTTAAATGTGAGACGAGTAAAAAAATAAATTTAAAACTTAGTATTCCCTGTCTACAGACTACAAAAATCTGTCTCTGAATACATACAACTACTCTGAATTATATCACTCTAATCGTTAGAGCTAACTTTCAAAACAATACATGGTCCTTCAGATGAGAAGTCAATATTTCTCTTCTTAAATATCCGTATGATTATTTTTTATAAGATTTATTCGTCTATGATATAAAATTTTAATGGCATATTACCATTTGAAGCAAATAATTTATTTTTAAATATAAGATTACGTGTGATATGAGTGAATAATATAAGGTTATTTGCCTCAAATAGAATCAAAAGTAAACTATTAAACTAATTAAAATTCACATTTCTCAGAGCATGACCAGATAACAAACCAAAAGGTTTACAATCTTCTAATCCAACTAACTCTCTTTGTGTAAAAATGGTGAGACCATTACAACAGATACTTCAAGCGGAAGATCAATGGAAGGGCCAGGGTGCAGCAAGAATGACATAAAGGTATCCCAGGACGTGACCAAACCTTTGCCGAGCGGGATCCCAACGTTCACCGTCCAAATTCTCAACACATGCTCAGGCGGATGTCCGCTAACCGACATCCACCTGAGCTGCGGGTGGTTCGGCACCGCTCGGCTGGTGGACCCCAAAGTGTTCCGACGCATTGCCTACGACAACTGCCTGGCCAACGACGGCAAGCCCATGTACTCTGGGGATGCACTCTCATTTTTCTATGCTAACGAGTTCAGCTACGACATGTATGTTACGACTGCTAAGTGTGCTTAAACTAGTGATCTAAGTATGTTGCCTCACTTCTTTGTTGGAAATGCTTTTAGTCAAATAATTATGGACTTTGCATGTTTCTTACTGATGTTGATTGTCGAATGGATTTTGTTATGATCCTTGAAGTAATGAAATAGATCACACTTTGACATTTAATCCGACTTGTCTATATTACTTGAATTTTATTAACTCAAGAGAAGTTTAAGTAGTATAAAAACAAAAGTGCTGTAAAACAAATGGTAATAGAAAAAAATGAAAAAAATACCAGACGAGTAGATAATAAGGGTTCTTCATTATATATATTGCGTGTGTTGCGTATACATCAAGCTTCATGAATGACTTATTATATATGGGCCTCCAATTCTTTATAAGTTACAACATAAGTTACAAAATATATAGGTTTTCAACTCTTAGTAAGTTACAACATATAAATTATATCAACATAAATAAGAGAAACAATCAAAATAAAATCTTAGGTTATAACATATGCGTGTTGTAAGTTTCATCTTATAAAGCCGTGAAAGTTACAAACATAATCTCTCTTTGGGGTCATAAATATCCACACATAAATATATTCATTTATAACAAAAGCTGTTTCTAATATAAGCGGTAAACCAACGTTAAAGCATCCAAGTTTAGGACCGAATCTTTATAAGAGATGGAAAATACAGCCCTCTCATGTCATAGTTGTTCACAATATTAGAACCCATGGCCTCTTCTTCTTCTCTACACTTAGCATTCCCACTGATCTTGTACTTGTACTTCTTTTCTCTTCTTCTCAGTTCCAATGCCAAGTTCACAAACAAACAAACTTCAGCCCTTAATGGTGCCACACGGAAGCTTCAACAAAATGGTAACAAAGCCGAATGTTCATTAATTAGAAATGTATCTTTGTAAATTCACGTCTCATTTTCCTACATCGTGTGCATGGACCATCCTTCCATTATGTTTGTTGTGGACCCATTTCGTGGGTTTGAATAATTTCATCTATTTCTTCCTCATTGTCCAGTTCACCATATAGGTTGGTGCATCATTTTTCATCCATACGACATGTTTCTCATATTTCATTACATCCACCTATATCCATATCGACTCTTTTAGAGGCAAGTGTTTCCACAGATTTATACATGATCAGGAAAAAAATGTTATTCGAGCTTGCATTTCTGTTAATTAAATATTTACAACTCCGTAAATATTTTCCGTACCATACATCCCCGCAAAAGGTTTTTACGTTATAATTTTTATCAATTGACTCACATAACAAGATATCATGTTTTTAAGGTTAGTTGGTAGATCCTTGGTCAACGTTATAGTCAGGATCAACGATGGAAGTCAACATCGTTATTCGTGAGTTACATATATATATTCGAATTTAATTCAAAACATAAATGCTTTCCCATAAAATTCTTGTGGGTAACTGTGCTTATATTGGTCACTACTTTAGTATTCCTGAGTTTTATATTAGAATTTGATTCACAACATAAATGCCTTCCAAAAAAATTCCCGAGGCAGTACTGAATTGATTTTCTAACACATTTATGTAGTTACTAAGTGTAATAATTAAATCGTAATCTTCAAATGCAAGACGTGTACAAACATAAATTCAGTGGTGTTGTGGATGTTTAAATTTCGTTTTTTATTCCATTTTGCATGGTAATCCCATTCTACAAGTGAGACTACGAAAATCTAACTATGGATGCTACGACTCTGAATTATATCACTTCCGAGTTAGAGCTAACTTTCAAAACCATAAATGGTTAGACGAGAAGTCAATATTCTCTTCTCGTGTATTTGCATGAATTTATTTTATAGAATGTATTCGTATGATATAAATTATAATATTTTTGTTTATTCCTACCGTTCACCTTTAATCCAACACACTACAACAAAATTTTCTAATTTACCAATTTGATGACATATTACCCATTATACATGAGACTCAAAAGCAATATTTCTCCTTGTCTGAGTGAAAACTTCTAATACTGTGCAAAAATTGGTGAATCCATTAAGCCAGACACTGCAAGCGGAACATCAATGGAAGGACTGGGGTGTAGTAAGAATGACATAAAGATCTTCCAGGATACGACCGGACCTTTGCAGGGTGGAATCCCATCGTATACCGTCCAAATTCTAAACACATGCTCAGGCGGCTGTTCGCTAACCGACATCCACATGAGTTGCGGATGGTTCAGCACAGCTCACCTTGTGGACCCCAAAGTGTTCCGACGCATCGCATACAACGACTGCCTGGTCAACAACGGCCAGCCCATGTACCCTGGGGATGCACTCTCATTTCGCTATGTTAACTCTTTCAGCTATGACATGCATGTCGTGACTGCTAAGTGTGCTTGAAGTAGTGATGGTGTTGTTTACTTACATCTTTGTTGAAATGCTTTTAGTAAATGATCATCGACGTTGGAATGTTTCTTACTGATGTTGATTGTTGAATGGATTTTGTTAGGGTAATGTAATGAAACTTTCTGCTTCTGGATCACAGTTTACAAGAGTGAGAAAAGATTTACTAGTAGTAATGCGTTTATTGTATGCACAACTGTTTAATAAGTAGAGAATATTGCATGACGATATACTTTTTAAGAATACAATATTGGGCATTGAAATCGAAGAGCTTCATGCATGAAAAATGAAAACGTTATTAACTGGAATTCATTTTCATTTTGATCAGAGTTTGTTTTTTGAACATCTTACCAAAACCCAATACAAAACCAATCTTGTTTAGCTGATCCTAGGCTAGTTTAGCATGTCGCTTTTATATATCTTGAAAAAGGTACCAAGACTGAGAGCAAAAATATTACCAAGACAGTAGCAATATATGAACCTTCCTTCCGATTGGCATATTTAAGTCCTTGCATGTGATCGTAAATACAGAAGCAAGCGACCGTTGCTGCCTCCCACTGCCAAGCCGTCCGACTTCTTGTCAACAGCTATACAAGAAATGCTTTCACCTGGATGAAAAACAAATCCATAATTTTAACATTTTCCTGGATCCCTCTATAAAGTTTAGTTTCTGCCATTCAACTAAAAATTGTTATTTTGTCATCAAATGACCATAATTTTCCAAACCATTTCTGTTGCTTTTCCAAAGGTGTCTGCTTTAGCTTCTAAGTGCATGATTTACCTAGAATCTTGAATACTTCAAAAAATTAAGAGCAAATAGGGATAATATCACAAATTCATGCAATAGCACCTAAGAGCCTAAGAATCTATGCACATCTCTCTCACAATCTCTTTGCCTTAGCATTTGGATTGTTGAGAAATCATACTTTTCCAGGGAAAGGGTCTAAGGTGTTCTCTTCTTACAACATCATCGTGAACTTAAAAGGGGTACAAATGCAATTGCGGATTGGAATACCAATGGGATGTGAAATACTAAAATTTTGCAACCAGACATAACATTGATGTTTGGACGAATTTTCCACTTTTTGTAATGATAAATGAAAAATGCAATACAAATTCCCTTTAACTTGGTTCAACAAAACACATCCTAATTTGAGAATTCAACAGGTATTTAAAGGTGACCCTAGGATCCCACATGAAAACCTTTGAGAAATGAAGCCTCCTCTAAGGTTGAGTAGCAGAAGAAGACTGCCAAAAGTCTTGGAAAAATAAACAAATTTGCTGGACAACCTACCATCACTATTTACAGAATTTCAGGACTCTAGGATAGACCTGGGAGTCAGACCGGCCCGGCACGGCCCAACACCCAGGTCTACTCTAGGATCGTAGACATGAGACTGTAAATCAATCAATCAATTTGTAAATTGTTTTGTTTAATCTCCTATTACCTTTTATCTGTTAACACCATATACTTGAGAGTTGAGATATGAGTTCATTTATAATCTCTTTTTTTATAAAGAACCTACCATCAACATACAACATAACCCCAATGCCTTAGAAGAGGCTCCCGCCTAAGCGAGATAAGGGGGGGTCGGATGTACGCAACCCTACCACTGTAAAACAACCTGAATTGTTTTAAAGAACCTACCATACTAAGACAAAATTGAAAATGAAAATGTCATAAAGAACCTACCATACTAAGACAAAATTGAAAATGAAAATGTCATAAAGAACCTACCATACTAAGACAAAAATGAAAATCACAGACATGTGAACGGCAATGCTAAACATAAAATACCACAAAAAGATTTAGTAACTAAACCAGTTAGTCTAGAGTCCTAAAGAATTTTACTTCAATCACATATTGAATAAAAAAATTACTTGAGTGAACACTGGAAGTCCAAAACCTTGAAAATTCATGTAAAGAATCAGGTACAATGCGAGAGATAAAAAAGTTAGCACTTCATCTTGACAGAAGTTAGCATGCAACCCTGATTTCTGAAGCATTTTTACGTTGAAAGATAATAGTATCATGAATTCATGACTTACCAACATTGAAACATTTCAGATGTAGGAGCTTTTCCCCAGTGGACAATTTCCACATGTACAAGAAGCCATCTGCTGCTCCTAGAAATCCATGTTCTAAAGATGCTTCAATGGCAGAAACCCTGTACACGATATTGTGTATAAATATTACATGCATAGCTTCCTTCCATACGGAAGATGTTCATAGCAGGAACACTAATGGATATCCATAATATAGAGAACTATTTCCAGGGACATTCATAATATCAGGTTAACTATCAGGGGATAAGTCTACAAATCCAATAGTATACACTACACATACAAATCTACAAATGGGATATCTATGATATAAAGAACAAATTTAATGCTCCAACAGCATTTAAATTTGTAACTACCAGAAAGTAGAAACTAAGGTGACCGGATGATCAGAAAGAAAGACTTCTTTAAAGAAATAATCCAAAATGGCAGAACAGAACTCATCAATGATCAATTGTAAACAAACAAAAAAACTTTAGTTATAACCATGTTCAATGTTGCATTTAATGTTAAATCAAATACCTTTCGTCCAAGGTTGATCCCAGTAACAGCGTTCCGCTAGCCAATACGGCTAACCTCCAATTACTGCATGAATCTGTCTTTGGTTTTTTAACTGGGGGACCATGACAATCATCAAAATCAGAAGTTACTGAGACTAGAAGGGAAACAGCAAGATCTTGTCCAATCAACGGATGACCTGAATCCTTTCCACTAGGTTGAGAAGATGAAACAGTTCTTAATGCATCTGTGAGATGCTCTTCAGCTCTGAGATCACCTGAACCAACGATCTTGCTCCAACGGAACAAAGCTACAGGAAGTATCTGAGACACAAGGTTTCCTGGAGAAGAAAATTTGACCAGAAGAATCTTGTTTGATATGTCCCTGTGTGAAACAGTAAGAGTGATGAAGCAAATATTAAAATAATAGAAGGATTAAGGGTATACATGCTAGAATTTACATTACAAAAAAAACTCACTAAAACACCCTAAATGTTTGATTTCATGTCGTACTTATTTTTTAGTTGACATTTTTGGTATAGTAGAAAGAAATGGTATCCAAGCCTCATGATTTCAGCCTTTCAGGTTACATGAGAGCACAAAATCATATCACTGAGAACAAGACCACACTGTGTTACCTCTCTAGAAAAAATTATTTTACCTAAGTACAATGTCACTCTGACATGGAAGACAACAGGTACTACACCTATAAATTGAGATGTTAAGAAACTTACAATCCAAAGGATTATGTCACACGGACTAAAACTAAAAATATAAACTGTACATCTTGTCAAATAAATAATTAGAGATGGAAGCCAATTTAAATAACTAAGTAAAACATAAAGGGCATATCTTGTCATCCAGATAGTTAAATATAAAGATTGAATTTGTTTCTCATGCCCCAAGTTTGTAGCTAAGTTTGTATAGAAGCAAAACCAAGTTGGGCTTCAAGCTTTCAACATAAGCCATTTATGTCATATCAGTCCAGGTGTTATGGCAACCAAAAACAGAGCATCAAATGTTATTTGGTTAATTAACTTGACCATATCAGTCACTTAGTCAGAATAATACGACAAAGTTGATCCACAAACTCTCCACTAGAGGAGTTGGATCATCTGATGAGGACTGAAGAAAACAGTAGAGAATGATACTGTGTATATGCAAGGTCATTACCTTGTGTATTCTCTTCTTTAACTCACTTATCCAAACTCAATCCTCAACAATTCCTCCTTGCATTATTGCACATATGTATTTGATGAAATAATTCATAAAATAGATAGTGTTAATAACTTAATACATTTGAGCTGATATTATATATATAGGGTGCCAGAATGAGGCTTGGCTTCATTCTAATTCCAGTGAGGCTCATCCTTCTGTTTAACTAATTCATTTACTTTTTCTTGAACAGTTTAACTAACTCATATACTGTTTTAGCAAATTCATAAACTCGTCTAACAGGACAAATTCAACACATGATTTACACTAGAAGTACAATTTTAATTTCAATCATAATGTAGCAAAGAATGTTGGAATCACTTGATTTTTGATAAATACGTATAATTTCTTTTACCAGTTACTTTACATGGAAAATTTGATTTGGTGGTCGGATTCACAATTTGATTGTCAGATCATAAGCATACGCTGATACACCAGAGACCTCACTTTTATAATCTGAGACCCGACCTCATTCAAAGGGAAGACCATGAATATGCTTATCAGGGGAAAAAACATAAAAATAAAAAATCATGATGTCATTAATGTTATTCCTGCAAACACAACAATAGAAATAAAATAAACTACACTGCAAGACATACCACAAACCAAATTCTCCAACACCATTATGCCCAACTACGAGATCCGGGTGATTTTGTATTCCTTTCAGTTCCAACAACGTATGTGATATCTTTGAGAATCCAGTTAACATGAACTCATTTAAAACCTCACTGCAAAAAAATAAGCATAGCTGATCACGCTGAACTGGCTGATAAAGCATAACATATATTTATAAACAAATAATACATTATACATGTCAAAATAAGAAGCATAACACAACAATTAATGCATATTTCGTGAAGAAATGTATGGTAATATTAATAATCTACCTACAGTAAATTCAGGTTCACATGCAAGATGTACACCAAGGACATGCAATAAGCTGATTCACCATGATTTTTGAGGCTACAATTAAATTATAATTAACTTTAAGGCAAAGATTTGAATTAATGGAAGATTGACAGAGACAGAATCAAACATAATAATAAAAAGATGAATACCTCCAACTTGTATTCATCATCCACACATGCAGGGCTCCAGTTTCTTCAACGGCTACAACATGACTTGTTTCACAAACCAATATACAACAGACCCGCTGCTCTGTTGCTAATTTTTTGACAATGGATACATAGCCAAACTTTACCTGTACAATTTTTATTCCATTTTCGTCAAAGCAACCTGATCTGCAGTCTGAGCACAAGCAGTTGATATTTTGCTCCCTGCAGGTAGAGTAGGATAACATCAATGCTAACTATTGATAAAAATTATTTGCTCAAATAAAGGCTGAGAAGATTATGGAACCTGCAGCAGGGCGCCTTAAGAATGTTAAGAAGAATGAGGGATTGCCCTTCTGGGCTGATCTGCAATAACCTCTCAGGTGGAATCTAAGAAAGATCACAATAAAGGGTTCAAAAAGGAGCATCAAGACTCATAATACTTAGAACCAACAGCAAACTTATCAAAACAACTTACACGTTCATTCACATTTTCTGGAGAGGGGAAAGTAATTTGTGTATAACCAAGAAATGAAGGACATTCTTCACTTTCTTTATCAAGATTATACTCATAAATAAAAAGGCTTCTATCAACCCCTTCTTCAATGCCAGATAACACACAGACCCACAGTTCACGTCCTTTTGAAATCAAGAACATCCTCAGAACAGAATGGGGATGTACAAAGCAGCTCTTGAGCTCCAAGTAGCCCTCATTTGAAATGGCATCTTCAGGAGGTGAATGATTTCCACCAATTCTCCTGTGAAAAATCAGTAAGAAAAGATTTTCAAAAAAACGCATGGACTTTCTAAGTTGATTGAAACACTTTGAATTTTCTTTTTGAATTTTCAACTTACAATTTGAATGTATCATCCAAGCATTCAGCAGGATGAACAATGTCTTGTTTGTTTGACACAACATCAGAAGCCATATCATGTAGCAAACCTTTGTGTGTAGGAGAAACCTCTGGTTTATGTAAATATGATTGCTGCCTATCCATTATAATTTCATAAGCAACACGTGCTCTTTCAACAATGTCATGATCGAAAGTACCACTAGTGGTTTGAGTATTCAGCAGGTCCTTGTTAGCTGTCCATGCTGGGACTCCGTGATCGTCAACCTTTCTTTTGTAGTCTATACTTGCAGATAAAGCATTTAGATCCACATCATTTGTAGTCAAGTTCTTTTCTTCAATTGAGAATAACCCATTTGACAGTTCATTGTCAAAACTATCTGGGACTAAGTTGTCCAAGTCATTCAACCCCTCTAGCTCAGTAACTGAGGCACTTACCTTATAATGGCAAGAAGGATCTTCATCTTCACACACTTCAAGTATTTTTTCCCTAACAACCTTTTGCATTGGCTCCTCACCATCTTTCTTTTTAAATTTAGCAGGCAAACCAGTAGTGTCTGCACCTGGATCAGGAAAAACGCAATAAGTGAATAAACAAATTAAAACGACAATTTACTAAAATAATATGAATAGATTCAACATTAACTAATTTTCTTGTCTTTAGGTGGCATATTACAATTCGTTACTTATCTTGTGCATCTCGTCAACCCTACCTTCAATTTTTGGTCGATCGGAACTTAAGGGACAAGTTGTTTCATGAGACGGGGTCATCTTTTTTCTCCTCTTATACGTTTTGAGTAATGGAAGAGCACGTGGAAGCAAAAATGACATCATTGACCTCACCAACTCTTGACCTTGAGCCATCTGGGAGCTTGTGTCCTGTGAACCAGAAGATACACCAACGCCAGGTTGTGAGTCGTGTAAGCTTTGAGAGTGGTTGCTTGCATTTTTTATAGTGTTCCTTTCCCCAACCGTAGAAACAGATGCACCAGCACATCTAGGAGTTTGGGTTTCACTTCCACTAACTGACTCTCCAGGAATCTTTGATGCTGAAATACCAATAGCACAGCACGGAGAAGTATGCTTACAGGCTGCAACGGGCTCCTTCTCATCAGATAGGCAATCCTTGACATTTCCAGCAGCAGCACATGTAAGATGTACACTGGCTGAAAAAAAATGCAGATACATATCAGATAATGCTAGAAGCTAGAGTATTGGCAATCCAATAGCTTCATCTGAAAGCTGAAAGAACAGTTGTGATGGCTGGAGAGGAAAAGCTAGAAAATTTACATTGTGAGTGGTCAAAAGTGTCTTCGATGCACTTTTTCAAGTCCTTATGAAATTGAGATCTGTCTGAGATACCAACCCTATCATCAGAACCTTTTGATTTATGTGCTCCATAAAATACATCATCCTGCATATGAAATAAACTCAAAACTTAATTTTAGACTTGAATTACTGTGAGCAACCATTCTTATTTTTATTAGCATTGATAAATCCTATTTCTTCAGTTATGGACACAAAAATAAGGTACTTAAGTTATCAAATAAGAGTTTGGTTTTATGGTCTAGATAGCTGACTTGCATTAATGGGCCAATGAACATGTTTTTGCAATCCAACCAACATAGTCAAAAATTATATATTCAATAAAATAAATATTCATATCACCTTTTTCAAAAATTACGCACAAATTGAAAATTCAATAGAACCATAAGAAATTTGTTATTACCAAAGATATAGATATCTCCTCAAATAAGATTTCTATTTTTCTTAAATAAATATTATCAAATTACATTCTTTTATTTTGAAGTTAAGAAAAGGTGGCAAAGTCAAGCATGTCATAATTCAGAACTCTAGAGCTACTCCAAAGAAGGTGGAGTATTCAGATGAATGGTGCTAAACTAACGGTAAGCACAATGAAAGATGAGAAACTGTGGCAACTAAGTTACGAAAATTAACTAAAACAAATGGTGAAACAGAGAAGAAGCACGGCAACTTTGCTTGTCCAGAGTATCACTTACCTTATTCCAGCCTCAAGCAATGGTGTTCAAAATCACTCTGCGTCATCTTCTTTAGCAAGATAAATAGAGGTTTTACAACTTCAAATTACAAAACCTCACCAAGGTCCATCACCAATTATAACAGACTTTCACTAACCCAAGAGTTCTTGACATTTTTTTGTAGGTAAAAAAGATTACGGTCCACAAGAACATCAACTCTAAATATTTCAAAGGGAACAAGAAGGAATTTGTTTTGGCTCTTGATCAAGGAAGAAATTAAAGGGCTCAACGTGAGTATATGAAAAGGTTAATTTATTGCGCAAAACACCAAAAGAAGTTATATAAATAGAAGAAAAATGTTTGGTTAAATTATGATCATATCAAGCAATACAAATGCAGTAACAAAAACTTTGATGCCAAACTAGTTTGGGTAGGCAAACAAATATAAACCAATGGTTGCCTGAATAAAGGACAACACAAATTAAGGAAAACGAGCTATCAACCACGACCAGTGTGATGAATAATTCGTATGCACCCAAATTGATAAATCTTATGACACAAAGAGGACGCTTATTGATGCTTATTGTGTTTTCAGTTTATCACATGTACACCAAAACAATCAATATCAAACAGATACATCCACCCAGACATTGAAATTCAGTTCAACATGTAGAATACATATTAGATTGAGGACAACAAAGTAGATAATATAGACAACTAATGTAATATAAAATCCTCAAAATGATTACAATAACTTAGGGAAGAATACATCAAGATAAACTTTGGAGTAAATGTAGCTACATACCATGTTATTGCCACCTTGGAGTTGTGGATTATCATGGTTAACTTGCTTCTTAGAAGTTTCCTGGTGTGAACCATCTCCATCCACAGTACTTCCACCTTTAAATTCATTACATTCTTCCATTTTTGTTGACAAATCCATATTGCTTGGACTTACTTTGGGTGCACCATCTACAATTCCATTAGGTTGAAATTTATCATGGATATTTTCATCAGCTTGATTAGCAAAGGTGGTAAGATGGATTTTCTGTGATCCAGCATCATGGCCACGTCCACAAGTTTGCCTGCTTTCTACTCCTTCCTTTGAAGAATATATACTCACTTCTGAATCAAAAGATGCAGTTTGACTGTTTAAACCACATTGAGATAAAGAATCGTTGTTTGCAGCTTGAGTTTCCTTCTGTTTTAACTGGGATTTAGGAGTTGCCAGGTTACTGATACTGACACTTTTAAATTTATTAGCATACTGTCTTCTGCTTCTTTTTCTCGTCCACAACTGCTTACCCAAGTATAGCTTCAAGTTTGGATATAAAATTTGCTCTTGTATCCGCTTTTCATTTCCTAGCTTGGGTATAACATTGGAAAATATTGTGGGAGCCGTGCTTTGTTCTGCTGTTCCACCTATATTTGACACAAGCTCACGGAAGAGTCGCTGCACTGATGGATTTCTGAATCCAAAGTACTACACTTCGAAAGCAAAACAAGAACAGAATAAGCTAGCTGAATAGCCCCATACATGCCAAAAGCCATGTATTGCCCAACACCAACATGGACATTGACAAGTGTAAAGAAGAGGAAACAGGCTACCCATCTCTTTTGGACTAGTAATAGAAAAGACTAGTGAAGAAATCACATATGACGAAAATTATAAAGATGATGAATACCCCTTAGAGAATATTTGTCTATTGATCTACTTTTGGCTTTATAGACGAAAAAATTACATAATTGAGAACACCGAATATTTAATTCAGCAAGTCAGGATACTAAAGAATGGGACTCCTAGAAAAATTTCCACTTATGATATAATACATGTATACAACCACTATATGACAGAAACAATAACTGCAGCAAAACAGAGGAACAAAGAACTGCTACCCAAGAGAACATAAAAAGTTCCCCGGGCTTCACAAATAGTAGCTTTCAAATCATTGGATTCTTATATTCAGGATTGAGTATTAAGTATATACTTAAGCTATTTCCTCAATCTGCTGATCCTAAAATGCAGGTTTCTGTCAAGTTCAATAGGGATCATGTCTCACTTAGAAACACAAAATTCTAAATGTATTGCAAGAAAAAATTAACCTTACCTCAATTCCATCTATATTGGTGTAGTTGCTCCTAACAGTGGGGCCGTTCTTCTTTACGTACTTCTCCCAAACGATATTAGGTGTGTGCCCAGAGTAAGAATTTCCATCAGCTGAAGTGATCTGTACGTACCCATTGCTCATAAAAAACTTATGCACATTGCAATTACTTTGATAATGGAAAAGAAAAAGGCCTTCAAGAGAAAAAAAGAAAATTCATATTTCCACCATAAAGAGGGGTCCTTTTGGACCTTTCCGTATTTCCATCCTTAAGGCGCTTCCATGGTGACTTCTAACAGCACAATACCCAACAGGATAAGGAAACCGATCCTTTCCCTGCAAACAAGATAATAGGCAAAATTATGTTAAAATGTAAAGATGGTCTCTGATAGTTCAGACTTATTACACTAATAGTTCAAATTGGCTATTTAAGTGCAGTGGTCCAATTTAGTTTGAACTTTGATGGCTGTGAAGTTTGATTTGTTTTTTTTGGCTCAATGGATCACCCAAACAGAACCAAACCATGATTTGCACTGAATTAGTTTTGTATGAGTAATCATGTAGATATAATAAACTTTAAATGGCATATTTAAAGGCTCCAACAAATCAGCAAAACATAAGTGCGCCAAGGCAGCAATTAGCTTGTGATAGTCGTCCTAATTCAAAACCAAGCAATGTACTTCAAATTTAGCAGTGGTTGGATAACTGGATGGAGTTCCAGTGATCATTGGCTACTTTTGCATTTCCTCTGCAACATTTGCATTGCAAAAATCACATACATGGATCGAACAATGGTTCCATCACAATCCAAACCATTTAGCAAACCTGAATATGACTAGGGTGTCATTATGAAGCACTGTATCAAAGTCAGATTCAATGGAAAAGCTTAGTTCATTCTCTCAACGAGTCAAAAATTAAAGTGTTTTTGGCATTTGAATCATCATGGACGAAGTTGAAATGACTATCAAAATTGTTTGCATTTGTGATATATTGTGAAATGACAAGCTGACTATTGTACTTCTCATCAATGGGGTCAACCAGAAACAACCTCTCTTATTAGCTAAGGAGACAAGCTTTGTTTTTGGCTTCATTTTCTTTTCGAATTGGGAATCAAATCCGTAACAACCATACTATAAAAATGCGATCGGTTTGCACGAAAACCTTGAGAAGTGGGAATATTGGACTTCTAAGATTGATTTTGCGTGATTGGTTTGCAGGAAAACTCAAAAATTCTAAAACCGGAGTTTCATGGCCTCTAGAAGTTGTACGAGAGAGGATGTCCTCTACTTCCTTTCGTTACATTATAAAAACGGATGATTTCCCTTCATTTAAATGCAAATATATATATAAACCATCAGAAACTGAACTTCTACAAACTAGCGTTGTGGAACTGAAGTTTTAAATTTCCCTCTACTTCCTACGCCCTAATGAACGATTAGGATCGAAATGCGGTTCGAAACAGACACCAAGATAAAGATCTCCACAAGTAATCTCATCTACTTCACAACTTCAACTTTCTTTTTCACATGAAACCACAAAAGCATCGGCACCGATTTGGAAAAAGTGGGAATGGGGGTTAGGGTTGGTCACCCTGGTGTGGCTCCAATACTTCTTCTCCCAGGGACCGGAGAACAGGGAGCCGACGGATACCAACTCCAGCACGTAATCGCCGGCGCCGGTGGGGTCAGGGGTTGCCATTTGAGATCGGTCGACGCCAGACTGGGTTTTACTTGATTCTCCGCCCCCCCAATGTTCACGTTTAAATACCGCCAAATACATCTCCTCTCTTACTGTAAATCGGCCGGATAATACCCAGACCCGGCCCACTAAGAAAGTGGATTGGTGGGTTAAAGGTGCCAAACTGATTGGATACCGGTATTACATGTATCCATATTCCATATTCATATTTGATCACCTAGATATCAAAAATGTATATTCATATTCTTAAAAAATAGATACAGATATTTCTTAAACGGATACGGATATATGCAATGTACACATACAACATAAAATTGTTATATAACATGACATTTTACATAATTTTTTACCTCTAAGTTGAATAAAATTATATCTAATTATGCTACTTGAAATGCAACAAATCTTATGTGTAATAGTAAAATTTTAAGTAAAGATTAAAAGTTCTCATGAAAAAATCACTAATTTAAACATATAAATGAAAAAAAAACATTATATTAGTTCTACGCATATTTGTATTCGTATCCTGACAAAAATATGTATATTTGTATTTGTATTCACGAAAATTCAAAATTCAATATACTGTACGTGGTGGGTAGGGGACTAGGGGTATGAACTTTTAAAAACAAGTATACAAGTGTACATTTTACCCATTTAGAGGGAGGTGACGTGTATGGTGGTCATATACTCATACGTACTTATCTTGTGCATGCCTCGTTGCACTCGTACCCTTGCCACGTATGTTTTGTAACATCCCGAAACAGCGGAAAATTTAAAATTTATCATCAACTTGTCAGATACCAATAATCAAAAGACGAGATTGATACTTCTAATAAAACATCCAAGCGGTGCATCATATTACATCCGAGTTTCTCAAAAGCTACATGATTATTTCAGAATAACAAAAGAAAATACAAGTAATCATGTCGACCTCGGTGGTCTGAACGAGAGAATTTGATCCCAAAATGCGCCCGTCGTCGTCACCCAACTGGACCTACTGCGATCCTGAAATAAAACATGCAACAACAATGCCTGAGTTTCCATAAGAAAACTTTGTATGACAAGCTCACCTATATGAATGCAGTAGTACAAATGAATCTATCATACTAGTAGCATGTCATGTCATTAACAGTAAGGAAAACAATTCCCCCGAAGGGTAAAACATGACATCAGTCCGACAATCAATATCGGGTCTCTCTTGGAGACCTACCGTAGGCACATACGATCTAACGAAACAAGACGTAACGCTCCCCACATGGACTATACTAAACATGGGGTTCGGCAAGAAGTGTCTGTCAGGTTCACGTCATAAGAAAAATAGATATGTAACTTCGTGGTCAAACCACCCCAACGGAGTCGTCGTTCGGTTGGTCCACCAATCATCATTTCAGTAGGTGTCCAGCTGAGGAAAACATAACCGGAACATCAATGAAATGATCAAACACTTCCCTTCAGTTAGATTTTTGTTAGAGCTCAATCGAGTTTTCCATTGGCCGAAGTTAGCGTTGATGACTAGAACTTTGGTGGCAGTTCTCGTCTTCTACAACAATTCAGAGTTGTACGTAAATTCTAAGATTTACAGGATTTTATTTGATTATAGCATTTGACAGATAAAACTTAAAATTGATTTAAATGTCCAATTTAGTAAAATAAGTTCAACGATAAATGGAATGAGAAAGCTTTCGACAATTTGGCACGGCCATTATAATAATTATTATTAATAATCGTGCTGTCTCTTTCTATTTTACAGTACCCATTCTGATGTAGAATTGCTCGTACTTTTAGATGATTTTTTAGAGCAAATATTTTTTATTAATTAATGGTATTTTTTTATTAATTAATGGTATTTTTACGGAACCCACTACTGACGGTTAGTGTCCGTCGGTAAAGATTAATTCTCTTGCAGTGTCTTTTGCTTTTGTTGTTACAACATTGCAATTATAGAATTTCCATTGAATTTTCAGTCTGAAGCACAATGCTTTTCTCAACTACGATGTTTTCATCCTAATGATCTACATTGTAGGGCTATTGTATAGAGTTCTTATATGAAACAAAAAAGAAGAAGTGGGTAATCACATAATCAAAGCAAAAGAAACCGACGCCAAAGTATAGTGTAAAGTGAAAACGTTTAATTAAAACCTTAGTTTTTACTAAAAAATGAAATATCATAAACCACATAGGCGATCACCCCCCTCGATAATACTTTGACTGGAGTTATTTTGATATACACATCATATCTAACTTATCATGTCTATCAGTCTATCTATTATAACCTATATTAATCCAAGGAAATTATTAAGAAATTAAATTCACCAATAACTAAGCAGGTACCATGTACTGTTAAACACGTTAGCACATGAAAATTACTGGCAGTACTTTCAGGACCATGGCTAATGCAATTTGCAACACATATTGATTTTGTCAGTGACCTATGCTAGAGCCTATAAAAAAATTACACATCCGCATGTAGCCATGTAGATTATAGGTAACATAGCTATGTCCCTATGAAATCTATATCTTTATCTGAAAGATTTGTTATATGTGTGTTGCTAGATCTTAAAACAAATCTAGCCGAAGACATGAAACACAGTAATATTATCAAAAGAAAAAAAGAAAAAGACATGAAACACAGTAAAAGAGCACCCTAGTCACATTGGACAAGATTAATTGATGTTTCTGCAACGCTGGTTTGAGATTGTTGGAAGCATTTGGATCAAGAATCTAACTTGCTTTCTTTGTAAATTGTGTCCATCATAAAGGGGAAAAGCAGCCCAAAAAACAAGTAATTAAGATTCTTGTAAAAAATCCAAATGCCTCCAAGAATCTAGAAATTAACACCACCACTCTAGAAATATCATATATATCTAATTTGATGCAAATATGAATTTAGTTTCTACAGTAGAAGAACAAAACCACCTGTAGTGATCCTACACCTTCTATCTGCTAGCAGGCAGGCAGGTTCGCAAGTTCCTAACTTTACATCATTAATTACTCGCAAGAAATCAAATTTATTCTAAATTAAACAAGAAATTAATCAATAAAAATATATAAAAGTGCACATAAATGAAGTGATCCGTAGTTGTATTTTATTTGTATTTATAACCCAAAAGAGAAACTAAAGAAACAAAGGACACTAGAAATTAAGAAGAGGGTGGATCAAATCTATCAAATAAAAGAGACGGATAACTATATTTGTAGGTCATTTACTCACTGTAAATTTTCTTTATATTTGATGGACTTGACCCTCTAATACACTTGCTGTCTGTAGAGAGAGATCAAGAATTGATCTCCACAGCTGAGCACTTGATCGAGCCCAAGGCGATGTCGATCTCGATCAAATTGTCCTCCTCATTTATCTCCGACAACAACTCCATGAGCCCATGTTTTCTAAACAACAACTCTATCGAGAATTCCGGTCGGCAATCGCATTGACCACTCGAATTTACCGAATGCCTATCCGGTAGTGCTATCTCGATCATACCCTCATCATCAGAGATCGAATCCTCAGCAGTTGACACACCATCACCTTCAACGCTAAGCGAGTCCACAACTTCACCATCTCCGCTACAACAATCCGCTTCCTCGGGTAACTCTCGGGACTCTTCCGGCGTTGCCTCGGCCTTGGTGGTGGTGGAAGTGGAAGTTGGATTGTAGTAGTAATTTACATTGTTTATCTTGCACAAGACCATTGACAATGCGAAGGTGGCAAGAGCCGTAGTGAATATGGTAGGTAAGGCAGTTGAAGAGAGGACAAAGCAAAGAACAAAAGGAGCAAGGAGGAGTAAGGAATCCATTGTGGTAACAAGAAGAAGAGTAAGAACTAAGAAGTTGGGAGATACTTGTTTTGTTTGTGGATAGTGGCTTGAGGTAGTAGTGGTGGTGTGAAATAGTAGACTCTACTAGGGTACACAATTCCCACTGTTAGGGTTAAAAAAAAAGCCTAATACCTATTAGGGTTTTTTGCTCCAGTACATATCAAAAGGTTCAAAATTGGCCTAATACCTATGATTTCTCAAAAATTGTTTTGATACCTATAAAAAAGATGAAAATTGTTTTAATGCAGTTCCGTTAATGTGGGACTCACTTCTGTTTGTTGTCGTTAACGGATTCCATTATGGCGTCGTTAAATGAAATAATTAACAAATGTATTAACCTAATAATTAAGTAATTAAGAAAAATTGTTGTGGTACCCATCCTAACAATTAAAATTGGTATGCTACCCATCTAAAATATTATAATTGGTATAATACCCATGAATTTTGAAAAAAAAAACTTTTATTTGTTAAAAATGTGGTAAATCCAACTTGTTACATGTTCCAACAATAAATTGATAAATTTCGTTTAATCTTTATATTTTGAAAATATCTAAATTATAATTTGAAAAATATCAAATTATAAAGATTAAACGAAATATATCATGTTATTTGTTGGAACATGATATATTTCGTTTAATCTTTATAATTTGATATTTTTCAAATTATAAATTAGATATTTTCAAATTATAAAGATTAAATGAAATTTATCACGTTATTCGTTGGAACATGTAACAAGTTAGATTTATCACATTTTTAACAAAACATATTTTTTTGTCAAATTTATAATTTGAAAATATCAAATTATAAATATTAAACGAAATTTATTATGTTATTTGTTGGAACATGTAACAAGTTGGATTTACCACATTTATAACAAATAAAAGGTATTTTTTTCAAAATTCATGGGTATTATACCAATTATAATATTTTAGATGGGTAGCATACCAATTTTAATTGTTGGGATGGGTACCACAATAATTTTTCTTAATTACTTAATTAGTGGGTTAATACATTTGTTAATTATTTTATTTAACGGTGCCGTAACGGAATCCGTTAACGGCAACAGACAGAAGTGAGCCACACATTAACGGAACTGCATTAAAACAATTTACATCTTTTTGATAGGTATCAAAACAATTTTTGAGAAATCATGGGTATTAGGCCAATTTTGAACATTTTGATATGTACTGGAGCAAAAAACCCCTTTCTGAAATCTCAAGTTGAATGGTGTTTTTGCATTTTTTGCTCTTTACTTTGGTAGCATTTGGATTAATGGCCTTTGGTTTTAGTTGGTGTCCTTAATATAATGGATCCTTATACACGGACGCGGGCGTTCGTGACGCACGCTGACCATGGTCAGTACAATCAGCAGTCCAGTCAGCAAAATTCAAATATCTTTTACTTTTTGAACTTAACTAAGTATCATATTTATTTTGTGTCACATGTAATTTTTAATTTCCCGATGCCACATTTCGATTCCCAATGCAACATTTTCGTTTACTCATGCAACCTTTTCCCAATGCAATTTTTTCTGAACAGACTTAATTTAATCTGGACAGACACAAAACTTATTCTGGACAGATACACAACTTATTCCGGACAAACTTTGAACTTATTATGCACACACATAGAACTTATTCTGGACAAACTTTGAAGTTATTATGGACACACACAGAACTTATTGTGGACAGACTTTGAACTTATTCTGAACAAACACAGAACTTATTCTGGACAGACTTTGAACTTATTCTGGACAAATACAAAACTTATTATAGACACACTTTGAACTTATTATAGACAGACACACAATTTATTATGGACAAATTTTGAACTTATTATTGACAGACACACAACCTATTCTGGACAGACTTTGAACTTATTATGGACAAACTTTGAACTTATTATGGACAAACACACAACCTATTCTGGACAGACACACAACCTATTCTGAACAAACTTTGAACTTATTCTGGACAAACTTTGAACTTATTCTTGACAGACTTTGAACTTATTCTGGACAAACTTTGCACTTATTAGGGACACACACAAAACTTATTCTGGACAGACTTTGAACTTATTATGGACAAACACAGAACTTATTATGGACAAACTTTGAACTTTTTATGGAAATACACACAACCTATTTTGGACAGACTTTGAACTTATTCTGGACAGATTTTGAATTTATTATGGACAACAAACAGAACTTATTCTGGACAGTCATACAACTTATTCTGGAAAATCACAGAACTTATTCTGGACAAAATAAGGTGTTCGTCTGTCCATTTTATGTCGTGGGTTTTTCCGTCGGGGAATCAAAAGTTGCATTGAGAAAATAAATGTTGCATTGGGAGAGTATAAGTTGTTAGTGACACAAAATAAATTTATTATTCAATAAATTTCAGAAAAGAAAAGACATTTGACTTTTGATTACTAGACTGTTATTGCTGACTGGACTGACCACGTCAGCGCGTGTCCCGGACGTAAGCATCCATTAATCATTTTCCTAATATAATACCCTCTGATTTAGACGTATTATGACTCATACAATCTAATTTGATAACGTAAGCCGAATAAGTTCTCAAATTATATTATTTAAATCAACTTTCTATTGTGTTGTTTTCATGGTCTTTGATCTTGTTTTCTTCGAATTTGATCTAGTTATGCTGAAAACGTTGTCGAATTTTGTTATAATTTTACTAAATTTTCATATTTGCATCGTCAATATTATAATTTCAGTGTCTTAGAATTACAAAAGCGTACAATTTTGCATCATATATTCGCATCAACAAAGGTTTCTTTAACATTAAAATCACATTATCATAAACAAAATTATATCCATTTACGCATCAAAATCAATATCTATTTGTAGAATAATCAATGGAGGTTATCTTTGACATTATGAAATCAAATCTGAGAATATATGCGATAATATTACTTCAATCATATTCTGGAAGTGATAGTAGCGGTGTGCATAACCCGGGTCGGTCCGGACCGGAACCATCCGGTACGGACATTTCTCAAAATTCGGTTTCGAACCGGTCCTTACCGGACTGGTCCGTTTTTTGTTTTTATATTTTAAGGTTAAAAACCGGTTCTGGACCAGACCGGAACATACCGAATTCGATCGGTCCGGTCCATACCAGTTCGGTTCGGTCCGATCTCCGGTCCGGACGTCGGATAAAAATCCGGTATGGTCAGGACCGGATACACAACCCTAAGTGACAGTAAAGTTCGTTTGGATGTAATAAATTCAATGTTTTGGGTTGCAAAAAACTATTTTTGCAAGCTTGTCTGGAATCGAGATACTTGTTAGCCTATAAGAGCACCCTTAACGAGTGCTCTTTGGGGTAGGGTCTAAGGGGGACTTGACCTCAACCCCTCTTAATGGGGGGCGGACTCAGGTCAGGTCCCGACCTGGGTCGACGACCCGACTGGGGGACGACCCGGGTTGGCTTAAATTGTTTTTTTTTGTTAATTTGTTTTTGTTTTTTTTTTATATTTGTTGTTTAATATATAAATGATATATGTATAGTCATTTATATAATTATAATTTATTCGTGAAAATTAAAATAAATAAAATAATTAATGAAAATTAATAAGATAAATGTAAATAATTAATTAAAATTAGTAAAAATAAATGTAAGTAATTAAATAAAATTACCTAGCAAAATAGAACACATGAATTTACCCAGATTCACCAAAAAACGCATTAGTAACCCAAAAAATCGGCAGAGAATTACTAATAAATTTCAAAAATAAAAAATCTTCAGGGGGCACTTCTCCTTTGCCACCCCCGTCACCTCACAGACAAGGTGGAACGTCGTTCGTTTACCGGGGAGCGAGACCCCTGACCGACCTGTTGGAGTGATCGTTATTAAATCTACTTTTTTGAAAATTTTGGCAATTAACATAATTTAATTAAATTAAGTTACTGTAGAAATAATTTATTTAGTAGTTTATGTGTGTTTTGTGATGAAATAGAAAATGAGGTAAAAAAATATCTGGATGAGAGAGTGTTGGAAGTGTGGTTTGAGTTAAGAAGTGAAAAATGGGTTGGGTTGTGTGGTGGGTTGCATAGTATTTTTTACTGATGTGACGGAGTGAGAAACTTGATTGGTGGAAAAAATGAGGTTGGGGTTAACGATGCTCTAACTCATGAGAGGAGTTTCTTGTTTCTGGACCCACAATATAAAATCAAGTGTTTACAAACAAAAACTGCTAAGAGGGCCACTGAGACGAATCTTAAAACCACACTTTGCCTGATCTAACATCCTTCGCGAACCAAAATTTTGAGGAGGATTATGGATCATGATGTTTCGCTAACTAAGTATGATTTCATGCAAACCATACCATTAGAAGTGAGTACCATCATAAATGGAGAATATAGATGCAAAAAACCCTTGTTAAATATTTCTTTACCTTGGTGTGGACACTCCATCATTCCTTAACGGGCGGTCCATGCAAATCTTGTACTGAAGCTCTTGGTATCCCCAAAGCTCAAATTTAATTGGCGAGTGGGTTTTGGGCTCCAAGAGCTTAGAAACAGGGTTGGGGCATGTGCAAGTATTGTAGCTCAACACATGGCAGCTTCCATCCAACTTTTTGCTTAAAAAGGTTGTTAACCCAGTTGTAGTTCCCCGTCTTCCACATTTTCCCGCACATCCACCCGAAAAAAGATGTTTCTCATAACCAATCTAATCCCATGGTGCATGGCACGGCAGGAGTAAGTACTGTTGGGATGTGGTATTAGGGTTTCTTTTGTGCAAGTGGTTAATCAACTTGTTGTACACGTGTCAATTTCTTATGCTCTACCTAACCCTAGTTACCCAATTTTGCAATAGTTTGAATTTGAATGGTTTTTCCAAACCCTAAACAGTTTTACATCAGTTAAGGTTAGAAGGTTCTTCCCAATAATAAAGTTTGTGACTCGAATTCGGTCGTCAACTAGATGTAAATCAGAGTGAAAACTCTGCGGAAGAACATATGGAAACAAAAGCGCATTCCTTGAATTTTGAAGGATCAGTGGAGTGATTCAATGATTTTACGAGGAAACGCAAGATCATCATGTGTTCTACGATCATGAGCCAAGAGGTGGTCTCGCCAATCTGGGAGCAATTGTTCTAGGTTTTACAACTTACAAATTTATGTGAGTGGGAAAATTAGGAATGAAAATGACTCGCATGCAAGAGATTTTTTTGTGTCGAGTTGGACTCTAGGAGTGTAACGGTGCAACTCCTCTAAGCACTACTTCATGCCTCTCAAAATCCTAACCACAAAAGCTCCTCCCAAAATCTTATTTTCATCCTTAACTATAAGCGTTTAATTAAGAGCCTAATTACGTATACTAATCACATCCAAACCCTTTGAAATGTGTCTCTAGAGACAAAATTGAATTCTGGTTGAAAGGTCAACCTATGTACCGAAATGTTTATTCGCTTTGAAAAGATGTTACAACTTGAGATAACTCAACCATCGTCACTAATTATGATCCCGGACGATTTTGTCATCTTTACATGACCCGGTCATCTTTGCATGACCGGATCACAACTGCGTCTAAGAACACCGTTAGTGGTGCTCTAAGATGCATTAACCAAATATTAGAGATTTGAATCCCAACAACAACTACAAAGCTACGTTTTTCTTATCCCACTTCCTACAGCTCTCTCAACAGTCCCAAATCGTTTGATAATTGCTGCCTTTTCAGGATACAGTTTAGAGCACCACTAAAGGTGCTTTTAGACACCCGGTCATGGTAGAGATGATCCGGTCATTTTTGCCTGGGTCGTTCTATTAAAAAAATGATTTTTGCTTATTTTTGTTTTGTTTTTGTTTTGAATTTTTAATTTTTTTGTTTTGAGTTTTTTAATTATTTTTTTGAAAATACGTTTTATAATTGTTTTGATTTTTAGAATTTTATTTAGAATTTTTACCAAGATGGATCCTAAAACGATGTGGAGGTGAAACATGTTGTGGGTTGTGGTTAAGATGTAAATAATGTAGGAAATAGAAAAAAGTGAGTTGAGGAGAGAAAAAAAACTAATGTGAAAGAGAGAGAAGAGAGATAATGTTGATGACCAAATCGTTTGGGATCATGGTTAGTGACTACATGGATGTTCAAACAATATGCTGTTAGAAATAAGTATGTTCTAATACATTAAGAACATGATAAACAACAAGATCTACTACTAAATTCTATATAAAATAACATTAATGAAAACACTTACAACTAGATGTCAAAGACATCTTGAAGAACGTAAAGCGGAAGCGAAACTTTAGGGAAGTGATCTTCAATTGTTTTCCCTAGACTTGATGATGGATGATCCTCTTGAATTTTGGGAGAAAATTTAGAGAGATGATGGTGAAAATTAACTAGGGCAACAATTGGGACCAAAAACCTTTATTTATAGAATTTTGTGTGTGGTAGTTCCTTCCATCAAAATAACTACCCACTAACACACTAAATGGATATGCATGGCTTTAATTAATTACTTAATGAAATAATTCATAGGCCACATAATAATAACATTCTCCCACTTGGCCGTAACATCAATTATCATTAGTTCCATTTACAAAAGCACATACAAAAATTGGCCAACATAAATTTCATTAAAACATATACCTCACTCAGTCGGAATCACCAAGCCAAACCAATGTAGTCAAATAATTAACGTCATCATTTGACCCCCATCAATTATGGTATTTGGTAATCTTTCCAAATTCAGTCAACATAAGTCATTAGGTTCATAAATTTGTTTGCTTAAATAATAATATTGTGCACAAGAAATAAGAAGCAAACTTTTACAAATCAAAGTCAAACACATCATTGAAGCTTCAACATATAATGTCATACACATTAGTCATTAACAACATTACATTACATTTACCAAACCCATGCCGGCAACATGCTCTCTAAAGAGACTGGGTGGTAGAGCCTTTGTTAGTGAATCAGCTAACATTGCTCGTGTTCTTATGTGTTGTATGACAATAGTACCATCTTTGACTTTGTCTCTAACAACAAGATATTTGATGTCAATCCATTTGGATGCACCACTTGATTTGTTGTTTTTAGAGAAGAAAACAGCAGCTTCATTATCACAAAATAATGTGAGTGGTCTCGAAATACTATCAACTACTTGAAGCCCAGGTACAAAATTCTTTAACCAAACGGCTTGAGCAGTAGCCTCGTAACATGCCACAAATTCTGCTTGCATTGTGGAAGATGCCCGTAAAGACTGCTTGGCACTCTTCCATGATATTGGTCCCCCTGCAAGCATATATATGTAACCCGACGTGGATTTCTTACTGTCAATGCATCCAGAAAAGTCAGAATCAGAATAACCAATAACTTCAAGGTTATCTGACTTTCTGTAAGTAAGCATATAGTCTTTTGTCCCTTGTAAATAGCGTAAAACCTTTTTGGCAGCTTTCCAATGATCCATCCCTGGATCTATTTGATATCGACCAAGCATACCAACTGCAAATGCCAAATCAGGACGTGTACAAACTTGAGCATACATTAAACTTCCAACCACTGAGGCATAAGGAATTTGCTTCATTTGTACACGTTCTAATTCATTTTTAGGACACTGTAATTTGCTAAATTTGTCACCCTTTACAATAGGAGCAACACTTGGGGAGCAGTTTTGCATGTTATATTTTTTAAGTATTTTCTCAATATATGCCTTTTGAGATAATCCTAAAATCCCACGAGACCGATCTCGATGAATTTCAATGCCAATAACATAAGTGGCTTCACCAAGATCCTTCATTTCAAACTTGTTTGAAAGAAATCGTTTGGTCTCATATAACATGTCTAAATCACTACTGGCTAGCAAAATATCATCCACATACAAGACGAGAATGATAAACTTACTCCCACTAACCTTAAGATATATGCATTGATCAATCACATTTTCTTTAAATCCAAAGTTAGTTATCACCTCATCAAACTTAAGATACCATTGTCTAGATGCTTGTTTTAAGCCATATATGGATTTCTTTAATCGACATCCCATATGTTCCTTGCCTTTTACGACAAAACCTTCTGGTTGTGTCATAAAAAGTTTCTCTTGCAAGTCACCATTAAGGAATGCAGTTTTTACATCCATCTGATGTAATTCTAAATCATAATGAGCTACTAAGGCTAAAACAATTCTAAGTGAGTCTTTCTTTGAGACTGGAGAAAATATATTATCAAAATGGATGCCTTCCCTTTGTGTAAAGCCTTTAGCGACAAGTCGGGCCTTAAATCTTTCGATGTTACCTTTGGAGTCTGTCTTGGTCTTATAGACCCATTTACATCCTATTGGCTTAGATCCAGTTGGTAAATCAACAAGGTCCCAAACTTCATTAATTTCCATCGATTTCATCTCTTCATTCATGGCTTCTAGCCATTGAGATGATTTATCGCTCATAATGGCTTCATTAAATGAGGTAGGATCCTCTCCATTGCCAATATCGCATCCTTCGGTTAGGTATACAATATAATCATTAGAAATTGCAGATTTTCGCTCCCTCTGCGACCTACGTAAAGGTTCTTCAGGAGGTTCAGGAGCTTCATTAGTGTGGGGTTCTTCATTAAGTAGTGGATTAGTTGTGTCTACAACATCCAAAAGAGGTGTTGAACTTGAAACCTCACGGATAATCGGGATTGGAACGTAAGTCCGATTTTCCTCGAGATTCACTTTTCTAATTTCACTACTCCCACTATTCTTGCCATTTTCTAAAAATACAGCATGTCTTGTTTCAACAATTCTAGTGGTATGAGATGGGCAATAAAAACGAAAACCTTTGGATCTATCTGGATAACCGATGAAATAACAACTAATGGTTTTAGGGTCAAGTTTCTTAATTTGTGGATTGAAGATTTTAGCTTCAGCATGACAACCCCAAACACGTAAGTATCCCAATTTGGGTTTTCGACCTGTCCACAATTCATAAGGTGTTTTCGGGACAGATTTACTAGGAACCCTATTTAGAATATGTGTGGCTGTCTTTAATGCTTCCATCCATAGATAATCAGGCAAGTCAGTGTTGCATATCATACTTCGTACCATATCCATAAGTGTACGATTTCGTCTCTCAGCTACACCATTTTGCTGGGGATCCCCCGGCATTGAAAACTGATGAACGATGCCATTAGCTTGAAGAAACAAAGCAAACGGACCTGGATTTTGTCCCGAGTCGGTGTGTCTACCATAATACTCACCTCCTCTATCTGACCTCACTATTTTAATTTTAAGGTTCAATTGATTTTCAATTTCTGCCTTAAAAATTTTAAATTTTTCTAGTGCTTCAGATTTTTCATGAATAGGGTATACATAACCATAACGAGAATAATCATCAATGAACGTAATAAATGATTTGTGCCCGTTAAGACTCGAAGTAGGGAAAGGTCCACATATATCTGTGTGGATAATTTCCAATAGTCCCCCACTTCGAGTAGCCCCTCTCTTAGTTCCTTTAACATACTTTCCTTTAATACATTCAACGCAATCATCAAAATCAGAAAAGTCTAATGTAGGAAGAATTTCATCTTTAACGAGACGTTGCATTCTGTCTCGAGAAATATGACCTAAACGACAGTGCCATAATTTTGATGAATCTCCACTATCACGATTTCTTTTGATTCCACGTTGCCAACTATTGACACTATTCACATTCATAGACAACAAAGACTTAGTCGATGAATAATTCAGATGCAGTTTGTAGAGGTCACCCTCTAAAATTCCAGAACCAACAAAACAAGAGTTATAATAAAGTTTAAGCATTCCATTTCCAAACTGACATAAATAACCACAAAGGTCAAGTTTAGATACCGAAATTAAATTTCGAACAACAGAGGGAATATAAACTACATCATATAAATAGAGGACAAAACCATTCTTTAATACTAAACGAATGGTTCCAACAGCCTCAACTTCAGTCTCTTGCCCGTTAGCAACTTTAAGTTTCCTTCCTCCCTTTGGGAGTTTGGTCACAGAATGGAATTCCTGCAATGAGTTCGTAATGTGCACAGTTGCACCAGTGTCAACCCACCATGTATGTGAAGGAACATCAACTAAAAAGGATTCATAAATCATAAAATTAGTTTCATTACCCTTCTTAGCGAGCCATGCTTTAAAGCCATCACACTCCTTCCTTACATGTCCAAACTTCTTACAAAAGTGACATTTCGGAGTAAAAGCAGGCTTTGTACCAGATGTACTTGCTTTGTCATTAGCAACAACCGCCTTCATTTTCTTTTTCCCTTTACCATTACCATTAAATTTTCTCTTTGTTGGACCATTAAAGGCAAGGTGTGCAAAGTCAGGTTTTTCAATTTTAAGCCTTTCTTCTTCTTCAACACACATAGCAATTAATTCGCTCATTTTCCATTTCTCTTTCTGCGTATTATAATTGATCTTGAAAGGACCAAAATGCACAGGCAGAGAAGTCATAATAAAATGAACAAGAAAACCTTCAGAAATTGCCATATCCATGCCTTTCAGTTTTGCGGCCATATCACTCATCATCATGATATGTTCACGTATACCGCTAGTCCCATTATACTTGGTTGTGAGCATTTTCATTATAAGGGCACTTGCATTAGCTTTGGAAGTCCCCTTAAACTGCTCTTCAACAGAAGCCAAATACTCTTTTGCATTAAATGTCTTGTTAGCACTATCTTTTTCAGGGATTGCTCCCCGGATAGCAGGAGTAATAGAACTCTTCATAATCATTAGTGACATGCGATTAGAACGCTCCCACTTTTCATAATTGGCCTTTAGTTCGTTGGAACTAGTGGCTGTAGGAGGTGTGGGAGCATCCATACGAAAAGCATGATCGAGTTCCAAAACACCTAGACATATTTCTATTTGCTCCTTCCAAGTAAGAAAATTTGTTCCATTAAGGGGTTCAATTCCAGATAGTTGTGATGTAATATGTGATGTATTCAATGCTGCAAAATTATCAAAATATATATGATGCTTACTTTCATTAACTACATAAACCACACGAGAAACAAATGACATAATAACATTAATTAACTGTAATCTAACAGTTAACAAACTGAAATTAACATTAAATACTCAAAAATATTTCAGTTAATTCATAACCGTTTTGCATAATTATTAATCTAAGTTGGTACGATTAATAACATGCACATTAATATACATTTATAAATCAATTTACATCACCGTTGGGCAGAAAATAAATTGATTTACAAAATCATTAGTCATAAGAGAATTTATAAAATAAATCATGTCTATAATTAAAGTTGGTAAAATTATGTCCATGATTTATCATACATAAAAATTATGATTTAACACCACAAGATAACCATCACAAAATTTTATTTAACAAAAGAAAATCGACAATTAAAGTTGGTAAAATTGACGATAATCAGTCGTTAAATATATCATAATATGGTTAATAATTTTTCATAAGGCAAACATGTACAATAATTTTCCGTTGGGTCAATTATTATACATGACAATCATAATTTTACATTTTTTTTTATTATAAAATGTATAAATCATATTTAGAATTGCATTAGCATGAATCTCATAATATCGTGATGTTAAATTTCTCTCAATAAATGTAAGAAGATCATCGTCGTTAATTATAATCCATAATAAACAAAATTGTAATAATAGAAAAGAAAATAATCACGATTGCAAATTATCCAAACAGAGAAAAATTAACCAACTTGCACGTTCCTTCGTCATGTCATCTTCATTCAGTTATTAATTTATAGACAAACATATATGGACAAATTAATCATGCACGATTGAGGGCAAACAAAATCACATAAAATTGGAAGATGTTAATCCACGTAAAAGACAACATCAAAAGATTCAAAAAAAATATTGTTATTTAACCATAAGGTATGGTCAATATAGTTGTCTTAAGCTATTTCCAATTACATAATAAATAAAGTTGAAAAAGTCTGCACATGTCCATCTACATGAAGTTTGATTTTTCTTTTATTTAATTAATGAATAAAAGAAAATCAAAACGTGATTGGTTATTGGTTCGACATATAAATTATGCATTTCCAATCTCAACTTTCATAAAGGACATGAATAAAATGAAATATAAATATCTAATTTTAAATCAAGTTTTGTGCAAGATTTAAACATCACGTGTGGTCAAACATAATTTACCATGCACAAACAATGATTTCGTCAATTTCCATATGTCACAATTTATGCAACAGTATACAAAAATATTAAATTTTGGAAACACATCAGTTTAAAGTAATTTTAAATTTGGCATGCAATAATAATCTAAAACATTATCATAATGATTAAAAGCATGTCCAAAAAAATCTTAATATGTATAATATACGAATTTAGTTTGGCTCTTGATACCAAATGTTAGAAATAAGTATGTTCTAATACATTAAGAACATGATAAACAACAAGATCTACTACTAAATTCTATATAAAATAACATTAATGAAAACACTTACAACTAGATGTCAAAGACATCTTGAAGAACGTAAAGCGGAAGCGAAACTTTAGGGAAGTGATCTTCAATTGTTTTCCCTAGACTTGATGATGGATGATCCTCTTGAATTTTGGGAGAAAATTTAGAGAGATGATGGTGAAAATTAACTAGGGCAACAATTGGGACCAAAAACCTTTATTTATAGAATTTTGTGTGTGGTAGTTCCTTCCATCAAAATAACTACCCACTAACACACTAAATGGATATGCATGGCTTTAATTAATTACTTAATGAAATAATTCATAGGCCACATAATAATAACATTCTCCCACTTGGCCGTAACATCAATTATCATTAGTTCCATTTACAAAAGCACATACAAAAATTGGCCAACATAAATTTCATTAAAACATATACCTCACTCAGTCGGAATCACCAAGCCAAACCAATGTAGTCAAATAATTAACGTCATCATTTGACCCCCATCAATTATGGTATTTGGTAATCTTTCCAAATTCAGTCAACATAAGTCATTAGGTTCATAAATTTGTTTGCTTAAATAATAATATTGTGCACAAGAAATAAGAAGCAAACTTTTACAAATCAAAGTCAAACACATCATTGAAGCTTCAACATATAATGTCATACACATTAGTCATTAACAACATTACATTACATTTACCAAACCCATGCCGGCAACATGCTCTCTAAAGAGACTGGGTGGTAGAGCCTTTGTTAGTGAATCAGCTAACATTGCTCGTGTTCTTATGTGTTGTATGACAATAGTACCATCTTTGACTTTGTCTCTAACAACAAGATATTTGATGTCAATCCATTTGGATGCACCACTTGATTTGTTGTTTTTAGAGAAGAAAACAGCAGCTTCATTATCACAAAATAATGTGAGTGGTCTCGAAATACTATCAACTACTTGAAGCCCAGGTACAAAATTCTTTAACCAAACGGCTTGAGCAGTAGCCTCGTAACATGCCACAAATTCTGCTTGCATTGTGGAAGATGCCCGTAAAGACTGCTTGGCACTCTTCCATGATATTGGTCCCCCTGCAAGCATATATATGTAACCCGACGTGGATTTCTTACTGTCAATGCATCCAGAAAAGTCAGAATCAGAATAACCAATAACTTCAAGGTTATCTGACTTTCTGTAAGTAAGCATATAGTCTTTTGTCCCTTGTAAATAGCGTAAAACCTTTTTGGCAGCTTTCCAATGATCCATCCCTGGATCTATTTGATATCGACCAAGCATACCAACTGCAAATGCCAAATCAGGACGTGTACAAACTTGAGCATACATTAAACTTCCAACCACTGAGGCATAAGGAATTTGCTTCATTTGTACACGTTCTAATTCATTTTTAGGACACTGTAATTTGCTAAATTTGTCACCCTTTACAATAAGAGCAACACTTGGGGAGCAGTTTTGCATGTTATATTTTTTAAGTATTTTCTCAATATATGCCTTTTGAGATAATCCTAAAATCCCACGAGACCGATCTCGATGAATTTCAATGCCAATAACATAAGTGGCTTCACCAAGATCCTTCATTTCAAACTTGTTTGAAAGAAATCGTTTGGTCTCATATAACATGTCTAAATCACTACTGGCTAGCAAAATATCATCCACATACAAGACGAGAATGATAAACTTACTCCCACTAACCTTAAGATATATGCATTGATCAATCACATTTTCTTTAAATCCAAAGTTAGTTATCACCTCATCAAACTTAAGATACCATTGTCTAGATGCTTGTTTTAAGCCATATATGGATTTCTTTAATCGACATCCCATATGTTCCTTGCCTTTTACGACAAAACCTTCTGGTTGTGTCATAAAAAGTTTCTCTTGCAAGTCACCATTAAGGAATGCAGTTTTTACATCCATCTGATGTAATTCTAAATCATAATGAGCTACTAAGGCTAAAACAATTCTAAGTGAGTCTTTCTTTGAGACTGGAGAAAATATATTATCAAAATGGATGCCTTCCCTTTGTGTAAAGCCTTTAGCGACAAGTCGGGCCTTAAATCTTTCGATGTTACCTTTGGAGTCTGTCTTGGTCTTATAGACCCATTTACATCCTATTGGCTTAGATCCAGTTGGTAAATCAACAAGGTCCCAAACTTCATTAATTTCCATCGATTTCATCTCTTCATTCATGGCTTCTAGCCATTGAGATGATTTATCGCTCATAATGGCTTCATTAAATGAGGTAGGATCCTCTCCATTGCCAATATCGCATCCTTCGGTTAGGTATACAATATAATCATTAGAAATTGCAGATTTTCGCTCCCTCTGCGACCTACGTAAAGGTTCTTCAGGAGGTTCAGGAGCTTCATTAGTGTGGGGTTCTTCATTAAGTAGTGGATTAGTTGTGTCTACAACATCCAAAAGAGGTGTTGAACTTGAAACCTCACGGATAATCGGGATTGGAACGTAAGTCCGATTTTCCTCGAGATTCACTTTTCTAATTTCACTACTCCCACTATTCTTTCCATTTTCTAAAAATACAGCATGTCTCGTTTCAACAATTCTAGTGGTATGAGATGGGCAATAAAAACGAAAACCTTTGGATCTATCTGGATAACCGATGAAATAACAACTAATGGTTTTAGGGTCAAGTTTCTTAATTTGTGGATTGAAGATTTTAGCTTCAGCATGACAACCCCAAACACGTAAGTATCCCAATTTGGGTTTTCGACCTGTCCACAATTCATAAGGTGTTTTCGGGACAGATTTACTAGGAACCCTATTTAGAATATGTGTGGCTGTCTTTAATGCTTCCATCCATAGATAATCAGGCAAGTCAGTGTTGCATATCATATTTCGTACCATATCCATAAGTGTACGATTTCGTCTCTCAGCTACACCATTTTGCTGGGGATCCCCCGGCATTGAAAACTGATGAACGATGCCATTAGCTTGAAGAAACAAAGCAAACGGACCTGGATTTTGTCCCGAGTCGGTGTGTCTACCATAATACTCACCTCCTCTATCTGACCTCACTATTTTAATTTTAAGGTTCAATTGATTTTCAATTTCTGCCTTAAAAATTTTAAATTTTTCTAGTGCTTCAGATTTTTCATGAATAGGGTATACATAACCATAACGAGAATAATCATCAATGAACGTAATAAATGATTTGTGCCCGTTAAGACTCGAAGTAGGGAAAGGTCCACATATATCTGTGTGGATAATTTCCAATAGTCCCCCACTTCGAGTAGCCCCTCTCTTAGTTCCTTTAACATACTTTCCTTTAATACATTCAACGCAATCATCAAAATCAGAAAAGTCTAATGTAGGAAGAATTTCATCTTTAACGAGACGTTGCATTCTGTCTCGAGAAATATGACCTAAACGACAGTGCCATAATTTTGATGAATCTCCACTATCACGATTTCTTTTGATTCCACGTTGCCAACTATTGACACTATTCACATTCATAGACAACAAAGACTTAGTCGATGAATAATTCAGATGCAGTTTGTAGAGGTCACCCTCTAAAATTCCAGAACCAACAAAACAAGAGTTATAATAAAGTTTAAGCATTCCATTTCCAAACTGACATAAATAACCACAAAGGTCAAGTTTAGATACCGAAATTAAATTTCGAACAACAGAGGGAATATAAACTACATCATATAAATAGAGGACAAAACCATTCTTTAATACTAAACGAATGGTTCCAACAGCCTCAACTTCAGTCTCTTGCCCGTTAGCAACTTTAAGTTTCCTTCCTCCCTTTGGGAGTTTGGTCACAGAATGGAATTCCTGCAATGAGTTCGTAATGTGCACAGTTGCACCAGTGTCAACCCACCATGTATGTGAAGGAACATCAACTAAAAAGGATTCATAAATCATAAAATTAGTTTCATTACCCTTCTTAGCGAGCCATGCTTTAAAGCCATCACACTCCTTCCTTACATGTCCAAACTTCTTACAAAAGTGACATTTCGGAGTAAAAGCAGGCTTTGTACCAGATGTACTTGCTTTGTCATTAGCAACAACCGCCTTCATTTTCTTTTTCCCTTTACCATTACCATTAAATTTTCTCTTTGTTGGACCATTAAAGGCAAGGTGTGCAAAGTCAGGTTTTTCAATTTTAAGCCTTTCTTCTTCTTCAACACACATAGCAATTAATTCGCTCATTTTCCATTTCTCTTTCTGCGTATTATAATTGATCTTGAAAGGACCAAAATGCACAGGCAGAGAAGTCATAATAAAATGAACAAGAAAACCTTCAGAAATTGCCATATCCATGCCTTTCAGTTTTGCGGCCATATCACTCATCATCATGATATGTTCACGTATACCGCTAGTCCCATTATACTTGGTTGTGAGCATTTTCATTATAAGGGCACTTGCATTAGCTTTGGAAGTCCCCTTAAACTGCTCTTCAACAGAAGCCAAATACTCTTTTGCATTAAATGTCTTGTTAGCACTATCTTTTTCAGGGATTGCTCCCCGGATAGCAGGAGTAATAGAACTCTTCATAATCATTAGTGACATGCGATTAGAACGCTCCCACTTTTCATAATTGGCCTTTAGTTCGTTGGAACTAGTGGCTGTAGGAGGTGTGGGAGCATCCATACGAAAAGCATGATCGAGTTCCAAAACACCTAGACATATTTCTATTTGCTCCTTCCAAGTAAGAAAATTTGTTCCATTAAGGGGTTCAATTCCAGATAGTTGTGATGTAATATGTGATGTATTCAATGCTGCAAAATTATCAAAATATATATGATGCTTACTTTCATTAACTACATAAACCACACGAGAAACAAATGACATAATAACATTAATTAACTGTAATCTAACAGTTAACAAACTGAAATTAACATTAAATACTCAAAAATATTTCAGTTAATTCATAACCGTTTTGCATAATTATTAATCTAAGTTGGTACGATTAATAACATGCACATTAATATACATTTATAAATCAATTTACATCACCGTTGGGCAGAAAATAAATTGATTTACAAAATCATTAGTCATAAGAGAATTTATAAAATAAATCATGTCTATAATTAAAGTTGGTAAAATTATGTCCATGATTTATCATACATAAAAATTATGATTTAACACCACAAGATAACCATCACAAAATTTTATTTAACAAAAGAAAATCGACAATTAAAGTTGGTAAAATTGACGATAATCAGTCGTTAAATATATCATAATATGGTTAATAATTTTTCATAAGGCAAACATGTACAATAATTTTCCGTTGGGTCAATTATTATACATGACAATCATAATTTTACATTTTTTTTTTTATAAAATGTATAAATCATATTTAGAATTGCATTAGCATGAATCTCATAATATCGTGATGTTAAATTTCTCTCAATAAATGTAAGAAGATCATCGTCGTTAATTATAATCCATAATAAACAAAATTGTAATAACAGAAAAGAAAATAATCACGATTGCAAATTATCCAAACAGAGAAAAATTAACCAACTTGCACGTTCCTTCGTCATGTCATCTTCATTCAGTTATTAATTTATAGACAAACATATATGGACAAATTAATCATGCACGATTGAGGGCAAACAAAATCACATAAAATTGGAAGATGTTAATCCACGTAAAAGACAACATCAAAAGATTCAAAAAAAATATTGTTATTTAACCATAAGGTATGGTCAATATAGTTGTCTTAAGCTATTTCCAATTACATAATAAATAAAGTTGAAAAAGTCTGCACATGTCCATCTACATGAAGTTTGATTTTTCTTTTATTTAATTAATGAATAAAAGAAAATCAAAACGTGATTGGTTATTGGTTCGACATATAAATTATGCATTTCCAATCTCAACTTTCATAAAGGACATGAATAAAATGAAATATAAATATCTAATTTTAAATCAAGTTTTGTGCAAGATTTAAACATCACGTGTGGTCAAACATAATTTACCATGCACAAACAATGATTTCGTCAATTTCCATATGTCACAATTTATGCAACAGTATACAAAAATATTAAATTTTGGAAACACATCAGTTTAAAGTAATTTTAAATTTGGCATGCAATAATAATCTAAAACATTATCATAATGATTAAAAGCATGTCCAAAAAAAATCTTAATATGTATAATATACGAATTTAGTTTGGCTCTTGATACCAAATGTTAGAAATAAGTATGTTCTAAAACATTATCATAATGATTAAAAGCATGTCCAAAAAAAATCTTAGTATGTATAATATACGAATTTAGTTTGGCTCTTGATACCAAATGTTAGAAACTCAAAATCCTCATTTCTTGTTTCCCAGTTTTGTGGTGTGACCTATGAGAGGATCTAAACTAAGTTGGCAGTGATATTAAGAGCTTAATATCACAAACTATAAGCGGTATCGAGCTACACATTATAACTCCCAATTAGTTAGATGTATTAATTCCACTCGAACCAAAACCTAATCTATTTAGTGATGGAGTGCACCACTTGTGTCCGTCCCTTGCCATATGATATTAAGAATACACACAAAGTAGTATTGTGTCATCTTTGTATTAGTATTCATTTCTTGATCTCTTTAAGCTAGTTATAAATATGTGACTTAACTAAAATCACATTGTACACATTATAACTTTGTTTTATCAAGGGACCCACTAATATCATAACTCAATTAAGAGGGGCAATGATAATCTTTTGACTAACTATCTTCTTCAACAAAAGTCATACTTAATCAACCAATGTCTTTACACTACACTCATCGATAGCTCAAGACACTAGTCTAATTAAGCAATTCTTAAGTGATCGGATATAAGTCTCATATCAAATGACCAAAGACACAGTAAAACATCAATGACACAGAAAACACAATTCTATAATGTTTTGCTTATTAGGTCTATTTAGTATACAAAAGTAATATTTTCCTGTTTTGTGTACCCGTGTTGTCACTCACTTGTAGAGCTACAATGATCTATGACCAACACGACAATCTTAACTCGGTAATTAATGTCCAATGTTAATTACCATGATTGCGAATATCTTTTGTTTTATGTAAACCAATATCTTTTAGAGCTCTACGGTTAAGGACCAAGAGCATCTTCCTTAACACTTCTAAAAGACGAATAACATAAACAAGGAACAAAATGATTTCTCATTCAATTCATAATAATTGACATTTAAAAGTAAAACTTTTAGAACACATTCCCTTCACGCCGGCACACCATCGATGATACAACATACGTCCGGCACAACATCGGACGGATCCAAACCGTAATCTGCAAGGTCATCAACGGACAAGTGTTTCCACGAGCCATGCATCAATATGCATTGGGATCCACGATCCCTCAGGTCTGCTACTCTACAGAGAGTCAAACAACAACACGTCACACCATTGTCCATCAACGGAGGTGGCACGACCCAAGTGTTTACACTCTTCCACACGACGGTTCCTTGGTAGGCACAAGCAATGTACATGTCGTCACCTCCCGGCTCATGCTCTAAGTGAGGACACGAGTTTTCGTGGACAGAGTTGACACAAGCAAGGTCTGCGCATAAACGGTCGACCGAAAAAGCCTAATCAGTCGACCGTTTCCAATACGTTCGGTCGACCGAAAGTATGCAACGGTCGAACAACAATCTAAAACCGGTCGACCGAATACGAGGTCAAAATCCAGAGTTGGTCAAAATCACACAAGACTATTCGGTCGACAGACTCATAGGCCCCAGTCCATCGAAAACTACTAGAGTCATCCTAATAGTCTACGTCATATAACAATCAAACAATATATTAAAATCAGTCGAATAACATGCATAATAATGAAGTACACTTAAGTTCTGGTCGAACCAAAAGCTAGGGACGGTCGACCGAAATCTGACAGAAAGCCTCCAACCCACCAGCACACATGCAACCGGTCGACAACCACATGACATCGTTCGACCGGTGTTGGTTTAAGTTGGACAAAACAGTAAAATCGGTCGACCACCCGAAGACACCGGTCGACAGCAACATCGCGCATGTTGAGGATTTTACGTCGTTTTCTCGTCGCCGACGAGGTCTCCGACCTCCCGTGACCGACCACAACTTCCCACCAACGTATGGAACAACAAAACCAAACTACTAAGTTGACATACCTTAAAGGAAGACGGAACACACCAGAGTTCGCTCAACGTCGACGTCCGAGAGCAACCCCGCTCCAACGCACCTCACGTCTTTGCCTCCGCAACACCGCTCTCGACTCCACTCGCCGGTGTCACCATGTCCTCCGGTCTCCGGAAAATGAGGAAAGGAGAGTGAGAGAGATGAGTTTGGGTGCAAGAATGAAAGAGGAAATCCTCCAACCAACACAAAAATCAACACACAACACCCCCTCACCATCAGCCTATTCATCATATTCCCCTCCTTCCCCACGCAAATCACTATGCACCGTCACTTCCCCATGCAAGCCTTCTCACTAATCACCATTAGCACCCTAAACAAGGATTGGGGACATAACAGATGATGTGTCTCACGTGCAAAGGCAGAATTAGTTAAATATTTCATGCGTGAAACCTATTAGCGCATCGAATGAGCTATTTCTTGACGGTTCATCTTGTATAAGTATGAGGACCTCGATGTCTCCCTCACTTTCTAACTCCTCGATTTCTGAAGGTAAACTAAATTTTTTGGATCAAAATTAAGGTGGTGTGGCTTTTATTTTTTCTTCTTCTTCGGCCTTGAATGTCAGCTCAGTACATGTACTTGATTGTGTTTGGGAGATTAATTATGCGTTCACATTTTCTATCTGAGCTAGCTAGAATGTAAAGATATCTTTGATAACATTATTATTACAAAAAAAGAGAAGATGGAGTGGCATATGTCAATGGGTATATTCTCCATTGAGAACTTCTGTTAACCGTAAAAACCCATGTTCTTGGTCCCCCTTACATGCAGATTCCTATGTAGATGTAGGGTTTCACAATTGATCTTCTGTGATCCACTAATCCCTAATTAGCTTGCATTATAAGGAAGTTGAAGCTTATTCTATCAGCTACTTTTTAGTTACGAATTCGAGCATGGATAGCGTCAATCTTTCCACGCATGTGTACGATATATCAAAGTTAATTGTGATTGTTATTTTTCACCATTAACTAAGCCTTTTTATGCATGACTACTCAGAAAACTGTAAAGCATTCAAGGACCCATTATGCTACTACATAGGATATACTATCGTCTGCTATTTTTCTGATCAACTTATTTTTTATGTTTTAAAAGTAGATTCTTATGTATTGTATACGTCTTTCATGAAGTGCTCTTGGTTGGTAGAAAAGATGATGTTATGATAACATTACCATGCAATGCATCGAAAGGTAACATGAAGGCGTATTTTTTGTATAACTCTTTAATAGTTTGTCCTTCTTTTGTTATTATAAATAGGGCAGTATAAATAACAACGCAACCATACAAAAATTTGGAAATTATAACGATGGTACATTCGACATACAGTTTTCTTTTTCTTTTTTTGAACAAAATTTAAATGCCATAAAACTTGGTTGGAATTGTGGGCTATGAGTATGAGGACAGGCCTTTGTCAGGCCCTTAGTTAAAATTGGACTAGGATAATAAGAATTATTTTTGGGCAATCCATTTGGATGTTCCTGTATTATGTAAACCTAAATAACAATTTTTTTTTAAAAGAGATCGATGATTAGGGTTATGTTGAATAATAACATTACTTATATATGTGATTCCAGCTGGACCAGTTTTGCTTGCGTCAATAAATATCAAATTGGACCTAAAAGATCATGCTCATTAAGTTCAAGCTTAAAAAATCTGAAAGTGATCACTCATGAATCTGTCTTAATCATGTCATTGTCGGGTAACCAAACCACGCAGGAAACTATTACATGCAAGGTCCAAAAGGGTTGTTTTGTTTTTCGAAATTTGACAAGTGAGAACTGTTTCGAAATTTGACGGATCGCTGATGTACAGTGAAAACACGAAACGATATTGCATGAGGAAACAATTAACGTCTGGTCATCTTTCAAACTTAACGCAACAAGAAACACACACAAGATAAAAGAAACAAGTAAAGACACAACACACCTGAAACAACCACGACACACATGATTTACAAGGTTCGGCAATGTGCCTACGTCCTTGAGGGGGTCTCCTACGGGTTTCCTTTCCTTCTTCCGCTTCTCCAACAAAAGAAACAATCAAGATTGTAAGATTGGAGACAATTTGTTATCTAAAACACTATAGATCTCTCTCTTTTCTTAATCTCTCTTCAATAAATAATAATGATGTGTTGGGTACAAATTAGGATGAAAACCCTTAAATAGAAGGTTAAATTCGTACAAGAGAACGTGCAGATCGTGGGTAAAAATGTTTGCATCGGTCGACCGAAATCCTCAACGATCGACCAGTATACGATTTTCCAGCCTAATTGCCACTTTTCGGTTGACCGTTGTCCAACAACTGGTCGACCGTTCTGTGCTTCTAAATAGAGCATGAGAGACTTTGGAAATTTCCAGTTGACCGTTCCTCACTTCTTGAACGAACCTAGCATGCTCTGGAAATTTCCGACCGACCGTCTCCTACACCTGTCGACCGATTCTGCTGGTTCCAGTATTTAACAAATATAAATTAATTTTCAACCATAACAACTATGAAATTATTGGAAGCAGGTAATAAGAGGTGAATATGCATCTTCAAGAGTTAAAAGGGAATCCAATGGGCTACAGTCGGAAGGAATAAGAAAACAAGAATGTCTGGTCCCATTAAGTCGACCTGTCTGCATCAAACACAGATGAGAGAGACCCAGCTACGTTCGACCCACCAAGATCCTCACTCTCTCTCTCATCTTCGTAGATTTTTGCAACCGGTTAAAGTGAAATCTTACTCTCGCCTCTTCAAATTCTTGTTGCGCCAAGTCTGTTCCATTATATTGTATCACAGTTAGTTAGTTCTTGAGATGCTGTAAAAGGTTGAGTTAAAAATATTGTGCTGCTACAAACTGAACCTCAGTTTAGGAGATTTTTTGTCCTTAGATTGCCAAGACTGGAGATCAAATAGCAGGAGAGCAATATCATTCGTATGTCAGAGATATTTAAGATTTTAATAATAGGTGGCTAGTAGAGTAATAAAATCAAAAAAATATTGTGGTGTTAGAATCGTATCAGAATTGAGACATCTTCTGTGACCATGATTCGGACGACCTTGTCATGAGTTTTCTCTTTGTTCCAAATAAATTTTCTCTATCCAACCCATTTTCTTCTTTTCCTACACTACTCACATTTTAACCACAACTTAGAGCATCCTTAACAGCGCCCGGACAGTTCCCGGGTGTCCTGCTTTCTCTCACAGTCACATCAGCTTCTCTCTCTACCACGTCAGCACAAACCAACTCCTGTACAAAATCCTTAACCATTACCCAATCCACCCAGTCACGCTACAGTATTTGTTGCAGCGTCATTATTTTTATTCTTCTCTCCAAAACTCTTTCAACAATTAACAAAATATATTAATAATCATTATCGGAATTACTTAATATCAACAATTCATTCGTTTTTAATTAACATTTAATTAATAAATACGAAAATATTATTAAAATTTAGAAAACTACATTACATAGTACATTAACCGGAAATTTAGAAACTAAAACTAAAAATACATGCTCAAATACTAAACTTCAAATACATCAAGACGCATTTCCTCCAAAGCGTTGTCATATATTGTCGACCAAATCGGCTTGAAGGTTCAAATGTGTGGTGCAAGCACGCACTTGATCTCTCCTTCTCAAGTACCTGGTAATATCCAATACACGGTCAGTGGAATACCGAACCGCGTCGTTCACGGAATTTTCAGGTTGATCCTGAACAAATTCGTTCCAATCTCCAAAATTACCGAAAGAATCACGTTCATCATCCACTATCATATTATGCAATACAATGCAAGCTGTCATTATTTTGTTAAGTACAATATTACTCCATGCAAGAGATGGTTTCTTCACTATCGCGAATCGCGCTTGCAAGACTCCAAATGCACGTTCTACATCTTTGCGTGCTGCTTCTTGTCGTTCAGCAAATAACCTGTCCTTCGGTGTTTGTGGATGAATGATGGACGAAATGAATGCTGCCCATTTTGGATAAATATCATCAGTATAATCGGCAATCAAACAGTTGTAACCAAGCTCTCTATCTCTATCTGGGTTTGAAGTTCGCATTCTTCGCCTCTTAGGACGTTGGTCCACCACATGGGAGACATACTCCGTTAAGGAGTTCAACACTTGGTCGTAAACTTCGTCATTGGATGTTGAAGATGATGAATACTTCCAACTGGAAGACTTATCGGGTGAAGACATTGTTCGTAGATGAATGAGAGAGAACCAACCAGGAGGAGTGCATTTATAGTTGTGAGAAGTAACATACAGTACGCGCGTGACTCACTAAAGACGAGACGATTAGATCGAGGCTTGGACTTCTCAAGCATTGAGGACCTACAGTACGCGCGTGACTCACTAAAAACGAGACGATTGGATCGAGGCTTGGACTACTCAAGCATCGAGGACCTACAGTACGCGAGTGACTCACTAAAAACGAGACGATTAGATCGAGGCTTGGACTACTCAAGCATCGAGGACCTACAGTACGCGCGTGACTCACTAAAAACGAGACGATTGGATCGAGGCTTAAACTTTTCAAACATCGAGGACCTACAATATTTTGTATTCTGTACTTGTATTGTATTTTGTTTCTGAAGTGTATATGTATTGTATTTGTATTTTGTATTTCTTAATTTGTTTATGATTTTTTAATTTTTTTATATCTAAGTAATTCAAAAAATTGTTAATTAATCATAAAATATTTGTTCAATTATTTTGTAATACGTAATTAATTAAATTCCATTTACCTAATTAATACATTATCCTAATTATATATAAATAATCTTTATTTTTAAAACAAAAAAAAATTCCGGACGAATGGGGGGGCACGTGGCCCCCAGCCCGGGCGCCCAGGGCGGATTACCGTTAAGGGAGGGAAAGAGCACCCGTTAAGGGTGCTCTTACACCACTCATCCACATCATCTTTTACCAAATAATAATTAAATTCAACGTCTACAACAAATAAATAAACCTAACATTTCAAAAAATATTCAACACATTGTTTTAATAAAAAACGATGAAAAAAACAACAACCCGGAAGCACCACGTGGCGCGTCCGGGTTGGACGACAGAGGTCGTCAGGCCGAAGGACCTTGGGTTAATTCTAGGGTCGTAAACGGGTCGGGTCGGTGATTTTTTTAAACCGCTACCTGACCCGCCTAAGATCGGGTAAACGGGTTACACAGGTGGAGCGGGTCGGGTAAACGGGTGAGGCGGGTTGGGTAAACGGGTTATGCGGGTGAATAGATGGATAAATGAATTTTTATATTTTTTTCTTTTTCTGCATAAGATCATAAATTAAAAACATGTAACATTAGCACCTAAAAACATGACCCATGTGATTAACACCATAAAATTATAAATAACTTCAACTTTATAACACTATTAATAAATTAGATATTAGAGAATAAATACATGTATAATGTATATAAGTATATATATAATGTTTATTATTTAATTTATTAAATTCTTAGATGAGTAATCAGATAAACGATGCGAGTAAAACCCGTATCATTTACAACCCTGGTTAATGTTGGTCCGAGATCATGAATACTTTTATTGTCCATGGAACATGAGACTATTATATATTAGAATGTTGCATCAACTGTTCCCAGTATCTCTCTAGGGCGAGCAAAGATATGCTCGCAAGGGCATTGCCGCTATGTGTTATGGTACAAACTCTTGAAATCTATTGGATGCAATACAGAGGAAACACAATAGAATAAATTTTAGTTATTGACGTGGACTGCATAATCACATTCTACTTGACTAAGAGTTGTTAAGATGGTTACTAAACCTACATCTTATTCCTACACAACTAGTTACTAAAGTAGTTGGAATGCAGATGTTGTAGGATGATTATATTCCAATACTAGAAGGACATATATGTTAACTCACTCCTTCCTAATTGGAAAAGGGAAACACACCACACACATTTACATGGATGTGTGGATACGTAGATGAATATTTGAAGTTGGAGAGAGGGATAAGTTGTTGGGCACATGGGCAGAAAGGGACATGAGTCATGAGTGGGGGGAAGAGGACAAGAGGAGTCCCTCGTGCAAATGGGTCGTGTCTTTTCTTTTGAGCAAACCCAGAGATAGATAGACGGAGATAGAGAGAGAGAGAGAAAGACCCCACGAGTCACTGTCGTTGCTGCATGTATTAACTCGGATGAAGACAAACGTGCATGTGGGATGACAGATGATGCTGTCCTGTCTTGAATTCTTTTTCTTACTTTTATTTTCTTTTCTATCTACATGGGCTTAATACGTACATTTCCTACTTGTGCATGCTCTGTCAGACATTCCCTCCCCGTGTGCTCAACTGCGATCCTTCGTGTGCCCATCCCTCTCTCTCCTCTCTCTACATCTTCTACAGCTACATGATGTTGGTTGGCTTCAGACTTTCAGTGGTCGGATCATGAGAATCTATGTGTCTGATCTTCTCTTTATTTCCTTGATCCGTGTTTTATTTAGGGGTGATAATAATGACAGTGTTGGGTGCTATAGAATTTGAATTTGTTTAGTGTGATTTGTTTGTGACAGTTAGTTTGTTCGCTGATGTATAAAAAATAAAAAATTAGCTGTTAAGATGTAAAATCTAATAATTAGCAAAAAAATAAGATGAAGGATAAAGTGTTACAAATTCAAAGTTCGAGAGGGTTAAATGTTAATTTTGAAATTTTATCGGGGTTAAGTTCGAGAGGGTTAAATGTTAATTTTGAATGTGATGTGGAGAAATACATGATGCGAATGTGAGTAGATATACATTTTTCTTGTTAATTACATGATTTGAAATTTTTTACATATAAAACTTTAAGGGGAGATTCTACCAAAATTTTGAATAAATTTTTATTCCCAATTGTTATGAATAACATGATATTTTGTGTTTAAAATGTTTTTCTGTCGATCGAAGTAATTATTTTTAATATTTCGCTAGATTATTGTCTTGCTTTTTTGAATTTTCAATATTATGATAATAACTCATTACCCCTTGAGCAACTTAACCTTTAATAACCTAAAGCAAAATATTAGACAATATTTACGTAAGTCATTCATCATTAAGAATTTTCATTCATCGTATTTATTATTTATTTTATGATTTCTGTCGTAGATTGCTGGTGTAAGGTACGTAATTTCTTTCACTCATCATTCATTAGAAAGTACGCATTAGTTAGCAGGATTTGCATTGGAACAAGAGTGAGGTGATTGTTTGTTTGGTGTGTTGTTTGTTAGATTAATGTATGAAAAACACTTAGGTGCAGTGACCTATAGGAGATGAGGTGGAGGATTTCATCATTCTTTCCTTCACCCAAAAACCACTTAATAAAAGAGCATTAATAAAATCAATTAGACATTGACCCCTTGGATTTCTGGACGCATTAAGGGGAGGAAACCGTTTAAGAGCGTTATGGCCTGAACGTCGTTGCCTATCTAGTCTTCCTGAGATTTTAGGAACTTCCGGGTTCTTGATTTCCTACAAACTAATGTCATCGATGTTTAAGACCATTTCGGTATAAACGTCGTTGGCCATCTAGTCTCCCTGAGATTCTAGGGGCCACCAGGTTCTTGATTTCCTACAGACTAGTGGTCATCGGTGGGACCTCGAAGTTAGGCGTTGTCTAGCACTAAGGACCTATAGTGGACTTAGGCTTGTGTTGGCCTTGATTGCTTAGTTAGGTTCTAACATTTCTTATTCTCACGCTAGATTAAGGACTGAATCTCCTCTCCTCTAAGTCATTTTTCATTTCCTCTCCTCTGTATGAACCGACGTCTATTCCTCTGAAAAAGGTATAGACGTCGGATGTATGTATCATATGACGTCTATTCCTAAAGAATGGACCTCGGTCCTGTCTAAGAGCTGACGTCTAGGGGTGCACATGGGTCGGTTTGGGTTGGGTTTGAGCCTCAACCCGACCCAACCCAAAATTTTCTGGTTGGGAAAAAACCCACCCAACCCGAACCCGAACCGGTTTAGGTTCAACCCAACACGACCCGAAATTTTCGGGTTGGGTCGGGTTAGATCGGGTTGAACCCGAATTCGGAAATTTGCTCCCAAACTTGGTCGGGTTCGGTCGACCGGTGCTTAAACGGTCGACCGGTGGCTTGAACACCCGAAATTTTCGGGTTGGAAACGGTCGACCGAGTGATGTTCGGTCGACCGGTTTATTTGGGAAAAAATAAAATAAAATAAAAATAAAAATCGGGTTCGGGTTGTGTTGGGTCAACCCGACCCCCTCAACCCGAACCCGACCCGAAAATTCAGGTTTTTGATTTTCCCAACCCGACCCGACCCGAACCCCTCCCCAACCCTCCCCAACCCGACCCGACCAGTCGGGTTCGGGTTGGGTTTCGGGTTGAACCCAACCCATGTGCACCCCTACTGACGTCTATATTTTAAGTATAGACGTTGGCTGATACGTACATCCGACGTTTATTCTTAAGGTATAGACGTCAGATTTTGCGCGACCGACGTCTATGTATAGATGGCATACACATAGACGTTAGATCTAAGAGTGCTTATTTCCAACGTATATACCCTCGTACATCCGACGTATATTTCTTTTTCTGCAGTAGTGTATATTAATCAATTCGCAAAAAAGGCTCAGGTCAATGCTCTTTGAGCTGACTGATTTCATGTATGCAACAATCATACTAGTCTAGAGTACACTATGAAGTGCATCCGCTTGGACCTCATGATGCACCCTGACCACTCTGAAGCCAATACATCATTACTTACCAACACCTACAAGTGTAACAAAGTTTAGCACTAAGAAAATGATAACTAACTACTTATATATATATGATATTTTGTCTACTATCAGCTGCTGCTTACCCAGGCATCCGAAAAAGAACACTCGTTACCTCTTAGTATGATAATGCATGCCAGACCAAGCACTATTACCCGACAATAAATCCAGATTTTCTCCTTTTATGAGAGAACTACGCGACTGGATCCTAACATTATGTCTGTCATAGTGCAGTCACTGTTCGAAAGGGCAAATCCACCTTGTTTTGGCTAGCTAGACCCTTGGTTCGAAGGAAATATCTTGAGTGACTTGTAGCCGGATTTATTTGCCATATGTAGACAGAAATACATTTTGGTTGCAAATTTTCTTGGAAACAATCCATTCAGCACCAACTAGTTCAAGGGACGTTTCACAACTTTGCTCAATGAGGAGCAAGGCTTTAGGCTTTACCAAGCCTTCCTCTATTTTTTCCCTCGGCAAGAAGAGGATGGTGGGACTTGGAAATTTAATAAAATGGGAACATATATACACACCTAAATCTTTTTACAAACTTAAGGTGGAAAGGGTGGAACAAAACTCATTGCATAAACATACCTGGCAAACATATTGGCCACACAAGGTAAAGATTTTTACTTGGCTACTCATAGAAAATAGTCCGATGTGTCTCATGTGTGGAACTCAACACGAGTCAGTCGAGCACTTGTTTAATTTTCGAGTACAAACTTGCGTCTATTTTTTGGAAAAATAATCTCTTATTGACTTAAACTTGGTTAGAGGAAATGATGTTCCTTTTTTCTTTTCTTTTCTTCTAAGGATCCAAAATTAGGTCTGGCAATTTCTGACACGACACGATAATAACACGACATGATATGGTGACACAATTTTTACACGACACGACACAAATTTTTTTATGTGGTTGAAATACTTTATTATGATGATTTATGAAGATATAAACATAAAATAATTAGTACACGATTTGACACGAACACGACACGATTACACGATATTTTAGTTTTTTACACGAAACTGACACGAATAACGTCTTTTGTTAGGAAATTAACTATTTTTTAACCTGATAATTGCCAATTAATATGTTAATTATATAGAAAAATATTAATATAACATGTCACTTAACTAATTACAATCTAAACATGATGATTTTTTTTCAAATTGTACTTAACACGATAACACGAAATCCTGACATGATTATGAAACTGTCTGTCACGAAAGTACATGAACACGACACGATTGCCAGGTGACCAAAATCGACTTGACCTTGGAACCAAGGAATGGAACACGCTCACAAGTCATAAGTGCTTTCTTTTTTCTAAACATCTTCCTAATGCTTTGCCTATTAATAAACGTTTTGATTTATTTGACGTTTGGACAGGAACTTTTAAAAGACAAGGTGAACTTCTCGAACGCTGGGCTGCATGGGGTCGATGGCTTTGGTGAAGGAGAATCGGAGGACAGCGCTGCTGTTGGATCACCAGTTGGGATGCAATCAACGCTTGATTGGGCGTCAAGGGCTGGAGAATACCCCGTAATTATGTCATGCTTTTGGGCATTTTATTTTAGAAGTTATGCTTGCGATTCACTTCCTGTTTTGGGACTAAACCCATTGGCTTTGTAAATCTCCATTATGGGGATAAACTCGTTGTTTTTTGGCGAATCGTTGCTGTGGATTCATAGCAAGGATTCTTATTTATCTAATGCATCTACCTTTATATATATATATATATATAACATTCACGAATCCGGATTTGAGGTAATTAAGTATGGTATGGGTGTTGGTTTTTTTTCTTTTTCACGTGGCGTTGTCGTCTTGTGGTTCCTCCAGAATTCAATTCGATTTTGAATTGGTGTCTCCGTGCGTGCTCTTAATTTGTTGTACGTTTTGGACTATTTCGTGTACTATTTCTTGAATGCACGCCCACATCCATCTCTTTCGCCTCTCAAGCTCCACGATTGCCTATTTTTCGAAAGCATTTATTGTGAAGGATAGGTGCAACGACTTTGCATATATTCTCGAATAATGCAAATTGAAAATCTCCATCGGATGATAGCAATGTTATCATTTCCTTTTTTAATTGAAGAATCAATATTATGAAAAATATGTGGAGCTAATGGTTTCCACATGATCCATCCGTTTGGTCGGATGAAAATTGAATCTTAGAATTATGTTTGGAAGTACAAATAATGGTTCATTTTATTTGTTTTTTAGTTTGCCTCCTATTTGCAGGCTGATGGGGCAAAATAAATGTTTGACTTATATGTCCAATTATTATGGATGTGAGTCACTACCATGCTTGTGAGGAATGGGTCAAAAAATTCTTTGCTAATAATACAATGAATTCTAAGGGGATCGAGAGTGGTTTCATTGGGAAATTTCGCCTTCCACGTTTTTCCCATCTTTACCTTTGTTTCAATTATTGCTAACTCAACTTAGCTACCAATATTTCTTCGGAAAACAATATATAGTTACCGATATTAACTGCATACCTAACTGATATGCTTGTCTAGCAAATATGTTTTCCCAGCTAACATAAAAATAATACCAAGTTGGTTTCGGAAGTCATTCCGTATAAAGTGATGGATATCTAGCATTTCTTATCTAATAAATACTCGAATTTTACCAATGTGACACGTCAAACCCATTCATTGGTACAAGTGGGTTGACTTGTGGTCATTTGTTCCAACTTGCGTTATCCTCATCTTACATCAATCGATTTCGATCATGCATATGTGAGAGGGTTGTCAATCGTGTCGTGTCGTGTGCTAATCGTGTCGTGTCAACTCCTATATATAAGCTTTAGGTGTTGTGCCGTATCCGACCCATTTAATAATTGTATTGCTAAATTTCTGCCGTATCCAACTCATTTATAATCGTGTTGTCATATCCAACCCGTTTATACCCGATTATTAAATGGGTTACTTCGTGTACACGTTTAACACTGTTACCGTTTACACCTTTTAACACACGTTTAACACACGATTATCCACTTGTTCAGAGTTCAAACTTCAAAGTTTCAAACCAATTCTATATATAATTGGTAAAATTATAAATATGACATTCAGTTATTAGAATTTGTTTATTATAATTTATAACTTATATATTACTTATAGACTTGTCGGTATTAGTCGTGTCGTATTCGTAATCGTGTCGTATTCGTAATCGTGTGCCTAATTACTCAATTACTTATCGTGTTTTATCGTGTCTTAATCGTGTTAATCGTTTTTGCAGCAGAAATCCATATCCAACCCATTTAATAATCGTGTTGCCGTATCCAACCCATTTATTAATCGTGTTCAAATTCTCAATCGATATCCGCTAACTTCGTGTCGTTTTCGTGTCGTGTTATCGTGCTTCGTGTAAAATTGACAGCCCTATGTGAGCCAAATCGGGTAACTTTGGAAAAGCCGTTCCGTATTAATAAAGAATTTACTTAACAATTTTATGTGAAAGACGTGTCTAGTATTCCTCTATGTGGCATCAAAAAATATGGCAAATCAAATAAATTACACATGTTTAAATCAAGACTTAGTTCGGGTTGTGCCCAATTCGGGAATTATGAAGAATGAAGTGAACCAAGTAGGTAACATAATAGAATTCATTTAATCCAGACTTGATTAAAAGAATAAGCAATAGTTCCCTGAAGTCAAGCTTCTTGTTAGAATCAACCGCAAGAAATGGAATCAAAGGAAGTCTACGCTTTGTTATTTTATGGCTATGTTATGGGTAAGTTAAAACTAGACCACTCTATATATGGAACTTAATTATACTCAATCCACTTTAAAGTTTGACCGGTTTGTATCAATTATCATGAGAATTCATCCTGGAAACAATATAATATTCCAAGTGACCATGTTACATGAGTTCCTAAATAAAGTTTAATGATACAATATTTTGTGTTGAAATTGACTTCTCCCACGATATCTTCTAGCAACCAATCCTTTTGCGCAGTTTAAAAGCAAAAAATGAGAGGAAACTACAAGGTCAAGCTAGACTAGACCATTAATAATCAAAATACAAAACAAAAACACAAAAATATCCGGGATCTCCTCCCTTATTCCATCATCAAATTAAGATCTTGTTGGGACCATGCATTGATGCAGGAGGTCGTCATCCACACACCCCACCTCTCCCATTCTCACATCACACCACGGAATTAATTAATTAATTAAGTCGACTTCAACGGTTCAACCAAACGCACGTATATAATTAAGAAAACACCAAGCTAGACCAATCAGGGAGGCGAGAGGTAGAGTAGAGTGACCCACCACCTCCTTTTGAGATCACTCGTTATGTTTTCTCGTATCACTTCTTCAAGATGCTACGATCGAGTTTCACAGTGCACTTCTCCGGGATGGTACAGCCGTACGGGAATCTTGGCTTTGTAAATAGTGATTAGTGAGAATAAGGATTTCTCTACCAATAACTTCTGGTTTGATTAGAAGGTGATAATTATGCTTTTGAAAGAACGTACACCATTTTTTTAATAATATTATTAAAAATTACTGAAACCCCTCGATTCAGTGGTTTTGCATACTGGTTTTGGTGGCTCATGTAACGTAGCGTGTTGGAAAACCACTTCTAGTGGGGTACTCGGTGTGTGTGAACTCCGGTTTAAACTCTCGTGCCGACTAATCATTCCTCTATCATAGTAGGTGTTAGGATCGTGGTGGTCTTCCAGCGACCTAAAAGTACCAAAAAATCTCAAGCTAGTAATTTTAGAAACACTAAAGAGTATCGTTAACTTCAACCCAAAATCTCACTCCAATTAAGTTTCTCACTCCGACACGTTAGTGAAAAACACTATGCAATTCATCACAACCCAACTCATTATTCATTCCTTAATCTCAACTTCACTTTCAACTCTTTCTCTCATCTACATCATTTTTATTATCTAATTTTCTATTCTATCACAAAAATACACAAACTACTAAATAAATTATTTCTACAATAACATAATTTAATTTAATTACACTAATTGTCAAATAATTTCGAAACTTTAGATTTAATTATGGTCACTCCAACGGGTCAGTCGGAGGTCTCGCTCGCAGTACAACAATCTAAATCGATCGACCGAACCGTATTCGGAAATCCCTTTGTAAGAGTCCTAGCAAGGCTATGTGGCTTGGAAATGGACGTCTGAATGAGATTCAAACGTCTATTTCTGGGAGTCGATTAAATTCTATGAAGTTTCTGGGAGTCCAATAAATTCTAGGCAGTCTATGTCGGCTTGGAAACAGACGTTCGAATGAGATTTGGTCGACCAAACAGGACGTGTTACTTAACTTGTTAATCCTTACCCCATTTTGAGACACCCTTTTCTTTTCTCTCATTCCTCTCCCTAACCTCTATCCCATCAAACAATAACAAAGTGGAATTTCATTGTAGAAAGGGAAGATAACAGTGATAAAAAGTCAAATGCATATCCCAAAAAAAAAAGATAGACAAGTTTAGTTGTTTGACTTGTTAATATTTCGAAGGAAATCCACAATTTCATTTTGTGAAACGATAAATGTTAGACAAGAGTCTCCAATAACATGATTTTTGTTGTTGATTCGTTGAGCGAATTCGATGTCGCCAATTGAAAATCATGAAATTCAAATGTGGGCTCTTGAATGCCTTGATTATTGCGATCCACTAGCCCATGAACCTCTTGGATCTCTTCGTAATTCTAGTCAAAGAATTTCTCAAGCCGATAAGCCCAACAGTCGTCTGATTCAAAATTAGATTAACGGTTTGATTTGTTTATTCTGGAAAAAGGAAAATATTCATAACTTTACCCAACAGATCCGGTCAACCGAGACATATACAGGGAGTCCAGTAACTTATTTGAAGTCTCAGTAGGATAGCAATCAGTGTATCGAATACGGTTCGATCGACCGAATCAAATTATCATATTGCGAACAATCTATCAATCGAAATATACATCGATCGATTAACGGCTTTATGACCATGTTACATATGATCACGTGGTTAGAGACTGTTAGTTAGTCGTTAACGACGTTGGGAGAAAACGAAAATCCATCAACAATGTTGAAGATGAAGTGCACCAAAACAAATACTCATGTTTGCAAGTGTTTTGGAAAATAATTTTTTTCACACTACACATTTTACAAGCGCGCTCAAGCAAAAACCCCCTTTTTAAACCCAAACACACCTAAAGAAGTTACCGGGCACAAATTTATTATAATGAAATTACTCGAACCGTGACCGTACAGTAACGAAAATGCTATTTCATCCGTTGTGCTAGGCCAAAATCTTCCAACCTAAAAAGTAAAAACAATTTTCAAAAAAATATAAAAAACAAAGAAGAGGCGTAAAGGTCAAAAGTTAAATCAAGAGCTTCTAGAAGACCGCTTAGACCATCAGTAACCATGACCCAGACGACTTGGTCATTAACTTTCTCTCTCTTCTTTCTCTCTTCCACATCAACATTCTCTCTCCCCAACCCCAATTTCTTCTCTTTCCTACACTATTCATCTCTTAACCACAACCCACCACAACCTACCTCTCTCCTCCGCATCATCTTTTATTTCCACTAACTTTTATTCTATTCCAAAATCAATTATATTTACCTTCCAAACAAGCTCATATAATTTTCGAGCGTGAGACTGACACCAGCTTTCAATACACCCACGCATGGAGAATCCTAAAACAATACCCGAAATGGAGATCCTTGGTCTCTATACGCACTAATTACCTTCCAAGTCACGTACGAGGGGTACATACTCCGACCAGACAATCTTCCGGGTCTTCCAATATCCTATGCAATACCTTTGGTCATCTGGGTCTAGTTGTTTGACTTGTTATTATTTCGAAGAATATAAAAAATATATTTGTATGCACTAATTACACCCACGCCTGGAGAATCCTTGGTGAGAGGAGACCAATAATGGTGGCGAAGAGGCAAAGGCAAATTGGAGACCAATAACGAGAAGTGAAAAGTAGGAGGAGGTCAGTCCTCTCACTACCCGTCTGGCTCCGGATGCTCCATTAAACGAAGTCGGATGGAGCCATCCGAAGTGGAACGCCACGAAAGCTCACATCCTAATTTTCCTACGTCGATCCCTGAATTTTATAGCACATCCTGAACCTCGTCTTATTGGTATTAAAAGAAGCAAAAGGAAAGGTAAAGCGATAGCAAATGATCAAGAAGTGCATGGTACAAACCTGACTGCTCGTCTTGCTGAACACACCACCATAAAAGATAAAGAACTCGAATTCAGATAACGCAAGTTGGAGTTTCAAAAAAAAGAGGAGCGACGTGCAAAGAAAAAACTCTATGACATATATGTACAATTACCTTCGAAGGTTAAAGAGTTGGGTTTAATGACGGAGGAGGACGAAATTCACCTAGAAAATGTACGTAAGCAGTTGATGTAATTTAGTTTTCGTTTAAGCGTTATAAATCTAGTTTAATTTTAATTAAGCAGTATAATGTAGTTTCTTTCAATCCAAATGTGCTAATATAGTTTACATACAAAACTACTTACCAAATAATACCCCAAAATATTTAAACCAAATAATAATTGAACACAACTTCTACAACAAATAAATAAATCTAATATTTAACAAATTTATTGAATACAAATTAATAAATAAAATAAAACCAACGCAGACGACTTGGTTGTGGGGACGCACGACCGGTTAAAGGTGCTCTTAGACCATCACTAACCATGACCTGGACGACCCGGTCATCAGCTATCTCTTTATTCAAAATAAATTTTCTCTCTCTTCCACATCAGCTTTCTCTTTCCTCAACTCACCTTCTTCTCTTTCCTACACTATTCACCTTTTAACCACAACCCAACACAATCCACAACAACCTACCTCTCTCCTCCATATCATTTCAAGGTCCATATTGGTAAAACTTTAAAAACAAAAAAAATTCTAAACAATTGTAAAACGTATTTTCAAAAAAAAATTTAAAAACTAAAACAAAAAATTTTAAAAATCAAAACAAAAAACACAAAAAACAAAAAATAAAATTTAATATTTTTTTAATGGACGACCGGGTCGTCGACCCGGTCGTCCACGACCGTAAAAATTCACGGTTAACAAAAAAAAAACCTCGGTCATATGTGACCGACCTACTCACGACCTTAATGTTTCCCGCGTTAAGGGACGCCCTTAAAGGAGTGACTCTTTTTAATTGGAAAATAAAAGGATTGATAGCCGCAGACCTCAAAGCAAGCCACGCGTTTTCCTCAGACTTTAACCTGTTTGACATATTAACTTATATAAGTATAATTAATAACTAATTACCCTGCAAGGCTACTAACACATGTAGCATTTTCTAGGAAACTACATATCCAAGGTCGTATCTAGGGGTGGGACTCGGGCCGGGCCGGGTCGGGTCGGGTTTTAAACTTTTTTTCAACTAAAAATAGAAATGATTTCCCCAAAAAATGCCAATTTTATTAATGGTTTTTGAGAAATACAAGTTTGTAGCCGAAAAAACCTAGGGGGTTCTAGGAAAAATTCATCCCATTTGTTTACGTGATTTAGATGAAGATACAACATTTGGCAATGCAACTTTTTGAATTTCATCGTCAGAACTAGTCATGCAAATTACTAAGTAAAGCATAAATATTGTTTTCAAACTAGCCATGTAATCTAATGAAGTGAATGCAAAGTAAGTTTAGAAAATGCTCAGTGATCGGCGAGAAGTCGGTCGGACGAGAAGAAAACTAGGATGGAAAGCTTCAACTCGACCCACTTTACTTCAAACTCGACCCGCTTTTCGCAAAACCCGACTAGCACAAATTGCTTGAAGATTGGAAATTTGGAATGATTAGAAGAGAAGAAGATTGAGAGAATTGGTGAGGAATGAGTGAAAGGGTGGGGAGTATTTATAGGATTGGTAAAAGTAAAAACGAAAAAAAAAATTAAAAAAAATGACTTATAGCCGTTGCGGGCCGTGCCGACCCGTGCCAACGGCAGGCCCGCCGGCCCGAAACGGCTACTTGCCCAGCCCGGCACGGCCCGCCAGCCCGGCGTGCCGCGTGCCGGACCGGGCCGTTCACGGGCCGTGCCGGCCCACCGGTCCCAGCTTTAGCCGTATCCAACGTAAATCCTACTTTCTAACACACGCATGTGTTGGTGGTGTCATTTAGCTATTGTAGGTACTGAGATAAGCAGATCCAGTGGCTGGACACTTGGACAGGCATGTGATGGTGTGGTTCTGTTGCGGGCCTCCTACTTTTCACTTTGCCAATGGGGTGGTGCCCATGTGCCTTCTCACCTCCTCGTTATTGTCTACGATTTGCCTTTGCCTCTCCGAGCACTGTTAACAGCGTTTGGGTAGTTTTTGGGTGTTTGATTTTTTCTCGTGGTCACGTCAGCTCAAACCAATCTACTTAAATTTTTCTTAATCACACTTAGAAACAACTAAAACGTCCTACATTCTCTTCCACCCACGTTATTTGTGGATCAATTTTATGTAAAACACAAAAAAATGTAGATTTTTTTTAAAATATACACAAATAAAAAATAAATTTTCATTTTTAAAAACGATTTTAAATAATTTTTAAAACGTTTTTGAAAAAAATAAATAAAAAATAAAAAAACACACTTTTTTTAAACCAATCTCGGCTACGTGGCCTTCCGGATTGGGCTACCTGCCCGAAAATCGCCCGAGCGGTTCGACCCGGGAACCACCCACCCTCCCGTTAAGGGAGGTCATTTCGGGCGCCCGGGCTAGGCGTCCGAAAAAGACCATCCGTTAAGGGTGGTCTAAACATCATCCCATCGCTCTAAAAGTTGTCATTCTTCGTGACGTTGCACTACCGATCAACAAGCAAACACAACTAACTACTTTGGATCTTTAAAGTGCTTTAAGAGCCATCGACCATCGTACTGCCCCCTTACGAGTAACATGAACTTCTGATTGTTAATTTTTGTACCTTATATTGATCACTAACCACCACGTTGCCCAAAATCACTGAAATGTAACGATCTTACGACATTACAACTTTGATGGTCAACAAATGCTTCAACCAAATTTCGAGTACCCTGTGTCCCGGCAACAAATCTTAATTATAATTCTTGGCTTAAGGAACTAATTTTACTTGCAAAGTTACAGTACGTTTGCATTGTCTCATGAATCATGCAAATATAATTGGTTTGTTAGGTGTGATTTTTTACTTCAAAATACAATAAATTAAGGTTCCCTGTTCCTTCAAATTTTGTGCATATTTATTCCATGTGATGGATAATGGGTTGTACTTTGGAGCCCAATCAAATGTCTGTTGCCTGTCATCTTCCTCAAATAGAACTTGGGTCCTTCTAAATTTGAGATTTTCTCCTTAAACTAATACCACATTGTCTATTAATTAAAGATATTTACAGTTGGATACCTCATTGAACTAAAAAATGCTTTAAAAAGTATTTTCTGTCAATAGCTTAGATATGAGATATATATATTCCAAAACTGTGATAAGCCCATGAAGTGGATAAAAGTAAGACAAAACTAACCAGTGGTCAAAGTGGCGTTACATAAAGGCATTCATCCTTGTGTTTTACCTTTTAACTTTAAACCAAACGTGAATGTGTAGCTACGGTCATTGAAGTGAAATGTTTGTTGAACGCTCGCTAATCCAGTCACGGACGCTGCTAATCCAGTCAGCACACTAGCTGATGTGGGCAACCCAGTCAGCAGATGCGGCTGAGTGCACACTCTCCCCAGAAACAATTTCCCTTTCTTTGTTTAGTTTATTTCTCGTTTCGTACAAATTTCTTCATCCCTCATTAATGCGTCTCAAATCACTCACTTCATTTTGGCGCTCCTACACAGACTGAAGACTAGTTACTCAACATTCGTCATCCTATTTTTTCCATTCTCTTTATTAATAAATTCATTTTTTTCCGGACACACACATCAGTCATTTTCTTTAGTTTCTGGACAAGCGCATAACTTATTCCGGACACATTTACTATTTATGCCGGACAGTTGGAACACTTATTCCGGACAGACGTACTACTTACTCCTGATTTTTTTTGCGGTTGTTTTATTTTCCCGATGCGTCCACCATCGCATTTAATGCTTTTCAAATCAGCACGTCCTCCGTCTTCTTTCTTATTCTTTGGCGCTTCACGGAGATACAAATATGAGTGTCTAGGTTATTCCGATCCTACGAACCATTCCTTCTTCTCTCCTTCCTCCATTTTTGTTGTACTGTAATGGCACTCGTAAATGTGTCCTCACAGCCGGCTCATGCCTCCAACGTCCCTCAAGTGATGATTAATTTTCCTTCCTTCGAAGAAGCCAAATCATTTTACGTTTCATACGCCGATTCCTGTTGTTTTGGTGTGAAGATAAGACAATCTCATTACGATCATGGTGTTGTAATACGGGTCACTCTTACTTGCTCAAAGGAGGGTAATGCTCCCGGAAACCAAGGTGAAGGTAGACCGAAACATAGGTTATCCGGTAGGGTCGAATGCACTGCTCGGATTAGGGTCTCCGGTAATCCATCCAGAGGCTACGTAATTAACTACGTAGATCTCGAACATAATCACGTCATGCTGTCGGAAGACCAGATGCTCTTCCTCCGACAAAAACGATCCGTCCCGGAGTCCGCCAGAGCACGCATTTCGTGCAATGATGCTGCCGGTATATCTGCCGCCAAGACCATGCAATCTTTTGTGGTCGAAGCTGGATGTCACGATAAATTGTCTTTCAACGAGCGGGACCTAAGGTTATTTATTCTCCACTTAACCTGGTTGAAGTTACGCATTTATCTTTGTCATAAAAATTATGTTTCGCAGGAATGTTGTGAACGAGGTTAGAAACCTCAAAATGGGACCAGGAGATGCGCAAGCTATCCAAGATTATTTCATCAGGATGCAGAAGAATGATTCACGCTTCTTTTACGTAATGGATATGGACGACGAAGGCAGACTACGAAATGTGTTATGGGCCGACAGTCGTTCTCGAGCTGCTTACTCTTACTTTGGAGATGCAATATGTTTCGACACAACATACATAACAAACAAGTATGACATTCCTTTTGCCCCATTTGTGGGGGTAAATCACCACTACCAGTCCATCCTACTCGGTTGCGCACTCCTCTCTTCCGAGACGACACAAAATTATATTTGGTTGTTCCAAACATGGTTGACGTGCATGAACGGTACGTGTTTTATTTTGTCCGGCTTTGTCCGTTTTACGTTATGTGCCTGTCCGGTTACCCTTTACGTCTGTCCGGTTTACGTCTTTTGCTCGTCCGGTTTATCCCTTACGTCTGTCCGGTTTACGTTTTTGCTCGTCCGGTTTACCCTTGACGTCTGTCCGGTTTACGTTATTTCTGTCCGGATTAACATATGTTTTTATCTTGATCGCGTTGTTTGCAGATACAAGCCCCCCGGCGATCATAGCAGACCAATGTGGCGCAATAGCTGCGGATGTGAGGACTGTGTTCCCTGAAGCGCGGCACAGATTTTGTATATGACACATAATGAATAAGGCTCCTGTGAAGCTGCCCACGAAGTACCGGGAGCATACGTTGTTTGACCTCAACAACTGTGTATTCGATTCCAAGACTCCGACAGAATTCGAGCGGAATTGGCAGGGTTTTCTAGATGATTTCAAGTTCCACGACAATAATTGGCTCCGATCCATTTATGCAATTCGAGAGCACTGGGTACCTGCATTTTGGCGGGATTGTTTTTCCGCAGGAATGACATCAACCCAGAGAGGTGAGGGTATGAACGCCTTCTTCGATAAGTACCTCACATCAATGACGACACTTAAGCAGTTCGTGAAACAATACGAACTCGCAGTACGCCACAAGTATGAGAAGGAAGCTCAGTCTGATTTCGATTTTCAGCATAAGGCTCCGCAATTGATTTCGAAATATCCATTCGAGAGGCAATTGAGTGAGTTGTATACGGTGGGTGTCTTCAATAAGGTACAGTTAGAAATTGGGAAGATGAGGTACTGCGACATCAAGGATGAGTTCAACGAGGACGACACATTGCACTTCAACGTGACCGAACATGTATTAACACATATCCTTCCATTGTCGAAACGGTTCACAGTGCAAATTAGAGATGAGAAGTGGGTATGCGATTGCAGAATGTTTGATCACGTCGGTATCCTATGTTGTCACGTTTATGTTGTTATTGCCCGAATACGTTCAAACGCGTTGCTCCCCGAGTCTTACATCGTCCACCGATGGAGGAAGGAGATCTGAAGGAGCTATGGAGTCAAGTTTCCCCTTCAAAGTGGCATAACGGGGAACGATGCGCTTCGTTGCCACGACGACATAATGGGTCGTGCGGTTTGGATCGCCGAGGCCGCTTTCGACTCAAACGACAGATATCTTCAGGCGGTAGAGGCACTTGAGTTGCTTAAGGAACGTATGCAACGACCTGATCCTGTGTTCGATGGTACATCTGTTCTCAATCCGGATAAGACAAGACGGAAAGGCAGACCGCCGAGCAAACGACGGATTTCTTTGTCTAAGAAAATAATTAAAAGTAACGTTAAGAAAATCATCAGGAAGAATGTTCTACCCCCGTTACACCCTGCAGCACCCAAACCGGGGGATCACGATTTCGATGACTGGGACATGAATTTGCATTACGAGGGAGTTCCTCCTTGATTATTGTATTTGTCCTTGGTTGGAATTATTCCTATGTAATTTTGTTGAAAGTCATTGTATGTCTGTCCGTATTATTGCATAAGATTCAACCCTTTCTTTGCTTGTTCGTTTGTGAATTAATTTCTGATGGCGACAAATATATTTAAGTAATTTTGGTTTGTTGTATGTTTGTCCGGATTACGTTATATGTTTGTCCGGATTACGATTCATCAATGTCCGGTTTATGTTTTATTTATGTCCGGATTAAGTGACCAGTATGTCCGGAAGACGTACTTAGGCTGTCCGAATTACATTGTTTGTCTGTCCGGATTACGGTAATTTCTGACCGGAATAAGTTTTATTTATGTCCGGATTAAGTTACCAGTATGTCCGGATTACGTTATATGTCCGTCCGGATTACGATTCATCAATGTCCGGATTACGTTTTATTTATGTCCGGATTAAGTGACCAGTATGTCCGGAAGACGTACTTAGGTTGTCTGAATTACATTGTTTGTCTGTCCGGATTACGTTAATTTCTGTCCGGAATAAGTTTTATTTATGTCCGGATTAAGTTACCAGTATGTCCGGATTACGTTATATGTCCGTCCGGATTACGATTCATCAATGTACGGATTACGTTTTATTTATGTCCGGATTAAGTGACTAGTATGTCCGGAAGACGTACTTAGGCTGTCCGGATTACATTGTTTGTCTGTCCGGATTACGTTAATTTCTGTCCGGAATAAGTTTTATTTATGTCCGGATTAAGTGACCAGTATGTCCGGAATACGTAATTAGGCCGTCCGGATTACATTGTTTGTCTATCCGGATTACGTTATATGTCCGTCCGGAATAAGTTTTATTTATGTCCGGATTAAGTTACCAGTAAGTCCGGATTACGTTATATGTCCGTCCGGATTACGATTCATCAATGTCCGGATTACGTTTTATTTATGTCCGGATTAAGTGACCAGTATGTCCGGAATACGTAATTAGGCTGTCCGGATTACATTGTTTGTCTGTCCGGATTACGTTAATTTCTGTCCGGAATAAGTTTTATTTATGTCCGGATTAAGTTACCAGTATGTCCGGATTACGTTATATGTCCGTCTGGATTTCGATTCATCAATGTCCGGATTACGTTTTATTTATGTCCGGATTAAGTGACCAATATGTCCGGAATACGTAATTATGCTGTCCGGATTACATTGTATGTCCGGTTTACGTTTTATTTCTGTCCAGATTACATTGTATGTCTGTCCGGATTACGCTAATGGTTTGTCCGGATTACGTTATATGTCCGTCCGGATTACGTATCATGTATGTCCGGAAACAAGAAAATAATTTTATAAAAACCCAACACCAAATGTCCTTGTATTGATAAATCATTCAAATAGTCTATGTAATTTTAACATGTATAACTTTGGAAAAAAATTGTTGAGTGCGCAATGGTGCAAAGTAAATTAAAACATTTTCAAGGCGTTTATTGTTGATCGCACATCCTAGAGTCTTCGAGTAAGAAATTGGCCAAATCGCCTCTAAAACGGTGAATAACCTTGCTCTGCTTTGGCTTCGTCGGATCAACATTCTCCATCAAACGCTTCATCCAGTACAAAACGTATGGCCCGTAGTCGTTACTCCCCGGTAGCTGTCGTTGGCTACCCTTCCTCTCAACTCTCAGCGGCCACTCGACCTTCAACAACCCTCGCCAGAATCCCGCAATCTTAGACACGGTGCATTCATGAGTTCCGACAAAACGGTTAGGATTGCCACCTTTTTTAAGTGTGCGGGAGAGGCTGTTGTACTGAATGAACTCTGATCGAGGTCCGTGGGCAACGAACAGAGTCCAGTGACCGGCCAAACAGCATGGCTGTGCGATGATGACTTCCTCCACATTCACTGAGTTGTACCCTTGGTAGAGTGGATGTTGAAGGTGTTTCCTTCGAGGCGACCTTTGCTGCGGGAGTTGCTTCTGCAGGAGGAAATTGATCCTCTAACAACGTTGAATGCTCCCGTTCACTGAGTTTTGGGGTGCCCTTCAACTCAAATTGTCCCGAGTAAATCCGAGACAAGTTGATGCCTCGATCTTCCCATTTTCTAAGGATTTGGCGTCTGCTAAACATTTCCGTCCAACACTTGAACCGTGGAAATGCTGACCTGAGATCCCCCAATTTGAACTTCTCGCAAAGCCACACCTGAAAACAGGAATGAGTTAAAAACCAGAAACATAACTTCCCCAGGACAGACACAACTCTTATTCCGGACAGACGCAACAATATTCCGGACAGACAAAACTCTTATTACGGACAGACGCAACACTATCCTGGACAGACAAAATACTTATTCCGGACAGACAATACGTATTCCGGACAGACAGGACAATCATTCCGGACATATACAGGACTATTCTGGACAGGCAAAATACTTAATCCGGACTGACAAAATACTTATTCCGGACAGACAAAATACTTATTCCGGACAGACGCAACTCTTATTCCGGACAGACACAACTCTTATTCCTGACAGACGCAACACTATTCCGGACAGACAAAATACTTATTCCGGACAGACACAATACGTATTCCGGACAGACGCAACACTTTTCCGGACAGACAAAACTCTTATTCCGGACAGACAAAACTCTTATTCCGGACAGATAAAATACTTATTCCGGACAGACACAATACGTATTCCGGACATACAAGACAATCATTCCGGACATATACAGGACCATTCCGGACAGACAACACACTTATTCCGGACAGACAAAATACTATTCCGGACATACGTAATACTTTTCCCGGATAACCTCAAGACACTTATTCCGGATAGAGACAACACTATTCCGGACAGACACAAGACTTATCCCGGACAGACAAAACACTTATTCCGGACATAAACCAACACTACTCCGGACTGACACAACACTCATTCCGGACCAAGATGCTTACTTGTAATACGACAACACAACCATACACGTAGCACTGCTTCATAGAGAAGTTCGCTGACAATCTCCTCCTCGAGAGGTCCCGTTGGGCTTCCTCCAGGCCTTCAACCAAGAAAGTGTGAACCGCATTTGCCCACGCATACTTGAGGCGCTTGAGGTTCTTCAGGTGCTTCGTGTACCACGCTTTACTTCGCAGTGATCCATCGAAGAACAAAAAATGATTGAAAATCATAGAAATAAGGAGTCGGACGTGCTCCTCCTCCTCGCCCATCAAGCTCGTGACGGTAAGATGACCCAGTAGATGGGTGTTGTCGAGGTTAACCCCGTCACGTTTCTCTACGTACATGGCTTCCATATCCACTCTCTGCCCATGTGCTCTTAGTCCAAGTAGAAGGGCGACGTATTCTACCGTAAATGGGACCACCCCAGTGGCTATTCTCAGATCGACTTCATTGACGTCGAAGTGTTCGACGAACCAACCCAGTATCTCGTTGTCAGTTGTGACGTGAGGAAAGGTGAGGAAGTGACCGAAAGACGTCCGTTGGAAGACATTTTTCTCCTCCTCCTTCATCCGGTCGAACTGCTTCTGAAGGACCGTGAAACCGCACTTGGTTTCGCGGAAGTAGTACGTGTTTCCCTTAAACCACCAAAAAAAAATGGTAGAGGCCAATAATGAACCTTAAAATGAACCAGAAAAAACGTGGTTGACACAATACCTGTGCGGCTACAATTTCAGGAGCGATGAAGGTTTCTCGTAGAGAAGGATCCATTTTCGCATGGTTATAATTTTCGTTCGACTAAAACAGGAATGAAGGTTTTGGATGAGCGTATGGAAAGGAACTCCGGGTGAAATAGGGAATGGAAAAGGAGAAGACTTGGGAGGAAAGTTTCTCGAATGCTCTACCGCTGCTACTGATGTACGTGAAGTCTAACCGTCTAATCGTGATTTCGGGAAATGAACCGTCTCACCCAAAAATTCGTAATTTACTTTTCCCGCGCAGAAGTTTTGGCTGACTTGACGCTGAACAGTCAGCTGACTGATCCGTCCACGTTGGAAGCGTCACGGTCTCGTCATTAAAACTCCCACATTTCTATCTGTCCTAATAATAAAATAATAATTATTATTGAATGGGAGGAGAGGAGAGGAGAGGTGGTCTATAAATAGGCAGCAGAGTAGCAAGGTATTGTGGGGAGGCACGAAAGGCATCTCAGAGATAGAAAAGGTTGGCCGGTTTTGTTGCTCCAGAGAGAGAGGAGAGAATGGTGTTGTTGGGAGGTGTTGTGGGTCTGGTTGTGTTCCTCCTCTTTAGCTGCAGTGCTGTTCTGAGATGGAACCAGTTGAGGTACAGGAAGAAGGGGGTGCCTCCAGGGACCATGGGGTGGCCCGTTGTTGGGGAAACCACTGAGTTCCTCAAGCAAGGCCCCTCCTTCATGAAGAATCAGAGAGCAAAGTATGTTTGGTTCCTTTCTTTTTCTTTTTTGGAGGGAAAATGTTTTTGCCTGTTCATGCATGTTGGGAATTTTTTTTTTCTTTTCTTTTTGTTCCCTCCATTCTGTATGGGAACAATGTTTCTGCATGTCCTTCTTTGAATCTGTTCAGGATCTCTGCTTTGTTCCCCAAACAGTTTGCCCAATTTCTTTTCCAGAATTATTGTCCTTTGAGGATTTTTTTTACATAATAATAATTATTACGTACTTCGCTCAAAACCTACCTATGTAAGGAACAGAACTGTCGTCAGGATTCGATCCTTGATGTTTACTATTCCAAGATTAAGACACTGAGTCTGGTGTCCACCAATTAAGGATATATTTCTTTAAATCTTTCCTTCTGCATTGTTGGTTTTAGCTTGGTTGTCTCTTTATATTTTTTATATTTAAAAAGGTAAGAAATCATCATGTTCAACTTCCTTTGCTGATAAAGTGAGTCGTGCACAGGTACGGCAGCATGTTCAAATCCCACATACTGGGGTGTCCCACAGTGGTGTGCATGGACCCTGACATAAACAGGTTCATCCTCATGAATGAGAGGGAGGGGCTTGTTCCCGGCTATCCCCAGTCCATGCTGGACATACTTGGCAAATCCAACATTGCTGCTGTTCATGGCCCACTCCACAAGGCCATGAGAGGTGCTCTTCTTGCTCTCGTTAGCCCCGCTACCATCCGGGACCGACTGTTGCCCAACATCGATGCGTTTATGCGATCTCATTTGGACGGGTGGAGCCACAATATCGTCGACATACAACAGAAAACCAAAGAGGTGCGTGCGTGGTTAGGCATGTCAGGAAAATTTGTCTCGATCGAACTCGAAACATGACTTGAATTCTAATTTAACTTGAAAACAAAGGATTTTAGTGAATAAAATAAGAAGTCCGACTTGGTTCGCCCAACGAGTAGCTCGAACTCGAAAAAAATTGAAGCTCTGACTTCAATTGTAATTGTTGCTTCATTTGTAATTAGTTTCGGTACCAAATGCTTATTTGTTTGTGAATTGTTCTTTGTAGATGGCGTTTTTGTCGTCATGCAAGCAAATTGCAGGGATAGAATCCGGTCCGGTGGCCGACGCTTTCAAGCCCGAATTCTATAAACTAGTTCTCGGTACCTTGTCGTTGCCAATCGATCTCCCCGGTACGAACTACCGACAAGGTCTTGAGGTACAATTCAAATCCTCTTCTGTATCGTCATTCATGGGCTCTATGTTTTGGACAATTATCGCTCAATTTTTGGTGTGGTTTTGTCCAGGCTAGAAAGAGAATCACAGGAATGTTGAAAGATATCATGAAAGAAAGAAGAGGTTCACCAATTGTTTACTCCGATATGTTGGAGCACCTCTTGAGAGCTGATGGGGAATGTAAGGCAGATCTGACCGATGAACAAATTATCGATCTGATAATCACCATCATCTACTCGGGTTTTGAGACGGTTTCGACAACTTCCATGATGATCGTAAAGTATTTGCATGACAATCCTAGAGCACTTGAAGAATTGAGGGTAATGAAATGCCACCAGAACACCTTGATTTTGTGTCTTAAAACCTGTAAATTGTGCTTACCTGTTTTGGCATTTGCAGAAAGAACATGTGGAAATCAGAAAACGTAAGGCACCCGAGGATCCTATAGATTGGAATGACCTCAAATCTATGAATTTCACTCGTGCGGTGAGCCTTCGTGTGTCACATAGTTTTTGCTGTTGCAAAAGTTGGCACATGTAGTGGAAGTGATGAATTTCTTTCCTCAGGTGATCTACGAGTCCATGAGATTAGCCACTGTCGTCAACGGTGTTTTGAGGAAAACGACTCAGGACATGTATATCAACGGTGCGTCGACATCGTTACTATATTATTTTTCCATCAATACATCGCCCGATTTCTTTATTTAACTAAATGAAGTATGCATTTTAACAGGTTATTTGATTCCTGAAGGGTGGAGAATTTATGTGTACACAAGAGAGATCAACTATGACCCTTTGTTTCATTCCAAACCTATGCAGTTCAACCCTTGGAGATGGCTGGTGAGTTGAGAAAAAAATGCTGATAAACTAAAGCAATTCGAGATACATGTCATAATTTACTTACATAACATGCCTTCCGACCGACATGGCATGTCATGTTTTCAACTCATCGAATTATACGAAAGGGTATGTTTTGGCAACTGAATTTCGTTGGATCGTTCGTTCGCAGGAGAGCAATTTAGACTCCCATAGGCATTTCATGCTTTTCGGAGGAGGAACCCGATTATGTCCAGGGAAGGAGTCTGGAATTGCAGAGATCTCAACATTCCTTCACTACTTTGTCACAAGATACAGGTTAGCATTTTCTTATAATATACATGTTGGTTTTTAACATAACATATGTACAATAATAATGTACATGTTGCTTTTGGTTGAAAAGATACTGCCTTTTGGTTTGTTATGTTACTTAAAAAGTGCTGTATGATTAATGTTGATGTTGGAATTGTTTGGTGATCCAGGTGGGAAGAGGTTGGAGGGGATAAATTATTAACATTTCCAAGAGTTGAAGCACCTAATGGACTGAGAATCAGAGTGTGGGACAACTAAATTGATGTTGGAATTTTGTCCTTGTTGTCATTCTTGTACAGCCTATATTATATATTATGTATATAAAAAATATTGTATGTATCATTTTGTTGTAGAGATCATATTACCATTCTGCGATTTTTATCCAGCTTGTGTTTCTATCGAGCTTTTGGGGTTGATCGGCTGGTGGGCTCTATTTTGTTGGTTAGGCATCTTACACAAAGCCTATGTAAGCATACATAAGCTTTCCAGCGAAATAAGAAAATCGTAATGTTTTCAACCTACTAAGTTCGAACCATCCTTCAATTGAAACAACCTTTTGGTGGTCAATTGTTGATGTTCAAGAACTATCAATCATCATGCAAAGATGGCATAGGCAAATTTAAAGAATAAAGTGATTTCCCAATAAAACGCCAATTAAAGGTAGCATTATTAAAATCTTATTATCTTTCTTTAACCACGCAACAGTAGAATTGTAAAACACATACATATTTCACTTTTAGATCATAAAAAGGTATACCATTCGGGCTGGTAAAAGAACCCATCGGAACCACGAAGCCCGTGTTTGCCGCCGCCATATCTATAACTCACACGTTTAAAATCGACACGAAAAACCCTTTTCCAAGGTGGTGACTTCGCGCTAACCTCTACGTCCATAACATAAGCCCTTATGTCAGGATCGATGTCCCTCCACTTCCCACTCCTAACCCTCCAGAAAGCCATCCTAGGTTGCGAAAACCATAACCTGAAAATAAATGTAAAAGCACATAAGCTCCGAAGAAAAGTATAGAAAAAAATAATGCAAACCTTTACCTGCGGTTATACCCTTCGACCATCAGTTTGCCCATCATGACTGCTCGTGGACCCAATGGGTGTCTTATTGGCGTCCATTTGGGCTCCGACCATGGCCACGACCAGGCTTTCGCTACCGTACAACTTGTGACTTGTAGGATCGCAACGAAGAGGAAGGTGGTGAGATGTTTGGTTCCCATTGCCGTGGATAAAAGGAATGAAGAACTAAGCTCTTGCCCGTGTCTTATATATATATATATGTGTGTGTGTTTGTTTTGCACTTTTGCTTGTAAAGATGTGACTTTAAGGCTTTAATTAATTTACCTTCTTCAATTACCGGTTATGGAAAATCAATTCATGTAGCGTACGAACGTTATACACTTTTACATACAATTAATTTTGTTGGCCAATTGAAGTTCAAAAATAGGTTTAAGTTGGCCAAGATTTCATTACTGAAACCTTACTTCTACAAATATACCAACTCTGGAGCCCTCCTTTACTCTTTGAGGACTAAGTTGAAATAACAATACGATTTGACATTTGGAAATAATAATGTAAGAATTTACTCAAAATCCCATATATAACACATAACCCAGAATCAATATATATTAGTTAATTATGTATATCCACCAAAACATAGATAAATTGAATATTTGAAACATACTTGTAAAGCCACAAATTAAATACTTCTTGATTTTGCAATTCTCGATGTCGACTCTTGTTTTATCCCAAACCATAGCCAAATATATTCACTTTTTTCAGACAACAATGGAGGAGACGATGAATCAGAGAATCACGGGATTGCATTTTTTTTAACTATTCATGAATAGTAATTAACATGTGCAGTTACTCTCTGTTTTTTGTTTTTTTTTGGTTTTAAACTTTCATGAATCTCACTATCTCAGTTCTCAAATTGCTAACCAATGGGTCTCGAGTCCTTTTTTGTGTGTGTTTTGAGTCTTTTTTATTACTAACCAATGGGTTTCAACTTTCAATTGCTAAACATGGAAAAACAATGTTCATTTACATCTTCGTCCAATCTTGAACTCTGATGGAGCTAAATAAGAGCTTGGGTAGGATATAAGATGTCCAAGCCCATGGCTAATTTCACTAATCACAGTCTGGACCGTAAGCCCATAAAAAGTGTTCCTTAATTTAAATATCCAATCTAATCCATCAGATCGAGCCCTTACATAATCTTGAACTATACACCTTACATTGAGAATTGACCCAATTTAAATACATGATAATTTACAAATTGCAGCTTTAACTTGCTTTAGTCTTTAGTGTGTGTTTCCCAATCTTAAAAAGACTCAAATCACAACTTCAAAATTTTGCAACAATTCATCACGTTCTCCATTAATCTCCTCATAATGCTCTTGCTATCTTCTTATTCTTCATCTTTAACTTGTTGTAGCCAAGAACCAATGTTGTGGATTAAAAGTCATCTTTCTTGCAAATCCATTCATTAGAGGGGCATTAGGATCCAGACTCATAAGTAAAAGTGCAGTAACTTATGTTACTATCATCTAGAATTCTAGATAACCACTCCACATCTCCACCAACCAATTGTTGAAGTAGGTGCCAATGTTTACTTTGAGGAACACGCTTTCATATTATAATTAAGCTATTAATTTGGTGTTTTGACACCTCTCTCTGTACCAACCTTCCATAATCAGGATGGAGACACGTCTTCACCCCTTGTTTGGCGGTCCAAACAAAAAGAGAGGTAGATCAAGGTTAAAACATAATGGGCTAATGAAAGGCAATATTCTCTACAAACTTTAGCTCATCAACAAGAAGAAATCGCTCTATAACTGTTTGAGCTATAATAGAGTTAGAACAATGTTTGCGCGTTCGAATGTGCTAAAAGAGAAAAACAATTCCAGCTATGGATATCTTGAAAAGTAGAATTAGCTAATCTGGTTATCAAAGAATATTTTCAACTCAGCTAAAAGGCTTGAGTCCTAACCATGTGTTTATAATCATGATTCCCTTAGTCCCTTTCAAACACTTGAAATGAAATCGTGATTATATTGATTGGGGTAATTTATAAATGGTTTTTTTTTCTTGGATACACTCATACACCTAAAAAAGAAACTAATCTCCCAAATATTTTTTGTTTTTTTTCGAATTTTACTTAACACATTGAGTTTTTCGTTTTTTACCACCATACACATTGATTGTCAAAAGACCATCTTCGTTATTTTTCTGTTAAAAATTTTGCAAAAAATTGCTAAAATAAAAACATATTTACATTAATAATAAAAAAATAAAATAAAAACCGAACCACTTGGCTCTATTCTTCTCCAATTTTCTCTTTTCTCTCTCAGTCCTCTTTCCCCTCTCTACTTCATAAAAAGAACTTCTCTCTACGCTCTCCTCCTTCTCACTTCTCTCTCATTCTCTTCTTCATTTCACTTCTCTCTCCTCTCTCCCTTTTCTTTAATCTAAGTTCTCTCTCCAAATCCAGATATTTTAACATGGAGAGAGAGAAAAGTGACTAATACATGTAACCCTCTATTTTATCACGTATTCTCTCTCTCTTTCACGCAACTCTTCCCGTCGTAGTTGAACCTAAATGTATTTGGGGGGGGGGGGGGGGGGTTGTTTGTGTTGGGATTGACTGATATTCTTTATGCTTACTCCGACGGGATGGTCGGGGGTCTCGCTCATCGGAGCACAATGTATTTTTGGGCTTGTGGATTTATTAGGAACTCTAACAGTTTTGATACAAAAAACAGACGACTTTTGTGTTTCCAACGAAGCTCGATTATATTGACTCGATATGAGTTCGATAGTAACGTGATTGTTGTGCTCGATAGACTCGATTAGTTTTGCATGTGAACTTGATAGGATTAAACTAAATGTTTTGTGAAGTGGATTGAATTGATGGAAGTCAGACAGATCTCATGTATTTCCAACGAAGCTCGATGAGCTCGATATGAGTTTGATAGGAACACGATTGTTGTGCTCGATATGTTTGATTCCTTTTGCATGTGAGCTCGATAAGGCTCGACAACAGTTTGTTGAGTTTGTTTAAACTTATTGTTGAGTTTGTTTTGATGTGCTCGACAAAGACTCGATGGAATTCGATGTCGTTTTCACCGCATCATTTTTAGGACATTTTATGACGAACGAAATTTAAATCGTTTGTGTGTGGAGAATTGTAAACGGGATGGGCTCGATGTGTTTGATATGTGCGCAACATGACCTCGATAATATATATTTTTGGGAAAAAATACTACTTTTAGCCGCACGCCTTTTGAGGACGTTTTATGACGAACAAAATTCGAATCGTTTGGTCGGGTGCGGAGAACTGTAAACCTCTATAGTCTCGATGCACTCAATATGTGTGCGATATAACCTCGATAATTTAGATTTTTTGAAAAAACAATACTTTTTACCGTACGATTTTTTAGGACGTTTTATGACGAACGAAATTCGAATTGTTTGGGTGTGGAGAACTGTAAACCTCACGATTTTTGGGGGTTGAAAGAGAGAAAAAAGTGAGAAAGGGAATGGTCCTACGGTTTAGGCAGAGTATTTTGAGGAGAAGTTGAAATGTAAACATATTTTTCAGAGAGATTCAAATTGGATGATATTTTTCAAAAATTGGGTTACTTAGAGGATAGATTGTCAAAATTTTCCTTTATAAATAGTGTTCTATAAAACACATATTCACCGTTAGCAAATATGAAACCCTAATGTATACTAAATATTGCCCCATTCCTGAATATGTTCGGGTAGTCACCAACATACATCGTATCCCTCTGATGAAAATAATTCCACCAGCCTTTTGAGGTTACAATTGTTAGATCCGTCTTGTTAGGCAAAAAATAAAAAAACACAAGAAGAAAAAAAACATTGCACCAATCGTTTGCTTTAAAATGAGCGAGTCAAAGTTCATGGATTCAGATATTTCCCATATTCCCAACTAACCAACTCAAATTTACTTTATTCTTCCGTGCTTTTTTTCGTTTTCTATATTCTCTAGCGTTATGTTACTACCGACAACATGGGAATATGCGGTGACAATAAAGTGAATTTGTTCTAGAATAAAATGTTATTCTATACCCATACCTTAAGGATCAATCGATCTTAGGCGTTTGGTGCTAGAAGTTGGAAAATGCCTTTCCAAGTAATTATAAATCCATTGTTTTCTTTTACAAAAAAGGAGAGTTGCCTGTCATTCTCCTATGGCAGTTGCGATATCACACTTCAAAGCTTCGCTATTGCTTTCTCTTCCCTCCACACCACCAACCACATTGCTTGAGATCTGAGAAACATTGACAGATCTAAGATGGAGAAATTTAGGTTCATATATGAGTCATGACAATTGAACCTTCAACACTAGAGAGTCTGGAGGATCACTAGCTTGTTGAGCCAATGGTGAATATGGCTATGGAACGACAATGGCTCGCAATCGGGCCGTTTAAGTTCAAAATCGCGGTTTTATTTGGGTTGATTGCGGTGATGTTCTCTCCAGCAGGTTGGCATTACAATATATCACCCATTCCAAAAATTCAACTTTGTTGTGGACTTCCTATTGTACATGTTTGTTGAGGTTGAAGATATGTTTGAGTTTTTGCTTGATGCAAGTCTTATAATGTGTTGCTTTTGCATTTGCAGTGGCATATGATCCATTGGACCCAACTGGTAATATAACCCTCAAATGGGACATTATGTCATGGACACCAGATGGTTATGTGGTAAGTTTGTATATTGCTATAATGATTTAATCAATCCCCACAATATATAATTGAGCCCCAATACTCCAACCCCTTAAATATTTTCTTAACATCTTAGATACCTTCAAGTTTTATTGGAACTTTGAATTGTATCCTTTTGTCTTCCAATCTACTATTTTGACATCGTCATAAATACGTGAACAGTGTGAAAACTGTAAACATTTTCCCCCTGTAAAATTAGATTGTAACGGTGATTTAAAATTATATATATGAAGGACATTACGAATGACCCTTGTGATTTTTAAGGATAAATTGCGTCTAACTCCTTTCAAACAAGTATAAATTTGGAATTAAGTATGTTCTTATTTGGCCCCATAAAGGAACTAAAATCACAAGTATACTTAGTTACATGAAAGACATAATACTTAGTTGATCTGATAAAATTCAAATTACATGTCATTAAAATGTTAAGATTAGAAGTATCTATCGAAATCAGAAAATAACAATGAATATGTTAAAACTAAAATAAAAAAAGGGTGGAAAAGGAAAAAAAACGTAATGAAATCTCAATTAAGGATGTAACTATGATGTTTCAAAATTCAATAAGTTAAAACGTGAATTTACCGGAATGTTTGTGAAGGAATACTAGATATGAATCTGATGGTGTAAAAACCAATATCAGGCTGTGGTGACAATGAACAACTTCCAAACATACCGGCAAATCATGAGCCCAGGTTGGACTCTAGGCTGGACGTGGGCTAAGAAGGAAGTAATTTGGTCAATGGTTGGCGCCCAAACCACAGAGCAAGGTGACTGCTCAAAATTCAAAGGCAACATCCCACATTGCTGCAAGAAGACACCAACCGTGGTGGACCTCCTCCCTGGGGTCCCTTACAACCAGCAGATCCAGAACTGCTGCAAAGGAGGCGTCGTTGCGTCCTACGGCCAGGACCCGGCCGCCGCCGTGTCGGCGTTCCAGGTGAGCGTTGGGCAGGCTGGGACTAGTAACAAGACTGTGAAAGTGCCTAAGAATTTCACGTTGCTGGGACCGGGGCCTGGGTACACTTGTGGGCCCGCTAAGGTCGTGCCGTCGACCACCTTCCTCACGGCGGACAGGCGGCGCAAAACCCAGGCTTTGAGTAAGTTACTTCTTGTTTTTATAGTTTCATTTTTGCTTAATAAAAGTACGATGAATATCTGATTATATATGTTTTGAGTCATGTGGACCACATTCTAGTCACGTAATATCACTGTCGTTTTTTGTTTATTTTTTGCAATTTTACATCCTTTTATGCTTTTTGTGACTTTTTTTGTAGTTTGAATTATCTTTGACTCAATTACGCCCTCCTGTTTTGCAATTTTTCGGATGGAAGGGTGGTCCATATTGTACCGAAAATGGTGTCATGAAACTTCCACACTTGATGTGCAGTAGACTCGAACGTACCTTAGATCGAAATTTACTTGACTAACAATTAAAAGAAAAAAGAAAAAAATGGTACAATTATTAGTCAAATTTTGAAAATTCAAGAGAACCATTGAAATCTCGAAATATTTAGAGGGTATTTATAAAATTATCAATAAATAAAGGTAATTTATTTTAAATTTCAATTATTTGAAGGGAATTCATGAAATCATCCATTTTTTGATGCAGTGACGTGGAACGTGACATGTACATGGTCAAAATTCTTGGCGTCAAAGAACCCAAGCTGCTGCGTCTCCTTCTCATCCTTCTACAACAGCACCATCACGCCATGCCCCAAGTGCGCCTGCGGTTGCCACAACAAGAACTGCATCCAGTAATTAACTTACTACTAATCTATCATTACTTATCCCTTTAATCAATATTAAAGTTATTATTATTATTTCATAGAAGAGAATATATATATATATATATATATATATATATATATAGTTTCAAACCTACAAACTCCGATCGAGATAACCCCAACGAGCCCCGTTGAATGGAGTTATTTCGCGGGTTCAAATCCCAGTAAGGAAATTTCTTCTCCTCGTTCTTCTAGAACTAATGTGTATCATATATGATTGGTTTACTACTACAAAAACTGGTTTTGCCGGCGGAAACATCCTGACGTTTTTTGATATATATATATATATATATATATATATATATATATATATATATATATATATATGTGTGTGTGTGTGTGTGTGTGTGTGTGATATATGGTTGGTTGGTTGTTAATTTGTAGGAGTGATTCGAAGTTGCTGACGAAGACTGGCGTGAATACCCCTCGGAAGGACAACACGCCGCTGCTGCAGTGCACGCAGCATATGTGCCCAGTGAGAGTGCACTGGCACGTCAAGCTCAACTACAAGGAGTATTGGCGGGTGAAGATCGCCATAACCAACTTCAACTACCGGATGAACTACACCCAGTGGACCCTCGTTGCGCAGCACCCCAACCTCGACAACGTCACCCAAGTCTTCAGCTTTGACTACAAACCTTTGCTTCCTTACCAATCCATAAGTACGTACTTATATTACTTTCATACTGATCATGATCGACTCATGACAATCACATAACCACAGGTGGTATGGTATATATCATGCTAAGAAATATTGTTAAGGTCAAAATAGAAGATGTTTAAATTAAGCAAAGAGTTAAAAAAATCCAGGAGGGTCGAAATACAAGTACGTCAAAAATCGAAGGAAACTGGAAATCCAATGGGTTGAAATTCAAAAGAGTCCACACTAAGTGAGCAAACTCCCTAGTTAAAGGGATCAGTACTTGACCTTCCTTAGTCAATAGGCAGCGTCGCCTCATGACAACGTCTCGTAAATGGACTATTAAAATGCTTAAAAGAGATGTTATCGTGGAAATATGTGAATTCACTTGTGTATATATAGTTCCCACCAATTTTTCATGTTTAGAATTAACTGCGGGATCAAAAATGAATGTATCTAACATGAAGCCCTAATGTCCTAGATAGCTAGGGTTGAGGCCAAGGCGCCAAAGTAATTCCTAGTCCTGGTTAAGGGCACTGAACGAATTGACTAAGTTTATAATTTAAGGTACCTTAGTTATATTCAACCATAATTACAAGTACTAATCAAATTAGTACAAAGATTTATATAGTTCAGGGCGACAAAGTGATACTTAATCATGCCAATAGCCCACAATCTGATTCGGCGGTTGTTTTTGTGCAGACGACACAGGCATGTTCTACGGAATGAAGTTCTACAATGACTTACTGATGGAAGCCGGTCCCTCCGGTAACGTGCAATCAGAGGTCCTCCTGCGGAAGAGCGACGACACATTCTCGTTGAAAAAGGGCTGGGCATTCCCTCGTAGAGTTTACTTCAATGGCGACGAGTGCCTACTACCTTCGCCCGACGACTACCCTTCCCTCCCCAACGCTGCCCACCAACCAACCTTCCGGCCACTCCCAACTGTCATGGTCACACTGCTCTTACTGCTGGTGGCACACTAGGAAAAGTAGTTGAGTGTCTTGGATGCTGTCTTTTTCTGTCCTATCAAAAGGTATGTCCATGTCCAAGTGCATGTGTAGAGAATTTTCTGATGTGCGCTTTTGTTGTCTGGAATTAGATTTGAGATGCTAAATCACAATGATTTAAACGGAACATACTTAAGTGAAAGAATATCGAATTCGTCCTAACTTTTACACCACCCCATGGCTCTACCTGAGATTTACTCAAATGCAAGATTCATCTTGTGATATAGTGTGCACTAAGAATAACACATCTATGATCAATCAAGATATTCTAAAGATCCCCCGGACATCATGTTTGGAAACACAAAATGTAACCTTTGAAACTGTGAAGTGTATGAATTAGTGCAAAGAAACAATTCCAACTCCCAGGAGAAACAGTCATGGAATACATCCTCTATCCCCATAGAAATCTCTCAAACAAGGACTTTGCAAACACCAGATGAACATATAAAATGATTAGAAAATATCTATATCTATACATACCTAAAAATCAGAACCTAAAATAAGGTCAATTCCCTAAACACCCAAAGCAACTGGTTTTCATCTCGGACCAGTCATTCAGCCAACTTTGTCAATCGACCGGTGGTGTAGAGGTTTCACTGGAACGGTCGAGGATACACATTGACCTCCGGGACATCCAAACATAGACTAAAGTCACCTGATACCAATAAATGGAAGTATGGAACCCCAAAATACTCAAAATCGAATACAACACGAACAAAATAGAAAGCAAACACAGTTGTTGTAACTCAGCGAGCAAACTAACTTCATCTTAAAATAAATATAACTAGAAATGGTCGTACAAAATCCACAGTTCAAGACAGCAACATGTAGAAACTAAGAATAAATAAAGTGGCCACGGATGCAAATGACTAATATACACAACAGTACTACAATGACTAGATACAAACAATCCTGAACAGACTCCATTTTCTTAGAATTTGGATCCTATTCGTGGTAATTTTGACCCATTTCTCTAGTACGAGTTCTACATTTAACGCCAAATGCGACGCTTTAGAACACTCAAAACTCACATAACCCGAGATACATCGTTAGATGAAAAGCAGCAAGACTGATAGAGCGGCGCAAAGTATCCCAACAGGATGGCGCAGAGGCGCAATTTGCATGGGACTAGCATTTGGCAACCAAGGATAAGCATCAGGAGGCGGCATTACACAGTTGTCTCCATTGAAATATATGCGTCTTGGGAAGGCCCAACCTTTCTGAAAAGAGAATGTCGAAGGGTCTTTTCTGAAGAGAAGTTCGGATTGTACATTCCCAAATGGACCAGCTTCCATGAGCAAATCGTTGTAGTACTTAACACCCCATAACATAGCGGTATCATCTGAACAGACAAATTTGGTGTTACTTATCAGATTAGGAAATATTCTATTTTGCTTGCCAAAAGAAAGTAGTGGGAATACTAACTACTTCTTGCCCTTAAATAGGTTTAAATAAATATTAAATATAAAGAAAGCATCTACTTCACTTGAAGAAGACATTGAACATGTATTCAGATGAAGAAAACAGAACTAGAACATGACATGAATAACTTACTTATGGAACCATAAGGAGTTAAAGACTTGTAATTGAAACTGAACGATGTTGTCAAATTGTCAAAGTTAGGGTGCTGCGCAACCAAGTTCCATTGCGTGTAGTTCATTCTGTAGTTGAAGTTTGTTATTGTGACCTTAACCCGCCAGTAGTCCTTGTAGTTAAGCTTGACATGCCAGTGCACTCTAATCGGACACATATGGGAAGTACACTGGACTAATGGTGCATAGTCACTTTTACTGGCACTTTTGACGGCTGATGCTAAATAAGGTGAATTACCCCTGCAGAAAATAGACGAGTACAAGGTTATTTTCACATAATAATGAAGATAACTTAGATTAAAGGTGTTAATGTAGGGAAATAGCACTCACTCCACACAGCTTCCAGGCTTAGTTATGTTATTTTGGCACCCACAAGTACAAGTAGGGCAATTGACAATGGTGTCGTTGTAGAAAGAAGAAAGAGAAACGCAGCAAGTTGGTGTCTTTTGAGATAGAAATTGAGAATATGTACATGTCACATTCCATGTCACTGCAATAAGATAGAAAATAAGAAAATAATCAACAAAGAGTGAAAAGTCAACAAAAACAATGAAACATTACTGAGAAGAATAATATGATTATGCAATGTTTACGATTTCAATAGAAACCATTTCAAGCATGTATAGAATTACAGTATAATGACATATAACAGGTTCTGATACAGCTAGAGGAGGTGATAAGTGATAACAAACATCTAACCATAGATATGAGAGGATGATTCATATATAACTTACTTAGTGCTTGTGTTGTTCTTCTCCCGTCCTTAGCAAGAAACTTAGTAGGCCTCCCAATTTTTGCAACTCCGCAAGTGTACCCTGGGCCAGGTGCTTTAAGAGTAAAGTTCTTTGGGACACGGACTGTCTTATTTGTTGTTCCTGCTGCACCCACACTAATCTGGAAGGCAGCAGCTGCATTGTCTGGATCCTGAATCCAGGAATTAATAACTCCCCCTTTGCAGCAGTTGGCTATCTGCATGTTATAAGGAGTTCCAGGAAGCAGATCGACAACAGTTGGATCCTTCTTACAACAATGAGGAATGTTTCCCTTGTACTTTGAGCAATCACCCTGCTCAGTAGTCTGCGCTCCCACCATTGACCATATGACCTCCTTTTTTGCCCAAGTCCATCCCAAAGTCCATCCTGGACTTTGTATATGGCGATATTGCTGAAAGTTGAACATCGTAACAACAGCCTGGATGCAATTGAAATATATAATGTGTTTCAGTCAATATTCAACAACCAAAAATCAAGAATGTCCCTAAATATAAGACACTAGATTATTTTATAACGTTTACTGGTACCAAACACTAATTGGAGCAATTTTAACTACTAAAGTATAATGCTAACATATAGAATTTGGAGAGAAAAGTGATATACTTACAACATAACCATCCGGAGTCCACTGCATAATATCCCATTTTATTGTTATATTTCCATTCGGGTCAAGCGAATCATATGCTTCTGCAGATTTGGAAAACACCATATTAATAGCATATCTCAGATAACAACTATTCTAAAAGTTAATGCTTAAAGTTCCAAAAAAAAACTCTAGCAAGGAATAACAAAGAGGGGGGAATGATTAATTTGCTTCAAATATTGAAAGCTACTTTGCAGATAGTCAGACTATGAAAATCATTAATTAGTAGCAAAATCAGAAAGCTCTGATCATGATTCATTACCAAATGTAACTTGAATTGTCTGTTCAGCAGATGCTATTTATGATTTCAGGGACTACTTGGAAAACAAGAATACGCTTGGGAAGTTAAGACGACACCCCTAAGCATTGCGTCAGACCACTAAAGTCCCACCTTAAACAATAGGATGGATGGGTACTTTATGGTGTCATATGTTGGTGCCTTAGTTGATTTTATTGTTTTTTCTGTCCGAATGAGATTGTTTTTGCTTATAGTAGTTGTTACACCTTTGCACGAGTTATGTTGTTGGCTACATAACTATGACTATATCAGTATATTGGGCTCTTCTGAAAGTGATATTACACACTATTTCAATAGGTACTTTCACAATGCATCTCAGAGCAGCAGCGAAGCTTGATTACTTCCTTCCAATTAAATCATAATCACCTCATTTTAAAAACATTACAGTTACCTCTAAACTATCGTGCTTTTTAGATATTCAATAATTCTGATACACCACATATGAGAAGAACAAAACCACCACACATACTACGAAAGATCAGATGAATGAAAGAGGCCGTTTCATGATCCGAAAGGAAATACTTTACCATTGAGATTACGGACAAGCATATCGAATTAAGAATTCAAACCAATCGAAACTTAGCCCGGAAGAAATCACATCGTCCACCAAGCCACTCCACCCTCAATCATTCCAAACCCAGATCACCATCACTCTAGCAGTATAACTACCAATCCACACTAAACAGAAACACTAACACCAAAACACCAACATCAAACCACACAAATTCAACCAAAAAAGGAACAGACTTTCCAGATCTGACCCACTTAATCCCCCTAAAAAACGACAGCACCACACCCAAAACCCAATCCACAACTCCGACGACTACCCATCACTCAAAACCCCCAAAAAAAACTCAGCCCACAACAAAAAGATCAAATCTTGGCGCAAAAAGATCCTATCTTGGGGCGGATTGAACCAGCAAAGGACTAAAGAACAAACCTATAGTGGAAAAGTTGGAGCAAAAGAGCGCCACCACCACCACTAGGAGGCAGAAAGAACCGACCCTGGGCAGGGATCCGACAGTCATGGTGGAAGAAGAGAGATTCTCCAGAAGAGGCGGAGATGGAAGAACAGAAGATTGGACAAGAGTGGAGGTGTCTTCTTTGCTGTTCTCACTTTGCCTCAGTCTTGTGGGGTTTTGTATGCCTCACACTCCCTTACAACTAACCTTTGTTTTTTTTAATATTTTTTTAATATTTTTTTATTTTATCTTGTTTTGTTTTATTTTATTTTTTATTTGAATTTTGTGTCTTACACCATCCACCACTAATTAATCAACTTTATTTTTCGATTTTAAAAATGTCACCAAATTTTGTGTCTTGGAACATCCTGATTCTCTGACAATCACTGTTGCCATTTGTTAATGATATTGTTGCTAAACAGAGTTAGTGAAATGATTAATTTAATAGCCTTGGATGTGAGGGTGCTGGTGGAAATTTAGATAGAAATTAAGTCTGGTAGCCACTGTCAAATGCATCCAGGAATTTGATTGTGATTTGTGTGTCGGTCGGAATATGACCGAGAGGAAAACACAGTTGCGTCTGAACGATGGGATGCACAAAATAATAGGGTGCAGTCACTTTGGCTTGGTTTGGATGGGTCTTCCGGATATTAGTTTCTGATAGGAAATCAATTTCTGGGAATGTAGATCCATAATCACCTTCTTCCTCAGATGTTGGGAGTTATTTGGATGAGCAAAAGACCGGTAGGAGTTTCAAGTGTCTTGTCGAAATAAATTCTCAAATTGTCTCCAAACTTTGATTAAATAAAAGATTGTGTAGGTATATACTGAAATCAATGGAATAAAATCGTCACAAAAATTCAACAAGTAGATGAACTGTCAGAAGCTCCTCCCATAAGTTTCTTTATCCAAATGCAAAACATGTCAGGATTTATCCTCATATTTGGATGACCCAACTGCAACCGCTTCACAATGGGATGGGAGCTTTCAAACGCAATCTTTGTTGTACTCTAATTAATACAAATTAGTTGGAAAACTTTTGGAAGTAAAACTTGTTTCAGTGTTTGGTCTGTTGTCTCCATCAAAGCAAATTAAAATATGTTTGACAGTTCATTTTATTTTATTTTCTATAGACTCGGTGCATTTTAATTCCTTGTAACAACTCCGCTTAGAAATGTTGATTGTAATATTTTCCTACACGAAAGAGGCGAACTGTTAACACTTGAAATGCAATGAGCTAAAAGTAATGTTTTAAAATTTAAAGGTCAAATGTGCAGTCGTCGATCGATTCTAAGGACAAGAGGAGACTGCAATCAAACCACAAAAAATTAAGTTGTTTATACAAGATTTACTATTTAAATAAAACATATACTTTCTTCTGAGTTTATTGACTGATCAGGAATCCTAGTTGTTTCTTTTAAGTATTTTTTTTAGTTTAATCCGTTGGATACTTGGATATCTCCTCCTTTCATTTATCTCTCGTGAATTTCAAAATTTTACTATTTCTCTCCTTCATTTACACTCTCATTTCACATATAAACCACAAGTACCACCACATTCACTTTGACTGCGGTTTCTATTGGACCATAAATTTTGTCTCTTTATTTTTTAATAATAATAATAATATTATTATTATTATAGGAGAATTGTGAGAAGAAGTAGAGAAGATATCGGAGACGATTATTCTAATCCAGTCCAGCTCAGATATGTGCGTGAGACAGTCGAGGCTGGTGTATTGATGTTGTATGTTACCAACTACACCAGATGCCACAACTTAAGCTATCCATATCATTTTCTTCATAAAAGTTGACTTCATGCATGCAACATAATTTAATCGTTCAGATGTCGTGTCTTCTCAACAACTCAATATTCGTCATCAATTTATTTAAGAAAAAACACACAAGATGTGCTTTAATTTCAATATAATTTCCAACTTTCATGTCCACCAATCGTTTCCAACTTCATGCGTCGACTTGACTGGAATTAGTTCCAAATGTCATCTTGTCTTAAAGTGGAACCAATGTTTTGACATCTTAAAATTACCTCGACTAATTATTGTTGGATCAAATTCCAGTAATTACAAAGCTTTCATACGTCCTAGTGGTCTTGCAGTGTATTTTTTTATATAAAAAATTCAAAAAAATGTTCACAAAATAATGGAAGACACTTATGCAATCCAAGATAATTATTACAGAACTAATTGCAAAGAAGACACTAAATACCACACCAAGAAGATCAAGCCACATATACAAACCACCACAATTCTGAATTTCTGGGTTACATCAGTGAATCAGCGGGTTTTTTAATATGGTTAGAAATTTGCCATTTTCTAAACAATAATGGCTAAAACTATGGATATTTGATGGTGTATCTGCAAAAGGGAAGAAAGCAAAAAAATGTAATTGACGAATATACAGAACTGTATGGACGATATTTATACTCCCAACTCCTTTGCAAAGACCAAATTATTGTTATTTTTAACATTTTATTACAATGGAGCAAATGTACACACAAGTCCTGAGAGGGAGGAGAGGAGAAAATTTCAACCACAACTGATGGGATTTGAATCTATAACCTTTTGGTTGATGCAATCCAAGGTAACCAATTAAGCTATCTCAACTTGGTTAATACTAAATTATTATTATCCGCCTATATCTCACAATATCAGTGGCATATCAAATCACCCAAATATATATATTGGAATTACCATTGTCCTTTTCTTTTCTTGTTTTGAAATATGGTGATTGCTTTGAACAAAACATGTAGACCATCAAACCACAGCTCTACACAAATACGAAGTCCACCGTGCTAAATAAACGCCTTAATTTTGCAACCATTATGGCCATTTATTGGAATTACCATTGTCAATATTTTTTACTTTTGGAAAAAATTAAAAACTTCGAAAATGAAAACTACTTTACAGATGAAATCTCGGCAGAACAAAAAAAAGGAGGACCACTGAAAAACTGCAGTTTTATATAGATTCAGGAAGCCAAAAAGATTCTTAACATAATAATACATATAAAGTTTGCCGCCATAGATGATTCCTCTTTACATAATAAATAGATGCCTATAACAAGCTTATTAATTCCTTCAATATTTCCCCTGTCAGAAGCAAGATGACTTCTCAAAGATTTCTGCCAAAGTCCACACATTCATGGACAGGGGCTCTTTACATAGCCAACAAAACCTGTCCAATGTTACTCCACAGGTTCCGGGACGATGTCGAGTTTCGAGGCTGCCGCCTTGTCCAAGAACCAAACTAAACTACCATCAGTTGGCTGAACCATTCTAGCAGGCAACGACGATGCATTATCAAGGCTGTCTGGGCATTCACTAATTGCCAGGCGTACCGCGTTGGCCTTCCCGTCCCCAGTGACCACAACGGCGACGTTAGATGCCGAATTGATCACGGGAAGAGTGAACGTGATCCGCTCTGGAGGAGACTTTGGGGAGTCAGTGAGGTAGGTGACCCAATCCGCTTTCTGCTCGAGACACGGGTGGTTAGGGAAGAGTGACGCCACGTGACCGTCTGAACCCATGCCCAGAAGAATGAGGTCGAATTTGGGGCAGTCGCTGCTCTCCGAGACATTGACAGTGCGGGTTTTTACTAACTGACGTAGAACAAATTCGTAGTCAGTTGCAGCATCTTCAGCTGACAAATTGTCATTGATAGAGTGAACATGGCTAGGTAGCACCGGTACCTGAATAAATATGTCGTTAAATGTTAAACTTCAGACTCAAAATCATACAAACATGCTGAGATAGTGAGATGTAATTTGGAACAAAATCTGGATGATGTATGTGACATCTAGATGTCACATACATGATGTGCTAGATATACCAAAATCCTTCTTGCCTACGTTAAATTTCATGATGTCTTTCTGCATCTTTTTCAACATCAGAATAATATTAATAATAAGCGAAAAAGTGGAAAACCACGTATTTGTTTTCCTACGGCGCCCTACGTAGCAGTAAGTTCTAAAACTGAACCTTCAAGTCCACACTACTGAATAGACTTGTGACTATCACAAAGAAGTGTTTCTAAATAACTTCAGAAGAAAATAAGTGGTAAGAGGATTTTCAATCTACACATGTAAATAAGATATGACTCTTACAAAATCAACAGTTAAATGAAATGAAAACTTCGTACTTTTTGATTAATTGTAAATAGCACTTTATAATTTATTGTAAAAAGCATTTGTTGCAACAGAATAAAAAAAATGAGATTTTAGGTAGGCTTTTCAAAGAAGCATTACACAGCTTGCTATTTTATTTTACATGATGCATGTTCAAACATACACAATTCTCACTGCCCATGGCTATAACAGAAAGTGGAATTTGGATTTTGAAACACAAATATCAGAGTTTATCAAAATGGGATATGAACAATGTGCTACAACCCTCTTGATTGTACAAGACATTTGATAAAAGAGTTTTTGGAATTTCAAAGGAAGAAGGTGATATAAGCTTTTATCAAAAACTTGATCTCATTTCTCTTCAACAATACTGACATCCCCGTGTTACTAATAATGAGAAGGATGGGAATCATATAGAACTATGAATTTGAGAGCGAAAAAAACAGAAATTAAGAAAAGATAGACTACGAATATTGATGTGGAAGAAGATTGCTAGGTTGACTGAGAAAATACAACCAAAGTAATAATCTTGAGTATCAACTAAATAAAAAATAAATAGAATCCTTTTTCCTACGATGAATTTCAAAACCAATGCAGAATAGCAGCAACAAAATAATATTTCATTCTCTGCAACATATAAAATAAATAATAAAGGAATAGTTATGTCTGATTCTCTATGGTAATTGAAGTTCTGCTTTGGAATCCAGTAAGATCTCGTGGCCATGAAAATGATCAAATTTGATAAGTCATATACTTACATGAGGCAATAAACATGCAGTAGCGTATTCACCTATAACCCTTGCCCAGCAGCTCGTCAGAATAGCAATAAGTATAAAAGAAACTGAAAGATTCGTACTACTCTATAAGAAATGCAGCAACAATATGCAAGATATTCATACGCTGAATATGATGAACTAAAGCATTCAACATAAAGCTCCCATATCATCTTCTTGTTTCTATATTCCTCGCAAAACAATGTGGCTTTACACAAGATCAAAGATCAGAAAAGTAAAAATAAACAAAACAAAACAAAACAAAACAAAACTTCAAGGGAGCAAACAAACCATATAATATCAGCATCAACTTTAAAAACAAATCCTAAAATGGACGACCACAAATCAAATTTCACTGGCTTCAGATGGATCAGAAATCACCTGCTTAACATTTTGATTAATATTCCCTAAGCAAGAATACGAGATCCAAAATTTTAGTGTTACTTCATCAAAGCCTACATTCTATGAAGTACCAAACTTGACACATTAGTAATTTAGTACTAAAGTCAGTAAGATGAAATTTATTAACTAATATTGTGTAAACTTGATCATTATGATTATATTCACAACTCCAACGATAATCTGTAACTAATATTGGCATATCTGTAACCAAAAAAGGAACAGATGTAGACCATAGAATGTTGGAACTATAATTGAAAAAATAGACGTTGCATGCCAACACAGAGACTGTGCAAGTTGAGAAAGATGGTTATTACTGAAAACGACACTATAGTTGCTGAAATGAAAAATCAGACATCATTTTAGCATCCTTTTAAATCATAAAGATCTATTTTGAAACACTAGAGTTTGTTGGCGAATAAGTTTCTACTGAATTAATGAGGTAACTGTATAGTAAGTAGAGCTTCTTAGTAAATATAACTAAGCTTCTACTGAATTAGTGATGCAGTAAGCGACGGTCTTATCCGAGCAAAAGTACAAGATACACCAATATAAGCCCATTTAATAAACTGTTGCCTGCTGAAATCATCTGCTCAACCGATTATCCTATAATCGACAGCAATGGATTATTGCGATTCACATTAACACCAAAAAATTGGGACACCTATTACACAACATGGCTAATAACCCATGGTTTAATCCAGATAAAACGGATTATAAAACTAGAAACTTGGAAAATAAAATGGGTTGGTTGTCAAGAGTCGAGGAAAAAACCTTCGAAAGAAGTCCATCCTTGGCCAACTTATAGTTGCTGTCAAGATGATTCTTCGCCACTACTCTTTCGTCAGCCCAGAGCACATACCATTTCGTCCAGTCCACAGTTTTATTATAAGGTGCTTCACATAGTTTACTGACTCGAAAAGAATTAACAAAATGTAACCATGGATGGACTGAAAAAAGAGAGGCTGAGATGGAATTATCAATTGGAAAATTACCTCATCAACCCGATAAGGGATCCACCGGATATTGCAATGGCAAAACATCCTCTTTCCTTCACAGAAACCTCAGATAACTGGGCTATGTAATCGGCCAAATCCGTAGTGAGCTCATCCAGATCTTCGTGTACTTTTAACTCTCCTCTGTACTTGGGGACAACATAGGCTGCCATATCGTTCGCAAAGCCCCTAAGTCAGCGAAATGTCTAACACAAATATAACATGCTTGTGTTAAAAATAGAAAATTCTGGAGAAATACAAGAAACATTGTAGTAACAGAGGCACTCACAACCATTCTAATGGTTCAAAATTTCCAACATTCCATTTCAATTGAACAAACTAAGAAGACAGTCCATCGAAAATCATATTCCTGAACTGTGATCTCAACCTAAAAGGTCTAGACTAAATTGCTAATGTTTGCATTCAGAAATAACTCCATGCAAACAAGTAAAATTTTCTTCTAGAAATAAATATAAGCACAAAATATTGACTAAATTAAGACAAGACAGTTCACAAAAAAAACCTTATTTTACAAAAATAAAAAAAACATATGAATCATTCAGAAACTAGTTCAAACTCACAAATTTGATCCAGTGGTTGCATGTCTTGCACACTCAAATTCCAAACTCATACAAACAACAACAAAAAAAGACCCACTTGTAAATTTTACAAAAAAAATCACCAATGCCACACCACTTTTATTTCCTTACACTTAACGAGACTAAACTCAAAAAATAAATCAGCAACACCAAAACCCAAAACACTTAAAAAAGGAAATTCAGTCAACAAATCCATAACTCTCCAACAAAACCAAAAGATCAGTCGCAGTTATTCTCCAAAAGATCAGTCGCCCATAAATCCAAACCCCGAAATGGCACCAAAAACCCATTTTTTCCTCCAACAAACCCCGAAAAAACCAAACCCAGAACCGAAAACCGTAAAAAGACGCCGTCCCAAAATCCAGGACCCCTTCCGGAGTCCGGAATGGACGGAAAGGTGGTATCTTGGGAGGGGAGGAGGACTCACGGGGAGGAGAGGCGGAAAACCCGAACATGGGGAGAAAGGAGGAGAAAGGAAGGGAAAATAAACATCGGTGACGTTTTCAACCAAACCCACGAAGAAAAATATTTGTACTTCAGGACAGGGAAGAGGAGATATAATCCACTTTCGGAATCTGTTCGTTGTTTAATTGGGCTTTTAGTTCGGAGTATTGTCGACTTGTCGTGAGGTGAGTTTTAAATTACGGGGTGAGGGGAATTTAGAGTCGAGTGCTTTTTGGACAGTAATTTTTTTATATAATAAAAAAAATCAAAAATTCAAATTTTAGGAAGGAATTTTTTTTTCCAAAACTACTCGGATCACGGGTAGCAACCGCTATCCGTCCCCTCAATTTTTTTTTTGACGGATCGCGGGTGTGAACCGCGATCCGTCAAATTTTTTTTTTAATTTTTTTAGACGGATCGCGGTTCGTGAAAAAAAAATTTAATAATTTTTTTTAAGTTTTCAGTTTTAGTTTATTTTTTTATTTCTGTTTTTCTTTTTTATTGTAACTATTTTTAATCATTTTTAAAATCTTTTTTTTCAAAATATGTTTTCTAATTGATATTATTTTTTTAAACTTTTTAAATTTGTTTTTAATTTTTTAATTTTTTTTAATTTTTTTTAATTTTTAAAAAAATAATTGTGTTTTCAATTTTTTGCAGTATCGACCTTCAAAACTGTTTGTAATGTGTATCTACCCTACGAATTTTTGACAACGTTACCAATTTTAAAATGTACCTATATTGGTATTCGAAATTTAATTTTTTCTATTAGATTAAAAATGTACCTTTTTAATACTATATACTAAATATTTAAAATTTGTAACGTTTTCAAAAATTCGTAAGGAGAATACACATTACAAACAGTTTTGAAGGTCGATACTGCAAAAAATTGAAAACACAATTTTTTTTATAAAAAATAGAAAACATATTTGAAGTATATATATATAACATAGTTAAAATGATTTTAAAAATAAAAACATAAAATCAAAAACAATAAAACAAAATAAATAAAGTCACGGATTCTGTTTAGTTTTTTGTTTATATTTCATTATGGATCTTAGATTTAAAATTAGTAATTTAGATTTTTTTTGAAAGAATTTTTCGAAAATATGAATTTTGAAAATTTCTAAAATCACGTAGATAATTGTAAGTCTTTGTTAAACTTATATTTTGAAAAATATGAAAGACTTCATAATGTAAGTCAAATGAATTCAAATGTTGCTAGTTCATCGTTACAACCCTCGACAATATATCCAGACGATGATGACTCCAATTGAATTGGTTAAGTAAAAAAAATGAGTGAAAAATGGAACACAAAATGAATTAAATAGATATTTTAAACATTGGAATGCACTTAATAACTGTTGAGTTAAAAACTTTTGATGTTTTAGACTAGTGGAGAAAAACTCAGGTAGGTTTGCACTGGTTTTCTTGATGGCACGAGACTTATTATGTTCTCCGGCGTCAACTGTGACGTCAGAGTCTGCATTTAGCACACGTAAACGTGTCTTGACTGGCAAGAGACAAAACATACCCGACAAGCCAATCGAGATGAGCGTATACCTGAAAGATTGGATAGACACATCAGATAAAATGCAAACACATGTGTCTTAACAACATAACGACGATGAAAATTGAAGACGAATTAGCTAAACCGTTTTGTTTATAGGGTAATTTTTTCCTAATACCTCTTAAGTCTTTTTATTACTCCTTAGGTTTAGCTAGCATCCAGACTGTTTTCATATGTAACCAATTATTGTTTCTCGATTTGAGTTACCAATTATTAATAGATAAATTGGTTATTTTAAGGGAAAACAAATTGTGTTTGTTAATTCAATTGTGATTGTATACTTACTTCAAATTAAAAAAACGACCAAAAAATCGAAACATGACCCGACCCGACTGAAAAAATCCCACGCCTCCGGATTCGGCCTAACCCGAGCCACCATGTCATGCCAGACAATTTATCTATATGTGTCGTGCCCCACGGGTATGACCGTCGTGTTGTATTGTGTCGTGCCAGCACGAGTCTCAGGAATAGTAGACTATTATGATCGAGCAGTCGTAATTTGTAAGGTTTACATTAAAGAACTACAAATGCAAATTGGTATGTTGGTTTGATTAGGTATGTCATCTAAAAGTGGCTAACATGATATTCTTGAATTATACTAGTTGGCCAAAATCCTATATACCTATCTTGCTAATGGTAATTTGTTTGGTGTTCAGAAGAGAAGTATCCTAAATAATCAACTAAGAGATCGAAATTCCAAAATGTCTTTACAAACTAGGCAAAATCTTAATACTAAGGGATTGACTTTTCTCCTCTATTTGTAACACTCTCACGACACACGAACTTTAACACAAACGAGACTAGTTTGAATTGAAAGTAAAATATCATTTAATTATAAAAATCTAAGCTAAAAATCGAGTTTATGTCAACCAATTAGGTACATACTAATTTACTAATCGTAATTTCTTACTTAAAACCAACTATATGATAAGAATTTGTGTTTCAAAATTGTCCACACGATTTTAAGTACAAATAACATTACAAGATTTATTTCTAAAAATAAAGCATTAGAAGTCCATTAAGTTTAATTACGAATAAAAACCAGTTAGTCTCAAACAATGCCATCTTCCTGGAATACCAATACCACAACTAGGGGTGCAAATGGTTACCAAGTATCCGAGTATCCGATTCGAAAATTTCTATTTAGTTGGTATTTGGTAAGTTCAATGTTACCAATTTAATTTCGGATACGAATATGGTTTAAAAAAATTTACCAATTAGAATTCGGATACGAATTCGGATACAAGCTATTTAACATTCGAATTATCCGAATTATCCGAATTATTCGAATACATGGTCAAATACACAAATTAGTATTCCAAAATTTAGTATTCCAAAATTTTAATACGAAAATTTAGTATTCGGATTCGGATAGTTCTACTGAATTCGGATTCGAATTCGGATTCGGATAGTTCTACTGAATTCGGATTCGGATTCGGATAGTTCTACGGAATTCGGATTCGAATTCGAATTTGGTAATGGAATATGGTATTCGGATTCGAATTCGGATACAGCAGGTATCCGAGTTATATTATCCGAGTTGCAGCCCTAACCACAACGAGCACAATTAGAGCGTAAATAATCATACTCGGGTTACTCCTAGGCGCTCTGGTTTCTCTCTCTACCACGTTAGTTTCTCTCTCTGTCACGTCAGTTTCTCTCTCTGACAGCTCATCTCACACATCCAAAAAGAAACCCTTAACCATGCCCAGAAATATCCCAAAAACTCTCATCCACGTTATTTGGAGATCAAAATCGGAGAAAATTAAAATAATAATTTTAAGTGCTTCTAAAATGATTTTTTTAACATTTTCGTGAAATTTAAAAATAAAATAAACGAATGGGTGGGGGACACGTACCCCCACCCAACCCATGCCCTAACACTCTCCCAGACACAATCGGAACGGCACCGCTCGACTTCGTGCCTGGGCAAGGAGGGGGCGGGGAACATGGCTCGGGCGCCCAGGGCACACCTCCCCGTTAACTATGGTCTTACCAAAGCAGACTGCAACCCTATCCGGTATCCATTTGACGTCGTACCAAATTCTTCTATCTTTTCTATTATATTATTAGGTATTTTTACAAGAATACTCTCTACGTGGATTTTTTATGTTCTTTTCCTTCATGTTACTTTTATTCCTTGGTTTGAAACAATACAAAAACCTACCAACAGCACTATTTCTCTGAGACGATTAAATTTGGATGTTATTTATTATATTCTTCATAATTGTTTGTCTTTAGAAAATGACAATTGTTGGTATGTTTTAATGTCAAAATAGAATAATCATTTGGAAAAGTTATTAGGACTGTGGGCTTTATAATCTGCAGTGAATTTGATTTTGACTTATTAGTAACCGAATTCCTAAACATCACAAAATAGGTTATGAATGTCTTGAAATTAACTCAAATGTAATTCTATTTTATGGAATTTTACTATCTAAAGGTGATTACAAAGAGACCTTAGATAACTTGTGGTGTTACATAAGCAAATTGACCGCAAATGAAGCTTGTCCATCATGTTAAATAACTAACTGACAAATCATGTTTTGTTCGATTATAGTAGGATTTCCGCCAATCATCCCAATAGTTTGATTGTTACAAACATGGGAAATGAACAAACGTTCCTCTCCTACTTTGCTTGTACTTACACTAGTTTGGGTTTCACAATTAAACGCATAATACAACTTAAATTAGGAAGTATATGCCTATGGGGTGTATATATGCAAAAGTTTTTAATATTGTATTTCCAATCTTGTAGTGACGTTAGGAATGTGAAGACGACAAAAGGAAGGACAAGAAAAGAGATGTGACAGAGTGTGTGCAGTTCTGGGTTTGGACGAATCAATTGCTGTTAATAAGCGCACACATTGGATGGATAAGATTTGGTGTTTTGTATTTACCCAATGTGGGCCACTCTCACAGCTCATATTTCCACCACCACAATTCTCACCTCCAATACTATATTATTCATCTGGTACAACAATATATTTCGACTAATATATCAATATTTTTCTCATAATTAAAATAATATATTGAAACGGCATATACGAGGAGGAAGATTCCATGTATGTGGCATTGTGCTCGTCATATGATGTTGATACAATTACAAATATGATCATGTAATACAGTGGGTTACATATGTCGAATAAATATTCCATAAGGATCCAAATAAAGCCAACATACAAAAACATGTAAAGGAAAACAAGAAACGAAGGAACATGAATCAGAAACGACCTCATAGACCGAGCCGTCGGAAGGCGACTTGCCTCAGAGAAAATATCGGCCCACATACCAGTGCGTTTGATGGTCTGCCGGTTTTCTCCCAGGATAGAACGGTCTCACCGTCGAACAGGCGCACACCGGAGTCGACGGACCTCGAAAGCAGCGCGAAACCTCGCAAGAATTAGACGGTGAACAACTTTGGATTCGGGGAAGGGAAATCGCCGGAGAAGGACAGTTTCCGTAGAGATGATAGAACGTGTGTATTATTTAGGAGGAAACACCCATCACCCATCACCTTGAGGCTAAAGCCTCTAATTTCCCCCAAATCCCCCGCCGTCACGTCACGCCTCGCCACGCCCCGGACCGGGACGGGACGGGCGCGCGCGCGCGCGTGTGTGGAGAATTCTCTCCTCCTCTCTTTCCACCTACAAAGTGACAAGTGAATAGTATGTTTATCAACATCCTTCAACTTGTTAGCTTTGCCAATGTGGGACTAAAAAGTAGAGGTGAGCACATGGCACATGGGGCAATAGTTCTCATCTTCATCTCAACATTGGATTTCTTCAATTGAGCTATTCACGGGCCTAGCCCAAACTCAATATTCCACCATATGATTACACCTCTAATATAACATTAGATAAATGGTATGGGTGAAGTATTTTAGTACCTTGTATAGTTGCATGTAATTTAATTGCAGTTGGTCAGGGGAAAAGTTGGTGGTGAAGGCATTTACTTCGATTTTTTCACAAAACAAGTAGTAGGTGGTAGGGTTTCTAGAACCAGACATCGGATTATTCTGTGATTAATCAGTCTAATTGGATGAGAGGTTGTGGATTAAGTCTTTTACGTAAGTTGTTTGCTACCGTCAGATATATATACGTAGAATAATGCATGATAGAAAATCAGTCGTGATCTTGTTACCTTTTTAATACTTTATTTTAACTTTCACGGAACGGTTGTTGAGATTAATTCAAAATAGAAAAGCGCCAATAGTCTTCGAGTCGTTTGGAAGTGTCACTTATGGTTATGAAAACATCCCGTTAAGCTTTGACAAGTGGGTTTGCCAAATCAAAAAGAACTTTGGATTTTGCATTCCGGAAAACCATATGTTCTTGAAACTTAAATTTGCGTTGGTTTGGACTTGGTTTGAGAAAATTTAGCTCAATAATATCCTCATATAGACCAAGGTGGCGAACCTAAAATATATTCAGAAACCATTGTAGGTAGCAATTTACAATACCTTATACGCCACAACGAAATGGAGTTGAGATGGCAAAGCATCTATTTAATTAGATAGATATTGTCGTAGTTTCTAAATTTAATATAAACTAGTTTTTAAGCTTACATGCATGTGGATATTCTGTTAGTAAATCATGTTTTGTTGTGTGAAGCACAGAATTTAGAAAGTTTAATTAGGTTTATATAGGCTAAATAATATTGATCCTTTTTACATAATCATGATTTAATTAACCTCATTTTCAAGTCCTACCACATTGGAAGGTCTACCTAACAAATCCACCCATTGATGTCTTACACTACAGTTGACATTAGGCTAAGATTGGAGAGATCTGTGATGAAAACAGAAGTCATGCCTGCCAATCAAGAAGGCTCATTGGTCCCGACAGACTGGACTACACCAGTAGCATCCCTTTTCTATAGTATATGATATAAAGCCTTGAAAGTATTCTGAATACAAATCAATTGGGTTTTGTCATGTTTTTGTAGAAAAATGAGAAACATAATTTAAGGTAAGGTTGCATAAGTGAGATGCAGATGTGTTTACAATTTAGTAATTAAATAATATAATATACATTATAAATTATATATATGTAAATAAAAATTTAGTTAATTTTTTAAATAACTCTAACATCAATAATTGAATATTAAACAAAACACGACAAAATTTAAGTCTATTTGAAAATATGCCGCATGTGCGGCCGCATCCACCTCATACGAAGGCAACAATGCGTACTGCATCGAGTACCACGCATCCTTTATATGCAAACAGATGTGTTTGCATATGTGATGCGTATCATCTGCTTCGCAATCTGCATATGCCTATGCATCTTTCCGCATTTCTAAATGGAAATTTAGGTAAATTATGGGTTACTTATTTCTTCAACTGTGGTCTATATAAAATAAAACACTCATCCCCTATACTTTCTGTCTTGTTCCGGTTTGCCCTCTTTTTCATTAATAATGTGTTGATTTTCAATATATTTGTGGATATCTTATTTTTTATTTGCTTTGTTTTCGAACAACGCCCATAACATTAACTTCAAAACAAATTTGGATTTAAATATGTATCGAATTATAATATATTTATATCTGAAACTGAGATAATCGTATGGTGAGTATAAGGGTATTCTTTGAAAACCAAAAAAAAAGGAAGATACATTATGTTTAAAGTACTAACAGTAATCAAGGCCGATTTTGCGAAAATACTCGATGGTAAACATGTTGAAAAATGATGCATCATTAATGGTGAGGAGAGGCAAAGTGTTAGAAAGCATAAAATACAAGTGTGTAAGTATTACCTTTTAATGCTGGTAGAGGTTATTATAACGCACAACAAGATCAATGGTAGATGAATTTGTGGTTTTTGTTCTATTTTCTATATATCGGTTTTGATCATACAATATCATATATATACATGAATGAATATAGTCATTTTACATGATCTTAATGTGGAAGATGCTAGTCATGGAAAATGCAATCTTGATAATTCTGGAAATGAGAGAAATAATCATTGATTGACTATGATGGATACTGAGTCTAATCAATGATTATATGTAACCGTTGGAACATGACTTAACAGAGGTTAAGTGAATTTGGGTCACTAACTTATAGGGAAAGCCTATAATTAATTACCCAAAAATATAATTGATGCGATTGTGGACTTTGATTTTATCTTTTCATTTGCGGGTCAAAGACTTTAAACATAATTTAGTTGTTGACATGATATTCGAGTGCGTTGATCAGCCCTTGTAGCCTACTCCAACCACATTTCGGATTCATTGAAGTATACCAAAAACCTTGCTCATACCAGTCATACGAGTGCGACAACTTATAAATATAATCTCATAAATTAAAGATATAAAATAATACTACATCTAAGACTTCTTATTGTTAAGCCACAAAGCCCAGCCCAGTCCAATAGGCCCACCTAAGCTCACTTAGGAATTATCCCTGTCCATAACATTACTCAATTGTAATATTCTTTTTTAATCCCATACTGTCTATACAGATTTCTATACTCAAAACATATGATATAAATAAAATCTCACTCTCTTAAGTCTTAACTAAGAGTTTGAGTTTGGTTTTTCTTTGCAAAATCTTCTATCCACTTTGTGTTCAAACATGATATCAAGAGCCACCAAATACATTAAAACCTTGATTCACTCTTTCTTCCTCCCAACCCAGCCCCATCTTCACCCCTCTTTTCTTCTTCTTTTTCTCTCGGGCCGTAACAAACCAAGCTTATCTGATCCCTCCATGTATGTTCTTCATGCAGGCCGTGATACTTTAGTAATGTTTGTCTATGTTGATGATAATTTACTCACTGACAACTCCTCTTTTCTTATCACTCAAGTTGCTTCAAACCTTAACAAAGTCTTTGCTTTAAAAGATCTAAGTCCATTACACTATTTTCTTGGCATTGAAGTGTACAAAATTAAGTCTGGAATGTTTCTTAATCAGCACAAAATATATATATCTGATCTTTTTGTTAAAACAAATATGCAAAATGCCAAACCAATTTCTTCTCCTTGTTGTTCCGCCACAAAATTATCTAGATTCACTAGTAATACCATGCATGATGTTTTTCTATATCGTAGCACTGTTGGGGCACTTTAGTATATAACATTAACTCGACCTGATCTAACTTATTCTATCAATCGAGTATGTCAATTCATGCATGCACCTACTGATGAACATTGGACAACTGTTAAACATATTTTGCGCTATTTAAAACAAACTATCCACTTTGATCTTCACTATGTTCCTTCTCCTTCCGTGAACCACTTGTCTGCCTTTTCTGATGCAGATTGAGCCGATAACGTCGATGATCGTAGATCAACATCTGGTTTATGTGTCTTTTTGGGGCACAACATTGTAGCATTGAAATCAAAGAAACAAACCAATGTTGCAAAATCAAGCACAAAAGTTGAATACAAGTATGCCACTGTTGAGGTCATTTGGCTTCAGCAACTTCTTCAAGATCTTGGAATGCCATGTTCCATACCTCCAATTCTATGGTGCGACAATATTGGTGCTACCTATCTGGTTGCAAATCTAGTTTTTCATGTTCACACCAAACATGTGGAAATTGATTTCCACTTCGTTCGGGAAAAAAGTTGCCACCAAACAATTGCTGATCAGATTCATCTCAAGCAAGGATCAAACAACAGACGTGTTAACCAAATCCTTCTTCTTCTCGGTCCGCTTTGCTCCGTTCCAAACTCTCTGTTGGACCACCTCTTGTTCGCTTGCGGGGGGATGTTAAGGCACAAAGCCCAGCCCAGTCCAATGTGCCCACTTAAGCTCACCTAGGAATCATTTCTATCCATAACGTTACTCAATTGTAATTTTTTCTAAAATCCCATACTGCCTATACATATTTCTGTACTCCAAACTTACGATATAAATAAAATCTCACTCACTCTCTTAAATTAAGAGTTTGAGTTTAATTTTCCTTTGCAAAATCTTCTCTCCACTATGTGTTCAAACACTTATCAACCGTCTTCTATCTATCTAAGAATATCATATTGTTTTTTGTTTTTGTTTTCAAAGTTGAGCACAATTAGAACATGCAGTTTTCCAACTTTTGACTATGGCTTTAAGATATGATGGAATATTAAAGGTGATATCGACATCTTCAATTCTTAGAAGAATTTATGAAATTATATATCCATTGGCACATCATACAAAATTCAATCTAGCTAGCAAAGCAAATTAAAAAACCTACATAAAAAAGACGTCCCATGTCCACCCAAATGAAAACACCAAAAACTAGAAATAACACGGTACACAACAATATTCCAGCCAAACTTTTGTGGTACATATCCAATTCCAGAAAGTTTGTAAAACGACAGGATCTACGACCCAATGCATGCATGTCGTTGGTTCATCCCACCTTGCGAAATTCCTTCCAAACTCTCATTCAAATTAAGAACGTACATAAGATATTTGCCTCACTTCAACACAACAAGGCCAACTCTCATCCCAACCATGGCCTCCAAAAGAAAGAGTTGTCTTAGCAGCATGTCCAATATCAAATCCGAAGACTATGTTGGAATATTGAGTTTGGGCTAGGCCCATGAATAGCTCAATTGAAGAAATCCAATGTTGAGATGAAGATGAGAACTATTGCCCCATGTGCCATGTGCTCACCTCTACTTTTTAGTCCCACATTGGTAAAGCTAACAAGTTGAAGGATGTTGATAAACATACTATTCACTTGTCACTTTGTAGGTGGAAAGAGAGGAGGAGAGAATTCTCCACACACGCGCGCGCGCGCGCCCGTCCCGATCCGGGTCGGGGCGTCGCGAGGCGTCGCGTGACGTGGGGGGATTTGGGGGAAATTAGAGGCTTTAGCCTCAGGGTGATGGGTGTATTTATTTTTGGACCTAAAGGTAATTGTTTTTGCAATTAAGTCCTTGACGGTTACAAGAATAAATACATATATATATATCATGACAGTTTCCTCCTAAATAATACACACGTTCTATTTTCCCATCATCTCTACGGAAACTGTCATTCTCCGGCGATTTCCCTTCCCCGAATCCAAAGTTGTTCACCGTCTAATTCTTGCGAGGTTTCGCGCTTCTTTCGAGATCCGTCGACTCCGGTGTGCGCCTGTTCGACGGTGAGACCGTTCTATCCTGGGAGAAAACCGGCAGACCATCAAACGCACTGGTATGTGGGCCGATATTTTCTCTGAGGCAAGTCGCCTTCCGACGGCTCGGTCTATGAGGTCGTTTCTGATTCATGTTCCTTCGTTTCTTGTTTTCCTTTACATGTTTTTGTATGTTGGCTTTATCTGGATCCTTATGGAATATTTATTCGACATATGTAACCCACTGTATTACATGATCATATTTGTAATTGTATCAACAATCTCAGAGAAAATATTGTTAATTATGTCGTCTAATAATTCGTTTGCGCCAAAAGTGGACATGTCAGGCATGCCGGAAAAATTTTCCGGGCAGAATTTCAAACGTTGGCAACAACGTATGAAGATCTGGTTGACTGCTATTGGTTTAGTTGACGTAATTGAAAAGGCTTTCCCACTTTCTGAAACTGAAGATCCCCAAATCAAAACAGCACAAGATCTGTGGATAGAGAAGGACAAATTATGTCGAGGTTGCATTCTGTTGGCTTTGTCCAACGTGCTCTTCGATGTTTATAGTTCGTCCTCCTCTGCTTCTGTGACTGCAAAGGATTTGTGGGATGAGTTGGATAAAAAATATAATACTGAGGACTTAGGTCATGAAAAGTATTATGTTGGAAAATTCCTGAAGTTTCAAATGGTGGAAAGCAAGTCAGTTACTGAACAAGCTCATCAGTTTATGATTCTAATCCATGGCTTAAAAGAGGCTGACATGAAGCTTCCTGAGAAGTTTCTGGTAATGTCAATCATTGAGAAGTTCACTCGATCCTGGGAGGACTTCGGGATGTCTCTAAAGCATAGGAGAGGAAAACTAACTATGGATGACCTCATGGTTGCTATTGCAATCGAGGAGGAACATCGGGGTGAAAAACCAGTGATGCCTGTAGAGTTCCAACCAAAGGCAAACGTATTAATTGGATCCTCATCTAAGTCACATTTTAAAGGAAAACCACAACCTATTAATAAGACTAAACCCAAGGTCAAAATCCAGAAAAAGGCCAACAAACAAACCATGTTGGAATTGTGGACAGGTTGGGCACTGGGCTAAGGATTGTCCATCCAAGAAAGCCAAACGCCAACAAGGTACCACTGAATCGACTCCACATGTCAATGTATTGACTGAGGTGGATGAAACCAACAGTAAGTTTGTTTCTGTTAATCCTCATGTTTTTTCCATTTATGAACCACGTGAGTGGTTGGTTGACACTGGGGCTAATGTGCATGTATGTGCTGACAAGTCCATGTTTGTCTCTTACCAGCCTGTTGATCGTAGATCTGTAGCGATGGCCAATGGGAATGTTGCAAAGGTGCTTGGAATTGGACGTATCGACTTGAAGTTACCTTCAGGACGAGTTCTTTCTCTGCACAGGACGCATCATGTGCCTGCTGTTCGCCGTAATATTATTAGTGGTCCGTGTCTGGTAGTTTAGGGTTATGAAGTAACATTTAAATGTAACAAAGTTGTGATTACTCTTTCTGGTACTTTTATTGGCAAGGGGTACTTGTCTTGTGGTGCTTTTTTAATTCATGTTGAACCTGCTTTTTATAATCGCAATGCTTTTTCTGTTAAAGATGTGTCTTCTCCTGTTGTTTATTCCATTGAATCTGGTGATGTTTGGCATAAACGTTTAGGACATGTGAATTATCAATGTTTGAAAAGAATGATGAATTTAAATATGATTCCTAGGTATGCTATTGAGAATAAAAAATGTCAAGTGTGTGTACAAGCTAAACAACCGAAAAGACCGTTTCATTCTGTGACTAGAAATACTAGTATTTTAGATTTAGTACACACTGATACTTGTGAATTCAATGGCATGTTAACTAAGGATAAAAAGAAATATTTTATCACTTTCATTGATGATAGTTCAAAGTATTGCTATGTTTATCTTTTGAAAAGTAAAGATGAAGCGTTATCTAAGTTTCTTATTTTTAAGAATGAAGCAGAGACACAAACTGAAAAGAAACTTAAGAGGTTGAGATCTGATAGAGGTGGTGAATATACGTCCAACCTGTTCGAACAAGTGTGTCAGGATTCTGGCATAGTTCATGAGGTGACGGCGCCGTATTCTCCACAATCTAACGGAATTGCTGAACGGAAAAATAGAACATTATCTGATATGATTAATGCATTATTAGAGAGTTCAGGATTACCCAAATATATGTGGGGAGAAGCTTTGAATACGGCTTGCCATATTCTGAATAAAGTTCCTCAGAAACATAAGGAGGATAGTCCATTCGAACTCTGGTGTGGTCGAAAACCTAACCTTAAATATCTTAAAGTTTGGGGTTGTCTTGCAAAAGTGTTAATCCCTGAACATAAGAGGAAAAAGCTTGGTCCCAAGACTGTTGATGCAATATTTATCGGATATGTGATTAATAGCTATGCGTACAGATTTTTGGTAATCAAGTCCGAGATATCTGGCATAGATGTTAACACAATTGTTGAATTTCGTGATGCCACATTTTTTGAGGATGTATTTCCCATGAAATCTGGAGTTCCTCAACAAGTTTCTTCTTCAGTTGATCCTTCTACGTCTGGTTCCATCCACGAACATGTGGAAAGGATGACAAATGTGGGGGCAAATTTGTCTATTACCGATTTTGAGTCTTCTCAAACTCAAGTTGAAATTGAACCTAGAAAGAGCAAACGTTCTCGAATTGCCAAGGATTTGGGAAGTGATTTTATCACATACCACATCGAGGGTGATCCTAACACTTTCAAGGATGCTATGGCTTCATCTGAAGCAAAGCATTGGAAAGATGCAGTTAAGGTCGAGATGAACTCTATTGTCTCTAATGGGACATGGGAGTTGGTAAATCTTCCTCCAGGTTGTTCAACAATCGGATGTAAATGGATATTCAAAAAGAAATTAAAACCAGATGGTTCCATTGATAAGTATAAAGCCAGATTAGTTGCCAAAGGGTTTAAACAAAAGGAAGGAATAGACTATTTCGATACCTATTCTCCAGTGTCTCGTATGACTACTATCCGAGTGCTCTTGGCATTGGCGTCTGTATATGATTTTACAATCCATCAAATGGATGTAAAAACTGTTTTTCTTCATGGTGACCTTGAAGAAGAAATTTATATGGACCAACCTGAAGGATTTGTAGCTTCTGGAAACGAGAACAAAGTTTGTAAACTTGTTAAGTCTCTTTATGGACTTAAACAAGCCCCAAAAGCTTGGCATGAGAAATTTGACAAAATTATATTATCATTTGGATTCCAGGTTATTGATTCTGATAAATGTGTCTATTGCAAAGTTCAAAGTAATGCGTGTATTGCATTGTGTTTATATGTTGATGACATTTTACTGTTTGGATCTAATTTGAATATAATACATGAAACTAAGTCCTTCTTGTGTACTAAGTTTGAGATGAAGGATATGGGTGTTGCAAATGTGATCTTGGGTATCAAACTGACTAGGTCAGTTGATGGTATTTCCATATCTCAATCTCACTATGTTGAGAAGATTCTTGAGAGATTTGGCTATACGAATTGTAGATCTGTGAAAACCCCATATGATTCATCAAAACCTTTGTACAAGAACAAGAGTGGTGTTCTAGTTTCACAACTGAGATATTCTCAGATTATAGGTAGCTTGATGTATCTTGCAAATTGCACACGACCAGATATTTCATTCTCGGTGAGCAAACTTAGTAGATACACAAGTTGTCCTGGTCGTACTCACTGGGAGGCGTTGGATAGAGTACTTAAGTACTTGAAGGGTACTTCTACCCTTGAGCTGCATTATGGGAAATTCCCAGGTGTACTAGAAGGGTACAGTGATGCAAGCTGGATAGCCAAAAACTCTGGGAGTAACGGTGTTACAGGGTATGTTTTTACTCTGGGTGGAGGCGCAGTCTCCTGGAGGTCTACAAAACAGACCATATTGTCTCGATCTACATTTGAGGCTGAACTTTGTGCTTTGGATACAAGTGGAATGGAAGCTGAATGGCTGAAAGGACTCCTTTCTGAATTGCCAATGACTAGCAAACCAGTTCCTGCAATATCTGTACATTGTTATTGTATGACTACTATTGCAAAGTTAAGAAGCTCAAAGTATAACCACAAACAAAGGAGACACATCCAAGTCAGACTGAAGTCTGTAAGGGAATTGATCTCGGAAAGGGTGATAGCTGTTGATTTTGTTGGTACCAAAGACAATACAGCTGATCCTTTCACCAAAGGACTTGATCTAGCTCAAGTTCTGAAATCCAAGTTGGGGATGGGACTGAGACCCATTACATGACTCATCTAGAATGGCACCCATGAATAGCTATTCACCCTGAGGCCCATGAATAGCTATTCACCCTTAGACCCATTAGAGGCTTTAGCTCCCACCGCTCTCTTGGAGCTTACCGGAGCCCAAACAAATCGTGCCTGGTGGTTCGGTTTGGAGCAATGACGTTGGTTTCGCGGGAAACCCGACGCGAATGGTAGGTAGACATGATTACCGACGGGATTTTGTTCCGTCGCCAGTGGTCTCCGGTGTTTGGACAAAGCAGCCCCTTGTTTCAGCCTTACGTCGACAACTTCAACTTCGCTCCGGCGCCGTCGTCGCAAAATTATTTGTTTCAAACGATTATGTAAAACTTGACGTTTTCGGAAGAGCTTGCTAGAGTGTCTTCCTTTCCGTTTATGCCACCAAAGTGACAAGTGAGGTAACGTTTGTTATTGTTGTCGCGAGACATGTTCTTAGATCACTTGAACGTTAATAAGGAAATTTTTCGTACTTTTTTCTTATTAATTTGGTGTTTGTGGAAAGGAGATGGATTTGGTTCGTAATTTATTTCCTCTAGCTTTTGCCCTAAAGCGGGTTTGTGCACCCGGAATATTGGGGGAAATCAACGGAGAGGAAATGAGATTTCATTTGATTCCGTGTAGGGGATTGTTTGATTCCGGACTATGTACAAAAATTTCATTTTGCTTTCTCAACGTTTGAGGTAGGAAAATAACGGGAACTCATTTTAACGGTCAACGAAACACATTTCGGTCTACCGAAATGTTCTTAACGGTCGACCGAATACATTTTAGTCCACCAAAATCCTTAAAAAATCACCAAATTTGATAACTGAAATGCATTGGGTTATTCATTCACGTTTGCTCAGAGAAATTCTATTCTTTCTCATTTCGGTCGACCGACCGACCTTTTAAGTCATCCGGGTTCAATATCTAAACCGACATGAAATCATTTTTGCAAACATGTACAAACAACAGAATTTAGTCAAAAGAAAAATACTTTCCACTGATTTTTTTTTAAATTTCCGTTTGACACCGAAAATTCTGACCTCAAACGTTGTCAAAATAAAATGATAAATTTGTACATATCACTGAATTCGACGAAAAGTAAGCGTGAATTCCCAAGAATGCACAAATAACTCCCTCTACGGAATCAAACGAAATCTCATTTGTTTTCCGTTGTTTTCCTTCAAATTCCGAGTGCACAAACCCCCTAATAACAAATCTAATGACACTTCGATAATTTGCCAACTGCTTTTTTTGTTGATTTTGTCTACTCTTTATCGAACTACATTTTTTTAAAATCCAAGAATACAAATGTGCATGACATTAAATTCTTGATATTGACTGTCGGAAGACTAAAAATCTTCTTGCTGAACTAAACTAACTACATTTTCACCATGGTATAATTTAATAGATTCCTAGTAGATAAAACTGTCCAAAAGTGTCCTTGTTGGTATGAGTCATTCATATATAAATTCTCATTTCGAAGATCATGTTTCATAACGGAATTAATAGAAGAATTTGTCTGACTGCAAAAAAACTTAATAATAGATGCCATTTATCCGGAAAACGAAAAAAAACACTAACAATTATGGGAGAGAATCTCAAAAGTTTTTGGTGCTTTATGTCAAATTCGATCAAAATTGTTTATATGTTGGAGTAGGTATCAAAAAAGATGAAATAGGAAGTCTAAATCTACAAGGGCATCCCTTGGGATGAAATCCCAGGTCATCCCAGGTCAGGTCGTGGATGACCTGGGATGACCGGGTCATCCCCCTTTTAACGGGGGAGATGACCTGGTCATCTTTGACCAGGTCATCGACCTGGGCGTTGAAACGTCCGGGTCGACGACCCAGTCGTCCATTAAAAAAATATTAAATATTAAATATTTAATTTTTTGTTTTTTTGTTTTGATTTTTAAAATTTTTTGTTTTAGTTTTTTAAATTTTTTATTTTTTGAAAATACGTTTTACAATTGTTTAGAATTTTTAGATTTTTTTTAATTTTTTTTAAAGTTTTACCAAGATGGACCCCGAAATGATGTGGAGGAGAGAGGTAGGTTGTTGTGGGTTGTGTTGGGTCGTGGTTAAGAGGTGAATAGTGTAGGAAAGAGAAGAATGTGGGTTGAGGAAAGAGAAAGCTGATGTGGAAGAGAGAGAAAGTTGATTTTGAAGAGAGAGAGTTGATGACCGGGTCGTCCAGGTCATGATTATCAACAGGATAACGAGAGGATACCAAGCTGATGTGGGTTAGCGATGGTCTAAAGGTAAATACCAACAGGATAACGAGAGGATAAACAGAAAAAAGGCGATACAGAGTTACAGACAATTGATTATCGAAGCAATAGAGGTGACATGATTGCGTGGTGTCATAATGATGCATGTAAAGTAGACAAAATTTAGGATTATGTTTCAAAATGTGAGAGAAAAATTCCAAAAGATGACCAATCACCAATGACCAAAAGATTCTTCTATACCAAAGTTTGGTTTATCGGTAGATCTTTGATTTTTGAATAGACATGTTTCATTTTTATTTCGATGACACAGTTTTGCAATTTGAGTTATATCTAGATTAGTCTTTCTATCTGTCTAAAAAATAATAGAAATAACACATGAATTCAATGGTTATAATTATCTAGTAGGGTAGATACCAAGTGTAAAAATCTCGCAAAATTAGAGGTGACAGGTCATAGATGAAGAGAACCAGCGCGTCCATGGACAAGTTGTTTAGGTGCATGAACAGTGGAAGGGAATCAAGGTAGTTATTTGGTCCAACTGACCATGACAACTGTTGTGACTTGTGGTCCTCTCATTCCAAAGAGGTCCAAACCCTAAAACTGCACCATGTAAACTGTGAAGGAACTCATACATGAACTGCAATAACAAGGGCTTCAAGAGAACATATTCCAAACTGGAAAAATGCTTAAAATTAATCATTATGAACAGGTAAACGAGTAAACCTAGTGGGGGTCAACCATATCTGTCTACTTTATTACGTGAAATATATGAAATGGAAAGAGACGATGGGAATATGTTAGAGATGCATAAATATGTACAAACATTAGATCATCCAGCTGACAGGCCTTCTGGTTTGATTTGCTGAATAGCCGGAGCTTTGACAGATGCGATAGTTGAGATCTCCACCAAAAGCTTGTGGAAAGCTTGTGGTTTAGAAAAGAATGGTGCGTGATCAGAACCTTTTAACAGGAAAACTCTTTCTGGCGGGTTGGCGTTAGATATGCTTTGTTGCAAGGAAAATGGTATCGCATTGTCCTCGGTTGTTTGTATACAGTATCTCCTTAGAGAGCCATAGTTCTTGTCGGTTAGAGATAGTTTCTCTAATACTGGTGCGAAAGGGATTGATCTCATGGAGACTGACGCCAATGCAATGTCCTTGAAATGAAAAAAACAGAAAGATCATCAGTAAACAGTAATTGCAGATCCTTGTTAATTGTTAAAGTTACATAGTAAACAAAGTTGAATGACAGTATATTGCGAAGGTCGGAAAACAGAAATACACCAGGCCCATTATACCTTTACTGGGCTTTGGTTAAATAGTAAGTCTTTCACCAAGGTCTTGTCGAAATCAATGGCAGTTGGAGGATGGTCCTTGCCATTCGCATATAAAAATTTCTGGGCATTTCGCATCTGATCGTTTATTCCTTCCTACATTACGATTCAAAAATTAGAGAAAGAGCATCTAAATAAGACCAAACAAGACGCTTAAGCCTACGAAAGCACTAGAGTCCAGTATAGGAGATTTGTATGGTCGTGCTTGAGGAAATGATTGTTATAATATTTTGTACAGAGCATTAGGTTCATCCGGAGACGAATATTGGCAGTTGAATCTGCAATAACCCTACTCTCTGCATAGCATTACGTATAAGTAGCTTTCGTAAAAATGGACATGACAAATCTCTCTAGGAATTTGGCGTGCTGAAATTAATTGACAACACTCAAAGTTCAAGGTCGGACTTTTCTTGATTGTGGCACTAAAAGGTATGCACTGCCTTTTCTAAGATAACACTCAAATTTTGATGTAAGGAATCATATATGCAGGAAGAATAGCAAGTGTAAGTGTGATGTGTATTGCAATCCCCCCCCAGCAGTTCTTTCTATCATATAAAAATGCAACACATGGACACATCCAGTGTTCTTCCTATTGCTTCTTAAAGGGAAGGGGAATACATATCTGGCTACTAACATTAGGGAACATGTCAACAATGTTTCGTCGATCATGTAAGACCATAGATAATTTTTGCTACATTTCTACTTCATTGGCCACAAGTCTGGGATCAAAATGTTGTACATTATTAGAGCATCCCTTAACAGGGAAAAAACTTCGGTCATCCGAAGGTCGTGACCGGGTCATAAATGACCTCATCTCTTAACCGTGAATTTTTACGGTCGTGGATGACCGGGTCATCGACCTGGGCGTTGAAACGCCCGGGTCGACGACCCGGTCGTCCATTAAAAAATATTAAATTTTATTTTTTGTTTTTTTTTGTTTTGATTTTTAAAATTTTTTGTTTTAGTTTTTTTAATTTTTTTTTTGAAAATACGTTTTACAATTGTTTAGAATTTTTAGAATTTTTTTTAATTTTTTTTAAAGTTTTACCAAGATGGACCCCGAAATGATGTGGAGGAGAGAGGTAGGTTGTTGTGGGTTGTGTTGGGTTGTGGTTAAGAGGTGAATAGTGTAGGAAAGAGAAGAAGGTAGGTTGAGGAAAGAGAAAGCTGATGTGGAAGAGAGAGAAAACTGATTTTGAAGAGAGAGAGAGCTGATGACCGGGTCGTCCAGGTCATGGTTAATGATGGTCTTAGATCATTGTTTCATCTCTCACCAATTAAAAGTTCAGATATTCAACACGTCATACCTGCTGAGGGAACATGTCAAGAATGCTTTGTCCATCTGCTGGCATTGCTGCACAAACAAATATAGCTTTCGTCACTTTGATGGAGTAGGCCTCCATTGCATATGATATACATGCACCTCCAAAATCATGGCCAACCAAAATTACCTGCAAAAAGAGCACAACAGATGAATTCAGCGTAGAGAAAGGGGAGCTTCTGCTTTGCAAATACATGTTTTAGCAGTTGTGTAAACAGTAATCATGTTAAATGTGATGACATTTAATTGCATTCATACTAACACGATCTTTCGTGTTGTTTACCTTGAATATCTGAATTAAGTATTTCTGTGGGAAAAATTAGTCAAACGGTCAACCGGTACTTAAGTTCCGGTCGACCGGTATTGCACATTCGCGTCCAGGGAAGAATTCCTGAAGTTGTGTTTTCTGTAAGTCTATCTTGTAATACGTTTTCTCTATAGTAGATTGAAATTGTCTCGTCTGTGATTTTTCCCGCATTAGGTTTCCACGTTAAATCGTGTGTTCTTGCATACTTTGCGTGACTTGGTGTTGATATTTGCATTATTTGTGGTTCTTTCTTCCGTCGGATTTGCTATTTCATTCCGCTGCGTATTTTAGGATTGATTATATTCCCTAACAGTTGGTATCATAGTTTTTGGTCCGGATTCTTGGGGGTTTATCGATATTTCTTGCAAATACACATGACGAATCAATGAAAGATCGAGAGGTTGAGCCGAGATGTTAATTTTCTGCTTGTGGTAAGTCAAAATGCACGCAATTATGGTGCAACAAGAGGTGGATGACGTTCTTGAGGGCATGGAGACGTTGCCGAAAGAAATGTCCAAAAAAGATAAGTTGAAACGCGACAAGAAGGCGATGTCAACAATCAAATTGTTTTTGTTTGACGAAGTTTTGAGAGAAGTGCTGAAAGAGAAGACAGTTGCAAGTATGTGGAATAAGTTAGAAGAAGTCTACATGAAGAAGTCACATACAAGCCAGATTATCTTGAAGAAGAAGTTCATATTCAAGGTGAAGTTGGGTATTTCTCTTCAGCAACACTTGGATGATTTCAATAGAATCATCATGGACTTGGAGAATGTGGATGTAAAGTTTTCTGATGATGATCAAGCGATCATTTTACTTTGTTCGTTGAGTTCTTCATATGATCACTTCGTGGAGACGATGATGTACAGCATGACCGACATCTCTCTTTCGGATGTCAAAAACGCACTTTCCTCCAAATATGATATGAAGAAGATGTCTGATGATTCTGAGTCGAGCAAAAGTGAAGCACTTGTTGCTCGTGGTAATAGAAAGGAGAGAAGGTTTTCAAAGAACACCTTTAAGACCAAGTCGAAGGAGAAAGAGAGAGAGGGGGAGAGAGAGAACATCCTTGTAGTTTTGGTATGTGCAAATTCGGCCGGGAATTCTCACCGGTTGGTCGTGTGTTCTGTAAATCTCTCCTATAATATGTTTTCTCTATAGTAGATTGAGGTTGTGTCGTCCGTGATTTTTTCCGCATTGATTTTTCACGTTAAATCGTGTGTTCTTGTGTGCTTTGGTGTTTGAGATTTGCATTATTTGTGGTTCTTTCTTCCGTCAGATTTGTTATTTTGTTCCGCTGTGTATTTTAGAATTGATTATATTCCCTAACATTTCATAAAGTCCTGGAGACAATGTATTAGCAACACAATGTATTTAGACCGACACTGAAGTTTTGCTGGACATATGCAAGATCTTTCTGGGAACTATTTTCTGTTTTTCATAACAGCTTTTTCCAAGATCGATCATGTTAAGAGTTAAAGCGATGGTAGAAGTTCAAATGTGTATCGAGTACCAACATAAATGATGATATATTTTCGGATAGACTTCAGTTTCTTTGATATGCTGGGAATTAGTTGCCCAAATTCCAAATGCATTAGAGGAATGGGTTTATGGACAAAAAAATCCAGGATGAATGATTTTCAAAAAAAAGATATTTGGTTCTTAGTCTTAAATAACTATGCACTTGGGATTAGTCTTTGTGGTTGTTCTTATAGTTAATGACTATGTACAAAAAGAAAAGAAAATTACCGGATATTAGGTAGTCTCAATAAAATATAGCATCGCTTGAATTTATTTCATATGCATTTTTTCCTTAAATGTCCCACTGGGCAGAACATTTTCCTAATTCCTAAGAAAACGAAATAATAGATTGAAGCACGATAAGTTGAATACCTATGAGACCATGATGGGGCTCAGTAAAATAAACATGTTATATTGGCTAAAAAAAGACAATGGGAACAGCTCAACAACAGAATCAAAACTAACACGCCAAACAATTGAAAAAATCGAACCTTTTCTCCGTCTCCAAGCTTTTCCATAAAATTGGTAAGCGGCTCAACATACTGATGGAAACTTGTGATTTTGTTGGTATCAAAAGAATTAACTCCGGAACCAGTCAAATCTACAGCATCGACCTTGTATCCACACTCTTCTAAAAATGCTATTGACTTATACCAACACCAAGCTCCAAAACCACCTCCATGAACAAGAACAAAGTGATTGGTCTCAAGATCATCCACCTTAATATCCTGACAAGAATATAAGCGAACTGAATGTCAAGGAACTGGTCCAATACAGAGCTGCATGGGGAGAAACTGAACAGTAAACAAATGCATTCATTTTCAAATTCAAAAGTTTTTCTATGATTTATCATAATTTTTTTCATCATTAACGAATAAAGGTTTGACATACATTGTGAGTAGCATTCAAAACCAGTCACCTCACTTAACCAATGAACAGAAGATCCAGAATGGAAAATAGTGTGGCATCATAGTTTAGTATATCATTTCATATATTATGCGTGTAAGAAAGTCATGGACAAGCATTGTGTGAATACTAAATGGGGGAAAAGGACATGCATGGTCTGCAGGCCCAACCACATCCCATCCAGAAGGCACCAAATGAAGCCAACAGCTATAGTACAAAACGTCAAACTATGTATTGTATAATGCCAATTTAGCAATCAAAAATAAACTCCAGGTCGTCATCATGCAGCAGAAGTCAGCAAAATTTGCAGAGCAATAAAGTTCAAACCCTCTAGCAGTAAATAGCAACAAACTCAAATATGACCACACAGAAAAGAGCAAATTCATAAACTCATACATAACAATTACAGGAACCAAATGATAACCATTCAACAAGAAACATAGCCATTCACCAAATGAAAGTATATATATCTAGCAAAGAGCGCATAACAATATGAACAGATGTTTTACGGAAAAAAACTAATAAACATACCGTCATTGCAATTTGCAATTTTTGTAATTTACAGGACTAATCATGAAGTTTTCCTTTTGCATCATAACTAAGAGCTTTCATTTCTGAGATCAACATTTGCAAAAAAAAAAAAGAAAAAAAGACAGTTGTGTAGTTCAACCATATATATCCCCTAAGTAAGTCTCATCTGTCTAAACCCCCCTTAAATAAGCCCCCATTTGGAATTTAAACGACTACAAACATCACAACTACTACTACACTTGCCGACTCATCTGCGATTCATGTTATTACTACATTCACAGACTCGTTTTTCTCCCAGTAAAAAAATTCCATTTCGTTGTTATTGCACAGTCAATTTTTCAAATACTTAATGCACCTTTATCAAAGAACTAATTATTATACAGTAACTGTAAGATATCGGAAATTACTTCACTGCAATTACAAAAGATGGTGACTTGTGTTAATCTTCCGTTTCGTTGTCATTCTGTTAACAATCTTTGTTAGCACCGCTTCGGCTCCAGACTCCAGACCACATTCCGTTTCCGACAAAAATCCATCACGACACCACACCAACGACACAACCAAACCTCAAGTCCATCTCAATCAACAAAAAGTAAAAACAAAAATCCTCTCAAAATCCTACAAATACATAATTCCCGACAAAACAAGTAGTAAGAAGCCGTGTGAAATTTGGTTACTCCACCTCATCATCAAAACCTAAGCACAGACTTAGGAGAATCAAACTCTATTATAGAATGTTCACATTTTAGTGCCGATCTTCCGTTTCCAAACGACATTCTCAACCATCAACAAAAGAAAAGAAAAAAACATTCAAAACCTGGTTGAGGAGGTGTTGAGGATGCAGAAGCGGATCCCCGACGGCTCTCGGCCTGGTACTGGAACTCCGGGGAAGAAGCTGCCCGTTTTTATTCCTCCCGCTCTCCCCGGGGTACCGGTGCGACGCCGACCTATCGAACGGCACGCCAACTCCGAACCCGTCGCCAGCCTCCCCGAGGAGGAGTCGGGCGGCGGCGAGGGCCTCCTCGTGGGTGAGGACAGAGTCGCCGCGCCACCGGGCGCTGGGGCCGTCGGAGTTGGGACGGGGAGGAGAGGGTTTGGTGGAGAAGCAGGAGAGAAGGGCGCCCATTGCTGCTGGGAGGAGGGGTCGATGGCGGCGCCGGGTTATAATAAGTTATTACTTTAACCAGGAGAGTAGAGTGGGTGGGAGGGAAAATGGGGGTTGAACTAGAAGAATATATTAATATGTTAAAGTCATATCAAGCACAAACGTATTCCTAACGTCGGTATTTATTTTTTGAGACGGACGTGCGCTTAAGTTTTACGTTGGATCAACTTAATTTGTCTAGCTTACTTTATGTGTGTGCAGTTTACATTATGTGTTTGTCCTGTTTACGTTATGTGTATGTCCGGAATAAGTGTATATTGTTGTACGGAATAAGTGTATTTGCTGTCCGGAATAAATGTATTTGTTGTCCGGTTTAAGAATAAAGTGTGTCCAGAAACGGAACATAAAGTTTGTCCGGTATAAGTTGATTTGTTGTCCGGAATAAGTGTATTTGCTGTTCGGAATAAGTGTATTTGCAGTCCGAAATAAGTGTAGTTGTCCAGAATAAGAAGAAAGTGTGTCCAGAAACGGAACAGAAAGTTTGTCCGGAATAAGTGTATTTGCTGTCCGGAATAAGTGTATTTGTTGTCCGAAATAAGTGTATTTGTTGTCCGGTTTAAGAATAAAGTGTGTCCAGAAACGGAACATAAAGTTTGTCCGGAATAAGTGGATTTGCTGTCCGGAATAAGTGTATTTGCTGTCCGGAATCGGAATAAGTGTATTTGCAGTCCGGAATAAGTGTATTTGCAGTCCAGAATAATATATGACTTCATTATTGTCGGAATAAACGAATCAATATATGGAATGCAATAATATGATGTCAAAACAAAAAAACGTCCCCCGCAGGGGCTGCCGCCCCCTGCCACCCCCGCACAAACTCAACAAACCTCCCACTGTATACTTTACCCCACAAGAATTACGTTTAGGAAAAAAATAGCATCTCAGATTTCCTATTTATGTAGAAAGTTTGTCCTGTTTATGTAGAAAGTTACAAAAATTACAAAAATAATATATCTTCTCCCAGTAAATCACACACAAACAAACAATACAAACACACACAAATTACAAAGATAATATATATTTTCCCAGTAAATCGGAAAGAAGATGTAAGACTTAAACATGATCGTCTCATTCATGCTGCTTACGTTGTGAAGAACCTTGGGAGTCGACATCAGACGCTTCTTCGACGTAATATCTTACTCGAAATGGTGATTTATTACGGAGAGATGTACGACATAAACCGAACAGACGTAAGTCTTCACCACGGAGCGTTGTACCTCTCTCCGGAATAAATCACAATTTCGAGCAAGATATTATTTCGAAGAAGCGTCTGATGCCGACTCCCAGGGTTCTTCACAACGTAAGGAACGTGAATGGGACGGTCGATGACACTCTTTCTTTCTTCTTCCTTCTTTTTCTGTCATGGCTCCAACAATGCAGCAAAGATGTTGTGGTGCGAAGTCTTCACCACTGGATCGTCACATTCACGATGCTAACGCTGACAAGAACATCGGGAAGTCTTCGCACCGTCCCATTCACGCTGCTTACGTTGTGAAGAATCCTGGGAGTCGGCATCAGACGCTTCTTCGACATAATATCTTGCTAGAAATGGTGATTTATTCTGGAGAGAAAGAATGAAGAAGAAAGAAAGAGTGTCATCATATTTGTATTTGGGTGGAGAGAGAGAACGTGCTGAGTTGAAACGCATTTAATGTGATTTGAGTGGACATCAGGAAGAAAAAACAAAAAAACATTCATGCTTTGACCACGTAAGGGCTGACATGGATATCCACGTAGAGCGCGTCCGTGACGCCCTGCGTTCAACAAACATTTCCCTTATTTTTTATGTCTTTGGGTTATCTGGCATCCACTCCTTTACACACTTACCTTTAATCACTTCACTACGTCGACTTAGGTCGACTTAGGACTGTAGGGAACTAAAAATGTGATACTTCAATTTAGATATTTAGTCAGATTTTATAATTTATGCTTTTCAACGTGCACGTTTATATTATGATATAAAATAAGATATTACTGTTTAGATTTTCAATTTAAATATTTAAAATTTACGTTAACAATAAAGATAAATTGAATCAAAAAATTATAAAGATGGTGAATCTTTCATCTTTACTTTTTTTTACTTTACACATCCAACTAGAAAAAACACGAGAATAGAACTTACAGGTTACAGCCACGTGCATTCATTCATACAAGTAAGTAAGATAAATTTTAATCATACCCCTTTGACCGTTCCATCGACATAAAGAATGACAAATCTAAGGATGCATAAAGATTTTTGGACTTTGATTTCAGACCCTACTATCAAAAACTCACGATCTACTATCATTAATAGATTTACTAAAGTAGGCGCCGCCCAACTCAAGTGAAACAAAATGCTATAAAAAAAAACTCTAGGGGAACAAAATAGGGAGGATCTTCACTTTTTATAACAGAAGATGTAAGTCTTTTAATTCTAAAGATTTATGCTTGAAGACTAAATATCCTTAAAGGTCCATACTTATGAAGACCCACATAAATCATAAATTTTTTTTTAAAAAAACGTTTGTTTTAGCCGAAGTACATTAATTCCGTTGTAAGTGGAGAATTTTGGAGAAGTATGATGCGATTGTTTCCAACATAACCAACCTCTAAGTTTTCCACAAAAATAATCTTGGCTCCGGTCAAGCTTGGTTGCTCGACGTCAAAACTCAAAACGGATTACGAATAAATAAGTTAATTAATCATCCATAAAAAGGATAGGATGAGGGAGCTACATTTAATTGGTTGATAGGGTTGACAAAACGAACATTTTTTTTGACCTTTCAAGTTAGCATTACGGACAAAAGTCCTCATACGTGTATTGTGGTCTTACAAAGCTACCTACAAATAATAATTAGATTCTAAAACACTAAATTAAACAACCTATAATGACGTAGTTGCACACTTGCACTACCAGTAAAGGGAAAAGTTGACCCTGAGGAATTGTTTTGCTCTTTTGACTAAATATTTGGGGCTTTACATGTGGAAACTACATTTAAGCAATGAAACAATGCCTTTTTAAAGTTCTAGTACCAGCAATATCAAGTTTTAAGTAAAGCTTACAATCTGCATCATGGTTCCATAATTTAAATATTGGGACTAGACGACATCCATTATGTAACTTAATTGGTCAAAGTACTAGTTAGGAAAGAAGAGTGGGACATGGTTGGTGAAATGCAAAAATCAACAATTCACCTTAATAATTAAAACATCTTTTTCCGCTTATAAAAATGTATGGACCGGAAGTTATAAATGAATCACAAGAAGACCAAATTCTGAAAAGTTCTAGATTAAACATATACAAGGTTAGTTAATGCTCAGGTGAGGAGATGCATGGAAATGGTAAAAGAAGCCAAAAGTCAGATCGTAAGGATATAAATGCTCCTCACATGTTTTCTGTAAAGTTCATCAGAAAAGCACTGATTTTAGATCCAAATGTGAAGTGGGATGCCTCTGGATCCACAATCTAAATATATGGTAGGTTTGTAGCATATGAGTAGCATCATTGCAGCAATGCAAAAGTGTGGTGGTGGGAGTGGGAGGTGGTAATTTCTTAATGCCAACTCTAAGAGACCATCATCTTCCAAACTCCTACCTACTATTACGACAACCATATTCTCATTTTTTGTGTCTTCCAAGTTCCAACACACCAACCTAGCTCGAGCTCGGCTCCTGATTATGTTGTTCGGCTTGTTTACGATACAACTTACTGTAACACCCACTCAGGATGACAGTAGCAAAAACTAAAGTTATCAATAGCTAGCTAATAACACTCAAGGTTTACATCAAAAATGGCATATATTGTGAGTCTTAGTTTATTGCAATTTGGTGTGATTAATTTGAAGGAAGTACTTAAATCACAAAAGCTGTAGTTACGTAGTTCCTAGGAAGTATGTCACCATTCTCGGAATTTCTATCAAAGTCGGTTATAAGTTGAAGTGGACGAATTCGTCTAGTTCTACATTGTTTCGAGTTTTCCATGGCTTCTAGCGAATCAAGTAATTATTTTCTATTTGAATAATTCAATCTCTTAGGTTACGAATCCAAGTTTTAGAACTTATAGAAAACAGATTATAATAAGAAAACTAGCTTTGAAGTTCTATGTCCCCACTTGGAGATCATATCTGTGCAAATTAATCACAACCTTAATCTGCAACCAATCCAAGTTTACTAATGTTGAAGGTTTATTTTTTGAAAAAGTTACAAACTGTTTGATTGAGTTTCGTGAAGAATATCGATAAGAGTTAAATAAACAAGTACGTGTGGTAGTAAATTATAAAGACGACCAATAAATAAGGAAGGTTTGAATGGAGACAAGATCTGCTGTACAGATTCTGTGAGTACTATCTCGTAGTAATTTGGCTTCTAATGTGATCCTTTTGGAGCTTTGGACGTAACAAAATGTAGCAATATTTGCAAATCGAAAATTAGTTTAATTACATTTTGTACAATATATTTTTTCTGCCCAATTTTTTTTTAAGTTGCTGACAAACTGAAAAGTTTAGTTATCTTCAAAATTTCTTGTTTTCTTGTTTCCCTCATAAGTTGCTTGTTTGGTACTCTTTACTCCAGGTGTGGGGCTCATTCTCATCTCATTCCTAGATCTCAGGACACATGAATTTTCATTTTTAAGCTCACAGGAATTAAACCCCGGAAAGGAATTGAATCTATTGTCTGGACTATGAAAATATACAAAGGATTCTTCAATATCACGAGTTCCAACTTTCTCTTTTTTGGAAGTGAGATCCATCTTACTTTACCGCAAACATTTATGCTATAGATTATTAGAACTAGAATAGAGGCAGAGTACATTATTAAAGCTAACGTATTACACTAATTCGTTAGACGAACATCTTCCATCTTCAGAGAGGAAGTTATTCTGCCCATTTTTCACCAATTTAAAGTTATTTGGTCGAGAAATCTACGAGCTCTAGGTGGCTCCCCTTACAATGTGATTCAACAAAGTAGAATGCACTAATACAACTCAATTCAACACAAATTAATCCAATTCAATACAAATGGACTGAGACCGCTCAGAGTTTACACTTGAACCAACATGATGTATTTTAGAAGTCAAACCAACATAATCTAACATTAAATCTTGCATAGACGAACTCACTTTAACATAACTATACATTCCGAAAGTAGTCAAAGGAAACATAACCCAACCAGTTTCCAACTCTCACGGTAATTTCCATGCAGAACAAACCCAGATTAAAACAATCGAATGCTGTCTGTTGAAACAACTTTCTATCACTTCAACAATTTCACACTACCACAAACACTAGTCTCACCAATCTTTCATCTGTCGCAACTAGTGTCAGATTTTGTGTTTAACTATTTTCATCAAATCAAACACAACTTCCTAGCCAACAGAACAATAACAATTTTGGCCGAATCTACCCGCAATGCAGTCCAGACACTCAAAAAAGTTTCAACATTTGAAAGAAACAAGCATATAAGTAACGAATTGAAAACACGAGGGAATAGTTAATATGTAAGAACAGTGTTCCGGTATACAACTCGTAATCGACACGCCTCCAAGAGAATTGGTAGCTACAGTTCAAATGCAATCCCAAATATGTTCAGGCAATTGCAGCAGGAACTAAAAGGAAACCCTGGAAAATCAAGAACATATTTTCTTCTTGTTTTCTCAATAACTCATACTTGGAAAAACACTAGGAGCTAAATGATGTAAGACACATCGGGAAGAGAAAATCAAACATCAGTTTTAGAGAGAACTTTATTCTTATAAAATAAAGAAAAATATTCACAGGAATCATCTTTACACGTTAGTTCAATCAAAACTAGATTTTTTTTGGCCAAGTGTCTGAATTATAGCTTCAAGAACTTTGATGTCGCTGTCTTTTTTGGCAATCACATCCTGCATTGCACGCAATTCTTCCATATGAAGCTGGAAAACCTCTGCGTTGGTAAAACATGATATAAGTTTCATCTCTTCAAGGAAAAAGATATTCAAATATGGACTACCATATATTGGAGACAGGTGAAATCATCCATAAACATGTTGAATTGCACATATATACAAGGTTATCCTGGGTAAAACATACTTGTTGTGTTTTCAAGTTCCTTTGTGACATCTTGTGCACGCAATTCAGCAGCACGTTGAGCTGCTTCAGCACTTCGCTTTTCAGACCGTGCACGTGCAGCTGCAGAAATTGCAGCATCAAGCTCCCGCTCTAAACTTTCCACTCTTTTTTCGAGTGTCTGAAAGGAGATAACACAAAATACACATTATGACATTATACTCCAATTCATTATGATTACATGCATGCTAATATGGAATTTCACACGAAGCTTATAGTTCAGTAGTGAGCTAGTTTGGATTAAATTATTGAACCTTTGAGAGATATCTACTGAAACAATTAAAAGGGCATAGTTTTTTCCACCAAACATAGATTTTGACGAACAATCATATGAAGTACTTGTTAATAAACTCAAGCATATACAACAACTACTCTGTACCCTTTCAAGAAAGGATTTGTATTCCTAAGATGTTTACAAGTTGACTTTCATACTTCGTAAAACAACGTATTGATTACTATCTTTACTTTTAGTTAGTTTTTTCCAAATAAGTTAAATGGTTTAAAAGGTGCCCTGATTTCAAAATCATTGACCATTGTAACATATGAAAACTAATTGGCTTATTGGCCCATTAGTGATTGTTATCTTTGTGGTATTGATACACATATTGTTACATATAAACAAAAATGTCTTCCCAAATTAAAAGGTAAACCTCCTAAAGATTTATCAGCTTCAAAAAGGTTCTAAAAGTTTCAGGAATAGGTTATTAGACAATAGACTATGAGTTATGATGATTCCAAGAGCTTAAAGTGTTTTCTCTAGACTCTCGAAAGAGTATTGGGAAAGGGAGTTTGACTAGGTACCTCATTTCCTAGGTTCGGCAGACCTACACATGTTCATAAACATGCAGAGGGAGAAACGAGAGAGTTAGCTCGAGCCTGACTTACTTTGGCATCATAAAGATGCAAACACAGACAAGCTTTTTCAAGGTCAACTTTCCACCTGAAAGTTGGAGTGAAGCTGGTCACGACAAGGCTTTGGAATCAATCACATTTCTTTTTCCTCGTCCTATTGCAGGAGAAAGAAAAGTACTGACTGCCAGAGTCAATTTGAAAAACTGACAACCTGGTTTGGGATTGAAAAGTTGTGCGCCACCGGGTCCTGCAACTACAATCTTTGGTTCTTACTATGACTTCATATTGTGTCTACGAGAATGATGAACAAGGTGACTCAAGAACTACTAGCAAACAACACATTTATAGAAGTACAGGTAGAATTCAATCCTACTCCAATTTCAATAACACTTAAAACATATCCGACTGACCAACTAAATCCATAAAATATTCATGTCTAAAATACAAAACTACGAATCTAACATTCCCAAACAAACTCTCACACTACCCCTCTCATCCACCTACAGATACAACTCTATAGTCTAAAATGATGAACCGTCACCAACCGAAAAACAGCCCACACTCCTAACATCACTAGAAGTGCCACAACAATTCAACACCAAAAGTATCTCTAAGGTCGGTAAGTAGGAAGTAGAGGGGAGTTTGTAACTCTTTTTCTCATACTTTTCATTATTCTATAATGGAAGAGGGGAAGCTCCTTCTAAGTACATATTTTTAAGTCATGGAACTCAACTTCCATTTTTTTTTAAAGTTTCTCTAACTACCAACCACGCAGAAGTCATTTAGAAGTTCAATTCTCCACTTCCAAGTTTCCTTAGGTAACTACCAATGCGGGAATCGGAGAAAAGTTCAAATCTCCACCCTTCCATGACTTCTGTCGATTTTGGAATGACAATGTGAGAATTCACTTGACACAAAGTTTTAAGTCATAGGACTCCATTTGCAACTCCAATTCCGAAATCTTCCGAAGTTTCTTCTTCTTCTGAAAATCAATCGTCCAGAAGTCATATCAGCAATCCAACTCCCCAATTCCTTAAAATTTCCATAACTCCGAATCTCTGATCTTCCACGAAACTCTAAAATACCACCAGAATTCCAAAAAGGCAACACCTTTATGGAGAAAAAGAAGAAAAAGAGAAGAACCTTGATAGTGCGGGCCTGGTCGGAGCAGGTGGAGGCCTTGGCGTAGGTTTCGTCGTCGACGAAGACGGCCTTCTTGAGGAGGAGCTTCTGGAGGGACTCGAGGTTGGAGTTGGTCTCCATCAGGTTCGCGATCGCCGCCTTCCATCGCTCCCCGCTCCGCTCCTCCTCTTCCCCCATCGATCGATTTTCGCTTCCAGATTTGGGAAAACTCCCAACCCAACTTCGTTGATGGAGTTTTCGTTTTGCATCAATACCCTTGGATTTGAGTTATTTTGCCCTTAATATATATGTTATTGAACGTTTATCTTGTAGTCCAAACAAGATAAACTCCAGTCTTTTGTTGGAATTTGATGTCTTTTATATATTCTTATTCATATATATATATATATATATATAGAGCAACAAAGTTGAAGATAGAAAAGTTACAAAAACTACATAAAATTACAAAATCACATAAAATTACTCAAACTAATACAAAATTACATAAAAGAAGTGCAACAATAAAACTTGCAAAATAACCAAATCCAAATTCTAGGTGATCTCTACTAGTAAACCTGTGGGAAACCACGTACGATGGAAAAGAAAAACCAGGTGAGGAACTAACCAACGATATAGAGCTAATGTGGGAAATATTCTCTCGTTCAATTTCTTCATTTTTTTACTAAAATTTCTAAAGATATTCCTTGGTTTCGATGCTCAAACCTTCTTCGTTTGCATAAAAGGATAGTTGGTTTATGGTATCTGCTATTTTTTTCGCTAGAAGTGATTTTTTTGTTTTCTTTTCTAGTCAATTTGTGAGCCATTTTTTGTTTGGTAGACAATAGAAGTCGCATGGAACTGTAAATTTCCTCGGGCGGAGACACAATGTTCTCGGACAGAATTTGGTAAGATGGTATTAACATCAGAAGAAATAAACTGCTCCCCTCGGCTCAACAACTTCAAAGGTGAGATGGTTTAATTATATTACATCGTGAAAATTGTGTTTTTCGCACTACACTATAACTTCTTTCCAGTGGTAAAATAGATACAAACCAACCATATACAAAGAGAGTTAGTTACAGGAATACAAACAGAACACAAGCACACTACCTGCATTGCCTTGGTCGAAAATTTTCCTGAGACAACAGAGATACCAAAAGCCGCCCTAACCTTACAGCACCGGACCCTGGCCTGAGGGCTGTTCTGTTACCTACGACCAAGCAAGGATCCGTGCCATTTTCCGACGGCCCGGCACACCACCCACCAGGAACTAGCATGCCTGGTCTTCGAAATAAGAGTTCAGCATCTATCTTGTCAAGTACGGGGTCGTCTTTCGGGAACTTCCTTGCGAATGGGGCATTGCTGTCTACCATTCTTGTCATATCATCGAGGTGGAGATGATGAGGGTGCTGTTTAGGCGGGGTGTCCCATGATATGAAGTGCAAATCACTATTCACGGTTGTGTTATGAAATTCCTTTGAATTGCAGATTACAGTGTGGAAGTATCCTTCGGGAGAGGAAAGGAAGTTTGTATAGTACATAAGGAGTGTTCTTGGAAGGTTGTCCCAGCCCAATATGCAGTACTCGATGAAGGACCGAGACAGTACTACCCAGGCAGAACCTACGAGAATCAGAAGCAAGCTTGAAGTGGAAAGGACATGTAATGCTATATAAAGATGAATTACAAAAAGATTTTTTTTAAGTTCTAAAAAATCATTTCAAACTTGGCAGTTAGCACTGATATTTAACGAAGCAGTTTACCCTTTATATGCAAGAACCTGAAAGGAATCATTTCTCAATAAGCAGAAAACTCAGAGGCAGACAGCTTATGTATGCATCCTCTTCGTGATAGAACTTTAAGTGTCAAAGATATAGACATCACACAAACTGATGCTGAACATTGAATGTACCTGACTTGAAGATTACCCACTACAAGAAACACATGAACATCAAGAACCGATAACAATCTAAACATTCCTTGGTAATAAAAAGTTGGGAGACTAGGACTTGTATGGAACGTAAACATTGTATTTTTAATATTCAACAACAAAAAAAGCTTCATTTCTTCTTCATGTGTGTAAACAACAAGCAAATACACTGACATATATATACTTTTCAGAGCTATTTCTTTGGTATATTTTGTCTTGATAAGTTACACGTTTGGTCATAGACTGCATAGAGCGTCATTACATTACATTACATGAAACTTTAAGTGGCATTGGTTTTATTTCTAAACTATAAATTTGAAGTGATTAAAGGGCATGCTGGATATGGATGTTCTTGTTCGTAACAGTAACTTGTTCCTGCTCTGAGTTGCTTACTCATTTCTATTCCCACTACAAATTGGTCAGTCATTTGAGCCTACTCAGTGCTTTTAAAGTCGAGAAAACATGAGATTTTAAGTGGAAAGAATCTGATGCTTGGGCACAAAGTGTAGAAATATCGTAATATTAACAAGTTTGATAAATGACCAAATGGAAAGAGAAAGTTCAAGGTACTAAACAAGTAACTGCCAATAGGCTTTATTGTGAAGGATATGAGTTAAACTCCTACTTGATCTATTCTACAGTACAAACCATTGAGCTCAAGCAAAAGTTGTCAAAGCACAAGAATTAAGGTCGAATTAAAAGGACAAAAATGTGCGACCTTTCTTTTTAAGACATTAAAATGTTTAGTTCCCCATAGTTGTTTCACGGAAGACGACATTTCCCCAGTGATTAACAAACGAACTGCGTCATAGAAGATGCAATTTGGTCCAATTCATATCATATTAACACCGTCACATAGTTGTATACATGAATGTTAAACAACAAATACATAAGCTTTAACTTTAAAGGAAACAAATTTAACCATAACAAACAAACAACAACAATGGCAGCAAAATGCAGACAGAAAAATGATCACCTGTAAACAGCTTAAAAGCAGTGGGCACACTTCTTTTCTGCGAGATCCAAAACACATCCTTCTTCCTCGTCGAATACAGCCCCGGGTCAACAATAATAGGCTTCGCCCTCTGAGACCTACAAACCCCAACAACCAAAAAAAACCACACATTATCACCAACCAACGAAACCGAACCAATCAAACACATAATTCCCACAACAACATACTCCTTCCACCCAATCTTGCTGGTGTGATCAATGAAATTCAGATCCCTCGGCAGATACGACAGCGCATGCAGCAGATCTACCACCAAAAACCACATCAAACACCAACATTAATTGAAAGCACAAAAATCAACGAAAAATAATAATCAAATACCAACATCAGTCCCCCAAAAAAGCACAACTTTCTGAAAAATTTGCCACGAGAAAACCAAATAAATAAAAACACACGTTCATGAAAAAATTGCCACAAGAAAACCAAAAACCAAATCAAACATCAACATTAGTGATTAGCCTGGAAAAAAACACAAGTTTCCGAAAACCACATCAAAGACCAACATTACTAAAAAAGGAACAAAAATAGGTACCATCTTGCGTGACAAGAGGGTAATCGGACGCGCTAAGATTAACAAACCAGTCCCACTCCCCACCATCCCTAACCAGCAACGCCGCCGAATGCAGCGTGTTCGCGACCATCGTGATCCCCCTGTAAGTGACCAAATTCGGAGTGTCGACAACCCTTACATTGCCAACCTCGGCGAAGACGGGGTGGTTCTTCACGAATTTGGAGAGGTGGAAATGGTCGGAGGGGGAGGCGGAGCGGTCGAGGTGGAGGACGTAGAGGTTGGAGGGATGGTAGAGGGCTCGGAGGAGGCGGAGGAGGGAAGGGAGGTCGGAGGCGGAGGCGGAGAGGGAGTAGGCGAGGCGAGGAGGGGAAGGGAGGGAGGAGGGAGAGAGGGGGTGGAGGTGGGACTCGACGAAGGGGGGTGGTGAGGGGGTGTGGGGTGCGGAGAGGAAGACGAGGAGGAGGAAGAGGAGAGTGGGGAGGAGGAGGAGGAGGAGGTGGTTGGGGTGGAGGAAACTGGCGATTTTCATGTCTGATGGTGGGTGGGGGTCGGTGGGTGTGTGGTTTGTGTCTGGGTTTGTTTGTTTCCTGGTTTTTGTGTGTGTTCGTTCTGTTTTCAGGTTTTGTATGTGCAAAGTCTGTATGAAAATATCGGTTTGCATGAAAATAATCCTCCGGGAAAGGAAATTTGAGTCTTTACCTTTAAAGATACTTGATAATTGAAAAAAAATATCACATTTTAACTTAATCCTAAAAATATACTTATGTTTTTTGTGTTACTCAAAATAATACTTGTATAAACTATTCTCTATCTCGATCGTATTCAAGGGAGCTTGATGATACTTAATGAGTTTGCCAAATTCTCGATATGAACTCGATAGTATGTTTGATATGTTTGATGAGTTTAATAAGTACTCGATACGAGATAATTGTTCTCGATATTTTTTTCATGTGTTTTTAACTGATTGTGGTTTCGACTATAAGAAATGGTTCATTGAGTTCTATCGAGTATACTATCGAGAATTTATCGAATTCATCAAGTTCCATTAAGTATCATCGAAAAAGTGAATGATTTAAGTATATTTCTACAACGATGTCAAATTGTAGATATTTTTTCAATTATCAAGTTACTTTAAACATAAAAACTCAAATTTCTTTAAGAGCGAGTCTTATAAATTTGTTTCACATCCACCGGAAAGTCACGGAACTAACGATACATGATTTTCTAAAATGAAACTAGCAATGTCTATTTCCTTCACAATTCTTGATTGACATGTCATGTTACCAAATATTATTATTATCATCATCGTCATTTGACTGAAAAGTAATTGTATTTCTACCATATCAGTGGACAGTAGCATAGAAGGAAAGGCTAGTAGAGACCAAGGAATAGGATGATGGATGGTGACATTCTAACTTGGGCGGCTGTAATGTTGTCTCTGTGATATGGTTATCTTTGAATGAATGAGTTGGGATTGGGGAAAAAGTGATGAAAGAAGATGAGAGTAACTAATTTATTGAAGTTGATTCCATCTTATCTTCTTAATCTATTTTGACTTTCTACATGGAAACACATACGATTTCTTTATTTCCTAACCGTATCCTTATAAACTCCTCTAATGAAGTAATCATCATAGATCACCTCTACGTTAACAAACGTTCAAATTGGAGGGGGCAAAATAACAAAGATGTGTTTGAAAGCAGATTGATAAAATACATCCCAAGTAGCACAAATAACACCCCCAAAGATCAAAACCAGCACTGATATATAGATACAAAAATCAGGATAATAAACAAGGACTCTGCAGAAAGCGGCAGCAAACCACTATGGACAGATCAAAATCCAAGTTACCGACTATCCTAGTAGCAGCAACACACAATAAAACATACTTATCTGACTAATGCAAATACATGAACTTTAGAATACTAGACTCAATGAAACCAGTCCTAACGAGATCACAAGCAACTTTATGTCTAGCAAATGCTTGGACCATGAAGATGCCGAGGGAGTGGCTCCGGGAGCTGGACTACTGTCTGTTGAAGCGCGTTCAATTGGACAGGAGTAGTTACAACGGCTCGGTCGAACAACTCGGTAGACACCCTTGGCCGTCAGAAGATATACATCTTTCTTGTTGTCCTGACCAAACGAGTAAATGTATCCTAAAGAAGGAAGAGGACTGCCTTCGACAGGATCACACGGTATTGGTGAATCCGCAGTACAGCTGAAAGGAACCAAAGTTCTGCTATAGTTTCCGCTGTTCTGGGGTTCCTCTGTGCCTGCCCAAAGTTGGGTAGCATACAAGTCTGCAAATAAGTACCTGCAGTGCATAGACAGATCGTTAAAAGCATGCCAAGATGAAGTTTGGTGGCCTGGGAATTTGGTAGCTCATTAGTTACCTTCCAAACATGCATGGGTCGGTGTCGGATCTGTAAACATAACCACCACTTATTGATGCCGACTGGGCCACATGCTTGTATTGCATAATGGGAGGAATAACCTCAACAGAAGAAATCGACGTATTTCCGCCAGTACTAGATTTAGGTTCGAAAAGGTCAGTTCCTTCGTAAATACGCCATCCGTAGTTGCCTCCTTTTGTGATCAAATCCACTTCTTCATTAGTGTTCTGCAAAACAAGCATTATTTGATGTCAGTAGTTGTCTATGCTGCAAAACCTCCCCAGTTCAACTTACTGGTGCATAACGAAGAGATACTACTTCTCATGATCTTTGGCAGGAGTTTATCGCATGTTACAAATGTTTAGAGAAAAACATAAGAATGAGGACATTTTCAAAACCTGGCCAACATCTCCGCAGAAGAAGTATGAAGGTCTTTGCGCATCAAAACTGCAACGCCAAGGGGTTCTCAAACCCCAAGCCCAGATCTCGGGTCGCAATTCACTATCATCGGCATAAGGATTATCTTTTGGGATTGAATAATTCCCCCACAGGCCAAGGTCAGTGATCTCTTTGGGACCTACCAAAAGAATTGCAAAGAGAATCATTAGAGTAACAACAAAGCCCATTTTTAACAAGAAATATCAAGATTACATATGAACCTGATGGTTCACAGGCTCATCCTTTTCTATGGAACATAAAGCAATGTGAGATATTAAAACACCTATAGGAAATATTGGGATGAGAATGTCAAGAGAGGAACAGAGCTTAGTTATCTAAGATCCTAACATGGAAAACGACTACCAATTTGATACCAATTATGCTTTCGATTTAAGCGATATCGTGCATTATGATACCAACAAATTTTTTCCATATCAGTATAATTAATTCAAATTGTAAACTAAGTGTATGGACCACAAAGATAGTTAGAAGGGCAATTTATTTTTTACATTCTGTGGTAGTGCATTTTTTATTATAAAAGAAAAATAGCAAGATACATACTTGGCATCTTATCTACATCGAGCCGCATGATCTTTCCAAGCATAGCTTTTTTATTTTGTGCAAAATTGAAAGGATCACCATTTCCACCACCATCGCCCATCATATGGTATAAGTATCCATCAGGGCCAAATAGAATCTGCCCGCCATTTTGAGATTTATGCGGAAGTCCCATAGTAAAAATCCTCCTAACTTCAGATGGACTAGCAGAGGTTGCCTGCAAAAACAACCAGATGAAACACATCAGACACTTCAGAACAGACTCACGAGAAAATTCATAAGTTAGAATTCAGAATCGTACTGAAGATGGATCGGAGGAAGTGCTGTTGGTACTGAACTCAGCAATAACAGTTTGGTATTGGCAAGGCTGTGAGCCACCATCACTGCCTATCTTTGTAGGATCACAGTCTATTTCTGAATTGCATGAACACCTCCCTGCACAGCTCGGGGTCTTGCTCTTATCACAGGAAAATGAAGCGAAAAAACGACCATTCAATGCAAAATTTGGATGGAACGTGAGGCCCATCATCCCAAATCTAGTATCATAATGAACGATATCGCTTAAATCTACAAAAGGCCTGTTGTCGTCAATGTCCAGCATTTTACCCGATCCTTGTTCTGGAACACCTGCAAGCCATATTTTCCCATCCTGGCTAGACAGAAATACACGGTCGGATCCATCAGGGTGGGCCGCCATGTTAAGATAGGCACCCTTCCAAAGTCTTTCAAGGCACATCCCCTTGGGAGCTGGTGGGTTTTCAGAACTATTTAACTGAACTGTTTTTCCATCGAAACAGACTGGCTCTTTGTCAAATGAACCTCCAAAAGCACCACAGAAGTCATTCTTTGATTGCCAAAGTTCAGTAAGTTTGGAAGTAGTAGAAGAAGAAGAAGAAGGTATGTTTGTGCTGCCTTGCAAGGAAGGTGCGAATGGAGAATTCCGTATAGCCACGTCTTTACAAGTATCCCAGACTTGGCCACAGAAGTCATTTGAAGAATCCTTCGACTGGGAAGAACCTCCTGAAGGGGTTGACTTGCACAGGACAGGAACCATTCGAATCTTAGATTCAGCCTTGAATAATTTCCCCGAAAATGGATCACATTTCTGCAAGGTAACACAAAAGGTATGACCATTGAACAGCAAGAATTATTCACAAACAAGCTAAATATGCAGCCAATAATGAAATTAAATAATCAAATTCATAATTAAGCTAGCAAATTTAAAGATACTAGTAATAAAACAAGCAACTTGCAACTCAAAGAAGACATATTTGGCAGATTGATAACTTGATTGAAAGTTATTGGTGGCTCATCATAAGCTTAGGATAAATCATTGCATGAACTTGAAGACCCAAAGTGGTGAAGCATATTAAGTCATTATGGTAAACACGAGTGTGTTATGGTTACGTCAGTACAAGCTACAAGCTAACATTTTGTTGTTGAAAAGCCTCAGCTTCCAGAAATAGGTTAGGTAAAACTAAACAAAATTTTAAGAATACTAGTCCATGTTGATAAGTCGAATAAAGGTGACTTTTCAAGCAACATTGATTACTAATTAGTGAGTGGTCTTCTTTGACAATAACAGCTCTGGTGCAAAAGGTCAGCAAACCTTCATAAAACCTGCTGCCAATAATTGACGTCTCCAAAATCCTCATGACTTTCTAACCTTATTTCCCTTTCCATGAAGCTTTCCTTTCCAAGCAATTTACTTCATTTGAAGACAATCCAAACATCCTCGGATTTTTCGTGGCCACAGGGAATTAAATTTTACAAACACAACTGTTCATCCCTTAAAATGGAAAAAATAGGCTGTTTTGTGGGTCATAATGTTTTGCTTTTCTCATGATGTTTCTTATCGTTTAACCAACTAAAATTTCCTTGAAAATCAATAATTAACACCACCACAGAAATATCTTGCAAGAATTTGGTAAAGAGAAGAACATAAAACTCAACAATTGTGTGATGTGAAATTTTGGATCGTCGATCCAACTTTATTGTTGCATATTTTCGTGATTAGTGACGTCAAACCATCTTTCCAACATGAGACAACAACGGACCGGATTTGGTTTCGGACGACTCATAAGATAAGACCAAAAACTCACAGTGCAAAGCAGGGATTTGACAAGCGCACCACACGCATCATCCGACAGATTCATACCCAAGAACTCCTTCTGCACATTAGCATCATCAGTAGCATTACAACACGAACTCCCATTATACGAGCAAAATTTCAGCTCCTTCTCCGCCAAAACAGGCGCCTCTGTTCACAACCAAACAAACCAAATTAATCCACAAAACCCAAAACAAACAAAACCCAAAGCTTTACTCACTCAAGTCCGAGCAGAGGGGGAGCGCGAGAGCAGACGAAACGAAGAGAGAAAACACCCAAAAGCCTAAAGACGCCATTTTGGGACGTGGGTCGAAGCCGAAATCTCAGTTGGGAGGCTCCAGTGGTGGGTGAGATTTTCTAGTGGAGGGTGTTTGACCGAATCAGACAAAGACAAAACAAAGGAAAAACAAGAAGTGGGCTCTGGTTCGGTGTCTTGTTATTGTGTTGGTGTTTGGAGTTTGACGTGGATGGATGGATGGAGAAGGAGAGGGAGGATAAAGTCGTGAGTCATGAGAGTGGTGAGTGGAGATGGAAAAGCTTTGTGGGGACGAAGGTTGGTTGGACCATTTGTGTTTGTGGTTGTTATTTTTTAGCCTAAATACCGTCTAATTGTAGGTCTTCATCTTGGATTGGTTTGACCTGATGGCTCAGCGTCCTACATTGAAAATGTACGGATTGATTTTTCAATTATACTAAAGATGGAAGTATACTGATGAACTTGCTCATCAAAGAAATGAAGGGAATTTTGGTCCAATTTTATCAGATATTGACGTGTGAAATGTAATCTTGTTTACAAAGGAACGACTCGTAGATTACACCGGGGATAGTTAGAGTATAGAACTCATACAAAAGGTTTAAAACATAAAATCAATTCGTAAAAGTGATCGAAAATGTAGAATTTTAGTTCCTAAAACTCCAATATTCATAATTTTGGTTCTCTGAAACTCCATTCCTAGTGATTGATTCAAATATATCTTTTATGATAAAATGAAGAAAAATAATTCATTTTTCTAATAACTACAATAAACGTTTTTAAAGCAAAATACAAATAACTAGACTTCCTTTGTCATTTTAGTGAAAGTAAGGTAGCTCATCTTTAATACAATATTGAGAGCCTTGGAGATCATGAAACTTCAATTCCAAGGATTTTAAGTTATCTTGTAAATCAATCATCCAAACTTTATCTCTACAAACAATTTCTTCATCCTCAGCTGACACCTAATAAAAGGTGGTTGGATCACGACTAATACCGAAAAAGAGGTGGTTTTTGTGTAGTTTTGATTTGTTGTTGTTTTGGACCATCTTACAACCATTTTGGTTGTTTTATACCTTGAGCAAAACTAATCACGGTTGTAATATTACTTTGTATTTTGTTTGGAGGGTTGTGACAACATCCATCGTACTTTATTATATATGCAATTAACTATCTTAAAAAAAACAAATCTTATCCTAAGAAAATCACAAAACATGAAGCAAAGCAAATTAATAGGTCTTGGTCATGTTGCATTTGATTATACAAAGTACTAAGGTTAAAATGGATTGACACTTCATTGACTCAGTCTGGTAGGGTAGTGAAGAGTAGGTGGTAGCTTTTTACGCTGTATTATAATACAATTTGAATTTGGGCGTTTAACATGTCGGTTTGGATTTGATCCTAATGGGATTGGAGTCTAGATATGGTTGGATACAAATGAGTAAAAATACGTCATGGTAGGTTGACTTGTTTACAGTAAGACGATTGCCCCGTTTGATCTGCCATGGTAGGTAGACTTGTTTGGAATATTACTATAGAGCTTAATGGAGTCACAAGACTACTTAAGACAATCTATCAACATCAACTCAATTTGCACTCATACATTGACCATCTTTGTGTTAATACAGAGCTTATGGTAGCAGCATCTTCTCTGTAAGCTGCTACAGTAAAAAGATGCATCCAAACATTTGTGTGGGAGTTGGGAGTTGAGAAATTCAACTCTCAGTACGGATTTCAAGGCATCAATTTGTATTGAATGTAGAAGTTGTAGGGGGAGCTTCTGGCAGCTCCTCCACATGTTGAATTTTTGTGACGATTTTACCATCGTTTATTTTTAACATATACACGTATAAGTTTTTATTTAATCAAAATCTGAAAGTAATTTAGGAATTTTCTTCGACAATACATCACTCACTCCTAAAAGCATTCTGCTCATCCAAACAACTCTCAACTTATGAAGAAAAAACTGCTCCTGGATCCAAATTCCTAAAATATGATTTCTCACAAGAAGCTCATATCTAGAAGCTCCATCCAAACGCAACAGCCTAAAAGGCTTGGTGAAACACTACAAAACGAGAGCGTCAAGAGGGCACGTGTTAACTTCATGCAAATGGACCCACTGCCGGCCGACACACCAGGACCAATGGCCGCGATAAATGTGACCATCAGGAGTTCAGGACCACCTCGGAAACCAACCAAAACTCGGACCCAAACATGCCTACAACACCCATATTTTATGAAGTGATCGTCTGAACATTGAATCCATATAAAGTATAACACACCATTTCAATTTGCCTTTGTAACAAACACATCCTTTCTTAAAGTATCTCAACAACACTGATCACCTAAACCAAAACACTTGGCCATCCAGAATGTATGAACAAGTGATCAATATTCGCCCTACCCTTGAAAGCTTTGAGGCTCCAGAAGTGTGTGGTGGTCCTGGTCATGGTCAGCCGAAGTGAGCTCTCACAAACTAAATTTTGCAAGACATGGCCAGAATTCAATGGATGGAACATGTGTGCACTCACGACTTGTGTTTTCTTGGTTTATTGTCCGGATAGGCCGAGAGCGCATTGCGACGGAGAAACCACCTGCCATTGGAAACAAGAATGCCATCAAACATTAACGACAACCCCAACTTCTTTCATGATGTTGTTCGAAACTTTGGCGAAGTTGTTGACAGTCTAGTACGCGGTGTAACCCTGTTGTCACCTCAACAAACGCATCCTTTCTTAGCGGATTAATTTTGTCTTTGTTAGGGAATAAAATCAATCACAAATACGCAGCGGAACGAAAAATAGCAAATCCAATGGATTTAGAAACCACAATTACAAATCCACAAACAATACACCACGCAAAACATGCAAGATTTAACGTAGAAACCCAATGCGGGAAAAACCACGGACGACACAATCTCAATCTACTATAGAGAAAAGACGAATTACAAAGAGAGGCTTACAGAACACACGACCAATCGGCGAGAATATCCTGTTGAATTTGCTCACACCGAATCCACAAGGATGCTCTATCTTTTCTCTCAAGAATGTAAAAGTAGACAATAACAATTGTTCTAATACAAATGGAAACAAAATTGTCTTTATATAGTAGGCCAAAACATGTATTAATTACTCCAAAATCGCGTGGAGAAAAGTGCACGACGTGGGCAAACTGTCTCGAATGGTCGACTGAACGGGTGCATTCGGTCGACCGAACTTAAAATCGTAGCGCAATCTAGAGCTCCATCGGTTGACCGTCGTGTCCTTCGGTCGACCGAAAATTCCCAGACAGTGTCACAATGCTCCAACCAGTCGACCGTGACTTAAGTGCCGGTCTACCGAAAACTTCCAGGAAGTTTTCCTGGACGTCCAAATGCATACTTGGTCGACCGGAAACTTCCAGACATTTCTGCTCTGCTCCGAATGTGCGTTCGGTCGACCGAATAGGTCCCATCGGTTGAGCGAAAAGGGACAGACAATTTTCTTGAACGAGTCAGAACATACGTCTGGTCGACCGAACTCCTTTCGGTCGACCGAACGTCTATTTTCTCCCACAATTACTTTAATCACATATTCAAAGGTAAACTACAACAATCTTCACCTTTACCTTGAATAACCCCCGAAAAATTTGATGGAACACTTCCTTCCTCGTTGTGTCGTCATCTTAGCTCCATCTACTCAGAACTCAAACCAACCAAGTTCAAGCATACCATGAACTTAGTTGAAATAATTGGCTTCATCAACATATTAGTCAGATTATCTTCAATGCCCACCTTCTTCACTACCACACCTCCTTCAACAACAACTTCATGAATGAAGTGATAACAGACGTCGATATGTTTCGTCCTGTCGTGGTATATGTGATCCTTCGCCAGATGAATGACACTCTGACTATCACAATAAACAACCAATGTATCCTGACCTGTACTAAGCTCTCCATATAGACATTTCAGCCAAAGAGCTTCCTTTATACCATCGGTCGCTGCCATATACTCTGCCTCCGTTGTAGACAAAGCAACATAGGGTTGCAACGTCGCTTTCCACCTGATAGTCGTGCTCCCAATAGTGAACACATAACCAGTCATAGATCTTAGTCTATCACGGTCTCCCTCGTAATCGGTATTAACAAACCCCATTAACGAATACGAAGATCGACCAAATTTCAGAGATAGCTTAATTGTACCTTTTAGATACCGAAGAATCCACTTCACAACTGACCAATGCTCCTTTCTTGGATTTGACATATAGCGGCTCACCACACTGACCTCCTGAGTTATATCTGGACGAGTGCATATCATAACATACATCAAACTGCCAACTGCACTAGTATAGGACACACGTGACATGTATACCTTATCCTCCTCCTTCTTGGGACACAAGTCTACCAAGAGCTTAAAATGTGCGGCAAGATGAATTCTTTCAGACTTGACATCTTCCATGCCAAAACGATGCAAGACTTTCTCAATATATTGCTGTTGGGAGAGAAACAAACTCTTGCATGTACGATCGCGATGTATCTCCATACCTAGAATCCTCTTCGCGGAGCTGAGATCCTTCATCTCGAACTCAGCCTTTAACAATTCTTTAAGCTCAGAAACTTTAGACTTGTCCTTAACAACTACCAACATATCATCTACATAGAGTAATAACAAAACAAGAAAGTCATCCGGAAATACCTTTCGGTAAATGCAGCAACCATACTGTGATCTGTTGTACTCATGTCCAACCATAAAAGAATTAAATCTTTTATACCATTGTCGAGGTAACTGCTTTAACCCATAAAGTGACTTCTTCAGCAAACAAACCCGATTCTCTTTACCCTCGATCACAAAGCCCTCCGGTTGGGACATGTAAATCAGCTCCTCTAATTCTCCATGTAAGAAAGCGGTCTTCACATCAAGTTGCTCTAACTCTAAATCATGAATTGCAACCAAATTCAACAAAATATGAATAGAAGTATGCTTCACAACGGGTGAGAAAATATCGCTATAATCCACACCCTCCACCTCACTAAAACCACGGGAAACTAATCGAGCTTTGTATCTCACATCTGAGAGACCCTCGATTTTCTTCTTGAAGACTCATTTGCAGCTAACGACCATTTTTCCTTTTGGAAGTTCTACAAGCTTCCAAGTTTGGTTCTTATAAAGAGACTACATCTCTTCGGGTCGATCGAACTCCCGGTCGACCGAATGTCTGTTTTCTCCCACAAATACTTTAATTCACATATTCAAAGGTAAACTACAACAGTCCTCTTTTTAATTACCAAAAATAATATAATGCCTTTCACCCTAACATTTAATAGAGCTTTTTTTTTCTTTGTTGATGGTTAATTCTGAAAGGGAAAGAGAGGTGTTGTAGTGACGATTTAAACTTTAAGGGGTTATTTATAAAAAATCCCATGAAAAAGCTTTAGGCGGGATGAAAACAGACCCAAGCTGTTTTTAACCCTGTTACGTATTGAATTATTAACTTGGCCATATCTGTTTTATTCTGTGGGTGACGCGGAACGGAAGCGAATGTTGTCGGAATCGAGCTCCGACGGCGACTCCGGCATGAGATCGGAGGGCATAAACTCTCGGAATCCACCAAGAGACCTCAGAATCCACCGAGAATGGTAAATCTTGGAATCCACCAAGAACAAGTTTACAAAGGCAAAATCAAGGATTGTATATCTTCCCCCCTCTCATCATTATATATATATATATACACACATATATGTAAATCATCATATATATACATATATAAATCATCATATATATATATACATACATATATCAATCATCATTATATATATACATATATATATATACACACATACATGTTACAAATCACGTAACAGCTAACACAACCTTATCCCACGCATGCATGTGCAACATCACCTATTACATGCAATTCCATTTCCCATTACACAACTAAAGATAATACCTTTTGTCTAATGTCAACTAAATCATACTATTCTACCATAGCTAACGACAACTAACTACCCAGGACACCTCTAAAGATCTCTCTTGGACATGTTCTCACTTCATGTGAAAGCCCATGCATGTGTGTCATGCACTCATGTTCCTTCCCACGTTTCCTGCCCATGTTGGTCACATCTTCATAAGTCATACCTTGTTGGTGACGTCCCTTATCATCCACTCCTTCCCGCGCGTGTCCATGCAAGGCCGCACGTTGGTCACGTCCCCAATCAGCCATTCCTCCTGCATCAGTGGGTATCTCCGGTTTCGTCACATAGTCAAGAGAGATTACTTAAACTTCTATTGTTCTTATTTGAATGCAATGAAGTAATCAATTAATAAAAGATTACGACACGCTAGCTAGCTAGAAGTGTAGAATAATATCACGATAGAATTAGCCAGTTAGATTATGGAGGTCTATGGCTCTAATCAGGATGGTAATAGTACGTGAACTCTTTTATTAGTGTATATATACATGATTGCAATAAAGAACATCTAATTTATCCACGTTGAGTGAGCTTTGACCTTTGTCTGATTGTCTCATTCTACTTAAAGCATCTAGTTTTGTTATTAATACGAGGTCTTATTGTGTGCACAAGGAATGATTTTTCTAGATAAATTCATTAATCTCCAAAGCGTAATATCCATAAGACATTGTTGAACCCATGGCTTAATATATTTCCTAGCCGAAACTTGATTCTGAAATTATACGTTTTTTCGCAAGTGAGAACTTTTGCTACTGTAACTCTGTGAGGAGACAAATGAGAAAGTGTTAAAAGCCAAGTTTAACTATTCCTTACTTTGGAGTTCCACTTCTCCTATTTCAAAGGTGGTAGTAGTACGAAGGAATTTGAGGGAAATTTAGAACTTAAGTTTTACAGGTTCTTCTCGTTTTAAACTTGAAGTTAGAGAAGTCAATTTAAGTATTTTTTTTAAAGTTCAGAAAGTCATTTTAGAACTTGAATTTCAAAAAAATTAAAATTCTCTAGACTGCAAACTACCCACGTAGAAGTCATTGTGCAAGTTCAGTTCCACAATTCTTTAAACTTTATTAAGGTACTGATCACATCCTAATCATGTTCTTTCTGAATTATTTTCCTATTTTATCTCCTTTTGGAATGAACATGAAGATTATCCCTCGTTCCAAGCATATATACCTTCAGGATCTAGCACCAATATTGCGTCTATGATACATGGAAATTTGAAATTTCGTGGATAATAGTAAAACACAACTTTTAAGGCACAAATCACAATAACAGGGGGAAATTTTGTCTGCATGTCTTTCCAAGTCATGAGCTCAGCCTCTCATGTCAGAAATTTCTCGTGATAAAATCTCATAAACTCAATTACTATAAAAAATTATAATTTGTCCCAATAATAATCAGAACAGAGTATACAAATTCCACAACTTAATGGGAACCTAAAATCGGCTACACACACATAAGGAGAAGGCAAGCACACGAGTACTATATGACTCATTGACTAAAACGATTTCGGCTGATCGATTTTTCTTGATACATTGATGGCTTGAACGAAAGCCGACAACAAATTAATGATGGACTGACTTGTCAAAAAGAAATAATGGTGGGCTGCCAAACTTTTTGTCACTGTGTAGAGTATAGTCAACGACGATAAATGTGAGATACGATTTTTGAAATAAATCCGTCTACCTTTCGCTTGACCATAGTTGTTGACTTGTTGTAATTGACGATTCGTGGAGGATGTCCACTCTTAATGGGGTTAAAAATTAAGTTATTTTTTTGACTTTTAGGTTACAATAGGCTAAATTAACGTGGTTCATTTAAGTTGTCTGTACTTCTAATTTATTGTGAATTAGCAGAAAATTATCCAGAATTTGATCATAGGTCAATCGAAAACAACTTTTCTGTCGGAAGGTGATAGGGGTATGTTTGAATATATCAGTCCCCACTCTCGTGCTTAACGTGGGAGTTTGTTTTCAATCAAGGTCTGTTTAGAATCAGGAGGTAAAAAATTGCATTAAGAAATAAGTAGAAGACGTGGAAACGAGGTCGCTTAGATTAGATACCAGAAAATATATTATTAGTGTTTAAATGTCGTCCTGCGTGGTCGATGGATCATAGAAGGTTTGGGATTCTCTAGAGCTGCAAAATCATCTGGTATCACTCTAATTTGCTTGTTGTAAATTGTTATCCTTAGTTTTATCAACAATTTTTTTATTTTCGTGGTTCGATAAAAACAAAAAAACAAAATTTTCATAAAAGGTTGAAAAGTAAGTCTTGCTTTCTTCATTCAAATCCAAAGGGACAATAGTCAAGACTAAGGGTATGTTTGGCAACGGATCCCTTAATATGATTCTTAGGATAATCCAAATTCTAACTGAAAATGTAGGAATCATGATTATCAGGAGAAACAAAACTTGTTTGGATGAAATAAATTCTTGTTGATGATTCTAAATGTTAAATGATCAGTATGTCCTTAGTACTAACTTTATATTATTACATTGTAAGATATAGTACGAAAAAACTTACTAAGGTAGAATATTAGGTTTCAATGTCAAATAACAACTGTCTTTAGTATCAATTTCTAATACCAAAATATCAGTTTCTAATTAGAAATTTATCTAATAAAAACACTACAATAAAAACACTTCAATCAACACATAATAACAAAAAATTAATTTAGAGGTTATCTAATAAAAATATCACAATTGAGGGTAATATGGTAAAATATTGCAAGTTAAGGGGTCAAAATAGTCTTATTAAGTGTAGAATCGATGAACAGTGTCCAAAATTAGAAGAAAAAAGTAGATTCCAGATGATGAGAGAATTATGAGAGCGCAAATTACAGATGAGAATCAAGATATTTAGGAATTGATTATTCAATTTTGTGTTTGGATACGAAGATTAGATTATGTCCGAAAGATTTGATGGAATCAACCCAAGATTCTGTTGCCAAACGGGTCCTAAGACACTTTTTTTGTACGGTTAAAGTCGTATTAGTTAAAACGTATGTAGAAACTTCTAATTATTGACTTCATCTTCAAATCACACGTGGACTTGTCAGAGCAGATATGTGCTCCCTTTGGGCAATGCTTTTAAAAAAAGTGTATAATTAACAACAAAATAGTTAAGTGAAGGGAGGTAAAAAGAGTAAAAACGAACATAAGTTGAAATTATATGGGTTTTAAGAAAAGATCACAAGTCAGTACTCCTAGAAGATCGTAAAAGTGTAGTTTAATAAATTAAAAAAATATATCCACTTTGATTATAAAACCAAACTCTCAATTGACAACTCCTGTTGAAGACGACATTTCCACATATCTAAACGTCATGAATGACGAACACACTCTTCCAATCCAATCCGCAAAGTCTCTTGACTCTTCTCATTTCACTAATATATTTTTGTCCAACCAAAGGGAAAAAATGAAATTCAACATACAAAAAGAGGATGTTAGCTAATGTAGGCGAGTGTGTTTGTATTAGGCCCAGAATTGCCTTCAACCTTAAGGGTGTTAGCTACGAGTGTGTGGTGGAAGATTTCGCGACCAAGAGCTAGCGACTTGCTACTCAAGTCAAATCCGGTGTACAAGAAATTAAGTTCCGGTGCTTAATCACGGTGTACAAACTTATCGATGATTATAGTCGAGTATGTCGATGCGGTTTGGGAAAATGGGAGTTGATTCTCCCTAAGGATCCTTATCAACACGCCATTGCTCACTTCTGGGCTTACTTGGTTGATCACAAGTTATCATGTATGTTATGTATCATGTGCTTGGGTAACAACTTAAGAAAAAATTGAAAAAGAAAAGAAAATTTGGTTGCTCGCATTGAGTAAGAGTTTTAAGCAAAACAGAAGAAAATTGAGAGAGAATCTCAAATGCATATGATGATCAATTTATCACTCTCTAAGATATTGAGTTGAACAATAATATTTCAAGAAATTAAGTGCCGTGAAAATATTAACAGTTGGGAGGTTATTGACATAAATAAACCTTTTGACAATCCGTATTTGAATCATAGTGTCCGTGGGACTACAATCACTGGTTCCAGAGTGGATCCGGAGTGATTCCAGAGCCGATTCAGATTGTCCAGAGTCGATCCAGATTGATTCCAGAGACGATCCAGAACGATTTCAGAGTCGATGCAGAGCGATTCCATAGACGATCCAGAGTGATTCCAAAGTCGATCCAGATTGTCCAGAGTCGATCCAGATTGATTCCAGAAACGATCCAGACCGATTCCAGAGACGATTCGGAACGATTCCAGAGACGATCCAGACCGATTCCAGAGTCAATACAGAGCGATTCCATAGACGATCCAGAGTGATGTCAGAGTCGATCCAGAGTGATTCGATGTAGAGTGATTCCAGCACTGTAATGGTTTCGTCATGATCTTAGATTAGTTTTAGTAAAATTTATTTGGCTACAGTCAATCCCAAATCACACGTCCTACCAAACAGATCACGAACCGATTCGGACGGCCTTAACGGCTCATTCACGTCGTCTCTCTGGAGTGGGGCCCACGAACGACCCAGGTGCATTTGCGCAAATAGGATGCTCACCAGATGCATATGCGGCAATACCGAAAAAGCAGGTGCATGTGACCAATTTGGACACTTACGGGGTGTACTGTAGCAAATTCCCCTAGATTCAACTGAAAAGGTTAAGTTACTTAGAAGGTTGGTAATTTGTAAGAACTAACAAGTTTGATTTGCCTACAAAAAAAAGTACCCTCAAATCTTATCACTTCTACTAGTAATTAATATCATCTTTTATCCCAACATGCAAAACATAACCATCATAATTAAGTCGCCTTTTTTTCCATATGATCCACATCAACCAACTATAACATTCTTGCTTTGTACTTGAACTAAATTTGTTTGTAATATGCAGTTGTTTCCTTCAATTTTTGAAATCGTCGTGGCCGAGAATGTATTAATGTAGTTTCGCTCATTTGACGACTTATGGTGCATTTCTTCTGGTGTCAATGTAGTTTTCATATCTCTTTGCGATTAATTTACAACTTCTAGGTTCAAGACAAACTACTATATATTATGTGTTTCACAACATGATCATGAGTTTTCTCTCTCTTCCTACGTCAACTTTCTTTCTCATCTATATCAGTTTTCTCAATCCCGAACTCACTTTCTTTTTTTTCCAACGTTATTCACATCTTAATCACAACTCATCACAACTCATCTTTCTCGTCTACATCATTTGGAGATCGATCCTGGAAAAAAATATTTTTTTAAAAAAATCAAAACAATTAGAAAACGTATTTAAAAAAATAATAAAAAAGATTAAAACGAATTTAAAAAAAAATCAAAACAAAAAAACAATTTTTTTTAATGAATGCACCAGGTGACAACGAGGTCGTCCAGGGTCATGACCGGGCTCACCTTTCCCCATATTGACTCTTACCACTAGGGGTGAGCAAAATTCGGTCCGGTCCGGGCACCCGGACCGAACCGAATTTTTCGGTCCGGACCGAACCGGACCGAATTTTTTCGGTCCGGTCTTCGGTCCACAAAATTTTGGAAATTCGGTCTTCGGTCCGGACCGGACCGAAAATTTAAGGGGAAAATTCGGGTTTTGGACCGACCCGGACCGGACCGGACCGGACCGAACCTATTCGGTCCGGTCTTCGGTCCGGACTTCCCGAAAATTCGGGTTTCGGTCCGGTTCGGTCCGGTCCAGTCCGGTCCGGTCCGGTCCTGGACCGAAGCTCACCCCTACTTACCACCACCAGTTTCGAGGGTTTCCACCAAACGAGAAACCTCCTCCAAATCACATCCCAGGAGTAGACCTTATATGCTTGATTTGTTAACTTCTCTTCGATGAGAGGAAACAACATCGCAACTGCTCCAAATGTGTTCCTTGACTTCTTCAAAGGAGCATTAACATGGAAGGATTTGTATTTGGATGAACTGTAATGTTCCTATCTTGTATTGGTGTTTGCATTATGAAATACAACGTATACTAGATTAATTGTTATTTTCAAGCTCCTTCTACAAAACTTGCACGCATACTAGATTAATTTCAAGCTCCACTAATTAAAGTTAGGCACTGACTTACCACTTAGGCCACCCACTACGGGTGGGTTTTACCAGATGGCGACCCACCTGGATCGGACCCCTAACAAGGGTTGGAACGGGGTTGGGTCACGTGCTCTCATGCCATTGATCCTTTTTTTGGTTTTGATTTTGTTTAAAAAATCATTTTAAATCTCTTTTTCAAAATATGTTTTTTTATTTATTTCTTATTTTTAAAATTTTTAAAATATTTATTTTATTTGTTTTTATTCATGAATGATGTGGATGAGAGAAAGAATGTTGAATAGTTGTGTTGTAACAATGGAAGATTTTTGTGTAAGGTTGAATTTGTGGTTGTGTTCACGTCACAGAGAGAGAAATGCTAGGTTGAGTTGGATTTGTGGTTGAGGTAATGGATGACGTTATATGAAGCAACCAGGAGGATAAATTCAAGGAGGTAAAAAAATTTGCATTGAAAAATGAAGAGAAGTCATGCAAGTATAATTTAATCGAGGTAACCTAAATTAGTCAATTTAGCTATCTCAACTTGTCCCACAAGTTGAAGTTGTTACCGAGCAATTTTGGTACCGAACAAGTGTAGATTTTAGCGAGGTCCAACATAAACAATTATTTTGTATATTCAAGTAAAAATTGGATCGTATCTTCTAAAAATGTATTTTATGACTTAGAAGTTAGAATTTTCAAGCATCATCCCACATATAACGACAGCGGTACTAAACTACAAGTAATCAACATCATCTTTAGTGCTTGAGAATACATTTGGGACGATATTTCTGTCAAAATGTTTTTTTATGACCTAAAATTAATTTCCTAACAACCGAGCCACTCTGTAAGGCAAACCGTGGATCAAAATTGTAGCCGACAGTAGATACCCCCAAGTATATTTTTTTCTCAATGCCTAAAGTTAACATTCCAGCTCTTTAGGTCCAGAAGACTTTTCCCCCCTGAAAATTTGGTTATGCCTATTAATCAGTCTACTGGAAACTTCTATGTGGGCTCACACAGCTGCAAATTCCACATCGATTGTGGACTTTCTACCCAAAAAACATCAAATCAGGTGTACAACAAATCAAAGCGTCATCGGTGACGAACACACTTGTCTTGCAACCCAATCCACAGACTCACTACCCTCCTTCTCGTACAACCATTTATATCCAACCAAACCAAACCAAACCAAACCAAACCAAACCAACATCACAATTAACAACTAAGTAGACAAATATTATTCAATCAGAAATGGCGGGAGAGGACGTGAAGGTTCTCGGCTTCTGGGCGAGTCCGTTCGCTATCAGACCCAGAATTGCCCTCAACCTCAAGGGCGTCGTCTACGAGTACGTCGAGGAAAATTTGGCTAGCAAGAGTGAGTTGCTGCTTAAGTCGAATCCGGTGTACAAGAAGATTCCGGTGCTTCTTCATGGCGACAAGGTGATAAACGAGTCCATGATTATTGTCGAGTACGTCGATGCCGTGTGGGGTAATGGGAACTCAATTATTTTTCCCAACGATCCTTACGAGCACGCCATGGCTCGCTTCTGGGCTTACTTCGTTGATGACAAGGTGCGTTCTTTGTTATGTATGGTATGTTTGGATAACAACTCAAGGAAACAAACGAAGAAAAAGATATGTTTATGATGAGGATTAAGGTGGGCCTATTTCATTGATGACAATTTATATGTTAATCTCATATATGTTAGTGGTCTCATTATGATTTATCGATCATTGCCTTCAGTTTTTTGTGAAATGTTACATTAAATATATGTGAGAGTAAGAATATCAGGAACGATATGTTTGGAAATTAAATTACAATTGTAAATATTAGTTTTGGGAAGGGAATTGATGCAAAAAAAAAGCGTAAGTTGATTGGAATTATTGTAGAAAATTCATGTCAGTATAGCTCACCGTAACATTTTCTTATTAAACGGTGTGAGACTATAATTGGGATGTTGCACATTTCCCCGGTCGGCTTGCTATCGGGCAGTGATTGGCCTGAGTGGACTCAAATTGTGACAAGCTCGAGTCCGGATGTTGTTTATTTGGAGAAAGTTATGTAGTGACGATATTTTTAGTTCAATGTTTATAGAAGGGTAGTGATTCACTGATTTGTATTAGAAATAGATAAAATGGAAGTGAAGAAGATCCTCAGGTTTAGTGTTGTTTGTTGACTTCAACTTGTTTCTCCAGAAGAAAATTGAAGTGATTGGTGTTTTGGCTCAGTAATCATGGTAAAATCAGTTCTTGGGTTGAATTTAGTTTCAAGCGAAGTCAGATTAATATCACATATTTGATTCTTCCCAAAGTGTTTAGACTTTAAATACACACTAGAATGTTGTAATTCACAGTGGTTCCCCTCAATGTTTGGAATCGTCAACTCCGAGACGGACGAAGCGAGAGCAAGCTGCAAAGAGCAATTCATCGCAAACACGCAACTTTTAGAGGAAGCATTTGCAAAATGCAGCAACGGCAAGGGCTTCTTCGGGGGCGAAACCATTGGCTACGTTGACATTGCACTGGGTTCTTACATTGGATGGCTAAAAGCCGTAGAGCAACTGTCGGGCGCAAAGTTGATAAACCAGGAGGAGACGCCTCTCTTGGCCGGTTGGGCGGAGCGGTTTTGCGCTGATGAGGCTGTGAAGGGAGTGATGCTGGAGACGGAGAAGCTGGTCGAGTACAGTAAAGTTATGCAGGCTAAGTGGAAAGCTGCTGCCGCCGCCGCCGCCAAATGAGATCACTTCGTCTTAATTTGTCAGGTGTTTGAGGGTTTTGTACGTTTGGAATAAGAATCGACGATCGTTTGATATGTGGTACCAATAGTGCATGTTGTGTACTCTAGTTTTCGTTTGTGTTAAGTCATTATCATCTATTACAAATAAAATTACTTGGTTTTAACAGGCAAAGAGAATTTTCATATAAAAAGATATACGATCGATTTGTCATATCATAAAAGAAAGAGTACAAGGACCATTAGGTGGTTATAATCCTTAAGTTTGTTTGGGTGATGGTAGGAGTTACTCTATGAAGAAACACTATTGTCAGTGGTAATAATAGTTGTGATCCTTAATTTAACTTGAGCTTCAGACTAGACTAAACTTGAAATTAATGATATAGTGTGTGGTTCTCTAATGAATTTCAATAGATTTACTATTCATGTATGTCCCCTCCGTTGAAGATTATTATTTTACGTGTATACTCATTTTCTAGCAACGTATACATCTCATTTTCAGAAACAATTGAAGATGGCATTAATGTATGTTATGTCAAAAGCCATTATCCTTGCCACGTAGCTTGGAATATCATTATTTCTTGGAAAGCAATTTGCAATATTCTTGTTGAGAGGAATATATTCTTGTTGTGATGCATCATTATTCTTTACCTTGCCCAAAATATTTATTAGTCCGGAAGGATAAAAACAGAGCAACACCAGAATGGTAGAATTGAACTTCTAAACCAGTCATGCTGTAGTTACGAAGCAAAACAAGTGCTAAACATAGATACAGAAAAAAATAATAGCAGAAGACTAGTTAAAGTATTTTATAATGGTATGCGAGAGAAAAATCATTTCAAATCCTTCTAATCTTTGCTCATGTCATGACACGATTAATTTTTACACGTGGTTGTCCTATTTCCTCGCGATGAACCATAAAATAAAATTCAACCATATCTTCGAATGTACTAGAGAGTCATTGACTGGATAATTTTTTAAGTACTGTTAAGAATAAAATTATACGATGGAAGGGGGCCACTCGGGATGTGAAAAGAGATCATGTTGGCTTGATTCGGTTTCTCCCCAAAACCGAATGCACACGTTGGAGAGGCATGCATTAGTGGGGCTTGACCCGGTCAGCCCACTCATGCCACATCCGTTCGGTTATTGACCCATTCCATAACCGACTCCTATTTTTAAGGACAAGTATAACCGATCCCTATTTTTAAGGTTGTTGGAATATTGAGTTTGGGCTAGACCCATGAATAGCTCAATTGAAGAAATCCAATGTTGAGATGAAGATGAGAACTATTGCCCCATGTACCATGTGCTCACCTCTACTTTTTATTCCCACATTGGCAAAGCTAACAAGTTGAAGGATGTTGATAAACATACTATTCACTTGTCACTTTGTAGGTGGAAAGAGAGGAGGAGAGAATTCTCCACACACGCGCGCGCGCCCGTTCCGTCCTGTCCCGGTCGGGGCGTGGCGAGGCGTGGCGTGGCGTGACGTGACGTGACGTGGCGTGGCAGCGGGGGATTTGGGGGAAATTAGAGGCTTTAGCCTCAGGGTGATGGGTGTATTTATTTTTGGACCTGAAGGTAATCGTTTTTGCAATTAAGTCCTTGACGGTTACAAGAATAAATACATACATATATATATATCATGAAAGTTTCCTCCTAAAATATACACGTTCTATTTTCCCATCATCTCAACGGAAACCGTCCCTCTCCGGCGATTTCCTTCCCCGAATCCAAAGTTGTTCAACGTCTGATTCTTGCGAGGTTTCGCGCTGCTTTCGTGGTCCGTCGACTCCGGTGTGCGCCTGTTCGACGGTGAGACCGTTCTATCCTGGGAGAAAACCGGCAGACCATCAAACACACTGGTATGTGGGCCGATATTTTCTCTGAGGCAAGTCGCCTTCCGACGGCTCGGTCTATGAGGTCGTTTCTGATTCATGTTCCTTCGTTTCTTGTTTTCCTTTACATGTTTTTGTATGTTGGCTTTATCTGGATCCTTATGGAATATTTATTCGACATATGTAACCCACTGTATTACATGATCATATTTGTAATTGTATCAACAATCTCAGAGAAAATATTGTTAACTATGTCGTCTAATAATTCGTTTGCGCCAAAAGTGGACATGTCAGGCATGCCGGAAAAATTTTCCGGGCAGAATTTCAAACGTTGGCAACAACGTATGAAGATCTGGTTGACCGCTATTGGTTTAGTTGACGTAATTGAAAAGGCTTTCCCACTTTCTGAAACTGAAGATCCCCAAATCAAAGCAGCACAAGATCTGTGGATAGAGAAGGACAAATTATGTCGAGGTTGCATTCTGTTGGCTTTGTCCAACGTGCTCTTCGATGTTTATAGTTCGTCCTCCTCTGCTTCTGTGACTGCAAAGGATTTGTGGGATGAGTTGGATAAAAAATATAATACTGAGGACTTAGGTCATGAAAAGTATTATGTTGGAAAATTCCTGAAGTTTCAAATGGTGGAAAGCAAGTCAGTTACTGAACAAGCTCATCAGTTTATGATTCTAATCCATGGCTTAAAAGAGGCTGACATGAAGCTTCCTGAGAAGTTTCTGGTAATGTCAATCATTGAGAAGTTCCCTCGATCCTGGGAGGACTTCGGGATGTCTCTAAAGCATAGGAGAGGAAAACTAACTATGGATGACCTCATGGTTGCTATTGCAATCGAGGAGGAACATCGGGGTGAAAAACCAGTGATGCCTGTAGAGTTCCAACCAAAGGCAAACGTATTAATTGGATCCTCATCTAAGTCATATTTTAAAGGAAAACCACAACCTATTAATAAGACTAAACCCAAGGTCAAAATCCAGAAAAGGCCAACAAACAAACCATGTTGGAATTGTGGACAGGTTGGGCACTGGGCTAAGGATTGTCCATCCAAGAAAGCCAAACGCCAACAAGGTACCACTGAATCGACTCCACATGTCAATGTATTGACTGAGGTGGATGAAACCAACAGTAAGTTTGTTTCTGTTAATCCTCATGTTTTTTCCATTTATGAACTACGTGAGTGGTTGGTTGACACTGGGGCTAATGTGCATGTATGTGCTGACAAGTCCATGTTTGTCTCTTATCAGCCTGTTGATCGTAGATCTGTAGCGATGGCCAATGGGAATGTTGCAAAGGTGCTTGGAATTGGACGTATCGACTTGAAGTTACCTTCAGGACGAGTTCTTTCTCTGCACAGGACGCATCATGTGCCTGCTGTTCGTCGTAATATTATTAGTGGTCCGTGTCTGGTAGTTGAGGGTTATGAAGTAACATTTAAATGTAACAAAGTTGTGATTACTCTTTCTGGTACTTTTATTGGCAAGGGGTACTTGTCTTGTGGTGCTTTTTTAATTCATGTTGAACCTGCTTTTTATAATCGCAATGCTATTTCTATTAAAGATGTGTCTTCTCCTGTTGTTTATTCCATTGAATCTGGTGATGTTTGGCATAAACGTTTAGGACATGTGAATTATCAATGTTTGAAAAGAATGATGAATTTAAATATGATTCCTAGGTATGCTATTGAGAATAAAAAATGTCAAGTGTGTGTACAAGCTAAACAACCGAAAAGACCGTTTCATTCTGTGACTAGAAATACTAGTATTTTAGATTTAGTACACACTGATACTTGTGAATTCAATGGCATGTTAACTAAGGATAAAAAGAAATATTTTATCACTTTCATTGATGATAGTTCAAAGTATTGCTATGTTTATCTTTTGAAAAGTAAAGATGAAGCGTTATCTAAGTTTCTTATTTTTAAGAATGAAGCAGAGACACAAACTGAAAAGAAACTTAAGAGGTTGAGATCTGATAGAGGTGGTGAATATACGTCCAACCTGTTCGAACAAGTGTGTCAGGATTCTGGCATAGTTCATGAGGTGACGGCGCCGTATTCTCCACAATCTAACGGAATTGCTGAACGGAAAAATAGAACATTATCTGATATGATTAATGCATTATTAGAGAGTTCAGGATTACCCAAATATATGTGGGGAGAAGCTTTGAATACGGCTTGCCATATTCTGAATAAAGTTCCTCAGAAACAAAAGGAGGATAGTCCATTCGAACTCTGGTGTGGTCGAAAACCTAGCCTTAAATATCTTAAAGTTTGGGGTTGTCTTGCAAAAGTGTTAATCCCTGAACATAAGAGGAAAAAGCTTGGTCCCAAGACTGTTGATGCAATATTTATCGGATATGTGATTAATAGCTATGCGTACAGATTTTTGGTAATCAAGTCCGAGATATCTGGCATAGATGTTAACACAATTGTTGAATTTCGAGACGCCACATTTTTTGAGGATGTATTTCCCATGAAATCTGGAGTTCCTCAACAAGTTTCTTCTTCAGTTGATCCTTCTACGTCTGGTTCCATCCACGAACATGTGGAAAGGATGACAAATGTGGGGGCAGATTTGTCTATTACCGATTTTGAGTCTTCTCAAACTCAAGTTGAAATTGAACCTAGAAAGAGCAAACGTTCTCGAATTGCCAAGGATTTGGGAAGTGATTTTATCACATACCACATCGAGGGTGATCCTAACACTTTCAAGGATGCTATGGCTTCATCTGAAGCAAAGCATTGGAAAGATGCAGTTAAGGTCGAGATGGACTCTATTGTCTCTAATGGGACATGAGAGTTGGTAAATCTTCCTCCAGGTTGTTCAACAATCGGATGTAAATGGATATTCAAAAAGAAATTAAAACCAGATGGTTCCATTGATAAGTATAAAGCCAGATTAGTTGCCAAAGGGTTTAAACAAAAGGAAGGAATAGACTATTTCGATACCTATTCTCCAGTGTCTCGTATGACTACTATCCGAGTGCTCTTGGCATTGGCGTCTGTATATGATTTTACAATCCATCAAATGGATGTAAAAACTGCTTTTCTTCATGGTGACCTTGAAGAAGAAATTTATATGGACCAACCTGAAGGATTTGTAGCTTCTGGAAACGAGAACAAAGTTTGTAAACTTGTTAAGTCTCTTTATGGACTTAAACAAGCCCCAAAAGCTTGGCATGAGAAATTTGACAAAATTATATTATCATTTGGATTCCAGGTTATTGATTCTGATAAATGTGTCTATTGCAAAGTTCAAAGTAATGCATGTATTGCATTGTGTTTATATGTTGATGACATTTTACTGTTTGGGTCTAATTTGAATATAATACATGAAACTAAGTCCTTCTTGTGCACTAAGTTTGAGATGAAGGATATGGGTGTTGCAAATGTGATCTTGGGTATCAAACTGACTAGGTCAGTTGATGGTATTTCCATATCTCAATCTCACTATGTTGAGAAGATTCTTGAGAGATTTGACTATACGAATTGTAGATCTGTGAAAACCCCATATGATTCATCAAAACCTTTGTACAAGAACAAGAGTGGTGTTCCAGTTTCACAACTGAGATATTCTCAGATTATAGGTAGCTTGATGTATCTTGCAAATTGCACACGACCAGATATTTCATTCTCGGTGAGCAAACTTAGTAGATACACAAGTTGTCCTGATCGTACTCACTGGGAGGCTTTGGATAGAGTACTTAAGTACTTGAAGGGTACTTCTACCCTTGGGCTGCATTATGGGAAATTCCCAGCTGTACTAGAAGGGTACAGTGATGCAAGCTGGATAGCCAAAAACTCTGGGAGTAACGGTGTTACAGGGTATGTTTTTACTCTGGGTGGAGGCGCAGTCTCCTGGAGGTCTACAAAACAGACCATATTGTCTCGATCTACATTTGAGGCTGAACTTTGTGCTTTGGATACAAGTGGAATGGAAGCTGAATGGCTGAAAGGACTCCTTTCTGAATTGCCAATGACTAGCAAACCAGTTCCTGCAATATCTGTACATTGTGATAGTATGACTACTATTGCAAAGTTAAGAAGCTCAAAGTATAACCACAAACAAAGGAGACACATCCAAGTCAGACTGAAGTCTGTAAGGGAATTGATCTCGGAAAGGGTGATAGCTGTTGATTTTGTTGGTACCAAAGACAATACAGCTGATCCTTTCACCAAAGGACTTGATCTAGCTCAAGTTCTGAAATCCAAGTTGGGGATGGGACTGAGACCCATTACATGACTCATCTAGAATGGCAACCCAACCAATCTGAGTGGAGATCCCACGAAGTTGGTTCAATGCGGTAATAACAAGTTCTTGAGTGAGTCAAGTGCAACTCATTGGTGATACATTGTAGGTCATACATTGTATCTGTGTCAATACCCCAAAGAATGGATATGTTGCTGAAACTGCAAGTTTAGTAAGAGTGTAGACTCTGAATGGGTTCAAGTCTTTGAGACAAGATGTTAGCAGTGCATCTTTGGAGAAGCCAAACTATGTGAATGCAATTGTGTGGCCGCAATTAGAGGAATGGGGGGTCATTCCTTGAAAGCATTCATGAAACAGGATACGGATGCATGGCCGTAAAGCATCAACCCTGTAGATTGCAGCATAACCTGCTTAGTGTTGTTCTCAATGGACATCTCCACACAAAAGGTTCAAGTTCAAGACTTCGTTTCACTTAGTTCCTGTGGGGGTAAAGTTGAAGGACTCAGGTCGTGGTTCAAACCCGAAAGGTACCATTACTGAAAGCACTAGGCTGCAAGGTTTGGTCGCTCCATCAACAATGGATTTGTGGGGGATTGTTGGAATATTGAGTTTGGGCTAGGCCCATGAATAGCTCAATTGAAGAAATCTAATGTTGAGACGAAGATGAGAACTATTGCCCCATGTGCCATGTGCTCACATCTACTTTTTAGTCCCACATTGGCAAAGGTAACAAGTTGAAGGATGTTGATAAACATACTATTCACTTGTCACTTTGTAGGTGGAAAGAGAGGAGGAGAGAATTCTCCACACACGCGCGCGCGCGCGCCCGTCCCGTCCCGGTCCGGGTCGGGGCCTAGCGAGGCGAGGCGAGGCGTGGCGTGACGTGACGTGACGTGACGTGACGTGGCAGCGGGGGATTTGGGGGAAATTAGAGGCTTTAGCCTCAGGGTGATGGGTGTATTTATTTTTGGACCTCAAGGTAATTGTTTTTGCAATTAAGTCCTTGACGGTTACAAGAATAAATACATATATATATATATCATGACAGTTTCCTCCTAAAGAACATACACGTTCTATTTCCATCATCTCTACGGAAACCGTCCCTCTCCGGCGATTTCCTTCCCCGAATCCAAAGTTGTTCAACGTCTGATTCTTGCGAGGTTTCGCGCTGCTTTCGTGGTCCGTCGACTCCGGTGTGCGACTGTTCGACGGTGAGACCGTTCTATCCTGGGAGAAAACCGGCAGACCATCAAACGCACTGGTATGTGGGCCGATATTTTCTCTGAGGCAAGTCGCCTTCCGACGGCTCGGTCTATGAGGTCGTTTCTGATTCATGTTCCTTCGTTTCTTGTTTTCCTTTACATGTTTTTGTATGTTGGCTTTATCTGGATCCTTATGGAATATTTATTCGACATATGTAACCCACTGTATTACATGATCATATTTGTAATTGTATCAACAAAAAGATTACCACAACTTGACTTTTAGGCAGGTATCTTATTACTCCAATAACAACAAGAATCAATAATACATTCAAAAGTTCCCACTTGATGGAACCAGGCAAACTTTTAAGTTCTTGTAACCTCGTCAATATAAACCAAGTCACAAATACGTTATTACTAAAAAAATTAAATATGTACACCAATAATCCGAAGGCAAGATTTCCACATTCTGAAGGTGTCAATTGGCCACGAGGCATTGTCAATTTAAAAACTTTTTCATTGCAAGAGTAGTCAATTGAAACCCCGTCCCTTTAGGCCATCCTTAACAAGGTCGTGACCCTGGTCAGTTTCACGACCCCAGATGACCAGGCGTCACCCCTCACCAGGGGTGACACCCAGGTTGTCGACCATGTCATCACTGTAGGCTGTTGTTAAATATATATTTTTTGTGTTTTTTTTTAAAATACATTTTCTAATTGTTTTGATTTTTTAGATTTTTTTAATTTTTTTTAATTTTTTTCCATGATCAACTCTGAAAGGATGTTGAGAGGATAGATGGATTGTGGTGGGTTGTGATTAAGAGTTGAATAGTGTTGGAAAGAGAAGAAAATAAGTTGGTGAGAGAGAAAACTGACGTGGATGAGAAACAAAATTGATGTGAGAAGAGCGAGAAAATAAAGAGAAAACTTATGACCAGATTGTCCAGGACATGACTATTGATGGTCTTATAATGATTTTAAGATGTATTAATATTCAATTTCCTGGCTAAAAACATTTCTTAATTGGGTTATTTGCTTGGGTGCCACCAAGAAACAACTAAATTGGTTTTATGCTACCTGGTTTTGACTATTTGGCCTAATGTCATAGAAAAATAAAACTATATATCTTAATGCCATAAGAAAACAAAATATTTACCTTTATTTCATTCCGTCGGTAAACCGTTAACTTTTCTGTCAACGTCCGTTAAGTATATTAATATTTAATGAGAATTTTGCAGATTTACTTTGAATAAACCAAAAACTCATAAAATTCATTATATGTGTTGTAAAAATTACAAAAAAATATTCAAAAAATTTATCTATTCACCCCTAACACCCTTTACCATTATATGTGTTGTAAAAATCATAAAAATATTATTTGTTTTTAATATTTTAGTACAAGATTCTGATACTTGATAAAAGATTTTTATACAAAAAAATAATATTTTTGGGAAAACACATTTTATATAAAAAATAAATTTTTATTAGACAAATGAATTTTTTAATAAAAAATAATTATTTATTTTGTATTTTTAAAATTAAAAAATTATCGAATTTCATTAGTTTAGTAATCGAGTCAATAAGTTTAGCGAGAGAAAAGAAGAAATGAAAGTTGAAAGATAGAGATGAGAGAGTGTATAGATAAATTTTTTGAATATTTTTTTTGTAATTTTTACAATACATATTATGAATTTTATGAATTTTTGATTTATTTAGGGTGAATCTGCAAAATTTCCATTAAATATTAAAATACTTAACGGACGTTAACAGAAAAATTAACGATTTACCGACGGAATGACATAAAGATAAATATTTTATTTTTTTATGGCATTAAGAGAAATAGATTGATTTTTCTATGACATTATGTCAAATAATCAAAACCAGGTAGCATAAAGCTAATTTAGTTGTTTCTTGATGGCACCCAAGCAAATAACCCTTCTTAACGAGTCATCTAACGTACGCTCAGCCATTTAATAAGCTTTAAATAGGTCAAATCAAGTCATCAACGAGAAAATCAGAAAATTAATAGATCAAGGGAAGATAAAAAAGAAGAAGTTGGTCACACATAAATTTCATTCCGATACATATAGTACAAAATATACCTGAATTCCACTATTTGAAGTACCGAACTGAGTTTCATTGGGTTCGAAAACAAGCCAAATTTTAAGTATATTGTTAATAAATAACCTAAGTCGAATGAAGGGAAAAAAAGGAGTGGTTGTAATGAACGAAGATTAACACAAATTTACTTCTATGACTACTGTAACAGGGTAAATAATGACTAATTTGAAATAGCTTCGACAGCAAGACAAACCAATTTTACGTAAAACAATCTTTGTAGAAAAAATCACGGTCACTACATGCTTACAAATCTACTATTCTTCGGAGGTTACAACAAGTTAAAAAAAGAAACGGAAATTTATAGAAAATCATACCAAAACTTTAAACTCAGTGCATTCTGCATCGTGCATCAAATTATATAGATAAACAGATATACATCTATAATACGAAATTAGCTAACAATATCTCCCGGAAGAATCTCGTATGCTAGTTCCCTGCAGCCGCCTACCACCACTGCTATCTCTGTATTTTTTCCACTTAATTCTTCTCGTTCCGGTTGATTATGTGTACCTTTGCTAAATTAATACAATAAAAAATGTAAAAGATTAAAAATAATAGCGTAGATTTCATAAATACCAGTGAAACATGTAGTTCATGTAACACATGGTTTGATTTAGAAAATGCAAAAGATCTAGGACTGTCAAGTTCTGCTCGGGATCGATAGATCGCTCGATGTTCGCACAATTTTGCTCGGATCGTGATTCGGATCGATTGGTAACGAGCCGAGCACAAACAAACCCCACTCGCTTGATGCTCGATTATTGCTCGAGATCTGATTACTATATCCAATTATCTGATTAACCCGTATATTCTATCCAATTACTCAATTGGTAAACTCATTTACCAAACTCATTATCCATTACCAAACTCAACATTCCATTTAACAAACAAAACCCAAATAACAATAAGAATCAAAAACTTATTAGTCCTTGATTTTTTGTTTTCCATTATTGTTATTTCTTTTCTTGTTTTTTATTTTTTTCTAAACCAAAAGTTCAAATAAATTAAGATTTGGATCAGGTGGATGATCTTATTTATAAGATGTTCATGTTGTGAGTTGTCGTATAATTTATGAGATTATGTTTAATATTATGTGTTTATTTTAAGATTGTGTTGATTTTGTTTGATCCATGTGTATGATTTTATTTATAAATGATGTTGCGAGTTATTGTATAATTTATGAGATTGTGTTTGATTTTAGGTGTTGATTTTGAGATTTTGTTTAATCCAAGCGTATGATACTATTTATAAGATGTTGATGTTGTCGTATAATTTATAAGATTGTATTTAATTTTAGATTTTAATTTTAAGATTGTGTTAATAACTATTATTATATTTGTCTTAAGTGATCTTATAATTTACTTGTTATGACAAGATTATTAGCAATTCAATACAAAAAAATCATGTTCTGGTTAACAAACCGCTCGCGAGCTGAACACGAGCAGAATTTTCCACTTGAAACCCTTATCGAGCCGATCTTGAGCAAACTCGGATCGTTTGGATCACTTGTTTACGGATCGATTACATCCTTCCTGGGAAATTGACGATGAAACTGGGTAACCCTACGACTGAATAAAATATTATTAACTCGCGGACCTAAATTTCAACGCTGCATGTGTAAACCAATGGCGTACGTCCATGCTAGTCTTATACGTCACCAATGACGGGAATAAACTCAAAAGATGACGGATACGACTTTTATTGCAACCCAAGACACACACTTCTCGGATCTCCATTTATATTTACCCAATTTAACACCAACACCAACCAAACATCACAACAAAAGCGCAAGCAAATTAAGAGAGTAATTCAGTTAATTAGAGATGGCGGGAGAGGACGTTAAGATTCTTGGCGGATGGCGGAGTCCGTTTGTGTTGAGGCCTAGAATAGCCCTCAACCTCAAGGGTATCGGATACGAGTTCGTCGAGGAGAACGTCAACGTGTCGAAGAGCGAGTTGCTACTTAAGTCGAATCCGGTGTACAAGAAGATTCCGGTCCTTCTTCACGGTGACAAGGCGATAAACGAGTCCATGATTATTGTGGAGTACGTCGACGCTACTTGGGGTCGCGCCGAGAATGGCGGTTCCATCCTCCCGAAGGACCCTTATGAGCACGCCATGACTCGCTTCTGGGCTTACTTCGTTGATGATAAGGTACTTGATTTGTTGTTGTTGTTGTTTTAATTTTTTGGGAAAAGAATTGTTGAAAATAATAATTTCATATTGATAAACACTAAACCGTACATTCTACGAAAAAGCTGAATCCATTATGTATTAGTTAAGCGTTAAGTTTGTTTAGGTAGTGGAACAATTATATTTTCCTTAGAAATATCAACTTCATATTATCTAGATACATGGCGATGCTTTTGCGAGTAATTTTATTTGGGATAACATGTATTCAGAGACAATATGAATTTTATGGGGGCACGTTTGCAAAACCCATTGACCATTGACGGCCAGCTTTGGTCAAGCAATCTTCCCTCTCGTCCTTCTCGTTTTGGCTTACGAACCGGCAACTTATGTAGTCGGATGAGATTGGATACGAGGAACCGATCTTGTTCAGATTTGACTACGATAATAATGAAATGCTTTGGGTGCCATTCGTTTATTTAATAAAAATCGTCTACAAATGACATGCTTTTAAAATATATTTTCACGTGAAATTTGTAAGAGTATATTACTACTGACTTATTCAATTATTTCTCCCCCAAAATTCATTATTGAACTAAATATTCTTTTCTTCTAAGTGGTGCCCCTCTCTCTTTGGGATCCTCATGTCCGAGACGGATGAAGCGAGAGCAAGCTGCAAAGAGCAATTATTCGCAAACACGCAACTTTTAGAGGAAGCATTTGCAAAATGCAGCAACGGCAAGGGCTTCTTCGGGGGCGAAACCATTGGCTACGTTGACATTGCACTGGGTTCTTACATTGGATGGCTAAAAGCCGTAGAGCAACTGTCGGGCGCAAAGTTGATAAACCAGGAGGAGACGCCTCTCTTGGCCGGTTGGGCGGAGCGGTTTTGCGCTGATGAGGCTGTGAAGGGAGTGATGCTGGAGACGGAGAAGCTGGTCGAGTACAGTAAAGTTATGCAGGCTAAGTGGAAAGCTGCTGCCGCCGCCGCCGCCAAATGAGATCACTTCGTCTTAATTTGTCAGGTGTTTGAGGGTTTTGTACGTTTGGAATAAGAATCGACGATCGTTTGATATGTGGTACCAATAGTGCATGTTGTGTACTCTAGTTTTCGTTTGTGTTAAGTCATTATCATCTATTACAAATAAAATTACTTGGATAGTAGTGTTAAAGATCCAACACCAATCCAAGTCCAGTAAGTTATTACTTAAGCTAATTATAAGTCAAACCCATTAAACCAATTTTCTATAAAATTCCAACACTAGATGTTTTTTCCTTGTCCACCACTATAAAACTTCCTAGAAGAGTTGAAGAAGTTTCAAAGTGAAAAAACTTCAACTCTTCTACAAACTTCAATTCACGCATATAAATATGAGTGTCATCTCCCATTCCAAACCATCTAAGTGAAGGGTTATCCACAACACAAAAAAGTGAGTCTTGTGTAGTAGTGTGAGTGTATAGTGTAGTCCTTTGTAGTAGAGTATGAGTAAGAGTCTTGTAGTGAGTTGTGTTGTTGTAACAACTTTAATTGTGCAATACAACTACCATTATCATTTCCTCTCTACTTCAACAAGTAGTATTAGAGATGTGTTCGTGGTGATCCTCTGTCGGAAACCACAAAGTCGAAGCGCTACCGGAGGAGTTGAAGATCACGCCAAAGAAGTCAATTCGAGTAGTTCGAAACCAATAAGCGATGGCAGATCTATCAAACCCATGTGGTGGGATCGAGAGGCTTAATGGAGAAAACTATAAATATTGGAGTCTTTACATAGAACCATATTTGTAAGGGCAGGATCTATGAGAAGTTGTTGCTGGGAATGAAACCACACCACCTCTTGTAGAGAATGCTGATGCAAATAGAAAGTGGAAGATTAAGGTTGGGAAAGCCATGTACGTGCTGAGGACAACCATTAAAAAGGATTTGCTTGAGCATATACGTGGGGCGACTACACCTAAGGTAGTGTGGGAGACACTTAAGTCGTTCTTCACGTAGAAACATGACACACGACTTCAGCTTTTGGAGAATGAGTTGATGTCGATCAAGCAAGAAGGTATGTCAATTAACCAATACTTTACAAAGGTGAAATAACTATACCGTGACATATCTCAGTTAGATCCGGAGTCCAGGATTAGTGAGCCTAGGATGATAAGGATTATTATCCATGGTCTTAGGCCAGAATATAGTGTCGTTATCACAGTTGTACAGGGTTGGCCGAATCCTCCTTCCATCTCGGAGTTGGAGAGTTTGCTTGTCAATCAAGAGACTCACCAAGCAAATGACATGAGTTTCCGCAAAGAATGGGGAAAAACACTCTTTAGTGGAACAAAAAATAGTGGATCTAAGAAACACTGGAAAGGATCAAATGAAGAAGAACCTCAAATGCTACAATTGTGGCAAGAGAGGTCACTTTGCGAGGGATTACTGGTTGAAAAAGAAGGTTGCTGAAGGAAATGCTGCAACACAGAGTCAGGAAAATGTGACAGTGAAGAAGAATGGGACGTGCAAGCATCTATAACAATGATAGAGGAGCATGCTCTTGCAGTAAGCACAAGTTTAGTGTGAATTGACTATGATAATGATTGGATCGTGGACTCCGGTTGTGCCAACCATATGACTGGAGATAAGAAGGAGTTACAAAATCTTTCTGAGTATAAAGGAGATAGAGTTGTGGTGACAACAAATAACTCAAAACTACTAATCACTCACATCGGGAAGACAATGGTGGTGCCTCGATTTAGCCCAAATCAAATGCAATTGCAAAATATCTACCATGTGCTAGGTATGAAGAAGAATCTCATGTCTGTATCCCAACTAACGTCAACAAGGAAGTATGTTTGTTCGGACCAGAAGATGTGAGGGTGTACCAAACTCTCAAGATAATTGGTTCACTAATCATAGAGAGACAAAAGCTGGAGTCTGTGTATGTGATGTCTGCGGAATCAGCATATGCAGACAAAACAAGAAAGAATGAGACTATTGATCTGCGGCACGCTAGACTTGCACATGTGGGCTATCACAAACTAAAGGCAATGATGAAGAAGTCGATGTTAAATGGTTTGTCGCAACTTGAGATTGCTGGAGATACAGTATGCGCTGGATGTCAATATGGGAAGACTCATCAACTTCCTTATGAAGAATCAAGCTTTCAAGCAAGAGAGTCATTGGAGCTGATTCACTCAGATGTCTTTGGACAAGCAAAACATTCATCCATTAGTGGGACTAAGTACATGATGACGTTTATCGATGATTACTCAAGGTATGTCTGAGTAGACTTTCTTCAAGAAAAATCATAAGTCATTTTAAAATTCAAAGAGTTTCAGGAGAAGGTTGAAAGAGAACTTGGAAGACGTATATATTGCTTGCGCACTAAAAATGGAGGCAAATACACATCCAAGGAGTTTGAAATATACCTAGAGGAGTGCAATATCAAATGTCAACTAACGTGTCCCAACACCCCTCAACAGAATGGTGTGGCTGAGAGGAAGAATCGATATCTAGCAGATACTTGCAGAAACATGATGCACACAAAGAATATACTTGCAAGATTTTGGGCAGAATGCATAAGAACAATGACATATATCATCAACAGACTACCACAAGCAATGTTGGAGTTCGTTTCACTGTATGAGAAGTTGTGGGAACAAAACCCGTTGTAAGTCACTTTCGCGTGTTCAGTTGTGTATGCTATGTATTTATACAAGATAATCAACAAAGTAAGTTTGATAAGAAAGCAATTCGATGCATCTTTATTGGGTACGACAATGAGAGAAAATGGTGGAGGTGCTGCGACCCCACAACCAATCGATGTCACACTTTAAGGAACATGTCTTTGATGAAGTTTCATCTTGGTGGTCCTCAGATGAGGTAGTGCTCCCAGATTGTGAAGAATCGGAAAGCATGGTACAAGAGAAACTTAGTGAGCAAGATTCAAACAGTGAAGGAGAAGAATACGAAGAATGCTCATCAAAACCATCAAAATATTCAGAAGATTCTTGGAAGACTGGAATATATGGGAAGAGCATAGAGGAGGCCCGACCATCTCAGATGGAGGTCGAAGAAGAATCAGGAAAAAGATACGATGATCCAACAGGTAGAGGAAGCCAAATCCAAGGTACGCAAATGCAGCCCTAGCAAGAGAAGAAAAGATAAAGGAGCTTGTCAAATATGAAGAAAACTTCGAGGAGCAAACAAAGTATGAGTGTCATGCAAGAAGAATACAAAACGTTAAAAGAGTGAGACATGAGAGCTGGTCCCAAGACCTGCTGATATTAAGCATATCTTGCAAGTGGGTATACAAGTTGAAAACACGTCTTGATGGATCCATAGAAAGGTACAAAGCTCATCTTGTTGCTCGAGGATTTTCATAACAATATGGTATGGATTATGATGAGACCTTCAACCCAATAGCCAAGATTACCACATTTAGAGTCTTAATTGCTATAGCAACAATTAAGTCATGGAAGTTGTGGGAAATGGATGTGAAGAATGCATTTCTTCATGGAGAGTTGGATCGATTAATATACAGGGAACAACCACAGGGTTTGAAAGCACTGATCATCCAAACTACGTATGCAAGTTAAAAAATGCATTATACGGGCTGAAACAAGCTCCAAAGGCGTGGTATGGGAAGATAGCAGAGTTATTACTTGGGTGTGACTACAATATTGCTCCTGCAGACTCAAGCCTTTTCGTAAAGAATAATGAAGGACAAATATCTGTAGTTCTCGTGTATGTTGATGATCATCACAGGAGATGAGGATTAGGAAAATCAAAAGACCAAAAGGAATCTATCGGTTAGATTCCAAATAAAGGAGCTTGGAGAGCTTAAGCATTTCTTGGGGCTTGAAGTAGACCAGAGCAAACAAGGAATATTTCTTTGCCAGTAAAAGTATGCTAAGGATCTTCTGCAGAAGATTGGTATGCTTAAGTGCAAGCCAATATCCACCCCAATGGAGGAAAGAACCAAGTTGTTGCATGTAAAGGCAATGATTTGGAGGATGCAACAATGTATCGACAATTAGTATGTAGTTTGATAATCTATCTAACCATGACTTGGCCTGATATCTCTTTCACCGTTGGAGTGGTAAGCTGATACATGCAAACACCGAAGAAGCCTTACTTAGAAATAGTAAGAAGAATGCTGAGGTACGTGAAAGGTACTATTGATCTTAGTCTTTTATACAAAAGTACAAAATATCAAAATCTAGTCGGGTATTGTGATGTTGAATATGTGGGAGACCACGACGCATGAAGGTCGACTACTGGATATGCATTCAGTTTTGGTTCTGCACCAATCTATTGGTGTAGTAAGAGACAACTAACTTTCTCATTGTCAATTACAGAAGTAGGGTATAGAGTGGGAGCTAAAAGTAAGCATCCGGTCCGGATCAGACCAGAATTTTTTCCAGGCTCCGGACTAGACCAGATTGCTTTGGACCGGTGATCGGACCTGACCGATCCGGTCTGGTTTGGTCTGGTCCAAAACCGGATATTTAAATAAAAAATGAAAATCAGACTGGAACCGAAATTTCAAAAAGATCCGGACCGGAACCCAGACCGGTTGGATCCGGACCGGAACCCAGACCGATCCATAAAACCGGTCCAGATCGGGTAATGCTCACCCCTAGCGGGAGCGATGACCGCACAAGAGAGTACGTGGGTGAAGTAGTTACTAAAAGATCTTCATCATCAAGTAGATTATCCAGTGTTGCATTGTGATAATGAATCTGTCATACATTTGGCAGAAAATCCAGTCTTTCATGCAAGGACGAAACACATGGAGGTTCATCACCATTTTCTAAGGGAGAAGGTTCTACAAGAAGAAGTTATTACGAAGTCTATTGGTACGAACGAGCAAGTGACAGATATCTTCACTAAAAGACTACACCAAGTAAAGTTTGAAGAACTTCGTACACGACTTGGGATGGTAAGAAGAAGGGTTGGTGTTAACGGGGAGTGTTAAAGATCCAACACCAACCTAAGTTCAATAAGTTATTACTTAAGCTAATTATAAGTCCAACCAATTAAGTCCAATTTCTAGAGAATTCCAACTCTAGATGGTTCTTCCTTGTTCATTACTATGAAACTTTCTAGAAGTTTCAAAGTGAAGATGACACTTCAACTCTTCTACAAGCTTTCATTCACACATATAAATATGGGTATCATCTCCAATTCCAAACCATCAAAGTGAAGAGTTATCCACAACACAAAGAGTAAGTCTAGTGTAGCAGTGTGAGTGTATAGTGTAATCCTTTGTAGTAGAGTGTGAGTAAGAGTCTTGCAGTGAGTTGTGTTGTTGTAATAACTTTAGTTGTGCAATATAACTATCATTGTGATTTCCTCTCTACTTCAACAAGTAGTTGGTTTTGATAGATAAATAGAATTTTCATAGCAAAAGATATATGATCGATTTGTTATATCATAAAAGAAAGAGTACAAGGACCATTAGGTCATAACCCTTGAGTTTGTTTGGGTGATGGTAGGAGATACTCTATGAAGAAACACTATTGTCAGTGGTAATAATAGTTGTGATCCTTAATTTAACTTGAGCTTCAGAGTTCAGACTAGACTAAACTTGAAATTAATGATATAGTGTGTGGCTCTCTAATGAATTTCAATAGATTTGCTATTCATGCATGTCCCCTCCATCGAAGATTATTATTTTACGTGTATACTCATTATTTTACTTATTTTACGTATGCATCCCATTTTCAGAAACAACTGAAGATGACCATGTATGTTGTGTCAAAAGCCATTATCTACATTGAACTTGTCCATTATTAATCGTACACCAACCAATAGTTCTTGCTACGTAGCTTGCAATATTAATATTTCTTGGAAAGCAATTTGCAGTATTCTTGTTGAGAGGGATATAGTAAAAGTCGATTGTATTCTCATTTCTTGTTGTGATGCATCGATATTATTCACTACCTTGCCCAAATATTTGTTATTCCGGAAGAAAAATACAGAGCAACACCAGAATGGTAGAATAGAACTTCTAAACCAGTCATGCTGTAGTTACAAAGCAAAACAAGTGCTAAAGATAGATACAGAAAAAAGAAGAAGCAGAAGACTAGTTGAAGTATTTTATAATGGTATGCGAGAGAAAACTCATTTTAAATCCTTCTGATATTTGCTCATGTCATGACACGATTAAGTTTTACTCGTGGTTCTCCTATTTCCTCGCGATGAACCATAAAATAAAACTCAACCATATCTTGGAATGTATAGGATGGAATGGGGCCACTCGGGATGGGAAAAGATTAGCACAGCATTAACTTTTAGGAAGGTATCTTATTACTCCGAGAACAATAATAATCATAGGACTCTTATCGGTCAACATACACATTAATTTAATAACATGTTTGTGTTACATGTAATTTTTAATTTCTCAATGTAACATTACTTTCTTATTACAACATTTGTTTTTCTCATGTAACTTTTACTTCTCTCTCAACGCAACATTTGGTTTCACATGTAATTTCGAATACAAAGGTAAAATGAAAAGTTAATATTTTGTTAGTTAAAAAATATAAGTTTGTCATTTTTAACAACTATGTTTGTAATTTTTTTACATACGAGTTTGTCTGTTTTAATGTATGGTATGCCTTTTTAAATAGTAGTTTGTCATTTTTAAGTATGTGTTTATTCTTTTTAAGTATTGTTTTGTACTTTTTAAATGTGATTTTGTCCTTTTTAAGTATGTTTTTGTCATTTTTTAACAATTGGGTCGGTCCTTCTTATATTGGTTGGTTGTCCTTTTTATGTCGAGGTTTTGTCTTTTTTAAAGTAATGATTTGTCATTTTAAGTTGTGGTTTGTTCTTTTTAAGTATTAGTTTGTCATTTTTAAGTACCGATTTGTACTTTTTAAGTATGATTTTGTCATTTTTAGTGTAAGTTTGTCATTTTAAAGTATGATTTTGTCTTTTTTAACACTTGAGTCGATGCTTCTTATATTGATGGGTTTTCCTTTCTATGTCGAGATTTTGTCTTTTTTAAGTAATGATTTGTCATTTTAAGTAGTGGTTTATCTTTTTTAAGTATGAGTTTGTCATTTTTAAGTATCAATTTGTACTTTTTAAGTATGGTTTTATCAAGTGTAGATTTGTCTTTTTTAAGTATTGTTTTGTCATTTTTAACAGTTGGGTCAGTCCTTTTTATATTGGTGGGTTGTCTTTTCTATGTCGAGGTTTTATCCTTTTTAAGTATTTGTTTGTCATTTTTAAGCAGTGGTTTTAGGTCTGTAAATGAGGCGGGGTAGGTTTTCGCCCCACCGCTACCCGCCCCGCATAATTTAAGCTGGAAGGAGGTGCAGGGTGGGGCGGGGTCAAAACAAATCCGTTACCCGCCCCATGTAAGGGTGGACTAGGCTATGCAGAGCGGGTACAAAAAAAATCATTTTCTTTAACATCATCCATTTTGATTAAAGCTAAGTACAAAAAATCAAGGAAAAAATCAATCAATGTATGTTTTTAAAGTTATATACAAAAAAATAAAAGCTAAATACAAACAAGATACAAAAAAATCAAACCAAATATAAGACTTATGCGGGGTGAGTTGCTAGAAAACCGCAACATGCCCCGCTTATAGTGCGGGTGGTGGGTTGGCAGGTAACATTTTTTGTTTGCAACTGCGTTAGGTGGGGCTTGTTGCGGGTAAAATCCTACCAATTTACAACCCTATGTGGTTTGTTCTTTTTAAGTATGAGTTTGTCATTTTTCTCTGGTGTTTGTCATTTTCATCATATTTGTTTTCTTTTTAAACAGCCAAGTTGAAATTAGCAAACAAGAACACATAATCAAACCCAAACTTTTCTATAAAAATTCAACACAAAAAAACTCAAATCAACTACAAAGAAACACACTTCCAAAAAAATTAAACATGATCCGTCATAAAACAAAACCAAAAACTTCAAATCAACCACAAAAAATCAAAGTTTCCCAAAACAACACACAAAAAGCTCAAATCAACTACAAAGAACCACGTTCATCCTTCTCCTCGCAACGGAATGAGCTCGAACGCCGACCACTTCCTCCTCCTCCTCTCCGACCAACTTCACCACGACGTCCTAACTAACGTCGTCAGCGTCACACTTCCCTCAAGACTCACTCCCGCGTCATCTCCCACGACATCCCTCTTAACGATTTTACCTTCTAGCGAGAGTAAATGACGAAGAATGAAAAGTTTTGGGGGATAATGGAAGGTTTTGAGAAGATATGTACGGTGGAAACCAAAAGTTATACAATTTAGCGTACGTGTGATGTAACACAAAATAAATAAATAAATAAATAACATGTGATTTGATAAATCTTCGATAATAATACATTGACATCACGTGAGAAGACGTCCCCATTCACCACGTCAATAAATAGTTTTCCTAACGAATAATACATTCAAAAAAGTTCCCACTTGACGGTGAAACCAGCTGGTACACTTTTAAGTCTTATAATGACGTCAATATAAATCAAGTCACAAATACGTTATTATTATTATAATAATAATTGTACACCAATAATCCTAAGGCAAGATTTCCAGTCTGAAGGTGTAAATTGGCCACGAGGCATTGTCAGTTTAAAAACTTTTTCACTGCAAGAGTAGTCAATTGAAACATGGTTCCTTTATAGTGATTGATGATGTATCAATATTCGACTTGTCCTCGAGTCTTTGACAAACATGTTTAAGATGATTCAATGAGATCATTTTTTTTTGTATTTAGGTTATTTTATTTTTCTTTTTTGTTACCTAAAATCTAAAATACTTCAAACAAACACTTAAGTGACACAAAATTAAGGTAAAATAAAAGATATATAACATAAATATAATGTATGATATACTATCAATCATGTACGTACATTTGTTAAGTTAATATAATAAAAAATAAAATAAATTAAAAAATATTAACATAGATTTCATAACTATTACTCTTATTAAGTAAACCTCGGTCAGTGTAACAGGTCGTGCTGGCGCAGCACTATAGCCCAACGATTGTATATAGTAGTTGTTTTTTTTAATACCAAAATAATAATCTTCCTTCCAATATAAACCCAACCCTTCTAATTTTATTCACACCAAATTCTTACTCTTCTTTTTAAATCTCTCCAAATATTCTATACTTGTTCTCTAATTACTCTGGATTTTGGTAGAATGGGTTGAATTTAAGCTAAAGTGTGAATCATAAATCTACAAATAGAACACTGACCGTCGATTTCGCGACTCCTCCGATCTTCATTTCCTACACTTTTCCAATCATTTGTAGTAGTTAATTTTAGTTCATCAATCATTATCATGACTTTCTCGTTTATGAAAAAAATCATTTTTTGTTTGCATAGTTACGAATTTTCATGACTTTAACATATGATTCTGAACTCTGAAGATAATAATAATATCATCCCCCTCGTATTAATAAATGTAGGCCTAAGAGTAAAAGTATTAGAAAAAAATTACCAATATGTTATAATATTGAAGAAGGACAAACTGTTGAGGGTAAACCAATTTCTACTTGTGTGGTAAAGTATATCAGCTAAGTTAAGTGGAGGACCCAGTCATCCAGTTAGATATGTACTTCATTGTAAAGGTAAAAAATATACATCATCGGTAGTGGATTCATGTCAATCGGTTTTAGACACAATAATGTAGCTTAATTTAAATTTCAGAAAATATTGTTCAATTAAATGCATAGAGATAATTGTTGATCTCGTAATTACAGATGAATTACCATTTAACATATGTCAGTCTAAAGGCCTTAGGGAAGTAATTCTCTACCATAATCTGCAATTTAAACCATTTCTTAGAAAAACACTTAAAAATATTGCATTTGATCAATGCATGATTAGTTATTTTTCATCAATGAACTATAATGTAGCATTAACTAGTGGTGCTTGAACCGATCCAAGTAATTATGTTTACTGTTGCATAACTACTCATTACAAAAATTATTAACGGTGTTTAAATAAATAATCGTTTCTGATTTACCTATTTTGCATTCACACACTACCAATGTCATATTTGATTATATTAAAAATGTCATGGTAGCTCATAATCTTGAAAATAAAGTTTATATGATTGCATTTGATAATGTTACTAATAACAATTCAATAATACAAATGCTTATAAATTTTTGTCAACTATCTGTAGATGGTTTACTTTTTCGTAGTAGATGTTTTTGTCATGCTTTGAACTTGGTAGTACCAAATGGACTTAGTATTATTAAACATTACTTGGAAAATATTAGGAATGTAGTTGTTTATGTAGGTTGCAGTAGTACGTCTATATATCAGGAATTTAGAGAGTTTTGTGGATATAATCATGTTAAACGTAAGAAGTTTAAATTAGATGTCTCCATAGAAAGAATTCTACATATGAAATGTTAAAATATTATTATCCTTATCATCTTGCAATTTCAATCTTTTATAATGAAAAATATTATGAAAACCCTTTTATAATTCATATTTTAATAATATTAATTAGGAAAATTTCCAAAAACATGCAGATAGTAGTAAGTCTTTGTTAAACAAATGTTTTGTAAAATATGAAGACTACATAATGTAAATCAAACAAGTTAAATTTAGATGGTAGGAAATTATACCAACTTGAAGCTTGAATTGGTTCTATCCTTCCTTCGGTGATGTAACCGGTTTGCAATTCGACTCTTTAGCTCACCCGGTCACCACCGATTCTTTCCTCAAGCACCTACAAATGTAGATTTCGGTACCCAAATAACTTTGGGTCCTTGAATGTTAGCTTTGGGAACCCAAACCATTTTGGTTTTAGGAGCCCACACATTTGAGGAAGTATGCTTTACAACTAAGTGCTTTCCATTTAAAGTTGTATAAGAGGCATGATTTTTCAATTTAGCATTAAATCCTAAACCATGTTTTTGCAATGATTGTCTTTGACTCCCTAATAGCATGTTAAGCATCTTAGTTCCATTTGTGAACTTTTCTAGATCTTTTCTTAATTGCACATTGCAAGCATGGAGATCTAATTGTTCAACATCTATAGGTGTTGCTTTTAACTTGTCAAGAGTTGATGCATTAGTTTCAAGTTTAGCAAGCACCTCATTCTTCTCATTTATGATTAGTTCAATTTGGCATTTGAGATCATTTATTTGCTTTCTAGCATTTTTGTTCTTTTCTCAAATAATCTCATATTATTTGACTAAATCATGAAATGCATTTTGAATTTTCTCTTGAGAATATGTTTCATCTTTGGAACAAGAACTATCACTAGCATATGAATTAGATGAACAAGAATGTGATCTACTAGAGTAAGAGTTAGAGGATACCTCACTTCCTTCATCTTGAATTGCTATGTAGCACATGTGTGCATATTCCTTTGTTGATGAAGGTGTGATTGATTTGGATGATGATGAAGACGATGAATCGTCCCAAGTAGCCTTGTGAGCTTCCAACCTCTTCTCTTTTCTCTCCTTCTCTCCCTCCTTTCATTTTTCTTCTCCTTCTCTTTTCTCTCATTTCCACTCTCTTCCTTCTCCTTCTTTTCTCTCTTTTCACTTCTTCTCTCCCTCCTCTCATTTTTCTTTTCTTTATCCTTCTTGAGGTATTTGAAGAAGTCTTTTGCTAGGACTTCAATGTCCTCATCTTCTACACTCCTCCTTGGTTGGTCAATATTTGCATGTAATCCCAAGGTGAATTTGTTCTTGGAGGCTTCCTTCTCCTTTCGATGGTTGATTCGGAGTTCATATGTCATGAGATTTCCAATTAATTCCTCCATCTTGAGTTGGGAAAGATCGTGTGCTTCCTCAATTGCCACCACCTTATCTTCCCAATCGTGGCTTAACGACCTGACGAATTTCCTTGTCATCTCTCCTTCATTTAATCTTCTTCCAAGAACCAAAAGAGAGTTAGTGATATCGGTGAAGCGAGTGTTCATTTCGCTTATGTTTTCACCGATTTGCATAGAAAAAATCTCATATTTATGAATGAGGAGACTAATGCGGGTTTCCTTAGTTTTGTTATCACCCTCATGATGCATTTGTAGTCTATGTCATATCTCATGTGCACTTTCACAACCCCTAATTCTATTATATTCTCCCTCATTAAGGCCACAATAAAGAATGTTCATAATTTTAGAATTCATCTCAATTTCCTTCATTTTTGCCCTAGAAAGAGAGTCTAATTCTTCTTCATTTGGGGGTGTGTACGGATTTTGAAGAAAAATCCAATACTTAAGGTCATTTGAAATTAGGAAGATTTTCATCCTATTTTTCCAATAATCATAGTTTGACCCATTAAGTAAAGAAGGTCTAGTGGTGCATAATCCTTCTATGTGATTAGATGTAGAAGTCATTGCTAAAAATTACGGTTAAGTAAACGATTTTAGCGCACAAGGCTCTGATACCAAATGTTGGATCGTGTGGGTCTATGGGTCCACAATTAAGGCTAATTAACGAATTTAATCCTAAACAAACTCTACTTGCAAGCCAAATGATGATGCAGCAGAATTTAAAACAAATACAAGCAAGTAGGGAAGAAATAAGCAAACCACAATAACACGGGGGATTTTTATAGAGGTTCGACACCCCACCCGGGTCCTACTCCTCTCTTGTAAGCTCCTCTCGACTCCGCGAGCTCCGCCTACGTCTTCACTAACCACTCCCCGTTCTGGGCCGGGAGAGAACACCTTTTACAAAACAAACTCCGCGAACAACCTCACGAGCTTGACTTTCTTCTCTCAAAATCCGAGATGAACACTTCGGGCTTTCACCGAAGTCCTTGCTTCCTTTGACAAACAATTTGAGTGGAGCAACACTCTCTAATTCTTGAGCACACTTGAGTAGGATTGGAATTATGACTAAAGTGTGGAAATCTGAGGCTTTGAGTGTTTTGGATTCTCTCTAATGTTTGGGACAAGTTTGTAGGGGGAGAGTTGTGTTAAAATGTGTTTTTCAACTCCTTATATAGGCATTAGAGAGAATAGAGCCGTTGGGATTGATTGAGTATGAGTTGATGTGTGATTACACAAAACAGAAACTGCAGGACCCAATTCTGGACAAAATCGGTCGACCGGATCGGGCTGAACGGTCGACCGTTAGGCGTTTTGCACTAAGTTCGGTCGACCGGTTAAGCAACGGTCGACCGCCCAACGCTACGACTTATGGTACACTTAAGTTATCGGTCGAACACCAAAGGGGAAACGGTCGACCGATTTGTACCAGGCACTTTGGGGTTGACAAACAATTTGATATTCGGTCGACCGAAACAGGTCTAGCGGTCGACCGTATTTCAACAGGAGATTCGGGTTTGTCAAGAGATGGACAAACGGTCGACCGATCGTGGTCCTCGGTCGACCGATACATGAAATGTATTTGGGGTATTTTTGGTTTAATACGAATACGACCGTTGGGTATATACGACAAAAATAACGGTAGGAAAATTGAGTTCAAACGGTCGACCGAAAGAGATTGTGCGGTCGACCGAAACCAGACAGGGAAACACAAACAGAATGCTTGATCATCCGGTCGACTGAACGACATGTTGCGGTCGACCGTTTTGGTTCAGACGGCTAAGGTTCAGGTTTGGTGTTTTCCGGTCTAAGTTTGGGTGATCTATTGAAGTCCAAATAATGTGAATTTTTGTGTGTGACTTCTATAGGGAACCTAGTGTGTGTTTAAGTTGATTTTAGCTCAAGTATGCTCAATATACACAAGTTCCTAAAGACTCAAAGAAATGCAAAATACATGTCTTCAAATGAGCTTGATTACATGTCTTGACTTGATTTCCTTTCTTCCTTGAGTCTTGATCACCTGTAGAGGTTAGCACAAAGCAATATATATGCAATGTAATATATGTGCTACTCTACATGATCATAATTAAGATTATGTTAATTAAATCATCAAAACATGGATTAAGGCCAAAAAGCCAACACCATCATCACAATCACTTGCAACTACAATGAATTTAGATGATGATGACTCCCAACAGAATTGTTTAAGTCAAATAAATCAAAATTAATACAAAATGAATTAACTGGATATTTAAACTCTGAAATTTATTTCACTGCTGCCGAGTTAAAAGTTTTTGATGTTATAGACTGGTGTAGAAAGAACTCAGGTTGGTTGTCACTAGTCTCCTTGATTGCATGAGACTTAATTTTCCCGACGGCAACTGTAGCGACAGAGGTTGCATTTAGTACACGTAAATGTGTCTTGTTTGATAAGAGATAAAGTTTGTCCGACAAGTCAATCGAGATAAGCGTATGCCTGAAGGATGAACCTTCGTGACAACAATGACGATAAAGATTGAAGACGAATTGGCTAAACCATTATGTTAAATAAGTAATTTTTTCCTAATCCCCTTTCAATTTTTTCCATTACTTCCTAGGTTTACCAAGCTTCTGAGTTTTTTAATATATAATCAATTTTGTATTTATATTATTTCTCAGTTTGAGTTAACAATTATTAATAAATAAATTTGTTATTTTGGGAAAAAATTGTGTTTATCTTTATTAATTCAATTGTGATTGTATATTTATTTCAAATTAAAAAACAACCCAAAAACAAAACTGACCCAACTTAGAAAAATCCAACTCGATGCCCCAGATCTAGCACGACCCCATGGAACCGTGCCATGTCGGCGGCATGACGTGGTCGTGCGGTGCCGGTCACTAAGGTCTTGTTACAGGAAACGCGCGTGTCGTTCATAGGAAACAAACATCACAACACATTGTTTGATTTAGAAAATGCAAAGGATTCCATCGAGATTGGCATTGAAACCGGGCAACCCCACAACTGAACAAAATATTAACTCGCGGGCCTAAATTTCAATGCTGCATGTGTGAACCAATAGCGTCCATGCTAGTCTTATACGTCACCAATGACGGATAAACTCAAAAAATGACGGATAAACTCTTCTTGCAACCCAAGCCACACACTTCTCAGAACTCTATTCATATCCACCCATCTTACACCAACACCAACCAAACATCACAACAAAAGCGCAAGCAAATTAAGAGAGTAATTCAGTTAATTAGAGATGGCGGGAGAGGACGTTAAGATTCTTGGCGGATGGCGGAGTCCGTTTGTGTTGAGGCCTAGAATAGCCCTCAACCTCAAGGGTATCGGATACGAGTTCGTCGAGGAGAACGTCAACGTGTCGAAGAGCGAGTTGCTACTTAAGTCGAATCCGGTGTACAAGAAGATTCCGGTCCTTCTTCACGGTGACAAGGCGATAAACGAGTCCATGATTATTGTGGAGTACGTCGACGCTACTTGGGGTCGCGCCGAGAATGGCGGTTCCATCCTCCCGAAGGACCCTTATGAGCACGCCATGGCTCGCTTCTGGGCTTACTTCGTTGATGATAAGGTACTTAATTTGTTTTGTTTTTTATTTTGGAAAAAGAATTGTTGAAAATTGTTACGAATGAAAACCAATCCCAAATACGCAGCGGAACAGAAAACGATAAATCCAATTGGCTAATCTTGAGAACAAAACGCAAATCCAAACCACACAAACACGCAAGATTTAACGTGGAAAACCAATGCGGGAAAAACCACGGACGACACAACTCAAATCCACTATAGAGAAATGTATTACAAGAGATGCTTACAAGGAGACGCGAACGAACCGACGAGATACCCAGCTCAAAATCTCTCCCACCGAATCACAAGATGCTCTCTCTTTCTTTTCTCTATAGAATGCAAAAGTGGATAATAGGAAATTAACCCTTAAACAAAATGGACGAAATTGCCTTTATATAGTAGGTCTAAACAAGTATTAATTGCACCAAAATCGCGTGGAGAAATATGCAAAACGTGGGCAGAACTAGGTCCAAACGGTCGACCGATTCAATAACTGTATCGCAAACGGTCGACCTAAATTGAAGTACCGGTCGACCGAAAAACGACAGTAGCTTTTCTAGCTTGCGCTAGTGCATACACGGTCGACCATACTCTTAAGTTCCGGTCGACCGAAAATCAACAGACACTTTTCTCCCAGCTCTTCGAATGTTTCCGGGCGACCGAATCCAAGGTTCCGGTCGACCGAAAAACGACAATAACTTTTTGCCCAGCTCCAATTGTGTGCCCGGTCGACCGTACACTTAAGTTCCGGTCGACCGAAAAACGACAGACACTTTGTTGGACAAACCAACACACATTCGGTCGACCAAAACACTCCTTCCGGTCGACCGATCGTCTGTTTTTCTGCACTAATACTTTAAACACATATTCAAGGTAAACAACAAGAAAAATAATAATCTCACGTTGTTAAACAATAAGTAATAAACAAAGAACCACACATTTTATGATAAAATTGAATTCATTATGTATTAGTTAGGTGTTAAGTTTGTTAAGGCAGTGGAATAATTATATTTTCATTACAAATATCAACCTCAGCTTAATACCTAATAAGCCCCATTGTCACCTGCCAGGCTGGTACAACCGTACAATAGCGATGCTCTTTCGAGTAATTATATATGGGATAAGATATATTTGGAGACAATATGATTTTTTACGAGGGTACAGTTGCAAAAAAACACATTGACTGGTTTACTTAGATCTGATTGGATACGAGGAACCGACCATGTTCAGATTTGACTACGATAATAATGATATGCTTTAAATGTCATTCGTTGATTTAATAAAAATCGTCTAGGGATGACAATTACATAGTATACAAACTTCACACAAATGATATGCCTTTTTAATATATTTTCACGTGAAATTTGTAACAAGAATCTTATTTGATTATTTGTCTCCCAAAAGTCATTATTTATTTCCCTATATATACATGAACTAAATATTGTTTTCTTCTAATTCACAGTGGTTCCCCTCTCTCTTTGGGATCCTCAAGTCCGAGACGGACGAAGCTAAAACAAGTTGCAAAGATGAATTAATCGCAAACATGCAACTACTAGAGGAAGCATTTGCAAAATGCAGCAAAGGCAAGGGCTTCTTCGGGGGCGACACCATCGGTTACGTTGACATTGCACTCGGATCCTACATTGGGTGGTTGAAAGCAACACAAGTATTGACAGACACAAAGTTTATAGATGAGGAGAAGGTGCCTTTGTTGGCCGGTTGGGTCGAACGGTTTTGCGCTGATGAGGCTGTGAAGGGAGTGATGCCGGAGACGGAGAAGCTGGTCGAGTTCAGTAAAGTTATTCAGGCCAAGTGGAAAGCTGCTGCTGCTGCCAAATGAGATTGATCTATATATCTTTGTTATGTGTTTGTTGCCTTTCTTTGTGATAATGTGTCTTGGATGTTTGGTGAATGTTTATGTTACTTCCATTGTTGTGTGAGTTTTAGTTGATGTAGTGATTAATTATAGTAAATAAAGTTTACTCTGTTCCAAAAGCTGATTTGTCGAATTGCTTGTTCGCTTATATGATACGGAGAAATGCACTAAATCAGTTTGTAATCCTAATGTTTGAATTGATTTTGTAAGGGTTCTTTGATACATAAAAAACAGTTGCACCTCTTGTTACTTGGGCTAAAATCTGATTTTTCATTGTTGTCTTAAATCCGATGAAAATAGTGGATGGGTCGCGAATGAATTTCAGTAGATTATGCATTACATTGACACCTCCATTCTAAGCATATTGTGTTAAATCTCCTTAATTTCCAATTATTTTTCGAGGGAATCCTTACTTCCAGTTATTGTCATGCCCTAATAGTTGAAAAAGGTGTCATGCCTTCATCCAATCTAAGTTTCATTCTCAGACTTACCTGAAAATCTATTGTTTTAAGATCGGTTAGTAGTACATTTACTTGTATTTCTGTATAAGTTTATGGCACCGATGGTTGGTGTGGAGATGGGTCAAGATAGTTCTAAAAAACTCAAGATGACGTCTTAACTATTTTTTTAAGAGTTTAAGTGCAACAACTCCATCATAATAGGAGCATATAAATATTACCTAACCACTACGCCCAAACAAACATTGTTTGTAATGTTTGTTGACATCTTAACACGTTAGGTACGATGGCTAAACCAAATGCTTTTGAGAAAAAGATACCTTTTGAAAGCCAAGTTTTATCGAAGAGGCACTCAATATCTTTTTCGTCTTTAACATTTTAGATCAAGGCTACAGCCAAGGAAAACTAATGGCAGATAATAACTGATTTCGATATAACGATTTGACATGAAACACGATATGAAAATTCGTACACGTGATCAAAGGTGATGAGCATGTGGTGCTAACCACGAAGACAACCGAAGTCCTGACAAGATGAACATTTTATATTATATATACATTTTATATTATATATGGTTTCATAAGAGTTGTAGATTGTTAAAAAAAATTAGTCTCACACAAAGGCTATAAAACAGGTAGAACCTCTCTTTCTCTTCCTACATTGAAATAATTTAAGTGGTTTCCTAGTTGAAATCAATAAAATTAATATAAAATCGTGTAATTCGGGTCATTTCGCGTTAACACGATCTGGTTGTGTTCGTGTTCCTTGCCTTGGTACATGAAATGTCGGGTTTGTGTCTAGTCAAATTGTCCGGTACATGTAAAAAAACACGACACGATTGACATAACTATATATATAAATATTGTTTGAGAATGCAGGGATCTGTGAAAGTAGTTGGAAATTGAGGGTGTTACTTATAAATTATAATAATAGGTATATTTTACAGTTATATCCTTCGTAATGTTTTCTGACCATCCTATAATTTTATATAATATTTACATGATCTTTGATTTCATTTTTTAACGATTTGTGGTTTTAGGTGATAAATTAACAAACATAAGATTACGGCTCTTGAATTCCTATCATCTTGAACGATTATGCCATGCAATGTTAATCTTTCATTATCGTAATTGTCGTTGTTTGCTGCAAAATTATTACTTTAGGGAGGACCACAGGACCACGACATAAACCCATCAAACATCATCGTATCTATTAGTTTATACTTTTTTTACAAAGTCATATGATACTCCAAGACCCAGGTCCGGCCCAATAGCAGGAGCAGGGTGAGCTCTTGCTCCGGGCCTCATTTTGAAGGGACCTCAAAACAAAACAAAAATTGTACATGAGCTTATTGTGTTGCGAATAAAATTAGTGTTAACACATAAATAACACATAAACATTGATAAATTTGTCTCAAATATTGCTAAGAAAACAAAAAAAATCAATTAATATTGCATTCAGTTAGTGAAATTTTTATTATTTAAACTAGGAGGACAATTTTTTTCAAATTTAGGAGCATCGTTGTTTATTTTCGCATAGAGTCTCAAAAATTCCCGAGACGGCCCTGCCAAGACTACTCAATGAATGACGTCACTGTTGAAAATTTATTTATATTTGTTACACCAGAAATAGAATAAAACGACCGGCGGAGGAGTTCGGTCAACCAAATTTATCAGGAGCTCTCATACTGAAAAAACAGTCAACCGGTGTTGGACATCGGTTGACCAAAAATATCAACCACTTTCAGACTTGAAGAACGGTTAACCGGTGTTGGACACAATTTGACCGAATTTTCAGGAACTTTTTGGAGATCAGGAACGTTCGACCGGGGGTGATTCCGGTCGACCAGAAAGTGGTTATGAGCTAAAGAATATCCGTGGAGCGGTCAACCGGTGTTGGACATCGGTCGACCAAAATTATCGAAAACGATTCTTGTTAACCGTTCTGGTCGACCGTTTGAGAATTTCGGTCGATCGTTGCCCACATTTTCTGTACGGTTTTATGGGTCTATTTAAGGGCTTGCCTGCCATTGTTTGTTTGTAACGCAACACATTATTATTTTCTTGAGAGAGATTATGACTAGACAAAGATCTAGACTGCTTTAGAGGACATATTACAACAAAATAGGTTTTCGCTGATGGCCAAATCCGTATGCAATAGTACCCAATTCCGTCGGAAATTGACTTTGGATGACATATTGCTTCCATTTACTTGTAATCTTGATTGTTTTTATTGTTGGAGAAGCGGAAGAATGAAAGGAAACCCGCGAGAGGTTCCCTAAGGACGTAGGTATGTTATCGGACCTTTTAAAACACGTGTGTGTCGTGAATTATTTCAGATGTGCGTACATTTATTGTTTGCTTTTTTTATTTTGTGTGGGTTTCTTGTAGCTATAAGTTAGTAAAAGACCCAGAAATTACTTCTCCGCGTTCAATACTCGTTTCTGGTGATCCACTGGTGCCTTTTAACCCAACATCTTGCAGCAACGTTGTTAGATACTCTCGCAACAGTCACCAGCTCATGTTCTCGTTGATTTGTATTTTATTTTAGCTTTTATGTATCTTAAAAAGGTTGTCACTATTATGTGGATTTGAATTCTAAAGGTGTCGCTTTTCTTTTTTTAATTTTCGAAATAACTTATGATTATGAATTTAATTTCTATATATTGTCCCTGATGTTTATAGTTGTCATCTAAATTAAATTTTATTCGTCGTTACTTTTTTATTTTTTGTATTATTTATTTTAAACATTCATAGTCCTAACTTTATGTTAAAGTTCAGATCAAATCGAGAGTCTGATTTGATTGAAATTTGAATCGAATTGGTAGTCAATAAGACCTAAATTCAAAGAAGATTTGACATTCAATTTTATCCAACTTTAACATAAAATCAAAATTATGAGTGTATTAGGTATATAACGTAAAATATTTGGAAAAATAATAGATTCTTAAAGTTTAGAATGACAAAATGTTACAAAACGAAAGTATAAAAAGTGATCATCTTTTAAAGTTTAGAATGACAAACTGTAATTAACTCAAATAAATGAAAAGCTCAGAGCAATTAATTTCAATCAATTTCCTTGAGCCAATTCAGAGAAATACTTTGTCTTGAGATAGTTAAGACTAGAGATCAAATTCTACTCTTATTCGTATATTTAAGATGTTCAAGTTTAAAATCGGAATACGTAGTGGAGTAAATACAACAACAAAGCATGTAATCCCAAACTAGTTGGGTAAAATTCTGTTCCATTGATGTTATCCGGCAACTTCAATAAGATAATAAGCCAATATTTACTGTGAGTAAAAATCTTGTAAAAAATACAGAGTAGAACCACAATGCACCTGGCCAGCTTTGTATGTCAGTGACAACTAATTCCAGTCAACATGTCAATCGATTTTATAAATTATACCTTTAGAAGAAATCTATAACATTGATTTCCAAATAGCATAATACGGTCGTAGTGATATTTTCTATACTTCTGATTTTGTTTTTGAAATTCAGATATAGCCTGGATATCCCTCTCAGTTATTCCTCAACACCAGCCTAAAAGTGTTTTTTTTTGTTGGGAAATTTTGTTACGCATTCTATAGAAATGTCTATCTAAAAGACATGTCCGAACTACACATGTAAGACAACCATCCTCGTTGAAACATAATGACGTGCTTGCACATCTCTTTTGCAAGCAAGCATTAAGTCTCATTTGTCTCGAAAATTATTCATGTTAAGACAATAAATAAAGGGTAACAGATCAAAGACCATCATTCCATTATACACATTTTATATATAAATTTCAAGCGAAAAAACAAAGAACTCAGGCATCTACTATAGACCAGAGCAACGTTCCTGTATAAGGAAATATGGATAAAAGGTAATGAACCATATATATTCTAAGCTATGGTGTAATCATATGATGAAGCCTTTTTATCACCACCTGCTTGTAATAATTCCTGGTCCGGAAGAACAGAAACAGCGCAACACCAGAACCAAAAATGCTTACACAAGCCATCACTATAAAAGACAACCTGAAGCAGTGGAAACCAATACAAGTCTCCATTCCAGATGCTGAGGCTTCCATATCATATATATATCCAACAACTCTCACTGGGAGGATATAAGACCCCAATGGACTGGCAATTGAGATGACATTGAATATTGTCCCCATATGCATCACGCCGAATAGTTCTGAGGTGATTGTGGGCATCAAAGACCATTGGCAGCCATAGCAAACTCCAACTAGAACAGAGCCCACTATAGAGCACCAGGTAATCCAGAAGAAATTGTTAAATGACCAACACTCATGCTTGCCAGAGTTAAAGCTATGAAAACGGGACGAGCGTAACCTCTTGACTTGAGGAAGTAATCAGAAGTGTAACCAGCTCCGAACCGGCCGAGGAAATTCCATATGCTCCACAAGGAAACCATAGTGCTGATTTCTAAACTTGTATACTTGAGAGAAGCCCCTATTTGACTGATGTTGTTTACTGTAGCCAACCCTGAGCCCATCCCACAAGCCATTGCAATAAACAGCAACCAGAAGTCTAATGTCTGCATTGCCTGCAAAATGTCGAGCTCTCTCTCGTGACGATCGGGTGGTGAGTGACAATCACCTTCAAGGATCTCAATGTGCTCATTATTATCCTGCGTGTAACAAATCTCTGTTTCTGCCTTTTCAGAACTCGTATGTTGTTCATGATCTAAGGGAGCACTGTCTTCCAACAATGGTGCCTTGTGAGTTAATTGTTCGACATCTGCGGTAGTCTCTCTCATTTGAGCATTTACTACAATCCACAATGGCGAGGCGAGAAGCAAGAGGAGCATTACAAATGTGATCACATGAGACACCATTCGCATAGGCAGAATATTTTCCCAGATAATTAAAACCATAAGATAAGCAGCAACCACCAATGAAATGATTGAAAAACCATTCAAGAACTTAGTGTCATCTTTGTCTTCTTTGTCATAAACATTTACTGACCACATGAGCACTAATGGTAGAAGAGATGGCAATAGTGCAAGCATCAATAAGAAGTTGCTTGGTTTTCCTGCAAACATCGTGTGGTACACTTGGATTAAAATTGCTCCACTTAACCGCAAAAAACCCTGCACGAAACTAGGAAAATGATAAAAACAAAATATAAGTTTGCAATTGAAGAACACATTTTATCAGAGCACCTAGTTGGAAGTACTTTTGCTAAAATTAAATAGTTACACTCTTCATGCAAAAAAAAATTCATGAAGCCATTTAGACTTAGAAAGTGCACACCCTCTTTCGTAAACAGGAAGATCTCAAGATTCTCAACCAATCAACAAAGAGATGTAAGATGGTGTAGTACTTCACCATGTTCATTTGGCAACACGCATAAATCGTAATCTTCAAAGGTTGAACGCTTTGATCGTTTTCAATTTGCAAAAACATGATAGAAAAGATGTTCTCTTAATTGGACATTACAAAAGATGAATTCAGCCTAGAACATATAACGCTTAAGAAAGTCAGAATCATACCCATTGGTATTGGGGGAACTATTTGGCCTTTGCTATTAGAGCTGTAACCTCTATTTCAACAAAACAAAAGTTAAGATCCAAGACCAAGATGCAGTTATCTAGAAGATTCTACAAGAGCAGAACCACACCCCAAAATACAATCGAAGTACAAACTAATCAGCGATCAACCCCAGCCCGAGCCTCCCATTGAACACTGCCTTTTTTGAACCTTTGATGGCTCAAGGTGAATTTCGGTGTGTGACATTTAAGAATTAGTACTATTGGTGGGAGAAGAATAATGAAGCGACAAATACGAGACATTTAGCAATAGAACAGGGATAACAGAAAAAAGTCAAAAACTGATCCCAGTGAGTATCTGTGTTTCACTCAGTCTCACACCCACTTTTATTGTTTGAAATGACTCTAAAATACAATTTACGCTTCACTGTAGGATCTCAACTCAGACTTCAATCGAGCCCCAGACAAGCTCAATAAAGTCATCTTGTTTATTTTACTTAAACACATTAAGTAAACTTACACTAACAAAGGAACACCGACACCAATCAGACAAATTAAACCATTACATAAAAGAGAAAAGACATACATAGGCACTGCAAAGGTTATGTTACCTAATTAAATGGTTGACTTGCAAAACAAAAATCTAGCACTAAACGACTAAAATTATTTAGCAATAACAACCTCATCCATAATTGAAAATCAATCATCCAACTAATCATCATACGGTACTAATATACTACGACTAGTACATGAAAATAATAATTGGCTAACATGATTCAACTTTCCAAGTATCTTGGAGACTTGAGCTTTTCCAATATGAAGCCTACAATCACATCACTTTATCGAGACCCAAACCTTAATTATATGAATCATCATCAAATTCGATATCAATTTCGGCGATCGAAGACCTAAACCGAACAAATAGCAAAAGCACACAACAAAAAAAGAAAAGAAAATCCGAAATCGCAAGTAATGAAACCAAACCTTAATTATAAACGAATAACCTTCATGATCCCGACGGCCGTCCCACGACTCCCGGCGAAGTTGGAAACGGCGGTGACAACATCGGCGGTATTAAAAAAGATCTGAGCATGCGCTGCGATAAACATGTACAGGCACATGACCGGCACGGGCGGGTTGGCGACACGTCCAGTGACGGAGAGCCAGATCATGAAGTAGCCGGCGAAGCACTGGAGGGCGCCGGCGGCGAGGACGGTGGAGGGGGAGTTGGAGGAGGAGAGGAGGAGGCCGGAGAGGACGCCGACGTTAGCGCCGGCGTACTTGAAGGAGGCGACGGCGTCGAGCGTGGACTGGGTGTAGGACTGGGAGGATTTGAGGAGGGAAGAGTAGAGGGGGAAGCAGTAGGAGGAGCCGCTCGTGGATTGGATCCAGATGCTCGCCGCCGTTGACATCCATTTGCTGCCCTGAGATGGTCTTCTCCGACTCATCTCTGATTTTTGTTTTGTTTCGTTTCGATGATTGATGAGAGAGAGAGAGAGAGAGAGAGAGAGAGTTGTGGAGGTAATTGATTAGGTGTCATCGTTTTCACAAGAGTGGATCATGGATGGATGTCAAAGGATGCGGTCCTTCTCTCTCGTACACGTATAACTTAGTCGTAACTAATCGAACGGACGTATAGTAAATGTAAAAATTATAATTATTTAATAAATAGATGTTCCGTCGTTTTCGAACCTAATGAATATATATAATATTTTATTTTATATATTATATACATATAATTTTTTGTATTATTATTTTCAAAGATACCTTAAAAAGTCAAAGATCATGAATTTTTAGAGATTTTGATTATAATTTTTTGGATGTTTGATGTTAAATATTATAAGTATTATAAGTTTAGTTTCTTATCCGTTATCCATTTGACATAGTTTTATCTATTTACCAAAGTCTTAATATCGATTTTACTATCCATTAATTTTTAATCATGTAACTACCTAAAACCCTTAATTAAATAAAATGGGTAGAGTCATGGGTAAATATAAAAATAAACATGTTTCTAACCGAACCTCGAACCGTTTAATTATACGGGCAGGGTCATTGGTAAACCTTATAACCTCTCACGAACCGCCCATTTACAACCCTATATATATCCATATCCATTTTGAGTTGAGGTTAAGGGTGACTGTAATATTGTATCACGGATTAGGTCAGGTCGTCGGGATGATAATTTTTTACATATAAATGAATTGTAATGTTAATTTTAATTAAGGTAGGTTGCATAATTACATCTTACTAACCATCAATTGTTACGAAGAGGAGATTGAACTTGTGTCACACTATTATTCAACTAATTCTTAGACTAATTGGATACACATCATGTGATGATGATATTTAGATTTGATTTTTTGACTTTATAACGACTCGTCATCGTTGAGATGTTGTTACGCAACTCATTTTAATATTTAAAACTAAACCTACCACTTCTGTATATGAAAAAAAAGAATTACTAAACGTCGCCTGCGAATTACTTAAATCGTTCAGGCTTATTATCATTTTACCTTTCACTTTCCATTTAATTATCATTTTGTCTCATCTCTTAAAAGAATTCTTCTCTCTCAATTATCCTTATTTTACAAGTACCAACACCTATGAAATGTTTGGCGAACCGTTTGAATCTGACGCGGTAAGTCAAAAAAAAATTCGGTCGGGAGTCTGCAAAAACCCATGGGGCGTCATAGCCAGACGGTCGGTTTTTTTTTAAAAATTCTTGAATTTATAAGATGTGTTATTTCAAATTATTTCAGGTTCTGTTGCTAGATTTCGGTGGTGACGGGGTGGATTACAATGAGCTTTTTGTAAGTCATGAAGTATTTTCAGCATGCGATGACGCAATAAAATTGGCGAAACAAGTTGTCGTCGGAGCCGACTTTTTTTGTTTGTATCCTTCTCTATAAACCACAATGAGATGGTCAGATAAATTGTTATCTGAGAGTAGAAAGAAAATGGGAACCCGGGATATGGATACCGCAGTACGGAAGAACACGAAAAGGAAGGGTTGCAGATGTCGTTTTTTAATAAAAGTGATCGAACGACTGAAGCGTGATGGATGGTTCGTAGTTACCGATGCCTCTCCCAATTATTATTTTTTAATTTTACAGGTAATTTTTTTACCGTATTCCAATCTAACGGTGCGTCCGCCGACGTCTTTCCTGCTCTCCAAGATATTATTTTTAGTGGTTGAAATTTGATGTTTGAAGGAAATTAAAGAAAGAGTGATGATAGGAAAGTAGAATGAAAAAAATAAAAAGGAGATAATGACAAAATTATAATTGACACGGACGACGTTTAACGGTTCAAAAATAACCCAAAAGGTTTTCTTTGTCATCGCTAAACTTCACATCATGTTCGGCTTTCATGGATGGTAATTAGTAAGCGATTTTTGTACTTTCGGATTGCAACTAGACTTGGAGACCAATGTGCTCGGACCATCTCAGTCACATACTCCACCCCCACAGGTAAGCGGTTAATGCCCTACTCAAATGTAATCTCACCTCTACATTTTTTGTATACTTCATACGAGTCAAGATCATATAAAAACATCCTATCATTTGGGATAACATATGTATCTAAGCAAGGAAAACAAATTTTAAATAATTTCAAAACTTCAAAAATCAACGGCAAAATTCTGAAATTGTTCTCAATTTACAAATCATGCATCAAAAGCCATTTGTTGCGTTGTCCACTAAACCACATCGTAACGGCACAAAACCACATCCTACATTGTCCTCGGAGAATTGAAAATCAGATGATGATACCTCAAAAGCCAAATCCTGAACGGAATTATCCATTTTACAGAAAATAGATGTCAAGCACTGTTGAAGAACCCAACCCGACGCAAGAACCCAACCGACGCAAGAGCTCAACCGTCGCGTTGTCCAACCACCACATTCAACTCAACCGGCGCGTTTCCTCCGAAGCATCACGTCGCTTCTCTCCCGAGGCGCTCCAACCCAACGGATAAAAATATGATTTATATAAACATTGTACTTTGAATTCAAATGTAATGTGAAAAACAAAGAAAAAAACATCTTCAATAAAAATCCAAATCCTTGCGTTTCTTCAAGCACAATGTTAGACGCATTGCCTTTTTTATTTCAGATGTGAGTTTACAATTTACAGATTGCTAGCCTTGATTTTATTTGAGATAACAACATCCAAGCAACACAGTAGTATACACCAAAATAAATAATCTGCTTCATTCAGATCCTAAATGTCTACACCTGTTTCTTCGGTATGGTAATGCCTATTTCAATTAAGGTGCAATACTTGAAAGATATAATTTTATGCGCATCTTTGTACAATATTGTCAAAAATTACAAAGATTGGTGAGGACATTTACCACCTGGTCAAAAATTCCTCCATATTTTCACGTCTCAGGAAGAGTTTTCAAATTCCTGGGCAACTGCAAAAAAACACAAGATTCAGACTGTAAGGTATAGTATAGGTGAAGACATGATACCAAACGGATCACTTCAAACTCAACCGGTATTTAGATATATGGAATGGGAAACATCGACGAAATGTAAACCTTCCTTCTAAACAGAAGCCCATAGTCAAATTTTCAAACTAGACATGGTAGATCAAAATAGGACTGTATGTCGTCTCAAGATACCGAAGAATGTGAAGCATGATAAAAGTTATTAAAGAACTTACAGTTCGAGAACTCAATTGAATTCATAACTTAAAACTTACAAAATCAAAATAAACTGTTGATGAATGTAAATTATGTTTGTCTATAAAATAGAGATAAAATTTAATAATATCAACAAAGGCAATAATATGAAAATAATTACATTTATAAATATACAGGAATTCTCAAGTGAGCCCAGGGCTTAATCAAACTAAATTAAACCCCCACAATATCCACCACTCATTTCAAAATGTAAGGTAGATTAAGAAAAAAACGGTTATGCTAATGAATGGTGAGATTAACTGTAAATAAGATCCAACGGTGAGATTGTAGGGGGCTTAAACTAAATTTGATGAGCCCTGGGCTCACTAGAGCTTGACCCTATAAATATATTATAATGAGATGATATCCTGTTTTATCATCCATTTAATTTCAAATTTAATGTATTTAATATTGTTCACTAATCATAAAATATATTATATTACCCTAAAAAAAAATTATATTTGTTTTTTTCTCATTTACATCCAGATCATATTTAGGATCATATTACCCCTATAAATGTCTTAAACTAGAGCTTGTTATATAGTTTACTATCCAAGACTTCAGTTTAAAATTTTGTTTTGCATTTGATCTCTTTAAGGTATTTAATGTTTTTCTCTTGCTTCTAGAGCATCTTCAGGAATCAGTATCATTCTGCTTTAACATCTGTGTTAAACTAGAGCTTGCTATATAGACAACACATGGGAGCCATCTATTTTAGTTATCAGATTTAATCCTACTAATGGACAATGAAAATATTTTGTTGTCTACAGAAAACACCCCGTCTCGATTTCCTTAGGGAAATAATATCTGACTGTATGCTATACACAAAATTGTTATTGAAGGGAAAGTTTGTCGCTCCTTATCATGTTTTCTCTTGCTAATGTAAGACATGAAATCCGACAGGCCTAGGCGCAAGTTGTTCCTGAACACAGAACACTACTCAAGTAACATTCGGACTACAATAGCTCATTCAGTATATAAAAAATGTGACCTAAATCTAGGCGATAAAGTAACTCTTGTATATTAACGTTGCTACAGTGGATAAGGGGAAATGGAGTAGTTAAATCATCCCAGTTTGACTGCAAGGCGAACAACTGGATGACAGAGGATCGTAAAATACAAGGAGAACAAACATATTGTTCATTACCTGCAGACACAAGCCACAGGTGAATACACGAAAGGCCAGGTAAAAAAAATCGACAACAGTGCAGCAGAACTGCCTACAAAAGCATGTTTTGGCATTTCAGAGGACTGGTACAATATTTATGAAACATTGGTAATTTTCATGCAACAAGACTGAAAATAATTTTCATGCAATAGCTACACTCAAGATTCAAAATGAGTAGAAATCTCACCTTTCCATGAAGACTGCACAACTATCACACACACTGCTGCATTGTTTGGAGGAAGCTGCAGGCGAAGTGGACAAAGCTTTCCATTTAACGGGCTTCGAGTGCAAAGAACAACATCTTCAAGCCCAGTCTCCTCTTCCAACTTAAGTCTCAGGTCTTCCAGACCTAACCCTTCAAAAATAAAAGATTGTTCTTCACGGCTTTCGTCCACATGGCCATCCTCATTGGAAACATAATAATGTATTGTACGTCCATCACGTTGCCGTGGTGATCCAGGTAATGACGTTGACTACGAAAAGAGGATTTCACATTATAATGCCATCTTTTAAGTTTATAAAGGACAGGAAGAAAAATACACCTTTTTTTATTATTCCAAAAGACACGGATTTGAAGAACAAAATGGCATGATATTCTTTCTTTCTTTTTGTCGGAAATGGCATGATATTCTAAGGACAATAGTTTATTTATTGGTTTAAAAGGATAATAGTTCACAAAGAAATAATTGATCTCTCTCTTTTCTAAACGGTACAAACAATCATTTATCATTGAAAGGTCTAAAGGTATATCCTCATGATATTTGAGTGATGTTCAAGATACAAATGGTGGAAGAAGATAAGAACAAAAGACAAGCTTGCCTTCTCTATTTTTTCAACAGAAACCATTAATAATCAAGTACAAACTAATGCCTAACAAGGTCTACTAGTTGTAATATGTCCATAATTTCAACATCTTGTTCATAACATTTATCAACATGATCACCACCCCATTACAAAAACATTAAAACATTGATCATGATCAGCATAACTTCTGCCTCCACAAGGAATATCTTATTTTAACTTCCAACACCGTGTTGACATTGGCCACATCACAATTTACAATCAGCATGAAACCACCAAATTTATATTATCATGTACGGCATGTTTGTCTCGTGGATAAAATTTACGTACCACGTTAGAAGGTTACATGATTACTCTAATTATCTAAAAGTTACGTGTATGGCACATACAATGCATTATGTACTTGATCCACCCCGTACGACACATGAGCACCTAAAATCCCACAAAAAAACCACTCTACGTTTCCAACACACAAAACACAAGAACATATACCCAAATTTGACCTCCATCTTTGTGTACCACCATGTTGACATACAATCAACATGTACCATCACAAAACCCTTGCCGCTGTAAACCATACCCTCTACAATATGTTTGTTTTGTAGATAAATCTACCTATCATCATTAGCATGCTATATACTCATGCTTACTCTAGCAATTATTGTGTGCTACAAACACCAAGTATTTGTTTTTTTAATTTTTTAAAGGTTTTTAACCATTTTACGGAGTTTACATAACCACAACATGAACCCCGGGCGGATGAGAAGAAAAGTTTAACCTACAACCTTAAAGTTGAGGAAACCTCAAGACGACGACTAATTCAACTATCTCAACTTGTTGACACCAAGTATGCGTATTACAATTTACAAAACCCAACTTAAAACACTTTAAGCACCTAATCCACCCCATACCGCGCCTAAACCTCACAAACAGCTCCACATTTCAAACAAATATATTAAAAAAAAGTAATTTCCACAAGAAGGATCAAAACCATTCATTACCTTCTGCCGTGACAACTGGGGCGACAACTTGGACAACGACAAGGTTGTCGAAATCTCTTCAAACGAATTCGACCTCCCAAACCCACTCCCACTCCCGAACTTCTCGATCGCGATCTCCACGACCTCGACATCCCACAGAAAATCCCTCGAAAACACCCGATGCGGCACGTCATGCGTGACCGAATTCCTCCACGGTGGGAACCCCCCATTGGCCCTCAACCAGAGCCCGTACCTCGACCGGAGCTTGACCTGGAAGCCATCCCTGAACGGCTCCCAGAGGACGGCGGAGCCGGGGCGGGCGGGGGAGGAGAGAGTCACCTTGTTGCCGGTGGCGCCGAGGAGGAAGGGGTCGTCGGAGGCGGTGAGGAAGAGCCCTTCGGGAGTGCGGAGGCGGACGTGGGTCGGCGGGGAGTTGATGTCGACCGTCCACTTGGCGTGGGGGGAGAAGGCGTCCCGGTCTTGGACGACGGCGTCGGGAGGAGACGCGTGGAGGTACTTCTCGTGGTGGCTGTGGAGGCGGATGGTTTTGGCCTTCGAGAAAAGGTCCATTGGGGACGGACGGACGCCGGGCACCGGCGATGGGTTTGAGGTTGGTTGAGAAAGTTTTGGATGGAACGGAAAAAGCGTGTTTGGATGTTTGTTGTCAGGCGACTTTCATTGTATTTTTATGGTGGAAAAAATTGAATTGGTGGTTATGGTTGGGATTTTATCTATTTATTTATTTATTTATTTTGGTTAAGCAAGTCGGATTGTTCCGTGTATATTTGATTTGTATAAAGTCGGCAGAAATTCGAATGGAACTTATAGAAAGGAAAACAAAAAATTGTTAACTGAATCTGGAAAGTGGCATTTGAGATATTTTCTTTAGCTTTCTAAAAGTTTATGTTTATAGTGTAGATTTCATAGTTAATCTAGAAAACTACAAACGACTGCATTTTCAATAATGTCACTCCATCCAGCGAACTAACGACAATATGGAGTCAAATACTCTTCGAACGGCCCATGAACTACTTCTTCCACGAACTATCAGCCAAGATCCGAATATCCATTGGTGGCTGAGCTCTTTTTTCTCGGATTGAAATTTTTGATGTACCGGCCAGTAATCCATGTATCTTGTACTAGAGTCTCTCGACATAAAATGTCGGTAGCTTGTAATTTCTGGCTTATGACATTTGCCATTAATAAATAAAAACTTTAAATGCTTTCAAAAAAAATCTAATCACTTTTCAAAAAAAATAAAATCAAAATCTAGTCTCTCTTGGAATTAGTCTGGATGAACTTTCTGATTCTTAATTAAAATCTTGACGTCAAAAGTCAATCATCCAACCATCTCCATTGATTTCACAAATTATCCGAAGGTTAAACGCCAAAAGCTAGGATTCTCAAACGGAGCTTAGATCATGTTACGACGGTTTTTAAGGTGAGGGATGTTTGGAAAGTGGATGACGACTTTGTTTGTATTTTACGGTGGAAATGGGATCGAGATCATGGAGTGGATTATGGTGTGACTTTATCTTTAGAGATTTTTAATTTTGTTAATAGAAAGAGAAATAATGTAAACACGTTAGCCTTTAAAAGTACCAAGGAAGAGCGTTTACGCTCTTGCCGAGTCCCACAGGAAAAATAAATAACATGGTTACAGCGGAACATGTTACGTCTTAATCATGTTTCCATGAGAATTCTCAGAAGTTTTGTTAAGGTGGTAGGATGGTAGAGTTCAGATTTGGGCTGCCAGAAGAGTTTTAATCCTCAAAAGTTCAATGCAATGCGATCTTCTGATCCGCGAGTCGAAGGAAATTATTTGTGTTATGTCCCTAACTCTAATTTAGGATGCTAATGGAGGTTTTGTTGAATATTGACTTATTATTTGTTAAGGAAGCAAATCCAGGAAGAGTCGGTCGACCGGATTGGATTCGGTCTACCGACGCACAACCCAGGAAATTTCGGCGAAGACGGGTCGGTCTACCGAATTGGATTCGGTCCACCGAACCAAGGATTCCAGGTACTCCGTGTGCAGCTGGGATCGGACGACCGAATTGGATTCGATCCACCGTCAGAGGGTAACAAACACTTCGGAACAACGGGTTCGGTAAACCGTTGGGGAGATTTTTTGGTGTTCCGAGAATCTGGAAAGTGTCTGTCCAATTTGACACGGTCCACCGAGGGGTTCTCGGTCGACCGAAGGGTTGTTGGAAGAATTCATTAGTTCGTGGAAGAATCGTTCTCGCGGTCTACCGAGCCGCGTGAGAACCGTTCCCTCGGTCAACCAGGAAGGATTCGGTTAACCGAATCGGAACAGGAATCGCTCCTGTTGAAGCACGCACGGTTAACCGAACGAGCATCGGTTAACCGTGTCCCCACGAATAGTTATGTTCGGTTTTGCTTAATTGTAGCTCGGTTTTTGAGTCTATAAAAGGGTTTGTTTACTCTTATTTTCGAATACAATTGCATACAACATAGTTTCCTTCATTGTGAGTTGAGAGGTTAAGACTAGAGATAGATGTAGAGTGATTTGGATGACCTATTGCCTCCATATACTTGTAATCTCGGTTGCTTCTCTTGTTGGGGAAGCGGAAGAAGGAAAGGAAACTCGCAGGAGACCCCCCAAGGACGTAGGCACGTTGTCGAACCTTGTAAATCACGTGTGTCGTGGTTGTTTCGGGTGTGCATTTGTGTTTGCTTGTTTATTTTTATCTTATTAGTGTTCTTGTTGCAATTGAATTTGGGAGAGAGTCCGAAGTTAATTCCGCAATCAATATTTGGTATACATGGTGCGTTTAATCTGTGTTACGTGTAAGTGCATTGTTAGATCCCCCTCCCAACAGCTGATATCAGAACTTTGATTGCACTTTCGATGGTGGAGGAAGTGCGGAACTTTTGGGTGGAGAAATTCACTGGGAATGGGAACTTTTCAACATGGCACCGGAGGGTTCGTGCGTTGATGTCGCAGACGGACGGACTATTGCTGACGTTAGATGGAGTTGAAAAAAAACCATCGAAGATGACCGATGAAAAGTGGGAGAGTTTGAATCTCCGGGCTATTGGGATCATCGAGTTGTGCCTCTCAGATGATTTGCTTTTCGAGGAATCGGCGAAGAACGCGGCAGAATATTGGAAACTTCTGGAGGAGAGGTTCACGAAGAACAACCTTAGCAACAAGTTGAATCTGAAGCGTCAGTTGTACATGCTTCGGATGAAGGAGAACACGTCGTTTATTGAGCATCTCTCGGTGTTCAATAAGTTGATAGCTGATCTAACTCAGCTAGATGACAAGATGGAGGATGTGGACAAAGCAATGTTGTTATTGACGTTGCTGCCGGAATCGTATGAGAAATTGGTGAATACAATCATATATGGCAAGGATTCGTTGGTGTTGGAGGAGGTCAAGGGCACGTTGATCTCTTACGATGCAAGGAAGAATTCGAGTAGTTGCTCTTTCGAGAAGGGTGAATGATTGATCGCAGCACCGGAAAGGGACATGACGGGTAACAAAGGAAGAAACAACGGAAAAGGGTGGTCCAAATCAAAGGGGAGATCCTTTGAATGTTTTTTCTGCAAGAAGGTCGGTCATATGAAGCGTTATTGTAGGGTCTTCAAGGAGTTGCTGCAAAAAGTGAAAGACGGGTACAATTTCGCCAGTGTGGTGGAGGAGAAGAACGAAGTCAACGTTCTAACAGTTTGCGCTGCAGGTATTGACAAATCATCATCTGGATGGATTTTGGATAAAGGAGCATCTTTTCACATGTGCCCAGATAAGGAGTGGTTCACATCCTATGAGCCATTGAAAGGAGGGATCGTTGTTATGGGCAACGATGCGCCGTGCACTACCGTCGGTATTGGTTCCGTGCAATTAAAGATGTTCGATGGGTGCATTCGAACGCTGACGGGGGTGCGTCACATACCGGAGTTGAAGAAGAATCTGATTTCTCTAGGAGAGCTTGATACTCTCGGGTGGAGATGGTCCGGCGGGGACGGAAAGATCAAGGTCACTCATGGGGGCGATGACAGTGATAAAGGGAACCAAGGTGGGCAACTTGTATTGGATGCTAGGGAATGCAGTAGCAGGAAAAGGTGTAGCAAATGTTGCACGCGACGAAGAAAGCACCGCACTTTGACATATGAGGCTTGGACATATGTTGGAAAATGGTTTGTGTGAGCTACACAAACATGAACTGCTGAAGGGTGTTAAGAGCTGCAAATTGGATTTTTGCAAGTATTGTGTTTTCGGTAAACAACACAGAATTCGATTCAAGACGGCTATCCCCAAGACGAAGAAAATTCTGGAATATGTTCACTCAGACGTCTGGGGACCGGCTCAGGTTCGGTCAAAAGGTGGAGCCGAATATTTTGTTACATTCATAAACGACTTCTCAAGGAATGTATGTGTTTATTTTCTGAAAAATAAATTTGATGTTTTTTATAAGTTTAAAGCATGGAAGACCCAAGTAGAGAAAAATACAGGAAAATTTGTTAAGTACTTACAAACAGATAACGGAGGTGAGTACACCTCAAGGGAGTTTGCAAGTTTCTGTGAGAAAGAAAGCGTCACAAGGCATTTCACTACACCGTGGAGTCCGGAACAAAACGGCGTAGCTGAAAGGATGAACAAGACACTATGTGAACGGGCAAGGAGCATGAGGATTAATGCGAATCTGTCGAAGGATTTCTGGGCGGAAGCAGTAGATTTTGCATGCTACTTGGTAAATATCTCACCGTCATCGACACTTGAATTAAAGACGCCTCAGGAAGTGTGGATGGGTGAGTTATTTGATTACTCGAGGCGTAGGATATTTGGATGCAAAACCTATGCGTTGGTCGATGAGACACAACGGTCGAAGCTGGATTTGAAATCAAATGAATGCATATTCTTTGGTTACGATAGGACGGTGAAAGGATATAAGTTTTGGGATCCGGTGAGCAAGAATGTACATATTTGGACATACGAGAGTTCATTGCTTTTGGCGGGAAAGAGTAACTAACACAACGGTTTTGCATCTACACACTCATGAATAATATTATTGTGTAGAAACCCCCCATCAAATCGGGCTTTTCCACGGGACTGTAATCGAGTCTTCTTAAAAGAAATCCTTCAAAATTAGACAGAAGAATATGCTCGGATTGGCGGAAGAGATGATAAGCAACTAATTCTAGTGAAAGCGTTTTTTTTTCAAATTTGGAAACTTATTTACCCATCATATCATATTTGATGCCTGGTAATAGTGATGTATATTAGATCAAATCATGGGTCCATTCTGGTTCTATAATATTCCAAGCCGACGAGTCCAAATCGAGTCCGGATTACTTGTTTCGACACTAAAATCAGCCTAGGGTGGATTCATGTAACGATCCATGAAATGAAGTGAACACCGAGTTTCTTTATGCATGGAAAGTGAAAGTGTTGATCAAGCAATTTTTTTTTCCTTCATCCAAATTAAGTTGATCTTAATTACTTCTATTTGTCGGAGTTCTCTTTTAATTTTTCTATGCTATCTGGCGTTTGTACCAAAGTATTTTGTACTAACTACTTAAGAATTGAAGTAATACCAATCTTCCTCACTTTACCTTTGTTTTTAAATTTGACACCACAAAACCTTTCTAAATCCATATTTGATCTCCAGTCTCCACTATCAAATCTACCTAGACTGCTCTTGGATGCCGCTTCTTCGACCCTCTACCTCCACAAACCAACCACCCAAAGTCGCGAAGCTCACCGTACTCCTTCATGGACACACGACGTTGGAAACGTGTTTGTTAGAATGTCAGTCAGGTACTGTTTTTTGTGGATGGTTGCACTTCTGGTTATAAAATTAATTTTTAGCTTGAAACCAAAGTTAACAATGATATCTTGTACTCAAAATTATACCCAAGTAGCAAATGTCTTGAATTCTAGCCCAAATATAAGAACTTTAGCCCAATTTATTATGAATCAATGCCTACCGAAAATACTGAATTAAGAAAATGATTTTCCTTGTGTTTCCTTTCGCCTGATCAAACATAATTTCTCAACGTAAGTTGGTACTATAATCCTTAGACAGATATGGATGCTGAGCTGTTGACATGTAAAATTTCCAGTCTCTTATGAAATTCAAGTAGCATTTGAAGGATGGAATACAAAAGCAGTCATCTATCAGAAGTATTATTATACCAAACAACAATTACAGATGACCAAATGGTGAAGATAAGCTCAAACAGCTATGGCTTTCTAATCTGTATGCTTACATTAAACAAAAAACTTACATACTCTCATTTTCACAAGTGAATACAGAATAATATATGCGGTCTCAGTACTAGTGGAGGTTTCCCTTCTCAAATCGAATAACGAGTCTAAATCTAAGTGAAACTCTACCAACTAGCAGACAGCGAGCTGGCACTCTAGGAACCTCTACCCCTCCCTTTTCTTCGACTTCGACTTTTCTGACCTGATGTCGAGCTTTCAGCCACTTCGCTGGTGCTCCTTCTGGATTCCATATTTGCTTCTGTCGCAATGTAGGTATCTTCCGATGGTCCTTCTGATGGTCCCTGTGGCGGTACTTCACTTGTGATTAGCTCTTGCATCCGTGCCTGCACAAGCAGTTTAAATAAACAAACAACAACATTCTGTAGCTTCTTTTAATACAACAAGCAGAAAAGTTATTGAATGGTACCTTCAGAAAGGAGTTTACTAGAGGCATGAAGAGGTAACGGAAGTTCAACTTTGAGGTGGTCCTAATATTAGATGTGATCTGCTCAACAACAAAGGAGACCCCTCTGATGTGTGCTTCAACCGCCAAAAGCTGAAGAAAATGAGACACACATGTTACTAGTACATAGAGTTTCATGGATTTTTGTGAGCGAAACGAATGGAGGGAAACTAAAATTGTTGATCTGAAAGCACAAACCTCTTTAGGTGTCTTCTTCGCTAATGTCTTCGCTGCCTTCTGCACTACTTCATCCCCTACATCAGAATCGGAGAAGGCCGAGAGGTAGTCTTCCAGGAATTCAGTTTTTTTGGTGAAACCCTTTCCTCTGGTGAAACCCTTTTTTTGGGGAACGCTCTGAAGTCCACCAGGAATTCAGTTTTCTCCGCGTTAAGCCGGATCTTTGGGGCCTCGTCTGCATGATTGATGATTGGAGGGCTAACAGGGAGGCCTTGGTATGGTTCGGAAGCAGACACGAGCCTCGTCAGGTGTTTCAGTATTTTCGCAAGCCTCCGAGCATCCAAACAGCAAATGCTGAAATGAAGATCTGCGTATTTAAGGTACATCATCTCTTCGTTGTCTTCGAAAGCTGCTTGCACCAAAATTCTCATTAGATCGACATGCGTCTCACAGAGGGAACCATTCTCGATCATGAGCTCCAACGCCTCCTTGATCCCATCCAGCAATGCAACCCTCTGGGCTTCAAAACGGTCGCTCACCATCCCAAGCGGGTCGAGTGGCAGCCAAATACTGTCCAGCAATGCATTCTTTGTGTCCCTGCAGATCTTCGGGTGTTATTTCTTGAGCAACAAAGTAGTCCTCCAAATAAAGGTCATCGTGGAACGTGAAATCGTCTTTGGTCGAGAAACCCTCGTGACATCTATAGCAGTACCAGACGTTCAGATTTTCGTCCATGGTCTCGTGTACATCTGCTTCGATCAGGGGCGTGGAGTCGGGGTAATGGGTCGAGCAGTGTTCTCTCAAATCGTCGATCTTGACCTTGACATAGCTCTTCTTGGTGTCAACATCAAACAACTCCCATCGGCGGGCCACTTCAGCGATGGCGCGCAGTTTGTGCATGTGGCCTGGGTCCCACGGTTTGGAGCATCCCTGCGCTGGCCTGGTTCGACTTGTGGTGGCGCTGACGTGACATGTTGGCGGATAACGAGAAGAGGGTTGGAGGCTGGAGAGGTGATGGAATTGGATTGGATTGGAGATCAAGAAGTGATGTGTGTAAGAGATTTTCTCTTTGGGATTGTGTCAGGTTTGTTAGTTGTAGTTTGAAAATTTGGGGCCCACTTGTCGTTGGTGGAAGTTAAGTTTGGCGGGAGGGGAGAGTAACCGTTTCATTTAAATTTGGGGATTTTGCAAAAAGCACCCAAAGCATTTAAACTTATTCTGTAATATCCACATGAAATTGATCTCATTTGTCAGACTTTGAAATTGGAAAATCTCTTATTCACGAAATATAGGAGTTTGAAGAAATGTTCATTTTTAATATTAATTCTAGTGCAAATGTAAAACAGCTAGTTTATGTATTTTAGAATGTGATTTGAAAATTGCATCATTCAACAGAAAGAAAATTAAGAATTTTACTTCTCATGTTAAGCTAGTTAATTTGCCAAATCTGAGGGGTTGCAGTTCAGAATAGTGATTATCGAGAGGATTTGGTAGAACTAAGGACTCCAATCTGTGATTGATATTTCGGTGAAATTTAATTTAGAAGCAGGGAGTAAAGAAAAAAAAGGTTATGGAATTGAAAATATTAGCATGTGAAACTTTGAAATATGTCACATATATTTTCATGGGAGAAAGCATTTCCATGGAAATTCAGGTTTAATAATTTGAAATACATAACTTTATATTTAAGTCCCCGAGCAGCTTTCCTTGGAGAACTTTGTTAAAATATTGATTTAGTCAAATCAATAAAGTTCAGCTAACTGTCTGGAAATCCTCAGGCGGATTCTGAATATGATTATCATGATATTGCAATGCCATTTTCTGGGATATGGTACTGCTATCAAATATTGCCACTAGTTGATGTTAGAATATCATTTGAAGTATGAAAACATGACAGAGACCATTTATTGCTTACTTGACATAAGTCTTCTTATGGAGACATAAAAATGGTGAATACAACTTGAAAATTCGATTCAGCCAAACATTTCAAATTCTTATTTCAATAGAATACATTCGATCAATGTATATACCAAGAAACATTAACATCAAAAATATAAATTCTCACTACCATTGGAGGTTTACTCACATGGTCGTAAATCATCAACCTTGTAGATTGCAGTATGACATGTTTAGTGTTGTTCTCAATAGAAATCTCCACATAAAATGTTCAAGTTCAAGATTTCATTTCACTTAGTTCCTGTGGAGGTAAAGTTGAAGAACTCAGGTGGTGGTTCAAACCCGAAAGATATCATTACTGAAAGAACTAGACTGCACGGTTTGGTCGATCGATCAATAATAGATTTGTGAGGGATTGTTGGACTATTATATTTGGATTTAGGCCCATGAATAATTTAATTGAAAAATCCAATTTTGAGATGTAAGTTATTGAGACACGTAAGATTCTCATTTCCTTTAGTTCCACATTGGGAAATATGGGAAGTTGGAAAATGCTCTTAAACATTTACTTCTCATGACCCTTTGATGGTAGAGAAGAGAGGATGAGACAAAACTCCACACGCACGTGTACGCCCGGTCCGAGCGAGGCGGGGGATTTGGGGGAAATTAGAGGTTTTACGTCAGGGTGATAGAAATATATTTTTGGTCATTGATTGAAATGCATATTGCATTTAAGTCCCTGACAGTTACAAATGTGGATATAAATCAAGTTTGATTTTCTCTCGTGTCACGTATGTTGTTTTTACTCTCTCAAAACGTAAATTGCTCTATCTCTGGTGATTTTCGATTCTCTGATCTCCGGTGATCAATCCTTGCGCGGTTTCGTGTTGCTTTCGTGGTTCATCGGCTCCGGTGTGCGTCTGTCTGACGAAGAAACTGTTCTATTCTGGGGGAAAACGTCAGACTCATCATGCTGATACGTGGAGACAATATTTTCTCTAAGACAAGTTGCAAATCGACGGCTCGGTTGAAAGATCTTTCTGATCTATGTTTATTTGTTGTTTGTTTCCTAAACATGATATTGTTGTTGGCTTCGTGTCTGGAACCTGCTGTGTATTTTATTCAACATGTGTAACCTTAAGTTTAACATGAAAATATTTGTTAATATTACAACATGATGGTCACCATGCAACTCAAAATCCTCTTTCTTGGAGAAACTTTGGTCACATTCGTCGCAGCACCACACATTCAGTTCCCCATCCAAGGTGTCCACTATGCCAGTCCCAATTAGGGACGTGCAGTTCGGGTAACAGGTTGAGGAGTGCCTTTTCAAATCCTCAATCTTGACCTCAAAGAAACCCTTCTTGGTAGAAAAGCCAAGCGAGTCCCATACGCGGAATGCTTTGGTCATGAGTTGCATTCGCCTCTGCTTGTTCTCTTGTGTCCCATTCTTGGTGCATCTTCTCGTTGGCTGCATTTCTCTGGCAGTTGCATGTGCACCAACGATAACACCCATAGTGACAAGAAGAGGTTTAGGGGGTGGACTGGAGTTGTGAGGGGATTTGGATTCGGATGAGATGAAGAACTGATAAGTCCAGGGATCTTATGCTTGGACTGCAACTTCTTGCAGTGTATTTAGTTTTATCTACTTATGAGTATGTTAAGTTAGGCGCGAGAGGGAAGTGGTCAAAAACATTTGAATTTGGAATACTTGCAAAATTACCCAGTTTTTCAAAAAAATATTTTTGTAAAGAACCTTTTATATATGTTAGGAATTAAAATTAATTCCAAGTGCGCAGCGGAATCAAAAATAACAAATCCAATGGAGAAAAAAACCACAATTGCAAATCCAAAACACCAAACCAAGCAAAACACACAAGATTTAACGTGGAAACCCAATACGGGAAAAACCACGGACGACACAACTCCAAATCTACTATAGAGAAACGTATTACAAGGAGAGACTTACAGGGAATACGAACAACTAACGAGAATACCCGGCTAAATTTGCTCCAACTGAATCAACAAGGATGCTCTCTCTATTTTCTCTCATGAATGCAAAGTAGACAATAACAATCAATCTAATTGTTCTCTATTACAAAGGGGGACGAAATTGACTTTATATAGTAGGCCAAAACAAGTATAAGTTGCACCAAAATCGCGTGGAGAAATGTGCAAATCGTGGGCAGAACTAGGTCAAACGGTCGACCGAAAAACGACAGACACTTTTCCTGTTTTGCTCAAGTGCATACTCGGTCGACCGAACACTTAAGTTCCGGTCGACCGAAAATGGACATGCACTTTTGCCAAGCTCATCATGTGTGCCCAGTCGACCGAACACTTAAGTTCTGGTCGACCGAAAATGGACAGACACTTTTACCCAACTCCTTTTGTGTGTCTTGTCGACTGAACAACTCCTCTCGGTCAACCGAAGCACGCCAGACGCTGTTGCTAGACAAATCAGAACACACACCCGGTCGACCGAATGCCTTCCGGTCGACCGAACGTCTCTTTTATTCCACAAATACTTTAATCACATATTCAAGGTAAACAACAACAATCTCCACATTTAGCTTGAATAGCCCCCGAAAATCTTTGAAGGAACACTTCCTTCCTCATTGTGTCGTCGTCTTAGCTCCATCTACTTGGAACTCAAACCAACTAAGTTCACGCATACCATGAACTTAGTTGAAATAACTGGCTTCGTCAACATATCAGCCGGATTATCTTCAGTGCCCACCTTCTTCACCACCACACTGTAGGATCGTGTGGGTTATGGGTCCACTAATCACTATTAATCTAATCACCTACTCGTTTTATCGATAGAGTTACATGCAGCGGAATTTAAATAATTAAACGAGCAAGTAAGAAAGTAATGCAAACCACAAGAAGACACGTCGGTTTTATAGAGGTTCGGTCGCGCCTACGTCCTCTCTTGCAAGCACCTCTCGAATCTCCGTTCGAGCCCCTCTTGCGTCTTTACTATGCCTCCCCGTTCCGGGCCGGGAGCAACGCCTTTTACAAGTCTTCAAGCTCGCGAACAACGCTCGCCGAGCTTGGCACCACCTCTCACAATCCGAGAGGAACACTTCGGGCTTTCACCGAAATCCTTGCTTCTTGTCTTGGGCTTTCACCAAGACCCTTGCTCACTTTACAACAGAGGTAACCTTGAGTGGAACTCACTCTCTAGTTGAGCACAACAATTGCTAGTATGATGATTGATGAAGGATGTGGAAATTAGGCTTTGGATGACTAATTTAGAGCTTTGAGGTTGTGGAAAATCTCACTATAAGTTTGACAATTTGGAGTTGTGAAATCTTGTGGAAAACTAAGTGTGAACCTCTATTTATAAGCTCCTAAAGATTTCTAGCCGTTTGGACAAGATTTGATTGGGGTTTGTGCAAAGCAGACAAAACAGAAAATCAGATTCAGAAATCTGTCCAGAAACGGTCGACCGAAAGGTGTAACGGTCGACCGAACCCTTGAGTAAGTTAATGGATCGGTTGACCGAACAAAGGTACTGGTCGACCTAACACTTAAGTTCTATAAGTCAACGGTCGACCGAACAGGTACCGGTCGACCGAACTACAGGGTTCGGTAGATGGAAAACTCGATCGGTTGAACAGAACTTGTGTCGACCGATAGCAGGTAGATTTTCCCTAATAGAACGGTCGACCGAGCAAGGTATTTTGTTTGACCGGTTCAAAAGTATTTGGGAGGTATTAAGAGAAAAAATGTGTATACGACCGTTGTATAATACGACAAATATAACGGTCGTATTTTTACCAGAAATAGCAAACGAAACGGTCGACCGAAGATCTACCGGTCGACCGAACAGGTCTGGGTAAACGGTTAACAGAAGTGTGATCGGTTGAACTGATTGGTCTGGTATAACAAATATTGTGTATAACCGGTCGACCGAACTCAGGCAGACTGGCGACCAATGTTTTAGGTGTTTAGGTGATCTAATGGAGTCCAAATGATATGATATTTTGTGTGTGACTCCTACAAGGAACCTAGTGTGTGAATGCATGCATATTAGCTTAAGTTATGCTCAATTCACATAAGTTCCTAATACTCAAAGAAAGGTAAAATTACATGTCTTCAATCCTAGCTTGATTACATGTCTTCACTTGATTTTTCTTCTTTCTTGAGTCTTGATCACCTGTAGATGTTAGCACAATACAATATGTATACCATTATACTACATGTGCTAATCTACATGTCCTAATTAAGATTATGTTGAAATACATCATCAAAATACGGATTAAGGCCAAAAAGCCAACACACACCTCCTTCAGCAACAACTTCCCGAATAAAGTGATAACGGACGTCGATATGCTTCGTCCTCTCGTGGTACATCTGATCATTCGTCAGATGAATGACACTTTGACTATCACAATAAACAATCATTGTATTCTGACCTTGACTAAGCTCTCTAAATAAACATTTCAGCCAAAGAGATTCCTTTATACCCTCGATCGCTGCCATATACTCTGCCTCCGTTGTAGACAAAGCAACAATGTGTTGCAACGTCGCTTTCCAGCTAATAGTTGTGCTCCCAACAGTGAACACATAACCAGTCATAGATCTTCGTCTATCGCGGTCTCCCACGTAATCGGCATCTACAAACCCCATTAACGAATACGAAGATCGACCAAATTTCAGAGATAGCTTAGTTGTACTTTTTAGATACCGGAGAATCCACTTCACAGCTGACCAATGCTCATTTCTTGGATTCGACATATAACGGCTCACAACGCTGACCGCCTGAGCTATATCTGGACGAGTGCATATCATAACATACATCAAACTGCCAACTGCACTAGTATAGGGCACACATGATATGTATACCTTATCCTCCTCCTTCTTGGGACACAAGTCTACCAAGAGCTTAAAATGTGCGGCGAGATGAATTCTTTCAGACTTGGCATCTTCCATGCCAAAACGATGCAAGACTTTCTGAATATATTGCTGCTGGGAGAGAAACAAACTCTTGCATGTACGATCGCGACGTATCTCCATTCCTAGAATCCTCTTCGCTGAACCGAGATCCTTCATCTCGAACTTAGCCTTTAAAAATTCTTGAAGCTCAGAAACTTTAGACTTGTCCTTAACTGCTACCAACATATCATCTACATAGAGTAATAACAAAACAAGAGAGTCATCCGAAAATACCTTTCGGTAAACGCAGCAATCATACTGGGATCTGTTGTACCCACGTCCAACCATAAAAGAATTAAATCTTTTATACCATTGTCGAGGCGACTGCTTTAACCCATAAAGCGACTTCTTCAGCAAACATACCTGATTCTCTTCAATACGAAAGTTGGTCTGTTTTTTGCTTAGAATGAAGTTTGAAAATTTGCATCGATCAACAGAAAGAAACTTACGAAATTGTACTTCTCATGTGAAGCTAGTTAGTTTGCCAAATCTGAGGGATGCAGTTCAGGGATTGGACAACTCAGTAATATAACATATATTTTTGAAAAGTATTTCGTTGGAGATTCAAGTTTAATAATTTGAACTACATAACTTGATGTGCAATTCCAATATTCGTATTTCTTTCGCTTCATTTTGTACCTTTCACCAGACAAACTGAGAAACTTCCCTTTCAATATTCATTTCGCTTCTCTTGCTTCAATTCTATCTTAGAAATTTTCCTTTCACTGAAGATGTCAAGTTCATGATTTCCCAACGAAAATACGATTATACATGCCAAGACATTCTACTCAGCCAACTCGAAACAATTTCATTTGAATGCATTCATATGTCAATATGGTCTGCGAAGTTTACTCGCCGAGCATGAGGCATTTTGTTACCAAGGAGTCTACTCATTCTGGAATAGTTGTTCTACATCCTTTTGCTAAGACCCATTCCTGTTCATATCGGGTTTCCAAGACAAAGAAACGGAGGGTAATGGTCCAAAATTTGCCTCTCAAGGTTTGCTAATTGCAGTGACGTATCAGATAAATTGATGTGATAATTTCATACCCTATCTTAATCTAAAACATGTTACAGACGAGGACATTAAAGACATTTTCATATCAGAAGGTTTTTTGTTGGGATGTGCTAAATTGCTAATACAACATAAATTAGTCACCAGAGAAGGGTACATCACCAACTTTATTCTCTTTTAGGATCTAGAAAGGTTTTGTTCTGATATCATTTACATATTAGCAAGATGCAGAAAAGGTATTACAGTAGGGTACTACATTTTGCAGATATCTCTAGTGCTAATCTGCGTCTGGTTTTCTTTCTTCGAAGGCTACAAATAATGGAATGATTTTTTCTTTGGTGAACTTGTAATGAAGTGGCCGTCTACGAAGCGAAAGTAACAAATAGAAATAAGAGAGTATTGTTGGCTTTTTGGTCTTAATCCGTATTTTGATGATGTAATTAAACCTAATCTTAATTAGGACATGTAGATTAGCACATGTAGTATAATGGTATACATGTTGTATTGTGCTAACATCTACAGGTGATCAAGACTCAAGAAAGAAGAAAAATCAAGTCAAGACATGTAATCAAGCTAGGATTGAAGACATGTAATTTTATATTTCTTTGAGTATTAGGAACTTATGTAAATTGAGCATAACTTAAGCTAATATGCATGCATTCACACACTAGGTTCCTTGTAGGAGTCACACACAAAATATCATATAATTTGGACTCCATTAGATCACCCAAACACCTAAAACATTGGTCGCCAGTCTACCTGCGTTCGGTCGACCGTTCACCTTTCGGTCGACCGGTTATACACAATATTTGTTATACCAGACCAATTCGTTCGACCGATTCCACCTTCTATTAACCGATTACCCAGACCTGTTCGGTCGACCGGTAGACCTTCGGTCGACCGTTTCGTTTGCTATTTCTGGTAAAAATACGACCGTTTTATTTGTCGTATTATACAACGGTCGTATACACATTTTTCCTATATACACCCCCAAATACTTTTGAACCGGTCGAACAAAATACCATTTTCGGTCGACCGTTTAATTCGTGAAAAACCCCCTGCTATCGGTCGACACAAGTTTGTCCAACCGATCAAGATTTCTCTCTACCGAACCCAGTAGTTCGGTCGACCGGTACCTGCTCGGTCGACCGTTGACCTATAGAACTTAAGTGATTCGGTCGACCAGTACCTTTGTTCGGTCAACCGATCCATCAACAGACTCAAGGGTTCGGTCGACCGATACACCTTTCGGTCGACCGTTTCTGGACAGATTTCTGAATCCGATTTTTCTGTTTTGTGTCCTTTGCACAAACCCCAATCAAATCTTGTCCAAACGGCTAGAAATCTTTAGGAGCTTATAAATAGAGGTTCACACTTAGTTTTCCAGGAGATTTCACAACTCCAAAGTGTCAAACTTATAGTGAGATTTTCCACAACCTCAAAGCTCCCAATTAGTGATCTTAAGCCTCACATCTACACATCATTCATCATACAATCAATCTAGCAATTGTTGTGCTCAATTAGAGAGTGAATCCCACTCAAGGTTACTTGTGTTATCAAGAGAGCAAGGGTCTTGGTGAAAGCCCAAGACAAAGTGAGCAAGGGTCTTGGTGAAAGCCCAAGACAAAGAAGTAGAGATTTCGGTGAAAGCCCGAAGTGATCCTCTCGGGTTGTGAGAGGTGGTGCCAAGCTCGGCGAGGGTTGTTCGCGAGCTTGAAGACTTGTAAAAGGCGTTGCTCCCGGCCCGGAACGGGGAGGCATAGTGAAGACGCAAGAGGGGCTCGAACGGAGATTCGAGAGGGGCTTGCAAGAGAGGACGTAGGCGCGGCCGAACCTCTGTAAATCCGACGCGTCTTCTTTGTGGTTTGCATTACTTTCTACTTGTGTTTGATTTTGTTTAATTTCCGCTGCATTTCTTTGATCAATCAACCAAGTAATTAATTAGGGTTCAATAGGTGATTAGATTAAAAAGTGATTAGTGGACCCATAGACCCACACGATCCTACATTTGGTATCAGAGCCTTGTTAGCTAAATTTCATTACTTTACCGTAATTTTAGCATGGCTTCAACATCTAATCACTTAGAGGGTTTATGCACCACAAGGCCTCCTTTGCTTAATGGGTCAAATTATGATTATTGGAAAAATAGAATGAAAATCTTTTTAATATCAAATGACCTTAAGTATTGGAAGTTTATTCAAAATCCATACATACCCCCAAATGAAGATGATTTAGATTCTCTATCTAGGGCTCAAATGAAAGAAATTGAAATGAATTCAAAAATTATGAATATTCTTTATTGTGGCCTTAATGAGGGAGAATACAATAGAATTAGGGGATGTGAAAGTGCAAATGAAATATGGCATAGGTTACAAATGCATCATGAGGGTGATAGCAAAACCAAAGAAACTAGGATAAGTCTCCTCATGCATAAATATGAAATATTTTCTATGCAAATCGGTGAGAACATAAGCGACATGAACACTCGCTTCACCGATATCACTAACTCTCTTTTGATTCTTGGAAGAAGGATAAATGAAGGAGAGATGACTCGGAAATTCCTCCGATCATTGAGCAACGATTGGGAAGACAAGGTCGTCGCAATTGAAGAATCGCACGATCTTTCCAAATTGAAGATGGAGGAACTCATTGGAAATCTCATGGCCTATGAGCTTCAATTGAGTCATCGCAAAGAAAAAGAAGCTTCCAAGAAAACTCCTTCTATGGCCTTACATGCAGATTTTGAGGAGCAAAAGAGAGAAGATGAAGAAGAAGAAATCGTGGTCCTTGCCCAAGATTTTTTCAAATACCTCAAGAATAAAGAAGACAAAATTGAAAGAAGAGGTATTAGGATTGAGAGAAAAGAAGGGGAGAAAAAGAGGGAGAAAAGAAAAGAGAAGGGAAGGAGCAAGAGAAGAGAAAGGAGGGAAGAAGCTCACAAAGCTACATGGGATGATTCCTCATCACAATCAACATCATCTTCCACCTTGCATAGTAAAGGAGAATTTGCTTACTCATGTCACATGGCAATTGAAGATGAATTGAGTGAGGTAGCCTCTAACTCTTCTATTTCTAATTCTTGCTCATCTAGAGATCTTAGTGATAGCTCAAACTCAAGTGCATCTAATGAAACATTTACTAAAGATGCGCTTCAAAAAGCATTTCATGAGTTAGTTAAACAATATGAGATCATTTGTGAAAAGAACAAAAATGCTAGAATAACTATAAATGATCTCAAATGCCAAATTGAATTAATCATGAATGAAAAGAATGAGGTGATTGCTAGACTTGAATCAAATGAATCATCACTTGCTAGTCTAAGTAAAACACCCATTATTGATGAACATGTAGATCTTAAAGCCTCAAATATGCAATTAAGAAAAGATCTTGAAATGTTCACTAAAGGGACAAAAATGCTTGATATGCTTTTGAGTAGTCAAAGACAATCATTAGCTAAACATGGTTTAGGATACAATGTGCATTTGAAAAACCATGTATCTCATACTACTTTAAATGGCAAGCATTTATTTGTTAAATCTAGTTCCTCAAGTGTGTGGGCACCCAAAACCAAAATGGTTTGGATCCCAAAAGCTAATGTTCAAGGACCCAAAATTGTTTGGGTACCTAAATCTACACTTGTAGGTGCTTGAGGAGGAGATTGGTGGTGACCGGGTGAGCTCAAGAGTCAAATTCAAATCCGGTTGCATCACCAAATGAGATTGGAGCTAAATTCGAATTCAACATTGGTATATATTCCTATCTATACAATTCATGTTAAATTAGCTCTAATCTAGCTTCACATGCTTAATTGACATATCATATAATTCAATTCATTGAAAATTATTTACCCTATTCATTGAAAATCATTTATCACATCCATTGATTTTAAATGTCAAATTTTAAATGGATGTTAGAATAAGGCTTAAATAGAAACTTAATTGAACTTAACTTTTAATCATACTCATAGTTTCCATCTAGCCTTATTGATAGGGGGAGCTTAATAGTTATATCTTTTATTAGAGTAATGAAGTGCAAAATTTAGGGGGAGCATCTTCATTACAAATGACATCCTACAGTGAACTCAAATAGTTATATATAATTGTCAATGGGGGAGAAATTTAAATTCATATATTACATTGATTATTGTATTTTTTTTGATGGATGTCAAAGGGGGAGAAGTAATAGATTAGGGTAACTTGAAATATACATGAAATTATCAAGAAAAATTATGCACATCCATAGGGGGAGCATTTATATGCATAGTTAACTTATACATGTTTCAAGTATTAGGTTGGTTTAAGATATAGGTTGCCATCATCAAAAAGGGGGAGATTGTTGGCTTTTTGGTCTTAATCCGTATTTTGATGATGTAATTAAACCTAATCTTAATTAGGACATGTAGATTAGCACATGTAGTATAATGGTATACATGTTGTATTGTGCTAACATCTACAGGTGATCAAGACTCAAGAAAGAAGAAAAATCAAGTCAAGACATGTAATCAAGCTAGGATTGAAGACATGTAATTTTATATTTCTTTGAGTATTAGGAACTTATGTAAATTGAGCATAACTTAAGCTAATATGCATGCATTCACACACTAGGTTCCTTGTAGGAGTCACACACAAAATATCATATAATTTGGACTCCATTAGATCACCCAAACACCTAAAACATTGGTCGCCAGTCTACCTGCGTTCGGTCGACCGTTCACCTTTCGGTCGACCGGTTATACACAATATTTGTTATACCAGACCAATTCGTTCGACCGATTCCACCTTCTATTAACCGATTACCCAGACCTATTCGGTCGACCGGTAGACCTTCGGTCGACCGTTTCGTTTGCTATTTCTGGTAAAAATACGACCGTTTTATTTGTCGTATTATACAACGGTCGTATACACATTTTTCCTATATACACCCCCAAATACTTTTGAACCGGTCGAACAAAATACCATTTTCGGTCGACCGTTTAATTCGTGAAAAACCCCCTGCTATCGGTCGACACAAGTTTGTCCAACCGATCAAGATTTCTCTCTACCGAACCCAGTAGTTCGGTCGACCGGTACCTGCTCGGTCGACCGTTGACCTATAGAACTTAAGTGATTCGGTCGACCAGTACCTTTGTTCGGTCAACCGATCCATCAACAGACTCAAGGGTTCGGTCGACCGATACACCTTTCGGTCGACCGTTTCTGGACAGATTTCTGAATCCGATTTTTCTGTTTTGTGTCCTTTGCACAAACCCCAATCAAATCTTGTCCAAACGGCTAGAAATCTTTAGGAGCTTATAAATAGAGGTTCACACTTAGTTTTCCAGGAGATTTCACAACTCCAAAGTGTCAAACTTATAGTGAGATTTTCCACAACCTCAAAGCTCCCAATTAGTGATCTTAAGCCTCACATCTACACATCATTCATCATACAATCAATCTAGCAATTGTTGTGCTCAATTAGAGAGTGAATCCCACTCAAGGTTACTTGTGTTATCAAGAGAGCAAGGGTCTTGGTGAAAGCCCAAGACAAAGTGAGCAAGGGTCTTGGTGAAAGCCCAAGACAAAGAAGTAGAGATTTCGGTGAAAGCCCGAAGTGATCCTCTCGGGTTGTGAGAGGTGGTGCCAAGCTCGGCGAGGGTTGTTCGCGAGCTTGAAGACTTGTAAAAGGCGTTGCTCCCGGCCCGGAACGGGGAGGCATAGTGAAGACGCAAGAGGGGCTCGAACGGAGATTCGAGAGGGGCTTGCAAGAGAGGACGTAGGCGCGGCCGAACCTCTGTAAATCCGACGCGTCTTCTTTGTGGTTTGCATTACTTTCTACTTGTGTTTGATTTTGTTTAATTTCCGCTGCATTTCTTTGATCAATCAACCAAGTAATTAATTAGGGTTCAATAGGTGATTAGATTAAAAAGTGATTAGTGGACCCATAGACCCACACGATCCTACAAGTATGACAATAACATGATAACTAAACATGATATGGAGAACGTAAATATTAGCTAAACTTTATTACCTTAACATTAGCTACCATCAGAGGCAACGATTAATTATGGTAGCTAATATTAAGGTAATAAAGTGTAGCTAATAGTAAATAGCAGAAGAAGAAGCCGAGGAAATCCTTTGGAGGTACCACTAATTTTTTTGCAGCAAAAATAGTTTGAGGTTCATAGGTATTCAAAGAGGGAAGTAATTCTGACAGCTATTTTGCAAGCTGAAAAATAGGTAAAAGGAACATCACTAAAGGGACCAGAAATTCCACAATTTGCACTTTTCTTCCTCTCTTCCTATCTTCCATTTTGTTAATATAAAGTTAATAATTTTCAGCTCCATCATATCTTATATGAAGTAATGCCAGCGACGCTTCTACCTCTGCTGTAGACCCTTCTGATTTAGCAACATCACCTACCACATCTACTTCAAAGCCTAACAATTCTCCCACTACTTCAGCATCAGACTTTTTTACTTTCGCCTCTTTTCCTGCAATTACTTTTTCACAGCCATCTACTGTGGCATCAACATCGACAAGATCTTCTAATTTTGCCTGCAAATTAGAGTACATAAAATCGGACAAACCAAACAGCAGTTATTTCTTTTGCTTCAGTATCATTAATATAGGCAATGAAAGAACAAGATCACAATCGGTACCTGCAAAAATGAATGCATCAGAGGCAGGAGCATGTGTCCATAGCTCAAGAAAGAATTTATTGCGATGAACGTCGCTAGAAAATTAAGCTTGTGACATGCCACTTGATGCTGTACATCCGTCTTCATAATCTATAAAAAACAGTGAGATCAGCAAACAAATTTACATGTACATATGGTTTGCAATGGTCTACCAACCTCATAATCTGTCTCTTTTGTTAGTTTACGTATTGCCATCTGCACTGATCTATTAGATATCCAAGAAGAAGAAGGAGTCAAAGTTTCTTGCTCAGGCTTACAACCAAAATCCATCTTCATTGCTTCTGCAATGATACGTGATATGGCCGAAGATTCATACATTACTTTAATGGAATGAAAATGCCTTTCAGCTTTGTCATGCTCTAGTTTTCTTAAAATGTCGAGAAAACTCAACTTGTTGCCTCCGATAGTTTCCTCTTTGAGAAGCTTCTTGAGACTTCGGAAGGCAGAAGCATAAGCAAAGAGTTGGTGTTTCCTTCGCCAGCATCCTCGCAGAACACCACATTGCTCCTCGACATATTCGAAAACTTTCAGCACAGACTTCTCCACTTGATTCATATACTTATTCCAAGGCCCCAATCTTTCTTCAAATGATATCTCAGAGAAAATCCATGAGACCAATTTGGTTGGATCGACCGAATCAGTACCAATTTCACCATCAGAATTTCCTTTTCTCCTAAACAGTTCTGTGCCCAGAGCAAATTCTTTCCTATCCAAAGAAAGGAAAACATCTGGTCCATCATCCGAGAGTTCATAATCTATGTGTTGATCAGACAAATATCTCTGAAGGTCATTTATCTCAAAAACGGAGATGAGATCATCCAACAACTGATTGAGTACGTTCAAAGACTGGACTTTGAGGGAGCATACAATCATATCCACATTCGCTTTTTCGATAAATGTCACAAAGAATGTGCCTTTGAACTCTTTCTGCCCCAGACTTTTAATGAACTTTATAACCCTTTCAGTAAGGCTATCGAACTGACACAGGATCTTCAACTTAATGTTTATCCCTTCCACCAACCTGAACCGTTCCAAGTCGGTCGACAAAGGGTAAGTCATCGGTGGTCTTTTCACTTCCCTCATCCATATCTCTGTTGCTTCGACATCAACAGGGTTCCATGATCTGCTGTATATTGAATCAATTGATTCTGAATCAGCCAGACGGATCTCCAGAAACTTTGCCAAGTAGTAGATGATGAAGTGGTTGTTTAAGTGGATCCGGAACTCGTGTTTCGTGTGGTACATTCGTCGGCATTTGAAGCATATCGCATGAACTAGGGAGGCCTCCTCTTCGACCGCTCCTGCTAGTGCCAATTCTAGAAGGGTAGAGGCGGTCGGGTTGGTGGACCAATGCTGCTTCAGTTCTTCGATCTTGACCTCGAAGAAGGCAGTCTTGGCGTCGGGGCTTAGTGACTTCCATCGTGCCGATGCTGCAAGGATCTGGTGATCTTGATTTGGATTGTTTTGTTTCGGGATGTTGGAAGCGGTGGCTTCAGCTGGTGGTTCCGTGGTGGTTGTGGCGGTTTTGTCCGCTTTCTTCTTGCGGTTGCGGCCTCCTGACATATTGATTGGAGAAAAGAGGGTGGAGGAATGAGTGAAGATCTGTTAGGGATTTGCTAGGGTTGCAAAGGGTTTGTTATTGTTTTCTGATTAGTCAGCCAAGAGAGCCTTTAGGACCCTTTAGTTATTGTTGGTCGGAATTAAGTTTGGCGGGAGCGGCAGAGTAGAACCGTTTGAATTTAAGATATTTGCAAAAGTATCCAAAATTTTCACACTTTTTTGGTAAATATCCACATGAAATTGCTCTTGCAGATGTCAGCATTGTATTGGGGGAATTTAGTTTCAACCCTTCAAATGAGGTTCATAATCTTCATTGCCTTTCAATTAAAGAGACTATTACCTATCTATACTCTTCAATGTCAAATTGTATTTCAACGATACCTTTTAATCTCAAATCTTCTTTCACATGTACCATTTTGGCTTTTCCTCACCTCTCTAAAGATAAACTCGAGCGAAGTTATCTCTTAAAGGAAATTACATTTTTTGCTTTAACCTTATAAATTTCAAAAACAACGAAAGTCCCATTAAAATGGGAGAAAATGTGGATGATGGACCAAACTTCGAATCTTCCATAAAACTCAACTTAGAAAAACCACATACATTTACCTTCTTTGTTTTTTCTAATCTAGGATTCACTTGTTTTTGAGATTCATAAGAACAAAGAAGAGAAAATTTGGAATTCTACTCCTAAAAGTTAAGCGAAAAGTTTATAAAAGGGTATGGGTGAAAGAATATCTGAAATTGAATGGTATTGTTAATCTAAGACAAACTACATATGATGGCATCACAATATTATCTCAGGAGGTTTTTCCTTGGAAATGCTAATGCGACATAACATCGGTTTTCGGATGAAGGGTACATGTCCAACTTGATTGTCTTCATTTAGTTATAAAGTTATAATAGCTAAAAAAACTTTAACTGCTGAATTAAATCGCGACTGAATTCGTTTCTCAGGGACTTGGAAGGCTATGGTTTCTATCATTTACATGTAAGCAGGATGCAGGTAAGGGATTACAGAAGCATAATATATTTGCAAGTATATCTTCGTAGATTTACTACTTGACTTAGAAGAATTTCCAAATTTCCCCCCAAAAAAATATTTTATATCAAAAAAATCTCAATTACCCTCCCCCAGATTTTAGAGTTTGCCCCACCCAAAAAAATCTGCTGGATCCCCCCTTGCTTGTTATGAAGTTGCCGCTACGAAGCAAAAGTGAAAAAAAAGAAATCAATAGAGTTGACAATAACATGATAACCAAAGCTGATACGAAGAAAAACTAAATTAGTTGTTTTTGCACTTTAAATTAGTTTGTGATGCGTATAGATGGTTAAACAGTGAAATAAATCTGAATGATAGTTTGCGAACTGAAAAAGGATGCAGAAGAATATCATTGAAGTAATCTGAAATCCCAACGTTTGAACCCATTCTTCTCTCCTCCACGTAGTTATCAGAAAGTTAAGAATTTTCAACTCGAGCAAATTTTATCTGAAGTAATGCCAATGAGGCTTCTATGTCTGACACACGCCCATGTAATTTGGAAACCACTTCTGCGCTAAATGTCAACTATATATAAAGTAAAAATTTAGTGTATGCAAAAGTAACACCCACAAGAATGTTTCCATTCATAACCCAAAAAAGTATGTGGTGTAATGCTTCAGCACATAGCAAACAAAATCGAAGATAGATCGCAGAAGTACACAGATTTGGAAGGAGACAAACAGACTATTATTTCCAAAAAAAATCATTCCAAAATTTCTCACTTTCAAATATTTCATCGTAAATATCGTCATCGTCGTCATCAAATCGCTCCTCCATTTCAGAGCCACAAAAGTCTGAACTTACAGAGTTTCTTTCAGGTGATGCCTTCGAGGTTTCCTTTGTCGCTTCAGAGAACACCAATTTCGCATTGATATCACCGTCAAGTATTGATATCAATTCTGCCTGCAAAGGAAAATAAAGTAACCAACTGCACTCCCACAATTTCTGTAATACAGGTACGTAGATTGGAATTCCAATCAACAATATTTTTTTCCATTTAACGAGATGAGTAAATAAAATGATCCCAAACAGTACCCGCAAATAGGAATTCACCAGAGGTAGGAAGAAGCTTGTGTAATTAAAGTGAGAATTGGCTTCCACTAAATCTGCAAGCTTACGGATGTTGTACACAGAGCCTCTGAGCCGTGCCTCTTCGTAGTTAAGCTATAAAAAATGTGGGATTGGTAAAAATTCACACAAGATGGTCTTTTTTATGTGCAGACATACTCTTTTATGTACTTACCAGCAAATACATATGTTGCTTTAAATTGTAAAATGCCGATTCCAATGATTCGTGTGGCAATACCGAGAATGTTTCTTCTTGGAGTTTCTCCGCTCGCTTAAGAAGTGCTGTAATGGCTAAATGTTCAAATTCATTGAGGTCATTGTTGAGACAGTATTCAGCTTTTGCAAGCTCCTGTTTACGTGTGCATAAAGCAGCAAACCAATCAAAACTTCGGCCTTCATTGCAACAGTTGTTTTGCAGATTGTAAGCATCATTCAGACCACTCATGTAAGCACACAAATGGAATTTCTTTTTGATAGCTTCTTGTAAGTTGGAGAATTGGCATTCAATCTTTTTAAAAATCTTGCCGATCATATCTGTTTTTTGGTCTACCAGGTCATTCCAACCCAACCATTCATCCCCAAATGGCAATGCTGTGAAAAGCCAACAGACCCATTTGTTTGTGTCCATTGCATCAACACCTTCAGCATCAGAAACTTCTTCTTTTCTGAATGTTTTCGTGTCCAAAATAAGGCTCGTCTTGTCTGAACTAAGAAGAACCTTTGGAACATCAGGATCAAGTTCAGATACATTGTTGTCATCATCGTCAAAACATCTGTTGCCAACGCTGTCAAGTTGAGAAAGGATGAGAAGAATCTCTAAGTAGGTAAGGACGTTTTCAAGCCCTGGACCCTTTGAAGCGCATAAAGAAAAGTTGAGATTGCTAAGTCGGAGCAAGGCCTGTAAGGGGCAGTTTTCAAAAGGTTTTTCGATCAAAAACTGCATCATATCAACTTGTCCATCCGCAAGACAATCATGTGAACTCAGAGTTTTCAACTTTTTCTGCACTGCCTGAAGTAATTGACGTCTTTTCTCATCACAGGAAGCAAATGATGAGCTTACAGCCAGTTCCATCTCCTCAGAGGCATTGATCGGCTCCCACACACCCTCTTGTATGAATTCCAAATTTTCAGCACTGACTGGAGGTGACAACATGTACAACCCAAGAATGTAATCACTCAGATGCGACTCCAAATGCAACATGTAGTCACCTTTTTCAGAGAACAGTTGGTTGCATTTGAAGCAAAACCAGACCTCGGATCCCCCCTCCCTCAAGGCTAACGGCAACTCTGCCTCTAGTGTGGTGCCGGGGCAGCTCTTTTCCATAATATCCTTGATCTTGACCTCCAAGAATCGCTTCTTGGCCTCAACGCCCAATGAGTTCCATAAATCCACTGCCAGAATCAAGCGGTTCACATAGTGTTTGTGTTTCTGTTCTTGATTTTGTTTCTGCTCCTCTTCCTGCTTTTCTTCCCTGCACTCTTGATTCTGCTTCTGCTCCTCCTTCGCATCTTGTTTCTGGGCAGAGAATGAGGCATTGGATGGCTTCTTCCTGGTGGCCGATTTTTTCTTTTGGTTGCAACCTCCATGCCCCATGTGGAATGGACAAAGAAGAAGAGGATTAGAGCCTGAAAGTGGTGGTGGGAGGAAATGAAAGCTTGGAGTGGTGATGGAGGACTTGAGACTAGTTTATTCTTTGCTTTGTGTTTTTAAGACTTCAATCAGATCAGTTATCTCTATGGTTTGGTTTAGAATTTGCAATGGTTTTTGTGTTACATAAGGCAGTTGGTTTTGGCGGGAAAAAAAGTTGGTAATTAGCGCGGTTTCATTTTTCTATCTTTTAGTTGCCTATTGGTGTAATTGCTTGAAGGAAGTCGTCTAATTATATCCCAAAACCTGAGTTTGGTCTTTGTGAATTTTTCGAAAATTGGGTCTAATATGGAGAAGAATAGGTTGTCCAATTATATACTCTCTGAAGCCTTAATTTCTCTTTACATCCAAGTGGTGAGATGCATCCCAAATCTAAACCTTATGCTAAGAGGTTTGGAACTTCAATTGACTAAGCAAAAACATTTCCTTTCATGCCAAACAATTGGTAGGACTAATTATACTATAAAAGTTGAATTATATCACTAGACAATAGCTTGTCCCTATTTCAGATGTACTAAATATCGTACTAGAAAATATCTTTCTAATTGGTATTAGTATAACAGCGACAATCTCATAGTTACAGATTCTGCTGACAAATTCTGCTGAAGCAAGCACCTTGTGAAGAACCACATGACATTATGATAATTAAGGTCTAAATGGAGTTAGTCTGTAGCACTAAAGGAGTGGAGCCTCTCCTAGAATCATCAAGAAGTGGGAAAAGTTTAAATCACTTCTCTTATGCAGATATTTCAATTTTTGATGGGGGAAAAATCTGATATAGGACACACTGAAAGAGGTAAAAACCAACTTACCCAATTCAACTTAGAAAATCTTCCTGCCATACTAACTGCACTTAAGTTGTTTTAAAAAATCTTCAAATAGTAAAGAAGTCTTACCAAGAATATCGTGAACTTATTGTGGCCCTGCCTCATCCTTCTTATGGTGAAGGAACCAACAAGAACTGTTTTTTTTTTGTCTCCTGACTTCCTCATCTTCAAGTAACATTTTTTGAAGATTTCTTGAAAGTTCCCATATTTTCATGAGTTCTACGAAGTCTTAGTTGCTGCTTCTTCAGACACGCTCAACAGAGATTTCACTGATGATGATCGCTTGTACTCTTATGCGCTATAGCCAATTAGCCATCGATAGCGGAATGGTTTCTTTTGCCTTCATCATGTTCCACCCTCCAGATTCATGGTAAGTTCTTGTGACTGCTGAAAAGCTGGAACTATCATGTTATTATAAGTAGATGCATTAGGCAAATTTCCATTCTTACTCATTTCATGGAATGCATTGTAAGCCGGATCTTATAAATATTTTATGTGCTGAATATCAGTTGTTTCATTGCTACAAACTCGGGCGAAGTTCAAATCTAGCCATTTGTGAACCTCCCAGATCTAACACACCATGCTTAGTAACCGAGTAAGCAGCAAGAATTAAAAACTTAAGCTTCAACACCAACAACAAAAAAGCCTTTAATCGCAAAGTAGTTGAGGATTGAAAACTCAAACTTCACAAAAGCAAAATAATTCCATCTGATGCCAAACTAAAATCAAAATTCTGATGTGAAAACTTAATGGCTGCAAAAGAACTACAAGAACAACTTTTCCTTATAACAAAAAAAAATCACAAACTGAGTAACTACAAAAGAGTACACCTACCCCCCTCGTGACCAACAACAGTTTGTGGTTTTATGCTTCAGTACACAAGTAAACAAAATCAAAACTCCAAAGTATAGAAAATAAAAAGAAGATGAAAAAACAGTATTATTTCCAAAATTCCCTCTGCCACAACAATAACTCTTCTTCTTCATCGTCACCATCTTCTTCTTCACTACCCTCAGCTATTTCAATGCTAGGAGGTTCTGAATTTACCAAGTTTCTTTCACGTAATACTTCTGAGGAATATAATTTGACATTATCATCAAGTCTTGATTTCAGTCGTGCCTGCAGAGGGAAATAATGTATAATATACTCACAATATCTCCTATAATAGCAGGTCGATTGGAATTAAGGAAACTAAGAAACAATTTTATTTTTCCACTTAGACAAAATATAGGACAAGATCATGAATGGTACCCGCAAAAAGGAATTCATCAGAGGTAGGTAGACGCATGAGTAGTTAAACTGAGAGCTGGCTGCCACTAAATCCGCAAGCTTACGGATCTTGTATAAAGCGCCTCTGAGCTTTGTCTCTTCATAGGTAATCTAAATAATAAAATATGAGATGAGTAAAAAAAATCACATGGATAGCTTTTGTACATGTTCTGTGTTATGTATTCACCTCGTAAGATAACTCATCAAGTAGACTAGCTTTTGCCATTTGCAGTGATTCAGTTGAAAGTTCCTCTGCTTCCTCAAGAAGAGTTCTCATGGCAACATAATCAAATTCATTTTTGTTGGTGTTCAGGGAATATTCAACCTTTTCGAGCTTATCTTTGCACTTGAATATGTCAGCAAGAGAATACAATGTATCACCTTTAATGCGGTGAACAGCATCAATATAAGCTATCAGTTCACGCTTCTTTTCCCAAGCTTCTTGTAAAATGATGAATTGGTGCCCGATGTTTTTGAAACACTTCTTCGAAGTATCTTCCTTTCGGTTCACCATGTCATTCCAAGCCAACAACGCACTATGAAATGACAACTCAGTAAAAACCCAAACCACCAATTTGTTTGTATCCACTGCATCCAAACCTCCTTCACCATCAGAACCTTCTCTTCTGAATGGTTTTATGTCCAAAATAAGACTAGTCTTGTCCAAACTAAGGAGAATCCTCGGAAAGTCAGGATCAAGTTCAGCTACGCTCGTTGCCAAACGCTTGTCATCGTCATCTAATTGAGAACTCTTGATAAGAATATTTAAGTATACAATCAGCAATCTAAGCTTTTGAACACTAGAGAAGCATATACAAACACTCAGACGGCTTTCTTCAATATGGGCCAGTAAAGGGGAGTCCACAAAATCACTCTCCACCATATCTCTAATAACAAGAACATGGTCTTCAGCAAGGCAATTGTGTGAAACCAGAGTCACCAATTTTTTCCAGACTTCTTGAATCAACAGCAGCCTTTCTGGATCAAGTGATGTAGTAGGGAAAGTGTTTACTTGTTGTTTCTTAACAAGTTTAGTTGTGGCAGCAACATCAATGGGCACCCACTGATCATCTAGTATGGATTCTATACATTCAGCATCAACAGAGTCCAATAACGTGTACCACGTTACGAAGTAATCACCCAGATGCAACTCCAAATGCAGCAAAAAATCACATTTTGCAGAAAACAATTGGTTGCACTTGAAGCAAAACCAGACCTCCAATTCCTCGCTTTCAAGCATCAACTTTAAGACCGTATCCGGCAAGGAAGGGCAATCAAGGTCACGAGATATTTTATTTTCCATATCCTTGATCTTGACCTCCAGGAAACACTTCTTGGTTGCAACATCCCACGAGTCCCAAAGTTTCATTGCCTGAATCAAGAGGTTAATGAGGTCCATCTGCTCCTCCTCCAGCTTTTGTTCCTTGTCTGTGTTTTTTGGGGGCACCGACTCTTGCTTTTCTTTCTGATCTTTTGGACTTTGCTTGTCACCAGAGATTGCAGCATCAGATGGTTTCTTTGTGGTAGTTGTTTTCTTCTTGCGGTTGTGGCTGCCACGTCCCATATTGACAGGAGAAGAAGAGGATTACAGTCAAAAAGTAGTGGGAGAAGAGAGAGAAGCTTGGCAAGGGGACTGTTATGATTTGGTATGTGTTCAAGATAAGTGCTGTAAGGTTTTGTTTAACAAATGCAACTGGTATATGTATGGAATACTTGTGTTCTATCATTCTATGGTTGGCGGGGAAAAAAACAGTTACTAACTGTTAGCCTTGTGAACATATTCTGACGTGTGAATGTAAATTTTACTTTACACTTTGGGGAATTTTCCTTTTAATATTTCTTGACTGCTTTCTTGAGGATGGTTGCTTCGAAGGAAGTCATCTAGTTTTAAGAGCCGGTATCCAAGAAATGAGCTGGCACTTCTAAATCAGTTCTAAAGTTGGTTCCAACTTGGATCAGAGAAAGTTGTCTAATTCTATAGGTTTTTTCCCATTTGTCAATTGTTTTATTTTTTATTTTTTAGGGCTACGAGCACAAATTAATTGGCAAGGTTGGTCTCTTGCTTACTTCTGATGAATTGTTTTTGTAGAAATATATCACTACAAGATGCTACGCATTATTTAACTTTTCTGAATATTTTGCCAGAATATATTACAGAGTGGTAATACCAAGTTCTAGCTAATGCAAGCACCTCTTCAGGTTAAAATAGATATCAAATAAATGACTTTAATTGCTATAAAAAAATTAATCAAATTAAATGTAGGATTTACTCACCTAAAAGGAGGTGCTAGGCTTGGGTGTGTAAAAAACTTTTATATTCACAAAAAGTTAACTACAAAGCTTTCAGAATTTGGTGGACCCAACAACAATTTCAAGGAACGCAAACAAACTCTTAAGGGCCAGATCAAACAAACTTCAACTCACGCAGTGATCCATACAAGTACGATTAAAAACAAATATTAACACGTAAGACACATGAGCAACTAAGTGGCGTCCCAACGCGGTGCTTTCCTCATACGAGCAGCAAGCAATTCAAAAGGCATGTCAGCGAAGTCATCCTTCTTCCTCCCTTTGCTTGGTAAAAGCCCAAGATCGTCATCTAGATACTCAACCGATGCCTCATTGTTTGAGTGGAAGAGCCAGTGATCATGGTACTAGGTTATTTGTTTGTACTATTAAACCAGGTATTGCATATTTGAGCTCATTCAAGGCATGGAACCTTTCCTAGAAATATTAAGGACTCTGAAAAGTTATAATCATTTAATCTCTAATGGGAAGGACATGACAGAGTTATAAACTTACAATGCATAGGTTGAAAGAGGATAAAAAATTAATTTGCACAATTTAATTGAAAATCCTTCATGTCATATTACAAAACTGCAATTTGTAGAAATACATCTTACCAATAAAACCCAAAGAAAGAGTTGTGAAGCGGGTGAGGCCTCGTCTTATTCTTTAATGCCAGAGGCCAACCTTGAGTTGGCTTTCTGTTTCAGCTGCTTTGAATAACATTTAACGGAGCATTAATGAAAATTCTTACAGTTTCAAGATTTCTGACGTGAAGTTCTAATCGTCGCTTACTCGGACATGCTCAGCATAGACATCGGAGACGACACCTCACACCTTGTACTCCTATGTGCCATAGCCATCAATTGCTCAATCTTTGCCTTTGCCTTCTCCATGTACCTCCTTTCAAGTTCCGCCACCAGCATGATATACGTATGATTTCTCGGGAGCATCCCCTTCAACACCATTTCCTCAAAAAAGGAGCAAGCTTTGTCCAGTTTTCCTTCCTTACAGAGCCCATTCACCAACAGGGAATAAGTTCCTAGGTCAAGGCTTATGTTGTTTCTGAACATACAATCCAACAAGTAATCCAAGATCTTAACCGTCTTCCCTCGGCATCCCATTTTCAGCAGAGGCGAGAACGTCTTCAAATCAGGTTCGCAAGAGCTCTCTTCCATTTCTCGAAGCAACTTCAACGCAAGTTCTTCTTGCAGATGCTCACAAGCAGCAGTTATTATGTTATTATAAGTAGAATCGTTAGGTGAAATCCCATTCCTACTCATCTCGGTGAAGACATCGTATGCATCTCGCAGCCTTCCCGCTCTCCCCAAAATACAAATCAGAGAATTATAAAACCCTGTATCCGGACGGCAACCACTCGCCTTCATCTTCTCATACACCAATAAAGCCTCTTGCGTTTCCTTTGCTTTCCCCAATGACTGCATAACGATCGTATATGTGATGATATTCGGAGGGCAACCTCTTGACTCCATCTCCCTCGTAACCGACTCAACCTCGCGGAAATCCCTCATCGAGCAATAAGCCTCGACCAAGCACGTATACGTGATCACACACGGACTAAACCCGCTCCTCCTCATCTCCTCAACCATCCACCTTGCCTCCTCCATCTTACCAGCCTTACACCACCCGTGCACCAAAGTATTGAAAGTGACCACATCCGGCGGAATCCGGTCCCTTAACTCCAAAAACAAACTCCACGCCCTCTTCACACTCCTCTCCTTACACAAAGTGTCCAAAACCACATTCATCGCGGCAGTGTCTTTCGCAACACCAAACCGCTCAATCACTCGAAATGTCTCGACGGCATCATCCCACCGCCCGGCCCCGGCGAGCCTCCTCGTCACCTTCCCGATCGTTCTCAACGACACAAGCGATCCGACCCGCACCATCTCGTCCAACAAACTCCACATCAACTCGAACCGCCTCGCCTTCCCCAGAACATCCACCATAGCATCGTAATTCTCTGCCGAATGAGCGTAATTCTCCTGCGAGTCGGCCCAGTTGAAGAACCCAAACGCGGCGATCCAATCGTTGTTAAACCTCTTAAGCATCGATTCGACTAACGCCTTCGACGCCTTCACGGAACGGCAGTTCGAGTTGAGGGCTTGGACGACGGAGGCGGGGGACGGGAAGGTGTTCTTCAGGACTTTGCCGACGATGTCGGCGTCGGAGATGGTGATGACCGGCGGTTTGGTGGGAGTTTGGGGTTTGGGATTGGGTTGATTGTTGGTTAAGATGTCGAGTTTGGTGGGGAGATGGAAGTCGTCTTCGTGGGAGTCGGTTGGGGAATTAAACCAAACAGGTAGTTCGGGTGACTCTTTTTCTGGTGTTGTGGAGCAGAAAGTGGGTTTCCGGAGGAATGGGAAGTGGGTTCGGAAATGGGAAGTGAAGTGGCGGGTTCGGATCATGTTGTTTGGATTTTGGAACGGAATTGGGATTCGGTTGTTTGAAGGAAACGAGGAATGGGGAAATTTAGGTGTGGCTGTGAAGGTGGGATTTTTAAAGCCTCAAATTATCTCACATTGTTTTCACTAATGTGAAGATGAGATTTTTAGCTGTCTTGTTTTTTCCCCACGCTTTCACTTTCAGACATGTAAGTTGTGGTTATAAACTTGAAGTACCTTAATTGACATCGTTTTCACCGTTCGTATTTTACCAAACGACGTCGTTGGAGCTTGAACATGTAAACTCACCGGTTGAGTTATGTTGTGGGGTTTTTAAGATTTACTGATATGGTCTCAAATCATATTTGACTGGTTTGTTTGCAATGTGAGTCACAATATTCATGATTTGCAATCATTTTTATATAAAAAAATTACATTTTACACGTGAGTATGTAACACTTGTTGAAATAAGTATCAGTTAAGTATGGAAAAAACACTTTACCAGCATAACCCAACTCGCCGCAGGGCATTTTAAGGCCCAATAAGATGGCCTAATAAGAAAGATGGCATTTTAATGGTTTGTGGCCCAATAAGAAAGATGGGCCTATTACGTGACTGTTTGTTAATTTTCTGGTATTTTTAATCGTTCGTTCTTCCTTCCTTCCTCTGTCGTCTCGTCTCGTCTCGTCTCGTCTCGAGAAAAGGTAAGCACATATCTGATATCTCTCGCTCAAGTGCGATTCAGTTGTTTTCTGTGGAAATATTTTTGTTTTCTTTCTTTTTATCGATTTACATTTCGTCGGAATCAAGTATTAGTGATAGTAGTGGTGTTTCTTGGTTTTGCCCCCCAATTTGGGATAGATAATATTACCTAGATTGAGATTGGGAGGTCCCCCTATCCCAAATCAAACCTATTTCCAACGACTATCAGGTCGGAATTCGAATTTCGAGCAACAGTAAATTTTAGGAACTAAATCATTTCATATTCTCAATTGTCTTCTTTAGGGTTTTATGGCTCGGTGATTTGTCGTTGTCGAATTTCATGCTTCTACTACAGCAACAATACCTCACAATTAAAATAGACATTTTATAATGCTAGCAATTGAAATGTTAAAAAAACAGAAGTGAATTTGTCCAAAGTAGGAAAGACAAATAGGTTTCGTAGTGTTGAAAATTGGATAGTTATTACTAGAAATTAGTGGTCCAAAGTTGTCGAACAAGTTGGCTTCTTCGGCCTGAAAGAGGCGTACATGTATAAAAAATAAAAATCTATTTTTCAGCTTTTGGGTGGATAGCAGGATCGAGGTAGAGGAGGAGAAGATGTATCATCCAACCAGAGGAGGCGTTCGAGGCGGCCAAGATCGTAAGTCCTTTTCTTTTATAATCAAATAAATCCTGCTGTTTCTTTGTTTTCGTTTCATTTCCCAAAACAACAATCCAATTATGATGGGGAACAGAGTTCAAATGGGACGACGTGAAGGTGGACAAGCACCGGGAGAACTACCTGGGCCACAGCATCATGGCCCCCGTGGGTAGGTGGCAGAAAGGGAAGGATCTCCACTGGTACGCCAAGGACAAAAAGGCCGCTGCTTTGGACGCTGAAGCCGCCAAGGAAGAGATAAGAAGGATCAAGGAGGAGGAGGAGCAGGCCATGCGTGAGGCCCTTGGTCTGGCACCCAAGCGTGCCGCCCGCCCCCAAGGCAACAGGCTCGATAAGCATGAGTACTCCGAGCTCGTCAAGAGAAGCTCTACCGCTGAGGATCTGGGCGCTGGCCATGCTGAAGCTGCACAAGTTCAAGGTCTTGGCTTGTACAAGTATGTTTCTACTCTTTACTCTCTTTCTTTCCTTGTTAATTAACTAGTATACTATCAATAATCACTTTGGAATGTCACGGCTGTTGGTAGTAAACGACTCTCAAGTATTAGCTTTAGTTATTTCACACAAATTACGTCTGAATCTTATTTTTATCTTCACAAATTTTCACTATCTCTCTGTTTTATCTGTTCTATTTGTTAGCCACTAAGAAAAATTATAATTCTTCGTATTCATGCACATTCCACCTTTTTTGCACAAGATTAGTGGTCCATGTGTTTTTCCATGGTAAGAGTTCTAGCCAACACTCAAAAAGGAAATATTTCGATACTTCATGTGTATGCACCATGACATCAGTGTCACATTTTTCTCATTCTACACCTCTTGGTTGCTGTGTTTCTTGTGCACACTAAAAGAAGCACAAAAGTTTTTATGATAGATCTTTGTATGTCATCAATTGAGACTAGCTCACAATCATATGCGCCCCAACAAAGGGAGTTGCATCTTTCAGTTTACTGAGGATAGGGTAGATAACTCTCAAATAACAAAAGATGATCATATATGTTTACACACTATACACACCTCACCTTCTGCAACATCTATGAGTTTAAAAATTGTATCTATTTTAATTTTTATTTCTGTTAATAAAAAGAAGTTAAGCATGCTCCACCATTTCGGTATAGGATCAGTGGTCCATGTGTTTCTCATGGCAAGGTTGATGTTCCCCGAGAAAACAATAAGCAGTACATGGATCATTCTAGCACACTATTGTTTAACTCTCTATCTCTCTTTCTCTCTCTTTTTCTTTTTGACATCAGCAGTGTATTACCCTTTTGTAGATCACTGACATTTTGTTCTATTTTTTACAAAAAAATACTTCATTTGTGTTTTGATGTCATAATGGTTTTTATTCAGTGTTCCTATCAGAAAAATGCATTTGGTAACCATGCAACAATTACTCTGACCAACTGGGGCTAGTTCCGTTAGGAGATCCTTTGTCTTAAGATAGTCAAGACCAGAGATCGAATCCCAACATACTCATTCGCATGTTTGAGGTGTTTGAGATTTAGAATGGGGATGCATAGTAGACTAGATTAAACGGAAAAAATGCAATAACTGCATTCAAATTAGCTATATGGTTATGACTTATGATTAATGATATCTTTTGCTTTGTGAAGAGGGCACCAGACTCTAGGACAGTCGAGCAGTTTACCTGTGATGCCCAGTGATCCTCCATCAAATCCAGATATCAGGGATCCTATAGCAGCTTTTGGTCCTAGGCTTCCACAAGAAGCTCACAACAAAGAAGATGAAGAGAGTAAAGAGAAGAGACGGAGGGAAGAGAAGAGGCGCGAGAAGGAGAAGAGGCATGAAAGAAGAGAGAAAAGGCGATCTCATGATTCAGAAGACAAACAACAACACGGAAGAGATAAAAAGAGGAGGCATCACTCGCGATCAGACTGAGTTTTTCTTCTGACAAGTTCAGTCTGTTGTCTGTTGATGCATGCCTGTCCTGGAATGCTTAGACATGATCTTTGTAACTTTCCACTTATGTGACTCTTGTCGTTGTAATGTCATATCATGTATGGATGTTAAGAATGTATCATATGTTGTTTGAGGATCAGATAATTAGGTATTTGTCTCAGTAGGCCGTCACTATCCGAGGGTTGCATGCCCCTCAATAGAGCTGGATTTTCTTGGTCTGAGCAAGGTGTATTCTGTTGGCTTAAAAGGACAGAATCATAGAATTACACTTTCAAATGATGGTCAATTTCACAGGATAAGATGAAGCTGAATTGATGAGGTGGGTTTAGGGTGCTTTTCCTACTTATGTTGGTATTTGGTTACATGTTTTGATTCATTTTACTGTGAAAATTCTCTAGGACTTGGAAGGTGGTCGTTTGGAGTCTTCCAACTTCTAAATTTTCGAACATTTTTTTCCCCTGATAATTTGAAGTTTTTAACCTTTTACTAACTCTGGATAAAAATGAATTAACCGAGTATGGTTGTTTTGGGGAAAGAAGGAATGGGGAAGTGTGGATGTAAAAGTGGGGTTTTAAGGCCTCATGCTTAGTTTGTGGGGGAAAAGATGGCCCAATAAAAGATGTTTTTAATGGTTTGCTAAGGATGTCGGAGAAGTATGAGCCTGAGAAGGGAGAAAGAAGTTCAATTCAAACCCTTGGCAAGGCAAGTACTTGTGATAAATTTCTTCCACTGATTTTTCAAAGCTGTTTCTATAACATTTCGGTGAATTTTATGTTTCCCCATTAAATTTTGTAGTTTATTTTTGTTCTTTGCTCTCTACTTCATGTGGGCGTGAAGATGTTTTTGGTTTAGCTACGGATTCGATGTTGACGACATTTGAGTGCTCAACTAATCCATGCATTTTTGGGTTTTGAACTTGGTTTTCATCGGCTTTGGTTCTAGCATTTTGGCTACAACCACAAAGCATGTAACTTAAAATTAGTTGAGGTAGGTAGTAAAGAAAATGAAATTCGTTGTGAAGCATGGTTTTGGCACGTGAATCAACTTCTTTTATGTATTCATTTCCCAAGTCAAATCCTTGGAAATGGGAATATGATTGCTTTGATTTCTGTAACTAGGAGATACATCACCATTTACAAGTAGTACCACTAAAATATGTGGATGTGTAATACAGAAGTTTAACTTCTGAAGACAAAATTTTAGCCCTAAAACCCCATCTGATTTCTCCTGAAACTTCTATGGAACTTAAAAAATGCATATTCAAGGGTTACAGATTGGTGTTAGTGAAAGAATGGATGTTATCAACCTGTCAGCTTTGTTCCATCCATGTTCCAGCCAAGGCATGGAAACAATTGTAATTTAAGGCTATCTTTTCTGATAGAAAAGAATTTGCGGCTGCATACGTCCTCTTTTGCATGCGGTCACAACATCGTCCCAGCGTCCAATACTCTGCAGCAAACATACTGAATTTCATAAGACTTCTGTGACCAATGTAAGTCACGAAATGTTTCATAATATTTAAGCATACCTTCACTACTGCATCATTGAACATGAACCAGTTTTCATCTTCATCAACGTATGTGAAGCACATATAGTGGTACGAGTGATAGCAAACCTAAAAAGAACAAAGGAAGCTAACCATGAGCACAAAATTGTAAGGATGGTAGGAAGGAAGTTTATAAGGAAGAGAATAATATTAAAGACAACGGTCATCACATTCAAGCCACACCTCCTCGACATCCAACAAACATTCAAGACACACCTCCTCGGCATCCATCAAGCATTCAAGACACACCTCCTCGTACACATTCATCACAACGGGAACAAAAAAGAACAAAGCATATATAATCGTTAGTTTCAAATGTAATAAGATTAAGATTGATAAATAAAAAAGACAAGCAATAAGTCTCCTTCTTCTTCCTAAAATCCTTCCTCAATTTTTCTACATGGTATCAGAGCATCTCTGATCCGACCTCAGATTCCCCAAGGGTCATCACCGGTCTTCTCCTCACTGAGGGGGTTGAAGGCGGAAGAAAAACAACCCACCAACATCCAAACCCTCAAAATCCACAAAAAACCCCGACCCGAAAAAATCCCACCAAACCATGTCGGGAAACCACCACGAAAACCCTTCCCGTTTGGTATCTACTCTACTCAACGGGACAAATTACCTGTCCTGGGCTCGGGCGGTGTCCCTCTCCCTCAGCGGCAGGGGAAAGATTGGCCACATCACCGGGACCTCAAAGAAACCAGAAGGACCAGAAACGGAGGCCACACTGGAAGAATGGCAGACCTCTGATCACTTGGTTATGTCATGGATAATCGCATCCATGCAACCGCAGATAGGGGAGATCTTCCTCTACAAAGACAGTGCCAAAGAACTTTGGGATGCTGTTCAAGAACACTATGGGAAGGCGCAAGACTTTGCACACATCTTCAGAATCAAACAAGAGATAGCGCAATCAAGACAAAACCACAAAGGCGTCACTGAGTACCTTGGTACTCTCAGAAAAGCATGGGATGAGTTGGGGGTTTACGAACCACCGACAAACGACGCACTGATAATCGGAAAACGAACCGAACAAGACCGGATCTACCAGTTTCTGGTAGGTCTAGACCCATCCTTTGAAAACATCAGGAGTCAGGTGCTTATGGCTCCCGAGCTACCACCGCTTGCTTCTGTCATCGCCATGATCCTTCGCGAAGAATCGCGACGAAGGACCACAACTCCATCGCAAAACCAACCAACAACTGAAGCAGAAAATCAGGCGTTTTTCACCGGAAGATCACAAAACCAACACCAAAGCAACAAAAAACGGTATGGAAATCGGAAAGACGAACACTGCGAAAACTGCAAAAAAATCGGACATAGCAAAAACAGTTGCTGGTTTCTCTACCCACATCTCCGACCACCAAAAGACAACGACAGAAGAGGAGGAGGAGATGGAAGAGGAGGAGGAGGAGATGGAAGAGGCATATCTCACCGCACTGGAGGATCATCGGGCGGGAGCGGCTACATCGCCACCACCGAAGGCGGCAGCAGCCACTCGACCAACCCTAACCCTAATTTTTCTTTTCTCTCACAGGAATCGCACGGAATGTCAGCAGTCGGGTCGGGAGGATTATATACTCCAACGGATCCGACTCACGCAATCGGAGCAGCTCCGAATCCGAGTAACCGAGAGAACCTTTTCTCTCCAGCAAACATGGGCCTAGCGGGTTCTGAAGATGATATCCATCATCTTATAAATAAGTTGAATCAAGTTTTGCAAAACAAACCTCCATCTTCAGGTAATTTCGCAGGTATGATAAAAGCTCTTGAAAATCATATGTTAGTCCTTCAGTCTAAAAAAAATGAAAGTGATGTATGGATTATCGATTCTGGTGCTACCGATCACATGACAAACAATCCTAACTTATTGCTAGATCTTAAAAGGAACTTATCCATATTAAATAAATTTGTTAGTGTGGCTAATGGAAATCAAGTAGAAATTGAAGGAATAGGAAATATAAAATTATTAGATCAGATTGCAAAAAATGTTTTGTATGTGCCTTCATTTGAATCTAACTTGTTATCTGTTGCAAAAATCACCAAAGAACTAAACTGTAATATCATTTTCTCACCCAATGATGTTGTATTTCAGGATCGTATCTCAGGGAAGACGATTGGTAGAGGAAAACTCGTCAATAACCTCTACATTCTAGACAAAAACAAACAGGCATTGCATGTAGGCAATTTATCCAAACATGAGTTATGGCATAAAAGGATGGGACATCCGTCACATCCTGTTTTAAAAATGCTTTTTCCATCTATTAAGTCTGATTTATCTTGTGATGTGTGTAATTTTTCCAAACAAACTCGATTGCCATTTCATTTATCATCCATTAAAACAGGACACCCATTAGAATTAATACATTCTGATATCTGGGGACCAGCCCCAACTGAATCCTATAACGGGTTCAAATATTTTATCACCTTTATTGATGATTTTTCTCGTACCACATGGATTTATTTATTAAAATCAAAATCTGAAGTTTTTAATACATTTTGTACTTTCTCGAGTTTTGTGGAAAACATGTATGATTTCAAAATTAAAATTTTAAGGTCAGATAACGGTTCTGAGTACACCAGTAATATCTTCCAAAATTATTTAAAACAAAAAGGAATCTTTCATCAAACCACGTGTGTTAACACTCCTGAACAAAACGGTGTGTCTGAAAGAAAAAATCGTCACCTCTTAAATATCACACGTGCACTACTTTTTCAGAACCACGTTCCAAAAGTTTTTTGGTCTGATGCTGTTTTAACCGCGGCTTATCTTATTAACCGACTACCAAGTCCACGTCTTCAAAACAAACAACCATTGGAAATCCTAACTGGCCGGAAATTATTTCTTGATCACTTACGTGTTTTTGGATGCATTGTTTTTGTTCACAGGAAAAAGGATGACAAGTTTGATTATAATTCTCGTAAATGTATTTTCTTAGGCTATTCTTTTAGGAAAAAAGGGTACAAGTGTTATGACCCAAATAATTGTAAATTATATATCTCTAGGGATGTAAAGTTTGTCGAAAACAGTTCGTTCTTCCACCCAGACACTGAAGACAACGGATCTCCAACATCACCAAACTCCAATGATGCACCAATACCCATCACCTGCGATCCAGAAACCACCATGGTGACACCCAATCTCCAAGAAGAAGACAATGAAGAACCACACAACAACGAAGACGAAAACATTCCAAGAAGATCTACACGGCCTACCCGCCCACCAAAACACTTGCACGACTATATCACTTCCCATGTTTCTTACCCTATCCAAAATTACATATCATACGAACAAATAAAAACCCATCACAAAAGTTTTTTAGGAATTATAGATAAACATATAGAACCCAAAACCTACAATGAAGCACTAAGAGATCCAAAATGGAGTCAAGCTATGAAAGAAGAAATACAAGCCCTAGAGACAAACAACACCTGGATTCTAACCACCATGCCACAAGGGATTAAACCAGTTGGGTGTAAATGAGTATATAAAATAAAATACAATAGTAACGGAACCATAGAAAGGTACAAGGCAAGACTTGTAGCAAAAGGATACACACAAACCTATGGTCTAGATTACCTAGAAACTTTTGCTCCTGTAGCTAAAATGAACACAGTTCGTGTCCTTCTCTCTATCGCCGTAAACAAAAAATGGAACCTCTATCAAATGGATGTGAAAAATGCCTTTCTTCAAGGAAACCTCGAAGAAGAAGTATATATGATTCCTCCACCAGGTTACACATCCACGAACGAGGTATGCAAACTCAACAAAGCTATCTACGGGTTAAAACAATCTCCACGTGCTTGGTATGCCAAACTTAGCCACTGTCTTATTTCTTACGGTTTCGATAAATCTTCCGCTGATGCATCCATGTTCACCAAACATCATAAAACCACTACTACCATAATCTTAGTCTATGTAGATGATATCATAATCACTGGAGATAACGACCACGAGATCAACCAAATTAAACAACACTTAAAAACAAAATTTGATATTAAAGACCTAGGACATTTAAAATATTTTCTCGGTATAGAAATTGCATATTCAAAAAAGGGGTTGTTTTTATCACAAAGAAAGTATGCCCTCGACCTTTTAAAAGAAACAGGAAAACTTGGGGCTAAACCCGCAAATACACCCATAGAAACTAAACTAAAGGTAAACACTACTGAAGGAGAACCTATAAAAGATATTCAACAATATCAGAGACTTGTTGGAAAACTCATATATCTCACTGTCACAAGACCTGACATAACCTATGCTGTTAGCATTATCAGTCAATTTATGCACTCACCTAGAACACCCCACCTCGATATAATTACTAGGATACTTAGATACATTAAGAGAACTCCAGGACAAGGGATATGGATGAAAAACAACAGCTCTAACTCAATAATTGGTTTTTCTGATGCAGATTGGGCAGGCAGCCACGATCGCAAATCCACTACGGGTTTCTGCACATTTGTTGGCGGAAACCTAGTGACCTGGCGAAGCAAGAAACAAAACGTTGTTGCCAGATCCAGTGCTGAGGCAGAATACCGGGCCATGGCATCTACTACTAGCGAGCTCATCTGGCTTAGACAACTGCTTCTCGACATGGGGCAACCTTACCATCTCCCTATAAAAATGTTTTGTGATAACAATGCAGCTCGACACATAGCTCAGAATCCTGTCTTCCACGAAAGAACCAAACATATTGAAGTCGACTGTCACTTCATTCGTGAAAAGATTCAGGCAAAGGAAATCGAGGTTCCATATGTCCCCAGCAAAGACCAACTCGCCGATATATTCACCAAAGCACTTGATCAGCCACAAGCAAACTCTATCCTATCCAAGTTGGGTCTCTTCAACCTATTCCAGGACTCAACTTGAGGGGGCGTATTAAAGACAACGGTCATCACATTCAAGCCACACCTCCTCGACATCCAACAAACATTCAAGACACACCTCCTCGGCATCCATCAAGCATTCAAGACACACCTCCTCGTACACATTCATCACAACGGGAACAAAAAAGAACAAAGCATATATAATCGTTAGTTTCAAATGTAATAAGATTAAGATTGATAAATAAAAAAGACAAGCAATAAGTCTCCTTCTTCTTCCTAAAATCCTTCCTCAATTTTTCTACAAATAATAAGAATTATAATTCTCGACTCTTCTAGAAAATATAAAAGCTTTAAAAAAGTCATCATAAGATCTTGTTAGCATACCATAGAAATCAGTGTATACATATTTTCCGTGGCTAAGCCTTGAAAAAGGAGGGCTAAGTCAAGTTCATCGGTGATAAGCGACAGTATTGTGGATATATTTTCCGCACTTTCACCTGAATTTGGCCATCCCAGAACTACGACAACAGCCAAGGTTTAAGTGTTACTATCTTGATTGAAATCGAAGGTTAAATACTTCACGATTTCTCTGACCAGTTAATTACCTATGGTAAGAAATTGTGGTAGATTTGAAACGATAAAATTGGTGTTTCCCTGCTTCCCGCAACCTCCTGCTTCTTTATCGCAGATAGATGGGCAATCTGCTATGACCAACTTCAGAAGTTCCACAAACGGGCTATTGGCATATTTAATCTGAGAAAGGAAAAAAAACCGTAATCTATTAGAATAAATTAATAAATTATCAGAAAAAACATTAGTGTATAATAACAGAAGAGATGCCTTATTCGTTCGAAGCGCATTTGCGTTGACGTTGTGAAAAAGCAATGTGTATTTTTGGTTGTACGTAATGCTGCAACGAGGGCAGTATTTCTGCTCACAGATGTCCATTGCAAACAGTTTATGTGTGATACATTCTATTGATCGACAATCCAAAGAACTAGAGGAATCTCTTTCCTCTGATTTTGGTTGGTGCTCAGAAGACCCTGATTCTGATGCTGTATGTAGGCAGTTAAGTATCATAATAAGCGCTTCCGATGCATCATTCATTTGTCCCTGTCCCAAATAAGTACTACATTACGTGTCCATATTAGAAAGCAAAAAAAATAATCAATAGTGTTTTCAAAATCACGCAAGGATGAGGGAAAAGATCAGTTAGAAGAAGCAGAAGACGTTACCTCCTTAAAGAGAGCACTATCAGAGGATAAGTTGCTCAAAGCAGACCGCACATGATTAGGAGTTATTAATTTTGCTATGGAAGAATTCATGACAGTGAAGACTTCCACTAATGAACAGACAAGGCAAGGACTTCCAACATGAATGTGTGTCGAAGAGGATCTCACGAGTGCAAGCCGAAATGGTCTCAAATGCCAAAGTGACTGACTTTCACGCAGACAAAAAAAAATATCGTAAAATAGGTACGAAGTCAAGCAGTTAAAAGAATGGAGATATCACTGCAGAAACTTAACATGATGCAAACCTGAATGATCACATTCAGAAAACAATTGTGTTCACCGCACTCATTTTCTAGGCCCGCCTTAACAAAATATTTTCTACTCAGATCTACACCTGCACCTTCAATAAAAGAAATAAATCAAAAGTTGCTACATTTTTGTCCATGAGAGCCATATCGGATGCTAGCTTGTAATCTAGAGAAACTTAATTAGAATACACTACGATATTAGATATACAGAGTAAGCTCCATTATCATTTTGTAGATGTTCGTGACAGGTCGAAACAGTAGCTGGAGCAGAATATCTATCATATATATGGCTATGGAAAGAAAGTAGCACAACTATTTCTAGTAAGTCTTTTACTCTGAGCTTGAATTTCATAATACTTATGCCTCTACACACGAACGCAAAATCAAGTGTCCACCCCTACTGTATTTTAGTATTTCCAAGCAGTGACAGCAGTATACCCCAGCCTCCCCCTACATGACCAGACAAATAAGCACTGGTTAGAATGTAGTATTTCCTGGTTTCCATTGCTAATGTTTTCTCTTCCCAGCGAAAACAAGGAATAATAGCTTGAAAATGTAATGAATATGTATTTCAAAATAAAAATATTAGGATCAAGTAAGTTGGGAGTAATCTACAGAACTATGGTGGCATTAGGCAACACAAATAACAGAGGGAATTTAGATATAACTGGTTGCTACTTTGTCATGCTAGCTTAGCCATCCACCGTCATCTGATTAATATACTTCGCTGTCTGGCAAAAGCCGCAAAACTACCAGGTCTAATGACCTTTGCCAATGAAATGATTTAGTGAAACAAAATGGGACATCAGAGAAGTGATTTCTTTTGACCATGGTAACATAACATCCACATAAAAGTCCCATTTATTCAATGAATCGAGGATCGCAGTTTGGCAAGAGAATCAAAGCACTAAACGAAATTTATGAAGCAATACTATTGTCATTTTTTGTGGATCAATGAAACATTAACACAAAATATGCAGGAGTTTTACTTTGTTTAAATTCTTTGTTAGAGTGGATGTTCGTCTCAATAGAAGGCCCATCACGTGCTTTTGTTTTCTCAGCTGAATTATCTGAATTCTGCAAATTGTTTGGCGTTGTCATATCACCTAAATGCATGCAATATCAATAGAATCAAAACACAAAACATTATTTATAGAGCGATACTATTATTATTTTTTATCGATCAATAAAAGATTAATACCAAATGTGCAAGAGTTTTTACTCTGTTTATGTTTGCTATGAGTGTGGATGTCGGTGTCTGTAGGAGGCTCATCAAATGCTGTTGTTTCCTTCATTGAACCATCAAAACTCTGTGAAATGTTGGGCTTTGTCATATCACCTAAATGCATGCAATATCAATAGTATCAAAACACTGAACGATATTTTTAAAGCAACATTATTATTGTTTTTGTGGATCAAAAAACGATTAATACCAAATATGCAGGAGTTTTTACTCCATTTATGGCATTTTTGAGTGTGGATGTCGGTTTCCGTAGGAGGCTTGTCAAATGCTGCTGTTTTCTCCATTGAACTATCTGAGCCCTGTGAAGTGTGTGGCTTTGTCATATCACCTAAAAGCATTCCTTCATCGGAAGGCTTAGAGGAAACAATTAAGTGATATCTTTTAGTTGCGTTTTGACATAAGTTGTTATAAAAATTCAGGGGCAATCTGATGCAACTTGGACTTGATAATTGACCGAAGACTGTTTACCTCCACAACGCCTTCATCTTTTAAATCAGCATCTGGTCTGCTTTCCTGTTTGAAGTTGTCAGCATCTGATAACAATTGAGATTCCGCTTCATCATCTTCATTTGATTCTGAACAATGCATGATATTTTCAAGACTTTCCCTACAAGAAGGTTCCCAAGAATTAATTCTTCAGCCAAATGTGAAAACTACTACCAGACAGAAAAGAAATCATTGAGATTGCAACTCTTTATATCAGAATTGTCATGATTATCAGTATCAATTAAAGCACTAATATGTGTCTCCATTACATTATTTGAAAATTTCTCTGAAGCTTTACTCAGATGTTTTTGTGTCATAAAATGGTTATACTATGCAAATATTCAAGTCAAGCAAGAAGCAAGGAAGTATTATGTAAGCTTTCCTTACCCAAATTACAACTAATAACTAAAACATGCCATGAAAAATGATAAAACTGACCTAACTGAACAATTAAATAGGAAAAACAAAACAAATATGAGTTTTGAGTGCCAGAAAATAAAGGATAAAAGAGAAAATTACGAGACAGAAACTTACGACTTTCCAGTGCTCACTTCTTGAGTAGACTCCGGACCACTTGATTCATGAGGAACCTAAAATTTTGCAACAATTAGAACTATAGTAGGAGATAGTAAGCATAAATTACCATAGAAAAATTACTGAAACGACGAAAACACCTCTGACACCAATGTACTCTTGGACCTTCTGCCTCTCTTTTTCTTATTATCCAATTTATCCTTCTTTTTAGCACTGCGCAATTTCAAGTGTTTCCTTCCTGTGACTGTGCTCTTCTTTGCATCCACATGAAGCAATTCTTCTTCTGCAGCATTGGACCCCTCTATTGTGCCTAAATGCAAGCAATATGAATAGAATCACAACTGTATACAGTATTTATATGACACGATTATATTTTTAATGGATTGGTGGAAGATTAATAACAAATATGCAGTAGTTTTTACTTTGTTTATGTTCTTTGTGAGTGTGGATGTCAGTTCCCGTAGGAGGCTCATCACATGTTTTTTTCTCCATAGTGCTATCTGAACACTGTGAATTTTTTTGCTTTGTCGCATTACCTATAAATGCATGAAATATGAACAAAATCAAAACACTAAACAATATTCATAAGATACTAAGATTTTTTTAATGGACCAATAAAAGATTAATACCATATAAGCAGTAGTTTTTACTTTGCTTATGTTCTTGGTGAGTGTGGATGTCGGTCCCCATAGGAGGCTCATCACATGCTGTTTTTTTCTCCATAGTGCTATCTGAACACTGTGAATTTTTTTGCGTTGTCGCATTACCTATAAATGCATGAAATGTGAACAAAATCAAAACACTAAACAATATTCATAAGATACTAAGATTTTTTTAATGGACCAATAAAAGATTAATACCATATAAGCAGTAGTTTTTACTTTGCTTATGTTCTTGGTGAGTGTGGATGTCAGTCCCCATAGGAGGCTCATCACATGCTGTTTTTTTCTCCATAGTGCTATCTGAACACTGTGAATTTTTTTGCGTTGTCGCATTACCTATAAATGCATGAAATATGAACAAAATCAAAACACTATTTTTTTCATAAGATACTAAGATTTAATGGACCAATAAAAGATAAATACCAAATATGTAGTAGTTTTTACTTTGTTCATGTTCTTTGTGTGTGCGGATGTCAGTCTCTGCTGGAGGCTCACCAAATGCTGTTGCTTTCTCCATCGAACTATCAGAACATCGTGAATTGTTTTGCTTTGTCATGTTACCTAAATGCATGGAATATCATTATAGAATCAAAACATTAAATGGTATTTATAAAAAGCTACTGTTATTGTTTTTATAGATAAAAAAAATTAATACCAAATATGCAGTAGTTTTTACTTTGTTCATGTTCTTTGTGTGTGCAGATATCGGTCTCTGTTGGAGGCTCACCAAATGCTGTTGCTTTCTCCATCGAACTATCTGAACATTGTGAATTGTTTTGCTTTGCCATGTTACCTAAATGCATGGAATATCATTATAGAATCAAAACATTAAATGGTATTTATAAAAAGGTACTGTTGTTGTTTTTTTATAGATCAAAAAAGATTAATACCAAATATGCAGGAGTTTTTACTCTGTTTAGGTTCTTTGTGAGTGTGGATGTCGATCTCTGTAGGATGCTCATCAAACACTCTTTCTTCCTCCACTGAACTCTGTGAAATGGTTGGCTTTGTCATATCACCTAAATGCGTGCAATATCAATAGAATAGTAAAAAGAATATTTATAAAGAAATTCTACAACAACAACAACAAAGCTGCTTTAAAAAAAGGCAACAAAAGCCTTATTAAACCGAAGATTGATGTCAAATATGAAGGAATTTTTACCCTGTGTATGGCCTTCGTGAGTGAGGATGTCAGTCTCCGTAGGAGGTTCATCAAATGCAGTTTTTTTCTCCATTGAGCTATCCGAGCCCTGTAAAGTGTTTGGCTTTGGCATATCACCTAAATGCCCTCCATCGGAGGGCTCAGGGGCACCATCAATTGTCATCTTTTGGTTCAGTTTTGAGATAAGCTCTTCTAATAAAATTTCATAGACACTCTGATACAGTTCCGAGTTATTAATAGTTGACTCAAGACTCTTTTCCTCCACAACACTTTCATCTTTTAAATCAACATCTGGTCCGCTTTCCTGTTGCAAGTTATCAGCATCTGATAACAATCGAGATTCCGCATCATCATCTTCATTTGATTCAGAAGCATGCATGCTATTCACAAGACTTCCCCTGCAAAGAAGTTTCCTAAGACAGACTTCAGCCGAATGTGAGAAACTACTAATAAACAAGAAATCATTGAGATTGCAACTCTTTAGATCAGAGTTATCATGATTATCACTATCAGATAGAGGGCCGATATGTGGCTCTGGCTCCACTACATAATATGAAAATTTCTCGGAAGCTTACTCAGATGTTTGTGTGTCGTGATGACTATTCTATGCAAATATTCAAGTCTGGCAAGAAACTTGGAAGTGATAATGTTAATTTTCTTTTACTCAAATGACAACTAATAATTAAAATTTTCCATGCAAAACTAGAAAACCAAATGAAATGAACAATTCAATGGGAAAAACAAAACTGCAAGCATGAGTTTTCATTGCATAAAATAAAGGATAAAGAGAAAATCACAAGACAGAAACTTACGAGTTTCCAGCGCTCACTTCTTGAGTAGACTCCAGACCACTTGATTCATGAAGAACCTGATATTTTGCTAGAATTAGAACTAGAGTAGGAAATAGTTAGCATTTACCACAAAGCAATTACCGGAACGACGAAAGCACCTCTGGCACAGATGTATTCTTGGACCTTTTGCCTCTTATTTTCTTTTTCTTTTGCTTCTTAGCATTGCGCGATTTCAAGTGTCTGCTTCCTGTGTCTGTGCTCTTCTTGACATCCTCATGAAGCAATTCCTTTTCTGCAGCATTGGACCCCTCTATTGTGCCTTTTCCCAGTATATCTTCAATCCGGGCCTGCAAAGGTATAAACATACAGAGACACTTTAAAGTCTTGATGTGCGAGCACAAGAAGTGAAAAATAAGCAGCATCGTCGATACATTATATTAAAATGAATTTCGTAATCAAATAGGAATTTTGTGATATTACATGCAGGAAGGAAGTCATCAGAGGCAAGAAAATGGCTCCATAGTTTAGAACAAAGGCTGAATCAATCAGCCACTCCATTGACCTAAGCTCATGCATGCTCCGAAGCATTTTTACATCAATCACGTGAACCTGAAAAACAAGAATTAAATCATAAGAAGAAAGACATTATTATTATTTTCTTTTTTTGCAGCTGTATCAAGTTAGGAAGAGACCTCCTTCATTATACCGTCAAGTCCTTGCTGAAGCACAAATTTCATGGGGACCTTTCCTGCTTTTCCAAGTATTGAGGTGATAGCACCAGAACTCATATAAATGCCATCCTTCAAATGTTTTGCCATTTCACTGGGACTCTCTTTCCAGCTTTGGAGAAGGGTGATAATGGAAGAGTCACACGCTTCAACAAAGTCTTGATTTTGGTCATTCTGTTCTTTACACCTTTCATCTATCTCCTTGACCAAAATGGAATGGAGAAAAAATAGAGCATTCCTGTGGACCATGAAATCACCTTTTCTCTTATTAAGATTCTCTAGAATTGTGGAATGCAGACGAAGTACATCGTGGACTCCTCTTTGCAACTCTATGTTTGCATTAATCAGACGATCCCAATCTCGAAGTTGTTCTTTCACTGGGAAATCAGAGTAAATCCAACATATCAGCTCATCCAAATCAACCGCATCCACAGCCTCAACATCTTCGCTCGGGAACATCTCGGTACCTAAAATCAGTCTAGTTTCATTTTGGTTGAGTATTACCCTTGGAAGTGCAGATGCATAGTGACGTGCATTGGCACGACTATCAAAATACGTATCCCCGCCATTCTCGTCTAATTCAGTAGCTTCTATGAGCTCCTCCAGGACGTTTAAGGTGTAGTCGAGCTGTTCACTTCTCAGAAACCACAAGCATAGAAGTTCATCGCCACGTGCAAAGACGTATGCAAGTTGGGCGGTACACGGATCGGTTAAAACACAAGACATCCCGCGTTGCCTGATCAAATCAACGTGTGACGAGGCGAGGCACTTATGCTTAATCAGGAACAACATTTTCCTGTAGAATTTCCGAAGCAGACTCGTTCTTTCCTCGTCATCTGAAGGAGGCCAATCCCACACCGGCCAATCTCCTCCACCAAAATACGCACCGTCACCCCTCGATTTCCTTTCCTGCTCGACCATTTCCACTGCGGCCTCAATATCAACCGGTTTCCACCTCCCACCAACAATCCTCCTCATGGTTTCTTCATCAATATGCGAAGGCAACAGCTCCGTTTGAAGTTTGGGAAGTTTTATGCATCGCCAAATGTGCACCGGAAGAGATCCATCGAAAGGAACCAAACGCATGCACTCCGAACATAAACGCGTTTCCCACATTCTGTAATCTTTCAACAGCTGCACTCCTCCGGCAATGATCACGGAAGCTTCGGGATCGGAAAACCAGAAAGTCTTCAAATCACAAATCTTTACCTTCAAGAAGGCCCGCTGGGACTCGGCGGACATTATTCCCAATGCCAGCCGTGCGGCAAGAATCCGGTCGATGCCCGCAAGGACCTGCTTCTCGATTGCCGGGTGGATTCTGATAAGAAGTTGAGCGCTGAGGGAATCCGCGAAGGCGACGGCTTCCTTGAAGTCCGACGGGAGCGTCTCGTCTTCGGTTATGGTGGTGCAGTGTCGGTTTAGCACTTCTAGGAGGGCAATCTTGCCAGAATTGCCGGGGTTGGAGCGTTTGGGTTTGGACTTGAACCTTTTCGTCATCTTGAGGGCTGTTGGATTGGATTGGAATGGAGAATTAGGGTTTGTGGTTTTGGAGGTCGAGAGAGTGGAGTGGCGGTTTGGAGAGATGGGGAATGGCCGGAGGGAGTTGGTAGTTGGTCCGCATGTGATGGGAAATTGTGCGATCAGTCCATAATTTGTGGTCAATTAGTAATCGATTTTGAAAAGAAATTTTTACTTTATTTTTGGAAGAATTTGTTTTACTTTGTATTGGAATTTTCTTTATCCATAATGAGTTGGTAGAAAATCCCTTAATTCACCTTTCGTATTAGTTTAAGACGTTCGAGAACTAGATGGAAATATAACTAGAAGTGATCAATCACGTAAGAAGACATTGAACTTGGGTGGGATCCTTATGTCCCCTTTCCCTAATTAAACATTCAAGAACGACCTAGTGGGATACTCTACGAGGATGTTGTTTTCATTGATTTTCATCTAAGGAATTAAATGTCAAAAAGTCATTGGAGTGATCATATTTATCGAGCTTATAGATTTTTGCTTCCTTGAAATCGCCTTAATCATTAGATGTTTATCATATGGCTGACCGTATAAATTCAACACCTCAGGGAGGTTGAACTAGAAAACATGAATTAAGGGAAGAATTAGATTCCTCTAGTCTTTCGTGTTGATATTGCAAACCTCAAACAACAAATAATTTTACAAAAAAAAAACATGAACTTATCAGAAAAGAAATGGTACTAAAACAATAGGTGTCAATATCCGATATTTTTTGCAAAAACCCACATTCAAACGGTTATCTTCTCCTCGCCCGCCAAATTTAAATTACACCGAAATTACATCACCACCATCGTGCTTTCCACCACACCTCCGCTATCACTTCAATACGACGAAAAGGCGTAACTGCAAGAAGAAAGCCACCGAGTAACTGAAGAAATTGTGTATGTATGATTTTTGTATATTGATTTCAAAATAATACGGATACATGTATATATATGAGTTTTGTTTATTTCCTAATACAAGATCTAGTCGTTGTCATTTTATGAGTGAATGTTGTGTTGCCTTTGGTGAAGATTTGCTGGATGAATGATTTGCTTGATTGAGGATGTGTGTCCATATACGGCTGTGATGACCGTTTGTGTCTGAGCCGTTTATATTTCAACACTCCCCCTCAAGTTGTGTCCGGAAGAGATTGAAGGATCATAACTTGTCAATGATGTTATTGAATTGTTTTTGATCTAATGACTTGGTGAAGATATCTGCGAGTTGGTTTTTGCTTTGAATATAAGGAACTTCGATTTCCTTTGCTTGGATCTTTTCTCTAATGAAATGACAGTCCACTTCGATATGCTTTGTTCGTTCGTGAAACACAGGGTTGGAAGCTATATGTCGAGCAGCGTGATTATCACAGAACATTTGCATTGGTCCTTGGCATGAGATATGCATTTCCTTTAGAAGTTGTTTAAGCCAAGTGAGCTCGCTTGTAGTAGATGTCATGGCTCTATATTCTGCTTCTGCACTTGATCTTGCCACCACATTTTGTTTCTTGCTCCTCCAAGTGACTAGGTTTCCACCAACGAATGTGCAAAAACCAGTAGTGGATTTGCGGTCGTGGCTGCCAGCCCAATCTGCATCAGAGTAGCCAATTATTGAGTTAGAATTATTATTTTTCATCCATATTCCTTGACCAGGTGTTCTTTTCAGGTATCTGAGAATTCTATCTACAATGTCAAGATGATGAGTGTGGGGAGCATGCATAAATTGACTTATTGTACTAACAACATAAGTAATGTCGGGTCTGGTGACAGTGAGGTAAATAAGTTTCCCTACTAACCTTTGAAATTGTCCTATGTCTTTTAGAGGTTCTCCATCAGTGGGACTTACCTTTTGGTTTGTCTCAATAGGAGTATTTGCAGGTTTGGAACCTAATTTTCCTGTCTCTTGGAGTAGGTCAAGGACATATTTTCTTTGGGATAAAAACATACACTTTTTGGAGTGTGCAATTTTAATGCCTAAAAAGTATTTCAGGAACCTTAGGTCTTTAATGTCAAATTTGGTTTTTAGGTAAGTTTTTACTAGGTTGATTTCATTATCACTATTCCCAGTTATTATGATATCATCTACATATACAAGAACAATGATGGTGTTGGTATCGTAATGCTTAATAAACATGGATGCATCAGCAGAACTTTTCGAAAAACCAAAGTGGAGAAGAGAGTGACTGAGTTTTGCATACCATGCTCTGGGGGATTGCTTCAAACCGTAGATACATTTGTGAAGTTTGCAAACCTGATTCTGGGAACAAGCATAGCCTGGAGGTGGGGTCATGAAGACTTCCTCTTCAAGGGTCCCCTGAAGGAAGGCATTTCGGACATCCATTTGAAAAAGGTTCCAACCATGGTTAATAGCAATAGATAAAAGGACCCTAACAGTATTCATCTTTGCAACAGGAGCAAATGTCTCCTGATAGTCAATGCCGTAAGTTTGAGTGTACCCTTTAGCGACTAACCTAGCTTTATATCTATCAATCGTCCCGTTACTATTGTATTTGATTTTATATACCCATTTGGATCCTACAGGTTTGGTTCCCATTTTAAGGGGGACCATGAACCATGTATGATTCCTTTCTAAAGCTTCTAATTCATCTTCCATGGCCTTAACCCATTTTGGATTTCTTAGAGCTTCGTGATACGAAGTTGGTTCTTGGTGAGAGTCCATTGTAGTTAGAAACTTGTGATGATTAGGAGTGACGGCTTTGTAAGAAACGTAATTTTGAATAGGATAAGTAACATTGTAAGTAACAAAGTCTCGTAGGAGACACGAAGCACGAGTTGGTCGTGAGGACCTTCTTGTAGGGGTTATTCCTGTATTACCTTGATCTTCATTATGCACAATATTCTCATTACCTATATTACCTGTGATATTGTGGTCTCCCCCTTCTTGAGGGATTACTGTTTCCTCAAGACCTGAAGGTATTTCTTCAAATAAATCCATAGTCGGGAGGGAAGGAGATGTCTCATCTTGACCTGCAGAGAGGTTATCTGTAGTCCTAAAATAAGATTCGTTTTCAAAGAAGGAGACATCCCTAGAGATATATAGTTTACATTCTTGAGGGTCATAGCATTTGTACCCTTTTTTTTGGTATGAGTATCCAAGGAAAACAGTTCTGACAGAGTTAGGGTCGAATTTGTCCACCCTTTTTTTATGAACATAACAAACACATCCAAAAATTCTAAGGTGATTGATGCTCATACGTCTACCATTTAATATCTCAAGGGGTTGTTTATGCTGAATAAGAGGACTAGGAAGACGATTAACAAGATAAACAACAGTTAATATGGCTTCAGACCAGAAAATTTTAGGAATATGGTTTTGAAATAACAAAGACCTAGTGACATTAAGAAAGTGACGATTTTTCCGTTCAGAAACATCATTCTGTTCAGGGGTGTTGATGCAAGTAGTTTGGTGAAAAATACCTTTAGTTTTCAAAAAATGTTGAAAAACATTGCTAGTATATTCTGAGCCATTGTTAGACCTAAGGATTTTAATTCTAGAGTCATACATATTTTCTACCAAGGTGACAAATTCACAGAAAACGAAGAAAGCATCAGACTTTGATTTAAGTAAATACAACCACGTTGTGCGGGAAAAATCATCGATAAAAGTGATAAAGTATTTAAAACCGTTATATGATTCTACCGGGGCAGGTCCCCAGATATCTGAGTGGATTAATTCCAAGGGCTTCCCTGTTTTAATTGTGGAAGAATAAAAAGGCAGTCTACTTTGTTTTTCCAAACGACAAATATCACAACATAAATCAACTTGAATAAGCAAATTGGGAAATAAATGTTTTAAAACGACATATGATGGGTGACCCATGCGCTTGTGCCACATTTCAGGAGACTGATAGGACACATTATTAGCCTGTAAGAAATTTTCGGAACTATCAAATACGTAAAGGTCATTTATAAGAGTGCCCCTACCAATCGTCCTCCCTGATAGACGGTCCTGAAACAGTACGTCAAAGGGTGAGAAAATAACATTACAGTTCAATTTTCTAGTGACCCTTGCAACAGATAATATGTTAGATGTGAATGATGGAATAAAGAGTACTTCTTCAGGTATATTATTCAAAAAAAATGATTCTCCTACTCCATCAATTTCGACTTGGTTTCCATTAGCAACAGTAACTCGATTATTTATTTTGGGGTCAAAATGAATATTATTTAATAAATTTTTATTTCCTGTCATATGGTCTGTGGCACCCGTATCTATAATCCATGTATTACTAGAATTAACGTGATTAGCTCTGGAATTAAAAGGATCATTAGGAGAGTCAATACCTGAGAGATTACCTGAGTGTTGACCCTGATTTTGACTCTGGAGAAGGCTATTCAACTGGGCTAGTACCTGACCCATTTGTTGCTGGACCGTGGGCTGAGAAAAACGGTGGTGGTCTGGGTTTATCGGATGCACTCGTCTGTGGACATCGGATTCGGATCCGGGTTGATCCGCGCAAGTCTCGGATATAAAACCCCGAGAAGAAGTCCCAGATCCGACTTGTCCCCATTTGTTCCAATCGCCTCCGCCGCTAGGGTTTGGGTTTCCGGAGGTAGGGTTAGGGCCTCTGCCGCTCCCGCTTATGTTTCCGCCTCCCTCTCCACTCCGATCTCCCACCCTATCTGCCGCATCTGAACGATGGTAGTTATTAGACAGCGAGACGAAGGTGGCCTTTTTCATCATCAGGATTGAGGAATTTAGGCGATATTGCTCCACCAACCAGGTTGCCTCCTCCATCATGATGCTAGCCCTACCAGCTGAGGGGACAGACCCAACGCACCGCAATCTGCTTCAAATGCGGCATACGATTTCGCGAATCCGAATTTAGGATTCACTTGAACGACCATCTCATCTCGTACTTTACGGCGTCTCTTTTGCGGATTAATGCTGCCGATGCCCGGTCGATTAGTGCGATCAATGCTGGTTTAGGGGACCCAGTCGATCTTGACTTAATGCTGGCTCAGAAGAAGGCAGGAACTTTGATTCCGGGAAAGCCCCCTCTGTCCACCGATTCCGAGCGAACAGGGTTGCTGAAAGAGATGGGCGAAAAGTTGAAGTCTCTGCATCATCACAGTAGCTCATCAGACTGCAAACATTGTTACTATTCTGTTCCTTGTCATAGTTCTTAGATACAATAATACGTTTTTGAAAAAACTAATTTCACACTTAATAAATACAGTTGGTTCTACAAAACCAATTTGGTATCGTAGAATTTTAACTGCGATGATATCCCCTCCTAAATCTCAAAAATCAATTTGTTCTGACACTTTCAACAGGTAGACCCCAGAATCCTTAGGTTCTAGTGTTGAAGGAAGCACAGATCTGCATTGGTCACATGAAAGGAAAAAAATCAGTACATATACATACAATAAAAAATCAAGTTCGAAATTATAATAATAAACTTTTATGGTATAAAAAGGAAATCAAGTTCCAATTTTTTTTCTTCTACGTTAGTGAGTTCTTCCATCAACAGAATTATTTTACCTTATCGTCATACTCACTTATGCTGTGAAAAGGAGAAATGCAACTAATTTGAAATTCTTAAATCATTTAGACCATCACCAAGAGCATCCCTTATCGGGATGTTTTTCCCGGTCATCCGGGGTGGGTTGAAGTCATCTTCGCCCGGGTCGTCGACCCGGGCGTTCCTACGCCCGGGTCGATGACCCGGTCGTCCCGGGTTAGCCAACCCGGACGCGTCACGTGGTGTGTCCGGGTTTTTTTTGTAATTTTTTTTTAGTTTTTAGTTTTATTTATTTGTTAAATATTTATTGGTTAAATATTTATTTTAGATGTTAGGTTGATTTATTTGTTGGAGATGTTGGGTTTAATTTTTATTTGGTTTAAATATGTTGGGGTATTATTTATTTGTTGAAGATGTTGTATTTAATTTGTATTTGGTTTAAATACGTGGGGATATTATTTCGTAAATAATTTTATATTAAAACTATACAGGAATTCTCAAGTGAGCCCAGAGCTTAATCAAACTAAATTAAGCCCCCACAATATCCACCACTCATTTCAAAATGTAAGGTAGATTAAGAAAAAAACGGTTATGCTAATGAATGGTGAGATTAACTTTAAATAAGAACCAATGGTGAGACTGTATGAGGCTTAAACTAAATTTGATGAGCCCTGGGCTCACTAGAACTTGACCCTAAAACTATATTAACACACTTAGATTGGAACAAAGCTACAATACACCGCTTAATTGAAATTAAAGCAGATTTACAACGCTTAAACGGAAAATGACATCAACTCCTTACGTACATTTGCTAGCTGGATTTCGTCCTCCTCAGTCATTAAACCCAGCTCTTTAAGCTTCAGTAGTTGTACGTATATATCATAGAGTTTTTCCTTAGCACGTCGGTTCTCTTTCTTTCTTTGAAACTCCAACTTGCGTTCTCTGAATGCCAGTTCTTTGTCTTTTACGGTGGTGTGTTCAGCAAGACGAGCAACCAGGTTTGTAACATGCACTTCTTCATCATCGGCTACCTCTTTACCTTTCTTTTTGGTTTTTTTGATACCGGTAGGACGATGTGCGAAATTTTCAGGGATCGTCGTAGGAAAATTAGGAGGCGAGCTTTCATGGCCTTCCTCTTCGAATGGCTCCGTCCGACTTCGTTTAGTGGAGGACCCGGAGCCAGACGGGTCAGTACAACTTCGTTTATTGGAAGACCCGGAAGATTGTCTGTTCGAAAAATTGCGTATAGAGCCCAAGGACGTAGTGGAAAACTCAATGTTATCCTAGAGGCTGTAGCGTCGTATGACCTCTGGATATGGCATTCCTTCTTCGGTGTTCCAGGGTCTTGTAACGACCTAAACGTCCTTCAGCGGTCTCCTGTGTTTAATAATGTCTTAGAAGGACGTGCGCCTACTGTCCAATACTCTGTCAACGGTCATCCTTATAATATAGGATATTACCTTACAGATGGTATTTATCCGCAGTGGGCAGCTTTCGTGAAGTCTATCCCTTTACCCCAAACTCCTAAGGACAGATTATTTGCACATTGTCAAGAAGGAGTGCGTAAAGACGTCGAACGTGCATTTGGAGTGCTGCAGGCGCGGTGGGCAATCATAAAAGCTCCTGCTCTTGCGTGGAACGTTGACCTGCTGAGCAAGATCATCATTGCGTGCATCATAATGCACAACATGATAGTAGAGGACGAACGAGACTCATATTCCACTCTTTATGATACAACAGAGTTTGATCATGACCTCCCGCCCAACTTAGGGGGCACATCAACTCTGGGTTCGAATCAGTTCTCCACCGGTCGTGTTGTCAATCTTGAGACGTACATGGACACCAGAGAACACATTCGTGAAAAAAACAGGCATCTCGCCCTAAGATATGACTTGATCGAGCACATATGGCAACGATTCGGGGGAACCTCAAATTAATTTTTTTTAGTAGTATGCATTTTCATTTTAATGAAATTAAGGTAATGTAATATTTTATTGTATTACGCTACGTATAATGGTTTAAATAAATATGTATTTTGTTTTTTATTGATAAAAATAATTATTTGCTTATTAATAAATATTTGTTTGAATTATTAATGTTTTGAGTAAATATAATTGATTTTGGAATATAATAAAAGTTAGTGGAAATAAAAGATGATGTGGAAGAGAGAGATAGGTTGTTGTGGGTTGTGTTGGATTGTGGTTAAGATGTGAATAGTGTAGGAAAGAGAAGAATGTGGGTTGAGGAAAGAGAAAGCTGATGTGGAAGAGAGAGAAAGCTGATTTTGAAGAGAGAGAGTGTTGATGACCGGGTCGTCCAGGTCATGGTTAGTCATCACTAACCATGACTTGATATTATTTGTGACCTGGACGACCCGGTCATCAGCACTCTCTCTCTTCAAAATCAGCTTTCTCTCTCTTCCACATCATCTTTCTCTTTCCTCAACCCACATTCTTCTCTTTCCTACACTATTCACATCTTAACCACAACCCAACACAACCCACAACAACCTACCTCTCTCTTCCACATCATTTCGGGGTCCATATTGGTAAAATTTTAAAAAAATTAAAAAAAATTCTAAAAAATCTAAACAATTATAAAACGTATTTTCAAAAAAAAAACTTAAAAAACTAAAACAAAAAATTCTAAAAAAACAATAAACAAATTTTATTATTTTATTATTCCGGGTCGTCGACCCGGGCGTTTCAACGCCCGGGTTACTGACCTGGTCGAAGATGACCCGGTCATCTTTGACCTGACCGGGTCACGACCCTGAATTCTCCCTGTTAAGGGATGCCCTTATAACACTACCCACACTAGCTCTTCAGTTTATGGGTATATAATATAATGTTAAGAAAACGACAAATATAAACCATATCCCAAATTCTTGTTGATTCTTTGAGTCGCTACTCGCTACCATCTAGTTATTAGTTTAAGGTTATTTTAGTCTTTTCCTATTTATTGTTATTCTATTATATTTTGCCTTTTATAAAGGCTCGCTGATATTTTTGGTGTACAAAACCTTTTTTGCTCTCCTAATACACAAAGAATGTCTTTCTTTTCTCTTCTTCTCTTTTGTTGTTTGCATGTGTTTCAGTTCTATGAATTGTGAATCTTTTGCATAGTTATCATGGTACCAGAGCAAGGTTTATGGAGTTGAGTTTCTTAAGCGTCACCATAGCTTTCGCGTATCCATCTTTCGGCAAGATCAGAGTACCATTGCAACAACTTTGATTGGTTTTTAGTAGGGTCGGAGCATCATTGCAGCAACCTGTGAAAAGAATGTGTTCTAAAAGTTTTACTTTTATATGTCAATTATTATCAATTGGATGTTTTACTTTTATATGTCAATTATTATGAATTGGATGTGCAAACATTTTGTTCATTGATTATGATATTCGTCTTTTGGAAGTATTAAAGAAGAGACGCTTGATTCTTAACTGTATAGCTCTAAAAGATAATGGTTTACATAAATCAAAAGTTATTCACAATTATGGTCATTAACATGGAATATTAATCATCAAGATAAGATTATCGTGTTGGTCATCAATTGTTGTAGCTCTACAAATAATTGACGACACAAGTATATAAAAGAAGAAAATATTACTTTTATATATTGAATAGACCTAACAAGTAAAACATTATGGAATTGTGTTTCGTGTCATTAATGTTTTACTGTGTCTTTGATCATAAGATATGAGACTTATATCTTTTTCACTCAAGAAGTACTTAATTTGATTATTGTTAAAAGCTATCAATGTGAAGCGATCGCCCAGGCAATGGTCGCCAAGGCGACCACCGCGACAGGCGGTCGCCTAACGCCTACCTGAACGTTGATATTTATGATATATGTTGGTGCACTTGTCTCCTTGTATTTGAGTAATATCTTCTGTTTGATTGTATGTTATAAAATTTTAAATTCTTTTACTGTTTGAGGATGTTACAGGGTGGCTATGTTCAAAGACTTTAAGTTAAAGCAAGTTGAGGAGCATAAGAAAACGGCTTTGAAAGACAAATTCAAAATCAGCTATTTAGCCTCCAGTTGATTGATAGCCGTAATACCACTAAATTCTTATGACTATCCAATAAAATTCAAAATATCGCGATAATGTGATTTTTATATTCAAAATATGGCGGGTATCTTGCCATGTTGGCTCACAAATAATATGATTTTTTAATATTAATTTTAAATATATATTTAAAACCATGAAAATATCGAAAATATTTGGTTTAATGAGGTTGTTTTTATCTATTTTACTCTAAATTGGATTTGGTTTGCCTTTTTTCGTTATCAATAAATCTCAAACCATCTTGCGCTTCGGTATTTTCACAGGCTTCTTATTTTATTATAAGTTTCTTCACACGTTCATACTTTTTTATTTGTTAAATTTGCTTTGTAATCCATTACAAGTTTATTATCGACAAAACCATTTGCATTTTTATAGCCTTCAGTGTCATGCTTACATGTAATAACAAAAAATCAACACTTCTATCGATTTTGGAGAAAATCTCGAAATTTCCATTTTAGGTTTTGCTTTCAGCTATCATGAGTTCATAACCATGTAATCAACTGTAAGTTTCCCAAGCAAAACCTTATATTTGAACAATTTAATCTCATCAACTAATATATTTTAGATAAAGAATGTGAATTTCTTGTATAAAAGATCAATGCCCGTTTATACACAACAGTAAAATTGACCTACCTTGAAAGACAAGCTTCGGACTATTCCATTTTTTGATCCAGAGCCCTGATACAAACATGAAAAATCTTAGAAAAAATGTAGATGACCAAACATAAAATATAAAATTAATGATTAATTAACTCCCCCATGCTAGAAGAGTAAAATGGATAAACAACATTGCCTAACAAAAAGTAGTGGGAAAATATGCCAAAATGCAGTGGCTAATCTAAGGCTTTCTTTGATTTCTTTTTTTATGAATCATTTTATTATTTAGTTGCTTTGTTTGAGGCTTAGGTGGCATGGTTTTGTTAATTATGAATTTGGAAACTTCCTTTTGGGTGATTAAAAATCTGCAGACAGAATAACTCTCTCGAGAATAAACATTCTGCTATATAATTTGAAAATACACCAATCTAACTGTAAAAAGTATTAGATCCTAAACTCGTTGGGATCAATACAATATCGTTTTAAAGAAGCAGAGTTAAGTCACGGGTTTATTTGTGAAGATATCAATACAAAAAGTAGATAGATATGTTATCAAATAAAGCGAAATGTAATGTCTACTTCTGAAAATATCCCAAATTCAAACGGATTACCTGTTTCTCCCGCTAAATTTAAGACACCATCTACAAGTGGTACAAATATTTAAACTCCAACAAACAAACCCGCTTCAATCCAAGGAAAAAACCATATATTTCTTGATCACATACAAAACCCCAAACAAATTTCTCCATTTCCACAATCATCTCTCTATCCTGCCGTCAATATGGATCGAGATCGCAAAAGTAAGAGGGAATCAAACAACACGATTGAGAAAACACCCGAAGTCACTGCGGCCAACCAGGAACAACAGTCAAAGGAGGACCAGAAAAGGTCCAGAAAAGAGCTCTTGTTCCAGGCGGCATCGGAAAGATGGAAGTCGTTAGACCACGAGACCGAGAAAGCCTTTTTTACCGTCAAGATCAAGGAATTAAGGCAATATTACTCCACCCACCGGACCGCCTCCACTGTATTGAAACTGTCCCTACCAGCAGCAGTTCAAGAAGGGGTCTTCGGACTTCATGCTATCTGCTTCAAATGCTGCCTAACATTCCAAAGTGAGAACCAATTCCAGCTGCATTTAGACACTCATTTTGGCTCCTACTTCATGGCGGCTCATATGCACATCCATCGTATCGATCCCAAATCGATTCAAGCAATAGAAATCAGCACGTGGAACCCTTTCGATGTCGAAAAGATGGAGAGAATGATTATGGAAGCAAAAACTCCTCCGACAGAGTTCCCTTTGTCCACCGATTCGGAACGAGTAAGGTTGGTGAAAGAGATAAACGTAACCTTGCGATCTCTGCATAAAGGCAACTGTCTTACTGAAAGTGTTATCCAGTTCATCAAACGTGCGGCACAGATAGAGTTCGGTGGCACGTTCATGGCGCCCGCTCTGGAACATATTAGTATAGTTTTGATCATATGCTTCCTCAGAGCCCCATTTCTGCGCCGAATTCTGAAAGTACTACAGGCCATCGTTTCGGTTTCTGCGATCGACGATTCCATCTGCTTTGACCCTGAGAACAGAAATTCTGGACCCCACGATGGCGACCCTCGAGTTTCCATTTCTACCGATAGAACAAATCTTCTTCTCGACACGAATGTGTTTGGAGAAAAAGAAAGGTGTGATGATGAAATTGGAGCTGATTCGGTTAATTCAACCAAATTGGTTTCATGGATTTTCTCTGATCAATCATTTGAAGAAAGATTAGAGACCTGGAGTGCACATAGGGACCAAGGGGAGATGTTTGTGCTGAAAATTTTCGAAGAAATCGGAAGGCATATCGATATTTCGCGAGAATGCTGGCGAAGCAAACCCCAACTCACCGCTCACGCTGCTGCATACGAAAGTCTCAACAAGCTGCTTAAGTACGAATTTACCAGAGGCGTGAAGTCAAGTTTTCTCGACATTTTAATCACACGAAAGAAGGAGCACGACAAAGCTGAATGTCGTTCCAAATCCATTCAAATAAAGTATGAATCTTCTGCCATAGAACGTGTCATTTCAAAAGCAACGGACATGGCTAAGGCGTCTTCAACGCCTTCTACTGGTCAGATATCGAATAGATCATTGCAAATGGCAATCGATAAACTAAATAAGGAGATAAGTTTAGAGGTCTGTTTGCATCTTTACCCAAAAAATATGCTTGTAATTCTTGTTATCTGATCTCGTATTATCCTATTCCGTTAGATTATGAAGACGGACACAAGGCTTAAAAGGGCATGTTATAAGGTTCAATGTCTTAAGAGTTCAATTAGACAACATTCTTTGTTCAGCTACACGCCCATCATCCTGCCACTGATACATACGTTTCTGCGGGTACAGTTCGAGATCTCGTTCCTTCACTTCGATAAATTAATGATTCCGAAATGACGCAAATAGATGTCGATTAGTTTATTGAAATCCATGCAGTATGTTGTTCAGTTTAATTAAGCAAGCATACTCGGCTACATTGTTTCATTTCAGCCAAGGTTTGAAGGATTGCTAGATGGCTCAGAAGCAGCATTAATAGAAAAGGTTGCTGAATTAGAAGGCTCTGAAGCTGGAGTGGCAGGACAAGGTGCTAAACAGGAAGGGTCTGCAATAGGAATTGAAGCGTCATTGGCATTGCTTCAAATAAGAACTGGGGAAGGAAGTGAAAGTTCAGAACTTTCTAATGAAAAAAAAATGGAGGATAAGAACGGAAAAGGAAGAAGAAAAAGAAGAAAGTGAAAAGGAAAAAGGAAAGGATCTCAGATGCCCAAGTGATGTTCCTTTTTTTTTATACTTTTCCTGCTCTCGATTACTTTCAGTGTATCCCTGTACACTAGTTATCTTCAACTATCTTGGGGTATAGAAACAATCTTTTGTAATTCCTCGGGACCTTCTTGGCTTCTTATTTTGATACCTAGTTTCTTCATACAAGTTCAGTTATCATCTTATTGCCGCACTTTTACTTTTTTGGCATGCGTTTTATTTTTTTAATTAAAATTTCAGCATGCAAGTCACGATTGTGGAAAAACGGAAATAGATCTGACACGGGATATATCAGACATACCACTTTATGGAAGGAGGATGACCAACTTCCCAAAGCAAGAATGCCTTGGTTTAGATGGTTACCAATTGGCACAATCCGTGGCCCTTACAAACCCAGCCCAAATATATGCCTCGAAGTTCATGGTGTCCCGTGATCATATGAGATAGGTTCATAAATCAAAGCACAAGAAAATATCTACGAGTACATAATTGTTCACATGCACGAAAATAAGATGACACAAGATAAAGTAGTCAAAAATCTATCAGCATAAAATTTGTTAACTAATCGTATGATCTTTTACATATGTTATTGTTATACATCAAATGTAGATGGCATTTGTAGGTGTAGGAACAAATATCTAAAAAATAAACTAATAAATAGATGGTCAAGATAGGAAGAAAGTTTTATTCGAACAAGAACACAGACAATGATACAGATGCATCAAACCAAGTTCTAAATTAGCATTCCAATATCTACAGTTCAAACCATCTTCTGTATTCCCCAGAGCGACGATCGACAGTACCTTCAGTCTTATTTGAACTGTGTTGGGAAAATTTAGAGCGATACTTCTCAATTAGTGTGTCAAGTCTATCTACCACTTCTGGTGTTGATTTCTTCTTCTTTGGGGGTTTTCTTGCCTCATTCTCACTCCTGTCAACACTCATTCGCACCTTTCTCTTATTTGATATCGAACGAGCTCCCTTGTTAGGCTTGAATTCCAGGGATTCATTTGATGTTTTCTGCATAACCACATACATGATATAACAATCAAGAGTCCACATTTTTTTATATTCAAGGATGGATAGAGTTAGAAAAGAAGCTAACCTGATTATTCTTCTTAGATGCTTTCACATCTCCTGTTAATTTTTGCGCAGAGTTCCCTTTATCAACCTGTTTCCCACCTTTCCGTCTTGCTCGCTCACGCTTATTTCTTCCCTCGTGAGATTGTTCATCATCAATAGGCCCAGCATTGTCTTTACTTGTATCCATCTTTGAGCCTTTCTCGGGTTGAGAGTAATCTTTGCCGACACCTCCACTTTCTGCATTTTTCTTAGGATTTTTTCTTGCCTTTTTAGGACTAGGAACATTTTCTTGTTTTGCACCATTATCATCATTTGAGTTCCCCTGCTTTTGCTTCTGTGTTTCTAACCTCGATTTCCTCAATCTCAGTTTCCGAACATCATCAAGAGCAAACTCCACAATTGGACGATGTTCTGGGCCAAAAGTTTCTAAGTTGGATGGGACAAGTTTAAGCACTGTGATTATGTCGCACAAATTACGAAATTAAACTCAAAGACCTAGCATTGATGTATGCTTACCTGGATTATTGTTCAGCACTCTAAGTGCCACAAGAGCATGCTCATGCTCTTCAAATTCTACAAAAGCCACTCCACGTGTATAAGTAACAGCATTTTCTTTAGCCTTTCCCTTCTTTGCATCTTTCAAAAGTTTTACCTAGGTCAATAGATAGAGTCAGCAAATATATATGCAGCACCCCATGGCAATATTTGTGTTATTTCTTTCTTGCTGAATATGAAACCTGTTTGATCACGGGCTTTTGCTTAGACGCTCTAGAAAGAACAGCATCTGCACAAAGCTTCTTTAGTTGGTTCTGCGTCATTGATTTGGGCAGATTGTAAATGATAAGCCTAGTCCTTGACACATGAAAATACAAACTTCGAAGTCGGGCAGCATTTACTGCCAATAATCTGCAGAAACAGTATATAATTAAATTTATCAAATGTACATGGCAGGACAAAACACACACAAACAATGAAAATTGCAATCACAATACACTGACTAGTTGGATGTGTTTGAGAATATGATAATTCCATTTCATTAAAGGAGAAGAAATTTAAACTTCTATGTGGAGTGCTCCTCAATTATAGACCAATCTTTAACTGAAATGAGGTGCTCCCCAATTATATACATCACCATATAATGGCATTCAACGAGACTTGGAATATTCGTAAGGAATTCTAAATGATATTTTTTCCACATTAGTACATGATAAACAAGGATGTCTACAGTAAACAAAAAGATACGAATAAATGCAAAGAAACTCGAGGAAAACAACTTACTGAAGGCGTTTACTCATATCAGTTGCAGAAACACCTTCAGCAGCTGGTGTACCCGCACGAATCTCACCTTCCTGCCGCACATAATTGTAATTGATGCTATAATTTCGTATTTTCTCCTAAGCTAGATATAAAAGTACACTAAAGAAAAATGATGATCGGTCTAAAGAGAACATTGAAAAATGACCTTAGCCAAATAAAGATTTCGCTGATCGTGAATTTGATCTTTCATCTTCTCTGATTCCTTCTTGTGTGCTGATTCCTTGTCCAAGGCCTTAAGCACAGTCAGCTGTCTACCTTTCATCATAATTCCCAAATAAGTTGCAGCAGAGACTGCAGTGTTTGCCGAAGCTGGAACGCTAAACTTGAGAAAAGCTGTTCCTCTTGGCCGTCTAGCACAAAGAAAGAACGTAATGTTATACACATCGAGGCAGAACCTCGATTTATGCGGCAGAAATACAGTACTCATACATCAGTGAACAAAATAAATAAATAAATAGAGAAGTACATACTTTGTGACATGATGCAGTACACGGAAAAAGGACTCCACTTCGCCAAAAATGGAGAATCTCTGTTTCACTTCTTCCTCAGTAATATCAAATGGGAGGTTGCTGATGAATATTGTTCTTTCTAAATCACTCTTGTTCTCACTAGATTTTTGCTTGGTATCTTCAGTTCCTTTCAGGACATCTCTGGGCTTTTTTAAACTTGTATTTTTATCAGAATTACCAGCTAACTTTGGCTTATCATTACCTTCTGTGTTTCCATCAATATTTTCAGGTAATCCATAATCATCAGGCTCGGAGTTAGAAACCGCCCCTGATTTCCTGATCAAGTTTTCAAGAACCCTTTTTGCAACATCTGCCTCCAGTGCATAATCTACTTCACTACTACTATCATTTTTCTCTTCAACAACGGGATCTTCTTCACTCCCAACAGAATCTTCTTCAACATCAGAAACATCATCTTCTTCATCTTCCACTGCATGTTCATCTTCACCATCACTTTGTTCCATGTCACTAGACTCGCTACCAAGTGATTCCACTACAGAGACGGATAATTTCTTCATTAAAACTTTGGTAGTAGTAATGGAACTAAAAGGTAAGTGAAAGCACTGCTTTTGTGAAAATTAACGCATGAATGAGATCATTTTTCTCAAATTAATTTTAATACAACAGTTTTTCTTATATTTTCCAGTATTAGAAGTTAGAAAGAAATTATTGTTAGTTCCTTCAGCTAATCCACAGATCGCATTGCTAGACCTCAAATAACCAATTTGCTATTCTTACTTCCCACACAAGGTTTCATTTATTTCTCATTATTTTATAGGTCATACCAAGGTGTTAAAGAGCGTTGTGACTAAGTGAATCATATAAGTACCCTAACCACATCAAACCTTCACCTTTAAACACCAAAGAACCAGATTAACTAACAGTATCTCAATTTTGGACTCCTATTGATAACAGATATTTGTATAATTTGATGCTTTTACATGGACCTGTTTCATTAGAAATTCAGCACTTTTGTGACTGTTTATACTTTGTGAATGACAAATGTCACTACAATAATAAAAAATCATCATTAATTACTACGATAAAATTGAAAGTGATTGATTTGGTAGCCGGTAGTAATGTGGTGGGGTTGGGGGTCAGGTACTCAGGTGTATACAATCATGCTAAGCCTACTGTTATGTGCTATACATTTATCCTCCCGTCTAGTGCTCCCTCCTCTAAACTGGAGAGAGTGCCACTCCCATCATAACTCTTTTTTGGATGTAGTTAATACTCTAGTGAGATGTTACCACTAACTCCTTAATCATAGAGCTTGAAAACAAAAGATCTTTCGAACATTTCATTTAATTCAAAAGTAAAATACTAGAAATACATGATTGTTCTCTTTAATTTTCACTCGTTCTCTCTAACAAACTCATTCAATTCTTTTCTTTAATTTCTTCCACAATGAAAAATGATACTCACAAGAGTCGATCACAAACATATGTAGCTGGTGAATATAATACACAAGGAACTAATCATATGTGTATATAATGAAAAAAGAAGGAAATAATTAACAAGAACCCACACCACAAAGATGATTTCAAATGTAAACAACCCAATAAATAAGTAGTTCAACTCATTTGCTTCTGGGCGTCCTAGAAAAACATGCTCTCTGAGAAGGCTAAGTTCAAGTTCGGGAACCATATTAATATTAATTTATGAACTTCGTGTTGCTATGTCCCTAGGCCCCAGTTGCAATATAAGCAGCCTATCCACCATTTCCTTTTAGAAAGTATGGAAGGAATTGTGTGGCCGCTCGGGGAATCCCAGTTGTGCTATAATGTCACTCGGTTATGAATAACCAAGAATTATCGAATAGAGTATGTCAACAAAATTAATACAACTTCTAAACTTACGAAAGATATCAACACTGAAAAGACAATTAAGTAGTGCAAAGTACTTTCGTTTTGAAAAGTGGGTATAAACCTAGTAAAAAAATAAATACCAGCTTTTGCAGAATTAGCATCAGAAGAAGCTGCATACAACTTTTTTGGTATAGCCCAATCAACAGCTATAGTTCTCTTTCTAAAGACACGACCATTTGCATTATTTATAGCCTTCAAAAGAAAGATAACCAGATCAATGTCAGCACGACAAATGTATGCTTGCAAAATGTAGTATGCTACTGTAATACCTTTTCTGCATCCTGCTTACACGTAAATGATGCAAAAGCAAAACCTTTTGAGGACCTGAAAAAGAAACTTAATGTTGATTTTGGTTTCATGTTTCACTTTACAGCAACTGTATTTAAATCAAAACAATAGAATTCAATATACCCATCAGATTTATGTGGTATAAGCACGTCCCACACAAAACCTTCTGATTTAAAGATGTCTTTGATCTCATCAACTGTCATCTGTTTTAGGTTAAGAACGAATATGACTTACATGCATCAAAAACTCTCATTTACATATATCAATAAAACAGACCAACCTTGAAAGGCAAATTGCGGACTATCACTCTCCACTTCTTTGTTTTTGAGCCCTGACACAAAATACAAGTTTCAGCAGAAGTTCTAGAACAATCGTTTCAAAAATAAATAAATTAAGACTCCATTTGTAATTAATTGTCCAGTGCTAAAAGAATAGTTTACACCTCAATAAACTTGTTGGTTTATTTAGCTGTAATAATTTCGTGTTAGCATGTGTAACAGCTCCCACTGAGAGATATTGAACTTGCCATCTCTAGTCAAAGGAGATATTTCTCTGGAAGGCATCCCTCGGAATGTTTGAATGAAGTAAGAAATAAGATTTGTGTATTTTGGAACTACAAATACAGTTTCAGTTGCTAATTCTAAAGTTCTAAATCTCCGTAAAATACTTCTTTTTTCAAAAATGGAGTCTTTATGAACCCCAGGTTTCTGCATCCCGTAAAAAAAGCTCCTGAATAAATCACCCAATGACCCAAATGCAACTTACTCCTACATTACATTCCGTGGATTTGATGAACTAGATTCACATGAGAAGTTAATTTTTTTTTAAAATCTATTAAAAGATGCTAATTTCAACATAAAATATGTAACGCTGCACACTATCTCATTCTTGGTCAGCAAAAGGGTTGTGCGTTTATACATGCAAAATAGTTGCCCTACACTATGACTAGTATCAATCTAGAAAAAATAGCACTTCTTCAAATTTCTACATTTCATGAAAAGAGATCTTCAAAACTTCTACAGTTCTACACATATCCAAGCATGTAAATATGTAATTATGTATGTATGCATTTGTGCATCACAGAGTCTATTAAAGACAAAACCATAGTAGCAACCCACCAAGCTTAAATGTTCCTTCATAACCAACACCATCAGCTCATGAACCATGAAAACATAAGGAAAGAATTCTACTCAAGTGTTGGAAATATAACTTCCATTGCTCCTAATTCCCAAACTTACGCTATGTACCATATATTTTTACAAATTACACATGTTGATACCACTAACTTGGAGACCATGATCTTAAAAAAAATCACACATAAAAGATAAAACACCTGTCGTTAATCCAATATTGCAGTGATTTCATACTTGGCAATAAATTTGCAAAAGGAATTTGTCACATGGTATGCTGTTATGCTGAAGCAAATGTAGTAAAGCAAGGATTACATTTTGAAGGTGAAAAGAAGAAATGCACTTTGTAGGCATGGTAGGAACTATACCTCCCCACCAAGTTGGCGAGCCCAAACATGTTCACCAGTTATCTCTTGTTGATGTAATTTTACAACAGCAACCCGTGCTGATCTGACACATTTGAAGATTACAGCTGAGGCATCCAACTTGCATCCATCTTGAGCAAGTCCTGAAATGATTTCATATGTTTGACCTTAACATCTGTGGATATGTATATCAGCATATAGGATAGTCTTACAGATCTGTAATTTTTTTGTTCAGTTATCCTTGGCCTTTAATCCTTACACAAGTAACAAGTTGCATTCACTAGTTGAAAAACTTCACAGAAATTTTAGTCAATCAATTCACAAAACTACACTGCTCTCAGATAAGCTATGACAGTCTCACAAAGTCGACTGATTAAGATGACAAGCCAGGCACCTTGGTCCTCTAAAATTGTAACACCATCGTGTCACTAAGGTCAACATTTTCAATAACAGTGTGTTTTGAAATTCATAAACATAAAGACAAATATCAAAATGAATGACAAATGGGGTTCTAATAAAAATAAATAAAGGATAAAGCATTAAAACAGAGAGGGTGAAGGAGTGATGTTCCACTTGGCAATCTAAATGAAAGTTTTATTCTGACAGTAAACAAGAGTACACAAGGGATGGCCTACAAACCATGGAGTTCAAGTTCCTCTTTCGGAAGCGGATAGCGAACAGATATAACAGATCCAATCTCTCCAGCTACCTTATGTACTTGAGCAGCCATCTCAGAGTTCAGCAGGCCACCAAATACAACGGTTCTAGCAATCCTGAAAAGGTAAAGAGAACTTATGATGATATTGTTACAATACCTTTTTTCATAGGTGCTAGATATGATATGGACAATATCGAGGGATGCTAAGAACTAATAATTAGCTATTACCTCTGCTTTTCTGATCCATCTGCTTCAGTTGAGTCACACTTGACAATTAACTGTTTCTTCTTTGCCATCCTCGCTTCTGCAGGTCTTGAAGTTACCAAACAATGAATGGGAAATAGTAAAAAAGAACAAGAAAACCCACGGAAAATGACAGCGGGTAGGACCTAATTGATTCTTCTCAATAGCCTGCTTATTCTTTGGAATATGGTATGGAGCATCATCAACATCTTTGGTTGCCATATCACCTTCGACAGGACCAGCTATACATTAGAAGGTGAGAACAAGAAGGATAAGATATCAAAATTTTGGAGAATACCATTAACATATTAAGAAGAAACAAATTAACAATAAACGGATGAGTACAAGTAAACACCTTGATTTTCAGCTGCCTTGCGTTGTTTTAGAGGAAGGCGACTCGTTGCAGGTTGAACTCTAATTTTCCTATCACCCATAACTGAATCATTTTTCAGTTGAATGGCACGCCTGGCATCTTCGACTGAAGCACTGGAAAACGCAAACTATCTGATCATCTTACATTCTCAGTGGATATGATAACACAGCAAGTGCATATTTCAAAATGAAATAACAGAACGTCCACATCAACCCATGCAGCTCAGAACAAACATTGATGCTCCAATAATGCACAAGCACTCAAATACGCAAGTACAAATTTGTTCTTTTGGATTAATGAATCACAACTTTTCGCAATACTCTCCCAAAAACAGCAAGAATTTTGCAGGTATAAATGTCAAGTATAATTGGAAACAAATGAGAGAGAAGATTAACTCACAAATGTACAAAACCGAAGCCACGATGTGCATCGGAACCTGCAATCCAAATAACATTTTAATCAACCAGATTCGTCACGAGAGAAAAAATTCATAGCATCATCAAAACAACAAACCACACAGTTCGAAGACGGAACCGAGAAGCTTATTTACCCTTTTCTGTAACCAAAAAGCAGCGCCTAACCGGTCCGACCTCACTAAACGCTGCTTGCAGCTGAACAAACATATTACATTAAATTTACACACAAACTTACTTACTTCAGCGCAATTAAGCGACGTCGGAGAGATAAACGTACCTCGGCTGTCGTGGAGGAGTACGGCATGTTGCTGACGAACACCGTGGCATTAGAGTTATGCGGCTGCCGCCCGTCTTCCTTTTTACCCTCCTCCATCCTCTTCCTTTTCCCCATTCCTAAAAAAACCCAACCGCAAGAACACAAACTACACGAAAAGCCGAACTCAAGTTTCCAAATTGAAATTCTTTTATTGGTTGGAGAAAGTAAATAAAGTGGTAGAGGAACAAAAGGTGGGAAATTACGTCCGGCGAGGTGACTGAAGTGGAACGGCGACGACGGCCGGCGGCGGAGGGGATTGGGAGGATGGGTGTGAATTGGGGGAAGGGTTTAGGGGATTTAGGGTTTTGGGGTTTTCAATTTTTCGGCTAAGTTGGGTCGGATCCGATTACCCATATTCGGGTTTTGATTAATTGGGTCGAATGTCGATTACCCGTGTTTGAAGGTGAACTGACGGTTCAACTACTGGTCCAAGCTCTGACTTGTCAAAAACAGGTTCATAAGGCTCACTAGATTGATCAGTCGACCGGTTAAGTATTGTCTAGTTTTTAGATCATGTTAACGCAAGGGGTGTGTATTTAGGTATCAATTCTGAATTTTTGGTGTTCTAAATTTCTAATGGTAGTTCATTAACATTGAAGTTTAATTACCATTATAACTCCTCCAATAATAAATCCCTATAAGTAGTACAAACCACAAATTCATCTTGGAAAAAAAATGGAACACCAATTTCACCCCAAATATCCTGCAAATTAACCAAAAGAGTTTATGCGAGATTCAAATTAACTATGAGTGCTAGCATGGGGAAGGGGTGGTGGAGATGACAAGAGGCATGGGATTTGATACTCATTGTGGGCAAAAATAAGTAATTGTTTCAATTAAAACTTTTTATATCAAAATCTTCTTAAGTGATCTAGAATCAACTTTGTTTTCGATTTTACTTGAGAGAGAGTATGTGAGAGCAGGTTTTTGTGGGATGAAAATCATGATCGATTCTAGCCAAATATGTTTGGATAACTTGATACTTATCTACCATTTTTTGTTGAATCACCCCTAGGCCCGAGTTCATAGTCGAGAAAAAATGTCTGCTTTCTGTTGTTGTTTTTTTTGAGTAAAAGGCTTTGTTTACTATTAGGTTAGGTATGAAATTAAGGCAATATGAACTAGAAGTTAGGGATTCGACCTTGTAGGAGCAGACAAACTAAAAAGAAAAACGCACCCAAGCCACAAGATGGAATTTTTTTACGTGGAAAACCCTTGCAGAGAAAATCATGATCACCATGTGCTCATGAATCACTATTTCACCAAATGTACAATAAGGGGAGGGGAGGAACGAGTATTTATAGGAAACCTACCAAAATCCTAAACCCATTGCGATCTGTACAGTACAAATAAACAGGTAAATGGGTATACATCCGTAATACAAAATTGGATCTCTAATTTCCGAGAATCATGATCATGGCCATATACAAAATCATGATCGCCCCCCTTCATCCCCCCCCCCCCCCAAATGGCCATATACTTAAGAGTAGTTATAGACGGACGCGCGCGTCACGGACGCGCCTTACGTGGATCTGTACAGCTCAGATATTTTTCTTTGAGTCAGCGTCCAGTCAGCGAAATTTCTCTTCGCGCGTTTTGGTATTTTTAAAAAACGCCGGTTCTTTAAGTTGAACGATTCATTTCCCAATACACAGATAAGACAGTGTGCAGACCCTAGGACATCGTGCAGTCTCATTATTCGTGCAGAGCCCACACTTATCATAATAAAAATATTTGTTTTTAAGTTTTACGTTGGATCAACTTAATTTGTCTAGCTTACTTTATGTGTGTGTGCAGTTTACATTATGTGTTTGTCCTGTTTACGTTATGTGTCTGTCCGGAATAAGTGTATATTGTTGTACGGAATAAGTGTATTTGCAGTCCGGAATAAGTGTATTTGTTGTCCGGAATAAGTGTATTTGTTGTCCGGTTTAAGAATAAAGTGTGTCCAGAAACGGAACATAAAGTTTGTCCGGAATAAGTTGATTTGTTGTCCGGAATAAGTGTATTTGTTGTCCGGAATAAGTTTATTTGCAGTCCGGAATAAGTGTAGTTGTCCAGAATAAGAAGAAAGTGTGTCCAGAAACGGAACAGAAAGTTTGTCCGGAATAAGTGTATTTGCTGTCCGGAATAAGTGTATTTGTTGTCCGGAATAAGTGTATTTGTTGTCCGGTTTAAGAATAAAGTGTGTCCAGAAACGGAACATAAAGTTTGTCCGGAATAAGTTGATTTGTTGTCCGGAATAAGTGTATTTGTTGTCCGGAATAAGTGTATTTGCAGTCCGGAATAAGTGTATTTGCAGTCCGGAATAAGAAGAAAATGTGACCAGAAACGGAACAGAAAGTATGTCCGGAATAAGTGTATTTGCTGTCCGGAATAAGTGTAGTTGTTGTCCGGAATAAGTGTATTTGTTGTCCGGTTTAAGAATAAAGTGTGTCCAGAAACGGAACATAAAGTTTGTCCGGAATAAGTTGATTTGTTGTCCGGAATAAGTGTATTTGCTGTCCGGAATAAGTGTATTTGCAGTCCGGAATAAGTGTATTTGCAGTCCGGAATAAGAAGAAAATGTGACCAGAAACGGAACAGAAAGTATGTCCGGAATAAGTGTATTTGCTGTCCGGAATAAGTGTAGTTGTTGTCCGGAATAAGTGTATTTGTTGTCCGGTTTAAGAATAAAGTGTGTCCAGAAACGGAACATAAAGTTTGTCCGGAATAAGTTGATTTGTTGTCCGGAATAAGTGTATTTGCTGTCCGGAATAAGTGTATTTGCAGTCCGGAATAAGAAGAAAATGTGACCAGAAACGGAACAGAAAGTCTGTCCGGAATAAGTGTATTTGCTGTCCGGAATAAGTGTAGTTGTTGTCCGGAATAAGTGTATTTGTTGTCCGGTTTAAGAATAAAGTGTGTCCAGAAACGGAACATAAAGTTTGTCCGGAATAAGTGTATTTGCAGTCCGGAATAAGTGTATTTGTTGTCCGGTTTAAGAATAAAGTGTGTCCAGAAACGGAACATAAAGTTTGTCCGGAATAAGTGGACTTGTTGTCCAGAATAAGTGTATTTGTTGTCCGGAATAAGTGTATTTGCAGTCCAGAATAAGTGTATTTGCAGTCCGGAATAATATATGGCTTCATTATTGTCGGAATAAACGAATCAATATATGGAATGCAATAATATGATGTCAAAACAAAAAAACGTCCCCCGCAGGGGCTGCCGCCCCTGCCACCCCCTCACAAACTCAAAAAATCTCCCACTGTATATTTTACCCCACAAGAATTACGTTTAGGAAAAAAATAACATCTCAGATTTCCATTACAAACACAAACACACACAAATTACAAAAATAATATATATTTTCCCAGTAAATCGGAAAGAAGATGTAAGACTTAAACATGACTGTCTCATTCACGCTGCTTACGTTGTCAAGAACCTTCGGAGTCGGCATCAGACGCTTCTTCGACGTAATATCTTACTCGAAATGGTGATTTATTACGGAGAGATGTACAACATAAACCGAACAGACGTAAGTCTTCACCACGGAGCGTTGACAGGAACATCGGGAAGTCTTCGCACCGTCCCATTCACGCTGCTTACGTTGTGAAGAATCCTGGGAGTCGGCATCAGACGCTTCTTCGAAATGGTGATTTATTCTGGAGAGAAAGAATGAAGAAGAAAGAAAGAGTGTCATCATATTTGTATTTGGGTGGAGAGAGAGAACGTGCTGAGTTGAAACGCATTTAATGTGATTTGAGTGGACATCAGGAAGAAAAAATAAAAAAACATTCATGTTTTGGCCACGTAAGGGCTGACATGGATGTCCACGTAGAACGCGTCCGTGACGGGCTGCGTCTAACAAACATTTCCCTATAATTAAAGGTCTCAAGTTCAAATGATTATTTCACACCAATATTCCAAAGTAAATCTACCTTGTATTAAAGCAATGTACTTGGAAAGGAGAAGATTACATCATCCGAGGAGGTATTTGAAGCGGTTTGAGTGAACAATTGTGATAAGAAGCTGCCCAAGGCTAGTTTGGGAAGTGGAAGAATTGAAATTCTTGGATGATTTTTGTTGATTGGTTTGCATGAAATTTGTGATAGAATTGAAATTCACGAGTTTAAGGACTTCTAGAGATTGTACTAGATATGGTTCCTCTACTTCCACTCAAAAGCCAAAAGAAATCTCATTTTGTGTATTTTAACTTAAAAAATCATTCTATTTGAATCTAAATTAGATGATTTTATCTTCTTTTTATTATAAATACATATTTGTACCAATCAACATAACTGAAACTTTAAAAAAACCAATTTTTATTCTTCACTTTCTACAAAAAAGATTCTTCACTTTCACATCCTTACACCCTTATTACATGGATATGCAGTCTCTTATCTTCACGTTGCTTCACTTATTTTCTGATGATTAATTTGGGTGAATGTCACTTTTTCTATATTAATTGTAACTTCCGCATGCAGTATTTTCTTTTGCTCATTGCAACTTCTAGAGTTTTAACATTCTAACAAATAAGTTTTGCATATTTCGTATAGTATGCTCTCCATTCGTCATATCATTCCCATAAATTAACTGAACTGTTAAACGTCGTTCGCGAATTACTTAAATCACTCGCGCGCAATTACCATTTTATTTTTCTCTCATTTTTACTTATTTTTTCTCTCAATAGGTTATCCTTTGTCCATACTACAACAAACAACCATGAAAATAAATCGGAGTAGGAATGCGGAGGTGGCAATGTGCAGCAGTCCTTGCGGGGGACGCTAGTAAAGCGAGCAGTGGGAGCGCGCTTTGCGGATGTTTTTTGTTTCGACACCCTATTATTGTACTCCGGATATTGATTCATTTACTCGTTTTTTTACGTTTATGTATTTTTTCCATCTCGTCATAACTGAAAACTTGCAACGGAACCTGAAATAACACCACATATAATAAAAAAATAGGGGCATCTGGATAGGACGTCCTGGTCGAAATTTTAAATTTTGAGTGACGAAATGAGTATTAAATGAAATATGAATGACAAAATGTTAATTAACGCGGACGATTTTTAAGTAATTTGCGGACGACGAATAACAATTCCCTAAATTAATTGTTGGCACAGCATTGGTACATGGTTCTCGTATAACATACATTGATAATTCAACTAATGTGATTTTTCAATCATCAGCTTCGCATCTTATCAATTAATCAATATGTATATCATATCACATGTTGATAAATCATGAAATGATCCTAATACCAAAGTATGGAATATAATTGTATAACGATTATGTGTCAACACGTCGATGCAACATCAATTCAATTTTGCTATACCAAGTTAACAATTGAAGGTTTAAGTAAGGCGTTTAACAATAAAAGGCGTTTAGCTACAATAGTGATACTTTTAAGTCCTCAAGTAGTTGAAGGTGGAGCATTGGTCCGGACCCGGATCGGACCCAGATGTTCTTCGGGGTCCGGATCAAAAATTGGACCGGTCAGATTTGACTGGACCGAACCTGAACCAGATTTTTTTAGGAGGGACCAGAATTAGGTTTTGGACCAAATTCGGATTGGACTGAAACTTAACCCGCCCCAAGATCCAGACCGAAACCCAAATCGATCGGATTCGGTCCGGACCGAACCCGGACCGATTCATACTCTCCCCTACTCTCCTCCCAAACAAAAAGACCAGAAGAGGGCCCACTTCCAGATACATTCAAAATCAATCTTCGATAACTGGTTGAAAACCTATGACAAATCCTGGCATTAATGGGAATCACCCAACTTCCCTGCGCCAATGCGCCATGCATGGTAACACCGTTGATTAAATAAATATATACGTGAAATCCATGCAAACTAATTAAGATTTCATGCACTCCCCAATCACCACTACACCTGTGACAACCTCCCCCGCAACCTGTGAAGTGCATCAATACACCATCCCCGAACAACTTAACCTTCCTATATATAATGCAATCCAAAGTTACATCTCATGTGTTCTCATTTCCACCTTACTATCTTAGGCAGCTATTATATATTAGCTATATTGCAATATCACTAAAGCTATATATAGAAGATATAGCCCATGAAGGTCTCTACGCTGGTCGTCACCACCATCCTCATTGTCGTTTGGTCGATTTCAATCGTTCCGTTGGCCAATGCATCAAGACAAATAGCTAGATCACGTATGAATTTTTCATCTTTAGCTTTATACTTATTAGTTTCGTTTTGATCATATATTTAAGGGATCATCGTGATTATATTTGTATCATAATTAAACACTTTTTGTGTAAAAAATACGGTAAACGAAGTTTTTTTCTACGTACAACTTGGATATATGATGTATCATGTGTATTTTATCATTATAAAAAGCATAAATTAATCCATACCATGTCTTAAGCTTTTGTTTCTTTCTCACAGATGACAACCGCCAAAGGAACCACCAAACTACCCAAAAATTAAAAGAACATGAGCGGAAGATGATACAACAGAGAATGGTATCAGAGCCTAAGCCGAGGATCAGTGCAAAGCTGAGAGGTCCACTAGACACGATGGAGGTGGCGGGTTCAACCCTTCCAGACTGCTCGCACGCTTGCGGGTCGTGCCGGCCATGCAAGCTCGTAATGGTGAGCTTCATATGCTCGTCACTTGAGGAAGCAGAGACATGCCCCATGGCTTACAAATGCATGTGTCACAGCAAGTCTTATCCTGTTCCATAATGAGTAGTCGTTGTATCTTATGAAAGAGTTAACGGCTTATGCTTATAGAATTTTGAAGTAGAAATAGGATGGTGTTGTACTGGCGTTGTACCATTAATACAGACGCTAATAGAGTTATTAATTCGTCACTCTGGAGTGACATTATCTTTGTTTCTGTTGTTTACGTTGAAAGGAAGATCTGAATGATAAGGTATGGCACATTCTGCCAGTTTTTGTGACTCGGTAATCAATAGTCACCTAAGAACATAATCAATTATAAGTTGCAAGATTAAATCCTGATTACAAGCTCTTAGATTCTAAGCTAAAAGTTTCTTCTCTCTTGTAAGTTGTAACAACATATATCAAAAACAAAGTGATCCAACTCCAAACGGGGGAGCCGTTACACCTAAAAGTACTGCCCTAAAATAGAACAAAATCTTGTTGATTCTTTGACACCACTTTACACTAGTGATGTGGCTGAGTTATAATCAATATAAATGGCCAAGAACATCGATGCGTTCATACCCCATTGCAAGAAGACTGCTCAGTTTGAGCCACCAAAACAAGCTTCAACATAGACATGTGAAGCATTAATTTCTACAAGTTTCCAACTAAGACAGCGCAGCACATGTTCTTCTGCAACTGCACATGAAATACTACTGTCTCAATGCCTTCAAAGGAAGAGCATAATTAATATATTACCACATGCACATGAAATGAAGAAAATATCTGTAGTACACAACCAGAACAACAACAAAAAACATTCTCAACGACAAAAACATAAGATCTCTAACAAGCTATTTTGATGTAAAGAAGGATGGACTACAACATGGTTAATGAGAAGGCAAGAGCATTTCGGAATTTTTGTCCTTCGGACTCTCTAAACTGTGTATGCCTGCTGTATGGTGTCTATATCGAGACCCTTCAATCTCACAACAGACTCGACATGTCCCTTCAAGGTGTGAAGTTCCCTAAGCCTGCAGAAAGTTAAGTTTCCGTTTAAGAAATCGAAATATCGATGTTTACAAAAATTGTCAATCTTATACTTTCATTTTACCTTGCAATCTCGGCTCGTCTCTTGGCCTCTTCCGCCATCTGATTCAAATCGGTGATGACAGTCCTCTCTCCGAACATTTTGGTGTCTGGGGGGTGCAACCCATGCAGAGTTCTCTGTGCATGTGCCCATTTGAGTTCTCTGGCTTCTTTACCGAAATCCTTCTGCCTTGTGAAAGCAATCTGAGGGGAAACAACCACATCCATTAGCAGAGAATGTTGACGGTAAAGAAAATCAACATTTAAATTTGAACATTCTCGCGTACTCTTTGCTCAATAACAAGATCCCAAGCCTTCCCACTGAGAGCATATCGGGTTATGAATTTGATGAAATCAAGCGGTATGTAACATATAATGTTATATAGCCACACAACACCAGCCCATCCCCATCCAATCCCCTTGATCGCCGCGAAACCCCAGTCAGCGTACACAGCTATCAAAGTAGCAATCTGAAAGGTAGAAAGTGGCACTTTTGTTAAGGCATTTTCACAACATAGATATGAGAGAAAAGAATGAGACTCACCAATTGAGCAACCAAGAATGCAGTCACAAGCAACAAACCAGGTCGCTCAACAAAGGACCAACTACGGGCACGGGTCACAAATATTAGAGCCTGACTGATAGTGCTCACTTGCAAGTAGATGGCTGAAGCAAGCTTCTGAAAGTCATCTTGAGCTGTTTTCTCAAGGCTCTCAACATGAAATACACGCTGAAACACATTTAGAAGAAACATTAGATCCAGAGAACTGTTATACTCGAATGAATTTAACATCATTAGCACTTACAAACATTCAGTTTTCAACGATAGGTAAGTTAGAATGTGCATGCTATTTAATGTAACGCTTAAAAGTGCAACAAGTCAAGAACCATACTGGGAAAAAGTTGGTCTTGTAAGCAGCCCAGAAGAATATAACTGTCATCATTGCCAAGTAGCTTCCAAGGATGATGCCAGTAGCAAATATTTCAGCTAGCTTCCAGCTATCGGGAAGTGGAGATGGTTTGACTCTATCTTTAGAAATGGTCATTATGGTACCTGAAATTCACCTCCGTTTAGCACTACAGTATGGTGTTCCCAAGAAAGAATCTGAGTTGGAACCAGAGATAAGCTTAAACCACATACCATCATTCAAAATTGCAATGATAAGAACCATGAATGGTGGGAAATCAAACTTCCAGATAAGTGCAAGCAACATGAAACCTAGCTGAAAACCAAAGAAAGATGAGCGAATGAGATAATACGCTTTTATTCTCCGAAAAAGAATGTGCTGAAAAATACTTAAAAAGGTTGAAAACATTGATTGAAGGACCAGTAAAATAAATTCTCGTGGTACTACATATCACGGTATAAAGGCCTTTTATTAAGGACATTTGTATGGGAAGACCAAAAAAATGAGGTCATATCAACTAAAATGACTTAAGACTCAAAATACTATAGGAAGATGAAAATTCTATTATTTACCACAATACGAATTGTTATGGACACCGCATATATCTGCAAAACAGCAAGATGTTTAGGAAAGTTGAAAATAATAAAACGTTAAGCATAAGATTCTAAACTGCAATTTCTATTCATATCACCGTGTAATTCTTCATTCTCTGGAAGATGGCACGACTAGTTAAAACTGCACTAATGATGACACTGAGACCCGGTTCAGTAAGGACAATATCAGAAGCACTACGAGCTGCATCGGTTGCATCTGCGACAGCAATCCCAATGTCTGCCTTCTTCAATGCCGGAGCATCATTGACACCATCACCAGTCATTCCACAAATGTGCTTTCTAGCTTGTAAACGCTTGACGATTTCATATTTGTGCTCTGATGGAAAGATAATGTGTGAATGTCGGAAGTGCAAACAAACTTTTCTTAAATAGAAAACAGTAATAACGGGAGAGTTTATCTTTCAAAGACCATTTTTCACTATCTCAACACAGAAAATCTACTTAACCTGGGAAAACTCCAGCAAAGCCATCAGCTTTCTCTATCAGTTCATCAATTGGCAAGGCAGCAATAGATTCATCCTTTTCCTGGCCAAGCAAAGCAGATGATGGGTACATGTTTGTGCCCATTCCCAGGCGTCTCCCAGTTTCTTTTCCTATTGCCAGCTGATCACCTGATAATTAACATGGCAAACAAGCAGTTATTAGTTATTACAAGGAAGAACAATAATGAATGGATTTATATCGTAATTTCCGCATAGAAGTTTCTTCAAACTAAATGCAGAGAAAAATTAAGTACATTCTTTTATCATCTGCACCCAAGTCATTCCTAATGCTAAGTAGTAGCTAACTGCTCAAATTTGGTGGAGCTAGTTAACTTGATGGATCAAACTACTGCAATATACACGCATGCTCACCAGTAATCATTTTGACATTAACTCCTAGGTTCAGGGCCCTTCGGATTGTTTCAGCACTGTCATGTCTTGGTGGGTCAAAAAGTGGCAATATACCAACAAACTGCCACGGACCTCCTGAGCTCTCTCTCCTTCCGTCTGGGACTTCCTGTATAACATGACATACCATAACATATCTAGAAAAGCAATTTAAAACATAAAATTCTCATAAATTGTCAACACACTACCTGGTAAGCAACTGCCAAAGATCGGAGACCTCGCTCGGCATATTTATCAATCACAGCATGCACCCTACGCTCTATGACTGACTTGTTGTGAGCAAGATTCAGGATCTGTTTGAAGAAAAAAAGAGATGATGTATAACTCTTCAAAAGATTGTAATGAAACTCTGCATTTCTTAATCATCGAGAATGAGTTACCTGCTCAGGTGCACCTTTACTGACTCGATGCATTTTTCCTTCACCGTCTATGTACGTCAACGCTGTCCTTTTGTCGGTTGGATTGAATGGAAGAAAATGAACCTCTTGGATACCAGCACGTGCCTGGTGACATGACAGTAGCAAAGATGCAATGAACACAATCAGTGGGTAACAGCTAGATTTTCATATAAAAAATAAGGAATTTCTACATTACTTCTTTTGGGTCTGCAAGCATGTTAACTATAGCAGTATCTATAGCGTCTTGGTTCTCAGTTCGTGATGCTCTAGCAGCCATCAGCATAACCATATCCTGAGTTATACCTTTTACAAAAACCTAAACAGAAGAACAAAGAAAGTGAGGTGCATATTCCCTAAAAAGAGAGAGTACCAGACGTGATCTTATAAAAAATGACCTCAATTAGATTCTTGTCAACTGACAACTTGTTTAGAGTAAGGGTTCCGGTTTTGTCACTACAAAGTACATCCATTCCAGCCATTTCCTCAATAGCTGTCATTCTCTTAGTGATAGCACCCTGCAACAATATATATAACCAATTCAACATAAAATCATAAGAGGGTACCCAATCTTGTACTCTGTCTGAAAAAAAAAAGTGCATTGATGCTTCACTTGGAACTTGAACCTTAGGAAATAACCACATCATAAACAGCTCGGCGTGATAATTTCAAATATCCCAAGCTTAATTGATGAATCAAATGATCAACCATGTCACAAACCCATATTTTTTACCAAAAATAGCACACCATGGACTGGAATGATAAACAACAAAGTCAATATTGCCAAAAGAAATAAAAGAATTTCTTCAAAACCTGCTGAGATAAACGATGAGAACCAATTGCCATAGTCACTGATAAAACTGTAGGCATAGCAATGGGAATTCCTCCAATAAGCAGGACCAGGAGATTATCAATACCGGGACGGTAAGCCCGATGCTGGATGGGATACATGACAATAATCTCTACAAGCATTCCAACAGCAATTGAGCAAATGCAAAAGTTCCCAATTGCTGTGAGGACCTACACAGAGACGAAAAATTCACAAAATGATAAGTCAAATTAAAAAAATCCATGGGAAGTAACTTGCCACAATGCAATAATAGATTATCAAGTCATGCCTTACCTTTTGAAAATGCCCAACTTGGTTTGTAGAGTCGACTAGATGTGCAGCCTTGCCAAAGAAGGTATGCACCCCGGTGGCAATTACTATGGCTTCAATCTCTCCTTGTTTGCATGTGGAGCCAGAGTAGATGCCATCACCAGGGTTTTTGGTAACGGGAAGGGATTCTCCAGTAAGGGCAGACTGCACAAAAAGTTCCATTTTTATAGACTTGTTTCTAAGAGCACGAATAAAGGTTAGGTTTGTACATTACAGTGGCAACAGAAGAACCGACCTGATCAATTTTCAATGGATCTCCTTCCAATAGACGGGCATCTGCAGGAATTATGTCACCCAACTTGACGCTTATTATATCTCCAGGTACTAGAACAGAAGCTTCCTCCTCGGTCCACTGTCCATCTCTTAGAACCTATATTTCATATGGAATGTCAATGCAGATCAACAATTTTTGACAGTTTCTGTTTTATTTTTCGCCAACAGTCAACGCCCTATCAGTGCAAATCATGAACTGACGGCGTTGACCAGAAAACTTCTCAAAAACAGGATAAGAGACTAATTATAGGCATTTTCAAATAACAAATTTCAGAGAAAAGGAACCAAATGCGAATTAGGAACCATAAACAGAAAAGGTAGGCAGTGCAACAGGTCAAACGCGAGACAGTGCAACAAAATAAAGTAGCCAACATAAGATGAGATGAATACTGAGTCCAGCAACAAAAAGAATCAGTTAGGTTTGAATGAAAGCTCTAAAATAGATATACAGCTACAGCATCGACCTTTGCTGTGGGTGCAAGTCGGGCCATGAGAGCGGCGGCGGCATTTCCAGCATTGTTCTCCTCGATGAAACTGATGGTTGAATTAATGAAAAGCAATGTGATAATACCCACAAAATCCTGCCAATCTGGTGGCTTACCCTGGACATCAACAAAATAAAACAACATGAGTCTTGACTTACCCCCAAGCCAAGCACATGAACTGACAGTAAAAAGACAGCAGGATCAGTAGCAAACCCCTCCATTGGCAAGTGCAATGGCCATGATGGCAGCAGCTTCCATGACCCATGATAGAGGATTCCACATGAAACCCAAGAATTTAAAAAACTTGCTCTCCTGCAAACAGAAACCAACCGAAACCGCATTAAAAACCCACAATCGAGAGACTCGACACCCAAAAACTTAAACAATTTCCAAACCTTCTTCTCCTCCAGCTTGTTGTGGCCAAAGATAGTGAGCCTTTCCTGCGCCCCCTCGGACGTGAGCCCTTCCCTGGTGCATCTCAGATTCTCAAACACCTCCTCGATCGGAATATTCTCCTGCGGTTCCAAAACCAACATGAAAACCCACAAAATCCACACACACAAAAAAACAGAAAGATGGGATCTTTCAAATACCAAATCCACAGTCTCCTTAAGAACAGCCTCCAAGACCTCGGTTTTTCCCCCCATTTCCTCCGAACCTCCTCTTCGTCTCCTCCTCCAACCCTCCTACTAGTCTGCTTTCCTCCCAACTACTTTTCACCCAACTGCACCACACCAAACTCCAAAATTTTTTAAACAAAAAAAAAATCCAAAAAAACAAAAACGGACTACTAAAAGCCTTTCTCTACTCATATCAGCGCAATGCGAATAGTAAAAAAAAAAAGGGAGCGTGGGGGCGTCGAAACCCTAGAAAAAACCCAAAAAGGAAGTGTGGGACAAAGATCGAGAACACGAGCACGTGGAGAGGAGGGTTTTGGAACGGAAAAGTCGAGCTTTTAGGGGGAAATCGAAGCGGAAAGAAGAGAAAGGTGTGAGCTTTATGTTTACCGGCGAAAGGAGGAAGGAGAAGAGAGAAACAGAACAGAGTCCAACAACACTGACTCCTCTCACGCTGTGACCCAACAACACTGTCTTCCCTCTTTGTATGAAGGGTCATTAAGAATTAATTAAGAATTGGTTTTGCTAATTTGGGTTTAGGGTGGGAAAATTGTGAGGGTTACCGGTTGAGCCTTTTTTTCGCTTACTTTCTAGGTGGGATCTGAGTTCGATTTTTTAGATATATTTTTTCTTTCTTTTAAGATTTACATTTGGGTAAACATCTTGTGTTACGTCTTCATGCCATAAAGGACATGTGTGGCCCATATGATGGAGTGAGGTATGTGAACGCATGAGGTGCCAGTGGTAAATATCTAAATGTAAAAATCTATTATAAGCTTGTTTTTCACAAGTCGCATGATGTTGTGTTTTTTAAACTTTTGTCGCTGACGCCACAGAAAGGTGTTTTGTTACATTGTTACGCGTCTGATTGATTTTGTAAAATTTCTTCTTGTGACAGTATGACGGGCGAGAAAATTTGAAAAGTGGAAAAGTGCATGCAAGTCCTCCAACGATTTGAGTATTGTAGTAATGTTCTTTATTTCTTCTTCACATATCCAACCAAAAAAAGGCTGCCATTTGAAATTGTTATGCTAGATATTTAGCCTTTTTCTTGAAAACAGAATATTCTTTTTTGTTGATAACACAATTTTTTTTTATCACAAACTGTAATTTTGTGATGATTGGTAGGTAGTATTAATGACAGGTTGATAGGTACTAGTTGGGTAGGTTTAAGCATATATTTTACTGGACGAGATGTACTGTTCATAAAATTGTTACTTCAATTAGTTTGGTGAGACAACTAATTATTACCTCTGATAAAAGTTGTTAAACAACTTCTATTCCTGCACTGCATTTACTTGCTGGTACAAAGGAGGCATTTACTTACCTATTCTAGTTCAACATTTGTTGAAATGTTTTTGCATCTCTCTTTTTTGCAGTTAGTAAGCACATGGACATATGCTTTTGTGTTTCTTACCAACAATGTAGGCCTTACATTAACGTGATTGTAGTTTTTCCGCAACTCTTCGAAATCGAATTTTGTACCTGTTGATTTCTTTTGGGGACCAATCATAAAGTTGTATAGTCACACATCAATACAACTTCCTGTTCTGATTTAGTTCATTTTCATTGAATTTTTCAATCAAATGAATGTCAAATTTGTTTCTAATTCTATGTATATTTAACATTTGTAAAAAATGGTAATATAAAATTATTTTTCTTTTCTGTATTCTCATACAATGTGTCCAATAGCCAGCTCACATATCATTAGTTTTGGGTAATAGATAATGACCTCATTACACTCTATTATTAGACGTATTGTGTTTGTTTGTTTTTCGAACTTGTATAATAAAAAAATTAGATTGCATCTATATAAATCCAATTGAGTTGTAATGACGACCTTGAATCTCTACTATCATGCTTAATTTCCTCCACTAGGGAAATTACCACCTCTTTGATAATTACTTTTCTCCATCTGTCGTAGGCACAAAAATTGGTTTTGTTACATAGTACAATAAAAACCTAGTCCTTATATATCAGTTATTGTTTACTAAAAAATGTGATGAATCTTTTCCATTAAAATGGGTTTTCTCAAGAAATATCCTCCTAACGAAAAGAGGGTTTGATATAAATAAGCCTCACAATTTCACATAAAACCACGTTTTGGGATTTAACGATTTCGTGTCTTGTTCCTGTATTACATTTGATATACAGGAATATTATGCTCATTATTTTTAGTATCAGGGTAATAGAGGGATAATGAGCAGGTACTAGGCAGGTTTATTTCTTATTTTCTTTGGATTTTGGTCCTTGAATTTATTTTATTTGGCAAATTGTCTTAAACACCACCAGGAAGGCAGAAACAGACCAACCACGAACACGAATCAACAAATGCTCACCGAACTCTGACACGTGTACATCACTATAATCTTCACTAATCCAAACAGGCCGTGCAGTTTGTGAAATTTACGGATAAGGACTGAAGTGTACGTTTCAGTACATGGTAGGTTTCGAGTTCCGTGCAACACATGGCAACGTGACAGTCGGGGAAAATAACGGCAAGGTCTCATTTATGGTCATTTATTGCTTTCTAGTCCTCACCACGCACTTCTGTAATTCTGTTTGCAGCGCTCATTCTCAAACCTCTTTTTTTTTTTTGTTCCAAATATTAAACAAAATGATAAGACTGATCAATTTTAATTCTTCGGTGTTAACGAGGTCATTTGAATCAAATCTGATCGGATTCGTATATTTTATTGAATGTTTTAATACTTTTTTGAGGAATTATTGAATAGTTAAACAAAGAGGTCTTGGAAAAAAAGTCTCACTTATTTGCAACTGTTATGCAGTATTTTATGGGGGGGGGGGGGGGGGGGGGGGACCCAGCTTTTCCACTGTAAAATTGAAATTATATATTAGATTAAAATGTCATTTCGCGAGGAGAAATAGTACAACCGTAAACCACCTCAATTTATGCAAATGATTCTGTTTATCTAAAATTTTAGATGTTATTTATACGCGACTTCTTTAACGATAAATATATGAAAAATTATATTTAACTAGTTTGAATTACATAAAACTATTTGAAACCATAACAGTATGGAAAACGTGCATTGAGTAGTTACTTTTGCTTAAACACACACCAGGTTGGTTTGCCAAAAGTTGAAACTTTCGACCAATTTTAAGACCAAGCTAGCAGAGTAGATTAGGTATGATTTATTCCATCTACCAAGTTGACAAATATGCTAACACAAAAGTATTCTGAAATTGATATCCCCTTCTTTCTAAGTCTAATTTTCAGATAATTGAAACCCAACTCAGCAAACCCGTTTCACTTTCTCAATATAATTTTCAATTTTCTTAACTTATATCGAAGTTATATTTCTACTAATCCACATTTGTAAATTTTAGATTCGTTGGTAGAACATCCAAATCTCAAGTCAGAATGTATTCAGCAAAATGACTTTCCATTTACGCCCTCCATTTTTTTCAAACATTAAAATCATTTCAAGTCAGAGGCAACAACTTTCCCACCTACCTCGGGAGTCGGGACGTTGAGAATAACTGTCATGGAATGGTCAAAGATTTACTGTTTTATACGATATAATTTTCTACCCCATACGTGATTGCATATTTATATTTGTAGTATTTTAATTGCTTCTTACATGTCTTTAAGTATAGTTGAGCAGAATATCATTTCCACGCCGCAGCGCAATTATTGGCAAGAACATTGAATATGGTGTATGTTTACGAAGATGGTTAATAAACTACATGCTGATTATTAACTAAACATACGTTTGTAACCCAAGGAAAACCCTTATGAAGCAACAAGTCAGATTTATTTAACCATATTATCATAGTTTAAGAGCTTTTTTTAGTGTGATCGGATAAAACAAGTTTCTTTCATTGGGTACTTCAAATGGATCTCGTATGCACCAAAAGTTCCACGTGAATTTGATCTTAAAGTATGTATGTTTCAGAAACTTAAACAAAAAAATTTGTAGAAAAAAATGACTTGACTTGATTTTGTTTTCTGGTCGACTGGAGAATGTACAATTAGGAGAAAATAACAACACTGCAATATTACGAAGTGTCGATGCTTGGAAATATTATTGCTAACTTTGCAAAATGATCCCTGCACTAGAATAAGTCTCATAAGACACATTACATATCAACACAAAATAAAATAACCTTACAAGTCGTCTATAAAAAAATTGAATAAAAAATTAAAATTTACGAGACAAGACGTGAAAATGATCCGTACAAACGAGTCCACACCTCACGTAGAATCCGATGTGTGTTTTTGAGACATGACTAAATTTCAATACTCTTTCAGTCTTTATCCACTCCATCTTTCGTTAATTAATATTATCTGTTACATCTGCTTGATTTTTTAATGGTTTGTGTTTGTGGCCTCAGTGATGACATGTTCCACCTCAAATCGTCTCCGTGTGGGTCAGCCATGACTCATAAATGTGTCTTGTTGGGTTCAACCACATTAGATTTTATTCGGTCCAACTGGTCGTTCTTTTAAAAAAAAACATTTCATTGAAATGTTAACGAAATTGAAATTCTAATGCAATAGCAAACTAAAAACTTCCTCAATATTAAGTGTTTGGTACGTTATTATCTAGCTTGTTTCTTTGCGCGTGTTTAGAGGACCGTGGCAGGAATCAAGTCAAGAAGTTCAATTTTTGAAAAGACAATAAAAAGGTTCGGATTTTGAAAGAAATTAAAATCTACAAGGATCAATATGTCAAATGGTCCTACAAAATTAGACAAAATCTCAAAAACCAGATTTAGATCGCCCAATCCCCTAGCTCAACATGACACCACTCTGTATAAATATCGTCGTTAATTATAAGGGTTACGTGCATTATTATCATAGATGGTTTGTTATAAACAGTAATGTTGTAAGTTGTGAGACTTTACGTGCAAAATAGAGAAGTTCTTTATGCATTCTTTGTGTGTTGACAGAATAAATAACGGACTGATCTACTCATGCATGTTCAACTCTAGGCAAAGCAATTTCCTTTTGTAATCACCTCTGGCTTTAACATAGCGTGTAGTTGACAAACGAAAGTAAGGAATATAACACTTATCTTGTAATTTAAACCCCTTAGATCATTTTTGACTTTCTTTAATGAGAACATTTTTCCCCAAATGTTTCGCGACATGCAGTGAGGTGTGATACTCAAAATATTTTTATAGAAACAAACACTATCGACTTTCACATTTATATAAGTCGAGCAACCTCATGTAATTCACTTATTTTGACTCTGAGAGCATCCTTAACAAGGTCATCCCCCATGGATGAACCGAACGACCGTGGATCACCCGGTCGTTGGACGATCGGTTCACCGACCTGGTCGGTCGATTGGGTTGTGCCACTTGGCACGACCTGGTCGGTCGATTTTTTGTTTTGTTTTGGTATTTGTTTTTTTGTTTATATTTTGATAAATAATTAGGGGTTAAGTAGTTGTAGTTTATATTTTGATAATAATTAGGATCATGGTTATGATTGGAGTATTATTTTGTAAATTGGTGAACATTTATTAAATTGGAGTATTATTTTGATAACGTTTGATTTTTAAAATCTAATTTTTTTCAAGGGTCGTTGTCCCCTTGCCACCCCCACCTAACCGGTGCGGTGGAACGCCGCTCACTCACCGGTGAGCGAGACCCCACCGATCTCTCAGGGTGGATTATGATTTGGGGATAGAATAAAAGTTGAGATTTTTTTTAATGATATTTAGTATTTGGTAATCATTGATGGTTAAATAAAAAATATTTTTGCTTAATATAAATGATTTTGGAATAAAATAAAAATTGAGAAGAAAAATAATGATGTGGAGGAAAGAGAGTGTGATGATATAGGTCATAGTTAAGAGGTGAATAGTGATGGAGAAATATGATGTTAAGTCATGATAACGTGAAAATAGAGAATGTGAATGACCTAGGTTATTGCTGCAGATGGTCCGAGGAGTCATGATCATTGTCATTTTTACACAAACAATGTTAATACATACATCATGAATAATAATATATCAATCAATTAAATACGATGCCAAGTTTGCCAACCCACCATTACATATTTGTCCTAATAATGATGTGACTTGTTAATTTTTGTAGAATCTATTTATTTCTTTTTTATATCTTATTTCAAGATTTTGTTGTCCTAGTTTTTTTTCCGGAGAACCAAATTCTTTCAAGTGTTGGCATAATTTGATGAATTGAAAAGATCTTCTTGCCAGCTCATCTCTGATTCCTTTATGAAATTAGTCATGCATCCGGTTTAAACTGAACTGCTATTTGTCGTCGTAAAACTACTTAAATCGTCCGTACAAATTACTAGTTTGTCCTTCTACCATTTCTACTTATATAACTCTTCATTTTACTCTTCTAACACTACTTTCTTTTCATATTACTCTTCTATTCACCAGATATAATGTCTCAGAGGCCAGGAAAAGAACCAACGGACGCCCTGGATTACTCAAATCTGGTAAATTGCCTTGTTTATTTTAATTAATTTAAAAAAAATTGGGTGGGATGTCCGCGGGAGACGTCCGACCCAACGGTCGGGCGGCCGCAGGAACCACCTCCCCCTTCGGGCTAGGCGTCTGCGGAAGACGCCTCCCACGTACCAAGAGTAATACAGAACGTACCAAGAGTTTATTTGCCATGGTTTATGTGTTGTTTTCTTTTTATTCTCGTACCAAGAGTATTAGTATTTCGTAACGACAGAAAACATCAATTATTGTTGAATAAAAGTTATGTAATTTGTTATATGTAAAGAGTTAGAGAATATAATATGAATTTAATCCAATTTTAAGTTGAAAAATATTGGTAGGCTTCTATATTTGGTTAAAAAAGCTTCAAGTTTAAGCGAAAAAATTGTATGTGTTTGGTTGATCGAGTGATATGATTGTATTAATTTTGCTTGTCTCTACTATAACAACTGAACGTGCATTTTTAACTATGAAGATTGTTGAAACAAAATTTTAAAACTAAATTGATGATGAATTTCTCATGAATTCTATGGTTATCTAAAATTTTAATGAATATTGTAAAAATAAATAAATTAGATTTGATTATAAAAATGAGAACTACTATTCATCACCCCAAAACTACTTAAATCACTAGTCTAATTACCATTTTGACATTTACAATCCTTTTAACATCAATTTCGTCTCGTCTCTTAAACTAAAGATTTTGTCTACGTTCCCCCCACTTTACCAGTACCAACACCACGAAAATGTCTGGTGAATAGTCTGAATCACGCGAATTTCAAAAAAATTAAACGGGACGTCTAGCTAATATGAACTACGAAATATGAAATACACGAAATACAACAAACTACTTGTAATATAAACTACACGAAATACGAACTAATATGAACTAACAAACTAAATTTAGACTTATTAGTGCACTCGTAGATGTGGTGAGCTTGCCCGACGACATCGTCGTTCTACCCGCTCCTTTTCTGTCGGTACGCCTGATCGAAGCACCTAACCCACTTATTGACAGCAGGTATAATTATCCTCCACCGTCCTTTTAAGGACTCTGCATTCCTCTCGGGAAGGCCCGTTTCTTCGACAGAGATGTCGTAAACCCGTTTTATTTTGGTCCACAAGGAAGTAGCCTTCTGGTTTGTCCTTGTCACCGCATCAGAACTGACCTCCATATATGCCAACACGAGTCGCTGTTCATCACCTGTGGTCCACAGCTTCAGATTGCTTTTGACGGCTTGGACGTGTGGATGGTGGTGCAACGGTCTGACGTGGTGGGGACTCATCGTTGTTTTGGTTGTCTTCTTAACTGTCCTCCATACCAGGAGTACTTACTTGTGACATGTTGCGGCCAAACATCTGATATTGAGGTTGATTTTGTGGGAATGGTGGTGCGTATTGGAGGAATTGTGTGAATTGTTGGTTTTGGTCTAATGGTGGGAATGATGGTGCGTATTGGGAGAAGTCTGGTTGTTGGAATGACTGAACGTAATGAGAGAAGTTTGGTTGTTGGAATGGTTGTGGGAAATATGGACGGGGGTATCCTTCTGGATAGTGTGGACGTGAATTTGATTGGGAACGACGGGGAGAGCGGTTGTGATCTGGAGAAGACATTGCGAAGTTGTGTGAAGTTTATGTTGTGTTTTGTATAAGGTATATATAGAGGGAAAATCAGATATTGTGCATTCACGCAGATACTGTGCATTCACGCAGACTACTTTCGTTGCACGCGTTTACAGTGCATTCACACGTGTACTGTACATTCACGTGGATACTGTGCATTCATGCAGACTACTTTCGTTGCACGCGTGTACTGTGCATTTCTAATTTTAATTACTAAAAATTCCCGTGGTTTAATATTAATTATTAATGTTAATTAATAATTATTAATATTAATAATTTTGTCAATTGGAATTATAACGTAATTAGAATGATGTAAAATGTAATTTGTTAAATGTGGTGAAAGAATTAAAATTATTTAATTAAGAAATGATGTGGAGGAAAGAGATTGTAGGGTGGGTGAGGGTAGCTCGGACGTGGCTAATGAGTTTTTTGAGTGGGTGGGGGAGGTGAACTGACGTGACGAAGAGAGAGAGCAGAGCGCCCGTGGGTAGCCCGAACGTTGTTAAACATGTTCTTAATAACCACCCCACCCCAAAAATTAAAAAATCCTCTTCCTTTGCCATGTACGGTGTAGTCTATAGATCGAGCTTGTGAGGTGTAACCGTGATCTCTATTTATTTATTTTTTGAAAGTTGGGACTGTGATCTCTACTACCGTGACTAACTACGACTCTATTACGTGGTCTGGGGTTATATTATGATGTACTTTTTATTTACCTATAGTCTGGTCTCGTGATGGATTTTTTGTCTCCACTGCAATATCATTTCAGTACGGCTTCTTTTTCCGATGCTACTAAACATATCTACAGCAAACTATTTTTGGCACCACTACCATCAGATCACGTTGTCCCCAAACTTGCTACTTTCGGCCTTCAACTAGTATCCCTTGGATGAAGGTTTCGAATTGAACACGGAGATTGGAGAGTGGGTATCAAGGGTGGTATCACAAATTTTGATTAGGAAGATCGGAATTTAAAATGATTGGGAATCTACGGTCCGTTTGGCAACACATTCTTGGGTTGATTACACAAATTTGTCAGACGAAATCTGATTTTCATATCCAAACACAATATCAAAGAATCAATTCCTAAGATTTTGATTCTCATCCCTAATTTACACTCTCACAATCCTCTCACCATCTAGAATCCACTTTTTTTTCTACTTCTGGGCACTGTTGTGATATTTTACCATATTACCCTCAATTGTGATTTTTATTAGATAACCTCTAAATATTTTTTTTGTTATTATTGTGTTAATTGAAGTGTTTTTATTAGATAAATTTCTAATTAGAAATTAACTTTTTGGTATAAAATTTTATTATTATTTAGATAAAATTAGTCATAACTCATAAGGGCATACTGATCATTTAACATGGGAACTACTATTCAGCGTCAGAAAACTACTTAACTCGTCCCAATAATTACTTTTTTACTCTTTACAATTCATTTAATACCCATTTCGTCCCGTCTCTTAAAATAGATTTCTACCTACTTTTTCCTCATTTTCCTAATACCAACACTACGAAAATGTCTGATGAAATGTCTGGATACGGTGAAGTAAGCTCAGCAAAAAAATTCGAATCATGTGTTTTACCCAGACGTCACCCCCATGGAGAGAGTGTTTTACCCAGACGCCTCACTCATGGAGGGGACGGCTATGACGGACACCTCTTAATTTTTTTAATAAAAAATTTAAAAATTATAAAGTGTGTTATCTCAAATTATTTCAGGTTTCATTCCAAGGTTTTTGGTATTAATTGATAATTATACTGGTTGAATTACAATAATTTTTTTTACAAGTGATGAATATTTAAAAAATTCTGATTCAACGATTTCAGGTCATCCGTTTAAGGATGGCCTAAAGGCCTGTATGTTTAAGTCGACACCAGTAACGCGATCTTAACAAAAGCAGTTTGAAAGCAGTCAATGAGATGATGACACCAACGCCATCTACGATGTCTTGGAACGTTTTCGGACTTTGCGAGATTCAATGATTAGCAGACGCAATACACTAACATCACACTGAAGCAGCAGCATAAGAAAATAATGCGCCTATAACTTTTTTACTTTTTTTGGAGGTAAAATATGCGTTGGACCTCCAAGTTATTGCAAAGGGGATAGGAATGCTAGGCACTCAGCACCTGATTGCACAGTGATGAGTGCTATCATCATACGGACCTACCATTTCTTTAGGCCTGAGAATGAATAAAAAAGAAAATAACAAAAAAACATTTCTATATGGTGTTCCAAAGAATGAGACCTCTACCTAGTCTGTACATAGGAGGAAGAACAACAAACCAGAGGAAGAACAACAAACCATTTCATGCTACTTCTGCGGGCCTCCATTTTGTTTATGGAAAGGCCAGAGATTGGCAAGGCGTTCTAGAACACCAGCACTTTTAGAGAAATACCCTGAGAAACCTTGTGGAATTGTTGGGGGTGGAAAGTCCTCTGCAGGCATTGCAAACGGTCGAACCATCTTTTCCATTTTCTCTAACGTAAGACAAGATCCAACCTCCTGCAATCTTTCAGGTCCCATTATTGGCAATGTGTGCTCCTGGCGCAGTAGAGCCGTTACTGCTTCATTATCATGCTGAAGCAGTCACGGCCGTTAGAAAAAAATGTAAGATGGGTGTTTTACATGAATTGAGTAATGAACTTACACAAACCTCTAAAGGACTTAAATCTGCACCGCGGCTGAAAGTCATCTCTATACGAAACCTCTTTGGGTCCTCCAGAGATACCTGTAGACAATCTTATTTTTGTTGTGCCCAGGGAAATATGAATTAAGTTTCTTAAATTAGAGGTATCTTAGCACCGGTGTTTGCCATATGGATGGAGAGAGAGGATTGAAACTTGGGTAGTTTATACTATTTGGGCACTTATAGGGGCATTTACCCCAGAGAACTCATCTCGGAGACATGCACGATAAAGATGCTCATGTGCTTTCAGGAAGAAAATAAGAGTTACCTCTGTATTCTCAAACAGCCTCAGGACAATGTAACTCATATAGTCAAGTTCTCTAGTTTTGTATAAACGGTCCAATGCATTTTCGCACACAAGACTGTCCTCCCCTTGCAAAGATTCATCCAAATTACAGTACCGTATCACATTCATTAAAGAATGTATGTGAGACTCCTGTCACCAAAAAATCAAAGACGAAATGAACATAAAAATAACATAACAAATTCCATCAAATAAACAAATTTGAAACAAAAAAGAAGCTCAAAGTAATCTAGAACTATCTCTTATGTGGTCTGCTTTCATCCATAACATGGTTGCCTTCTTGAGGGAGATGTATGGAGGAAATTCCTATATTGCTGAGCACTCATATTAGCTGTTTTCTTCTGAATTAGAGAGCATATCATACTAAGAAGCAGGGCCCTTTTAATATCAAAACAGTTTTCAGAAAAAAGTTTATTTAGTCAATCCTAAACGTACTGATGTAAAGTACAGCCGCGTGCGGACATGTCTATCCGGTGTCTTCACATTCGCATATCTGATAGTATATGGAACATAAATCAGTTCAAAGAAACAATTAAGGAAAACAAATATTTTAGATATCATACTTTGGATCCAAGCGGTATTTAGTCTCTTTATCCTCCTCTTCCTCTTGGTCTAATGACTTGTCACTTGTAAAACTAGATCTTCTTGATTCTTCACTCTTATTTAGATATCTGAACTGGTTGTCCTTGTCCTTCATTTTAGAGTTGACTGGAGATGCTGGACTTTGTTCTGAACTGTTTTTATGTTCAGCAACACTTGTTGCTTCCTCACGAGTGTTTCTCAAGTCAATTAGGATCTTCCCCAACAAACGTCGAGCAATCTAATAAAATGATTTGAAAGTAGTTATATACCGCATGATGAATAATTAAAATACAAGAAAATGCCTTAGTTACGAAGACTTGAAGCAGCCATCGACAAGGTTATGCTACAAAACAATGTTACATAGCACCACAGGTCCACAGGAGAACATGAATCAACATGTGATAACATAAGAACTAAGAAGCAATGGGGAAATGGAATTTTTTAAATCCAGATAGATTATTTAGCTTGCTGCACTCTTTATTACAAGAAGTGATTCCTTGAGTATGCAAGAATGATTATTTAGCTTGCTGCTCTCTTTATTAGAAGAAATGATTTCTTGAGTATGCAAGAATGACAAATATACGAAATATGATTAACAACTGACAAAAAAACAAGTACCTTCGAGCCAATTTTAAGTTTATGCGTTGGATTTATTCCATATTCATTAGGAATGACACCATCTGCAAGCAGCTGAAACAGCAAATACAAACACATAAAACTGCATTATATCACTGTACGATGTATAGAAATATTTTGGATGCTATATATAACATATATAAATAACTTATTGAATGATAAATGATTTGGAATAGAAGTTAGACTACTTCAAAAATCAGTATGATAAGAAGCTCGGACTAATGATCAGTACCTGGGCCACCTTGAAGAGTTCATCCAGACCTTCAAGATTTAGATGCGCATTATGGAGAAGGTCATACCTAACATGCAACAATATATTAATAAGTCCAAGAAAAACAAGCAAGATTCAGCCAATGCTAATTCAAGCCTAAAGCTTGTGCCTGTGCAATATAGTTCAAGTCTCAGAAATTCCCTGGAAGGAATGTTTACAAATTAGGTGTCAGTGTACTTCTGAGCAGGCAACTGCTGAGATCATACATGCACAGGTTCATCTTGGAACTAAACAAACACTTGCACGGTTTAGAAAGGATTTTTTTTTGCAACACTGTATAAAACGTCTTAGAGGATATTGTAATGTCATCCCTCATTTTTTTATGACAATAATTGAATCACCTAACAATTGAAATCATGTTCTTATTTGATACCAACGAAATCCCAGATAATCATGTAAAAATATAACATACCGAATCTACTAGAATAGCACTCATCCCAAAAGATAGAATTGAGAAGATCAAGGATACACAACCATAGCCGGTGAAAATCATGTCCAAGAAAGTCATTTATAGAGACACTAAGAGAGAAAAAATACGACACGGTCTAATTTTTTCAAAAAAATTAATACACATCATAATTAGTTATGCAAACATTGTAATAAAAAGGAAACTCGATTTCTTTGGAGGGGGATACTCCGGGTCCGGGAGCTTGCCACCTCCCATTTTCGCCTTGCAGTCGGCACGGGGGAACGTATCCGGTTCTTCGAGGACCTAGGCTATGATATGATATGGCAGTCCCACTTGATACGACGGTCAGTCGCTTCATCGCTGATGGTGTTTGGTGTCTACCGGTTTCCCAATCTCTTATTATGAACCGGTTGTGGCCAGAAATCCTTGTCACCCCAATCATGAGAGAGGATCATTTAGTACGGGGAGATAAGTGCAACACCTCATTTACCATGACAGATGCGTGGAAGATTGTCAGGACTGCCCAACCACCTGTTTGGTGAGCAAAAGTGGTATGACATAAGCTACATGTTCCGAAGCATGTTGTCACTCTTTGGAAAGAGACTCAGCAACCAAGCGACGGAGGATATTGACCACCTTCTAGGACTATGTCCATTCTCGAGCCATATTTGGGAGGTGGTCCGGGCTCGATTTCAAATTCCAGGGGCCTTGAGGCCGGGCTTCATTGATGAGATTGCTCGGCTGGCTCGGAAGATTAGGAGACGGGATCATCTCCAGCAGAAGCTCCTCTTCCTTTGCATTGGAGCGACGGTGTATGAAGTATGGATGGAACGGAATCGGTGCATTTTCGAGGGGTTAGTGGGCACCGCCACCCAGGTATTGGTACGTATCACTGATGTTATGCGAACCAAGGGGGATGTGTTTGGGACATACACCATTAGGAGAGAGTCCTTCCTACGGACCTGGGCCTACATGACCTTGATGGGAGCCCCACCATTTTGATGTACTGACGGACTGAGTGCTGGTAAATGCCTCGATGAGGGCCGTAGCGGTTCAATCGGGAGGGGACCAGGGATTGACTGCTATAGCTAGTACTCGGATTGCGTCAGCTCGGCCGTGTTCAGCCATCGCGCATCACACCCATTTTTGCTACTTAGTATAGCTGATAGTTAATGTAGCGTAGACCATAGTTTTCTTTCATTCTCTATGTGTAGTTCGCTAGCTTAGTTTGTAAATCTCTTTTACACATAAATGATATACTGGAGGCGCTATGACCTCCCTTTTACTTGCAAAAAAAAGATGAACCTTGCAAAATGTTTATAATAAATTGTCTTTACACACAAGTCGAAAAATTCTGATTGTTTCATTTAACTTTTCAAGGAGTGGGATAATGGAGATGGAATCCCATCAACGGAATCAAATACAATAACTCATGTAACATGGTAGTGATCCCGAACCATTGGGAAAACAATCTACCTCTTTTTCTTAAATTTAGATTAGCTTTTGAGAAGAAGACCTTCTGTAAAGGACAGAAGTTCTGCAACAAGGGGAAAAAGAAATATGAATGCCAGATATATGCTAGTTAATAGGTATTACCAGTCGGGAAAAAGAAACATGCAGTTTTAGGAAATTATGACAAAACAGTAACCACTCAGTAAGTCAAAAGGCTTACTTGCATGAGTCATAAACATCTGGGATTTGAGTGATGTCATATCGGCTGTAAACAGAAGTCATGAATATCAATATAACAGAGCATTGGGTTAGAACAATTCTGATGAAGTGGTTATGAACTTGGAGGTAAATATCTTAAATTCGATTTATCCCCACATACCCTTTCCGTTCATTGTATAGATCTCTCTTAAGCTTCTTCCAACGAGCATACATTAAAAGGAAACTTTCGCTGCCACATGGTAAACCAGCAGCTATACGAGCAACATCAATGTTTGTTTTACCCAGAGCCTTCGCTTGGTCGTACGGAGGAACAACGGCATATGATCTTGTCATTGCAAGTTCCTCATCTTCATCTTCAGCTAGCAGCTTTACCTGGGCTGTAATTTTCTTTGTCAAATCAACCTAGTTGAACAAAAGAAAACAGGACTATAAGGAATATTCAAGTGGACAAACTTATGCAGATTTTAACTTTAAGTCAAAACTATCAGAAAAGGATGTGAGGACATAGAGCAGTTAATTTTCTATCTTAAGACAGGTGCCTAAGTGCATTCGGTAGAGAACGAGATTTATTTCCATTGATCTCAATACCGTGATTCCAGTTTTGCAGGCATTAAGAGGTGAATAACATGGGACAGGAGTTTTAAAGAATGTATACCATCTTAGGAAGTAGTTCACGAGCATTAGGAGGCAATCCAGCACCATCCGCCATCCATGGAAACTCAGTATGTCCATTGCTATGGTTTGACTTCAGCTCAGAGATTATAATGTCATGTAACTTAGCCTGCAGAGAAAAGTCACTGATCATCTCATCAAATAAAAGAAAAGACATAATTTCATATCACAGCTGAATTTTCTTCGAAAATTTCACTTATGCAAAAAAAAAACTCATACATTGAAACACTTCATATATTTTGAAGTTCTGTCCTTGTACGTCGGTATTGCAAATTGAAATGGTTGCAGCATAATGCCACCAGGTACCAGATAAACCAATAATACCCACTAGTTGTATACATGCATGAAAAGAGTGTTACCAAATAGAAACATTTGACTCATGACACATGGAAGGTTAGAACACATTAAAGCAAGTTCTTTTTATAAACTAAGGAACCATGAGTTTGCAATGTGCATTCAAGGTATGGAACATGTTTCAGCATATTACGAATTTCAATGGAATCCTTTAAGAAGAACGGTTAACCACAAAATTGATGTTGCTATCTAATATCCACTTTAATAAAAATACATCCTCAAAAAGAACAAAGAAGCAACAGATGATGTTGCGCAAACCTAAAGGAGTGACAGGCAAAAACTCATTATGTTAAAATGGTAACAATAACGATAATATAGATCAATTATCACATAAACATGAATCAAGCATGAAATCTGGACAAGAATGACCAGCACTTCCTGATAGAAATCTTAATAAGGGCAATGATGAAGTGGTCTGCAATAGTTGATTTAGGCTTGTGATCTGGTCCAGTTGGGGCATCGAGATGTGAAGTGTACCCTAGATCCATGATGATCTTAGCTGGTGCAGTTACACATCTATTGTGTCCTAGACAAGTCCATTTGCCTCATGATAAGCCTCACACCTGAGCCCAAGACACTCCAAGTCAGTTTGTTCATGTGTATTCGGTCATGTGGTAATCGGGTTTGATGTCTGTATGAACTGGTCCATGATGTAACTGGATGAGAAATTAAACTCATGCTAGATTAGAATTGGGTCCTCTTATTTCTACTCGATTAGGTGATTCGACCCGGTAACAAATCCGGGTACAACTAGAGTTTCGTGAGCTCATGTATAAATACCTAAACCTAATAATAAAACATACTTTTATACCTCTTCCGCCACTACTACTCTCGCCTTCTTTCTCCCTTGAGCGAAACTTTGATTTATCCATCACTAATCTAAGGTGTGAGACCTCTCGTCTTAGCCTCTGGATCACCGATCTACGTCGGAGACCGCTTGTCTCTACTGGATCTAACTTTATTGCATGGTATCAGAGCCTTTGGAGATCAAGTCGATGGAGAAAACTCCGCAAGATAACTCAAAGATGGACGCTCTCGTGACTGGTCAAGATCACCAACCCCTATCCCTCCACCATCAACATCGGCAACTTCTTTTTTGTGAAGCTCTCAAACACAAATTTTCTCCTCTGGGAGATGCAGATCACTTGTCTCGTGGAATTACAAGGCATGATAGGCTTTCTTGATGGGGAGTTTCCGGAATTTGAGTCGATGCTGGTGTCGCAGGAGAAATGACTTGGTGGCATGATGAATCCAAACCCGATGCATGGGTTTTGGAAAAGATCTGACAAACTTCTTAGAGCTTGAATCATCAATACCTTGAGTGAAGATGTCTTGAGCACCGCTGTGCGATTGGAAACTTCCAAAAAAGTTTGGGACGCTCTGAGATTCTCCCTCGCCCAAGATTCAGAAGAGCGAGAGTTCTTCTTGATGCGGTAACTCCAGATGTTGCTCAAGAAAAACTTCCCTAGCATATATGAGCATCTCAGATAGTTCAAGATGCACTGCGATGAACTGGCGGCCATTGGATGACCAATTAACGATCAAACTAAGGTCTTTGGGTCCTCAATGGATAAGGAATGGAGTATATTCCATTCACGACCACTACTCTAAAACCACCCATTCCCACGTTTAGTGAGTTGACTTCGATAATTCACAGTTATGAAATGAGGGTCCAAATTCATAACTCTGACGCACCGGGTCCTATGGCCTTCTATGGTCAACAACAACAAGATGAGAAGACCAAGAACTCGGGCAAGGGCAAAAGAGGAGGCTTCACCTCAAAAGGTCATAGATTCCAGTCTGCAACTCAAGGAAAGCTACCCTTTGAAAACTCAAACCCTCCTGGTCCTGTGCTTGGAGAGATCCAAAACAAGATGTCGTTTGATGGTGCTGCTCAGAAGAGGCCCATAGTGACTTGTCATATATGCTCAAAGCCTGACCATGACGCTCTGAGGTGTTGGCATAGGTTCAATCACACTTATTTGTCCAAGGAGATCCCTTAAGCTCTGGTAACTGTCTCAACTGAGGAAGCAAACTCTGAATGATACCCAGACACAAGTGCAACATATCATGTGACGGTTAACAACGGTATTCTCCATAATCTTAAGCCTTTCAAGAAAAACATACACAATATTGTAGGAGATGGTACCTTATTACCTATTACTCACACCGGATCTCTTGTTATCCCTTGTAAGCATGGCAAATTCACTCTAGATAATTTCTCTTAGCCCCAAATATGAAGAACTTTATATCTATTAGTAAATTCACTAACACTTTTCCATATAATATAGAATTCTATAATAACCAATTCTTTGTTAAAAACATAATAAATGAGATGATTGTTACTACTGACACTCAAAGTGAAGGTTTGTACTCTTTAGAAAATTATACTCCTAAGGTCTTCTTCTCTAATAGACATAATAAAGTAGATAGTGACCTTTGACACTGCAGATTAGGGCATCCAAGTCCAAAAGTGCTGCGACATTTGCAATCTCAAGATTGGATCTTTATTTCCGTTCAGGGTCATATGGGTAATCACATTTGCAATAACTGCGAGATAGGAAAATCCACCAAACTACTTTTTTTAGTTTTGATAATACTTCTAATAAGTCTTTTGATAAATTTCATCGTGATTTGTGGGGGCCCTCCCCTGTGATGAGCAGGAACCACTACAGGTATTATGCCCACTTCATTGATGATTTCAACAGGTTTATTTGGTTCTTTCATTTAACAAACAAATCATTTTTTTTGACTGCTTATGAGTTTGAAAAGTACATTTTAAGACAATTTGATGCAGGTATTTAAATGTTTCAGTGTGAAGGGGAGGTGAATTTACCTCAAATAAGTTTGTAAAACACCTTAAGCAACAAGGTGTTCAATTGCAAATGTCTTGCCCTTATACTCTAGAACAAAACAGAATGGTTGAGAGAAAACATAGGCTTATTATAGACATGAGGCTCACTTGATGTTTAACAGTGGAACACCCAAGAAATATTGGGTGAAAACATTCAGTGGCTCAGTGCAGTAGTATTCCTGTTAAATAGATTACCTAATAAATCCAATGTAGTTCCTTATGTTTCCTTGTTTGATAAAATTCCCGATTATTCATACTTAAGAATCTTTGATTGTAGATGTTTTCTATGTTTAAGAGATTACGTGTTTGATAAACTCTCTGAAAATTTTGTTCCTTGTGTTTTTCTAAGATACAGAAATAGGCATAAGGGATATATTTGTCTTAATCTTGCTTCAAATAAAATTTATATGTCTAGACATGTAATATTCGATGAAAATCTTTTTCCCTTCAATTTTTTTTACTTCAACTGATAAAAATACAACTATTTGCACTTTTTCTGAATGACTTGATATTGCTAATGAGTATGCTTCCAATATCAATGATGGTGTGATAAGTGAAGGACCTACTAATTCCATAGTAAGGTCTATATCCAATACACCACGATTGTGTTGACTTATTGACTTTAATTTATATTTTGATGATTTAATCAACCTAATCTTAATTATAATAAATGTAGAGTAACACACATATTGCATAACATATATATTGCTTTGTGCTAACTTTTACAGGAGATCAAGACTCAAAGAATAAATGATTCAAGTCAAGACATATAATCAAACTCTTTTGAAGACATGTAGTTTGCATTTTTTTTTGAGTCTTAGGAACATTGTGTAATTGAACATACTTGAGGTAAAATCAACTAACATACACACTAGGTTCCTTGTAGAAGTCACACAAAATTTCATATAATTTGGACTTCAATAGATCACTCAAACTTAGACCGGAAAACACCAACCCAAAACCTGAACAATCTGCCCACATTCGGTCGACCGAGTGATCATAAATCTTGTTAGTGTTTTATTGCCCGGTTTCGGTTGACCGTCCAGACCTTTTCGGTCGACCGAGTTAACATATTTATCCGACCGTTAGATTTGTCGTATTATACCCAACGGTCGTATTCGTATTATTTCCATATACCCCAAAATACATTTAGTGTATCGGTCGACCGATGACCTCATTCGGTCGACCAAACGTATGATAACTCGACAAACCCAAACTGCTTGTTGGTTTTCGGTCGACCGTGGACTTTGTTTCGGTCGACCGAATATGATCTTGTTTGTCAACCCCGTAGAGCATGTTATAAATCGGTCGACCGAACTTATCTCGGTGTTCGACCGATAACTTAAGTGTACCTGAGTCATAGTCTTTGGGTTGGTGTTTAACTTAACCGGTCCACCGAACCGAGTCCAAAATTGCCCAACGGTCAACCGAACTTACCGATCCGGTCGGCCGAACTTATGCAGAAATGCATTTTGTAAGTTTCTGTTTTGTGTATCTTACACGATCTTTACACATTTCATCCCCAAATGCTATGACTCTTTAGGAGCTTATAAATAGAGTTGTAAAACACATTTTAACACAACTCTCCTACTCCATATTGTCCCCTACATTAGAGAGAAAGTTTTACACTGAAAAGCTCAAAACCTTCAACACTTAGTAATCAATTCTACTTTCTACTCAAGTGTGCTCAAGATTAGAGTGTTGTTCCACTCCATTATTGTCAAAGGAAGCAACGGTCTTGGTGAAAACTCAAGACAAAGAGTATAGACTTCGGTGAGAGCCCGAAGTGATCCTCTCGGATTGTGGGACGATGAGCCAAGCTCGGCGAGGGTTGTTCGCGAGCTTGAAGACTTGTAAAAGCGTTCTCTCTCGGCCCGGAACGGGGAGTGGTTAGTGAAGTCGTAAGCGGAGTTCGGTGATCCGAGCGGAGCTTGCAATAGAGGACTAGGACCCGGGTGGGGTGCCGAACCTCTATAAAAATCTCCCGTCTCTTTTGTGGTTTGCATATTTCCTTCCCTTTATCTTGCTTGCTTGTTTATTTGTTTTAATTCCGCTCTATATACTTGATTGATTAAACAAGTAGGTAATTAATGTTAAAAGTGATTAGAATTAGAGACTCACGATCCTACAAATTGTCCCTCCTATGATTGATGTTTCCTAAGTCTCATTCTGAATATACCACAAAACAATGGAATGCAAGGGTAGCACAACACACTTAATATAAGGGGTCGAGATAGTGTTGATAGAGAAATTGTCCATGAAGTTGTGCATGTCCAAGAGGAGATCCAAGGATCCAATGATGAGTCACACTTTGAGTAAATAACAATACTGGAGCCACTGTAGAGGAATTGCACACTAATACTCATGTGCCCAAAGAGAGTGTTTCAACTTCAGCTGAACTTAAGGAAACAATTCAAGAATCATCTGATAAAGAACTACCTTTTGGAGTCATTAAAGTCGGTGGAAGTAGTTCAACTGCAAGTGACTTTCGTGTGGAGATTCCAGACTCAAGACAAGTTGAAGAACACAACTCCACCCCAAGACATCACATGGTAACTAGAGGGATGTCTGGCATCTCTAAACCTAATCCTAAGTACGTATTGTTTCATAACATTACTCCAATACCTGAACAACCTGATACTGTTAAGAGTGCTCTTGCACTTGCAGGATGGAGGAAAGCAATGCAATATGAAGTTGATGCATTACATCAAAATCAAACCTAGGAACTTGTTCTTAGATCACCCAACATGCATATAATCGGCTGGAAATGGGTGTTCAGGACAAAGCTTAAGCCAGATGAGTCTCTTGATTAACTCAAGGTCTGACTTGTGGCCAAGGGCTACAAGCAGGTTGAGGGAATAGATTTTTTGGAAACTTTTTCCCCAGTGGAAAAATCTGCAACCATTAGACTTATGCTTAGCATTGCTACAAAGAACAATTGGTCAATATTATAGTTGGATGTCAAGAATGCCTTCTTACATGACAACATTAGTGAGGAGGTTTATATGAGTCAAATACCTGGATTTACTGACATTCACTTTCCTAATCATGTTTGCAGACGGCCTTGTATGGACTAAAACAATCACCAAAAGACTTATTTGATTCTTTTGTAGCTCATCCTTACTTACCAAAGAATTCTTTTGTAGCTCAACTGATAGTTCTTTGTTCATTTACCATGGTCATTTAGGTCCTATCTATCTGCTGATTTACGTTGATGATATCATTTTAACAAGAGCAAATAAGTCTGCTTTGAATCAACTTGTTACTGAACTGAGTCATGAATTCTCTATGAAAAACTTAGGTTGGTTGCATCATTTTCTCGGAATGGTGCATCATACATCCAAAGGTCTTTTTCTTACTCAACAACATTATGCTATATCCATTCCTCATAAAGTAAACATGCTTTCAGCTAAATATATTTTTACTCCCACGGCTGTCAAAACTTCTAATGCTCAGGAACACACCTTATTCCCTTATCCTACTCTATATAGGAGAATAATAGGAGCCGTATAGTACTTGACCCTAATCAGACCTGACCTTACATAGTTAATCCAGTAAGTAGATTCATGCATGATCTATAAATGACACAGTTGATTATGGCATGATGATCTATAAGAATTTCACTACAAACTTATATGGTTTCTCATATTTAGATTGGGCAGGTTGTGAAGTTACTAGGAGATCCACAAGTGGTTTTTGCATCTTCCTTGGTGCTAATTGCATATCTTGGAAATAAAAAGGCAACCCACTATTACAAGATCCAGTGTTGAGGCTGAGTATAGATCGATGACCATCACAACTGTTGAGATCACATGGATTACATCTCTCCCAAAGGATTTGAAAATCCCTCTCCCTAATCCTCCTATTTTGTTCTGTGGTAATATGAGTGTTCTTCACGTGTCAATTAATCTTGTCTTCCATGCCAGGACCAAGCATATCGAGCTTGACTATCACTTTGTACAAGAGGAGGTGGCACAAAGACTTCCGAACACCAAGTTTGTCACATCCAAGAGTCAACTTGCATATATTCACTAAGGCCTTGCCCAATGAGCTCTTTTTGCCTGTTGTCAACAAACTTTGCCTCATATCTCGACTGAGTTTGAAGGGGAGTGATAGAAATCTTAATAAGGGCAATGATGAAGTGGTCTGCAATAGTTGATTCATGCTTGTGATCTAGTCTAGTTGGTGCATCAAGATGTGAAGTGTGCCCTAGATCCATGATGATCTTAGCTGGTGCAGTTACACATCTATTGTGCCCTATACAAGTCAATTTGCCTCATGATAAGACTCACGCCTTAGCCCAAGTCACTCGAAGTCAGTCTGTTCATGTGTATTCAGTCATGTTGTAATTGGGTTCAATGTCTATATGAACTGGTCCATGATGTAACTGGCTGAGAAATTAAACTCATGCTAGATTAGAATCGGGTCCCCTTATTTCTACCCGATTAGGTGATTCGACCTAGTAACAAATCCAACTACAACTAGGGTTTCGTGAGCTCATGTACAAATACCTAAACCTAATAATAAAACATACTTTTGAGACCTCTTCCGCGGCTCCGCCGCTACTCCTCTCTTCTTTCTCCCTTGAGCGAAACATTAATTTCATCACCACTGATCTAAGGTCTGAGACCTCTTGTCTCAGCCTCTGAATCATTGATCTATGTTGGAGACTGCTTGTCTCTACTGGATCTAACTTTCTTGCAGTTCCAATTTATTTGTTCTAGTCATTGGACTAGAATACAAATGGCATAAATATGAATGGGAAGTTTTTCAGTATTAAAAAAATCCAACAAGACTATCATCTGAAAGGGGAGTAAGCAAAGAAGCCCTACCTTTGCTTCATCCATTTCAGCACTTGCATTCTCTAAACCATCAAGCATAGAGGAATCTTTGCTCACCAGTGAAACCTACAAAATTTGAGAAGCTAGATGTGGTAAAGAAAGGCATTTGGTTTGGTATAGCTTCAGAAATATTAATGCTGGAATTCAAAGAAACACACCAAGATTGGAGTCAATTGCCCTTCCAGATCTAGAAGACCTTTAGCAAATGCTGCTGCAGACATCTGAAAGTAGGAAACATTAGAAAAATAAATATTAGTGCTGACTGCTGAGTCTGGAAATCTTAATGCACTGACGGCGGTGAGGCACCACAAACGTTGCCTCTTTGTTCCATATTATTGCCATCATTTTGTGACAGGATCCATTGTTGTGGTTTTACTTGCTTTTGGTTTCACTATGAGTCAGGCCATCTCTTAATCTCACTCATTCTACTTTATGCGCACCACTTACTTTCATTATTTTTTTAGCCTTGCAACTTTTATCCAACACAATCATTTTAAACATTCCAATCAAGTTGCACCAAAATCACATTTGCAGGCAACTAACTTCCAACATCATATAACCTTGATCGTGTACTTGAAATTCTATCAAAAACAATACCAGAACAGATTTTCTTGCATAGAATAGGACACTGAACAAATAATGTTAATGAAACCTAAATCCTTGGCTGTTTAAAGATACCTTATAGAAGCCCACATAGATATCTTCGTTGCCGAGTCTATGTCATGATGAACATGTGGAGAAATGAACCCAAAGTCCATTTGAATGCCTCGTTAAAAAGCCTTATTCAAATTCCTACCTACTTCAACTAAGTTCCTCAGGTCTTAGTACCAACCTAGCCTTGTGCTTCCTTCTAGTTTATATGGTGCGCAACGAGAAAAATATCATTATTGACAACAAGAACATGGTGTGCAACATCAAGGAATGACATCATGAAAGCCTTTGTGTCAATTAAATGCATACAAATCTAAAAGTTACATCATTTAAGTTGGGAAATTCCACACAAGAGCATAGTAAAAGTAGGTTATGTGGTTGGTTCTTTCAACTTTTACTAGAATAAGCATGTCAATTCTTTCATGAATATTGTGTAATTTCACAAGCACTGTATCAAATATTCAAGTATACAGACAGAGGGAGTTTCTTGGATGTACCTGAACACGACCTTCATCAGAGCTGTATATTTTTAAGTCATGTCTATAAGTACTATGAAGACGAAGCAAGCCTGTCCCTTCACCTAAGTCATTGGTAAAAATAGGAAATCAATAACCATATAAGTCAGAAATGATCCTGCATGCTTCCACAATCCAGCATGTAAGCACCATAGAGATGAAATGACGCAAATTTCGGTCCTACAAGTTTTACCCATAAAGATGATGAAACGTTAAAGAAAAAAGAAAAGATTTATCTCATTTTTTTTATTTTTTTTCTAAGGAGAACTTCAGATAAGGGGAGCGAACCTGGATACATATTGTTTCTAAAATATCGACCTAGTTCCTCTGCCTGTGGAAATAAGTGACAAGGGGAGAGTAAGATGAGGGTATATGATGTCCAACATAAAAGTTTCACTGATAATTAGAGAACAATAAAAAAGAATCAATTCACCAATCAGCATTTTAGTAGACTGCACTAAAAAAATAAAGAAAAGATAATCACCTGCTTTCTTCCAGCATGAGTCAGCACACCTCCATATTTAAGAACCATTAGAGCTTCTACCGGTCGCTCTTCTTTGCCATCACCATCTTTTCTTGGAACTTTAATCCATTTCAGTGGTTTTAATTGTACCTTTCTGTAAATACCAGAAAAATGCCCACCCTGGGGAAAAATAGCGAATCAACTTTTTTATCGCGAGGAATTGCATAGTGACACAAATTCGTCACATTATAGTTAAGTGCCAAATTTAAATGAACTAAATTTAACACTATCTTCTTAAAATTGAAAATATTTTCCACCTTTTGAAACAACAGAAAATAAATAAATCATCATAGTAGTATTGAGCCACAAGAACGATCAAACCATTTCCTCAAGATGCATATAGATGGTTATATTTTTGCACGATGACAAAAAATCCAACTATACACAGAATTCCTTGAAAAGCACGGGCATACTAAACTATGACCTCAAAGATCATTAAAATGGTTTTCACAATAGAAAGAGAACTTCAAATTGGCATGTAAACGGGGTAGGTACGGGGAAGGAGCAGTTATGGTCATACTATCCATACCCGCCCCCTAGATGGGTATCTATGCAGGTATAAACCCACCTGCAAAATGCATACCCGTACCTACTCTAAACGGGTATGGGGTGGGTTAAACAAGTATAGAGGGTGTTCCTAAATTCAACACATAATACATGCATATAACACTAACTATCAATTATCATACTTAAATACCTAGAATGTGTTAAAAACCTATAATTTAAGTTTAACATCGCCAAACAAAACATTTGAGAAATAAAACAAACCATCACATGAAGTTCAACTTGTCAAAGTACAAGTTTTAGCATGCTTGAGATAATTTTAAGCACACGGATATATATAACGAATATATTATATACTATTGTATATAAATAATCGGTGTGCGTAAGGAGCATGCCATACCCACCTCATTTGTAGAGTCGGTATATGGGCATAAATTCTTAAACATGTATGACTTTTTGTACCAATATCTGTTAGAGTGGGTTGGCAGGTAAAAGAGTTTTACCCTCTCTTAATGATCCACCTTGCCACAACACGTGGATTTAAAGGAAAAACCCCAAGCATGTAGATTGAGGATAGAGATTGATCACTATGCAACAATGAGGTTGGATGCCTTGCTCATTTGCCAGGAAACAACTAAGTTTTAAGAGGAGACATAAATCCTCCACAGTAATCTTGTATAACTAATAAAAATAATTGTTCTAAGCAATGATTGTCATTTAATTAATTATTTCATACCAAAGATTTCTGTATTTTAGAAAATTCGTATTCTACAAAACTACAAATAATAGTACTTTAAGCACAATGAGCACCTCTTCAAGTACAGCTTTAACCTGAAGCAGCTTTTCAGCATGTTCACTGCCATCGGCATCACTGTCGCTCTCTCGACCAGACCTATATCAGTAGTACGTAAAGGAACAATCTAATGAATCCTGCAATTGAAATAAATATATATTTTGATCGGTGCAATTGAATAGCATACCTTTTGCGAGGAACAAGCAATCTGGTTGCGTCTAATAAATCCTGCAGCTGGACAGCACTTTTAAGTTTTGTCTGTGGAAACATGATCAATTTGAAAGGTATACAATGCATTAGAAAAACCAAAGAAAGACACATGCATCTATAGATTCTACATAGTAGTAGTAGTAAAAGACAACATACCTCAGCTTTCGGTCGACCTCCGTTATACTTCAACATCAAGTTCAACAACCTTTCCTCGGTTACCTTCAACTTTACTTTTTGTTTAGGTGTTCGATCACCGCTACAAAAAACAAGTCAAATGAAAGAATAAAAAAAGAACATTTTAAGCAAGTGACAAATAATAAGACCACAAGAAGCATTACTGGCGAATGACAGCAATAACACATCGAAGCTCCTCCGCTTGTCCAAATGTTCCTATAAGACCACTTCCCTGACGTGTCAAACCTTCTAATGGTTGGACTGGTTCATTAATCTTCCATGGGAGAGTTGGTGGAATTGTGGATGAAAGATGAGGAGCTTTGGCTTCAAGAAACATTTTCCTTAGAACACAAGATGCGTCATCATAGTACCTGTTATTAAACATACTTTACTTACATATGAAAATGAAAGCAACATAATTAACAGAAAGTAATCAAACATAAGGACCCTTGAATCCCCAATCACATGTAAAAGCACAAACAAGACAGAACATCTGCATGATGAATGATATAGAGTGAATGTGAAATTACTTATAGGAATTCTTCACGAAACTCCACCCGTTCACATCACACACATATGATCTTCCTTCATTTCGTAAGAGGTCAAACCCGCACACCTATACGAGGCATAAAAACATAAGTTGGTTTCCCTCGAACAAGAAAACATTTCCCACTAATTCAAGCCCTCAAACAAGAAAACATTTCCAGAAATAATATTTCAGCTGCATTAAAATGCAGATAAAGGATGCAGAAGTTGAGGAAAAGTAAGATACGAAAACATAATATATTTGAAACACAAGTAATTTTTCACTATTTTCCCAAATTGCAATTAAATAATGGGTTATGTACAAGAAACAAGCCCAAAACAAACTTAAATTCAAACCAAGAGACGACAACCACACAAATGACAGTGGTGTTGAATTCGAAAAATTCACACTAGGGTACTAGATAATAAACATTTTGAAATTGAACAACAATATGTTTAGCACAATAATATTGTTTGCAAGAAACAAAGGTTTTACAATATGTTTGTGTGTAATGAATTGCTGACAAATTAAGAATGTTGCAAACAATAAAAGAATGATGCAAATTTCTACCGCTTGTCTAAAAGCAATGCAGACTTCTCTCGCCATATGTTTTTCAGTTGGAGTCAATAATACTGGATACCTTACCTGTGATAAAAGCAGCATTAAGTAATTAAATTTATCGCACATTTACATCATAAGTCATAACTAAAACCAGCCTAAGGTGAAAATTTGCAGGAGCACAATTCAATATCATGTTAAGATCAGTTTTTTCGTGGAGCTTTAGGAGCTGAGTTCTGATAGAAAATTATAGATTGCACCTTTCCACAAAGACACCCATGATCATCACCATGACTACACTTATCCGTCTTTGTTAATAATTTCAAGGTTTTCATAACCGAACCGAACGTCGAACCGGAAACATCAAAGGTTCAGAGGTTCAACCGGAATCGAACCGGTGACATCAGCATGACATCGTAAATATATATTATAGGTATAATAATCATATTTATTAAGAAAAAAGTATTCAAAACATCTACAATATCAACATTTCTAGAGTTGGGTTATAAATTTGGGTTTTTTTTTGGATATGTAGTAATAGAATAATTGAATACATAATCGGGTACCGATGGAAAAAAAACATAATTGGTTTTTTTTCCTAAACCAGTGGTTGAACCGCCGGTTCAACCCGGTTCTTGGCAAAAAAACGGTTTTGGAGGGCAAACCAGACCGGACAGGCCTCCGGTTCACGGTTGAACCGGTCGGACCGGCCGGTCCAGTCCGGTTTTCAAAACAATGAATAATTTTGACATAATGGCTAAAAAATAACTGTTACGGTTCCTTTTCTTCAAAGAAGTCATCGTCAGACTTGCCAATCGCAGTGCAGTTTAACTTCCATTCGAATTTAATAAAAAAGAGATAGCAAGATAATGTAAGCAAATGATTAAAATACACACAAGAATTAATCCTAAGAGGCCACTGACATAACATGAAGCCACTACTGCAGAAGCGATACAAGCTGACTTAAGCTTAGAATTTGATTAGTATGGTAATACCCATGACAGCTTTGCACCCCCACAAATACATGATAAGAAATCCACACAAAAAATCAATGAACCTTAAAATGAGGAAATCCTATGATTCTTCAGCAGTTTAACAATTCCTCAATGGATATAAATTTTAAAGCATTTTCAAACTCTCTAAACTCAATCATCAAAAGGGAAAACAAATTTGATAAGGACGATATTACAATATTGAAAATCCAAGTCCCATACGTATACAAAGAGGTACAAAGAAAATAATGTTACCACTTAAATTTCAGGTTATATTGTAGGGAAAAGAAAATAGGCAGTGCAAGTTCTGCATGTTTCTAGAAGATAATGGACACGAGCGTAAGACCTCTATTGCACATTGAATTTGCAAATAAATTGAAATCTGGAAAGGTATAAATTCCTTTGTTTGACACAAATCAAGCATAACAACTATCAGCCCACCAACTGAGGCTTAGTCCAGTCGAGAGACCAAAAGTATTGGAACAATAACTAGTGCCCACAAAGTCATGTACTTGGGTTTAAATTTGGAGAATGTGTCCACCCTTTCCCAGGAAAAAGGAAAAATGAGCAACCTCTCCTGGATTCTTAATTTCAATGATGGAATAGTAAAGAAAGGAAGAATCACTGCTATTTAAACTATAATTATGCAAAAATTCCTGAATGATTAATTAGGATTTTTAAGGATTCAAAGTTTAATTTGGAATTGGGAGGGTTCAAAGTCCCAAACTTCACCTTGGCAGAGCCTGATTGGTGTACAAATTTGGGCTATCTATCATTCTATCATGGCGTACTTTAAATAATCACCACAAATGTACAAAATGTATCTATGACGGACATTGGAATGAATTCCAGATAATCAGGAAACTCATTCAGAATAAGGGGTGCCAATCTATTCAAGGAAGAAATTAAAAACAATGTTAAGTGAGAAATGAGAAACTAAGGGACCTCGAACACCATAATCTCAATTCAGACACCATGATTACTCAAAGATGTCTAGAGGGCTTAATCTATGTCATGGGACTCGATAGCTTAATTGAAGATCGAATCATTTCTAGCTACCCGAGTTTTTCTTTTTTTGATCAGTAGCTAGCTGGGTTTCAAGCATATCATGGATGACATTAAATGGAAACCCTAATGCTCTGTAATGTGTGCTGATGATGAACAAAAATAATACATGCTGGTACATTTACTTCAAAAATCATAAGTAACAAAGGATTAAACACAAATATAGTTGCTATGAGATCATAACCCTCCCATCTTCAGAATCTTCCTGGATCTCTTAGTATGCTTTAAAACTATACTTGGCTTAGCTCTATAGCACATAGGAGACACATTACACGATGTATTTCCCATATACATCTTTTAAGAAAAAATGTTTTACACATGATAGTATATTATCTAGTAAATGAAGTACTAGCCAAGCATGGTCTAAAACCATACCAGCAGATCACCCACCACATATTTTTTTATACTTTATTTTGGTTGCTGTAACCAACTGGTCAATCAATTTAAACCTTTTGAATGTTGAATAACATAAATAATTTCATTTATAGGCAATCACAGTCAGTGATACTTCTATGATACTTCTAATAATTAACTACCTAATGATTAATATGAAACAATCAAACAAATTTTAAATATTCAAGAATAATTAAATCAAACTTATTCAAAATCACAGCATTTACTAAAGCTGTGTAGTATAAAACATGTACTGGTTGAACTCTTAAGCCATGTACTAGAAATTGGGGTGTAAGTATAAATATTTTTTATCAGTGGTGGGGTGTGAGTATATTACATTTATAAGTGAAGAATTTACTTATAAACAATTACATATCGATTGATGTTAACATTAGGACAAAACGAATATGTCAATAGAGACCAAGTCTGACATTCAATGTCATGTGAAAGATCTGCATGGGTTATTGTAACATGATATGGACGATCTTCGGTCTTACTTCTTTACCGTCAGGATTTCTCATAACAACACCATCAACAACTGGGGATTTCCGTGCCTCGGCATGGGCATATTCTGGACCAACTGTATACACCTGCATATGCAACTATGAGAAAATGAAACCCCAATAAAACCACACAGAACATGAGACCTATTAAAAAGTACTTTCTCATAATTATAATCAAGCATTATTCCAAATTATTATAATTTTCATTCATTTGAGTAAGGTATTGACAGGATAAGAACATACACTAAATCAAGCAAAAATTGCTCTCTGTAAAATGAAACATTTATGATAAAATAGGATGATCCTATGAACCACTAGAGTAAAACTGCTAAACTAGGAAACCAAAATATTCAAAAACCTAGTGTGTATTGCACTCATGTGTTAGATATAAAATGGCTTGTGTACAGCCTAATAACTGTCATACGTTCCACATTACATATTTAGGGTGGTCTGATCATTCATCTAGTGTGGATATGACCTGGTACACAACCGGAATGCCTTAAATAAAGCTAGATACTCGTAGCATGCAGCTTGGGTGTAGGTGGACACCTCTTGATACCCATAGTTGTATAATATCGGACCACTGGAGGGTTTATCCGCAGTAGTTTTAAAAATCTATTTGAAGATCTAAAAAGAAACGTTTGCAATTTGTAAGCATGGTTTGTAGTTTCATCTGGAAGTTTGTTGAATTACATACAGAACGAACAATGAATCTTTTGTTCTATTCTATTTATGCGGATATCTATAATACACCTAAACCTACATATATTAATAGAAAATATTATATCATTGTATTATTCAGAAGAACATTCCGGTGTACATATTGTATATGTGTCGTGGATCTTTTTTTGTGATATATATATATATATAAAAGTAAATGCAGATATCAACAACAAAAGTTCTCCATTAAGAGTTAGAAAGTTTTGAAAACTATAAATAAGGCAATAAAAGTAGTTAACACTAAAACATATAAACAGGGGATACTAAGCTGGCGAAGTAGCTCCCATAATGAAGATCTATATCCAAATGTTGTGGTTAAAAATAAATAAATTTCAGCTGCACGTATCTACTATTCTAACATGCTAGTTGAATAGCCTTACATATTCATAGTTTCCTAAGGGAAATTAAGATACATATATACAATATATGAAAATGGGTTAAATAAAATATAAAGGATCCAAAGATAAAAAAAGGAAATTTACACAGTGACGAACAAAACAAGCATCACTAGACAACCTTGACATCAGTTCCACCTGTCGGCATGAATTCCTCATATATATATGAACCTCCACGTCTTACTTTCCTGACATCAGGATGAAATTCGCTGGACCTATTACCAACCTGCAATGGGAAACAACAGTACAATTACTAAATTAAATTGGCAACTAGCAAGAGGCTAGCACAATTTCAACTAATAAAATCAAAACCCTGATACCACTTTAGAACAGAACTCAACCAAAATAATGATCCAAATTGATACCTATTGATTTTTCCAGTAAAAACCTTCTTTTTTCCATTCATTCCATACCAATATATATTCTATACACTTTACATATAAGACCCTAATATATTCTATATTCCCCACACTCCCCCTCAAGGTGGGCGAAAAATATCCACTAAGCCCATCTTGTTACATAATCTAGAGAGGCTTAAGGAGTTAAGACCCTTGGTGAGGCAATCCGTTACTTGATCCTCAGTCGGAACATAGCTCAGCTTCAGTAATCCACTGTCTAACTTCTCCTTGATGAAGAACCTATCAATCTCAATGTGCTTGGTCCTATCATGCTGTACTGGGTTGTTGGCGATGTTAATCGCCGATTTATTATCACACAAAAGGCTTGTGTGAGTTCCTCGGTCCATCTTCAACTCCACCAGAAGAGACTTCAACCACAACACTTCGGACACTCCCAAGGCCATTGCCCTGTACTTAGCTTCAGTTGTAGACCGCGCTACCACTGCCTGCTTCTTGCTCTTCTAGGAGACTAAGTTGCCCCCTACAAATACACAATATCCCGAGGTGGACCTCCTGTCATCGGAGCAGCTTGCCCAATCAGAATCATTGTAAGCTTCAATGCCTAGGTTACTGTTGTTTCTGAACAACCCCCCCCCCCCCCCTTCCTGGGGTACTCTTCAAGTATCTCAGGATCTGATAGACAACATCCATATGACTTTTCCTTGGGTCATGCATGTAGCGACTCACCACACTCACCACAAACGAGATATCAGGACGAGTGTGACAAAGGTAGATCAGTCGACCTACTAGCCTCTGATATCTCTCCCGATCAACTGACTCTCCATCATCATAACTCAACTTGTGCCTCTGATCAATAGGCGTGACTGTATGCCTACAACCCAACATACCGGTCTCTGTGAGCAAGTCCAGTACATACTTCCTCTGAGATAGAACAACCCCCTGCTCCACGAGCCACTTCAATCCCAAGAAAGTATCTTAGTAAACTGAGGTCCTTCACCTCAAATTCTTTGGCTAGTCTCATCTTAAGTTGAGTTATCTCCCCCTCATCATCTCCTGCAATGATCATATCACCAACATAAACGACAAGCATAGTAATATGACCTTCAAGCTGCCGAAAGAACACTGTGTGATCAGCATTGATTTTCTTATAACCAATACTTATCATAGCCCTCGTAAATCTGTCAAACCAGGCTCAAGGAGATTGCTTCAATCCATACAATGACTTCTTCAGCCTGCACACCTTCCCCAATTGTTTGGTTTGCGCTGAAGCCCGAAGGTATCTCCATGTACACCTCCTCCAACAGCTCTCCATGGAGAAACACATTCTTCACATCAAGTTGGTGCAGTTGTCATCCACCATTCACAGCAAGAGAGACAAGGGTTCTGACGGTGCTCATATTTGCCACTGGTGCAAAAGTCTCATCATAATCTATGTCGTAGGTCTGACTGTACCCCTTTGCCACCAATCGTGCCTTGTAACGGTCAATTTTCTCTGTGGTTTGCTTTACTGCGAAGATCCATTTGCACCCTGTCCCATTTTTATCGAGGGCCCCAAGTTCCTCCAGCATGGCAGCCCTCCACTTTGGGTCTTCCTTTGCCACCTTCCAGCACTTGGGTATAAAAATAGTATCCAGAGAAGCAATGAAAGCTCTATATGTCGGTGATATATTGGAGTATGATACATAGTGAGCAATGTCATGTGTGAAACCATAGTGGGGGATGTCCTGCATTCCTACGAGAAGTCCGCCTCAATGGTGCAGAATGAGGAGTAATAGCACTAGAATCACCAGTATTTGTGAAGGCTTGCGGAGTTGACTCAGCTCGAGGCACATCAACCTCTGTCGGCATATCAACCTCCGTCGACACGGACATAGGACCATTATTCTGCTTTCTTCTCCTTCTGTACACTCTCCACTCTTGAGTCTGGTTCTCCTCCTCCCCCTGAGTCTGGTTCTCTTCTCGGTTTCCATCGGCCATGTCCCGTCCATTCGACTCACCCATAGGGCAAGGCCATGGGACAGATCCCGCTGTCACACGAGTCTCACTACCATCACCGTTATTCTCCCCCTCTCGCCTAATGCCAGAAGTATTAGGTGAGTCATCAAAAGGTGAGGTGACATCCAAGTAGTAAGGCTCTAGCTCCCGAAATGTGACATCCATGCTTACAAACAACTTCCGTTCTACTGGACTCCAGCATACATATCCTTTCTGAGTGGCTGAGTATCCCACAAAGATACATTTTACTGCTAGGGGATCCAGCTTTCCCATTGTCGGGGTTTTTCTCCACAAAGCACACACACCCAAAAACCTTTAAAGGGAGCTTACACTAGTTCTCTCCCTTTAGCATCTCATACGGAGTCTTCCACTTCAACCACTTAGTGGGCATCCTGTTTATGAGGTATGCAACTGTCAAGAACACTTGTCCCCACAAATGTTTCAGAACATTCATGGATATCATCATGCATCGGGCTACCTCCAGGAGGTGTCTATTTTTCCTCTCCGTCACACCATTCAGGGCTGGTGTGTAGGGGCATGTGGTCTGATGATGTATCCCATAAGCTGATAAATGCTCTCCTAGGTACTTGTTCATATATTCTGTCCAATTATCAGACCTCAGTACCTTCACCACTGCACCGTACTGAGTCTGAACTGACTTATGGAAATCCTTAAAGCAAATAAACACATCACTCTTATTTTTCATCAAGTATAAACCATGTAACACGAGTATAACAATCAATGAATGTCATAAAAAACTTATAGCCAGTAATAGACGTTGTAGAGCAATGTCCCCATACATCAGAATGTACCAAATCAAAAGCACAAGAACTCTTATGATCAGAACTCACATAAGAGTGCCTAGTAAACTTGCCAAACTCACATGCATCACACACAAGTTTCTGTTTGTCAGCTTTTTCATACATAGATGGATATGAAAGACTTAAGTATACTAAAAGAAGAATGCCCCATGCGCTGATGATATAGCTGCAACTCATCCTCTACACTCCTGCTTGGTCATCTTGCCTCTCTTCTATCTACCATAGATGTCAGTGCTGTGTCAATTCCCTCTCTATCCAGGTACCATAACCCCCTATGCCATGTGCCAGTCCTAAGTTGTTGGCCTGTCCCTTTCTCTTGAAATATCATCTTAGGAATGTCAAAGGAAACAATGCATTTGAGTTGAAGAATAATGACACTAATGGAAAACATATTCACGGGAAAGGAAGGAACATGCAACACATTAGATAAGGTCATAGACTTGGTAGGTTGTGCGGTACCCTTGCCTAAAACATGTTGTGCGGTACCATCAGCAGTTTGAATGCTTTCTGGAACAACAAGGTGTGTGTAGGTGAGAAACTCATGATGAGCTCCTGTGACATGTCTAGATGCACCAGAATCTATTATCCATTCAGATGCTCTTTTGGTGGGAATGGATGTGAGTGCATGTGCATTAGTACCTGTGTCTGAATGGGCATGTGGCGGTGTTACCCCAGGCTGAGGAAGATGTGAGTGCTCAATCAGCAGTGATCTTTTTGTTACCATCGCTAGCCAGCTGCATCCTCCTCCATATCTCCAAGACTTGTTCCTCAATCGCGAAGGTTGAGTGAGTTTCCTCCTCCTCCGTCACTGTCAAATTGGCCCTATGCCCTTCAGATGAGTCAAATTTGCCTCCACGTCGACTACCACGGCTGCCAAACTGTCCTCGTCCACCAACCTCTCTCTCTTTAGTATGTTTTGGACATGCCCTTCTCAAATGACCCACCTCACCACAGTTGAAGCACTTGCGAGTCTCACTGTGGCTCAGATTCGATGCTATCAGCTCCGATCGCATCCCCGGAAGTCCAGTGGCATCAGATAATAGTTTCATCCGACTCTCCTCTTGCATCATAGTCGCAATTGTCTCCTCAAGTGTGGGAATTTTCGTCCGAGCAAGAAGTACTGCTCTCCTCTGATCAAATGAAGGTTTGAAGTGTTTCAGAAACTACATGGTCCACCGTCTAAGAAGCACGGAGACGGACACGGGACACAGACACGGACCCGGGGATACGGCATTTTTCTAAAAAGTAAGACACGGACACGGCATTAAAATTAAAATATATATAAATAAATAATAATATACTTGTAAAAAATAATTACTCATAAATGTTAAATGTTCATAATAAGATAATATACGTTGTTTCAGGTTGCCTCCTCATTGTCCATGACAAAAGTAGTCATTAAGCCTATTCTTAAAGGGCAGCACACTAATTAATACCCAATAAAATAATATACTTCAAGGGTTGTATTGAAACTTCCTTGACCCAATGGTTTATCTTCTTCTCCTCTATATAAACATTCCGGTACCGAAAAGGATGAAGAAAAAAAAGTCAAAAGTCAAAATCGAGACCGAGTGTCCAAGGAGTGTCCACCACTGCGAAATGTCAAAACTGCCTCGGACACGCCACCTGGCGTGTCCGACACGTGTCCAAGGCGTGTCCGAGGAGTGTCGGTGTCTGACACGGCCACGACTCGGACACGAAGACCATTCAGAAGTGTTTGTGCTTCCTAGTCCACCGTTGTACAGAGACCTCCCACTCTTGCATTCAGGATCCTTACAAGCTGTCATAGGTGAGAAATGGTCATAGTCGGTCCAAAGCCGCTCCAGTTCTATGGCATATTCTTGTACAATCTTATCACCCTGAAAGACCGCATCTATCTCTTGTTCAATCTGGAACACTCTCATGTTGTTCCCTTCACCAGTAGTGGCAATCGATGGAACCATGGAATTGAGCAGCCAAGTATACAATGACATATGTATAGTTCTCCAGGTCTTCCACTCAGTAGTCCCCTGTCTAGGCTCTTTCTCCTCTCCTGTCAGGTAACCCTCAAGGCCTCTTCCTGCCAGAGCACCTGTGATCCGTCGTGACCAACTTAAGTACGTGGTTGGTCCATCAAGCTTCAGACCAACGGGAAGAAGCTCCAATTTTGGCGGTGGTTGTTGTGTCCCTGACACCGAGACTGATGTCGAAGCCTCTGCCTGCTTCATCAATTTCATCAGTACGTTTACATCGTCCTCATCCAGCTTTCCAAAAAGCTTCTCCATTTTTTCCCGTTTTTGTTTTTTTGTTGTTTTTGTTTTGCAAATCAGAGAAAAACAAACACAAAAGGTTAAACAAACAATTTCCTTCCTGCCTTCTTCCTCACGACGCCTTCCTTCTCCCTGTCCCCTCTCCCTCGTCTTCTTCTCGAGGGGCTCTGTTAGCGTCCTGATGGATCCACTCCGGACCGGACTCACGAATGCGATCACCAACTACGAACCGATACGATTAGTGCTCTTCGAGCGGCACAAAACTCCAAACAAACACAATAACCAAAACTAAGATTTCATTATTCAAAAATGGATGAGTATACAAGTACAAGTGATGACCTATTTATAGGCTACAACAACCACTTCAATTAACTAACTCCAACTAACTTTAACTACTAAAACTAACTCTAACTAACATAGAATCCATGTAACCTCCAAACACCCAATCAAAATATGTCAAGTCATCAATCCTCATCAAGTGTATTAGACCAATTATGATTGGCCACGTCACTTCATTTATTTTGACTGCTATCAGGCTCACTTCTCCTTCCCTCGTTGCACCTGACGCACTCCTCCAACGACACCAACCGATACGAGAAGGACGTACCGGTGTAGTGCTCCTCCCTGGTGCTCCGGCAGGACCTGATCGACTTGTGGCCGCTCAGGAGCGTTGTCACCCAAAGTTGTCACGCCTCCGTTTCTGCCGTTTGGGCCTACCGAGACACTGACATCGCCGTCTACTGCTCGTCGGACACTATTCCTGAATGTCGGGTTGTTCAAGTGCGCCCATATCTCCTCTCTCAACGGGGGTAACGGGCACGGCGGAGGTCGACAGCGGCGGTAGGGGTTAAGGTTAGCGTTGGGTTTCGGTTTGGGCTCTTGATACCATATTGATTTTCCTAGTAAAAACCTTCTTTTTTACATTCATTTCATACCAATATATACTCTAAGGGAGAGCATCGGTCCGGACCGAACCCGGACCCGGATGCTCTCCGGGGTCCGAACCGAAGACTGGGTCGGTCAGATTCGGTCTGGACAAAAGCCGGACCGGATTTTTGGGGGGGAAATTGGGTTTTGGACCGGGTTCGGACCGGAACGAAACCCGAACCCGTCCTGGGGTCCGGACCAGTCGGATTCAGTCTAGACCGAACCCGGACCGATCGGTCCAGTCCGGTCCAAAACACCGGACCGGACCGGTTCATGCTCTCCCCTAATAGACTCTATACACTTTACATATAAGACCCTAATATATTCTATATTCCCAACAATACCTTAATTACCTGATAATTGGTTCTTTAACATTATGAAAATTGATATAAGTTAAAGTGTGAAAAGTGACAAATCTTGTCAGCAACAAATGCAGATGTTGGGGTTTTGTTATCTCAACTTTAAATGTTCCTACATAAAAATCTAAAATTTGACATGGAGAGAACTGGAGAAAGTACAATTCTGGAGTGAAGATTCAAAATATGGTGGTTTTAATGAAGACAAGGATTCAATGTCATTGTAAATCTATCAGACAAATATTTTGTTCTCAATTACATAGTCATCTATTCTAATTTAATGGCCCATGTAATAGATGGAAAAGCTGACTTCATAATTATTGTGAAATTGAAACAGATAAGAAAGTGTGAGGTTTAAAATTTAAGCTTAGCTTAGGAGTTGGGAGTGATCTAAAGCTGCAATCTTATAATAATTAGGGTTAGGAAGTCAAAAGCAAGATGCATATTATTTGAAGTAGCGGTTACATAGAGAAACCCCTTGGTTCTTAACTTATCTTGTCTGGAGGTGTAAAGGATCTTTGATTTATATTCATTTAAAACACTAATCAAACAAGCTCAAAGTTAGAACCATAAAAACCACATTTTGTATCTAAAGTTCTACACACATTGGTTCTCTGTAATGTAAAACTGCCATATTGAAATTACATGTAAAGAGACTAACTTAGTGAAGGGTGATGAGTTATTCAAAAAGGACATTTCCATTTAGTGAAATGAAACAATCAAAACTATAACAACACAGTTACCTTGCGGAACAGTTCTTTCATACCACCACCTGCAGAGCTAGGGTAATATATCATTATGCTGTGATTATCACCTGTAACCAGGAAAACAAGCAGACAAAAAACACTATCAGATAAACTCAACATTATAAGATTGTGAAATGGCATGTCTAAATATGGAAAGATGAATGCTGTACACTTTTCAGTACAAAACCAAAACAAAATGAACTAGCACCCTTCATAATAAAAACTTAAATAAGAGTGAATTTATGCTTATCCTAGTCAAACTTAATGCTAATTCGACGCAGAGTGCTCTAGAAAATTAAATTAAATCAAGGTAAAGAATTCATGCCACATTAAAACAATAAGCTTACCATGAATTGGTTTCTCAACAAAAGGCTTGCAGAAACGCTCCCCATGAACTTCAACAAAATCATCTTGCTCAACAAAGTAGTCCAGCTCTTGATTAGGAACTTCTCTATTAACAAGGGCATAACGTGGAACAGGAATCTCGAACCTCTTAAGATGCTTCACTCAAGGGAAAAAAGGCATCAGCCTCGAGGTAAAGTATTAGACAACTTTATATGCTAACGAGAAGTAAATGTAAAGTGTTAGGAACATTATCAAAAAACAGAAAACACAAGTGCAACAAGGAAACAATAATAAAGACTTAGAAACTCCTAGTCGATTACCTTAGTCTTTTTTTGCAAGTAAAAGGGACGTCAAGCCCTCCAAAGTATTTCATTTATGTTGTAAGGAGAATTACAAGCTATTTTAGCGACTACACATAGAAAATGAAGGAAACTATGGTCTACGCTACTGTAATTGTATGCTATGCTAAGTGTACTAAGGACTACACTACAAAAAAATTGCTCGACATGGCTGAACTCGTCTGGGCTAACGCGATCCAAGTACTAGCTGCAGCGGCCAATCCCTAGTCCCTTCCCGATTGGACCGCTACAGCCCACAACGAGGCATTTACCGGTATTTGGGCCGTTAGTGCATCAAAAACATGGGGGGGCATGGATTGGCCCTTAGGCCCAAGTCCTCATAAGTTCATCTCTCCCGATCGTGTCGTCACCAAACACGTCACCCTTAATCCTCATGACATCAGAGATCCGAGTCATTACATGGGCAGCCGTACCCACCAAAGGAGCGTCGATTACGCTCCATCCAGATCTCATAAACTGTGGCCCCAATGGCCAAAAACGCCAAGTTCTGCTGACGCTTACCTTGGTATTCCTTAGCTTTAAAGCATCCTAAGTATGGCATGCATATTGATCAGCTAAGATGGTTGAAACTTAGCGATTGGAAGAGATCTATTTTTCCATTCTCTGTGGCTGTCATGCTCCCCTAAGTTTATTTTCACTAAAATAATAGTTATATACAAGGTCTACGTTCTTGCAGACAAAGGCCAGTAAAAAGGCCTTCCACAAGGGCTCTAGGAATGGCATCCATCACATAGACTTTTCTAAAGAAGTTAATCTTACATTTAAACTCTAATGAGAATTAATGATAAAAGAGAAAGAAACTCTAATGAGGATTCAAATTCATATAAATCGAGTTCATGAATGGTTCATGAAACATGTTTAGGTTGCAGTGAAAATTTGATCATGCTTTGTAATGGCCTGGGGGCTGCTCACATTGATTTCAAAATGGTGGATTCTGTATGATGCCCCCTCAGCGGGCTTCTGTACCCAACTGTTAAAATCTGATCACCTTTTGATTTAATCCTATTTAATGGACCCAGTCTTATACTCGTGGACAGCAACTTCCCATGGTTTTTCTGTCTCTAATAAGGTCTCTAAGGGTGTATGTCTTATCCATGTTCCCTACTCCGTGAATGCGCAGCAGAAACAGTTTCGTTTAGAAACATTAGGTCCATGAACGATTCTCAAATAACAACTAAGTTACTAATCCTAAGTCAGGATTACGAAAGACCCAGGAGTGACTAACGCCACCAATTCTCTCACCTCTGGTCTATTTGTGAATTTGATGATCATAATCTAATTCAAATTTAATTTTTCTGTTTCCTTGAATTTGATCATATGGACAATTTCTTGAGTTCGGGATAGGAGTGTAATACTGTAATGGGACGCCCAAAATGGTACCCACTAAAGCAATCTTACTAACCCATTCCTTCTCTGGTCCTAACTCCTAACTACACCCCAATCGAAACCACTAGAAGGCAAAACTATAGAAGCAGGTTCTTCGTAATAGGATATCAGATCACTCCCTGCATTACCTTCATCCCTCCCCAAAGACCCCATAACCAATAGTCCCTCAATAAGCTCCCTCCCTTCCCATCTGACCCTTCTTCCCTCCCAACCCCACCATTTCCGTTGGGTTCATCTCATGATGTGTGCAAAGGAAATGAGGCCAGAAAGGGAAGTGTCTAATGCTCGCATCAATCCTGTTCACTTTCATTATCAAAAAGCCAAAGCCAGAACATTACTGGAATAATCTCGACTATAACTAACAGAAGACAAGCAGTTATGAACCTACCAAAAATAAACATCACTTTAAGTACCTCACTTGCATTTTATAGTTCTCAAATTACTAAAATCGATCATTTTAAATAATGACCATAAGGAGTATGAACATCCCTAGAAGAAATACGTCAAATAATCATAAGATCGGTTCTTAAAAAATAAACCATATGATTTGGACATAAGAAGAAAACATGTTTGATTTAAACACGAACAAAAAGAACTAAGTATACACCCGAGGCTACTTGAAGCATGTAGGATATAATTCATGACTAATGAAATCATGAAAGCTCAATTTTGTACCTCATAAACCTTCCTCCTGTCATGAAGTAGGTGTTGAAGTTCCAACTCGTTAACCACAAATGGCCTAAAAAGAAATATAAAAAAAGGTTGTAAAGCCTCCATACATAAAATTTACACACAAAAAAACATGCATTTTTTAGAAGAACAAGATAGTAGTGTTAATTATGACTGATAAACACAGAAGGCAAGAAGACTGTGAATCATATATCAAAGCATATAGACCCAACGTTAGCATCCAGTGGATGCATTAAGCGGCTTCAGCCCGAACAACGAACAGAATTCCCCAAGGTATTAGGAAGTACTAATGCACTTCCTCTAAAATGTAGTTGTGTCATGTCTATATGATTGAAAGATCGTCATACTTGTACACTTACGTGTTGACTATTGTGAGAAAGAAATATAATTAAACACAAGAATAAAGCATGACTAGAATCACTTCTAAGATTATCTTCAGATTAAGTTCTGATATTTCTTGAAATTGAACTTGTATATGCATTGCACCTAAATGATAGCATACTAGAAGATTGGGATATGTCATAAAAAAAGATGAAAAAAAAACAAAACAAAGAAAATGCACACAGAGCAACCCACCGTTAACAATAGTTTCTTGTAATTGAGCTATTAGATTGTGCATATAAATTTAGACAGTTCACTAGCATGAAAACTAAACAAGCAAGAGACTGTAACTGAGACTGGTGAGAGGAAATTTTCTTAGCATAGGGCAGGTGGGGCTCTCCAGCACCTTGCTCATAGAAGTTTAATTCCTGCTTGGAATTTTGGATATTAGCCCACATTAAAAACAAACAGCTTTTTGTTAAAATGGTATGAGTTGAAATAACAAATGATTGTAAAGGTTCGGAAGGATAAAATAGATCAAGCACCAATCAAAAGACTGTTTTCTCATCAGTTATTATTTGACTACCCTCACCAACTACAAAAATTCTCAATGATGACCAAAAAATAAAAAAAATATGCTTCGCATGGAAATTTGCTCTCAGTATTTGGTATGGAGCGTGCATTTGACAGAGAAAATGAAGCAAAAGGGAGAACAAGTCCAACAAAATAAGTACTGTGGTAAGGTGGAATTCCTAAATTCAGCATGACGATCAACCGCAACAATAACTAAGTATTATGGACGTGCTTGTATGCCGAGACCTGCAGTCCAGTAGTATCATGAAGTGACCAGTGTCTGCCTACAGTGACAATAGAATCCAAGATTCTGACAATTAACGAAATGAGTAGATGAATTACACTTGATGGAAATAAGGGATGGAATAGGTAGAGAACAAATTTTACTTTGTAGGCAGTAGTCAGAGGAAAGAGAATGCCATTAAGGGTAAGCTACTATCTTGTCAAGAGCAAATTAAAACATGGTCACAATACAAACACACTGTAAGAGAAATGCACGAATAAAGCTCAATGCGGGAAAATTGGAACTCACTTTCGCTTGGCAACGTACAATTTAGCCTTCTCAAGAGGATAACCAGAGGAATAGAAAGCAATCAAGCAATCACATATTGGCCACCTGGATAATGGGAAAGATAAGCTTTAAAATCTTGTTTCCATGATCACCAGATAAGCCATAAAAAGATGTAAAATCATATTGAGCGAAATTGAGATGTGTCTTAGAGACAGTATTTAAGCATTTAAGGACTTAAAGTTGGAACCTTTTTCAAAGTTATATTGTGATTTTTATTTTTTTTGTTCCAGTTGATTGTTATTCAATTAAAAAGTAGTATTACACTTTCTATCAAAAGAAACAAACCATCACTAGACACGAATAGCATGTATGCTCTATTGATTTATTAAACAAGCAAATTTAGGATGGTATAAGGTCCCGTAAGTTAGCAGGTTCACATTTATCAATATTTGGATTGCACCCATAACCTTATCTGTTAAAGCAGCCAAGTGCTTCTATTTTAAACTCTAATGGTAGGTTTATACAACGACATCGAACCAAAGCGGCAACCCTATATGGCAAAACACATCCTCACGTTGTGGTAATTAACAGAATGGTTCAACTTATAAACCTGAGTTCCAGCAGGAAAATGACATACACATCAATGGGAACTATATACATTACTTTATTGAATTATTAAACAAGCAAATTTAGGATGATATAAGGCCCCGTCAGTGAGCAGGTTCACATTTATCAACATGGATTGCACTCATAACCTTATCTGTTAAAGCCGCCAAGTGCTGCTTTTTAAACTCTCATGGTGGGTCTATACAACAACATCCAACCAAAGTGGCAACCCTAAATGGCAAAACACATCCTCACTTTGTGGTAATTAACAGAATGGTTCGACTTATAAACCTGAGTTCAGCAGGGAATTGACGTACACATCAATGGGAACTAAGAGGAGTCACTATGCCTTCTTCACTGAAGCGAGAACTGAAGAAAGCACATAGATGGAAGTAGAGAATTAAATTTGTACATCTACCCATAATAACTGCAGCTTCTTGAACCCCTCTCATATGAGCTCTAGGGTATCGTGGCATCAAATTACAATACACTTGACATTTCATATTTTACCCAAAGCAACCCCAACCCCCAGGTGTACAACTAGAAACCTCCATTAAGAAAATAGTGTAAATGAAGAACCAATAAATACAAACTCCAATTAACAGGGTAAACAATCAAACCATAACAATAATCAAACTTTTAAATTGCACTGAAATCGGGATATGTTGGTGACAGAAGGTCTTTGTCATACTAACAAAGGCATGGTTCAGATAATATTGTCCTAGACTCCTAAAATTTACGTACAAGTGACTGGTGACTAAATTGTCCCTTACAGATTGTACTGCCCTAAATACTCTATCTCGTTTGCAGATTGTACTGTTCTGGTAATTCTGACCTAAAATGCATATCTACGACACTGACTGCCTGCATAACTTCGCTATAGTCAACTAGTAACATCCTGGTGCTTTGCACAAAAAGTAATTCACCATGACCCATGGACATGGTCACATGCTTGATTTGTAAGCACCATAAATAAATATTGGAAGGAAAAATAAAAAAGAGATTTCAATTTGTATTATTGGCATTTCTTCTTTACATTAAGAGTTAAAAGTATAGCTTACACACACTTTATATTAATGTAAAGATTAATAACGTTGCAATCACCTACATGCATAGAGCTATAGACACTCAAAAAATTGAAATTTTTTTAGTAGAAATGAACACATAAAGTAATAATTTAAAGAAAATGATCATTGGACACTTTCAATATTAAATGAAATAATTAAAGATATGCTCAACCTCTCGATTTTATAGAATAGGCAGAGCTAAAAATGAGAAACAGCTCCAACAGGATAGGGTTGTACTTTACAGACACAAAATACACATAAAAACAAATAATGAACTAAGAGGTGAGTCTAGAGAAGGTAGAATTGTGAAATCATAAAAATATGGTGTGATTTCATACTCCTATTTATAGGAGATGGAGACAATAGTTGGGTTCTTACGATTATAGAGATGTTAGTAAAGTATTAAGATTAATGAATTGAGGTGTTATCAAATGTATAATGGGTTGTTAATGAGCGATTAAGAGTGTGTTGGTGGCTTTGTCACGTGGGTGTTTAAGAGTTTGGAAGGGGATAGATAGGGTTTAATTATGCATGAGTTACATGGTTATTCACAATGATAACTACGTGATTATTGGGAGTCATGAATGATGACCAATTGTTTCTAATTATATATCCTAGATTCCTAGGTTACAAAGAAGATGAATTTAGAGGGTAACCTTTAACATGCCGTTGGAAACTGATGAAAAAGCTAGTAATAATATATAATAAAAATCCTTTGAATGTGTGATAGAAGAATTAAGAAGATTACTAAATGAGGTGATGATAGCTTTTTGTAGTAGTTTATAAGCTTTGGAAGATGATGGTTAGGGTTTTCTACAGAATGGCAAGGATTGTTACTGAAATTCAAGAGACATGATTAAACTAATCTACAGTTAGATTTTTGGTTGGGAAATTTGAAGGTCTTGATTAGATGGATTAAAATTTTCAAATGTCAGGATTGAAAGAACCAAAGGAGCAAGGACTAAAACACCAAAGCAAATCTACGTCGAACCGATGTATTTTATTAGATTTTTTAGTGCATCTGATTGACCACTATACAAAAAAAGCATCTGATTGACCACATAAATATTGGAATAGCTTGTACCCAAGTTAGAAATTTTAATACAACTACGGCAAGTTGCATCTTTCAAGCATGCTGCTGCCATCACATTATTGCTAGATGAATATTTCATGGAAATTGATTTGTTACCTGTGAAGAAGCTAACTGAATCGTAAGAGAAAGTACAATACTGGATTGAAATTCGTATGAAGGTCGTGGTTAAAAATCTTAATTGAAATAAGTTTTCCTTATATTAAGCATGTGCACTTTGTACATACAACACTTGTTAATTGAGAGGAGGTGGTAGTTACATTCTATAGAAAAGTTGTTTTATTACTTACATTGGACTTTGTTTCACAATGAAGTAATTGGTTCAATTTAGACTTTTGTATAATCAAGAAAACTCAAAAATGTCATAATTAAGTAGGAAAAAATAATTTGAATTATTATCAATCAGTTAAGACTAATATATCAGTGAATATATCAGTGAATCAGACATGAAAAGAATTATGGTCCAACTACAAGTCTACGAGGCCTGTGGATACAGATTTCTTGAGTGAGCTTAAATTGTTTAACCATAGCATTTATTAATACCAAAAAAGTGTCATAAAGCAACAAAAGAGCTCACTTCTCTACAGGTTCTTCCAGAATGACTTTATCTCCAAAATATATTATCTGCAAAATATAAAAACTGCATTCTTAATTTATGAGCAGCATCAGAAATCTAAAGGGGAAAAACAAGAATATAATTCTTCATGCAATCCATCAATAATTAATTAAATAAAGCAATATAAACTATTACAAAAAAATTGAGAAATGGCAGAGAAATGATGATTCAGCTGGTTAGACGATAAACCGCCATCTTATATTCACGACCATTGACAGATTTCAAGGTGAAGGAGCGACTTATAAAGCTAGAACAACATCTAGTGCCCAATGACTTCACTGAATCTGCATAGATCCACAATTGCAATAACGTACTGTTTCGCCTCTCAAGTTGAAATGTTCACATTGAAGAATCGAAAAGTTTGAAACCATAATTGCCCATTCAATAAGAACACTACCAAAAAGTTCATGTAAATAAGAGTATTACAAAATCCTTGTCCACGAATTCAGAATCAGGCAGATGTACATCCCACTACAGGTTCAGAACACAAGTATGAAATATTCAACAAACCATTTCACAAGTGCGAAAATGTTTCAAATTAAATCCAGCAAAATAAACAACCGATAAACCTCTGGAAAATAAAAATCAAAAATCACCAAATACTTCGAGCTACACATTCTAAGCACACTATAACTGAAAACTACCTCAAATTGGCCAAACGTTTCAAATGACACCTTCTAAGCATCCAACTACACACTCTAAGCAATTATAACCGAAAACCACCTCAAATCCTTCAAGCACTTCAAGCTACGAATTCCAAGCACACAATAACTGAAAACTACCTCAAATCCGCCAACCACTTCAAGCAGTAAATTCTAAGCACACTACAACGGAAAACTACCTCAAATTCGCCGAACGATTCGAGCCGGCTCAGAATCTCCCCCATCGGAGCAGAATTCGCCTGCAGAACAACACCAAATCCAATCATTAGATTAAACACCAAATCACTATCCATTACCACCAAAAAAAACGCAATGACGCCGCTTCCACCGCACAAATCACATCCACACCACCAGAAAAAACTCCTAAAACGTCAGACCTCATCTCCAGACCCACGAACTGGAATCCTCAACACCACGGCCGAATCCTCGATCCGAAACGAGGGATTGGCGTTGGATCGGAGTGAAAGAGAAAGAGAGAGTCGGGGCAAGGGAACAAGAACCTCCGGTGCGCATTTAACCTTCTTTTCCATGACGCAAACTCCAACAGTGATCTTCGACGCGCCGCCTTTCTCGCCGCCGTCCATCGGAGCGGATCGGAGATGGAAGTCCATCTTGCACGCTTTTGGTGTGTTGCGGATGGGGTTTTGGAGAATGAGATGAAATGAAATCTATTGGGTCTGTTGCACTCCAGTGGTGGTGGTCTAAATGGAGAATCGGAGGCGGCGCCTGCGCCTGCGCGCGGGCTTTGGCATGTGGACTGCTGTTTTGGTTTAGTTTTATTGTTACGCGCTAATCCTACTTTCGCCACGATTATTTTAACTTATTTTTTGGTTTAATCAAGTTTCTACTCCTTGACCTCAAGAACCCAAATTCTAAATGTAAAAGTGAATTTGCCAAGCGAGGGACCACTTAGACATGATTTGACGAGCTTTATTATCTGACGTTCCAATCAAATAGCTTTGGTTTTAGTGAGTTTGGTTGATTATCCATGATGGATCGAAGGAATTTACCAAGTGAATAAACTTGATAAGAAACTTATTTTAATTGAACATCAATCAGTTTCCAATGGAGTTTGGATGTGATCGTGTGCTCCACGAGCTGACTTTTGTTTTAATACTTGTATTTTAACTAGTATTGGTTATTGTGTGATTGGTTAGCGTGCTAACAAATGTCGCAATCGATTCTTGGGGAAACGATGTTATTGGATTGATGTTGGGATTTTGATTAGAAAATTAATCGTAGATCATGTTTCGAAGGTTTATTCTTGGATTACATTTTCATATATTTCAACCTGGTCAAATCAGTACTCTTTCTTCGTCATGTAAGCCTAATATTTTTCTTATCTCTCTTTCTATTATTCACTCATCAAACACAACTCACTCATAAAATGTTAAATTATTCATATCAATACTCTCTCACTTCCACATTAATTATTTTTCCATCATTTTTAATTTCCTACTATCCCAATTCATTATATCACATATTTTTAGAAAATTAATTACAAAAATGTAATACATTAATAAAATTATCACATTTATCAACATTATGAAAGTAATTACAACAGCTTTTTTGTTTTGGGTTTTAAATCATTTTCAATCTTTTTTTCAAAATATGTTTTTTTATTTTTTAAATTTTTTATTTTTTTCAATTTTATTCAATATCACCCTCCAAATGATGTGGAGTGTAGAGAGTGTTGACAATTCGAGTTGTTTTATTCAATAAAAAATTAATTCTCACTGTCCAACATAATAAATTATTTACAATTAAATATAAAATAAAAACAAAAACTAAATAAAACAAAATTAAAAAGACCAACCTGGTTGTGAGAATGGGCAGCAGACCGCCAAATCCCACCTGGCGGTCTCCCGCCCATTCTTGCACCCCCATCGAGGGGTGCAATTAAATGCTGACATAATGTCAGCATTTAGATCGGGCACCCGTTGAGGGTGCCCTTAGGAAAACAAACGATTAAAAAAGATTATTCTTCAGATTTGCCTGAAAATTTTGATTTCATTTATGGACATGATCCAAAAGTTTTAATCTGGGATGGTTTCAGAAAAAATAATCTTTAGACAATATTGTTCTTGAGATTTGATCCCTAAATTACCGTTCGAAAATGACTTCTCCTTACCTTTCAAATAGTTAACAAAAGTTCAGCCTCAGGGCACCTACTTATTGAAATTTCAATTTAAATAATAAATCTAAATTAAGACTAAACTAAAAAAAATCAAAATGAAATTCATAGAAGTACTACAAAGTAAAAAGTGGTTCCTAAATGAGAAGAATTGTATTAATATATTATGGGTGCCCTTTTACCGTTCGCGGCCGACATCTGCCCCCTTAAAGGGCGGAAGAGAAAGGTCGGGTCGCGACCCTTAGGCAAGCTTGGGGGTTCGTGCCCCCACGCCATTGGCCCCTTTAATTATTAATTTTTTGATTTTTTAAAAATCAGTTTAAATCTTTTTTTTAAAATATGTTTTATTTCTAAATCTATTTTTAAAATATGTTTTATTTCTAAATCTTTTTTTAAAATATGTTTTATTTCTCTATCTATTTTTTAATTTCTTTAATCTGTTTTTAAAGTTTTTGTTATAAATTATTTGAAAATTTGTTTTTTGGTTTTTTTAATTTTTATTGATCTTACTTTGTGTTGATCTATTTTTTTGTTATCTTCATTTAATTTAAATTAGGTTAATTAAATTATATCCTTCAACAAATACACTAAACGATACTGAATGAAAATACATTGAACAACATTGATAAACTACTGACATTAAAGCACACTGATAAACTAAATAAATACACTAAACAACACTGATAAACTATGGAATATAAACGACAACATTGATAATTTACGACAAAAAACGATAAAATACTACAATACTTTAAACGATACGGAATATAACACATATTTCGTTGCGAAATGAACTATGCTACATTAACCCATTATATTCCGCCCAAGCTTCCATCTCCGCGAGCATTAGATTAAGTAATGACAAAAATAATTTATTTATGTAGTTTTTGGATTGTTGTGACGGTGGAGTATTTTTGTGTTGGGTTGGATTAGTGGTTGTGCTCACGTGACAGAAATGTTGAGTTGGGTTGGAATTGGGGTTATGATAGTGGATGGCCTTACATCCAATTGGTTTGGTCCAGAATTTGTTAGTGGGGGTTAGAATGCGGATTCAATATCCACTTTAGTTATGTTCCGTGATCAGGGCATCCACTGTGGTTTGCGTGTAAATGGGTTGAGTACGGGTCGGGTATGATTCTACCAGTACTCGGTTAAATTAGCCGGTACGAGTATATACCCGACAAAAAAATGTACTCGTACCTGCTAACGGGGTGGGTAAACGGGTAAAGCATGAACAATCGCTCGGGCTCCCGAGACTGCTCGTTGTGGGTCGGGCGGCCTCCGGTCAGCCGCCTGGGGCGCCCTAGCAGGAGTGGGGGGCATGTGTCCCCCGTTGGTCTATTTTTTTTTAAAAAAATTAGTAGAGGATCGAGGATTTGTTATTTGAAATAATTGATAATGTATTTGATATTTTTGATTAATGTGATGTGATAATTTTTGATGTAATTTATTTGAATAATATTTTAAATATTTAAATTAAAGAAATCAAAGGTAAATCCATATTTAATGCTTAAATTAGAATATATATATTTATACTACAACATAATATGAACAATACATTGCGGTACGAAATTATTAAATATTTTCGTGGTTTAATATTAATTATTAATATTTAATTATTATTATTAGTTATTAATTACTAATTATTAATATTAATCATTTCGTGAATTAGGATTATAATGTAATTAGAATTATATAAAATTTAATTTATTAAATGTTGTGGAAGAATTATAATTTTGAAATTAAGAAATGATGTGGAGGAAAGAGAGTGTAGGGTAGAAGGTAGCCTGGACGTGGCAGAGAGAAGGAGTAACCCCGAGCGCTATTGTTTATAGTGCTCGCCCCCCACCTCAAAATCACACACTCTCTCTCTCTCTCCGTCGCTCTCTCTCTCTCCGTCGCGTCATGACACCATTAATCCATCATTTTATCTATCCATTTCCCAAAATCATCACCGTCTTCACCCACTTTTCAACACTCTATTTCTTCCACATCGTTTTTTACATCTTTTTTTATTCTTTCACAATAATCCACATACTACATAATGAATTATTTTTGCAATTACTTATATTATGTGCTTTATAATTTCAATATTTCTGTATGTCGTATTGTATCAGCGTTGTACTCCAATTTCTAGTAAATAAATGTATTTTTAATTTTCGTATTATTTAACTTATATTTATTAAAATAAATTAGAAAGGTTAATTTTTAAAAAACATCAAAGAAAATGTAAAAAAATGCAAAAAAAAAAATTATTTTAAAAAATATTTTAAAAAATCAAAACAGACCAATACATTGGGGACATGTGGGTCCCCAAGAATAGCACCTGAGAGGCACCCCACCCCTGCTCGTCGCCCACCCATAGTGTGGGACGAAATCAAACGCCCAATTGGCGCCCTATTTTTTGTCACCATAGTGGGTGGCCTCAATAAAAGATAATTAGGTCATCCAACTTAATAATTAAATACATATGTAAAGTCTGTTGGGAAAGGGAATCTAATAATGCACTAACACGACACATATTAAACGCACCACGTAACACCCGAATATTGACTTGCGAAAATAACTTCGGTTCCTCTCCCAAACTTAATGCAACAAGAACACTAATAAGACGAAAATAAACAAGCAAACACAAACGCACACCTGAAACAACCACGACACACGCGATTTACAAGGTTCGGCAACGTGCCTACGTCCTTTGTCGGTCTCCTGCGGGTTTCCTTTCCTTCTTCCGCTTCACCAACAAGAGAAGCAAACGAGATTACAAATATATAGATGCAATAAGTCCTCCAAAGCACTCTAGATCTTTCTCTAGCCTAATCTCTCAACTCACAATGAAGAAAATATTACACTTGTACGTTATGTTAAAACCAAGAGCAAACAAGCTCTTTTATATACTCAAAAACTGAGCTACAATTAAGCAAAACTGAGCTGAACAATTCGTGGGCAATGGTCGACCGATGCTCATTCGGTCGATCGTCATTGACTAGACATGAACGCTTCCTCTTGCAATTCGGTTAACCGAATCCTTCTCGGTTGACCGCGGGAACGCTTCTTCGTGCGGCTCGGTATACCGCGAGAATGCTTCTCCCACGAACTAACTAATTCTCCAACAACCCCACGATCGACCGAGCACCCCTCGGTGAACCGTGCCAATTTGGATAAACACTTTTAGATTTTCGGAACACCAAAAATCTCTTCAACGGATTACCGAACCCGTTGTTCTGAAGTGTATGTTGCTCTCTGACGGTAGATCAAATCCAATTCGGTCGTCCGATCCCAGCTGCACCCGAAGTATCTGGAATCCTTAGTTGAGGGAACCGAATCTAATTCGGTAGTCTGAATCCTTCTTCGCTAAAATATAGACCAATATTAAACAAAGTTTTGGTAGTAAAACGATATGAACTAAAAGTCTTCTAAATAATTATTCATTATTTTGTCTTCATTAAACTTTGTTTAGGATTATCACAGTTTCCGGAGAAGACGAGTCATCCCCCTGGATATCCCAGAGCAGAGTAGGAAGCGGTCCATTCGAATCTTCATGAAGGAAGTGGTCCCAGTGGCAGACACGTGGTGATCACACGAGCAGGAAAGGTGAGGCGTGTCTTCTACCCACGCCTGCCCATGTGTCATGAGTCATGACTTCTGGTTGGACGATAGTGTTAGTTTATGGTGAGAGACGCGTGACTCATGGCTAGGGGTGTAAACGGGTCGGGTACAGGTCGGGTATGCTCCTACCTGTACCTGGCTAAATTAGCGGGTACGGGTATGGGTATATACCCGGCAAAAAACATATATACCCGTACCCGACCCGTACCCGTTAAGTTAGCGGGTACGGGGCGGGTAAACGGGTATAGCGGGTATAATATATAATATATATAAATATAATATATATTATATAAAATATATATTATATATAAAAAATATATAATATATAACATATGAAATATTAAAAAATATTATATATATAAATATAATATATCTTAACGGGTATACGGGTAAACGGGTACGGGTAATGTGTATACCCGTACCCGACCCGTTTATTAACCGGGTAAATGGGTATGGGTATACGGGTTTGAATTTTTAAACGGGTATGAATTTTTGTACCCATACCCGTACCCGCCCGGAGCGGGTGACCGGGTATACGGGTATTATCCGCCCCGTTTACACCCCTACTCATGGCCAGCTGACTTGTTGGTTGATTGATTAATTAATGACATCTGAGATGCAGCTGTTTGTTTCTTCTGAGCTGTGAGCTTCGTGAGCGACTTCAACTTGCTTTGTGTTTATTGGGTTCGGTGTTTATGTGGGGTCTGTATTGAGAAAATAAATTACTCACGATTGATGATGCGGTATTTTTGGGGGAAAAACTAGTTTTCATTGATAAGTGGTAAATGAAGTTATGCATTCTGTTTGTCCACTGACTAGTTAGGTGAGATTGGGGTGCAAGTTCGATTTTCTGTAACAATTCGCCATGATTAAAATTAACTGAGCTGTTATTCATTGCCGGAAAACTACTTAAATCGTCCTAACGAATTATCATTTTGGCTCCTCTCATTTCTACTCATATATCACGACATTTCAACATCATATCACTAATCTCTCTTCATCTTCCTCTCATAATCATAAAAAATAATGTTTTGGAGGTCACTAATGAGTCAACGGACGTCTTGGTGTACTCGAATCTGGTAAATTGTCCAACTTCTTTTTAATAATAAAAAATAAAAAATAAAAAAATTTGCGGGCGCCCGCCGGAACCCCCAATTGGGGAGGCGTTTTACCCAGACGCCACCTAATGGAGGAGGTGTTTGTCTAAGACGCCTCTCCCATTGAGGAGGCAGCTCTGGCGGACGCCCACTAATTTTATTATTATTAAAAAGATAATTGATTATAAATTTAGATAATTGCTAAATAAATTAATTATTAAGTTAATAATTATTATATTCGGATGACTGATACCCCTTCGGTACACCGAATAGAGATTTCTAGAGAAATGTCGAAGCTACCGAGGATAAATATTTGGATGACCGGGTAGAGGTTGGTAAACCGACCCAAGGATTCCAAGAAGATCAAAAACTTACTGTCTCTATGATCACGGTGGACCGATGGAAACTCGGTCATCCACATGGAACATGTTCGGTAGACCGAAAGCAAACGGTCGACCGTCCGTCACATCACCACCTCGCCAGATCCTGCGCCCGTGGTTAATTATACGGGCTGGATTACAACGAGTTTTTCTAGATCCAACAATTTCGAAATCCAACGGGACCCTTTTCCACCAAAAACTTGTTGGGGGCGATTTAAGTAATTTCCGGCGCGAATAGTAGCTCCCAAAATTAAACCTACTCATTATTCCCAATAAAGTAGTGAACACATAAGCCTGCCACATGTCACTTAGGTGCTGAACAAAATGCAAAACAACCGAAGTGTTGACTAAATACAATTAAGTCTATAATGACACCACTTCTCGAATTCTCAAGGATTGAAGACCAAAGATTAGTCCGAGCAACAAATATCTTAAAACAACGACTCTTTGGATGGTCTCAAGTTTCGGAAATTATTTATTGTCGTTCATATATTTCATGTAGGTGATAGAGAGTGTGCTCATATGGAGTTTCTTGAGCTCTTGCATCTGCACATTGTGTCGAAAAAGCATTACAAAGTTTTGAGAGAGAGAAAACGTAAAGTGGTTCCAGAGAAAATTCAATCGGTGAACATGTAGACCATCTTTAACGAGGTCATCTCCGCCGGGGGTGACAACCTGGTCCTCCGGGGCATCGTGCAATGACACGCTGAACAAAGTTTTTTTGTGTTTTGATTTTTTTAAAATTTAGTTTTAATTTTTGAAAATACGTTTTATTTTTTAGAAATCTCTAAGAAATTTTTTAGAACTTTTTCGAAGATCGACACCAAAATGATGTGGAGGATAGAGATGAGTTGTGTTGTGGTTAAGATGTGAATAGTGTAGAAAAGAGAAGAAAATGTGTCGATGAGATAGAAATAGGGCAGAGCAAAAATCGGGTTGACCAGGTCAACCGGACCGGTCCGGTCGGTCCGGAAATTTTTGAAAAAATTAGGTCCGCTCCGGGTTTCAGTCCGACAAATTTTAATATTTCGGGTTCGGTCCGGTCCGGTCCGGACCGGTCCAATTTTTTTTTTTTTTTTTAAAATTCGGTTTTTGACCGGACCGGACCAAACCGATTCGGTCCGGTCTTCGATCCGGACCCCGGATAAAAAATTCGGTCCGGTCCGGACCGGATGCACAGTCCTAGATAGAAAGTTGACGTGGAAGAAATGGAAAACTGATTTGAAAGAAAGAGAGAAATCTCATGACCAGGTTGTCCGAATCATGGTTAATTGTCTTAGTCCAGTTGTAACGTCCCGAAAAAGCGGAAGATTTAAAATTTCAAAATAACCAACATAACAGACAACTCACGCGGGAACGTCACTAATATATAAATATATAAATCCGGTTGCACCCAAAATACAAGGAGTTTTCCAAAAGAAGTACAACTACAATACTGATACAAGGAATAGAATACAAGTAGTCGTACGGTCTAGCAACTGCCGAAGAGGATCCGACTCCAAAGCGCTCCGTCCTCGGTCACCACCCACCCGGACCTACTGCGATCCTGAAAAAGATGCAACAACAATGCCTGAGTTTCCAGAAGGAAACCCCGTATGCCAACCCACCTATATGCATGCATCACATAATGAACCTATCATACTAGTAGCATGTCATGGCATCAACAGAAATGGAAAACAGTTCCCCCGAAGGGTAAAATAGGACATCAGTCCGACAATCAATCATCGGGTCTCCCGAAGAGACCTACTGCATGCACATGCAGTCTAGTAGCCCGCGACATCGCACCCCCCACACGCAGCTACACTACTCAAGGGTTCGGCAGGGAGCTTCTGTCACGTCTACGCGCCGATAGAAACAGATCTGTAAATCTCAGTGGTCGGGGCCACAGGGACCAACGGGGCCGTCGCCCGGAAGGTATAACAACATCATCTCGGTAGGTGCCCAGCCGAGGAAAACAACATAGCCGGCACAGCCTCGGCCCAACAATCATCATCGCCGGCACAACCTCGGCGGCATCACCGGCACAACATCGGTGGTCCATCACAACGTCCGGCACAGCATCGGACGGTCCAGACCGAAGTCTGCCAGGTCATCAGGCTCCTCGAGCCGCGAACATCAACCGCGCCGCTATAAAAGCAGGGCAGCGACCTCCGTAGCCCGTGGGCCGGTAGTCACCTCACCCAACGCCAGTTGCGTGCCCGCACAACATCAACACTGGGATCCGCGATCCCTCAGGCCTGCTATACTACAAAGTGCCAACAATCATCTCAAAAGTCACGGTCCATACATGGAGGTGACGCGTCCCGAACACCCACACTCTTCCCAATGGCGGTCCCTGGGCAGGCACGCATCCCGCGCCCACCGTCACCTCCCGGCTCACGCACAAGGCGAGGACACGGGTTTCCGTGGACAAAGTTGGCGTTCAAAAAGGGAACCAGGAATTCAGTTCTGAGCAAATTCGGTCGACCGAAATAGTCTAACCGGTCGACCGTTTCCACGAGGAATTCGATCGACCGAAAGTCTGAATCCGTAGAACTCACTGCGCAACACTAATTCCCAAACGGTCGAACTAAAGTCTAAAACTGGTCGACCGAACGAGGTCAAAATCCGGAGTCTGGTCAACATTAACTTCCACTCTATCGGTCGACCGACTCAGGGGTCTCGGTCGACCGAAAACAGACAAGGTCAACCTATCATTCTAAGTCATATAATCGGTCGAACGCAAACTTCCAACGGTCAAACAACATACAACCGGTCGAACACAATAAGAAATCGGTCGAACAAATCATGCAATTCTACTCAGTACACTTAAGTTCCGGTCGAACACAACAAGGACCGGTCGACCGACAACAGGTAGAAAAATCCCAACTCACCTGCAATAATGCACTACCGGTCGACCGCCCCAAGGCATCGTTCGACCGGTGAAGGTTAAAGTCGGGCAAACAGTGCTAAAACGGTCGACCGCCCGAAGGATCCGGTCGACCGTTGGTCGTCTTCAACCTCGCGCCAGCCGAGGTTTTACGAAGAAACGCGTCGCCGGAGAGGCCTCCGACCTCCCCCGACTCGACCAACGCATCCCTCACACGAGGGTCAACAAACAAACCACACTAAGGAGCGACATACCTTTCACCCGCGTGAAGTCGACGGTGCCGGAGCTCCTACGCCTCGCCTCCGGTAGACCTCGATCACGCGCCGCGCCTCTCCCGCACGAGCACCTTCCTCCGTTGCCGGTGACGCCTCCTCTGGTGCAGCCGAAAAGAGGAAGAGTGAGAACCAAGGTGAGTGAGGAAGAAGAGTTGGAGAAGAAGAATGGAGGAGAGAAGGTTTTTGCTTTTAAAACAAAACCCAACCCAAGGCAACACTCCCCACCATCCCCTACACTCCTAGCCCATACCTCCCTTACCTCCCATACCCTCTCACATCAACCCCACCTAATCCGGGTTTAACCCTCTAATCACGGTTTGGGTTCTAACAATCCACCCAACTTAAAAGGATTTCGTCCCGAAATCAAAGCAACCACTCACCGAAAAGCTCTGGATACTGCCTTCTGACATCCTCCTCAATCTCCCAAGTGGCCTCGCGCTCGCTGTGATGCTGCCACCTGACCTTCACCATCGGAATGGTCCTCCTCCTGAGCTGGTGATCCATGCGATCAACAATCTCGACTGGCCTCTCCTCGAGCGACAAGTCCTGCTGAATCTCTGGCACTGCTATCTCAATAACGTGCTACGGATCTGCTACATACTTCCTCAACATAGACACATGGAAAACATCATGCAGACCCGAAAACTGCGGTGGCAATGCAATCCGGTAGGCAACCTCCCCAACTCGGTCGAGGATCTTAAACGGTCCAACATATCTCGGACTGAGCTTCCCCTTCTTCCCAAACCTCATCACACCTCTGGCTGGGGAAATCTTCAGAAACACATGGTCGCCCACCTCGAAACTCAGCACTCGTCGGCGTCGATCTGCATAACTCTTCTGCCTGCTCTGCGCTGTGGCCAGTCTCCTCCTGATCACATCCACCTTCTCTGCATACATCTGCACGATCTCTGGCCCAACTAACTGCTTCTCGCCCACATCACTCCAGCATACCGGTGATCTGCAAGGCCTCCCGTACGACGCCATCCCAATACTCGAGTGGTAGCTGTTGTTGTAGGCGAACTCTATCAGCGGCAGGTGCTCATCCCAGTGCCCTGCCCAGTCCAGCGTGCATGCTCTCAGCATATCCTCCAAGGTCTGAATCGTCCTCTCTGACTGACCATCGGTCTGCGGATGAAACGCTGTACTGAATCTCAGACGCGTCCCCAAAGCCTGCTGCAGACTCCCCCAAAATCTGGAAGTGAATCGAGGATCTCGATCGGAGATGATGCTCACTGGTACTCCATGCAACCTGACTATCTCCTCCACGTACAACCTAGCTAGACCCTCCAAAGGCAACGTGGTCCTGATCGCTAAGAAATGCGCCGACTTGGTCAGTCGATCGACTATCACCCAAATCGCGTCGTGGAATCTCCTCGTCTTCGGCAAACCCGTGACAAAATCCATCGTCACGTGCTCCCACTTCCACTCAGGAAGCTCAATACACTGCATCGGTCCTGCTGGCTTCTGATGCTCAATCTTCACCTGCTGGCAGACCAAGCATCGCTCCACAAACTCCGCAATATCCCTCTTCATGCCCTTCCACCAGAAGTTCCGCTGCAGGTCCTTATACATCTTCGTGCTCCCCGGATGAATGGTGTATCTAGCTCTGTGTGCCTCCTCCATGATGTCATCTCTCAGCCCATCAACCTTCGGCACCCAGATCCGACTCCTGAACCTCAGACCACCATCAACCCCCACACTGAAATCTGATCCATCTCTGGAAGCCAACTGTAGCAGACCAGCTAACTCCTCATCCCCCTGTTGAGCCTGAACCAACCGTGAGACAGTCTGCGGCTCCACCCGAAGCCCAGAAATCACTGCTCCCTCTGAACCCTCTGTGAACGGTCTCCACTCTGACAGAGCCTCGAGTAGCCTCCACTCCTGAATGCACAGACTCGCAACAGAAACCTCCACCTTCCGGCTCAGCGCATCTGCAACCGAATTCGCCTTCCCCGGATGATAGGAAATGGTGAAGTCGTAGTCCTTAATGAACTCAAGCCATCTGCGCTGCCTCATATTCAGCTCCTTCTGCGAGAACAAGTACTTCAGACTCTGATGATCGGTGAAGACCTCGAACTGCTCGCCATACAGATAGTGCCGCCAGGTCTTCAACGCGTGAACTACCGCTGCCAACTCCAGATCGTGAGTCGGGTAGTTCTTCTCGTGCACCTTCAGCTGCCTCGAAGCGTACGCGACCACCTTCCCATGCTGCATCAGAACACAACCCAAGCCTATCCCTGATGCATCGCTGTAGATCACGTAGCCTCCACTGCCACTCGGTAGCGTCAGAATAGGTGCTGTCGTCAATCGCCTCTTCAGCTCCTGAAAGCTGTCCTCGCACTTCTGGGACCAAACGAACTTGACGCCCTTCTGCGTCAACGCTGTCAGTGGCGATGCAAGTCTGGAGAAATCCTGGATAAACCGTCTGTAATACCCTGCCAGACCTACGAAACTCCTGATCTCCGTCACGCTCGTCGGGGCTCTCCACTGAGTCACTGCCTCGACCTTCGCCGGATCCACTGAAATCCCATCTGCTGACACAATATGCCCCAGAAAAGCCACCTGATCCAACCAAAACTCACACTTCGTGTACTTGGCATAAAGCTGCTGATCCCTCAAGATGCCAAGCACAATCCTCAGGTGCTCTCGATGCTGCTCCCTGTCAGGCGAGTATATCAGAATGTCGTCTACGAATACAACGACAAATCTGTCGAGGTACGGCTGGAAGGTCCTATTCATCAGATCCATGAATGCTGCAGGTGCATTCGTCAGTCCAAATGGCATCACCAAGAACTCGTAGTGGCCGTACCGCGTCCTGAAGGCTGTCTTCTGAACATCTGCCTCCCTAATCCGCAACTGATGATAACCCGAACGCAGATCGATCTTCGAGAACACTCTCGCCGTCTGCAACTGATCAAACAAATCATCAATCCTGGGCAAAGGGTACCGGTTCCGAACGGTAACCTTATTCAGCATCCTGTAGTCAATGCACATCCGCAACGATCCATCCTTCTTCTTCACGAAGAGCACAGACGCTCCCCATGGAGAAACACTCGGTCGAATGAACCCGGACTCCATCAACTCCTGCAACTGCTTCTTCAACTCTGTCAACTCAGCAGGTGCCATCCGATAAGGTGCCTTCGACTGAGGTGTCGTACCCGCAACCAACTCGATGCTGAACTCGACCTCTCGGTGCGGCGGTAACGCTGGAATCTCCGCTGGAAACACATCCGGGAACTCCTGCACAATCTCTATGTCCTCCAGCCTCCTCGTCTCAGGATCAGGAACTACCAGCGTGGCCACAAACGCTCTGCATCCCTGCTGTATCAGTCTCTGTGCCTTAACCGCAGACACAATCAGACGACCCCCTCTGCTCCTCGCACCTCTGATCAGAACATCTGGCATGCCCTCCATCGGAATCAGGATCTTCTTCTCACGGCAAAAGACCCGCACGTCGTACTGTGACAGCCAGTCCATCCCCAGTATGACGTCGAAGTCCACCATCGGTAACAAGACCAGATCTGCCGGAAAATCGTGGTCTCCCGAAGCAACTGTGGTGCCGTGGAAAAAGCTCCCCACAGTGCCCACCTCACCCATGGGCGTGCTGACCTCCAAAACATCAGTCAGCAGCACAGGGGTCCGACCCAACTCGCCAGCAAACTTCTCCGAAATGAAGGAGTGCGTGGCGCCGCAATCAAACAACACACGCGCTACTGAACCAGAAACTGAAAGCGTACCTTCCACGACGGTGTTGGAGTCCCTCGCCTCCTCAGCCTGGATAGTGAAGACTCGCCCGGTCTTCCTGCTCTGGCCCGGTGGAACAACTGACCGGCTGCCTCCGCCTCTGCCTACTGCTGGTGGTCCTGGCCTCCTGCTCGGCTCACCCTGCCTCTGAGGACAATCACGGACGAAATGCCCCATCTGACCACAACCCATGCATGCTCCAGTCCGACGAGGACACTCCTGTCCTGGATGGAACCTCCCGCAGTAAGCGCACGCTCCTGACTGACGTGCTCCTCCTCCATCGAACCTCGACCTCTTGCCCGGGTTCCCTGCTCCACGACCAGCTACTCTGCTGCCGGTGCTCACTGGCGCCTTCCGCGCCTCCTGAATACACTCCCTCTGGTCCTGCTCGATGATCGTAGCATGCTTCACCGCATCGGCAAGGGTCCGCGGCATGCTGTTGATCACCCGAGAACGAAGCGGCTGCCTCAGTCCCTTCACAAACTTCCTCGCCCGCTGCTCTGGGGTCACACAAATCTCAGGGCAGTAACGCTCCAAAGCGTTGAACCTGCTGATGTAGCTCGTCAGTGTCATGTCCTTCTGCTCCAGCGACATGAACTCCTCCCTCTTCTGATCTCTGACATGCTGGGGGAAGTACTGCTCATGAAACACTTCCAAGAACTCCTCCCAGCTGACATCTGCACGGTCATCAAACAGAACTGTGGACGTAGATCTCCACCAGTTGGCGGCCTCGCCATCGAACACGTAGGTGGCCAGCTCCACCATCCTCTCAGGTGCTACACCAATAGCACGGAAAATCTTCTCCATCCTGAAGACCCAGTCCTCTGCAACCTCTGGGGCCCTCCTACCATCGAAAGTCGGCGGGTGCTGACGCATGAACCGATCGTGCTCAGCTCCCACCCCGCTCTGAGCGCTCTGAGCTGCCTGACGCTCCAGAAACTCGCCCAGTCTGTCCCACTGAGCACCTGAATTGTCGTCACTAGGATCACGATCGCGTGGAGAACTCCTCACACGCCTAGGTGCCATCTGTCACCACAACAATCAACAGATAAGCAACAATGCATGCATGAGTTACGAAATTAATGCATGCCTCTAGCACTACTCCTAAGGGTGGTTCTTTAGACGAAGACACAGGAATCGACCGCTCTGATACCAAGTTGTAACGTCCCGAAACAGCGGAAGATTTAAAATTTCAAAATAACCAACATAACAGACAACTCACGCGGGAACGTTACTAATATATAAATATATAAATCCGGGTGCACCCAAAATACAAGGAGTTTTCCAAAAGAAGTACAACTACAATACTGATACAAGGAATAGAATACAAGTAGTCGTACGGTCTAGCAACTGCCGAAGAGGATCCGACTCCAAAGCGCTCCGTCCTCGGTCACCACCCACCCGGACCTACTGCGATCCTGAAAAAGATGCAACAACAATGCCTGAGTTTCCAGAAGGAAACCCCGTATGCCAACCCACCTATATGCATGCATCACATAATGAACCTATCATACTAGTAGCATGTCATGGCATCAACAGAAATGGAAAACAGTTCCCCCGAAGGGTAAAACAGGACATCAGTCCGACAATCAATCATCGGGTCTCCCAAAGAGACCTACTGCAGGCACATGCAGTCTAGTAGCCCGCGACATCGCACCCCCCACACGCAGCTACACTACTCAAGGGTTCGGCAAGGAGTCTCTGTCACGTCTACGCGCCGATAGAAACAGATCTGTAAATCTCAGTGGTCGGGGCCACAGGGACCAACGGGGCCGTCGCCCGGAAGGTATAACAACATCATCTCGGTAGGTGCCCAGCCGAGGAAAACAACATAGCCGGCACAGCCTCGGCCCAACAATCATCATCGCCGGCACAACCTCGGCGGCATCACCGGCACAGCATCGGTGGTCCATCACAACGTCCAGCACAGCATCGGACGGTCCAGACCGAAGTCTGCCAGGTCATCAGGCTCCTCGAGCCGCGAACACCAACTGCGCCGCTATAAAAGCAGGGCAGCGACCTCCGTAGCCCGTGGGCCGGTAGTCACCTCACCCAACGCCAGTTGCGTGCCCGCACAACATCAACACTGGGATCCGCGATCCCTCAGGCCTGCTATACTACAAAGTGCCAACAATCATCTCAAAAGTCACGGTCCATACATGGAGGTGACGCGTCCCGAACACCCACACTCTTCCCAACGGCGGTCCCTGGGCAGGCACGCATCCCGCGCCCACCGTCACCTCCCGGCTCACGCACAAGGCGAGGACACGGGTTTCCGTGGACAAAGTTGGCGTTCAAAAAGGGAACCAGGAATTCAGTTCTGAGCAAATTCGGTCGACCGAAATAGTCTAACCGGTCGACCGTTTCCACGAGGAATTCGATCGACCGAAAGTCTGAATCGGTAGAACTCACTGCGCAACACTAATTCCCAAACGGTCGAACTAAAGTCTAAAACTGGTCGACCGAACGAGGTCAAAATCCGGAGTCTGGTCAACATTAACTTCCACTCTATCGGTCGACCGACTCAGGGGTCTCGGTCGACCGAAAACAGACAAGGTCAACCTATCATTCTAAGTCATATAATCGGTCGAACGCAAACTTCCAACGGTCAAACAACATACAACCGGTCGAACACAATAAGAAATCGGTCGAACAAATCATGCAATTCTACTCAGTACACTTAAGTTCCGGTCGAACACAACAAGGACCGGTCGACCGACAACAGGTAGAAAAATCCCAACTCACCTGCAATAATGCACTACCGGTCGACCGCCCCAAGGCATCGTTCGACCGGTGAAGGTTAAAGTCGGGCAAACAGTGCTAAAACGGTCGACCGCCCGAAGGATCCGGTCGACCGTTGGTCGTCTTCAACCTCGCGCCAGCCGAGGTTTTACGAAGAAACGCGTCGCCGGAGAGGCCTCCGACCTCCCCCGACTCGACCAACGCATCCCTCACACGAGGGTCAACAAACAAACCACACTAAGGAGCGACATACCTTTCACCCGCGTGAAGTCGACGGTGCCGGAGCTCCTACGCCTCGCCTCCGGTAGACCTCGATCACGCACCGCGCCTCTCCCGCACGAGCACCTTCCTCCGTTGCCGGTGACGCCTCCTCTGGTGCAGCCGAAAAGAGGAAGAGTGAGAACCAAGGTGAGTGAGGAAGAAGAGTTGGAGAAGAAGAATGGAGGAGAGAAGGTTTTTGCTTTTAAAACAAAACCCAACCCAAGGCAACACTCCCCACCATCCCCTACACTCCTAGCCCATACCTCCCTTACCTCCCATACCCTCTCACATCAACCCCACCTAATCCGGGTTTAACCCTCTAATCACGGTTTGGGTTCTAACAATCCACCCAACTTAAAAGGATTTCGTCCCGAAATCAAAGCAACCACTCACCGAAAAGCTCTGGATACTGCCTTCTGACATCCTCCTCAATCTCCCAAGTGGCCTCGCGCTCGCTGTGATGCTGCCACCTGACCTTCACCATCGGAATGGTCCTCCTCCTGAGCTGGTGATCCATGCGATCAACAATCTCGACTGGCCTCTCCTCGAGTGACAAGTCCTGCTGAATCTCTGGCACTGCTATCTCAATAACGTGCTACGGATCTGCTACATACTTCCTCAACATAGACACATGGAAAACATCATGCAGACCCGAAAACTGCGGTGGCAATGCAATCCGGTAGGCAACCTCCCCAACTCGGTCGAGGATCTTAAACGGTCCAACATATCTCGGACTGAGCTTCCCCTTCTTCCCAAACCTCATCACACCTCTGGCTGGGGAAATCTTCAGAAACACATGGTCGCCCACCTCGAAACTCAGCACTCGTCGGCGTCGATCTGCATAACTCTTCTGCCTGCTCTGCGCTGTGGCCAGTCTCCTCCTGATCACATCCACCTTCTCTGCATACATCTGCACGATCTCTGGCCCAACTAACTGCTTCTCGCCCACATCACTCCAGCATACCGGTGATCTGCAAGGCCTCCCGTACGACGCCATCCCAATACTCGAGTGGTAGCTGTTGTTGTAGGCGAACTCTATCAGCGGCAGGTGCTCATCCCAGTGCCCTGCCCAGTCCAGCGTGCATGCTCTCAGCATATCCTCCAAGGTCTGAATCGTCCTCTCTGACTGACCATCGGTCTGCGGATGAAACGCTGTACTGAATCTCAGACGCGTCCCCAAAGCCTGCTGCAGACTCCCCCAAAATCTGGAAGTGAATCGAGGATCTCGATCGGAGATGATGCTCACTGGTACTCCATGCAAGCTGACTATCTCCTCCACGTACAACCTAGCTAGACCCTCCAAAGGCAACGTGGTCCTGATCGCTAAGAAATGCGCCGACTTGGTCAGTCGATCGACTATCACCCAAATCGCGTCGTGGAATCTCCTCGTCTTCGGCAAACCCGTGACAAAATCCATCGTCACGTGCTCCCACTTCCACTCAGGAAGCTCAATACACTGCATCGGTCCTGCTGGCTTCTGATGCTCAATCTTCACCTGCTGGCAGACCAAGCATCGCTCCACAAACTCCGCAATATCCCTCTTCATGCCCTTCCACCAGAAGTTCCGCTGCAGGTCCTTATACATCTTCGTGCTCCCCGGATGAATGGTGTATCTAGCTCTGTGTGCCTCCTCCATGATGTCATCTCTCAGCCCATCAACCTTCGGCACCCAGATCCGACTCCTGAACCTCAGACCACCATCAACCCCCACACTGAAATCTGATCCATCTCTGGAAGCCAACTGTAGCAGACCAGCTAACTCCTCATCCCCCTGTTGAGCCTGAACCAACCGTGAGACAGTCTGCGGCTCCACCCGAAGCCCAGAAATCACTGCTCCCTCTGAACCCTCTGTGAACGGTCTCCACTCTGACAGAGCCTCGAGTAGCCTCCACTCCTGAATGCACAGACTCGCAACAGAAACCTCCACCTTCCGGCTCAGCGCATCTGCAACCGAATTCGCCTTCCCCGGATGATAGGAAATGGTGAAGTCGTAGTCCTTAATGAACTCAAGCCATCTGCGCTGCCTCATATTCAGCTCCTTCTGCGAGAACAAGTACTTCAGACTCTGATGATCGGTGAAGACCTCGAACTGCTCGCCATACAGATAGTGCCGCCAGGTCTTCAACGCGTGAACTACCGCTGCCAACTCCAGATCGTGAGTCGGGTAGTTCTTCTCGTGCACCTTCAGCTGCCTCGAAGCGTACGCGACCACCTTCCCATGCTGCATCAGAACACAACCCAAGCCTATCCCTGATGCATCGCTGTAGATCACGTAGCCTCCACTGCCACTCGGTAGCGTCAGAATAGGTGCTGTCGTCAATCGCCTCTTCAGCTCCTGAAAGCTGTCCTCGCACTTCTGGGACCAAACGAACTTGACGCCCTTCTGCGTCAACGCTGTCAGTGGCGATGCAAGTCTGGAGAAATCCTGGATAAACCGTCTGTAATACCCTGCCAGACCTACGAAACTCCTGATCTCCGTCACGCTCGTCGGGGCTCTCCACTGAGTCACTGCCTCGACCTTCGCCGGATCCACTGAAATCCCATCTGCTGACACAATATGCCCCAGAAAAGCCACCTGATCCAACCAAAACTCACACTTCGTGTACTTGGCATAAAGCTGCTGATCCCTCAAGATGCCAAGCACAATCCTCAGGTGCTCTCGATGCTGCTCCCTGTCAGGCGAGTATATCAGAATGTCGTCTACGAATACAACGACAAATCTGTCGAGGTACGGCTGGAAGGTCCTATTCATCAGATCCATGAATGCTGCAGGTGCATTCGTCAGTCCAAATGGCATCACCAAGAACTCGTAGTGGCCGTACCGCGTCCTGAAGGCTGTCTTCTGAACATCTGCCTCCCTAATCCGCAACTGATGATAACCCGAACGCAGATCGATCTTCGAGAACACTCTCGCCGTCTGCAACTGATCAAACAAATCATCAATCCTGGGCAAAGGGTACCGGTTCCGAACGGTAACCTTATTCAGCATCCTGTAGTCAATGCACATCCGCAACGATCCATCCTTCTTCTTCACGAAGAGCACAGACGCTCCCCATGGAGAAACACTCGGTCGAATGAACCCGGACTCCATCAACTCCTGCAACTGCTTCTTCAACTCTGTCAACTCAGCAGGTGCCATCCGATAAGGTGCCTTCGACTGAGGTGTCGTACCCGCAACCAACTCGATGCTGAACTCGACCTCTCGGTGCGGCGGTAACGCTGGAATCTCCGCTGGAAACACATCCGGGAACTCCTGCACAATCTCTATGTCCTCCAGCCTCCTCGTCTCAGGATCAGGAACTACCAGCGTGACCACAAACGCTCTGCATCCCTGCTGTATCAGTCTCTGTGCCTTAACCGCAGACACAATCAGACGACCCCCTCTGCTCCTCGCACCTCTGATCAGAACATCTGGCATGCCCTCCATCGGAATCAGGATCTTCTTCTCACGGCAAAAGACCCGCACGTCGTACTGTGACAGCCAGTCCATCCCCAGTATGACGTCGAAGTCCACCATCGGTAACAAGACCAGATCTGCCGGAAAATCGTGGTCTCCCGAAGCAACTGTGGTGCCGTGGAAAAAGCTCCCCACAGTGCCCACCTCACCCATGGGCGTGCTGACCTCCAAAACATCAGTCAGCAGCACAGGGGTCCGACCCAACTCGCCAGCAAACTTCTCCGAAATGAAGGAGTGCGTGGCACCGCAATCAAACAACACACGCGCTACTGAACCAGAAACTGAAAGCGTACCTTCCACGACGGTGTTGGAGTCCCTCGCCTCCTCAGCCTGGATAGTGAAGACTCGCCCGGTCTTCCTGCTCTGGCCCGGTGGAACAACTGACCGGCTGCCTCCGCCTCTGCCTACTGCTGGTGGTCCTGGCCTCCTGCTCGGCTCACCCTGCCTCTGAGGACAATCACGGACGAAATGCCCCATCTGACCACAACCCATGCATGCTCCAGTCCGACGAGGACACTCCTGTCCTGGATGGAACCTCCCGCAGTAAGCGCACGCTCCTGACTGACGTGCTCCTCCTCCATCGAACCTCGACCTCTTGCCCGGGTTCCCTGCTCCACGACCAGCTACTCTGCTGCCGGTGCTCACTGGCGCCTTCCGCGCCTCCTGAATACACTCCCTCTGGTCCTGCTCGATGATCGTAGCATGCTTCACCGCATCGGCAAGGGTCCGCGGCATGCTGTTGATCACCCGAGAACGAAGCGGCTGCCTCAGTCCCTTCACGAACTTCCTCGCCCGCTGCTCTGGGGTCACACAAATCTCAGGGCAGTAACGCTCCAAAGCGTTGAACCTGCTGATGTAGCTCGTCAGTGTCATGTCCTTCTGCTCCAGCGACATGAACTCCTCCCTCTTCTGATCTCTGACATGCTGGGGGAAGTACTGCTCATGAAACACTTCCAAGAACTCCTCCCAGCTGACATCTGCACGGTCATCAAACAGAACTGTGGACGTAGATCTCCACCAGTTGGCGGCCTCGCCATCGAACACGTAGGTGGCCAGCTCCACCATCCTCTCAGGTGCTACACCAATAGCACGGAAAATCTTCTCCATCCTGAAGACCCAGTCCTCTGCAACCTCTGGGGCCCTCCTACCATCGAAAGTCGGCGGGTGCTGACGCATGAACCGATCGTGCTCAGCTCCCACCCCGCTCTGAGCGCTCTGAGCTGCCTGACGCTCCAGAAACTCGCCCAGTCTGTCCCACTGAGCACCTGAATTGTCGTCACTGGGATCACGATCGCGTGGAGAACTCCTCACACGCCTAGGTGCCATCTGTCACCACAACAATCAACAGATAAGCAACAATGCATGCATGAGTTACGAAATTAATGCATGCCTCTAGCACTACTCCTAAGGGTGGTTCTTTAGACGAAGACACAGGAATCGACCGCTCTGATACCAAGTTGTAACGTCCCGAAACAGCGGAAGATTTAAAATTTCAAAATAACCAACATAACAGACAACTCACGCGGGAACGTTACTAATATATAAATATATAAATCCGGGTGCACCCAAAATACAAGGAGTTTTCCAAAAGAAGTACAACTACAATACTGATACAAGGAATAGAATACAAGTAGTCGTACGGTCTAGCAACTGCCGAAGAGGATCCGACTCCAAAGCGCTCCGTCCTCGGTCACCACCCACCCGGACCTACTGCGATCCTGAAAAAGATGCAACAACAATGCCTGAGTTTCCAGAAGGAAACCCCGTATGCCAACCCACCTATATGCATGCATCACATAATGAACCTATCATACTAGTAGCATGTCATGGCATCAACAGAAATGGAAAACAGTTCCCCCGAAGGGTAAAACAGGACATCAGTCCGACAATCAATCATCGGGTCTCCCAAAGAGACCTACTGCAGGCACATGCAGTCTAGTAGCCCGCGACATCGCACCCCCCACACGCAGCTACACTACTCAAGGGTTCGGCAAGGAGTCTCTGTCACGTCTACGCGCCGATAGAAACAGATCTGTAAATCTCAGTGGTCGGGGCCACAGAGACCAACGGGGCCGTCGCCCGGAAGGTATAACAACATCATCTCGGTAGGTGCCCAGCCGAGGAAAACAACATAGCCGGCACAGCCTCGGCCCAACAATCATCATCGCCGGCACAACCTCGGCGGCATCACCGGCACAGCATCGGTGGTCCATCACAACGTCCAGCACAGCATCGGACGGTCCAGACCGAAGTCTGCCAGGTCATCAGGCTCCTCGAGCCGCGAACACCAACTGCGCCGCTATAAAAGCAGGGCAGCGACCTCCGTAGCCCGTGGGCCGGTAGTCACCTCACCCAACGCCAGTTGCGTGCCCACACAACATCAACACTGGGATCCGCGATCCCTCAGGCCTGCTATACTACAAAGTGCCAACAATCATCTCAAAAGTCACGGTCCATACATGGAGGTGACGCGTCCCGAACACCCACACTCTTCCCAACGGCGGTCCCTGGGCAGGCACGCATCCCGCGCCCACCGTCACCTCCCGGCTCACGCACAAGGCGAGGACACGGGTTTCCGTGGACAAAGTTGGCGTTCAAAAAGGGAACCAGGAATTCAGTTCTGAGCAAATTCGGTCGACCGAAATAGTCTAACCGGTCGACCGTTTCCACGAGGAATTCGATCGACCGAAAGTCTGAATCGGTAGAACTCACTGCGCAACACTAATTCCCAAACGGTCGAACTAAAGTCTAAAACTGGTCGACCGAACGAGGTCAAAATCCGGAGTCTGGTCAACATTAACTTCCACTCTATCGGTCGACCGACTCAGGGGTCTCGGTCGACCGAAAACAGACAAGGTCAACCTATCATTCTAAGTCATATAATCGGTCGAACGCAAACTTCCAACGGTCAAACAACATACAACCGGTCGAACACAATAAGAAATCGGTCGAACAAATCATGCAATTCTACTCAGTACACTTAAGTTCCGGTCGAACACAACAAGGACCGGTCGACCGACAACAGGTAGAAAAATCCCAACTCACCTGCAATAATGCACTACCGGTCGACCGCCCCAAGGCATCGTTCGACCGGTGAAGGTTAAAGTCGGGCAAACAGTGCTAAAACGGTCGACCGCTTGAAGGATCCGGTCGACCGTTGGTCGTCTTCAACCTCGCGCCAGCCGAGGTTTTACGAAGAAACGCGTCGCCGGAGAGGCCTCCGACCTCCCCCGACTCGACCAACGCATCCCTCACACGAGGGTCAACAAACAAACCACACTAAGGAGCGACATACCTTTCACCCGCGTGAAGTCGACGGTGCCGGAGCTCCTACGCCTCGCCTCCGGTAGACCTCGATCACGCGCCGCGCCTCTCCCGCACGAGCACCTTCCTCCGTTGCCGGTGACGCCTCCTCTGGTGCAGCCGAAAAGAGGAAGAGTGAGAACCAAGGTGAGTGAGGAAGAAGAGTTGGAGAAGAAGAATGGAGGAGAGAAGGTTTTTGCTTTTAAAACAAAACCCAACCCAAGTCAACACTCCCCACCATCCCCTACACTCCTAGCCCATACCTCCCTTACCTCCCATACCCTCTCACATCAACCCCACCTAATCCGGGTTTAACCCTCTAATCACGGTTTGGGTTCTAACACCAGTCGACTCAAGATTGATGATGTTGTCATGTATTGTAGTTCTCTCGATAAAACTATCCACTTAGGTAATTAAATTTCAATCACTCCATCCGCACTAGGCGATGATGGTGCAATCTGCAATGTGCTTCCATATTTAATTGTGCTATCTGATTACCACGTTTCCAAATCTTTTTGTATATTATCTTATATTAATGAAGGTCATTGTATGATGTTTTATCACTTTATGTTGTCATCTTCGATATTTCTTCGACCAACTTTCTGTTTTCCTTCTTCTGGTGTTGGACGTCGTGTGACACGCCAATAAATTAAAGTTTTAAAAGTGAGTTGTTCTAACTTTGAGGTCAATCCGTTGGTTCAAGTCATGATAGGCTGTCTTAAACACACCAAACACTTTTCCAGACTTCCAGTAGTTAAAAGTTAAAACACAAGCTGCATTTGTAAACCTTCACTGTTCTAGTCAAAACATTTGAATGAGAGGAAACATCAGTGATATTATAAGTTTATAACCCACCGTCATCAATTTATTTGTCTTAAAACCAATTCTGTTTAATCTGCAGACATGTTTATCTAATGATATTTGTAATGGAAATGGAAAAGAGGCACCTATATTGGGACCATTACTACTTGACCAATTATAAACAAATATTCCCAAACCAATGAGCAAACATCCAATATTCTCAGGAATCCGTTGACATTGGGTGATTAATAATCATAAACGACAACTAAATTGTCCCATGTAAGACGATACGTGTCGTAATTAAAATAAATTAAAGTGGTGACACTGAAGTGGTTGGTCTGCTTTAGGTCTTTATAACAGGGACGGCTGAATGAACTCTTTCATATCTATTTGTTTATGCTGTACATAAAAATATAGCTAAAGGATTGCATTGATATTGTATCGAGGATAACGCGACAAGGACGTGTGAGATTGTGGACGACCTTAGGTTTCATAGACAGATTGTGGACGACCTTAGGTTTCACAGACAATATTTTAGTATTGGGCCTAAACTTATTTTAGGTAATAAAGACAATAAAAGTGAGCCCATGGGCTGGATGTCAGTTGTCCGCTGGATGTCAGTTGTCCGCTTCAACGCTGATTACCAAACATAAACTATGTCTCAGAGTAGGGCTGCACTAGATGGCCGGTTATATGACTTATCCATAATCATATCCATCTAAATTAAACTATTTGTGTGGTTAGAAGTTTGTTTATTTTTATTTATACCCATGATTCTACCCGTCATATTTAAGTAAACAGTTTCAGACAGTTAAATGATTATTTGGATAATTTTTAGTGGATATTAAAATAAATAGACGGACTTAGTAAATGGTTAAATGGGTAAAAACATATAAAAAAGATAAACAAATAATTAGCTAAAACTTATAATACCTACAACATTGAACATCAATCATCTACAAATTTATAATCAAAATATCCACAAATCCATAATCAAACATCTACAAAATGCACCACATAACGACAAACATACATAGAAACATCATAACTTCATTAGTATGAAATTGGAGGATTTCTTGAACTCGTCCTTAAATTGTTGCCTACCAAGTTGCGAATCATCACAACCTCAATATATGTGTTGTATTATATATAATAATATGTTTATATATATTAATTAATTGGACGGGTGAACTCTTGTATCCTTATTCGTCACATTTATTAAATGATTATAATTTCCATACTCTTATCCGTCTCGTTTATTAAACGATTAAGATTTTTCTACCCATAACCGTACTCACCCGACCTTTGAAGTGGTTAAATAATTTTTACCCACCCATTTACGGCCGTATCAGGGCGCTGTGTCTGGAAGCAGCGAGTAATTTGCAATAAGCTTCCATAAGCAGCGGGTAAACAGTTTTTTAAGCACCTGCTTCCAATGGTTAAAAAATACACTACATTTAAGAAACTAACACTAGGCAGCTTCTAGCATATGAGGTTTTACATCCTAAACCCACACGCCCAAGCTTCAACCAACTTTTTTTGCCTCTAGAATCCATGGTTTGAAAAGCTAGACGTAGACTCCATGTTTGCCGAACAAAGCCCTAGTCCGTTTTGGTTTTGTTCAATGTCGTCCGGTCCGATCCGATTCGGTCCCATTGGATCCAAATCAATTGGGTCTAGCCGTCAAGCAGATGCCGGTGGGTCCAGTCAGCATTTTACTATCGTCGAGGCCGAACATCCACATCCCACTCACACCGTTCTATCCAACCAACCAACCAATCTTCACCCGAAAGGCCAAAATGATGCTCTCTTCCACTTCAACGTCGGTTCGTCTCCCGAACCCTCCAATCCACGTGACTCCAACCGCAACCCTACCGGACAACACCGGTTTCACCCCCAAACCCACCAGGACCCGACTGCTCCCCTCCCTTTCCCTTCCCGTCGCCGCCTCCGTCCTCCTCTGCTGCACTCCAGGTTCGTGCTTGAATGGTTTAAAACTTCGACTTGAGACTGTACGTAATTATCAGAAAAGAGCATTAGACGTGGAATTTAATGGTTCCGTACGTTTTTTTAGCATAACTATGGATCTATCACGAATTATTCGTGTCGTGGTTCAGAAGTTATGTTTTATGGTTTGCATGTATTGTTTTAAGTTGTAACTATATGTGCGACAAAGCAAGTGTTAGTAACATATTCGTTTAAATAATAGAAGCAAAGTCACACATTACGTTTTTCAGGTGTTAGTTAACGGAAAACACACCTTCAAGGATTTAACCCCTGAAGTTTGTTATGATTCTTTTATATCGATGTCTTGTTCAAATTCGTGATTTTTTTTCCTATTCCTTTCATGATTAATTTTTGCCTCCTTTGTTTTATTCGATCATGGTCTAAACATACTTGACCATTTCAGTAAATTGTTTGGCGCATATATTTCGAAAGAGTCCATCAATCGTGCTAAATCAACAGATTCCCAAATCATTATCTTCTGTGGTACCTTTTATATTCACTTCTGTACGTTGAATTTGCTCAATCATGTTAATAAGTTTGGTATTTAACTAGGTAAATTTTTTGTTTGTGACTGCGGAAGTAGACTTTATTTTGGGCTAAGAAGCAACTGCGGTATAAACATGCATTTTGGAATTTGTGTGTCTGGATTTTGTTTTGCTTCAGCATTGAATTTTCATGTGTTGGTTCAGTTGATGCTGGGATTTTATCTGGGTTCTCTGGAATCGAATCAGTACCTGGGCCAGAGCTGCCACAAATTGATTTCCTTCAGAAATGGAGTGGTTTGCTGCGAAACTAATACCTTTTCTCGCTTTAGAGGTGTATCTTTTTCGGTTGTTGTTGTGATTTTTATTTTTATTTTTATTTTTAGAGCGAAATCAAAAGAGATACTCTGAGCTTGACTCGAAATTTAAGTCATCCACAGTACTCAAGGAGCTATTGGAGAAATCCAAATTGAACAAAGAAAGGTCTGGCTTCTTACATATTTCTTATTTGTGTTATATGTTCATATAGGTATGTAAGGGTAATTTCTATCTGAGAGCGTACATATCTTGCAAGCCTGCACCAACCTTTTCAGTTGATGCATACCTCCTACTCCTACATCTACTTTAATTTCCCTTTTTAATGTTATAATGGACCATTCCTATTGTGCTATGCATCTAGTTGATTAAATACTTAAGAGTTATTGAAATAAGATCAGTAAATCTGCCGCAACTTGTGTCATGTATATGCTTCAGAGTTTCTAGATCGATTGCAACTTGTATGCAGGCAATATACAATATCGTTCCCTTGACTGGTTCTTTTTTTTTAAAGTCTCAATTGTACACGATAGTAATGTTTCTTATCTCGTTTGTTTGAGATGGTAGTGGATTATAAGCCAAACATTTTTTTATTGTATTTATATTTGGTAAAGAAAGTCCAACTCTACCCAGATTCCAACAGCTATTAATAATCTCTTCAATTTATTCTTAATCATGAGCGTTCATATCTCCATTTAACCAATAGAGGGCATGCTCACTTAACATAGACGTCCTTCTCTTGCAACATATTTTTCGATTTAATCGAGTCAAAAGCATAGAACGATCCAATATTACAAACTGATATTCTTTGAATGATTGGTAAATGGGCAGGAATGAGAGATTGATACAGGACAAGTATTGCCTACGAGGTGCAGAGTGGGGTGTTGGTGATTGCTCAACACAGGGAATGACACAAGAAGAGAAGGATGATTTCATATCAGAGTTGAAGAAGAGAACCGGAGAGTAAAAAATGGACCACATGATTTCATTTCTTCATATAAGATTTTTACTTTTAGCTATTTTTTAGTCTCGAAACAAGATGGTTACATTGTAATTGCTTTCTAGGTTGGTCAATACACAGTAATTGTTCATCCAACACATTTCTATTCAGTATGACTCGTTGTCAATCAACAGGGGCTAGCTCCGGTGGTAATAATACTACATTGGAACAGATTGTCTTGGGATCTAGTTATAGCAGAACGAAATAACTTTCAAAAGAACAATACACCATGACTTAAGTTGTAAGTGGCTCGATTTGTTTAGTTATGTCCAGTCTACGCTACAGTTTGAAACATTTTTTTAAGGAGAGTGAAACATGTTACTGCACACAAGAGCAGTAGCGTTTCAAGTCGGGGACGCGTGCTAACGTGTCAGTCCAGCCAACAATTAAGTCATCAAAAGTCAAATATCTTTCACTTTTTGAAATTAATTAAATAACATATTTATTTTATGTCACATGCATTTTCTAATTTTCCAATGTAGCATTACGTTCTTAATGCAACATTTCGTTTCCCAAAATCTCAATGCAACCTTTAATTCCCCCACAACTTAAAATGGACAGACCCACACATTACTCTGTCCAGAATAAGTTCTGTGTCTGCCAGAATAAGTTCTGTGTCTGTCCATAATAGGTTTTGTGTATCTCCAGAATAGGTTTTGTATCTGTCCATAATAGGTTCTGTGTCTGTCCAGAATAGGTTCCGTGTTTGTCCATAATAGGTTCCATGTCTATCCAGAATAGGTTCCATGTCTGTTCAGAATAGGTTGTGTGTCTGTTCAGAGTAAGTTTTGTGTCTGTCCAGATTAGGTTATGTGTCTGTTCAGAATAAGTTGCATTGGAAAAATGTTGCATGAGAAACCAAATGTTGCATTAGGAACGTAATGTTGCATGATAAAAGTAAAAATTACATGTGACACAAAATAAATATGTTATTTATTTAATTTCGAAAAGTAAAAGACATTTAACTTTTGCTGAATGTACTGCTGACTGTACTGACCATGCGTGCGTCCGGGACGCTGGCGTCCGTGTATCACTACTCCAAAATGAATCTTCTCGATCCAGAGCAGCATGAAACACCCCTACCCAGGTAAATTTGATAATGGATCTTCTATTATCCCAAGCTTACACGACTAGTTGCTATTGCTCGTGGTCAATTTTTGGTTTAGAGCCTGACATGAGATTAAGGCATATGTCATTTTATTTTTGGATCAAGGCTCAGTTTCTAGATCGGCCTACGAACCTTCTAGGTAGTCTCATGAATTATCCGAGCCAATTTTGGTATCCAAAAATCGTCACCGACTAGGATTGCATTTAATTTTTTATTTCATGCCTAGATTGATGTTGTCGATGTTATGTCCCTAACCTGTGATTAGGGGTTAATGGTGATTATGTGGTGGCTTTGCATGGGGAAGAGAAGGTGAACAGTGGTGTTGCGCAGTGATGTGTGTGGGGAAGGAGGAGAGTAGTATGAGTAGGGTGATGGTGGGGGTGTGGTGTTGGTTTTTGTGTTGGTTGAAGGATTCTCTCCTTCATTTCTTGCACCAAACTCATCTCTCTCACTCTCCTTTCCTTTCCTTTCCATTTCCGGCGAACCAACAGTGGAGGAGGAGGCTTCGGCGGGCGGAGTTGAGCTCAGAGTCGCGGAGGCGCGGTCGTGAGACGTTTATGTCAGAGGTTGCGGTTGAGTGACACCTCCTGTGTGTTTCGTCTTGCACTTGAGGTATGTCAAGTTCTTGCATTAGAGACCTTATTGCTCACCCAAGTTGTGGTGGAGTTGTGGCCGGTCGCGGGAGGTAGGAGACCTCGCCGGCGACTAGGAAACAACGTAAAATTCTTGGCTGGCGCAAGGTTGTTGTCGACCAATGGTCGACCCGTTTCCTTCGGGCGGTCTACCGGTTTAGTGTTTTCGCCCGATTCTAACCGACACCGGTCAAACGATGTCGTATGACGGTCGACCGGTAGTGCTTGTGCTGGTGGGTTGGGGTTTGCCTGGATGTTTTCGGTCGAACAAGATCCTTGAATCGTTCGACCGTTGCTTCGTATTTCGCGTGGACCGGGCGTTGACCATCCAAACGGTCGACCGTCCTTGACCTTTTGTCCGACTGGAACTTAAGTGTTTAGTATGATTATTCGACCGAACGTTGTATTTTGTTCGACCGGTAGATGACCTAGAATGCTAGGATGCCCCTGGTAGTTTTCGGTCGACCGGGACCCCTGAGTCGGTCGACCGAATAGACTTGTGTGATTTTGTTCAGACTTCGGATTTTGACCACGTATCGGTCGACCGGTTTTAGACTCTTGTTCGACCATTGGGGATTGAGTTTTGAGCACAGAGTTCGACCGTTGTAGGCATTCGGTCGACCGATTCCTTTGCGGAAGCGGTCGACCGGTATACTTTTTCCGGTCGACCGTTTGAGCCCAGAACTGAATCTTGGTCCCAGTGAAGTGTTAAATCTGGCCACGGAAACCCGTGTCCTCGCTTGGAGCGTGAGCCGGGAGGTGACGGTGGGTACGTTGCTCGTGCCTGCCCAGGGATCGCCGTGTGGAAGAGTGTGGATACTTGGGACGTGTCGCCTCTGCATTATAGAGGGTGATGTAGTTGTACATTGTTCTCTCCTTAGAGTAGCAGCCCGAGGGATTGCAGATCTCATTGCTTTCAGCGGGCACGCAACTGTCGTTGGGTGAAGTGACTACCAGCCTTGATAGCTACGGAGGTCGCTGCCTTACTTTTATAACGACGGAGTTGGTGTCTGCACTTTGGGATTGGATCATGTCGTCTGCCTATTTTAGGTTGTCGTAATTACATGTATTATGTATTTCGTTTCCTAATGTAATCACTCTTTTGACAAACTCTTATGTAATATGGTGCACTGGATATATTTGGGGATTCTTTTTAGTAATGTCTCTACTCTTGATTGTCTTTATCGTTGTGGTTCTTCTGATTTAAAAAATCTAAAATTTCCGACGTTGGGGAATATTAAAGTCTTTGATATCAACTGTCTGTCTTGTGCGTGACTATTCATTGGTAACAAAATGACGTACAATTCCACTTTTGTTTGTTCTTGTCATCTTTTGAACCACTCCATCAGCAGTGCAAGTGTAGGTTATTTTTGCAATTAATTCCTACCCAACTTGCCCAAAATTAAACCTTTGTCCTTCCAGAGTATTTTGTGCGTTCAAACTAGTATCTTTTGACAGTCTTTACAACTCATTATTACTTAGTTCTGCTTCATCAAGAAGTTAAACAATTAAACTCTTTACTATCTGTCCCCTCACACAACCAATACCTCATCCCACATGACATTAATTCTTGGAAGGCGACATTAACGTAACTAACACAGCCCCAACACCACATGCCAACATGTGCAACGCTCACTTTGTCAAATCCGAACACACCCGCACTATTTAAAACCAGACCAGACACAGAACATAAGCTCGTAACCAGAGACAGAGAAGTGGGCAATGGCTCGTCATTGTTCTCTGCTTGTGGCCTCCATTCTAGTGGTGGTGTCGCTGCGGTTTCCGCGAGTCCTTAGCTTCAGCAAGCACACGATCGGCGGCAAGCAAGGGTGGTACCCTGGCGTCAACTACAGCAACTGGAACAATGACACCACTTACTACGTCGGCGACTGGCTCGGCAAGTTCCATAGCCTTCTACCACTATTTTGCTTTGTTGTTTGTGGATATACTTGTACATCTTGCTCTTGAATTTATTTTCATGTTCAAGCATCACTTTTTACTTGGATTCTTGGGTGGATTAGGATTAGGACGTGATAGAAAAATGTTTATTTTTTTTACCTTCAGGTTCATTCATGATGTAACGTCCTCAAACACAGTGGAAAATTTCAAATTTAAATCATACAATCAACGAGGACATTACGAAAAGAAATACACACACCGGTGCACTAACATATAATATATATATGTGAACGAGTTTACAAAAGAATGTGATTACATCAAAAGATCATATACATAAAATATACACACGTAATCACAACCACCTCAAAATATAGGGAAGCAGGATCAGGTCTCGAGCGCTCCCTCCGCCGTCACCACCCACCTAACGTCGCTCTCCGCCTGAAAGCAGACAATAAATGCCTGAGTTTCCAGGAGGAAACCCAGCATGCCAAACCCTAACACATATATGGACAGAATGAAATATGCAAAGAACCGTAAACACCACAACCGATACACCCGCTAAGTTCCCGGGACCTCTCTCCCGGCCATAGCCCAACAACACGGGTCTCAAGGGTCCTCTCACCCCAACCCACCAACACTCGTGCACATAAGGCACCGCCGGTCCAAATCACAGTCAAACAACCCCCTCATTGCCTCAGTGTTACCGGAGCCACGGTTTTGCATCATTCGCCGGAGCCACGACTTTGCCTCAACTGCCGGAGCCACGACGACAATTATCACAATCTACCTCCACGTGTTACTACTAATCGCTATAGGGCCGACATGTTCTCCGTCGCCCCAAAAGGGCCGGCAGACCCGTCGCCTTCTAGCCAATCAGTAGCAACACACACACATGAAGGGAATGTGTTCTAAAAGTTTTACTTTTAAATGCCAATTATTATGAATTGAATGAGAAATCATTTTGTTCCTTGTTTATGTTATTCGTCTTTTAGAAGTGTTAAGGAAGAGGCTCTTGGTCCTTAACCGTAGAGCTCTGAAAGATATTGGTTTGCATAAAACAAAAGATATTCGCAATCATGGTAATTAACATGGAACATTAATTACCGAGTTAAGATTGTCGTGTTGGTCATAGATCATTGTAGCTCTACAAGTGAGTGACGACACGGGTATGCAAAAGAGGAAAATATTACTTTTGTATACTGAATAGACCTAATAAGTAAAATATTATAGAAATGTGTTTCTGTGTCATTAATATTTTACTGTGTCTTTGGTCCTTTGATATGAGACTTATATCCGATCGCTTAAGGAGTTCTTAATTAGACTAGTGTCTTGAGCTATCGATGAGTGTAGTGTAAAGACATTAGTTGGTTAAGTACAACTTTTGTTGGAGAAGATAGTTAGTCAAAAGATTATCATTGCCCCTCTTAATTGAGTGATGATATTAGTGGGCCCTTGATAAAGCAAAGTTATAATGTGCACAATGTGATTTGAGTTAAGTCACATATTTATAACTAGCTTAAAGAGATCAAGAAATGAATACTAAATACAAAGGTGACACAATACTACTTTGTGTGTATTCTTAATATCATGAGGCAAGGGACGGACACAAGTGGTGCACTCCATCACTAAATGGATCGGGTTTTGGTTCGAGTGGAATTAAGACATCTAACTAATTGGGAGCTATAATGTGTAGCTAGATACCGCTTATAGCTTGTGATATTAAGCTCTTAATATCACTGCCAACTTAGTCTAGATCATCCCATAGGTCACACCACAAAACTGGGAAACAAGAAATGAGGATTTTGAGTTCATAAGGATGTGTCGGGTTTCATGTAGAAAATATGACACATGGGGTGAAAAAGCAAAATCAAGATTATGTTGTGATTAATAACATAATTAGAATCTAAATTAAATTCATATGTGATGTAAATATTATGGGGTGTAATGAGTTGACATTACATAGGATAATATGTTACATAAGTTGTGAATTTACTACTAATCCCGAAATGTCAAATTTTGTAGGGGTTAAACCAAAATTTGACCAGTCTGCAGTACTGTGCAAAAGTCAACCGATGAATAGTACTGGTCAACCGATGAACAGTACCCCCGGTCGACCGATGAACAGTACCCGGTCCATGATGAACAGTGTCGGTCGACCGATGAACAGTACCGGTCGACCGGTCCAAACGGTTTTCTGCAGAATTAATTTAAGAATTAATTAGATCATGCATGGAATTGGTCCATAATTGATTTAATTCGTGGTTAATATTATTTATTAATAAATAATGGATGGTTAGATGGAATTTTGCATGAGATCATGGGCAAGAGGTTACACATGAATAGTTAATTTGGAGATAACCTATAAATACAAGGTTATCTCATTACCTCCTTAATTAATTCATTATTTTCTTGAGCAAAATTCTCTCTCCATACTTCTCCACGAAATTCCAGTAATTCTTAAGTTTAGTTTTAGTTCTAGAGATCATCTTCTCAAGGGAACTAAAGAGGGGTTAGTAATTGGATTCTAAACCCTATTGGAGATTGAGAGACTAGCTTTTCTCTCTCCGATCTTGTTTAGAGTTTGGTGAATACTCGGAGGCATCCGGCGCAGCGAGGAGCATCCCAACGGTCTCCGAATCTTCGAGAAGTTTTAGAGAACTTCTAGGTATGAATTTCGGAGCTCCTTTATGTTTGTTTTAATAGAGTTTTTGAAACTAGTTTGTTAAAACAAACCAATGCATGCAATAGATTCTAGAAAATTGAAAATTGATCCTTATTATACATGAAAATTCAAGAAATATATATGTATAATTAAACATGAAATCCTACAACACAAACAGTGCAAACGGTCGAACAAAACGTGGCTTCCGGTCGACCGATCCTCACTTAGAGAACTGACCCAACCGAAAAACCCGCCAAACGGTCGACCGACAAAGGGGTCCCGGTCGACCAAAAAGCACCAGTAGAAAACCATTTTCGCAAAAAAACAGTAAAACGGTCGAACAACCGAGCCCTATCGGTCGACCGAAAACAACCAGTAAAACTCACCCAGAGTCCACACTTCACGGTCGACCGAAACCACACTTCCGGTCGACCGGCCATTAAGTTAACTTAAACGTCGGTCGAACGAGTCAAACAGGCGGTCGACCGTTTAGAGGGTCAACGCCCCAACCGACATACAACAGTACTTTCGGTCGACCGACAAAGGGGTCACGTTCGACCGAAAATACACAGGACGTCTTTCTCTCGCTAAAATTGCACAACCGGTCGACCGCCCAAAGGGCATCGTTCGACCGGTGCGAGGGATTCGCCCCAAAATACACTACAACCGGTCGACCGATTTTAGTGCAGAACCGGCTGTGCAGGTCCGACGAGCCCGAAATGGCCTACCGTCGACCGCTCCCACTCCCACACTAACAATAGGTGAGCTTGAAAGCAAGTTTGACATACCTTAAGGCTTGAAGAAACCTTTGAAGAACGACGACGAGCTTTTCCACGATAAACCCAAACTCCGACGAACACAACGATCTTCGCTCCTCCGGTGACTCCAACAGCACCCTCACCTCCACAATGTCGAAGAAACTCTGATGGAGAGAGAGAGAGACGCGTCTAGAGAGAGAGAGGGTGAGTGAGAGAGAGAGATACGTGCGAGAGAGTGAATCCGGTGAGAGAGAAAAACCAACCTTTATATACTTTTCTCCGACTCGATCTCAGCCGTCCATCTCAATCCATCAATAATCATCCCCTAAACACAATTAGCACATAAGCAAGGGTTAGGATTTAACACATGATGTGGGAGGTTAGCAGTAGCTTTTTCCGTCGATGTATGTTACATATTTTCTTTGTAGTTCATGTGTTAAGTATCTTAACTTTATTAGTTTAATAATATTATGAGACTAAAATTAATTGATTAATTTAATCAATCATGAGACTAAATTTTAGTTGAGTAGGTGGTCACACAGGCAGTTACACCCACATTACTATATATATGGCTGATCATCCTTAATGATTATTATATTAGTTTTTCTTAATAATGTTCAACAACTCACCTGTAATGAGCATGAAACGAGTTCAGTTTCTAATAAGCAAAAGTTCACTTCTAATTGAAGTGTGTATGTGATATTATGAGATATCATGGAGTATTGGTGACATTTGAACAATTACCCGGGTGATATTTAAGAATCAAGATGAAATACCTGAGGATTTTCGTAAGAAGATCCTTTGTTAGATTGTTGGTGTTGTTATACATAATAATAAATACGACTTGTCGACTACACAGCATAGTAACATCTAAATCAGAGAAAAGGGAGAGAGAGAGAGAGAGAGAGAGAGTAAAGTCTGAATTGGAGTTGTATGCATGCCATGCAGTGTTCTACTACCAGTCAGGCATGGCAGACGTGATCCAGGTGAATGAGAGCAACTACAACAGCTGCATCGCTGACGATCCCATCGGCAACTACAGCAAAGGGAGGAGCTACGCGTTCCGCCTCAACCACACCGGCGACTACTACTTCATCTGCAGCAAAGGCTTCTGCTTCGGCGGCATGAAGGTCCACATCAAGGCCTACGCCCTCCCCCCACCGTCTCCCCCTCCCGAGCAACCCTCCGCCACTGAGCTCCTTCGTGCCAAGGTAGCCCGCGTCATCGCCGTTGCTGCCACCACTGGGTTTGCTATTCTCAGGTCCATCTGAGTAGTCACGAATGTAGGAAAGAAATCTGTTTTGGTGTGGCGTGTTTTGATTAGTGTGATTATGATTTTGACTGTGGAAGGACGTGATTGGTCTATGTGTGTGTTTGTGTCTTTGTGGTGATTGTAACGGTCAAAGGACAGTTTCTTGCAGTGACCACCAACCGACCAACCAATAACGGCAGCATCAAGTTCTGTCCTCGTGTTCCCTAATTGCATTGGGGGTGTTTTTTACAAGAATTTTCTACCCCATTCAGACCTTCAATCCTTAATGTTTTTTTTAACGATCCAGAATTTCTCGGCGTTCCGTCTACTTTGTGAATTTCAAACCGGAGGTGACCAATACCGGGTAGGCAATGTGTATTTAGGGCTATTCTAAGATTGAGGGCTAGCGCTGGTTGTGCACTTGAGTGTCATTGTAGTGTTGAGGATAGTCAAAAGAGTAAGCTCGGAAATATTATTATAAGGTTTCTGGTCACTCGATAATTGGGCATCCAAATTCCAATGGGTAGTGAGTGCATTCAGATTTTTACAAGTCTACTTAAACTTTAAATGTGATATATAAAGAGTCCTTACACACGGACGCGGGCGTCCGTGACGTGCCCTACGTGGCTTCAAAAAGTGGAGGAGTCAGCGTCTACTCGGATTGCCATGTCACGCTTTCCTTCCGAACGCGCCTTAAATTGTTTTAAATTTTTTTTGACGGTTTTCGAAGAAGGACGGTTCGTTTCCAGATTAGACAGCGGCAGACACCCTACGAACGACGGTTCGGATACCGAGGAAGATAACATATCCAGAACTAAAGGGAGACTCTCGCTTTTTTTCTTTCTTACCTGTGAACGTAGGAAGCACACCTGTGAAGCTTTCCCGACTTTCTTTCCCTGTGAAGCGCACCTTGTAAACGATAATGGATTCTTCAACTCCGGCCGTCGATATCGAACACGTCCCAGAACCGGTGGGTCTCTAATTTTTTCTTTCCCTGGGTCGTTATGTTTTTTGATGAACTTCCGTTTATTAAATTATTGGTTTTAGGGAACCACGTACTACTTCCGGGAATCACGATGCTCCTGGAAGGCCATCCGAAAGCAGTTTGACCGGATGAATAAGGTGGAGAAGGAGGCTTTCCGTAGCACCCCATTCGGTCACTTCCTAAACCTTCCTAACATTACGACGGACAACGAAATAGTCGGTTGGTTCGTCGAGCACTACGATACGGAGGAGGTGGGGCTGAGAATAGGATCAGGGGTAGTTCCCCTTACACCGGAAGACATCGCCCTAATTTTGGGGTTACGTACGCATGGGAAGGCCGTCGTGATGGAACCATTGCGCGTCCAGAAGCGAGACGGGGTGAACCTTGACAACACCCAACTTTTAGTTCATCTGATGGCAAACAGTACCATGGGCGAGACGGAGGAGTACGTTCGTCTCCTGATTTCTTTCATCTTCAACAATTTTTTGTTCTATGATGGAACGCTGCGACCGAAGGAATGGTTCATGCACCCTCTGAGGAACATCAAACGCCTAAGCAGCTACGCATGGGCAAGTGCAGTTCACAAAACCCTGGTTGGAGGCCTCGAGAAAGCAAGTTTAGAACTGCAGGAGAGGAAAAAGGCAGGGAATTTCATAATGAGGCAGGGGAACGTCGAAGGTTGTGTTGCCATACTACACGTAAGTTTTTGTTCCTGCTTCACACTTCCTCTCTTCCTCTTTTTTTGTTTTTGTTCTTTTCGGAATACGATGTGTGTCTGTTCGGAATACGTTGTGAGTCTGTTCGGATTAAGTGGTGGGTCTGTTCGGATTAAATGGTGGGTCTGTTCGGATTAAGTGGTGGGTCTGTTCGGGTTAAGTGGTGGGTCTGTTCGGATTAAGTGGTGAGTCTGTTCGGAATAAGTGGTGGTTCTGTTCGGATTAAGTGTTGTGTCTGTTCGGAATAAGAAGTCGGACTGTTCGGATTAAGTTGGGTGTCTGTTCGGATTAAGTGGTGCGTTTGTTCGGATTAAGTGGTGCGTCTGTTCGGATTAAGTTGGGTGTCTGTTCGGATTAAGTGGTGCGTCTGTTCGGATTAAGTGGTGCGTCTGTTCGGGTGAGGTGGTGCGTCTGTTCGGATTAAGTGGTGGGTCTGTTCGGAATACGTTGTGAGTCTGTTCGGAATACGTTGTGGGTCTGTTCAGATTAAGTGGTGGGGCTGTTCGGAATATGTGGTGGGGTTGTTCGGATTAAGTGTTGGGTCTGTTCGGAATACATTGTGAGTCAGTTCGGAATGCATTGTGAGTCTGTTCGAAATACATTGTGAGTCTGTTCGCATTAAGGGGTGGGTCTGTTCGGATTAAGTGGTGGGTCTGTTCGGAATAAGAAGTCCGTCTGTTCGGATTAAGTTGGGTGTCTGTTTGGTTTACGTTTAATGTATGTTCGGATTCAGTTGTCTTTCGAATATGAAGGTACGTTGGTATAGTAGTTCTCATTTTTTTCCTTTCCATTTGAAGGTGTGGCTTTGTGAGAAATTTAAATTGGGGGAGCCCAGAACTGGAGTTTTCCCACGGATGAAAAGATGGACGGAGCTGTTTGGGAAACGATTAACCCTGAGGAAATGGGAGGAACGTGGAATTACCTTACATCGGATTTACGACGGCACGTTCGACCTGATGGGGGCTCCATCAATGAGTGAAAGGGAGCTGCAACTTATTGGTCATGTTGGAACTCCTGTTCGAAAGAGCTCAACTTCAACCGTCAGTTTGCCAAGGCTCCAACTGGCAGACTGCAGCATTCCATGCGACCCGCTGCTCCAAGAATTGGAGCTGAGTGAGGTGAAGACAAAATGGCTGAGGGCCGAAGCTGCCCTTAAGAAGGCCACAGAACAGGTACACGACCTCAGGGAAGAACTGAGGATTTCCCAGGAAGAGTGTGGGAGGCTCAGGAAAGATATTATATATCTTCGAGGGACAGGGACAACTGGAAAACCTGGTGGGGAGAACGAGCGAAAGCAAGAGGAGGAGAATAGGAAGAAGAGGGAGGCGGAGGAAGAAGAGAATAGGAAGAGGAAGGAGGATGAAGAAGAAGAAGAAGAAAAAAAGAGGAAGGAGGAGGAAGAAGAAAAGAGGAGGGAGGAGGAGGAAGAAGAAAAGAGGAGGGAGGAGGAAGAAGAGGAGAAGAAGAGGAAGGAGGAGGAGGAACGAGAAAAGAGGAAGAGGGAGGAGGAGGAATGTGAGAGAAAAAGGGAGGAGGAAAGGAAGAAGGAAGAAGAGGAGAAGAAAGAAGAGAGGAAGAGAATAGAGAGGGAGGAAGAGAAGAGGAGGGAGGAGGAGAGGAAGATGGGAGAAAAGAGGAAAATAGTGGAGAAGGAGGAAGAGAAGAAGAGGGAAGAGAAGAAGGAGAAGGAAGAAGAAAGCAAGGCCCAAATAGCAACTGGGCCGCGAAAAGAAAACGCTCGACGGCCACCGTTGAGCAGCAGCTGAAGGAAGGCGAACATCTGGCCAAGAAGAATAAGAAGGAAGAAGAGCAAAAAAGAAAAGATAGAGCGGCTCAAAGGAGCCTGAAGAAAAAAAGGCCGGATGTTGACATGCCTGCATTGGGCACGTTGTCAGTTGATGAGGTCAAAATGCTACCGAACCTGACCGAACCCAACAAGGACAATAGGGAGGTCATCTGGAGAGGCGATATGTGCAGTTTAAAACGCTCCGACCTGAAGGAGCTTATAACGCCTAGGATGGATATTAGCGATGAAACTATCGACGCTATGCTATCGGTGCTCGAAGAAAGACGCCACCCAGAAAAAGTTATATGCATATCCACATTCGAGTCGGGGCGAATTCTTGGAGGGCAAGGCAGAGAAGTTGATGATTTTATCCTCCCTAAAATCGTAGGTGCGTCTCCAACACAGACCGTGATCGCACAACCATGCTGGTCTTCAGGTCATTGGACTCTGGTGGTTGTCTATGGCCCGTCCAAAGAGATTTTGGCATTCAACAGTCTCTCTAGGGAGCTAGGCGAAGGTGATGATCCGGAGCAGACTGTAGGCCTACATGAATGTGTAGCAGCGGATGCGGCTGTATACTGGAGGGATCTACTCAAGGTCGACTGGCCCCTGAGAATCCTGAGGAAAGAGAGCCAACAACAACCACCGGGGAGCAACGATTGCGGCGCCTTCGTTTTATACTGGATAAGGTGCCTAATGTTCAATCTTGACCCTACGAAGGAGAAGGACCCCAATACCATCCACTCTATCAGGGGTGAATTGGCGGTCATGTTACTTAGGGATCGTCGGTCGTGTGTGCAGGTCTAAACAGACAAAGATATTTTAAGTTTTGTTTATTTTTTGGTTTACATGTACAAAATGTTTATATATTCAGTTCACAAACTATTTACATGTAAAAATACAAACATTACCAATGTCATTCTTAAGCTAACTTTATTCCGAACAGACAGTCTTCTTATTCCGAACAGACCCACCACTTATTCCGAACAGACCCAACACTTAATCCGAACAGACGCAACACTTAATCCGAACAGACTCACAACTTAATCCGAACAAACGCAACATTTAATCCGAACAGGCTCACAACTTATTCCGAACACAGTCTTCTTATTCCGAACAGACCCACCACTTATTCCGAACAGACCCAACACTTAATCCGAACAGACGCAACACTTAATCCGAACAGACTCACAACTTAATCCGAACAAACGCAACATTTAATCCGAACAGGCTCACAACTTATTCCGAACACAGTCTTCTTAATCCGAACAGACACAACACTTAATCCGAACAGACTCACAACTTAATCGGAACAGAACCACCACTTATTCCGAACAGACCGAACACTTAATCCGAACAGACTCACAACTTAATCCGAACAGAACCACCACTTATTCCGAACAGACCGAACACTTAATCAGAACAGACCCAACACTTAATCCGAACAGACTCACAACTTAATCGGAACAGAACCACCACTTATTCCGAACAGACTCACAACTTATTCCGAACAGACACACCACTTAATCCGAACACACACAACTTATTCCCAACACACCCACAACATATTCCGAACAGGAAAAACTTATTTCGATCAGACACAAGTAAATCTGAACTGAACTTGTATAACAACCATTTACAGATCAAAACAGATCAACAATTACAAGTTTCTTGGTTTTACAAGAACGGGAAAAAACAAAAAAATGTAAATTAAGGAGGAAATTCCTCGTAATACAAACTCATGTCCCAATCGGAGAAATCAGGATCCGCGGGTTTTGGTGCTACTTCGTGAAGCGGCGAAGTAACCTTCATCTTCCACTTTCCCTTCTCTTGTTGGGCGTGTTTTTTATGGCTCTTTTTAATTATCTTCTCAGCTAAAGACACTCGACGTCTAGTCGGCGGTCTTCCTATACGTCTGACCTTTTCCGGATTAAGGACCAATGTACCCGAAGACTCAGGATCATCAGGTCGAACCAAGTTTTGTGTAGTGTGCATACGTGCCTTAAGCATTTCAATACACTTCACGGCCTCAATATACCTTTTGTGGGAGATGAAGGCTTCCTGTGCGATCCAAACGGCACGACCCATGATGTTGTCGTGACGACGTAGCGCATCCTTCGCCATTACACCATCGTCTGGGTACGTCTTATCTCGATAGCTCCTTCGAATATCCTTCCGCCATCGATTAAGGATGTAAGAGTCTGGAAGCAATGCATTAGGATTCAAGCGTGCAAGTACAACAAAAATGTGGCAGCATAGAAGCCCAACGTGCTGAAACATTCTGCAATCACATGTAAAATTCATGGATGTGTTTTGTACTAGGAAACGTTTCGACAGTAGCTGCTCACCAGCCAAAACACGTTCAGATACCTTGTACTGGAATGTTTCATTCGTATTGAACTCCTCCGTTATATCGCAGTATATCATCTTCCCAATTTGTAACTGCACTTTTTTGAAGACCCCTACGGTATACAACTCGCTCAACTGACTCTCGAATGGATAAATTGAAACCAACTGGGGTTTTTTATGAAGACAATCAAATTCTGATTGAGCTTCCTTCTCGTACTTGTGGCGGAGCGCAAGTTCGTATTGTTGAACAAACTGCTTAAGGGTGGTCTTCGAAGTAAGATACTTGTCGAAGAAGGCGTTCATACTCTCGCTCCTCCGAGTAGATGCCATTCCCGCGAAAAAAAAATCACCAACAAATGCAGGGATCCACGACTCTCGGATTGCATAAATGGATTTGAGCCAGCTGTGGTTCTGCAGATCAAAATCAAGAAGGAAACCCTGCCAATTACGATCAAATTCTGCTGGGGTTTTGGAATCATATACAATCAATTTCAGATCAAATAATATGTGATCCCGATACTGCATCGGCAACTTCACGGGAGCTTTGTTCATTATGTGCCATATACAGAATCTGTGTCTTGAATCTGGGAAGACATTCCTTACAGCAGCAGTAATGGCACCACATTGATCTGTTATTATAGCTGGGGGGGGGGGTATATCTGCATAAGGGACCCAATTCGAAAGGAGTGAGACATTATTCCAAACAGTCAGACTTCTTAATCCAAACAGACAGTCTTCTTATTTCGAACAGACACAACACTTAATCCGAACAGTCAGGCCACTTATTCCGAACAGACACAACACTTAATCCGAACAGTCAGACTTCTTATTCCGAACAGACAGACTACTTATTCCGAACAGCCAGACTTCTCATTCCGAACAGACACAACACTTAATCCGAACAGTCAGACCACTTATTCCGAACAGTCAGACTTCTTATTCCGAACAGACACAACACTTAATCCGAACAGTCCGACTTCTTATTCCGAACAGACACAACACTTAATCCGAACAGAACCACCACTTATTCCGAACAGACCGAACACTTAATCAGAACAGACCCAACACTTAATCCGAACAGACCCACCACTTATTCCGAACAGACTCACAACTTATTCCGAACAGACACAACACTTAATCCGAACAGTCAGACCACTTATTCCGAACAGACACAACACTTAATCCGAACAGTCAGACCACTTATTCCGAACAGACACAACACTTAATCCGAACAGTCAAACTTCTTATTCCGAACAGACACAACACTTAATCCGAACAATCCGACTTCTTATTCCGAACAAACACAACACTTAATCCGAACAGAGAGACTTCTTAATACGAACAGACAGACTTCTTATTCCGAACATACACTCTTCTTATTCCGAACAGACAGACTTTTTATTACGAATAGACAAACAAAAAAGAGGAAGATATGAAGAGGGAAGAAGGAAAAAAACTTACCGTTCATGCACGACAACCAGGTTTGGAACAACCATATGTAATTTTGAGTAGTCTCATAGGACAGCAAAGCGCAACCGAGCAAAACTGATTCGAAATAGTGATTGACTCCTACAAATGGGGCGAATGGCATGTCGTATTTGTTGGTAATGTAGGTTGTGTCGAAACATATTGCGTCTCCAAAGTATGAATATGCAGCTCTAGAACGACTGTCAGCCCAAAAAACGTTGCGTAGTCTTCCTTCGTCATCCATATCTATTACATAAAAAAACATGGAATCAATCTTCTGCATCCTAATGAAATAATCCTGAAGAGCTTGTGCATCACCAAGTCCCATCTTCAAATTTCTGACTTGGTTTACAACATTCCTGCAAACAGGAACCAGTAAGACCAGACGCAAAATGTTCAACTTCAATTATGTTAGACGGAAAGAACACAAACCTTAAATCCCTTTCGTTGAAAGTCAATTTGTCATAACCTCCAGCCTCAACCACAAGAGATTGCATGGTCTTAGCAGCCGATATCCCAGCTTCATCATTAACCGATATCCGTGCTACGACGGCCTCAGGGACGGTTCGTTTTTGCCTGAGAAATCGCATTTGCTCCGGGTCAAGCATGGGATGGTTATGGTTAAGATCCACAAAGTTAATGTTGTAACCCCTTGCTGTGTTTCCGGATACCCTTATCCGAGCAGTGCATTGTACTCTGCTGGATAACCTAGGCTTCAATTTTCCTTGCCCTTGGTCCGTTGGTGCGGTGCCCTCCTTGGAGCAAGTCAGCGTGACCCGTATAACAACACCACGATCGTAATGAGATTGTCTTGTCTTAACGCCAAAACCACAATAATCGGCATAGGCCACGTAAAATGCTTTGACTTCTTCGAAAGAGGGGAAAAACATCCCCTCATGGGGAACGTTTGATGGCTGCTCCACTAGGGAAGGCACGGGAACGATTTCCATTTGAGTACAGAGGAATGACCACAGAAGAGAAGGGAAGGAAAAGGAAGAGGCATCTTGAGATTGATAACAAGTCTTCTGTGCCGTGTAGGAGCGCCGATCGCCAAAATGATGAAGGAAGAGAGTGATTTGAGTCGCATTAATGAGGGATGGAGGGAAGGATGATGGAAATGATGAAGGTACGAAAATAGAGGAATAAAAAAACCAAAAACATTTCATATCCCTTCGCGCCAACAAAGCAGTGTCTGCTGAGTGGACTGGCCACATCAGTGCGCGTCCCGGACGCGCGCGTCCACTAAACATTTTCCATATATAAAAGTTGAATAATATATTAGTAATGCTTTACTGAACTGCTAAACATCGCCCCAAAATTACTTAAATCGCCCCTTGAAATTACCAAATTGCCCTTCCTCCTATTTTTGCTTATATATCTCACAATTTCACTCTTTTTTCAAAACTTTCTCTTCCTATACCTACTACACAAGATTACGAATGTCTCGGAGGCCAGGGAAGCAGCCAGCAGTTCCCCCGGTGTACCCGTATGAGGTAACATTACGTTATTTATTTGTTTTATAAAAAAAAAAAGTCGTCGGCGTCCGAGGGAGACGCCCCCCGCATGGGGTGGGCGTCCGAGGGGAGCGGCTTCCGAGGACGCCCGACCCATGCGGGGGGCGTCTCCCTCGGACGCCGACCCGTAGCAGGAGACGTCTGCGGAAGACGTCTCCCCGATGGGGGAGACGTCTTCCGAAGACGTCTCCCCGTAGGAGGAGGCGTCTCCGACAGACGCCTCCACCTTTTTTGTTTTTTTAATTAATAAATATCATAATTACTTTAATAAATAGTGATAAATCAAAAAAATTAATTTAACAAATTCTTATTAAGTTTAACATTTGTGATATTTAGTTTTAACAAATTTTGATTTAGTTTAACAATTGTTTTAATTTAGTTTAACAAATTTTGATTTAGTTTAACAATTTTGATAATTTAGTTTAACAAATTTTGATTTAGTTTAACAATTTTGATAAATATGATAATTTAGTTTAACAAATTTAACAAATTTGTATTTAAAATTTCAATTAATAGTCATCGGGTCACAGTGGAGGGAAAGGCAAGTCGATACCATTACACGCCTTCCGTTCTTTAGTTGATGATTCAGCACCGCGTCATCCACGTAGACGGGGGATATCTGCTTCGGTCAGGAGGGAGAGGGAGGCATTACGTCGTCGTGAGGAGGAGGATGATTCCTTCGATGATGAGCATGTGGATAGTTTCGACGACGAGAGCGACGATGATGGCCCGTATGAGTTTGTGCTGCCGGAGGTGGAGAGGCAGGGGGATTATAGCGGAGGACGTGGTCGAGCGGGTACTTCTACTTCCGCCGGATGGATGGTGCGGAAGGGTAGGTGTGGGAGGTTTACGACCGGGGATTCGAGCTCGTGCACTGTTGATCCCCGCGCTCAGAAGAAGAAGAGGGTCCAGGACGATTCTTGGATCGTGAGCAGTATTACGCCTGGTGGTCCTTTAGATGGGAGCGTCATTCCTAGTTTCTGGGGTCACATTGCTAGACGGATCTGGGACGGAGAGGATCGGAAGGTTCTGAAGTGCCATAATCGGCACAGAGCCTGTACAGCACTACAGGGTTGGCGGTCTACACTGAGTGCTGATATCAGAGAGGAGATTAGTGCCACGCATTTGGGGCACTTACCGTACAGCATGTTCCCTTATCTCGACATGCCTTTGATTTCGGCGTTTGTGGAGCGGTGGCAGCCTGACACCAACACTTTCCACATGCCTTTCGGAGAGATGACGATCATGCTTCACGATGTTTTCCAGATCCTGCGCATTCCTGTGGATGGTCGTCTGGTTAGTGCTCAGGGGTCGACGTCTGAGCTGAGGTGTTATGTGGCAGAGTTGCTTGGTGTCACACCTGATGGTCTGGCGAGAGATACAACTTTATGGAGTGGTGGTGGTGTCGGCATCGACTCCCTTGAGGACCTATGCAGACGGGCACGACCTCCGCGGGCCGATGATACACAGTTGACGGCGTACCTATTCTTGATGCTCGGAGCCGTCTTGTTTGTCGACAAGAGTGGTTGCCGGATCAGACCACGCGATCTACTGGAGGCTAGGGACCCGGAGACCGTTCGTGAGTACTCGTGGGGGTCAGCGACGTTGGCATACCTGTACCGGCAGCTTGGGATAGCTAGCCGTGCGGATTGTTCTGGGATTGCAGGTTGTCTTACGCTGCTGCAGGCGTGGATATACGAGTACTTTCCTGCATTCCGCCCGCATCGCGAGCGGAAAATTATCGACGAGGGTCATCCACGTTCGGGTATGTGGGCTGTCCGGAGCGAGGACAAGAGCGATGGACGATTGCGTTCCATCCGCGCACGGCTAGATCAGATGACTGCATCAGAGGTATCAAACTTTACACCATTTATTTAATTTTAAGATGTATTATTATTAATGTGTTAAACTTTAGGTGGAGTGGTTACCCTATGGTCCTGACCCAGCAGCGGATGTCCCGAGGACTTTATTGATGGGTCTTATTCGTTATCGGGATATCATAGAGCCTTATATGCCCGATCGGGTCTTGCGTCAGTTAGGATATGTTCAGGTGATCCCGGTTGACATTCCGACACCAGAGCATGCGGTGCGGTCTGCGACAGCAGCGACATACGACGTCAGGTTCCCCGCTTCTACAACGGAATCGACTTGGCGGACATTTCCGAGATCATGCCGATTGTTCCTTGGCGACTTCAGACGTAGTCGCGACCCCTCCGAGTGTGATGCACGTTATCTTGATTGGTTCGGTAGTTACTCACATCCTATCATCGTCCATGGTGCCTCCCGGAGAGCAGATCGACCACCAGATAGGACGTGTGGCGATCTGGTAATTTTTTCATTTTATCTATATTTATTTGTACCGTATAATTTGTTAATGTACGCTAATGTTATTGTTATGTGCAGTGGATGGGTAAGATGATACGGGCTGTAGACCCAATCTTGCAGATGAGGGATGAGCTTCCAGACGATCCCAGAGCTGCATGCGGAGATTTGGATGAGATCATACACTCGTGGCATACTCAGTTAGGCATCTCCGACCATGATTCGGATGATGAGTAGGCTGATCTGTTGTACCGTACTCTTAGTATTTGCATTTATATTTGTTTATCTGTTGTACGCTTAGTATTTGTGTTTGCTTATCTGTGGTACGCTTAATATTTGCATTTATATTTGTTTATCTGTTGTACGCTTATTATTTGTATTTGTGTTTGTGTTTGCTAACATGTCGTACGCTTATTGTTTGTATTTGTGTTTTGCTTATCTGTTGTACGCTTATTATTTGTATTTGTGTTTGATAACCTGTCGTACTATTATATATAATGCAAAAAAAGCAAACATATCAAAACATATTACATAATTATACAAACATATCAAAACATATTACATAATTGTTGCCAATATGCTATCCTATTTTGGTACTCCAGCTCCCATCCAATAACACTCTCATCTCGTATTTGATACCACAGAGTCGCTATAGGAGGTACGGGGAATCCCTCATTCAATTCCAAACGAATGTAATGAGCGTAACTCCCTAAATGAGCAATAATCAACTCTCTGCACGGTCTCGTCACGGTAGGCGGACTCTCCCAAGGTAGAACTGTAAGACATGGGTACAATGAACCATCATTTCCGAGAGAGAAGAACATAACTGCACACTTGTAAAAATTTGCAATGGGAAACAAGTCCGTCCACGTCTCCATATAGTGATTCTCGCCACAAGGTCCCCCGCCCCAATTAATCCGGTGACGAGCCTCCGCCACACCGTCGTAGTATACGTGCTCATAAAAAGATGGGTTCGCAGCTATCTCATTTGAAATCGAACGACGGGCGAGTTGCCAATTGTCTTCACCACCGTGGAAAACATCGGCGACACATCGAAATCCACAGTTTCCATCAGCACGTACATCATTCCACTGGTGTAGGAATGACATAATGATTCCTGGAATTCTATCTCCATATGGGAAGTCGTCTACGTCAGCCCGCCCAGTCACTACAATATGAACAAAAAATACAGTTACATATAATAACAAAATATACATATTTACTGAAATAAATAACAAAATAATAATAATAATAAATATAGGGATGGTATACCTGATCCTCCCCTCACAGACGAAGAACCAGAAGATCGACCACGACCTTTGCTTCCACTACCGGAAGAACGACCACGACCTCTACTCCCACTACCTGAAGATCGACCACTACCTCGCTCTGCATACTCAAACGCACTAGGGTCCCGTCGTGTCGACTTTCCCCTTGGTCGACCTCGTAGCTTTGTTTTTACTGCAGGCTCTTTCAAATTCGAATGTTCGGGGTGTAGCTGCTCGAATAAAACCCGAGAGGCAGATCGAATTACGGTAGGGTCACTTCCTGCAATCTCATCAACCAGACTGCGAAAATGTTCGGCGTCTTGAGCTGCCTGAGACACAAACTCTGCGTTCCCGGCTCCTTCCCCAATGACAAGTGTCATCCAGAACGGATGAATCTGCTCTAAGTAAATTCCGTTTTCTGATTCAAGACATCCACGGATGGTACATGCGCAAGGTATCCCATGAGAAGTCAGAAAAGCGCACTCGCAACGATATTCAACTTCATCATCTAACTGTTGCATTCTCTTCACCTCCTGACTCAGCAACTGCAAACAGTGATGCGAAACTCTACCATTTATGTGACGATATAGAGCATGTCCGAAATTAGTCAAATTTCGCCGTCTCGAGTCTTCAAGAAAGTTTCGAATATTCGTCAGCTGCATTTCAGTAGCCCCGTTGACGCACTCGAAAAGAGTGTCCAGAGCTGCAGTCGATGTAGAAATCCACTCTTTTAGAGCCGAATGAGCACTTTCGACCCTACAATTCGTGGTGTTCCCAAAATGAAGGACTTTGTTCGTCCAATTCAGCACAAACTTTTCTTTATGCACCAACCACGTGGTGTCCAGATACTCCGTGATAGCCGGCCACGATCTATACAAATCTTTCAGAGCATACACAGCTCTATCATACTCGGCTTCTGAAGTAGAAAGCATGATCTTCCTCCATCTTCCACGCCTCAAAGTCTCTGCCATCTCCTTATTCTTGCCGAATACGTGGTATGCGTAATTCAATACGTCTTTGTTGATGTGCCATGTGCAGAGTAAATGAGCAGAGTCAGGAAAAACCTATCTCACTGGTCGCATAAGGCCTAACTCCCGGTCTGTTATTATTGCAGTCGGGCTGACAGTCCCCAATAACAGATCTCTCAACTTCTCCATCACCCACAAATAACTGGAGTAAGATTCATCCATCAAAATCGCATATCCAATAAGGAAATTCATGTTTGCTGGTGTGACCCCAATCATTTCGAACAAAGGCATCTTATACTTGTTCGTCTTGTAAGTCGAATCCATGCAGATAACGAAAGGATATGTCCGCAACAACTGGACTGACGTCGGATGTGCCAAAAAAGCGTGAGTGACGACATCAGTTTCTGGATCCGCCATAATCCAATGTAAGTACTCACACTGCACTGCTTGGTAGAGAAACTGCTGGACGGGATTCCGATCTTCAGATTTTGTCCTCCTCATGTAATCTCTGAAATTATAAATATGCCTTTGATTTGGATTGTCCTCCGGGAATTTTTCTTTTACTGCCTTCAAGATGTTCCGTGGTTTTGCTTGCGCCTCTGTCATATCACGAACAATCTTCTTCGCCCCAGAACTTAGACCACTAATTTGACGATGACCCTCTGGATAAACTGCCAGTCTGTGGTTGTGATGTCCGTGAGCACTATTATAAACCACAACCCATCCATCACGATCCCGTCGCTCCACCACTTTTATTAAGAAACGGCAACCGCAACCCTTTCGTTTGGTGTTTCTTCGAAGTGCAGTATCCATATCCCGAGACTCCATTTGATTTCGCCGGTCGCATCTCAAATAACAATCCATCCGACTATCTGATCTTGTTTTGTACGACGACACGACCAAAAAAAACCCAGCTCCGATAGCTACTTGTTTGGCCCATTTACATGCTTCATCGATTGTTCAAAGATTTGTGTAGTTTGAAATAACTCACTGTAATCCACTCCATCACCACCGAAATCTGGAACCTACAAAAATAAAATCGAAATTAAAAAAATAAAAAAATAAAATCGAAATTAAAAAATTTAAAAAATAAAGTCGAAATTAAAAAAACAAAATCAAAATAAAAAAAAACAACAACAGGCGTCTGTATTAGACGCCTGCCCCATGGATGGGGCGTCTGTGTTAAACGCCTTCCCCAACGGTAAGACGTCTGCGTAGGACGCCTTGCCGTAGGGAAGGACGTCTAATACAGACGCCTTACCCATGGGGAGGACGTCTACATAAGACGCCTCTCCCATTGTGTAGGCGTCTGCGTTAGACGCCTCGGCCATGGGGAGGGCGTCCTACGCAGACGCCCTCACCATGGGGGAGGCGTCTAATGCAGACGCTCGGCCCAAAATTTGCCCCGCGCCAGGCTTACCTCACCCAATGCATCACCCTCGCCAGACATTTTCATGGTGTTTTTACTGATAAATTATGAATATACAAGACCATAGGCCTTATTTATAGACACGGGACGATATGAGTATTAAATATATTGTTAAGGGCAATTTGGTAATTTCAAGGGGCGATTTAAGTAGTTTTGGGGCGACGTTTAGTAGTTCCCATGCTTTATCGTTACGTCTTCTCCTTCTTTCCCCAAAGTGATGAAATCTTTGTCCATCTGGATGTGTGCATGCACTTTTTTTGGATCTCAATTGATAAATTATGTATGGTTGTTTAGAGCTCTTTAAATGCGGTTTTGCTTGTGAATGGAGCCAATACAGACGTCTCAACTATAAATGTACATATAGGGTCTTCAGTTTAGGTTAAACCCTATATGTATTAATTTTCACCGAGAATGTTTTGATGAATTTTCACTGCACCGGTTTCATGTTTGCTCCGAGAACCCAATATTGTATCTCGCTTCTCATGCCGACTGTAGTTTTCAATACTTTAAGTAGTTCACAAGCAAATAATGTATCTCTTTATAACAAAGATTATGTGTTCCAGTCTTAAGTGTGACAAACACACAAAAATTATTGAGCGCTACAATGTAGACTTTCTTTCATGTAGACCTGGGTAACGGGTTGGGTCGGCACGACCTAGCACGGTCGGCCCGTTACCTGCACGGTACGACACAAAACCCTGGTCTACTTTCACGTAGGTAAACTTCAATTTCACGTAAAACAACTATTACACCTTGGACTCCCAGCATCAATGCAACATTAGGACTCTTTAATCATATCAAGTGATCAACAAAAGAGAGATCCACCATCTTATTCTTGTGTGTAATTTAAACTGGTCGGCCCAAACGAATCACCCCGGAGTGGGCTCAAACTGTCTTAGGCCTTAGTCCTAAGTTAGGCTTCAGGCTCACCTCAGTCCAAGAGTTCAAAATTTTGCTTATATATACATATATTCCGATGTAAGATGTTCATTTCTCCTCGTATTATGTTAGTGTGTTAGACCCATTTATTTTCAAGGCAAGAAGATTACCAATCCTCATTAATGGTGGATAAACTTTACGTAACACGTTTTAATGATCCTGTTGTTTTTTTTAATAACAAACCTCGCTCACCTCATGCAATTGCAACAATCCATTCCTCTCATACGTCACCACAACACGACAAAGTGAAACCGTTGCTCATTGTTTACCTGTCACTCTCTTCCTTCTCATTGGCCATTTCAATTTGCAAAGGTTAGCCAATTTTTTGTTTTTATGGTTTCTTACAATAATGCCCCCCAGGCCCCATCCAACATTATTAAAAACATACTCTTCCTCTCCGAATACCATGAATAATTTTCATAATAATTCAAACCGAGGTTACTCTTCAATCTCCACGTCAAATTAAAGATACAATTACAAAACATAATTCTCGTTTAACAATAAATTAACCCTTTTGAGCTATAGCTGAGCCTGAGAAACACACACGACCACACAGTTCTCCACTGATCCACTACCATAACGACGTTTAATTGTCAGACGATAACACAAGAACGGAGGGCATTTACGTAACTTCCTCTCTCGCTAATCCAGTGGACCCCACACTCCGTACTACACCCAAACGACCTCGCAGACGTCGCATCCTCGTAACAACCTCGCCCTCTCCCTGTAAATACCCCCTCCAACCACTTCACTCTCTCCATCCCAAAACCCCGAACCGGAAGAAGCGAAGATGGCCTCCACTCCACGAGCCACCGCCATTGACGTCCTAGTGGCGGCTCTCCTACTCGCCTCCGGCGCATCCGTCGTCTCCGCCTCCGAGCACGTCGTCGGCGGCGACTCCAACTGGTCCCGCGGCGTCAACTACACTTCCTGGGCCAACAACCAGTCTTTCTACCTCCACGACTGGCTAGGTAACCCCAATCTCCCTCGATCTCACTCGCACTCTCGTTTCCACTCCGATCTGACATTTTTTTTCCGTTTGGATCAGTGTTTTTCTTCAAGAAGGGGGAGTTCGACGTGGTGGAGGTGAACAAGACGGCGTACGAGAACTGTAACGCCGAGGATCCGATTGTAAGGTGGAGCAGAGGCCACAGCTACGCGGTCCAGCTCAACCGGACCGGGGACTACTATTTCATCTGCGACCGCGGGGACGACTGCAAGCAGGGGATGAGGTTCGCCATCAAGGTTCATACTTCACCTCCCGCTTTGGCTCCGGCGCCGGCGGTGAACCACACTCTCCCGGGATCATCTGGTGGAGTTCGGGGTTGTGACGTTTCCACTGTGAGTTTTGCGGTGATTTTCGGTCTGCTTTGGCTGTGGTCTTGTGGGGTTAGATTGTTTAATTGTTAGGGTGTTTTCTTTTCGTTTTGAATAATATCTTTGGGAAGGGATGGATTGGGAGAAGTTTAGTAAGAGTTTAGAGAAGATTTACGTTTCCGAGTAGGTTGTTTTTCGTTTTCAGTAGTGTGTTGGATGGAAACTTTTGGTTTGGTTTGGTTTGCTTTTACGTGCGTTTGTAATGGATGCTTTGATGATATATGGAAAGTTGGGTTTGGAAGGTGATATAGTTTCTGTTGGATGTAATCAAGAAGAAATATTATGTTTTGTCATTTCGAAGTTGAAGTTTAGCTCGGCTTCTAGTTGTGTACATTTTTTGCTGGATAATGTTGAGCAGGTTTAGTTGTCAGATTATTTTTTCTAGTTCGGAACTAGGTGACTAACTGGTTGTGTATAGTAGTATATTGCATGAAAGGAAACTCTAGAACGTTCTTTCCTGAAACGCTGGAATGTGATTCAGTGATTGGCCTAGAATTTTGATATTATCTTCCTTTTCCTTTACTTGGAAGATATATAATCATGAATATTTGATGAATTATTAGTAAAACGCGAGAGAAGGTTAGAGGAGTAAAACTCAAACATGTGGGCTGAGCCAAATCCACGTGGTCTGCTACAGGAGTCCGGGTTAAGGTTGTTAATGGCCCCAGGAAAAATGACTTCAGTCCAATTGTGTCCACCTTTATCTCTGGAGCTTAACGTTGGTTTAACCATGAGTTGCCATCTTAATACCATTAGAAACTTGCAAGACCATTAGAAACAAGAGTCAGACCATTTTCGGTTTTCACAATGACTCATGGCCATGGGGACCTGATTATAGTTCATTCTACAACGATGTGACTCACATCAAACGGGTTCGTTCGGTAGATGCTGTTCTAAGCAAACGCAATCATATTCTTCTTTAGTTCATCATGAGCGCGACTTTAAAAACTTTCCTATTTTAGTAAGAAACGAATTACAAGATGGGCGACACTCGAGAGTGATGTTAACCAAAGATGAGAAAAACCGGAACTAGAGCAGGAAGTTATAATGTAACCACAACACCATCATATCATTGAGATAAATGAGCTAAAGTAATGTTTACATAACACCAATATCATAAACCAATGGTACCAATAATTATGATAAAAAGTTTTAAGTAAAAAACATAACCCAACTGACAACCACATCAGAAGTCTTCAACTCTCACAGCTTCTCGTGGTATTTCGTAGGCATCTCGCGGTCTTGGTTTCTTAACACCTGCGGTGAAGCATACCTTGTCGGACTTATAACTTTCAAGGCCTATGTGGGTGACCTTCACCCAAACCACCACTTTGGTCTTCATCCCTTCAATAGCAGTCAGTTTTCCTCTTGAAAGTGTTGCTTTGACACGAGTTGCATACCTAACAACTGATGAGTCCTTGAAGCATATTTCGCAGGGAGTGGGCATGTGCACAATTAGTCTTGATCTGGACTCGTCGAACTCGTAGGTAATAATGTTTTTGGGGAAAATGCCTTGAGGTAGACTGTATTCTCGGAGGAGTTCAGGTAAGGACTTCGACGGCTTGCCTGGATTGAAATGGTAATCATGCAACAGTTAAGAAGTAACAAGATTGGATATCTAAAACATAAAGTGCGATCAAGTCCTCTCTGTTTCCAATAGAGAAATCAATAATGGCAAACCTTTTAACTTTTCGAATATCCATTTGGCTTTGCCTTCCACTGTGCTCGATAAACGCTGAAAAACAGGAAGCTAAGCTCAGCTACATGTTAAAATTTAAAGGCCACTAATGTAAACACTGATATCAATATTACTTTTGCAAGTAGATAAAAGAGTTGGCAATGGCAGAAATTCAAGAAAGAATTGAAATAAAGAATTTGGGGATTTTTTATTATCAGAGAAATAAAGAATTGGTGATGATACAAAGATTGTGAACCAGACTCCTATTTTATAGTTAGACCCTTCTATAACTATTATAAGAATCTTGCTCTAAGTATGTCCAAAAATTTTCATGCATCATATATTCTGTTTGAGCTCCCTCTTCATATAATGAATTAATGATGGTGTGATTCAATCACAAAATCTTGACAAGACAAAATGTCCTAGCAGTGGCAAAATTGACCAATTAAACACAGTTATTAGACGTGCAGAACTATAGATGCTCTTCCATAACTGCAGAACCCTACTAGATCACGAGAAATGTACCTTGTCTATGCCAATCAGGGACCAAGACAATGAGCTGGTTTAATCAGGATAAATATTTATAGTTCTTAATCCGCTTTATCTTTCTTAGCTGAGCAATTTAAGAAATCAAGATCGAAGTCCAATGAATGAAGTGTATCATCATCTCTTTTCTTTGCAAGTACTGGTATGATGGTTAGTGCTTACACAGCAACAAAAAAAGTAATTTGCCATGATTAGTGAAACAATTTGCTACACCTAAGAAATTTACCTATGGGTAAACAAAATACATATCTCCTACTGCAGCACAACACTAAGATAACATCCACAAACGTAATCAAGTGGATGCTGATAAAATCTGTAGTAGTCACATCCAAACATATCAAAACTCTGATTACCTTAGCATGGGATTCGACAGCATAGGTTAAAATCATATATTTGTAACATACTTCTGTCAATCTAAGCTTTCAAGTGGGAACTAATCACTATGACTTTTGCAACAAAGAAATCCAAGGTTCGATTCCCTTTGTTGTTGTCTATTTCAGGATTGTCGGGCATGATGCCTTGATTTACTATCGCGTGAAGAGGCAGACACATAACTATCCTCGGCAAAGTAGTTAATTACACTAAAACAACTATTCAAAACTTACATAAGAATTTTGAACACCACTGATTATGAAAAATTATGAAGGTAACTAAGAGAAAAACAAAATCTAGACAATGATATAACAATTTTCAATATCTTAAAAAGTGAAAATCTATCAATATTTTCAACATTTTCTATCACAAAATTAGTTAGATCTTGGAAGAAAAAGGTTGAACGAAGATTAGGACACAAAACTAGTTTTGAGATTTACGACATCATCACAATAAGATCAGGGATGTAACTTTTAGGAGCATTCTCAATGTAACGATACAAGTTTACTTCAATGCAAATAATTAACTATGGAATTGGGACAAAAAGAATTGGTTGGCTTCGGCAATTTATGCCATGTTTGATGAGTAGCTTTGATTTCTCCATGTCTTTGGTTTCCACTCCAATTCCTTCAAAAGTAGATCTAGACAAGAACAATTCCAAACAACTCGGAACATTTAAACCACACCTAAAATTTCTAGGCACAAAAAAGAAACTTTCATAACCAAATAAAAATGTGATCTTAACGCCAATTTACCTCATAACAAAAGTACCCAAGAAAAAAAAAACACAACCGATTTCCTCAGTGTAATAATGAGGTCAGAAAACTGTTACTTTTTTCAATGCAAAGCATTAACAAAAGAATGAGGGAAAACTTTTTTTCCCCTACACCTTTTATATCCTACTTTTTTCCACTCTAATTCCTTCAAACTTAGATCTAGACAACAACAAGTCCAAACAACTTGGAACATTCAAACCACTACAAGTTTCTATTCACCAAAATAAAAGTGATTTTTACACCAATTTTAAAAAAAAACATAAACACCGATTATCTCCATTTAATGGGGTGAAAAAAACAAAACAAAAGGGCACTAAACAAAGCAGCAGCATTGTCCAAAAAACACTGAAAATATATATTAAAAAACAAAGGAAAAAAAAGTGAAACTCACAGAAAGGTCACCCCCAATGGATGTGAACTCCTCCTTGGCCTTCTTGGAGATCCAGAAGCTCCCAACCTTTGTCATCGCCTTCTCCATCTCCCTCTCCCCCCTCGCTCTCTCTCTCTCTCTCTCTCTCTCTCTCTCCTTCACTGGTTAAATATGTTTTTTTTTGGGATAAAAGGAGAGGAACACAAGACCGAAAAAGAACAAGAATGGACAGTGCAACACACTCGGGCCAAGGCATTTAATAAGTTCTTAAACAACTATGGGTTATTTAATGTGTCGCGTGGTGTCGGCCGTAGGATGTGGAGGATCTACGAACAGATGCTTATAATTAAATAGGTTGGTTGGTGCTTAGGATGTGGCATTAAAAATGGAAGTCTTCATATATTCTCCTTCTCATGTATTTAACATAACAATGATATTGCACCCACTTCTCCAAAAAGAGAGAGGATATTTCACCCATTACTTGGGTAATTGGCTTAACTTCACTCCCTGGTTTTGTCTTTTCATGCACAATTTAAATTGTTTTTTCCTTCTCTTTTTTAATTTTTATCTACTCTACCTAATCCATTTTAAATTCCAAATATACAAAAGAGTATATTGTTATTTGATCATCGGTCTTGACTTTACTAATATTAAAGATCTTCCAATTGAGCTAGCCGTAGTTAATAAAAAACAATGTTGCATTAAATTCTTGAAAGTTTGACACTTCATTTTGTTTCTACGTGGAACAAACTTGATTATAATTTTCTGAATGAAAAATATATTTGCATTTCGTTTAACTATTCTAAGACCATAACATTACGCGGTACAATCAAGATTTGTGTTGTGTATTGGCTCAAATCAGGATTCAAATCCTAAAAAATGAGTTATACGTTGAGATTTATATAATACATTAATAATTTTCCAAGGAATATAAAGTTATACAATACAGACTGAGATGATTTGGACATGTACAAAAAAGACTTATGGATGCACATATAGGAAGAGTAGTATTGAATCAGAGCGAAGACATAAAAAGAGGAAGCTGTCCAAAGAGATCTAAAAGATTGGAATGTTCCTCAGGAATTTGCATTGGATAGAAACGCGTGGAAGAAAATGATTTACGTGTCTGAATCGTGACTCATTAGAATTTCATTTCTAGTTTATTCCAACTAGTTTGGGGATTAAAGACTTTGTTGTTGTATTAATACTTGTCCAAGGAAAAAACAAACATTGATGTATGTGAAATTTATGCATGTGTATTGTAATTTTGTTGCTGAGAATTTAGGTGTGAAACTTGATGGCATTATTAACGACAAAAACAGCCGAACCGTCATTGTTCCTCCCGATTTGCATGTTGGTTTGGAAAAGGAAATGATTTATGAACGCAGCGCGTCACGGACGCGTTCTACGTGGACATCCATGTCAGCTCTTACGTGGCCAAAGCATGAATGTTTTTTTGTTTTTTCTTCCTGATGTCCACTCAAATCACATTAAATGCGTTTCAACTCAGCACGTTCTCTCTCTCCACCCAAATACAAATATGATGACACTCTTTCTTTCTTCTTCATTCTTTCTCTCCAGAATAAATCACCATTTCGAGCAAGATATTAGGTCGAAGAAGCGTCTGATGCCAACTCCCAGGATTCTTCACAACGTAAGCAGCGTGAATGGGACGGTGCGAAGACTTCCCGATGTTCTTGTCAGCGTTAGCATCGTGAATGTGACGATCCGGTGGTGAAGACTTCGCACCACAACATCTTTGCTGCACTGTTGGAGTGCCCGTGACAGAAAAAGAATGAAGAAGAAAGAAAGAGTGTCATCGACCGTCCCATTCACGTTCCTTACGTTGTGAAGAACCCTGGGAGTCGGCATCAGACGCTTCTTCGAAATAATATCTTGCTCGAAATGGTGATTTATTCCGGAGAGAGGTACAACGCTCCGTGGTGAAGACTTACGTCTGTTCGGTTTATGTTGTACATCTCTCCGTAATAAATCACCATTTCGAGTAAGATATTATGTCGAAGAAGCGTCTGATGCCGACTCCCAAGGTTCTTCACAACGTAAGCAGCGTGAATGAGACAGTCATGTTTAAGTCTTACATCTTCTTTCCGATTTACTGGGAAAATATATATTATTTTTGTAATTTGTGTGTGTTTGTGTTTGTATTGTTTGTTTGTGTGTGATTTACTGAGAGAAGATATATTATTTTTGTAATTTTTGTGTGTTTGTGTTTGTGTTTGTGTTTGTGTTTGTGTTTGTGCTTGTATTGTTTGTTTGTCTTTGTGCTCTCATTGTATATTATTGTGTAATAGTTACCATCAATAATATGTACCATCAATATCTCATTGTGCTCTCATTGTATCTACATAAACATGACAAACTTTCTACATAAACTGGACAAACATTCTACATAAACAGGACAAACTTTCTACATAAACATGACAAACCTTGTACATAAACAGTACAAACTTTCTACACAAACTGGACAAACATTCTACATAAACAAGACAAACTTTCTACATAAACATGACAAACTTTCTACATAAACATGACAAACTTTCTACATAAACTGGACAAACTTTCTACATAAACAGGACAAAACAGGACAAACTTTCTACATAAACAGGACAAAACATGACAAACTTTCTACATAAATAGGACAAAACAGGACAAACTTTCTACATAAACAGGACAAAACATGACAAACTTTCTACATAAACAGGACAAACTTTCTACATAAACAGGAAATCTGAGATGCTATTTTTTCCTAAACGTAATTCTTGTGGGGTAAAATATACAGTGGGAGGTTTGTTGAGTTTGTGCGGGGGTGACAGGGGACGGCAGCCCCTGCGGGGGACGTTTTTTTGTTTTGACATCATATTATTGCATTCCATATATTGATTCGTTTATTCCGACAATAATGAAGCCATATATTATTCCGGACTGCAAATACACTTATTCCGATTCCGGACAGCAAATCCACTTATTCCGGACAACAAATCCACTTATTCCGGACAATCTTTATGTTCCGTTTCTGGACACACTTTATTCTTAATCCGGACAACACATACACTTATTCCGGACAACAAATACACTTATTCCGGACAGCAAATACACTTATTCCCGACAAACTTTCTGTTCCGTTTCTGGACACACTTTCTTCTTATTCTGGACAACTACACTTATTCCGGACTGCAAATACACTTATTCCGGACAGCAAATACACTTATTCCGGACAACAAATCAACTTATTCCGGACAAACTTTATGTTCCGTTTCTGGACACACTTTATTCTTAAACCGGACAACAAATACACTTAGTCCGGACAACAAATACACTTATTCCGGACAACAAATACACTTATTCCGGACAAACTTTCTGTTCCGTTTTTGGACACACTTTCTTCTTATTCTGGACAACTACACTTATTCCGGACTGCAAATACACTTATTCCGGACCGCAAATACACTTATTCCGGACAAGAAATCAACTTATTCCGGACAAACTTTATGTTCCGTTTCTGGACACACTTTATTCTTAAACCGGAAAACAAATACACTTATTCCGGACAGAAAATACACTTATTCCGTACAGCAATATACACTTATTCCGGACATACACATAACGTAAACAGGACAAACACATAATGTAAACTGCACACACACATAAAGTAAGCTAGACAAATTAAGTTGATCCAACGTAAAACTTAAAAACAAATATTTTATTATGATAAGTGTGGGCTCTGCACGAATAATGAGACTGCACGATGTCCTAGGGTCTGCACACTGTCTTATCTGTGTATTGAGAAATGAATCGTTCAACTTAAAGAACCGGCGTTTTTTAAAAAGACCAAAATGCGCGAAGAGAAATTTCGCTGACTAGACGCTGACTCAAAGAAAAATATCTGAGCTGTACAGATCCACGTAAGACGCGTCCGTGACGCGCGCGTCCGTCTATCACGGCTTGTTTGGAAAAGGATGTGGGATCAGGTGCTTCTCCCAACTCATCACACGCTTTGTTCCTCCCGCCAATACGTGACATGGTGAGATGTGTTAGCGCGGTGAGAGTTAGCTCATGACAGTGTAGGTGAACCAGACACGAATGAACCTACTACAGCTGTCTTCCAGCTCACTAGACAAGTGAACAGCTCATTGGATTCGTATTCCAAACCACATCTCCATGATTTTATTCTTCATTGTTTTTGAATTTTTCTTTCTTCTAAACATCTCAGTATTTCACACCAGTGGGTGCGTTTGGAGTAAATTATCTTTTGAACAAGAAGCTTATATTTCATTATCTTTTGAAACATGGTTAAGGATGTTACAATCGAGTTTTCCTCTTAGACCATCTGCATGACCTAGGTCATCCACTCACTTTCTTTTCTTTCTTTCCATGTCACGTCATCATGACCTAACTTCTTATTTCTCCCTTACTATTCACCCTCTAACAATGACCTAGGTTACCCCACTCTCTTTCCTACACATCATTAATTTTATTCTCAACTTTTATTATATTCCAAAATCATTTATATTTACCAAAAACATTAATAATTTATTTATTTCCAAATTGCATATACTTTATTTATTTAACACACAATCTACAGTACGCGCGCGATGTCTTATCTTGTCGGACTGACAATCTACAGTACGCATGTGATGTCTTATCTTGTCGGATTGACAATCCACAGTACGCGCTGATTTCAAATTTGAAAACTTGTCTCGAAATATAATTATCTTAAAACCTGTTTAGGAAGTTAATAAATCAGAAGAATTTCTCTATAAATACCCTCAAGTCCATCTTACTCATCACACAACTTCATTTCCCTCAACCTTCCAAACTTTTATGAACTCTTGTCTTCTCCTGATCACAACATTGAGGACCATCGAACACCTCCAATCCCTCGTCGTCTTTTTAAACCTTAATGATTTGCCGCGTACTCCCAACCACACCCCTACTACCGATCTATCATTCCATGACATGCACCAAGGACGACCACCAACACCCTTAAAAGCAAGAACGTATGGACGAAAGAGGAGGACGAAGCCCTCGTTTCGTCGTACATGACCGTTAGTTGCGATGCAACGGTGGGAACGAATCAAAAGTCAGTGCTTCTTTGGAGAAACGTGAAAAGGTTGTATAACAAGACGAGGCTCACAAACGACCGACTGAAGCCACAAAACCTCGACTCTCTCAAAGGCCGTTGGAGGAGGATAAATGCGGCTACTATGAAATGGAGTGGATGCATGGATGAAGTCTGTCGGAGAAGCAAAAGTGGGGACAACGCGAATGACCTCATCGGGCAAGCTCATGTAATTTATGAGCGCACTTACAAGACAACTTTCACGCACTACCCGACCTGGTTGATGCTCAAAGAGTACCCGAAGTCGTGGTCTACGGTCCCCATGCCCGGGGTTACACGTGAGGATAATTTTTCAAAGTAGTCATACCCGCCCATCCACCGGTTCGTCCGGGAAAAGTGGTCGCACAAACTCGTCGGAAGAAATTTTCTTAGGCTCTCCTAATCCATCACCAACCCCAGAATTTGTCACTCCAAGTGCACCCCGTCATGCGGGTGTAAAGAAAAGCAAAAGGAAATGGAAAGAGAAAGCGGTGACGGAGGATCCAGACGTGGTAAAAAACGACGCTCGCTTCCAGTCTGTTCAGGTCGCGGCTTCAGTCAAACATGATGAAATTGCACTTCGCCAAGAGAAGATAGCATTGGAGATGGAGAAAGAAGAAACCTTAGGTCTATCCTTTGTCTGGTTTGCGATTCTTGTACTCAAATTGTTTAATTCCACATTTCATTGCATTAGGTCTACTCACATGTTCTAGACCGCATTTAGGGCCACTCGACCCTATAGGAAGGTGAAAGCCACCTCTAAATTCTCAAACCACCTGGGTGATTAAATTGTGGCTTCACCGTTTCGAGGACATCAAACTTTCAAGTGTGATAGATTGTAACACCTAAATATAGTCCCACGTCACATAACAAGAGAATATTTGGGTGGGCAATCAGAAAATAGTCTACGATCATAGCACCAAAAAAATTAAGTTTCCTAGTAATATAGGTTGATGTTGAGCGACAGTCTACCTCATGGGTGTTGGCCTAGGGACGGAACATTATGAATTATACCAATGCTAAGTAGTTGAAATTATGGAAGTAGTTATTGCACGAAGAAGGTTGAGGTGACCTCTAAATTCGTAAAATGCGTGGTTAATTAAACTGTGGCTTAGGTCATCAAATGGGGTAGACTGTAGCATCTAAACCTAGTCTCTTATCGCATAACTAGAGAGTGTTATGGTGGGCTATAAGAAAATTGTTTCCAACAGAAGTTTCATTGCAATATAGGTTGGTGTTGAAAGGCAGGGCTTCTATGAAGTACGACGTTTATATTTCGCTTCTGAAGGCCAAGGAACTCGGCATCCTAACCTCAAATGATGAAATTAACCTGGAAAGAATCAATGACGAAATATTTAAGTAGAACTCTGTCATTTTATTTTTTAAGATTATGACATATCTTCCCTATTTGCAGTCTATGACCTATCTTCCCTATTTTCAGTTTAAGTTGTTATTTTAGTGTGGTTGTTGTTTAGTTCTACTTTTAATTTAGTAAAATATTCCTTATTTCGGAGAAGTTGGTGTATTTTAGTATATTTACGTACTTCAATTATAAAATTATCAAAATATAATCAACTTTAACCCCTAATTATTTATCAAAATATAAACCCCTAAACCTTTAAAACAAATACCAAACCAAAAAACAAACAAACAAAATCAAAAAACCCCCTCCCAACCGGGTTTTGCCAAGTGGCACAACAAGGTCAGGGAGGCCGACGACCGCGGAGGTCATTTGCGGTCGTCAGGGGTCATTCGCGGTCGTTGACCCCGCTAAGGGTGCTCTTACGGGGTTACAACCACGGATATATCAGTCCTTAATAAGTATCATCAGCGCCAATTGAATCGGACTGGAACACAACAAGAAAAGCAAAGTGCAAAGGTAAATTGCAGATTGGATAATACCAGCTCAAGGTGACGTCAGTCGCACCATTACTTCTCCCGCCAAGGCCGTTTCCTCTACCGTGTTCCAGTCGTCAACCACTTGCTTGATTGTGACACTTGTGTTGGTATGAATTGTTTGCAAAAGGCTGGCCGTGGAGTCAAACAAGGCTAATGTAGCGAGCCAGATGAATAGTGCATTGGTAAGAAAATGTAGTCTTCGACTATATGAATTAGTGTTTGATTTTTTCACCAGAAATCTTTTACTTAATCGTATTATCATTATCATATCAATTATTAGTCTTAGCTTCTAAGGTACACCTGCAATAGATACCAACTTCCAGATTGGTTAATCGATTCACACTTCATAGTCATATTCAAAATTTTGGACCACATGTAGACTGTGAAGGGATGCCGACGACACCTAACACTGCTGGAGGAGAGATGATTTTCAAATGATCTAGATGAAAAATCCTAGGAGACATCTCTAGGGGCTACATGTGCTTCACTTTTAGACTTCTACTTTTTTCTTCGCATTTATCGCACTTTGCTTGTATAACCCATATAGGCTATAGCGGTAAAGAACTTCAGGCTTGTAATTTTTTGGGTATTTGATGTGGTTCATAGTAAATATTTGAGCGAAACTAATTATGGGTCCTAGTTTTGGGCCCAAATTAGCATTTGCTTTGAAAAGTCAATTTTAAGTTTAATTCTTTGGTTATTACAAACTCTGGCAATTGATATTTTCTCCTATAATAATAATAAATTTTATCCCTGTTTTGCCCTTCTATCCTATTCTTATTTTGTACCCACGTTAACAAAACCCCATCTACTCCTAATACCCCAACCCTGTTGTCGCCTTCCCAACCCTCACCTCACCATCTTCTCACGTTTAACCGACCCTTCGTCCTTTCCCTCTCCTCCCCATTCACCCAACATTCCGCCGTCCCATTTAGGGTTGTGCAAAACCCAGTCTGGTTTCGGTTTTTTATATTAAAAAATCTGATCGATCACCGGTCCGCACCAATCTGGTTCAATCCGGTCTCTGGTCCAGACTCTGGAAAAAAATCCGGTCTGGTCTGGACAAGATGCTCACCCCTAGTCCCATTTGTCACCCCCATCAAGGCAAACCCATCCACCCTCCTCGTCTTCCTCTTCTTCCATCCGTGGTTTTAAATAGTTTTAGTTTTATATTAACTTGTAAATATATATTTGTATTACTATTTTTTAATATTTATATTTTTATTTAATTTTTTAGAGAATTAGTATTATTGATGAATATTAATTTTTTGTTATTTTAATTTATTAGTTTAATTTAATTTGTATTGTTAATTACTTTAATAATGTTGATTAGTTTGATCATTTTAATTAGAAATTACATTGTCTTAATTAATTTTCTTAAAACACATCAGGCCCAAAAATATATTAATAACCCAAAATTGGTACAAAATTACTAATAAATCATCAATCCCAAAAATGCATTATGCTTAGCTTCAAGGAAGCGCTAAGCAACATTAGTCAATCCCAACATTTGTTAATATTTACATTTAATTATAATAAGTTATGATAAATAAAATATGTGATATAATTAATTAGAATTGTGGGAAATTAAAAATGATGGGAAAGTAAATGATGTGGACGTGAGAGAGTGTTGATGTGACTATGTTGACATTTATGGGTGAATCGTCGTTGAGAGGTGAATAGTAAAAAGATAGATAAAAAAAATATATCATCCTCATGTGATAAAGAAAGAGAAAGTGTTGATTTAACTATGTTGACATTTATGAAAATGTCATGGGTAAAGATGATCTAATGACAACAAAAGTATATTGTAGTTGTCGGTATGTGAACCCAAAATCGCAAAACGTTATGAGTTCTAATGTAAAAAATAGTTAAAGTTGATCTAGCATGAAGGCGTTCTTTGTTTTTTTTGTAAGTCAAATTAAACCAAAAACATATTAAGCTTCGTGTTATTATTGTCTTGTTGTAAGTAAGTGTTTGTAAATGAGTTTGTTATTTATGTTTAGAGTTGGTGAGTTTGTTGTTTATTGTTGTCGAATTCACTTGCATACAATTGTGAAGTGGTGAGTTAGTCGGTTTGTGTTGGTAAGTCTGTCGATTTAATTTGGTGGATTTGTTGTTGATGAGTTTGTCGTTTAGATCTAAACCTGGGTACCGGCCCGGCCCGGCCCGGCCTACCCTGACACGACTCCAAACGGTAGATGTCTTGTTGTATAAAATTTATGAATGATAGGAGTATAGGAATGTGTCTTGTTGTATAAAACTTATGAATGAACTCTTATTTATAAGGTTTCAAGTTTTACTAGCCACTTTGGGAGAGTTTGTGAGGTTCGGATCAAGAAAGATATGATTTGACTAAGTTTGGATAGAAATCTGCACAACGTCGGTCAACCATTTCAAGAATGGTTGTCTGCAAAATAATGAGTTTGGATGGTCGAACGAGGTTCGGTTAACATATCACAAACCTTTAGTAATTTTTTCCAATTTCGACCAATTGAAAATCGGTTCGCCATTCCAAAGTAGATAGTAAGAATTAGTCAATTTTTGATCAATCGATGTCAGTCATCTGGGACCAATTCGGTCGTCTGGATCAATAGTTTGTTTTTTAACGCCAACGATTGAAATTAAATATCTGTTGTGAGTGCAACAATTTTATTACACATGTAAAAAGATTAATTACGCCATATGCTAAGAAGTAAACGAGAATCTGATAGGCAATTGGTCGTCCGAGCATGATCAAGGTAAACGAGCTCTAAGACAAAATACAAATGTGATTGTCGATCGAATGACAATCGATCGTCCGCGAGGACAATTCCAGAGTGGATTCTAACAGTTATTGATGGGATGATTTCGGTCATCTGTTAGATGTTCGATTGTCCGAAGATGGATAAGACAGAATACTAGTGTTCAAGTTTATATTTAATTTTATGGAGTCAGTAAATAAAAAATTACAAATCTTAGTCCAACGTTTTGTTACAATCTTGAGTCTTTCAACTAGGGGTGTAAACGGGGCGGGTAATACCCGTATACCCGGTCACCCGCCCCGAGCGGGTACGGGTATGGGTACAAAAATCCATACCCGTTTAAAAATTCAAACCCGTATACCCGTACCCGTTTACCCGCTTAATAAACGGGTCAGGTACGGGTATACGCATTACCCATACCCGTTTACCCGTATACCCGTATACCCGTTAAGATATATTATATTATATATATAATATTTTTTAATATTTTATATGTTATATATTATATATTTTTTATATATAATATATATTTTATATAATATATATTATATTTTTATATATTATATATTATACCCGCTATACCCGTTTACCCGCCCCGTACCCGCTAACTTAACGGGTACGGGTCGGGTACGGGTATATATGTTTTTTGCCGGGTATATACCCGTACCCGCTAATTTAGCTGGGTACGGGTACGGGTAGGGGCATACCCGACCCGTACCCGACCCGTTTACACCCCTACTTTCAACTAATGTTAATTCTCTTGATAATCTTGATTAACCTAGTTTGATGATTTGTACACATACAAATATATATGTAATGAATGTAATTATATTTGTCTACTTTGATTGAGTAGATTGATTGATTAAGATTAGTTTGATAAATCATCAAAATTAACATGAATTAAGGCTTAAAGGCTAACAAGTTTGTCGGTTAGACTTGGTGAGTTTGTTGTTTAGAGTCAAATGAGTTTGTCGTTTAGAGTTTGATCTCAAGTGTTGGTGAGTTTGTCAGTTGGACTTTATGTGTTTGCTATTTAGAGTTGGTGAGTTAACGTCTAGTGTTGGTGAGTTTGTCTATTATGCTTGGTGAGTTGGCTGTTTAGAGTTGATGAGTTTACCATTTAGGGGTGTTAGTGGCGCGGAAAGCTCCGGAAAATGATTTTCGGAGTCAACGGGAAAGCAGAGGAAAACAGAATCTAGTGGAAAACAGATTCCCTTTGACTGAATTCTGTTGTTTGTACCTGCGTCGGAAAATAGTTCGGATAAGAAAAACGGACGACCGAACTAGTTTCGGTCGACCGAAATGCGACTTCTCAGAGTGAACGTAAACGGAAGACCGAACTAAGTTCGGTCGTCCGAACGGATCACTCCAGTTACGAATTCGGTGGATCGAAATATGTTCGGTCGTCCGAACTATATTCATTTCGGTGAACCGAAAGCTTGACGGTCGACCGAAAAATCCGGTTTCCGTTCCTTTCCGACCTCAAACGTTGAGAAAACTCAAAGAAAATTTTACACTTACTACGGAATCTGACGGAATCCGAGACATGGATTCCCTACAATGCACAAACGCAGTCCATTTCGGAGTCAACCGGAATTTGATTTCTTTTCCATCGGATTCCCCCGGATTCCGGGTGCACTAACCCTACCTTAGAGTTGATGAGTTTGCTTTAGAGTTTGTCATTTACACTTGGTGAGTTTGTCGTTTAGAGTTGGTGGGTTTCTGGTTTATTGTTATTGAGTTTGTCTGTTAAAACTTGGTAAGTTTGATGTTTAGTTGGTGAATTTGTTGGTTAGACTTGGTAAGTTTGTTTTTATAATGACTTGTGGTTCTAATTCCTGCACCACAAGATTGATTTTTCTCAAATGATTTTATCACAAATGTTCCCATATTTGAATTACGTAGAGCATGAAGACACCAACTACAACTTTCATTAGCACATTTAGCAGTCACAACTTGCAAATTATTATTCGCAAACTTATAGTTGAAAGTCCAACAAATCGCGAAATTGCACAAAACTCTATGGAACGCACTCGGGGGCGGGCTTCCGATTGGGGGGGGGGGGGGGCACTGCGACCTCTGACAGTACGTCCCCTCTCATCTTTCTTTCTCGAGTTTTTGAACGGTTGCTGGCGTGAGACATGACTAGTTCCGAGCGAAAGAGAAATGTGGCAGGCGCATCTCAAAAAGAGTATAGCAACCTGGGAGTCCGACAAAATCCAGAGACGAGTAGAAGCCCGATGCGGTTTTCTCCCACAGTTCGACTAATTTTCTTTTACGACCATGTAGAATATCTTCTCTAAATACCCAACGATCATTATTTGGTCTCAAAGCATTAGAAAGAGAAGCACATGATTTCTTGCTCCCAGGAGTTGATTTGCTATCAATAACTATTGTTTTATCAGTTACTAATATCTTCAAACCCGGATGACGATTTATGGTAGCCAAATCAACCATGTGTTGTACATCATCGTTCTTTGGTAATAAATTTCAAGATGCTCTTGCCTCGGAGGAACATAGCTTCAAGTAAGCAACGATCATTTTAAGATGTCCATTAAGAAGAAACAAACTCATAAGCATAAATTACCATAACCATATCCACATTCGTCATCTGTCAAACAATAACAAAAAATAATTTAGAAACCTGACCACAACCATATTGCTATATTGCTTTGACTTGTAGGTAAATTTTAATTTGCTCCATATTGAATGTAAGTGTTGATTTGTTGGTTATTTTGGCTTGAATGTTGCATATTGCTTTGACTCGTAGGTAAATTTTAATTTTAAAATTTACCTACGAGTCAAAGCAATATGCAACATTCAAGCCAAAATAACCAACAAATCAACACTTACATTCAATATGTAAGCAACCAATGTAATGAATACGAAATAAATATAAAATAACAAATCCTTAAACAACAAAAAAAATCTAGCAACATAAGAACAATTTCAGAAAACTCATACTCCAAAAAAAAAGAAAAAGAGGAACACTTGGTATCAAAAGATACGTCATGCAAGATGAATAACAAAATAATAATGAAATCAAACCTTTCAATCTTTACCTTCAATACATTTGCTCTTTAACCTCTTGAAATGTGAGGAAAATGGAGTGAGAAGGATGTGGAATGGGGTAAATGGTGGGTTTTTCCTTTTATCCAAAACCCTAGATAAAGGAACATGACAACTTTGTAATTCTAGAACAAAGTAAGGGCAAAATGGAAACAAAAATGATAGGATTTATACTTAAAGTTGACTTTTCAAAGCAACAATTACTAATTTGGGCCCAAAACTAGGACCCATAATTAGTTTCCCCAATATTTTATCTAATGCAAACTTTAACTTGCTAACCAAAAAAAGAAAGAATTGGGCCACAATAGGGGTGTAATCGATCTCTAAACGAGCGATCCGAGTCTGCTCAAGATCGGCTCGTTAAGGGTTTCGAGCGGAAAATTCTGCTCGTGCTCGGTCCGATCTGCTCGTGAGCGGTTCACGAGCGGCTCGTCAACCTAAACCTTTTTTTTTGTATTGAATTCCTAATAATGTTGTCCTAATAAGTAAATTATAAAATTACTTAAGACAAATATAATAATAGTTACTAACACAATCTTAAAATTAACACCTAAAATAAAACACAATCCTATAAATTATACGACAACATTAACATCTTATAAATAAGATTATACACTTGGATCAAACAAAATCAACACAATATTAAAATCAAACACAATCTTCTAAATTGTAGGACAACTCACAACATCAACATCTTATAAATAAGATCATCTACCTGACACAAACCTTAATTTATTTGAACTTTTGGTGTAGAAAAGAATGAGAAAAAAAATAATGAAAAAAATGAAAAGTTTAGTACTAATATGGTTTTGATTCTAATGAGTATTTTGGTTTGGTTTGTTAAATGGATTGCTGGGTTTGGTAAATTAGTTTATTTAATGAGATTAACACTTTACCGATCGGGTAATTGGATAGAATATTTAGGTTAATCAAATAATTGGATATAGTAATCAGGTTTCGAGCGATAATTGAGCGAGCATCGAGCGAGTATCGAGCGAGCATCGAGCGAGCGGGGTCTGCTCATGCTCGGCTCGTTACTAACCGATCCGAGCAATTTCGCGCAAAATCAGAACGAAATCGAGCGATCTATCGATCCCGAGCAGAACTTGACAGCCCTAGGCTACAAGTCCAAGCTCGATTAATTTTACATTTCTTCCTCTGCTGAAAATCAGAGAATCAATTTTGGCGTTCTTCTTCACCAGCACACTCGTTTAGACCGAAGTCTTTATGGACCAACATCAACAAACACAGTCAAAGCCATTAATTAGTTTAAAATAACAAAACACAAAATAGTTACAAAAGTAACGAAACAATCTTTCTTTCCCCCCCAAATGGAACGGTACATAGAAATACAAAAGGCAACAACAATCATAGAGTCCCACAAGGCATCCAAGATACATAGATATTATTTGCATTGTGAAATCTACATCTTACACCATTAGTAATTAGATGACTAAATGCCCTAATGGAATGTATACCCTTCTTTTGTCATTGTGAAAACAATATCTTCTCCCCAATACAATGAATGGAGGGGGGAAGGATAATGGTCTCAGTCCAACCTCCTAAGCAAGTATGCCACCTGAACTTCCTTTGTTAATGGCATAATCCAGTCTCCATAGAGATCAGCGACCAAACTAGGCTCGATTTTGTAAATAGGACTTTCATGTTCTTCTCCTCCAACTATAATTTCTTGCCCAAATGTTTTTGCTTTTGCTTCCACTCTTTCTTTAATGGCTGCTTCTACTGTTTGATAAGTTAACAAATTCATTAATTGGACCTTGTCCTGCAGTGAAAAATGAAGATGAAAATTGTTGTAAGTATAATTTCATATTTGCTTAAAATGAAAAATTGTATAAGACGCTACACGGAAATCACATCCACCACCTTCAGCCTAGGTACTTTGATTTTACGCAGCTGGCGAGTCAATCAAATCTAATAGATTTTATAAGTTATCTACTATACGATCTTCAACAAGATAAAGGGCATCTATTGATGCTTATGACACAATGCAAAGGTTGAATCTAGCTTATTGACACAATGGATTGGGCAAGGTTCACAGAGATGTTTTACAGTCGTATTCAGTAGGTATTACTCCTAATTATGCAGGAAATGTTTCAGGAATCAACACCTACCTGTGCTTTAATTGCTGATTCATACACAGCAGGGGAGGCTTGAAATTTTGCCTCTGCTATATATTTCCCATAATGTATTCTTTTCGACAAAGACTGCATGAAAAAAGCAAATACATTATGACCATAACAATTAATTAGGGGAAAAAGGAGTCCCACAGTAGAGCATATACCTACTCAAGCTAATCATAATCAAATTAGTTGGCACTTTTACAGGTACAAGGTTGAAGGCAAAATGAAACAACACTACAACAGCACAGCCTTGGACTAAAGATATGTGGAGGGTACATGTATCTTCAATTAATTTTTTAAGAACATTAGGAAAGCATATCTTTAGCAAATATCACCTCAAGTCTCTTGGATGTAATGATGTGCCATTTAGAAGAAGTAAAACCATAATGCAGAATGGAATATCTCCTCCAAATAATACTTCATTATGCTCCTACGATTGCATAAATCTTGATTCACCTTCAAACTTTTCTCTCTTAAGCACTGATTCTTTTATTATAAACTTTACTTGTTATAGACATATTTCTCCCAATGCTATTCAGTTTCTCCTCATAAACAATCAAATGTACTAGTAGAGATCAACGGAATTGAGATAATAAATTCAAGAAATGATAAAAACGAACTGCAAAAATCTCATTTTCGGATTTCCAAAGTCCAAACATGCAACACCCAAACAATAGCAAAAATTTGTTATATGTGGAGAAATTAGGAAGGTACGAAAAGAAGACCAAGTAGAGAAGTATACGTTCACGAGATAGGAGCATACCTGCAAACAAATTGTGTCGCAAACAGCACTTGAACCACAATTTCCATCATCTCCTTGTCTGACTAACCTTGGTAAGAGATTTTCGAAGTACATTTCCCAAATTTTCTTGTTTATATTGATCGAATCAGAAATTGGGTGCAAGACCTGTTAAATATCAAAATGAGGAGATTCAATTGCACGAATATAATGACAAAAACAATGTTACGAACATCACAAGCAGGTCCAGCAGACAGTTGATAGAATGTGCTGAGAACTTTTGTACAAGCTATACTAGCAATTACATCTTTCAAGCTTCTTTCTATTGTAATATATTGAGCTCTTAAGGATTGCAATCAGCACATAACAGTTGTTATCGATCATGATGAAAACAATTCCCACTAAGTTATACCTTTCTAGCACTGACAGGTTTTCTTTAAGGAATGGAATAAACATAGGATATTCATGATCTCATATTTGATTCTTATAAGATTTGGTCATGTTCTTTTGAATTTTATCATTCTTTGGCGTTGTAAATGAATTGCAGCTAGGTGTTACTTGACTGCGGAAGGCATAAACTTTACCATTTATTCATGAATCATTAAGAAATGATAATGTTTATAATGTAGTGTGATTGTTTATAGTTACGACTCAAACTGCAGTCAAACAGAAGCTGAAATACCAAAACATTAGATGGTTAAAAAGATCTATTTACCTTCGGGTATTGCATCGGCGGCAACATGGGATCAGGTAAATGATCGGGAAAGAAAGGATGCTCATCTGGGCTCTCGTATCTACCCACCTAAATTTAGCGTAAATCAAAATATTAGCTTAAGAATGGGTGAGTTCCATGGCAATCAAACTGATCACCCAAAAAAAAAATCAAAATCAAAATTCCATGGCAATCAATCCTTTAGAAGTTTTATGTAATGCTTTTACCTGAGCATGAAGCTTTTCTGTTTCCCTGACCATATACTCAACCAAAGAGCCATGAAATCCAGCCATGTTGAACACATCCTGGTCGTATGTGTCAGCATTGTAGCAATATTTTGCTCTCTCTAGAAGCGCAAATATAATACTATCCTCTTGCCGGATCAAAAAATGACGAATGCTATCCAGAGTCAAATAATCACTCTCGTCCACCCTTTTCTTTTGCGATCTAAATGTGAAGGAACCACAAAGTGAGATTAAGAAAACAAGTACTAACTTTCTATTAGTGCATAACTAATAATAGTAACATTGTCCACTATACAGATCACATGGTTCCTTGTGAAGGGCAGATCCTATCAGTACCCTTAGATATGGGTCATCTTAGCACACTAACAAAGAATTAATCAAGCTCAGAGTATTCACAACATGGGTTTGGATAAAAAAGAATACACCATTCTTTTACCACGAAAGTACGAAACCAAATGTTCACAACAAATAAGCTCAACAACCAAAAAAAGGGTAAACAAAAATACATAAGAACGTAACAGCAAGCAGAGAGCTATAAAACCATCATCATGTAAAATTCGATTGACTCCAAGGCCAGTCATTCGGCTATGCATAGATCTTCTACATCAGTTCAAATTCTAATGGGAACAAATCACATTACATAAACACAAGAAGCATGCTTCAAGCCCTGAAGCAGAATGTGAAATAATTTAAACAAAACAACTATTTTCAATTCCCGTTAAAATGGGCAGAAATCTACGTACATAATGTCTTCATTAGATATCACTCACACAAATAAATCCAAAGTTTAAACCCTAAACCCCTAATCACCATCCAAAATACCATCAAAAAATTAACCAATAGCACCAAATTCAGACCAATCCCAACACCACACCAAGTTAAGAAAAAAACGGTTTTTAAGATGATTTTCAGAAAATTGTCAAATTAAGAAAATCAATCAACTCCAACTCAAAAACCCATCACCCCTCCGACCACCAAAGTCCTAAAAACTCAAACTTTAGTCCCATACCTAACGGGTTCCAAGGCCGGGGCCTTGGACCGGACCCTGCCGTCGGCTTTGCCGGACACAGAGACGCCCCCGGCGGCCTTGACACTGAAAAGGAAGGGCGAGGGTCGGGAAAAGGCGGCAGCTTTAGGGTAGAGAAGAGGAGAGGAAGAAGCGGCCTTTAGGATCTTTGACTCCATGAAGAAGAAGAGAAAAGAGAGAATAAAAGGAAATGAGGTTTAGGAGAGGAAGGAATAGAGGGGTATTTATGGGTGAGGATAGCATTGGGGGTAGGTGGTGGAGTGGGCATTGGGCATTGGGCAAGCAGGTAGGTGGGAATGTGGGATTACTGGTGGTGGGATGAGTTTGGAACTGCATTTCTTTCTTCTTTTCATTTTTATTGCTTTCTAACTTTTTTTGTTTACTCAAAAACAAAATTCCTCTTTTTTCTTACTGGATTTTGTGTATCCAACAGTTATCCTAGGAAAATGATGTTTGTTTTGGTTTGCTTATTTTTGGTGTTAGATTGGGTTCTTATTTTGGGCTTATAGATTCTGAAGTGATTTGTAAAGTTTGCGACGAGTGTGATTGATACCTAAGAGCATCAGGGGTCGTCCAAGTCGTGCTCATTAACATGGTTTTCAAAGTTTTTTTTGGTTTTGATTTTTTTAAAATTAATTTTTTTTGAAAATATGTTTTCTAATTTTCTTGATTTTTTAGATTTTTTAATTTTTTTTCCAAAATCGATCCCGAAATGATGTGGATGAGAGATATGAGTTGTGATTGGTTGTGGCTAAGAGGTGAATAGTGTAGGAAAGAGAAGAAAGTGAGTTATGAAGAAAGAAAACTGACGTGGAAGAAGAAAAAAAATTAATTGGAAGAGAGGAAAAAAGAAGTTCATGACCAAATCGCCCGAGTTACAGTGACAGATGACCTTAGAAATATGCTCGATCATGATATCACATTTCAAGACTCGACATACAACTTGGTTATTATTTTAGGTATCCATTATTCCAAGTTTTAGAGACTTTTCAATTGAGGTTAATACAGACATTTGCATATATACAGCCAAGCATGTTGAGGTTGAAATGTTTTCAGTTTTCCTCGGTTGGTGAATTGGAGAGACTTGAAGTGATGTGTTAGAAATGTAATTGGGAAAGGTTGTACGAAAGTGATTGTTTTGAAATTTACAGAGAAAATAATAATAACTTAGAATTAAGTTATAATAGTGTTGGAAACTTTGGGAAAGATGCAAGTTTTCTTACAAAGTTTTAAAGTAATTCAAAAATTATTTACCAATATAATGCAAATATTATTTGATTATCTTTTGAAGGTTTAAAAGTCTCAAAAAGATTTTTTTTAAATGTTTTATTTTATAATTGGATTTGCAAATGGACTATTGACCTTTAACTACATGGAGAGCATATTAGATATAGTCAGTTGTGTTCACAATTTACATTTGATATATTTCATGACAACTGAATAGCTATGTAAGAGTTAGGATGTAAAACATCCATATGTTGTTGGTCCTATCGATTAGTGGAGGTTAACATTAGTTGTGAGTTTAAGGCAATATTTATTGCCTTATGCTCCACTTGAATGTCAATTGGACGTAGTTGTGACTTGTGAGTGGTATTTGTGCATGATCATTCTTTTATGGAAACACAATGGAGATTCATACCTAACGTATGTGTTTGGTGTATTATTGAGATATCCATGATGAGTAATGACCCTTGATTGCATTCGACAATGAGAATAATTTTGCTTTCATTATATATAGGATTTATTAGCATTGCTACACATGACCCATGTAAGAGTCAACCAATGTCCAAGTGAAGGTGCGTGCGTCAATTTGTTTAGAGCCTTCTTTGATCTACCATTACAAGAAGTAGTCTCCCATCATTCATGCGTATACACCTACCTATTCATCATTCATATCAATCTCCTAAGTTTATCCACTTATTACATCCTTTCCATGTCAGTTTTGGTTATGGTTCAAGGAGTCCAATATGTTGTTTTTATAATAAAAAATTGAGCAACAAGATCATAGATTGGGTTCAACTCCGACATCTCTATCGCACCAAGTAGCTGGGGTGGTCGTATTTTGGGAGCATACTGCCAATAGACCTTGTGTGCATAAGGGGACAGAAAAGCGACTCGTTTTTCGTGCTTCCGTTGCGGGTCATCTTCTTCCTTAAAACTATTTTATTACTCCTATTTATTGATATTTCCCTTTATTGTGTGGTTTTCTATAAAATACAATTCTACTTATGCTTATATGGATTAACTGGAAAACCAAAACAAGCCAAATTCGATTACGTACGGTTCCTACTGTTACGATTGTGATTAACCTAACCTTAAATCCGACACAAGGTCAGAGTCTGGACATGTGGGGCAAAAACCTACAAGTTGTTTTTGTCGTGGGGTGCTTATCGTTGCCTTAATCATTGATGTTGAAAATTGATTTATATTTGTTAAGTACAGGAAACTGGAGAATCGGTCGACCGGTGGAGGAGACGGTCGACTGGAAATTTCCAGAGCATGTCAGGTTCGTTCGAGAAGTGAAGAACAGTCGACCGGTGTTGGGCACGCGGTCGACCAAAAATTTCCAGAGTCTCCCAAGCGTTATTCAGAAGAGCGAAACGGTCGACCGGTTGTTGGACAACGGTCAACCGGAAAGTGGCAGTTAGGCTGGAAAATCGTATACCGGTCGACCGTTGAGGATTCCGGTCGACCGATGCAGATGATTTTACCAACGATCTGCATGTTTTCTTGTACGAATTTAACCTTCTATTTAAAGTTTTTTCACCCTAATTTTGTAGAGAACACATCATTGTTATTTCCTGAAGAGAGATTAAGGTTAGAGAGAGATCTAAAGTACTTTGGAAGACAAATTGTCTTCATCAACTTGTAATCTCAAATCCTTCTCTTGTTGGAGAAGCGGAAAAAGGAAAGGAAACCAGCAGGAGACCTCCCAAGGACGTAGGCACGTTGCCGAACTTTGTAAATCGCGTGTGTCGTGATTGTTTCAGGTGTGTTGTGTCTTTGCTTGTCTCTTTTCTTCTTGTGCGTGTGTTTCTTGTTGCGTTAAGTTTGAGAGATGACCAAACGTTAGTTTTTTCCACGTGCAATATTCGTTTCGGATTTTCGCTGTGCATCCTTGATTCGTCTTCGTGTAACGTATCGTTGTATCACTTTGCCAACAATTGAAGTGTCATTGTTCTTCCATACATACATAAGCAAAAATATGTTAATCCATTCAATTTATTGAAGAGAAAACGTACCCAACCTTCATATGTATTAGTGTATTACACCTTTAATTTAAGGCTCTAAGTATAACCAATAGCTCATATTTTGTAGTTGACGATTAGCCTTTAGTTGTAAAATTACTACATATTTTTCCAAATATCAGCTTAAAAAGTTGTTGCCAAATTGATCCTTAGGCTTTTATTGAAATAAGTTCTAACATTTTGGAGCGTAACGATGATTGAGATGTAGAGAGATGATTTGAGGTAAACCCAAAAGTTGTTAACCTTATTAACCAAGAATTCTTAATAAAACAAAACTACTTGTTAACATCTTTTTTCCCATGTGGAGGAACGTGGAAGTTCATATAGAACCTCATGTTCTCACGACCTTTCAATTTCATTCAAACTATTCCTAACAAATCAATTGTCGCAAAAAAGCAAGATGGTGTTAATGGGAGTATGATGGTACGGTTACCCGTCTACTTACACTGTTGTACGGATGAAAATGAAAGATACAAAGCATATTTGCATAGAAAGTACGAATAAAATACAAATATTGTTAGGATTTTCTAATGCTTGTTTATATGATATGAATACGAATTAGAAATTCTCTTATTACCTTAAAAAAACTATGGAAAATTAGCCACAATATTTTGATTGGATCAAACAATCATACCCTCAAATCTTCTGACTTCTTATCAATATACATGAGTCTCATGTCGTGATTACGTAACCTGATTTTGAGGTGATTAGGGATATTAGATTTGTAACGTACTCGAAAATAGTGGAAAATTTAAACAATAATAAAGACCGTCAACGGTCAACACTGGGCACGTCACGAGACAACAAGACGATATATATATATATATATATATATATATATATATATATATATATATATATATATATATATATATATACAGATCCACGTGGAAGTCAAACTATACATATGAGTCAACTGTGATTACAACAAAAATGAATATACATGTAATCACTACCTCAACAAAAGATATAAAAGAGGACAAGATCTCATCCCGGGGGCACCCTCCTCGGTCACCACCTGACTCTAATGCTACTCGCTACCTGAAATGCAAACAAACAAACATGCATGAGTTCCCTGCAGGAACCCCGTATACCAAACCTCCTAAAATACAAAAAGGAATTAAAGACAATGCAATGCAATGCACATGATCATCCACCTCGGGCCCACAATAATGCCCTCACCGCCTCCGCGGCACTGAACCACTCCTGCCACTAGGGTCAAGTCAGTCCATCGCTGCCTCACAAGGGTCAGTCGACACCACTGCTCCCCAAAAGTGCAGGAAGGAACCCCCAGCACACGCCGCCACCCCAGGAGCGAGTCAGCCCGTCGAATACACAACTCGGGTCAGACGACAGCCACTGCTCCCCCAAGAGCCGCCAGACGCACACCCTGCCGGAACATCCTCGGCCTACCGCTAAACCCTCGCAAACTGCCCAAGGTTTACGACACACATCTCTCACACCCCGCTCGGTAAGAGAGGCAACAATAATACAATAATACGCCCTCGTCGAAGGTGAAATCCGTCGCTCTCAAGGCCGGTAATAAACCGTCGCCTCGGAGCCGGTAGTCGACCTATATTCAACGGATCGCGTGTGGATAAATCCACCAACCTGCGGCAGATCGGTCGACCGCTACAAGCACACCGGTCGACCGGTCTTTCCACACAGTACTCGGTACTGTACAAACAATAGCATCTGGTCGAACCACGCCAACCGAATTACCTACCAATCGGTCGAACAAAAGTCATCTAGCGGTCCACCGTTTGGATGGTCTACGCTATACCAATTTTATATAATATATATATCCGACCGGTCGAACCAAGGGGCCGTTCAATCGATAACAGGGATTTCAGCATTTTGCCTAAGTGGTATCGGTCGACCGGAACTGCTATACAGTTCGACCGAAACATCACAGTCACTCTACTGCTTAATTAAAATGCTCAGTCGGTCGACCGAAAGTTAAAGAGCGGTCGACCGTTTTGATGGTCAAAGCTCCCAACCGACTTAGCATCGAATAGATTGGTCGAACAAGGTTAAGGACGTTCGACCGTTTAATAAGTCAAAATCCCCAACTGACCTATTCTCATTGTTTTTCGGTCGACCGGCTAAGTGGTCCCGTTCGACCGATAACAGCATCACCCTTTTTTCCCGCACGAATTTGGCATAACGGTCGACCGTCCATAGACATCGCTCGACCGTTCGCGGGTACAAATCAATATAATAATAGGATCGGTCGACTGCCCACAGGCACCGGTCGACCGATCGTCGTCTTCAACCTCTGAATAGGTTGCAATCCGACGGGGAATTCGACACCAACGTCGATCCCCAACACTCACAAGGCTTATGTGAGTTATAATGAAGATTTGACATACCTTATTGACGTTTGTGGACGCCTCCCAAGCTTTGGCAACTCCACCCAACTTCTTCTTCTCCTCTTCTTCTTCTCCTCCACTCATTCTCTTCTCCAAAACCACTTCTCTCACTCTCTGAAGAAAACAAAATGATGAAGAAAAAAGTTTTTCCTTAACCTCACCTCTATTTATAGAAGAGAACAAGCTTATCTTCAACTTCACCTCCAAATCTTCCAACCAAAACAAGCCACCTCATGCTTCACTAATCAAGGCTTAATTAGGTTAATTAGGTTTAGTTTAGTTTAATTTAGGTGTTTAGATTAGGTTATTACAAGATTAGACTAATGAATGAACCACGGATCAAGAGCTGCACATGATTAGAAGCCCAAAGCCCCACCCTCGAAGGTGCGATGGCTGCTTTCTAGGCAATTTTTTTTATATAAACAAACATAGACATGAGTTCTAGATTTGGTCAGCGTCAAAGTAATCAACCTCTTCTTAATTAACACAATCGTGGAGTGATTCTTTTTAGCCTCTCTACATGAATGATTCAATTAAGTTAAGCTCCTAAATCCTAATCTTGGGCAGGGCTGGAAATTTGACGAGTATGTTCGTTTGGAGACGCATCAACGTCTCTTTATTTCAGGCGAGTTGAAGTTTAGATGATTGCTTATTAGTTCATGGTCAAATAATGTTAGGATCTTTAGACCGATGGTTCATACGCAGAATAATGAATAAAACTAATAGAACTCAAGCTAGGCAATCTATTAAACACCAAACAATCAAACAACACAAATAAGCACAACACCAGATTTATATGAAACCCAATTGGGAAACCACGACGGCGGAGATGAATGAGGCTCACTAAGAGAATGATTAGAGTACAAGGAGAATGGAATTGGAGATGACTTGCTTAAATATGATTTAAAGTTGGATGATTCTCCAACAACAAGATTTTTCCTAAATTCAAAACCCTAAGCTTATAGTGGCTAAATCCACGTCTCTCTTTTGGTGGTTTTCTTTTTCATGATGATTTCAACAACATCAGAGTTCTAAGCAACTTAGATATTTATTGGAGAAGATTAAGACAAACTTAAATGACTTAAGAATGTCGAAAATGTCCTTAATGAAAATTGCTCGTGCCTAGAATTCAATTGACCATTTCGAGGACGATCAATTGATCTTTAGATTTCAGTAAACCCTCGTCAGATACTGTTCACTTGGTTTCGGTCAACCATTTGGCCAAAAGGATGATCGAATCCAGACGATCGAACATGGACCAGACATTCTCCAGAAGGGCATCAATGAACCGAGTGAGATTCGGTCAACCGATATTGGTATTCTAGTAAATTTTCATCTCGCTTTGTTGGATGCGTCCCGTCGACCAAAGATGATCCGGTGGATCAATCGTGAAGTTGTTTTTGAGACAACTTTCTAACAAACAACGAAATGAAACTTAATAGAATAGATAGTAAAAAAAACCACTATCTATTCCAAAGCACATTTTTCTACAATAAACAAAAGGGGCAGAATTTTTTATTATTAAAGTAACATTCTAATGGACAGTTTTGTATTGTATTATTTCAATATGCTAGGATGGCCAACATGTGGGAAATCATGCACGGGCATCATGATAGCCAGCTGAAGATTGTCATGGATCTCAGGTCGCTTGATATCTCTTGCACACCCAAGGAAACACTACCAAAAAACTGAGCAATTGTATCGATTTTCTAGTGAATGGCATACCCATTTTGTGAACCTTGTAACCAATCAAAAAAGAAAACATCAAGGCCCTCAGTGACTGGCTAAAGCTTAATAGCATCCCCATCGAGAGCAACTTTAAGGAAAGAGTGTCATCTCCACCAAGCATACGCCAGCCTCCCATCCACGCGCTTTTGCTAGCATGGCACGACCAACTTGAGAAACTCCCTGATGGCATAGCTAGGAGTGCCATATCCATTTTTTGCAGCAGTAATCAATGCCATTTTGGTTCAGCAACAGGAGGAGCCGAAGATAAAGGATAGTTGCGAGGCAGTTAGAAGGGTGTTAAACAGAAAGCAAAAACATTTTGATGAATGGACAAAAAAACACCACATAGATTTCTCCGAGTTAGCTGCTCTCGAAGCTAGCGAGAACCCAAGCCAGAACGCGCAGTTGGAAGAAAAGAAGCTTGACATTGAGAACTCGAGGAGGCACTTAGAAGAAGAAGAGGAAAGGCATAAGAAGATGTGCAAGCAAGTCAGGGAGAAGTCAATTGGAAGTTTGAAAATGCAACTACCCGAGATATTTCGCTCAATGGAAGATTTCTCCCTCGCATGCTGCGAGATGTACAAGAACCTAAGGGCACCCTCAACGGGTGCCCCAACTGAATGTCAGCATTTTGCTGACATTTAGTTGCACCCCTAAATGGGGGTGCAAAATTGGGCCGGAGACCGTCAAGTCGTGGTATCGCACGGTCTGCCGTTCACTTTCACGACCGGGTCGTTTTTTTTTAAATTTTTTTTTTTGTGTGTTTTGTTTTGTTTTAATTTGTTTTGTTTTATATTTAATTATAAATAATTTATTATATTGAATAGTGAAAAATATTTTTTTATATTGGATAAAAATATCTAAATTTGTAACATTTGGGGGTCGATCTTACATAAAATTCAAAAAAATAAATAAAAAATTAAAAAAATTAAAACAAATAAAAAACTTATTTTGAAAAAATATATTTAAAATGATTTTAAAAAACAAAACAAAAAAGATTGTGGTAATTACTTTAATAATGTTGATAAAAGTAATAAATTTAATTACATTTTCGTAATTAATTTTTGTAAAATATGTAATATAATTAATAAGAATTGTGGGAAATTAAAAATGAGAGGAAAATAAATAAGATAGAAGTTAGTGAGTGTCGATGTAACTAGGTTGACATTTTATGAGTGAGTTGTGTTTGAGGAGTGAATAGTAGAAAGAAAGAGAAGAAAAATGTCATGCTGACGTGGCGAAGAGAAAGAATGCTGATATGACCAGGTCGACATATATGAAAATGTCATGAGTAAAGATGACCTAAGGACTATCACTCAAATGCAAAACCAGGATGGAAGATCGTGATAGACTAGTGTTGTTTGTTGTCTAGCCAAGGTCCTTATATATATATATATATATATATATATATATATATATATATAGTGGTATTAGAATGAGACCAGGTCTCAATTTAATATAATGAAACTCCAAACATACACCATCAAGATCTAATCTAACGGTGAAAATGAAAAATGGTAGTTTTGTAATCACCACATCCTTCTTTTACCTCCCATCCTTCCCATACGCACCCAATGCTTTCTTTTTTCCTCTCTCTTTCGTTCCTTCCCAATCACATTCATCACATCCTCTTTCCTCCCCTCCAGCAACTTCCAAAAGACGATGGAAGATCGACCTCCACTCTCCTCCCCTCCTTCCCCATCTTACCAAACCATCGACAACCACGAGGGAGTTAATCGAGTTTGGATTTGGAGATTCATACGAGATGTTGAGGGTGCTTAGATCTTGTGTCTGCTGGAAATGAGGTTAAATTGGAAAATTTTGCTGAAATTTCGGTTTAGTGGATGAGATGAGTGTGATTGGGAAGGAGGGGAGGTAAAAGAAGGATGTGGTGATTACAAAACTACATTTTTTTCATTTTCACCGTTAGATTAGATCTTGATGGTGTATGTTTTGGGTCTCATTATATTAAATTGAGACCTGGTCTCATTCTAATACCACAGGAATTTTACAATGAGACCAGGTCTCATTGTAAAAAAATGAGTCCCCATATTTTCCTCCCTTAGATCTAGATCTAACGGTTGGGTTATCCAACATTCAATTTATAGAACCAAAGGGTAATACGGTAATCTTCATTTCAAGAACGTCTCTTGTCCATTCCTACTCTCACCACCAACACATCGCCTCCCTTCTTCTCAACCTTCCTTATCCTCATCCTCCGCCGATCCCATTCTGCCTCCGCAGCAGCCCAACCGCTGCTCCACCTGCCGGAAGAAGGTGGGACTCATTGCCTTCCGCTGCCGTTGTGGGGAGACCTTCTGTGGGACCCATCGCTACCCCAATCACCATCGTTGCAGCTTCGACTTCAAGACGGAGGGGAAGGAGGCCAACAAACTCAATAAGATCTGTTCTTTTCGTCATTTATAAAATCCACTTTCAAAGACATATCAATGGTGTTCCTCTGGTTATAATTGTTGTGCTCTGTTGCATATTCTCAATTAATAAAGTTCCAACAGTACCACTTATGATGGGAAAACTGTTTTATTTTTTTCTGCCTAACGGCTGACATATGTAGATCAACCTTACTTTCAAGAAAGGGTTAGAAGACCATTGGTGATTCAGAGTTTTCTGTCCGTTTGAAGATGGTGAAGGTGTATAACTTTGTTCTCAAGCAACAATACGTCTCATGACCATGTTTATAAAAGTTAAAACTACAACAAGCACAAGGGTCAACTCAAATTCCAAGCATAGGCACGTAACTATTTTATTCGTGCCATGATTTTAACCCTTTCTGTTTGTCATCATTCCCGACTTCATATAACATTCATAATTATTCATATTCTTCATCATCTGAACATGAAATTATCTCATGATGTTGTAAACATGTTGCTGGAAATAATATTTCTTAACCATTTCAGTCTGCAATAGTTGAGGTTAAATTGGAAAATTTTGCTGAAATTTCGGTTTAGTGTTTCAAAACAATGTTTTTTCGAGTCATGTATTCATTGTAAGTTTCGCGAGATTTCTCGAGGTTTTGGTTGCATTTGAAGGATTTGATTGAGTTTCTGTTTATTTTCTCTTTTGTCTGCTCAAAATGGGATTGGATTGAACTTGCATGATTCTGCAAAATATCATTTTTTTCTACTACTTATTTCTGTTAGGTGTAATGTTCAGATCCAGTTATACGTTCTGGAGAACTTGTGTAATAAAATGATACCGTTGTGTATTGAAATGAAATATTGGTGTATTAAACATATATTGTTGTGTATTGAACACATATAAATGTGTATTCACTAGAAGTTTTATTTAAGAAAGTGATGCAGTTTTGTAGAGTGCTCCGTGTTATTTCTATCTCGAACATCTCTCTTTCATTTTTCTCACTTTCCTATAGAAAAATATGTCTTATTATAATAATTTAGTCTTATGTGAGCCCGTTAGCATCTATGGTAGACTTAAGTGAGAATGTCCACAAGTTTCCTAAGTTGACTTCAATTAATCATTTATATGTCTGATCACAAAAATATACAAAATCAAACATCTAGTATAACATGTTCTACACCTACAGTTATTCTGTCGGATCGGTTAGATATAATTGTTTAGATTTATGTGGACCTACCAATGCATTTTAGTTTCGCTTAAATGGAGAAGTCGTGTGATTTTGATGTTTGCGTTAGGTGGCATTCCCTATAGGAAAGAGAGAGAGAGAGGAAAAAGAGAAGTTGGAGATAGAAATGAATGGAACACTCTACAAAACTGCATCACTTTCTTAAATAAAACTTCCATTGAATATACATCTGTATGCGTTCAATACACAATAGTATATGTTTAATACACAAAAATATCATTTCAATACACAACAATATCATTTTATTACACAAGTTCAGACCCTAGTGTGTATTCCTGACACATTTCTATATTCAGACACTAGTGTATATTCCCTATTGCTCCAAATTGTTTATTCCGAGTTTGTGACATATGCCAATTTTAATTCAACTCAAACTCCTATAATCACAAGAAAAGAAAACAAAAGAAAATTCATAATCCACAACAAACATGTCAAGCAATCTGTCACATAGGACTAAATTACTATATTAGGGGATGACTAGGTGAGAGAAATGCGTAGAGAATGGTACTTCTTAAAATGTATTCTTTTGTTTTAGAGATATGATGAATATCATTATGTGAAGTGAATTCATATCATATAAATAAATTGCTCTTCCCATGTTATGGTACTTCTTAGTTATTATGTTGGGTTGTTTATTTATATTGGATTGTGTAGGTTCAATACACAACATTATAAGTTTAATACATAACTATATCATTTTAATACATAATTGTATCATTTTATTACATAAGTTCAAGAATTCTTTAATTTATATAAATTATCATTAAAATACACAATTGCATTATAAGTTGAATATAATGTTGTTTAATATGGTTTAGTTTGTCTATTGCATATTTTGATTATAGAACATTTTGGAAAAATGATTATTAAAATACACAATTATATCATGAGTTTAATATACACAACTCTAAAAGTTTAATATACAATTACATCATTACAATACACAACCGCATCACTTTCGTAAATAAAGCTTTCAGTGAATACACATCTATATGCGTTCGATACACAACAGTATATGTATAATTCGGTTGGTTGTCGTCGGAGAGGAAGAAGTGAGCAACATATGGTTCTAAAAGAGATACGTACATAAACATGAATTGTTGATCATTGTGAAGGAAATGAAGTAAATGGAGGGTTCATGTTGTTGTACATGGTATGAGAGTTAAGACATTGATTGGTGTTGGGGAGAGGGTGTTTGATTTTGTATATTTTTGTGATCATACATATAGATGATTAATTGAAATCAATTTAAGAAGCTTGTGGACATCCCCACTTAAGCCTACCATAAATGCTAACAGACTCACATAAAACTAAATTACTATAATATGATATATTTTTATATTGGAAAGAGAGATGTTGGAGATAGAAATGACATGGAACACTCTACAAAACTACATCACTTTCTTAAATCTCTACAAAACTACATCACTTTCTTAAATAAAACTTATAGTGAATACACATCTATATGCGTTCAATACACAATAGTATATGTTTAATACACCAATATATCATTTCAATACACAATGGTATCATTTTATTACACAAGTTCAACAACTTTTTCACAAAAAACTCATTCACAAGATCTGTCAAGCAACAAAAACATTTTAAAAAAATTGTCGAACAATCTGTCATTATCAAACCATACAAGTCTACACATATAAGGAATTTCTAAGTAAAGAAGATATCATATGAGATCATATTACACATTCATTAATCAAAAACTCATGAATGAAGAATGACAATCACATTCAACACAATGACTTCCATAAATCGTCATCCAACAAATCAGATTCATATAAGAATCTAAAATACATAGGATTGTCGATACTCCAGAACTCAACTTTCAAACACAACCACACACAAAATACCCATTGCTAGTCAATTCCCTAAGCCTTACAATGCATCTCATATCAAAATTTGTAATTTTATTATCCTACATGTTACCAACTCAATGATCACATCACAAATTTGGTTATTGAGTCAATATTTAAAAAACAAGACTTTGAGCACTACAATCTCCTCCCAACTAAAACTAAAAATACATCCAACCAAAAGTATCCAACATGCTCATTTCTTCAACTAAAACTAAAATTTGTACCTTTAAACTCAAACTCGCACCTCAAGTCCTTTCCCATCAGCACCATGCCATGTTGTTGTATATGGTAAGAGAGTTAAGGCATTGATTTGTGTTGGGGAGAGGGGAAATGTTTGATTTTGTATATTTTTGTGATCAGACATATAAATGATTAATTGAAGTCAACTTAAGAAACTTGTGGACATTCTCACTTAAGTCTACCATAGATGCTAACGGGCTCACATAAGACTAAATTATTATAATAAGACATATTTTTCTATAGGAAAGTGAGAAAAATGAAAGAGAGATGTTCGAGATAGAAATAACACGGAGCACTCTACAAAACTGCATCACTTTCTTAAATAAAACTTCTAGTGAATACACATTTATATGTGTTCAATACACAACAATATATGTTTAATACACAAATATTTCATTTCAATACACAACGGTATCATTTTATTACACAAGTTCTCCGGAACGTATAACTGGATCTGAACATTACACCTAACAGAAATAAGTAGTACAAAAAATGATATTTTGCAGAATCATGCAAGTTCAATCCAATCCCATTTTGAGCAGACAAAAGAGAAAATAAACAGAAACTCAATCAAATCCTTCAAATGCAACCAAAACCTCGAGAAATCTCGCGAAACTTACAATGAATACATGACTCGAAAAAACATTGTTTTGAAACACTAAATCGAAATTTCAGCAAAATTTTCCAATTTAACCTCATTTCCAGCAGACACAAGATCTAAGCACCCTCAACATCTCGTACGAATCTCGTACGAATCTCCAAATCCAAACTCGATTAACTCCCTCGTGGTTGTCGATGGTTTGGTAAGATGGGGAAGGAGGGGAGGAGAGTGGAGGTCGATCTTCCATCGTCTTTGGAAGGTTGTTGGAGGGGAGGAAGGAGGATGAGATGAGTGTGATTGGGAAGGAATGAAAGAGGGAGGAAGAAAGAAGACATGATGGGTACGTATGGGAAGGAGGGGAGGTAAAAGAAGGATGTGGTGATTACAAAACTATATTTTTTTATTTTCACCGTTAGATTAGATCTTGATGGTGTTTGTTTGGGGTCTCATTATATTAAATTGAGACATGGTCTCATTCTAATACCACTATATATATATATTTGTAATGTCTTTTCTTTTGTTGTCTGTAAGTTTTATTCAGTACATATCAGAGGTGTGGATGTCCAATTGTATTATTGATACCGTGTAATCTAGCTTCGCTTAGGTTCCCACTGGATGCTGTTTGAGTTATTTGTTTATTTGAAAATAAACTAAGTTTATTATTATCGTAATCTTTGTTACATTATTTCCTAAATAAATATATTTCAAGATAAATGTGTGCACATTGGAAACCGATTTTCGGTCTTCATCTTAAAGCAACGAATCTACCATTCGAGTTAGCAACCTCCAGTAAGCTTCGACTTTGGTTTTGATTTTTCTAAAATTGGAGAATCTCGGATTTGTTAAAGATGGTGCCTCGGCCATTATGTTACGACTCAAATATTAAAACACTAGTCCTATTTTCATAAATGGGAAATCTCTCGAGCATTCTTCACATCTATTTGAGGTACCACACAACTGTTGGGATTGGATGGACGATGCAAATTGAAGAGTGAATCTTCAAATCACATCAATTTGAACGTTAGCCTCCCTCCCGTAGAAAACAAAAGAGTCCTTATACACGGACGCGGGCGTCACGGACGCGCCTTACGTGGACGTGTTGAGTCAGCGTCCAGTCAGCAAAATTTCTCTTCACGTGCTTTGGTCTTCTTAAAAACGCCGGTTCTTTAGGTTGAACGATTCTTTTCCCAATACACAGATAGTGCAGACCCTAGGACAGCGTGCAGACCCTTTATTCGTGCAGAGTCCAGACTTATCATAATAAAATATTATTTTTAACTTTTAGGTTGAATCAACTTAATCCAAACAGACACACAACATATTCCAAACAGACACACAACTTAATCCGAACAGACACATAACTTAATCCGAACAGACACACAACATATTCCGAACAGACAGACTACTTATTCCGAACAGACATACTTCTTATTCCGAACAGAAAGACTTCTTATTCCGATCAGACAGACTTCTTATTCCGAACAGACACACAACATATTCCGAACAGACAAACAACATATTCCGAACAGACAGACTTCTTATTCCGAACAGACGCACAACTTAATCCGAACAGACACACAACATATTCCGAACAGACAAACTTCTTATTCCGAACAGACGCACAACTTAATCCAAACAGACAGACTTCTTATTCCGAACAGACGCACAACTTAATCCAAACAGACAGACTTCTTATTCCGAACAGAAAGACTTCTTATTCCAAACAGACAGACTTCTTATTCCGAACAGACACACAACATATTCCGAACAGACAGACTTCTTATTCCGAACAGACGCACAACTTAATCCGAACAGACACACAACATATTCCGAACAGATAGACTTCTTATTCCGAACTGACATACAACTGTTATACATGAAGAAAATGAAGAAGAATGTGATCATTCCTACCTTTTTAAGGATGACTTTGGTCTTGTTTGTTGTATATGTGGTATTACACGCAAAAGCATAGAAAGTGTGTCCAGAAACGGAACAGAAAGTTTGTATTATTTATGTAGAAAGATTGTCTTGTTTATGTAGAAAACTTGTCTTGTTTATGTAAAAAGTTTGTCCAGTTTATGTAAAATGTTTGTCCAGATTATGTTGAAAATTTGTGCAGAAATGGAACAGAAAGTATTCCGAACATACACACCACTTAATCCGAACAGACATACTTCTTATTCCGAACAGACACACAACATATTCCGAACAGACTGACTTCTTATTCCGAACAGACATACAACTGCTGTACATGAAGAAAATGAAGAAGAATGTGATCATTCCTACATTCTTAAGGATGACTTTGGTCTTGTTTGTTGTATATGTGGAATTATACGCAAAAGCATAGAACTTTCTGATTGAACTTTTAACAGTAGAACATCACGCCAAAATCCTCGGAAGCTTTGACACCATTGCATCTCGTTCCAACACATTAACACCTGACCCAGAGGTAGCAAACAAACGGTGTGATGCCTTTTCTTAACACAAAAACCACAAGAATCGGCATAAGCAACGTAAAATGTTTGGGCTTCTTCGAAAGAGGGGAAAAACATCCCCTCCTTAGGAACGTTTGTCGGCTGCTCCACTTGGAAAGACACATGAACGATTTCCATCAAAGCACAGAGGTAGGACCACAGAAGAGAAGGGAAGAAAAAGGAAGACGCATGTTGAGATTTATAACAAGTCTCTTGTGCTGTGTAGGAGAGCCAAAATGTTCATGGAAAATGAGTGATTTGAGACGCATTAATGAGGGATGGAGGGATGTAGACAGTTGTACTAAACGAGGAATAAAATAAAAAATAAACTTTTTCTGTGGAGACTGCCAACTCAAACGCGTCTGCTGACTGGGCTGACCACATAAGCGCGCGTCCCGTCCGCTAATCGTTTTCCAAAACAAAACCAATCTATTTTACCGCTGAATTATGTTTAACCAGAAACTCCAAAATCCAACTCCCACACGCTGAATCACCAGTGGACCCCAACCATCATGCCCACCACCCTTCGCCCTCCATCCTTCGTCTCCCCCCGGCGCCGCCTCGACGAGGCCCTCTCCGATCTCCACCGCGTCTCCAACCCCAACCACACCAAACAAATCCACGCCCAAACCCTAAAACACAACCTCCATGCCGACCCCCACGTCGCCCCGAAGCTCGTCTCCTCCTACGCCCTCTCCCGCAACCTCCCCTCTGCCGTCGCTGTCCTCCGCCTCGTCCCCGATCCCTCCACCCACCTCTTCAACTCTCTCCTCCGCGCCCTCCCCGACCCCTTCCCCCTCTTCAGACACATGCTCTCCCTCTCCCTCCCCCTCGACTCTTTCACCTTCCCTCCCCTCCTCAGATCCGTCCATCCTCACCTTGCTTCTGTCAAAGCCGTCCACGCGTGTGTCGTCAAGTCTCGTGTGGAGTTCGATATCTTCGTGCCGAACTCGCTGCTGGACGCGTACTCCCGGTGCGGGAGGGATGGGGTCGGGGAGGCCTGGAAGGTGTTTGTGAGAATGAGGGTGAGGGATGTCGTGAGTTGGAACTCGATGATTGCCGGGCGGGTTCGTGTGGGGGATGTCGAGGAGGCGAGGAGGATGTTCGACGAAATGCCCGAGAAAGATGTTGTTAGTTGGAATACGGTTATTGACGGTTATGCTAAGGCGGGGGATGCTGAGGAGGCGTTTAGGGTTTTTGAGAGGATGCCGGTGAGGAACGTGGTTTCGTGGTCGACTGTTGTTAAGGGTTTTTGTAAGAAAGGGGATGTGGAATTTGCGAGGATGTTGTTTGAGAAGATGCCGGTTAGGAATTTGGTAAGTTGGACGATTATGGTGTGCGGTTATGCCAGGAATGGGTTTGCGATGGAGGCGGATGAGATGTTTGATCGGATGGTGGGGTCGGGGTTGAGGTTGGACGTTGCTGCGTTTGTTAGCGTTCTGGCTTCATGTGCGGAGTCGGGGTTGTTGAGGTTGGGTGTGAAGGTTCATGAGTATGTCGTGGGGAGTGAGTTGAAGTGGACCACTCAATTGTGCAATGCGCTGCTCGATATGTACGGGAAGTGTGGGCATTTGGAGGAGGCGTGGGGTGTGTTCGAGGGGATGGAGTTGCGTGACCGGGTTTCATGGAATTCTATGATTCAGAATTTGGCGGTTCATGGGCATGGGGAGAGGGCGCTCAAACTCTTTTCAATAATGGAGAGGGAAGGAGTGGCTCCGGATGGTGTGACTTTTATTGGTGTTTTGTCCGCATGCACGCACATTGGTTTGGTGGAGGAGGGCCGGCAGTACTTCTTTGGCATGGAGAAGGATTACGGGGTTTTGCCTCAAGTCGAGCATTACGGATGCATGGTGGACCTTCTCGGGCGAGGGGGGCTACTAAAGGATGCGTTTGAGCTTGCGAACAGTATGTCGTACGAACCCAGTGCTATCATCTGGGGATCACTTTTAAGCGCGTGTAGGACTCATAATAATGTCAGCCTGGCTGAGGAGGTTGTTAATCGATTGATTAAAATGGATGCCAGTGATGCGGGTGTGTATGCGATTATGTCGAATATATACGCAAATGCTGGATGTTGGGACGGCATGGCGAAGATGAGGGTCGAAATGAAAGGTGCTGGAGTTCAGAAACCAGCAGGTTCTAGTTTCATTGAGGTTGACAATGTCGTCCACGAGTTCACGGTTCGGGACCATTCACACCCACAATCTAGAAGAATTTTGAAGATGCTTAGGAGACTAGGAAATCATCTTAGACAGGCTGGTTATGTTCCAAAAGTGCAGCTGGTGAACTCATGAAATCTAAAGTGGGAACAAAATTTTGATGATCATGCGAGAATATCGACAATGATAAGCCTCTGAAACAGTGCGTCTGATTGGTAGATAACAAAGTGATAGTAAATTCTAAGAGAAGAGATGGTTGCTGCTGAAATGTTTTTGGAGTGCGTATGAGGCAATTATTCGTCTGATTCTCAGTGTCGGTCAGTTTGAAGGAACTATTCAGGCTTCAAACTTCAAAGGTTGTGTTTTTTCATCTAACTGTAATATTTTTTTTTTATAGTATTTAATTATTCTTTTAACATCCCCGTTTTTATAATCATGTAAACGTTGAGGATGTGAAAGCAGTGCTGCTGTTGCAAAATGATTTTTTTTGTTGTTCAAGGTTTCTCGCTGAATATTTTGTTCTTGGACATGCATGCTACTTAGGTATGGGTTATCTATATCAACACAACAAAGGTTAGGCTATGGAAGTTGCTGCCCGATAATCTTAATTAGCAATATCCCGTGCAACACGTGCATTTGCAGGTTGCGCAATCTCTTTTCAATATTTTCAAATGGTATATCCGTACATCATATATTTTTTAGTAAAACTGTACTACGTAGATATCCACAATTAGTTTTTATGTACATTGTAACAATATAATTGCACAATTTTAATGTCAAAAATTATCTTTGTAGAATCAGGGTTAAAAATTACATCTTAAGTTGATTAACCATAACACCTGAAAATTTTAAAAAAAAATTGAGGCAAATATTATGTACTGGAACTAAGATGTCGCAAACGTTAATTAGTGAGACCACAAATCTACCACAGTAAAACTGATAAGGAATAATTTTTGGGGAAGATAATAAATACCAGACCTTGGTAACGAACTGATTCAAGTTTACTCTTGTCGAATGGTTCTTCTCCAGCTGCTGCAAGAAGAAAGTTAGGGTTTTGGACAATAGAAATCAAACACATGGACATTTTAGAGCCTTATTATCCTATAGTCATGAAGCACCAACACACCCTACAGTTTTAGATACAATTATGACTTTACTTCGGGAACCAATCATGATAGAAAATACTTCGAACAACTATTAAAAAAAGTTGGGCTTGAAGTCATTTAAATGTTCAAAGAAGTGGAATACAAATCTCATTTGCATTTCCGAACCATGAAACCAACCAACTATATATATTTTCGACAAACCTTATATAGGAAAAACAAGAAATACCTATGACTAAAAAACCCCATGACAACATAACAATTTACTCTTTTCTAAAGTAGCAATCATTTATGGATATCAAAAATTATCTCAATATCTATGAAACTTTATCCTCATATTAAACAACATAATCCAATCACTCACATATGTATTTCAACAAAAAAAAACAATGTCTAAAAGTCAATGCGATAAGTGCCAATAAGTTAAAGCACTCGGATGCATGACACAACCACAGATGAAGCCAATTACCAGGATGGAAGTTCGTAGATGGTTTAGCGTTAGAGTATCCGTAAAGTTCCGTTTCTGAGCCAACATCAAGTTTGGGTTCCGATCCATCACATATCCCTTTCAGTTGCCAACATTCACCTATTATCACGTTCACTTATTTCAGTCCACTGACCCACAATATTTATCTATTATCACAAAATTTAAGTTGATAAGTGTTGTAGTAGTGAACTCATGTCATTATATCTCACACTAACATTATCATGTAAGGCAATGTGAGATATAACTTTTGGACACCAGATGTCATCATCAAGATCAAGTCAATTAGTCACCAGCCGTTGTAGGATTCGGTCGCTAAGTAAAGTTATTTAAAAATAATCCAGACATCTTTAAACCAAACCATTCTCTAATTCTCTTCTACCCATCAAAATCCACCTTTGGACAACAAAGGTCATCTCAAAACGCATCAAGAACACTTAAATTATAAATTTCACACCGTAGCTTACATAGAAATTTTCCTTCAATGTTTTTGGGAACTACTAAACGTCGCCCCAAAACTACTTAAATCGCCCCTTCAAATTACCAAATTGCCCTTAACAATATATTTAATATCATATCGTCATGTGTCTTTAAACAAGGTTATTGACTCAGTTTTACTAACAATCCTAGTACCAACACCATGAAAATGTCTGGCGAAACACCTAGATCAGGCGAAGTGACGGAGGGAATTTTTTTTTCCGACTCGGGCGTCTGGCTAAGACGCCTGTACCATCGTGGAGGCGTCTGGCTAAGACGCCTCCACCATAGTTGAGGCGTCTTAGCCAGACGCCTCCACGATGGTATCGGCGTTTTAGCCAGACGCCTATACTATTGTCTAGGCGTCTGGTTAAGACGCCTCAACCATGGTGGAGGCGTCTTAGCCAGACGCCTCCACGATGGTACAGGCGTCTTAGCAAGACGTCCCGTTTTTTTAATTTTTTTTGTCAAATTAAAATTATACGGTGTGTCATCTCAAATTATTTGACGTTTCTTTACAAGTTTTCGGTGGTAACCGGTCGGATTACAATGTGTTTTTTACAAGTGATGAAGATTCAAAAAAATTCCAGATCCAACATTTTTTAAGATCCAAAATCCCCCAGCGGTAAAACATCATGACTTACAAATACCACCTCGACAGGTCGTTCGGGGGTCTCGCTCACCGATGAGCGAGCAGCATTCCACCTCGCCGGTGAGGTGGCGGGGGTGGCAAGGGGGTACCGCCCCCTGGAAATTTTTTGGATTTTGAAATTGTTGGATCTGGAAATTTTTGAATTTTCGGTGTACCGAAGGGGTATTGGACATCCGAATATAGTAAATATTAACTTATTAATTAATTAATTTAACAATTATCTAAATTTATAATCAATTATCTTTTAAAAAAAATAATAAAAAATTACGGGCGTCCGAAGGAGCCGCCTCCTCGTAGGAGGGGGCGTCTGGGTAAGACGCCTCCCCATGGGGGAGGCATCGTACACAGACGCCTGTCCCATGGGCGGGGCGTCTGGGTAAGACGCCTCCCCCATGGGGGAGGCGTTTTACTCAAACGCCCCCTTCTACGTGGGGGCGGCTCTTTCGGACGCCCGTAATTTTTTATTATTTTTTATTATTTTTATTAAAAAGATGTTAGATATTTTACCAGATTCGAGTATACTGGGGCGTCCGTTGGCTCATTACTGACCTCCAAAATATTATTTTTTATGATTATAAGAGAAAGATGAAGATAGATGTGTGATAGGAGGGTAAAATGTCGCGTTATAGCAGTAGAAATGAGAGAATGATAAAATGGTAATTTCAAGGGACGATTTAAGTACTTTTGGGACGATGTTTAGCAATTCAGATGTTTTTATGGCCTCACGTGCACAAGCTCCCCCACGGAGGGCCATCAACCTGAATATTTTATTGTTTTTTTGGCGAAATATCCCTTAAAAACTCTTGTTGCGTATGGATATCGTCTGCATGAGTATTCAACTGCGTGACAACTTACCAATAATATTCTTACAGTTGCTTTTTGTTCAAAATGATTATTCATTAAAATAATGTTGATATGAAAGGAATGTATAACAATTTGGATGTTTATTGGGATTTTGAAATATATTTCAAATGACGACTTGCATAAAGATACATATATTTGCAACCTTTGAGTCAAGACGCGTTATTTTCCGTCAAAAAAACACGTCTGGTCTGGTGGCATGAAACTTGTTTTCCTAATTTCCCAACCGAATATTGTCCATTCAAGTGGAACCCAATATTCCAATCCCACTATCTAACTTCCACTCAACTGCCTTTTATATGGTGAATGTTGTTGACCAACCCAAAACTTTCCGATCATTGAAAAATGACACCACATCTAATCATCTTTCTGTTGGTAGGGGGATCTATAATGCACTAACACGACACCGATTACACGTACCACGAAATATATAGAATATTGATTACGGAATTAACTTCTGACCATCTCCCAATCGTAATGCAACAAGTAAACACAAATAAGATGAAATAGCAAGTAATCACACAACACACCTGAATCAAACCACGACACACGTGATTTTACAAGGTTCGGCAAGATGCCTACGTCCTTGGGGGGGTCTCCTGCGAGTTTTCTTTCCTTGAAGCTCTTCTCCAAAAAGAGAAGTCTCCGAGATTACAAACGATCGGAAGTAATATGTCTCTCAAAGCACTCTAGATCTCTCTCTAGCCTAATCTCTCTCAAGGGAATAAATATTGTATGTTATGTTACAAGATTATGGCGAAAATCCTATTTATAATGAGCTAAATTCGTACAGAGAATAATTCAGATCGTGCATAACTGCCTGAAAACGGTCGACCGTTCCGTGCTGCTGAATAGCGCCTGAAGCTCCTGGACGTTTTCGGTCGACCGCATGTCCAACACCGGTCGACCGATCTGCATGCTGATTTTCATCTCGCAGCTACTGTCTCTTTTCGGTCGGCCGCGTGCCCAACACCGGTCGACTGAATCTTGATCAATCCTGAGCCCCAAATCTCTTGGCGTTTTTCGGTCGACCGAATTCCCAGAACCGGTCGACCGATCCTTAATCTGTTCCAAGCCCCGTGACTCCTGGAGTAATTCGGTCAACCAGACACTTAAGTTTCGGTCGATCGATTCTCCCAGAATTCCTGTATTAAGCAATTATAAACCAATTCCAACACTTTCTAAGACTTTTGTCTTTGCTTGGACCAAACAAGCCACACCAAGATATAATATGTGATTACTGATTAGGTTGGAGTCCTTCCTTATCCCATCATTAGTCTTGATACAGTTTTCAAATTATTGTTGTTTTCGTTCAACGTTGGTAGATGATTTTGGATTTCACTTTCAACAGTGTTTTCATCATTAGAAAAAGAGTGGTGGGTTGTAGAGAGGGACACTTTGAGGGTTTATGTTGTAATTTTGTACCGGATATGGAAAGTTTGGATCGTGAAAGTTTCTTGTGTGACTTTTCAACTTCAATAAAGAAAATATAAGATTGATTGAAGATTTGAAGGTACGATAAATATGAAACTTGAAGTGATCGTTGGTCCATTAAAAAATTGTAGTTGGATTGGTTCTCCATCTTAAAACCTTGTCTATAGTGAAATTAGCTTGTAGCTCACTGCTCACCAACACCCAAAATCTTAGGATCCTATTGAAATTTGGACATTCAACTTAGTATGTGTTGGATAATCAACATTGATTATATTTGGACATGACTGACATCCAACTAGTTATATGAGAATTGATTTTCAGTTATAATGTTAGGGCAATGTAAGTATTTTGAGAAATATTCTACATTTAAAAGATTTAATTTTCTGCAATCAAAATCGATTAAAAATTCAGCTCCCAATTTATCTTTAGGATCGCTTTCTTAGGAAGTTGTCACCCACGAAGAAATCAGCCAGAAGTCAATTTATAAATATGATCCATCCACATTTGTTTGACAATGAAGGTGAAGAATGCTAAACATTAGGGGTGCATACCGGCCAAGTTGGGTCGGATCTACTTTCTGATTATTAGAATTATAAATCTTTCAATTTTGAAATCCGTATAGAATTTATATATAACGCATCTAAAGTCTAAACGCAACTTCGACGTACATTAGAGTTTGACTTGAAGCTTTGGTACTTGGTAGTTAGAGATGGAAATGTTGATTGATATTAAGAAATGTGCACTAGCAGTTAGATTGCTTTCTGGAAAGAGAACTGCAGCCAACTGCACTGTGGTAGGAAGATTATACCAAAGGTTATTTGCTTGGGTGTTACCAATAAATAACTAAATTGACTTTATGTCATCTGGTTTTGACTATTTAGCCTAATGTCATAGAAAATCAAATTATTTATTTTAATACCATAGGAAAATAAAATATTATCTTTATGTCAGTAAACCGTTAACTTTTCAGTTAACGTCGTTTAAATATATTAATATTTAATGATTTTTTTATGGAATTACCTTGAATAAACCAAATTAAGTTAAATAATTTGATTTTTCTATGACATTAGGCCAAATAGTCAAAATCAGGTGGCATAAAGTTAATTTAGTTGTTTCTTATTGACATCCAAACAAATAACCCTTATATAAACTACATATATGTAAAAAGTTTGCAAAATATGTACAAAGTTCAAAGGGTGGGGACACGTTAGGCATGCACTATTTGTATACTTTTATTAACCAAAATCTTCAACAGACATCTAAAACTGCATTGGCGTGGAGTATTATAAACTCCTAAACTATTTGACGTGCGTATTGATTATCTATTCTTCCGAAAGCATTGCATTACTATCTTATTTATGTCTACGTTGTATATGCCCTTGAGTGAGCTAACGTGCATGCGTAGATGACTAGATGGAGATGTGTCGCTGTAATTAGCAACAACCAAAGTATATCATTTCGGGTTAAAATGTGGGTGCATTTGGAACATATTTTTTAAATTTCTTTAAAGACCGATCTGAACTCTAACATGAACCATTACCATTCACCATGGAAGTGTTAGTAAAGTGTAATAAATTTCTACGAAAAAAGTTCAAATGAAGTCAACGCAAGCGTTCCTATATTTCTAGGACATCTCCCTTGACATAGAAGAGTGGAGGGAAGTTGAACATCATATTGAATTAAGAGGTAGGAATAAATGTAACTTATTTTTAAGGGTTAATTACAATTTGATATCCTAAATCATGACCTGATTTACTTTGGCATCATGAACTTTAAATGACGACAATTATCTCATTATACTTTCGTTCGGTAACACTTTTTCCATCTGAATTTGAAGAATATATTATTTTTCATATATTCTCTATATATTTCTCAATTTTTTGCATTGTATAACTAATACACTCGTAATCATATTTTTATGTTTAATTTTGAATCAAATTGGATGTCATATCCGGTTCAAATTTATGTCAAATGACTACAAATTCAACTCAAATTTTAACCAAATCAAACTTCCAATTTGATCTGAAATTTAATATAAAATTAGGATCGTAAGTGTTTTAGGCAAATAATGCAAAAAATGAATATATGTTAAAATAACAAATTCTTAACGTTCAAGCGGGGAGGGAACAACATGTTACAAAATGAAAGTATAAAGATGTAATTGTCGTCTTTTAAAGTTCAAAAAATAAAATAAAATTAGAACATAGTTCATGAGTCAAACTGTAATTAAACTTATTTTTAAAGTACGATTGAAACAAAATTATCCAAACAAAAATTTAAAAAGTCCGTTATGTTTAATATCCATTATCAGTTACTCCTGGTGAATATATAGTATGCCTCAACTTTGTCAGACAACAAAATCATGGATGAGACAGTTTTTCTATGTACCACTTTGATTATACCACTTTTTAAATTATCCCACGTTTTCTATCTCCATTATCCCACTTTTTAAATTATAATGTTTTTTGATAAGCAGTTGATGTGATTAATAAAAATTTCTTTGCTGTGAGCGACAACAGAGAAAATAAAAGATACAAGCCTGATTGTTTCCCTATATGGGCTAATACAGAAGTTTATAGTAGTGTTCTAAGGCCATCTTTAATCCCAACCCTAAATATCTTTACACCTCAGCTTTCTTTCTTTGCCACGTCAGCAAAAAACACTATGCAACCCACAACCCAACCCAACCCATTTTTCTCTTCTTAACCCCAACCCCACTTTCAACACTCTCTCTCCTCCACATCATTTCTTTTTACCTCATTTTCTATATCAACATAATAATTCACAAACTATTAAATTTATTATTTTTATAATAACTTAATCTAATTAACTAACAATAATTACGAACACCACATAATAATTAGATTTTATTAAAATTCGACAATTACATATTATAATAATTCAAAGATAAAATATTACAATACATATTACAAACATAATTAATTCTCATTCCGTCCAAAACGTCGCCATATATTCTCGATCAAATCGGCTCGCAATGCCATATGTTTTTGAGCGTTGCGAACTCGATCTCTGTTACGCAGATATTTGTTAATATCCACGATACACTCAGTGGAATACTGGAGACCCGACGGGTTTGAACTTTCACCGATTTCTTGAGGGCGCTCATGTATAAATTCGTTTATATCCACCAACTGTTCATAAGAGTCGCGTTCGTCCTCCACGATCATGTTGTGCATGATTATGCATGCAACCATAATTTTACCGAGAATGTCTGGAGTCCATGCTAACGACGGTTTTTTCACGATGACGAATCTTGCCTGAAGCACTCCAAATGCACGTTCCACATCTTTCCTTGTTGCCTCTTGAAATTGGGCAAATAATTTATCTTTAGGTGTTTGAGGAAGGATGATTGATTGCATAAATGCTGCCCATTTTGGATAAATACCATCTGTAAGATAATAACCCATATCATACGAGTTATCATTCACTTCGTATCTCACAGGTGGTGCGTGGCCCTCCAGAATGTGATCGAAAACTGGAGAGCGTTGGAGGACATTGAGATCGTTACACGATCCTGGGATCCCAAAAAATGAATGCCAAATCCAAAGGTCGTAAGATGCAACAGCTTCCAGAACAAGTGTCGGTTTTCCGCTTCGACCTTGATATTGTCCATGCAGTCTTTTTTGAATATTAATCACTTGCAAAAAAAACTCAGTGTAATTTGACCCCGTTACCACCAAAAATCTTGCAACAGAACCTCAAATAATTTGAGATAACACACCGTATAATTTTAAGAATTTATTTATATTTTATTATTAAAAAATACGGGCATCTGACTAACACGCCTCCACCAACGTGGAAGCGTGTGGCTATCACGCCTCCACCTATGTGGAGGCGTCTTAGCCAGACGCCTCCACGTTCGTGGAGGCGCCTCGCTAAGACGCCTCCACCATGGTGTAGGCGTCGTATCCAGACGCCTCCACCAAGGTGGAGGCGTCTTAGCCAGACGCCCGAGTCAAAAAAAGAATTCGCCTCCGTTACCTAGCGAGATTCAGGTATTTCGCCAGACATTTTCGTGGTGTTGGTACTAGGAATGTGAGTAAAACTGAGTCAAATACCTTGTTTAAAGACACGAGACGAAATGTGTATTAATTGATTTGTTAAGGGCAAAAAGGTAATTTTTGGGGCGATTTAAGCAATTTTCCGGCGACGAATAGTAGTTCCCATTAATAATGGTCGTGAGGAATAAAAACGATTTGAAGATTTAACATAAAACACATAATTCTTAAGTCACTTGCATCAATTTATGAAAGCAATTATACAAATAACATAAGTCAATCCGTTGTGTATCCCAATTATTTAAAGTAGAGTAAGGGCGAGAAGCTAGTTCAATTCTCATCCTATAAGAACAGTAATTGGTAAAATTAGAATTCACAACCTACTTTGGTGATTAAAATTAACTGAATTGCTATTCGTCGTCGTAAAACTACTTAAATCGCCCGTAAGATTACCATTTTGCCCCTCTACCCTTTCTACTAGTATAACTCCTCATTTCACTCTTTTAACACAACTTTCTCTTCATATCACACTTTTATTCACCAAATAGAATGTCTCGGAGGCCAGGGAAAGAGCCAGCGGACACCCCGGACTACTCACATCTGGTAAATTACCTTGTTTATTTCAATTAATTTTTTAATAAAAAAAGCATTTTTGGGTCGGGCGTCCGCGGGAACCGCCCGACCCAACGAGAGGGCGGCCGCCGGAACTGCCTCCCCCTTGGACTCCTTCTTTGATAACAAGTGTTTTCCAGAATGGATGAATCTGCTCTAAATAAATTCCATCACCTGACGCCAAACACTCGTACATGGTATATGCACAAGGAATCTCATGTGTTGTCAGGAAAGCACACCCACAACGATATTCAATTTCATCACTTAAGTCCTGCATTCTCTTCAACTCCTGAGTCATTAACGACAAGCAGTGATGCGAAACTCGGCCATTTATATGCTGAAACAGAGGACCTATGTAATGTGCCAAATTTCGACGTCTCGAATCTTCAAGAAAGTTCCGAATATTAGTCAGCTGCATTTCAATAGACGAGTTCACGCGGTCGAAAAGAGTGTCGAGAGCGGCAGTCGATGCAGTGATCCACTCTTTCAGAGCCGAATGTGCACTTTCCACCTTGCAATTCGTAGTGTTGCCGAAATGAAAAACTTGATTCGTCCAATTCAACACAAATTTTTCCTTATGCACCAACCACGTGTCTTCCACATACTTCGTCAGCACTGACCAGGAACTGTAAGAATCTTTCAGATTACGGACTGTTCTATCATAATCCGTCTGTGAATCAGAAAGCATGACTCTCCTCCACCTTCCACGCCTAAAACTCTCTGCAAGCTGCTTCTCCTTGCCGAATACGTGGTATGCGTAGTTATACACGTCTTTGTTGATATGCCAGGTGCATAGTAAATGAGCCGACTCAAGAAAAACCTCTGCCACTGGTCGCATCAGACCCATCTCCCGGTCCGTAATTATTGCTGTCGGGCTAACAATATCCAATAACATATCTCGCAACATCTCCAACACTCACCGGTAACTAGACTCGGTCTCATCCTGCAAAATCGCATATCCGACGAGGAAATTCATGTTTGTTGGAGTAACCCCAATCATCTCAAACAAAGGCATCTTGTATTTGTTTGTCTTATACGTCGAATCCATACAGATTACGAATGGGTATGTACGCAACAACTGAACTGAATTCGGATGTGCCAAAAATACGTGACTCAAGACATTAGTTTCTTCATCTGCCACAATCCAATGCAAATACTTATGCTGCACTGCCTCCCTGAGAAACTGCTGCGCGGGATTCCTGTCTTCAGATTTCGTCCTCCTCATGTACTCTCTGAAGTTGTAAATGCGCCTTTGATTCAAATTATCGTCCGAAAATTTCTTCTTTACCGCCAACAAAATGTTACGGGGTCTTGCTTGTGCCTCTGTCATATCACGAACAATTTCCTTTGCCACAGCACTAAGTCCGCTGACCTGTCGGTGACCCTCTGAATAAACTGTCAATGAGTGGTTGTGCTGCCCATAGATGCTACTAGAAACAATAACACATTCATCACGATCTCGTCGCTCCACCACTTTTACCAAAAATCGACAACCGCAACCTTTTCTTTTCGTATTCTTTCGCAGTGCAATACTCGTATCACGAGAACTCATCTCACGTCTGCGATCGCATCTGAGGTAATAATCTATCTGATTATCTGCTTTTGGTTTGCATGATGATATAACCAAAAAAAATCTGGCTCCGAGTGCAACTTGTTTCGCCTATTTACAAGCTTCCTCGATTTTTGTAAATATTTGTTTACATTCAAAAAGCTCACTGTAATCTACTCCATCACCACTGAAATCTTGCAACAGAACCTGAAAAAATTGAATTAAACAGAAAATAAAAAATAAAAAAACAGGCGTCTGTCTAAGACGCCTCCACATACGTGGAGACGTGTTAGACAGACGCTTCCACCTTTGTGGAGGTGTCTGACTAACACGCCTCCACATACGTGGAGGCGTCGGGCTAAACCGCCTCCACCTATGTGGAGGCGGCTTATCCAGACGTCCGAGTCGGAAAAAAAATTCCGCCCCGTTACCTTGCCGGATTCAGGTGCTTCGCCAGACATTTTCGTGGTGTTGGTACTAGGAATGTAAGTAAAACTGAGTCAAACACCTTGTTTAAAGACACGAGACGAAATCAGTATTAATTGATTTGTTAAGGGCAAAAATGTCTTTTTTGGGGCGATTTAAGTAGTTTTCCGACGACGAATTGTAGTTCCCAAAATTAACCTTACTACTTATTAAAAAATGTAACATAACATATATTTTGTAAGGGTTAACTATACAAATTAATACCCCTCAAAACAATCCAAAAGAACAACCACAACCTACTTTAGCAAACTAAAGTTCATTAAAAAAAATCCATCTTTTCCTCTACTTTTCCCATTCGACCTTTTCTTTGGTGCAACACGACCGGACAACAATAACAAGACCAGAGAACAAAAAGAAAAAAAAAGAGAGAAAGAAAGACCAGAGAACAAGACAAGACAAGACAAGACAAAAACCACATGCCGTGTGAAATAATCCGAAAGAGAAACACAAACAAACACCAAGCCAACACCACCTCTTTAGCTCCCTCATACATAGATAGAGTCCATAACATGATAAGTGAGTCATGTCACTCCTTGAAAGCACACACCCCAATCTAACATGCTTCACAATCCTACTCCTCTCCACAGGTATTTAAAATTTATTCGCTTTCATGTTGTTATGATTTGTGTCATAATTTGATGTTTTGAATTAGTTATTGGAGCAAGTCTAGAGGTGGACAAGGAAGTTCTAGTGAGCCTCAAAGCGTATTTGTTGAAGAACAACCGTGTCAACCGGGGCGATTATGAGCAATGGAATGAATCCGAACCGAGCCCGTGCAAGTGGACCGGGATCACCTGCCGTGGTGGTCGGGTGACCGGTATCGACCTCCATGATTCCTACGTTTCCTGCGAGTTTTTTGGGAACTTCTCCGGCCTCTCCCTGCTTTCCCACCTTGACCTCTCCCGTAACACCATACATGGCTCTCTCCCCTCCGATCTCAACCAATGCAAGAACTTGAGGTATCTCAATTTGTCGCATAATATAATCTCCGGGGACATGAGGCTCCCGGGGCTTACCCGGTTGGAGGTTCTCGATGTCACGGTTAACCGGTTTTCGGGCGGAATAGGAGTGAACTTCCCGGGGATTTGTAACAATTTGGTCACTCTTAACGTCTCTATGAATAACTTCACATGAGATGTGATCGACTTTTTGGTGAATTGCCCGAAAATTGAGTTTGTTGATGTAAGCGCGAACGGATTCAACGGTACTATTCGGTCAGGCGTATCGAGGTTCCGGGAGTTCTCTGCTTCGGAGAATTATCTGTCGGGGCGGTTGTGGCCGGGCACGTTTAGAGAAGGCTGCCGACTGGGAGTGTTCGACGTGTCGAAAAACGATTTAACCGGAGAATTGCAGGAGAGTGTGTCGAATTGTGGGAACTTAACCTCTTTAAATCTCTGGGGAAATCAGTTTTCCGGTAGGATTCCGGCGAGGATCGGAACGTTACGGAAGCTTGAAGGATTGTTTTTGGGGAGCAACCGGTTCGACCGTGACGTACCGGTTGAGCTCCTTAACTGCACCAATCTTGTCTTCCTTGACCTCAGCAAGAACAACTTCTCCGGCGATGTTCAGCCGGTTTTCAGACGGTTCACGGAGGTGAAATTCCTAGTCCTCCACGGGAATTCGTACACCGGAGGGATCGTTTCTTCCGGAATTCTGACACTTCCGATGGTTGAGAGACTGGACCTGAGTTACAACAACTTCACCGGACGTCTACCCATCGGAGTTGTGGCGATGCCAAGGTTAAAGTACTTGATACTCGCCTTCAACCGGTTCTCCGGCGATATTCCCGCTGAATTCGGGAGCATGGCTAGCCTCCAGGCGTTGTATCTCTCGTACAATCAACTAACCGGAAAGATTCCGGCAACGGTTGGGAATCTCACTTCTCTACTTTGGCTAATGCTCGCGAACAATTCTTTGGTCGGAGAGATTCCGGCAGAGATCGGAAACTGCCGGAGTTTGCTTTGGTTGAATTTGGCGAACAACAAATTGATCGGGGGAATTCCGCCGGAGATATCGAGTATCGGAAGAGATCCCAGCCTGACGTTCGAGACGAACCAGAGAGACGATCGGGTCACTGCTGGGTCGGGTGAGTGCTCTCGATGCGACGGTGGATTCCCGCCGATTACCCGCCTTTTGTTGATACAATTACAAATATGATCATGTAATACAGTGGGTTACATATGTCGAATAAATATTCCATAAGGATCCAGATAAAGCCAACATACAAAAACATGTAAAGGAAAACAAGAAACGAAGGAACATGAATCAGAAACGACCTCATAGACCGAGCCGTCGGAAGGCGACTTGCCTCAGAGAAAATATCGGCCCACATACCAGTGCGTTTGATGGTCTGCCGGTTTTCTCCCAGGATAGAACGGTCTCACCGTCGAACAGGCGCACACCGGAGTCGACGGACCTCGAAAGCAGCGCGAAACCTCGCAAGAATTAGACGTTGAACAACTTTGGATTCGGGGAAGGGAAATCGCCGGAGAAGGACAGTTTCCGTAGAGATGATGGGAAAATAGAACGTGTGTATTATTTAGGAGGAAACTGTCATGATATATATATATGTATTTATTCTTGTAACCGTCAAGGACTTAATTGCAAAAACAATTACCTTGAGGTCCAAAAATAAATACACCCATCACCCTGAGGCTAAAGCCTCTAATTCCCCCCAAATCCCCCGCTGCCACGTCACGTCACGTCACGTCACGTCACGTCACGTCACGCCACGCCTCGCCTCGCCTCGCCACGCCCCGACCCGGACCGGGACGGGACGGGCGCGCGCGCGAGCGTGTGTGGAGAATTCTCTTCTCCTCTCTTTCCACCTACAAAGTGACAAGTGAATAGTATGTTTATCAACATCCTTCAACTTGTTAGCTTTGCCAATGTGAGACTAAAAAGTAGAGGTGAGCACATGGCACATGGGGCAATAGTTCTCATCTTCATCTCAACATTGGATTTCTTCAATTGAGCTATTCATGGGCCTAGCCCAAACTCAATATTCCAACACCTTTCAGCTTTGTGTACACCATCATGACTAGGAAGAGTTGCCGGAGCACTTGGGATAGTCTTCTTAAAGGAAGAGGAATCGTTCCGGTTTGCACCAACTCCTCTTCTCGGTATCGGACTTTGAAAACTTCCGGTTATGTCATTTTAACCGGTAACCAGTTGTCCGGTCGAATTCCTTCGGAAATCGGAAGGTTGGCGAATTTTAGCCTAATTCACGTCGACAACAACGAGCTGTCGGGTGAATTACCACCCGAGATCGCGCATCTTCCTCTCAACGTTCTAAATGTATCACATAACCGTCTCTCCGGCAACATTCCGTCGGAAATCGGACACATCAAGTGCTTGCAAAATCTCGACTTGTCGTACAACAACTTCTCCGGCATCTTCCCGGCAAGCTTCGACCAATTAAGCGAGCTAAGCAAGTTCAACGTTTCTTACAATCCTCTCCTTACCGGAACCATACCGACAACCGGTCAAATGGCGACGTTCGACAAGGAATCTTTTTTAGGGAATCCCTTGATTGTTTTATCCGCCCGGTCGAGCGGAAACCGGTCGACTGGCATAAATCCACATGAGCACGACAAAGGCGGTGGCAAAAGCAGGCCAAGAAGAATTGTGGCGTTTTTCGTGTTCCTCGGTCTCTGCGTTGCTTTCTTCGTCTCCGGAGTCCTCTCTTTAACCATATACCTCGTCGTCCGATCGCCCCCATCCGATCCAAATGCAATTCTCCCATTAGAAGACCACCAATCGACTCAATGCCGCGCCAAAGTGAATCCTTCGCTCTCGTCCTCGTCCGCGTCCTCGGCCAGAATAAAAGTGTTCCAACTCAACGACGCAACTTTTACTTACCCGGACATAATCGCGGCCACGAGTAAATTTTCAGATGACACCGTTATTGGCACCGGAGGGTATGGGACGGTGTACAAGGGGACGCTTCCGGATGGGCGGGTGGTGGCGGTTAAGAGACTGCGGCGGGAGGGGTCGGAGAGCGAGATGGAGTTTAAATCGGAGATGAAGGCGCTGCCGTGGCCGCACCCGAACCTGGTGGCTCTACATGGGTGGTGCCTTAATGGGCCGGAGAAGCTGCTTGTGTATGAGTACGTCGAAGGTGGCAGCCTTGACGATATCATTACTGATACAACCAATTTTTTTAGTTAGCGCTTTTGTTTTAGTTACCTTTTTTTTGGAAAACATTTGCTTAGGTCAATTTCCCTTTTCTATAATAATTAATTTAATAACCATCTTCAAACTTCCCTAATCTCAAATTATATTTTTGTTAATAAAGTTCGACTCTGTGACTGGTTCATTGCCCTTGTCGAGTGTCCATCAAGTTATTGGTCATAGTAAGAATTTGATCTTAAATAATTGGATTGCATCTCAAGTTTAGTTAGTATATTATATCCAAAAGAAAACAATAAACAAAGAAACGTTGCTTTCCATTATGATAATGATTAATGATAGTATTCTTTATGTAGACAGAGGCATGTCCCCCTGGGATGACGAATATGGAAGTAAGGTTGTAAATGAGGCGGGTAAAATCCGTCCCAATCCGTCTAAATCGGGTAGCGGTGTAAAAAACTCAACCCACCACTTATCAACCTGAATATCCGCCAAACCGACTAATAAACGGGACGGGTAGCGGTTGTATTTTCTACCCGTTCCGTTTACCCGTCTAAGAATTTAATAAATTAAATAATAAATATTATATATATACACTTATATACCATATACATATTCTCTAATCCCTAATTTACTAATAGTGTTATAAAGTTGAATTTATTATAAATTTATGGTGTTCATCACATTGGTAATGTTTTTAAGGTGCTAATGTGTCATGTTTTTAATTTATAGTGTTATGAAAAGAAGAAGAAAAATATATAAAAAATCCATTTATTCATTTACCCGCTCCGCGTAATCCGTTTACCCGACCCGCCCCACCCGCGTAACCCGTTTACCAAATCTTAGGCGGGTCGGGTAGCGGTTTAAAAAAAATTCACCCGATCCGACCTGACTTACCAACCCGCCTACCTTAGAGGGGTCAGGTAGCAGTGGGTTCTAAACTCGACCCGACCCGTTTACAGAACTATATCGAAGTATGGAACTTAAAGTATTCTGAGAATAAGTCCCTGGTAAGAAACAACTCTAATGGTAAGGAAACTGAAGGAAGGGTGATCCTTCCCCCATTGCCCACGCACATGGAGTTATATATAGCTTTTAGACAATGATCTCCATACTACTATACTAGTGCGTTTGGTAAGATCCTTGGATTGATACCCCTTACACGTCTCTATATATAATATGGCCATTAATTAATAATGACAGCTGATTACCCATAAAATTTCTTATAATTAGTTAAAAAACAATCGACGTAATTCTTTCATAAAGTAATTGTAGAATTCTTGTTTCAACATTCTATTTTTGACATTTTGTGGACGCCTAAAAAATATGAGTTAAGAGTATGTTCAATCTATTACCTTGACCAAAAAAAACCAATCTAGCTCGTCATCTCTTTAAAACTCACTTATTTATCAAGTGAAAATAATAGACAACTTTACTGAAGCGTGATAATATCAACTCAAAATTAAATGATGATAAGTAAACGGATTCTACAACTTATAACTTAACAAAAAGCCAACAAATTAATTGATGTATAACTATTTTCTAATATTTTCCTGCAAACGTGGTTGAAATATTTTTCCCCTTTATATCTACACGTGGACAACAAAAATGATGGATGTGACCAAAAAATCATTTAGTTTTAAGTTGAATACCCACGTTATTAATTTACTAATTTTTGCAAACACTTATAGATAAATAAAGTACTGTAGAACCTAGACTCTTTAAGTTGAACTACGCGACATATATTCTTGAAATCTTGTGAGATCAAGTCTTCTTTCACAACTAACGTGAAATCATTCTCTTTAACAGATTCGGGTGGAAGCAACGGTTAGCAGTGGCGATCGGAGTGGCACGGGCGCTTGTATTCCTCCACCACGAGTGCTTCCCAGTGGTCGTGCACCGCGACGTGAAGGCCAGCAACGTGTTACTGGATGGGGAGGGGAGGGCAAAGGTGACGGACTTCGGACTATCACGATTAGTGTCCCCAGAGGACAGCCACGTGAGCACAGTCGTGGCTGGCACGGTGGGGTACGTGGCCCCGGAGTACGCGCAGGAGTGGCGGGCTACGACAAAGGGGGACGTGTATAGTTTTGGGGTGCTGGCCATGGAGCTGGCGACTGGGAGGCGGGCGGTGGAAGCGAGGGAGGAGGAGTGTTTGGTGGAGTGGGCGAGGCGGGTTGGGCTGTCGGGGTGGCGGAGACGGGTGGAGGTGGAGGAGATGTGTGAGTTGGTGGGGGTTGGGATGAAGTGCACGTCGGAGTCACCCCATGCACGGCCTAACATGAAGGAAGTGTTGACCATGTTGGTCAACATTTCCAATGATTTTGACCGGGATTTTCGTAGGTTGACTTCTTGATCATGTGAATTTGAGTTATTTGATAGTGTTTTTTATTTGTTTGTGTGTGTGTGTTTTATACGTGTACTTTAGAATATAGATTTACCAAGTGATTCTTTTGTAATGTAGTCTTGGTTGCCATGCAGAGCTTATACTTTTTGTACTTTTTTTGTTGTATTGTTGATGGATTTTAACTTGGGTCCTTTGACAGTATCGTATCTATTTTTATATTTCAAATTAACAAAATTCAGATGGTTTGGAAGATTGGAAATTCTACGATAAAAAAATTAGAAGCAAAGTTTATTTTTATATTTCAAATTAACAAAATTAGAAGCAAAAATTATCCTTTTTTTGTAGTTTTCAGTCAAGACTAAGACAGATCAGGTTGAAAGAGATTTGAGATAGAGACTAAGAGCACCCTTAACGTGCCCTCTGATTGGGTTTTAATTTTTTTTTAATATTATAAAATGTTAACATATGTTAATAATTATTTTAAATCGTTTTTTCAAAAAAAAAATTATGAAAATATGTTTTTTATTTGTTCTTATTTTTTAAGAATTTTTAATATTTTTTATGTTTTACCTAAAATTGATTCCCAAATGACGTGGAGTGGAAAAAATGTAGGGTAATTGGATTGTTTTTTGATGTGGTTAAAAAATTTATTGAAAAATTGATTTATACTGACGTGATTTGTAGTGAGAGAAAGAAAAACTGATATAACTAAGAGAGAAAATATGACATCCGGAAAGTACGGGGCGTAAGCAACGGTGATCTTAAGTTTTAAAAGCGGCAAAGATAGGAGGCATCATCACATTGCTTTCGCAAAAAGTTCACTGGCAGCTTCACGGCTTTATTTACTGCGATCGGTTTGGAATGTCACCTTCAGTTCAATAAAGTAAATTGAGAATTGTTTATTTTATTTTAATGGGTTTGAAATGTCCTTTTTAATTTATAACGGATTCGGTGGAGATCGACATGATTTTTAAAGAGTGAAGTTATAATGTTAAGACTTTTTCTTTCTTTTTTTCTTCTTCTAATAAATCTCTCAAATATCTGTAAACCACTATATTTTTCTTCACTTCCATGAAATAAAACACATTGTAATCTCTTGCCACAGCATTTTTAAGTACCCAAACTCCAAGATGAGAGACATGAGTAAGACATATTAGATGAAATTGACATGGTTTCATTCACAGCGAATGGCAAGATGGGACGTAGAAAAGGTTGTATGAGTATGATGATCAGTTACATAATATTAACCCTCTTGGAAAGTTGGTTCTGTATTATACTATTATGTGCACAAAGTTTGTGCCTCCTTTTAGCAACGCGAGTTCTGTACTTTTTTCAGATGAAAATGATTAGTGTACATATTTTAACTACTAATGAATTCTACCAAAACAAAGAAATCGAAGGAAATAAAATGGCCAATTAATAAATTTTAATTAACAACATAAATGAATGGAACTAATGTACAAATTATACATATTTACTTGATTTTAAATATTAACCTGACAGCTACACAACAACAATCCTATAACAGAAGAAAATCTTACATTATATGCATAGTAACTTGTTAAACATGTCTGACGATGAATTCGATTTCATCCTGCAAACCCTTTTCACTGCCACCGCCTCGTCGATCTTCCTGGAGTGGTACTTGGCTGAGTGGTTATTGTTCTTCTTCCATCTAAATTTCAATTCATTGCATAGAACACAAAGGTGTAAGATCCCATAATAAATAGTTTTTTGTCACTCAAAATAGTTGTACAGTTAAATATATACGACAAAGCCCAATGTTTGTGAGTACAAACAACGGTCGTTTTTCTATTGATAAGGAGCTTTTAGTTCTGTACAAGTCATGCAAAGGTTATCGAAGATTCGAAGACTATAATCTAGGAGTTGCTTCTGTCATTAGTTTTTGTTATAGACAGAGAAGATATGAGCATGGCAAAAGTGTGTTGCTCTTAAGAAACCAGATATATTGTAAAAAGGCCAAAACAAGAAATATTTTAATTATATAAGGAAAATAAAATAAAGTTTGCAAAGAGGGGAAAAAATCAAACACTACGCACTTAATGTTGTCTTCAACGAGTCTTTAAATTTTGGTGGGACTAATCCTGTCAACCTGGTCCTCTCTGTTGGTGATCTATGGGTATGTTGTCGAATTCTCGACCTAAAAACAAAATCACAGATAATAAGAGACATATAGCAAAAGTATATGGAAACTAACTACGAACAGAAACAGTTAATCCGCGGAATGCACCATTCCGTGATGGAAGAAATTTACATTGCATTGAGGATGGTAACTATGAACAGGAAATCAGGAGCAGTTTGCTCTCATGTTCCTCGCATCGATCAGACGATTATCAGAAGCTCTTCTTTCGACTACACTAACAAAATCATCATAGATTTTTATGGTTGAACCTCACTACTACCTACTAAGGTCAATTCCAGGAAAAAAATTGATACTGCGTCAATGAACATGCTGTACAAAGACAGAGACTATATTATTTAGCAGGTGTCAACCTCTGCTGGTTAACACTTAAATATTTCACTACTTAAAATAATAATAATAAGGGGCTCAAATGAAGAACGACCCATTGTTAGTTCTTCATTTGACCAAAACCATTTATTATTATTATTTCACTACTTATCTGAGTAATGGGCATGAAAACCCCTTATGAATTATCTTGACTTCTTCATTTGATTATTGACTTCCATTTATGTTTCAGTCTTAAAATAAGGAACCAGATAAAATCAGCTTTTGTGATATTGAAAAGCATATTCTTCTATTGGACTACAACACACGAAAATGGAAACCAGTGGAATGAAGGTTTCTTATTTTATAATATGGGTGTACTTACTTAGTACTCTCCATTATTCTGTCGATCTCTGAAAAGTCTTCACTACTACTTGTCGAACCATCCGTTTCAGATCCCCTAGTATGTCCTGCATTTGAGATGCTGTTTGATTTCTTCTCATTGTCAACACCATTAGATATCTCCACAAGGCTTGTGTTCCTTGTAAGTGGTTTTGCTTTCTCTTGGTGCCATCCGTTGTCCATTGACTGGAAATACAAATCGAATAGGTTACATTATGGTAATTCTTAAAATGAGAAAATAATAGTCAGTTAAGTCATACATTTGTTTGGCTGTAGATATCCTGGTCATGATGCTTGTTTCCAAGGGCAAGGTGGGCACCAGAAGATAAAGACAAATGCCTGGAGTTAAGTTCCCTGAGATCACGCAGCTTTTCAATCTCCTCGTCTTTCTTCGATATTGTATCCTTAAGTGTTGCAACCTGGAGAATAAACAGACTGATTGTGAATAATTCATTGAACACGCACACGGCTGAAAACATAGAATGAGTTAATAAACACAAAACATTTATCGGTTCAAATTTTTTAGTGACACATAAAAGACAGACATAACCGATTTTTTACTATGCACATGGTCCATCTTGTGAGGAAAAGTGTAGCCATTTGGATTAATTTCCACGATCATGAATATCACACTGTTTCACTTGATTAACATATAGGAGCAAAGCTGTATGTAAAAGAGTATGTATTGAAACAAATCTACAAAATAAGTGCACTAGTTCACTCTGTGATAATTTTGTTTGTAACCGATGCCAAGCAATTTGGCTTAAGTGAAGAAAAGAAGATAAATGTCTATTTCAGAAAAACCAATTTCTACATGACTTAAGGTATCCTAATATGACAGATAGATCATTTATAAGTAGAATAGAATTGTAAGGATAAACCAAATACCTGTTCCATCAGTTCTCTAACATCCTTGCTATCTTTATTGTTCCTTGCAGTACCAAGCTCAACACCTGAAACCCTTTCTGCAAATTTAAGGGTACTCATAGTCTCCGAATATGACTCGGTGTCAGGATTTATTTGGACAAACATAAGAGTCTTTGCATGCCCACCTGGTGTACAATCAAAACAAACCGATAACAAAATCAGCTTAATGTCAAGAAGGCTCAGTACATAAATTTAGCTTGTTAAGAATAAAGTATTACCTAGGGAGCTCTGAAGTAGTTGAGTTAGCTTGCTATTCCTATATGGTACATGGGAGCTTTTCTGTGAGAGAGCGGAAATTACATCACCAAGAGCAGACAAAGATTTGTTAATATGTTGTGCTTCTCTGAGTCTATCGCCAGTAACTTCCGATCGATCAACCCTTTCACTTCCGGCAAGATCTACTAAATGAAGACTGCCACGTAAAGATGCTCGAGTCTTCAAATCAGTACCCCTTACATGAACCGTTACAACACTGAAACAAGAATAAAAAGAGATATCACAAAAAGGTTGACTATGAAAAATATGTATACAGAGGTGCAAAATACAGAACCTGTGAGATCGACTGCTCCTCTCATTGAGAGCAGTGGCACTCATTGCCCTGTTTGTTTGCCCTATATGCATTAACTCAAGAACATCTTCGGTGGAGTTAACAGAATAAACACTAGCATTGGGGACAGCAAGTCCATTTGACTGAGAACAATTTCGAATCTCCAGTGTGTGCAAGTTAAGGAAATATTTTGTAAAAGCATTAAATTTTAAAGCAGAGTCAAATAAAAAAATACAAATCATACTTTCACCAAAATCCCAAAGTTGTAGAACAAGCTCGTTTTAACCATGCAAATATAACAGAATTTAAAAAAAGGATATCTTTTTTGTGATGTATCATTAGAGAGAAGGTCGCGCACTTGCTCATTGTAAATCTCGACCATTTGAACATCCACCTCATACACGAAAGTACCTTTACGATTTTTTGAAATATCAAAAAGATCATTCAGGGCTCGGTAGTTAACTCCCCAATTTTCCTTCGATGGTGAGGTCGGACCAGACTATATTACCACAATTGAGAAGATTATATTAAAACACAATAATATAAATTGCACCATAAATAACAAAAACTTAAGATAGTTACAGATGAACAAAGTTGTAAAATAAAGTTGTGTACCATTGTGTAGGTTTTTCCTGAACCAGTCTGTCCATAGGCAAAAATGCATACATTAAATCCATCTAGAGCTGAACGTATCAAAGGCTGAGTATCCAAATAAACCTCCTCTGTGAGTCACAATAAGAAGCTACAATTAATGTTGTTTGAGGATGCATAAAATATATCTAGTTATTTAACTTGTTAATCTTGAAAAAAGGTTGTAGTGATTTAAATTTTTTACCATTTCTTTCAACTACTAGGTCTAGAATGTGAAAGTTTCTTAAGATTTAGGAGAAATCTAAAAACAAATGCAAACAAGGAGATACAACAGGTAAAATTATAAGAAACCTTGAGAAGAATCTGGACCAAAGACCTTGTTGAACTTGAACATTCGTTGGCCATCTTTCCCTTGTTTAGAAGGATTCACAGTAAGCAATTCCCCATCTTCACCAATGAAATCAATTGTTGTTGATTTCTTACTTTCACCAGAAAGTAATGGCCGTATACGACAGTATACTCTAATGTTTCCTAATAAGATAGAGAGAAAAAATAAACACAAGGAAATGAAAATGTCAGGTTTGATCCACACAAATCTTCACCTCACCTTTCAATTCTTGCACCTCATTATACAATTTCCTATTTTCTGTAAGAACCATATCGTAATTTTGAGCAGCCCATCCAATTCTTTTGAAAGCATTTCCTGTACAAACCAGAAGTGAACTCAAAAATCTGTAAGGCACACACAAAGGAGAAAAGATGAACTAGAAAGGCAACCATACCCAAGCTAGTAAAATCATCAAAATATGCTTTTTGAGCATCAACAACTGCCTTCTTGATGGAATCAGTGGAAACTTTCAACCCCTGATACAACATAAGAATTTAGTTTTGGCAATTTATAGCAAAAAAACATTGATGAGGCCAAACGTACCTTTAGATTTTCTAGCTGAAATTCTACAAAATTGTGGCAGAGATTTTCTTTCCTTCTGCAGTTATAGGTACTTGATTTAGAGGCATCCTCCAGTTGTTTCGTCTTTTTACTTATTTCTGCTAAAAGGAATTCTGCACCATTTTTCTTCTCCTCTAATACCCTGTGTTTTTCTTTCCATTCATTTTTAACTTCTTTGATCTTGATATTTAATTGCGTGCATTGCTCTTCATATGATTTTTTCTTTAATTCAAAGTCCTCCTTGAGTTTCTTTATCTTGGATTCAAGACACACTTTCTCCTTCGTAATCTCCTCTTTTTCTTCTACAAACTTTCTTTCGATGTCAAGATAACTCTCTGCATGAGATTTGTTCTTGATTTCAATTTCTTCCTTAAGTTTAGCAACCATAAGGTCAGTAGCCTCCTTATCTTTCATCAGCATCTCTTTGGCTTCTCGACTTTCAGCCTCCAGTTGCAGCAAATGTTGATTGTGCGATTCTTTTATCGCTTCTCTTTCCTCTTTGTATTTTGCAACCATTCGGTCATTATCTTCTTTCTCCTTTATTAACGCCTCTCTTGATTCTTTGATCTTTGTTTCCAAGTTTTGGTAGTGCTGCTCGCAAGACCTGTTCTTTACCTCAATTTCCGCTTTAAGTGTTGCCAACATTAGATCACGAGACTCCTTCTCCTTCATCATTTCAATCGTAGCTTCTTTGACCTTGTTTTCCAATTGGAGACGATGTTCTTCTTGTAATTTATTCTTTATTTCTAAGTCTCCCTCAAGTTTGGCAACCATAAGATCGTTCTCTTCCTTCTCTTTCATCAGCTTGGCCAAGTCGTACTCTTCATATTTTTTTGACTCTTCAAATTTACGTTTCACTGCCTACAATAGAAAATGCATAACAAAAGAAAACGAAAAAAATCAATGCAAGCTTGAACGACTATCAAATTGCACGACATCACCAACCAACTTATTAAGGAAAATACGAAAATGAGTTCCAATATGCATCTCTTTGGACAAAAAACACTTCTGAACAACGTCCATCAGAGTTCTCAATCAGATGGGACGACTCTCCTTGTTAATATTTATCTTAGTAAGAGCATGCATGATAATGATCCTTTTGATGAAAGATATTTGTTTCACATGAGCTGCAAATGTTCGTTTATTTCAGCATGCAAAGTCTTTGGATGCAGAGTTCTGCAGAAGATTGGAATTTACAAATGATGCTGCGAATCATGTATAGTCTGACTCATGTCATGTCAATGTTCGAAGTAAACCAAATATTAGATGGCATAGACAAACTAAAAAGCATAGGTTGGACAACACTCTGCCTTGTGATGATCTATTCATTCAATCTGCTAATTAACTAAACATTTTGAAATAAATTTGTATTTCTCACAATCAGAATGTACCTGAGCTTCCTCACTTGTCCCAGTTGCAAGTGCCTCTAATACTCTAATTCTTGATTGGTACTTCTCTTCACGTGTTTTGTAGAGATTGTTTTGCTGAGCACATGAAAATATTAGTGAAGACAAGTTAGATAACATTAAAATAAAAGAATAACTTAAGAAAATGAACTATACGTTTCTTATATGCTCGGCTTGTGTTGAAATTCTCCGCTCAATCTCTAGCACAACTTTTCTTAATAGGCATGCCACTCTCTGTAGATAAAATTTTCTTAAAATGGATAAATAAATAAAAGCAAAATCCTAAAATATCAAAAGCCTTTTCACATTGTCGTACATCAGGAATTTCACCATTCTTCCTTTCAATACTTTCATCGAGGATTCCATTAACAACACTTAAAAGTGATTGAGTTGGAGCATTCTGCAACCAATAGAACACTATAAGTAAAAGAATGCTGACGAATCAAAAGAAAACATACACAAATGTGTAGTACATCTAGGCTGTTTGACTTCAGCATTTCTGAGATCTTTGCAGGAGGAAGCTCTGAATATCTTCCTTGCTTCGGTTGGAAAACCTCGTGAAACTTGTGGCGTGGAGATGTAGTTGTTTCTTCTGGATTACAAAATGAAGAACAATTAGTGATGTTTTCGACACCATACCTCAACCAAACTGGTTTGAATTGTCAATCGGATCTAATGAGAAACGTAGCATCATTAAGGCAAGATAATGATAATCATCAAGAAAAATTCAGCCCTTCGCTTCCCGAAAGGGCTCACAGGCAAGAGCTACTTCGGCTCATCTCACATGACGAATGCAACATAGTAACAAACTGAAGCACGGCATTGAGACATTTTTATTTGCTATGTTGAAAAAAGGGAGAATTTCTAAGGAAAAATGTAGAATCGCAACAAAATCAAACTACATTCCATGAACAACCCAAGAAGCTGAACTTGAGCTTCGGATACAAGTTCAAACGCAGCTCACCTGATTGTCTAGCCATTGTGCCGTAGCTTCCTTTCTAAACAACCGTAATCTTTTCCCGTTCTTTTACTCCACCACAATCTGTCCCACGATTCCACAGAAAACTATCAGAAACACAAATGCAAGTGACAAATTCATATAAAATTTCAAAAAGAAGTAAAAATCCATCATTTTAAGCTCAACCAACAACAACAACAAAAATCACAACTTTCAACCAAATGCAGGCTCCTAAAAAGAAACGAATTTTAACAGACAATTTAAGGTTCCACCAATTAATACGCAAAGGCATGACGTCGATTTCAGATAAAAGTTTTTCTTATTAAAACAAAAGAAGATTCATGTCTCTTTAGAGACATCCGATCAAATTGGAACAATACGGAGAAGTAATTATCAGAAAAACAAAAGAAGAAGATTCAAAGAACACAATATTCCATCTTAATTTCAAGCTCAAGCGACAGAAAAGGAAAAAAAATCTCAACTTTCAACCAAAAAATAAAATAAAATAGATCCGTAAAGGCGCAGAAGAAGAAAAAAAGAATCCACCTTCACGAGAATCCCCAAAACGAATCGAAGACGAAAAGCAGGAAAGTCGGGGTAGTTGGAAGTCGTTGTTGTGTTGGCGCCAACTTACGAACCAACCGAATTCGGATTCCGTTTTAAGGGTTTTAGGGGGTTTGGATGCCAACTTGGCCGTTAACTGGAATTTCTGTTTCTTAACCTTTTTAAGGGAACTCTATTTTTTATTATATGTATGTGATGTGAAACTTGTCGGTTGGGTAATTTTAGTCAGCATCCAAAGTGGGACCAGTCTTTATCCTGACTCTCCAAGTATGGAAACTTAAGAGGTGGCGTCTACAGGTCAACGTGTGTTCTAATCATGAGATAGTTTTTTTTTTTTTCGATAATAAGTCATGAGATTGTTGTCATTTTTGGTTAATTTAGACGAAAGGATTCATCAGTCCACATCCGTGTTGTAAAAATTTGAAAGAATTTCATTACTATTTCACTCCTCCAACTTATCTACTTAGCTCCTCCGACTTATCATGTGAAACTTGATGCAATATCATGCATAACTTAATCAAATCCAACGTGAATTAGAATTTGTTTGGTTGTAAAGTTGGGAATAAACGCATCGTAGAAACAACAGCATTGTTGTAAAGTTTGATGAAAACGGTCGTTTTATGTAGTATGAAAACAGTAGTTGAGGTTCGTTTTCAATCTCATATTTTACCAAATAATTTTGAATCTTACATTGTGCCAATTTTATTTTTTCTATATAATTATTTCAATTTTTTCCATGCAAATAAGTTGTCCAATTATTCTATTAAGACAATTCATTTGACACCGATGGATGCTCAAATATCACTACTACAAAATGGACATGTGCCGACGGGCCACATTCTGTCGGTAATTGTCATGTATGACTAATAATAGCAATAAAATGTGACAATGCTATTCCCGATCAATGAGATGCCATTACACAATCCAACTTAAATCTAAAATCAATCACACGACCACGACTAACAAAAAGAAAAAGATAATTGTAACATCTCGAAACAGCGGAAAATTTAAAAATTCATAAACAAGATCAAGAGCACAAGAATCAAGGCGGGACTGTTACATTTCATAAATAAATAGGCGGTGCACCATAATACATCAGAGTTTGCCAAAATGAAAACATGATTACAACAAAACGACAAGGTAGATAAACGTAATCATGTGGACCTCAGTGGTCTGACTAGAGGATCCGACTCCAAACGCGCGCGCCCGCCGATCACCACCCCACTGGACCTACTGCAGTCCTGAAAATATATAACAACAATGCCTGAGTTTCCAGAAGGAAACCCCGTATGCCAACTCACCTATATATGCATGCATTACATAATGAACCTATCATACTAGTAGCATGTCATGGCATCAACAGAAATGGAAAACAGTTCCCCCGAAGGGTAAAACAGGACATCAGTCCGACAATCAATCATCGGGTCTCCCGAGGAGACCTACTGCAGGCACATGCAGTCTAGTAGCCCGCGACATCGCACCCCCCACACGCAGCTACACTACTCAAGGGTTCGGCAGGGAGCCTCTGTCACGCCTACGCGCCGATAGAAACAGATCTGTAAATCTCAGTGGTCGGGGCCACAGGGACCAACGGGGCCGTCGCCCGGAAGGTATAACAACATCATCTCGGTAGGTGCCCAGCCGAGGAAAACAACAAGCCGGCACTGCCTCGGCCCAACAATCATCATCGCCGGCACAACCTCGGCGGCATCACCGGCACAGCATCGGTGGTCCATCACAACAGTCCGGCACAGCATCGGACAGATCCAGACCGAAGTCTGCCAGGTCATCAGGCTCCTCGAGCCGCGAACACCAACCGCGCCGCTATAACAGCAGGGCAGCGACCTCCGTAGCCCGTGGGCCGGTAGTCACCTCACCCAACGCCAGTTGCGTGCCCGCACAACATCAATACTGGGATCCGCGATCCCTCAGGCCTGCTATACTACAAAGTGCCAACAATCATCTCAAAAGTCACGGTCCATACATGGAGGTGACGCGTCCCGAACACCCACACTCTTCCCAACGGCGGTCCCTGGGCAGGCACGCATCCCGCGCCCACCGTCACCTCCCGGCTCACGCACAAGGCGAGGACACGGGTTTCCGTGGACAAAGTTGGCATTCAAAGAGGGAACCAGGAATTCGGTCGACCGGAAGAGGTGATTCGGTCGACCGGTTCCAGAAAGGAATCGGTCGACCGTACTCCTAAAACGGTCTACCGCTGCGCTCAAAACAGAACCCCCCAACGGTCGAACAAGGGTCTAAAATCGGTCGACCGAACGAGGTCAAAATCCGGAGTCTGGTCAACATAGAAAACCACTCTATCGGTCGACCGACTCAGGGGTCTCGGTCGACCGAAAACAGACAGGGTCAAAAGTCATATAATCGGTCGAACAAATCGTACAATAATAATCAGTACACTTAAATTCCGGTCGAACACACAAGGACCGGTCGACCGATAACAGGTAGAAAAATCCCAACTCACCAGCAATAATGCACTACCGGTCGACCGCCCAAAGGCATCGTTCGACCGGTGAAGGTTAAAGTCGAGCAAACAGTGCTAAAACGGTCGACCGCCCGAAGGATCCGGTCGACCGTTGGTCGTCTTCATCCTCGCGCCAGCCGAGGATTTTAGAAGAAACGCGTCGCCGGAGAGGTCTCCGACCTCCCCCGACTCGACCAACGCATCCCTCACATGAGGGTAATAAACAAACCACACTAAGGAGCGGCATACCTCAACCACTACGACAAAATGCCGGAGCTCCGCTCACGCACGTCGCCTCCAGTGATCTCCTCGTGCACTCCACTCCGCACCTCTCCTGCCTGGACCGCTTCACACCTCACGCTGACGCAGCCTCCTCCGCCTGAGCTTGGGTGACTGAGGAAGAAGGTGTGTGTGTGGTGAGAATGGATGAAGAAGGAATGAGAAAGAAGATGAAAGGAGAAAAAGGATAGGGCTCATTAAAACCCGGTGCTACAGTAACCGACCCTTCACCTTCCCATGCAGACACCTGCAACCCCACTTCCCCATGCACCCACACAACCCCATGCAACCACACAACCCCATGCAAAACCAACCTTAATCCTCCTCTAATCCCTGTTTAACTCTAATCTAGGGTTTGGGTTCTAACAATCCTCCCAACTTAAAAGGATTTCGTCCCGAAATCAAGCAAACACTCACCGAAAAGCTCTGGATACTGCCTTCTGACGTCCTCCTCGATCTCCCAAGTGGCCTCGCGCTCACTGTGATGCTGCCACCTGACCTTCACCATCGGAATGGTCCTCCTCCTGAGCTGGTGATCCATGCGATCAACAATATCGACTGGCCTCTCCTCGAGCGACAAGTCCTGCTGAATCTCCGGCACCGCTAACTCAATAACGTGTGACGGATCTGCCACATACTTCCTCAACATCGACACATGGAAAACATTATGCAGACCCGAAAACTGTGGCGGCAAGGCAATCCGGTAGGCAACCTCTCCAACCCGGTCGAGGATCTCAAACGGTCCAACATATCTCGGACTGAGCTTCCCCTTCTTCCCAAACCTCATCACACCTCTGGCTGGGGAAATCTTCAGAAACACGTGATCGCCCACCTCAAAACTCAATACCTGTCTTCGTCGATCAGCATAACTCTTCTGCCTGCTCTGTGCTGTGGCCAGCCTCCTCCTGATCACATCCACCTTCTCTGAGTACATCTGCACAAGCTCTAGCCCCACTAACTGCCTCTCGCCCACATCACTCCAGCATACCGGTGATCTGCAAGGCCTCCCGTACAACGCCTCGTACGGTGCCATCCCAATACTCGAGTGGTAGCTGTTGTTGTAGGCAAACTCTATCAGTGGCAAGTGCTCATCCCAGTGCCCTGCCCAATCAAGTGTGCATGCTCTAAGCATATCCTCCAGGGTCTGAATCGTCCTCTCTGATTGACCATCTGTCTGCGGATGAAATGCTGTACTGAACTTCAGACGTGTCCCCAACGCCTGCTGCAGACTCCTCCAAAATCTGGAAGTGAAACGAGGATCTCGATCTGAGATGATGCTCACTGGCACTCCATGCAACCTGACTATCTCCTCCACGTACAACTTAGCTAGACCCTCCAAAGGCAACGTGGTCCGGATCGCTAAGAAGTGCGCCGACTTGGTTAGTCGATCGACTATCACCCAAATCGCGTCGTGGAATCTCCTCGTCTTTGGCAAACCCGTGACAAAATCCATCGTCACGTGCTCCCACTTCCACTCAGGAAGCTCAATACTCTGCATTGGTCCTGCCGGCCTCTGATGCTCAATCTTCACCTGCTGGCAGACTAAGCATCGCTCCACAAACTCCGCAATGTCCTTCTTCATGCCCTTCCACCAGAAGTTCCGCTGCAGGTCCTTATACATCTTTGTGCTCCCCGGATGAATGGTGTATCTCGCTCTGTGCGCCTCCTCCATGATGTCATCTCTCAGCCCATCAACCTTCGGCACCCAGATCCGACTCCTGAACCTCAGACCACCATCCACCCCCACACTGAAGTCTGAACCATCTCTGGAAGCTAACTGCAGCAGACTAGCTAACTCATCATCCCACTGTTGAGCCTGAACCAACCGTGAGACAGTCTGCGGCTCCACCCGAAGTCCAGCAACCACTGCTCCCTCTGAACCCTCGGTGAATGGACTCCATTCGGACAAAGCTTCGAGTAGCCTCCACTCCTGGATGCACAGGCTTGCCACAGAAACCTCCGCCTTCCTACTCAGTGCATCCGCAACCGAATTCGCCTTCCCCGGGTGATAGGAACTCGAGCCATCTGCGCTGCCTCATGTTCAGCTCCTTCTGAGAGAACAAGTACTTCAGACTCTGATGATCGGTGAAGACCTCGAACTGCTCGCCATACAGATAGTGCCGCCAGGTCTTCAACGCGTGAACTACTGCTGCTAACTCCAGATCGTGAGTAGGGTAGTTCTTCTCGTGCACCTTCAGCTGCCTCGAAGCGTACGCGACCACCTTCCCATGCTGCATCAGAACACAACCCAAGTCTATCCCTGATGCATCGCTGTAAATCACGTAGCCTCCACTGCCACTCGGTAGCGTCAGAATAGGTGCTGTCGTCAATCGCCTCTTCAGCTCCTGAAAGCTGTCCTCGCACTTCTGGGACCAAACGAACTTGACGCCCTTCTGCGTCAACGCTGTCAGCGGCGACACAAGTCTGGAGAAATCCTGAATAAACCGTCTGTAGTACCCTGCCAGCCCTACGAACTCATGATCTCCGTCACGCTCGTCGGGGCTCTCCACTGAGTCACAGCCTCGACCTTCGCCGGATCCACCGATATCCCATCCGCTGACACAATATGCCCCAGAAAAGCCACCTGATCCAACCAAAACTCGCACTTCATGTACTTGGCATAAAGTTGTTGATCCCTCAAGATGCCAAGCACAACCCTCAGGTGCTCTCGATGCTGCTCCCTGTCAGGCGAGTATACCAAGATGTCATCCACGAATACCACGACAAATCTGTCATGGTACGGCTGGAAGGTCCTATTCATCAAATCCATGAATGCTGCAGGTGCATTCGTCAGTCCAAATGGCATCACCAAGAACTCGTAGTGGCCGTACCGCGTCCTGAAGGCTGTCTTCTGAACATCCGCCTCCCTGATCCGCAACTGGTGATAACCCGAACGCAGATCGATCTTCGAGAACACTCTCGATGTCTGCAACTGATCGAACAAATCATCAATCCTGGGCAAAGGGTACCGGTTCCGAACGGTAACCTTGTTCAGCATCCTGTAGTCAATGCACATCCGCAACGATCCATCCTTCTTCTTCACGAAGAGCACAGGCGCTCCCCATGGAGAAACACTCGGTCGAATGAACCCGGACTCCATCAACTCCTGCAACTGCTTCTTCAGCTCTGTCAACTCAGCAGGTGCCATCCGATAAGGTGCCTTCGACTGAGGTGTCGTACCCGCAACCAACTTGATGCTGAACTCGATCTCTCGGTGCGGCGGTAACGCTGGAATCTCTGTTGGAAAAACGTCTGGAAATTCCTGCACTACCTCTATATCCTCCAGCCTCCTTGTCTCAGGATCAGGGACTACCAGCGTGGCCACAAACGCTCTGCATCCCTGCTGTAACAGTCTCTGTGCCTTAACCGCAGACACAATCAGACGACCCCCTCTGCTCCTCGCACCTCTGATCAAAACATCTGGCACGCCCTCCATTGGAATTAAAATCTTCTTCTCACGGCAAAAGACTCGCACGTCGTACTGTGACAACCAGTCCATCCCCAGTATGACGTCGAAGTCCACCATCGGTAACAAGACCAGATCTGCCGGAAAATCATGGTCTCCCGAAGCAACTGTGGTGCCGGGGAAATAGCTCCCCACAGTGCCCACCTCTCCCATGGGCGTGCTGACCTTCAAAACATCAGTCAGCCGCACAGGGGTCCGACCCAACTCGCCAGCAAACTTCTCCGAAATGAAGGAGTGAGTGGCGCCACAATCAAACAACACGCGCGCTACAGAACCAGAAACGGAAAGCGTACCTTCCACGACAGTGTTGGAGTCCCTCGCCTCCTCAGCCTGGATAGTGAAGACCCTCCCGGTCCTCCTGCTCTGGCCCGGTGGAACAACCGACCGGCTGCCTCCGCCTCTGCCTAATACTGGTGGTCCTGGCCTCCTGCTCGGCTCTCCCTGCCTCTGAGGACAGTCACGGACAAAGTGTCCCATCTGACCACAACCCATGCACGCTCCAGTCCGCCGGGGACACTCCTGTCCTGGATGGAACCTCCCGCAGTAAGTGCACGCTCCTGACTGACGTGCTCCTCCTCCATCGAACCTGGGCCTCTTGCCCGGTCTTCCTGCCCCACGATCAGCTACTCTGCTAACGGTGCTCACTGGCGCCTTCCGCGCCTCCTGATTACACTCCCTCTGGTCCTGCTCGATGATCGTAGCATGCTTCACCGCATCAGCAAGGGTCCGCGGCATGCTGTTGATCACCCGAGAACGAAGCGGCTGTCTCAGTCCCTTCACGAACTTCCTCGCCCGCTGCTCTGGGGTCACACAGATCTCTGGGCAGTAACGCTCCAATGTGTTGAACCTGCTGATGTAGCTCGTCAGTGTCATGTCCTTCTGCTCCAGCGACATGAACTCCTCCCTCTTCTGATCCCTGACATGCTGGGGGAAGTACTGCTCATGAAACACCTCTAAGAACTCCTCCCAGCTGACGTCCACACGGTCATCAAACAGAACTGTGGACGTGGACCTCCACCAGTTGGCGGCCTCGCCGTCAAACACATAGGTGGCCAGCTCCACCATCCTCTCAGGTGCTACTCCAATAGCACGGAAGATCTTCTCCATACGGAAGATCCAGTCCTCTGCGACCTCTGGGGCCCTCCTGCCATCGAAAGTCGGCGGGTGCTGACGCATGAACCGATCGTGCTCAGCTCCCACTCCGCCTTGGGCGCTCTGAGCTGCCTGACGCTCCAGAAACTCACCCAACCTGTCCCAATGAGCACCAGATGTGTCGTCACTGGAAGTACGATCGCGTGTAGAACTCCTCACGCGCCTAGGTGCCATCTGACAGAAGAAACAACACCACTTCAGCCATGTATGCATGCTAAAAGATAAAATGCATGAGTCCTATTACTACAAGGGTGATTTCATTGGGAACCGCATAGGAATCGACCGCTCTGATACCAAGTTGTAACATCCCGAAACAGCGGAAAATTTAAAAATTCATAAACAAGATCAAGAGCACAAGAATCAAGGCGGGACTGTTACATTTCATAAATAAATAGGCGGTGCACCATAATACATCAGAGTTTGCCAAAATGAAAACATGATTACAACAAAACGACAAGGTAGATAAACGTAATCATGTGGACCTCAGTGGTCTGACTAGAGGATCCGACTCCAAACGCGCGCGCCCGCCGATCACCACCTCACTGGACCTACTGCAGTCCTGAAAATATATAACAACAATGCCTGAGTTTCCAGAAGGAAACCCCGTATGCCAACTCACCTATATATGCATGCATTACATAATGAACCTATCATACTAGTAGCATGTCATGGCATCAACAGAAATGGAAAACAGTTCCCCCGAAGGGTAAAACAGGACACCAGTCCGACAATCAATCATCGGGTCTCCCGAGGAGACCTACTGCAGGCACATGCAGTCTAGTAGCCCGCGACATCGCACCCCCCACACGCAGCTACACTACTCAAGGGTTCGGTAGGGAGTCTCTATCACGCCTACGCGCCGATAGAAACAGATCTGTAAATCTCAGTGGTCGGGGCCACAGGGACCAACGGGGCCGTCGCTCGGAAGGTATAACAACATCATCTCGGTAGGTGCCCAGCCGAGGAAAACAACAAGCCGGCACTGCCTCGGCCCAACAATCATCATCGCCGGCACAACCTCGGCGGCATCACCGGCACAGCATCGGTGGTCCATCACAACAGTCCGGCACAGCATCGGACAGATCCAGACCGAAGTCTGCCAGGTCATCAGGCTCCTCGAGCCGCGAACACCAACCGCGCCGCTATAACAGCAGGGCAGCGACCTCCGTAGCCCGTGGGCCGGTAGTCACCTCACCCAACGCCAGTTGCGTGCCCGCACAACATCAATACTGGGATCCGCGATCCCTCAGGCCTGCTATACTACAAAGTGCCAACAATCATCTCAAAAGTCACGGTCCATACATGGAGGTGACGCGTCCCGAACACCCACACTCTTCCCAACGGCGGTCCCTGGGCAGGCACGCATCCCGCGCCCACCGTCACCTCCCGGCTCACGCACAAGGCGAGGACACGGGTTTCCGTGGACAAAGTTGGCGTTCAAAGAGGGAACCAGGAATTCTATCCTGGGCCCCAACGGTCGACCGGAAGAGGTGATTCGGTCGACCGGTTCCAAAAAGGAATCGGTCGACCGTACTCCTAAAACGGTCTACCGCTGCGCTCAAAACAGAACCCCCCAACGGTCGAACAAGGGTCTAAAATCGGTCGACCGAACGAGGTCAAAATCCGGAGTCTGGTCAACATAGAAAACCACTCTATCGGTCGACCGACTCAGGGGTCTCGGTCGACCGAAAACAGACAGGGTCAACCTATTATTCTAAGTCATATAATCGGTCGAACAAATCGTACAATAATAATCAGTACACTTAAATTCCGGTCGAACACACAAGGACCGGTCGACCGATAACAGGTAGAAAAATCCCAACTCACCAGCAATAATGCACTACCGGTCGACCGCCCAAAGGCATCGTTCGACCGGTGAAGGTTAAAGTCGGGCAAACAGTGCTAAAACGGTCGACCGCCCGAAGGATCCGGTCGACCGTTGGTCGTCTTCATCCTCGCGCCAGCCGAGGATTTTAGAAGAAACGCGTCGCCGGAGAGGTCTCTGACCTCCCCCGACTCGACCAACGCATCCCTCACATGAGGGTAATAAACAAACCACACTAAGGAGCGGCATACCTCAACCACTACGACAAAATGCCGGAGTTCCGCTCACGCACGTCGCCTCCGGTGATCTCCTCGTGCGCTCCACTCCGCACCTCTCCTGCCTGGACCGCTTCACACCTCACGCCGACGCAGCCTCCTCCGCCTGAGCTTGGGTGACTGAGGAAGAAGGTGTGTGTGTGGTGAGAATGGATGAAGAAGGAATGAGAAAGAAGATGAAAGGAGAAAAAGGAGAGGGCTCATTAAAACCCGGTGCTACAATAACCGACCCTTCACCTTCCCATGCAGACACCTGCAACCCCACTTCCCCATGCACCCACACAACCCCATGCAACCACACAACCCCATGCAAAACCAACCCTAATCCTCCTCTAATCCTTGTTTAACTCTAATCTAGGGTTTGGGTTCTAACAATAATACCATTCCAACTCTTACCTACAACTTCAGAAAAACACACACAACATAAAACGAATGTACACGACAAAGATATAATGGTGACACAGAAAGGTACATTCATTTCCCAATTTTGTTTATTGGAATTTGACTGTACACTTTGGATGGATATGTATGGACCTCCCATGAAGGCAACGTCTATTCTATGGAAAAGCAAGGTAGCATGCAGATTTAAAGGAGACACAAGGTGTTACTGATGATCATTCAGCCTTATCTGTTTGGGAACGAAAGCATTGTCTTCAGCATTATCAGCTCAATTGGTTAGTGTTGTGTTGTGTCCACAACTCAAGACGCATCTCAAGACACAACTCATCTCGAACACATAACTCTACTTTACTTGGGTTAGACATGTTACATCATTTAAATGAAAACAACTCAAAAAAAAGATGCCATTGAATCCCCCTCTTTGAAAAGCAAAAACAAGGATGCAATGTGTAGTTAGTGCCGGGTACATCCCTCCCACTGAAGAAAGAGCTACGTGGTACGTCCAACTGGACATGATCATATTCATGCCCAATAGTGCCAATAATTATCATGAATCATAGACTTCTGCCTGCTTTTAAGTTGGATAGGGCTGGAACGACCTGTTATTTCTTTCGATTCCAACTTGGTTCGGTAGAGCATCCACTTCGTGCCCTAGTTGTCCTAAAATCAGACACTCTCTCTTCATCACGTCATCGGTATCCACCCGTTTCGAAAAACCTTCCACTGCAGTTCCGTAATTTTTAACACTTTTTCCTCAACGTTATTTCTTTTTATCATCATACTCTAATATGGATAAAATCAAAAAAAAAATAAAAATAGAATAAAATCAAAAAAACATATTTTAAATGATTTTAATCAAAATTTAAAAGGAAAACAACCAATGGGCGCGCCCAGTCGAGGACCGAATATCGGGCGCCCTCGATTTAAGGTCACCCGTAGTGGGTGGCCCCAGAGTATGGTTAACGAGGGGGATCCCCCCCCCCCCGTTAACAATCGGGCGTCCTCCAGGCGACGACTCGGGTAGGGGGCACTAGTCCCCACCCCATGTAGTGGGTATTTTGGATTAATGTGGGGGTAATATTTTTTGATATGTAATTTATTTAAATTAAATGTGTAAAAATTATATTAAATTTATAATGTTAAATTAATTTTTTCTAATAAAACTATCAAGTCATTAACAAAAATAAAGATTAAATGCTCAAATTAAAATATATATTAATACTACATTGCCAAAGAAAATAATACATTGCGATACGAAATACAAATAAACTACAAAATACAAATAAACTACGAAATAAAAATACGATACAGACTACCTATAAACTAGAAAATACCATAGTAAAATAAAACTACATCAAGCCATTGTCTTCCACCCAGTCGATGAGTTTCTGTATCATTTTTTGATCATGTTCCGTGGGGTTATCTTTTTTCATCAAAGAATGTAGCATGTCGAGCTTTGTTTTTTGGACATGTCTTCGAAAATTCATTTCTGCTCGTCCCTCCTCATTTATGAAGTCATCTTCTCTAACTTTGGCGGTGTATGCAAGGACGTACTAAACAAAATAATGACAGCTTACATTATAATGCATAATATGATAATGGATGATGAACGCGACTGTTACGTTAATTTCGGAGATATTAATGAATTTATAGAAGATCAACGTGAAAGTTCTGATGAATCAATGCAATATTCCACCGATCGTATAGTGGATATTAGTCTGTATTTGACCAATAAAGATCGGGTGCGTGGTAGGCAGCAACATTTGAGTCTGAAAGCCGATCTAATCGAGAATATATGGCAATGCTACGGACGAGGAGTGTGTTGAGAATGTTGTAATGTAATATTTCGGGTTTCAGTTTACGTAATATGTACCGTGGTTTCTTAGTTTTTAATGTAATATTTCGGATTCCAACTTATGTAATATGTTCTGTGATTTCTTAAATTTGAATAATATTTGCGTGATTTAATATCAAGTATTAATTATTCTCGAATTAATTAAATATAGTAATTACAATTATATAAAATGTAATTACAGTTTGACCCCCTGAACTATGTCTTGGTATCACTTTGCCCCCCTGAACTTTCAAAGTTAACAGTTACCTCCCCTGAACTTTAATTTTGTAACACTTTGCCCCCCTGAACTTCAAAAATTCATAATTTAACACACATTCGACGTTTTTTTCCTAATGTTTTTTGTTGTATCCCTAATACACTCCTAAACCTATATTTACGTGAAAGTTTGAATCGAAACGGAGGTCGGATATGGTTGGAATTTGGGTCGATTTGACACTCAATTTGACCCAAATTCCAACCATATCCGACCTCCGTTTCGATCCAAACGTTCACGTAAATATAGGTTTAGGAATATATTAGGGATACAACAAAAAAAATTAGGAAAAAAACGTCGAATGTGTGTTAAATAATGAGTTTTTGAAGTTCAGGGGGGCAAAGTGTTACAAAATTAAAGTTCAGGGGAGATAACTGTTAACTTTGAAAGTTCAGTGGGGCAAAGTGATACCAAGATATAGTTCAGGGGCAAACTGTAATTAACCCTTATATAAAATGTAATTTACTTAATGTTGTCGAAGAATTAATAATTATAAAATATGAAATGATGTGGAGAAAATAGAATGTAGGGTGTTTGTGGTAGCTCGGGCATGCTTAATGATATTTTTTGGATGGATGATGTGAACTGACGTGGCAGAAAGAGAAATCAGGACGCCCAGGTTATGCCGGACGCCGATGTTTACGCTCTCAGTAACCATTTTCAGCTGGAAGTCCACGTAAAAATGATTGTAAATCGTGTAGTCTTTTGGTGACACGTAGAGTGTTGAAATGGGGACATATCTTGTCATGTACCACATTCTCCACGTCGAGAAAACATGCGGGTTCTTGTTTCCACTAAATTCCTATAGACAAAACGTTGGGCATCAGTTCTTCACTTGCAATCGACCACTTGGGTTTGTTGTTGGTAATTTGAAAAGTTGTTTGTTTTTTAGAATTTTCCTGTTGAAAGTAGTGAAATTCAAATTTCAATTGTGGAACTTCTATGTTTGCGTTTCTTTGAAGCCAAATCTATATGCAAAATAACACATGCTAGAATGGTTGATAAGACTAGTGCAAGCTGTTTTAAGTGAAATATGTAATGGAAAGTATAGTCTCGTATTGCTCACAGATGAAAAGTTAGAATACCTTAAAACAAATTTATATGCTATCTTTGAAAAGAACGATGAGTCGACAATCAAAGTTAACACAATGATATGGCTTCGCAAGTTACACACATAAATGATAAAACTGTTGTTGCTGACTAGGGGGGGAGAACCTAAATTGCTATTGATGCGTGTTGAAACAAGGACATCCACTCACAAAACCAAACGCTAGCCATATCCACCAGACTCCATATATAAATAGGACCCTCCACGGTACTCATAAGTCATAAGCCACTGCTACCACAGGAGCAATGAAGCCTTCCAAGGAGGTCTCCCTCGAACTGCTAAGAGACAAACTTGCAGAGTTCGCCAAAGAGAGAGAATGGGATCAGTTCCACAGTCCAAGGAACCTTCTCTTGGCTTTGGTAATTTACCTTTCTCTTCATTCTTTTTACACTATTCCAGCTGAACACCATAATGTTAATGTTAACTCCTTAGTACTTTAGATGCTACTACAACATCAGACATCTAGGAATTTCAGGATCTTCTAACAAGTATCAGATAACTGCTTTCAGTCAAATGTCATCTTACACATCAATGATATAATCTCGTTCATGTATGTTATTTTCAAAAGGATACGTTGTTGTGGTTCAAACTATTAACAATATATCTCATCAAATGCGTGTAGGTTGGAGAAGTCGGCGAACTATCTGAGATATTCCAATGGAGAGGCGAGGTGGTCAGAGGGCTCCCCAATTGGTTACCCTCTGACAAGGAGCATCTCGGGGAGGAGCTTTCCGACGTGCTTCTCTATCTCATCCGTCTTGCTGATGTTTGCGGCCTCGATCTTGGAAAGGCAGCTACCACCAAGCTCGTTAAGAATGCCAAGAAGTATCCAGCCACCGGGAAGATCTCCAAACGATGTAGTTGTGCTACTAGTCAGTGTACTTTTGGTTGTCTGTGTTTTGCTGCGAGTGGGCATGTAACATCTTCGAAACAGCGGAAATTTAAACTTTTAATAAAAAGATAATCAAAGGATAAACATCAACACAGGGTACGCTACTCGAAAATATAAATATAATATATGGTGTTGCACCGTATACAGGAGTTGTCAAAAGAATGACTACATCAATAAATATACAAGTAGTCATAGTAACCTCAAAACCGACACGAGGACCCGACTCCAAGATGCACTCGTCCTCAGTCACCACCCAAACAGCTCCCGAAGAGGGAACCTGAAATCAAACAACAATGTCGTGAGTCTCCCGAAGGAAACCCCGTATGCCAAACTCACCTACATGCAATGCGAAACATGACCTATCATACTAGTATTATGTCAAACATACATCATAACTGGTCATTCCCCATACGGGTCATAAGGTCATAATAGTCATTTCCCCAACCGGGGTTCATTAGTCATAAGTCTAGTTTTGGACATCCGTAGATACCCACCGCAGGCACATGCGGTCATACGGAAAATACGCGACACACCCTCCACTCGAAGCTACACTAGTCATGTGGGTTTGGTGAGGGTCGCACGTAATTCCGAGTCATCATCATATCTGATCAGTGGTCGAGGACCACAATCCGCCAGAACCGTCGCTCTGGTCGGTCATACTCGCCAACCGTGCCACAGCTGGACGATCACACTCGCCGGAACAACATCGGTCGAGCACATCCACCGGAACAACATCGGTCGGTCATCTCCGTCGCCACACAGGCTAAGGCACAGAACTCTGTTGCACAAGGGCTAACAGTCATCTCTGTCGCCACACAGGCTAAGGTCATCTCCTTCGCCACAAAGGCTAAGGTCATCTTTGTCGCCACACAGGCCAACAGTCATCTCTGTCGCCACACAGGCCGACTGTCATCTCTGTCGCCACACAGGCCGACAGTCATCACATATAGATCATGCAAAGGGGAATATGGTCCCACAGGTCTACTACCTATGTCTCAATGCACATGTCATATCATGGGAACATAAGCAATAAATGAAATCCACGCACCAACGCGCTCATAACAAACAATGCAAATACTGGGCTACAACGGTCGACCGAAAAAGGTCATACGGTCGACCGGTGGGTCGTTAAAACCGGTAATTGGTTCAAACCACAAACCAACGGTCGAACCAAGAAAAACATTGAAACGGTCGAACAAAAGTCTCTGGACGGTCGACCGTTTAGAAGGTCTACGCCACAAAATAAATATTAAATAACACATCCCAACGGTCGAACGGCAATGGGCTTCCGGTCGACCGAAAAACAACAGGGACTCCAACATTCTACCAGGTCATTACCGGTCGACCGAAATATGAATCGGTCGAACCCCACTTAAGTTGTCTTAAGTCATCGGTCGAACGGGATCTCAGGGCGGTCGACCGTTTAGAAGTCTACACCCCCAACCGACTTAAAACAGTACGTCCGGTCGAACTTGGTCAAAGAGGTGGTCGACCGTTCAGAAGGTCAACGCCCCCAACCGACATACAACAGTACATTCGGTCGAACGGCAAAGGGGACCCGGTCGATCGAAAACACTCAGGGCCTTCATCTTCTTGCTCACACGAACAATCGGTCGACCACTCATGGGGTATCGTTCGACCGATTCGAGCGAGAACGCCCGAATTACACTACGACCGGTCGACCGAAACAGAGCAGAAAATCTGCCACGCTATTCCGACAAGTCATTCGGCCTACCGTTGAACACTCAAACACCCACACAACCTTGGTGAGCGTAAAAGCAAGGCTTTACATACCTTGAAAGCTTGAAGAAGCTTCCGAAGAGCAACGACGATCCTCCACGAAAAAGAGCGTATCTCCGGCGAACTCCTCACACGAACGCGGATCTCCACACCTTCCTTGATCTCCGGCGACCTCGACTTGCCGGCGCACCCGCAGCTCCTCCTTCCACCGACGAACTACAAGGGAGGGAGAGAAAGTGTTGAGGGAGAGAGTGAGATGAAAAAGAGAGGAAGGGAAATGAGAAAAGAGGAAAATGGGATGAAATGGGTTGGGTTAGGTTTTATACTCTCACAAATAAGGGTTTAAGGTTCTTAAAGCTAAATTAACCCTAATCAAAAGGATTAGGTTCTCACAGGGCACTCTTGGTGTCTCTCCTTGGTTATGTTTTGTGTCAAAAGAGGTTTGTTGGTGTAATACTTCTTTTGAGCTCAGATTGCCAGGATTAGTGTATTGTGTAAATTGTGTTCTTGCCTTGTTTGCTCAGAGACAGGAAGTTTAACTCTGACCTTTATTGTAGAAAATGTAATCAGCACTTCTAATTATGCCCCAAGATATAATTGGCATTATTGGAGATCGTGATCATCTTATTTGGGTTTCACAGAACTATACGGACTAGACTTATTATCTAGCATTAGTTGGAGAGTGCCAACTTGAAATAAGTTGGCAGTTTGGGCAGGACCCGTACCGAACAAGTCTGTTTCTAATTCTGCGGGTGGAAAGTAATCCAATGGATACGATGGAACTTGAGCGAAGACTCAGAAGTTCATAAATGTAATTTTTTTAAAGAATTTCGAGAAGGACAGGGAAAAGTCGTGCACTAAAGATTTGCTGGGCAAAAGCAAATCCATACCATCAATTACTGTTAGGAAATAAAATGAATCTTAAATACGCAACGAAACGAAAAATAACAAATCCAATGAAAAAAAAAACCACAATTGCAAATCACAATCACCAGCCACGCAAAAACATGTAAGAATACAAGATTTAACGTGAAAACCACAGACGACACAACCTCAATCTACTATGGAGAAACAAATTACACGAGAGACTTACAGAACACACTAACCAACTAGCGTTGAAAGACCTGGCTGAAATTGCTCCTATCGAATCTACACGAGTATGCTCCCTCTCTCTCTTTCTCACTAGATTGTAAAGTAGACAATCGTAATTGTTCTATTACAAAAGGGTACACAATTAACTTTATATAGTAGGTCAAAACAAGTATTAATTGCACCAAAATCAAGTGGAGAAAAGTACAGAACGTGGGCAAAATTGTCCCGAACGGTCGACCGAACAGACGCAATCAGTCGACCGAACTTAAAACCGTAACGCAATCCGGAGCTCCACCAGTCGACCGGAAATTTCCAGACAGTGTCACAATACTCCAACCGGTCGATCGCAACTTAAGTACCAGTCGACCAGAAATTTCCAGGAACTTTTGCAAAACCTTCGAATGCGCACCCGGTCGACCGAATAGGTCCCATCGGTCGACAAGAAACTTCCGGGAACTTTTCCTGGACAAACAAAACACACTACCGGTCGACCGAACTCCTACCGGTCGACCGAATGTCTGTTTTCTTCTTCCACACATACTTAATTCACATATTTAAGGTAAACAGCAACAATTACGTATGTTACTAGAATTCACTTGCTCTTTGTATAACTAATACATAACAAGTACATTAAAACGACTCAGAAATTCTCTTCTCAAAAGATATTCGTTGTGTTGAATCTACAAAAGTAATAATCATTTACAAGAAACATATATACCTGATGAGTATGGTGCACTCACCTACAAGGTGCCGTAGGTGAGTACAGCAATAAGTATTGGCTATGATCCTTAATCATCTCTCTGAGTCATCATCCTCGCCGCTCGTATCTACTGGCACTTCATGACGGGGCCTGTTATATTTCTCTCTCAACTGCTTTATTGGAATAAAATCTCCCGTGGAGTCCATGCCGTAGAACAAAAATGTAACATATGGATGATCAAATTTCCCCTGCATGTAACGAAAACCAAAGAAACTCGTGAAGAAATTTCATTGAAGTATACCAACACTAGCTGTCAATAAATATTTGGATTCCCTGTTAGTATGTATTCCATCACATATATGCTGATCCAAAAGTAGTTTTGAAGAAGTGCTCACCATGTTTGGCTGTTTTTTGCATTCTGAAAGTTTTTCCTCAGGAACTGACAGAAGAGAAGGGAAAACACTGGAATTACTGTCAATTTGAGAATATGACATAGAAAATCGAGGGAATATACAATTAACAATTTGGTGACACTAATGAGCAGATATGAAATAATTAATATTTAGTTATAACGACCAATCAAAAAGTATACAAATGTATATGATGTAGAAACCCTCCGAATACATCTGCTTGTTATCCAAACATTACAATTTAAATCAAATGAATTCCTATTTTGTGAACTGAAGAACACAGAATACCAGGAAGAGACTCACAATTAGTCCAACATAATACTGATGCAGTTGATTTTTTTTCTATGTTTGTATACTTAGCACCCAGACAATATTTAAGTTCTATAAATTCAGCTTTGAATAACTTCTGTAAGGACATATATATGAGATAGACCCACTTTCTTAACAAGAGATGGTTTCCTTGTATTCACTTGAGAAACGTCCCGAAACTGCAGTTCCACAGATAAGGTAGGAAGTTAACAGGAGCTAACCACAGAAACATGAATTGGAAAGAGTATTGAATATTTAGGTTCAATTGGGTAATACATATTTTTCATGTCCAAAGATGATTCAAGACTGAATGAAATGTTAAGCCCGTTTCAGTCACTTTCCAATCAAAATTTCAAGAGCTAAATCAAGTTGAACAGTAGCATAATTTTCACCCACTAGTATTTTCTGTCTTCAATAAACGTTACAGTTTCCCATATCCCAGTATCTAAAAAAGGATCTACCATTACAAATATTACCTTAGTGTATGTATACCCTCACTATTGAAGTGATAATAACATCATTGCACATTTTGCTAATATTATATCAAGGTGTTGGAATACATATGCATAATGCAGATGAAACGAAGCCTGAAAACCAGATAAATATTTCCCCCCTAAATGTAATGTAAAGTTCTATTTATGATCTTACCATAGGCAACGAGCAAGTTTGGGTCATCGTGTACATTAACCAAGATCTGCACGGGATTATCAACAATAGAAAATTAGTGATTGTGACTATAAAAAAAGGACTAGTTAAGAAATAATTTTAAATTAAAAAATCAAAGGAAATGTCAAATAACAATCTCAAAGCAATTACATGTTACGAAAGTTGTTAACGTTCTCTGATCAAGCTGACCTGATAAAATGGTTGGTTGGGGCCTCGAGACAACTTGTCAACTTGTGCCACCTCCATCCACGAGGTTGACTCACAACAAACAGGGTCCATTCCACAGACCACAGCCTGATATCCTACGAGAGTGAATTTCAATTAGAGTTAGCACAAAAGATAAGATGAAGTTGCAGCCAAGGTACGTATATTAAAAAAGGTTCTTTTAGTGAGAAGTCTTTATTTTTTAAAGTCAATAATGAATTCAAACTATAGAAATGACAAGCTAATCCTTGAAGAAGCCTTTTTTTGAATCATTTGCTTAGACTACCTAGCTTAAGGAAGAGTGAGAATAATGAGATTTAGATGTATTATATCAAAACTCTGGATTTCAGTTTTGCTACCATAAGTTAATGGTAGTGACTTGGAATGCATACCAAAGATATTATGAATCACTCTTTGCCCCAGTCGAAACAAATACTCCACATTTCCGTAAGCAAGTGCTTTTGCAGATGCAGCAAGAGACTCTGCCTGAGGAGAAAGAACAATATTTTCATATGACAACCAAAGACTGTTAGGTGCATCAGGCATGGAAACAATAGAATATTAAATCATAACAAGTCTACAAAAAACAGAGGCAAATCCTCTTCCACCTCGAGTTTTGAAATTTCATCACGTAGTGTGGCAGCGGTATCATAATTTTCAGATCTTATTGCTTTCTGCAAATCTTCACTGCAAGAATATCACTTGTTACCAAACATTGCAAAGATAATGGAGGCCACTTAAGTGGAATGAGTCTTGTTACATCTCAACAGGCGAACATGATCAAAGGGAAAGCAACCTCACTCACCGCAAGCGTAAGAGTTTTATGGCTTTATCTTGAGCTTCACTCTTGGCAGATGTTCCTCTTTTGGTTTCTTGTTGCTTAACAATCTCCATCTCAACCTTCAAAGATGTGAAATAGTTCTTTCATTAATTTCATATGTGGTTTGAAGCATAATCAAGGACAATAGGTTGTTAATACCTCGGCAAGCCTGTTCCTTAACTCCTGAGCAGCTTCGTAGTGCTCCGTGTTTAGGGCATACTGTTTAAAAATACAGGAACCGAAAGAAATTTCTAAACGGCCTATATGATAATATGAAAGTGTGATCTCCACTCACTATAAGAACTTTAACTGTACCACAAATCATGAGTTAAAGATAAAAAAATACTTGTATTCGAGTACCCAGATCCAACTGGAAAAAGAACACTAGAATGTCCTCGTTAGCGCTCTCACTCCACTCTGAACTTGCTTTCATCTCATTTCCACTCTCTTTAAAAGACCACAAAGCCCTGACTCTCAAATCCGCTCTCCTAAACCCCTTAATTCTCTTCAATACTAGTGTTGGCACATTTTGTCTCCAGAGATGCTCCCTGTTAATCAAAGAACTCTTATGGATTCTCCTACATGCCATCTGATGGCATTTCCAGTCGGAACCAACTGCGAAATATCTACCGCTGCCGGAGGCTGCCAAATTATTCACTGAGAGACATCCTTGCACCATTTCCATCTGTCACATTCCAAAACTAAGAATCTTCAGAATGATATAAAACATTTGTATAAGCAAAATACAATCTGGATTTAGACTGCTTAGGCATATATATCTGCCACCATGTTGTGCAATATCACACAAGTAAACTAGTTTTTGGCATCACATAATTTTTCTGAACTTAGGGCATTAACACACAACACGTGTTTTTTTTTTTGCAAGCAAAAGGGAGGTCTCATCTGATATTCCAAGGCGTATTGTAAAAAAGTGAAATTCAATACAAAAGTCATCGGTTAGCATGACGCAATGCGACTCATATTCAATCAACATGATACTTAACCTCATCGCGGATGATACAATCTCAAGCATGCAAAGTCTATTCATTCAAAATCAACACGATAATTACCTCTCCTAATCCAGCTTCAAACAGAGAGCACAAAAATTGGGAAAACACACAAATATTCCTCAAATAACTTTCTAAATAACATAACCACGCATCTGAAAAGTCAAAAAAAGAAAATCATAAACTCGGAAAAAGAAAGTAATTTGGGGCTAAACGGAAGTGAACAATCGAACGGGAGCATTTGACAAAATAAGGCTAGATTCACCCATCGGAACCCTAAAATCACACCCATCGTTAGTTTTACGCAGAGAAAGAAGCAAAAGGGACGGTTTCGACTTCCGATTGGAACCTTACCTGAGCATGCGTGGAGGAAGAAATTGGGGGATTTTGGCTGAGCTTCAGCAGAGGAAGAGCGACACAAGTGGAGGAGAAGTAGCGGAAAGATCCTTTGTGTCACTGTAGTTCAACCGCCAACACTGGTGGCTGTGAGTGAAGCTTCTGCACCAAATCAAAACATTATTATTTCTAAGTTCATTTTTTTTTATTACTTATATATACAGATCAAGCTCTAGTAAGCCCAAGACTTATCAAATTTAGTTTAAGCTCCCTACAATCTCACCATTGGATCTTATTTACAGTTAATCTCACCATTCATTAGCATAACCGTTTTTTTCTTAATCTACCTTACAATTTGAAATGAGTGGTGAATATTGTAGGGCTTAATTTAGAAAAGTTAAGCCCTGGGCTCACTAGAAAATTTTTGTATATATATATATATATACAAAAATTCTCTAGTCAGCCCAACCCAGAATTTAACTTTTCTAAATTATATATATATATATAAGGATGACGGATAGATAAATGAGTTTTATTGGAATTCTATCTGATTTGGTCCGGATTTATGCAGTTTTTACCTCAAATATATTTCACTTTTTTTGAAAGCAAAATCAGAACTGACTACGTTACGTCGTTAATTTGACCATAACTTAATGATATATAAAGTTGGGATTTGGGGTATTCTCATAAAACAACATAAATATTTTTTAAAAGTACTGGTGAATATATTGAAGTTTTTCTAACAATTATTAATGATGTCAAAGTGTTATTTATGAATCAAAAGTTAAACATGGTTATGACTTTCAAACTTTTAAATCTCAGACGACATACATCAAATTAAAATCAAACCCCACTTTAAGTCAGTCTTAATGTTTTTCAACTGATTTAGCATTGATGTTAAATATTAAGTTACGGAATTAAAGCTGGAATGGGTAAGTACCCCACTTCTATCAAACTAGTATAATACACTTTGGATATCATCCGTCCTCTAGATATTTATTTCAACACAACTACTACTAAAGAGCGGGAACAAAACCACCACATAATACACAACGAAAATCAGATAAGGGCGGCCATAATGGCTTCTTCTTCTTCTTCCTCCTCTCTCTACCCCATAACCCACTTCCCCTTCCAAACCCTAAAACCCTCACCTCCAAGACCCCTCCTTTTTCGCTCCAACCCACCCCGTTTCTCCCTCGCCACCCGCCGCCGCTCCTCGGAGGCCCGGAGCGCTTCGCCGTTGGTCGACGGGGCCGTCGGCGTCGATACGCTCAGGCGGTTCGTGGAGCTGAACTGCGGGAGGTGGAAGGGGAATTTCTATGTTAGTCGGTTTTCTGGTTTTGGTTTTGGTTTTGGTTTTGGTTTGGGGGTTTGATTTCTAGGGTTTTGGATTGCAGCAATTCGATGGGGAGGGGAATCTGATGAATGTTGTGAGCACGACGTTGGCGGCGAGCTCGTATGGGGAGGATGAACTCATGAGTCTTATACAAACGTGAGTTCTTTTTATTTCCTTGGTTTAGTGAATTATGTTTTGGTATCTGAAAATTGCGTTCTGGTTTGTTGCTTGAGAGCATTTTTCGAGTTCGGTTCGATTTTTGAATTACATTTTGGTAATCAGATTTTTGATTCTCAGAAATCAAAATGATTCTGGGATTTAGTCAGATTTTAGGATAACTGATTTTCAAAATGTGATTCCAAATTGACCCAATTTTGTTTGGACTGAATGTGAAGATGAGCTCATGAGTCTTATACAAACGTGAGTTTGTTTCATTTGATTTTAGTGAACTGTGGTTTGATATGTAATGATTGGATGCTGGCTTGTCGCTTGAGAGTCCATTCGAGACTTTGATAGTCAAGTTTTGATAACTGGGTTTGTTTGAAATCACATTATGATGATCGAATTTTGATTCCCAGAAATCAAGAATAAAAAATGTGATTTTACCATTGACATCTAAGTTCTAGAATCTTCATACCAAGGCTAGGGTACGTCGGAGAACTGATGATTCTAAGACTTAAATCAGATTTCCAAGCTTTGATTCAAACGGACCCAAATTTATTTGGGCTGAATTCAGCATGATTGTTAGTGCAAAGTTCGTTTTTTTTTTGTTAGTTTCGACATCACTAATGAGTGTGTACTGATTGAGGATAGTGTGTTTGTGTTAGAAAGTGATTTTGGGAGTTGAGAATGTATGCTTGCTTCTTCAAACTTTTCGTGTAAGGAAGATCTTCAACTGTGTTGTGTTGTTGAAATGTGCACATCTTTCAATTTCCAGTTTTTGAGTTTGGTATGCCAAACTTGACAGAAATGATCACATTGCATGTGATTGTGGCATCACACTTTATGCAAATCATAATGAATGTCATTACATTGTACACTAAATGTGATTATAGTACTTGTGTTCGTATTTTACAATTGTGTATGGTCATCTTCCTATTCTCATGAAACATGATGCCCAAATTAACTTTAAGGAACTTCTCATTTTCTCTTTTAGCATGTAAATTTATGTCTCATGCTTAGAAGAGTTATTTTTGGCTAGGATTGCAAATAACTGTGTTGAAGTATATTTGTAGGCTGTACATCAAACAGGCATCTTCATCAATCATTTCAAGTGATGAGGAGGAGCCTGAATGGGCAGAGTACAAAATAAAAGAGACCAACATGTTTACAGTGGATAAATATCAGCAGGTGACCATATTTAATTATTTCTAGCTGACGATATCAAATGGTTTCGTTTGTGTTATGATGTCCCATTGATATTTCTTTGATAATTACTCTTTGGTAGTCTGCAGATTGGTTTTTTCCCCGAGGAGAAAGCTTTTTCATTAAGATACCAGATGGCCGGAATGCTCGAAACTGTTCTGCGAGCTGGTGTGCTTGGAGAAGATGACACCGGTGAAGAATCTCCTAGGTACGTGCACTGGCTAAGATTTGTTTTTAAAAGTTTAAAAGGGAAAAGGTGAATTCCAAATATTCCTTTTTCTTATTAGTTTTGGTCAGCATACCTGGTCAAGTAATCTTTCTATCATGCAACTCATAATTTCTTAAACTTACCACCTTCTGTTATAGCTTTTAGAATTACAATCTATTGTTTGTAGTGCAGTTTATAGGTTATGTTATTTTTTTTACTGCAACTTATATGCTGGAAAATGCATGATTTTCCGTTAAAGATGCAAGAAATATATTTTCTTGTCAAACATTGGGCTGGTAATCTTTCTCCTTATCTTTTCATCTAAGTACGCTTTATGAACTCATTTTACGCAATGGAACTGATCATAAAAATGGCATTTCTATTATGACAATGCAGTACCTCTTTAAAGTACTTTTAAATTCCGTGTATATTATGTTGCCATGTATTGTTCTCACTCTTCATTTAGGAACTTAAAGCTACCTTCTGGACGACCTTCTCTTGTTTGTGAGAATTGTCTCTACTCTTTGCACAAGAATATGAGGACAAGAGCATTCCACATCATGGATCCAAAGGGTGTTCTTGATATGTTGCTTATCTTTGTAGAACAAATAGGGGAAGAGGTGCCAGTTATTACATCCTCTGAGGTTAGCTTAGTTTGCAAATACAAGATTTCTTTTTTGCTAACTTTTAATCCCATTCATCCAATTAATTTCTCTCATTTAAACCCCTCCCACCCCCAATGTGCAGCTTTCTGCAGATAGGCTATCGACATTTCTTGGTCGCTGGGAAGGTCATTCTCTAACCAAGCGTAGTGGTGTTTATGGAGCAACTATTTCTGAAGCTGAGACAATTGCTTCACTTGAGATTGATGACAAAGGTCGGCTGGTTCAGGTATATAAGTATATTGAATCATATAATCTTCCTTCATCTCATGTTAAAAATGATTTATCTTGTAATATGCAACTCTCTGTAACAACTGTGATTATTCCAAATATTGCTAGAGCCTTAATTTATACATGAGATCTGGTTCTTTTTCAGGATGTGACCTCTACAAGCAGTGGCACCACTACAAATGTTCATTGGACTGGAAAAGTATCAAACAACTTTATCAGCTTTGATGGAGGATATGATTTCACATTGTTGCCTGGAGGAATGTACATGGGATGCCCATCAGATGTCAGCAAGAGCGTTGCAAAATCACTGTCATTCCACTTGGAATTCTGTTGGATGGAGTCCCCCGATAAAAGGCAGAGACTTGTGCGTACTTACGATGTGGAGGGACTAGTGGTATCGTCAACATACTTTTACGAAGCTAAGGTTTAAATCCAAGTGCAATTGCATCACTATTTTTTCTCTAAGAAAGGCTTGTATCCCGTGGTCTCCAGTCTTGGTGAGTATTCCTTTGCATACTGGAAGAGACTGTAATTTTGACCAATGTTAACATTAGCTTTTATTTCAATATGCCATTGGAGTCATTTATCCTCTCCTTCGGTGCTTAATGTTTTATTCGACTCCGATAAAAACCATGGAACTAGCTCAAGTTGCATCCATGTTTGGAAGAGCACCATTACTGGACCCTATGTAGTCTGGGCACATCAGTTACCCTTTAGTCTATTTTGATAATATGGTTTTAAGTAGAAGGATGTCTGATAGAACTTATTGTATATTTGTATTTGATCATAGGATCCTAAAATCTCATACATCTCATTCAGCTAATTGCCTAAATCCACTGTGTAATTTGTAATTTTGTAGGCTGACAAGCTGCACCACTGCACATACATGAAACCACTGGGGTGCTTGGAGTTCCACAGAGAATCCATTAGCACAAATGCTCATTACTCTTTCTTTAATTTCTGTTGATCCTCTTGTTTCCTTTAACCTTTTTTTAAAGAGAAAAAATCCAGCAAGTCAATCTAAATAAATATATTCTGATCTTCTACTGTATGGTCTTGTTACTCTCAGACTTTGAATCCAACTATCGAGTATCAATATCCATAACATTTGATTCTCGACCTAATTAGCTTTCATGCTCCTTGATGCCCTGGCTGCTGCCCTATGGTTGGATGGTGGGTGGTGGCCACCTCCAACAAGAATAGCAGATTGGCAGTAATTAATCGTGACATCATCCCCCAGCCTTGCATGTTTTTGTGCGATTGCCTAGGTTGGTGGCTGTCTCCTGCTGGTAAGGTTGCCCTGATGATGAGGGACACTGACTTGGTGTTCCAATTTTGTCTTCACGTTTGCATGGTCAAGAAAGAATGAAGTGTTACTCAGTTTTCGCCGTTGTGAGTTGCATACATCAGCACAATGACCATTTGAGATGAATGGGTACAGTACTCTATTGAAAGTTGGATCCAAAGTAGATGGTATGGTGGTCCAAATCTAAATTTGTCATCTAATGATATGTTGGGACCGCTATTCTGCAATCAACACATGAAGGCAATCCCATTCTAATATCTTGGTATATACGTATTACATTGCATATATATCTTAACTGTTCCTATTGTTTATTGGATTTTTAAGGAAAATTTGGACCTTCCTCACCAATATCCATCAATATTGTTCTATGGATTTGTTGAGAATCATCGACAACGACCCTAGAGAATGAAGATTGTTGGGGGAGCAAACAATATTTGAAATGTATAGGTTTGATTTGGCCATGTGGAATGCCCTACAATATTTGGATCAAATAAGATACCCTTCTCGGCACTTACAAGTTACAATCCCCATTGTTTTCTTATTTTAGACTGAATCAAAATCTATACTTTTCTTCTTTTAGATTGGATCAAGATTTGATGTTTGTGATATTTATATTCATCGTAGAAAATAACCCAGAATTAATATACATGTTATATAGCGATTCCCCTGACAATCGACTTGGCAAAATTGTCTAGTTAATATGGAAAAAATTATGTGTAGTGTGTGTGTGTGTATATATATATATATATATATATATATATATATATATATATATATATATATATATATATAGATTTTAGACGATTGGAATTTGGCCATCAAAGATTTTTTGACCGTTTTGAAATTCCTAGTATTGCTATTACATACGTAAGGGAAATTCATTTGTACAGCTAAATATCTGGTTACGCGCATACTGTATTTGCCTATTGTCATGCAATTTACCTCCACTTATTTGGTATGTTGTGCTAAAATTTACAATTAAGCAACCTCTTGTGATGACCTTATTGATTTTCAAAAAAAAAAGTCTTTCTTTTCCCGTTAATCCCTTAGGTTGTCTTTAGATGTGTAATTTCTAAATTCCTTAGAATTTGCAATTGATGTCATTTACAAATCTCATGATTTATAAATGTCATAAATTGTATTTACTATGTTTGGATAAATATGTTACTTTGAAATGACAACTAAAAATTTATATGATATTTTAGTAATTTTTAAATTTTGAATCATATATTTTGTAATAATAATTTTTTGTATTAATTTAAATGACTAAAGTTTAAAAAAATTATGTGAAATTTCAAAATTCCACCTTGCAGCATGGGATTTGGGTTTTTCAATTTTTGTATAGATGTGAGATTTCAAAATCTCACGAGGAATTTACAATTCCAAAATAATATCAATCAAATATGATATTTGCAAACGTGACATTTTAAAATTCCTGATTGAAATAACATATCCAAACGCACCCCAGTAGATCCTGATTGTTCTCCAATTATCAATGGTGTACTTCTTCCTCATATGCCTTTTCCACAGCAGTTTATAGTCAACCAAGCACGACTAGAGCTGATTGCGATATATCCAGATACATTGACATTTTCCAACTCATGAAACGAACCTTGAATCTTTCTTCAAATTGGTTCCTTCGGTCTAACAACGTGACTAAGAGTAATTAAATTAAGAATTAAGAATTGTTTAGTATAGGGGGTATGGCCGAAGTATGGCAATTCCTTGACGATGTTCACATCTGTATTTTGATTTACCGACAAAAAAAACTCGTAAGATCGCATATGTATCCAACCTAAGATATCCATGAACACATGAAGTGAATATGAGTATTGCTCTATCGGATCTGGATAATTTACATTGTAGGATTAAACATTCGTATGTAACCAATATCAAAAATCTAGTTCATAATGGTGAAGCTCACGTGCAAAAATGTCTTTTCTTTAGGAACCAAGATTTAATACCTTAAATTTCTAATGTCATGCTTTTATCCAATCCCAATTTAGCATCGCGTTCTCGGGGAGAAGAAAGAAAAAGGTGATAGACAACCATCTCATTTTCAAAATTATCAAAAAATTATCTCATTGTCCACGGCTTCCTCAAAGTTGCTTCTGAAGTTGATACAAGATGAGAGTTTACATAGGTCCAATTACATAACCGACTCGAAAATTGAGATTGCAATGTGACCGCAAAAATTAACTAGAACCAGAAAAATCCGATTACTTCAAAGAATCAAATTTTAAAAGTTAAACATGCGTTGTTCGCTAAGGATTCTTGATCTTTGTATAGTCACTATTAAAGATAAGATCTCAGTCGATACAGATGACAACCTGAATTTAGCTAAAATAGAAATGGTGGGTGGAGGTAACCTGCTTTCACCCAGTACTTTAACATTTTAACATGGTTTTTAAGTTTGTCAGTATTAACACCGTCCAGCCTGCATTCTTTCTATGTCACGTCAGCTCACTCAATCCACCCAAAAACCTCTATTAACCATGACCAGGCTACCTCCACCCATCATACACTCTCTTTCATCCACATCATTTCTTAATTAAATAATTTTAATTCTTACACTACATTTAACAAATTACATTTTACATAATATTAATTGTAAATACTACTTCTAATTACTTTAAATTTTTACTATTAAACTACCTCGACAGGTCGTTCGGTGAGCGAGCGACATTCCAACTCGTCGGTGGGGTGGCAAGGGGGCAACGTCTTCTGGATTTTTTTTGGATCTTGAAATTGTTGGTTCTGAAATTTTTTGAATCTTCTTCCCTTGTAAAAATTTATTACCCCACATTAATAACAAATACTCAATCCATTAATAACAAAACCTCCACTAAATACTTAAACCCGGAAATTAATTACGTAAAAAATTATTACCCCACATTAATAACAAATACCCAATCTATTAATAACAAAACCTCCGCTAAATACTTAAACCCGGAAATACGTTGGGCGTTCCGGGCAGACAATTTAGTGGAGGTTTTGTTATTAATGGATTGGGTATTTGTTATTAACGTAAGGTAATAAATTTTGGTGTAATTAATTGAATAAAATTTGAAATATATACATTAAATAAACAAATGTAAATCCATATTTAGCGTTTAAAATAGAATATATATTAATACGACAATACCATAAGAATAATACATTAATAATACTGAAATACGAACTACAACCAACCACACGAAATACAAATTAAAGGAAATACAAAACATACGAAATACAAATCATACGAAATACAAACTACAACACGAAATACAAATTAAAGGAAATACAAACCATACGAAATACGGACTACAACAAACTACACGTGCTGATTCTCTTTTGCCCAGGCGAGGAGTTTATCAATTATTTTTTGATCCTTCTCCGTCGGGTTGTCCTTCATCATCAGAGAGTGAAGCATGTCCAACTTAGTTTTTTTAAATGTCTCTGGAAATTCATTTCCGCTAACTCATCCTGCTTGAAGAAACCATCTTCTCTGACTTGGCGGTGTATCGAAGTTGTTGTACAAGTTTTCTAACATCGGTGTCGCTTCCAGGGTGTAACACACTCTTAGCCTTTTTCTTGGCCTTCTTCACATATTCAAATTTTAAATATTCTAATTTTTGTGGTTTAATAGTGATTAATATTATTAATGAATAATAATTATTGTTAACTAATTAATATTAATAATAATTATATCGTGAATTAGAATTATAATGTAATTAGAATTATATACAATGTAATTTGTTAAATGTTGTGTGAGAATTAAAATTATTTAATTAAGAAATGATGTGGAGGAAAAAAAGTGTAGGGTAAGTGAGGGTAGTCCGGACATGGTTAATGAGTTTTTTTGGGTAGATTGGATGAACTGACGTCACATAGAGAGAGTGTTGGGTGGTAGGGGTAGTCCGGGCTTATGACCCACAACCACAATGACTTTCTATTATTGACACCATAAATCATACTGACATAAATGACTTTCTGTGCATAACTAAAGGCAACATGAACTATAAATCAGTTGTGTGTTAGTAAAATCTTTTTCTGAACAGAAGTGAAATGTTCTTCCTTCCTTTCCTTCAACATTGAACATGTTAAACCTGAAATCCTTTTTTATTAATGTTAAAACCTTTATTTGAAAAAACAAAGACGGAGACGTAAAATATGGGAAGATGTGAAACTTTTCCATGACCACACAACACAAATATTGGAAAATAGATTAGCAACAGGTGGGCACGAAGTTAGTCATCATATTCAAACATAAACTGATGTTTATTGATGTTTGACCGAGTTTGATATTCCAACCCACAATCGATTTTTATTTAACACGCAAAAATGCAAAATCATGGAAATTTATGGTCCAACAAAAGCCGTTTAATAATTGAGCAAGGATGGATAACTCAAGGTGGACGTGGCTACTCTTCAACCACTTCTTCTATCACATGTGGAGTTAAACTCTTACTGTCTTACATGAGATTCTTACTTATCTAAGAAAATAATTAGTTACCCAAAGAAAAACTTCCTATGGTTCTACTTTTCCGAAGTATACAGCAAGCTTATAACAACCTCAAAGCAGTGTTTTCAATGGATTGTTGTTATTCTTGGATTTATATCCGACAAATTTCGTTTGTGGGAAAATGATTTACTCGCGCGTGGACAAAAAGGACTTGTCATATGATGAAATCGTTGGAAGCATTTGCTGTCTGTACTGTCAAAAGTTCAATACTGTAAGAACATGGATTCGTGTCAAATGATGGCCCGAAAAAAGTTAACACAATTATAGCCCACGTGGGCATGAGTGAATGGTGGGGGATGATTTATGTGTGTGCGGTTTTTGACAAAGAATCTTGTAGTCGTGGTTGTTGCAGAGTTGTTCGTTACGGCGTGTACTGCCTGATGCACACTTTCTTTTCTTTCTTAGACACGTTGTCACGACCGATCTCTTTTTTTCTCTTCGTTGTTTACCAATTACCTAGGTCATCTCATTCTATTTCCTCCACGTCATTATTTTTCTTGTCAACTTAAATCCTAATTATTTATCAAAATATAAATCCTATAATTATTATAATAAATACAAATAAATACTCTATTTTTTAAATCTTATTTTTTTAAAAAATAAGTTTTCTAATTGTTTTTATTTTTAATTTTTTTAAATTTTGTTTTTAATTTTTTATTAAATCGACCCCAACTTTTCAATACATTATTTGAAAATAAATAAATTAAATTTATTATAATAAATTTGCAAAAAAATAAAAAATTAAATAAATTTTAAAAAATAAAAAATAATTATAAAATATTTTAAAAAAATATTAAAAATAATTTTTAAAAAATAAAACAAAAAATCCACCAACCCGTTCGTGACCTCCCCATAGTGGATGGTCTTATGGGCCGTGTTGTTTGGGTAGTCCTTTGTTGTTACAAATTGATGCAACAGTAAGATAAGAATTCTTTCAGAAAATATTTACTATAATTTTAGGATTTTTGAATTATTTCTGACTGTTAAACAACTTAAATAGTTATTTAGGAACTAGTTTTTGAAGTTTGGATTCTCAAAAATGGATTTTGAAATAACTTTCCCGAACTTCCCAAAAGCTAACATTTATGATGTAGTTGCAATTAATCAAGTGAGATAGTTCTTTCCTCGATTAACAGGTTGCAAGTTCAAACCCTACTAGCCCAGAGTGGCTGAAAATTTTCTCTCTCCTCCTCATACGTAGGATTTATGTGTACAAAAAAAGAGTTAAAATAATAAGAAATGTAAAAAAATAAAATGATATAGTTACAATTCATGTGTACAAATAATAAGAAGAGAAAGACTCTTCTTTGTTAACTTATTGATTCTCATATAAAGTCGAACCACCAAAAGCCTGAATGAACTCCCCCAAATAGCTTTGAGATACAAATAACTCAAAAATCCAAACTTCAAAAGCTAGTGTTCCCAAATAGACCCCTGGTCTAAGCAAAACTTTTATTTCAAGTTGCTGCCATCATCTTTAAAGTTGTACTTTTCGACCAAATTCTGAAACAAAGAACACATGCAACTAGTTCACCCCAATATGTTAAATGTTCAACTAGTTGTACAATTTTCCCCCAATCGACGTATTGAGATAGCTCAATTGGTCACCTTAATATTTCCGCAATCAAATGGTAGGTTCAAACTCACTAGCCGCAAACAACTAGAATTTTATCCTTTGCTCTTTGTCATTGAGACTTACGTGCTCATCCATTCCGTTAAATAACTAAAAAAAATCAAAAACTAATTTGTGATTACCATAAAGACAATGGGATGAACCCCAAAACACCTCGGAACCCATAAAAGCAACAACAAAATATGACAAATATAAGACTACTACGAGTCTAAACTCGTCACAATTTTTTCGAAAGATATGCAAACTAACACTTAATATTACATATTATTGTTATGTATTTATATCATGTCAACGATTAAGGTATAAATGTATTAATATCTAATATTTATTAATATAATTAAAAATATATAAATGAGTAAACGGACATAAATTTTTTAATTAAAAATATAGATATTACACATCTATATGGATAGAGTTACCCTGTCCTATTTATTAATTAGGTAACACATGTATAGTTAAACGGACATTTTTTTTAATTATGTGCGACGAGTTAAATGAGACGGACAATCAGTTAACACCCGCCCCAGTTACCGTCACAATGCAACCCATGCAAGGCAACAACAGATTTTTAATTGTTAACCACCAAAGTCAACCACTCTAATAAATCCCACTCGTGACTTAAACGCCAACTCCGGAGGAAATTCAGCCACCCCAATTCCACCCCCACCTAAACCCACTTCCGATGGCCGACGCCGGGAAACCGCCGGCGGCGAAACGCCCGGCGGTCGCCGTCCCGTCCCGTTCCAACGCCTTCTCCTTTGCTACCGACGCTAGCCCCGGGCCCGTCACCCTCGCGTCCAGCTTCTTCGGGGCGGATACCGAGTCGGACTGCGGGTCGTTCCGGCAGCTTTTGGCTGGCGCCATGGGGACGGAGAGTGGGGCGGCAGAGGGGGATAAGATGAGGAAGACTTCAGCTTTGGGTTCGGCTTCGTTCTCTTCTCCTCAGGTTGGTTGGTTTTGGATTTGGTCAAGGATATGAGGTGTAGACTTAGGGTGAGGTGTTTTTTTCTTTTCTTTTCTTTTCTTTTCTCGAACGAGAAAGACGTCTACGATTTATGCACTCAAACTCAGGATTTCGAAGTGTTAACTTTTGTAGGCATATTGTGGGTCGGTGAACTACGTAGAGGAGTTAGTAGAGGGTGAGTAATTGTTGGGATATGGGTGTTGTTGTCTGAGGTTGGGGGAAATGATCCTTAGCTCATGAATGACACATTCGGATGGAGGTATTTTATTGTGCCAATTGGCGCAAAAACACTGGAACTTATCAGGACTCTGTAGTTAAGCCCGCTTGGATGGGAATATTGCACCAACACTAAGATGGATGACCTTTTTAAGATTAAGTGAGGTGGATGAGAATCATGTTTGTTCTGGAATTTAGGTGAGATGATGTTTGTTGGATTTTGTTGTAGAGAAATTGAGTTTTGAAGTTTCTTAGGATTTTTGTCATCCTATTCGACTTTTGTCTATACGGAATTGAAATTGATATTGGTGATGACTGTTTAGCTACAAGTACTTTCTCCTCTTATTTTTCATATGAATGAAGGCGATGAGGAAGTTTTTGTTCCTAGAACTAACTAGGCTAGCCTGTTATGACTGAAGGAAGATAGTAATTTTGTCCTAGCACTAAGCAATTAGTTTGTCTTTACTGTTAAAGTCATACTTTTAATAGGGGAAGCAACTCGATATGCATTAATAGGAGTTTGATTTTTGGTTCGAAGCATTAGCTACACAGAGAAACTCACAATTTGTGTACAAGGACAATGCATAGTTATGTGACCTTTCTTGACACAATCCCATAACATTTATTCGGTACTTGTATTTCATGGTAGATTTGTTCTGTAGTGTTACTGTAACGTCCCGAAACAGTGGAAGAATTTTTTTCAAATTTAAAACATAAACATACGACCGTCAACGGTCAACAAGGGCACGTTACTGGAAAAGTCAACAGAATATATATATATAAAATATCTCCACGTGGAAGTCATAATACAGAATGTCAAAAGAGTGATTACATGTCTAATATAACTACAGTAATCACTACCTCTACAAAAAAGATGAAGCGACAGGACCCGATCCCGGAGGCACTCCCCTCGGTCACCACCAACCTAAGACCGCCTGCTCCCTGAAAATGAAACATAAAATCTGCCTGAGTTCCCGAAAGGAACCCCGTATGCCAACATCTCCTATATATACAGAAAAACAGATGAAAATGCCAAGAATGCTCATGCAATGCAATCCTCCTCGGGCCCAATGTATGCCCCAACCGCCACGGTCCATCTCCCAGCCGCGCACAGGGGCATAGGAAACATCCCCCACCCTGCCAATCCAGGCCAACAAGAGGGGGGGTCGCCGCACTCATCTCCCAGCCGCACACAGGGGCAAAGGGAGGCATCCCCCCTGCCAATCCAGGCCAACAAGAGGAGGTCTCGGCTTTCCTCCACAGGGAAAGTGCATCCCCTTCCCCCACCAGGGAAGAAGGCATCTACCACCCACACAGGCATGGCAGGCATCCCTCTCTGCCGCACCGGCATCCACAAGGGGTCCAACAGAAATACGCTCTCGTCGTAGGTGAAATCCGTAGCTCCGAGGTCCGGTGATCGACCGTGGGCTCGGCAGCCGGTAGTCGCCTCTGCTCGACGTCATGTATGTGGATAAATCCACCAAGGAAAGATAATTCGACCCACCAGTCGAACAAGGTCAAATCTAGCGGTCGACCGTTTGGAAGGTCTACGCTATACGTTTTATATACATATATATCCTGTCGGTCAAACCAGGGTCCGTTCAACCGATAATCAAAACTGCCTGAATCCTGCCTACAGCATTGGGTCGACCGAAACCTCTCTTTCGGTCGACCGATCTACAGGCACTTCACTGCAGAAAACTGCACGCGGTCGGTCGACCGGATCACAACGAGCGGTCGACCGTTTAGATGGTCAACGCTCTTGACCGACTTTGTGCAGTTCGGTCGACCGAGACACACACTCGGTCGGCTGAAGGTCTGTCTACCCTATCTACTGGGATCGGTCGACCGAACAACCACCGGTCGACCGGACTAATATTACTCTTATAAAATATTCCCGCTAAAATTTGGCATAAACGGTCGACCGTCACACAGACGTCGTTCGACCGTTTTCGGGCAGCAAGTTATTTTTATAAAATATCGGTCGACCGAACCTCACACGGTCGACCGAAACACTACAATATCGCACTGAACAGGCATCATTTAGACGATGTTCGGTCGACCGAGACACACAACGGTCGACCGAACCAGTCGTCTTCAACCTTCGTTCAGTGGGGTTCACCGGGGAAAACGGCACCAACGCCGCCCCCTACACTCCCACACCTCTTGGGGAGTTACTATGAAGACTTGGCATACCTTTACAGACGATGAAGACCCGCCGGAGCCTCGCTCGCGCACCGCCGTCTCCGAAGACCTCCTCACGCTCCTTCCTCGGGCTCGCCTCCACCACGCCGCCGGAGATCTTCTCCTCCTCGTCCGCCGGAAGCAAGAAGATGGGTGAGTGTGGGTGGAAAACGAATGGGCAACAAAGGAGACAAAATGGTTAGTTTTTGGTTTTTATAACAAAACCTAACACCCTCACCATACCTCTACCCATACACACCTCACTCCACCCATACCACCCCATACCCTCTCTCTCTCTCACTTCCACGACTTTACAGTTATCGAATTTTCATCCTGTTTATTGGTTTTGCTATGGTTCTCTAGATCATGCATCTGTATCTGTGAAAGGATGGGCACATATATGGATGTTACTTAATGCACATGTATACTGCTTTTACTTTATGTTCGATTTAGCTCCAATGAAGGTTAAGAATGTGTTATCCACCTCAAAGTGTAAGCCAGCAAGAGTAGGGATAGAGGACATCTGCAGTCCAATATGTGCAGAATTTAGAAAGGACGTTGGGTATGTAGGGTGAGCTCAGATTTTATGTGTGAGAACCTAATCCTTTTGATTAAGGTTAATTGGGTTTAAGAACTTTAACCCTATTAGGTGGTGCTTATAAAAACAAAACCCAACCCATTTCTTCCCTCTCTCTCTCTCTCTCCCTCTCTCTTTTTCTTCTCTATCTCCCTCGACTCTTTCTCTCAACTTTCTCTCTCTCACTTGTAGTTCGGCAGCAAGGAAGGGAGGAGAAGCGGATGCACCGGCAAGTCGAGTTCGCCGGAGTTCAAGGAAAGTGTGTAGATCCGCGTTCGTGTGTGGAGTTTACCGGAGATACACTCTTTTTCGTGAAGAGATTGTCGTTGCTCTTCGAAAGATTTTCCAAGCTTTCAAGGTATGTCAAACCTTGCTTTTACGCTCACCTAAGCTTGTGTGAGTGTTTGAGTGTTCGACAGTAGGCCGAATGACTCGTCGGAATAGTGTAGCAGAATTTCTGCTCTGTTCGGTCGACCGGTGCTTGATTTCGGTCGACCGGTTGTAGTGTAATTTGAGCGTTTATCTCTTGCACCGGTCGAACGATACCCTTGGGTGGTCAACCGGTGCTACATGTTGAGCAAGAGGATGACGCTACTGGTGGTTTTCGATCGAACGAGTCTTTTTTGCCGTTCGACCGAACTCACTGTAGTATGTCGGTTGGGGGCGTTGACCATCTAAACGGTCGACCGCCATTTTGACCATTCCGATTGGACGTACTGTTTTAAGTCGGTTGGGGGTGTAAACTTCTAAACGGTCGACCGCCCTGAGATCTCGTTCGACCGATGACTTAAGTAGGGTTCGACCGATTCATATTTCGGTTGACCGGTGATGACTTATAAGAAGGTGGAAGTCCCTGTTGTTTTTCGGTCGATCGGAAGCCCATTGTCGTTCGACCGTTGAGGATGTGTTATTTCTTATTATTTTGTGGCGTAGACCTTCTAAACGGTTGACCATCCAGAGACTTATGTTCGACCGTTGATGTTTGTTTGGTTCGACCGTTGGATTGTGGTTCGAACCAATTACCAGTTTTAACGACCAACCGGTCGACCGTATGACCTTCTTCGGTCGACCGTTGGGGCCCAGTAATTCTATGATTGTTTTATGAACACGTTGGTGCGTGGATTTCATTTACTGCTTATGTTCCCATGATATGACATGTGCATTGTGACATAGGTAGTAGACCTGTGGGACCATATTCTCATTTGCATGATCTATATATTATGACTCTACGGAGCATGATGATTGTCGGCCTGTGTGGCGACAGAGACGACCTTAGCCTTTGTGGCGAAGAAGATGACCTTAGCCTTTGTGGCGAAAGAGATGACTTTAGCCTGTGTGGCGACGGAGATGACTGTTAGCCTTTGTGCAACAAAGTTCTGTGTCTTAGCCTGTGTGGCGACGAAGATGACCGACCGATGTTGTTCCGGTGGATGTGCTCGACCGATGTTGTTCTGGCGAGTATGATCGTCCAGCTGTGGCATGACTGGCGAGTATGACCGACCAAGGTGACGGCTCTGGCGGATTGTGGTCTTCAACCACTGATCAGATCTGATGATCACTTGGAAGTGCGTGCGACCCTCACTGAACCCATATGATTAGTGTAGCTGCGAGTGAGGGTGTGTCGAGTACTTTTCATATGACTGCATGTGCCTGCGGTGAGTATCTACGGATGTCCAAAACTAGACGTATGACTAATGAACCCCGGTTGGGGAAATGACTATAATGACCCAGTTGGGAATGATCTGTTATGATTTATGTTTGCATAATACTAGTATGATAGGTCATGTTTCGTATTGTATGTAGGTGAGTTTGGCATACGGGGTTTCCTTAGGGAAACTCACAGCATTGTTGTTTTATTTCAGGTTCCCCTTCGGGAGCTGTTTGGGTGGTGACTGAGGACGAGTGCATTTTGGAGTTGGGTCCTCATGTCTATTTTGAGGTTATTATGACTACTTGTATATTTGTATATTGTATTTTGATGTAGTCATTCTTTTGACAATTCATGTATACGATGCAACACCATATATATTATATGTATATTTTTGAGTAGCGTCCCCTATGTTGATGTTGATTATCTTTTTATTAAAAGTTTAAAATTCTGCTCTTTCGGGAACGTTAAATTATGTCTAGCGTTGATCTTATGTGTGGATGTAATGGTTGGTTGGTGTATTGCTGTGTTTACTTTTGTTCAGTGAAAACAAGTATTACTACCTAGTGTAAACGTAAAAGTTCAATTGCACTTATATTTACCTCACTTTCGAGGTGTTTCATATATTTACCGTTTTAGTATCTGAATTTTGATCTGAATTAATGCCTTTAACTAGGTACCTTCCGGAATGTCTCACCAGCAAGTGCTGGCAGAGGTTACTGCTCAGGCTGCATGGTCTAGTTCTCGCATGATTGCTCAAGCAGAATATCTACCCACATCTGCTGAAACAGAAACGTCCACCACTCATCCTTCTAGTTCTCCTGGCATTACATTTCAGCAAATGCCAACCCAATCGTCAAACAACAAATCTACAAAACCTACAGGCTTGAGCTTGGCAGATGGTCAGCAAATGAATCAAAAGCCTCAACAAACTTCTTTTAATGTGGACAAGCCTGCTGATGACGGCTATCACTGGAGAAAATATGGGCAGAAGCTAGTCAAGGGTAGTGATTCTCCGAGGAGCTATTATAAATGCACCCATCCAAATTGTCCTGTGAAGAAAAAGGTTCAGCACTCTTTAGATGGTCATGTAACAGAAATAATTTATAAGGGGCAACATAACCATCAGCGACCACCACCTGGTAGACGTACTAAGGAGTCAAATGAACCAAATGGGACCATGGATTCAACTGAAATAAATTCTCTTGGTATACCTGGGAGTTCTCTCAGATTAAATGAAACCCAGAGAAGGGAACCGAAATTAGGCCAACCAACTACTGAACAGTCATCTTGTTCTAGTGATGGTGAAGATGGAGGTGATGATGTGGGGGTGAATGAACCTGAACAAAAAAGAAGGTATTGTCTTGTATATGCTGATGAAGATGTGCTTACAACACACTACTCACATAAATTGACCCTTTGATGAGCAGGAATATTGATGCAGGACCAGACGAGTCAGATGCTTCACATAAGACTGTGACAGAACCAAGAGTCATAGTGCAAACAACAAGTGCAGTTGATCTCCTTGATGATGGCTATAAATGGCGAAAATATGGGCAGAAAGTGGTTAAAGGGAATTGCCATCCAAGGTTCGTTTGTTTTCTTTGTAACTTGGAAAGTCGTATCTGTTTCATGATGCTTACTCTTGTGGTGAAGAGGTAGATGATGAGCAGTGGAGGAGTCTATCCCTGTCAAAAACACATGGGCAAATGAGCACCTCTATCGTTCTTAATAAAACAGAAGCATGTATAAGTGTATAACTGAGAGCTCAGTCTTAAAATATTCTTTTGGCCCAATGCCGTGAAAACTTAGACTATTAGGCTTATTATGCTTTACTTCTGTGTGTAATTCACCACAGAAAATGTTTACTATGACGACACAGCACGTGCTGATGAATCACCATTAAATGATTCAATATCAGTACGTCATGCCTCATCCTTGGTAAAGCCTGTTCCACCTCATGTCGTTGTGGTCGTAAGGAGTTTATTTACTTTAACAACTTTTGGGATGACCGTGGATAACTTAATTTAGCTTGGTTAAATAAACATGTACAATCTTGAATTGAACCTTCCGAGATAGATTTGGAAGCTGTGTCGTTTAAGTAGACAATTATAATTCAAAACTGCATTTTTTCTATGGGAATTATCCAATGTGCTATAGGTCTCAAACTGAATTACTAAGATAATGTGTGTTTTAATATTCTTTGAAACCTTAGTGCTTCAATGCATTTTGTCCACAGGAGCTATTACAAGTGTACTTATGCTGGATGCTCAGTCCGTAAACATGTCGAAAGGGCTTCAACAGACCCGAAGGCTGTAATAACTACCTACGAAGGAAAGCATAATCATGACATACCACCACCTAGAAACAGTAGTCACAACACAGCCAGCACCACTACTGCTGCCAATGTTATACAGCCAAAAGCTCACAATGCAACAAACAATCAAGGATTGACCAGGAGAACGGAATTTGGAGGCAGTGATCAGCATCTCAATGCTATTCAAAAACTGAAAGAAGAAAATCACAATATATAGTTTACTATGAGCCCTCTAACACAATTAGTCATTCAGACCACTTTCAGCATCTGCAACCGTCAGCAGATAGTTCAGCAGTGTCCTTCATCACTAAAGCTGTGAAAAAATCTCATTCGAAATCTTTGGAAGGACATGGTAATGGGTTGGATCATTGAAGATATCACCAACTATATGTCGTATTTTATTACAATTGCAATACACGTTATGTGCTTTGAGCCTTTGACATGTATCTTAGTTGTGTTGTCTTTCTGCAAAATTTTGGGTGGCCTGCTTGTTATTGGCGACGAGTAATACATAATGTCTCTGTGCTTTCTGTAAAGAGAAATCATGGGAAGTCATGTTTGTGTACTTTCTTTTTTGATGAAATGTTTGTGTATTATTTATTTTGACGAAATGTTTGTATACTATTTGGCTGTATTTGATTTTGCTTACGGTGTTGTTGGCCTGTTGCATGCTGACTTTTTCTGAGACTCTGGTGTAGAAACAATAAATCAGGTTTTATTTCTCAAGGGATGTGTTTAATACGTATTAATTAACTGCAAGTGCACGGCCGCGATGAAGCGATAACAAATACGGGTCGATCCGCAGGGAGGTGAGTAGCCTCTGGTTTTTCAGAAATCAAGTAAAAACAAAAAGGGAGAATAGTTTGTCTATGCTAGCCTATGCTAATTTACGTTACACTAAACTACTAAGAAGAAAAATACAAAGTAAAACAACTAACGATTACTTCGAATCAAAACTAAAAGAATGTAAAACTAAGCTGAAATCAAGAAGAGAAATGCCCCTAAGGGTGGAGTGTGTGCACACATTTAAAAAGATGGTGAAAAATGCATTCTATAAGCACAAATGTAGGTAGTGTTTTCATGTATAGGAAGTGTCTAAAGGTTATGACAAAACCTATCAATCCATTCACTAACACACAAGCTGGTTATTTCAGAACCTAACACAAACATGAGAGGTGTCTAAGATGTGTGGCAAAACTCATCAAGTGTAGTATTCTACTCTAACAAGCAAGCATACATTCACATTTATCAACACAATCAAAATAAATCATTCATATCCATTCTTTAATGCATGTATGAACATCATCTCCACCCCAAAGGTGATGAATCTACTCACTACACATTATTCTAAAAATTAAACAAAAGAACAAATGAAACATTCTAACTACTTTAGCCTACAATCAAATAAATAAAACTAAGCTAAGCATGCATGCATGCATAAAGAAACAATATAAGAACAAAACAATGGAAAAATAATTTTATTAAATGACTCACATCACTAGCAGTATTCTTCTTCACCTTGAGATTTTGCTCCAAGGCTTACTCCAAGTAGAGAGAATGTCACCAAACAATGAGTGAATACAAAGAAAGGTGAAAAGTTCTATTTATAGGCATGGAAAAAGCTAATTCAAGACAATCCCCCGGTATGAGACTAAACAAATACCAGAAATAGACTAAATACACACTAATATGCGACTCTACAAAATCTTAGCGGATCCGGATCAAAACAGACCGCCAATCAATGGTTTATATTGTTTGGATCCGGCCGTTGTTTCGTGTGGGCTTTTCTGGATGTCTTTGTTGGTCTTTGATGCATCTACTTCGCTTGTTGGAGCTCCGACCCGAATAGAATTGTCAAAATACTCTCCATGATGGTGTGAAGTATTCTTGTTTGTTTATTGGTCCTTTGATCTTACATTCAGGTCCTTCGATCTTGCATCTTAGTCATTGAGTCTCTCAACTCAGTTATTTTTCATATTTTTAGGTCCTTTTATGTCTCTTCTCTTCAAACATATTTATTTCTGAAATTCAAACATAAAACTCGTTACGTAACATTGTTTAGGTGAAATATGATGGATATAAGATACAAATGTAAGCATTAAATGATGTCAATCAGGATGCACTGGTAATTTTGAAAGGATGTGATCTTAATATTTCATTTTGTTTGAGCCCGAAATTGCAGTTTGTCCTCTTGACTTTGAGTCTTTGATCTAGTTACACTTTGCACTCTATTTTGGAAACATGCATTTAACCCTGACCTATGTTATTTTGACAATTTGTCCCTCTCTTTGATTGATACTACAACTTTGTTGATGTTTTGAAAGGTTGTTTCTAATGCACAATCAAGAGATTGGTATGAATAATGGACCCGTAAGCAAATAATAGTGAAATTCATTATTGGCTCTGACAGTATTTAATCAGAATATATTGTCATAAAACCAAATGTTAAAGGTTGGATTTGTTGTTATGAATACAATCCATATTGTAGTTACTTGATTGATGAATGCAAAACACGGGATATTATGTCACACATACAAGGTAGAAGCAATTAAATGTGATTTTTTAACTATAATAGCATATCCAGAACGAAACAAATCCAATACTCAAACTACTTACTAAACACTGACATTTCCCACGTAGTTTAGGAAGCAATAAAGCTATACATAATCATGACAGAAACATGTTTTAATACCATCCCACAATTTCGCTATTAAAAAATAGTAACATCGTACAATTACAAGTTGCAAAGATCTGAATCTGTCTAGACGCGTGTGTTGGGATCAGAACTCCTCTCTACTCCAGACAACTAACCACCACTAATCAATCCGAATGTCTATTTATACCCAAACACAAGACCAGGATCTGTTGAGTTGTAAAAGCAATCCCTGTCTTACTCTCGCCCACTTCGCCACTAATCTCGCTGTGGACCAAAACATTACCAAATTAAAAAAACAAAACACAAGACAACAAAACAAAACCTCTCTGTCTGTTCTATTTCCCCTCCTTTGCCGTGTCTCTTCGCTTCCTTTCCTCCTCTTGGGCTCCCCTGAGGTTGATATTTTTGTTCGATTACCAGACTTTCCCGTGTTTGTTGCTCGTTTTCCCGACTCGGGTAGGTGCTGAATCTTCTAAATTCTACTCTACTCGCTTTCTCTTTGATTATTTGATATTGATGTTTCCATTGGGATTTGCCTGTGTTTTTGTTTGTTCTTGGGTTTTTAAGGTTTTGTAACTACATTTTTACGTGGAATTCTTCTATTTATTGCCAATTCTCCTTGTCCTTGCGATGCTTTTCCTGACTTGGGTTGTTCTTGGATCTCCGAAATTCAATCTTTCGACGTCTGTTCTAATTGTTAAAAGAGGCCAATGAAAGATGATTTGAGTATTTTATGTCATCCATTCCTTTGAGGTGTCATGGGCTGCATTTCCTCTAAACCCTCGGTCTCGGTCACGCGTGAAAATATCGGTTCTTTCTCGGATAAATATCTTGTCTCCACACCTTACTATGTGCATGGTCGAGCGAAGGTTGGAGAATCCGATAAGAAGGCGGGTAGGAATGGAGAGAGGGAAGGGTATAGGAAGAAATCTTTTGAAAAAGGCAAATTGTCGCGGGTTCGGTTGTCGAATTTGCCCAATCACTTACATGGGGAGCAAGTCGCCGCTGGTTGGCCGGAATGGCTCAGCTCTGTTGCTGGTGAAGCTGTTCAGGGATGGTTGCCTCTCAAAGCAGAGGCCTTTGAGAAGTTGGAGAAGGTAATGTGTTATGAGGACATTTTTTTATTGATTAGTCTCGAATTCGTAGCATTTCGTGGATATCGGGAATTTCTGTCATCGTTGTCATTATTTTAAACTGTGTTATCTGATTATGTTAATAACCATGAATTTATGACTGTGGATAGATTCAGTGGTTTATTGTTTCTGTTATCCATTTGATATATATATATATATATATATATATATATATATATATATATATATATATATATATATATATATATATGGTCAGACTCTAGTGAGTTGAGGACTCATCAAATTTAGTTTAAACTCCTTACCATCTCACCAATGGATCTTATTTATGGTTAATCTCACATTTAATTAGCATAACCGTTTTTATCTTAATCTACCTTACAATTTGAAATGAGTGACGGATATTGTGGGGCTTAATTTTTCTAAATTAAACCCTGGACTCACTAGAGAATTCTTGTATATATAAACTGCGAATAAACCACTATGATGTAGTCATGCATCTTATCAATGTTTCAAAAAAATTAACAAAATCAACGTTTGAATTTTATTTTCAAGATCAACCAAGTTGGTGAACTAACAACTTCAGAATGAAGGAGTTGCACTACTTGTTCAGTTTGTTAAGCGTCGCTTTTGTCTTTTACATAATTAGAGTAAAAATTATCAACCATTAAGACATTTAATCTTGAAAAAGTCAAGATTACATATCATGTTGCAATTTGGACTGCATCATGGAGCTTAGTCATAGACAACATCAATGTTACATAAAAGCCTCTAAAGAAGCTATCCCCCTAGGCGGGTTGTTTACAAATGACCCTTAATCCCATGCACTTACGTGCGATGACCATTTGTTATTTTTACAGCATATAAGACGTGTAGACAATTTATTTTGAAAAAATAGACAGGTACTAAAGGGGTTGCTGATTTTCTGTAGCTTTAGTGTTGAATTTTTTTCTTGATCTAGACATCGTAAACGCTGATCGTCGAATGATATTAATATCATGTCATTTTCGTTGCAGATCGGACAAGGAACCTACAGCAATGTGTTCAGGGCACGCCATCTTCACACAAGGAAAATCGTGGCCCTAAAAAAAGTGCGATTCAACCATTTTGAGCCTGAGAGTGTCAAGTTCATGTCCCGAGAAATTCGATTACTTCGCAAGCTCAACCATCCTAATGTCATCAAACTACAAGGCTTGATAGTACCTCAATCATCACACAACATATTTCTTGTGTTTGAGTACATGGAGCATGATCTTGCCGGATTATTGTCTTGTCCAGATATCAAATTCACTGAATCACAGGTTAAGGAAAAATCTTTTAAACAGTTTTGAAATTTTTGATCATCAAAACTTCGTTCTTAAATGGTTTTTTGTTTTGTTTTGTTTTGTTTGTTGTTGCAGGTGAAGTGTTATATGAAGCAGTTGTTATCTGGACTAGAACACTGCCATTCGCATGGCATCATGCACCGTGACATAAAATGCTCCAACCTTCTAGTGAATAATGAAGGGGTCTTGAAAATCGGAGACTTTGGGCTTGCGAATTTTTATAATCCAGCACAAGGGCAACCTATGACTAGCCGTGTGGTTACAATGTGGTATCGTCCACCTGAACTTCTTCTGGGATCAACTTACTACACGATGGCTGTGGATTTGTGGAGTGTTGGATGTGTATTTGCTGAATTGTTGATTGGGACACCTATTCTGAAAGGAAAAACAGAGGTGACCAACTTTTTATGCTTCACAATAAGACATTCTCCGGCTCTTTTTCAATTTCACATGGCATCAGAGGAGTAGAATCTGCTAGACTTCTAGTATAGAAATTAAAAGGTAGTTATTTTCATAAGAGAGATGAAAGGAAAGATGAGGTAGTGTGACTCACGTGCAAGATAGAACCAAAATAGTATTACCTAAAACCATACTAGAAAATTATTATTTTAAATATTTGAGAATGAACACAAAATAGTTAATACAAGGTTTGCCATGATTCATGAGCATAACATCCACAGGGTATTTTACTCCCTCTTGGAAATAACAAATTAAACATTTCTAGTATGTCAACTATTTGAAATTCACATGGAAGAGACATGCTCATCAATAAACGAAGTCATGTTATAGTTATCTAAATTGTAATAAATTTCTTTCAAATTATGCATGACATGACAATATGACATACTCTGCAGTTAAATCGTTGAATATAGTTACTATTTATGTGGATCGTTATTTTTTCTTATCGTAGCTTATTGTCTAAGATATCTTTTACACACATTTGTAGGCTGAACAATTGCATAAAATATTTAAGCTTTGTGGCTTACCACCAGAGGATTTCTGGGAGAACTGTAAATCACCATATGCAACTATCTTCAAACCAAAAAAACGTTGTAGAGGAACCCTTGCAGACTTTTGCAACAAATTTCCACCCGCTACTTTGAGTTTAGTAATGAGATTTCTCTCTGTGGAACCTCACAAGCGCGGAACGGCGTTGTCTGCTCTCTCATCTGAGGTATTCATGCAGACTTATTTTTAATCTTATCTTATGATATTTCATCTTTCACATATAGGACACTATTAATCAATAACCATTACCATAAGCTAAAAATGTGTATATAAACTTCATTTCGATCAATATGAGCAGCTGTCATATAAATCAGAGCTTTGTCCGACATTGTTGAAATGTTTTCATGTTACACACGTTTGATAGAATATTTAGGGACATGAAACACATCTATAACAGTGTAAGCTGTTAAAGAAAATCTTGTGGTAGTAATTTGCTCTTCAGATCATTTATAAAACTTGTTTCTTGACGTTACGATGCTTGTACTTTTTTTGGTCAGTATTTTACAACAAGACCGTATTCCTGTCATCCTTCAAGTATCCCTAAATACCCTCCAAATAAGGAAATCAATGCAAAATGCCGCGAGGAATCGCAGAAGTGAGTTCAACAATTCTCATTTCTTGCACCTACAAACAAACAAGCATAGTTTCTGTACTGAGCGAAGGTTTTTGGTGATTGACGTTGATCATCTGTCAATTTTAGAAAACATTTAGCTCGTGGAGGACATCGAGCAGGAGCAACTCGTAGACCATCGAGATTATGCAAACCAGAACAAAATAAGTTCCGCGGATTCGCAACACATACAGAGGTATTCAGTCTTTCATGTTAGGATTTTTTAGCTGAATTTAGGATTCGTAACACACCTAGAGGTATTCAATTTTTCATGTTATGAATATCCCATCTGAATTTAGTATTTGTACTCACATGTTTGATCATTAACTTTTCAAGGAATCAACTACCAACTTATGTGGAGCCCAACAAAAAAGTAAGAACTTAAAATTTCCAAGTAAAGACAGCAGAAGTAGACTTACCCTGGATCTCCATCCAATGCCAGATATCAACAAACCATCTGACAAAAACCAATACACAAAACAACAATCTTCCCTCTCGGGCTCCTCTCGAGAGTCTAAACGATGGGAAGATGGCAAATCATTACAACGCAATGCACCTACCACTTTCAGTCCCTCAAATGTATTCCGCCCAAACAAAGTGTATTCAGAGGATCAAGTAAGTTCACTTCCAAAAGGAAGCAAACCGAACAACATCAAGAAGCAAGCAGTTCTGGGCCAATGGGTGAGAACGGATGCTCCTACTGACTCTTACATTGTCTCTGGAGTGGACGACGTTCCGCAAAAATATTATGCGAAAGATGAGATTGACATCTAAAAGAAGCACTTTGGTGATTATATGATAATTACTTTGCACTTAATAATTCTAGCATTGTAACCTTTTTGGAGTTTGCTAATTGTTGGTTTTGTTTGGATGAAAAAAATTCAGAACTATAGGGATAAGGGAGCAAAATTCGAGGTTTTCGAGTCTCTGTCACAAAAAGTTGATGAACGTTTGGAGAATGATGAGAGGCATATCCGACAAGCGAGGCAGCACTCATGTTTACGAATAGGTAAGTCACAGCATTAGCAGTAATTGTCTCCTTAGTGATCCTCCATTGATATCATCAGCGTCGTAGTTATCGAATGTAATGACTTCGAAGTTTTCAAACAAGTATGTAGGATGGGAGTTTTAAAGTAGTATAGATGCATATTTATCCCGATTTCCATGCTGGCTTTTCATCAAATCAACAAAAAAATTTAGTTTCTACCAAAAGTTTCTCTTTTGTTAGATTTTTTAATCTTAATCAAACCAAATAGCATAATGGATGAAATGTAGTCCCTGATCTTTGATAATCCAAGGCTTGGCTGGTTAACATTTGGAAATTGAAAAGCTCCAACATGTAGACATTTTCATAGAACATTTGTTAATTCCTCGATGCATTCAAACACCACGTTGGTGTCGATGCATTGGATTATGTGGTTCATAGTACTCGCTACCAGTATAAATTGTTTTGTTCTAGAGAGCCAGCACGCGAAATAAGAATGCATCGAAAGAACATACCTGCAGCAACTACTTGTCACGGCAGTTGGGTCGCTAAATCGACAGTTTTTTTTTCTTCTGTTGAAGGACCACTACCTCTAATTAGATATGTTGAAGATGTATGTTCTTGACACAATGAAGTTTGCAGCAAAACGTTTTTGGTATGCAGTGGAAAGTAGAGTTGGAAAGAAACTTCATGATATCTGCTGCTACAAAGCACAGCAGTTTCAGCAGAATGTTGGGATTGTACTCTGCTCCAGAGCTTGATTAATTTTTCACAATTGAGTTTGTAATTGGTTTTTGCTCGAGTAATATGATTTTTTTTTTCAAAGTTCAATTTATCAAACCTGTGAGGTAGGTATATATACAATTACTTCAGAAGATATTAGACATGCATCAACATATACAATTATTTCTGTTATAAATACAATTATAAATTCTGTTATCAATATATACAATATATCAATATGAACTCTCCTTATAAATTTTGACCATTGTCTTTATTCTTGTCTTCAGTCTTCTCTTAAATGACTTGTTTATTCAAGTGTTCCAACTCTTTACATGTATGGCAATACAGAGTGGTGATCCAATAATTCAACAATAGAATATTTGAAGCAGTTAAGAAGACGGTATGCATGCAACATAGTAAAACAACGCATTTTAAGGTGAATTTGGATTTAATATCCCTGATAAGCCTTCAGAAAGTCTAAAGCATTCCATACAATTGTGAGAAAGTCAGAAAATCTTAAGATAACTTCAACACTTTGAAGTAATCATTTCTTTGGTCACATTGGGCCTTTTCACTGTTAAAAGAAGACATCAAACATAGCAACAAACTATACATGATTGAGACTTCTTATTTAGTGTATGATTTAAGTTTCAAATTTTTGTTAGTAAACATGATGACAAGGGCACGAAGAAATTACATCTGGATTAGATATACCACTCCCCACAATTTATATAGGCAAAGCCTGTTGTGGATCTGAGGTTGAGCCTCTCGAACTTCTTCTGGGAAAATTCGTGGTTCCAGCCGCAAGAAGGGCTTCCACTGGCATGCATTAAGCTTCCTCGAGCGTCACGATTGTTGGTATCTGTCCAAGGTTAACAAAATCAATCTTGTTCAGTCTCAAGCAGCAGAGCACCTGCTCTGGCAGTTCTTCCGGCTTTTGTGCCTGTTATTAGCAATGCAAAGGTTAGTCGTGACTAATGAACTGAATAAAACAGGTATAATGAAATTGGTCTACAACAAAAATTTGTGGATAACTAAAAATTGCATTTGAGGTACCTGTATGGTTAGACCGAGATCAAGAATTCCGTTTTTCAACCGCTCACGAAATGCCTCAAGCCCCTTCCTTGAAATGTAGCTGAATCGATGTATGTCCAAGTCGATCTCAAAGTAGTTCGGACCCTATTGAAAATTATTTGACACAAGTAATTGATTCAAATTATGGTCATGAGTGGAATCAAGGTCAAGCTATTCGATTTCGGAGAGCGAGTTTGATCATGATTGTATATTCTTTACCTGGTAGAAATTGTGTTGAGGACGTGAAAGTACAGGCTTTTCATTGTAAGCGTTCATGAGTTTTTTTTCGGTTCCACTTAGATGGAGATCATCTGGATTAACAAGACCAGCCATGATCTTCAATCTTTCTCTAAAAGGAACGTTTGATTCCATTGCAAGGCCCTTGACCCTTTCCATTTCATCGCTCATGAATCTCTACTCGCAGACATATTTCATGGTTATATTTCTATGTTATGACAAATAAAATACAAACTAAGGGAGAAAACCAAAAACACTTACCTTAATAAGCTCCCTAAAATGAGGAGAGACATCTTTGTAATTTTCTGCAATTTTGAAGTACAATACTAGACTCAATCCTTCCCCATCGCTGTCACCAAGAAACATCGCAGTGGGGTACATAGGTAGCTGTCCATAAACATCAATATTGTAAGGTTTTTCGTTTATAATCCCGTAATATATATTTTTGACGTGAAGTACAAAGCCAAAAACTTCAAAAAATAACTCTACCAATACAAAACATACCTGTATGTTAACTATAAGTAGAGATGGCACTTCCTCATTTGCTATCAGATTAGGAAGTTCAAGATGCTGAGCAATATGATTTATTTTTCGTGGGCACACAAACAAATCAACACCCATCGGGACATAAGGAACATTATTAGATGATGGAGATTTTTTCTTGTCCCTGCATGATCAGTTCGCAGTTGTTAATGTTTACATATGGCATTTATATCTTTTGCATAATATAGTTCGTACTTGAAATAACTTGGGCCACGAAGTTTGAATACTGAAGGTTCAATGGCAGACCAACACCCTGATAATTGTTGTTCTCCTGTTAATCCTGGAACTGTAAGACCCGCTCGGGGGTGATAAAGGAATCTCTTGGAAGCACCTGTTCGCATACAAAAAATACATTAATGATCATGCTGTGTTATTACTTGGATTTATTTCTTTAAGATTGGATTAACAACTATAATGGCCAAAATTACATTCCTATTGTGAGTTATCACTTCAAGAGAGAAAAGCTACATGTCATTTAGATGTATACTGCAATGGCCTACTTATGTGAAGAAAAGATGAATATTAATTCTCAGTCAGCAAGAGAAGTTCTGCTTCTATAGAAACTTCATAAAAACATTATATCCATAAAAGGTATCTTCTATCGCATGCTCAATTGCAGTTTTAAATATATTAAGGAGGTTAAAAAAGAACAGGTTAATTATTTTTTTGTCCTTAACTACGAAATGACAGAAAAATTATCATTTTAGAGGGTATTACTCTGGAAATCATGTCTTTTCCATTAAACTTCATATTCCATTGATGCGCTTAATTAAACATAACATATAGCTTCTCACTTCTGATTGATTGTAAATCAGTAATACAGAAATAGGCACTTACAAAATTCAGTAGTTTCATCCCCATCAACGGACTTCCTTTTAAACGAGAGACGGATGACAGCTGACAATTTCTTTTGACCAGTCCCCTGGTTACCACTTGGCAAAGGGAGGACTCTGTCGTTAAAACTGACAGCGGGAATAAGGCGTGGCAAGCATGAGACGGGCATCTGCTTCAGGGCATCCGTTTCTGTTTTTTCAGCTCTAATGCCTTTGATGCTAAGAAAGGAGTCATCTAATGCCCTTCTTCTTTTCCCAAAAAAATCTGTGGTTACAGCATTTGATTTTGCATCTTCATTCTTTCCAGCAGTAACAGTTAGCTTATCAGCTTGTGCATTGTCCTTGTTCATCGATTTCCTAGCTTTTCCAGCATCACTCTTCAAGTAATGTTCGACCGCAAGAGCTATGGGGTTGCCCTCTCCAAATTCCTCCAACTTGCACATGGAGTCCATAATGCGAGATGCGTTCTCATACTGCATCATCTGACCGTTTACGTAGTTGCCCATGCCATTGCCACCCGAGGGAAAACAATCAATAGCATTGCCCGCAGTGGGAAAACAGTCTGGTAAAGTGAGAGATCAAAATCTAGACTAGAGAATAACTAATATACTGACAAAGATATGAGGAGATAATTCAATACCTCCATGCACGCTGCTGAAATCATCCTCAGAATCAGACTCCAAAATGCTAACAGAATCAAACCATACTTCCTCTTTACACATCACTGCAAAAGGGAACTCGAACATGTCAATTTCATGATTTTTTTACTTGTAAGCTTACTTGTTAAATGTTGAAGGGCAGAAGGAATACCATCTGCATCCGTCTGACCATGGTGCCATTGCAGCTGAGTGAGATGGAACGTTAAATTAGAAACTTCCGACTTCCGGTTTGTGATTGAAGCCCTCTCGAAATCAAGCTGAACGAAATCACGTTTAGCGAAATCAGCTGTGTGACTGCTGGCATCACTTCTCCGTGTTTTAGGTGCGTCGGGAGCAGAAGATGATATCTTTCCGTGGCATTTTCTGGTTCTGTAGAGGTACTTCTTTCGTGATTTGGGCCTTCTGTTTGGGTTCGATTTTGAGACGCACACTCCCATATTGAGATAGTAGTTTAGGTTATACTATAAAGAATGTATATATTTGGGATGTAGACTTCTCAGGATAATGGGCGTGTGCGAACTATGCGGCGAGCAAAGCAGACCTGCAATTCCAAACTTGTAAACACTTGTGCCTGCTGAAAATTGCAATAACTGCAGCCGGGTGCTATGAGGAACAAAAAACACATGATCCTTTCATCTGAACTAAAAAGGAAAACCACAAAAAATGGCAAAGCACCATTTTACTCTCTTACTTGCTAATAAGATTCGAGTCTTAAAGTTAACCAACTAGAGCAGAAAATGTACTTTATCCTACATTGGGGAAGGTGTCTAGTTGCACACTATCCTTTTACAAGCATATGTAGTTCATTCAAGAAATTGCTTAAATATCTGTATGCAAGCAAGAATATCCAAAAGTCACCGACGAAATGAACCTAAAATTTAGAGAAAATACAACACAAGAAACACACAAAAAATGCTAATTGACTTACCGTTGGCAATTACGACGAACGGATAATGTGTTAAAATGGTTCAGCACAAGACACAAATCAAAGTCCACAATAACATGTGCTTCATATATAGAACCAATTTATGCTTCAAATGCAAACGAAGACCTGCACAGAGACGACCAAAGCAGACCAATAAATACCAATGAAATAATCTGGTGGCTCGAATTATTGTTCTATTTGAAAAATATCAAAGCAGGAAGCCATCAAGAAATTCGTACAGCGACTTATTATCGGCATTGTTAGGTGAAGTTCCACATGAAACTTCAAAGCAAATGCGACATATATAATACATCAAATTTAACAAAGAAAAAAGAAAGCAAGACAATCATATCAACTGCAAACATAAGGAATATTTTACAAAATTAAAAAAAAAAACTCAAACATGGGCCTTTACAAGCAAAACATTCAACACGCATGTGACCAAAAACCGTGCGCGGAGTTAGAAAATGAGATCTTAGGGGTTAACGTGTGTGGTCCAAATCACAATTATTGGGTAAACATCAAATACCAATAAAAAACAAAGGAATCCAATAAAAGTCACATCTTTAACAAAAACAGAGCAAGAACACGAGACACCAGAGCACATGTCTCTCAACCAAACAACAAAAAAGACACATTTTTGCGAACCAAAACCAGATCCAAAACCCCAAAACAAACCAAGAAAGATCACCACCACCTGTGTTTGCTTGCTGATCCGAAACAGAGCACACGTTTGAGGGGTAGGAATGGATTTGGGTAGTTGGGGAATCTCCCCCTCTTGAAGGGTCGGAGGAGTGGTGACAGGAGGGAGACAAACCCAATCCCCAAACATCAAAACGCCTCAAAAGAAAAAGGAACAGGGAAGGAGGAAGAAGAGGGTGGGACCCACCTTCCAAGTTCCTATTTTTTGAGTATGGTGGTCCAAATATAGTAGCTTCCTCCACCCCCACGTGTCTTTTTTTTTTGTTTTTTTGGGGCTCTGTTTTTACTGTTTTCTATTAATGGTTTGTGGGCCAACAACCAACCAAAGTAAGCTGATACACAAAGATAGGGAAGAGGTTTTAATACGACGAGGTGTGTTTTCTACGAAATGATGTGATTTGATGGAATAACTCAATAAAGTGAAAACATTAAGAGCTCGTACATGATGGCGAAATGGTGCTCTTCCCCAGCACACCCTCCCGGATGCCCGGGCAGCCTCCCTTAACTGGAGGGGGTCACTTGCCTTCCATTCGTCCGATTTTTTTTTTTTTGTTTTTTTGTTTTAAAAATAAAGATTATTTATATATATTTAGGATAATGTATTAATTAGGTAAATAGAATTTAATTAATTGGGTATTACAAAACAATTGAAAAAATATTTTATAATTAATTAACAAATTTTCGATTTACTTAGATATAAAAAAATCATAAACAAATTAAGAAATAGTAGTACAATACTCGTACATTTCACATACTGTAGGTCCTCGATGCTTGAGAAGTCCAAGTCTCGATCCAATCGTCTCGTTGTTTGTGAGTCACGTGCATACCGTAGGTCCTCGATGTCTGAGAAGTCCAAACATCGATCCAATCGTCTCGTCTCTTATGAGTCACGCGCATACTGTAGGTCCTCGATGCTTGAAAAGTCCAAACCTCGATCCAATCGTCTCGTCTTTTGTGAGTCACGCGCATACTGTAGGTCCTAAATTTTAAATTTATTAATTTGTGGTTTTCTAAAGTTTAATAATATTTTCGTATTTTTTAATTAAATGTTAATTAAAAACGAATGAATTGTTGATATTAAATAATTACGATAATGATTATTAATATATTTCCAAGCGCCGGGGGCGGAATTTCGAGCGCCCGAAAATACCTGGGCGTTGTTAATGGTAGTCTTAACAGGTCGGGCGCGACGCACCCACCCAGGAGTTGAACGTCCCGGGTAGACGCCCGGTTGCCCTAGGGTTGGGGGCACGTGCCACCCATTGTCCTTTTTTTTAAAATTGTATTATTTTTGTTTAGGGTTAAAAATGTTTATAAATTTATTTTAAATTGTATTTTCAAATATATTTTTCGGAAAAATGGTTTTTTTTATGTTGTAGATTTTTTTGTGATTTTTTATATTTTTTATCCATGTAGATGTGAGAGAATGTATGGTGGATGAGATAGCTCAGACATGGTTAAAAGTGTTTTTTAGGTGGGTGGAGTAAGCTGATGTAATAGAGAGAGAAGCTGACGTGACGGAAAGAGATAGTAAGGAGTGCGCTCGGAAGTAGCCCGGACGTTATTATTTATTGTCTTAATGGTTATCACCGTTCAAGATATTTGGTTTTTTGAAACGTTACTCACAAATTGTTGTGTATATAGGAGCGAGGCTCTTATTTCTTCTGCTTATTCGCCACGTTGATGGTCTGTTTGGGTATCTTTTATTTTAAATTATAGGCTATAATAAATTGGATTTATAGTAGTAAGCTAAAAAATTAGATTCATGTCGTACTTCATAATCTTCCTTTGCAGTTTTTTGGTGGTCAGTTTTGCTATTAAAAAATGGGCATTGAAATTTGTAAGTTGGTTATAATATACAAACTCATTTGTTCATTGGATAGTCATGTTCAGGTGTTAGAATTTATTCAAATCTATTTTGTTATCTAGGGAGTGCTAGTGACGTGGAAAGTGACGGAAAGTGATTTTCGGAGTCAACCGAAAAACAAAGGAAAACAGAATCCAGTGCAAAATAGTTTCCCTTTGACTGAATTATGTTGTTTGTGAATGTGTCGGAAAATGATTTAGGGAAGGGGAATTATGTTGTTTGCTCATACTCCTTATGCCCACTCCAACGGGTCGGTCGGGGTCTCGCTCTCTGGTGAGCGAGCGACGTTCCACATCATAGGTGAGGTGGCGGGGGTTGTAAGGGGGCAGCGTCAAACAAAGTCAAGCACAATATAGGAATTCCAACAGTTTGGATAGCAAAAACGGACAACCGAACTAGTTTCAGTAGACTGAAATGAGAATTCCAGTTATTTCTCTAAGAGAATGTAAACGAACGACCGAACTAATTTCGGTCGTCCGTTATAATCATTTCGGTGGACCGAATGGTTGACGGCCGACCGAAAAAAATTTGGTTTTCGTGGCTTTCTGACGGAAAACCGATAGAAAACTCAAAGAAAAATTTATACATTCCACGAAATCCGACAGAATCTAATCCTCAGTGCACAAACAACCTGTGGGATCCTAATCCTAATTGAGTTTTAATGATGATTTAAGTGGTGATTAGGAGGAGGGGTTGGACGACTGAGATGGAGTGGTGATGGATGAAGGGTTGAGATGGATTGGAGATTAGATGGATGGTGAGGATTGAAGTGGTGGGAGATATTTATTTGTGATTCTCTCTCTCTCACTCTACTCTCTCTCACGTCTCTCTCTCTCCCTCAGTCGAGCTCCGACGAGAGGTTTTGAGCAACGGCGAGGCAGAGGTGTTCGTCGTGTGTCGGTTGCTTGTGGAGGTGAGTTGTTGGTTGCTAACCCATCCCTTGCGTTTTTCCCTTTCTCTTTCTCAACCTACCTTGTTTTCAGTGGGAGTGGAGAGTGAAGGAGGTGAAGGTGTGCTCGTACTTGTCGAGGAGGAGGTGGTCGTTGATCGAACGTGAGGTTCGTCGACGGATCGTGATTTTGGGAGAAGTGCTCGTGGAAGCGTCATCGAGGTTCTTCGAAGGTTTCTTCAAACCTTCACGGTATATCAAACTTGTAGTTGTAGCTCACTTTTGTAGTGTGAGTATTTGGAAGTCGACGGTAGGCCTTCCGGCTCGTCGCAAGAAAACATGCAGCAGATTTCACTGCCTGATCGGTCGACCGATTGGTGCAAACGGTCGACCATTCTTAATGAGATTTCGGGTTCTGCCTCACACCGGTCAAACGATGCCCTTGGGGTGGTTGACCGGTTGTGCATTTGAGGCAAACATGGTGGTTTTCGGTCGAACGGGGTCCCTTTGTCGTCCGACCGTGTGCACTGTTGTAGGTCAGTTAGGGCGTTGACCATCTAAATGGTCAACCGTTTGTTTGACTTCGTCTGACCGACGACTTAAGTTGAAATAGTGGTTGGTTCGACCGAAGGTGGTTCGGTCGACCGGAGCTGTTGTGAGAGTTGGGGGAATTCCCTTGTGGAATTTGATCGACCGAGAGTGCTTAGGGATTCAACCGGATTCGTTGGTGAGAGTTGGGGGAATTCCCTGGTGGAATTCGGTCGACCGAGAGTGCTCGAGGGTTCGACCGGATTCGTTGTTGAGAGTGGGGGATTGTTCCCTGGGGACTTTCGGTCGAACGGGTCCCTTTTGTCGTTCGACCGATTGGTCATTTTGTTCGTTGAACCTGGGAGGCGATTTCTAAACGGTCGACCGATCCTTAACTTTGGTTCGACCAAACGAGTGTTGTTGGTGGGAATTGGTCGACCGATGGAGTGTTGGTTGAGACAATTGCCCTGTGTTTGTGAGATTCGGTCGACCGGGACTTTTGGTTTGATCGACCGTTTGTGTCCAGTTTTGCACGTTGGAGGTGCAGTTGTTGTGGTCGTCCGTGTAGGGCGAATTGTGGTGCCTATGTTCTTCCGGCAAGTGTGTTAATGAGCACGCGTGTGTTGCGGTGGTTGGGTGAAAAAGCTCTGGAGTCCCGTAACGGTGTAGGAGATGTGGTTGGGTTGCCCTGGAGCCCAGCTTGGAAATGTGTGTGTTGCGGTGGTTGGGTGAAAGAGCCCTGGAGTCCCGTAACTGTGAGAGAGATGTGGTTGGGTGAAAAAGCATGGAACCCAGCTAGTCTGTGCGGGGTTCGGTGAAAAAACATGGAGCTCCGTAGTTTTTTGAGAATTTAAAATGATTTTTTTAAGTTTTTCCTAGTTATATCAAACATGCTAAAAAACATGGAAAATAAAGATGACAAATTCGATGATGACTTCATTATTCGTGTATGTTGAAAATTTTGTGTGTGATATCACCGAAAATGAAAAAAACTTCTGAAAAATGATGGAAATAAAAATATTTAAAATACAACAAAATTATAAAATAATTTCAAAAAAGTCAATTGATTAGAATCTTATACTCTTGAAAGGAGAAAAGTATATTTAAGACACCTTATTTTGATAATGATTTGTTTTCTTTCTAAAATACCATTTTTCTTTATATTTGTGCATTTTTTAACCCCTAAGACCCTAACAAAAGATATACTTAGCACCTCTCTGGTGGATAGAACTGTTTTTGGCTACAAAACTGAAAGCAGCACACGGCTGCAACATCTGTAGCGTTAAATTTATTCTATAAAAAAAAGTACTGTAGCATTAAGTTACACATGTTGGCATTTGAAATGTGAATCACGATCCCCACTTATGTCGGGGTTTACAATGCATGGATTCATTGATTGAAGAAAAGAAACCACCACAAAAGAAAGATTTGTTTTTTTTCCTTTTCGTTATACGTTTCTTCTAAAAAAATTATTTGTAAAACATTATCATGTGAACCTGGATTAAAGTACGTGGACACATGCTTCCAGAAAATTAATCTGACCTCTCTGATTCGATGACACTTTTTTTATTATCGAAAGTAATCACACTTTTCGAATTTGAAAGAAGCCTCCTATTATATCAAAAGACAGAAGCACCTGGAGTGGTGTGTTTTAAATTTCGAAATAGACATTGAAGTCGTCTAGACAGCAGTCTCTGTGGGGTCAGGACTAATGCTATTGCTAACTTGCTACTGCATGGGAGAAGTAAAAAAACCTTTTGATTTAACTTTTGGAGGGAAGAGACATGAGATGGGAGTGGTGGGATGGCAATCAAGTTGGAGTTAGGAAGGACATGTCAGTGGGCAGTAGATTTAATGCAAGAGCAGGTATGGGGCGAAATTATGTATATAGAAAAATGTTCACTGACAAGAAAATGACAAAGAAAATTAACAACTCTTGTCTTAGACATGGCACAGTAAAAGATGCTCACAGAGTCAGTCACAGCCTCACAGGTCCATGCAAGCACATCTTGCTCTGTTGTTTTTATTTTACCTCATGATTCCTTTGCATAATTCAAATCTTCTACTTCTCTTCTCTTCCATATTCCTGTTGTGGTTGGTGTGGGCTCTTCAAAATAGCAACTACACCCCCACATGTTTTAATGAGTGTAATGGTAGAAAATTTCGCAAATATTTGATCTTTTTTCCTCCACTGGTGAGAGTGAAACATTTTAGGATTTGGGTCATCACCGGTTTTTAGATTAACCAAGTTTTGGATCCTTGTGTTGTGATCTTAAGATGAGGAAGCATGGATGGGAGTTGCCATACCATCCTCTTCAGGTGCATTTTCTGCCTTCCTCTGGTTACTCTTTTCTTACAAGGTTGCTATTCTTTTCTCCTTAGGTTTCTATGTCTGTGGCAGGTAGTTGCTGTTGCTGTTTTCTTGGCATTGGGGTTTGCTTTCTATGTGTTCTTCCTGCCATTTGTGGGGAAGAAGCTGTTTCAGTATGTGGTCATGGGGCTATATACCCCCTTGGTGAGCCATTCACAATTTCCTTTGACCTCTGGTTGCCTGTTTTATTCTCTTTTGACGTATCTTATTGGGTGGCAAATGTCATATATTTGTCTAACTTATGCACAGCAAAACTTATTCTTGTTAATGCCTACTTAGTTTTGTAAGACCAAGAAATGATAACTTCTGAAGTGTGATTGTTCCACCATGCAGAAAGTTTTTCCATTCTTTATGCTTCAATATACCCATTTAGTATGGTGACCTTTACTTGGTGAAATCACCAAAGCAGCTTCTCCTTATGCCACTACCTGCCCGAAATCTTAGTTGATCTTTCCTTTCGAATTGCTACTGCAATTAGTGCCATAGTCAAATGACACCAGGCTTTAAGAAATACACTAGTAACGTGCCATTTTAGTCACATGACACCAGGAATTAAGAAATACACTAGTAGTATTTTGTTATTATCTATTTAAACATACATATTTGAAAAGTTGAAGGAGTTCAAGAAGTACTCGATTTCTACTATATCGAAAAATATCAGATGTCCTACTCACCCTTTTGTTTGGTTCTTAGCTTGTTGTAATGGTAATGGTGTTAATCCAGAAAAGAGGCTAACCTGGGTTAATTTAAAATGTCATTCAGGTGTTGTCCGTCTTCTGGCTTTATATCTGGTGTGCAGCAATGGATCCAGGAGACCGAGGCATTTTCAGATCGAAGAAGTTTCTTAATGTTTTACCTGATGAAAAAATTCCACAAGCAAGGAAACATGGGACAAGTTGCTCGGAGAACCCAAAGAATGAAGCTAATGTACCAGTCGATGGAGATAACTCAGGAGGCAAATCATCTTATAGAGAGCCTCAAAAGGAAAACCAAACCTGTTGTAGCACGCATTCTTTTTCTGCCTTGCTTTGTTGGTGTCCGCTTTCATTTATATGGTTATGGTTTTGCTCTCAAGAGCAATCATCAGATCAACAATCAAGTGAAGATGGAATGTTTTACTGCAGCCTATGCGAAGTTGAGGTATAAACCATCTATCTGGTACGCAACCTGTTGTACCTTCACATTCACCATCAGTCATATGCCATCATGTGTTCTTGTTTTTAGGTTCCTTTCATACTTGCATTGGTTATTTCCCTTTTGTTCATTACAATTCCCTAAAATCAGCATATTAGATGATCATGAATTTCAACATCGGCGTTTTCTTCATGGTTAATATCGAATTGTTGACAAACAACAGACAAACAAAGCCATGCATGGTACCTGAACTATGTGTAACACATTAGTTCTGTCGGTAGATCTATTCTAGTATGTATTCTTTGTAAGTTGGTTTATGGACAATAAGGAATCAACTGTAAATATTACAAGCTTCCATTTAAGCAAAATAATGCCATTGCCATTTCCCAAAATTGGTTTTAGTCATGATCTGTTTACCACGTTTCCCCATCTTATTGAATTGGATCTAGAAACGTATACTGCATACCCTATTAAAAGATATAATCACAAGCTTTCAAAAAAGAAAAGAAGAAGAAAGAGATACAATCACAAGAATGGTATTTTTACCTTATATTGCTTGGAGTTTGCAGGTGTTCAAATACAGCAAGCACTGCAGAGTCTGTGACAAATGTGTTGATGGCTTTGATCATCATTGCAGGGTATGCACTCTTTTTCTCTCTTCAAACTAGTCCTTCACCATATCTGCTCAATGAGGAACAGTGGCTATAATTCTTTTGCAGTGGCTCAATAACTGCATAGGCCAGAAAAACTACAGGGGGTTTTTCTCCCTCATGGTTGCTGCACTTCTCTTGGTAAATACATGTACTTGATCATTATTTATTAGAAGGGTCACATAAGACAACATTATGTTCATCAACTTCCTTGGACACCAATAGGCTCTCTTGTCTGTGTCCATGTCGCCTATAAGGTTAAGGTGCCCGTTTTCCATCTTAATATGCACACGCTAAGCCTAGGTTTAGGTTTAGGTTTAGGACTATGAAATTGGTTTAGGATATGAACCACATGGAGTGTAACGTCGCAATTTTTTTTTCCTTTTCATTTTGTGTTAATATTGACAGGTGATAGTGGTTTGTCCACTTTGGGCTTGCACTTGCAGCTTATTCTACAATGGGCAATAGGAGTGCTGGTGCTGATTCGCTGTTCCATAGAGCAAAAGCAAATTCATGTTGATATAGCCTCCAATCTTGGAAGCAGTTTCTCTTTGGCTCCTTTTATCGTTGTGGTGGTAAGAACTATGTCACTTGTTTTTCCTCTCGAGAACAATGAGAACTCAGATTTCCCCTGTGGAAATTCTTACCGCCACATCTAACCTGAAATTTTGTACTTGTAGGTATCTTGCACTCTCTTGGCTATGGTGGCAACTGTACCAATTGGCCAACTTTTCTTCTTCCATGTTCTTCTGATCAGAAAGGTATTGATGTAAAATATCACTGCTTGCAGCCTTGCAATCACTTACCTTATTTTCCTTCCTGTTCTTCTCCCATCTTATGCGCATCGAACAAAATTATAAAAAAAATTAAAACTGTTCCGTTTTAGGCATGTAAAGCACAAAGTAATACCATGTCTGTTCAATCCAATGATTATTCATGAAAATCTAAAATTTGAAAAATCACTGCAGCTAATAGGTCTGGAGTTCTAAAACAATCTTTCATGCTTTTGACATAATAATAAAAAACACTTATCTCACTCACTCTGTAAGTTTGACATCTCTTAGCTGTCCAATTATGCATAAGCTACTTCTATAATTCATACAAATTGTCACATTGCGTACTTCGGAAGATCATTTGAGGTGACCTTTACAATTGAACGTTCAAAAGAACTACACTAATTGTAAAATTTGACAGGGAATCAGCACCTATGATTACATCATAGCACTGAGAGAGCAGGAGCAGCAAGGTTTTGGTGGTCAACAGAGTCCTCAGATGACACCTCTAAGTTCTGTTACCGGTTTAAGCAGTACTAGCTCCTTCAATGCATTAGCCCGAGGCTCATGGTGTACTCCTCCACGTCTATTTGTAGAGGATCAGGTATAGTATTTTAGTCCAATATAATCTACATGTGGTGTTTTATAAATATGTGAGTTCGAATTAGTTTTGTGTTCTCATTGGATGGATTGATCAAACTGTTTCAGTTGCGTTTGGATGTCTTTGGAATTGTATCACTAATTGTGCATAAAATTCGTACCAAAATTTTGATTTCTACCATGATTAGAACAATATTTTATTAAAAGCCGATCATTCTAGTGTATATAGCGTTGTAATTTGGTTCCCTGCAAAGTTGCATGAAATCAACAATCGGTTCCCTATGAAAGCTGCACAATTTAATGGATAATATTAATTGTCAATGTTAGAACTTGTCTTTAGATAAAATGTCTTATAACTAGTCATTTATCAAAAGAAAAGTACATTCAATTTTTTGTGAGAGCGTAGTCTGCTTAAATAGTTCATTGGAGAATGGAGGCAATGTCATGGTGTAATTCTCCTACTGTATGCCTGTATCCACGTATAAAAAGAAACAACCTAGATAATTTTGTTCGTTGGTGGTAAACTGGAGATGCACAGCATGAGCTTTTACAAGTATACGAACTAATAAAATTAAAGCAGAACTCACCTAATTGTCTCTTGGCAGTTTGATGTCATTCCTCAAGAAGTTGGACCAAGCAAAAGGTTACCTGTAGAAGACCATAAAAGCAACAAAGGCATGGAAACAGTAAAGATCAGTCCTTGGACCCTAGCACGCTTGAACGCTGAAGATATCACAAGGGCAGCAGAGCAAGCAAGAAAGAAATCCCGAGTGCTTCAACCAGTTGTAAAGCATGAAACTCTGTTTCCCCAAGAAAGACATAGCAGCATTGGTAGCAGCACTTGTAGAATGGGTTTAAGACGAGCAAACATGAGCAGGCTTCCACTTGAACCCCTGGCGCGAATTTCAGCAAGTGCATCTGATACCACCTGCAGCGATATAGCGCCAGATACATCAAGTCTAGCCCCGCTTCAGCTAGAGGCCAGAAGTGCATTCCGCACAAGCAAAGCAGCAGTGTTCTCCGTTGGAATTTCCATGTCTTCACCAGAAAGCAGTTTGGAATCTCCTGACCTGCAGAGGTTTCCAGTATCTGCATCTTGTGCCGTAGAAGCTCATGGATTCACCAAGAATGCAAACATAAATTGTGATTCAGCTTCCCTGAAGCTCTCTCTGTCGACTAGTGATGGATACGATGCCTCTGGTGGTGAAGATAGTGATAGGATACCAATGAGTATTGTGCATCGGTCATCAAATTGGTGTAACTTGCTTTTCGACTCCGGTAGAGGTGGTGCTGCAGATTTAACGAGGCCGAGGCCATCGTCGTTGCCATCTGGATTGGCCGGAAATGGCAGTAAACCTTTTTAGAAATGTATGTGTATGACTAGTTGCCTTGTTCACTATCAGTGAATATGGAACGCAGTCCAGTATGAGAATGATAGTGATTCTGCTATACAAGCAAATGACAGGCATCAATTTTTCTGATGTTTTGGTTAGGAAAAGAATACTTGTTCGAACGATCTTTTTGTAGATCGTCTGACCAAGACTAAACATGTTGGGGTTTCCACTTTCCGGTGGGTGAGTTTAAAGATTTCTGTGGCATCTTGACATTGTACTTTTAGATCCCTCCACTGTGGAGTTTTCTTTATTGGTTTGGGTAAGGCTACGTCTTTGCATGAAGTGCTAAACTTCGTGCTGTCTCTAATGCTGGACTAAATTCTGGAACTCAATTTAAGCCTTGCGAAATGACCATGACCCTAAGAAAAATATCCAACTTATACTTCATCCCATGTTGTCATATTGCAAGGACAAAGAAATGTTATTTTGAAATTTGAATTATGCACTCATGTGCCTGCAAATGGAAAGCTCACTGCTCGCAAACACATTCCAATCACTCAAGGTACCAGTAGCCTTAACATACAAGATGGAACTGGTCCAACTGGAGCACCTCTTTGGGGATTTCCATTCAAAAGTTGTGTTTCCCATACCTTGGTACCAAACCTTGATTTAGCAAAATGTAAATTTTACTATTAATCATCATAAGAAATATACATAATTTCCATAATTCTGGGTTTGTTCTTCATATTACACTCAGGTTTTGAGGGAAAGAAATATACAAATTTGACGTTGACTGCAATCTCCTCTTCTCTAAAATAACTAAAGAACTACCAATCTATTTTACAGTACATCATCAAAAGAGGTTAGTGTTGTCATCTCGGGTAGATCGCCACTCCCATCGAACTCTTCTAAGCTAGATGATCTACAACTGAAGTAGAATACAGCACTCATCATGGAATCCACAAGCAGAGCAAAAGCATGCATCAAAACAAGGAGGGGCCCTTCCCATATCCTAGAGGATCCATCCCCATAGCTTAATGTTTTTACCCTGTGCTCAAACAAACCTTCAACAAAAGCCATCCCTGTTGTCGACCCTAGGAATAAGCAAAGGCCTACGCGCATGTGACCCTCGACCAAGGAAATAGATCTTAACAGTGCAGCCACCCCTGATTTCTCCTCTAGAAGAGATACAACACCAGCAAGGTTGCATAGAACCGCGAGGTGGGCATAGACAATTGAGAAAGCCAACATAACAAAAAGAGCAGGATAGACTATCACCTCCGCAGGGTAACCAATGGTGGCAAGGGAGCTACAAAGCATGACGGGTATGGTAACAAAGAGAACAAGAGTTGCAAAAATTGCAGCACTGGCACACAGGTATGTCCAAACCAAGCGCTTCCAGATACTACGAAGTAGAGCAAGAAAGTCAGAAGTCTCAACCTCCTTGCTAGCATATATACAAGCAATAGAGTAAGCTACGGATGCCTTGGCAATGAGGAGAAAGGTAATGAGGAGAGGATAACAGGATGCTGTGGAAAGAACAGTCTCTACCAGATAACTGCATACCTGCACCAATAACCCCAATAACAATTTAGTGCAACAATACATGGTCAACTTGTATTTTTTCTTCACCCATACCATGCTATTTTCTGAATAACAAAATTGACTAGAACTCTATAATTTTCTATTATTTTGTATAAATCTAGGTGTTTTATGGATTCTTATTGGGATAACATGACATAAACATATCTCTCACAGATTGGATTGTTGAATATGATTGCTTCGTTGAAATAACTATGAAAAGCATATATAGCTATAGATTTGTTTTGGTTTTATCATTTTAGGCTATAGATTGTTGTGCCAACAATAGCTATGAAAAGCACATATAGCTATAGATTTGGTTTGGTTTTATCATTTTAGGCTATAGATTGTTGTGCCAACAAGACTCGGATACCACAAACTCAACAGGAATAGGAATATTGGAACTCAGCGCTACTAGAAGTCTAGAACCAAGTTCAATGTTTCTAAACAAATATAAGGAAGCATAAATGTCTCCAATATATTTAATTTGTCGCAGGCATAGTTTCAACATTAATCTTGGACAATTATACTTCCCCCTTTTCTTCAGATGCTTAGTTTTTGCAAATTTTTATCTGTTTGATTATTGCATTGATATCAAAAAGAAAACATAGTCTAAGATCATCGTAAGTTCTAAAGGATATGAATTTGCAGTTTTTTTTAAGGTACTGAAATGGAATCAAAATTATATCTCTGTGAACTTTTGCATTGTATGCAAACTTCCCATTGAAATGAAATCTTGTAACACAAGCCTAGAGAAAGAGTAGAAACCAAACAGAACCCCCGCATCAATCTCTACACATCTATGAACTAAATGGCAAATTTCTCAGAGGTGCCATTGATGATTCCGAAAACTTTGCCTTTCAAACAATTTACATCAAAACACATAACTCCAGGATCACGGTACTTCCATTCAGGGTGTGCTTGATAGGAAAGAGGTTGAGGTAAGTCTAAAACTCCACTTTTGAAAGGTCCTTTCATTTTGGAGTGGAAGAAGGGAACTTACTCTAAGAACAAATTTTTATGTCATGCAACTCCTATTGCCCTATTGCCTATTGGCTTCCAATTTCATAACATTTTAAGTCTTTCCTGCCTATCAGGCACCCAAAACTGAATTTAACACTCCCGAAGCTGAACGAATCTAAAGCTCTATGGAAGCTCAAAAGGTGTAGAAATCGAAAGAAAATAAGCATTTCAATAACCAACAACATTGTAATCAAACCACACTTGTGGTTGCCATCTTCTTCCTAATTTGGAAGCCGATCTCTCCTACATTTCCTCTTTCCGTCTCTATCTAGGTTGGGAAAATGCCTCTTTGTTGTTGTTATAGTACGACATAATCCAGCACTTAGTACTTCCATTTACTATGACTTCAACACCACCGAAGCCACGGATTCCGAAGCCCTACCCAAACTGAAAGCTTCGAAATGAATCAAATGCATTCCAAACTAAAACACCAAAGGCAAAACCTAAGCACACAAATTAGAGAGTACCACCTCAAAACCAAGCAACCAACCCAAATCGACCTCTCCACCTGCATTTCCTCCTTCTCTCTCAAACTAGGTTGAGATCAAAGGTTTTGTTGTTGTTGTTGTTGTCGTCGTCGTCGCCATCGCACTACTTAATCCAGCCCCTAGCATTTCCATTTAACGCCACGGAAGGCGAGCATCGAAATCAAGCCGAAGAACACTTAAAAGCACCATCTTTCTAACCTAGATTTCATCTCCCATTCTTCCTACCGCTAAAGAGCGTCCATCTCACCTGTTTGAGGAAGTGGGAGGGAGGGAGGCCGGAGGAGGAGGCGAAGAGGAGGGCTCGACGGAAGAGGGCCCGGCGGGCGGGCTTGGCGACGAAGACGCTGGAGAGGAGGGCAGCAGAGACGGGGCAGAGGAGGAAGAGGAGGGAGGCGAGGAAGGGGGAGCTATTGCGCCGGAGGATCCGCACCGTCTCGCGGAGGATCTCCAGCGCGCTCCACGACGAGAACGCCGGTCCGTCGCCGGCCATCGTCATGCCCCGACGAGATCTGAATCTGGCTGGGGATTTCGCTTGCTTGCTAGAACCCCCAAGTCCATAATAACGAAACTCTGGTCTTTACTTTTTGTGATTCGGCATTGGGATGGCCGGATGGGAGATGAATTTACTCCTCGTCTTGGTTTGCGCTGCACGTGTTTCTATTTTTGTTTTATTTTTAGACTTCTTTATTTACTTTTAAAACTTTTGTATTTTTTTATTGTACGGCTTCGCAAAAATGAAATACCAATAGTTCCATTTTGTGGGTTCATGTTAGACGTCCATGTCCATACGCTTCTCCTCTGGTAGAAGGGGTGCCCTGAGAGAGGTTCCCTCGAGGGAAGTAGAGGAATGAGACTAGTGGGGGAGTTGCACGAAATAAACATCAAAGCACTTTCTAAATACGACCGTGTTTATTAAAATGCATGTGTGATGTGAATCAAAACCATACAATATCAATACGCAATAAAGCTCATATGATAACTCAAATAACCAATAAGAAAAAGATAAGTCTCACATCACCAGGATAAGTTAACACATTGTCATTATATGATTGAACTATTCACATTCTATTGCCGAGCTTGATAGCGCCTGCTTGTAATCCACGTGGGGGCATTAAAATGGATGAACAACAACTTAAATTATTTAACTTTATACATAACTTGTGCGATAAGCATTCTCTTTCTTACAATCCACGAGTCAGGTTGGAATCAGACCTGCTCTCCTTTCATATTATTTGCACTAAAATAATAATAAATACAACAACTTTAGTACTTAGCATACTGTGAATATAATATGATAGTAAATAAGTGAAATCACGTTTCACAAAAAAAAAACATTTGGGCGATACTTTGTAAACGAGTCACAAAGTCAACTTTTGAAGGGACAATTATGCAAAATTAAAGAGAAAAAAATGAAGGGAGTCCCAAAGTCAACGAGCTCATGTTTGTTGTTTAAATCGTCCTAAAAATTACATTTTTGCTCTTAACAAATCAATTAATACTCATTTCGTCTCGTGTCTTTAAACAATGTGTTTGACTCAGTTTTACTTGTATTCCTATTACCAACACCACAAAAATGTCTGACGAATTACCTAGATCCGGTGAGGTAACGGGGACGAGTTTTTTTCCCGACTCGGACGTCTGGATAAGACGCCTCCACGTTGGTTAAAACTTATTTTCAAAAACAAATATATTAAAAAACAGATTAAAAATAAATTTTAAAATATCAAAAACAAAAATAAAAAACAATAAAAAAATAAAAAAAGTCGCGGATTTTTAGTTGTAATGTTTTATGTTTTGATTTTTTTAAATCATTTTTAATTTGTTTTTTAGTATATTTGTTTTCAAAATATGTTTTGTAATTTTTATTATTTAAAAAAAATAGTGTTTTTAATTTTTTGCTCTATCGACTTCTAAAAATGTTTGTAATGTGTGTACACCTTACGAATTTTTGAAATGTTATCAATTTTTTGTTTTAATTAGTTTTAGTGTTTGTTTAATATTCAGTTGTAAATAATTTATTATTCTGGTTAAGAAAATTTATTTTTTTATTGTACAAATAACCTAACATTTCAATACGTCCAGTTATTGACGTGATTTTGGAAATCGATTATTGAAAAAAAATATAAAAAATTAAAAAATAATATCAATTAAAAAACATATTTTGAAAAAAAAAGATTTTAAAAAAGATTACAAATAATTACAATAAAAAATAGAAACAGAAATAAAAAATAAAACTAAAACAGAAAAGAAAATTATTTTTAAAAAAACAGTGAAAATTTCTTCTAATTTTTTTTTTTTAAAATTCCACGGTGAAAAATAATAATTTTGGGACGGATCGCGGGTGTGAACCGTGATCCGACTACTTTTCGAAAGAAAAGAAAAATTCATAGATTTCGAAATTTTAATTTTTTTATTATATAAAAAAATTACGACCGTGATTACCATTATTTTTTATTCATCTACCCAATTATATCATTTTGTCTCTTTATCTTTTTTTCTCCCACAACTGTTTTTATTCCTTCCACCCATTTATATCCCTCCACGTGTCTCGCAAAAAACGTAATGTCCCATGAAATTTCTCTGCTGATAAAGCCATCGCCCCCTCCTTGGCAATTACTTGTCGACGCCACACACCAAACCCTTGGATAGTAATTAACTACCCCCTCTCGTTTCCTTACGGATGATTACTAGATTTGTAATTTGTAGGCCTTCTCAGCCTTTGTTTGAAACTGAAATTTCTGCATAATCCTAAGGTTCTGTGCTTCGAAACCTTTTCGTATAGGAATTGTTTGTAGTTTTGCAATTATTTTTAACCTAAAAGCATCTGAACGTGTGGAGTAAATGGATGTGTAGAAAATGTGATTTTTCAAGTGATTTCTATTTAGAAAATGTGTAAGGTTTTAGGTTTAACGTGGGTTTACTTGCATTTATGCTCTGGGTAACAAAGTTGTGTGGCACATAAGTACGATGACTGCAAATTATGAAGTGATTGGCGTGACTTCCTGATTTTCATATAACGTTGACTTCCTCTTTGTAGGTGTCTTACTACGTACTGATTCCTTCCGACCATGGACAGAACACAAGTTAGTTTTCCATTCCTTATTCTTAAAAACAAAACCAATTTAGATTGCTTATTACGATTTCATGTGGGTTGTTTTGCATTGATACAAACAACTTACATCTTTTCGATGGATTGTCAATTGTGCCGTAAACCACTCTGGGTATGAAGTGCTACTTGAATGGCCACAAAGCAATTCTTCACTGATACATTCGGTTTATCTTCGTCCAACTCCATCCCAATTATTGTACGTACTGATAAAATGAACTCGGAACATTTGTCTTACGCGTAAGTATTTGCCTTACGTCATTAATGTCTTCTTTGATTTTAATTTTTTCCCCGTAATTAGCAGTTACATTTTCTGTTATTACCAACAATCGTAGATTAAACACATGCAGACTAGGCAAAAATGGAAACTAATTTTCAAGTGGAAGTAAAGGTCTGACATTGACCGCTATGGTCATAATTGGACTTCTATTAGCTGATTGGTGCGAGTTATAGATCACTTGGTTGGTTGTTGGGTTCTTTTTTCTTGCATTTTGGATTTGGTGTGGTTGGTTAATTACTCCTTACATGAATGACCAAGGCCGTCCTTAGCGGGGTCATCCGTGGTCGCTGGAGCAACCTAGTTGTTGACCGGGTTGTACCACTTGGCACAACTTGGTTGGGTGGTATTATTTTTTTTGTTAAATTTTGTTTTGGTTTTGTTTTTTTAATCAGTTGTAATATTTTTTATTTTTCTAAAATATGTTTTTAATTTTTTCAAGATCGACCTCCAAATGATGTGGAGAATATAACATATTCAAAAGTTTGGTTGTTTTATTCAATAATTTTTTTTTGAAAAATAAAAACAATTAGAAAACATATTTTAAAAAAAGAAGATTTTAAAAACAGATAAAAAATATCAATACAATATTTATTGGTACGTTGGTTTTTCCAAATAGATTATTATTAATGTTTTTTTGTAAATATAAATGATTTTTGAATATAATAAAATTGAATAAAAAAAATGAATGATGTGGAGGAAATACAGTGAGATGACGTAGGAAAAATGTGAATAGAAAAGGAAAAAGAGGAGGTTGAGTCATGATGAAGTGATGTTGAGAGAGAATGTGGATGACCTAGGTCATGGTTGCGGATGCTCTAAAAGTTGAATTTTCCTGTCATTTTATTAAAAATTTAGGATCGCTTAGAGCAGCAATAGCGGGGTCCCTATTCTCACCAGGGTCGTGGGATGGTTGGGGTCAACCTGGTCGTCGACCAGGTCGTGACTGTTGTATTTTCTGTTGTTGTGTATATAATTGAGTTTAGATGATTTAGGAGTATTATTTTGTGGACGAGAGAGATGAGTTGCGGTTAAGAGGTGAATAATGTTGGAAAGTGAAGAAAAAGTTGGTTGGAGAGAGAGAAAGCTGATGTGGATGAGAAAGAAAGTTGATATGAAAGAAAGAGAGCAAACTCATGATCAGATTGTTCTGATCATAATTACTAATGGTCTCGTGAGATCGACTATGCTTCTAAAATCCATAGTGAATAGCAAGTGTGCATAGTCCATAAGATGCGGTGAACACGTATACCACAAAAAATTAAGATGATAGTGAAAATTAGACTATTTCAAGTTCCAAGGATGGTATAAAGGTCTTCCCATAACTTTATGATCGGAAGGGTGTGAAATGACATGGCTTCGTAAATAGATAGCATCGAGTTAAGAAGCAAGTGGGAGGAGGTTGATTTACACAGTGAAGGTAGTTGAGCTCTAACCGAAATGGTTTGAGCTATTATTACAAGTTTACAACTCACACCTCACTTATGTCATTAAACCACACAACAAACAACTATCACCGCGCACTTCACATGGACCGGGCTTGGCCCATTATCCATTACACTTAAAGTCCAACAGCAGATGACAGACCCTGATAAATTGGAAAACCTGATAAATAATGAATGAATGCATGACAGATACAAACACTTCAGAGAACACAAATGCAAAAATCCTTTTTTTTTTTTGAAAATGGCAAAAATCCCAGTATTAATGAGTTATACATCCTCCAGGTTCTGACGAGTTGGAGGATTTTGAAGGAACAAAATGGGTAAGAGAGAGTGAGGCTTTGAACTCTCCTTCCTGCATGGCCTGCCTCACAGTGTCTGAGACACTGCCACAAATTTGGTTGTCAGAGGCACTGCTACATGCCATGATGTGCAAGCCTTTATGGGGTCGGGAGGATTGAAGGCATGACAAGGACAGTTCGAAGAAAGTTCCTTTGAGGAGTAAGGGTCTGAGAGGGACAGTTCGACGTTTTAAGTGTGCCTTAAATTTCAGCTTTCTTTTGGGGACAATATGGTGCTTGCACTGTACTGTACTGTATTTTGTTACAATATTATTTTTTACAATTCAATTTTTTATTTTTTACAGGCAAATAAAACATTATGGAAAACCCGGAAAGAGAGACAAGTGCTAATGTTTTGTGACTACTAAGATTTGAGCTGTGTAAAGTTACTTTTGGCTGTGTAAAGTTACTGACATCGTCCTAAAATTACTTAAATCGTCCCTTGAAATTACCAAATTGTCATTCTCTCATTTTTACTGCTATAACGCGATATTTTACCCTCCTATCACACATCTCTCTTCATCTTCCTCTTATAATCATAAAAAATAATGTTTTGGAGGTCAGTAATGAGCCAACGGATGCCCCAGTGTACTCGAATCTGATAAAATATCTAACATCTTTTTAATAAAATAATAATAAAAAATAACAAAAATTACGGACGTCCGACGGAGCCGCCCCCACGTAGGAGGGGGCGTCTCGTTAAGACGCCTCCCCCATGGGGGAGGTGTCTTACCCAGACGCCCTCACCTACGTGTCGGCGGCTCCATCGCACACCCGTAATTTTTTATTATTTTTAAAAAAAGATAATTCATTATAAATTTAGATAATTGTTAAATTAATTAATTAATAAGTTAATGATTACTATATTCGGATGACCGATACCCTTTCGGTACACCGAAAATTCAAAAATTTCCAGATCCAAACGAGACCCCCGAACGACCTGTCGATGTGGTATTTTTGTAAGTCATGATGTTTTACCACCGGGGATTTGAGATCTTAAAAAATGTTGGATCTGGAAATTATTTGAATCTTCATCACTTGCAAAAAACTCATTGTAATCCGACCGGTTACCACCAAAAACTTGCAAAGAAACGTCAAATAATTTGAGATAACACACCGTATTATTTTAATTTGACAAAAAAATTAAAAAAAAACAGGACGTCTGGCTAAGACGCCTCCACCATGGTGGAGGCGTATGGCTAAGACGCGTGTACCATGGTGGAGGCGTCTTAGCCAGACGCCTCCACCATGGTACATGCGTCTTAGCCTCCATTATTTCGCCTAATCTAGGTGCTTCGTCAGACATTTTCGTGGTGTTGGTACTAGGAATGTTAGTAAAACTGAGTCAAAAACCTTGTTTAAAGACACATGACGATATGAGTATTAAATATATTGTTAAGGGCAATTTGGTAATTTAAAAGGGCGATTTAAGTAGTTTTGGGCGACGTTTAGTAGTTCCCTAAAGTTATCTCAATTTGTCACATGTATTACATATTTACATGTTGAGACTTAAAAGTACAAAAGTTTTCATATGAAAATATGCAATGTTATAAAATAATATCTTGCACCTGTGGGCACAAGTATAATAATAAGAAGGCGTGTTTGGATTACCAAACTTTGTGTTTCGTCTGACTGCAGTACTAGAATGTAATGTGGGCTTTGCATTAGTGCAAAGGTATGGAATTTTCCCATTATATATTGCACATATCAGTGTATATTTTCCTGCTACTCTCATTCTCCAAGTTGGACTTTCCATAGTATTGCGAACAGATGTGATGCAAGCTGTAGTTACTTCATTATGGTTAAAGAATATTTGCCGTACAACAAATAATATCTTTCAAGAAAATGTTTGGTAAGCCGTAGTTACTTCGTTATGGTTAAAAATATGTACGTACCAATGTACCATACAACAAATGTCAAAATAATATCATTCAACAAAATGTTAACGTAACGAAAGAAAATGAGAAAAAATCGAAGGTTTTTGTGCAACTGTTATGGCTAGCCTATGACACATTCCCAAAGCATTCATTTTCACGTCACTTCGTGAGGGTTAAGCGCAGTCACGTGCTTCACATTTCTTTAATAAGACCACACAATTTTCAAGTAATTTTTTTTTTTTGGAAAGCCAAAAATGTTCATCCGAGAAAGTTCAAGCCGACATCTTACATCTATATTACACTTTTTCATAATTTCATTACAGACCAATATCAACTCTAACACAGATTGATTTGTTTTCCAAATCACGAAGGCCGAGTACGGTAAAAATTCATAATGTAAGATTAACAATAAAACATGAGCTTCTTAAGGTTCTCTCGAAGCTTTGGGAGTGGAGCAGTATGTGTCGGAGGACAGGACCGAGACAATGTTCTCCGGCTTAATGCCACATTGTCAGACCTTTCGAGGTACAACCTCCCTCGATACGCTGCAAGATGCGCGTAATAAGCAGGTGGGACTAGAGAAACAGGCTTGGTACATCGCGCAAAAGTGTAGCATAGATTGTGCACCAACTTCTGCAACTCATCCGACTTGAAATGGTTCTCATCCCACAAAACGTGGTAATGTGTGGGTCGACTTGTACCCTTCATTCCCCAGTGGCTGCAGAGATAGAAATCGAATTCTCTTGGATGAGTTACGACGTTATCGACTACCGTCCCTGGTGGTATGTTTTCATCTGACAATCGCGGGTCCTTCTCGTTAGGGAAGAATCTGGTGTGGTGTCTTTTCTGAACGACAATGAATGTAATTTTTGGTGCGTAACCGGGCAATTTCCAACACGCTGCCCGTATAGCCAGCAACTCTTGTTTTAAAACCTTGTGGAATTGAGTTTCGCTTACGCCGTCCCGAAAGAAGAGAATTCTGCTTGGAAGTTTGCCAACTCCCTGGAAGAAATCCTCTAACAATTCCTCGACCATACCCTCAAGATCCTCGATGATTTCTTGCCTGTGGGTCTGCGATCTCATTCTCGATACATATTTATTCGCGGCGGGCCAATTCATGCTTCCAACAACAGCAGCCACAGAGGGGCTGATGTCGTCAAGCGGGTGGGGATGAGTCACATCTGCTCCCATGAATATAACTGGCTCATCTTCGGTGAAAAGCCTTGGTATGTGAGAAGGCATTGTGTTGTAAAGCAAGACATTGCAGCCACCAGCCTTGGCGTTGATCTTTAGAGCTAAGTTCACTAGGAATTGTGAACCGAGCTTGCTAATGTTGGAATACAAACAACACTGACTTACAACACCGATACCAGTCTCGGCAATTCGTTTCAAGTCGGCATATCCTCGATGTTTCTTCTCCATAACGCACATTAGAAGCTGAAGGTTCCCAGCGGCCGCTTCGTGGATTTTACGTAGTTTGCCTTCCAGAAGAGAGACACTGCTAAGGACATGAATTTGCTCAAACAATGGGCTCACAACCATGGTTCTGTTGAGATGTATGCCTAGCTTTTCGCATCGGTTGGACAGCTGCGAGACAAATTTGGGGATACAAAACCGCTGTTCTTGACTGCCACCAAAACTTATTAACGCCCAACGTTTGATTTGGGTACCTTCAGCGACATGGCTGTCCTGGAGGTTCCATTGCCGATCTTGGCGTGTCGGAGTTACATCACGTACATATCCACCATCACCTAGCTTTAGTTTTGGAGGCTGAAGGACTCTTCCATACAATTGTGTCATCTCTCTTGATACTTCGAGTTTGAATCCACTTGCGTAGTGGTCACTGCCAACAAACATCAGTTCCATAGCCACTTAGCATATCAAAAGGCTTGATAAGAATTTGGGAATTCTCGACTTTTATTCTTTTATAAACATATTGAGATACATAACATGGATATGTACATGTTAAATATGAACATTAATCTCTACAACAAAATCATAATCGACTAATTGAAATAAATGTTTAATGACAAAAAAGAAATCAACTTGGAACAATGATATAACCTTCAATACGTCTGCTGCAAATAAAAGGAATATACAAGAATTGGTGTGCAACTTATTCTTTTGAAGTAACTATTTGTTAAGATTATGCTGTTTTAACAAGTTTCTAAAGAAAGTTAACCTTGCACTTTCTACAAGTTTATTAAATGCATCACAAAATATGATAAGCTTAATTTCTCTAGTTCGAGGAATTACCATGTCGGTCCAATGTCTCCATTCATAAGCCCGTTAATTATTTCTCTGCGTTCCCCCGGTTTTTGGCAGCCCATTTTAAGAATCCTCGCAGTCTGATCATCCGACAACTTTCCGAGGAATTTCTGCCCCTCGCAAACCATACAAAGCTCCATTGGAAGATAACAAGCCTTGCTTCGGCTCATCTGTAAGCATGGAAGGCCTCTGTATTGGATATCATGGTTATAAACCTCCTTATAGTAATTCATCACTCTAAACTCCCTCCCGTCTCTATCACTAAACTTCAAATTCTCCGTTATTTCGTCGGTGAGGCTGTAAACTCGGTACCTCTGGTCCGTATCTCGGTGGCACACAAAGACCCTGACATTCTTCAATGCCTTCTCCACTTCTCTTTTTTCTTCTGCAACAAGAGTCCTGGTTTTTCTATGAGAAAGGTCTCGAAGAAAGTCGAACTGTTTCTGAAGATATGCAATTACGCTGATACTTTCATGGAATGCCATAACTGAGAAATCAACATTAAGAGCTAGTCCTTGTTGGGTCGGTCTTAGGCTCTGAAAAAAACCCCTCAATCCAATTGCACCTCCACCGATGTCTCGGACTCCTCCCATTGTGCTAGAATATAAGGATCTTCCCATGGCAATACAACTCTCGGTGGGGCTCTCTCGTAGCACAACATCTAGAGCCTGGAGATAGTCTTGTGGGAGTGGGACGCCCTCATCTTCACCTTGCAAATTATTGCCCAAGTACTTGTTTAAAGTCTTACCACTTAGCTTAGAAACAAGCTTTATGTTTATTCTAAAAAGCTTGAGCTTGTGCGACTTCAAGGCTTCAACATCTAAGGAAGTTGAGGATTTTGTAAATGGAATGGGAAGATTCACGTAGAATTCCAACCTATCATCTTGGAATTCCATTGGACTGTACATGTTTCTGCGGCCATCAAAAACAGGAAGTGAATCAGAGAGAATAGGAGGATTGTCTTGGACAAGTTTCCGTTTAATCAATCGGGCAATTTCTTTTGATGGACAAGGAGTAATCTTGACGTCATAATGGTATATCCTCTGTGATGGATCGAATTTTACGATGAAATGGTTAGCAAGAAGAGAGATAACATGGCCATCTTGACCTCCATTGTCTGGTCTCCTTGCAGCCACTAGTGTTTGTGAACTGTTTGTCGAAGGAAATGCTTTGATATCTCCATTGCTAATAGGAAGTCTAGACATCCTTGGTGTCACTTCTATTGCTGATTTCTTGTGATTCAGAACTACAAGAAAAAACAGTAACAAGTTGTATGACTAAACAAACAAAAAAATCCACTAGTTTCTTGAGTGTTGGAAATCAACTCAGCAGCTGTGGTATCTCATTAGTTGTATTGATACCAAATAGAAAAATCCATTCATTAAAAACAAACGAAACAGAACACAAAAATTAATAAAATGTCACTGATGGAATAATGGTTGTTACAATATCAAGTGCACAAAACAAAAGGAGAATGAATGAACTATTAAGAACAAACTCCAAAGACTTTGCTGCATCTGCATGTAGTTGAAACTTCAGAGACTAGGCTGGGGTTAAAGCCCTTGTTGTTATTGTACATAATCCAGCACCCAGCGCTTCCATTTACTAAGAATTCAACGCTACCGAAGCCAAACATCACTGGAGCTCAATCTAAACTCGATGTACCCAAATCAAACAAATGCTTTTTTAACTAATACACGAAAAGCAAACAAACAAAATCCATTCACCAAAAAATAATTTTTTTCAAGAAGACCACACCAACCAAATGCACTGAACCATTCATTGATTAACAACCATTGCAGTACCAAATTGATAATCCTATTCCTGAGCATTATTACATACGCATTTGTATGTCTTAGAATAGAACATTGTACCATATTCACGGCAAATTCCTCAATATATATGAGAAACTAGGATTGATATGTTACTACTTGCTAGCCAAGCTATGCTGTTTTGGTGGAAAGAAGGGTTCTTATCATCCACGATTCTGGTTCTTCTGTTGTGCCACATCGAACTTATCTACTCCATATAATCAAGTAAATGCACATGATTTCATCTGTAAAGTATTTCAAAAACTGGGAACTTGGCAAACAAATAGCACATAGAAAGATACATTTCACATGTTGGAACCTTTAATGCAATTGCTTTTCATTCCTAACCGACTCCAACTAGTTTGGGATTAAAGGCTATGATACAACTATATGTGACATTCCAACACCTAGCAATTCCATGTCACTAAATTCCACTTCCATATACAACTAAATTTAACGCTAAACCCACCCATGCATTTCCGGAGCTCTATCTAAACTCAAAGTAAACTAAAACAACAAAAGCAATACTTAAGCACACAATTTTGAGGGTTCCATCTTTCTAGCTCATCACAAGATCCACCTCAACAGACCCACCTCAAAACCAAACCCAAAATCGGCTTCTCCACCTACATTTACCCTAAATTAAAAACTAAAAAATACAAAATATACACAAATGCCATTGATGGAATGATAGTTGTTACAATATCAAAGTGCATGCAACAAAACAGAATGAATGAAAAAACTATTAAGAAAAAACTCTAAACATTTTGAAAACACGAACACCATTTCAAAGACAACAAATTTCCAACTCAAAACACACCAACTTTTAAAAAAACATACATACCCACAAGTACAACTCCAAAGAACAAAAACACAAGTTAGACATATCTCAAGAACATGTCTTGTACCTGTAGGAGCAGGTTGAGCAGCGGCAACACGACCCTCCTCCTCATGGAAAACCTTCTGCTTCCACATGCTCTTCTGGGAGTTATAACAGAAAGCCTTCAACCTCGGGTGGTGGAGCAGTGGAGGCGTGGGTGGAGGTGGCAAAGGCAGCAGAGGCAAGAGGTCAGGGCAAGTGTTGTAGAAGCCATGGTGGTGGTGAGGCTTCCTTCCAGGTTTGGAAGTGCACCCGGTGGGTTTCAGCTCTTGGGTCTCCTCCATTGTCCTGAGAAGAGAGTGGGAGTGGAGGAGGAGGAGGAGTGGGGGTGGACAGAAAGGATGTGTGGCAGAGGTGCAGACATAAAGGACAAAGGTGTTGCAGTGATGTTTACTGTTATTATTGGAACAGTGGGATGTATGTATACGTGAGGCCGTGAGGGACGTTGAGTAATGAATGAATGAATGGGATGGGAGTGACGAGGATGTTCTGCTAAGTTGCAGTTTGTCTATTGGATTGTTTAGGGTCCGAAGGAAGTCGGGGAATTTGAGTTTTGAGCTGGGATTTGAGTTATTGATTCTTAGATTTTTTTTTGTTTTGATGATACGTGATTTTTCGGCTTCCGCAACTACAGTCACACTGTTTCATTGTACGTTTGACATACGGAGATTCGAACTTGCGACTAACCACTCCACTAAGTCCTGGGATGAAAATCTCATAAAGACGTTTGAAGTTTCATGAGTTCGAGGAGCTTTAAGATTTATATTGAATATGTGTTTTCCAATTTCCACTAAAAAATCAAAACAAGTTCAATTTTCTGTATTTTGAAGTTTACTTTCATATATTTTACCTAAAAATGTGATTTTCTAGTCATATCTTTTTTGTTGTTGAAAAGTTGGTGTTTGCGTTAATAAAATTGTACGATCGTGTATACACAACCATACCATAATAAAACCAAAGTCAATTACACATATGTAGTTTTGTTTTAATCGTCGTTGTGGCTCCCAATATCACAATAAAATTAGATTATTTTGAAGTTCTCTTTATGCTCTATTTTACCTTAAAATATATTTTTCCAGTGTTGTGTGAAAATTAGATTGTTTTTCGTCACTTTATCTTAAATTACTTATTTGGCCCAATCAACAAAGTAGAAGTTTCTTCACAAAGTCCAAACAATCACAGCAGCCTAATATGGAGATGTGGTCGAAGAGAAGCTTGATTACTTACTTTCTGTCTCCAACCAAGATTCCCTGAAATGAAGGGATGAGAGTGGGATGGGCAGATGGTGATGGGAAAGTGGTGTCAGGGGTGCACTTGTTTGTGAAAAAATAGACGAGGGTTTGAGGCAGTGGTGTGGTGGCCTGGAGGGGTGTTGGTCAATGACAAATTGACAATGAGGGGAGGCATTGGTTTCAACTTTCCACGTTGGAGGGTTTATACGTTCGATGCATGTGTTGGAATTGGCCCCTCTCATCTTCTCTTCTTTCTCTCCTCTTCTCATGATGGAAAAGGTATCTTTGGTTCTTATTGGTTCTGAGGTTGGGTCAAAGTGTGCCGGAACTCGGGAATTTTCGGTCAGCATCTTGGATCATGTTTAACGGGCAACCCGAACGTTATGTTATCGCTCTCCGTCACGTCAAGCTCTCTTCCCCACGTCAGCTCACCCCACCTACACAAAAAATCTCTTTAACCATGCCCCGACTACCCCCACTCATCATATATTATCTTTCATCCACATCATTTTTTAATTAAATAATTTTAATTCTTACCCAACATTTAACAAATTACAGTTTACATAATATTAATTGTAATTACTAATTCTAATTACTTTAACTTGAAAATATTTAGTTTTTATTATTAAATCACGAAATTATTATTAAATATTACGAAACCACGTTACAAATTACATAAACTTAAATTCTAAATATTACATTCAAAGTTAACAAACGACAATACATATTACATAAACTGGACTTCGAAATAGAACATTACAAATTGTGTTAAACCCATGTTCAAACCGCTCCTCGTCCGTATCGTTGCCATATATGCTCGATTAAATCGCATTTCAAATCCAAATGTTGATTCCTGTCACGCACCCGATATTGATTGACCAAAAACTCGTGAATATCCGTTATACGATCGGTCTAATATCGCATTTTCTCAGCAAAAGTTCTAGGTCGATCTTCCATAAATCCGTGAATATCTCCAAAATTGACGTAAAAGTCGCGTTCGTCCTCCACAATCATGTTATGCATGATGGTGCAAGCTGACATTATTTTGGATAGTACGTCCTTACTCGAGACGAGAGCAGGATTTTTGATGATCACCCACCTCGCTTGCAAAAATCCGAAAGCGCGTTATACATCTTTACACGTCGTCTCCTGCACTTCAGCAAACAACTTGTGCTTCGGGGTTTAAAGGTGAATGATGGATTGAATGAAGGCGGCACACTGTGTATAAATATCATCAGTAAGATAGTATCCCATATCATATTGAACACCATTTACCTCATAATTTTACAGGGGAAGCATGGTCTTCTAGTATGTCGTCGAAAACCGGAGATTGTTGCAGGACGTTCAGTCATTGGCCGAACCTGGAATTCCGAATAAGGAATGTCAGATCCATAAGTCGTACAATGTCACCGCTTCAAGGATCAGGGTTGCTCTCCTAGAACACCCATGATGTTGTCCCTTCCAAACAACCGGGCAGTTTTTCCAAACCCAGTGCATACAATCGATACTCCCCATCATACCTGGGAACCCACGTTGCTCACCAACGTGGAGTAGTCGTACCAAGTTATTTGCAGTTGGTTGGCGTAAATACTCAGGGGCGAAAATGTTAATAACACATTCGCAGAATTTGAGGAAGACACTTCTAGATGTTGTTGCACTTCGTAAGTACTCATCCATCTCATCAGCTGTCACGCCATAGGCTAGCATTCGTATTGCTGCCGTTGTTTTTTGTAATCCGGAAATGCTCGTTCTACCAGTTGCATCCAGTGTTCGTTGGAAGAAGACATCGTATGCTTCAATGACATTGTGAATGCACAGAAAGACATGATTTCACATCCGAAATCTTCTTCTGAAAAGAGAATCATAATAGACATGGTTGTCAGAAAAATAATCGTCTCTAAGACGTCTCTAACCAAGTTCACGATCTCTATCTGGGTTCGTCGTTCTCCTTTGACGAAGTCTAGGATGTGTACTCCGTTCATACACCACCAGGGCGGCCAAATCAATAGCACGATCCATCATATCGAATGTCTCACTACAGTTGTCATCGTCGGATTGAGCGGGGTTTGAACTACTATCCGACATTGAGATGAGAAGCTAATAACAGTGAAAAATTTAAGAAGATGTGAGGAGTTAAATGAGATAGGTAGATGTATTTATAGTTGGGAGTAGATAGAGGTATCTATTGCACAGTACACACGTGAATGCAAAGTACACACGTGATTTAACAGTATACGCGTGAATAAACAGTACACGCGAGAATGCATGCGTGATTGAATAGTCAAAGCGTGATGACACAGTGCACGCGTGATTAAACAGTGATCCTACAATAATAAATAATTATCACCCCACATTACTAAAAAAATATCCAATACATTATCAATTAACTATAATAACAAATCATCCACAGAAAATAAATATAAAAAGAACCAAGGGGGAGGGGGGGGGGGGGGGGGGGGGCAACACGTGCCCCCCACCCGGGCGCCCAAGCGTCAAAGGCATGAACCGTAAGGAAGTGAAAAAATTACAAAGCTCCACAAACGTAAAATTTGCACGCAAACAAAGGTTGTGTTTTGATGTCCTAAAACGACTTCTTTTAAAAAAATGCAATTGTTCACGACACAATCTTTAATATGGTTTTTGACGGTTCACATTCCGACCGTTTATACGCCAAAATTACTTTTCAATTTTTCGATTCTTAATCACGACGAAAAGACGCATTAGTCATTCCCTTCAAGTTATAAAGTTGGTTTTCAATTGAGAAGAATAGACTAAGAATGACTTAATCATGCGTATTTTTGAAAAAAGTGGTAGATTTCGGGTTGGTGTTAAGAGATAATTAGATTTTAGTGGGTCTATTAGTTTCTAACAAAACCATTGAATGAAATAACCAAATAAAATTAGAGGTATAACAGTAAAAATCAAGTGACAAAAAAGTAATTGTACAACAAACGATTGTCTCAATAACATCTTTTACGTGCATCCCAATCAAAATTTCGAAAAACTAACTCTCGTAGCTTTTGAAACTCGGTGTTAAATACTAAAAATTGGAGATAATTTTTTAGAAAAACATGGTCCGATAGTTTTTATTTGGAGGTCTAGAAACCAAAAAAATGAATTTTATAAAAGACTATGACCATGTTTGGATGACATGGATCCCGCTTCCCCACGTACCAAACGCTACTACAGTGCAACCATGATACCCAAACACCAACGCCGATCTTAGGAAGCCCGCTCCTAGTACGGAAACCAAGGTGAGAAATTAACGTGAGTGGAGAAGCTCATGTAAGGAGCTTCTCCCGGGAGTGTTGTTGGAGACCAATATACCCCCACATCAATCTTGAGTTAAAAATAAATAAATATTTTATTTTTAAAAAAAATATAAACAAATAAAAACATATTTTCATAAATAAAATATTGAAAAAAAGATTTAAAATGATTTTTTAAACATGTTTTACATTTGTAAATAATAATAAAAACTCCAGGAATTCCCTTTGGAAAAAATCACCTACTACCAGAAGTCTTCTGCCTATCCAAACAACTCCAAACACACCATAGGTCACTTTTGACCCTCCAAACACACCCAAAAGGCCAAAATTCCTAGCATTGGGTGCCAAAATTTGAACAATGTGGTTTTTGAAGGGAAAAGTGGGGTGATGGTTGCTTTCGAAGCGTTTTGGGTAAATTCTGACAATGTGCATCTACGTCCGGACGTCACGTCACGAAAGAAGGTGACGCTCCCCTAGTAACCAAACAGAGATTTTGATAACAACGGGATGCAACACGTAATTTGTAATATAGGGTTATTATTATTGAAGTTTGATTCTTGGTTTTGGTTGTTTGATACCTGTGGTCTACCGACTAGTGTTATTTCAATTGGGTTAGACGAGCCTAGTACTGTTAGAGGAGGACATATTGTAACTTAAAATATTTGAATTTTCTTCTCATTACGAGTGTCTTGAATTACTCTACTTGGAGGTTTTCCAGCAGAGCAACTAGTCAATTGATCGAATATAGACTAATTAGGAACAATTAACTAGCCCAAGCAACAATCAATTGATCCAGAATGTTGAATCAAAGCTCCATTGTTTGAATGGTATCCCGGGCGTGGCGTGTTGACTACAATTCTACCATCCATGGGGAAGAGTGATTTTTGAACTAATCAACTAAACTAAGGCGTTTTCGTCTATGTGTGGGTACAAGTTTACTTATGAGTTCCAACCAACACGCTTGTCATATAAAAATGAAGTTCTGATGTGTGGGTACAAGTCTCCTGAATCGTGTACTTTCCTGTCGTAAAGAATACGTAAACAAATGTGACTTGCAAGAAGAATGAAGGACTAAAAATATAACCTTTTAATCTCCCATTGCGCATCACATCAGCACAAGTTCGAAAAAAGAGGTATGAACCTAATGATCACATTGCCAACAAAACCTAATCATATTATTAAATTGTTAATTACATGCACACAGTGGATCAAAAAGACAAAAGGTCATAATGATGTTGGCCATAAATTGACTAGGATGTGTCAAGCATGATGCAGTGACCAAATCCACTTCCGAATCTCAACAACAGAAGACACGACATGGACACTGCTGTCTGTAGGAAGATCTGTTGAGGATCACTCTTCTAATCAAATCAGAGTCAGACCGCACATCTGCAAACCGAGAGGCTCTTTTAATTAAGTACTAACTTGAGGCAAACAACTTCCTAAGATGGTAGTAATTAATGTGCAAGAGAAGCATCATTACCTTAGCCTACAATAGGACATCCAGACCAGAACCAAACTTGCAACTGCAAACACTCTTCAGTCTTCAAGTCTCAGGTCTGACCTACCGCTGGAGCATGAAAATAGATTGTAAAAGCCTAAAAACCAGTCTGGTTTCTGTCACCCTGTAGTTAAGAGTAAGGATCTTATACCCACTCCCCCGAATCCCTGCTCAACAGGATTCCAGGGATGAGTAAAGTGTCTTTGCGCATAAGCCTTGAGAATTATGAGAAATTAATTATATGTTTTAAGGTATTTGTAAGTATGATGTCAAGGCATTTCTTTGTTGGTGAATCAAAAATATCAAAATGATAATGAACTTTTCTACTTTTGTGTAGGATCGTTCATTTAATTTCTAACATGACACAGCTACGTGATACGAATTTAGTGAACATGAGTTAGAAAAATTTTACACAATTAAAAAAACGTGTATAAGGTTGTAATTATATTAATAAAGTGACGTTTACGTAAGTCCGGTTACATAAGTGAAGACTGTGAAGTACTGCCTTTTCTACTATTGCTACCAAAACTTACGAAACTCACAAACACAAATATAGTTTGTTCACTAATTTAATTCATGGAACAGGCAAACAAACAATCCATCCTCCAGGTCACAAAATGTGACAAGAGGAACCTTCAAATAGAGAAAAATATATATGAGAAGAGAGGAATCAAGAAACAACACAGTAACACACCTGTAAAGACACAACATGATCTTTGTCATTTTCTTGTCATCTCCGAATAGCCTCCCCATGTTTGTTTTGGATTCGTGCAAGTATGCAACTAAGGAAGCTAATCTCGATCAACAACATGCATGTGTCTGCAAATGTTTAAATAGTTAATTTGTGCAAATATCACCAATCTTGACGATGTAAACCAGTAACACATTAAGAAGCCTTCGTAAGAGATGAATACGTTTCGTTCGAAGCTGGGATGACTAAAAAAACCCTGTGATTGTCAGGTCATTGTCCACATATCAGCATCACAAAATCTTTCGTGAATGATGTACACAAAGCTAAAAAACAAGAGGGAAAACAGTTCCCAACTCAAGTCCAAACTTTCATGATTTCATTGGGGTGGAACTATCGAAGGCAATATCCTTTTATATATACAATCTAATGTCAAAAGGGCATCTTAAAGTACCCATATATGCCAGAACGTAAGATTCTCTGCAGCTGTGTTCCACATTGTGGTAGCACGAACTTTCATAACTTCAGATATTTGTCCATGGGGACCTGTATTCCATGTATTACAAGGGAATTGGTGGATTTTTGTTACATTAATAGTTTGCAAATGTTGGTGAAAGCCATACATACTTGAGAGTCCAGTCGACATATGTTTAAACTCTATAATAGGCAATCGTAGGTTCAAATTAGAGCTACGAGTGGTAGTGCACGAGTAGGTGTAATGTATATTAAAGAAACAGACAATGATGAAAACAATTCAAGTGAAAATTTAGAGAAAATGTTGGTTGTTTTCTCGTATATTTCCGAATTCCAATATTAAGATAACAGTATGGTTAATTCTAGATTTGTAATGTGCTTCTCGGCCACTAGGCCAGTGTAAGTAATAGGTCCATTTGGGGGTATTACCTGAGCCCAACCTTGATGAGGTGTTTGGGCCTGTCAAAGTGGCACAATTAGTTCAACATACACATTAATATTTGCTCGATTTCTACGTTAAAAAGAAACTAGATTTATTTATTTTCCAGCGTCGAATTAGTTTTGGACTGAGTCTGGACAATTTGGACAATCTTATGCAGAACTATGTTCAGTTCTGGACTAAGTCTGGAAAGAATTTAAACAAATTGGACCCTTGTGTCTAAGATTGGACTGAGTCTGGACAAATTAAAACAATCGTGTCTTGGAGTGAGTCTGGACAAATTGGACAATCTTTTCGGAATCGTATCGAGGATTAGACCGAATCTAGACAAATTGGACTATAAGTTTTAAAGTAAACGACACAATGGAAAATAAACGTCGTCTATAATATTGTGCCTCTCATTTACATTAAAATCCATTGACATGGAAAAATGTGCTCCATGTCGGCTCTATGTTCGTGACGTGCACGTCTATCCATCGCTTTCCTTGAGTTAACGAAAGAAGCCATTTACGAGAGTGAAGTAGTGATTAGTGGTTTACAAATTTACAAAGTGGTGGGTTAAGATTTAAGAATCAGATAAAAAATTACACCATTTTCCAAAGTCCCAAGTCCTAACTCCTAACCCCCTACCCATCCAATCCAATAACAAAGAGCTCAACCAACCTACCAACCGCAAAATATGATATCCGGCCCGCCGGGCCCCTCCGACGGCTGGACCACCGTCTTCCCTCCGTCCGACCACGAGGGCCTCGAAACCCACCCTACCAATGACCCCCATCCACTGCCGCCGGTCTCGTCGGCCAAGCCGTGGGCGAGGAGGGCGCTGGGGTTAGGGTTCGGGGTGGTTCGGGAGTGGGTTTTGGAATATTGGAGGTGGTGGGGGGTTTGGTTGGATTGGAGGGCGGCGTTCTGGGTTATGGCGTTGGCGTTGGCGTGCGAGAGGTATAGGTTTAGGAAGGAGCGGAGGAAATTGAGGATTCTCGTCGACGAGAGAGATCAGGTTAGATGTAATTCTGTTATGTTTGGGTGTTTTGTTGCTTGTTGGATTTTAAGAAGTGGGATTGGAGAAAGAATTTAGTTAGCTATTGATTTGCATTTGCCATTGTTTGTGGGATTGCCAATGTATGGAAGTTGGTCGTTCCGCAAAATAGTTAGAATTCTTGATCTCTCTCAAATTTTAAGATCCAGGATTTGAATTGATGTCTATTCATCGATCCCCTCTTAACTGTTATTTGTTCCTCCTAAAGATTCCGTTTGAATTGGAATTTAGTTAATCACAATGTTCCGTAATTTGACAAGTTGGTGTTGGGATTCTGTGAGGTGTGTTAGATGACATGATTTGGTGGGAGTTGCAGTGGGAGTACTTCGTCATCCAAACAGGGGTCTTCATGACTTGCATTATCTACGGAGGCTGATTGTTTCTTGGACACCTCCAATTTGATCTGCGAGAGTGATATTTTGTTGACCACAAAAAGTGAAAAACTCATAAACCCATGTTACCAAGTGAAAGGGATGTTCATTTGAGGGCAAGCCTTTCGAGGCGGTATTGCTGTTGCCTTGGATAAGGTTGATATCCTTTGAGAAGTGTCCAGATAACCAATGCTGAATCTTGTCCTGAGAGGATTCACAAAGAAAGAGTGCTCGTCTCTCAATTGAAGATGGGGGCTTCATATTCGGGGATATCAAGTGAAATCACTGTTGGGATCTAGAGCTACTGCATATTGACATGGTCATAATCAAACTGCTCTCAAGATCATGGCTAGCACTTGTTTGGTTGAATGAGTTCACTAGAAAGCCTGAAGCTTATTACTTATTAGGCAGTTCTTTGCTTGAAAATGTTAGGAGTACTTCCATCACCCTAAGTCCATGACATATTTGAACAGTCCTAGGGATGTTTTGAAAGTGAGCAAATAGTTTCCCCTGAAGAGATTATAGTTTTGTCTCACCTGTCAATCTGTCACCGAGACACAAAGTGGAGACGAAACTGCATAAGTAAGATCATGAGGGTTGAAATGGTAGCAGTGCTTTAGATTCAAAGTTATACAATGCAGGATCCCAAACCAGTTAGTTATTTGCACAGCTACTTAGCTACCAAAACTGTAGTTTACTCTCAAGTTCAATCCAATATGGTGTATGGCCGACCTTTATTTACAATAATATATACTGTTAGTATTTGCTGAATTGTGATATGTAATGACACTGCAATTTATGTTTCTGATGTTTTGTGAATGTTTGTTTAATGCTACGTGATAGTTGTTTCCTTTAGTGAACTCTTTTCTTGGATGTCCTTAGTTATAAATATTTAGTTTTGCTCTGTGATCTATTGTTTCCGCATAGTCTTTTGATAATTTTCCTTCAAATCATTTGATGCAACGGGAACAAATTCTTCCATTCAATTAGCTCATTTTTTACATAAATTATACCTTGTGTATTCTTATGATTCTGTTGGAGACATGAACTTGTATGCTGCAAATAAATGTTTAGTAGGTTTTTTTAAAAGACGAATATCTCTTAAGTTCTTTTTTTCTTTTCGATTATTTAGTGATCTAACCAAAGCCGTTTTCTTTGAAAGAAGCATTTTTGTTCTGATTTTGCAGCTCCCATGCTCTTATAAAGTAATGACGCTTATATTTCATTTTATTTGTCCTTGTCATTTCAGAAGATAAACCAGCTACTGCGACAAATCGCTAAATTGAACAAAACCTTATCTGTGAAGCACGAGGCCTCTGTTCTACGACAAGCTTGATTGTTTTCTCAAATTGGTTGCACAGAAGTAGAATTGTCACATAGCGTAATTCTATCTCTGGTTTACTAACGCTTTCGAAGGTTGAAAGTTTCTGGTTATATTTAATTTACACCCTTACATGTAAAGTAGAAGAACTAATAACCTAGTCGCAGTAGTTTTTTTTCTTCTATATTTGTTTCAGTAAGTTGTTTCAGATGTTCAGTAACAGATGTATAACCTCTTGCTGGAAAAAGCAATAAACAAGTTCCTTTTGTATGTTTTGTTTGATAAGAAAAATGAAAAACGTTTATGCTCCCTTTTTCTTGAGGTTCTCAATGATGTTCATCTAAATTATTTATTGTTTGCAAGTGACGGTGATGTTCACTGTTCAGACGAAGCTAGAATTCTTCCAAATACGTTACTATCTGACCATAATAGTTCCAAACACACACAACAACCATTCCTGTTCCGCTCTTCCATGGTGCAATTAAGTACTCTTGCCAAAACAATTTAATCATTTTCCACTAACGTGGTTTGCTGTAGTTCACAATCTTCAGCAACAACAATCCAAAAGAGTCCATAGCAAGACGAGGACCACATCCATCCACAAGCATCACTCGCCTCTTCAGTGGGGGCTGTAACGTCCTCGAACAGTGGAAAATTTTAAATTTAAAACATACAAACAACGGAGGACATTACCAAGAAATACACTAGGTGCACCAACGTATATATATATATACAGATCCGAGTTTACAACCAGAGGTGATTGCATCAAAAGCTATAAGATAAAATGTACAACGTAATCACAACGACCTCAAAAGGAGGGGAAAGCAGGATCTGTCCCAGAAGCTCTCCTCCGCAGTCACCACCCCCTAACGCTGCTCACGGCCTGAAAGCAGACAATAAATGCCTGAGTTTCCAGAAGGAAACCCAGTATGCCAAACCCTAACACATATATGAACAATAATGAAATATGTAATGAATAATGAATAGCACAACAGACACGATCTGGTCACAGGAGTCCTCTCACCCCAACCCCACAACACACATGTGCACACACGGAACCGCCGGTACAGTCACGGCCACACAACCGGGTCTCAATGGTCTTCTCACCCCAACCCCACAACACACACGTGCACACAAGGCACCGCCGGAAAATCATCGACCACGGGTCTCAAGGGTCCTCTCACCCCAACTCCACAACAAACACGTGCACACAAGGTACCATCGGAAAATCATCGGCCACGGGTCTCAAGGGTCCTCTCACCCCAACCCCACAACACACACGTGCACACAAGGCACCGCCGGAAAATCATCGGCCACGGGTCTCAAGGGTCCTCTCACCCCAACCCCACAACACTCGCACCACCATCGGGCGACATCCGTGCCGTTGCCCAAAAGGCCGGAGAGACGAGCCGCTTTCAAACGTACGAGCACCCAACTATCGGGCGCCAGTCCGTGCCGTTGCCCCCCGTGAGGCCGGAGAGACGAGGCGCCGTCAAGTGAACTCATAAAACCACAAATCCGCCAAAAACAGCAGAAACGGTCGAACAAAAACTGTTAATCGGTCGACCGATTCTCACCTAGAGAACTGGCCCAACCGAAAAACCCGCCAAACGGTCGACCGGCAAAAGGGGTCCCGGTCGACCGAAAAGCACCAGTAAGAAAACGTTTTCGCAAACCAAACACCAACGGTCGACCGACCCAACACCCCCGGTCGACCGAAAACCACCAGTACAAACCTCCAAACAAACGATCTCCACGGTCGACCGAAACAACACTACCGGTCGACCGGAAAATAAGTTAACTTAAACGTCGGTCGGACGAAGTCAACGAGCGGTCGACCGTTTAGATGGTCAACGCCCCCAACCGACCTACAATAGTACTTTCGGTCGACCGGCAAAGGGGTCCTGGTCGACCGAAAAGCACCAGGACGTCTTCCTCTTGTTAAAATTGCACAACCGGTCGACCGCCCAAAGGGCATCGTTCGACCGGTGCAAGGGAATCGCCCAAAAATACACTACGACCGGTCGACCGAACCCAAAATACTGGTCGACCGATTTTAGTGCAGAATCCGCTGTGCAGGTCCGACGAGCCTAAACGGCCTACCGTCGACCGCTCCCACTCCCACACTAAAGATAGGTGAGCTTTAAAGCAAGTTTGACACACCTTAAGGCTTAAAGAAGCCTTGGAAGAAACCACGGTGAGCGCCTCCTCGCGGAAAAGCTCGAACTACGGCGAACCTCCAATTCCCGAACTCTACGACGATTCCGGCGACTCCAACACTCCCATCCTCGCCTCTACCAACACCGACGAAGCACTAGGGAGAGAGAGACACGTGAGAAAGAGAGAGATCGTGAGAGAAGGAGAGAGTGAAGAGTGAGGGGGAGAGAGAGATCCAAACCTTATATACTTTTCCCCCGAAATGATCTCAGCCGTCGATCTCATCCACCACTAATCCTCTCCTAAACATCATTAGCACCATAAGCAAGGTTAGGATATTACAATCCACCCTCATTAAAAGAATTTCGCCCACGAAATTAAATCCAGCGCTTACCAAACAACTCCGGATACGACTTCCGGACTTCCTCCTCAACCTCCCAAGTAGCCTCTCGCTCAGAGTGATGCTGCCACCTGACCTTAACCATAGGAATAGTCCTCCTCCTGAGCTGGTGATCCATCCGATCCACAATCTCCACCGGTCTCTCCTCAAGAGACAAATCATGCTGAATCTCTGGAACCTCAATCTGAATCACATGTGAAGGATCTGACACGTACTTCCTCAGCATCGACACGTGGAAGACGTCGTGAAGACCAGAGAACTGTGGCGGCATCGCAATCCGGTAGGCGACCTCTCCAACTCGGTCTAAAATCTCAAACGGTCCAATATACCTCGGACTGAGCTTCCTCTTCTTCCCAAATCTCATCACCCCGCGTGACGGTGAGATCTTCAGAAAGACATGATCGCCAACCTCAAAAATCAACACTCGCCTACGCCGATCCGCGTAGCTCTTCTGCCTGCTCTGAGCTGTCGCTAGTCGCCGCCTGATCACATCAACCTTCTCAGCATACATCTGTATAATCTCAGGCCCGACTAACTGTCTCTCGCGTACCTCACTCCAGCACACTGGTGATCTGCAGGGTCTCCCGTACAAAGCCTCGTACGGCGCCATCCCAATACTCGCATGGTAGCTGTTGTTGTAGGCGAACTCAATCAACGGCAGGTGCTCATCCCAGTGCCCTGCCCAATCCAGAGTGCACGCTCTCAGCATGTCCTCTAACGTCTGAATAGTCCTCTCGGATTGGCCGTCGGTTTGTGGATGAAATGCTGTACTGAACTTCAGACGAGTCCCCAAAGCCTGCTGCAAACTCCCCCAGAATCTGGAAGTGAACCTCGGATCTCGATCTGAAATGATACTCACTGGCACCCCATGTAGTCTGACGATCTCCTCTACATACAACCTCGTCAGACCCTCCAAAGGTAAAGTAGTCCGGATGGCCAGAAGTGTGCAGACTTGGTCAGTCGATCGACTATAACCCAAATCGCGTCGTGATGTCTCCTCGTCTTCGGCAACCCGGTGACAAAATCCATCGTCACGTGCTCCCACTTCCACTCAGGTAGCTCTATACTCTGCATCGGTCCCGCTGGTCTCTGGTGTCGATCTTCACCCGCTGGCAAACCAAGCATCTAGCCACAAAATCGGCCACGTCACGCTTCATCCCTCTCCACCAGAAGTTCCTCTGCAGATCCTTATACATCTTCGTACTCCCCGGGTGAATGGAATATCTCGCTCGGTGTGCCTCCTCCATGATATCATCCCTCAATCCATCGACCCTCGGCACCCAGATCCGACTCCTGAACCTCAGACCTCCGTCCACTCCCACGGTGAAGTCTGATCCATCCCTGGCAGCTGACCGTAGCAGACTAGTCAACTCCTCATCACTGTGCTGAGCCTGAACAACTCGACTGACGGTCTTCGGCTCCACTCGAAGTCCCGCAATCACTGCCCCCTCCGAGCTCTCGGCGAACGGCCTCCACTCAGACAATGTCTCGAGTAACCTCCACTCCTGAATGCACAAACTCGCAGCTGACATCTCTACTTTTCTGCTCAGCGCGTCCGCAACTGAATTCGCCTTCCCCGGATGATAGGAGATGGTGAAATCAAAATCCTTAATCAGCTCAAGTCGTCTGCGTTGTCTCATGTTCAGCTCCCTTTGTGAAAACAGATACTTCAGACTCTGATGATCAGTGAAGAATTCGAACCGCTCACCATACAAATAGTGACGCCAAATCTTCAGAGCATGAACCACGACTGCCAACTCTAAATCGTGAGTGGGGTAATTCTTCTCGTGCACCTTCAGCTGCCTCGAAGCATACGCTACTACCTGCCCGTGCTGCATCAGTACACATCCCAAACCAACACCTGAGGCGTCGCTGTAAATCACAAAACCGCCACTACCACTCGGAAGCGTCAGAACTGGAGCAGTCGTCAACCGACTCTTCAGTTCCCGAAAACTGTCCTCGCATTTCTGGGACCAAACAAACTTCACTCCTTTCTTCGTCAGCGCTGTGAGGGGTGAAGCAAGTCTCGAGAAGTCTTTGATGAACCGACGGTAATATCCCGCCAATCCAACAAACCTCCTAATCTCAGTCACACTCGTCGGGGCTCTCCACTTTGTCACTGCCTCGACCTTCGCTGGATCCACTGATATCCCAGCTCCCGATACTATGTGCCCCAAAAATGCTACACTGTGAAGCCAGAACTCGCACTTCGAGAACTTGGCATACAACTGCTGATCTCTCAGAATGCCAAGTACGATCCTCAGATGCTCCCAGTGCTGCTCCATATCTGGTGAATAGACCAAGATATCGTCTACGAAGACAATCACGAAACGGTCGAGATACTGACTGAAAGTCCTATTCATCAGATCCATACATGCTGCAGGCGCATTCGTCAACCCGAACGGCATCACCAGAAACTCAAAGTGCCCGTACCTCGTCCGAAAAGCTGTCTTCTGAACATCTTCCTCTCTGATCCTCAACTGATGATACCCGGATCGCAGATCAATCTTCGAGAACACCTTCGCCGACTGCAACTGGTCAAACAGGTCCTCGATCCTGGGCAAAGGATACCGATTCCTCACGGTAACCTTATTCAGCATCCGGTAATCTATACACATCCGCAACGAGCCGTCCTTCTTCTTCACGAAAAGAATTGGCGCACCCCACAGCGAGACGTTCGATCGGATAAACCATGTATCCATCAGAACCTGTAACTGCTTCTTCAACTCCGACAACTCTGCAGGCGCCATCCTGTACGGAGCCTTCGACTGCGGTGTAGCCCCAGCTACCAAATCAATGCCGAACTCTATCTCTCTGTGAGGTGGCAGACCGGAGACATCATCAACTAACACCTCGGGAAAATCCTGAACAATCTGTATCAACTTCTGAGCTCTAACAGAAGAAACAACCAACCGACCTCCGCGGTCCTTCAATCCTCTGATCAGAAGATCAGGCAAACCATACCTCGGAATCAAAATCCTCTTATCACGGCATAAGACTCGAACGTCATACTGGGACAACCAATCCATCCCAAGTATAACATTAAAGTCCACCATCGGTAGCAAGACCAGGTCAGCCGGGAATTCCTGGTCTCCCGAAGCAATCGTGGTGTCGGGAAGAAATCTCCCCACAGTGCCCACCAAACCCAGGGGTGTGCTGACCTCCAAAGTGGTAGTCAACATCGCAGGGGTACGACCCAACACACTCGCAAACTGCTCAGAGATAAACGAGTGCGTGGCCCCAGAGTCGAACAACACCCTAACAACCAAATCATCAACTAGCAGCGTACCTTCCACTACCGTGCTGACATCCCTGGCCTCATCAGCCTTGATAGTGAAGACTCTACCAGCTCTCCTCCCCTGCTGAGGTGGTGCTGCAGGTCTGCTCGGTCCACCTCCACCAGACGTCGATGGTCCCGGTCGTCCGCTAGGCCCACCTGGCGCGCTCGGACAAGAACGGACGAAGTGTCCCATCTGACCACAACCGTGACAAGCGCCGGGGCGGTGTCTGCACCCCCGTCCCGGATGAACTCTGCCACACTGCCTACACGGCCCGCTCTGCGATGCTCCGCCTCCGTCTATCCTGGGCCTCTTGCTCGGATTCCCCTGTAATTGTCCTCCTGGACGTCCTGCAGGCTTCACCTGCAACCTCTTAGCATCCTCCAGGATCTCCTGACTATCCTGGTCCATGATGGTCGCAAACTTCACAACATTTGCTAAAGTCTGCGGCATACTGGTCGTGACACGAGCTCTGAACTGCGGCCTCAGACCCCGCACAAATTTCCGAGCTCTCTGCTTCTGGGTCACATAAATCTCCGGGCAGTATCGTTCCAAAGCATGGAACCTCATGATATAAGCAGCCAAAGTCATATCCCTCTGCTCGAGGGCAGAAACTGCACACTCTTCCGATCACGAAGGTGCTGCGGAAAGTACTGTTGGTTGAACTCCACCAGGAAGTCCTCCCAACACACGTCCTCACTGTCGTCAAACACGACTGCCAAAGTGGTCCTCCACCAGTTGGACGCCTCCCCGTCCAAAACATAGGTGGCCAGGCCCACCATCCTCCCTGGTGTCACTCCAATAGCCCGGAAGATCTTCTGGATCCTGAAGACTCAGTCCTCTGCTGCCTCAGGGTCACCTCTGCCACTGAAAATCGGCGGATGCTGACGCATAAAACGATCATGCATAACGCCAATCTTGTCGGCGTGGCTCTCCAGAAGCTCGCCCAACAACTTCAGCGTCACTGGCTCAGACGGCCTCTCCTCCGCCTCAGCTGCCCCAGCAGACTCCTCACTGGAACTGCGATAGCGCGTGAGAGTTCTCACACGTCACGGAGCCATCTTCAGAACAAAAGAGCTCGACTTAGCAATGAAAATGCATGCATGACCTACTAAAATGCAGACTCAACTCCTAAGGGTGGTTTCTTTGGACAAAGACTCAGGAACCGACCGCTCTGATACCAAATTGTAACGTCCTCGAATCGCGGAAAATTTTATATTTAAAACATACAAACAACGGAGGACATTACCAAGAAATACACTAGGTGCACCAACGTATATATATATACAGATCTGAGTTTACAACCAGAGGTGATTGCATCAAAAGCTATAAGATAAAATGTACAACGTAATCACAACGACCTCAAAAGGAGGGGAAAGCAGGATCTGTCCTAGAAGCTCTCCTCCGCAGTCACCACCCCCTAACGCTGCTCACGGCTTGAAAGCAGACAATAAATGCCTAAGTTTCCAGAAGGAAACCCAGTATGCGAAACCCTAACACATATATGAACAATAATGAAATATGTAATGAATAATGAATAGCACAACAGACACGATCCGGTCACAGGGGTCCTCTCACCCCAACCCACCAACACACGTGCACACACGGCACCGCCGGTACAGTCACGGCCACACAATCGGGTCTCAAGGGTCCTCTCACCCCAACCCCACAACACACATGTGCACACACGGAACCGCTGATACAATCACGGCCACACAACCGGGTCTCAAGGGTCTTCTCACCCCAACCCCACAACACACACGTGCACACAAGGCACCGCCGGAAAATCATCGGCCACGGGTCTCAAGGGTCCTCTCACCCCAACTCCACAACAAACACGTGCACACAAGGTACCACCGGAAAATCATCGGTCACGGGTCTCAAGGGTCCTCTCACCCCAACCCCACAACACACACGTGCACACAAGGCACCGTCGGAAAATCATCGGCCACGGGTCTCAAGGGTCCTCTCACCTCAACCCCACAACACTCGCACCACCATCGGGCGACATCCGTGCCGTTGCCCAAAAGGCCGGAGAGACGAGCCGCTTTCAAACGTACGAGCACCCAACTATCGGGCGCCAGTCCGTGCCGTTGCCCCCCGTGAGGCCGGAGAGACGAGGCGCCGTCAAGTGAACTCATAAAACCACAAATCCGCAAAAAACAGCAGAAACGGTCGAACGAAAACTGTTAATCGGTCGACCGATTCTCACCTAGAGAACTGGCCCAACCTAAAAACCCGCCAAACGGTCGACCGGCAAAAGGGGTCCCGGTCGACCGAAAAGCACCAGTAAGAAAACGTTTTTGCAAACCAAACACCAACGGTCGACCGACCCAACACCCCCGGTCGACCGAAAACCACCAGTACAAACCTCCAAACAAACGATCTCCACGGTCGACTGAAACAACACTACCGGTCGACCGGACAATAAGTTAACTTAAACGTCGGTCAGACGAAGTCAACGAGCGGTCGACCGTTTAGATGGTCAACGCCCCAACCGACCTACAACAGTACTTTCGGTCGACCGACAAAGGGGTCCTGGTCGACCGAAAAGCACCAGGACGTCTTCCTCTTGTTAAAATTGCACAACCGGTCGACCGCCCAAAGGGCATCGTTCGACCGGTGCAAGGGAATCGCCCAAAAATACACTACGACCGGTCGACCGAACCCAAAATACCGGTCGACCGATTTTAGTGCAGAATCCGCTGTGCAGGTCCGACGAGCCTAAACGGCCTACCGTCGACCGCTCCCACTCCCACACTAAAGATAGGTGAGCTTTAAAGCAAGTTTGACATACCTTAAGGCTTGAAGAAGCCTTGGAAGAAACCACGGTGAGCACCTCCTCGCGGAAAAGCTCGAACTCCATCGAACCTCTGATTCCCGAACTCTACGACGATTCCGGCGACTCCAACACTCCGATCCTCGCCTCTACCAACACCGAGGAAGCACTAAGGAGAGAGAGACGCGTGAGAAAGAGAGAGATCGTGAGAGAGGGAGAGAGTGAAGAGTGAGGGGGAGAGAGAGATCCAAACCTTATATACTTTTCCCCCGAAACGATCTCAGCCGTCGATCTCATCCACCACTAATCCTCTCTTAAACATCATTAGCACCATAAGCAAGGTTAGGATATTACAGGGGCGCTCTTCTTCAACATGATGGAGGGTAACATAACGGCTGCGGTGGAGTGTAGGGAAGTGGTGAGGGAGGTGGCGTTGTCGGGCCGGGTGGATTGGGAGGTGGGGTTCGCGAGGGTTGTCGGGTACATGTTGACAAAGTGGTGCATTGTGAAGGAGCTTGGGGTGGTCGATGGGGCTGCCGGATTGCCATCTGCGTCGTTCTTCTCGTACGGGGCTGGCGTGCATGGGCTGTGGGTGCTCAGAGGTTATGCGCCGGTTATGGGAATGGAGGTTGTGGATCGTGTCGGATTCGCCGACTTGGAGGCCAAAGAGCCTTTGCTTAGGTACGCCCTCGCGCATCAGCAGCTCGAGGTCGTGGTAAGTTAATTTTGGCTCTCTCTCTCTCTCTCTCTCGAATTTGAAATCTACTTTTCTAAACATTACTTTACTGTTAATGCTTCGTGATACAAAGTAATTATAATACAATTGAAAGTTAAACTCGTGTTTCGGTTACTTCGAACCAATGAAAACACAAACTAGCTAGGCTATATCGGCTATCCCATGGTTGTGGCTTTTGAAATGTTTCATGACGGGATTGGGAGCTTAAAAACTCTTGGGGCCACAATAAAGTAATTTAATAAATGTTGGTTTAAGCAAATTAGATCACATTATATCCTTCAAACAACACCAATGGTACTAAAATTACTCATTTTTTTCGTAATGTCTTCGATGTCTGTGTTTTTTTATAGCTTTAACTCCGAATCAGATTTGAACTTCCATTTTAATTTCGTTTGAAGTTGACTTTAGAAGTTTAAATCCACTATTTTGACGTCTTGCTTAGTATATAAGGATTATTACGTAAGTTAAGTTTCACGTTGGAACACAAATTAAAGTTATTTTCGAGTGAGCATTGGAAAGTAGTAACAATGTTTTGGATGATTAACTCCCTGAGAGTTATTTGAGTTGGTCGATCCCAAATTTCATAGAAACACATCTTATACCAGAATTGGACTCTACTGACATAGAGTTGTAATTCATGTACATTACAAGTAGAGATGCAAACAAATATTTTCTAATCAAATATAGTCGGTGCTTGAACTCGAATTCGAATTTCAAATAATCATAACAAATCTAAAATCAAATTTAATTTTTTATGACTTACCAATTTCATATTTTTGAATTCTTCAAATTCTTATTATATATCTTTTGTTATATTATCTTAAAATTTATAAAAATACCTTATGAAAATTATATTTTAATTTGTTTCTAGATTATATTATGTTTATTTTTATAAAAGAATAACTTTTCCCGGATGTGGTTTGACTCTGTCCGAATTTGATATTGGCAAAAAATTATAAACTTATTTCAATTTCAAATCGTATTGGGTATGAACTTCTTATTAAATGCCTACTAAATTTTAATTTTCGAATCAGATACTAATTACCATTTGCTACAAGTAATTGCATTTTTTCTACAATATGTTATTTAAGGAATGCATACGATTATTATTGCTACGTTCCACATTGAAGTCAATAATTAACATGTCATTCCACGCTTATTAAGTTAACAATTAACATTTTATTCCCCGGCATATATCACAGATCCAACTGGAATACTCGGTGTGCCTGAAAGACAAGCGGTTCATCCGAGTCAACGTGGGAGTCTCCAACATCCGAGTCCACGTCACCCAACTCGGCTTCCGCAACAAACCCTCCTCCACCACCACTGACCTCCCAAACGAGCACCACTTCCCGTCCCGAGTCCAACTCACCATGGGCCCCACCCCGACATCTCCCACCTCCCACCACGTGTCATCACTCACCCTCTCGAAACCAACCTCCAACCCCACCAAACTCCTTCAAAAAGAGCAAAATCTGAAAGGCAAGCTCTGCTCCAGAAAGACGACCAACTTCTCTCCCAAAGTGAAAGCGACGTCGAAAACGTCGACGACGGAGACGATGAGGAGCTGGGAGTGGGATTAGGACGCGGCGGGGAACGCGGCGGTGTACGACGGGGTTTTGCGGGACGGAGCGGGGTTGGAGGTGGTCGGGGGGAGGAGAGGAGTGGACATGAGGGGGAGGAGTGGGAAGGGGTTGGGGAGGAGTGGAGGGGTGGTGGTGGTCGGAGGGGAGGAGGAGGTCAGGAGGGAGTGGAGTGGAGGATTGGGAGGGCGTTGGAAGGGGAGACCGTTAGGTGGAGACTTGGCGGGAAGGTGTGGGTTAGTTATTGTGCTAATGAGGTTAGGAGTGAGTATTTTGAGACTAGGTGTGTGGAGTGGTGGGATGAGGTGGATTTGGTGCTTTTTACATGTGTGTTCACTAAGTTTAGTTTAATTTAAGTTGTAGTGTGTGGTCTTGTAATAGTCTAATTAAGAATAGTCTGATCGGTAATTGTAATGAAGTGGGGTTGTATCATGCAATTTAGGTGAGGTGTTGTATGGAATACTTTCAAACCAATTAACGTTTGCTTAGCTTTGTAATTTAGCCAAGAAGGCGATTCACGTTTCATTTCAGAATTATGATTCTTGTTGCAATGTTATTTATAGCCTCTACTAACTCGAAGCCTTTGGTGTTACCTATGTAATTTGATAATTAGTGGTTTTAGCATGGGTAAGATCTTAATATTGAAGATTGGCTTGGTTTCTATTTGTGACTGTATTGAACATTCTTTGAAGTCCCAACCTCAACAATGGTGATTAGCTGCTATTATGTCATGAATACATATTCTATGATCATTTTATCTTAATTCATTTTTGCTTCGTAAAGGCTACTGAAAGACCACTCCTCATCTCCCACTTTCTTTGATGTACATATTATCATAACATCATGTGTGTAAAACTCCGTTTGTCTCTTGTTACATGCTTGAAAGACAAATCTAGTTACTTTGAAGGGGGAAAAAGAGACAAATCTGACATGTAAAACGTAACGGAAAATCCTTAGTAAGGCTCAACCAATTTTTTTAATAACACTATCTTGTCTTGTGAAAATTACGTGGACCCCGTAGAAGAACAAAATCGTGAACTTAACAAAATTTGGTCGAAATTAATCCTTGATACCATTTATAGACAAGTGATGGTACAAATTACAAAGGGTCCTATTATCTAAAAGAGGAGAAAATGCAACAAAAAAAGTATAAGATGCTGAATAGGTCATCACTTTATTGTCTGATTGTCACTTTATAGTCTTGATAACCTGAATGTGTCTGTATTGGTAGCTTTGCGTGAGATGTAGAACAGAGATTCGTAGTACGGTCATCTGGGGGACACGTCTGGAGAAAGATAAACAGTGATAGACTTGAATGTTCTCCAAATAAAACCTGTCCTTATGCTCTAGGCAGATTCTAACTTCACTATCTTTTCTGCCGAAATCGATAAATTCCTTCCACTTCTACCACTTTGTTTCCTTCTCTCATCACCTACATGTCTCATCTAATCTCTACCTTTGGTTCGTACATGTCAATGTTTTTTGACGTGAGGAGATTGAGATTGTAGTGCCCCTTGTGTAAAGCTCGGAGTCTTGAAATGGTAAAAGTGGCAGAAGTTGGGGGGCCGTAATTAGTAATTACTCATTCCTTCTGTACCTGAATTTATAAAGTGAATAAAAGTTGAACTTAGTGATACGTGAGTAGTTTGTACGTTTTTTTGTTACTGATTAGTGTTTGGTAGTTACTAATTAGATACGTGAGTAGTGTTGGGTAGTTATTAACAACTTCATTGAGAAAATCCAATGTTAAGTTGAATATGAAATGTATTGAGTCAAGTGTCATGTACTTACATTTCTTTTAGTCTTACGTTGGGAAACTTGAAAAGTTGATGAATATTGATAAACATTCTCCTCTCATAATCCTTTGTTGGTAGAAAGAGTGGAGTAGAAAATTCTCCATACACTCGTATGACATCGGGATGAAGCAAGACGAGGTGGCGGGAGATTTAGGGAAAATTAGAGACTTTAGCATCAAGGTGATATTTATATGTTTTGGTTCTCGAGTTAATTGCTTATTGCATTTAAGTCATTCGCGGTTATATATATACACATACAAATCGCATTTAGTTTTACCCATGAGACACGTTTTTAAATCTCTCTCTCAAGAAAAATTGTATCTCTCTGAAGAATTTTCTTCTCCAAATCCGACGTTCTTTGGCGGTTAGATTTTGTAAGGTTACATGCTACTTTCAAGGTTCGTCGACTCCGGTGTGCGTCCGTTCGACGAAGAAACCATTCTATCATAAGAGAAAAATGTCAGACCAATCGTACTAGTATGTGGGGGTGATATTTTCTCTAAGGCAAGTCGGAATTCGACGGCTCGGTTCGTAATGTATTTTCTGATTATTTTTCCTCGTTTGTTTGTTGTTCTTGAATTTGTAAGTTTGCTTAATCTGAATTCTTTTGAATTATTTATTTGATATATGTAACTTACTGTATTACATGATCATATTTGTAATTGGATCAACAAGTAGTTTGTACGTTTGCATGCAATTTTTGGCGTATGTTTAGACTACTCTTATTAGTGATGTTCCTCCCATCATCCACCATGAATCCAAAGGAGAACTCAGTATCCACATTATGTAGAGGCGCACAGATAAATGCTTAAGTTCGCTAAGAGTTTGTTTCAACGTATAACGTGTAACGTACCCGAAAATAGCGGAAAATTTAAACAATAATAAAGACCGTCAACGGTCAACACAGGGCACGTCACTGGAAAACAAACCAACATATATATACAAAATATATAAGATACAGACTCACGTGGAAGTCAAACTATATAAATAAGTCAACTGTGATTACAACAAAAGTGAATGTACATGTAATCACTACCTTAAACAAAAGAAGCTAATAAGGAGAACATGATCTAATCCCGGGGGCACCGTCCTCAGTCACCACCTGACTCTAACCCTGATCGCTACCTGAAATGAAAACAAACAAACATGCCTGAGTTCCCTGCAGGAACCCCGTATACCAAACCTCCTAAAAATATAAAAAAGGAATTAAAGACAATGCAATGCTATGCACATGATCATCCGCCTCGGGCCCACAATAATGCCCTCACCGCCTCCGCGGCACTGAACCACTCCTGCCACTAGGGTCAAGTCAGTCCACCGCTGCCTCACAAGGGTCAGTCGACACCACTGCTCCCCAAAAAGTGCAGGAAGGAACCCCCGGTACACGCCGCACTCCAGGAGCGAGTCAGCCCGCCGAATACACAACTCGGGTCAGACGACAGCCACTGCTCCCCCAAGAGTCGCCTAGCGCGCACCCTGCCGGAACATCCTCGGCCTACCGCTAAACCCTCGCAAACTGCCCAAGGTTTACGGTACACATCCCTCACACCCCCGCTCTCACACCCCCGCTCGGTAAGAGAGGAAAATGGTAGTACAATAATACGCCTTCGTCGAAGGTGAAATCCGTAGCTCTCAAAGCCGGTAATCAACCGTCGCCTCGGAGCCGGTAGTCGACCTATACTCAACGGATCGCGTGTGGATAAATCCACCAACCTGCGGCAGATCGGTCAACCGCTAAAAGCACACCGGTCGGCCGGTCCCCCACACAGTACATGGTACTGTACAAACAAGTCTACCGGTCGAACCACGCCAACCGAAATACCTACCAATTGGTCGAACAAAAGTCATCTAGCGGTCGACCGTTTGGAAGGTCTACGCTATACATTTTAATATACATATATATCCAATCGGTCAAACCAGGGTCTGTTCCACCGATAAGGAAAACTGCCTGAATCCTGCCTACAACATTCGGTCGACCGATCTACAGGCACATCACTGCAGGAAAACTGCACGCGGTCGGTCGATCGGATCCAGAGCGGTCGACCGTTTAGATGGTCAACGCTCGAACCGACCTTGCACATTTCAGTCGACCGAGACACATACTCGGTCGGCCGAAGGCCTGTCTAACCTATCTACTGGGTTCGGTCGACCGAAACAACACCGGTCGACCGGCTAATGTAACCCTTTATTTTCCCGCGAAATTTGACATAAACGGTCGACCGTCACACAGACATCGTTCGACCGTTTTCGGGCAGTAAGTTAATATTTATAAATATCGGTCGACCGACCCATATACCGGTCGACCGAACAATACATCTTCCCACTGGACAGGCATCATTTAGACGTTGTTCGGTCGACCGAAACACCCAACGGTCGACCGAACCAGTCGTCTTCAACCTCCGTCCAGTAGGGTTTTCACCGGAGAAACGACACCAACGCCGTCCTCTACACTCCCACACCTCTTGGGGAGTTAATATGAAGACTTGACATACATTTTGGTCGATTGAAGAAGCCTCCCGAGCTCCCTTCAACACCTCTTCTCTTCTTCTTCCCTTCTTCTTCTTCTTCTTCACCTTTTTCTTCTTCTCTGAAATTCACCTCCTCTCACTCTCAGGTTTTCTTGAGAAAATGGAGAAAACGTAACAGATAACCCTCACCCTCATACTTATAGTGAAACCCAAGTTTATCTTCATCCACCTCTTAAACCTCCAATCACAACCAACCAACTCTCTCTCTCTCCTTCCAACACCTCATGCAACACTGTTCCACGATTAGATTAGGTTAATTAGGTTTAGGTTTAGTTAATTAAGATGTTTTAGATTAGGTTATTACATAACGTGTTACGATTAATAGATTCTTAGTCTTGAATTAACCGAGATATGTATCAAATTTTGTGAGTTATTAAGATTTAGCTAAAAAACAACAAATGCTTTCAATTTTTTTACAGCAAACCAAACTTCCGGTAAGACTGTGAACATCAGAACATGTACTGATTATGGCCCTAGTTGTGGCCAGTGGAAGGCTATAAGTGGACAAGTACGTATGTACTGGCGTAGAGAATGTGATGTCTATTTAACCGGGAAATGATGACAAGAATGGACTACTCAAAACAGGAGAGAATAGATTAAATCATGGTGTTATCAACTTTGAATTGTGTGAGTACTCGAGTGCTTCTTATATGGAGGCAGCTTAGATTAATTTACACCAAGGACCACTACAAACACAACACTTGAAAAGCCTCAACAGAGAATCAGAGATACTGTAATTAACCCGTTGGTGTAGCTAATTTTCTTTTATACCGTCCATCTTAAATTGGATGGCTAGGATGCACACAATTGGACCTCTCCAATTCTAACCAAATTGGAGAGGATCCGGATCCGAATAAAATCATATCAAATAAAAGAACCGTTTCTGTAAATGTTTTGAGAAGTGAATTGCGAAGCATGCGATACGAATGGTTGAACAAAGAATTGGAGCAATTTTTGTTCAACAGCAAATAAAACCGACCGGGGGGGGGGGGGGGGGGGGGGGGGGGGGGGACTCAAGTTCAATCGACCCAAAATGAACAACATCATGTTTACGGAGTAACAAAGAAAAATTTGAGAACAACTTAGTTTTGTTAGTTCTTTAGAAGACAATTCCTTCCGAAAAAAGAAGCAAGAAAATATGAGACAACAATCTCATACACTCATGTAATCTACGTAGATGTTCCAATCTCCATAAAAACAGAGGATACGTGATCTCGCCAAACACAAACTATACCAAAAACAAAAAACAAAAAACAAAAAACGGTAGGCTGACATGACAAATAAATGTAAATAAATCAAGATCAGCCAAAACAACCAACCATCACAAGCTAACGGTTATGAAGAGGATCGAAGGCATTGGGAACTCGTCTCTTGCTAGAGTTGTAGAAGACAACACCATCACTACTCTCGTGCCTCACATCATTCCTCAACTCTTGTTCGCCACTACCGGAATATCTCGTATAGTTGCTCTCCCCAAACTCCGCTGCAGAAGCATTTGAAAGTAGTAAGATGACTAACACAACAAGTGTTGTTGTTCTTGGCTTCTTTCTCCAAAAATCCATTTGTTGAACAAATATTTGATAGAGAAAAGTTGGTGCAAATAAGAGGGAGGCTCAGAGGAAGGACCCTTTTGCTGACATGTTGAATAGGTTTGGATAGTAAAGTGCTTGTCTTGGAGGAGATGTCGGGGAATGGTACGTGGAGATACCGTTTGCGGGGAGAGGAGTGATTAAAGTACCATCACAAAATGTTTTATGGGTATTAGAATTCGGAAGTGGATCACTTAAACCCGGGTTTCCTGTTGTCAAAAATATGTTTGTGTGGATACTGGACACGCATCGCATGTCAAAAATATGTTTGTGCTTTTCCGTTTATTTATTATGGAAGGTTGTCTATCTGTATGCTTTGCTTTGCTTTGCTTTGCTTTTCCTTTTATCTGGGGAAGTAAAATGGCCAGCGAATTAATGTAATTTTACCTTGGGTTAGTTTATATCTTGAATTTTAGTTGCAATGTGGTGAATACTTTTTTGGCAAACTAACTGCAAGTCTCCATATATAAAAACATGTTATAATGCAATATATGATGTTAGGAATATATATATATATATATATAACAAATTTAAAAAACAAAATTACTAAGAATTCGCTCTCCATTCCCTGTTTTGTGATATAGAGAAGAGATTTAGAGCCATCTAAGAAATATATAAAAAAACAAACATATGACTTTGGTGCATTCAAAGAATCCTTTCTTAAAGTTCACAATATCACGACCGTCCAACCAATGACAAACGCATGATTTTTTCCCTCTGTGGGATCATTATATATTATAAATTAAAAATATTCCATCAGAGCCCATTTACTTTTGCAATTACAAATTGTTGAAATTGATTCAAATACTCTTATATTTATATATGTTTTTTATTTTAGTGACGCCCAAATATAACAATTTTTAGGAATACCTATTTTAAATTGAAAGCCTAACTCTTACTAATTTAAACAAATTTTTAAATTTATTTGTCACCCACCAGTCATTCGCCTCTAAGTCCAATCATTTTAAAAAAATATATTAAAAAATCATCTAAAGCCATTGAATTTCCCCCAAAAAAACCACGAATATAAATTCAAAAGCACATTAATTTACGTTTAAAGCACGGATGGAACCCATTCGGAAAAAAAGTACTGGTCCATTTTAAACCACAAAACTCGATAGACTTTCTCAAACCCTGTAAAAAGAAAAAGAAAAAGAAAGAAACCCGAATATAAATTTTTGGTCGGTTGAAGCAATTTCACCTGTATTTTGTTAGAGCATCATTAACCCCAATCCAAAATTCCCCCTCCAATCTAGTTTCTATTTCCGTCACGTCAACGAAAAACACTATGCAACTCATCCCGACCCAACCCATTTTTCACTCCTTAACCCCAACCTCACTTTTAACTTTCTGTCATCCACATCATTTTTATTACCCCATTTTATGTTCTATCACAAAAATACACAAACTACTAAATAAATTATTTCTACAGTAACTTAATTTAATTTAATTACGTTAATTGCAAAATAATTTCGAAACTTTAGATTTAATAATGGTCACTCCAACGGGTCGGTCCGGGGTCTCGCTCCCCGATGAGTGAGTGAGCGAGTGGCAAGGGGGCAGCGTCCCCTGAAGATTTTTTATTTTTGAGATTTATTAGTAATTTTCTGCCGACGTTTTGGGTTACTATGCGTTTTTTTTTTTGTGAAATTGGGTAAATTCATGTGTTCTATTTTGCTAGGTATTTTTCTTTAATTATATACATTTACAATTATTTTACTAATTTTCTTTAATTACTTACATTTATTTTTACTAATTTTAATTAATTATTTACATTTATCTTATTAATCATTTTATTTATTTTAATTTTCAACGAATAAATTGTAATTATATAAATTACTATACATATATCATTTATATATTAAATAACAAATAAAAAAATAAAAAAACCAAAAAAAATTAACAATATTTTTTTAAGCCAGCCGGGTCGCCGAGCAGGTTAGGTCGCTGACCGAGGTTGGGATCTGGCCTGAGTCCGTCCCCCATTAAGAGGGCTGGAGTCGGGTCCCCTCAGACCCGACCCCAAAGAGCACCCGTTAAGGGTGCTCTTACGGTTCCTATAATCACATTCGGAAAAAATGGAAAAAATGAAGTCATCTCAAGAGCGTCAAATCATCGTTCAAAACTTTTCCAAAAAAGTTTCACAACTCTTCAAACGTGTGCCTCTAACCTTATTAAGATAACCATGTTATTTCTACATGTGGATGTATATAGTTTTTCAAATCTGAATTATTATTATTATTAACAAATATTAAAATTAACGTTTACCGGGAAATATTAAAAAAAAAAAAAACTATACTATACATGATCATAATAACAAACAAAACCCACCTTAAAGTAAAAAAGATTCCACCTTCTTTGGAATTGATCATTATGACTTATGAATCAAACACGAGCGCAAACCTTGATCATAGTCTCTTTTACCAAGTCGAGTGGAGTTCGCGGGATAGTAAGAAATAGTTCAAAATATGTAAGAATTGAAAAAAAGGTCAAAAGTTTTCGATGAGGATTATAAATATTTTTTGAGAGGAGATTACAAATTTTGTTTACTTTCTTAGAGGGGAAACCCCGACATTCATGTAAGAAACTAAATATTATTTAGTTACTTTGAAGAAGACCACTCCACGACGGAATAATATTATTATTGTTGGTAAACGGTAAACCGTATATAAGAGAAGTGTTCCTGAACTTGTGAATAATAATAATAATTAAAAATATAAACTCAAACCGACCCGTAATAATCTCGTGCGGTTAGACGGTTAGTGTGATATGTATATAAAGGGTCACATGATCAAATGTTTTATACTCGAATTTTTCACGTTCACTCCTACCTCAAGTACTAGCTTTTGCCTCTTCAAAATTTTGAGATGTCTAGCGTTCGCATCCGGTCCGTTGGCGCCTACAATTTTTTATTTGAGATGAGTCTAATCCAGTCACTGCTGGTTAAGTATCCGTTGATTTCGATTGACACAGAATTTCCTGGCACAATATACCGATCGTCAACCCCATATTCCCAGCAAACTCTTCAAGAACGTTATCATCACATGAAAGTTAACGTAGATTGCACAATGCTCATTCAATTGGGTATGTGTTTGTCCAACCTAAACGGAGAGCTACCAACTGATGGTCTGGGAAACAAATATGTGTGGCAATTCAACTTCCGCGAGTTCGATCTCAACACACACGTTCATGTGCCGGAATCCATCCAACTTTTGAAGAATAACGGTACAGACTTTGAGGAGAATCGGAGATCCGGTATCGACGCTGGAGTTTTCGCAAAGGCAATGTTCTCTATGAACGGCTTGTTGCATAATAGTTACATTCATTGGATAACTTTCCAAGGAGCTTATGATTTCGGTTACCTTATCAAAATATTGACTGGAGCTCCATTACCGAATACAATTGAGGAGTTCTTCATTCTAGTTCCGGTTTTCTTTGGATATCGAGTGTTCGATTTGAAACACGTGGCGAAACATTGTCTGTCTCTTCCTGGTGGGTTAGAGAAAGTGGCCGAAGCTTTGCAGGTGACAAGGGTTGTCGGGAAGCACCATCAGGCTGGATCAGATTGTTTGCTAACCATGCAATCTTTTCAAAATGCTATAAGAATAATTTTCCGAAATGAAGGGGGATATATGTTATTGTCTAAAAATGCTGGGGTGCTTTTCGGTCTCGAAACAACTGTTCAGTAATTCTTCCTGATGGTCTGATGGAGTTGGAATCATTGCACTGCAATTGGAGTTTACTTCTTCTATTTTCCCCCTTTCGGAACAAGTTATTATTATACAAAATGATTAGTTAAACTAGTTAATTAGAATGCTTCAATATTAGATACAGCAATTTACTCAAACAAAATGTAATAAGCTTTTGTATTTTCTTGTACTTCCTCCAAACTTGACGCAATTACGTACTTGGCATATTGAATTCCAATATATTGTAATAATTTTTTTTGTTGGTGTCTTGTGATGTAATATTCCAAATTCAATATATTGCATTCAAATATTTATTGGTGAAGATTCCATGCATAAAAAATATTGGGATAATTTCTTATGTTGGTCCGTCCTTTGTCATTAATAGCATCCAATGCCTTTTTCTGATGGTTCGAGAAATTGAAAGGGTATTTTAAGGAGAAAAAAACTTTCTTTCTAATTCTTGGTTCGTGGGTGGTAACATAATGCTTTACTCCATAAAAACAAATTGTAAGCTTCTTGGAGTTTTTATTGCACAAATCCAATTCTCATAACTTATAAGCTCCATAGTTTTGGTCCGACGAGAAAATAATGTTTGTCGGAACTTTGAAATCTAATTCTTTTCACAAACTAAAGGTCAAAAAGAAACTTGACATCGAAACATAACGAATTAGCTCAATAAAGGGACGAATCTAAACTAATTTCTTATCCTAAAGAGACTATGGATCAAATTCCAACAATCTTATTAGCCGGATGTCTGAGAAGAGCATCCGGCAAAGTGGACTAATAACAAAAAAATAAAAATAAAGTTTTCAACCGCGATCTCCAATCAGTTAAAAGTGTCAAACAGTTAAATCCCACCCGCCATATTCCCAACCCCCAACCCTGTCCACTCCCCTCCCCATCCCGGCAATCTCGACCCCGCCCCTCACTGCCGACACGGCGGAAACCCTCCTACAATCCACCACCACTACCCGCGACCTCCTCCTCATCCACGCCGCCGTCCTCCGCCACAACCTCCACCACCACCCCACCGTCAACTTCAAGCTGCAACGCGCCTACGCCTCCCTCAACCACCTCGAGCGCTCCGTCTCCCTTCTCCGCCTCACCCCCAATCCCATCGTCTACTTCTGGACCTCTTCCATCCAATCCCACGCCAACCACAACCTCCACGCCACCGCTCTTCTACTCTTCTTCCAAATGCTAGCCTCCGGCGTCCCCCCGAACACGTTCACCTTCTCGTCCGTTCTGAGATCCTGCGGGCTGGGACACGCTAAATCCGTGCATGGGCTTAGCGTTAAGATGAAAGTGAACGTGGATGATTATGTGGGGACGGCATTGGTGGATGTTTATGCGAGGCGGAGGATGTGGAGTCTGCTAGGAAGGTGTCCGATGGAATGCGGGAGAGGAGTCTTGTGTCGTTGACCGCGATGGTTGCGTGTTTTGCGAGGGCGGGGGAGGTTGAGAAGGCAAGGAAACTGTTTGATGGCTTGGTAGAGAGGGATGTGGTTTGCTGGAGCGCGATGATGGATGGGTATACCCAACATGGGCGTCTGAATGATGCTTTGGAGTTATTTTGCCGGATGCTTAGGGAGAGATCTTCAGCAAGGCCCAACGAGGTTACGGCACTCTCGGTGCTGTCTGCTTGCGCACAGCTCGGGGCGTTGGAGTCGGGTAAATGGGTGCATTCATATGTTGAAAACAATCGGTATGTGATCGATGCGCAGTTGGCAACTGCGTTGATCGATATGTATTGTAAGTGTGGTAGTCTTGAAGATGCTTTTGTGGTATTTGATCGAGTGAAGGATAAGGATGTTGTGTGCTGGAATTCGATGATCATGGGTTGTGCGATGCATGGGCGTAGCAAAAAGGCATTGAAGTTGTTCAATAGCATGCTTGAACGAGGCACGAAACCTTCCGATATAACTTTCATTGCCGTCCTGAGTGCTTGCAGCGATGCGGGCCTGGTGGCTGAAGGCCGCAAACTCTTCTATTCAATGGAAACGGACTATCAAATTCAACCAAAAATCGAGCACTACGGATGCATAGTCGACCTCCTCGGTCGTGCTGGCCTCGTGGTGGAAGCCTACCAGCTAATCCAGTCCATGCCCATCAAACCAGATAACGTTTTATGGATCACATTGCTTGGGGTTTGCAAGCTTCACAAAAAAACCGAACTTGGTGAGCAAGTCGCAAGATATCTGCTCGATACTGGCCTGGCCAACTCAAGAACTTATGTTCTTCTCTCCAACATCTACTCCGCAATGGGCAATTAGGAAGAGGCGGCCAGAGTGAGGACCATGATGAGACGATGCGGGATCCAGAAAGAACCGGGTTGCACTTCGATTGAAGTGGACAATAAAGTACATGAGTTTGTGGTGGGAGACCTGGCGCATCCGAAGAGCAAAGTAATCTATTCAATGTTAGACGAGTTGCTCGGGTTCGTTAAAGCTCATGGATATGTGCCACAGATGGATGTGGTGCTACACGACATGGACGAGGCAGAAAAAGAGAGGGCGCTTGGCGTTCACAGCGAGAAGTTGGCCATTGCGTTTGGGCTGATGCACTAGACCCAGGAGGGACATTAAGATTGTCAAGAATCTTCGTGTTTGTGTCGATTGCCACACAGTTACTGTAATATCCTCAATCCTTCTTAGGACTAATCATGTTTTGGCTTTGATTAGGGGCTTAATTGGGTGGATTATGATGGAGGGCTGAGTTTGGTTTGGTTTGGATGAGATGAGATGGAGGGTGAAGATTTGAGGAGAAGGGTTTAAGTGGTGTGGTTAACTCTCTCTCTCTCTCTCTCTCTCTCGCGTTTTCTCTCTCTCTCTCTCGCGTTCTCTCTCTTACCCGCTCAAACTCTCTCTCTCTCTCTGATCTGATCTCCGGCTTGTGAAGGTGCTCGTGGGGTGGATCTCGGAAGGCGAGGTGAAGCTCGGACGTTCGCCGGAGAGGAGAGGATCGTTGATTGGTTGGTTTTCGCCGGAGGAGGTGTTTTGCGAGGAAAAGCTCGCCGTCGAGTCTTCGAAGACTTTTTCAAGTCTTCAACGTATGTCAAGCTTTACTTTGATGCTCACTTATGCTTTGGTGGGTGTTAGGGTGGTCGACGGTAGGCCGGAGGGCTCGTCGGACCCGTGCAGCAGCGTTCTGCACTATAATCGATCGACCGGTGGCATGGTTCGGTCGACCGGTTGTAGAGAATTTTGGGCGGAAACCCTTGCACCGGTTGAACGATACTCTTTGAGTGGTCGACCGGTAGTACGTTTTATCAAGGGAAAAAGACTGCGTGTTTTCGGTCGAACGGGACCCCTTTGCCGGTCGACCGAAAGCACTGTTATAAGTCGGTTGGGGGCGTTGACCATCCAAACGGTCGACCGCCTTGTTGACTCGTTCGACCGACGATTAAAAATAACTTAAGTTTGTTCGACCGTGAGATGTTTCGGTCGACCGTTGCACTATGCGGATTTTGGGGTTTGGTACTGGTCGTTTTCAGTCGACCGGTGCGTTTGGGTCGTTCGACCGTTGATGCATATTATTGTGGCACGAGTTTTTACTGGTCGAATTCGGTCGAACGGGACCCCTTTGCCGTTCGACCGATTGACAGTTTTGTTGGTTGGGTCAGTCCTGCTGAGAGGATTCGGTCGAACGATTGGGAGATTTCGTTCGACCGTTTGGTACGGTTTTTGTGTGTTCTTGTGTTGTGAAGCCAGCTCGTGTTGGTGACGGATCTCCGGCCCTTGGAGGGTGACGGTGCCGGCCTGTGAGTGGTTCACGAGTGTTGTCGGGCCAGCCCAAGAGGGCAACGGATCTCCGGCCCTAGTGGGGTGACCGGTGCCGGCCTGAGGGTGGTTCGCGTGTGGGGACAGCTCAAGATGGCAACGGATCTCCGGCCCTAGAGAGGTGACGGTACCGGCCTGAGAGTGGTCTTCTGGACAGCTCAAGATGACAGCGGTACAGATGATACCGACCTGAGAGTAATCCAGCGGTGCCTGGAACACATGTGTGTGTTGACCGAGGATATTTCCGGTCGTGGTGCCTGGGGCACGTGTGTTGTCGCCGAGGGAGTTTCCGGCTGAGGTGCCTGGCGCACGTGTGTGAGAGTGGGGGTTAGAGGACCCGTGAGACCCTGTTTGGTGTCTACTGTGGTAGGGAGAGAGTTCCCGAGGACCCAGTGAGACGTTGATTGGTTGTTGCATTTCCTACCATACATGTTTTTAGATGTCTAATTCATTTATTGTGATAGAGGTTTGGCATACGGGGTTTCCTCTCGGGAAACTCAGGCATATTCATGTTTTATGTCAGGTCATAGGCAGCATTAGGAGGTGGTGACTGCGGAGGAGCGCCTTCGGGACCAGATCCTGCTTTCTTGGTTTTTGAGGTCCGAGTGATTACATGTATATTTTCCTTATCTTTTGTTGTAATCACACTTTTGTAAACTCTTAGATATATATTGTATATATGTTGGTGCACCAGTTGGCCTTTTTCTTTGGTATTATCCTCGTGTTGTGTTTTATTAAAAATTTAAATTTCTTTCGCTTTCGAGGATATTACAGTTACGAAACTCATATAAAAAATCTATGGCAGGAGGATTGTGGTCAGGGATAGGAACAGATTTCATCACTTTTTGGATGGATCGTGTTCGTGTGGGGATTACTGGTGATTTTGTTTTTACTTTTTTTGCTAATATTTCTGTGCAAGAGTAATTTGTAAGTTCTTCTGAATTAAATTGTACAATTTCAAATCCGGGGTCGTTTGAGTTTCAAGGATGTATTTGGACGTTTAAACCGGCATCAAGCGACTCCCGTTGTAAGGGCACCCTTAATGGGGGTGCCCCGCCCGGGCGCGTGGCCGGGCGGTGGGCGTCCCGGGCAGACGTTCGGGCGCCCAAGGGAGGGGGACATGTGTCCCCCTCCGATTGGTTAATTTTTTTTTTAAATTTATTATTTGGATGTTTTGTTATTAATGGATTGGGTATTTGTTATAAATGTGGGGTAATAATTTTTTGTAAGTGATTAAAATTAAGAAATTGATAGAACCAATATACTGTTTAATCACGGGTGCCGTATGTAATCACGGGTGCACTATTTTCAATCACGCGTGCACTATTTTTAATCACGCGTGCACTATATGCAATGACGCGTGCACTTTAATCACGTTTCCAAAGAGTAAACTGTGCAATCACGCGTGAACAGTGCAACAAATACATCCAAACCCTCACAACTATAAATACATCTATCTATCTCCTGATTCCTCACATTTCCTTAACTTCTGAACTTGTTAACTTCTTCTCTCATCATTGTCGGATAATAGTTTAAACTCCGGTCAATCCGACGATGATAACTGGAATGAGACATTAAATCTAATGGACTGTGTTATTGAATTAGCCAGACATGTTGTTTACGAAAGGACTACACGTCCTAAACAGCGTCGAAGGAGAACGACGAACCCAGATAGAGATCGTGAACTAGGTTACAGACGCCTTGTAGACGAATATTTCTCTGACAACCCTGTGTATTCTGATACTCTTTTCAGGACAAGATTTCGGATGAGAAAACATGTCTTCCTGCGCATCCACAATGCCATCGAAGCATCTGATGTCTTCTTCCAACGAACACCGGACGCAACTGGTAGGATGAGCATCTCCGGTCTACAAAAAAGTACGGCCGCAATGCGAATGCTAGCATATGGCGTTGCCGCTGATGGGATCGATGAGTACCTACGAATGAGTGCGGCAACATCCAGAAATGCTCTCCTCAAATTCTGTGAAGGTGTTATTCGCATCTTCGACCCTGAGTATTTACGTCGGCCAACTGCAAATGACTTGGCACGCCTACTTTACGTTGGTGAGCAACGTGGGTTTCCAGGTATGATGGGGAGTATCGATTGTATGCACTGGGAGTGGAAAAAACTGCCCAGCTGCTTGGAAGGGACAACATGAAGGGCGTGCTGGGAAAGCAACTCTGATCCTTGAGGCGGTGACATCGTATGACTTATGGATCTGACACCCCTTCTTCGGAATACCGGGTTCATGCAATGACTTGAACGTCCTGCAACAATCTCCGGTTTTCGACGACATACTAGAAGGCCGAACACCACCTGTTAATTATGAGGTAAATGATGTTCAATATGATATGGGATACTATCTTACTGATGGTATTTATCCACAGTGGGCGGCCTTCATCCAATCCATCCTTCACCCTCACACCCCGAAGCACAGATTGTTTGCTGAAGTGCAGGAGACAACGCGTAAAGATGTTGAACGCGCTTTCGGAGTGTTGCAAGCGAGGTTCGCGATCATCAGAAACCCGGCTCTTGCTTGGAGCAAGGACGTTCTGTCCAAAATAATGACAACTTGTATCATCATGCATAACATGATAGTGGAGGACGAACGCGACTGCTATGCTAATTTTGGAGATATTCGCGAATTTATGGAAGATCGTCCTGGAACTTCAACTGAGGAAACGTCGTATTCGACCGATCGTATAGTGGATATTCACGAGTTTTTTGTCAATCAAGATCGAGTGCGTGACAGGAACCAACATTTGGATCTGAAAGACGATTTAATCGAGCATATATGGCAACGCTACGGACGATGAGCTGTTTGAAAATCGGTTAACGTAGTTGGTAATGTAGTATTTGAAATTTTAGTTTATGTAATATTTACTGTTGTTTCTTAACTTTGAGTGTAATATTTCCTATTTCAGTTTGTCTTAAATGTAACGTGACTCCGTAATATTTAATAATAATTTCGTGATTTACCAGTAATTATTAGCAATATTTCGAGTTAAAATAGAATTATAATGTAATTAGAATTAGATTTATATAAAATGTATTTTGTTAAATGATGTGTGAGAATTAAATTTGTTTAATTAAGAAATGATGTGGATGAAAGAGAGTGTAGGGTGGGTGGGGGTAGCCTGGGCATGGGTAAGGGTTTTTTTTTGGTGGGTTGGGTGAGCTGACGTGGCAGAGAGAGAAGCTGACGTGGCAGAGAGAGAGTGCAGGGCGCCCGGAAGTAGCCCGGGCGCTGTTATTTGTGATCTAACGATGAAAATAATAGCTGTAGCAGTGCTTAATTAAACATTAAAAAAAAGTGTTGCGACAAATCGCTAACGGATAAAAAAATATTTTTAATACAAATGCAGCTGCAAATAATGATGTTAGGTTTCGGCAGTCCTTGCATCTTTACGAATGTAGTCATAGATGTATGTTGCTTTTGTTTTTCCCTTTAATGTGACCTAGATGTGGGATTTGAAATTAAATTTAGATTCTAGAGTTTATGCTTAAGTTTTTAACATTATTCATTTTCGAATGGAAGTTCATGGTGGACGAATAGGCTTTCCAGCAGTATTGTACTATGTATCATATACAAATTTTCAATAATTTGTTGAGAAAAATAGGTCAATATACATTTGCTCCTTTTATGGTCCGATTGTTTTGTAGAAAAATGACACGAAAGTAAAGGAGTTGCACCTTCGGAACAAATTCTAGTATTTGGTACGTAGTAAACTTATTAATATTATGTAAACTCAGTTTCAATAGTTTTACATCCTTATAATTTAAGATTACTTCTTTCACTTCCACACCAAAATACCAAAGTGATGGGAAGTTACGAAACTAAAGTTCCAAAAATTTATTGACTTCGTTCAAACCAATGACATCATTAAATTTGGTGACTATGCAACCCATCTTTCCCTCACCCTATTTACTTTCTCCTCAGCCCCGACGACTCAGGCGACCACCTCCGGCGAGCTCGGCGTTCATGCGTAGGAGGGGAATCACCCCCTTCTCCGGTGTTCATCTTCTTCCAGGTACGCCATCCCTCCCTCGTGTGTAGAGTTAGGAGGTCGGGGGGTGGGAGGGGGTGTTGGGGAGGATGGTCGAGGTCACACGTGGTCTCACTCCGCTTGCGACCAGCCGGAGTTGCAGTTGCGCATGCGGCCGCGTGAGCCGTGCCACAACATGGAGGCAGTGTCCATCGGCCTTTGCACCCAACGACGATAGTTTGGCGGCGACGGCGCAGTCGGAGGTCCAGAATCCGCGATCGGAGTTGGATTTTGGGTTGTCGGGTGGAGAAGATAGGATTGAGAATTTTGCATAATAGTGATGCATGTTAGTTGTAATTGGGAGGGTTGATTAAAGATTAGGTTATTTGCAGAGAAACCTTGCATTTAATGGTTTCGGTAAACTATGTTTGTAATTGGGAAATTTGATGAATAAACTCTAAATTATGAAAATTTGATTGAATAAATTAATAACTTGATTAATTGCAGAATAAACCCTGGATTTAATTATATTGGTTCAATTGATTAATAATTGAATTAATTGTGGAAAACCCCTGAATTCAATTGCATTTGAATAAAGGAAGTATAATTTGGTAAATTACTGTTTTTCCACTGTACTTTTGGAAATTGTGAAATATAAGGAACTTTTAGGCAAATTGAACTTATACCATTATATCTTGATTTGTGGAGTTAGAGTTATAATTTCACTACGTTGTTTATATGATTTTATAGTCTTGTTTATTCTTTACTTTCTTTATACCTTGTTGGAGTTGTGGACCAGTGTTGTTGAGGGTTAAAGTGCTTTTACGCCTTGTCTTGTGAGACGGTGAGATTGTGAGAGGTTCGGGGAAACGATCGCTCACCCACGTTGTTACGAGTGGTCGTAGGAGTGTTGCTAACGGATTCAGACGTGTGGTCGAGTAGTGAAGATGACGTGTGAGACATCTATGACTAGAGGTTAGAGTCTTTTCCCTAGTGGTTGTGGCGGTTCGGGAAGGGTCCACTTACGTTGTGACTCGTGACTGTTTGGGAGTGTTGCTCACGGGCTCGGGCGAGTGGTCGGCCCCCGTAGCCGGATGCGGAACTAGTTAGCTCACCAGCATTGTGACAGGTGACCGTTTGGGAGCGTTGCTCACGGGCTCAGACGCGTGGTTGGAGTAGGGTGTTGCCTTGTGGGCCAGATGCGCGGTTTTGTCGAGGGTGCACACTTGACTTGACTCGGAGCGTGGTCACCTCGGGACGTGTGACAGTTCTGCCGTGAGAGCGGGTTGAGTGTTGCATTGTGGACTGGATGCACGGTGAGGTCAAGGTGCACGCTCGGCTTCGCTGGGTGAGTGATCAGCTTGGGACACGAGACCCGTGTGAGCTGTCAGGGACTGCTAGACCTTGTTCGTTGTCGAGTTGGTGTGGTGTACTGGGTCTTGATTTGAGACTTAGGCGTGACTTACGTTTGTAGGTGGGGCGCGGTAGGTGACTGAAGGTGACTTGTGCTTGGGACGCGTGGACTTGATCTGTTTAACTCAGTTTTCATGTATTTTTCATTCTCCTCTCAGTAGTTATGTAGTAGGATTCAGAGTTCTTGTGTCTTCCTTCCGCGTTGTATTTTGAATTTAACTTTAAGTTACGGATATATATATATATATATATATATATAATTGAGGCAACGAATTGATTATTTCAGTTAATATTTCTTTTTCGCTTACTTTTAATTTTGTGATTATTGCTTTGTCCCGAGTACGGATTACGAGTGATACAAGTTCACTGTGTGCAAACGTCTTACAAACCAAAGTTTAAAGAGTCCTTATACACGGACGCGGGCGTCACGGACGCGCCTTACGTGGACGTGTTGAGTCAGCGTCCAGTCAGCAAAATTTCTCTTCACGTGCTTTGGTCTTCTTAAAAACGCCGGTTCTTTAGGTTGAACGATTCTTTTCCCAATACACAGATAGTGCAGACCCTAGGACAGCGTGCAGACCCTTTATTCGTGCAGAGTCCAGACTTATCATAATAAAATATTATTTTTAACTTTTAGGTTGGATCAACTTAATCCAAACAGACACACAACATATTCCGAACAGACAGTCTTCTTATTCCGAACAGACGCACCACTTAATCCGAACAGACAGACTTCTTATTCCGAACAGACACACAACTTAATCCGAACAGACACACAACATATTCCAAACAGACACACAACATATTCCGAATAGACACACAACTTAATCCGAACAGACACATAACTTAATCCGAACAGACACACAACATATTCCGAACAGACAGACTACTTATTCCGAACAGACATACTTCTTATTCCGAACAGAAAGACTTCTTATTCCGAACAGACAGACTTCTTATTCCGAACAGACACACAACATATTTCGAACAGACAAACAACATATTCCGAACAGACAAACTTCTTATTCCGAACAGACGCACAACTTAATCCGAACAGACACACAACATATTCCGAACAGACAAACTTCTTATTCCGAACAGACGCACAACTTAATCCAAACAGACAGACTTCTTATTCCGAACAGAAAGACTTCTTATTCCGAACAGACAAACTTCTTATTCCGAACAGACACACAACATATTCCGAACATACACACTTCTTATTCCGAACAGACGCACAACTTAATCCGAACAGACACACAACATATTCCGAACATATAGACTTCTTATTCCGAACTGACATACAACTGTTATACATGAAGAAAATGAAGAAGAATGTGATCATTCCTACATTTTTAAGGATGACTTTGGTCTTGTTTGTTGTATATGTGGAATTACACGCAAAAGCATAGAAAGTGTGTCCAGAAATGGAACAGAAAGTTTGTATTATTTATGTAGAAAGATTGTCTTGTTTATGTAGAAAACTTGTCTTGTTTATGTAAAAAGTTTGTCCAGTTTTTGTAAAAAAAATTTGTCCAGATTTTGTTGAAAAATTTGTGCAGAAATGGAACAGAAAGTATTCCGAACATACACAGCACTTAATCCGAACAGACAGACTTCTTATTCCGAACAGACACACAACATATTCCGAACAGACTGACTTCTTATTCCGAACAGACATACAACTGCTGTACATGAAGAAAATGAAGAAGAATGTGATCATTCCTATATTCTTAAGGATGACTTTGGTCTTGTTTGTTGTATATGTGGAATTATACGCAAAAGCATAGAACTTTCTGATTGAACTTTTAACAGTAGAACATCACGCCAAAATCCTCGGAAGCTTTGACACCATTGCATCTCGTTCCAGCACATTAACACCTGACGCAGAGGTAGCAAACAAACGGGTGTGATGCCTTTTCTTAACACAAAAACCACAAGAATCGGCATAAGCAACGTAAAATGTTTGGGCTTCTTCGAAAGAGGGGAAAACATCCCCTCCTTAGGAACGTTTGTCGGCTGCTCCACTTGGAAAGACACATGAACGATTTCCATCAAAGCACAGAGGTAGGACCACAGAAGAGAAGGGAAGAAAAAGGAAGACGCATGTTGAGATTTATAACAAGTCTCATGTGCTGTGTAGGAGAGCCAAAATGTTCATGGAAAATGAGTGATTTGAGACGCATTAATGAGGGATGGAGGGATGTAGACATTTGTATGAAACGAGAAATAAAATAAAAAATAAACTTTTTCTGTGGAGACTGCCAACTCAAACGCGTCTGCTGACTGGGCTGACCACATAAGCGTGCGTCCCGAACGCTAGCGTCCACTAATCGTTTTCCAAGTTTAAAGGTATAAAGTCACGTGGGCGAAAAATTAATGGCAATTAGTAATTGTGAGTCACGAGCGGGTTTTGCTTCCGTTGGAGGGTTGATCGTTAGGACATACGTAGACAATGGATATACTTTGCTCTCGCTGGAACGTGGACGTCAGGACTTACGTAGACACAGAAAGGAGCTTATATAGTTCAAAATGTCGTAATCCCACCTCCCATATTTTTCTGCAACCCGAAACAGTTGAAATCAACAATAAGAAACGTGCACGTTTGCTATGCAGAAGTTTTTGCAAGGTTTGATTTTTGTTATTTGTCATGGAAGATGTTCTTCCCTTTGTGTCTTGATGTTGATGGTGATAAAATTTCCGGGGAACTTGGACTTACTGGATCTCTTTTCGGCCCGCCCCGACTTGTCTTGATTAAGAGTGTAGTATTGTACTTGATAACTTTAGTTCACGGTGCAACGTGTTCCAAAACCAAAGTTAAAAGAGTAGTAAGTGACCGTTTGAAAGTTAAAGCATATAAAGTCACCTTGGCAAAAACTTATTACTATCAGAAAATTAAGGGATATTTTAAGTTCATGGTGTAACGTATTTCAAAACCAAAGTTAAAAGAGTAGTAAGTGACGGTTTGAAAGTTCAAGTATGAAAAGTCACCTAGGCAAAACTTATTACTATCAGAAAATTAGTAATAGTGAGTCACAAGCGGGTTTTGCTTCCGTTTGGGGGCGTTGACGTCAGGACATACGTAGACACTGGATACACTTTGCTTTCGTAGGAACGTGGACGTCAGGACTTATGTAGACACAGAAAGGAACTTAAATAGTTCAAAATGTCGTAATAAGAAAATGAACTACCGTTCGTAGTCCCAAAATTACTTAAATTGTCCGTCTAATCATCATTTTGTCATTCACAATTCATTTAATATTAATTTCGTCCGTCTCTTAAACTAATGATTTTGTTTACGTTTTTCTCACTTTACCAGTACCAATACTCCGAAAATGTCTGGTGAAACATTTGGATCCGGTGAAGTAAGTTGAGAAAAGAAAAAAAATCGGGTCGAACGTCTAGGTAAAACACCCCCATGGGGGAGACGCTTTATCCAGACGGACAGACGCCACAACCATGGGGGAAGTGGTCTGGCTAAGACGCTCGTTCAAAAAAAAAAAAATCTTAGATTTATACGGTGTGTTATCTCAAATTATTTGAGGTTCCGTTGCAAGATTTTGTTGGTAAGAAGTGAGATTACAATGAGTTTTTTTGTAAATGATAAAAATTTAAAATTTTCTAAATCCAACAATTTCAATATCCAAAAAAATTCCCAACTTACAAAAAACATCACTGTAATCCACCATATTAATAATAAAAAGTTGGAACGCAACCTGAAATTATTTGAGATAACACACCGTATTATTTTTAAAATTTTTATTAAAAAAAATAAGGGTGTCTAAGACATTTTTTTATTAAAAAAATTTAGACAATTTATCAAATTCGAGTACGCTGGAGCGTCTGTTGGCTAATTTCCTGACCTCCAAAACATTGTTTTTTATAATTATGAGAGGAAGATGAAGAGAGAGAAGTGATAGTAGAGTGAAATGTCGAGATATATGAGTAGAAATGAGATAATGACAAAACGATAATTCATACGGACAATTTAAGTAATTTTCCGACGAATAACAAAAAACATGTTTCGTATGTACAAGTTTTTGCAAGTTTTGTTGTTTGTTATATGTCCCTTGGCGTCTTGATGTTGATGGTGATAAACTTTACGGGAACATGGACTTATTGGATCTCATTTCGGTCTTCTGGGAGAATTGTCTTGATTAAGAGTGTAGTATTATTCATGATAATTTTGCCATGCGACCTAGAAAATGGCAAAATATAAAAACTAAATCAAGGGTATAATATTTTGCGAATCAGTAATATTTCAGATATAATATGAACACCATGCAATTTTTTGGGTAAAATATTATTATTATATGCATAAACTTGAAATGGAAACTGATCCAAGGGGCATGATTGGTTGCTATATTTGCTAATGCTAGTAAATTTTTCTGCTGGAAAAGGTTCACGCTAAATATTATCCACGAACCTTCCTTTTCAAATATTTTTATAATAATAATTGGATACACTTGGCGACATGCCCGAAGTTCTTGTCGGCAGTGTAATCCACATAACTCGAAGTTCTTATCTATTTAACCCACAACCATTCCGAACAATACTTCTCGGCTCCTCCAGTCCTCCAACTTACATACTGCTCCGTTTGATAAAATGGCCACAGGTTCGAGAATATTCCAACTGCCGGAGCATCTCCGTCCGGCGGACGTGGAGAAGCTGAAATTCATAGAAGAAATAATGGAGGAAGCGGGGAGTGTGCAAGAGAAGGTGTTGGAGGAGATTCTTGCCCGAAATGGCGAGACAGAGTACCTGAAGAGGTTGGGGCTTGATGTGGCCACAGATGTCAAAACCTTCAAGGAAAAGGTTCCATTGATCACTTATGAGGACATGCAGCCCGATGTTCAACGCATTGCCGACGGGGACCGGTCGCCCATACTCACATCCCAACCTGTCGTTCAGTTCCTTACTAGGTATGTAACATATGTTTGATTTGAGAATACTTTCACTTTCAATAGAGGCTTAAACTATATGCAACAAAAAAATGCTACAAAACCAAGATAAAAAAGAAGAAATAACTACCTATGGCAGTCTTTCTTTGATCCTTTACATTTTTACAATGGAATTGGAAACTGAATTGCTATTCATCGACCCAAAATTACTTAAATCGTCCCAATAAATTATCATTTTGTCCTTCAGAAACTTTAAAAAAAAATTGTTTAGGGGGAGGCGTCTGCCGGAGCCGCCTCCCTCCTATGGGGAGGCGGCTCCGGCAGACGCCTCCCTCTAAAAATTTTTTTTTTAAGTTTCTGAAGGGTAAAATAGTAATTTGTTGGGACGATTTAAGTAATTTTGGAGCGACGAATAGTAGTTCTCATTGGAAATTCGAATTCGAACTCTCTAGTTCAAACATGTAGGTACTAATCTGCAAAAAATCCAATTCTATTTTAAGAGGTTAAATAGGTAAACGCTGCGTACGGCGACTATTACTCTTCTGTCCCGTTTAAATCGTGATTTTCTGTCGCGTATAGTTGAAGTACCCATCTGGAAATATGCTTTGAACAGTAAGGCATGTGAATAAAGCTGCCCCGGAGGCGCCCGGCCCATTAGTTTTGCCATGCCTACTTGATGTCTAGTTTTGTCCCAAAACAAACGAACCTAGCGGGCCGACCCGGTCCGGCCCGTCCGTTTCCTTTAACAGGCCGGACATAAAGTCCGGGCCGTTCATTTTGCCAAGTCTCGACTCCGTACCCAACTTTACGTTGTGAACTCTTTCACTTAAAATTGAATCGTTTTAAGTATGGTTATGAACACGGGACCGGACCGGCCAGTCGAACCGTCCGGTTCAAGCCGGTTCTGTGTAAGCGGATGTGACGGAACTCGTCCCCGAGTCTGGCCATGGCGATCTGGAGCGAGTTGGGGAGGGAGCGGCGGCGGATCTCGTTGATGGCGTCGAGGTAGAGGTCGGAGGTGGAGCGGTCGTGGCTGTCGAACAGCATCCGGTCAGAGGAGGACGAGGAGTTCCAACGCAGGATGAGGGCCTCCGCGGCCTCGACGGCGTCATCTGGGCCGTCCATTGGGGACTTAGAGTTGGAGTGGAGTTTGCGCTAGTTTTTGGTGAGTTTGGGTCTGGAGTGCTGGACTTGTCTGCTCTGCTGCGTAGTTCCTCTTATTAGTTCTAGAAAGTGTAGAGCCGACTTTCAGCTCCTGAAGGTGAAATTTAAGTCCATGAATTGATCCAATTTATGCAATTGGGTGTTTTGCATGCACACCCTTCAGATGATATCATAGAATTTGGGCAAAAGATATTGCAATGCAGCTGTATTTTACTGTGTTTATATTATTCTGAAAATTTATATATATATATATATATATATATAGGGTCAAGCTCTAGTGAGCCCATGGCTCATCAAATTTAGTTTAAGTCCCCTACAATCTCACCGTTGGATCTTATTTACAGTTAATCTCACCATTCATTAGCATAACCGTTTTTTTTCTTAATCTACCTTACAATTTGAAATAAGTTGTGGATATTGTGGGGGCTTAATTTAGAAAAGTTGAGCCCTGGCTCACTAGAGAATTCCTATATATATATATTATATTTAATTATTTACGACGACCAGTTCGATCCTGTTGAACTGAACCTTTGAACATTTGAGAATCCAGTTGGTCGTCCGGTTCGGTTCTGAAAACCATTGTTTTAAGTTAATCTAGTTAATGTCTAATGCATGTGTGTTTGTGTATACCGGTACTTTTAAATTAACTTATATATACTACATTATTCGTAATCCTAAGGAAACTCGACAACTATTGAGTTCTTCTGATGGTTTTATCCATTTTTTCTCAAGAGATTGTTCTCAATACACTTAAAAGAAGTGTATTGTTCTCAACAAATGAGTTATCCATTTTTTTCTCAAAAGGAGTTGATAGTATTCTTCTGATGGTTTTATCTGGTTGTAGTTCGGGAACATCAGCTGGAGAGAGGAAACTATTTCCTGTGACTCAAGAGGAGTTGGATCGCCGGTCCTACTTATGGAGCCTTATGGTTCCTATTATTAATTGGTGATCACAAAAATCTTTACCCACATAGTTTTTCAGATTGTGAACTACATGCATCATTACAATTTTAACAGCAACAAATATTGCAGCTACGTTCCCGATCTCGATAAGGGCAAAGGGCTCTACTTCTACTTTGTGAAATCGGAAATAAAGACTCGTGGAGGAATTCCTGCGATGCCAGTCCTGACTAGTTTCTACAAGAGCGAGGCATTTAGATCACGACCTTACGATCCATATACTGTACTCACTAGTCCTACTGAGGCCATACTTTGCCCAGATGCTTTCCAAAGCATGTATGTTCAGATGCTTTGTGGTCTCTACCAACGTGAGGAAGTCCTCCGCATTGGAACCATCTTCGCGTCGAGTCTCCTCCGAGCAATTCGTTTCTTGCAGGTCAATTGGGAAGATCTCGCTCATGACATTGCCTTGGGAACTCTAAATGACAAGATTACTGACGAATCGGTTCGTAGCTGTGGCTCTGTAGTTGAACTTCTAAAGCCCGACCTTGAGCTCGCAGAGTTGATTAGAAAAGAGTGTTCTTGTGGGAATTGGGAAGGAATTGTGAGACGTATTTGGCCGAATACCAAATATCTAGATGTCATTATTACTGGTCCCATGGCTCAATATATTTCCACATTGGAGAGCTATAGTGGGGGACTCCCCATGGCGTCCAGCCTCTATGCCTCTTCGGAATGCTATTTTGGCCTTAATCTCCGACCCATATGCAAACCATCTGAGGTTTCCTACACTCTCTTCCCTAACATGGCCTACTTTGAATTCCTTCCTCATGGATCAGGTACAGGTAATTGGTGCAGACCTTTTCATATCTAATTTATAAAGATTATAAGTGTCAGCATCTACAAAACTTTAAACAATTTTATTGAGAATAGTACAATGTTGAACAATTCAAACTATATATTCTTGTGACTTATAAAAAATTGCCTTGGTCGTTTCACTTATCGTCAATTGAACTTGAATTGAATACTCTCACGCACGCATGCACTGTATCATGTCGTTAAGGTAGGTAACTTAACAACGAATTTGATTGTCCTAATTTATTAATAAATTCGTAGGAAAAGCACAATGATAACAGGAACTAAGCTTAGTATGAGTGTTGTATTTGTGCTTGCTCCTCTATAAATATAGATTATATTGTGCAGTTGCCATTGTAAATATAGTCAAAATAATACATACATCCCTGTATAGGCCTTTGTAATCACATATTATACAATCTTTGGCACGTTTTCTCCTCTAATATAATTTTTTGGTCGTGCGGTATCTCAAAGCTAGCTGTATATGTTTTTTATCATATTACATTCATTTTTGGATCATTCTCAGACGATCAACCTTTTGGACTTCTTGAACATGTAGAGCCACCATCTCTTCTAAAACGCTTCCAAATAATTTCCCATAACTAATTCCTAGTTTTACACCTATTATTGGATTGTTCAATGGCTAACTTTTGACACAATGGAGGCATATGAGGGTCTTATATTTTTAGTTTTAGTGTAATGTTAAAAAAGTTGCTCTTTCTTTGCAGACAAAGCTGATCTCGTGGACCTCGTAGACGTCGAAGTGGGCAAGGAATATGAAATAGTTGTCACAACACACTCTGGTCTCTACCGTTACCAAATAGGGGACATCCTCCGAGTCAGTGGATACAAAAATGCCGCACCCCAGTTCGAATTCGTGCGACGTAAGAACGTTCTTTTGAGCATTGAGTCCGACAAAACGGATGAAGTGGAACTCCATAATGCTGTAAAATATGCTTCTGGTTTGTTGAATAACTACAATGCAAGTGTCATGGAGTACACAAGCCGCGTAGACACCAGCACGATCCCAGCACACTATGTCATCTACTGGGAATTGACAATCAAGGAGTCATCGAAGTTGAAGCCTGAAGGCGATGTGATCGAGAAATGTTGCTTGGCTATCGAGGAGAAATTGAGCTCCGTATACCGCCAGGGTCGAGTTGAGACCAAGTCTATTGGACCCTTGGAGATTCGAGTAGTGCGAGCCGGAACGTTCGAGGAATTGATGGACTTTGCTCTATCTAAAACTGCATCTTTTAATCAATACAAGTTACCAAGGTGTGTCAACTCTATTCCGCTTATAGAACTTCTCGAATCCAATGTTGTTTCAAAGCATTTCAGTCCATCATTGCCAACCGGTAAGACTTTATGTTAGGCTTTGGTTCATTAAACAAATTAGTTATGCACATTCTTTGTGCCTGTAGAAGGTCCGTAATCATGCACAATGGCTTGTGAACTCGAATTCCTGTTGTTGTATTGAGCTTTTTCATTTCGAACCACATCAATTTTGTGTTGGAGCTAATGATCTATTTTTATTCCATATTGAACCAGTGCAAAACATGTGGAGGATATTTTTGTAAATATCAAATTATGATATTTATTTAGTAAAAATACAGTGTAAGGAAAAAAAAGGCATGGAGTTTTTTTTAAAGAAAATGTCACCGTGCGAGATGTATCTGGTAAATATACATCACATTTAGTGAGTTTCATCGAGAAATCTCTTGGTATTTCACTTGGAAACGTCCAAATCATTAATATGGAATTATGGAACGTAAATTACTTCAAATTCTATGAAATTCAGATAATTTTATAGAATATTATTATTGTACCTACTTAAAAAAGTTATACATACTTAAAAAAAAATTAAAATTACATGCAAATATTCTTCTTATAATGTAATCTTACGAGGTTTCATGCTTTGAAATCTTTTCACAATCACTTCATTGTCAATCTGACCGAAAATATCCCTTTCGATGTATGTAATGAGAGCATCATTGACCTAATTGTCTCCCATCTGGTTGCGCAATCTGTTTTTCACTATGTTCATGGCTGAAAACACTCTCTCAACGGTAGCAGTTGCTACGGGTAAGACCAATGTTAACGTAATCAACAAGAAAATCAAGGGAAAATGATATTTTTCTTCTTTTGAACCATCTTTTGTGCAAGTTTTGTTAGGTTATTTAAATATTTAAATTTTGTATTTGATCTGACGTCACGGACATATGTCTCCAATTGACTCTCAAGGACAATGATATCAAATTCTGAAAATTCCTTGGAATAATGTTTAGTTATTCGAAGTAATTTATCCTTGTAAAACGCAGAGAAAGATTTTTTGGGACTTAAACAAGCTACACATACAAGTAATTCTGTATATACATACTGTGTTGAAGATTTCAACCTGGTAGTGATGCAGATTAGTAATCTCTTCCACTCTTCGACAAGAAAGTCCCCAAGACCAGTACATTTCAGACATCGGGGGAACCACAATATTTTGTTTCATGCAAAACATTGCAGTTTGCTCTAGTATAGAATAACAACCTTCTTTCATTTGTTGGAGATTTTGTTTTGTCAGAGCCACTAAATCCATAGCGTTAATAATGTCTTGATCCTTTCTCTGTAGTGCCAACGATAAATCTTTAGTCAGCCCCAAGATATTCCTTATCAAATACAAGCAGAAGACAAATTCAAAGTCTTGCAAATTAGCTAGTAGATTAAGTGTTTATCCTTTTTTAACAGAATTTGAATTGTCTTTGATGATCTCAAGTACATCAACAACAGAGGCAAACATGATCTGCAAATTTATCAGTGGACTATAATGAGAACCCCTGCGTGTTTCACCTGGTCTTTTGAGATTAGTCTCTTGATGCAATCCTTGCTCGTTTTTAATCTCTCCCATTTCAAGCGCTTCTACAATTTTTTGTGCTTGCTTTGCTCGAAGTATATCAACCCTTTTGCATGAAATCCCGCTGACATTTGAGAGACTTGAAACTATATGAAAAAACAAGTCTATTTGTGAATGATTTCTTGAAACAGCTACAATGCCAACTACAACTGGTGTGCAAAACAATGGACGTAGTAAGTTGTTTCATTCTCTTTTAGAATAAGAGTCTTCAGTCCATTGAACTCTCTTCTAATGTTACTTGCTCCATCATATCCTTGATCACGTAATTTTTCGATACCCAAACCATGCTTCAAAAGTGTTGTTTCAATGACTTCTTTAAGAGCTTTAGCACTACTCTCACGAACATGCACAATTGCAAGAAATCATTCCACCACTCTGCCAATTCTGTTCACAAACGTAACACTATGGCCATTTGCTCCTTTATCGATATGTCACGAGACTCATCAATTAATTGAGAAAAGAAAGAATTTTCCAATTCGGCCATTATGACACTAGTTGTTTCAACCCCACAATCATTAACAATGTCCTTTTGAATGGAAGGTGTGGCCAATTTTAGATTTTCTGGAGCATTTCTATGAACTCTTCTAATATCTTCGTTGATTTAAGAAAACCTTCTTAAAAACTCTAAAACGTTGCCTCTGTTGCATGAATCTTCCGATTCATCATGACCACGAAAAGCCAATCCCTGCTTAAGAAAGATAATGAATGCCTTACAGTGGAATTAAGGTGAACTCTATAGTCTTTACGTGTCTGATCTGTATGTTTATCTAACATTGGCTGAATGTGTCTTTTTTCATTTGTCAGACTTTCACACTTAGTTCTGGAAGTATTATGGGCATTATTAGGACCTCCAACATAACCATTATGACGTTTCTTGTCTTTTCAATTTCTAAAACCATCAACAACAAATGATTTCTCAGACCCAAATTGTCTGAACAAATAACAAAAGAGACAAAGTTGCATCTTTTTTGACACTATATTCAACCAATCCGGAAATTCATTAAACCATTCACTGTTGAAGCGTCCCATTTTGCCACCCAGTTCGATATGTGGATATTAATATCTAGGATTCGTAGGTCATGACAGTCCTCTTAAAAAATACTCCCTGCGGACCTCATTTTGCAGATTAGGATGAAAATCACATATTTGTTTTCTCTCCTCTGAATCTGATATTATATTTGCTAAATTCAATTCAACTCGACTTTGTTTTTGAGGGGTTCTTCTACAACTGCATTTGTTCTTCTTATCAAATATTTATCCATGGCTTCATAAACGTAAAATTGCACTAATTTCAGAAATCAAAACTTAAAAATACCAAAAATAATATAGAATTTGCGTTCAATTTAAATTCAAAGTATCCAAAACATTAAATTCCAAAATCAACTGAAATTCCAACCAAGTCAACAAATCCCACACGTCATCTTAAAACTCCAAAAGCACATATTATCACATCCAACTTATTGCACAATTGACAATTATGGATCATAACTTACTTCCAATTCTAAGGATATTCATATTATTTTATAGAATATTATTACTGTTATAGAAAATTGATAATACTTTTGTTGAAGACCATATTATCGTTTATCTCAAGAAAAAAACCAAAAAGTAAAATTGCGCATGATCACGCAAAATTTATGTTGGGAGGGAGAAGCTCGGTGGAGAGCTTCTCGTGTTCCTTCGTAATTCTGTTTTTTTGGACTAATTTAGCTCCACATCATTTAAAGATCAATTATGAGTTACAAAATAATTTTAAAATATATATATAAACAAATAAAAAAATATTCAGGAAAAAATTGAAAAATGATTTAAAACAAATTTTTAAACATTTTTAAAATTTGTAAATAAAAAATTATAACCGGTCAATACGTGGTAATAACAAGACACATAAACATATTTACATAAAAGAAGAAATCACATATCCTACATAAATGTTTTATTTAATCAAATTCTGAGGGCAATTTAGGAAATTATTTGATAATACATCACCTACTACTAGAAACCTTCTGCATATCCAAAGAACTCTCAACACTGAAGAAGAAGTTGCTCCTGGATCTACATTCCTGGAAGTTAACTTCCCATCAGGAACTGACATTTGGGAGATGCAGCCAAATACATCCTATGACATCCAAGTGTATTGCACACCAGACACTCGATGCTTGTCAAAAGAACAAACGTGAGAAATTGAGAAGGTTGAAGGACTATGCGACAAACTAGAAATAGTGAAGGCCACTTGTATAAAAACCTACTAAGAGTAGACGACCTAATCTTATCTATGTTACCATTTACCAACTATAAATAGTGAAAGCCACTTGTAAAAAAACCCAATAAGACGGTCGAATCTTATCATGCTTCCGTATGCGTCGAACGTCAAACTTGTGATTTGTAGTGAAACATCGATTTTCATGTTGAGACCCAATTATATCTTAACGAATTTCTCGAGATATCATCTTACGAAGTTTCGTTATAGCATCTATAATTGTCTCTAGTTCAACTGTGTTAAATTTGGTTGGTCCACTACCTTAACAAAACATATGCACTTAGGTGAATGGTAGTAGATCAAACTATATTATAGAGTGTTGCATACATTTTGTGTTTAGCAATGTGAAACTAATTGTTCAACACTCCCCCGCACACGTGATCGAGATTATTTTCTCCATGTTTACGCGTGAACAATTTGAGTTGAAGTGACCCCTACAAGTCGATCGACCCGTTCTGATACCATGTTGAAGTGTGTGTATCTAACTCAAAACCAATTGGTAATGAGTGGAGGGATCTTCCAACTTATAACCCAAGAGAAAGTCCTCATTTTAACCGATGTATGACTACTCTTTAACACTCCTCCGCACACGTGACCGAGATTTATTTTTCTTTGTGTCTCAGTGTGGATAACAACAATAGTGAATGTATCAAACCGGCCGTTGAGTCTTTCAGGCTCTTATATCATGCTAAATTTTGTTGGTCCACCACATCAACAAAACATAAACACTTAATTGAATGGTAGTGGATCCAATTCTATTGTAGATTGTTGCACACATTTTGTGTTTAAGAATATGGGACTAATTGCTCAACAATGTGGGCAACAACCTGGTACATCGACTTCTACAGAAATGCTCAACAATTGCTCAACAATGTGGGCAACAATGTGCTCAACTCCCTGAATAGTACTATAAGAATCGGTATTGAACATACCGCATGTAATAATACGTGCACCCAGACATTGACATTTTATTTCTGGCATTTGCTCATATAATCTCACCGAGGGAGTCATTTTCTTTGTAACTATTAAAATAAGGTCTTCCGTCATTTTCTTAACCATGCAAACTATTAAAATAAAGTGTGCTTGTCTGGGACTCGATCTTGTCACTAATCGATAACGATGAAAGTGGAATCGCAAGCCTAAAAAAGAAGCAAATTCGGTAAAACAACAACTACTAACATATAGAAGCGGCCATAACAGGATAGTGTTGACCAAATTGAAGATCATTTTATGCAGATGAAATAATGGGATTAGGATTGTTTGGTCAAGTAATGGAAACTCAATCAAATTACTTCTTCTTCCCCTTCTTCCTGCATTCTTCGTTTTTTTCTTCTTTTACTTCCTCTTCTTCCTCCAACTGTAACATCGTCCCATGTAAAATATTGGCACACTTTTTTTGATTTTTGGTGCTAGTAGACCCCAAGAAATCAAGAAATTAAGATGTTTTTGTCAAGTTTAAGTATTTTGTACTTTTAAATGAAATTTTAATATGTAATTTACGACGTTAAAAATCGTTAGAATCCTCTTAATTTCTCCCTGAGTCTACCTGGTCACTTTGCTCTATTTCTTCGACAAGCTTCTCTTGACGCGCCATTTATAACTTCCCCACTCGTAAGTCGATCTAAAACTTGCTGGAGTTGTTGTGCTCCAACGATCATGGCTTATTGTAATTTAATATAATAGCTTATTTCTTGGAAAATGAAACGAAGGCGTCCAAACATAAGCTTCGAATCTTCGATAAACAAATGTTACATTAGCGCAATCAACGTCACATATCATAAATCTTTTTCTTTGCAAAATTGGAGGAGTGTTTTGAACGATTGTGGCCTGTTCACAATCCATTGAGGCTGAGTGCTTACGGAATTTGAAATAATGCTTGTAAGATGAAGTTTTTGTCGGAAAAAAATTGGATATAAAATAACTGAACTGTTATTCGTCGTCGTAAAATTATTTAAATCGTCCCAACAGATTACCATTTTTCCTCTTTACCTTTTCTACTTATATAACTCTTTATTTCACTCTTTTAACACAACTTTATCTTCATATAACTCTTTTATTCACCAGATATAATGTCTAGGAGACCATGAAAAGAACCAGCGGACGACCCGGACTACTCACATCTGGTAAATTGCCCTATTTATTTTACTTAATTTTTTTTTAAAAAAATTGGGGGGGTCGTCCGCGGGAGACGCCCGACCCATTGAGAGGCGTTCACCCTGTCCTTGGGTCGGGCGTCTCCCGCGTACGCCCAACCATTGGTATAGGCGTCTGCGGGAGACGCCTCCCACCTAGGTCAGGCGTCTCCGTCAGACGCCTCCGACGTAGGGCAGACGTCTCCCGCAGAGGCCCAGGAATGTTTTTTAAAAAAAATTAAATTTTTTAAATTGATTATAAATTGTGATAAATTTAAAATAAATTGAATATTATGTTAATAATGAATTAAATTAGTTTAGTAAATCCTTTGTTGATTATAAATTGTAATAATTAATAAATAAATTGATTATTAAGTTAATAATTAGTTTAATTATTTTAGTAATGAATTATTGATTAAAAGTTGTGATAATCACTAAATAAATTGATTATTATGTTAATAATTAGTTGCGTACGATTTTAGTAAAGGATTTTTGATTAATTGTGATAATTGCTAAATAACTCGATTATTAAGTTAGTAATTAGTTTTATTATTTTAGTAAATCCATTAATAAAATTTTATTTTTAAAATTGAATTAATAGTCATCGGGTTACCGTGGAGGAAAAAGGAAAATCAATTCCCTTACGCGCGGTACGTAGTGTAGCAGACGAGTCAGGTCATCGTCATCGACGTACACGTGGTATTTCTGCTTCAGTTGGGAGAGAGAGATCTGTTACGTCGTCGTCAGATAGCTGGAGATTCTTTCGACGACCAGGATGATTCAGATGAGTTGAGGAGTCACGACGAGAGTGACGATGGTGACCGGTATGACTTTGGGCCACAGGAGGAGGTGATACATCAGCTCGGTCGAGGACGGGGCGACATTGTGGTCTTTCGGCTGAGTGAGTCATTAGGAAGGATCGAGGTGGCCGGTTTATGACCGGTGATTCGAGTTCGTGTACTGCAGACGCCCGAGCTCAGAAGAAGAAGAGGGGTGAGGACGACTCTTGGATCGTCACGGATATTATGCCCGGTGGTCCTCCAGATGGCAGCGTCATTCCTAGTTTCGGAGGCCACATCGTCAGACGCATCTGAGATGACGAGGATTGGAAGGTCTTGAAGTGCCATAATCGGCACAGAGCCTGTACGACATTGCAGGCATGGCATTCGGTGATGACTGATGATATGACGGCGACCGTCAATGACAGTGGATTGGGTCACTTGCCGTAGAACATGTTTTCCTGCATCGACATGCCATTGATTTCGGCTTTCGTGGAGCGGTGTATTCTTTCGCAGTGCAATACTTGTATCACGAGAACTCATTTCACGTCTGCGATCACATCTCAGGTAACAATCCATCCGGTTATCTGCTTTTGTTTTGTATGATGATATAACCAAAAAAAATTCGGCTTCTATTGCAACTTGTTTCGCCCATTTACAAGCTTCCTCGATTGTTGTAAATATTTCTTTACTGTCAAAAATCTCACTGTAATCTACTCTATCACCACCGGAATCTTGCAACGAAACCTGAAAAAATTTAATTTAACAGAAAATTAAAAAAAAACAAAAAACGGGCGTTCGGATAAGCCGCCTCCACCTTTGTGGAGGCGTCTGACTAACACGCCTCCACCAAGGTGGAGGCGGCTTAGCTAGACGCCTGAGTCGGGAAAAGAAATTCGTCCTCGTTACATCGCCGGATCAAGACGCTTCACCAGACATTTTCGTGGTTATGGTATTATGAATGTGAGTAAAATTGAGTTTAACACTTTATTTAAAGACACGATACAAAATTTGTATTAATCAACCTAGGAAATCCACTTTTTTCTCAAAGATATTTGTTATAATTAAGAGATTGACACGACAAACAAATGATTCTCACTGCCTCTTTGTTGGTAGAAACAAATCAGTTGTGGAGACACGTGTAAATAGATGAATCTCGAACCCTTAGTGGCTATTGGTAAGTCAATAATGTAATCAATCATGTGGATAGAAAACTTTCAGAAAGACCGTCTGGATTAAAACAATTGGTGGACAGTATTGCATTCCTTATCTTGTATATCCGCGTCAGCAGTTGAAATCGTCTATAAATTCTCTGTTGGCATCCATTTCGTCATTGTTCTCTAGAAATAGAAGGTAGCTTAGTGTGTCGCTTAGCTCATTTCTATGGTATCGGAGTTGCAACGTTCCCCGGCGTCCCCACTTGGGCCGGCCACCAACCAAAGCGATGCAGAGAAGCTGATGATTATCGACAATATGACCGCGAATGCAGAAAGTATCCAAGAGAAAGTGTTGAACGAAATTATCATCCAAAATGCGGAGACGGAGTACTTGAAGAGATTTGAACTTGGTGACGCTACCGATAGCAAAACTTTCAAGGCGAAGGTTCCGTTGACAACGTACGAGGACATCAAACCCGACATCCAACGCATTGCCAATGGGGATAAGTCGGCTATACTTTGTTCTCATCCCATTCTCGAGTTCCTCGTGAGGTTTGAGTAAAAAAACACATTTATTAGATTATCAAAAAAGACACCAACGTGAGTTTTGAGCTGTGACTTCTGACACCGTGAACAAAATGGTTCGAATTATCAAATGTCTCTTTTTATCACGAAAATATAATTGTTCAACTTTGATAATTTTTCGATTTGAGTTAACTATCAAAAATTTAGTATTTTGAAAATATAACATATCTATAAAATAAAGATAAGAGTTATGGTGATTTTTTTAAAATTTTATTTTTTTTATTTTCTAAAATATCTTCATTTTAAAACAATACAATAATTTCTTGATCCATCCTTAATCTCCAAAATAAATGTAAAATAACTAAGATGCAATTATATATATATATATATATATATATTGTTAGGTGATTAAAACCAATCTCAAATTTGCAGTGGAATCGAAATAGCATATCCAATTGACGGAAATTAAGAACAAATGCAAATCCAAAATCTAAACCACACAAAACATGTAAGATTTAACGTGGAAACCCAATGCGGGAAAAATCACGGACGACACAACTCCAAATCCACTATAGAAAAACGTATTACAAGGAAAGACTTACAGGAGACGCGAACGAACCGACGAAGATACTCGGCTCAAATTCTCCCAACGAATCAACAAGGATGCTCTCTCTATCTCTTTTCTCTCAAAAACACAAAGTAGACTAATAAGAATTAACCTTAAGCAAAGGGGGACGAAATTGCTTTTATATATTAGGCCTAAACAAGTATTAATTGCGACAAAATCGTGTGGAGAAATGTGCAAAATGTGGGCAGAAAATAGGTCCAACGGTCGACCGAACGGGTGCTTCGGTCGACCGATCCTCCAACTGTATCGCAAACCAGCTTTTACCGGTCGACCGAAACTAAAGTACTGGTCGACCGAAAAGCGACAATAACTTTTCTTCCTTGCTCGAGTGCAAACTCGGTCGACCGAATCACTTAAGTTACGGTCGACCGAAAACCGATAGACATTTTTGCCCAGCTCGTCGTGTGTGCCTGGTCGACCGACTCCTAAGTTCCGGTCGACCAAAAATTGACATGCACTTTTGCCCAACTCCTCGTGTGTGCCCGGTCGACCGAATCCTAAGTTCCGGTCGACCGAAAATGGACATACACTTCTGCTGGACAAATCAAAACACATATACGGTCGACCGAAACACTCCTTCTGGTCGACCGATCGTTTGTTTTATCCGACAAATACTTTAATCACATATTCAAGGTAAACAACAACGTGTATATATATGTGTGTATGTGTGTGTGTATATATATATATGTGTGTCTATATATATATATGTATATATACATATATATATATGTATATATATATATGTATATATATATATATATATATATATGGTCAAGCTCTAGTGAGCCCAGGGCTCATCAAATTTAGTTTAAACCTCCTACAATCTCAGCATTGGATCTTATTTACAGTTAACCTCACGATTCATTAGTATAACCGTTTTTTTCTTAATCGACCTTACAATTTGAAATGAGTTGTGGATATTGTGGGGGCTTAATTTAGAAAAATTAAGCTCTTGGCTCATTAGAGAATTCCTGTATATATATATGTATATATATGTGTGTATATATATTATATATATATATAACAACTAATAATATTACTTGATGGAAACTCTCGGTCTTGATGCATGCACCTCGGGCACTTCTGGTGGACAGAGCAAGTTATTACCACTCACGAAAGAAGAGCTCGAACGTCGATGGTTTTTCCAGAGCTTTCTCGTGCCTATCATAAAGACGTGAGTTTACCACACAATCATTTGCAAACTAGACAAACAGCATATCTACTATTAGACGTCTAAGAAACATTAATGTTGGTTAATGCAGTTATTTTCCCGATCTTGATAAGGGCAAGGGTCTTTACTTCTACTTTGTGAAGTCGGAAGAAAACACTCCAGGGGGGATTCCAGCTAGGCCATTGCTAACTAATCTTATCAAAAGCGACCACATTAAATCATAGCCTAACGATCCATACGCGGGCTTGACCAAAGGAAGCCATACTATGCCAAGACACCTCCCAAAGTATGTACGTACAAATGCTCTGCGGTCTTTACCGACGAGAGGAAGTCGTCCACGTTGGTGCCCCCTTTGCCTCCAGTCTCATTCGAGCTATTCACTTTCTCCAACTTCAGTGGGAAGACCTCTCACGTGACATTGAAATTGGGATCCTCAACGACATTGTTACCGATGAATCGATTCGGAATTATATGTTGTGTAACATTCCCGAACAGTGGAAAATTTAAACTTTTAAAATCAAGGAAAACATGTGGATAAACAATCAAGAGTGGGGACATTACCGAAAGAAATACCCAAATACATAAGGTGCATCATATTACATAAGAGTTTGTCAAAAGAGTAATTACATCGGAATACAAAATACATAAAACATGCAATCACGACAACCTAAATAGGTAGACGATAGGATCCAGTCCCAAAGTGCAATCTCCCTCGGTCACCACCCGCCGGAACCTAACGCGGTCCTGAAAAAGATGCAACAACAATGCCTGAGTTTAATAAGGAAATCCCGTATGACAAGCTCACCTATATGCCCTAACATACTAGTATAGCATGGTATGGAATACAAAGCAGTAAACATCCACAAGGGTAAAACCGGACATCCGTCCTTCAATCGTTCCCGCTGCCTCACAGGCCACGCGGTCTACAATCGCCACTGCTGCCACACATGCCCCGCGATCCGCAACATCGTCGTCGCCACACAGGTCGCACGGTCCAACAACCACCAATACCACAAAGGACACACGGTCAAACAACACCGCCGCCACACAGGTCGCACGGTCCAACATCGGGTCCCCGTAGAGACCTACCGTAGGCACATACGGTCTAACGGACAGTACGCAACACATCCCCACACGCGACTACACAAGCCAAGGGATCGGTGAGGAGGCGTTCGCACTTCCACGCAGGTAGAATCAGATCTGAAAACATCGTGGTCCACCACCACACCAACGGAGCCGTCGCTCAGGTCGGTCCATCAACCGACGCCACAGTCGAGCTACCTGCCGGAACACATCATCGGCAGTCCATCGCCGCAACCACAAAGGCCACGCGCGATCCTCCCTGCCGCCACACAGGCCGCACAGGGGCCTTACCGCCGCCACACAGGCCGCACGGCACGTGCAATCACTACCATCAAGGTCAGTCGAACATATCCGCCACACCAAGGTCAGACAATCGACAGATCCGAACCGAAGTCCGCAGGGTCAACGAGCTCCACATGGAGACACCAACTCCGCTTTATAAAAGAAGGGCAGCGACCTCCGTAGCCCCTCAGGCCGGTAGTCACTTCACCCAACGACAGTTGCGTGCCCGCTGAAGCAATGGGATCTGCAATCCCTCAGGCTGCTACTCTAACGCGAGTCAAACGATCCACCAGTTTTGTCACGATCCATACATGGAGGTGACGCGTTCCGGACACCCACACTATTCCACACGGCGATCCCTGGGCAGGCACGCGTAACACGCCCACCGTCACCTCCCGGCTCACGCACAAGGCGAGGACACGTGTTTACGTGGATAGAGTTGGCATCCTAAGCGGAACCAGGAATTCTGTCATGTGCAAAACGGTCGACCGAAAGAGACACTCGGTCGACCGTTTCCTCAAGGGAATCTCACGACAGCTGTGACAACCGGTCGACCGCTTCCACAAGGGAAATCGGTCGACCGAAAGTGACAGCTCGGTCGACCGCTTCGACAACGGAATCGGTCGACCGAAGCGTCTGCAACGGTCGAACTAGTTGCGCAACACATAAATCTAACGGTCTACCGAAGGTCTAAAACCGATCGACCGAACGAGGTCAAAATCCGAAGTCTAGTCAACATCAAAATCCAATCTATCGGTCGACCGACTCAGGGGTCTCGGTCGACCGAAACCTTACAGGGTCAACTTATTATTTTCTACGTTATCAACGGTGGACCGCAACCACACCAAGGGTCCGGTACACTTAAGTTCTGGTCAACCGAACACAAGGACCCGGTCGACCGAAACACGCCAGACAGTCCAAAAACACTACGTTCGGTCGACCGTCCAAGGGACCCGGTTGACCGACAGACGTCTTCAACCTCGCGCCAGCCGAGGTTATGACGCCGAAACTCGTCGCCGACGAGGTCTCTGACGTCCCGCGACCTACCAAAAGATCACCCCAACGTGGGTGATCACTAAGGCCTCTAATGCAAGAACTTGGCATACCTTCTCTTTGAAGAACGACAACGACGACGCCGGAGTTCACACGACCATGCCTCCGGACCCCAACCTCACGCTCGCTCTCCTTCTCGCAACTCAACAGACCCCGCACGCCTTTGCCTCGCACACCTTCACCACCACACACGAGTCTTGCCTAGTAAAATAATTAAAATAAAAAGAAAAATAGAAAAAAAAACTAAAACAGAAAAAAAAATCCCACGGATCGCGGTTCACACCCGCGATCCTTGGAAATTTTCAGCAAAAAAATATATTCTGTTTGTTATCAAAATAATAACAATTGGGATCCACGTGAAAAATTATGTTATTTTATACAAAAATTAGTGAATTTTTCAACCCACTCTGTTATCCACGTGATTTGGTGGTAGATTGTGGAAAATATTTTTTTAAAAACATTTTAAAAAATAATAAGAATTAGAAGACTTATTTTCAAAAACAAATATATTAAAAAACAGATTAAAAATAAATTTTAAAATATCAAAAGCATAAAATCAAAAGCAATAAAAGAAAATTAAAAAGTCACGGATTTTAGTCGTAGTGTTTTATGTTTTGATTTTTTTTTAAATCGTTTTAACTATGTTTTTTATTATATTTGTTTTGAAAATATGTTTTGTAATTGTTATTATTTTTTAAAAAAATTTAATTGTGTTTTTAATTTTTTGCTGTATCGACCTCCAAAAATTTTTGCAATGTGTGTACACCCTACTAATTTTTGATATCGTTTCCAATTTTTTGTTTTAATTAGTTTTAGTGTTTGTTTAATATTCAGTTGTAAATAATTTATTAATCTGGTTAAAAAAAAATTTTTTTTTGTTGTATAAAATACCCTAACATTTCAATACGTCGGGTTATCCGACGTGATTTGGAGGTCGATTATTGGAAAAATTAAAAATAATTTTAAAAAATTTAGAAAAATAATGTAAATTAGAAAACATATTTTGAAAAAACAAATTTAAAAAAAGATTACAAATAATTACAATAAAAAATAAAAATAGAAAAGAAAAAAACAAAAACAGAAAACAGAAAAAAAGAAGAAAAGAAATTGGCGGGAGAGGGATCGCGGGTGTGACCCGCGATCCGTGTCACACCCGCGATCGGATTATTTTTTGAAAAAAAAAAATTCTTTTCCTAAATTTCGAAATTTTCGTTTTTATTTTATTAAATAAAAAATTTACGGATATTGGGTCCGTTTTAGCAACGGGTTTTAACTATGTTTTAATAACTAAATAAAAATCGAAAACTTATTTGTTCTTAAACAATTAGCTCTTTGGAGATTTTGAAGGAAAAGTAGATTTTACCCAAAATCTAAATATAAAAGTCGCTGCCAAAGGGACCCTTAATTTTACTAGGCAAGACTTGTAAAACAACAAGCACCTTTTCTAGTTATTTATCAAGAATGCCGAAGATATATAATAATATTTTATATCTTATTTTGAACAACATGAAATTCATCCAGTGGACATCAAAGATGTTGAAGTGGGTAACGAAATAGTTGTCACCACATATTGCGGTTTGTATCGTTACCAAGTCGGCGACATGGTGAAAGTCACGGGATTCCACAATGCTGCTCCACAGTTCCAATTCCTGCGACGAAAGAACGTCCTCTTAAGCATCGAGGTTGACAAAACAGATGAAGTTGAGCTCCAAAACGCAGTACAACATGCTTCCGAGTTGCTGAAGGACTACAACACAAGTGTAGTGGAGTACACGAGCCGTGTCGAGACGAACACTATACCGGCACACTACGTCATCTATTGGGAATTGATGTCCAAGGAGCCATTAACAAGAAAGATTGAAGCGGATGTGCTCGAGAGATGTTGTTTGGCCATCGAGAATGAGTTGAACTCCGTGTACAGGCAGGGTCGAGTCGAGACCAAGTCAATCGGACCATTGGAGATCAAAGTTGTTCAACCGGGAACGTTCGACAAATTGATGGATTTTGCTCTTTCCAATGGTTCGTCTATCAATCAATATAAAACTCCAAGGTGTGTCAATTCCAAACCAATGGCACAGCTTCTCGATTCTATGGTGGTTTCAAGCAGCTTTAGTTCAATACCTCCCAAATGGAAGCAGTGATATAAGTTAAAACTAAATTATCATGCATGTTATTTCGTGGTATCATTTTGTATTTTTATAATCAACAGTTTCGCTCATGCTCCATGTACGATTTCATAAATAAATCTGCTGCACTTTAATTTTTATTATTATTTTACTTGGTTAGTTGCCATTGAATTCATCTAGATTTTAGCCGGAAAAAAACATGCATGTAAAATACGTATGAGATTTGATCAGGTTCCTATTTAATTTTGGTTAACTACGAGGCTACTAGCTCAGGACGAATTGACAATCCCCTAAAATTAACGGACAACACACAAATCTTCAAAATTCTCAACCAAGCAAAGTTAGCACATTTCTAGGTGGACTTACAATTGTTTCATCTAACCAATTTACAATCGAGATGTTACAACTTACATAATTTCTGTTATTTAAGATGGTTGAAGGTCTGATATCAATCATAACAACCGACCTCGACTGACACAATATTTGTTAGACCACCGCTAACCCCAACCTAAAAATCTCAACCCAACTCATTTTTCATCTCTTAATCCCAACTCCACTTTCAACACACTATCTCCTCCAATTTATTTCTTTTTACCTTATTTTTTATTCCACCACAAAAATACACAAACTATTAAATAAATTATTTTTACAATGATTTTATCTTATCAATTTTCATTTATTTTAATTCTCAGAAATTAATTCTAATTATATAAAACAATATACATATCAATTAAATAATTTATATTTTTTTAATATTGATAATAGTTAATAATGTTAATATATTTATTTTAAAGTCATTTTAAAACTTTTTTTCTATTTTGTTTTCTAGAAATATGTTTTTTATTTGTTTTCATTTTTTTAAGATTTTTTTAAAAAAAAATTTATCAAAGATTGATCTCCAAATAACGTAGATTGGAGAGAATGTAGGATATTTGGTTATTTATTTTAATTTTCCAAAAATAATTATAATTATATAAATATATATATATATGAATAAAAATTATTAAACATATAAAAAATTAATTTTTAATCGTTTATTTAAAGAAAAACAACCAACCCGGGTTGGCCACGTGGCCAACCCAAGTCACAAATTAGGCCGGGTCGCCGACCCAGGTGGGGTCGAGACCCGACCTCCCCTTTTCCCACACTAAGGGAGTTGGGGGTGGGTTGAATCCCGCCCCGCCCCTGTTTCTCCACCGCTAAGGATGCTCTTATAGTTAGATATTTATGAGTTCACCAGTGGTAACATCCCAGTGCCAATAAATTTTTAAAATAATTGCTTAATTTAGAAATTGTTTTTCTAGTAATATGATGTCCTTATGTTGTTAATTGATAAATCTAATATTGAGATTATATTGTTAACTTATGAACAATTTAATTGATAAATCTAATATTGAGAACAAGAGTTATTGCGCAAGAGTTATCGAGAACCTGAGAAGTTTGAGAATTCACGATTTTGTGGTTATATGACCATCATGCCTAAACTAAATCTTATCATATTAGAGAAAAAAAGTGATTTGGCTGAATAAAATAATGATTTTCAAAATGTCTTTTTCAACATAACGCATATACCGAATTTAGTAGAGCAAAACCAATTCAATTACTTAGACAAATTTAATGAGCTAGCCCAAATCACAATTCTAGTGTATCTATTGTGCACGCCTTATATTAATAATTTATTCATTATCTGATAGACTTGAGTACCGGCTCGGCCAGTTCGCGAAGTTGTGGTTGGCCGTGTTGGCCTGTTGGGTCTGACATGCGGGCATGTGTTATTTTATTTTTGGTATTTTAGTAGTTCTGGGAGGTATTTTAGGTGTTTTTAAATATTTTTGATAGTATTTAAAAAAAAAACTAAATGACCCGGCTGTTCGTTAACGTTAGGTTAGGTCCGACCCAATTTGCACGGAATCATATACTGGAAAGTTATATGTTTTTACTTAATTAATAAATGTTGGGTAGAAAATCCTTGTCGGGACCAGGACGTACAGAGTGCAAGGCTCATCTCAAGATAAAGTCTAGCAACATCAATTATTTGGAGCAAACTTGTAAACAAAGTTAAAAATTGTATTAAATATCTATCTTTATTGCATTAGAAATTTTTAGAAGTTAATAGAATATTTATTAAGTTTTGTTATACAACACTTCTCTTATTTATGAATTAAGTAGAAAAAGATTTTCTCTTACATCTTGAAATATTATGATAGTTGTAACATGATATCAAAAGTGAGAAAAGTTTAGCAAACTCGATTCGACGGCTCAGCTCCACCATCTGCTGTGCACACGGATTGTGCTTCTCCAATCAAGATCCAACCATTCATCAATTCAAAAGTAACGGCTCCGTCTTTGCTTCCCTCGTCAAGATCCAACCGTTCATCAATTCAGAAGCAGCAGATCTAATTTCAATCCCACAAATTCTCCCTCGTCAAGTTCTCTGATCGTGTTTCTTCCCGACACATCTCAATTCTCAAGTTCTAACAATAAATATAAAATTATTTCGTAAAATAGATTTGTCTATTCTTTTCGGTCATTCACAATCAGAACATTTAGAATTATCTTAATTTCAAATTAAACATTCCCTTAACTCTCACTCTTTACAAAGAAATATATATTTTCATTTAATTTTTAGGAAAATGTTTGATGGACGCATAGCATCACAGACGTTGAGCGTCACACACGCTGCAGACGTGGATTCCATTTGGATTTTACTTTCCTCGTTTTCAATTTCCACGTAATTTTTAGTCTCGCTTATTCTTTACGGCAGTTACCGTACATTTCAGACAAGTCATGTCATGAGATCGTGGGATGTTTTTAGAATCATTCCAAATACAATTTTAAATACCTTCAATCATCCATTTTCTTCCGTCTTTTATCTTCCATTTCGCTAAATTTCATGTTCCCTCTGCCTCATCCTAGTGTTGGCAAAGTTTCCCAAGTAGTGTAGTTTCTTACATAATACGAGTGTCGCTTTGATGACGACGTCGAAGTTGGAAGACCTCCTTCTAGTAGCACTTGTAGACAGTGATTGATTTTGGAGAAGGAGAGTGGTAGGTGGCGAACTCGGAGATGGTGATGGGGTCGAAGTGGCTGGGCAATATTGTGGATGTGGAATTATTTGGGTTGTGGATGAAATTGAAATGTGTTGAGTGTCGGTCCTGCTTTCTAGTGTCTTGTATTGACTTTGGAAATAGTCTAAACTAATTATTGACACATGCTCAACATATTGAACAATGTTGATTGACTTAGGACTAGCAATGGATTAACTCTGGACTAATTGTAGACTATAGATTAACTCTGGTCTCATTCTGAAATGTTGTTGGATTGACTGTGCTCATATTCTGGAATCACATATTGGAATGTCTGTGGAAACATTCTAGAATGACTGTAGGAATAACTTTGGATTGATTTTAACTCTGGATTAAATCTGGTTTTATTCTGGAATGACTCTGGTCAGACTCTGGACATCCACTGGAATGACTTTGGACACATTCTGGAATCACAGCTTTACACATGTGTGTTCTAATTTTGGAAGCATTTTGCAATGACTCTGGAAACATTCGGGAATGACTCTGGAATAACTTTGTACTGATTTTAACTCTGGTCTTATTCTGTAATGACTCTGGACACACTCTGGAACGAATCTGGACACATTCTGGAATCAAAGCTTGACACATGTTGTCCTGATTTTGAAAGCACTTTGCAGTGACTCTGGAAACATTCTGGAATGACTCTAGAATAACTTTGGACTAATTTTAACTCTGGGTTTATTCTGGAATGACTCTGGAAACACTCTGGAACGAATTTGGACACCTACTGGAACGACTCTGGACACATTCTGGAATCACAGCTTGAGACGCGTTGTCCTGATTTTGGAAGCATTTTGCAATGACTCTGGAAACATTCTGGAATGACTCTAGAATAACTTTGTACTGATTTTAACTCTGGAATGACTTTGGACACACTCTGGAACAAATCTGGACACCCACAGGAATGACTCTGGACACAATCGATAATCACAACTTGACACACGTTGTCTTGATTTTGGAAGCGTTTTGCAATGACTCTGGAAACATTCTGGAATGACTGGACTGATTTTAACTCTGGATTAACTCTGAGGGGTTGTGCAGTTGGATTCCGAGGGACTCCGATGGAAATGGAATTTGGATTTCGGTATTCCAATACGTTCACTCTGAGAAGTCACATTTTGGTCGACTGAAACTTGTTCGGTCGTCCGTTTTCTTTATCCAACATGTTGGACTTTTTACATTGTGCTTGGTTTTCAGGAGGCGCTGCCCCCTTGCAACTCCCGCCACCTCACGAGTGAGGTGGAACACCGCACGCTCACCGGGGAGGGAGACCCCCAACCGACTCGTCGCAGTGGACATAAGAAATATGAGCAAACAACACCATTTTCCAAAACATTTTCCGACACATGCACAAACAACAAAATTTAGTCAAAAAGAAACTGTTTTCCACTTGATTATATTTTCCTCTACTTTTCGGTTGACTTCGAAAATTATTTTCCGTCACTTCTCACGCTTAACACCCCCTGATCTTATTATGGAATGACTCTGAACATCCACTGGAATGACTCTGGACATATTCTTGAATGAATCTGGACACATTCTAGAATCACAGGCACGTCGTCCTTGTTTTGAAAATATTCTTGGTGACGGGACTGTTGATTGCACTTTGTTTGAGACAACTATTTTATTTATCGAGAATTTCCCATGTTTGTTGAGATGTATGCTGAGTATGTGCTGACATGTTGCGCGTCCGTGTATCACGACCCTAATTTTTATATATTAATTTTAATTGTTAGGCTGTAGCTTTCCGATTTGAATTAACTATTTGTTATTTAAATTTTTGAATCGTGTGGCCCTACTGATGGAAAAATAAAAGAAAATAACACTCAGAAATCACAAACGTGCCCTCACTCCTAGGGTTGTAAATGGGTAATATTTTACCTGCAACCCGCCCCGTCTAATGCGGATAGCAGACAAAAAAATATTACCCGCCAAACCGCTAACCCGTCACCCGCATAACCCGCCTAATAAGCGGGGCGGGTTGCGGTTGTCTTGCAACCCGCCCCACATAACCCGCAACCCGCCTAATCAAATATATTATTATTTTTTTATATACCAAAATCATTTTAATGTTTCAATTTTACTCATAACCATTAACCCACCGTACCAAATCATTATTCAACACTAAACAAATGTCTAGTTTTTCACTCCACACACATCTAATTTCCCAAAAAATACAATAAGTAATTACTATTTTTCAAGTTTTGATGTTCTTTTATTTTTCTTAGAAGAAATCAAAAAAAATTAAAAAACCCGCCAAACCCGCATAACCCGCCCCACTTCACCTAGTCCAACCTTATGCGGGGCGGGTAGCGGTTTTTTTATTTTTGACCCGCCCCGCCCCGCCCCATATACCCGCTTAACTTATGCAGGACGGGTAGCGGTGGACCAAAAACCCGCCCCGCCCCGCTTACACCCCTACTCACTCCTCACGTCACTCCCTGTTGTTGTTTGCGTTGCAGAACGTGTTTCGGATTGCTGATCTTGTTTGCTTATCGCCAGGTTCGTAAAAAGTTCAAAGCACCATCGTTTGGGAACGGCGTTTTTCTTTTCTTTTGATTGCTGGTGCCCTCGCATCTGAGGTATTAAAACAAAAACAAACATGACACGGAAGCGGCCGAGGCAAAACATTTCCAGACGCCGCGACTTGGCCCCGCAGCCAACGATAGGGACGCCGAGAAGCTCAAGTCATTGGACGACATGACCATAAACGCCGACACCATCCAAGAGAGAGCATTGGAGGAGATCCTTACCTAGAATGCCAACACCGAGTACTTGAAGAGGTTTCACCTCGACGGCGCCACTGACCGGAAAACCTTCAAGGCTAAGGTCCCCACGATCAGGTACGAAGACATCAAGTCGGATATCCAACGTATTGCCGACGGCGATAAGTCACCTATCCTCACCTCCCACCCCGTCTTACAGCTACTCACCGGGTATGTATATGTACGTACTAATTAAAACCTTTGGATTGACATCAACTTGTACAATTACCAACTTATACGTTATGATTAATACTCATATAGCTCTGGAACATCAGCCGGAGAGTGTAAGCTGGTGCCAGTGACCAAAGCAGACTTCCAACGTCGAGTTACGCTTTACGCTGTGGGCAAGCCCATTATCAACATGTGAGGAACTAATTACAACACAATCTTGTAACTAATTAACTAGATGAGTATTTAGTTAATTATATATTGGAGTCGCATTTCAGGTACGTGCCTGGCCTGGACAATGGCAAGGGATTGTACTTCTACTTCGTGAAATCGGAAACAATAACCCTTGGCGGACTCCCGGCGATGCCTGCCTTCACTAGTCTGTTGAAATCCAACGCGTTCCGGTGGCGTTTCCGCGATCCGGATAATATTGTTACGAGCTCTTCCAAAGCATGTACATTCAAATGCTTTGCGGACTCTACCAATGCGAGGAAGTCCTCCGCATCGGATCCGTCTTCGCCTCTAGCCTCTTCACTCCTCAGAGTAATCAAATTCTTAGAGGTCCACTGGGAGGACCTCGCCCACGACATCGCCACCGGTAATCTAAACGACAAAATAACCGACGAGGCGGTTCGCGGTGGGGTGGTTGGTGGAATTCTTAAGCCGGAACTGATGCTGGCCGAGTTTATTAGAAAAGAGTGTGGGAGTGGGAATTGGGAAGGGATCGTTAGACGGATTTGGCTGAATACCAAATATTTGGATGCCATTGTTACTGGTCCGATAGCTCAATATGTTCCAAGGTTGGAGTATTACAGTGGAGGGATTCCGATGGTTTCCGCCTTCTATGGCTCGTCGGAGTGATTCTTTGGTGTTAATCTCCGCCCATTGTGCCAACCGGCCGAGGTTTCATACACGTTCATTCCCAACTTGGCTTACTTTGAGTTCATTCCGCATGTGTCGGACGCAGGTACGTAAGTAGTTTTCTTTTTTAAGAAACAATTTATATTTCTTATTCAATCTTAAATTGCAACTTCTGTTCTGCGATTCGGAATTATAAAATATACCAACTTATTAAAAATATACCAACTAAGTTAACCTCAATTAGTCGTTCCCATTGATTAGTTAAGCTTAATTTTCATTTTCCTATTTCCAAGTCTTTGTATAATCCTTATTGAATAACAACTGTACTACTTCTCCATTGTAAATTCTAAACAAAAACACGTATTTTTCAAATGTAGAATAATAGTTAATAGGAACGCATCAGAATAAATGAATAAACGTTGCAGTATTTTCTGTGTTTGTATATTCTATGTCAAATCTCGAAAAGACTGCGTGATTGTGGACCGAATATATGCGTACTTAGAGAAATCACGTTTCATGTCGTTCGCATGTCCATTACTTGACTTATCTCTAGCCAAATTCGTGTCGGTTGCCATGTCCCTTTCATGTCTTGTGGGTATTCATCAATTGCACGTGTTGTTTTCTTATGAGTCTTACGTCTATGTATTAAGCGAATCCGTCCTATTTACGCGACCTTTCAAATTTGAAGTTTGACGTGTAAACTATTCGCTTCTCCAGTGGGCATGCATGTCAAATAATGCGGACGGAAGTAGAATAGTGGATATCATAACAGCAAAATTATAAAAGCGACATTGTCTAGATAAATCTACGTTGCTTAAGCTTTGCTTCCCCCGAAAGAAATAATTCAGATGAAGAAACATTTTCTTCCTCTTGCTGCCTTACATGCATGCCAATCTGTTACTTGCACGTGACCAAGGTTCAGAAATGTGAGATGCGGATGCGATGCGACGATGCACCGTATCCGACATATGCGGTATGCATATGCGATGCGGATGAATATGTGGTTTGCGATTTAATAATTAAATAATATAATATATATATACTAATTATAAATTATATACATGTAACTAAAAATTTAGGTAAATTTTTGAATAATTTTTAAGATAAACAAGTTAATATTAAACAAAAAAAGATTAAAAATCAAAAAATAACAAAAAATAACAACAAAAAATTGGGTGTTCTGAAATGCGACCGCATCTACCCGCATATGCGGGTCAAGATCCGGGCCGCATCCGGAGGGCCACATCGGGGAGATGCGATGCGCATCTCCCCCGCATCGCGGTCGCATCTGACCGCATTTCAGAACAGAGCACGCGACAAGTTTTGGTCCAGTGCTAGTGATGGTCTGATCGATGGATCATGCATGCCTTGACACTTGCTAAAATGGTTCGATAAGATTAACAGACGAGCTAAAAACGTACTTTGCGACAAGGTTCATGTGAATCTCTAACGACACATTGTTGTTTCAGTCACATGGTTGTCATAAGTACTGTTCATGATGGCAACACCCGGTATTCATTTGGAAGCGTAAGGTGTATTTGGTATACATAGTACAAGTAGCTCGATATTTTAATTTGATAAATCAGATCGATCTATGTATTTAGTATTTATGATGTACCTCCGGATTAGCTAATTCTTAAGTCCTCGGTAATTAGTTTTGACAAAGGCCAATATTTAAATTAGGCACAGAACTTTTTCAGCCACGACCAAATATTTTATCAATTCCCTAGCAAAATGTTAGTACACCTTATCATTTTGACAGACAAAGTTGAGCTAGTGGACCTCAAAGACGTAAAAGTGGGCAAGGAATACGAAGTAGTTGTCACCACATACTCCGGCCTCTACCGTTACCACTTACCAAGTCGGCGACATCATCCGAGCCACGAGATTCCACAATGCCACTCCGCAATTCCAATTCGTACGACGCAAGAACGTCCTGTTGAGCATTGAGACCGACAAGACGGACGAAATTGAGCTCTAAAACGCAGTACAACATGCTTCCGAGTTGTTAAAGGACTACACCACAAACGTCGTGGAGTACACGAGTTGCATTGACTCGAGCACGATCCCAGCACACTATGTCATCTACTGGGAATTGACATCTAATGAACCATCAATGTGGAATCCTGAAGAGGGTGGTGTGATCGAGAGGTGTTGTTTGGCAATCAAGGAGATGTTGAGCTCGGAGTACCGGAAGGGTCGAGTCGAGATTAAATCGATTGGACCGTTGGAGATTAGGGTGGTCGTAAAGGGAGCGTTCGAGGAATTGATGGACCAAGCTCTCTCTAAAGGTGCATCGTTTAACCAGTACAAGGTGCCCAAGTGTGTGAGCTCCAAGGAAGTTACGGAGCTCCTGGACTCCAAGGTGGTTTCGCGGCATATCAGCAAGACTCTACCCAAATGGCTGTTGGGAGGGGATCTAATAATGTACTAACTCGACACGGATTAAACGCACCACGTAAAATAGAATATTGATTGCGGAATTAACTTCGGACCCTCTCCCAAACACAATTGCAACACGAACACAAGCAAGATGGAAATAAAACAAGCAAATAACACATGCACACCTGAAACAACCACGACACACGCGTTTTACAAGGTTCGGCAACGTGCCTACGTCCTTGGGGGGTCTCCTGCGGGTTTCCTTTCCTTCTTCCGCTTCTCCAACAAGAGAAGCAATCGAGATTACAAATGCTTGGAGGCAATAGGTCCTCCAAATCACTCTAGATCTATCTCTAGCCTTAATCTCTCAACTCACAATGAAGGAAACTAACTTGTATGCAATGTTATGAAAGAGCAAGTACAAAACAACTCTTTTATAGACTCAAAAACCGAGCTAAAATTAAGCAATAACCGAGCAGAACTATTCATGCGCACGGTTAACCGACGCTCGCTCGGTTAACCGTGAATGCTTCAACAGGAACTATTCCTGTTCCGATTCGGTTAACCGAATCCTTCTCGGTTGGCCGAGGGAACTATTCTCGCGCGTCTCGGTAGACCGCGAGAACGCTTCTTGCACAAACTAGCGAACTATTCCAACAACCCTTCGGTAGACCGAGTGAACCTCGGTAATCCGTTCCAACTTGGACAGGCACTTTCCAGATTCTCGGGACACCAAAAATCTCCTCAACGGTTTGCCGAACCGTTCTTCCGAAGTGCTTCAAAATCTTCTGACGGTAGACCGAATCCAATTCGGTCGTCCGATCCCAGCTGCACACGGAGTGCCTGGAATCCTCGGGTCGGTGGACCGAATCCAATTCGGTAGACCGACCCGTCTTCGCCGAAAATTTCCTGGGTTGTGCGTCGGTGAACCGAATCCAATTCGGTCGACCGACTCTTCCTGGTTTTTGCTTCCTTAACAAATATAAGCCAATATTCAACAGTGGGATCCTTCACATCGTGGCTCTGTTTGAACTATATGTTTGTGTTACAACTTACAAATATGTATTGCTGCAGCAACAATATTTATGGACCGACTTAAGAATTTGTAATGCTAGACTATAATTGGATAAGATGCATGTGATGATGACTTGAAAAATGTTTCAACTTAGAATTACGATGATAAGTTTGTCAAGGAAGAAGAGGTAACTTTGCAATGAAAATACCGTGGTAACAACTAATCTTCCATTTATTGTTCTAGAGGGTGGAGGTACTGAATATTTCCACGTAAGTGCTCCCAAAGTCGTGCACTAATTAGTAATTAGCATGGGACAAAACCAAGCATTGGAAATTCAATTTTTTCTTTTTTTAGTTTCATAATTGAAAGTGATTGTTGACTGCCTAGTAGGGGCCTTAGTGTTGTATTGGACTTTGTATAGATCTTTTGGTTGACCATGTATAGTAGGGGTCTTAGTGTTGTATGATTGTATCGCTTCTCCTAATATTTGTTTTCTTGTAAATCCAGTAAACAATAAAAATGATGGGCTTACGATAGAAATATTAGGCCTGAGCCGGATATGAGATGTCAATCATGGGATCTGCTTGAAGAAATATGGCCTGATACAATAGGTTTGCGGGCCGCTTCGATTGCGTCGATACTCCATAGATGATAGATAGATAGATAAGGTACGGATCGTAATGCAGAAAGTACATCGGGAGGTCGTTTGACATATATTATTACTAAATAAAAAATAATTATATATTAAGTAATAAAATATTCTAGTCGAGTATCAGTGTTTTTTAATTGCGCCGGCCAAATGAAATTAAGATTTTTTTAATTTTTCATTAAGATTTTTTATTTTTAAACTAAACTAGCGTCGAATATTTTTTAAGTCGAATTTCAAACTGCAGTCAAAATTGTCAGCTCTTAATCCTACATAACTTATATATAATTGCAAGGTATATCTCCTAATTAACCAATGTTACAGTTAGGACTAATTTCACACTACGGAAATATGTATTGGATGTGTTTAAAGTTTTTTAATTGTGGATTGTCTTTTGGGGGTTAATTTTGTTTCAAAATATGAGTTAGTGGAAGTTTTTTAAAGATAATTCTCATAATTACTTTTAGAAAAAAACAATGATTTTTTCTTCTTCTTTATAAGAGTGAAAACCTAACATTGAAGTGAAATGGGTGGTTGACGTCAGATGAGACACATCGGCTTAGGATATTTGGATGTAAAGCCTCTGCGTTGGTCGATGAGACACAACGGTCGAAGCTGGATTCGAAATCGAAGAAGTGCATATTCCTTGGTTACGATAGGACGGTGAAAGGATATAAACTTTGGGATCCGGTGAACAAAAAGTACTCCTACGAAGTAATGTGGTCTTTGATGAGACGGGTTTGTTCAAGGGCCTTGAGGAGAAAGAGCATCAAAGGAATCCCATGCGGGAAGACGAAATTAAAGTTGAGGTCACGACTTCAAGAGGAGAATCGAATCAAGAAGTTCAGCATGAAACAATTGACTCACAAGTATAGGAGGAAGCTGAGCAAGAGAGTATTGCTCAAGGAAGACAAAGGAGGATCACAAAGGCACCAGTGAGGTATGGTCACGATGATGTTGGTATTGCGTTTGCACTTGTTACCGAATGTGGGGACCCTTGCACATTCGAAGAAGCTATTGAGAGTTAACGGAGCTTCCCAAGGGAAAGCACGTGATTGGGTGCAAGTGGATCTTCGGGAAGAAGGAATGGTCATCTCCTATGGAGGAGATAAAGTATAAAGCAAGGATGGTGGCAAAAGGATATGCTCAGAAGGAAGGGGTCGATTACAACGAGATCTTTTCACCCGTTGTAATGCATACCTCTATTAGAGTGTTGTTAGCCATGGTGGCCATGGATAACATGGAGTTAGAGCAGATGGACGCGAAAACAACTTTTTTTCATGGGCACATAGAGGAAGAGATCTTTATGAGGCAGTCAGATGGGTTCATCGCACGAGGCAAGGAAGGACAAGTATGCAAGCTGAAGAAGTCCCTCTATGGACTTAAGCAATCATCGAGGCAGTGGTACAAAAGGTTCGATTTATTTATGATTAATAATGATTTTGTACGTTGCGATTATGATAATTGTGTATACTTGTGGAGTCTTGGAGACGGAACACACGTGTTCTTGTTTTTGTATGTCGATGATATTTTGATCGCGGCTAAGGAGATGAAGCATATAAATGATCTCAAATTGAAGCTTCACGGGGGGTTTGAGATGAAAGATCTCGGGAGTGCAAAGAAAATTCTCGGTATGGAGATCTCGAGGGATACTGAGAAAGGTGAAATTCTGCTCACTCAAAGGAGTTATATCCGAAAGATACTCGAGATGTATAATCTCGAGCACGCCAAGCAGGTGGCCACACCTATTAGTGCTCACTTTAAGCTCTTGTTGAAGTGCAACCCCTCTACTGAAAAGGAAAGGAGAGATATGGAGAGAGTTCCATATGCTAGTGCAGTCGGATCCGCTATGTATGCTATGATCTACACTAGGCCAGACATTTTACACACAATGAGCCTCGTGAGTCGTTATATGGCTAACCCAGGAAAAGAGCATTGGGAAGCGTTGAAGTGGTTGTTGAGGTACCTGAAGGGAACCATGGATGTTAGCTTGAAGTTCACCAAAAATGGAGCACAAAGGCAGGTGGAGGGATACGTCGATTCAGATTACGCTGGACATCTAGATAAACGGAGGTCCACAACAGGGTACGTGTTCACTTTTGGTGGAGGTCCAGTGAGTTGGAGATCGGTTCTCCAACATACTAACACGTTGTCTATAACGGAAGCGGAGTACATGACTGTTGTCGATGCCGGAAAAAAAGCTATATGGTTGAAGGGTTTGGTTATCTCTTTGGGGATGGAAAAGGAAGTGACCAAATTGCATTGCGATAGTCAAAGTGCAATTTATCTAACCAAGGATCAGACATTTCATTCAATGACCAAACATATTGAAGTAATATACCATAAGATCCGAGAGTGGATCGAAGAAGGGCAGGTTGTTCTCCAGAAAATCGACACTAGTGAGAATCTTGCGGATATGATGACCAAGGTTGCCAATCGGGAGAAGTTCGAGTTGTGCTCGAAGCTTCTCAATGTCCTCAGAAAGTGAGAAGGAGGGCGCTCCGAGGGTAGCGCCAAGCGGTGTCTCGTGAAGGCACGAAGGATGCGGGTTAGAAGAAGACTCAGGTAACAAATCCAAACCAATGTGGAGATTGTTGAATATTGGCTTATATTTGTTAAGGAAGCAAATCCAGGAAGAGTCGGTCGACCGGATTGGATTCGGTCTACCGACACACAACCCAGGAAATTTTGGCGAAAATGGGTCGGTCTACCGAATTGGATTCGGTCCACCGAACCGAGGATTCCTGGCACTCCGTGTGCACCTGGGATCGGACGACCGAATTGGATTCGGTCTACCGTCAGAAAGTCAGTGACACTTCGGAACAACGGGTTCGGTAAACCGTTGAGGAGATTTTTGGTGTTTCGAGAATCTAAAAGTGTATGGACAATTTGGCATGGTCCACCGAGGGGTTCTCGGTCGACCGAAGGGTTGTTGGAGAATTCGTTAGTTCGTGGAAGAATCGTTCCCGCGGTCTACCAGGAAGGATTCGGTTAACCGAATCGGAACATGAATCGCTCATGTTGAAGCACGCACGGTTAACCGAACGAGCATCGGTTAACCGTGTCCCCACGAATAGTTCTGCTCGGTTTGGCTTAATTGTTGGCTTGTAGCTCGGTTTTTGAGTCTATAAAAGGGTTTGTTTGCTCTTAGTCTTATATCACATTGCATACAACATAGTTTCCTTTATTGTGAGTTGAGAGATTAAGGCTAGAGATAGATCTAGAGTGATTTGGACGACTTATTGCCTCCATATACACTTAATCTCGGTTGCTTCTGTTGTTGGAGAAGCGGAAGAAGGAAATGAAACCCGTAGGAGACCTCCCAAGGACGTAGGTACGTTGCCGAACCTTGTAAATCGCGTGTGTCGTGGTTGTTCAGGTGTGCATTTGTGTTTGCTTGTTTTTTTCTATCTTATTAGTGTTCTTGTTGCAATTGAGTTTAGGAGATGATCTAAAGTTAATTCCGTAATCAATATTTGGTATACGTAATGAGTTTAATCTGTGTTTAGTACAAGTGTATTGTCAGATCTCCTCCCAACAACATGCACATATAATTAGGTGTGATGCTACAACGTACATCACTCGTTTATATTGATTGACTGATTGTGTGGGCCATGTACTAAGTTTCTGTTGTGATATTGCCGAAGAAATTGGTATATTGATCAACCTAGTGTTGATTTCATGTTCACAATCTTCCCGGATAAGGAGAATTGTACCTGTATGCTTTGAAACAAAAGCATTGATTACATATCCTTCAAAATGTTCTTGTTATATTGTTACGGTGACGACAAGTTAACTCCAGTGACACCTAAGACATGCACTATAAATTGAGTCGTTTTGAATTGATAGCGTACATGTTAAACATTATGTATGGTAATTCTTAGAATTATCTAGAGAAATCTTGAAATATCTAGATAATTTTAGAAGTTTTTAGAATATTTTACAGAGAGAAATATTCATAAATTTCTAGAATTAGATATTCTTAGAATCATTCAAATTCTAAACTCGTATATTGAGTCATATAAATAAGGATGTATTTCATCTGTAGGACATCCATTCAAGAGTTATCCAAGTCCTCTTTTTCTAAAGTCTTGTGAGTTTTTTTACATTTTGTAATCAAACTCAATTTCTCTTCAAAATGTAATCATATCTTTCCATCGTTTCCGTTTGTCCCAACTGAACATGCTTGTCAGTTTATTGACATGATCTTAGTTCGTTCATGGCTGAGCAGCAATTATTAAAGAACCGACTCAGTTGGCCGGAAGACAGGAAAGTCAAAATGCCACAATGATCGAGTCATTTTCACTGTAACCGTCGGTGAGTGCTGTTGGAAAAAGAAGAAGCAGGAAACGGTGTTGCGAATTGACCATGTTTTTGATGGTCGTGTAAGCGTCGCTATTAATTGTTTGATGTTGATGTGAGCATTGTGGTGCACTTTTGGTGTAATGAAGAAAGGGAGTTGTATGAAGATAGTGAAAAGGCCAAATGCAGTGCAAAAGAGAGACTTGTGGAGGCTGGAGAACAAGTCGGGCATCTGCCATGCGATGAACTTTTCTCCCATCACCTCCAACAAACCAAGGTGGTTTCTACTTTTCCCTACCCCTACGTACGTCACTCATAGTTTCTTATGCCCTTGAAAGGTAGAATATTTCCAATACAATAAGTTTTTTCAAAAGATTGTAATATTTATACTTTTGCTGGCATTCATGCGCATTAGACAATGATTTGGTGTCTAACATCGAAACCCACTTATTTTGTACCAATGTTGTGCGGACTACTAGTGGAGTGACATCGAGAGACCAAATATTTTTGTCTATTCGTTTGTAAACTAGCTAGAGAGATCAGTGTAGAGAAATATTTCAGTAATTTTAGATTAAATTGTCATTTCAACTTCCCATTACAATTTGGAGTGAGAAAAAAACTTTAGACGTATTCATATGGTCAAAACAAATTAACTTTCGTCATCTGATACATCCAACAGTTGTAACAGAGGGAGCAAAGAGATATATGCATGATGCACGCAAAACTAATTAGAATTATAGCTGTAATGTCCCTAAGCATGAAATTTTACGACCGGAAATATTAGTGTAATTAAGAGTTGTTAACTTTTTTCCTTAGAAATAGTTGCTATCTTTTTGTTTTCGAATAAGGTTGCAATCTTTTTGTTGTTCTTGCCTACTTGTCTTCCTTTGGCTGTTAGACAAAGCATCCAAAATATACGTTGTAGCACGTGTTAAAAGGCAAATTTCTGTAGAACGTACGGATGTTGTCTTCCGAATTGCGACCATTTTTCATTATAATATACGGCCAAGATCTCATTCTTTACAATCTAAAGCTAACCGAAGTTTAACATTACTTTTTGGAAAATTAAAGTAGATGCAATTACTTAAATGAGAGACGGCGCCCCATGATATCTTTCTTTCAATGTAGTTGAATGCTTTCTTGTTTCTTTAGACAAAAAATATGGTTGGCCGACAGCTGCTTTATACGGACACGTTTGTTAATAAAGATTAAAAAAAAATCAGGAATTTGTGTGTCAAGTTAGCAGTATTAATATTTGATTTAGATTGAATTCTGTCTATGTTCCCCTTTCTATTAATGTTCTTCTCGTTTGATTTTTATCTTTTCATTATTTCACTCTAAAAACAAAAATAATTATGCTGATCTTCATCCGCCAACAGGACATGTAGTCCAACGATAGCTTCTAATTTGATCAGAAAATTCCACACAATAAGTTCAATTTATAGATATTTTTCTTTTCTTTTTTCTTTGTTGGATCCAAATACAAACCAAATTACCTTCTTTTTTTGTTTGGTCAAATCCACAATTCACCCCTCCATAAACTTCTATCATCTCATATAAATTGGAGTCATTTCCAACACTTCTAAGTAATTTCCAACTCATTTAATTTCATCCGTAGTGAAAACTATGTTCAAGCGGTGTTAGTAGTGTTGTGTGTCTTAATGAATCATTATAATGATTAAGCATGTGAAATAGTTAGTGATGCCGGTTGTGTTGTTGTAAATAGTACTGTTGTAATATAAGTTGATATATAAGTAACCTTCTTTTTTAACTTTCTACTGCAGAGTGCACATCAATCCACAAAAAACAAAACTTTGAATAAATTAACAAAAAGTTCTATTATAAAATTGTAGCTAGGTGGAATAATTAACTATATCATCATGAGTTTTTAACTTAGCTTCGTCAAGTGAAATTAAAGTAATCTTAATTGTAGCACGATAACCAAATCCAATCTGCTTATTCTTTGCAAATATTGATAAGAAAAACTAAATATAATTTAATAAAAAAACACCCACAAGAATGGAACAAATGTCGAATAACTGCACCATGATAAACCCATAAAAATCATATAATATACATGAATAAACTAAACTTTCCCTTGAGAGAGAATTATTTAGGTGTCATCAAGAAACAACGAAATTGGATTTATGTCATTTGAAAGCAACTATTTCCACTAATACCACAGAAAAACTTTGGACACTAGGTGCCATCAAGAAGAATGCAAAGACACTCCGTATGTGTCCACCCGATTGTCATTACATACGTGGGGCGTCCTTACAGGTTGCAAGAAAATTAGTATGTTGTTATGTGTGTAATGTTCTAAATTAAGTTAACAATGACTAATTAACACCTAATCTGAAATTACCCTAAAACAAAAGTGATAGAATATTTCATTCTTTTCACCCCACCTTCGACACTGAAACCCCCAAATCGGAGCTGACAACGTGTTTCCTCTAAATCGGAGCGATCTCCCATGTTTTCCGGTTCGTTTGAGACGCAGCATCAACCTTATCCTCCTTTGCAATCGCAATTTGGTCCGCCTCTTGTTTCGTCGCGTTCTCCAAGCTAAGGTTTGAAGTAATTTGGGGAAAATGTGTTCTCTTCGACTGGTTAAATGCCGACGATATCCAACGTGAGTGATTGTTTTTTCCTTATTTGTTATGTGTTTGTGGTTGTTGTCGGACAATTTGGTGATTTTATTGTTTGATTTGGAGGGGCACGCCCAAGCATTGGACTGTGCGAATATTTCACGGGGGAAGATGGGTTACCCGGAATGGAGGTTTTTCCCCGTCGACTTCAGGGTGGTTGGTCTTGGTGTTGGTTGGATTGACATTCGACAACATCATGAACTCAGTGGTCACCTCCCTCAACTGGGCTCCCACAACGGCTTGAGCATGAGGTACAAAGTTCCCGGTGGTGGTCGGAAGACTGACTACAAAGACTGTTAGCTTTTTGGCATTAATCTATATTATTTTTTATGATTAATTAAACTAATCTTAATCAATCAACCTAATCAATCAGAGTGGGCAAACACGATTACATGCATTGCATATATATTTGTATACTTGCAATCATCTTAATAGGTTGATCAAGACAATCAAAGAGATGAACATTTGGACAAGGACATCAAGACTCAAGACTTGTAATCAAAGCTTTGGACAAAGACATGTAACTTTATATTTATTGAGTCCATAAGGTTTTATGTAAACTTGAGCACTAGGATTCTGTCCCGTCATTTCTCGGTAAACCGAACTTATTTCGGTTAACTGAAATCTACCCAGTTCGGTCCACCGAACACCTATTGGATAGCCGAATACTTCCCACCAGTGAAACTTAGGTATTCTTTGGAATTGCCCCAACGGAAGACCGAAACACCTTCGGTCGACCGAATAGCCCTCGATCAGTTTTGGACTTTGCTCCAACGGTCGCATTCAAATCAAGACCCTAGAGCCAAATTAACTTGACCCACTTCAGACGACCGTACACACTTTGGTCTACCGAATTCTTATTGGCTTTAGGAGCCAACGGCTATTTAACTTGACCGTTATCGATAAAACAATTTCCCACGCATTGTCAGCGGAATACCCGCACTACTTCGATCTACGGAAGTATACACGGTCAACCGAACTTGAGTAGTTTAGAGCCCAATCAATTCTACTGTCCACCTTGGAATGGTGAACCGAATAGACTTCGGTGAACCGAATTTAATTAAGGTTAAATAGATAAAAGCTACTGGAGGTTGGTGAACGGTGATCCGATACGTAATCGGTCAACCGAGTTCATAGTTCAGACCAATGTTTCGGACTACCGTGTAGATAACGGTCGACCGAATCTGTCTCGATTTCTGGCCGAACTTAAGTCACATCTTGATTTGTCATTGGTCCATTCACCACCAACTCCCAAACGGCTATATGAGCTTGATGGCTTATAAATAGGACCTGATTTGGTTGTTTTGGATCTCTTGAATACTTCCTATCTATCCAATACTCAAAGCCAAATCCTCTCTATCTTCAAGCTCTCAATCCACAACACTCAAGCCTAAAGTTCATCACTTGCATATCCAATTCAATATCATATCCAAGTGTGCTCAAGTATAGAGTGTTAGTTAGAGTGTGATTCAACTTCCACATCAAAGAATCAAAGAGTTGTAAAAGCTTCAAGGAAGCTCCCTCTCGGGTTGTGAGAGGAGACACGAGCGAGGCTAGGATTGTTCGCGAGGCTCGGTGTTGTAAACTCCGTTGATCTCGGCCCGGAACAGAGATCGGTTAGCGGAACTGTAAGCGAGGCTCGGGGGATCGAGCGAGGCTTGCGAGGAGGACTAGGACCCGGGTGTGGGTGTCGAACCTCTCTAAACTCCGGTGTCGACGATTTTGTGGTTTGCACTGTCTCTTCCCTTAATCATTCGCTTAGCATTTTAATTCCGCATTTTTTGTAGCGATTAGAGGGTCATATCCTAACAAAGACTTCAGATGCTAGAGGGATGTTGTTGAGGCAGTAAGGAAGGAAAACCCTAAGAAAGAGCTGAACTTGTATGGTTGGTTAAATTTGGTAAGTAGTGTTTCCAATTGGACAAGTTGGACTTATTTGATGTGTACGGTATTTGATTGTTTTCATACGCTTAAACACATTTGGTATGTTGTAATGGTTGGTCGAATTTGTTAACTAGTTGTTCCAAGGATTTCTTGGGTGTCAAGGTTTCTATCCAGTTATTAACATGTGTATGTATGCTTGTGTGCCTATTAATAGGTGAATTTATTAACATGTGTATGTATGTAGGTTCCAATTTTATATCAACTTGTTTGCTAAGGTGCGAGTTATGTCTTGTATGTGTATGCTGGTGTGTAATTGTACACTGACGCAAGTAACTCCGACGGATGTATATCCGTCGGTGGAATTGTACGCCGATAGATTGATATGTACACCGACGGTTAATGTCCGTTGGTGAAAACCAGTTCTCCTGTAATGTGTGTTGTCTTATGTGTATGCTTGTGTGAATGACCAGTTATTTACAGGTTATGTCTTGTGTGTATGCTTGTGCTTCACTATTTTGGTGAGGCACTTCAACAAACAAGCTGCAATCCATAGGCAGTTTTCATGGTCGTCAAAGAACAAACACTTAATAAGCAATCTAATATCACTAGTCAAACCAACACAGAAAACATATATACTTGCTCAACACTTCAACATACATCCTATGATAATCGACATTAAAAATTACACCAATGTACTTAATTAACTAAACTACTAACATAACCAACATACAAAGCACCACTCCCAAAAAAACTAACAAGAACTTCTTTTCCCTAAACAAGGCGATGGGGGTTGCAGAATGAGTGTTGGTGGGTGCCTAACCCAAAATGCGCATTGAGTCAAAGCCGATCTTCATCCTTGACTCCAAATTTGCCGATTTTTCCAAAACAAATTGATGTAGTCCTTGAAGTTTGTTTACGAGTTCGTCAATGCAATTGTCTAACATCAAATTTGTTGGATCATAGTCTTCAACCCGCATAAAGAACAAACAATCTTTTTTAGTCTGCAAACAAATACACAACAATATTATCAAACACCTAATGTGCGTCATTTTTTGTTCAATTTCTTAAAAACAATTGTGGCATTAGTGGAAATAGTTGATTTCGAATGTGATAAATTCAACTTCGTTATTTTCGACGACACCCAAGCAATTCACCATTTCTTTAATGTTACAAATAGTTAAAATGTTACGCCCCAAACCATATATATCAAGGTAGACTAAGCATAAGTAGTAAAACACTTTTTTTCACATTTCTACTCTGACAACAAAAACGAATTAACAATATTTAATATATGAATCCCCCCTTTTCAATTCTACCTATAAAATTTGGCGTATATAATTAACAAATATCCATTAAACTTTTCTATATAAGTAGTGTTGTATACATCTTGTTGCCATAAAATTTTAAATGGTGTTTTGTTTTCCAAATTGCATCATTTTTCCTAAAGCTACATTAATTCTAATTTGAAAACAACATTAAGTAAACAATATTAAGCCGAAAAGAATAAAATAGTGTAGATTGACCATACCAGTTTACACCTGAGACAAAAGGTTGTGAAAATTTTCATTCAATTCCATATTCTTCCTTATTTTTCCATCTTTTTTTTAACCTCAATCCATCAACCCATTTTCTCCTCCACCAGACATAGCATCTTGCATGACACATGCAATGCGCGCAACACCTCACCATATAAAGGGAATTTACGTACAAACTTAATAGTTTAAGATAAAGGAAATAATCCCACATTTGTTTGCAAAAAAATAAATAAATTACGTGCACCATATACGTTTTTTTTAATATGATTTATAATATATATCTTAGGAAATTCAAAATAATGTTATTGCAAAAACATCAACAAAATTTGCAGCATAAAACAACAAATAAACAGTATTTATTTAATACACTAAATTATTAATGGATAAGATTATAAACCAAAACTCCTAAAATAGAAACATTACATAATATCCGTAACATAATTTATAGAGTTTTATTTCAAAATCAGATTAAGACATTAGTCCACCATAAACCATGTTTCAGTATACAGCTATGCAAATATACCTAGTTTTACAACATAAATAAGTCATGTTTTCTGTTATCGTCATATGTATTAATCCAATAATAATTTTAAAAAAATTATGATGAATTATATAGTTGTATTAAAATTTGTGAATTTATTTTTTTCCGAGACCACATTAATTTTTCAGAATACGTTTGCACACATGGCAATATTTTCGTTTCTCGCAATTTACCCAGTATGACTTATTTGTTTATTCAAAATTCGGAAAATAATTATTAGTGGTTAGTTTTTAATAGCAATACGTTACGAATTACTTAACTTGTGAGAATTTTTATACTTATCAATAGAATTAAATAATAAGTTTTGCCATTTAATTATATTTATGATTAAATGAAAATAATGGTATGCTTAAATTATGTAAACATACATGAGAAATCATTTAATAAATAAAAAATTACAGGGAATTTCCCAAAATTAGGTTTAAAAAAATCCACGACTAAAATTGTACATTTCATTCAAATTACTACTCGTAGTCTTCTATATATCTCCGAGACAAGTATTTAACTGAAGTGATTTAATATAAATCATTAAATGTTCTTTAAGTCGTCATTTGAATCAAATCATCTATGATTTATGATTAAATATTTAACTTTAGTGAATTGATATAAATCATTAAATCTTTTTAAACCTGTTATTTTAATCAAATCGTGTATGATTCATGATTAATCCGTGAAACACCATTTATTAAACTGACAGAAATCTCTTCAAAACCTTCACAAAACGTTTTTTGGAACCACATACTTTATCACCATTTTAGGATTATAGAGTTGTACTTGTTCTTGAGATATTTAAGTTAGAAGTTGCCGAAACAACTGCTCTCAAATGTCAACAGTACTTACCCTCAAAAAAATATAAATATCTCAAACACGGACGCTGTCACGTCACTATCAATTTCATCTTTTTTTGTTGTTTAAAAACAAGAGACAATTGAATTTCCTATTGGTTAAAACTTTAAATGCAAAAAAAGACATACATCAGTCACACATCTGCTCCCGTAGGACACATAATAATGTCACACGACACACACTAATCTCACGTGGGATATACATCTATGCATCTTAGAATGTCAATTATCACATGTATTGGAAAGCCAACAAACGACTACGTCTAGATTATCACACCATCAAATTTGAAAACAAATTAAATAGTTGATAGAAGTTTCCAAAAAACGTCATAAAGAAGAACATGTTACAAGAAGTTCGGATTTGAAGTGCCAAAAACGAGAAATGTTTAAACCAGAAATATTTAAAAGAATATAACTGAAGCATAATTTTCTAAAGCGAGAAGCTGGTCCATCCCATCGGAGTCTAATTACTACACTGTTCAAATTGATCGTAGCCGAAGCAATAAATGTGGTTGTGTTTATTGTGCTCTACTTTTAGGGTTGGACTAAATGCCGAGGTTCCCCGCTCTTGCTCTCTACCAACCCAACAAATCTCCTGTTGCACAACTGAATTGATCTCCGGCATGGTCCCTCTGCAACAGATCTTATGATGGTGACAAGACCCTTACCCTCTCCACACCCTCACCACCACCACAAAGCACCAAAAGAGTGCGTTTGTCAAACTCACTTTTGTGGGGAAAATATCGGTGTAGGCAATAGAAATGAATTAAGCACTAGTCATGTTTTTTTGTGGTAGCTATGTGACAACATTGGAACATGTAAATCGCTGTGAATGGAAACTTCGTTTCTTGTTCTGATTAATATACGATCTTTCCACCCTTTAAGTTAGTCAACGCATACGAGACCAAACCTTCTTGACCATCTGGTTACTAAGTACCGGTGTATACATCTGTTTATGTCATGTGATGGCAGTCTTGTTTGTGTTTTTAGTTGTGCTGCTTGTGCACATATTACTAACTTATGGGATGATTAAACTACCACCTTACATAATATCAATAACACCCTTTATTTTTTCTATTTTATCAGAGATCCTTACATTGATTGCTCTCTTTCGATTATAACCTTCAATTAGGTTTTCATAAAATCGATAGTGCAAACTCTCTATGAATCCTCGGTCCGGCCATTCTCATTTCCGGGTGAATAAATCTGTTAATTCTTTTATTCCTTATCGTTTACGAATTACAGATTCTTTGTGCAACTTGCCCTCACACACCATGCTAGCTTATGTTGGTTATTTGATTCACGACTTTGGACTAGCCATCCAAGTACATTCTTGATTGAACCGAAGTGTTATTACGTACACATCCAAAAACACAATATCATAAGATTCTTTAGAAACATAATTGGGTCCAAAACATTAGACAGAACATTAGAAGTTGACAGTATTTGCTCAGCATAGCACGGTTCACAAGATATATAACAGCTAAATAAAATCAAAAGCTTTTAGTATTAGTTGAAATTAATTATACAATTTAAAGATTTAAAAAGGATGTAAATGCAAATATGGTAAAAATTAACGGACAGTGGACTTTGAAAGGGGGGGTGGCGGAGTGCTTCATTAAAAAAATAGCGTGACAACAAAGTTGCAACAACAGCAACAGCAACAAGATGCTAAGATATCTATGGATGAAGTAGTGAGCACACACCACATGGGGTAGATAAACTAAGACACCTGCCATACCGGCCAAATCCTTAGCGCAGATTCGATCTCTGGTGTTAATCCGGTTATAATATAGCGCGTAAATAATTTTAGCACCCAATCCATTAGTTTGCTTCAGATCTCTGAATGCCTATTATAGTCCTATGTATCGTTTAGGTTATGTTCTTGTACAGCAATTTGTTTGGGAATGACACCTACAGTGTACATGTATTTGGGAATCATTGATGGAGTCCAGTTGGGTCAAGACAACAAGTTAATAATCAATAACAACAACACATGGCCAATGAGATGTAGCTTATAGTTTTTTTGCGAGGACACATCCCATTCCTTTTAAATACTCCAATAATTGACTGGTCTGCAGCCATCCCAACTGTGATAAGAAACATATCTATGGATGCAAATGCGAGGGCTGGATTCTTCCCGGAACTGCCCCATCACTCAACTTTATGTGTGTCATTTCAATTATTAACAGTTGCAACTTGCAAACCGACTTAAACCTAAAGACAACCTCCACCCTGATTTTTTTCATCAAACTTAATTTTGTACGCAATCATTAGTCAATAACACATACGTACGTGTCGGGGTTGTTGCCTTCTACGACATGACATGGCCTCTCCCCCAGCCATTAGATCAATTCCTAGTTAGGTAGAAAGGTTTCCTATTGCTTCCCAATCTAGGACTCCAACTATATAGGCAATATAGCTTGAACATAATTTAGACTTTGCTGTGCGGCTGACGAGTGCATGCCTACCCTTGGACCACGTTCAAGATTCATCCACAACATGTTTGTTTTCCGACCTTCAAACTTGAAAGTTAGCTACCATTCCTAACTCTTCACCATCTTTTTTTGTCTATGTGACTGCTAACAAATATGAAATAATACACAAGAAAAGGGAGAACCTTCACCGTCCGTAACAACAACAAAAAAAAGAAGTTTTGGAGATCTTTCCTTTTCAAGGTCAATCACATGAAATGTCATAAGTTTTGCACCAAACCAACGAAGACTTTGGCATGCAAAAATAGGCATAGGCTCTACTATACAGGCATGGATTCCCCCTGGTCTAGAATCTAGATCCCATCCTGCCACAACTTAAACAAATCAGAACTTCGGAAGGTGCCGATCACCAAAGGATACCTTCCATTTCCCTCCATCAAGTATGAAACCGACACGTACCCCCGCGACGTGGCCTAGTGTATCTACTCCTACCTAGCCAACCACCATCCCTACCTGCGCTACTACGGCCTCTACGCTCTGTAAATTTTCACTAGGTGACACGTAGGCAGACAAGGCCGACGTGGCCTCTGCTGACGTTGTTGGAACAGTGGGCCCGTCATGTCGAGGGGAAACCCGACTCCTACGGGACGTGGGCCCCACCCCTGACACCTTCCTCCCCTTACGTGTTTTCTTCGGACAGCGGCCTCTACGTGCATGGCGAAATGGATCCTGGAGCGCCCTCCGGGTGGGCCCCACAGGCATCTATAGTTGTACCGCAGCTGACACGGTCGTCTCCCGCGCCATACTCCCCTATAAATTCCCACCAATCCCTCATCCTATCCCTCCACACCAATAACTCGACCCCATTCCTAATCTCTTCTTATAATTTACAATCGATTAATTAATATCTTCTCTATACCATCACAAGCATTTACTTAATTTAGTTGCCAAGGTATTGCGATGGCGGTGGAGTCGAAGCTTTCCCCGACGTCCCGGCTCGGGCCGGCGGCATGCGAGAGCGACGCGAAGAAGCTCAAGTTCATCGAGGATATGACGGTCAACGCCGACACCGTCCAGGAGAAGGTGTTGGAGGAGATCCTCACTCGGAACGCCGAGACCGAGTACTTGAAGAGGTTCGACCTCAACAGCGCTACCGACAGGAAAACCTTCAAGGCTAAGGTCCCCATGATCACCTATGAGGACCTCCAGCCGGAGATCCAACGTATCGCCAACGGCGACCAATCCGCCATTCTTTCCTCCCACCCCATCTCCGAGTTCCTCACAAGGTTAGAATTCAATTCAATTTTAATTTTTTTAATATAGTTTGTGTATTCAATTATGTTGCTTAATATTGTTTTGAGTAGTGTGAGGTTTCATCATTGTTTTAGGGTTTAATTTATTTTATGGAGGAAGTTATTGACTTGGAATTTTGATAATCATGGTTGTCAGTTGTCATTATGCCATGGGAATTTTGTATTGCGGTTATTGCATAGAAAAGTATATCTAAGTGACGTTTGAGATTCTGTAGGAAGATTTTGTATTACACAAAAAGGGTTAAGATAATGTACAATTAATAACAAAGTAATGGTGAACATGGGTGTTTGATGGCTTGCAGCTCTGGAACATCTGCTGGAGAGAGGAAGCTAATGCCGACCATCAAAGAAGAGCTTGACCGCCGACAGATTCTCTACAGCCTCCTAATGCCTGTTATGAACATGTGAGGACCACATAATTTTCTAATTCTAATTTCACAACATCAATCACCATTTCTTAATCTAATTACACTAATAATTGTAGTAACTAAGAACGACATGCATCCAAGTGCTAAATGTATAATGAACATGAAAATTTGCAGTTATGTTCCTGGTCTTGACAAAGGCAAAGGGCTTTACTTCTACTTCGTGAAATCCGAAACGAAAACTCCGGGAGGACTTCCGGCGAGACCGGTGCTGACTAGTTACTACAAGAGTGGCCACTTCCGGTCGCGGCCTTACGACCCGTATATGGTCCTGACGAGCCCTAACGAGGCCATACTCTGCCCGGACTCCTTCCAGAGCATGTACGTCCAGATGCTCTGCGGTATCTACCAACGCGAGGAAGTCCTCCGCGTCGGTGCCGTATTCGCCTCCGGTCTCCTCAGGGCCATCCGTTTCCTGCAGCTCCACTGGAAAGACCTCGCACACGACATCGAAACGGGGACACTCGGCGACGTTATAACCGATACATCTGTTCGTGGTTCGGTCGACGGGATCGTCAAGCCCAATTCCGACCTTGCGAAATTCATTCGGAAGGAGTGCTCTAGTGGCAATTGGGAGGGGATTGTGAGTAGGGTTTGGCCAAACACTAAATATCTTGATGTTATCGTGACCGGAGCGATGGCTCAATATATACCCACGCTCGAGTACTATAGCGGTGGGCTTCCGATGGCGTGCACCATGTATGCCTCCTCCGAATGCTACTTCGGGCTTAATCTCCGACCAATGTGTAACCCGTCGGAAGTTTCCTACACGATCATGCCCAACATGGCCTACTTCGAGTTCCTCCCTCATGGTTCTGCTGCTGGTAATTTTTTCCTCTATTTATCTTGGGTAATTAAACAACTATAATTAACATGATCCTTATAAATTTGACATTTGTTTTTTTTGGGCTAGTTAGCTAATTTCACGTAAGGTGTCAAATCCTTTTAGATTAAAATTGTGCACACAATCTTTTAACTGGATATTTGAATTTTTAAAAGTTGAATGATCAAATGGGGGCTTGTTCCAACCTATGGGGTATATTATACTTCTGGAAGTCGAAATCATGGCCGACACACAAAATAACCTCATTGTCTTTGATAAAATAAATCTAATTTTGAATCTGGCAGTGAACAAGTTGGGATTAAATAAGTTGATTGGGAAAGCAAAAGAAATAGACAAGAAAATTTTCAAAAGGAAACTTTTGGTTTTAAAACTCCTAAGGTCTTCACCTAGGCAACCAATAAAGGCATGATCACATATGTTCGAAAGTGTTGGGAAATTTTATTTGAAATGGAATATTGTGCTAAACTAGATTTTTTTTCTTCATAATTATGTGACTACACAAAGTTGTGAATCAACCAAATGTGAGCAAAATTATGTGCTAATTACCAACACTAATTGGAACTTATGTGTGTTACATTTTGAACAGAGAAAGTGGGCCTAGTGGACCTAGCAGACGTGGAGGTGGGCAAAGAGTACGAGCTCGTGGTGACCACATACTCCGGTCTCTGCCGTTACCACGTCGGAGACATCCTCCGAGTCACCGGATTCCACAACGCGGCCCCTGAATTCCACTTCGTCCGCCGTAAGAACGTCTTATTAAGCATCGAGTCTGACAAAACCGACGAAGCTGAGCTCCAGAAAGCATTGGAAAACGCCTCCCAACTTCTCAAAGACTACGACACGACCGTCGTGGAGTACACAAGCTACGCCGAGACGAAAACGATCCCCGGGCATTACGTCATCTACTGGGAATTGCTAGCGAAGGACCACTCGAGGTGGCCGGAAGGGGACGTACTAGAGAAGTGTTGTTTGGCTATAGAGGAGAAGTTGAACGTGGTGTACCGCCAGAGTCGGGTCGAGAGCGGGTCAATTGGACCGTTGGAGATTCGAGTTGTCCGACCGGGTACATTCGAGGAGCTCATGGACTACGCAATATCAAGAGGCGCGTCAATTAATCAGTATAAGGTCCCGAGATGTGTCAACTTCACGCCCATCGTCGAGCTTCTCGACTCGAGGGTGGTCTCGGCGCATTTTAGCCTCGCATTGCCTACTTGGGAACCAAAGCGCCGGCTTTAGAGAAGGAATTGTATGTTGGTGTGCTCTGGTGAAGTCCTCCTTCGAGGTGTTGGGAGGAAAGATGAAATTTTTTTAGACATATTTGGTTAGAGGATTGCTAGATGTTGTTTGACTATGTAATTAGATTGGAAATTCATGTATTATATCACATGTCTTCTTTTGTTACGGCCGATTTGTATCCGTATCAAGCAATCATCCTTTTCGTCTCTAATGTTATAATGTCGGCCTGGTAGCTAGATTGCTTTTGCTATTGGTTTCATGCAAGAGGGATACTTCTTTCTTTTTTTAAAGTCAACGATATGCACCATTTGTGATTCTCAAAAAAGTTTTCTTCCGCTTTTAAATTTATGACATGATCAATAGTGATAAATCCCTAAGTAATACCAATTACCAAGTGAGAGTTATCTGGTAACATATGTGTAATAACCTAAACTAAACATCTTAATTAACTAAACCTAAACTTAATTAACTCTAATTAATCTTGCATGAAGAGCCGGAGGTGTTGAGAGGAGAGAGAGAGTGTTGGTTGGTTATAATTGGAGAGGTTTAGGTGAATGGTGATTGGAGGATGGGGAGGTGAGATAAGATTAGGTTTTTAGTATAAATAGGAATGTGAGGATTAGCTGAAAACGTTTTTCTTCATTCGTGGCTTAACAGAGAGTGAGAGGAAGTGTATGCCGGAGAAGAAGAAGAAGGTGAAGTAGAAGAAGAAGGAGAAGAAGGAAGAAGAAGAGGAGTGAAGTGATTCAAGCTCGGGAGACATCTACAACCGTCAAAAAGGTATGCCAAATCTTCAATATAACTCACATAAGCCTTGTGAGTGTTGGGGATCGACGTTGGTGTCGAATTCCCCGTCGGAATTCAACCAATTCAGAGGTTGAAGACGACGATCGGTCGACCGGTGCCTGTGGGCAGTCGACCGATCCTATTATTATATTGATGTTTACCCGCGAACGGTCGAACGATGTCGTTAGACGGTCGACCGTTATGCCAAATTCATGCGGGAAAAAGGGGATATGCTGTTATCGGTCGAACGGGACCACTTAGCCGGTCGACCGAATAACAATGAGAATGGGTCGGTTGGGGATTTTGACTTATTAAACGGTCGAACTTCCTTTACCTTGTTCGACCGATCCATTCGATGCTAAGTCGGTTGGGAGCTTTGACCATCAAAACGGTCGACCGCTCTTTAACTCTCGGTCGACCGACTGAGCATTTAATTAAGCGGTAGAGTGCTTGTGTTGATTCGGTCGAACTGTATTTCAGTTCCGGTCGACCGAACGAGACTTGAGCAAAATATTGAAAGTCCTATTATCGGTCGAACGGCCCCTTGGTTCGACCGATCGGATATATATATTATATAAAATGGTATAGCGTAGACCTTCCAAACGGTCGACCGCTAGATGACTTTTGTTCGACCGATTGGTCGGTAATTCGGTTGGCGTGGTTCGACCGATAGATTTGTTTGTACAGTACTGTGTACTGTGTGGGGGACCGGTCGACCGGTGTGCTTGTAGCGGTCGACCGATCTGCCGCAGGTTGGTGGATTTATCCACACGCGATCCGTCGATGTCAGGTCGACTACCGGCTCCGAGGCGACGGTTGATTACCGGCTTTGAGAGCTACGGATTTCACCTTCGACGAAGGCGTATTATTGTTGTACTTTTTCCTCTCTTACCGAGCGGGGTGTGAGGGATGTGTACCGTAAACCTTGGGCAGTTTGCGAGGGTTTAGCGGTAGGCCGAGGATGTTCCGGCAGGGTGCGCGCTAGGCGACTCTTGGGGGAGCAGCGGCTGTCGTCTGACCCGAGTTGTGTATTCGGCGGGCTGACTCGCTCCTTGGGTGCGGCGTGTACCGGGGGTTCCTTCCTGCACTTTTTGGGGAGCAGTGGTGTCGACTGACCCTTGTGAGGCAGCGGTGGACTGACTTGACCTTAGTGGCAGGAGTGGTTCAGTGCCGCGGAGGCGGTGAGGGCATTATTGTGGGCCCGAGGCGGATGATCATGTGCATAGCATTGCATTGTCTTTAATTCCTTTTTATATTTTTAGGAGGTTTGGTATACGGGGTTCCTGCAGGGAACTCAGGCATGTTTGTTTGTTTTCATTTCAGGTAGCGAGCAGGTTTAGAGTCAGGTGGTGACCGAGGACGGTGCCCCCGGGATTAGATCCTGTTCTCTTTAGTAGCTTCTTTTGTTTGAGGTAGTGATTACATGTACATTCACTTTCGTTGTAATCACAGTTGACTCGTTTATATAGTTGACTTCCACGTGGGTCTGTATCTTATATATTTTATATATATGTTAGTTTGTTTTCCCGTGACGTGCCCTGTGTTGACCGTTGACGGTCCTTATTATTGTTTAAATTTTCCGCTGTTTTCGGGTACGTTACAATTTGGTATCAGAGCGTTGATCTCGGCGTACTTGTCCAAAGAAACCACCTTTGAGTTAGGAGTTAGGTCTAGAGGATCATGCATGCACAGATTATATTGATATTGTCTTGTTTCCTTTGGCAGATGCCTCCTAGACGGGGGAAGGCGGTTGCCCATACTCGCGGTGAGAGTGAGACTGCGAGGGATGAGGCTTGGGAGGATGAGCGTCGGACGTTGTTCGATACGGTCGGACGTCTGACGGAGATGCTACAGCAGCAGACAGCACAGACTGGACAGATGGGGACTGGCGCTATGCATGACCGGTTTATGCGCCAGCATCCGCCTACCTTTCTGGGGCAGTACGACGCAGAGGCTGCGGAGGAGTGGATCTTCACGATGCAGAAGATCTTCAGTGCTATTGGTTGTCCTCCAGAGGCGAGAGTGGGCCTGGCTACATATGTTTTGGGCGGTGCTGCGTCCAACTGGTGGAGGTCCACATCTGCAATGGTGTTTGCGGACAGAGATGATATAGCCTGGGAGGAGTTCGTTGGCGAGTTCAACGAGCAGTATTTTCCGCAGCATGTCCAGGATCAGAAGAGGGAGGAGTTTCTGAGTCTTCAGCAGGGAGACATGACCCTAGCAGGCTACATCGGGAAGTTCAACGCCCTTGAGCGTTACTGTCCCGAGATGTATGTTACACAGGAGCAGAGGGCTGGGAAGTTCGTCCGGGGGCTCCGGAAGCAGTTGAGGACGAAGGTGCTGACACACATGCCGAGCACGTTGGCCGATGCAGTGAAGAGTGCCTCTGTTCTTGATCGTGACTACAGGGAGAACTACCAGGATGAGAGGAGGCCATCAGGTAGGTTCTCTGGGAGGCCAGGAGGTCAGACTGGAGGGAATCCGGGCAAGAGGCCCCGATACGAGGGAGCAGGAGTTGCAGTACCACGACCAGAGCCTTGTGGTACTTGTGGGAGGTTTCACTCCGGGCCGTGCTTCACCCCCGGAGCATGTCATGGGTGTGGCCAGCTGGGTCACTTTATCAGGAGCTGTCCGAGCCGAGGAGCTGGGCCGAGCAGACCACCGGGTTTACCCGCACCAGGCAGAGGAGGAGGCGGAGGTAGACCACCTTTCAGACCACAGCAGGCGCAGAGCACTGGCAGAGTTTTCACCATCCAGGCAGAGGAGGCTCGGGATGGAGGCGCTGTCGTGGAAGGTACCCTTCTTGTCGCAGGTTCAGTAGCTAGGGTGTTATTTGATTGTGGTGCGACACACTTGTTCATCTCAGAGCGATTTGCGGGAGTGTTGGGCTGTACCCTTGCGATGTTGACTGCCACGTTGGAGGTCAGCACACCCCTGGGTCTGGTGGGCACTGTGGGGAGATTTGTCCCCGGCGCCACGGTTGTTTCGGGAGATCAGGAGTTTCCGGCAGACCTGGTCTTGCTACCGATGGAGGACTTTGATGTCATACTTGGGATGGATTGGTTGTCCCAATATGATGTTCGAGTCTTGTGCCGTGAGAAGAAGATTTTGATCCCGAGGAATGGTTTGCCTGATATTTTGATTAGAGGGATCAGAAGCAGAGGGGGTCGCATTATTGTATCTGCTGTGAGAGCTCAGAGACTGTTACAGCAGGGATGTGCAGCTTTTCTGGCGACACTTGTAGTTGCGGAGGCAGAGTCCCAGAGGCTAGAGGACATTGAGGTGGTGCAGGAGTTCGCGGATGTTTTTCCAGCGGAGATTCCAGGTTTACCACCACACCGAGAGTTGGAGTTCGGCATTGAGTTGGTAGCTGGCACTACACCACAGTCGAAGGCTCCATACCGGATGGCACCTGCTGAGTTGACAGAGTTGAAGAAGCAGTTGCAGGAGTTGATGGACTCTGGATTTATCAGACCGAGCGTCTCGCCTTGGGGTGCACCAGTTTTGTTTGTGAAGAAGAAGGACGGATCCTTGAGGATGTGCATAGACTACAGGATGCTGAACCAGGTGACGGTGAAGAATAGGTATCCCTTACCTAGGATTGAGGACCTCTTTGACCAGCTGCAGTCAGCGAAGGTTTTCTCGAAGATTGACCTGCGTTCAGGATATCACCAGTTGAGGATCCGAGATGAGGACATCCAGAAGACAGCCTTCAGGACGAGATATGGACACTATGAGTTCTTGGTGATGCCATTTGGATTGACGAATGCTCCGGCAGCGTTCATGGATCTGATGCACCGGACATTCAGGCAGTACATTGATATATTTGTGATTGTCTTCGTGGATGACATCTTGATCTATTCACCAGATGTGGAGCAGCACAGAGAGCATCTGAGGATTGTACTCAACATCTTGAGGGCTCAGCAGTTATATGCTAAGTTCTCAAAGTGCGAGTTTTGGTTGGACAGAGTGGCATTCCTCGGACACATTGTATCGGCAGAGGGGATATCAGTGGATCCGGCGAAGGTAGAGGCGGTGACACAGTGGAGGACCCCTACGAGCGTGACGGAGATTAGGAGCTTTGTTGGACTGGCGGGTTATTACCGTCGCTTCATCAAAGACTTCTCGAGATTGACAGCACCACTGACGGCTCTGACGCAGAAGGGAGTCACTTTTGTTTGGTCGCAGAAGTGCGAGGACAGCTTTCAGGAGCTGAAGAGACTGTTGACCACAGCACCAGTTTTATCATTGCCGAGTGGCACGGGTGGATTCGTGATTTATAGCGACGCTTCAGGTGTTGGCTTAGGATGTGTACTTATGCAGCACGGGAGGGTGATCGCGTACGCATCCAGACAGCTGAAGGTCCATGAGAGGAATTACCCGACACATGATTTGGAGTTAGCAGCAGTGGTTCACGCACTGAAGACCTGGAGACACTATCTTTATGGCGAGCAGTTCGAGGTGTTTACAGATCATCAGAGTCTGAAGTACCTGTTCTCGCAGAAGGAGCTGAATATGAGGCAGCGCAGATGGCTTGAGTTCATTAAGGACTATGACTTCACTATCTCTTACCATCCGGGGAAGGCGAACACGGTTGCAGACGCTTTGAGCCGGAAGGTGGAGGTATCAGTAGCAGGCCTATGTATTCAGGAGTGGAGACTGCTAGAGTCCTTGGCAGAGTGGAGGCCATTTGCTGATAGCTCTGAGGGCGCAGTGATTGCAGGATTGAGAGTAGAGCCTCAGACAGTATCAGCAGTGATTCATGCTCAGACTACAGATGAGGAGTTGAGCAGTTTGTTACAGTTAGCTGCCAGAGATGGGTCAGACTTCAGAGTTGGAGTGGATGGAGGTCTGAGATTCAGAGACCGTATCTGGGTGCCGAAGACAGAGGACCTGAGACATGATATCATGGAGGAGGCACACAGATCGAGATATTCCATTCATCCAGGGAGCACCAAGATGTACAAAGACCTGCAGCGGAACTTCTGGTGGCGAGGTATGAAGAAGGACGTTGCAGACTTCGTGTCGAGGTGTTTGGTCTGTCAGCAGGTGAAGATCGAGCACCAGAGACCAGCAGGGCAGATGCAGAGGATTGAGTTGCCCGAGTGGAAGTGGGAGCACGTGACGATGGATTTTGTTACGGGGCTACCGAAGACACGGAGATTCCACGATGCGATTTGGGTTATAGTCGATCGACTGACCAAGTCGGCGCATTTCTTAGCTATTAAGACCACTCTTGCTCTGGAGGGTCTAGCTAAGTTATATATTGAGGAGATTGTCAGACTTCATGGCGTGCCGGTCAGTATCATTTCTGACAGAGATCCCAGATTCACTTCGAGATTTTGGGAGAGTCTACACAGAGCACTGGGGACACGTCTGAAGTTAGCACAGCTTTCCACCCACAGACAGATGGCCAGTCAGAGCGGACGATACAGACTTTGGAGGACATGCTGAGAGCGTGTACACTTGACTGGGCCGGGCATTGGGATGAAGATTTGCCGTTGATCGAGTTCGCCTACAACAACAGCTACCATTCGAGTATTGGGATGGCACCCTATGAGGCATTATACGGGAGACCGTGTAGATCGCCGGTATGCTGGAGTGATGTGGGCGAGAGACAGCTAGTTGGACCTGACATTATCCAGTTGTATTCAGAGAAGGTCGACGTGATTCGGAGACGACTAGCTACGGCGCAGAGCAGGCAGAAGAGTTATGCTGATACGCGGAGGCGTGAGCTGACTTTTGATGTAGGAGATCATGTCTTCCTGAAGATCTCGCCTTCCAGAGGGGTGATGAGATTCGGGAAGAAGGGGAAGCTGAGTCCGAGGTATGTCAGACCTTTTGAGATATTGGATCGGGTCGGTGAGGTAGCATATAGGATTGCACTACCGCCACAGTTCGCAGGACTTCACAACGTCTTCCATGTTTCTATGTTGAGGAAGTACGTGGCCGATCCAGCTCATGTGATAGAGATATCAGTACCGGAGATCCAGCAGGATTTGTCGTTAGATGAGAGACCAGTTGAGATTGTGGATCAGATGGTACATCAGCTCAGGAGGAGAGCGATTCCGATGGTGAAGGTCAAGTGGCAGCATCACACTGACAGAGAGGCTACCTGGGAGATCGAGGAGGATGTCAGGAAGCAGTATCCAGAGTTGTTTCGGTAAGTCAGTTGTTTCGAATTTCGCGGACGAAATTCTTTTAAGGAGGGTAGATTGTAATAACCTAAACTAAACATCTTAATTAACTAAACCTAAACTTAATTAACTCTAATTAATCTTGCATGAAGAGCAGGAGGTGTTGAGAGGAGAGAGAGAGTGTTGGCTGGTTATAATTGGAGAGGTTTAGGTGAATGGTGATTGGAGGATGGGGAGGTGAGATAAGATTAGGTTTTTAGTATAAATAGGAATGTGAGGATTAGCTGAAAACGTTTTTCTTCATTCGTGGCTTAACAGAGAGTGAGAGGAAGTGTATGCCGGAGAAGAAGAAGAAGGTGAAGTAGAAGAAGAAGGAGAAGAAGGAAGAAGAAGAGGAGTGAAGTGATTCAAGCTCGGGAGACATCTACAACCGTCAAAAAGGTATGCCAAATCTTCAATATAACTCACATAAGCCTTGTGAGTGTTGGGGATCGACGTTGGTGTCGAATTCCCCGTCGGAATTCAACCAATTCAGAGGTTGAAGACGACGATCGGTCGACCGGTGCCTGTGGGCAGTCGACCGATCCTATTATTATATTGATGTTTACCCGCGAACGGTCGAACGATGTCGTTAGACGGTCGACCGTTATGCCAAATTCATGCGGGAAAAAGGGGATATGCTGTTATCGGTCGAACGAGACCACTTAACCGGTCGACCGAATAACAATGAGAATGGGTCGGTTGGGGATTTTGACTTATTAAACGGTCGAACTTCCTTTACCTTGTTCGACCGATCCATTCGATGCTAAGTCGGTTGGGAGCTTTGACCATCAAAACGGTCGACCGCTCTTTAACTCTCGGTCGACCGACTGAGCATTTAATTAAGCGGTAGAGTGCTTGTGTTGATTCGGTCGAACTGTATTTCAGTTCCGGTCGACCGAACGAGACTTGAGCAAAATATTGAAAGTCCTGTTATCGGTCGAACGGCCCCTTGGTTCGACCGATCGGATATATATATTATATAAAATGGTATAGCGTAGACCTTCCAAACGGTCGACCGCTAGATGACTTTTGTTCGACCGATTGGTCGGTAATTCGGTTGGCGTGGTTCGACCGATAGATTTGTTTGTACAGTACTGTGTACTGTGTGGGGGACCGGTCGACCGGTGTGCTTGTAGCGGTCGACCGATCTGCCGCAGGTTGGTGGATTTATCCACACGCGATCCGTCGATGTCAGGTCGACTACCGGCTCTGAGGCGACGGTTGATTACCGGCTTTGAGAGCTACGGATTTCACCTTCGACGAAGGCGTATTATTGTTGTACTTTTTCCTCTCTTACCGAGCGGGGTGTGAGGGATGTGTACCGTAAACCTTGGGCAGTTTGCGAGGGTTTAGCGGTAGGCCGAGGATGTTCCGGCAGGGTGCGCGCTAGGCGACTCTTGGGGGAGCAGCGGCTGTCGTCTGACCCGAGTTGTGTATTCGGCGGGCTGACTCGCTCCTTGGGTGCGGCGTGTATCGGGGGTTCCTTCCTGCACTTTTTGGGGAGCAGTGGTGTCGACTGACCCTTGTGAGGCAGCGGTGGACTGACTTGACCCTAGTGGCAGGAGTGGTTCAGTGCCGCGGAGGCGGTGAGGGCATTATTGTGGGCCCGAGGCGGATGATCATGTGCATAGCATTGCATTGTCTTTAATTCCTTTTTATATTTTTAGGAGGTTTGGTATACGGGGTTCCTGCAGGGAACTCAGGCATGTTTGTTTGTTTTCATTTCAGGTAGCGAGCAGGTTTAGAGTCAGGTGGTGACCGAGGACGGTGCCCCCGGGATTAGATCCTGTTCTCTTTAGTAGCTTCTTTTGTTTGAGGTAGTGATTACATGTACATTCACTTTCGTTGTAATCACAGTTGACTCGTTTATATAGTTGACTTCCACGTGGGTCTGTATCTTATATATTTTATATATATGTTAGTTTGTTTTCCCGTGACGTGCCCTGTGTTGACCGTTGACGGTCCTTATTATTGTTTAAATTTTCCGTTGTTTTCGGGTACGTTACAATATGTGGTGAGAAAAGCCCAACTTCCTTTGGAATTTGAAATCAACCTTAAACTTTAACTTGTGTGGATTTTCCTTTGGATGGTGTTCGAGAAATTAAATATCTATTTAAATTAAAAATTGGAATGGTATCTAACAAAGATGCAAAGTCATTTGCAGATGCGACAAATCCAAGCTGTAGTTTAATACTTATTTGACAACTGAATCCCTCGTTATGCTTTTCTTATAGCGTTCTTATCCGTATTGTTTTCCAACATATATTATTTTGGTCCCTATTTGTCACAATCAAATTAGTTCTCCAAAGCAATACCCAACCAAACTAAACTAAACAGTCTAGGCATTAGATTATCAGTATTTGGTCTACAATTTCAATACAAAACCAAGAAGAGTACCAACCCAATTTACCGTTGACCGAAATAACAAATTGAAGTATTTCTCTCATTATCATCGTATATACATTTGGAAGCCTAGATTTTCATTATCTTGTCACAATCAGCGCCGCTTGAGCTTCAATCAATCTTGTTGGAGTTCAATGAGATTGGTTGAGCAACAATGTTGGTCGCCTTGCGGTAATAGATGATGATTGTCATTTAACACAAAAACAAACATCAGATTTTTGCCTGGATAGATGACAACAATACGGGACTTGACAAATCATTTTGAGGTTAATTTCCTTAATAAAACGTAGTATGTTCAAATTGTACTTAGGATTTCTCTTCTCCTTCTTCCCCCTGCACTTAAATATGTGATTATGTTCAGTCTGTTAAAAAAGAAAAAACGATATAAAAACTATAGATAAAAGACATCAATAGAAGACTTGGCCGGGGAAGTTGAGAGGTTGACAATGTTGACCTCTTGCAATACACGTACGTTGGAGGAGTTTAAGCCTTTAAGGAGTCATACATTGAATTGTCATTCTTGATGACTTTAATATAATAAAACAGTTTAGTTAAAAATGTGCAAAACTAGTAAAAACGTTCAAGCGCGTTAAATATTATAAAGATATCTTTTAACATATTAACTTTTCTTCTTCTTATAGATGACAAGATGTAAACATCATATTAACAATACGGGACTTGACAAATCATCAAATTCTAATTCTTTTGGTGTGACACACCATGACATGTTCTCTTATGTATCTGTGTCTGATTAAAGAGTGATAGCAATGTATGGGTGACAAGAAGGCAACATCCCTCACGGGGGGAAAAGTTCGTCTCCCCACATAGCTCGGCCTTTGCTTAGTAAGGTCTGAAATTGTTTTCAGATCCGTAAACATGTTGACTTGATTTTAATTAACTCTTCAGAGATGGACAATTCAGATTAATCTCGGATTAACTACATGTAAAAGCACTTGTATATCTCTCTCCTGTATACGTAACCTTTTGCTAACAGTGGATTAGATTTTGAAGTGTTCGTGATTTTCTTCCAAAAGGACTTTCACATAAAATCTTGTTTTTTTCGTTTGACTGTTCCGCATGTTGAATTGCTAAACATGTTCAAACGGTTAGATAAAATGGTTAGATAAAGTGGATGGCACTCACAAATATTGTTGACTTTATCGGTCGCTTAAAACCCCAATATATCTTATATGCCCAGTTAAGTTTCCCCTTTCAATTCTCTAAGGCGCTTTTTTCCATTTGTTAACACTTTGACAACGGATTAAAGAAAGTTGCTAAAACCACGGTTGAGGATGCTAGAGGGGAGGACTGAGGAATAGTTGGACGTCATCACTTCCTTTGGTAGTCAAAATTTGTTAGGCATAGCATAATATCTTTGTGAGGATTCAAAGCACAAACGTATCCCAGTGACATTATAAAGTGCTTTACGTTTAACGTGACCAATCCCTTACGTCTGCTACCTTTGTATGGACGAGAAATGATGTTATAAGTAAACAATCCCTTACGTCTGGTTGATCTTTCATCCCGCTTCTATCTCTCTGGAAGAAGAGGTTTGGTTACTACTTGGAGTTGATTGTCCGAGCTAGTAAGTAGGGGCTATGGTGTCAAAGGCACCAAATGGGTCAATTTTTTCTTTTGAATTTGGGATTTGATTGATTATACTGGTCAAAGTTAGTTTGGTACATCACCACCGTGTATTCTTTTCAAATTGAAGTCACTCGTTTGATGGATTACACTGTAGGATCGTTATCTGTCGTTAATTCTAATCAATTTTAAGTTTGAATTCCTACATAAACAAATAAAATGTGTAACGGAAACAATTTAAACAAAATAGAAAAAACATTGCAAATCACAATAGACACGAGTGTTTTTATAGAGGTTCAGCATCCTGCTTACTTCCCCTCTTGCAAACTCCGCTCGACTCCACGAGCTTTGCTCATGACTTCACTATCTGCTCTTCATTCCAGGCTGGGAGACAACGCCTTTATAATGCAAGCTCCGCGAACAACCTCGCGAACTTGGTTTCCTCCTCTCACAATCCGAGAGGGATGCTTCGGGCTTTCACTGAAACCTTTATTTCTTTTGACAGCAAAATAGAGTAGAACAACACTATCTAACTTGAGTACACTTTGAGTATGATTTGGATATGATCAAATATGTGGAATTTAGGCTTAGAGTCTAGTGTATAAGCTTTTGAGTGAGAGATTTCTCTCTAATGTATCTGAGAATTGTGTGTGGGAGAGATGTCTAAACAATGTGTTTAATCATTTATTTATAAGTTTCTAAAGTGTTATAGTCATTGTGACAAATGTGGTAGATGAGTGTGTAAGAAGCACAAAACAGAAAAACACAGGTCACTGTTCGGGTTAAGTTCGGTCGACCGCAACGGGTCAAACGGTTAACCGGATTCTATCCAGAAATGGCGTCCAGACATATCCAAAAACAAACAATCGACCGAACAACTAGCGGTCGAACAAACAAAGTTATAACTTAAGTGAAAGGTCGAACTAAAGGTGGGACTGTCGACCGTTCAGGGAGTCCATAAATAATGTCTAGGAAATTCCAGGGACAAACGGTCGACCAGAATGGTTTGGTCGGTCGACCGACAAAAACTGGCACTACGGGGTTGTCAAAATGTTTGTTTTGGTCAACCAAAATTAGGTCCACGGTCGATCGGTGGTCACTTGTATTTTTGGGGTATAGATAAAAGTGTGAATACAACCGTTGGTATAATATGACAAGTCTAACGGTCAAATGACACGTGTAGACGGTCGAACAAAATGTTCCAAACGATCGACCGATGTAACACTATTAGCTAACATATTAACTGATCAATCGGTCAAATAGAGAACTCGTTCGGTCGATCGATGTTGCTCAGACAGTTCAGGTTTGGGTTTACTGATTTCCGGTCTAAGTTTGGGTGACATATTGAAGTCCAAATGATCTGAGATTTTGTGTGTGACTTTTACAATGAAATTAGTGTATATGTGAATGAATTTTAACTCTTGTATGCTCAAGATTACGAATCAAAAGAAATATAAATTTACATGTCTTCAAAAACTTGATTACATGTATTGACTTGAATTCTTTTCTTTCTTGAATCTTAATCACCTGTAGATGTTGGCACACTATGCAATATGTGTGCTACTCTACATTTGATTGAGATTAAGATTAGAAAATTAGGTTGATTAAATCATCAAAATATAGATTAATGCCTAAAAACCAATATATACTGGTCAATGTTAGTTGGGTACAGTATCTCACGAGACCTAAAAATGTCTAACATACTGCAATTAAGAGATGAATATAATATAAAAGCGGCCTTTTGCATAGAGCATTAGTTTTGGGCCTTCTAACATTCTGTCTATTAGTAACTATTTTGGATCTTTTACTGGGATAAACATGTACATTGGGCCGGGCCGATACTAGCACGGATGCATGTTGGATTTGATTTGGGCACAACTTGGTCGTGATATACAAGATAAAGATAAATAATAAGAGCATATAGAGTCATCAATTTTACGTGAAATACAAATACACTACACCAACATGACACGAAGTTTGCATATAAGGACTGAAAAAAAATTCAACCGATTAATAAATGGGTATAAAGTTCGAAATCCAATTAATAATGAGGTAGATAAGAATTTAAGAGTCAAATACAATTAAAACGATAGATACACGATAAATACATGATAACTAATTTGGCACTTGGGTACATGAAACTAAGTAACACACCGTTAATACATAGATATACACGTGTAATTTGGAAAATTATGTGGTATTACATCTAAAAAAATAACCTATTTTGCAAACTTCCAGTTATAGGAAAATTCATTGAATTTTGTTTTTTATGAACTTTAAATTAGAATTGGTCTAGTATTCAGTACCTTTATATTTTTCTTAATTGGACAGGTCAGGCGCCATACCAATTACGCCGCTCAGGGCTGTTGCTGGGCTGGCCTTGGGACTGTTAGGGATCATCATTTATTATTCGATCAAATTCAGATACGCCTAAATTCTGTCAGGCCCATTGCATAAAGAGTCCATGCACTCTAATCCAAAATTTAGAATTTGCACTATTCTTACGTAACAGGATTGCCTCCGTACGGAAAATTTTCAATAGTGTATATTTACGTAGTAAAGTGGTAGCTGTTAAAGTTTGGTTGCTTGTTAACTTCACAAATTCAAGGAATTAGATGATGGATAATTTAATGGACCTACTATTCGTTGTCGGAAAATTATTTAAATTGTCGTAATAATTATCTTTTTGCCCTTAACAAAACACTTAATACTCATTTTGTCCTGAGTCTTTAAATAAGGTTTTTGACTCAATTTTACTCATATTTTAAGTATCAACACCACGAAAATGTCTGGCGAAGCGTCTGGATCCGATGAGGTAACGGATACATTTTTTTTTTCCGTCTCGGCGTTTGTCTAAGACGCCTCCCCCATGGTGGGGTGTCTCGCTAAGACGGCCCATTTTTTGATTTAGTTTTTTTTAATTTCCTGTTAAATTAATTTTTTTAGGTTCCGTTGCAAGATTTTAGTGGTGATGGAGTAGATTACAGTAAGTTTTTTGATAGTAAACAAATATTACAACAATCGAGGAAAACATTTGTCATCCATTCTCGAAAACACTTGTCATTAGAGAAGGAGTCTAGATATCAGAGTTTGTGGATCAGTCAACACAAGACGTCGAGCATTTTCGGAAGCTCGTTGATGAGATTTCGGAGAGCGACCCTGCAGTAAATTCGTAGTGCCTCTTGTATTTTATACGAACAGTTAACCCCGACCCTTCCTAATGACTCACTCAACTGAAGTACTACAATGTTGCCCCCGCCCTCGACCATACTGTTGTATCGCCTCCTCCAGTGGCTCCAAGCCATACCGGCCCCCATCGTTACTCTCCTCGTAACTCCTCGCCTCATCTGAATCATCATCGTCGTCGAAATAATCCTCAGGTGTCTGACGACGATGTAAAATATATATCTCTCTCCTAACTGAAGCAGAAATACCTCGTCTACGTGGATGACGAGGATCTGACTCATCTGCTAAACTACGTACATCGCGTAATGGAATGGATTTCCCTTTTCCTCCACGGTAACCGATGACTATTAATTCAATTTTAAAAATAAAATTTTGTTAATGGATTTACTAAAATATTTTAACTAATTATTAACTTAATAATCAATTTATTTAGCAATTATCACAATTTATAATCAATAATCCTTTACTAAAATAATTAAACTAATTATTAAATTAATAATCAATTTATTCATCAATTATCACAATTTATAATCAATAATAGATTTATTAAACTAATTTAACTAATTATTAACTTAATAATCAATTTATTTAGAAATTATCACAATTTATAATCAATTTAAATAATTTAAAAAAAATCGAAAACAAAAAAGGACGTCTGCCGGAGACGACTCATTCTAAGGGGGAGTCGACTCTAGCAGACGCCTCCCGGTAGGGTCGGGCGTCTCTTGTGAACGTCCGACCAAATTTTTTTATTTTTTTTGAAAACTAAACAAAACATTTTATGATATTTGAGTAATCCGGGGCATCCGCTGGTTCTTTTCCTGACTTTCAAGACATTTTTTTTGGTGAATATGAGAGTAATACGAAGAGAGTGGTTTTAAGAAAGTGAAATGAAAAGTTATATAAGTATAAATGGTAGATTGATAAAATGGTAATTTATGGACGATTTAAGTAGCTTTTCGATAATAAATAGCAGTTAAGTAATTTAAACCTATAAAATTGGTACACTTTTAACGATATGAGATTACGTTCCCATCAATATAATGTCAAACTAAAAAATAAGTTAATCTACACTAATTCTAGTGAAAGACAATGTAAAACCCAACCTGAATCAGGACAATTACATACAGTTGCGGCTACCTTGACATTTGACAATGACTCCACTTCTTAAAAATAATCCCATAAACCAAAACTCAAAATTAAGTATTATATATTTGTGCGAAATTATGTCATAGTAAGCTTGATTCACCAGGTGATTCATCTGTGGCCTGTGGGTGTTATAGATGGTTTTCCCATTAATAAGATTGAAAGCAACCCAAGCCAAACCTGTCAGTTTGTGCTTGGGACCAGTTACTATGTACGTGAATTTGACTCGTGCCCAACCACTTCAAGTGTTTTTATTTGAGACATAAAGCCTTCAAATATCATAACAAATACCGTAACCCGCTAATTAATATGACCATCGCAACAGTAGGGTTTTACTTTAGACTCTCTTCATCCTCAATTTATTTAGCTTTGCCTCTCTTTTTTCTTGATTCTGTGCAGGTCATAATCGAATGATAATGGTCCGCATGGAGTAAAAGTCAAGTGATGACATGCTATCGAAATATGTAAGTCAGTAAAATCAAATTCTCGAACAATATTATGATAAAAAAAAGTACGTTCGATATTATGATAAAAAAAAGTACGTCCATGCTAGATCATTCTGAGCTACGGAATCCCCCCCACGCCCGGTCATCCCAGGTCGTCGACCCGGTCATTAAATAAAAAAATATTTTTTTGTTTTTTTTTTGTTTTGATTTTTGTTTTGATTTTTTTAATTTTTTGGTTTGAGTTTTTTTATTTTTTTTTTTTGAAAATACGTTTTATAATTGTTTTGATTTTTTAGAATTTTTTTTAAATTTTTACCAAGATGGACCCCGAAATGATGTGGAGGAGAGAGATAGGTTGTTGTGGGTTGTGTTGGGTTGTGGTTAAGATGTGAATAGTATAGTAAAGAGAAGAAAGTGGGTTGAGGAAAGAGAAAGCTGATGTGGAAGAGAGAGAAAACTGATTTTGAAGAGAGAGAGAGCTGATGACCGGGTCGTCCGGGTCATGGTTAGTGATGGTCTTAGGTCAAACATCTAATGCACAAAAAAAAACTCAAAGAAACTCCTATATTTATAAACTCAAATCTCAACAATATTATTTGTAATTTTTTTATAATTCGAATAAATGCCCAATCCCACAAACATACGTGTCCTTTTAACTTTACACTACTGTTCATTCTCAGAGTAAGAACTTAGATACCCTACACATGTTGTCTTCCCACAACATGGGTTGTCATTTGTTAATACTTAAAGATACTTGTTTTGGGCAAGTTTTTTTTATTTTCTTTCTACATTCCTATATTAAGAGTATTGTTAACTAGAGAGATACATTTCATTCATCATTAAATAGAAGTATTATAATATGTTATATGTCAGGGTTGGGCAAAATTAATATTTTTTTTGCAAATCTAAGAAAAAAATGGGCAAAATTTTCAAATTTAGTTTGTAAGTTTAAACTGGAAGACATACTATTTCGTTACTTATTGATATGATTTATGTCGAATTCTTCTTATTTCTACTGCTACAGTTAAGCTTGTATTTTTAGTTATGAAAAATATTTAAAATAGACTTGCAATATAATTGAGGTGAAGTTATTGATCGTGAATTCGGAAATTCTATGTTTGTCTACGTCAACAAGGAAATTGCAGTAAAATTGATTCATATTTAATTTTAAAAGATTTTGTAGCTATGAAGGAACGCCGATTCACTATTGTACATCGAAATTTAACCTACATATATTGAAATACATGTCATATCAAATATTTTACAAGAATTCGGTCCGAGCACTCAGATCTTGGCTCCGTTCCTGTTTGCATGTGTTTATAGTTATTCCGTTAATCAATAAATAAATTAGAAAAATATTCGAAACTTGTGATGCCAGGATGAGAATTTGTTGTTTAGATATAGTGTAGCTAAACATATATATAGTGAAATAATTAATAAAAATAAAGCAACCATTGACACAGGAGAGTATGTACTTTGTTAGGGTATGGCAAGATGGATGACATTTTTTATATTTGAAGACATCAAACGATAGATTATTAATGAAAATTTCGTATACAATAATCCGAATTTGGTAGGGACCAAGTTCCGACCGGGGGTTATAACTTACATGCCATTACACTCAACTTCCAAGGCCTATTCAAGACAAAATCTACAATCACAATTCACAAACATCACTTTCTATTGTGTCGTCTGTTTGCAAGTTTTCAATTTCCTGATGCAATCATTAGAGGAACAATAGCCGATGGGTTAGCAATTCGTCACTCAGTTCAACGACTTTCTTGCCTCCTAGCGTTCAACTCGAGTTGTTTGCGACTAGTGAACCCCATTAATCTTTTTGTCATTTCACACCTTGTAATCTTGCAATGTTATGACGTACGACAATACATTGTCTAAAGATAAGATACCCTTGTGTAACCACGTGAAGTAAAGGTGGGTAACGGGCCGGCAAGTGGACCCATCGGCCCGTGGGTGTAAACTGCTCGGGCCGAAGCCCGGCCCGTTTTCTAAACGGGCCGAGCTGAAAGCTGACCCCTAAACGACCCGGCCCGACATAACAATGTTTTTTAAGCGACATGAGAAGGAAGAGTTAGGTCGAACACATGTTCTGAAATACACAAATAATTCCGAACAATGCTTTTAATATGATTACATCACTCAAGATTCTGAATCTGTCCAAATACGTCTAAGAAACTGAGACGATACGTTCTACGACGTCTTCTATAATCAAATTATCATTTTGTAAGGAAATCATTAAATTATGTTAACAAAACTTCTGTTTCCTACCAACAATCCGCCACATCATCATAAATTATAAATTATAAATTCCAATCACCAACCACGTTATAATAATCCGAGGTGGAAACAAAGACAAACGAAAGACACGCTCTTTACATCCTTCTAGCACGTGCCCGACCGTACCTCGCGTGAGTCGACATAGGTCAGGCGCCCCCACGGCCTCTTTTGGCATATAATAAAAGTAGCCGTGCGTTTTGTAACCACTTTCTGTCCTTGAGGGGGAGTAGAGGGTCTCGTGTTTCCCACACACGTCGGACCTCCACACGACTCCGAGGACTCGTCGTCTCAGCAATGTAGACATCCTGAGCTGGTGGGATTTGCGATCATATTCCCTGTAAATGTTATATTTAATTGGTAGCTGTTTGCATTTTAGTACAGTTGTTTGATCGCTTTTCGGTTATGTCCTCGAGTTTTGATGATTTAATAAAACAATTTAGGAAATCACAAGTTCTTTTTATTTGGATAAACATGGTAATTAAAAACTATAAATCTTTTTTATGGTACTTAAAAGCTTTAAATCTTGTTCAGGTACATCTTGAATTCATTTTCCTTATGTGCATGTAGCGTTCGACTTTATTAGCATAGGAAGATGATAATGCCTTGCAAATGTGGTTACTTTTCCTTTCCACGCAAGAAGATTCTCATGATCACTACTACTTGCCATGTATTATTGCATAATTATTTTTTTTGAGTATGCTTCCTTGTTAAGGTTTTGTGATGTTATGTCACTTGGAACTGACCTAATTACAGGAGTGTATGACAAGAGTAATTTGTTTGCATACTTGAAAGTTGAAATATATTACTTTTTTAATTTTAGCAAGTTATCATTTGGAGTTGCACTACATGAAACTTCATTCTCAATCAATAGTTGTCCAACACCATGAATCCAGAATTATGAAGCCCAAGCCGTAGAGGTCCCAACTCCCAAGTTCAATAATCGATGAACCAGAGTTCAAAAGTTTGTGTAGTGGGTACTACTAATCCTGTATAAATTAATTTTATCTGCAATAAATTAGTATATTTCTAATAGAGAACTGGTGCACGTAAATTTCAAGAATACTATGATCTCTGTATACACATTATAATATTATATGCAAAAAAATCAGGGCGTTAGCAAAGAACTCTCAATTAGAGTCGATTATTTAACGAAACTGATCATTTATTAAACTTGTCAATGTACAAATGATTGGTAGCACGTAGCACAACAATATATAGATAGTGGTGTGATATGGTAGCACTAGTACCATATGATTCTTTTATTATATATATATACAGTAATTTTTATATTTAATATATATAAAAATTCAAAAATATAAATATAGCAATAAAAATAATAATTTCGAATTCTACTCGGATCGCGGTTCACACCTGCGATCCGTGGAGGCATGAATCTCAAGTGTAAACCGCGATCCATCACTTTTTATAAAAAAAATTGCATGGATCGTGGGTGTGAAACGTGATCCATCAGTCACCTTTTTTTGGATCCGTCATTTTTAAAATAAAAACAAAAAATCACGTATCGCGGGTCACACTCGTGATCCGTGATTTTTTTTTAATTTATGTTTTTGATTTTGTAAAATTATTTTTAATCTGTGTTTTAATTATTATTTTTTCAAAGCATGTTTTCTAATTGTTATTATTTTTTAAAATTTTAAGATTTTGTTTTTAATTTTTTACTACATCGACTCGTTGCAAACATTTTTGGAGGTCAATGCAGCAAAAAAATAAATAAAGTTAAAAAAATAAATAACAATTAGAAAACATATTTTGAAAATAATATATATTAAAAAAACATATTAAAATGATTTTCAAGAAAACAAAACATAAAATCATAAAACTAAAATCACTAAACCTAAATAATTAGTTTTTTTTATAAATATTCCTATATTTATAATTTTGATTTTTTTTATATATAAAAATTACGATATATATATATAGATATAGATATATATAGATATATACATATGGGGCTTAAGAACTTGTTATTACGTATATCAACCCGAAGAGAATCATTCTCAAAACCCACGTTCACATGTAATGTTCTTTGGAGAACTGGCATGGATCCCATGCCTTCTTTGGAGAAAAAAAGGCATGATTTTTAACATTTGGACTTCAATTTTTGCCGATCAAATCCCAGGATCGTGGACGTTGTGTGTTTTATTTTAAGTTGACCATTCGGTTTCATGATATTTTTAAGTTGCCCAGGTTTTTTACGGAATCGTGAATGTTGCTACACGAGTACTGAGTACACTTTCATTTTCTTTAAACAATAAAATAAGCTACAACGAGTACTGTTGTTGTAACTTCCACAGAAAATTCTTCGTAAATCCTTGTTTCCAAAATTTTGAGCATATGACGGTAAATATCTTTTGATTGTCAAGTTATTCATACGTTGTTTTTAAGGATTCGTTAAAATTAAAAGTGAAACCAGCAGCCGTGTTTCCTTTCCTACTTTATCAACTGGCGGATAACGTTACGATTCCCCAAATGATATCAACAGAAGAATGGCTTGGCTTTGAAAAGATATTTCTGAAATTAAAAGAAGTTATATTACAAAAAAAATCAACATTTAAATATCATATCCATAACATGTCTTAATTTGCCGATTAAGTTGTTTCATGTAATGAAAGTCGAGGGATAAGAATCCTTGCATCCTTTTATACTTCTATTTGTGTACCCTTCTATTATTATTGGGAACTACTAAACGTCGCCCCAAAACTACTTAAATCGCCCCTTGAAATTACCAAATTGCCCTTAAGAAACTTAAAAAACAAATTTTTTAGGGGGAGGCGTCTGCCGGAGACGCCTCCCCATAGGAGGGAGGCGTCTGCCGGAGACGCCTCCCCATAGGGGGGAGGCGGCTGACACAGACGCCCGACCCTTGGGTCGGGCGTCTGTGGCGGACGTCGCCCCCCTATGGGGAGGCGTCTCCGGCAGACGCCTCCCTCCTATGGGGAGGCGTCTCCGGCAGACGCCTCCCCCTAAAAAAAAATTTTTTTTGGGGTTTTTTTTAATATTAATAGAAAATAGGGTTTACATTATCAAATTTAATATGTTTGTACATTATATAGTGTGAATTGATTATCAAAAAAATTAAAAGGTAGAATACTCATCATAAAAAAATAACAGTACGACAGAGAAACAAACACAAATACGAAAACAAACGTACGACAGATAAACAAATACAAGTACGAATAGTAAGTGTACGACAGAAACGAGAATACAATAATAAGAGTAAGATACTAATACTCTAACTACTTATCAACCTAATCATGGTCGGGGATGCCCAACTGAGAATGTCACGCCTGTATCAAGTGACCATCATCTACACAAGCAGCTCTGCTGTACTCGTCTGACATCTCGTCCTTCTTCGCCAGGATCGGCTACACAGCCCAAATCATCTTACCCATCCACTGTACATAACAACCCCATTAGTAGACACTAAACATCACCCAAAAATTACTTAAATCGCCCCTGAAAATTACCATTTTAACCAAATTAAAAAAAAAATAGGGGGAGGCGTCTAAGGCAGACGCCCCTCCATAGGGAGGAGGCGTCTGTCGTAGACGCCTCCCCATAGGGGGGAGGCGTCTCCGACAGACGCCTCCCCCCTATGGAGGGGCGTCTGCCTTAGACGCCCAGGTAAGTGGTTTTTTTTTTTTGAAAAAATATACATCGGGGGAACCGCTGGTTGCTTTTCTGGTCTCCGAGACATTCGAGATATTGTGCATGAGGTATAGGAAGAGAAAACGGTGGTAAAAAAGTGAAATTGTGACTTATATAAGCCTAAATAAGGTCAAGGGCAAAAAGGTAATTTGTTAGGGCGATTTAAGTAATTTTGGGGCGATGAATAGCAATTCAGTTATTATTCTACTTAGTTTTATCTGTAAAAACTTATTGTAATTTTTATTATGGGAATTACTATTCATCGTCTGATTTTACTTAAATCGTTCGTCTCAATTATTCTTTTGCCTTTATAATCCATTTAATATTTATTATATCCCATAAAAATAAACAAAATCAGGGCGTCTTAGTCAGACACTCCCATGTTTTTTTAAAAATCTTGAATTTATACGGTGTGTTATTTCAAATTATTTTAAGTTCCGTTGCAAGATTTTGGTAGTGACGAGGTAGGAAAAAAACATAAACGTAAAAAAACGGGTAAACGAATCAATATCCGGAGTACAATAATATGGTGTCAAAAAAAACGTCCCCTACAAGGGTTGTCGCCCCCTGCCACCCCCTCGCATTCATACTCTGATTTTATTTTTCATGGTTATTTTTTGTTATTGTATGAAAAGAAAAATGATAATGAAAAATGATAATTAACACGAACAATTTAAGTAATTTACGGACGACGTTTAAGCATTCAGTTTATAAGATGATATCATAACAATTAACAACGTAGTACGTAAAAACCCACTTGCAAAATTTCCAACCGAATGCCAACAAGATAAGGCCCTCAACTGCAAAAACACCATCCCAAGATAAAGCATAAATCCTTCCCCACCAAGGACGGCACCACACCCCTCCCCTCCCTCCTCCAGTCCACTCCTTCGAAAGAAAAAAAGGAAGAAAAAAATCTTCCCTCCACCACCACCCCGACGATGACCACTCCTTCCCCCTCCGACCTCCTCCGGCCCATCCTCCCCATCCCACCCGACTCCTACGAGGAGCAAGCCTACAGCTCCACGGACAAGATCCCCATCTCCGACTCCGACTCCGACTCCCTCCCCAAGCCCACTCCCCCCTTCTCCCTCCGAAAATTATGGCTCTTCACCGGCCCGGGCTTCCTCATGAGCATCGCCTTCCTCGACCCCGGCAACCTGGAGGGCGACCTCCAGGCCGGCGCCATCGCCGGCTACTCCCTCCTCTGGCTTCTCCTCTGGTCGACGCTCATGGGGCTGCTGGTTCAGCTTCTCTCGGTAAGGGTTGGGGTTGCCACTGGGAGGCACCTGGCGGAGCTGTGTAGGGAGGAGTACCCGCGGTGGGCCGCCGTCGCGCTGTGGGGGATGGCGGAGCTTGCGCTTATTGGGGCCGATATTCAGGAGGTCATTGGGAGCGCCATTGCCATTCGGATTTTGAGTCGGGAATTCGTGCCGCTCTGGGCCGGGGTGCTCATCACTGCCTTTGATTGGTATGGTGTTTGGAGTTTGGATTTTCTGTTCTTTTCTTTTCGTGTGATTCGAGGAGTTTTAGTTGAATTAAAATTCGCAAATGTCAGAAACTCAGATTAAACAATTTGGAGCAACGGGGAATATGCACCAGTATCTGAATATAGAAATGCGTCGGGAATTCCAGTTTCTAAAGGGGTCCAAATCTGAGAGGTTAAAACCGCCTTAGGCAATTTTTCGAAATCTAGTGGAGTCACCACCCTCGGTCTGAATATAGAAATGTGTAGGGAGGATTGTATGAAATATAAAATATAGACCAACGTACATAGGCAATTTTTCGAAATCTAGTGGAGTCACCACCCTCGGTCTGAATAAACATAATTTGGTTGTCAACTGAACTCTAGTAATCTTTTAAGCATTGATATTTTAATATACTGAAATGTATTTAATTTAAGAGGTATAGTTGACTGATGTTCGGCTTAAAGTTTGTGGTTATTATTTCGTATTTCAATTGCACAGTTACTATAAACTGGGTGTTAATCAAAAATTTAGGTGTCATTCGAGGTTTAGTTGGAACTGGCTTGTCTGCGAAGTTCTGCTCAAAATATCTATGTTATTTGTTGCACATTGCATCTTACACGTGAAATCTTTGGGTGCAGTTTCATCTTCCTTTTCCTTGAGAACTATGGCGTTCGGAAGTTGGAAGTTTTTTTTGCCGTTCTGATTGGCGTAATGGCAGTTTCTTTTGGTTGGATGTTTGGTGAAACCAAACCTAGCGCAAAAGAACTTCTGATAGGTACTTATCTGCCTGAGAATTGATAAATTTTACCGATGTGTTGCTCATTTATGATACAAGTTTTGCAGCTAAATAATTGCTTTCCTTGATTTTGCTAGGTGTCTTGGTTCCAAAACTAGGGTCAAGGACGATTCGGCAAGCTGTCGGTGTTGTGGGTTGTGTCATCATGCCCCACAATGTGTTCTTGCATTCTGCTCTTGTACAGTCAAGAAAGATTAAAACCCATAAGACACATAGAGTCCAGGAAGCCCTGAATTACTACTCCATTGAATCCGCAATTGCTTTGCTTGTTTCTTTCATCATAAATGTGTTTGTTACGACTGTCTTTGCTAAGGAGTTTTATGGTACAAAGGAGGCAGACACAATTGGCCTCGTGAATGCTGGTCAGTTCCTTCAGGAAAAGTATGGAAGAGGAATTTTCCCTATTCTTTATATCTGGGGAATTGGTCTTCTAGCAGCTGGACAGAGTAGTACAATTACAGGTACATATGCAGGTCAATTTATCATGGGAGGTTTTCTCAACCTCCACCTGAAGAAATGGATGAGGGCAGTGATCACCCGAAGCTTTGCAATTGTACCCACTATATTCGTAGCAATTTTTGTAGACAGTTCCAATTCAACACTGGATGTCTTGAATGAGTGGCTTAATATTCTTCAGTCAGTTCAGATTCCATTTGCTCTTATTCCACTTCTCTGCCTGGTCTCCAAGCAACAACTAATGGGCGCCTTCACCATTGGATGTTGTCTCAAAGTAAATCTTGCTTACTTAAATGGACTTGTTCTTCCAATTGTTTTATTATTTTCAACTGCTACAACTGTTGTTTGTTATGGCATTTCTGTTTTGACATGCATCAAGTGACTATTTTCTTTAGTTTTACGAGTAGCCAACTACTTAGACTAGACGATGGAATATGATTTAATGAATTCGGTCCTCTCTGTGGCTAGAATTGTACTCATTCTGGAACTAGAGAGGTGGCTAGGTTTGAGACAAAAGTAAAAGATACATGACAAGTAAAATTCAAAAAAGCAATACTTCATGAACAAAAATAGAATGTGCCCAATTGAATGTGTGACTTAGCAAAGTATCGACTGATTGTAAGTAGTTGCCCAATTGTATTGAGTTTTTTAGACCCATAATACTCATCATTTGTCTTTAGAGTAGAATTCTCAGATATTGGTTTATTTACTTTCCATGATTTGTAACCAATTCGACATAAAAAATCTATAAAGCTCAGTGTGTTAATGTGCGGCCTTATACTCATAGTATGCGGCCGCACAATGCGGTCCAGAGGGCTGGGGTCGCATATGCGGTCGCACAAGGCTTGGTGGAGGGGGCGGCGGGGTAGGTGATGGGAGAAGAGCTTTGAAGAAGAAAAAAGAGGACAGGGGAAGATGGGGAAGAAGTCAAGAAGATAGATGAGGAAGAAGAAGGATTGTGCTTGGGTAGGGGACAACTTTTTTCCGATTTTTTATTTTTTCGATATTTTTCCACACAAAAAAAAGTTGTGCAGGCACTTATGCGACCCTGGGGCACCTAGCCGCACAGGTCGCATATGCGAATTCAAAACCTTGATAAAGCTTGTTATTAGTTGTGTGAATAGGTTTATGCCAAACATTATATTTCCTATTAGTAGTTGTGTTAAGTGAGGTTAGGTCGCATACCACAAGGAGTTCTTCACCACAAAAGCTGACTTGTATGGGAGACTTGTGAGCCTTTATAACCGACAACGCATATTAATTTTACCCGATGTGGATCTATTCCGACATGATCTGGCACTAGAAACTATCAAAGAATTTGCGCATGGAAAACACATCGGATTTTTTTGGACACAACCGGGTTCACACGCTGTAGCCAAGTACAACCGGATACTGGGCTCACACGTCATAGGTGGATACAACAAGGTTCACCCATGTTGGATACAACGGGTTCACACACGATGGCCACAACCAAGTTCGCACATAATTGATCTATATTTTTTAGGCAGATCCCACATACAATCCATTCTGATACCATGTTAACTAAGGTTTGGTTAGGTCCCACAAGGAGCTTTACACCTCAAGAGTCCACTTGTAGGGGAGATACTTGTGAGCCTTTATAACACATTTAATTACCCAGTGTGGCACTATTTCAACAACTTGTTAATAGCACAACGTGATATATTAAGTTTCTGGGCATGATTTTCCTTTTTAATAATTGTTTGATTGATTGCTTCCGGAGCTATAAAATCAATATTACCCTTGAAATCCTGTTATACTAGTGCATAGTTTAGACGTGAAAATAATTCTGTAGTCATTGCCAACTCTTACTGTTTGGCTTTTGATGTTTGCAAGTGTTCACAAGGTATTATCCGAGTCGCTTGACAAACTTGCTTATCCGTTGCTCATCAACCTTGCAGGTAGTGACCTGGATTGTTGCTGTGTTCCTAATCATTATAAATGGTTATCTTCTAGTGGAGTTCTTCGCAAATGAAGTCCACGGCCTTCTCTTTGGCACTTTGATAGGAGTTGTCACGACATTATACGTTTCCTTCATTATTTATCTTATTTTGAGGGAGATCGCTCCACCTACTTGGATTGTCTCCAAAGTTAACCAAAGGCTGGACGGTGGTGGAAACTGAAGCAAATGATGTGTCTGTCCTCCTATTGTTGGAGGAGATGTTCTACAGAGCTCCATTTTGCAGAAGGCAGTAAAAACTTTATGTTGTCTAACTCAAGTAGAAATCTCTTAAGAGTTGGGAGTGGTTCCATGCTACAATTGACTTTGCTACAAATATTTCTCTATACTTGGATTCATTTGTCCTGTGAATCTGGTACTTGCTGTAATTTAAACAAGATGGGGGAAATGTATTGATGATCTTATCATCTTGTGATCAGTTGGTGACCCATTAGAAATGACTTTCTTGTAAATGTCAATTGCTGTCTAGCAACTTCTTATGAAAGATGGTAAGAAGGGTTGTGTGTATTTGTCTTTAAACTCCCACCATTCAAGCTGATTTCCTCTAAAGACGTCAGTTTGGAGCTGAACTGTATTATTTTTCCATCAGACAACACGATGTCTGAGTGGTGGTTATTTAATTGATAAAAAAGGTTTGCCAACTATATGAGCGAATATGGTTAAACTCATACAAGCAAATCCTCTATGTTTTTTTTTGGGGCCATACGAGCATTAAAGAAACTCTCGAAAATATCTGTAACAAGAAATTGTGAGATTCACCGCCGAACTCATGTAATGTGTTGAGAGATGCAAGTTTTACGAGATGGGCTGGACGTAGGCTGTTCAATCTCAAACATCTCTGTACGTTTTGGGGTCAAAAGGTTGGATGTAAACCATACTTCGGGTAATATTCAAATCCCACTCCAACAACGAGTCCAGCCCATAGTAGTCCTTATTTGGAATCTGAGTCTGGATGGCACAGTCGAAGCCCCGTAAAAAAAAATCGATAAGGTAAGTCAAAAGAAAGTTGTATAGTTTCAACTTTCAAAGCGCAATTTGAATTTCAAATTCTCTGTATTTTTTTCAAAAGATGAAAAGTATATACCATGTTATTGTCAATTAGTTAGTTTTTTTACCATCGTGACCCTCATAGAATTTACAGTGACATCGGCGTAATTGTTATTCTGTTACTAACATATTCCTTTTGGACGATTTACTCATAAAATAAAATAAATAGCTGTAAGAAATGGGAGTACTAATCTAGGTCTCAGTATGCAACAATATCAGCAGCTTACCAGCGGCCGATGATTATTTAAGGAAAATATTTATTGGACGTGGTCGTCAAGGACACATGTAAAAAGGACAATTTTCTATTTAAAATGACAACCCCCTTACGTAAAAATGTACCCAGAGAAGTGATGAAATACACTGCAAAATATCGAACAAATTCCGTGTTTAAAAAGGACAACCCTCTATATAAAAAAGACACACCATGTTTAAAAATGTAGCACGTCCTAGACACCCCGCGTACGTGTATAAGGGTTCATTATTTAATGGTTGCACTACATTTAGCTGATGTTTTTAGTTAAACATTCAGTTTCACATTTCAATGGCAATTTCGGGCAACTTGCTGCTGCGTAGTTTCTTCCTATTCAAAGGTTTCCAGGCACGAAATTTGAATTGGACTGCTAATGATACCAAAAGTTTTGTATATTTTCTTGGTCACACCTAATTTTAGACTTAACTTACAGTTACAGATAGGGGTGTAAACGAGCTTAAACGAGCCGAGTCCACAGTGTTTGACCTTGACTCGTTTAATAAACGAGCCGAGCTCAGGCTTGGCTCGTTTAATAAACGAGTCAGATATCATGTTTGGGCTTGACTCGTTTATTAAACGAGCCGAGCTTGATCTTGGCTCGTTTGCTCGTTTAAAAATTTCAACAAATTTTTCAGCTCTTTTAAGCTTGTTTAAGGTTTGATTAACTTGTTGTAAAATATAATAATTGCATTTTATAAATATTGTTAGCATATAAATGGAAAATTTTATAAATTATATGTTCTACTTTTAAGTAATTGAGATATATAAAATAATATATTTATTTGTGACATATATGTAATATGTGTATAAACTTAAACAAGCTCTTATCGAGCTGATCGAGTCGAACTATGACTTGACTCGTTTATTAAACAAACAGATTTTGGTGTTTGAACTTGACTCATTTAATCTATGAATCGAGCTCGAGACGAGTTTTATCGAGCCGAGCTCGAACAGAATTTGAGAGCCTGGTCACAGATATGAGCATCTTTTCTACAGCTGCCTTTGAAGATATACTTTAATTTGCTCTGGCACGAGGGAGGTGGTTAGGTAGGGGATTCCTGCACCATAATATCATGTTGTTTTGTTTGACCAGCTTCGCCCATGCTCTCCAAATCTCCAATTATAAACTTGGGAAGTTGGGATATGTATAACTTTGTAATCCATTCAAATGTGACGTGCGAAGTGAGTGATGGTGGCGGTCGAATTTGCTTCACTTTGTTGACCGGAAGAGAAACTGAGAGGCATCTCATCATAGTGGAGACTGGAGACATGGCTCATGTGCTAAATAATAAATTAATAATCATTAAAGATGGAAATCAATTGCACCACCCTCTATTGTCTCTGTCCACCACAAATCCACGATCTTCCGACTTCTCATGTCATTGTTCGTTGCTCAACTGGTCCAAAAAAAAAGAGTTCACCGCTCAACTTCAGCATGATGTCATCAGGTACATTTATCATAATCCTTCAGTTAGCTACTATGATTTATCTTTGTTTATTGACACAAACAGAATCGCTAATCGTTATTTTTTTTTGTAAGTGGAAGGTTTTTTATTATTAAAAAGGACAACGTAACCGTACCGCATCCCATTGATCACGTATTGTTACAAGTGCATGGGTCTAATCCACATCTCCATCCGAGTCAATTAACTGATATTTTTTACTGGTCGTCGTAAAAAGTCTGCTTGAGATGTTGACATTTTGACTTCAGAATCATTACACAGTATTACACAATAATTGCGTCCATTTATACACACTTTTATCCACCCAACGCAGAAACTTCCTTAACTAACCTCCCCAGCGATTCAAAGCTCTCTTCCGCTGGGTACGTGGTTTCACACACCCTGATCATAAGATCTGAATCCTAGCAATGTACTTTATTTAATACTAATGCGTTCCGATGAAAACGGTGTTGAATCACCCCTAGTTTGAAGTCGTAACACGTCTGTCCTAAGTGGGGCGGGTGCAGGAAATTCTGGGTCATCAAAAAAAAATCAACACTCTCTTTACTCAACGTTATTTTTTTGTACCTCATTTTTATTATTTCACAGTAATAAATTATTTTTACAATTACTTAATCTAATTAAATAACAAGTATTACGATTAATACTACAAAACATATATTGATAATTAATAATTGACAACTACATATTACAATAATTGAAGCTTAAAATATTAAAATACATATTACAAAATTATTGTTAATTTACATTCTCTCTGTAGCGTTGTCATATATTCTCTTTTAAATCAGATATCAAAACCAAATGTTATCGTCTATCGCGAACTTGATCTCTATTTTCCAGATATATGTTAATATCTACGATACGATAAGTGTAATACTGAAAATGTTCCTCATTCGAACTTCCACGGATATTTTGAGGTTGATCCTAAATAAATTCATTTATATCAGTCAAATGATAGTAAGAGTCACGTTCATCCTCCACGCTCATATTGTGCATGATGATGCATGAAATCATTATTTTATTAGGCATTTGAGGATTCTATGCAAGAGATGACATTTTCACAATCATGAATATAGCTTGAATCACTTCGAATGCGTTTTCTCCATCCTTTCACGCTGCTTCCTGAACCTAAGCGAATAATCTATCTTTCGAGGTTTGAGGAATAATGGTTGATTGGATAAATGTAACCAATATCGGATAAATACAATATGTAAGATAGTAACTCATATCATACTAAGAACCGATTACTACATAAGTTAAAGATGGTGTTTGACCTTACAAAATATCATTGAAAATCGGAGATCGTTGAAGGAAATTCAGATCATTACACGAACCTGGGATATCGAAAACTGAATGTCATATCCATAGGTCATAAGATGCAACAAATTCAAGAATAAGTGTTGTCTTACCATTTCGTCCTTCATATTGTCCATTCCAAGCAGCTGGACAATTTTTCCATTCCCAATGCATACAATTGATACTCATCATCATGCTTGGAAACTCTCTTTGCTCACAAACTTGGAGTATTCTTGCTAATGACACATTCGTTTTAATTTTTGATGGTGTTAAGAAAACTAAAAAAAGGAAAAGCTCTAATACATGATCGGGGAGTCGGTCTTGCTTACGCATTATGTGCTAAACTTGTATATATACTTCAAAAATTAGAGAAGAAAACATAAAGCATGAGGAACAACGAGCAAAATGTGTCTGAGCGAAAGTTGAAGATAAAGTAAGATATCCGGAAGTTGGAAATGAAGCTTGAAGAACGAATGCTCACAAAGATGGTAGATTTGGCGGAAACTATTGAGTTAATGTAGGTTAATTTTTATCACTGTTGACATAAGTAGTATTTTCTATATATTGTGTTTTACAATTTCAGTAAGTTTGTACGTCGTAATGTATCAGCGTTGTACTTTAATTTCTAGTAATTAAATGTATTTTAAATTTCTATATCATTTACTGTATATTTACTAAAACAAATTAAGAAGAAAAAAAACTATAAAACCTAATATAAAAAAATGAAAAAAATGACATTACAAAAACAAACAAAAAACGCTGGAGCAGCCCCGCCTGGGTTTCCACCTTAAGGTCGTGGAAATCTTGGGCGCACGATTATTTTGCCCCGTAGTGGGTGGAAGCTTGGCATTACGAGGATGGATGGGAAAGAATCATAATTTTGCAACCTGTGTTCTTCAGGCATTCTGTCGATCTATGGTCTAGAGAAGGAGATGAAATTCTTCAGAATAAAAACAACAAAGAGACAATGATATAACGACATTGCTTGAGCTCCTGAGAATTGAGAATTCCTGCCGCAGATAGAAACAATCTCTAGGTCTGTCACACACCTGAATGTTTTAACGGAAGCTAACATGTATTTTTCACTTTCAGTGGTCTCCCAAACAAATTTTATGGTAAATTTCTGACAATACCATCGGCTTGGCTACAAGACCATCCGTAACCATGACATCCATGAACTTTCTCTTTCTTCTCTCTCACATTCACATGAGCTTTCTTTCTTATCTACTTTAGTTTTCTGTCTCCCCAACCCAATTTCTTCTCTTTCATATACTATTCACCTCTTAATCACAACTCATCTCTTTCATCTACATCATTTCGGGATCAAACTTGGGAAAAAAATTGAAAATTTCTAAAAACTTAAAACAATTAGAAAACTTATCTTCAAAACAAAAACAAAAGATTCAAACTAATTTTTAAAAAATCATAACAAAAAAATTACTTTAAAAAATGTGCCAATCATTGACGACTAGGTCGCCCCTAATGAGGGTGCGACACGGTCGCCCCGCGTGGGACGACCACTTTATTGATGGTCTAACAGCAATAAACTTATACACATTATAATTATTTTTTAATAACGTATCCGATGACTCGACATTTGTAAAGTTTTTTCATGTACGATTGATTGACCTGGACGTGGTTAACCATGGCCAGGATATATATATATATATATATATATATATATATATATATATATATATATATAGTCAAGCTCTAGTGAGCCCAGTGCTCATCAAATTTAGTTTAAAGTCTCCTACAATCTCATCATTGGATCTTAGTTACTGTTAATCTCACCATTCATTAGCATAACCATTTTTTTCTTAATCTACTTTACAATTTGAAATGAGTGGTAGATATTGTGGGGACTTTAATTTAGAAAAATTAAGCTTTAGACTCACTAGAGAATTCCTACATATATATATATAATGTAACAAGTAAAAACGCAACTTTAAGACCAATTGACTATACGTGAATTTGAGAATGATCACTTATATTATCTTTTAAAGAGTAATAGGCTAACAAACTTCCGGTTGCAATGTTGTCTGGGTAGATTATATATGGTGCCAACCACATAGAAACCGGACGATTTGGGCAATTGTGTAATCAGCTAAGGAATGATACCTTATGGCAGTGATCAGTTGATCACACACTACTATCGACCTCTTGTGAAGGCATGCAACAATATTAATAACGTACCCCCTACAAGAACACAAAAAACATTGTCCGTTGCTAAGCATTATTCGTAATTTTCTTATCTTCTCCTGACATGCTCATTAAATAGATTATGCAGTACTAAACAGTATCGGACAAACCACAGACAGCATAATTATACGATGATGGATACGTGCTGAGACATTGGGATCCAACAAGACTCCATGTCCAGGGTACACCAAACAGTATCGGACTACATTATATTAACGTCCAGATTTTAATTCCATGACCATGTTTTCTAAATGACAATGCACGTCATCAGCACATGTGACATGTTCTAACTTTTTTTTCTTCCTTTGTTGACAATATATTCTAACTTCTTTTTGTTCCTTTTTTTAGTTTTCTGGAAGCAATACACCCAAAAAAACTTTTAGTTCATCTATCCATACCTACCGAAAGTGCTGTCAAAGACAACACTCCTCTCCTGGTCTCCTCCGTCTCAGCCTCCCATGCCAACAGACGAGGATGAGTGTAGGTCACGAGGCCACAGCCGACCAGCAACGTCTGACGAGTGTACTATTGACTGATTAATCGTCGGTCGTGCTCTAATCCGTTTGCCTACCTCCATATATATGTAATATGTATTCATGATAAAAATGGATACCAGGGGAAAAAATGAAAGAGATAATGAAGCATTTCATTCGTATCTTTTGACAGATCCCAAATTCAAAAATATATATTAAAAAAAACTTAACCAAAGGAAGAAGAGAAATTAATCATCCTTATTTATCAAGTGGGCAAACAACAGCAAGAGACGAAATTACGCATCTCTTTCTCATCTTTAGCAGTCATGACACCAACTGACACACCCCAACTAGCATAAACAGTAGATCTAATTAGTACATTCACAAACTGTTACGACCAAAACAGATACTATAATTCCATGTGCATCATGCAAGACAGTGGCTGGACCATTTTCTGAGTGATTAAGGAACCTCACTGTAGTTTCTCATTCGTTTCCGAGCGAAGTTTTGCGTGGACCATATTGACTTATACAAATCTAGACCCTATTTGGAAAAGTCAGTTCTCTACTAGGAATTGATTGTTGATACTGTTAATGGTTCTGTGCCCATGAAAATAATTAATCAAGAAGTAGATTTCCATGCCAACAATATGGCAAATCAATTTCGTAACATTTAATGAGTTCTGAATTATTTTTATCCCAAACTCCCTATTCCTAGCAACAAAGGACAAAATTGTCATGAATTTCCACCTACTTTAGAAATAATATAGCCGTGTAAAATTCTTCTTGTAGTGGTATTTGATCTATTTTCTCTCTCTTCCTTGTTGCTTGGTACTTTGGTAGTGTTGTCTCTACACATGTTACCAGGTTAGTATTCCACTTTCAGTAGATTATAATAAAATTAAACTCCCATAACATTTGAAAATTAGTTCTTATGAAAAATTTCGTTCACCGTGTTCAGTTAAGAACAGACGAATAATGTCTTCCACGTAATTTGTTACCTCCCGGCCCAACTTGCGAAGGTTTTTTTTACTAGGCCACTTGGACATATAGTTCTTGATATTTGTCCACGTACCTATATTACTATTGATTTTGGGGAAATCAAGGAGATCAGAATCTAGTAAGCTAAATAAATAGACTATAGGTAATTTTATTCTGTAACAACTAAACGAAATTTTAAAATTAATGGAAATCACCTTACCAAGAGGTTAGGTTAGTTTATTAGTGTGCTTACAAAGGAAAATATAAAATGTTTTGTCTGATATGGTTCAAGTTATGACGAGTTCAAGTAAAGATGCGTGTGAGGTTAGATTAAGAGATCTATTGATTATTACATACAGTTCAATTAAAAGTATACATATAATTTAGTTGATCACATTAATGTCATACTTAATGGACTGTCATGTTTGACTTCAGTTACCTATTCAAGTAAACAATTTGTCAACCAAGGTTCGTATTTAGTATCCTAGTCAGACACACATGGGAGGGGGTGTTTTTTTTGCAGACGTTCCGGTTTATTTTACGGGATAAATGGAAATTAAATGAAAAATGAATGACAAAATAGTAATTAACGCGAACGATTTAAATAATTCACGGATGATGTTTAGTAACACCGAAAAACAATCGAACCATGTGAGGAGATTGTTCTCCCCTGCCACTTCTCAAAAAATTGGAACTATATGTGTGGTCATATTATGGGCAAGATACGTTGAGAAGTTGTTTTCTTCGCCAACCCACGATTTTCATTTCCTCCCAACCATGCATATTTCTTTCTTTTCAGGGTACGAAAGCATGCATTAATCTTATCCAAAGAGATAATATTTTTGAACTATATATATAATAAAATATATCCAACCAACAAGCTGTCACTTCCTTCTTTTTCTAGCCAACAGTAAGTAGACTGCATCCAAAATATATGATCCTTTTATTCCTTTATGTGAAAGAAGATGACTAGCTCTGATGTATATATATTACAGAGTGGAGTCAAAATATTTATTCTCCTTTTGTTTCTGAAGAGAAAGTTAAGTGATTGTTGTTAAACAATACGATAACTAACTTAATATGATATGATATCTGATCATGGGAAATTTCCGCAATTGTACTTACAAAAATCTCCATAAAAGACTACTAGCTAACACCTTTAAACGCTTCCACTTGGAAGTAGATGTTCCATAGCCAACATAATAATTTCAACTTCCTAATATAATACAACCGCAAAGTTTCAATATATGCGGTTTTGGACATGGGTTTCGCACTCTTTTTCTCCTTTTCATCAAACAAAAGGATTATAAGCTAACCGACAAGTATAGATAGATGATTAAAGATATATATATATATATATATATATATATATATATATATATATATAGATAGATAGATAGAAAAGGTAAGATGACGGGAGTACAGCAGCTACCAAGAAAGATACAGAGCATCCAAACACCTCACATGGTGTGGTCGTGGAAATCATCCCAAACCAATAAAGCCAAAGTCACCGCAATGCACGGCGCACTTGGATCTATTCTTTCGATGTCTTACATTATAATTTTTAATTTAAATTTGGTTTCCCTAAAGGCAATTATTAGAAAGGTATTAATGTCTATTTACTCTAATTAATATTGGTTAGAATGGTCTACCGACAAAGGTGAACCGCGAAACCAACGTACAAAAACGGAGTAAGAACCCAGGGCAAATCAAAATTGATTCAAAATATGAGCCAAAATGAAAAGGCAAACAAAAAACAAGCAATCCGTACTACAAAGAAACTACGCCACGTAAGATTTATGTGGAAAACATTTCATTGACGAGAGAAATGAAAGAAACCATGATCGCAATGATACGATCAGTTTTCCACCATAAGTCAACAAGTACAGTGGGAAAACCAATTGCACATAATATAAAATTTTACCTCTCATGAACCGTGTTGTTGTTTACCTTCAATATGTGAATTAAGTATTTGTGTAGGAAAAAAAGACAATCGGTCGACTGGTACTTAAGTTTCGGTCGACCGGTATTGCACTTTCTCTTCCACGAAAAACTTCATGGAAATTTTCGATCAACCGGTAGGTCTTATCCGGTCGATCGTTCTGCATTTGGACGTTCAGGAAAACTTCCTGGAAATTTTTGGTCAACCGGAACTTCTCACTCAGTTGACCAGTTGGAGTGATGTGACATTGCCTGGAAATTTCCGGTCGACCAAAGGCGCGACAGTCGACCGATGGAGTTCCAGATCACGCTACACTTTAAGCTTCCGGTCGACCGTTGCACTCGTTCGGAACAGTTCTACCTACGTTCTACACTTTTCTCCACCTGATTTTGGTGTAATTAATACTTGTTTTGGCCTAGTATGCAAATACAATTTCGTCCCCTTTTGTAACACATCTTATTACTATTGTCTACTTTGCATTCTTGAGAGAAAAGAGAGAGAAAACATACTTGTGGATTCGTTAGGAGCAAACTCAGCCGGGAATTTTCGCCGGTTGTTTGTGTGTTCTGTAAGTCCATATTGTCATACGTTTTCTCTATAGTAAATTGAGATTGTATCGTCCGTGATTTTTCCACATTGGATTTCCACGTTATTGAGATTGTATGGTAGAGGTATCCTCGTACTCGCCACATTTATTAAACGGGTAAAACAGGTATGTGTAAATGAGTATAATTTTTTTAATGGGTACAGAAATCGTATTCGTACCCTTACCCGCATAATAAATGGGGCGGGTAAACGGGTAACACTCGCCCCAATTACACCCCTAGATGATGAGGTTGGTAAAGTAGAATTCGTAGTTCGTAGCAACGACGGTTGTTTGTTTGATAAGTTTGGGTTGGAGGAGCGATGAGACTCGAGGAGTTAGTATTCGTGGAGCTTCGCAAGGTCCATAGCTTCGGACAAAGACTTTGGCTCCAAAACTACTACTTATCGACGGATCATGGGATCAAGATTCGAATTTGGTGCGAGAGATTGTTCTACCATTTTTTCTTGATATGTATATGGTGAGGAATGTGTTACCTAGGTGGTGGTGATGTTGAGAAGTGGAGAAGTTGTTGCGGCGTATGTAGGTGTTGGGACTAAAGACATGTAACTTTGCACCAAATGAGGTAACATTTATGACCAGCTTCTTGAGTATTTGTGAGTTGTTGTAAGTGTGGTGACAGTTTGTGTCGTCTCATTGAACAACGATGCGAAGGCGAGCTACTTCTTCATCTAGGTGAGGGCGAAGTTCAATGAAAGCACCAAATGATATGACTCTTATTCAAGAAAGAGTAAAAACTCCAGAAAATTAGAAGATTAGGAAGAGGATAGGTCCCTTATTCGATGAAGGGATAAACTACAGAATTTGCGAAAGATAAAAGAAGATGAACAAAGATAACTTATTGTAACGTCCCAAAACAGCGGAATAAAATTTTCAAATATAAAACACAAACATACGACCGTCAACGGTCAACAAGGGCACGCTACAGGAAAAGTCAACAGAATATATATATATAAAATATCTCCACGTGGAAGTCATAATACAGAGTGTCAAAAGAGCGATTACAAGTCTAATACATAACTACAGTAATCGCTACCTCTACAAAAAGATGAAGAAGACAGGACCCGATCCCGGAGGCACTCCCCTCGGTCACCACCAACCTAAGACTGCCTGCGACCTGAAAATGAAACATAAAATCTGCCTGAGTTCCCGAAAGGAACCCCGTATGCCAACATCTCCTATATATACAGAAAAACAGATGAAAATGCCAAGAATGCACATGCAATGCAATCCGCCTCGGGCCCCATACATGCCCCAACCGCTGCGGACCATCTCCCAGCCGCGCCAGGGGCATGGGAAACATCCCCCACCCTGCCAATCCAGGCCCACACGAGGGGGGTCGCCGCACTCATCTCCCAGCCGCACACAGGGGCACAAGGGAGGCATCCCCCCTGCCAATCCAGGCCCACACGAGGAGGTCTCGGCTTTCCCCCACAGGGAAAGTGCATCCCCTTCCCCCACCAGGGAAGAAGGCATCTACCACCCACACAGGCATGGCAGGCATCCCTCTGCCGCACCGGCATCCACGAGGGGTCCAACAGCAACACGCTCTCGTCGTAGGTGAAATCCGTAGCTCCGAGGTCCGGTGGAGACCGTAGGCTCGGCAGCCGGTAGTCGCCTCTGCTCGACGTCACGCACGTGGATAAATCCACCAAGGAAAGATAATTCGACCCACCAGTCGAACAAGGTCAAATCTAGCGGTCGACCGTTTGGAAGGTCTACGCTATACGTTTTATATACATATATATCCTGTCGGTCGAACCAGGGTCCGTTCAACCGATAAGGAAAACTGCATGAATCCTGCCCACTGCATTCGGTCGACCGAAACTCTTTCGGTTGACCGGATCAGCAAACACTTCACTACAGGAAAAACTGCACGCGGTCGGTCGACCGGATCCAGAGCGGTCGACCGTTTAGATGGTCAACGCTCTTGACCGACTTTGCGCAGTTCGGTCGACCGGATACACATATTCGGTCGACCGCAGGCCTGATTATTCTATCTACAGGGTTCGGTCGACCGAAACAACCATCGGTCGACCGGGCTAATATGACCCTTAAGTTCCCGCTAAAATTTGGCATAAACGGTCGACCGTCACACAGACGTCGTTCGACCGTTTTCGGGCAGTAAGCAAATATATACTGATATCGGTCGACCGAACCTCACACGGTCGACCGAGGCACTACAATATCGCCACTGAACAGGCATCATTTAGACGATGTTCGGTCGACCGAAGCACCCAACGGTCGACCGAACAGGTCGTCTTCAACCTCAGTTCAGTGGTTTAACTCCGGGGAAAACGGCACCAACGCCGCCCCCTACACTCCCACACCTCTTGGGGAGTTACTATGAAGACTTGGCATACCTTTACAGACGATGAAGACCCGCCGGAGCCTCGCTCGCGCACCGCCGCCTCCTCACGCTCCTTCCTCGGGCTCGCCTCCACCACGCCGCCGGAGATCCTCTCCTTCCTCCTCTGGTCGCCGGGATGCAAGAAGAATGGGTGAGTTTTGGGGTGGAAAACGAATGGCAATCAAAAGAGCAAAAAGGGGGGTGAGAATTGGTTTATATAAACAAACCTAATACCTAACCCAATACACCCCACCATACCTTCAACCACTCTCACCACACTCCACTCCATACCTCCCTCACCCTCACTCTCTCTCTCACTTCACGTTCCACGTCCTTACAATCCACCCTCCTTAAAAGGATTTCGCCCCGAAATCAGAAAGGTAACTCACCGAAAAGCTCCGGATACTGCTTCCGAACTTCCTCCTCGATCTCCCAGGTGGCCTCGCGCTCACTGTGATGCTGCCATCTGACCTTAACCATCGGAATGGTCCTCCTCCTGAGCTGATGGTCCATCCGATCGATGATCTCAACTGGCCTCTCCTCAAGTGACAAGTCCTGCTGGATCTCAGGCACTGAAATCTCTATCACATGCGTCGGGTCTGCAACGTACTTCCTCAACATAGAAACATGGAAGACGTTGTGAAGGCCAGAGAACTGTGGTGGCAAAGCAACTCTGTAGGCGACCTCCCCGACACGGTCCAAGATCTCAAAAGGCCCAACATACCTCGGACTGAGCTTCCCTTTCTTCCCGAACCTCATCACTCCCCGAGCTGGTGAAATCTTCAGGAAGACGTGATCTCCAACCTCGAAGCTCAAAGTCCGTCTGCGTCGGTCAGCATAACTCTTCTGTCTGCTCTGTGCTGTAGCCAACCTCCTCCTGATCAGGTCAACCTTCTCTGCGTACATCTGCACAAGCTCTGGACCCACTAACTGCCTCTCGCCTACGTCACTCCAGCATACCGGCGATCTGCACGGCCTCCCGTACAATGCCTCATACGGTGCCATCCCAATACTAGCATGGTAGCTGTTGTTGTAGGCGAACTCGATCAGAGGTAGATGCTCATCCCAGTGTCCAGCCCAGTCCAGCGTGCAAGCCCTCAGCATATCCTCCAAAGTCTGGATAGTCCTCTCTGACTGACCGTCTGTCTGAGGGTGAAAAGCTGTACTGAATCTCAGACGTGTCCCCAGTGCTTGCTGCAGACTCCCCCAAAATCTGGATGTGAACCTCGGATCTCTGTCAGAGATGATGCTCACCGGTACTCCGTGCAATCTGACGATCTCCTCTACATACAGCTTCGCCAGACTCTCCAAAGGCAAGGTGGTCCTAATGGCCAGAAAGTGCGCCGACTTGGTCAGTCTATCGACTATCACCCAAATCGCGTCATGGAACCGCCTCGTCTTCGGTAGCCCCGTAACGAAGTCCATCGTCACGTGCTCCCACTTCCACTCTGGAAGCTCGATACTCTGCATAGGCCCAGCTGGCCTCTGGTGCTCGATCTTCACCTGCTGACAGACCAAACACCGACTCACGAACTCTGCAATGTCCCTCTTCATGCCTCTCCACCAGAAGTTCCGCTGCAGGTCCTTATACATCTTCGTGCTCCCTGGATGGATGGTGTACTTCGCTCTGTGTGCCTCCTCCATGATGTCATCTCTCATCCCATCAATCCTCGGCACCCAGATCCGTCCTCTGAATCTCAGACCTCCATCAACCCCAACACTGAAATCTGACCCCTCTCTGGCAGTCAACTCCAGCAAACTGGCCAACTCATCATCCTCATGCTGCGCCTGTACTACCTGTGAAACAGTCTGTGGCTCTACCCGCAATCCAGCTAACACTGCTCCCTCAGAGTCCCCAGTGAACGGCCTCCACTCTGCCAATGACTCAAGCAGTCTCCACTCCTGAAGGCACATGCCAGCAACTGATAGCTCCACTCTCCTACTCAAGGCGTCTGCAACTGAATTCGCCTTCCCCGGATGGTAAGAGATGGTGAAATCGTAGTCCTTAATGAACTCCAACCAACGACGCTGTCTCATATTCAACTCCTTCTGGGAGAAGAGGTACTTCAGACTCTGGTGGTCGGTGAACACCTCAAACTGCTCACCATACAAGTAGTGTCTCCATGTCTTCAGTGCGTGCACAACGGCTGCCAACTCCAAGTCATGCGTCGGGTAATTCCTCTCATGAGTCTTCAGCTGCCTCGAAGCGTATGCAATCACCCTCCCGTGCTGCATCAACACGCAACCCAAACCAATGCCAGACGCATCACTGTAGACCACAAAACCTCCTGTGCCGCTCGGCAGCGTCAAAACTGGAGCTGTCGTCAGTCGTCTCTTCAGCTCCTGAAAGCTGTCCTCGCACTTCTGGGACCAAACAAAAGTGACTCCCTTCTGCGTCAGGGCAGTCAATGGTGCAGCTAACCTCGAGAAGTCTTTGATGAAGCGACGGTAGTAACCCGCCAATCCAACAAAGCTCCTGATCTCCGTCACGCTCGTAGGGGCTCTCCACTCAGTCACTGCCTCTACCTTCGCCGGATCCACCGAAATCCCCTCTGCAGAAACGATGTGACCCAGAAATGCGACTCTGTCCAACCAGAATTCGCACTTCGAAAACTTAGCATACAACCTCTGGTCTCTCAAAATGCTAAGTACAATCCGCAGGTGCTCTCTGTGCTGCTCCACATCGGGTGAGTAAATCAGGATATCATCCACAAAGACAACGACACAACTATCCAAGTACTGCCTGAACGTCCGGTTCATCAGATCCATGAAAGCCGCCGGAGCGTTCGTCAACCCAAAAGGCATCACCAAAAACTCATAGTGCCCATATCTGGTCCTGAATGCAGTCTTCTGGACATCCTCCTCTCGGATCCTCAGCTGGTGGTATCCTGAGCGTAGGTCGATCTTAGAGAAGACCTTCGCTGACTGCAACTGATCGAACAGGTCCTCAATCCTAGGTAGGGGATACCTATTCTTGATGGTGACCTTGTTCAGCATCCTATAGTCAATGCACATCCGCAAAGACCCGTCCTTCTTCTTCACAAACAGCACTGGCGCGCCCCAAGGTGAGACACTCGGTCTGATGAAACCAGCCTCCATCAGCTCCTGCAGCTGCTTCTTCAACTCTGCCAACTCTGCGGGCGCCATCCTGTACGGGGCTTTCGACTGCGGTGAGGTGTCTGCTGCCAGCTCAATGCAAAACTCCATCTCTCGCGGAGGTGGCAATCCTGGAATATCATCTGGAAACACCTCTGTAAACTCCCGTACCACATCTATCTCGTCCAGCCTCGGAGACTCAGCCTCTGGAACAACCAGCGTCGCCAGAAACGCTCTGCAACCCTGCTGCATCAACTTCTGAGCCCTCAAAGCTGACACCACAATGCGGCCTCCTCTGTTCCTGACTCCTCTAATCATGATATCAGGCAACCCCAACCTCGGAATCAAAACCTTCCTCTCACGGCAAAGGACACGCACGTCATGCCGGGACAGCCAGTCCATCCCAAGAATAACGTCGAAGTCCTCCATCGGTAGCAAGACCAGATCTGCCGGAAAATCTTGGTCTCCCGAAACAACCGTGGCGCCGGGGATGAAGCTCCCCACAGTGCCCACCAGACCCAGGGGTGTGCTGACCTCCAAAGTGGCAGTCAACATCGCAGGGGTACGGCCCAACACTCCCGCAAATCGCTCCGAGATGAACGAGTGTGTCGCGCCACAATCAAAAAGCACTCTAGCCTCCAAACCTGCCACAAGAAGTGTACCTTCCACGACGGTGCTGGCGTCCCTCGCCTCCTCTGCCTGGATAGTGAAGACTCGTCCAGTGCGCTGACCCTGCTGCGGTGCTGCAGGTCTCCTAGCTCCGCCGCCACTGACACTCGGAAGTCCCGGAGGTCTGCTCGGTCCAGCGCCCTTGCTAGGGCAGTTCCTGACGATGTGGCCCTGCTGACCACAACCATGACAAGTAATCGACCCAAAGCAGCGCCCAGTGTGCACTCTGCCACAGCTCCTGCACGCCTCTAGCTGCGGCGCCCCTGCTGCCTCGATCCGGGGCCTCTTGCCCGACTTCCCCGAACTCTGCCCTCCTGGCCTCCCTGAGGATCTCCCTACCGATCTCCTATCATCCTGATAATTCTCCCGGTAGTCCCTCTCCATGATAGTGGCGCTCCTCACTGCGTCCGCCAAGGTGCGTGGCATGCTCGACAGCACTCGGGTCCTCAGATGCTTCCGGAGTCCCCCGACAAACTTCATCGACCTCTGCGCCGCCTGGCGCTCCAACATCCCGCTCAACCGCTCCACGGTATCGAACAGGACTCTGCGCTCTGCCTCCCGGGCCTCCTCTCTCGCAGACTCACTCGAACTACGAGTCTCAGCTGCAGGCACCACCCGTCTCGGAGGCATCACTCTACAGAACAAAAAGACTCGCATCAGAATGATTATGAATGCATGCAATGGACCTCTAGACTCTAATCCTAACTCGATGGTGGTTTCTTTGGGAAAGTACGCCGAAATCAAGGCTCTGATACCAAGTTGTAACGTCCCAAAACAGCGGAATAAAATTTTCAAATATAAAACACAAACATACGACCGTCAACGGTCAACAAGGGCACGCTACAGGAAAAGTCAACAGAATATATATATATAAAATATCTCCACGTGGAAGTCATAATACAGAGTGTCAAAAGAGCGATTACAAGTCTAATACATAACTACAGTAATCGCTACCTCTACAAAAAGATGAAGAAGACAGGACCCGATCCCGGAGGCACTCCCCTCGGTCACCACCAACCTAAGACTGCCTGCGACCTGAAAATGAAACATAAAATCTGCCTGAGTTCCCGAAAGGAACCCCGTATGCCAACATCTCCTATATATACAGAAAAACAGATGAAAATGCCAAGAATGCACATGCAATGCAATCCGCCTCGGGCCCCATACATGCCCCAACCGCTGCGGACCATCTCCCAGCCGCGCCAGGGGCATGGGAAACATCCCCCACCCTGCCAATCCAGGCCCACACGAGGGGGGTCGCCGCACTCATCTCCCAGCCGCACACAGGGGCACAAGGGAGGCATCCCCCCTGCCAATCCAGGCCCACACGAGGAGGTCTCGGCTTTCCCCCACAGGGAAAGTGCATCCCCTTCCCCCACCAGGGAAGAAGGCATCTACCACCCACACAGGCATGGCAGGCATCCCTCTGCCGCACCGGCATCCACGAGGGGTCCAACAGCAACACGCTCTCGTCGTAGGTGAAATCCGTAGCTCCGAGGTCCGGTGGAGACCGTAGGCTCGGCAGCCGGTAGTCGCCTCTGCTCGACGTCACGCACGTGGATAAATCCACCAAGGAAAGATAATTCGACCCACCAGTCGAACAAGGTCAAATCTAGCGGTCGACCGTTTGGAAGGTCTACGCTATACGTTTTATATACATATATATCCTGTCGGTCGAACCAGGGTCCGTTCAACCGATAAGGAAAACTGCATGAATCCTGCCCACTGCATTCGGTCGACCGAAACTCTTTCGGTTGACCGGATCAGCAAACACTTCACTACAGGAAAAACTGCACGCGGTCGGTCGACCGGATCCAGAGCGGTCGACCGTTTAGATGGTCAACGCTCTTGACCGACTTTGCGCAGTTCGGTCGACCGGATACACATATTCGGTCGACCGCAGGCCTGATTATTCTATCTACAGGGTTCGGTCGACCGAAACAACCATCGGTCGACCGGGCTAATATGACCCTTAAGTTCCCGCTAAAATTTGGCATAAACGGTCGACCGTCACACAGACGTCGTTCGACCGTTTTCGGGCAGTAAGCAAATATATACTGATATCGGTCGACCGAACCTCACACGGTCGACCGAGGCACTACAATATCGCCACTGAACAGGCATCATTTAGACGATGTTCGGTCGACCGAAGCACCCAACGGTCGACCGAACAGGTCGTCTTCAACCTCAGTTCAGTGGTTTAACTCCGGGGAAAACGGCACCAACGCCGCCCCCTACACTCCCACACCTCTTGGGGAGTTACTATGAAGACTTGGCATACCTTTACAGACGATGAAGACCCGCCGGAGCCTCGCTCGCGCACCGCCGCCTCCTCACGCTCCTTCCTCGGGCTCGCCTCCACCACGCCGCCGGAGATCCTCTCCTTCCTCCTCTGGTCGCCGGGATGCAAGAAGAATGGGTGAGTTTTGGGGTGGAAAACGAATGGCAATCAAAAGAGCAAAAAGGGGGGTGAGAATTGGTTTATATAAACAAACCTAATACCTAACCCAATACACCCCACCATACCTTCAACCACTCTCACCACACTCCACTCCATACCTCCCTCACCCTCACTCTCTCTCTCACTTCACGTTCCACGTCCTTACACTTATAATTTGATTAATATTTATTTTTCCATTCAATAACATAGATACATATATTTATACTAATTTTTGTAACCAACTTATCTTACCCATAATACCCAACTCCACTATCCTATCAACTCATACATGTAAAATTGTAAATAAAGAAACTAAGTAAAACATGGATATAATATAACATTATGCAACATATATGACAACATGGTGAATTTGGTAATATGATTGACCAACAATAAACTCTGGACAAGGGTGTCGTGCATGTATCGGAGCTCCCCTTTCGTATATATTTCACTTGGATAATGGACTTGAGCTTCAATTTTAATATAAAGTATTTCATAATTTCCACGTTAAGCAAATTTTCCTCCAAAGCACGCTTACACGCATGAATAAACATGAGTTGAAGTGAACTTCACAGGTCGATCGATCCACTCTGCTATCACGTGAATTTTGTTTTGTCCACTAAATCTTCAAATCTAACCATTTCAACGGCAGACGGTGGGTGAAGTTCTGTTGTAGAATATGTTTATATTTTTCGTATTTAGAAATATGGGATTTTTTTGACAATACTTATAAAATACTTTTATTTGCAAACACAATATTCGAAAAGAAACAAGTATTTGGAGAAAACTATGTGCGACGATCGAAAAAAATGATTTGTCACAATGCACAGAGGGAGGACACTTGCATGGTCCAGTTAACAACAGGTGACCTGAATTTGTTAGGAAAATGGTGGACCGAAATAGAGGAAAGGATGAGAGAAATTGTTAGAACCTTAATTCTAAAGCCTAGTTAAGGGATTAATCCTTAAGTAAGAACTAATTATTCTGTGGATAGGTTTTAGTAATGGATTGGGTTGGCTTTTGAAAAGATAATACTTAAGCCAAAGATGATGAGATAATTGGCAGAAGTGGAGGTGTAAGTTGTTGGATGTGAATGATTGGAAGATATGGAGGTGGGAGTAAAAGTAAGTGCATATATATGTGTTGAGTTTGTGTTTAGGAGGGGAGAAGTTGTGTTACTTCAAACGTGAATAAAGAGAGGGGTGACGTGTGAGCTGTTGGTGAGGTGAGGTGAGGTGATAGCTGGAAAGGGGGATGAGGTGCGGAGTTACGAGGGGAGGATACAGAGGTAAAGATGCGAAGAGAATAAAACCCCTCTTACCCATTACTTTCTTACGTTGTACCTGTTCTACTCGCATTTCCCCCTCTATCAGATAGGTTGAACAAGTAAAAGAGATATGAAGAACTTCAAGAGAGAGTGATTGTTGAAGATTGTGTGCTGGATTAGCTTAGGCACCAAGTGAAGAGTTCACCAGAGAGATTGGTTGGTGCGGTAGTGATCACGGGAAATCTTCAGAACTCATGCCAACGTTATAATGTATGCCAAGTTCGAATTAGTGGCTCACACTAGGTGTGTGAGGGTTTAGATGGGTCGCCGGAGGTTTGAAACCTCACCGGCGCAAAGTTCGGTTAGAAATACATTGTCGAACGGTCGACCGAATGAAGTGTAAAAGTTAAGATTTATCCCTCATCGGTCGAACGACGCGTTTAGCGGTTGAACGGTTGAACGTGATTTGGGAAGACGATGAGGACTCGTGTGTTTTTCGATCGGACAAGACTCATTTGACGTTCGACCGTTTAAATGTAAATAAGTTGGTTTGGATTTATACTGTGAGACGGTCGACCGAATTGAGGTGTTGTTCGACCGTTAACTTGAATAACTAAGTGAAACGTTCGACCGATTATTAAGTGTGTTCGACCGATTGATGACTAGAAATTATAGGTTGCCCCTAGTAGATTTCGGTCGGACGGGACATATTTGTCGTTCGACCGTTGAAATGAATATTATAATATGTTTTAAGTTCTGAAACGGTCGACCGAAAATGTGATATTGTCCGACTGTTTATATAAAGTTTCAGTCGACTGGTTATGTTAAGTTGTTCGACCATTTTTGTTGTGCTGTGTTGGTTGACTGATTATGTGATTTTGTCCGACCGTTAAAGTGGTGTAAGGAACCAAAGATGTTTTTATATAATTTACCAAATTAAGAAGCTTCGGTCGACCGAGGTCATATGTTGGTTCGACCGTTTGATAAGTTTGGTCGACCGGTTATGTTAAGAAGTTTGACTGTTTATGTTGTTATTTCAGTAAGGGTCAAGCTCTAGTGAGCCCAGGGCTCATCAAATTTAGTTTAAGTCCCATAATATCTCACCATTGGATCTTATTTACAGTTAATCTCACAATTCATTAGCATAACCATTTTTTTCTTAATCTACCTTACAATTTGAAATGAGTGGTGGATATTGTGGGGGCTTAATTTAGAAAAATTAAACCCTGGGCTCACTAGAAAATTCCTTATTTCAGTAATATATATTGTTGTTATTGTTCAACTCTTTGGGGGCGTGGAAAGACTACCTAGCCTTTATGGCGGCAGAGTAGATGGACTCCGTGAGGTGAGGTTGTTGCCCAGCCTTGACGGTGGCGGAGTTGACCACCGGGTCATTATCATTCGGTGGATGTTATTTTGATTATGTATTCATTTGTATGTGGTCGATGATATATTCCGGCAAAGTATGTGGTTGATGATTATTCCAGCAATGTATGTGGTCGATGATATATTTCAGCAAAGTATGTGACTGATGATTATTCCAGCAAAATATGTGGCCGATGATATATTCCGACAAAGTATGTGGTTGATGATATTTCCAGTCAAGTGAATGTTACAAGTGACCTTATAGGGCCCACATTTATTTATAATATGTGTTTTCTATAATCTTAAGTAAAGTTATGTTATTGTATTATATGTCATGTATACTAGCATGTTATGTTTTGTGAATACAATTATCATATGCATATAGGTGAATTTGACATACGGGGTTTCCTTATGGAAACTCAGGATAGTTTCGTGTTTATTTTCAGGCCCAGAGCGGCAGTGATTGGGTGGAGACTGAGGACGAGCACACTGTTACCGGATCCTTCTGTCTTATTTTGAGGTTGTTATGATTACATGTGTATAGTCCATTTTGTCATTTTGAATGTAATCATATTCTTTACAAACTCTTGTATATGATGCACATTTGTTATGTTGTGTGATCTGAGTAGCGTCCTCAGGTGTTTGAGTTGATCCGTTGTGTTCAAAAAAATTAAATTTCCGCTGTTTTTTCGGAGACGTTACTGAAATCCCAGTGAAATTATGCCAGGCAGTCCAACAAATACCTAACCCACATATACCAAGCAATCACAAATAATCAATAAAGCAAGCAAGCAAAACACGTGATTTGTGATTTGATGTGGAAACCCGAGAGTGAAAAACCATGGAACGGAGACGATCAGAGCTTCAATGTTGAGAAGAAGAGTGCAAGACGAACCAAAGAAATCTAATGACGGCTGGTCTGGTGGACGTCTGGAAATATAAATCTGGTAAGTTTCCAAAATACTTTGTTGAACGCAATGAGGCGTCCTGTTGCCAGAATGACGTCCCATCTTGTAGGTATTTTCAAGGCACACTTTCATTATAATTTCTAGACACAGAATAAAACCGTAATTTTTTAATATAATAAAAAAAATTTAAAAATTCGAAATTTAGGAAAAAAAATTTTTTTTTCCAAAACTATGTGGATCGCGGGTGTGACCTGCGATCCGTGAGGCACGGATCGCGGTTCCCACCCGCGATCCGTGGAGCACGGATCGCGGGTCCCACCCGCGATCCCTGTTCCCGCCAATAATTTTTTTTTATTTTCTGTTTTTGTTTTTTCTTTTCTGTTTTTTATTTTTTATTATAATTATTTGTAATCTTTTTTTAAATCTTTTTTATTCAAAATAAGTTTTCTAATTTATATTATTTTTCTAAATTTCTTATAATTATTTTTAATTTTTCCAATAATCGACCTCTAAATCACGTCGATAACCCGACGTATTGAAATGTTAGGGTATTTTATACAATAAAAAAACAATTTTTTTTAGCCAGATTAATAAATTATTTACAACTGAATATTAAACAAACACTAAAACTAATTAAAACAAAAAATTCGAAACGTTATCAAAAATTAGTAGGGTGTACACACATTGTAAATATTTTTGGAGGTCGATACAGCAAAAAATTAAAAACACAATTAAAAAATTTTAAAAAATAATAACAATTACAAAACATATTTTGAAAATAAATATAATAAAAAACATAGTTAAAACGATTTTAAAAAAATCAAAATCCGTGACTTTTTTATTTTCTTTTATTGTTTTTGATTTTATGTTTTGTTTTTTTACAAATCATTTTAACTATGTTTTATATATATATATATATATTTCAAAATATGTTTTGTAATTGTTATTAATTATTAAAAAATTTGAATTTTGTTTTAAATTTTTGCTGTATCGACCTCCAAAATGTTTGTAATGTGTGTACACCCTACGAATTTTTGACAACGTTACCAATTTTTTGTTTTAATTAGTTTTATGGTTTGTTTAATATTCAGTTGTAAATAATTTATTATTCTAACTAAGAAATTTTGTTTTTATATTGTATAAAATACCCTAACAATTCAATACACGCCGAGTTATCGACGTGATTTGGAGGTCGTTTCTTGAAAAAATTAAAAACAAAATTAAATTTTTTTTAATAAATAATATCAATTAGAAAACATATTTTGAAAAAAAAGATTTTAAAAAAGATTATAAATAATTAAAATAAAAAAGAAAAACAGAGGAAAAAAAAAACTAAAACAGAAAACCGAAAAAATCAAAAACAATAAAAGAAAATAAATAAAATCACGGATTTTAGTGGTAGTGTTTTATGTTTTGAATTTTTTTAAATCATTTTAACTAAGTTTTTTTATTATATTTCTTTCCAAAATATGTTTTGTAATTGTTATTATTTTAAAAAAAAAATTAATTGTGTTTTTAATTTTTTGCTGTATCGACCTCCAAAACTGTTTGTAATGTGTGTACACCCTACGAATTTTCGACAACGTTACCAATTTTTTGTTTTAATTAGTTTTAGTGTTTGTTTAATTTTTAGTTGCAAATAATTTATTATTCCAACAAATAAATTTTGTTTTTTTATTGTATAAAATACCCTAACAATTCAATACGTCGGGTTATCGACGTGATTTGGAGGTCGATTTTTGAAAAAATTAAAAAACAAATTTTTAAATTTTTAAAAAATAATATAAATTAGAAAACATATTTTGAAAAAAAAAGATTTTAAAAAAGATTAAAAATAATTATAATAAAAAAGAAAAACAGAAATAAAGAAATTAAAAAAAATTAAATTTTTTTTTATTATATTAAAAAATTAAAAAATTACTTTCCCAAGATCCTAAAGAAATTTTCAAAAAAAATTTTGGCGGGAGGGACGGATCGCTGGTGGGAACCGCGATCCGTGCCCCCAAGGATCCACCTAGTTTTGGGAAAAAAAAATTTTCTTTCCTAAATTTCGAATTTTTAAATTTTTTTTATTATATTAAAAAATTAACCGAATAAAACATGGTTTCAGACGATAGATTTTTAATTATTTGACCGTGTTATTAAATATCATCCAAACACCAGTATGTTTTCAAAAATCATGTTCCCAAGATCCCAACTCCCAAGTTATATTGTTTAATTTGGATGAAAAACTATATTATTTATTATTTTCCAAGCAGATCCAAACGAAAAGCTAATAGTAAATTGGATGCGAGCATATACGGTAGGGAAACAAAAACGATTGCGTTAGCATGTTTATGCAAAAATATTTTAAAAATTGAATTTGGATATTCCAACAATGCCTTTCGAGTAGAATATGTTGAAAGGAACTATACTAGTTTTTCTACTTCTCTTGATTGCTTTTATTGAACATTAGTGATGGGGCAAAGAAATTAGTGTCATTTTAGACACTAAATGACAAAGTTCTCATGTCCAACAACATGCCTTTATTATTTATTCAGCTTCATTTCAATCATTATATCCGCAGATGTCTTCGGACTTTCTGAGGTACTATTTTAATTTTAGGGCTGTATTTTTTCATTTCCATAGTGAATTTTTTTAGGGCTGATGTTGACCTTTTCATCTCAAACCTATCTGTGTTCTGACGTAAATTCGGCGTGTTTTTTAACCTTTTGAAAGTAACGTGCTGTTTCTAATTGAAGGACCGTTTTCAATATATTAGTTTGAGTTGGTAGTTACGCACGCCTTACCTTACAATTATTAGTTGGCAAAGATGGGCATGCTATTGCAACAAATAGGAATATTACTTGGGTATGGGGATAATACTGGTCCAATTAGTCCATTCTGGGAATTAGATTTAAATGGGTAATCAACTAATCATGCACGAAAGAGACATGGACAAGGATGACACAAAAATAAACACACTAGCATAGATAGCATTATTTAAATGTTTTAATAACAATAACACCTCGGTGTTTCCACAAAATCCTTTTATATAGCTCGTTATTATTAGGATACACTTGGAGACTCAGGGTCCGTTTGGCAACCCTTGCGTATGAGTCTGGAGACTCAGACATTGCGTCTCAGCGTATTTGTGGGACGCCAACGTTTCGAACCAATCCTACATGTTTGTTTGGATAACGCAGCAAAATAAATTACAGTACGGGTATCCTTTCTATTTTTATTTTTTAAAAATTATTTGTAATATGTTTTTAAATTATTATTATTTCAAAAGATGTTTTCTAATTATTTTTATTTTTACAAACTTTTTAATTTTTTAATGATTTTTTAATTTTTTCAAGATCGACTCCCAAATGATGTAGAGGAGATACCGTATTGAAAAAGTTAAGTTATTTTATTCAATAATTTTAAAAAAAAAACCCAAACAATTAGAAAACATATTTTTTTTAAAAGATTAAAAATTAATTTTATATTGGTAATCAAACAATAGATTAACAAAGGGTAATATCGGTAACTCAACAAAAAAATTACGTCTGGGTGAAAAACTCACTTCAGTCTGCTTCTCAAATGCGTGGATTTAACACATGTAGGTCTGATTTTGAGACGCATGAATCAAATCAAGATTTATTATTTGGTAGCGCAAACCAACGTCTGAACGTCTAACCCGACGCAGACGTTGATTCTCACGTTACCAAAAGAACCCTTAATTTGGTAGTCAGGAAAATTTACATATTAATTTAACTTCGTTTCGATTTGCCTGTGTAATAATCAAATTGTTTGTTGATATATGGATTGGTATTTTCTTGGAGATCTCCTACTTGAAAAAAATATGGTTGGGTCATTAATAATTGCTTACGAAGATTAAAATGATATAAAACCATGAGAATATTATTTCGGCTGTTGTCTGCTCATGCATGGCCTGTGCCTATCGAGGGTCCACATCAAAGTAAAACAATTAAACAAAGGGTAATCATAGGTGAAACTCCCAACAAATAATATATTTCAGTCCCATGCCAGGCCTTTTGTGTTCCACGTCTTAACCTTTATTCCAACGGAATCACATCCACGATGGGATCCTGACCGTCAATTTATGAGATCTTCGTTGGAGTCGCCCCTCTTGCCCAACCGTTGCCGGAGAAGCTTCGGTGTCGACAGTAGATGGTGAAGTTACCTCCTGTTTGGCCTTTTCCTCTTCCCACCCCACCCCCACCACCACTCTTTTCCTTGTGCTATTGATCTTTACAGCTTTGTCTTTTGGAAAAAAATATTTAGAAATTATTTGATATGATAAATCATTTTGTCACGAAGATTATTACTTATAAATACCTAAAAGATGTATTTTCGAGGGCAAATGACACCCTTATTATTCTTTAACCTTTCAGAGCCAACTTTAATTTCAAAACTGACGATGAGAAAAGGATGCCCATTTGGTTTGCGAACTTTATTGTCATGGACATTTACATTTTTAGTGTAATGTGTAAACTGAACTGATGCATCAGGCAATACGAAGAAAATGACACTGGTATATAATTTATGAGAAATACTTTTGAGCTGGTCAACCAATTACACTGTAACAAATGACGTGTTATTTTTATGGAAAATAATAATCTGACATGACAACCACGTCCACCCAATACATTTTAAAATGCCAAACCTTTTATGAAACTGAAAAGGGAAATGTTTGTTGAACGCTTCGCGTCACGGACGCTGCAAACCCAGTCAGCAGAATGGCTGATGTGGGCAACCCAGTCAGCAGACGCGGCTGAGTTCGCTCTCTCCCCAGAAACAATTTCTTTGTTTAGTTTATTCCTCGTTTCGTACAAATTTCGCCATCCCTCGCCATCCCTCATTAATGCGTCTCAAATCACTCCATTCTTTCATCATGTTGGCGCTCCTACACTCAACATTCGTCCTCCTATTTCTTCCCTTCTCTTTATTAAATTCATTTTTTTCCGGACACACACGTCATTCATTTTCTTTAGTTTCTGGACAAGCACGTAACTTATTCCGGACACAGTTACTATTTATTCCGGACAGTTGGAATACTTATTCCGGACAGACGGAACACTTATTCCGGACAAACGAACTACTTACTCCTGATTTTTTGTTGCTGTTGTTTTATTTTCCCGATGCGTCCACCATCGCATTTAATGCTTTTCAAATCAGCACGTCCTCCGTCTTCTTTCTTATTGTTTGGCGCGTCACGGAGATACAAATATGAGTGTCTAGGTTATTCCGATCCTACGAACCATTCCTTCTTCTCTCCTTCCTCCATTTTTGTTGTACTGTAATGGCACTCGTAAATGTGTCCTCACAGCCGGCTCCTGCCTCCAACGTCCCTCAAGTGATGATGAATTTTCCTTCCTTCGAAGAAGCCAAAGCATTTTACGTTTCATACGCCGATTCCTGTGGTTTTGGTGTGAAGATAAGGCAATCTCATTACGATCGTGGTGTTGTTATACGGGCCACTCTTACTTGCTCAAAGGAAGGTAATGCTCCCGGAAACCAAGGTGAAGGTAGACCGAAACATAGGTTATCCGGTAGGGTCGAATGCACTGCGCGGATTAGGGTCTCCGGTAATCCATCCAGAGGCTACGTAATTAACTACGTAGATCTCGAACATAATCACGCCATGCTGTCGGAAGACCAGATGCGCTTCCTCCGTCAAAAACGATCCGTCCCGGAGTCCGCCAGAGCACGCATTTCGTGCAATGATGCTGCCGGTATATCTGCCGCCAAGACCATGCAATCTTTTGTGGTCGAAGCTGGAGGTCACGATAAATTGTCTTTCAACGAGCGGGACCTAAGGTTATTTATTCTCCACTTAACCTGGTTGAAGTTACGCATTTAGCTTTGTCATAAAAATTATGTTTCGCAGGAATGTTGTGAACGAGGTTAGAAACCTCAAAATGGGACCAGGAGATGCGCAAGCTATCCAAGATTATTTCATCAGGATGCAGAAGAATGATTCCCGCTTCTTTTACGTAATGGATATGGACGACGAAGGCAGACTACGAAATGTGTTCTGGGCCGACAGTCGGTCTCGAGCTGCTTACTCTTACTTTGGAGATGCAATATGTTTCGACACAACATACATAACAAACAAGTATGACATGCCTTTTGCCCCATTTGTGGGGGTAAATCACCACTACCAGTCCGTCCTACTCGGTTGCGCACTCCTCTCTTCCGAGACGACACAAAATTACATTTGGTTGTTCCAAACATGGTTGACGTGCATGAACGGTACGTGTTTTATTTTGTCCGGCTTTGTCCATTTTACGTTGTGTGCCTGTCCGGTTACTCCCTTACGTCTGTCCGTTTTACGTATTTTGCTCGTCCGGTTTATCCCTTACGTCTGTCCTGTTTACGTCTTTTGCTCGTCCTGTTTACCCCTTACGTCTGTCCGGTTTACGTATTTTGCTCGTCCGTTTTATCCCTTACGTCTGTCCGGTTTACGTATTTTGCTCGTCCGGTTTATCCCTTACGTAAGTCCGGTTTACGTTTTTTGCGCGTCCGGTTTATCCCTTACGTCTGTCCGGTTTACCCTTGACGCCTGTCCGGTTTACGTCTTTTGCTCGTCCGGTTTATCCCTTACGTCTGTCCGGTTTACGTCTTTTGCTCGTCCGGTTTACCCTTGACGTCTGTCCGGTTTACGTTATTTCTGTCCGGATTAACATATGTTTTTATCTTGATCGCTTTGTGTGCAGATACAAGCCCCCCGGCGATCATAACAGACCAATGTGGCGCCATAGCTTCGGCTGTGAGGACTGTGTTCCCTGAAGCGCGGCACAGATTTTGTATATGGCACATAATGAATAAGGCCCCTGTGAAGCTGCCCAAGAAGTACCGGGAGCATACGTTGTTTGACCTCAACAACTGTGTATTCGATTCCAAGACTCCGGCAGAATTCGAGCGGAATTGGCAGGGATTTCTAGGTGATTTCGAGTTGCACGACAATAATTGGCTCCGATCCATTTATGCAATTCGAGAGCACTGGGTACCTGCATTTTCGCGGGATTGTTTTTCCGCCGGAATGGCATCAACCCAGAGAAGTGAGGGTATGAACGCCTTCTTCGATAAGTACCTCACATCAAGGACGACACTTAAGCAGTTCGTTCAACAATACGAACTCGCACTACGCCACAAGTATGAGAAGGAAGCTCAGTCTGATTTCGATTGTCAGCATAAGGCTCCGCAATTGATTTCGAAATATCCATTCGAGAGGCAATTGAGCGAGTTGTATACGGTGGGTGTCTTCAAGAAGGTGCAGTTAGAAATTGGGAAGATGATGTACTGCGACATCAAGGATGAGTTCAACGAGGACGACACATTGCACTTCAACGTGACCGAACATGTATTGACACATATCCTCCCATTGTCGAAACGGTTCACAGTGCAAATTAGAGATGAGAAGTGGGTATGCGATTGCAGAATGTTTGATCACGTCGGTATCCTATGTTGTCACGTTTATGTTGTTATTGCCCGAATACGTCCAAACGCGTTGCTCCCCGAGTTTTACATCGTCCACCGATGGAGGAAGGATATCCGAAGGAGCTATGGAGTCAAGTTTCCTCTTCAAAGCGGCATAACGGGGAACGATGCGCTTCGTCGCCACGACGACATAATGGGTCGTGCGCTTTGGATCGCCGAGGCCGCTTTCGACTCAAACGACAGATATCTTCAGGCGGTAGAGGCACTTGAGTTGCTTAAGGAACGTATGCAACGACCTGATCCTGTGTTCGCTGGTACATCCGTTCTCAATCCGGATAAGACAATACGGAAAGGCAGACCGCCGAGCAAACGACGGATTTCTTTGTCTGAGAAAATAATTAAAAGTAACGTTAAGAAAATCAACAGGAAGAAGGCTCTACCCCCGTTACACCCTGCAGCACCCAAACCGGGGGATCACGATTTCGATGACTGGGACATGAATTTGCATTACGAGGGAGTTCCTCCTTGATTATTGTATTTGTCCTTGGTTGGAATTATTCCTATGTAATTTTGTTGAAAGTCATTGTAATTTTGTTGAAAGTCATTGTATGTAATTTTGTTGAAAGTCATTGTATGTAATTTTGTTGAAAGTCATTGTATGTAATTTTGTTGAAAGTCATTGTATTATTGCATAAGATTCAACCCTTTCTTTGCTTGATCGTTTGTGAATTAATTTCTCATGGCGACAAATATATTAAGTAATTTTGTACCGTTGTATGTCTGTCCGGATTAAGTTAACAGTATGTCCGGATTAAGTTAACAGTATGTCCGGATTACGTAACATCAAAGTCCGGATTAAGTGACCAGTATGTCCGGAATACGTAATTAGGCAGTCCGGATTACATTGTTTGTCTGTCCGGATTACGTTAATTTCTGTCCGGAATAAGTTACCAGTATGTCCGGATTACGTTACCAGTATGTCCGGATTACGTTACATCAATGTCCGGATTACGTTTTATTTATGTCCTGATTAAGTGACCAGTATGTCCGGATTACGTAATTTGTTTGTCTGTCCGGATTACATTGTTTGTCTGTCCGGATTACGTTGTTTGTCTGTCCGGATTACGTTATATGTCCGTCCGGATTACGTTACATCAATGTCCGGATTACGTTTTATTTATGTCCTGATTAAGTGACCAGTATGTCCGGATTACGTAATTTGTTTGTCTGTCCGGATTACATTGTTTGTCTGTCCGGATTACGTTGTTTGTCTGTCCGGATTACGTTATATGTCCGTCCGGATTACGTATCATGTTTGTCCGGTTTAAGAATAAAGTGTGTCCCGAAACGGAACAAATAGTTTGTCCGGAATAAGTGTATTTGTTGTCCGGAATAAGTGTATTTGTTGTCTGGTTTAAGACAAAAGTGTGTCCCGAAACGGAACAAAAAGTTTGTCCGGAATAAGTGTATTTGCTGTCCGGAATAAGTGTATTTGTTGTCCGGAATAAGCGTATTTGTTGTCGGGAATAAATGTATTTGTTGTCCGGTTTAAGAATAAAGTGTGTCTGGAATAAGTGTTTTTGCTGTCCGGAATAAGTGTATTTGCTGTCCGGAATAAGAATAAAGTATGTCCCGAAACGGAACAAAAAGTTTGTCCGGAATAAGTGTATTTGCTGTCCGGAATAAGTGTATTTGTTGTCCGGAATAAGCGTATTTGTTGTCCGGAATAAATGTATTTGTTGTCCGGTTTAAGAATAAAGTGTGTCCGGAATAAGTGTATTTGCTGTCCGGAATAAGTGTACTTGCTGTCCGGAATAAGTGTATTTGCTGTCCGGAATAAGAATAAAGTGTGTCCCGAAACGGAACAAAAAGTTTGTCCGGAATAAGTGTATTTGCTGTCCGGAATAAGTGTATTTGTTGTCCGGAATAAGCGTATTTGTTGTCCGGAATAAATGTATTTGTTGTCCGGTTTAAGAATAAAGTGTGTCCGGAATAAGTGTATTTGCTGTCCGGAATAAGTGTACTTGCTGTCCCGAATAAGTGTATTTGCTGTCCGGAATAAGAATAAAGTGTGTCCCGAAACGGAACAAAAAGTTTGTCCGGAATAAGTGTATTTGCTGCCCAGAATAAGTGTATTTTTTGTCCGGAATAAGTGTATTTGCTGTCCGGAATAAGTGTATTTGTTGTCCGGAATATGTGTATTTGTTGTCCGGAATATGTGTATTTGTTGTTCGGAATAAGTGTATTTGCTGTCCGGAATAAGTGTATTTGTTTTTCGGAGTAAGTGTATTTGTTGTCCGGTTTAAGAATAAATTTTGTCCAGAAACGGAACATTAAGTTTTTCCGGAATAAGTGTATTTGCTGTCCGGAATAAGTGTATTTGTTGTCCGGAATTAGTGTATTTGCTGTCCGGAATAGGTGTATTTGTTGTCCGGTTTAAGAGTATTGATTATTTATACATGTCCTTGTATTGATAATTTAACCCAACACCAAATGTCATTGTATTGATAAATCATTCAAATAGTCTATGTAATTTTAACATGTATACATGTATAACTTTGTAAAAAAAATTAAAACATCCAGAGTCGTTTATTGTTGATCGCACATCCCAGAGTCTTCGAGTAAGAAATTGGCCAAATCGCCTCTAAAACGGTGAATAACCTTGCTCTGCTTCGGCTGAGTCGGATCAGCATTCTCCATCAAACGCTTGATCCAGTACAAAACGTATGGCCCGCAGTCGTTACTCCCCGCTAGCTGTCGTTGGCTACCCTTCCTGTCAACTCTCAGTGGCCATTCGACCGCCAAAAACCCTCGCCAGAATCCCGCTATCTTAGACGCGGTGCATTCATGAGTTCCGACTAAAAGGTTAGGATTTTCACCTCTTTTAAGCGTGCGGGAGATGCTGTTGTACTGAATGAACTCCGATCGAGGTCCGTGGGCAACGAACAGAGTCCAGTGGCCGGACAAACAGCATGGCTGTGCGATGACGACTTCCTCCACATTAAGTCCTTCCATTTTTGGGAGTAAATAATCTCTCTTTATATCTTCTCCCTGTCCCTCCACAATCATTTCCGATTCGAAGGATGATAAGCAGACCACCTTTTGTTGCCCTCCTCTTCTGACGAGTACCTCAATTAGGCCGTCAAGCGTTTCGTTGGTGATTTCTGTGCCTCGCGAAATTATTTCCTTGAGATCACCCCTGCTGATAATGCTGAGAACCCCCCTCCAGATAATATCTTTTGCTTCTCGCTCGGGGGCCGTTGCATTCAATAAACGATGTACCTCATCATTGGTCAGCGTTCTCAAGGCGGTATCATCCACATCTGGCCTCGTGGACGAAACAAGGGCGGCCAGTTCATCTTTCGCTTTTTCTTCACTGGCTTCTTCGGGCCCTTTTGTTTTTGTGGTGGCTTCTTCGGCCTCCTTTATTTGTTCTTGTTTTTCTGCGGCAATCTTCTGTGCCTCATCTTGGCCAGATTTGCTTTGCGCTTCGTGTATGTGTTCTGTGCGCAAGCGTGGTTTAAAGGTCCGCATTTTTTTGGGGTGCAAAAGCGGAAGCGCAACCCCAGCCTTCCTCTTTCTTTCCTCCTGTCTCCTCATAACTTCCTCCTTTTCTTCCTCCTCCTCCCTCTTATTTCTCTCTTCCTCCTCCCTCTTTTCCCTCTCTTCCCTCTCCTCCTCCTCCCTCTTATTTCTCTCTTCCTCCTCCCTCTTTTCCCTCTCTTCCCTCTCCACCGCCTCCCTCTTATTTCTCTCTTCCTCCTCCCTCTTTTCCCTCTCTTCCCTCTCCTCCGCCTCCCTCTTATTTCTCTCTTCCTCCTCCGCCTCCCTCTTATTTCTCTCTTCCTCCTCCCTCTCTTCCCTCTCTTCCCTCTCCTCCGCCTCCCTCTTATTTCTCTCTTCCTCCTCCCTCTTTTCCCTCTCTTCCTCCTCCCCACGGACTCTCAGCTCACGACACTCTTCTTGAGAGATCCGCAGTTCTTCCTCCAGGTTGTTAATTTTAACGGTCGCCTCCCTAAGTGCTGCTTCGGCTCGCAGCCATTTCGTCTTCACCTCACTAAGTTCCAACTCTTGTAGCAGTGGGTCACATGGAATGCTGCATTCACTGAGTTGTATCCTTGGTAGAGTGGATGTTGAAGGTGTTTCCTTCGAGGCGACCGTTGCTTCTGCAGGAGTTGAAGGTGTTTCCTTCGCTGCGGGAGTTGCTGCTGCAGGAGGAAATTGATCCTCTGACAACAGTGAATGCTCCCGTGCACTGAGTTTTGGGGTGCCCTTCAACTCAAATTGGCCCGAGTATATCCGGGACAAGTTGATGCCTCGTTCTTCCCATTTTCTAAGGATTTGGCGTCTGCTAAACATTTCGGTCCAACACTTGAACCGTGGAAATGCTGACCGGGGATCCCCCAATTTGAACTTCTCGCAAAGCCACACCTGAAAACAGGAATAAGTTAAAAAACAGAAACATAACATCCCCAGGACAGTCTCATAACGTTAATCACTAATTCCGGACAGACACAACTCTTATTCCGGACAGACACAACTCTTATTCCGGACAGACACAACTCTTATTCCGGACAGACAAAGACGTATTCCGGACATACAAATTACTTATTCCGGACAGACACAAGACGTATTCCGGACACATACAGGACTATTCCGGACTGGCAACACACTTATTCCGGAAAGGCAACACACTTATTCCGGACAGAGACAACACTATTGAGGACAGACACAAAACTTATCCCGGACAGACACAAGACTTATTCCGGACAGAGACAACACTATTCAGGACAGACACAAGACTTATCCCGGACAGACACAAGACGTATTCCGGACAGACAAGACAATCATTCCAGACACATACAGGACTATTCCGGACAGGCAACACACTTATTCCGGACATAAACCAACACTACTCCGGACTGACACAACACTCATTCCGGACAACCACAAGACACTTATTCCGGAAAACCTCAAGACACTTTTTCCGGACAGAGACAACACTATTCAGGACAGACAGAAGACGTATTCCGGACAGACACAAGACGTATTCCGGACAAGCAAGACAGTCATTTCGGACACATACAGGACTATTCCGGACAGGCAACACACTTATTCCGGACATAAACCGACACTATTCCGGACTGACACAACACTCATTCCGGACCAAGATGCTTACTTGTAATACGGCAACGCAACCAGACACGTAGCCCTGCTTCATAGAGAAGTTCGCTGACGATCTCCTCCTCGAGAGGTCCCGTTGGGCTTCCTCCAGGCCTTCAACCAAGAAAGTGTGAACCGCATTTGCCCACGCATATCTCTTGAGGCGCTTGAGGTTCTTAAGGTGTTTCGTGTACCACGCTTTAGTTCGCAGTGATCCATCGAAGAACAAAAAATGATTGAAAATCATAGAAATAAGGAGTCGGACGTGCTCCTCCTCCTCGCCCATCTTGCTCGTGGCGGTAAGATGACCCAGTAGCTGGGTGTTGTCGAGGTTAACCCCGTCACGTTTCGCTACGTACATGGCATCCATATCCACTCTCTGCCCATGTACTCTTAGTCCAAGTAGAAGGGCGACGTCTTCTACCGTAAATGGGACCACCCCAGTGGCTATTCTCAGACCGACTTCATTGGCGTCGAAGTGTTCGACGAACCAACCCAGTATCTCGTTGTCAGTTGTGACGTGAGGAAAGCTGAGGAAGTGACCGAAAGGCGTCCGTTGGAAGACATTTTTCTCCTCCTCCTTCATCCGGTCGAACTGCTTGTGAAGGGCCGCGAAACCGCACTTGGTTTCGCGGAAGTAGTACGTGCTTCCCTTAAACCACACAAAAAAATTGTTAGAGGCCAATAATGAACCTTAAAATGAACCAGAAAGAACATGGTTGACAAAACACCTGCGCGGCTACAATTTCAGGAGCAATGGAGGTTTCAGGTAGAGAAGGATCCATTTTCGCCTTGTCTTGGTTTTCGTTACTGGAATGGAAAGGTTTTGGAGCAATGAAGGTTTTGGATGAGCGTATGGAAAGGAACTCCGGGTGAAATGGGGAAAGTTACTCGAATGCTGTACCGCCGCTACTGATGTACGTGAAGTCGAACCGTCTAATCGTGATTTAGGGAAATGAACCGTCGCACGGAAATGAACCGTCGCACCCAACAAATCGTGATTTAGGGAAATGAACCGTCGCACCCAACAATTCGTATACATTTCCCCGCGCAGAGGTTTTGGTTGACTGGACGCACACCTGGCAGCTGACGTGTTATTCCACGTAGGACGCGTCACGGACGCTCGCGTCCGTATATAACTACTCAACTGAAAATGGCTAATCGTAACATGGTACATGTGCATCTTTTGTTTGGTGTGTGTTTAAATACTAATTTTAAGATATGTTTCTTCTAAGTAACGGGCACAATCACATTCTAAGATCCGGACGACATGATCACGAGCATTTTCTTTTTTTTCTCTATCTTCCACATCAGTTTTCTCTCTCTTAAACTCAATTTCTTCTTTTTTTCTACCGTATTCACTTCTTAACTACAACCCACCACAACCTACAACAACATATCTCTTCTTCACGTCATTTCGAGTTCCATTTAGGTAAAAATATAAAAAAATTAATTTTTTTTCTAAAAAATCAAAACAATTATAAAACGCATTTAAAAAAAAACTCAAACAAAAAATTCAAAAAATCAAAACAATAAAAAAACCAAAAAAATATTTTTTTATTCGGATGACCCGGGCGTTTCAACGCCTGGGTCGACGACCTGGACTAAGATGACCAGATCATCTCCCCGTTAGTGCTGCCCTATTGGGCAACTGGGCACACACAAAAAACGGCAAGTTAAATGGGAGTTGGAACGTTTCACAAACAAAAAAAATCAAAATAAGTTGGGAACATATTTACGTTTTCCATTTTTTTAGTGAATCAAAAAGAAAACCTACTGCTATAACGATATAACTTTCAAGAGATTTGTTAATGAACTTTCAAGACCAGCAGCGACGGATCCATGAATTTTTGAGTGAGTGGGTCCCAAAAAACAAAACACAAAGGTCACAAATGTTGAACTTTTCGAGCGGATCGATCGTGATATCATCTTCCTTAGGAGTTTCCTTAAACGGTTCTTAAGTATATTCAAAAGCCGGAGGTTCTGGTCAAGAAACTTGTAAAAAAAAATCTCTATATTTATTCATCCAAATTAAGAAAAGACCATCAAAGTCATAAGTTACATTATTTGAAAATTTTAAACTATTGCTCAAGCATAACATCAGTTACACAAGTAGTAATAATAATAATCAAACTAGCTAATTTCATTCTAATAATCAAAATTTGCAAGTTGAGCTTGAAATCTACTTAAATTCTAACACATCCTTCAAATCAGCCATCAAAGATGTAGCAGAAATGGTAATTCCGTTATTATGTCTAATCAAAGGAGGTCATCGCTGAGACCACCTTTAACGGAGTCGTGAGCTTCTCACGACCCCAGAGACCACCGGTCGTCCCAAAAAAAGGTGGGACAACCCGATACGAACACCAGGCCATGCGCGGAGTCCCTGTTGGTTAAAAAAATTACTTCTTTGTTGTTGTAATTTTTTTGGTTGTGTATATAATTTGGTTTAAATGATTTGGGTGTGTTATTTTGTGGATGAGAGAGATGAGTTGTGGTTAAAATGTGAATAATATTGGAAAGAGAAGAAAATAGGTTAGTGAGAGAGAATGCTGACGGGGATGAGAAAGAAAACTGACGTGGAAGAGAAATAACATGACCGGATTGTCCTGATCATGGTTACGAATGGTCTGAGGGAGGACATCAGTGCGGGGTGCGTTAGGCCATTATAGGTTGGTATAATAGTTGGAGTGGAGATTCGAGCTCTTGGTGATGCGTAGGGAAAGAAAAGAAAGAGATGGGAGAATGAGAGAGATGATGAAATTTAAAGAAATTATTATATTCTATATAACAATGTTTTGTAATTTTTTATGATTAAAAGTAATTTTGTATTCTATTGATGATGTCGTTGACGAAAAATATGTTGTCGTTGTGAGATTTTGACATCGGTATTGAAAATTTAATGATATTCCGAGTCTATATATATAATAGAAGGGGTCCACTATCTTTAAATTTTGTTGACATATAGTTATGTTTGATAATAAAATCAAATATAAATTACAAGTTAAAAATCTGATCCGTAGATCTACAACATAAGACCGTCACTAACCATGACCTGGACGACCCGGTCATCAGCTCTCTCTCTTCAAAATCAGCTTTCTCTCTCTTACACATGAGCTTTCTCTTTCCTCAACCCACTTTCTTCTCTTTCCTATACTATTCACATCTTAACCACAACCCAACACAACCTACCTCTCTCCTCCACATCATTTCGGGGTCCATCTTGGTAAAATTTTAAAAAAAAATTAAAAATTTTCTAAAAAATCAAAACAATTATAAAACAAATTTTCAAAAAAAATATAAAAAAAACTCAAACAAAAAAATTAAAAAAATCAAAACAAAAAAAATCAAAAAAAAAATCAACCCGGGACGACCGGGTCGTCGACCCGGGCGAAGATGACCGAGCGTTAAGGCGAAGATGACATGGGTCATCTTCGACCCACCCCGGACGACCGGGAAAAACATCCCGATAAGGGATGCTCTAAGTAGATTAAAGATATCAAAAATCATAAAACTTTGATAATCATTTCATATGAGATCTAAAATTTCCTTTTTTTAACGAACGTATTGTTTTCATTTTTACATCTCTAAATATCAAGTAAAACATTTTCTAAAATTTATGATTTTATATCCTTTATCTACGTATTTTGTAGATCAATCTACGGTTCAACTTTTCATTTTGAAGTTCGTATTTAATTTTTTGTAATAAGCGTGTGATAACGAAATTTACGAGTAACGAATCACTTTTTATATACAAATTACAAAGTACTTCGGTGAGTGATCAGACCATTAAAAAATTTAGTGATTTGAAGTAGTAGTCAAGGAAAAAAAACACTGAAATTGTATTCCATATCAATCCACACCTCACTCACTCCACATTCCACAACCAGTCTCACTCTCACACTCTTCTTCTCCCTCCACCAAAAGCAACCAAAAGCCACAAAAGCAAAAGAACCCAAACCCAAATCTCCCCCATTCCTATGCTTCTTCTCCACCACCTCTTCTAATAACCCAAAATGGAAAGAGAGCGAGACCGAAAGCAAGGCTTCTTCTCCGCCCTCAAGGACGAAGTCGTCCGAGGCCTGTCCCCGTCTCGCTCCCGCCAGAAAACCCCCCACCGGTCCATGTCCCCGATAACCTCCCTCCTTCGCCGGAAACCCCACTCCCACCCCGACCTCGCTCTCATCTCCAGATCCGGCAGCCTCCGGCCGGGAGGGGAGACGCTGGCCCCGCTCATGGAGGGCCCACCTGACCCCGAGGGGTGTGAAGGGGAGACAAGGAGGGAGGGGTGGGGGGAGTGGGTTAAGGGGCAGCTCTATCGTGCGCCGTCGGTTTCGACGGTGGGGATTGGGTGTAAGAGGTCGGACCTTAGGCTGCTTCTTGGCGTGATGGGTGCGCCTCTCGCGCCCATTCATGTTGCGTCCATGGAGCCGTTGCCGCATCTTAGTATTAAAGATACTCCCATTGTGAGTTTTCGGTTGTTGGAAAGTTGGGATCTTGTGTGATGGGTCGGTTTTGGTTATTTTGTTTTTGCGTGGAAAGATGACTTTTTGAGCCAAATCTGGAAGTTTTGAGAATGCGTTTGGTTTTTGGATGTAAGAAGAATTGTGTTTAAATGGGTCGATTTTTTGTGTGTGTGGTGATTATAGGAGACATCATCTGCTCAATACATACTTCAGCAGTTCACTGCTGCCTCTGGTGGGCAGAAGCTGCAAGGGTCCATTAGGAATGCGTATGCCATGGGGAAGGTGAAGATGGTGGCGGCGGAGTTCGAAACGGCAACGAAGATAATGAAGAATCGGAATTCTAGCCGGGCGTCTGAGTCCGGCGGTTTTGTACTGTGGCAGATGGAGCCGGACATGTGGTACGTTGAGCTATCGGTTGGCGGGAGCAAAGTGCATGCTGGCTGCAATGGGAAGCTTGTTTGGAGGCACACGCCTTGGCTTGGCGCCCATGCTGCTAAAGGGCCCGTCCGGCCTCTTCGCCGGGCTTTGCAGGTAATGCTTTCGTAAATGTTGGTTGGATCATTATAATGTTGTGATGGTTTTGGTGAATTGAGAGGTGCATTTTTTTGGGTTGTGAGCAGGGACTTGATCCGAGAACAACGGCGAGCATGTTTGCGAATGCGCGGTGTATTGGAGAGAAGAAGGTGAATGGGGAAGATTGTTTCATTCTGAAGCTTGGTGCGGATCCGCACACATTGAAGGTGAGGAGCGAGGGTCCTGCTGAGATAATTAGGCATGTTTTGTTCGGCTACTTTAGCCAGAGGACAGGGCTTCTTGTTCACTTGGAGGATTCTCATCTCACACGGATCCAGTCGAATTCCGGTGGAGATGCAGTTTATTGGGAGACCACCATCAGTTCTTGTCTGAATGATTACCGGCAGGTTGACGGTATAATGATAGCTCATTCAGGGCGGTCGGTGGTGACTCTTTTCCGGTTTGGTGACACTGCAATGAGCCACACTAAAACCAGGATGGAGGAATCTTGGACGATCGAAGAGGTGGCGTTCAATGTCCCTGGCCTCTCTATGGACTGCTTCATTCCTCCTGCCGACATACGGTCTGGGTCGGTGAGTGAAACATGTGAGCTCCCTCGTGGGGAGAGGGGGAAGATGGCTATGGCGGCCAGCGCTCATCGAGCGAAGGTGGCAGCCATGGAGAAACCCCACGACAATCTCGACAATGTGGTGTGGCGAGTAGAACTTTGATGATGTCTTAGTAGTGGTCACCTTACATACAGGAAGGGCTAAAAGAAAACCTTGAAGTGTCCATAGTTGTTTTTGATTGACTAACTCCACCTTCAAAATTTTAGGTTAGGAAGATAAGCTGATCTGAATGGTGGAACTTTGAGCTTTGGCAGTGGATGGCATTCTCTGTAAATAAGAGGCGCATAATTGTTCACAGCCTACCTTTTTTACTTACAATGACTTGTTACTCCTTAAGTTATTATGCTCAGAATGCAGGAATTGATTGTAACTGAAGCGAAGTTTAGGGGTCCTTTGGAGGTTTCCTTGTGTTTCTAATTTCATTTCAGGGTAGTGAAAAATGTGCGTTTCCTACAGCATTTGCTTGTGGGCCGTCACGACAAGTTGGGTTGGAGGGCCGGCATTCGAGCACTCAGATGGGTGTCTGAGCTTTTAATTTATCAGTTGTGCATTCAGTTTACTGTTCTAAATAGAGGGAGACGAAGAAATCAACCTTTCCTGTGAAAGCTTATGTTGTAACAAAAATGTGAGAAATCTGATGTGGGTATGTGTGAGTATTAATTAGATTTGCAGCTGGGGTGAAGGAATTGATGTAAACAGACAAGTGTTTTTTTGCTCTAAGAGAATCAACAGTCATGAAGTATTCTTAGCCACTGTGAATTGCAAGCTTCCTCTGTAATGTCATTCTTTGGATGTTGGAATGCTCTTTTGTTCCCACCTTTTTTCTTCTTTTTCCTTGTGAATTGGACGCATCTTGTTGTTGGCTAACATAACATGTCCACAGCTCACACCCAAGTGGGAGTGTTTTTTTGTGGCAGTGATGACTTTTCTTTTGTTGACCAAGAGTAACAAAGACCAGTGCTTTGGGAGAAGACCCAAACGGTGTGGAATGAATGAATGATGGTAGAGGGGTTGCTTACAAGCTTGCACTGTCTCGGAGGGTGTGTGGAAGCAGCATCAATTCAGTAAAGTTGGCATGGGAAGAAGCTCTGAGTACCCCATGTGAGCTTACCATTCATTACCTTATTTATTTAATGGGCCAATTTGGTGTTATTATTTTGATCTTTTGTATTTATCTTGTCTTCTATTCAGCCAATGATTCAAATGTCATCATCCCATTTCACTTCTCCACTAATGGCAAGTGTTTAGGGGGGCTCTCATATGATCATACCATTCATTGCAGTGTAGTGTAGCAAGTTGTAAAGGGTACACCATCATGGTGTTCCCATCAGGTTTTTTTCTTCTTCAATTCTCTACACTGACTTAATAAATGTACAAGCCTCAGTACAATTTCCACACATACCTTTGTCTGATTTTGATTACCGCATTCATATAGTTTGGACATTAAAGTTTATTAATACTCCAAAGGACCACTTTTTAATTTTTATGTACCTAATGTTTCCGGCTGTATAAAGGACTTAGAGCACGTATTAATTGTTACTAGTTATGACCCGCTTATGGAATAAATGTCTACTGCAAAAGAATGATCTTGTCCGTAGATACATCAAAGTAGACAGATATATGATACCTTACAATTATAAATCCAAACTTAATTAAATTATTTCCGAATATAGATACAAAATCCAACAAGATTATCTCTGGAAATTGCACAGATGTCATCATGTGCATCTCTTTTGATTGTGAACACCAAAGTTTGAAAAAGAGACCGTTTGAAGATATTTACTATCTTCTATTAAATGGCTTTGAAATTGCACAACATACAATGCCTGCCATCAACTTAAAAAATAATGCTCAAAACATTATTTTTGAGCATTAAAGGTTTGAGCATTAAACATTTAAGGTTTTGAGCATTAAAGGTTTAATTGCAGTTTGACCTCCTAAACTATGACTTATATCACTTTGCAACTCTGAATTTTCAAAGTTAACAATTATCTCCTTGAATTTTAAAAATTTATTATTTAAACACACATGCGTTGATTTGTTTTTACATCCCCAGTACACTCCTAAACCTATATTTAAGTGAAAGTTCAGATCGAAATCAATGTCAGATTTGGTTGGAATTTGGGTCAGATTGGTACAAAAGCTGACCCAATTAAGACATCTGTTTTGATTCGAACTTTTACGTAAATATAAGTTTGGGAGGATACTAGGGATGCAACAAATAAAGTTGCAAAAAAAACGACGAATGTGTACTTAAATAATGAATTTTTATAATTTAAGGGGAACAAAATGTTACAAAACAAAATTTTCAAGTGGATAACTGTTCACTTTGAAATTTCAATGCAAAATGATATCAATGTGAAACTGTAATTTACCCAACATTAAACTACTAATACTAAACAACGTTTTGGAGTGCTTTGATACTACAATTAATATTCTTACGCTTGAACTCGGAGGCATGTTATATTGTAAATAATGCAATCCGTGTACTAGACTCTAAGATCATCACTAACCATGACGACCTGGTCATCAACTCTCTTTCTCTCTCTTCAAAATCAGTTTTCTCTTCTTCCACATCAGCTTTCTCTTCTTCAACCCACATTCTTCTCTTTCTTACACTATTCACTTCTTAACCACAACCCACAATAACTTATCTCTCTCCTCCACAATAACCGATCTCTCTCATCCACATCATTTCGGGGTCCATCTTGGTAAAACTTAAAAAAAAAAAAATTCTAAACAATTGTAAAACATATTTTCAAAAAAAATTTAAAAAACTAAAACAAAAAATTCTAAAAATCAAAACAAAAAAAATAAAAAACAAAATTTAATATTTTTTTAGTTGACGATCGGGTCATCGACCCAGGCGTTTCAACGCCCAGGTAGATGACCTGGTCGAAGATGACCAGGTCATCTCCCCCGTTAAGAGGGAGATGACCCGGTCATCCCAGGTCATCCACGACCTGACCTGGGATGACCCAGGATATCATCCCGTTAAGGGATGCCATAAGACCTGCATTCAGCAGAAGAGGTTCCTATAAAATTTAGGGTGAGCTGGCGGATACAGGATTAATCTATTTGATGAATTACATTTGACCCAACTGAATGAAGCCATGACTATTATAATGTTCTCACTATTTTAAACCAACGTTAATAACTCTAGTACTCTGTACTCCGACAAACAAAGTTGTTCCCGAAAGATACTAACTCAATGGATAGATCTGATTACGTATTGAGGACATCATATGTGACAACTAAATATAGAATCTAACAGTAGGAGAATCTGTTCACACTCCTGTATTCATGGAATCATGGTGAATATAGTGGATTCAATAGTCAATGGTCGTTGATCCGTTGATTCTTCAATATCGGTCGATTCAGACCTCCACTTAGTTTCACCCAAGTTTCATCCTCGTCGTGGATAAATCACCTAGATTCGGGTCCATAAACAATGACAATCGTCCTATGAAGACTCGTTTTCGCTACGGTACCATTGGGTTTCCTTAACCAAGCCACTGCCTATGAGTCGTCGACTCATTTTTCAACAGACACGCGGGTAGAGATCACATTCTCCTCCCACTGTGGTAGACCAAAGGTTTCGTGACCAAAAGATGTCGATCAGGGTTCCGAGAATTACACTTCGATAAAAACGTTGTGGGTCATTTTCAATTTAAAACCACAGTTTGAGAATTATACTTCAATGAAAATGTTGTGTGTCACTTCCAATTAAAAATCACGGTACGAGAATTACACTTCAATGAAGACGTTGTGGGTTACCTTCAGCTCAAACCATGATTTATCCATCCCAAAATGAAATGGATCCCCAAACATCCTAAATCATAAAGAAGAGTCAACACCAATTTTTTATGGAAAAATATTGTTGGACGCACGCTGCTGATTTGTCGCTCATTATGCTGATGATGTGACACTTATCAACATTTATTTTAAAATTTTCCATGTTCGTGGATGATATGACGATCTATGCGTCGGTTCCTTTCCCCTTCTCCTAAACTACCATATTCCCTCTTCCCTATCCTTCCACGGGGTGGAGTTTCTTCGGTAAAGTCGTGTTCAAGCTAATATGAGCGTCCCCTCGATGTCGACATCAAGTACGGGAAGGTGTCTTCGGGAGTCCTAGTTGTTGTAGACGGTGATTGATATTGGAGGAAATGAAGGAGGAGAGCGGGTGGTGGAGAGCTCGGAGATGATGAGGGGATCAAAGGGATTTTGGAGAGTGGTGTGGATGTGGGAGGTTTGGGGTTGTGGATGTGTAAATGGACTAAATTTAAAAGAACAGACTCGTTTCTGTTTAGAAATTGGATGCTCAATAATTCCGGGTCATCAACTCTCAAATTTTAATTCAGAATCCCCCCCCCCCCCCCCCCCCCCCCCCGAATGGTGGTTAAGTAGTTGACTTTCATCAACTCTCAAATTTCAATTAATGTTCAGAAAAAAAAAGACAAATAATACTTCAGTGTTGAATCATGTTCAAGGTCGAAGAGTTGGACGTTCACCTATGAATCGAAGAGTATCGATTGTAGAAAAAATCTCCAAGAAGAACATGTCCAGTGTTGAATCTTATTCCAGTTCGAAGAGTTGAACACCCATCTACCAATCGAAGAGTCTCGACTGCAGAAAAAATCTCAAGAATAATTCAAAAGATAAGAACAAATGTAAGGAAAATGTCAAGTTATCTAATGCAATTCATTTGCCTGAAGATCCAGACTATTTAGATTGGGATTTGAGAGTTTATAAACAAATCTAGAAGTTATGAATTGAAATTTTGTTTGTCTATTCATTTTTGTAATTATTATTTTCAAGAGTTACGAATAATATGTGTTTATTTGAACTGAAAATTTAATTATTATGTGTGTCTAGTAAGTGTTATGAATGATACGTGTTTATTTCTCAAGCGTATTTTGTCTACAATTTTTGTGTTAAAGAGTTATGAATAATTTGTTTTTTTTATGACTCACGCTTGGGACTAGCTGCTAGACACACTCTGAACACACATTGGATTGACTCGTGTCTCGGATTAGATTAGTTGTTGGACACACTCTTGACACACTTTGAACTTGTTGTTGGACACACTTTGAACTAGCTCATCTCGAGGTCTGGACACATTCTAAACATAATCTGGACAAACACTAAATTGGCTTGTGTCCAGGATTAGACTGCTGCTGGACACATTCTGGACACACATATATTAGTGTCCAAACTTGGACACACTCTCGAGACATTATGGACACACTTTGGACAAACTCTAAGGTAGCTCTTGTCCAGAATTGAACTGGCCGATGAACACAATCTGGACACACTTTAAACTTGTTCGTGTCTAGGATTGAGCTGACTGTTGGACACGTTCTGGACACTTATCCATTTGTGTCTAGATTGTGTCCAGCGCTAGACATGCTGGTGTCCAGCGCTGGATGCCTAGGACTAGAGAAACTTGTGTCCACATTTGTCCAAACTCGTGCCCATGAATATGAACCGTCGTGTCTTTTTTTGGAAAACCACTTTGTTTGGAAACAAACAGTTATTATTATTATTATCGGAAATCACAATTTGTTAATGATTTAAAGAATCCACAAATCATAATTCTTTTGTCGGAAACTTCCCCACGATTACCGATGTGCGTCCGTGACGCGTGACGTCCGTATATTAGCACTTTTTTTATATCAGACACCTCTACCCAAACAAGAAAAGAAAAGCTCCTTACTAAATACCTCAGTTGTTACCTAACTAACTAAATACCCCCACGATTTCATGTTAAAAGAATAATGACGGATATGATTGTGAATGAGAGGGTGCACAAACTTGTCCTCCTCAGCAACTGTCATCTACCCGTTGCTTTGCTTGTCTGTTCGTGGTAAAGTTCATGGCCAAAGGAAATGGGTGCATTAAGTGTATGAACTTGTCACATTGTACCACCATCCGAAAAGGAAGATATTTAAAGATGTGGTTGGTGCCAAACTTCAGTCCATGAGGGCACTACGATCTGTTACTTTCAGACATTTTTGTGAGTATGCTGTTTGTAAGACAACTCAATACCTCTATTATAGTACGTGCTTCTAAAGTACAAGTGTGGATGTTGTGATTACTTGTCCCTGGATGAGCCCGTGAGGTAGCTTGTTCGAATCCCACTCCGTACATCAAATGTTCATGTGAAAATGGTGTGGATCACTTCTAATTTAGAATCGTAACCTACCTAACCCAAACGAGGGAGGATGCTGGGAAATTCTGTATCATAAAAGAAAAGGAGAAAAAAAAAGAATTCAGCCACCAAACTCTTGATGTGCCCTGCCAAGTAGGAGATAACTGCATTCGTTTAGGATCTGCTGGTTTGGAATTTGGTCATCAGCTTCATGTGATTTGCCTTGGCTTTGCTTGTATTGCATCCCAGGTTTAAAACATAATAATTTTTTGTTGGAGATTCCATTACTACATTATAATTGTTCTTCAACCCGATATCAACTGCATATGATATTAAGAAACATATAAGAATCCAAGATTTATTGAGTAAGCTCTCATTGGGCTGGACAATAATCTTATGATTATGGTCCAGAACAAATATAAGCTATGAAGCTACCAGTTAAAATAAGCACTAGCAATCCTCTCTGTGCTTGTTTAATTAGAAGAGCTGATTAGTCAGATTAATACGAAGATCCCACCCTCAAAGCAAGCTCATGAGGAACATGCTTGACCACATGCCACTGTGAGCTACCAGTTCAGTAGTAGAGGACCACTTTTGTGGATGCCTGCCACTGTAAGAAACAGACACTTTTGTGGATGCCTGCCACTGTGCAACAGACAGCAACAGCCTTCTAACAAGGACTTTAAAGATGTTAAAAATGCTTTCAACCAAAGCATTTCATCGCTTTCCTATTTTTCTTGCACATAGGACAGTGCCACTGTAAGAAAATACACACCTCACTAGCAAAAAGAAGAATCCAATAGAAGTTCATTGGCCCTCACTAAGAAGAATAGAGTCCCTCAGAGATGGCCATTTAGTTGTGGTAAGAAAAGGGGAAAAAGAGCACATGACTAGTTTGATTGCATGAGTTAGGTAGAAACCTTTCTGTGCTAACCTACCTTGTCAGCACTAGCCAGAGTAGAAGGAAACTAGTGCACAAAATGTCGTGATAAAATACAATAAAATGGTGAGCAGTATTCTTAACTAAATCTCTGTTATCATGTCATAACCAATCTAAACAGGCCGCCTATACTTGCTTCTCTATATAGTCAAGCAACAATAACTGCACATGGAAGGCATAAAAATGGGAAGGAACTCTTCATAGTGTTCCAACAAAACTAGCCTGGAAATTTCCAGGTCAAGAGAAAGAGTAGCAGTAGGTGTAGGATATGGTTTGTAGGATGAGTTGTGGTACAGACTTCTTTGCAAATTTTCTACACTAATTTACTTTTTCTTGTTACCAAATTGTGATAGAAAATATGTTGAAATAAATTAGAAATCAATTACACCAATTAGTGCATTTCCTTTTATAGGGGAGGACTATATATCAATATATTGTCATAGTTGTAAGATAATATATTGTCATAGTTGTAAGATAATATATTGTCATAGTTGTAAGATATTTACGAAATTGGTAACGTTGTTGGTATTTTAGTGATCAAGGTTTGGAGATTAGTTACTATTAGTAACGGTGGAAACTGGTTGAATTATGAGAAAATAAGAAAATTGACGTTTGAGGTTATTTTAAGATTAAAATACCAAGTCAACAATGAGGGGATCCAGTTTCGTCAAGGATTTCGGAACATATTCATAGAGACTATCAGACATATCGTCGGAAAATGGATTAGAGTTGGTGGATGGCGCTGAAGGCTAGAGCGATTTGATGGTGCCGAATGTGAATTAGGATCCGAAGATGATACCTCAGATGGTTGGCGACTCAAGTTTTAAGTATGATAATTAAATAAAAATAAAGGAGAAAAAACATCTAACCTATATCTTCCATTGCAGCAAATGGAAGAACAGTTTTTTGGTAGGGGGAAAAAATATAGGGGGAGAAGAAAGGGAATTAGTGAGTGAGAAAAAAACGGAAAGATATTAAAATAAATTGAAAATTATTACAATAAAGGAAAACTGTAATTATTTGACAATGTAAAAGGAAACTCCTCAATACTACTGGGATTTGAAGGTAGTTAGGTGGATTAGCACATGGGAGTATGGAACGACCTTCAAAATTGTCATTTAGGGGGGTAAGATGCAAAAACATATTGGGAAAACTTACCCTATAATCCTATATGCTCATAATTCAGAATCACTAGATAGATAACAAGTTAGAAATGTAGGAAGTGGTAACAGTATAACAACTAAACCAAGTCAAAGAAAAAAAGGGCTGCAACACAACGCGTTCCCTTATGAAGAACATGAGATGGTAATAGCAAAATATGCAACCACAATGAAACACCTCACAGAAATGCTAGTAATCCATATCCATTTTTCAGTCATAATAAGCCTGCCACCCATTTACAGAATCCAGCTCCACAATCTTCTCATCTCACTTGATAAAATGAGGGTTGATAAGACCCGATACTTCCAGAAACCCAACACGTTCACGTCCTCCGAATATCTTCTTCAGCATCTCATCACATACAATTATCTTTTTGTTCTCTGGATCCTGAAAAATGACAAGTATTGAGTAAATTATAAAAGCTGAGAACTGGGATCTTAATAACAAAGTTAATTATACACATCAGACAACAATATACGATATTCATTATTCAATTTCACAGTATTTCATGTTCAGATTCAAAAAATCCAGAAGGTACGACAAGCATGAATTATTTTTCTTCTTCTTTGTTATGCAAGTTGCACAATCTTAGTTAAGACATTTTATCAATAAGACCACAACAAGAGCACAGACATTCAGAGGATTCAAAAAAAGATTACAAAGTCTTCGATTTATATAATCTTTATTTTGGGGAATTTTACTCTCTCTCTTTGAAGTAGCATGAAAAGAATCCTTCAAAATTGATTTGAACGCACCAGACCAGCAACTTGAACCATAACAATGTTGGCCCAGACAGCCAGACTAGAGGGCTGGGCTTTCTTATCATTCCCAGGGGGCTGGCTTTGATCCTAAAGCCCAAGAGTAGGGGTGTCAATGAGTATTCGGAACCGGTCAAACCGAAATCCGGTGGTACCGAACCGGGGTAAAACATATATATGGGTCGGATATGGTTACCCAATTTCGGAACCGACCCGGTTCCGGTTCTAGCTACTGGAACCTGGTCCAAATCCGGAACCGAGTATTATTTAAAAAAAAACAAAAACAACCTAAAAAGTTATTGTAAGAAATGAAAAAAAAACAGTTTATACAAGTAAAAATTGAAAATTTAACATGTTTTTTACCAGATCCGGTTCCAACAGATCCGTTCTAGGTACCCAAGTTGGGAACCAACCCAGATCCGGTTCAATTCTGGGTACCCAAATATAATATGGATCCGGTTCCGATTCTCCCCATACTCAAACCGTTTGTGTGGTTCTACTGGATGAGACACTATATGCACTTTGTGCAACATCAGAAGAGAGGTTAAACACTGAATGGCCAGGATAGAAACTTCCACTGCTATAAACAACACAACCAAAAAACGAATCATCTTTCAAATAATGAGCAACATTGTACTCTTCTAATGACAAAATGTCTACATAGCTTAATATACATGTTAGTTTAGTACTTTGGTAAAATCTAAATCAGCCGTTGTCAATGACCTGTTTAGCTTTGATTAAGTAATAAAAGATTGGCAAAGGAGAAGAGAACATCCATCCTTGATTCTTGTTAAGCTATACTCCCAATCTTATATGTCATCACAATCTCTTGTATGTAAGATGCACTGACACAATCACACGGAAGACAATCATAATATCGATAAGATCATAACAGTGTATCAATGTAACATCAAACATTTTTTAGTTCAAGATTAAAACCAGAAGACTCACAACCTATTACAGAATTTTAACTTCAAATAGTTTTTTTTTGGCAGATAGAAGATTCAAATGAGAAGACAAGAAAAACCAAAACAAAACCAATTCAAAACCATGGAAATCTCCTACGTCAAATTGTCAAATCTGAAGAAAAAAACACTCAATCGGCTGCCTTTTTTCATTGAAGGTCAAACAGCTAGTGGGCTGAGAAAATATAGTCCTCAGGCTTGTCTTGTCATTAGGATGAGAATTCTTTGAGTAAGAAAGTGTCCAGTCACCATGAAAAAACGGATACAAAATTAAAATGGTGGCATAAGAGAGTTTGCAGAAATACAAGAAAGCTAGGAAGCAAGAAATTGGATTATAACTCCGTACAGGCTAGGAAGCAACCAAATTTCATCAGAAATGTGATTAGGATATTGAATTATTGACAAATTTAAGTAGAAGATTACGATTACAAACTAAAGTTAACAAGGAATAGTAGTAGGCAATGGGGTGATGAATATGGAAGCCAACACTATATATTCACCTTTGCTAAAAGTCATCCTGCTAATTTGCCTTAAATCTTATATTTATTTATTTTTATAATTCTCATTGGTTCTTCAAGGAATTGCTTAGCAAATTAATGCTGACATATTATGCAACTAAATGACAGTAATAGAAAAACATAATAGGAAGTATGCGTGATTCTCATAGGTCAAACTAAAAATCATCAGTGACTAAAGAGCTTCTCTCATATTGAACATTTTGTGTTGGACAGGTGTACACGTGTAAGGTATTGCAAATCCATCAATATAAGAATAGAAAGAAGAAAAAAGTGCATCTGTAGGAGAAAAAATGCTACATAATGCGGGTTATCTAAAATAGTTGAAGCAGAAGAGAGAATCACACGATAATAGTTGAAGAAATACTGATAAAACCAATGCTCGTAGGGAATAAACACAAGAACACTTGAAGCCCAAAACACAAAAAAAAACATACACCTATTTCCAAAGGTTACAGCATCTCATATAGATCAGAAAAATCAAGAAAATCGCTTCTATGATCTTGTCAAACATGCATATAGTAGATATTATCCACATTACAAGTGACCGTCACCCTCATGAAATACAGTAAGACATGAACACACCAGGTACGAACAATAATATTTCAAATAAGAATATCCAGTTCCCAAACATAAGCATACCAATTCAATTACTAGTTCTACAAGCTTCAAGCGTTTAACAAACTAGCATAAGTACCATCGAGCATTCCTACCTCCTCCGGATAAACTTTTTACTTCACAGGTCATGACTACAGAACTGTCTGACACGATAGTACACAAACACGACACAATTGACAGGTCTAACATCAGCGGTTACAGTTAGCATCACTACAATCCAAACACATATGCATTCAAGCACTACAGTCTACAAGCCTCAAATGTCTACAAAACCAGCAGTATTTACCAACCAACAGATATCTAATCAAACCAAAATAATAATAAAATAAATAAATAAAATACAGTTTGAGACGAAAAAAGGTGGTTATTTTATTTAGACCTGAAGGTTGTGTTCCTTGATGTAAGCCCAAATCTGCTTCAAGGCCTGGGTGCGAGGGATCTCGGGGACGCCGAGGAGCTCCTGCATGACTGGCGAGATGGGCTTGGGCTTGGTGATGCCGCGGGCCGGCCTCGGGGGCTTGCTGCCCTCGGCCGGCTTGGAGACGGCGAGGACGGTAGGAAGGGTTCGTATGGAGGGGAGGGAGAAGAAACGGGGAGGATGGGAGAGGGTCTCGACCGGGAGGAAGGCGGACGGTAAGGAGAGGCTCATCGAGGAGGCCATGGTTGGGGAAGGGGTGGATAATGGTGGACTAGACGGTTTTGGGGTTTTGTTTTGTTCGGTTCGGTTGGGTTGGGCTTTTTGTGTTTTCAGTACAGTGGTTTTGTTGTTTACAATTTGAGGGTGTCGAGTTTGGATGCTTCGTTTTTTTTACCGGAAATGAAAATTTTAAAATTTGAAAGTGAAGTAGTCTCGCTGCCCACAACCATAGGTTCTTGGATATTCTACTTAACTAGTTATATTTCTATCTTGCATTTGATTTGAACCCACAACTTATAATGTATGTGATGTGGTTCACTAAATTAAGTTCTTTGTACCAGCTTAGGATCTATCAATGATGGAGTTCGATGTTGAAATTTATTACAATGCTTACTGCTCAATATTAAAAATTAGTTTAAGTTTTGATCCCCTTTAGCTTTAGGTAAGACTCTCTTTGTTGCTTAAGCTATTCGTTCTTCACTAACAAAATTGTAATGGTATGTCATGTGATGACAAGAATTCTAGTTGCTTGCACTCTTCACCTTTTCCAAGGTTGTTCACTCAATGAATTTTTGGTGGTTCGTTTGGTTGGATTTGACGAAATGAGAGAGAATGATAGTCTCTCCCATCATTTTCGGAGAAACAAAGATAAATATAGAAAACTATGTAGTATTTAAATAAAATAAAAAAATAGAAACAAATTCATATTTTTGGAATTTAGTTGACTCTCCGAATTTCTCTCTGCTCTCTCGTTCTGAAAATTGTATTGAACTATATGAGGCTGGTCTCTAGTAAGTTTTAACTATCTTTCTGTGAGCGTAAACAATTTGACATCTGAATTGAAACAACTTATCACGTAATTACATTGTCTGCCCATGTAGTCCATGTAAGCCCATAAGCCCACTAATTTTTAAACAAACATTAGTACACTAGCCCACTCGAAATTCATTATCATGATTAACCAAAAACAATTCAAACATGGTGTAGTGTTTGTATATAATTTAGTGATTTAGTGTAGTGTAGGAACCAAACAGTTTACTGAAACGATGACATTAGTAGACAATCTAATTGTTGTTATGCGTTATAGTTCCCTAACCAACAATAGTTTCGTAGACAAATGGACGACATGTGATAGTTAATCGAGTAGTACTTATAAACATACCAATACCAAAAGAGTGTTTCGAAGAAGGATATCATTTTGTGATTATGATTCCCGGAATCCTCCTACCAATGTGATTAAGATTATTCTAAGAGGCTCAAAGAAAGGAAACGACGAACTTCAACCACTGTTTTGGTTCATGTCCGCAGGCGCACATACCGGAACATGCAACATGATTGAATCCAGAACCTGGAGGAATCGTCCGTTGCAACCTTTCCAAGTGGTAGGTAGATAGAACAAATATTAAACATGAACTTAAACAAATGTAAAGAACTCAAAGCTCCCAGCTCAGCTCCGCCGATTAATCGATTAGTGCATGTGCTAATTTGTCTTTCGAATCGTATTAACGGTATTATGTTTGATTTTCTAGGTATAAATATGTCTATCTTATTTGGAATGTCGTGAAAGAAGATAATGTGGAACATGTTCTTTTATGGGGCCAATAATTTTCCTAATGATCTCCACCGACAAATATTATTGTGGAAGCAAATCATGTAAGAAGAGAAGCAATAGCTCCTACACTTGGGAGAGGATGAACGCAGAGGATACACAACTTGTAGAGTGAACACCATTCAACTTCTAGCCAATTAAAATGGTATAAATTTATTTATAAAATGCCGAATAATTCAAATTTGTTAAATGCAAAAAGATAAATCCTAGTTAATCAATTCAAACTCTACTTTGATTTTTTCACGAGGCATCACTTTTATGTTTTTGGTTCCAAAACTCCTTTATACACCCCTTTAACCGTTTTCCTCTTTTTATTCTTTCCTCTCCATGTCTTTAAGATTCATCACAACACCAACTATGCAAATTCATGTCTAAATTCAATAAATATTGTGTTATAACTGGCTGGATTTAATTTAGTTAGGAGATCTTGTATCTTGAGATAGTCAAGATTCTAGACTAGGGATTCAATCCTAATAATATAAAATACGTGAAGTAGTAATGTAAAAATAAAAGAAGAGAAACATGATCTTATTATCAAGTGACAAATAAACAACCAGACAATCAAGCACTTAGTGCAGGAGTCTTGAATTTGATCAAGATCTTTAAATTAGAGGGTAAAAGACAACATAGATTAAAAAACTAGGAAAAAGAAGAGAGAGAAACGATTAAAAAAAAGATCAAACTAAAGAAAAAGAAGGCAGATTAGTTTTGGGAGGAAAGTTTTTGGTCTGTTCCTAAAAAGTTTCGGAGTGAACATTAAAATCGAGTAATGTTCATAGGTCAATTGCAATTTATCGACTATAAAATGTAGTCTGATAAAAGTATTATTGCTTTTCATGAGAAGTATTAAATATAGCCTGCAAGGACTGGAGTGGTTGCAAAAGTTCCTCCAACCTTTCGAGTAAATCATGGGAACTGAAATACATTACGACTACAATCTAAAATGTTAAAGACCTTACTCTTATCATACTTTGACAGATCTATGATCAGTGAGGTATCAAAATAGCATGAAGAGTGCTTAAATTTTGTTCTAGTACTTCGAAAAGAAAAGTTAAGATCGGATAAAATATGTAAGAATGATAAAGCTTAACAACTACACAAAAGATGCTTGTAACTATTCGGGTAAAATCCTAAATATTACTCAACAAACGCTGAAAAAACAAAGAACCATCTTATCCATATAATCAGTTTTTCGGACTCGTCCGCTCGCATGCGTAAACACTACATCAACAGTCAAAATGAGATACGATTCGCCCTCCGAATTGTAGACAATTGTTATTACTCCACCACGTTTACTAATATTCTCTCACTGTTGGCATTATGGCAACAACGAACCTTCTTCTGGTGGCTTCAAAATATGACCGTTACTGAACTTGGAAGGCATTTTATACCCACAAATAAGACAAGGCAACCGAACAAAACAATATTAATTTAGGTGCTACTCATAGGTCCACCGATCCTTTCTAGGACGAACAGCAACTACACGAACATTACAAGGCAAGTTACATTGCAACGGTACCAAATACTGTACTCGTCAAGTGTGGATTTACGTCACAAGGTTACCGACACAGAGCCGGTCGGACTTGTGGTTTGGGTTGGAGCAGCTTTCCTCCGCACATGCATGGCATCATCATCGCAGGACTAAAAGTGGGCTCATGTTGCACAAGTAGCCTATTATTTAGAAATTGGCTTCTTTCGACTTTGTTTTGTTTAGTGAAAATTGGTTTGGATTTCTCTTTCACCAGCCTCAATGCGGCTGGTTTTTTTAGCGTATATGGCATTTGTAACGTATTGTTGATTTGGACAGGAAGTCTGGAACTATAAGTTAGTGGCTCAAATTTCTTTAACAGCAGTTCATACATTTAACTGATATAGATATATATACTCAAATTCTGGAAATGCTTGAAACTGCTCCAGCTTGAAAATCTCTCCCTTTGAAATTTCAGTTAAGTTTAACACATTATTCTGGAAAATAAAGTTTGACAGAACATTTGATATGTACTCAAGACCCGGTTCAGATTACGAACCGCCAACAAAAGCGCGATACACCCTGAAGCCGCGTCAGAACAGCACAACTCCAGTAGACCAACGTTCGAATTCACATGTAGAGTGGGTCCCACGCGCACCCTCAACTCCACCGCCACATCGCAGGAACACGTTACCTTACTCACCTCCTACGTCACGCCTCACCATTTCACTATATATAACCCACCCTCGCATGTCCACTCTCGACCACCACCTTTTCTCTTCCCATTTTTCCCAACACAACAAAAGCCAGACAAAACACTAACATGGGTGTTCTCAACGCTGTTTTCGTGCTCGCCGTCGCTTACATTGCCATCTCCAGCGTCGGAGCCCAATCTCCAGCGGCCGCACCCACCGCCACCCCCACCACTCCCGTCACCCCCGCCCCGACCCAACCCACTACCCCTGCCCCCGTCGCCTCCACTCCCCCTCCGACCACCAGTCCCGTCCCACCCGTCGCTGCGCCCACCACCACTCCGGGGACCCCACCTCCCACCACCACTCCGGCGACGCCACCCCCAGCCCCGGCGACCCCACCACCAACCCCCGCGACCCCACCACCAAGACCGGTCACCCCACCTCCCGCCCCTGCGACCCCACCACCAAGACCGGCCACCCCACCACCCGCCCCGGCCCCGGTGACCCCACCTCCCGCTGCTACTCCTCCTCCTGCTGCCACACCCCCTGCCGCCGTCCCTGCCCCCGCTGCTCCGGTCGAGGTGCCCACGTCTGCCCCTACCGTGAACGCCGCCGCCGCTCCCGGACCTGCAACACTAGAGAGTCCTCCGGCGCCGGTGGGCGCTCCCGGACCCTCCGCTGACTCCATTTCTCCGGCTTCCGCCGAGGACATGGTAACTACTCCCTCTTTTCGGCCGTTGGATCTGATCTTAACGGTTTATGACATAACTGCCAGAACGATTTTAGCGTACTGTGGCTCTTTATGCTATTTTACGCCTAAAGAAAATAAAATAAAAATAGAAAACATTCAGGGTCGGAGAAATTTCATTGGATTCTCACAGTCACGTGATCTGAACAGCATCGGGTCTAGTGTTCTGACTTCTGAGTTCAGACAAAACCAGAGAATCACGTGACCTGATGCCGTCATAAATGACTTGCCCCCCTAATGTAGGATAGATTTATTAAGCTATAGGCTATTAAGATGCTTTCTCCTAGCATTAACTAAATGCTGTGGTTTGATTTTATTTATTTTGATGTGGTTTGCAGAATGGAGCAGAACAGAACATGAAGATGGTTGGTGGATTGGTGTATGGCGTGGCACTGCTGATGTTTGTCCTGTGAAAAGCATAGATCGGAGAGATTTTATTCTATGTAGTTTTTACTTTGTTCTTTCTGGATTCTTCTTTTTCCTTTCACTTGTTCAGTTCGATTCTTTCTTATTTGTGGAGGGCTAGAGGGGGTTGTACTTGAATTAGACGGTTTATCTATTTGATTTATTAGTGTTTCAGATCTGAGACTCTGCCCATTTAGATGCCACTATCCTTTCGTAGATACATTATATTATATTATATTATTATTATATAAACCGATCCGGTTCTTTTGACAAAGAAGAAACTTGATTGGTAATTAGTGGTCATAGATAAATTGTTCTTGAAAATAGGCATTATCAGAGAATAGCATATTACTAGTTTACCATAGCCTTGTGGGTTATTTTCTGGATCCCCATATACACAGGATCTGTACTTTGATTATCTTTAGAAGACCACGTCACGCATACAAATGATTTGTTGCAAACCATCGTGTTACGCAAAATGGGATTCACAAGTCTTATACTTAAGAGTTCGTATAAGGCCGGGCCCCATAAGGCTCGGTGGGCCAAGTCCTAAACGTGATCCAATCTACAAATGTATGAATCAAATCCACGCTAGCGTATGACTAGGGTTGAATGTGTTCCGGATATCTTCGATTTATATATTCGTATTCTTTTATTTGTTAGGAAATGTAAAATCTGTTTAAACGTGGTACCAAATATGGCAAGATAAGGATAAAACGTGGTACCGAATATAAGAGTTTATAACATAGAGTTCATATCCGAAATCTAAATTTCAAAAAAAATCATAACATTTTATCTAATGCAGATTGTTGTCTGTTTTAACTTGAATATGATTATGTATTATAAAAAAATGAAAAAAAACTATATCTGAATTACTAGCTGAGCAAAACTAAAACTAGAATGGGACGTGGGGTTCGGGTGATCAAATCATGAAGAACAACAATGAGTAATCTTCGGATATTATAAATTCAAAACCTAGGCTGTAACAAATCTTCCCTTCTAATTCAGTGTTTGATGGCTTTGACACTAAAAGTGCCAACAACAAAAGCACATTTGTAGAAAATCCACCAAGTGGTTATATATATATATATATATATATATATATATATATATATATATATATATAACCAATTCACATAACATTAGGGCACCCTCAACAGCTCCCCCAACTAAATGTCAACAGGTGCCACAATGGGGGTGCGCGGGAGACCGCCAGGTCGTGGGATCTGGTGCGACCCACTTTCACAACCAGGTCGATTTGTTTTTTAATTTCGTTTTTTGTGTGTTTTGTTTTGTTTTATATTTAATTATAAATAATTTGTTATATTGGATAGTAAAAAATATTTTTTATATTGGATAAAAATATCTAAATTTGTAACATTTTCTTCCCGTCACATCATTTGGGAGGATATCTTAGATAAAATTTAAAAAAATAAATTAAAATTTGAAAAATTAAAACATATAAAAAACTTATTTTGAAAAAAAAATATTTGAAAAAAATATTTAAACTGATTTTAAAAAACAAAACAAAAAAGATTGTGGTAATTACTTTAATAATGTTGATAAAAGATTAAAAGTAATAAATTTAATTACATTTTCGTAATTAATTTTTTTATAATATGTAATATAATTAATTTTCGTAAAACATGTGATATAATTAATAAAAATTGTGGGGAATTAAAAATGAGAGGAAAATAAATGAGATAGAAGTTAATAAGTGTTGATATGACTAAGTTGACATTTTATGCGTGAGTTGTGGTTGATGAGTGAATAGTAGAAATAGAGATAATAAAAATGTCATGCTGACGTGACGAATAGAAAGTGTTGATACAACGAGGTTGACATATATGAAATTGTCACGATTTAAATGAAATTAGGTTGAAATGTTGTCGACATGTGATCCCATAAAGTCAAACTTCAGAGAAATGGACTTATGTCCATTAAACACCACTTTTGTCGCCCCCAAAGCCAGCAAACAGCCCAATCACACTCATTTGCTTGCTAATCATCCGAGCAGCATAATACGGAATCCCACTCCTCCCACCATTCCTCTTCTTTCCTTCCATGCACGAGTACTTCACAAACATAACGCAATCCATCAAACTCTCCTTCGCCAACCCCTTCATGTCGTACGCCTGCGATCTCCTCCAAAGACTCTTCCCATGACCATTTGCCGGCCACGATAGCGATAACGCCCGTGTGGCGTCGCTAATCGCACCATCGTAATCTCCGGCAAACAGCTTACACTGAGCTCTATTGCTATAAATAACCGTTCTAGTCCTCCTCGCCCTACAAGGGCAAATCTCCAACCCTAAAGAGTAATGCTTCATGGCTTCTTTCACGTCACCGGACCGGAATAACTCGTTTCCTCTCTTCTTCTTAAGGTTTGCCGATTGCCTTCTTTCATCGAACTCTACTTTTTTGATACATTCTTCTTTTCTCTTCTTAACCTCTTCCAACTCTTTCTTTACAATATTGTATCTACTCGAATTGTTGGGCAGCGACTGTAGTAGAACTTCAATAATAGAGTCGCCCACATTATTCCTGGAGGCAAGAGTTGTGAGCTCGACCAAATCGACCAAACAAGTCACAACATGACCACCAACTGTGTCTCTGGTCTTCGCGTCTCGGAGAAGCATCAAAAGGCAATCTATGCCCATATATTGCCAGTCATCGGACGACCTTGATAGATTGCACAAACTCTCGACCGCCTCATTGCACCTTCCGATCGCATTCCTCCCCACTTCGCTCCTACACAGGATCCTCACCAGTCCCACTCCTGCAGGGGAGTTATCGTTGGAGACTCCGCCCCACATTTTAGACAATTCCTTGAGGAACGTGGGTTGGCAGATTTGGGCGTGGGTGGTTTGGTTTTTGGAAGCAAAGCAGCCGAGGAGGTAGAGGGACCAGCACTGGAGTTGGCTTGCCCACTCCTCGGCTTTATGGTTTTCCATTTCTCGACCGCCGAGGCCTCTCGTCAGGAGGTCGCATTGGTATTGGAGTGGGGTTCTGTCTTTGACGGAGATGAAGTGGGAGTGGATGGTGAGGAGGCAGGTGATGGAGATATCCATGCACAGGTTGATGAGCTCTTCTTGGTGCATTGCCAGCACTGGGTATGTCTCGTCGTAGCTCGCAAGGTGACCTAGTGCTCGGACAGCCACCCGTTGCTCAACCCAGCTGAGCTTCCTGCAAATTTCAGAGTCATACTGAAAATTCTATTATAATTTATAACGTAACGTGACGGTAATACTCTATGAACTTTTGATCTGTATCAAAGTGTCTTTCTCTTTTTTAATAGTATATACTATATGTTTGTTTTTAACATATTCATTGTTAATTCTTTATTTGTTTCGTGTTGTTTTTTTGAGAATCTCTCTTAGCATAGCTTTGTAATTAATTAGTGAGACTTAAATTTAAGACAGAATCATATAAATAAAAATAATCAGACGTAAATTTGAATCTATAACTCTATATCCTATTGGAAAACGGAAAGAGATGGGTTGGAGAGAGATTGAAGATGTGTATATAATTTGGAATTTTAATTGTGGTTTTTACGAAAATTTTAGTGAATTGAACATGAAAAGTGAAAACTAATATATATTTATCATCAAAAGTGCAATTAACATGAATCGAGATGTAAACTTTCAAGGATTAGAGGTATACCTAAGTTGTTTATGAAATTCCAGGAGCAAGGTTCAATCTTTCACTCTTTTATGTTTACCCATGTAGAACGTACGTCAATACTTTATAATGAAATGGATTTGCTGAAAAATAATATCATTATGGTTTCATATCTCAAGTGTGCACAACCGTTATTACAGATATCTTCAAAATGAGGTACCGGGTACGTACAAAACAAATTGGAAGGGAGCGTTAAGGTCTAAAGATTGCAACACCAACTCATGTCCAATAAGTTAAATCATCTTAGCTTATAAATAAATAGTTAATACAATAAAAACAATTCTAAATATATCCTACGTTAGACTTTTTGACCTTCCCCAAAACTTGGAATATTTGAGAAATATAACTTTATTTATAGAAACGAAGGAACTATTTATTATGTTTCCATCAATAGTATATTAGTTTACTCAAAATATTATAACTAAATACGGTACCACAATATTCGAGTTTAATTAACAAATAGATTATGTCCAACACATATTTTGTAACATTTAGTTTAGATTACTAAACAATATGGTTGATGAGTAGATATAAAACTTGCCTCTAATCTAAATCAGTTAAATTCTTGAGTTTCCTGATATTTGTATATATATTATTTAAAGTTGACGTCTGAAATTGAGGATAAAAACACTAAACAGTTAAAATAATATATCTATTAATTTATAATTTTATATATTATATTATATGAAGTTTATAAATTGTACGTACTAATTAAAATTTTCGACATGTTAACAGTCAGTATATACAAAGCCACTGATATCAAATATTGATCATATATCAAATATTTTTTAAATTATTGAGATAAAATATTGATATTTTAAGCTAAAAAAGTATTTTGAATTGATAAGGAGTTAATAACTATATTTAATTTAAGTACCGAATGCTCTTAAAAGTAATGATTGGTGATCGACTGAGCACCATTATTTTTGCAGACACATTACTACATTGCCAACCAAAACAGAGGTTGATTAATTTGTAGTCACCAATTACTTAAGGTGATTTTACAATTTCGTATATTCTAAAATAATACCGCTCATGAATACAAATTCTTATTTATATGGTTATGAATAACCTCGTATGTATGTCTGAATTGGACATTATTCAGATAAATAAAATGTAAACATTTGAGAAAAACTTATGTTATGTACGTGTTTTAGCCATAAAAGTTATTCGGAAGATGTTTTGGTGAGCAACGTTAAAAAGTAAATGACGTAATTTTCTCTATTAGTAAATTTCATTTCTGGTCCTAAAATTTCATGTAAGGAGAATCCGAAAAAATGTAATTAGATTGTGTGATATGTACTTTATAAACAAATAATAAATGGGTAACGATATGTTGGTTCGTGTTTAAATCATGTTTGACTGATAGTCCATGAGTAACAACTTATTATTACAATTATAAAAAAAAGAAGCAAAATCCAGCATTCATATATGCACTCCAAATCAATTAATTTTAACGAAACGTACCTTCCCCTCATGAGTTCCACTAGAGGCAGCACGACACCGGCTTCCACCGCAAGCTCGGCAAACTTGGTTACCGAGATAGTGTAAGAACCTATTGCATGGGCGGCATAATAAGGTATGTAGACATTCTGGTGTCGTTGTAGCCACCGTGGGTCAGAGAGACCCCGGTGGATGAGAAGTGCCATGCAACGAAACACGCCGGCCGAGGGAAGCTCCTCGTGATCAGGCCTCGTCATGGCAAAGCTCCAGAGGCTGCTCATCACAAGAACGTTCTTCTCATCCTCTATACGAGGCATCTGTTGGAAGAAACGGGCAAAGGCGGCAAGCCGGAGCTTCGGGTTTTGCTCGGCCACGGCGCAGAAGAAGCAGTAGGGTTTGGAGCAGGGAGGGAGTGGTGCCGGTGGCTTCTTGGACTTTGATTTGGTCATGGTGGTGGTGTTTGTGGTTTGAAGTGGAGAGAGGAGGGTTTGGTTTTGGTATCATATATAAGGGTTGGTTGGGGTTTTGACACCTAGCGGCGCATGTTCATTGGTCCAAGTGTATATTTGATGTTTTACAATATATATATATTATAGGAACTTAATTGGTATTTGATTTTGTGTTTCCAGGACCATCTTTGTCAGCGACTTGGTACTTCTTAGTCGTCCTGTTTTATCTCTCAGTCACGTCAGCTTCTCTTTCCGTAAGATCAGCACAAACCAAACCTCTCAAATTTCCTTAACAACACCTAGAAACAACCCACACACCATACATTCTCTCCATTCTCTCCATTCCACGTCATTTGAGGATCAATTCTGGATAAAACACAAAAATAATATTAAAATTTATAAACAAATAAAAAACACATTTTCATAATTTTTCTTTGAAAAAACGATTTAAAATAATATTTAAAATAATTGTTAACATATTTTATATTTAAAAAAAAATCAGAAACCAATAAAGAGGTCACGTGCCTCCACCCAACCCATCCACCCGCCGGGGCTGACGTGTGCGCTCTCTTCTCCGACGTGGCCTTCCCCTTCAACCAACCGCGCAACAAATCGCCTCCGGTTAAGGATGGCCCATCAGTGGCCAGCGGAGGAAGGATGACATGTGGTACAAATATAATCATTCTCAGACACTATACTTTTGTGTGGGTAGTTCAGGTTGTTTATAATAAATTTCTATTGAAAGGCAACATTCTAAAGTCAAGTTAGTCAGACAATGAACTATATCAATATCTTCCTACTTGTTCTAGAAAAAACTTTATCCATCCCCTTTCATCGATCAAATTGGTCGACACTAAAGGCCAGTTTAAGTCCTTAAGTATCTATCCATAATCTGATATATATTTTGTGGATATCGTGACTAATACTAAATGGATCCTAAGTGGTGAGATGCAAAATGTTTCCTTCCAATCACATAGTACTAATTCGCCAACCGGGATACACTTAATAATGTGTCACATCTTTTATCTAGTTTCATGTTGGATGTCCAATATATTTTTAGTCATGATAGTTTCCAAAATTGTAAGTTAACTTCCAATAATTCATCAACGTATTTCTATCTTTTTGGATACGATAAATTAATCTTCAAGCTGCTCTCGCTAAGTGACACGAGTTGCACCAAAAAATTACATATCCATATGGCTCCACTGTCGAGCTTATCTACTAGCTGTTGCACATATGTTTAGTGGTCCACGTCTAGATTATTAGCTTAAGACGACTTGATGATGGTTTGTTCCCATCATTCGATGTCAATTGTACCCTAAACTCCTTTTGGCAGTGCAATTAGTCCAACATTGCGGCTCTTAAGGTAATCACTCATGCGCTTGAGAAGCACGACCTTTTCTAGTAAGATCATGTCTTCCCTTTCCAGATCATGCGTTGTGGACAGTCTTTGATTTGGCTAACTAAACTTTGCTGGGCTGTCGTTTCTCTCAATTGAAATGCTTTTCACCTAAAAAAGGCAACAAAGTAGCCAAGCATGGTGTTAAAGGGGTGGTGGTCCTGAATTAGTTTGCGCTAACTATGATACTTATTTAAGTCACTTTTAGTGATTAAGCATGAGCATTGGATGTCACGATTTGGTGAATGAATTAAACAAAATGGAGGGAAGATGGCTCGAGGAATAAAATGTTGTTTACCGTACTACTCCATTAGTGTTAACATAAAATAAACACGGTGGAGATGATATAGTTTCCTCTTTAAGTACATCTTTCGATTTTAAAATTATAAAATGAATCGCAAATGGAAACATCCCCCCCTATATTGTCCCTAAATAGAAAGTAGCTCACTAAATTAACCGATAAATCATTACAATTTGACGGTATTTGAAATCATATGAACCAGCCCACAATTTCAATTAAAAAACAAAACCCTTCAGTCACCTATAAGTTATCGGGGATGATCAAAGAGGGTGGTTGCGAGGAAATGGATGTGCTAGTCCCAAAATAAGACGTATTACTTGGATTTCTCTTTTCGTCTCTTAATAAAGTCAAAACATCATATTTGTTTTTAGACAAAAACTTTTGAAGTGGATTTTCACGGAATTTATAACAATTGAAAGGGACAGCTAGTTTCATGAATAGGAATATCCGCAATCCGTATTTAGACCGGAAAGCTAAAGGGTTATGAAGTAGGTTGTTGAGTGGAATAGTTGATGAAAAAATAGTTGATCAATCCACTAGTAGTAGTTTACTTGGAAGTTTCTTAATCTTAAGATATTCGGTAATCTCAGTCACATGTTTGCGAATTGAGATTTAAAAATAAGTTGGAATAATAGAGTAGTAAAAAAAGTTAAATTTGTCTGTTGGACCGGAGAAGCACAGCCGGACATGTGGTAATTATGCTACTCCTTATTAATCGGCCCATTAAGTAGGTACATGTTTATAGTCAACATTACAGCTGATTATTGGCATATGATTAGCATGAAATAAATTTGTTATCTTAATCATATTTTCTATGATTTATGTACTAAGAGGGTCTCAAGGTCAGCGTGACACATCATGCCTATCGATATTAGACTTCCATGGAGAGCCCAAATCTTACTCGGAAAAGGTCTGGAAGACGGACGATGTCGGTAGAGGGTAAGAGAACAGCACCAATAATCCACCAAAAGATCAGGAAATTAGAAGGTAATGCCAAATTGTCAATTGACAATGTTATGATGAGATTAATCCATGTCGTATCCTCACAAACCTTGAAATTGATAGTTGAGTGTTGGAATTCAACCTTTGATACGAATAAAAAAGCAAATCCTTGCAGCACAGAAGTAGCGTGCTCTTACTTTCGTTATATGCTAAGACGGTCGCGAATGGCGATACACACAGCACATTTAAAGTATGTATATTACTTAACAATACGAAAAACAAAAAACACTAAAGAAGTCCTCATTAAACACCTTCGTACGAAATCTTGAAATAATCCTGTTCAAGGGAAGCTTACTCGCCTTGCTATTATGTTTCGAAACCTAAGAGATGCTACCATCCAAACTTAATAAACAAAAAATACCAAGATCAACAGAGACGACTTCCTTGAGCAATCTTTAGGATTACAATAACCCGGAACACCACCGTCGAAGACCCAAATAAAACAGAAGGCATGCGAGATGGAAGAATACATACTACAGCAGACAAGATATAGACCAAAAAGGCATAAAATCCCTCCTCCCTAGTGGCAAAAACCCATAGCTCGAACCATTATGAATCTCAACGGATAAACAAGTTTACACTAGGTAGAACTACGAGTCTATGACCTTCAATGTTCTTACTCCTAAGAAAAATATCGTAATTCATATCATTACACACTTGCACACACCACAATGAAATTAACCTTTACAAAAGTATAGCATACAAATTTATCTCATAAAAATTAAAAAACTTAACTGTTTTTTATTATCAACAAACCAAATTCTCGACTGCTTCTTAGTATTTGTAATCAATTGGATTCAATACTTATTTCCAACAGCAATGTTTTAGCAAAACCAACTCATGGTTGAAATACTATCCCATCCAACCGTAACATAGATCTCTGGATGCAACCACCAAAGTATTTGGATTTGTAGATGATATAAGATTTTATGCAACTGTTTCCCGACTGTAACAATTTAAGACTCCAAAAAGAGAATTTGATTCCCTGCGGAATCACTTCTCACAAAAAAACATTTTGTATGTGATTTGCTTTAGTTCAAATTAATATTTTAAATAGACAACTATGTACATCTCCATAGAATATGAAAGACTACGAATTTGACTCTCAAGCACTTTCCTAATTTTTCTCTCTACTATGTTCCTCCCCACCCTGGTCTTTCCTGTTTGTTTCTCTTTTTTGTCTTCCATGCTTTTACCCCTTGATCTAGGTTTTGGAACTTGGAACCTTTGGTTGAGATAGTTGAGCTATCTTAACTTGTCAAATTATGTACTCTATTCATTATACCTAGATCCTTGATTTAGACTCCTAGTCTAGAAACATATTGACCGTGCTAACCCCAATAGGGTATATGACCTAGGAATGAAATTATATTTGATGATGCATGCATCTAAAGTTTTGAAAGAGAGGGATGATTGATGAACGATTTTCCAGCCAAAGGAACTTAACAAAACACAATCAAGAGTTAGACAAGTCTAAAAGATTTAGCTTGCTTTTTTCAATCAGGTTGTGACTGAAGTGTGCCGTATTTAAGGAAAATTTAGCAAATTCTGAATTGGTTGCAACTTGCAAATAAAATTTTAGTGCAGAAACTCTAACTTTAACCCAAATTTATATTTTGAGCAACCAAGTGACACGACGATCAAGTTTGCGTCTAGGATTTTCCTTTCCTTTGTGTCGATCACTAAAGAAATGCCAGCACTGACTGACCAGCAATTCTAACTTAGCAATGCTTCACAATATATGCCAAATAGTGCAAAAGAAACTGAATACTTAGCCCGTTTTCTTATACATGGTCAGAAAAGCAACTCAACAGACACAACAGATGACACTGCGATCTCCAATCCAGTAGAGGCCAAATTAGAAATCACGCAATGGGTTTCAATATCAAAGCAATATATTTAGACACTTATTTGAATTCCAATCTCAAATGTAATACGGAAAGTATTTGAACAACTGGTAAAGGCAAACATTAACAAACACATATGCAATCAATAGAGGAATACCTCATGCTGACACAAAAGCACCAAAGAGATAAACAGAGGCAACAACATCTCAAGGAACAATCTTAAAGGACTTCACCTTATCAATCCAGTTGATGAGGGAATAGGAAGAGTTCCTGAACCCCAAGAATCCATGCTCCTTGCTCTTGTTCATGCTATCCAGATGCGTCTCCTCGACGCCAAAACACGCATCGACAAACCACCAAACCCCGACCTCCTCCAGCTTCGTCTGCGCGAGCTCATTCTCCTTAACAATCACCTCCCAAATCCCATCCTTACCCTTCATCGCCTCCTCAAGACTAAATCTATTATCCTCCCCCTCGTACCCGACCCACTCGATTCCAAACTGCTCGGCCAACACCTTCCACAACTGCTTCCACTTGAAAAGATCCCCATTACTACAATTAAAAGCCTCATTCTTAGCATACGGATCGACGGCGGCCCAAATATGATGCTCGGCCACCAAATCCGCATCGGACGCATCATTAAATCCATCCCAAACCGTCTTACTCCCGGGGAACCTCAACGGCACCCCCTCGTGCTTACATATCGCCGCGTAAACGCACAGCGTGGTTATCATATTCATCTGGCTATACGGCGAGAACCCGAAGATGACACTCGGGCGATGAACGGACCACGAGATGTTGTCCCTCTTCTCGACCTCGCCAAACAGAACATCTTCCTGATCGTAATAGAAATTGGGGGCATCCAGCCTCGGCATATCCTCGTGGAAAGGCGGGTCGTGTGCCGGGATCTTCCCGACGAGCTCGAACGGGCCGAGGTAGTGCTTCCGGCCCGTCTGTAGTGACACGTGCTGGAGGTTAGGGCAATTGGGGAGGACGGCGTTGAGGACGTTGCGGAGCATGGCGGTGTTGGTGTCCCGATTGTCGGCTTCCGTGGGGCGTGAGGCCCAGGCGACGTAGAAGAGGTGGGTGACGTCGGAGAGAGGGGAGAGTTTGGTGTTGGCGTCGTCGGGGTCGGAGACGTCGCATTGGATGTAGTTGACGGGGTGGGGGGTGAGGTTCCAGGTGGGACGCGGACGGCGAGCAATGGCGTGGACTTTCCAGGGGCCGCCAGGGGTGTCGGCGAGAGGGAGGATGTCGACGAGGCTGTTGCCGACGATGCCGGTCGCGCCGATGATTAGGGCTACGCTATTGTATTTGGTAGGGAGGGGTGGGGTTGAGGTTAGGTCGTCATCCAGCTTTTTCTTCGCCGCGCCGATCGCGCCCGTCCACCACCAGCTCATCGGAAAATTGAGATTGAGATTGATGTGTGTACGCAAACGCAAGCGCAAGCGCAACGCAGTGGGAGTTGAAATGATTTTCTTTCGTCGATTTCGTGTGAATGCGCATCAGTTCCACGTTGGCGACTTTACTAGTGGATGTTGGTTATTCCATGTGTCTCTGCCTCTCTACACTCTACTGGATGGGAAGATCGGGTATCCTATATTTTTGGGATAAAATGCTTTAATTCTCGATTGATAATAATAATAATAATAATAATAATAATTTCGACCTGGTCTCGGTAAACTATACAAATGATTATCTTGGTGGAACTGTAATGAGCCTTTTACTGAGCTGTTCGAGTCAGTTAGCAAGGCTTAACTGGTCTAAAGTCCAATACGAGACAACTAATATATGACAGTGCCTACCAATGAATCTAAACCACCTATCAGAAAAATATCTAAGGGTTGGTTGGGTTAGTCCAGGTTTTGTTTTTCTTCCAAGGAAGAGAAATTTCAGATAATCAAGTAATTCATCATGAATCGACACCATAATACCATATTGGCGAGTGATGTTTAAGATTTATTCATCTAGAGAAAGAAATACAAATAATATTTCATCTTTCATTCTAAATCGCCAAGAAGAAGACTATCACAGTTGTATGCTGGGCCACCTATCATGTTCTAGCCCAGTTAATAATGTTCTTGCTTTGAAAATCGAAATGACGTGTATATCGGTTTAGATTTTAATTGCAATGAAACAGTTGTACTTTGAAACAAATCATTTGCAAACCTAACAGCAAAGAAACACGCCCTACAAAATGCCCGACGTGGTGGGTCAAGCAAAGGTTCGATACCCCTAGTTTATGGACATCCTGATATCAATAAACGTATACCAAAAGTCAACTAACTTTGTACCGTACATAAAATGTACACGTATCACGTACGACCAACCGCTAGCTGCAAATTACATGAAGTGCACCACCACACACTGAGGTTTGTTATAAAAAATATAAATATTCAAAAGTATATTATTACTTAAACACATTAATAATTATCTTTCTTCACCCATATCATTCAACATGTAGAAAATCTTATTTTTAATCACGCCACTTCGACACCTCCTAAGGAGGCAAAACATGCCCACAGTGCATTAGAGAAATGGAAGCCCATGGATTCATAAACCTTTACGTTGATAGCATCTTATTTTATCAAAGATCGGCCCAAACAAGAGTGGCCCTCCCCAGCCCCCGTGCCACCTTTCTGTCGAGGGAAGCACCATTCGAAATTATAGTTGTCATTAGGAATTTAGGACTTTATCACTGGGTTTTCTTCTATAAATTTATGAAACTTGCAGCTTGTGTTGGTTTTGATATGATGATGGTGTAGTCTGTAGCATGATCTAATAACATTTATTAATTTTCCATAATCATACTTGGGTGTGTTATGAATCCATTACTCTAGAACTTGACCAAGTCCAAAAGAAAAAGGATGATACACATATAAATATTCCAGCAGAATTATTTTAGATTTAGTAAGTTGTCTTTCAAATTGAAATTGGACTATTTGGGTTTCGTAACAGGAAATTGAATATTACATCAAAGAAAGCTCCTCCAAATTTATCACGACAACCAACTTCACAACCAGCTTTGTCAATTTCTTTTACAAATGAAGTTTTTTTGAGGAAATTTTATAAATGAAGTTCTTTGGTACATGTAAGTTGACCAATAACTAACTCCTAACCATACTTTGCTTAATTCCTACTGTGCCATGAAATTTATTGAAAGTCGAGTCTGGACTCTGACCATAACACCTTTTTTTTGGCAACTCTACATATAACTTAGTGACCTTTACTAGTCCACAGCTTCCCAATTCGAATTTCCAAGGACCCATTCCACCTCAGAAGATATAAAAGAAAGTGAACTCGTGGCAAATCAGAACCAACACATTTTCAAATCAACAATAAGATAGTGATGACCTCTAAGCAAAGCAAACAGCAGTGAAGATTAAAGGAAAGCAGCACCCAATTTATGGCCCACAGACAAATTTTCACAGCAAGAATGTCGAGAGACATTACAATACTAACCACTTGATATGTCCTTCACCTTTTCCTCTTTAAATTATGACCACTTGCTTTTCTTCTGTTCCCTCCCTTGCTTTCTATAAAACCTCCCCCATTTCCTCCTCCACCTTCACCAACACACCACTTATCTATAGAACATTAGTTGTTTTTTGAAATGACAAGTCAAGTGGAGAATTGGGTCGGAGCCCAACAAGATGATGATGAATTGCATGAAGCTGCGTCGCTATCCGACTTCCCGGTGGACGTTGAGACGCCGAACTCTTGCACCAATGGAGAAGCGACCGAGTCGATAGACTCCGAGGATTTTGAGTTCCGCACGTTTGGTAGCGGTGGCAGTGACAGTGGTGGTGATTCTTTCAAACTAGGCGATGATCACATGTGTGCGGCCGACGAAGTTTTCTTCCAAGGCCAAATTCTTCCTTTAAGGCCTTCCGTTAGCTGGAGGACGGAATCCATGGACAGGTAAAATAAGTTCTTGGTTAATATCACAAATTTTGAAACTTTTCAATTGTTGCGAATGAAACATGTGCTAAAGTTCATATGTGTTTGTTGTAACAGATTCTGTGGAACCTCAAGGAGTCTTGGATTTGATGGGAGTAGTAGAAGTATTAGTAGGAGCCAATCTACTCACTCTAGTTCCTCTAGTTTTTCAAGCTCGAGCGAGGCGGCTTCACGTCACTCGATATCGAGCAACTTCTATAGCCACCCAAGCCCAAAGCCCCACCTTCCGCCCCGCACAATTACCCGGAGGAAGAGCATTTCTAGCCCGACCGGAGGAGCCCTAGGTTGGGGAGTTCGTCTCGGCCCGGTCAAAGCTCCTCAAATTGATCTCCCGGACTTAAGACAACGGAAAGCCAGCATTACCAACGGAAGTTCCGTCAATGGAGGGAGCAAGAGGCACGATAGAGAGCCGAAATCGGAGAAAGAAGAGAATTGCAATGCAAAAGAATATCGAAAAGACGAGAAGAGGTCAATTATGAGGTTTTTGTGTTGCACTCGTTCTACAACAAGTGAGGTTATGGAACCCAAGAATTGTTGCTCTAATTTGAGGAGAAGAGAAGAAGGGTCTGTGTCTTTGAGGCATAGTAGTAGCCGGACGTTTCAATGGTTGGAGGAGCTTTCAGTTGCAAAAGCTCAAGTGGTTTGATTTTGTTTGTGGAGTGGTTAGCCCAATTTGTTGACTTGATCAGTCAATGGTTTACTTTCAATGTTTGTTTTGCTCCTCTTTTTTTGTAACTCGTGAGTGAGTTGTATTGGGAGAAAAGACCATAAAGAAAATGTGTCTACCTTGTTGGGAGTTGAAATGGGCGCTGATCATGGATTAATGGAGTTTATTGTACAAAGAAATCGCAAATTTTATCTAGATTATGAGTTTTTTTTATTAATTTTGTAAATTCTATTAATTTTAAGTGTTTTGTTTTGTTTATTGTTAAGGTACATATGGATAATATATTTTGCCTTCATCAATTGTCGAATTAACAAGTATTTGTTTTCTTACGAGAAATACTGTTACAAATACACAACAATGTATTCATAATTGATTCTCAAAAATTAGCTACCAAGTGAGAAAACATGGGTTCACGTTCGATCTATAACAACTTGTAGTTGTCCTCAATTTATCAATTAAGTTAACTCTCGTTGTTGCCGACTATCATAAAAATATTTTTGTAAATGGTAATGATATTTTCAACTTGGTAGTGAGACTTTTCCACCTGGGGAAAAAATGAGCAACTGAGAAGGAAAAAAGGAGACTCTAGGTTTACTTCCAAGTCAAAGAAGCCTCATTTAACTTGTAATTATTAAAGTAAATGCACCTTAAAAATCTACATTATGGCCAGTCAAATGTAATTATGCAAGACGTGGAAGTTCTCCATCTTATCCCTAAGTACACCACTTTCTTGAAGTTTGTGAGTCACGAAGGTTGTGTCTTCAAATACCTAATTTTTTAAGTTTGTAAGTAATGAAGTTTGCATGTTCAAATATACTTTGAAATATGTTGCATTATATTTAGTATGATGATTCTCCAATCAACACAATCACTTGGTAAAATGATATTTATACTCCTAACTTTTCATATTGTTATCAGTCTAATTTTTAATAAATTCAAGAGCATAATGATTGTTTACCAAAACTAAATGAGAGGTGATATCTGGCTCTCAAACAGTCCATTCAGTTGGTTACGCGGATTTTTCATAATCCTACTGTGTAATGATCAAAATATTACGAAACAGACCCCTTAGGAGAACATGAGGAGGTGTAATCAATAAATAAAATTAATTATTTTTGCGGAAAACGAACCTAAACGTTTTAAGGATGTAAATAACAGAAGAATAAGCAACAGTAAGAGTTTCAAGTTTAAGAATTTAAACAGTAACTAGTAGCGTCAAAAGGTAATTCATCATACTAAATATAATTTACAAACTTGTAAGAATTTCTAGAAGGCAAACTTACGTGCGATTTTTCAAAATGCAATTTCAAAACATCACTGAGATAAATTTTCATAGAAAAAAATACTCCATTCGTAATCACATTTATTTTCATGTCTTTCTTTCAAATAAAGAACCAGCCAATAATTTTGAATTGTTATCTCGTGAAACTCAATTAATTTGGTCATCTTCATATAATCACTTGTCCATTATTCACACATAATGGTCAAACCAGAACAATCAAAGCCAAACACTACAACTACATCCGAGGGAATCCGTTGAATATTGACTTATATTTGTTAAGGAATCAAATCCACGAAGAGTCGGTCGACCAGATTGGATTCGATCTACCGACGTACAACCCAGGAAATTTTGGCGAAGACGGGTCAGTCTACCGAATTGGATTCGGTCCACCGAACCGAGGATTCCAGGCACTCCGTGTGCAGCTGGGATCGGATGACCGAATTGGATTCAGTCTACCGTCAGAGAGCAAATGACAATTCGGAACAACGGGTTCGGTAAACCGTCGAGGAGATTTTTGGTGTTCCGAGAATCTAAAAGTGTCTGGACAATTTGACGCGGTCCACCGAAGGGTTCTCGGTTGACCGAAGGGTTGTTGGAGAATTCGTTAGTTTGTGGAAGAATCGTTCTTGCGGTCTACCGAGCCGCGTGAGAAGCGTTCCCTCGGTCAACCGGGAAGGATTCGGTTAACCGAATCGGAACAAGAATCACTCCTATTGAAGCACGCACGGTTAACCGAACGAGCATCGGTTAACCGTGTCCCCACGAATAGTTTTGTTCGGTTTTGCTTAATTGTAGCTCGATATTTTAGTCTATAAAAGTGATTGTTTGCTATTATTTTCGATATACAATTGCATACAACATAGTTTCCTTCATTGTAAGTTGAGAGATTAAGGCTAGAGATAAATTTAGAGTGATTTGGAAGACCTATTGCCTTCATATACTTGTAATCTCGGTTATTTCTCTTGTTGGAGAAGCGGAAGAAGGAAAGGAAACCCGCAGGAGAACCCCAAGGACGTAGGCACGTTGCCGAATCTTGTAAATCGTGTGTGTCGTGGTTGTTTCAGGTGTGCAATTGAGTTTGGGAGAGAGTCCGAAGTTAATTCCGCAATCAATATTTGGTATACGTGATGCGTTTAATCCGTGTTTCATATAAGTGTATTGTTAGATCCCATCCCAACAAAATCAATGTCGTAATCCGAATTAATCACATAATTTGCTAATACAAACAAAACCATGCGTTGGTATAAAAGGTTTGAATTAAGCACGTACGCATAAACATATAACTACTGGCACAAACAAGATCTGCAAACCAACCTTTCTTTTTCCTTGTTGGTCGTGTGATTTACATGCACTAACTCATCTTGTTCTCAGAAAAGGTCAAAACCATGGTTGTGATGTTTGGTTGGAGAGGTGCAAACTTGAAGGCATCATGTTGCTGTAAAGTGGAAGGGATCTGGTAAAAGAAATTCTATTAATGATGCTTAGATATGCAAGTGGAGTGGAGAAACTTCCAAAGAAGTTGAGTTGTTGGAAAACAACTTAATCTTCACATGATAAAGGAATTGAATCACTAATCACTGTCGAACAAATCGTGATGGAATATTAGGAGTGTAATGTATATGTGGAGACCAACGGATCTAATGAGCTCATATAAGATTTTCAATTATATATATGTAGTAGATATATGTACATCATCAATCATGATTAAAGCCTGACCATATATACCCAACAAATACAATAATTTGGTTTTATCTATTATTGAGTTTCGCAATGCTTAAACAAACTTTGGGAATTATGCTTGAATTTTTTTGGATGGTTAGTAGAGCGTGCCGGTGAAAGAGACATGTTTGTGAAATGCAGACTATATGTACCTACTGAAAGACCTTACGAAGCTTTATTGTTCCCCGAGATTTGCTTTGAGTCTATTTTGACTTTGGACTTGGCGGTCACGAACTCACAACTTCAAATACATGAAGTAGCAATTAAGCTAGAATTTACCTCTGCCTCCTATTGAACTTGGATATCAATCCATTACTACAATAGTTAACGTAGTTTGACCACAATGGACATCACACTTGTTGTAGGATCCTTATCCTAATCCTAATCCTAATTGGGTTTTGTGTTGTTTAGGTGGTGATTAAGGGAGATGGAATGGATGACTTGGATTGAAGATGGTTGGATGAGGGGTTGAGATGAGTGGAGATGAGATGAGTGGTGGAGATGGATTGGATTGGATTGGATGGTGAGGATTTGATTAGAGGAGGAGGACATATTTATATGGTGAGCTCTCTCTCTCTTAACTCACGACTCTCTCTCCCTTTGCTCACTCTCTCTCTACCTCAGAGGTGGTGATCCGGCGTGGTGGTGGTGTTCTCCGGCGAGGCGAAGATCGGCTCCGGGGAGTTGGTGGTTTGAGGTGAGTGTTACGCTCTCGGTTCGTTTCCGACTCGTTTTGGGTTTTCTCTCTCTTGACCTCACTCGGGTTTCGATGGTTGTGGTTGGCTTGTGGAGGTTGCCGGAGGTAGTGTGGAGTTGTGGGATCGTCGAGGAGACGATTGATCGTCGTTTGGACGCGAGGTTCGTCGACGGATCGTGATTTGGGGAGGCGCGCTCGTGGAGGCGTCGTCGTGGTTCTTCTAAGGTCTCTTCAGACCTTTAGGTATGTCAAACTCGCTCACTTAACTATCGTGAGTATCTGGAAGTCGACGGTAGGCCGTTTGGCTCGTCGCGAGTAAATGTGCAGCAGATTTCACTGCCTGAGCGGTCGACCGGTTGGTGCAAATGGTCGACCGTTCGTGAAGAGAATTCGGGCTCTGCCTCAAATCGGTCGAACGATGCCTGTGGGGCGGTCGACCGATTGTGCATTGGAGGCAAGCCTGGTGAGTTTCGGTCGACCGGGTCCCCTTTGCCGGTCGAACGTGTGCACTGTCTTAAGTCGGTTGGGGGCGTAGACCATCTAAACGGTCGACCGCTCGTTGATTTTCGTCCGACCGCGACTTAAGTGAGAACAGTGGTCGGTTCAACCGAATGAGGGTTCGGTCGACCGGACTTGTGCGCTGAGCGTGGGGAACGCTCTGGAGGGATTCGGTCGACCGAGATGTGCTCGGCGTTCAACCGAATTCATGGCGCGAGTAAGGGATTATTCCCTGGACAGATTCGGTCGACCGAGATGTGCTCGACGTTCGACCGAATTCGTTGTGGAGTTGGGGGATTTTGTTCCCTGGTGACTTTCGGTCGACCGGGACCCCTTTGTCGGTCGACCGATTAGTCATTTTGTTCGTGAACCGGGAGTTGACCATCTAAACGGTCGACCGTCCCTTGATTTGGGTTCGACCAAACGAGTGTGGTGTTGGGAATCGGTCGACCGATGGAGTGCCGGTCGAAGTGGATTGCCATGTATTTGCTTGATTCGGTCGACCGTGACTTTTGGTTCGGTCGACCGTTTGTGTCCTGTTTTGCACTATGGGGGTGTTGTGGTCGTGGTTGCCCGTGTGGGGCGAGTCGTGGTGCCGATGTTCTTCCGGCAAGTGTGCGAGGTGCACGAGGGTTGCGGTGGTTGGTTGAAATTAGACCTGGAGCCCCGTAACCGTGTGAGAGCTGCGGTTGGTTGAAATTAGACCTGGAGCCCAGCTAGTCTGTACGGAGTTGGTTGAGATTAGACCTGGAGCTCCGTAGTGCGTTCGGGTTGGTTGAAATTAGACCTGGAGCCTGAGCAGGGACCGCGTGTAGGGGTTGGTTGAAATTAGACCTGGAGCCCTTATAAGTTTGGGTTGGTTGAAATTAGACCTGGAGCCCTTGGTCGTGTCGTGGTAGTTGTGGTTGGTTGAGATTAGACCTGGAGCCCAGCTTGGCGACGAGTGTGGGTCGCAGTGGTTGGTTGAGATTAGACCTGGAGCCCCGTGACTGTGGTATGTGCGGTGGTTGGTTGAGATTAGACCTGGAGCCCCGTACCTGTGGTGTGTGCTGTGGTTGGGTGAGAGAGCCCTGGAGCCCAGCCTGGTTGTGATGCTTTTCTTTTTTAGTAGAATTGCTTGCTAGAGTGTCTTTTCATTTCATACATTTAGAGTTTGACATACGGGATTTCCTTCTGGAAACTCAGGCATTGTTGCACGTTTACTTTCAGGCCGTGATCGACATTAGGGGGTGGTGACCGAGGAGAGGAGCGCTGCTACCGGATCCAGCTTTCTCTCGGTTGAGGTCGTGTGATTACTGTTTCCTTTGTTTATGCTTTTGATGTAATCACAACTTTTGTATACTCTGATGTTCATGTATATATATTATATACGTTGGTGCACATGTGTCCCTTATTTGCGTAATATCCTCTATTGATTGAGTGTTTAAACTTTTAAATTTTCCACTGCTTTGAGTATGTTACACTTATCTACGCACTTTGTAAGGTGGGTGAGAGAGGAATTGCTAATCTCGTACTCAAGGAAATAAAAGTTGCATTATTAAAACTGAAACGATCATGGTTTTTTGTGTTTTAAAACCTCAAGGATAACCTAGGCATATGATTTCCTAACACCATGTGCAAATTCCTCTGCTAATTAAAGTAGTTCCACACACTGACAGACGTGAAGAAAAGTAACCAACAGCGGACATGCCAACATAAAGCAAAGCACACATGATTTACTCAAAACATTTCAATTTTTCAAACATTTAAAACGCTTCATCCCTGTACATGTGAACTTATATATCTCCTGACATGACATACATTTCAAGACAAATTCAAGTCTCTTACATACATTCATATGGTATATGATTTATGATATGATTTCTAATCAATCGTTAAAATCCTTATCATGCTCTCAAAGCCATCATGTTATTGTCATCATTTCATTTGCAGGGAATCTTCTCATGTTACCCAATGTCACTGATACCAACCAAGGCATGCCATCCCAAGTTTGAAAGAGTGGGCTAATAAAGAAACCAACATTGGGAGGAGAGTATATTAGAGGAGTTGCACATGCATGAGAACGTTAACAAAGTGAAAGTGGAAGCAAGACTCCAAGATTATATGGGTGGAGGGTCCTTATACATGTGCTTAACGGTATCTGTTATTTGTGATCTTATTTAGTTGAAAGAAAGAAATGGTGCAGTTTCGTTTTGCACTTTGGGGGACAGAGGCTGGACCCTTTGGAGTCTATGTTGTTTTGTTGTTGGAGGTTAGGCTGGAAGTTGATCTCAAAGTGGATGGTTTGCTTTGCAACAGCTGAAGCAACTCCAACAACTCTTTGTTCTTTAATGAGTGTGCCTCAGAGTGAAGATTGGTCCCTTCTTTTACTTTTTTCCTTCAGCAATAAAGTTAACAGCCTTGTGTTTGCAAAGTGCAGTATGTTGCATTTCAGTATGTCATCACCATATTTTGCACTGATAAGGCATGATTCAGTTTATGTATATAGTAAGATTTGGATGTCATCTTTTTTCCCTTCAAACTGACATATACTATTTTATGGAAGACAACATCAATTAGGTAACCAGCCAAACTTATTTGCAGTAAAATTTTCAAAATTGAGGATTGTTAAAAAAACACGTGTGAACTACATTTTTAAAGACCATCCAATTAACCACAAAATGGAAGTTGATACATGGTCAGCTTGGGAGTTGAACAACAGATCTCAACCTGGGCCTAGCCCAAGAAATATTCATAATTCTAGGACTGTTTCATATGGTCCAATTATTTGTGATCGAATAGAATGATATTCACGAAATTATGCAGACAAAATGGTTGATACATTGTGTTCCATCACTTGCTCCTCACGTTAGCCTCATTGCATCAGGAGACAGTACGCTACCGGACAGCGTGGAAGCTTCCGTCCCACCACCGCCTCCCTTCTCGACTGCCGCCTTGTCGACCACTTGAAGATGGCCCTCAGTGCCATAGCCCTTCTGCTTGTAATCTTCCGTATCAGTGTGATTCACGTAAGGGCTGCTTTCAACTGGAATTTCACCCTCTTTGGTGACTTCATTCTTCTGCTGCTCCCCTACGCTTGCCATACTTTTGTTTGTTTTTGGCGCTTCAACTTGATTGATTTAAGCTTAACAGGCTTGTATACGTGCATGGTTGGTTTGCAAGTAGTCTTTGCGTGTACGTGTTGCTCGTGTAGAGATGTTTGAAGGAGTCTTTTGGTTGGTTGGATCACATTTTACAAGGCTCAAAGTAATCTAATTTTGGATTTAGTAATCTGTTTTGAGGAAGGGGCTTAGGTAATAAGGCGTCATGCGCAATTCCACGCATCAAACACCGTTTTAGTCAAATATTTTACTTTTAGTATTCTGCTCTGAAAGGTAATTGAGTTCGATATGTTGCCGGATGGATTCATAGATTACATATAGATTGATGACTATAACCTACAAGTCCAATTTGACAGACAAGCTCTTCAAAACATTCTTCAGATAATCATTGGGCGTACCAAATGCAACTGGAAGTTTGTATCTGCACCGCATACATTGGGTATTGTACAATACAAGTAATTAGTAGTCCATAATCATCGGGTTGACCTAACAAAATTATGTTCACTCCTGAGTGTAGTGTACCATTTTCATTGTATGCATTGTTGCAGCGAAGATAATTCAACATTTCTCCTTCGTGCCCATGCTAACCAAATGTTGTCGATCGTCTCCTTTGAGCGTGAACTAAACAAAGAATCAAGTGACTGTTGAAGGTTAAGCCATTACTCCAGATTCCGGTGTTCAGACGGCACAACATGAACCCCCTATACGAAGCAAAATATTCACATCGACATGTAAGTATGGAAGCAATGATCAGTCACCCAGCCGGGGAAAATAATTATATATATGGCACCTTAAATGTTGAGTACAAGGTAAAACTTATGGTACAAAACATACAAGAAAGCTCTATACTCTATAGCACAATTCCGTACTGCTAAAACTTGCTGCCTGCAGAAATCATGGTCCTCTGGCCTCCATCCTGTTAAGATGAAAGATGGAACACAGATCAACAATAACGTAATCTTTCTACCACAGAAATAAGGGGAAAAGACTACTACTTAAGCTATGTGTATTATGCATATTGCTCTCCCAACCAGATTGCATATGAGTAGGGTCATAAAAACTCATGAACCACATATAAGATAACAAACAAGAGCTCCAAGAGTGTTTCTCTCCTTGAGGGTGTTGGGGTGGACCTCTTTTGTTAGCCTAGTTTTTACTCAAACATTATGTATACACAATTTGATTTTTTTTATATTAAGAAACTGAGAAAAAAATCGAGGATCCCTAAATGAAGTAGGTTTTAAAATGATAAAAAGGATAAATTTCTTCAAATGCTTCTCCAAATGCTGCAATTATCCATGTTCTCAAACTAAACCTTCTTAAATCTGGATGAAATACATTTTGCCTTTTTCCACTTTTACCTTTTCCTATAAAACTGGAGTTTTCATCCATTTGGGTTCATCAATTTCTTAATTTTTGAGATGGAAAATCTATTCCATCCATATCTCATTCATTTAATGACCATTGTGACTGTTTGTTGATTCTTTCGTTGTATTTCCCAATCTTTGGCGATTTGGTAATGTTTACTTATTTAGTTCTTCAATATTAATTGGTCAACTCATACCTGTAAGCTGGAAAAAAATTACGTGTATCTGTTTGGCCAGAATTTATATTATTTTATTTCTGAATTGATAATACGAATGCATACTTTTATATTCATATGGCGCCCCCCTACAGTTAAAATTGCATAATCAAATATTGCATTTCTAAGCCTTGAAAAACACATGTCTTGTTATTTGCGAGGACATGCATTTCTACGTGCAGCTTTGTGGTTGGGCTATGGCTTTGTTTGAGAAAATATTCATTTGAAAGGTTTTTTTATTTCAAAACAATAAAGGGAATGAAATCAATCAATAGATACAAGCATAGTATTTGTAATCACCTCATGAATCTCTTGAGCAAGCCAATAGTAACAAATGCGATGACCTATCAATATGACGTAGGAAGGTCTTCAATTCATATAGCACGCAGGATAAATAGCACTGCCAAAGAAAGAGATATTAGTTTGATGTTTTAAATTGAAGGGATCACGACCATTGAAACATGTGGATGTTGTCCCACCAAGGACACGAAAAGATGGGATGACAAATTAGGAAATAAAACATTGTGAATTGATGGTCCATATAAATATATAGAAAAACAGTCACCAAAAATAACATTAGAGTGAGACTGTGAGAGGAAAACCCCCAACATTTGGAACAACCAAACAAGAGATGACTACTTTCCAACAATTATTAGCTTACAAAGTCAATGACTCAAATTCCAGATTGGTTGCAGTTCTAGAATTTACCCAGCGCCCACCCTCAATGGTACAGATTGGTTGCGGCTCTAGAGTATGGATGACCCAACACCGCATACACTGGGGGCACATACATTCTAAGTCGGAGAGATTTGAACTTACATCTGATAGTCTGAGGGTTGCAATACCAACCCAAAACCAATTGGGTTGTGCCCCTAAGAGTTGTAATACAATTTTTTTATGTCAATTTATATTATGAAAGGAAATGGGAGTTTCAACAGGGACAAGAAAGGAAATGGGAGTTTCAACGGTCAAACAGGATGCATGAAGATGGACACTTTACTTCATGCATCCTGTTTGAAGAATCTTAGTGTAGAAAATTAGGCATCTTATGGAATCGAATGAGCACCAATGGTAATCGATGGTGTGTTTTGACTACTCTTTGACATATGCTAAAATAACACAATTTATTGCGGAACTAACACGACATTCTTATTTATACAATGAACACTTATTGGAAAAGAAACAGCAAGTCATATAATCATACCAATTAACAAGAGCGCAGTGAACATCCAGAATATCACTTGAATAGGTCGACCATATTGTATCTGATACTGAGACCTTTGAAGCTGCCTCTGAACAGCACCAAACCAACTGTGGATATGTTTGTCATAAGTGTCATCGTTACAGCAATTAACACAACTTTTACTTCTTTCATAGCACAGGCCAAGTCCCTATTGAAAAAAAATAGTGAAAGTGGAAAGGATCAATACAAGTGCCTAACTGAATAAATTGGATTAGAAACCAAAGCAAAACAAAATCAGCACTTCTACTCGACTAACATGTTGATTCTGCAATGGTAACAACTCTGACTCGTGTTGGGAATCTGAAGCTCTCCACTTGCACAAACCATTCTTTGCCCAATTCATCTTTGAAGTAGATTCCATGGCTCCATTCAAGCCTGACAAGCTGAGAACCTTTGGTAAAGGAGGTGGAGGCTTCTCATCCAAGCACTTCGTTGGAAACTCTTTATCTAACATGTTAATTGCCCAAGATCCAATTTCGTCACCAGCACTTGCTGTTCTACGATGGCCATACCCACGCGACGTCTCCTCCTTGCTTTCCCATGATGATAACTCAGCTGGACGTGGAGGTTTCTTCAAACCCTCAACCAAATGTCGACCTCTTTTTGCTCCATCACTTCTGCCTGATGTAGCCCCGCTGCATTTTTCTGAAAATGAAGGCCCTGAAAGAAATGCCACAAGCTCATCACGTTCCCCTTCATTGAATCGGACCCAAGGGAGATCCATCTCGCCCTTCTCCACCTCAGATTCCCTTAGGGAATTCTCCACAGTGAGAATCTGGTTCCCAATCACAGAAACAAATTGGGTGTGTCGTATTCTGGCATCATCATCCGGAGGGGAACCTTCATCATTCGATCTTGTCGCCCGGTCAAACTCTTCGAGCTACAAAAAAGAATATGTGATCACACAACCAACCAACCCTAAACTTGCAATATTTTGAGCAAACAAGAAGATTTCTCGGGCAAAACGCTACACAACCACCCCTGACTCATACAGAAGAAACTTTCAACCACAAATGCAAATTTTGTTCAGCAAACTCTCATCACCACTCAAATTTGTAAAATCGGCAATATCACCATCAAAACGTACAGAAATTTTGCATGGTGAAAGTCACAAAGCAATTCAAATCCCTTAAAGCTGCAACTTTTCGAGAAAAGGTCACATAACATTCCTTTTTTCAATTGAAAATAAGGGCCTTTGCGCCGTAAAGACAACAGAACCACATAAATCCCACAAACTTAACAATTTCAACCGGAAATCGTCGAATTCCAGTGCCAAAAGTTAACGCCACCACTAAATCCCCCAAGGCTACAACTTACCATCGAAAAAATGGAAATCTCACAGCTAAAAGCCCGTTACCTGCCATTTGGCGGTGCCGAGGGCGGTCCGAAGCTCCCTTCGGAGCTCATCCGCCAAATCCCCATCCTCACCATCAAAATCCGACCTCTGCTCCTTCCTCTCGTGCATCCAATTCCTATACAAAGACTCCATCCTACATCCAAACCAATAGGGGAATAAAAATAAAACATTTACCACATAAAACCACAAAATTCCAGCGATTCATCCGTCAAATTAGGAAACACGACGAACGAACCTGTCGGCGGATTCCTGGACTTCTTCGGCGGCGGAGAAGAAGGGGTCTTTCTCCCATCGGTCGAAGCAGGAATTCATCTGCGGCCCCAATTTCGGATTTCGTGTTCCGAATCGGGATCGGGAAGCCCTAGAAAATCTGAAACCTTCGGATCTGGGAGAGAGACGAGAGAAGGTAAGCCGGAAACGTCGTCTGGAGAGAGAGAGAGAGAGAGAGAGAGAGGTTCTATTTTGCTTCCGGTTTTGTATTGCGGACATGGTGGCTCTTTCCAAGGGATTTTCCAATTATATTTTTTTAATGACTCGTCCCAGTTTTTTTAGGCGAGTGGCGATTGAATTTGGCATTGAATATTTGAGTTATATTTTCTATGCTTACTGAAAATTCGATACTAAGATCTAACATGTGATTTTACTTTCTCAACTAGTTGCATTTTGGAAGCTAATTTCTATTTATATTGATGTGATAATTGGGATTTGACCTTAATTAATGCTTGATTTTTTATTTTATTTAACTTCAAAACGATCATGGATGATAATTGTCGGTTGATGCATGATTTTGTATCTACGGATAGTATTTTAGTGTCATCAATCATCATATTATTAAAGGTAAATCATGGTCAATAAGATGATAATTGCTTGCTTTTAGAGTTTTAGTATTATTCTTCTATGTGTTGGAGTTTTCACCGTAGAATATATATTCTCTTATTCTTTTAGGGTTTTTTCTTACGTATTATGCTGTTTTCATCACGATAGCATTAGGTAGTATATAATACAAAACATTTCTCTCATTTTTCTAATATATATTATTCATCCAGATGTGCTCGTTCTTGATTTCTTGGACTTCACAATTTTCAAAGTGGATTATTGGCTAAACTTTATTGTCAATAAAATAAAATAAATATTATGGACGATTGCTTTGGAGAGAACTGTGGAAGATATCAAAAGTTGAAGACAATAAATGCTTACCGTTGAACATTGAAGGTGGAGGAAGACCCAATGCTTGACCAATCCAGTCCCCAAACAAACGATTGAGATCCTCAAGTACCAAATAAATGTATACTAATGGATAGATCTTTGTATATATATACTCATGTATTCAAACATCAATATATACAGAAAAATATCAAATAAACATCTTCTTCCTTCTTCCCAATTCCTACACCTTCTTCCGACCATCTTCTTAACATGGTATCAGAGCATCAGATCCTCACATAAAGCCTCAGATTTCCCCTGAAGTCCTCATCGGCCTAACCTCTTCCTTGGGGGTTGAAGGTCGAACACTCCTCATCCAAACCCAAGAAGGAGAAAAAAAAACATACATGTCAGACGGCAATAGAAATCAGCCGGAGATGGTGAATCCCCATCGCCTCGTCACGACGGCTCTAAACGGGGCCAACTATTTATCCTGGGCGCGTGCTGTCACCCTCTCCCTCAGTGGCAAGGGAAAACTTTGCCACGTCACCGGGAGAACTCCAAAACCAGAAGATACATCAGAAAAAATTCAAGATGAATGGCAAACCTCGGATCACCAAGTGATGTCATGGATTATCGCATCCATGCAAAATCACATCGCCGAGATTTTCATCTACAAAGAAAGCGCAAAGGAGTTGTGGGACTCGGTCCGAGACCACTACGGCAAAGCTGAAAACTTTGCGCATCTCTTCAAAATCAAACAGGAGAATGCGTAAACTCAACAACATGGAGCTTCAGTCACTGAGTACCTCGGTACTCTCAGAAGAAAGTGGGACGAGCTAAGGATCTACGAACCCCCAACTGCTGACCCAGAAATCATTCAAAAACGACAAGAGCAAAATCAAATCTACCAGTTTCTGGTAGGGTTAGATCCGAGCTACGAGACCATTCGGTCTCAAATACTCATGGCATCAGATCTTCCAAGCCTCGCAAACATCACAAGTCTTGTTCAGCGCGAGGAAACAAGAAGAAATACAATGAACAACCACAACAAAAATCAGAACACCGACAACCAAGCCCTCATCGCCGGTCGAAACCAAGCTCAGGGAACGAAAAAAAGGTTCGGAAACAAAAGCAACGAACACTGTGAAAACTGCAAGAAACCAGGACACAACAAAAACTCGTGCTGGTTTTTGTTCCCGCACCTCAGACCACAAAAACCCGAAAGAAATACAAAAACAAATCTGGTGGAAGGCAACAACAACAGTCTGCTCGGAGGAAGTGGCTGCGCCAACCTACTCAGAAGCAGCAGCACCAACCTTCTCGGAGGAGGCGGCAACGCCAACCAGGTCGGAGGCGCCGACTTCACCTTCCGGAGCGGCAGCCGACACAACGAATACGAAGGGTTACAAAACCCTAGCGGTTTCGCGGATAACACCGCGTTATATACAAACTGCGTATCCGGATCCGGCAACCCGACTCCGCGAATCCGAATGGAAACCAGTGCTACCGGATCTGATGTTATCGGATATGGATCAAGCAATCCGAATCCGCCAAACCAGATCCTATTAAAAAACCTGGTAAATCAGCTAAATGATTATTTGCAGAATACCCCTCCTGCAACAGGTAATTATGCAGGTATTACCAACCTTCCTAATTTTACTGCTTTCTCTGAAATAGCATCCAAATCACAAAAAAAATCCTGGATTATTGATACCGGGGCAACCGATCACATGACTGGTGATCCAACTCTACTTAGCAATATAAAACAAAATCTTAAGTTATTAAATAACTTTGTAACTGTTGCTAATGGAAGTAAAGTCCAAATTAAAGGAATAGGAAAGACAAACTTAGTCAACAACACTTCTGATAATGTTCTTTTTGTACCTAATCTCGATGCTAACCTTGTATCGGTTGCCAAACTCACCAAAAATCTTAATTGTAATGTTATATTTACTCCTAATGATGTTATTTTTCAGGATCGTATCACCAGGAGGATGATTGGTAAGGGTATCCTCTCGAATGGTCTCTACATTCTAGAAACCAAGAAGAAAGTTCTGCATACTCGTATGGTAGATAATCACATCCTTTGGCACAAAAGGATGGGTCATCCTTCATCAAATGTACTGCATTCGTTATTTCCTGTTTTTAAAAATGAACTCTTATGCGATGTTTGTCGATTTGCTAAACAATCTAGATTACCATTTAAAAATTCTAGCACCAAAACTCATTCTCTTTTCGAACTAATACATTCAGATATTTGGGGTCCAGCCCCCGTTGAGTCTTACAATGGTTTCCGATACTTTATTAGCTTTATTGATGATTTTTCTCGAGCCACCTGGATTTATCTTTTAAAAAACAAATCAGACACCTACTCTGTTTTTTGCGAATTTCTCCGTTACATAGAAAATATGTTTGATGCAAAAATCCGTGTTTTTAGATCTGATAATGGTTCTGAATACACGAGCAATTCATTTCAAAAAAATTTACGACAAAAAGGTATTTTTCATCAAACCTCATGTATTAATACTCCTCAACAAAATGAGGTGTCTGAGCGAAAAAACCGACATCTATTAAATGTTACTCGCTCCCTCCTTTTTCAAAATAATGTCCCAAAAACCTTTTGGTCCGACGCGATTCTAACTGCTACCTATATTATCAATCGTCTTCCTAGTCCCACTACTAACTATAAGAAACCCCTAGAAATCCTATATAATAAAAAAAAATCAATCGAACATCTCAGAATTTTTGGTTGCACATGTTTTGTCCTCAAAAAACGAGAAGATAAATTTGATCAAAACTCCATCAAATGTATCTTCTTAGGATATTCTTTTAGTAAAAAGGGGTACAAATGCTATGACCCAAACAATAAAAAAACTTACGTCTCCAGAGATGTCACATTCTTTGAAAGCATTCCGTTTTTTCACAAACCTGGGCAAGAGGAACACACCTCTGTCCCAGTTCCTCACACTGACCTGCCTCCTACGACATCACGAACAAACGAAGGAGGAGAAAATGAAAATGAAGAAGGAGAAAATGAAGAAGGAGAAAACGAAGGAGGAGAAAATGAAAATGAAGAAGGAGAAAATGAAGACGAAGGAGGAAGAAATGGACACGGAGGAGAAGAAAATGAAGGAAGGGGAGAAGAACCTCCGAGAAGATCTACACGCCCATCTCACCTCCCTACCAGGTTCAATGATTATTTTCTATCGCACACCAAATATCCTATCCAAAACTCAAATATCCTATCCAAAACTTTCTATCATATCAAAAAATTTCTAAACAACATCAAGCCTTTCTAGGAAATTTAGACACAAACAAAGAACCTACACATTACCATGAAGCTATTAATGATCCAAAGTGGATTAAAGCCATGAATGATGAATTACAAGCTCTAAAAGATAACCACACCTGGACGTTTGTTCCTCTCCAACCAGGTATCAAACCTGTTAGATGTAGATGGATCTACAAAATTAAATATCATAGCACTGGGAAAATAGAAAGATATAAAGCCCGTCTTGTGGCCAAAGGATACACCCAGACTTATGGCCTTGACTATGTAGAAACATTCGCTCCTGTAGCCAAAATGAACACTGTTCGGGTTCTTCTTTCTATCGCTGTAAATCACGGATGGAAATTATTTCAGATGGATGTCAAAAATGCATTCTTACAGGGAAATCTTCAAGAAGAAGTCTACATGACTCCTCCACCTGGAATCACCACGTGTCCCAACCAGGTATGCAAGCTTCATAAATCTATATATGGGCTAAAACAATCACCTCGTGCCTGGTATGCTAAACTCAGTCTCTCTCTCCTTAGCTATGGATTTACTAAAAGTTCTGCTGATGCATCCATGTTTACAAAACATAGTCACAACACTACGATTATTGTTCTTATTTATGTCGATGACATCATTCTAACTGGAAATAATAATCATCAAATAACATTAGTTAAAGAATACCTAAAATCAAAATTTGACATAAAGGATTTAGGATACTTAAAATATTTCTTAGGAATAGAGATTGCATATTCTAAAAAGGGGTTATTTCTCTCCCAACGAAAATATACCCTAGATCTACTTGAAGAAACTAAGAAATTAGGATCAAAACCTTCAAACACTCCTATAGAAATCAACAAAAAAATAGGACCAACTGATGGAAACCCTCTTTCTGATATTGGTCAGTTTCAAAGGTTAGTAGGAAAACTCATTTACCTTACTGTTACCCGACCCGACATCACATATGCTGTAAGTCAAATAAGTCAATTTATGCATGCTCCTCACACACAACACTTAGACTTAGTAAAAAAGATTCTCTGTTATCTTAAGGGTACTCCCGGGCAAGGACTCTGGATGAGACCCAACAACTCTAACTCAATAACAGGTTATTCTAATGCATACTGGGCCGGAAGTCATGATCGAAGATGAACCTCTGGATTCTGCACATTCGTCGGGGGCAACTTAGTAACCTGGCGAAGCAAGAAACAAAATGTAGTTGCCAGATCTAGTGCTGAAGCTGAATATCGTGCAATGGCCTCAACCACCAGCGAATTAATCTGGTTGAGTCAACTTCTCAGAGATATGGAGATCACCACTCAGGAACCCATGAAGATGTTTTGTGACAATAATGTTGCGCGACATATCGCTATGAATCCTGTCTTCCATGAAAGGACCAAACACATAGAAGTCGACTACCACTTTATTAGAGAAAAAATACAATCAAAACAAATAGAGGTTCCCTATGTCCCAAGCAAAGATCAGTTAGCCGATATCTTCACTAAAGCTCTAGATCGCAAGACTTTCTCCAACATACTTCACAAGTTAGGATCTATCAATCCATTTCAGACCCAACTTGAGGGGGCATGTTGAAGATATCAAAAGTTGAAGACAATAAATGCTTACCGTTGAACATTGAAGGTGGAGGAAGACCCAATGCTTGACCAATCCAGTCCCCAAACAAACGATTGAGATCCCCAAGTACCAAATAAATGTATACTAACGGATAGATCTTTGTATATATATACTCATGTATTCAAACATCAATATATACAGAAAAATATCAAATAAACATCTTCTTCCTTCTTCCCAATTCCTACACCTTCTTCCGACCATCTTCTTAACAAGAACCAATAAATCTAGAAAATAACGTTATTTTGTAACAATAATTACATATTGATTTTTATACAATTTTACTAAAAACATGTCGAACATAATTATTACTTATGATTTTCGTATCTTCAACCAATGTACTGGGTTAGGAATTACTCGTCCCTCCCATATACTAGGTGACATAATTGATTGTCTTGTCATTATATATAAGATTAATTTTAATTATTAAGATAGATTCTAATCAGATGAAAATTTGAATCAGTGTTGGACCCTTGCCCAACTAATTCTTGTGGTGTTGTAAACATATAAACACATGAGACATCATAAATCATGATTCGTGAGAATTTGAGCTGTTGAACCTGACAATGTTCCATGTATGCTCAGAACCAGCGCAACAATCCAAACTAATTAAACCAAATTGGTTCTCGATAGGCATTTCCATGCAGAGAAGAACATCATGTTTGACCACAAATCACCTTGTTATTCCTCCAACAATCAATCCTTTATATTTTAGCAGCTGGACATGCAGTGTGGAATCACTTGCATAAATGATTTTCACATGCCAAAGAAGTGAAGAACCCCAAATAGCGTGAAACATGCTAATACCTTGCCTTTCTAAGAACATGATAATGATAATGATTTAATTTAATTTCCACAACTTAAAGATGAAAAGATCCCATGCCACGGCTGAAAAAACAACGTAATCTTTCTTTTGGCAATTGGAATCTCGACAGAAGATGCTTTGGGATCTCGGTATAAAATCTTTGACATAATCTAACAACATGGGAATACTTTTGACCAATAATTATGAAGGCAGGAGGAGGATGCTTCTGGTGTCACCGAGTCATTGTGCTCTGTCAACGTAAGAGCATGTTTAAAGGTGTCCTACTTGACCGTTTTGTTCTCTCTCTGTTAGGTCAGTTTCTCTCTCTGTCAAGTTAGTTTCTCTATCTACCACATAAACTTACTCAACTTATCCAAAAAAATTCATTAATCACACCCAGAAATACTTCAAACACCCTAAATTCTCTCGTCCACGTCATTTGAAGATCAATCATAGGTATAAAAAAAATCACAAAAAAATCTACAAAATGAAAACAAATAAAAAAACATATTTTCATAAAACAAATTGATAAAATTATTTAAAATGAATCTAAAATGAATTTTATCAGATTTTTAACAAAAAAATATTATTTCAACGAATTGGGGGGAAACATGCCCCCACCCAACCCACATAAGTGTCCCGTTCGAGTGCGGGATCGCGACGCCCACCGCCCGATCATCCGCTAGGGTGGGAGACGTGTGGAGGTGTGGTGCGGATGTAGCAGTGTAGATTTCTGGCATGGTCGGACGCTCGACGTGATCCGTCCTCTGTTAAATGTGGTCTAAAGCAGTGAAGTTTGAATGTCGAAGTCAAGTTAATAACTTGTTTACTCGTATTGTCAATTGTTATGCATTTATGGTCGACCGTGGCACACTTAGGTCATCAATAACCATGCACACTTGCACAGGCAATCCCTAGGCGTTGTCCGGCAGGGGGGAATGGGGCCCTCTAATGCACCTTAGTCAACCACCACCACCTAGGCCAATTGCTATTTATAGTTTTTTTATTGAAAATCCGAGTGCTCTTGAAGATGGTTACTCGATGATGGTATGAGATATGTAAGGGAGTCAAATGGTAAGAGATACTGATTAAAATCAAGGGGAATTTATTCGGATACAAATTTATTTCGTGGATATGTTTGTGCAAATATGTCTTAGTCATGACAGAAGTGGCTGAGTAGCCTGAGTGTCGAGACACAAAAGTCCCAATACAATATTTAAAGAAATGTTGATGTGTCCAAAATGTCCAATATAATGTTAGTTTTCTCTTGTTCTTATAGTACTTGAAATTTGGTTTTGATATATTCACCATAATATTTTCATACCAATTTTCTTATTTTATTTTACGAGCATGGTTATGCAAACATGTCGGAGTTGTGAGATATATCTGGAAAAAGCTTTCATAATGACGCAATAAATGCCGTCGGATTTGGCCAATTGTACAGTAAAAAATTAATATTATTAACAATTCTTTTGACTTGGTCTTATTTCGGTAAATAGGCTTAGCAATTAGACATTGTAAGGGCATCCACCGTGGTACCTAGATCGGGCTGGACCAGAATAACCTTTGGGGTCCGGACTGGAGATCAGTCCGGTCCAGTCCAGTCCAGAATTGATTTTTTTGTTTTAAAATTTAAAACAAAAAATAAACCCAGATCGGATACCGTCCGACCTCAGGGTCCAGACCGGAATCGGTGGTTGCTCACCCTTACTAGTACCCCCAACACCATCCACAAACTACATAATAAATTAATTTTGTAATTTCTTAATTCAATTATATAACAAGTATTATCATTAAGAGTCCTTATACACGGACGCGGGCGTCACGGACGCGCCTTACGTGGACGTGTTGAGTCAGCGTCCAGTCAGCAAAATTTCTCTTCACGTGCTTTGGTCTTCTTAAAAACGCCGGTTCTTTAGGTTGAACGATTCTTTTCCCAATACACAGATAGTGCAGACACTAGGACAGCGTGCAGACCCTAGGACAGCGTGCAGACCCTTTATTCGTGCAGAGTCCAGACTTATCATAATAAAATATTGTTTTTAACTTTTAGGTTGGATCAACTTAATCCAAACAGACACACAACATATTCCGAACAGACAGTCTTCTTATTCCGAACAGACGCACAACTTAATCCGAACAGACAGACTTCTTATTCCAAACAGACACACAACTTAATCCGAACAGACACACAACATATTCCAAACAGACACACAACATATTCCGAACAGACACACAACTTAATCCGAACAGACACACAACTTAATTCGAACAGACACATAACTTAATCCGAACAGACACACAACATATTCCGAACAGACAGACTACTTATTCCGAACAGACATACTTCTTATTCCGAACAGAAAGACTTCTTATTCCGAACAGACAGACTTCTTATTCCGAACAGACACACAACATATTCCGAACAGACAAACAACATATTCCGAACAGACAGACTTCTTATTCCGAACAGACGCACAACTTAATCCGAACAGACACACAACATATTCCGAACAGACAGACTTCTTATTCCGAACAGACGCACAACTTAATCCAAACAGACAGACTTCTTATTCCGAACAGAAAGACTTCTTATTCCGAACAGACAGACTTCTTATTCCGAACAGACACACAACATATTCCGAACAGATAGACTTCTTATTCCGAACAGACGCACAACTTAATCCGAACAGACACACAACATATTCCGAACAGATAGACTTCTTATTCCAAACTGACATACAACTGTTATACATGAAGAAAATGAAGAAGAATGTGATCATTCCTACATTTGTAAGGATGACTTTGGTCTTGTTTGTTGTATATGTGGAATTACACGCAAAAGCATAGAAAATGTGTCTAGAAACGGAACAGAAAGTTTGTATTATTTATGTAGAAAAATTGTCTTGTTTATGTAGAAAACTTGTCTTGTTTATGTAAAAAGTTTGTCCAGTTTATGTAAAATGTTTGTCCAGATTATGTTGAAAATTTGTGCAGAAATGTAACAGAAAGTATTCCGAACATACACACCACTTAATCCGAACAGACAGACTTCTTATTCCGAACAGACACACAACATATTCCGAACAGACTGACTTCTTATTCCGAACAGACATACAACTGCTGTACATGAAGAAAATGAAGAAGAATGTGATCATTCCTACATTCTTAAGGATGACTTTGGTCTTGTTTGTTGTATATGTGGAATTATACGCAAAAGCATAGAACTTTCTGATTGAACTTTTAACAGTAGAACATCACGCCAAAATCCTCGGAAGCTTTGACACCATTGCATCTCGTTCCAGCACATTAACACTTGACCCAGAGGTAGCAAACAAACGGGTGTGATGCCTTTTCTTAACACAAAAACCACAAGAATCGGCATAAGCAACGTAAAATGTTTGGGCTTCTTCGAAAGAGGGGAAAAACATCCCCTCCTTAGGAACGTTTGTCGGCTGCTCCACTTGGAAAGACACATGAATGATTTCCATCAAAGCATAGAGGTAGGACCACATAAGAGAAATGAAGAAAAAGGAAGACGCATGTTGAGATTTATAACAAGTCTCCTGTGCTGTGTAGGAGAGCCAAAATGTTCATGGAAAATGAGTGATTTGAGACGCATTAATGAGGGATGGAGGGATGTAGACATTTGTACGAAACGAGGAATAAAATAAAAAATAAACTTTTTCTGTGGAGACTGCCAACTCAAACGCGTCTGCTGACTGGGCTGACCACATAAGCGCGCGTCCCGAACGCTAGCGTCCACTAATCGTTTTCCTATCATTAAAAGTACGAAAAATATTATTGATAATTAATAATTGACAACTGCATATTACAATAATTAAAGCTTAAAATATTAAAATACATTTTACAATAATTTGCATTCCCTTCGTAGCATTGTCATATGTTCTCAATTAAATCGGATCTTAAAGTCAAATATTTCTGTCTATCAGGAACTTGGTCTTTATTGTCTAGGTATTTGTTTATATCCACGATCCGATCGATGAAAATACTAAAAGTGTTCCTCATTCGAACTTTCGCTGATATTTGTAGGACGGTCCTGGGTAAATTCATTTATATCAGCCAAATAGCTGTAAGGGTCATCACAACCCTTTGTTCAACCTGAAGGTGTCAAAAAACCAAGAAAATTGGAAAACTCTGATGTAAAATTCGGGAAATGATCAGATTTCTGAATTATGTGCTAAATTAATATTGAATACGATTCAAGAGTTAGAGAAGAAGACATAAAACTCGAGGCATGGAAGTTGCTAAAGAAGCAAGAAAATCGTAAGTTGGATATGATATATTGTTTGCTGAAAAAATTAAACCGAACAGAATTTGAAGACCGAATGCTAAAAAATATGGTAAATTGGGCGGAATAGCGGGTTAATGTAGTTTATTTCTTATCAACTTTGAAGTTGTCGTATTTTCTATATTATGTGTTTTATAATTTCAGTAAGTTTGTATGTCGTATTGTATCAACGTTGTACTCCCAATTTCTAGTAAATAAATGTATTTTTAATTTTCGTATCATTTACTATTTATTGAAAGTCAAACTAGAAAACTTAATTTTTAAAAAAATAAAGAAAATGTATTAAAAATAGAATAATAATAAAGTAAAAATAATTCAAAATTTCAAAAATATAATTTATTTTTAAGCCTGCACCAGAGACACGTGGTCATTGTTAGAAATGTTTAGAAGTCGATCTTAGGTAAAATAGAAAACTTATTTTGAAAAAAAGATTCTAAAAGATTTTTTTTCTTAAAAGCAATGGGCTGGGGACATGTGGGTCCCCAACCCACCATCCAGAACACCTCGTCACCTCCCCAGCAGTGGGTGCCGGATGTTCTACCACCCGTAGTGGCTGGTCTAAAATCTTAATGGATGAGGATGACTAGCAGAACTACGTCGTAAAGTTCTAGGAATTTTGCTTCGGTTACGATTTGAAATTTCAGCAAGTCTGGATAACAAGGATTTTCTGCTAGTTAGGATGTTCTGTTTGGGTGCTACTTTTGTTGCTTTATTTTGATGTTGGTTTTGAATATTCTGTGGTCTGAAGCAGGTTATCAAGGATGATACATGGGAGATGGTATGAATGTGTCTGGGGCTGGAAATATGTTGTCACTCACAGACTTTTACGTAGTTTCTATGTTTTATCAACGATATTACAAGGATGCAAATGATATTCTTTTTTTCTTTTTTCTTAAAAATGTAAAGTAGACAATATTAATAAGATATACTACAAAGTTGGACGAAATTGCATTTATATAGTAGGTCAAAATAAATATTAATTGCACCAAAATCGAGTGGAGAGAAGTGCAGAACGTAGGCAAAATAAACCAGAACGGTCGACCAGTCGGGACGAACGGTCGACCAGACTTAAACTGTAGCATGATCTTGAACTACATCGGTCAATCGTCGATCTCCCTCGGTCGACCGAAAATCTCCGTACACTTTTTCCAAGACCTCCAACTACGCAACCAGACAACCGGATAGATTCTACCGGTCGACCGAAATTGTCTAGACACTTTTCCGGTCGACCGATTTAATGTTTTCCACAAATATACTTAATTCACATATTCAAGGTAAAAACAACAATAACCAATGGTAACTTCTTTTAGTAAGAACCTCAAACAACCAAAGTGTAAAGAGTAATAGATATTCCCGTTTTGAAGAAAAAAAACTAATAAGCTTGTGAACATTTATGTTCACATCTGGAAAAAATAAGTTAAATATGTACTACTTCAAATTTGAAATTCACTCATGCGGCCATGCCCAGCTATGATCAAATGTCCGAACCAAACGGGATGCAAACCTTTTCTCTCCAAAGAATAGAAAATGGTCAAACATATGCATCAGATTCATAAACAAAATGAACTCCACATCAATATCATTATGATACTTGTAAATAACAAAAGATGTCAAAATCTCCACCAACCACAGTTAGCTGCCTCCAGTTTTTATTCAAATTATTTACCATAATAAAACATAGCTAATCAATTATTAAGACCTAGACGTGATTAGTCCTCCCAATGGGCAAGCCAAATTCCAACCAATTCTTGACCACTTAAGACATGGTCAAAGGTTGTGGTTGACACTAAATGAAGTTGCTCCAACATCGTCTGACTGTGTCTGTGTGTAGTAATGATTGTCCACACCTTCCAGGCTCCTGAACCAGTGAGTCCTGCTGCAATTGGCTGCACCCTTGGGCACACCTTCCATCACCCACTCATGCCCTTTGGGGTAGTAGATTCCGGTCCTCTCGTCCGGGACCCAAAGTGGTCCGATCTCCAAGCATTCCCTTTCCTCGCATTCTACCCTCGCAGTGGAAATCGCTCGCTTCGCATTACGGAAGAATCCTCCTTTAGTTGTACCCCTCTAAGCGAAACGATACACAAAATGTTCAATAAAATTGTGCACTTCATTTCGGGTTGAATAGAAAATCGACTCAATCTGAACCGTTTTGTATTACGACGGTAGTATACTAGAAGAAAATTAAACATTGTTACCAGAGTAAAGCCTTTGGTTTCACAAGTATGTGCCCTCCCATAAAGTGAAAGAACAATTTTGGTGAGTGATGAAGATGTTACTTGGGTCCCGAGGTATTTATATAATGGGAAATGTTTGTTGAACGCAGGGCGTCACGGACGCGCTCTACGTGGATATCCATGTCAGCCCTTACGTGACCAAAGCATGAATGTTTTTTTGTTTTTTCTTCCTGATGTCCACTCAAATCACATTAAATACGTTTCAACTCAGCATCCGAAGAAGAACTGGGTTCTTGAGACGGCTGGAGGCATATCGCGGCTGGATCCGAAGGCTAGCAAAACCGAGCTCAAAGTTAGCAAGACCACACAATTGACGTTGGAGAAGCGCATCTTCTGGTTGACGAGGATTACAGAGAGCATTAGGTTGAATGCAAGCTGAGAGGACAATAAAAGCGAAGCCGTCGATACGGGGAGATAAGATATCCCCCATGAGAATAACAAGTTGTTCACTCCCATCATCAGACCCACACCGGAGGAGAGGAGGAAAGTGAGTTTATTGAAACCCGAGAAGGGTCGCATATGATTATGATTATAGTTTAAGAATAATATTGGAATTAGCAAAATAGGAAATCCTACGGATTGCAACAGAGTTGACACCCAACGACTCGATCCCCCGTGCATGAAGTAGAATCGAGACAATAAACTAGACGACACAGAACCGTAATTCAAGCTCATAACCACCCAACATATTGATTCGTTTATTCCGACAATAATGAAGCCATATATTATTCCGGACTGCAAATACACTTATTCCGGACTGCAAATACACTTATTCTGATTCCGGACAGCAAATACACTTATTCCGGACAGCAAATCCACTTATTCCGGACAAACTTTATGTTCTGTTTCTGGACACACTTTATTCTTAAACCGGACAACAAATACACTTATTCCTGACAACAAATACACTTATTCCGGACAGCAAATACACTTATTCCGGACAAACTTTCTGTTCCGTTTCTGGACACACTTTCTTCTTATTCTGGACAACTACACTTATTCCGGACTGCAAATCACTTATTCCGGACATCAAATACACTTATTCCGGACAACAAATCAACTTATTCCGGACAAACTTTATGTTCCGTTTCTGGACACACTTTATTCTTAAACCGGACAACAAATACACTTAGTCCGGACAACAAATACACTTATTCCGGACAGCAAATACACTTATTCCGGACAAACTTTCTGTTCCGTTTCTGGACACACTTTCTTCTTATTCTGGACAACTACACTTATTCCGGACTGCAAATACACTTATTCCGGACATCAAATACACTTATTCCGGACAACAAATCAACTTATTCCGGACAAACTTTATGTTCCGTTTCTGGACACACTTTATTCTTAAACCGGACAACAAATACACTTATTCCGGACAACAAATACACTTATTCCGGACAGCAAATACACTTATTCCGGACAAACTTTCTGTTCCGTTTCTGGACACACTTTCTTCTTATTCTGGACAACTACACTTATTCCGGACTGCAAAGCACTTATTCCGGACATCAAATACACTTATTCCGGACAACAAATCAACTTATTCCGGACAAACTTTATGTTCCGTTTCTGGACACACTTTATTCTTAAACCGGACAACAAATACACTTAGTCCGGACAACAAATACACTTATTCCGGACAGCAAATACACTTATCCCGGACAAACTTTCTGTTCCGTTTCTGGACACACTTTCTTCTTATTCTGGACAACTACACTTATTTCGGACTGCAAATACACTTATTCCGGACATCAAATACACTTATTCCGGACAACAAATCAACTTATTCCGGACAAACTTTATGTTCCGTTTCTGGACACACTTTATTCTTAAACCGGACAACAAATACACTTATTCCGGACAACAAATACACTTATTCCGGACAGCAAATACACTTATTCCGGACAAACTTTCTGTTCCGTTTCTGGACACACTTTCTTCTTATTCTGGACAACTACACTTATTCCGGACATCAAATACACTTATTCCGGACAACAAATCAACTTATTCCGGACAAACTTTATGTTCCGTTTCTGGACACACTTTATTCTTAAACCGGACAACAAATACACTTAGTCCGGACAACAAATACACTTATTCCGGACAGCAATATACACTTATTCCGGACATACACATAACGTAAACAAGACAAACACATAATGTAAACTGCGCACACACATAAAGTAAGTTAGACAAATTAAGTTGATCCAACGTAAAACTTAAAAACAAATATTTTATTATGATAAGTGTGAGCTCTGCACGAATAATGAGACTGCACGATGTCCTAGGGTATGCACATTGTCTTATCTGTGTATTGGGAAATGAATCGTTCAACTTAAAGAACCGGCGTTTTTTAAAAAGACCAAAACGCGCGAAGAGAAATTTCGCTGACTGGACGCTGACTCAAAGAAAAATATCTGAGCTGTACAGATCCACGTAAGGCGCGTCCGTGACGCGCGCGTCCGTCTATCACGGCTCTTATATAATAACTAGAGAGAATTATTGCCCGAGATACAACTATTCTCCAGCAAGAATCTTAACTATTACTTAGAGCCCATGTGATTATAAGAATAGATGAACATTTCCTTCGTAATAAGTACAAGAATCAGATTCTTTGGTACTGACGAGTTAGACCCGTGGATTTTGTATGCAAAGCAAAGCATACTTGGGGTTTGATTAGACTCTTTCATTACTCGCCTCTAACATCATAATCAGACTGGAAAACGGGACAGGATTTTTCTACAGAAACATTGTCTCCTCTTATTCCAGTGCTTGTTCTGTAGCGCCACTAGCAGTATAGTGTGCAATTGAACGATTCCTGTTCTTGCTTCACACACAAACTACTTTCCGTATTGGTACTGGATTTCTTTGCAACAGTTGTAGTGTTTGTGCTCACTTACTCTTAACTTTTAAACTTGGTGATGAAAATGTGATGCACAATTGAAGTGGTCAATTTGGTAGCCACCTTTGACATGGCTCGTTGGGGTGACGCGTGAGCATTCATCTCTGCCGGCTATACATGGACTTCAAGACCAGCTGCTCCACCGTTTATCTTTAGCTCATGATATAAAAAAATTGTTTAATATTGTTCTAACATTATGCTCTGTTTGTTGCATATTTTTTTTGGATTTTGGAGTCATAGTGCTCTTGATGTAACCTTTTAAAGAGGAAACTATGTCACTGTTGCTTGCATGTCTTCAGCTGTGGTCCCGTGGATCATGGCTAGAAGGTTTTTATTATTTAATGCATTAGAGAGAAAAAAACTTCAAAAAAAATGTGATGCACAATTTAAGTGATGTTACGTGTGGAAAATGGATACCAACCAAAAGGTTCGAATTTCCTTTTTGCGCTTGTTTAGGAGAAATGAGATTGCTTTTTAGGTGACATGTCTTAGCTCGATTTAGACTTGTGATTTGCTAAGAAAACTGAGTATAGCAACTAGCAAGACGTCTGGCGAAACAACCCGTTGTTGATGAATTGGATTTCACACTTTTGTTCTTGCAGACTTGAAAGTTCATTGATTTAGCGGCTTAAACTTCCAGAAACATTATGTTCGTGTTGAAAATACCAACTATTAGGTTTTTGCATAAATAAGAAGATTACTAACTTAGATAACCTCAGTTTTCTGAGAAGCAGTTTGCTTTTTATACCAGCATAAGATTATGTTTAACCATGTCTGGGCTATCCCAGCGTCGTGCTTCCTCTTTCCGCTACGTTAGCTCACCTCACTCACTCAAAAAAAAACTTTAACCATGCGAGGACGCACCCGACCCGTTAACCCTGCTCTAATAACCACTTATCCAACCACCCATGTGACCCAAATTAACAAGAAAGTTACGTGCTTCCAATTATAACCACGAATTTATCAATCAGTATTTTTCCTGGGAAAGCAATACGGATTACTCGTTACTGTCTCTTGTCTAGGTTGAATTCACTTTTTATCTTAACATTCTTAAGCTCAAACTTTCACTATCAATGTATCACATAAGCAGGTAACTGGCGAACAACCATAGATGATAGAATGTGGACAGAGCCAACAATTTGCAACAGATTCTGTAGAATTCAAATTTCATTCTTCTCCGAATAGATTGTTGAGAAGCAACCAACTTACCATCGTTCTTTACCTCTGTTTACAAATCCTTGGGATCAACTAAGGAATAGTTAAATAAATAAAGCAGCCAATCGAAGCATAACTTTGGCTTTAGTTTCGCAATTAAAACCACCACCACAAGCAACGAACCATTAAATCAGAATGTTTCCTTCCGCATTTCTCACGTCCATGTCAATGCAATGGGGCTTCCCACCACATGCTTTCCGTCCGACCACTCTAGCCTTCCGAACTCCTCCGTCCCCGATGGCTGAGACGCTGCAGCGAAACTCACCGTGTAACTCTGCTTCTCCCCTTCCTTCTCAAACTTCAAAACCGTCGGCTCCACCGTGATTTTAGCGTCCTTCAACGTGGACGACACCGTCACCTTGTAAGTCCCCGCCTTCCCAACGTTTGTCAAAGTCCTCGTGTATTTCGCCATGGAAGTTGGATTCTTCTCGCCCCCTCTCGCCGTCTCGAAAGCCACGGCAAAGGACGGATAATTAAGGTCACCAATCGAATAAGTCTTACTAGCATCACAAGTTGCGTTCCGACTAGTCATCGCGTTGAGCTGAAGCGATGTGTAGTTAAGCGCGCAGAGGAAGTCGACGTAGTCATCGGGGGTGATGTCATAGACAAGACCCGGATCACGGGCCTTTGTAGGATCCACATGACCCGCACCGATATCGAATGGCGTAGCTGCTTCACCGGTCGCAACGTCAAGAATGCCAGTGCTGCCAGAATAGGTGTTGTAGGCGGTAGTCATGAGCGCAGACCGGATCGCCGCTGGACTCCATTCGGGATGCACACTCTTCAGAAGCGCCGCGAGACCGCTCACGTGCGGGCACGACATGGAGGTTCCCGACACAACGTTGAACTCCGTCCTACGATCGTCCACCGACAAGCCAGTGGGGCCAACGGTGCCGCTCCACCCGGCAAGAATATTGACACCGGGGGCGATCATGTCAGGTTTGAGGATGTTCGGGGTGACGATGTTGGGCCCACGAGAGGAGAACGCGGCCACGACCGGAGACGGTTTGACATTGAGTTTGGTTCCTCCAGGGACAATGGTGGCCGTTGGATGGGGATCCGAAAAAAGGTAGCTTTTGATGAGATTCCCGGCTTTTTCCCCAACGGTAGCAGCCGGGAGAAGGTGGGCGTCAGCGACCAACTCCTCCCCATTGGCGGCGGTGTTGACGAGGACCATGCCAGCACCACCTGCTTGCTTGACGACGTATCCTTTCTGAACTCTAGGGTTATTGCCACGGTCGCAGAGGACAACTTTCCCGGCAACTAACGACGGGACGAGCGTGCCGGGCATGCAGAGATTACCATTAGTGGCGTTCGTGGCGTTACCGGCGTAGACGAGGGGTAGCTTTGTTGACTCGGATAGGGGCTTGCCGTTGTAGAGGGAGACGCCGGTGTAATTCTTGCCGTTGCCGAGGACGACGTAGGTGGGGAAGTCGCGGTCGAGAGTGCCGGCACCAATGGTGGCTATCCACGGGGCGACGTTTGAGAGAGTGGAGGTGGCAGGGCCCGCGTTGCCGGCCGAGCAGGAGACGAAGATGCCCTTCTGCATGGCGGCGAAGGCGCCGATGGCGACGGTGTCGCGGAAGTAGTCGGATTGGCTGCCTCCTAGGGAGAGGGAGAGGACATTGACGCCGTCATCTACGGCTTTGTCCAAGGCGGCAAGTATGTCGGAGCTGAAGCATCCGCCCGACCAGCATACCTTGTACACGGCGATGCGCGCCTGATTTGTTTCAAAAGTCAAAAACATATGTAGTGCATGCAGGGCAATCAGTAGTAAGTGTAATTACTGCTGGGTGTAAGTACAGGGCAATTTATTTATTTTCGTTTTGTTTTGGAAGGCCGCTACTGTGTCAATTATTGATTAGTTTTAATGACGTCGATGAAATCGTTTCAATTTTAACTTAAGTGATTTTTGAAGTGAATATCAAAACTCAAAGTAGGAATCACTCTTATATTGAATTAACATTTCGATGTATTTTTTACGGATTTCAAGTCGTTTTTTTAATCTATGTTGCCTACATGCTAAGATTTCTCAAACTTTGATCATAGGCTTACATCCATCACCAATGTATGAAAATACCCAGGGACACTACCAATAATTTATGTTAGGGGGGTCGGAATTTATAGACGTTTTCTACCGGGGTTAAAAATTCATTTGTAAATCTAATTATTGGTCAAACAAAAAAAATCAGGGGATCAAACTCTAAAAAAACTAAAATCCAGAGATTTCAACGTCCAAAAATATTAACAATATATGTATTAGAATACAAAAGATTTTTATAAATCAGGTTGAATTTCAAAATCCGAGGGAGTCGGAATCAAAATGATCAAAATTCGGGATCAAAATCCAAAAAGATAAAAAAATCCAGATCCCTACATGAAATAGAACAAGAACTAGAAGTAAGGAAGTCGCATGCTAGTTTATCAACAATCTTAGATTAAAGTTTGATGAACCTAAGGTATATTTAGGTACCGGGCAAATCTACCAGCATCGTCTAGTTTGACCGGTTGAGTGGCCACTTGGTGTGAAATAATACTTCATGTCAGCAGTGGTGAATAGGCAATTATTTAATAAGAATGTTTCAAATCATGTAAAGACGTCGGCTGGTTGGACTACAGCCTTAATTGGCGACGGCGTGCGTGAAACTATAAAATACATACCTAAACGTAAGTATTCGACGGAGATATGAACTACGGTTTTTGAGAAAATCTAGGAAGCACCACAGTACTTTAACTTGGGATGTTGTCATCTACATGTCATTTTCACATGTTTTTCCCATCACAATTTTCTTTTAAAAGTGTATTAAGAAATTGAGTTAGGTTAGAAATGATGAAGGTGAGAATGATAGTTACTTGTGAGTTGTGGCTCTATTTAGTAAGGCATCTGGCATAAGCTAATGGTCGTGAGTGACCAATAGCTTTAAGATCTAAAATTGCACGTTGTTTATTTGGAACAATCTTTATTTGAAAATCATATGCTATGTATTTTAAGAATGTACCAGAAATCGGACTGACCTGAGTGGATCAGTTATGACTCTTGTTAGGATGGATATGTGAAAATTTAAGATATTTCAACACATTGTCGGTAGATTTAAAATGGCCGAAGGCTTAAATCCTATCAACAATACGGTCAGTTGTCACACATTACAGGGTTAAAATCAATAAAAAAATGTCTCCTTAAAATAGTACGGGTCGCCTTTTGAACCATGGATGACGGCCCACTATCCCAACTTGGAATAAATCCTAAGATTCCAGTTCATAAAAGAGACAGAAAATGTTCCATGTATCTATTTCGATTCGATTTTACTTTTGTAGCTGCCACGTACTTCAATTGCGTATTCTTATTTCTCATATAAAGCACAAAACGAATTATCCAAAAAATTCCTAAAGCAAACACCTTGAGTCCTTAAGGTCTAACAAAAATCACATCCTAAAATTCCAGTACTTTTGTGGAGACCAATTGGATAATCCAATAGTATCGAAATTCAGAAGGACTGAAAATTCTCAGGTCGTCAAAATCCACAAGCGTGCACAAATATGCGACATTTCCACAGTCCATGCACGAAAATAGCACGGACCCTGGTCTGGTCCAGTATAGTTGTATGTATGAACTATGAACCCAATCGCATATCTTTGCTGGGAATTATAGCGAATCTAAACATATTAATAAAATTTCAAAACAAAACAAAAAACTAATACGAACATCAAAAAAAAAACACGAACACACGGGACGTTAGCACAGGTACCTTAGGAGCCATTCCTCTTGCAGTCCCTTCAGCAAACCCAAACAAGCTGGCACCATCCACAACCGCCCCAGCAGCCGTACTAGACGTGTGGGTCCCATGGCCATCATCATCCCTAGGCGACCTACTCTCCCCCTTCCCGACCCTCCCCATAACCGCCTCATACCCCTTACTAAAAAACCTCGCCCCAACCAACTTCCTGTTACAATCCTTCACCTCAAACCCGGGCCCCACCTCGCACTCCCCCTTCCACCCCGTCCCCACCGGCCCCAACCCGGCGTCATCGTAGCTCTTACTCCCCGGCCACGCCCCCGTGTCGAGCACCCCGACGACCACGTCCCCGGCCGTCCCCGACGCCGGGGAGAACGCCGCCGGATCGGAGAGCCCGAGGAACTGCGGGGTCCGGGTGGTGTGGAGGTGGTAGAGGGAGTCCTTTTCCACGGCAAGGACGCCGGGGAGGGAGGAGAGGGAGGCGGCCTCGGAGGCGGAGAGGAGAGCGGAGAAGCCGTGCGCGGCGGTGGTGTAGGTGTAGAGAGGGGCGGAGGGGGAGGAGATGGAGGCGAGCGAGGAGGCATACCAGTCGGCGTGGGAGGGGAAGTGGGGGGGCTTGTGGGACTTGGAGACGTGAATTATGTAGGTGGATTTGGAGGAAAAGGTTGGGGTGAGGAGGAGGAAGGGGAGGAGAAGGAGGAGGAAGGTGGTTGGGGTTCTCATGTTTGAGGAGGGTAGTGGGGAGGTGGATGGGTGGAGGTGTGTGGTTATAAGTAGGAGAGTGAGTGACGGTTGGGGTGTCGAAGTCCGTGGGAAAGATAGTGGCCGTTTTGCACCTGGCAACTCCTATGTTTTAGTATTTGTTATTGTTTCTTCATCTTTCTTCGTGTTCTCCCGTTCTCCAAGATTATAGGTATGGAAAGTACGAGAATTCTTCTTCTTTAATTGTGTTTTAACATTTTAAATTTAATTATGATTATCATTTATCTATTGAGTTCTTTTAAGTTGTGAGTTATGTTTCGTGTGAAATTGGAAGTGCAAGAGCATCATTAACAGCGCCCGGACAGTTTCCGGGCGTCCTGTTTCTCTCTCAATTACGTCAACTTCTCTTTTCGCCACATCAACACAAACCAACTCTCCTACAAAATCATTAACCATTACCCAATCCACCCAGTCACGCTACAGTATTTGTTGGCACGTCATTATTTTTATTCTTCTCTCTAAAACTCTTTCAACAATCAACAAAATATATTAATAATCATTATCGTAATTATTTAATATCAACAATTCATTCGTTTTTAAATAACATTTAATTATTAAATACGAAAATATTATTAAAAATTAGGAAACTACGTTACATAGTACATTAACTGGAAATTTAAAAACTAAAACTAAAAATATATCATTAAATATTAAACTTAAAATACATCAAAACACATTTCCTCCAAAGCGTTGTCATATATTGTCGACCAAATCGCCTTGAAGGTTCAAATGTGTTGTGTGATCACGCACTTGATATCTCATTCTCAAGTACCTGATAATATCCAATACACGGTCAGTGGAATACCGAACTGTGTCGTTCACGGAATTTCCAGGTTGATCCTCAACAAATTCGTTCCAATCTCCAAAATTACCAAAGGAATCACGTTTATCCTCCATTATCATATTATGCATTACAATGCAAACTGTTATTATTTTGTTAAGTACAGTCTTACTCCATGCAAGAGATGACTTCTTCACTATCGCGAACCGGGCTTGTAAGACTCCAAATGCACGTTCTACATCTTTGCGTGCTGCTTCTTGTCGTTCAGCAAATAACATGTCCTTCGGTGTTTGTGGATGAACGATGGACGGAATGAATGCTGCCCATTTTGGATAAATATCATCAGTAAGATAATATCCCATATTATATCGAGAACCGTTTACCTCAAAATTCACAGGTGGAGCTCGTCTTTCCATTACGTCGTCAAAAACCGGAGATCATTGTAGGACATTTAAGTTGTTGCATGAACCTGGTGTGCCAAAAAACGAGTGTCATATCCACAAGTCAGCCGACACCACTGCCTCGAGGACAAGAGTGACATTGTCACTACACCCTTGATATTGGCCCCTCCAAGCAATCGAGCGATTTTTCCACCCTCAGTGCATGCAATCGATACTTCCCATCATGCTTGGGAACCCACGCTGCTCACCAACGTGAAGTAGTCGTATTTGCTCTGATGAAGAAGGAAAACAATGACGAATTCGATAAAGAAACACTTGCTGAACTCAAGGAGTGGCTAAAGCACAAAGATATTTGTAGGTACTTATGTTTTCATTTGTAATATCAATATGTCTCCTGTAGTTTATCAGTATTCTGATAGTTTAAATTTCGTATCCGTAGGAGGACTGTCTTTCCTTTCCTTATTTCTGTTGTATTTCGTATTCTGTATTTGTATTGTATTTTGTTTCCGAAGTGTATGAGTATTGTACTACTATTTCTTATTTTGTTTATGATTTTTTTAATTTTAATTTTATCTAAATAAATCAAAAAATCATAAATAATCATAAATAAAAAATCAATTATTTTTCAATACCTAATTAATTAAATTCAATTTACCTAATTAATACATTATCCTAATTATATATAAATAATCTTTATCTTTAAAACAAAAATAAAAAAACAAGACCAATAGAGAGCCACGTGGCCTGCCGTCCTGGGCGTGCCGTCCCGTTAACGTGCTCTAACGACATCAAAATGTTAGAGAGTTCGTCACATATGTAACAAATGCGGAGGGTGTGCATGCCATGGAAGGCCACTAGGCCAGAGAAGGGAAAAGGTGAGAGCAAGTCACGTGGGGTTTGTTTGGTATCGTTGATTTTGGTGCATCGTGATTGATTGTTTGGTGGTAACGTAGTGGGTTTTGTTTTCCACAGCAAAGCATTGGGACCATTTGGGGTTGAGTCCCGGAAATATGATTCGAACTGATTCTTGTTGTTTCGTATCAGCTGTCGAGCATGAAGACGAATGGGGCAGCAAATTAAGCTGGGATTATGGTCAAATTGGAGTCTAGCCGTGTAGAAATGGAAGACTTAGCTGAAGACAAGACATGCACAACCCCAGGGTTGAAATTGTTCACGCATTCCTACATGTCATTCTTATCCGCGGCCCACTTCAGATTCAGATTCCAGAATCCAATTTATTTTAGGTAATTAACTCATTTGCACGTAGATTCCATAATCCAATTCCTTGTTTCTTTTCTGATAATTAGCTCACTTACATCCAACTTAGTTCAGATTTTAAACTTTAAGACATGAAAAATAATCAAGTTCATGCTCCCAGGTACTGTAGAGAGAAAAAAAATCAAGTTCACTAACATTGCTCAAAACTAAAAAGTACAAAGATCTATATATGAACATATAAGAAATATTTTTTTATCATTATCATTTGCTTACGTTTCTCTTGCCGATAACTTAGTAGATAGACATACGTTTGTCTTGCAGAATACAATTAAGCAAAGCGAATTATACCTGAGGATGTAGCTAAAAAGAATAATGGTTGATCTTTTGGAGTTTAGCTTGTTTGTAGCTAAGTGAGAATACAAACAAGCAATTGAAATTTGTCAATCACCAAATTTGTCCGATTTGTGACATTTTGACAAAACAAACTGGCATTTTCTATACTCTACTAAAGCCACATTTATGTCTAGCTCGAAGCTGATACAAATTATTCGTATGTAGGTTGGATTTTTGTGGTATATTTATTAAAGGGTTCAAATTAAACTCATTATCGTTGCACTACAACGCAAGGTACCTGAAACCAAAGAGGCAAAGATAAGGACAGAGAGATGGAACCAATGTTCTATTTTATTTTTGTTTTTATAAACAATTACGCTACTATTATTCATCAATAATAAGAACTACAAGTTAAAAATTATTATCTTGTTGTGATACAATCAAGGTTCAGAAATGCAGGATGCGGATGCGATGTGATGATGCACAACATCTGACACATGGGGATGCGGATGCGATGCGGGTGTATATGTATTTTACGATTTAATAATTAAATAATATAGATATATTAATTATAAATTATATACATGTAACTAAAAAATTAGGTGATTTTTTAAAATAATTTCTAAGATCAATAATTCAATGTTTTGAGATGCGATGCGCATCTCTCCCGTATCCACATATGCGACCGCATTCCCGGAGGATACCACCCATGACAATAAGCTAATAGAGCAAGATGAATAGCACCTAATTTAACAAAAAAAGTGGAGCATAAACCTCCACATGTCCACTAATGCCTAACTAATTAAGGCGCTTAAAAGCTAATATAATGCCCATGCATGGATCCAAGAGTATGCACGCCAAGCAAAAGATTTCTCCTGACTAGCTTAGAAGCACATCCCCACCCAGCCGCCCATGTCGCTGATTAAACTAGATCTCCTCATCCATGAGTTCATTACGCGGGGGTGGCATATTCAAGTTTACGAGGGTCGTGGATTTAGCACAGTTAATTGAGGTAGAACATCCATCACGAGTGTCGTTACCTGTCCAAAATCAACTAAAGAAAATGTATCATGAATAATCTTGAGTAAGTTGGACGATGTCCTTTGGAAGTGGTGTGAGTTGCGTCTTTCCAAATACACCAAACAAAAGCAATGCCAACTAAGTCAAGAATCCCATCTAAATAAATCTTACAGTTAAAGTTCTTCGATCGACTAAGGGCATCCTTTTTCCATCCTTGTATAATAAGATCGAAGTTGCAAAGAATTGCGCACCACTCATGTATTGTGTAATCACACAGGCAATCACGTTGTATCCCTCGCTTGACAAGGTTTACCTTTGAAGCACATTTGTTCCATAACAACCATATAAAAAAATTAAATCTTAGGAGTCATTAATGTTGTTTCCAAAGTCGGTTCCCCCAAACCTTCCTAATGCTTATGTTGTTTAAGAAACTATAAAATGATTTCACTGTAGTTGTCATGCCATTTCCAGAAAAAAAAAGAATCATTATCGTTGCCAAACGAAAGTAGATCATGGAAAACATGAACAAAAATATATATAATATCATCATGCGAACATATCGCATGACCGGGCTAAAAAGAGGTAATACCCTTGAAGCGATGTTTGGTGATCGCAAAAATTGATGTATCGTTTTGTACTTGCTACTTGTGGCATCATAAAACCTAAGAGCACATTTAACAGCGCCCGGGCTACCTCCGGGCGTCCTGCACTCTCTCTCTGCCACGTCAGCTTCTCTCTCTGCCACGTCAGCTCACCCAACCCACCCAAAAAATCCCCTTATCCATGCCCAGGCTACCCCCACCCACCCTACACTCTCTTTCATCCACATCATTTCTTAATTAAACAAATTTAATTCTCACACAACATTTAACAAAATACATTATATATAAATCTAATTCTAATTACATTATAATTATAATTCGCGATATACTTATTATTACTATTAATTAATTAACAATATTAATCACTATTAAACACAAAATTTTGAATATTTGAAATTTGAATATTTGAATTTCGAAACGCGTGTGACTGCACAGTATACGCGTGATTGCACAGTATACGCGTGAATCAAAAGTAGTCCGCGTGAATCTACAGTATACGCGTGAAACAAAATAGTCCGTGTGAATGTACAGTATACGCGTGAAAGAAAAGTAATCCGCGTGATTGCACAGTGTCTAATTTTTTCTCTATATATACCCTACACAAAAATCACCTTACACCCCATATCTCTTCCACAAAACTCAAAACTCAACTTACATCCCATATTTCTCCCACAATGTCTAAGCAAGAGGAGTTAGCGGAAAGGAATTTCTAGAGGCATTTAATAAAAAATAAGTTGGACATGCTTCACTCTCTGATGAGGAAGGACAACCCGACGGAGAAGGATCAAAAAGTAATCGATAAACTTCTCGCCTGGGCAGAAGAGAATGGGTACGTGTAGTTTGATGTAGTCTGTATTTCGTATGGTTTGTATTTCCCTTAGCTTGTATTTCGGGTTGTAGTAGTCCGTATGGTTTGTATTTCCCTTTAACATATGTTTGTATTTCGGGTTGTAGTAGTCCGTATTTCGTATGGTTTGTATTTCCCGTGGTTGTATTTCGTATTTTAGTATTATTAATGTATTGTTGTATTAATTTTTTTTCTATTTAACTTGAAATTGTTGGTTCTGGAAATTTCTTAATTTTAATCACTTACAAAAAATTATTACCCCACATTTATAACAAACACCCAATCCATTAATAACAAAACCAAAACAAAAAAAAATTCCAAATTTTTTTTTTTTTAACCAATGGGAGGGGGACACGTGTCCCCCTCCCATGGGCGCCCGGGCGTCTGCCCGGGACGCCCACCGCCCGGGCGGGTGGCCCGGGCGGGCGCCCCACGGGCGCCCCGCCCGTTAACGGGGGTGCGCCCGGGCGCCCGACCAGGGCGCCCGGGCGGGGCACCCCCGTTAAGGGTGCCCTAACGGAAAAATCTCCTCAATATTCCCAGTTCATACCAAGAGTTCTCCCAGAAGAAAATTGTTTTGCTGTTTCTGAAAGCAAGACCTATTCTAAAAGCTTGAAAAAAAAACTTTAATTCTCACAAAAGTGGGAAATCCCTGTGTAGAGTCCTTAATTCTTACAGATTCTATTGTATTAATAATTTTTTAAGGTAAAAAAATGGTTCCTAGTATGTCGGTATCTTCCTTAAATTGCAACATAATTATTTCAATTACTTGTTGCTATAGGGTACGAGTTTTTCTTTAGTTAAAGAGAGGAAGACCTAGATATTTAAAGGGAAGATCACTTGACCCTTTCTATTAATATATATATTTCTATCAAATATATATATATATATATATATATATCCCTTGACCCTTTCCCATTGATGGTACTTTCCAACCACAAGGGAATTAATGACTAATGAATTTTCTTATCACACTTGACATCCACGTTAAACTGCAATTTGATGTGAAACGGGCCGTGATAGACGGACGCGGGCGTCACGGACGCGCCTTACGTGAATCTGTACAGCTCAGATATTTTCTTTGAGTCAGCGTCCAGTCAGCGAAATTTCTCTTCGCGCGTTTTGGTCTTTTTAAAAAACGCCGGTTCTTTAAGTTGAACGATTCATTTCCCAATACACAGATAAGACAGTGTGCAAACCCTAGGACATCGTGCAGTCTCATTATTCGTGCAGAGCTCACACTTATCATAATAAAATATTTGTTTTTAAGTTTTACGTTGGATCAACTTAATTTGTCTAGCTTACTTTATGTGTGTGTGCAATTTACATTATGTGTTTGTCCTGTTTACGTTATGTGTCTGTCCGGAATAAGTGTATTTGCAGTCCGGAATAAGTGTATTTGTTGTCTGGTTTAAGAATAAAGTTTGTCCAGAAACGGAACATAAAGTTTGTCCGGAATAAGTGTATTTGCTGTCCGGAATAAGTGTATTTGCAGTCCGGAATAAGTGTATTTGTTGTCCGGAATAAGTGTATTTGTTGTCCGGTTTAAGAATAAAGTGTGTCCAGAAACAGAACATAAAGTTTGTCCGGAATAAGTGTATTTGCTGTCCGGAATAAGTGTATTTGCTGTCCGGAATCGGAATAAGTGTATTTGGTGTCCGGAATAAGTGTATTTGTTGTCCGGAATAAGTGTATTTGTTGTCCGGTTTAAGAAAAAAATGTGTCCAGAAACGGAACATAAAGTTTGTCCGGAATAAGTGTATTTGTTGTCCGGTTTAAGAATAAAATGTGTCCAGAAACGGAACATAAAGTTTGTCCGGAATAAGTGTATTTGCTGTTCGGAATAAGTGTATTTGCTGTCCGGAATCGGAATAATTGTATTTGTTGTCCGGAATAAGTGTATTTGCAGTCCGGAATAAGTGTAGTCGTCCAGAATAAGAAGAAAGTGTGTTCAGAAACGGAACAGAAAGTTTATCCGGAATAAGTGTATTTGCTGTCCGGAATAAGTGTAGTTCATGTCTGGTTTAGGAAGAAAGTTTGTCCTGTTTATGTAGAAAGTTTGTCCTGTTTTGTCATGTTTATGTAGAAAGTTTGTCCTGTTTATGTAGAAAGTTTGTCATGTTTATGTAGAAAGTTTGTCCTGCTTTGTCCTGTTTATGTAGAAAGTTTGTCCTGTTTATGTAGAAAGTTTGTCTTGTTTTGTCCTGTTTATGTAGAAAGCTTGTCTTGTTTTATCCTGTTTATGTAGAAAGCTTGTCCTGTTTTGTCCTGTTTATGTAGAAAGTTTGTTCTGTTTTGTCATGTTTATGTAGAAAGCTTGTCCTGTTTTGTCCTGTTTATGTAGAAAGTTTGTCCTGTTTATGTAGAAAGTTTGTCTTGTTTATGTAGAATGTTTGTCCAGTTTATGTAGAAAGTTTGTACTGTTTATGTACAAAGTTTGTCCTGTTTATGTAGAAAGTTTGTCCTGTTTATGTAGATACAATGAGAGCACAATAAGATATTGATGGTACATATTATTGATGATAACTATTACACAATAAGATACAATGGGAACGCAAAGACAAACAAACAATACAAGCACAAACACAAACACACAAAAATTACAAAAATAATATATCTTCTCCCAGTAAATCACACACAAACAAACAATACAAACACACACAAATTACAAAGATAATATATATTTTCCCAGTAAATCGGAAAGAAAATGTAAGACTTAAACATGATCGTCTCATTCACGCTGCTTACGTTGTGAAGAACCTTGGGAGTCGACATCAGACGCTTCTTCGACGTAATATCTTACTCGAAATGATGATTTATTACGGAGAGATGTACGACATAAACCGAACAGACGTAAGTCTTCACCACGGAGCGTTGTACCTCTCTCCGGAATAAATCACCATTTCGAGCAAGATATTATTTCGAAGGAGCGTCTGATGCCGACTCCCAGGGTTCTTCACAACGTAAGCAGCGTGAATGAGACGGTCGATGACACTCTTTCTTTCTTCTTCCTTCTTTTTCTGTCATGGGCACTCCAACAATGCAGTAAAGATGTTGTGGTGTGAAGTCTTCACCGCTGGATCGTCACATTCACGATGCTAACGCTGACAAGAACATCGGGAAGTCTTCGCACCGTCCCATTCACGCTGCTTACGTTGTGAAGAATCCTGAGAGTCGGCATCAGACGCTTCTTCGACATAATATCTTGCTAGAAATGGTGATTTATTCTGGAGAGAAAGAATGAAGAAGAAAGAGTGTCATCATATTTGTATTTGGGTAGAGAGAGAGAATGTGTTGAGTTGAAACACATTTAATGTGATTTGAGTGGACATCAGGAAGAAAAAACAAAAAAACATTCATGCTTTGGTCACGTAAGGGCTGACATGGATGTCCACGTAAAGCGCGTCCGTGACACGCTGCGTTCATAAAACATTTTCCTTTTTCAAATAACATATTGGTACGGGTAAGGAAACAATACTCACACACTTTGTTCATATCACTTAGTTTCAAGAATGAAAAGAAGTATGTTTTGGAGAGAAATGTGCTTAATTAAATGACCACTCTCACACGCCATACTTACGTCCTAAATATTATAAAGAAACCCACACGCATGAATATTAACTCTTCTAGAATCGTTATTTGTTAATGATAAAAGTGAATCTTGGTGGCTGTTGCACCTATAAATCGTGATTGTCGTGATAGGACAATGCTTAAGTCAAGGGCTTCAAACGATACGCAATAATTTCCACGTAGACTTTCTAGGATATTTGGCTTCAATTGATTTTAGAATTCCAGCTGTAATATTGGTGCCAAGAATTTAATGTGCATGTCTAAACTATTTTAGAGAAATAACATGTACATCATCCACAAATATAAAGTTGAAAAAATGGGATCACGTAGTGCATGTATATACAAAGGCAAATAGGTAAGATCATCCACAACAATGACTTAAGTCATCCATGTATATTTTTTTTTCTATTTGTGTCACGTCATCATGACCCAACATCTTATTTTTTCCTTACTATTCACCCTTAACAATGGCCTAAATCATCCCACTATCTTTCCTCCACATTATTAATTTTATTATCAACTTTTATTATATTCCAAAATCATTTATATTTGACAAAAACATTAATAATTACGAAATACTAAATTCCATTAATACTAAGAAACAAATATTACATTATTTTTAGCAAACGGACGGTGACACCAAAGAAGACGACAAACCAAATGCAATAGATAAACTAAATAACACATGACACAATTCAAAAATTACACGACATAAAACACAATTAAGCGCCGGTTCCGTCAAATCGCTACCAGATGTTTTCGATCAAGTCTGTCCTCAGCGCGAGATGTTCAGTTTTATTACGAACCATTTTGGGAAATATAATTATCTTGTCTGGGAATATAATTATTTTCAAACCATTTTGAGAAATATAATTATCATTTATTGAAGTATTTTAAATAAAATTTAATAAATACTCACCAATTTACAAAATAATACTCCAAATCATAACCGTAACTGATTATTATCAAAATATAAACTACAACTACTTAACCCCTAATTATTTATCAAAATATAAATCCTTAATTATTAAAACAAATACCAAAACAAACAAACAAAAAATTCGGCCAACCGGGTCGTGCCACCCGGTCGGTCGACCAAAGACCGGGTCATCCGCTGGGGATGACCCCGTTAAAGATGGCCTAATGATGAGTTTTTATTTAATTTAAAAATAAAAAAGTGTCTTTAGACTTTAGTTAGATACGTATACTGAAGATGTACTTTACTTGAGAATTGAAAGTGCGATATTTGTAAATGATGTGTTTGGTTGCTCCACCATGAAAATCTACAAATTTAGAAATTTTCATGGTACTTTATAACATCACCTTCGCATTACAACTGTATGAGATCGAGGGGTCTATATAATTTTTGTGTTTTTAAAGCTCCTATTCCTATAGTCCTATGGTATTCACCTCTGCCTTGTTCTACGACTACTATATGTATACATTTACATTACATTCTCAAAAAAAAAATCAAAATGGTAATAAACAATATATAATTCTTGAAAGTGCATACTAGTCTATATTTCTTTTTATAATTTCATAAATCCTAGGAGATCAGGATATCAAATCTTCAACCTGAAAGCAACTGAAGAGCACTTCTACAAATTAGTTGAATTATCAACAACTCAAACAAACCAAATTCCCATCAATCCATCGTACACCTCAACTAAGCTAGTCTGTGCGCCATATTGCTAATCTGCCTAATTGTTCTTCAATCAAGTTAGGAATGATCACACTAGTTCTAATACTATTCCATTCCACGACAAGCACCAATTATTGGAGAGGGACATTGTGGCCTGGTTTGGGCATTTTCAGTCCTAGTCCAGCTGCCTTCTATACATTCTCTGAATGGAAAGATGTGGCGTCACTTTCATTTCAAGTTCTTACTTCAATTAACATACGTGATTTTCATCGTTTAGTGTTGGAATTCGGAAAGTGTCCTCTAGTGCAGTCAATAATTTGGAGTTTTAATTAGGATATGGACTTATCGTATGTCTAGAGACGGAGATAATAACTCCTTTTTTCGTGATGTATTTGTCCTATTCTTGGCAATAAATCAAACATCCACCTCATTCACAACCAGAAATTAACTAGGCAATCTTCTCCTCCACTGACAATCTATAATGATCAAGTATAGTTTTCGTTAAAGAATAGTCAAGTCTTATGTCCTCACATTGATCATCCATGCGACAGATAATATATCTATGAAACTGCGAGTCATTATAATGTACAATATGTTATTTTAATTTTGTATGCAAATTATATCTAGATTACTCAAGTTAGGAGATTAATCCTGCAAATTATAACTAAAGTGGAGGATAACGGCCCCAAAGACGAAGCTTCCATTTCTAGATTTTTCAGATCACATTAGAGTAGAAAAAAACTTTCGAAAAAAATAAATGCAAATATTAGCCTCAAGTGAGCTCTAATGTATAGGGGCCAACATAATGACTACTACACTCGGAAGAAGGTGGAACAAAACTCCTATGAATGTTCGACCAACTTACACCTCACACATTCGCACGTAGTAGGCGATTACTCGAATTCGTGTTCCCTCCATTTATTTCTTGACTTGTGTAATGGTGCAACATTGACTTGTTAAAGAATTGTTTGACATTTGTATGCATTAATCTAGGTTATAAGATCTTAGGTTCTTCCACTTATCGTAAATTAATTCTGAGTTAAATGGCTACACTTTAGTAGATCATAACCATTTTTAAAGCTTTTGCATTTCATTAATTCGACCAATTGTATTTGAATAGTTTATCTTGATCGTCTAAGGTCCTCAAAAGTGGACAGATCTAGGACTAGAGTGGAAACCCAAGACCGCCTAATCCGTTGGTGATTGTATACTCATTATTTAAGTAGATACTTTAATACAACGGATCCATAAATAGAATTTTTTTTTCTTTTTATTTACTATCACATTATCATGTGCTACAATCATTCTAAGGGTCATTTTGGGTACCTCCCATGTCTAAGTATGGAGAGCCAGATGTGGCGTCTCAACATATTGGTGTGACATCATTGTTCAATATCAAGCAAACCAGACACATAAGATTATTTGGGTAATGCGGTAAAAAAATTACGGTAATGATACCTTTTGACTTTGTTTTGGTTATTTTACGCACAAACCGGTTGGACAAGTTTTTTTTTGGTTAATTTTTGTTTTGTTTTGGTTTTTTTTTAAATCAGTTTTATTTTTTTAATTTTTTTTTTAAAATATGTTTTGTAACTTTTTTATTTTTTTATTATCGACCTCCAAATGACGTGGAGTAGATGGCGTATTGAAAAATTGAATTATTTCATTCAATAAAATATTTTTTTAAAATAAAATAATTAGAAACATATTTTTAAAAAATATATTAAAAAAAGATTTAAAAAAAAATTTTACCTACAAATTAGGTTAATTCTTTCAATTCAACAGGTAATCAAATAATAGAGTAATAAGGCGTAATATTTGCTAATTTCAGTCATCTTCTCTATCGAATGAGTTTTACATGAGGGCGTCTGACTTTGAGACGCATAATTTCATACCAATTTTTGGTGTTTGGTTACCCCAACTAGCGTTTGGACGTATGGTCCGCCGCAGACGTTGATTTAGGTGCTTCCAAATGGACCCTAAATAGTAACCACAACTACTTGAATATTATGAATTTTGGCTGTACTCCGTTCCAACTCCGCACGAGCTAAAGTACTTTACGAAGAAACGAATGCAAGAAACCATACGACTGGTCTAATTCACACCAATCCGGTAATAAAAGTTTTAACGCGACTACAATTGTGACTACGAATTATATCGCTAATGCGAATGTAGTAGTATTGGCGTCTGGTGGGTAGTTGTGGTGGTTATATTCGGATCTGACCACTTCGGTCGGACCCAACTACCCGTCCAACTTGCCCCTCATCTTCCGAAACCGGATCCGGCGATCCGAACCGCCCAACTCGGATCCTATCGTCCACTTCAACTCCCTCACTTCGCACCAATCCACCGCACTACTACCTGAAGAAGAAAGAATACGAATCCTCGACCGAATGGCCTTCCAATCGTTTTTCTTCAACCAAACCCTAACCAAACCCAACGTCTCCCTCCACTTCGTCCCCCGAAATCTCCTCTGCTCCGGCGGCCTCGGCGGCCACAACGCCTACGAGGTCCTCGGCGTGGTGGAGACCAGCAGCTTCGCCGAGATCAAGGCCGCGTTCAGGAGATTGGCGAAGGAGAACCACCCCGACGTGGTGGAGTCAGGTGACGCGTCTGCTTCCCGGCAGTTCCTCGTCATCCTCGCCGCTTACGAGGTTTGGTTGCTCGATTCGGTTGTTTTGCTGATTTGATTCTTCATTGTTGTGTTCGGAGTGAGGGATGGTCTGAATGTTGAAGGTTAGGATTTGGCGTGGTGGAATTTTGAGTTTGCGGATTCGGAATTGTGCCGGAGATTACGACGGTGTTACCGTTTTGGAGGTGTTTATGTGGATTGAAAATATGAGGCTTACCTTCTTTGGATGAAAATGATGAGAACTTTAAGATGAAGGTTGACTTCGTTATGGACTTTGTTTTACCGATGCATGCCATTCCGGATGTTTAAGAAGTATATTGCAATAATGCACATTTGCTGGTAGTCCTTGGTTATTACCGTCGTAGAATCTCATATAGTCATATCCATGTATAACAAAAGTTTCTAATAGACAGTGGACTGTGGACCTGATTCACCTGAACACGCCTTTATTATTGCCATTCAAGCACAAATTTAATGAATGGTATTTAGATTGCAGATATAGCTGCCATTTAGATATATAAAGGCCTATGTTAAATTGTTTGATGGTGCTTGAGCATCATGCAATATCGAATTATGTGTTCGAGTGGGACAGCATGTTGATTCCAGTTGTTTTGGTTAGGTTTGATTCTTAGTGTTGGTTTTGATACCAGAAAAACTGGAAAGACATGAACAGTGAAGTTTAGGATTTGATGTTGTGGAATTTTGTATTTTTTAGTTTGTGGTTTAGAATTGTGCCAGAGATGGTGCTTTTTCCTTTTTGGAGGTGTTAGTTTCGTTGGCTCCATAGCTGCCATTTATGTGACCTGCTTGATGGTGCATCAGCACTACGTGAAATCAAATTACGTGTTGAGGTGGAGGCAGCATGTATGCATCATGCTACATTAGCGTAGAAAATTTTAGTATACATATTTATCTAACACTGACTATTTGTTGATCTTCTATGGATGCATAGTAAGATACTTGAGATGGAGTTGGAGCTTTCTACTTAGTAGCATTTTTTTACCAATAGAAGTGGCTCGGAGACATTTTTACGGATGTCTTATGCACAAAAAATGTATGAAAAAGAGTATAACATCATGTTCATGTTGTCAGTTCTATGATCTATCATTATCGTACCTGTAAGATTTGTCGGTGGAGTCAGTTAACACTGTCTAAAGATATCATGTTCTTAGCCTCATATCTGACTCCTTACATAAGAGTAAGTTTTATTTATTTTATTATTATTGTGATTCTAGTTTTACGAAGTTTTGCACTACAAATGTAAATTTTCTTTTCATAGATGCATGTTTAGTTGCAATGATGCTACAATAGAAAGCTTGTTATCTTTTAACAGATGTATAAATCAATAGTTTCACTTTGACACTTTTTTATAAAGTTTTGGACTCCTAAAACTACCATGCATGTCCTCAAGTCTGAGGCTGTCTTTTCAGTTGAGGAGTTACTAAGTACATAAAACTGCAGATTCTTTCTGACTCTGAGAGATCAGAGAAGGGCCCACTATGATTCCTATTTGCTTTCACAGAGACGGGTAAACCAGAACGATTTGAAACAGAAGAAAGCCTATATATACCTATCGTAACCACTCTTCAGTTTACTTATTGAAAAAAATTGAAACTGTGGAATGGCCGGAACTATACAGACAAGTGATAAATGATATTCTTACAAAGAAGAAAATTGCACAGAACTCTGGGTTCCTGGGTGAAATCGAAAATGAAAATGAACTCTGGGTGGAATATCTGCCTGACAGTTTTGAAGCAGAAGAGAGATCTGTATGTGAAACTTCTGAAGTATTGCACTTGGTCTCAGGGCGTGATCTTTTTGGAATTGTTAGCTTGGCCAACGGTGTTCCTCAGTTATCCGGTAACCAAAATGTGAGATTAACTCATTCTAGTTCCATGACTTCTGAGGTCTGCCAGGATGCCAAATCTACTCATCGTGTGGATTGTGTAGGGTCCTCAGAAGATGGAGAAATGCCACAGTTGCAGGTTGATCAACGTAGTGATTGTATATCTGATGCTTATAATGATCTGGAGTTGCATATTTCTGGAAAATTAGTAGCCACCGCAACTAGAATTTCCCCATCTAACTATGATAGCGACTCTTCAGCAGATCCCCAAGATCTGATACATGTATTTCTTAGGTTAAATGAAGATTTCCACATGGACAAAGACATTGGCCGAGACCTATCATTCCCTGTACGATCGGTGATTCAATTGGGCACAATAAAGGGGCCAGGAACTAGTCCAGAAGAAGGATCATGCTTTGCTTATGATAAACAGGATCAAAGAACTCATGTTATTGTGAAGCACAGAACTTTGCTGGTTTGTTACCATGCTTCTTCTTTATCTTTATGTATTCTAGTCGTAGTTTATTCATGTAATTATTTATTTATTTACGAGATGCTATATTTTTTAATCTTACATGCATTGCAGGAGTTCCATTGTCATTGTGAGCTATTCACCATGTGTTGTTTATACTTTTCTTCGTTTCTCTCATTCTATTTTATCTTTTTATTCATTGGGGTTATTGGAATCATACAATGATTCAGATGGGACAAGTATTAATTGTAAATTAGTGGTTTGGCCGTTTGGGTTTTCTTTATCGTCCTGCCTATTAATTATAATCATCCACATGTATCACTAAATAAGGAATACTTTTGTTACTAATATGAACTGTTTGTCTAGGTTAAGCACATGCATTGGTATCAAGCAAAAGACCATGATTCCACGTGTGAGTGCAGGTGCAGGAGGGCCAGGCTCCCACCTAGCAAGTAAGTTATGATCATATACATTTTCCCATCAAATTCTCCAACTTTCCAGATCAAACCTAGTGACTAATGTTATTGGAGTTCAAACTTCAAACCTACATTCATTTAACCAGTTACGGTTTCGATGTTTTATGTATACGGGGATTTTCGTTTAGGATGATATTCTAAGACTTGAGTGGTATTTGCAAGATATGCAGGAAGATTAGTTCGTTAACCTCATTTCCCGTTCTAGTAAAATAATATTTGATGGTGAAGCAGGATGTTTATTCCTTATCGTGTGAATAATGTATGGTCATATTGAAGCTTTACGGCCTGCTGATGGGCTTTGACATTCAGAGTCAGGTACATATATGATAGAAATTGGAGCACAAGTTTTGAAGTTGTTAGATATTGAGAAATAAGTCAATAACCATGTATAATCACTTTGATAGATGACTTGGTGTAGGAAACATTAAGAGGTCTCACGTAAAGGATGTTGTGATGGTTCAAGCTTGTATTTTTAGTACGACGTCATTTTAATTTAATAATTGATTCAGATAAACCCATTAAAACACTTCAATTTAAGGATGAAAGGACCGTATGGTAACCTGAAAACTCATGCACAATTTCTATTCTGAAGAAAGTTCCGTACTCACCCATTTGGATCATTATGTCCACTTATCCCCTCATTCTAAAAGGTTAGCATTTTTTTAAAATCTTTCGTAGATTCTGGCTATTTGCACCTCGATGTGGCATGCATGACGTCGGTGGTTGGTATATTGAAACATTTGGCCGAGACAAGAATGACAAGAATATTCTTTCCCGAAGACATTGGGATGGTGTAGTTGAACATGATGAAAGGTTAGCTAATATAATAATATTTTACGTTTATATTTTACCTATAAAAATTGGAGGATTTTTTCTTCTATTTTGTAGGAGACTGCATTCTGCTATGTATCTGATGGCTGTTGCCTACCAAACACTAGATTTGGAAGTTGTGAAAAGAAGAAAACGAACTATAAGTGATGTTATTATACCAAAGGTTTCAGGCTTTCTCTATTGGTGTAAAAGATTTCTTTAAGTGGATATATTTGGGGCTTAATGTTTTTGTTCTGTGGGAAGTCATATACTAACAGCAAGCACAAGAACTCCATGACTGTGCTCCTTGTGGCTTATCTTCTTATAGATCTCACATGCTTGGCTCTTGGCACATTATCATGATACAAGAAATTATGCTTTTATGATTTTCGGTCTTCACATAACATTATAACTTTTGATTGGAGGTCGACAATGGATAGTCAGCATAAACTACCTGTTAGTCCCTCAGGGCAACTGAAGGACATGTGCATTAAGTTTGAATTGGTGTATTCTTTATGTAACATCTTGATGACAAGCAAGGAGTTGCCATATATGTGGCATGTATAATTGCGGCCACTTTGTATACTTTTATTCCAATTGCTTTGCCTTTTGCTCCAGAGTCCAGATCCCTTCTTAGTTACCCGCATCCCAGATTGTCACCGCCTCAATGTTCAAATTTCATCTTTGTTATGCTGATAAGAAAACCTTCATCTTGGTTATCTTATTCTTATATAGTTCTATGCATCAGTATTACTGACCTAGCATCGTCTTAGTTTGGAAGAAAAAATGTAACAAAGGTATGTTGATTTGTATTAACTATATATTAAAGGCCATTTAAATTTTGAAACATTCCCATTTTTTCATATTGTTCTCTGTTTCTGATAATAAAAAATCTGGTTCCTACTGTAATATCAATTCAAGAGATCTGATATTGGAATTCTGTTCCAATGGACTGTTGATATACTATAACATTCTCCTAAAAAATATACTATAACATTCACTGCATATAGTGCATAGCTTCTGAGCAAATATCATAATTAATTATGAATTTTGCACTTGCATTCTGTTCGTTATCCATTAAACTTTGTACGTTCATAACAATATCTAAAATATGTAACAACAATCTCCACAGAAGTACAAAATTATATTCCTTGATACACCTGCAACTGATATTTCTGCGGCTTTCTGAGCACAAAATTGTAACCTCATCATTAATTGAGGAGATCTTCCCATTTGCAGTACTGGCCACCAGCCAATGCACGGTAATAACGATCTCTACAATAAACCGGTCTTCCATCTGCAGCATCTGCGGCAGCTGCTGCCATATCATCATCATTCTTCACCTCCACTGGCAAGCTAAGCAGTTTCTTTTTGCTGCAGTCAAGAATATATTCTCAATTGTTTGTGGATAATAAATCCATCCTATACATCATTAGAGAGCTTTACCTTATATTTTTCTTATCTTTTGAAGCCGAGTGCTCTAGGTTATTTCCTTTTGGTCCGAAGGCTGACAGCATTATATCTTCTGCTTGATCTGCAAATGTGAAAAGAAATACAGCGGTGACAAGCAGCGCCCCTGTCCCGACTAAAGTTTGTTTCAGCAGCTTGATGACTGGTTTGACCTATTACATAATACATATTAGAAACAAACATTTATTAGTCAGAAACTGTAAGTCTGTAAGCGATCACTACTTTAGCACTGCTTTAGAATGATATTTTCTTAAGCCATCAACAGTCTATAATGTACTGTGTATTCAATGACATGCCCTGACTGAGATTTTTCAACTGATTTTGTTAACAATTCTTTCACATACCTTGTATGATCCGAGTAGCCTATCCCGTGCCAATACCTAAAGGAAGGAAAATGCAGAAGTGACCATTAGAATAAATTGATCATATTCCATATCCAATGAAGAATCATAATTGGATCTCAGCTTATATCATCTAGAATAAATCGCAAAGTACTTTTCTTGACAGCATGTGAATTATGTTTCCTGCCTATATCTGTATGATGGTTGTAAATCTACAAAATATACATTTTCGTTTATATTGTTTGAGAAATCAATGTATCCGTATATATATAGAATTTTTACGTGTTTGTTCTTTATGGAGTCCTTCTGTGGAGCTCAGGTCCTTGATGTAGGTAATGACATCGGATATACTTGTTCAAGTATCTAACTATCATAATTTGTGAAAATTCTAGGGTCTTCAACTCTTCATGATGTCATTTTCTTTTAGATAATTTCTCTATGATCTGTCTGAATGAGAACTGACTTCCCCCTTTCTTTCAGTGCTGTGTCTGCTATTATTGTGGTCATACCTCTGGTGGCTTTGCCCACATCTGGCCATCGTACCATCCGCTTTCTTCATAAGGTATCACTGCCGATAATAGTCTGTTGCCAACATAACTCCAACCCTATTGCATGATGGAATAAAAATAATCAAATCAGTAACCTTTTAGGATCTTCTACTCTCCGAATACTACATTTGTCAAAATATATCGCATGTGTTTTTTGAATACTTGAATTGAATTTCACTTTGTGCGATGTCCTGTTCTCGGTGAGACCTTATATTTCATGTAAGACATAGATAAGTCTGCTTGGCTCGTATGATTCATCGACATGCCTCCAGAACCATGCCTGCCGTAAATATATAAACTAGAAGTGTCTACTTGTACAAAAGGAGACTACAATAAGTAGATCTTGTTACCCACCAACTAGATAAGTTGTATTATCATTTATGCTTGTTATATTTGCGCAAGGAGGTACCAGATATATTCTCAGAATGACCAGAGAGACCAGCATGAGAGTTCCTGTTCCTGCTGCTAAACCAAATCTTATTGGATCCTGCAGATCAAATGGCTATTCAGTTTTATTGAAAAAAGAAAGCATATCCTTGACAAGGAAATAGTAAGAGATATCTGATCTATCCAATAATCTGGAATTATATTCAATAGGAAGTACTGAAGAAGAAATGGATGTATTATCTGTCTCTCAGTGGTGTTTATTCTCCTCTTCTTATACTACATACTAGATATATTTCCAAGCGTTGTATTTTATTTTCATTCGTTATTTTCTTGAAATTAAATATACAAGACATTTGTATTAGGTGAACTAGCATTTGACACATACTGGTCACCGTTTCACCTGAGAAGGGTTAAAACTTGCTGCTGAAACTGGCACTCCAAGAACTGTAAAAGTCACCAGCCACAGTCCTCCAAGGCGTAGAAAGAAGGATCCAGGGCTTAGCTCTGCCCACGAGTAGAGGAGGCTCTCCTTCAAAGAAGAATACTCATTCACCTGTTCACAAGATCCAAAATCTATAGGTATTACTACTTGAAACAGCAGATTGGGAAAAAGTAACGCCTTTCTCAATTATAAGAATCGAATAAACAGAATCTGAAACTAGTTTGCCAGTTCTAATCTTGCTGTTGCTGAGTTTTCAATTTTGTTGGTACAGTTGGAATTTATTATACATCTGCCTACGCCAAATTGCAGCAAACATGTACTTGTGCTTCCAAAATTTTAATGACAAATGAAGACTATCGAACTAAAGCTGATACATACTGGTCTTTGCTCAAAAGGAACCTCAATTTCCATCCCAGGATCCCATGTCTGGCCAGTAAATCCACTGGCACCTGATCCGGGCTCATCTTTGAGAGCCTTGAGGTGACTCGTGCTCGACGGGTATTGTGTACTTTGGTATCGGAGTAGAATCCCCTTCCGGTAATCCTCCAGCTTTGTAGTCCTTGCACTGCCAGTCCCCAGGCCATGATTGATGGAAAATTGGAGCCTGAGCATTCTTGCTACGCAACTCATGCTTTTTTTTTGAACTGTTATGACCTTATGGTATCATTACAGACCATAGAAATAGAAGCAACTGATATTTGGAACATGACCGATTAAATAGTTGAGGATTATTGATATTTTTGTGGCTGTCTCCTGTACGTGGACGTGGGTTTTGAAAGATTGCATCTAAGTTAGGTCCAGCCGTTTATTTATGTGGTTGTGGTATCTCTGTGCTCCTGTGGCTTCAAAGAAGAGAGTTCAAGTGGAATATACACCTCTCACGTCCACAACTTGATCCGGAACTCGACCATTATCTTGTTTGTAACTTATGGATTGGGCTATGCGAGTGGGGAACTGGTGGTGCCACGTGGATGTGATTTCCCACCAATTTGTTCTTGCGTGCTTAGCACAAGGTGTAACCTGCCACGTAAGACAGACGATGGAGAGAGTTCGCAATTGCATACCATTTTAGGGTACCATCGAGATTAAGTTTGCAGAACTTTGGTTTGCAAGTGATGTTTGATCGTTCAAAGTTGATTCTACTAGGCCAAAACGCGATATATCGGAATCCCCAAATCTAATTTCGTTTTAGCAGATTTATTTTGGAATTTCTTTTTCGTTGCCCGAAGTTCGTCTGTAAAAATTTAAGAGATTATTTTTTCTCCTATATCTATTCAATTTTATAGGAGATAAATCAAGTTTCTGCTTTTCCTTCCTTATCTACCTTACCTATCCAAACATACTCCAATACAAATCTATCTTTATTTCTATGCGTTACGGAGGTTCTTTATGAGCTTATGTACTTTCAGTTTTTGCAACTCTTTTCGGTATGCGGTTTATTTTTAAGATTTATTGAACTTTAAACTCTACTTAAGGAAATAAAATTTTCACTGGCGCAAAACTTTTTTGATTTTATCTACTCTACTACTTACCTCATTTTAAATCTCAAACATTCCAAGGTCATTGGAGTTTGATATCTAGTCTTGATTATGTCATCCTATTGAGCTAGCTCAAGTTTGTAAGTTAAAAAGTTTGAGAAACTCAAGCCTATAAAATCGTCTCCAGAAATATTAATTTTATTCAGAACGGCAGCACATTTGTAAAAGCATTAGAGATACAGAAGAACCATTTGGTCCCCCAAACAATTGCTCCCAACTAAACCCAATTAGAGATACAAGAACCACCTGGTCTCTTAAACAATTACCTCGACTAAACCCAATTAGTTCTATTGAGCAATTACACTACTCTCAAACAGTTGCACAGACAAAGGCAAATTGTCTGTCACAATTATCATTGTGTTTATTCCTGAAAAAATCAGCTAATATATATATATTAAAACCTTATTATGGCAAAAAAATGAGGTGGGTTCTACCCATCTGTTGCTGCTTCTGCTGCTACTTCTACTACTACTTTTATGCATGATTGATACACTAAGGGGTCAGACATGGGACGTCGGGCACGACGATGCCGGACTTAGTTCCATGGGCATTGACACACGTGGACGTCAAAACCCCATTGGCATTACCGGTAGGTCGTATATCGACGTCCTGCACGTGGACTCCGGTGCATCCCACGCTTTGGCTGCAGCTGAAGGTGATGGCCACCTTGTCCGTGGTTGTCCCACTTATTCCGATGTACTGCACGTCACTTATTACCACGGAGCCACCCTGACAAAAAACAAAAAAATATACAAAACAATGTTGTGAGCTAGAAGATGAATTAAGAAGTAATTGTTAGTTGTAAGTTTGCTTAGTTAATCATAATCATATACCCCTCCCCCGCAGTTTTTGTCGGGGCAATAGCTCTGGTCGATGATGATGGGGTTTCGTATGGAAGAGAAATTGAGACTCGCGAACGTGATTCCCTTGGCAAAACCGGACCCTCCCTACCAAAAAAGTCCCAAACAATGTATACATATACTTACATATCGAATTGGTAAGTAAAGTTAACTCGGCTGATCAGTTAATTAAGAGGTTACAAAATACTTATACAGACCGGCCGTGTTTTGATCCTTGCACCATTAGTGGTTCCGGAGAAGAAGCAATTCGAGACATGAACCTGCTGTACTTCGTCATGGGAACCATTCTCTCCTAGGCTTCCAACGCTTCATGAAATATCAACAAATATAAGTTTAGATGGGTTAACAGTAGTTCTGGATAATTTATTAATACCTCCCAAATCATTCTAAAAATATAAATATCACAAGCACCCTTTGATACTCCATTTAAATTTTACAAGCTCTTATAATTTGTCCACCATAATGTCAAAAAGGGTTCATGTCACTATTAGCTTGAACTATGATTCTAGTGAGACTATTTCAGGAGTAAAACTTTGCTGTTGTTGTATTGACATAATAGCGAACTTAAACTTCTAAGGTTCATATTGACAACCTGATGCCATGTCCAGGGCCACATGTTATATGGGTAATATTGACATCTGAAGATCCCTTTCCAACAGCAATGCAGTCATCTCCTGAACCAATTTAAAAACACATTTGATTTAGTTTTATATAAATCCATTAATTACTATTTATATAACCATTTGTTTAATTATCACCTGATGCAATCTTGGAGTTAGTAATGAAAACGTTCTGGCTCTCCTGGACGTGCATACCGTCGGTGTTGGGACTGTCCTCCGGAGCAGTGACCGCAATGTTATCAACGCTGATCCCAACACCACCAACCAAGTCGACATGTTTGGCCGGACTGTTAATAAAGTGCAGACCGCTCAATTTGAAGTTGTTGCAATTGAACACACCAAATAGCTGCCAAACAACAATTAAATACTTGCACGCTGTTAGTTGTTAGGGAGAGGACATAATAAGAAATAGAGGGAGGTTGAAGTGGACTTACATCAGGGGCTAACTCGCATTCCTGAAGTCAAACCAAGAAAAAGCAAAACAGTTAAATGTATATTCACTTCAAAATGAAAATTATTCTAAAATTTATATTCCAAACTTAATTATATTTATATACGATAATTTAATATTTCGTTGTATCGAGAATCTTAGGATTCAAGCAAATTATGTAATTAATTCTTCTTTTTTTTCTATTTCTTTTTAATTTGCAGTTGAAGGGTACAACTATAATTACAACTTTTTTAAAAGCATGAGTTTTTTGCTTGCACACTATATCTTGCTTACTGTCATCTGACACTCCATAGCTATTTTTATTATTAGCGGGCAAGCAAAATTGTTGCGGTTAATATGCATGCATGTTGATCATTAATGGGTATCAACTTATTTTCTTCATGAAGTTATATGCTAAGGCACATAAAGTGTTTAACTTTTGTGCCAAATAAGGAGTTTCTGAAGGTTCAGTAACGTTGCTAACTTACTCTTTTATATATGTAGTTTGTTAATATCAGAAGAGCAATAATGTTTCTATTTTGAAAGCAGACTTCTCTTTTATGTTTACAAAAGGAATATGTAGGCATATGATATGATGATGACGATGAGTTGCTTAGGAGAATATATGTATTACTTTTCCGTTTTGTTTGCAGCCCCACCAGGCAGATCCCATGCCGTCGAGCTGTCCACTACCGTCGATGGTCAGATCATTGGTATCGCTGAAGGCGATCCAACTGCTACGGGCACCTACCTGCCATTTGGTACCTGGTGCAACAATATTGCCCAGAACCTACATACGTAGTGACTCTTTAATTTAGACACATCCATCCATCAAATACACGACATATATATTAGATACTTGGTGCATGACAATTTTTTTTTTAAAAATACAAAATAAATTGAAGTTGGTTAAGAAGTACTTGAACATGTATGGCAGATTTGCACGGGCCTTTGAAATCTATTTGGCTGAGAAAAAAAGTCTTTCCTCCTGGGATGGTCAAAGTTGGTGATCCAGCGTCATTGCAAGCAGCAGCCCATGCACTCAGAAAATTCTGCAAAATTTTACCAAATACAAGTTTTTACTTGCATTACAGAAATATTCAAACAATACCAAGAAAAATAGTATAGATACCTTTGCATCATCAGTAGTACCATCGCCAACTGCTCCAAATTTCGTAACATCATATGCAGTTGGAGCTCCAAAAACACATCCAATAATAAGTGATGCCACAACAAAGGTGACGATATCCTGCATGGATGGTACGCACGTCAGCAACAAAAATCTTAATATTAATTAACAAACATCTTAATCTTAATCTCCACCAAGCGGATTAATCTAGTCATTGTCTACAATCTATACATGCTAACATGACCATCTTATAATTCTAACTATCTACCTTGGTAGAGATCTCCATTGTTTGCTTGCACTATGGAGAGTTAGACTCCCATTTCACGCTTATAAAGACAACTTTGGAGAACGTGGAATAGAACATCCGTGAAATTTAATTATTCCATATTTGTTTACCATTAAGAAAGATTGCGATTCACCAAAAAATCATTATATGTTCATCCTTTTTAATTTCCTGAAGGGATGAACTACCGAGTGTTAATAAACTTTTAATGCACGGAGTTATCTCCATCTAAACTTGTACCTACAAGAAAATTGTAACCGTAGAGTATTGAAATAAAGGTAATTCAGAACTTATGTAAAGCTACGATCTTTAATTAGTTTAGGAATTTTACGTGTTTTGTAAATTTAACGATAATATTAAATAAGGAAAAATCTGTAAAACGTTCATTTATGATTTAAATGTACCGGAAATTAAGTGATTCACTATATATTAAAGCTAATCCAATGCTAATAGAGGTGTACTCAAACTATTTTGGGATGGAGTAAGTGTACTCAACTAATTTACGAATTTTGATCGTAAGATCCAATTTCAAGTTTTTAGGTGTACCCAAGCAAAACCCCTTAGAATAAAAGGTTTTAGTTGATGTTGGGGATCTCTATTACGTACCTTCACTTCATCTAAAGAAAATTCCACGTATACTTAAATCATATTAATGAACTTGGACACAATGCATATGTTTTCAAATTAAAAGGTAATTAACGTTGACTTCCCCAATTTTAAAATTCAAAAGAAAATGTGTGGGCTTGTGTCCTATTCGTGCATGCGCATGTGGAGCTTGAGTCTCCACCCAGTTATCATCTAATTAAATAAAATTAACTTCATGAATACAATGAGTTTTTTTAGAACTTAATAGGAGGTTAATGAAAATTTATAAGGAGAAACCAACCATGATATAATACCAATATTTATGGTGAGTTACACCCTAGTGGTAATGTGGTGTTTAAACTTATTGTAACTTGTTATTAAAAGCTAGAGAATAATGTGACGGTTTCATATAAAATAAAACCCAGCCATGACTAATTATAAGGGTTATACTTCCATTTGACTATAAATATCCCTACATACTTGATTCTTTAGCTAATACAATATCCAATACTAGTCACAACAGTTCCTCACGTCCAAAGGAAAAAGATACAGCACACAACTCACCACCAAAACCCCTCAAAAGGGACATAACCCCCAAAAGTAGGGGTGACCGATCGGTCCGACCTGGACCGGACCGGAATCAGATCGACTCTAGATCTTCGGTCCGGCCAGACCTGTTGGGTCCGGTCCAGTCCGACCTGGACCGAAACCGAATTGGCTCCAGATCCGGATTGAAGACCGGACCGGTTGAGTCCAATCTAGACCGAAACCCAGACCCACCTGTCCAATCTAGTCCAAAAACTCGGACTGGACCGGTTGTTGCTCATCTTACTGGACTTTCATATAAAGTTTCCCGTGGAAGCTAAAAGATACAATATTATATCTTACTGGACTTTCATATGCGCTATGCTTTTATTGTTTCTAATTTTATGGGAGATTTATATTGATTTAAATATAAAAATGAAAAATTATGGGCAACGTTAAAAAAATCAAATTAAGGGTGCACACGGGGTCGAGTCGGGTTGAGAACGGGTTCAGGTTGGGTTGAGTTGGAAAATCAGAAAACCGATTTTCGAGTTGGGTTCGAGTTGAGGGGTTAGGTTGACCCAATCAAACCCGAACTCGAAGATTTTTTTCATTAATTTTTTCTAGAATTATCTGGACTGTTCCTTCCAAGATCTTCTGTTCTCCTAATCTAACCCTAAAACTAAAGAAACCCTGACCCCTCTTCCCTTCTCTTAGCGGCGAGCAGACAATGCCCCCATTCCCATACACTCGGTGTGTGTGCTTCATTCCCATATGTGCTTCATTCCCATTCCCATACACTCGGTGTGTGTGCTTCATTCCCATACACTCGGTGTGTGTGTGCTTCATTCCCATACACTCGGTGTGTGTGTGCTTCATTCCCATACACTCGGTGTATGTGTGCTTCATTCCCATTCCCATACACTCGGTGCTTCATTCCCATACACTCGGTGTATGTGTGTGCTTCATTCCCATACACTCGGTGTATGTGTGTGCTTCATTCCCATACACTCGGTGTATGTGTGCTTCATTCCCATTCCCATTCCCATACACTCGGTGCTTCATTCCCATACACTCGGTGTGTGTGCTTCATTCCCATTCCCATACACTCTTACATGTATTTTTACTGTTGCTATAGTGTGGGCTGGGTGTGGACCGTGTGGTAGACCGGTAGTAGTGTTCTTTTTTGCTTAATTTGGTTTGTTTTGCTTTACTTTGGTTTTGTCCAAAGGTGCTACCCTTTTGGGCAAAATTTCTGACTTCTTCCTTATTAAAATTTTATTTTATCCAATGTTTGGTTTCTTCTTTAGGGGATTTTTTGTTATTATTGTTTGTGTTAAAGTTTGATTTCTAAGATGAATTTTGGTTGCTTTCGTTTTTAAAATTTCATATATCCAATGTTGATGTTGATTTTCAGGTGAAATTTGGTTATACTTTATTGATTCGGGTCCAACTCGAAAATTCAGGTCGGGTTGAAGCGAATCGGTTTGGTTCGGGTTGGGTTGGGTTGGATTAGGTTTTTCCAAACCTGAATTTTTCAAGTTGGTCATGTTCTGACCCAAACCTTATCCTTATCGATCCCACCGTATCATTTCATTTCACCACTCACGTCAACCAAAGTATCTCACCACTCAACATAATTCCACCACAACCAACATCCTATTCTATCGATTCAGCAAGGCAAAATGGTGGGTTAATCTCCTGCCTACTCATCTTTTAATACATGAGCCGTTGAACAAACACGGCGGCAACGCCTCTGTTGAGATCACAAAATTAACATCGATATAACAACACTAACGACAAAGCTAATCTCGATCGACTAGCAAGGAGAATGATGTCGTCGAATTAACAACAATCATGACCACACCAACAAAATCGAACAAGCATGACGGCAATGCCTCCGTTGAGATCACAAAATCAACGTCGATAAAAACACTAACGACAAAATTAATCTTGAGCGCCTAGCCTCATGCATGATTGTTGTTAACTCGATGACATCAATCTTCTTGCTAGGCGCTCAAGATTATGTTTGTCGTGCTGATGTTGTGATCTCAACGGAGGCGTTAACTGCTGCCATGCTTGTTCAACGGCTCATGATTGTTAGTGTGGTCGTGATTGTTGTTAACTGGACAAGATTAAGTTAGTCGTAGTGTTGGTATAGATTTTGATTTTGTGATCTCAAAAGACACAAGTATACACCATATTACATACTTTTGTATGGTTGTGTTCTTAATTGGTGATTAAGACTCAATGGTCAGTGGATTGAAGAAAAGATATATAATAAGCTCAATAAATACTTGTAATTTTCTATTTGATTGAGTCTTAGGATGATATTTACACTTGGGCACAAGTTCGATTCTACACCAAATGCTTACAAAATATAAGGTTTGCCCTCACTTCACATTCAGACGACTAAACCTTCCTTGAGTCATTCGATCCTACACAATAATAAACCCAATTATTTGATCTACCCAATTTCGGACAACTAGACCCTTCTTGAGTCATATGATTCAAGTTTCAGATAACATAAACTTTGGATAAACGTAGTCTTGGACGACTAGTTCACCTTTGAGTCAACTGATCCAATTTCCAATATTTTTCCAAATTACTTGATTTAGTTCGGACTACTAGCGATTGCTGGAGTCATCCTATTCTTCTCATGTTTGGACATTATCTGTTGTTGTTTACCTTGAATATGTGATTAAAGTATTTGTGGGATAAAACAATCGACCTCAAGGAGTGTTTCGGTCGACTGGATGTGTGTTTTGATTTGTCCAGCAGAAGTGTCTGTCCATTTTCGGTCGACCGGAACTTAGGATTCGGTCGACCAGGCACACACGAGGAGCTGGGCAAAAGTGTCTGTCCATTTTTGGTCGACCGGAACTTAGGAGTCGGTCGACCGGGCACACACGAGAAGCTGGGCAAAAGTGTCTGTCGGTTTTTGGTCGACCGTAACTTAAGTGATTCAGTCAACCGAGTATGCACTCGAGCAACGAAGAAAAATTACTATCGCTTTTCGGTCGACCGGTACTTTAGTTTCGGTCGACCGGTAAAAGCTGGTTCGCGATACAGTTAGAGGGTCGGTCGACCGAAGCACCCGTTCGGTCGACCGTTGGACCTATTTTCTGCCCACGTTTTGCACATTTCTCCACGCGATTTTGGTACAATTAATAATTGTTTAGGCCTAATATATAAAGGCAATTTCGTCCTCTTTGCTTAAGGGTAATTCCTATTAGTCTACTTTGTGTTTTTGAGAGAAAGAGAGAGAGATCATCCTTGTTGATTCGTTGAGAGAATTTGAGCAGGGTATCTTTGTCGGTTCATTCGCGTTTCCTGTAAGTCTCTCTTTGTAATACGTTTCTCTATAGTGGATTTGAAGTTGTGTCGTCCGTGGTTTTTCCCGCATTGAGTTCCACGTTAAATCTTGCGTGTTTTGTATGGTTTGGATTTTGGATTTACATTTGTTCTTAATTTCTGTCAATTGGATTTGCTATTTCGATTCTGCTGCGTATTTGGGATTGATTTTAATCACCTAACATTATCATCAGGACGAATAGTGTTTCCTTAAGTTATTTCATCAAGTTGTCGTAACTATTAATTATATAGCTTGTCCATTCGGATGACTACGATGGGATGCATAATGAATGTTGTTGATGTCGAGGAGGTGCGTGATAAATGTTGTTTTTAGCCGTTTGTTGTTGCCGTTGTAATCTTCAATACTCCCCCTCAAGTTGGGTCCTGAAATAGGTTGAAGATACCCAACTTGAAAAGGATGGATTTTGCTTGAGTTTGATCGAGGGCCTTGGTGAAGATATCGGCGAGTTGATCTTTGCTGGGAACGTAGGGAACTTCGATTTCGTGGGCCTGAATTTTCTCACGGATGAAGTGACAGTCAACTTCAATGTGCTTGGTTCTTTCATGAAATACTGGATTTTGAGCTATGTGTCGAGCTGCATTGTTATCACATAACATTTTCATAGGGAGATTGTACGGTTGTCCCATGTCGTGAAGTAGTTGTTTAAGCCAGATGAGTTCACTGGTAGTGGATGCCATGACTCGATATTCAGCCTCGGCACTTGATCGAGCAACAACAGTTTGCTTTTTGCTTCGCCAAGTTACCAGATTTCCTCCAATAAACGTGCAGAAACCTGTGGTTGATTTCCGATCGTGACTTCCAGCCCAATCTGCATCAGAAAAACCAATTATTGAGTTAGAATTGTTGTTTTTCATCCATATCCCTTGCCCTGGAGTTTTCTTAATATATCTAAGTATCCTAGTGATTATATCTAAGTGAGGAGTTCGAGGTGAATGCAAGAATTGGCTGATGATGCTAACAACATAGGTTATGTTGGGTCTTGTTACAGTGAGGTATATGAGTTTTCCGACAAGCCTTTGATATTGTTGAATATCTTTTATGGGTTCTCCTTCAGTAGTGTTTATTTTTAGTTTAGTTTCGATGGGTGTATTTGCTGGTTTAGCCCCAAGTTTTCCTGTTTCTTTTAAGAGGTCGATGGCATATTTTCTTTGTGAGAGAAAGAGTCCCTTTTTTGAATGCGCAATTTCTATTCCTAGAAAATATTTTAAACGACCTAGGTCTTTAATATCAAATTTTGCTTGTAAGTATTGTTTTATTTTAGTGATTGCATACCTATTGTTTCCAGTGATTATGATATCATCTACATATACTAGGATTATGGTAGTGGTGGTCTGATGATGTTGGGTAAACATAGATGCATCAGCGGAAGATTTTTTGAACCCATAAGAAATAAGGCAATGACTGAGTTTGGCATACCAAACGCGAGGAGATTGTTTTAACCCGTAGATTGCTTTGTTGAGTTTGCAAACCTGGTTTGTAGAGGTGTACCCGGGTGGAGGAGTCATATATACTTCTTCTTCTAGGTTGCCCTGAAGAAAAGCATTTTTACATCCATTTGATAGAGTTCCCAATTTCTATTTACGGCGATAGAGAGTAAAACACGAACTATGTTCATTTTGGCTACTGGGGCAAATGTTTCGAGGTAGTCTAGACCATAGGTTTGTGTATATCCTTTTGCTACTAGTCTTGCTTTATATCTCTCTATTGTTCCATCACTATTGTATTTGATTTTATATACCCATTTGCATCCTACGGGTTTAAGCCCTTTTGGGATTGAGGTTAAGATCTAGGTGTTATTTGTCTCTAAGGCTTGGATTTCTTCTTTCATGGCGTTGCACCATTTTGTATCTTATATAACCTCATTGTAGTTTGTTGGTTCTATGTGAGTATCTATAGTCCCTAGAAATGCTTGGTGATGTGATTTTAATTGTTGATATGATAGGTATTCCTGGATAGGGTAGGTGACGTGAGAGGTGATATAGTTGTGTAAGTATTTTGGTGGACGGGTCGGTCGGGTTGATCTTCGTAAAATGTTTTCTTCTTCGCTGTTTGTTGGTGCGTCATTGTTTTCTTCTTGAAGAGCAGGTGTCCTCATGGTGATATCTGGATCGCAGTTGATGGGTATCGGAGTGTCGTCGGAGTTTGGTGATGTTGGATGTCCGTTGTCTTCAGTCTCAGGGCCGAAAAAAGAGCTATTTTCTACAAACTGTACATCCCGAGAAATATACAACTTACAATCTTTGGGGTCATAACATTTGTACCCCTTTTTTTTAAAAGAATATCCTAAAAAAATACATTTATTTGAATTGGAATCAAACTTGTCGTCTCTTTTCCTGTGGACAAAAACAATACATCCAAAAATTCGTAAGTGATCCAATTGACTTTTTCGACCAGTCAGAATTTCTAAAGGTTGTTTGTTTTGGAGACGAGGACTTGGTATTCGATTAATAAGATACGCAGCGGTTAAAATAGCATCGGACCAGAAAATTTTTGGAACGTGATTTTGAAAGAGTAGGGAGTGTGTTATGTTTAAGAGGTGACAATTTTTCCTTTCTGCTACACCATTTTGTTGTGGTGTGTTAACACACGTAGTTTGATGAAAAATGCCTTTTAGTTTTAGAAAATTTTGAAAAACCTTACTGGTGTACTCAGATCCGTTGTCGGATCTTAAGATTTTGATTTTGAAATCATACATGTTTTCCACAAATCTTGTAAAGGTACAAAAAATATCAAAAACTTCAGATTTTGATTTTAATAAGTAAATCCATGTAGTACGGGAAAAATCGTCAATAAAAGTGATAAAAAATTTGAAGCCATTATAAAATTCGGTTGGGGCTGGTCCCCAGATATCAGAGTGTATTAGTTCTAATGGGTGTTTTGTTTTGATAGATGATAACTGAAATGGCGATCGAGTTTGTTTTGAAAAACTGCATACATCACACACAAAATCTGTTCTAATAGATGGAAAAAGTGATTTTAAAACTGAATGTGATGGATGACCCATTCTTTTATGCCATAATTCATGTTTGGATAAATTTCCAACATGTAATGCCTGTATGTTTTGATCTAGAATATAAAGATTATTAACGAGGCGACCGCTACCAATCGTCTTCCCGGAGATACGATCCTGAAATACAACATCAACTGGTGAGAAGATAATATTACAATTAAGTTCTTTCGTGATTTTGGCGACTGATAACAAATTTGATTCAAAAGAAGGTACATACAAGACATGTTTTGCAATTTTATCAAGTAATTTTATATTCCCTTCTCCTTTTATTTCTACTTGATTTCCATTAGCCACGCTAACAAACTTATTTAGTAGGGTTAAGTTTCTTTTAAGATCTAGTAATAAGTTTGGATTGCTAGTCATGTGATCGGTGGCACCAGAATCAATAATCCATACATTGTTTTTATTTTTCCTAGATTAAAGTGCTGAAAAGTAATTTTCCAGAGGCTTTATCATACCTGAGGAATTACCTGAAGTAGAGGGTTGATTGTGCAAAACTTCATTTAGTGTGTTTATAAGAAGATGAATATTTTCGGAGTCCATTGGGCCTGTGTTTGTTGGATCGGTGCGAGGAGGAGAGAAGAAATTATTTCTGCTGGTCGGGTTCGGAGCCGACCCGATAACGTTATTCGGATTCGTCGATGTATTTATTTCACCCGATCCGACTGCTGACATTCCAAATGTTTCCTGCGAGAAAAAATTAGGGTTAGGGTTGGGTTGGTGGCTGCCGCCGCTGCCTCCGGCGGTAGCGAAGTAGCCGCTGCCCCCCGATGATCCTCCATGCGATGAGTTTCTCCCATACCCTCCTCTTTTGTCGTTGTCTTTTGGTGGTCGGAGATGCGGATGGAGAAACCAGCAGTTGTTTTTGTTGTGTCCGATTTTTTTGCAGTTTTCACAGTGCTCATCCTTCTGATTTCCATACCGTTTTTTGTTGTTTTGATGCTGTCTTTGAGATTTTCCAGTAAAGAATGCTTGATTTTCGGCTTCTGTTGTTGATTGGTTTTGCAAAGGAGCGATGGTCCTTCGTTGTGATTCTTCGCGAAGGATCATCGCGATGACTGAGGCAAGCGACGGTAGTTCGGGGGCCATGAGCACCTGGCTTCTGATGTTTTCGAAATATGGGTTTAGACCTACCAGAAACTGGTAGATCCGGTCTTGTTCCATCCTTTTTCCGAGTGTTCATGCGTCGGTTGTTGGTGGTTCATAGATCCCCAACTCGTCCTATGCCTTTCTGAGAGTACCGAGGTACTCAATGATGCTTTTGTGGTTCTGTCGGGACTGCGCAATGTCTTGTTTGAGTCTGAAGATGTGCGCGAAGTCTTGCGCCTTCCCGAAATGTTCTTGGACCGCATCCCAAAGTTCTTTTGCGCTGTCTTTGTAGAGGAAGATCTCCCCTATCTGTGGTTGCATGGACGCGATTATCCATGACATGACCAGGTGGTCGGACGTCTGCCATTCTTCCTGTTTTGCCTCCGTTTCTGATTCCTCCGGTTTCTTTGCAGCTCCAGTGATGTGACCGACTTTCCCCCTGCCGCTGAGGGAGAGGGAAACCGCCTGCGCCTAGGACAAGTAATTTGTCCCGTTGAGTAGTGTTGATGCGAGACGGGAGGGGTTTTCGTGGTGGTTTCCCGACATGGTTTTGGTGGTTTTGTGTGAATTTTTTTTTGAGGGTTTGGATGTGGGTTTTGTGCCTTCAACCCCCTCAGTGAGGTTAAGATCGGTGATGATTCTTTGGGGGATCTGAGATCGAGTCAATGCTCTGATACCACGTAGAAAATAATTGATCGAGATTGAGGAAGAAGAAGGATGTTTATTTGACTGTTTTGATTCTTACAAAAACTTGATTTACATTTCAATTGCTTGTGTATATATATGTTGTATTATTTCCGTTGTATTTCGTTGTATACGATGTGATGCATAATGAATGTTGTTGATGTCGAGGAGGTGCGTGATAAATGTTGTTTTTAGCCGTTTGTTGTTGCCGTTGTAATCTTCAATATTCGGTTGACTAGTTTTTGTGTAGGTCGTCTGATTCATATTTTCTTTAGAGGACTTTATACCAGATATAGTTGTTGCTTTGGTCAGAATTTAAACTTTATTCCAACTGCTATATCGTAATTTGTCTCATTCTAATCACCTCAAATTCGGATGACTAGTTGATAAGTCAGACATCTTAGCCAGATTCAATCAAACGACTAGATCCATCTTAAGACGTCTGATCCTTTGATCTAGTAAACCTCAATGGTCACTATGGCAGAGTTCGGACGATTGACTCCATATTGAGTCGTCTGAATCTAGTCGATCAAAATCATCCACATCTAATTGGACTAGCACACTTTTGCAATTCCTGCTTGGTATGCTGTACTTTGAAGCTTTGAGCTCTATTGAAGGAAATAAATCTTTCAGTTGCAGTTGCGCAGAGGTTAATAAGTTCGACAAACCTAAGTACTTAACCTTAGGAAATCAGATGAAGACAACATAAGTAGAAACATTTTGAATTTTATTTAGAACAGCAGCAAATACATAAATATTAATGAAACACAAAGATACAGAAGAACCATTTGGTCTCCCAAAAGCAGCTACATTGGCCAATTACACTACTACCTAGCAATTTGACAGACATAAAATAAATCGTCTGCCATTATTATTATGCTTATTCCTCAATTTAAGAAACCAGCTAAAATATCTTTTCTTCGAAAAGAATTTTACTCCGGCTAAAGAAATTAGCTAATGTCTACGGAGCTCATGCACTAAGAACTCAGACAAGGGATGTCGGGCACAATGACGCCGGTCTTAGTTCCATGGGCGTTGACACAGAAGGACGTTAACTTCTCATTCAATCTCGCAAGTCCGTCGTTGCTAGGCTGTATATCGATGTCTTCCACGTGGACTCCTGTGCAACCCACGCTTTGGCTGCAGTTAAATGTGATGGCCACATCGTCCGCCGTCGTTCCATGTATTCCGATATATTGCACGTCGCTCACATCCACGGAGCTACCCTGGCAAATTTACATGTGAAACTGTTAGAGCTTGATGCATGGTTTGTAACATCCCGAAACAGCGGAAAATTTAAAAATTCATAATCAAGACACAGAGCACAATAATCAAGGCGGGACTGTTACTTCTCATAAACAATAAAGCGGTGCACCATAATACATCAGAGTTTGCCAAAACGAATACATGATTACAACAAAACGATAAGGGAAGATAAATGTAATCATGTGGACCTCAGTGGTCTGACTAGAGGATCCGACTCCAAACGCGCGCGCCCGCCGATCACCACCCCACTGAACCTACTGCGGTCCTGAAAATATATAACAACAATGCCTGAGTTTCCAGAAGGAAACCCCGTATGCCAACTCACTTATATATGCATGCATTACACAATGAACCTATCATACTAGTAGTATGTCATGTCATCGACAGAAATGGAAAACAGTTCCCCCGAAGGGTAAAATAGGACATCAGTCCGACAATCAACAACGAGTCTCCCGAGGAGACCTACTGCAGGCACATGCAGTCTTACAGCACGCGACATCGCACCCCCCACACGCAGCTACACTACTCAAGGGTTCGGCAGGGAGCCTTTGTCACGCCTGCGGGCCGATAGAATACAGATCTGCAAATCTCAGTGGTCGGAGCCACAGGGACCAACGGGGCCGTCGCCCGGAAGGTATAACAACAACATCTCGGTAGGTGCCCAGCCGAGGAAAACAACATAGCCGGAACAGCCTCGGCTCAACAATCACCATCGCCGGCACAACCTCGGCAGCATCATCGGCACAGCATCGGTGGTCCATCACAACAGTCCGGCACAACATCAGACAAACCAGACCGAAGTCTGCCAGGTCATCAGGCTCCTCGAGCCGCAAACACCAACCGCGCCGCTATAAAAGCAGGGCAGCGACCTCCGTAGCCCGTGGGCCGGTAGTCACCTCACCCAACGCCAGTTGCGTGCCCGCACAACATCAACACTGGGATCCGCGATCCCTCAGGCCTGCTATACTACAAAGTGCCAACAATCATCTCAAAAGTCACGGTCCATACATGGAGGTGACGCGTCCCGAACACCCACACTCTTCCCAACGGTGGTCCCTGGGCAGGCACGCATCACGCGCCCACCGTCACCTCCCGGCTCACGCACAAGGCGAGGACACGGGTTTCCGTGGACAAAGTTGGCGTTCAAAAAGGGAACCAGGAATTCTGTCCTGAGCCCAAACGGTCGACCAGAAGAGGTGATTCGGTCGACCGGTTCCAGAAAGGAATCGGTCGACCGTACTCCTAAAACGGTCTACCGCTGCGCTCAAAACAGAACCCCCCAACGGTCGAACAAAGGTCTAAAACCGGTCGACCGAATGAGGTCAAAATCCGGAGTCTGGTCAACATTAAATTCAACTCTATCGGTCGACCGACTCAGGGGTCTCGGTCGACCGAAAACAGACAGGGTTAACCTATTATTCTAAGTTATATAATCGGTCGAACGAAAACCTCCAACGGTCGAACAACAAACGATCGGTCGAACGAAACATGCAAGCTAACAAGTACACTTAAGTTCCGGTCGAACACAACAAGGACCGGTCGACCGACAACAGGTAGACAAATCCCAACTCACCAGCAATAATGCACTACCGGTCGACCGCCCCAAGGCATCGTTCGACCGGTGAAGGTTAAAGTCGGGCAAACAGTGCCACAACGGTCGACCGCCCGAAGGATCCGGTCGACCGTTGGTCGTCTTCAACCTCGCACCAGCCGAGGTTTTACGAAGAACGCGTCGCCGGAGAGGTCTCCGACCTCCCCCGACTCGACCAACGCATCCCTCACATGAGGGTCAACGAACAAACCACACTAAGGAGCGGCATACCTCAACCACGACGACGAAACGCCGGAGCTCCGCTCACGCACGTCGCCTCCTCCGGTCTCCTCGCGCTAAGCCTCCGCGCGAAAGTCTTCCTCGACCGCCCCATCCGCGACAACTGCTCCCACCGCGCGCACCAGCAAGGAAGGAAGAAGAAATGAGGAAGGAGAAATGAGAAAGGAGAAGAAAGAAGAAGATAAAGGAAAAGCCCTATTTAACTCGGATGCTACAGTACCCGACCCTTCACCTTCCCATGCAAACTCCTGCACACTTACCTTCCCCATGCAAACCACACCTTAAACCCGAGTTAACCCTAAACCCGGGTTAGGGTTCTAACAATCCACCCAACTTAAAAGGATTTCGTCCTGAAATCAAGCAAACACTCACCGAAAAGCTCTGGATACTGCCTTCTGACATCCTCCTCGATCTCCCAAGTGGCCTCGCGCTCGCTGTGATGCTGCCACCTGACCTTTACCATCGGAATGGTCCTCCTCCTGAGCTGATGATCCATGCGATCAACAATCTCGACTGGCCTCTCCTCGAGCGACAAGTCCTGCTGAATCTCTGGCACTGCTATCTCAATGACATGCGACGGATCTGCCACATACTTCCTCGGCATCGACACATGGAAGACATTATGTAGACCCGAAAACTGTGGCGGCAGTGCAATCCGGTAGGCAACCTCTCCAACTCGGTCGAGGATCTCAAACGGTCCAACATATCTCGGACTGAGTTTCCCCTTCTTCCCAAACCTCATCACACCTCTGGCTGGGGAAATCTTCAGAAACACGTGATCGCCCACCTCAAAACTCAACACCCGTCTTCGTCGATCAGCATAACTCTTCTGCCTGCTCTGTGCTGTGGCCAGCCTCCTCCTGATCACATCCACCTTCTCTGAGTACATCTGCACAATCTCTGGCCCCACTAACTGCCTCTCGCCCACATCACTCCAGCATACCGGTGATCTGCAAGGCCTCCCGTATAACGCCTCGTACGGTGCCATCCCAATACTCGAGTGGTAGCTGTTGTTGTAGGCAAACTCTATCAGTGGCAAGTGTTCATCCCAGTGTCCTGCCCAATCCAGGGTGCATGCTCTAAGCATATCCTCCAGGGTCTGAATCGTCCTCTCTGATTGACCATCTGTCTGCGGATGAAACGCTGTATTGAACTTCAGACGCGTCCCCATCGCCTCCTGCAGACTCCCCCAAAATCTGGAGGTGAAACGAGGATCTCGATCGGAGATGATGCTCACTGGCACTCCGTGCAACCTGACTATCTCCTCCACGTACAACTTAGCTAGACCCTCCAAAGGCAACGTGGTCCAGATCGCTAAGAAGTGCGCCGACTTGGTCAGTCGATCGACTATCACCCAAATCGCGTCGTGGAATTTCCTCGTCTTCGGCAAACCCGTGACAAAATCCATCGTCACGTGCTCCCACTTCCACTCAGGAAGCTCAATACTCTGCATCGGTCCTGCCGGCCTCTGATGCTCAATCTTCACCTGCTGGCAGACTAAGCATCGCTCCACAAACTCTGCAATGTCCCTCTTCATGCTCTTCCACCAGAAGTTCCGCTGCAGGTCCTTATACATCTTCGTGCTCCCCGGATGAATGGTGTATCTAGCTCTGTGTGCCTCCTCCATGATGTCATCTCTCAGCCCATCAACCTTCGGCACCCTGATCCGACTCCTGAACCTCAGACCACCATCAACCCCCACACTGAAGTCTGATCCATCTCTGGAAGCCAACTGTAGCAGACCAGCCAACTCCTCATCCCCCTGCTGAGCCTGAACCAACCGTGAGACAGTCTGCGGCTCCACCCGAAGTCCAGCAATCACCGCTCCCTCTGAACCCTCGGTGAATGGACTCCACTCTGACAAGGCCTCGAGTAGCCTCCACTCCTGGATGCATAGACTCGCGACAGAAACCTCTACCTTCCTGCTCAGCGCATCAGCAACCGAATTCGCCTTCCCCGGATGATAGGAAATGGTGAAGTCGTAGTCCTTAAGGAACTCGAGCCATCTGCGCTGCCTCATATTCAGCTCCTTCTGCGAGAACAAGTATTTCAGACTCTGATGATCGGTGAAGACCTCAAACTGCTCGCCATACAGATAGTGCCGCCAGGTCTTCAAAGCATGAACTACCGCCGCCAACTCCAGATCATGAGTAGGGTAGTTCTTCTCGTGCACCTTCAGCTGCCTCGAAGCGTACGCGACCACCTTCCCATGCTGCATCAGGACACAACCTAAGCCTATCCCTGATGCATCGCTGTAAATCACGTAGCCTCCACTGCCACTCGGTAGCGTCAGAATAGGTGTTGTCGTCAAACGCCTCTTTAGCTCCTGAAAGCTGTCCTCGCACTTCTGGGACCAAACGAACTTGACGCCCTTCTGCGTCAACGCTGTCAGCGGCGACGCAAGTTTGGAGAAATCCTGGATAAACCGCCTGTAATACCCTGCCAGACCTACGAAACTCCTGATCTCCGTCACGCTCGTCGGGGCTCTCCACTGAGTCACCGCCTCGACCTTCGCCGGATCCACTGAAATCCCATCTGCTGACACAATATGCCCCAGAAAAGCCACCTGATCCAACCAAAACTCACACTTCGTGTACTTGGCATAAAGCTGCTGCTCCCTCAAGATGCCCAACACAATCCTCAGGTGCTCTCGATGCTGCTCCCTGTCAGGCGAGTATACCAAGATGTCATCCACGAACACCACGACAAATTTGTCAAGGTACGGCTGGAAGGTCCTATTCATCAGATCCATGAATGCCGCAGGCGCATTCGTCAGTCCAAATGGCATCACCAAGAACTCATAGTGGCCGTACCGCGTCCTGAAGGCTGTCTTCTGAACATCCGCCTCCCTGATCCGCAACTGATGATAGCCCGAACGCAGATCAATCTTCGAGAACACTCTCGCCGTCTGCAACTGGTCGAACAAATCATCGATCCTGGGCAAAGGGTACCGGTTCCGAACGGTAACCTTATTCAACATCCTGTAGTCGATGCACATCCGCAACGATCCATCATTCTTCTTCACGAAGAGCACAGGCGCTCCCCATGGAGAAACACTCGGTCGAATGAACCCGGACTCCATCAACTCCTGCAACTGCTTCTTCAGCTCTGTCAACTCAGGAGGTGCCATCCGATAAGGTGCCTTCGACTGAGGTGTCGTACCCGCAACCAATTCGATGCTGAACTCAATCTCTCGGTGCGGCGATAATGCTGGAATCTCTGCTGGAAAAACATCTGGAAATTCCTGCACTACCTCTATATCCTCCAACCTCCTTGTCTCAGGATCAGGGACTACCAACGTGGCCACAAACGCTCTGCATCCCTGCTGTAACAGTCTCTGTGCCTTAACCGCAGACACAATCAGACGACCCCCTCTGCTCCTCGCACCTCTGATCAGAACATCTGGCACGCCCTCCATCGGAATCAGGATCTTCTTCTCACGGCAAAAGACTCGCACGTCGTACTGTGACAGCCAGTCCATCCTCAGTATGACATCGAAGTCCACCATCGGTAACAAGACCAGATCTGCCGGAAAATCATGATCTCCCGAAGCAACTGTGGTGCCGGGGAAAAAACTCCCCACAGTGCCCACCTCACCCATGGGCGTGCTGACCTCCAAAACATCAGTCAACCGCACAGGGGTCTGACCCAACTCGCCAGCAAACTTCTCCGAAATGAAGGAGTGAGTGACGCCACAATCAAACAACACGCGCGCTACAGAACCAGAAACTGAAAGCGTACCTTCCACGACGGTGTTGGAGTCCCTCGCCTCCTCAGCCTGGATAGTGAAGACCCGCCCGGTCCTCCTGCTCTGGCCTGGTGGAACAACTGACCGGCTGCCTCCGCCTCTGCCTACTACTGGTGGTCCTGGCCTCCAGCTCGGCTCTCCCTGCCTCTGAGGACAGTCACGGACAAAGTGTCCCATCTGACCACAACCCATGCACGCTCCAGTCCGACGGGGACACTCCTGCCCTGGATGGAACCTCCCGCAGTAAGTGCACGCTCCCGACTGACGTGCTCCTCCTCCATCGAACCTGGGCCTCTTGCCCGGGTTCCCTGCTCCACGACCAGCTACTCTGCTGCCGGTACTCACTGGCGCCTTCCGCACCTCCTGATTACACTCCCTCTGGTCCTGCTCGATGATCGTAGCATGCTTCACCGCATCTGCAAGGGTCCGCGACATGCTGTTGATCACCCGAGAACGAAGCGGCTGCCTCAGTCCCTTCACGAACTTCCTCGCCCGCTGCTCTGGGGTCACACAAATCTCAGGGCAGTAACGCTCCAACGCGTTGAACCTGCTGATGTAGCTCGTCAGTGTCATGTCCTTCTGCTCCAGCGACATGAACTCCTCCCTCTTCTGATCCCTGACATGCTGGGGGAAGTACTGCTCATGAAACACCTCTAAGAACTCCTCCCAGCTGATATCCACACGGTCCTCAAATAGAACTGTGGACGTGGACCTCCACCAATTGGCGGCCTCGCCGTCAAACACATATGTGGCCAGCTCCACCATCCTCTCAGGTGCTACTCCAATAGCACGGAAGATCTTCTCCATCCGGAAGATCCAGTCCTCTGCAACCTCTGGGGCCCTCCTGCCGTCGAAAGTCGGCGGGTGCTGACGCATGAACCGATCGTGCTCAGCTCCCACTCCGCCCTGGGCGCTCTGAGCTGCCTGACGCTCCAGAAACTCACCCAACCTGTCCCAATGAGCACCAGATGTGTCGTCACTGGAAGTACGATCGCGTGTAGAACTCCTCACGCGCTTAGGTGCCATCTGATAAGAGAAACAATCACAACTTCAGCCATGTATGCATGCTAAAAGATAAAATGCATGAATCCTATTACTACAAGGGTGATTTCATTGGGAACCGCATAGGAATCGACCGCTCTGATACCAAGTTGTAACATCCCGAAACAGCGGAAAATTTAAAAATTCATAATCAAGACACAGAGCACAATAATCAAGGCGGGACTGTTACTTCTCATAAACAATAAAGCGGTGCACCATAATACATCAGAGTTTGCCAAAACGAATACATGATTACAACAAAACGATAAGGGAAGATAAATGTAATCATGTGGACCTCAGTGGTCTGACTAGAGGATCCGACTCCAAACGCGCGCGCCCGCCGATCACCACCCCACTGGACCTACTGCGGTCCTGAAAATATATAACAACAATGCCTGAGTTTCCAGAAGGAAACCCCGTATGCCAACTCACTTATATATGCATGCATTACACAATGAACCTATCATACTAGTAGTATGTCATGGCATCGACAGAAATGGAAAACAGTTCCCCCGAAGGGTAAAACAGGACATTAGTCCGACAATCATCAACGAGTCTCCCGAGGAGACCTACTGCAGGCACATGCAGTCTTACAGCACGCGACATCGCACCCCCCACACGCAGCTACACAAGGGTTCGGCAGGGAGCCTTTGTCACGCCTGCGGGCCGATAGAATACAGATCTGCAAATCTCAGTGGTCGGAGCCACAGGGACCAACGAGGCCGTCGCCCGGAAGGTATAACAACAACATCTCGGTAGGTGCCCAGCCGAGGAAAACAACATAGCCGGAACAGCCTCGGCTCAACAATCACCATCGCCGGCACAACCTCGGCGGCATCACCGACACAGCATCGGTGGTCCATCACAACAGTCCGGCACAGCATCGGACAAACCAGACCGAAGTCTGCCAGGTCATCAGGCTCCTCGAGCCGCAAACACCAACCGTGCCGCTATAAAAGCAGGGCAGCGACCTCCGTAGCCCGTGGGCTGGTAGTCACCTCACCCAACGCCAGTTGCGTGCCCGCAAAACATCAACACTGGGATCCGCGATCACTCAGGCCTGCTATACTACAAAGTGCCAACAATCATCTCAAAAGTCACGGTCCATACATGGAGGTGACGCGTCCCGAACACCCACACTCTTCCCAACGGTGGTCCCTGGGCAGGCACGCATCACGCGCCCACCGTCACCTCCCGGCTCACGCACAAGGCGAGGACACGGGTTTCCGTGGACAAAGTTGGCGTTCAAAAAGGGAACCAGGAATTCTGTCCTGGGCCCAAACGGTCGACCGGAAGAGGTGATTCGGTCGACCGGTTCCAGAAAGGAATCGGTCGACCGTACTCCTAAAACGGTCTACCGCTGCGCTCAAAACAGAACCCCCCAACGGTCGAACAAAGGTCTAAAACCGGTCGACCGAACGAGGTCAAAATCCGGAGTCTGGTCAACATTAAATTCAACTCTATCGGTCGACCGACTCAGGGGTCTCGGTCGACCGAAAACAGACAGGGTTAACCTATTATTCTAAGTTATATAATCGGTCGAACGAAAACCTCCAACGGTCGAACAACAAACGATCGGTCGAATGAAACATGCAAGCTAACAGGTACACTTAAGTTCCGGTCGAACACAACAAGGACCGGTCGACCGACAACAGGTAGACAAATCCCAACTCACCAGCAATAATGCACTACCGGTCGACCGCCCCAAGGCATCGTTCGACCGGTGAAGGTTAAAGTCGGGCAAACAGTGCCACAACGGTCGACCGCCCGAAGGATCCGGTCGACCGTTGGTCGTCTTCAACCTCGCATCAGCCGAGGTTTTACGAAGAACGCGTCGCCGGAGAGGTCTCCGACCTCCCCCGACTTGACCAACGCATCCCTCACATGAGGGTCATCGAACAAACCACACTAAGGAGCGGCATACCTCAACCACGACGACGAAACGCCGGAGCTCCGCTCACGCACGTCGCCTCCTCCGGTCTCCTCGCGCTAAGCCTCCGCGCGAAAGTCTTCCTCGACCGCCCCCTCCGCGACAGCTGCTCCCACCGCGCGCACCAGCAAGGAAGGAAGAAGAAATGAGGAAGGAGAAATGAGAAAGGAGAAGAAAGAAGAAGATGAAGGAAAAACCCTATTTAACTCGGATGCTACAGTACCCGACCCTTCACCTTCCCATGCAAACTCCTGCACACTTACCTTCCCCATGCAAACCACACCTTAAACCCGAGTTAACCCTAAACCCGGGTTAGGGTTCTAACATGGTTAGCTAGGTTGTAGGTTGCCAAGTTATTCGTAGACTCTGTCTTACGTACCCCTCCTGTGCAAGTTTGGTGGGGGCAATAGTTTTGGTCGATGATGATGGGGTTTTTCACTGAAGTGTAATGGAGTCTCGAGAACGTAATCCCCCTAAGCAAAACCTGATCCTCCCTGCAACATGTACCCAACAATACTTGTAATACTTGTATAATTAAATTGTTGTTTCTGTTGAAGCCAATAATTCAACTTTTCAGCTAAGAATATCATCGATCAGAAATTACAAAATAATTTTAAGAATAATTTCATAAATACACTTCAATATCACCTTTACCCTCCAAATTAGGAGACTATCATCTACGCTCTTCAAATTTAAAACATATTTCCCCAATACCCTTTAATTCAAATTAGGAGACTATCATTTTCTCAAATCTCTAAACATAAACTTGGACTAAGTTAACTCTTAATACTTGAAATTACATTTTTACCCTTCCTTGTTCCTATTAATTTCATGTATATATATATTTTTATTGTAGGGCTAAAAATAAGTGCAATGAATATATTTATCTTAGAATATTTTGTAAACAATCAAACAATAAAACTCAATCAAATTTCTCTCTCTTGATTTTAGTTTAATATTGTACATATATTTGAAATTCAAAGGCAAAAAATAAGGGCAAACTTGAAATTCAACTTCTAAAAGTTAAGTTCACCCAAGTATGTAATAAAGTTGACAGAAGAGTATACGTGAAAGTGTTGGGAGGGTGATCTACGATGCACTAACTCAACACGGATTACACGCATCACGAAAAACGAATATTGAATGCGGAAACTATAACTTCTGACCCTCTCCCAAACTCAATGCAACAAGTAAACACAATTAAGATGGAAATAACAAGCAATCAATCAACACACCTCAAGCAAACCACGACACACGAAATTTTACAAGGTTCGGCAAGATGTCTACGTCCTTGGGTAGGGCTGTCAATGGGTAGAAATTTACCCGCAACCCGCCCCGCCCCGCCCCGCCTAACGCGGGTTGCGGACAAAAAATTGTTACCCGCCAACCCGCCAACCCGCCACCCGCACAACCCACATAATAAGCGGGGCGGGTTGCGGTTTTCTCCCAACCCGCCCCGCATAACCCGCAACCCGCATAAGCCATATATATTTTTGATTTTTTTGTATTTAGTTTTGATTTTGTTTGTATTTAGCTTTAATTTTTTTGTATATAGCTTTAAAAACATACATTGATTGATTTTTTCCTTGATTTTTGTACTTAGTTTTGATTAAAATAGATAATGTTAAAGAAAATAAATTTATTTTTGTATTTAACTTTAATAAAAAATTAAACCCGCCAAACCCGCCAACCCGCCCCGCATAGCCTAGTCCATCCTTACGCGGGGCGGGTAGCGGTTTTTTTTTTTGACCCCGCCCCGCCCCGCCCCGCCGACCCGCTTAACTTTGGCGGGGCGGGTAGCGGTTGGGTGAAAACCCGCCCCGCCCCGCCCCGCTGACAGCCCTATCCTTGGGGGGGTCTCCTGCGGGTTTCCTTTCCTTGAAGCTCTTCTCCAACAAGAGAAGTCTCCGAGATTACACAAATTTGGAAGCAATGCGTCTCCCAAAGCACTCTAGATCTCTCTCTATCCTAATCTCCCTCAAGGAAATAAAGATTGTATGTTATGTTACAAGATTAGGGCGAAAATCATATTTATAATGAGCTAAAATCGTACACAGAATAATTCAGATCGTGCATAACTGTCTGAAAACGGTCGACCGGAATTTCACATCGGTCGACCGAACTTTGGTTAGTTCGCGTAACTGCCATCGTTCGGTTGACCGCTCGCCCAGAGTCGGTCGACCGTTCCGCGCTGCTGAACAACGCTCGAAGCTCCTGGACAATTTCGGTCGACCGCGTGTCCAACACCGGTCGACCGTTCGGCATTGCTGGATAGCGCCTGAAGCTACTGGACGAATTCGGTCGACCGCATGTCCAACACTGGTCGACCGATTGTTGTGCTGAATTTCGTCTCGTATCTGCTGTCACTTTTCGGTCGACCTCGTGCCCAGAACCGGTCGACCGGATCTTCAAAAGATCCAAGCTCCAAATCTACTGGCCGTTTTCGGTCGACCGAATTCCCCGAACCGGTCGACCGTTCCTCGATCTGTTCCGAGCCTTCAGGCTTCTGGAGTAAATCGGTCGACCGTGACTTAAGTTCCGGTCGACCGTTTCTCCCTGTTTTCCCGTATTAATAATTATAAACCAAATTCCAACAGAAAGCATATTTGAAATTGAATGGTATATATAAAAGACTATCTAATTGGAATGTATTTGTGAAATTGAAATTTAATATTTAAATGATATGTATAAAATTTTATGTTATCTCGACATGATACTTTCATTTCAATAATTGTAAGGGTATAATATATATGAAAGTTAATTTGAATTACATTGCAGAAGAAGAGAGAAGGAGATGGGAGAAGAGACTTACATCAGGAGCTGGTTTGCATTCCTGAAATCAAAAACAGGAGTAACCCCCCCGTTAAATATGTCTATTCACTTCAAAGTTACAGTTAGTCTAAAATCCGTTATATATGATGATGGGAATGATCATATGTGCATAAAGACAATTTCGGAGAACGTGGATAAGAACATCCATGTAGGGATCGTTCTATGTGCACCGCCAGTAACTTGTTTACCATAATTCATCAACGATTTTACCTTTCTATGTGCATTTTTTGTATATTTCTTGCCATGTTTGTGCAATCTCTCAAACTATATATATCGCTTGATGTGCATCCACAAACCTTTAGTTTTATATTATACTTTATATATCCTTCAGTGTCATCTTGGAGTATCTTAGTTCGATTTTTTTCTGAAATCGCACTGGAGTTGAGGCACGAGCTCAAATCAGAGTGATAGCTCAAAATTCATTACAATTTTTTTTCTATATTTTTCAATTCATTGATATTGTAATCAGGGTTATGAGTAAAGTACTTTTTTAAACCATTTTGTTTACTCCTATCGGTCACGATTAAGTTGAGTTGATATTTCTTCACCAATTCAAACTTCAAATCCAATTAAGTTCGATTTTGTTACATCGGTATCAATTTAGTTGAGGCCCCAACCCATTCTGGGTCTGACCGAGCAGCTGGAATACGGCCCATCTCAATTTATAGGCCGAAACGAACCGAGCACCAATCGGACCCAGTGGATCGTGTCCATCTCGGTCGCCCAATCTGACCGTTGTGGCACCAATTGGACTCCAACCACAGTAAAACCCAACAGGTCTGTTTTCGGCCACAAAAGCTGAACCCCTCCACACCACCATCGAAACTTGCATCTCTCCCTTCAAATCAAATGAATTGAATGGTTAATAAGACTGCAAGGCTTCAGAACCCCCACTCTGCCCAACGTGCCCAAAAGGCGTACCCCGTCCCATCGCCTTTAAAGTTGTAGAAAGAATGAAATGAAATGCATCGTGACCAACATCTCAATTCAAACGACACTCCCCACTTCTCTTCTTCTTCTTCTCCTTCTTTAAAAGCAACACAACAACAACAATCTCATTGTAAACAACTCCAACATGGGCTTCCACCTTCAATTTTTTTAGTCTAGTGGAGTAACAATGTGACCGTTGATTTTGATGGTGCCACACTATCTTGGGTCTTGCAGGTGATTCTATTCTTTTTTTAAAAATTATTGTTGTTTTTCTTATATGGTGATTTTTAAGCTATTTTGTAACTTTTTTGCTTTTGGTTTGTAGTCAGGTCAAGAAGATTTTTATTGTGATTATCATTCTTCATGTGTCGATTGTCTTCATACAACATCTGCTTTTGCGAACTTGTCACCTACACCCCAACATCACAACTTTCATGGGAGAAATCAAGACTCCAGCGGTTTATCTTTTTATTTCCCCCCCTTTTTGATATGTTTCTTTGACGGAGGATGCTTTTTTTTGTTTAGAATTCCATTTGTTTTTTTAATTAGAACTTAGAATGTGTTGGTTTGGTATTAACATTTGGTGGGCTAAATGAATGAGTTTGTGGATGTTTGGTCTCACGTGCTTGATTTGGTTGCTAAGCGAGATGATAATCTTTTTCCACCAAAACTGGTTTTGTTTGTTACTTTCGTTAGTGTTTCGTCATTAATGGTGTTTTAGGAAGTCATTTCCTGCTTAATCTAAATTGTTCACTTGTGAGGCTGTGGATGGTAGGATGTATTCCTTGAACAACTCCGGTTGAACACACCTTACGACGACCAGGGTCGGTAATTTAATATTTAATGTCGCTTTCAATATTCAACAATCTGATCCTATTTTTATTTCTATATGTTTATGATAAAATTAGATTCATAAAATCGTATTTGTGTCCATAAACATTTGTGAAATCGCGATAAAAGTTCATTATATATTTCGTAATAATATATGTAGGGTAACCAGACGATTCAACCACGTTAGAGACGCCACCTTAAGTCCTTAACCTCCTGTTCTCCTTATTGAAGGCCGTGGATCAGTGGATATAATATTTAGTATCAGTATAATAGAGTATAAAACTGATCTACCCGTGTGGCTGAGTTGGATCCTAGCTATCTTAAGATCTAACTACCGCAAGTGAATAGGACTTAAAAATAAAATGTATTTTGACATTGACATTCGTTATATTATTTGGTTTGATCTCATTCCAATCATTTTCTTTTTCTAAAAATGGATGTCATTCTAATTATAGTTAAAAGTTAAAACATGTCGAGTGGAGCTTAATCCCATTGGGAAACCTTACCGACCAAGGCAACATCTTAATGGCAATGGGACAACCTAATCTATTTGCAGCTAGAGAGGTTCAATTAAGGGTAAATTATAACTTATTTTCCTTGAATCAAAACCGGGTTCGTATCTTTTGGAATGGGAGGTAATTTCAACGTGGCAGGGAAACTTTGGCGATCGAAAAAGAGAGATGCTTTGATCACCTTGAATAAGAGCAGAAATAACAGCGTTCGGGCTACTCCCGGGCGCCATGCACTCTCTCTCTGCCACGTCAGCTCACCCAACCCACCAAAAAAACCTCTTATCTATGCCCAGACTACCCCACCCTACACTCTCTTTCATCCACATCATTTCTTAATTAAAGAAATTTAATTTTCATACAACATTTAACAAAATACATTTTATATAAATCTAATTCTAATTACATTATAATTCTAATTCACGATATACTTATTATTACTATTAATTAATTAACAATATTAATCACTATTAAACCACAAAATTTTGAATATTTGAAATTTGAATATTTGAATTTCGAAACGCGCGTGAATGAACAGTATACGCGTGCGTGAAAAGTAATCCGCGTGATTGCACAGTATACGCGTGAAAAAAAAGTAGTCCGCGTGAATATACAATACACGCGTGAAAGAAAAGTAGTTCGCGTGAATGTACAGTATACGCGTGTAAGAAAAGTAATCCGCGTGATTGCACAATGTCTAATTTTTTCTCTATATATACCCTACACAAAACTTAACTTACATCCCATATCTCTTCCACAAAACACAAAACTCAACTTACATCTCATATCTCTTCCACAATGTCTTCTCCGGAGTATCATCGTTCCCCCCCTCGTTCTCCCCCTCGTCCACAATCAAATTCGCATCCACGCTATCCACAACCATATCCCTCACGTCCATTTTACCAACAACCATTCCAACAACCCGACTTCTCCCAGTACGCACCACCATTCCCACCACCTGACCAAAACTCACCATTCCCACAATTCTCCCACTACGCATCCCCAGATCAAAACTTACTATTCCCACAATACTCTCAATATGCATCACCATTCCCTTATAATCAACCGCAGTTCCAGATGTTTGGTCGACCCATGTCTCAAAAAAGTAGCCAGATTATGGCGAACACTGAAGATGAGGGTAACGACGACGATAAGTCACCACCACGACACACCCCCACACCACCATCCCCACCTCCACAGCGTTGTTACCGCAAGCAAGTCCAAACTGCCAAAGCCAATCCGAAGTTGTGGACCACAACTGAGGACGAGAGACTTGTCTCTGCATATATGGAAGTCAGTTGCGATGCGGTGACAGGGACAAACCAGAAGTCTACTTCATTGTGGGCTAGAGTGAAACGTGTGTACGACATCTCCGTGGAAGACACTAGCCTACCCGAAAGGAACGCAGAGTCCTTAAAAGGACGGTGGAGGAGAATTATACCTGCTGTGAACAAGTGGGTCGGGTGCTTCGATCAGGCATTCCGACGGAAAATGTGCGACCAGAATGACGACGATGTTGTCCGACAAGCACACGTGATCTACGAGCGAACTCATGGGAGAGTGTGATCTCCGGAACTAATGTCGTGCGTGTTGACTGGGAGTCCCCGGAGTTGCACGATGAAAATAGTCCCCAGTCAGGAAGCCTTGGGAAAAGAAAGAGCACGGACGGCTCGAGGACGCAATCACCCTCGGATACAGAAGAGCTGATGCCGGAGTCGTCTACACGCCCAGAAGGTGTGAAAAAGGCTAAGAGCGCATTACGCCCCGAAAGAGACATCGATGTTAGAGAACTTGCACAACAGATGCGATACACCGCCCAAGTCAGAGAAGATGGTTTCTCCAAGCAAGAGGAGTTAGCGGAAAGAAATTTCCAGAGGCATTTAATAAAAAATAAGTTGGACATGCTTCACTCTCTGATGAGGAAGGACAACCCGACGGAGAAGGATCAAAAAGTAATCGATAAACTTCTCGTCTGGGCAGAAGAGAATGAGTACGTGTAGTTTGTTGTAGTCCGTATTTCGTATGTTTTGAATTTCCCTTAGTTTGTATTTCGGGTTGTAGTAGTCTGTATGGTTTGTATTTTCCTTTATGTTTCATGTGGTTGATTGTATTTCGTATTTTAGTATTATTAATGTATTGTTCTTATGGTATTGTTGTATTAATATTTTTTCTATTTAACTTGAAATTGTTGGTTCTATCAATTTCTTAATTTTAATCACTTACAAAAATTATTACCCCACATTTATAACAAATACCCAATCCATTAATAACAAAACATCCAATAAATAAATTTTTTTAAAAAAATTAACCAATGGGAGGGGGACACATGTCCCCCCCCCCTTGGGCGCCCGGGCGTCTGCCCGGGACGCCCACGCGCCCGGGTGGGCGCCCCACGGGCGCCCCGCCCGTTAACGGGGGTGCGCCCGGGCACCCGACCAGGTCGCCCGGGCGGGGCACCCCCGTTAAGGGTGCCCTAAAAAAGAACTACTACTACTCAATCCTTACATGATGTTTTATTGAGCCAACCAATTAAATTGTTACAAAACATGTAGTCATGGAGTCAAATGTAGTCATGGAGTCAAAGTAAGACGTTTTAAGATTCTTAAAGGAAATTACTATTTGTCGTTCGATTTTTAATTAAATTGCATATCTAATTACCATTTTACCATTCACAATTCATTTAATACTCGTTTCGTTTTATTTTTTAAACTAACATTTTTGCCTAAGTTTTCCTTACTTTATCAGTACAAATACTACGAAAATGTTTGGATCACGTGAATTTAAAAATAAATTGGGCGAGGTATCTTGGAAAAAGCACCCCTTCCACAACAAATTTTTATTTTATTTTTTTGCAAAATTTTCAATTTTTTTTGTTTTAGAGTGGGGTTAAAAGAAATGATGCGTAAGAAAAAGAGTTAAGAAATAAGATACGTTAGTAGAAAGTTTTTGGAACTACGTCTCGAGCACTCCTATCACCTGTCTCGAGCACTCCAAGCAAAATCAAGTAGCCAAAAATTAGACACATGAGAGATGCAAAGCTAAAAGGTAATAACCTTCCCCGCACATATTACAAGCACACAACCATGACCCATGGCATGCACTCTTGTGGGACATGGTCGGTCCAATGGTTGCATCACAACATTTAGACCACCATTAACCGCATCCGGGTACTTCCCGGACGTTCTGTTTTCTCTCTCAGTCACAAACTTTTCTCTTTGTCACGTAAGCACAAATCAATTTCTCCTAAAAGTTTCTTAATTACACTCAGAAACAACTAAAGTGTCTTACATTCTCTCTCCTCCACATTATTTGGGGATCAATTTTGGGTAAAACACAAAAAATATTAATTTGTTTTTAAAAATATAAACAAAATAAAAAATAAATTTTCACAAAAAATAATTTAAAAAACAATTTAAAATATTTTTTAAAATGATTATTAACATATTTAAATATTAAAAAAAAAATTAAGCAACCAATAAGGAGGGCAGAATCCACCCAGACTGACAAGGGTGACCTTAGATGCCCACGCAACCGATATAGTCTTAGCCACCACCTTCCCAAAGTCCGGAACAACATGGATAAAAGCCCTCATTTATGCCACCGTAAACCGTCATATCACATCTAGCAGCACTCTCTTGCCTCTTACAACCCCCACAACTGCGTACCATTCCTTGAGTCCTAGGTGTATACCCCGAATGGCATGGTCGATATCGAATCGCTTCCCGACCCACGTCTGTTCTCCACCCACATTCCTTGCCCATCACTTACACAATTCTTGATCACATCTCAGAGTAGAATAATTTACCTCCGGAGGGACCCAAATGCTGTGTACAACTCGTGAATGCACTTCAGGATCGCCCAGGATAGGGCCACAAACGACTTAGCAAAATATGGCAGGGTTGAGGTGTTTGGCAAATTCTTCGGTGGATGCTGGGATCACATTCTGGGGTATTGGAAAAAATCGACTGAAAATTCTGGCGTGTCGTTCTTGAAATACGACGGCATGCTAAGGGATCCAAAAGAAGGCGTGAAGAAGATTGGGGAGTTTGTGGGGTTACCTTTCAGTGCCGACGAAGAAAAACGTCATTATGAAGCTTAAACAATTTGAATATTTTGGACGTGAACAAAGCTGGTGTTACTAAACTCAGTCGGGAGTGGAGATTGATAACAAGTTTTTCTTCAGGAAGGGTGAGGCTGATGACTGGATGAATGACTTGTGCTCTGAATAAGTGGAGAGGATCGATGGGATCACTAAAAAGAAGTTCGCTGGATCTGGACTTATCGTCTAGACCGATGTGTTTCACGTTAGTCCAAGATTTTGCTTAGATTGCTTCCATCGAATTGCATACCAAAGTTGCAATTACGTCCTCTTATTAAGTAAGCATTCTGGTTCTATGAAATATTTGTTTTAATCTACTCATGCTGGCATGCTTTGGATGTTTGAAATTGGGAATAAAAAATGAGACCCAAATTGAAGTCATACAGTATTCATAAAATGGAAGCATTGAAATGGGGTCAAAATTGAATTCATATAAGATTTATAGAAGCAATAAGAGCAACCAGTTCTAAGTTGAGACGCACAAGCAAAATATGCGTGAGCATTATCCACTATAAGTAGGAGTTATGTACAATTATCTTCTGAGTTTCGCCAGGGCAGCAATACTCTTCCCATGTACAACAGAACTTAATCTGCATTCGAAGGTTGAATGCGATCCTTCTGCACATCACCCTTTTCCTACAAAAAGACCATTAACTTCACGAAAATAAGTGCAACCCCATTCAAGATACAAGCTGCAACTCAAAAATAATTTCAAACCAGGAAAACAAAGGAAGACTGGAATTCTCATACAGGTCGGAAGACTTGAGAACTCGACTTCCGTCCAAGCCTAATATAGCTATAGACACAAAAGCCTTCTAACCTTGAATTCTTGATAACAACTAAGTACTAACATTGCTTCACATGCAAAACACCCAAGTCTTGGATCTAACTACTATAACTTGATGGTCAACGAGCCTCTACCTCATGATTCTGCTTATTATAGCTTTAGATTAAAAAAGGGTTCTGCTCTCAACTCTTGAAAGCCCAACAACTAATTATCCTTTTCACAGTAAAGGAATTTTGAAGAGTTAATTGCATGAAAAGGAAAAGAAACAGAAAGGAGAAAAACCCTTAAAAATGGGCTACACAAAGTTATATGAGCAACAGGATGCCTCCAAGAAAAACCAGGACATATTACAAGGTCCAATCAGATAACTACTTCTCAAGCTGCCACTTAGAAGCAGCATGTCCAAATGCAGTAGACACCATTGCACGAGTTCAAATGTCAAAGAAGTTGCAATGGTCTTAGGCTTGGGTATAGATATTTGTAACTTTTGAATTCTTGGACAGGCAAAGGCAGAGGTAGTCTTGTACACATTGTAATTTCTCATCTATCATCTTGCTCTTCATCTCAATGGTTATCTATAGTTGTTGGTCCTCTGTTTCTACCCCCACCTCTTGAGATAAAAGTAGACTTGGTCACCCAGTTTATACAAAGATCGACCACTCAAACACCAGTTGGACCGATCGGTTAGTGGCCAACTGGTAACTATTCTTGTATCATCACTTTTATGTCTAATCTTATGTCGTTTCAGTGTGAAAATTGTATACATTAGGTTGCACGCTGAACCCTAATGATCTGAAATCTAATTATTTGGTTTTGTTTGGATTCAAGACTAAATAGTAAAGTTTAAATCAGAAAAGCAAGCCAATATATAGTTCAATTCAGTCAATGATTTTTTATAAACCAAATCAAACAAAAACAATGGACATCGGTTTAAGATTGCAACAATACGGAGAACATATTTCCCATGAACACCACAAACTGAAATTTATGATGTCATACACATCGACAAAAACAAACATTTGAAGGAAAAAAAGTCGTACCTTATTTAAGACACCCTCGGCTGACATTAGCTCGTAAAGCTTGCGCATGAGCATCTCTTCTTCTACCTTGAAGATAAATAATAAAAATAACTAACTTCCACATTACAAAGTCATCATGGTAAGTATAACAGCAAAACTGACAAATGGGGGTTGAAAGCGTCAAACCTGAAGCTTATGTAATTCATGGAACATCGTGCGATACGACTCCATAAGAACTTCATTTTGCTTCTTTAGATGGCTATAGACGAAGGAATACTATTAACAAAGTGTAGTGAGACAACAACCAATTCAAAAGGTTAAATAGCAAAGAGTCTAACTTGTAAAATTCTGTCGTGAACTTCGGGTCCATTTCTATGTTGTCCTGCACGGAACGAACAACGGCAAAGTGATCAAATATCAAATAATAGCAATAACGAGCTAGCAAAGATTTTCAGATTGTCCCGTCCAGTGTCAATCAGAGACTATCACTCCGTCTGATTCCGACCAAGCACAATATGCGTCAAGATTATTGCATCAGAAAACGAAATTACAGAAACAGATTGAAAGGCCGAAAAGAAGAAGAAAAAACAGAAATAGAGAGAAAGAAAAGGAGTAATAGCTTGGGTGTTACCTGACCAAGTGAACGGCGACGGAAATTTGGAGGCGGAGGCGCGGCTGGAGGGAGGATCGGAGTCGGAGGAGTTAGGGTTTGGTGATTTGGACGTGACATTTGGGGCAACTGAGAAAGGTAGTTATTCGGGATTTGTTTATTTAACTGAATTAACTCTTCATATTTGAATTTTAATTCACGGTATTTTTGGTTACTTAGTAATTTAAATGGGCAAATACAGTTCCTTGTACCGTCTTTAAAATTTGGATTTGGTTTATGATGACTCTGTAAGTCCTTATGTTTATTTTTTTGAAATGGTTTGGTTAATGATGACTTTACTTTTGGACATGGCAAATAAACTGCGAGACAAGAAAACATGTGATATGAGATTTAGACATATATGAAGTTTATAACTAGATTCAAAACGTTAAGTTTTGAGCAAACATATATTAAGTTTTGAATCTTAAACTTCAAAATTCAAGTAATCTAAACTAATCCTTAGTCTTTTGGTATTGAATTACTTACTTTTATGTGAAATTCATTTGGAAATACTACCACCATGCACAACGTGGTAAAAGAAAATAGATTGATTCAATTTTGACGCAACTTAATCTAATTTTAGTTATTTTAAACCAAAACAAAATGCTAATACACGTTCATGTTCTTAGAGTGCATATGATTTTATACTTTTCGTTGGAGGTAGATAACTTTCTTAATGTTAAACTTAAATCTGCTGTAATTTTTGGTAATTTTTTCTGTGGTTCATGACAAAGTTTTGGTTTAATTTAAGTATTACCTAATTGTCATCAGAAAAACTTTCTTAATGTTAAAAAAATGTACCACGTGAAAGTTTTAATTATCCCTATCAGAATGTAACATGAGAAGAAGAAAAAACACACACGTCATCCACAAGTCTCTAAATTATATATCTTGTTATTTCTAGAATTCGTAGGATTTAAGAACATTACTGATTACTCCATCAAAAAATTCCATTTCATTTGACATTCAATTTTTAATTTTATTCTCAACTACAGAAGTCATTTTTCCCCAGGAAAGAAACAAACAAATCTAAAGTCAACCTCCGCATTCCACCATTTCCATTCCCCTCCTTCCTTCCTCAAAATTTCCCTTTCTTGCATTCCACTCCCCGCACTTCCCTATATTCCCAGTCCGGCACCATGGGACCCCCCAGGCGATGGACGGCCGTCTTAGGGCTGACGCTGACCATCCTGGAGCTGATCTCGCCGCTGCTCGGCCGGTTCGTGGTGGAGAGAAACAGCCTGGTGGTGTTCTCCCCGGCGAACCTGAAAGGGAAGCACGACTGCGCTATTGCCAACTTCGGCATCCCGCAGTACGGCGGGAGCCTTGCCGGGGCGGTGGTTTACCCCAAGACCAGCGTCAAGGGCTGCGAGGAGTTCTCCGATTCCTTCCGGGCTAGCCCCGGCGCGCTCCCCAACTTCGTCCTCGTCGATCGCGGAGGTCAGTGCAGGTTGGAGGTTCGGTTCGGTTCGGTTCGGATCGGACCGGATCATCTTTTTTAGTTTGGATTTCTGGTTCTGGTTTGGTTTATCAGGAATTTTTTAAAGTTGGATGTTTAAATGTAGATATGTCAGCAAATAAGGCAAGGAAGATGAGTGTGTAGTGCTTTTTCATCATTGGCTATGATTATGTAACGCTTCAAGTGCAGTTGATATAGTTGACGCTCACAGGAAGTATGCGTCTTTAGGTGAACCACTCGTGGTGAAAAGGTCACAAGTTCGATACATGGGTGTTTTTTTCCCAGGCCTTGGAAGCTTCAATCATAGACTTTCCTTTCCTTTTGCTAAAAGAATGTCGTCAGGTACCGTAGAACCCTTGGAATCGATATGTCCAGGAAACTACCATGTCCTAACAAGAGTATGGGAATAACCAACTGGGTTTAGCTCAGTTGGTAGATCCATGTCGTGGATTAGTTTGGACCAGGGATCAAATCATGTTGTGATTTAAATAAAAAATATAAAATGTTATTGAACACAAGAGTGTGAGAAATAGAATAGTAGGAGACATGCGTTGGAGTAATAAAGCATGTGGGCGTGAGGATCGCGTCAGCTATAACTTAGCTTTTGGTGTGATGAGCAATGGAAAATGAGTACGTCAAAAAGTTGTGAATCCTAGATACCAGTTACGCATACCACTCATGCGTTATTTAGGATTACTTATATTGAAGGTTACACCAAAAAACATATGAAACTTATATAGCTTTTAAAGATCAAGTTAGAAGTCTTTGCAGAAAAAGAAGAAACCCAAATGACAAATAAGGAAAAAAAAATTCCATAAAAGTAACATCGAGATCATACCTGGATTCTTACGACATTTTTTATGCTTCTAGATAAAGAATGAATATGAATACAAAGTAAGATTGTCTTATTTTTTATAAACACATAAATTACAAGCTTTATAAAACTCACCAACTGACCTAAGTTGATGGATTCTTTGTCTTGGAATGGCAAAACACAGACATCGAGCCCATGGTTGTGACCATGCACTAACTTTAATTGTTTAATTACAATACAATAAAAACAACTTTATATACTCTTCAGATCTTCTACAGAAGCTAATGATCCAAGTGAAAGCATATTTCAAACAACAAGTGTGCCATCATTTATACTTTCATTGAAGGTTGGTGGTGAACAGGCTGACCAGCTAAACGTTAGTTTGCCACTTGGTTGTTTTTCAAACTGTGCTGCCATGTCAAAAATAAGATTGTCTTATTTATTTCCTAAACATGTCATGTCTTTTCTTGTTATTTATATCTAAAGGAAAATCAACTGCTTAGGAGTCTTTCTTGGGTAAATTTAGATGCAATCATGATGTCAATTGTGGTATTATTTTAATCTTGTTTTGCAGATTGCCTTTTCACCAAAAAAGTCTGGCATGCTCAGAATGCTGGGGCTTCAGCTGTGCTTGTGGCAGATGACAAAGGTGAACCATTGATAACTATGGATCTACCAAAGGATGATGATGCATCTTCCAAATATATTCAGAACATAACCATTCCATCTGCCCTAATTGACAAAAAGTTTGGAGAACAATTGAAGATGGCAATCAACAGTGGAGAAATGGTTAATGTAAATCTTGATTGGAGAGAAGCTGTTCCACACCCAGATGATCGTGTTGAATATGAGTTATGGACAAATAGCAATGACGAGTGTGGTTCAAAGTGTGATATGATAATGAATTTTGTAAAGGATTTTAGGGGTGCTGCACAAGTCCTTGAGAAGGGTGGGTATACTCAATTTACACCCCACTATATAACCTGGTTTTGCCCCGAAGTATTTACTACTAGTAGGCAGTGCAAATCCCAGTGCATTAACCATGGTAGATATTGTGCACCTGATCCTGAAGAAGATTTTGACAAGGGTTACGAAGGGAAGGATGTCGTCACAGAAAACTTGAGACAGCTCTGTGTTTTTAGGGTTGCAAATGAAACTAAACGACCCTGGGCATGGTGGGATTATGTCCATGATTTTCATATAAGATGTTCCATGAAGGACAAGAAATATAACAAAGAATGTGCTGACAGTGTCATCAAGTCTCTTGGTACGTGATTACAAGTTTGAGTTAGTATCAAGAAAATGTGAATGGTACTTACAGTTGATCTCCACTTTAAAAAAGTCTGAACTATTTAATTTTTATGGCTTAAACGTGTGCAGGACTGGATACCCAGAAGGTTGAAAGCTGTATGGGTGACCTTGATGCTGACACTGAGAATGGCATTTTGAAAGAAGAGCAAGAGTCTCAGGTGGAACTCCTAAACCTTCTCTGTAGTTTTTTATTGTGAAATTTATTATTTCATGAAGACGTCATCTAGTGGCATTACCTGTATGTGTAAGACAATGGAATTTACCAATAAAAAAAGTCCATGCAGATCTGACAAGGTTGTTTTATGTCTATCTTGTTTAAAATTTAAATATATCACAGGTTCTTTTATGTCTACATTACTGTTTCTTTTGGTTGGAGAATATGACAGCTTTGGAGTAGACTTTCCCAGGGCTTCTTCTTAGTCATGCACAATTAACCTTGATTACAAAATATGTTACTTAGATTGGAAAAGGCTCAAGAGGGGATGTTACCATATTGCCTACTCTCGTCATCAATAATCGACAATACCGAGGTTAGTAAGCTTGCATTTTGAACTTTGAAGACATGCATGGCTTCTAATATTTATATTATTTTCAGGAAAATTGGACAAGAGTGCTATCTTAAAGGCAATTTGTTCTGGTTTTCAGGAAACCACTGAGCCGACTGTTTGTCTGAGCGGTGGTGGGTGCTTTTTGAAACATGAATTGCATATGTTTTAGTTTTTATCTTGATAGTAATGCAATAATGATGCACATGGCGATGCAAAAGTTTCACCGTACAATTTTTATTACTGATCTTCGATTCGCGTACCGAATGTCTTGCTGCAGATATTCAAACTAATGAATGTTTGAACGATAATGGTGGCTGTTGGCAAGATAAAGCTTCCAATATTACTGCATGCAAGGTACTAAGGAATTATTTTGCTAGATTTGCAACTTCTTTTTGTATCAAAATGTCATTTATGTCTTAGGATACATTTCGTGGAAGAGTTTGTGAGTGTCCTGTTGTTGAAGGGGTGCAATTCAAGGGTGATGGATACAACACGTGTAAAGGTACAATACTTTATTATATGTGTATCATGATAAATACTTGCAATCTGCATTATTAGCTCTATATGGAAGGCGCCTTTGCCTATATGAGCGCCACTTTCTCTTGTGCTCTTTCAGACCCTTCCTGAGTGTGTAGAATTTTATTCACTTTCCTTTGGGGCATACAATATTCCTTCTCGTGTATGCACCATATAACGATTTTGAGATGGGATTTAAAGTTCAAAACATGAACACATATTAAAAGAAAGTGATTTCTGTTGGACATGACTTTTTATTGAAGTCAGACTCCATGGTACATAAGCCTCAAAAGTCTGGTCTGAACCCTGTTTAAAAATTGAATATATGCATTGATGAACATTGGATAGGAGTACATGGAAGGAGATTCACATGCCGGAGTTGTGATTATTATTGAGTTTCATTTCTAGCTTACTCCAACTAGTTGTTGTAAATACTTATGATAATATTCCCACCTCCAATTTCAATTTGCAGCAAGTGGGTTTGGACGGTGTAGAATTAACAATGGTGGTTGTTGGAATGATACACGAGACAGCCAGAGTTTCTCGGCTTGCCAAGTGAGTTGGATTTTTTTTTCATATTGGAAATTCCCGCCAAATTTCTCTGATTGGGTCCTGCAGGAAACTGGGGAAGAAAAATGCAAGTGCCCCCCTGGATTTAAGGGTGATGGTGTCAAGAATTGTGAAGGTAGGGTGTACAATCAACTGAGAGTGGTAAAATCTGATTGGTCTTCCTGAATAGTTTTTTCAACGAAACTTCTGTTATAAAGAAGAGATGCGTTTTCTTATGTAGGGAAATTCTATTTAGTCTGATCTTGATTAATGAGGTCTGTTTTTGGTCATTTTTTGAAATTCTCCTATTGACATATGATTCTTTATGCTCTTCAGATATAAATGAATGCAAAGAGAAGACAGCTTGCCAATGTCCTGAATGTAGCTGCCAAAATACCTTTGGAAGTTATACCTGTTCTTGCAGTGGAGATCTCTTGTACATCAGGGATCAAGATACTTGCATAAGTATGGAGATCTTCATTTGCTACTCTTAAGGGAATATTACTACAAATTTTGTACCTTTTCGTTCATACTTGGTTGTTTTTTGCAGGTAAAACACTGAATGAGGCAAAGGTCACGTGGGCAGCTGCTTGGATAATCTTGATCGGCTTGTTAATTGCTGGTATTGGGGCATATATCGTGTACAAATATAGACTGAGGGTAAGTTTTTTTTCCAAAATAAAAAATCCAAGTATATGTTTCACTGGCTCCCATAGGAAGTTATATCTAACATTTAAATTAGTCCAACCCTTTGTCAGCTTGTTATAAATAACATTGATTACATATCCCTGTCAACCACTTACAACCATAGACATAGCTTAGGATTTAAAATAATAACAATTAAAACCGTTGCTCTTAATAGCCTGCTATAATTATCCCATGTCATAATTTCAATCGTAAAGTATTATTCATCCAAGTAGGACAATGAGTATTACCAAGAGTTACCCTCTAAAGGTAGCAAAGATGTATAGTCTTTGCCTCCATCTCCTTCCATGTTAACCAGATCAGGCTACGTTTTATTATAGAAGACCTAATTGTCTTTTATGATATCTGACTGAATCTCTGAAGTATTATGGGCTGGAAAAGAAATCTAGATATTGAAGAGCACCTTGGTCTTGGTACAAGCTAGTCGGCTAAAGTGTCATTAATAGTTAATTTATAAGGTCCAATTTTACCAATGAATATGATGATCATTTACGGAGCAGCCTTGGTTGAAATTTAGTATTATCACATTATACCTCATTTTTCTAAGTTTGTATCCAATAGTAATATAGTATTTATCACCCTCCTATGTTTTATCTGTTCGAAAGTTTCTTTCCACTAAGGCCCGACTCCTGAATGACAGATCGTTATGTTTGGATTTTTTTAACGATTTGTATGCTTAAGCCATGCTCCTTGCTTCTTTTCCAGTCATACATGGATGCCGAAGTGAGGGCTATAATGGCACAATATATGCCACTGGAGAATCAAGGCGAGGACACAAGCCGATTGAGGAATGGAGAGCATTATTAGACTGCTACTTCGTTTTTTCACAGGAGATGTTTGATGGTTCTGCCATTATCCCCATTGGATGCTTCACTTCAAGGGTTGATGATCATGATATTTAAGAAAATAAGTGGATGGTGGTTTGCATTCCTGCAATCACACATGGAATCCCTGTGAAGGCAAGAGAATGATTTTGATGGTCAGATCGATCTGTTTTTTTTGTTACTCTTTATTTGTTATAAGTTATAAACCATGTTTAACTTTTATAGAAAGCATTATAGAAGATGTTGTTAACGTCACCATCAAGAGGCATTTGATTTGTGGATTTGCGCCTCTTTAAGAGAGATTGAGTCCCACCAGTGAAGAATAAGACAACCATAAGACCAACGGTGGGATTCTGTTATTCCTCCGCGTAAAGAGGTAAATGGATGAAAAGTACAAATCGATACACTTTTGTCCGTACGGCCACATATCATATTGTACAGCATGATTTTTCCATCTCCTTTCATTGGTTCCTATGTAGAGAAAAGTACAATTTGATATACAATTTTGTCCGTACGTCCACATATAATATTGTACAGAATGATTTTTCCATCTATCATTGGTTCCTACGTAGAGGGTATACATATGCAATATGTGTTTGGAACATTACAAAAATGAAAAATATTGGATATATATGCCAAAGATGACTCATGAGTCATGACGGATGAATCATGGATATGTAAACCTTAGTAGTAGATTCAAGGCGTCATAAAGTGACTTCGATTTCCATTTTGCTGCATACATACAAGGTGTCGGTAAGATGGAGGTTGGATCCTTTAACTATTCATTGTAATGTTGTTAGATCCTGCTTATGTAATACAAATCACTGACTCGATATTAGCAACTCCGGGGGAAAGAAACCCAGCCAAGCCATATTTTAAGATAAATGATTTTATTTGACTTTCATGATTGAACTTGCCACGCTATTTAGGATCGTTTTCAAATCGAATGATAAAAAGAAGGATGAGTAATAATAAATGTGTTATAATACGTAAGAAAGAATCAGCAAGTTATAGATTGAAGAGATAATAACAGCGGATACAAAGAAGATTATGCTTCAAGAGCTTATTACTATACTAGAAGAGATAAAAATGTCAGTTTACATCTATACGTAATATTTTTGTACTTATAAACTCTTATTTGAACCAGTTCGGCTCGAACTCATCCTGTCCCTTTAATTTTAAGCAAAACGCCAAATATGTTTTTACTGATCAGCCTAAGCTAAACCTTTCATCTCACATTACAGCTAAAACCAATATGAATTTGTTGAGAATCTTACCTCATACAAACTCGACCGTTGGAAAGCATGCACGCTCCTCCTTCTCTATGGCAACATCTCTTCAAGGAAAGAAATCACTACAACATCTTCTGCTAACGGCTATGTAAACTCACACATATATGCTGGTACTCTCATATGTAACACATAACGAAAAACAATAAAATAATATATTCTTTTCTTCTTCCTCTACAACTCTCGATCGAATTCAATATGGTATCAGAGCATTGATCCACAAACGCTCAACCCTCAGAACCTCCCGGAGGTCATCATCGGTGTCACCTCATACAAGGGGGTTGACGGCTGACTACAACCGACATCCACACCCAAACAAAACCAAAACAATGTCGGACGACACCGAAATCAACCACCCAGAGGCAACCACATCCCAGTGCCTCGTCTCAACTCCTCTGAATGGGACCAACTACCTCTCCTGGGCAAGGGGAGTAACATTTTCCCTCAGTGGCGGGGACAGAAACAAAGCAAGAAAAATGGCAAATGAGGGACCACCAGGTCATGTCCTGGCTCCTTGCGTCCATGCAACCCAACATCGCCAAAATCTTCCTCTACAAAGAAAGCGCAAAAGAATTGTGGGACTCCGCTCAAGACCATTATGGGAAGACGGAGAACTTTGCGCATGTCTTCAAAATCAAACAAGAGATCTCCCAAACACGCCAAAACTTAACTTCCATCATTGAGTACCTCGGTACTCTCAGGAGGCGATGTGATGAGTTGAAGATCTATGAACCTCCAACCACAGACGCAAAAACTATTCAAATCAGACAAGAACAAAATCAAATCTACCAGTTCCTGGTAGGATTGGATCCTAGTTATGAAGCCATACGGTCTCAGATACTCATGGCACCAGAGCTACCGAGCCTCGCGACCATCACAAGCATCATTTAGCGTGAGGAAACACGGAGAAAAACTATGAACAACAACAATACAAGTCCAAACTCCAAAAATCAGGCCTTCATCGCCAACCGCAACCAGGCTCAGGGCAACAACAACACGAAAAGGTGATTCGGCAACAAAGCAAACGAGCATTGCGAGAACTGTAAGAAACAAGGACATAATAAAAATTCTTGTTGGTTTCTTTTTCCTCATCTCAGGCCACCCAAGAATGGAAAAAGAAACGCCAGAGCTAATATGGTGGAAGGGATCGCCGGTGGCAGCACCAGCCAGCCCAGAGACGGCGGCGGCCACTCAGACGTCCAGAACCCTAACCCTAACCCTAACACTAACACTAATGATAGATTTGGAAACAACAACGGGAATTATACTCCAGATTGTCAAGTCGGGTTTTCTTCCGACCCAATATCGCATGGACACAGACTGGGCTTAAATGGACCAAGCATGTTAAACGGGTTGACGAACTCAAGTGTTGGAGCTCCAGATCCAAACCAGATAAGTGCCCTGGTGGGACACCTCAATGAATATTTGCAAAGAACTACCCCCAGAACATGTAATTTATCAGGTATGGAACAAAAACTTAACTATCACTTTTATGCCCTTTCAGCAGTTAAAGCTAATATAAAACACTGGATTATCGATTCCGGGGCTACTGATCATATGACCGGAGATCCTACTATGTTAACAAATATAAAAAATAATCTAACATTACTAAATAAATTTGTTACTGTAGCAAACAGTGATAAAGTAGAGATTAAAGGCACAGGAGATACTGAGTTAATTAACAAATTTCATGATAAAATCTTGTATGTTCCCAATTTTGACACAAACTTACTATCAGTTGCCAGGATCACTAGAACACTTAATTGTAATGTTATATTTACCCCTCATGACGTCATCTTTCAGAATCGTACCACAGGGAGAATGATTGGTAGAGACACTCTCTCAAATGGGTTGTATGTGCTTGAATCGGTTAATAAAGCCTTGCATGTTGGGTTCCCCAGTAACCAAGAACTTTGGCACAAAAGGATGGGTCACCCATCCCATAAAGTATTAAAGTGTTTATTTCCTTTGCTTAAATCTGAACTTTTATGCGATATTTGTCAATTATCAAAACAAACTCGTTTGCCTTTTTCTAATTCTACTACTCATACTCAAGTTCATTTTGAATTAGTTCATTCTGATATTTGGGGACCTACTCCCATAGACTCTCATAATGGTTTTCGGTATTTCATTAGTTTTATCGACGATTTCTCTCGAACTACATGAATTTATTTATTAAAAACAAAATCAGGTGCTTACACAGTTTTTTTGTCAATTTCTTGCATTTGTTGAGAACATGTATAATGTCAAAATCCATTTTTTAGATCTGACAATGACTCAGAATATATGAGTAATGTGTTTCAAAACCTATTAAAACAAAAAGGGATTTTTCATCAAACCACATGCATTAATACACCTCAACAAAATGGGATCTCTGAAATGAAAAATCGACATCTTTTAAATGTTACATGTTCCCTACTTTTTCAAAATAATGTTCCCAAATGTTTTTGGTCTGATGCTATTCTCACTGTAACGTATATTATAAATCGTCTCCCTAGTCCCACAACTAATAATAAACAACCATTGGAAATCTTACACAATAAAAAAATAAAGATTGATCATCTTAAATTTTTTGGATGTACTTGTTTTGTTCACAGGAAACTGGAGGATAAACTAGATTACAATTCTGTCAAATGTATTTTTTTGGGATATTCTTTTAGAAAAAAAGGGTACAAATGTTATGACCCCAAAAATTGTAAAATGTATGTTTCAAGAGATGTAACTTTTTTTGAGAATGAACCGTTCTTCACTCCCGACAAAGACGACGATCCATCCGCTGCCATTCCAGTTCCCACCATGGACTTGTTCAACATACCTCTACATTCACCATGCACTCCGCAAGAAGAAGATGACCTGCAAGATCCTACTCCCACACCGCAAGTTGAAGATGTTCCACCTGTTGGCAACGAAGGGGGGAAATGAAGATGAACCTCCACCAAGGAGATCCACACGTCCATCTCGCACTCCTACCAGACTTAATGATTATATTGTGTCTCAGGTTACCTACCCCATTCAGGACTACTTGTCCTACAACCATCTATCTCATAACTTTAAAACCTTCCTAACCCAAATAGACAATAATAAAGAACCCACGTCATATCATGAAGCATTAGGAAATCTAAATTGGGTTAAAGCCATGGAAGAAGAACTAGGAGCCTTAGAAGCCAACAAAACCTGGTCCATTGTCCCTCTTCAAGCAGGTATAAAACTCGTTGGATGTAAATGGGTCTATAAAATCAAATATCATAGTAATGGAAAAATTGAGAGATATAAAGCTCGCCTCGTGGCAAAAGGGTATACTTAAACCTACGGGATTGACTACATAGAAACCTTTGCACCCGTAGCCAAAATGAACATTGTTCGTGTTCTCCTGTCCATAGCTATAAACAAAGGGTGAAATCTTTTTCAAATGGATGTAAAAAATGCATTTCTGCAGCGAAACCTTGAAGATGAAGTCTACATGACTCCTCCTCCAGGCTACACCACAACTCCCCACCAGGTATGCAAGCTTCATAAGTCCATATATGGACTAAAACAATCACCACGAGCATGGTATGCCAAACTTAGTCACTCTCTCCTTCTTTACGGTTTTTTGAAGAGCTTTGCCGATGCATCCATGTTTACTAAACATAGTCATAATATCACAATCATAGTACTTATATATGTAGATGACATTATAATAACTGGAGATAGCGATCAAGAAATAAATAAAATAAAAAGTTACTTAAAATCCAAATTTGACATAAAAGATTTAGGATACATGAAATATTTTCTTGGAATTGAAATTGCCTACTCAAAAAATGGTATTTTTCTCTCTCAAAGGAAATACATTCTAGACCTTCTCAAAGAAACATGTAAAATAGGTGCTAAACCTGTAAACACACCAATTGAAACCAACAAAAAAATAGGACCCACCGACGGTACACCTCTAAGTGACGTCGGTCAATTTCAAAGACTCATTGGTAAACTAATATATCTCACAGTCACCCGTCCTGACATTACCTATGTTGTTAGTATAGTTAGTCAATTCATGCATTCTCCTCACACTCACCACTTAGACATCATAAATAGGATCTTATGCTATCTTAAGAATACTCCAGGGCAAAGACTTTGGATGAAAAACAATAACTCTAATTCAATAATTGGCTACTCTGATGCAGATTGGGTAGAGAGCCATGATCGGAGATCCACCACTGGCTTTTGCACCTTTGTAGGAGGCAATCTAGTTACTTGGAGATCCAGTGCAGAAGCAGAATACCATGCTATGACTTCCACCACTAGCGAATTAATCTGGCTCAACCAGTTGCTCAAAGATATGAACATCAACACCCAGGAGCCAATGAATATGTTTTGTGATAACAATGCAGCACAGACATATCGCCTTAAATCCGGTCTTTCATGAAAGGACTAAACACATAGAAGTTGACTGTCACTTGATCAGAGAGAAAATCCAGTCAAAGCAAATAGAAGTCTCATACGTTTCCAGTAAAGATAAACTCGCAGATATCTTCACAAAAGCCCTTGACCACAAGACATTCTCAAACATTCTTCACAAGTTGGGATCCATCAACTTATTTCAGACCCAACTTGAGGGGGCGTGTTGAGAATCTTACCTTATACAAACTCGACTGTTGGAAAGCATCCACGCTCCTCCTTCTCTACGGCAACATCTCTTCAAGGAAAGAAATCACTACAACATCTTCTTCTAATGGCTATGTAAACACACACATATATATGCTGGTACTCTCATATGTAACACATAACGAAAAACAATAAAATAATATATTCTTTTCTTCTTCGTCTACAACTCTAATTCAATAGAATTGTATATACAAGGGAATCAGATTTTTGTACAACTCTGTATCTAAGATAACACTATGCCACTATCAGTAACGCGCTATTCCAAATTACAAACTATATCCTGTAAATCAATAAATAAAAGTCATACGTGTGGAACGTGGCACCAAGTCTGCTGGTCCAATATAAGCCTGAAATAAAAACATCCATTTGGGTAGATTCTTGACTTTGATATATGATTTAACTAACGTTTCCTTCCACTAGCAGACAACTAAAGCACAATATGTACAGAACTACAGATAGCAGTTTTTCGAATTTGTTGAACTGCGAGTACTATAATTCCATATGGAGCCTGGTAGGAGATATGTAGAGTTGCATCAATTTTGGACTGAAATTCACTATCCAAAAGGGTTCAATAGGGTAATGTATTCTCATCAAAGTGACCACACGTGCCATTTCTTCTTCTTTTTCCTTCAATTTTATTACTACCAAACCTTGGAAAAACGGTACACGTATCAGAATTCAGAAACATCGTAGCATAACATAGCAACTAGTTAAGAAAGAAAAAAAGGAATGTTCTTATTGGTCGGAGCATGAATGCAGTTATGATTTTAATAGAACAAATCAAGAATAAGGTGAGTTAGGAGATCATCTAGCATCCAAAGTACTTCCATGTGTTGCTTGCTTCATGAAGAGGTAAATAAAACAGAAATAGCTGCACTGCCATGTCATGACTTATGCGTCGTGAAATCACGAATTCGAGACGGTTTTATGGTAGGGAAATCTTCAGATCAAGGCCGATATCCATCCCGTTGTACGCTATCGGCGCGTACATCCACAAGTCATCAGAGCTCAAAAGCTGCAAGTTCACACAAGAATATTTTGATCAATTCACTATTTTAGTATGCACTTACTAAGGTTTTTTCTCCGTAATCCTCAACAAAATTCATCGCAAATTTACAACACAAAGTGTTGATTACTTATGTATTGGGTATTATTGTCACCTTAATTTGGAGCTGCAAGAATTTCACATACTGAACTGCCTCTTCCAGCATTGTGCTGATGTCCACCTGTCGTGACACATTCCCACAAAGAAAATTAATCACTGTTAAAGAAGTTCAACTGATGTTCCTATCAGTAATTAGTAATTTTCCCACTCACCTTTGTCCCATTTGGCACAAGACCTTGCAGTATTCTCAACCTCTCGTTGATTCTCTCCCTCCTTTTCTGCAACCAAAAAAAAAAAAAAATCAATTCCTAATGAGTTAGCTACTATATAATCATATGTGCTAATAACAACTAAACTTTATGTAATTCATCAGAAGAATCATGCAACTTAGGATGATACCCTTGCATAGAGGCTCTGTGGGTCGCTTGTCGAGCCACGAGCGGCCCTTGGTTTTGATTTTGTAGTCTTGGTTGCGGTGACTTTGGTTTCGGAACACAGCTGACTTGCTTCCATCTCCTGAGATGCACTCGACTCGTCTTCCGAGCTGCAGACACCCATCTTCGTCTCGGTCTCTTCCATCTTAATGCTGTTCTGGTTCTTCTTCGTGTTCATCTTCCCATTCTTCTGCACCTGAAATTAAACCAAAAACATTTAGCCCAAAACATTTTGTTAAAACATGCACAGTTAGACATTTAATGACACACTCACATTGGTAGGAGCTTTGGCTCTCTTTTTAGTATTCGCCGGTTTCTTCTGATACGTTTCATCGTGGTCGCAGTTGTTGGTGTCTTCATTGTTTTTCTCCTCCACAATGCCGAAATCCACCAATGCATTGCTTGTGGGGACGGCGTTGGGGTCGGTCAAGTAGTAGCTCTCAATGTCAGAAGAGTGGACAAAGTGGCTGCTGGCTGAACTTGTGGTGCCACTCTGATACCAATAACTCAGGTTCGAGTTAACATCGCAAGGGAAGCAACGCGTCGAGCTCGCCTCCTTCTCGTTCCAATGCATGGAAGGCATCTCGAAGCCGGACTCCTGGTGCAGCTCGTTCCTGAACGGGCTGTTTGCAAACAAAAGCCGAGCCATTGTCTCGGAATCGGCCTCTCCCGACATAACGGAATGTAAGTTGGGAGCGAATTACGAGCTCTTGGCACTAACTAACGCATAAGAATGTTAAGAAGTTGTGCGAGGAGGGAAGCTCCATTTCGAAGTACTTATAGGATTTAGGCGAAGACTACTGGCCTACTCAAGTTATAATCTTAAAATATTGTTTAAGGGTGAGATTGGTTTGCATGGAAATTATGGTCTCCAGAAGTTGAATTTTGTGTTATTGGTTTGTTGGAAATTCTGAAATTTGAGTTCTTAACTTATGAGTTTATACATGAGACAATTTTCTCCCCTTTCTCATTAAAACCATGGGGAAAATTTTCAAAAACAGAATATTCACATATCCCTGTCAGTTGAGGAAGTTAATAAGACAAAAGGATTGGAGATTTTTCTGTCGTCTCATTATTAATTCATTTTTTCATGTACTGGCATTAAGAGCCAACAATAATAGTTAATATAATGATGAAACTATAGTTCTCTGTGGGAACTGGAAAAATAATGTGATGCGGCCGGCACAACGTGAAGGCCATTAACTACATTCTTACATATTCAGAAAATAAAACAAAAACATCCCTTTAGAATAATAGCATTATCTTTGCAGCAAGTGTGCTTAAAAGTGTCTTCCTTTTGGGGTTGAAAGGCCTCCAGTCAATGTCTCTAAGTGTATGATAAACTTAACCTGATGTTTACCATTCAAAGGCTATAGATGCATTTGCTTAAGTATTCTTGTCATGAAAAATGTTCTATACGGTGAGATTTGTGTAAATGATAATAGGAACTGTTTTAGGAATACAAGAGATGGGATGTTTCAACAACATCCAACTTGGAATTGCATTTGAATGTGATGTCATGTCTGATAATCATTAGGACATCATAATAGTTGTTTATATCAATTGTTTATGCTTTTTGTAAGAGCTAATTGTTATCTTAGTGGGCAGCAACTAACTTATCCAACTTTAGCTTGATTATTGATAACACTTCAAATACCACAATCGGAAAGAATATTGTCGTTGGATATATATGAAGATTAGGAAGTCGGGACAAATATATAAATAAATCGGCACGATTTATATACTTCGTAAATTTTGATTGGCGCCCTCAAGTAAATTTCATTTTAATTTTGGTCATGCTGTTAAACTAATTAGAACACTGAAGCTTTAGAGAAGCCATCCTTCTACTAGAAATAAATGTATGTATGTTTCTCTCCATGTGAGTCTAGAAGAGGGTAGATCGGCCAGTGTAAGAAATCTACTCCGGTCAATTAAAAACACAAGAAATTAAAGATGCATATTGGTTGATCAAAATGCATCATCTTAGTTAGCCCCAACATAGCTTATTGGTAGGATGTGTAACTCCGCGCATAAGTCAGATCACTCGCTCGATTGTTGATGAGAGTATATAAGTAGAGCTATTGCAAAAAGATCTCGAAGCGTGTGAGTTTTAATGGTATCTTGTATGGAATTTATCCAGTCAACCAAAAACTTGTACCGAGAAAAATCCGAGTGCACAATTGCAAAACCCAATAACTATTGTATAATTAGACATGTATTGTAGTTGTATGAAGTTAAAGATCCTTTAATAAAATAAATATCAAGTTAACAATGATGAAATAGGAAATCCACAGCTAGACACGACTACAGTTCTTTCAAAACCTCATTTTCGCCTGCAAAAAAAAACACTCCTCCCAGCGGACGATTCGTCGCCAATGTTTTTTTTGCAGATATGAATTTTGCTGACATGCTATTACTCATGGGTTGTCCGTTGAAAGGACTATTGTTGATGCTTTTGCTGATATATTTGTTCGTCGGCAAAAGTTTTTTGTTTTGTTTTGTTTGTAATAATATGTAACATGTCAAAATATTTCAGAAGCATTTTTGTGCTTAAGTGCTCATTTTCCCTATTGTTTCTTAAAAGTAAACATGCAAGGGTTAAACAAGAAACTTAAAGATTGTGGGGACTGAGTTGCAAGGTTCTAAACCATATGGCCAAAAAAGCAAAATTTAAGGTACATCTCAATGTACAAACACATGTAACTTGATTATAGTTTTTGATAAGTGGCAGGGTCAATGTTAGTATCAAAATGAGTTACCTAACCATATTCTACCGTGGTCACGGGATACAAAAATGGTAACAAACGCACATCCCTTTCCCACCCAAATAGCCTTTGGACCTGCTATAAATTCTTCGTCATCTGTTCCTACAAATAAGTTCCTTTTGGGCATTGCTGCTCAAAGGTTATAAATTTTCAGGAAATACCAAGGATGCAAAGTGCACTGCAGGATTAAGTATGAAATAATGTGGCTCCCATTTAGGTAAAATTTCTACCGAGCCATCATTGTTGGCACAGACCACCGTTTGGACGACTTGTTACCCAGAAGCAAACGTGAGATAAGTCTCAATCTTGAAAGCAGAGTCAGAGAAAAAGGTGGTCCTTGTCTGTATACATATTACAAAAGGATTAATTGACAGCCTATGTTGAGTTTTTCGAAATTATATTTTTTTCGTAATTTTTTTAGTGAAAATATTGAAGACCAGAATACGTGAGAGGATGACCTGCTGAGAAGATAAATAAAGCCTTAAAATGAAAGAGAGCGTATCAGTCCTACGCGGACAGACGACTAAGATACTCTTAAAGTATTATGAATATTTATATTTATAAAAACAATTGAATTTTTAATGTAACATACAATCACGATCCGTTAAATTTCTATTATACACGGATCCATTAATTTTTCACCGTTGCTTGGTCATGCTAATTCAGTAAGTTTTTGTTGATACAAGTAGGATCGTAAATGAGCATGGTCAAAATCGTTTAACCGCCTCAACCGAACTGATGGGTATGATCACGAGTTGTAAAATCATGACCGTTTAATAAATGGACTGATAAAGATTGTAAAAATCATAACAATTTTATAAATAGACGGATAATGTTACATGATTTAACCTGTCCGTTTAACCGCGAAACATAATGAATATATATATAATATTTTGTTATATATATTATATACATATATTTTTTTGTATTATTATTGTCATTATGTGTGGATGTTTGATGTTTTATATGGATTTGTGGATGTTTAGATTATGGAGTTTTGGAGGTTTTGATTATAAATTTATAGATGTTTGATGTTTTTAACAAGTTTGACAAATTTTTATCTATTTAACTATTTACCTAATTCTTATATCGATTTTAGTAATCATTAAGTTTTTAACCATATAACTATTTAACCGTTCAAAACCGTTTAATTAAATTAAATGGATAGGGTCATGAGTAGAGATAAAAATAAACGAGTTTCTAACCACGAACCGTTTAATCCTTCTTCTAATATTTGTTCCCGTCTGTGGCTTCCAGGAAGCCCACGCCACCGGGTCTTGGTGGTTTAGGTGAGGAATCTGCTTCGAAGGCTTCCTTTCTGAATCTTGGGTCTGCCATTAAATCATTTGGCAAACACACTTTTAATTTCCTTTACTATGGAATCAATCTTACTTTTAATTATTACTGATGTTATTTAGTGGTTCTTTAGGATTCTATATACCATGATATTGTGAAATCAAGTGGTTTGTCTTTGTGTTCTCTGTGATTTTGTGCTACGTTGACAAAATCAAGGTTCTATTCCTTTTCTTGATTAAACTTTGCAAGCATGACCTACTACATTGAGCAGTTTTGATAAGTTGAAATTTTGAGTTTGAATTAGTATTGCTAATGATGGTGTTGTTTAATGTTTATCTTGATGGCATCAGTACATGTTTATGTTTAGTGTTTCAGTATGAAAACATGTTTAATGAATGGACTTGATGTTTGTTTTTGCTTCTTGGTGAGTTTGGAACTGAAGATAAAGTTGCTTCTATCCTAATGCAGGCATCCTTCTTTGTTTCTAGTAGAGTGATGATGAACGACTTACCGGAGCAAACCACGACGGATGGTAACATCCTTGTTAATATCACCACTTCATTAATCATGGCTCTACCCTATCAATTGATATTTTAATTCATAGCTCAATTCATTGCTACACTTCATTTATAGTTTAATGATTTTGTATAAATTGTAAATTCAGGACCGACAAATGACGGTTCTATGAATGCTACAGGAAATACTAATGTTAGCAATAAGAGGACAAGAGAACTTACTTCTGATGTCTGGAAATATTTTGAGAAGAAAAATAATAAAGCTAAATGTCATCATTGTGGAAAAGAATACACAGCCAAAGGAAAAGATGGAACAAGTCATCTGAAAAATCACTTGAAATCCAAACACTTAAAATTATTGGGTGGAGATGTAGGTCAAATGTTATTGTCTGCTTGTGATAGGAGAAATGATGGTACTTCTGATATAAAAACCTACAAATTCAATCAGGATTCTAGTAGGCGAGAGTTGGCTGAAATGATCTTATTGCACGAGTATCCGTTCTCCATAGTTGAACATATAGGATTCAGAAGATTTGTGAAAAGTCTCAGGCCAGAGTTCAAAATGGTTTCTCGTGTGACCATTAGAAATGATATTGTCACTATGTTTGAGGTTCGTAAGCAAGATGTGTATGCCCAATTGGATGACATTTCTGGACGGCTTAGTGTTACTAGTGACATGTGGACATCAAGTAGGAATAGAGGTTATGTTTCTTTGACATGTCACTTTGTAGATGATGATTGGAAACTTAAAAAAAACTTTTAAGTTTTGCTTACCTCCCGTCACCTCACACTGCCCAAGCTATATCGAAGACACTGATAGAGAGTTTTTTCAAGTGGAACGTAGATAAGAAGTTGATGTCGGTTGTGCTAGATAATTGTAGCACAAATGATGTTGTTGTGCGAGAAATTGTGGCAAATTTTTTGCATAAAGGAGATCTTTTGTACGACGGGAAATTGTTTCATGTTAGGTGTTCTGCTCATATTGTGAATTTGATTGTTCAAGACGGGATTGCGATCATCAAAGATATAATTTCCAAAGTGAGGGATAGTGTGAAATATGTAAAGTCTTCCACCCTTACAGAACAAAATTTTAAAGAAGTGGCTAAGCAAGTGAAGGCCCCAAATAAGTGTCTTGTGTTAGATGTTCCAACAAGATGGAACTCTACCTTTTTGATGTTGCAAGTGGCACTAGAGCATAAGGAGTCGTTCGTTCGGTTGGCAGATGTTGATGGCTCTTACAAGCATGCACCAAGTAATGAGGAATGGGAACATGCAAAAATTGTCTGTGAGTGTTTGAGACATTTTCATCGGGTGACATTAGAATTTTCCAAGACCTTGTATCCATCTGCCAATTACTATTTCCCCCATGTTTGTGCAATGAATTTGTTTCTAAAGAAGATGTGTAAAAGTTCAGTTCCTTTTGTATCTGCCATGGTTGCACCAATGATGTTAAAGTTTTCCAAATATTGGAAGGATGCATCTTTAGTTCTTTCCATTGCTTGCATTTTGGATCCTCGTCATAAGTTAACTAGTGTTGAATATTACATGAGGAGGATTTATGACTCTAGTGAGAAGGAATGGGAGGACAAATATGCAGAAATTAAGAGAAGTCTCACTGAGTTATATAACGAGTATCGTTTGAGATATGGGACTAGTGATGATACAGTTGTCGTGGCTGGTGAGAGCAGTTCAGTGTCAAGGGTAGGAAATGTTGTAGGTGACAATATATTTTCAATGGAAGAATCAGGAGTACCGGATTTCATTGATCCTTATGAAGAACTTGACAGATTCCATGACACAAGATGTGCTTCTCAACCTCAGCAAAGTTGTTTGGATATTTACTTGAGAGATTCTGTGCATCCTAGGGATGGAGTGAGTATTTTTGATATCTTGAGTTGGTGGAAAACAAATGGACCAAAATATCCTATTGTTGCACGCATGGCCCGTGATATTCTCTCTATCCCAGTGTCAACTGTTGCATCTGAAAGTGTGTTTAGCACGGGGGGAAGAGTTCTTGGGAAACATCGTTGTTCAATGTCTTCTACTACTTTAGAAGCCGTTCTTTGTTCGCAAGATTGGTTAAGGAGTGAATTTCATGGTAATTCCTAATTAACAACATTTAAATGATATTTCCTACATACTCTTATGTTAACTTAATGTGTTTGGTTGGTACAGTTGACAACAATGATGTTGGTGAAGCTCTAGCAACAATGCCAAGTCATTTTATTCGAGAAGAGGAGGAGGAGGAGGAGAGTCACGAAGATCATATTGAAAGTGAAGTTCTTGGGTAGTGGTGAGAGTTTTAATATTGGTTCTTTTTAATGAGTTCTTTTTAATGAGTTTATCTGTTTATGTCCTAAATTTTGTCCAATATAATATTCTCTCTTGTTTTCAAATAGGACTTTTTTAAGTTGGAGACTTGGAGAGCCGTTCCTCCAACCTGAGAAAGACTTGTCATTTTATTTTGCTACAAATTCTGAAATTCAAGACAATGTCTATTGATTAACTTATTGTTGTTTATTCTGAATTCTTGATGTTGGATTGTTGGCTGTTTTTTCCAGGAAGTTGTTGGCTGTTTTGACCAAAATATTGTTGGGATGTTGATTAACTACAAATTCTTGATGCTGTTTTTTCCAGGAAGTTGGCTGTTTTTTTTCCATTTGGTTTTAATTTTCAAAAAAATATGTATATCTACGTTCAGAATTAAAAATAGAAAACTGAAAACCCCATTTACTCGTCTACCCGCCCTGCCCCGCCCCGCATAACCCGTATACCCGATCTTAGGCGGGTCGGGTAGCGGTTGAAAACAAAATAACCCGCCCCGCCCCGCCCCGCCAACCCGCCTGGCTTAGACGGGTCGGGTAGCGGTGGGTTCAAAACCCGCCCCGAACCGACCCGTTTACACCCCTAGACAGGTAGGATCATGGGTAAACCATATAACCGCCCACGAACCGTCCATTTACAGTCCTAACCATAAGACAGTATTGAAAATACAACTATTACAGAGTAGTTTTTCCTCAAAGTTGTGTTTGGAAGAATTTGTTTCTTCACAACTAAAGATACGACATTTGAGCATATCCATATTGTCAAACTTCGTATCTTCAAGTTTTAAGAGTGACATGGAGTTGCTCTTCAAACTACTTGAACGCCAGTTTGCCGCTCATCTATCGTCATGGGTCATGCTCTAACAAACTTTATCCAAAACTAAAAACTAACATAAGGTAGAAAGTTTTACAAAGTTCCTGTGGAAGAGTTCAAACCAATGTTCACGCCGCCTAGGCGAGCCTAGGTGACCGGGTGCGTCCAGTCGTCTGGGCGGACATTTTTTAATATTTTTTAATCAATTAAATTTGATAAAATAGTTTAAAAATCAGGAAAAATAGAAAAAATGTACAAATATTATCTAAAAATATCATACATGTTTAGACTTAAAAAAGACACCGAGTTCCTCGATTAAGGTGTCACTAGGCATCCTCTCTACCCACTTAGGTATACAATTTATTGCTTAGTAGTACGATTACAAAAGTAGTTAACTTTTCACCTATACGAGAAGTTAGAAAGAGTGCACTTGATTTTGGCGATTGAAGAATGAAGAATTGGATCGGATACTTCACTTTCCAACTTCAAAACTAAACACCAGACCGGAGACTTAATCGCGAAAACTTGAAGATTAGGAAACTAGAAGATTAGAATAGAACGATGAAGAAGAGAATGAAAGATGTGTGAAAAATAAAGAAGTTTGGAGGGATTTGTATAGGATTTGAGATGTGGTAATATTGTAATTTTTAAAAAAATAAAAAAAGAAGTCTCCAACAGGTGGTCGCCTAGGCTAGGAGACCGCCTAGGCGACCACCGCGAGTGGCAATTGCCTACCTGAACATTGGTTCAAACCAACAACGCTCCCAATCTCCAACATGAAAATTGTTACTTGCGTAAAACCTCTAAACCTAGTTGGTAAATTCTAGAATTCAAAGAATCCAGCAAAACAGAACATATCTCAAGACATGTTTAGAACAGCGTACTACAACTTTCAAAACAAAGGGGAACAATGCCAACTAGAATGGCACAAGCCTTCAACATGCGGACATCAAAAGCGATGGCTCACATGCAGACTTAATCGCTACATATGTGGTCATTCTAATATCCAGATTACTCTTCCGCATTCCTGAGAACAGGTTGCACATACAATAATTAACTCATCATTTTCAATTTCTGATTCTAGAGAAAGGAGTTGTTTATTTCATGCATCATCTATTCATTTTGTAAGAAGTTAATGACAATCTAAAGAAAAGACAGATCCTATTTGTTTTCAACATGAACTATGTAACTTGCTTTTAATATCTATAGTTCATACCAGAATTACAAAAGATAACAAACAAGCAGATGTCTCTGATCTAGATCAGCACCGATCATTGAACGGTTCTTGCACGAATGATTTGTTCGGATGGGTCAGAGATTCAGAGGGAATGGGATCTATGTGCTCAAGGTATTCCTGAAAAGGTTGAATTTTTCACACAAAGCAAGGAAATAAGCTATATAATGGTTGGCGGTCACTGTGGCTCGTCCTCGGGGATCGTTTCTCCTAGTCCAAGAGTGCGTTGTGCCAATCTGTAGTACAAAATGCCCATTGTAGCCATGCATGCCCTGCACAGAATAGCACAATTGATTTGCTTATGGGCATCATTTACTACATTAATTATATCTGAATGCATGTTAAAACAACAATTAGTCTACAAAATAAAATCCATGCCAACCCATGAGAAATGCATTTCATTTAAATACACAAGAAGGATAGGAACGGCTAGGACTTAATCAGGTCCGATTATATAATAAAAAAAGTGAACATAATATAATACATACTATCCAGGAATACTAAGGAACACTGCCGCGTCACAGAAACATCAACGATTTTGACCTATCGGTATATGATGTGGTCGTGCACATCCATGAGGTTCTATATTTGTGTAGTATTTTCAGAACCAAGTGAATCTAATTTGACTAAAGATGCTTACCTAAACTAATAGCCAAAAGAATTATATATCTATACTACGAGAGGTCGAAAAATGTATCGTAAGACAATCATGGTATCAGCAAGAAAAAATGATCAATTGTCCAAGGAGGTGTAGAAAATTTACATGATTGCCATTGTTAGCAGGATTTTCCTTGGATCCATCCTGGATGACCTATGGTGCCGTGTACGCCCTTCTGGGCCATCAATAGCAGATCCATCCTTACGTGGAGGTGCAGTTACTGGTAGTGTTGGTAGGGCACTTGACCAAAATGGTAACAAAAGCCTCAGAAATTTATGACGATAAGAACCTGAGGATGAAATTTGAAAGGAGGTAATTATGACTCTTTAGTGCTGACAAACTGAAAATCCTTTATTGAAATGGTTAATATTTAAGGTTCCGGCAAGGCTATACATGAAACACCAGAAGAAGCTTTAAAGTTTCAGTTGGGTCTTGAATGCCAAATAATAACCATATTTGTATCAATCAAATAATAATAATAATAAGCATACTTGTAAGACAATTCATGGTTCTGAAAGGAGTCATACTTACCCCTTCTACTGTATTTCTTTCGGTTTCCATCTTCATCATCTGCATCATAGTATGAACTTTCTGAATTTAGTTTGTCAACATGATAAGCACCTTTCCTTGTAGTGGTACCAGCCTGCGGTAAGTTGAGTCAAACCAAAATTTAGAACATATTTACATGATATATGTAAATTGTAAAAGCTTCTATATATCAGCCAGCAATCAGCATGTATGTCAAAGCAAATCAGATACAGTTATTTACTTACACCTGTAGGACTGGCACTCTTAAGAGTGCTGGGACCTTCTATTTCCACAATATCTGGTTCAGATATTTCAGAGGAATTCACTCCGATCATGGAATGATACGGTTGAGTTGAGTATCTTTCTTGAATGCCTGCTGAAGAAGATGGCAGGCCTGGAGTTCTAACAGAATCAAATGAATTGGCACTATTCTTCTCCCCATTGCCAAGGGCAGATGAATGCGAAAGTGGGTCTGTAGCAAACGCAGGTGGAGGACCACGAGACTCAGCTGGAGGCAATGTTACCAGATAATTTCCAAATATATTCTTCTCCAGGCCACTCTGCAATTAGGACAACTATGGAAGTCAATCTTGGCAGTGCTTCATAGTAAAACCAAAGCACAGGCATGTAAAATTGCTATTGTGAAAATTATATTCCTCCAGGTAAATTACACACAAGTTGCTCTGAATCTGATATGAGGATAAGTCACCTAAATGAAAAGGCTCTCTCTAACATTAAGGAAAACTTACCAAGTTAAAGATTGAACACAGTTACACAATTATTAAGAAGAGGAAATCACAAACATATACGATTTGTTCATGAATAAAAGATGGAGAACAAACTAAGATTACTTCATCTTGATTAGAAGAATAGTCTCACATCCAGTAAAGCAGAGTGTCTGACCTAATTATAATTATATCTGTTAGAACAGTCTCAAATTAGGTTTTAAAATGAAAACTCACATAGTAACACAACATGTAACTTGATCGGCATGTGAGCCTAAACCCGATAATGTCACATGCAAACATGGGGGTGTGTGCGGGAGCACGTGAGAATAGTCCCGTGTCAGGTAACTTAAATTGTATATTTGGGGTAACAAAGCCCACACGTCTCACACTTAATGATTCAAGTTTTGGGACGTAGATGTTCTTACACGTATCAGAGCATGTGCCTTTGCCAACTTTTCTGTATAGGAGCCACGCTAACCCAACGTGTTCTCACACACAGATCACGTGGTGATTATGTGTCAGAGAAGTGTTAGAGTAGTCCTCAGGTGAAATGAAGTATGGGTTATAGGTAATGTTTATGTCCACAGATCTCCCCCTAACAAATCAAAAAAATTTAGGTGCATAGGCCGCCTATGGGTTCCTTGTTTTAACAGTAATACAGTATTGTTCTTCTCTGCCAACTTGTTTTCCCCCCTTTTTTACACCCCTTGTATCCCATTTTTAATCTCCATCAATGAAGATAAAATAATTACAATATCGAGCTATATGCAAAGGTGCTCAGGAGGGCAAATGCATTCTTTCCTGGGAGAAGTTTGAATCAATAATGGAGCATAACAAGCAAAAAGATGTTGAGAATTAAAAAATAACATATTGGCACAACACAGTACTCAGAATAACAAGAAGATTCAGATGCAACTTTCTCAGTATGGTGCCTTGTAATGTCTTTAAAATAAACTTAATGTGCAAAAAAAAAATAAGATCAAGATGAAGACCACCAAAATATGTGTTTGTTGTACTTACAAGGGGATTTGAATGTATTGCTCGTTGAAGCCGATTGCTATCAAGTATCATGAACGCATTTTTTTACGACTTCTTTAGCACTAAAACCAGCAGTCGCCCATTTGACCAGTCCATGCATAATGTAACAACTTAATGAAAGGGCATCCCCATATAATCTAATGAACCAAAAAAAAGCAACTAGTAGAATGAGCTAGTGTTGGAATTCTTGATGTATTTAGTACCTGATGAATACATCTAAGGAGTTTTGGTATTACAAAGAGCAAGGTAATTTGGGCAAAAACATGATGGCGTGGGGTTCACTTAGGCAAGGCAAATTTGAAATTGTTTAACTCACCAAACTCTAATTGGTAGATTCACTCAGCATTTGAGAATTTTCAAATCTAGCTTAGGCTGTACTGGGTTTCATCATGCAAGGTCAGACACTGGAAAATTTGAACTAGCTACGTTCGGGTGGGCAGTCGCCTAGGCGACCGCTGCTTCGGGTGGTAGCCTATGCGACCACCCGCACACCATACACAAGAGTGTGTGGTTTGTGTTGTCGCCTAGGCGACATGTGCTGTGCACAACAATGGCTAGAAAACTAGTCATTGCTTGTTGCTACTGTATTAATGGTTTTTTTGTTTTTTTCAAAACTTTTTAAACCCTTCCCCCTACTTATTTCTATAAGTACCCCCCTCCTCACCCATTTCATTCTACTCCTACTCTTACAACTCTTTCAATCTCTCATTCCCAATTCTCAAACTCTTCCAAGCTCCCAACTTCCAAGTTGTATTCTAATTTTTTGCATTCTAAATTGTATTACAAACTCTAGCATTAATAAAATAAAAAGGCTAAGTATTTAGGTGGGTAGATGGGGTACCTAGTGAGGTTATGGTCTATGAACTATGTGTCTTTTTGAAGCTCAAACATGTAATGTTTGTTTCTATATTTTTGGGGCATTTTTCCTGTTTTTTTCCTTTTTTAAAATTAAAACCAAATAAATAATTTAAAAATAATAATTTAAATTGGGTCGCCCACCACTAGGCGACCGCCCAAACGCCTAGGGTCGCCTAGGCGTTACCTGAGCATTGAATTCAAAGTATGCGGTAATGCAAAAAAGAAGACATGCATGAAAGCAAAGTATAATAGAGTATCACAGTCTAAGATAAGGTGGCATGTTCTAGTGCTCAACTGCTCAAATCATGACTCACGTCAGATTAAAAAAGTAAACTAACTAAATATAGAAATACCAAATCACTGAACGACTAAATTTCAATTGTCAAGTAGCAAGACTGATCACAAAGGAAAATCTCAAGTAGCAGGAAGCATGTGAGAACAAAAGAAAAGCCATGATGGTTCTTACCTGTACTATTGCTTCCTTTAGTTTTGAGTGAAGGCGAGATCCAGTATCTTTAATGCTTTTTGGAGGCCATAGCTGACATTAAAAAAAACAGCAGTAAGGAGTTAATCATTTTAAAAATTGGCATCTACAATACATGGTAGGATAATTTTGAAATGTAAAGTACGAAGAGCTCCAGTATACAAATATCCTAACACCTCATGCACAACACGTTATGTAATCCAGTGCTATCCAGGGGATCATATTCAAGGAAAAAGGGCTGATGTAGCAAGGAGTTGACAATTTTGAAGTGATGTCAAGCACCGTATGTTGGCCTAGAAATCCAATAAAATGCTAACTTTGTAGCTCTTCTCAGATTCTTACTGAGGTCCCCTGAACAAGAAGCCTTTGTCACCGCCAACATAAGATATCAATAAATTATTGATTGGGAAGCCTATCCCCCTGTCTAGACTGAGTACAATATGAGCCTTTACTTTACATCGGCAAAATGTCCCACATCAAGTAAAAACATTTAACTTAATGGTAGCAGTAGCCTAGTCCCACTTATAACAAAAGGTTTCATTTTTTGGACATAAAGTAGTTGATTCTTCTCCACAAATCTTAGGGACAAATTCCCATAAACTGAATAAGAAAAACATTACAAATAAGAGATCAACGAACTCACATTTGAAAAAAGAAATATAGGAAGAATCTAACAAAACCTCATATTTCAGGCCTCATTGGCTAAAAGAGTCATTCATGATTCATTTTAGTTTCATCTTTTTGGAACAAATCTGAGTGTACAAATGTATGATATTTCGTTAGATGCTTGTAAATGCTCAACAATTGATACATCAAGGTTTCTCAACACTCATCTTTCATCTGGTATTTTTCTTTCCATAAGAATATATATATTATCGGTAAAAGAATAGACATTTTAATAAGGATTTTTTTTGAAATAATCACAAAAAAAGAAAAAAATTGGAAGAATATGCGCATGGAAAACTTAATTAGCAAACTATGCACCTTAAAAACGACACATGTGATGTCATTTTCATTAACTAAAAAGAACACCATTTATGTCGTTTTTACCCCTAATGAAAAAGTCATCACCAATGCCGTTTTCAGGAGATGCAAAATCGACATCCGAGATTTCAGTATTAACATTCATCATCTGTCTGTAACCACTTTCATATTCAGGAATGTTATCTACGAATGTAACAATTCCATCGAAAAAAACTATAATCAATCCGGTACCCGAGCTCATTACTTCGGGTGTACAAAATCTACATTTGATACATGAAAATAACAATCATACATTAACTATACATACATTACATTTCATATCAAAATCAAAAAAACCAAAAAACAAACTGAAAACCAACATGAACAGTGTTTGTCGTCGGAGAGAGCGAGTAATGGGGAGTGGGAAGTAATTTAGGTGTGAGAGAATGAAAATGGTGGTTGTCTAGACCCATTTTTTGTCCTAGGCAAAAACGACATCTCGGATGTCGTTTTTGCATCTCCTGAAAACGGCATGGCATTGGTGGTAGGGATGCAAATGGATCTTTTCGAATATGGTATAATCTGTATCCGAATTCGAATCCGAATTCCAAATAAGCATACCAAATTCGAATCTGAATTCAATTTTCTTATAGCTTACCAATTTCATATCCAAATTTGAGAACTTTTCGAATTCGGATTCGAATTCGGATAATGATCAAATTCTTATAACATATTTTTATATATTTTTAGTTGTATAATCTAAAATCTTTTGAAAATTGTTTTAAGAGAATTATATTATAATTTATTTTTGCATTTCTATTATGTTTATATTTACATAGGAAATAACTTAATTTTTTATTAACTCACAATACAAATATTAATAACCACGTGTATTGGATGTTAAAATTGGTATTTTCGGATATTCGGATATGGTTTGACCTATATCCGAATTTGTATCCGAAATTGAAAACGGTAAAACATTTTAAACCAATTTCAATTCCAAATTGTATTCGGTAAAAAATTATTTACCAAATATCAACCAAATTGTAATTTTCGAATCGGATACTCGGATAATCGGTTACAATTTGCATCCCTAATTGGTGGTGGTGTTTTCATTAGGGGTAAAAATGACAATAATGGTGTCGTTTTTAGTTAATGAAAACAGTATCACTTGTGTCGTTTTTAATGTGCATATTCTTCTTTTTTTGTGATTATTTCAAAAAATAATCCTTTTAATAACTTCTTTGTTCGTGTTCTTACTTTAACCAAGTTTCCAGCACTATAAGCATCAATAACATATTTTAGACAATACAAACAATTATCATCTTATTCACATTTACTGCATTATTTTTCTCAAGGTGGCAATGGTGACGCATCTTAGTTGTTAAGGTTTACTAGAAGCTATTGTTTGGTTTCAAACAATAATTGAAATGATAAACCCTAAGTTGGATCATTTCATGACTAAAATATGTCATGTGAGGGAAACAAAAGAATTTTAATGTGAAGGAAAAACAATCAAACTAATATATGACAAAAAGAATCATTCTGATATCTAGCACTCAGCAACTTACAGGGGAAGAACATGAAGGACAAACATAGCCTGAAGGTGCTGTTTGAGCTGGGAAACCTTGAACATGTGACACCAAACAGTTTGTGTGGATGACATCTGAAAGAGAAGTAGAATCTAGCATATTAATGTCCACATCCATAAAACACCAAGTAATGGGAAACAATTTATTATTATTATCACAAAGGACGTACGTAAGCAACCCAATCGTGTCGTTTGGGAGTCACTTCCTTCTTCAAGAGAACTGTTGCATGAACAACATGTAGGAGGCCAATCATATTCCCCATCTATCACCCATTCAGAATAGGTTCTCACCTATTGCAACAAAGAGATAATTACAAACAGCAAGATGGATCATTAAAGGTGAATACCAAATGCTTTCCTTATCTACATGGGCAGCCTCTTCGATAAAGTGAGTGTACAAGGTATCTGATGGGTGTGTAATTATCTACATCGGGGTGATAATGTGTTAATGGGTGTCTTGTCTACAAGTGATGGTTTATAATGTATATGTGAGTGTCCTTGTGCATGAATGTGTCTATATGCCTTGATGTCGAAACGATACAAATAACAGTAAAAGTAAGTTCATCCAGCTAATAGACGGTGACGAAGGACACTTCCACAACTACAAGATATATACCTACACGTTTAAGATATTCATTTCAAATTAAAGCAATAGGAAGAAAAACCGCAAGGTGAAAATAATCACCACGCATATCTGGTGTTCAGTGGAACATATGCATTCCCCACAAACCGGAACCTTGTGCACAAAGCAGTACAGCTTGGTCGCCTGCAACAATGCAACATACAGCATTCAATGTCAATATACTATCACACAAAATCACCAAATCAAACCGCAAATCAACAAAAACGAAAAAGAATAAAACAAACCACCACAAACTAATCCCCAGCAGTATTACAATTCAGAAACTCACTTGTAACCATCGGAACACGAAAATTTCCACACACAAAAAAACACGAAATTCAAAACCCTACAGTCCTAAAACCGCGAAATTCTCGCGAATCCCGAACTCCGACCACATCAAACACGCATCCATCCAATATTCCCACGAATCGGACCAATCCGACCCCAAACCCCACCATTCCACCTCAAACCCGAAACCACACCAAATCCTCCCGCAAAACACCACGAAAATCCGATCCGAGTACAGTTTGGGGATCGGAGAGCGGGGTTACCTTCCGGCATTTGCAGACGACCATCAAATCGGACGGGGAGGGATCGGAGTGGAGTGGAGACGAAGAGATCTGAGAGAAGGAGGAGAAAGGCCGAGGTGGTCTACGCCGGTTTGATCGTGGCCGTTGATCTTGGATCGTATGGGGGTGGTTGGAGCGTGTGAGGAGAGAACGTTTTGTCGCAAAGGTCCGGGCTGTTGAGACCCAGATTAATTAATTAATTAATATATGAGCATTTTTATATTATGTTTTAATTAATCATCGTGCCATCGTGGTTAACAATGTAGTATGTGACTATCTCTGTGAGAGATTTATTTTTCTTGCTTTCGATTTGAATTTTGCTTTTCATGATTTTTACTCGTTTTGACTTTAGAGAAGAAAATTTCGACTTGTTCTAAGTACATATAAGGTAGGGAGTCAAATATAAATTTAAATATGTACCAAATTCGGAAGTAGTTACAGAGTCGGGCCTCGTTTTAAGTAAAATGCAACTATATCATATGTGATTTATGCTTGTGTGTTTTAGTTAGGGGTGTAAACGGGTCGGATATGGGGTAGGTATGCTCATACCCACCTAACTAAATGGGTACGGGTATATACCCGTTTAAATATTGTTGTACTCATAGCTATCACATTCATGTTTAATAAACGGGTATGAAACGGGTATAACGGGTATTGCGGATAACAAGCCTTAAAACAATCATTTTTGTCAATAAAAACCTCACTTTTATTATTTTAACTATATATTATATATTAATTAAATAATTAAACGGGTAAATGGATAAACGGGTAGAGGTATACATGTACCCGCCCCATTTATTAATGGGTAAAACGGATATGGGTAAACGTGTATAATTTTTTAAATGGATGTACTCATACCTATACCTGCTTATTAAATGGAACAGATAAACGGATAATACCCACTCCAATTACCTCCCTAGTTTTAGTCATGTTTATGGAACTAAATACAGAATACGTAAAGGATTTTAATGCTCGAGTAGCCAAGTCATTTCACGCTTAAAAGTCAAAACTGGTTGGACATGGCTGCCTGCCTATGAAACCATGAAAACATTTCTTATGGATTTTTTTCACATTAAGTTGAGGAAGTAATGAAGTTCCACTTTCAAATCTGACATTTTCCCCAATGCTCAGGAAGTTATTTGTTAGATTTCCCAGAACTTGTATTGTATGTATTACAATTTACAATGGACTTGTATTGTTACAATACTAAATTTCAAAAGGTCAAACTTATCTAGGACTGAGATTAGCCCTCCAAATACGGAAGCTTAGATACAAGAGTAATCATGGATTAATGAAGTTTGAGAGAGATTCAGGAATTGAAGTGAAGCCCTGACTACCCAAACACTGGAAAATGATCTGCATGATGGGTAAAAAGGAACGTTTACATTCAAATTCAAGATAATCATTGTATTTGTAGTAATGCTAGGAAAGTAGGAAAGCTACAATAAATTTTGCAGCATTGGATCAAATATTCAAACAATATTAAAACTTTCAGCATCCATCTTCATAGTTCCCACGCATATTAGGTGAATGAAATATGGTGTACCAGCGTCAAATCATTCGTCACGCAACCAGTAAGTTAGCACTTAGCTGAAAAAGATCATGTTAGTATCTAGCAGATTGATCAGAACGGAAGAATATATACAACACCACAAGAACACTGGTTTGGAGGAAAATTTCGAAGTTCGCCACAAGAACATTTTACTAGCACTCAAGATTTAAAAGCTCCATCTTAGGGAACAAAATGAAGAGAAAAATAATACAAAGTTACGAACACATTCCACAGCCAAAGGTCCGGGCTGTTGAGAGTTGAGACCCACATTCCACCACCCCACTTGACCAACCAAACAAAGGGACAAACCTACCACACAAAAAATGAAATAAATACAAATCCAAATTATGTGTACAGGTCAGTTAGACTACTTCTGTTGAAGCTTAATTTCTACAAATCCCAGCCATCCCCACGGCTACCGAAGCCCCACTTGCGGTTAGCGACGGTTCCATAAATCTCTGAGAACTTGTTGAGGCACTCTGACCGTATATTCATATGCACTTGAGTGTTCTTACTAATAGCTACTCCCGAGAACTTTGAAGTGTCCACCGCCCACATTGGTCTTACATACTCAACTGTCCGCTCTGACGAGCTCGAGTTCACATATAAGTAATTCAGGAGCACGTCCTCACAATTGAATTTCTCGTCCACGAACGCCCGTCCCTCCTCTGCTCCTTTGCTCCAGTACTTCTCAAAGGCCCATTGCTGATCCACAAATGCTGCTCCAGTCAATATCATGTTATAACCTTTTTGTCTTCGAGCGTACCTCTCATTGCGGTACTCTAATGGCTTTCCATCAGCAAGACGTGGATAGAATCCCACCATCCTATCGGGGTACTCCCTCCATACCCTGAATCCTCGTTCCACGTCATCACACGTCATCATGATGTCGTCATCAAGTTCAAGGACAGCCTTTGTCTTTATTTGTGTATCCAGTCTAAAGCGGTTGTTCAGAGAGTTATGTTTCTCAATTCTAATTCTTACAGGAACAGCAGAGTCTAAGTCCTCAAGGTTGGGTGGCTGACCCTTATTCCATACCACCACAATCTCCTTCACGGATGAGCATCTAGAGTAATGCTTCACAAACATTTTAAGATTCCAAATCCGAGCATCATATGTCATGGTTAACAGAGTGAACTGAGAGTATTGCCCTTTCCAAGGATAAGCCGCCTCTGCACCATTACCACCATTCAAATGATGAATGGCAGAACACGCAAAGCCAACTCCAATAAGAAATACTACACCCAGGGCTAACCCACCTGAACAAGTACTCGGCTTTATTCTTCCTTGCAGAAACGTATTCAATCTGGTCATACGGGCCAACAGCCAACTCATTTTCGAACAGAAACGAGGATACTGTTCTGACACCTGCAAAACATCACTCCTCTTTCCTGAGATGGGGAGGCACTGGCTGAGAACTAAAACACACCTAACTGCCCCAACTAGCACGCCTACCAACAGAACCAATGCAATCAAGGCTATCATTGATGTGTAACCCTTTACACGTCTCTCAAAAGAATCACCTGAAGGAACCCGGTCCCCATCTACAACAGCAACCCATTCCCCGGAAGATAGTGGCTGTGCATCTACATGGTGGTAACGTGCTCCATTCCATGCATTCCGGCCTTTTTTGGATTCTTCCAATTCCAGAGGAATCTCTACTTCTTTGTAAGCATCTGGAGTCAGGAGTTCAACCTTGAATGCACGAATTCGGCGTCCATATGTCTCTCCACAGTCTTGTCCGGTTCGGTAGAGGTCACCATTATAATGGAATGGTCTGCCAGCATTTCGAGCACCTAAGCTCTTACGGATGTTATGGACTGGATTCTGCTTATGGGGTTTCCAAGGACCGAGAGGTGATTTGCTATACCAGATCTCTAGTTCTCCATTTTTTGTAGCACCAAAGCCACTGAAATCGGATCCAAAAAGCCAATACCAATTCTGATGTTCCACAATGAAGGCATCTATGAGGGGTTTCTGAAGGATGATTTTTTCTAATGTCCACTTGAGGGGAAAATCCAATGCCCTGTAGAGGCGAAGATCACCTTTATGGTTACCTTCGGGCATCATATATAGCTGAAAATATGAAGACGTTAGAAGATACATCAAAAAAGTTAAAGCTAATAAGATCAGAAATAGGTCTTACCTGGCCATCATAGTTGAATACATATGGATAGGAAAGATGCCAATCTTCATCTAATGCGACACCTAAATAACTCCAAGTTGCACCATTATCATCACTTTCTGCGACGCCAATATCTCCTTGAAGTGTGACAGAGTTCTTAGTCTCAAAAAACAAATAAAAAGTGTCCCCCTGAAAGAAGCTACTGTTAGGGGGAGAAGTTTTTTGCTAAAAAAAGTGTCAACGACAAAATAAAAGATAAAACACACTCAAAAGGGAGGAGTTACAAAATTAAGCACCACAATACAAAGTTCAATGACCTGCAAAGAAAATTATTAACATTGTCGCTAGTGCCTACGACAACAGTAGTTTATCAAGCAGTAAAACTGGTACTCTTGTAGGACTGGCATTTTTTCAGAAACTGAATAGAATTAGCAAGAAATCAAAGTACGAAGCTAACACCACAATCTAGAGGGACAAAACTAGAGGATAGATCAAATTAACAGAAATTTCATTAAAAAAGACAATTCGAGCATGATCCCCTTAAGGACAGCTTCCAACAAATATCGGTCCGAACTCCGGAATTACTGTTGAGAGATCACATCCACTCCTTAAGATGTCATCCTTTCTCTTGATTGTTAATAACTTAATACCACAATCCATTCTATCGTTAGTGAAATCATGATAAAACAGACATGACAAGGTCCCGACAACAAATAAACATAATACAAAACCAAAGGACCCACTAGGAATGTGTTCAACGGTGCCAATTAAGGTTCACCAAATCCTTAGGAACTAAAGTATGTCAAAATTAGGTGAGAAATGGATACTAAATAATCCTGAAAGAATTGCCATATCCACGACACTATACTCAGAGAAAAAAAAGAAGCTCAAATGACGTATTAAGTTGAAGGCTTGAGGCAAATCTCTCTAAATCTCTTCTATGTCCCCCTCCTGCTAATTCCCCATCCTACTCTCTTTCCATTTCTCCAACCCCACTTTCCTTCCTCTCACATGATTGTGTTCCTCTAATAGCATGGAAACATTCCAAGAAAAGCAAGCCAAGCAATAAACTTCACTCCAACAACAAAGTCTACCAATCACATGACATGTCATTTCTGTCCCAGACATCTCTCAAAATAAACATTTCACAAACGGAAATTCAAAATTTAGAAACAAACTCACATACAACACTCTTGTGTCTCCTAAGTCACCACCGCAACAGCAAGAATTCATCCACTCAATCAAATCACATGATCCCACACACGTACCAACCAATCCGAATTCTCAAACTAAACACGAAACCATCGAAACTCACTAACCCGGACGAAGAGGAATGGATCAGCGACGAAATTGCTCGGGTTTCCGGCATCCGAAGGTAAAGCGCAGGTAACCACCGGATTGGCGACCGGCCAAGCAGAACTACCGTTCCTCCACACATCCCTCTGCAACCAAAAAAGACCTCCTAAAACCCGATTTTTTCTATTAAAAAAAGAGGATATTTTTTTCCCTTACGGATTCGATGGGGCGGAGGGAGAAGGGAGAGTGGCCGAAGAATATGCCGATGGACCATGATCCTTCCGGGTCGGGGCGGCAGCCGAGGGAGGGGTAAGAGTAGGTGGGGGAGAGGACGAGCCAGGAGTAGACGGAGGCGGAGGCGGCGAGGAGGAGGAAGGAGACGATAAGATAGAGGAGGGTTGGGGAGTTGGACCACCGACGGTGGTGGTGGTGGTGGTTCTGATGCCGCATCTCCAATGGGAGAGGGTTAGGGCTAGGGTTTGGGTGGAAAACGAAGCATCGGTCGAGGCCACCGATGTTTGGTTGGCCTCGTGGACTCCGTTCTGGTTCTTTCCTGCTCTTTTCTTTCTACTTTTGAGTTTTTTTGTGTGGATTTGTTTTGGACTTTAGACTTTTGTTGGCAACTTCTCGTGATATTCGTAATTCGTTATCGTCTTACTGTTATATTTTTCTAATCGGATTTTTTTTTTAGACCTGACTTGTTAGAATACTAATAAATGAAAATGATGATATAGTTTGGAAAGTAGATAGATTCCATTTTTGAAACCGAGATCAGTTGGGGGAAATCTCAAAACGTTCGTTATCGTCTTTTTTCGGGGCAACCAGTCAACCCCAAATACCCAGGAATGAACTCCAAATATTAGCGAAAGTTCTAACAATGGTAAAAGTAATTACAATAATAATTGGTTATGTAATTTGTTGATTGTTGTGAAATAATTAAAAAAGAAAGTAAAAGAAGATAATATGGAGGAAAAATAATGTTGAATTTCTAGGTGAGTCTAGACATTGTTAAAATGAGAGTTTTGAGAAACTGAGGGGGTTTGGGCCAATTTGAGGTGACAGAAAGATAAAGGAACTGACGCAAATGTTGGGTGCATGCGATTCCAAGCACCACTATGGATGCTCTCACGTACTCGACTAGGAGTCTGATAAAGATGTGACTTGTTGATTGAATGGGTTAATACACTTGTGGTATATCTTTTCGAGATCGGTAAAATATTTGATTTGTTCTCCGTCAGAATGTGACATCGTGATGATTTGCTTTTATCTACTTTCAAATCAGTTCATGACATTGCGAGGTATAACCACGGTGTCGTATATAAAAGATAGATAAATTTTGCAATCGTCTAATATGAAATTTGCCACTTTAAACGCAAAACCTACATGAAGATTCTCAAAGCAAATTCGAGTATCTATGTTTCAAGTGGCTCAATATTTAGGAAAAATCACACTTCGACTTTCTCTTCAAAATATGCTTATGTTTCAATTTCTACCCAAATGCCCCTATCCTTTAAAAAAACCAAAAACCTCTCTCTCGAAACCCTTCTCTCTCGCACTTGACCCCTCGATCGAACCCAGATCGAGCTTCCATGTCGTAGTCGAACCCAGATCGGAGAACAACTGCTCTATTCAATGTTCATGCAACGCCTAGGCGACCGGGTGCGTCCCGTCGCCTGGGCGATCGTGCGACCGCCCAGCTCTGGGCGGTTATTTTTTTAATATTTTTAAATCAATTAAATTTGATAAACTAATTTAAAAATTAGGAAAAATCGGGAAAAATAGGAAAAATGCACAAATATTATATAAAAATATCATACATGTTTAGTCTTCAAAAAGACACATAGTTCATCGACCAAGGTCTCACTAGGCACCCCCTCTACCCACCTAAGCACTTAGGTATACAATTTATTGCTTAGTAGTACGATTACAAAGGTAGTTGACTAACTCAGAGTTCATACAATAGCAGATAAGAAAGAAATTAGAATTACAAGCTAACTAACTAATTCCATTGGACACATTGATCTAATGTCCAACTGGGAACTATATCAAATCCTCCACCACCATCAGAGTCGTCGAAGTGGTTCTCGTTCGGATTGTCGACGTAGACATCATCTTCTTCAGTTTCTTCATCTTCGGATTGGACATATTGCTCGTCGATGTTCATCGGTGGTTGAGAACTCGATGCACCTGGATCTCCAGGACTAATGTGAACGATGACATCATCAATGCCAACACCTAATAACGGCATGTCAGATGCAGTGGACGTGGATCGACGAAAGCGTCTCTGTGAAGAATAATGTCCTAAAGCTGCTTCCTCGACATCGGCTCATGTAAGCTCCTCTCCAGCGAAGACCGGATCTTCAGTTTCTACCAACCATGGATGCTCGTCGAAGAGATCGTAGTCCACACTGATGGGGTCATAAAATTCAGGCTTCTCCATCCTTTGCTGAAACATTTGCCTTAACTTTTGGTTGTAGTTTACATACACCAAGTCATTCATCTTCTTCACAGCCAACCTGTTCCTTCTCGTTGTGTGCAACTGCTCGAAGACACTCCAATTCCGCTCACAACCTGATGTCGAGCATGTCAATCCCAGCACCCTCAGCGCCAACCTCTGTAATGCGGTCTCTCCCATGTCTGAGCCATAAGATTGTCACCAATCTATAGATTTTCTTTCTGTCCTTTGTCTGACGACCATATCCCTAGAGACCATTCCAAGTGAGTTCTTGTAATGATCAAGTAAACCGCAAATATTGTCTTGCTCTTCAGGAGTGGGGACTAGACGCTCTACGACATCCATGAATCCAGGCATATGCTCATTGAAAGATACATTTCGATCTTGAGGTGGAATGGAGAAGAAGGTATCAGGGTTCAGTAAGAAACCAGCTGAGTGTAGCGGTGAGGACATCATCTTCCTTGGACTTCACCTTGTGTCAATGAGGTCGATGACTTGCTTGTACAACCTCGGGTTTCCTTCAAAGTTCCTCATCATTTGTTCTTTGGCTTTCTCCATTGCGTCATGTAGATATCTCATCGATGATTTCTCATCGCCGTCAACAAGTCTAAGAACCTGGACCATAGGTTGTGAGGCCTTCAGTGCCTTCACGATGTTGGTCCAGAAGCCACTTTGTAGAATGGTCTCGGCAACTTCAGTAGAGATCTCCTTATTTTTCTTGTTCTTTAACCAACTTGCATTAGGATCGTTGTACTCCGGGGAAACAACAAAAGGCTCGGAGTCTGTCTTTCTTCAGAAACAACCTTTGCAAAGTCAGAAAGACAGTGACAAATCTCGTGGCAGCAGGGCGTAGCAGGTTCCCTCCAATGGCAATTCGCATCATCTTCAACAACATGGAATGGTTGTTGAAATGTTTGATGATCTTACGAGCTAAAACAATAGTCTTCAAAAACAGCTTGTCAATATCCTCCAAGATGAGAGCGATGCAATGCGCTGCACAGAGAGTCCAAAACAATCTCTTTTTTTGCTTCAACATCCTACCAGCAAGTACGTACGCGGTGGCGTTGTCGGTGACCACCTGAACAACATGTTCTTCGCCAATCTCGCCAACTACATTGTTCATCAGCTTGTACAGGTAGTCTGCGGTGTAAGATGTAGGATTTCATGTTTAATTATACATATATATTTTTCGAATTTTCATGTATAATAAGGATCTATTACAATTTTCTTCGATTTATTTATGCATGCATCGGTTTGTTTTAACAACTAGTTTCAAAAACTTATTAAAACAAACACAAAGGGACTCCGAAATTCATACCTAGAAGTTCTCAAAAACTTCTTGACGTTTCAGAGACGTTGAGGAAGCCAATCTTCGCTTCTCGTTGCGCCGGATGCCTCCGAGTGTTCACCGAAACCCTAAACAAGGTTGGAGAGAAAGGAGCTAGCAAATCGATCTCCAAACAAGCTTAGAATCTAGCTACAAACCCCTTCCTTAGCCTCTGAGATTTCTCCTTCCAAAGACTTAGAAAACTAAGAGAATTTTCGTGGGTTTTTGTGGTGAATTAAGAGAGAAAATAATTATTGAATTGTGTAACCCAATTAGGGAGAATAAGGACCTATTTATAGGTTCCAATCTTACTCTTAATCATGGTTATTCTTTAGCCACGTTTTTCTTTACATTTTCTCTCATAAATTAATTCCTTCATGTATTACATGCACCCACAAAACGTTTGACCAAGTTTGGAGCTAATCCAACCATCAATTAAATTAATCTCTTAATAATCAAAGGCAGAAAATCAATCGTTGTTCGGTTGACCGAGACCCATTCGGTTAACCGAATATGTCACGATTGGTTGACCGAGTACTAGACGGATGATCGATTCTTAAAGGGAAAAATTCTCCTTAACCGATCGGACGAATTCTCGTCTAAGACCGAGTGCCATTCGGTTAACCGAAAATATCGGAACTTAACATTATTCGGTCGACCGATTTTGGTTCGGTACACCGTACCAAAGTTCCAGGCACTTTGGTCAAGTTCGGTCAATCAAATATGACTATCCGTTCCATGTTCGGTTTACCGATCCACAGATCCTTCGGTCGACCGAACCTCAACGGATTACCGAACTTTTACCCGATTTTGCCTTTTTCAAATTTTGGATTTATTTCCAACAAAATTTGAATTTGAGGGGGTTTTAGCAAATTCACAACTTATGCAATGTATTATCCTATGCAACAATAAATTATTGCACCCCATAATATATGCATCTCATATGAATTTATCATGACTCTAATTATGTTTATATACAACATAATTGATTTTACTTGTTCACCACATGTGTCATATTTTCTATGAGAAACCCGACACATCATATGAACCAAAAATCAAGCTTCTTGTTTCCCGGTTTCTTGCGGTGTGACCTATGGGAGGATCTAGACTAAGTTGGCAGTGATATTAAGAGCTTAATATCACAAGCTATAAGCGGTATCTAGCTACACATTATAGCTCCCAATTAGTTAGATGTCTTAATTCCACTCGAACCAAAACCCGATCCATTTAGTGATGGAGTGCACCACTTGTGTCCGTCCCTTGCCTCATGATATTAAGAATACACACAAAGTAGTATTGTGTCATCTTTGTATTAGTATTCACTTCTTGATCTCTTTAAGCTAGTTATAAATATGTGACTTAACTCAAATCACATTGTGCACATTATAACTTTGCTTTATCAATGGGCCCACTAATATCATCACTCAATTAAGAGGGGCAATGATAATCTTTTGACTAACTATCTTCTCCAACAAAAGTTGTACTTAACCAACCAATGCCTTTACACTACACTGATCGATAGTTCAAGACACTGATCTAATTAAGTATTCCTTAAGTGATTAGATATAAGTCTCATATCAAAGGACCAAAGACACAGTAAAATATTAATGACACAGAAACACATTTCTATAATATTTTACTTATTATGTCTATTCAGTATACAAAAGTAATATTTTCCTCTTTTGCATACCCGTGTTGTCACTCACTTGTAGAGCTACAATGATCTATGACCAACACGACAATCTTAACTTGGTAATTAATGTTCCATGTTAATTACCATGATTGCGAATATCTTTTGTTTTATGTAAACCAATATCTTTTAGAGCTCTACGGTTAAGGACCAAGAGTCTCTTCCTTAACACTTCTAAAAGACGAATAACATAAACAAGGAACAAAATGATTTCTCATTCAATTCATAATAATTGACATTTAAAAGTAAAACTTTTAGAACACATTCCCTTCATAAGAGTGACCGGAAGCATCTACAGACCTCATGAACATGGTACATGTTGGACAATTTACTAGAAAATTGATTATATTCCTACCGGACCTATCAGTCCAGCCATCCGTCATCAACGTGCACCCGTATGTAACTCAATCTTGTCTGTATGACTCTAGTATACTTCTAGTGTAGTCAATTTCATGTTTAAGGTACGACTCACTAACTTCATGATACAACATGGGTTTAAGTCTGGGTCTGTAAGTACAAGTAGCGGATATTACGTCCTTCCACTCAGGCGTCCTTACAGTGTTGAATGATATACCACATCTATAGAAAAGCCTAGACCATTTTTGATTAATTGTTTTCCTATCTTCTTTTTTAAAGGTTCTTTCGATGGTTGTTTGTTGGGAGCCGGAAACCACGTCCTTCCCACGTCCGCAAAATGGTCCCCACAAACGTTTTTTGTCTCTTTCGAGAAGGAACGGGGCGAGGACGCGAGATTGGGGTCCGAGCAGAATCGGAACCCGACCCGGTTTCCAGATCAAATTCTATATTTTCTATGTCTACATAATCATCAAGACATACATTTTCGTTTTGTAATGTCCTACTGTTTCTAATGATGTATGCAGTTATTTCTTGTTTAACAGAGTCAAGAACTTTATCACAAGGTGTAGCATTGTTATCGGGTGTGTGTGCAAGATGTTGTTTGTGATGAGTTATACCACCTCTAGTTTCCTTACCACATAACTCACAGACAATGCAATTTTTATCATTAACACTAATGTAATGGGCAGTATTCCATCCGGGGTCATTTGTACGGGTAAGTTTTAGGTCATCGTAACTCTCGTGATGCATGGGGAGACTAGTGTCGGGTACGTAAGACATATCTTAAAACTATAGTAATATAAAAATTTAGACTGATATGAAAATAAAATATTAATTCTAAAGAGAAGTTAGAAAGAGTGCACTTGACTGAATTTAGACTGAATGAAGAACCGGATCGGAGACTTCACTTTCCAACTTCAAAACTAAGCATCAGACCGGAGACTTAATCGCGGAAACTTAATGATTAGGAAACTTAAAGATTAGAATAGAATGATGAAGAAGAAGAGAATGCGATATGTGTGAAAAATGAAGAGGTTTGGAGGGGTTTATATAGGATTTGGGGTAATGACAATCTTGTAATTTTTATAAAAAAAACAAAAAAAACTAACCGTTGGAGACTAGTTTTGGTGCACTCTAACAGGAACATAACAAGAGAGCTGAATTCCATTACGCAGAAAAATCTTTTTGTGCTTTCCCCAACGATGCTGAATTTTCTCGTTGCTGAATTTTGTCGGTCTTTGTTCCAGCTTGGCCAATTTCCCCTAGATGACAAATATTTAGAATACTCATTGAGGTTTCATTGTCCGTTGATATTTTACTGTGTTCTTTTTATCTATCGAGCCTTCAATCCACCAAGTAAGTAAATGATTTTTTTACACATGATTTTTCTACAGTTTTTATTTATGGTTTATTAATTAGTTTTGTTTTCTCGCAGTGTCCCACTTATCTGAGGACTTGTAGTTGGTTGGTATGCATACTTTACTATCTTTCCATTACTTAAATTTCATATGATGTATTTCTTGTCTTTATTGTATGCAAGTCTATATATGGTGGTTGCACATTGATTATACTTGGGTATCCTCTGCAGATGATAATGACGAAGATACTTGGGAACTCTCTCTAGGGCTGTCAATCGTGTCGTGTCGTGTGCTAATCGTGTCGTGTCAACTCCTATATATAAGCTCTAGGTGTTGCGCCGTATCCGACCCATTTAATAATCGTGTTGCTAAATTTCTGCCGTATCCAACCCATTTATAATCGTGTTGCCATATCCAACCCGTTTATACCCGATTATTAAACGGGTTACTTCGTGTACACGTTTAACACCGCTACCGTTTACACCATTTAACACACGTTTAACACACAATTATCCACTCGTTCAGAGTTCAGAGTTCAAACTCCAAAGTTTCAAACCAATTATATATAATTGGTAAAATTATAAATATGACATTCAGTTATTAGAATTTGTTTATTATAATTTATAACTTATATATTACTTATAGACTTGTCGGTATTAGTCGTGTATTAATCGTGTCGTATTCGTAATCGTGTGCCTAATTACCCAATTACTTATCGTGTTTTATCGTGTCTTAATCGTGTTAATCGTTTTTGCAGCAGAAATCCATATCCAACCCATTTAATAATCGTGTTGCCGTATCCAACCCATTTATTAATCGTGTTCAAATTCTCAATCCATATCCGCTAACTTCGTGTCGTTTTCGTGTCGTGTTATCGTGTTTCGTGTAAAATTGACAGCCCTAACTCTCTCGATGAAAATGAAGATTATGCATGAATTTCCATCGTTCTAGTTTTACTCTAGTTATTTTCTATCTACTTGTATTGAAATGGATATCGAAATGGATATCCTAACGGCCTTAAAATTCTTTAGTTTACCGGCCGGCACGACTGGGCAACACCCAGGCCACGCCTTGCGCGCGGCTAGGCCAACGCAAGGGCTAGTGACGCAACGATGGTCGGAGCAGGCGAGGTGCGAGTTTGTGGGCCTAGGTGAGGCACGAGCAAAGCACAACGAGCGAGGCTGCTTCGTAAGCGTTAGTGTCATAGGTTGAATTGCTATTCGAAAACTCGTGTCCTTGCTTCTAGCGTGAGTTGGGGGTGACGGTGGGTGCGTTTGGCACGCTACCCAGGGATGGTCGAGCGAGCATGTGTGTCCTTTAGGATTTCGTGTCCCAATGTATGTGTATATTTTAAAAAAATTAATACAAGCATACATGATCGATTTCATATTTTCAGCAATTTTATGTACATTATTTTGTGTTTATTCTAATATCATGCAAACCTACATATATTAAAATAAACAAACAAGAGATGATCATACTCAAAGGTTCTCTAAAACCTTTTCGAAGATCCGGAGTTCCGTTGCCCGTCGAATCGTCCGACGATTCGCCTCCAAGTGTTCACCAAACTCTAAACAAGATTATAGAGAAATGAGCTAGCCAATTCAATCTCTAAATCAAGCTAATAACCTATTTATGCTCCATGAGAATTTAATCTCCAAAAGCTTGAAATAATTAAGGAATTTTTGGATGGATTAATATGATGGTCAGGGAGAGAGAAATTTATGCATTAATTAAAACAAGGAGGGAGAGAAGACATATTTATAGAATCTCCCAACTCCACATCATGGGCTAACTACTAACCCATGATCTCTTATTTTCTCTCCTTAAAATCAATCGCAATTTGACACATAATCATCAACATCCACATTTAACCATAATTGGAATAATTCCAATACATGATTAATATTAATTCTTTATTAATTCAGGCAAAACCGTATTAACCATTTTTTAACTTTTACCAAATTTTGGATTTATATCCAACAAAATTTGATCTTTGGTTTTTTTTAGCAATTTCATATATCATGTAATATATTATCCTATATAATGTTAAATTATTACACCTCATAATATATACATCTTATATGAATTTATTCATGATTCTAATTATGTCAATTTTCGTGACATATTGATTTTATTGATTCACCACATGTGTCCATTTTCAAATGAAACCCGACACATTATATGAACTCAAAAATCAAGCTTTTTGTTTCCTAATTTTGTGGTGCGACCTATAAGAGGATCTAAGCTAAATTGATAGTGATATTAAACACCCAATATCTAAAACTATAAGCAGTATCTAGCTACACATTATAGTTACCCAATTAGCATAGATGTCTTTGTTCCACTCGAACTAAACACAATACATTTAGTGATGTAAGTGCACCACTTGTGTTCGTCACTTGTCTCATGATATTAAGAATATATACAAAGTAGAAACGTGTTACATTTGTATTATATTCATTTTTTGATCTATTTAAGTTAATTATAACTATGTAACTTAACTCAAGTTACATTGTACACATTATAATTTTGCTTTATCAAAGGACCCACTAATATCATCACTCAATTAAGAATGGTAATGATAATCTTTTGACTAGCTATCTTTCGAGCATAAGTCGTGTTCAATCAACAATTGTCTTTATCATTATACTCATTGATAACTTTTGACAATAATCAAATTAAACACTCCTTATGTGAAAAGATATGAATCTCATATCTTAGGATTCAAGACACAATAAAACATTAATGACACATAACACAATTCCATAATGTTGTACTTGTTAGGTTTATTCAATATATAAAAGTAATCTTTATCTCTTTTATATACTCGTATCGTCAAATATTTGTAGAGCTACAATAATCGATGACCAACGCAACAATCTTATCTCGGTAATTAATGTTTCATGTTAATTACCACGATTGTGAATAACTTTTGATTTACGTAAACTATTATATTTTAGAGCTCTACGATTAAGGATCAATAACATCCTCTCAACTCACTTTTTTCTCTTTCCAATATTATTCACCTCTTACCCACGACAACTCATTTCTCTCACACACATCATCTTTTATTTCCACTAACTTTTATTCTATTCAAAATCAATTATATTTACCCAAAACATTAATAATTCAAACCAATTATATATTAATTACCAGATAATTATTATTACTATTAATAAAGCAAATACATATTTACTTATGTAGCACAATACAACAAAATATTACATTACCTAAATATTACATTACCTAAATTTCAATATCAACTACAAATTATTTACAAAATAATAAATACCCAACTATTTTCAAAATAATACCTCCAAATCTATTAAACACAATTATATACCCAACTAAAAAATTAAAACAAATAATAATAATAAACCAACCGGGACGCGACACGTCGACCTGGTCGTCCCACCCTTTTTTGGGACGATCCGGTCGTCCCCGGATCGGGGATCGTGATTAAGTGTAATATTCTTTATCCAGCTATGGTTAATCAAATGGAAGGTATTCACATCAATGAGCCCCTGAGCACAGGTTAGGAATTTTTTGGTTCTTTTAAAATCCTCCCACTTCAATTTTTCCTAACAACCTTACCGGTTGCTCTAATTGTATTTCTCTCTCCACTTTTCTAGTTAATTTCTTGGTTGTGAAAGGTAGAGTCCAGTTGGTGATGGTGCAGATCCATCAACAGAAGCCCGTAGCTCAGATCTCAGACCAGTGCCAAACGATGAATTGGCCGAGTTCATTTGGGTTGACATGCTTGCTACTGGTTATAGTAGGGTTGAGCTAGCAGATGCGATCTACCAAACATTTGGAGTGTAATGTTAGTCCTATACGTAGTGTGTGTTAACTTAGACAATGGTTGTGATAAACTGTTTTATGTGTTCATGTGCTTAAGATACATGTTAACTTAATTGGCATTACGTTACTTTGTTTGGTAAATGTGTGTTTGGAAATGAAATGTTAGTGTTGAATTTAGGTGAACATTTGCTGCGTACAGGAGTTGGATACTAGCAGGAGTTCAGGTGATCATTTGCTGCGTACAAGAGTTGAAAATAAAATGTTAACTTGCACTGCAATGGTTCACATCATTATTCAACGCAACCAAAACAACCATCAATACTACCACATTAATAACATTCAACTTGAAAATACGTACAAATACAACACCATGCTATCACTACAATGGTTCTTGCACAACAAATACTCAAACTTCAACTCAAACCATTACACATTACAAAAAAATAATAGCAACAAAACACAACTACTCAAACCACAACATCAAATAACCAGTCAATTAAGTGCAACCCAAATCGACAAGCACAAAACCACACCACAGACCACTCCCAACAGAAACACCTCAGTCGGCCATATCTGACTACATGTTGGACAAGGATTTGCAGGGGTGCGCCAATGTGGTTGTCGAATCAAACGCAGCCAACATTTATTCCGTAAATTACAAAAACACTCATTCAACAAGTGCTTATGCTCTTCCAAGCGATGCTCAAAGACATCAAAGCGGTTGTCCAACTCTGAATTCTTTCGATCGTGGTCCGACACCCACATGAATACCCACGATCCTTTGAAGTCTAAAATACACAAAACTTTGTAATTGTCATTTCATTGAACACCTTAAACACAACGAAGTAAAAATTACTTAAATCCAACACCTTAAACAAATTTGTAATTGTCATTTTATCGAATTTCCGAATTACTAAACGTAATTCCAAAATTACTTAAATCGTACGTGTGAATTACCATTTTGTCATTCTCTTATTTCTACTTATATATCTTTTCATTTCATTCTCATACTATCACTCTATCTTCATCTTCCTCTCATAATTATTAAAAACAATGTCTCGGAGGTCAGGAAACGAGTCAGCAGACACCCTGGTGCACTAGAATATGGTAAAATGTCCAACTTCTTTTTAGTAAAAAAATAAAAAATTAGGGGGCGTTCGCCAGAGCCGCCCCTATGACGGTGGCGTTTGGCGTAGACGCCCCTATATTTTTTAATAAAAAATCTTAAAATTACACATTGTGTTATCTCAAAATATTACAGATTCCGTTTGAAGATTTTTGGTATTAATGGGTAGGATTACGGTGAGTTTTTTTGTAAGTCATGAAGTTTTACCAAATATCACATTAACATGTCGATCAATGACATGAAATTTTTTGGATCTTGAAATTTTTGGATCTTCATCACTTGCAGACACTCATTGTAATCGAACTCTTTACCATCGAAATCTTGCAACGGAACCTCAAATAATTTGAGATAACACACCGTATAAATTTAAGATTTTTTTAATTTTTTTTGGGACGGACGTCTGGGTGTTTTAACATTAGGGGCGTTTTACCCAGACACCCCGATCAATTTTTTTTTTGAAATTCGCGTGATTCAGACAATTTGTTAGACATTTTGTGATGTTGGTACTAGTAAAGTTATGAAAACTTAGACAAAAGTCTTAGTTCAAGAGACGGGACAAAATGAGTATTAAATGAATTGTGAAAGTCAAAATAGTAATTAGACACACGATTTAAGTAATTTTGGGATGACGAATAGTTGTTTCCTAAATTTTCGAAAACTATAAACTTATGCCTGTAACTATGACTCTAGTGAGAGGTGTACACCGCCGACCAGAGATCGCAATGGCAGTCTGAGGGCTTGCGAGTTACGTTGAACAACGTATTGGAGGTCGAACTCATTTCACAAGTAAAATGAGGTGATTTTTGAAGAAAAAATACCACTAATAAATTTCAAGGAGAGAGTATCTTCAAAGAGACAAGTGAAATGAGAGAAGAAAAGGAAAAGATCTTGAAGAAGAATATAGAAGAGGGATGAGGTCGTTGAGCTTGGCGGGAAGGGGTTGGAGAATTGGCGGGAGTAATTAGGGAGGCAGTTAGGGGGTAATGGACGGAAATCAGTGGCAACGACAAACATAACAAGCCGAGCTACATTAACCAATGCTGGTGATTCGATAGGGTTCAATAACATAATGAAACGTGCATCAAGGTTAGCTAAAAAATCGAACATGTAACATCTATACTCCTCACACCAAATCCAGGATGATTGGTTGGTCTGTCAATATCAATTACGGTAAGCTTGACTCGGATCGTATGAATTCGACACATCAGTACATCACACATTCTTTGATTAAAGAATAAGGGAACTACTAAACGTCGCTCCAAAACTACTTAAATCGCCCCTTGAAATTACCAAATTGCCCTTAACAATATATTTAATACCCATATCGTCCCGTGTCTTTAAACAAGGTTATTGACTCAGTTTTACTAACATTCCTAGTACCAACACCACGAAAATGTCTGGCGAAACACCTAGACCAGGCGAAGTAACGGAGGCGGATTTTTTTTTCCGACACGAGCGTCTGGCTAAGACGCCTGTACCATCGTGGAGGCGTCTGGCTAAGACGCCTCCACCATCGTTGAGGCGTCTTAGCCAGACGCCTCCACGATGGTGCAGGCGTCTTAGCCAGACGCCTATACCATTGTCTAGGCGTCTGGTTAAGACGCCTCGACCATGGTGGAGGCGTCTTAGCCAGACGCCTCCACGATGGTACAGGCGTCTTAGCCAGACGTCCCATTTTTTTTAAATTTTTTTTCAAATTAAAATTATACGGTGTGTTATCTCAAATTATTTGACGTTTCTTTGCAAGTTTTCGGTGGTAACCGGTCGGATTACAATGAGTTTTTTTGCAAATGATAAAGATTCAAAAAAATTCCAGATCCAACATTTTTTAAGTTCCAAATCCCCCGGTGGTAAAACATCATGACTTACAAATACCACCTCGACAGGTCGTTCGGGGGTCTCGCTCCCCGGTGAGCGAGCGGCATTCCACCTCGCCGGTGAGGTGGCGGGGGTGGCAAGGGGGCAGCGCCCCCTGGAAATTTTTTGGATTTTGAAATTGTTGGATCTGGAAATTTTTGAATTTTCGGTGTACCGAAGAGGTATCGGTCATCCGAATATAGTAATTATTAACTTATTAATTAATTTAACAGTTATCTAAATTTATAATCATTTATCTTTTTAAAAAATAATAAAAAATTACGGGCGTCTGACGGAGCCGCCCCCACGTAGGAGGGGGCGTCTGGCTAAGACGCCTTCCCCATGGAGGAGGCGTCTTACACAGACGCCTGTCCCATGGGCGGAGCGTCTGGGTAAAACGTCTCCCCGATGGGTAAGGCGTCTGGGTAAAACGCCGCCCCCATGGGGAAGGCGTCTTAGCCAGACGCCCCCTCCTACGTGGGGGCGGCTCCGTCAGACGCCCGTAATTTTTTATTATTTTTTATTATTTTTTTATTAAAAAGATGTTAGATGTTTTACCAGATTCGAGTACACTGGGGCGTCCGTTAGTTCATTACTGACCTCCAAAACATTATTTTTTATGATTATAAGAGGAATATGAAGAGAGATGTGTGATAGGAGGGTAAAATGTCGCGTTATAGCAGTAGAAATGAGAGAAGGGCAAAATGGTAATTTCAAGGGGCGATTTAAGTAATTTTGGGGCGATGTTTAGCAATTCAGAAGAATAAAGTCACGACACGTCTAACTTTAAAGTTGTCGGTACGTGAATATAGATCCATCGGACCATCGTCGTGAGCTCCACGACTTGGTCACGAGTTCTTTTTTTCTCTCATCCACATTAACTTTCTCTCTCCCTAATCCACTTTCTTCTCTTTTCTACATTATTCACATCTTAACCACAACTGGGACGGTCAGATTCTGCTCGAGTCCGGTTCATTTATTAAACAAGTCAAGCTCAAACACCAAAATCTACTCGTTTAATAAACGAGTCAAACCATAATTCGGCTCGGTTAGCTCAATAAGAGCTCGTTTAAGTTTATACACATTACATATATGTCACAAATAAACATATTATTTTCTATATCTCAATTATCTAAAAGTAGAACATATAATTTATAAAATTTTCCATTTATATGCTAATGATATTTATAAAATGTAATTATTATATTTTACAACAAGTTAATCAAACCTTAAACAAACTTAAACGATCTGAAAAACTTGTTGAATTTTTTAAACAAGCAAATGAGTCAAGCGAGCTTAGCTCGTTTAATAAACAAGTCAAGCCCAAACATGACATCTGGCTCATTTATTAAACGAGTCAAGTCCAAACATGACATCTGGCTTAATAAACGAACCAAGCCCAAGCTCGACTCGTTTATTAAACGAGCCAAGTTCAAACACCGTAAGCTCGACTCGTTTAGGCTCGTTTACACCCCTAACCACAACCCACCTCTTTTCACCACGTCATTTCGGAGTCGATCTTGGAAAAAAATAAAAACAATTAGAAAATGTATTTTTTAAAAAAAACTAATTTAAAAAAAATCAAAACAAAAAGAACCAAAAAAATTAATTTAAAAAACGTGTGAATCATTGACGACGTGGTCGTCCACGACCGGACGTCACCCCCGGTATTGATGGTCTCAGTATTCAGTCCCCAAACAAAATACACTTCAATATTAATGAAACAAAACGCTGAAATACCTCTTCTTTAAGGACGGCGCTAAGATCTCTCGTGATGGTTGTTTGACCGTAATTTCTTAAAAAGTCAAGGCAACTCAAGCACGAAAGATTCAAAACAAAGTGGAGAATATAAATTTTGCCACCAACACAACCAAACACCAAACGAGTAGCTGCCGACCAATAATTTGAACAGAATGTCATCTCCAGACTACAATAGTTACCTTCATAAAAGCCTAAAATATAGATAATATGCTTTTCCAAATAAACTAGTTACTTTAATTTTGAAAAAAGAAGAAGCGGAGAGGTGATCAAATTTGCATAAAACTATATACCAGGTTACTTTAAACCCGACATAGACACGTCCATAAATTATAAAAATGTAATAATTTGTTTCAATGCGTAGAATCACACAATCAATACTGGGAATCGAATAATTTATCTAACTACCTGAAAACTCAAATAAAAAGACAGATGCCAAAGAAAGCATCAAACCAGCACTAGAAGTGAGACGTCTGGTTGAGTCTTCAACAACCTCGCCCCACCAGAAACAATAAGGTAACCATCATATAGGAATCACCCAATCCTTTTGGAGCTGCGATGTAAATACCCAGTGGCAGTGGAGAACATCAAAGAGCTTTCACTAGGACAAACACTGGCTTTTCTCCTAATTTGTTCCGCCCCTGCAACATTCATAGAAGATATCACTCGAATAAGAATACAATATGGAATGATATAAATTGATATAAGCAAACACATAACCATATATACCAAAGCTTCTCGTTACATAATCTTCTAACTCTGTACACATAAGCTTTTGTGCAATGTCTTTTACAACGACCCCCAAACATTGTGAAGACAGACAAATTATGCGTTTTTTTTTGGAAAAGAAGAAAGTAATCCTAGTTGTGAAACCACGTGTTGGGAGATTCGATCATGCAACCATACCCTTAGGTAACCATGTGGGCTAACTCAGTCTGTGGCAGGTTCACACAAGACGTTCTGTCACATTCCAACTGATGCTCAGAAGTTGGTTGCACATTCTAACTTATGTCTGCGCCAATATTGACGCATGTTGTAACATGCAAAGTAGTATCATATATCATTATATTATCTCATAGGATCTTTTAAGGAAACGGAAAATCAAAGAGAAGGTTATATGAGCTAAAGATCAATGACAATATACATAGTCACCAAAAATAATAGTGCAAAGTTTCCCTTATAAAGTGTATGCCATTTCAACATTCTTTATGCTTTCTAATAGTGATGCCTAAAATGCTGAAAATTATATAAATAAATAAGGAAAATGTTTCCAAATTGATGTCCATCTTATGTGACACAAGGATTCCATGATGGTAAAAAAAATCCCTGAACTTCATTCATTGTATGTTACGCAACACCATGACTTGAATCAAATGAAATTGAGAAGCAGAACCATAGCTTAATAGACACTTTTTTATTATCACTAATAGTAGGAATTCCTGGTTCAAATCTAATTGCATTTTGGATACGGGATTTTTTATTATTTATAAAAATGAAGTTTGAAAAGTTCTAGTGAAAACCAGTTAACCAACCATTCTCACAGATTTAGAATTTCATTGACTATGCTGATGAAAAAAATAATAAAACAAAATTTGAAGAAAGCCAGATTATCACCTTTAACTCAGATAACTCGATAACACAGGCACATTCAACAACTTCCACCCCTACACGTTCTGCCAAAGCAAACAGAAACATTGTTAAGGAGAGAAAATACAAATACCTTAGGTGAATTTCCATCATGAACGGGAACATACCAAAAGGGAAAATAGTACGTAAATTATGCTTACTGAATTTCAATTGGAGGTATACATTAATTAAAATCCCATATTAGTACTGCCATTGGTCAATTTTCGCTAAAAAATGTGTAATCTAATCATCAGCCTTGTGGGTGAAGGCCAATGACAGAGTTGAGGACAGTAGCGTAAGATTGCACAGAAAACATTGAGAGACAGAAAAATAGAATATATATATTTTGCAACAAATTCAAGTACATAAGCAAATATATGACATAAAAAATGGAAGTGGTAAACTATCTGCAGAAAGGATAAAATAAATTAAAGCCTTGTAGCCCTTGAGATTGGTTGCTTCCTTTATTTATTATCTTTTGCTCTTCATCGACAATTTTACTGAAACAATCAAACAAAATTAGGTAACTTCATTTTTCACACTATCAGTGAAAAACAAATCTTGAATTAGTGAATATAAATCCAACATAAGAAGGAATAACTGTTGGACCAGAACACATCCTGTGATATTTGCCCTGACATTTAGCACTTTTTCTTAAATAATGTTGTAACCTTCCAGCTAAAAATCCACACTAGAAACTTAAATAAGCAATAATTGGAGAATAACAGGAGATATAAATCACCAAGGAGTCTGACTGCAGCACATAATGTGCCACCAGTAGCAATAAGGTCATCTACTATAAGGGCACGTTCTCCACTCTGTACAGCTCCCACATGCATCTCTATACGATCAGTGCCATATTCTAAGGAATACTCTTCAGAAATAACTTCACCTGAATGCCCATAAAAGACAATTAGTAGGGGCAACTGTTAAAAAACAAGATAAATATCCACAATAATATTTCCTTATATCATCTGGTAACGATTCGGGAAGTAGAAACGGGAATATATTGGATAAGAAAATAAACTACCAGGTAGCTTCTTTGGTTTTCTCATGGGGACAAACTTCGCACCAATAGCCAATGCAATGGGTGGTCCAAAAATGAATCCTCTCGCTTCAATTCCTGATGCAAAACATGCAAATTACTTTTTCAGATGCTAGGGACAATCACAAATATAACTTAGATATAAAAAATAGATAAATTGCTCTAACAAATAACACAAAATGTTCAACAACCATGTGCATGTCGTCTTGCAATGTTTTTCAAAGCTACAAACTACACCAAATGATACAAAATTATGTCCATGATGCAACAACTGTCAACTATGCAACCAAACATAGTGCACAACTCTTGGCATATGAAGTGGTCTCACATGTCAAGTAGCGACTCTAAACGGCCTGCAGAAGACCGACCCAACCCACATGTTAACAGAAAATCATTCCAATCCGTAGAGATCATTAATAGTGAATGGTACAATCCAATAACGTCCGCGATATGCAAAGCATCCATTATGAGCATGCCACAATAAAAATAAATCAAACGGATATACAAACCAGAAATGCACTACAACCATAATCATCAAATAGCTTCCAGGAGTTTTGTGAAATTTGGTCAGTCCACCACCTCAAATAAAATCACACTTAGATAACGATAGTGGATTCAAACTCTTTAATAAAGTGTTACACACTTTTAGTGTTTAGCAACATAAGACTATATATTATTTTGCAACAAATTCAAAGCTCAAACATATGGCCTGCACAACTCCAGGCTTGGAATATGAGCAGTCTCACATGTCACGTAGTGACTACACGACACTCACAAAACCAACCAAACCCACAAAATGTTTACAAAACACCACTCCAATCCATACAAATTCACATCACAAGTAAATGGTGCAAAAAGTAGTCTAACATTGCTAAAACACTAAAAAAGTGTCACACTTGCTAATAGAGTTGGATCCACCGTCTATTTCGTAAGTGATTGAGTTTTGTTGAGGTAATGGACCAGCTCTAAATCCCACACATAATTCATGCGATATTCGACACATCGATGTGAGCATTCAATGCATCTATTATTGTAAGCCTCGTTTATTAACTCGAACTTCAAAACACAACTTCAATTTACACGACAAACAATAGAAAACAAATTCAATGAAGCTCCCAAAGCATTATTGGGAAGAGAGAGGAGGGGGGATCTGACCGGCGACGACGGAGATGTTCATGGCGCGGTACCGCTCGACGAAAATGTCGATGGCGTCGTTGAACGCCACCGGGTCCAGAAGCAGCGTGGTGATGTCCTGGAACATAATCCCTTACCACAAACAAAAACAAACTCAGATAAAATAAAAACCAAAAATAGAAGAAAAAAAAGGTAAGAGAAGGATCGAACCGGGTTTCGGGAAGTCGGGTATGACGCGGATGGCGGAGGTGATCCTCGGGATCCGCGGATCGACCTCGTCGTTGGACGCGTCGGCCATGGTTGGGGGAGAGGAGAGAAGATGAGAGTTTGAATAATAATTGGGGTTGGTAGTGAAGTGGGACGATTGGGCCACGTTGAGTTGAGGTCCACTTCTTGTTTCCTCCGATTCACTTTCTTTTCTTTTTTCGAATAATACATTATAGGTTTTTTTTTATGATCCTGATTTTCTGGTGTGTAACGTGTTGCATTTTTGTACCGCGTGCATAGATATTATCGGTAAAATAATAATGTAACGGAGAATAAATTGCTGTTTTTTTTTTGTCTTTGTTAAGATGGGTCTGCTTGTGGGCCGTGCGATTGTAGTTAAGACCGGCCCACATACTCCACATTTATCTTAAACTAGAGCACTAAAGACTACCAAAAAGTATCGGTCCGCATTTATTAAGTCGAAACATATTCAATAAAGTTTACAACGAGTATATAGTTGGTCAACAACAATTCAATTATGATTACAAAAAGGTAGATGTTTTGTGGTTCTTCAATTGCGCCCGTCGAGTCAAGGTTGACTACATATATTGCCTACATAGAATTAGACAATAATCAGTCCGACTATGGCTGCGTTTAACATAATGCCAATGAAAAATTGAAGTTGGTAAACCATTATTATTTGCGGATGATAAACACAAAAGTTAGCAACTAAACCTTATCACGACAACTCTGAAACACAAGTGTTTTAAAAACAAAACAAACAAGCGATCGTGTGTCGTGACAATTTTATAGTGTCTAGTGTGTATCTGTATCAATGTTTTAAAAACCAAACCGTTTTTAACTTTTACCCATGGACAACGTATGGGCTCTGACTTGAAAAATACTATGAATAACTAAATCAAAATAAAAATTTGTCTTACGAACGTTAAGATGAAATAATATTTTTTTTCGATCCTTATCTTCTACCTTCCACGTGCATAATCCCCACCCTCATGCACTACTTTTACACAGGTATTGCTGCAATTGAAATTTGTTTTTGTAACGTAGAGGACGTAAGCAATTAGACAAGAAGACACACATTGCCCCGTAATCCAAGTACTAATTGTTGAAGACAAAACAAATAGTTTTACGTCGAAATATTGTGGTCTAACACAGATAATTGCAGGCACCTGTACAGACAAAAACCAACTTCCAAGCCTCAACCATGTGAGCCGGTCATTAATTAAATGAAACGGATTTTTATATATCCAGTCGTTCGGAGTGACGTGTTGTTCAGAAAATAGTCTCACATTATTAAATACAAATTGTGTGCAACTCTATAATGGAGTTGGATCAATTACTCTTCACCTATGTGCTTAAGTTTTGTTGAGGCGATGTACCAATCGAAATTTAACATGGTATCAGAGCGGGTCGATTGACCTATGTGGACTCACTTCAACCTATATTGTCCACGCGTAGACATGGAAAAAATTTATCTCGGTCACGCGTGCGGGAAAGTATTGAGAAAATAGTCTCACATGCTAAACACAAATTGTGTGCAACACTCTATAATAGAGTTGGATCCATTACACTTCACCTAAGTACTTATGTTTTGTTGAGGTGATGGATCAACTAAAATTAACATGGTATCAGAGCAGATCGATTGACCTGTGGGGCCCACTCCAACCTATATTGTCTACGCGTAGACACAAAAAAAATAATCTCGGTCACGCGTGCGGGGAAGTGTTGAGAAAATAGACTCACATTGCTAAACACAAATTGTGTGCAACACTCTATAATAAAGTTGAATCAATTACCCTTCACTTAAGTGCTTAAGTTTTGTTAAGGTGACGAACCAATTAAAAATTAACACATACGATGATTTTATTCTATCTTTCTTCTCACACTAAACTTTTCAAATCAATATTGCCTTTAAGCTCATCTATTGAATATTGTAACATTGGTTTCAACTTAATTGTTGACGCCTGCCAATATTTTACATATTATGGGCCTTTTGTTTCGACGTACTGGCACTTCTTCCTACCTGACAAGTTAAGAAAGCTAAATTAGTTACTTAAGGACTATCTCAACCCAAGGTTTAAGGTTTAAATCCTAGGAGCTGCAAAACAGCCACTGGGGGTGGGTTGGTGGGTGGGTTCAGCAAACACTACTTACTCACATCATGTGCCCATGTGAATGTTTTGGGGCGGAGTATGTAAAATGGTTGGGCCGAAGCGCATAAGGTCCAATTCCAACGCGACCCGACCCCACCCGACTCTGTTGGAGGAGGAATAAAAATGAAGAAAGTGACGACTGCATGCGTGCAGTGGAATCCGGTGCGGAAAGCCTTCTCTCTCTCTCTCTCTCTCTCTCTCTCTCTCTCTCTCTCTCTCTCTCTCTCTCTCTCTCTCTCTCTCTCTCTCTCTCCCTCCCTAACGAAACGTTGATTTATTTGTTTGAATTTGATTTCCGCTTGGATTGCAGATGGTGCAGCGGAAACCAACAAAACCTCGGAAAAAATCGAAGGGCTTTTGCAGGAGATTGGAAACGTGAAGAAGCACTTGCTGTCGGTGTACGAGGACGATCCCGAGACGATATTCAACCGTCTTTTCACCGAGTTTGAAGTCGATCCAGACTCCAAAAATCCTTACCTCGAGGTGCATCTCAAACACGGCAGTGCAATCGACGTCCTCTTCGAAAAAGGAATACCTTCCTTACGTTACCTCAAGTCCAGGGATGTGACCAAAGATGCCTGGATTTCTCATGTACTCGACTTTTGCCCTCTCGTAACCGAGCGGTTCAAATTGTTTATTGCGATAGAAGCTGAGTATTTGAAGGTCGGTGCTTCTTGCATGCTTCTGTTGTTTGTTGTTTTGAATTTTGTATCGATTACTTGTAGTCTGTATATATGTCAAACAGAAACACTTGGCGATTAGTAGAAAGAAATTTCACGAATCTCTGGCTAGAGAACAGTTTCAACTGCTGTTTGATGCTGTGCTTAGCAGAAGCAATTGTAATGTTAGATTCCTTTTTTTTCCTGTTCCATTATGGTTTTATTAAGTTGTAAGGTTATTTTTCTATTTCATTCCTTCCTTAAGCATCTATTATTCAACATTTGATTTTTCTTTAACATGTACGCTTGCAATAATCCAGATCTTTGAGGCACATAGAGAGCTGTATTCTGCTACAATGTGCAGCCGTTACCCTATTCTTTACACATTGGCGTCCTACCATGGATTGCTGGTTCGATTTCTTTTTATTTTCAGTTTTTGTCAACATTATATATGTGAGAACCTAATCCCTTGATTAAGGTTAATTAAATTTAAGAACCTTAAACCCTGATTAGTGAGAGTATATAAACCTAACACAACCCATTTCATCCCATTTTCCTCTTTTCTCATTTCCTTTCCTCTCATTTTCTTCTCTCTCCCTCAACACTTTTCTCCCTCCCTTGTAGTTCGTCGGTGGAAGGAGGAGGAGGAGCGGGGCGCCGGCAAGTTGGGTTCGCCGGAGATCAAGGAAGGTGTGGAGATCCGCGTTCGTGTGAGGAGTTCGCCGGAGTTACGCTCTTTCGCGTGGGAGGATCGTCGTTGCTCTTCGGAAGCTTCTTCAAGCTTCCAAGGTATGCCAAGCCTTGTTTTTACGCTCACCAAGGTTGTGTGGGTGTTTGAGTGTTCGACGGTAGGCCGAATGACTCGTCGGAATAGAGTGGCAGGAGTTTCTGCTCTGTTTCGGTCGACCGGTGCTCAATTCGGTCGACCGGTTGTAGTGTAATTCGGGCGCTCTCGCTCGAATCGGTCGAACGATACCCGATGGGTGGTCGACCGATTGTACACTTGAGCGAGAGGATGAAGACCCTGTGTGTTTTCGGTCGACCGGGTCCCCTTTGTCGGTCGACCGAATGCACTGTTGTATGTCGGTTGGGGGCGTTGACCTTCTAAACGGTCGACCGCCTTTTTGACCACGTTCGACCGGATGTACTGTTTTAAGTCGGTTGGGGGTGTAGACTTCTAAACGGTCGACCGCCCTGAGATCCCGTTCGACCGATGACTTAAGACAACTTAAGTGTGGCTCGACCGATTCATTTTTCGGTCGATCGGTAATGACCTTGTAGAATGTTGAAGTCCCTGATGTTTTTCGGTCGACCGGAAGCCCATTGTCGTTCGACCGTTGGGGATGTTTTATTTATTATATTATTTGTGGCGTAGACCTTCTAAACGGTCGACCGCCCAGAGACCTTTGTTCGACCGTTTCGATGTTTTCCTTGGTTCGACCGATGGATTGTGGTTCGAACCAAGTACCGGTCGACCGTATGACCTTTTCCGGTCGACCGTTGGAGCCCAGTATTTGTATTGGTTGTTTATAAGCGCGTTGGTGCGTGGATTGCATTTATTGCTTATGTTCCCATGATATGACATGTGCATTGAGACCTAGGTAGTAGACCTGTAGGACCATATTCCCCTTTGCATGATCTATATGTGATGACAGAGATGACTGTTGGCCTGTGTGGCGACAGAGATGACCTTAGTCTTTGTGGCGAAGGAGATGACCTTAGCTTGTGTGGCGACGGAGATGACTGCTAGCCCTTGTGCAGCAGAGTTTTGTGCCTTAGACTGTGTGGCGACGAAGATGACCGACCGATGATGTTCCGGCGGATGTGCTCGACCGATGCTGTTCCGGCGAGTATGATCGTCTAGCTGTGGCACGGCTGGCGAGTATGACCGACCAGAGCAACGACTCTGGCGGATTGTGATCTTCGACCACTGATCAGATCTGATGATGACTCGGAATTGCGTGCGACCCTCACCGAACCCATATGACTAGTGTAGCTGCGAGTGGGGGTGTGTCGCGTATTTTCCGTATGACCGCATGTGCCTGCGGTGGGTATCTACGGATGTCCAAAACTAGACTTATGACTAATGAACCCCGGTTGGGGAAATGACTATTATGACCTTATGACCCGTTTGGGGAATGACCAGTTATGATTTATGTTTGGCATAATACTAGTATGATAGGTCATGATTGCATTGCATGTAGGTGGGTTTAGCATACGGGGTTTCCTTCGGGAGACTCACGGCATTGTTGTTTGCTTTCAGGTTCCCTCTTCGGGAGCTGCTTGGGTGGTGACTGAGGACGAGTGCATCTTGGAGTCGGGTCCTCGTGTCGGTTTTGAGGTTATTATGACTACTTGTATATCTGTATATTGTATTTTGATGTAGTCATTCTTTTGACAACTTCTGTATACGGTGCAACACCATATATATATATTTATATTTTCGAGTAGCGTCTCATGTGTTGATGTTTATCCTTTGTTTATCTTGTTATTAAAAGTTTTAAATTTTCCGCTGTTTCGGGGATGTTACAATATATCTGCATGTGTTGCCATTTCTGATATTCCATTCTTTTGTTAACAATGACATTACAAAAAATGTTCACATTTCGCAATATTAATCATTCCTGTGGTAATCTTGATTTTGGCTAGTTATAGTAGCTGTTCTGGGTTATATATAATAAATACTCTATCATTTTTTAAGGCTACTGTGCTCCCTAACATGCCTTCTAAATTGTACCCGAGGTAATGGTGCGTTAAAAGCTAGTAATATTATTTTGTGTTGAAAGTTGAAACCAATCACCCAAAAAGAATGCTTTATTAGAATGTTTAGTATCTCAATTTCATGGCCTTTTTCCACAATTATTCCCTTGTATTATTACTTACGTTGTCCTTGCTGTTTTAGTTTCATGATGTGGTTTACATTGTGAAGGCAAAGCATGGCCAAATGTGAGCCGAATTGGTCTCATGGGAACGGGGGGAGTAGTAATAACTAATAACTAAATCCACCAATCAACATGTATTTGTTAACCTTCTTGATTCTAACTCCTCTTGTGATACTTCGTTACTTACATGTTGTTTCGTTCAATGGGTGCAAAATTTACGCACACTAGTTTTGTAGATGTTTGTTAACTTGGGTCGTTACAGTAGTATGTGTTGGGAGGGGATCTAAGATGCACTAACACGACACGGATTACACGCACCACAAAATAGAATATTGATTACGGAATAATAACTTCTGACCATCTCTCAAACTTTGTGCAACAAGTAAACACGAATAAGATGAAAATAAAAAACAATCACACAACACACCTGAAACAAACCACGACACACGCGATTTTACAATGTTCAGCAAGATGCCTACGTCCTTGGGGGGGTTTCCTGCGGGTTTCCTTTCCTTGAAGCTCTTCTCCAACAAGAGAAGTCTCCGAGATTACAAACGATTGAAAACAATATGTCTCCCAAAGCACTCTAGATCTCTCTAGCATAATATCTCTCAAGGAAATAAGTATTGTATGTTGTGTTACAAGATTATGGCGAAAATTATATTTATAATGGGCTAAAACCGTACAAAAAACATTCAGATCGTGCATAACTGTCTGAAAACGGTCGACCGGAATGCTCCATCGGTCGACCGGTTTTCGGTTAGTTCTCGTAACTGTCATGAGTCGGTCGACCGCTCACCCCGAGCCGGTCGACCGTTCCGCGCTTCTGTGCAGTGCCTGAAGCTCTTGGACTTTTTCGGTCGACCGCGTGTCCAACACCGGTCAACCGATCTGCATGTTGATTTCCATCTTGCAGCTCCTGTCACTTTTCGGTCGACCGTGTGCCCAGCACCGGTCGACCAAAATCTCAATCAATCCTGAGCTCCAAATCTCCTAGCGTTTTTCGGTCGACCGAATTCCCAGCACCGGTCGACTGAGCCTGATCTGATCCGAGCCCAATGGCTCCTGGAGTTATTCGGTCGACTGAGTTTCCCGCATCGGTCGACCGATTATCCCAGATTTCCTTTGCTTAACACTTCTGTAAACCAATTCCAACGGTGTGGCTATGTATTCAAGTATCTCACTCCTAACAATTTCTTAACCATCTCAGTTTCTTCTCGAATTGATCACCAAATCTTTAGGCTCCAACAAATCTCCTAAGGTACTTTTGTGTTAAATTGAAATGCTTTGTTTTAATCCTAGTTTTCTTTTGCTCCTTATTTGGTCGTGTCACCAACATTGCAGGATACGAGGAAAATGGTGAAGCAAAAGGTTGATGAGGGCTACCTTCTGGGTAAGAAGAATCATTTTTTTATTTGTTTTACCAACTCCAAGAACCTCTGCATAATTTGAAGTGCCAAATTTGCGACTCTTTAATGCATAGGTGCCTTGGAGTATGAATCTAAGCAGCTGGCTGTTAACAAGGATTATTGGGAGTGTATGGCAGCTAACACTAATTGTACAAGGGTATTCTTCGATGAAGTATAAAATTATGACGCATGGGGACCTCTCAATGATATATTGGAACCTCTCTATGATGATGTTGAAGAAGAATTTGAATATGAAGATGATATCATGAGTACCCTTGGATAAATATTATGCATGAATTTCCATCTCCCTAGCTTTATTAGTTTATCTTTTATCTACTTGCGTTGGGAATGTTAATCTTGTTTTCTGTATTATAACTTTGTAAGGACTTGCTTTTATACTTAGTTGAACCGTGACTTAAATCTCATTAGATATTTGTTTTTTGCGCTATATTGTCGTTCTATTTGGTTGTTTATGTTATTTAATTTAATACACCAAACCAAAAAAATCCCTTAGATATAGATTATGCATGAATTTCCACCTCCCTAGCTTTAGTAGTTATCTTTTAGGGCATTTTGCTACAATATACCTCTCAGGTGTCCAAATTGACGATATGCACATGGTTTTCGGAATTGCCGCATATACACCTACAAATCGACCATATTTGTGTATATGCACATCTACCGTTAGTGGACCCCACTCCATCACCGTTACCGTCCAACGGTGTTAGACAATTTGCAAATTAAACCTCGTAAAATTCAAATGTTCTTAATTGTAAAAACAAAAAAACTCATGAAAAATCAAATTGTCTAACATTCTCCCATCTTTAACTTTCACACTCTCTTTCTCTCTCTCTTGAATCTTTCTATCTTCTTTCTCCCTTTTCACTCTCACTCTCTCTCAACCATCTCTCTCTCTCTCTCTTGAATCTTTCTTTCTCTCTATGGACAATCTGGACAGAAGCTTAGACAAATAATCTTTCTGTCTCTCTTGTCGAGACACTCCGTCCACACTTCTGTCCGAATATATCCAAACTTGTCCAGATTTATCCAGATGTCTTCCATATTTATCCAGAAACTCCGTCCAGATTCCTCCAGAAACTACGTCTAGATTTGTCCATACTTCTGTCCAGAGAGAGAAAGAGAGAGAGAGAAATTTAAGAGAGATAGAGAAAGAGGGATGAGAGAGAGTGAGAGCGAAAGAGTGGAGAGGAAGAAAGGAGAGTGAGAGATTCAAGAGAGTGAGAATAAGAGAGTGAAAGTTAAAGAATGAATAGTATTAGACAATTTGATTTTTCATGGGGTTTTTTGTTTTTACAATTAAGGATATTTGAATTTTACGTGGTTTAATTTGCAAATTGTCTAACACTGTTGGACGGTAACGGTGATGGAGTGGGGTCTACTTACGGCAAATGTGCATATGCACAAATATGGTCGACTTGTAAATGTATATGCGGCAATACCGAAAACTCGGGTGTATATCGTCAATTTGAATACCTGAGAGGTGTACTGTAGCAATAAAACTCTATCTTTTATCTACTTGCGTTGGGAATGTTAATCTTGTTTTCTGTATTGTAACTTTGTAAGGACTTGCTTCTATACCTAGTTGAACCGCTACTTAAATCTCATTAGATATTTGTTTTTTGCGCTATATTGTCGTTCTTTTGGTTGTTTATGTTATTTATCACACCAAACCCAAAGAAATCCCACCGATTTTTTTCCCATTCGCACCTGTTCAGTTGGAGAAGGATTTTTTTTTGTGAAACGACCGATCTTCCTCTGGTTCTCGGTCTGATTGACGATTCGATCTGATTTTAAAACAGTAATATGTATAACATGTTTACTTAAATTTACGACCCTGATATATATAAAATTACACCCCCAGTCTAACGTGGCAAGCCGCCACTAACGTAGTAGTCACCGCCTCAACTCCCCACATCTCCCACCTCTCCACTCCACTGTCCACTCTCTCTCCCCTGTAAAAAACACCACAGTCCCATATTGATATTAATTATACGATAATATCTATAGTCTATACTACAAAGACAACTTATAACGCCCCAAAATTCTAGACTTTTCAAGACATATACAGAATAGACACATCTTCGTCCAAATCCTTTGACACCACCTCTTCCACTCACACCATAAATATAACTACTTTCTTCTTGTAGCTACCAAACACAACACTTCAACACGACACAGTCTACAATTTGCTCCTGAGTTTTGGTCGTATGGCTCTTGACGCGGTTGATACAAGTGCAACTAGTGATAAGGCGGCCGCGACGACGACGGTGACGACTAATTCTATGGCTTCGAAGAGGAAGAAGACGGAAAGGGTTGATGTGTTACATCGGCCGTCGACGGAGGAGGAGTACCTTGCTCTTTGCCTTGTTATGCTCGCCAAAGGAGGTATCTGTGGTATTTCATACTTTTTGTTGTTAGGTTTATTATTGTTTCTGTTTTTTTTCTTCTTTTCCAAAGACGGTTTTGAAGAGAGACTTATTGTATATGGAAATAGGCAAGTTAATCTTCGAGTTTAAAATTTTAGGTTTTGTTACTTAAACCATGAGCATAAGTGCATTTTGGTTAGTACAGTTCTTATCTAAAGACTTCCGAATTTATAATATCTATATATACGATTATTTGTTTCGAAATATAGCATGATTTCTGGAGATGTCTAGTTTCCTGACGAAACACATTGAACTTGTTGTGATCGTGTTAATTATAAGTTTTAACGTGCTGTTAGTTATTTTCATGCCTGTCAAAGTAAATATATTCTATTACTTATGAACTAATTATTAAATGATTAAACATCCTTTGGGCTCACGTTGTTCATATGTTTGTATGATATCGAACGTTTGACGGGAATTGTAGTTAATAAATTCAAAAAAAAATCCCCAAGTGAAGGTGGATTTCGTGGAAAGAGTAATATTAGTCTAAGGTGTAAAGAACGAATTGAAATAATAGAGTTCTAGTACAAACCTTAATTTTATTACCCTGTAAGGCTGTAATAAGCAAAGTTCATATTTATTCATCAAATTGAAGTATGAGATATTGAAATCGATGCCATCATTTTATTATTTTCCAACACTTAATAGTAGCGTTATTTGAAGTATAACTATTTTGCTGCTCGGTTCTGAACAAAGAGATCTGTGTAGGAAAATTACAGTTGATTTTTGATGTTCAAGGCACTGAATTGGCACAACTATGTTGGTAAAACATGTTCGAATCGATCGTCGTATTAATAATATTTAAGATACGTGCTTTCCTTTTACTAAAGAGGATTTCTTTTTTATCTTACGCAAAATATATAGTTGTTGGTGTTCATATGTCTGATATTAATCGACATTAATCTTTTACCAGGAAGTGGTTTATCTGGTACATCCTCCGCCTCATCTCCAGAGCTCTCACACAAGTGCTCCGTTTGCGGTAAGGCGTTTCCGTCTTACCAAGCACTTGGAGGACATAAATCCAGCCACATGAAGTCCACTGCCGTCGCCACCAACAACCAAAATTCCACCACCGCAATCACTACGACCACCAATTCCAACCCGTCCTCTAGTACCGGAGGACGGGTACACCAGTGCACCAATTGCTCGAAATCATTCACCTCCGGCCAAGCGCTTGGAGGGCACAAGAGGTGCCATTACGATGGCGGCAATCAAGTGGTGTCGTCCTCTACAATGACGACGACGACGACCGCCCCCACGTGGTTTTGACTTAAACGTGCCACCGCCACCGGAGTTTGAGTTCGAGGTACCAGGAGCTAAGAGGTTTGGCTCGGAGGAGGAAGAGGAGGTCCAGAGTCCTCTCCCGCTTAAGAAAAGACACCTTCTTGTTCCAGCTTCGTGTGGAGGATCTTCTATGTGACTATGTTGGCATGATGTTGCTACGTTGTTAGTGATTTTATACAGAGTTACAGACATCGATTGTTCCTGAAAACATGTTCTTACTTTGTTTGTTGATATTTAGTTTATTTTCCATTTGTTTCATATACTAGGTTAGAGTTCTTCGAGTTGTGGAATGGAATACAACTGTGCATATCCATGACTGATTTTTCCGAAGTTTAGCAACTATGTTGCAAATTTTAATTTAAAGGATAATAAAATCGCAGTTTAACCCAACAATGAACTCTCCATGTAATCAGCTTTAAGGGGAATCAATTTTAGCTCTGAAACAATGCAAGTCATTCGGCCAATCGACCTACTATGAATTACAATATACGCATCAATGCTTCCGAAGAACCCAAGTTCTCTTCTATGATATTTATATTTAATTTTTGCATTGAGTAATATTATACACTAAAATGCCCAAACTTTTGTGATTGACTCGAATTGTTTGTAACGATAAGCAGTCTCGAGGCTCGACTACTTCCCCTCGAAATTGGAATCACCAATTCTCAAATGTCGGTCGGAATCGAAATGGATATCCAAACGGCCCATCAAATTTTAAAGTATTCTCCTTTCAAGCCCCCCTGTGACATTGAAGCCTAATATTGAATTTTGTTGTCCAGCTAAAAGGCTGGCTATAAATATGACCCATTTCGGTAATGGATACAAAAGCACACAGTGATGTAGTGATATTTTTTGTTTTTTGTCTAACCATTTGTTCCAAAGCTGAGAATATACAAACCACAACTTTGGTCGTTCACTTGCACCCTAACTTACATAGCCATCAGTAAACATCTGTGCTACTCTGAAACATTGATGATTTTAGATACCAAAATCCTAGTAATCAACGTCGAGTCACAACAGTTCCACTTCAAGGCTACATTGTTTTTATGTTTACGGTGGTTGAGAACTTGAGATTGAACAAGTTCTTTAGGAGGTACGTATATCAGAAAGGATTGAAAAAGTAGTGATGGTCATTGTTTGTGGTTACTGCATGTACTGTACGAATTGACTATCGATTTCACTCCCATCATGAGTTATCATTATTCATTACCACCCAACAAAACATGAGCAAAAAACACAAACTCAAGTTGTTCATATCCAATCCATCGTGTCAGAACTACACATCGACTTTTAAGGATCCTATGAAAAGATAACTATTTCCCGGAAGAACGAAATATCATCACAATCAATGGTTTGTTAGCTATCAGAAATATGGGTTCTATACAAAATTATCAAAAAATTGTAAAAACATATGCAATTATGACAAATGAATTCTCATTACGTGTCATTTTAATTTTTAGCCAAATTCATGAGCAAAAACTTTTTCTGAAGTTAAATTATCGAAACACTTGAAAGGTATCACAATTAGTTCTTAAGCTACTATCGTCCAACTCTAACGACTATCTCAAAAATAATGGTAGTCTTTATGTATACTGCGTTTGCTTCCTCAATTTTCTAAAAAATAAAAAAGAAAACTAATATTCGTCGCCTCAAAACTACTTAAATTGTCCGTCTAATTATCATTTTACCATTCACAATTCATTTAATACTCATTTCGTCATGTCTCTTAAACTAAGGATTATGTCTACGTTTTCCTCACTTTACCAGTATCAACACCACGAAAATGTTTAACGAAGCGTCTGTATCTGGTGAAGTAAGCCCAACAAAAACAATATGTCGAACGTCTGTGTAAGTCGTCGCCGCCTTGTGGGAGGCGGCACCTGGGGGGGGGGGGGGCCTCCGGCGGAAGCCCACCCTAAAAAATTAAATTAAATGTGACATTTTACCAGATTCAAGTACATCGATACGTTCGTTAGCTCCTTTCCTGACCTCCGAGATATTGTTTTTGATGATTATGAGATGAAGACGAAGAGAGAGTGGTGGTAGGAAAGTGAAATGAAGAGATATAAGTATAATTGAGAGAATGACAAAATGGTAATTCGCATAGACGATTTAAGTAATTTTGGGACGATGTTTAACAATTCAGAATAAAAAAATGCTACTTTATCTTAATTTTTTCAAGGATATACTTAAGTTGCCCACACTGAGATTACTAGCCAGAATACCAAACGAACTAGCTAGCTAGACACGTTGAAATGTCATTTTTGAAAGGAATGTATGTTCCAAAAGTATTATTTTATATATATTTTTTATTAATTGAATATATAAACATTTTATTCCTTGATTAATGTATATGTATTTTGGAAAAATTAAGGAAAAGACTCTTCGTACTTAACCATAAAGTTTTAACTTTTAAAAGATAATGATTTACATAAATCAAAAGCACTTAACAATCATGGTGATTAACACATGAGACAATATTTACCGAGATACGATTGTCATATTGGTTAAGGATATTGTAGTTCTACAAATATTTTAACAATATGAGTGTATGAAATAGAAAATATTTTCTTTCATATATTAAATGACCTAATAAATGAAACATTATGAAATTGTATTTGTGTCATTAATGTTTACATTGTGTCTTTGAATCCTAATATATGAGAGAGATATTTTTTCACATGAGAGATGTATAATTTGATTATTATCAAAAGTTGTTATTACGGATAGTGATAAATGTAATAGTTGGTTATACATGACTTGTGCTGAAAATGATGATATGTCAAAAAATTATCAATGTCTCACTTAACTTCAATGATGGTATTAATGGATCTCTTGATAAAATAAAATTATAATGTGTACAATAAAACTTATGTACAGTTACATATTTATAATTAGCATAAGAGACCAACAAAAGAATATATCATACAAAGATGACAAACTTATATTTTGTATAATATTCTTAAAATCATGAGTCATGAGATAAAGATAAGTAATATTATTTCATATTACTAAATGGACCGTGTTCTATTCTAGTGAACAAAACATCTTTGTTATTTAGGTAACTATAATGTGTAGCTAGATACCGTTTCTAATTTATGATATAGAATATTTTATATCATTACCAACATAACTTAGATCCTCTTATATTTCACACCACAAAACTGAGAAACAAGAAATTTTTTTTTTTTGTTTTATATGGTGTATTAAATTTCATATGATATGGAATGAAATACATATGGTAAAATAACAAAATTAATATGTTATGATAACGACATTGTTAAAATAACAAATAAATTCCTATGAGATGTATATATTATGGAGTATAATGGTTTGACATTATATATGATAATATATTACGTAATATAAGGTGATCTGCAACCTTATAACATGTGAATTTGCTAAAACCCTAAAACTCAAATTTTGTTGAATATTGATACAAAATTTGTGAAGGCAAAAACATGTCAAAATGGTTGATTGTTCCATGAACAGGTCAACTGATTTTTTCAGTAACTTTTAAAGTTTGGAATGGTCGACCAGATGGATATCGGATGGATACATTGTTCAACCGAATTTTTCAGGAACCTATCTTGGTAAAAAAATGGTCGATCAAAATTATCAAGAGTGTTCTTGGTAAAGGAACAGTCAACCAGTGTGAAATGTGGTTCGACCGAAATTTTTAGGAACTTTTCCTAGTAGCAAACCATTCGACTGTTTGCCCACGAGTTTGCCTATATTAATAAGAAAAACTGATCAATGACTGGATTTAATCCATCTTGGTCAGATGTAGTTATGAGATGAAGATTTGGCAAAATATGATTGGTTTATAGGAGAGATTAATAATAGATAATTTGTAAGGGGTTTGCGAATGATGTGGTTTGGAGAAGACACTATAAATAGTTCTCTCCCCCTCTTCTTTTGTTGATGGATACAAAATTTCTCCCTCTCCATATTTCTCCATTATCTCCACTGAAATTCTCTTAGTTAATTAAGATGCTGGAGATTAAGTTCTTTGGAGCATTAAATGAGTTATTGGTTAGATTCTAACCTTGTATTATAGTTAATTGGCTAACTTCGATCACTCTAGTCTTGCGTTAGAGTTTGGTGAACAGTGGGAAGAAATGGTTTAACAATCACCAATTGTTAAATGGTTAAAATGGTTTAACAATTCTTTGTTTACGATCCAATTTATATATTTTGATATTATATGTGTATTGAAATATAATTAGAGAGTCTTGTATATAAAATTATTGAAAAATGTAAAATTATTTTACCTTGGTATATAATTTTTTTAAAACATCCACATAAACATAATCACGACGAAATCAACCACTTTTGTTTTCTTTCGTAATAATCAGATGAGACCATTTATACCCACAAACAGATCTCATGAGCTCACTCAGTCCAACATTACCCAACTTGATGACCGCTAGTTGCTAATCACACACTTAAATAATCCTATAGTGGCATCCTATGTTGAAGATTAGAAAACATCGAGTACATTTTTGTTGCTTTGGTGGTCATGCTTGAGACGAGACCTTTGAGTTGTGATTAGTTAATACGATGACAAGAATATTCGAGCGTGACGTGAAGAAAGCAGGGTTTGATTTTTTTTTAATTAGTGGTGTGTTAACTTTGTGGTGTTAAACTCCTTTCGGCAATTAGTTTTATGTGCATATATAGATATGAATACGTGATATTTAAGAGTTTGAGTAGACAATGATAGTGACAACCACAACATAGGATTTATTAAGTATTAGGCTATAGGTGGTCACTAATCACTATGTCATCCTGTTGTTGTTATGTATAATAATATTGCTGATATAAGCATATAATATTATGTACTTTTTTGTATTTTACAGGTAATTAAGTATGTGGCGACTATCACTTCAGTGAAGGGTTATGGGTTGTGTCATGTGCTCATTGATTCCCATCTGAGATCTCGGCATGATATTAAAAGTTTAACTAAAAGTTATTGCCAGATTCTATGGAGGTATTTGGGTATTTTGGGGTCTACAAATGGATTCGATCTGTAATTAATGTCCATATCATGGTTTAATGATGGACTATAAACTAATCTATGCAATGTTGATCCATCGATAATAAAAATGTAGTGATAGAAACACTGACTTGGGTGCTTAATTTTTAATTGTTATATACCCCATATGGTAACACATATGGTATAACTTCAAGAGAACTACTTCATCGATCAATTAATCCTTAGGTAATTAAACATGAAATCGACAACATTCTCGAAATTAGACATGTTTATTACTTTGCAAATGACATTTTTTTTGATCCAGCTAGGTGGGATTTTTGCCTCCTCGTGATCACTACTGACATCATGGTTCCATGAAATTAAGTAAATATAAAGAGTAGCTGCATGGATAAATATAGACGTGTTTGAAGTCTCAGTTTCGGGAAAAATATATAACAATTCAACTATTATATATACAACACGTTAAAGTATTGTTTGTGGAAAAATAGTTAGTTTAGTTCTACTGAATTGATCTCTAGGCTGTTGATGTAATATTCTTCACTTAATCATTCTACTCAAACTAAAACGAAATCAAGTTCATCATGGGCTAAACAAGTTTTATTTACCAGACTATATTCCCAACACTATTCCATTAGTTAATTAAGATTCTAATTCTATGCTATTTGCGGCTTCATTGAAGATTCTCCTTCAAAACGGATATGTATAGTTAATAATGGACTGGCGAAGTGGAAATTCTCCATCAAGCTTCAAATCAAACCCATATTTCTCGACTTGTTTTGATAAAGCAACAAAATCATAATTGGCCCCATCGTTGGCACGCAAGTATGGTTATTAATAGTTCGTACCTTATGTTTATTCCTGATTTCATGTGATATTCTTTCGCGACTATTATCATTTAAGAAAGTACTACGAAATCAACCCGTTTTCTCCTAATTGAAAGAAGTCATTGGTCTTACGCTACAAAGTTATATCTATATTACTATATTAGTTGATCATAACTACACGTAAATATTTCAAACCAAAAGCTAACGCATATATATATGTGTGTGAGAACGATGAACCGACTCAAATTATCGGTAGAATTCTCCATGGTGAAGAACACACACATGTGCAATCCATCCTCTTCCCCTCTATTTCAGTGCCATCACTTTTGTCATTTGCTTTTGCCCCACGTTGGGTTCTCAATTTCATGAATCGTTTGTCCATAAGTAATCCATATGCATTGCATGGACTCGTCTACTTCTTTCACCACTACATCTCTACCTTACCCAAAGATCACAAACCGGTCCAAAGAGATCCGTACGTACCTATATGTCCATTGGTTTTAACTTGTCCCCGAGATGTTCTCTTCTTACAAATCACAACGACGACTAGATCACAAAACCATCCACGTGGGCGTGACTTGGGCTCAATGCACTAGCTAACATGCTTCGAGCATATGTCCCCCGGGACGCAGCCGAGTTGGTTAGGTACGTGGGTTCACGAACCTTAGATCACAAGATCGAATCCCAGCAAGACACTTTATTTAATGCTAATGCGTTCCGGTGAAAATGGTGTTGGACCACCTCCAGTTTGGAGCCGCAACCCGCCTGTCCCAAGTGGGGGCGGGTGCCGGAGAATTCTAGGTCATCAAAAAAAAAAAAAAAAACATGCTTCGAGCGTAGTGTCAAAAAACATGGTCAAACTCATAGGGAATCCAACATGCATGTATTTGCTTCTTTAGTAATAAAAAGGGTATGAATTATTTGAGAGAAGTGGTGCCAATATATAACTTATTTCGAAATGAAAGGAAATCATCAATTTTGGAGTTTTGGTAAGTGATGTGTCTAATTCTAACCATTATTTGGTTGTGGATTTTATACCATCAATCACGAAGTTGTTATATAATAATAAGAATTGAACCTGAATTTCATTCCCACCTAGGTAGTACTTTGACCGGTTAGGGGTCATCCAGTGGCAGATCTAGCAAAGAAACTATGGGTGAGTACAATAAAAATACATTTTTTGTAAGAATTTGTTTGTAAGACTAAGTATAACATTCGGAATATAGTATTCTTTAAAAATAAAATAATAATCTTCACTCCTTACTTACTTGTGTCAATTTCTCTCGGCGTGTGAAGTGACAGAGGTAGGTGTTTGGTTTTTCTCTCCAATCCAATATCTTATACTACTGAATTTGAAAAAAAAATCAAGAGAATATTAATGTACAATATTTTGTGTTGTTAGGAATAGAAATGTCAAATAAGAAGTAGATTTAGATTTAGAAACAAATGTAAATTGGACTTTAGTTTTGCACTTTGTCTTATTGTTAGGCATGTTTTGTGTTTATTTGTTTTTAAATGGTTTTTAAATGAATGTGGTGTTATGGTAAATAATCTTATGGTGACGTGTTTGATTTAAAAAAATAAACATAATAAATACCAGAAATAATGATATATGAGTATATTATTTACTAATAATATATGAGTATGTTTTTTTTTTTTCAAATGATATGTTTTTTCTTTCAAATGGGCGTAGTGCCCGAAGTATACAATTTAAAGGAAAAACTAAATCCACATATGGGCACGTACCGACACGTGCCCACCCTTGGATCCGCCAGTGGTGCACCTAGTGTTATGCATCCATGTATGGAGAAGATTTGAGTTTTCTAAATTTCAGAGTAAAAAGTAGGGGTGTAAACGAGCCTAAACGAGCCGAGCCCACGGTATTTGAACTTGGCTCGTTTAATAAACGAGCCGAGCTCGGGCTTGGCTCGTTTAATAAATGAGTCAAATGTCATGTTTGGGCTTGACTCGTTTATTAAACGAGCCGAGCTTGAGCTTGACTCGTTTGCTCGTTTAAAATTTTCAACAAGTTTTTCAGTCTGTTTAAGCTTGTTTAAGGCTTGATTAACTTGTTGTAAAATATAATAATTACATTTTATAAATATCGTTAGCATATAAATGGAAAATTATATAAATTATATATTATACTTTTAGGTAATTGAGATATAGAAAATAATATGTTTATTTATGACATATATATAATACGTGTATAAACTTAAACGAGCCAAACGAGCTCTTATCGAGCTAACCGAGCCGAGCTAGGGCTTGACTCGTTTATTAAACGAGCAGATTTTAGTGTTTGAGCTTGACTCGTTTAATAAATGAACCGAGCTCGAGCAGAATTTGACAGCCCTAGTAAAAAGTATGATATTTTCTATTAAGAATATATTTTGAAAGTTATTAAATATCATTCATAAGACGCTTAAAATTCCCTACAATAAGTTAACTCGTTTCTTTTCGAAAGCATTACATGCTTTTAGTTAAATTCAAACATGTGATCACATCCCTGTGATCAATGTGTGATCTCGGTTAATCCAATACTAAGAATTAAGAACTACTAATTGTAATAGAGCTAACACCAATTAGTACAAATCAATTAGTTAAGTCACTACACAAATCTATTTCTTATAATTTTCATGAAAATCGATCATAATGTAACAAGAAACACTAACCAATTTAACATTTGGCAAAAGCGCAAGCTAGAGAGAGGCTCTTTCTCCCTTGTTTCGTGGGATATGTCTGATTTGGTGCGCACCCATGGTAGTAGCAATAGCATGCCCAACAAGGAGATGAGGCCGAGTAAGACTTTGACTGGCGACGTGGACTCAATGGAAGGCCTCATGCATGGAGATAGATGCTTTGACACATGTGCATGGATCTACACCATGGTCAATTTGTAGGGTGGCATATGCTACGGAAAGATGGTAGTTGGTGCATGTTCATGTCTGCCGGTGGACGCATTGGGTGGTACCGTGGTGGGTTAGGAAGAGATTTAAATAAAGGTTTTTTTAATTAATAATATTATTATTTATTTTAAAAAAAATCAAACTTGTATGAGAAGTAATTCTCAAGTGTTTGAAATCCATTTTAAAAATTAATAAAAAAATCCATTTTAAACATGTACGAGAAGTATTTCTCGAGCTAGACTTGTCGTCACCTCTGTGGTCTTGTTTTTTAGTATATAGAAAATTCGAGTTCCGTAGAAATGAAAATTTTCACAGAACTCGACACTTGCAATGTCGAAATCTGACACTTTAATTTTTTCTCGCATACCTAGTAGGGTGTATTGCCAGTTTGAACACTAAATGGAACTCCACACTTGCAACGTCGGCTTCAAGTTTAAAGAAGTCGATCTTGCAAGTGCCGAGTTCTAACACTTGGAATTTTACTTGCATGCCTAGTAGGGTGTACTGTCAGTTTGGACCATTGTTCTGAAATGCGGCTGGATGCGGATGCGAAGGACAAATATATCACCTCCCCGATGCGGCCGCATATGCGGACTGATGCAGCCACATTTCAAAACACCCAGATTTTGTTTTTGGTTTTTTTTTGGTTTTTTTACTCTGATTTGTTTGATATTGAATTAATGATCTTAGAAATTATTCAAAAAATTACCTATATTTTTAGTTACATGTATATAATATATATATTATTTAATTATTAAATCGCAAAGCGTATATGCACTTGCATCGCATCCGCGTCCCGGGTATGTCGAATGTGGTGCCTCGACGCAGTGCATTCGCATCCCGCATTTCTGAACCTTGGTTTGGACACCAAATTGAACTCGACACTGACAAAGCTGAATTCATGTCTCCGAACACGAAAGTTGCAACGTCGAATTCAATTTGGAGTCCAAATAGAACTCGACGTTAAAACGATCAAGTTATATCAAAATGAACTCGACATTGCAAGTACCGAGTTCATTTCATAGAACTTGACAACTCGAATGTCGAGTTCTTTGCTGACATGTTTGGAATTCAAACCATTCATTTGGTTAAGCCATTTCATGTTAAGAAACATTTGGAAGACATACACCAAACACAAACCACAAGAGTAAAACCAAAGTCACATCAACACAAACAACAAGTCAAACTTTACAAAACCATACACCGAACTACCAATAATATTGTAATATCGTTCAATATTCCAAATAACCAGAAAAGAAGTGCAATACAACCAAATCTTGCATTCAATCTAACATAGGTGACCCTCAACCTCTCTTTTTTCTTAGGATGTGCCCAAGCACATCCTCTCCCATTACCCCGCCCATGACCTCGTCCAACATTTTCAATGTCTCCTTTATCCTGAGTCAGATCACATCCTCACATTGTTGTGTCAAAATATTAGTATCATCTTCTCCCTCTCATTCTTCCACTTGATTGACTAAACTGTAGTGTACGTCTTTAGCATCAAAACACATCAAGAAAACCTTCATTTTATCCTTCAACTATGTCATCATTGACGAATCTTCCTTATGATCTTTGATTACCTCGTGGATCTTGTGGTTTTCCGCGTGGAACTCGTAAACATGATGCACTTAAAAGAAAAAGAAACATTAACCAAACATCAAACACATTTACTAAACATCAAAATTGTTAAATGAAAATTGAGATCTTACCATCTCTCGTTCTCTACCTGCTCGAAGTCTATACATCATTGGTTTAGAAACCGAATTGTGTTGTTGTAGACCGAACTACAACATCCCTCGATCTAGACAATGAAAGACCACCTCCCCGAAATTTATAAGTCATTTTCAGCTCATCCATATCTCTGAATCTTCTGTACATAGGGGTGGAAACTGATTAAAATCCATATATGCATAAGGATCCCATGTGACTTGGTCGGCTTGCTGTGTGTCGAGCTCATTCCGATAAAAATCAAGTGTCGATGTCTTAATGCTTCCCCTAAACGATCATGGTTGTCTCCAACGAGCTCTTAATGGTGCCCTCGCGTCATCCAGATAAACTAATGGTTTGCTTTTACCTGGTTTGCCAATATGCAAATTCTCCCAGCACCACAACTGCAAAAATGTCAAAAAACTGCACAGATGCCACGAGTGCAGGCATTAGCCGAAACACTCACTCGATTCCCGATTGGTATCAGGCAAGCATCATCCAAACTATGATATAAGGTCAGAACAACACTTCCTCAATGGTACTCAGATATCAAACATATAACATCCAAAATATTTTAGTTAACAACCAAAATATTCAAGTCTTAAAAAGTTTTCCAAGTCTTACAAAAATATTCAAGTCCTACAAAATAGTTAGTTACAAAATATTCAAACCATTACACTATATAGGTTGTTTGCATCGCTTTTGGTTGTGCACTATATCGCTGCATCTCCCACACCTTACCCTTCTACCGGAGTACTTGTTCATCTTGTTTTGGATTCGTGTTGATCTTGGATAAAGTCTTTTGGTTTTGGGAGAGGTCATTTTTAGGGGTGAAACTTTGTGTCCGAAATCCGTCAATCCGACCGACTTCGTATTCGAAATCAAAAAAATTATCCGAGAAAAAAAAATCCGTAACCGAATTTGTATTCGGATATAAACATCCGTAAAAAAACGAAGCGAATACGGATATTGGTACATCCGATTCGAATAATATCTGGTTCGTATTTTATATGCACATATAAAAAAAATATACAAGATATATGAATTAAATTATGTTATTTATATTATATTTAATATTTTTCATGTAGGCAAAAAATAAAAGTTGAAATTTATTCTTGTTTAGATCAATCAAAAAATATTTTTAAGTCTATTCAGATTTTTTAACGAATTCGGATATTCTAATTCGGAATGGATTTCAAACTTGATTCGGATGCGAATTTATTCGAATTCGGATCCGAATTCGACGGATACGAATTCGGATCTCTTTCTCAAACATTCGCTCGGATTCGAATTCGGATTCGGATTCGAGAGAAAAAAACGGATACGAATTCGGATACTGGCACATCCGCTTCGTATCCGCTCCGTTTTCACCCCTAGTCATTTTTATGTTGTCATGTTTTGGTCAAGACAATTCATCAGGAATGAGAATAAATATAAGTATGGTATGCTTGTCTGTACATTTCTACATGGTAATACAGGGAGACTAAACGAGAAATATTCACGTGCAATGCAAACTACTTGTCTGTCCCTACAAACTGCTAATACATGTGAACAATGGATGTGCAATGCAATTATGTATCCACAAGTACAACTAATAACTCATTCAAATTTGATAAGGTACTTCGTTTGATCATTCGCTTCCACTTGGTACATTAACTTGTGGTGTCGAGTCACTATATGAGACCTCGCAATCATTCTGTTTTCTTGCAACACTCTCTGTAAGTCAGTACATATACATCATCCCACAAGACAACGACGTCTCTTCTTTCCACAAAGAATTTATTCAAACAAAAAAACATAATCAAAATCATTGTGTCCGGGTGCACCTCGTAACACATTATTGAAGCTTTTAGACATGTTGGTTGTCATGACTTCAAATTGTCAGCCATTTTGTGACAACAAGTCTATCTCTCTAAAGCACCCTGGTGCATAGACTACTCGTAAACTGATTTATGTTCCTCTGTAATTTTCTTCATCAACTTTTCAAATTTCATAAATGAATGTGTTTTTCCCATTTTGTAAAATCATGCAATCACAATGTTTTGCAAGGCCCGTTAATGTATCGTAGACAGAATCGGTGGGCATGTCCCTCAGAATGATGAAATGCATCTCTTACACAAGCATTTATTCCCAAAAACTTATTAGTGATAATACATAAATCGGGTTGTCTAGTGACTCTACTAGACAACAATCAGAGGAACCAGGTCCACGACTGCTTCTTCTCACTCTCTATGACAACAAATGTTAAATGAAAGATTTCGTTGTTTGCATCAGTGACCACAACTATCAACAAAATTCCTTTGTATTTATTGTAGATGTGTGCTCCATCAACACTAACAACTGATCTGCAAGAATACAATCCAATAATAGAAGGTCTGAATGCCCAGAAAACTTGATGAAACATCTCCTCATCAGGATTTACTCGTTCCGCCTCTATTTCAACCATGGTTCCTGGATTGATCATATAAACTACGGCCAAGAATCTCCGTAAATCCTTAAAATTCTCCTCTTCGGCACCACAAATTCTATTCAACACTTTCAGCATGTCGTGCTTTGCTATAACTAATTTCAATCGAGTATTTTGTTTTCGCACTTTCCATTATCTCAGCAGCTGTGATTATGAATTCGGTTCTAACAAAAGGCATGGTCAAGTCGCAAATAAAAGATGCACTGCATTGTTTATTGCCATTCAACAACATCGGAATGGAACAAGTGTGATTGACGTGGTACGTTCGAACTTTAAAAATATATGAAGCCTTTTGGAACAGACGCATGCAACCTCCATTGATAGTTATCCTCATTGTGACGAAGACAATGTTGGCTTTTTGGCCTTAATCTTATGTTTTGATGATTTAATCAACCGAATCTTAATTAGAGTAGCACACACTATGCATTGCATATATATTGTATTGTGCTAACCTCTACAGGTGATCAAGACTCAAGAAACAAGGAAATGAAGTCAAGACATGTAATTAAAGCTAAATCGAAGACATGTAATCTTAATTTCTTTTGAGTCTTAGGAACAAAGTGTATTTGAGCATACTTGATCTAAAATCAACTTAATCACACACTAGGTTCCCTATAGAAGTCACACACAAAATTTCACATAATTTGGACTTCAATAGATCACCCAAACTTAGACCGGAAAACACCAAACCTGAACTGCAAAAGTCTGCCCACATTCGGTCGACCGTAACATACCGTTCGGTCGACCGAATGATCAAATCTTTTGTTTGTGTTTTCACTGCCCTTATTCGGTCGACCGTGTTTTACCTTTCGGTCGACCGTCAGATCATATTTTCTCGACCGTTACTTTTGTCGTATATACCCAACGGTCGTATTCGTATTAAACCAAAAATACCCCAAATGTATTTCATGTATCGGTCGACCGAGGACCACGATCGGTCGACCGTTGGTTCATCTCTTGACAAACCCAAAGTGCCTGTCCATAATCGGTCGACCGCCAAAACCAGTTTCGGTCGACCGTTTAACCTTGTCAAAATCCCCTGCTATCGGTCAACACAATTTCGTTCGACCGATCCATTTTTCCCTCTACCGAAACGCTTGTTCGGTCGACCGGTAATCTTGTTCGGTCGACCGTTTTCTTAATTGACTTAAGTGTTCAGTCGACCAATTCATATTTCGGTCGACCGTATCCCTATCGAACCCAAGCGTTCGGTCGACCGATACACCTTTCGGTCGACCGTTTCTGGACAGATTTCTGAACCCGATTTTCTGCTTTGTGTTCTTTGCACAATATCCAACCAAATCTTGTCCCAACGGATCTATTCTCTCTAATGCTTATAAATAGAGTTGTAAAACACATTTTAACACAACTCTCCCACTACAAACTTGCCCCAGACATTAGAGAGAAATCAAAACACTCAAAGCTTCAAACCTCACACACTTAGTGATCAATTCCTTCATCCTACTCAAGTGTGCTCAAAGTTTAGAGAGTGTTGTTCCACTCAAGGTTACAATTGTTGTCAAAGAAAGTAAAGGCTCCGGTGAAAGCCCGAAGCATCCTTCTCGGATTGTGAGAAGAAGATTCCAAGCTCGGCGAGGGTTGTTCGCGAGTTTGACGGTTGTAAAGGCGTTCTCTCCCGGCCCGGAACGGGGAATGGTTAGTGAAGTCGTGAGCGGAGCTCGGTGATCCGAGCGGAGCTTGCAAGAGAGGACTAGGACCCGGGTGGGGTGCCGAACCTCTATAAAAAATCCCCCGACTTCTTGTGGTTTGCATTATTTTCTTTTACTTGCTTGTTTTAGTTTAAATTCCGCTGCATTTACTTGATTGTCTAAACAAGTAGAGTTTGTTTAGGATTAAATTTGTTAATTAGCCTTAATTGTGGACCCATAACCCAATCGATCCTACAGACAACACAGTGTAGCATTTCGTTGAAGAAACCACACTTGTATACTGAACATGTTTCTTTATGTGTCACAACTGTAGAACATGAATCAAATTATCTTTTGTCGAGAAAGTACGTCTCCCAGAAAGAACGTTCACCTTGGGTCCTCCAGTCAGTTCATGAGACATTGTTCGCACAATCAAAGAATGAGTATTAAATGACTGACTTTTGAATCTTATCGTCATCGTTGAAGTTATCGGGAAGTTCATTCAAACTTGGAATCATATTGTTAATAACTGCATCATCAACAACATCATTGTCTTTCTGGTTTATCCATTGCCCCATCAAGTATATGACCTCTTGGGTTTAAGCAACTACGCCAGTTTCAGAAACATCTTCGGGTTCATCCTCTTCTGGAAAAGGTGTACTGTAATCTCTTAAATCCTCAATCTCATCCTCTGTATGACTATGTATCTATTCTTCATGGTAATCCTAGGATGGACTTTGAATTTTTGGCCAACAATACTTAATTGGGTCAACTAGTGGTAAACCAATGCCAATGGAGGTATATAAAGTTGACCTTCCAACTCCGCCAAGAGATGCATGATTGTTGTGGTGCATGACCTCCACATTTGAACTGTTTGAAGAAATGTCACCAACATTATGTGCCCGTTTAGTACTCGTATAGAAGGCATGGGACTGGAAAAAGAAATTTCCTAGCCTTGCACCTTCAAATCATCGGACTTGTTATGACAGAAGGAAGGGTTTTGTAGTGCAACTTTTATAGTCTGACGGGACTTGGCGTTTCTGTTCCCGAGTTCACTTTTTTAAAAATGAACTCAATGTTACGACGCCGAGTGAAGTATTACAGAATCGATGACGCAACCACTGAGTTCCATATGAGTTCTAAGTTCAATTTTCATTCAAACTGTCAATGTACCCTCCCGCGTGTGCGTCAAATTCTCTAAGTGTTAGAATGCAACGTTGAATATGCCGAGTTCTATAAAGAATTCTATTTCTACAGAACTCGACATTTGAGACGTCGAGTTCTATATACACTAAAAACGAAACATATCGTCACCACAATGTCACAACATGGTGTCAGCGGATCTAGTTTGATAAATATTTCACGTACAGGTCTAAACTGGATTTTTTATAATAAAAAAATATTAATTCAATTTTTTTCCTTAAATCAATCCAGTCGACTTGGTGCTCACAACTGCTTTCGGTGATATTTTGCACATATTGTGGTGAAGAGAAACTAATACATGTATACATGCATAGGGTTATATTTACCTTAGCCACATTTGAGTTTGAGAGGTTAAATTAACACATTTGATGTTCTTGCCGGATAAACTATATAATTCCCAATACCATCACGTAGGAATGCCTTGAGGCTGTTGAGGAAACGTGTTAGTTTACATATTTTAACGTGTTTTATATCTAAAAGGTAAACACGCATAAGCCTCAGTAAAGATAATCTATGCTGTTTTGCAGCTCCTGGGATTAAAACCTTGGGTTGAGATGGTCCTTAAGTAACTAATTCAGCTTTCTTAACTTGTCGGGTAGGAAGAAGTGTCAGTCGAAACAAAGGCCTATGACATGTAAAATATTAGCAAGCGTCAACAATAAGTTGAAACCAATTTTATTATCAATAGATGAGCTTAAAGGCAATATTAATGATTTGAGAAGTATATTGTGAGAAGAAAAATAGAATAAAATCATCACATGTCACTCCGGAAGACTGGACATATAAAAATCCCTTCATTTATTTAATGAGTGGCGCATATGGTTGAGGCTTGGTGGTTGGTTTTTGTCTGTGTAGGTGCCTACAATTATCTGTGTTAAATCACAAGATTTCGACGTAAAACGATTTGTTTTGTCTTCAACAATTAGTACTTGGATAGTTGGATTACGGGGTCATGTACGTCTTCTTGTCTAATTGCTTACGTCCTCTACATTACAAACAAAATTCAGTCGCAGCAATAGCTGTGTAATAGTAGTGCGGGTGGGGATTATGGCATTATGCACATGGAAGGTAGAAGATAAGGATTGGAAGAAAAAAATCATCTTAATGTTAATAAGATAATTTTGTATTTTAATTTAGTTATTCATAGTATTTTTCAATTCAGAGCCCATACGTTGTCCATGGGTAAAGGTTAAAACGCTTCGATCTTGTGCCTCATCAACCTTATCTGTCCATTTCATTATGATATTAAGGTTTTGCAAAAATAAGCATGTTATTAAAGTCCTGAATATTTTTTTTATGAGAATGTCATTAAGTTCTTCAACACAAGGCCATTTAAGTTACTCATACTCAGATGACGTCTAAATTGAAAGACCAGTCACATGTACTGGAACGCTCATACTCAGATGACATGTCTAAATTGAAAGTCCACTCACATGTACTGAATTAAATATGACATTGAAGTGTGAATTTCCAATTCAATTGGTATTAATGAAGTAAAGCTAAGATGGGTGATGAAGGAAGATAAAGGAAAAAAACCTCTTTTTTTAACAAAAATATATGTGTGGTTATTTGAGTATGAGAATGGACTCACATCATCCACAGGGATTGGTTACATCTGACCTCTGGAAAACGGTTTGAAGAAAGTAATTAGTGGTATTAGTAATTATTTTTTGTTGAAGTAATATAATAGGAGGAGGAATAGAGGTAGTTTGTTTAGTTATGTGTTTTCAGTGGACCACTGGGAGTAGCCGAGTAGGGGTGAGGCACTTGATAAGCACATTTTGAGGTAATCATTGGATAAAAACAAGAAGCATGCTTAAGTATTTTATAGTCTGACTGTGATGATCAAGCAAAGTACTTTGAGAATGCTTAAAATCTTAAATAACCAAATAAACAATCAAATGTTTTGACTATTTGAATTGGTCAAATGTGTTCTTCGGAATGTTCAAATTGTGTGTTACGAAGAGTATCCGATGGATCCATATATTGCATCCAGCGTAGTTGTCTAATGCAACTCGTCACGACTCTTATGCTGTGGGAAAGGTGAATGTCCTCAACAATACTTGAAGCCACTTCATCATTTACCAATTCAATTATTAACAATAGTACTTGGATCAACAAGTTAAGATATCTTAATTGAGTTTTTTGTTTGAGTGCATTTTTCAAAAATGTCTTATTGGACTTTCGCATATGTATAATTTTTTATTGGCTTAATACTTTATTGGGCGCAGAGTTTTAATTGATCGACCAAGTAAATTTCGATCAATTGAATATTTTTGACAGTGAATTCCAAATTTGCTACTGGATCTATCGAACAGATTGTCCGATATAGGTTTGGTTGTTTGAGTTCCTTTGGAAGTAGGAGTGTTTAAGCACAAATTAACCTAAATTCTTCAAAAATAACATACGACTCTAATTGTAGTTAACGACTGTTGAGGTACACCAAATTAATTAATCAAGTTTGTAAGTGTATTGAGTCAATAAAAACTTATACATATGCAAAGATCCAAAAATACAATTTTAGAATTACACCCAAACAAATATTTTGTCCCTATCTTAATTGGTCATTTAGGATTTCGCAAGTTTCTTTTCCTCCTCCTCTTGAGTTTTGACATAACTCATTCTTACAGGTGTTACTTTATAACAAAATATATTTGTTAAAAATGAAATTCTTGTTAAACACGTCGAATATAGTAAGAGAAAATTAACATCGTGAGACTAGTGTATTGAGCTTAAAGCTTGTATTCTCCATTTTCTAATTTTTATTTTGTACGTATATAAAATACAGCATGATGTCTATATATGTAAAATCACACGGCAAAAATGCTAATGACAAATATTCAAAAGGGACAATTAGCAAACCTTCACTATTTTTGCTTTATTATGTCTTGTTCATGCAATAACTATTCTGATTTCTTGTATGTTTGGTCACTTTCAACCTCATGTCTCTGTCAAGACTTCTCAACACTGAAGAAAAATATTTTTGTCGCATGGAATATTATTTCATCGATCCCTTTAAGGTCTAAGCATGGAATTTTGCCTACTCAACATCCAATCACATAAATCATCTAGTTTGATGAATCCACTGGATTACATTAGTGATTAGTGGATAGACCATATCCTCTTCCACTATACATGATCCTGTTTCATACAGCAGTGGACTGAAAAGTGATAAATAAATTGATAGGTCTCTGATTAGGCTTGCCTAATACTAAGAAGATAGAAAAATTGAAGGGAAAATACACATAAGATAATAGAAGTCTTTGGATCGTGCTTTCTTTTCACAATATGTTAAACAAAAGACACGCTGACTAACTTTGATCAAGTTGAGATAAATTACATGGATTAGGCAATATCTTATATATGAATGAATTTGTATTATCTACCCATTAATAATATTGAAATGCAACTACAAGTTTTATTTATCCAATTTTTTACTACAAATGAATCGATACCAAAAAATACAACTTAGGCAGGAAAATGAATTACTGGATCTTTACGGGAATGCATTTTCCCCATAACTTGGACTTGTATAATTTATGTTAAATAATCAATGCAAAAAGTAAAGAATTATCTAAATCTGAGACACTGTCCATTTCCATCATCATATAATCAAACAAACGAATCCATTGTGGGTCATATTATTATCCTATTCCAAACATAGATGCAGAAAAAAGAATAAATTTTGTGGTGCCTCTTAAAAGTTCCCTTCACATCTCCCACTACTTTCTCCAAAGTTCCAAAGATTACTGCTAAGTCATAAGTCAGCTATTCTGATGTAATTTCTGCAGCAAGAGGTTAATTTTATTACTTCCTCAATACCCCACCAAAATAAATTAGAAATTTTGCCAAAAAACTTTACTTCTAATCGAATAGGCACATTTTAGTACAGGTTTTTTAATAAAATTATTGCGCATTTAAACTAGATTTGGAATTTAGAGCGTCGTATGCATAATATAGTATACTTTAGTTAAAAAAACGTACATTCTATCAATTTACAAAAATATAAAGTGAGTTAAGTTATTTGTTACCAAGTCAAAATGATTATTAAACAAGAGTATCCTTGTGTTAGACGATTAGGAAATAATAGACGACTTCAAAGCCTTACGAGTTACGATATGATATTAAATGTGCAATGCACGAGTTAGGACGTATGTATAACGTTATTTTGAACTCCGCAAAATATTACTCCATTTATGTAATACCTATAGAAATTGAAGTAGCATTTATCCGACTTTACAATTTTGATTAGAATGTCCTAAAATGATATATGATGATACAAATGTGTATTTTGATTGTAAGTGTACTATTACCACAAAATTATCAAACATATTCGCCTCAAAAGAAATCAGTCACACTGACATAGTTACATTCTGAAAATTGTTCAATGCAATTTACTTAATGGACATTTTATTTAACATGATTTCACAAATTCCAGAAAAATGTTTTGGTAATTTTCCATATTCTTGGATTTCCCCCCCAAAGGCCAGCCAAGTCTTACTCCAAGACCTAATTGTTGATTCCACTGTCTTTCAAGTAATTAGTCAAAACATAATCTTGATGCATGGTCAAAGAAACGAAGGCATTGTTTGGCTGTAATGAAATGGGGATTTTCAGGTTTTGTGCGGGAAACTTGGGTTTCCAAAACCCATAATCCAGAATAATCTTGTGTGTTTGTGAAAAAACGTGTAATAGTCACATTCATGTGTTGTTGTCATTGACGAAGGACATGGGAGTGTAAATGGAGACATTGAAGTGGGCAATTGAGTGATTTGTTGGTGGCAATTACCGTAGAAAATAAGAAACCATAGGTCAAGGAGTAAGCTCACTTGCTTTTACCGAATACAAATCTTGAGAAACTTCCCCCATTTAGTTTTTTTTTTACTTTTTCATTGTCAAAGTGAAAATCCAATGTTAGCAGAAATTCAGATTCTGGACAAACTTGGATGTTTGGTTGTTAGAGTAAGAAAAAATTAATGTTTTTGGAAGTCTATGACACGCAAATTCATCATTCAAACCTAGCCGATGTATAATTGAGCTTTGACTAGTAAATAAAATAAGAACAACATATTTTCCATCCTTTTATGTTTGAAAAAATGATTTCGTAGATTTACACGTGGCAATATATTTTCGGATTAATTACATTTTGGCCATCTGAAAAATGTCTTGGTATCCTTTTACATCATCTTAACTTTAAATGTATTAGTTATTCTCCTGAATTTTCATTTTGTAACATTTTACTCATTTAAACTTTAAAAATTCATTATTTAAATACACATTCACAGGTTTTTTTTGCATTTTTTTCTCCATTGTATCTCTGATACACCCATAAACCTAGTTTAACGTGAAATTTTGGATTGAATCAGATGTCAGATATTGTTGAAATTTGGATCGAATTTAGTACCAATCCGACCCAAATTTCAACAATATCTGTCATCTTATTCAATCTGAAATTTCATGTAAAACTAGGTCTTATAATGTATTTCATGTAAAATTAGGTTTAAAAATGTATTATCAACACAACGCAACGTTCAGGTAGGCGGTAGGCGATCGCCTGTCGCGGTGGTCGCCTGGGCGAGAGCCGTTGGAGGCACTCCAACGGCTCTCTCCTTTTTTATTTGCTTTTTTTTTCAAAAATTACAAGTTTGCCACTACCCCAAATCCTATATAAACTCCTCCAACCCTCTTCATTTTCACACATATCTCATTCTCTTCTTCTTCATAATTCTATTCTCATCGTCAAGTTTCCTAATCACCAAGTTTTTGCGATTAAGTATCTGGTCTGATGCTTAGTTGTGAAGCTGGAAAGTGAAGTCTCCGATCCGGTTTTTTATTCTTCAACCGCCAAAATCAAGTGCACTCTTTCTAACTTCTCTTTAGAATTAAATTAATTAGTATTTTATTTTCATATTAGTCTAAATGTTTATATTAGTCTAGTTTTAAGATATGGCTTGCGTACCCGGCACTAGTCTCCCTATGCATCACAAGAGTTACGATGACCTAAGACCTACCCGTACAAATGACACTGGTTGGAATATTGCCCATTACATTAGTGTTAATGATAAAAACTGCATTGTCTGTGAGTTATGTGGTAAGGAAACTAGAAGTGGTATAGCCCGTCACAAACAACATCTTGCACATACACTCGGTAGCAATGCTAGACCTTGTGATAAAGTTCCTGACTCTATTAAACAAGACATAACTGCATACATTATTAGAAACAATATGACATTACAAAACGAAAATGTATGTCTTGATGGGTAGAGGGGGTGCTTAGTGAGGTCTTGGTCGAGGAACTAGGTATCTTTTCGAAGCCTAAACATGTATGATATTTTTAGATAATATTTGTGCATTTTTTCCTATTTTTCCTGATTTTTTATTTTTTTATAAAATTTAATTGAATTAAAATATAAAAAAACCGCCGCGGTCGCACAACCACCTAGGCGATCGCCCAGGCGACTGGACGCCCCCGGTCGCCTAGGCGGTCCCAGAACGTTGACACAACGTGAAAATTTACAAAAAAATTAATTATGAATGTGTGTTTAAAAAGTTCAAAAGACTAAAGTGTCACAAAAAGAGAGCGCAAAAAATATTACTACTTTTTAAACTTAAGGATTGCACAACGAAATTAGTACATAATTCACGAGTCAAACCGTAATTAATCCTATATTATCGTTCCGTTCCATTCTATCATATTCCATCCCATTACATTAATGGTGTGGTAGTGTAGTAGCCGTGTGACTCCGAAAAGACCAATACCAATTATGTGTCCCATCCCATTCAATGAAGTCTTTACTGTGAATTTATTGAAGAAGCCTAACGCTGACATTCCAACTTTTTTGACCGCATCCTTCCCATCTCATGAATGCCTCCTCAACTCCACAAGTACACTCTCAGGAAGGAAAGAAAATCAAACCACGACTCTAGCCAACAACATAGCCATAGGGATGTAGAGAGAGGAGAGAGAGATGAGGAGCTAAGCCAGAGGGTCGGCGTGCAGATGTGTGTTCAGATAAAGAGAGGTGGGGAGAATATAATAAATTAATAACGACTGGTGAAGTTGGTGATTATGGAAAAATAATAGCAACTCTTAAGTTTCTCCACTAAAGACTGAAGAGACTGCAACCTGATGATGACTGAAATTGAGATGGTCCACCGACCACCATCTTTCAAGGGTCCAAACACTTCGAAAAAGGAAAATGATTTGTTGACGTCGTTAGAGTCGTCAATTCTGTATTTATTTATTTTGTGTCATTTTACGTGCACATTAAACTATATTTGATTTTCACCGTACATATCCCCTCAAAACATTTTATTCTCTATCATTTTCTCTCCGTGCAAATACTCGTTGCGGCTTTTGACGATGTGTCGATACGGGAGTGAGTCTTGAGGGAGGGAGGACGTCGCGGTGAACTTGGCCGGCGAGGAGGAGGAGGAAATGGTTGCCGTTGGAGTTCGTCCCGAGGCGATGTGGAGGAGAAATGTGGTTCTTTGTAACTGATTTAAGCTTTTTGTGTGGTGTTTTTGGGAGAAAGTTTGGTTTTTGTGGTTGATTTAAAGTTTTTGATTTTGTTCTGTAATTAATCGGTCATGATTTTTTGGAAGTGTGGTTCTTTATAGCTGATTTGAGTTTTTTGTATAGAATTTTTGGGAAAAAGTTTGGGTCTTTGTGGCTGATTTGAAGTTTTTTTTTTGTGATGATTCCATCTTGATTTTTTTAATGTTATTTTGGAAGTTTAGTTCTTTGTAGCTAATTTGAGGTATTGTGGTGATGAATTTTTATTTTTTGGGTTGTGTTTATCTTGAAAGTTTGGGTTTTTTATTATTTCGGTTTGTGGTGTTCTTGTCTAAAGTTGATTTGTCTTTGATATTAGTTTTTTGGAAGTTTCTGTTTTGTTTTCACGGATTTGGGTTTGCTTTCGTGTTCTTGTTTGCTAATTTCAACTTGGGTTTAAGAAAGACAAATACATATGATAAAAAAGACAAACACTAGTGATAAAAAGAACAAACTCATACTTAAAAAGGACAAACCACTACTTAATAAGGACAAAACCTCAACATAAAAAAGACAACCACAAATATAAGAAAAATCAACTCAACTGTTAAAAAAGACAAAACCATACTCAAAAAGGACAAACTTACACTTAAAAGGATCAAACTATACTAAAATAGTACAAACCGGTACTTTAAAAAAACCTCACTTAAAAAAACAACTCATCAATATAAGAAAGAACGATCCAACTGTTAAAAAATAACACACCACTACTTAAAAAGGACAAAACCGAACTTTCAAAGAACAAACTATTAGTTAAAAAGGACAAACTCATACATTAAAAATGACAAACTCATATATTAAAAATGACAAACGCATATGGTAAAAAAGACAAACTTATATGTTTAAAATGACAAAACGCATGTTGTAAGGTTTCTTCGTTTTACATGAACTTTTCATTCTACATTTGTATTTGAAGGTCGCACGAGGAAAGTAAATATTGCGTTGTGAAAACCAAACGTTACATGCTTAAAAGTAATGTTGCATTGGAAAACTAAATGTTGCATAATGACATAAACATATTATTCAATTAATTTAAAAAAGAAAAAAACCATTTGATTTTTGTCGATTGGGCTGACACGTCAGGTGTATCCGGGACACCGCGTCCATGTACAAGAACCCTTTGAAAAATAACGGATCAAATTATATTATAGAATATTACACATGTTTTGTATCTAGTAATAGCAGGAATACCAACATTTCCCTGCAAGCGTAATTGTAATTTCCCCCCCCTAGATAATATAAGTTGAAGTGTTTTCTCACAAGTCAATGACATGTGAAAATTGCAAAGGCCTTCATCTTTTAAAAATCCAAGGACTTAAGTGAAGATGATAGATCTAACTTTTTATCATAGAGTGTTACATATAATTTATATTTAACAATGTATGACTATTTACTAGGGCTGTAAACGGGTCAGGGCGGGATTTGAACCTTCTAAGGTAGGCTGGTTGGCGGGTCGGGTCGAGTGAATTTTTTTAACCGAACCCGACCCACCTAAGATTGAGTAAACGGGTTATGCGGGGTGGATAGATGGATAAGTGGATTTTATATATATTTTTTTCCTGTATAACAACATAAATTAAAACACATGACAAATTAGCACCTTAAAACATGACCCATGTGATGAACACCATAAAATTATAAATAACTTCAACTTTATAACACTATTAGTAAATTAGGGATTAAAGAATATGAAATTATGGATATGTATATGGTATATAAGTGTGTGTGTATATATAATATTTATTATTTAATTTATTAAATTCTTATGTGGGTAATCAAGTAAACGAGAAGGGTAGAAAATACAACCGCAACCCGTCCTGATTATTAGTTGGGTAGATGGATATTCGGGTAGGCGGGTTGGATTTTTTACACCGCTATCCGACTTAGACGAGTCAGGTTGGCAGGTCGGGGTGGGTTTTAGCCGCCCCATTTACAACAACACTTAAGTGGGCGTGTTAACTTAACTTGTCGTCTTTTTGTTTGTTTGCCTAACTAGGGTGCTTCAATTGCCAGATATCTTGTCTTAAGAAATGATCAAATCCCAACATATGTTTCGTATGTTTGAGAATTATAATGGATTGAGTAGTAAAGCAGATAAAATAAAATAGAAAAAACTTAAGGTCTCTGTTGATTCTGAACGTTGTAGTGCGGTGATTTTCTCGACGATTTTTTTTACAACTAGCCGCTCCGGCTCGGACGTCTGAAATTTGTATTGGATTTCGGAAGTTGATGGAATGGATTCTTCCATGTGAGTAAATTGTTGATGTATCAATTCTGATGTATTTGTTATTTTGCAGATGCATGAAAGTTATTATTAATTTAGAGAAACTATGTGGTTTTGCATTAGTTTCACTTTATTCGATTAATAAATCTTAATTTCTTTTATTTGATTAATAATAGATTCTAAAGAAGTTTTAGAGGCCATACGGATACGGTCCATACCTGATACCTTGATTCGGTTGTGGGAAATTTTCAGTTCTTTTTTCCCTCTTGGGTTGGGAAGTGTGAACAGCTTGGGAAGGGAGGGGAGGCAAGCTGGTCTGCTCATGTTGGTTGATCCTTGGACACCACTTGGGAAAAAGGGTACTCTGTTCACTTCTCTCTCTCTTCTCTTCTTTTTTTATCTTATTCTCTTTTAACTCCTTCCTCGACTTGTGAAGTGCACTGCTGGTCTGTTTTATCTCTGGATTTTTTCTCTCTCAGAACTCATTTTCTCTTGTTTCCTGTCTGGGACATGTCCAGCTCCTTCCTTCTGAGGTTGGCTTTCACCATTTTCTCCAACCACTTCCTCTCTGACTTATCATATTCTGTTTCCCCCAAACCATGGTTGTAGTGTCTTTTTTGAGGTGCCCATGTTAGTGGTAACTCTAGTTGAAACTTGTACTCAAACTTCTTCTTCCTAAATGTTGTGTCTATAAGCCTTGATTGTTGTCAAGTCTTGCATTGGCGTTTGAGTGCCATCACATCTCTTTTGCTTGTCTTTGAAGGTAATGGTTCTCCATTTGCGAACATCTTGTCTATTGGTTCTCCGCTGGTGTTGAATTTTGCAAAGTTGTGTTTTTTCTCACTAAAAAGTGATTTAGTTGGAAACCTGATTTTATTTTGTATCTCTGACCATAGTTTTAATTGGCTCTTAGTTTTGTAATGTTTCCTGCAAATAGGTAGACATGTTCTTATTTGCTGTCTCAAACTACCCAAATGTTTTTGCTTTTCTTTATTAGTTTTGTTCCAGATGTTTTCTTTATGTTGTGATTTTGGGCTTTTGGGTTTTCCCAACTTGATCTGATTCCTCTTGTCCATGGTTTTAATTCAATGTTTTCTCCTGTTCTAACTCCTTTTTTTGCAGGTGGTTTTGCTGAGATTTTGATCCATGAAAGTGAGCAAATTGCACTAGTTTGTGTTCCACTCCACCCTCCAGATCTTGGACTTCTTACTTTCCCTTTGTTAAAAAATCAACCATTTTCTTAACTCTGTGAGAGTCCAGCAAGCAGTGAGGGGGAAAAGTATAAAGAATAGGTGGGAGGGCGGTGGTAGTGTCAGTGGAGTGCTTGTGCAGTTGTGGCTGTTTGTGTCTGCTCTTTTCTTATTTGTTTACTTGGTTTGAGAGTTGAGAGCGGTCTTTTGTTGCCACTGTGGGATACACTGCCATCTTCATTAGAGCGCATTTTGTGGTCACTTGCTTTCCAACTTGTTGAAATTTGATATATCTTGTTAGAAAAAATACACTCCAACTTAGCTTTGGTTCCCTCTTGTTTTTGGTTGTGGTGTGGGTTTTGGAGGTTGGTTTTGTTTGGAGAGTTGTGGGTAGTTTTTGTTTAGACCTCTGGAGTGGTGATTTGTGATCTAAGTTGGAAAGATGAAGTTTATGAAACTTGGGTCGAAGCCTGATTCTTTTCAAGCAGATGGGGATGATGTCAGGTGAGCTTTGGTAATCAATCAATTATGTAATTTACTCGTTTTAACTTAGTGAATCATCACCTCTCATGCTGTGGTGGCATGGCCAATTGTGTTTGGAGCAGTCTAATAAAATGATATTTTCTGTTGGTGTATTTTTGGCATTCTTTTTTTTTCAACTCATATATATTGGATTACATTCTTGAGGGATTTCCATGGGGAAGTTGTGGGCTGCTTGTGTTTTTGAACTTCCTTGTATAATTCCTTGGAAATAATTCAAGGGCATGTAGTGCTTTTTTAGGGGATCGGTGTGCTCTAAGCTTCAGGTTTCATTCTTGGAGGTGTATGACTCAATCTCATGGGACTTCTTGCTTGTTTAGGCCTTGTATACTACTTAGACTTTGAACTGCTTGTCAAAAATTCCAACTTCCTTTGATGGGAACTATGTTCAAATGCCTGCGATAAGATTTACCGATCCAAACATCTTTGCGTGGGATTTAAAAGAGATTTTTGTGTCCTCCATTTATTTACCAGCTAAGATGGTTACTAAGTGGCTTTCAGATGGAAGAACGCTGACCGCTTCCATATTTGGTTAACTTCAGGAAATAAATCTACTATGTACTGCCTAAATTTCCTTGTTTACATGAAGAGAAACTAAGATGGGGAAAAAGGAGAACGAGTTACTTGTGGCACATCACTTAAAAGAGAGGTTTTGTTGCTAATTTCAAAGATATGAGATACCATTGTAGTGCGAAATGTTACTACTCTTGTTACTACTCTTGATACTCTTTGTATGCCCAACACCAGGACATTTCTAAAGGGGGGAATCTTTAAAAAAATCTATGGTTATTATGTCCTAGTATTGGCAATTTAACGAGAGTAATTCTGATGAACACTAAAATTGTTAATGTGTTTTACCTGAATTCTCGATGGACTTTTTAATGCAGGTTTGTGTCAACAGAGCTAGCAACTGATATCATAGTTAACGTTGGGGGCATAAAATTTTACTTACATAAGGTACTTGTTGAAGTCATTGCAAGTTCCAAGTGCTCCAATGACTTGCTATGGTTCTTTTTATGTTGGTCGGGATTCAAATGTTTGATATATTATGTAACACAAAAAGGCAAATTGGTTTGGTATTTGTTTGTTAAGTTGTTTGGTTTTGCTTGAATACATCCAAGTTTTTGCATTCCCATGTAGGACTAATTTGTATTACACATAGTTAACTGCATTGCTAGGAAATTGAGAATCATTCCCGAACACACTATAATTATGAACGGAATGAATCTTTTTACATTCATTATGACACCAACTATATTATCACTTTGTATACATTTCTTTCCTTTTCAAATAAGTAAAATTATCATGTGAATATCAACCAACCTATCAATTCAAGTTCACTATAGTCGGTCAACCAAAAAACTTGTTCTCAGACCAAGTGCTTGTTCATCTAAAGGGCAAATGGTACTTCATTTGTATCTTAGAAAATGCTACCTTGATGATGGATGGCTTATTTGATTAATGGGAGATTTGTTTTGATATATATATTCATGCTTAGTTTTGAATTTGCAAAAGAAACATGTATTGAAGTTATAATTCATAGTAATCATTATTAATGTTCCAGAAATCATATCACCGAGCCATATTCATTTAATGCCATTTGTTTGGTGCTTGTTTTAATCTTTTTATGTACTTTTTTTCAGTTTCCTCTTCTGTCAAAAAGTGCTCGGTTGCAGAAGGTGGTCGCAGACGGAAGTGATGACAGTACTGACGAGGTCCACATTACAGACATACCTGGTGGTCCTGCAGCCTTCGAAATATGCACGAAGTTTTGTTATGGCATAAGTGTCACTCTCAACGCATACAACGTGGTTGCTGCCCGCTGTGCTGCCGAGTATTTAGAAATGCATGAGTCACTTGAGAAAGGAAATCTCGCATACAAAATTGACGTGTTCCTCAGTTCAAGCATTTTCCGCAGTTGGAAGGACTCCATAATAGTTCTTCAGACCACTAAGTCTCTATTACCGTGGTCTGACGATTTGAAGGTGATAAGCCACTCCATAGAGTCTGTTGCTTCCAAGGCCTGCATTGACACCTCTAAAGTTGACTGGTCGTATACCTATAACCGTAAGAAGCTGCCGACCGAGAATGGCATTGATACAAACTGGAATGGTGTCAAGAAACAACAAACAGTACCAAAGGACTGGTGGGTCGAAGATTTATGTGAACTTGATTTGGACTTCTACAAACACATCTTGGTGGCAATAAGAAGCAAAGGACAAATGTCTTGCAAAGTGATTGGTGAAGCAGTAAAGGCATATATATATCGAAGACTTCCTGGTTTCAGCCGAGGTCTGGTTGTCCATGGAGGTGATATTGTGAAAAACCGCATATTAGTAGAAACCATGGTTTGGTTATTACCCTCAGAAGTTGGTTCAGTGTCATGTAGTTTTCTAATGAAGTTGCTGAGGGCTGCAAACACTTTGGAGTGTGGCGACCTTAGCAAGAGAGAGTTGATGAAGAAAATTGGATGCCAATTATACGAGGCTTCCGTCTCGGACCTTTTAATTCAAAATCCAGCTGGAGAGGATACTGTGTATAACGTTGATGTCGTGCTTAATATAGTTGAGGAGTTTGTGATGCAGGAGCGTGGGGGGACTTGTGCTGGTGGACAAATTAGTGACGAAGTCCATGAGATTAGGAGCCCAACTTTTGTATCGGGCACTTGTAAGGTCGCTGTGGCAAAACTGATTGACGGGTACCTTGCAGAAATTGCTAGAGATCCAAACCTACGACTTTCCAAATTTATTGATCTTGCAGAAATGATATCTGGCACCTCGAGGTCAACACATGATGGGCTTTACAGGGCTATTGACATGTATCTGAAGGTACTTTCCTCCGAATCTTCAGAATGCTATTTACTTAATAAATTAAACATATACGTAACTATGGTTTTTAGATGTGAAGTGAAGAATCAAATCCAAGATTTTGAACTACTCATAAATTCTCATTCATGGTGATTGTCATTAGCAATTGTCCATTCTTGAAATGTGTATCTACAAACACATAATTGAAATGTACCACCCTCGACTATATTATAGTAGTAAGGTTTTTTATTTTATTTTTGAGGTTTCAATTTCCTTCTCTTCGTTGAGAATTTTGTTGCATTACGCTACAACATGATAAATTACTTGAAAGGGATTTATCATATGTTGTAGGATGGAGACATGGATATTATTTGTCATGGTAGTTCAGTTAGTCTTGCAACTGAAATTGGGATCTTATTATCTGGCAGTACAATTTCTTCAAACACATAATTGAAATGTACCACCCTCGACCATATTATAGTAGTAAGGTTTTTTATTTTATTTTTTGAGGTTTCGATTTCCTTCTCTTCATTGAGAATTTTGTTGCAATACACTACAACATGATAAATTACTTGAAAGGGATTTTTATCATATGTTGTAGGATGGAGACATGGATATTATTTGTCATGGTAGTTCAGTTAGTCTTGCAACTGAAATTGGGATCTTATTATCTAGTATTACAATTTCTGGTTATTTAGAATGCCCAAATTGAACTGAATGGTACCAATGATTTGTTGATCTTCTCATTGTCTTTTGGTGAATTACAAAATCAGGAACATCCTGGCTTATCAAAGAGCGAGAAAAAGAAAATATGCAACCTGATGGACTGCAAAAAGCTCTCTCCAGACGCGTGTGTGCATGCTGTCCAAAACGAGCGCCTTCCTTTACGAGTTGTAGTGCAGGTTCTCCTCTTCGAGCAAGCACGGGCATCTGCAGCCTCCACCAGAACGCCGAACGCCCCCATGATTGGGGGATCCCATGGGAGCTCAACGAGATCAGGTGCAACTACCAACACTGAGGACGAATGGGATGGTGCTCCCACAGTCGAAGACCTTAAGTCATTAAAGTTGATCCAGTTAGTAGGAGGAAGCGAGCGGAGCAGCGGAAGCAGTGACATCAACAGCAAGAACTCAGACAGCAGGGGCCACAAGGTGAAGGGAATGATGATGCCCAAGAACATCCTCAGCAAGTTATGGTCTAGTAAAGGACATGGTGGCGAGAACAGCAGCTCTGACACATCCGACAGTCCTGGGTCTGGCAACATGGAGGAGTCGAAATCTACACGGTCGAGAAACACAAGGCATTCAGTGTCGTAGGGACCAAAATCAAAGGTAGTTGTTAGTTGTTTATTTCCTAACCTTTCTATGACTTAAATGGTTATTTAATTTGATGGAACGTTAGTATTATAGTTATATGAGGAGGTTATGGGCTAGAACAGGTGAGGTGGTCGTGGGTATGTAGGAAGTAGAGATCTTCTGTTCTGCTTTTTGTAGTTTCAGATGTACCATAAAAGAAAAGGTAATGTGTTGAATTTGGCTTCTATAAAAGCTTCATGGGAAAGCTTGTTTGGGACATGCTAATGTCATATATCTGATCAAATATTGATGTTCAATGTTTGTCACTCATGTTAAAAATCTTTTTTTAATGTCTTTCTGAGCCAATTAAAAGGGAACAATAGCTCGTTTCGCTCATATTTTTGAAACTCATTTTATTTGGATATTTTTTTCATGATTATGGTACAGTTGTATAAAAGGTAATCGATTTGAGGCGAGCCGTGGTGTTGCACGTTTTTCAGACATCTCTTAAAAATAATTATTTATTGAACATGAATGTCTCGTTGTTAACAAGTATGACTTAAACTCACACAATTCATACCTTGACCGTGGTGGTTGGATATATCACATACAAAGTAGAAGAATTTGTGATAAAGAACATAAACAACTAAAATAAACAACAATATAAAGCAGAAAACAAATATCTAATGAGATTAAGTCACAGTTTAACTAGGTCTAAAAGCAAATCCTTGCAAAGTTACAATACAGAAAACAAGATTAAGATTCCCAATGCAAGTAGATAAAAGATAACTAGAGTAAAGCCAGGGAGATGGAAATTCATGCACAATCTTCATGCAAGGGTACCCATGATATCATTTTCATCTTCATCTTCATCTTCGAACTCATCCTCGTTGAGAGGTTCCCATGCATCACCAAGAGGGCAAGAGGTTCCCATGCATCATCATCACCTAAAGAGAGTACCCATACATCATCAGTGTGTGCAGCCACCAAATTATAAAATTAGATATAATGACAACAAAATACATCATATGAAGATAAGATAAACAAAGAAAAGTAAAGTAATGCAAACCAATCGACTATAAGTTCTCCAGCTGGTGGAATACCGTAAGAAATTACAACTAATTAACAAATCAGAAATAAAAATTGTAGAAAAATCACGCATGCATTAATATGCTTTTACAACTAACGAAAAAAAATTCATATACTTAAGTGGTGGATTGTAAGCATGATAAACAACAAAAAGTAAAAAAAACATATCAACAAACAATGAACATTAAACGATCTCCATTACACTAAAGAAGTAGCTTTCTTTTATCCTTTAACAACAAATCAACACTAATTATAAAACAAAATAAAAAAGTGGAAAAACATTCATGCGGTTAACAACAATCACGCTCGCAACCAGAGTTTCGACGTAAACTCTTACAAAATGAAGTGCTCATTGTTTCTCAGAGTGAATTTTTTTTTGTCATGTTTATCGTCGATTCGTTCTTATCTCGTAAAGACCATAAATGGGATCATTGAAGTCAACCTAAAAGAAAATGTATTCGTTAGAAGAAATGTGATAAGGAAAATATTTGGAATAGAAAAAAGCCCACATAAACTCCCCCAAGATATGAACATAACACCCTAAAAGTCATCAAAGCCTCCCCGAATGGGCCATGATTCAGGCTCGGCATGGTCTATCCGCCCTAATCCCACACTAAAAAGAGACCAAGTTTGTATATATATAGAGAGAGAAATGTAGGATGGAAAATATAGATGCATCGGAGAATACAGAGTTATGAAAGACTACCACACTGAGCCACAACAACCTCCATAACGACAAGCTTCAATATACCCCGTCTGCCCATTTCATTTTTCATTTTATTTTTACAAGCGACTATAAGTTCTCCAGCAGGTGGAACACTGTAAGAGATTACAACTAGTTAAAAAACCATAATTAAAAATTGTAGAAAAATCACGTATGCCTAAATATGCTTCTACAACTAAGGAAAAAAAATACTTACTTGGTGGATTGTAAGCATGGTAAACAACAAAAATGTAAAAAAAAATCAACGGACAATAAACACTAAACGATTACTCTAGTGCACTAAAGGAGTAGCTTTCTTTTATCTGTCTATTAGAATTAAACAAAAAATAATAACAAAAAATCAACACTAATTATAAAACACAATAAAAAGTGGAAAAATGCACCTAATAAGTAAACGTAATTGTCACTCGCACGGCTAACAACATTCATGCATGTAACTAGAGCTTCGACGTTAGCTCAAATAGAATGTGGCGCTCCTTGTTTCTGAGAGTGAAAAAATATTGTCATGCTCGTCATCGGTTCGTTTCTATATCCCATAAACACCATAAATGGGATCGTTAAAGTCAACCTAAAAGAAAAGGTAATTGTTAGAAGTAATATGATATAGAAAAATAATTCAGAGAAGAAAAAAAACCCACCACAAACTACCACATGATATGAACACAAACACCCCTAAAGTCATCAAAGCCTCCCTGTATCCCGGCTCGGCCTGACCCAACTGCCCTACTCTCCACAGTAAAAATGAGACCATATTTGTACATATAGTTAGAAAAACGCGGGATAAAAGATAGGGATGCACCAGAGAATACAGAGGCACGAAAAACATACACTAGTGCAATGCAGAAAAGCCCATATACGTCAGATATACAATGATATATATTATATACAATGGATTTCGGTGGTCTAACGACCATCGTATATGTCATCGACGCCTATAACCTGGTGTATAGACGCCTCAGCTGAATTTTTTTGGTAACTAACCCCACCAGATTCAGACATTCGCCCGACATTTCCTTGGTGTTGGTACTGGCAGAGTGAGGAAAACAGAGACAAAAACCTTATTTTAATAGACGAGACGAAATGAGTATTAAATGAAATGTGATTGGTAAAATGTTAATTAGCACGTGCGATTTAAGTAATTCACATGCGACGAATAGTAATACCCTTGTATCGGTGGCTAGGCGTCTAACTGTAGGCTGCCGCAAACGAATAAATTCACCAACTGCAACAGACGAATAAATTCATTATTATACGACGTCTAACTGCAACAACCATTATTATATTCTCCCATTGCTTAGCTCCTCTCTCTACACTCGGCCATATGGCTCTGTTGTTGGCTAGAGTGTTCATTTGATTTTGGTTGAGGAGCATTCATGGGATAGGAATGTTACGGTCAAAATAGAGGGAACGTTAGAGTTAGGTTGCTCGATTCATTGATTAAACCTCAGTGCCGATGAGACGAGACTCGAGACCTAATAGTATGTAAGATTTGATGACCAACAAGATTAATTTAGTGTAAGATTTGTTTTCTGCTATAAGATTAGTCTGGCTATCTTTCTTGCTCCATCCATCTCTAAATTTTCCATAATAATATCTGAAATCTCACAAATACATTACATCCTCTATTCCACGTCATTTGGAGATCAATCCTAGTTATAATAAAATAAAATTTTAAAAAATCAAAACAAATAGAAAACATATTTTCAGAAGAAAAAATTGAGAAATATTCATACGGTTAACAACATTCATGCGCGCAACCAAAACTTCGACGTAAACTCTTACAGAATGAAGTGTTCATTGTTTCTGAGAGTGAAAAGAATTTGGTCATGTTTAACATCGATTCATTCTTATATCTCGTAAAGACCATAGATGAGATCATTGAAGTCAACTTAAAAGAAAAGGTAGTTGTTAGAAGAAATGTGATAAGGAAAATATTTGGAATAGAAAAAGTCCACCACAAACTCCCCAATGATATGAACATAAACACCCCAAAAGTCATCAAACATGCTCGACATGGTCCATCCACCCTAATCCCACAATAAAAAAAGACCACCTAACCCGTCCTTAAGTGGGGCGGGTAACGGTCAAATTATTTTTTACCCGCCCTGCCCTGTTTGCTCACCTAACTTCGGCGGGGCGCGTAGCAGGCGGAGCCAAACCTGCCCTGGCCCGTTTGAAGTCCTAACTCCAACCCAAAATCTCCTCCATACTCAGTTTTTCTCTCTGTTACGTCATCCAAAAATACTATGCAACTCATAACTCAACCCAACTTATTTTTCACCCTTTAACCCCAACATTATTTTCAACATTCTCTCTCCTCCTCCTCCAAGTCATTTCGTTTTACCTCATTTTCTATTCCACCACCAAAATACACAAACTATTAAATAAATTATTTTTACAATGATTTTATCTTATCAATTTTCATTTATTTTAATATTCAGAAATTAATTCTAATTATATAAAATAATATACATATCAATTAAATAATTTACCTATTTTTTAATATTTATAATAGTTAATAATGTTAATATATTTATTTTAAAGTCATTTTAAATCTTTTTTTCAATTTGTTTTCCTGAAAATATATTTTGTTATTTGTTTTTATTTGCAATTTTTTTTACCGAATATTGATCTTCAAATGACGTAGAATGTGAGAGAATGTAAGGTATTTGGCCATTTGTTTTATTTTTCAAAAAAATGTTAATTTTATAAATATATATATATATATATAATTATTAAACATATTAAGAAACTAATTTTTAATCATTTATTACAAATTTTATCAGTAAAAAATTATTAAACATATTAAAAAACTTGATGGGTCCGCCCCATTAGGAGGGCTGGGTCGGGTACAAGGGGACCCTTTGAGGGTGCTCTTAATATCAGGACCGTGGTACTGGTGGAAGTTTGTCTTATACTGCAGGATCTTGGATGCAGATCTAATTTGAGAAAGGAGACGTGCAGAGATTTGCTGGAACAACTTTTGGGTTCATGGAGAAATACATCATTGTTCAGTAGCATTGCGGGAGTTTGATGAGTAGGAGGTCCAGAGTCCTCTCCCGCTTAAGAAAAGACACCTTCTTGTTCCAGCTTCGTGTGGAGGATCTTCTATGTGACTATGTTGGCATGATGTTGCCCAAATCTTAACTCAATTCCCTACTGTATCAAGCCAAGTGGTCGATAAACACCTAGTTAGATTAATCGTGATAATTTTGACCAACAACCAGTGGTGATAATAATGTCAGGAATCGAGGTTAAAAGGTCCAATTTGGTATCAGGTCCAAAGAATGAGTAACTAAAAGGATATACCCGTGAATAATTTTTTAAAATTAAACCAATTGGATGAGGTCTCATGTACGTGTCTTACATTTGGTATTCCAAAATTGGTTGTATTGAAATACAAAGAGCTCAAAGATGTAGAGGGCTGAAATTCTACAAGATCGTTGCAAATTAGACGAAATTCCAATTTTCAAGGGATTGCACGACCTCTCTTCTCTGGCTAGCCTCGCCCCATTCTGCAAATACGCGATTACGTTATGCAATTCAAAGCAAACTTGATAATGACAATGAGACATTAGTGGTCCTAATGGACCAACACCAACCTACGAGACATGGCACTTTTACATCAAGTCAAGAGAGATCAAGATCGCTAAATTAGTCACGTCGCGATACCTTTCTCGGCCCATGCTGCTTAGTCCTCTAGTACTGCGATTATAATTTAAGATTTTGGTGTCACAGGCGTCATCACAAAGCTACAAATGGCATTTACGAGTAGAGAAAGTCAATAGCAGAAATATGGATAAGCTAATCGGTGAATTGCTAAGGTGCTACAAACAACCATTTAAATTGGCCTTCTAATATCTAAAAGTAACTATGCAGCCAAATGTCACAAAAAATCAAAAAAAATTGTTTTATTGTCGTTAATTTTTTTCAATGTCATTATGTTAGCAAACTATTAACTTCTTAATTTGTGTATGTTATTAATATTAATATTTAATGAAACATTTGCAGAATCACCTTAAATAAATCTAAAGTTCATAAATATCATTATGTGTTGCTAATATTATAAAAAAAATTCAAATAATTTATCCGTACTCTCTTATCTCTATCTTTTCTCTTCCATACCTTCTTTTTTTATAACTAAACTAATGAAATCCGATATTTTTAATATTTTAAAGTTACAAAAAAATTAATTGTTTTTGCAAAAATACATTTTCTAATAATTTTTTTTTATCTAAATATTGTTTCGGAATTATTATTTTTTATTTATCTGATTTCAAAATCATGTTTTTAATATATTTAATAAAATAATCAGATAATTGATAAAAGAATTTTTATACAAAAAATAATTTTTTTCAGATTTTGTTTTTAGAAAAAAAAACTTTATTGGAAAACGTACTTTTTAATAAAAAATAATTAATTATTTTTTATTGTTAATATATTAAAAATTATTGGATTTCATTAGTTTAATAACCAAGTCGTTTAGTTTAGTGGGAGAAAAAGAAGTGATGAGTGAGAAAAAATACTGAACTGCTAAACATCGCCCCAAAATTACTTAAATCGCCCATTGAAATTACCAAATTGCCCTTCCTCCTATTTTTGCTTATATATCTCACAATTTCACTCTTTTTTCAAAACTTTCTCTTCCTATACCTACTACACAAGATTACGAATGTCTCGGAGTCCAGGGAAGCAGCCAGCAGTTCCCCCGGTGTACCCGTATGAGGTAACATTACGTTATTTATTTGTTTTAAAAAAAAAAAAAAATCGTCGGCGTCCGAGGGAGACGCCCCCCGCATGGGGCGGGCGTCCGAGGAAGCCGCTCCCCCTAGCCGACCCGAAGCGGGCGACGTCTGCGGAAGACGTCTCCCCGTAGGAGGAGGCGTCTGCGACAGACGCCTCCACCTTGCGGGAGGCGTCTGTCGCAGACGCCTCCTCCTTTTTTTGTTTTTTTAATTAATAAATATCATAATTACTTTAATAAATAGTGATAAATCAAAAAAATTAATTTAACAAATTAATCCATCTCGGCTTCTGAAGTAGAAAGCATGATCTTCCTCCATCTTCCACGCCTCAAAGTCTCTGCCATCTCCTTATTCTTGCCGAATACGTGGTATGCGTAATTCAATACGTCTTTGTTGATGTGCCATGTGCAGAGTAAATGAGCAGAGTCAGGAAAAACCTCTCTCACTGGTCGCATAAGGCCTAACTCCCGGTCTGTGATTATTGCAGTCGGGCTGACAGTCCCCAATAACAGATCTCTCAACTTCTCCATCACCCACAAATAACTGGAGTAAGATTCATCCATCAAAATCGCATATCCAATAAGGAAATTCATGTTTGCTGGTGTGACCCCAATCATTTCGAACAAAGGCATCTTATACTTGTTCGTCTTGTAAGTCGAATCCATGCAGATAACGAAAGGATATGTCCGCAACAACTGGACTGACGTCGGATGTGCCAAAAAAGCGTGAGTTACGACATCAGTTTCTGGATCCGCCATAATCCAATGTAAGTACTCACACTGCACTGCTTGGTAGAGAAACTGCTGGACGGGATTCCGATCTTCAGATTTTGTCCTCCTCATGTAATCTCTGAAATTATAAATATGCCTTTGATTTGGATTGTCCTCCGGGAATTTTTCTTTTACTGCCTTCAAGATGTTCCGTGGTTTTGCTTGCGCCTCTGTCATATCACGAACAATCTTCTTCGCCCCAGAACTTAGACCACTAATTTGACGATGACCCTCTGGATAAACTGCCAGTCTGTGGTTGTGATGTCCGTGAGCACTATTATAAACCACAACCCATCCATCACGATCTCGTCGCTCCACCACTTTTATTAAGAAACGGCAACCGCAACCCTTTCTTTTGGTGTTTCTTCGAAGTGCAGTATCCATATCCCGAGACTCTATTTGATTTCGCCGGTCGCATCTCAAATAACAATCCATCCGACTATCTGATCTTGTTTTGTACGACGACACGACCAAAAAAAACCCAGCTCCGATAGCTACTTGTTTGGCCCATTTACATGCTTCATCGATTGTTTCAAAGATTTGTGTAGTTTGAAATAACTCACTGTAATCCACTCCATCACCACCGAAATCTGGAACCTACAAAAATATATTCAAAATTAAAAAAATAAAAAAATAAATTCGAAATTAAAAAAATTAAAAAATAAACTCGAAATTAAAAAAACAAAATCAAAAAAAAAAAAAAAAGGCGTCTGTGTTAGACGCCTGCCCCATGGATGGGGCGTCTGTGTTAAACGCCTTCCCCATAGGGCTGTCAATTTTACACGAAACACGATAACACGACACGAAAACGACACGAAGTTAGCGGATATGGATTGAGAATTTGAACACGATTAATAAATGGGTTGGATACGGCAACACGATTATTAAATGGGTTGGATATGGATTTCTGCTGCAAAAACGATTAACACGATTAAGACACGATAAAACACGATAAGTAATTGGGTAATTAGGCACACGATTACGAATACGACACGATTAATACACGACTAATACCGACAAGTCTATAAGTAATATATAAGTTATAAATTATAATAAACAAATTCTAATAACTGAATGCCATATTTATAATTTTACCAATTATATATATAATTGGTTTGAAACTTTGAAGTTTGAACTCTGAACTCTGAACGAGTAGATAATTGTGTGTTAAACGTGTGTTAAATGGTGTAAACGGTAGCGGTGTTAAACGTGTACACGAAGTAACCCGTTTAATAATCGGGTATAAACGGGTTGGATATGGCAACACGATTATAAATGGGTTGGATACGGCAGAAATTTAGCAACACGATTATTAAATGGGTCGGATACGGCGCAACACCTAGAGCTTATATATAGGAGTTGACACGACACGATTAGCACACGACACGACACGATTGACAGCCCTACTTCCCCAACGGTAAGGCGTCTGCGTAGGACGCCTGACCGAAGGGAAGGGCGTCTACTACAGACGTCTTACCCATGGGGAGGACGTCTACATAAGACGCCTCTCCCATTGTGTAGGCGTCTGCGTTAGACGCCTCTGCCATGGGGAGGGCGTCCTACGCAGACGCCCTCACCATGGGGGAGGCGTCTAATGCAGACGCTCGGCCCAAAAATTTCCCCGCGCCAGGCTTACCTCACCCGATGCATCACCCTCGCCAGACATTTTCGTGGTGTTTTTACTGATAAATTATGAATATACAAGACCATAGGCCTTATTTATAGACACGGGACGATTTGGGTATTAAATATATTGTTAAGGGCAATTTGGTAATTTCAAGGGGCGATTTAAGTAGTTTTGGGGCGACGTTTAGTAGTTCCCAAAAAATAAAGACGAGAGATAGTATAAATAAATTATTTAAGTAATTTTTGTAATATTTACATCACATATAATGAAATTTACAAATTATAAATTATTTAGGGTGATTTTGCAAATTTTTCATTAAATATTAATAAAAGTAATGACATCGGGAGAAGTTAATAGTTTGCTAACATCATAACATTGGGAAAAAAGTTCATGACATTGTGACACGTTTTTTTTCTTTCTATGACATTAAACAAATAGTTATTTTCAGATAACAGTTAGTGACACCCAAACAATTCATCAAAATAATTTAAATCATATTTGCATCATTATTTTCCGTCATTCGGTGCTAATCTGACCTAAATTTGAGTTATATCTAACATCCAATGCGATTTGAAATTTCGCGTAAAGTTAATATGAAGAGAACTAGGAATACAAAAAGAAAATTTTAAATCCAGGAAGAGAAATGTTACAAAAAGAAAATTTAAAGAAATAAATATCACATTTTTAAGTTCGGTGGTGTAAAGTGAAATTAAGATATAGTTTAGAGGAAAAATGATAATTAATCCTTAATTATATTTATATCCATTTGTTATCCTTGTTGGAAAATATAAAATTCTCTCGACAAAATTTTATTCTAAACTAAAACCCTTCGCTGAAACCAAATTGACTTTGTTATCTTATCTTGAATTTGTGGTGGATATTCTTTTTAGTGTTTTGACGAATCCGTAACAATTGCAATCACCGATTCCTTTTCAATGTTCTAATAGACGAACAATGATACTTGGACAACTTGCACCACATTAAAATAACTCTACCTTTAGGTGCACTTGAATTAGGATAATCAATATGGGGTTTTGAGTTTGGAGGTAAATATTACGGAAGTATTTTTGTAAGGTGGGTAATAATTAATATTGATTTGGTATGAATAGCAGATTTTTAGTTGAGAAATAATTTCAAAATTATAAAAATGTAACTCAACTGAATTGACATCAATCGAGTTAGTTCTCGATTGTAGTCGACGTACAATACCTCTAGCGAGTAAAAAGTTAGGATATAAAATATAATGATAATAATCTAAAATCGTATAAATATAAAATGTCCCAATCAAAACACTTTCGGTTGAGTAAAAATTACCTCAATAATTTCCCCCTATTGGCTCAATACAAAACACCATCGTAAGTAGCAATCGAAATATCGACGGTTATCAAAAAAAAAAAACCCGCCCTACTCGTAGTGCGTGTTAATTGATCGTGTTTCAACTTCGTATCGTTATTGATCATAATTGTTATTATCATCCACCGTTATGATTATCGTTTATTGTCGTGATATATGATCGCATTCTTTTCTGTCCCATGAATGAATTTCAGATCATATTATTTGTTGTTGGTACTTGTGGGCTTTTTGAGCTCAGATATCCACACTGTTGAAATTTCACACATTCGGATTGCAAGTGCTTAAAAGTGAGAAGAATAAGTATTTGAGCCGAAGAGATTACCTGTACATTATTGCATTTCAATTGTATTCAAATGTGTAATATGTACAACTGATTTTGATATATATGATTATTGGTTTTATTTGATCAAAGTGGGCAACGAATGTGTTTATCGGAATGATATTGTGCTTCCGCTATAGTTAACCGACAGTGAACTTTAGGACTCTGGATCTGGAACATTATATAATGGATATTCATTAGAGCTCCATAGAGGAGTGATATGAGTCTGAAGTCTTAACACTCCTGATTAATAATATTTTTTTTCTTAATGCTTCTAGAAAAATGTCCAAACAATCAAATTAAATAGAGAATCGCGAAGAAGTGAAGTTAAGAATATTTTGGGTGATTAGATTGCTCACTGGTCCCATAGGATCTGCAAGCCCACCCAACCACAAGTTGGAAGTCCAGATGACTCCAATTGAAGACCCACATGTGTAGACCCGAAAGGGAAACCGGAGAGGATGGGAGTGACAAACCCGAATGGGGGAGGGGCCACATTCACATATATGAAAGGACAACACATCAGGGTAACCACTAACCAGTGGTGGACCTATAATATTTTTCCTTTCGGTGGAGGCCGACTTAAGCCCACAAGTTGAAAATCTAATTACTAGTATCATCACTGTAAGGATTCGAAATATCTCATTACTTTCTTTGATTGTTTCGAATGAGGGGAGCTTAATCATCATATTTTTTCTTTATTTTTTTATTTTTTTAGAAGTGATTAATGAACTTTTATCATCTCAGTGTTCCACTTAGGGAGAAAAACTGATGTGATTCTTTTGGCTTTTATAGTATAGACGTGATTGATGATTCCCTAACATCAATTGAAGAAAAAAGAAGTCGAAAACTCTCTGTTGGGATTTCCTTCAACGCTGACTATATTTTGGATGTAAAATGTATTAGTGTCCGAACAACTAAAATTAATCTAACCAATAAGTTTAATTCTTATATTGGATGTTGTCCCAAAATCCTAAGAACTTGATGAAAGTTTAAAAAAAAATATTTCCCCGAAAATAACCGCTCTTTAAACGAAGACGCGCCCAATTTAGTAGAAGTTAAAGGTTAATTATAATTTATAAAGTTAGACATGGAAATTTATATTGTGAACTAATCCAAGAAGTAGCTGGCGCTATCCTATATTTGTCATTAAAGGTACATTAAACCTAACAAAAAAAAAGGAGAAAACATCATAACATTATCTAAATGGTAATTTAAAATGTACACATTGAATCATATCATAGAATGCTACCAAACTCCCTTCTCTTTGACCACCATGTAACTAAGTCAGACGAAAAAAGCAGCACATGAGATTCCATATGCTCTCATTGGTTACCGACAAAAATCTCCCAACCAAGTTGTTAGCCTAATTTAATAAGAACAACTATACACCAAAATCTTTGTGAAACATTTAATTAGAAAGGCATAGCCAAATACCTTATAACATAGCTAGTTGAGAAGTTATCTTCTAGTCTTGAACTCAATAGTTCGACTCTTGGTATTATCCTTCAGGGTAGCTATGTTTTCGTAGAGATATAGTTTTGTACCTTTTAATCACGGTTGAGTATCTGGAGATGTGATTTTGTAAATTTTAGAAACATACATCTCGTGCACTTCGCCACAACGGAGTTAGACCACCTTCGATTTTGATAAACTTTCATCTAGAGCAATACAAAATTCTAGACGTAACAAAAAAATAAAATAAAGATGTATACGTTACACAGGAACAAACAAGACGAGTCCAAAGAATATTCAAAGCCGAGACTTCAGTTTGACATTACCAACCTTTTACGTTGCGGGACCAAATCGAGTAGGCCAACATCCATCGTATAAAACAAATATTAAATAGCAAAAGTTAACAACTTTTTTGATACATTGTTAAACCCAAGACCAAGATTGTGCTGATGGAACAATACTCGAAAAAGATCGAGAAAACATGACACCTTTGTAGATCCCTACGAGTATAGCTAGCTTGTACCTGGTGAAGACCGGGAGACCAGATGTTTGGTGAAAATTGGCGCTAATGGCAGCACAAAGTGATTGAAAATTGTGATTAGAGAGGTCATTAGTTGTAGTCAAACTATCCTCCACCTCCCGGCTACGTGATTGGACAACAACTTGACCATATAAGGAAGCAACATATAAGTAAATTATATATCTTTCGTATCTTTATTTCACACCAACAAAGAACGATTGACGTGAGAACGTGGACCCTTAGTAGCAAACAAAAATTCACGGTTAACAACTTTTATCATTATTTAAACAAAATTGGAGATAAATATCCTTTTTTAAACCGTATCCGGAAATCGTTTTGCCCACCAAAACTTAAATTTTTCACGAAGATAATGTACGAATAACGAATTCTTACAAAATAGAGACTAATAAAACGAAACATTCTGGTGGACCCGATTTACCCATTATGTGGAAAGGAAAATGCGAATATCGAAGATTTGTTTTTCAAATGTGAAAAAAATTATGAGAGATTAGCGTTACGATAGACTTCAATTTAACAGTAGGAATCAATAAATACTTCCACATTAAAGCAGCAAATCAACTTGATTTGGCAAAAACGAATGAGATAATCTAATAAATTATTTTCTTTAGATGATTAAGAGGGAGAGAAATAATTGGATCTTTCGTAACAAATCTCAACCATACTAACATTTGATTAATGAATGTATCGAATTATTAATCTTTTGGGCAAGTTCCAGAAAAAAGGGAAGCTCAAGAAATCTCACAAGAGCACCTTACAAGAGTAAAAATTGATCATTTTTCCCATTTTCCTGTCGCTGTCACTACCATAAGGAATATGCATAACTCTCATCGTCCAGGACAGCATGTAGAAGTCACGAGGAAGACTCATACACCTTGACAAGAGAAGAGTAGGAACGACAAGTTGACATGGAGAAAGAGACCGAAACTTTACGAAGCAAAAGTGTTTCGAGTTGTTAGTATGATGAAACATTTATGTTCTTTGTAGTCTACTTGAATTTTTAATCAAACCAAATTATCCTACTATGTTGTATTAAACATAAGAGATGTTGTGTCTTAGAGTCTCTTGTGATATATTTATGAAATCTACTACTTTCAAAAAAAACATATAAGTAAATTAAATTGAGGATAATAAGCTAAAATATACTAAGCTGGAGAGATGGACATTTGCCCTTCGCCACACGTTGCTTGGTCGTGAATCATGTGGCTGACTTTATTTGTTTTGCTTTCAAGAAAGCAAAGATCATCAACGTTGCAATCGAAGGCCAACATGTGTCGTTTTCACGTAAATGTTTAGGAGAATCCAAGGTTGTCATTAGGTGGAAGATGCCCTACGTATATACATTTAAATTTTATTTGGATGTTTTTTTGTCGATAAGTATGATTTGGATGTTGTTGGGGAATTTGATTCGGTGGAATACATCTTGTCAAATCTCCCGTAAATATCAACGTTCACGGAACGCAGAGGCGATTGGGAGACTAACTATGTGCGGTCTTTTTTTTAATTTAATTAAATTTTATAAAATAGATTAAAAAACCAGGAAAAATCGAGAAAAATGCACAAATATTATCTAAAAATATCATACATGTTTACGCTTCGAAAATACACATATTTTCTCGACCAATGCCTCACTAGGCACCCCCTCTACCCACATAAACACTTAGGTATACAATTTATTGCTTAGTAGTACGATTACAAAGGTAACTCATAGTTCATACAATAGCAGATAAGAGAGAAATTAGAATTACAAGTTAACTAACAAATTTCATTGGACACATTGATCTAATGTCCAACTGAGAACCATATCATATCCTCCACCACCATCAGAGTCGTCGGAGTGGTTCTCGTTCGGATTGTCAACGTAGACATCATCTTCTTCAGTTTCTTCATCGTCGGATTGGACATATTGCTCGTTGATGTCCATCGGTGGTTGAGAACTCAATGCACCTGGATCTCTAGAACTAATGTGAATGATGACATCATTCATGCCACCACCTAATAATGGCGCGTCAGATGAAGTGGAACATCGCGCGTCAAATGCACTGGACATGGATGGAGCAAAATGTCTCGGTGAAGAAAAATGTCCCAAAGTTGCTTCCTCGGCATTGGCCCATGTAAGCTCCTCTCCAGCGAAGATCGGATCTTCAGTTTCTACCAACCATGGATGCTCGTCGAAGAGATCGTAGTCCACACTGATAAGGTCATAAAATCTGGGCTTCTCCATCCATTGCCGAAACCTTTGCCTTAACTTTTGGTTGTTCACATACACCAAGTCATTCATCTTCTTCACAACCAACATGTTCCTTCTCGTTGTGTGCAACTGCTCGAAGACACTCCAATTCCGATCACAACCTGATGTCGAGCATGTCAATCCCAACACCATCAGGGCCAACCTCTGTAATGCGGTCTCTCCCATGTCTGCGTCATAAGATTGCCACCAATCTATAGGTCTTCTTTCTGTCCTTTGTCTGACAACCATAACCCTAGAGAACATTCCAAGTGAGTTATTGCAACGATCAAGTAAACCGCAAATCTTGTCATGCTCTTCAGGAGTGGGGACGAGACGTTTTTCGACATACATGAATCTAAGCATATGCTCATTGAAAGCTACATTTCGATCTTGAGGTGGGATGGAGAAGAAAGTACTAGGGTTGCGTGAGAAACCAGCTGAGTGTAGTGGTGAGGACATCATCTCCCCTGGACCCCACCTAGTGTCGATGAGGTCGATGACTTGCTTGTACAACCTCGGGTTTGCTTTAAAGTTCCTCATGATTGGTTCTTTGTCTTTCTCCATTGCGTCATGTAGATATCACATCAGTGGTTTCTCATCGCCGTCAAAAAGTCTAAGAACCTAGACCATAGGATGTGAGGCCTTCAGTGCCTTCACGACGTTGGTCCAGAAGCCACTTTGTAGAATGGTCTCGGCAACTTCAGTAGAGATCTCCTTCTTTTTCTTATTCTTTATCCAACTTGCATTATGATCGTTGTACTCCGGGGAAACAACAAAGGCTCGTAGTCTATCTTTCTTCATAAACAAACCTTTGCAAAGTCAGAAAAGCGGTGACAAATCTCATGACAGTAAGGCGTAGCAGGTTCCTTTCAATGGCAATTCACATTCTCTTCAACAACAAGGAATGATTGTTGAAATATTTGACGATCTTACGAACTAAAACAATAGTTTTCAAAAATAGCTTGCCAATATCCTCCAAGATGAGATCGATGCAATGCGCTGCACAGGGAGTCCAAAACATCTCCTTCTTTTTTGCTTCAACATCCTATTGGCAAGTACGTACGCGGCGGCGTTGTCGGTGACCACTTGAACAACGTGTTCTTCGCCAATCCCGTCAACTACCTTGTCCATTAGCTTGTACAAGTAGTCTGCGGTGTGAGAGTGACCGGAAGCATCTACAGACCTCATGAACATGGTACCTATTGGAAAATTTACTAGAAAATTGATTATATTCCAACCGGACCTATCAGTCCAGTCATCCGTCATCAACGTGCACCCGTATGTAACCCAATCTTGTCTGTATGACTCTAGTATACTTCTAGTGTAGTCAATTTCTTGTTTAAGACACGAGTCACTAACTTCATGAAACGTCATGGGTTTAAGTCCGGGTCCGTAAGTACGTACGCGGATATTGCTTCCTTCCACTCAGGTGTCCTTACAGTGTTGAATAATATACCACATCTATAGAAAAGCCTAGACCATTTTTGATTAATTGTTTTCCTTTCTTGTTTTTTAAAGGTTCTTTCGATGGTTGTTTGTAGGGAGCCGGAAACCACGTCTTTCTCATGTCCGTAAAATGGTGCCCACAAACGTTGTTTTTGTCTCTTTTGACCAGGAACGGGGCGAGAACGGGAGGTTGGGGTCCGAGCAGAATCGGAATCCGACCCGGTTTCCAGATCAAATTCTATGTTTTCTCGTTCTACATAATCATCAAGACATACATTTTCGTTTTGTAATGTCCTACTCTTTCTATTCATGTATGCAATTATGTTTTGTTTAAAAAAGTCAGGAACTTTATCACAAGATCTAGCATTGTTACCGAGTGTGTATGCAAGATGTTGTTTGTGACGGGCTATACTACCTCTAGTTTCCTTACCACATAACTCACAGACAATGCAGTTTTTATCATTAGCACTAATGTAATGTGCAGTATTCCAATCAGGGTCATTTGTACGGGTAGGTCTTAGGTTATCGTAACTCTCGTGATGCATTGGGAGACTAGTGCCGGGTACGTAGGTCATATCTTAAAACTAGACTAATATAAAAATTTAGACTACTATGAAAATAAAATACTAATTAATTTAATTCTAAAGAGAAGTTAGAAAAAATGCACTTGATTTGGCGGTTGAAGAATCAAGTAGCGGATCAGAGACTTCACTTTCCAACTTCAAAACTAAACACGAGACCGGAGACTTAATCGTGAAAACTTGATGATTAGAATAGAATTGTGAATAAGAAGAGAATGAGAGATTTGTGAAAAATGAAGAGATTTGGAGGGTTTATATAGGAATTGGGGGTAGCAGCAAACTTGAAAATTTTGAAAAAAAACAAAAAAGTAGAGAGCCGTTGGAGTCCTCCAACGGCTCTCGCCCAGGCAATCGCCCATTTCGCCCAGCTTTGCTGGGCGAAAGACGGTGGTCGTCCAAGCGACCACCGAGAAGTACGGTCGCCTACCTACGTGAACACTGGTAAATATAATGAAAGGTATGCTATCGGTGAAAATTGTATATTCTTTAAGATAAGCGGCAAGCGCGGCTTCCTACGTTATAGATTAAAAAACTCTTTAATCAAAATTAAAAGTACGTCTAAAAAAATCACCGACTAAGGGATTGGAGGCGGTTCTCTAACCTATCTTCATAATTAAGATTAACTCGTTTAGTTAAAATAGGATCCGTTGGTATGCTTTGAAGTTGCGCTTTAGTATTTCATTTATTCTACATCATCACATTACCAAGTGGTGTTTGCACCAAAATAATGTAACATGTGCGTCATGTCTAAACAATTTAATTAATCAAATATAATTTAAAAAAAAAATCTAAAGCATGTAGCTTCCCGAACAAAGATTACGAACACAGTTACATATAGTGGTTTGACCATATTAAGTTATGTACAGTACACGAGAAGGACAGCGAACTCATCTCATTCCCATTCCCATTCCATTGAGCTTGATTTCACAATAATAAATCTATACTATATATATACGTACCTCACTCCATATCAGAACATACTTTTGTCTTTATTCTTTACCAAGTATAGGAAGTATATATATATATTATTATTTCGGGTTATACTTATCATAAGAAAAAGAACCTCCGAGTGGACTATATATAGTTAAAGATTTGATGCGGTCGCACGTGTGAGGTGGGAGGCTAACGTGTTAGCCGAGGTGGTGCAAGACAATGTTCACATGAGACAAAAGAAGAGGAGGGTCCAGACAGGGTCAAGTCACCTCAACCATTGCCATCAGGTTGCCATCTCAAGATGTGTGATTCTCAACACCCATTTTAATTGTCCTTTTGTTTTGTTTCTAACATCATCATACCTATCTTCTATTTTGTTGAGATAGATATGGATATGATTATCAGATATTGGCAGCAAGTGTTTTTTTGTTTTTATTTTGAATAGTAGTAAATTCAGGTTAGCCGGTCCGAATTTGAAAAGACCATCTTTCAAAAAAAAAGTAATTACTGCTAGATCTTATTTTTCTAATTATTGTTACAAAAAAGATCCACATATTTAAAGTGTTACTATTTGTCGTTCCCAAATTACTTAAATCGTCCGTTAATTATCATTTTATCCTTGATTTTACCTTTCAATTTCTATTTAATACACATTCCGTCTCGTATATTAAAAGAAGATTTCTCTCTCAGTTTCTCTCACTTTACCAGTATCAATACCAAAAAAATATCTGACGAACCGTCTTAAACCGGCACGGTAAGTTCAAAAAAAAATTCCCCTGAAGCGTCTACAAAAAACGCCCCCATGACTATGACGTTGGGGGCGTCTTTGACAGACGCTTGCTCACATTTTTTTATAAAAAAAAGTATAAAGATTTTACTTTATTTAAGTCTATCGGTGCGTCTTTCGTAGTCTCCGAGACAATAATTTTGGTGGTCGAGAGGAAAACGAATGAAGATAATAAGTAGAAATGAGAGAATGAATAATACGATAATTGACGCGTACAATTTAAGTAATTTGCATGCGACTATTAACCACACTTTATTTAAGGGTCCAAAATATGAGGTCAAATTACCATGTCACTGATTTGTGATCCAACTGACCTATCATTGTCGGTTCACGTGATTTGCTAAATGGCCAAAATAAGTTTCAGTACAATTTTAATTACCCCACATTGAAAATAATACAATTGAAAATCCACTTCACTACTTAATAAGTTATAATCATTACCCCTCCTAAGCTATTAAAGTTTAATTCATAACCACCACCCCGTCATAATTCAAGAAACATAGTATCATCAGCGTCCAATGGATGCATGTAGCAATTGAACAGCCCTATGATTGTAAAAAGACCATCCCAATCCCGAAAGACGTACCAACATTAACAACTAGTGTAATCCAACATCTAATCATATCCCCTCCAAAACAAACTAAAAATCCATTTATCCGTTGTTAATTACAAGCAAACCAAGCCACAACGCCAAACCCCAAAACAGATCCACCAAAAAAAAAAAAAACCCAGTCCATCCCAACCGTCCATCCTCAAAACTCCCTTGGATCGACGAAAATGGACGACCCAGGCACCGACTTAGTCCAATCCCCAAGCGCCCCGTCGCTGTAATCCTCCCCCAACCGCTTCACGCACCACAAGTCCTCCTCGCACGACAACACCTTCCAATGCGGAATCCCCTTCCGCACTGGCTCCATCTCCGCCACCTCCGTCGCCACCACTCCTACCCCACCCTTCCTCCCCAAATTATGCACGTGCCTAAAAAGCCCCTTAACCAACCCTACCTTCCTCGGCCCCTCTCCCCCAACTCCGAACACGAAGTACAACCCGAACGGCCGGAACAGGTTAGGCACCGACGGGATGCCGAACCACGGGAACACCTTGTCGATCACACGTGTCGCCTTCGCGAACGACCTCATGATCTTCGACGCGCCGCGGACTTGGAGTTTGAAAACGTCGCTGCAGTTCCAGACGCTGGCGACGACCCAGGAGGAGTGCCCATCGGTCGCGAGGAATGTGCCGAGGCAGAGCGGGTTCGTGAGGACGCTGTCGATGTCTCTCGGGAAGAACTCGACGGTGGAGAAGCGGGACCGGTAGAGCGATTCGGCGGAAACGTTGTCCATTTTGGTAATTTGGATTTTATTGTGAATCGAAAGTCGGTGGGCGAAGACCGGGTGGACGAGGATCGACGGTGCTCTGAACTTGGAGTAACCGCATTTCGCGAAAAGACAGACCGAGGCGGCGTTGTCTTTCTCCGTCGCCATGTAAGCATACTCTGCTCCCATCTCGTGGAACCACTGCTCCAGTTGAATCACCAGTCTTTTACCGATACCTCGCCTTCTGTATTGATTAATTTTATCCATCCGAGAACTTTAAGAATGTCCTCATACTTCGATAAGATAATACATATTGTTTTCATGTCTATATATATATATATATATACGTACCTGTGGTAAGGGGACACTCGGAGGCCGAGAATATAAGCGACTTCGCTGTACAACGGCGAAGGCGGCTTCCCGTCACGGGACGTCTTCCTATCGCAGGTCACGGTTTTGATGCAGCCGCGGATTAGTCCGACTATCTCGCTCTGATCACTTGTTTCCGCCACCTATGTATATATATATATTATACATATATTAATGTTGGTTCAGTATTTTGATGTCACAACGGAAGGAATAAATTATAAGCATGTAATTTGAGTCGGGTAAAGTGTTTACGAACCAGCATTAGATAAGCGGGGGAGTGACGGACACGAGACATGGGGTCCCCGAGGAGGTCGGTGAAGAGCGAAATCTCCCCGGTGGAGGTCGACCCGACGTCGCACATCGTCTCCACCGCCTCCGCCCCCGCGCTGTCCTTCTTCGGGTCGAACTCCCTCACCACTACCTTCATACTATAAAACCTACTACAACCGTTATATGTTATGTATATTGGTTAAGTAGTTGAGGGGCTTTGAAGTGCGGAAGAGGAGTGAATGGAGATGATTGGGTTGGGGAAGGCACTATAAATACCCGTTGGGTGGGGTACGTCTCTGTTTCCTTCCTTCAACATGTTTGGATTTGATTTGGTAGTTTTTTTCTAATCATGGGGCTCCGTAGCTGTAATGTGATAAAGGAGGCGGAGGTAATCATGGTAATAAACGACATTGATGGTAATATCGAACGGATGCGGCGACTAGCAACGGCTGCGACGCCTAACTCTGCTCCTAAAGTGGGATTGTGATGTGGTGCTACAAGTGACTCAGTCATGAGTGCCCGTGGTCACTACTTACGGGCTATGATTTATTTTTAAGAACTACAAATCGTATCAGGCAGTCAGGCCTCGTGATACCTATATTTAGGGGTTTTGTGTTTTGTTTTGTCTACACTTCTACTCTGCGTCCTTTGAAATCGAAGAACAAACCAACTAAACTTCATAGATTACTAAGTAAAATATGTAAATTTTTGAATTTCACATAATTAATTATACATCAATTGGAGTTTGTGCCATTAGAATTTGAATTTTATCTAATTAAGTATAATCATACTGGATTTTCTGAACCATTTAATTTTTCATGACGTAATACAAATTGTAACATTCTTGACTTAGAAATTCTAGCACCGCCTCTTCTCCACTGTTTCAAGAAAAATGATCCTCCGACTAAGCTAGTCAAGTTGGTCGTTCTTACCTATTGTAATTGATGTTTTACTTTTGATTAGGTTATGATGATTAATTTGGTTTATCTTTTTTGGTTAGGATGGAGATAGGTGGATGGTCATGGCCACCCCCGTTCACATGCATCTTCTTGGTCTTCCCGCTCACATGTAGATGTTGGTGAAATTAATCGCGTAGGAACAAGTGGAAAATGAGATTTCATTATAATTTGGTTGAATGTGATCAAGAAATTAAAAGGTTACGGCAATATCGACAAGAACATATTAAGATTTAAGTTTTGACTGTCCAATTTTAAATTTTTTAAAATATAATTTGACACATGTAACGTCAAAGGGTAGTGTGTTGGCGTTTTCACTTTAGCATTTCCTTCTTCGCCTATGATAACCTCTGTTCTCGAAAAAATTGCATTACAACTCCATACTTTACTGTATTATCACCATAAGGTGTACAGGTTTAGTTAGATCCATGTGGAGGACTTGACGTGTTCTTTCTCAAACAAGCACTGAATGTAATTTGCATAAACCACTGATTGATTAATGATATTTATGTTATTAAGATGACAACAAGGCGCATTTTATATCTTAATTTAAATGGTCCAAATGACAAGCTAGCATATGTATAACTTCTTTTGCCTTTGGTACATGAGTCCCAATTTAGTGAAAAATCAAAATTACCTATACAAAGACAATAAGTTACCAATCATGGTTGGGATTAATACCATGTCAAAAGTTTGTTACGTACATGTTTTCCAAATTCTAAAACAGAAAGAATACAAAGGTTGCACTGGAAAATCTAGAGAGGATCAATATTTGAGGACATGAAGGGGTTAAAGCACAAAGTGGTCATTCTTATGACTTATCTTTTTGTTTAGGGATAGCGGCGGTGGCGACTGTCGTTCTGCCACGTGTGACTATCTAATCTATAACTGTGTTTTCTTAATGGTGTTCCGCTGCACAGTTTTAGCTATGACACCGTTGGATCCGACGGCCAAAAACTGCATCCATCTACGTGTACGGTTGGACATCAGATACCAAAGTACGTAGAGTGTGTAGACCAGTGAATACGTGATTTTGAATGTTTTGTGTCTACTAGGATTGTGTAGTATAAATTTTCCAAATTTAATTTTATTATATTTGAAATCTTTAAATTTAAATTCATTTTTAAACCAAAAATATAAATTATTGCATAAAAATAAGAAAGGAAAATTTCTATACTAAATGGTTGAGATCGTAAAAATCACCCTTTAGTTACGCTACCGAAAGGGCAAAACTCTATTACTAATTTACTCTTAAAATTTCCTCCACCCTTTAATATTGTTATTCTTTTTTTCTTCCTCTTCTTTCCTAAACCGAAAATCAAATCGATTAAGCACCAGAAAATTAATTTTCTTCGTCGAAGGGCTAAGGCTTCCTTCGTCGTCCTAACTTTCAACAGGTCATGCCGTACAAGCCATATAGATTATGTTTTTTTATTCTTCTATTAGAAACATGAATTCTCATTACGTATGGTGTACATCTTAGTGGGTCATTCTCTCAACTTCTTGATTATTTAATTACTTTGTTTATATATTCTTAGTTCCAAGTTCCAACCGGCATGATCAATTGATGGTTAAAGTTTTCCGATTGTTCTTTTTTACTTAAATATTCTCAAACTTAAATTTTACTGTTGCGCTTTCGTATGAATTTCGTTAATTAAATAAATGCATTAATCTAAAGCCATCATGGAAAATTTTCTATAAAGAACAAAAAAGTGCAAGAAGGTGTTAACATGACACATAGTAGCTCGAAACAACCTCATAGAGTTGGATTTTTGAACTTTAAATTTCGATCCTGGTAAACGACAACCAAAAATAGTCGTTTTCAAAATATGAAAACCCGTCGTGTTCGATTGTAATTTTTACGAAAATGTAGTATTCTTTTGAGAAAATAGTCACCTTTCGAACCATATATATGATGATAACTTTTTCTTGATTTACTATTAAGCCTCACTCCGATGGAATTTCTGGTTCTGCTACTTCTTGCCGCCACATGTGAAATAATTTGTCTAAATTCATTCTATACTTTGGATTGTTGCAGTTTCGCTTCAGAACTTACTCATTGCGGTATTATTTTGATAAGTGGTCACATTAAAGTTTAATTAAGGTGGGTTGTTTAATCGTATCTCACTGATAATGACTTTGTTATGTGGATGAATGACAAATTTGTGTCTCAAGATCTCCAATCTTACCCACCTAGTCATTGGACTATTGGGATATTGTGTGATCGACCGTTTATGATAATTCTCAATCCTATATATTGAAAACATTGATTACTTTTCGGCTTCAACTGAATAGCTCAAAAAAAATTAAAAATTCCAACTGCTGCAACTGTGTCAACTCCTTCACCTGCTTGATACACAAGTTTTAGCCGAACTCTTGCACCGATATCCCTTTCGAAGTTGACACACTATTGGGCAAGTGTTCCATGGTTAAAAGATTCTTAGGCATGCAGCGTGTGTTTTTTTTTTGAAAAACAATTACTTACGTCCAAAAGAAAATATATAACTAACAAAAAGAAGAAAACATTATAGAGCAAGGAAGTGTATACAATAACATTTAAAATGGAGATGGGCGGGAAACAGAGATGAGGGGCTGTAGTCTAAGCAGAAGGACAAGAAAGGCCAGCCAACCATGTCTATTGTTTTGAAGAAAACATGTCTGTTGTCTGTTGTCTATTGTCTAATGTCCACTCCCCACCATGCATGCGATAAACTAATCCCTCCTACAACCAACAACAAAGTTGTCTTCCCCTCATCACTTCGATTTCCCAATCCTAATTATCCACTTAATCTTGGTGTAAGGATCTTCCACAACCACTTCATCATCTCTTTGTCGACTTGCCAAATCAGTAATCAATAGACAGGTTGGTATTCCAAGTTTCTAATTGCACCATTCTCATTGTAACATTATCTTATCTTTAATTTTGGTTGTAATCAGAAGCAATCAAGGTGTTTAACCATCGTTCATTACTACTTTGTTCTCTTGCATGCTAGCTATACGGAGATGAATGTGATGAACACGAAGTTTTCGTGTATTTTAAAAATTCCAAGTGCACCAGCTTGTTCTGAAAAGATCATCATCATATCCTTATTCTTCACTTCCAAGTTTCTTGATCACAAGCAGACTCATGGCCAAATCGAATCAAACATTCGGTAATCAGATGCATATTCTAATTAGGAATTCCATTAACAAATGTCCTAGCTACTTGAAACTTAGTTGGAGATTTGCAAATGAAACCAGATATTTGCAACAATGTGTTTCTGATGTTTGGGTCTGACACGATATATATCCAAACATATTGACAAAGCCAATTTGCAGATACATGTGGATAAATATAATCATAGAGATTACCATTTTAGGTTTTCTGCTTAGGTGCACTTTGAAAAAAATAATTTTACTTGCATGCACCTGCTTTTCAATATTACCCAATTTGTCCCTCTTTTTTTATTTACTTACGTGCACCTAAGCCGTCGGTGGGACTCATTTCGTCATGTTTTTTGTTATTATTGATTTTTGCAAAAAATATCTCATAAAAGAAAATACCCTTAATGTTAGATAAAAAACATAGGACCGAAAGAATAAACTAAAGCATCTTACCTTCAGTCGGGTGAAGCGGGTGGATTTAGACTGGGGAGGCCGTGAAGGCGTGCTGCGTACATGTGGAGAGGCACAATGGAGGTGGAGTAGGGGAGGCCGAGAGGGCGGGTGGACAATGGACTGGAGATGAGAGTTGGAGAGGTGGAGCCGTCAGATGCGGTCAGCGGAGTTGGAGTCTTGGAGAGGTGGAGTCGTGGAGCTGGAGAGGTGGAGGCATGGAGCCGAAGGTGGATTCAGGTGGCATCGTGATCTGGTAGAGAAATAGGGATTTTGGGGTGGAGGAGAAATGGGGACATGGTTTGTAAGGATTAAGGAGATTGGAGATGATGTTAAATATAATGTATGAGTTTTGAGTTTATACAACACAATCTACAATAATCCCACATCGGAAATTACCAATGGTTTGGTAAGGATTATAACTTTTTACTTCTCTATTCTATTATGAGTTGATCACACATTCACAAACTTGATTGGCAGCGTGGGCACACAATGATTTTGCTTAACATCAATTTTAAAATTCTGACGTGAGCACATGACTACGTGTGCTCACCTAGGTTCGCCCCTGCGCACAACACCCATACCCACTTACGATTCCATAAATCTTCTAATTTTATTGTCCCACAATACTAACCTAGTTTGTCACAGAACTTAGGTTAGTTGTGTTGAAATTAGTTTATATTTGTTAAGTACAAGAAATGGGAGAATCAGTTGAGGAGACGGGCGACTGAAAACTTTCAGACACTTGTCAGCAGTGCAGAGCAGTCGACTGGAGCAAGGCAATCAGTCGACCGGAAACTTGCAGAGTCTCCCATGCAGATCAGTAGTGCAAAGTGGTCAACTTGAAACTTCCAGAGACTCCTAAGCGTTATTCACGGTCGACCGAGTCGACTGGAAACTTGCAGAGTCTCCTAGGCAGATCAGTAGTATGGAGCGATCGACCGAAAACTTCCAGAGACTCCCAGGCGCTATTCACGGTCGACTGGTTGTTGGACAACAATCGATCGAAATGTGACGATTATGCTGGATAACCATAGACCAATGTTGGACAACGGTCAACTGGTGCAAACAGTTTTACCCACGATCTGTATGTTCTCTTGTACGAATTTAGCATACTATTTAAGGGATTTTCACATTAATCTTGTATACAATACATCACTATTATTTCCTAAAAAGAGATTAGGAGTAGAGAGATCTAGAGTGCTTTGGAGGACAAATTGTCTCTAATATTGTAATCTTGATTGTTTCTCTTGTTGGAGAAGTGGAAAAGAAAATGAAACCCGCAGGATACCCTCTCAAGGACGTAGGCACGTTGTCGAACATTTAAACCCCGTGTGTCGTGGTTGTTTCAGGTGTGTTGTGTCGTTGCTTGTTTCTTTTATCTTGTGTGTGTTTCTTGTTGTGTTGCGTTTGGGAGATGACCAGACGTTAGTTTCTTTCCGTGTGTAATATTCATTTTGTGTTTTCGCTGTGCATCATTGATTTGTCTTCGTGTAGCGCATCGTTATATCCACTCCCAACAAGTTGGTGATGTGATAATAGACTCGTGTCCTTACACCCATAATATTTTTGTAACATCCCGAAACAGCGGAAAATTTAAAAATTCATAATCAAGACAAAGAGCACAATAATCAAGGCGGGATTGTTACTTCTCATACACAATATAGCGGTGCACCATAATACATCAGAGTTTGCCAAAATGAATACATGATTACAACAAAACGACAAGGGAAGATTAACGTAATCATGTGGACCTCAGTGGTCTGACTAGCTAGAGGATCCGACTCCAAATGCGCACGCCCGCCGATCACCACCCCACTGGACCTACTGCGGTCCTGAAAAAGATGCAACAACAATGCCTGAGTTTCCAGAAAGGAAACCCCGTACGCCAACTCACCTATATGCATGCATTACACAATGAACCTATCATACTAGTAGCGTGTCATGGCATCGACAGAAATGAAAACAGTTCCCCCGAAGGGTAAAACGGGACATCAGTCTGACAATCAACAACGAGTCTCCCGAGAAGACCTACTGCAGGCACATGCAGCCTTACAGCACGCGACATCGCACCCCCCACACGCAGCTACACTACTCAAGGGTTCGGCATGGAGCCTCTGTCACGCCTGCGCGCCGATAGAATACAGATCTGCAAATCTCAGTGGTCGGAGCCACAGGGACCAACGGGGCCGTCTCCCGGAAGGTATAACAACAACATCTCGGTAGGTGCCCAGCCGAGGAAAACAACATAGCCGGCACAACCTCGGCCCAACAATCATCATCGCCGGCACAACCTCGGCGGCATCACCGGCACAGCATCGGTGGTCCATCACAACAGTCCGGCACAACATCGGACAGATCCAGACCGAAGTCTGCCAGGTCATCGGGCTCCTCGAGCCGCAAACACCAACCGCGCCGCTATAAAAGCAGGGCAGCGACCTCCATAGCCCGTGGGCCGGTAGTCACCTCACCCAACGCCAGTTGCGTGCTCGCACAAACATCAACACTGGGATCCGCGATCCCTCAGGCCTGCTATACTACAAAGTGCCCAACAATCATCTCAAGTCACGGTCCATACTCGGAGGTGACGCGTCCCGAACACCCACACTCTTCCCAACGGCGGTCCCTGGGCAGGCACGCATCACGCACCCACCGTCACCTCCCCGCTCATGCACAAGGCGAGGACACGGGTTTCCGTGGACAAAGTTGGCATTCAAAAAGGGATCCAGGAATTCTGTCCTGGGCCCAAACGGTCGACTGTAAGAGGTGATTCGGTCGACCGTTTCCAGAAAGGAATCGGTCCACCGTCCCTAACACGGTCTACCGCTGCGCACAGAACACAATCCCCCCAATGGTCTACCGAAGGTCTAAAACCCGTCGACCGAACGAGGTCAAAATCCGGAGTCTGGTCAACATTACAATCCAGTCTATCGGTCGACCGACTCAGGTCCCGGTCGACCGAAAACTAACAGTACATCTTCTACATCATTTTAATCCATCGGTCGACCGACTCAGGGGTCTCGGTCGACCGAACTTACAGGGTCAACTTAATATTTCTACGTCATATAACGGTCGACCGAACTCAAGCCTACGTCCGAACATCATGCAATATAAACCAATAAACTTAAGTTCCGGTCGACCGAACACAAGGTCTCGGTCGACCGAAACACAACAGGCAGTAAAGATATACATGCAATCGGTCGACCGCCCAAGGGCCGGTCGACCGTCCGGTCGTCTTCAACCTCGCACCAGCCGAGGTTTCTTCGCCCAAACGCGACGTCGGAGAGGCCTCCGACCTCCTCCGACCGACCAACACAACCCTCTCATTAGGGTTAACAATAAACCACACTAAGGAGCGGCGTACCTTTCACCAAGACGACGAAATGTCGGAGCAACGCTCGCGCCTCCGTCACCTCCGCACGCGCGACCTCTTCCCCGCGATGACCTCCTCACGCCGGAGCCGTTCTTCCGCCTCCGTCACTGACCTCGCGAGCTCCGTTCTCCTCCGCTGCCGCCGGAAATGAAAGGAGAGTGTGAGGAAGGTGGTGAGAATGGAATGAGAAAGAAGAAGATGAAGAATGGGTTTTCTCTCCTTAAAAACCCAACCCATCAACCCACACCACTCCACCACACCCCAACACACGCACCATCCCCTAAGCCATCACTTCCTCTCTCTCTCTCCACCAAAGTCAAACCCATCCATACCTCCTTCTCTCCTCTTAATCCCTTCATTAACTCTCTAATCTAGGTTAGGGTTCTAACAATCCTCCCAACTTAAAAGGATTTCGTCCCGAAATCAAAGCAAACTACTCACCGAAAAGCTCTGGATACTGCCTTCTGACTTCCTCCACGATCTCCCAAGTGGCCTCGCGCTCGCTGTGATGCTGCCTGATGCATTGCATACATTGCATCATATGTCTTTCATTCAGATTACTTTTACATCAATAAATGCTACTAAGGTATGTGTTTAGTCTTATTTACAGATTACAGGGACCTGAATGCAATTTACCCACATCCCGAGCATAAACGCATGCAAAAGACTCATTTCTATCATAAAGACCAAGTTCAAGATTATCGGGTTACGAATGGAAATGCATCCCAAGCATAAAAGCATTCAAGTCCTAATTGCAAAAAGAACAAGGACTTAAGCACAAAAGTAGCCGGGGACTTAACTGCAAAAAGTTAAGGACCTAATTGCAAATCACGAGTAGCTTTTATTCTCTTGGAGAAAATATAGAAAAATCAATGTATATCTCCAAATATGTGAAGGAATTAATCCGGAGCTCAAAAGAATGGAAAGAATCAATCCAGACGCGTAAAGGAGGATCAAATCATACCATAAACATTCAACCAAAATCTGGACCAAATCAGAGCATGATGTGCGGCGATTCCGCCGCAAATCACACACACCATGCGGCGATTCCGCCGCCCCCTAGTTGATCTGTGTGCTCCAATTTTGTCCAGTCGTGTCTGGACACGTGTATTCTCCAATTCTATACTTAGGTCTCTTGTAACAACTATAAATAGACCCGAGAACGATGTTAGAAGGGTCCTTAGTCTTTGGTGGTAGTTTTTATTCTTAATCTTAGTTTTGTATTCTTCTTTTCATTAATAAAATTCTGTCTTTTATTTCTTACTTTTAGTTTTCTTTTGTAATGTCTCAAGGACCCCTTCTTCCTCCCTCTATGAGTTTCTAACTCCTTCCAAAGGGTGGAGGTGACGGATTTAGGGTGAAGAGAAGATGAATGAATGTTATTATTTTAATTTCGTGTTAGTATATTTTGATTACTTGAGTTTATGTTAAATCATTTATCATGTAATGCTTTATAACTAATATGATTTATTATAAGTTTCTGAATTCTCTAATCTAAACCTTAAATCTAAACCTCCACCCGACGGAATTCACATCTTTGTTCTTGTTTTAGTTTTAATTCTTCTTGTTTCTTGCTTTAGATAATTAAAATCCAAAAATCTCAAAACTCAATTATTTCTTCTCTCCTTCTTCTCCTTAATCGAAAATCACGAAAATAACAAATCTCTCCCTCCTTGTGTTCGACCCGTATTTGCCACGTCTTCATTGACACCGTGCACTTGCGGTATAAATTTAATTCTCATCAAGTTTGTGGCGCCGTTGCCGGGGAGGCGACGCAGATTTTGTTTTTTGTTGACTTCGATTTTATTCTGTTTATCTTGTGCGCGATCTAACTATTTGGATTTGTGTTTCAGGAGACAACAGAGCGCGCGGCGAAATCTGAGCGCAGTCTGAGCAACAAGGGCGGTGGAATCGCCGCACATCAAGAGTAACCTGCGGCGGAATCGCCGCACAAGTGAAGCATCTGGGCTTCAAATTTTTCTGGGGTTAGCACCATCTCTGGGTGGACGCGTGGAGCTACTGAAATTTCGAGAGCGGGCGGCGAACCCGACTGAGCATTGCGTATGTAACCTTTGTTGCCTTTTTCCTCGTAATTTCTAGTTTCAGAAAATTTCCTTTTATTAGAATTGCACGTGTTAAGCTTAAATTCCATAATTGGCAATAATTCAACTCTGACCTAAAAATTGGCAAAACTAGAAGAACTTAGTGCATGCATCATATAATGTTTTGTTTGCATTATTCTTGCTAAATTCTTGCAAATTATTTTTATTGTTGAAGAGTGCTGGAGGCAAGGTACGTATCGCGTTTTAACGATTGCATTTAAGCATATAATTTAGTTTGCATACAACCTTGCAATTGCCCCCCACTAAAGACCATTGTTTGACTATCTTTGCTAGATCTAAGTTAAACTATTTTAAGGGCAACTCCATAGGCAAAGATACGGTGGGGATTTCATCACTCTTCCGTGGCCCACAAATCACAATCCTAAAGTGTCACCTAAGCCTTAAATTTAAAATCAATTAGACATTGGCCCCTAAGGACTCGGACTCATTTAAGGAGAAGAATTGGTTTGACTTGCTATGACCTGAAGCCGATTGAATTTAATTTGGTGTCTAGAAAGTATTTTTGTGTTGACGTAAGTCTTCCAAGCGAAGTGGTTGTCTAATTGGCACCGACTTTGTCGGAAGCACCCCCACTAGCTATACACGGCCTGGCCAAGTTGGTTTGATTAGTGAGGGAGGTGAATCAAGCGAATCAATTCGACTCAACCAGTTAGGAGTCGTCTAGATCTAAGCGACACTAGGTCTAGGATTGTTTAAACCGTGCTTTCTTAGGATTTTCTGACCAACCCTCTTTCTATCTTTAGAGTTAAGTTTCCCTTCTCATCTGAGTCTTCTTTCTCTTCTCACCTAAATTCTCTAGATTAGGATTCCTTTCTCATCTTGCCCCATTCTATTATTTGTTTCCCTTTTGAAAAAAAAACATAAAAAAAACGAAAATTAAAAAAAAATTGTAATTAATTCTTGAAATTAAATTTGGAATTTAAATTTCGAATTTGAATTCAAAAATTGATTCAGCCCGGTGCACTCAGATTTGGATTCGGGACTTGAGTAATCGACTCTCACGAGTTCATCTAGATTCCAGTCTCGAACTTAGCCCCAATCCACCTGTTGCACCACCTCACCCGGATCCAATGGGTGAGAACATAGTGGACCCGCCTGTTGCACAACCTATAACTCTGAGGGATCGATGCTATCCAGCGATGGCTGCTCAGCCATCGTGCATCGTTATGCCCACCATACCGGGTCGCGACTTCGAACTTAAGGCACAATACATGAGTATGTTGGCTAAGTTCACCTCTAGGGAAGACCCATACATCTTCCTTAGAGAATTTGAGGAAATCTGCTCTCTTATGCAATACCAGCATATTCCTGAGGAGGCAGTGCGTCTGAAATTCGTGCCTCTAGCACTGAAGGATGACGCTAAGAAATGGCTATATAGTCTAGCCGAAAGATCTATTAGGAGTTGGGCTGAGTTTGTTCAAGTATTCCTGAAAAAATATTTTCCCAACCATAAGACTATGAGGATTAGGAATGAAATTGTTGCATTCGTTCAGTCTGAGAGCGAGCCATTCTATTCCTATCTAGAAAGATTCAAAAGTGTTCTGACCCAATGCCCTCATCATGGAATTCCGAGATGACAATTATGTCAAATTATTTATGAGGGATTGACACCCACATCTAGAGTTATGGTAGAATCCGTAAGCCAAGGGAATTTTATGTCGAAAAATGAAAATGATGCCTGGGCTTTTCTTGAGGAATTAGCTGAAAACAGTATGCAATGGGACAATGCTAGAACACCGCTTAACCCAAGTATTGGATCTTATATAGCAAGTCAACCCAAACCAGGTGTCTTAGCTGTAGATGTCAACATAGCGGCTGAAGCAAAACTAGCTACCCTTATGCGCAGAATGGAAAGTTTAGAGCTACAAACCCAAAACCGAGTGAATCAAGCCTCGACTATCCTGTGCTCTAGATGTGGTCAGACTGGTCATGGAAAGGAGGATTGTGTGGAATGGGACCAAGTTAATGTCATGTATAACCATGATAGAAATGACCCATACGCATCAACCTATAACTCGGGTTGGCGTAATAATTCCAATTTCTCATCAAACCAACAGGGTCAACCTCCTAGACAACAACCAAACCCGTATAACCAAAATAATACATCATCTGGGTTTAGTAACAATAACGATCATGAGGTTAGGTTGACAAGCTTGGAAAATTTGATGAAAACTTTTATACAAACAACCAACCAGACCTTCCAAAGGCTAGAGACACAAGTCAGCCAACTAGCACAAATAGTAGGTGAAAGAGAAAAGGGTCGGTTTCCAAGCCAACATGAGTTGAACCCTAGATCTAATAATTCATATCAATCCTATCAAGCACCTTCAGGAAATAACAACCCTAGACCGGTTCAAATGGTTAATGAGGAAGGACCGTTCCAATAAATAAATGTTGTAGTATCATTACGGTCCGGAAGACAGATTGATAATAATGTGGTAAATCCTAGAACGTCTACTCAATCTAGTCATCAAACTGCCACATATGACCTAACCATTGAACCCGACGTCCAATCTGAAACGCCCACCCCACCTACTCAATCTGAACCCGTAGCTCAACCTGAACCTGAGCGAGTGTATGTCCCTAAAGCCCCATTTCCCAATAGACTCAAAAAGAACTCAAGTGCACAAATAGAGAAAATCTTGGAAGTATTTAAGCAAGTTAAGGTGAACATTCCACTCTTAGACATGATTCAACAAATACCTGCTTATGCTAAATTCTTAAAAGATTTGTGCACTAAAAAGAGAAAAACAAACGTACCAAAGAAGGCATTCTTAACTGCAAACATAAGTTCTATTTTGTCCAACACATCTCCTATAAAATATAAGGATCCTGGATGTCCCACAATTTCATGTGCAATATGAGATACTTTTATCAACAAAGCCCTTCTAGACCTTGGTGTTAGTGTTAACCTACTCCCATACTCTGTCTATGAGCAAATGAACCTTGGTCCACTAAAACCCTCTAAGACAACCCTTCAATTTGCTGATTGTTCTATCAAGAAACCAAGAGGTATAGTAGAGGATAGTTTGATCAAGGTTGGTGACTTCATTTACCCAGTGGATTTTGTCGTACTAGATACCGCACCTGTTGTAAATCCTAACCGACAAATCCCTGTAATTCTAGGCAGACCCTTTTTAGCCACTTCGGAAGCATTAATAAACTGTCGAAATGGGCTCGTGCAATTATCTTTTGGGAACTTAAAAGCTGAATTTAATATCTTTCATATTAATAGTGAGCCAGAAATAACATGCAATCAAAGTGATGTTGTGATGAAATCGCGTATCTATAATATTTCTGAATCGTCACAAAATCAAAAAGGAAGTAAATTTAATTCTCTTCACTGCCACCTGACCTTCACCATCGGAATGGTCCTCCTCCTGAGCTGATGATCCATGCGATCGACAATCTCGACTGGCCTCTCCTCGAGCAACAAGTCATGCTGAATCTCTGGCACTGCTATCTCAATAACGTGCGACGGATCTGCCACATACTTCCTCAGCATAGACACATGGAAGACATCATGCAGACCCGAAAACTGCGGTGGCAATGTAATCTGGTAGGCAACCTCTCCAACTCGGGCGAGGATCTCAAACGGTCCAACATATCTCGGACTGAGCTTCCCCTTCTTCCCAAACCTCATCACACCTCGGGCTGGGGAAATCTTTAGAAACACATGGTCGCCCACCTCGAAACTCAGCACTCGTCTGCGTCGATCTGCATAACTCTTCCGCCTGCTCTGCGCTGTGGCCAGTCTCCTCCTGATCACATCCACCTTCTCTGCATACATCTGCACGATCTCTGGCCCAACTAACTGCCTCTCGCCCACATCACTCCAGCATACCGGTGATCTGCAAGGCCTCCCGTACAATGCCTCGTACGGTGCCATCCCAATACTCGAGTGGTAGCTGTTGTTGTAGGCAAACTCTATCAACGGCAGGTGCTCATCCCAGTGCCCTGCCCAATCCAGTGTGCATGCTCTCAGCATATCCTCCAGGGTCTGAATCGTCCTCTCTGACTGACCATCGGTCTGCGGATGAAACGATGTACTGAATCTCAGACGCGTCCCCAAAGCCTGCTGCAGACTCCCCCAAAATCTGGAAGTGAATCGAGGATCTCGATCGGAGATGATGCTCACTGGCACTCCATGCAACCTGACTATCTCCTCCACGTACAACTTAGCCAGACCCTCCAAAGGCAACGTGGTCCTGATCGCTAAGAAGTGCGCCGACTTGGTCAGTCGATCGACTATCACCCAAATCGCGTCGTGGAATCTCCCCGTCTTCGGCAATCCCGTGACAAAATCCATCGTCACGTGCTCCAACTTCCACTCAGGAAGCTCAATACACTGCATCGGTCCTGCTGGCCTCTGATGCTCAATCTTCACCTGCTGGCAGACCAAGCATCGCTCCACAAACTCTGCAATATCCTTCTTCATGCCCTTCCACCAGAAGTTCCGCTGCAGGTCCTTATACATCTTCGTGCTCCCCGGATGAATGGTGTATCTAGCTCTGTGCCTCCTCCATGATGTCATCTCTCAGCCCATCAACCTTCGACACCCAGATCCGACTCCTGAACCTCAGACCACCATCAACCCCCACACTGAAATCTGATCCATCTCTGGAAGCCAACTGTAGCAGACCAGCTAACTCCTCATCCCCCTGTTGAGCCTGAACCAACCGTGAGACAGTCTGCGGCTCCACCCGAAGCCCAGCAATCACTGCTCCCTCAGAGTCCTCTGTGAACGGTCTTCACTCTGTCACTGCCTCAAGTAGCCTCCACTCCTGGATGCACAGACTCGCAACTGAAACCTCAACCTTCCTGCTCAGCGCATCTGCAACCGAATTCGCCTTCCCCGGATGATAGGAAATGGTGAAGTCGTAGTCCTTAATGAACTCAAGCCATCTGCGCTGCCTCATATTCAGCTCCTTCTGCGAGAACAAATACTTCAGACTCTGATGATCGGTGAAGACCTCGAACTGCTCGCCATACAGATAGTGCCGCCAGGTCTTCAACGCATGAACTACCGCTGCCAACTCCAGATCATGAGTAGGGTAGTTCTTCTCGTGCACCTTCAGCTGCCTTGAAGCATACGCGACCACCTTCCCATGCTGCATCAGAACACAACCCAAGCTTATCCCTGATGCATCGTTGTAAATCACATAGCCTCCACTGCCACTCGGTAGCGTCAGAATTGGTGCTGTCGTCAGACGCCTCTTCAGCTCCTGAAAGCTGTCCTCGCACTTCTGGGACCAAACGAACTTGACGCCCTTCTGCGTCAACGCTGTCAGCGGCGACGCAAGTTTGGAGAAATCCTGGATAAACCACCTGTAATACCCTGCCAGACCTACAAAACTCCTGATCTCCGTCACACTCGTCGGGGCTCTCCACTGAGTCACTGCCTCGACCTTCTCCGGATCCACTGAAATCCCATCTGCTGACACAATATGCCCCAGAAAAGCCACCTGATCCAACCAAAACTCACACTTCGTGTACTTGGCATAAAGCTGCTGATCCCTCAAGATGCCAAGCACAATCCTCAGGTGCTCTCGATGCTGCTCCCTGTCAGGCGAGTACACCAAGATGTCGTCTACGAATACAACGACAAATCTGTCGAGGTACGGCTGGAAGGTCCTATTCATCAAATCCATGAATGTTGCAGGTGCATTCGTCAGTCCAAATGGCATCACCAAGAACTCATAGTGGCCGTACCGCGTCCTGAAGGCTGTCTTCTGAACATCCGCCTCCCTGATCCGCAACTGGTGATAACCCGAACGCAGATCGATCTTCGAGAACACTCTCGCCGTCTGCAACTGATCAAACAAATCATCAATCCTGGGCAAAGGGTACCGGTTCCGAACGGTAACCTTATTCAACATCCTGTAGTCAATGCACATCCGCAACGATCCATCCTTCTTTTTCACGAAGAGCACATGCGCTCCCCATGGAGAAACACTCGGTCGAATGAACCCGGACTCCATCAACTCCTGCAATTGCTTCTTCAACTCTGTCAACTCAGCAGGTGCCATCCGATAAGGTGCCTTCGACTGAGGTGTCGTACCCGCAACCAACTCGATGCTGAACTCGATCTCTCGGTGCGGCGGTAACGCTGGAATTTCTGCTGGAAACACATCCGGAAACTCCTGCACAATCTCTATGTCCTCCAGCCTCCTCGTCTCAGGATCAGGAACTACCAGCGTGGCCACAAACGCTCTGCATCCCTGCTGGATCAGTCTCTGTGCCTTAACCGCAGACACAATCAGACGACCCGCTTTGCTCCTCGCACCTCTGATCAGAACATCTGGCATGCCCTCCATCGGAATCAGGATCTTCTTCTCAAGTGGCCTTGTTGATGAAGGTGCGGTTGATTTGGATGACGACGACGACGTATCGTCCCAAGTGGCCTTGTGAGCTTCCAACCTCTTTTCTTTTCTCTTACTCCTCTCCTTTTCTCTTCTTCTCTCCCTTCTCTCATTTTTCTTTTCCCCTTCTCTTCTCTCATTTTCGCTCTCCTCCCTCTCTTTTTCTTTTTCTCTTTTCTCACTTCTTCTACCTCTTCTTTCATTCTTTTCTCCCTTATCCCTCTTGAGGTATTTGAAGAAGTCTTGGGCAAGGACCTCAATGTCCTCTTCTTCCACCCTCCTTGGCTCATCAAAATTTGCATGCAATGCCACCATGGAGTTTTTCTTTGAAGCTTCCTTCTCTCTTCGATGACTCAATTGGAGCTCATAGGCCATGAGATTTCCAATGAGTTCCTCCATCTTCAATTTTGAAAGATCGTGCGATTCTTCGATTGCCACGACCTTGTCTTCCCAATCGTTGCTCAATGACCGGAGGAATTTTCGAGTCATCTCTCCTTCATTTATCCTTCTTCCAAGAATCAAAAGAGAGTTAGTGATATCGGTGAAGCGAGTGTTCATGTCGCTTATGTTCTCACCGATTTGCATAGAAAATATTTCATATTTATGCATGAGGAGACTTATCCTAGTTTCTTTGGTTTTGCTATCACCCTCATGATGCATTTGTAACCTATGCCATATTTCATTTGCACTTTCACATCCCCTAATTCTATTGTATTCTCCCTCATTAAGGCCACAATAAAGAATATTCATAATTTTTGAATTCATTTCAATTTCTTTCAGTTGAGCCCTAGATAGAGAATCTAAATCATCTTCATTTGGGGGTATGTATGGATTTTGAATAAACTTCCAATACTTAAGGTCATTTGATATTAAAAAGATTTTCATTCTATTTTTCCAATAATCATAATTTGACCCATTAAGCAAAGGAGGCCTTGTGGTGCATAAACCCTCTAAGTGATTAGATGTTGAAGCCATGCTAAAATTACGGTAAAGTAATGAAATTTAGCTAACAAGGCTCTGATACCAAATGTAGGATCGTGTGGGTTATGGGTCCACTAATCACTTTTAATCTAATCCCTAATTAATTAAAAAATAAACGCAGCGGAAACAAATTTAAAAACAAGTAGGGAAATTAACAGAAAATGCAAACCACAAAAGACGCGTCGGTTTTTATAGAGGTTCGGCACCCCACCCGGGTCCTAGTCCTCTCTTGTAAGCTCCGCTCGACTCCGCGAGCTCCGCCTACGTCTTCACTAACCACTCCCCGTTCCGGGCCGGGAGAGAACGCCTTTACACCACAAGCAACGCGAACAACCCTCGCTTGCTTGAATTCTTCCTCTCACAATCCGAGAGGGACACTTCGGGCTTTCACCGAAGTCCTTGCTTCTTTTGACAACTCTTGTAACTGAGTGGGATTCACTCTCTAATTGAGCACACTTTGAGTAGGATGAGTATATGATCACTAAGTGTGGATTTTAGGCTTGTGGAGTAAAATTGGGAGCTTTGAGGATTGAGAGCTTCTCTCTAATGAATTGGACAATTGGAAGTTGGAGAGTTTTTTCTAACAACAAGTCTTGATCCTCTATTTATAAGCTCCTAAGGTTTTCTAGCCGTTGGGGATAGATTTGATTGGGTTTTGTGCAAGATACACAAAGCAGAAAATCGGGCTGCAAATCTGTCCAGAACCGGTCGACCGAAACTACTAAACCGGTCGACCGTTCACTTGATTTCAAGGAGAACGGTCGAACAAAAGAATATTCGGTCGGACAAACGAGCTAGAACTTAACTCTACTTAAGTGAATCGGTCGAACCAAAGTATGGAGCGGTCGACCGAAAAGGGGATTCGGTTGAGACAAAGGTCAATCGGTCGAACGAGAAATGTGTCGACCGATAGCAGGGAATTTTGTTTCTTGAAGAAATGTTCAACCGGTCGACCGAAACAAGGTCGTCGTTCGACCGGTTACCGAATGTATTTTGGGGTTAAGTTTGTTTTATACGAATACGACCGTTATAGGAATACGACAAGAAAAACGGTCATATTAAAATCCGGGATCGGTCGACCGAAAATGTAGAACCGGTCGACCGGTAGAGTTCGGTAAAATCACTGTGGAGAGTCTGTTATAAACCGGTCGAACTGAGAACTGGTTCGGTCGACCGGTTCACACAGGAAATCTGGGTTTAAGTTTATAAGTGATTTCCGACTAAGGTTTGGGTGATCTAATGAAGTCCAAATAATGTGAAATTTTGTGTGTGACTTCTCTAAGGAACCTAGTGTGTATGTGATTGGTTTTTAACCCTTGTATGCTCAATTTACACATGTTCCTAAGACTCAAAATAAATCAAGGTTACATGTCTTCGATTTAGCTTTAATTACATGTCTTGACTTCATTTCCTTCTTTCTTGAGTCTTGATCACCTGTAGAGGTTAGCACAATACAATATACATGCAATGCAATATGTGTGCTACTCTACATCATCATAATTAAGATTAGGTTAATTAAATCATCAAAACCTAGATTAAGGCCAAAAAGCCAACAATCTCCCCCTTTTTGATGATGGCAACCTATATCTTAATTCTATCTAAATACATGGAATTTGTATATGTAAACTATGCAAATTAATGCTCCCCCTATGGGTGTGCATAGTTTTTGTTCAATTTTATGCCAAATTCCAAGTTACCCCCTTAATTATCTCTCCCCCTTTGACATCCATCAAAAATAAAAATAAATATGACTTTAAGCATAGAATTTGGATGTCTTGTAATGAAGTTGCTCCCCCTAAATTTTGCACTTCATAACTCTAAAAGATATAACATTTAAGCTCCCCCTATCAATAAGGCTAAATGGAAACAATGAGTATGATGAAATTAAGTTCATTTAAGTTTCAACTTAAGCCTTATTCTCACATCCATTTAAAAAATTTGACATTTAAAATCAATGAATGCGGTAAATGATTTGCAATGAATGGGGTATATGATTTGCAATGAATTGAACTTCTAAAGATATGACAATTTAGCATATAAACTAGATTAGAGCTAAATTTTCAGAAATTTCAAGGATAGAAATTTATACCAAACTTGACTCTTGATTAGCTCCAATCTTATTTGGTGATGCAACCGGATTCGAATTCGACGCTTTGGCTCACCCGGTCACCACCAATTTCCTCCTCAAGCTCCTACAAGTGTAGACTTAGGTACCCAAACAACTTTGGGTCCTTGAACATTAGCTTTTGGGATCCAAACCATTTTGGTTTTGGGTGCCCACACACTTGAGGAACTAGATTTAACAAATACATGCTTGCCATTTAAAGTAGTATGAGATACATGGTTTTTCAAATGCACATTGTATCCTAAACCATGTTTAGCTAATGATTGTCTTTGACTACTCAAAAGCATATCAAGCATTTTTGTTCCTTTAGTGAACATTTCAAGATCTTTTCTTAATTGCATATTTGAGGCTTTAAGATCTACATGTTCATCAATAATGGGTGTTTTACTTAGACTAGCAAGTGATGATTCATTTGATTCAAGTCTAGCAATCACCTCATTCTTTTCATTCATGATTAATTCAATTTGGCATTTGAGATCATTTATAGTTTTTCTAGCATTTTTGTTCTTTTCACAAATGATCTCATATTGTTTAACTAAATCATGAAATGCATTTTGAAGCTCATCATATGTATATGATTCATCATTAGTATTAGAATTAGAGCTAGCACTAGAATATGATTTATTTGAACATGAATTGCTTCTAGTGGTGTAAGAGTTAGAAGATACCTCACTTCCTTCATCTTGAATTGCCATGTAGCACATATGCGCATATTCCTTTGTTGATGAAGGTGCGGTTGATTTGGATGACGACGACGACGTATCGTCCCAAGTGGCCTTGTGAGCTTCCAACCTCTTTTCTTTTCTCTTACTCCTCTCCTTTTCTCTTCTTCTCTCCCTTCTCTCATTTTTCTTTTCCCCTTCTCTTCTCTCATTTTCGCTCTCCTCCCTCTCTTTTTCTTTTTCTCTTTTCTCACTTCTTCTACCTCTTCTTTCATTCTTTTCTCCCTTATCCCTCTTGAGGTATTTGAAGAAGTCTTGGGCAAGGACCTCAATGTCCTCTTCTTCCACCCTCCTTGGCTCATCAAAATTTGCATGCAATGCCACCATGGAGTTTTTCTTTGAAGCTTCCTTCTCTCTTCGATGACTCAATTGGAGCTCATAGGCCATGAGATTTCCAATGAGTTCCTCCATCTTCAATTTTGAAAGATCGTGCGATTCTTCGATTGCCACGACCTTGTCTTCCCAATCGTTGCTCAATGACCGGAGGAATTTTCGAGTCATCTCTCCTTCATTTATCCTTCTTCCAAGAATCAAAAGAGAGTTAGTGATATCGGTGAAGCGAGTGTTCATGTCGCTTATGTTCTCACCGATTTGCATAGAAAATATTTCATATTTATGCATGAGGAGACTTATCCTAGTTTCTTTGGTTTTGCTATCACCCTCATGATGCATTTGTAACCTATGCCATATTTCATTTGCACTTTCACATCCCCTAATTCTATTGTATTCTCCCTCATTAAGGCCACAATAAAGAATATTCATAATTTTTGAATTCATTTCAATTTCTTTCAGTTGAGCCCTAGATAGAGAATCTAAATCATCTTCATTTGGGGGTATGTATGGATTTTGAATAAACTTCCAATACTTAAGGTCATTTGATATTAAAAAGATTTTCATTCTATTTTTCCAATAATCATAATTTGACCCATTAAGCAAAGGAGGCCTTGTGGTGCATAAACCCTCTAAGTGATTAGATGTTGAAGCCATGCTAAAATTACGGTAAAGTAATGAAATTTAGCTAACAAGGCTCTGATACCAAATGTAGGATCGTGTGGGTTATGGGTCCACTAATCACTTTTAATCTAATCCCTAATTAATTAAAAAATAAACGCAGCGGAAACAAATTTAAAAACAAGTAGGGAAATTAACAGAAAATGCAAACCACAAAAGACGCGTCGGTTTTTATAGAGGTTCGGCACCCCACCCGGGTCCTAGTCCTCTCTTGTAAGCTCCGCTCGACTCCGCGAGCTCCGCCTACGTCTTCACTAACCACTCCCCGTTCCGGGCCGGGAGAGAACGCCTTTACACCACAAGCAACGCGAACAACCCTCGCTTGCTTGAATTCTTCCTCTCACAATCCGAGAGGGACACTTCGGGCTTTCACCGAAGTCCTTGCTTCTTTTGACAACTCTTGTAACTGAGTGGGATTCACTCTCTAATTGAGCACACTTTGAGTAGGATGAGTATATGATCACTAAGTGTGGATTTTAGGCTTGTGGAGTAAAATTGGGAGCTTTGAGGATTGAGAGCTTCTCTCTAATGAATTGGACAATTGGAAGTTGGAGAGTTTTTTCTAACAACAAGTCTTGATCCTCTATTTATAAGCTCCTAAGGTTTTCTAGCCGTTGGGGATAGATTTGATTGGGTTTTGTGCAAGATACACAAAGCAGAAAATCGGGCTGCAAATCTGTCCAGAACCGGTCGACCGAAACTACTAAACCGGTCGACCGTTCACTTGATTTCAAGGAGAACGGTCGAACAAAAGAATATTCGGTCGGACAAACGAGCTAGAACTTAACTCTACTTAAGTGAATCGGTCGAACCAAAGTATGGAGCGGTCGACCGAAAAGGGGATTCGGTTGAGACAAAGGTCAATCGGTCGAACGAGAAATGTGTCGACCGATAGCAGGGAATTTTGTTTCTTGAAGAAATGTTCAACCGGTCGACCGAAACAAGGTCGTCGTTCGACCGGTTACCGAATGTATTTTGGGGTTAAGTTTGTTTTATACGAATACGACCGTTATAGGAATACGACAAGAAAAACGGTCATATTAAAATCCGGGATCGGTCGACCGAAAATGTAGAACCGGTCGACCGGTAGAGTTCGGTAAAATCACTGTGGAGAGTCTGTTATAAACCGGTCGAACTGAGAACTGGTTCGGTCGACCGGTTCACACAGGAAATCTGGGTTTAAGTTTATAAGTGATTTCCGACTAAGGTTTGGGTGATCTAATGAAGTCCAAATAATGTGAAATTTTGTGTGTGACTTCTCTAAGGAACCTAGTGTGTATGTGATTGGTTTTTAACCCTTGTATGCTCAATTTACACATGTTCCTAAGACTCAAAATAAATCAAGGTTACATGTCTTCGATTTAGCTTTAATTACATGTCTTGACTTCATTTCCTTCTTTCTTGAGTCTTGATCACCTGTAGAGGTTAGCACAATACAATATACATGCAATGCAATATGTGTGCTACTCTACATCATCATAATTAAGATTAGGTTAATTAAATCATCAAAACCTAGATTAAGGCCAAAAAGCCAACAATCTCCCCCTTTTTGATGATGGCAACCTATATCTTAATTCTATCTAAATACATGGAATTTGTATATGTAAACTATGCAAATTAATGCTCCCCCTATGGGTGTGCATAGTTTTTGTTCAATTTTATGCCAAATTCCAAGTTACCCCCTTAATTATCTCTCCCCCTTTGACATCCATCAAAAATAAAAATAAATATGACTTTAAGCATAGAATTTGGATGTCTTGTAATGAAGTTGCTCCCCCTAAATTTTGCACTTCATAACTCTAAAAGATATAACATTTAAGCTCCCCCTATCAATAAGGCTAAATGGAAACAATGAGTATGATGAAATTAAGTTCATTTAAGTTTCAACTTAAGCCTTATTCTCACATCCATTTAAAAAATTTGACATTTAAAATCAATGAATGCGGTAAATGATTTGCAATGAATGGGGTATATGATTTGCAATGAATTGAACTTCTAAAGATATGACAATTTAGCATATAAACTAGATTAGAGCTAAATTTTCAGAAATTTCAAGGATAGAAATTTATACCAAACTTGACTCTTGATTAGCTCCAATCTTATTTGGTGATGCAACCGGATTCGAATTCGACGCTTTGGCTCACCCGGTCACCACCAATTTCCTCCTCAAGCTCCTACAAGTGTAGACTTAGGTACCCAAACAACTTTGGGTCCTTGAACATTAGCTTTTGGGATCCAAACCATTTTGGTTTTGGGTGCCCACACACTTGAGGAACTAGATTTAACAAATACATGCTTGCCATTTAAAGTAGTATGAGATACATGGTTTTTCAAATGCACATTGTATCCTAAACCATGTTTAGCTAATGATTGTCTTTGACTACTCAAAAGCATATCAAGCATTTTTGTTCCTTTAGTGAACATTTCAAGATCTTTTCTTAATTGCATATTTGAGGCTTTAAGATCTACATGTTCATCAATAATGGGTGTTTTACTTAGACTAGCAAGTGATGATTCATTTGATTCAAGTCTAGCAATCACCTCATTCTTTTCATTCATGATTAATTCAATTTGGCATTTGAGATCATTTATAGTTTTTCTAGCATTTTTGTTCTTTTCACAAATGATCTCATATTGTTTAACTAAATCATGAAATGCATTTTGAAGCTCATCATATGTATATGATTCATCATTAGTATTAGAATTAGAGCTAGCACTAGAATATGATTTATTTGAACATGAATTGCTTCTAGTGGTGTAAGAGTTAGAAGATACCTCACTTCCTTCATCTTGAATTGCCATGTAGCACATATGCGCATATTCCTTTGTTGATGAAGGTGCGGTTGATTTGGATGACGACGACGACGTATCGTCCCAAGTGGCCTTGTGAGCTTCCAACCTCTTTTCTTTTCTCTTACTCCTCTCCTTTTCTCTTCTTCTCTCCCTTCTCTCATTTTTCTTTTCCCCTTCTCTTCTCTCATTTTCGCTCTCCTCCCTCTCTTTTTCTTTTTCTCTTTTCTCACTTCTTCTACCTCTTCTTTCATTCTTTTCTCCCTTATCCCTCTTGAGGTATTTGAAGAAGTCTTGGGCAAGGACCTCAATGTCCTCTTCTTCCACCCTCCTTGGCTCATCAAAATTTGCATGCAATGCCACCATGGAGTTTTTCTTTGAAGCTTCCTTCTCTCTTCGATGACTCAATTGGAGCTCATAGGCCATGAGATTTCCAATGAGTTCCTCCATCTTCAATTTTGAAAGATCGTGCGATTCTTCGATTGCCACGACCTTGTCTTCCCAATCGTTGCTCAATGACCGGAGGAATTTTCGAGTCATCTCTCCTTCATTTATCCTTCTTCCAAGAATCAAAAGAGAGTTAGTGATATCGGTGAAGCGAGTGTTCATGTCGCTTATGTTCTCACCGATTTGCATAGAAAATATTTCATATTTATGCATGAGGAGACTTATCCTAGTTTCTTTGGTTTTGCTATCACCCTCATGATGCATTTGTAACCTATGCCATATTTCATTTGCACTTTCACATCCCCTAATTCTATTGTATTCTCCCTCATTAAGGCCACAATAAAGAATATTCATAATTTTTGAATTCATTTCAATTTCTTTCAGTTGAGCCCTAGATAGAGAATCTAAATCATCTTCATTTGGGGGTATGTATGGATTTTGAATAAACTTCCAATACTTAAGGTCATTTGATATTAAAAAGATTTTCATTCTATTTTTCCAATAATCATAATTTGACCCATTAAGCAAAGGAGGCCTTGTGGTGCATAAACCCTCTAAGTGATTAGATGTTGAAGCCATGCTAAAATTACGGTAAAGTAATGAAATTTAGCTAACAAGGCTCTGATACCAAATGTAGGATCGTGTGGGTTATGGGTCCACTAATCACTTTTAATCTAATCCCTAATTAATTAAAAAATAAACGCAGCGGAAACAAATTTAAAAACAAGTAGGGAAATTAACAGAAAATGCAAACCACAAAAGACGCGTCGGTTTTTATAGAGGTTCGGCACCCCACCCGGGTCCTAGTCCTCTCTTGTAAGCTCCGCTCGACTCCGCGAGCTCCGCCTACGTCTTCACTAACCACTCCCCGTTCCGGGCCGGGAGAGAACGCCTTTACACCACAAGCAACGCGAACAACCCTCGCTTGCTTGAATTCTTCCTCTCACAATCCGAGAGGGACACTTCGGGCTTTCACCGAAGTCCTTGCTTCTTTTGACAACTCTTGTAACTGAGTGGGATTCACTCTCTAATTGAGCACACTTTGAGTAGGATGAGTATATGATCACTAAGTGTGGATTTTAGGCTTGTGGAGTAAAATTGGGAGCTTTGAGGATTGAGAGCTTCTCTCTAATGAATTGGACAATTGGAAGTTGGAGAGTTTTTTCTAACAACAAGTCTTGATCCTCTATTTATAAGCTCCTAAGGTTTTCTAGCCGTTGGGGATAGATTTGATTGGGTTTTGTGCAAGATACACAAAGCAGAAAATCGGGCTGCAAATCTGTCCAGAACCGGTCGACCGAAACTACTAAACCGGTCGACCGTTCACTTGATTTCAAGGAGAACGGTCGAACAAAAGAATATTCGGTCGGACAAACGAGCTAGAACTTAACTCTACTTAAGTGAATCGGTCGAACCAAAGTATGGAGCGGTCGACCGAAAAGGGGATTCGGTTGAGACAAAGGTCAATCGGTCGAACGAGAAATGTGTCGACCGATAGCAGGGAATTTTGTTTCTTGAAGAAATGTTCAACCGGTCGACCGAAACAAGGTCGTCGTTCGACCGGTTACCGAATGTATTTTGGGGTTAAGTTTGTTTTATACGAATACGACCGTTATAGGAATACGACAAGAAAAACGGTCATATTAAAATCCGGGATCGGTCGACCGAAAATGTAGAACCGGTCGACCGGTAGAGTTCGGTAAAATCACTGTGGAGAGTCTGTTATAAACCGGTCGAACTGAGAACTGGTTCGGTCGACCGGTTCACACAGGAAATCTGGGTTTAAGTTTATAAGTGATTTCCGACTAAGGTTTGGGTGATCTAATGAAGTCCAAATAATGTGAAATTTTGTGTGTGACTTCTCTAAGGAACCTAGTGTGTATGTGATTGGTTTTTAACCCTTGTATGCTCAATTTACACATGTTCCTAAGACTCAAAATAAATCAAGGTTACATGTCTTCGATTTAGCTTTAATTACATGTCTTGACTTCATTTCCTTCTTTCTTGAGTCTTGATCACCTGTAGAGGTTAGCACAATACAATATACATGCAATGCAATATGTGTGCTACTCTACATCATCATAATTAAGATTAGGTTAATTAAATCATCAAAACCTAGATTAAGGCCAAAAAGCCAACAATCTCCCCCTTTTTGATGATGGCAACCTATATCTTAATTCTATCTAAATACATGGAATTTGTATATGTAAACTATGCAAATTAATGCTCCCCCTATGGGTGTGCATAGTTTTTGTTCAATTTTATGCCAAATTCCAAGTTACCCCCTTAATTATCTCTCCCCCTTTGACATCCATCAAAAATAAAAATAAATATGACTTTAAGCATAGAATTTGGATGTCTTGTAATGAAGTTGCTCCCCCTAAATTTTGCACTTCATAACTCTAAAAGATATAACATTTAAGCTCCCCCTATCAATAAGGCTAAATGGAAACAATGAGTATGATGAAATTAAGTTCATTTAAGTTTCAACTTAAGCCTTATTCTCACATCCATTTAAAAAATTTGACATTTAAAATCAATGAATGCGGTAAATGATTTGCAATGAATGGGGTATATGATTTGCAATGAATTGAACTTCTAAAGATATGACAATTTAGCATATAAACTAGATTAGAGCTAAATTTTCAGAAATTTCAAGGATAGAAATTTATACCAAACTTGACTCTTGATTAGCTCCAATCTTATTTGGTGATGCAACCGGATTCGAATTCGACGCTTTGGCTCACCCGGTCACCACCAATTTCCTCCTCAAGCTCCTACAAGTGTAGACTTAGGTACCCAAACAACTTTGGGTCCTTGAACATTAGCTTTTGGGATCCAAACCATTTTGGTTTTGGGTGCCCACACACTTGAGGAACTAGATTTAACAAATACATGCTTGCCATTTAAAGTAGTATGAGATACATGGTTTTTCAAATGCACATTGTATCCTAAACCATGTTTAGCTAATGATTGTCTTTGACTACTCAAAAGCATATCAAGCATTTTTGTTCCTTTAGTGAACATTTCAAGATCTTTTCTTAATTGCATATTTGAGGCTTTAAGATCTACATGTTCATCAATAATGGGTGTTTTACTTAGACTAGCAAGTGATGATTCATTTGATTCAAGTCTAGCAATCACCTCATTCTTTTCATTCATGATTAATTCAATTTGGCATTTGAGATCATTTATAGTTTTTCTAGCATTTTTGTTCTTTTCACAAATGATCTCATATTGTTTAACTAAATCATGAAATGCATTTTGAAGCTCATCATATGTATATGATTCATCATTAGTATTAGAATTAGAGCTAGCACTAGAATATGATTTATTTGAACATGAATTGCTTCTAGTGGTGTAAGAGTTAGAAGATACCTCACTTCCTTCATCTTGAATTGCCATGTAGCACATATGCGCATATTCCTTTGTTGATGAAGGTGCGGTTGATTTGGATGACGACGACGACGTATCGTCCCAAGTGGCCTTGTGAGCTTCCAACCTCTTTTCTTTTCTCTTACTCCTCTCCTTTTCTCTTCTTCTCTCCCTTCTCTCATTTTTCTTTTCCCCTTCTCTTCTCTCATTTTCGCTCTCCTCCCTCTCTTTTTCTTTTTCTCTTTTCTCACTTCTTCTACCTCTTCTTTCATTCTTTTCTCCCTTATCCCTCTTGAGGTATTTGAAGAAGTCTTGGGCAAGGACCTCAATGTCCTCTTCTTCCACCCTCCTTGGCTCATCAAAATTTGCATGCAATGCCACCATGGAGTTTTTCTTTGAAGCTTCCTTCTCTCTTCGATGACTCAATTGGAGCTCATAGGCCATGAGATTTCCAATGAGTTCCTCCATCTTCAATTTTGAAAGATCGTGCGATTCTTCGATTGCCACGACCTTGTCTTCCCAATCGTTGCTCAATGACCGGAGGAATTTTCGAGTCATCTCTCCTTCATTTATCCTTCTTCCAAGAATCAAAAGAGAGTTAGTGATATCGGTGAAGCGAGTGTTCATGTCGCTTATGTTCTCACCGATTTGCATAGAAAATATTTCATATTTATGCATGAGGAGACTTATCCTAGTTTCTTTGGTTTTGCTATCACCCTCATGATGCATTTGTAACCTATGCCATATTTCATTTGCACTTTCACATCCCCTAATTCTATTGTATTCTCCCTCATTAAGGCCACAATAAAGAATATTCATAATTTTTGAATTCATTTCAATTTCTTTCAGTTGAGCCCTAGATAGAGAATCTAAATCATCTTCATTTGGGGGTATGTATGGATTTTGAATAAACTTCCAATACTTAAGGTCATTTGATATTAAAAAGATTTTCATTCTATTTTTCCAATAATCATAATTTGACCCATTAAGCAAAGGAGGCCTTGTGGTGCATAAACCCTCTAAGTGATTAGATGTTGAAGCCATGCTAAAATTACGGTAAAGTAATGAAATTTAGCTAACAAGGCTCTGATACCAAATGTAGGATCGTGTGGGTTATGGGTCCACTAATCACTTTTAATCTAATCCCTAATTAATTAAAAAATAAACGCAGCGGAAACAAATTTAAAAACAAGTAGGGAAATTAACAGAAAATGCAAACCACAAAAGACGCGTCGGTTTTTATAGAGGTTCGGCACCCCACCCGGGTCCTAGTCCTCTCTTGTAAGCTCCGCTCGACTCCGCGAGCTCCGCCTACGTCTTCACTAACCACTCCCCGTTCCGGGCCGGGAGAGAACGCCTTTACACCACAAGCAACGCGAACAACCCTCGCTTGCTTGAATTCTTCCTCTCACAATCCGAGAGGGACACTTCGGGCTTTCACCGAAGTCCTTGCTTCTTTTGACAACTCTTGTAACTGAGTGGGATTCACTCTCTAATTGAGCACACTTTGAGTAGGATGAGTATATGATCACTAAGTGTGGATTTTAGGCTTGTGGAGTAAAATTGGGAGCTTTGAGGATTGAGAGCTTCTCTCTAATGAATTGGACAATTGGAAGTTGGAGAGTTTTTTCTAACAACAAGTCTTGATCCTCTATTTATAAGCTCCTAAGGTTTTCTAGCCGTTGGGGATAGATTTGATTGGGTTTTGTGCAAGATACACAAAGCAGAAAATCGGGCTGCAAATCTGTCCAGAACCGGTCGACCGAAACTACTAAACCGGTCGACCGTTCACTTGATTTCAAGGAGAACGGTCGAACAAAAGAATATTCGGTCGGACAAACGAGCTAGAACTTAACTCTACTTAAGTGAATCGGTCGAACCAAAGTATGGAGCGGTCGACCGAAAAGGGGATTCGGTTGAGACAAAGGTCAATCGGTCGAACGAGAAATGTGTCGACCGATAGCAGGGAATTTTGTTTCTTGAAGAAATGTTCAACCGGTCGACCGAAACAAGGTCGTCGTTCGACCGGTTACCGAATGTATTTTGGGGTTAAGTTTGTTTTATACGAATACGACCGTTATAGGAATACGACAAGAAAAACGGTCATATTAAAATCCGGGATCGGTCGACCGAAAATGTAGAACCGGTCGACCGGTAGAGTTCGGTAAAATCACTGTGGAGAGTCTGTTATAAACCGGTCGAACTGAGAACTGGTTCGGTCGACCGGTTCACACAGGAAATCTGGGTTTAAGTTTATAAGTGATTTCCGACTAAGGTTTGGGTGATCTAATGAAGTCCAAATAATGTGAAATTTTGTGTGTGACTTCTCTAAGGAACCTAGTGTGTATGTGATTGGTTTTTAACCCTTGTATGCTCAATTTACACATGTTCCTAAGACTCAAAATAAATCAAGGTTACATGTCTTCGATTTAGCTTTAATTACATGTCTTGACTTCATTTCCTTCTTTCTTGAGTCTTGATCACCTGTAGAGGTTAGCACAATACAATATACATGCAATGCAATATGTGTGCTACTCTACATCATCATAATTAAGATTAGGTTAATTAAATCATCAAAACCTAGATTAAGGCCAAAAAGCCAACAATCTCCCCCTTTTTGATGATGGCAACCTATATCTTAATTCTATCTAAATACATGGAATTTGTATATGTAAACTATGCAAATTAATGCTCCCCCTATGGGTGTGCATAGTTTTTGTTCAATTTTATGCCAAATTCCAAGTTACCCCCTTAATTATCTCTCCCCCTTTGACATCCATCAAAAATAAAAATAAATATGACTTTAAGCATAGAATTTGGATGTCTTGTAATGAAGTTGCTCCCCCTAAATTTTGCACTTCATAACTCTAAAAGATATAACATTTAAGCTCCCCCTATCAATAAGGCTAAATGGAAACAATGAGTATGATGAAATTAAGTTCATTTAAGTTTCAACTTAAGCCTTATTCTCACATCCATTTAAAAAATTTGACATTTAAAATCAATGAATGCGGTAAATGATTTGCAATGAATGGGGTATATGATTTGCAATGAATTGAACTTCTAAAGATATGACAATTTAGCATATAAACTAGATTAGAGCTAAATTTTCAGAAATTTCAAGGATAGAAATTTATACCAAACTTGACTCTTGATTAGCTCCAATCTTATTTGGTGATGCAACCGGATTCGAATTCGACGCTTTGGCTCACCCGGTCACCACCAATTTCCTCCTCAAGCTCCTACAAGTGTAGACTTAGGTACCCAAACAACTTTGGGTCCTTGAACATTAGCTTTTGGGATCCAAACCATTTTGGTTTTGGGTGCCCACACACTTGAGGAACTAGATTTAACAAATACATGCTTGCCATTTAAAGTAGTATGAGATACATGGTTTTTCAAATGCACATTGTATCCTAAACCATGTTTAGCTAATGATTGTCTTTGACTACTCAAAAGCATATCAAGCATTTTTGTTCCTTTAGTGAACATTTCAAGATCTTTTCTTAATTGCATATTTGAGGCTTTAAGATCTACATGTTCATCAATAATGGGTGTTTTACTTAGACTAGCAAGTGATGATTCATTTGATTCAAGTCTAGCAATCACCTCATTCTTTTCATTCATGATTAATTCAATTTGGCATTTGAGATCATTTATAGTTTTTCTAGCATTTTTGTTCTTTTCACAAATGATCTCATATTGTTTAACTAAATCATGAAATGCATTTTGAAGCTCATCATATGTATATGATTCATCATTAGTATTAGAATTAGAGCTAGCACTAGAATATGATTTATTTGAACATGAATTGCTTCTAGTGGTGTAAGAGTTAGAAGATACCTCACTTCCTTCATCTTGAATTGCCATGTAGCACATATGCGCATATTCCTTTGTTGATGAAGGTGCGGTTGATTTGGATGACGACGACGACGTATCGTCCCAAGTGGCCTTGTGAGCTTCCAACCTCTTTTCTTTTCTCTTACTCCTCTCCTTTTCTCTTCTTCTCTCCCTTCTCTCATTTTTCTTTTCCCCTTCTCTTCTCTCATTTTCGCTCTCCTCCCTCTCTTTTTCTTTTTCTCTTTTCTCACTTCTTCTACCTCTTCTTTCATTCTTTTCTCCCTTATCCCTCTTGAGGTATTTGAAGAAGTCTTGGGCAAGGACCTCAATGTCCTCTTCTTCCACCCTCCTTGGCTCATCAAAATTTGCATGCAATGCCACCATGGAGTTTTTCTTTGAAGCTTCCTTCTCTCTTCGATGACTCAATTGGAGCTCATAGGCCATGAGATTTCCAATGAGTTCCTCCATCTTCAATTTTGAAAGATCGTGCGATTCTTCGATTGCCACGACCTTGTCTTCCCAATCGTTGCTCAATGACCGGAGGAATTTTCGAGTCATCTCTCCTTCATTTATCCTTCTTCCAAGAATCAAAAGAGAGTTAGTGATATCGGTGAAGCGAGTGTTCATGTCGCTTATGTTCTCACCGATTTGCATAGAAAATATTTCATATTTATGCATGAGGAGACTTATCCTAGTTTCTTTGGTTTTGCTATCACCCTCATGATGCATTTGTAACCTATGCCATATTTCATTTGCACTTTCACATCCCCTAATTCTATTGTATTCTCCCTCATTAAGGCCACAATAAAGAATATTCATAATTTTTGAATTCATTTCAATTTCTTTCAGTTGAGCCCTAGATAGAGAATCTAAATCATCTTCATTTGGGGGTATGTATGGATTTTGAATAAACTTCCAATACTTAAGGTCATTTGATATTAAAAAGATTTTCATTCTATTTTTCCAATAATCATAATTTGACCCATTAAGCAAAGGAGGCCTTGTGGTGCATAAACCCTCTAAGTGATTAGATGTTGAAGCCATGCTAAAATTACGGTAAAGTAATGAAATTTAGCTAACAAGGCTCTGATACCAAATGTAGGATCGTGTGGGTTATGGGTCCACTAATCACTTTTAATCTAATCCCTAATTAATTAAAAAATAAACGCAGCGGAAACAAATTTAAAAACAAGTAGGGAAATTAACAGAAAATGCAAACCACAAAAGACGCGTCGGTTTTTATAGAGGTTCGGCACCCCACCCGGGTCCTAGTCCTCTCTTGTAAGCTCCGCTCGACTCCGCGAGCTCCGCCTACGTCTTCACTAACCACTCCCCGTTCCGGGCCGGGAGAGAACGCCTTTACACCACAAGCAACGCGAACAACCCTCGCTTGCTTGAATTCTTCCTCTCACAATCCGAGAGGGACACTTCGGGCTTTCACCGAAGTCCTTGCTTCTTTTGACAACTCTTGTAACTGAGTGGGATTCACTCTCTAATTGAGCACACTTTGAGTAGGATGAGTATATGATCACTAAGTGTGGATTTTAGGCTTGTGGAGTAAAATTGGGAGCTTTGAGGATTGAGAGCTTCTCTCTAATGAATTGGACAATTGGAAGTTGGAGAGTTTTTTCTAACAACAAGTCTTGATCCTCTATTTATAAGCTCCTAAGGTTTTCTAGCCGTTGGGGATAGATTTGATTGGGTTTTGTGCAAGATACACAAAGCAGAAAATCGGGCTGCAAATCTGTCCAGAACCGGTCGACCGAAACTACTAAACCGGTCGACCGTTCACTTGATTTCAAGGAGAACGGTCGAACAAAAGAATATTCGGTCGGACAAACGAGCTAGAACTTAACTCTACTTAAGTGAATCGGTCGAACCAAAGTATGGAGCGGTCGACCGAAAAGGGGATTCGGTTGAGACAAAGGTCAATCGGTCGAACGAGAAATGTGTCGACCGATAGCAGGGAATTTTGTTTCTTGAAGAAATGTTCAACCGGTCGACCGAAACAAGGTCGTCGTTCGACCGGTTACCGAATGTATTTTGGGGTTAAGTTTGTTTTATACGAATACGACCGTTATAGGAATACGACAAGAAAAACGGTCATATTAAAATCCGGGATCGGTCGACCGAAAATGTAGAACCGGTCGACCGGTAGAGTTCGGTAAAATCACTGTGGAGAGTCTGTTATAAACCGGTCGAACTGAGAACTGGTTCGGTCGACCGGTTCACACAGGAAATCTGGGTTTAAGTTTATAAGTGATTTCCGACTAAGGTTTGGGTGATCTAATGAAGTCCAAATAATGTGAAATTTTGTGTGTGACTTCTCTAAGGAACCTAGTGTGTATGTGATTGGTTTTTAACCCTTGTATGCTCAATTTACACATGTTCCTAAGACTCAAAATAAATCAAGGTTACATGTCTTCGATTTAGCTTTAATTACATGTCTTGACTTCATTTCCTTCTTTCTTGAGTCTTGATCACCTGTAGAGGTTAGCACAATACAATATACATGCAATGCAATATGTGTGCTACTCTACATCATCATAATTAAGATTAGGTTAATTAAATCATCAAAACCTAGATTAAGGCCAAAAAGCCAACAATCTCCCCCTTTTTGATGATGGCAACCTATATCTTAATTCTATCTAAATACATGGAATTTGTATATGTAAACTATGCAAATTAATGCTCCCCCTATGGGTGTGCATAGTTTTTGTTCAATTTTATGCCAAATTCCAAGTTACCCCCTTAATTATCTCTCCCCCTTTGACATCCATCAAAAATAAAAATAAATATGACTTTAAGCATAGAATTTGGATGTCTTGTAATGAAGTTGCTCCCCCTAAATTTTGCACTTCATAACTCTAAAAGATATAACATTTAAGCTCCCCCTATCAATAAGGCTAAATGGAAACAATGAGTATGATGAAATTAAGTTCATTTAAGTTTCAACTTAAGCCTTATTCTCACATCCATTTAAAAAATTTGACATTTAAAATCAATGAATGCGGTAAATGATTTGCAATGAATGGGGTATATGATTTGCAATGAATTGAACTTCTAAAGATATGACAATTTAGCATATAAACTAGATTAGAGCTAAATTTTCAGAAATTTCAAGGATAGAAATTTATACCAAACTTGACTCTTGATTAGCTCCAATCTTATTTGGTGATGCAACCGGATTCGAATTCGACGCTTTGGCTCACCCGGTCACCACCAATTTCCTCCTCAAGCTCCTACAAGTGTAGACTTAGGTACCCAAACAACTTTGGGTCCTTGAACATTAGCTTTTGGGATCCAAACCATTTTGGTTTTGGGTGCCCACACACTTGAGGAACTAGATTTAACAAATACATGCTTGCCATTTAAAGTAGTATGAGATACATGGTTTTTCAAATGCACATTGTATCCTAAACCATGTTTAGCTAATGATTGTCTTTGACTACTCAAAAGCATATCAAGCATTTTTGTTCCTTTAGTGAACATTTCAAGATCTTTTCTTAATTGCATATTTGAGGCTTTAAGATCTACATGTTCATCAATAATGGGTGTTTTACTTAGACTAGCAAGTGATGATTCATTTGATTCAAGTCTAGCAATCACCTCATTCTTTTCATTCATGATTAATTCAATTTGGCATTTGAGATCATTTATAGTTTTTCTAGCATTTTTGTTCTTTTCACAAATGATCTCATATTGTTTAACTAAATCATGAAATGCATTTTGAAGCTCATCATATGTATATGATTCATCATTAGTATTAGAATTAGAGCTAGCACTAGAATATGATTTATTTGAACATGAATTGCTTCTAGTGGTGTAAGAGTTAGAAGATACCTCACTTCCTTCATCTTGAATTGCCATGTAGCACATATGCGCATATTCCTTTGTTGATGAAGGTGCGGTTGATTTGGATGACGACGACGACGTATCGTCCCAAGTGGCCTTGTGAGCTTCCAACCTCTTTTCTTTTCTCTTACTCCTCTCCTTTTCTCTTCTTCTCTCCCTTCTCTCATTTTTCTTTTCCCCTTCTCTTCTCTCATTTTCGCTCTCCTCCCTCTCTTTTTCTTTTTCTCTTTTCTCACTTCTTCTACCTCTTCTTTCATTCTTTTCTCCCTTATCCCTCTTGAGGTATTTGAAGAAGTCTTGGGCAAGGACCTCAATGTCCTCTTCTTCCACCCTCCTTGGCTCATCAAAATTTGCATGCAATGCCACCATGGAGTTTTTCTTTGAAGCTTCCTTCTCTCTTCGATGACTCAATTGGAGCTCATAGGCCATGAGATTTCCAATGAGTTCCTCCATCTTCAATTTTGAAAGATCGTGCGATTCTTCGATTGCCACGACCTTGTCTTCCCAATCGTTGCTCAATGACCGGAGGAATTTTCGAGTCATCTCTCCTTCATTTATCCTTCTTCCAAGAATCAAAAGAGAGTTAGTGATATCGGTGAAGCGAGTGTTCATGTCGCTTATGTTCTCACCGATTTGCATAGAAAATATTTCATATTTATGCATGAGGAGACTTATCCTAGTTTCTTTGGTTTTGCTATCACCCTCATGATGCATTTGTAACCTATGCCATATTTCATTTGCACTTTCACATCCCCTAATTCTATTGTATTCTCCCTCATTAAGGCCACAATAAAGAATATTCATAATTTTTGAATTCATTTCAATTTCTTTCAGTTGAGCCCTAGATAGAGAATCTAAATCATCTTCATTTGGGGGTATGTATGGATTTTGAATAAACTTCCAATACTTAAGGTCATTTGATATTAAAAAGATTTTCATTCTATTTTTCCAATAATCATAATTTGACCCATTAAGCAAAGGAGGCCTTGTGGTGCATAAACCCTCTAAGTGATTAGATGTTGAAGCCATGCTAAAATTACGGTAAAGTAATGAAATTTAGCTAACAAGGCTCTGATACCAAATGTAGGATCGTGTGGGTTATGGGTCCACTAATCACTTTTAATCTAATCCCTAATTAATTAAAAAATAAACGCAGCGGAAACAAATTTAAAAACAAGTAGGGAAATTAACAGAAAATGCAAACCACAAAAGACGCGTCGGTTTTTATAGAGGTTCGGCACCCCACCCGGGTCCTAGTCCTCTCTTGTAAGCTCCGCTCGACTCCGCGAGCTCCGCCTACGTCTTCACTAACCACTCCCCGTTCCGGGCCGGGAGAGAACGCCTTTACACCACAAGCAACGCGAACAACCCTCGCTTGCTTGAATTCTTCCTCTCACAATCCGAGAGGGACACTTCGGGCTTTCACCGAAGTCCTTGCTTCTTTTGACAACTCTTGTAACTGAGTGGGATTCACTCTCTAATTGAGCACACTTTGAGTAGGATGAGTATATGATCACTAAGTGTGGATTTTAGGCTTGTGGAGTAAAATTGGGAGCTTTGAGGATTGAGAGCTTCTCTCTAATGAATTGGACAATTGGAAGTTGGAGAGTTTTTTCTAACAACAAGTCTTGATCCTCTATTTATAAGCTCCTAAGGTTTTCTAGCCGTTGGGGATAGATTTGATTGGGTTTTGTGCAAGATACACAAAGCAGAAAATCGGGCTGCAAATCTGTCCAGAACCGGTCGACCGAAACTACTAAACCGGTATCAATAAGGATTTAAGCTCTAAACCGAAACTTCATAACTCTAAAAGATATAACATTTAAGCTCCCCCTATCAATAAGGCTAAATGGAAATTCATGACATAGCTTAAGATTGAACTGCCAAAACCCGTGTACAAATTGCATTGAGTTTTTGTTCCTTATTATATAGCTCTGCTTGTAGAAATCATGACATAAATCTAAGTTCCAAAGAAATAACTCATTGCCCTTTAAGATATGTATGCACTTAAATTGGATGAATCAAATCTTTGAAGTGGTTGATAAAAAGCAGAGGTTGAGGAAAATATACCGGGAAGTGTGGACTTCTAATAGCAATTAAGCCTTGAGGAAAATAAAAGTAAAAATAATGGAATAAAGTGAAGAAAAACACATTTTGCAAAATGATTACAAAAGCACAAACCTTTGAGTCACTGGTCCGTAGGGGTATCTTGAAACCCGGTAACTTGAGTCTACCAACTCGGGATTATCGACCAAACTCGCTACACGAATGCAAAAGGGTAAAAGTGTCAAAAAAAGCAAATGTGTTGAATCACGAAAGAAAAGAAAAGAAAAAATACTCAGGGCCCAAAGCTAAAAGAATGATCAATGTCATGGTTGATCCAAATGATACTTCACCACCAGAGGAGCCGTGCAAAATAATTTAAGTGATATCATGTGTAGAAGGGTTAGTGGTGTGAATGTTGGAGGAACAAAGACCAAGTCATATTTTTTAATGAGTTAGATTTATATAATGAGCATGCAAAAATTCTTAGTGAAATGTATAAGGTTGAGGTAGGGATATTGAGAACTATTGATGAAACGTTGATTTAGGATTTTGTGGGTATATCCGCTGAAAACCCTCAGGAGACAACACTCCTCCTCCTAGGAAACTTGGAGGTTTAAAGGCTTGTTGCACATGCTAAGTGCAACCGTGATTCCTACGAAAGTGAGTTAGGATTTCCCTGTTTTCATTTTTCTTATATTCTGTTTTGCTAGGGACTAGCAAAATCTAGGTGTGGGGGTATTTGATGATTGCATACATTGCATCATATGTCTTTTATTTAGATTACTTTTACATCAATAAATGCTACTAAGGTATGTGTTTAGTCTTATTTACAGAATACAGGGACCTGAATGCAATTTACCCACATCCCGAGCATAAACGCGTGCAAAAGACTCATTTCTATCATAAAGACCAAGTTCAAGATTATCGGGTTACGAATGGAAATGTATCCAAGCATAAAAGCATTCAAGTCCTAATTGCAAAAAGAACAAGGACTTAAGCACAAAAGTAGCCGGGGACTTAATTGCAAAAAAGTCAAGGACCTAATTGCAATTAAAGCACCAAAATATTATCTTGGAGAAAATCTAAAGAAAAATCAATGTAAATCTCCAAACATATAAAGGAATTAATCCGGAGCTCAAAAGAATGGAAAGAAATCATCCAGACGCGCAAAGGAGGATCAAATCATACCATAAACTACCAGCAAAAATCCGGATTAAATCAGAGAAGATTGTGCGGCGAAATCGCCGCATATCACATACATTGTGCGGCGGAAACGCCGCCCCCTCAGCGATCTGTGTGCTCCAATTTCGTCCAATCGTGTCTGGACACGTGTACTCTCCAATTCTATACATAGGTCTCTTGTAACAACTATAAATAGCCCCGAGAACGATGTTAGAAAAGTCCTTAGTCCTTAGTCTTTGGTGTTAGTTTTTATTTTTAATCTTAGTTTTGTATTCTTCCTTTTCATTAATAAAATTCTGTCTTTTATTTCTTACTTTTAGTTTTCTTTTGTAATGTCTCAAGGACCCCTTCTTCCTCCCTCTATGAGTTTCTAACTCCTTCCAAAGGGTGGAGGTGACGGATTTAGGATGAAGAGAAGACGAGTAAATGTTATTATTTTAAGTTCGTATTAGTCTATTTTGATTACTTGAGTTTATGTTAAATCATTTATCATGTAATGCTTCATAACTAATATGATTTATTATAAGTTTCTGAATTCTCTAATCTAAACCTTAAATCTAAACCTCCACCCGACGGAATTCATCTCTTTGTTCTTGTTTTAGTTTTATTTGTTCTTGTTTCTTGCTTTAAATAATTAAAACCCAAAAATCTCAAAACCAAATTTATTCTTCTCCCTCTTCCTTTCCCTTAATCGAAATCACACAAATAACAGAATCTCTCACTCCTTGTGTTCGACCCGTATTTGCTACGTCTTCATTGACACCGTGCACTTGCGGTATAAATTTAATTCACATCACGCACCCACCGTCACCTCTCGGCTCATGCACAAGGCGAGGACACGGGTTTCCGTGGACAAAGTTGGCATTCAAAAAGGGATCCAGGAATTCTGTCCTGGGCCCAAACGGTCGACTGTAAGAGGTGATTCGGTCGACCGTTTCCAGAAAGGAATCGGTCGACCGTCCCTAACACGGTCTACCGCTGCGCACAAAACACAATCCCCCCAACGGTCTACCGAAGGTCTAAAACCGGTCGACCGAGCGAGGTCAAAATCCGGAGTCTGGTCAACATTACAATCCAGTCTATCGGTCGACCGACTCAGGTCCCGGTCGACCGAAAACTAACAGTACATCTTCTACATCATTTTAATCCATCGGTCGACCGACTCAGGGTTCTCGGTCGACCGAACTTACAGAGTCAACTTAATATTTCTACGTCATATAACGGTCGACCGAACTCAAGCCTACGTCCGAACATCATGCAATATAAACCAATAAACTTAAGTTTCGGTCGACCGAACACAAGGTCTCGGTCGACCGAAACGCAACAGGCAGTAAAGATATACATGCAATCGGTCGACCGAAACGCAACAGGCAGTAAAGATATACACGCAATCGGTCGACCGCCCAAGGGCCGGTCGACCGTCCGGTCGTCTTCAACCTCGCACCAGCCGAGGTTTCTTCGCCCAAACGCGACGTCGGAGAGGCCTCCGACCTCCTCCGACCGACCAACACAACCCTCTCATTAGGGTTAACAATAAACCACACTAAGGAGCGGCGTACCTTTCACCAAGACGACGAAATGCCGGAGCAACGCTCGCGCCTCCGTCACCTCCGCACGCGCGACCTCTTCCCCGCGATGACCTCCTCACGCCGGAGCCGATCTTCCGCCTCCGTCACTGACCTCGCGAGCTCCGTTCTCCTCCGCTGCCGCCGGAAATGAAAGGAGAGTGTGAGGAAGGTGGTGAGAATGGAATGGGAAAGAAGAAGATGAAGAATGAGTTTTCTCTCCTTAAAAACCCAACCCATCAACCCACACCACTCCACCACACCCCAACACACGCACCATCCCCTAAGCCATCACTTCCTCTCTCTCTCTCTCCACCAAAGTCAAACTCATCCATACCTCATTCTCTCCTCTTAATCCCTTCATTAACTCTCTAATCTAGGTTAGGGTTCTAACAATTTTCATATTTGGAAATGTAGAATTATATTAAGGTGTTGCAGTTAAAAATCTGCTTTCCATGACTACAAGTCGATTATTACATCCGTCATTGTTGATCCCCCTCTAACTACAAATGCTAGCTATATCGATCCGGTTGTTGTAGGCCTATATTCTAGTGTAATAATTTTCTCCTCTTGTGCATTTACATAAGCCATTTTAACATCTTCTATCTACGTCACAACAATTAACAAGCTTAACGGACCAACAGAATATAAAGGAAAGGAATTATCTCATTATCTAATCCCACAAGTACTACACCAACCAAATTAAAAGAGTGGCGACGACAAGGAGGCGACATGAAAAGAATGTCGCCAAGAAAATCTGAGCATGTCGACGACAACATGGACTTGTGTGGACTCCAACCTCCACGAGTGATAGACGGCAGCAGACCAAGCAATATAAACTGATACCCTAATAATGGTAACCCCATGCATAAGTCAAGAAATAGGCTTTCAGCTGTCCTCTTCTTGAGAAAAATGTGGACCCTACCGTATGGTCTTGAGATTTTAAGGTGGTCTATTTCGGTTGATTATAATGTGTGTACGTTCCCTTAAGGTATTTTTCTCCAAGTTGTCTATTGCTTTAGTTGGAATCCTTTGGGTTCTATATTTGATTTGAACAAAGTAAATGCACAGGTTCACCTTATTAATGTAGTGTTAGGACTTAGGAGTTAGGACACACCCCACTTGTCTTTGTGACTCCTGGGATTTTCGCTCGAACCCCAACATATATTTATGTTTAGATGCACCGAAATCTTTCGCGTTTGGCGTTTGATGTTTTAAATTTGATTCTGGCGTTTGGATTTTAACATTTATTTGAGAAGTAAATGACGCTCACCCAACTCTTTTTTGGGTTTTTTTTGGGGGGGTAAACACGTCTAGATGCAACTTCTGCTAAAATCTAGGATATTTTTTCCCTTTCTCCCACTCGTTGGTTTTTCCATAAGCCAAACATTAGACGAACGTGTCCCAAACAAACCTTAACCGTAATTCAGCTTACAAAAAGTTTATTTATAAAATTTACGATTGTGTTTTTGTTGACTTGTCAACACATTTCCATCAAGGTTCGTAGTTTATTCCTAATAAATTTCGTCTCTAATATGGACCATAGGATTAGATATCCAAAACCATCGCCCAAAAAATCCATGTCTTACTATAAAATCATCACATATATGCCAACTAAAAGAAAAAATCCAACAAATATCAACAAACCAAGTCATATCATCCAACAAGAACTTATCAATCTACACATAAGCCGTAAGTAGTCCAATCCTTCATATATACCATATACGTCATGCGTGACATTCTCCCGTTCCAGATATCCATCTCTACATGCAAGAGATCGAGTTTACACTGCAACATGGCTGCATGCACCTGGAAAGTGTCCTTTGACTCACGCACAAACATGGCCAGCACACGAATCAACTTGTGCTTGTCTGATTTGGGCAGTGGATAAGGTGGTCTGATGGTGACGACACATGTGAGTTAATGCAGTCCCGTACAGTACTGACATTTCGGGACTCAGGTGGAGATGATTTTTTTTGTTACATATCCCAAGCCGACCTTGACCACTCACGAGATCTGTTTTAGGGCATCCCTTAACGGGATTTTTCTCGGTCGTGAACGACCGGTCCACGACCGGTCACATGTGACCTGAGCATTTATGCTCTTAACGGTGGGTCATCTAAGGTCGTGGATGACCGGGTCATCGACCTGGGCTTGAAACGACCGGGTCATCGACCTGGGCTTGAAACGCCCGGGTCGACGACCCGGTCGTCCATTAAAAAAATATTAAATTTTTTATTTTTGTTTTTTGTTTTTTTGTTTTGATTTTTAAAATTTTTTGTTTTAGTTTTTTTAATTTTTTTTTTTGAAAATACGTTTTACAATTGTTTAGAATTTTTTTTAATTTTTTTTAAAGTTTTACCAAGATGGACCCCGAAATGATGTGGAGGAGAGAGGTAGGTTGTTATGGGTTGTGTTGGGTCGTGGTTAAGAGGTGAATAGTGTAGGAAAGAGATGAAGGTGGGTTGAGGAAAGAGAAAGCTGATGTGGAAGAGAGAGAAAGTTGATTTTGAAGAGAGAGAGAACTGATGACCGGGTCGTCCAGGTCATGGTTAGTGATGGTCTTAAGAGCACAAGTTGGTTGGCGGTATATGTGGGGTGGACCTACACGGTTACACCACCCTTCGAGATCCGTTTGACTTCAAATCCTACTTATTAGTTATTTGTGTCTTGCATGTGTGTGAACCACATGAAGTATTGCTCACTTATATTTTCTTTACAAATAAGCATTTGTTATGCATGAGAATGTGCACGTGTGTGACATCTAATGAATGAATAACTGGCTAAAAATGGTTTTCATGCTCATGATATCTAGTGAAATATTGAGTATATTTTCAACTCATACTAGTAGTTCCAATATACTTGGACAACCACACCTTCACAGATTTCCATGTTAATGGAAAATTAGTTCTTATGTTGCTAAATCTAAAGATTAGTTGTCTATATACACGACCTAACAAGTATATTACGTGCCAATGTCGGCAACCAGCCATTAGTATTGATGCAAGAGTTACTTGTACTATGTATTTTGGCTATGGTTGCTACATTGAGACAATTAGAGATGTTGCAATATTAATTGATCTCCATGTATGCATGAATAAATCATAGGCTATAGCTGTGGAAGAATAGGCCAAGTGGTTCCTCTGGTTCACACATCAGTTCATGTTGACGGTAACAAAATATCATATACATACATACATACATACATACAAGAATTTTCTAGTAAGTCCATGACTTAATTTAGAAAAATTAAGCCCCCACAATATCTATTATTTATTTCAAATTGTAAGGTAAATTAAGAAAAAAACGGTTATGCTAATGAATGGTGAGATTAAATATAAATAAGATCCAATAGTGAGATTGTAGGAGCTTAAATTAAATTTGATAAGCCTGAACTCATATATATATATATATATATATATATGGCCGACTGGGGACTGTGGACTGTGGCCGACTGGGGAATGCATGGGAGGGTGTTGGTGTGTGGAGGGATGGCATTACGTGGCCAATGGGTGCATGTATGGGTTTATATGCTTGCTTGCTTATCTGCAACTGCACTTCAGATTTGGTTTCTTTCGGGGAGATTGCGTGTCTTCTTTGCTGGTCGATGCATCATTCATGCTAATCTCAGAACCTGCAAGATGTGACTACGAGCGAGGATAAGAACAAGCCCATTTTTATTGTATTTTTTTAGTAGAAAACACAATTTCCCCTTAATTTTATTGCATCAAGATGTACAAAAGGTAGTGAATGTGTGACTTCACTTTTAAGAGATTTTTTATTAATAAAAACGATGGGCTTATTAAGGTTGAATTCAGATTAAAAGACACAAACACGATCGAGTTAAAACTGTAGCTGGTTTTACGCGGAATCTATTAAAGTAGAGCGTGTGATGTCGATGATCCGAGGTATTGGTCTATTGGAGCACGTAATGGTCGTAATATGAATATCTAAGCAAACAAATATTTCTACTTGGATATTCCCCTCGACTCGGACATCTTTTGGATTTTTGGGCCTCAGCATACGGAAGGAACCCAAGTTCAAAGACTGAACCGAAGCTAGTTCATGTCCAGCTCACATGGTAACATGGAAATCAACAGTCTCTCCCAAGGAACTTACTCTAATCAGACAAAAATCAATACGATTTGGGACTTAAAGAGGGAATTTGAAAAGAACTTGGATAAAATTCTATTTGAGCTAGAACCTATTAGTATCCAACATTGCAGAAAATAATCAATGCCCTCAAAGACCAAAGAATGCACATCCACATTTACCAATCAGAAAGAAAGAACATAATGGCAATTAGAATGTATCAAGGTCCAACAGTCCGCAGAGAATCGGAAATATTGCAACACTTCCAAGCCATGACCACGACTACATTCCATCCATAGACGATCACAAGCCAAAGAAAGAATGAAGTACATGACAATCCAAGAAAAAGAAAAAAACACGTCCATCTTCAGAAGAAGTTGAGGATACAGAAGGCGCCGTCACATTTCATATGCGAGTAATCAATGTTTCATGCCTCCACCCGTGTATGATTGCGAACGTTGCAAACCATAAATTTGGCTTTAACATTTACCTGCCTTTGACTAAAAACAAGTTCGACTTCCATTTTTGTTGGCAACCGCAAGAATTTCAAAACACAGGGGAAGTGATGGATCTCTCGCATCAAGACTCACCTCACGGAGTAGTATTTCCCAATTCTTTGTGGGCCAGATTCTTGTACATTATTGGACGCATCAGTCACGATTAAGAATAGTGAAAATAGTCATAAATGAATAAGAGCAATACAACAACAGTGAACTTACATTGCATTTTATTGTTTTTTTGCCACGTATAGTATTGTCGATGCTGCAACAACACTTGGTAGACAGTTGGCTAAACAGTGTTTTGACTCGTCGCTGTGCAGTGCCATACCATCTGTATTTACTGGAGGACGCAGTAATTTAAGAACCTTTTCTGCAGAAGCTATTTGCGTCTCATGAACCTTATCATTGCAAATGACTTCCCTGCATCGTGACATCACATGCTAAATATGCCAAATTGCTGTTTCTAAGCAAAAATAGAAGAAGATAGATCGAAAACTTTGTGATATAACAGGTAATACGTCCTATCAATAACAACTGGTAGACTACAAGTGCAACACAATGAAAGAAGCCAAGGCAAATAGGTAACTGAATAGGTAAAAAAGAAAGGACATCTGCACCAAAGGAAAAGAAACAGAACAAGGAAAGATGGGGGAAAAGGAAGAAAAGGCTGAACCTCTCATGAATATTCACGAGGATCATGAACCAATTGGAAAAAACAAATATCCCTGGGGCTACAAGGCCTCCAAATGGACCATAAAGCATCTGCGGACTATAATATTCCCTAATAAACAGGTTCCACCTTCAAATGGGACGACAGTCACAATCCTAATGTTATCCACCCACAATTCCTGAAGAGAGGTCCAATAATTTCATTTTTATGATTATGACTAACTACATCCCCATATGACCACTACAAAGAACACGGCCTTGTCAAACCCGGTGGCTATTTTATTCCACAAACATGATAAAGAGTGCAAGATACATTGGTTTGCATTATAGTTGATGCAGAAAATAAATGGCGATCAACTCACTTTAGTAGCTTCGCAAGATTATGTGGTGTTGATTCTTCAAAAAGTGCTTCTGGAATGGCAGGTGTATCAAGAAGAATGTTAGGAAGAGAGATAAAGCGCAATTTCGCCCTTAACTTTATAATCCACTCAGTCAAGAAATGAGCTCGATATGAAACAACACAAGGTAACCGTGAAAGCTGTAGTTCCATAACGGCTGTCCCAGAAGTAGAAAGTGCAACTTTACTGGCCTGTCAAAAGAATGAATTAATAGCACAAATTAAGCACAAATTGTATTACAAAAAATAAGATCCAGCAAGATGAGTAGATGACCACAAAGTGCACTAATATTACTCAAACAGATCAATCAATTCAAAGCCTCATCCAAGGCCGTGCACCCAATAAATACTCCAGCAGAGCAATTTTTTATGGTGAAAGCATATAATCCAGGCAAATATGCTTGCATACGTCACACAGTCATTTTTTGGGACTATTGTTATGTCTTTGTGCCGTATAACAGTCACTAAGGCTTAGGTCCTTACTCCTAAAGCTATCTTTCCGGCTCAGCGTATCATTTTAGTAACTTTACAAGGCCATCATCCACACAACAGGTCATTTCAGTAACAATAAAAGATAAATAACAAACTTAATATAGAATAGCAAACTCGTTTAATATAATATTACAAACTTACACTATATGCACCATATTTGTCAACTAGTGAAGCCCCAGGTATCAAAACAAAAGGTATGCTTCCATTCCGAAATGATTTGTCAATGTATTCTTTAATATGTTGATGAGGTGCCACAGGGATAACAACAGTCAACCCAGGAAAAGAGTTCTTCAAAAGCTCTACTGTATTCACGAAAATAGGAAGCATACGAATCACTTCTTGCATTCTGCTACCCGGAAGTAATGTAATAATGGTAGATTCTGCCCAACAAAATTAAATTGCACTAAGTTAGAGCAATACAATTCCAGAAAAAAAACATTAATCAAAGAGTGGTAAAGACAAACTAGCTGCATGCTCAAATGATAAAAAGATCATATTTCACATGATAAATTACAAATTAGCACAATTCAAATAGATCTTTCGGATATAGTGGACAAAGATTATCCTACTTGCCTCTCATTGCAAGAAAGATTATGACTGTAAGCAAGTAGCAGCCACGCCAGCACATAAGAGATGAAATATTAAAAACATAAGTGAGATCAAGATGAGAGAGACAATTCACCCATATTAAGTCCATATTTGCATCTGAATTTTTTTGCACTTCCTCTAATCATAATGTTATCTGAATGCGGGCTCGATCCCTATAACAATTTGCAATAATTCAAGTAATTTGTTTGAAAACGAAAAATACTCAGACAGACAGAGAAAAAGAACTAAATTAGACAATTCTCTTTTTTTAAGGGCTTGGTGCAGTATATTTGCTATCAAAAAGAATATCTTTAGGAGAATACAAACATGTACTCTGAAATAATAAATCTTTACAAGCACCAAAGAAAAGGAGAGATTATTCTCAAATTTAAAACCTTGTTGAACATAAAATAATCACCGGAGACTGTAAGAGTCTGATAGCTTTAGCGACCATTACATAATCAATCTAATCGACATCACAACAGCAACCACTACCAAAAGACACATAAACCTTTATGACTTATTGCATCTCACTATTTGCCCCCCAAAGTCAGTTACAGCCATCAAAACAATCCTACTTATCATCCAACTAATGGCATCGTATGCCAACCTGATGTTATATGGCAACAGTAACCAACAGAAAAATTGGTCGGTTCCACTTATATTTTATGGGATTGGCATCAGTGAAAAATAACTCTGCCACTGTAAACTCTAATTCTGATCTTAAAACAGAGAAATAAGAGCCCCTGAAAATAGATACCATAAACCAAAAACAATAATAAAGAGGTCTGAGCAAGGTTCCCTACCAAATTCAGGTCGAAAACATCTTCTAATGATGAATGTCCAACAAATGTTGTGTCTAACCCATTTTCCCTGCAAACTTCTACTTCAAAGGGAAGAATGCACAACATATGATCCACAAACTTACAAATCCGACTCAGTCGAGTTTGCCTCCTTTCCATGCCCAAAATGATGGTGCAATGTAATGAACATGTACAGCACTTCTGCTTCCTTCTTTGGTGCATTTATCTGCAGGTTTAGATTTGACAAGCTACATTGTCAAGTTGCTTCACAAGTCAAATATGTACTTTCCTTCACATACACTAGATTCAGCAAATAGTGTGGCACACACCTCTAAATTGACTTAAAAAGCGAAAAGAAAATCCTTTTGCATCAACAGTTACAACAACATGAGGTTGAAACTGAAAAGCATCGTGTGTTGCTTCCTTGATTTTTTTTCTGCCATTTAAATATCAGTGCAACCCTGAGATCCCCAAGACTACAGAGCACGCAAGTATGTGCCACAAAAATTAATGATCACCCTAATTGTGCGTAAATGTGGTAGTAGTTCCCAGATCCCCATCACAGCGATGTCTTCCATGGGGAACAGAGATTGTAACCCTTCAGCACGCATTGAAGCCCTGGACACACAAGCCATAGTATTATGCAAGTAACCAGTTTCCAGCGTGATGTGATATTAGAGCAGAAAATCGGTTATGTATGGCAATGAGCTTGTTCAATGAATCAATGATGGAAAACGAAAATGATATTACATTATTACATTTTCCGTTCAAAAAATGCAACAACAATCTTTATCCAAAAATAGTCAATTTAATGATCCATGAAATAACAGACAAGAAAATGCAGTTTTGCTGTTACATTGAGAAGCAGTAGCTACATTTTTCCAAAACTGTCAGACACTCAAGACAACTTAAAATCTATCTTCAAGATTAAGGGATACGAAGATTCGTCTGCTAAACCCTAAAACAGAAATGTTCCGCTAAAGTTGCAAACCATTCAGTGATTCAAACTTAAACTGAAACAACAATTCACAATATGCCTTGCAAGTCACAAGACAAATTGATGAATTTCATTGAAGAATAGCTAACCTAAAACCACAGCCTGGGTTCGGAATGAAATTCTAAAAATGTCTGAGTAAGCTTAAGCACGACCAACAATAGAACCTACGAGAACACTAGATGCTAAAAGCTACAACTAGAATCAAATTACAAACATTCAGAATCTACGCTAACACTAGATGGTAAAACTTAACCACGGGCATCAAATTAAAAACTATGCAAAACCTAAATTAACACAGATGCTAAAATATACAAATAAGCATCAACCTACAATAATTTAAAATCTACGTCAACACCGCATGCTTAAACGTAGCAACAAGCATCAAATTATGAACATATAGAATGTAACACCCCGAGATTAGTCTCACATCGGCTAACAAGAAATTGTTAGTCTGGGTTAGAAAGACATGAATCCACTACTACAGCACCTAACCTGTTTAAGTTTTTCTGGCAAATTGAGGAGTATGTTGTGGGACAGCAGACTCGTGGGTGACTTACCGGACTCGGGTTCATGTAGACTCGGGGACAGGACGATTCATAGAACATAATGTAATATGGGATGGTAAAACATACAAATAAGCGGCAACGTACAAACACCGGCTGCAAAAACAAAGCAACAAACATCAAACTACAAAATTTGATCATTACAATAGGATGTTCAGTCTGTTAAACTAAACTAACCGTTTCCTAACGTGAAAATGGAAGGAATAAAATGAGATATTTATTTCGAAGAAAAGGGGGGGAAAAATGAGTACCCGCCGACTCCGGCGGCGAAGCGGACGGGGAGAGGGGAGAGGCGTCTGAGGGCGGACATGAGGCGGGAGGCGATGTTGTCTCCGGAGACCTCGCCGGCGACCATGTAGACCCTCAGCTCGCCGTCGCAGGTGGCCCTCTCGAGGACGGTCCCGGAGGAGGTGAGGAAGGAGCGAGAGCCGAGTCTTGTGGGGCCCACCGTGGAAGAGTAGAAAGAGAAGATGGTGGGAAGAGATGGTGTGATTTTCGCTCTCACCATTTTGGTAGTTGCTTTTGCTTTTCGTCTCGTCTCCCTTCTCGGCAGTCTTACTTCGGCTCCCTTTCGAATACTCGCTTCTCGGCATACGTAAAAAAAAGTTATAAACTTTCCAAAATACCGTGTAACTTGTAAGGGCCTCATAACTTGTGTGCTATTGCCTGATGTTAAGTTGTTTGCAAAATTTCACACCTAAATATACGATTGGAAAGCGAAGAATGTAAATTCCACCTAACCGTCAGATGCTTAAAAGGGTCCCCAAAGTATTTTCATGTATGATATCTTACCGGTGTCGTAATGTCGTGGATGATTACCGGTGTGCTGGAATGGGGAATCTGACAGAAAAAAAAAAAGGTAGATAGAGATGAGAGAAGTAAAAAGAATGTTTGCTATTTTTTTTGTATTATTACAATTCGGTTCCATTTGATATCCAAGTTATATAAACTCAACTTTTTTTTCTTTTTTCCTATCCTTGAGATATTATCCAACACATGTATGAAACTATGGGCTTAGTCGGCCGACTTAGTATATTGACTTCAAAGCTAAATAGGCCCAAATCAGGCCCACTTCTATAGTTGGTTCCGTCACGCAACTAAGCCTGTTAGCTCATATATGGGCGCCGTTGATAAATAGGCCCATACAGAGTCCCACTTTCGTAATTGGGCTCCATAAATATAACATGTTCATATAAAAGCAATCCAACAAGGTAGTAATATGTTTGTACGTTTTCTTACCGGGTTCTAAGTAATTATGTCTGTTATATTATATTATGGCATGTCTAATAAAGTTGTTGGCCCACAGAAACATATATGATCTTATATCTAGTTCGATAAACAATGGTTTTTTACAAGCTTTACGAAAAAGAGTGCATGACTAGTTGCGAGGAAATTATATGCCATCACCAGTACATAAATCTTGCATACAAACATTAGTATTATAGATAAAATAACGAGTATGGCTCTATCTTGAAGAATTAACAAGTAGATCAATCACAATTATGGTTCTAAATATGTAGGGTTTAACTTGTCGTCCCGCCTTGCCTAATACGGGTTGCTGTCAAAAAATCCTTACCCGCCACCCACCTTAATAAATATGAAAAGTTGTGGTTATCTCTCAACCCGTCCCGCCTAACCCACACAAAAACAAAATATGAAAATAAGAACCATAAGCCTTAGGTCCCTATCGCCGCTTCCTCAATCCTCTACCTCCTCCTCCTCAAACCCTAATCCCACCTTCTACTCCTCCCCCACCCGCTTCTGCACTCCTCCTCCCGCTTCGGCTCCCACCCCAAGCTCCTTGTATGTGCCCCCGCCAGAACCCCCTCTCCATCGTCCCTCCGTCAGGATCCACCGAGCCGCCTCAGCCTGGGAATGTGAGTTTTGTACGCTCTCATGTTTGGGTTTGGGTTTTTCACGTGGGTTTGGATTGTATCGTGGTGATTTGGTGTGAGATTGAGTTTGGTGTCAAGAATCAGAAAAGTTTTGATCAATTTAATGTGGAAAGTGGTTGGTGTTGAGAATGAAACAATAATTCTTAGTTCAATTGAGATGCTAAAATGGTGTGGTTGTTGATAAAATGACGGGTTCTTTTTCAAATTATACTAGAGAAATTGAAAATTGATGTCATGGTGATTTAATGTGAGATTGGGTTTGATTGTAAATAATCAAATTATAATTTTTGTTTTATTTTTTTGTAAAGCGAATTTTTTTTGTCTAAGATAATGATCAACTTGCCCACTACTTAACGATATAATTTCTTTTTTCAACTTTTTTCTATATTCTCCATTTTGTCATAATATCAACATACAGCAATCTTCCAAGTTGTTGTTGGTTTTGTTCTCCCAACTTGCATCCAAAATCCTTTGTTGTTCCCCAATTAGATCATGTGTGGTTGCCTAGCTTATTCCGTTGTTTGATAATATATGTGTGATCATGTCGAAGCCATTGATTCGGATCCCACCATTTTACTCCAAACAAAGTCAAAAAGCATCTCTGGATGAAAGTGATGCATGTTCTCTTACATGGGTTCAAATGATAAACAATATTTGAGGTTGAGTTCGTTGGATAGTCATACATAGCCAGCAAAACCTTATCACGTCAACTTCCTTGGAAATTACAGATAGAATTGCCAAAAATATATGGGGAATTGGATTTCTTTCATTCGTACGGATTCTTATTTGCAAAATAGCATCCAGTTAAAAGATATTCTTTGTTTCGTTTCCACTTGCCACGCATCAATTAAAATGTTTTCTTTTTGGAGAAGTGGGAGGAGGGAGGGAAATAAAAACAATGGTGCAACTATGATCCTACATTCTGAAGTTGAGGACATTTTAAAGTTACTAACTAAAAACCAACTCACTTTGTCCATGAGTTCGTAGCTCACAAAATTACAAACTCGTTATATAACATTTGTTGCCATGGTCATCGAGGATTACCCTGTTCACCATTGTGAATTTACACGTTGCTTCCATTTATGAACATCTTTGGATATATTGGGGGAAAGAAGAAGAAAAAAGTAATATTTTTCAAAAGTATTTATAAATTTGTCATTTAGTATTTCATAATTTAAACACGTTTGGAATCTTTTGATAGTTTACCATTACAAAATATGTCTCTCACGACAAATATAACAGGTTCAATTCCGTAACATGCCAATTCTTTATGAATTTTCTTATAAGTTTCAATCGTAGACTTTCCATCTGTTTGCAATGAATTTTGAAATTTTCTTGGAAGTTAAAATTGGTATTAGATGAAGAAGAGGACCAAAGGACAAAACTGAAAGAGTTTAGCTAAATTTAAGGACGTGGAGATTTCAAAGAGAGCTTATTTGAAAGAGAGAGAGAAAAATTGAAGAATACAAGTATATAGCACGATATATGTCAATTATTATGGATTTGATGTGCAAACATTTTTTTCCTTGATTCTGATATTCGTCTTTTGGAAATGTTAAGGAAGTGACGTTTGGTCCTTAATCGTTTAGCCTTTAAAAGATAATTAATCACCAAGATAAGATTGTGATATTCGTTGTTTGGAAGTGTTTAATATCGTTGTCATAAATTCATATGAGGTGTATATATTATGTGGTGTAATAATTTAATATTACATAGGATAATATATTACATAATATATGAATCTGCTAAAAACCTCAAAATATCAAATTTTGTTGGATATAAATCGGAGTCAGCACGGTAAACCGTTTGGAGTTCGATCGACCGATGTGTCTTCGGAACGGTCAACCGAACGGGGAACGGATAAACACAATTGGCTGAACGAAATTGTCTGGAGTGCCTGGACAATTAGGTTCAGTCAACCGAGAGAAAATATACAGGAGCTATCTTAGGATATTTTCGGTAGTCCGAAGGTGAGACAATCATCCGATGAGATTCGACCAGGAGAAATTTTGGTGAGTCAACGGTCAACCGGATCAAGACGCGGATCGTCCGAATTTTTCTCATGTATATTCGGTCGACTGTCTAGCTTAAATATGGATTATTAGTTAGATTCTAAGCTTAATTAGAAATTGATTGACTCATTTCTCTATAATCTTATTTAGAGTTTGGTGAACACTTGTAGGCGAATCGGCAGGCGAATCGACGAGTAACAGAACTCCGGAACTTCTGAAAGGTTTTAAAGAACTTTTGTGTATGATTTTTTTTTTGTTTATTTTAATATGTGTAAGAATGTGTTATATTAAAATAAACATATACATGTACGTAAAATTAATAAAAATATAAAAACTAAATCTTGTATGTTTGTATTAATTTTTAAAAATCGTCCGGAAACCGGTGACGTTCGGATTTCCGCCGTTAACAATGATCTAAACTAGTTATTGACGACCAGCAATAATTGCTGAGAGCCCGAGATATTTCATCATCACCCACGAAACACAAAAATGGCAGAGGCAGGTACAAGCACGAATCTGCATTACTCAACCCAAATCTTATCCCCCAAAAATATTGGAAGAAACTATTGTCCTCCTGAGAAAGGGACGGCCTGAAGACTCCCACAATGGAGCATCTCACATTAAATGCACATGCCCTTGTGGTCCCTTATTTATACAACTATATTGTTGTCCATTTACTTTCGTTGATTTTCCTATAAAAATTTCGGCCATGTTTTAGGGGTGATGTTTGGATGTATTTCATAATTCATTGATTGTATGCATGGCAAGAATACGAGATACTTTTAATGTGCACATATATAATCCCTCCCAAAGCCAATAGTCCAGATTATACTAAGTTATTAAATATATTTAATACCTTGCTTGTCCAATTCAGGAAGGAGCCAAGTCAGAGAAGATAAGGGTTCCTTCTTTCCCCAACTCAATGTATTTCAAAATTCGCCTTCAGCCCATTAAAAATTGAAACAAAAAAACTTGGTCTTCATGATGTGAGATCTTACTTGCCAATAAACCAATCAATTAGATTCATTTGATTTATCTACATGTATGTGGCTCTTCTATTTTGGTGACTCGGGGATTTAATTTAATTAGGAAAATAAGCTTCTAAGGAGATGTGGAATCAAAACTTTGTAAAACAATTATCTTTGCTTCTAGGAAGGCTGATTAAGAGCAGAGCTAACGGGGCTTAGTCGCCCGGGGACCGGGGCACCCACCCGGGTGTTTCCCCGGGCGTTGGGCGTCCCAGTCGGATGCCCAGGTGGCCACTGGGTGGGGGACACTTGTCCCCCGCCCATTGGTCTAATTTTTTTTTTAAATTTTAGTGGAGGATTAATGATTTGTTATTAGATATAATTGATAATGTAATGAGTATTTTCGATTAATGAAGGGGTAATATTTTTTTATTATTGTGGGATAATATTTTTTAGTATCTAATTTATCTGAATAATAATTGTAATATTTAAATAAAATTTGTAATGAAATGTAATCACGCTTGTGCAATCACGTGATCGCTGTGCAATCACACGTGCACTGTGTAATCACGCTTGTACTGTTTTAATGTAATATTTCATATTTCAATTTATCTAATATGTAACGTGGTTTCCTAATATTTAATAATATTTTTGTGATTTAATAGTAATTATTAATATTTTCGAGTTAAAGTAATTAAATATAGTAATTAGAATTATATAAAATGTAATTTGTTGAATGTTGTGGAAGAATTAAAATTGTGAAATTAAGAAATGATGTGGAGGAAAGATAGTATAGGATGAGGGTAGTACGGGCGTGGTTAGAGCAAAATTAATGGGAGGCGGATCCACCCTGGGGCGTGCGAGCTGATGATCACCGATGGCATTCCTTATTTTTTTTATTTTTTTGTTAAAAAACTTTAAAAAATCATTTTAAATTTTTTTTATCATTTTTTGTGTAATTATGTTTTTTATTTTGTAGATTTTTTTTAGATTTTACTTAGGATTGATCACCAAATGACGTGGATGGAAGATAATATTGGATGTGTGTGGTGTTTCTGGATGTGATTAATGTGATATTTTGGGTGAGTTGAGTGAGCTTACGTGTGAGATAGAGAAGTTGACGTGACAGAGAGATAAACTGACGTGACAGATAGAGAGAGCAGGGCACCCGGGATAGCCCGGACACCTTTAAACATGGTCTTAAGGTGATTTTTTAGGTAGGTTGGGTGAGCTAACGTGGTAGAAAGAGAAGCTGACGTGGCAGAAGGAGAGAACATGGTGCCTGAGGGTAGCACCGCTATTCATGCTCTAAATTATTCAACGGACTTTGGACGCATTTTGGACGCATTGTATTCTTTTTTGCCTCTGTAATCTACACAAATGTGTTATTGTCATCTAATTTATGTATGCACGTTACCAACATTTTCTAGGGAAATTTCTGGAGACGCCTATTGGGAGTAATCACAGTTTCGTTTTGTTAACCAAGTCGGTTCCCAAGCGGAGCTTCTTTTGGAATTTATGCTTGTATCTTTTTCAAAAAGAAGCCGCCTAAGAATGCTTCTAATTTCTCTTTTCCATGTTTTATATCAAATTCAACTATTTATTTAAATCCTCGTCATTTGGGTGGCTATTATTCTACTTTTTCAATACAGTTGTCCCTGAAGAGATTAGCACACCGAAGAATGGTTCTAATGTTTTGAAAGCTTTTCCATGTTTTTATGCCAAATTCAATTATATGAATCCTTATTTTTGTGATGGCCACTTATTTTATTTACTTTGAAAGCGCCATTTTTTTCAACATTCAATATTGGAGAAGTTCCAGGCAGCGATGAGGTTCCGTTCAACACAATAATTTTCCTTGCAAAAAGATCTGCATAAGTTGAATAAAATTGGAGATTTACAGAAATTTTGCCAGAATTGCAAAAATTTATGGAATTAGGTGAAATATATTATATTGTGAAAAGTTTACGAAATTGTATATAACATTATAAATCATCATTCATTCATTGATGATGGAATCAAATTCACTTTGTAAGGTTCCAGGAGGTTTCAATGATCAAACGTGTAGAAAGTACAAGGAAATGTCGAGACTAAGAGAACTTACAACCCAAAAAGGAAAGAAAAGAACAAAAAAACTTGAATGAACAACATCTTCAAGAATAAAAAGAATGTCCATTAACACTTCAAAATCGTAGACCAAAAACAATATTCCTCAAAGTTTGACTCCATTCTATCTTACAAACACTTAAAAGATACCAGGGCATACACAAGAGAGACCATGTTAGCACAACAGAAGAGAGAAATCATGACCAACAACTCAACAAGTCAGTCTAAGGTGTGTAATATCACGTCGTTCTCCCTTCTCAAAATCAACCAAATTAATATTACCACTCATCATCATTTGAATATCATTTACAAAATCAGGTTACTCAACACAAAATCCTCCTCATAAAGAGTCCTCACAAGAATTTGTGGCTTTCCACCAGAAAGCTTAGAAGTACCTATGATATGAATCTCATTTTACTCAAACATCCTGAAGAAACACAAAAAAGAAACTCTGCAAAACTCATTTTTTTCCCCCGTCCGGAAAGCTTTACACATGCATAAAACAAGATTCTCATTCCATCCCAACGTTTTAGACAGAAACAGACATTTCCCACAAAACATATCGTTCCCAACCCAAAAGGAATCAGTCCACACATGAACCTCATTCTAATCAACCATTGTAACAGAAGCAAATTTTCACCCAAACATACTTTCTCCAACCTTTAACGTTTTCCACAAAACATGGACGGTACACACACAATCTCTCTTAATTATTATATTTATTTATATACCAACCCTGGAATCCAATGTAAACAGTGTCACTCGTGGTGATAACATCAAACATTAACCATCTAATAATAAAAGTTGGTGCTTGTCAAAGTAGGACTACTTAATAGACAAATACATACGGAGAAGATAACATGGCTCATGAGTATACGAATACTGGGATAAATAGTTAATGAAAAAAACAAAATAAAATATTACTTTTAATTCTCACAAACAAGTACATCTTGTTGAAGGAAAAAAAAAGAACTTTAATATGTATTGCAAAATTAAATCAGAACATATAATTCAAGATGCTGGATCGCTTCTAGTTATGATCAATACAAGATTAGCAATTCTAAATGAACTGAACTAAGTTATTACAAAATATAAAACTTTATTATTTGCTTTTTGACAAATGAGAAGGAAGAAAGTAAAATCATGCAGTCAGTAAATGAATGGTTAGCAGCAAGTCCAGAATCTACTTTCTACCCGACATGGTCTACAAATTGGAACAGCAGATTAGTCCCAAAAAGGAAGAATCCAACGGTCCACAACACCTCATCATCCAATTCGCGGAAACACGGAGCCGCACGCATCCAACACTCCGGAACCCTACACCTCCTTTTTGCCATTCCCACCCTGCAACTTTAATTAATTCAACATAGCATTTTTTTAATCACCAAACCCTTCCCCTAATCCACGGATTAGCCGGTGTGATTAACGCTTAACCCCAGTCCACCCCTATAAATACCTCCCTCCACATCTACCGCTCTCACTTCCCATCCCACCTCTCTCTCTCTCTCTCTCTCTCTTCTCCTCCTAACCAATTGTGTTGTGACATCATGAGCTGCAACGGCTGCCGTGTGCTTAGGAAGGGGTGTAGCGAGTCGTGCATTCTCCGGCCGTGTCTCCAGTGGATCGACACGCCGGAGGCTCAGGGCCATGCCACCGTCTTTGTAGCTAAGTTCTTCGGCCGCGCTGGCCTCATGAACTTCATCTCCTCCGTCCCCGAACCCCAACGCCAAGGTAAATTCTATTCAAATTTCTGTTTTCAAACTCGCGTCATAAAAAAAAATAAAAATTACATACACATACACATACATATATATTTCCGTCCGCGAACTAACAGAAGTTCCGTTAGTTCGTGGAATTTTGTTTCTACGACGTGTTGGATACGTTGTCTGAGACATGTTTTATTTTCAGCTTTGTTCAAGTCGTTGTTGTACGAGGCGGCGGGGAGGACGGTGAATCCGGTGAACGGGGCGGTGGGGCTTCTCTGGAATGGGAATTGGCACTTGTGCCAGTCGGCGGTGGAGACCGTGCTCCGAGGCGGCTTGCTCCGGCCGTTGCCCGAGTCGATGCCGGAGTCCGACTTTTACGGCCGGAGGAAGAACCGGAAGGGGAGACGACTCGAGCCATCCGAGCTCGACCTCTGCCTCTCTCCGGGGTCCACGTCGGAGGATTCGGTGACGACGTGCGCCGGCGGGGAGACGAGCGGCGGTCGGCCTACGCTGCTGAATCTGTTCCTGTGAGGAGGGGTGTTTCCACAATATTTGTTTCTGGAGGGGGCTTTTAGGGAGTTTTTTTTTTGTTGTTTAGAGCCTAGAGGAATCAGGAGTGGGTTTCGATGGTGATTTTGAGTTAGGTGAGGGCTTTTTTGAAAAACGGCGCCCGAGTGTTGTGGAATCTCGGGTTGGGTTGGCCTCTGGTGTAACGTTTGGGCCTGTGTTGTCGACTGGAGACCCACTTGACTTTGTCCTTCCTGTTAATTTTTTCCCTGTTGTTATGTTAATATATCATTTTACTAATAAATCCATTTATCTTCTTTAATCCACTTTTCTTTAAGTTTGGTTTGTTTGTTTTCAATTTTTAATTCACGGGGCATGAAAATTGCGTTAATATTTCTTTAAACCGATAATCAAGAACACACAAACACGTAAGTGCTGTTTACTTAGGCTTGCTCATTTAAATTTCCTTAAATATTATTAACTTTGAAACAATGCTATTTTTTGTGGCGCTGTGATGGACATTTATTGTGTTGTTTCATGATGTTTGGTGGAAATTATTTTGCATGTGTTTCTCTTGTAAAAGGCACCACCATATATATTCACTCACTAGGAATGTTCGAGCCTTGATTATTATTATTATTATTATTATTATTATTATTATCTGATTTGACACATTCACACATCAACTTAAGGCCTCATTCTCCATTTTACCTGTTGGGGTCCAACTACTGTAGGACTCGAGCAATGTAATGGGTTTTGATTGTACGATGTATAAAGTTTTTGGTCTGGACAATAAATAGCCTTTTTGGAATGGATTCCACCTAGTGACGATTGGTGTAAATTTACTATATGTTTAAGCAAACAAGTGTTTAAAGTAGAAGTCGGTGGCAGGATAGCATTCATCAACAGCACCAAATCGCCAACGGATTTAGGAGGAGGGAGCAATGAGACGTGTAGAAATGGAGAAGGAATCCACACACATCTTCTTCTATAAATATTTCATCATAAAATCTTTTTTCCGCCACTATTATAAATAAATAAAAACTAAATTATTCCTTCACGGGTACAGGACAAGTATTTATTGCGTTATGAGGATTTAGGAAGGTTGTTTTGTTCCATAATTCCACTTCAATGGCTAAAAAAATACACTAGCTAGAATTGTCTACAGTTGCAAACGTTTAAGTTCTATAGTTGCATTAATCCGATTTGAAAGAGTATTAAAGTTGTTTTGTCTGTAGTTTGGTTTTGAAACCAACATAAATTCGCAATGAGCTCAATTTGTCGAGCTACAACCACCACAAAAGGAAAAACTGAACTCCTTATTACTTTTTAACCCACGTGACATATTTGGGCACAAAGAGTTTTTGTGTGTTCTAGGAAGGATAAGTTCCAAATTATAAAGGTTTGAAAAATTGAATATATAGGTGATTGGTCTCGCGAACTAATTACTCAATTCTACAATTAACACTATCGTAACTTTGTTGATGTTATCAATTGGTGTAGAAGAGTTTTTAGGTGTAGAAGGAAAAAAAATACATATATTTAGATCCTTATACTCACTACTTTGGCAAATCAAGTGGTACACAAAAGCTGAAATTATATTTTAACTATTTCAAGATCAAAATTATTCAACCAAGCTGTTTCAAATAACTATCTTGGTTGTAGTCAATGTGTGCGTACTACACTACCTTTTAATACTGAACCTCAAAAGAAAAAAGCAATACGAAAGAAAATGAGAAACATTTTTTTTCAAGAATTGGTAGGTACAAATGTACAATGAGAAACTTGATTAAAAAACTACGAGTGAGTGTAATGGGTAAAAATTCAGCTCAAAGTGGTTGGAATTTATATGGATGATTTAAGAACAAATGGTCACATCTCTTCTAACTATTAAATTATTGGTATTGGAAACATTCCAAACATATCCAAACTTGAAGAGATAAAAACTAAGGAAAGATAAATAATTGTAACTTTTAATTATTGAGTTGAGCCTCCTTTTGCAAGGTTAGATAAGCTTTAATAGTTCGATGACACCATGGTGTTAGCTAGCTTTGATATTAATACTGGCTTAGATATTAATACTAGAGAGAGAAAGAGTGGGGAAGAGAGAGATGTGTGCGGCGCATGTCAGCGTCGATTTCGGCTGTTCCTCATTCGTTGGGAGTGGAGGGAGTGGAGGAGACGAAATAAAAAGGCACAGATTCTTTGTTTTTGTTTTCCACACACTATCTCTCTACAAAAAAAGGCATCACTTTCTCTCTCTAGCTTTGATTGGACGTGCCTGGCGGTGCACGATTCGCCGCATCCAGGCTGCTTTAATTTATTAGAAAACTTTAGGTTAGCTTTTTTATAACGTGATGGAAATAAAATAGTGGGACATGTTGACGTTGATTTGATCTCCACCGTTGTTTGTTTGAGGTGAGAAAGGAGGTCGTAGATTCGGATTGCATCAGGTGGTTCGTATTTATTCATATCTACTCTGCTTCTTGGTTGGCACCTTACATTTTGGTTGGGTCTTTGATGGTGATATTTTTTTTCATTTTTGCTTGGGTGATTTTTTTTAAAGTTTTTCTTCTTCTAGTTTTGTTCTAACGATATTTAAGGATGTAGCTAATTTTTTTTTATTTATTAATTGTTATGTTCAAAACTAACCATACATGCGGTAGTACGATACTTTAGACTAGCTAGTTTTTATTCTTCTTAAATATATACCTCGTACAAATAACTTACCTATATATCCTATACTCCAAGAAAGTCGTGGATGTAACCTAACTATCCAACATGCTAATTGCTATCAGGACTATTAGCCCCCAAATCATAGATTACCTTTTATTTATTTTCTTCGTGGGATTACAGGCAACATTTCCATATAACAAAATAACTACACATATTCCTATTGTGACGTACTGACGTGCATCTGATCTTGATACACACATCTGTCGCTACCACTTGTATCAATTATTAAGATAATAAACACACATAGGACACTAATCATGGACACGAAATATATAACAAACTCAATCCAAATCAACACTAAGCGCGTCATCATCATGCGGAAACATGTCCATTTTGTGTCACGAGAAGTCATTCTAATTTGTCAAAACCAATCGTGGTTGGCAAGTCATGCGTTACATTAATAATCTCCCACTAGTACTTTACTCCAAGAACCATAAAATAATTATACATCCCATTAGGTGTTCCAATCACAGACATTTTTGGGGGTGAAACACAACATGTCTACCCCGGTAAACGGGAAGAAATTGGTTTTGGAACAATTCCAAAACAATTATTATCATAAACTTCCAAACGCTTCTGCCCCACAAGTCACCACCAGGCACCAACCTTATAAACTTTAGATTTTAAATATTTTCTAGTTGGTGATAAGTAAGATGCCCGAGAGTGTTTCTCCAACATGCTTGAACCAACAAACCACTGGCCTTTCGGTGGTTTATTAGTTATAATATGGACATGTTGGATTAAACTTACAAATATAATTAGACATACATATAATCTTAACTTAATGGTTAAAATCAGAAATAAATTCATTAGCATTAGGAATGTAATCGTCACAAGTTGATATAGCTGAATCAATCATCTTAGAATTACTTCATACAAAAGGTTGCAGACCTGCTCATTCAAATCTCAATTACAAAGTAGTTTTGATTTTTCTCTCATCTTTCTCTCTGTGTAGTTACTCAATTAAAGCATCACTTACACACGACTTGCCAAACAGTTATTCAAGTAATCAGTAGAGAGCGAATGCATTATTACAAGCGTATATGGTATACTATCTTGTGCTTGTTGATATTCCTTGAAAATGGATAGATTAATCAACCTTTGGTTAATTGCATGATTACTGCAACGAGATCATCGTATTTTCACTATTCACTCATCTAATCCTAATTTTGATAGCTTTGGTGAAAACAACAAACCAACATTTTCATATTTGGTTCTAATATAATCTTAAGAGGAAAAGAGAGGAGTTATCTAATTCAACCTTTTATTTTTTTCTGGGTTGATTGAAACGGAATAAATTCTACACCAAAAGGCAAAAATAACTTTATAAACGTATGGAAACAAATATCTGGAATTGTACAGCGATGTAGAAATTACTTATACAACCTTAATTTTACTTTTCAAGATTATTGTATGGGAAAAAATTCACAAACTGCGTTCTTTTGCCAGATAAACATTACAAAGTCCAACTTTTTTTTGAAGCATTAACAAATTATTATGGTATTACAAAGCGAATATAAATACACACACAAAAGCACTAAAAAAAGAGCGGGAGAAAGAGAGAAATCATTTTTGTGAGATCGCTTAATAGAATTTGAATTAGCAGAATTTGTTAAAGTTGCACAAAAACTACAAGCTAAGAGCATCATTAACAACGCCTAGGCATTTCCCGGACGCCCTACTTTCTCTATCAGTCACGTCAGCTTCTCTCTCTTCCACGTCAGCACAAACCAACCTCCCTACAAAATCCTTAACCATTACCCAATCCACCAAGTCACGCTACAGTATTTGTTGTCACGTCATTATTTTTATTCTTCTCTACAAAACTCTTTCAACAATCAACAAAATATATTAATAATCATTATCGTAATTATTTAATATCAACAATTCATTCGTTTTTAATTAACATTTAATTAATAAATACGAAAATATTTTTAAAATTTAGAAAACCACAAATTAATAAATTTAAAATTTAAAATTTAGGACTTATAGTATGCGCGTGACTCATAAAAGACGAGACGGTTGGATCGAAGCTTGGACCTCTCAGGCATCGAGGAACTACAGTACGCGCGTGACTTACAAAAGACGAGACAATTGGATCGAGGCTTGAACTTCTCAGGCATCGAGGACCTACAATATGCGCGTGACTCACAAACGACGAGACGATTGGATCGAGGCTTGGACTTCTCAGGCATCGAGGGCCTACAGTATGCGCGTCACTCACAAAAGACGAGACGATTGGATCGATGACCTACAGTACGCACGTGACTACTTCAATATATATACCCCAACCACATTAATTCTCTACTCACCTCTATTCCAATCTTACTTCTTCCACCATAATTCTCTACTCACCTCTACTCTCTACTCACAATGTCATCTTCGGAAGGCAATTGTTCCCCAGATTACCGACGATCTCCACGTCGTCCACCCCCAAGCCAACACTTTTTCCCTTACCAAAATGTTCCACAACCAGGATTTCACCCGTTATACCAAAACCAATTTACCAAACAACCAGGATTCCACCCGTCCCACCAAAGAATTTTTTTACCACACCCAGGGTTCTACCCACACAATCAATACCAACCGCCAACTCAGGAACAAGGGCAAACCCAATTCCCAATGGGTATGTATACTCGCCTCCTTAGTGGCGAAAGTTGTGGAAATGCAAGCCGCTATACAGCTGATGTGAATGACGAAACCGCGACCGAGGGAACACGCAAAACCACGACGATGAGGTCGTAAAAATCGTGGTCCGCACAAGAGGATCAACGAGTCGTCTCGGCTTACATGGTTGTCAGTGGCGATGTTGTGGTTGGGACAGACCAAAAAATGAAGTCCTTCTGGAAACGTGTGGAGCGCATCTACAATGACTCAGGCGAGCCAGGTGCAGTAGAGCATAACGATGAATCATTGAAGGGGCGATGGAGGCGTACATTGCCATCTGTGAACCAATGGGTCGGTTGCTTCGACCAGGCGGTGCGGAGGAAGAGAAGCGGTTACAACGAGGACGATGTCATTCATGATGCGCACATCATCTACGAACGAACACGCAACGCCAAATTTTAGTTCATGCATGTTTGGCTTTTGTTACGCAGGTACCCTAAATGGGTGTCTCTTGCGCTTGGACTTCCCACCGGAAACGTCGCTGTAGAAAGTCCAGAGTGTTTTAGCAGCGGGAAAAGAAAAGGCACCGACGGCGATGGGAGTAACGCAACACCGTCAGTAGATGCAATGGTGTTCGAAACATGTCCTCGTCCCGAAGGTGTTAAAAAAGCCAAAAAAAGAAAGGGAAACAATCATTTCAGGCACAACTTGATCCTGATATGTTAGAACTGGGGAAACAAATTGAATAAAGCGCAAAAGTGAAAGAAGAAAAATATTTGCGTTACGAAGAACGGATGGAGAGGAAACGCATCGAAGCTGAGGCAAATTTCCAAAGGGAACTGAACATCAAGAAAACTTGACGTCCTCTTCACTCTAATGAAGAAGGAAAACAAGGACGAATTCGATAAAGAAACACTTGCTGAACTAAAGGAGTGGGCTAAAGCACAAGGATATCTGTAGGTGCTTATGTTTTCAATATGTCTGTGGTAGTTTATCAGTATTCTGGTAGTTTAAATTTCGTATCTGTAGGATGATTGTCCCTTCTTTCCTTATTTCTGTTGTATTTCGTATTCTGTATTTGTATTGTATTTTGTTTCCGAAATGTATGAGTATTGTACTACTATTTCTTAATTTGTTTATGATTTTTTTAATTTTATTTTTATCTAAATAAGTCAAAAAAAGTTAATTAATCATAAAATATTTTTTTCAATTATTTTTCAATACCTGATTAATTTAATTCAATTTACCTAATTAATACATTATCCTAATTATATATAAATAATTTTTGTCTTTAAAATAAAAAACAAACAAAAAAAATTCGGAAGAATTGGTGGGGGAAGGGGGGGCTTGTGGCCCCCCGCCCGAGCGCCCTGGGCGGATTCCTGGCGCCCCCCATTCATCCCGATTTTTTTTTAGTTTTTTGTTTTAAAAATAAAGATTATTTATATATAATTAGGATAATGTATTAATTAGGTAAATGGAATTTAATTAATTAGGTATTACAACCGTTTACAACCCAGATAGAGATAGGGAGCTTGGTTAGAATCGTTTGATTGTCGATTATTTTTTTAACGACCATGTTTATCCTGACAACATTTTCAGGAGAATATTTAGGATGTGAAAGCATGTATTTCTTCGCATTGTGAGTGCCATTGAGGCGTCTGATGTCTTCTTCCAACGTAATCCAGACGCCACCGGTAGGATGAGCATCTCTGAACTACAGAAATGTACCGCGGCGATTCGTATGCTAGCGTACGGTGTTGCGGCTGACGAGGTGGACGAATACTTGAGGCTAAGCGAATCAACGGTAAGAAACGCACTTGAGAAATTCTGTGATGGTGTAATTAACAACTTCGGCGGTGAGTACCCCCAAAGACCTAATGCAAATGACCTAGCACGACTACTTCACGTTGGTGAGCAGCGTGGGTTCCCAGGCATGATGGGAAGTATCGATTGCATGCACTGGGTGTGGAAAAATTGTCTTGTTGCTTGGAGGGACCAATATCAAGGGCATAGTGGCAATGTCACTCTTGTCCTCGAGGCAGTGGTGTCGGTTGACTTGTGGATATGACACTCATGTTGGCTTTTTGGCCTTAATCTATGTTTTGATGATTTAATTAACCTAATCTTAATTATGATGATGTAGAGTAGCACACATATTGCATTGCATATATATAGTATTGTGCTAACCTCTACAGGTGATCAAGACTCATGGAAGGAAGGAAATCAAGTCAAGATTTGTAATAAAGCTAAATGAAGACTTGTAATCTTGATTTTATTTTGAGTCTTAGGAACATGTGTAAATTGAGCATACAAGAGTTAAAAACATATCACATACACACTAGGTTCCTTAGAGAAGTCACACACAAAATTTCACCTTATTTGGACTTCATTAGATCACCCAAACCTTAGTCGGAAATCACTTATAAACTTAAACCCAGATTTCCTGTGTGAACCGGTCGACCGAACCAGTTCTCAGTTCGACCGGTTTATAACAGACTCTCCACAGTGATTTTACCGAACTCTACCGGTCGACCGGTTCTACCTTTTCGGTCGACCGATCCCGGATTTTAATATGACCGTTTTTCTTGTCGTATTCCTATAACGGTCGTATTCGTATAAAACAAAACTTAACCCCAAAATACATTCGGTAACCGGTCGAACGAAGACCTTGTTTCGGTCGACCGGTTGAACATATTTTCAGAAACCAAATTCCCTGCTATCGGTCGACACATTTCTCGTTCGACCGATTGACCTTTGTCTCAACCGAATCCCCTTATCGGTCGACCGCCCCATACTTTGGTTCGACCGATTCACTTAAGTAGAGTTAAGTTCTAGCTCGTTTGTCCGACCGAATATTCTTTTGTTCGACCGTTCTCTTTGAAATCAAGTTAACGGTCGACCGGTTTACTAGTTTCGGTCGACCGGTTCTGGACAGATTTGCAGCCCGATTTTCTGCTTTGTGTATCTTGCACAAAACCCAATCAAATCTATCCCCAACGGCTAGAATAACTTATGAGCTTATAAATAGAGGATCAAGACTTGTTGTTAACACAACTCTCCAACTCCAATTGTCCCAATACATTAGAGAGAAACCTCAATCCTCAAAGCTCCCAATTCTACACTCTTTAAGCCTAAACTTCACACATTTGATCATATACTCATCCTACTCAAAGTGTGCTCAATTAGAGAGTGTTGTTCCACTCAAGTTCTCAATTGTTGTAAAAGGAAGCAAGGACTTCGGTGAAAGCTCGAAGTGTCCCTCTCGGATTGTGAGAGGAAGAATTCAAGCAAGCGAGGGTTGTTCGCGTTGCTTGTGGTGTAAAGGCGTTCTCTCCCGGCCCGGAACGGGGAGTGGATAGTGAAGACGTAGGCGGAGCTCGCGGAGTCGAGCGGAGCTTACAAGAGAGGACTAGGACCCGGGTGGGGTGCCGAACCTCTATAAAAACCGACGCGTCTTTTGTGGTTTGCATTGTCTTTCTTTCTCTACTTGTTTGTTTATTCCGCTGCGCATTTGTTTGCTTAATCAAGTAGAAAATTAGATTAATAGTGATTAGTAGACCCATAACCCACACGATCCTACATTTGGTATCAGAGCCTTGTTAGCTAAATTCTATACTTAATCGTATTTTTAGCATGGCTAGCACATCTAATCACTTAGAGGGTTTATGCACCACAAGGCCTCCTTTGCTTAATGGGTCAAATTATGATTATTGGAAAAATAGAATGAAAATCTTTTTAATATCAAATGACCTTAAGTATTGGAAGTTTATTCAAAATCCATACATACCCCCAAATGAAGATGATTTAGATTCTCTATCTAGGGCTCAAATGAAAGAAATTGAAATGAATTCAAAAATTATGAATATTCTTTATTGTGGCCTTAATGAGGGAGAATACAATAGAATTAGGGGATGTGAAAGTGCAAATGAAATATGGCATAGGTTACAAATGCATCATGAGGGTGATAGCAAAACCAAAGAAACTAGGATAAGTCTCCTCATGCATAAATATGAAATATTTTCTATGCAAGTCGGTGAGAACATAAGCGACATGAACACTCGCTTCACCGATATCACTAACTCTCTTTTGATTCTTGGAAGAAGGATAAATGAAGGAGAGATGACTCGAAAATTCCTCCGGTCATTGAGCAACGATTGGGAAGACAAGGTCGTGGCAATCGAAGAATCGCACGATCTTTCAAAATTGAAGATGGAGGAACTTATTGGAAATCTCATGGCCTATGAGCTCCAATTGAGTCATCGAAGAGAGAAGGAAGCTTCAAAGAAAAACTCCATGGTGGCATTGCATGCAAATTTTGATGAGCCAAGGAGGGTGGAAGAAGAGGACATTGAGGTCCTTGCCCAAGACTTCTTCAAATACCTCAAGAGGGATAAGGGTGAAAAGAATGAAAGAAGAGGTAGAAGAAGTGAGAAAAGAGAAAAAGAAAAAGAGAGGGAGGAGAGTGAAAATGAGAGAAGAGAAGGGGAGAAGAAAAAGGAGAGAAGGGAGAGGAGAAAAGAAAAGGAGAAGAGCAAGAGAAGAGAAAGGAAGGAGGAAGCACACAAGGCTACATGGGATGATTCTTCATCACCATCATCATCGTCTTCTTCCTTGCAAAGTAGAAGAGAAGTGGCTCACTCATGCTTCATGGCTATTGAAGATCAAAGTGAGGTAGATTCTAACTCTTGTTCTAGTAATTCATGCTCAACTAAGTCATATTATAGTGATAGCTCAAACTCTAGTGCAAATAATGAAAATTATACACATGATGAGCTTCAAAATGCATTCCATGACTTAGTTAAACAATATGAGATCATTTGTGATAAAAACAAGAATGCTAGAAAGTTAATCAAAGATCTCCAAAGCCAAATTGAAACATGCATGAATGAGAAGAATGAGGTGGTTGCTAAACTAGAAAATTATGCATCAAATTTTGATAAATTAAAAGCAACACCTATAGATTGTGAACAATTAGATCTTCAAGCTTGCAATGTGCAATTAAGAAAAGATCTAGAAAAATTCACACATGGAACTAAGATGCTTAACATGCTATTAGGTAGTCAAAGACAATCTTTGCAAAAATATGGGTTAGGATACAATGCAAAATTGAAAAACCATGTATCTCACACTACTCTAAATGGAAAGCACTTAGTTGTAAATCATAGTTCCTCAAGTGTGTGGGCTCCCAAAACCAAAATGGTTTGGGTTCCCAAAGCTAACATTCAAGGACCCAAAGTTGTTTGGGTACCTAAATCTACTCTTGTAGGAGCTTGAGGAGGAGATTGGTGGTGACCGGGTGAGCTCAAGAGTCAAATTCAAATCCGGTTGCATCACCAAATGAGATTGGAGCTAAATTCGAATTCAACATTGGTATAAATTTCTATCTTTGAAATTTCTGAAAATTCAGCTCTAATCTAGTCTTTGTGCTTAAATGTCATAATCTTTAGAATTCAATTCATTGAAAATCATTAACCATATTCATTGCAAATCATTTACCACATCCATTGATTTTAAATGTCATATTGTAAATGGATGTTAGAATAAGGCTTAAATTGAAACTAAATTGAACTTAACTTGAATCATACTCATTGTATCCATTTAGCCTTATTGATAGGGGGAGCTTAAATTTTATATCTTTTAGAGTAATGAAGTGCAAAATTTAGGGGGAGCAACTTCATTACAAGACATACAAATTCTATGCTTGAAGTCATATTTTTTATTTTTGATGGATGTCAAAGGGGGAGAGATAATTAAGGGGGTAACTTGGAATTTGGCATAAAATTGAACAAAAACTATGCACATCCATAGGGGGAGCATTAATTTGCATAGTTTACATATACAAATTCCATGTATTTAGATAGAATTAAGATATAGGTTGCCATCATCAAAAAGGGGGAGATTGTTGGCTTTTTGGCCTTAATCTATGTTTTGATGATTTAATTAACCTAATCTTAATTATGATGATGTAGAGTAGCACACATATTGCATTGCATATATATAGTATTGTGCTAACCTCTACAGGTGATCAAGACTCATGGAAGGAAGGAAATCAAGTCAAGATTTGTAATAAAGCTAAATGAAGACTTGTAATCTTGATTTTATTTTGAGTCTTAGGAACATGTGTAAATTGAGCATACAAGAGTTAAAAACATATCACATACACACTAGGTTCCTTAGAGAAGTCACACACAAAATTTCACCTTATTTGGACTTCATTAGATCACCCAAACCTTAGTCGGAAATCACTTATAAACTTAAACCCAGATTTCCTGTGTGAACCGGTCGACCGAACCAGTTCTCAGTTCGACCGGTTTATAACAGACTCTCCACAGTGATTTTACCGAACTCTACCGGTCGACCGGTTCTACCTTTTCGGTCGACCGATCCCGGATTTTAATATGACCGTTTTTCTTGTCGTATTCCTATAACGGTCGTATTCGTATAAAACAAAACTTAACCCCAAAATACATTCGGTAACCGGTCGAACGAAGACCTTGTTTCGGTCGACCGGTTGAACATATTTTCAGAAACCAAATTCCCTGCTATCGGTCGACACATTTCTCGTTCGACCGATTGACCTTTGTCTCAACCGAATCCCCTTATCGGTCGACCGCCCCATACTTTGGTTCGACCGATTCACTTAAGTAGAGTTAAGTTCTAGCTCGTTTGTCCGACCGAATATTCTTTTGTTCGACCGTTCTCTTTGAAATCAAGTTAACGGTCGACCGGTTTACTAGTTTCGGTCGACCGGTTCTGGACAGATTTGCAGCCCGATTTTCTGCTTTGTGTATCTTGCACAAAACCCAATCAAATCTATCCCCAACGGCTAGAATAACTTATGAGCTTATAAATAGAGGATCAAGACTTGTTGTTAACACAACTCTCCAACTCCAATTGTCCCAATACATTAGAGAGAAACCTCAATCCTCAAAGCTCCCAATTCTACACTCTTTAAGCCTAAACTTCACACATTTGATCATATACTCATCCTACTCAAAGTGTGCTCAATTAGAGAGTGTTGTTCCACTCAAGTTCTCAATTGTTGTAAAAGGAAGCAAGGACTTCGGTGAAAACTCGAAGTGTCCCTCTCGGATTGTGAGAGGAAGAATTCAAGCAAGCGAGGGTTGTTCGCGTTGCTTGTGGTGTAAAGGCGTTCTCTCCCGGCCCGGAACGGGGAGTGGATAGTGAAGACGTAGGCGGAGCTCGCGGAGTCGAGCGGAGCTTACAAGAGAGGACTAGGACCCGGGTGGGGTGCCGAACCTCTATAAAAACCGACGCGTCTTTTGTGGTTTGCATTGTCTTTCTTTCTCTACTTGTTTGTTTATTCCGCTGCGCATTTGTTTGCTTAATCAAGTAGAAAATTAGATTAATAGTGATTAGTAGACCCATAACCCACACGATCCTACATTTGGTATCAGAGCCTTGTTAGCTAAATTCTATACTTAATCGTATTTTTAGCATGGCTAGCACATCTAATCACTTAGAGGGTTTATGCACCACAAGGCCTCCTTTGCTTAATGGGTCAAATTATGATTATTGGAAAAATAGAATGAAAATCTTTTTAATATCAAATGACCTTAAGTATTGGAAGTTTATTCAAAATCCATACATACCCCCAAATGAAGATGATTTAGATTCTCTATCTAGGGCTCAAATGAAAGAAATTGAAATGAATTCAAAAATTATGAATATTCTTTATTGTGGCCTTAATGAGGGAGAATACAATAGAATTAGGGGATGTGAAAGTGCAAATGAAATATGGCATAGGTTACAAATGCATCATGAGGGTGATAGCAAAACCAAAGAAACTAGGATAAGTCTCCTCATGCATAAATATGAAATATTTTCTATGCAAGTCGGTGAGAACATAAGCGACATGAACACTCGCTTCACCGATATCACTAACTCTCTTTTGATTCTTGGAAGAAGGATAAATGAAGGAGAGATGACTCGAAAATTCCTCCGGTCATTGAGCAACGATTGGGAAGACAAGGTCGTGGCAATCGAAGAATCGCACGATCTTTCAAAATTGAAGATGGAGGAACTTATTGGAAATCTCATGGCCTATGAGCTCCAATTGAGTCATCGAAGAGAGAAGGAAGCTTCAAAGAAAAACTCCATGGTGGCATTGCATGCAAATTTTGATGAGCCAAGGAGGGTGGAAGAAGAGGACATTGAGGTCCTTGCCCAAGACTTCTTCAAATACCTCAAGAGGGATAAGGGTGAAAAGAATGAAAGAAGAGGTAGAAGAAGTGAGAAAAGAGAAAAAGAAAAAGAGAGGGAGGAGAGTGAAAATGAGAGAAGAGAAGGGGAGAAGAAAAAGGAGAGAAGGGAGAGGAGAAAAGAAAAGGAGAAGAGCAAGAGAAGAGAAAGGAAGGAGGAAGCACACAAGGCTACATGGGATGATTCTTCATCACCATCATCATCGTCTTCTTCCTTGCAAAGTAGAAGAGAAGTGGCTCACTCATGCTTCATGGCTATTGAAGATCAAAGTGAGGTAGATTCTAACTCTTGTTCTAGTAATTCATGCTCAACTAAGTCATATTATAGTGATAGCTCAAACTCTAGTGCAAATAATGAAAATTATACACATGATGAGCTTCAAAATGCATTCCATGACTTAGTTAAACAATATGAGATCATTTGTGATAAAAACAAGAATGCTAGAAAGTTAATCAAAGATCTCCAAAGCCAAATTGAAACATGCATGAATGAGAAGAATGAGGTGGTTGCTAAACTAGAAAATTATGCATCAAATTTTGATAAATTAAAAGCAACACCTATAGATTGTGAACAATTAGATCTTCAAGCTTGCAATGTGCAATTAAGAAAAGATCTAGAAAAATTCACACATGGAACTAAGATGCTTAACATGCTATTAGGTAGTCAAAGACAATCTTTGCAAAAATATGGGTTAGGATACAATGCAAAATTGAAAAACCATGTATCTCACACTACTCTAAATGGAAAGCACTTAGTTGTAAATCATAGTTCCTCAAGTGTGTGGGCTCCCAAAACCAAAATGGTTTGGGTTCCCAAAGCTAACATTCAAGGACCCAAAGTTGTTTGGGTACCTAAATCTACTCTTGTAGGAGCTTGAGGAGGAGATTGGTGGTGACCGGGTGAGCTCAAGAGTCAAATTCAAATCCGGTTGCATCACCAAATGAGATTGGAGCTAAATTCGAATTCAACATTGGTATAAATTTCTATCTTTGAAATTTCTGAAAATTCAGCTCTAATCTAGTCTTTGTGCTTAAATGTCATAATCTTTAGAATTCAATTCATTGAAAATCATTAACCATATTCATTGCAAATCATTTACCACATCCATTGATTTTAAATGTCATATTGTAAATGGATGTTAGAATAAGGCTTAAATTGAAACTAAATTGAACTTAACTTGAATCATACTCATTGTATCCATTTAGCCTTATTGATAGGGGGAGCTTAAATTTTATATCTTTTAGAGTAATGAAGTGCAAAATTTAGGGGGAGCAACTTCATTACAAGACATACAAATTCTATGCTTGAAGTCATATTTTTTATTTTTGATGGATGTCAAAGGGGGAGAGATAATTAAGGGGGTAACTTGGAATTTGGCATAAAATTGAACAAAAACTATGCACATCCATAGGGGGAGCATTAATTTGCATAGTTTACATATACAAATTCCATGTATTTAGATAGAATTAAGATATAGGTTGCCATCATCAAAAAGGGGGAGATTGTTGGCTTTTTGGCCTTAATCTATGTTTTGATGATTTAATTAACCTAATCTTAATTATGATGATGTAGAGTAGCACACATATTGCATTGCATATATATAGTATTGTGCTAACCTCTACAGGTGATCAAGACTCATGGAAGGAAGGAAATCAAGTCAAGATTTGTAATAAAGCTAAATGAAGACTTGTAATCTTGATTTTATTTTGAGTCTTAGGAACATGTGTAAATTGAGCATACAAGAGTTAAAAACATATCACATACACACTAGGTTCCTTAGAGAAGTCACACACAAAATTTCACCTTATTTGGACTTCATTAGATCACCCAAACCTTAGTCGGAAATCACTTATAAACTTAAACCCAGATTTCCTGTGTGAACCGGTCGACCGAACCAGTTCTCAGTTCGACCGGTTTATAACAGACTCTCCACAGTGATTTTACCGAACTCTACCGGTCGACCGGTTCTACCTTTTCGGTCGACCGATCCCGGATTTTAATATGACCGTTTTTCTTGTCGTATTCCTATAACGGTCGTATTCGTATAAAACAAAACTTAACCCCAAAATACATTCGGTAACCGGTCGAACGAAGACCTTGTTTCGGTCGACCGGTTGAACATATTTTCAGAAACCAAATTCCCTGCTATCGGTCGACACATTTCTCGTTCGACCGATTGACCTTTGTCTCAACCGAATCCCCTTATCGGTCGACCGCCCCATACTTTGGTTCGACCGATTCACTTAAGTAGAGTTAAGTTCTAGCTCGTTTGTCCGACCGAATATTCTTTTGTTCGACCGTTCTCTTTGAAATCAAGTTAACGGTCGACCGGTTTACTAGTTTCGGTCGACCGGTTCTGGACAGATTTGCAGCCCGATTTTCTGCTTTGTGTATCTTGCACAAAACCCAATCAAATCTATCCCCAACGGCTAGAATAACTTATGAGCTTATAAATAGAGGATCAAGACTTGTTGTTAACACAACTCTCCAACTCCAATTGTCCCAATACATTAGAGAGAAACCTCAATCCTCAAAGCTCCCAATTCTACACTCTTTAAGCCTAAACTTCACACATTTGATCATATACTCATCCTACTCAAAGTGTGCTCAATTAGAGAGTGTTGTTCCACTCAAGTTCTCAATTGTTGTAAAAGGAAGCAAGGACTTCGGTGAAAGCTCGAAGTGTCCCTCTCGGATTGTGAGAGGAAGAATTCAAGCAAGCGAGGGTTGTTCGCGTTGCTTGTGGTGTAAAGGCGTTCTCTCCCGGCCCGGAACGGGGAGTGGATAGTGAAGACGTAGGCGGAGCTCGCGGAGTCGAGCGGAGCTTACAAGAGAGGACTAGGACCCGGGTGGGGTGCCGAACCTCTATAAAAACCGACGCGTCTTTTGTGGTTTGCATTGTCTTTCTTTCTCTACTTGTTTGTTTATTCCGCTGCGCATTTGTTTGCTTAATCAAGTAGAAAATTAGATTAATAGTGATTAGTAGACCCATAACCCACACGATCCTACAACTCATTTTTTGGCACACCAGGTTCATGCAATGACTTAAATGTCCTGCAACGATCTCCGTTTTTTGACGACGTAATGGAAGGACGAGCTCCACCTGTGAATTTTGAGGTAAATGGTTCTCGATATAATATGAGATATTATCTTACTGATGGTATTTATCCAAAATGTGCAGCATTCATTCCGTCCATCGTTCATCCACAAACACCGAAGGACATGTTATTTTCTGAACGACAAGAAGCAGCACGCAGAGATGTAGAACGTGCATTTGGAGTCTTGCAAGCGCGATTCGCGATAGTGAAGAAGTCATCTCTTGCATGGAGTAAGATTGTACTTAACAAAATAATGACAGCTTGCATTGTAATGCATAATATGATAGTGGAGAATGAACATGATTCCTTCGGTAATTTTGGAGATTGGAACGAATTTGTTCAGGATCAACCTGGAAATTCCGTGAACGACGCGGTTCGGTATTCCACTAACCGTGTATTGGATATTACCAGGTACTCTAGAAGGAGAGATCAAGTGCGTGATCACACCACACATTTGAACCTTCAAGCCGATTTGGTCGACAATATATGGCAACGCTTTGGAGGAAATGTGTGTTGATGTATTTGAAGTTTAGTATTTAAGCTTGTATTTTTAGTTTTAGTTTCTAAATTTCCGGTTAATGTACTATGTAATGTGGTTTTCTAAATTTTAAAAATATTTTCGTATTTACTAATTAAATGTTAATTAAAAACGAATGAATTGTTGATATTAAATAATTACGATAATGATTATTAATATATTTTGTTGATTATTGAAAGAGTTTTGGAGAGAAGAATAAAAATAATGACGTGACAACAAATACTGTAGCGTGACTGGGTGGATTGGGTAATGATTAAGGATTTTGTAGGGGGAGTGGTTCGTGCTGACGTGGCTGAGAGAGAAAGCAGGACGCCCGGCAACTACCTGTAGGATCGTGTGGATTATGGGTCCACTAATCACTATTAAGCTAATCCCTAACTAATCAAACAATAAATGCAGCGGAAACAAATTTAAAGACTAGTAGGGAAATGACATGCAAACCACAAAGACGTGTCGGTTTTATAGAGGTTCGGCCGCGCCTACATCCTCTCTTGCAAGCCCCTCTCGAATCTCCGTTCGAGCCCCTCTTGCGTCTTCACTATGCCTCCCCTTTCCGGGCCGGCAGAAACTCCTTTTACAAGCCTTCAAGCTCGCGAACAACCCTCGCCGAGCTTGGCACCACCTCTCACAAACCGAGAGAATCACTTCGGGCTTTCACCGAGACCCTTGCTCACTTTACAACAGTGGTAACTTGAGTGGAACTCACTCTCTAATTGAGCACAACAATTGCTAGATGATTGTATGATGAATGATGTGGAAATTAGGCTTTGGATGGCTAATTTGGAGCTTGGAGGTTGTGGAAAATCTCACTATAGGTTTGACACTTTGGAGTTGTGAAATCTTGTGGAAAACTAAGTGTGAACCTCTATTTATAAGCTCCTAAAGATTTCTAGCCGTTTGGAAAAGATCTGATTAGGTTTTGTGCAAGATACACAAAACAGAAAATCGGATTCAGAAATCTGTCCAGAAACGGTCGACCGAAAGGTGTATCGGTCGACCGAACCTTTGAGTAAGTTAATGGATCGGTTGACCGAACAAAGGTACTGGTCGACCTAACACTTAAGTTCTATAAGTCAACGGTCGACCGAACAGGTACCGGTCGACCGAACTACAGGGTTCAGTAGAGGGAAAACTCGATCGGTTGAACTAAACTTGTGTCGACCGATAGCAGGTAGATTTTACCTAATAGAACGGTCGACCGAACAAGGTATTTTGTTCGACTGGTTCAAAAATATTTGGGGGTGTATAAAAAGAAAAATGTGTATACGACCGTTGTATAATACGACAAATATAACGGTCGTAGTTTTACCAGAAATAGCAAACTAAACGGTCGACCGAAGATATACCGGTCGACCGAACAGGTCTGGGTAAACGGTTAACCGAAGTGTGATCGGTTGAACTGATTGGTCTGGTATAACAAATATTGTGTATAACCGGTCGACCGAAAGGTGAACGGTCGACCGAACTCAGGCAGACTGGCGACCTATGTTTTAGGTGTTTAAGTGATCTAATGAAGTCCAAATGATATGATATTTTGTGTGCGACTCCTACAAGGAACCTAGTGTGTGAATGCATGCATATTAGCTTAAGTTATGCTCAATTCACATAAGTTCCTAATACTCAAAGAAAGGTAAAATTACATGTTTTCAATCGTAGCTTGATTACATGTCTTGACTTGATTTTTTTTTCTTTTTTGAGTCTTGATCACCTGTAGAGGTTAGCACAAAGCAATATATATGCAATGCAATATGTGTGCTACTCTACATTATCATAATTATGATTAAGTTAATTAAATCATCAAAACATAGATTAAGACCAAAAAGCCAACACTACCTAGACGTCGTTAATGATGCTCTAAGGGTGCTCGAAGATACCTCAGATCGATGGTCGCTACAAATGAAATCGATCGATTTAAAAACTGAATTCTTTGATATCATTTTCTTAATTATCTCACGTCACGGTAGATGCGAGTCAGCACACGGTTTAAGAGAAGTCCCCAATTCCCTTTCTTTTTTCCGAATACAAACAATTGAAAAACTGTGGGACTCCTTTGTTTGGAAATGCAAACACGAAGCCGTGTGACGCACTGACGCGGAATCCACTCCAAACGCTAAAATAATTAGAGATTCCATGGGCTATATAGAAATCCCCATAAACTACTATTACAAATTAATTAATTAACCTTTTAGATCATTGACATATACAATGTCGACACCTCTCTTCCTTTGCCTTTGCCTTTGCCCTTTGCTTTCCGTCTTTTACCCAATTAATGCTTTTTTTCCTCCACTATTTACTTCATGGATGTCCCTCTCATTCCTACTCAGCTTCTTGTGTTTCTCCATTTCATTATTACAGCAATGACGTAAGTATGGTTGGAATCTTTTACTACTTACGAAAAGGACTAGTTGTGGGTCTTAAATTAATTCTCAAAACTCCAGTTCAACTCTGAGGTGTATATATCACTTCTTATCCTGCAATCGTAATCATAAGGAAAGAGTACTGTTACAAGAATAATTAGGCTAGTACTGGTTAGAAACACACTTAGATATTTCGAACATCTTGAATCTATCCATCAAGATGTTCGAAATATCTAAGTGTGTTTCTTTTTGAGCTTACGTATGCCATCATGCTTCCTTGGTTCTATTGGTTAGACTCCATGATCATGGAGTTGTTTAAGGGGTCTTCAGTATTAGAAAAAGTTTCTCTTGTCATAAATGTTGATTGTGGTTTTGCTCTCCAAATACCCTTATTTATTGTGTGAGATTGATTTAATTAGCTTGGTCAGTCTTATGCGAGCATGGGGGGGGGGGGGGGGGGGGGGGGGGGGGGGGGGGGGGGGGGGGGTTATGTACTGCAGAATAAGTTCACTTCTTTCTTGGGGATAATTTTAAATTATGACATTATTTCGACTTATAGTTATTTCCATGACTACAATTAATTTTAAAAAAGTAAAAAATGATGCATGAAGTCAGAGTTTGGGGTTACAGTTCAAAAGTCAAGAAATTGAGAACAATTTTTTTTTCTTCCTATGAGTTTGGTTATTACTCTAGTGCCCACTACTTACAATATTCTCAATATGATACCTGGTTAGACGTAATTACCTATGTCTGAAATAATAATTGCAAACGAAGTACTCATGGATATGGTTTACAATCAAACCTAGCAACAAAATATATACTCTTAGAAAATATAATCTCCACAGCAACAATATTTTTTTAGTATCTCGGGTGAAGCATCACCAGAAATATTGCGTTTTTTCAATTATTTTTATTTATTTATAATGTTTATTCCAAGCGAATAAGTCAGCATCATTTTACATAAAAAACATTATTTAACCATGTCAATTTTAATCCGTTTATCTTTTGAAAATCCCATTATTTAATTTTTGAAAAGTCATTATTCATTAGAATTCGTCTTTGTCCAGCTTCTCTCATAGGGTTTGCACTTAACCAAATACTTTAAAGAAGAAAGGCGAATTTAACGCAAGATAAAATGTACTTGTCATTTTTATGGCATTTTCATATGGTAAAATACAGCTTGACAATCATCTCAAAATCAATTGAAACTTGAACGGCAGATTGAGTCACCCTCTGAACTCCCAATATTTTCAAAGAAAACTATAACTTGTGTGCGTACGAAGTAAAATCAAATGCAAACGACGCGGCCTGTAACATACACCCACATAATCCTTAAAATTCGTATTATTATAGGAAAATTGCAGTAAATCAGAATATTTGGAGGAATAGTAACAACTTGAAAAAATTATAGAGTTGGGTGTCTGCCACAACTAAGGTATCGATTAAAGAAATGGAGAAGGGTCATCTCTATCCCAAGTTCCCTACCTTGGCCCTTGACGATGTTCAACCAGTTCCCACTCAACTTACTTTTGATGTTAATATAAACATAAAATTATTCTCTGCTTTAGTTCAGCACTCTGCTGAGTGCTGAAGTCACCGACCTGATCCGTCAAGGCTACATTAACTATACAAAGGTACGCAAATCTTCACCGAAATGGCTTGATCATGCGTTGGCATTTATATTTTCCAAGACCCATGGGGCGAGAGTCGAAGGATAGATCAATTTCAAACTTTAAATCGGTAAAAATCAAGTATCACCCTCAACGTTGCAATTAAAATTTAGATAAGCTCAAGGAGATATCCAACATATTTAAAGTTAGTAGGAAACGACCCTTTCAATATTTGAAATATGTGATGGACTATAAGACCACCTTAAAAGGGTGATCTTTTTCGGGCGTCTAGCCCCGGCACCCGAAATGTCCTCCCTTAACAGGAGGGCGGTTCCCGAGTGCCAGATCTGGGGGTATGAGTCCCCTCGGATTGTTTTTTTTGATTTTTTGATTTCAAAATTATTTTCAAAATTATTGATTTTTTGATTTCAAAATTATTTTAAAAATTATTTATTTATTTTTTTCAAAAAACAAATTATGAAAATATGTTTTTATTTGTTTATATAATTTTTTTGACAATTTTTTGTGTTTTACCTAGAATTGATCCTCAAATAACGTGAAGATGAGAGAATGTAAGGCGCTTAAGTTGTTTCTGGTTGTGGTTACGAAAAATTTCAGTGGGTGATTTGAGCTGACGTGGCAGAGAGAGAACTTGACGTGACTGAGAGAGAAAACCGAGCACCCGAAAACTGCCCAGATGATGTTAGTGGTGGTCGATGTATGTAAATGAATTTGTGGGGCCACACATATACACATCTATATATATATAGGGTCAAATTCTAGTGAACTCAGGGCTCATCAAATTTAGTTTAAGCTCTCTACAATCTCACCATTGAATTTTATTTACAGTTAATATCATCAATTATTAGCATAACCGTTTTTTTCTTAATCTAACTTACAATTGAAATGAGTGGTGAATATTGTGGAGGCTTTATTTAGAAAAATTAAGCTCTGGACTCAATAGAGAATTCATGTGTGTGTGTGTATATATATAATCTTTGTTGCCCTAGGTCGGATACTTGTGTTAATGCATGTTTTTCGGTGGAAACCACAGAAAAGAAGAAAAACCATAACTGCAAAAATATGACTTGAACTCTGTGAAGCAACATTTAACTGAGAATTAGTACTCGTTACCTAATCCGTTGATTTAACTCATGATATGAGGCGTTGTAACTGTCGTGGATGCACGGACCGATTTGTCTCCAGATCTTAAAACGATACGTTGGGTCCATTCCACGTTCACTTCACGAGGAGTGGGACACACTCTTCTACCAACAACACAACTCCAGATTCCCACACATACATACATGATACATGCCATGCCAGGACCATCTCTTATTTGTCAACTCATATTTTATACTTTTATGATGGAATCATATATACGTGTCGAGTTTTCGTTACAATCATCCAACTCGACTCTATGAATAACAATATCTCCAAAACCATGCAAAAACCAATATCAATTGAATGCAATAAAAGTTAATGATATACCAGAACGTCTAGAAGAACTTGCATCGATGCATTGGGTGGAATTCAAACCCAAAATTTCCACAACAGCAGCTGCATGAGGGTTGAGTCGTGTCCAAGCATCTTGCAAGTAAAGAATGTGTTTTTTATTGTTATTAATTTGAATAATTATTTGTTTAGTCCTAGACTCCTAGTGCAAAGCACAAAGCTAGGTCGTGTAGGTTGACTTGGGAAGAAACCATATGTACGGAGAAGACAAGGGACGTCAAACGTGGAGGGCACGTGTTGGCACATGCATGAGATTCCTCCAAAGCTCGAGGGAGGAATCTTTGTGGCCCATTAACCACGGAACAGCCGCAATGGACCGACCAATATAAGGCCTTCACGTGTCATACACATCCATCAATCCATCCAAAACCAGTTTTCAGAAGATCACGTGCACAGGTCATGTCAGAAATAAGAAGAGATAATTTAGACGGTATTAGAATTTCGCCATTTTTCTTATGGGTGTTTTAGATAAAGATTGGTTTTCTTATGGGTGTCGACTGGAAGGCGGAGTGAATGGTAATGATTTGGTGTATTTCCGCTTGTCAGGGTTAGAAGGTAAATTAATTTGATTGTTGCATACCTTGTATAGCCATAAGTTGGTTTTTCTTGGTGAGGTTCGTAGAACTGTCTTTTTGTGATTATTATGTAATTGCGTTCAAGTTGGAAAGTTTGTAAAATTCAGAAAATTTGGAATTGAATTAATAAGATGTTGTGTCTGGTTTTTTGGATTTGTGTTTCACTTTTAAATAAGAGATTAAAAGTTATATGATCAGGTCGAAAATATTAAACATATTGACTGCCGCCTTGGGGGTGCTTGCGTGACGATCGGACGCCCAATTTAAGTGCCCTTAGACCACTATTATCAGTCAGGCTGATGAACCAATCGCCCGACACATAAGCAAAATTTCGGAATAATTAATATCACATCCACCGACCAAGGGATGGGACACGTGCCCCCATTGGTTGATGATATTTTTTTTAATATTAAAATATGTTAATGATTATTTTAAAATTTATTTTAAATTATTATTTTATTAAAAAGTTATTTTTTATTTGTTTATATTTTTAATATGTTTTTGTGTTTTACTCAAAATTAATCCCCAAATGATGTGGATGAGAGAGAATATAAAGCGTTTAGGTTGTTTATGAGTGTGGTTATGGAAATTTTGGGGAGAGTTGATTTGTACTGACGTGACATAGAGAAAATATGATGTGGTTGAGAAATAAAACAAGACGCGTGGGAAGTGTTTGGGCGTAGTTAATGGTGATCTTAGATGAAATGAGAGAGAAAATTGGTGACTTCATTTCAATATTATCAGAACACATATTATTAAAAATTATAATAATTTCAACATTAGCTAAAAGTGGGGGACAATATTTGAAACCTCAATGGACAACGAAAATTTTCCTCGCAATTTTTTGTTCAATAATTTGTCACAAACAAATGATAAGATGAGCAAATTGAAATTTTCCTCTCATTTTTGTCTTTGAAAATATAATATAAAACTCGTTTAGAACGAGACTTGTGTTGACAGCTTGACTGACATAGGTGGGTGTACGTTGTACTAGTTTTTATCAAAACCACCAAGTGGTAGTGAGTCAGTGACAATAAAAAAAATTAAAAAGGCTTTTAGCGCTCCACCTCCATATGTCAGTCACCTTTACTTCGTTCACCTTAGACGAGTACAAAAACGTGTGCAGAAGCAAGTTCACCAAACATTTTCCTCCATTTTCCTTAATGAACTTTCAAAAAAAGAAGGAAAAAAACATTTTCCTTAAAGAGGTTTTTTTAAGAAGTTTTAATGGCATTAAAAATAAGGTTTTAGGAGCTATGTAACTCAGCTCCCAAATCAAAATAACAATACAAAGTTTCCTAGAAATCTGCCAAAGAATTCTGGCGATAAGTAATACATGCAAAATAAAAGCTAGCAGATAGTCTAGCGTTAATGAGGATAATTAGGTTTCAAGAAATATCTTGTGGTGGATGGACGTTAAGAAGGCTCCAGCCTCCCACTGAGGTACTGACCAACCGACTTATGAGATATTTTATCTTTTGAGATTTCAATAACAAGAATTGAAACTGCTATGAGATTTTAAATTGAGTAGATAGTATAGTAGATAAGATAAAAAAAGAAAAGTTCCCACTTAATTTTTCAAAATAAAGCTTACATATTATTATTTCTCGTCAGGTATGTTCAAATACATTCTTGACAAAGTTGAAGGGTAAAGCTGACATTTCTCTGATAAAAAAAACCGTTTGCCATTTTTGGGTTTCTTCGTTTGATAATTTTGACATGTAACTTTTTATTGTGATTGCATTGTAACTCCTTTAAGTTTTATTTTTTCTTTTGTATTATCATTTGTATGTTTGTCAATGATTAGTTTTGTTGTGATAGATAACTTAAAATCGATCAACTGCTGGAGCGTCGGTAATTAGAGTCTAGGAGCCTATTGTTGTAGTGATAACAAATGAGTTTAAGATCATGCTTGTTTTGCTGTAATCAAAGGTATAACATAATCATATTAAATGTTGAATGACATTCTACTATTTAGTTAAGAAAATTGAATGTTGTAATCATTTCATGATCAAATTACGAACGTAATAAAATGCAATTGAATTACCTCATTAGAAGTCATAATCTAATTATATTAGAATGTAATCAACTTCATTCATATAACTCAAATATTATCACGTTGTCAAACTCATCTTCAATATCACTCGAAAATGCCTAAGAGTTGTAATAATGAAGTTATAATAATGTAACCAATCAAGTTTTGACGGATAATGAAGTCAACGTATGTTGAGCAAATAGTCCCACATTGTTAAATACAATTTGTGTGCAACACTCTATAATAGACTTGAATAATTTTACTTCACTTAAATGTTTAGGTTTTGTTGAGGTAGTGGATCAGCTAAGTTTCACATGGTATCAGAGCATGTTGATTGACCTGTGGGGGCTCACTTCAACCTATATTATCTACGCGTAGACACGGAGAAAATTATCCTAGTCACGCGTGCAGGGGAGTGTTGAGCAAATGGTCACACATTGTTAAACACAAGTTGTGTGCAACACTCTATAAGACAGTTGAATCCATTACTATTCACCTAAGTGTTTACGTTTTGTTGAGGTGGTGCACTAGTTAGATTTCACAGCATATCTGGGTCATTCAAACGACCCTAAGACAAACTTAAACACCCGGTGTATTAATCTAATCTCCCAGCTCGTAATTAACTAACTACACAACAAGTCGACAACAACGACAAAAAAACTTTTATTCTCATAATTAACTAAACTAACTATATGATGACAAAAGATCGAAAAATAGAAATCTCACCACCACGAACCTGGCAAAATAGGTCTAAACCAAACGAGTCCGTCCAAAAAAGAAGACACTGGGGTCAAAGTCCCTGCACCCCATACATAAAAGGAAAAACCTGTGGACCGACCCGTACGCATCCATCCATGAAAATCCATTCAAAGATATGATTCCAGTTCCATTCTCTTATCTTGCCTTACTCATTTGACTGACACGATGCAGCTGTATAAGTGCAAAAGAATGGGAAGAGCAGAAGCACCTGAGCAGAAGGTAGAGCAGAGCAGTGTAAAGGTTAGGTCGTAGGTTTGTAGGTCATCTGATTGGAGACTTCTTTTGGGAGGTGTTGTCTTGTCGCAACAGATGCGGGACAAGGACTTGCATGCAATGGGAGGGAGCATGAGGCGTGTGAGCTCACGTGGTCCGTATCTGAGCGAGATTTGGGAGATCTCGGATTACATGTTCTGGATTCTTGTCGGAGGAAATTATGGTAACTGACTCGTTGGCCGGTAAAATATGCTAAATGAATACGGTGTACGTCTCTTTAATTTGGAAGGGACATGTGGAATTGGACATGGTATATTTGTTTTATAATTGGTTGTCTTGATTTTAATAATTAAGTTCATTTATGTAGTTATGTATTATTTAGAGTCCTTATACACGGACGCGGGCGTCACGGACGCGTCCTACGTGGCTTCAAAAAGTGGCTGAGTCAGCGTCTACTCGGATTGCCATGTCACGCTTTCCTTCCGAACGCGCCTCAAATTGTTTTAAATTTTTTTTGACGGTTTTCGAAGAAGGACGGTTCGTTTCCAGATTAGACAGCGACAGACACCCTACGAACGACGGTTCGGATACCGAGGAAGATAACATATCCAGAACAAAAGGAAGACTCTCGCTTTCTTTCTTTCTTATCTGTGAACGTAGGAAGCGCACCTGTGAAGCTTTCCCGACTTTCTTTCCCAGTGAAGCGCACCTTGTAAACGATAATGGAATCTTCAACTCCGGCCGTCGATATCGAACACGTCCCAGAACCGGTGGGTCTCTAATTTTTTCTTTCCCTGGGTCGTTATTTTTTTTGATGAACTTCCGTTTATTAAATTATTGGTTTTAGGGAACCACGTACTACTTCCGGGAATCACGATGCTCCTGGAAGGCCATCCGAAAGCAGTTTGACCGGATGAATAAGGTGGAGAAGGAGGCTTTCCGTAGCACCCCATTCGGTCACTTCCTAAACCTTCCTAACATTACGACGGACAACGAAATAGTCGGTTGGTTCGTCGAGCACTACGATACGGAGGAGGTGGGGCTGAGAATAGGATCAGGGGTAGTTCCCCTTACACCGGAAGACATCGCCCTAATTTTGGGGTTACGTACGCATGGGAAGGCCGTGGTGATGGAACCATTGCGCGTCCAGAAGCGAGAGGGGGTGAAAATTTGACAACACCCAATGATGAGAATTAAATTTATACCGCAAGTGCACGGTGTCAATGAAGACGTGGCAAATACGGGTCGAACACAAGGAGTGAGAGATTTGTTATTAGTGTGATTTCGATTGGGGAAAGAAGGAGAGAAGAATAAATTGGGTTTTTGAGATTTTTGGTTTTTATTATCTAAAGCAAGAAACAAGAACAAATAAAACTAAAACAAGAACAAAGATGGTGAATTCCGTTGGGTGGAGGTTTAGATATCGGGTTTAGATTAGAGAATTCTGAAACTTATAATAAATCATATTAGTTATAAAGCATTACATGATAAATGATTTAACATAAACTCAAGTAATCAAAACATACTAATACGAAATTAAAATAATAACATCTTCTCTTCTCATCACCCTAAATCCGTCACCCCCACCCTTTGGAAAGAGTTAGAAACTCATAGATGGAGGGAGGGAGAAGGGGTCCTAGAGAAACTAAGAAAAGAAAATTAAAAACATAAAATAAAAGAAACAGAATTTTATTGCTAAATTATGGAACAAAAGGAAGAACTCCTCACAACATCGTTCTCGGGGCTATTTATAGCCGATACAAGGGACCTAAGCATGAAATAAGAAAGTACACGCGTCAACACGCAACCGGTAAAATTTTTAGAGCACGAATCTAATTTTGTGCGGCGGATTCGCCGCAATTTGCTCTTGAGGTGCGGCGGAATTGCCACCTTTTTGGCTCCGAATCGACCCGGATTTTTCCTGTGTGTTTATGGTATGATTTCAATGTCATTTGCGCGTCTGGATTGATTCTTGCATATCTTTGGAGATCCGAATTAATTTCTTCATATATTTGGAGATCCACATTGATTTTTCTTTATATTTTCTCCATAATAATAAAAGCTACTCGTGATTTGTAATTAGGTCCTTGACTTTTTGCAATTAACTCCCCGACTACTTTTGTGCTTAAGTCATTGTTCTTTTCGTAATTAGGTCTTGAATGCTTTTATGCTTGGATACATTTCCATTTGAAACCCGATAAACTTGAACTTGGTCTTTATGATAGAAACGAGTCTTTTGTACGCGTTTATGCTCGGGATGTGGGTAATTTGCATTCAGGTCCCTGTATTCTGTAAATAAGACTAAACACATACCTTAGTAGCATTTATTGATATAAAAGTAATCTAAATGAAAGACATATGATGCAATGTATGCAATGCATCAAATACCCCCACACCTAGATTTTGCTAGTCCCTAGCAAAACAGAACATAAGAGAAATGAAAACAGGGAAATCCTAACTCACTTTCGTAGGAATCACGGTTGCACTTAGCATGTGCAACAAGCCTTTAAACCCCCAAGTTTCCTTAGAGGACGAGTTTTGTCTCGTGAGAGTTTTCAGTTGACACACCCACAAAGTCTTAATTCAACATTCCATTAACAACTTTCAATATCCCCACCTCAACCATATACATCTCACTTAGAATTCTTGCATGCTCATTATATAAATCTAACTCATCAAAATTCTGACTTGATCTTCATTCCTCCAATATTCACACCACTAACCCTTCTACACATGTTATCACTTAAATTATTTTGCACGCCTCCTCTGGTGGTGAAGTATCATTCGGATCAACCATGACATGGATCATTCTTTTAGCTTTGGGCCTTGAGTATCTTAAAGTATTTTTTTTTCCGTGATTCAACACATTTGCTTTTTCTGACACTTTTACCCTTTTTGCATTCGTGTAGCGAGTTTGGTCGATAATCCCGAGCTGATAGACTCAAGTTACCGGGTTTTAAGATACCCCTACGGACCAGTGACTCAAAGGCTTGGGCTTTTGTAATCATTTTGCAGAATGTGTTTTCCTCACTTTATTCCTTTATTTTTAATTTTATTTTCCTCAAGGCTTAATTGCTATTTAGAAGTCCACACTTCCCGGTATATTTTCCTCAACCTCTGCTTTTTATCAACCACTTCAAAGATTTGATTCATCCAATTTAAGTGCATACATGTCTTAAAGGGGAATGGGTTATTTCTTTGGAACTTAGATTTATGTCATAGTTTCTACAAGCAGAATTATATAATAAGGAACAAAAAATTCAATGCAATTTGTACTCGGGTTTTGGTAGTTCAATCTTAAGCTATGTTATGAAACATTGATTTTTTTTTTGTTTTTTTGTTTTTTTGAGAGATAAAAGAACAGATATATAGATAAATATATACATAAACACCCCCACACCTAAATCATGCATTGTCCTCAATGAATGTGAGCAAGATACTACATGGATTTATGCATGAAAAAGGAAAGATCTCACCAACGTGAAGTACAAAGGAAATTTCATGGCTCTGTTGATGGACAAAAACCCGAATTCCCTCAAAAAAACCCTGTGAGATGCATCTTCAACAATTTTTTGTTCTATGATGGAACGCTGCGACCGAAGGAATGGTTCATGCACCCTCTAAGGAACATCAAACGCCTAAGCAGCTACGCATGGGCAAGTGCAGTTCACAAAACCCTGGTTGGAGGCCTCGAGAAAGCAAGTTTAGTACTGCAGGAGAGGAAAAAGGCAGGGAATTTCATAATGCGGCAGGGGAACGTCGAAGGTTGTGTTGCCATACTACACGTAAGTTTTTGTTCCTGCTTCACACTTCCTCTCTTCCTCTTTTTTTGTTTTTGTTCTTTTCGGAAGACGATGTGTGTCTGTTCGGAATACGTTGTGAGTCTGTTCGGATTAAGTGGTGGGTCTGTTCGGATTAAGTGGTGAGTCCGTTCGGATTAAATGGTGGGTCTGTTCGGGTTAAGTGGTGGGTCTGTTGGGGTTAAATGGTGGGTCTGTTCGGATTAAGTGGTGAGTCTGTTCGGAATAAGTGGTGCGTCTGTTCGGATTAAATTGGGTGTCTGTTCGGATTAAGTGGTGCGTTTGTTCGGATTAAGTGGTGAGTCTGTTCGGATTAAGTTGGGTGTCTGTTCGGATTAAGTGGTGCGTCTGTTCGGATTAAGTGATGCGTCTGTTCGGATTAAGTGGTGCGTCTGTTCGGGTGAGGTGGTGCGTCTGTTCGGATTAAGTGGTGGGTCTGTTCGGAATACGTTGTGAGTCTGTTCGGAATATGTTGTGAGTCTGTTCGGATTAAGTGGTGGGGCTGTTCGGAATATGTGGTGGGGTTGTTCGGATTAAGTGTTGGGTCTGTTCGGAATACATTGTGAGTCAGTTCGGAATACATTGTGAGTCTGTTCGAAATACATGGTGAGTCTGTTCGCATTAAGGGGTGGGTCTGTTCGGATTAAGTGGTGGGTCTGTTCGGAATAAGACGTGTGTCTGTTCGGAATAAGAAGTCCGTCTGTTCGGATTAAGTTGGGTGTCTGTTCGGTTTACGTTTAATGTATGTTCGGATTCAGTTGTCTTTCGAATATGAAGGTACGTTGGTATAGTAGTTCTCATTTTTTTCCTTTCCATTTGAAGGTGTGGCTTTGTGAGAAATTTAAATTGGGGGAGCCCAGAACTGGAGTTTTCCCACGGATGAAAAGATGGACGGAGATGTTTGGGAAACGATTAACCCTGAGGAAATGGGAGGAACGTGGAATTACCTTACATCGGATTTACGACGGCACGTTCGACCTGATGGGGGCTCCATCAATGAGTGAAAGGGAGCTGCAACTTATTGGTCCTGTTCGAAAGAGCTCAACTTCAACCGTCAGTTTGCCAAGGCTCCAACTGGCAGACTGCAGCATTCCATTCGACCCGCTGCTCCAAGAATTGGAGCTGAGTGAGGTGAAGACAAAATGGCTGAGGGCCGAAGCTGCCCTTAAGAAGGCCACAGAACAGGTACACGACCTCAGGGAAGAACTGAGGATTTCCCAGGAAGAGTGTGGGAGGCTCAGGAAAGATATTATATATCTTCGAGGGACAGGGACAACTGGAGTCCCTGGTGGGGAGAACGAGCGAGAGCAAGAGGAGGAGAATAGGAAGGAGAGGGAGGCGGAGGAGGAAGAGAATAGGAAGAGGAAGGAGGATGAAGAAGAAGAAGAAAAAAAGAGGAAGGAGGAGGAAGAAGAAAAGAGGATGGAGGAGGAGGAAGAAGAAAAGAGGAGGGAGGAGGAGGAAGAAGAAAAGAGGAGGGAGGAGGAAGAAGAGGAGGGAGGAGGAGGAAGAAGAAAAGAGGAGGGAGGAGGAAGAAGAAGAGAAGAAGAGGAAGGAGGAGGAGGAACGAGAAAAGAAGAAGAGGAAGGAGGAGGAGGAACGAGAAAAGAGGAAGAGGGAGGAGGAGGAATGTGAGAGAAAAAGGGAGGAGGAAAGGAAGAAGGAAGAAGAGGAGAAGAGGGAGGAGGAGAGGAAGATGGGAGAAAAGAGGAAAATGCTGGAGAAGGAGGAAGAGAAGAAGAAGAAGAAGGAGAAGGAAGAAGAAAGAAAGGCCCAGATAGCAAACTGGGTCGCGAAAAGAAAACGCTCGACGGCCACCGTTGAGCAGCAGCTGAAGGAAGGCGAACATCTGGCCAAGAAGAATAAGAAGGAAGAAGAGCAAAAAAGAAAAGATAGAGCGGCTCAAAGGAGCCTGAAGAAAAAAAGGCCGGATGTTGACATGCCTGCATTGGGCACGTTGTCAGTTGATGAGGTCAAAATGCTACTGAACCTGACTGAACCCAACAAGGACAATAGGGAGGTCATCTGGAGAGGCGATATGTGCAGTTTAAAACGCTCCGACCTGAAGGAGCTTATAACGCCTAGGATGGATATTAGCGATGAAACTATCGACGCTATGCTATCGGTGCTCGAAGAAAGACGCCACCCAGAAAAAGTTATATGCATATCCACATTCGAGTCGGGGCGAATTCTTGGAGGGCAAGGCAGAGAAGTTGATGATTTTATCCTCCCTAAAATCGTAGGTGCGTCTCCAACACAGACCGTGATCGCCCAACCATGCTGGTCTTCAGGTCATTGGACACTGGTGGTTGTCTATGGCCCGTCCAAAGAGATTTTGGTATTCAACAGTCTCTCTAGGGAGCTAGGCGAAGGTGATGATCCGGAGCAGACTGTAGGCCTACATGAATGTGCAGCAGCGGATGCGGCTGTATACTGGAGGGATCTACTCAAGGTCGACTGGCCCCTGAGAATCCTGAGGAAAGAGAGCTAACAACAACCACCGGGGAGCAACGATTGCGGCGCCTTCGTTTTATACTGGATAAGGTGCCTAATGTTGAATGTTGACCCTACGAAGGAGAAGGACCCCAATACCATCCACTCTATCAGGGGTGAATTGGCGGTCATGTTACTTAGGGATCGTCGGTCGTGTGTGCAGGTCTAAACAGACAAAGATATTTTTAGTTTTGTTTATTTTTTGGTTTACATGTACAAAATGTTTACATATTCAGTTCACAAACTATTTACATGTAAAAATACAAACATTACCAATGTCATTCCTAAGCTAACTTTATTCCGAACAGACAGTCTTCTTATTCCGAACAGACCCAACACTTAATCCGAACAGACGCAACACTTAATCCGAACAGACTCACAACTTAATCCGAACAACCGCAACATTTAATCCGAACAGGCTCACAACTTATTCCGAACACAGTCTTCTTATTCCGAACAGACCCACCACTTATTCCGAACAGACCCAACACTTAATCCGAACAGACGCAACACTTAATCCGAACAGACTCACAACTTATTCCGAACAAACGCAACATTTAATCCGAACAGGCTCACTACTTATTCCGAACACAGTCTTCTTATTCCGAACAGACCCAACACTTAATCCGAACAGACGCAACACTTAATCCGAACAGACGCAACACTTAATCCGAACAGACTCACAACTTAATCCGAACAAACGTAACATTTAATCCGAACAGGCTCACTACTTATTCCGAACACAGTCTTCTTATTCCTAACAGACCCAACACTTAATCCGAAAAGACGCAACACTTAATCCGAACAGACTCACAACTTAATCCGAACAAACGCAACATTTAATCTGAACAGGCTCACAACTTATTCCGAACACAGTCCTCTATTTCCGAACAGACCCACCACTTATTCCGAACAGACCCAACACTTAATCCGAACAGACGCAACACTTAATCCGAACAGACTCACAACTTAATCCGAACAACCGCAACATTTAATCCGAACAGGCTCACAACTTATTCCGAACACAGTCTTCTTATTCCGAACAGACCCACCACTTATTCCGAACATACCCAACACTTAATCCGAACAGACGCAACACTTAATCCGAACAGACTCACAACTTAATCCGAACAAACGCAACATTTAATCCGAACAGGCTCACTACTTATTCCGAACACAGTCTTCTTATTCCGAACAGACCCAACACTTAATCCGAACAGACTCACAACTTAATCCGAACAACCGCAACATTTAATCCGAACAGGCTCACAACTTATTCCGAACACAGTCTTCTATTTCCGAACAGACACAAGTAAATCTGAACTGAACTTGTATAACAACCATTTACAGATCACAACGTATCAACAATTACAAGTTTCTTGGTTTTACAAGAACGAGAAAAAACAAAAAAATGTAAATTAAGGAGGAAATTCCTCGTAATACAAACTCATGTCCCAATCGGAGAAATCAGGATCCGCGGGTTTTGGTGCTACTTCGTGAAGCGGCGAAGTAACCTTCATCTTCCACTTTCCCTTCTCTTGTTGGGCGTGTTTTTTATGGCTCTTTTTAATTATCTTCTCAGCTAAAGACACTCGACGTCTAGTCGGCGGTCTTCCTATACGTCTGACCTTTTCCGGATTAAGGACCGATGTACCCGAAGACTCAGGTTCATCAGGTCGAACCAAGTTTTGTGTAGTGTGCATACGTGCCTTAAGCATTTCAATACACTGCACGGCCTCAATATACCTTTTGTGGGAGATGAAGGCTTCCTGTGCGATCCAAACGGCACGACCCATGATGTCGTCGTGACGACGTAGCGCATCCTTCGCCATTACACCATCGTCTGGGTACGTCTTATCTCGATAGCTCCTTCGAATATCCTTCCGCCATCGATTAAGGATGTAAGAGTCTGGAAGCAATGCATTAGGATTCAAGCGTGCAAGTACAACAAAAACGTGGCAGCATAGAAGCCCAACATGCTGAAACATTCTGCAATCACATGTAAAATTCATGGATGTGTTTTGTACTAGGAAACGTTTCGACAGTAGCTGCTCACCAGCCAAAACACGTTCAGATACCTTGTACTGGAATGTTTCATTCATATTGAACTCCTCCGTTATATCGCAGTATATCATCTTCCCAATTTGTAACTGCACTTTTTTGAAGACCCCTACGGTATACAACTCGCTCAACTGACTCTCGAATGGATAAATTGAAACCAACTGGGGTTTTTTATGAAGACAATCAAATTCTGATTGAGCTTCCTTCTCGTACTTGTGGCGGAGCGCAAGTTCGTATTGTTGAACAAACTGCTTAAGGGTGGTCTTCGAAGTAAGATACTTGTCGAAGAAGGCGTTCATACTCTCGCTCCTCTGAGTAGATGCCATTCCCGCGAAAAAAAATCACCAATAAATGCAGGGATCCACGACTCTCGGATTGCATAAATGGATTTGAGCCAGCTGTGGTTCTGCAGGTCAAAATCAAGAAGGAAACCCTGCCAATTACGATCAAATTCTGCTGGGGTTTTGGAATCATATACAATCAATTTCAGATCAAATAATATGTGATCCCGATACTGCGTCGGCAACTTCACGGGAGCTTTGTTCATTATGTGCCATATACAGAATCTGTGTCTTGAATCTGGGAAGACATTCCTTACAGCAGCAGTAATGGCACCACATTGATCTGTTATTATAGCTGGGGGGGGGGGGGTATATCTGCATAAGGGACCCAATTAGAAAGGAGTGAGACATTATTCCGAACACAGACTTCTTAATCCAAAACAGACAGTCTTCTTATTCCGAACAGACACAACACTTAATCCGAACAGTCAGGCCACTTATTCCGAACAGACACAACACTTAATCCGAACAGTCAGACTTCTTATTCCGAACAGACAGACTACTTATTCCGAACAGTCAGACTTCTTATTCCGAACAGACACAACACTTAATCCGAACAGTCAGACCACTTATTCCGAACAGACACAACACTTAATCCGAACAGTCAGACTTCTTATTCCGAACAGACACAACACTTATTCCGAACAGAACGAACAATTAATCCGAACAGACTCACAACTTAATCCGAACAGAACCACCACTTATTCCGAACAGACCGAACACTTATTCCGAACAGACCCACCACTTATTCCGAACAGACTCACAACTTATTCCGAACAGACTCACAACTTATTCCGAACAGACACAACACTTAATCCGAACAGACACAACACTTAATCTGAACAGTCCGACCACTTATTCCGAACAGACACAACACTTAATCCGAACAGTCAAACTTCTTATTCCGAACAGACACAACACTTAATCCGAACAATCCGACTTCTTATTCCGAACAAACGCAACACTTAATCCGAACAGAGAGACTTCTTAATACGAACAGACAAACTTCTTATTCCGAACATACACTCTTCTTATTCCGAACAGACAGACTTTTTATTACGAATAGACAAACAAAAAAGAGGAAGATATGAAGAGGGAAGAAGGAAAAAAACTTACTGTTCATGCACGACAACCAGGTTTGGAACAACCATATGTAATTTTCAGTAGTCTCATAGGACAGCAAAGCGCAACCGAGCAAAACTGATTCGAAATAGTGATTGACTCCTACAAATGGGGAGAATGGCATGTCGTATTTGTTGGTAATGTAGGTTGTGTCGAAACATATTGCGTCTCCAAAGTATGAATATGCAGCTCTAGAACGACTGTCAGCCCAAAAAACGTTGCGTAGTCTTCCTTCGTCATCCATATCTATTACATAAAAAAACATGGAATCAATCTTCTGCATCCTAATGAAATAGTCCTGAAGAGCTTGTGCATCACCAGGTCCCATCTTCAAATTTCTGACTTGGTTTACAACATTCCTGCAAACAGGAACCAGTAAGACCAGGCGCAAAATGTTCAACTTCAATTATGTTAGACGGAAAGAACACAAACCTTAAATCTCTTTCGTTGAAAGTCAATTTGTCATAACCTCCAGCCTCGACCACAAGAGATTGCATGGTCTTAGCAGCCGACATCCCAGCTTCATCATTAACCGATATCCGTGCTACGACGGCCTCAGGGACGGTTCGTTTTTGCCTGAGAAATCGCATTTGCTCCGGGTCAAGCATGGGTTGGTTATGGTTAAGATCCACAAAGTTAACGTTGTAACCCCTTGCTGTGTTTCCGGATACCCTTATCCGAGCAGTGCATTGTACTCTGCTGGATAACCTAGGCTTCAATTTTCCTTGCCCTTGGTCCGTTGGTGCGGTGCCCTCCTTGGAGCAAGTCAGCGTGACCCGTATAACAACACCACGATCGTAATGAGATTGTCTTGTCTTAACGCCAAAACCACAATGATCGGCATAGGCTACGTAAAATGCTTTGGCTTCTTCGAAAGAGGGGAAAAATATCCCCTCATGGGGAACGTTTGATGGCTGCTCCACTAGGGAAGGCACGGGAACGATTTCCATTTGAGTACAGAGGAATGACCACAGAAGAGAAGGGAAGGAAAAGGAAGAGGCATCTTGAGATTGATAACAAGTCTTCTGTGCCGTGTAGGAGCGCCGAGCGCCAAAATGATGAAGGAAGAGAGTGATTTGAGTCGCATTAATGAGGGATGGAGGGAAGGATGGTGGAAATGATGACGGTACGAAAATAGAGGAATAAAAAAAAAACTTTTCATATCCCATCGCGCCAACTAAGCAGCGTCTGCTGAGTGGACTGGCCACATCAGCGCGCGTCACGGACGCGCGCGTCCACTAAACATTTTCCTATTATTTATGTGACTGGGTAGTGGGTATTGAGTCTACGTCTCCGTCTAATTAGTCTTTAAAATATTTGGAATATAAGTCTTTAAAAATTGATTGTAATAGGAAAAGAAAATTCCAACCGTTCTGGTTTGAGATTTTGTTTTTAAATTTTTATAGTTTTGTTGAATAATAACTTTATCATAAAATGATTGGATTAAGTTTGACTTGTTATTAATTCAAAGTTTATATCTTTTATCTATCTGTCTTGGAAGTTTGAGGAACTGGTACCGTTTGACCGACTTAGAAGAGACAGAGAGATTGAAATGGTGTTGACAACGATTGATCCGTGGTAGTATTAGGGCAGGAACGCCCGTCCCCTGGTTGTTGACCATAGTGTTTGTTTGAGAGAGAGAGAGAGAGAGAGAGAGAGAGAGAGAAACAGAGAGTACTACTAAGGTATGAAGTGAGAAGAAGCTGAGCATCATCTGCATGCATGGTTTTGTACTACGTACGTGCCAAAGCCAGAAAAAAAAGCATGCAAAACGTATTAGGCATTGTGAGCTCTTTCTAACATGTTGAAGAACACAAGCAACTTGGAGAACTCAAGATCATCATTAGTGCGCAATCATTATATGAGAAATTAGAAATCCTCTGTAAACATACGGTCGTATGAAAGTTTGGTAAGTGACAAACGGTATATATTGGTCGTATGAAAGTTTGGTAAGTGACAAACGGTATATATTAGAAATTCAAGTTTCAAGTTAAAACTTACAAGCAATTATTTCTCTTGCTCAAAGTTAAGTATTTGAAATGCAAAGTTCAGGGACAGGGGATGAATTGTCAAATTTTGAAATTAAATGTTTAAAAAAGAATAGAATTTTCTTTAGTTTGAGGAGATACGCAAATCAAAATGTACACAAAATTTCTGACAGTTAAACTTATAATAGAGTACTGAATTAAAAAATATAGGCGGCTTTACCATAGAGTCGACCCGATACATTGTTTAGTCAGTTAATAAAACTTAAAAAATGTCACACGTGAAAAATGTACAAATAGACTGATTTTTATAACTTATTATAAGTCAAACATCTACAGTCAACAATGGAGCCATAAATGTTATTGGGGTTCCTTCCAACTTAATCAGTCAAACCTTAAGAGCACCCTCTTTTACACAATTTGCAAGACCTAATATACAAATCTTAATACACAAAGCAATAGTTGTGTGTTTCTAAATCTTCACATTTTTGTTTCGTACAATAGAACCCTACGTTGCTAGATTGGACTTTCGCACTTCCAGTCGCAATCCACATAGACGGAATCGCAATAACAAAAGCAGTTGTTGTGCCCCCTCTGACCTTCTCATTCATCATAACAGCAGTCCATAGTTGCAATTCTCTCATCGGTCAAAGCTAATTAAGAATTGTTGGAATCACTCAAATCCCAAATAAAATACTAAGTTCTAATCCGGAATCGAATATAAAACAAGTCTATAGGTATAACACCAAAACACAGATTAAACAAACGGGTGCAAGCCTTAATGGTCCTCACCTTGTGTTCTCCCACAGTAGAGGCGAAAACCCAGAAGAGAGGTGAACGGAGGAGAAGATGTATTGTAGAAGAAAATCACGTTTTTCCCATATTCTTCTTTTTTTAAGTACAAAAACAAATCGTTTTGGGTTGGGCCAACCCATCATGGGAGGCCTAAACCCTTTTCTGCCCAATTCGGTCCGGTCGGGTGGTACAAGGAGACCACTATTGGCTCTCGCGATTTGATTTCAATATCGATCGTTCGATTGCTTTGAAACAATGTATCTAACTAGTCGAGTCGGATATCATAGTTTGCATTTCGTTGTGATGGATTGTTTGTTGTTTTTTGAGTTATTTGGTGGACTTCGGATATGTCTAATGGTGCGATCATTGTAATAATGTGTCTTTATTTACTAATAAATATTTAAATTTCTATGTTGTAATATATTGTTTTTAAAATCTTTTCTTTATTCAAATTATGCAATGTTTTCAACATTAATATTTAATATTTGAAACAACAATAATTTCTTGGGGTTGCTGATTCAAAAACCCAAAAGACATTGAAATAACTATTGAATATCATAATATTCTGAATATCAAAATATACAATATCATAACATTTGAGTTCTCCTCGACTCCTCGTCATCTACAGTGGTTTATTTCCACGTATAGTGTTTTCTGTTGTCGCAGCTAAAAAATAATTAACAATATGCACTTTAAACAAAATATTCTTATTTCAACCCTGTCAAATCTTTAGGGACTACAAAGTCCTGCAAAGAAAAAATGACTCAGTCCCGAAAAGCATCATTCTTTTAGTAGCACTGTCTGATACTTTGTAGTTAGGCATGCCAATATTGTCGTGTTGTATTTTTTCGTGTATATTAGTCACTTTGATCATACACGAACACGCACAAAATGAATTTGGGTAAACACGAGATGACATGAATATACACAAAAAATATATTTGATTTCAATAACCTAATATTGATTTTGTGTTAACACATTTTCACTGTATCAATTTTACATGATGGAACAATATTGTCCACCTTCAAACCGGAGGTTGGAATCGCCTGTGGTGAGTTTTTATAAGCCTAAACCGGAGGTGAACTTTGACTTTATATCATGTGGGACTAAAGTTCCCACACACTTGAATCCAGTAAAATAATAATATAATTAACATAATACTGAAACAACATGTAACGTTGGTTGGTGGTACGCTGCACATTGTGCATTCGTCTAAAAGCATTAAAAAAATTTGTAATATCGTGAACTATTTTTGTATGATTACAAAAATTATGGTTCGTGAACTTGATACGCGAACACATTGTGCATTCAGGTTCGACTCCTACTATGTCCTATTTTTGTATGATTACAAAAATTAAATATTTTTTCCCCATTAGGATGTCGAACATGAGACCCTACCACATAGTGATGTTTATCTTACCATTAGGCCAACACACATTATCGTCTTATCTTTGTAGTCATAATTTTAATATCGTGAACTTTCAGGTACCTGAACTTGATACGTGAAAACAATACAAAAACATTTCGTGTCTAATATATGGGACACAAACACGACTCGAAAATCGTTGACCCAAACACGATTTTTCTGTGTCATGTTTTCGTGTTTTGTGTAAAATTCTCAGACCTATTTGTAGTAGACATTACAATTTGACTGATTTTGTAACATGAAGGCTTAACCGAAGTATTAGTTTATAGGTGCATAGATTTGACAAATGTAATGTGATTCTTTATCAGGTCGCTTATACTAATTGGGTTATAGTTTCTTTTTGACCTGAGAATTAGTTGAAAGGTGTATGAATTTGGCGACAATGTTGTGATTCTTTGTCGGATCACTTATGTTAATTACGTTTTAGAATCGTTTCAACGCATGAAATTCATTTGATAAGGGACGATAACATATTTATTGGACAGCCAGACCATGTGGCTATTGGTCAATTCACTTACGGATTGGTATGAAATTCTTGTGCACACATTGTATGGAAAACTGATCAAAATAAAAAAAAAATGAAATATAGCAAAAATGATACTCAAATCTATACTGATATCTTTAAGAAACCTTTCGTGGATCTCTATAAATTTGGTTTTAAAAAAATGAGGTGAATATATGTAACGAAGAATTTTTTCATTCTTTCATATACTATGTGATTTCACTTGGAAAAGAAAATATTTCATACTAACATATTCAGGTCCATGACCGTGGGTTCTAATGAGCGATATTTACATATTAAGAAAACACAGTAAGGTTGAACTACAAAAAATAACTAACAATAAAAATAAAATTGTGTTGTGTAAAATGATCCAAAAACTGAATAAACTTTTCTTCTCCATACCACATGGACAGCGTATTTTTGGCGAAACCGAACTTGAAGCTTTCATGTTCCTAAATTGTAAGGTTGTTTGCTAGTGTATGGATGAGTACTACTAGTTTCTTTTATGTTTGTATTGTGTGAAGGATGTGCAGTTAGTTTTGTTTTAATTAAACATCATGTAACCTATAAATGTTGAAAATGCATCTCCTGAATTTGTTGAATTACAGAGCATTGAGCAAAACTGGAATATTTTTGCATTTCCAAATTCCAAACAGAACCAAAAGGCAAAAAGTGTACAACCAATTAACGTGGAAATAGAATTTGCACAAGAGATGTCAGATGGGGAGACTGACAAAAAAAGAGGTTTAAAAAATATAATGAAGCTCGTGATATTTTCCCATAGGCATCAAAAATATATACAACACCACCCTAACCTTTCCTATCATATCAAGTGGTAAGTATACAGCAAAACACAACAAATGGAAAGGCCCTCCATGTACCAACTGTGCAAACAAAAATACATGAATAAACACATACCCCGGCGAGCACCAGAGGCTGAAAAACAACACTGCCCTGCACTCCACAATCATTATTAGTGTTGCTGCCTTCTCCATTCCGAGGAAAAGGCTGCTGTCATGTTAGTACTCAGGAAGAAACTGCAATATTTCCGCTTTACAACAGCATCTTACTTTCCCGTTTTAGTTGTAAGATATGTGTCCGCAAACTACATTGTTTTACCTGTTTTATAGACAATCATGGTTAATATCTGAACATGAGAATTATGCCCATAAGAGAGATGGGTTTATTAATTTATTTACATGCAGGGCTGCAACTGTTGATAGAATATTATTGGCCTGATCCAACAGTGCTTGTTCTTGTGCAGCAACTTTAGCAAATTCAGATACCAGCGAACTCATTCCCTCAGCCTGTACATAGGTAATGGATGTGTCAAAATGAGTGTACACAGTGATAATTATAATGAACAATTAACTAATAGTAGTTCAATGAAAGATTGATGACTATGGTATGTTGGACAAAGTCACCACCAAGCTTCAAACAAAAAACTTCGCACACAAAGGATTATTTGACAAGCACACAATTAAAAGAGCAGAGGGAAGAACCAAATGAAAGCCAATTTATGCAAATGAATCCTAAGTAAGAAAAGTAATCCAAGGAAGTTCTTAAGCATTGGTGTACGAATAGTAATCCTAGTGATAACTAGCATCTGTTTAGCAAGGACTAGCACAGTCTAAAATATAACCTTGGCAAAGGCCAGAGAGAACTCAACGACTCACTCGCAAGGCACCGATTTGGAATAAAATGTTGATTATCTACATGTTTACTCAAAGACACCTAAACTGTTCATCTATCTTGTAGAAAAAAGATTAGCACATATAAGTGAAGATGTATAAAAATTATTGCAAAGATGCTACATTTGGTGCACTGTTGGTTAATAGTATCATGTATCAAAATGGTATGTCAAGGACTATGCTATAACTATGGCATGACCGATGTCGGATTTTAATTCAGTCAAGTTTTTTTTCCGACTTGACTTGAGTCAATAATTTTTTGATGGAACGCTACGAGAGTGAACCTTCAGATGGAACAACAAGCTCATATATGCTAAAAGCTATAGTTTAAATGTTATCACATCGATAATATATTTAGCTGGGAAATCCACCTTTGTCAACAAAGAACAAATCGAAGATGCCATAGCTTGCATTACATCAACTACCGAGCCAACAGCTTCCATGACATCTTGCACTTCAGCCTGTTAGATGGCACCTCATGAATAGAGACTAAACCCTTGTTTTGTAATTATTAAATTGTAAAAAAGCTTATAGCACAAACCCTGGCTCCACCAACAACAGGAAGTCGTAAAGTGCTAGCTTTCAGTGCTTCAATAGATCCAGATAGGGAATTACAATGCTCCATATCCAAGCGATACCACTCCTCAAGGTATGCCATCTGCTTGCGCAGACAATTTAGATGATTAAAGCTTCAAATAAAAATTAATCAACTATGCAAATTTAGGATTCATATCATGCAGTCAATTTCCTTTTTCCACTAGTTCTACAACTAGAAAATCTGTCATTTGCTAAAATATATATTGCTTATAGTTACTTTCTTGCAGAAACCATACCATAAAAATTGTAAGTATCTTAGCAAATAGCAACTAATATTATCTGATCTATATAAAAAAATGAAGCTACCAATGCATCTTTGTGATTTTTAAATAGAGTAAGACAACTGGTTGTGACCTTTGGGAAGAGGCAAACGGCAAAGCCCTCATCCCGTGTAACATATAAATACACACACGTACATATGGAATAGGTAAAGTGAGCCTGAAGCTCGCTTTCCCCAACAAGAGCTTCTTCATGTTTCCCATGACAAATACAGCATATGGACTACAACTAATTAACAATGTACACCTATAAATCAAAATTAAATGGTTTGACGGTCTATTTAATAATATCACTATTGAAGGTGACTAAATGTAAAATAAAATTCAAATTCAGGAACAACATGAAACCATATTACAAGAACCTAGTCACAGTCTTGATAAGTTATTCATATACTAACTGTGAATATATTTTATGACTACATATTACATAAAGGGATTATTATACCTCAGGCCTAGATACCAAAACATAAATATAATTAAGAACCTGCATAGATGAAGACCAATAGTTCAGGCTATGGAGTACACAATGGCATAATTAATTTGCAACGCCCGTCCTCAAATCAATATTTATGTACACACTATATAAAAGCAAAACTTTTGGTAGATAACTAAAATATTTTTTTTACTAAAATTAGAAGAAAAAAACTGGAAATTTCTATAAAATACAAAGATATATATCGTGGTAGGACAGAAGGCTCTCCAGAAATGAACTTGTCACTTGTCAGAGGTTTCCTCCCAAAGGTCATAAGTTATGCACTCACACGGCTCAGATTAGGCGGCCACACAATTGTTTGAGACGGCAACAAACAAGGATATACCATGACCAAGACCCGGATTAGGTCTTTGAGCATGTTAAGAAGTCCAACTTCAACTCTAGCAACTTGCAAACCATATTTTGTCCAGTTTCAAGTTAAAGATGTTTGCTTCAACTTGATTGAAGACACGTCGTTGTGAACTTGTTTGACTTCATCCAAGGAAATAATTATTTCCTCGTGTGCTCTTGCATGACAGATAAATTGTTATAGTACTTGAAATAGTAAAGTACACCAGACAGTATTGAGACATCGCTGCTTTAAACTTCAAATGCAGGCAATGTTCCTCGAGTCCTAGAGAAATAAAAACTAGAAGTCTTCTAGCCACTAAAAGAGTCTTCCTGACATTAAAACATTAACACGGTGTGGTCTTGGAAGACTGGACCTCAATTTATAAATATTGCAACATTGTGCAGAACCTAATAGATTGCATATAGTTTAATGAATGTGAAACCAAGAAAGAGATTTTTTTACAATTCTATAAGTTAAATAATTACTATGAATAAGTCAATAAGACAATAAGTGGTTTGTTTACCTGCCCCTTGAGAATGGAAGTTAGCTTCAAATTTTGTGATAGAAGTTGAAGCTTGATCCTTTTGGTGGTGACAGAATCACGCATTTCTGACATTGTCACCCAAGCATTATAGAGTTTTTTCTGGTGTAGAACAATTATGTTAGTCCCTAAAATTACCAAAAAAAGTACAAACGCAAATTAATTAGCAGAAAATTTGAAGCGATATGCTTATATTATATCAAAAGTGCCTCAGATACAAATAAAAATCATATGTTCAACATTTCTTTCTTATAGAAGAATATATACAAAAACCATATGAATATCCAAAAACCTTAGTCAAGGTAAAAAACCTTACACTTAACAATCATGTGGCACATATTACCGTCTTCTATAATCATATAACAAGTTAAGTGGAATTAATAAACCTGTGCATGCCTCCCAAGGAAGCAATAATATGTTATAATCAATATCAAACTACAGTTAACAACAAGAAAAACATATTTCTGCTATATATGGTCTAGACTCCATTCAATGTTGAGCTAACAATCTAAGATCAACTTTTCTAGCCTATGAAGTAATAAAAAGTTATAAAATATCTATTTTCTGTAACTTGATGTGCACCAACTAGCACCGTGTTGAGCTAACGATGGATAAAGTTAGCATACTCAATGCTAGTCTCACAGTGCACAAAGATGCTCAAATAGTCATTCATTAAGAATTTAACTTGATGTTCATTTCTTGGGTTTATACTAGCAGACTTGCAACTAGTGGAGACTAAATAGAATAAGAATAGCATGTGCAAGAGGCGGCAATGAGGTGGCAGTGTGACCCTACAATCCTATATCTTGCAGTTCTGTTGGTCCAGCCAGCAGGTATGCTGTGCAACTGTACAGAAGTAAGAATTGAATCTTGAAGAATGAAACCTATAACCCAGACAAGGACAGGCTGAGTCCTACCAGACCTACTTAGAGAAAGTCACTGACTCCCTTATAAGCAATAAATAAAGGTCAGATGTAGTAACATGATCTTTCGGTAATTACTTCCGCCATAGTTGAAATATTTTCAAAACCTTTGGGCTATGAACCAATTTTCACCATGCTAATGTCTGGGTATAATAACTAAATTTCCTCAACTTGTAAAGAAAGGAATACAATGTGGATCAGCTAAGCTCTAAATTTGGACAGACTAACCAAAACCTTACCCACTGGAAATTAAATTATGATAACACGAAGAATCAAAAATGAATGCAGCAAATTAGCACTGAAAGCCACAAAAATGGGAAGCAATGGGCAAAGATTTATTTTGTTAGTTTGCAAGAACCTTACTCTAAGTAGACATGTTAAGATGAGGCAACCTAATATATTTTCTGAAGCTAATTTTCTTGCAACTCATGCTTAATCGGAAATTTCTATTTTTCATGCTTAATCGGATATTTCCATTTGCTTCCCACCTATCCTTTAACATATTGATGAAAGTAGTTTGTTGTCTCTCTTTTGCAGACCATGGTTTTTTTTATTTGGATCAAAAGAAAAACACTTTCACATTTACGGCTGGGCATGAAAAGCAACCCGCACTAGCAAGAATACAGTGGATGTAGGTAGAAGGATATTAGTTTATTCGCTTCGGGGGGCAGGTGCCAAAGTACTCATAACAAAGGCATTGACGGTACATCCATGAAGATTCACTCTCTTGTCTAACATCAATTCCTACACTAACCTAAGTTGTACATTTACGTTGCTAAGCATCTTCTTGTATTTTGATATTTCTAAAGATACTAACATTTCAGTTCAGCTTTTAGAGTTTGTAGACCTAAATGGCAAGTGGTTATTTTGGATCATCCTGTAAGCACGTTTTCTATAAAATTCTTTAGTGGTTTATGGTAATGAGCATTCTCCGCTACTTTCCTTTATTAGCCCAGGTTCATTAAACATGACTTAGCAGCCTTCAAAACATTGACAATGATTACCAATAATGACATTGGTGATGACATTGAATCAATGAACTTATGATACTATACGAGCAATGACATACGTCATTGGGGTGAGATGATACCTAAATCACAAAGTCAGAGCTGAACCTGAGAAGTTTTACACTGAAAAGTCATGCTCACTATTCAAGTCACAGAATGACAAGTTGTCAACAATGACTTTTCTTTCACTTTCGATGACAAGATCAAACAAATAGTCTCAAAATTGAAAGCTAGAGGGAGTTTACAAACCATTTTGTTCAAGTATATTTAGGTTCCATGAAATGTATACTAAGGCAAGCAACCATCTTGTTTTTATAAAAAAAACTATCTTATTCATGAATTGAAGGTGCTCCCCTTAAATCCAAACAACCTTGCTATAACTGCTCAGTCAAGAGTGTCACGACAAACCACCATGATAATTTTACAACTAGTTAACCAACGAATTCCTTTTCTAGAGAATTTCTGAACCAGTACCATCTCCAACAGAAGTTCGTCAACTCTAAGTGCTAGAAAATTTATCTACTACAATTCACTTGAATCAATAAAGGCAGCTTCTTCGCACAAAAACATATGAAAATCAAAATTTGACATCCATGCATGTCAGTCCAGATTTCCCCATCAATTACAAGACAGTGTCAGAGAAATAAAATCCACAGCAATTGAAAAAGGACTAAAGCAATTGAGTAAAGCAACAGAATTAGATGGCAAGGTAGCTCACCGAAGAATTCTAGATCACGATAGCATGATTAGAATGAATCTAAATGCCTCTAGGAAATGTCAAAAAAGCAGTTACGAACTACTAAGTGACTAGATCCTAACTACACAACCACCAGAGCAAACATATGGTCTCTAACTCCTTAGCACAACGGCCAAAAAGGCAATGCATAATCTGGTTAAGAAGTTTTTTTTTACCTCTGCCGTCAACCTGTGCACCATCATGGCAGCATCAGTTCTGGCATTAATGAACCGCCACTGCAGATGCCGATTATGCAACAACCTCAAGAGATGTGCTTCCTCAATCCGATTCTCCCCTTTCTTCGCCCTACGAACCTCAGCTGCAAAGCTAATAATCGAAGGGGCGAGCCCGGGCACACCGACCGGCGAAGCACCCAAAGATGCACCACCACCATTCCTCATCCTTGAAGGACTAGCCATAACCCTCCCCGGTGAAGCTGCAACTCGTGACGGTGAAGCAGGTCTAATCGGCCCACGAAGCGGCGAAGCAGCCATCCTCGGCGACAAACTCGTCCCAACACCAGCCCGAGCGGACGGGGATGAGTAAACCGCCCCCTGATCCAACGACTTCCTACTATGTTGCCTACTTGTCTCCTGGAGAAACCTCGCCGGCACGCTAATCCCCCTCGGCAACCCCCTCGACCTTGCCACGAACCCCGAATCCCGCTGCATTCCCGAATTACTCCCGGACGAAACACTGTCACTATCCGACGACGCCGACAGATCCGCCGCGGCGTCAAACGACACCCGTCTCCCTTCTTCAAACACAATCGAGTGGGGAAGCAACCGGACGGAGGAGAACACATTGGGATCCTTCCCGGCGCTGCGGGGCCAGCGGTGCGCGTTCTCTGGATGAAGGTCGGCGTCGGTGGGACGAAGAGGGGTAGAGGCGGCGGGACGGCGGCGCTCCGGCGTATAGCGGCGAGCGGGGCTAGGGTTAGAGGCTTTAGCCTTGCTGGTCCGGTAGAAGAAGGACTCGCCCTGGAAGGAGACGGAGAGGCTACGGGTGGTGGTGGTGAGGGATTTGACCGTCGGGATCTCGGGTAGGTCGGGTCGGGTCCGGTCAACGGAGACGGCCCGTTTGGGGTCGGATCGAAGGAGAGGGGAAGGGAAGCGACGGGAAGAGGAAGCCGTGGAGGGATTTGGGGAGGGGCGGCGACGGGAGGTGGGGTCATTGGACTCGGACGGGGTGAGAGGAGGGCGAGTGGTCGGGGACGGGGACGACTTGGGATTGGGAGAAGGGGAGCGGAGGGCGGCGACCATGGTGGTGGACGGTGGGGATGGGATCACATCGGAGATGGACGGTTGGATGAAGTTGGTGGTGGTGTGGAGTGGGTTTGGTTTGGGGGGTTTTTGAGGTGGTGTGGCGTTTTTGCTGCTTTGTTAAGCGAAAGGGAGGAGAGAGAGAGAGTGTGTGTTTGTGTGCGCGTTTTGTTTTTAGAGAGAGAGAGAGAGAGAGAGAGTATAACGGTTATAAATGGGCCTTCTCTGCTCAATCTCAGGAGAGGAGTGTGTTTAAGTGGGCCTTTTTCACATTCCACCTTGTCCTTTCCGGAATTTGCTGCCTCACCGTTTGTTTTTTTTGTAGTTCCAAAATTGGATTAAAGGTAAGCTGATTTCGTTAAATAAGACAAACTTCAAGGAAGAGTATATTGTTGCATTGTTGCAAGGATGATCTATTATATTGTGTTAGTTTTATTTTTTTTGCACAAGTTTGTAGGAGTCATTTTGTGCACCATAATATACCAATGTCTATTAGAATATATTTGAGGGTTGTGTTTACATCAATGTATCTGTCAATTCTTTCCAAAACTAGAATTGAGTCTACTATGTTTTAAGAGATTATTTTCATTACATTGCAGTTGCGAACACAAAGTGATCTTCCCTAACTGAGAAAACATATGTCATCAAAATTCCCTATTAGCACTACTCTTATTCAAATCAGCAAATTGCAATACAAGAACTAACTTTGTTTTTGAAGTAAGATAAATTTAAACGTTTTTTTACTTAAGGGTATTATGAAAATAATATTTAAAAATCATATGTTTAGGGAGGTAATTTTTTGAAGAGTCCCTGTATATTCGTGTAGAAATTACATTTGACATTTTCATTGTTGACTTTTGATTAATACCGTAGACGTAAAGTCTTCAACTAATATACCGTAGACGTAAACTCGTCGGACAATTATTCTTTACATTTTCAATATCACTCGTTATTATTTGCGATAAAAATGTGTAAAAAGATATCCAAACAGGTAGATATGCACAAGTCTTGTCTTAAAAATATTCTTGTTCATAAAGTCCAATACAGTTTGATGTCTTCTCCTCGACATGATCATTGATCCTCAGGATCGTCTTTATGCATCATGTCACAATCAATCATCGAGAAATGTGTATATTTCTTACGAACGTTTTTATATAATGATATAAATGATAATTAATCACATCAACGTGGGTCTCCTTTACTCTTAGAAAGTTCCTTTACAACAACTCAAAATTTTCTAGAGATAATATCAAAGTGAACATTGGCAAGCGTATTATCCACTTTTCTTCTGTATTTTCGTTTAATAATGACAATAATATTGCTGCACACATAGCTTAGAATGGAAAAAGCAACTTGATATGCAAATTTAGAAAAGTGACTTATTTAGGTTAGGTAGCATACCGTAAACATCGAACTTAATTAACTCATTACTTAGTTGAAGTAATTCATACCTTTCAGTATCTACAAAATCACAAGGGAACAAAGATTGTGTATTAGTTACTTATGGAAAGGGGGGGGGGGGGGGGGGGGGGGGGGGGGGGGGGGGGGGGAAGTGAACTAACTTGTTTTTGAAATTAACCATATGTTCTTGATCTTTATTCTTCTTTCAAACCTAAAGAAAAGTTCACAAACGTAATTGCAACTTTTAAGTAGTACGATTTCACCTCCATCCTCGTTAAGTAGCTAATACATTTATTTGGATTTTTATTTACACAAAGTGAGAAGGACGAACATGCTTCAATAAGATGACATTTATTTGGATAAAATATCGTGGAATGAGTCCGATATGATGTGAAATTTTATAAATTCTCGCGTTATAATTACATAAAAAAACTTCGTAGGGATAGCTTAGGAATATTACAATTTGTTTAGGGACAGATTTGCAAATGACGCTGTAATTATACCTCTCTTACAGCCTCATTTATGTATATTATATAAATTTTATTGTGAGGAAATATTATCATACCTAACCTAACCTCCTGAGTTTTGGTTTATGTTTAGCACGAAAATAGAAGAACATGCTTTGCTAATAATAATATAATGGGCATTCATGTCGGAATGATGTTTTGCTCGAGGAATTTGCATTGCATGGCACAAGCAAGGAATATATCGTGAGATATAAAAATCATTTCATGAAAGCGTGTGTATTCTCTTATTAATACGTCTTCTAAAGACTTACAATTATCACATGAATTTTGATTTCAAAACACTCAGGTCAGATTGCATCATGAAGTTCAAATTGAGTACGAAAAGCAAGGAAAAAAACATTAATACTGGTTTAATTGACAACATCAGATTTCATAGTTTTCAAAAATAAAAAAGGTATGCATTGCTTTTATTATGCACAAAGCACAACTGTTTTTATTCCAAAGAAAAATAATGTACAATATATGTATTCTATCTTATTCTAACTTTTCTTTCAAAAATGTTTTGTGTTTTTCAATAATATATTTTGTGTTTTTCAATCATCATTACATTGTTATTTTTATTCGTGCCACTGAAAAGTTAGGCACATTCTGACGATGTCATTATTTTTTCACGTATGTCACTCTGATAATATTTTTTTGTTAACGTAATGTTCCATTAATGGATTTAATAAAATTAATATTTTAATAGTAATATTTATAATTTTTACTCCACACTAATAAAAATATTAAAATAATATTTAATTGTAGAATTTTCAAAATCACTCTCAAGTAATCTAAATAACTTTCAACTCTTTATAGTTTGTAAATTTTATGACATATTCCCTAAATAATTTAATAAACATTATTTACCTCTTTTATCCATCTTATGTTCTATCTTTGCTTGGATTTGTTCTCCCTACTTCTTTCCTAGGGATATCAATGGATCGGTTCCGCTTCAGGTACTGGGAGAACTAGAAATTGTTCTGAATTCTATTTGGGTACCTAGAACCGAAATGGATCCGGCACAGTTCCCAACTTGGATACCTAGAAGGCTAGAACTGAATCCGGTGAGATCATGGATGCTTAGAACCATATCTAGTACCAAACCCGTAAAATTTTACCATGCTTTTTTTCATTTTTTACAACAACATTTTAGGGTTAATTTTTTATTTTAATAATATCTCGATTATGTATCCAAATTCAGTAGCTAGAATCAAAACCGAGTCAATTATGAAATTGAATAATTAGATCCGATCCATATCCGTTTTATCCTAATTCGATACCACCTTATCGAGCTTGATTTTACGAATTCCGCCTAACCATTGCACCCCTACTCTCCCAGTCTCCCCTCTCTTGTTCGAGCTCTCCTTTTTTTTTCGCGCCAAATCCAAATCAAATCACAAACCAATCCAAATCCAAATCAAATCACAAACCAAATACAAACCTAAATCCAATCCAAAACAAACGAAATCCACATCCAAATTCAAATCAAACCCAAACCCCACCAAACCCAAACCTCAAAAATGGATTTAAGTTCGCTCCTGGGGGACTTCGTTCGTGATATTCGTGGTGGTCCTGCTGGTGTTCGCGTGGCTGTCGAGGTGGCCGGAGGGAACAAGGTGGTGTACTACCCGAGTAGGATTTTCAAGGGTTTGGAGACGTGGGATGGGAAGGGGTTGAGGAACCCTTTTGCGTGGGTTAAGGAGGCCGTTGGGGCCAAGGAGGAGGAGATGTTGTTGCCATGTTAGGGGTTGATTCGGCTGTTTACCTTGTCTTTCTCTGCTCAAGAAGAATTGGGTTCGGGAAGTTGGTCTATGTTGCTGTTTGTTTTGTGTTTCTCAGCGAATGTTGGATTTTTTTTTTTTTTTTGTGATATTGACTTTGTTGGGTGGTGAGACTTGAGAGTACAAATAACAACGTCGGTAGTCGGGGCGTCCTACATTCTCTCTCTCACGTCAGTTTTTATCTATGTCACGTCAGCTCACTCAACCCACGCAAGAGTACTCCTTAATCATGTCCGTTCTACCCCACCCACCATACACTCTTTTTCTTCGACATCATTTCTTAATTAACAATTTTAATTATCACACAACATTTAACAAATTACATTTTATATAATTCTAATTCAATAAATAATTAATTTTTATTTTAATTAATTAACATTAATAATTAATAATTAATAATATTAATCATTATTAAACCACAAAAAATGAAATATTTGAAATTTGAATATTTGAAACGCGTGTGAATACACAGTACCTTCGTGAATGCACAGTTTACGCGTAAATGTACAGTATACGTGTACGTGAAAAGTAATCTGTGTGATTGCACAATATACGCGTGAAAGAAAAGTAGTTCGCGTGAATGCACAGTATACGCGTGCGTGAAAAGTAATTCGCGTGACTGCACAGTGTATATTTTTCTCTATATATATACCTTACATAAAACACAACTTACATCTCATATCTTTTCCACAATCCATCCTAATTGTTGCTAACTAAAACAAAACACAACGTTACAATGTCTTCTCCATATTACAACTGTTCCCCCCATCGTCCACAATCAAATCCGCGTCCACGCTATCCACAAGGATACCTCTCACGTCCATTTTACCAACAATCATTCCAACAACCAGACTTCTCCCACTACGCACCACCATTCCCACCACCGGACCAAAACTCATCATTCCCACAATTCTCCCACTACGCACAACCAGACCAAAATTCATCATTTCCCACAATTCTCTCAATATGCACCATCATTCCCACATAATCAACTACAATTCCAGATGTTTAGCCGACACATGTCTCAACCAAGTAGTCCGAGTATGGCGGACAATGAAGAAGAGGGTCACGACGATAATGAGTCCCCACCACGACACACCGCCACACCACCATCACCACCTCCACAGCGACGCCGCCGCAAGCGAGTCCAAACCGCCAAAGCCAATCTGAAGATGTGGACTACATCTGAGGACGAGAGACTTGTCTCTGCATATATGGAAATCAGTTGTAATGCGATGACAAGGACAAACCAGAAGTCTACTTCATTGTGGGTCAAAGTGAAACGTGTGTACGACATCTCCGTGGAAGGCACAAGCCTCCCCGAGAGGAATGCAAAGTCCTTAAAAGGACGGTGGAGGAGAATTGTACCTACTGTGAACAAGTGGGTTTGGTGCTTCTATCAGGCGTTAAGACGGAAAAGGAGCGGCCAGAATGACGACGATGTTGTCTGGCAAGCGCACGTGATCTACGAGCAAACTCATGGGCCTAAATTTCTTTATTTTGATGTTTTGGTCATGTTGCGTAGGTACCTAAAATGGGAGTCTGTGATATCCGGAGCTAATGTCGTACGTGTTGACTGGGAGTCCCCGGAGTTTTACAATGAAAGTAGTCCCCAGTCAGGAAATCTTGGGAAAAGAAAGACCACGGATGGCTCCACGACGCAATCACCCTCGGATGCAGAAGAGCTGACGCCGGGGTCGTCTACACACCCAGAAGGTGAGATGAATGCCAAAAAAAGGCTAAGAGTGAATTACGCCCCGAAGGCGATATCGATGTTAGAGAGCTTGCACGCAGCTTCGATACACCGCCCAAGTCAGAGAAGATGGTTTCTCCAAGCAGGAGGAGTTAGCGGAAATGAATTTTCAGAGACATTTAAAAAAAACTAAGTTGGACATGCTTCACTCTCTGATGAGGAAGGACAACCCGACGGAGAATGATCAAAAAGTAATTGATAAGCTCCTCCCTTGGACAGAAGAGAATCAGTACGTGTAGTTTGTTGTAGTCTGTATTTTGTATGGTTTGTATTTCTTTTGATTTGTATTTTGTGTAGTTGTTGTAGTTCGTATTTCAGTATTATTAATGTATTGTTCTTATGATATTGTCGTATTAATATATATTCTATTTTAAGCGTTAAATATGGATTTACATTTGTTTATTTAATGTATATATTTCAAAATTAATTCAATTAATTACACCAAAATTTATTACCTCAAATTAATAACAAATACACAATTTATTAATAACAAAACCTCCACTAAATACTTAAAATCAAAAAGAAAAAAATTGGACGAATGGGGAGGGGACACGTGCCCCCCACCCGAGGGTTCCCCGGGCGTCTGCCCGGAAGGCCCAACGCTCGGGCAAACGCATGGGTGGGTGCTCTGGGCGGGCACCCGAGGGGCGCCCGGGCGAGCACCCCCCGTTAAGGGTGCCCTTGAGAGTGGCGTTCTGGGTTTTGCAAAGAGAACGGAGAAGAAAGAGAACAATGTAAGAGACACAATAAAATGATTATTAAGTTATTATATTATATATGGTAGATTTTGTAAATATTAAATTTATTAAGTCCAAAACAATAACATGGAAATATAATAACATCAATAGAACAAGCATAAATTTTCAACGACACTAATAGAAATAACAATTTAACGATTACAGAAAATGAAATATAGTATTTTGTTGTAGAACGTAAGTGTATAAGTGGGGCGGGGTAAAAAAAACTAACTACCCACGTTGGCTAAGGGTGTACTATGCGGATTTGGCAGATAATTCTTCGATGAAAGTTAAATACAAAAATCAATATATTTTCGTTAACATTTGTCATTTTGATTATGTCAAATACAAAAAAAAAATCAATCGATGTATTTTTTAAAGTTATATTTCAAAAGATTAAAGCTAAATATAAAAAAATTAAAACTAAATACAAAAAAATCAAACAAAATACAAGAATTACTTATAGTACGAGTTGGCGGATAATTTTTTTGTCAAACAAAATAATCTTTCTTTTACTGAACTGCTAAACATCGCCCCAAAATTACTTAAATCGCCCCTTGAAATTACCAAATTGCCCTTCATCCTATTTTTGCTTATATATCTCACAATTTCACTCTTTTTTCAAAACTTTCTTTTCCTATACCTACTACAGAAGATTAGGAATGTCTCGGAGGCCAGGCAAGCAGTCAGCAGTTCCCCCGGTGTACCCGTATACGGTAACCTTACTTTATTTATTTGTTTTTTAAAAAAAATTAAAAAAAGTGGTCGGCGTCCGAGGGAGACGCCCCCCGCATGGGTCTGGCGTCCCCGCATGGGGGGAGCGGCTTCCGAGGACGCCAGATCCATGCGGGGGGCGTCTCCCTCGGACGCCGACCACTAGCGGGAGACGTCTTCCCGATGGAGGAGACGTCTTCGGCAGACGTCTCCCGCAAAGAGGAGGTGTCTCCGGCAGACGTCTCCCCCAAAGAGGAGGCGTCTCCGACAGACGCCTCCACCATACGGGAGGCGTCTCTCGCAGACGCCTCCACAATTTTTTTTAAAATTATTAAATCTGATAATTACTTTAATAAATTGTGATAAATCTGAAAATTTAATTTAACAAATTCTTATTAAGTTTAACATTTGTGATATTTAGTTTTAACAATTTTTTATTTAGTTTAACAATTGTTTTAATTTAGTTTAACAAATTTTGATTTAGTTTAACAATTGTGATAATTTAGTTTAACAAATTTTGATTTAGTTTAACAATTGTGATAAATATGATAATTTAGTTTAACAAATTTGTAATTAAAATTTCAATTAATAGTCATCGGGTCACAGTGGAGGGAAATGCAAGTCGATACCATTACACGCCTTCCGTTCTTTAGAGGATGATTCAGCACCGCGTCATCCACGTAGACGGGGGATATCTGCTTCGGTCAGGAGGGAGAGAGAGGCATTACGTCGTCGTGAGGAGGATGATGATTCCTTCGATATTCCATGCGCAAGGTATCCCATGAGAAGTCAGAAAAGCGCACTCACAACGATATTCAACTTCATCATCTAACTCTTGCATTCTTTTAACCTCCTGACTCAGCAATTGCAAGCAGTGATGCGAAACTCGACCATTTATGTGACGATATAGAGCATGTCCGAAATTAGTCAAATTTTGCCGTCTCGAGTCTTCAAGAGTGTTTCGAATATTCGTCAGCTGCATTTCAATAGCCGCGTTGACGCGCTCGAAAAGAGTGTCCAGAGCTGCAGTCGATGTAGAAATCCACTCTTTTAGAGCCGAATGAGCACTTTCGACCCTACAATTCGTGGTGTTCCCAAAATGAAGGACTTTGTTCATCCAATTCAGCACAAAATTTTCTTTATGCACCAACCACGTGGTGTCCAGATACTCCGTGATAGCCGGTCACGATCTATACAAATCTTTCAGAGCATACACAGCTCTATCATACTCGGCTTCTGAAGTAGAAAGCATGATTTTCCTCCATCTTCCACGCCTCAAAGTCTCTGCCATCTGCTTATTTTTGCCAAATACGTGGTATGCGTAGTTCAATACGTCTTTGTTGATGTGTCATGTGCAGAGTAAATGAGCAGAGTCAGGAAATACCTCTCTCACTGGTCGCATAAGGCCTAACTCCCGGTCTGTTATTATTGCAGTCGGGCTGACAATCCTCAATAACAGATCTCGCAACTTCTCCATCACCCACAGATAACTGGAGTAAGTTTCATCCATCAAAATCGCATATCCAATAAGGAAATTCATGTTTGGCCTTATGCGATAACGAAAAACTGGCCTTATGCGATAATGATTGGTGTGACCCCAATCATTTCGAACAAAGGCATATTATACTTGTTCGTCTTGTAAGTCGAATCCATGCAGATAACGAAAGGATATGTCCGCAACAACTGGACTGACGTCGGATATGCCAAAAAAACGTTAGTGACGACATCAGTTTCTGGATCCGCCATAATCCAATGTAAGTACTCACACTGCACTGCTTGATAGAGAAACTGCTGGACGGGATTCCGGTCTTCAGATTTTGTCCTCCTCATGTAATCTCTGAAATTATAAATATGCCTTTGATTTGGATTGTCCTCCGGGAATTTTTCTTTTACTGCCTTCAAGATGTTCCGTGGTTTTGTTTGCGCCTCAGTCATATCACGAACAATCTTCTTCGCCCCAGAACTTAGACCACTAATTTGACGATGACCCTCTGGATAAACTGTCAGTCTGTGGTTGTGATGTCCATGAGCACTATTAAAAACCACAACCCATCCATCACGATCTCGTCGCTCCACCACTTTTATTAAGAAACGGCAACCGCAACCCTTTCTTTTGGTGTTTCTTCGAAGTGCAGTATCCATATCCCGAGACTCCATTTGATTTCGTCGGTCGCATCTCAAATAACAATCCATCCGACTATCTGATCTTGTTTTGTACGACGACACGACCAAAAAAAACTCAGCTCCGATAGCTACTTGTTTGACCCATTTACATGCTTCATCGATTGTTTCAAAGATTTGTGTAGTTTGAAATAACTCACTGTAATCCACTCCATCACCACCGAAATCTTCCAACGGAACCTACAAAAAAAATCGAAATTAAAAAAATCAAAAAAATTCCGGGCGTCTGTATTAAACGCCTACCCCATGGGAGGGGCATCTGAGTTAAACGCCCTTCCCAAGGGTGAGGCGTCTGCGTAGGACGCCTGACCCTAGGGAAGGGCGTCTACTACAGACGCCTTACCCAAGGGGAGGACGTCTACATAAAACGTCTCTCCCATTGCGTAGGCGTCTGCGTTAGACGCCTCGGCCAATGGGAGGACGTCCTACGCAGACACCCTCACCTTGGGGGAGGCGTCTAATGCAGACGCCCGACCCAAAATTTGCCCCGCGCCAGACTTACCTCACCGGATGCATCACCCTCGTCAGACATTTTCGTGGTGTTTTTACTGATAAATTATGAATATACAAGACCGTAGGCCTAATTTATAGACCGTAGGCCTAATTTAAGTAGTTTTGGGACGACGTTTAGTAGTTCTCTTCTTTTTTCATACAACTCAAAAGAAAAAAAATACAATAGCAGAAGTCAATCGAGCAGTCCAAGTCAAGCCCTTCCCCGTGCAGATTAAACATCGACGAATAAAAATGATATGTCATCACTCATCAATATAAACAAATATTATCCGAACAGGTGTTGGAACCCAACGGCACCGAAATGTTTTTTCACTAAATGCCAAGCCATGCATGTGGACACCAAAACCTCCATATATATTAGTACGTACTCAAATATATCATATGCACTTAACTTAATTAATACATATGTGATCTCCATATTAAGGTTAGATCAATATAATTGATTGGTTACATACTTCAAGCTGAACTGTGGAAGAAGCTTCACTTCATGATTGCTTGTGTGTAAACTACCAGAAGATAATGGACGAATACATGAGTTGGGGAATTGGAACTTCGAAGTGTACAACAGAAAAGACAACAATTCCCAAGTATAGCATGTGGATGTAGTGCTTCACTTCATTTACTGGGCTAGAGTGAGAATGTTGTATAAATCATGTTCTCTACTCCTTTTCGAATTTTCTTTGCACGACACAATATTATTGATTTGAAAATAATTAATTACCAACCAAAATGGGAATGGACCTGTAGTTGAGGAGTATTAAGTAGCATGATCTAACCAACCAAAATGGGAATGGACCTGTAGTTGAGGAGTATTAAGTAGCATGATCTAACCAACCAAAATGGGACAATGCAATAGTACAAACCTAACCAAAACTTGTCTTGTTGGTTAGGAAGTTGAGGACATAATTGGTTGACCAGTCTTTCAAACATAACGAGAGTGATGGGTTTTGCTTTAATTGTTCTACTCCTCAAGGAGCTCATGAGCCACCCAACCATATATACTATTTCTAGCTAGCTAGTAGAGATCGGCATGCCTCTTTTCTCACGCCTCCTTAACCCCCCTATTACACTTAGCACTAAGTTATGATGCTATTAATTAATTTCCATAAGGAACGTGTTCTTATTTAATAAAAGGATGCCATGAGTTTTTGACAAGGTGCATCTTTACCAACCCTTACTTAGTTCTAGGCTTAGGTTGTGGTTGGAACAATCTCCTAAATTTGCTTTCCAAACAAAACCATCTCCTAAATTTTAGCTTTTACAAAGTCAGCAGTGCTGTTTGATTGGACTGTTCCTTGAGTTCAGCTTTACAAACTTCAATGGAACTTTCTTTCAGAAAAATCCAATAAATATTTTAGTTAGATAAGATCTAAAATATTGTTTAAATTTTAAAAGTAGACGAACAAGACTTAGAGTCTAATCCTAGAGTCAGTGGTTTGAGTTTCAACTATTTTGTCAATTACGCCCTTTATAATGCACTGAAGTATTGCTTCTTAATTTTCTACGTAGTAGGTTCCAATATACGAAGAATTTTTTCTTACAAAAAAAGATATGATCGTATTAAAAGTGCTATAGAAATAACCTTAACGCCTCATGTAGTATATATATAAAAATGCTAAGACTTAGACATGTAGGTAGCTTTATCAGAGGCATTCTTGGTTAACGTATAGTTCACGAACTGAAAAATTATAAATTACGGAAGAGGCGGTCATGATCATGAGAAAATATGACAGTGACAATTTAAGGTATTGCATTAAGCTTAACATAATTTTTAGTTCAAAGTTGTTTGCTTGTCAAAGGGACAAGGTTATTTGAAGGTTATCCAAAGTAAAAGCACTGTAGTAGTGTGTATATCCACATCCATTGTAGTTTAGCCTCAAATCTCAATGACCAGTTAATCAAGTTAGCTTTGAAGCTACTAAAAAGTAAAAACCTTTTAATGGTCTTTTGAGAGATTTGTATCATGATTGCTTAACTGTGATATAGCTACTAAATTAAGAAAATGGGATTTACTTATTAGACCAGCCAATTTGTTGCATTTTGAAGATACACGAAAGTAGAGATCCGTGTGTCCTTAATTGAACTCAGGACAACTAACAAGCTGGTAATCTAAAGTCCCTAAGTATGATTTGACTATTTGAGTTCTCAACTTTCCACCACTTAAGTATATATCCACACGATTCTAAAATCTTAGTGCTGTCAAAAAAAAAATGTTCTAGTTTTGATCCTATACCATCTCATTCTCATGAATATTAAGTGGTATAGGGAAAAATTGGTATGTAGACTTAACAATTAATGACACCATGGGTTATATAATACCGGCTGAAATATTCCCAACAAATGATTTAAACATGGTTTTGCTTTTATCAGTGTGTTGATTTGAACTGAAGCAACATTTTTTTCGCAACATTAATGCTTTGCTCATGTGTGGGATGGGCATCTTGTATAACTTGTAAGGCCACTAATTTTTTTGTTTTGATTTTTTTTAAAATTAGTTTTAATTTTTATTTTTGAAAATTTGTTTTCTAATTTTTTTAAATCTTTCCCAATATCGACCTCAAAATGACCTGGAGGAGAGAGATGAGTTGTGGTTATGAGTTGAATAGTATAGAAAAGAAAGTCGGTTGGGAGAAAAAAAAACTGATGTGGATGAGAAAGAAAGCTGATGTGTAAGAGAAATAATGCTCGTGACCAGGTCGTGAAGGTCACGATTAAGGATGATCTAAGTGAGGCCTTGGGGTGTCAATGAATGTTCGAAATTCCGAAATTCGTTCGCGTCCGGTTCGAAAAATATTCGGTCCGAACATTATCCAATCCGAATAATATTCGATTCGTGTAATATTCGGGACATGCGAATATGAATATGAATATTGATAGATCTGATTCGAATAACATCCGATCTGAGATTGGATATTTGTATTATAAGATTTGTATCCATATTTGTATCATATACTTATACAATATATTATTATACCTAGAAGTACTCATATTTCAATCTTATGTGATTATATTTTGAATGTATAATTTAAATTTATTTATTCAAATAAAAATACATCTACTGATCACATTTATTCCATCATTGAATATCGTTATCATTTTCAGAATATGTAGTTAGAAGTTAAGATAGAGTAAATTAATATTTGAAACCAAATAAAGTTATAAACGTGACTATTTATAAGAATTTGTCTAAGTGAAAATGAAAAATGTTATAAGGGGATGAATTATGTTTACGGATGCAGATATTATCAGCATCCGTTCCGAATCCGTCAAATATCCGAACGGATATAGACTTTTCATATCCGCAAACAATACGTATCCGTATCCAAATCTGTAAATTTCATACGGATACGAATATAAATATAACTATATCTAATCCGTATCCGATCCGTTGACACCCTAACGTTGGTCGAGATGTAGCCAAGTACATGTCGTCCAATGCGAGTAAGAAACGAGTGGACGCTGAATGTTGACCCTTGACATCATTATCTAGGATATTTTAATAATATAATCATGATTCAAACCCTTGCTTTTTTGTATAATGATAATTCACAGCTATGTGCCTCTTTTCCTTAATTGTTGTGAACATTATATTATATATCTTTGAGTCCTAATATAGTTCGTTTCTTATATGTAATATGTAAAAGAAAAAATATTTATATTTAAATTCTCAACCTAAAAGCTTTTACTAAGCATTATTTTCTTTAAAGCTACCGTTAAAACTCAAAAACTGAAAAGGATGAATTACAATATGTTCCTATACATGCATAGTTCCGTGAAGCAAAATATCAAGTCATATACAGTTCAAAAAAGTAACTAAGATGTAATATTTAAAACATTCAATAGGAAAAATAAGCATCGAAGTATAATTTGGAGGGACAAACTAGATAGTAAATTTAGCTGTCAAAACATGTGTAACTAGCTTCTAATATATTCAGACCACTTTTGTTTCTTGTAAACATTTAATTTAATCTTAATTTTACTCCAAAATAGCCTCATCTATCTTATAATAAATTCACATGGATTCCACACCTATAAATAACACTGAATTCGCAAAATTAAAGAATTTCACAAGACTATATATATATATATATATATCATATAGACTTTTGAGTTCTTTATCGCATTTGAGACTTTTGAGTTATATATATATGCATTATTTTCAATTAAACCATATATACTAAGTCCTCCAAAATCTAAACCTGTTGGACTCACCAGCAAACTCCATATATATAGAATAGAAAATTGCACTTCCAAATTCGATACCCAATTCCACGCCAATGGTTGAGATTCCTCTAACCGAGAATATACAACTCCATATATAACTCATTACCCACTGTCCAGACGACAAGTGTTTGTTTAACAAGTGTTCGTGAGTTACACACTCCAAAATCAAGTTGCTTTCGGCAGAACCAACGCACACTACTTGTTTAGAAAACATGGAGAAGCTGACAGATTTCTTTGATATTTGTTTGCAATCCAAAGTTTTCTTAAAGTGGCAAGAGAAGTATTATAGTCGCCAAACTAGTCAACAACATCAAAAAAAAAAAAAAACTTACACGCGGAAATCCGAATTACTTGGTACAAGAAATCCACAAAAATCTGAGACTTAGGGAGTAGGAAAATATTCGATTGTAGATAAATTACAACTAAGGTAGTCTATCTGAACATATTACACAAAATATATATTACGTGCTGCTAGACTGCCTAAAGGAGAACCCATATACAATCTAAATTCCACAAAATATCGAGGACAACTCCATTAATTAATACCTTCAAATATATCGTAAAAACATCATTATTCATTTATTTCTCCTACCAAATATATATGCGTATGTATTTTCAATTCGACCAGCGCTTTATAAATTTCTTTAGCAAAAGCATTTTAATTCAGACTCAAATTAAGTACATCAAATTGCATGGGAAACTGTTTTTTTTAAATTCAATTGGTACTATCGTCTGATAAGAATGAGAATCATTTCATATTTTAAAATAAAAAGTACAGTATAATACGGCAATAATTAATATGGTTTTTAACATGTAGCTAGGTTTTGTGTTGCTGTCTGACTTAATTAACTATGGCCTCAAATCTTTCTCTCCTATATATTTTCTTTTCACGTGGATTTTTTCGTATATATGTCATGTAAGTATGTAACCACCTTATTTATTTAATTATATATCAGTAAGTTCATCCTCACTTTAAAATATATAATGTTATGCCTATTCATGCTACCTTGTAGTATTATATGACTTGGAATTTTTTTCATCTATTCCTTCCATTGTGACCATATCTTGGTCATCTTCTCTGCTCTGAGCTTTTGCAAAACTTAACTTGTAATTTCAAAATATCACTACAAAATACATTTTCTGTCACAATTAAACTTTTCTTTAGCGCAGTTGTAGTAACACCCTTCAGTTTTAACCTTTTACATTCATACCCTTCATTACAAGAAATATATACACATGCAAATAACTCTTAAGAAAACATTCTAAATACTTAACAGCCCATCACTAGACGAGGACCACGGGATCTTAAATTTACAGATGGACATGTCTCTCTCTTTATCATTCCATGTGAGAAAAGAGAAGCAAAAGGTGCATCATATATGCTCATGCATGAGTGCCCACAAAATTCACCACCACACTGTTAGTGTTCTTATTAGAAAATCATGATTGCAGCTCACAATTGTCAATTGGTGTTGGTGAGGTGTTGATGGCAAAAGTTTTTGGGATGCATAGGTTGGCACAAGCACACATGCAGAGGATAAGCACTTGGGCAGGTAAAGAGTGGCAAAGTGATTTAAAGATGTTAGTGTTAGGTTTGTTCGAGTGACTAGCTTTTTTGCCTTCTTTGTGTCTTGCGTTTTGTAATTTGCAAAATCACCCAAACGTTTGTAGATCTACCTTAATGGGTTATAATGGCTACGAGCATATGAATTTTACATGTAAAAATAGCAACTTGGGAGAAGTTTGTCCATGGCCAAAGTAACGTCTGGATGTAATTAGATTTTTGGGTGAGACAAGGCCACATCAGCTCCTAACCACATACTTTGGAGGCATCCAAAAGTGCCCTTAGCATGGTTTGATAACAATAATATCCGAATCGCAGTTAGTGTAATCTATGATTCCTAGGAGATTCAACTTTTAAGTTTTTGATAACAAAATGTATTGACTTTCTATTTAGATTCTTAATTGTTGTGTTGTGATAAGGAAATGAAAACGATATGTATAGCATGTCCATAGTTTTCATGCACCACACATTTCCTGTAGTTTCAAGATAATAAATGGTATATCTAAGTGTCTGAACTTGCAATATTGAGTACATCAGTCTCACATTATAGAAGAATCTAGTTTTTTTTAAAGTTGGGATTAGGTGAAGAATCATCCCCTAATTTGGCCATGTGGTCAAGAAAAAACAAACCAGACTTGGAATGGAAAACTCAAGATTCCATAATCCTAAGCAAGTAGGCAAACAGTGCAGAAGTGAAGAGAAGAAACAATATGAATACTTCTGCTCCTTATTCCATTTAATCCTAATCAAGCTTCACTTAATGTTTTGTCAAGCAAAAGAGAGAGGTTGGAGTTTTTACAAGTGGTTGGACCAGTTGGTCCTTATCTTAAAGGTAGGTATAATGTTAGATGTTAACTAACCTTTACTTCTAAATTGTTGTTTGTCAAATTTAAACCTTTATTTAGAAGCTTGATGTTCTGAAAGCAGAAAGCATAACTTCAAGTGAAGACATGCTATAAGATATTGATTAAGCATACCCACAGGCCACAGATTGTATATGACTAGTCATTAAGTGCTTATATAACTTTTTAATTTTAAAAAGGGCAATACGAAACCAAAGCAAAAAAAGGAAGGAACGTAAATGCTCCCGATTGGTTTAAGGTTATTCTACAGATTTTTTTTTGGGAAGTGTTTTAATTTTTTTTATTAATTAAGCTCCAAATTATTTTATAGTATCACGGATTAATGTTAGATGTAAGTTGCAAACCTCCCTTTCAGCAGGTTCTTAGGTTGTCAAACACTTCGTCTGAGGGATTGTAGACTTGCATTTATTCGATAATGGAAATTTGAATTACTGCTAAAACAATACATGTGAAGCCACCAACAGTGAAGTATTTTGATATGGACAAGCAACTCAAATCATTTTTAGTGAGTTTGAATGTAGCAGCACTCTTATATAATGTTTGGACCTTCTATTTGATCAAGATCTTTTGTATTTCTTGTAACTTTCCTGTTATTAATGCAGAATTTTTAGCCTGGTCTATCTTCGAGTTTGTTAATAAATATAGTCCAAGTCCTAACTAAAAAGATATATTACAAAATTGCAATTAGTCATATCATTTATTTAGTTATTGAGCTGTTAGATAGAAAATTGCAATTAGTCAAATCATTACATTCCCAATTTCTCCACAGACGACCTTTATTTTCAAATCCTTATATCAGAGTCAGATTTAATGTAGCGTAACTGTGATGACATCAGCCTAATGTGAAGGAACAAAAGTATCCTTTCACGCTCTATTTTGGTTTGTTTTTTCACTACGACGTTAAATTTGAGTTTATAAATTTTTAAAAGACTATTTCAGGTCACAAAATGTATAATTACACGCAACATTTCAAGTGCTCAATAAAATAGAATATCAACCTGTACAACTGTACAAGGCGGCCGTAAGACAATTATGATTTGAAAAGATGGGAAGAAGTACAGAATATTGTATTATATAATATACATACCTTCAAATAATCATGTACGAAATTGTATTTGTGATTCTTAATTCTACAATTTCTAAGCTTCACGGATTGACTTTCGAAAACTACCGTGTCAGCGTGTATGGACACTGACGCATGTAATATAAATATTACGGATGTTATTAATATACAATGCGTCTTGCTTAGAAGGTATTAATAGATTGTTCCATTTTAGTCCAAAGCTATAAAGAACTATATAATTCATGCTTTTCAGAGTCCAAACTATTTTATAAGCATCATATAAATTAAAATAATCAAAGCCAAACATTTATCTCATGATATTGAGATTTGGTCTTTGATTTTGAGTCTTGACTTATCTAACTTTAGGTGTTTACCAAACTGAACTAGCTCTACTTCGTTGGAACAAACTCGAACCGGGTATTTATTTTTTAGGGGCCTTCACCTTAATTTCTTTTGAGCGATGGATTGGATCATTTTTGTATGTTAAGCCACATTATCCTTAATGTTTGGGGCATCATTGTATTTGAGTAGATTTTCTTTATATTTCATTGTGATCATAAGTACTTTTATGTATTCTTGGAAACAAAATCTATTTATTCATACTGAATCGGACAATCATGTATAAACCTACTCAATCATAACAAAAAGCATGCTCCAGAGTTTCAATTAAGAATCCGAGTGGAGCCCAATTGTTGTCAAATTCAGTAAACAAAGTTGCAACTTTGCCAGAGCTGAGATGCTACTTAATTTAGGGGCAACACCTGCACTTCAACTGCTGCACTCCAGAGCCACTGATTAATGAAATTAATTAGATTCTACATGTGGCTGTGACTGTTTCTAGATTCACCCATGTCTTTGAGATGCATTGGGCATATAAAAGTGTTGTTTTTAGAACTTACTACGTGTAGTATTATGTTCAGTTTGTCGGTATGTATTTGGCATTAGCATAAGAAGGTGTTGTTAGAGAAATGGATAATGGAGTTTTGTTTAATCTTTGTAGCCCAGTCCCAGTAGCTCACAGCTATTTAGGATGTTGATTCCTGTAGTGTTTTTGGTTATTTTACTTGGGTTGCACTTCTCGTGCTTGATGTAGCCATTCCCATTGGTGTACTCCCACAAAGTTACACAATAACATACGTTATAGTCTGCTGGTTTAAATATAAGTTATAACATAAAATACGCAATCAAAAACAAAGTTTTAGTTATGTTTTTCTTCTATAGTTGTCTTTTTAATTTGTTGAAAAATCACACTATTGTTCTTTCAACATATATAAAGGGTATCTCTACAATATTTTTTGAGAAAATCCAAGAAAAACTACCACATTCTAAAATTGAACTTCTGACCTTACCGCAGAAGTCACATTGTGTGCGGTTGAATTGCTCGTAGGTGCTCAAAGCTCATTAATCCGTTGCAAATAAAGATAGTGTGTGTTAGTTCAAGTGTTGCATATTGATATCGAGGTATGATTCGGGACATCTGACAACAGAAATCTAGCCTTACAAAAATAGACAGAGATCTAGCCTTTCATAATATCGGTACCATTTTACCAGATAATTTCATACCAACGTCTAATCAAAATACAGCAAATGGACGTCTGTTTCTTCTTTTTTGTTTGTTTTGAAATAGAGGTTTTCATTCATAAAAATTGATTGTTACTAGTCACAACAATAAAAATACAAATTTATACCAAATGAGGAGGTGCACAAAAGGTATACCCCAAAGACCGATATCCACAACAAGGTCAGGAGATTAAAAATATATATATGAAAAGACAGTAGAGAAAAAAACTAAGAGAAAGACGTCGGAATCGCACATTGTTAGTAGGCAATAGATTCACGTCAAGTTGAGCGCTTATGTGCCAAAAACGTGCTGTATAGTCGCAAGAGAAGAAAATGTGATCCACAGTTTCAACTTCGTATCCGCACATCGGACAACATGGGTCAATTGGGGTGCCTATTCTTACGAGTAATTCTCTTGTTAGAAGCTTGTTCTCATTGAGCATCCAACAACTGGTTTTCACCTTGGGTGGGGCAACGTAAGTCTCAAATTTCATTAACCTACGGATATGTAGTCCCACCGTCAGTTAGAAGTTTATATAACCTCCTCTAGAGGGCCCTTAGAATCATTCCTGGATCCATCTTGGCGTTAGGGATTCAGACCCCAAAAACCGGCCACAGAGACCCAAGGATGCTTAAATTATGCTAAAATATCAGGTGATTCAAGGCTAAGAATTTCGTTATTGCTCCACCCATCGAACTGGAACATTAAAATTTTCCCGTCTCCTAGCAAAGATGTTGATAAAATTACATAACATCGTTATATATTTGGTTAGCTCTCTTAGGAAATGTGATGATTTGTGTGTCATTTTGGGTAGAAAACCAATATTTGAGGCATCATTATGATATTTGGACTTTATGATCTTCACGCATTGGCCCTCATGTCCAGAGATGTATTCCCAAAGCCTTTTTAGCTTGAGGCTGGTGATGTGATTAACTTGATTTAGGATACCAAATCGTCCCCAATTTTAGGACATTGTTAAAGAAACATACCTTTGACGGCTCTCCATCAAGTGGCAACGACTCTCCATCAAGAGACAACGTTTGGGCATTCAAAGCATACAATAAATGTATAACGGATATAAAACTAATGTATAAATATCCCTCTCAAATATGTAACTTAAACAACATAACAACCAAAATATATACACATTCTTCTTTTTCCTCTTCCCGCACCAGTTTTAATATGGTATCAGAGCGTTGATCCACACAAAAATCTAGCCTCAGCCTCCCCCCGGAGTTCATCATCGGCCTCACCTCATCAAGGGGGTTGAAGGTCGATAAAAACCCACATCCAAACCCAAAATCATGTCTGACGGCAACAGAAGAAACCAACCAAAAAGCAACCCCCACCGCCTCGTCACGACACAACTCAATGCAAGCAATTATCTATCATGGGCATGTGCCGCTACTCTTTCCCTCAGTGGCCGGGGGAGACTAGGTCACATCACTGGGAAGACACAAAAACCAGAAATTGACGCGTCCGACAAAGATCAAGATGAATGGCAAACCATGGACCACCAGGTGATGTCCTGGCTTCTGGCATCCATGGAAGCAGACATTGCTGAAATATTTATCTACAAAGAAAGTGCGAAAGAGCTCTGGGAACCTGTTCGAGAACACTATGGAAAGGCTCAGAACTTCACACATATCTTCAAACTAAAGCAAGAAATCTCGCAAACTCGCCAAAATAATCGTGGAGTCACTGAGTACCTTGGTACTCTCAGAAGGGCCTGGGATGAGTTAGGGGTCTACGAACCCCCAACTACCGACATCAAAACAATCCAACAAAGAGCAGAACAAGACCGGATCTACCAGTTTCTGGTAGGTCTAGATACAACCTTCGAAAGCATCAGGAGTCAGGTGATGATGGCACCAGAACTTCCATCCCTTGCCACAGTCACCGCCATGGTCCTCCGCGAAGAAACGCGAAGGCGAACTATAACTCATCTCCAAGGGAACTTAACAACAACTGAAGCAGAAAACCTTGCCTTTTTTGCCGGAAAAAACCAAAACCAGAACGGAAAAAAAGGTTTGGAAATCGGAAGGATGAACACTGCAAAAACTGCAAGAAAACCGAACACAACAAAAATAACTGTTGGTTCCTCTACCCACACCTCAGACCACCAAGAAACGAAAGAAATGGGAAGGCAAATCTGGTGGAGGGAGTCGCCGGCAGCATCGCCCAACCCAGCGGGAGCAGCGACCGCCGAATCGACTTCTCCAGAAACCCTAACCTGTCGAATTCTGCTGAAAAGAATGGATTTTATACCAACACGCATGGATTCGCCGACCCGCCTCACCCGATTAATCAGATCTGCTCCGATCCCGGATCTACCGGATCCGACTTACTCGGGTCAACTAGTGGATCCATCAACCCACACCAATTAAGCACCTTGGTGGACCAACTCAATATTTTTTTGCAAAACAATCCTCCTGCTTCAGGTAATTGCTCAGGTATAAAACAGAATCCAAATTTTACTAATTTTTCTGGCTTATCTACCAAATCAAGTAATAAACATTGGATTGTTGATACCGGTGCTACAGATCATATGACCGGTAATCCAAAGCTACTTAGTAACATTAACCAAAATTTAAGATTATTAAATAATTTTGTTACTGTTGCAAATGGAATTCAAATTCAAATTCAAGGAATAGGAAAAACAAACTTAATTAATAACACATGTGACAATATTTTGTATATTCCTAACCTTAATGCTAACCTGATATCGGTTGCCAAGATTACTAGTGAACTCAATTGTAATGTAATTTTCTCTCCTAATAATGTGTTTTTTCAGGATCGTACCACAGGGAGGATGATTGGTAAAGGCATCCTCACAAATGGTTTATATGTCCTTGAAACAAACAAAAAGGCATATCATACCCAAACTCTTGATAATCATCTTCTCTGGCATAGGCGAATGAGCCATCCATCATCAAATGTTCTAAAAAATCTCTTTCCGTGTTTTAAATCTGACTTACTATGTGATGTGTGTCGTTTTGCCAAACAAACCCAATTACCTTTTCCAAATTCTCGCACAAAAACTTATGTTCCATTTACCATTATTCACTCCGATATTTGGGGATCTGCTCCCAAAGAATCTTACAATGGTTTTCGATATTTTATTAGTTTTATTGATGATTTCTCTAGAACCACCTGGATTTACTTATTAAAACATAAATCTGATGCTTATCCAGTGTTTTGTGAATTTTTAAGTTTTATTGAAAATATGTTTGATGCAAAAATTAAAGTTTTTAGAGCTGATAATGACTCCGAATATACGAGCAATATGTTTCAAAGTCTTTTAAAACAAAAATGTATTCTTCATCAAACTTCTTGTATAAATACACCACAACAAAACGGGATTTCAGAACGAAAAAATCGACACCTTTTAAATGTTACTCGATCTCTCCTTTTTCGGAATAATGTTCCCACACAATTCTGGTCTGATGCTGTTCTCACTGCTGCTTATATCATTAATCGCATTCCTAGTCCTACAATTGATAATAAAAAAACCTTTAGAACTCTTGTACAATAAAGAAATTAATATTAATCATCTTAATGTCTTTGGATGCACATGTTTTGTTCACAAAAAACGTGAACACAAGCTTGATTACACCTCGGTTAAATGTATTTTCTTAGGATATTCCTTTAAGAAGAAATGATACAAATGCTATGATCAGAAGGATAGGAAATTTTATGTCTCCAGAGACGTTTCTTTCTTTGAAATTGAACCTTTCTTTAAAACTTCTACCACTGAAAACACCTCCACTACCTCTGTACTACCAATTTTTCCTCAAGAAATATCCGATGCCTCAACCATTCCCGAGGAAGAAGAAGACGGAGAAGAAAGGGAAAGGGAAGAAGAAGACGGCGAAGAAAGAGAAGAACAAAGGGAAGAAGAAAACAGAGAAGAAAGAGAAGAACAAACGGAAGAAGAAACTCCGAGAAGATCCTCTCGTCCATCGCGCCCCCTCCTAGATTTAATGACTATGTTCTTTCACACGTCACTTACCCTATTCAAAACCACTTATCCTACCACCAATTCTCATCCAATCATCAGGCCTTCTTAGGAAAGCTAGAACAAGATAAGGAACCAACAACATATCAAGAGGCTATAGATAACCAAAATTGGAAGAAAGTCATGAATGATGAGTTACGTGCCTTAGAGTCCAACCAAACTTGGACATTGGTTCCTCTACAACCCGACATAAAATCTGTTGGTTGCAGATGGGTCTACAAAATCAAATATCATAGCAATGACCAAATAGAAAGATATAAAGCCCGTCTTGTAGCTAAAGGCTACACTCAAACCTATGGTCTTGACTATTTAGAAATTTTTGCTCCAGTAGCCAAAATGAACATTGTTCGTGTTCTCCTATCAATTGTGGTTAACCAAGGTTGGAATCTCTTCCAAATGGATGTTAAAAATGCTTTTCTACAGGGAAACCTTGAAGAAGAAGTTTATATGACTCCACCACCAGGCTACACCACACATCCAAATCAGGTATGCAAGCTTCATAAGTCTATATATGGACTAAAACAATCACCTCGAACCTGGTATGCCAAACTTAGTCTCTCTCTTATTAGTTATGGATTCATTAAAAGTTCTGCTGATGCATCGATGTTTACAAAACATAGTCATAATACCACTATCATCGTGCTCATCTATGTTGATGATATTATTATAACCGGAAATAATAATCACAAAATCACCTTAGTTAAAGAATATCTAAAATCAAGGTTTGACATAAAAGACTTAGGCTTTATGAAATATTTTTTAGGAATAGAAATTGCACACTCCAAGAAAGGTCTGTTCCTTTCCCAACGAAAATACACCCTAGATCTACTCAAAGAAATTGGAAAACTAGGATCAAAACCCACAACTACACCAATAGAAATCAACAAGAAAATAGGACCAACAGATGGCATCCCTCTAACTAATATTAGACAATTCCAAAAATTAGTAGGAAAACTCATCTATCTCACTGTCACTCGACCCGACATTACTTATGTTGTTACTCTAATAAGTCAGTTCATGCATGCTCCTCACACTCACCACTTAGATTTGGTAAACTGAATCTTATGCTATCTTAAAGGAACCCCTGGACAAGGACTCTGGATGAAACCTAATAACTCTAACTCAATAAATGGTTATTCCGATGCAGACTGGGCTGGGAGTCATGATCGGAGATCAACTACTGGTTTTTGCACCTTTGTAGGAGGCAACTTGGTAACATGGTGAAGTAAGAAACAAAATGTCGTCGCACGATCTAGTGCAGAAGCAGAATATCGAGGGATGACATCCACCACCAGCGAATTAATCTGGCTCAGGCAACTTCTCAAAGACATGAATATCACAACTCAGGAGCCTACGAAGATGTTCTGTGATAATAATGCAGCACGACACATTGCCACAAATCCTGTCTTCCACGAAAGGACCAAACATATAGAAGTTGACTGTCATTTCATCAAGGAGAAAATACAGTCAAAACAAATTGAAGTTCCCTATGTCTCAAGCAAAGAACAACTCGCAGACATCTTCACCAAAGCACTTGATCACAGAACTTTTTCCAATCTTTTCTTCAAGTTAGGATCTGTCAACCCTTTCCAGACACAACTTGAGGGGGCGTGTTAAAGAAACATACCTTTGACGGCTCTCCATCAAGTGGCAACGACTCTCCATCAAGAGGCAACGTTTGGACATTCAAAGCATACAATAAATGTATAACGGATATAAAACTAATGTATAAATATCCCTCTCATATATGTAACTTAAACAACATAACAAACAAAATATATACACATTCTTCTTTTTCCTCTTCCCGCACCAGTTTTAATAGACATGCACACATTCTTCCAGTTTACAATGTTTTTAACATTGGAATTTTTGTTTCTATTATTCCAAAGGATCTTTTTTTAGAATTTTAATGATGTCGCGCACCACTTTCTTAGGTGCGTTTCTGCAGCTCAATTGATAAGTGGTCATAGGAGTGATGGTAGAGTTAAGCATTATAGTTCGACCGGTTATTGAGAGGTTCTTCGTAATCCAACTCCCCAGTGAGAGGTACCTCTCCCTATTCCGAGGAGCTTACGCAGGATGACAACCAATCATCAACAAAATAAATGAACCTTTGTTAATATATAGTTAGCATTTTTTTAACAGCAACTTAGTAGTGTGTTTTCCTCTTCGGAAGTTCTTATTTTGAAAGGGCACATGAAAAGGTTACGACCATAACAATAGTGGAAAAAAGATATTTTCGTTAAGAATAATACATTTTTACGAATTTTTTTATTTTTAAAATTGATATAGTGCATTGATATAGTATTCCTATTGGGATTTGAATTGTTATAGTTTCACTGTGAAACTTCTAGTTGAGATATAAACGATGTTGTTATCTGCAATGCAACACAAAACTGTGCATATGTGTCATGAATGTTAGCATTTGACTGTGAAATGCTAAATGCTAAACTATATCTTACGTCTTAACCATTTGAAGAACAAATCACTTGGGTAATATTTTCGGAATTGACCTTTTAATTGGCATAAGACTCGAGTACAAACACTTTAACATCACCTACAGAATACAATTATTAAAGAATAAAAAACTTTACAAGTGGATTGAAGACTTGAAGTGGACAATCCTTCTCACATCCCATCCACATTCTTCTTTCCTGTTGACGTGTTACCATAACATACAAAAAATGACTTCAGAACTAAACACATCAACATGGTCCACTTAAACATCTACTCGTGTAGTTAGCACAACTTGTTCACATTCACCATCACATCGACAAAATCTATGGCTTCTTTGGAGTAGTTGGAGGGTCAGTTTGTCATGAAATGCTACGAGTAGGCCTACATTACAAACACATATATATCTACCAACATGTTACAAAATACGTAGAGCTTCCTGCCATAGTTTTGCTTAACCAACTTGTGTCATAGACATCATCAAAACATATATAAGATGTTACCATGCATAAAACTAAGTAGTTAAAGATATCATGGTCGATGATGTTATCATGGAAATTGCACCTCGCCTGGCCCCGGAGGTGGGTGAGTTGGACCGGGGACGTACGGCATCAGAGGCGTTCCATGCTCGATAGGTTTTGGTTGGACAGAAGCCTTCGAGCTCGGGGCGGGATCATAACCAGGGTAGTCTAGATTAACCAAATCACCCACCAGTCTTCTATACATGTCTCCACTCCTCTAATCACCACACCCAAAAAAAAAAATCAAAACCAAGCAGCAATAAGACACATATATGTCAGAAACATCAGAAATTAGGATCTACAAGATCTAACACAGAGGTCAAACCTTTAATTTCCTGCCACTGCCCATAGCTTTAACAGCTTGTGAATTTATTGGTGACACATTACCTGAGTAAAAAAAAAAGATATCATGGGTGAAAGGGTGCAACAATTTGATTAACTGTCCAAAATTTGGAGTTGGTGATGGAGGGCCACAAAGATTCTAAAGCAGAGGAAATGTTGAATCTAACCGTTGGGATTCCAGAGATCTAGTGTCGGGTGTAATCTGATGGATCGATACTGAAATGACGTTATCCTTGAGACATATTAAGATAGTTCAACTTCACCTTAAGCACAACGTTACCAATCGTTGCAGTTTCAAATCCTCGTGTGTTTGTTTACCTTCGTCGAGTTAAATAATAATAGAAAAGTTGAAAACTTTTTTTTCGAATAAGGAAAAGTTGAAAACATTTTAAAACATGTGGTCCTTGCAAAATTAAATGTTGGCGCAGCAATGTAATGAATGCACTGCATATTTGCATCTTGAATCTATATTTGTTGATAAGGAGAAAAAAGGAACAAGGATCTGTGCATTTATTAGGGTGTTGTCTTAGTGGCTTGGGAAGTAAAAAACATTTATCATTTTGGATCAGGATGGACAATTTCAGCCCAATGATAGGCCTAATAAAATGTCAGACCCATACTAATGAATCATGAGTGCATAATATGACAACAAAACCATTTTAATTTTCAATCTTCCCATTGGAACTATTGTATCATCACATCACACTATGATAAATTTGGGCTTTTTACCTTTACATTTCTATCAGAATCGCCTGAGGTTGATATCCTCGAGTGAATCCCTTCAAGATGGGTCTATTCTGGAAACCTATTTCAGTTCTACACAATGGTCTATGGATTCCAGAAGTTGGAAAACGGCTACTCTAGAAATTTTCAATCCATTTTAGATCCAAATGATCCTCATATGATTACAGCAGTAAAAGTCTACACAAAATAAAATAAAAAACAATCATAAAAAAATACGGAATGAAAACTTGTTAGATATCAATCTATTACTAAATTGGGTAATGTTTTTCTTATTTTATTAGATATAAATATTTAAAAAATAATTAAATTCTTGACATTCATGGACAGAAGACTCAACACCACCATATTAACATTTAGGTATACTTAAGAATCTAACCTGTCATTTGACTGTTCTAAACTTCTAGTTCCATTTAACAACAATATTTAGGAAGTAGAAGGATTCAAACCATAACCCCTCTACAACCACTCCTTACTCTTAACTACAAAACCATCACGTACATAAAATATTTATCAACCAACAAGCCAACAAAGTGTTCCAAACTACACTGACCTGAGAAGGGGACAAGAGTGTTGCTGCCAATGGCAAGGAAGATCAAAGCAGTCAAAATGGCTGCGGACAAAAAACACAATCCCAAACTCCTCATCTTGCTTGTCCGATCTGAGATGAGAAAATAAGAGATAAAGAGAGTGTTCAAGACACATGCAATGGAAGAAGTGAGATGTGTGCGAAGAAGGGAGGAGGGGCGTTGACACATGGAATGTGTACATAGGATGTTTGTTCGGCGCCTTGGTTGTTGTGAAAGCTGTTTTGTTTAGAGTAAATTGCTATAATGGCGCTTTGATAATAGCATATGCATCACGAAGCTGATTGTGCCATCAAGAAAACATAATGGTACGATGGGTAATGTGGTGATGTAAGCAATATGTACGGATGGTAATTGGTATTTGGTGATGCTTAAGTAGTGAAATTTGTTGAGAATGACCAATTCATCAGTGGCGGGAATTTCATTTATTTCCCTTTTATTTCTAGGTGCAGAAACTTTCTTTATATATCAACTGGCGCAACTCAAAATCGTCGTTATCGAAACTACTATGCAACCCACCACCTAACCCGTTATTCACTTATTAACCTTACTTTCAACATTCTCTCTCATCCACATCTTTTTTTTAAACTCATGTTCTATTTCATCACAAAAATACACAAACTATTAAATAAATTATTTTCTACAGTGACATAATCTAATTAAATTATATTAATTGCCAAATAATATAAAAAAATTAGATTTAATTAAAATTCGACAATTGCATAATACGATAATTTTAAATTAAATTATTACAATACATATTACAAACAAAATTAACTTGCATTCATTCCAAAGCATTGCCATATATTTTCGATCAAATCGGCTTGCAATGCAATATGTTTCCGGGCGTCCCGAACCCGATCTCTGTTAGTAAGATTTATTTTTGGGTTTAAGATTTATTAGTAAATCTCTACTGATTTTTTAGTTACTAATGCATTTTGGGATGAACCTAGATAAATTCGTGTGTTCTATTTTATTATGTAATTTTTTTATCTTACTAATTTCCTTTAATTACTTACATTTATAATTATTATTATTTTTACATTTATCTTACTAATTTTCATTAATTATTTTCATTTATTTTAATTTTCACAAATATTCTAATTATATAAATTACTATACATATCAAATATATATTAAATAACAAATATAATAACAAAATAACAAAAAAATATAATCAACCAACCCGGGCTGACCACGTGGCCAGCCTGGGTCCGCCCCAGGTCTGGACTAGACCTGGGTCCGCCCCCCATTAAGGGGGGTTGGGGTCGGGTACCCCTCGTACCCAACCCCAAAGAGCACCCGTTAGGGGGCATCCTAGCCAGACGCCCCCACCATGGGGGAGGTGTCCTAGACAGACGTCGTACCATGGGAGCGCACAACTTATGTAGACGTCTGACACAATGTTTTTCTCTTCCTAGGCTTATTTCACCGGATCCCGACGGTTCTCCGGACATTTTTGTGGTGTTGGTTCTAGTGAAGTGAGGAAAACATAAGCAGAATTCTTAGTTTAAGAGACGAGACGAAATGTGTATTAAATGAATTGTGAAAATGGTAATTGAACAGAAGATTTAAGTAATTTTGAGACGACGAATAGTTATTTAAATAATGTACGACGACATATTTAAAAGGTTAAGTGTTCTATCATATTCTAGAATTTTAATATCCTCTCAATATTGTAAGACATTCTATTATTACAATACATCGTTATAATTTTTTTAGTGAAGTGTAAAAAATAGAGATAACATATAATGTACTATTATAATCACAATAATGACATCACGTAAAAAAAGCGAAGTCAAATCCACAGATTTAAGACAACAATCTTGCTAATTCTCCAATCAAACCGAAGAAGAAGAAAGGTCGTGGATGGCGTCTGCTTCGTCGGTTCGTAAATCTCTCCTGGAACAATCACCAACTGCTCTCCTCTTAACTCCCTTTCTCACTTCTAAAATCTTTTGTCAGGAACGCCCGCGGATGGAAGAAGGGTTTCCGGCTGGAGCGGGATCGGGGTGGGTGGAGGCGAGGACCACGTGCGACCACCTCCACACCCTCTCCCCCGATCTCCGCTACCTTCCCACCCCTGACACCCCCTGCTCTAGGTCTGTCCGTCCGTCCCACCCTAACCCTAATCTTAAAAACAACCCCCTTTTATTGGAGTTTTTTTACCGGATGTGTAAGGTAGGTTTGAGGTGAATTGTGTTAATTCCCGTGAATTATAAATTCCATGGAAATTTCAATTACCGCATCATGAATGCCTCAATGCCTCATCAAAATTCTAAAAAAAAACATTATATGAGACAAGGATTAAAAGAAGAAGGCTAGAAATTTTTTGTTTTTGTTTTTTAAATTTCGCTCTGTTGTCCCTAACAATAAAAGACTAACAACCCACAATCTCCCATATATAGGTTGATGTGTGATGGTTACAATAATTTTTTCAACCGTTGCTATGTTTGAGTTTGTCATATTTATGGTGTTTGATTTTCTCATACTTTCGTAACAACTCATGTTTGAGTCTTGGCTTCTTTCTACAAATGACCACATTTACAATGGATCTGGTTTTCCCTGAAAAAGTATGAAGGTAGAGTTTTTAGTATGAATGATTGCCGTGATCAGCCTGTTTCGCGTGTGACACCTAGTAACAAGAGCTAAAGCAGCACAAGTTAAGACAGAGAGAGTTTGATCAAGCATTCGCTCGTTGCAAGGGTTATGCCTCGATGATCATGTTATATTGTTATGACTTACGAGCACCAAGTGTAGGATGAATCCAGTCTAAAATGCATTTTCTGTATGATTTGTGTTAGTCTTCCAGTTTCTATGGAGTTGAAGAAGAGGTTCAGTCCCACAAGTTCAGTTCCAAGTTGTGACTTATGCCTTGCGTATAATAGTTTTTTTTAAGTTTGCGAATAATAGTTGTTCCTACTGAATCATAGCAGATTATCTTTTTTCAATCATTCGGATAGAGATTTGTCGTACATGTATGCTCATTTTTCTTCAGAATGGAATTACATTTCCCCCATTTTGATATGGTACAAATAATACTTTTTGTTGTTACCGAAACTGATGTCTATCGGAATATTTTTTTGTAAAATTTCATGGCTGAAGAATAAATGTTGCAATGAAGGTCACTTTATCTGATCTCGAATTTTGGTTTCTCTTTTGTGTTTCTTTTGGTGTTTCTGAATTCTGAATAAGATGGGTGCTTTTGAGTAAATTTCTTCTGTATTTGGTGCTCACAGGGCAGTAAGTTCCTAAATTTTATTCATCCCTGCATAGCATATTTAAGGTCAAGGTTTATTAGCTTAAGACCCTTTTTGCCAATCCTAATAAGCCAAGGCCTCAGTATGCTCAACTTAATCAGTTTACGACTCCATTTTGTGTCGCTTGACATGGACTTTTATTGTATATACAAGATACCTGTTAGACCGTTTTGAGTGAAGCATAAAACCTAAGAAGCACTATACCTCAAATATCTTGTTTCTGCTTCCATCTATAGATTGTCTATATTCCTGCTATATTGTCTATTGTCTAAATTCATGCTCTGTTGGTTTGTTTACACAATTTCTGGAAATTCTAATAATGCTAGGGAATCTTGATCTCAGATGTGGGCATACTGCTGAAAATTGGTTATGCTTGACGTGTAAAGACTGCCTATGTAGCCGTTTTATAAACAAGCACATGTTCAGTCATCATCAGGAGAGTGGACATTGCATAGCACTCAGTTACAGGTATGCAACAACTAGGCTTGGCTATCCATATGTTGCTGTATGAACTCATACAGCAACTTGGTTTCCTTATCCTTATTTGAATTTATGACAGTGATTTATCAGTATGGTGCTTCAATTGTGATGCATATCTGGATGCCCAGTTAATTAATCAGCTCCGACCCGCTCACGAAGTTGCGTACTTGTTGAAATTTGGAGAAAACCCACCTTCTTGAGGTGTTGTCGACTATATTCTGACAGCAGATACTCAAACTGAGGGTTCGCCGTCTTCCTAGTTTGGATAACTTGATTACACAGATAAATTATAAACAAAATCCCAAGTTCCCAACCATGGCTCTATGTAGATTTGGGTGCGTTTTGTCGGGGTTCCTGACCTGCAACTCTGTTGTCTTTGGAAGATAACTCTGATGTCTTTGGAAGATTGGAAATGCTTCAGAGCTTCTGGAACTTAATTTTTACTGTTTTTGTCATGGCAAAGTTTTGTCACTTTCAATTGTCAGCATGAATTGTTAAGGGCCTCAACAGCAACAGCCAACATAGGTTGTATATGGTGCCGCATATAAACCAAGTACAATTCTCAGTAAACTATTATCTCAAAAAAAACTAATTACAATTCTCAGTGATCATATGTTCATACTTTTAATCGTGTTCGACTTTTTTTTAAGTCCAAAATGTTGCTCGTGCAAAATTGATGTTTCAATGCTGATACAGGAGCTGTAATATTTCAATAGTCGAGCAGAATTGGTTAAAGTTATTCTGTCAAACGAACTTTAACATGGTCAACTTTGAGATCCTAGATCCATTTGTTGCAAGAATTTTTCTTAATACACCTTCAATTCAATTTGCAATCTTGTGAGATACGACAAACGGTCAATTTCCTAGATTTCCGTATATATAAATAATTTAAACAATTACCTATTTCTATTCTACCAAGAAGCATCGATCAATTTCAATTGTACAAACAATGATATTGCAAAAACAATGTTTTTTATTATCTAGCTACTAGTTCAATAAAAACAATGTTTTTTGGGGAAAAATAAAATAATTATAGAAAAAATAAAATTTACAAAAGGTAAGTCTTGAAAACTTATTTGAAAAATGTAAGGATTGAAAAAGACATCTCAACTACCTTTTTCATACAAGTAAAATTTTCTATTTTTTGTCGAATTCCTTTCCATCCATTGCCGTGTATTAAAAGTTGGGAGCATGTGTTTGCTGCAGTGTATTTGTTTTCGTTGATTTGCCTCAATTTTGACATGGAGAAGTTTGTTTCTGCAAATACCGTAATTGGTTTTTTTTTTTTTTTTGCGTTCCGCAGTTTTCTTCGTTCAACAGTTTGAAGTTGAATGTTCTGTTGGTTTTGTATAAGCTTGGGAGGATGAAAGCTGAGATCTACTGTAGTACTATTGGGAAGAATATTGTTGCCCTCAGTAAATTGTTGGTCAGGAACGAAAACCGCTCTTCGGGTTCGACATCGAGGTCTGTTAATAGTTGCTTTCGTTAATTCAAAGATCGACATCCAGTAGTCCTCTTGAGCCTTATTGCAAAGGCCCTAAACCGCGAGCCTGTTGGAATTTATATCTCAAGACAGCAAATGCATGCTTGATGTGGTGAAAGTAGAAGAGGCTCAATGACATGTTCTTGTCTAATGTCGTCCCTCTTAAATACAAGTTATTGTCTTGGCGCAGTCTTTCGCGATCGGTGGTCAGTTGACGATATCAAGACGCGCTATAACTCTTCTGAACTACCTTGCCTGATAGACCCAAGTATGGAATTGGCAAGAGTGAGGTACAATGGTGAAAGAACCCAGTGTTGTCGCTGCTTTTTTCAATCAGGTACCATCTTTGCTCTCATGAGTTTTGTAGATTTTGTTTCATAAGAACACAAAAAATTACAGTTGCCCCTTTCATTGTTTGATAAAATTCAGTGCGTTTCAAACTGAAACAATTTCTTGTAATATTATCAAGGTGGAAAATGCTACTAATTTCTCAATCAGTGTAGATAAAAATATCTTTAGGGTAATGAATGACACACTAGTTAAGAGCTTATCAGAAATTGTGCATGTTAACATATTTTCCATTGAATCACTCCTGTAAGTCATACGTTACCTGGGTGATCATATCTTGGTAAATTAAAACAGGCAGCTCTTTCTTTCAGTTTTTCTGTAGTAGTGGCTATGAAAAATACCAAAAAAAAAGGACCGTATATCTGTTCTTTCTAGTGCTTTGGGTAGCTGTGTTTCCTCTTTGGCTGCACTTCACTAAACCAAGTTTTGTGTAATTCCATGACAAAGAAAGCACTGCCAATTTGTTGAAAATACCCATCTGGATTTTGAATCCATTGACGTTTGGTTATATTAGTTTGAATGCTACTATCGTAGCTTAGTTCAACAGTCAGGAGGTATATCTTTAATCACATATTGAAGGGTAATCAATGAGAAAAGGAAAGATATTTCATACAGTTGATTCCTGATTGTCAAGTTTCAACCAGAAACGATTGATATGAGCACCAGATCGTCACAATTTACAATATACAAGTTGTATTCATGCAGGAGACTTAGACAGTTCAACCTTATGTAATGGTCTCTATTGCTTTATCTCTGTCAACTGTAATATGCTAACAAAAAGCAGTTAAAACTCCAGACACTATTTTATTGTCAAAGAGACTGGTAAGGCAGTGCGATCTACTTTACACCGATTCATTTCCTCTACCCATGCTTGCAGGATTTAGAAGTCGAGATGCGATAATTGCATCTCTTGCGTGGCTCGCTGGAAGAATCTTGCGCTGCAGCTCTGCTTCCGGTGAGAGGGCGTCAGGGAATCGGACTTCCTAAGCATATCCCACATGATTTGCACATCCTCGTACTCGCAGGCGCTCACTTCTCGCCTTAGCTTCCCAAGTCCAGCTGCTAACCAAAATAAATGCATCAAACATCAATGTATACATATCACAAGTAATAATATTTAACACAACCAATCTGTCCTTAATTTCAATTACAAACTTACCTGTTTTTCTTCTACGAGAAACGAGGCGTTTCATAACACGCAGCCAAATCCTTCTCATCGACGAACTCACCCGATCCCACTACTCCATACAACCAAAGAGATGGAAGCAGAATTAAGGAAGAATAGGAAGAGGAGGTATGTCTCTGGTCATACGCTTGCTGGTCTTTATAAAAGAAAGACTTCTCCATGGTTTGTTCGGACCGCAAATCCGGGATTGTTGGCAAGCATTTTTTTTCTTTTTTATTTATTTAGGAAAACAACATCTCTTGTCTTTTCATACATGCTCATGTGGAAGCAAAGACAAACATGAGTTCTTATGTAGGAATTAGGATAGGGAGTTTGCCATAGCCAATGCTGTTTAATTTACTTTGACAATTGGAACCACGTGTGCAATATATCCTAGGATTTCTCTAAACACGGGTTGGGAAAACTTCAAAACATACGTCACATTCTCTTTTTGGAGATATCAGTTAGGGTTGCATTTATGATTTGCTCTAAACTTCGCTTTTCATCGTTACGTTCGTTTGTGTAGGGGATATTCTATTCGTTGTTTATTGTGATATGAAATAGTAACCGTTTCGACTTTTGGGTATACCACTTGTTATCATGGGATATTGGGAACGAGATTGATATCATGGGATATTGGGAACGAGATTGAATTGGCCTTATAGGGCATCTAGTGATAAATGTTACATTATGACTAGTTTTATACACTAGTATACTTTTACTTTTGAGATCCCTAGTTATCATTTGATATGCTTGAGAGTGGAATCGGTGGTTTGGTATTTCAGACCGTAAGAAATACCAATCGGACATTCAAGTATGTATATATATCTTGAAAAATATACTAAGATGGTTGGTAAGAGCTGCAACTTGTTATAACACGTTTGAAGTAGTGGTAGTGTTTGATGGTGTGTTTGTATTATCCAACTCAAACGCAGTTGACATCAAATAAATATATTCAGGTATTTCTGTAATAATATATCTTGCCGACCATGCATTTCTTGTGTGATAGATAAAATAATACAGAAATAGAGAAGCATGCATATTGTGGCGGCCGTGTCACACCAGTGTGACTGTGCGCCGGTCCACAAGTCAAACCTTCCAACACAAAGTCCAAATCCGTGAAAGCAAATTAGTTTAGAGAGGATTCGACCACTCACTAAGTCACTTTCTGACAAACAAGTGCTGCCATTAGTTTGTTAAAAAAGATTTTCTTCTTAGTCTATTTTAGTGACGTCCATGGTTTGTTTGATATCTTCTTATTTCTTTGGTCTAGCTATTTGGTTAGCATCTTAAGGACATAAGTGAAGGAAAAGAAAGAAAAAAAGTGAGGAGATACTTGTTTGGATTGACTGTTTGTAGAAAATAAAAAGAAAGAGAAGTGGAAAGATAAATGGTCGTATATTTATTTTCCAAATAGTTGAATTTGTCTATTCTTCCGGAATATCCCATATAAGCGAAAAGATAAGGAAATTATGGTTATTCCAGTGATATAGTACCTTATTATAACTTGTATCCATCTGAACAGTGGAAGGTAATTTCCCTTCCCTATTTTCAACTGTAGCTTCTCTAAGTTAACTTCAGGATGTGATTGCATATCATTTTGGCTACGTCAAGTCAAGGTTAGAGATTGATAGTTGGTTCTCATCTTTTTTGGGTTTTTTTCCATGCTTGTCGATGCAAACATTAAGTAACGTTTTGTTATCATTTTTTACTGCTATAACAAAATAATATGTAATTTGTATTATTGTCGTTGCAGTATTGACGTGTTCGAGAACCTTTTTTTTAAACTTGTTTTCTTGTCCTTAAATATGTCCTCCTTACTAGGTTTTTGGCAAATGATTTTACCGTTCACTACTACTCTTTAGTAACTTATGGTTAAAAGTAGTTGTCGAGCGATACATAGTTAGGAAATTAGTAAACAAAAACATCAATTTTATGGATAAAAACTGTGTCAGTAGTGGTTTTTTTGCTTAGATATCATTACAAAAGATCTTATTTCAATTTATGTCATCACCACACCAGTATTTGTCTTAATGTCGTTACTTTTTACAACCAATTGGTCTAATACCATTGAAAACGTGGGTTCCATGCAAACACACCAAGGCTGTTCCCTTTCTTGTTAAACCTCTTATTTGGTTTAAATTACAACACTCCCTCAACTAATACTATTTTGGAAATGAATAGAAACGTTTCTCAAAATTTCATTTAAACATTAACATAACAAAACAAAATAAATCATTAATCCCCTACTCCAACTCCCTTCTCTCCCCTTCCAAACCCTAACCCAAATACTATTGCAAACCCCTCTGTACACCGGCAAACCTGAACCCCCCTCATCTAAACTCTCTTCCCCCCCCCCCCCCCCCAATCGAACCCCCTCATCCAAACCCTAATCCTAACAAGTTGTCCAAAACCCTCTGCACTCCGCCAAAACCCAAACCAGACTTCTTCGTCCATCATGCGAACCCGACCTAAGTGGAGGACTAACAAGCGTAGGTGCATTTTCTTGGGTTTTAATTTTGGTTATTTCTTGTTTTGTTGGTTTGATTAGTTTTTTTTATTTTGGTTTCTTCTGGGATATACAATTTAACTTTGATTACTCTTCTTATGTGTTTCGGCTCGTTATCAGCTTTATCAGAATCAATTGCATTTGTTTTTATTGAAGGATGATAATTTTACGGGCTATTTTCACAGTCGAAGTACTTGGATTAGTTGTTTTTTTCCAATTGGAACATAATCACAACTGGAAATTGGGATATGTCATAATGTCATGTCATTTATCAAGTGATTTTAGCATGAACCATTAGTACATTGGCTAATGAGCGATTCTCAAGGATACAATGATTAAATTCATTTCCCCCTTAATTTACCTTGTAACGACAAGTGCTGGTTGACTTAGGAGCATCCTCCAATACATTTTTTCATTTCTTATAACTTGTTTTTCTATGGTTAAATTTGTTTTCTATTTCAAAGAATATTTTGATTTTCGAATACAAAAAATATGGATGCCTCATTTATTTCTCATAACTTGTATGGACTTCTGATTCAGAAATCATGCGTGTCTTATTTACAGTAGTAGAACCTTAGCTACAATTCTTATATTGAGTTTTTGTCAATTATGATGTTCCATAAAAAAATTGTTTTTGTTATATACATAGCTTTGGTTGGCTACACAAATCGAACCGATATGTCCTTAATTGTAATTTTGACTAAATTTTGGTTACTTTCCAAAATTGTAGTAGTTCAGGGATTTGATTACAATTTACCCAAATATGGAAAATGGAACGATATTAGTGTGAAACAGTGGGATCCACATTTTCAATGACATAAGACCAATTAGTTGTAAAAAGCAATGACATTAGGACAAATACTGGTGTAGTAATGACATAGAGTGGAATAATGTGTTTTGTAAGGACACCCAAGCAAAAAAAATTATTTTAAAATTAGTTGGTTTTCATTTGATAATGGGAACAATTACAAACATAAGTGCTCTTAAACGATACCAGCTTCCAAAGCTACAACTATCAATATACAGACATAAATATTTGAATCCTTATACACAGAAGTGCCACCTTTTAAAGGTAGTGTTTGTCCTTTTTACATATGAGGGTTGTCCTTTTTCAACATGAGGTTTATCCATCATTTTGCAGTGTATTTTATCACTTCTGGGACGTCCTTTTTATGTAGGAGTGTTCTTTTTAATTAAATGTGTTGTCTTTTTTACGGACGTTTTCGATGTCCACGTCTAGAAATCATTTTCCTAAATATTTGGCCGAGAGTTTCGACCGTCATGGTTGATACCAATGTTTTCAGAACTGAACCGGTCATCGAACTGATAAAGCTTCAGTTTTGGTTCAATGTGGTCGTACCACGGTCCAACCACGGTCGGACCGTTGATGACGTCAGCATGACATCAGGATTTTTGAGACCCGAAGTTGGACCAGACCGAATAAATATTAACGGTCGGACCGGTGGTCGGACCGGTTTGAACCGATTTTTGTAAAATTATTTAATATATACACACCAAACGTTAAATATAATTCATGATATCAAACACAATTTGCTTAACTCAGTAAATTTGCTATCTTTACTTAACGGAACAAATTTGTTTGAATACGAATTAGAGAAAATATTATTTGGATTAAGAATCTAAAATCAAAATCAATCTTCAATATTATCCATGACATCATACTTAAGAAGAGATTTGGTGAGGGAGAGAAGAGTTTGTGGGTGGTGGATTTTTGTTTGTAAGAATAGAAAAAAAATCATCATATTTTCTGATTTTAAAAATTAAGAAAATTTGAAATATTTTTATGTCCGGTCCGACCAAACGGTCCGACCCGGTCGGACCGGGTTCAATCCGGTTCAGAACGGTTCGACTAGATGCTCGATTTTTTAGTTGAACCGGCATTTGAACAATCGGTTCCCGGTTTGACTGGGTCGAACCGTCCGGTCCGATTTTTAAAACCTTTTGATACCCATCCTAATCGTACCTTAAAACAAAACGAGACTTTGGTAGACAAGGACCTGTCGCTTCGAAGAATCTCATTCGATTAAAGTGACAGTAGCATTGTAGCATGAATCACACACTTTCTTCATGGTACGATCTTAGATGACGACTTTTTATGACGATGATATTTATTAAAACAAGTAATATGCAGTAAATAATATCTATGAAAACAGGGTAGTTGTTTTTGTAGAATTGCAAATATACGTATTTTTATTGTTGCAGCAAGACTAGTAAACTGCCAACCAAACCCCACAAGGCCCAATCCAATGAAACATAAGGGCCCTTATTCATCACAATAATTGCAGGAACTGAACAATAATAAGCAGAGAGCTGTGAGCTACGTACTGAGGTTTACTGAACTTTACACAGACAGACCAATAATAATTAGTCTAATTGAACGCTGCACAATTGCGCCTGATGTTCCCGTGGAACCGGCTGGTCTTCACCCCCGACCGGCCAAGCTTCGTCATGCCATTGATAAAAGCCTGGTTGAATGCGAACGAGTTTTGAGCCCATGCATTAACTAGCGGCCTGGAACGGAGATCGGTGAAAAGGACTTGGTCCGACGTGAAGAGACCCTTGCCTTGTTGGAGGTTCTTGTAGTACTGGTTGTCGAACCTTTTTGGCGACACTGGGTCCATGTTGATGGCTATCCTAGGGTCCACCACCCGCGGGCACATTCCCTGCAACTGGCTCGCGTAGCCCCGGTTCAACGTCGGGTCTATTCGGCTCCTCGGGCTGAAATTGTAGATTCGTTTCGAGAACTTGTTGCAGTGGGAGAATCCAAGTGTGTGCGCACCTGTGTTTGTTTTTGTAATATACGTTCGTGTTATTTCGTTGTACAACAATTTTGAATTCGTTCAACTGGTATTTTTACTTCGGAAAATAATAATTCAACTAGTATTTGATTGATTGATTGATTTTAAGTCGTAATTTGGACATGATAATCGTAAATGTTTTAATTGGTCAAAATTTTGAATTCATTGACTATCTACAAATAAATAAATAAATAAATACGTGAACACTACAATCTTCAATTATTTCTACAAATGCACTGATTTGGCATATCATCTCGAGCACGTCTCTTGTAATATTATTGCACATGGTTGCACTTGCCAGTTTCCTAGCAATAGTAACATACTGACATTGATACAAAAAAAAAAAAAAACTCGCCTAATAAGAAAGTATATGTGCAGTAGTTATTTTAGGAGAGGAATTATAGTAAACTAACTTGTAAAATTACGGGTAGTTTGATTCGGTTCTTCGTGATGTTTTTTTCTCTTCCTTTCTATTAATATCTAATTTTCTCAAGCTGCAGAGCTAATTTTACGCGTTCTTCTAGAGGAGTTACATAGAACAAAAGTGGCACAGAGTATAAACTACAAAGTAAGTTTGGAGTATTAGCTTAAAATAATTGCCTTTTTGAATCCAGTCTCAAATAATTGAGATGCATAGATAGATAAAGACATTGCAGAAGATTTTAGAAGAGTAGTAGTGTTATAAAGTTGAAATGATGTTGTCAATGCTTCCTACCATGTTTCTTTCTTTTGCATTTATGCTTCTGGACTTATATGGCTATTAATGAGCTATGACCTCTTTCTTTGACGTGCATGTATGTATCAATCAGTTCAGTAAGGCTAGAAGAAGGCAAGAACAATCATAAAGAAGAAATCAAAGAAGAGAGGTATCAATATGTACTTTAATATAAGGTTGGTGGCTCATCTATTCTCCTTTACAAAAGAGAGAAGAAATATGCCACTTGTTAGTGGTCCAGTCTTGAAGAAGAATTCAAGGTTAGGACATAACGAACTTGGGTTATATTCTTAATCCAATATACTTCGTGTCTTCGTCCTTAGCAAATCATATATGTCAAAAAATGAAAATCAATCGTCAAATTAATTGCAACGACTTTAGACAAGTTTTATATATGATGAGTAACAGGGTGTAATATCAAATTATATTGATATATAGGGAATTGTATGAAGTTTATAGAAAGCAAGTCTAGAAGGTTTAATAGAGTAATGAACTTATTCTTGCAAGCCATCTACGTTGACGTAGGAATTAAATTGCTCATATGATATTAATAAAGATCTCACTAGTTTTTTCTTCATATAAGAGGAATCTAACGTAAGTGGTTCATTGGAGTTGCATCAATTTGCCAAATAACACGTTGCACAAAAATGTTGTCAATTACCTACTTCACTTTAATTTATTTTTTAAATTTTGTGTTGGTCTTTAAAAAAAGTGTATAGTAGCTAGGCGCCTAGGCCCCAACCTGCTTTATACCAAAGAAGAAAAGAACCCAACTTACGATGAAGAATATTGCAACATAAATCGACTTTGATATTTTGAGGAGTTAGCTTTACTTAATATAATAATCATAGATAAGAACATAATACTGTAACCATCATATATAAGATTAGGTAAAACATTGTAATCAATGAGCTGTATGCACTAGGTATTGTGGAACCTTTACAATTCATACCCCCCCACAATACTGTTCTTATTTCCTTGAATTTCTGTTAATTCCTACACGCGTTTGTTTGTAGAAAACGTTTTTGTGGTAATCTAGTTTGTAGGGAAAATTAAGGTACCTGAAAGGGCAATCATGTCGGCTTGGGTGAGTCCATGGGAAGCAAACATGGAGGTGAGTTGGTTGAGGTTGAATTCCGGTTGCGGCAGCCTTCCGTTTACGTTCGACGCCCTTGAACTCAGGCCGTCCAGCCTCCCTAGCTCGACGGAGTAGGATGGTCCTCCGGCCTAGAGACAACGTTCGACTTCATTAGACCACTATAAAATTTTCATTAGTACGTACTTAATTATCTGCTACTGTAAATGGAGAATTATGCACGTGAAAATTAGATAAGTGTAAACTCCCACTGTACATGTACTTCTATTGCGTTTTTCAAGTGCTCAAACACTTTATATGTTAATGATACAAAATCAAATATGATAGTCTCATTGCATGCTAATGCAATTAACGCTCTTTAAGAATGTGACCAGCAGAAACATGTTGTTACATGTCTTACATGAAAGTAAAGCTGATAACTAAGTGCATGCAATCTCAAACTTTTCTAGGATATGTAATATAATATTAATGTTTACGTGTTATCCTTACATATGCTAGTATATTTAATTGTTCGTTAACATTAAATATTATATACATACTTCTTGCAAATACCAAAACGAAATTGCACCGCGCGCGCGTGTTCTCAACTTTGTTGTTTCCATTAATTTAAACGAGCAAACACAGGAAAAGTTGGGTTTGGAGAATTTTGAAGTCGTTTTCAGTTAACTACTCTATTCACACATATAGCAACCTACGCCAAAGGCAACGTACCAGAGCAATGACGTCACGTGTGGCCATGGCAAGGATGTCGGCACACGACACCTTGTTCCTGCACCGTGGGACGGCGTCCACCGCTACCTTCGCCTTGATCACCGTGTCGAACCCGTCTCCGGCAAGCGATAAGTTGTCGGGGTGATCCTTCTCCGCCTTGTTGTTAGGCGTTGACTCCACTAGAACCGACGCATCGCAACCCTGAATTCATCAAAATTACACATGCATTGACTTGATTTTTCTTCTTCTTCTTTCTTTCAACGCTTTTCTACTTTGAGTAAACCTCGGGATCATTGGATTGCTACGTAAGCTCACCAACATATATAAGAAAGTTTTTTAATTGTGGTAATCAAAATTAGCAAGTGGTGATCAACTTACGTTGACCATGCAATCATGGAAGAAGAGCCGGAGAGTGGCCGGAACGGTGACGAAGGTTTGCCTGAATTTCGCCGTAACGGCGTTCCGGACGATGTTTTCAACGTTGGGACATATGTTGGAGTAGTAGTTCTTCCGGAGTTGGGCGGCGCCAGGCGTTGGAAATATGGAGATATTTACGATAATTGCCATTACAAGGATCAATCTAAGACTAGTGATTCCCATTGCTCCTCTCTCTCTCTCTCAAACACAGGAGTAGTAAGAGTAAGAAGAGAGAGTCAGAGACCAAAGTGAGGAGAGACGTGAAGAATAGGGTTGGGGAATGGTGGTAGATATATGGGTGCATGTGAGATTAGATGCTTAGGCCAGTTGGCAAGGAATCCAACACAACCATGTTTGGTTGGTTGGCCCATAGATTGTGGTTTTCGTGTGTCATATTCTTACGTGACAAATAAAAGTTGGGTGTGATCGAGAGCCGCCTAGTAGCATCCCATCTAGGGCTGTCAATCGTGTCGTGTCGTGTGCTAATCGTGTCGTGTCAACTTCTATATATAAGCTCTAGGTGTTGTGCCGTATCCGACCCATTTAATAATCGTGTTGCTAAATTTCTACCGTATCCAACCCATTTATAATCGTATTGTCATATCCAACCCGTTTATACCCGATTATTAAACGGGTTACTTCGTGTACACGTTTAACACCGCTACCGTTTACACCATTTAACACACAATTAACACACGATTATCCACTCGTTCAGAGTTCAAACTTCAAAGTTCCAAACCACTCATATATATAATTGGTAAAATTATAAATATGACATTCAGTTCTTAGAAACTGTTTATTATAATTTATAACTTATATATTACTTATAGACTTGTCGGTATTAATCGTGTATTAATCGTGTCGTATTCGTAATCGTGTGCCTAATTACCCAATTACTTATCGTGTTTTATCGTGTCTTAATAGTGTTAATCGTTTTTGCAGCAGAAATCCATATCCAACCATTTAATAATCGTGTTGCCGTATCCAACCCATTTATTAATCGTGTTCAAATTCTCAATCCATATCCGTTAACTTCGTGTCGTTTTCGTGTCGTGTTATCGTGTTTCGTGTAAAATTGACAGCCCTTCCCATCCATGTAGAGGATCGTTTTCTAGTTTCAAAAAAAAAAGTTGTTAAGGAAATTCTCTACATTTTGTTCATGATGTTTTACAAACCCAAGTAATTCAATAGCATTTCCTATTTAATTCGACAAGCCCAACCCACTTAGCCCAATATCTAGATAAATATCTCGAAATTTTCCGCCACCAACCACCAACAAACCTTAATTTACTCAATCACCCGGCTAATCATATTAACTCACTCGTTCCACCACCTTCCATCACCGCCTATTAAGATCGCATTACATGTCTATCGAGTTAAACAAGAAGTAATTTTACAACGTAATTTCATCTTGATTCCAAAGAAAAGGCTAATGGGATCGTAGGAACTCACATAGTTAATTTGATTGTGACACTCAAAAGTAAGATATTTTAAAGTTTTTTTTAAATCAAATTTAATCACATGCATTGTTATCTCTTAAACTATAACATATTAAAATTTTAAGTCAATCAAAGTTAATTTCACTGTTGCTCTAAAATGTTCATATTTGAACGACTGAAATTTACTGAATTTAGAAGTATTCGGATTAAAGTCTACGATGATTCATTTGATCTGAAAATTTTACCACATGTTCATTATATATGGTATATGCCACCGATAAATTTGCATAGAAAAAAACTAACCGGAAGAAGCTGAAAATGTGGTGTCACCAAGATAGTTGTAGGCCTCCTACAACCTCATTTTTTCATATATATATATATATATATATATATATATATATATATATATATATATATATATATATATATATATATATATATATACACACACCTAATTTTTTGTGTTACTTTAAAACAAAGATTTAAAACTTGAGGTGCATCAGAAAATAATAAACTAACAACTCCCCCTAGGACTGTCAAGTTCTGCTCGGGATCGGTGGATCGCTCGATTTTGCTCGGATCGTGGCTCGAATCGATTAATAACGAGTTGAGCACGAGCAAAGAAATCCGCTCGACGACCTAAACGAGCCGAGCACGAGCATACCTTGCTCGCTCGATTGTTAGCTCGATGCTCTCTCGTTAGTTCCTCGAATCCAATATACACATCTACTATTCTTTATTGAGACCGAATTATTTTATCCACTCAATATATTATCCTTTCCTTTCACCCTACCTCTACTATTGGGTCTATATATGGACCCATCCAACATGTAGAACTACAATATTAAAAAACTCATAAGAAGACCAATAAAGGTCCAACCCATTCCACAAACACCAAAACCCCACCCATTCCACGTAATTCACACCCGTTTCTTCTCTCCCAAGATGCCCACAATCACCAAAATCACACTGAAACCATAAATCCATAACCCTCTCCATTTCCTTCAGAGATTTGAACCCCTCGCCAACAATGAACTTCAAGAACGTCAAGATCCTTGGTTGCGACGCCTTCGACCTTCCCAAGCTTGCCATCGTCGGCAATGTCGACCTCTACGTCACCCTCAATAGCCTCTACAACATCAACCACGGTCACCACGCCATCGTCTTCAACCGCCTCTCCGACGTCAAGAGTCCTATTTTATTTTGTCCTTCCTTGGTTTGGGGGTTTGAATGAGCAATGAATGTGGCTTAAAGGTGGAATTTTTAGGGGTTTTGTTTTTGTTTATGTATGGTACAAGTTCAACAACGACGAGGGGAAGGCCAAGGTCACCACCATCACCGTCTCGTCGCTGTCTTCGTCGTCTCCATCGTCGTTGCCTCCGTCGTTGTGTTCCTCGCCGTCGCTTACCTCTCCATCACCTCCTCTTATCGAGCACTTGAGCGAGCCGAGCCACTCGCGAGCACGGGTCGAGTCGAGCACGAGCGGTAATTTGGCTCAAAACTCTTATTGAATGAGCAGCGAGCATAGATACTTTTTTATCGAGCCGATCCCGAGCGTCCTCGGATCGCTCGATTAGGGATCAATTACACCCCTAACTCCCCCACGATCCACATAGTGATGGACAATTAACTAACATTTAAATTCATCTTTTATAGTAAATTAAAAGATCAAAACAATATTGAGTAGGGTACAAGAGATATGTTAGCCGTCGTCGACAAGACATGAGATTTTATCTTTTCCTTCGTTCAACGATGGTGGCTTGTTGTGGGGTTGAAAAGCAACTGTGAGGTTTGCTTGTAGCAATGCACTCGTGCATGCTAAACAATACGTTAGGTTATTGTCTAGTCAAGTCTGATTTAGTTAGTAGGAGTGTCACCAATAACTGCCCATGATTAATTTTGACTGTCCCGTCTAGGTTTTTTGTGTTAAAAACTTAGGGTTTCTTATTTATATTTACAATGGCTCAAGTTCTAGTGAGCCTAAGACTCATCTTATTTAGTTTAAGTCCCTTATAATCTTATTATTGGATCTTATTTACGGTTAATCTCACATTTAATTAGCATAACCATTTTTCTTTTAATTTACCTTACAATTTCAGATATGTGATGAATATGGTGGGGACTTAAAATTAAAAATTAAGTCCCAGACTCACTAGATAACTCCTGTATTGACAATTTTCTTGTGCTCATACACTCGGTATTCATATTTACATGAACACTTCATAATGAAATCTTTTAGTAGTTGTGTAATTGAATTTCATATTTGACTTCAAAATCTTCTCATATTTCCTTCAAACCAATCACAAAGGTAATTTCCACGCTTTAACTCTAAAAGTACAGGAAAACCAAAAAAATTGATTTTTAATTAGACTTCTCTTCACTCCTGCAAACCACACAGCTAGGGCTGTCAATTTTACACGAAAACGACACGAAGTTAGCAGATATGGATTGAGAATTTGAACACGATTAATGAATGGGTTGGATATGACAACACGATTATTAAATGGGTTGAATATGGATTTCTGCTGCAAAAACGATTAACACGATTAAGACACGATAAAACACGATAAGTAATTGGGTAATTAGGCCCACGATTACAAATACAACACGATTAATACACGACTAATACAAACAAGTGTATAAGTAATATATAAGTTATAAATTATAATAAACATATTCTAAGTACTGAAGGTCATATTTATAATTTTACAAATTATATATATAAGTGGTTTGAAACTTTGAAGTTTGAAATCTGAACGAGTGGATAATCGCGTGTTAAATGGTGTAAATGGTTTAACGATAACGGTGTTAAACGTGTACACGAAGTAATCCGTTTAATAATTGGGTATAAACGGATTGTATATGGCAACACGATTATAAATGGGTTGGATACGGCAGAAATTTAACAACACGGTTATCAAATGTGTCAGATACGGCGCAACACCTAGAGCTTATATATAGAACTTGACACGACACAATTAGCACACGACACGACAACACTACACACACCTAGCTAACTCAATCTACTTCACAGAGAGAGAAAATAAAATAGAAAAACATATTATACTTCATCTGTTAATTAATTTTGTTGAATGCACATATAGATATAAAGACCAAATAAAATTGTGTACCTAAATTCTCTATCCCCCTGTTGTGTACAGAGTTTCAGACATAACACCTAACTAAGATAGATATGCACGTCTGAACTTTCACATTTTTCTATATACAGATCGATATCATTTGCCACTCAGTACACTCACATGGTTACACTTGGGATTCATAGTCAGTTAGGTAGGCAGCTTGCAACATTAGATTATTAATGTTCTAAAGTAAACCTTATCTCTGAAATTTGATAAAACAAACTTGTTTGAGTGAAGCTTCTAACAATTGATAAAACTGATGGAAATACAAAATACAATAAAGAAGTCAACTTGTAGCAGTTGGGCATAATTACCAAATTAAACATAAAAATATATGGAGTATGTTCTATGACCGAAGGAATTCAATGGTTCTATGCATAGAATCTACCAATTTTCCACGTATGGCTTCTATATATTTCAATACGAGTAGCTGTCATGGTTGGTGTCCTTAATTATTGGTTCTCTCTTCCTATGAATTGATTTATTTCTTCTTAAGTCATTGTATGATAAGATCCCGAAAAGTCCCATGCATGATTAAGTTGATACTTTTTCTTAATTGTAGATTTGATTGTGATTGGGCATTCATTTGATTGAATCATGTGGGATGTTTGTTAGAGGCATGAACTGATGACTCATATTTGCCAACAAACATGTGATCCATTTGGATTTGGATATAGGTGGTGTCTTGGATAAGGTTTGCTGTGGATGTCAAATTATTAATTCAGTAATTTGTGATCACATAAAGTGGTTGTATGTAGAATTTTGTAATTGTCATGTTGCAACAAGTGAATACGGAATTTCGATTATTGGAAGAAATTTTAAATTTAAAACTAATTAAAGGATGTTTGGTTCGTCGAAATGGAATCACATCCGAATGTATTGGGCGGAAATGAAATTGTTGTTCATTTCTTGTGTTTGATTAATATATATAATGAGAATAGGCATTCGAAAGAATATCATTATAGGTCTGATTACCAAAAAAAAACTTTAATATATTTATTAACTTGTTTGTTTCCATACTTGTAGACTTGAAGTCTTCACGTTGGTCCCAAATTTGGTGGGCACTTGTATAAAAATAAACACATGAGATCCATACAGTTCATTACCAGTAGTTGGGCTTTGATCTGTTAACAGACGTTCAGGCCATCTTACTGATACAAAAGTAACAAAACTAGTAGAACTATAATGATTTTATTTTTCTTTCTTTCTAAAATTATTAATTGTTTCTCGTGCAATTACTGATACCCATATTCAATGTTTAGTTACATCAGCTGATATATCCTAAACCCATCTTAGGGTGCTAACGATGATTAGGCCATCTTTATCAGCACCAAGCACTCCCCGGGCGCCTTATTTTTTTTCTCTGCCACGTCATACCAACCCACCCACCCTATATTTTCCTTAACCACGCCCAGAAACCGTCCGGACGTCCTACATCCTCTCCCCTCCATGTCATTCAGGGATCCAGCCTGGGTAAAAAAATTAATTTTTTTTGAAAAATATAAACAAATGTATTTTCAGAAGAATTATTTTTTGAAAAAAATGATTTTAAATAATTTTAAAACAATTCTTTCCATATTTAAAAAAGAAAGAAAAGAAAATCCACCAATGGGGGGAGGGCACGTGCCCCCTCCATCAAACACCTGGCTGGGGAGCGGTTTCCCGCCCGTTTTGACGCCCAGGCGGTTTCGCCCCGGAACCACCCTCCCTTAAGGGAGGCCAGATCGAGCGCCCGATAAAGACCACCCGTTAAGGGTAGTCTTAGGGAGGAGTAAGGTGGGTATTGACATTGGAGGCTTGGTGAGAGACATTGGAAGGGTGGTGAGGGAGGAGGTGGAGTGGTGGTGAGGTGAAAGAAGTATGGTTGGGGGTGATGGTTGGTTTGGGTTTTGTTTAAAAGCACTATCTCCTCCATTATCTTCTTCTTCTTCATTTTATTTTCCACTCAAAACACTCATCTCTTCTCTTACTCCCTTAGTTCCTCAGTCACCGGATGCCGAAGGCACGACCGAGGCGAGCTAGGAGGTTGGCGGAATCGCAGGTGTGAGGTGCACAAGTCAATCGTTCGGCGGTTGCAGACTGGAGGTGGAGGCGTGTGATCTCCGGCGTGCGTCGGCAATCGCGAGAAGAAGGTATGCCAGTTCAATAGTGTAATCTATTTTGCTCACACTCATGGGTGTGATTGTTTAATCGTCGTCGGGTGGTCGGAGACTTCGCCGACGACAAAGGCAGCAAGAGATACCTGACAAGCCAGATGACTGCCTATTTTTGGTCGACCTATGCTTGGTTGCGGTCGACCGATTTTAGTGTTATATGTTGATCTTAACCAACCCCGGTCGAACGACTCCTTGTGGCGGTCGATCAGTTGTATGTGTGTTGGTGGATCAGAGGAAATTCTGTAAGTTTTTGGTCGAACGGGACACCTAAGCCGTTCGACCGTTGCTTTATGTTTCACTCGGATCAGACATTGACCACCTAAACGGTCGACCGTTCCTAACTTTTGGTTCGACCAGAACTTATGTGAACTTATGTGTTGTTCGACCGATATCTCGTTGTTCGACCGATAGATGACCCGAGCTACTAGGTTGCCCTAGTAGTTTTCGGTCGACCGTTTGACTAGACTCTGGATTTTGACCCCGTATCGGTCGACCGGTGTTAGACTTTTCTTCGACCGTTGGGACTTAGGTTATGCGCAGAGAGTTCGACCGTTGCAGACTTTCGTTTGACCGGACCTCACGGGAAGGGTCAACCAGATTGCCTATTTTGGCTGACCGTTTGTGCGTAGAACTGAATTCTCAGTCCTAGTGAAGTGTCAACTCTGTTCACGGAAACCTGTGTCCTCGCCTAGTATGTGAGCCAGGAGGTGACCATGGGTGCGTTGATCGTGCATGCCCAGGGACTACCGAGTGGAAAAGTGTGGGTACTTGGGACGAGCCACCTCTGTTGATAGACTGTGGCGTGATGTATTGTTGTTTTGACTCACAGTAGGGAAGCAAACCTGAGGGATCACAGATCCCAATGCATGATGACGCATGGCTCTTGGAGCATGATGACCTGGCAGACTTCAGTCCGGAAACGTCCGATGTTGTGCCAAACGTATGTTGTACCGTCCGATGTTGTGTCAGACGTATGTTGGATCACTGATGTTGTTCCGGTCATGCCACTGATGTTGTTCCAGTGATGATGATGTCGATGTTGTTCCGGCTATGATACCTTAGTTGTGCACCTATTGAGTGATTGATGGACCGACCGAGCGACGACTCTGTTGGTGTGGTTTTATCACGATTGATTCAGATCTGATTCTTATGACGCGGAACTTGCGGACGCCCATCACCGAACCCCGTGTTTAGTATAGCAGCGTGTGGGGAGCGTCGCGTACTGTTCTGTAAGACTGTATGTGCCTACAGTAGGTCTCCGAGGGAGACCCGATGATGATTGTCGGACTAATGTCATGTTTTACCCTCTGGGGGAACTATTTTTCCTTACTGTTGATGACCTGCTATGCCACTAGTATGATATGTTTATTATTGTACTGTGTTTTCATGTATGTGAGCTTGACATACGAGGTTTCTTATGGAAACTCAGGTATTGTTTATCATGTTCGTTTTCAAGACCGCAGTAGGTCCAGTTGGGTGGTGACCGCTAGCGCGCGCATTTTGGGACATGGATCATCTCTTTCGGACTATTCGAGGTCGTCATGATTACTTGTATTGGTCTTTTGTTATATCTGATGTAATTATGTATTTTGACCAACTTTGATATAATAAGGTGCACATTTTGGATATTTTATTTGAGTAACATTCTCATTTTTCAATGATCTGTCTCTCGTGTATGTTAAATTGCAAATTTAAAAAAAATCCGTTGTTCCGGAACGTTACATCAACCACGTTGGTTTCACCTTAAAAGAAATCAAAGGATCTGTTAATGGGTATAATGACATAACCGTTCCGGAAGAAAACGAAGGCTATTGGACAAAGTTGACATTTATGTCAAGACGTTATGTTATACTACAACAATGTAAAACGTATTATTGGTTATAATTTGTATCTCGACTTCATATCTATCTTCGTGTTTTGAAGCAGCACTGAGTATTAAAGATATAGCAGTCGGTTTGCTGAAACATTAGCAATATCAAAAATTAAAATGCAAAGTAAAAAAGAAACGTCCTTCCATGCTTGGATGTAAATGAACAAAATCCAAACATTTCATATACACATACAGTTATAGAAATTCCTACGTGGACGTGCAAATAGAACTGATCCAGTCAAGCACACTCGAATTTCTCAATTCTCAATTTCTCATTATCGTATCCAACCCATTCCAGTTCAGCACTCTATCGACGGTGAGGATTGCATCTGAGGGGGTGAGATGGGGGACCCACACGAGCTGCTCAACACTATGTCTGACATGTTCGGATCTGACGTCAGTTTCACGTGGAGGGCCCACATCAAATCCGACACCATATGCTAATGCCAAACGTCGCACCAGGACTTACGTTCGTCGTTCGGTTCTCATTTGGTTCCCAAGTTTGGACGGAATTTAGTTATCTTTTTTCCACATTCTTATTAAACTCAGCCACTACCCTCGGCTGAATGATCAGATTTTGTGTGATTTATAACCTTAATAAAACTTTATTGAATAGAAACATACTTATTTTCAAAAAAAAAATAGAATTAACTTTTTACCATAAAAATTGATCTAACTCAATGAATTCAAAATTCAACCATCTGTTGTATAACAGATTTGAAGTAGTTGGTATTTGTATAGTTAAACAATTTTTTGCTTGACGAATTAATCAACCAAAATCGTGTGAACTGAATTTGTTGTCGTTTTGTTGGTAAAAATTATGACATGCATTTCCCCCACCTCATAATGCACCCAAATATTAGCTCCTCAATATATACCCCATAATTAGTTTTGATTACAAGTAGATCCTTGTGAGCAAGTGACAAACAAGATGGAAGAGATGATTTGAAAGAAGTTGTCACACCAAAAATCTAAGTAAGGAGTATCTGTTGCATTATAAATGGTCCTCATGCGTGATAGTGAATTAGTGAGCGATGCCAAAAATATGTGAAAGATTAGGTTTTGTCGTATAGCAAATACTTCTGAAGTTTTGTGGTTATTTAGTGTGGTTCGCCTTTGGCAATAGGTGGTCAAATGGTATTTATTGTAATTGTATTTAGTTATTTATTTCTTTTAATTTCTTGACATACGAATAACTAATTATTATTTTCCCATCGATGTTAAGTGTTTCTTGTAAAAGTAATCATTTATAAAAGGGGAACTACTTAAATCATCCCAACAATTACTATTTTGTCATTCACAATTCATTTAATACCAATTACATCACGTCTTAAAACAAAGTTTTGCCTGAGTTTTTTTCACATTCCCAGTACCCACACTACGAAAATGTCTGGCGAAACGCTTGAATCTGGTGAGGTAAGTCGGGGGAATTTTTTTCCATCTCAGGCGTCTGGCTAAACCGCCTCTCCCTAGGAGGAAGTTTTTAGATGGGGCGTCCCAGCCAGACGCCCAATTTTTTTTATGGTGTGTTATTTTAAATTATTTCAGGTTCCATTGCAAGATTTCGGTGGTGATGGAGTAGATTACATTGAGTTTTTTGATAGTAAACAAGTATTTCAAACAATCGATGACACGTATAAATGAGTGAAACAAGTTATCATCGGATCCAGATTTTTTTGTTAATATCATCCTACAAATCAGAAGGAGATAATCAGACGGATTGTTATCTAAGATGCGATCGCAGAAATGAAATGAGTTCTCGTGATATGGATATTGCACTACGGAAGAACACGAAAAAAAAGTGTTGCGATTGTCGTTTTCTGATAAAGGAGTCGAACGAAGAGATCATGATGGATGAGTCGTAGTTTCTAATAGTACTCATAGGCAGCACAACCACAGACTTGCAGTTTTCCCAGAGGGTCACCGACAGATCAGCGGTCTTAGTTCTGGGGCCAAGAAAATTGTTCGTGATATGACTGAGGCACAAGTGAGACCACGTTACATCTTATTTGTAGTAAAAGAGAAATTCCCGGATGATAATCCAAATAAGAAACACATTTATAACTTCAGAGAGTACATGAGGATGACGAAATCTGAAGACAGAAATCTTGCTCAGCAATTTCTGAATCATGCAGTGCAGTATCAGTACTTACATTGGATTATGACGGATGAAGAAACTAATGTCCTGATTCACGTATTTTTGGCACATCCGACGTCAGTTCAGTTGTTGCGCACATATCCTTTTGTAATCTGCATGGATTCGACATACAAAACGAACAAGTACAAGATGCATTTGTTCAAGATGGTTGGGTGACTCCAACAAACATGAACTTACTCGTCAGTTATGCAATTATAAAGGATGAGACCGAGTCTAGTTACCGGTGAGTGTTGGAGAAGTTGCGAGATCTGTTATTGGATACGGTCAGCCGACTACAATAATAACGGACCGGGAGTTAGGCCTGATGTGACCAGTGGGAGAGGTTTATACTGAGTCTGCTCATTTACTTTGCAACATGATCGTCATCTCTCTGAAAGGCAAGTTGAAAGTGTTGGTGTCAGGTTGCCACCGCTCCCCAAAGGCCGAAATCAACGACATATCAAGACAGGAGAACATGTTGTAAGGCAAGTGACCCAATCCGCTATCACTAATGGTCGTTGTCATATCATCAGTCATCACTGAACGTCAAGCCTGCAATGTAGTACAAGCTCTGTGTCGATTATGATACTTCAGAACCTTCCGATCCTCCCCCTCCCAAATGCGTCTTGTGATGTGGCCTCCGAAACTCGGAATGACACTGACATCTAAAGGACCACCGGGCATCACACCAGTCACGATCCAAGAATTGTCCTCAACCCTCTTCTTCTTCTGAGCTCGGGCGTCTGCAGTGCACGAACTCGAATCACCGGTCACAAATCAGTCACCTCGACCCTTTCGAATGACCCACTCAGCCGAAGAAGTACTACCATGTCGCACTCGTCCTCTACCATACTCATGTCTCGCCTCCTCCTGCGGCTCCAAGCCATACCGACCCTCATCGTCACTCTCGTCGTGACTCTCCACCTCATCTGAATCATCATCATCGTCGAAAAAATTCCCACGTGTCTGACGACGACATAAAAAAATCTCTCTCTCCTAACTGAAGCAGAAATACCTTGTGTACGTGGATGACAGTGACCTGACTATTAATTCAATTTTCCTCCACAGTAACTCGATGACTATTAATTCAATTTTAGAAATAAAATTTCGTTAATGGATTTAAATTACTTAATTTCCAAATTGATCAATCAATGAAACTAATTTTAATAATTAATCAATTTAACTAATTACTCAACTAATTTAACCAATTATTAACTTAGTAATCAATTTATTTAGTAATTATCACATATTAAAATCAATTTAAATAATACAATTATTTATTTATTAAAAAAATTGAGGGGTGTCTTTCAGAACCACCCTTTATTGGGCTCGGGCATTCGCGGGAGCCCCCTCCCTCTTACCAGATTCGAGTACGCCGGGGCGTCCACTTGTTCATTTCCTGACCTCCAAGACATTCTTTCTGATGAATATGAGAGTAATATGAAGAAAGAGTGGTGTTAGGAAAGTGAAATGAAGAGTTATATAAGTAGAAATGACATAAGTACAAAATAGTAATTCACACGAGCGATATAAATAGTTTTCCGGTGATGAATATCAATTCAGTTTATAAATTGTATTGCTTACATTTTCTATACGCTAAACAAAACATATTCATATACCATTAGGATTTGCTGTTATGGATTTGTCATATACATTATTTCATATTATCTCGTGTTTTACATTCATTCATACTTTAAAAGTAAGTACTACATTGTACACATGAGTATGTGTCACATGTAAAAGGTAATAGCAAACAAAACTGAAAGAAAACACATCACAAGAATCTTTAGTATACCCATGTAGTTTGATTGTCTCTTTTAAGTATGATGTGAACCACCAGTTGATATCTAAAGTAGGGACACAATTTGTATTTATACATTTAAGATCTTTGGTTCAAATCTTTATCATCAGTCGTCACCATAACCAACTACATAATATAAGGCATTAGCATTGGGCGAAATGTAAATCTCATCAACTTCATGTTACACAATTAAACAACACAAGCAGCCATGCCCGGAGACCAACAATAATCTTTCCCTCTCTATTTTATTATTAGATCAGATCCACAAAACCGAAAGCACTGCAAAGTAATTATATTCAATTAAATATAAAAATAATTATATTATACTTCCAGCTCATGAAATCCCTTCACAAAGAATACAAAGCTAAGTTGATATATGTTAGGGGATAATGTACTTCTTGGTACTTGTAGTTATATAGGTTATATGATGATCACGTCCCTTATATTCTTCCCCAACCATGTATCCCACTTGACCCAAACATATCCTTCTCAAGTTGATTGTCCACGTCAACTAATCTTGTCTTAATGAGCCTTTGAAGTAATCAATCGATTGAAGGAAAAGATCGATTTAGTAGCATATTATTGATTCTATGTCCATTTGTTGCTATGTAATTAAAAGTGATAATGGAAGTGGTTGGTGGGTCCAATTCCATCTCTTAGTTGGACATTAATTAGATAGGTTATGACATGGAAGTCCACATCCAAAAGTTAAATTAGGTAACCCTAGCTAGGTCGTCCCTTCGTAGTTCCTAGTGGAAATAAACGTTCGGCACAATACAAGAAGATAAGGAGTGCTTTAGTAGATTTAACCTTTTATCATAATTTTGTTGGAAAGTAATTTTATATGTTCGTACACATTTCTAGTACCTCTAGCGTGCACTATTAAAATTGAAGATGCGCCTAATTATGCAATCTAATACAAATTTAGTTACTAGTTCAGTGATGAGGTATAAGGAATTCGAGCTAGTACAAGTTGAAGCTCGGTAATAGATATATGTTTCTGTAATATAATACCATGTTGACAAATGAATGTTACATAATATATCTAATCAAATAGCTGAGAGCTTAATTTGAACTCCCACTATCTAGAGGTCCTTTTGATGAGTAGCGTTTTTTTTTTTCATTCTCGTAAAAATCTAACAAAATGACCACTAAATGCATTGCTAAAAATCATTGGGAACATCTTATATATTATTATACATAGTTGACATTTTCTAAGGATTCACCAGAGCAGTTATCATTTTATAAACAACGCAAATGAAAATGCATTTTTAAATGTATTTATCAACATGAAAAGTTAAAAACCACATGTTTATCTACAACGAATTGCCGCTCAAGTTGACAAGACACCCACATAAACAACTAATCAAAGCCAAAGCTCTCATCATCGTGGAAGCAAAAGGCATCACAATAAACTAATCATCAAACATATCTCATTAATCAATCAACCATAATCAATTAATTAATTAATTAGATATGCTTGCTTGATGTCAAGAAGTAGAACACGAGCTGTGGGCCCCATGACCTCATGGGCGTGCTTCGACATGGGACCCGATTGTCCCTTATCTTCTCGGCTACCAACAAGGCAAAACTATTGTCCCTATTCTATTGTTCTCACTTTCTTTCTATCTTCACCACGCCATGCACTAGTTTGGAAGTTGAAAATCAACTATAGTTTTTTTGTGTATAGTTTGTGTGGTGTGTGTGGAGTGATGGAACAAAAAAAAATGTCATTTCCCTCTACCATGGAAAGAGGCTTCTTATTCATGTGTACAATCAATTCCACATTTTGATCATTCCTCATATGAATGTGTTGTATGTTGCATCACATTATGTAGACAAGATTCATTTTGTCTTACAATTCACAAGATCTATTTACTTCTGACTAAACTACTGTAGGAAGAGCAGGGAAGAAGTTTAGAAAGAAAAAAAAACACGGGAATTGAATTTTTAGGGGAAGGAGAAGGAACAGAAGGATAAAATAGGAATTTAATGCTAAAAAGAGAAAGTCGAGGTAAACCAAAAATCAACAAAAGTCATAGTTCAGTGGAAAAAAAATTAGTAACTCAATTCATAGTTTGGGACAAAAAACTGTAATTTACCCTAAATATTGTATTATGTATAACAAATAATTGCATTTTTGTATAATGTCAAAGGCTCAAAGCTGAATATGACACGTCCTTTGATTTTGTCCAAAGCCTCATGTATGGTGGTTTGTTTTTCTCAAGTGACCAACCTTGGTTCTTTGTTTAATTAACCTAATAAATGACACTAGAAGTTGGTCATGTATGCATGTTCCTCATGTGTTTCAACCCTACCTTTGATGGTGGTGATGATAATTGAACCCCAACAGTGGGTGTCGGATGGGGAGAATGAAGATGATGTCTGCATATATTTGTTTTTGTCTTGTGACAAAGACCCAACCAGTTTCCATACCATGCCCAAGAGGGGACCCCTACTGGATCCCCTGCCAAAATCTCCACACCACACTTCACCAGTTTGTTAGGACTTGGACAATGCCATTGCATTTCCATCATCTTGTCTTGGAGTTTTCCACTTCAGCTCTTATACCTTTTCTGGTATTCTTTGGGCATATATATGTATGTACCCTTTTTAAACTTCTAAATATTGTGGATAATGTGCAAGCCATTGTGGAGCTAGTCTTGAGGACGGAGGAGAGTTATGGTGCCTCCCCACCCGACTCTTAAGTCTTAACATGACTTACCTGGTACCAGCTCTCGTGGGAGGGTTCAATGCGTCTCAAGATTTTAACCACCACCGGTGGTCACAGTGTCACAAGGGCAAAAATTGTCCTATATCACCAAAAAGATATATGTTAGTAATGTTATCATGGCATACAGATATGTTTTTAGGCAACATGACATCATTTGGATGGGAAAAAAAACTTCAAAGAGGAGGGGTATATTAGTCTTTACAAGACATTTATTTTAGGTTAATTTTTTTAAATAATCTCGGAATAAATAAAAAATCGAAGAATATGCACGTGAAAAACTTATTTGACATACTATGCACCTTAAAAATTACACTTGTGATATCATTTTGGTTTACTAAAAACGACATCACTTATGCCATTTTTATCTTAAATGAAAACGACATCATGTAAGCTACCAGTCGATACATTATCTAGGACATGTTGAACTAGCGATTGGTCGGTCGGAGGTCTCATTCCCTGGGAAAACATGTAAGTTACCAGTCGATACATTAACTTGAATTGAATGCAACAATACTATGTTGAGGACCAAAAATATATTTTATCACCTCCCCGAAATTCACCTACACGTCTCAGACCGACGCAGGACGCGCGCACGTGCATGTGAAGTTGCCAACCCTAGCTTGTTGTGGTTATAAGAGTGGAAACAGAACCTGCATCTCACTCTCATCTGGTTAGTAACCAAGTCAGCTAAGATACACATCTTATGTAACTTACGTCGAATATTCATCAAAATTGTATGAATCAACTCAAATTATTATATCCAAGTAGAATATTTTGAGGATTTCAAGTTGATTTTCAATTATTATTTTTTGGTTTTCTTGATTTCAAGATGTCGTTTTTAGCTAAGACATATTGAACTATCGACAAGTCGGTCGGGAGTCTCGCACCCTGGAAGCCAAGCACACTATATTTTTGGACTTGAGGATTTATTAATAATTTTGTATCGAAAAATACATTAGTAATCCAAAATCGATACAAAATTACTAATAAATCATCAAGTCCAAAAATACATTGTATTTGGCTTCCAGGGGGCGCTGCCCCTTGCAACCCCCGCTCACCAGGGAGCGATACCCTCACCAACCCGTCGTTCGTTCAACATGTTTTAGCTAAAAATGACATCTCAAAATCAAAAAAACAAAAATAATAATAATGAAAACCAACTTGAATTTTGCTTGTCGCCGGAGAAATGGAGTAATGAGAAGTATTTTGGAGGTGGGAGGAGGAAGAGGGGCCCGGACAATCCCTCTCTGGCTTAGGTAAAAACGACATGTATGATGTCGTTTTTAGTAAATGAAAACGACATTATATATGCTGTTTTTAATGTGCATATTTCGCCAAATAAATTTTCCACATGCATTTTTTATTTTAGTCCGTGGTTATTTCAAACAAAAAAATCCTTTATTTTAAGTTGACTTGGCTAATGTAGGAGTTTAACTTTTCAAAGAGTAACACAAAATTATGGTATATTATAGGTATCTCTGCTCAATATAAATTGTTTGCGAAATAGAAGCTCAAAGTAAAACACCGTGGCGTCTACGGTGTCAAGAAACACTGAGAACTAATCATCATGCTTGAGTTGTCAAAACATTTTGAACCCCATAAAATCTGAAATAAAATTCTAAAAGACGCACTGGCAAAGTGGCAAAGGTAATAAATCATTAAAATGATAGATACTCACCAAAGAATATAGGTGCATCATTCATGTAGAGGGATAATATGGTTTTGTGGAAAGGTATACATGCAAAACAAAACTCTACATCCTATACTATATCATCATAAGCATCTTCTTTGAATGTAAAGCATCCAAAGTCATTTGTGGACAAGCAACACTTATCAGTTTATCACGACTTGCTTTCCAAAAAGAAAACTTATCACAATTTGATTCCCATTAAGGCACGAGTTAGCAGAATAATGAGATGACATGATCCAGTTTCCACTTCGGCCAACTTGCCAGCTCAGTCACAATGGAACATGTGATTTACCACAAGAGAGTTAGCTGTCCGTTTGATGATTTGTTATGAAATTATAATAATGGTAAAGAGGGTCAGATTTTTCTTCTCCTTTTCTTAATGCTACCTATTGTTGGCACTATCCCAAGCATCTTTTCCTTCACATCCCTCAACTGCATTGGCTGAGAGGGACTGGGATTTGTTTGGTGTGCACTGAACCCCAGCTATAATATTCTGCCAACACCCCTGCAACAGAATCTCAAATTCTTCTTGGTCTCAAGAGATTTGGGAATTCTGGGTTTCTGTTCTTTTTGGTACCCAAGAAAGTATCTATGATTTCAGCTCTTCTTATGGTGTCAGAGGCCTCAGGTTTTTGCTGACACAGGTATTTCAGCTAAAGAAGCAATTTTTATTCCTACCTGTAGCATATATAATTCTTTCTTATTATGTGTTGGATAGATTTGTGTGTTTTATCAAAGATGTCTTGTGTGATTTATCTAACATGTTTTCAGCATGTTTTTCCCTGTTCAAGATTTTTTCTTTTCTTTGTCATATTTGGTCCTATCTTTAGATTTCCCGATGATAACTTTGTGGATTTTTATAATTGAAAGAACAACTTTCTGTTTTGGATCATAGAAACTAGGCTTCTGTATTGCAGGTCCAAGTGTTTATATTCAACTGTAGTCATACCAATTCTCTCTTGACCACTGAGATTTTTCCTTCTCAATAAGAAATGGATGTGGGGATAGTTATCCTGAATACTTTAGTAAGCTGCAAAAAGTAAAAATTATCACCACCGAAATCGATTTCGTGCTTCCTCTTGAGTTTTCAACTCGGTACTGTCCCCCTAAAAGTGAAATAAATATAATACCAGTTGTAGTTTAAAAATCTGAATCTTATTCCTGATTTAGAATTTTGAGATTTCGGTTACCTCGCGGTTTTCGCGTCCCAGCATATCCCAGAAAATAAGGGATACATCCCACCAGATTCATGAATTTGCTTGATGTATGCATCTCTTCGGCACAAGGTTCATGAATCTAAATATATGTGTATTTGTTTTAGCCAACAACAGAAGCTTTGAAGAAAAGAGTTTTCGAAGCTTAAGAAAGTAAGAAAAAGCAGAATTCCTGATAAGCACAACACAAACAACAAATCTGTGATGGGGAGATATCTAAAACCGCACGACAAAGACCACATGAAGATGGCAATGCTAAAGCAAGAAGAGCTCTTTAGAGAACAGGTATGAAGTCACTAAGATAATATCGTAACTTGTTTCTTTTTATGTCATGGAATTCTTGTTTAGGTCCACGATTTTGTTTATCTTACGCAGGTTGCTGAACTTCATCGGCTCTACCGAGTACAGAAATTACTGATGAGGGACATGAAGAGCATGGAACTTAAGAAACAACAAGAATTTTTTCATTGCCCAAGCAAAATCGACAAATGGAATGAACGAAACAACACGAGCGATGTTTATCAAAACTACAGCAAGCCAAGGATCACTCTTGATCTTGAACGCCCCGCCGAAGACTACATTGAACAGGAGAGTGACATTGAGCTGACTCTGGCAACTGGTAGCAGACAGAGAAAGAAGGAAGACACTTCGGATTCAGGTGCCAGCTTTTCCTCGTCCTCGACCGAATCTGGAGTTGACAACTTGAAACTACAGGACTGGAGGCTGTTCCATACACCAGAGATGAACATAAGTCGCCCCAACGACAGAAACAGTGGGCTTATTGCCAAAGAATCAATCGGACAGGATGGACTAAAGCAACCTTCTTGGCATCTCCAGTGTCTGAGTCTGAACATGACATGATAATCTTCTTGGAGTTTAACAGTTCAGTGTCCAATCTGTTTGTCAGTACAGACCAGCATTTTCTATAACTACTGACCTTTTCAAAATGTATGTCTTCATTCATCACCTTGTGTTATGCCAACTACATAATCTGAGATATGCAGAAGGTTGGATTTGAGGAGAGTAAATATGAGTTTAATCAGTAAATACCAAATTTTAAATTTAGTCACTAGAAACAAATGATATAACATATGAGATTGAAATTGTGATGGGCTTGTCTGGTGTTGATTATGGCTCGCCACAGAGTACCTTTGAATTTTCATGCACTAATAACTTATTTTATAGTTGGCCCTTTTCTGTGTGTTGACTACATCAATGAAAGTTCAAGCCATGCCACCTGAGTTTGCCTATTTAGTATACATGTTTTCTAGTAAGGCAACTAGCTAAGATGAGATCAAGTAGACAATTTATTAATACATGAAAAGAAGAGATAGGCTGGAGTTATGGAATGACCATCGTAATCAATCATGAAAAGGAGATAATGCTTCAACTATAATAATTTTCCTCTGTCTGACCAACAATAACATGTTAAGATTTGCAAATAGATCAATTTTATTAAAATACTAGTATCATTTTCATTCCAAAATTAACAATACCACATCATATTGATATGGCACTTTACAGAAACATTTAAAGGACAAATAAAATATGACAATCTAAATGAGTGTTTTGAGCCTTAACCATATAAGCATTCACAATTTACATGTAAATTTCCTGGCACTGAAGCAGTTCAGAGAAAGATGCCTCAAGAAATCGAATGACGTCGGCCTTTTGGCATCTTGGCCCGGGCCTTGTCCAACCTCATGGCATCAAATCGTTGGAAAGGATTAAGCCGACCAAGTTTTTTGGATACAGAATTGATTATAGACTTCTTAGGTAGCGGTGGCTTGTTTGCACTTGGTGTTGGTGGCTGCCCCGGTTTCACTGATTGACCCATTTGCATCTTCATCCTCACCATTTCTAGTTTCAAGTCATCATTTTCCCTGCGCAAATGCGAGAGCTCGTCATCTGGATTGTGATGGCTTGTGTCTGAATATTTCTTTTGAGAAGGAAGTGGAGATGCGCTTCCGAGGCCTCCACTAACTGCATCTCGTAGACGTTGCTGCTCATAATAGAGCACCTGAACAACAATTTGCACTGGGAGCCTGTCATTGTGTGCCGCGTGAGCACAAGCCTCCCGAGACAGCCTCTGGCAGTCCATGACACTGCATATCTTTTTTCTTTCGGCATCACTCAGAGAAGGATGTGCCTGCAAGTATTGACTTGTTAAATAATTGAATCCATGACACAACAAGGGTCTGTTTGGAAACGAGTTTCCGATGCAATCGTCATTGAAAATGTGATTGCGATGGAACTACGGACTAGTAAAGATTGTATCTGAATGTATCATAGAATAAGTTGAAGTGTTACTAGACCTTGAGATATATATCAATTGCCCTGTACATTCCATCTTCTGTGATCCTTGCCTGTTCAGGAATCAACTCTGCAAGACCGACAAATCTTGAAATCGATAAGTTTGGGTCGGATGCAATTTCAACAAGATAGCACTCCATGAGCCTTCCAACTCTTTCCGTGTCACCTAAAGAAGTGAAAGCAACGTCGTCGCCATGATACCCAAGACGAACCCCGTCGGCATTGTGTTCTAGGTAGTTCACAAAAATCCTTTGCACTGTATCCACATCAAACACGGTATCACCGGCAAACGAAAACGAAGGAATCAAAAGATCATCCAGCACTGCTTGTCCTAGTTGCAAACCGATTATCTTTTCCAGATCAAGTCTGCATGCTATTGTCGTTTCAAGATATATTGCTGCTCTCAGCAATGTGGTTAGGAAACTAACTGACAATGCATTCTTCCCCCTTGGCAGGAGGCTAACGACCGTTTCCAAGACCACTCTTTTCTCATGTTCTTTTCTTGCCTCCATTTTCTTCCTTCCCCTTCCAAATATATCCTATTTCAACAGCAAAGCAATTTTTCAAGTGATGAAACTTCAAATATTTTCAGATACTTGAAAATGAATACGATCTATAATCCGATTGACAAGAATAAGGATGTACACAGATCAGTTTGATATCTAATTCAGTTTGATATCTATAATTCGAGAGCCGCTATCTATACAAACAAAGAGTTCCTTACTAAATCAGGTCCTTAAGGGGGGTTTGTTCTGTAGAAAACTTTGCATTCTATTTTAAGAGGATGTTACTGAACTTACCAATCCTCGAAGAGATTTCTGAGCATAGAGCATGAGGACCGTTCCCAATGCGTACTGCTTGAAACCTTTAGCCTTCATTGCCATGAGTACTCTCTGAAACATATCGATTCTCAGCACCGTTAAGTCTTCAGCCCACCAATCAATGAACGAGTTTCTTTGTGCTGGTGAGGGGCTCATGTTACCTTGGCAGTTTTCAAATCTCTTGGATAGACTGAAATTGCTTTCTTGGCAAGCGATTTTTGCTATAACCTCAATACATCTGCTAATCAAGTTCACCGTCTCAGCTATTGGAAGAAGGCTTTCGGAACAATGTAAAACAGTGATAGAAGTTGGGAGGCTACTCAGCGCCACTTCATTCAAGTAGCACTCGGTTATTTCAACAAGGTTGCCGTCCGAGTAATCCTCTGTCATCTCCAGGTGCTCTGCAATGCAACGGAGCATAGCGACATTCTCTACAGAAATCTCAAGTTCTTTGCCATAACAAAAGCTAATAACCAACTCAAAGGCTTTGGCACCACCAGGAATGTCTGTGATATCAAGGAGATCAGAGCCATTTGGTTCTGAGAGCAATTTCCGGATGTAACCGCTCTTCGACACCAGAGGCAACTGTCATATATGTTTTCAGCGAATCACAATCAGTTCCAACGAAACCTTTAACATTTAAATTGGAGGATTTAGACATATTAGTGAAATAATGAACAGTAAGTTGAACATAGTTGGTGGAAGATTTGTCAAACTATTATGAAATTTTAAAACTCCTTTTTAAGACAATGAGATAGTTCTAGTATCTGCATTACAAGTTCAGTCATTTTAAGTTATTAATATGTTTTATCTTCATTCTGAATTTCTCAACAGATTCAAACTTAAACATACATGCTAAATTCAGTTTCTGAGAAATCATGTCTTCAGTATTAAGATGAAGAAAGACAATTCACATATAGATCTATTATATCTTATGTATATGATTAGGTCGCCCATCAAATTTACTGTGTCCACAAAAAATAGGCTAATTGAGAATTTGAGATCTACCCTAAAAGACCCAATCTTGGATAAAAGAAATGGACACACAACCATACCTTAAGCAAAGAAAAAGTGGCTCCTCCGGCGCGAATTGTGACATTGCCCGGAACATCTTGAGTGAAAATCCTGTCATTGGCACAAACACAAACACCTCATCTTCATATATTCCAACCCCATATGCAAACCAACAACTATATAATAACCATCATACCAATCACTGATTCTCTCCATGGCAGTGGAATTCAAGTGGGTATTCCTGAACAGAGTGGCCAGAGTGGGTGGTGCAATTTCCTGATCAACAACATCCACCATTTTGTGAGGTAGGTGATTCACTTGGTTAGTTTGTTGTTTTGTTTATGTTGGAAGTGTCCAAAGAACAAACATGGTGCAGAGTAGGATGAAAAACAAAGGTTTGTTGGATGAAGCAACACCCACCATGCATGTTGCTATCATGGATCATGATATAAAACTATGTGATTATATGAATTTGCACTTTGCTTTTTGTTTTGGCCTTTTTTCGCCATTGACAGTGACCATATTTATTGTCTTGCTTATTTTTCCTGATATGGTGATGTTTATATTAATTGCTTTTGTCCCTCTTGTATCTATGCATAACCTTACAAATAGAATTTTTTTAAATAAATGTGACAAAGAGACAAAGCGAAGCTAATGTTTACCTAAATTACAATTTGTTCTTAGTAACTATTACCTAAATTGGTAAGTACTTAATTTGTGCCTTCAATATGCTTCAATTTCACCAATACCCTATAACAAGTAGGCTTCCATGTATACCATTTAGTTTCAAATATTCTTTTACTTGCACATTTCTCTCATCCCCTCTGCATAAACATCTATTAATTTAATTTTATGGACTGCATTTCCATTTCGGCCTTCTTTCCGTTTGCAAACCTCAAATATAACAAAAACCATACATTAAGATATGAGAGAAGTAAGAAAAAATTGCTCAGGGGTGCTTATACATGAGTCGGAGTTCCATTGTTCATATTTTCTCGTTTTCCTTTCCCATTTAAATGGATGTTCTTATTTATATTTGAATTTTATAAGAAAAAACAATAGGAAAACGAACTTTCAAGCGCTAAAAGTTAACTTACGTGCAAAATTTATTTTGAGAGAGTTAAGAGAATGTCCATGTGAAACCAGATTTTAATTAAAGCATATAAGACTTGAAATATAAAAATGACTATGGGCACTGACGAAAGGAAACTACTATTCGTCGTCGGAAAACTAGTTAAATCGTCCTAACAATTATTATTTTATCATTCACAATCCATTTAATATCAATTTTGTCTCGTCTCTTAAAATAAGGTTTCTGCCTACATTTTCCTACTTTTCTCAGTACAAATACCACGAAAATGTCTGATGAAGCGCCTGGACTTGATGAAGTAAACCCAACAAAAAAAATCAGGTCGGACGTCTGGGTAAATTGCCCCCTTGGGGGAGGCATCATAGCCAGATGCCTCCCCCATGGTGGGGGCGTCTTAGCCAAACGCCACCCCAAAGAGGCGGGCGTTTTACCCAGACGCCTCCCTCATGGAGGGGGCGTCTGATTAAGACGTCCGTCCAAAAAAAAAAACAAATCATAAAATTATACGGTGTGTTATCTCAAATTATTTAAGGTCGTGTTGCAAATTTTCGGTGGTAATGGGTCGGATTACAATGAGTTTTTTTGCAAGTGATGAAAATTCAAAAATTTCCAAATCCAACAATTTCAAGATCCGAAATTTTTCGATGGTGAAACTTTCCGTCTTACAAATACCACCTCGACAGGTCGTTCTGGGTCTGGAAATTTTTTGAATTTTGAAATTTTTATATCTGGAAATTTTTGAATCTTCGTCACTTGCAAAAACTCATTGTAATACAACTCGTATAATTACCAATTAACACCAAAAAAATTGGAACGGAACCTAAAATAAATTAAAGATAACACACCATATAATTTTAAATTTTTTTATTAAAAAATATGGGGAATCTTAGCCACGCACCTGCCCCATGGGGGAGGCGGCTCCGACTGACACCCCTGAATTTTTTATTTTTTATTAAAAATAAGTTAGATATTTTTTCAGATTCGAGTACACCGGGGTGTCCGTTGACTCATTTCCTGACCTCTGAAATATTGTTTTTTATGATTACGAGAGGAAGATGAAGAGAGAAGAGTGGTAGGAGAGTTAAATGTCGAAATATATGAGTAGAAATGAGAGAAGGGAAAAATGATAATTCGCACAAGCGATTTAAGTAGTTTTCCGACGACGAATAACAATTCAGTAATGAAATTGAAACTCATTTGGAAGGTACAGATGAAAAACAAGACTCAGTGAATTTTGTATTAGACTCCATCTCAACTATGAAATTCACACATTTTCAAATCATCCTTGTAACTAGTTTCAAAGGCTGACGCTACACCTAACAAACTAATATTAATGGTCCATAACTTGACGTCCGTGACCACTAAATTACTAATCCGATAGATGAGCAGCAAATCACCTACCCCACGAACGGGAGCGATTTTATTTGATAAGATCTCCAATATCAAAATAGATAAGATAAAGAATCAAAACTTATATCATGTATGAGTGTATTTGGGAAATTGGAAAGGTAGTGTACCCGAGTCATAAAGCGGAAACGATGACAATAAGCACGGAAAATCCCAAAGGAAGTTAGAGTAGGCAAATTTAGAAATACCTAACATGCATATACCAAATCAAGTCAAAATCTGAAGCAAACCATAATCAATCAACCCAAACACCAGAACCCCACTTTGGGAAAAATCAATGGCGGAAACGGTTGAGTTTCATTATGGTGTAAACGACGATATAGTTGGAACATAACATGAAGATAATAGTTTTGAACTAGAATCAAGCTCTGGATGGTTACACCTCCGAGTACAATAAATCATTAATCGAACTCAAAAGCTTAATAAGATGACTAATTTAATCTTCATACATATGATACATAGACGAGAGTATAGACTAACAATCCGATGAAATAAGAGAGCATGAAGAATAATAAACCTCTAAGTAGCACCAATTGTAACTCAATATCATCCATTATGAGTCTTCAATCTTTAAGCAACATAGAGATCACGGATGCTAAGTATATGGAAGAAACTCTCTCACCTCTATTTGACTTTCTTCAACCTCTCAAAGTTCATCTTTTGATGACTCCAATAACATTCTCAACTTGATAGACTCCTTTAGCTATGGAATCCACACCATATGACTCTAAAGAGATGATCCATGAGATAGGAATCCATCATCGGTGGCTCTATGGAGGTGGTAGGAGGAAGCAGATCATGCATGGTGCACACTCAAACTTTAAAGGATAACAAGTATATATACTAGAGCTTAGGCCAGACACACAAATGTTGGAGAATGAATGTCAAACTAGCGATCAACAGTAGACCGTTTACACACAAATGTTGGAGAATGAATGTCAAACTAGCTTAATAAGTTATGTCATTGCCCATAAACGGTAGACCGTTTTCCAAACAGTCGATCTAACTTGAAGTTCCAATCAATGATGAAAAAGAATATTGAATCTGCGGATCAGCCAACCGAATAGCTTTTGGTCATCCAGAACTAAGATTTTGGTGGACCGAAAGCCAAACGGTCGTCTCAACATATGGGAACAATAAAAACCCAACCTGATTCTGGCTAGAATAAATGGATCGAGCGTATTGGTATAGGCAGACCATTTTTTAGCAGTCGAGAAAACCAAACTTGTTGTCGGCAACTCTTCGGTCAACTAATTACCAATCCTTCGACCATTCCACGAATATTTTCAAAACACAAAACTAGCGGAGAGTAAATAAAAAATGTTTGAAAAAACCAAATCCATGACCCACCACACTCATTAACGCCTGTCCCCTATGCATTTGTTGCTTATAGAATCAACAGCAAACAACCAAAAACAGGAAGAAAGAAGAAAATCAACAGGAAAAAGTTGTGGGGGACACAGAGACGAAGACACCAACATCACATCACATCACCAGCACCTTAATTTGTAGTAACCATCTATATCCACACATATCAAATGGGCAATGCCAATCTACTCCAATTCTACGGAGAGAGGATAAGTGGAGAACGGACCCACAAAATTCCAACAGCCAATGGCATTGGGATGTGATTATCATCCAATTAATTGTTGAGAACTCCAAAATGAGGTTATCTTTCTAGAAGACGTCACAAATTTTTATACGTGCCGGTGTTGCACTTTAATAAAATGGTTTATTCCACACTTGGATACAATTACAATTTTAAAAATTATCAACATAAGCTGTCTCTTATATAATTCGATTTTATATAAGCTGAGGTCAAACAAATATTTTCAACCTACTATTTAATTATGGCTCATTATATCTTCTTGTGAGAAATTCATCGGGATACAGATTTAGAGCGTGTTGGTACGCCATATTTAGTGAAACTGTTGTGAAATTGTCACAATGTGAAAGAAATCATTTGAATATACAAAATTCAAGGGAAATGGATGTTGTAGGAGCATCTTATACGGTTGACTTTCTGCGTTGAAGGTTGCAACGTGAGAGTTGTCTTCGTACATGAAACTGGCTAGTGAGTATATTCATTCATTTGTATGTCTGATTTATAAAGAATTTGTATAATAACTAAAACGTTACCCGTGTTGTAGTTTTTTTGGCGATTTATTATATGTTATTATACAAAACATGTTTGGATTTTGACCTTTGAGTGTATTATTTATGATCTCTCCTTCGAGCTTCGATGATTTTAATTAGCATCTGGGTCACGGATTATTGGTGCAAAAGATTTGACTTGCCTCTGTGGCTCTATCAATGTCATGCATTCAATACGCCTCATACATGTGATATCTGATATGATAAATTGATAAGCACGATTTGAATTCCACAGGATTTTTGTTTTCTTGATAATCGCTTCACGATGTTGATAGAGATTCTGACACATGTACGTAAGGGAGAGCAAAATGACGTCCGGACTGAATCCGACGGGTTCGGATTTCGACCTGGTCCGAACCCGATCTAAAATTCGAATTTTCCCACAAAAAACCTACTCCAGTATGGATTTTCGGACCGGACTGAACGGTCTCCGTTCGGTGCTCAGCCCTAAAGGTACATCTTAAAAATGATAAAATAAACTCTATAACTTTGCAATACTGACGTGAAACACCATGTTAATGACTGATTTTCTTGTAATAGACACCATAACTAGTGCAAAAAAGCTCATTTTAGATGATGATGATAACCAACACTAACACCTTAAAGACTGAAATGAACTACGGGCAAGAGCAGTGAACATTGTGTCCATTATCATACTTGGATGGTTGGATGTCTGTCTCATAAACATTCGTATACATCTTCTCTGTAATATAGATTCAACCCTTCAAGGCTTTGAACAAACACGTACATGTACTATACTAGATTTGGTAGTGGAACAGGACCACTGTGATATACTACTGAATACAAGATTCTTTCTAACACCCGAAATCATATGACACCAGACCTTGCAACTCTGGTCCATTGAGTCTGATGTTGTTATCAAAGCTGAAAAACAAAACCAGAAAACAGAAGAACAATAAGCATCATTATGTAGAATGGAGAAAAGATAGCAAAATTTGAGCTACTTGGAAGTGATAACACACATTGATCAAACTAATGCTTATTACATTTGGTTCGATTTCAATTTTTTAATTTTAGTTCAGACATTTCCCGCCAAAATAGTTTGCAGTTCAGGAATTTGAGATTGATTGCATGTGGAAAATTACTAGTATGAGTGGCAGTTTGAAATTCCTACTAACATGTGATGAGTTTCATGTTGTGCTTAATAAGCAGTCAGACCTCTGCTTAACTTGCTCCGATTGTCATGAACATAGACGAAAGATAGTAAGGATCAGCTTTGAGTGGGAGAAATGAAAGAGAATAGATTAAAAGGTTAAAAAATCTGTATTCATTCAACTTGTTTTTCAATTCAAAAAAATGTCTCCCTTAATCATTCTCCTTGCTTCAAATGCACCCTAAAAGAGAACAAACAACAACAACAACAACAACAATAATAATAATAGTAATAAAATAGTGACTGAAATTCTTTTTAGTCGGCACTCCGAGTGTATTAAACAAAATGCATCGCTTTAATACATCTAGTTTCATGACTATATGGCAATGCAACATATTATAAGCTAGGACAGGCTTTTATATGATAAGAGGTTTTGCAAAAAAGAAAAAAGAAAAAAGAAGACAGGAATGAAAGCTCCTTAACACCCTTAAGAAGGGAAAAATCAACATAAAATTCTCACCTATTAGGAGAGAATGTGGAAAAGGGTCCACCAGTTGGAATGGTTCCACATATGTCATTGTTAGAGATATCACTGAGACATTTGAGAGAAAAAGTCAAAAGTCAATCAACTGTACAGGGCAAACTTGCTTTACAAATTGATAGAAAGTTGCTACTTACAAAACTTTTAGATTCAAAAGCAATGCAAGCTCTCTAGGAATGGAGCCCGTCAACTGGTTGTTGTTTAGACGCCTGTGAAGAGGAGGTTTAGGATGGTTTGGTGAGGAGATGCACAAAACAACATTCTCAAGCATCAACATTAGCACCAAAAGGCTAAAAAAAGTGCTTACAAGAAGCGAAGTGACTTTAATTTCCCAAAGGACTTTGGAATATCGCCTTCAAACCTATTACCATATAAATCCATGCTGATTAGGTTCTTTAAGTTGCCCAATTCCTTGGGGATGTTTCCATGGAGATCGTTCCTGTACAATTCTCTGCATAGATGAAAGTGCAATCCAGTAACGAACAAAGGAACAAACATTTCCTTCCTTAACAGAAAGAAAAATATGAAATGATTTATCTCAGAATTCGTTACAGGTATTGTAGATGCTGGAGTTTGCCGAGCTCAGGTCCAAGTTCTCCTGAGATGTTGGAGTTACCCAAATCCCTGCAATATAATACTTGTCATAAAAACAAGAAGACAGGCCAAGAACATGTTGGTATGGAGGAAAATAGGAGAGCAACGAACAGGCGAATGACACGATTGTGATCGTCGCATGTGACATGGAACCAAGTGCAGGGGTTGACTAGTGTTGGATCCCAACTCTGGAGCACGTTGGTCGGATCCGATAGCCTCACCCTCAGTGCATGAAGTGCTTCTCCTGCTCAATGCATGATAAAAATTCAACGTCTCAATTTTCAAAAGATAACAATTAACAAACAATTCTCAGAAAAGCAATCGACAAATGGCAAATCAAAACAGAACTGCAGAAGGCCTTAATGTTGCGGTATCCGCGATCTTGTAGCACGGAGTAAAGATTAAATTTCACGGATAACAAAACCGAAGATGAAAAAACAACAAATTCCAGTATGAAATTGGTTAAAAAAAACTGTTTTTCATGGTCTCAACCTTTCAATTTGACTAAGAAAGTTTTGGGTCATGTAAACAACCATCTTTCAACACAGAGAACTGTTTCCTTAGAGAACTCCAACGTTTTATAAAAATAATAATTAAAAGACTCCAACATCACAAACACAGCAAGCAAAAGCACGCCCAAATCCCCAAGCCCAATTTTTTTTCAATCAAAATTCTAGAAATTCACATCAAGACACCAAAAGAACAACTTGTCTATGAATATGTACAACTAAGAAACAGAGATCGTCAAAATATAAACAGAGAAAGAAGAACAAAACCACATCAAAAACCCCAAACAAAAAGTGCACCACAAATTCTTATTTTTCAAAAAACTAAGAACTTTTTTTCGAAAACAAAAGGTCTGAAGGGCGCGTAACGGAGAGTAAGCATACCTTCAGTGTTGGTGGAGACGGCGGGAGAAGCGGCGCCGAGGAGAAGCACGGCGAGGAGAGAGCAGAGAAGGGGAGAAGCCATCGTAGGGTTTGGTTTGGTTTGGTTTGAAAGTGGAGTAAAGTCAAGAGGAAGTTGGTTTTGGTGGAGAATGACATGTAATTAATTAGGGAGAGAAGAGTGGTCAAGTCAACAAAGGTGTGTTTTTTCTCTATGTTTTGTTTTGTTCAAGAATTGGAATTGGAATTGAAATTGGAAAACGGGAAGAAGTCAACCAGTCAAAAGACAGAGTTGGTGGTGGGGCCACCTTCACTACGACACGCTTCCTCCCTGTCTTTTGTCTTCCACTCCTCAAAAGGTAACCTTTTTCCCTCTAGTGTAGTGGACATCTTTGCATTTCATAGTTGATGATGTTGGTGGTTCTTTTCTTTGCCTAATTGTGATGTTCTTTTCTTTCGAAGTTTTATCTACTCTTTCTTAAATATATTTTTTGATCTTCACTATCTCAAGGCTAAAAAAATCTCCACAAACATGCATTAGAAACTGAACGGAATCTGAACAAAATTTAGGGACAAGTAGTTGTTTACCTTTGGACCAAAAAAACATCTTTTGAATTACAGGAACTTCCTTCCCAGCCCATTTTATTATTTTCCAAAAAGGAATATTATGGGGGTACATGTCTAAAATTCTTGCAGTATGAATAGAATTGCACTCAAGAAGAGCTGCAGAAGAAGCAATACAATAAACCCAAGGGCAAAGAAATGAAAAAAAAAAATGCCTAGATGGTTCGAACTATTTGCTCTTGCCCTGAGGTGATGTTGGTGGTGGTACAGTATAGAGTGAACTGAGCTGCCTGTCAATGAGCTTACTGTGGTGAAGAGCCAATTGCAATTCCATGTCGTCCGACCACCACTGCTGCAAACCGTGAGCCTCCATGAATTTCTGGGGACCTTTCGACATAACGAAGAGCTTCACGGCCATGGCATCGAAGCCGTTATCCGATTTCACACGTTGTTCAGAAGGTTTATCGTCCACACCAGTACCATTATCGTCTTTCCTCTTGCTAGAATTGGTGTAGTGGCAGCAAATGTAGTCACTGTTATTCACATAAAGATGAGGCACCCACTTTTTCTTCTTGAATAATAATTCATTCTTAACCGTCGTCGTTGCTTCGTCGTTTGATGGGAAGACAACAGCTTTGATCTTCTTCCATGCCAAATTGGCCTTCTCCGCGACGCTCCTTAGGCTCATAGCCAATGAAACAGAAGGTGGATTGAACAAATGACACTCCACAAACACTCCTTCCTTGGCCATTGCTTTGCCGATTTGGAGAGCAAATCCAGCACCCAACGAGTGCCCACCGATACACACATTGCCACTCCCATACCTCTCAACTGCCGAATTCAGCGCTTCCAGGGCCCCATTGAATCTGACAGAACCTTTAAGACTCTCCCAAGCGAAAAATCGGAGGTCATCCTCGAGATCTCTTCTGATTGTAAGGCTCTTAAGCAGTGTCCCCCTGAGGGCCAGGACAGCCCGTGGCGCTCCGCTTGGCCTCATCAAGATAAATTCCGAAAGGGCCGCAGCACGGTCCCACTCGAGAATTGCCCCGTATATCGATCCGTCTCTTTCGTCAATCAGCTTCTCCACAAGCTTGTACTTGAAGGGCTTCCACCACTTTGCCGCAAGGCCATCCTCCTCCGATTTATTCTCCTGTCTGTCTAGTTCCATAAGGTAAACTGCCTGAATGAAGCAAGCTATGACCATCCTCTTGTAATTGGGATCCTTCCTACAAAACAAAACCACACAAAAAAAAACCCATAACTGTAACTCCTATCTTGGCCATAATAAGAATGAAACTTGATATGGAAAGGTTAGAATCCTTAAATTTGAGGGGTTCAAAAGATTTCATTTTTCAAGAAAAACCATCAATTTGGGCAACAAAATCGAAACCCTAGAATCCTGGTAACAACACAAACTCAGGGGTTCAAAAGAGGGCTTCTAAGTTTCCATAACAAGCACAGCAAAATCCAATATTTCCACCATTTCAGGAACAAAAGATCCAATCTTTCTACCATATTACAAAAACCCACAAAAAATCCAAGAAACCCAATTAAGTCCAATATCGAAGGCGACAAAAGACCCGGTCTTTGGGGTTTTCCGACATACCAAGAGGACCGGAAGAGTTCTCTCCAGTTGGGGGAGGAGAGGTTACGAGGGCCCGACGCCTCGAAGTCGTAAGGGTGGAGTGGCGGTGGTTGCTCGCAGTCGGAAACTATCGATGCCGTTGAGACTTCCAAGTGTGGATCGGATTGGGGAGGTGGTGGGGTTTTGGTTACAATATCCGCTTCTTCCATTTTCCTGAGGTAGGTTTGTGTGAGAAAATGAGAGCACCTGATGGATGGAGTTGAGTGTTTGGGTAACCGTTTTGAATGTTATCTGAATCTGTCTGGGGCCCACTTTGCAACGGTCATATACTTTTCCTTAATTCTCCCATCATCCCACTGTATGATATTATATTAGTATAATAATTCCAGTTGGGTTTTTTATTAATAAGCCGAGAAGACGTTTTGTTTACCTGCTCTAGTATTATCAGGACGTTATGCTGTAATAATTTATTTATTAATTATCACCATTTTTTGTGAGTTTTTTTTTAGTTTTCTTTGTTTTCAGTTGGTTTGGAATGCTATATTCCAGTTTGCTATTGCACAATCTATGATTATTCAGTAGGTCAGAATGCAACGCATTCGCCTGAATACGTTAAGAGTTCAAGACTTCCAGTACTTGGCTCGAGATCCTCCTATACTTCAAAACAAATATAATTAATAAAGGGACACTGGAGAAGGCAAAAATGGAATGCCTTCTGAAAGCACCAACCATACAATCGGGAATATATGTATTGCAATGAACCAATGCTACATTTACATATGAAATATACGTATTTTCCACGTCCCTGTTTGAAGAAATTACATTAGCAACTTCAATCCAAGTTTTCTCGAAGCTCAATCAGAAAAAATGACAAAACTGCACTTTCTACAATTGGCAACTTACGGTTTCCACAACAGTTTAAGCTAAATTCAGTCTATATATGTTCAGGAAATTGGACTTCCACATGGAATGGAAATTTGAGGAAGAATTCCATGGACCAAGAGTGCTCAACTTCGACTGAACTCAAAAGCAAATTAAAGCCAGACAAAGGTCATTACACAACTTCAAATACTATACATCAGTTGAACAGGTGTAACTGAAAAATTAAAAAGAATTTGCCATCTGGAAACTTCATTACCCTCAAAGGCGCTCTGAAATTGTGTATATATACATGTTCTAGCAAAAATCAAATGACATTTCCGTCCAAACTACAAATGGCATGAGTAAAACCCATCGTCGATGATCTCTAATAATGAGCTAAATAGTTACAACGTTGATGATCATGATTGTCCTGCATTTGCACCTTTCAGTTTCTCTAACCTTTTTCTGAGATATGCCTGCCTAAGTTTCTCCCTTTTCGCAACCTCTTGTTCTTGTCTCCGCAACTTCAGTGTGGAAACTTGTTCCCTAGCTTGACTTGCCTCTTCATGGATTTCCCTGAAAAAGTGAGACCCAAAAATGATTTGACGATGTATATCCTAAAAACTACAAGATGGATAAGACATTGCAAATTAATTATGACAAATGAAGTGGTAGAAACATCAAATAAAAGGCAAATAAAATATGCTTCCAGGAGGAATAACAGAATAAGGGTAGAGGACAAACTTTAGAGAACCCAAAGTGGACAAGTAAAAGATGAGAAAGAAAGTCAACAAAGGGAATTGAACTGTTACCATCCTGATTATGCCAGGTTCTTTTAGGGGGGAAATCAAATTAATGAAGTGTCTGTTGCAATTTAGAATTTTAGATTCAATATTAGTAATTGATTTCATATATTAGTAAATGGATGTAAGATTTGCATAAGTTTTACCTTACAAAGCGTTTGTGCTCAGCACTATCTAGCGTTGAGCCTGTTCTACCCACGCCAAGAGGTCTAGTGTCTGAAAATGAAGGGGGATCATTTTCAGCTTCTTCATTATTATGTGGTTCCCTTGATGCAGTATCACTGCTATCTAGCTGCTCGGAGTTATCCTTGACAAGGCTCTTTTGGAAAAAATCCACACAGTACTTTTCCTTGTCCTCCTCGTCAGGGAGGTCACCCCTTGCTAGCTTTTCATAGAGCTCAGCCTTTTTTTCTAAAGCAGCATAACTAGCAGAACCATCCTTCACTGCCTTAAGCTCCAGCTTATCCCTGCATTATCATTGAATGCAACTTCAGCTAGAATGTTAACTAACATGCTACTATGTAAGCATGAATGGCAGAGTAAAACCGATAGAACCCCTAAAAAATATGAAACTTGCAATTTTAAAATTCCTTATGGGTACTAAGTATTAATGAAAAGGAAAAGCCTGAAGAAATCTATCATAATAATATTTGAGGAACGACAATATCACATTAAATTATGACAAGCTGAGTTAGCCCAACTATTCACCTACAAGTATTATTCGAATCCCACAGCAAGTTCAGAGCCATATTTTCCCTCTTTTCCTTCTCTACCACTTCTCAAAATGAATAAGCATTCATTTACTTTTCACAAATTAGTTCATTGCATCGAGAGACTGCTACGTATGCGGTTGGAATCATATGATTTGATTAATCTGTATGTGACTATGTGTGATTATAAGCTTTATCATGTGGCTAGCTCAGTGACATGCTTCACCTATCTTGTCTTCAAAAAGAGTCAACTGATAGATGATGTATTAATAGAAGTAATAAGATGATGATGCAACCCAGTCTAATATGCATTAGCTGAATTTGTGAGTTGGTAACGACATTTACATAATAAACTATTTAATATTTACAAAGCTATATGGTGATTACATTTATGCTTCACTTTCCTAGCGGTTAACATAAACACAAGATATAGACTTTCAACAAAACAAACACAACAGGAAACCAAAATTTCAACTGACACCGGAAGGGAATAAAAGCAGGCAACTTATCCATGATAAACTCACAGACTACTTACGATACTTCCACTCAATGCAAAAGTGAAGCATGTGGAACAAGTACAACCCTAACCACAGCCTCACCATCTGATTGGAATGGACTTAAGTGCCCATCATTCCGCAATCCACATACAAAAATGAAAAACCACGCGCTTTCTCACAAAACACTAACCAATTCACTCCAATGTCCAAAATAAATAGAGAAACTACAGAAATCTCAAAGCAATCAATTCACAGCCTACCAGAGGCGGAAAAATAGTAATATTTTCACAGAAAAACAACAACCCACCAACCAAACCTTTTGATAAGCCATATATAACAGAAATCACATGGAATTAGAATTGGATTGTTTGCAAATTTAACTGTTGTCTTTCTTTAATGTAGTTTCCATAGTGTGGGTAGTTTTTTGTTGCTCTATAAATTTAAATGAATTAGAAAAAACCTGGTGCTTGTTGCATCCTTGGAGGAGAAGAGCCTCGAAGCTCTCACTTGGAGGTCGGTGCACCTCAACAATGAAAACGTCAAATTCCGTACTCTCACCGGTGGCATCGATAGGGATCACTTTGGATTCCTATCACTACAGAACAATCCAACATCTTCAACCCAACATGGTGTAATCCCTAACTAAATTTCCGACAAAAAAAACTCTACTTGAAATTTCATTCCTAACTAAATTTCCGACAAAAAAATCTACTTCAAATTTCATTCCAAACTAAATTTCCGACAAAAAAATAAATCTACTTCAAATTTCATTCCAAATTAAATTTCCGACAAAAAAATCTCGACTCCGAAATTTTCTAAAAACCAAAAGCAAAAGAAAAGGAAACCTGTTGGAGCGGGAATCGACGCCGGTGTTCTTCCGGGAATAGACGTCGAGATTGCCGGGTTTGGGGCGGGCGTGGTTGTACTCGTCGGAAGGGTTGGCGGCGGCGGAGGCCTTGGCTTCCTGCTGGGAGCGGTAGAGTTGGGCCTTGAGCTCGAGGATGGAGGACGCCCCGACGCCCTCGATCGCCCTCACCTTCTTCGGCATCACTGCCGACTCCGTCAGCCATCCCAGCGACTCCACTCTCTCCGTTCTCTTCTCCCCCATTTTTTCCTCTCAAACCGTAACCCTAACCCTAGTCGGACGTGATCAAGGAGACGAAGAAGAGGTGTTGGGCCGGGTTCTTGGTTTCGGATCCGGAGCTTGTCGTCGTCCGACCGAAGAAGATGTGTTATTTGGGCTGGGCTGGGCTGCTTTCGGGCCCATAAGATATGAACTGAAGTTCGTGTGTTTACACGTGACTTCGGATCCTAATTTAATGGTTCTTGCAAAAGCAAGATTAAGGTTAAATTTTCTTTAGTTTTCTATCTTTTTCTTCTTCTTCTTCTTCTTTTTCTTTCTATTCCTACTACTATTGCCATCACTGCCTAAACTTACCAATGTTTTTGACTGCCCTTCCTTATCTTATGTAAAAATCTTAACAACCTATTGTGATATATAATATCATATATTGAGTTGAGACTTCTTCTTCTTTCTTTTTTTTGCGGAGTGAAGATCAGCTAAAGAAAATTTATCAATATCCAAAATAACATGTATTGCGCTTCAATGTATCGAGCACATATACTTGAAATTAATAATTTAACACCAGCTTAACAACAACAACAACAAACACCAGCCGATCATCATGTCAAATATATCTTTGCCACTAGCTAGCTCACTTTGGTAAGATCGTAGTAGGATAGTGGAAACGTCAAACTTTATTACAACTTTATGACTTTGTCAAAAAAATTAACACATTTACGATAACATCAAAAGGATTTATCTTACGAACCGTTTCGTAGCAACATTATATATAGTATCCAAAAAAAAAAGCAATTAATCCATCCACACACATCATGCATCAATACATGAGAAGGAACACAAACTAGATATGATCAAAGAGGCATTGTTTGAGACACTTTTGTTGTGTTTTTTAAGGGAGAAGAAGAGATGTTATCGTCGTTGTAGTCATCGGTGGTGTTCCGTTGCTTCTTCAAGCGACACCATCTGTGTTGGAGAAGATAGACTAGAACAAGGAGGGAGACCTGAACCGTGAACAAAATTATCCAAATTCTTAAACTTTTTGAAGTCTTGATTTTGTACATGTACAAGCCTAGGTAGACCTCCACCATGGCCACAATGCAGACTAGAGTTCCAAGGAACCAGTGGGTGAAGTACCACATCAATCTCCTTTTCTCACCCCTACAAGTACAAAAAAATTATACCATGACTTGGTTCGATTGTAAAACATCACAAGACCAAGCAAATTGTAGCATCCTGGATAATTATGATTATGCATATTTTTTTTCTTTTTGGAAATTAAGCATTATGTATTTTTTATTAAATCACAAACATGTAATCAAATGCTAGGGATCGATATCTGGTCTAAGCTAATCTAAGATAAAAATCTAGCAGCTCAGTTGGTCTCAATTGGTAAAGCGACATGATGGGACCATTCTTCCAAAGGATAGAGTGCCCACTTTCCCAACAAAGAAACATATCACATGCATGATGCATTTGTATTCTTCAATCTAATCATGAAATTTTGGAATAAGCTGAGCTAGATTGTTTTGGTTTCTGCATTTTTTTTCATTATTGCATGACTTATTTGGTGGGTAGTTACGTGTCTAGCTATGAGATTCGATTGTAATGGGGATGCAGAATAAACTTTTCTTTGTATGGTATGGCCATTGAAGTTAGTTCAACTTGTCTCTTACTTATATGAGCAGTCTATCAAAAGCTATACGTCAGATCTCAGTAATAACTAATAAATTCGTATCTGCATTTTCATTTTTCGCCTTTCTGCTACCAAAGATGAATGAAAATGGGTAATTTGTTAGGAAAATAAATTATGCATATTGAAGTGAGGAAATTTAACCAGGTTGGACATTTGAGAGGATTTTAAAGATAACGTTAAATTGAACCATGTCATCACTTCGTTAACCTCCTCTAACTTTAATGACATATTTGAAGATGAGAGAAATGGAGAGAAACTGAGGTTCTTTTGTTGATAGAATTTTAAGGAAAGAAATGAATAATAGAAGGGCAAGAAATGAAAAAAAAGTCTTCTATACAAATTGGGGTCTTGGACTTTCTCTCCAAAATAGGAGACAAATGGGTATCAAATAAGAGAACGTCATGACTAGTTTTACATTCCCAAACTAATTGTTCTTGTCTCAGACTCTCAACTTAATTAGCCACTTGAAAAAAAAATTGTTTCCTCCTGAAGGTTAGTTTGGTCATTTCAAGGTGATCCATTTCTAATTTTTTTCACTTTATATTCCCATCCAAACTACATAAACTCGTATTCTCTCCTCTCTTTCTAAAAAAGAGAAAACAAATCAAGCTTCTCTTTTCTTTTCTTTCCATTATTTCTATCCAAGCACATCGTAAATCTTACACTTTGCCTTCTTGATTATCACATTTCACTTATCTCCCATGATCTGTTTAATCTTACGATTTATCATTTATCCCATGATTTATGGATATCAAAAGGTGATTAATAAAGAAATAACAATTAACGAATAGCAGGAATACCGCTTTAAAATTCAACGTGGTAATTTTGTTTTAAAAGAAGGGCCATAGTTCAAGAACACAAATTACACTAATTCAAAGTTTAGAAGAAATGAACTGACCATGTATCATTAAGACAAATTGCAATATAATGACAATATACCCTTGATCAAGTTAACATTGGAAATTATACCAAACGAATGTACGATATATATTATTATTATTGAAATTTTGGTGTTTAAATGTATGATATAAATCTATTAGGGAATAAAATCAATCCAAAAATATGCAGGGGAACAAAAAATAACAAATCCAATGAATAAAAAAACCACAATTGCAAATCCAAAATCAACCACGCAAAACACGCAAGAACACATGATTTAACGTGTAAACTCAATGCGGAAAAAACCACGGACGACACAACAATCTACTATAGATAAACGAATTAGACGAGAGACTTACAGAACACACGAACCAACCGACGTTGAAAGACCCGATTTTAATTGCTCCTTTCGAATCCACACGAGAACGCTCTCTCTCTTTCTCTCTAGAATGTAAAGTAAACAATAGTAATTGTTCTATTACAAAGGGGACTAAATTACATTTATATAGTAAGCCAAAACAAGTATTAATTGTTTTAAAATCTTGTGGAGAAAATGGCAGAACGTCGGCAAAAATGTCTGAAACAGTCGACCGAACAGACGCAATCAGTCGACCAAACTTAAAACCGTAGCGCAATCCGGAACTCCACCGATCGATTGTCACGCCTTTGGTCGACCGAAAATTTCCAGACAATGTCACAATTAGGGGAGAATATCCGGTCCAGACTGGACCAAATTTTTATCCGGGGTCCAGACCGAAGACCGGACCGGGTGCTCATGGACCGAAGACCGGACCGGTTTGGTCTGGTCCGGTCAAAACCCGAATTTTTTAAATTAAAAAAAAATCAGACCGGTCCGGACCAGACCGGACCAAACCCACAACTTACGGACCGAACCCGGACCGACCGGTCCAAAAACCCAGTTTGGACCAGGTTTTGCTCTCCCCTAGTCACAATACTCCAACCGGTCGACCACAACTTAAGTACCGGTCGACCAAAAATTTTCATGAAGTTTTCCTAGACCTCCAAATACATACCCGATCGACCAGAACTTAAGTACGGGTCGACCGGAAATTTCCAAGAACTTCAGCAAAACCTTCGAATGTGCACCCGATTGACCTAATAGGTCTCATCAGTCGACCAAAAACTTCCAGTAAATTTTCCTGGACAAACAAAACACACTACCGGTCGATCGAACTCCTACCGGTTGACCGAACGTCTGTTTTCTTCTCCCATACATACTTAATTCGGATATTTAAGGTATTTAAGTTAAACAGCAACAATATCAATCTTAAGGTATTGTTTCACCATTTGAGAATAGAGAACTGTACTGTACAGAAGTAACTTCCTCTAGTCAAGATACCAATGTTGGACGTTCACTTCCCAATACACAAAATAGGTGGGAGCGTTGAATTGCAATAGACTAAAGTATTTCAAACTAAAACCGAGGGGAGACATAAATACTGATCACAAAAGGAATAGCATAAATAAAATATAACGACGAATCAAACAGGTCAGATTCCAGACAACTGGTATAAATCTGGAATTGAGGCATCTTCGTCGTATCAATAAAGGGAAAGGGAACTAACAACTTCAAAATAAATAAATAAATAAAGGGAACATGTCAGCTTTCACTTGCCGCGACTATTAATTTATTTTGCCAAATCAAATGATGCATACCCATCACTAATAACAAATGATACATGCTACATCCCGAAGCCAACATACAGCTCCAGGCACAAGGCGGTCCGAGACCAGAAAAAAGATAGATCCAAAACATCTTAAAGTAAATTTGAACAAATACCTGTCATTTAGGAGGGGACACGTATAGTGTTATTTCGAGAAGTGAACTAAATTCAGCTTCATAAGCAAGTAAGCATTAGTGACAAGAATCAGAAATAAACATTTATACATTAGCTTAATTCAAGATTTCCCGTTTATAAAAGGTTACCTACACAAGATAATGATTTGTTTCGGCACAAAGAATTTATTCACTGCTAGGACTTCCCTTCTCTACAAACCACATAAGTTCACATCTTCGTAAACAAAGCAGATTTTTTTTACATATTGGCATGTTGCTCAAGATAAAGAAAGATTGACACTGGGAAAAGGATATATACAGCGGATAATAATACAAACCTTGAGGAAAACAGGACACTAAAATAAACTCATGGACAAGGTGGAAAAGCAATCACAAACAAAAAGAAAATATCACTAAGAAACACCCTGAAAAGTTAATCGATCTCGTAGGGTGTCAAAAATAGATGCAGCACCAGCATTTTGGCCAAACGTTAGCTTCAAACGCCCCAATAACTCCCCATCCAATGATTCAGAAGCAGCCTCTGCAGCTTCTTTGGCCATGCCGAGGCGTTCATATGCCTGCCCCACATGGAAAATAGAAAGAAGGCTTATACCTCGTACAAATTAACGAAATGACAGAGGTACTTGACCATAATACACTAGTAACATCATTGAAACTACAGGAACATAAATAAGGGGTCTACCCTGCCGTAGATGATTTTTTTGCTGATCGTGGACCAAACCATATCATATAAGTAAAGAATTACACAGGTATGAACCGTGCAACAAGCAAGGTTCATGGCAGTTCAGAAAAAATTCTAGCACGGAATAGTACACAGATACCATAAAGAAATTAAACCCCTTTGTGTGACAATGTACCTCTGCTTTATCACGTGGATCTGTTAGCTTTGGGATGTATTTAATGGCTTCTGCCTTCTCACCAGCTTCAACACATGCCTCAACGAAAGGTTTGTAACCTATTCGACATTGAAATGGGAATGGAATGTGGTCAGAAATAATGCACATAATAAACAAATGTAAGAATGGACCTCTTTCTGGAGTAACAGATCATCAGGTCTTCATTTCATTTTGATTGGAAATATTTGAAGATAAGACCCGTTGGAGATAAAAATAATTTGGTTGCAAGATAATGATGGTCCAGACCTACCGACGAGAGGGAGGACATAAAGCCATATAAATCTCCTCTACTAAAAACAAATAATTGTTTAACTCTTTCAGAGTAGTATTTCCATACTCTCAACTCTTGTAACTACTAGGCTATAATTCTCGAATAGTGGTGAATCACTCATATCAAAAACTTAAGGTGATTTAAATATGGATTCCTAGTTGGCACATCAGTTAAGACAATCTACAACTAACTGCCACTAGGAGTTCAATCACCTCAGCCTTCATTATGTTTTATATCTACCCAAATTGTAACATTAGTTAAGGTCTATAAACCAAACTAAAAAGATCAAAAAGGGACAGAAGTCCTCCCATGTAATTAACAATAGTTGGTATCCAACCAAAGCCTTTGTCTTCAATAATCTGCTAGATAAAATAAGCAGTTTTTTTAATGATTTCACCAGACCAAGGGTCATTAAAAAGAGAGAGATACACTATTAGGTACACACAAAGAAGCTACTATCTCACCAGTTGGTGGCCTTTTCTCCTTAGAAAACTTTTCGAGACCATCCCAGTCTCTGATTGTGGACAAAGCAAATACCTTAAGCCAGTACCATCTCTTCTCAGAAACCTGCAGAAATAACATGATGTTCCATTATTTCGCCAGCCAAATGAAAGCCTTACAAGAGGGAAAGTAATCTAGGGTAAACAGAGAACCTTAAATTCCGTGCGAACTTTCATTGCAGCTCGATGATTTCCGAGCACTATACATGTTCTAATTGTATCACTGATACTTGAATCAACAAAAATAGCCTGTTTTGTGGATAACTCCAGCTCATGTTGCAATCTGTTATGATTTATGAAGAAAATTTTAAGCTAGAACAAGAAATAAATGACAGAACACATCTTTACTGTGAAGGAGCCTAGGAGGTCTAAGTCTTACAGTGTATTTGGTTAGAATAGTGAAGAAAAGGAAATAATCAGAAGTTAAAAGAGAGGAAGAAAAGCAACCTTGCCTATCATTTTAAAAATAGCTAAATGATTCATTTCCCTTACTTCGTAAGGTAATTTAGGAAGAATGGCTAAACAGAAACTTTTCCATTTTCTCAAACTCTAAGAGAAGGTGTTGTTGCACCACATTAGACTTGCAATACCAATCCCAAAAAAACATTAGACTTGCAAAGTTCCCTATTTCCCTACACAAATTGCAATCTTTACAGAGAAAGCAGGGTTCTCTCCATACTTTCTAAAGTTTTCTCCTCTCTCCCCTACATTGCTAAAATACTCTAAGCTGTCTAATCCTGTTCTACAAGTAAGCTGTCTGTCATCATCCAATGCAGAGTTTTAGATGTTCAGACATCACAAACATGATGGGCCTTCAACAATAAAACCGTGATTTGACAATGAACGTACATCTCTACTATGCTACTCAGAATCACTATAATATTATGAAATATGGGGTTTAGACTATGCAATATATACGCCTCCTTTCCATTGATACGACTTTAAGTTTTACCTCAACAATTTTGCATGCTCGTCAGCAGATTTTGATTCAAAAACATGTTCCTTTGTCTGATGGAAGATGTCTCTAGCCTTCTCGATAAGTTTTATACGTGGGCCATGAAGAGGAGATCCTTTGCTGGCCATTGGATTATTTCCCAATTCCCAAGATTCTTTCAATAATAAGAAAGCTGCATCCTGCAAAATAATTTCATTGCCATGGTCAGAATAACATGTCCAATTTGTTATAAGCAAAGACTCTTCATAACTTCCAAGTTCCCAAAAAAAAAATTGATTTCGCACTATTTGGGTGGAATATCAACATACTTTTAAAGAAAGTCGGTGAAGTCGTAACTACAGATATATGTAAACACTGAATCAACTACTGTCTACTGCATATATATTTGAAGTGAATTTCACAAAATAGTCAGAAAACAAACAAAAGGAAGCTAGACCTACTTGGAGTTGACCCGTTGATAGAAAGAAATCCTTCAAAAACTCATGACTATAGCACCTGAAAATTGACGAATGGAAGAACCTCACATTAATTAATGTTTTCTTATGTATCAAATGTTCAAAATTAACATAAACAAAATTTTCATGTTAGCCATCTACCTTGCATATGTGACAAAGAGATCATGTGCCAAAGGCCTGGCATGTATAGATCCAAAAAACTCCAGAGGAGGCCTCTATTATGACAAATTAAGAAATTAAAGCTCATTCCTGGAATCAGATCAATTAATGCAAATAAATTGCTAAAATCAAATATGGGGCCACAAACAGGACTTTACCTTTCGCCAAATATGGAAAAGAACGAGATAGACAAGATCGGTATCACCACTTTCTGTTGCTTTTACTAAAGCAGTATCATCTTCCTCAATGCTCAGTAAGAGTGGAACCTATTGATAAAAATAACCACAATTAACAGAGTGATTTCCCTAAAGAATCAATTTCAAGCTTAATATTGATTAAATGCAACAGATTTAAGAACTGAGAAACAGCAAAACCATCTCACAAAAGCAAGATAATCAAGAGAGAAAGCGCTACGGTTCAAAGTTCCAACCAACACCTCAGATGTTTACAACCAAAGCAGAAAACCGAAACCCACAATTTACCCAGAAAATAAACATGCATAGCAATTCTTGATAGTTTGGATGCTAATGCAGTTCAATAGATGTGTAAAAAGCATGCCTACGCCAAGATTAGAAACTCAAATGGTTTATATATGTCATGTAATGCCTATGAAGCTCGGTAAAACCACATTGGCAGTGGGTTTGCGCCAGCAGCAAGAAGAAGTGAATGCTTCTAGTTATCAAGAAATTGAACCTGTCATTATCAAAATGGGGGGAAAGCATACCCCTTCAGCCCTTCCACCTTCAAATCATGATAATGTGGCTCCCAGAGGATCGGTTCTCAGGTACAAAACGTGCAAGCACCAAACTATGTGGAATTTAATCACTAACATGTAGATCATAATTTATCATAAAGTAGGTCATTCTATAAGCAGAAGTTTTTATTGAAGTCCTCACACCTTGTTCGACAATTTTCCACAAATAGCAAACACAACCCTTTGTTGAAAGACTACTCAAAGTACAACCAAATTAAAATGAGGTAGACCTGTTTTGAAGATCGTGGTTCATGATCAACAAGTAATGCAGCAAGCTTTCTTCTGCCACAGTTGTCAGCATGTGTTGCCACGGCTGCATAAGAGATGCTCTTGCATAGTCTTAACTGAAAATGGTCTTCCTAGTTGTTAGTAGCTAAACAACTTAATGTCACAAGAAAGTAAAATAAGTCATAGAGTAAGCCTGTTGGACGAATAAACAACCTTATCAAGCAACATGTCTAGGAGCTCGGCATCATCTACAGCTGAAGAAGCTGTTATTTTTGCACATGCCCAATGCATAAGAACAACTTCCTGCACATTAGTCAATAAAAATTGAATAAGAAAGTTGTCAGATATCATTTCCACAGATAGGTATAACAGTGCGCAACACGTAGTTGAAAAATGACATTATATTTTTAGATTGAACAAATGTTTCACAAAAGAAACTTGTGTTTAATGAAGCTCACAGACAGTTAAAGCCTCACAAAGCCACCAAAAACTCATGGCGTAGAAGATCATTTGGAAGAGCTAGTCATTTTAATTTAGGTTGAGATAGAAGCCAATTCACAGATTATCTACATTCATGCACACATCCACATTTAACTTCAAACGTCAAACTGTTCATAAAGGGAATGATACAGAGGGATTTCAGAGAACATACTGGATTCAAGCCAAGATATTCTGAAATTCGCAATGCCAAGAAATGCTGATGTGCATTTATCAACCGTGCAATAAGAACAGGTGCTGTAAGCAGCTGATATAACAAACAATTTTCTTTGTTAACAGAAACCGATTACATCAGGAAGAAACAGTAAAACAGTACCAAGTGTTGAGACCTTATGTTGTTGTATGCTCAAAGGCATACCAACATCAGGGTTGCGCACGGCATTTAGTACATGTAATGTTTTGCCCATTTCTTGAAACCGGTCGCGTTGAACGTGGCTGCTAAACAAGATAAATATCAATGCTATGAGAAATAAATTAAAGATTACATTAGTTATTTCAGAAGTACAAATGCCAAATTGCAATACAGTGGAGTATCAAATTAAAACACATGTGGTAGAAATTTGGAATGACAGGTGCAGATTTGGATAGGTGGACAATGAATGGTAGTCTGGTATACACCAGATGCAGCCTGAATGGAAAATCAACCGCTGATATATCAGGTTTGGATAGGTGAACCATGCATAGTAGTCTGGTGTATCTTACCATGCAAGCTGAGCCAAGCAAGGGTTAGACAGCCTTATAGACATTGAATCCTCAGTATGTCAGGTTCCCTTTATCCAAATTCCTGATAATCTGGTAATACCTTTTCAGATGTGTCTCATTAATAGTCGTATGTTCTTGCTAAGTCATGTGGTGTGTTCGTTTTATAATTTTAAACACTCTAGACTTCTCTCTGTTTCTTTGTATATTAATATTTCTGGCTCAATGACAAACAATTAATAATCTTTCACGCAGTACTTAGATCTTCCAAATGGGACCTTTTGTCTCCTGGATATGCATCACGCTCAGTTCTTCACAAGAAAACTAAAAATGCATACAAAAGGTTGCAAATACAAACTACATTTTTCCACTCATACAAGAAAGATAACTAACCTGCAAAATGCTTGGCCATAACTCGCAGCTCTTAAAAGTGTTAGTTGGCGTGAAATATCAAATTCATGTCCAGCAGCATCTATGCACATTTGAACAGCTTCGGGCAGGGAAGATTGAATTAGTCGCATATTTTCATCTGCCTGGCAAAAATGAGAGTGGCCCTTCACTGTAAATTGTGCAAATCAAAACATGATTTGTGCATGTTAAAGAAAACCTTATAATGTTCATGGCTTCATGCATGGTTTCTTAAGGTCTGTTTAGAAAGTGAATAGTTAAAAGTTGGTTGCATTTTTCTTCTAAATAATTGATAACTGCTGTCAACCCTTGATTACATTAGATTCTTATTTATGACTTACGAGAATATCATTATCTAGTGCTTCGATTACAAGAATATCTATTTACATTAGATGTTTGATGTTAGGTTATGTTTGATGCCAAAATGAAGATATGCTTTGCATAAATCTCTAATTTGCTTTCAATCGTAAAAATTAATATCTCTGTCCTTTGAGAGCTTTCTCACAATTCCAAATTAGAACAGTTATAGGATGAATCAGGTACACTTTCAATGGTTTTCGTTTTGGGACCAATGATTGGTAAATTTTGTTTATTCGATTAAGAATCTAAGCCATTATGCCCAATACCCAGCATTTTGTATGATCTATGTAGCAATCCAGAAGAAGCTAAGTAGCTAATCCTTTTTAAGCTTCAATGAGAAATAGAAGCATAGTACTTCTCAATTGATCAGGTGACCAAAAATTAATTAAAATATATTACTACAGCCTGGACATGCACTTGATATGATTCACTATGTCAATCTAAACTCTTAAAGCCACGTCTTAATCATGAGAAGCATTCTAAATTAATTACAGTTCCGTGTGAAAACTACAATGGAAACCAACCCTCTCCATTTTACTAGAGCAAACACCCTCCACCAGGTAACCTTTAGAGTTTGAAACAACGTTGAGAAGCAACAGAGATATGAACCTACTTAGAAAGAACCAAGAACAAACTAGAAGCTACACGCATAAAACCTCAAACTGAAGGGAGTGGTATCATCCAGGCATAGGAGTCTACGACATACTTAAGAAATAACATTTTCTTCAGCAAAGTTGCACCTATAAAAACAAAAGTGATACTTAACTTTACCTCATATGATTAGTGGTATACCTTAGCACTTCGTCTATCAAAATGATCCAAAGCATCATATAGTAAGGCAGCAGGTAGGGTACTTCCAATTTGAAAAATTGAAACAGTTGAATCAGGCACTCGATGAAGGAACTCCATGCTCGTATTTGAAAGAATCCGCACCCCATCACACTCTGGTATCAGAATAATGGGTTCGTCATATATATAGCGGACGGGATCACCACTAGGACCCACCATCAGAAGCATTTCATCCCAATAGAGGAGAACACTGTCCATGCCACACCATACAAGTTGCTCAGGAGGTAATGCTGACTGCCAAAAAGATAAATTACGAACACATCAAGACATATCATTCATCTTAAAACTTAAAAATACGTACAAGCTGAGGTATGTGATGTCAATGGTGTTTAAACAGAGGTCATATATACTGCATTGACAAATATACCAATTGTATAGACTAAAACAAAAGGGAAGAATTGTATCTCATTACTCATATCATTCTAGAAGTGCAACTAATCAAAACTAATGAAAGGAAAATCATTAGTCACAGGAGTTTGGAGGAGTAACACCACACCGCACCACATTGTTCATGATATATTGTAAGGCCAACAAGACAGACAGACACAAAATTAACCGAAAACATCAGCAGAAACAAACAAACACATCATATACCTCACACTGATACTCGAAGATGATCCTGGAGAAGTCAGTAGGAATAACAAGAAGCCGGCCGTCATGCATAAAAGCAGCGAGAAACTTCCCATTACCGGACACGGCCATCTTCTGAACGGGCCCCAACCCTTCCCCAAGCTTCTGAACCCCATCCTCCTCCACAACCAACACACCGTCCCCGCAACCAAGCAGCACCTCAACATTTCCGGACATTGTATACTTCGGCTCGATAACCGCCACACAAAAGGGCGGCTCTTCCAACCCAGGGTCAGCAAGCCGGCATGGCTTCGGATCCCCGAAATCGGGAACGGAAAACAGTGAATTCGCCTCGGTCAACACGACCAAGCCATTCCCCCAGAAGACGCAGTCGACGACGCCCTGCTGGAAGCAGTCGGGGCCGAGGGAAAAGTGCGGGAGAGGCTTGGCGTGGACGTCGTAGAGGTAGACGGTCCCGTCCTGGACGACGCAGGCGAGGGTCTGGAGGTCGGTCCAGGCCATGGAGACGAGGCGTCCACCGGGGCGGTCCCAGACGGTGGAGGAGATGAGGCGACCGGAGGAGGAGAAGATGCGGAGGTGGCGGCGGGCGGACTCGGCGTAGAGCTGGACGATCTTGGAATCGTCTCGGATGGCGGCGATGGGGCCGGCGAAGGAGGCGCAGGCGACGCGGTAGCGGAGGAGGTCGGGGACGTCGCGGCCCCAGTCGAGGAGGGAGATAGTGGGCTTGCGGTAGTAGCGGTTGTAGAGGAGCTGCCACTCCGCCGCGATCGACACCGACGCCGCCGTCGTCATCGGTGGAGGCGGAGATGGCCCGATCGGATGGGAGGTGGTGGATCTGGCGCGAGAGGGACTACTCCTTTGTGGGTTTCTGTGTCATTAATCGATTAGTGGGGGAAAGGGTCGGTGTGGTGTGGGCCGGTTCTTTTTTCCAAAGTCTCGATTTTTTACTCCAAAAATACTTAAAATATTAAATATATATATATATAATTACCGGACCCGGCCCGTTTCCAGCCCGTTTAGCCTTCCGGGGTTCCGGGCCGACGGGCCCGATACAGAGGTAAAGTCTGTAAAGAGGCAACATCCTACATGAAATATATTTATTTTTAATTAATATATATTATAAATATAATCAAGATTTTCGTATTAAGTCGTTTAATCTAACTTAGTCAAATAACATTTGTTACTCTGTATCATGGAGTTATGAACTTGCGGTAATGTGATCGTTGACGTGTGTTTTGTAATCTTTACACTAAATGACTATTTATGTGATTATGCATTTTATGTATAGTTTTTATTTGTTTTGGACATGGATATTATTACGTTTTGGACATAAAACTATGAATTTTTTATATATTGTGAAAATACATGTATGTTGTATGTATTTTGAAAATTTGTTTCTTCATGTTTTTTGGTGATATATACAAACTTTGTGGTGGTTGTACATGTTCTAAGTCATAAGATTGTACGAGTTCTAATTTATAAAATAAAAAATCTAAAGACTCAAATCACTTAACATGCGCTACACTCCCTAATCCACCCTTAGGCAAGACAGGTGGCGGTTGTTAATTTTTGTCTCGTCCTGACTCACTTACCAAATTAACTTAGGCGAGACGAGTAACGGTGGGACAAAAACACACCTCGAGCTCATTTACACCTGTACCTGAACTTTAAAAGACGATAATCACATCTCTTATACTTTCACTTGTAACATTTTACCCTCTCTTATCGTTTGTACTTTAAAATCATTGTTTTAGCACACATTCATCATTTTTTTTGCGTTGTTTGCCTAAAACACTCATAATCATAATTTTATGTTAAAGTTCGGATCAAATCAGATGTTTGATTTGGTTGAAATCTGAATTGAATTGGTACTCAATTAGACCCTAATCCGAAATACATCTGATTTGATATGAACTTTAATATAAAGTTACGATTATGAGTGTATTAGGTATACAACACAAAAAAACTAGGAATAACTATGAATATGTGTAAAATAATATATTCTTAAAGTTCATGGGGGCAAATGTGTTGCAAAACGAAAGTATAAAGGAGGTGATCGTCTTTTTTAAAGTTAAAAATGACAAATGAAATTTGGACATAATTCAATGGAGCAAATTATAATTAATCAAAATAATAATACATAATTATAGTTGTGCTACGATAAGAGTACATATATCTTTTAACATCATCTTGTCTGTATGTAGGCTAGGTGTCAATGTTGTGTCCTCTTATAGGATGATCTTGCACAATTTGTGGTAGTTCGTCGTAATGTGAATATGAGCTGGGCTTGGATAGATGAGTGGGTCCGTTCCTTTTAAACCTTGTAAGTGTTTTTTAATAAAGTTGGTAGATATTATTAGAGATAATAAACCATGTTATGATGCACAACATTGCTTGGGGAGTACAACGTAGATTGTGTTTGGTTGCAGCTTTCTTCAGCTCCTCCGACCCCCAAAAGCTATTATAGCGTCGAAGTTGCGTCCAAACGACCAACCACCTAGCTCCCAGGGCAGATTTCATTGCAACATTCTGCATATCAAGTAAAGCTCGATAGGGGGAGCTTCATCAGCTCCTGACTTTGTGGTGGGGATTTGTTCATTGGTGAGAGTGAGGGAGCATCTTCTTTGATCATTAATGTCGGGAGTTGGATTCCTTGGGGAGTTGGATACTGGAGCCCAAGACAAACGTTCTCGTAATCTTCTCCTTGTAGGCTTCTTAACCCTTGTAAGTTGTAAATGTGGTAACGAGACAATCTGATTCGTTTGTTACCTATTAACAGGGCAACGAATTGAATCACGAGTGATTTATAACTTGTTTACAAGGGTGATGCCACATAAACACAGTTTCGGTTGGAACTATTTGTCATTCATGTTGTGGTGTGTACTTTTTTATAAGACAATCGTGTGTTTCATGTGTGTTATATTTACAATATTTTGGAAATCATATTTAGATTACTTGTAGTCAAATATTATGGCATTATGTCTTCATAAATTAATTAGTTAGACTACAAAATATGTTTAACGTGTTAATTTCCCGTACATCGTTTGTTCCAGGTCATGTCTTTTCATGTCTAATCGTGTTATTTTTTATGTCATGTATTTTCTTCATAAATTATCATAACTAACCTAAACATCCACAATATAATTTTGTGCGTCTAAACGTCTTACTTTTTTGCGTCGTGTCTTGTTATCATATCGTGTAAACTTTCTACTTAGGTGACCTATTTGGACCTTTGATGAAAATTTTCTAAGACCAATGATTAACTGAGTTGATTCAATTTTGCCCCATTTACATTATGCCTACAAATTAGAACCTCCTTAATCCAAATTTGTGGAGTTGCTCTACTTGTTTGAAGAATTTTTTTGTCATTTTAAACAACATCGTCATGTCTAATGTACTAGTTATAGGCGATTTCACGGGCTTTGGAAAAGTGGAGTAAAATTATTTCTTGTTTGGTTTTATGTTTAAGTTTTTTTTAATAATTGTTTTTGAGTTTTTCATGACTGCTTATATGTTTAATAGGAAGACAGAAGTGGATAAGTTACTATTAACTTAAATTTGAGGGGCTTTTTAATCTTCGAGAGTAAATTTCAAACTTTTTTCTGAAATCAAAAGAGCGAACTCGTCTGATGCATGCCTGCAAATTGGATGAGATAAAATGCCACAAGCCCACAACACGTTGTTGATAACTATAAGCCCTATTTGCTCGGATTCAGGCCCACCAAATGAGGCACAACAGTTTTCAGAGGTTATAACGGGAGACTCACTTAAGCAAACTATGATATTATGGTCGGCGAATTGGAGGTACAAACTTACAAGCGACATGCATAAATTCATCGTTATTGATACCAATATCTCAATAATCAAGTGACTCAATATTGTCAAGAGTTTCATCTATTCTACTGTTGGACCATGCATACATGGTCTAAAAAAAATGAGATTTTTACTTAGTGTCATTACAAAACACATTATTCAACTTTATGTCATCACTACACCAATATTTGTCCTTATGTCGTTACTTTTTACCACTAATTAGTCTATTGCCATTGTAAAAGTAGGCCCCACGTCAACACACCAAAAATGTTAGAATTTTTGTTAATTGCAACACCCCCTCAACTAATAATATTTTGGATAAGATACAGAAACTTTCGTAAAATTACAATGAAGGACACTCAATACACAATTGGTATATTGCAACACTTTGTTCCAACTTTTGACCATACTACTAACCACCATTCTCATCGTCGTCCCCAGCAAACTCCTCACAATCATCAGTAGAATAAAAACCTGTTGCCGTCTCCCACGGGGTCCACCCTTCGTTGGCATAATCAGCAACCTCCAATTGCTCTGCAACCCCATATCCAACTTCTGGCCCCACCTCCGCCGCCTCACCGACCACTATGGCTCAATCTCCACCCTCCACATCAAAGATCCACCACCCTTCCAAAGTCAAGATCTACTCCTCCGCTCGTGCTTAGGTTTTGAGAATTTTCTTCGAGAAACTTCAGTCGTAGGCGAAGGGGAAATCAACTTAAACACACCACCAACGTCCATCCATCCCTGGGAGATCCGTTGAAAATCAACTTAACCACAAAATTGTCTTGTCTTCATCCATGAAAATCACAAATGGACAATCACACACCGTCAACGTCCATCCATCCTTGGTAGATACTGATGGGCAACACTGAGTTAAGATTGTCGTGTTGGTCATAGATCATTGTAGCTCTACAAGTGAGTGACAACACGGGTATGCAAAAGAGGAAAATATTACTTTTGTATACTGAATAGACCTAATAAGTAAAATATTATAGAAATGTGTTTCTGTGTCATTAATATTTTACTGTGTCTTTGGTCCTTTGATATGAGACTTATATCCGATCGCTTAAGGAGTTCTTAATTAGACTAGTGTCTTGAGCTATCGATGAGTGTAGTGTAAAGGCATTAGTTGGTTAAGTACAACTTTTGTTGGAGAAGATAGTTAGTCAAAAGACTATCATTGCCCCCTCTTAATTGAGTGATGATATTAGTGGGCCCCTTGATAAAGCAAAGTTATAATGTGCACAATGTGATTTGAGTTAAGTCACATATTTATAACTAGCTTACAGAGATCAAGAAATGAATACTAAGACAAAGATGACACAATGCTACTTTGTGTGTATTCTTAATATCATGAGGCAAGGGACGGACACAAGTGGTGCACGCCATCACTAAATGGATCAGGTTTTGGTTCGAGTGGAATTAAGACATCTAACTAATTGGGAGCTATAATGTGTAGCTAGATACCGCTTATAGCTTGTGATATTAAGCTCTTAATATCACTGCCAACTTAGTTTAGATCCTCCCATAGGTCACACCACAAAACTGGGAAACAAGGAATGGGGATTTTGAGTTCATAAGATGTGTCGGGTTTCATGTAGAAAATATGACACATGGGGTGAACAAAGCAAAATCAAAGTTATGTTGTGATTAATAACATAATTAGAATCTAAATTAAATTCATATGTGATGTAAATATTATGGGGTGTAATGATTGATCATTACATAGGATAATATGTTACATAAGTTGTGAATTTACTACTAATCCCGAAATGTCAAATTTTGTAGGGGTTAAACCGAAATTTGACAAGTCTGCAAAACAGTGCTCAAACGGTCGACCAGATAGCAGTAAACGGTCGACCGGTAGGGCACAGTCGACCGGACGAGTCTCGACCGATAACAGGGAATTTTTCATCTGTTCGAACGGTCGACCGAAAGTGATCGGTCGGTCGACCGAACATTGCGATGGAATAGTTCCTGTTACGAACGGTCGACCGAATGTGGAACGGTCGACCGAAACATTGGTTCGAGCGGTCGACCACACCTTGAAACGGTCGACCGGTCCAGACGGTTTTATGCAGAATTAATTTAAGAATTAATTAGATCATGCATGGAATTGGTCCATAATTGATTTAATTCGTGGCTGAGATTATATGTTAGCAAATAATGGATGGTTAGATGGAATTTTGCATGAAATCATGGGCAAGAGGTTGCACATGAATAGGTAATTTGGAGAGAACCTATAAATAGAGGTTATCTCATTGCCTTCCTACATCTTAATCAATATTGTTTTTCATGCAAAATCTCTCTCCTTAATTCTCCACGAAATTTCCACAAATTCTTAAGTTTAGTTTAGTTCTTAAGAGATCATCTTCTCAAGGGAATTAAAGAGGGGTTAGTAGTTGGATTCTAAACCCAATCGGAGATTGAGAGACTAGCTTCCATCTCTCCGATCTTGTTTAGAGTTTGGTGAATACTCGGAGGCATCCGGCGCAGCGAGGAGCATCCCAACGGTCTCCGAATCTTCGAGAAGTTTTAGAGAACTTCTAGGTATGAATTTCAGAGCTCCTTTATGTTTGTTTTAATAGAGTTTTTGAAACTGGTTTGTTAAAACAAACCGATGCATGCAATAGATTCTAGAAAATTGAAAATTGATCATTATTATACATGAAAAATTCAAAAAATATATATGTATAATTAAACATGAAATCCTACACTCTCGTGGATGTCCCGTCCCTCTGACGACCCTCCCTAACCCCAACCTCCTTATTCCTCCCATCCCAATCCCTGCTTCTCCAGCATCGTCCCCACTGACCTCCACACCAACATCTGCCTCCAGCTCTCCGCTATCAAGTTGAAAGATCTCTTCACCCTCAACGTCAAGCTCGGCCAGGTCTAGCTCAACACCACCTACCTTGCCGTAGAATCCACCACGACTCCAAATTCGCTTGCAAATCCATCACCAAGCGGAAGCTCCTAACTGACAAGGATGTCTGTCGTAAGATTCGGATCATGCACCACCTCGTAGGGCACCCAAACATCATTTCGATAGTCGACGCATACGAGGATAACATCGTCATGTACGTCATGGTGGCGTTGTATAATGGCGGGGAGTTGTTTGATAAAATTATTCAGAGAGGGTATTATTCGGAGAAGGCGATCGCTGAGCTTGCTAGGTTATTGTTAGGTTGTTGAGGCATGTCATTCACTTGGGGTCATGCATACGGATATTAAGCATGAGAACTTTCTTTTCGTGGATCGCAATGAGGATGTTGCACTTAACAATTGATTTAGGGCACTTTGTGTTATTCAAGCTCTGTGTAAGCTTCTCTCTTTCTTTCTTTCTTTCTTTGTTTTCTCTAATTTGCTTGTGTGTTACGGTGGTTGATAGATAAATGGTTAGTGGAATGGATGTATTGGATAGTGACATTATGAGTTAATTTTGATGAATTTACGTTGGTTTTCAAAAGACTAATAGTTCGGGGGGTTGGTTGCAATTTACCCCAAAAATGGAAAATGAGATGCCATCAGTGTGAATTAGTAAGACTCGTCAAAATGACATTAATGTAATTAGTGATTAAAAATAATAGCATTATGACAAATAATGATGCAGTAATAATATAAAGTTGAATTAACTGTTTTGGAACGATATTCAAGCAAAAAACGCAAAATAATTTGATTTTTAATTCATCAAAAGGTAACAAGAAAGAGTAATACTCATTCTTCCAATTTTTCTTCTCCATCGTACCATACAACCGCTCCTCTGGGCGTAGTTCACTGGTGAAGGGAGTGTTGTGCACCATGAGGTCACTCGTTTGAGCCTTAGCGATGACGTAGCGTAAAAATACGCTCAATGAAAGTAGTGTTAGATCTCTTCCAGTTTAGAATGAAAGTCATTTGTCCTGAAGTCTGGAAATTCTTGGTCGTCCAATATAAAACTAACCATAGAATCATCAAAGTACATAACCAATCACATCACAAAGTCTTAAGTTGGTAGATTTCCATTCCAATTAATATGAACGCTTCTCTAGAGTTGGTGGAATTGTAGGCTCTCTTAAATCACCACACAAAGATAAAAACCGCAATCATTGGCAAGTTAGCACTGACAACAGCAAATGCAAACAAAACAATAAACTACTAAAAAGTAATTAGTTTCTCTTAACCTAACCATCAGTTCTCACCAACCCAACACAGTGGAAGAAACTCCACCATGACTGCTAAAGCCTAAAGGAAGCAAAAGCGACGTCTCTCCTCTCCTGTGTTTGCGTAACTCTTTCTGGGTAATCTTTCCTTGCAATCAAAAACATTTGAGCTGTGGATTGCCATCATTTTTCCACAAAATTGTTGAACCATCGCTGTAAGCCTGTAACGACCCAGTAAAGACAAGGACATAAGACTTCTCATTTGAAATCTAGCCATAGAAAGCCCGACACGTAGTGCTCAATGGGTGCTGGTCAAAGCAGGTGTTTCCAGAACGTTTTGGTGTTTGAACTTTGAAACTTATTGTGCATTTACGTTTTTTGCCCTTTCTACCTTCCAAAGATGATGTTTTATGGACAAAGGTTAGCTGAAACAAATTCAAGAAATCGTCTCTCTGTATGTTTATTATTTATCTAAAGGCATAAACCTCTTATTTAACAATTAAAAATTTCAATGAAAACTTTATAAATCACGAAATATTTATATATATATATATTTTTTACAAGTTTCACAACATTTTATTTCTTTATTTTAATCACTTCTACTATGTTAAACTCTAATTTGATTAAATATCAGGTTTCGATGAAGTGGATTTAAGTAGTAATGAATCCATTCAAGTGTCATATTTTCTCGATCCCAATATGATTTTGTACTATGATTGATATTTGAATTGTAGGTCCATGACATAATAATTCAGCTGTAACAAAATCTAAATTCACAAAGTTTCAGTAGGTCAACGTAAACTTAACATAATAGTTTCCGTGGTGTACACAAACAAAAGCTACATAGTGACCTTTTTTTTGCTCCTTCAAGAAAAGCAAAAGAATATCTTTAATTGCAAAACACAATTCCCCAAGGATACAGATGCAAAAGACCCATTGCCAACGGCTACTTCTCCGAGATCCCTCCAAAGTCCAAACCCCTATAAATAGTGATACCAAACCAACAACAACACCTCCATTCCCATCACATCAACCACCACCACCTCTTCTAATTTTCTTTCTTCTTCTTCTCCAACTCCAATCCCACCAATGGCCTCCACAAAGCTCTTCTTCTTCATCCTCCTCGTCTCCTTCGCCACCTCCGCCGTCGCGCAGGACTCGAGCATGGCGCCCTCTCCGTCCATGGAGATCCCCATGATGCAGAGCGCTGCCATCGCTCTGTCCCTTCCCGGCGCTTTCGCTCTTGTGGTTGCACCTCTTGTGGCTTTGGTGGGCCTCCGCGGTTGAGTGGGTTGTGCCTTCCACAGCCCTGTTTGATTTTATTGGTCTGTCGTGATTTTGTTTTGTTTGGGAGGATGGAGTTGTGTGTTTCAGGTGTTTGTGTTATTATTATTTTATAAATCGGAGTTATATGTTTATTTATGTTTGGTTATGTTTGATTCTTTTGTCATGGAGATTTTTATCTGATATATCAGTTTTTCAGCTTGATCTCAGATGTTTTCATGGTATTTTCAGACTCCAACACTGAAATTAAATGGAAGTTTAGATTGGAAGGATTCACTGTTTGATGGAATGGTTAATTAAAACTGGACCAATAATACGATTTTCACTCTGGAAAATGATTGCAATCAATTTTCAGGAACCAATTGTAACAGGGAATCATTTCCTTTCTGAACTGCCCAATCTGGAAATTGATTGTAATCAAGTTTAAGAATCCTTCAACAAACATTGTCTCATCATGCAAAATAAATAAAACGACACCCCTGATTGCCTGAAGGCTGAAGAAATTGAACTTGTAAAATGCACAGGTGAGAGTGGGAATGAAAGAGGTTCAAACAAAATGCAATTTGAATTCAAGAAAAAACAAAGAGGTTGAAATGTCACAACTATTGACAGCAGAACTGAGTTCATTTGTAAACAAACATCAAGACAAGAGTGATCATCAATCAGTGGAAAAGAAAATTACCAACATGCATTAATTCCTACACACGACCATGTAGTGGTGCAGATGTGGATTCCCTAACTTCACAAGTTGGTACCAGCAAGCTTAACTATATATCTCCTTTTGTTTTGTTTTTACGATTTAATGTTCCATTTTAGCTACGACTTTGTGATGGGATCATGGGATCTTATTATGATTGGATGTAACGATTCTCACGTATTTATTTAATAAAAAAGTGTTGCGAGTCCTAAGTAAGTAGATTTTACTGATGCAAGGATTGTTTAAAAAAAAACGGGCCAGCCCATGTCAATGAGTTGGGCCTCTATTGCTGTAGATTTGGGGTTGGGTTGGACAGCCAAGAAAGGGAAGTGGATTCACGGATCCACAAGACTTCCAATCCCAAATTCCCAACCCTTTCGTAGAGTGTGTTGCAGTTCTTGGTAATCAATTAGGTCTTTTAAAGTACATTCCTTATGTTTTTCTTTGATCAGCTATGGAAAAAGATGAGAGAGAAAAATCCAAGGTATATTGAAATTGAATTTGTAACCTTTAGTTGTGACCGCCTTTACAGCTATCTCAACCTTCGCACCTATATGAAGGTGGGAGACGTATTCATATCTTACATCTAATAATCGTAGTTTTTACAAACTCGAGAGGTTATGTGTAATGTCGAATTTAGTCGCCTATTGAGTACATTGTACACAGTACCCACCTTGACTACCACATACCAGTTAATTGACGCACGTCATTACAACCCAGCCCAACTTTCCCTTGTTATAGAATATAGACCATGTTTAAAGTATTATTGCATCATGTTGTGCAATATTCGTCTCCTTAATTATCTAATAAATGATTTATGAACACTTAAATAAAACCTTGTGCGTATATAGTTGTGTTCTGGGTTGTGCACGGGTCGAAAACCAGACCGCACGAACTGGAACCGGTAGACCGAATTTGTGTTTTTTGTGGATCGAAGACTAAACCTGAATAATTCCGGTCCAGACCTAATTATTTAGGTCCGGTCCTTTTTTTACATGTTTCATGTTTTCAGCATTTGCAATTAAAATGACTAGTACGGACATGTTTGGCCTATGAAACATATCCAAATTCAATAGTTCCGGGTTTATTCCGGCCTAGGTTCCACATTCTAGGCTTATTATGAGCTTAGAAACTTAAGTCTCACCCGTGAAATTTATTTATTTTTATAAAAAAACCAGGTTACCAGTTCAGACTCAAATATTCCAGATTTTGCCCGGACCAGATTTCCACGAATAAGAGACCGGATCGGTCCACTTTCGTGTCCAAATTCAGTTTTGGACTGGATTGTGCACACGCGGAAAGTTAGAGCGCACCAACTTTCAGAGACCACAAACACAGTGGAATTAATTAGAGTAGAAATTTCGTGCTAGGTGTCATAAAGTGGTGTAACTGCAGACCGCGCATTACCGTCCATTTGTCTAGTGAGTCTGGTCCCTTACCAATGATTCTCTCATTATATGTCTCCAGTCGGGCCCTTTTGTTTGACATTTATATCCCACAACAGCTGCCGTCGCCACGTTACAGCTACAACTGGTTCTCCACTGGTTTTAAAATTAAAGTTACATACGTGGACTCATCTCACGTTCGTATCAATTCTTAAGTCTTTATTGTTGTTTTGTATAAATAAGTTAAGATAATTCAATCAATCATAGTAGAATTACTTCAGCAAAGGATGTGATTTTTTATTTTTTTATGACCAGAGAACTCATTGGATCATCTCTCTTTGGGCACCGGCTATGCTAAACTCCTGGGGGCTCCCGGGTTCTACCTCCTTTATTACCCTTGACCTAATTTTGGGACGTACTCATTCGTCAGGTTAAGAGGAACTGAGACATTGTTGACCTTATTTTGAAACTCATTCGTTAGATTACGTGAGGTACTTAATCAGCTAAGCCACTGGTGGGAGGCAAAGAATGCGAATTCGAATCGATCTTAATAGTTGTAAAACAACTAGAATTTTCTTTCCTCCATTCTTATCTGGGCAGGGTTTAAGCTATGTGTGTGCATTCATTCCGATAAATAATATAAAAAAGGAGCATCTGACATGGGGAGAGAGAAGGAGCTACTAATTAACAATTATCTTCAAGAAAAACACAATGATCATCCAAATCCACGGACCATCAACATGGTCGGTAGTCCGTGGGAATGTCGGGGCGCAACAAGAATATTTCACAACAATGCACACGTAAACTTATTGAGCCACACCTGAAGTCGGTGGACAAACCCACATCCTGTTAAGGAATAAAATCAATCACAAATACGCAGCGGAACGAAAAATAGCAAATCCAATGGAGAAAGAAAAACACAATTGCAAATCCATAACAATATACCACGCAAAACACGAGATGTAACGTGAAAACCAAATACGGAAAAAACCACAGACGACATAACATCAATCTGCTATAGAGAAAACGTATTACAAGAAAAGCTTACAGAACACACGACCAACCGGCGAGAATACCCGGTTAAATTTACTCCTACCGAATCCACAAGGATGCTCTCTTTCTTTTCTCTCAAGAATGCAAAGTAGACAATAGTAATTGTTCTATTACAAAAGGGGGACGAAATTACATTTATATAGTAGGCCTAAACAAATATTAATTGCACCAAAATCGCGTGGAGAAAAGTGCATAACGTGGTACAAAACTGTAACGGTCGACTGCACTTAAAACTGTAGCGCAATCCAGAGCTCCACCGGACGACCAAATGCATACTCGGTCGACCGGAACTTAAGTGTCGGTCGACCAAAAACTTCCAGACACTTCTGCAAAGCTCCAAATATGCGTTTGGTTGATCGAATATGTCTCATCGGTCGACTGGAAACTTTCAGACACTTTTACTGGACAATCAAAAAACACACTACCGGTCGACCGAACTCCTACCGGTCGACCGAATGTCTGTTTTCTTCCGCAGATACTTTAATTTACATATTCAAAGGTAATCTACAACACATCCAAACTGACATGCATTTTGATTCGTGACATGAATCATGGCTTCAAAAGCTGCATGTGGCAGTGCAAATCTACTTATATTAATCACCACGTAATTATTGTAATCCAAAACCTCATCATCAACGTAAATTTAATTAGAATGCAAAGAATCAGACCGTGCATGGGGCTTCGAAAGTTATGACGAATCTAACTTTGTTAATGATTTATGAACTCCAATGTTTCTTTTGAGTGGCCGAAAGCATAAGGAAGGAACGGGAAAGTGATATCTGTTTGTTCCCTGCATGTCTCTGGTTTCGATGAATGGAGTGGACATGAGGAGCGTAGGAGGTGTTGCCACCTCAGTCCTCACAAGTCACAACCATATAACCCTTTTGACTTCGTAAAGTTGCGCTTTTTTTTTTTACTTCGTGGGCCTGAAACATTCTTTCTGCGGCCCATGACATGTCACGATGTCGAACTCACACCACTGAGATGAGTTTGTTGAGTAACAAATAAAAGAAGAGGCTCTCACAATTTCTCATGGAAAATAACCACCACCATTAATAAAGTTAATAACATACCCCACTGACTATAAAAAAACATGCATTTGATATCCTTTACATTGCCATATTAACTTACATGTTTGAAATCTCGCACCAACACTGGCAACACAGGACACTTAAAACAAAAACAATTATTAGGAGTGTAATGCATATATCAGAAGAAATGGTACCTAGAAATATTGAAAGAAATTAAATTTAGATACGATTTTGGTATCTATAAGACAGGACATGGCAATGGTAGATGTAAAATTAATATGATATGTTTGCTTGGTTCCATGGTGTAGATTTTACTAAGAAAGGGAATATGTAGAGGACAAGGAGCCAAGAACAAAGCAGCATTATTGTTTCCTCCTAAGTTTCTATTGATGAAGAAAATTGTGGTTATGAGCCAATAATATGTGTTCTTGCGACAAAAGGCAAGCATATACTTTGGGGACTTGGGCAAGTAAAATTGAAGCACAACAATTATGGGCGACGAGAGAAAGAAGCAAGTGGCGTATGAAGTCATGAAACTCTTTGTCATCTAATCTAATAGTCTAAACTTAGTGTGTTCCTATACTTTTGACTTCCCATCTTTCAAAAGGACCACCAATAAAGCGCATACACACGTAGGGAGCGAAAACAGGAAATCTTCTTCCTCAAAAAATCATGGGAGATCTTCCAAACATGCACGTTGAGGTGTAACATACTTTGGAATCTCGAGGTGAAAGATCTTTAAGTCTTAGTGGATAAGCACTAAGTGATCTTCGGGGAAACAGATGCATCAAAAGTGACGACGAACATATAATATATTACATTCATTAACTGCAAGATATATACGTGCTGAATAAGTTCTGACTCAAATAACCAGAGAGATAGAACATGTGCAAAAATACAACAATTATGTTTGAGAAGCAACGATATCTGAAGCATAGCTACAATAATATATTGCTCTTATATATCCCGTGAGTATATACATATATAATATTAAACATATAAATTCACTTCAGAAAAGAAAGACATTTCCACCGCCATTTAGTATAAGTACCCCTCAGTGTTTGAGGTCTGCATGGCCTAAAACAAACGAGAGAAATCTAGACAGAAACAATAGATACAGAGAGCTACAACAACACTTCTTGTAATCTTGTGTCAAAAAAGAGAGTTGAAGTTTTCAAGTTTGAAACATGGTAGTCTTAGACAACCAAGCTCTTGAACACATCTCTTTGGTGAAGCTCAACCAACACCACTCTTCTTTCTCTGGCATTCCCGCAGTTGACCTCTCAAACACAACCTCAGCTGAGACCACCATGGTGAAGGCTTGCAAGGAGCTTGGGTTCTTCAAGGTGGTCAACCATGGAGTGCCTTTGGACACCATAAGAAGATTGGAAGCTGAAGGAGAGAAGTTCTTCTCAAGACCACAGCTTGAGAAGGAGAGGTGTAGGGAAGGAAAAGAAGCATTTCAATATGGAAGCAAGACAATTGGGCTCAATGGGGATGTGGGTTGGTTGGAGTACCTAATCATGCATGCCAACTCAGGCAAATTCAACTTAAAATCCACAGACAGACTCAAGTAAGAAATGAGCCAAGCATTTATTTTCATAATTAATTTTAGGTGTTTTAAAATCTTTACAACATTAACTTAACAAAGTTTTTGTGGGTCAATGGACGTGATGGTTGGAAACTTGGTAAATTAGTATCTTTATCTACTTTACAGTATGTGTGTTTAAAAGGTGTTTCCAAAACTTAAAAAACTTTAATATGCCACCAACTTCACCTGGCAGAATTAATTAGCTTTCTATGGGTATGTTTTCTGGTTTTTTTTTGGAAACTTCCATTTCATGTGTGATATGTTTGTGTGCATGCAGCTGTTGTTTGAAAGAGTACATAAGGGAAGTGAGGAAGTTGGCAAGTGAGGTGCTTGAGATGATGGCTTCTGGTATGGGGTTGAAGCAAATAGATGTGTTGAGTGAAATGGTGATGCATGAGGAGAGTGACACAGTGTTTAGAATGAACTACTACCCACCATGCCCAGTGGTGAAGGAGAGGGCAGATTGCACTCTTACTGGTTTTGGGGAGCACACTGACCCACAAATCATATCTGTTCTAAGATCAAACAACACAAGTGGGTTGCAAATCCTTCTCAAAGAGGGAAGGTGGGTTTCAGTACCGCCTGACCCTTATTCCTTCTACATCTTTGTTGGTGATTCCCTTCAGGTGAACATCTCTTCTTTTTTTAAACCAATCTTTTACCATTTATGAACATTCATTTTACACGTCATTTCTTTTTATCATTGGTAATGTATGGATCAGTAAAAGTTTTTTTCTTAAGAAATGGTAACATACTAAGATGGCATCTTGCATCTACTTTTTAGATATTCTGTGCCCAGTCAAGGACTAAAAGATATTTGTAGGTAGACTAGTGATTAAATTCTATGGGTGACAACTTGTCACTATCCACATTCCCATGTACCTCCATGATGTTTTTGTTGACAAAATGCACTATTTAAGCAACATTGCTATTGGAAGTGTTAAAGGACATGTATGTGAATTGAAGAATTGCATAATTTTCAATTTTTAATCTCTAATTAAAATTATAAGAAAACATAATATACATTTGCAGTAGAAAGTCTAAAGAATATATTAGAAAAATGTTTTGATGGCTTTATAAATAAATATGTTAACTATTTATGTGCTCAACCTTTTGTTATGTATGGTGCTTCTCAATTTTTTTAAATGTTTCTGTGTGCATTTAGGTGCTTACAAATGGCAGATTCAGGAGTGTGAAGCACAGGGTTTTAGCAAACAGCAAGAAACCAAGGATCTCCATGATCTACTTGGGAGCACCACCATGTTGGAAGAGAGTTGCACCACTGCTTCATGTGATGGAAGATGGAGAGAAGAGCCATTACAGGGACTTCACGTGGTCAGACTACAAAATGTCTGCCTACAAGACCAAGTTGGCAGACAATAGGCTTCAGCAATTTGAGAAGGAAACATAGAGGTTGAAAGATTTTCCACTTTTGTATGTGCCCAAGAAGATCGTGTATACATGGACAGGTTTTGGTAGTGTTATGTATGGGGGCTCTTGTGTGTTTTTTTTTAAAGTTTGTTTCAGTTGGTTAATCTGTTATTTGTGTTTGTTGTGGTGCCCAGGAAGTACATGGAGATGTGCACAATTCTCATTAGCAATGAATTATATAAACTTCCTGTGGTGTTTCTTCATGATTCAATAATTCAGATGAAAACCAGTTAAGTTTTTGCTTCGAGTTGAGATCTTTGCCCATTGATTTTTGGTTTGGGTCGTTACTATAATCAACAGAAACCACCTCAAAGTTGATAACCTTTAACATATCTATTTACAGATAATCGACTAAAATAAGATCAAATGACATGGCATATAATGCTACATAGAAAGCTACCATGATAGTTGACACACATCCAAATAAAATGTACAATTTCTTTTCATTGAGGTTTTAAAGTGTGTATTATTTATTTCGAGCTAAGAATTCTTTAGATCCACCTCCACATCAATTTCTGAAATTGTGGGGGACTGAAATTGTGGGGGGGACGGACGGAAATATAAACTCAACAGCGGATTCAGACCCCATTACTACTCACCCTCAAGGGAGCATAACATAACAACTAAGTGACCATTTCTTAGAAAACGTTATAGAGCCTTATACACGGACGCGGGCGTCACGGACGCGCCTTACGTGGACGTGTTGAGTCAGCGTCCAGTCAGCAAAATTTCTCTTCACGTGCTTTGGTCTTCTTAAAAACGCCAGTTCTTTAGGTTGAACGATTCTTTTCCCAATACACAGATAGTGCAGACCCTAGGACAGCGTGCAGACCCTTTATTCGTGCAGAGTCCAGACTTATCATAATAAAATATTGTTTTTAACTTTTAGGTTGGATCGACTTAATCCAAACAGACACACAACATATTCCGAACAGACAGTCTTCTTATTCCGAACAGACGCACAACTTAATCCGAACAGACAGACTTCTTATTCCGAACAGACACACAACTTAATCCGAACAGACACACAACATATTCCAAACAGACACACAATCTATTCCGAATAGACACACAACTTAATCCGAACAGACACACAACTTAATCCGAACAGACACATAACTTAATCCGAACAGACACACAACATATTCCGAATAGACAGACTACTTATTCCGAACAGACATACTTCTTATTCCGAACAGAAAGACTTCTTATTCCGAACAGACAGACTTCTTATTCCGAACAGACACACAACATATTCCGAACAGACAAACAACATATTCCGAACAGACAGACTTCTTATTCCGAACAGACGCACAACTTAATCCGAACAGACACACAACATATTCCGAACAGACAGACTTCTTATTCCGAACAGACGCACAACTTAATCCGAACAGACACACAACATATTCCGAACAGATAGACTTCTTATTCCGAACTGACATACAACTGTTATACATGAAGAAAATGAAGAAGAATGTGATCATTCCTACATTTTTAAGGATGACTTTGGTCTTGTTTGTATATGTGGAATTACACGCAAAAGCATAGAAAGTGTGTCCAGAAACGGAACAGAAAATTTGTATTATTTATGTAGAAAGATTGTCTTGTTTATGTAGAAAACTTGTCTTGTTTATGTAAAAAGTTTGTCCAGTTTATGTAAAATGTTTGTCCAGATTATGTTGAAAATTTGTGCAGAAATGGAACAGAAAGTATTCCGAACATACACACCACTTAATCCGAACAGACAGACTTCTTATTCCGAACAGACACACAACATATTCCGAACAGACTGACTTCTTATTCCGAACAGACATACAACTGCTGTACATGAAGAAAATGAAGAAGAATGTGATCATTCCTACATTCTTAAGGATGACTTTGGTCTTGTTTGTTGTATATGTGGAATTATACGCAAAAGCATAGAACTTTCTGATTGAACTTTTAACAGTAGAACATCACGCCAAAATCCTCGGAAGCTTTGACACCATTGCATCTCGTTCCAGCACATTAACACCTGACCCAGAGGTAGCAAACAAACGGGTGTGATGCCTTTTCTTAACACAAAAACCACAAGAATCGGCATAAGCAACGTAAAATGTTTGGGCTTCTTCGAAAGAGGGGAAAAACATCCCCTCCTTAGGAACGTTTGTCGGCTGCTCCACTTGGAAAGACACATAAACGATTTCCATCAAAGCACAGAGGTAGGACCACAGAAGAGAAAGGAAGAAAAATGAAGACGCATGTTGAGATTTATAACAAGTCTCATGTGCTGTGTAGGAGAGCCAAAATGTTCATGGAAAAAAAGTGATTTGAGACGCATTAATGAGGGATGGAGGGATGTAGACATTTGTACGAAACGAGGAATAAAATAAAAAATAAACTTTTTCTGTGGAGACTGTCAACTCAAACGCGTCTGCTGACTGGGCTGACCACGTAAGCGCGCGTCCCGAACGCTAGCGTCCACTAATAACTAGGTGGAGGGATGGAGGGATGTTTGAACTAGGTGGTAACTAGTAACTACTACTTTGTCCCATCACACATTCACACATGAAAACATCGTTGATCCCTTTACTGGTCAAAATAACAGATAAAAAACAAAAGTGACACCTATGGTAGGTATGTTGGAGGTGTGGCCTCCCATACCTAAAGGGTCTGGCGTGGTCAAACTTGATGCACGTAGGCAACTCCTACGTGGAGTACACCATGTGGCAGCCAGGCGTTTGGAGGTCTTTTCTTTACCAACTGGTCCTATATCTTGGCGTAGAGCCCCACCAAAGAGTGGACAATTTTCTTTTTGATAAGAATGTGGACCAAATTTTTACACCAGTTGTAGTTGCTAATAATTTGTAGCTTTTGAAAGATGGGGATGGTTGCAGAAACAAATTTCCCTTTGTACTACTGTACGTGTCTCTAGAACCTCTCACCAGTTGCTTGAACCACGACGGGTATCAAAAGTGGCCACAACATTAAATTAAAAATTTGTTACACTTGAACTATAAGATCAACATCAGTTTACCTAATAACATACCAAATTCACACTCCATCGATCATCTGGTGCTAGACAAAGTTTTTATTTATTGCCTAAACAAAGGAGTTGTTATGGCATGTCCCTACAAATACAAAAATACCAAGATCCAACATTTTCGAACGTTCGGATATAGCGGTTTACGACCAAATTGTTGCAGCCTTAGCATTGACTAGCCTACAGGTTGACCCGAAATTGGTTGATGGTTCTAAGTGTCCCATTTATAACCATTCGGGCAATTGACACTAGTGGTTCTTGCTATAGGTTCATACGGAAATGGACGATTCGACGCTCAATAATACCTACGGCTCTCACATTGACTCGTTTACTTTCATGTTTGCTTAAATATCACGTCCTCAATGGGTCCTCTCGAAGCATCAACCTCACAAACTAACAAGACATGCTATTGCATTTGCCTCTAACCCTTTTCTTGTTATGGTGTTGAGATCATGAAAGGTGGGGAGGGCTTCCACGATAGCCTCGCCTATCTGTTTGGGGGTTGACATGATCAATTTCTACCACTTACTTTGTAGGTTAACTCACCCCTTAGAAAAGGTCCATGCACTCCTGCTCCTATGGAATGAGATATCATCGAGAAATCAAGATTCATGTGACAGGAAGGAAGATTATCTAGGTTGTAAGTGGGTAACTTGTTAAGTTAGGGAAGTACATCACTAAATTGTTGTTCATATCATGAACTTCCCATGTAACTTACCGTATAAAGGACTTCAATACGATAGTAAATTGTAAATTCGAGACCTATGCAAGGTTCCAACGTGAATTGACCTTAAAGTGCATCAACTTCGTCATTTTAGGAACCTTAAAATTTTGTTTGATGGAAATAACTCAAGTTGCTATAGTAGTAATTTGCAAAGAACACAGGGAGAGCGACTGGTTTTCGTGGAATTGGATGCAAAGGTTGGTTTCATAAAGAAAAATAATGCAAAGAAGCAAAACAATTTGCTCATAGATTAGCAAGAAGAGCTGTCAAGGGTCAACTACGATTTTCTAAACTCAGTAAACTTGGGTGTTGAATGATTTAAATTAATGCTAAATACATTAAAAAATTATAATAATAAAACATCACATTAAACGATTACTTCAGTAATAGGATTTTTTTTTGAACAACTTGGGTGTTGAATGATTTAAATTAATGCTAAATACATTAAAAAATTATAATAATAAAACATCACATTAAACGATTACTTCAGTAATAGGATTTTTTTTTCCAAGAGTGTGGAACCTGTTTATGAGTGCCATCTTGTTGTTCAAATAGGAACCTCCTGCCATCACTTCCGTAGAGACATCTACTAAACCTTCATGCTCGTAAACTTTTAGGAGATAATCTTTAGATTTCAAATTTCCAGAAATGCTACCTGAAGATGAAAAAGGCATATTAATATTTCAATTTTGACAACGTCTGAAAACCGATAAAAGCAACAACAAAAAGATCTAAACAGGAAAATCAAAACATATTAGCAAGGAGACACCACAAGGATGAGAACATTTACTCTTGCAACTACTAGATCTCTGAAGTCATCGAATCAGTATTTAACTATTTTCATGTGCTGTAAGTTACAAGAGATCACTAATAAAAATTTCATTGATAAAGAAAACATATCAGTATTAGAATGACAAAGAAAGAGATGAAGATACACACTAAAACACTGTTGCACGTCAGCATCAGAGGAATGAAAAAGTACCACAATGTACATTTTGATCAGTTTAAGTTCGCCAGGAAGAGCCCCCTCACTCTCATTAAGGTAACGTGAATATTACACTATTCCTTGTCGATCTGGCAAGAATTCATCAACATTCACAATATAACTGTCCTGGTGAATGAAAAAGAAAGAAATCCCTGTTAGACAGATGAAAGATGAAGAATAACATAAACACACGTGAAACATCATAAGCTTATTGCTTTCTTCAGTTAACAGATATAAACACCTCGAGGCACTTCTGAAATCTGTTGCTAGGAATCAGTATTTCTTGCAATTCTTTTGTATGGCATGACAGTTGAGATTGGAAAATGGTCTGAACAACGATACATGGTGTCATGTTTCATTAGTATTCACCTTTTGCATTTACTACCGGTGAGATTCAATACCCAATTACCCATTTCAATTCTTTTTCACCCATTGCCTTCAAAATGCAACAGATTAGGCAGTAGAATCTTTTACATTTTTCTCTAATAGAACTAAATAGGTGCACGCATAACTTGCAATGAACTGACACCAGGTTCTTTATTTGATCCCGTAGCCGTAATTTTTGCCCTCATCCTCTCCGCTTTGCCCCACTTGCCAATTTCAGAGTACATGTTGGATAACAGAACAAGGGTAGGGTTATCTTCGCCATCCATCTCCATAACTCGAGCTTCAGCAACTTGTGCTAGCTCTGCATTACCATGAAGCTTGCAGCTGGCTAAAAAAACTGTCCATACTGACGGATCTGCTGCCAAATGCATTCTTTCGATAAAATCTTTTGCTTCGGATAACATTCCAGCCCTACCGTACAAATCCACCATGCAAGCATAGTGTTCTGACAAAGGAATAATGTTATGATTCGAAACCATTGACTCAAATAGCTGAACACCATCATCTATGAGCCCGCAATGGCTACATGCTGTTAAAAGAGAGATAAACGTAGAGTGATTTGGTTCTACACCATACATATCCATAATCCTAAGTTGCTCCAATGCCTTCTGCCCGTAGCCGTGTTGAGCATAACTTGAAATCATTATGTTCCATAAAATCACATCGGTTTTAGGCATCTCCTCAAATAGTTTTCGGCTGTCATCCAGAGCACCACATTTGGCGTACATATCCAAAAGAGAACTTCTCGTGAATGTATCACCTATAATCCCATGTTTCATGCTGCAACAGTGAATGCACTGGCCTTGTTGCAGGCCAGCAGAACTTCCACATGCCTTCAGTGCACTAGAAAAAGTGAAATTATTAGGACATACTGACGTGGATTTCACTTTCTTAAAAAGTTCCATTGCTTTTGAATGATATCCTGACTGTGTGAGTCCAGATATTGCGGTTGTCCATGATATCACATTGCGCTTTTCCATCTTATAAAAAAATTCAAGAGCTTCGTTGCATAAACTACTTTTGAAGAGACCATCAAGGAGAGCATTGTCAACCATCACGTCTTGACCAAACCCAAGCTTGATGGCTTGTGCATAAATGAGCCACGTGCATTCTGAATCTATACCCATTAACACAATGAATGTTGCAAGATCAGATCTGAAGCCATTATGATTCATATCGATGAATGCATGTAATGCTGAATCAGCCCTTCGATTGTGAATAAGTCCTGAAATTACTGAATTGTACAAAATGGTATTTCTCTGGCTCATGTGACTGAAAACCGCAAGGCTTTGGTCGATCATCCCACATTTCATGTACATGTCGATCAATGCAGTGTTGACAGCCAAATCTTGCCTAAGTTTGGACTTCTCCACAACTCCATGAAGGCATTTTCCTAAACTAAGTGATTTCAAACCACTACATGCTTTGAGAATGCTAGAAAATGTACACTCATTAGGACTGTAACCTTCCAGCCTAAGCCTGTCAAAATACTGAAATGAAACATCAAAGACACCATTCCGTGACAAACTGACCAGAAGTGCATTGTACAATGGAAGATCAACAGAGGTAACACAACAAAACACCATTTCCATGCTCTCTGGTTCTCCAAACCTGCCATACATATCAACGAGTGAAGTCCCAACAAAGCAATTAGAATCAAGCCCGACTTTCATAATCAACCCATGAACGGATTTGCCAACCTCATTTTCCGAACACCCACAAGCCTTAACCAACGCGACGAAACTTGTTTCCGACGGCTCAAAACCATAACACCTCCTCGCTTCACCAAAAAGCTCAATAGCCTCCTCGAAGAAACTAGACTTCACATAAGCCGACAACATGGAATTAAACACAACAGAATCCCTTACCGACCCACGCGAAAAGGCCGAAACTGACAAGTTCACATCCCCAAACATCGAGTACATATCAACAAGACACGATTTCACAAACGGGTCACACTCAAACCCCAAGACCACCACTTGGGCATGCACTTGCTTCCCAAAGCTCACACTCTTCATCCTCGAACACGCCCCGAGTGTGCCCGAGAGCACGAACTGGTTAGGAACGATATTGTCACGATAAATTCTAGAAACAAGCCGCAGCGAGGTCTCTGGGTCACCGCGCTTTGAATTGGCGGAGATAAGGATGGAGAAAGAGACCAAGTTTCTATGGGGCATTTGGTCGAACAGGTAGTGGGCGTGTCGGAGGGAGGACTTGGAGTAGAGGTTGAGGAGGTGGTTGGAGAGGAGGGGCGTGGGTGGGGACTTGGTGATGTGGGCGTGGAGGGATTGGGCGATTCGGAGGGTGGTTTGGGGTGTGGAGGGTTTGAGGAGGGAGGTGAGAGTGGAAGGAGATGGGGGTCTCATGCATGACGGGGTTTGGTGGGGGCGTTGGAATGACAAGCGCGCGAAACGAACTAACGAAGATGCTACTATATATATATACACGAGTTTGTGTGGTTCTGTCTCAAACTTTCTACTTCTGGTATTGATAGTTTTTTTTAATATTATTGGTTGGATTTTCCTTATTAGGTGGATTGTATCCCGCCTACTACTACTGCAGGTTGTTACAAAGGTAGTACCGTAGTACTTGAACTAATGTGGATATACAATTAGTTTCAAAGTCTTGATAGTTGCATTATTAGGTTGTTTGCCATTTTCTACCTTCACGTACACAATGTACAACATCAACATCAATGCCTCACAATGTACATAACCCCAATGCCTCAGGAGAGGCTCTCGCCTAAGCGTGGGGGGGATGTACGCAACCCTACCACTGTGAAACAGTGAGGTTGTTTTCAATTGACCCAAATGATGCAAATGCAACTGACCATCTGCGACTCCACAATAAAAGAAATACAGATCGTTTAAATAACCATTTGATATAGTTCATAATGTTCCAAATGTCAAAAAACAACTTAATCTTTTACACGGTAGAAATGGACAATCACGTACACAATGTACATTGTACAAAATTTGTAGATGGGAAAAGTTCGCCTCCACAACTGCAATTGATTTTAAATTTCCTTGATTTTTAAAACGTGTCAACCACACCCAAAAAAAATTGGGATTTAGGTTTGTAACACTTTCTGTTGATAATCTATTGATTCCAAGGATAAATATCTTAAGGAAAAGTGATGGCTATGTTAAATATCAATAGATTAGCAACGGAAAGGAAGACAAACCGTTGGACTGAAACATTGTTATCAGAGGCGTGAGCAAATCTACGAAGAAAAGTGTGTTTTGAATAGATCAATAGGTGTGCAAGTCTAGACAGAAAAGTACTGATCAGAGAGATCAATGGAGTTGCTGAGTTGCTCCTTACATTCTCTCTGGGGGATTCATTTTTTTCTCGTGTTAAGATTCTCCAGTGTTCGTTTCTGTGTTTTCAGTCGGCAGACGCCAATTGGCTGAGATTCCATGGAAGAATACCAACATCGTGCACACTAAAATCATCAACACTGTGAAATACTAAGAGATCTGAGATTTCACACTGTGTGAGAGCTGCTGAAGCATCATTTATTTGGATAAGAATCCAGGTAAAAGAATAACCAACCTTCGACATAAAAGAAAAAATAAATAGTGACAGCTGATGCATTCTCAACGTTCTCTTATACCGTGGCAAATACTGCAACTCCAGGAAGCATCATACAAGTTATTTATTAGGAGCAATTTGGGCAGAACCATAAGAAATCAGACGCTCAGGGAGGACCAAGATCTTTTGGGTACAATTAGCATTTCAATCGAGGCCTGCCCAACGCCCCAACCTACAGGTGTATCCCTTGAGAATCAATGAAGAATTTGGCTACCATAGTTCTGGTTGAATTTTTCGTAGCGGTGAGCATGGAGGTGAGCTGATGGCCTGGTGTTCTTTAAGGCCACTTCTATATCATCTTTCCTGATTGGGTCAACGGGTGGTAACTCTGCAATAACCATAAACCATTTTTTAATGGATACATAATATGGACGCCAAAAAAAAGAACCAAGTAGTGTTGATTATAAAAAAAAACTAGTGTTATGAACATTATATTTGAACGGTGTGTGAAAGCTGTGGGCAGCTCAGAGTTAAATGGTAAAAAGCTAAACCAGACTCTTTTCTGCACTCTAAGAAGTGTTAGTTGTTTAGGTAGTATTCCCAAGATGAACATGTTCATGCTACTGACAGTTAAATTTTTCATTGACCCAAGCATGGTTGCTAAAGAGGAGCAGAGCCTATTTTATTAATCGCATCACAGCCTATTTTTAAAAAAAAACACAGCCACAAGGGGAAAAGCATATACCTTCCTCAGGTACTTCTCTGCCTTCCAGTTGTAACATTAACCTTCTAAGTGGCTGCATAGCAGCTTCTTTACATACAAGACGTATATCTGAGCCAGAATATCCTTCTGTCCTTTCTACAAGAAGATCACGGGGAATCAACTCTCCAGGGACGGTGGGTAAAAGATCTTCAAACATCACCTGCCTTGCTTCCGCTTCAGGAAGAGGGACAAGGATCTGATGAAGAATGACAGAAGCATTAAGAAAGAAATTTCAGTAGTTGGCTAAGAAGTTTGTGATTTATCCCATACGTCATTAAACTATCTTGAAACTATCTTGAAGTGATGATCCAAAATCAAAAGCCACATATAATGCAATCAATTTGCGTAGGAGCTGAAGGTATCTGAAGCAAAAAATACAGAAAGATTCTTACAGCAGGTTCTAATTCGCGTTTTTTTCTTCCTATTATCATTTTTTAGAATTTTAACGCAGAAATATCCCTCAACTTTGTACATACAAATCATTTCTCATGTCTCCATGTATTTTTCTTTAGCACAATGATTCATAATCCTTCAACATCAAAGACTATGAAATTGTATTATACAATTACGTTTGCAAAGAAATAAACGAAGGTGAAAAGGTACGAAGGATTGGTAACAATTTCAGGGCAAGGACATGTTTCCCAGCATGGCAGCATTATATCATTTCTCAAAGTTTAACAAATAAGAAACATCAAATCTCTCAGCTGATCGCCTAATAAGAACAAATTGCACTCCCTATTGTTGATTTTATATAAGACAAATTGGTTAGCGTCTTTAGTTTACAAGGTGGAGAAAAATGAGTTACCCTCTTCTCAAGCCATCTGAGCATAGCTGCATCCAGTTCCCATGGTAGATTTGTTGCTGCTAGAAAAAATACAAGCTCATCTGACCGTGTCAGTCCATCCATCTGCAGGATATGGTATCTTAACAAAATAGCTCTAAGTAAAATATATATTAAAAAACCCCAATAGTATTGTGAGCTAGGAGGTCAGTTAGGCCATCTGTGGATAAACCGAGGGATGGTGATGCAAAAAAAGTGTCTACTGCACATTGCTAATGAGGTGGCGAAAGCTCAGAGGAACTAACATATCTGACGTTTGATGTTTCTTTTTATTCTCAAAGAATCATGATGACAAACCAATATTTTGTGCTGCCTTTCATGCAGCCATTGGCTTGCTTAATATATCCTAAAATGTGCCATCTCGCTTTTATCCTCAAAAAATCATGATGACCAACTAATAATTTGTTCTACCTTTCATGCAGCCACTGGCTTGCTTAATATATCCTAAAATGTGACGCCTCGCTTTTATCCTCAAAGAATCATGATGACCAACAAATAATTTGTTCTGCCTTTCATGCAGCCATTGACTTGCTTAATATATCCTTGCCATCTGAACGGCATATGAACCCAAGTTCTTCAACTGATAGAGCCCACAGCATCAATGGATTAGTTATAAAATTGCTAAAACATTTTGTGACATTTATGGTTCATTGATAATATAACCTGAATAAGTAGCTCAGTTTTCAAGCGTCTACTGGCTTGATGCTCACTGCGTGCTTCACCACGCTGACTGATTATTGCATCTATCTCATCAAGAAATATGGTAGATGGTGCCTTGCAAGCTCAAACAACACCTTCACTAGCTTCTCAGAATCACCTGAGTTAGCAAAGTATGAGAGGTAAATAACCTTTTCATTTTCATTTCTTTTGAGTTTCATTTTTTTCGTTTTCATAGAATATGAATGCATCTCTTTGATGATAATACACCAGCCAGGACTTCTTTTTTTTTTTTGAACCTTTGGTACCAATTATATGGTCTTGCAAGATTTAAGATAAATGCATGCACTCATAGTTCCTTTAGAGACCAAATGAAAAAAGGGTCAAGATGAGAACTGCACGTAGAGGAAATTTCCAAGATATAGTAAAGAGCAAATAACACCTTGGGAATGTGCTACTACCAGTAATCCCCCATTGATTAAAAATGAATGATTTATTTCTTCCACAGTTGCACAAGAGATGGTGAAATAATAAGAAAGAGAGATTGAAAAGAGCATAGAAACTGTCTGTTATAAGTGCACTTTTATGATGCAAAAGCAAGTTGGAATGACGGTGATGTAATCTCCCATTAAACCTATTTGTATCATCCATTTTATTAGAAATCTTGAAGTACTTTTTAAATATACACAATTGCGTTTTCAGTGCGCAAATAAAGTATTGTTATGCTACTTGTGTACTTATCGCTGAACTATCAGCGCATTTCCATAGCAGTATTTTACATTTGTATTCTATTTCTAGCATATCCTTACTAAAAAGTCCTTATTGGATATTTTGACTAGCACATAAGTAAAAACCGAAGCTTGTGGTTGGTTTGGCTGAAAACACAATTAACAACATGCAACAAATAACAAAAGGTACAAAAATAAAGAGAAAATTTAGAACTAATGGGGAAGAGCGATAACCAAACAAGACACAAAAGCAGGACATACCACGCCATTTGCTGACGATTGAGGATGCTGAGATGTTGAAAAATGTAGTCTTGCATTCAGTTGCAACAGCCTTTGCAAGCATTGTCTGAAAAGAGGATCATATAAACAAATTAATAAACTCCTCTGCTATAGGTGTGACAAATCGTAATGAAATTCAAATATATCATGTTGTTGTGAAGCTTCAAAAACTTATGAAGCACTAAACAGAGAGAAATGAAGGTTCTAACTTCTAGGCCCAGCAGAACTCCATGAATAAATCAGGATAGAATCAAATTCAGTGTTAGCAAATTCAAATATATCATGTGGTATGAAGCTTCAAAAAAATTTGAAGCCCTAAAAACAGAGAAGTGAAGGTTCTAACTTCTAAGGTCAGCAGAACATAATAGCAGACATATCTGAGCCATCTCTGTTAATAAATCAGGATAGAATTAAGTTCTGTCTTAGCAAATATTGATGAAAGATACAGCTCATTTAATAAGGTAACATAAGAGGAAATGCATATTGCACACCTTTCCTGTCCCTGGCGGTCCAAAAAGCAAAATACCTTTCCAGGGTGACAAAAGCCCAGTAAAGTACCTAAAATTTGGGGAAAAGGATATATCAGAACATATATTTTCCTTTTTAAAGAAAGTGAGCTACCGTGATGTACATTCAAATATAGATAACAAGGTTAATTAAGACAACATGCCCGATACAGAAAATATCTTATCCACGAATTGGTTCGATTCCAATTTCTAAGGAAGTTAGTGTTGATTACAATAACAATATCTATAACTATAGGTTCTAGTATATTTCAGAATCGAATTCGTCTAGATTAATTTTAAATATATGCTATCCAACTCAAAGAAAACATAGGGAACTGCATCAATCAAATCATAATTATCTGAACCAATGAAAATTCTCGGTAAAATGGTATGTATCTGATTTTCCATAGATAACCTGAACAAATTATCAGCTCAAATATACATGAATACTTAGTGGTAATGCATACCGAATTCATGTGAATTTTACCAGTGTGTTGTTTTTTGGTGTGAACCTAGGTCCAGAACTTTGTCTAGTAGTCTAAATTCCAACCACAAAGTATTTTCTCTAATTCCTGAAAAGTCATACCAATTGCAGAACATACTAAAAGACTCACTTGGGATACTTTATTGGCATGACAACAGCTTCTTTTAGAAGACGCTTAGCGTCCTCTAATCCTTTGATACTCTCCCATTTCACATCGGGACTTCCACGGATTATGTCTGCATAAATTATAAATAAAGACGAGCTTCAGGAATCAGAGACCGTCTTCTGTTGAAGCGTGAAAGATTACCTGCACAAGGTTTCCGCCAGAGTGCGCATTTCTGAGGATTCAAAAGGAGGAAGCAGAGGTTTTTTCCTGCAAAACAATAAAAAACTTTTGAAATACCATCCTGCTCATAACTCACAAGCATTCCTGGTTTATATTTTAATTTGAATTTAACCTTTTTTCAATTAATTTGAATTTAACTCATTTACCTTTTTAATTTATATTTAAAAAGTTCTGCCATATAACACTGACTAGTAATCAACCATGTACTTATTATAACATTACTAGTACTAAGATAACCGTTTAGTGTTGCATATTCATTTGCACAATTTTAGGTCAACAAATACAAAGAAGATGCAAAAGGTGTAACTTGAAATCTAAGATTTTTTGTGTTCAACTATCAACTACCATGAACAAAAGCTACGAATTTACCAAAACTATCCTTAAAAACCATTTGACCTATCATTTTCCTGGCATTTCACAACATTCCTGAATTGCGAGATTCACCACAGATAAGCATCCCACTCCTGCCTCATTAGATCTCAATGGAACCATATGTCATGTTCAGATTTGTGAATAGCTCATGAAAAAGCAAAGCGTGCATTTGAACCATTTAAACAGGCAGGCATTTCCATGAAGCAAAAAACTACGGCCAACGCAAACAATACTACCAATTTAGCAACATATAGTTCTTTCAGAAATTGGAGCCTTACGGTTTTTCATCTGCTATAGCAGGCGCAAGCGACGTACCTCTTGACTCCTGAAACAAAACAACCAAGCACATTAGACTTCCGGAACAAAGTTTAACCTCATAGGCTCATATCGACAACAAAATCCACCTGAATCTCAAACTCCTCGAATATCGCCCTGCCGGATGAATTCACGGCCCTCCCATTGGAGACAACATGATTCTCGGATGCCTCCCGCTCTTCTTCCTTCTTCTTCCCAAACAATCCATTAAACATCTTTAACTCCACTTAATCTAAAAACACAAAACAGCACAAAACCCCGTTATTCCGAAACAAAATCCGAACTCACAGAGCCTATAACACGCTATGAAGTTAAAAACTCCGAAGTCAAATTCCGACGAAACCACGCCCTAAAATGGGAGATTCCAACTCCCGAGCATCGGAATTAACGAAATTTCACATCGATCCGGAGCTCTACTGGAGAGGAAGCAGGATTTAGGGTCGGATTCGACGGCGGAACAAACGAGGCGGAGTTTTACGGACCTGTGGATGGAGATCGATCGAGCAGCGTCGCCAAGTCCGAAGCTCCACCGGAAAGTAGAGATTAAGAGGAATTGCTGCTTCGATCCCCTTTTCTTCTTCTCTTTGGTCGTTTTATAGTGTTTATAATTCGCAAATACAGACAAGTGTGAAAGATGTGAGTTGGAGATTTGAAGAGATTCCGTTTTTTTCACCAGAAAAATGGGAGAGCCAAAGCATAGGCGTTGTGTTCCTGTGGAAGATTCTTTTGGGGAAATTGCACTCTCAACCCTGACTGTAGTTTAGTTGTTGGGAGTTGGGAGATGCACGTAAGGGTGAACAAACTTCGTCCGATCTTCTGTTCGGGGATACCAAAAATTCGGGCTTTGGTCTGGTCTGGTCCCGGACCGAACCAAGATTTTGTGAGTAAAATTCGGGTATTGGACCGAACCAGACCGATCCAAATTTATTCGGTCCGGTCTTCCAAAAAAAATAGTCTTCGATCTAATCCCGGACTAAAACTCACCCTTATATGCACATGTCAATAGGTCGACCCGTCCCGGATACGTATGGTTAGGCAAAATGGTTTGTGTGATTGTTACTAAAGTATTGAGATTGAATTGTAAAGTGCTTGACCAGTAATTTAGGAATTTTTACCTGGCTTGTCGATGTAAATTTCGAAAATTAAAGTGAGGTGGGGGCAAAGAAGTTTGTGTATGGGTCAAGAATGGTAAATGATACGTAATTTGACGTGACTGTTTTGATACATAATGATGATTGGTAAGTTATAATAGTGATTACATGTTAAATTCATTAATAAAATCAAATTAATTATGTTTCATGCAATACAAAACTTATAATATTTTTGTGTAATTTATTTTATTTGACGAGTTCGCTGTGACTATTTCCGAACTTATATCGAGGCAAGGAAGTAATTTCCGCAAGAGCAATAGGGTACCCATGAAAAAATTCACTCATTTTCTGGCTTAGCTATAGTTGAAAGATAGATTTCTGTTTGATTTGGAGCTTGGTTAATCAAAATAAAGTTCAGTTATGGTTGAGTTGCTTAACGAAATAAACATAAACTTGACCCAACTTGTTTGGCAATAGCTCCATTAAAAAAATTATTTTTTATATGTTTAAGTGGTGCATATCTTCCACAAATTTTGCATGCAATACAGTACGAGTGTTATTCGCTATGAGCGCGGCAGTGAAGTAGAATAATTCATTGTTGCTATTACAGACAAGTTATTGATCGGAATTTAAGGAAGGATATTATTAAGTTGGGAAGCTAAAAACTGTGGAAGATAAGCTGGGCAAGTGGGCAGCTGGCAAGGTCAACGCACCTCAAAACTCTATCGTTTTAATGCAATCAAATTTTGGAGATTAAAACTAAGACTTGCAATTGCCAACTCCACATTACAAAATACAGTAAACATCCATTATTATACTTTTAGTTGTTCCAAAGGAATGAAGATACGGACTTCCACTCCTACAAATAAATTACGGATTTTTTTTAATCTCATATTAAACACGAAGATGCGTGGAATTCAATCTTTGGTATTAGCTATCTCATAATTAAAGTTTTCCGAATTGACTAAAATTAATCTTTACCACTAACAAAAAGAAAGCAACTAATGTTGTATTAATATGCCGACAATCTAGCTTGGGCTTGAGGGAGAAGATTTCTGTGGTTATTTTTGCTTCAATTGTCCACAGAAATGGCAAGAGATGATCAAGACATGAGTTAATACGATTGGAGTAACACAGACACAGTTATAATTTTAAACATGATTTTAAACCAACGTGAAAAAAATTAATTAGCAAAATCATTATGGCTGTGTTTGACTTGTCCCGGATTATTGGCGGCGTCATATCAGAAACTCACAATGCACATTAGATGATTGAAAGCGTATATGTGCAAATTGCTATTAATGAATGGTAACATATGATTACTGCTTGAAGTAGAAGCTTGTAAGTGCAATTTTTCTTTTCGTTATAAAATTAAAAAGCGGTGCTACGCAGCTACGGTAATATGGGAAGGTATCAATCAAGCTTCAACCGTAAAGATACCTTTCCAAATAGTTCCAAATACGGATACACATGCAAGCTGAATAACTCGACAAAATACAATAAGTGAGGCTATAAAATACCAAAGAGGGCATCACTTATTAGTGTCAAAGTTAAAGACAAAGTAATCTTCTAAAACGAATATCACAATATCCTTTGATATTTCGTAATATATCTCAAGTATCCTTTAATTCAATCGAAGCTTTAAGTAAACAATGTCATCAGATATTTGTACTCAAGTTTGATACGGAGTACGTTTAACTCCATATAAAGCAGGACGCTCTCATCGACGAGTATTTTCGAAAAGCATCATCAGAATGCAAGAACTCTTGCATGTTTCAAAACTGTAATAAAGTCAACCTAACGATTTCGGTAAATAATTCAAGGCTTGCAGCTCTCGTTACAAATTTTCCCCATTTTAGCTGAACACTGATTGATGTCAAACTATCAGCATTAATGCGTAAGGGCTTACGTAGCAAGTTTGTGCAGCATTGTAATACCTGCATAAAAGGAATCTAGCAAATTGAACGAACTACTCAAAGTTTTCCAAATTCGGAAATTGCTCATAACATCACATGGAATACCCAAGCAAGAAATATACTTCAATGACTCCATTTCTTAACAATGATTGTCATATGAGCAGTGAAGATGCGCCAAAGGAAAATGGAAAGCTCAAGCAAGAAATATACTTCAGTGGCTCCATTTCTTAACTTGATGAGCTAAGGTCTCTAAAAAAACTAGCTCAAGTCATGCTGAGATATCACAAAAAAACATGCTGGGAAAGACATCACATATACATGTCAAAAGCCAAAAGCACATAGGGACCCCCAAAAATACAGCTATAAGTTTGTTCAATCGACCAAAGCTCACATTAAAAGCAATAATTATAATAACAATAACCATTAACAACTAAATGTGCAGCCCCATTCCCCGATGAATCCAGATACGAAGGCTTATATTGGACTTGTGAATGCGATAAACCCAAGACAATCTAAGCAAACACAAAAATGGCCAACAAATAAAGTACTAAGTAAAAAAGATGAGAAGTTGTCAAATAAGAGCCAAGGAAAATCCCAAACTGAGACTATATCACCAAGAACCAACATGAAAATGAATTAATGGTTTTCCACCACTAATCAAGAAGAAGACAATTGAATAAATGGTAAGATCAAATGCTAATCTAAGGCTACAAGTGTAATCTTTGATGGCACCTGGTTAGCTGACTAAGCAACGTTCAGGCAATTGTGTGTCACCAATACAATAATCTGACTGTTCAACTGGAATGTACAGAACATCATAAGCAGAAACGTTGCATCACAAATTCAAGTAAAATGGCTCGATTGCAAACATATATGAATCCATCAATAGAAAAGAACAGGGACATGAATGTTTTTTAACGACAATGAAACATTCAGACAAGAAGGGGCGATGGGGACATCAGTTACCACCAAACAGGTAGCCGAGAGAAGAGCCACCACCAGGGGAAGAATGCACCTTTGTTGAAGGTCGATCCTGCAGCATAAAAACTAGTTATGATAGAGAAAAATGAAATATTTTAAATTTTAAAATGTGAGTTTTGAATTAACAGCTGCTGAATCTGAACTTGATGGTAACATGCTGTAAAACACTACGGTGCAAAACAGGAACATCTTGATGATAAATGCCTGAAAACAACTCTCACACAAGAATAATATAGAGTGGTTACTGGTTTTAGCCGATAATCAATCTAAGGGACTTTGCTAGGGTTCTTGCACAAAGAACGTGCTAACACTTTACTCACTTGAAGCAAAAGGTCAAAGGTTTTTCTAGGTGTGCACCTGGGGAAGCCTTAAAGGTCCTTAGCTAACAGGTCACCTAGCGAAGAGGTGGTTCTGCTACTACAAGTGTCAGCAACTGAATACCAAGAAAGGAAATTGTTCATGAATCTGGTTGTATCAACCACATAGAGATAGAGGAAGAGGTTCACACCGTGATGAAATTTCCACTATTCTGCCCATCAGCACGATGGTAGTTATTTACATGATTTCCTGGGATGCCAGCGGGAATCTGCTTAGTGTTATCAACAGGGGTAGGAGCCGGTTTACGAACAGGTTCCACATTCTCTGCAGCTGGAGTAGATCTTGGTGCCTCGCCACTACCAAAAAGGTAACCTAGTGAACTCTGCCCCCCTCCACTGCTGACACCACGGCCCATTCTCCAGGTTCTGTTTGAATACCAAGATTCCAGACACAGCATGATGTCACATGGAAAAGCATAATGTATAGGAGATCGAGAGAACATTGAGATTAACTACTGTTGGTTGCATCTTAAGCTAAATAAAAAGCTACTAACACTCATGTCTATTCAACCTTTTTAGTATACAGATGATGAAATGAAGTTCTTTCACAGTGTTACGATAAATTTGTTAATGTTAAATTCCGGAGCTGAACTAGATTCTCCTTATTTTAGCTAGGACACCACTACTCAAACCATAACTTTTAATCATAGCATTTTCCTTTGTCAGCCGAGCATTTTGCACTATTAAACCTCATCATCTCATCTGTGCTTACATATTTAACATAAAGAAGTGTCAACAAATACGGCCAATGAAGTAATGACGTAGGAAAATGGATACACACCAACATTAAATAAGTTTGTTTTATCCAACCACAATTCCAAGCCAATTACTTAAGCAGCATGTAGATAATTCAACTCTACTGAAACAGATGACTAATAGTCTCCTTTTCTTTGTCAACAAACAAGGGAAAGCATAACAAAACTTCAAACTTCCTTGCAAATATATGATGTCTTATATTCTACAATCATTTTACTTATCATGGAATATCAACTATTATTATCGTTATAATCTCCTTTTCTTGGATGTGAAAAGAAGCTACGGTTACAGAATACATGGTGCCCCAAACTGGACCACACATAAAAGAGAAAGCTGCACTCTCTATAGCCTTCTATCTTGAACCATATGGTTGTACTGTATCTAATTAACCTATGACTCAAAACTAAATGACAAGCTTACAAATTACCATATACCAACATACATCATATTTAACTCAGACAACCTCTTGGAAACATAATCAGCAAACTTCCCAATATGCCTTACTGCAATTTAAGTTGCGGAGAGGGTGAAAAACGAGATTTCAACAACTACATCATTATACATTTATACAAGCTAATGGATTTGTCTGGTCTGGCACTGGTCTAACAAAATTCAGATGAAATGGAGTCTAACCTAGTCAAACTAAAGCAGTTTTCTGGTTTCATAAACACACAGAGTTATGCACCGACCCGTCCCAAGGCCAACACTTCCACGAAGTTCGCAAACTCCGCAATTCGATATAACACACCATCACAGTTGGACATTCACTATAAGTCTAAGCTTATAGACAGACTCTTTATCACTATCACAGTTAAGCCGAAACAACTGTTTCACTTGATAACAGTTTCCAAACACATCACCCCCACAAAATCAGATACAAATCATCTAATCCCATCGAAATCTAAAAAATGTCACACACACCAAAGCCGAAAACACTTCAAAACTGGAAATTGTTCCCAGATCTACTACTCTACGCAACCGAAACAGTTCAAACGCGTCTAGTACGGGGGATAGAAACCGAATCTGGAGCAGATCCGGTTAAAATAGGAGTCGGTGGGGTTAGCGAGCCGATCCGATATCGAATCGTGGGAGAAGTAGAAACATCTAGCGATTGATGCACAGATCTATGGAACGGAAGATGAGGTGTGGGATCAGATTAATACCTGAACGGTGGAATCTGGATTCGGACGCGAGATGTAGAGTGGTGGAGAGGGAGGAAGAGGAGCCGATGGGGTTTATTGTTGAAATTTGGTTTATATTTGTTAATCATACGTAAACGTGTTAAAATTGTTCGGTCGACCAATTTTAACAGGAGCACACAAATATGGAGGTTCAGTCGACTAATGTTGGACATCGTTCGATCGAAAATAACATGGACTTTTTTGAAGTCAGATCGGTCGACCGATTTTAACAGGAGCACACGAATGTGGAGGTTTGGTCGACCGGTGTTGGACACTGTTTGACCGAAAATAACATGGACTTTTTCGAAGTCAGAGCGGTCGACCGATGCGGCATTCCGATGAACCGGAAAGTAGCAGTTATCGAAAATACCTATGGAGCGGTTGACCAATGGACAAGTACAATCGACCGTTGCACACGTTTCTGTATGGTTTTGAGTCGTTTATTTAAGAGTTATCTTGCCCTAATTTGTGTAGAACGTACAATTCTATTCCCTTCATTGAGTATTGAGATATTAGGACTTGAGAGAGATCTAGAGTGCTTTGGAGGACATATTGCCTTCATAAACTTATAATCTCGGTTGCTTCTCTTGTTGGAGAAGCGGAAGAAGAAAATGAAACACGCAGGAGACACCCTAAGGACGTAGGCACGTTGCTGAACCTTGTAAAACGCATGTGTCGTGAATTGTTTCAGGTGTGTGTTTGTTATTGCTTGTTCCTTTATCTTGTGTGTGTTTCTTGTTGCATTTAAGATTGAGAGATGACCAGACGTTAAGTTTTTTCCGCATGTAATATTCGGTTTGTGTTTGTTGTGCATTTTTTATCCGTTTTTTGTATAGAGCATCGTTAGATCCCATCCCAACAATATTTATATGGATGCACGGGTCGGGTTGATTCAGTTTACGAGTTCAAACTTGACTCGTCTCAGTCCTAAAATTGAACTGACTAACCCGATCCAATCCTAAAAGGTATGATTGAAGTTTAAAATTCAACTTTCATGGAAAAAAATTGAGTGAAAGTCGGAAAACTCATTTTAAATGCAAAATTTTAATTCACGAAGGTCATGTCCAAACTCAAGTTGCATATTTTTTTAATCCTTCTTAATAACACCCCTCTAAAATTATTTCTAAAGTCTAAGTTCCTAACTTCCTTAAAGTTTGGGAATTACTATTCATCGCTTACAAATTACTTAAATCACTCGCGCCAATTACTGTTTTGCTCTTTACATTCCATTTAATACTCATTTCGTCTCGTCTATTAAAATAAGGTTTTTGTCTCAGTTTTTCTCACTATACTAGTATCAACACCACGAAAATGTCTGGCGAAACATCTAGATTCGGCGAGGTTAAGTATAAAAAAATCAATCGGGGCGTCTGCAAAAAAACACATCCCCCATGGTCACAAACCTACCATCTCTACCCTTCCAAACTAGATACTCAGGAGTAGAAGAACTACCATGTCGTTTATGTCCTCTATGTAGGATCGCGAGGGTCTCTAATTCTAATCACTTTTAACTCTAATTACTTACTTGTTTAACGATCAAAGATATGCACCAGAATTTAAAAGTAAACAAGCAAGTAAAGGAAAGAGATAATGCAAACCACAAGGAGTCGGAAGATTTTTATAAAGGTTCGGCACCCCACCCGGGTCTTAGTCCTCTCTTGCAAGCTCCGCTCAGATCACTGAGCTCCGCTCACGACTTCACTAACAACTCCCAGTTCCGGGACGGGAGAGAACGTCCTTACAATCTTCCAGCTCGCGAACAACCCTCTCCGAACTTGGCTCCTCCTCTCACAATTCGAGAGGGACACTTCAGGCTCTCACCGAAGTCTATACTCTTGTCTTGGGCTTTCACCAAGACCATTACTTCTTTGACAATCAATCAATGGAACAACACTCTCTAATCTTGAGCACACTTGAGTGAGAATATGATTTAAGACTAAAGTGTGGAAGGTTTGAGGCTTAGAGTGTTTGAAATTTTCTCTCTAATATAGGGGACAAATAATAGTGGGAGAGTTGTGTTAAAATGTGTTTTACAACTCTATTTATAAGCTCCAAAAGAGTTATAACCGTTGGGGATGAATTGGGTAAAGATTATGTAAGATACATAAAACAGAAACTGACAGGACCCAATTCTGAGTAAGTTCGGTCGACCGGATCAGGCTGTTCGGTCGACCGTTAGGCAATTTTGGACGCGGCTCGGTCGACCGGTAAAAGAACGGTCGACCGCCAAATGTTATAATCTAGGTACACTTAAGTGATCGGTCGAACACAGAGATAAGTTCGGTCGACCGATTCACACCAGGCACTTTGGGGTTGACAATCAAGATCATATTCGGTCGACCGAAACATGGTCCACGGTCGACCAAAAACCAACAGACACTTTGGGTTTGTCAAAGAAAAAAAGTTCGGTTGACCAAACAAGGTCCTCGGTCGACCGATACACTAAATGTATTTGGGGTATTTGGAGAAAATACGAATACGACCGTTGGGTATATACGACAAAACAAACAGTCGGAAATTTGTTGATACTCGGTCGACCGAAAAGGTCAGGACGGTCGACCGAACTTGGGCAGTTAAACAATAACATGATATTTGATCACTCGGTCGACCGAACGGTCTATTTCGGTCGACCGAATGAGGGCAGACTGTTTAGGTTTTGGTTTAGTGTTTTCCAGTTTAAGTTTGGGTGATCTATTGAAGTCCAAATTATATGAAATTTCGTGTGACTTCTATAGGGGACCTAATGTGTGTTTGAGTAGTTTTTAACTCAAATATGCTCAATTATACAAAGTTCTAAGACTCAAAGAAACACAAATTACATGTCTTCAAATGAGCTTGATTTGCTTTCTTCTTTGAGTATTGATCACCTGTAGAGGTTAACACAAAACAATATATATGCAATACAACATGTGTGTTACTCTACATGATCATAATTAAGATTAGGTTGATTAAATCATCAAAATATAGATTAATGTAAAAAGCCAACACTCTACCATACTGCTCTTCTCGCCCCCGTCCTCTACCATACACCCCCTGCCTCTCCTCCTCATGCCGCTCCAACTCCAACCCATACGGGCCCAAATCGCCACTCTCGTCGTCGTCACCCTCCACCTCATCCGAAACTTCCTCGTTATCGAAGGAGTCATCACGTGTCCGACGACGACGTAAAATATACTTCTCCCTCCTAACCGAAGCAGATATCCCCCATCTACGTGGATGACGAGATGATGAATCATTTTCGTAAGCATGTACAACGAGTAAGAGTATGAATTTTCTTTTCATTTACGGTTACATGATGACTATTAATTAAATTTTAGAAATAAAATTTCACTAAATTGATTTAAGTTACTAAATTAACAAAAAAAATACTAATTAACAATTATAACTAATCAATAATCAATTTTTTAAAAAAAATGGGGCGTCTGTTGGAGGACCCCCCCCCCCCCCCCCCCCCCCCCCCCCCCCCCCCCCCGAGGCATGGGCGTCTGCCGAAGACGCCCTATAATTTTATTTTATTTTTTATAAAAAGAAGTTGGAAATATTAGCGTATTCGAGTACACTGGGGTCCGCTGGCTTCATTCCTGGTCTCCGAGACATTGATTTTGATGATTAAATGACATATGAAGAGAGAGTGGTGGTGGAAGAATGAAATGGAAAGATATGTAAGTAGAAATGAGAGAACGACAAAACGGTAATTGACGCGGGCGATTTAAGTAATTCGTGGGCGACATTTAGCAGTTTAGTAAAGTTTTTGTCGCGAAGAAAGTATTTTATGTAATTTGATTTTGCAAAACCTACACTGAATAGTAAAAGATTACATGTGTATATACGTAGAAATATATTGGTGTCTCGATAACTTAGAAATTATTTTAAATTAGTAAATTTAGATTTTTAGTAGGAAAATTTATTAACATTATGATCGGTATAGAGAAACTAACGGATTAGCCGACTTTTAATTACAAAAAAATTAGCGATCTAGCTTGATCTTTCTAATTCCATGCCCCGTGTGTAAATGATATTTTATAAATTCTTCAGCTTAGATTATGTTTATGATTTTAAACTTGAAATGACTAATTACATTGTAGTTTGATAGATTAAGGTTTAATATTAAGTTAATGAGTGGGAAGTTAAATTATAAGGGTATAATATTTATTATTATTATTATTCTTATTTTCTAGTGAATTGACCGGTTCAAGTTTTCGTTTGACTTGCGTGCCATTTAATTGGTGGGATTTTTGAGGATAACGAATACCAGTGATAAATGAGCTCAAAATTGAGCTCCAAACATTTCCCAACAGTGCACTTAGTTATTTTTGTAAAATACTCACCCAAATAATATCCAGATATGAAGAAAACTAGTGTGGAAATTACCCAGAGGTAATTGTTCCAGATATCCTCTCTCTAATCATTTTAAATTTCAAAATCAAATTTCTTCCCCCTCCCTCTCTGTCTGGATGTGTTAGATACATCTGAATATCTGGATATTTGTTGCATTGGTTTTGTGAGACATCTGGATATTTAATGCGTTGATACGTTGATATTTGGATATCTGTCAGGATGTATGTGAGTATGTATATATCCAGACAAATACAATGAATGTAAAAGGTTGCTGATAGAATTTAATCTCTTTCCAAGACCACTTTGGAGAACCGGAATAAAAACTAGAGCGGAAGCGTTACCTTGTTCCATGCACGTTGTTTGGTTTACCACCAAGGCGGCTACGAGATCTTCCAAGAGAACAAGCACCTTGTTGCCGGTACCCTTAATCCCTTACACGGCAACACCTTTAGACAACCCGATGGAATGGATGCTCAAAGGTCTCTCTGTCAACTTATGAAAGAAGGAGAGGGAGAGGTCTATTGTCCCTTGGGGACCAGAAGCCCTTTTATAAAGGGGTGACAATTATGATTTAGTCCATCATAAAACAATAATTGCCATAACTATAAGTTCTACACATTTAAGGGTCCATTCCTATAACACTTTATATCCACATCAAATATACTATGGTGATCACTTGAATAAGGATATATATAATGACATATGACTAATATATAATTGTATAACACATAAGCCCACAATCAGAACAGATTATACTGAACTGTATCTGTTCTGTTGCCAATGCATACAGTTCGTATGGCGTCCCATACGGTCCGTATGACCATTGGATCCAACAATCTCCCACTTGGGCTATGTGTGCAACCTTTAATTATATATTAACAGAGATCTCCTTTAACTGGATGTCACTTTAAGCGTTATTAAACAATTCCGTCCATCAACTGTATTAACAGAAGACTTAAGTAGCGTTCGCCACATTTAAGAGTGACTAGACCAACATAAATCACAATGCCAACACAATTGAATGACATGAATCATGAAATGGATGTGTAGTGTGGAAATTGCACGAAATGTGATCTACGTGTCTATTTCCAACTTGGTCTCCAAACTTTATTTGAGAAATAAATCCAGAAAGAAAACTAAAACTTAATGATACCCATGCACAATATATCTTTATAAACTTTAAACCGTAAAGTGCATGATATCATATAACTTAATGCCTGTGAACTGTCAATACATATAAAATGTAAATAATCTATCAAGCACTACAACAACCATATCAGACTCCCACTAAAACTGAACATCGTCCGCTGAAAATATACCCATACGAGCAACATGTTCACGAAACACTTTGGGTATTAATCCTTTAGTCAGCGGGTCAGCTATCATGAAATCTGTCCCTATGTGCTCAATACTAATCAGACCATTCTGGACTCTTTCTTTAACAGCCAGGAACTTAATGCCAATGTGCTTTGACTTGGTCGAGCTCCTATTGTTATTCGAATATAGCACCGCAGATTTATTGTCACAATAAATCTTCAATGGTGACAGAATAGTCTCCACTAACCGCAGCCCTGTCACAAAATTACGTAGCCACATCGCCTGATTTGATGCTTGAAAGCATGCAATAAATTCTGCTTCCATGGTAGAAGATGCAACCAATGATTGCTTTGCACTTTTCCATGAAACAGCTCCTCCGGCTAACATAAAAATGTAACCGGAAGTGGACTTCATGCTATCTTGGCATCCCGCAAAATCGGAGTCAGAATACCCAATGATCTCAAGTCTGTCAGACCTCCGATATGTCAGCATGTGATTCTTCGTTCTTTGTAAATACCGTAGTACCCTTTTTGCTGCTTTCCAGTGATCCAATCCAGGATTACTTAGGTACCTGCCTAGCATTCCAGTAATGTACGCAATATCCGGACGCGTACATACTTGAGCATACATAATACTCCCAACTACCGAAGCATAGGGAATATTTTGCATTTCCGACTTCTCGAGTTCTGTCCTGGGGCACTGATTGAGACTAAACTTGTCTCCTTTTGCCACTGGGGTGTCTCCTGGTTTGCATTGTTCCATGCCATATCGCTTGAGAACTTTATCGATATATGGTCGTTGTGAAAGGCCCAAGATACCTTGAGAACGATCTCGATGTATCTTTAATCCTAACACATATGATGCTTCGCCAAGATTTTTCATCTCAAAATATCTGTATAGAAATTTCTTGGTCTCATGCAACATATTTATATCGTTTGTAGCAAGCAATATGTCATCAACATATAAAACCAGAAACATAACTTTACTTCCACTGAACTTGTGATATATACATTCGTCAATCTGATTTGCCTCACAGCCAAATGAGACAATAACTTGAGCGAATTTAAAATACCACTGTCGAGACGCTTGTTTAAGTCCATAAATGGATTTCTTTAATTGACAAACCATACTCTTTGGATCACCCGTCTCAAATTGAGGCGGTTGAACCATATAAATGGTTTCATCAAGTTCACCGTTCAGAAAAGCGGTTTTAACATCCATTTGATGTAACTCTAAATCTAAATGTGCCACAAGAGCCATGATGATCCGAAAGGAATCTTTCGTCGACACAGGCGAGAAAGTCTCTTTATAGTCAATGCCATCCTTTTGGGTAAAACCCTTAGCAACAAGCCGTGCTTTGTATCGTTCCACATTACCTTTCGAATCCCGTTTGGTTTTAAATATCCATTTACAACCAACGGCTTTCACACCTTCAGGTAATGGTACAATATCCCAAACTTTGTTGTCATGCATAGACTTTATTTCATCATTCATAGCTTCAATCCACTTTTCTGAATTTTGACCTTTTAATGCTTGATGGATATTTTCAGGATCTTCTTCCATCATACCAATGTCAAATTCATGTTCTTGAAGATAAACTACATAATCATCTGATATAGCTCTTCTTCGTTCACGAGTGGATCGCCTTAAAGGCACATGTTCTTGAGATATTAAAGGTTCCTCAATTGCATCATTATTGTCTGTCAGCGCATCTTGTACGGTCCGTATGTCATCCTGTACGGTCGGCACAGTTTCTTGTACGGCCCGTATGGGACTCACTGTATGTTGTAGTAAATCCTCAGATGTGTCTGAACCTTGTGCTACCGGACCAAAAATTGGTTCGATTTGCATCTTTGTCACACCTGAATGATTTTCATCTAAATTAATAGATTGATGCATATTATTCTCCCCTGGAACTGAAATATTCTCAAAGAACTTTACCGTATTCGTCTCGAATATAGTTCTGTTAGTGGGATTATAAAACTTATACCCCCGTGACCGTTCCGCATATCCAACAAAATAACAACTTAATGTCTTTTCATCCAGTTTCTTCTCATTTGGCCTATAAGGCCTAGCCTCAGCTGGACTACCCCATACTCTGAAATGTTGTAAACTAGGCTTGCGCCCTGTCCACAACTCATATGGAGTTTTAGTAGTTGCCTTAGTTGGTACACGATTGAGAATGTAAGCTGCGGTTTTAAGTGCTTCTCCCCAGAGAGATAATGGCAAAGTAGTGTGACTAAGCATACTACGTACCATTTCCATTAATGTACGATTGCGCCGTTCAGCGACCCCATTCATGGCAGGCGAACCTGGCATGGTATACTGTGGCACTATCCCATTTTCCTCTAGGAATTTAGCAAAAGGCCCTGGACATTGTTCACCTGAACCGTCATATCGACCGTAGTATTCACCTCCACGATCCGATCTGACTTGTTTAATTCTTTTGTTGAGTTGTAACTCAACTTCGGTTTTAAAGGATTTGAACATATCCAAAGCTTGCCCTTTTTCTTTAATTAAAAATATGTAACCATAACGTGTATGATCATCAATGAAGCTAATAAAATATGTGTGTCCATTTCGAGTAGCCGTATGAAATGGTCCGCATATATCTGTATGTATCAGCTCCAAAGTATCTATTGCACGTGTGGCTTCATATTTTCGGACCTTTGTTTGTTTTCCTTTAGCACATTGAACACACGGATCAAAATCCGACATGTCTAAATGCGCAAGAATTTCGTTTTGCACTAGACGTTCTATTCTCTTTCGAGAAATGTGACCTAAGCGTCTATGCCATAACGCACTTGAATTCTCGTGAGTTAATTTCTGTTTGACATTTCGAGTACTTGAATGCAAGGATTCATTGAATGAAGCAATGTTACTTAAAGCATAAAGCTTATCAATATCAGACATTTTTCCAAAACCGACTAATTTAGATTTAAGAAACAAACTGAAATTTCTGTTTTCAAACTTGCAAGAAAAACCATTCTTGTCTAAACTGCAAACAGAAATTAAGTTCCGTCTAAAAGACGGTACAACAAAAGTTTCATACAAATCCAAATAAAATCCAGTTCTCAATAAAATCCTAAAATGTCCGATAGCTTCAACTTCTGCCTTATTGCCATCTCCTGAGTAAATGTATCTTTCAACATCACTTGGCCTTCGATGACTCAGACATCCCTGCATAGACACAGAAACATGAGTGGTGGCACCAGAATCGATCCACCAAGTGTCTATTGGTACTGAAACTGTATTAACTTCTGAACAAACAAACGAAGAAAATGTACCTTTCTTATCCTTGTTCTTGGCTAACCAAGCATGGTAATTGGTACATTGCTTCTTGTAATGTCCTTTAGCCTTGCAAAAGTAACATACGTTTTCCTGAACATCCGACTCCGATCCGGTAATCGGTTGTTTTCTTTTAATATCCTTTTGTTTCTTTTGTCCTTTATCTTTATCCGCAGCCTTGCGTTTCTTGTTCCACTTATTCTTGGAATTTGTGGCAACATTAGCACTTTCAACGGTTTCATTCTTTAATCTTTCCTCCTCCTGGACACAATGTGAAATGAGCTCATTTACTGTCCATTTTTCCTTCTGACAGTTATAGCTCACCAAGAAGTGTCCAAACTTAGGAGGTAATGAGTTGAGGATCATGACAACTAGCATGTCATCTGACACGTCCAGTTTCATGGCCCTCAACTTTGAAACCATATGAGTCATCTCAAGGATGTACTCCCTTATGTTGCCATGACCAGAATACTGTTTTGAGCAAAATTTCTTTAAGAGAATGCCAAGTTCGGCCTTCTCATTTCTTACAAATCTTTGCTCAATATCAGCCAAAAATTCCTTGGCCGTTGTGGTCTCAGAAACGGTCCCCCTGAAAGACTCAGGAATGGTCTTTTGCATGACCTTAAGACAAATGCGATTCGACCTTATCCAGCGTGACATATCTGTCTTAGCATCTTCCGTGCTTTGAGCAGTCAGTTCCGCTGGTTTATCATTCTGTAACGCAATGTCTAGATCAACCAGACCGAGAACAATTTCCAATTGATCTCTCCATTCCTTATAGTTTGACCCATTGAGAGTCGGAATATCCTTGATGCTTGCAATGGCGACTGAATTTTCAAAGAACAAATAACATGTATAAGACTTTAATTATAAAGTTAAATCATAAACTGAACATTTCCATCAACTAATCATTTTTCAATATTAAGTGCTCTTTGGAGTCAGTTAATATTGTCCAATAATTAGGTGCAGCAAATAAACGTGATAATTCTGTATGCGTCAATTAGCTCACCTTCCTTTGGGCCGATAAACTAATCACACATTAATCATGTAATTATCACTCATTTATTACTACTATGTATACATGATTCAATGAATATTGTCCTTCCTTTGGGCCGATCCAATATTTACATATCACATGTACACAACCTTTTATAAATCAGAAAATAAATAATTATTGATATGAGAGCTCACTTTGGCGAGATGATATCATAACTATTTATTTACTAAAGTCTATACTTTAAACAATTCTATTATGATTTAAAATTATACCTTAACACAGTACTTTAAACTAAAACTGCAACTTAGAACATCTGGTCTGATTCAGTCAGACAATTGTACAGTCCCGTATACACATTGTATGGTCCGTATATAAACATATATGGTCCGCATGAAAACTTTATACGGTCTGTATGAGTTTGGTTCTAAGACAAACTTCAGTTTATATGTTATACGGTCTGTATGACTGTTCTGTGTTCAGTTACGAGATTAAGGCATTAATGATCATTTTTAATACATAATCAATTGCCATAACCAGACTTAATCTCAATCAATAGACTGTTAGAATTCCTAATAAATTTTGGCAACTTAAGACTGTTGGAATTCCATACTTAACCACACTTTAATGCAATATATACTATAATCTTTATTGCATTTAACACTACAATGGCAATATTCAATGCCTTAATGACCTAATAAAACCATGAGTTAAGGCGTATTAAAACTCAATGGACAGATTCCAACGGTTACTGAAATTTTATTATATATTTATTTATTTTTGTCATCAGCCCACTTTAAGCCTAAATATCACCATTAAATAAATTCCGAAAAAAATTCTGGAAAATTCACCATAATTTCAGGAAATTGGAGACCTTGCTGAATATGTAAAACGAATTGATACATCCTTTAGAATTTTGCAACTTGCATGTGAAAAACCGGAAAAAAAAAAAACGAATGGCTCTCACAAAAGGTGGCTCTGGTACCAATTGATAGAATTTAATCTCTTTCTAAGACCACTTTGGAGAACCGGAATAAAAACTAGAGCGGAAGCGTTACCTTGTTCCATGCACGTTGTTTGGTTTACCACCAAGGCGGCTACGAGATCTTCCAAGAGAACAAGCACCTTGTTGCCGGTACCCTTAATCCCTTACACGGCAACACCTTTAGACAACCCGATGGAATGGATGCTCAAAGGTCTCTCTGTCAACTTATGAAAGAAGGAGAGGGAGAGGTCTATTGTCCCTTGGGGACCAGAAGCCCTTTTATAAAGGGGTGACAATTATGATTTAGTCCATCATAAAACAATAATTGCCATAACTATAAGTTCTACACATTTAAGGGTCCATTCCTATAACACTTTATATCCACATCAAATATACTATGGTGATCACTTGAATAAGGATATATATAATGACATATGACTAATATATAATTGTATAACACATAAGCCCACAATCAGAACAGATTATACTGAACTGTATCTGTTCTGTTGCCAATGCATACAGTTCGTATGGCGTCCCATACGGTCCGTATGACCATTGGATCCAACAGTTGCCACCACTATTACCTTACATTAAATGTGCTGAGAGAATGTCAAGATATTTGGATATATGTCCGGATGTGTGTTGATATGTATATATCCAGATAAATACAATGAATGTAAAATGTTGTCATCACCATTACCTTGTATTAAATGTGTTGTCATCACCAGTACCATGTTATGATTGAGGAGAAATCAAATAATAATTTATGCACATGGATGTCTTGACTTTTGGAGTGATATCTAAGAAATACAATGATGGACATGAAAAATGTACTTTTTCGAAGTCCTTGGATTGGTGTTGCTTGATGTTCCCTCGTGTGCAACAAAATATCACAATTTGGAACTCACCCAACATTATTCGATAATGAATGCCCTCTTTCTTTTTATTCAGTTAATTACAGTTTTTTCCTTGACCTTTAAAATGTTACAATTTGCCCCCATGTACTTTAACTTGTTGTTAGTTTGACTATTTGTGTTAATCTTGACCCAAAAAATGACCAAAGTGTCAACCCAAAAATCCAAAATTACCATGAAGTTTTTTGGAAAAACATTAACAAATATTATTGTTAAAAATAATGGAAATAATTTGTGGGGTTAATTTTAATGTTATTTCTAAACATTTTCATGGTAATTTTGGATTTTAGATTTAGGGTAATTTGATCATTTTTTGAGGTCAAAGTTAATATAGGGGCAAACTTCCAATAAGTGAAAGGATGGAAGAAAAAAAATGCAATTAACCCTTTTATTTTGTATATTTTGTAATTGCTTTTCAGCAGTAAGGTGGACATCATCGCTTCCCTGTTTCGTCTTCTTTCATACCTGTAGATAGTTAATTTGTATGTCTTTATCTCTAATTCTGAAACGAAATATATGTTCGGATCAAGTAGCTGCATTTCCAACTCTGCCTGAAATTTCATTTCCAATGATATGGCCCACGGGATCTACCAAATTTCAAAAAAAAAACAAATAAATATGGCCCAAGGGAAAAGGACGTCGACCAATTCAGATGATAAATACGAAAGAATGAATCTAGTGTCCACTCCATCAAGTTCAAATCAATTATTCTGACATAAAAAACACCCTGTGCTTGATCACTGCATAAGGCGATAAGAGACAGATAACATTGAGATGAATGGAGTACAGATTAATTAATAAAAATAATGGTCATCATCCACCTCTTTTGAATTATTGCTCGATCTACATAATTAAAAGCATCTTCAATTCCACTTGAAAGTGAATTGCAGGGAGAGGCAAACAAAGAAAAACGTTGCCTAAGTACAAATTTGATCTCGAAACAGAGTACTGTTATAAATTATTCGAGAATGAAAAGAAAAATGAATATGCTCCGCAGCATACCAATCCGTAGCAATTTTGACATGCCATGTGACACTCGAGTAAAATGAGCCAATTGGCTGTTATCTTAGTGAAGGAACTCATTAAGTAGCCTTTGCTGATTTTTCTGGCATGACATTGTTGGGGAGAACTAGCTCTGGAGGGACTTCGCGAACGACACCCAGCATTGAATCGTATTCCTCATCCCGATGAGCGAATTTCTTGCGCAAAGCCTTCTCAAACTCAATATCATCAAATTTCTTTGCATTTTCAGTAGAGTGCACCCGGGCTAAATTCGAATAATTTAGAGCCGATTGAGAGAAGAAAGCTATCTCACCATCCTTGAGTTTCCTAAGAAATTTCGCGGGTGCACCTGCCCATACCTGTTACATGAAATAGGTGCAATATTAGGTGAAAAATCTAACACTAAATTCTACTCAAAGATCAGAAGAAGAAAAACCCTAATCTAATTCGCAATAGGATAAATGCATCTGCACTATCATTATTTCAGGCTCTAAACATTATCATATCATCACAAAGTTGATAAGGGTCCTAAATTTTTTTTTAAGGGAACTTCGGCCATTAGGCAATGAGGAGTCATGCAACTAATGGGCATACTGCTGGGTAGTTCAGCAACACAATGAATCTGGATTTAAGTTGTAAGACAACTTCAGGATATGCAGTTGAGTGGGTTAGTAATTGTATATATAACTTCAGTCTTTTGTTCATTATATTTTTGTTCTGTATTACGTAATCCAGCAATCTTCTTGTTTCATAACAAATAAGCAACAAGATAAAATGTCAATAAAAAAACGTAACAAGATAAGACAAATTCTGAATGCAGAAAAGAACATGGTACAACCTCACCAGTGGGAATCCTGGTGTTTTCAGTAACCAGAGCACCAGCAGCAACCATGCTATTTTTTTCGACCACCACTCCATCAAGCAACGTTGCACCCATGCCAATAAAAGCCTCATCTTCAACAGTGCACCCATGAAGAACAGCACTGTGACCTATTAAGCATAGCTTTCATAAAATAATCATTCTAAAAATATTCAAGGGCATCAGGGACCTACAATCAACCAACTACTAGAAGAAATTTCTGTTACAATCAGTCCAACACCATGCAGAAACCAACCAATTTAATAAGCAAAACCATGCTAACAAATTGCTTTGTGACGACATGCATTATGACGGATTTTATATTTGCAAACTCATGAAAAGCACAACAAAACGAGAATATACACAAACTTAAGGGTAAAAGCCACTTGAAAACGGGGAAATGATTGACAGCCATAAGTGTTTAATTATTTTTTGATTGTGCAATTAGTATTAATCACAACCAAATAACTCGTGAATCAAATTACCTCTATAAAAGGACAGATGCTGGTGCCACTAGTCAAAGAACTAGATATTACTAGCATAAATCAGGTAATCATCAGTTAGTAAGAACATGGATACGTGGTTTTCTTATCAATACGTGGACATGAGGGATTAGCATGAATGAGGAATCTCAGTGGGAAATTGAGTTGACAAAAGCAAGTACAATAGAGAGGGAGAAGACTTGATCACAGCTTTTCTGCTACTGAGACTTGGCATTTCATAATGAGAGAAAAAACACATAAAAGGTATCGTCTTGTATAATGGTTACCTATGGTAACATTATCTCCAATAATTGTTGGTAAAATCTTCCCACTTAAGCTTGTCTTGGACACATGAACAAGAGAGTTATCTTGTATATTAGAGCCAGAGCCAACCCTTATGTTGTTTACATCACCTGTGCAAGAACAATTACATACAATGATGATATGTGATGTTGGGAAATAATAAGTGAATTCTACAAATATGGAAACCCATACTTCCTCTCTGTGTTTTTTTGATACAAGTAGACAATCATGGAAAGCCATACTCTCTGTGTTTTTTTGATACAAGTAGACAATCATGGAAAGCCATACTTGCACATATAGTACTTTACGAGATGAAATTCTGAACTTCAACATCAGAATTCTTTAGTCTAGACCAAGACCGAATTATGAGAAAAAGATAATAGATGGTGTACAGATCAGCCAAAAAAAGAGAACTCAGGAAGCGGATGAGTGTCAGATGTAAATATATATGTGATGCAAGTATAGTGGCAACATGTTCATATTTGCATAGTAAATTTATAACTCAAACTGATTTATAATGCATTCCTGTTTGAACACATGATGTGTTTCTTTTTCGGATTCCACTTTTACTGAAACATTGTCAAATTTGGTGGCAGCTGCTAAGAATAGCTAATGAGACACGATTCAAATATATTTGAAGGAGATCAAACACAAGACCTTTCATACCTCGCAAAACACAATTATACCAAATTGAAGATCGGGGTCCAACTTCAACATCTCCAACGAGAGATGCGCTTGGTGCAACAAATGCCTCCTTGTCAACATGCGGTGCTTTGTCAAATATATTCATAAAAATCCGGTGTCTAGACACTGAGATGCAAGACCATGTAACTTATCAGCAAGCAATAGCACGAAAAATAACATCAACAATTATCTACACGCAAATGTCACATCATTTACATAGAATGATAAGGACCACTTTTTTTCTTAATTTACTTGCACGGAGATTTCTAACATTCCATAAATCTACACGTGCAAATGCCACACCCAAGTATTTAAAAGGGAACCACACAAACAATGTGAATAAAGGGGATTTGTATTCATTTAAACTCTTAGCAACGTACTGGAAGGAGATTTCCAGATTATATATTTAGGAGATAAACTACCATATGCAACAAGTCCAATTCATGCCAATCCTTGCCACGTCCAACAATAAGATCTTTGTAGAAAAATGGGATTACATTGTCTACCCCATCTTAAGTCTTATAAATGACATGATTTAGCAAGAACTAAATAGTTAATACACCAATGGAGTCAGCACTTTCAGACACATTTATGCATCTGTCACATGTAAATTATCAGCCTGTTTGTAATTAAAATGACATATGAGAAGCTAACTAGGTATAGCAAATGAAGGAGAGTGGCAGAATAATTATCAGATACTGTAACATTTACAAAAGCCAACACCAAAACAAAAGGCCAGGCAGTGCCGATATAGATTCAAAATGCAGGCATAAAACGCTGAGACTCATCTTCTTTACCAAGAGTGTACGCAGAAAAAGAACTCATACAAAAGTATATCATTTCAGAATAGTAAGAACTTCAAACAGCAAGCAGTTTGAGATATGAACCTTGTGGTTACACAACAGCACAAGTAGTGCTCGAGCAGATTTGGCGAAGGCAAGTCAGATGGTCAAACCCACACATTAAACAGCATGTGTGGTTCAATAACTTATGTATAAAAGTGAAAAATATTGTGGATGCCTTGCACAAGGACCACTATAAACTTCTCTGCTGGTTCAAAATTTATTTCGTCCCCACAAAATAAGTTAAAAGAACCAAATTGGAGCAGTCTACCCATATTTGATTACAAAAATAGAGATAGGGTGTCTTAGCTATAACTAAGTTCTCCATTTACGGTTGGATAAGTCACCTGTCATGTGCTGATCACTTGAGGCTTAGACCAATGAGACCGTGAAATGTAGCATTCACAAGTTGCCCAGTGAAGGAGCATTAACTCCCACTTCTCTTAGGCTTCCATTGTCGCAGCCTACAACATGTATCTCCTGTGCTTGAATATGGATTTATTGAACTCGTTGATTTTTCAACTCACACTGCAGCTCATGAAACTACTTCGGTTTTTAAAAGTGCTTTAGTTGATGTTCCTCTTTCGATTCCTCTAACTGAGCTAACATATGGCAACCATTCTTGGAGTCCAAATTAAACAGGAATGAACGTTTGAGGGGAATGCAAAACGAACATTCGAAGGGAGAAGTAGAGAAGTGCACAGTACTTTCCATACAACATTCTCTCTCGTATTTTTACATTCCTAGAAAAACAAGGTTTTGGCAACTTCTTGAGAAATATGTCAAAAGGTGGGATCTACAAATCTCTTCATTTTTCAATAACAAAGAGTCACTATAATGTGAACCAAACACTCTCTAAGGCCTTTATCACACTAAGAGAGTAAGAGGCCATCCATGAGTCATAACCATTTCAGGATGCATATCTTCCTTGATCTGCACTATTTGAATTGATCAATGACAATCATATTGCTATTTGTCATGTGTCAGTTAGAAAGTTGCCTTGAAGAACATCAATTAAAGTCGACCGAATCTCATTCGGTCGACCGAAACACATCCATCAGAGTCGGAATGGGAATGGGAATTTACTGGACTCCCAGAAACGGATGACCGAAACACATTCGGTCCACTGATACCCAACAAACATGGTCTTCTTGGGAGTTACTAGAATATGGAGAAAGGACATCCGAACCCTATTCAGACGTCTTGATCCGGTCCACCGCTTGGCCAACGGTTGACCGAAATCAAGTGGACAATAGCAGACTGGGAGTACATTGTAACCTGAATAACGGTTGACCATTCCCCAAACGGTAGACCAAAATCTGGACGCGAGCAATTTTCATTAAGGGTACTTTGAGCATTCTTAAGTCATTTAGGTTTGCCCGAAACTTCTCCTATAAATATCTAAGTTGTTTAAACCCTTAATGTTGTTGAATTCTTAAGAGAAAAGAGAGCCACCAAGTTGAGAGGTAGGTTTAGACACAATTACTTAACTTGAGTTCTATTGGTTTTATTCATCATTTCGCATACGAACCACCACACGAAAGATCCTATCAGTGTCCAACTAGTTGACCATGCTAAAACTAACATATATTAGACTATTTCCAAATTCCAACAAACCAAACTCTAACTAAACAGTCGGCCCAGCTTGTGGACATTCTTCAACCCACCTAAGCGATAATTTATGGTTCATGCTGATGGAAAAAAAATAATCACGGTTCACCAAACCAGTTCTTTCAATCAACATAGTGATAGTTCAGATGTCTATAAACTATTTCCAACAAAACCACTCTAACTCAAGCATCTCGAATTCTCAACTAGTCGAATCCAATCTTTCCTCTAATAAACGATCACACTCCGAGCCTCCATTCGCTGTCTCCGAATCAAACAAATACAATGCAGCACATAGATCTGGTCTGTCTTAAATCAAAGCAACTAATTTTACACATAAAAAGAGATTTCCCGGAAGCGTAACTTCGACCGGAACTCTAAAAATCCAAATCCAACGAAAACAACGTCGAAAAATGAATTTCGGGGGAAGGGATTGGGGAAAGGGAGGGCTCACATTGCTCCTGGAAGTAGTACCTCCCCTGGAGGCGGGAGCCAAGGCGATCGATGGCCTGTCCCGTCTCGCGGATCCAGAATCCGACGGTGTAGATCGCTTTCCCCAGGGTTCCCATGGAGGAAGGGGGTTGGGACGATCTAGGGTTTGCTCTCCTTCGCAATCCGATCGGGAGAGAATGGTGAGGAGATGATCGCAAATGGGGGGTTTTAGCAGTTAAATTTACAGGAATGCCCTTCTATTCCATGTAATACTAATTGTGTCTCGTATTCGCTCGTACTTGTTCATAATCATTTATGACTCATTTACGTAGTCGTGTTGTTGATCAGTAGAAATACCACACAGTAAAAGGTGGTAGACAATTGAGGATTGTACCTTTAAAATGTATCCAAGTATCACTTTGCACCTCCTACATTTTAATGTCATCCATTTGCTCTCTTCGAATCATTTAATTCATCAAATACCTTCTCCCGTTACTCTTCCGTTAATTATCGACCGTTTGTCTAAAATAAAGACGTAATTACCCCCTCACTTTTGCCCACATGATCGAGAAAGAGGGAATTGTGATAGAAATGAGCAAAAAGATCAAGATTAATAGAGTAACCTAGACATTTCCCGATGTGGTAGTGAAGAAGGGAGTAAAGAGTATTCCAATATCTGATATAAGATAATCAATACATGTTGTTTCATGAAACTATGATCACCATTTGTATATTCATCTGTCTTAATAATGGTGCAAACTAAAGTGAAACCAATTGTGTAAGCGTGATTAGTTTACAAACAAACAAACAAACAAAATTGAGGGAAAAACTAAACTTTCCTGATGATCTCTACTAATTGATTTGTAGGAGAAATTTGTAATTGAAACTATTTCTTCCCATTTCTACTCGAAGTTCCAAGAAAATCATAGAAATTAGAAGAATAAAAATTAATTCACACAAACCAATCGCATCATCACCCATACAAAAGCGAGTTCCGGTGGTCAAATTTAAATATTTAAGTGGAACATGGACCAAACAAACTCATCTCTAACCAACTTGATTTAAATTAGATCATACTCTAATAATCCAACTAATCCTTAACTTCCACATTTTCAACTTTTACCATCCAACCAATCTTCACAACCACACGCAAACCAGTTGAACTTCCGTCCACCCCTCTCACGCCCACATGACCCCCCCTCCATCTCTAACACTAACCCTAATCCCCAAATCCCAATCCAAACCCTAGACTCCAATCCCCAACCCATCCCCATGGAGTCCACCCTAGGCCCGGACCCCTCCGCCCCGTCGCCCCTCTCCAAGTGGAGATCCGACTTCTCCAGGGTCTTCCAGCACTACCTCGATAAGTCCACGCCGCACCCCGTCGGGAGGTGGGTCGGAACGCTCGCCGTCGCCGCCGTCTACGCTCTCCGCGTCTACCTCATCCAGGGCTTCTACATTGTGTCCTACGGGCTCGGGATTTACCTTCTGAATCTGCTCATCGGGTTTCTGTCGCCGAAGGTGGATCCGGAGTTGGAGGTCATGGATGGAGCGTCGCTGCCGACTAAGGGGTCCGATGAGTTCAAGCCGTTCATTCGCCGGTTGCCCGAGTTTAAGTTCTGGTACTGAGGTTTTGCTTTTCTTTTTCCCCTCTGAGTTGGAGTTTTAGTCCTTTTGGAAGAAAGATGGGAGTTTTAAGTAGAATCGAGTAATGTTGGGTTCAGATGCGGTGATACCCGAGGCTGCGTTTGGAACCACATTTTGATTACCATAAATCAAGAATCAAACACAAACTACACAATTTACAATTGGCACCTAAAAACTTAGAGTGTGCGTACTAAGGCTAGGGACACTTGAGAACTGATCCTGATATTTGAGTATGATTATCAAAATATGATTCCGAATGGACATACCCTTAGATGTTGTTGGTTCAACTTAAGGGTGTGATTGCTTTGAAGGCAGTCTTTGATTTTTAGAAACTATAGTTGTTGGAAAATTTAGTTCGAGGAGGCGGGCTGACCTTTTTGACGACTGGTTTAAAGTAAGTCATAAGTTGAATAGAAATTATAGAATAGACTTTGTTTCGTGAGTTTGGTTCTGCAGTCTTATATACTGCTAAAGTGGAAGCTGATTGATTTTGACTCAAAGCTTTGTTCTTCATGTTGAATTGTTATGAAAGTATCTTAAATGAGATGCTTTTGGCTTATGGGTAATGGATTTCTTGGAGTCTGAACTTAATATGATATTCTAATGTATTGGGATTGCTTTTCTCATCATGAAGAGTGTTGGATAGCTTCCTCTACATATCTTGAAGCCTAGCAAACCCATGGTATGTGCACTGAATTGGTCACTGTAATACAAGTCTATATCACTTCAATGTATATTGGTCACATGTGAGCAGATGTAGGGGCCATCTACTTCATTGTATATTGGATTATTGGTGCCCATTGATGAACTATTGCCTTTATGGAATCTTTAAAGGTTTAACCTACCATTTTGGATCAGACTTAACTAGAGGGGCAGTAAATATTTTGTAAGTTATTACGGTAGAGGAGTGTCCCTTCAGGAACCCGCTTAAGTTATTCATTTAATAATCAAAATTAGTGCAGCATATTTGGACCTTAGGATAATACCAAGAATTTGGCTTTCAATTTTTAGTTTAGTGGTTCCATGAGCTAGGCATCTCAGTCCTTTGGTTGACTTTGTGAAGCAAATAAGAAGCAAATGGTCCATCATTGTAGCACTTTCTAAAGTGGTTGCTGACAGAGTAATATCAAAGATTCAATTCAAAAGCGCTAACATGTTTCCCAACTTATCTGAGCAACTGATCTTGCTTTTGTTCTCTTAATCTAAGCTGTTAGCATCCTAGACCTTCTACAAGATAGCCCACAGGAGTTGCAGTTATGTTACTTTGTAGCTACTACTAGCCTTATGACACATCACTGTATGTTTTAGTTCACCCTGAATTTTTCTCACAACTACCACCTCAACTGCTGGTTGTGGGCCTGTGGCTGATAATTACAACCAAACAGATTTCATCTCAAAATTTGGAAATTGGAAGCATCCTTTAGATAGCTATGATTGAATTAGTAGTCCCATTAATCCTTCAACAGACTAGGGTTTGGTAGTAGTTTCCACCACACCCATAAACCATTGGCTCTACATGAATGTTATTGAGATTTAACTTCCATAATTTCAGGTAGATGAAGGTCATATTTTGAGTCCTGAGACATATAAGGACCAAAATTTCCATGTATTGTTTAGGGTCATGAACTTCACCAATAATGAAGATTAAGCAACATCGCAAAAAGAAACATAGTTATTCCCTTGAGTAGAGAATTCCGTTTGAAACCTTAGCTCCGGGCATTTTTGAAATGTAGATTAGCTTCTAACTAGTCATTGTTATTGTATTGTTTGTTTCCAAATTCTCGTTTTGGTTTAAGGCAGCTGGATGTGCTTGGTGTTGGGTGGTTGGTTCCTGGGAGAGCTACTTCCTAATTATGTTCAATGATGTAGTTTTCTGTTATTTTGGTTGAGCTAGGTTCTCTTATTATATACCTTTGGATTTTGGTTCTTTATCGCCTTTAAGCTACCAACTTTTGCTCTTTTTGTATATTTTCTTTCAATAGAATAGTTTTGTCCTGTACAATTACATTATTGACCTCGTATATTTGGATGCAAGTTTCATTTTTTTCATTGAAGTTCTTGAACTTAGAGAAGGTTCCACTTTGTGGAGACTTTGGAAAAACATAAAATAGTCCAAGGGAAAAAATAACCTTGCCAACATATGTAGTTGGACTGAAGGTTATTGTAGTTGGTTGTGCTGCTGAACTGAGCTTTTTGTTAAAATTGTTATGCCCAGACCATACCCTGTGAGTAATAAGAAATCTTTCTTCAAGAATAAAAATATTGTCACAAACAGAGACAGTTATAGTGGTACCTCTTGTTTTATTTACCTTTGTTATGAATTCCCTGTATTTGAACAGATAAATGTTTTTTCTTGCTTCAAGGGTGTTTCTGGGGGCTTTAGCTCTTCCTATGTGTCTTTGGAAAAGTAGAATCCTACAAAACTCTTTTGCACCTGTGATTTTGGAAACCAGGTGTCTTCCCCGACAGAGATCAATAGACAAGGGGTTTTCGCCCCTCTTAAACATCGAACATATTCGAGTCAGTGCAAGAGTGTGATGTAGGAGGCAAACTTTGATTTTAGTGATACATGATTTTGGAATTTTTGGTAGCCTTGTTTATGTGAAAAGTAAGTGTATTATTATTTTTGTTTCCTAGCACATTGCTGCAATAACCTTTGCTGTTTCTACATGTGGGCAACAGGGCAAGTGCCTTTGAATGCTTCACTTTTGTAGTTATCTAGAGCTGTTTCTTCTTTTTGGTTGGTGGTGTTGTCTCTTGATGTCTCAACTAATGGGATCTCTTAATTTTGATTGATTTCAGGTACGCTATAACAAAAGCTTTTTGTGTGGCATTTGTAATGACGTTCTTCTCTGTATTTGATGTGCCTGTATTTTGGCCCATTCTACTATTCTACTGGGTCGTTCTCTTTTTCCTGACAATGAAGCGTCAGATTATGCACATGATCAAATATAAATATGTGCCCTTCAGCTTCGGGAAGCAGGTAACAATTCTTAAACACTTCTTTCCAAACTGGAACCTGTTCATAGATCAATTTTACTATATTCCTTAATCCAACTGTAGTATGGTTTGAAATTAAAAGTTCTACTTTACAACTGTAGTATGTTTTTAAATTTAAAGTTCTACTTTACCGCTCCTATAATCCTTACCAGACTTAGCAATTCTTCACTGCTTTAAAACTTTGTGCTAACATTGGTTTAGAGTTTCCTTTAGCTAAAACAAAGCTAGAGGCATATTTTTTATCTGACGTTCTGCTTTTGTGCTTGCTCAAATGGAGCCAGCTCTGTAGTTGTGCTCCATATTTTTACTAGACATTTTTGTAGTTCATAACTTACAATAACACATGAGATTCTTCGTAGAGGCTTTTACATTTTTAAAATACCACCAAGTGTTGTTTGTTTCTGTCTGACTAAACTTGTTTGTTTTGAATTTTGATCCATTCAGAGGTATGATGGGAAGAAGTCTGCTGCAAGCAGCAGCAGCTCGTCCAGGGATTGATCGTCTTCATTTGGGAGGAAATAGGCAGGAAGGATAGGATTTGAGGTTTCATACGCAGTTGGTGTTTCAAGCCCCATGACTTAATACGCTACTCATTTAGAATTTGAAAGATGGTTTGCAAGTGCTGCTGTACCTTTGCCGGATATGGAATCAATTGCGTATTTTGTGCACATATGTTCCCATCTTGTACTAGCTCTGATAGAGAATCCTTTATTTTGTATCTGTGCGGGTTGCTGCTATCTCTACCTCCTAACTTGTGTACCATGAATATGACATGCTTTTACTAATACGTAAAGGAGTTTGCCTAGGCACTGCAGCATGAAATCAGAACTTTTCACCTTAATTCTAGGGTTTATTGTCTATCTGTTATCAACTACCAACAGGTGATGGATCTAAACATGAAATTTTGGTTGCGAGATCAATCCAATTACACCACTCACCAGCGCAAGTCTGGGTTAAGTGTTTTGGTCGTATTTGAATTTGAGGTCAGGGTTTTCAGTTTCTTCTCCTTATGGCCTGTTCTTGTTCGGGCGGATTGAAATTGTATCCTCACTGAAGAAGTATATGAAGGTGAATTAACCTTTTTTTATATCAAACACACAAAAACTAAAATAGGAATTTTGGCTCCAAATTGTCATCTAAACGTCTAGTGAAGCCTCCTTGGTTAGTGGAACCAACGGTTATAAGTTACATGCTGTGTTGCGACTTTAGTCCACTAATTTCTACATTGGTGATGTTTGAATCCTTTACAGTGAGATGCAACTGGTCCTGTCTCTCAATTCGCTGTCACCGGCGAGTAAGTAATCATAGAAACGTAGAACTTCAACTCCAACACATCTATTGTTATTTCATTATCGATCTTTACCAAATCATTGATGCCAACGCATATGGAATTGATATGGAACCTTTTGACATGCATGCCATGTATGATTATGTTGGTCTAACTGAGATGGTACATATTTGAGTGGAATATGCAATCATAATTTCCCGTTTCACATCAGTGGTTGAAATGTGGCTTTATGGTTATTAAATCAATGTGACTAATCACCAACACAAACGCTCCCCAACCTCAATAATAATTCATTGATAAGTGACTCCACACGTGCCTCCATCTGTTTTTGCATAATAATTAGAAACAATAATGCACTCTAAAAGTTGACGTCGGATATAGTAATCACGAGCAAATTTACTCATGCACGAGCAAATTTACTCCTGCACGTTGACATTATGTCAGTTCTCTAACTTGACTAAGATCAGTGAAAGCAACTAATCAAAATTTATATGTTTAAACACATAAAATTGGAAATTTAAGATAACGTCAATAATGGATGAATTAAGAAAATCAGTCTTGAATTTTTTTGTATTTAATAAATAACGTGAAAATTCGGGGTTGATCCCCTTGACCCCTTTATATTAGTAGATTGATTGGTTTATCGGGTAACCTTCACTCACATCCATAGCATCCCAAGCACAAGACATAACCATTAATTAAGTGGTTATAGTCGACAAGCCAAGTATTTATTTTACTGTCAATCTCATTTACTTGATTAAGAATACATGACACCCACGCCTACATGCATGTCAATAATTAAAATTCCCAGAAAATTCGCAACTATAAATATTGTTATTCTTTATTCATATGTTACTCTCTCTATTATTGTCTCAGCACATGCATCAAGATCCTAACCAAGTAGAAATTGATGGTTCAATGGTTTGGTAAGACAGATGGCCCGAATTAGTTAGATAAGATTGACTATATTCAGATGACCATAATTTAAGAAAGTTCTTCTCAATTTATGTCTTGCCTTTTTTCTTCTCTCTGTTGGTTTTTGCTTTACACTTTTGCCCCTTCATGTAATCTTGATATTTGTAGTTCACCAAAATGATCCAAAGTCAACGTATAACCATTTGATATTATTCGATCGACTAAAGTAAGAAGACCAAAAATATTACAGTCCACTTTAAAAGGAACAACACGATCTCTTTGTGCTACTTCATATTACAATATATAATTGTACTATGAAAATTAAATTCAAAAATCTAAATAGAGTTGTGAATAGTACTAAAAAAATGTGACCTTTAAAGTTTAAAGGAGAAATTTGGTGGGTTTGTTGGGAGTGGATCAATCAATAATGTAATCATTCCACAGCAACCCCCTCAACCACCAACTCTAGTCCATTCATCAAAGATTTGCTATAAACTTGAGTCCTTATTAAAAAAACCATGAAATCAAACAAATTGGGCAGTTAACATTGGTGCAATATATTAATGAGGTAATTATTGATGAAATTGTGGTACTAATATATATTGTGCCAACTAGGTGCAAGCTTGCTCTTGGTGTACATTTAGGTGTTCAATCCCACTTCTAATTAATCACATAATTGGGCTGGGAAGAGGTTTTCGACTGCTGGTTGTGCTTTTATCAACAACTTGTGGAGTTCTTGTAACTTGAGAGAGATCAATGCCTCCAAGAGCTTATGTTCTCATCTTTGCCTTCTGGGCTTTGCTCACTATCATCACCCCAACACTTGTTTTCTTGTCAGCAACTTCAAAACCAAGTCTGGTTTCCAATGGTTAGACTCTCTCTCTCTCTCTCTTTCAAACCATGATTATTATTATAATTATCATTATTATTTTGTTCTTTGCATGAGGCAATTATTCCAAACAGTTGTCTCAACTTAATTTCTTTGATTTTGGATAAACGTTTTGTCTTCCACCAAATTAGATTCGTCACTATCCAGAAGTGGGAAATCTAATCTGTTAGGAGACAACAATTAGTGTTGAACAGAGAGACCTAAAATTGTATAAATTGTTTCAAAATTTTCGAATTTTCAATATGTGAAACTACTCTCTCGATAGTTCTCTTGACTTGTTGTTCATGATTTTTGCTTGCCACTAAAGAAGATATTAATGGTGAATTGTTACATTTGAGGAAGATGATGCATTATTCGGAGAAAGTTGATTCGAGAAATAGAAATGTGGAAAACGTTGCACCGGCGTCTTCTCCTGCACCGGTGTCATCTCCGGCCGAAGTTGGTAGGAAATCAAATCATTGACAAATGACAACATTGATATGGTTGTTTCACCAAACGTGACAAAATTGTTTGTCACAGAAAATTTGAAATATTAATGTTTTGTATGTACTTCGTAGATGATTTTTTTTCCTGACGAGAGAATATCAAGAGAAACGGAAACCAAAGTTTTTTGGTGTTATTTGCTGAAAAGAATATAAATTTCTTGTTACCGAGTCAATGATATACTTTTATTTTAAATTTAACTCGTTCTTTTGAATTGTTTGCTCTTGTTCAATGATTCTTTTGATTCATATAAAAGATCGCTGATCATGTCCTGAAGCTTATAACTTACATTTCCAGAAATGCAACCTTAGAACTATAAAATTATTTCCAAATGGATTCTTTTCCTATTTGTAGATGGAGAAAACATCAGATTTTAGCCGTTATCACAACATCGTATAAAGATTTAATCTATAGTGGTGGTAAGTTTGTGAATTGTTACCATCCCATACAATATATAATATAATCAAAACGTGCTTTGTTATTTCTCTGAATTAAAGAGTACACCCCAGCCATTAGGTCTGATGTATTCCATCTTTGGTTGTGTTTACGGAGAGATATGAAGGAAAAAAAAGTTCGGTTTTCTCTTGTTTGTATAACAGTTTAAGAAGAAAAATGGAAATAAAAAATAGAAATGTAGAAAAACAATCCTATACAAAATGAATTTTTAATTCTCTCTCGTGAAATGAAAAGAAATTGAAAGAAAATAGATTTTTATCTCACTCTTCCTAAAATACTTCAAAATAAAGTAACATTATTAAAGGAGCATGAGTATTGTGGTATTGATGCAACAATTTTATTTTCTCTCCTAACTTATTTTTTGAACAACGAAAAAGAAATACATTTTCTCATCTCTTATTTTCTCTTCTCTCCATTTCTCTCTCTCTCTCTTCTCTTCTTATCTCTTATTTTCTCTTCTCTCCATTTCTCTCTCTCTTCTCTTCTTTTCTCTCCATCGTTGATATCCAAACAAACCATAGTATTTTGAATTCCTATATGACTGAATCTTTAATCTTTACCCAGGCGTACAACTTCACCGAAAATCAATTCCATAAAAAAATACTCCTCAGTCCTAGCAACCTTTTGCTTGAACCAAGGCCATTTTTCCTAATCCCATGCATTTTCTAATCTATCGTAATTAGATTACATGAAATTAGATTCCTCGCGGTAATAAATAATTTACCACGTGAAATGCAATGGATTTCAAAAATCCATTAGTAATTAACACTTGCTAACTGTGTTTCAACCTTTTCGAGGACCGAATGTGTTGGGAGGGTATCTAAGAATGCACTAACACGACACAGATTAAACGCATCACGTGATACCGAATATTGATTTTCAGAAGTAACTTCAGACTCTCTCCCAATCTTAATGCAACAAGATCACTAATAAGATGAAATAAACAAGCAAACACAAACACACACCTGAAACAACCACGACACACGCGATTTACAAGGTTCGGCAATGTGCCTACGTCCTTGGGGGTCTCCTGCGGGTTTCATTTCCTTCTTCCGTTTCTCCAACAAGAGAAAAAACCGAGATTACAAGTATATTGAGACAATAGGTCATCCAAAGCACTCTAGATCTATCTATAGCCTTAATCTCTCAACTCACAATGAAAGAAATATTACACTTGTACGTTATATTTAAAACCAAGAGCAAACAAGTCCTTTTATAGACTAAAAAACCGAGCTACAATTAAGTAAAATCGAACTGAACAATTCGTGAGACGGTCGACCGGTGCTCATTCGGTTGACCGTCCTTGACTCAACAGGAGTGATTCCTGTTGCGATTCGGTTAACCGAATCATTCCTGGTTGACCGCGGGAACGTTTCTCGCGCGGCTCGGTAGACCGTGAGAATGCTTCTTCCACGAACTAACTAATTCTCCAACAACCCTTCGGTCGACCGAGAACCCCTTGGTGGACCGTGCCAAATTGGCTAGACACTTTAAGATTCTCGAAACACCAAAAATCACACCAACGGTTTACCGAACCAGCTGTTCCGAAGTGTCTGTTACCCTCTGACGGTGGACCGGATCCAATTCGGTCATCCGATCCCAATTGCACCCGAAGTGCCTGGAATCCTCAGTTCGGACCGAATCCAATTCGGTAGACCGAACCCTTCTTCGCCAAAATTCCTGGGTTGTGGATCGGTAGACCGGATCTCATCCGGTCGACCGAAACTTCCTGGATTTGCTTCCTCAACAAATATAGACCAATATTCAACGGTATGCACAATTAACATCGACATCATTACATCAAGCGTGACAATATGAATTAAACATTGATACCACATTTTTACAAATGGTACAAATGATGACAAAATATGTAAATTGAAGTAATTATTTGACAAACATATCATTTTTTATGAAAAACACCCCATAATTAAACACTTGTGGACCTGTGATACATTCAGCCTAGCAAAAGGCAGCCAGAGCAACTTAACCGATCAACACAGTACATTGTAGTTATAATTATTTGCATCATTAGATCCATAAAACACAAGCATGTAACCAAAAATAGACCTCAAACCAATTGATCAAGTTACTCATCCACTGTGGTGTAGTTGACATCATGGTACAACTCCGAAGCCTCCACCGTAACATCCCGAAACATCAGAAAAATTTAATTTTTTTATTAAAATCAATAAGAAGAAGACCCAAAAGCACGAGATTGTTACTCATAAAATATCCAAGAGGTACATCATATTACATCAGAGTTGTTAAAAGGTACGACTATATCAGAATGCAGAGCAAGAGTACATACACGTAGTCATATTGTCTAAAAAGTACACTTAGAGGATCTGATCCCAGAGTGCCATTGTCCTCGGTCACCACCCGTCAGAACCTACTGCGGTACTGAAATGCAAACATAATAACAATGCCTGAGTTTCCATAAGGAAACCTCATATACCAAGCTCACTTACATGCATGCTCCAAATACAAAAATGAACATATCATACTAGTATATCATGACAAGAGATATGCAGTCAATAAACATCACCCTCCGAGGATACCATAAGGACATTTGTCCACCAATCCATCATCGGGTCACTTGTAGGGATCTACCGTAGTCATATACGGTCTTACGGAAAGTACGTAACACACCACACACACGACTACACTAATCATGAGGTTCAGTGAAGCACGTCCATATGTCCGCATCAGTAGAATCAGCTGAATCTCGAGGTCAACACCTCACCGACAGAGTTGTCGCTCAGGTCTGTCCATCTCACCTGGTTGTGCCACAGCCAAGCTACCTGCTGGAATACATCGTCGACAGTACACACGCCGGAACAACATCGGCTCGGGTCAATCACGTCCGGAACAACATCGGACGACACCCCTACTGGAACAACATTGTCAAGGACAATCTCGTCCGGAACACCATCGGGCGATACATCGCCATTAAGGCCAGTCGAAGGTATCTGTCGCCAATGAGGTCGACCAATCGACCCAACCAGACCGAAGTCCGCAGGGTCATCACGTTCTGTAGAGCCGTGCAACATCGTGCATCGAGATTCGTGATCCCTCAGGTCTATTACCCTAATAAAAGTCAAGTAAAGCTCTAAGCTACGCCACCATCCATAAGACAAAGGTGACACGCCCTAAGCATCAACACCCTTCCACTTGGTGGTCCCTGGGTAGACATGATCAACACACTCGTCGTCACCTCCCGGCTTACGCACTAGACGAGGACACGAGCATCCGTAGACAGAGTTGACACTAAACAAGGGCAGGAACCAGGGTAAAACATGCAACAACCAACAGGTCTAGGAAGCAACTCGTCCAGAAAGTCATTCAGAAATTGGTCCAGAAATCAATCTAAAAACCTATTCAGAACACGTCCAGAAATTTGTCAAGAAAGCTCTGTCCACAAACTTGTCCAGAACATGTCCAGAAATTTGTCAAAAACGTGTCCAGAAATCTCTATCCAGAACTTTTGTCCGAGTCCAGGCGTTAGTCCTCGTCCATCTGTTTGTCTAGCAGTCCAGAAGTTAGTCCATCCGTTCAAACGTTTGTCCAGACGTCCAGATGGTAGTCCAGTCGTGAGTCTATCCGTTCAGACGTTTGTCAAGCTGTCCAGACGTTAGTCCAGCCATTCCGTCCACGTCCATTATTTCGTCCACTTCCAACACGTCATCCCAATAGTTTCGTCCACGTCCATACATCAGTCCAGCAACACATTACAGAATGCCTGACCACCCTTGCCCAGATAGCCAGCTAACCCAACATCCGACAAGGACAGACCACTCTGGTGGTCCAACAACCACCGCTCGTCGCCGACGAGACACCCTCACTGAAGGGAATGTGTTCTAAAAGTTTTACTTTTAAATGTCAATTATTATGAATTGAATGAGAAATCATTTTGTTCCTTGTTTATGTTATTCGTCTTTTAGAAGTGTTAAGGAAGAGGCTCTTGGTCCTTAACCGTAGAGCTCTAAAAGATATTGGTTTACATAAAACAAAAGGTATTCGCAATCATGGTAATTAACATGGGACATTAATTACCGAGTTAAGATTGTCGTGTTGGTCATAGATCATTGTAGCTCTACAAGTGAGTGACAACACGGGTACACAAAAGAGGAAAATAGTACTTTTGTATACTGAATTGACCTAACAAGTAAAATATTATAGAAATGTGTTTCTGTCTCATTGATATTTTACTGTGTCATTGGTCCTTTGATATGAGACTTATATCCGATCGCTCAAGGAGTTCTTAATTAGACTAGTGTCTTGAGCTATCGATGAGTGTAGTGTAAAAACATTAGTTGGTTAAGTACAACTTTTGTTGGAGAAGATAGCTAGTCAAAAGATTATCATTGCCCCTCTTAATTGAGTAATGATATTAATGAGCCCCTTGATAAAGCAAAATTATAATGTGCACAATGTGATTTGAGTTAAGTCACATATTTATAACTAGCTTAAAGAGATCAAGAAATGAATACTAATATACAAAGATGACACAATACTAATTTGTATGTATTCTTAATATCATGAGGCAAGGGACTGACACAAGTGGTGCACTCCATCACTAATTGGATCGGGTTTTGGTTCGAGCTGAATTAAGACATCTAGCTAATTGGGAACTATAATGTGTAGCTAGATACCGTTTATAGTTTGTGATGTTAAACTATTAATATCACTGCTAATTTAGCTTAGATCCTCCCATAAGTCACACCATAAAACTGGGAAACAAGAAAGTGATTTTATGTTCATATGATGTATCGAGTTTCGTATACATGTGGTGAATCGATAAAATCATTATGTCATGAAAATGACATATTTAGAATCATGAATTTATATATGAGATGTAAATATATCATGGGGTGTGATTGTTTGATATTACATATGATGATATATTGCATATGATATATAAATTAGCTATAACCCCAAAGATCGAATTTTGTTGGGAATTAATCCAAAATTCGATAAGGCAAATTAATTAATTAAATTTGCTAAAACCCCAAATACGAATTTTGTTGGGAATTAAACCAAAATTCGATAAAGGCAAATTAATTAAATTTCCTAAAACAAAAAAAACGAATTTTGTTGGGAATTAATCCAAAATTCGATAAAGGCAAATTAATTAAGGAATTATTGATCATGGTTTTGACTTGGTCAATTATGATTAAATTTGGATGTGGATTAATAAATTTAATATTGAGAATTGGTCTTAAGAGAGAAAAACATGGAAGAATGGGTCAATGCATAGCCCATGATGTGAAAATTAAAGGAGCCTATAAATAGGCCTAATTTCCTTCATTAAAAAAATATATGCAAAATTCTCTCTATCTCTGACCACCCCAATTAATCCATCCGAAATTCCTTAGTTAATTTGAGTTTTTGGAGAGTAAAATCTCAGGAAAGAAAAATGGGTTATTAGCTAGATTCTAAACCCGTTTGGAGATTGATTGGCTAGCTCCTTTCTCTCCAACCTTGTTTAGAGTTTGGTGAACACTCGGAGGCAATCCACCGGGCGATTCGACCGGCAACGCGACTCCGGATCTTCAAGAGGGTTTAGAGAACCTCTAGGTATGATTCTAATTGCAATTGTTTGTTTGTTCCAATGCATGTTAAATAATTAGGACAAACAAATGCATGTCTATATGAAAATCAAAGAAAATATGAATGTTTCGATCCTATATGTTTATAAAATTTCAAAAAATATATACATACTATAGGGCACGAAATCCAACACTCACACCTTGTGTGAGTAAAACTAATGCAAAAAACTTGGCATACCTTTATCACGATTGTCGACGTTCGCCGGAGCTCGCCCGCAACCACCCCCGGTCAGCAATCTCTCATGCGTCCTTCATCCTGTGTCGACTCTGCGTGCCTCACGCCTCGGGGTCACGCTCGCCGCCACTCGTCGGAGCTCCCTCTATCTCCTTTGCTCGCCGAAAAAAAAGATATGAGAAAGATGAGTGAGTTGAGAGAGAGGGAGAAGAGAGTTGTGAAGAGAAGGAACGAGAGAAGAGGGTTTTGTCTCCAAAAACCACCACCACCACCTAAAGGCCTCCCATTCCCCTCACCCCTACACACCCAACCATACCTCCCATCCTCTCCACATCACATCACCATACCCCCACCACTTCTCCATCAATTCCCATGCAACCCTTCCATTAGTCACCATTAATCTTCATTAGCACCCTAACAAGGGTTATGATATCACAACCACTCCAACCGGATTTTCTATCTCGAAGTTTGTATGATCTCCCTTTATATAAACACAATGTTGAATAGCCAGAACCACGTTCATCGGAAATGAAGACTTTGGTAGGAAAATATGCAACATAATTAATATATTGATTATATTTTGTTTTTTCATTTATAAAGAAACCAACTTATATTGGAGTTAGGACTATCAACTTTGGCTCGACTTGATAGTTTGACTCGAACTTGACTCGAAAAACGCTCGACTCTAGTTTAACTTGAAAATGAAGTATCTTGATGAAAAACAAAAAAAATCTTCAAACTTAGTTCGGTAAACGAGCCGCTCGAATTCGAAAAAATTTGATGCTCGGCTCGATAGTTCGCTTGAAAATTTTATTACTCTATTTATATTTATTTTTTGTATTTGGTAATAACATAAGATAATACTTAATCCTCGAAAATTCGCTCGACTCGACTTGTTTACACCCCCAATTGGAGTCTACTGAAGTAAACATATATGCATGTAAATACATTGTAATTTAACATTATATGCATGTCTACCCTACTAGACTTTCATTTTTTCAGGGGCATTGCTATTCGTCGCTCGCAAATTACGTAAATAGTCAGTGTTAATTATCATTTTGCTCTTCATTTTCCATTTAATACTCATTTCGTCCTGCAAAATTTAAAATTTTGACCGGAGCGTCTGGTCCTGCCCCAAGTTTTATAGTTGAACCAAAAATGTAGGCTAAAGGGGAACAAAGGAGTCGGATTTGAACCAAATTAGTTTTATAGTTTTGAGGCTTGATCGACCCATGATCCTGGAATCCTGTTTTGATCATTTTATATATTCATTTAATTTGGAGTACCTTCACAAAATAAGAAATTGTCAAACAATAATTTTTCTTCTCTAAACACAAGTAATGCAGATGACACAGCATGACATTGGAGCTCTAGTTGTTATGAAACTTGGAGACAAAAAGTTAATAGCTGGAATTGTAATAACCTAATCTAAATCCCTTAATTAACTAAACCTAAACCTAATTAACTTAATTAAACCATGTTTAGTGAAGGATGAGGTGGAGAATTGGATAAGGTTGAGAAATGAGGTGTTGGGATTGGATTGGATGATTTAGAGGTGTTGAGTTTTGAGGTAAATATATATAGTGAAGATAAGATTGAGATAAGTTTGTTTGGTAAAAACGTTCTTCTTCAATTCTTGATTTATCAGAGAGTGAGAGAAGAGTTTAGAGAGAAGAAGAAGAAGAAGGTGAAGAAGAAGAAGGTGAAGAAGAAGAAGAGGAGAAGAAGGAGAAGAAGGAAGAAGAAGAGGAGTGAAGATACTCAAGCTCGGGAGGCTTCTTCAACCGTCAAAAAGGTATGCCAAATCTTCAATATAACTCACTTGTGCCTTGTGAGTGTTGGGGATCGACGTTGGTGTCGAATTCCCCGTCGGAATTCAACCAATTCAGAGGTTGAAGACGACGATCGGTCGACCGGTGCCTGTGGGCAGTCGACCGATCCTATTATTATATTGTTGTTTAACCGCGAACGGTCGAACGATGTCGTTAGACGGTCGACCGTTATGCCAGATTTGTGCGGGAAAAAGGGGATATGCTGTTATCGGTCGAACGGGACCACTCAGCCGGTCGACCGAATAACGATGAGAATGGGTCGGTTGGGGATTTTGACTTATTAAACGGTCGAACGTCCTTTACCTTGTTCGACCGATCCATTCGATGCTAAGTCGGTTGGGAGCTTTGACCATCAAAACGGTCGACCGCTCTTTAACTTTCGGTCGACCGACTGAGCATTTAATTATGCGGTAGAGTGCTTGTGTTGTTTCGGTCGAACTGTATTTCAGTTCCGGTCGACCGAACGAGACTTGGGCAAAATATTGAAAGTCCTGTTATCGGTCGAACGACCCCTTGGTTCGACCGATCGGATATATATATTATATAAAATGGTATAGCGTAGACCTTCCAAACGGTCGACCGCTAGATGACCTTTGTTCGACCGATCGGTCGGTAATTCGGTTGGCGTGGTTCGACCGGTAGATCTGTTTGTACAGTACTGTGTACTGTGTGGGGGACCGGTCGACCGGTGTGCTTGTAGCGGTCGACCGATCTGCCGCAGGTTGGTGGATTTATCCACACGCGATCCGTCGATGTCAGGTCGACTACCGGCTCCGAGGCGACGGTTGATTACCGGCTTTGAGAGCTACGGATTTCACCTTCGACGAAGGCGTATTATTGTTGTACCTTTTTCCTCTCTTACCGAGCGGGGTGTGAGGGATGTGTACCGTAAACCTTGGGCAGTTTGCGAGGGTTTAGCGGTAGGCCGAGGATGTTCCGGCAGGGTGCGCGCTAGGCGACTCTTGGGGGAGCAGTGGCTGTCGTCTGACCCGAGTTGTGTATTCGGCGGGCTGACTCGCTCCTTGGGTGCGGCGTGTACCAGGGGTTCCTTCCTGCACTTTTTGGGGAGCAGTGGTGTCGACTGACCCTTGTGAGGCAGCGGTGGACTGACTTGACCCTAGTGGCAGGAGTGGTTCAGTGCCGCGGAGGCGGTGAGGGCATTATTGTGGGCCCGAGGCGGATGATCATGTGCATAGCATTGCATTGTATTTAATTCCTTTTTATATTTTAGGAGGTTTGGTATACGGGGTTCCTGCAGGGAACTCAGGCATGTTTGTTGTTTGCATTTCAGGTAGCGAGCAGGGTTAGAGTTTGAGGTGGTGACCGAGGACGGTACCCCCGAGATCGGATCCTGTAGTGTCTTCTTCTTTTGAGGTGATTACATGTTGTATAGCTTTTGTTGTAATCACAGTCAGTCGGTATAGTCTGTATAGTTGACTTCCACGTGGGTCTGTACATTATATATTTTATATATATATGTTGGTTATTTTCCCGTGACGTGCCCAGTGTTGACCGTTGACGGTCTTTATTATTGTTTAAATTTTCCGCTGTTTTCGGGTACGTTACAATTTGGTATCAGAGCGTTGATCTCGGCGTACTTGTCCAAAGAAACCACCTTTGAGTTAGGAGTTAGGTCTAGAGGATCATGCATGCACAGATTATATTAATATTGTCTTGTTTCCTTTGGCAGATGCCTCCTAGACGGGAGAAGGCGGTTGCCCATACTCGCGGTGAGAGTGAGACTGCGAGGGATGAGGCTTGGGAGGATGAGCGTCGGACGTTGTTCGATACGGTCGGACGTCTGACAGAGATGCTACAGCAGCAGACAGCACAGACTGGGCAGACGGGGACTGGTGCTATGCATGACCGGTTTATGCGCCAGCATCCGCCTACCTTTCTGGGGCAGTACGACGCAGAGGCTGCGGAGGAGTGGATCTTCACGATGCAGAAGATCTTCAGTGCTATTGGTTGTCCTCCAGAGGCGAGAGTGGGCCTGGCTACTTATGTTTTGGGCGGTGCTGCGTCCAACTGGTGGAGGTCCACATCTGCAGTGGTGTTTGCGGACAGAGATGATATAGCCTGGGAGGAGTTCGTTGGCGAGTTCAACGAGCAGTATTTTCCGCAGCATGTTCAGGACGAGAAGAGGGAGGAGTTTCTGAGTCTTCAGCAGGGAGACATGACCCTGGCAGGCTACATCGGGAAGTTCAACGCCCTTGAGCGTTACTGTCCCGAGATGTACGTTACGCAGGAGCAGAGAGCAGGGAAGTTCGTCCGAGGGCTCCGGAAGCAGTTGAGGACGAAGGTGCTGACACACATGCCACGCACATTAGCTGATGCGGTGAAGAGTGCTACTGTTCTTGATCGTGACTACAGAGAGAACTACCAGGATGAGAGGAGGCCATCGGGTAGATTCTCTGGACGGCCGGGAGGTCAGACTGGAGGGAATCCGGGCAAGAGGCCCAGATACGAGGGAGCAGGAGTTGCAGTACCACGACCAGAGCCTTGTGGTACTTGTGGGAGGTTTCACTCTGGGCCGTGCTTCACACCCGGAGCGTGTCATGGTTGTGGCCAGCTGGGTCACTTTATCAGGAGCTGTCCGAGCCGAGGAGCTGGGCCGAGCAGACCACCGGGTTTACCCGCACCAGGCAGAGGAGGAGGCGGAGGTAGACCACCTTTCAGACCACAGCAGGGGCAGCGCACTGGCAGAGTTTTCACCATCCAGGCAGAGGAGGCTCGGGATGGAGGCGCTGTCGTGGAAGGTACACTTCTTATCGCAGGTTCAGTAGCTAGGGTGTTATTTGATTGTGGCGCGACACACTCGTTCATCTCAGAGCGATTTGCGGGAGTGTTGGGCTGTACCCTTGCGATGTTGACTGCCACTTTGGAGGTCAGCACACCCCTGGGTCTGGTGGGCACTGTGGGGAGATTTATCCCCGGCGCCACGGTTGTTTCGGGAGATCAGGAGTTTCCGGCAGACCTGGTCTTGCTACCGATGGAGGACTTTGATGTCATACTTGGGATGGATTGGCTGTCCCAATATGATGTTCGAGTCTTGTGCCGTGAGAAGAAGATTTTGATCCCGAGGAAGGGTTTGCCTGATATTCTGATTAGAGGGATCAGAAGCAGAGGGGGTCGCATTATTGTATCTGCTGTGAGAGCTCAGAGACTGTTACAGCAGGGATGTGCAGCATTTCTGGCGACGCTTGTGGTTGCGGAGGCAGAGTCCCAGAGGCTAGAGGACATTGAGGTGGTGCAGGAGTTCGCGGATGTTTTTCCAGCGGAGATTCCAGGTTTACCACCACACCGAGAGTTGGAGTTCGGCATTGAGTTGGTAGCCGGCACTACACCACAGTCGAAGGCTCCATACCGGATGGCACCTGCTGAGTTGACAGAGTTGAAGAAGCAGTTGCAGGAGTTGATGGACTCTGGATTTATCAGACCGAGCGTCTCGCCTTGGGGTGCACCAGTTCTGTTTGTGAAGAAGAAGGACGGATCCTTGAGGATGTGCATAGACTACAGGATGCTGAACCAGGTGACGGTGAAGAATAGGTATCCCTTACCTAGGATTGAGGACCTCTTTGACCAGCTGCAGTCAGCGAAGGTTTTCTCGAAGATTGACCTGCGTTCAGGATATCACCAGTTGAGGATCCGAGATGAGGACATCCAGAAGACAGCCTTCAGGACGAGATATGGACACTATGAGTTCTTGGTGATGCCATTTGGATTGACGAATGCTCCGGCAGCGTTCATGGATCTGATGCACCGGACGTTCAGGCAGTATATTGATATATTTGTGATTGTCTTCGTGGATGACATTCTGATCTATTCATCAGATATGGAGCAGCACAGAGAGCATCTGAGGATTGTACTCAGCATCTTGAGGGCTCAGCAGTTATATGCTAAGTTCTCAAAGTGCGAGTTTTGGTTGGACAGAGTGGCATTCCTCGGACACATTGTATCGGCAGAGGGGATATCAGTGGATCCGGCGAAGGTAGAGGCGGTGACACAGTGGAGGACCCCTACGAGCGTGACGGAGATTAGGAGCTTTGTTGGACTGGCGGGTTATTACCGTCGCTTCATCAAGGACTTCTCGAGATTGGCAGCACCACTGACGGCTCTGACGCAGAAGGGAGTCACTTTTGTTTGGTCGCAGAAGTGCGAGGACAGCTTTCAGGAGCTGAAGAGACTGTTGACCACAGCACCAGTTTTATCATTGCCGAGTGGCACGGGTGGATTCGTGATTTATAGCGACGCTTCAGGTGTTGGCTTAGGATGTGTACTTATGCAGCACGGGAGGGTGATCGCATACGCATCCAGACAGCTGAAGGTCCATGAGAGGAATTACCCGACACATGATTTGGAGTTGGCAGCAGTGGTTCACGCACTGAAGACCTGGAGACACTATCTTTATGGCGAGCAGTTCGAGGTGTTTACAGATCATCAGAGTCTGAAGTACCTGTTCTCGCAGAAGGAGCTGAATATGAGGCAGCGCAGATGGCTTGAGTTCATTAAGGACTATGACTTCACTATCTCTTACCATCCGGGGAAGGCGAACACAGTTGCAGACGCTTTGAGCCGGAAGGTGGAGGTATCAGTAGCAGGCCTATGCATTCAGGAGTGGAGACTGCTGGAGTCTCTAGCAGAGTGGAGGCCATTTGCAGATAGCTCTGAGGGTGCAGTGATTGCCGGATTGAGAGTAGAGCCTCAGACAGTATCAGCAGTGATTCATGCTCAGACTACAGATGAGGAGTTGAGCAGTTTGTTACAGTTAGCTGCCAGAGATGGGTCAGACTTCAGAGTTGGAGTGGATGGAGGTCTGAGATTCAGAGACCGTATCTGGGTGCCGAAGACAGAGGACCTGAGACATGATATCATGGAGGAGGCACACAGATCGAGATATTCCATTCATCCAGGGAGCACCAAGATGTACAAAGACCTGCAGCGGAACTTCTGGTGGCGAGGCATGAAGAAGGACGTTGCAGACTTCGTGTCGAGGTGTTTGGTCTGTCAGCAGGTGAAGATCGAGCACCAGAGACCAGCAGGGCAGATGCAGAGGATTGAGTTGCCCGAGTGGAAGTGGGAGCACGTGACGATGGATTTTGTTACGGGGCTACCGAAGACACGGAGATTCCACGACGCGATTTGGGTTATAGTCGATCGACTGACCAAGTCGGCGCATTTCTTAGCTATTAAGACCACTCTTGCTCTGGAGGGTCTAGCTAAGTTATATATTGAGGAGATTGTCAGACTTCATGGCGTACCAGTCAGTATCATTTCAGACAGAGATCCCAGATTCACTTCGAGATTTTGGGAGAGTCTACACAGAGCACTGGGGACACGTCTGAAGTTTAGCACAGCTTTCCACCCACAGACAGATGGCCAGTCAGAGCGGACGATACAGACTTTGGAGGACATGCTGAGAGCGTGTACACTTGACTGGGCAGGACATTGGGATGAGCATTTGCCGTTGATCGAGTTCGCCTACAACAACAGCTACCACTCGAGTATTGGGATGGCACCCTATGAGGCATTATACGGGAGACCGTGTAGATCACCGGTATGCTGGAGTGATGTGGGCGAGAGACAGCTAGTTGGACCTGACATTATCCAGTTGTATTCAGAGAAGGTCGACGTGATTCGGAGACGACTAGCTACGGCGCAGAGCAGGCAGAAGAGTTATGCTGATACGCGGAGGCGTGAGCTGACTTTTGAGGTAGGAGATCATGTCTTCCTGAAGATCTCGCCTTCCAGAGGGGTGATGAGATTCGGGAAGAAGGGGAAGCTGAGTCCGAGATATGTTGGACCTTTTGAGATATTGGATCGGGTCGGTGAGGTGGCATATAGGATTGCACTACCGCCACAGTTTGCAGGACTTCACAACGTCTTCCATGTTTCTATGCTGAGGAAGTACGTGGCCGATCCAGCTCATGTGATAGAGATATCAGTACCGGAGATCCAGCAGGATTTGTCATTAGATGAGAGACCAGTTGAGATTGTGGATCAGATGGTACATCAGCTCAGGAGGAGAGCGATTCCGATGGTGAAGGTCAGGTGGCAGCATCACACTGACAGAGAGGCTACCTGGGAGATCGAGGAGGATGTCAGGAAGCAGTATCCAGAGTTGTTTCGGTAAGTCAGTTGTTTCGAATTTCGCGGACGAAATTCTTTTAAGGAGGGTAGATTGTAATAACCTAATCTAAATCCCTTAATTAACTAAACCTAAACCTAATTAACTTAATTAAACCATGTTTAGTGAAGGATGAGGTGGAGAATTGGATAAGGTTGAGAAATGAGGTGTTGGGATTGGATTGGATGATTTAGAGGTGTTGAGTTTTGAGGTAAATATATATAGTGAAGATAAGATTGAGATAAGTTTGTTTGGTAAAAACGTTCTTCTTCAATTCTTGATTTATCAGAGAGTGAGAGAAGAGTTTAGAGAGAAGAAGAAGAAGAAGGTGAAGAAGAAGAAGGTGAAGAAGAAGAAGAGGAGAAGAAGGAGAAGAAGGAAGAAGAAGAGGAGTGAAGATACTCAAGCTCGGGAGGCTTCTTCAACCGTCAAAAAGGTATGCCAAATCTTCAATATAACTCACTTGTGCCTTGTGAGTGTTGGGGATCGACGTTGGTGTCGAATTCCCCGTCGGAATTCAACCAATTCAGAGGTTGAAGACGACGATCGGTCGACCGGTGCCTGTGGGCAGTCGACCGATCCTATTATTATATTGTTGTTTAACCGCGAACGGTCGAACGATGTCGTTAGACGGTCGACCGTTATGCCAGATTTGTGCGGGAAAAAGGGGATATGCTGTTATCGGTCGAACGGGACCACTCAGCCGGTCGACCGAATAACGATGAGAATGGGTCGGTTGGGGATTTTGACTTATTAAACGGTCGAACGTCCTTTACCTTGTTCGACCGATCCATTCGATGCTAAGTCGGTTGGGAGCTTTGACCATCAAAACGGTCGACCGCTCTTTAACTTTCGGTCGACCGACTGAGCATTTAATTATGCGGTAGAGTGCTTGTGTTGTTTCGGTCGAACTGTATTTCAGTTCCGGTCGACCGAACGAGACTTGGGCAAAATATTGAAAGTCCTGTTATCGGTCGAACGACCCCTTGGTTCGACCGATCGGATATATATATTATATAAAATGGTATAGCGTAGACCTTCCAAACGGTCGACCGCTAGATGACCTTTGTTCGACCGATCGGTCGGTAATTCGGTTGGCGTGGTTCGACCGGTAGATCTGTTTGTACAGTACTGTGTACTGTGTGGGGGACCGGTCGACCGGTGTGCTTGTAGCGGTCGACCGATCTGCCGCAGGTTGGTGGATTTATCCACACGCGATCCGTCGATGTCAGGTCGACTACCGGCTCCGAGGCGACGGTTGATTACCGGCTTTGAGAGCTACGGATTTCACCTTCGACGAAGGCGTATTATTGTTGTACCTTTTTCCTCTCTTACCGAGCGGGGTGTGAGGGATGTGTACCGTAAACCTTGGGCAGTTTGCGAGGGTTTAGCGGTAGGCCGAGGATGTTCCGGCAGGGTGCGCGCTAGGCGACTCTTGGGGGAGCAGTGGCTGTCGTCTGACCCGAGTTGTGTATTCGGCGGGCTGACTCGCTCCTTGGGTGCGGCGTGTACCAGGGGTTCCTTCCTGCACTTTTTGGGGAGCAGTGGTGTCGACTGACCCTTGTGAGGCAGCGGTGGACTGACTTGACCCTAGTGGCAGGAGTGGTTCAGTGCCGCGGAGGCGGTGAGGGCATTATTGTGGGCCCGAGGCGGATGATCATGTGCATAGCATTGCATTGTATTTAATTCCTTTTTATATTTTAGGAGGTTTGGTATACGGGGTTCCTGCAGGGAACTCAGGCATGTTTGTTGTTTGCATTTCAGGTAGCGAGCAGGGTTAGAGTTTGAGGTGGTGACCGAGGACGGTACCCCCGAGATCGGATCCTGTAGTGTCTTCTTCTTTTGAGGTGATTACATGTTGTATAGCTTTTGTTGTAATCACAGTCAGTCGGTATAGTCTGTATAGTTGACTTCCACGTGGGTCTGTACATTATATATTTTATATATATATGTTGGTTATTTTCCCGTGACGTGCCCAGTGTTGACCGTTGACGGTCTTTATTATTGTTTAAATTTTCCGCTGTTTTCGGGTACGTTACAGGAATCATCACAGAATGAGGTAAAAACAAAAGCTCAAATGTAACAACTCAAAATATTCTTCAAAATTTCCAAGTTTTTAATTGTGTCAATATTTGACCTCAGACTACCTGAAGAAGATGATTGTGCAAGGAAGATCATCCAAACAAACAAAAGTCGAAGACATCATGACCCAAGAGGTATAGCGTGCAAGCAATGACATGATGTATACATGTTAATAATGGCTGGACAATTTTTGGACTATTCTTCACCATCTATCTGTAATTGCGTGCACAGGATGATCTCATAACTGTTTCTCCGGATACAAATATACTTAAGGCAATGGAACTAATGTCAGGCCAGAATACCAAGGAATATATATTTTGATCTGAAATTCGAAGACAATTTTGAAAAAATATACAATTCGATCGTTCCATTGTATTTATTCGTGTACGTAGAAAGAAGCACCCGACATGTTTCAGTGATACATCACAAGAAGCTTGTGGGAAAGATTTCGATCGTCAATGTGGTTCGTGCTGTTGTAGAGCAACAACGAGAAGATATGAAAAGCATCAAGAAGTTCATAAATGGGGATAACTATCAGAAGCTTGTAACTATTCTTAGATGAGAATATTATTTGCACGCCTTGTGATTTTAAGGTCTTTCTCATTTAAATCTACAAGTTTGTCATTGTAAACAGAAGTGATTATTTAGAATTCACATGCATATTAAAATTAATTTAGTTAGAAGATCTTTTAACATCAGAATATTCAAGACTAAGTCGAAATTCAAATTGAAAATGTATTGGACGGTGATAAGCCAATCTGAAAACGATGTGATTAAAAAAACCTCAAAAAATTGTAGCCTCAAGTGTTTCCATCAACAAATCTCACAATCGTCTAGTGAAGTTTCCCATATTTTGGCTTCTTCGGTCGCCACCAGCTTCCTGAAAAAGACGAACGTTCAAGTTCTTTACTAAATAACCAACACCGACTCCAAAATATCTCTTCTAATCATGTAATGCTGCTCGATCACAACATTTCACCAACCAGTTCTGTTCCACGTGTCTATCATGGATTGCATGATCTCGCCATTGATTTCAACACAGTTTCAAGACAGAACAGCCTCTCCTGTTTGGTGTCAGAAATGTGACACATATTGTTGTCATCTGGCGTTCTTGCATGAATATGTAATGACTTTATGGAGATATCTTGCCTGCATGCTCACATGTGGACGTAGAGAAGGTGTGCGGGAGATCTTATCAGTTTGGGATCCTGACAATAAATAATTGACTATTGTCCTTAATCTTTAGCTTGCCACATGTTTTCAGATTTCCGGTATCTAAAGCTTAAATGGAATGCAACAAATTATTTTATAGAGCACGTGTAGATGTTGATTTGTTTCATTTTGGATTGGCTCGTACTTCTAATGCTCTTTCCGACGGTCCGTCGGAACAGTTTCATGCTGGAAGTCAAGCACCATGTATATTTTGAGGTTAAGATCTATTGGTAATTCTGTATTAATTTTTGGATTACTAATGTGTTTTTGGGCTTAATGTGTGTTTAAACCCATGATTGCAATTAAGGTTTCTAATTGTTGTATAAATTTCTCTTGTATCAACGATTATAGAACAATACAAGAAATGAAGAATGAAAGACAAGACATATCCCACATTGGGTAAACCTGAGTAAATTCTTGCCTTCTTATTTGATGATTGTCTTTCATCTGATGATCTGTGATTTTGTGTTTAGATCTTGAAAATCTATCTTCTTATTACTTTACTAGTGGACTAGATTATCATACTTGTATTTTTAGGACTAAAATTACTAAAGATCGAATTTCACGGCACCGTAGCTTTAAAGCATATTCGACTACTACACTAATGTTGCAAGACAAAAATTATTATGTGTACACTCGTCAGTCGCTACCTTATAGAGCATAAATAGTAGTGTCCGGGTTACCCCGGGTGCCTTGCTTCCTCTCTCTACAACGTTAGTTTCTCTCTCTCTGCAACATCAGCTCACCAAACTCACTCAAAAAAGTACAAACGTGATTACACAGTACAACTTAATTTTTCATTACAAATTTAATTTAAATATTACAATTATTATTCAAATAAATTAGATACTAAAAAATATTACCCCACATTAATCAAAAATACCCAATACATTATCAATTATATCTAATAACAAATCCTTAATCCTCCACTAAAAACTATTTAAAATTTTTGGACCAATGGGCGGGAGACAAGTGTCCCCCACCCGGCGTCCAACCGGGTCGCCCAACGCCTGGGCAAACACTCGAATGGGCACCCAGGCCCATTAACGCGCAGTTGCCTGGGCGACGTTAACAATGCTCTAAGCCATAACCTTTAAGCTAATTTTATATCCATAGAACAACTTTATATCTAGAAGCTTCGTGAAGGGTCGCAAATCCATCTTCTTTATGTGGAGCCATGTTCCGTATGACTTTACTGAGGACGACCAATTATGCTGGTCCACTTGATACGAAGTTTAGGATGGTAGTACTTTGCCAGAGTGCCATACCCATTAACACCACCGTTAACAGCGCCCGGGTAGTTTCTGAGTGTCCGATTTTCTCTCTCAATCATGTCAACTTCTATTTCCGTCACGTCAGCTCAAACCAACCTCTCTAAATTTTTCGTAATCACACCCAGAACAACTTAAGCACCCTACATTCTCTCCCCTACACGTCATTTCAGTATCAATTCTAGGCAAAACACAAAAAATGTCAAAAAATTCTAGAAAATATAAACAAATAAAAAAAATATTTTCATTTTTTTAATAAAAACGATTTTAAATATTTTTTAAAACATTTCTAAAACAAAAACTTAAAAAAAACTATTTTTTTTACCAATCCGGGGGGGGAGGGGCACGTGGCCCCCCGGATCGGGCGCCCGGAAAAGCACCCGAGGCGGTTCACCCGGGAACCGCCCTCCCTAACGGGAGGGCAAATCGGGAGCCCGATTCAGAGCACCCGTCAAGGGTGCTCTAATTGTTCAGGTGGAGAAATGTTTTTCACGAGAGACTCAACTGAGTAACCTTTTTGATCGCCTTTAGAAAAATTGAAGTAAAAGATCGCACCCTCTGAAATGGAGTCGAGGATTTTTTTTAAATGTTGTAGAATGTTTTTAAAAAAATCATTAAATACAAACCTAAAAACCTTCGTTGTTGCAAAGTAACGCGGAGTTTTGTAATTTTTTTTGTAGAAACGTCGAGTTCTGCATTTATTTTTTTGGAGAACTCAGCGTTTCAAACACCGAGTTCTGTAAAAATGTTTTGAAGAACTCGGCGTTTGAAACGCCGAGTTCTGTAAAAAAATTTAGAATAACTCGGAGTGTCGGATGTCGAGTCATTTGCAACACAACTCGATGTTTAAGACACAAAATTCTACATAGTTCGAACACTTGAAAGAAAATTCGCACCCCTTGGTTTACTAAAGGTAGAGTGGGTCATTCTTAGATCACCTTCATTTTTTCCAATACGTGTTCGCATAGTCCAAACATGTGTGGTACTACATAACCTTATTCGAAAACATATGCCAAAGGCCAAAGGGAAGAAGAAGATAGTTCCAAGTGTTCGAACTATGTAGAAATCTGGATCTTAAACATCGAGTTGTGTTACGAAGGACTCGACATTCAATACTTCGAGTTATTCTATTTTTTTACAAAACTCAGCGTTTCAAACGCTGAGTTCTTCAAAACATTTTTACAGAACTCGATGTTTGAAACGCCGAGTTATCCAAAAAAAAATACAGAACTCGACGTTTCAAATGCCGAGGTCTACAAAAAAAATAAAAATAGAACTCGGCGTTTCAAACGTCGAGTTCTCCAAAAATATTTTTTACAGAACGCCGAGTTCTGTATACACTAAAAACAAAACCCGCCGCCACCACGTGTCGCGGCGTGGTGGCAAGGGTATACTATAGAAAATACTTTCCAAAAATGTTTATTTTAGAATTTGTTTTAAAAAATAGTTTTATTTTGAAAAAATTTCCTTTTAACTATGGTTTTGTTTAACTTCGCCATCAACTATAACGATAACATTGGCCTTCCCGGACTACAATCAGTTAAAACCGTAAAAAAATATTTACCTTTTGACATTAAACAATGATTTCACCCTTCACTTGAATCCATATTTACAATTGATTCTTTCTGTCCCTAGTCCCTGCTTGAGAAAAATAAATAAAAAATAAAATAAGATTAAATTTGTCATTTCACGTGAAAAGAATTATTTTATTTTCCGAAAAAGATCGGACCAAACTAAAACCAAATAAAACCCCGAGGAGACAAGGTAATCAAATCACATTTTAAGTGAAACGAATTGAAAGAGATCATAATTTAGGAAGACAAATTTTGATTTACCCAATTTAGTAACCCGGAAACTACCATTATTATTATTATTATTATTATTATTATTATTCTGTTAATCACTTCCTCGTGTTTCTTTTCCACCGGTGCCCCGCAACGATCCCAATCCCGACACGTGGAGCGTCCTCCTCCGTCCAACCCATCTCGTTTTTGATAGTTTTCTGGGGATCGGTTGCGTTCTCACTCCCAATCCTCCAACGCCGGCCTGATGCGATCGTAAAACCAAAACCCTCATTCCATTCCGATCCGTTGCAACCTCTCCTCCCCGTCGAGGTGAGCTTCCTTGTTTCCATTGCTATTTCGTTACGTCACGACGTGTTTACAGCTTAATTTATACGAGAACATTTCTTTTCGCCACAAGTTTTTTTTGTGTTTTTTGAGTGATGATTTTTGTCGTTTTTGATTGGATTAGAGACGAGAGAGTGAGTTGTGGAGGTACATTTTTTTATGTTCATTTGAGTGTAAGGAATTAGTTAGTTTTCTAGATGTCCGACCTCAATATATATATAGACGATCGTGAAATCTAGGTTTTAGTTTCGTATGGTATCGTACGTATGGAGAACTCGTGTGATTTTGATGTTTGCGTTGGGTGTCGTTCTCTTTGAATTTCACCTGTGATTTTGGTTTTTACGAACCGTGATCACTTTGTATTGTATGGTATTGCAATTTGAAGGAGTGCAAACACTTCGATCTGCTCCTTGAAATGCTTGTTTATTGATTTCAAGCGTTGTCGCATCTGCAACTGTTGCATTGCATGTCTTTATAAAATCATGAAAATTTCAACATATAGTAGGAAATTCCTTACATTTTATTGTCCTGTAGTCGGGGTTGGAAATGATTCCGCTACTACATTTTTTGCCCCTCATTAGCATTGGGTTTCAAATTACAGGTTGGAGTTGTATTTCCTAGAGAATCCTGCTACTTATTGACATGAGTAACATTTTACGACATAGCATACTTCACAAGACTCCCTGCCATTCAAGTGTCGTAGATGGTCAGATTAAAACTCAGCATAGAATATCAGCTAACCTCTGGCATGGAACTTCATCAGCATCAGAGTCAAAATGTGCACCGAATTCCGAAAGGAAAGCACTGCTTTCAAACAAGTTTCTAGGAAACAAGGCTGCACTGAAGGTCAAGTTATCGAAAGGTCTGGGTGTGCCTGCAAATTCTTTGGCTCTTCGTGCTGTGCTGACGACAGATCCTTCTTCTGAAGTGAGCTTATCTTCATTTTTTTATATATTGATTGAGGGAATTTGATTGATATCTCAACAATATGTATTTTCTCCTCTGATATTCATCCTATGTTTAAAAAAATATTGGTCGACAATCTCTGAATCTCATAAAAAAGTAGGTTTGTTTTAGTACTATACTTGTACTTGTATATCCTGTCCCCTGCTGTATGTATTTTCCTCGACAAAAAATTGAAATTCGTAGAATTTAAGACATAAGAAATTCTGGTTGTATCTGAATTTAAGACAAAAACAGTTGCTCCAACACATTAATATGATAATCTTTTTTGGCATAAAAAAATTCATAAAGTGTATGTATGAAACCGAAATTTTGCTTTTTTTCATTCAACATATCCTAAGAGAACGTCAATGTCCTAGCCCCTGTGCAGAAATTTCTGAGGGCTTTGGATGTGTGATGATCTTCTAAATTGTGAAGCCTCTAGGCTGTGCAATCCGTGACAAATTTCATGTATTAAATGTATATTTTAGTTTTTACAACTGTTTGTGTGATGCAGCTTGTGGGGAAATTCAATCTGCATGGACAATCTGAACTTCAGGTGGTTGTTTGCTAAATTTCATGTAGGAGTCCTCATACCATTTTTGTGTGCTCCATACTCGACAAATTGTTTTAAATGTACTTTTTGGTTGAAACAGATGTCTATTAATACATCCAGTGCTGCCTCTACTTCGCAAGTCAAAATTGAAATTACGAATAGCACTGGTTCTGAAATTCTACACTGGGGTGCACTTTATGATAACAACAAGTAAGTGCTGTTTAAGTCATGAAAATATTATGTACGGATCAAAATAGTCGTGCACATATTAAGTTATTACATTTCAACTTTTATTTCAGCTTAAAATATTTATTTTCAGGAATTGGTCATTTCCCTCTAGTCTTCCAAACGACACCAAAATGTACAAGAACAGAGCTCTCCGAACACCATTTGTAAAAGTATCAATTTTTTGGATAGTTCAGTAACATTAACTTACTCTCCTTATTAATCCACCTTTTTCCACATAAATAATTGTTTTCTTTGTAATTTGGTTCAACAGTCTGGTTCCAACTCCTATGTGGATATTGAAATCAATGAATCTGACATACAAGCAATCGAGTTTCTTATATTTGACGAGGCTCAAAACAAGTGGTAAGCAAGTTGCTCATCTTACAAACATGAGATCTCAGTTTAAGTTGCACTTCTTCCAACACTCTTTTGAGCAGGTTTAAAAACAATGGACAAAACTATCGGGTTGTAATTCCACGGGGAAATGAGAAAAGTTCAACTATTTTACTTCATACTGATCAAGAAGCAGTAATTCCTGAAGAACTTGTTCAGATTCAAGCATTTTTAAGATGGGAAAGAATTGGAAAGCAAAACTATACACCCTCACAGGAAAAGGTGATTTTAATATACTTGGGGCCATTTTCTGAAATCTTTTGTGTTTTCTGTTTAAACATTTGAGTTGCGAATTGCCATTTAAACATTTGAGTTGAGAATTGCCATTTAAACATTGGAGTTGCAGATCTCTTGCCTTATAAGATGTTGGATAACACCACTTTGCTTGAAATAAAAGCTCACACTTATCTTCAATGATGACAAAACCCAAAAATCTAATCATCGGTCCGACACTTGAATCCATCTGAAAAACTGAGACATGTTAGACCTATAAGATGTCACACATGTGTTGGAACGCCACACCTGAGAATCAAAAGTTGTTTTTAATGTCTTAAGGTGTTGGAGTCTTGTATCTAGATGTTTCTAAACTTTGAAATTGAAACTCATGCTTCAAAACTTTTTACTTATTTGAAAGCCCTCTTCTTCCCTTGGAATTGGATAAAGAAGCCAAAAATTTATCATATTTTTCATTTTTAATCATAAACTTTGTTTCACTTATAGTTCCACATCTTGGTTCACAAAAATAGATGCAGCAGATGTGGTGTTGTGGAAAATGGGAAGCTTGATTATTCATATGAAGCTCGTAAATCATATTATATTGTAATGGTGATTGATATTTGGCTATCCTGGCTAATTTCCAATACTACTTGAATCAACCACCAATTCAAAAAGATTTATACACATTTGATTTCTTTAACGGAATGGACTAACAAATAACACTTCAATTCCTAAACATGCTCTGGTGGTCAGATAAATTTTGCTTATGGATACATGAGATGCCAAGATTTTACATTAGTTTTGTAAAGAAAAGCATGTTCCACATTCTTATATCTTAAAAATACAATAATAGAATGAAATAATGATATGCTGGCTCTGAGATAGATTTTTGTGTGATAGTATGTCTTAAAAATGGAAATATATTGAAAATTTTGGTAAGAGGTCTGTGAAATATTATCTTGTCAAACTTAAAAGACATGGATGGATTAAAATGAGATTGAAAATTAAAAATAAGCAACAGTTGGTAATTGTAAAAGGAAAAGATGTCAGGTTCATAGCTGAACCTTGCCGAATAATCTTCTTTTTGTTCTTATATTTTTCGAAACGAACAATCCAGGTCCTTGAATGGTACATCCGTACATATTACATACCTTGAATACATCTGTACATATATCCAAAGAATCAGCATCCTTGGATATTAGAATGTTTTACTGTTTTCAAAGTAGCTTAAAATGTCTCTTTAATCTTCAGCTTTGGAATATTTTGACTATCCATGGAACCAGAGCATTGACAGCATTTATGATATTTGGTTTACATTCTTTCTACATGTGCAGGAAGAGTACGAAGCGGCTAGATCAGAGTTATTAGATGAAATTTCCAAAGGCACTACCATAAGCGAGCTTTACAAGAAACTTACCAAAAATAATGATACTATAGAAAACGAAAAACCTCAAACAAAAGATAAATCTCAAACAAAAATACCCGATGAACTTGTACAAGTACAGGCTTATATACGGTGGGAAAATGCTGGAAAACCTACTTATTCCCAAGAGAAACAACTGGTTAGTTTTCATTCTTGCAAAACATCACTTAGATGAGCTCTTCTCTTATTTTTGTCTTTATGATACACAAGAGGATGTCAATCACTTGTCGAGATTACTACTAATTTTTTCTTCTTGTTAGATGGAATTCAAAGAAGCTAGAAAGGAGCTCCAGCTTCAGTTAGATAACGGTGCCACACTCGACAAGATACAAAAAAGGTTAATAAAGGGAGACATTACGAAAAAGGTTTCAAAGTTGCTGAAGAAAAAGAAATACTTTTCTGTAGAAAGGGTTCAACGGAAGAAGAGAGATGTTATGCAGCTTATAAACAAATATCCCTCACAAGCTTCTAAAGTAGAAGAAATATTGCCTCCAAAAGTGGAAACTGACATGGAGCTATTTTCCAAGGCTAAACTAGAGCAGGGCAATAACCTTGTTCCGAACAAGAAGATCTTCAAGCTTGGCAAGAAGGAGCTTCTGGTTGGACATAAACACAGTGTTTTTTATATTAAGCTGTTTTCCCCTGCTCCTAAGCTCATTTGATATGTTTTTTTACTTTAAGGCACTTGTCATGAAGTATGAAGGGAAGACGAAGATTTGTGTAGCTACTGATAAAAGTGAGCCACTTGTTCTTCACTGGGCACTGTCAAGAAAAGCAGGAGAATGGACGGTTGGAATCACTTTCAACTTGTTTTCCTTTTACATAACCTTTTACAATTTTCATATTTTTCTTAATATTTAGAAAAAACAAAATTGTGGTTCTAATCATTTGGTAACTCATACGATGCAGGTACCCTCTTCAGGGTCATTGCCTCCACAATCTGTATTAGTTGGTGAATCCTGTGAAACACCGTTTACCAAGATGTCTTCAGAAAATCCAACTTACCAGGTCTTTGCTATTTTCTCTGATCTTTCTTCAATGAGCTTCAGCTCAAATTTTACTAAAAAGAGGAACTGTAGGTACAAGTTGTTGAAATAGAGATTGATGATGGTAACTTTACTGGGATGCCCTTTGTTCTTCGAGAAAATGGAAACTGGATAAAAAATAACAGCTCTGACTTCTATGTTGAATTACTTGGGGATGCTTCAAAGTCTCGTAAGGTTTGTGACTTGTGTTGTTCTCCAACTGTTTGGTTTGTGCTGTACAACCCTGCTGTTGTAGTTTGTGCAATTAAGAATCTGCTCATAACAGGAAGCTGGTGATAGCAAAGGCACTGCAAAGTTCTTGTTAGAAAGAATAGCGGAGTTAGAGAGTGAAGCTCAGAAATCTTTTATGCATCGGTATGTTCAATGTAACATTTGTCGAATCATTTAGGTTTCCATGAACAACAAATCAATTGAAGTCACTGGTAAAAACAAAAAACAAAACAAATATATTGAAGTCCTAAGCTGTTTCATTATATACATTATGGGGTTTATCTCCCTACATCGGCCTATCTAAGGTTAGGATCACACCTTAGCTCACCACCCATATTCTTCTAGCAAGGTAATGGAATGCAAAACTTTATGTGTCCGTGACAAGTGATAATAGTCATCAGAATAAAAGATACTGCCAATCAAGTTCCCCGGTGACCATTGCAAATAATGTTTATAAAAAAATGTGCTGAAAGGCTCTTTGTTCTTGATACAGATACAACATTGCTGCTGATCTGGTGGAAAGTGCCGAAGATGCTGGGGATTTGGGTTTTGCAGGACTTCTAGTGTGGATGAGGTTCATGGCGACAAGACAACTCATATGGAATAAAAATTACAATGTCAAACCAAGGTATTAATTCGCTTCATCATTTGACACAGTATATCACGCCGAACTGCTTTTGCATATCTAATTTCCTCATATAAAAATCATTTATACGACTGTCTTGGGAGATCTTGTTTTTTATCCCATGTGCTTCTTATGGAGTTATTTGTGTTCTACTCTAATGATTTATTCTTTAAAAAAGTATTACATATTGCACTGATTTTATGGATTTTATCCTGTAGATGGTTCAATTGTTGACGGCATGACTATGTGTTGATCCAAGCTATTTAGTATAGACTAACCCAAATTCTTATATGCTTCTTCTAGCATTAGATGACTCAAGAGTCTGCAAGTACATAGATTCATCTTATCATTTTTAGGCATATATTTTCCCCTATATTTCTCAACAGTCTACCACCGTGCATATTCTTCATGAACAAAGACTATGTTATGAGTTATCCAGGAGAATGTCAACTAAACATAGACCATCTTAGGATAAAATTTCATTTGTGAATGCCTTGTTATCAGCAATTCACTTACATTTATCAGTGGACTTACTGGGTTTTGTAACTTTAATTGCCTATTTGTTCCAATGCATCATATATAATGAGCTTTTTAGTTTTTACTATGTACCTATTTATTCCATCTCTAAGTCCCATACTTTTTCATCTCCAACTTTACCTCATTCTCCTTTTCATTGAAATAATTATATCTTATTTACAGGGAGATAAAAGGCTTTGTTGTTGTTGTTGTTGTTACAGGGAGATCAGTAAAGCTCAGGATAGGCTCACTGACGTGCTCCAGAGGTCATATGAAAGATGCCCTTCATATAGGGAGATTTTGCGGATGATAATGTCTACTGTAGGGCGTGGTGGAGAAGGAGATGTTGGACAAAGGATACGAGATGAGATTCTGGTGATTCAAGTAAGTATCGTTTCTGCTATTTCACTTTAATTATTTGAAAAACTGTCACTGGATGATATAAAGTACCAGATGATGTCTCTCTGTAGCGAAATAATGAGTGCAAGGGAGGGATGATGGAAGAATGGCACCAGAAATTGCACAACAACACCAGTCCTGATGATGTAGTCATATGTCAGGTATATCGCAAGAGTGACATGTTCTTTAAATTCTTTTTATCTTCATCCTTCTAAGAGTGGCTGCACTCATCTTTGCAGGCACTAATAGATTATGTTAAAAGCGGTTTTAATATGAATGTTTACTGGGAAACACTAAATTCAAACGGCATAACAAAAGAACGTTTACTAAGCTATGATCGAGCCATCCATTCTGAACCAAGTTTCAGGAAAGACCAGAAGAATGGCCTTTTGCATGACCTTGGAAACTACATGAGAACTTTGAAGGTTATTTCTTTCTCTATCTTGGTAAAAATGAGGTTGTATCCCTGCACATATCTTTATTTTGTCCACATGCCGTAACCCGTTGAGCTGTCTAAGGCTTGTGAATGTACATGGAAGACAGAACTTCGGTAGTAACTAATATAAGTATGGTTTGTGCCGTAGGAACTTATATTTAAGAATTTTTCAGTTACACTTGAAGTTGGGGGGAAAAATCTACCTAACTGCAACCAATAAGATTAACTAGGATTGATTATAGTATATTGCTTGTTCATTTCCAAGGAATTCTAATTCGAATGAACTACCTTACTATTTGAGTGTAGGCAGTTCATTCAGGGGCAGATCTTGAGTCCGCTATAGCAACATGCATGGGATACAAATCTAAGGTAGGGGCATCTTCTTTATTGGTTAGCTCAATACTGTGCAAATGTCTGTAGATTGTATTAAGTTCCAACCTGCTTCAGGGTCAAGGCTTCATGGTTGGTGTCCAGATAAATGCTATAAAAGGCTTGCCATCAGGGCTTCCTGTAGGTAACTCGCAAGGCATTCATTTATGTTGCATAAGAAAATTTTCCACTGACAAAAGACCTGATTTATTTGAGTAGGAATTGCTTGAGTTTATCTTAGACCATATTGAAGACAAGGAGGTGGAATATCTGCTTGAGGTGAGTGTATGTTAGGACCAACTGAGATTTTATCGATTTAAGGAGTCATGTTAAAAGATATTATTCCGCAGGGTCTGCTGGAAGCGAGAATGGAGCTAAGGCCTCTTTTGATGAAATCACATGAGCGGCTGAAAGATTTGATATTTTTGGACATTGCACTTGATTCTACTGTTAGGACTGCTGTTGAAAGGGGATATGAGGAGCTAAATAAGGCGGAGCCAGAGGTATTAACTTGCTTATTTTGGTGTTTTAGTTTCACTACCCACAACAAGAATATAGGTTGCTGCTACCACTGTATGCTGAATATGAAATTGTAAATTCTAAATATTGTTTGTTTATACTGCAGACACTAATGTACTTCATCACACTGGTGCTTGAAAATCTTGCAATTTCATCAGACAACAATGAAGATCTGATCTATTGTTTGAAGGTATATTTCTACCAGATTATGATCTCTCTCACTGCATGGAAATCTAAAACGTGGACGCATCTTCCTCAGTTTTAATTTGATTTGTACCTAGATGACATCATCGGCCTAAAGCCCTTAAAAAATGTAGGTAAAATTCTAAATTTTGGAAGTGCAGTAGGAGGCCAAATTAAACCAAACTAGAAGAACACGAACTCGTTAAGCCATTAGCAATTTAGCATGCATCTGTGTTGCCTTCGCAAATAGTTTCATCTAGTTAGATTACCTCAGCCCTAATGTACTCTTTTTTTTGGATAACCAACGCTCAGACTTGTAATTGTGTAAAAGAAAAGGAAAAAATCTCTATGGACTGTCCAGAAACATTCCTAAGAACTGTTTCCTACCCCTCTCCGGCTCTCCCCACTCACAAGAACTATTTACAATAAATTGAGTTTTTCCCCATCTAACTCAAACTAATAAATCTGGATGCCAGTTTCATCATACATTTCCTAGTTAGTTACTTCTTGTAAGTCTCCAATATCCAATGTCAATTGCCATTTAGTGTAGAAGTCGAGGATCTCTCATAAAATTTTGATTTATAATTGTTATAGCTTATAATTTATAACCACAAGATATTTACTATTTTGAGTGGTTTTTAATTTTTGGCCATGATATAAATTTGGTGTGAAGGGTTGGAACCGTGCAATAGAGATGTTCAAACACAAAGAGGAAAAATGGGCTTTATTTGCGAAGTCTTGTCTTGATAGGACTCGGCTTGCATTATCAAGCAAAGCTGAGCAATACCAGAGCATTTTGCAACCTTCCGCAGAATACCTTGGATCACTTCTTGGGGTTGACCAGTGGGCGGTAAGTCCTTCATGAAATTTAGTGGCATTTAAAATAGGAAAATTTTTCAAAATAATCAAAAAAAAAATAAAAAATTGGAAAAATATGCACTTCAGAAACTTAATTGGCAAAGTATGCACATTTAAAAACGGCACCACAGGTGCCGTTTTCATTAAGTAAAATCGGCACTGTAGATGCCGTTTTTACCCTTAATGAAAACGGCATCAGTGATGTCGTTTTTACTTGAGCAAATTTTTTCTTGGTTTCGAGATGTCGTTTTTATTTAATACATGTTGAACTAGAAACGGGTCGGTCGGGGGTCTCGCTCTCCGGTGAGCGAGCGGCGTTCCACCTCGCCGGTGAGGTGGCGGGGGTTGCAAGGGGGCAGCGCCCCTTGGAAATTTTTTGGATCTTCAAATTGTTTGATCTGGAAATTTTTGAATCTTCGTCACTTGTCAAAAAACTGATTGTAATTATTGTGTGTGTGTGGGGGTTGTAACTCCAACACATTGGTCAGATCACTTTGGAGTTGTGACATATTATCCATTATCAAAAATTGGTTCGAAGATCCAACTGGTAATTTTTTGATAAGTAATGTGGTGTGATAAATTTGTATTATCGTGGTAACGGGTTGGATTACAATGAGTTTTTGGCAAGTGACGAAGATTCAAAAATTTCCAGATCAAACAATTTGAAGATCCAAAAAAATTCCAGGAGGCGCTGCCCCCTTGCAACCCCCGCCACCTCGCCGCTCGCTCACCGGGGAGCAAGACCCCCGACCGACCCGTTTCTAGTTCAACATGTATTAAATAAAAACGACATCTCGAAACCAAGAAAAAATTTGCCCAAGTAAAAACGACATCACTGATGCCGTTTTCATTAAGGGTAAAAACGACATCTACAGTGCCGTTTTTACTTAATGAAAACGGCACCTGTGGTGCCGTTTTTCAATGTGCATACTTTGTCAATTAAGTTTCTGAAGTGCATATTTTTCCAATTTTTTATTTTTTTTTAATTATTTTGAAAAATTTTCCTTTAAAATACCTGATAAATTAAGAGCTGCTAAACATGACTTGTTATCAGGTTAGCATATTTACTGAAGAAATGATTCGAGGTGGTTCGGCTTCTTCCCTATCAGCTCTCCTTAACCGACTGGACCCTGTTCTTCGCAAGGTTGCTAATTTGGGGAGGTTAGTTGATCTCTTCATATGATCATACTACACAAGAACATGTAGATCAGGTTGATCAAATTTATTGCCTACTCAGCGCCAACCAAAAAAACCCAAGCATGTTGACGAAAATGATAAATCGTTTCTCTTCTGTTTTTATCTAAACGAGCCACGTGGGCTTGAGTTCAAAATTGTGAACAAATGGTTCTCATATGGTGCTCCAAACAGTTGGCAGGTCATAAGCCCTGTTGAAGTTGCTGGATATGTTGTCACTGTGGATGAACTGCTTGCGGTGCAGAACAGAACATATGAAAGGCCAACAATTTTAGTGGCCAAGAGTGTGAAGGGGGAGGAGGAAATTCCCGATGGAACAGTAGCTGTTTTGACTCCTGACATGCCAGATGTCCTCTCTCATGTTTCAGTGCGAGCAAGAAACGGAAAGGTGATTTTGCTAATTCACGACTGATGCAATCTTAATGTTCAAAATTATCCTTCGGTAGTTGCAATTGTATATTCTTCTTCACATGTGTAGACACTCACCTAAGACACTAATGACAACAAAGGACCCGAGTTAGATTTTATGAACCTTGTTACTCTCTTGGCAAGGAAACCTCATCACCAAGAATCATTAGACCCCGATCACACCCAATTTATACCATTTCTAAATATCAAAAAAAATATAGACCATTTCTTTGGACTTTAGTAAACATGTAGTCCGTCCTAAATAGTCTATCACGTCAGTTAGCAAAAGACTTCTTACATTCAATTAATGTACAAAGAAAAAGAATTAACAAGACACATCATATTATAACTTTAATTATGACTCGTCGACTAACTAAGTGACTTATCAAAGCATTAATTGTGATTTGTCGTATGATAACATTAATTAGTTGTCCTATAATCACACTAATTGAGAATCGTCTTATCAAGTCATGTGACCTATCTTGTTCCTTACTGTGAGACTGATCTTTTTTTAAATTTTTTTATCTGTTATTTCGATTGATCTATCAATCTCTCACAACACCTATAGTTAATGTTATGACAGACAACTCATAATTAATGTTACGTTAGTCATACTTAATGACGTTATAAGTCATAATTGTGGTGATATGATATATTCTATAGATTATTTTGTTTCTATAAATGGAGAGAGATTTTTCTAAATTGGTGAGATGAGCTATTTTTAGCTAGATGTCCCAGGAAGATGTGTTTTGATGGATGAACTAGGTTGGGTGGATTAAGGTCTAGTGATCTTAGGTAATAACTAATAAGGTGTCTTTGTTAAAAGAATAACAAAACCCATGGTATCCAACTTGGGTCCTTTGAGGTTGGAGGATGTTTACAATGTATTATAATGTTACTTGTTTTGTGATTGGTAACTCCCTTAACCCACTCCCATACCAGTTAGCGCGGCACTACGAAGGTGAGAGGAGGTACAAACATAGGGTGATTGGCTGAACTCATTATAGTCAATCACCATGTAAATTTGAATCCGAAGGTTCAATCCTAGGTCACTGAGATTTTGTCACTAGCTCAACCACTGAGTTATGTTCGTGTAGGACAACTTACAATATGGAATTTTTAAGAAATGGTTTCGAAAATCGGACTGGATGTTGAACTGGCCAATTCATTGGTTCACTTCCTCTAGTTTAAGTGATTGGACCAGCTAAAGAACCATGACGTCGTATATAAATTAGAAAAAAACTTGTAAAAGAAAGAAAAAAATGGGAAAAATCGGTCCAACCATTGGTCGGGTATCCATTTATAGGATTCAAACTGCTGGTCAGCCACCACGGTTTGGGCGGTTGAACTTCAATTTAAAGCAAAATGCCAGTTTAAGGAAAACGACTTTGCTAACTCGAGTGAACCGGCACCTTACTGGATATTGTTCTGACCGACTGCACTTTGCTACCATTCATGTTTTTAATATTTTTCATGCCAAATGTTAACCATGTGCAGATTTGCTTTGCTACCTGCTTTGACCCCAACATCCTGAATGATCTACAACAGAAAGAGGGGAAATATATACAACTAAAACCCACGTCTGCAGACGTTGTCTATGGGTAGGTTTGTCCTCGACACATTATTGGCACTAAGTACGAAATAGCACCGACTACTGGCCTTCAATTTTTGCTTCTTTGTATCTAATGTGTTTCTTATAATTGTTTGGTTTCTGCTACAGTGAGGTAGAGGAGAATAAGCTGGATGATGCAAATTCAGAGAGCCTGAAAGAGGATAGTTCAGCTACCATAACCCTAGCCAGGAAGCAGTTCAGGGATAGATATGCCATAACAGCTCAAGAGTTCACAAGTGATACGGTGAGTGATAAATAGTTCTGGAGCTATGGGTGGGGTCCCCGCCCATTGGCTCCTTTTTTATTTTGTTTTAAAATCTGTTTTAATTTTTTTTAAATCTTTTTTTTGAAAATATGTTTTTTATTTTTTATTTGGTTTTATCTATGTTAGAGTGTGGAGGAAAAAGAAATGTGCGGAGAAAAGAGAATGATCACCCCTATGTTAATGGACGTGGTAAAAGAGAAAATGTGATTTTGGGAGAAAAATGGAGAATCGCATAGGATGGACTTGTTCTATTTTCTTAAAATGAAATGCAAGTATAATTTGTATTATCTTTGACAACTTGTTTCCGTGCTTTGATATTATGTTTATATCCAAAGGTTGGAGCCAAGTCACGCAACATTGCTTATCTAAAAGGGAAAGTACCCTCTTGGATAGGGATTCCTACATCAATAGCTCTACCATTTGGATCTTTTGAGAAGGTTTTATCTGATGATTTAAACCAGGTGAGTATTTTCTCTTGTTTTACTCAATGTATAAAGTAGGAAATATAATATACCATTTCACGCTTCAAGAAAGCGGTGGAGACCAGAATAGGTTTGATAATTTATATTCCTTAACCTCGTAATGCTGTTTACAGAATAGGTATTTGCCGTTTATTTGAATAATGCATAAAGGGCTTTCAGTGACAGGATCCCCATCCTTTTTATTTAAGAACACTGTTCTCAGTCATAACTCATAAGTAATCTATTTGGTCAATGTTGATTTATAAAAATTGTTTTGTAGTCTACCCATGATACCCTCATATATTATCATAAAATGAGTAAACACAAAAAATAACTTTATTCTCCTTCAAATTGTACATAAACAAGTTAGAACAAAATTAAAATTTCCTTGAAGTTCAAGCCATAGAAAGTGGGAGAATTTACATTATAAACCTGGAAAGTGTTAGACTTCATAGTAAAAATTTGTGAAATTTTATCCTCCCGTTTTATAAGTTATTATAGTGGAAGTGATAGACTTATTTTTCCGAAGTAGCAAAAGAAAATCGTAATATTGGTGATCTGCATAGGTTTTATTTGATATAACTTCAAAAATATATACAACTTTTTTTCCATCCTAAATTTAATTTTTCTGGTCTCTAGGCTGTGGATCGTGAGCTGCAGATCCTGAACGAAAAATTAGAGAGAGGAGAATTTGAAGCTCTGGCTGAAATTCGCAGAACAGTTCTCCAGTTAACAGCTCCACCACAGCTGGTATGACTATATTCCTGATGTGTTCTCTGGAATACTGTGATGATAATCAATGGTCTTTTTCAAAGATTACTTTTGCATAGAGAAATTCTGCTCAGCATAATGACCTTGTATACTTGATTTCCTTAAGTGGTGCCTCATGAGCAATTGATGATTCAGGTGCTTGACTTGAAGACGAAAATGCAAGAATCAGGCATGCCTTGGCCAGGCGATGAAGGTGCAATCCGCTGGGAACAGGCATGGCTGGCAATCAAAAAGGTAATATTACCTTCTATTGCGTAATCGTAGTTATTTTGATATTCCACACACACACTCGTTGCCACTACAAAACTGAGCTACGGGCAAAAATTGTAGTGTTAGGTCTCAGTCATTCAACTATCCAAGGGTGGGTCAACTTATCTCTGAAAATGTTTGAATGTTTCATATCCATGGTCAGACACATTAAATTATTATTTTTATTGCCATTCTTTCTGTGACTACTGCTGTGGGTTAAATATGTTATACTTGTGCGGTAGAGGAGATCTAAATTTATCGATTATACCATGTAATTAGTTTACGATGACACTGACACAACTCAAATGCTGCCTTTTGTCACGCCTTGGTCTCTACTCTCTACTAAGCCAACCGTATTTTTCGGGTAAAATGGGGATTTTGCCTTTTGTTGAGGTGTTTCACTTTGCTATCTTTCAGATTACATGATTCGGTATTAGGTTAGTTTTTATCCCAGTAAGCTTGTGACTACAGTGTCAGATCTGCTTTGTTTTGACATATCCTAAATTATTTTTAAAACTTTATTTACTTTAATTTCCAGGTTTGGGCGTCAAAATGGAACGAGAGAGCATATTTTAGTACAAGAAAATTAAAAGTAGATCATAAATATCTCTGCATGGCAGTACTTGTGCAAGAGATTATAAGTGCAGATTATGCATTCGTCATTCATACTACCAATCCGTCTTCAGGGGACTCTACAGAGATCTATGCAGAGGTACTTGGAGCGTAACTAAAACAATTGAGTTGTGTTTCTTCTTTAAATTTTTATCCATGATTATATATAGGTGGTTAAAGGTCTTGGAGAGACATTAGTAGGAGCTTATCCTGGACGTGCCATGAGTTTTATCTGTAAGAAGAATGATCTCAACTCTCCCATGGTTAGTGTACCGCAGAAATCATTTCTACTCTACCTGGAGCCAGTGAATACCAATGCTGGAATTTTCATGATATTGCTTAAAAATACTTTTCCCGCTTTTCCGTAGGTACTTGGGTATCCGAGCAAACCAATCGGCTTATTTATCGGACCTTCACTTATATTCAGATCTGATTCCAATGGTGAAGATTTAGAAGGATATGCAGGAGCCGGTCTTTATGACAGGTACATCTTTCAGATTATAGTTTGTAAAAGTTTCAAATAATTTCTGCTTGTCAATAACAACACTTACCTTCCAACTTTTCCGTAAACTTCACACGCTTTTTTGCATACTCCATAGGCCCGCATTAAATAAGAGCTCAGCATCTTTGTTAACATCTTCCTTACTAGGTTAATGACTTTTTTCCGGTCCTCTGAAAATTGTGCATCCTAGGGCCTAGGGGATTTTGAGTAGTTTTTCTCATGCAAAATTATAGTAGTGGAGGAGCATATACCCTACTTATGCAACATGCAGTTTAATATTTTCGAAAAGTATGCATAATAGTTTTAACCACCAGTCTCTATCAGTGCTCTTGCTTTGCCAATTTGAAAAGAAATTCTTGAATATATTGCAGAATGTCTCAGTAACGTACTTCCTATTTATATTGACCTAAATCAGGAAAATTGATTTCATTTCTTTTAGCCAACTTTTTCTTTTGATTGGAAAAAAATGATGTTACAGTTATCACGTACCGATAAGATGTGCTAACCGATATCATGATAAATTAACAGTGTACCAATAGACAGTGAAGAGGAGGTAGTTCTTGATTACACATCCGACCCCTTGATCATAGACGCCAACTTTCGCACTTCTGTGCTTTCTAGCATTGCTCAGGCAGGCAATGTGGTTGAGCGGCTCTATGGATCTCCACAAGACATTGAAGGTGTTGTGAAGGATGGGAAAATCTATATCGTCCAAACAAGACCTCAAGTGTGATCTGTCGAACTTGAAATAACTGCAGTTCAGCCAGCACGTTATACATTTATATTATTTAAAAGAAAAGAAAAAGAAAAGAAGGAAGTTGATATATATATATATATATATATATATATATATATATATATTTTGATGACCTAGAATTCCCTGGCACCCGCCCCCACTTGGGACAGGCGGGTTGCGGCTCCAAACTGGGGGTGGTCCAACACCATTTTCACCGGAACGCATTAGCATTAAATAAAGTGCCTTGCTGTGATTCGATCTTGTGACCTAAGGTTCGTGAACTCACGTACCTAACCAACTCGGCTGCGTCCCGGGGGACAAGGAAGTTGATATATTGAAATTGGAATCGATACAACCGACATAAAAATGAGATGAGACTGGAAGATAAGGCGACAAGGCCATACCTGGACGTTATTCGGCTATCGAAGTTTTTTGCCCTTTTAAGTTGTATCTGGTAATGGTATTGCTGCTACAGTAGTCTATTTAAGATAATATATCTTCCTTTAAATACCTCTCTACTCTTGTCCCTTTTTTTAGTTATACATGTGAATTATGTACGGTAGACCTTAATCATACTACGAGATATCTCTGAAACTCTTGTAGAGGTTTCATAGAAACTGATCCCACATACTATTGAGAAGCTGAGATACGTATTACATATGTGATATCTATATAGAGAAACTGATCCCATATCATATCGTGAAGCTTAAGCAGTGAGAATCGGAATAACGAAACTTACAGAACTTAAGCCATCCTAAGGAAGGGTATGCTTGCAGCAGTTTAAGAAATGGTAAGGTAATAGTATTTTGCGAAACCATGATGCTACATGAATAGGGTATCATTTATTTTATTCAAGATTTTCGGGCATAAATTGCAAATAAAAATGTCTTACATGTACAAGAACAACTTCACCAAGTTGCAAAATACAAGGTTATAGTAAGAAATTTGACATCAAGGTCTGAAAGCTAAGGGAAGAGTATCATCTGTGAAATATTCCTTTCGAACAGTCTCCACGTCACAAAATCTCACCTAAAATCAGGGGAAATTTAAACGTAAAGATGGTTAAAGAAACACCCATGAAAAGATGAAAAAACTAGAGTCAAAACTCGAAGTACTTCTATGCCAATGTAAACCTGTACCTATATTAGCAAAGGCAAATACTCACACATTTGGGGATCATGTAGCATTCATTATTTCAATACAGGACTATTAAGCCAAAAAAACAACATTAGGATCAGAGTTGAAGGGCGATAATGAATCGTAATTTCTTACCAAAGAGGCATATGATTTCAACAATGGTTTGACCACCTGCCAAAGTGGTTGAAACACAAATGGTGCACCCACGAAGAGAACCTGACCAAGGCGCTTGGGGTAGTAGTAATAAAACACATCTATCTGCAAAACCAAAAGAAAAATGAAATTGCAGAGTAGATAGTAAAAATATGGTTTAATAATCTTTAAAAACTTCTAAAATGATTTCAAAGACGATGCTGTCTGTAAAATATTCCAAAAAAGGATGAATATTACTTAAGAATCACAAGTCACTATCATCAAGACAAAATTGACAATAGGTAAGATCATTTGAGTGCCACGGACAAGTACCATACTGTTTGATTAGAATAAAACCAGTTCTGAGTTCAGCAAATTGATGTGGGATGCATAACATTAACGAGGCACATAGTAGTTGTATTTGACATATGTGAGATTGCAAAGCACATAGCTAGCACTTCCACCCATTGTGCAATTTGTGCATCATTGAATGACATATTGTGGTCCCATGGCTCCACATATGCCAAATTCAAAACATTGCTTGGAAGCAACTATGCCTTTCAAAAAGTAGATATTAGACTTCATAAATTTCATGTAACCTGAGAAAAGGACCTGGAATTGGATAAATTATTTGCTATTGATAGTAGGCATTGCATTGAAATGTGCAGTACAAATTTCAACTCTAGGTTCATTTCCCAGGAAATAAGTGGCTTCTAAAATGTAAGAAAGTGATTGTCCGATTTAATATCAAAAATGATTTTGCATCCACTGCAAAAACCAATATAGAGTCCCGACTGAGAGACGGTAATGATACGGAAAGTTTACCAAGAACTTTAGGAAACCGAAATCCCCATTCTCTGTTCCGAATCCTCTTAGGTCAAATATTCCAAGTATTTCTTCCTTGCCAGGTGGAAGCTTACTTAGTGCCTTCTCAATCAGGAAGGCACACAACTTTTCATTATCTATTGAATCCTGCTTCTGTGGCCACATGTCATTGGCATCTCATTAGCGATGCTCCTGGAGGGAAGCAATTCGAGCATTTAATTATAGCTAGAGAAAGTTCATGAACCAGAACATTGTCCATTCAAGAATAGATGGCAACAAACCTTGCAAGGAACCGAAAGGTAGAAATACAATATCGCAAAGGCAATGCCAGGCTTAAATGCTGTCAATATTACAGAGTTACATCATATTATGATTAACAAAAGTGAATTCAATAACTTACACCTTATTATTCAATTTGTGTCATGAATGACCATGCTACACTTATTTTTTATCGGGGCATACTACACTTTCTTACAAACACAGCACCATCGCAAAGAATCTATGATTCTATTCATTTATAGCAGACATAATAAACGTGAATTGTGCCCTAAGTTTTCGCTACAAGTCAATAACCATTTCACTATCAAGTGCATGACTCCAAAGAGCAAACAAAATCAGAAAAGTTGGTCATGCTAGTTTAAAGACTGAAAAAAAAACTCTCTAGTGTATCTTACTTTATTTTTTAATCCCTTTAGCTCCTAGTTTTGTGTTTTCTTTCCTCGAGCTGATTCTAACCGTAATATCACATTGACTATCCACAAGTGAGATCTTAAATTTTCGTCAATGAGACATTAGAACCTTGTTAAATGTACTTTTTTCAGTATAAAAATTTGCATTTAGTGAAGATAAAACTTCAAATACTCTTAGAAGCTTCAAGCTCTTTGGCATTCTTAGCCTCTGGCCCCTTTTCAACCAAATCTTATTTGCAGTTGCACACTGTAGAGCAAAAGGTTCATCATGAAACTATGAAACCATTCTGTAACATGTTTGCTAGAGTACATTGAAGACTGAAGATGTCAATAAACAAACCAAAGAGTATGCACCATGTTCTACCCAAGAGTGTCCAATGTAATTATAAAATTATTACGAAGTTTCTGTTCTCTAGCCATGTGATTTAACTTTGATAATAATAAAATCAGTTAGAATTTAGAAGTATTATTTACCAAGATAAAAGTCACTAATCGTTAAAATATAAAGCTGGATCTAGCATGAAATCTGATGCACAAAAAGTCAAGTTGGAACTTACTCCTGGAAAATGCTTGGAAGCTACCACCACGAGCACAGGTCTACCGCTGTTATCAAGAGATTCATGTACGTATGCCTTACCGGTTTTGTACAGCTCAGCAACAGATTCCTCTGTCAATTTTGCAACCCCAAAATCCTCACGCCATTTCTAATGCTGATGTAAGTAAAGCAAAATGGGCAAAATTTGAACATTTCAAGCATCTAAACATACATGGTCGGAATATCGTTTGTACAAGTGGACATAAAATGTAATGTTGAGCATAGGTAACAAATAAAGGCGTTATCGCCAGTTGATATGTTAACCAAGAACAAAAAAATTAAATTAAACTTTAAATGGCAACAATGAAATGAAATCTTGATGATTTGATTCCAAAAGCATAAAAAATCCTGAAAATGATTATTACAATTCAATTATTCCAAATCACGATCAAAACAAGCCAGAGTACAAATAGAAGGGTAGGATACAATGGCTTTGGTCAATTTCGCAACGGCATCATCAACAGAGTACTTCCTGTCCTTCAAAAACCAAGAGATCATGTCTTCATCATCTCTCCCATTCCGACCAACAGGAAGCCCAGGGTACTCCCTGGCAAGCTTCTCCTTCACCTCCAACACTAACTGCCAAACACCAATCCACATCAAACCAGGCACAATAACTATCAGCATACAAACTTAGCAAGATCAAAGTTTGACCGAGCACGCACTTTTTCGAGCCAAACTGCATCCCAAATTTCAAAAAATTCAGCATATTTATAAAAATTAAAGGGAAAAACCAGGAAGAATAACTAATTGGGAGAGAGACATGATCAATTAAAATTGAAACATAGGAAAACAAAACTTAGCAGATGACACACTTATTTGAGCTAAAGGAGTTAAAATTTTCAGAAAGAATGGATATCTTCTATAAAAAAAGAAATTAAAAAATGGATATCTTACCAAGATCAATTTTTGAGCACCGACACACTTACATGAATTCCGAATTTCAGAAAAAGTTGGAAACTTTATCAAAATTAAGAAATGGAAACTTAGCAAGATCAAATTTTAGCCCGAGTACACAAGGTAGTTAGCAATGTCTCTTTCCCAATCGACAACTTTATCAAAATTAAGCCAAAAAAATCCAGAAAAAAATGCCAATCGGGAAAAAGACGTAACTGACTACCTTGTGTTGGTCGAGAGATCGCCGGGTTTGGTTTCCGGCGGAGCATCTGACACGAATATTAGGGTTTCCGTTGCGAATTGGGGGAGAAGATGAGAAGAAATTGGGTTTTGTGCAACGCAATGCCAACATTTTTTTTATTTTTGGTTTGGGAGGAATGGTTGCATTGGTTTGTTGGGGGGGGGATTAGAGTTGTGACGTGGAAGAACTCGGATCTGTTTCGACCCGATTATCTGGTGTTATCCGGATCTTGTGGGTGGTATAGTTCGTGGGTCCATTGCAGCCCATTTGTTCAACTTTCATTTCTTTATTTTTTCTTGAGAAATTAAGAAAGTGATTCTCAATCTCAATTATTATTTGTTCTTAACAAATCAACGTACGTACTACTTATGTTGAAATTGTGAGTCTTATTTTGGGGGTAGCTGGTAGGGGTGATATTATTTTTGCATTTAAACCAAAATAAAGACCAAAGGGTGGTTGGCATGGCATTTCGGCTTAAATGGCAAGAGCCATATCATGTTTAAATGGCAAGAGCCATCAATCAAACATCAATACATTATAACGATGATGGCTCGTGTGGGATCCAATTAATAAGTTGTTTGTTCTGCAAGAAAATGGTAAAGGTGGTGAGATGTTTGATTGATGGAGCCATGCAAGCTCGCAGGCACCACTGTGGAGCACGCATTGAGAAGCAAGACAGCAACGAGCATTGACAGGAATGGAGTCTATCCACATGCATGTCAAATGAGAATTGAATGGTATTTGGTTTTCATTACAACTCGCAAAGCAGGAATGAAGACTTTCCACACATGCATGTCAACTTGTAAGTGGAAACTTCTTGTCAACTTGTAAGTGTAAACTTCTTTGCCAAGAATAGTTCTATGTACCGCGCTAGACAACTTACTATTCTGCTATAAGATTATTGGTTCCTCTCTACTAATCACCAGTTAATTTTATGTTAAATAATCACACTTTAATATGGTCTGGAGTATAAAAAAAAACCAAGTACTGCCAACACTTTTACTCATCTTTAACAATATCGTCAAATGTGCTGGGAGTGTTTGAGAATAGATCCATTTTGACAATTCAGGTTATTCTTTTGACTTTTATGTCTCTATACTTCAATATTCTTCAATTTTCGACAATATGTTGATAGATTCTTAATTCTTTGGTTAAACAGTTCACATCCAGAATAAGAATTGTGAAAAAATTGTTCAGACACATGAAAAGTGCCACTCTATTGTTCGGGTAGTAATTGTAGCTTGGACAGCCTTGTGCATATATACCAGTAAAAATACTTGGCTAGTTTCATAGTTGCACGGAACTCCCTTATTCCTTCTTTATTTCCTCAAAATCCAACTAACATCCAATTCATTCAATTCGATATCAATTGATGTCGTTACTTTTTGAGCTGGTTCAGCGATGGATCCTTCAACCATCAAATTTACTTGAACAAAATGTTGGAATCCAATATGAAATCCTTTATTACTAGTCAGTCCTATTTCTGCAATGTTCAAAGAGAACACTCCATTTATAGAAATTAACTTCCATGATTACGATGATTCAGATTTGCCAATTATATGGTAGTAATGCATGTGGTTAGAAAGTCAGGAGGTGGTTCTATGCTAATCTTCTTCTGATTAGGACTGTCTTGCAGGCAAAAAAAAGTTGCATCTTTAAATCTTGTCCCCATCCAAAAAGCATCAATGGCAACAACCTTTCACCGAGGGAAATGATTTATGAACGCAGCGCGTCACGGACGCGCTCTACGTGGACATCCATGTCAGCCCTTACGTGGCCAAAGCATGAATGTTTTTTTTTTGTTTTTTCTTCCTGATGTCCACTCAAATCACATTAAATGCGTTTCAACTCAGCACGTTCTCTCTCTCCACCCAAATACAAATATGATGACACTCTTTCTTTCTTCTTCATTCTTTCTCTCCAGAATAAATCACCATTTCGAGCAAGATATTAGGTCGAAGAAGCGTCTGATGCCGACTCCCAGGATTCTTCACAACGTAAGCAGCGTGAATGAGACGGTGCGAAGACTTCCCGATGTTCTACATAAACAGGGAATCTGAGATGCTATTTTTTTCCTAAACGTAATTCTTGTGGGGTAAAATATACAGTGGGAGGTTTGTTGAGTTTGTGCGGGGGTGGCAGGGGGCAATAATGAAGCCATATATTATTACGGACTGCAAATACACTTATTCCGGACTGCAAATACACTTATTCCAATTCCGGACAGCAAATACACTTATTCCGGACAGCAAATACACTTATTCCGGACAAACTTTATGTTCCGTTTCTGGACACACTTTATTCTTAAACCGGACAACAAATACACTTATTCCGGACAAACTTTCTGTTCCGTTTCTGGACACACTTTCTTCTTATTCTGGACAACTACACTTATTTCGGACTGCAAATACACTTATTCCGGACAGCAAATACACTTATTCCGGACAGCAAATCAACTTATTCCGGACAAACTTTATGTTCCGTTTCTGGACACACTTTATTCTTAAACCGGACAACAAATACACTTATTCCGGACAACAAATACACTTATTCCGTACAACAATATACACTTATTCCGGACATACACAACGTAAACAGGACAAACACATAATGTAAACTGCACACACACATAAAGTAAGTTAGACAAATTAAGTTGATCTAACGTAAAACTTAAAAACAAATATTTTATTATGATAAGTGTGGGCTCTGCACGAATAATGAGACTGCACACTGTCTTATCTGTGTATTGGGAAATGAATCGTTCAACTTAAAGAACCAGCGTTTTTTAAAAAGACCAAAACGCGCGAAGAGAAAATTCGCTGACTGGACGCTGACTCAAAGAAAAATATCTGAGCTGTACAGATCCACGTAAGACGCGTCCGTAACGCGGGCGTCCGTCTATTCTTTCACTAATTCCATGGTTCAGGAAATAACCATTCCAGATTTCCAGTTGTATATTTCCAAACCCATGCTCCACATCATGTCAACTTGAGCTTTTAATGCCATGATTATTAAATTAAGCATGCTCATCGTTTCGTACACCTTTGTACATGTGCTATAGTAATTTATCCATCTTGTTAGGTGAACACACTTTAAAAAATTAGAAAGCATCAGCAATTCAGCATCAGTCAACTTGGAACATAAGTTATACAATAAAGTGCTAAATTCAAACTTCGATTAAATCTTAACTATCAGAATCCACCACATCATAAGTAGCAAATTAATTGTGAAAATATTATTATCAGAATCAACACCATCAATAAGTAGCAAATTAATTGTGAAAATATTATTGATCTTATTTTCGTTTCTAACATTTATCTAAACTTTAGGATGCAATTCATTGTTACTGAATTATGTTACTAAATATTTCAAGAGTGAAAATCTACCAAATGAACTGACCTTTATTGGGTATTTTAAAAAAGTATTTTTTATCACATGTACTAGTCCAATCAGCATCTTCTTTATCTTTGGAATAATTAAGATTAAGAATAGATTTCAAATCTATTTTATCCAAAATATGACAGCAAAAAATATCTTCAAGTCATCTCACATTCCCATTAGAGTGGCTGATACAAAACATTGGGATGTGTATGTGAAAAATAAGAAATAGACGGGCAAAAGGAAATCCTTTGAAGTGGCAAGCAATGTTAACAGACCTCTCCAAAAGAAAAAAGGAGAAGCAGGAAGGAGCACTAAGTTGATGCACTAACTTCATATTTCAGAATTCAGGGGCCATTAAGGACAGTCTATGTGACTTTTTGAAAGCTTGGTCTTCTCTGAATCCCACTAGCCCATATGAACTGGCAACCATTCCAATTAAAGTTGCCCACCATGAATTACACATGCCACAACACCATACTGCTCCGCTCCCAACTTAACTGAATAAATGGTACTCATAAATATTTACAACAAAAAAATGGCAGTGTTTATTAGTTTGGTACCTATGATTTTGTTATTGCAAGCCACAGTGCAATATTGGTTGCACAAGGAACATGTTGGGAAATGTGAAAGGGAGGCAGGAGGCCCAATGAAAGAAGCAAATACGGGAGAAAACTTAAAGAAGGGAATCCACTTCCCACTCTTTGAACAACAAAGAATAAGAATTATACCCATGAAAAGGAGGGGAAGGGAAAGCTAAAGTTGCTCCATGTGGAATGGAAGCACTACCTTCCCCACCCACTTACCAATTCTTAAAAGAGTCCGTCTTTATACCATTCCTATTTGGTTATTTGATACAACCATCTCCATTATGTCGGCAGTGATTATCTTGATTTGTAGATTTCTGACCTTAATACGATAGAGAAAATGTATGTCTTGTATACATTTCTAGGAAGAGTAGAATTTTTTTTGGGAAAAATAATTTGTTAAGGTTGCCATCCATAATACCAGGAAGAAAAGATAAAAAGCAAAAGAATCTGAGCTTGTGGGTCACCTCATTACTCACTCCACACCCACATGTGCAGGCCGCATAGAAATCTAACAAAGCAAATAACACATTAGCCTCAACCTATATTCTACTCTATTACCTCAGAGTCTAAAGTCCTTCCTGTCGGAAACCTACATTAATAAAAATCCATTATAATTATACATATATAAGAAAATGGAGATGGACTTCGTAGCAATTGATGCAAGACCCAAGTTTTGGAAATGGTGTTGAATTGGAGAAATCCATGAACAGTTGTTACATTGATGTGAAGATGGGATTCTGTGCTTGCCAACACATAGGAGTAGTGGTAGTGATAGTGTTGTTGGGGTTAGAAGTTATATTAAGTTATTGTTAAGTGAGTGCCCCCATATAGTCTGAGCCTGAGGCCACCACCACCTCCAAGAACACAACAAGACAACCACACAAATGTGAGCAGAAACAGACAGGTCTAGAAGACGAAACACCAAAATTCTCCCAAAATGGCTTGTAGCTACTGCGTCAGAGATCTCACAATCATTGCCATCTTGGCTGTTTTCCTCCTCCTCCTCCTCCCTGCCACCACCACCTTGGCTGCTCCGGCCAACAACACTGTTAGACCAAGCCATGAGATTAGGAAGCTGAAAAGGATCAAAGCCCACCTTACAAGGATCAATAAGCCTGCTGTTAAGACAATTCAGGTCTGTTTTGAAATACCCATGTCTTGGTTTTTTTTCCCGTCTTTTTTGTTGATGTGGTGGTGATCATGGTGGGATATTGCTAGCAGAGTCCAGATGGTGATCTCATTGATTGTGTTCCTGCACACATGCAACCGGCATTTGACCATCCAATGCTGAGAGGACAGAAACCACTGGTTGGTTGGGTTTTTTTCTACGTTAAAAGTTGTTTGTAGTGTTGGTTTTTCTAATGTTGTGTTGTTGCTCTGTTGTTTTTGTGTTTCAGGAGACACCAGAGAGACCAAAAGGGTTGGACCCAATTGATGTTGCCAACCAGAGCTTCCAGTCATGGTCAGATTTCGGTGATTCTTGCCCGGAAGGATCGATTCCTATCAGGAGAACTACGGAGGCAGACATGCTTAGAGCAAGCTCTTTTAAGAGATTTGGAAGGAAGCCAGTGAGAGTGAGACGTGATTCCTCAGGAAGCGGCCATGAGGTGACTTCACCACCTCTTATCAACTAAAACTCTTTGCATTTTAACAGCAAAAAGGTTTTGCAACTATAGCTTTGAAAGTTCTTTGATTACCTTTCCGGCCAGTTGTACAATTTCATTCTTCTTCTTTCCTCTATTAAAATATGGTAATACTTTCAGATAGTTTAGTTGGTCACCTTGGAGTAACTTCAACTAAAGATCGTAATTTGAATTTTCATAACTCAACAACTATATGCAATGACATTTTTGTTCCAAAAATAGTTAAGTTGGTAGTGGCAAAGCGTATTGGAGTAAATAGTATTTAAGTTCTATTCTCACGTATACACGGTATTACATGGAACAATGGTTAATAAGAGTAAGATATCCAAGAAGTTTAAAAAAAATTATCCATGTGCCCACACAGAGGCAAATGGGAGGAACCCAACTGTGTCATTTGACTTGAATTATCATAAAGATTAGGTTTACATCAAATGAGCCATGACTTCAGGGATAACTGTGCAAGGTGGTTTGTTTAAGGAAGCAATTCATTATTATTAGATTCTTCCACTGCACTATGTGTTTGACTTCCAGATGTTTGTTGGAAGTGGTTTTGAATCTTGGGTTTGTTGTTTTGTGGACAAATTATTTATTTAATTGATCAGTGCTTAAGGTCTTTGGTGTTTGTTGCAGCATGCAGTTGGATACATCATGGGACAGGAATTTTATGGTGCAAAAGCCAGCTTAAATGTTTGGGCACCTAAAGTCACCACCCCATCTGAGTTCAGCTTGTCACAGATATGGATTATTTCTGGTTCTTTTGGTCATGATCTTAACACCATTGAAGCTGGTTGGCAGGTAAGAAAAGATTCCAAAAATAAAGAAGTACGTTTTTAAGATTAAGTTAGTTTACCAAACCATTAAAGATAGGTATAAGTTTCCTTAGCATCAATCATGATGTTTTTGGTACACAATGGTCACTGCTTGTTGTCCACATGTGTGACCAGAGAATCAACAATCTAGAACACACAAAAAAAATAAAAAATAAAAATTGTAGATCACGTCATTTTACGAAGGGCCATGTGTAGTCTAACTGTTCAGGATCTTTCTTTTTTGGACTTTGGCAGGTAAGTCCAGAATTATATGGTGATGGAGCCCCAAGGTTCTTTACTTATTGGACAGTAAGCACATAATCCATTTTTAAGCACAAACTTTTGTTGATCCCAGTTTTATCGAAAAACATTAAATAGATATTTTTATTTTGTTTATTATTAGAGCGATGCGTATCAAGCGACCGGATGCTACAACTTACTATGCTCGGGATTTGTCCAAACAAACAATAGAATTGCAATTGGAGCCGCCATATCGCCGTTGTCCATCTACCATGGCCGCCAATTCGACATTGGCATCGTCATTTGGAAGGTAAATGAAAATTAATCTTCTAGTTTTACTTTAGTTGTATTAAGATTTTGGATATCAAGCTTGCCTATCCAAAGCTTTTACTTAATAAACCTGAAGCCATTTCCAAACAAAAAATGTGAAGGTTAAGGTGGTCATTTCATTTCCAAGTAAGTTTTAGATGAGAAAAATGATTAACTTGAAAAACCAAGCATATTTTTATTTATTGTGGGGACCACCTGATTATTGGGTGGCTTTAGTGCTGAGTGGGATATCCATTCACTTCTCCGCTCTTTCATGCAATGGGCCCAACACGTCCCCAACAAATGCTACATGCCTACATGACAAGAACCAAGAACATAACCATTTTAAATGTTCTTCTCATTTTATAACGCTTTTGCCATTTTATTTCCAAGTATTTATGTTTATCATGGAAATGGGAAGGACTCTCAGTCTAAGTTCCATCGCATTGACAACGACATAGTAATTGGAAAGATGGTTGGTGTTATTTTTCAGAGTTGGATGGCCTTTAGCTATTACTTTGCCTCTCTGTTCCGGTCGGACACTGGTTGTCAGCACCACTTATTCCTGAATTAGAGAAAATGTTTCATAAAATAGGGATATAAAGTTGTTATTTCACTGCAGCAGTACCAGATTAAAGTTGTGTGCCTTTTACGTGCAACTTCACCAGTACAAGTTAATCACTCCTAACCACATTTAAGAAGTGCATGAAGTGCAAAGATATTCTCTATTTTTTTAAATAAAATAAATTAATAATCTTATAACTAAACTTAAGAATGCGATCAACATATATAATACGACATTTAATCCTAAGAAATAAGGAAATGCATTTTTAAACTTTTATATCAACTTCTATTGGTAGGACCCTAAGCATGGTCATTGGTGGCTCCAATTCGGGTCGGGTCTACTGGTTGGCTACTGGCCATCGTTCCTGTTCAGCCATCTAACGCGCCACGCTAGCATGGTGCAATTCGGAGGTGAGATAGTGAACACGAGGCCTTCAGGCGGGCACACCAACACACAGATGGGAAGTGGTCATTTCGCCGGAGAAGGTTTCGGTAAGGCGGCATATTTCCGGAACTTGCAAGTGGTCGATTGGGATAACAGCCTCATTCCGGTCACGGGGCTTCAGATACTGGCTGACCACCAAGGCTGCTATGACATCAAGAGAGGAAGCAATAGGGTGTGGGGGAATTACTTCTATTATGGAGGGCCTGGAAGAAACATGAGATGTTCTTAATTAGCTAGCTAGTGATCATTTTATACATGTTTTGTGTTAGTTTTGTTGTTGGTGGTTTGAGCTGGTAGATTAATTCTTTGTTGGTCGATTGGAAGTAGTTGGTGGTTGTACGTTGTGATTGATTGTTTTCTTTTCTTTGCCTCTTGGTTGTGTAAAATTTTGGCAAAAGGGAAATGCGAGTGTAATTATAGTTGTTTTTTCTTCAAGTTGTTGTATAATATCCAGAAAAAAGTACTATAAGGTGGTAAGTAAATCATATATAAGAGAGCATTTGAATGTAAAGCTACTGTTGCATAGTTTGTATCATGTTTTAATCAAATGAAGTTAATTATTCAAGTATGTCATTGACCTTGGAATGGATAGATATAAAAAAAATCTCCTGCGATTGAAAGTGAGTTGCATCATGAGATCAAGTTAGAGCAGGGCTAAAAAAAATTCACATTTTCCTTTTAAGAAATCATATCTAGTTATTGGGTTATGTGTGACAGTATGTGTAAAACTTATCTGAATTTTTTTTCGAGTATGTCAACTTGTATTGAACCACACGAGGGAAAAGATACTTAATCTTTGACCGAATTAATCTGTCAAATTAGATGGAAAAAAGACAAAACAAGTAGAATAATGTGTGACCTTATTTGGTTCGGCTCAAGACACAAGACTCCACGCTCTTAACTATTAAGAAACTACTTCAAGAACAATCTAATAGTGTGTAAGTCCACTCTTCGGAATGAATAATCTATCGGTCGAACAAAAAATAAACTTAACGAAGAAAAAGAAGACAAATGTTGTCATTAATGTTCTACAGGCTATACATAGGAGAAATTTATTTAGACATTAGCAGGTGGCAGGTGGTCATTAATACTTGTTAGTTGTTTTCTCCAACAGAAGCTTCTGGACCTTGTAGTAAGAAAATGATTATTGATTAGTGATAATATATGGACTCAAATTGCAATCGAGGAACCAATTAACAAGCTTAGGAACTAGGAAGTACAAAAACCAGTAAGTCATATTAATAACAACTTGGATTATGGTTTTCTTCATCTTGTAACCAGACTACGTTGGTCTAAATATGAAAAGCAGAAGTCCTCCATTATATGAGCCTGGATACAAATGAAAAAGATTCACAATACATGCTTCTAAAAGATATATGATACTTTGACAGTAATTCTTCAAATTATTAATTAAAAATTAAGATATTTGTGTCGACGACGTTAGGGGTAAGAAAGTGTAACGCCCCGAAACAACGAACAAATTTAAAACTTTAAAAGATATATATATATATATATATCAATAGATCAATAACCGGGACGCTATGAAAATCACATATATATAGAGTGGTGCACCGTACAACGCATGGAAATGAAAGTATAATCACATCACAAAAGATATACAACATATACAAGTGCAATCATATCCACCTCAAAATACAAGAAGACATGATCTAGTCTGGGTGCACTCACCCTCAGTCATCACCTCCGAACGACGCTCATGTCCTGAAATGCAACATAAAACTATGCCAGAGTGTTCTATAAGGAAAACTCTGTACGTCAAACTCCTAAAATGCATGAATTAAATAACATGACATAACATGGAAAAAACAATATAACACAACCATCGCCGTCAAACTAGGTTCCCAAGACCTCTCTCCTAACCACAGTTGACACAAACCAAAACTGGGTCTCAAGGGTCCTCCCACTGCGACCCCACAACACACTCGTGCACACAAGACACACGCTGGAAAATCATCAACTTACGAACCACACGTGTACACAAGGCACCCGCTCTATAGAGCCACAACCATTGATCGCTATCAGGCCGAAATGTCTGTATTGTTGCCAAAAAAGATCGGGGACCCATTGCCCTCAAGGCAGAAATGGTCAAACAAACGAGCAAAATCGGTCGACCAAAACCCACACAAAAGCCTGGTCCAACAGAAATAACTACCAACCAGTCGAACGACAAAGGGGACTCGTTCGACCGAAAACATCCAGTGAATCCTTCCTTCGCTCAAAGTGTACAATCGGTCAAACAACAAAAGAAACGGTTGACCGAATAAAGCCAGTAAATCCAGACATCGAAACAAAATACACCGATCGACCGAAACAAAAATCGGTCGAACAAACACTAAGTTATCTTAAGTCATCGGTCGAACAAGATCTCAGGGCGGTCGACCGTTTTGAAGTCTACACCCCCAACTGACATAAAACAGTGCATTCAGTCGAACGACAAAAGGGATCCGTTCGACCGAAAACACCTAGAGTCCTCTTCTTCTCCACAAAAACACAACGACTAGTCAGCCGTTCCAGTGCAGAACTCATTGCACACCACCTCCGACGAGTTTTTCGGTGTACTGTCGACCACTCAAACATTCACACAATCTTAGATGAGCATAAAAACAAAGCTTGACATACTTTTTAAGGCTTGAAGAAGCCTTAGAAGAACCAACGACGATCGTTTCCATGAGCACTTCCTTGCAAATGCACGTTTCTCTGGTAAATGATTGATCGTTTTATATTAACCGTAAGTGCACGACCGCGTTGAAGCGGTGACAAATATGGGTCGTCCACTGGGAGGTGTGTCGACGATTGGTTCGTTTGAAGGCGAGAGGTAAAAAGAAGGAGAGAAAGGTTGGTTACACTAAACTACACTAAGATGCAAAAAGGAAATGAAGATAAGCAATAAAACTAAGCCCCGTAGGGGGTAGAGAAATAATGTGAACATAAAGAAGTGTGTGTGTGTTCATTAAGCTCCTTACAACATGTAGTGCATGAAATCATAAAACTACATCCAACTTTGCCTCCACATGAATTAAGATAAGACTACATCATTAAAACATACAAGACAATAATTGGAATGAAGCTACATGAACTCAAGTATAAAGACTAGACCCTAATATGCCTCCACATGAATTAAGATAAGACTATATCATTAAAACATACAAGACATTAGCTAAGGTAAAGGCAACAAGAGCACATACACCACAAATTGTGTTTCCAATATTAACTTCATCCTTATCCTGATCTTATCATTCCCCATAAAATAGGTCCACTAGTCAAAGCATAAACTAAGCTTCATTCAAGAGCATTAGCATATCAAAGATAAAAGTGAAAACCCATTAGATGGTTATGGAAATCATATAAAGCTCAAGGGATAAAGATAACACACACTTAATATACTACATGATTATATCACATATTTCTCCACCCCCCAAATGTGGATGAAACTACTCACTACTCATTACACTAACTATATTAACAAAAGAAAGCATAATACTGAAATGAAAGTTAACTAAGAAAGCAAGAAGTATTAAAGAAGCTTAAAAGGAAAGGAAAGATTAAATAAACATGCACAAATTAAAAGACAAGATTAAAAGAAACTAGAAGAATTATTTTATTAACAAATGACTCACATTGAAGGTAGTATTCTTCTCCACCTTGAGTTTTTGCTTCAAGGCTCACTCCTTAGTAGAGAGAATGTCACCAAGCAATGGGTAATTACAATGGAAGGTGAAGAGTTCTATTTATAAGCATAGAAAAAGCTAATCGGGGACAATCCCCCGATGTGGGACTAAACCAATACCACAAATAGCCTAAACGAACATTAATACAAGTCCAGGAGAAATTTGGGTGGATCCTGAGTAATATGGACCGCCAATTAGCGGTCCAAACACTTTGGATCGCGTTGGAATTTGTTAGGCTTTTCTTTCTGGTATTGTTGGTCTTTAATGCGGTTACTTGACTTGTTGGAGCTCCGACCCGAATCGAATTGGTAAAATACTCCTCATGATGGTGTGGAGTATTCTGTTCGGCTCTTAGGTCCTTCTGTCTTACATTCAGGTCATTCTCCCTTGCATCTTAGTCCCCAGATCTCACAATTAAGTCTTTTTCCCAGCTTTTGAGTCCTTTTATGCTTCATCTCTTCAAACCTATTTATTCCTGAAAACTAAACATAAAACTCGTAACATAACATTGTTTAGGTGAAAGATAATGGATATAAGATACAAATATAAACATGAAATGATGCCAATCAGTAAACTTCTCTCGATCGATGACCACACCACCTCGTCGTCTCAACAACGAACCTCCTCCTCCTCCTCCTTCTTGTTCTTCTTCTCCGGGACACTTTTGTAGGATTTTGTGTCTCTATGTATGTGTATATTTAAAAAAAATTAATACAAGCATACATGATCGATTTCATATTTTCAGTGATTTTATGTACATTGTTTTGTGTTTATTCTAATATCATGCAATCCTACATATGTTAAAATAAATCACAAAGATATTTTCATACCCAAAGGTTCTCTAAAACCTTTTTGAAGATCCGGAGTTCTGCTGCCCGTCGAATCGTCTGCCGATTCGAATCTAAGTATTCACCAAACTCTAAACAAGATTAAAGAGAAATGAGCTAGTCAATTAAATCTCTAAAATCAAGTTTAGAATTAAGCTAATAACCCATTTATGCTCTCTGAGAATTTAATCTCCAAAAGCTTGAAATAATTAAGGAATTTTAGGATGAATTAATATGGTGATTAGGGAGAGAGAAATTTTTGTATTAATTAAAACAAAGAGGGAGAGAATACCTATTTATAGGGTCTTCCAACACCCACATCATGTGCTAACCACTAACTCATGACCTCTTATTTTAATACTCCATAAAATCAATCACAATTTGACACATAATCATCTACATTTAACCATAATTGGAATAATTCAAATACATGATTAATATTAATTCCTTATTAATTCGGGCAAAACCGTATTAATCGTTTTTTGCCTTTTACCAAAATTTGGATTTATATCCAACAAAATTTGATCTTTGGGGTTTTTAGCAAATTCATATATCATGTAATATATTATCTTATGTAATGTTAAATTATTACACCCCATAATATATACATCTTATATTAATTTATTCATAATTCTAATTATGTCATTTTTCGTGACATATTGATGTATTGATTCACCACATGTGTCCATTTTCACATGAAACCCGACACATCATATGAACTCAAAATCAAGCTTCTTGTGTTCCCAGTTTTGTGATGTGACCTATAGGAGGATCTAAGTTAAATTGACAGTGATATTAAACACTCAATATCTCAAACTATAAGCGGTATCTAGCTATACATTATAGTTACCCAATTAGCATAGATGTCTTATTCCACTCCAACTAAACACGATCCATTTAGTGATGTAAGTGCACCACTTGTGTCTATCCATTGCCTCGTGATATTAAGAATATATACAAAGTAGAAATGTGTCACCTTTGTATTATATTCATTTCTTAATCTCTTTAAGCTAATTATAACTATACATGTAACTTAACTCAAGTCACATTGTGCACATTATAATTTTGCTTTATCAAGGGATCCACTAATATCATTACTCAATTAATAGGGCAATGATAATCTTTTGACTAGCTATCTTTTCCAGCATAAGTCATGTTCAACCAACTAGCATAAGTCATACTCATTGATAGCTTTTGACAATAATCAAATTAAGCACTCCTTATGTGAAAAGATGTCTCTTATCTTAGGATCCAAGACACAGTAAAACATTAATGACACATAACACAATTCCATAATGTTTTACTTGTTAGGTCTATTCAATATATAAAAGTAATATTTTCCTCTTTTATATACTCATGTCGTCAAATATTTTTAGAGCTACAATAATCGATGACAACGTGACAATCTTATCTCGGGAATTAATATTTCATGTTAATTGCTATGATTGTGAATAACTTTTGATTTATGTAAACCATTATCTTTTAGAGTTCTACGATTAAGGAACTTCTTCATTAACACTTCCAAAAGACGAATACATTAATCAATGAACAAAATGTTTGCACATCCAATTCATAACAATTGACATATAAAAGTAAAACTTCTAGAATACATTCATTTCAACTTCACCACCAAACTCAGAGACTAAGAGGGAGATAGACGTGAAAGAGAGAGTCAAACCTTATATACTCTTGTCCTCAAACAATCTCAGTCATCCACCTCAAACCTCTTTGTAACATCACCCTAAACTTGATTAAAATACTAAACAAGGATTAAGATCACACAGAAAGTCATGTAAACACAGAAAAAATATTCTTAATGAACTTCTTTGCTAATGCATAATGTTTTTGAAACCCGTAAATAAGAAAACAATTAAAAATGTGCATTAAATTCTACATTAATCTGAATGTATCCGGCCCAAACACAGGAAAATGCTGTTCAGGGCTCCAATCCATCTCAAACTTCCACGCTGGCCCCTACAGAAATATCCCTAAATTCAGAGTTAATGTCAACAACAAAAAAATATATTCAGAGTTGGTGAGATTCCAAAACATTAATAAATCCCAATAAATACTGAAATTTCATGATTAATTCAGTGGAGACAGCCGAAGTGAAGTTGGAAACGGAAACTAAAAGTGAGAAGGAAATATCTTTTTCATGGAAGAAGCAAGATCATTCCACCTAAGGTTGTTAATTTTCAAATCCTCCCAAGGAAACTTTGTAATTGTCACCAAAAATTAATTTTAAAATCGAAAATAAAAAATCGACTAATTCACATGTTAAAAATGACTTTTAGTTCAAATGAATTAATGGCAACAAGCAGTCATGAAGAACTTAAATATAACCACTCTTTTTGAATCCGGAGTTTTATTAGAACATCGGTTTATACATCACGAAGGAATTGAATTAAGTTTGTTCATTTCTTAATAACAAAGAAGGGAGATGATGTGTTGTTTCGTATGGATGGATGTACGAAGATCAAGATCCGACAAAGATTTAACGCAGCCAGGCTGTGGTCACAATCAGAAGCCCCACGAACTAATCATATTACAAAAACGATCATGTACGTGTACGTGTCCAATGTGCGTTGGCATCAAACGCCCAAATCCAAACCCAAACCCAAACCAATCCGGGCCCCACCACATAAGTAAGATTAAGAATATACCATCCTTGCAACAAAACAACGACAAATACAACAAATGTCCGGTCCCATTCTCCATCTTCTTCCAGTTCAACACTCTCGGTGCTGTTGAGTTCGTCTTCTCTGCCCACATGCAATGGGCTCCCCGTATCCAATCCCAGATGTGATCGATGTCTTCTGATCTGCTGCTGTGAGCTTTCAAATCATAATTATTTGGTTCTACCAGCTGATCCTTACCGTAGGTGTTAAATAAATCTATACCTGTACAATTGCGGAGAGACCCTCACAGGTTTAAACTATTACTGTTAGACGACGTGAATGGTAACGTGATTTGTTGCTGGGGCGGGTGTCTCCACGAGTCGGACCCGGATCTTTTCTTACTGGAGTTGTCTCCGGAGGCGCTGTCGTGTCGGATCTCTTGCAGCAGAGCGGCCACGTCTTTCATGGTCGGTCGGTCGTCAGCACGGTTGCTACAGCAGAGCAAGGCGATCCCAAGCACTTGTAGCATCTCTTGGACATGCGGGTCTGGTCGGCCTTGCATTCGCTTGTCGATAACTTCTACTGGATCTTTCTTACTTCTCAATTGCTCTCTTGCCCAGTTGACGATCCCTTGACCTTCGCCAAAGGAACTTTCGACTGCTTTTCTGCCAGAGATGATCTCTAGCAGGACCACACCGTAGCTGTAGACGTCGCTTTTGCGGGTTATTCTCATCATGCACCCGTACTCTGTATACACGAAGATAGAATTCAGACCAATTGTTGTACCAAATCAAGCAGCTATTTCTAACACTAACTAAAGATCTTTAATTAGTAGCTGGAATCAATCTTTCTGAAGTCAAATTCCAACTCAGGATGGAGCTAAATAGTGACTAAGATTTAGATTAAGTCCAGACACAGGTTATTAAAATACGAACTCAGTTACAAGTAAAATACTTAAAGCTGATTTCCGGAGAAGAATGTTTTGATTTCACCACACACGTGTTGAGAAACTTCAACAACAAATATCATCGGAATTGATATATATTATTTACCATGCTGAGCTCTTCTTAGCAAAGCCAAGCCTATCCAAATGGAATAAAAGGCAAAACTCAGGCCCGTAGGGTATCTATTTTTACTTCAAATTAACTTGGGTTTGTAACTTAATAACATCATGACCTTAAACTTGGGTTTGTATCTCGATCTGTATGATTTCAACTCGAAGTCTAGTTAAACCAAGCTCAGACTCAACCACCACTCAAAGTGAACACCATCTGTAACTGAATTAACGGTCGCGAAATTTAAACCATACTACTAACCTGGAGCCATGTAACCGTATGAGCCAGCTAAGTGAGGCGAGCCGTCACCACGCTCCTGCCGCCTCCCCTCATCCACCACCCTCGCAAGCCCGAAATCCGTAAGACAAGCCTCGAACCTCTCCCCGAGCAAAACATTATCAGCCTTAACGTCGCGGTGCATGATCGGTGGGACGCAATCATGGTGCAAATAAGCAAGTCCCTCCGCCAGCCCCAACGCCACCTCCAGCCTCGTCTCCCACTCCATCGCCGCCCCTCTAAGCACCTCCCCCAGCGTCCCGTTTGGCAAGAAGTCGTAGAATAGCAATCTAGTCTTCCGGTTCGCCGCCCACCCGAGCAACCGGACCACATTCCGGTGCCTAACTCTAGCCAACGCCTCCACTTCGCGGCCGAAAGCCGCGACACCCAAGTCGTCGGTGGACCGGAATCGCTTCACCGCTACTGTGAATCCGGATGGTAGAGTCACCCGGTAGACGGTACCGGACCAGCCTTTCCCGATCACATTCGCTGACGTCAGCTTTCTTGCCACGTCAGCGACGGTTATGTCTAGTTTCTGGTACAACGTCACCTCCCACGGTGGGCCCATGTCCACGTCATCCAATCCGTTGCGTTCCGCGTTTCTTTTCTCCGTCCGGCGTTTAAGGAGGATGAGGAAGGCGGCGGCGGCGAGGAGGGCGACAGCGGCGGAGATGAGAACTGCGGCGGCAACACCAGCAGATTTGCGGACGGGTCTTGTAACGTACCCGAAAACAGCGGAAAATTTAAACAATAATAAAGACCGTCAACGGTCAACACTGGACACGTCACGGGAAAATAACCAACATATATATATAAAATATATAATGTACAGACCCACGTGGAAGTCAACTATACAGACTATACCGACTGACTGTGATTACAACAAAAGCTATACAACATGTAATCACCTCAAAAGAAGAAGACACTACAGGATCCGATCTCGGGGGTACCGTCCTCGGTCACCACCTCAAACTCTAACCCTGTTCGCTACCTGAAATGCAAACAACAAACATGCCTGAGTTCCCTGCAGGAACCCCGTATACCAAACCTCCTAAAATATAAAAAGGAATTAAATACAATGCAATGCTATGCACATGATCATCCGCCTCGGGCCCACAATAATGCCCTCACCGCCTCCGCGGCACTGAACCACTCCTGTCACTAGGGTCAAGTCAGTCCACCGCTGCCTCACAAGGGTCAGTCGACACCACTGCTCCCCAAAAAGTGCAGGAAGGAACCCCCGGTACACGCCGCACCCAAGGAGCGAGTCAGCCCGCCGAATACACAACTCGGGTCAGACGACAGCCACTGCTCCCCCAAGAGTCGCCTAGCGCGCACCCTGCCGGAACATCCTCGGCCTACCGCTAAACCCTCGCAAACTGCCCAAGGTTTACGGTACACATCCCTCACACCCCGCTCGGTAAGAGAGGAAAAAGGTACAACAATAATACGCCTTCGTCGAAGGTGAAATCCGTAGCTCTCAAAGCCGGTAATCAACCGTCGCCTCGGAGCCGGTAGTCGACCTGACATCGACGGATCGCGTGTGGATAAATCCACCAACCTGCGGCAGATCGGTCGACCGCTACAAGCACACCGGTCGACCGGTCCCCCACACAGTACACAGTACTGTACAAACAAATCTACCGGTCGAACCACGCCAACCGAATTACCGACCAATCGGTCGAACAAAAGTCATCTAGCGGTCGACCGTTTGGAAGGTCTACGCTATACAATTTTATATAATATATATATCCGACCGGTCGAACCAAGGGGCCGTTCGACCGATAACAGGACTTTCAATATTTTGCCCAAGTCTCGTTCGGTCGACCGGAACTGAAATACAGTTCGACCGAAACAACACAAGCACTCTACCGCTTAATTAAATGCTCAGTCGGTCGACCGAAAGTTAAAGAGCGGTCGACCGTTTTGATGGTCAAAGCTCCCAACCGACTTAGCATCGAATGGATCGGTCGAACAAGGTAAAGGACGTTCGACCGTTTAATAAGTCAAAATCCCCAACCGACCCATTCTCATCGTTATTCGGTCGACCGGCTGAGTGGTCCCGTTCGACCGATAACAGCATATCCCCTTTTTCCCGCACAAATCTGGCATAACGGTCGACCGTCTAACGACATCGTTCGACCGTTCGCGGGTAAACAACAATATAATAATAGGATCGGTCGACTGCCCACAGGCACCGGTCGACCGATCGTCGTCTTCAACCTCTGAATTGGTTGAATTCCGACGGGGAATTCGACACCAACGTCGATCCCCAACACTCACAAGGCACAAGTGAGTTATATTGAAGATTTGGCATACCTTTTGGTCGAGTGAAGAAGCCTCCCGAGCTCCCTTCAAGACTTCTTCTCTTCTTCTTCCTTTCTTCTTCTTCTTCTTCTTCTTCTTCTTCTTCTTCTTCTCTCCTTACTGCCTCCTCCGACTCACCTCACTTCTAATATCCTTATCCAGCCAAAACCTTCTCCCGCTTCACAGGAAATCTACATATATACACACACCTTATCTCACCTCCCTCTCCTCCAATCACAAGCTAGCATCACAACCTCACCACTATCCTACACGTTACTTTCCATCTCATCCTTCCAACACCTCCTACTCTCACATGCATGCATTAATTAGGTTAAGTAAGTTTAGTTTAATTTAATTATGATGTTTAGTTTAGGTTATTACAATCTACCCTCCTTAAAAGAATTTCGTCCGCGAAATTCGAAACAACTGACTTACCGAAACAACTCTGGATACTGCTTCCTGACATCCTCCTCGATCTCCCAGGTAGCCTCTCTGTCAGTGTGATGCTGCCACCTGACCTTCACCATCGGAATCGCTCTCCTCCTGAGCTGATGTACCATCTGATCCACAATCTCAACTGGTCTCTCATCTAATGATAAATCCTGCTGGATCTCCGGTACTGATATCTCTATCACATGAGCTGGATCGGCCACGTACTTCCTCAACATAGAAACATGGAAGACGTTGTGAAGTCCTGCGAACTGTGGTGGTAGTGCAATCCTATATGCCACCTCACCGACCCGATCCAATATCTCAAAAGGTCCGACATATCTCGGACTCAGCTTCCCCTTCTTCCCGAATCTCATCACCCCTCTGGAAGGCGAGATCTTCAGGAAGACATGATCTCCTACCTCAAAAGTCAGCTCACGCCTCCGCGTATCAGCATAACTCTTCTGCCTGCTCTGCGCCGTAGCTAGTCGTCTCCGAATCACGTCGACCTTCTCTGAATACAACTGGATAATGTCAGGTCCAACTAGCTGTCTCTCGCCCACATCACTCCAGCATACCGGCGATCTACACGGTCTCCCGTATAATGCCTCATAGGGTGCCATCCCAATACTCGAGTGGTAGCTGTTGTTGTAGGCGAACTCGATCAACGGCAAATGCTCATCCCAATGTCCTGCCCAGTCAAGTGTACACGCTCTCAGCATGTCCTCCAAAGTCTGTATCGTCCGCTCTGACTGGCCATCTGTCTGTGGGTGGAAAGCTGTGCTAAACTTCAGACGTGTCCCCAGTGCTCTGTGTAGACTCTCCCAAAATCTCGAAGTGAATCTGGGATCTCTGTCTGAAATAATACTGACTGGTACGCCATGAAGTCTGACAATCTCCTCAATATATAACTTAGCTAGACCCTCCAGAGCAAGAGTGGTCTTAATAGCTAAGAAATGCGCCGACTTGGTCAGTCGATCGACTATAACCCAAATCGCGTCGTGGAATCTCCGTGTCTTCGGTAGCCCCGTAACAAAATCCATCGTCACGTGCTCCCACTTCCACTCGGGCAACTCAATCCTCTGCATCTGCCCTGCTGGTCTCTGGTGCTCGATCTTCACCTGCTGACAGACCAAACACTTCGACACGAAGTCTGCAACGTCCTTCTTCATACCTCGCCACCAGAAGTTCCGCTGCAGATCTTTGTACATCTTGGTGCTCCCTGGATGAATGGAATATCTCGATCTGTGTGCCTCCTCCATGATATCATGTCTCAGGTCCTCTGTCTTCGGCACCCAGATACGGTCTCTGAATCTCAGACCTCCATCCACTCCAACTCTGAAGTCTGACTCATCTCTGGCAGCTAACTGTAACAAACTGCTCAACTCCTCATCTGTAGTCTGAGCACGAATCACTGCTGATACTGTCTGAGGCTCTACTCTCAATCCGGCAATCACTGCACCCTCAGAGCTATCTGCAAATGGCCTCCACTCTGCTAGAGACTCCAGCAGTCTCCACTCCTGAATGCATAGGCCTGCTACTGATACCTCCACCTTCCGGCTCAAAGCGTCTGCAACTGTGTTCGCCTTCCCCGGATGGTAAGAGATAGTGAAGTCATAGTCCTTAATGAACTCAAGCCATCTGCGCTGCCTCATGTTCAGCTCCTTCTGCGAGAACAGGTACTTCAGACTCTGATGATCTGTAAACACCTCGAACCGCTCGCCATAAAGATAGTGTCTCCAGGTCTTCAGTGCATGAACCACTGCTGCTAACTCCAAATCATGTGTCGGGTAATTCCTCTCATGGACCTTCAGCTGTCTGGATGCGTACGCGATCACCCTCCCGTGCTGCATAAGTACACATCCTAAGCCAATCCCTGAAGCGTCGCTATAAATCACGAATCCACCCGTGCCACTCGGCAATGATAAAACTGGTGCTGTGGTCAACAGTCTCTTCAGCTCCTGAAAGCTGTCCTCGCACTTCTGCGACCAAACAAAAGTGACTCCTTTCTGCGTCAGAGCTGTCAGTGGTGCTGCCAATCTCGAGAAGTCTTTGATGAAGCGACGGTAATAACCCGCCAGTCCAACAAAGCTCCTAATCTCCGTCACGCTCGTAGGGGTCCTCCACTGTGTCACCGCCTCTACCTTCGCCGGATCCACTGATATCCCCTCTGCCGATACAATGTGTCCGAGGAACGCCACTCTGTCCATCCAAAACTCGCACTTTGAGAACTTAGCATATAACTGCTGAGCCCTCAAGATGCTGAGTACAATCCTCAGATGCTCTCTGTGCTGCTCCACATCTGGTGAATAGATCAAGATGTCATCCACGAAGACAATCACAAATATATCAATGTACTGCCTGAATGTCCGGTGCATCAGATCCATGAACGCTGCCGGAGCATTCGTCAATCCAAATGGCATCACCAAGAACTCATAGTGTCCATATCTCGTCCTGAAGGCTGTCTTCTGGATGTCCTCATCTCGGATCCTCAACTGGTGATATCCTGAACGCAGGTCAATCTTCGAGAAAACCTTCGCTGACTGCAGCTGGTCAAAGAGGTCCTCAATCCTAGGTAAGGGATACCTATTCTTCACCGTCACCTGGTTCAGCATCCTGTAGTCTATGCACATCCTCAAGGATCCGTCCTTCTTCTTCACAAACAAAACTGGTGCACCCCAAGGCGAGACGCTCGGTCTGATAAATCCAGAGTCCATCAACTCCTGCAACTGCTTCTTCAACTCTGTCAACTCAGCAGGTGCCATCCGGTATGGAGCCTTCGACTGTGGTGTAGTGCCGGCTACCAACTCAATGCCGAACTCCAACTCCCGGTGTGGTGGTAAACCTGGAATCTCCGCTGGAAAAACATCCGCGAACTCCTGCACCACCTCAATGTCCTCTAGCCTCTGGGACTCTGCCTCCGCAACCACAAGCGTCGCCAGAAATGCTGCACATCCCTGCTGTAACAGTCTCTGAGCTCTCACAGCAGATACAATAATGCGACCCCCTCTGCTTCTGATCCCTCTAATCAGAATATCAGGCAAACCCTTCCTCGGGATCAAAATCTTCTTCTCACGGCACAAGACTCGAACATCATATTGGGACAGCCAATCCATCCCAAGTATGACATCAAAGTCCTCCATCGGTAGTAAGACCAGGTCTGCCGGAAACTCCTGATCTCCCGAAACAACCGTGGCGCCGGGGACAAATCTCCCCACAGTGCCCACCAGACCCAGGGGTGTGCTGACCTCCAAAGTGGCAGTCAACATCGCAAGGGTACAGCCCAACACTCCCGCAAATCGCTCTGAGATGAACGAGTGTGTCGCGCCACAATCAAATAACACCCTAGCTACTGAACCTGCGATAAGAAGTGTACCTTCCACGACAGCGCCTCCATCACGAGCCTCCTCTGCCTGGATGGTATAAACTCTGCCGGTGCGCTGCCCCTGCTGTGGTCTGAAAGGTGGTCTACCTCCGCCTCCTCCTCTGCCTGGTGCGGGTAAACCCGGTGGTCGGCTCGGCCCAGCTCCTCGGCTCGGACAGCTCCTGATAAAGTGACCCATCTGGCCACAACCATGACACGCTCCGGGGGTGAAGCACGGCCCGGAGTGAAACCTCCCACAAGTACCACAAGGCTCAGGTCGTGGTACTGCAACTCCTGCTCCCTCGTATCTGGGCCTCTTGCCCGGATTCCCTCCAGTCTGACCTCCCGGCCGCCCAGAGAATCTACCCGATGGCCTCCTCTCATCCTGGTAGTTCTCTCTGTAGTCACGATCAAGAACAGTAGCACTCTTCACCGCATCAGCTAATGTGCGTGGCATGTGTGTCAGCACCTTCGTCCTCAACTGCTTCCGGAGCCCTCGGACGAACTTCCCTGCTCTCTGCTCCTGCGTAACGTACATCTCGGGACAGTAACGCTCAAGGGCGTTGAACTTCCCGATGTAGCCTGCCAGGGTCATGTCTCCCTGCTGAAGACTCAGAAACTCCTCTCTCTTCTCGTCCTGAACATGCTGCGGAAAATACTGCTCGTTGAACTCGCCAACGAACTCCTCCCAGGCTATATCATCTCTGTCCGCAAACACCACTGCAGATGTGGACCTCCACCAGTTGGACGCAGCACCGCCCAAAACATAAGTAGCCAGGCCCACTCTCGCCTCTGGAGGACAACCAATAGCACTGAAGATCTTCTGCATCGTGAAGATCCACTCCTCCGCAGCCTCCGCGTCGTACTGCCCCAGAAAGGTAGGCGGATGCTGGCGCATAAACCGGTCATGCATAGCGCCAGTCCCCGTCTGCCCAGTCTGTGCTGTCTGCTGCTGTAGCATCTCCGTCAGACGTCCGACCGTATCGAACAACGTCCGACGCTCATCCTCCCAAGCCTCATCCCTCGCAGTCTCACTCTCACCGCGAGTATGGGCAACCGCCTTCTCCCGTCTAGGAGGCATCTGCCAAAGGAAACAAGACAATATCAATATAATCTGTGCATGCATGATCCTCTAGACCTAATTCCTAACTCAAAGGTGGTTTCTTTGGACAAGTACGCCGAGATCAACGCTCTGATACCAAATTGTAACGTACCCGAAAACAGCGGAAAATTTAAACAATAATAAAGACCGTCAACGGTCAACACTGGACACGTCACGGGAAAATAACCAACATATATATATAAAATATATAATGTACAGACCCACGTGGAAGTCAACTATACAGACTATACCGACTGACTGTGATTACAACAAAAGCTATACAACATGTAATCACCTCAAAAGAAGAAGACACTACAGGATCCGATCTCGGGGGTACCGTCCTCGGTCACCACCTCAAACTCTAACCCTGTTCGCTACCTGAAATGCAAACAACAAACATGCCTGAGTTCCCTGCAGGAACCCCGTATACCAAACCTCCTAAAATATAAAAAGGAATTAAATACAATGCAATGCTATGCACATGATCATCCGCCTCGGGCCCACAATAATGCCCTCACCGCCTCCGCGGCACTGAACCACTCCTGTCACTAGGGTCAAGTCAGTCCACCGCTGCCTCACAAGGGTCAGTCGACACCACTGCTCCCCAAAAAGTGCAGGAAGGAACCCCCGGTACACGCCGCACCCAAGGAGCGAGTCAGCCCGCCGAATACACAACTCGGGTCAGACGACAGCCACTGCTCCCCCAAGAGTCGCCTAGCGCGCACCCTGCCGGAACATCCTCGGCCTACCGCTAAACCCTCGCAAACTGCCCAAGGTTTACGGTACACATCCCTCACACCCCGCTCGGTAAGAGAGGAAAAAGGTACAACAATAATACGCCTTCGTCGAAGGTGAAATCCGTAGCTCTCAAAGCCGGTAATCAACCGTCGCCTCGGAGCCGGTAGTCGACCTGACATCGACGGATCGCGTGTGGATAAATCCACCAACCTGCGGCAGATCGGTCGACCGCTACAAGCACACCGGTCGACCGGTCCCCCACACAGTACACAGTACTGTACAAACAAATCTACCGGTCGAACCACGCCAACCGAATTACCGACCAATCGGTCGAACAAAAGTCATCTAGCGGTCGACCGTTTGGAAGGTCTACGCTATACAATTTTATATAATATATATATCCGACCGGTCGAACCAAGGGGCCGTTCGACCGATAACAGGACTTTCAATATTTTGCCCAAGTCTCGTTCGGTCGACCGGAACTGAAATACAGTTCGACCGAAACAACACAAGCACTCTACCGCTTAATTAAATGCTCAGTCGGTCGACCGAAAGTTAAAGAGCGGTCGACCGTTTTGATGGTCAAAGCTCCCAACCGACTTAGCATCGAATGGATCGGTCGAACAAGGTAAAGGACGTTCGACCGTTTAATAAGTCAAAATCCCCAACCGACCCATTCTCATCGTTATTCGGTCGACCGGCTGAGTGGTCCCGTTCGACCGATAACAGCATATCCCCTTTTTCCCGCACAAATCTGGCATAACGGTCGACCGTCTAACGACATCGTTCGACCGTTCGCAGGTAAACAACAATATAATAATAGGATCGGTCGACTGCCCACAGGCACCGGTCGACCGATCGTCGTCTTCAACCTCTGAATTGGTTGAATTCCGACGGGGAATTCGACACCAACGTCGATCCCCAACACTCACAAGGCACAAGTGAGTTATATTGAAGATTTGGCATACCTTTTGGTCGAGTGAAGAAGCCTCCCGAGCTCCCTTCAAGACTTCTTCTCTTCTTCTTCCTTTCTTCTTCTTCTTCTTCTTCTTCTTCTTCTCTCCTTACTGCCTCCTCCGACTCACCTCACTTCTAATATCCTTATCCAGCCAAAACCTTCTCCCGCTTCACAGCAAATCTACATATATACACACACCTTATCTCACCTCCCTCTCCTCCAATCACAAGCTAGCATCACAACCTCACCACTATCCTACACGTTACTTTCCATCTCATCCTTCCAACACCTCCTACTCTCACATGCATGCATTAATTAGGTTAAGTAAGTTTAGTTTAATTTAATTATGATGTTTAGTTTAGGTTATTACAGGTCTGGCGGCGGAGGAGCAGCCGGAGAGGCAGAGGAATGGGTTTCCGTCGAGGTCCCCGACGGGGAGCTTGGAGTAGAACGGCGACGTCGGGAGGTTCCCGGAGAAGTTGTTATGGGATAGGTTGAGAGACACCAGGTTCTGGAGGTTGGAGAGGGGGTGGAGACCGCCGGAGAGGTTGTTATATGAGAGGTCGAGCACGCCGAGCCGGACGAGCTCCGCAAACTCGGGAGGGATTTCGCTGGAGAGATCATTACAGCTTAAGTTGAGAGCGATTTCCAATCCCGGAATATTCCCGATCGTTGCCGGGATCAGACCGGAAAGCAAATTTTGGCTTAAGTCGAGGAGCTGAAGCTTTTCGCAGGATCCAATTTCGGGGGGAATTGGACCGGAGAAGTTGTTGTTTGAAAGGATGAGCTTCGTGAGGAAGGCGAGGGATTCGAGCTTCGGAGGGAGCGGTCCGTCGATGTTGTTGTCGGAGAGGTCGAGGAATTGGAGGGCGACGAGTTTGGAAATCGCCGGCGGGGGGAGCGCTCCGGTAATCCGGTTGGAATGCAGATCGAGAAAGGTGAGATTCGTGCACCCGCCAATCTCCGTCGGGATTACGCCGGTGAGACGGTTGTCGCCGAGATCTAGGAAGCTGAGTTTCTTCAACATTCCGATCCCCGCCGGAATCCCCCCGGTAAGGTGGTTCTTATTCGCCCGGAATCTGACTAATGACGAGCAATGCCCGATTGTCTCCGGTATGTGTCCGGATAACTCGTTGCCTAACAGCAGTAGTTTCCCGAGACTCGAAAGCCGGAATATTCCTTCCGGAATTGCCCCGGTGAGGCTGTTCTGAGAGAAATCAATGGCTTCCAGATTCCAGCAGTTGCCTATCTCCCGTGGAATGCTCCCTTCGAGCTTGTTCTGCCACAGGTACAGCAGCCGGAGGTTCGGTAATTGTCCGAGCTCGGCCGGGATGTCTCCGTCTATTGCGTTGTTGTCGAGTTCCAAATTGGTGAGATTCCCGCACCGCGAGAGCTCCCGTGGGATTGGACCGGAGAGCTCGTTCACACTTAGCTGGAGTTCTTGCAGACTGGAGAGGTTGCCTATGCCCGGCGGGATCGTCCCGGTGATCGTATTCATCGAGAGGTCGATCACCGTTAGGTCGCCGCAGGCTCCGAGTTCGGGTGGGATAACGCCGACCAGACTGTTCTGCCATAGGAGTAGATTCTTCAGCTTCTTCAAATTCCCGATCTCGGACGGAATGGAACCGGAGAGGGCGTTCTCGTAGAGGTAGATGTTCTGGAGCTCCTCGCATTGGCCTAATTCCGGTGGAATCGGACCCGAGAGAAGAGCTGTGTAGATGGCCAGAGTCTGTAATTTCTTCAATCTCCCCAACTCCGATGGGAGCTTTCCGGAGATGCTTGTCTCGGCGAGTCCTAGCATAGTGAGATTAGTGCAATCTCCGATTTCCGGAGGCAGAGGGCCGTGGAGGTTCTTGTTGCCGCCGGCACGGATGATCTCCAAGCTACCTAATTTCCCAATTGACGCTGGGATTACTCCATCGAGTTGGTTGTCGTAAATGACAAGCCACTGGAGAGATGTGAGGTTACCGATATTATCCGGGATTGGCCCCTGAAGTTTGTTTGTGCTAAGGAAGATCTTCTCGAGCTTGCTGGATGACGCGAAAAGCTCGACAGGTATTTTGCCGGTGAGGGCGTTGCTGCTAAGGTCTAGTTCGGTGAGCTGGGATAGACTACCTAATTGTGGCGGAATCGGTCCAGAGAGGTTTGCTCCGGAAAGGCTGACCCTTGCCACTTGGTCGGCATTGCAGAAGACTCCGTTCCACCGGCACGGGTTGGGATCTGCAGGGTTCCAATTCAACATTGCTGGTATCGAACCGCCGAGGTCTGTCTTCCATGACAAAAGCAGCTTTCCTTGGTCGTCGATTGCAAGAGACGCATTGAATAGCAGAATAGATATGACCAACAGAAACGTAAGGCGATACTTCTCTTTCTTCTTCTTCTTCCACGAATCCACTGCACTAGGCATTACTATACCTGTAGTGTTAGACAAATATTTGGTTGTCACTATAACTGTTGCTTTCTATGGGAGCTTAATTGACATAATGAGGAAGGGTTGAGGAAGGGTTGAGGGGGAGATTTGTGGTGGATGGTTTTTGCTGAATTTTGAACACAAATGGAAGAAGAGGGAGAAGATATGGATGGTCTTTACTTGTTATTTTTTAAGAAGGATTTGCTACTTGTGATTGGGTGAGTGTGGGAGTGTAGAGAAAGACCCAGAGTTTCTGGATCCAATACACATGCATACAGCTAGGCCATGATGTGGGTTCAGAGATGTGGAATTTTAAGATGGTATGCTCTCATTTGTTTATAGGTGTTTGTCTGAAGTGCAGTGTTGTCTAACTGGCCATTAACTTTAGGAAATTAGTCTGATTGTAAAGCTAAGAAATGGTGGTGAAAATTTTACTGAACTATAAAGCCTTCCTCCACTTTCTTTGCAGGTAAGAAACTTGGAAGAAATTTACAGTTAGTATCACTACATATCATGTGGGTGGGTGAGAGACTAGATTATGTAATGAAATGTCTGCTAGAACAAGTACAATTGAACCTAGTTTGCAGGCTATCTTCCCATCCCATATATATTTGCCTTCTCAGTGATTGTTCCACTTCTGCTACATATGGCCCATTGCCCTAAAATCTAGAAGCTTTGCCCACCATTTTCCTCAAAATCTGATTTCTGCACCCCCCCCCCCCCCCCCCCCCCCCCCCCCCCCCCCCCCCCCCCCCACCACCACCAATCCGTAGAGCCCTGAGCCTGGGATGTGAAACTTAGTGCTTGCTTCTATGGGGTTCCACTAACTTGCAACTTAATGACAATTAATCCTCTACCTTTACTGTACAGTTTGATTTTAGCTTTACCTAAAGAGGTGGATTAGGAATCATGGATTAGTCTTTAGGCAGTAGTAGTACTCTCCCACGTTAAAAAAAATAACACAAGCACATGCTACCCTGAGGCTTCATGTAAGATATCAATAACAACTCTACTGGTAATTGTCTATATTTAACAATATTAAAAATAAGTAATGCATATTAAACTGGAAGAACAGCAGTCCTTAATCTTATATATCATGTGACATGCACGATCTGTTCCAAACTTTATATTTCTGGTTAATTAGTACACTGCATGGAAAAAGTCCAAAACAAGAACAATTCAAAACTGTTGTGCACTCCATATGAAATGTTCACATGGCATACACAACCAGCATCGTGTTGCAGTCCTCAGACCATATGCCATCTAATACCCATTAAGCTTACTACATCCACATGGTGTTGGGTTTTTGGATCTGATGGCAATATATTAGGTGAACCGTTTCAGCAGTGAATATTTCTATTTTATCCTACAAGTTAAAAATATTAAATTGAAGAGTCCTGAAGACTGGTGTGGATTTGAAAGTTAGTAGAGAATCTGTGCACATGGTAATGTGCTTTTGTAATAGTTAATTTGATTTGATTTCTGGATCAATTTATGTCGTGCATGGCAAATAGTTTAAGACATGTTTATGAATTCAGTAGAGATTTCAAGATAAGTAGGATCATGATTGAACAAAAAATCATCACTTGTCTCAATCATTGTGAAGAAGATGGCATGGACATGCAGAAGGTTACTCAAGATCTTCATCACACAACTTGATTGAATGGGATCAATTTCGTTTTCGAAATTATACTCTCACCTGACTTGTACTTTTCATCTGCACTATTGGAAGGAAGTAATCCACCTATAAATTATAATAAAAGAAGCAGCAAACATGTCCCTAATGTAGCAAATGGCCAAGTGCAATCCCACATCGTTCAAAAGTAGATACGAAGAACATTATCATGAAGTTTATTGACAATAACATTGTTCACTTATTTACTTGGGTTTCGAAAAGATAATAAACCAATTAATTGAATTTCTCGTGATACCAGAACGGACTAGTTTACTTGCAGGGGAGGTGGGTTTGACTAATGCATTTCCATCTATTTCATCAACTCTGAGACACAAATAGTAATCTTGTGTCACTTGTGTGATTGTGTCTCGTAGTCATAGGTTAAAATTTAAAAGATGTTGTAATACAGTTGTCTACAATTGTTCCCCAAGTGCTTCAATTTTGAAGAGATAATAAACCTACCAAATATCATAAACCTTAAACAATTAAGCTCCAAACCACCCATCACTCTCATTTGTCCCCCTATATCAATGTTCAATTAGTGTTGTGAAATGTTTTTACTCGAGTTTAGGAAGTTTTTGGATTCATCATATCCAAATATTCCTAGACAAAGAGAAGGCACCATGTTGCTACTGGCCCTTGAGTGGGGTATTCTATTAATTAGTTGAGCTGATGCAGACACTTTGGTGGGATTCTAATGGCTTAAAGTCAAGAACAAAATTATCCCAACATCTTGGTTGTTGATTGGCTAAGTTCAGATTGTGTCCCCACCTAACTAGCTATTAAGGTCCACTAGATGGACCATGGCCTGATGTTTTTTGTACTAATATTCATGTGCCATGTGATGCTTTATATCAACACAGATGTGTCTGCTTTTTTAGATCAAAAATTGATACAAATGCACAAATGAGGTGAAGAAATGTCTATAAAATGTCAACAAGGACTTTCTGTCCATTTGATTTTTGCATGGTTTTGTTCAAACACCACTTAAAATGATTGTTGTCAACGTAGATTGAGAAAACTAAAACACAAATTGTTGCAAAAGAATGGTCTGCTTAATTATATTTGGCCATCACTGACTTTATTTTATTATTCTAGTATCTACATCATCTTTAGATATCTATTCCATTTTTCTTTGACGACAAAACTAAGTGCTTGAACTAAGGTCCCACCATGCTATACTGGAATGTTGCTTATTATCCGGAGTAGGCAACCGATTTTGCCACCTTTATTTCCAAAGTTATGATCTGTGGCCAAATTTCCCACCAAAAACACTTAAAAAAATTCAACTTCATAATTCCATTTGGCTATTTGCTACATAGAAAACATCCACGTTCTCAGAAACATCAATAATTGCATGTGCAATAATCTTAATTTATGGGACAAACAAGATTTGAATGGACAGTTTCCAAAAGAAATACCATGAACTCATACACTCATTTGAAAAAGAGTCAGTGAGATGTGATGATAACTTTTAATAGCATACTATATAAACATAAATTGTATTGCTCTCAGCTTTTTTAGTTGATGGCAGGAAAGGTGAAAGAGGAGTCCGGCATTTAAGATCACTGTCTGCTAAACTTTTCCTCTCTTTTTAGCATTTCATGCGTTTTAGTTGTTCTGTCTTTTGCAGTTCATTATTGGTAATGCAAATTCCTTTGTAAATGCACATCAACATCTATCTACTTCTGTCTTAGATCAAGCTTTTTAGTGTTGGCTATATTTGCAATGAGCTTGTTGGAATTTTACATTTACCTGCCCAAGATTAGACAAGATGAGTGGTGGTAATGTGATCATTCAAATCACACCTCATTGTTGCAGGATTTCTTTCTTTCTTGGGAGAGTGAACATGACATGTTTTTATTAGGCCATCTTTAATGGTGCCTGGCTACCCTCGGCGTCCTGGTTTCTATAACATGTCAGTTTCTCTTTCTACCACGTCATATCAGTCCACCCACCTCCAAATTTCTCTTAACCATGCCCTGAAACTCCCCAAACCGTTAAGTGCGCTTAACACATATTTTGTTGGTGGCATTAATGATTTAAATCATGAGTTGCAACTATCAAAGCTGAAACTATTTGTTTTCTTCTACCTAAAGAAACCTTTACTGCTTGAAAAAAAACTTTGCTTTCCCTAGGGAAAAGTAAATTCCTTGTTTTCATCAAGATTTTCATTCTGTTACTGAGAACATCAATTGAATGTTCCATCATATGATTTGGTTCTTTCAAGTATCAAGATCCACCAAATGAACTAGTCTGGGTTAATAAGTTAAAATTCATCTTACTCTAGAAACTTTGATACCGTAACCAATGCTTGGTTGCACTATTCTTCGCCATCACTACCATTGTGTGATCGACCTATTAAGTTAAATAACTGACGAACTGATGCTATTACAGACTTGTTGTTCTTGCTACTTCATTAGTACTTAGTGGGGAGAATTTTTTTAAGTGAGCTCAATGTGAGATCAAATATGGTTGGTCTGATAACAGACATGCAACTTTTTAAAATACAAGTACTTAAGTGGAAAATAGTACTACCACAAAGTGTTTTACAGTTTTAATTTTGAAAAATATAGCATTGCGGACGGCAGTTTCAAATTTCAGATTTTGAAGAACACTTGCATTTTAGCAACAGTTAGCAGAATAAAATGGTAACAAAGGTTTTATCGGAAGGAAATGGTTGAAAAGTTTTTTCTTTATGACCCAACACGAAATGAATGTTCAAGTGTCAGAGACACTGACCTATAGTATCAAGTTTCCCAGGTCAGAATCCTGCAATGTCAGGATCCAAAATTCAAATACCAACCTAGAGTAGAAATGCCCATTAACTAAGCTGTCTTAAGATATACTGATTACATAAATGGATCACATAATTATTCACAAACATTGCGAAGATTGATAAGTGTCGTAATTTAACATTTTTATCTTCATTCTGGACAACACTTTACGAAATATGTCATACCATTTACTACCAAAATCCAAATCTAGTGATTCAAGATGTAGTGGAAAGAATACTTTAAAAGGTAAATATTTGTGTGTAACGTCCTCGAACAGCGGAAAATTTTAAATTTTAAACATACAAACAACGGAGGACATTACCAAGAAATACACTAGGTGCACCAACGTATATATATATATACAGATCTGAGTTTACAACAAGAGGTGATTACATCAAAAGCTATAAGATAAAATATACAACGTAATCACAACGACCTCAAAAGGAGGGGAAAGCAGGATCTGTCCCAGAAGCTCTCCTCCGCAGTCACCACCCCTCCTAACGCTGCTCACGGCCTGAAAGCAGACAATAAATGCCTGAGTTTCCAGAAGGAAACCCAGTATGCCAAACCCTAACACATATATGAACAATAATGAAATATGTAATGAATAATGAATAGCACACAGACACGATCCGGTCTCAGGGGTCCTCTCACCCCAACCCACCAACACACTCGTGCACACACGGCACCGCCGGTACAGTCACGGCCACACCACCGGGTCTCAAGGGTCCTCTCACCCCAACCCCACAACACACACGTGCACACAAGGCACCGTCGGAAAATCATCGGCCACGGGTCTCAAGGGTACTCTCACCCCAACCCCACAACGCACGCTACTCATACCACTATCGGGCGACAGTCCGTGCCGTTGCCCAAGAGGCCGGAGAGACGAGCCACTTTCAAGTGTACGAGCACCTAACTATCGGGCGCCAGTCCGTGTCGTTGCCCCCCGTGAGGCCGGAGAGACGAGGTGCCGTCAAGTGTACTCATAAAACCACGAATCCGCCAAAAACAGCAGAAACGGTCGAACGAAAACTGTTAATCGGTCGACCGATTCTCACCTAGAGAACTGGCCCAACCGAAAAAACCCGCCAATCGGTCGACCGGCAAAGGGGGCCCGGTCGACCGAAAAGCCCCAGTAAGAAAACATTTTCGCAAATCAAACACCAACGGTCGACCGACCCAACACTCACGGTCGACCGAAAACCTCCAGTACAAACCTCCAAACAAACGATCTCCACGGTCGACCGAAACAACACTACCGGTCGACCGGCCAATAAGTTAACTTAAACGCCGGTCGGACGAAGTCAACGAGCGGTCGACCGTTTAGATGGTCAACGCCCCCAACCGACCTACAACAGTACTTTCGGTCGACCGGCAAAGGGGTCCCGTTCGACCGAAAAGCACTAGGACGTCTTCCTCTTGCTAAAATTGCACAACCGGTCGACCGCCCAAAGGGCATCGTTCGACCGGTGCAAGGGAATCACCCAAAAATACACTACGACCGGTCGACCGAACCCATAATACCGGTCGACCGATTTTAGTGCAGAAACCGTTGTGCAGGTCCGACGAGCCAAAACGGCCTACCGTCGACCGCTCCCACTCCCACACTAATGATAGGTGAGCTTGAAAGCAAGTTTGACATACCTTAAGGCTTGAAGAAGCCTTGGAAGAAACCACGGTGAGCGCCTCCTCGCGAAACCTCCTCTCCTCCGGCGAACACTACGAGCGACGATCTTCGCTCCTCCGGCGACTCCAACAGCGACCCTCGCCTCCACCGGCACCGAAGAAACTCTAGGGAGAGAGAGAGGGACGAGTGAGAGAGAGATCGTGAGAGAGGGAGAGAGTGAAGAGTGAGGAGGAGAGAGAAAGATCTAACCTTATATACAAAACCCACATTCGATCTCAACCGTCCATCTCAATCCACCACTAATCCTCTCCTAAACAAGATTAGCACAATAAGCAAGGGTTAGGATATTACATTGTGTCTCTTAAAACTTACCAATTTCTGATGATACGATGGTGAAAACATGTAGTAAGACATAGTCTTTGGAAACTGGAAAATTGATCGATAATCGATAATTTGTCCATAATTTTCTCATCTAATATCCAAATAAGATGATTCAAGACTCGTTACAAAGATAACACACACAATTTTTATATTTTACATATTTTCAAATTCGGAACCTGATGGGCTTGTAAAGTGCGTGAAAGACTGCTGAATTAAGAGGAAAGAAAACTCTACTTGTGTTGGCTATATAAAAGGATGGGGAAATGAGAGAATCGTTGCTCATCGTCAACCCTATCTCTCTTGCTTTTTTAATTTTCAGAAATGTAATGAAAAAAATTTCAGAGTCTTGAAACAATAAAAGTTGTCATCTTCCCCTACTTGTTGTGTCTTTTGTTCTAGTATTATTATTTTGATGTTAGCAAAGTTTTTTTAATTGTTGATTTATTTGTAGTATTTCATTTTTTCTCTTTTTAATCATGTGTTTCTCATGTAATTCTCCCTATGTCACGCACCGCAATGAGTGGCTAGCCCTTCGTGGAATGAGGTAGATGGATCATATTGATAAGAATGAAATGATTGAAAAAGTGAACTTTAAAGTGTAGTTGTTCTTATTGTTGTTAATCTTTTGTTTGTTTTATTTGAGTGAATTTAACTATATGTGTTTTATAACAGAAATCTTAAGAACAAAGATTTCATAAGAATATACTACTTAATCGTGTTAAATCTAAGTTTGTAGTAAATTTTGATTACTTAAAAATATGTTTTATGTGATGCCTAGTTTCTATAATCTAATTTTTTTTTTTTTCTGAACATTGAATTCTTATAAATCTTAAATCCATATACATTATCTCTAATTTTAATATATGAATTCTCATATCAAGTATTCTTAGTTTAGCTTAAATTAAATCGTTAGGTGCACGATTCATTAAAAAGAAAAGAAAAAATCAACTTCTCTCCACCACAGATTTTGCAAGCATGTTCGTTTAGTTGCATAAATCATTTAAATTGACTACAACACTGTACACTAAGAGTTAATTTTATTAGCGTTCAAAAACTTCAAATACAAAGAAAAGGAGTTCCGTATCTACATAAACATGTTCCTGTTGTTGCAACAAGCGCAGGGAGTGGAGTTCTAACTTCTACTGTCAGCAAGAAAACCTTTGAGAGAAAGAAAAAGGTTTTCATTGGATTCTATTGTTTTATTGTTATAATATGACAATCACTGACTATTTTAAAGTTGTCAACAGCTATCACATGAGTGATGAGCTCATGAGACCATTAAGTACAACTCATTTGGAACACAACAGAAGCTACATATCATCAAGTTTGCTATCTCCTTGGACTTAAGTCCTTATCTGACATGCTTAGCCACTAATAAGTGATTAATCGTATAAATATGTTGATGTAATACGCTCTAAAATTTTAAATCAGATGCTTTGAAACTTTTGCTCATATATTGTCATGGGGTTAATTTTGTAGCGAAGTGTGTGATTAGTTAAATTGTTATGATATATCTTAAGTACGCTGAAGTTCAACTTAACTTAATGAACTAGTTGGTTTTGGAGCTAAACTTTTTCCACCGTCGAGCTCAAAAGAAACCAATACGACTGCACTCTTTAGATATTAGGATTTTGGTTTAATCTAGATTTAAAGGAAAACATATGTATTTGACCAAAGAAACGCAGCCTTACACTACATAGTGCAGTTTTTTTTTGTTTTTTTTTGGCCTACACTACATATGAACATAGGAAACATTTTTCTTCTTTTCCTCATAATTTTTTTATCCAACAAGGAAAATGAATACTCTCGAACTTGTCTTCCTTTACGTCCCCTAAGTTGTTAGGTTGACTAACATACGTATTCAGTTGACGAATTTCAGTTGACTTATGACATACGTATGTTTCTCTGAGGTGGTGTGTACGTTTATCATTGTCTCCTATATAGACACGCTTAGAAGGTGATATTATTATTTTTCACTTGGCTTACAAGATTATATCAGATGATTACTTGCTGATAGTCTTCGCAACCAGTATAGTCTTTGTTAAGCACTTCAAATTGAAGATACAAGTAATTGCATTTTTTTTATACCAAGGAATCAGGAACATTTTTATTCACAACATGATCAAATGATTTATTTAGAAAGGCACTATCAAAATAACAAAGCCAGAAGGTCAAATTTGTGGTAGAAAGAGATTCAGTCTTTAGAAATAACATTAGTTCTTTCCGACCTTAACCTACAAAAAAAAATTGTGGTAAATATTAGTCTCTACTCAGCATTCTCTCCTTTCTGAATTTTTATTTTACTTCTACGAGGATAAACCGATAAACAAGGATAACCCAATTTTGTTAAGAAAAATACGTAAATTTGTTCGGCTAGTCATGGACTGATGTAGGCCCATTTGCAAAAATAAGGGCTTATTTAAGCCCATTTACTCATTTAATTAGGCAGCACAATCTAAGTGACCATACTTCATAGTGTATTAGCCTGACGATTGACTTTAAATAAATCTCTGTAAAAAATCCACAAGATTTACAAAGTTTGGACATTATATCATAACACGAGGTGGAAAATATTAGTCATACTCTTGTATTCAAAAGGTTATTTAGATTTTAAACTTGTTTCTTAGTTGTTATCTAGTTACAAGTTATTCATTTTTGGGTTAAATGCAGTTTTTAAAGCTAACATAATTCGCCTCATAATTCAAATTAACGGGATAAAAAATGTATTGCATAATCATATTTTTGGATACAATTTTGTTCACTTCATTAATTTTTACCGTACTATATATTACATATAATCCAAGCGAACCTACAGACTAATCTCCTAATCATCCGCTAATAGTCAAAAACTACCTTCAACTGCGGTCTCCATTCTTTTGATGTTCGTTAGAATATGCAATTCCGGAAAACTATAGTCTTGACTTTTGATGTCCTAATTCGTTAGAATAAGTCAAAAACTACAATAGGTTGTTGACTTGTTGGGAAAACAATTCTTTAAGATCATAATTCTGATTTACACAGGGTTGTATATGCAATTCCGGCGAAAAGTTAAGCCACCTCTCCCAAAATCCCAAACCTTTGGTTTCATTTCATCTCGAAGTAAACCCTAACCATCAACCACCCCACTCCTCACCGACCTCCGCCGCGTCTCGCCGGAGTCCTCCTCGAGCTACGTTTCTCTTCCGCTTCCCTAAAACCGTGTTTTCTATCCTTCAGGTGGATCCTCTCACCTTCCCCTTTTCCTCGCCATGTTGATTTCCATTTGTGAACTTTTTGGTGCTAGTTTTTTATGAAAATTATTAATTTCCCAAACAAATGATTTGTGATGCGAAACTAAGAGAACTTGTTCCCGAAAACTAGTTCGCATGGTGAGAACTTGTTCCGGAAAGCTAGTTCGCACGGTGAGAGAGCCGTAGAAACCTGTATGTAATCGGATTTGGACTATTCGATAGAAACCACGACGATTATTGCAATTTGCTCGTTGGCCTTCAAACAACCTTCACTCCTCCACTTCGGCTTAACCCTGCCGCCGTAGGTGATCTTTCATGTTGATGCAAAAGGCGAATTAGGACAACTGTATTCAAAGTGATAGTTGTTTGGGTGACATTCGACTTCTGTGGCGGTGACAGCAGGGAAGAAATATCTTCGTTTGAGTTCTGTTGTCAGATTTTAGGAAGAGCTCGAAAATCTTAGTTTTGGTAGAAAAAAGAGATCCTACTTATTTTCAAACCAGAGTTTTCTAGTAATTAACTCGGTTTTTGTCAAATTATTTTACACCACCCAAACACTCTTTCTTGGAAACATAGATTCTGAAAACTATAGTCGTGAAAAATCTATTTTCATCTAAAGCCATGTTATTTTGCTCTATCCAAACAGGCCCTTGATGTTCTCCGTAAATTTATGGTTATTGGTTCAGATTTATCTTTAAGATTACAAGTTCAGTATGATTAGTTATGTGGATATATTTGGTGTGATCAGGGCATAAAGTTTATGTGATTCTATGTTTATTTTGATTAACCAAGGAGTTGAATGATGTGAGATGTCCAATGCTTCGAAAAAATGGTTGGGACCCCATCATGAATTGATGGCATCTAAACCATAAAAGCAGAACCTATGTGTTTATATTTTTGTCTTCATGGAAAAAAAATGTGTTGTGTTGTGAATCGAAGGTTAATTATTGACCCTTTTTCCATGAAAGAAAAAAAAATGAAGTTAGAAGAAAGTGGACCTGGTGCTACCACAGGATTGATTTTAACGCTTCGTGAAAGGTAGTTGTAACTTCTGTTTGTCTGTTTCAGTGTTTATGTGGACGGTCTTAATGATGTTGATACATTTCACATGTTTTGTTCCCTTGCTATGTTTTTAGTGTACAGATTTACAAGGAGAAGCTTGAAAAATGTGAGGTACTTAATCTAATTTCTGTTTACTTTCTGTAATCAAGTGCCAAATGCCATTTGTCGATTGCCGTAGATTCAAATTGCTGATCCTTTGTTTATGCATGTGTTCCTGAAGTTGAGCATTGTGTCAATTGTTCATTTATGATATTTGGTAGACCATAGAAGGGCACCTGGTTATACTAAACTGAAAAGTTCTGTAGGTTCCATGCTGACCTTTGAACCTGATGTCTTGTTACTTGAACTCACTGAAGTGAGTCTTTTGTCTAATTTTTTTAGGGTTTGTGTAATTAGAGCTTTGACATTTGACTGGGCTTTGTTAAGCCCCCCCCCCCCCCCCCCCCCCCCCCCCCCCACACACACACACACACACACGATCTGACAGAATCCTCGTAGAGGTTATTGTACATACTAGATGTCGTGATAGCTTGTGGCATGAAATGTTTGATGCCATGAATTCACTGTCAACAGAATCCTCCTAGAGGTTATTGTAAATACTAGATGGACAATCGTGATAGCTTGTGGCATGAAATGTTTGATGCCATGAATTCACTGCCTTATCACCCATGCAATTACCAGTCCACCTTATTACCTTATGCATCTTTTGGTTATTTAGGCTGATCTTGAAGTAGAAAAATCAGAGGTTCAGAAGTGGTGTTCAGCATTCCAGAATGAACCAGCCATTCCTGCTGGCACAAATCCAGGTTATACTTTTGTTCCGTCACTTATCTAATATTGTGTTTGATGATTGGTATTGATTGAGCCTTTCGAGTTTCAAGAATCAACCTTACACAAAAGCTTACGACCTTGGATTAGATAATCTTTTGATGGGTCATGTTATGCTATGAAATTTCAACACTACATGAATTACCTGTGTGAAATTAGGAAAAAGTAATTAACAAAACAAGCAGGTAAAGATTGCAATCAATTTCGAATATGCATTGTCAGTTATACTTGTAGCTTCGTATAATTTGCATTTTGAGTTATGACTTTAAAATTGCATGGGCCTCTTGTAATTCTATTGTGGTGATTGGCTTCCATCACAACTGCTTACAGGTAGTTTCTGTGAACCAATTTCTTCCAGGTATTGCATATCAAAACTGTGTTTTTTTAATATCTTGTCTGCTACACGCACCCTGTGCGTAATTTTCAAAGACAGCTCAGTAGATCTCTATGATTGTGAAGAATACTCTCAACTTTACAACCAAAGCTATCTTTCTTGTCCAAGCTAAACTACGTTACTATGTCTAGATTGAAATTTGAAGCTATTAGCCTTGTAGGTCTTAAGCTGTCCCAGATGTTGATTTTCTTCAAGATAGAAGCCGAAGCCATAGTTGTAGTTTCTTTATAGAAGTGATGTTTACTTGTTTGAGTAGGCTTATTTTCACTTGAAATGTTATTATTTCAGAACCTGGGCTGGTGGTAAATTATCTTCGCGGTATAAAATCTTCGGAGGAGTCTCTGAGAGAACAGGTTGTCAACATTTACATAATTCCCGTGGGTTCTGAGAATAATATGTGCAAGATATGTATATTCATATTAATTATTTCTTCAGCTTGAGAAAGCCAAGAAAAGAGAAGCTGCACTTATAGTAGCATTTGCAAAGAAAGAGCAGGAAATTGCTGACTTAAAGGTGAGTTTCCATGTTTGATAATTTTTCATGTTCTTAAAGTAAAGCCAAATTTACAATTTTCATTCCATCAAATTTCATTAGAATTTATTTTATATTGCTATACCTTTTTATTTGGTTATCCCTTAGGTTTTAACAAACGCTGCATCAATCCATTGAGCCTGCAATAACATTAAATTTTAGGGATAAAATTTGGTTGGCAAAGAACTTTATATTCTGTCTCGTCTAGATATTAGAGGATTATGGGTTTATTTTTAAAGCCATGCTGCTAGTAGTACTGTTCGTTGATGTGTATATATATATATATTTAACATCAATGATTGTTCTTGAGGAATAAAGTTTGTGGATGTATATTACCATTTATTCCTTCTCATTCTCAACGAACCTTTTCCTGCAAATGGCCAGTCTGCACTTCGGGACTTGAAAACGCAACTGAAACCATCTTCTGTTCAGGTACATGGTCTAAGCTATGTTTCTATCATTTGAATGCAATATCACTGTGCATCTACAAGGCACATACATCAAAATTCATGTTTCTTATTCTCCTTACTATCTAGTTCTTTGGCATTTTTAGATACTATGACTTTTTGAAGTTCACTGTTAATGCACTAATTGCAATAGTGAACAAATGAAATTCACATTGCTTGATTACAGAATATCCAACTACAAAATGGTCAAATAGACTCTGTTGAATTTCAAAGAAGTTTGGCAATTTGGTATCTGCATCACAACATCAATGAGAACCAGTTACGTGATACATATTTACTATAGGTGATGATTTTTAAAAGAAATATTTTGAAAGTGAAAGAAAAACAATTGCCTTTCTTAACTGTGTAATGGCATCAATCTCCACGTGATTTCTGGGGAAACATCATTTTTTTTATACAAATCATTTTGTTGGTGAATCTTCTTAGGCCAGGAAGTTGCTGCTTGACCCTGCCATACATGAGGAGTTTACTCGTTTAAAGGTGAATTTTTAATCCGTTTACTCTTGCATGCTGACTGTTTGACCTCCAAATTCATGTGGTTTGGTGAACCTCACAAGTTCTCTACTTATGTATTTACATGAGCACTTCAACTTGCTTGTGTATGTACTCCAGAACTTAAATGAGGAAAAAGAGAAGAAAGTAAAAGAGTTGGAAGAAAACGCCAAGGCTGTCAATTTCACTCCACAAAGCAAGATGGGAAAAATGTTAATGGCCAAATGTAGAACGCTGCAAGAGGAAAATGAGGAAATTGGTGCAATGGCCTCCGAGGGGAAGGTAATTTAGTTTTCAAACTTCAACCCTTAGTGCCTTACATATAAGAATTTCCTCTTTTAGGCCCATAGTTTAAGTAGCTGCTATTGCATTGATATGGGTGTTTGGCTGTACTGACTTTTTTTCTCAATGTCAAATATATCCAAAACTTGATGCTAGAGGCAGGATTTGTTTACCAGGTGCATAAGGCTTGTATAATTGTATTTGTCATATATGACCCTCACAGATGCTTATAGTGCATTTTTTGTTATAAGTGGCTGCATAATAGTCGTATGGTTGGCATATTTTTTTCTTTTAGAAATAAATAATATTTTGTTTCTTGCATAATAGCTTTTCCATTCCACACATTGTGCAACCTAAAGCACAATCCAGTGCCGCAAACTTGAGATATGCCAAACTGAAACAAAAAGTACTTTTGTTGATTTTCACCGAGTACTATGTCTACCTTTTTTATGATAGTTTACTTATAAAGTATTAGTTATGGACCTTATGTGTAGTTTAGTTTGATGGCTCAGGTTTCTGACTAAATATAACATGGTTCATACTGTATTTTTTTTTTTGCAACAGTTAATGCTTAACCTTCTTAGAAACATGCTGTTTCTCTTCTTCTTCTTCTTCTTCTTCTTCTTCTAAGCATTAGTATTGCTATGTACAGATCCATGAGTTGGGAATGAAACTTGCTCTACAGAAATCTCAAAATACAGAGCTCAGAAGTCAGTTTGAAGGTTGATTTTCTATTGCCTGTCTGTTTGTCTTTCCATTTCCATTGCCAAATGTTCACACAATTTAGTTGGCAAATTACATATAAAAATGAAACTGTCCATTAAGATTGTTAATTGTAAGTGATCATGCCCACCACCCTGTGCTACAAAAATTACATTATGCTGGCAAATCTTGTTTTGGAGTCCTTATGCCCTCTTTATCACCACAACGGAATGAGCTTAAACATCTACCTTTCCATTTGTTTTTGCCTTCTCCATCATGATAACCCTACACCAGAGCTTCTTTTAATCGACATTATCCTTTTTTACCTGAAGGCTGAAACTGCCTATTTCCGGTTCTCACTTGGATGCTTTGTGACAAAGTATTTTAATATTTCAAAGCTTTATTGTCGTCTCTATTTCTTACTCTTTGAGCAAGGCCTCATTTCTTTTTTAGTGCATAGAATTTTCTCTCTTATTTTAAGAAGTAATTATTTTTAATCTAGAGGTTAGATTCGCTTTGGAAATTGTTTCCAATGGTTGTTGGTTCCTGGTTGCAATCTTGTCTTACATGTCTTACTGTTTTTTTGTCTTTGTCACCAGTGTTATTTAAGCAAATGGAAGGACTGATCCAGGACATGGAGAGGTCCAGCGAAATGGTAACTTTTAAGGATTATTTCCCTCTTTTTGGATAAATAACCTGTAAAATTGTGTTTTGTAATGAATGGATCAACTCTCATTTAAGCCAATGGCCTCAGATCCTGGTTTCACCAAGGAATCACGTGAAAAAAATGTTTAGATGCATTTTGTTTTTCTTATGCTAGTTTGTGGGACATGATTATTGTTAACAATACCAATCTGTGCATCAATCTTTTCTGCTGTTGTGTTTTTGGATGAAAGCATCTTTTAATTGACGACAGTATTGCTAAAACAAAACAATTAGCAATTCATATTCAACAGATATTAACCGATCAAAAAAAAGTTAGTCGACAGATATTAGGTATAATTTTTTTGTTCCATCTTGTGATGTTTAGCAAATTTATGTTTGTTCAGGTGTTTGTTCTGCAAGAGAAACTGGACGAAAGAGACTTGGAGATTAAAAGGCTTAACGAGACACTGTCTCAAAAAGAGCCAGAAATTGGGCAAACAGCAGAAGACGTAGAGGATGAAACAATGGAGGCTGTCCCGGAAGAAAGTAAAAGCGAGCCTGTCGAAATCGAAGTTGACATTTCTCATTGAAATGAATGAATACACCATTTTATATATAAAAAGACATTTCTCATAGAAATGGGTTATTGCTTTTAGATTCCTTGAAGATTTTGTAATGTTGGTATTTAGTCTATTATTAGAGTATTCCAGCCAGCACCAAGGAGTAGGACTTGCTGTGTAATTTGGGCTCTTTACTGTACATGTCGTATGTTAGAATTAGACTACAGGGTTTGTGAGATCACAAGAAACATCCAACCCAATGAGAAAAATGTAGCTGCGGGTCCATATTCTTTACATACCGCCTTGAGGAGTACTGTTTTATTTTTGTTGATAATTGGCCATTTCATGTTTATTAGATAATTCCAAGGCTACGATAACCCACAACCTTGGCAATAGTTACAGAACATAATTTCCGCCATAATAGTTTCCAAATAGGTGGATCAAAATATTACAAACATAACTTTTAAGAGACAGTATCGGAATATTGTTTTAAATCACCAAGTCTTGCTTATGATTCATCGGAGGGATTCTTCCCTGAAGATTCCCATTTCTCTTTCAGCCCGGTGTTCTAACAAACCTGTTCTCCATTTCTGCGTTTCGACGTTTGCGCTGGTGTTCTTCTTCAGCCCATTCCGCAGCATGAGCTTGATAATACGCTTCCATATCCACAATGTACTTTTATGTATAAGGAATATAACCAAGATGGTCAAATAAAATATCTTTAACCATTGCTTATTAAAAGGGTTTCTAAATGATCTAAAGGATTCATCTTCTATGTGCTCATCGTTGTTATTTCCTTGCAAGTCTATTAAATCCCAGGACTTGTATGATAAGCTATCATTGTTGTAAGCAATGGAGTCGCTAACAAGCAACGACTAGATACATGCGTAGGCGGTGGGAACGTTTTTGCGGTGGGGAAAATTGCGTCCACATCCAAACGCACACGAGGGTCACCCAAACGACTTTTACAATACCACAACGGCACAACCTCTTGGGTTTCGCAACTCACAGAAAATGCCATTTAAGAATCTGGGGCTGGGGGTGATGAGCTTCTGCCTAGGGGTGTAATCGATCTCTAAACGAGCGATTAGAGTCTGCTCAAGATCGGCTCGTTAAGGATTTCGAGCGGAAAATTCTGCTCGTGCTCGGTTCGATCTGCTCGCGATTGGCTCACGAGAGGCTCGTTAACTTTTTTTTTGGTATTGAATTCCTAATAATGTTGTCCTAATAAGTAAATTATAAAATTACTTAAGACAAATATAATAATAGTTACTAACACATACTTAAAATTAACACCTAAAATAAAACACAATCTTATAAATTATACGACAACATTAACATCTTATAAATAAGATTATACACTTGGATCAAACAAAATCAACACAATATTAAAATCAAACACAATCTTCTAAATTGTAGGACAACTCACAACATCAACATCTTATAAATAAGATCATCTACCTGACTCAAACCTTAATTTATTTGAACTTTTGGTGTAGAAAAGAATGAGAGAAAAAAATAATAATGAAAAAAATGAAAAGTTTAGTACTAATATGGTTTTGATTCTAATGAGTATTTTGGTTTGGTTTGTTAAATGGATTGTTGGGTTTGGTAAATTAGTTTATTTAATGAGTTTAACACTTTACCGATCGGGTAATTGGATAGAATATTCAGGTTAATCAAATAATTGGATATAGTAATCAGGTTTCGAGCGATAATTGAGCGAGCATTAAGCGAGCAGGGTCTGCTCGTGTTCGGCTCGTTACTAACTGATCCGAGCAATTTCGAGCAAAATCAGAGCAAAATCGAGCGAACATCGAGCGATCTTTCAATCCCGAGCAGAACTTGACAACCCTACTTTTGCCCTAAGGCAACAACAAATTTTTGTTCCCATTTTTACCCCAATACATATATTATTGATTTCCCAATGTAGGTGATCAGTATATTGTATTTATTCAACGTAAGTGATTATATGTATTTTATGAGATATAGGTAATTATCTTTTGTTCCAACCAATGTAGGTAATTATCCGATCTAGTAATTATCCAACATATTACCCCCAAACATACCCCAAGTTTTAGCACAACAAATTTGCCAAACGCACCCAAAATCCACAATTACCAAGTTTTTTTTCTCAACCGCTACGTTGGGTTACCGCCAACGCAAACGTCGGGTGACCCAAACGAAGGCATTGTCTGACGTAATGTCGATGGAATAACTTTAAATAACGTCATAACAGAATTTTATTCATAATAAATTACATAACCACTTCATGACGTATTACTTCCTAGAAGTACGACGACGGAAAAATCATAATGATTTGCCCCTTAATTAGGACATATTCATTTTGCACATCCAGATGATTGTAAGCACACGAGATGAAAATCAAATGTACTAGAACATGTTTCTTGAAAGAGGAACAATGTGGAAATTTCGGTCTTTATTTTTTGTCGGTTGAAGGGGAAATGTTAATGGAATTTCCAAAGAAATTCACAGCAAACGAGACAGAAATGGATACGTTTTAATTCACCAACTTGGGAAATGTACCTAGTACAAATTTCCAATATCACCTTTTTATTAGGTGTACCTTTTTCACATGACACGACACAGACACAAACGATAACAAGATATATAAAAAACATATTTGTGTGTGTGGTTGTTTAGGTTAGTTACGAGATTTTACGAAGAAGTAATATTGTACAATCGGACACCGAAAATAAATGATTACATGGAAAAAACCCACAACTTATATGTAATTGACACATTAAGCAAATTTGTTGCCTAATAATTGTTTTTCATTTGAAATTAATTATTTAAAATATCTAACGACTCAAGAAAACATCAATAGTCCATAGTATTTGACTACGACAAATATAATACACAAAAATACTCAACCGTTCAACACCAAAAGTACACGACAATAATGTCAACAATAAATCATCTTTCCTTTTTCACATTTTCGACGAATTCAAAAATAAAACCGGAGCATTTGAACGGCCCACCGCCGGCCCAAAAGTCGAAGATATATATAAACAAAACCCAAAGTAAACCAGAGAGAGAGAGAGAGAGAGAGTCTTCTTCTTCTTCTTCTTCTTCTTCTTCTTCTTCGAAGCAGATCATGGACCTCTCCTCCCCCGAATTCTCCGACCTCTTCACCCCCAAACCCAACCCCGATCCCCACAACTCCCTGCTAGAAGACCCCATCCTCCCCAGCTACGACTTCCACCCCTCCCGCGCCGTCGGATCCCCCACTATCACCTCCCCGGACTCGTCTAGACCGTCCAGTTCCAGGGATCCCATTGTATGGATCGAATCGTTGTTTTTTTGCGCAAATTTGTGGTTTTGGTTGGATTTGTGTAGGATTGGGGAGGTTATACTGTTTAAGGGATCGGATTTGTAAGAAGTAATCACGTATTTGGAAAATTCCAAGGCGTTGAAAATTGAAATCTAAAGGGGTTATAAATTCAGGAGGTTGGAATCATGAGGCTATTTACTAGGGGCATATTTAGATAGCCCAGAATACCATAGTTTTTTTGTTTTTTGGAAACTGTATTATTTAGAAAATTACAGTTTTCAATCGTTTGGATCACCCTGAGTAATACATTATAAATCTACATTTTTTTCTTGAAAATGTGTTTTAGTACTATCTCTTATTTCTTCTCAAATATGTTGTATTTCTTCTTCCTTGTTTGTTTCTTTTGAAAACTTTGATTTTACGAAAAATACGTTTTTTAGCCAAATGGGGCCTAATTAGGTGAAATTCTGCCTGATCTCCCGCTCTCTATGTGGCACCGCTGCTGGTTAGGGTTTGGGATGGAGTGTTTTGATTTGGGGTTTTCTGATTGTAGTTTGTGTTCGGAGGACGCACGTTTGGATGTTTACACGTGATTTGTTTGGATGGATGTGTGTGAAAATGCGTGATTGTTGTTAAATTTTGATGTTGAGGAATGCCCTGTAGAGAGGTTGAACTGGGGATTTTTTGTGATTTAAGATGAGATCCATCCCACCTTATGATTGTGTTTTATTTTCCTTGTATGAAATGAAAGTAAATATATCCTAACAAAAAAAATTAGAGTTTCAAATTTTCTGAAGTCTATTGGTATTCACCAAGGTGGCTTGTTCTTTTTTATCCAATGCTTTTCCCCTGGTCTACCTCTAACTAGTAATACATATTTGTGTTTTTTTTCTTTCTTATCGAAGCAGAACTTTACGCCTATGCAACATGAATCTTCAAAAAAGCCCCTATCTCAAAGGACAAAAGATACACGTGATGTAGATATGGTGGTTGAGATTGATCGCATAGTAAAGAAGCATGCTGATAATATCTTCGACGCAATTGAAGATGTAAGCGCAAGGTTGTCACAGTTGGAGAGCAGAACCCGTCTTATTGAAAACTCTGTGGATAACTTGAAGTTGACAATTGGAGATGGTGCGGGTAGTTCCAACGGGAGGCTCAGGCAACTGGAAAACATCCTAAGAGAGGTACGTCACTTTGCTTGCTCCTTCATCCTGTGAGTGTGAGCAGTTAAGCACTTGTTGGTGCCAAGCTGCATAAGTTTTGGCTGTTAACTTGCTTCTAACTTAGCTTTACTAGTGTTTGTCAAGATGTTTATTCCTCTTGCTTACAGTTAGAAATAAGAAGCAATTTCGAACTTTTATCTAATTCTTGACACTATCAGCCGTCTAATCTCGTTGAATTCTACCACACATGTTTTTGTTGATTTTTGGAGTACAAATTTTTTGAACCGTCAACAGGAGCCACCTTCAAGTGTCCAACTATAGTATGCATGTGCTTTTCATTAATTTCAAATATATTTTCTTCTATCTTGTTTTTCGTGGGGGTTACTATTGTAGGATTTTAGGACTTCAAACATACATATGTTGTTCAATGATTGTTTATTAGTCCTAATTCTACATAAACAATTTTTTTAATATGTTATTTGGTTATTTTTCACTTTATATACCCATATTATTATGATTTTTGTAAGAACTTAAGCTCCACCAATTGTAATATAAGTTGTTCTGTCTTCAAACTAGTCATGAAATATTTGGAGTTATATGCCAATATTAAGTGCATGGGAAGTCAATATGTTGCTAACAGCTTGTTGGTTAAGTTATGCATGCCATGTTTGACAACAAGTGTTCTTTAGAAGTAGGATGAGCTTAAAATATGGGGTTTGCAGGACTTACATAAAAGGTAGAAATAACTAAGTACGAGTTCGAAATCGAAATCATACTAGTAGATCATAATTCATAAGGCAAGGCAACATGAATGATGGAAACCAACCAAATCATGATGCATGTATACCAAAGTTTTCCCATCCTTTTTAAATTTTAACCACGTTTCCTCTTCCCTAAGCATAAGAGATAACCACTTCCACTTCCATCAAATGCTGTTAACCAAGTAACCTAAGTGAGTTTTGAGGTTGGTGAGTTACATTAAGGGTATTGGTATCGACGAAACCACCCAGTGAAGATATCATGTTCAATTAAATTTTTAATGATCAACCAATCAAAGGAAAAAAATATGAAAAGGAAGGATGATAACTTAAAGTTTCAAACGGGAAGATGGATCTGCCAAACTTGAGTGGGCAAGACCAACTGGTTTAGTCATCTAACCTTGAAACAGTATTTTGTTAGAAGTTTTTTTTTGAGAAACAAATGCAGACATTTTACAGGTTAAGAATTAGTTACTTAGTTTCATTATCTCTGTATGCTTCCTCTGATCTCTCTTCAATCCCTGCTGGTCAAGATAATCCTTTAGTTTTGTTTCTGTAATGGTTACACACACTACCAGATTCTTTATTGCACCACACATGTATAATCTACGGTATAACCTACATCATGGGAATATGGCTGTTTGATTGAAAACCGGATACATTAGTATTCCTTCTAATGGTCTTCCCCTTGTGGTGATTTTTGTTGGAATTTACTTTTATTGGTCAGACTACTAATCTGAGTTTTGTTGTAATTAATTTACTTTCAATTGTTTTAACAGATAATAATATTTGCTAATCGTCTCACCCTTCTTATTCAACATAGGTAGCATAATAAAGAAATAAGTTTTCACCTGTTAACTATGTAGTTGGCTTGTTTGTAGTCTAATGAACGTATGGTTGCCTTCAACCACATTTTCTTTCTATGTCCAGGTACAAACAGGAGTGCAATTTCTACGTGACAGGAATGAAATTTATGAGACTCAGAAGCAACCAGCAAAGTACGAAACTTCTGCCATCGACCATAAACATGCAGACACAGCACCAGATTACCTGCAGCAAGCACCCGTGCCACCACCTCAGACTTATGAACCACCACCAAATCAGCCACCTTTTCAATTGCCACCGCAGCCTACTGTCCCTCAATTGCCACAACCTGTTCAAGCAACAGCTTTACCACATCAACCACCAAATCCTCCACCCACCCCTTCACACCCAAGTCCAGCAACTGCTCAATTTCCTCACACTCCATCCAACATTCAGATCCCTCCTCCCCAGGCCTCACCACATCAGCACTCCTTCCCACCACCACCAGTTCTGCCACAGGAGACCCCAAGTCAACAGTATCATCGGGCACCCTTTCAACAACCACCGGCACCACTGCAGCAGCATTACCAGGTTCCACCACATATACATTACTCTCAACCTCCCGACACAGTGTCAGTTCAACCTCCTCCCCGTAAGCCTGAAGAAATCCCACCATACACACAACACCATCAGTCATATCCTCCTATGGGTCGTCAACCGGGTGAAGCGCCTCCAACTCATTTCTATGGTTATCATGGTTCCAATCTGCATGAACCTCCAACGAGCAGACCCGGTCCAGGGCAAGCACCCTACACTGGTGGTTATGGTGCACCACCAGGATCCAATTTATCTGAGCAATACAATTACGGTGACTCTCCTTCGCATTACAGCTCTTCAATGAGACCATCACCATTTGCATCCTCCTCCCCGAGAGGAGAAAGTTACTCAAGGCTTCCAACTGCCCAAGTTTTACCTCAAGCAATGCCAATCCGATCTAGCTCAGAAGGATCTGGAGGGACTACGGTCCGGTTGGACGATGTGGTCGACAATGTTGTTGCAATGGGCTTCCCAAGGGATCAGGTATGTGCAACTATCAGAAAGCTGACGGAGAACGGTCAAGCTGTGGACCTTAATGTGGTCATTGATAAGTTGGGATAGAGGAAAGTGGTGTTGATGGTCTCTTATTGCTCCTGGTATTTTTCTTTGTAAAGCCTTTGTCCTTGGAAGTTTTTTTTGTTTAATGCGCCATAGATTGAGGCATTCTCATGTTGGATATTTGCTGTTTGTGTTTATATGTGTGTATACTATATAAATATATCATAACAGATCTGCTGGTTTCTTTCCGTTGTCTTCTGATGTTCGAATTTTATGCATTTTTAATTAGGAAGTTCTCTTTACTTGTAAGTTGTAACGTACTGTCTTCTGAGTAATTTATCTAACACACTAAAATTATAAATTCACATGCATCTTTAATAAAAACGAATTTGAGATAATAAAAATTCAATAATATGTCAACCTATACCGAGGCCGACTGACTCTGAATAAATGATCATTGAGTTCTCATAGTTGATGTATCTGGTTTTCTCTGCTCCCTAAATAAGAACGCAACAGGAAAATTCATAATATTTTATTTCCTTTTTCCCCTGTACTTTTCTAGTTTCACATAAATTTTCCAAAATAAGAATAAGTTTTTTTGCTTGCGTGACGTTCAAAAACTAACATAGTTCTAAATCTGCTCACTTCATAGTTGTTCACTTGTTACTCTTAATTTCTAAAATATATATAATACCCAGTGTGTTTATATTTTCGGATACGTTAGTTCGTTAACTTTTTTCGTCAACGAAATTAGTAAAATTAATATTTTAATTATTAAAATTTACAAATTTTACATTAAATAATATAATAATTTATTTTCCTCGATCCTCCTCTCTCTCTCCTTTCTTTTCTCTCTAACCCAAGAATATATATATATATACATATGGTACCGAGAAAATGTCACAAACGTTACACACGTAGTGGTTTTTCAGTTCGGTCCATTAGATGTTAATGAGATCCGTATTCTTTCTGAAATTAATACACACGCTGCTCTGGCTGTGTCCGTTGCCGTCGCCGGGTTCTTGACGTCCAGCGCGCTTGGTGTCACCGGGCTGTTGTGGGTTTTGAATTACTTCAGGAACATGTGGGCGACAGAGCGGCCCGGGGATTATGCGAGGAGGAGCGACGTATGAGGTTGCTGGGCAGAGGTCGGACTAAGGAGGTCGGGCAGGGGATCCAGTCTAGGGCGTGCCGGAAGGACGTGAGTGAGGGAGAGTGTGTACATGTTTGCATTCATGTGTGTGAGTGGTCGTGTGTGTATATATTTGTTTGCTTGTTTCCTTGTTAGATGTTGTGTTTGGTTTTATTAATTTGTGAGTTTTGGTTGCTGAATGCATGCACGGTGTGTTTTGGTCATGGGAGAGCAGAAAGAAACCGGTCCGGTTTTTTGGACCGGACCAGTTAGTTATTGAGAATTGAACTTAATCCTATGAGGCGACTTAATCCTATGTGGCGTCCTAGTCACCCGCCACATCATCAGTGCTTGATGACACATCAAGGAGGAGATGAGTCAACACATGAGAAGACAAAAGGTTGAGGGAGTGGAAGAGACAAGAGTCTTTTCATTTTTTGAGTAATTTTCGTCCTAATTATGTATGCAATTTAAGTAGAGGGTGTAATGATCTTCAATGATCATGTTTATGTAGTCTTTATGTTTGGAAGTTGTAGGGTCATGTAAGTGCCTATATAAAGTACTAGAATTCACTATTTGTAAAACAACAACACAACAACAACATATATCAAGCATTAGAAGTTGAGCCACGAAATTGTGTGAGAAAAGAGTGAGTATGTGAGTAGAAAGAAGAAGAAGAGTGTGCATTGCAAAATCGGTTTTTTTGCTTTGTGAGTAGAGAGCCACCTTCTTTCCTTCGTGCCCCCCAGTAACATAGATCAAGAATGGATCTAGTGGAGTCAAAAGAAGGCAAAATGAATGGTGATCAGGGTGGTCTAAGGCAGCGCACGAGGCGCGCCTTTTAGACCGCCAATTGGCGGTTGGGGACCGCCAATCAGCGGTCCCTGTAGCCCAGGAGACGGGCAATCTCCTGTGGTGGGTTGATCAGTAGCTCTCAGTCCTCCTCCCATCCTCCAACATTAGTCTGGGTTCGGTCCGGATCATGTTGAAAATTTGGATCCTATCATATCCGACCCAAATTCCAACCATATCCGACATCTGTTTCGATCCAAACTTTCACGTAAATATAGTTTTAGGAGTGTATTAGGAATACAATAAAAAATTAGGAAAAAAAACGTTGAATGTGTGTTAAATAATAAGTTTTTGAAGTTCAAGGGGGCAAAATGTTACAAAATTAAAGTTCAGGGGAGATAACTATTAACTTTGAAACTTCAGGGGGGCAAAGTGATACCAAGACATAGTTCAAGTAGGCAAACTGTAATTAACCCTTTTTATTATCAAATATTAATTAAATCACATATTTTTTATTATCAAATATTGATTAAATCACATATTATTTATTTATTTTGTGTCACATCACGCTCACGTTAAACTATACGACTTTTGATGTCCACCATACATATCTCCTTGAAACTTTCCATTATCCCCCAAAACCTACCATTCTCCATCATTTTCTCCTGGTGCAAAGACTCGTCGTGGCCTTTGACGAGGTGTCGACGGAGAGGTCGAGGACAGGGTGGAAAGCAAGATCGGTCAGAGGGATGCCAAGGGAGACGACGCGGGAGTGGGTCTTGAGGGAGGTGAGGACGCCGACGACGTTAGTTAGGACGTCACGGTGAAGTTGGTCGGCAAGGAGGAGGATGAAGTAGTCAGCGTTGGAGCCCGTTTCGAGGCGAGGAGGATGAATGTGGTTCTTAGTAGCTGATTTGAGTATTTTGTGTGATGATTTCGGGGAAAATTTTGATTTTTTGTGGCTGATCTAAAGTTTTTGGTTTTGTTCTATGATAGATCGGTTGTGGTTTTTGGAAGTGTGGTACTTTGTAGTTGATTTGAGTTATTTGTGTGGAGTTTTTGGGGAAAAGTTTGGTTATTTGTAGTTTATTTGAAGTTTTTGGTTTTTTCTATGATTGATCGATCTTGGTCTTTTGATGTTATTTTGGAAAGTTTGTTTCTTTGTAGTTTTTTGTTCTTTTTAGTTGTTTTGGTTTTTTGTGTGGTGTTGTTGGAGAAAGTTTGGTTCTTTGAAAATATCCAATTTATGATTTGAAAATATCAAATTATAAAGATTAAACGAAATTTATCATGTTATTTGTTGGAACATGTAACAAGTTGGATTTACCACATTTTTAACAAAAGACATTCCTTTCAAAATTCATGGGTGTTATATCAATTATAATTTTTGGGATGAGTAACATACTAATTTTAATTGTTGGGATGTGTACCACAACAGACAACAATATTTCTTAATTACTTAATTAGTGAGTTAATACATTTGATAATTATTCCATTAACGACGTCGTAACGGAATATGTTAACGGTAGAAGACAAAAGTGAGACTCACGTTAACGGAACTGCATTAAAATAATTTACATTCTAGTGATATGTATCAAAACAATTTTTGAGAAACCATGAGTGTAGCAAAAAACTCATTAAGTAATTAAGAAATATGTTGTTTGACGTGGTACTCATCCCACAATTAAAATTGGTATACCCCATCTCAAAAATTATAATTGGTATAATACCCATGAATTTTAAAAAAAAATACATTTTGTTAAAAATGTGGTAAATCCAACTTGTTACATGTTCCAACAAATAACATGATAAATTTCGTTTAATCTTTATAATTTGAAAATACTTAATTTATAATTTGAAAATATAAAATTATAAAGATTAAACAAAATAACACGATAACATAATAAATATTGTAGCCCAAACAGTTTAACATGGTTGGATGTAAAAATTAAAAAGGATCGGGTGAGGGAGTCAGGTGTAAATGTGGCAGAGCAGGATGTGTTTTTTATCCCACCTTTATCCGAGCAGGGTGAAAAAAAGACAAATCATTACCCGCCCCACCTAAAGGCGATGGTAGGGCGGGTTATGGTAAATGGGTTAAGTGGGTGAAATATTTAGATTTTGATCCTTTGGCGAAATGAGTTAGAGATGGTTAAGGTTTGGAGTTTTGGACGTTTGGTTTTTAAACATTAAATTTAAGGTTACAATAATATTTTAGTTACGTAGAGGTGTCATATTATCAAATGTAATTTCGTAACATAATATATTAATTAAATAATAAGTATATTTAGATGGATTGATGGGTTAAGTGGAAAAAATTTAAAAGCCAACCGCAACCCACTGTATTTATTAAGTGGGTTGGTGGATTGATGGGTTGGAGTTTTTCCCCACAACCCGCCTTAAACAAAGCCAGGCGGCAGGTTGAACCGGTTCCCATTGACAGCCCTATGTGGGACTCACATCGGTAGCAAATCTATCTAAGCAATTTTGAATGGTCTACAGGTGTATTCAAGATAATTATCGAAACACGTGGAGAAATATACTGTTTCAAATTTCAATCATTAGGAAGTGTATCAAGCAAGCAACCAACCCCTTAAAGCAATTCTCAATCCTGCGGTAGTATATGACTTATGTACAAAGAAATAAGTGATTCGAAAATATTAATTTTCAATTGGAGCGCACACCATCACTTGTGATCTTCAGGCTACTTCATATTATTATCCTTTCATATCTATGACTTGTACCAACTCCTATTATAGTTTTCAATGATCTAGCCTTTTTGGTAATTTGATGATCGATTTAGCTTCTTTTCTTATCTATCAACAATGGAAGATATGAATCGAGAGGTAGTTAGAAGAGTAGCTAGATCCCAAAATGAATATGCAACACAATTTGGTAGGAAACATTCTTCCCTCAAGCAAAGTGAATCTGATGCATGCATGGTAAATGGACCCCAGATCATAGCCTAGCTAGAGACTATGCATGGTTCCTCCCACACCCACACTCCATGTTCATGTGGTTCCATATCTTTGTTAATGGACTAATGCTCATGTTTATCTTGCTTCCAAAAAGAATGGTAATATGGTACTGTTGATCTCGAACTTTCATGGTTTCATATGTTATTGATTGTTACTATACCTGAATTCAACCCCCCAGAAAATCTAACATGCTGATGGACGTCCGACATTCACTTGCACAGTACTAAGCAGAGTGGTAATTTTCCTTTTCTTCTTCAAATATCACGGCCTTACGGGTTATGTTCAACTTCTTAATTGAATCTGAGTTTACTAGGGTCTTTTATCTACAGGCTAAATGCAAAAAAAAAATCAAAACTAAATACAAGGTAAGCGCGGGTATATGTTTAGGTTATGCAGGTTATGCAAGTTAGGTTACGAGGCAAAATGCAACCCGCTCCGCTTATTATGCGGGTTGTACGGGTGGCAGGTAGGTTATTTTGTCCACAACCCGCATTAGGTGGGCAGGATGATTTATAGCCCTATTGTTAAAAAATGAATGTATATTTATAAATATAGAGTTGTGAAAATGATGATTTAGAATAGTAAAGATAAGAATATATTATCTAGAAAAGCTAAATCACATAATAAGACTTCTGGAAAAAATAAAGTTAGAAATAAAATATCTGGAAAAGAATAAAATCTCGCACACAGTCCTCACAAGGGCACCAATTTCTTTCATTCTATAATATACATATCACTTTTTATTTCTTTTATGTATGAATTATTAATAAAATTTAGTAATATTTTTCTTTTTTAATTTTTCAAAAATAATTGTTGAACAAACGTTTGTGAAATTATCAATTTATTAACCGTAAGCGGAAAATAGTGATGATAATTTAAACTTACTGAAATTGTCATTTTGAAGTTATATATTGAAAATCTAGTATTTTAAATATACAATATTTATATAGCAATATAGATGTTTATTTGTAGAACATGGAAATATAAATTTTTCAGTGGTTTTTTATTAATTATTTTTTATTTCTAAAATATGTACATCCGAAAAAGTAGACTTCGTATTCTCTCTCATTTTCTCTCTTACAACTGTTTCTTTAATAAAATTTAAGTGAACCCTACTACTTAAGAAAACTACAACAAAAAAGTGAAAAAGACACCTGTCTCCCCACATTTCACACCTCACTTCACAATCTGGCGTTCAAAGTTCAAACGCACCTGATCGCAGAGGAGGTTGGGGTTAAATTGTTTTTTTATATTATGCCATCTCTTGAGAGAGATTTGTTTTAGCACCAATATTGCTCTGCTGGTGCTCTGAAGGACATCAATCCCTACAGTGTTCATGATGCTGCTTACCATTGGATTATATTAATTGTCTGCTTCATGACATGATAAACAGTAGACCCTTTTAATTACAAGACCATTTTTTGTACATATCTTGGCAAATTAATGCACTGGCCCACTCCCTACTAACCGTTTTAAATGACATGCATGTATTGTCCCCCTCCGTTTTTTAATTACGATTCTTAGAAGATCCGGAATTAGTTATTGTCATCGGAAGAAGAAAAATCTTGCAAATGGTTTTCTCTTTCTGAAAAACTTGAGATTTTAAATTATAGAGGAATACATGCTTGCATATAGGGTTGTAATGTGCTAATCGTGTCGTGTCAAGACGTATATATAAACTATAGGTGTACCGTATTCGACTCATTTAATAATCATGTTGATAGACTTCTGTCATATTTAACCCGTTTATAATCGTGTTGTCATATCCAACATGTTTATACACAATTATTAACACACGATTATTACTTGTTAAAGACTTAAAATGTCGTACCAAACAAATATTAACCACTAAAAGTACTAAACAATCACAATAACATTAATAAAAACTACATGCAAATGACATAGTAGTAACTAACTACATAATACAGCATGAGCATAAACTAGTTAATACAATAGTAACTAACTAACTACCTAATTACTTGATTACTTATCATGGTTTATCGTGTCTTAATCGTGTTAATCGTTTTTGCAGCAGAAATTCATATTTAACACATTTAATAATCGTATTTCCGTATCCAACCAATTTATTAATCGTGTTCAAATTCTCAATCCATATCCGTTAAGTTCGTATCGTTTTCGTATCGTGTAATCGTGTTTTGTGTAAAATTGACAGTCCTACTTGCATACGTGTTTTTTCTCTTGGGAAAATTGGAATACATTCAGAACCAACCCAGTAGAGTGGAAAATTTGGATTGTTTTCATTCTGAAATTGCAAGAACTATGTTTAATCAAGTTAGTAATGCAATGCCTAGTTAACTAAATTTAGATATATGTTCTCTTTGATAATTCTTTGGAAGAGATTATAAGAAAATATCTAGTCTATAAGAAACAATATGGAGCAGCGAGAATATAGTCATAAACAAACAAATTTTCATATTTGTGTATAAAAATAGAACTATGACGCACTAACTGATACCCATATATGAGCACAACTTGCCTTAATCAGTCACGTACGAAGTATGTAAAACATGATAATGAACCAAACCAAAACATTAATTAACCACAAAGAAGGGAGATAACACCCTACATAAGAGAAGAAGACCTACTTGGAAATCACTCTTCACTGATCTCCACACAAGCTCTCTCAATATTTCGAGACCTCTACTAAAGCCTAACCTAATAGGTTTGCCTTAAACATGATCCTCCACTTTGAAGATGACCACTTAAAGTCAACTAGGGCTACCGGCCATTTCTTATAGATAGATGCATACAAATTCTAACTCGAAGTGGGTTTCAAATGACCAAAAACAACTACTTTATGAAAATAAATACATGACCAATCCAACCTATTCTATGGAAGAAAAAAAATCTTTAAGACTATATTCTTTAGGTTTTACTACAGTGAGCTAGAGTTGCAATCAAAGTTCAATTCACCAACCTCTAATGATAATGCAATAATTCTCATATTCTTCCTTCACATCAAAATAATTTGGGTTTCAGAAAGCTAGAATACATTAATGTAGATGGTGCAGTCTCACAAAAAGTTCTCTTACATTGCATCTGCCACAGAGAACAGTACTGGTGGTGGCTCTTCACAACCCAAATTGTACGTCCTCAAATATTCTTCTTTCACGCAATTTCATGATTCCCCCATATTACCCTCCACCCACACCTCTTTACTCCCCATATATAGTTTCCTACTATCTTCTCTTCCACTTATATTAGGGTATCTTGTCTAGCAAAAAAAGAACAGGAAGAAGCCACACTAGTTTTGGAAGCTACAGTGGTAGATTCCTGGAGAAGAACAGCACAAACCTGTTCAACTGAAGGACTACTCAACCGACAATGAGGTAACATATTCATATGTTTGAATATTGCATACTATAGTTCTTACAGATCCTTATGGTTTCCTGTTTTAAATAACCAAAAAAGAAAGTGAAGATATATAGTAGTGCATGTGGTTTGCTGGACTAGGGTTTGGGCAAACATGGGTGATCATATTATATGAAATTTAAAATAAATAAAAAATTAGGGTAGTGGGTTGCTTCTCCTAGCTTCTATAGGAAAACACAAAAGTAGATTAGTGTATTAGGGTTTGGGTTAAATTTGTTTGTTGTTTTGGGTTGCTTAAATATCTTTCTATATATAGGAAAACACAAAAGTAGATTATTGTATTAGGGTTTTGGGTTGATTCTTCTCTTCCAAGTGAAGAAATTAAGCCTTAGGCAATAATACAACTGGAGTGTTCCTTAGTCAGAGATGTGTGCTTCTTCGCATGATCTGCACATTTGCAAACAGTGAACTCAACTTTACATTCAAAAGTGACACATAGACGCGAGCATCCGGGACGCGCGCTGATATGGTCAGTACAGTCAGCAAAAATCAAATGTCTTTTACTTTTTGAAATTAATTAAATAACATATTTATTTTGTGTCACATTCAACATTTGGTTTCCCCATGCCACTTATGGTTCCCCCACGAACAGACCCACAACTTAAAATGGACAGACTCACACATTATTCTGTCCAGATTAGGTTGTGTGTCTGTCCAGAATAAGTTGTGTCTGTCTAGAATAAGTTTTGTGTATGTCCAGAATAAGTTGTGGGTCTTTCCAGAATAAGTTATGTGTCTGTTCAGATTAGGTTTTGTGTCTGTCTAGATTAGGTTGTGTGTCTGTCCAGAATAAGTTTTGTGTATGTCCAAAATAAGTTGTGTTGTGTATGTCCAGAATAAGTTGTGTGTTTGTTCAGAATAAGTTGTGGGTATGTCCAGAATAAGTTGTGGCTCTGTCGAGAATAAGTTTTGTGTCTGTCCAGAATAAGTTGTGTGTCTGCCCAGATTAGGTTGATTCTTCTCTTCCAAGTGAAGAAATTAAGCCTTAGGCAATAATACAACTGGAGTGTTCCTTAGTCAGAGATGTGTGCTTCTTCGCATGATCTGCACATTTGCAAACAGTGAACTCAACTTTACATTCAAAAGTGATACACAGACGCGAGCATCCGGGACGCGCGCTGATATGGTCAGTACAGTCAGCAAAAATCAAATGTCTTTTACTTTTTGAAATTAATTAAATAACATATTTATTTTGTGTCACATTCAACATTTGGTTTCCCCATGCCACTTATGGTTCCCCCACGAACAGACCCACAACTTAAAATGAACAGACTCACACATTATTCTGTTCAGATTAGATTGTGTGTCTGTCCAGAATAAGTTGTGTGTCTGTCTAGAATAAGTTTTGTGTATGTCCAGAATAAGTTGTGGGTCTTTCCAGAATAAGTTGTGTGTCTGTCCAGATTAGGTTTTGTGTCTGTCTAGATTAGGTTGTGTGTCTGTCCAGAATAAGTTTTGTGTATGTCCAGAATAAGTTGTGTTGTGTATGTCCAGAATAAGTTGTGTGTTTGTTCAGAATAAGTTGTGGGTATGTCCAGAATAAGTTGTGGCTCTGTCGAGAATAAGTTTTGTGTCTGTCCAGAATAAGTTGTGTGTCTGCCCAGATTAGGTTATGTGTCTGTCCAGATTAAGTTGTGGACAGACCCAAACGTTAAACTGGACAAACACACACCTTAAATTGACATACCCACCACTTAAAATTGGCATACTCACACCTTAAAACAGACATAATTAAACCTTAAAATGGATAGATGACACAACTTAAAATAAACAGATCAAAAACTTAAAATGGATAGACTCACACCTTAAAATGGACAGAATTAAACCTTAAAATGGACATGCACACAACTTATTCTGAACAGACACAAAACTTATTCTAGACAGACCCACAACTCATTTTGAAAAGACACAAAACTTATTCTGGACAAACACACAATCTAATATGGACATACACATAACTTATTCTGGACAGACACACAACTTATTCTGGACATGCAAAACTTATTCTGGACAGTCGACACAAAACTTATTCTGGAAAGACCCACAACTTATTCTCGACAGATACAAAACTTATTCTAGACAGACACGCAACCTAATCTGGACAGACACGCAACTTATTATCGACAGACACACAACCTAATCTGGACAGAATAAGGTGTGGTTCTGTCCATTTTAAGTTGTGGGTTTGTCCGTAGAGGAACCAAAGGTTGCATAAGGAAAGTAAATGTTGCATGGGGAATGAAATGTTGTATTGGGAACGTAATGTTGCATTGGGAAAATAGAAGTTGCATGTGACACAAAATAAATCTGTTATTTATTTAATTTTAAAAAGTAAAAGACATTAGACTTTTACTGACTGAACTGCTGACTCGACAGACCACGTCAAATCATTTTCTCATTCAAAACCCTCTTTTGACCTCTTAAATATCCTTCAAAATTGCACCGCCCATCAAACCCTAATCACATGTGCCACCCTTCGTAAGGAAAGATAAAATGAGAGAGTAGATCTTGCAAAGTGAAACCAACCCTCAACTTCTTCCCATCGCAATCACAACAACCACCATATCATTAAAAAAAACTAAACCCTCATCATGAACCACATAATTATACGTGCTAATTCTTCTAGCATTTTCTCAAGTTCAGCAAGAGAATGTCGTCATCGTCCAACTCAAGTCCGCCTTGTGCTGCATGCAAATTCCTGCGGCGCAAGTGCATGCCGGCTTGCATCTTCGCTCCGTATTTCCCACCGGACGATCCCCAAAAATTCGCAAACGTGCACAAGATCTTTGGGGCCAGTAACATCGCGAAGCTTCTAAACGACGTGCCGTCCCACCAGCGAGAGGACACCGTGAATTCCCTTGCGTACGAGGCCGAAGCACGGATGAAAGACCCAGTGTACGGATGCGTTGGTGCCATCTCAGTTTTGCAGAGACAGGTTCAGAAACTTCAAACTGAGCTTGATGCTGCCAATGCTTGTTTGCTCCGGTACGCTTGTAACGTCGACATCTCGGGACCGCAAATGGGGTCCCATTCGAGGGACGGAGATGGTGGTGAGGGACCTGGTTTTTATCCTTGGATGAAGTGAGGGACGGAATTGATTGATCAGAGTGGAGTTTTGGATTATGTTTTGTGTAAGCTCATCAAGTAGTTATATATAGTATTTCGTTGGGTCTTTTGGGTCTTTTGAATTGTTGATTGTTTTTAATTAATTAGACATGAATGCATATGTTGTGGACTTGTGGTAGTGAGATTTGAATTGCATGTCTTTAGTTTTGTTATTTGATAAGTTAATTTACTTGTTTTGTGGAATTGAAGGTTTTTGCATATGTGTTGGTTCTTTTGAAGATCTACTAATCAATTTTAATTGTTGCTTCTGGCATTCTGGTTGTATTTTCTTGTTCAGGGTTTATCGATATTTTTTTAGGCTCGTGAATTTGGGTTTTCTTGCCATTTGATTGTATCTTGTTTTAAGTGATTACAGTGAAGTTTATCCACAATATGAAAGTTTGGATCCTTGGTATTTGATTAAGTTCTTTTGCGCGCCTTCTAGGTTTAACATAATTTTTGGATATATATATATATATATATATATATATATATATATATATATATGATTGTTACAAGTGAAGCTTAACAAACGTAACAAAAGTGTGGTGTTATTACTTTATTTAACAACTTATGAAACATGGATATGTTGCTGTGTTGTAAATTTGTAATAACATGATGCAATGGTTTTGAGCTACATCATATTTATAGTACTTACTTCTTAATGTCACCCTTTGAAAGTGTCAACAACATCCTCCAATATTAAGCGTAATTAACTTGAATACGTTTTAATGTAAAGCAACATAGAATATTAAGTCAATTAGGAATTGATTATCAACATAAGAATTGATTTCAACAGTGCAACTAGTTTTAAATAATATTTCAAGATAACTAAATAAGCTAGAACTTAATCATCTTATGAGACTCTATTTCTGTTTTTTCATCAATAATGACTTGGCTCTTGGGAAAGAAAAATGAGGCGGAGGCAAACTTACGCAAAGTTCTTATATTTAGATGTTTTGAAGGATTTGACAATGCCATGCTATATGTTCTTTGTTGGTACAGGAGTTCCATGAGTGAGGTAGAAGGTGTCAATTAAATTGTCTCTCATTGTAAGTATAACATAAACAGCATTACGTCCATGCATCAAGGGCATTGATACAAATAACATTTGAATATGAAAAAAGGATATATTTCGTTTGTGGATATAGTTTAAGATATTGTTTGGCATTCCACATTTTGACTACGTTTCTAATATTATGAGGACTCAATTCCGTATTCAACCGCCGAATAAGCCTGAGATAAGCCTGAGATTCAATTGCATGTATAGAACTTCAGGCAACATAAGCTGTTACTAAACAACCAAACCAAGCCAATTACTAAACAATGTCTGTTGTTTCATGTGAAGATAGTACTATAGCACAGTTGACGTTGTTTGAATAACATAACCAATCAATAATCTGCGAAGTTTCCATTATTTCTCTTAAAATGATATTCTTGCCTAATATCATCATGAAAATATTTAAGATGGAGATGAGAAGGTATATCTACTGAGTATATAATGGAAATTTTCTAGGATTGAAGTTGTAATATCAACATATGTACCTTGCCACCACCTCGTTCTTGACTTCTAGATTTTGCTTTTAGATTTTGAAATTTATCTTCTACATTGTGCATTTAAGCATGAAGAACGAAGATTGTGAGTTTAACTTGAGTTCATCGGAATATTGCAGTGGATCATTTTGGCATCATGTTGATTACATCTCAATGATTGATAACCATAGTTATACATTGGGTGAAAAATTAATACAAAATCTGCTTGTATTATCGATACATGATATTACAATATTAGATCTTAATCAGAAAATTTTCCTTCATTCTCCACCGCCAATACCACCTACTAACTGGCAACCTAGCTACGTCTGGGCAGGCGCATCTAGTGCAGCTCGATCTATGCTCGGATTGAGAATTTATGTAGACTCCAACCTTGACTACTCCGACGATGTTTTCTGCTGAGACAACACACCACCAGTTCCCGAGAGATCAACATTTTGAGCAACTTCTTGACCCTGCCAATATTGACCAACTATAATTAGAGGGGGGAAAATCATATGCAGGATTAGTTTGAGAGCAAAAGAGCCATTTATGGATACTCCCTGTAGACAAGGCATTGAATTAACAAACAGGTTTCTCCTAAGACAACTATCAATGACAGGTAGCTCTATGAACTAGTTTTCACAACAAACATTTCCACTCATTTCTTATAAACAAGAAACTTCTAGCATGCCCGTCAAATTCGAAAAGCAGGATTCAAATCACGACCACTTGGAAAACAATGGTGACACAGCATGAAACCTAATAATAACGAATCATTTCCTGACATATATTTTAGAATTCCTCTTGGAAGCAATTAGAGGATTTACAAGGTTCCAGTAGATTCAGCTCTTTCTATAATTCACCTATGGCACAATAAAATCATCTGGGCCTCTTGGGACCAATATAATTTTGATACAGCTGACGATTCTATTTTCCCACGGGGCTATTTGAATTCATTACAGAGCAACTAGTGAGTAGGGTGTTACGCTCAAACCTAGGGAAAAACACAGCTCAAGTTTCTACTCGCTAATTTAATCCAAGTCTGCATGATGTCCAATTACAATTTTACAAGGACCAAGATCATTGGAAGCAAACTTGTTTAAAAATATCAATATTAACTTGAATCATCTCAGATCCCTTACCTGAAGGTATTTTTGGCTGAGGGCCTCTATCTGCAACGGAGTAATATAGACCTGAGGGTGCTGTTGCTGCTGTTGTTGAAAATACAGCTGATACTGCTGTTGTTGCTGATGCATCAATATCTGTTGCTGTTGCAGCAAAACCATCTGTTGCTGCTGTAGTGAGTAAAGCTGGGGATTTGCCCCTTGCTGTTGTCGCATCTGCTCTTGGTGTTGCATCTGAAACAGCTGTCCATGATTTTGTATATCTGGCTGACAATGTTCCTGCTGTCCTTGACTTTGATGTTCGTGTTGATGTTCATACTGCAAATGTTTCGCTTGCTGTAGTGATTGCTGCTCTTCCTTTGAGGCATTTAGCCCAGGTGAATCATCTGCTGATTGTGACTCTGCGGGGTTGTGCTGTCTCTGGTGAGGCCGTTTGTTCTTTTCTTGATGCTGTTGCTGTTGCTGCTGCTGCATTTGTAGGTTCTGTTGCTGCAACTGCATATTGTACAATTGTTGTTGATAGTAATACCACATATCAGGGGGGCACGCCTGCCCACTTTGAAATGATTCAAATTGGCCACCACCCTGTTGTGGATAATGATACCACTGAGGTTGAGACTGTGGAAATGTCTGGATTGTTCCTTGTGGATGATACCCATAAGGAAAATCTTGTGGACCTGAAAATGTTCCACTTTGATAAGCGTGAGCACTGGACGCCATGTTTTGACTGTGCTCTTGGCTGTACTGCTGATTTTGCACTTGCCAACTTTGTTGCTGAGACTGAAATCCTTGAGTAGTAATTTGAGCAGCAAGACCTGAGGAATATACTACCGCTGGTTGCTGATGATGATGAGAAGTATATGATGCAGAAGGCTTGACACCATAAGGCATGTCACCTGAGATTGCTCCAGTTGCCACATTACAAGGCACAGCCTGTGCTAGTGGGGAGGATTGCACCTGCAATATAGCTGAGTTGGTAGCAGAGGATACATGGCCACAGTCAATTTGAGGGCTTGACGATGTGCATGCAGTTGAGTTTGAACACATGCATGGTTCATCAGATTCAGGGAACCCTGACATCTTACTGGCATTATCATTCGCAGACTTCGGTTTTTCTTCAATAGTGGAACCAATAGAGAGGTTTTCAAGGGCCACGGGTTCGAAACTGTCATTACCATGTAATGGAACCTGGGAGTGCTCTTGAACATGTGAAATTATTTTAGAACATTCTAGGGAGTTAGTTGGACTTTTCGTTGATCTATTTTTTTCACCAGAAGAATCATCAGTCTCCATATGTACTTCAGCTTCAGCTACCTTTTGTATGGATTTTGTTAGGGCATCTTCAAAAGGCACCATCTGATCTGATTTTTTGTTTGCATCATTCTTTGGTTCAAACATATTTGTTTGTGTCTCATCTGTCAGGAAAATGTCACTACCCTCTGGTGATGACAATTTTTTATATAACCCAGAAACATCATCATCATCAGAATGTTTATGATATATAGATTCGATCCGTGCATCTCCTTCATTGTTGGCCTTACCCAAGGTGCCATTCTCATGGACACCAGATCCATGTGAATAAGGTCTTAGAAGATCTGGAAACAATTTTCTGTGACGATCCCATGCCTTCTCAATTTCATGGATTGATCCACACAAATCTACAAACTGCTAACACAGATATTACAGGCAGAATCCATTTCAGAATTTTTTTTATAAATACTGCTAATATTGACAAAGAAAATAATAAATTCTGTGACGATCCCATTCCTTTAATATTGACAGGTAGCTTTATATGTTAAATAATGTTCCTAATTAAGACACTATTCAATTGTTCAGCATCAAAACTAGTAGACTTTTAGTTTGCACATGTAACTCCCAATACATGAACATGTAATTCAGCTAATTCTGCAATCATATTATATATAAAAACTAGTTTTGAACACGGAGATCAGATATTGCTGCAGGGCACATTGCATACAATGCAATTCTTCATCAAGTTAAGAATGAACTAAGATATTATTGGATGTAGATCAAAGAAAGTACCCAACCTCGATGAACAAGCTTGAAATATCCATCCTTTCAGCCATGCTTAAAGTTTGAGATGAATATAGATTTGGAGTAATTGCAGAAGCAACTATGGAATCTACAGCAGTTATTTGAGACGTGTCACCATGCGTGATCATAAACTTGATCAAGGCCTACAGGGTAAAAGTGCAGATTGATCAATTATTTGTTGGATTGACTAAAAAAAGACTAACCTGACTATTAACACAATTTTGAGAGACGAACTGCTCTGACACTTGACATCAAATAAAGGTGATTTTCAATATTAAAAATGAAGAATGCAGTCCATTACGTGTTGAATATCTAAATTTCTGTAACAAATACTTAAGCCAAATCAGTAAAACAACTCTCAAAGAACAAATACGACTGGAAAAAAAACGTACCAGGAAATGCAAGGTATACACAAAAATGAAGAAAAAAGTCATCTAATATTGGGCACGGATGCAATTGTCATATATATCAGTCGTGAGAAAAACATAAGTACAACATTTGAACTTCAAGAATCATAAATCCAGAAACAGGAACTTTTTTATAAAAAAATGCACTTCAATTTTCATTTGGCTCCAGATATAACAACAAACAAGATTAAATTCTCAGAAAAGGAATTGTGAAAAAAGCACAAAAAATAGAAACATATTTTGTCATGCCTGGAGGAAAGTTAATAGCTAATACCATGATAGTAAATTTGGGAGATCCTCTCCCTTGTCTTCTAACAATTCTACATGATATTGACCTTTGCATATCATAGCATATACTAAAAATTGATGCCTATGTTTGTCGTGTACCAGTCATAATTTCAAGTTTTTTTCCTGTATCTTGTGGCATAAGATATTGATGTAACAAGCCGTTGAAACAGGTATATGACCATATAGACACAAAAATGAGTTTTAACTTTCGAGCTACATGGTTTCAACATCAGGTCATTAGTTTTCACCTTTTTACATCTCAAAACCTCATACCCATCAAATATAAGGTCCCAACCAAAATAAGAAAAAATAAAATAATGGCAAGAGGGATATTGACTGTATTTAGATAGTGGAAAGGAAAAAATAGATGGCAAATGCCTGATCAAATTGGTCAAGTCATGTGGACAAGGTTGAAATCATTTTGTCAGTTAGGCTGCCTAGATTGCATACATCCACTGCACTTCCAGTAAACAGCTCTTCTGCCATGACCAGATGTGACAATAATCAAAGACTATATATTTTTATTTTCCGTAAAAAAGGTAGTAATCTGAAAAGTCTGTGTTAACAAGAAACCCATTCCCTTTAAAAAATATTGTGATGAAAAAACACAAGCCCTGAAACAGGACTAGTTACAATATTCACAGATATGTTATCTTGTAATACATGTCAAAGAAAAAGTGAAAGAGGATGCCAGCCTAACCTCCAGAAGTGATTTGTTCTGAGGATATTTGTGGATACCTTTGAGAAAATTTTCCCTAGCAGCATCTGTGCTGCGAGTTGCCTACAACAAGGGAAAAGATCTGTAATGGAATCGATGCTAGCCAGTACATGCAATATTAACATCAATTATAACAAATAGCTAATGATGTCATAAAATATTTACTGTTTAAACTTTTAAGATTAAATCACTTATCAAAATTTCTGCTAATTTTTTACCATTGCATGTCATCGAAGATGTTATGTTCAAAATTTCACCAACATGTTCTTTGCTACACCCATACTATTTTAAAGTTAACATCTTTTTGATAAAGGGAAAGGATGTACCAGGTCATTGACAAATGAAATTAACAAAGACGTGAGACACCACAGGCTACCAATATGCACAAAAGCGATTACAAGAAGAAAAATAACAAGCAAGATGTCAGCCAGACCAAGTGTAGCTAGGTTAATCTCCTTGAAATGTAATGAAGAATGCAAAGCCCTGCACTCCGGCAACCTTTTACATTATTGCTACTCGAGTAACAATTTGGCATATAATTACAGGAAAAGGAATTTATACTAGAAATCCAATAAAATAGCAAGTAAAATCAGAAACTTGGCACCTTGATCAAGTGCTACACTCTACAAAATAATTCCAAAATGCTCAATAGAAGCTACTGAAACAGAGCTCCTGGGCCTTCCTGGATTATTATGTAACCAAGCAAGTGTGGTGCTAAAGCTCATTTAAACTACCAATACTTGCTACTAGTAACACCTAACCCTGTTGTTTGTCACACTCATTCTTTTGGTGTGTGTTCAACACATCTCATGGAAGAAGCCTGCATCCAATACTTGCAGTTAATACAGAATCCCAGAAATAATAATAGTGGCCCGAAATTCTTCCTTCTATAGTCCAAATGCACAAAAAAGATATGAACTACATCAGTAGTTGACTTTTTGGTTAACTACCAAGTAACTTAGGACACTATATATTTCCACAATCCAATTTACGCTGGGAAGGGGAAGTAATCAAAACTAAAAGGTCAGAATAACCATTCTAACAAAGATCATTTCATAAAGAGTATAGAACTATCAACTTTATTATTCACATTTACATGAAAAATCAGTTCTAATATTAGAAATAACAAAGATTTATGTTGGTTCAGCTTTAGCCAGCAAACAATCGATTCTGTGGTACCACGTCCTCTTTACAATTAAAATACCAAAGAAAAACTACACAAAAGGACAAGGTAGAAGTACAGATATTACCATATAAGTGAGCTGAGCAAAATGTGTATAAAGAAGAGAAAGCATGTGTAGCTTTTGCTCTTCTTCAGCCATTGAAATTGCCTTTACATATACATGGGAAGCTGCCTCAATATTTCCCTGCAGGAGTAAGGACAAAGTGTTTGTTAGGAAATAATACCTTTTGAAAGGTATAGGAATATTTTTTACTAAAGAAAGCTATATGAATATGGACTGCAAAGAACTTTACCAAACGTCTTTCCATGTTAGCTTGTCTCTTCAAATTCTCGATGAAATTTGGAGAAGAAAAGGATTCATCTAGAAGCAAAGAAGCGCGAGCACCAAGAATATTGCATGTTCGTTCTTTAAACCTTGCACAGTAAAGACGGAATCTTGTGTCTTCCTTTGACATGGAATGGCAAACTAAATTAGATAAACAGATCAAATGAAAAAGAATGAAAATTTATTGCAAATCATTTATATTTCTTTTTCGAATTCTAACCTTCAAGAAGGTTGAAAGAAATCTCAAATCAATCAGCAAAACTATATATTAACCAAAGTTCTCGATGTTGTTTCTATATCATTACAAAAGAATAAAACTTTGATAAAAGGCTCTAGAATTATAAAATGCATCAGCATAACCGTCAATAACCTATAGATAGCATGAAAAACTATTAGCAAGAATAGTGGTAGAAGGCAAAAAATATGGAGTCCGTGCCAAACTACAATGTGTAACAGCAAATGTTAAAGTGGTCTTTCTTATATCCTAGATGGGTTATGTTCCCCGCTGCAAAAGCTAAACTTTAATTACTATATAAAATTATCATCACAATAATTGCCTTATTTTTTAAAATTATATTTAGGCAAAATTATTTTGCTCAAAAGTGACTCAATAAGACATATTTCATAACTCCAATGCATTTTCGGTCAAATAGTTATCACCAGAAAATAGCCCAAACTATGGAAACTAAAAACCATATATCATATATGGATTACGGAAGAAGCATAGGGATAGATAACATAGAAAAGATAAACCCCCTTGGGCTCTACTGTTTTGTGAACAAGGATATTAATGTCAAAAACATTGATTTGCCTTGAATGAAGGGTATTGTTATAATCTCACAAAAGATTCTCCCTTCCTTTTCAGAGCTTCACAATATCCGTACATGCAAAGACAATAAAATGTCATTCTCGACGAGCTACTTAGAGAGATGATGATCAATGCTGATATATGGTTATACTTTTTGTTTATTTAAATAATCACGCTTCAAAATATGACTTCTGCAGGAATTTAAAAGATCTTATAAATAAAAGATGTAAGGTCTTGATTTGAACATTACCTTCAGAAAAATACTTGATGCTCTTTCTAGTGCAAAGTTTGCTATCTCTCTGCCTCCCCTGGCTTCCATATGCTCTGCATATCGGACCCAGAACTCTTGATAATTAGCACAAGGTATTAAACATCTCTCATAAAGTTTCACAGTCTGTCAGCAAAAGTACAGCATAAGCTTGACTATTTGATAATTAAAAAAACGAGAGAATTCATCATGCTAAGAGAACATACCCAGTCAAAATCTTCTTGCATCTCAACAAAGTCAAGATATTGGTGCCAATTCTTGAGCTGAGGACCATCAAGTGGTTCTGGATGGAAGTGTGGCCTGCATATGTCAGCCTCAAAACTATTTATTTTATTGTCAAGCTTGCTTGATTTCTCATAGAAGCCCTCCGCAATTGATATAAATATATTGAAGATGTTGGACTTTGACTGGTAATTTAGATGATCAAAAAGTTCATCAATGACTTCTGAAACATTGGAGTCATTGTGAGATTTTGATCTAGAATCAATGGTTGATGGTCCAAAGCCATTTTTGTGCCCTTCGATCTCTTCTTCCCAATCAGTAATCATGTCTTTAAAACTGTGGTGAAAATGATATTGAGCAATACTAAATGAGTCTAAAAATCAACACCACTAAAATATGAAGAAGAAGAAGAAGATTTAACTAAGAAAAATAAAATAGAAGGTAAGAAAACATCCAGTTACTAACATGTATGGTTTAGCACATACCTCTCATAATAATGGTGCAGCTCTTTTGATGGAAATTTCAATGTTCGTATGTAAATATGTGCAAAGCTACTCCAATTCTTTTGAGAACGCTCAAACTCCAAGTACTTATCCCATAAAATATGACATGAGTAGTCCTTTCCCACGACCGACAGGCCTCTTTCAAACAATCTGTTGAAAAATTACCATTAAAACATATGAGGCATAGATTAAAGATTTCAAATCCTAAAAGCAATTCAAGCCCTGTTTCCAGGAAAATGAATCATTCTGCAAGATAAAAATATGAGTAAGTTAGGAAGTAATGGAGGACTTGACGAAAATCCAAAAGATACTCTGAATTGCCATTTTACTAGGCCAACTTGCTTAGTAAATGGTAAGTATAGAAGGAACTTAAGATAAGGACAAATGTATTTGGTCACTACTGCTATCTTCTTTTTTTCAAACGGTGTGGTCACTACTGCTATCAGTTTGGAAGTCTATGCCTTCTATAGTCAGGATCTCAAGTGTTGGTTGAAATGTTAAATGTGGGCTAACATTTGAGGAATTAAAATTTCAAAGAAACTACCTCATTGGAGCGGTAGGGTTATTACATATGAGGATCTTTTGACACTGAAAGGATGAGGTGCAGGTATAATGATGCATACCGTATGCTAACAAATGGACACACATAAATAACAATAATTCCCAATGGAACACTGCTTATTTAATGAACACATTCTTCAGATAGATTAATGTAATTTCTAACGGAAATATTAGAGACCGGAGTATCACAGTTCACAATCTTTGCACTCAGCTCTTTTTCCTCTTGTTTTTTTCTTTTATTTGTTTCATAATCTTGGTAATGATGGATTTCCTATAACTCACCTTCAGTTTATTTATTTTCTTGTGCCGATTTTTGAACGACCAAATTCTCCCTTAGACAAACAAAAAGAATATGGAGATAATTTTAGTCCCAAACTTCAGATAAGTTAAATATCCACAAATTACCTCCTCACATCATCGGGATCTTCATAAAACTCCACCGCAAAGCTACAATAACTAGCCCACATATCGACAGAGTACGTTGCCGCCTCAACGGCTCTTTCGTAGACTTCAACTGCTTCGTTAGCACCAAGGAGGCGTATGGTGTGGCTGGCATACTTAACCCAATAACAATAGCATAGAGGATATTCAGATAAGAAACGGTCATAGACAGCAGAAAGCTTTTGAATATCAACCTGTAGTTAATCGTACTCATAATTAAGACAACTCTGGGGAAAATATCATATATAAGAGACAAATGACTAAGTAAACAAACAAAACAAACAAAAATCCACCCTTATCACATACATTGTCATCGACTCCATATTATCCCATGCAATTAAGGAACAAATTGGGGTTAAACCAGCCGATCGGCAATTCACATGCTTCGCATGAAAAACTAATACAAGGTAACAATATTTTTAATATATTATATGAGAAAAAAAAATCACATACAGGTGATTCTTCTTCAATCCTCTTTAGATACGACATCCACGAAGCAAAGTCCACTTTGCTTCTACCCGACAATAGCTCGAGCCAATCTTCCATACGAGAAATCGCACCTGCCACGGTGAAGAATGCAACACACGGAGAGCATATACAGTTAAGAAAACACGCGGATATGATGTGTAGATTTAGTAGGAGGTTTAGAATGCCAATAATTGGCTAAACTAACGAGACGGAGGATGGAATTGTGAGGGTTAGGGTTAAGGTTAGGGTTAGGGTTAGTTTAGGAGATGCGGAAACGAGAAGAGTCATTTAGGTTTCGATTCTGCTTCATACAACATCACTCACACTCAGACACGGTCATCACTACAACACGTGCGGGTTATGGAAGCAAAGAATGGAAATGGGGGAGAGACGAGTTTTGGCCTTTTGGGGGCGACCGAACGTACTAACCGTGCGTTAGCGATGTTGGGGAGGCGAAGACGAAGAAGAAGAAGAAGAATATGAGGGGTTCGATCAGTTTTGATTTTGTAATGAGGCTTTTTATCAACTTCTGGGCTTATGGTCCGTAGTTAAGATCTGTTTATGTAAAATTCGAACAAAATATAGAGGAATTTAGAAGTTGCACTTATATTGCTTACTTCACTTCAATCGTTTCAATTTTTTATATATTTTATTTATTTCCAACTTTTGTGTAGAATTCGTTTTTGGAAATATCATGGCACAATTACAAAATTTATATATGTTAAACAATCTCAACAAGTCATTTGTAAATATATTTTTTTTACAAATTTCAAGTTTAACCACCACCTCCAAGCAAACCCCAAGAGCTTCCGAATTCTCTAGTGCAAACGCTAACAAGATTCACAAATAATATTCATTTGTATGTATTATACATCTCAAACTAAACCACCACTCTACAAATGCGTGCGAGTCAGTTAGTCAGACGACTACTACAGATGCAATATAAAATCATTAAACGTGAGTTTAGCTTAAATAAATGAGCTACCATAAACACAAGAAACCCAAACAATTGGCTTCTATTCAATTAAAGAAAATTTCATTAAAACGTAATCTACATTTAGAAATAGATCTTTTTCTTGCAGTACTCTGCAATTAAACTTTGGTTCAGTGATGAAGCAAAGAAGGATACATAAAATACAACATGAGTGGTACTTTCGGCGGCAAGTTCTCCTAGCTGAACAACGCTAACTTGAATATTTATTACAGAAAAAGGTAGATACCTCATAAAACTACAAAAACTCGTAAAGGCATTACTAGCTTTTCTGATCGAAGTCTCGACTGAACCCGTGAGGAAATGAAAAGGAACGATGTTGCAAATCCTCTGTTTGTGTTTTCCGGAATGCAGCTAAAAGCCCATCTCTGGTTGCTGGTGATATCGTTAGAAATCAATAGGTGAGGCTTTTAATGACCCGGAACAACTGCCAGAAGATTCGAATGAGCTCCCAGCTGAGCCATCCACTGGTGCTTGATTTAGACGCTCCAACACCAATGTTCTCCGTTTATGAAGCTTCAAGGAGAAAGTTGAGGCTTCAAGAATGACAGGTACCTGCATTATTGAATATTAAATATTTGATCATTCGACATGACTTGAAAATCATGGAAAAGATTATCATAGATAGTGAGGGCAAATTCTAACACCTGTGCCTGAGTTGAATTACTAGAGATGTTATCACAGTAGGTAAAACATGATTTAGTTCATCCCAGCGTGAGTAAGAATAAGCCGTAGGTTTTAAAAAAGGCCCAAAGATAGGGGAAAGATTTTGGGTGGTTAACCGATATTTTTAGGTGGTTAGAAAATGTCGTCTTACCTGAGAGTTTATTTGAGCCACCTTGTGTACATGCAAAAGACCAATCATGTCTTGGTAACCTGTTAGAAGCTTTGCCATCTCCTTGTCTTCATCTAATTTAACAGGTTCATTAAAACCGTAAATTTGAAACATAGTAAATAAAAAAACTTGTAGAAATACTAGTACAAAACAGAGGCATCAAATTTACCAGCAATGGCCCTAACAGCAAGCAAGGTGTCTGCCAAATGCTGCCATCGCTTAGACACAGGATCTGTCAGAATAGAAGCTGGGAAAGTCACTACAGCAACAGCATTAGAAGACCGTACCACAGCTCGCAAAGACCTGAGAAAGGAAAGCAAGTCCCAGTCCTACAGCAAGTCAACAAACCAACAGAAGTGAAAGATGTCCAGGATAATGCAAGGATGGTTGGAAATACGTCTTAAACAAGAAAAATACGTGAACAAAGAAAGAAATAATAGAATTTTAATCATTAACATCATCTATAGAGGGGGAAAAACTGGTCACACTGCTTATAATTGGTGAAAAGATTTACCATGTCAGAATAGTGGCATTGTGGAGCACAAAGCGACTGTATAGCAATTCGTCCTGCTTTTGCAATGCTGCCGCCATCAACTCTAACTTCAAGGCAGAAAAACATATTAAAGCACGCAAACTCACAAGATCAAATTATTTCCGATCAATTACTTACTGTAGCTAAGCAGGTTATAGATGACACAAATGGTAACAGTTCTCTATATTGAAGTTCCTTCATCCTTGACTAGATTTTAACACCTAGGAAGCTCCTCAATCACATTTCTGACAATTTCTAGTTTCACAATTAACATACTGCTACAGTAACAAATAGAAAGGAACCACCAAAATAGGAGCAATTGGCCAAAATGAAACTCAAGGATGACAACCACATGTATGGAAAACAAGAACGCAAATTGTAGGATCAAGTTTTTTCATGCTTTTGATGGAGAATCCATTGGTTTTAAATGTTACTATGAAGAAAAGAAAAATTGGTATCTTGCAAAATGGCCTGAGAGTATATTACAGCTATCTGAAAAGCAATCTATAGATGTACCTGGGAAATTGATTTAAAAATGTTGAGCAACGTTCATGAGCAACTTTGAGATCCGTGGAGTTTAGAAGACTAAGGCATTCAATGTTGGAAACAAGAGAGCGCCTATCCAAGGGCTTCCTCAGGTCAAAATCATTACAATATTCTTGCAAGTTTCCTGCACAAGCATATATTCCCAGTTTCATGATTCCACAAAACAAACAAAAAATCATTACATAATGAAAAATGGAGAATTAGTATCTTATCAACATAAATGCAATGAAATTACACCCATATTTTGTCTATCTTCTGCATGGCTAATTCCTGTAGAGACTCTGAATATTTATTATAAGCCAATAGTAAAAGACTAATTGAACATAATGAATTTATAGTTAGTTTGTCCAAGCCACTTAACCAAAAGATCCATTTTCATTATTCAACTTTTCTCTTTCTAAGAAGGCAATAAAAACATTATGTTTTCATGTAAATAAACGCACTTCAAGAATTTAATTTGACATGAAGAGGCTAGTGGCCTTACGGGGAAAAACAGCAACAGATATTGCAGTGGATAGGAAGAGTACCAGATTCAAACGTGAAACCCAAAAAACTATAAATATTAACATATTTTTCACCTACAAGCATAAGTCCCAGTTTTGTCAAAGTCCAACCCTACATTGGTGCCAATGTGAACAGTCCAATCCAATCAATATCATCCATATGTCCAGGGTCCTACACAGAATTTTCTGGCATCAACCTACAAGTTTACTTTAATGCTGGCAATGGTGCAATATGACAATATTAATCTTCTCTAACAGGTTGATCCCTGACTACCATCGCCAATCAACAAGAATATGCTTATTTTTATATAAAACGCTTAAGAAATCAAACAAACATATTCATAAACTTCACACAAGCAAACCTCCAAATGAATCAAGTTCTCTGCATGCACATGCTCACCCAAAAAAAACAACCGAAACCAAAAAGAAAATGAAAAATTAGATGTTTGAACCATAAGAAATTTTCGCCATCAGGAAACCGGAAAATTCATACATGGCATTACCAACCGAAGTTTCAAGCCTACTCTTCGAAGGTTTGGATTTGAAAAAATATATGTAACTAACACCTACCTTGATTGAGGCCACCCGCTCCTTGCTGCTCTTCAAAATACTTCTTGTACTGCCATGCAATCCTCAAACCCTTCCATGATTTCATCCACCCCGGTCAGAAATCACCGAAAAGACTTAACAAAAACACAAACGCACACATCCAAATAGAAACTAGGGAAAATTGGTAATTAATTGTCCTAATATCCACATCATGAATTATAAGTGGGCTAGTGCTTGACAAAAACAAAATACTGGAAAATTCAGTTTGAAATTAAAGTAAACCACTAAACTTACTTCAAACCTCAAATATAGGTTAAACCACTATACCACACTAGTGATTGAAAAAAGCAATATGTAACATGTTAGTAACATAAGATTTGAAGACATAATCTTCACTTTGGTGTGATGTACAGAAAAATGGTGTGAAAATGGATGCCTAAGAACAGAGGTCCAAGATTAACTTCTATGTGCTAAGTGATAGGTTCGTAGTCAATTATTAAATAAAAAATCACAACCCGAAAATTAGTACTTAGAATAGTACTACCACTTCTAACTCTAAATCCAAATCCAATGAAAACATATTTAACTTCAAAACAACCCAATTTAGGATCCGTTCGGAATAAAGAACCAAATGTCATTTAGAATTAACATCCAAAACTTAGAATCTTTGTTCAATCGTAAAAAAATTAAAATCTAAACGTCAAAATGTGAATTCAAACGGCCCCTTAGACTATTGCCCTCACTCACAGATTACAACTAACTTCGGAATAGCACCAAACCTGCTTCAATGAACAACCACACTCATACTTCCTAGAAACAACTACATTTCGGGTTACCAAACCAATCCAGCAAACCTAGATTTCAAGTTTTCAACGCAGAATCAAATCTCACAAGCTCTGTAAGAATTGATCTCCACCTAAAAGTCAAACCCGTACCTTCTGGTCCGCACCGGTTGTCCGTCCGTCCCCACCAGAGACGGGACTTGGCAGCGTCCCGAGAAATGCCGTTGGATCCGCCATGGGACTGAGAAACAGCACGGGCTGGTGATGCACGACGCCCTGCGCCATGAAGTTCCGCAGAAGCAGCAGGTGGTGCGGCGCCTCGGCGTCCTCGGCGACCAAAACGACGCTCCCGAGAAGGAATCCTCCGCCTAGGATGCCTGGAAAAGGAATTGAGGTTAGAGATGGGAGTCGAGGGGAAGGGGGGAGGGGGAAGGAGGGCGTACGTACGGTCGAGGTCGGGGATTCCGGAGGAGACGAAGGCGGCGCCGTTGGGGGCGCGTTTGATGCCCGGGGAATGGGGGGAAGGGGAGAGGTTGCGGGAGAAGGTGGTGGTCGTTGGGGAGGGTCGGGGTCGGGTTCCCGGAGACGCCATGGATGAGAGAAAGGTGAGGTTTTGGAGATTAAACCCTAATACGATGGCTTTAAAGTTTAAACCTTTTTTGGTTATATATTTAAGTTTTATAATGTCATTTTATTTGAACATTTTGTGCAGAGTAATCACTCATGGACTCTCAAATATTTTGCAACCTCTCCCTTGCGTGCTACTTTTACGTTGTCGTGGACATTAATATTATGTTGAGGATACAGAAAATTACATGTTACAGAAGAGAGAAAATATGCTAGGAAAAGAGAAATTGTGAAGTTGTTTGATTATTCTCCACCGTAAGATTTGTTTACGGTTTTCTTTATCTTTTGCAGTTCAACCCTCGTTTGTTTCAAAAAATCAGTGAACACAGTTTCAATCTAATGATAACGACATTCTGATTTTGTGTTACAAACATTCTACATACAATCAATGACATTGTGATTTTTATTCCGACATGCAGACCTTGTAAAGAGATGGGAACATATTCATTTGACATCTAAGCCGTGTGACCATTGGTCAGTACCTTATGCTTCAGACATTTTCTTACGTATTTCTTGTGCACGTTTTAAGTTCCCACATCGCATTAACATGTCAATTTTGATATTCTTCGTGGAGTCACTTATACTACTTGGGTTCTAATATCTTTTGACTTGAGTATTAGCTTTTAGGAGCATTGATTTGATGAATGTGTGGTGATTTTTTGTCAGGTCACAAATGCTAATTGAGTTATAATATCCTTTAACCAGAGCATTAGTTGAAAGAAGCATGATTTTGGCAATGTTGTGATTCTTCGTCGGGTTGATTGTGCTAATTGTGTTCTAAAATCGTTTCACAACACAAGTATGAAGTTTATTCGTTAAAGGAAGAGAACTTATTCATTGGACACTCGGGTCGTGTAGTTATTCGTCAATAACTTTTGATTCTCACTACGCGAGCGTGAAGTTCATTTGTTAAGGGATGTTGCATTGTACATCCGAACATTGTAGCTATTGACTAATACATTGTGGTTCAGGGTTTTTTTACGTATTTTTCGTGCACACCTTAAGTTCTTATATCACATTAACATATCGATTTTGAGATTCTTCGTATGGTCACCTATGCCACTTTGGTTTTAGTGTCGTTAGACTTGAGTATTAGTTGTTAGGAACATAAATTTGGCAAAGGTGTTGTGATTTTTTTTGAGTCACGAGTGTTGATTAGGTTTTAATATCCTTTGACCAGACTATAAGTTGAAAAGAGAATAGATTTGGCGACAGTGTTGTGATTCTTCGTTGGATTACTTGTGCTAATTGAGTTCTAGAATTGTTTCACCACAAGAGAACCTATTTGTTGGACACCTGGGCGCGTGGTTATTGGTCAAATGCGTTCAGTCTAAAATTCTTGCACATACCTTATATAGAGAAATGATAAAATTATATAATTGTTGGATTTGGTGTTTTATTTTAGGTTGCCCTTTGATGCAGTATTTGTTGAAAACAAAGCTGGGCCAAATGATAAAATTATAGCCCACGATGAAAAAAGGCAAGATTAACAACTCTAATCCTTCAAGAGAGAGAGGAGGAGAAAGATGTTAGAGGTTCTACACATTTAGATGGTTCTTGGTGTGGGATATGGACCCAATGCGAACCTGGATTGTGTGTTAAACATGTCTCGAGTTGATTGGATCAAGTGAAGAGCAGTTGACTAGTAGTAATATTAGGCAAATAGGCTCAAGTCTTGGGTCTCATCGTTGAGCTCAGTTTATGCAATCATCCTTGTATTGTGTTAGGTCCCCAACCGTAAACGGACTTGGTTGATCCGAGTGTAGAAGTCGGATGGGTCGCTTGGTGGTATCAAGTATGCCCGATTATAGAGAAAACTGTATAAATATGTAATCGTTTATACGTAACCCTAATAACAAAATACCTAACCATAATTTCTTATTCTTCTTCCGCTGCTCAAATCCACCCCCTTTACTAGATCTTCATATTTGCAAATTCTGTGAAGTTTACAATTGGTGAGATTCACGAATTCTAGATTTTATAATGATGTGATTTGTATTTTCTATGTTTGGTAAAACATGTTACTTTAAAATGACAACAAAAAAATACATGATATCTTATTAGTTTTCTAATTTGGAATTGTATTCAAGAATCATATTCCAAACATAATATCAATATGTTTTATTAAGGTGGAGTTCAGTGTAGTTACATTGATGCTTTGCTATTCGAGGAGCCACAATGTTAATGGAGAATTATTTTTTATATGACCAAATCGATCAATGATATCATAGATCCGATAAAATGAAAACAAATAGGTATACCAACAGGATGCTCAGACACATCATGGAATTCCGCTTTAAATAACAATCATTTTTCCGTGGTGGATATCTCGACATAATTAATTATTTTGACCCAATCAAATTAAATAATTGTTTTTTTAGGCAAATAAATACTTATTCTTCTTCTTCGTATTCCTTTTCCACACCCTTTTAATTTCACGATTTATTATGTTCATAGTTTTTTTTATTTCATGTGATTTTAATGCAATGTGATTACTTTGACGGAAAAACTGAACCATCTAATTTGATTGTGTTGTTACAAACTTACAATGGTAGTAGTTTTCACTACCAATAGTAAGGCATGCATGTGAAATTGTGAATGTCACGATCCAGCCCTAGAATTAGTATCAAAGATCATTTGAACGATATTAGAAAGATAAAAGTATTATCGGATATTCGGATATGCTTGAGTCAAAATACTCGGTTGAAGTGATAAATCATCTTGAGGAGTACAACCAAGTCAACACTATGACAAGGCAACAAAGTCAAAATGCAACCGTGTTGTACTCTACTTCTACATACGTGTTGAGATGAATAATTATCCTGTTGGTTAACATCTTCCAAGCCAAGTTCACACTAAGTAAGCCTAAACTAAGTGATCACAAACATCGATTTGTACTTTGTAGTGGCCACCGCAAGAAACCAAGTAGACAAAAAAAAGTAAGTCCAAATGCATCTTGATTAGCAACATCATTAGTGCACTTAAACGACACAATTGGTGTGCCTATTGGGTCGTAAGAACCATTCTAGATTGGTGGATTTCCACTCTCCAACAATTAATATCGATAGAGTGTACTCTTTAATTTCCTCCTCGCTAATCTATAGTGCTCCACCATTTCAATTCCTTAACCACTAACACAGCAAGAGGTCATATCGGTCGTCCTTTTGTTTTAATATTTGCTTCAAACATCCAGGACACGTCTGTTCACCAATGATTAGCATCCTATAATTTGATCATTTGTCCATGTCCTCCACTATTATTATATAATACGGTAGGGAAGAGATAAAGGTGCTTTCTAGCTTATTTTATACAAATTAATTAATGTTTAAATACCTTTAGCATTATAATATAAATAATACTTTCCATTGCGTAAGGAATAAAGAATGCATCCCCTACGTGAAAATTCTTTGTCGGTATATTTTCTGATGAACCCTCTTCCTGGAGAGTAACATTGGTATAGAGAAAATTATAATTCCAGATCGATATTACATTCAAACAAGTATCCTTAAATGATTAAAGATAGTTTCAAAGTTTGGTTGGTCCACACCACAACAAAATCCAAACATTTATGTAAAAATCGAATCAAATCTATTATACAGTACTTCACACCTTTTGTATTTAGTAATATCTAACTATAGTGTGCCAAAAGGTAAATGTGACTACTCTATTAAAATTTATGCCTACAAAAAAATGAGAAAATATGTTTAGAATAAAATATTGAATTTCAGTTGTGGCAATATGATATTGATGCTTAATTGGTGATGGTGATTGAAAGGAATTAAAAACGGATGCATAACATGATAAGCACTAACGTATCCTTTTCATTGAAAAGTAGGATAAGGAAGCAGAGGTTGGCGTTACGTTTGTGTTTTAATCCTCTTTCAACATCATACTCGAACTTCTTTTCACATTAATTTTGATATATCAAATTCTCATCACTTTAAGTGAAAACAAACCACAATTCGTTTGATAGTTTTTATGTAAACGAGAATTTCGTATCGTCTAACTAGACTTAGAAGAACATATGGTGATTTGTAGCCTCTAAAGAGGCAATTCGACCCAAAAATATTTCATAATGATTCTGCTTATTGGACGATTATTTTTGTTTGTTTCAGTACTTGAGTTCACTGATGTGATGCATGCCTCCATCATTGCCAATGTAAAACATATTACTGTTGGTCTCAACAAAATAGGAAAACATTATTCAAATACTTTGGGCGTCAGTCGTCACAAAGATAAGATCTTGTAAACATATGAAGTCGTTGTAAAGGATTTGTGTTTCATCTATTTGCATGGAATTTTATTTTAAAGGTTTATAGTTATTTATGTATCGATCCTAACAATTCTAAAAGAGAACTCTATTTAATGTATGTTTCTCGAATATTTTCAGATATAATTTTAACATCTACTTCTCGTGTTTATAAGATTTAAAAAAAACCATCTTGCAGTTTGCAACCAAGTTTGGTGTTTTCCAAATAAAGTCCCAAGCACATGTTAAGTGCGTAATACTGATTTTGGTGCTTTTGTTATTTTGTCATAACAATTAATACGAAAAACTTTTAAAGGGATAAGACTCTATGTCAATGGTGCTGTACTTTTTATATATTACCAAGGGATGTCAAAGTATATTGATCCACAGGCGTGCTGTTTTTATATTATTCACAAAATCCAAAATCCAGATAAGGTATTCATAAAGCATTTATACATTGGATAAGATCCAAATCACTTCTTGAAAGAAATTGCACTTTTTTGTACTTATAAACCTAATCATGATCAATCCAATAAAAAGGACAATACCTAAGTCAAACTTAAAATTTATAACCTTGATTGGCTTAAACCAAATAATATTTCTGTTTGCTCCAAATAAAAACAAGGGGTTCACTATGCAAATGGTTTTTTTCTTTCCGTTAGTACCGGTATTAGTACTACAATTAGCGCCGCACGTAGGACGGATTAAGGAATAAAGAGCTCAGGTTTTCCTGGATACAATTTTGGCTTATATGCAAAATCAACAACTCACCGTTTGAAACTTAAGAATTTAACTTGAGCTGTTAACTACAATAACCGTAGAAATGGTTGTCGGAAGTTAATAGATGAAAACATAGAACTTTTTTCTAGGGAAAAAACTCAAAACTTAAGGGTAGGTGAATTGGTAAATGTTAGACTTGAATTAAATTCTCATATACAGATATCACAGATATTATTAATAATTTATTGTCTTTAGATTACATGTCTGCAGGAAAAGAAGCCTACGTACACTTGCCACGTGTAATCCCTCCTTAATTTGACGTAATATTTTATGTTCACAGTATTGCAACCATGAGATGTGATTCCTTGCCGACGTTGAAATTGTATTTTATAACCTTAAAAAACACTAATTGGAAATTTTAGAATTCATACATATATTTACGCACTGCAAAAGTCTTTTGCCATTGTATAAAAATATAAATAATAATATTCAAGATAAATGGAATTTGATATGTTTTGTCTTCTTTCTTTGACTTGGAAAGGGTGTGATATGGCGGGTTATCACCAATATACAAGCTTGTTAATCTCACCTGTTTTTTTTCTAGTGTTTTAAAAAAATCTAATTAAAACACATGTAACTTAAATCATATTATTATTTCCAAGCTTGCTCAATATATGTTCCCAAGCCCCAAACTAGCTCTAACTAACCACCCAAAATTCATCTCTAATTATGCAGAACACATAATACCTTGGGAAGATCTTCACTAAAACACTGCTGTATCGGAAAGTTGGTGAGGAAAGGACAATCAAGCCATATAAATAAACTTCGATAAGAATAAATTTCGATAAGAATAAAGATCCACTTGTGGAGATTTGGACAGGAGAATGACCTCTATTATTCAACAGTTTTATTACATGTATTGATTGTCTATATTTTACTCTCTCTTCTCGTGACAATTCAATTTAAATATGCAATGTACTTAGCCTGCTAATTCATGTTATAACATTTAAAACATAATATTGTGCTTAAATAAAATACTAAGGCACTAAAACCACCTTTTCAGATTGGTTTCCCAGGAGTTGTTCTTGGGTATTCAGTATTCTTGAAACATGGAATGGAATATGCTTTTGGCAAACGTTGCAAATGTTAATGGTATTTTAAGATAAGGTTTAGTGTATGACTTTGTGTTTTTATTATAATCAAGTAACAAGATGCCGATTTGAGACAGGACATAGTATTGCTTCTAAGTAAGCTTGTTTACAGATATTTATCGCTATCGTATGTGTGAATACTATTATCTGTATGCATACATTTTTGAATGTGATTAATTTGTAAGATACGCTACCACTCCACCATATATATATATATATACATATATATATATACATATATATATATAGGGTCAAGTTCTAGTGAGCCTAAGACTCATCAAATTTAGTTTAAGCCTTCTACAATTTTACCATTGAATTTTATTTACAGTTAATCTCACTATTCATTAGCATAACCGTTTTTTTCTTAATCTACCTTACAATTTGAAATAAGTGGTAGATATTGTGGGGGTTTAATTTAGAAAAGTTGAACCTTAGACTCACTAAAAAATTCCTATATATATATATTCTTTATCAGGTATATTATTTGATACATATTTTTTATATTGTTGCTATATTATTAATGGTGATAGGCATGAGAAACCAGGTCTAGACTCAATCATCCCATCATTATTACATCATGCTGTGGTGGGACATCTCAACAACCAAATTTCAATTATATATCATATGAATTAAAAAATGCATCTAATTTAAACTACCGAACAGAACTGTTACCTTCTACTTCGCAGATAAGTACAAAGTTAACTTTGATTAAATAGTGAATTGTTAAACATCGTTGGAAAATTACTTAAATTGTTTGTGCGAATTATCGTTTTGTCAATTTGTCATTTCTACTTATATAACTCTTCATTTCACTCTCCTAACACCACTTTCTTTTCATATTACTCTCATTTTCATCCAAAAGTATGTCTCGGAGGTCAGGAAAAGAGTCAGCGGACACTCAAAATTACTCGAATTCGGTAAAATGTCTCGTCTAGTTTCTTTTAAATAATTTTTTTGGGTCGGTGTCTGCGGGAGCCGCCCGACCCAACAGGCGGGCACCCACCGGAGCCGCCTCTCCTCAAATCTTGCGCCTGTGGTTACAGATGATCGAGACGAATTGGAAGACCGACCACGACCCCTGCTCCCACTACTGTAAGACCGACCATGACCTCGCTCAGCATACTCAAAGGCACTCGGGTCCCGACGTGTTGACTTTCCCCATGGTCGACCTCGTACCTTAGTATTTTCAGCGGGTTCTTGATAGTTCGACTGATCCGGGTGTAACTGTGCGTATAACATACGAGAGACACTATAAATTACTGCATGGTCGCTCCCCGAAAGCTCATCAACAAGCTTCCAAAAATGCTGGACGTCTTGTGCTGACAGATCCACAAATTCTGACATCTGGACTCATTCTCCAATGACAAGTGTGTAGGATTTCGTGTCCCTATGTATGTATATATTTAAAAAAAATTAATACAAACATATAAGATTGATTCCATATTTTCATTGATTTTACGTACATGTATTTGTTTATTCTAATATCATGCATTCCTATACATATTAAAATAAATAAAGAATATAGGATCATACCCAAAGGTTCTCTAAAACCTTTCAGAAGATCCGGAGTTCCGTTGCTCGTCGAATCGCCCGCCGATTCGCCTCTAAGTGTTCACCAAACTCTAAACAATATCAGAGAGAAATAAGCTAGTCAATCAATCTCTAATTAGACTTAGAATTTAGCTAATAATCCCTTTTTAAGCTCCTGAGATTTCTATCTTTAAACTTAAAACTATTAAGAGATTTTCGTAGTGATTAAGGGAGAGATTAATGTGAGAAAGAATTTTTACATTAACATAAACAACTAAGATGAGGGGTCCTTTTATAGACTCTCAAAACATCCTTATCAAGAACTATTCTTTAGTCATGATCTCTTGCTTATTCTCTCCTAAAATTAATCTCAAATTGCCACATAAGCATCTTAAAAAAAGTTTAATTAAATCTGGAATTAATCTAACCCGTGATCTAATTATTCTCTTAATAATTCAGGCAAAAATTACAATGTTCGGTTATAACACATGTTCGGTGGACTGTGAGCTAGACGTCGACCGAATATGCATGAGAAAAATTCTCTGGAACGATTCAGACGATCCGCATCTTGCTCCGGTCGACCGTTGACCCACGAAAATTTCTCCTGGTGAACATTCATCGGACGACCGTGTCACCTTCGGTCTACCAAAAATATTCCAAGATATTTTCTCTCAGTTGACCGTTCACGCTCGGTTGACCGAACCCAATTGTCCAGGCACTCCAGACAATTTCGGTCAATCAATTGTGCTTACCCGTTCCCCGTTCGGTTGACCGTTCCGAAGATACCTCAGTGGACCGAACCCTAAACGGTTTACCGTGTTTGACCCTGATTTTGCCTTTGTCAAATTTTGGATTTATTTCGAACAAAATTTGATCTTTTGGGGTTTTAACAAATTCATATCTTATGTAATACATTATCCTATGTAATATTAAATTATTACACCACATAATATATACACCTTATATGAATTTATTATGATTCTAATTATGTCAATTCTCATGACATATTGATTTTATTTGTTCACCACATGTGTCCCTTTTTGACATGAAACCCGACACATCATATGGACTCAAAATCAAGTTTCTTGTTTCCCAGTTTTGTGGTGTGACATGTAGGAGGATCTAAGCTAAATTGGCAGCGATATTAAACACTTAATGTCCCAAACTATAAGCGGTATCTAGCTACACATTATAGTTACCCAATTAGCATAGATATATTTGTTCCACTCGAACCAAAACACGATCCATTTAGTGATGCAAGTGCACCACTTGTGTTTGTCTATTGCCTCATGATATTAAGAATATATACAAAGTAGAAATGTGTCACTTTGTATTATATTCATTTCTTGATTTTTTTTAAGCTAATTATAACTATGTAACTTAACTTAAGTTACATTGTGCACATTATAATTTTGCTTTATCAAGGGCCCAACTAATATCATCACTCAATTAAGAGGGGCAACAATAATCGTTTGACTAGCTATATTTTCCAGCACGAGTCATGTTCAACAAACTATTGTATTTATCACTATACTCATTGATATCTTTTGACAATAATCAAATTAAGCACTTCTTGAGTGAAAAGATACAAGTCTTATATATTCGGATCCAAGACATAGTAGAACATTAATAACACGAAACACAATTCCATAATGTTTTTACTTGTTAGGTTTATTCAATATAAAAAAAGTAATTTTTTCCTCTTTTATATACTCGTGTCGTCAATTATTTGTAGAGCTACAACAATCGATGATCAACACGACAACTTATCTCGGTGATTAATGTTCCATGTTAATTACCATGATTGTGAATAACTTTTGATTTATGTAAATCATTATCTTTTAGAGCTCTACGGTTAAGGACCAAACGCCTCTTCCTTAACACTTCCAAAAGACGAATACCATAATAAAAGAACAAAATGTTTGCACATCCAATTCATAAAAATTGACATATAAAAGTAAAACTTTTAGAACACATTCCTTTCAAAGTGTTTTCCAGAATGGATGAATCTGCTCTAAATAAATTTCATCACTTGACTAATTACAACCGTACATGGTAGATGCACAGGGAATCTCATGTGATGTCAGAAAAGCAACCCGCAACGATATTCAACTTGATTGCTTAAGTCATGCATACTCTTCAACTCCTGAGTCAATAATGACAAGCAATGAAATGCGAAACTCGATCATTTATATGCTGATACAAACACCTATGTAGTTTGTCAAATTTCGACGTCTCAACTCTTTAAGAAAGTTCTGAATATTCGTCAGCTGCATTTCAATTATGGGTGAAACTTTGTGTCCGAAATCCGTCAATCCGACCGACTCCGTATTTGAAATCAAAAAAATTATCCGAGAAAAAAAATGCAACCAAATTTGTATTCAGATATAAACATCCGTAAAAAACGAAGCGAATATGGATATTGGTACATCCGATTCGAATAATATCCGGTTCGTTTTTTATATGCACATATAAATAAAAAAAATACAATATATATGAATTAAATTATGTTATTTATATTATATTTAATATTTTTTCATGTAGGCAAAAATAAAGGCTGAAATTTATTCTTATTTAGATCAATCAAAAATTGTTTTTTAAGTCTATTCGGATTGTTTAACGAATTCGGATATCCTAATTTGGAATGGATTTTAAACTTAATTCGGATGCGAATTTATTCGAATTCGGATCCGAATTCGACGGATACGAATTCGGATCCCTTTCTCATACATTCGATCATATTCGAATTCAGATTCGAGAGAAAAAAAACGGATACGAATTCGGATACTTGCACATCCGCTTCATATCCGCTATGTTTTCACCCCTAATTTCAATAGTCGCGTTCACGCGGTCGAAAAGAGTATTCAGAGCTGCAGTCGATGTAGTGATCCACTCTTTCAGAGCCGAATGAGTGCTTTCCACTCTACAGTTCGTAGTGTTCCCAAAATGAATGACTTTATTCGTCCAATTCAACACAAACTTTTCTTTGTGCACTAACCACGTGTCTTCCAGATACTCCGTGAGAGCTGACCAATCCTGAAAAGTTTCTTTCAGATTACGAACAACTTTATCGTACTCGGTCTGTGAATTAGAAAATATGATTCTCCTCCATTTTCCACGCCTCAAATTCTCTGCAAAATTCTTGTTCTTGTCGAATACGTGGTATGCGTAGTTGTACACGTATTTGTTGATATGTCATGTGCAAAGTAAATGAGCAAACTCAGGAAAAAATTCTGCCACTGGTCGCATCAGACCTAACTCTCGGTCCGTTATTATTGTAGTCGGATTGACAGTACCCAATAACAGATCTCACAACTTCTCCAATACCCACCGGTAACTAGACTCGCTCTCATCCTTCATAATGACATAGCCGACGAGGAAGTTCATGTTTGTTGGAGTCACGTCAACAATCTCAAACAAATGCATCTTGTACTTGTTCGTCTTCTACGTCGAATCCATGCAGATTACGAAAGGATATGTGTGCAACAACTGAACTGACGCCGGATATGCCAAAAATACGTGAGTGAGGACATTAGTTTCTTCATCCGCCATAATCCAATGTAACTACTTATACTGCACTGTCTGATGCAGAAACTGTTGAGCGAGATTCATATCTTCAGATTTCGTCCTCCTCATGTACTCTATGAAGTTATAAATGTTTATCTGATTAGGATTATCCTCCGGAAATTTCTCATTTACTGCAAACAAGATATTACGTGGTTTCACTTGTGCTTCAGTCATATCACGAACAAATTTCTTGGCCCCAGAACTAAGACCGCTGATCTGTCGGTGACCCTTTGGATAAACTACAAGTTTGTGGTTGTGCTGCCCATAGTACTATTAGAAACAATGACCCATCCATCACGATCCTGTCGCTCGACTACTTTTACCAAAAAACGACAACCACAACCTTTTCTTTCCGTGTTCTTCCGTAGTGCAATATCCATATCACGAGAACACATTTCATTTCTACGATCATATTTGAACAGGAATTCCCACCCGCTTCAGGAACCCATACACCTACCTGAAGCTCATCAAGCCCAGGAAGGAGCTTAGCTCAAAGGTTACAGCTTGTTCTCCAAGCTATGGACAGTATGGGCATTCCCGTTAGCATTCTCATCGGGAAAATCGTGATAGCAACAATAAGAATTGCCAGGGCGCGCCCTACGGAAAGGAATGATCCCGCCCTCGCTTACTTTCAAGCTCGCCCGGGGATTCATTCACTTGCATTCCTGCTAGCACTACAAAAAGCGCCGGTCTGAACGCCCACTGTGCAGACTAAAGAACAGAACAAGGCCCCGTTTTACCAATCCGATGCTCCTAGGCTCAAAGTAGCTCGCTGCTTCTGACTTTGCCAATAAAACCCCTATCTCATGTTTCAATTAGGTATTCGAAATCGCTTCCCTATTTAGCAAAAGGTTTTCGCAGGGCAAGTACAAGAAGGCGGCTTCGCGGAGCCTCGCCGTGTCATCCAGTGTTAAATTCAACTATACGGCAGATAAAATAGCGATGATGTGAGATGGATTAATCCTACCCAGGATATCGCTCTCGTAGCAGATCTTTTGCCAAAATTGGCGTCGCGCGCGCCCACAAAAACTTGTGGTTCCGGCACCTTCAGTTTGCGCGTTCCTCCCTGGCCTGAGATTAGTCTCAATTAAGGGAGGGCGAAAACAACTCTCATTTTCTCTAGGTCGTAGTTTCCTTTCCAGGGGCCATACTATACTATATTATGACCTGAGGGTGACAAGCAACTCATCAATGCAATTTTAGACAAGGCTATCTCGACTGAAAACTAGATGAAGACAAAGACATTTCGACTGAGAACTCCAAAATCCAGAAGTCAACTGATTCGTCTTACCAGGCTAACAAGGCAAGAGCAGGAGAGAGGAATGAATCAGTTGATAGCCTTGACCGGGATATGGGAACTAAGCAAGGGATGCCTCAAACAAAAAAGCATGCAAAAAAGGTAGAATTTCCCAGCAACACTCGCTTCGGCGGCAGGCCTACACTCACTCTTTCAAGGGTGGCTGCTTCTAGGCAAACCTCCTGGCTGTCTCTGCACCCCTACCTCCTTTATCACTGAGCGGTCATTGGCTGGTGTAGAAATCGCAACCACGGGTGCTTGCCCTCTCAGATAACAGTCCGTTCGATTATCTGCTTTTGATTTGTATGATGATATTACCAAAAAAATCTGACTCCGATGACAAATTGTTTCGCCAAGTTACACGTTTTCTCGATTGTTGTAAATACTTGTTTACTATCAAAAAGTTCACTGTAATCTTCTCCATCACCACCGAGAATTTTGTAACAGAACTTGAAATAATTTAAAATAACACAAAAAAATAAATTAAAAAAAGGACGTCTGACTGGGACGCCGCTTCCTTGGAGTGGGGCGTTTGGCTGAGATGTCCCCGACTAGGAGATCGAGGGGCGTCTGGCTATGATGCCCCCTCCTCGGGCACGACGGCTTAAAGAGGTGCCTCGTCCAAGGATGGTGCGTGTGGCTAAGCCGCCCCAACCAAGGAGGAGGCATCCCAGCCAGACGCCCCGGGAGAGGCGGTTTAGCCGCGCCCGAGACGAAATCCCCCCCCCCCCCCCCCCCCCCCCCCATACCTCACCAGATTGAGGTGTTTCGTCAGACATTTTCGTGGTGTTGGTACTGAGAATGTGAGGAAAACTCAGGCAAATACTTTGTTCTAAGACACAAGACGAAATGAGTATTAAATGAATTGTGAAAGACAAAATGATAATTGTTGGGACGATTTAAGTAATTTTACGACGATATTAATGTTCCCATCAAATTTGGCAAGAAAATAAATAAATATTATATTTAAACAAGTAATATGCGTCCAACTAAAACATCACGACGAAGGTGTTATAATTTTGTAGCTCACAGAGATAGAATGAGAAAGATTACTTCGTCACCGTGAACAATAATTACCTTGCAATTATTGGTATTTTGTAGCTCATATAATTTGGGAGGATTGAAATAAAGTACATGTCCAATTATTGGTATTTGATTGGTCTTTGAGACAATAAGGAGTTAAAATTCGAGGAAACAAAAAAGAGAGGAGTTGAAGTCCCAAAAATCTTCGCTAACCAGACGAGATCTTAAAATCCAAGGGATTATCCAACTCTCTGCTTGTCACCACCCATGTCAACAACCAACAATCGTTCACCACACTTAGAGTCCTAGACGACACCCCATGGTTGGATTTTTAACACCTTTGCTAACGACCACATTGGGTCAAGGTTAGAGTTAATAAGAAGAAGATTTTTTTTTTGTTCTGAAATTGAATTATTTGAGGGGTTTCCACAAATTAGGAGTCATAATACGATTAGACCACATCTTTTGAGTTGATCCCACCGGTTCAATCTTATTTTTTTGGGGGGGTTCAAATTAGTTCAATAATCGTGTCGTATCTTATTTCCCGAGAACAAAAAATTCTCTCCTTCTTGGTTGAATCGATTTTACCACGATTCAAAAATATTCTCGAGAGTAGGGTTCACCAGTCACCTTAAGTGAGTACTTTATAATCCCACGACAAGTCACCAGATAAGATAAGATAAGATAAGATAATGGGGATTAGACGAACAGTTATTTCAACAGCATTACTCCGAAATCCCCCATTAATCAAGTGTCATCCCATTATAATCCACTGGATTAGCAATCCAATCCAACCCAACAATCAATCTGGGAAGACAGGGTTAAAGCAAAAGGTATAAGAAAAGAAAGATTTTGTTTTCCTGTCAACGGACTCCAAACCTCCATTAAATTCCACCACAATCTCTCCAGTGGAGTCCCTTCTTCCCCCACTCCTCCTCCCTCTCCAACTCCGATTGGGACCCCTTTCGGGTTTTGGGTCACCTTTTCCCCCCTTTTTTGGTGGGTTTTTCGAGAAAGGTGGGATTTTTATGGAGGAATTCGGAGGTTGATCGAGGTTTTGGGGGCGATTCCGAGGTTTGGGTTTGTGATCCGCATTTTGGTGGGTGGTCGGAGTGGTCTTTTTTGGGTTATTTTTTAAATTTTGGTGTTTTGCATTTTAGGTTTTGGAGTGCATGCTTGGTTGTTGGTATGATCGAGTGCTGGAGTGGAAGGTGGCAACGATATCAAACTAGGTTATTTACTTTTTACTTTTTCTAATTTCTTTATATATATTTTTAAATTTCAGCATAGAAAGACCTCAGCTTTGTAGTGTTAGCTGTTTGTAATTTCCAAAAGGAACCGATTTTTTAAGTCAGAGCTTTAATGTGATGCTTTTCTTGTGAATTCTTTTTCCTCTTTAAAGTAATGAATTTCCCTGTATTGTTCCTCCCTTTTTGTCTTTCAGCTTGTAGAGGCAACTGCGATGGCTAAACCTCCGAATCATTCGTTTATGAATGGTTTGTATTTCTTCTTTTTTTGACAGATGAAGTAGTTCTGTATTTAGTGTTCTCTGAATTTGCATCATTCTCCCATGTTTTGCAGGTTTCCAATCAATGGAGATACCCAAGAAAAAGGAAGATAGCCCGTGGAATTTTCCGCCCGCATCAACTGACACTAGCTTATTCTCAACTTCGCTCCCGGTCATTCGACATTCAAACCGTATTTTTTGTTCCTTCCTTTAGTTTTGTTTTCCTTCTTTACGTTTTGTTGTGTTGGTGAATATGAACTTTATGGTGTGTATGACGTGCAGTCACTTCTGTGGATACAAGGAATGGAAACCAGAATGTAGATGGTACCTTTTCTAATTCGAACAAATTCCACACAGATGTGAAGGATAAAGTTCCCCACGACGGCCTTGATCTCCAAGGTATTGGAAACTTGCTACCGGGCGATGAAGATGATCTCCTTGCTGGCCTGGCTGATGATTTTGATCTAAGTGGATTACCAACCCAATTAGAGGAGTTGGAGGATGACGATGTCTTTGATAGTGGGGGTGGATTGGAACTGGATGTTGATTCCACCGACTGCCTTACTTTCCGTTTGGAGAAGACTAACATAAGTGATGGATATATTGGCAATGGGACTGCTCAGTACAGCCTCCCAAATGGTGTTGGCGCTGTTTCTGGTGAACACCCTTATGGAGAGCATCCTTCTAGGACTTTGTTCGTTCGAAATATTAATAGCAACGTTGAAGATTCTGAATTGAGAGCTCATTTCGAGGTATTTCCATGAAGTGCATTTTTTTGTTGAGATTGTTATGCTACACCAAACAAACCATCTTAAAGTGCATGCTGTGGGTGTTGTTTATAAGCATATAATTAGGTATCAGCTTCCTTTATAATGGTCAGTAAACAATTAAGTTCTTCTAACTAATATGATATCAGGGCTTCACCAGTTTGGAAGGTTATCTGCTAGTTTTTTTTTTTTTTTTTTGGGGGGGGGGGGGGGGGGGGGGGGGGGGATGCATCAAGTTCCCTTCTCATGATATATGAGAACCCTTATTTTGCTATCATACCCAATTTCTTAAACTTTAGTAATGTAAAATTTTATTCCTCGAGTTTTCTTCTACAGCATTATGGTGACATCCGGACTCTGTACACTGCATGCAAGCATAGAGGATTTGTGATGATATCATACTATGACATCAGGGATGCCCGAAATGCGATGCGTGCATTGCAGAATAAACCATTGCGGCGAAGGAAACTAGATATCCACTTTTCAATTCCCAAGGTACAATTTAATTTTGGTCAAGTTGCATTATTTTTTCCGTTACACCTCAACCCTTTGTGATCTTCTTTACTACCAGGACAACCCTTCAGAAAAAGACAGTAATCAAGGTACCCTTGTTGTTTTTAACCTGGACCCTTCAGTTTCAAATGATGATCTACGTCAAATATTTGGGACTTATGGTGAAGTTAAGGAAGTAAGCCTTCTCGAATTTATGCGTAGTCCTCTTAAAGATTCAAGCATCAATCTATTGTGTTTACCTCAAATATGTTATGATATATACTTTTACTAAGCAGATAAGAGAGACACCACACAAACGGCATCATAAATTCATTGAGTTCTATGACGTTAGAGCAGCAGAAGCTGCTCTTAGAGCTTTAAATCGGAGCGACATAGCTGGAAAAAGAATAAAACTTGAGCCCAGCCGTCCTGGTGGATCTCGCCGAAAGTGCGTAGCATGACATATTTTCCTTTCTAGACTCAGATAATTATATTCCCTTCAAGTTTGTTCACTAACTAAACCTTTTGCTGGCTGTTATTTTGAGTCATCATATCATATGGGGATGCAATTTATATTTTTCAAGGCTAGTTGCTATTTACAAACAATGCAAAATTAAGCACAGCCTTCATAATGAAGCTGTTTTAGTATGCTTAAATATTGTTATCTGGAAAGATATTTCTTGAACTGAAACCAGAATAGTCTATCTTACCTAAAGCACGAGTCCTCCTTGCAAATAAAAAACTCCTGTATTTATTTTTATTTTTTATTTTTATGCAGCTTGATGCAGCAGTTGAACCAAGAACTGGAACAGGATGAACCGCGAAGCTTTCGTCACCCAGTTGGTTCACCTATAGCTGGCTCCCCTCCAGGTGATCTTTTATGTTCACTGACATATAATTCTGGGCCTCTGTATTTTGCATTTTCCAGTTCTTTTAGCTGATTGTTGCAAATAATTTACTGATTTTTGTATCTACAACACAGGTATTTGGGCCCAGTTCAGCAGTGCAGGTGACAGTAGTCCACTGCAAACTCTTAGCCAATCCCCAACAAGAGGAGCCACTGTTGATCCCATGACAGGGAGTACCTTGCCGGGATTAGCTTCCATTCTACCTCCTCGATCAAACTCTATCAAGATACCATCTGTTGGAAAAGATCATGGTAGAATGGCATACATGGACCCAGCGTTTTTGAGTTCCAATTCACCACATGCACATTCGAGTTTGCATTCCCACTCTTTGCCTGATCACAGTAGTGGAATATTATCAAATATGAACAGTCCTGGATCGGTGTCGTCTTTTGGTCATACAAGCACGGGTACTTCTGCTGTTGGCACTTTATCTGGGCCTCAGTTTCTCTGGGGTAGTTCTACTCTGTATCAGGAGCATTCACGTTCACAATCCTGGCAGCGACAATCTCTTGGGCATTCTTTTACACCCAATGGGCAGGGACAGGGATTTCTGTATCCAAACCGTCAGAACTCTTTCATTACTCCACCGCAGTCCTATTGCGGCCATAATGTTGGATCGGCTCCATCAGGCATTCCTCTAGAGAGGCACTTTGGCTATTTCTCGGAGATGCCCGACACATCATTCACAAACCATAATGGTTTTGGAGGGATGGGCGTTCACAGAAATGATGGAAGTATGATGATGAATATGAATATTCGCTCTACCATCAGTGGTGGTGGCTTATCTGGCAATTTGAATGAAAATGGTACATCTGCTTATAGAATGATACCATCACCAAGGATGGGTCATATGTTTATTGGTGGTAGCCCATGTTATGGTCTAGGTTCCAATGGAGTTGATGGACTATTCGAGCGTGGAAGAAATCGCTTAGAAAATAATGGAAGCCAAGTTGACAGCAAAAAGCAGTATCAGCTTGAGCTTGACAAAATTAGGAGTGGTGAAGACAAACGAACAACATTGATGATAAAAAACATCCCAAACAAGTAATTTCTATTTTCCCTAACAAAATAATATTTTTATTTGCAAGATTGTGTTCTCTAATGTCGAACAATTTAAATGTTCACCTGCCTAGGTATACTTCAAAGATGTTATTGGTAGCCATTGATGAAAACCACAAGGGCACTTATGATTTTCTGTACTTGCCTATTGATTTTAAGGTATATTATATGCCAAGCCACTTGTACTATGTTGGTGATTTCTTCTTTTCCCATGCTTGACATTGGGTTTGATTTCTGTAGAACAAATGTAACGTGGGCTATGCATTCATAAACATGGTGTCTGCATCACACATCATTCCCTTCTATGAGGTACTTTTATGTCATTGTTTTTGTTTTCTGTTTCATCCTTCTGACTTCAGTCCTCATGGATTTGCTGTACACCCTTTCTACATATGACTATATTTTAATTGCTAAAAAACAATGTTTATACAAGCTTCTAGAAATTCTTCAAGTGGCATTTGCTGTGATTTTCTTGAAAATTCGTTGAAGTTTAATATGTAGTAACACTTTTGTTGCAGGCTTTCAATGGGAAGAAGTGGGAGAAATTTAACAGTGAGAAAGTTGCATCTTTGGCTTACGCACGCATTCAGGGAAAAGTTGCTCTTGTTTCACATTTTCAAAATTCAAGCTTGATGAATGAGGACAAGCGATGCCGTCCTATTCTTTTTCATTCCGAAGGTCCAGATGCTGGTGATCAGGTAAAATTGTGGATGTAATCGACTTCTCTTTCACGAAAGGTCCCCTTTGGCATGACTTACGACAACTGAACTTTTATTAAACCCGTTATAACATGTGACAGTCCTCTGTTTCCTGTATCTTTTCAATTGTCAAATTTTGAAAAATGAACATAGTTTCTCTTGTGCAATTTGATTATTTTGTATAATTGTGTTCTCAATCTTCCAGGAGCCCTTTCCTCTGGGCGGCATAACCATTCAATCACGTGAGCCGGATGTAATTTCACCTGTAGATTTGACAGATAATCCGAACAAAAGTAATGAATTAGATAAGGCTGTCCAACCTGGAAGCTGTAATGATGAGAGGTAGCAGGTCCTTAGCTTACCTTCTATTGCTAACTAATGCAATGTCTTGTAGTGTATAAAAGTTTAAGAGAGAACCTACCGTTAACTTGCGAATATCGGGCACATCTTCTTTTGGTGCATGGTGTGCCCAAGCTTATCCAAGAACTTGGTGTTTTTGTCTGTCAAAGGAATTTGAGATCGACGATGGGTGATGACGTCTGTTGAAATTGTACAGCTTAAGTTGAGGTATCGATGCTGGAGGATGGTGTGTCCCCGACTTCATGGATCTGCCTATCTTTCTGATTTATGTTGAGGGTGTTGGTAGTTACTAGCTATGAATATATGATGTTTATATGTATCAAATGAGATCTATGTAGGGTATGTTAAGTGTTGTGTATGATCAGAAAATCAGTTGTTTATCAGCTGTTGTCCCAAAGGAAGAAGTCATACCCTTTATTTTTTTGCTGTGGAGAGCATGACTGGTTATTGTACATGATTTTAAACAAAGGGAAGCAATTTTGATTTCTGATATTTCGTGCCTAACATTTCTTGTGTTCAGTTGACTAGATAAAACTGGCCACTTAAGTATCATTAGTACTATCTGTGAATGTTGTAGGATATGATTTACTCTTCAAATTAATTGTCAACTTTAACCTTTGGTATTATCATTTTTAACAGCTGTTTTGAGTCCTGTACATGACATCAATCTTGAAGAGAGTTATTGGGTTGAGTCATTTCTGACCATTTTCTAATATTGTGTCAAGTATGTATTAACTTTGGGCTAGGAGCCTAGGACGGTAGGTTAACTTGGCAAGCACATACCCAAACATCATTGGTATCCAAAGTATAATATTCAGAAAAATGATAATTGATCTGGCAGGAGGAACATGATCATATGGGTTATTTTTTTCTTAAAAAAAGCTTTCATCTAGTCAATTTTGTAAAGTAAACATGGTCAAAGAACAAAAGATAAGAAGAAGACCGAACACAAGTTAATGTTGTTTCCTTGTGAATTGTTATGGTTGGTGTTCATATATAAAGAAGTGATGACAGAAACCTGATGTCGTGTTTTTTCAAACTTTGTTATCTTAGTTGTATAATACGAAATTGTAAGATAAAGCCTTGCAAATTGCAACAATAAGGTTTCACGTAGAGTCATAAATAACACAAAGAAATGCCTAGTTCTAACTTCTAAAATGCAAAGTTCTAACTTCTAAAGTTTCCAACCAATAGAGGAAAAGAAAGAGAACATAATTGGTATAATTTATTGTGGAGGAGAAGTCATCTCCTTGCAAGCATCCAACTTTCGAAACGACACACCTAAGAAAAGTTTTGAAATGACTGCAGAGAAAGCAACAGTATCATGGTGGTTGCATCCATAGATGCTCTTTGCTTCTTCATTCAAGAAAAAAGGAAGGAAAAAAACATGTAAACAACCAGCGAAGGAACTCTTCTCGATCACTTATTTGCTTTTCCACTTGCATTTATATAATATTTTCATGCTTGACTTAGATTTCATTGAAATTTAGTTCTAGATAACTCTTGGTTTAAACATGAGCTTATTTTTTTGGTTTTTGGTCTTTTACTTTTACTCGTTCTTAGGATACCTTTTGTTTAATGTTTTTTGAGGAGGGCACCGAACCACCAATTAGGACCAATTAGCATGGGGTTACTATTTGGTTTTTAATGTTAATACTACAGTAAGATGTTACCGTAGTTAAAAGATGTCTGAGAGAATGTTGAGTTAGGAAACACATCTCTCTATGCTCCAATATACAAACACATGAGTTCAAACATGTTACATAAAAAAGTCGAATTGGTGGGGAAGGTGTGGATTTAAAGCAAAGACTAATCAAAAGTTATCCTTCTAATCAGTGTCCGTTGGTCTTTCTCAAATGGACCGTTCATCTGGGTCCTGCCTACTATTATATTATTATTTTTACCTGCTCATCTTTTAGTAATTAGTTATTACAAAAAATATTGTATTTGTATTTATCATCGTAAATAAAACCGTTTATTCTCCCATAAAACCTTTAATTTATTCTCTCAAAATAAAATGTGAAGTTCATCTTTACTTTACAGTTTATGCACATCCGAGGATCTACATCGACTATGACGTCTGGCTAAAAAGATATCAGTATTCAGCAGCAATAAAACTAGGGAAATTGTAAGGTTAATTTTGTCATTTCACTAGATACTAAGCTTGAATTTGGGGATATGTCCTTTTAAGTTGACCTAAATCTGTCTGTTGCCTTCATGTCAACATATTTGCATTTAAGGTGCAGCTACTTATTCTTTTGTGATTTTTACGTGTGTAGGTATCTATAAATATCTTGAGTTAGAATTTTACCTTTTTCAAGCAGAGAAATATTTCTAGATTTGGGGGTTTTCCCCTCATGATCTGCAACCACCTGTTCTTTAGCTCACCAGCACATTTAAAACATACAGTGATACATAAAATTTAAGAGCAACCACTTGAAATTTCAATTATAGAGACAACCTCTAGAATACATCTCCATATTACTGATTATTTAACAAAAGAGTTCCTTGTATTTGTTAATTAAGGAGCAAGGCAGTAACTTTCTTTTTTGAATGTAGGATAATTTGTTGTTTTGTGAAATGAATTGGGACAAAAATAAATAGGAAATGACATCCAACATGTCAGATTGCCACCTGGTCAATTTATTAGGTACAAAAGATTCAGCATTCAGCAGAACAGAACAAAATGATAGTTTACATTTTTATCATGTAAAGAGTAAGGAACAGGAATACTCATAAAGAACACCCCTTCTAGTAAAATTTAGAATAATTAACTTTCTTCTTGAAATAAACACCCACTAACTTCTAAACGTGATCAATAATACAGGAGAACAGTAAGAGGTGCATTCAGACTATTAGCATAGTCATCCCTAGATGTCAGAGAACTCATGCCTTTAATTTTATTTTTCTCTGTTAGCTCAGAGGTTATGTCAGAGGTTATCTCAGTGACAATGACGGTTAAAACTTCAGATCACCGAATTTAATTAGTTAAAAATGGTCACTATGCAATCCCAATAATAGCAAGGAGATGTATAATTTTTAATTACAATTTAAAACATGGTTGAAAATTATCTGTAGTTCACCTACTACTTCTTGTGACTGACCGTATATGTTCGACCTATTCGAATGATAACTTAACTTGTCTATCCGCGTTTTCTGCCCACGAAATTACCATCTGTAGAGTTGATGGATCTCCAAGATGCGTAAGAAAATAGGGGAATGATAAAAAACTCAACTCTTAACTAACCAGTATTATTGTTATTATCATATTATTAAACCCTCAAAACACCATTACTTCCAAGTCATACTTAACTCTTAGCCAACCACCATTATCATTATCATTACCATTAATCTAAAAGGAAAGACACCTGTCAATTTGCAAGACAAAATGTAGAGAGAAGGTAGTGTTGGTAAATGGAAGGCTACAAGACCACAACACAACAACTTGCTTTGAACTTGCTTTGCTTTCCCCACACTATTCCCTCTCCTCGTGGGCTTCCATCTCCTGCTTTCCTCCACTGCCAAGAAAGCTCTCCTCCTCTCTTCCATGATCCCTCTCAACATCCACACTAACAGAAGATCACCCACCAACCATTCCACCAAACTCTCCCTTTCCTGTCAACCCAATTCTCTCAGATCAAACCCTGGATTCTTGTTACTGAAGTGTTTTGTGGGTGTTGGAGTTCTCTGTTGATCTTCCTTGAAGGTGGGAAGAGGACCCAGAAAGTGGAAATCACTAAAAAAGTTGTGGTTTTTGTTCCTTTATTTTCCTTTTGCTTTATAGTGTTTTCTGTTTTTTTTTCAGGTGCCATTTTGGTTTGTTATCTGTTGTTTCTGTTTGTTTTTGTTGCTTTTGATATTGAATGTACTGTGGTGCTGCTGGTTTGATCGTAAGTGCTGTGGCTTGTGTGGAGATAGAATATTGATGAACAGTGTGTACACAGTGATGGATTTCTGTTTTTTAAATTGTGGAGTTGTTGAAATGCAAGTCAGCAACTTGGTTGCAATTTAATTAGTATTTTGTTTTCATCTTACATGTTCCTAAATAATTAGTTAGAAGACTAGCAATTTCTTGTGGTACATAAAAGTTGTCAACAACAAACAGGTACCAAGTAGGGAGTTGGTATTTGGAAATTCCAACTTAGTCTAACCTTAATTATTTCAAAGTACTGCTAATCGCTTGATATTATGCTACAAATCGTTTGAACATATTCACATTGTCATGTGTCCACGGTGCGTGTTCGTTTTCAAACTCCATTGGAGTTGGAATATGTGCTACCTACCAGTAATGTTTTATATGATTCTTTAACCAATATAAGTACAAACCATGTCATTTATAAAACTTGAAATCGTAAATCCCGTCATTTGGAATTTCTGTAAATTTTAGAAATGTGCACCCAAATGCAATCTTAGTCTGCTTTCATGGTGATTTTAATATGTGAATTCCAATGACATCAAGAATTATCATGAACAAAACAAAACAAAACAAAACTCCAAACAAGCTTTTGCTTCATAGATCCCTAAATTATTGCCTTTTGCATGATGAAATAAGAATGACTTCTGATTTCCTTTGTTGTCAGTTGTCATCGTAAAGTTGTATCCAGTAAAATTTTATGTCAAATTACATTGGGTCAAGTAAGTTATTTTTGTAGATGAATTGGGAATGGGTAATGGTTGTAATTTACTAATTTCTTGTGGTAGCAATGACCAAGCAAGGAAGTGTCACTACATGACATTGCAACTTAGTTACTTTTATAAAATGCCGTTTAGAAGTGACCTTTTTTAACTTTCTTCAGCATAATTATTTATGAAGGAAAAAAAATCAAGAGCATCTTATCGTTGTAGAATTATATACTCCACCTAATTTAGTGTTTTCTGTTAACCAAAGAATGTCTTCAAAAGCATTGGAGGCTAAGTTATCAAGGAATGTCTTTGGCTTGAAGCTGTGGGTTCTGGTTTGCATATGCCTCGGTATATTTATCGTGTTAATTCTAGCAGTCATGGTCATGTGGGTCACATTTAAAAAGAAATCACGGCGAAGCACCAATAAGTTTACGGTTTCTCAAGTGCCGGTGTTTTCAAAGGAAATCAAAGTTGACGAGGCAAATGTTGAATGTGGCGTGTCGTCTTTGCAACATCGACCGGGTGAGAACGGAACTAGGAAAATGTTGGGACAATTGGTCAAAAGCAAATCTAGTGAAGCTGACATCGTCAGCCAATGCAGCTCTGTTTGTCACAATGACAGAGGTAGAAGCTCTTGTTCCGGAGACGAAGGAAGCTCAGGGAGTGCAAAGAAGTTTTACACACCAAACACGGTGTTGGCATCACCTTTGATTGGATTGCCTGAATTCTCACATCTTGGTTGGGGTCACCACTTCACGTTAAGGGATCTCGAAATGGCAACGAACCACTTCTCAAAGGACAATGTTATCGGTGAGGGTGGATATGGAATTGTTTATAGGGGGCGTCTCATCAATGGAACAGAAGTTGCAGTAAAGAAAATTCTTAACAATCTGTAAGATCTATGAAAACATGTCTGTGTGAAAGTCTTTCTGTTTAATGTTAAGCGCTTGCTCTATACGTTTCTAATTTTATAGTTTTTAATTCCTGTAGGGGCCAGGCCGAGAAGGAATTTAGTGTAGAAGTAGAAGCTATAGCCAATGTTCGGCACAAGAATCTAGTTCGGCTCTTGGGTTATTGCATGGAAGGAATTCGTAGGTTCGTCTTTTCGGTGAAGGCAGAATGCATACCTTGGCTTTTTAATACTGCACGTTTTCTATAATACCAACTTTGTTTAAATTATTACAGATATATATATATCTTTTTGGGGGTATAGAAGGAAAGAGTAATTTATACCAATATAAATATATAGGTGTATCACGTATGGTGATTCTTGGACTCTACGAGTCATTCTTTTTGTTTAATGAAGTTATTTGCATTGTGTATAAATGTCACAGGATGCTTGTTTATGAGTATGTGAAAAATGGAAACCTAGAGCAGTGGCTTCATGGATCTACGCATCAAAATGGCAACTTCGGTTGGGAGCTACGCATGAAAGTTATTTTGGGCACTGCAAAGGCGTTAAGTTCTCAATTTCATCTTAACTTTGTATACCTTGTATTTTTTTTAATATTGTTTCGTATCTTTTGTTTGTACTTGACATGGAAAACAAATATTTCAGTTGTCCCATTTTACTTAAAATTGGAGGATCTTACACCTGTCTTGTGGCTGATGTTATGCATTTTTGATCTATGCAGACTTGCTTATTTACATGAGGCAATTGAGCCCAAGGTTGTCCATCGGGATATAAAATCGAGCAACATTTTGATTGATGATGACTTCAATGCCAAACTTTCTGATTTTGGTTTGGCGAAGCTCTTAGGTTCAGAGAAAAGCTTTGTGTCGACCAGAGTAATGGGAACATTCGGGTAAACAATAACTATGTATTGTACTGTTTTGAATTATGCTTTGTTGAGGGATTGGGTATTAATGGAAAATGTAGCTATAATATTGAACTTTAGGTATCCTTGCCACATCATAGTTCAATGCCATATTGATTTGCTCCTAATGTACTAGGTATGTTGCACCGGAGTATGCGAACACCGGGCAGCTGAATGAGAGGAGTGATGTTTATAGTTTTGGAGTTCTCTTGTTTGAGACGGTGACTGGTAGGGATCCTGTTGACTACAATCGTCCATTAGATGAGGTAATACAACTAGCTCATCACATAAGTTATATCAGTTCGTGAATAACTTATATTTTTATGTAGATTTTGTTTGTTTTAGCTATTAAATCTACCCCTTCACATTCAACACCGGCTCCGATTGGGAATAATACCAAAAACAAATCCTGTGTGTTGGTTAACACCCTTAATCTAAAATTATTTTGTAGGAATCATTAGATATCATGTTAGAGTAAAAGTCGATCTTATTTCAAGCACTCAAAATAACCAGGTAATAGGGCAGTGACAGGTCTATATACTTCTATTGTTTTCGTCGACCATCTTTGCCTAGGGAGTAATTCCCAGACTTAGAATCTTTTTAAATAAAAAACTCAAGGCTAAAAATTCATACTTGAGGTTCACGTTGGCCACACTCAATAAGAACGGTGTAACTCTGTGTACATTTGGTGAGCATTGCCTCTTGTTATTAATGCAGGTGAACCTTGTTGAATGGCTTAAGCATATGGTAGGCATCAAGAAAGTAGAGGAAGTAGTGGATCCGAATATAAATATTAAACCGAGTACAAGGGCCCTCAAACGGGCATTATTGATCGCTCTCAAGTGTATAGACCCTGACTCCGACAAACGTCCCAAGATGAGCCGTGTTGTTCAAATGCTAGAAGCAGAAGACGATCCCCACATTGAGGTTGCAATCCATCTCACCTACATTGTAATTATATTCTATTTGAAAAACGAAGTAATTTTTTCTTACGGGCTTCTTTGTCGACAGACTAGTAGGAAACGACGGAGTCAAACGGCAAGTATGGAGATTGAGCCTCTTATTGATTCTTCAAATTCTGCTGCCACAGAAAACAAACAGAAAACACAAAGCCAAGACTCGAATAGTCATCCTCACTAAACCAATGAAAAGTGGAGTTTTGGGCTAGTTCAGGGGAAAGGAGTTAGGAGTCAGGTCATTTTTTTATCAGTTCTACTGATATGACCATGAAAATTTGGGTCTAACTGGTGGTTGGCATGCAGTTCAGAATGAGCAAACCCTTAACAGAATTCGTGAATAAGATCACCGGATTGAAGGACTGGAAGGGTGAGAAGTCATGTTTTATTTTCAATTGGTGTTTCGTGGTCCTGAATTTTACACTGTAGCCCTACATTTATGCCTCACAGTTTTTGTCGAACACTTGTTGAAAGTTTTTCCTGTGTAATATAATTTTCTTTTTTATGTAATTATTCTATCCTATTTTAGTTCCATCGTGAATATTTTTGTTGGGAGGTGAATCTAACAATACACTCACACGAATACGGATTAAACGCACCACAAAAATGAATATTGATTGTGGAACTTAACTTCTAACCATCTCCCAATCCGAATGCAACAAGATAACACAAACAATATGAAATAAATAAACAATCACAAACTTACACCTGAAGCAACCACGACACGCGATTTACAAGGTTCGGCAATGTGACTACGTCTTTGGGGGGTCTCCTACGGGTTTCATTTCCTTCTTCCATTTCTCCAACAAGAGAAGCAACCGAGATTACAAGTATATGGAGGTAATATGTCCTTCAAAGCACTCTAGATCTATCTCTAGCCATAATCTCGTAACTCACAATGAAAGAAATAATACACTTGTACGTTGTTTTGAAAAATAAGAGCAAACAAGTCCTTTTATAGTCTCAAAAATCAAGCCAGAAACAAGCAAACCCGTGTTAAAATGTGGGCAACGGTCGACCGAACTAGCTCATTCGGTTGACCGTTCCGAGTAACAGGAACGATTCCTGTTGTGATTCGGTAGACCGAATCCTTCCCAATTGACCGCTGGAACGCTTCTCATTGCGGTTCGGTTAACCGCTTGACCGCTTCCGCTAACAATTCGGATGCCCGAATTATTCTCCCGGTTAACCGCTTCCACGTACCGACTCATTCACCAACTGCTCCACGGTCGACCGAAAACCCATATGTAGACCTTTACTGCTTCGACAGACTCTTTTGTGGTTTTCGGTACATCGAATATCCGACATCAGTTGACCGAACCAACTAATCTGAAGTGTCTGGAGTTTCTGGGACGGTGGACCGAACCCTATTCGGTCGTCCGAACCCAGCAAGCTCCAAAGTGCCTGGAGTATTGGGGCAGTTGACCGGATCACATCCGGTCGACCGTTAACTGATTCTGCTTCATTAACAAATGTAAACCAATATTCAACAATTTTGTGGTACTATTTGTTCTTTCTGAATTTATTTTTCTGACGTAGAAGAACTGTAATGCTTAGCCTCAATTTCATATAATCTTTTTGTAGAAGCAATCCTTGCTTTGACTTTAGCTCATTGTTGCATTCACTCGCTTTCCTTAAATTAAGTCTCTTCCAGTGGTGGCACTTTGTGTTAGTTTCTTTTGCTTAATTTGTTCAGTTAAAGATGTTCCTTCTTTATCTACGATGCTTTCCGTACAATACTATCGTAACTTCATCACTCGTGTTGTGTTGTTTACCCTGAATATGTGATTTAAGTATTCGTGGAATAAAACAGACACTCGGTCGACCGGATGTGTGTTCTGATTTGTCCAGCAACATTGTTTGTCGTGTTTCGGTCGACCGAGCGGAGTTGTTCGTGTTTCCTGTAAGCCTCTCCTTGTAATGCGTTTCTCTATAGTAGATTTGGAGTTGTGTCGTCCGTGGTTTTTCCCGCATTGGGTTTCCACGTTAAATATTACGTGTTTTGCGTGGTTTGGTGTTTTGGATTTGCAATTGTAGTTTCTTTCTCCATTGGATTTGTTTTTTTCAATTTGGCTGCGTACTTGGAATTTGTTTTAATTCCTAACAACTTGGTTACATGAACCTAGAAACTGATTTTGAGAGGGTTGTTACTTGTTACCTGTAACTGTGTTATAAATTTTGCAGTTGTTTGTTATGTATTATCTTAAATAGTTATTTGCCTTTAATTGTACAGACATCCCATCATGGATGTTCTTAACTGAAGCTGTATTGCCATTGCCTTCTAGTAGTGATGGCAAAGATGATCATTTGAGCTGCTTTTGAGATTCATTTATTTGTTGTCTATATTAATCGATGTTAAACCGAAAGTTGTGGTGGCATTCGACTTGGGTCATTTGTTGGAATCATCTCCGATTGTCGCTACTCGCTAATGCAACTCTGAAATGGAGGCTAGAACGATCGAATACAAGTCAAGGTTGGTCCAAGGTCGCGTCGAAGGATATGACACAGGAGGTGTGAAGGCATGGCAAGGTGCCGGAAAGCGTGAGAATGGTTGAGGGCACCATTACAATGGTGCCGGGGACCGATAGAAGTTCAGACTTCTAACGCTCCACAACACTATTCAAATGGTTAATAATAATCAGAGTCTTCTAGACTTCGAAGCATAATTTAATTTCTTAATTCTATAGTTTGAAGTGTAAATTTCATGTTCGACGTGAGGTTGACCAAACGATTAAGACTAAGGTCCTCTTCTCTTCACCAAAACATGTCACATTCTTCAAAATGACCTTTTAAAAACTTGATAATGATACAAATTCCATAACCACAAGTTTCCATAGTCATACATGGTTCCTCAACCTTCCCAAAGTCTACTCACTCACTTCCCGGGAACAAAGTGTTGGATTATTCTGAATTGGTGTTAAAAGCCCAAGAATTGTTGTTAATGGGATCAACAAGGTGGTTGGCCAAGTTCTCGAGCGGACCCTTTCCGGTAACGATGGACCACTAACACCAGACACGGACCACTAAAAACTTTGTTACATTTAAATGTTACTTCATAACCCTCAACTACCAGACACGGACCACTAATAATATTACGACGAACAACAGACACATGATGCGTCCTGTGCAGTGAAAGAACTCGTTCTGAAGGTAACTTCAAGTCGATATGTCCAATTCCAAGCACCTTTGCAACATTCTCATTGGTCATCGCCACAGATCTACGATCAACATGCTGGTAAGAGACAAACATAGATTGTCAGCACATACATGCGCATTAGCCCCAGTGTCAACCAACCACTCACGTGGTTCATAAATGGGAAAAAAACTTGAGGATTAACAGAAACAAACTTACTGTTGGTCTCATCCACCTCAGTCAATACATTGACCTGTGGAGTCAATTCAGTTGTACCTTGTTGGCATTTGACTTTCTTGGAAGGACAATCCTTAGTCCAGTGCTCAACCTGTCCACAGTTCCAACATGGTTTGTTTGTTGACTTTTTCTGGATTTTGGCCTTAGGTTTTGTCTTATTAATAGGTTGTGGTTTTCCTTGAAAATGTGACTTAGATGACGATCCAATTAATACTTTTGCCTTTGGTTGGAACTCTACAGGCATCACTGGTTTTTCACCCTGATGTTCCTCCTCGATTGCAATTGCAACCATGAGGTCATCCATAGTCAGTTTTCCTCTCCTATGCTTTAGAGACGTACCGAAGTCCTCCCAGGATCGAGGAAACTTCTCAATAATTGACATTACCAGAAACTTCTCAGGAAGCTTCATGTCAGCTTCTTTTAAGCCATGAATTAGAATCATAAATTAATGAGCATATTCAGTAACTGACTTGCTTATCACCATTTGAAACTTCAGGAATTTTCCAACATATTACTTTTCATGACCTAAATCCTCAGTATTATATTTTTTATCCAACTCATCCCATAAATCCTTTGCAGTCACAGAAGCAGAGGAGGACAAACTATAAACATCGAAGAGCACGTTGGACAGAGCCAACAAAATGCAACCTCGACATAATTTGTCCTTCTCTATCCACAGTTCTTGTGTTGCTTTGATTTTGGGATCTTCAATTTCAGAAAGTGGGAAAGCTTTTTCAATTACATCAACTAAACCAACAGCGGTCAACCATATCTTCATACGTTGTTGCTAACGTTTGAAATTCTGCCCGGAAAATTTTTCCGGCATGCCTGACATGTCCACTTTTGGTGCAAACGAATTATTAGACGACATAATTAACAATATTTTCCCAAAGTCTACTCACTCAACACAAAGTTGGTGGCAAAAGCCCAAGAATTGTTGTTAACGGGATCAGCAAGGTGGTCAGCCAAGTTCTCGGGCAGACCCTTTCCAGTAACGATGGCTTGAACGAAGAATCCGAACATGGAGAACATGGCCAACCCTACCGTTCTTGATCTCCTTAACCTTCAGCTCCGCGAAAGCCTCAGGGTCATTTGCAAGGCCCAACGGGTCGAAGCTACCTCCCGGATAGAGCGGGTCGACGACATCTCCCAATGGTCCACCGGCCACACGGTAGCCCTCCACGGCCCCCATGAGGATGACCTGAGTGGCCCATATGGCCAAGATGGATTGATCGTGGACAAGGTTGGGGTTGCCCAAGTAGTCCAACCCGCCCTCGCTGAATATCTGGGAACCGGCCTTGAACCACACTGCCTCCCTGAACTTGACCCCGTTGCGGGCCAACAACTCGGGGAACACGCACCCGAGGGCACCAAGCATGGCCCATCTGCAGTGGATCACCTCCAACTCCCAGTTCTTGGCGAAGGTCTCAGGATCGACAGAGAGACCCGCGGTGTCCCACCCGTAGTCACCGGGGAATTCACCAGTCAAATAAGACGGTGCCTCGCCTGAGAATGGGCCCAAGTACTTGACGCGGTCGGGGCCATACCACGGGCTGCCAGAAGAGGTTGCAGGTTTGGGCTTTGCAGTGTTCCTCCTCATGTTGACCCTTCCCTCTCCCAAGATGTCGGATGCACCGGGGGCGAGTTTGACCGCCTTACCGGCCAACGAAGGGGAGGAGAGGGCCATTGTGGCAGCCATGGGAGGGTGAATTTGGAGTGTTTGTGAGGTTTGAAGTGGTAATTGGTGTTTGTTGTGGTCGGATGTGTTGGAGTTTAAATAGAAATTTTGGAGGGATGAGTCCTTATCTTTGAAAGTTCTCCATCTCCTTTGTGATTGGTTGAGTCTGAGTTGGATTCTTGTCACAGTTGGCATCACTCAGCGCCATGAGTTTCTCTTGGTCTTATGAAAAATCTATCATCGGCTACCCTCTTAGATATTAAGTTTTCTAACATCCAAATATCCTGGCAATTGAAGAATGAAAACCCTTTTTTTTACTTATGTAGAATTGTTAAACATGTTTATCAAAAATATGCTTCTATACTTATGTAATCATCGATAGACAAAGCTATTCGCCCAACTACTTAAAGTTCAATGCTCATTCTCAAATATTCTTGTTTTACTACTGTAAATTTTAGTTGGTCAACAACTTCAATAAAACTTAAGCGCATATGTTACTTATCGATAAACAATGTTATCCTCTTAGATATTAAGTTTTTGACTACATCATAATATGGACGGGTTGGAGTACTTGGGCAACCCCAACCTTGTCCACGCCCAATCCATCTTGGCCATGTGGGCCACTCAGGTCATCCTAACGGGGGCCATGGAGGGCTACTGTGTGGCCGATGGACCATTGGGAGAGGTCGTCGATCCGCTTTACCCGGAAGGTAGCTTTGACCCGTTGGGCCTCGTGGATGACCCCGAGGCTTTCGTGGCGTTGAAGGTTAAGGAGATCAAGAATGGTAGGTTGGCCCATCTTCTCCATGTTCCGATTCTTCGTTCAAGCCATCATTACCGGAAAGGGTTCGCTCGAGAACTTGGCCGACCACCTTGCTGATCCCCGTGACAACAATGCTCGGGCTTTTGCCACCATCTTTGTTCCCGGGAAGTGAGTGAGTTTAAGCTGGCAAACTTGGTTTGTGGTAGTTGTTGTTGAACTATATATTAATATTTTGAGATCAGTTGTGGAAATTGTACCAGCATGATTTCGAAATTTCAATATTTTACTTATCATCAATTCTTCACTCTTCCATGTGAATAATGTTGGTGTTTTGGTATTCTTGTTTGCTCGGTAGTATCGCAGTCCACATGCATGTTGGCTTTATAATTATGATAAATTATGCGTAATGCAAAGGAAGAAGATTTTGGATTTACATGTTGCTAAAGGCAAAACTGAGTTTGTTAGCACTTTACTTGATCGGAAGCTTTTGAGTTGAATCAAACATACTGAATTTATTAACAATTGCATTCACGTATCTTTCAGAAAGTGGAAATTAACATGTAACATGATATTATGACATCAAATTGAAGAGCATATAATTGATAATATGGCTCAAATTGACTGGTATTAATGATAACATATAACACAACTTCAGATTAAGTTGACAATATTACTCCACGTCTCACGATTTATCTATGGATTACTTCAAATTACAAGAGAATTTGCGAAATATGGGTTAACAGGTAGTTTTGTTGAAATTTTAAATGTAATGGATGCTGCGCTTAATAAATATTAGAATTCTCTTTCGTTTAGTTTTCTTTAGCTTTTATTATGTATCGTATATTTAAAATTAGTAGGTTACCAATTTTCTTAAAAGAAATTTAAAAAAAATGACAACCTTATGTCCAATCTTGTCGTTTTCGTGTCATGTAATCGTGTTTCGTGTAAAATTGACAGCTTTATGTCCAAACTTCCAATTGAACAACGATATTGCCCTTGTGTCTAACATGGTGGCATCAATAAAAATATTGAATTGAACAAATGACTCATTGTGCCTTGATTTCTTTTCTGATATCAACATTCTCCTCCTTGTAAAGATAGGAAAAGACCAAAAGAACCTATATGTTTAAACATGTTTGTCAATTAATGAATAACTCCAGGTTTCTTGTAGACGTTGATAATAATATACCACGTTTTTTATAGTTTTCATGGTCAAACAAGTTGCAACTTTTCAAAATGGCACGACTAATAGTTTGGCATGGTAATCATAAGAATGTAATCATGAGTATTCCCAACTATTGACGTGGGTATTTTCAATTAATGATTAAAAAAAGTTCATTAAACAACAACTATTAATTTAGATAACTCTATTCTATTCTAAAAGAGGAATGAGATGATCCCAACTTAAATGTCCATCTTCTTAACAACCTAAACCAAATGTATAACATCAAGAATGAGAAAGTCGACCACACATCGGGCGAGCAATGTGATACATATTGTCAAGAAGTCTAGGATAGATATATGCAAATTTACGTTAACTAGAAATTAGTTGAACCTATCACTACACTTGTGATTCTTAACATGCATGGGCATATTCGTTGACTCTACCAGGATAGTGTTGGCATGATAACTATGAGAATATTTGAAGTATTCCCAACTATTGATGATGCTGTTTTCAACAAAAATAACAAAAGTTTTTGTTATAATGCAATTTCGGTTATTACGGTAGTATTTCAAATGTGTAGGGATTGGTAAATTCAAACATCATAATAGGTAATTACACGATCATTAGTGGGTATTTTCAACTATTGGTGGTTATTCTGGCTGTGTTTGGATGAAGCTCCCCGAATATGAGCTTCTGTTGGGAAACCAGCTTCTCGGAATGTATATCCAGGGGCAGCTTCCTCCTTAGAAGTTGGGAGTTGTTTGGATGGACAAAAGACTTCTGAGAGTTCCACATATCTTGTCAAAGCAAATCCTTAAATTACCCATATACTTTGATTAAATAAAAGTTTGTGCATATATATGCTGAAAATAAACGAGGGTAAAATCATCACAAAAATCTAACAAGTGGAGGAGCTGCTAGAAGGTAACCCCCCCCCCCCCCCCCCCCAAGCTTCTCTTTGCCATACAAATTGCTGCCTTGAAATCCGCACTGGGAGCTGAGATTTTTAGCTCCCACGACATGTTTGGATGCAGCTCTGGTACTATAGCAGCTTCCAGAGCAGAAGCAACTGCCAAAAGCTGCATTCAAATGTAGTATTTGTGGCTTTGGTAATTACAAAATATTCTCAGAGTATTTCTAATTATTGATGTGGATGTTTGGGCAGACTATACAAAACTAGTAGTTGACATGGTAATTACGGGAGTATTTATAAGTATTCCCAACAATTGACTGAAAGGAATGTGTTCTAAAAGTTTTACTTTTATATGTCAATTATTATGAATTGAATGTACAAACATTTTGCTCCTTGATTATGGTATTCGTCTTTTGGAAGTGTTAAGGAAGAAACGTTTAATCCTTAACCGTAGAGCTCTAAAAGATAATAGTTTACATAAATCAAAAGTTATTCACAATCATGGTAATTAACATGGAACATTAATTACCGAGATAAGATTGTCGTGTTGGTCATCTATTGTTGTAGCTCTACTAATAATTGACGACACGAGCATATAAAAGAGGAAAATATTACTTTTATATTGAATAGACCTAACAAGTAAAATATTATGGAATTGTGTTTCGTGTCATTAATGTTTTACTGTGTCTTGGATCCTGAGATATGAGACTTATATCTTTTCACTCAAGAAGTGCTTAATTTGATTGTTGTCAAAAGCTATCAATGAATATAGTGATAAAGACAATAGTTGGTTGAACATGACTTGTGCTGGAAAAAGATAACTAGTCAAACGATTATCATTGTCCTTCTTAGTTGAGTGATGATATTAGTGGGCACATTGATAAAGCAAAATTATAATGTGCACAATGTAACTTGAGTTAAGTTACATAGTTATAATTAGTTTAAAGAGATCAAGAAATGAATATAATACAAAGGTGACACATTTCTACTTTGTATATATTCTTAATATCATGAGGCAAGGGACAGACACAAGTAGTGCATTTGCATCACTAAATGGATCGTGTTTTGGTTCGGGTGGAACAAAGACATCTATGCTAATTAAGTAACTATAATGTGTAGCTAGATACCGCTTATAGTATGAGATATTAAGTGTTTAATATCGCTGCCAAATTTGGCTTAGATCCTACTATAGGCCACACCACAAAACTGGGAAACAATATGATTGATTTTAAGTTCATATGATGTGTCGGGTTTCATGTGAAAATGTGATACATGTGGTGAATGAATAAAATCAATATGTGATGAGAATTGACATAATTAGAATCATAATAAAATCATATGAGGTGTATATATTATGGGGTGTAATAATTAAATATTACATATGATAATATATTACATAAGATGTGAATTTGCTAAAAACCCAAAAAGATCAAATTTTGTTGGAAATAAATCCAAAATTTGACAAAGGCAAAATCAGGGTCAAACACGGTGAACCGTTCAGGGTTCGGTCGACTGGGGTATCTTCGGGTCGGTTAACCAAATGGGGAACGGGTAAGCGCAATTTGTTGACCGAAATTGTCTAGAGTGCCTGGACAATCGGGTTCGGTTAACCGAGTGTGAACGGTCAACCGAGAAAAAGTATTTTCGATAGACCGAAGGTGACACGGTCATCCGATGACTATGCTCCAAGATAAATTTTGGTGAGTCGACGGTAGACCGAAGAGAAGACGTGGTTCGTCCGAATTATTCCAGAGAATTTTTCTCATGCATATTCGGTCAACCGCCCATCTGACGGTGCACCGAACATGTGCTGTAACCGAACGGTTTGGTTAACTGAGAAGAATTCTCGGTCAACCGAACAGTGTGATTTTTGCCTGAATTATTAAGAGATTAATTAGATTATGGGTTGGATTAATTCCAGATTTAATAAAACGTTTTTTAGGGTGCTTATGTGGCAACCGAACGTTTTTTAGGATGACTAAAGAATAGGTCTTGATAAGAATGTTTTGGGAGCCTATAAAAGGACCCCTCATCCTACTTGTTTATGTTAATGCAAAAAAAAATTCTCTCATTAATCTCTCCCTAATCACCACGAAAATCTCTTAGTGATTTTAAGTTTTGGAGATAAGAAAACTCACGTGCTTAAAGAGGGGTTATTAGCTAGATTCTAAGCCTTATTAGAGATTGATTGACTAGTTCCTTTCTCTCTAATCTTGTTTAGAGTTTGGTAACAAATTTATAAGCTCATGGGAACACCTATTTATAAGCTCTAAGTGAGTTATAACCTTTGGGACAAGTTTGGTAAGTGTTTGTGTAAGATACACAAACCAGAAACCTACAGGACACAATTCAGCACACAATCGGTTGACCGAAACGGGCATACCGGTTGACCGGTTTGGTCAATTTTGGCTTCAACTTAAGTTCACTTAAGTGAACGGTCGAACAGGCTCAGGGGATTGGTCGACCGTTCTAGGGTTTTTGGTCTGAGCAAATAGGATCGGTCGAACAAGGCAAGATGGTGGTTCGACCGAAACAGTCCAGCCACTTCTGGGTTTGGGATTAATTTGGGTATCGGTCGACCAAAAAGTCTAGAGTGTTCACGACGACAAATATATATTGGATCGGTCGACCGCTAGGAAAGTTTCGGTCGACCAGATGTTTGGTAAGTTTTGGGGTTTTTGAAAATAATACGAATACGACCGTTGGGTATAATTCGACAAAACAAATGGTCGAAAAATTGTTGTTACTCGGTCGACCGAACTTGGGCAGTAAAATACTAACAGGATATATGATCACTCGGTCGACCGAACGGTCTGTTTCGGTCGACTGAATGTGAGCAGACAATTCAGGTTAAGTGTTTAGTGTTTTCCGGTCTAAGTTTGGGTGATCTATTGAAGTCCAAAAGATGTTAAATTTTGTGTGTGACTTCTATAAGGAACCTGGTGTGTGTTTAAGTTGATTTTAGCTCAAGTATGCTAAATTTACACAATCTTCCTAAGACTCAAAGAAAATGTAAATTACATGTCTTCAATTGGGCTTGATTACATGTCTTGAGTTGAATCCTTTCTTTCTCGAGTCTTGATCACCTGTAACAGTTAGCACAAAACAATATATATGTAACGCAATATGTGTGCTATATCTACATTGATTATACTTAAGATTAGATTGATTAAATCATTAAAACATAGATTAAGGCAAAAAAAGCCAACAATTTTTGTGTCGATCTTAGAGAAAATTCTAAAAAATCAAAAATATTAGAAAACATATTTTCAAAAATAAAAATAAAAAAAGATTCAAACTAATTTTAAAAAAATCAAAACCAAAAAACATTTGCTTTAAAAATGTACTAATGATTGACGACCCAAACGTAGTGACAAGATTGTTGCTCCCCTAGTGAGGTGGCGACGACCGGGTCGTCGGGGCCGGTATTGGTGCCCTAAAGGCACCCTTAACGGGGTTGCATGCGCGGGCGCCCCCCCGGGGTGCCCACCCGGGCGCTTGCGGGTGGGGGCACATGTCCCCCCCCCATTCGTCCAATTTTTGTTTTAAAAATAAATAAATTTGAGTGGAGATTAAATGATTTTTATTTGGTGTTTTTAGTTATTGTAGGGTATTTTTTGTTAACGTGGGGTATTTGTTATTAATGAATTGGGTATTTGTTATTAACGTGGGGTAATCAATTTTGGTGTAATTAATCAATAAAATTTGAAATTTATACATTAAATAAAACAAATGAAAATCCATATTTAACTCTTAAAACAGAATATATATTAATACTACAATACCATCAGAACAATACATTAATAATACTGAAATACGAAATACAACCACCCATATAAAATACAACGTTAAAGGAAATACATACCATATAAAATGAAGGGAATGTGTTCTAAAAGTTTTACTTTTAAATGTCAATTATTATGAATTGAATGAGAAATCATTTTGTTGCTCAAAATCAGAAAGTTTGGCATTGAAAGTCATCACCAATCAAAATGTTGCTCAATTTTATATCCCGATGCAGAACCTTGGGCTCAAGTGCTTCATGTAAATAACATCATCCACAAGACAGGTGTAAGATCCTCGGATTTTAAGTAAAATGGGACAACTGAAATATATTTTTTCAGATGTGAAGTACAAACAAAAGATACGAAACAATATTAAAAAACATACAAAGCATACAAAGTTAAAATGAAATTGAGAACTTAAAACTTTTGCAGTGCCCAAAATAACTTTCCTCAAGTTCCCATTTTGATGCGTAGATCCGTAAAGTCACTGCTCTAGGTTTCCATTCTTCACATACTCCTAAACAACCATCCTGTGACATTTATGCACAATGCAAATAAATTCATTAAACAAAAAAAATGACTTGTAAAGTCCAAGAATCACCATACGGCCATATAGAGTCCTTATACACAGACGCGGGCGTCACGGACGCGCCTTACGTGGACGTGTTGAGTCAGCATCCAGTCAGCAAAATTTCTCTTCACGTGCTTTGGTCTTCTTAAAAACGCCGGTTCTTTAGGTTGAACGATTCTTTTCCCAATACACAGATAGTGCAGACCCTAGGACAGCGTGCAGACCCTAGGACAGCGTGCAGACCCTTTATTCGTGCAGAGTCCAGACTTATCATAATAAAATATTGTTTTTAACTTTTAGGTTGGATCAACTTAATCCAAACACACACACAACATATTCCGAACAGACAGTCTTCTTATTCCGAACAGACGCACAACTTAATCCGAACATACAGACTTCTTATTCCGAACAGACACACAACTTAATCCGAACAGACACACAACATATTCCAAACAGACACACAACATATTCCGAACAGACACACAACTTAATCCGAATAGACACATAACTTAATCCGAACAGACAGACTACTTATTCCGAACAGACAGACTACTTATTCCGAACAGAAAGACTTCTTATTCCGAACAGACAGACTTCTTATTCCGAACAGACACACAACATATTCCGAACAGACAAACAACATATTCCGAACAGACAGACTTCTTATTCCGAACAGACGCACAACTTAATCCGAACAGACACACAACATATTCCGAACAGACATACTTCTTATTCCGAACAGACGCACAACTTAATCCAAACAGACAGACTTCTTATTCCGAACAGAAAGACTTCTTATTCCAAACAGACAGACTTCTTATTCCGAACAGACACACAACATATTCCGAACAGACAGACTTCTTATTCCGAACAGACGCACAACTTAATCCGAACAGACACACAACATATTCCGAACAGATAGACTTCTTATTCCGAACTGACATACAACTGTTATACATGAAGAAAATGAAGAAGAATGTGATCATTCCTACATTTTTAAGGATGACTTTGGTCTTGTTTGTTGTATATGTGGTATTACACGCAAAAGCATAGAAAGTGTGTCCAGAAACGGAACAGAAAGTTTGTATTATTTATGTAGAAAGATTGTCTTGTTTATGTAGAAAACTTGTCTTGTTTATGTGAAATGTTTGTCCAGTTTATGTAAAATGTTTGTCCAGATTATGTTGAAAATTTGTGCAGAAATGGAACAGAAAGTATTCCGAACATACACACCACTTAATCCGAACAGACAGACTTCTTATTCCGAACAGACACACAACATATTCCGAACAGACTGACTTCTTATTCCGAACAGACATACAACTGCTGTACATGAAGAAAATGAAGAAGAATGTGATCATTCCTACATTCTTAAGGATGACTTTGGTCTTGTTTGTTGTATATGTGGAATTATACGCAAAAGCATAGAACTTTCTGATTGAACTTTTAACAATAGAACATCACGCCAAAATCCTCGGAAGCTTTGACACCATTGCATCTCGTTCCAGCACATTAACACCTGACCCAGAGGTAGCAAACAAACGGGTGTGATGTCTTTTCTTAACACAAAAACCACAAGAATCGGCATAAGCAACGTAAAATGTTTGGGCTTCTTCGAAAGAGGGGAAAAACATCCCCTCCTTAGGAACGTTTGTCGGCTGCTCCACTTGGAAAGACACATGAACGATTTCCATCAAAGCACAGAGGTAGGACCACAGAAGAGAAGGGAAGAAAAAGGAAGACGCATGTTGAGATTTATAACAAGTCTCCTGTGCTGTGTAGGAGAGCCAAAATGTTCATGGAAAATGAGTGATTTGAGACGCATTAATGAGGGATGGAGGGATGTAGACATTTGTACGAAACGATGAATAAAATAAAAAATAAACTTTTTCTGTGGAGACTGCCAACTCAAACGCGTCTGCTGACTGGGCTGACCACATAAGCGCGCGTCCCGAACGCTAGCGTCCGCTAATCGTTTTCCATGACTCGTTGGGTCGGGTGTCTCCCGCGGACGCCCGACTCAAAAATGTTTTTTTTAAAAATTAATTGAAATAAACAAGGTAATTTACCAGATGTGAGTAGTCCGGGGTGTCCGCTGGCTCTTTCCCTCGCCTCCGAGACATCATATGTGGCGAATAAAAGTGTGATATGAAGAGAAAGTTGTGTTAAAAGAGTGAAACGAGGAGTTATATTAGTAGAAAGGGTAGAAGTGCAAAATGGTAATCTTACGGGCGATTTAAGTAGTTTTACGAAGACGAATCAAAAAGTAAAAGAACTATATTATTCCAGCCCCAACGCCCCCATCTCTATATTACCAACATATGGAATTTTGGAATATAAGTAAATTTAAACTTAAAAAAAGAAGAAGTAAATTTAGCAAAACAACCCTACGATTTTGAAGTTCGTGAAACAGACTATTGAGCAAAACTCCACCAAAACCCCTCTCCCAAGGAACCACAAAACTATAAAACCCCATCTCCTGCCCTCTAGGGTTTTGCCCCCAATTCGTCAACCATGGCCGTCTCAACCACTAACCTCCCCCAAACCATCTCCGCCGCCGTGGACGCCCTCCTGTCCTGGATCGAGTCCCAACCAAAGCACGCCAAGTCCCAACTCCTCGATCACGACGAGCCGATCCACCTCGTCCTCACCCTCTCCACCATCCCCCCCAAGTCCCGCACCAACCCCTCCCTCGTCCCCCTCCCCCATCCCCTTTACTCCTCCTCCTCCGCCGTCTGCTTCTTCGCCGACGACCGCCCCTCCTCCTCCGCCCTCCCCGACGCCGTCCGCCACAAGATCGACTCCTTCTCCCTCCCCATCTCCGACGTCATCCCCCTCTCCAAACTGAAATCCGACTACGTCCCCTTCGAGGCCCGCCGGAAGCTCTGCGGCTCCTACGACCTGTTCCTCGCTGACCGCAAGATTCTGCCTTCGCTCCCGAGGTTGATCGGGAAGACGTTCTTCAAGAAGAAGAAGCACCCGCTGCCGGTGGCTGTGGGGAGGAAGGGGTGGAAACAGCAGATCGAGAGGTGTTTCGGGTCGGCGTTGTTGTACTTCAGCACCGGTACTAGTTGTTCGGTTAAAGTCGCGAGGTCCTCGATGGGGAGGGATAACATTATGGAGAATTTGGTGGCGGCTGTCGAGGGGGTCGTTCGGTTGTTGCCGAATGGGTGGAGTAATGTGAGGTCGTTCTACCTTAAATCGGAGGAGTCCGTTGCGCTGCCGATTTATCGAGTGTTGTCGGATATTAATTTGAAGATTGAGGTGGGGGAGGAAGGAGGAAGAGAATGCGAGTGAGGCGGTTGCGTGGGGAGGGAAAGGAGATTTAGCAATTGGGAAGTCGGTGAAGGTTCAGAAGGTGGGAAAGCAATCACATTTATCTCTTCTTTCGTAACAATCCTTTGTTAATATTGCTGAATTAGGACTTTGATAATATTATTTTTTGGGGCATGGCTCTTCTATCTACGTGGAATTTGTGGTCTCATGGTGCATTGTTTCTAGTGTTCTCATTTCTCAACCATGGTTTCATTCGTTTCCTATATGAAGCTGTGGGCACTTCCATTTCATATGTTAACCTCTTTTGTCATTTTTGGTCTCGCTCCGGTGTTTGTGCATCGGAAATCAGGAAAATGGAATACGTGATCCAAAGATAACTGGAAAAAAGAAACCACAGCAAACAAATTTCTCTTTTGTCAAGTTATTGGAATCACTGGAAAATTTAAAAATTAATTAACTATTATTTATGGAAAAATTGTTATTATTTGTAAATGTTATATACAAATGTATATTTTTATTGTGAAAATTACGTTACGTTAATATTCATTGTATCTGTAAAATTACAAATTATTTTTTCAATTACATTATGATTTATGTATTGAATTGACACAAAATTAACACATTTTAGAGTAAATTAGTGAAACAATGAGCCAAGTCAAATCAAGGATTGTTTCTACAAACGATTATATGAAATTGAAGTTAAAAGCATTACAAAAATTATATTGCACAAGAAAAACTTTCAGCAAGTGCTGCTCAGAAGACTCGAACCAAATGACATAAGTGTATGACAACAGTGTAAAATTCTGGACCACGAACTCCAATTGAAAATAAAACATGATTACTCACTCTTCGGGTCCTTCGTACCGTGATCTTAGGGTAAAAACAACAACGTCCGGGTTACTTCCGGGAATCCTGTATTCTCTCTCTGCCACGTCAGTTCAGCCAACCCACTCAAAAAATCTCCTTAACCACTCCCTATTCACTTCCGAATTGCATATACTTTATTTATTTTCCAAGCGAACAAGATTCTTACTTTGGTACATGAAACGAAAAGCCCAGTTGAAGAGTTTCTCCGAATTTTACAACAGTAAAGACATATTTTTCCAAAACACCAAATGCTGAAACTAATTTCTTAACACCAAAAACTCTGATTTCCCACGCAACTCCCCAAAATTGGTTTATCCATAAATTGAAAACACAATTCTTTACAAACGAGAGAGATCTGCAGGGCCCAAAATGTAAATTTAATGGAGTTCCACAAAATATATCTTTAACCTTTTTTGAATACATGGTCTTCACGCGAGAGATCTGCTGGTACGGGAATATGGGATTCATACAGTACTACGTTAGCGTGTGATCGACTAGCATACCAACCGATCCAAGTGATTGCAGATGGGAAAATTGCAATCGATCCAAGCTAAATTGTCGGTGTCCGCAAATACCCGTATTGCAACTTTCGAGGTGGACCCATGAACGAGAAGTGCCGGAAATGTCATTTTTGACAAAATGATTTAGATTTGAAGTTTCTATTTTTTTATTCACATTATTTAATGTTGAAACACGAATTATTATTTGTTATTTATCTATAGTAAAAGTAAATATGTATTCTAAAATACGTCGAGCAATTTGAACTCGAAGACAAAATAATTGTTGGATAAGATACGACACCCAACGGTAACCCCACATTGTCCACTCATAAAAAAGACTAAGAGCATTATTAACCATAAAGTAGATGACCTAGGTCATCACACTCTCTTTCCTCAATATTATTAATTTCTTTATCAATTATTATTATATTCTAAAATCATTTATATTTACCAAAAACATTAATAATCTATTCAAAAACCAAAATACCAATAAATCTCGTATTTCCAAATTGCATATACTTTATTTATTTAACCATCAATGATTACCAAATACTAAATAAATACCATTAATATTAAGAAAGCAAATACAATTTACAGTACGCGCGTGATGTCTTATATTGTCAAACTGACAAACTACAGTACGTGCATGATGTCATATCTTTTCGGACTGACAATGTACAGTACGCACGTGATGCTCTATCTGACATATCTGAAATCTTGTCTCGGAATATAATTATCTACAAATCATCTTGGGAAAACTAATAAAACGGAAAAAATCTATTTAGGAAGCTAAGTTAAATCAAAACAAGTTCTCTATAAATACTTTGAAGTCCACCTTAATCATCACACACAACTTTATTTCCTTCCACTTTCCAATCTCTCCTGAAACCCATGTCTTCTCCTTACCACAACATTGAGGCCCGTCAAACACCCCCGTCCTTCGTCGTCTTTTTAAACCTCGAGGATTTGCCTTGTACATCCAACTAGATCTCTACTATCGACCTATCTTTCCATACGGCGTAGGAGGTAGTACTCAACCATTTTCGAACAATACTACGAACATCCACCACCGCACTAAAACTAGGGAACCTCCCAACAATAGTCTGAACATCCACCCCTGCCCCAAAACAGGGGGAGCTCCCAACAATTCTTTGAACATCCCCCCCGCACCATAACTAGGGGAGTACATCTCAATCACAATACTCCCAACAACCACCCCCGAGACGCTCTTCTATACCCGACCCATTGCAGATGTATTCCCAACACCTCAGTAGTCAATCCCGTAGGAATGAGGATACCACTACTCCAAATGACGAGGATAGTGACGACGCAGACCCTTACCGCATCAGCTTGTCCCAATGTGCACCAAAAAGGCTACCAACCCCCTTAAAATCAAGAACGTATGGGCAACAACGGAGGACAAAGCCCTTGTTTCGTCATACATGGCGATTAGTTGCGATGCAGCGGTGGGAATGAACCCTAGGGCAGTGGTCCTTTATAGAAAAATAAAGAATTTGTACGACGAAGCGAGACTCACAAACGAGTGACTGAAGCCACGAAACCTCGAATCCCTCAAAGGACGCTGGAGGAGGATAAATGCGGCTACTATCAAGTGGGGCAGCTGCATGGATGAGGCCACTTGGTAGAGCGGAAGTGGGGACAACATGAAAGACCTCATCGGAAAAGCTCATGCGATTTATGAGAGCACTCACGGGATGACTTTCACGTACTACCACATGTGGTTGATGCTGAAAGAATACCCTAAGTGGCGGTCTACGGTTCCCATTCTCGGGATGAAGCGTGAAGATAATTTCAAAGCGATTACAGGTACCAAATGCAAACTAGTCCTACCCGACCATCCACCGGTTCGTCCGGAAACCATTTTTTCCCAGTTTATGACCTATCTTTCCTATTTTTTAGTTGTGGTTTTCTTTCCAGGTTAAGACTTATCTTCTCTATCTTTTTATCTGCTTTTTTATACTTTCACAATAATTTACAAACTACATAATAAATTAAATTTGTAATTACTTAATCCAATTAAATAGTATGTATTACCATTAAAACCACGGAAATGTTATTAATAATTAATAGTTGACAACTATATATTACAATACAAACTTAGAATATTAAAATATATATTACAAAAAAAAATTAATTTGCATTCCCTATGTAGCGTTGTCATATGTTCTCAATTAAATTGGATCTGAAAGTCAAATGTTTCTGTCTATCATGAGCTCAGTCTCTATTGTCAAGATATTTGTTAATATCCACGATCCGAGTGGTGGAATACTGAAACTTTCCTCATTCGAACTTCCGCTGATATTTGTAGGTCGGTCCATAATAAATTCATTTATATCAGTCAAATGATTGTAAGAGTCACGTTTCTCCTCCGCGATCATATTGTGCATGATGTTGCATGCAGTCATAACTCTATCAAGCATTTGAGGATTCCACGAAGAGATGCCAATGATCGGGGCTATGTTCCTAGTTAGAAATGTTTTTTTAAAAATAGAGTAAAATAAGAAACATATTTTAGGATATAATATTTTAAAAATGTGTTTTAAATAATTTTGAAAAAAACAAATCAATGAAAAATAAAAATAAAAAGTGGCACTGGACTGGACGTGCCCCTGGGTATCCGTTGCCCTGGGGCACGCCACATCTCGCCCACCTCCTGACAATGTTTTAAAAACCAAACCGATGAGTGAACCGAAAACAGCTTGGTTTGGTTCAAAGTGGTCGAACAAAAGATTCAAACTGGTCCAACCGATGATGACATCAGCATTTTGTGAACCGAGGGTTGAACCGAACCGACTCCGTAGCGACGGTCCAACCGACGGTCCGACCGATTAAACCAATTTTTCCTATTATTTTGTTGCAGATAAGTAATAACCAAGTGCCTAAATTATAAATAATTCAACCAAAATTATGCATCGATAAAATAACTTAATTAAAAAATGTAAACAAAAATGAAGTGATTATCATAAAAATTTGATTGCAAGCATAAAACTTACATTAAACCTGCAAATAATAATTAACGAAGACTATCATTTAACAATTTAAGTCTAGGCTCATGTTTAACTGTTCAGCAAGTAGACAACAACAAAGAAACTCCACAACCAACAACGACATTAAAACACAAAGTTCAAATATAATAGCAGAGTTCACAAAAAATGATTCCAACAGAGTTCCATTTTTCCTTCATTACACCAAAAACGTCAACACTCCAATTTCAAGTCAACTTCATTTGCCTTGTCTTCGGCGTTTTCTCTTTTCTCCTCAAGTCCTATTAGATTCCTATCAGATTCTTGAAGGCACCTAGATATATGAAATCAACATCAACAATGATTTCAGATTATTATCTTGCTTTGAAAAAAAATTGAACGTAAAATTCAACAAGATAAACCATATGTACCTCAAACGTAAAATTCAGCAAGATAAACCATATGTACCTCAACGCTACTATCACTTGCACACATAAGAGCTCTGTCTAGCCAACCATCCATATCTTCATGTGTGATCGAAGGTTCTTCAATCCAATCATCAAACAAATGTATGGAGTCTAAGGATATTAGATCAAAATTTCTATTTGCAATATCGCGTTCCTTACCAAACAAAATCAATTTTTGTACATGTTAAAATAACAAAAAATTCTCTTAAATATGAAAGAAGTAGACTTCAATTCATTACCTCAAACGTAAGTTGCAATGGATGAAAGCTAGATTGTTCAACCTTCATGTTCTAGTATGTTTCTCTTTTTTGTATGTATATGCTCGAAGACACTCCAATTGCGTTCACAACCAGATGCACTACAAGTTTGACTCAGAACCCGAATAGCCATATTTTTCAAATTTTCAGTCCCACCTCCAAAGTTTTGCCACCACAATGCTGCAAACATGTTAATGTTTTCATTAGCACACGAACTAAAAAACTGGACAAGCAAAATGAAAGTTGACAACACAACAAATTAAAACACTTTATAACCTAGAAACATTTTGTCACGATTTCTAATTGCGGATCCATGCCCAAAGTCACCAGCTGCCTTTCTATAAAGTTCTTTTTCAGCATTGATTTTATCAATCATTGTCTCATCATTGCAAAACAGGACCTCCACAACATCAAGAAAACCACTCCAAATTTTGTGAATAGTAGCGTATGCAACATCTTTGCAAAAAAAACTATGGATTCAAAAGAAACCCCGCAAAATGTAAAGGATGTCCTAGTTGTCCTTCCCACTTATCATCAACAATACTGACATAAACCCAATATTCCTCTGCATTGCCATTAAACCAGCCTTTGTTGCTTCCTTTGCCCTTCTCATTCCTTCAAAAATGTAACCCATAGACGGTCTTTCATCGCTATCTACCATCCTCAGAACTTTGACAAGTGGTTCAGTCACTTTGATAACAACATTGCATGAATTCCAAAAAGACATGCTCATTATCAATTCTTTCACTTGAATAGCAATTTGGGTTTTTAAGATTTTACTTTCTGACCATTCTTTAGAAGCTATCATAGTTATCAAAGCATTCTTCTGACTAAAAAGACTTTGCAATGTCAAAAAGTTGGTTGCATATCTAGTAGTGGCAGGTCGAAGCGAATCCCTTTGACAATACTTCCTCATTAATTGCAGCACAAAACAATGATTATACATGAACTTTGTAATGACTCTTGCACTACTAATAACCTCTCAAACTGCAGGAAGTTTATCGAATTTTTCAAGCATCAAATCAAGACAATGAGCACTGCAAGATTTCCAAAACATGTGACCATAATGCCTTTGCAACATTTTCCCAACACTCTTATAGTTTGAAGCATTATCTATTACAATATGAACCACATTTTTTAACCAACATACTCAATTACTTCCTTAAACAATTCAAACAACATTTTTGCAGTTTTAGACTCATGTCATGCATCAACTGATTTCAGAAATACGGTCCCTTCCAGACAATATACAAGAAAGTTTATGAGAGTCCTTTGTCTAGTATCTATCCACCCGTCTACCATTATGGTGCACCCATACATCTCCCAATGTTTCCTAAATGTTGTAATGTACTCTGACAAATCAACCATATTCTTTTCTAACAAAGGACCCCTAATGGCATGATATGTTGGTGCCTTGTACCCAAACCCAATTGAAGCGATTGCGTCCACCCTTTTTGTAAATGAACTGAGTTTAGGGCATTAAAAGAAATGCAAGCATCATACATCCATCTAGCTATAGCAAAATCAACAACACCTACTGTTTCTTTAGCTGTCATAACACTTTTTATAGATGGTTGGGACCCTGGAGTTGAAGAAGAAAATAACTCTCCAAACTAGTCTTCTTAGTGGGGGGTCCATCATCACTAGCATTTTTCTACTACATTCAGCAATCTCATCAAAATTTACACATTGACAACTAGATGCATCACTTGTTCTTTTTTTTCATTCATTAAAACTTTTCAGAGATGATTACATTTGATACTGCACATGTGTGGGTACTCGACTACAAAATGTAAAGTCTCCTTTTACTTTAGCTAGATGAGTTTTTACTCTATGAATTCCACCTCCTTTGGAAATTTTGTTACAATAAATACATTTCACAGCATTTATTCCTATCTTTGTAACATGTGACTAAGCAATATCAGTCTTTCTTCTAACAGATGAACAAACATTTACTTCAACATCTAAAGTAATAGGAGTATTTTGAACCGACTCACCCTCAATTTCAAGGTCATGGAGACCAAGATCACCTTCCATCAGAATTGAAGGCTGGTTGAACTGGAGTGGAGAGTGGATCGGATGTTGGTCGGTGCCTCGGTGGATGTTGGTCCGATTGGATGGAGTGGTGAATGGATCAGATACTGCTCGGACTGGACTAGAGGAGAAGTGGGAGTCGGTCTGGATGCAATTGGGGGTGGAGGTGAGGGGTGCACGCAGGAGGTGGATGAGTTCGTGAGGGTGAAGGCGGGGATGGTGGACTGTGGGCTTGGGTGGGAGTTGAGGTGGGGGTGGATGGGGCCGTGAGGGTGAAGGCACGGTGAGGGTGAAGACGCGGGGGTGGAGATCGCGAGGGGTTTAGGGCTGGAGGCGCGACGATGGGTGGAGGCCGGTGTGGGGTCGGTGAAGAAGGGGGTGGAGGTGCGGTGAGTGTTGGGGAAGGATGGGTAAAAAATAAAACTAAAAACCTTAAAAAATAAAACAGTTAAATCAAATTTTGTTTAAATTGAAAAAACCGTTCCTTTCGGTTTGATCAATCCGAAAAAACCGATCGGTTCGGATTTCTTCGGTTGGCTCTGATTTATGACCGAGACCCGGACAATTGGGCACCCAACGAAAAACACACCCCAATGGGTGCTCTTATTACACATTGGCACGTCAACATTTCCATTTTTGTTTTCTTACTTGCTTTTAATCCCATAAACAGTACTAAACCTTTGGCACTGTTCACCATTTGACCGTGGAATAACGTCACAATCACAAGATTTAATCATGGTTTTGCATCCATATTTTCTGTTTTTGGTGACATTGACGTCAACGATCTCAAAAATATAATTTTCTTACTACTCAAAATGGAATGATGCATGTTTAACCAAGTGAGACATATCTACAAAATCCACTGGGTGGTTATGATTGCAAGTTTCAAAATGAGAAAAAAAACTGAAACATGCACTAAAAAGAGTCAAAAGACCATCAAGCGTTACAAGCCAGAGCAAAAAGAGGCAATCATGAAATAAGGTTTTGCATTGGGACTCAAGACTAGAGAAGCAATCATGAAATAAGGTTTTGCATCGGGACTCAAAACAAGAGAAACAATCATGAAATAAGGTGTTGCAGCTTCAACAAAGTTATTTTGACATTTGAGTAGAAGTTTACATTTTCAGAACTTTGACACTCAAGACTTGAGAAACAATCATGAAATAAGGTTTCGCATCGGGAAATGGGGAGTTCAAAATAAGGTTTCGAATGGGGAAATTGGGAATTAAAAGTAAGGTTTCTCATTGGGAAATGAGGAGTTAAAAATACCCAAACATATCAAAGGATTAATTAGTGAAAAGTCGATAGACCAATGCTACCAAGAGAAGGTTACAAAGGGAAAACATGTTAACAGACAACTTCGGAACATAAAGACAAACAATTGGCACAAAATAAAAAAAATCCATAGCTGAAAAATTGCTGTTTGGAATACTAATATGACAACCATCAAATGACAACAAAATCGAATAGCCAGTGCATCTACTCGGACAGATACAAATTAGTAGCGGTGAAACGTTAAAAACTAAACAAAAACCCAACTTACTGTTTGGCCCATCACCTCCGACGACATTGTCAGGAGCGTTTTCTCTTTTCTTTTTCTTCCGCATCAGCTTTTTTCATCCCCAATTCACTTTCTTCTCTTTCCTACACTATTCACATCTTAACCAAAATCCACAACAACTTATCTCTCTTCTCTACATCATTTCGGAGTCTATCTTAAAAAAAAATTAAAAAAATCACAACAATTATAAAACGTATTTTAAAAAAAAAATAAAAAAAACTCAAACAAAAAATAAAAAAAATTCAAAACAAAAATAAAACCATTTTTTTTTCAGAAAACATTAAAAAAATAGACGACCGGGCCGGGCGTTCAAGACGACCCGGGCATCTCCCCCGTTAAGATGACCCAGTCATCCTGAGATTACCCGGTCGTGAGTTGCTTTCCATGCACCGTTAGTGACGCCATTACTCTTCTTCCTTCTACTTCCTTGGCCTCTTATTTATACAATTCAATCTTCCTCTTTTTTACACCTTCCTCCTTCACCACCCAATTGGTTTTCTTCCCTTCGCATCCTTCACTTTTTCATCTTCTTAACCTTCACCTCCTTCCCAATTGCCAATTCTCCTTTTCTTCCCCACCATCATCCACCTCACTCACATTCTCTTCCTCCTTTCTCCCCACCTCAATCTTCATCTTAATCTCCAGCAACATCCGATAAATCGGCAACGCCACCGACTCCTCTGACTTAATAACGATCTCACATTACTCCAACCATTCGGCACCAACCGAACGACCCCCCTCAACCGCCGCCACCAAATTCTCGAGAATCTTATCCTTCCCCATTGACAACCTCACGACTTTTAACCAAACAACTGGTACCGTACTTGGTTAAAGTCGCGAGGGTACTAGTTGTTTGGTCAAAGTCGCGAGGTTGTCGATGGGGAGGGATAAAATTGTCGAGAATTTGGTGGCGGCGGTTGAGGGGGTCGTTCGATTGGTGCCGAATGGTTGGAGTAATGTGAGGTCGTTCTGCCTTAAATTGGGAAGGAGATGAAGGTTCAGAAGGTGGGAAAGCAATCACCTTTTATCTCTTCTTTCATAGCAATCCTTTGTTAATATTGCTGAATTAGGACTTCGATAATATATTTTTTGTGTGTATGGCTCTTCTATCTACATGGAATTTGTGGTCTCATGGTGCATTGTTTCTATTGTTCTCATTTCTCAACCATGGTTTGATTCATCTCCTACATGAAGTTGTGGGCTTTTCCATTTCATATACTTATATTTTTGCTCTCTCTTGGACTTTGTATGACTTGTTTGCATGATAAATCTGGTCCTTGCGGGCCTAATTAAGAATAATTCCCCAGGCGTTTTGAGTTTTTTGCTTGGTCTAACTGCAAACTACCATGTTTATTTAAATCTTAATTGTCCCATGTGCACCTCTAAATCACTCCTAATTGCTTGTATACGCTTACAGTTAACAATTAACATCGTCAACTTTACCATGCAATTCCATTAGAAAATTTGCACATTTAACCTGTTTAATAGATATAATTCTTGATATTAAAAAATAAAAAACAGAGTAGGGAAATTGAAAACAACCCAACTTCACCGACCATCACCTTTGTGGCTTTGTCAATGCCATTAGGCCTCCTTGATGGTATCACCCCGATCTGTTCACCTTTGTCGTCAAAAACACCAAATTCCACGTCAATATGCCACTCCATCTCCATTGTCAGTGGTTGTTTTTCTCACGTTTCTGTCGTTAGCATCGTGGATCCCAGCAGAAGTAGATCTCCACCGGCGAGATGGGCGATTCTGACTAGCTATTGTCATTGGATCCTTGGAAACTTCACACAAACGGTGATGCCCGGTTGTTAGTGGAGGAGAATTGGTGATTACGGTTGTGTTATTTTCAATTTCATTCCTTTTTAAAAAAAAATAATACCAAATATCGTATCTATTGAATAGCAAAATGTGAAAATTTTCCAACGAAATTAGATGGAAAAGTTGACAGTTTTGACAGCAAGTGTACGCAAGCAAATACGAGTGATTTACTGATTTGCAGGTGTATAGGTCAATTAAGCAAACACCATAGCAAAGAACCATATCAGCCTTTTCACCCAGCAAAAAACTATTTTCTCTCTCCGCAAAATAATCACCTCTTTTCTTGCCAGTATGAAGTTGTTTTCAGTTTCTAACTTGATGGCTTTCTGATTTGGCATCAATTCCCTGATGGCCTTTCTGAATAGTCTATTGGACTAGCACTTAAGTATTTGCAAATGTTTGTTCCGCAACCACGTTAGAATATCTGGTAAAATTTAATTTTTAAAAAGGTGCGTGCTCCTATGGAACTTATAAATGCAAGGTCACAGTTGATTCGTTATAATCAAGCCTGTAATGAAATCAGATTACATGTTGAATTACATTTCAATCTTTGGTAGAGAAAATTGAATATTATAATCACTTCCTAATCCAGTTGCACACATTACAAGTTATTTGAATTATATCCATGAAAGTTGTAATTCAATTACATTGCAACGTAATCAATTTATTTCATATAATCCAAAAATTGTCACATCAGAACTTAAGTTTGATCTTATAAGAACATGTAATAGTTTTAACCACCACTTTTAACAACCACAAAATATCCATGATGCAACTAAAATGGGATAGAATAATTAGATAAAAAGAAAATTATATTGCAAAGAAAAAACTTTCAACAAGTATCAGTCAAAACTGAAAGGCATAAATGTACGACAACAGTGTAAAATTCAGGACCACGAAACACCAATTGAAAATAAAACATGACTTCTCACCCTTCCAGTCCTTCAATCTAGTGATCTTATTCATGAATTTTGTTAAGAGCACCTTTAGCGGGGTCATCCGCCCTGGATGATCCCTGACGACCGTGGACAACCTGGTCGTTTGCGTTTGTCACCTAGGATGACCCGGTCGTGGGACGACCGGGTCGACGACCAGGTCAGTCAAGCAACCTGGTCGTCGACCGGGTTGTGTCAAGTGGCACAACCCGGTGGAGCAGGATTTTTTGTTTTAATAATTAACGGTTTATAATTTGATAAAAATTAGGGGTTATGGTTGATTATATTTTGATAATATAGTTTTAGTTGATATTTTGATAATAATTAGGGTTTGGATTTATTATATTTAGATAACGTTACATTTTCCAGATCCAAAACTATAAACATCACTCCTCTCATTCAGCTACCCGGTGTTTGCGTACTCTGGTGCAAACTATGATGTGGCAGGGATGTATGATCATATATAGCCCTAATTAATCAAATCACTTTCACTTTATCTCTACCAAATATGCAGCGAAAATCAATTTAAAAACAAGTGGATAAAACAACGCAAACCACAATGGACATGAGAGTTTTTATAGAGGTTCGACCTCCCGCATACTTCCTTTCTTGCAAGCTCCGCTCACGACTTCACACTCCTCGTTCTGGGTCAGGAGAGAACACCTTTACACTTTAAGATTTGCGAATGCCCACGCAAGCTTGGATTCATCTTCTCACAATCCGCGAAGGATGCTTTGGACTTTCACCGAAGCATTTACTCTTTTGACAACAAAGAACTTGAGTATATCAAAAATCTCTAACTTGAGCGCACTTTGAGTATGATTGTATTGGATCAAAGTGATGGAAGTTCAAGCTTGAGCGTAAGATTTGGGGATTTGAAGATTTGGAGACTTCTATCTAATGTATTGAGCAAAAAGAAGTGTGAGAGATGTGTAAACAATGTGTATGGACATCTATTTATAAGCTCTTAGAGAGATATAGCCGTTGGGGAAGATTTGGTTGAATTTTGTGTAAGATATACAAAATAGGAAACTTAAGTCCAACAAATCTGTCTAAATCGGTCGACCAGTACGTGAGCCCCCTGTAAATGACCAATAACCACAAAAATATTCCGTGGCTGTAGATAAGTTTCATATCAGATTTTTTTTCCAGTCCATTATTTTATTATTATTCATTTCAAATCATGTTTCATATAATACATTTTCAAACACATGCATACAAGAAACATATTGCCAATTCATCATTCCACAAACATATCCATACAAGAAATTCATTGACTAGGAAATTCAACCAAACGACCACTAACTAGGAAATTATATGAAATTGTCGACCTAAACCTCACTTCCATGTCTACTAGATGATTAATGAGTCAATCCCCAACTAAACATATATATGACTACATTCCACAATGGTTTATTTCTAATTGAACCCAACAATACAAATTGGAAATCATGGAATATATGGAATCAAAATTCAGAAAACAAAATCTACAGCGAAATTGACAAATATGCTACTACATAAAGTTGTGAACCCAACTCAAAATGAGTAAAACCTAGATGGTCCAATCATCCAACAAATACTACCTATTCCAAAGTAGCCCCGATAAACCATTATGTGGAGCGGAATTAATTTAGGTGTGTGTGTGTATGCTTGAAGAGAGAACACCAAAGCTATTAATTAAGTAACTTGTGCTTCTCTTGAGAATCAATGAACTAAATTATGTGCTTCTCTTAAGTAATTATGTGGACAAAGTGCAAACTAAAGGAAATACAAATCATACAAAATACGGACTACAACAAACTACACAACTACAAACTACACAACTGATTCTCTTCTGCCCAGGCGAGGAGTTTATCAATTACTTTTTGATCCTTCTCCGTTGGGTTTTCATTTCTCATTAGAGAGTGAAGCATGTCCAACTTGGTTTTTTAAATGCCTTTGGAAATTCCTTTCCGCGGACTCCTCCTGCTTGGCGAAACCATCTTCTCTGACTTGGGTGGTGTATAGAAGCTGTTGTGCAAGTTCTCGAACATCGGTGTTGCCTTCGGGACCTAATGAACTATTAACCTTTTTTCTTGGCCTTCTTCGCACCTTCTGGGCGTGTAGATGGCCCCGCCATCAGCTCTTCTGCATCCGAAGTTGATTGCGTCCTGGAGCCATCTGTGCTCTTTCTTTTCCCATGGTTTCCCGATTGGGGACTACTTTCATCATGAAACTCCGGGGACTCCCGGCGAACGCTCACGGCATTGGCTCCACTTATCACAGACTCCCATTTTGGATACCTACGCAACATGACTCAAGCGTCAAAATAAAGAAATTTAGGCCCATGAGTTCGTTCGTAGATCACGTGAGCCTGTCAGACGACATCTTCATCATTCTAGCCGCTCTTTTTCTGTCGAAACGCCTGATCGAAGCACCCAACACACTTGTTGACAGCAGGTACAATTCTCCTCCACCGTCCTTTTAAGGACTCTGCATTCCTCTCGGGGAGGCCCGTGTCTTCCACGGAGGTGTCGTAGACACGTTTCACTCTGGCCCACAAGGAAGTGGACCTCTGGTTTGTCCCCGTCACCGCATCGCAACTGATTTCCATATATGCAGAGACAAGTCTCTCGTCCTCAGCTGTGGACCACAGCTTCAGATTGGTTTTGGCGGCTTCGACTTACTTGCGGCGGCGACACTCTGGTTGTGGAGATGGTGGTGTGGCGGTGTGTCGCGGTGGGGACTCATCGTCGTCGTGCCTCTCTTCTTCAGTGTCTGCCGTACTCGGACTACTTACTCGTGACATGGGCCGGCCAAACATCTGGAATTGGGGTTGATTTTGTGGGAATGGTGGTGCATATTGAGAGAATTGTGGGAACGGTTGGTTTTGGTCTGGTGGTGCGTATTTGGAGAAGTGTGGGAATGGTTGGTTTTGGTCCGGTGGTGGGAATGGTGGTGCGTAGTGGGAGAAGTCTGGCTGTTGGAATGGTTGAGGGAAAAATGGACGTGCGGGGTATCCCTGCGGGTAGCGTGGACGCGGATTGGATTGTGAACGACGAGGGGAACGGTTGTGGTATGGAGAAGACATGCGAAGTTTTGTGGTGTGAAAGTTAACAACAATGGGGATGGATTGTGAAAGATATAAGGATGTAAGGGAATGTATATATAAAGGGAAAATCAGACACTGTGCAGTCACGCAGATTACTTTTCTTTCACGCGTATACTGTACATTCACGCGGGTACTGTACATTCACACGCACTACTTTTCTTTTACGCGTATACTGTGCATTCACGCGGGTACTGTACATTAAGGCGTATTGCGTTTTTTTCACGCATGTATTGTGCATTCACGTGTATACTGTGCAATCACGGAGGTACTGTGTATTCACGCACGTTTCAAATTTTAAATATTCAAATTTTTGTGGTTTAATAGTAATTATTAATATTAACGGATAATTATTAAGGTTAATTAATATTAATCATTTCTGAATTATAAATATAATTTAATTAGAATTAGAATTGTATAAAATGTAATTTGTTAAATGTTGTGTTAGAATTAAAATTATTTAATTAAGAAATGATGTGAAGGAAAGAGAATGTAGGGTGGGTGGGGTAGCCCGGGCATGGTTAACGAGAGTTTTTTGGGTGTGTTGGGTGGACTGACGTGGCAGAGAGAGAGAATGCAGGACTCCCGGGGTAGCCTAAGCGTTGTTATTTCTGCTCTTAGACAAATCTGACACAAAATAACCCATGTGATGACAAAATTGGTACACAACCCATCAAATCCCAATTCCCGCCAAAAACCCACGTTTAATCCCTCGTCCAACCGAAAACGAGACGTGGTGGCATGCCAAAATCAGAAAGTTTGGCATTGAAAGTCATCACCAATCAAAATGTTGCTCAATTTTATATCCCGATGCAGAACCTTGGGCTCAAGTGCTTCATGTAAATAACATCATCCACAAGACAGGTGTAAGATCCTCGGATTTTAAGTAAAATGGGACAACTGAAATATATTTTTTCAGATGTGAAGTACAAACAAAAGATACGAAACAATATTAAAAAACATACAAAGCATACAAAGTTAAAATGAAATCGAGAACTTAAAACTTTTGCAGTGCCCAAAATAACTTTCCTCAAGTTCCCATTTTGATGCGTAGATCCGTAAAGTCACTGCTCTAGGTTTCCATTCTTCACATACTCCTAAACAACCATCCTGTGACATTTATGCACAATGCAAATAAATTCATTAAACAAAAAAAAATGACTTGTAAAGTCCAAGAATCACCATACGGCCATATATTTTTTGTAAGATTCCGAAAATATTCTTGATTGCTCCAATCGTGGCAACTAATTTAAACAAGAATAATCCAAATTAATGAACTTGCAATAATCGTGATTGAAGGAGGAGATTGAGGAAGGAAATTAACCAATCAGTTGTCATCTTGTCAACTCCATTCATTTTTGGTGAAATCGTGATTTAATAGTCTATCTACAATTCTAGTTTCTTACATGGGTAGTGAAATCTCGTCCAAAACTCACGTGTATAAACTACAACCCCACTCCCAACTAAAAAACTTTCAAAACCCGATTATAAACGTTCAGCGTCCCAAACAAACTGTAAACATAATATAACATGATAAAGTGGAAAAGTAAAGGAAACTACTATTCGTCGCCGGAAAACTACTTACATCGCCCCAAAAAAACCTTTTTGCCCTTAACAAATAAATTAATACCGATTTCGTCCAGTGTCTTTAAACAAGGTGTTTGACTCAGTTTTACTCACATTCCCAGTACCAACACCACGAAAATGTCTGGCGAAGCACCAGAATCCGCGCGAGGTAACGGGGGTGGAATTTTTTCCCCGACTCGGGCGTCTGCCTAAGCCGCCTCCACCCAGGTGGAGGCGTCTGGATAGGCCGCCTCCACATAGGTGGAGGCGGTTTAGCCAAACGCCCGTTTTTTTGTTTTTTTTGTTAAATTCAAATTTTCGAGGTTCCGTTGCAAGATTTCGGTGGTGATGGAGTAGATTACAGTGAGCTTTTTGACAGTAAAGAAATATTTACAACAATCGAGGAAGGTTGTAAATGGGCGAAACAAATTGCAATAGGAGCCAGATTTTTTTTGGTTATATCATCGTACAAACCAAAAGCAGATAACCGGATGGATTGTTACCTCAGATGTGATCGCAGACGTGAGATGAGTTCTCGTGATACGAGTATTGCACTGCGAAAGAATACGAAAAGAAAAGGTTGCGGTTGTCGGTTTTTGGTAAAAGTGGTGGAGCGACGAGATCGTGATGGATGAGTTATTGTTTCTAGTAGCATGTATGGGCAGCACAACCACCCATTGGCAGTTTATTCAGAGGGTCACCGACAGGTCAGCGGACTTAGTGCTGGGGCAAAGCAAATTGTTCGTGATATGACAGAGGCACAAGCAAGACCCCGTAACATTTTGTTGGCGGTAAAGAAGAAATTTCCGGACGATAATCCAAATCAAAGACACATTTACAACTTCAGAGAGTACATGAGGAAGACGAAAGCTGAAGACAGGAATCCCGCGCAGCAGTTTCTCAGAGAGACAGTGCAGCATAAGTTTTTGCATTGGATTGTGGCAGTTGAAGAAACTAATGTCTTGACTCACGCATTTTTGGCACATCAGACTTCAGTTCAGTTGTTGCGTACATACCCATTCGTAATCTGTATGGATTCGACGTATAAGACGAACAAGTACCCAATTGCTAATTCTCCTCCGCCCTTCCCGACGCCGTCCGCCACAAGATCGACTCCTTCTCCCTCCCCATCTCCGACGTCATCCCCCTCTCCAAACTGAAATCCGACTACGTCCCCTTCGAGGCCCGCCGGAAGCTCTGCGGCTCCTACGACCTGTTCCTCGCTGACCGCAAGATTCTGCCTTCGCTCCCGAGGTTGATCGGGAAGACGTTCTTCAAGAAGAAGAAGCACCCGCTGCCGGTGGCTGTGGGGAGGAAGGGGTGGAAACAGCAGATCGAGAGGTGTTTCGGGTCGGCGTTGTTGTACTTCAGCACCGGTACTAGTTGTTCGGTTAAAGTCGCGAGGTCCTCGATGGGGAGGGATAACATTATGGAGAATTTGGTGGCGGCTGTCGAGGGGGTCGTTCGGTTGTTGCCGAATGGGTGGAGTAATGTGAGGTCGTTCTACCTTAAATCGGAGGAGTCCGTTGCGCTGCCGATTTATCGAGTGTTGTCGGATATTAATTTGAAGATTGAGGTGGGGGAGGAAGGAGGAAGAGAATGCGAGTGAGGCGGTTGCGTGGGGAGGGAAAGGAGATTTAGCAATTGGGAAGTCGGTGAAGGTTCAGAAGGTGGGAAAGCAATCACATTTATCTCTTCTTTCGTAACAATCCTTTGTTAATATTGCTGAATTAGGACTTTGATAATATTATTTTTTGGGGCATGGCTCTTCTATCTACGTGGAATTTGTGGTCTCATGGTGCATTGTTTCTAGTGTTCTCATTTCTCAACCATGGTTTCATTCGTTTCCTATATGAAGCTGTGGGCACTTCCATTTCATATGTTAACCTCTTTTGTCATTTTTGGTCTCGCTCCGGTGTTTGTGCATCGGAAATCAGGAAAATGGAATACGTGATCCAAAGATAACTGGAAAAAAGAAACCACAGCAAACAAATTTCTCTTTTGTCAAGTTATTGGAATCACTGGAAAATTTAAAAATTAATTAACTATTATTTATGGAAAAATTGTTATTATTTGTAAATGTTATATACAAATGTATATTTTTATTGTGAAAATTACGTTACGTTAATATTCATTGTATCTGTAAAATTACAAATTATTTTTTCAATTACATTATGATTTATGTATTGAATTGACACAAAATTAACACATTTTAGAGTAAATTAGTGAAACAATGAGCCAAGTCAAATCAAGGATTGTTTCTACAAACGATTATATGAAATTGAAGTTAAAAGCATTACAAAAATTATATTGCACAAGAAAAACTTTCAGCAAGTGTTGCTCAGAAGACTCGAACCAAATGACATAAGTGTATGACAACAGTGTAAAATTCTGGACCACGAACTCCAATTGAAAATAAAACATGATTACTCACTCTTCGGGTCCTTCGTACCGTGATCTTAGGGTAAAAACAACAACGTCCGGGTTACTTCCGGGAATCCTGTATTCTCTCTCTGCCACGTCAGTTCAGCCAACCCACTCAAAAAATCTCCTTAACCACTCCCTATTCACTTCCGAATTGCATATACTTTATTTATTTTCCAAGCGAACAAGATTCTTACTTTGGTACATGAAACGAAAAGCCCAGTTGAAGAGTTTCTCCGAATTTTACAACAGTAAAGACATATTTTTCCAAAACACCAAATGCTGAAACTAATTTCTTAACACCAAAAACTCTGATTTCCCACGCAACTCCCCAAAATTGGTTTATCCATAAATTGAAAACACAATTCTTTACAAACGAGAGAGATCTGCAGGGCCCAAAATGTAAATTTAATGGAGTTCCACAAAATATATCTTTAACCTTTTTTGAATACATGGTCTTCACACGAGAGATCTGCTGGTACGGGAATATGGGATTCATACAGTACCACGTTAGCGTGTGATCGACTAGCATACCAACCGATCCAAGTGATTGCAGATGGGAAAATTGCAATCGATCCAAGCTAAATTGTCGGTGTCCGCAAATACCCGTATTGCAACTTTCGAGGTGGACCCATGAACGAGAAGTGCCGGAAATGTCATTTTTGACAAAATGATTTAGATTTGAAGTTTCTATTTTTTTATTCACATTATTTAATGTTGAAACACGAACTATTATTTGTTATTTATCTATAGTAAAAGTAAATATGTATTCTAAAATATGTCGAGCAATTTGAACTCGAAGACAAAATAATTGTTGGATAAGATACGACACCCAACGGTAACCCCACATTGTCCACTCATAAAAAAGACTAAGAGCATTATTAACCATAAAGTAGATGACCTAGGTCATCACACTCTCTTTCCTCAATATTATTAATTTCTTTATCAATTATTATTATATTCTAAAATCATTTATATTTACCAAAAACATTAATAATCTATTCAAAAACCAAAATACCAATAAATCTCGTATTTCCAAATTGCATATACTTTATTTATTTAACCATCAATGATTACCAAATACTAAATAAATACCATTAATATTAAGAAAGCAAATACAATTTACAGTACGCGCGTGATGTCTTATATTGTCAAACTGACAAACTACAGTACGTGCATGATGTCATATCTTTTCGGACTGACAATGTACAGTACGCACGTGATGCTCTATCTGACATATCTGAAATCTTGTCTCGGAATATAATTATCTGCAAATCATCTTGGGAAAACTAATAAAACGGAAAAAATCTATTTAGGAAGCTAAGTTAAATCAAAACAAGTTCTCTATAAATACTTTGAAGTCCACCTTAATCATCACACACAACTTTATTTCCTTCCACTTTCCAATCTCTCCTGAAACCCATGTCTTCTCCTTACCACAACATTGAGGCCCGTCAAACACCCCCCGTCCTTCGTCGTCTTTTTAAACCTCGAGGATTTGCCTTGTACATCCAACTAGATCTCTACTATCGACCTATCTTTCCATACGGCGTAGGAGGTAGTACTCAACCATTTTCGAACAATACTACGAACATCCACCACCGCACTAAAACTAGGGAACCTCCCAACAATAGTCTGAACATCCACCCCTGCCCCAAAACAGGGGGAGCTCCCAACAATTCTTTGAACATCCCCCCCGCACCATAACTAGGGGAGTACATCTCAATCACAATACTCCCAACAACCACCCCCGAGACGCTCTTCTATACCCGACCCATTGCAGATGTATTCCCAACACCTCAGTAGTCAATCCCGTAGGAATGAGGATACCACTACTCCAAATGACGAGGATAGTGACGACGCAGACCCTTACCACATCAGCTTGTCCCAATGTGCACCAAAAAGGCTACCAACCCCCTTAAAATCAAGAACGTATGGGCAACAACGGAGGACAAAGCCCTTGTTTCGTCATACATGGCGATTAGTTGCGATGCAGCGGTGGGAATGAACCCTAGGGCAGTGGTCCTTTATAGAAAAATGAAGAATTTGTACGACGAAGCGAGACTCACAAACGCGTGACTGAAGCCACGAAACCTCGAATCCCTCAAAGGACGCTGGAGGAGGATAAATGCGGCTACTATCAAGTGGGGCAGCTGCATGGATGAGGCCACTTGGTAGAGCGGAAGTGGGGACAACATGAAAGACCTCATCGGAAAAGCTCATGCGATTTATGAGAGCACTCACGGGATGACTTTCACGTACTACCACATGTGGTTGATGCTGAAAGAATACCCTAAGTGGCGGTCTACGGTTCCCATTCTCGGGATGAAGCGTGAAGATAATTTCAAAGCGATTACAGGTACCAAATGCAAACTAGTCCTACCCGACCATCCACCGGTTCGTCCGGAAACCATTTTTTCCCAGTTTATGACCTATCTTTCCTATTTTTTAGTTGTGGTTTTCTTTCCAGGTTAAGACTTATCTTCTCTATCTTTTTATCTGCTTTTTTATACTTTCACAATAATTTACAAACTACATAATAAATTAAATTTGTAATTACTTAATCCAATTAAATAGTATGTATTACCATTAAAACCACGGAAATGTTATTAATAATTAATAGTTGACAACTATATATTACAATACAAACTTAGAATATTAAAATATATATTACAAAAAAAAATTAATTTGCATTCCCTATGTAGCGTTGTCATATGTTCTCAATTAAATTGGATCTGAAAGTCAAATGTTTCTGTCTATCATGAGCTCAGTCTCTATTGTCAAGATATTTGTTAATATCCACGATCCGAGTGGTGGAATACTGAAACTTTCCTCATTCGAACTTCCGCTGATATTTGTAGGTCGGTCCATAATAAATTCATTTATATCAGTCAAATGATTGTAAGAGTCACGTTTCTCCTCCACGATCATATTGTGCATGATGTTGCATGCAGTCATAACTCTATCAAGCATTTGAGGATTCCACGAAGAGATGCCAATGATCGGGGCTATGTTCCTAGTTAGAAATGTTTTTTTTAAAAATAGAGTAAAATAAGAAACATATTTTAGGATATAATATTTTAAAAATGTGTTTTAAATAATTTTGAAAAAAACAAATCAATGAAAAATAAAAATAAAAAGTGGCACTGGACTGGACGTGCCCCTGGGTATCCGTTGCCCTGGGGCACGCCACATCTCGCCCACCTCCTGACAATGTTTTAAAAACCAAACCGATGAGTGAACCGAAAACAGCTTGGTTTGGTTCAAAGTGGTCGAACAAAAGATTCAAACTGGTCCAACCGATGATGACATCAGCATTTTGTGAACCGAGGGTTGAACCGAACCGACTCCGTAGCGACGGTCCAATCGACGGTCCGACCGATTAAACCAATTTTTCCTATTATTTTGTTGTAGATAAGTAATAACCAAGTGCCTAAATTATAAATAATTCAACCAAAATTATGCATCGATAAAATAACTTAATTAAAAAATGTAAACAAAAATGAAGTGATTATCATAAAAATTTGATTGCAAGCATAAAACTTACATTAAACCTGCAAATAATAATTAACGAAGACTATCATTTAACAATTTAAGTCTAGGCTCATGTTTAACTGTTCAGCAAGTAGACAACAACAAAGAAACTCCACAACCAACAACGACATTAAAACACAAAGTTCAAATATAATAGCAGAGTTCACAAAAAATGATTCCAACAGAGTTCCATTTTTCCTTCATTACACCAAAAACGTCAACACTCCAATTTCAAGTCAACTTCATTTGCCTTGTCTTCGGCGTTTTCTCTTTTCTCCTCAAGTCCTATTAGATTCCTATCAGATTCTTGAAGGCACCTAGATATATGAAATCAACATCAACAATGATTTCAGATTATTATCTTGCTTTGAAAAAAAATTGAACGTAAAATTCAACAAGATAAACCATATGTACCTCAAACGTAAAATTCAGCAAGATAAACCATATGTACCTCAACGCTACTATCACTTGCACACATAAGAGCTCTGTCTAGCCAACCATCCATATCTTCATGTGTGATCGAAGGTTCTTCAATCCAATCATCAAACAAATGTATGGAGTCTAAGGATATTAGATCAAAATTTCTATTTGCAATATCGCGTTCCTTACCAAACAAAATCAATTTTTGTACATGTTAAAATAACAAAAAATTCTCTTAAATATGAAAGAAGTAGACTTCAATTCATTACCTCAAACGTAAGTTGCAATGGATGAAAGCTAGATTGTTCAACCTTCATGTTCTAGTATGTTTCTCTTTTTTGTATGTATATGCTCGAAGACACTCCAATTGCGTTCACAACCAGATGCACTACAAGTTTGACTCAGAACCCGAATAGCCATATTTTTCAAATTTTCAGTCCCACCTCCAAAGTTTTGCCACCACAATGCTGCAAACATGTTAATGTTTTCATTAGCACACGAACTAAAAAACTGGACAAGCAAAATGAAAGTTGACAACACAACAAATTAAAACACTTTATAACCTAGAAACATTTTGTCACGATTTCTAATTGCGGATCCATGCCCAAAGTCACCAGCTGCCTTTCTATAAAGTTCTTTTTCAGCATTGATTTTATCAATCATTGTCTCATCATTGCAAAACAGGACCTCCACAACATCAAGAAAACCACTCCAAATTTTGTGAATAGTAGCGTATGCAACATCTTTGCAAAAAAAACTATGGATTCAAAAGAAACCCCGCAAAATGTAAAGGATGTCCTAGTTGTCCTTCCCACTTATCATCAACAATACTGACATAAACCCAATATTCCTCTGCATTGCCATTAAACCAGCCTTTGTTGCTTCCTTTGCCCTTCTCATTCCTTCAAAAATGTAACCCATAGACGGTCTTTCATCGCTATCTACCATCCTCAGAACTTTGACAAGTGGTTCAGTCACTTTGATAACAACATTGCATGAATTCCAAAAAGACATGCTCATTATCAATTCTTTCACTTGAATAGCAATTTGGGTTTTTAAGATTTTACTTTCTGACCATTCTTTAGAAGCTATCATAGTTATCAAAGCATTCTTCTGACTAAAAAGACTTTGCAATGTCAAAAAGTTGGTTGCATATCTAGTAGTGGCAGGTCGAAGCGAATCCCTTTGACAATACTTCCTCATTAATTGCAGCACAAAACAATGATTATACATGAACTTTGTAATGACTCTTGCACTACTAATAACCTCTCAAACTGCAGGAAGTTTATCGAATTTTTCAAGCATCAAATCAAGACAATGAGCACTGCAAGATTTCCAAAACATGTGACCATAATGCCTTTGCAACATTTTCCCAACACTCTTATAGTTTGAAGCATTATCTATTACAATATGAACCACATTTTTTAACCAACATACTCAATTACTTCCTTAAACAATTCAAACAACATTTTTGCAGTTTTAGACTCATGTCATGCATCAACTGATTTCAGAAATACGGTCCCTTCCAGACAATATACAAGAAAGTTTATGAGAGTCCTTTGTCTAGTATCTATCCACCCGTCTACCATTATGGTGCACCCATACATCTCCCAATGTTTCCTAAATGTTGTAATGTACTCTGACAAATCAACCATATTCTTTTCTAACAAAGGACCCCTAATGGCATGATATGTTGGTGCCTTGTACCCAAACCCAATTGAAGCGATTGCGTCCACCCTTTTTGTAAATGAACTGAGTTTAGGGCATTAAAAGAAATGCAAGCATCATACATCCATCTAGCTATAGCAAAATCAACAACACCTACTGTTTCTTTAGCTGTCATAACACTTTTTATAGATGGTTGGGACCCTGGAGTTGAAGAAGAAAATAACTCTCCAAACTAGTCTTCTTAGTGGGGGGTCCATCATCACTAGCATTTTTCTACTACATTCAGCAATCTCATCAAAATTTACACATTGACAACTAGATGCATCACTTGTTCTTTTTTTTCATTCATTAAAACTTTTCAGAGATGATTACATTTGATACTGCACATGTGTGGGTACTCGACTACAAAATGTAAAGTCTCCTTTTACTTTAGCTAGATGAGTTTTTACTCTATGAATTCCACCTCCTTTGGAAATTTTGTTACAATAAATACATTTCACAGCATTTATTCCTATCTTTGTAACATGTGACTAAGCAATATCAGTCTTTCTTCTAACAGATGAACAAACATTTACTTCAACATCTAAAGTAATAGGAGTATTTTGAACCGACTCACCCTCAATTTCAAGGTCATGGAGACCAAGATCACCTTCCATCAGAATTGAAGGCTGGTTGAACTGGAGTGGAGAGTGGATCGGATGTTGGTCGGTGCCTCGGTGGATGTTGGTCCGATTGGATGGAGTGGTGAATGGATCAGATACTGCTCGGACTGGACTAGAGGAGAAGTGGGAGTCGGTTTGGATGCAATTGGGGGTGGAGGTGAGGGGTGCACGCAGGAGGTGGATGAGTTCGTGAGGGTGAAGGCGGGGATGGTGGACTGTGGGCTTGGGTGGGAGTTGAGGTGGGGGTGGATGGGGCCGTGAGGGTGAAGGCACGGTGAGGGTGAAGACGCGGGGGTGGAGATCGCGAGGGGTTTAGGGCTGGAGGCGCGACGATGGGTGGAGGCCGGTGTGGGGTCGGTGAAGAAGGGGGTGGAGGTGCGGTGAGTGTTGGGGAAGGATGGGTAAAAAATAAAACTAAAAACCTTAAAAAATAAAACAGTTAAATCAAATTTTGTTTAAATTGAAAAAACCGTTCCTTTCGGTTTGATCAATCCGAAAAAACCGATCGGTTCGGATTTCTTCGGTTGGCTCTGATTTATGACCGAGACCCGGACAATTGGGCACCCAACGAAAAACACACCCCAATGGGTGCTCTTATTACACATTGGCACGTCAACATTTCCATTTTTGTTTTCTTACTTGCTTTTAATCCCATAAACAGTACTAAACCTTTGGCACTGTTCACCATTTGACCGTGGAATAACGTCACAATCACAAGATTTAATCATGGTTTTGCATCCATATTTTCTGTTTTTGGTGACATTGACGTCAACGATCTCAAAAATATAATTTTCTTACTACTCAAAATGGAATGATGCATGTTTAACCAAGTGAGACATATCTACAAAATCCACTGGGTGGTTATGATTGCAAGTTTCAAAATGAGAAAAAAAACTGAAACATGCACTAAAAAGACCATCAAGCGTTACAAGCCAGAGCAAAAAGAGGCAATCATGAAATAAGGTTTTGCATTGGGACTCAAGACTAGAGATGCAATCATGAAATAAGGTTTTGCATCGGGACTCAAAACAAGAGAAACAATCATGAAATAAGGTGTTGCAGCTTCAACAAAGTTATTTTGACATTTGAGTAGAAGTTTACATTTTCAGAACTTTGACACTCAAGACTTGAGAAACAATCATGAAATAAGGTTTCGCATCGGGAAATGGGGAGTTCAAAATAAGGTTTCGAATGGGGAAATTGGGAATTAAAAGTAAGGTTTCTCATTGGGAAATGAGGAGTTAAAAATACCCAAACATATCAAAGGATTAATTAGTGAAAAGTCGATAGACCAATGCTACCAAGAGAAGGTTACAAAGGGAAAACATGTTAACAGACAACTTCGGAACATAAAGACAAACAATTGGCACAAAATAAAAAAAATCCATAGCTGAAAAATTGCTGTTTGGAATACTAATATGACAACCATCAAATGACAACAAAATCGAATAGCCAGTGCATCTACTCGGACAGATACAAATTAGTAGCGGTGAAACGTTAAAAACTAAACAAAAACCCAACTTACTGTTTGGCCCATCACCTCCGACGACATTGTCAGGAGCGTTTTCTCTTTTCTTTTTCTTCCGCATCAGCTTTTTTCATCCCCAATTCACTTTCTTCTCTTTCCTACACTATTCACATCTTAACCAAAATCCACAACAACTTATCTCTCTTCTCCACATCATTTCGGAGTCTATCTTAAAAAAAATTAAAAAAATCACAACAATTATAAAACGTATTTTAAAAAAAAAATAAAAAAAACTCAAACAAAAAATAAAAAAAATTCAAAACAAAAATAAAACCATTTTTTTTCTTCAGAAAACATTAAAAAAATAGACGACCGGGCCGGGCGTTCAAGACGACCCGGGCATCTCCCCCGTTAAGATGACCCAGTCATCCTGAGATTACCCGGTCGTGAGTTGCTTTCCATGCACCGTTAGTGACGCCATTACTCTTCTTCCTTCTACTTCCTTGGCCTCTTATTTATACAATTCAATCTTCCTCTTTTTTACACCTTCCTCCTTCACCACCCAATTGGTTTTCTTCCCTTCGCATCCTTCACTTTTTCATCTTCTTAACCTTCACCTCCTTCCCAATTGCCAATTCTCCTTTTCTTCCCCACCATCATCCACCTCACTCACATTCTCTTCCTCCTTTCTCCCCACCTCAATCTTCATCTTAATCTCCAGCAACATCCGATAAATCGGCAACGCCACCGACTCCTCTGACTTAATAACGATCTCACATTACTCCAACCATTCGGCACCAACCGAACGACCCCCCTCAACCGCCGCCACCAAATTCTCGAGAATCTTATCCTTCCCCATTGACAACCTCACGACTTTTAACCAAACAACTGGTACCGTACTTGGTTAAAGTCGCGAGGGTACTAGTTGTTTGGTCAAAGTCGCGAGGTTGTCGATGGGGAGGGATAAAATTGTCGAGAATTTGGTGGCGGCGGTTGAGGGGGTCGTTCGATTGGTGCCGAATGGTTGGAGTAATGTGAGGTCGTTCTGCCTTAAATTGGGAAGGAGATGAAGGTTCAGAAGGTGGGAAAGCAATCACCTTTTATCTCTTCTTTCATAGCAATCCTTTGTTAATATTGCTGAATTAGGACTTCGATAATATATTTTTTGTGTGTATGGCTCTTCTATCTACATGGAATTTGTGGTCTCATGGTGCATTGTTTCTATTGTTCTCATTTCTCAACCATGGTTTGATTCATCTCCTACATGAAGTTGTGGGCTTTTCCATTTCATATACTTATATTTTTGCTCTCTCTTGGACTTTGTATGACTTGTTTGCATGATAAATCTGGTCCTTGCGGGCCTAATTAAGAATAATTCCCCAGGCGTTTTGAGTTTTTTGCTTGGTCTAACTGCAAACTACCATGTTTATTTAAATCTTAATTGTCCCATGTGCACCTCTAAATCACTCCTAATTGCTTGTATACGCTTACAGTTAACAATTAACATCGTCAACTTTACCATGCAATTCCATTAGAAAATTTGCACATTTAACCTGTTTAATAGATATAATTCTTGATATTAAAAAATAAAAAACAGAGTAGGGAAATTGAAAACAACCCAACTTCACCGACCATCACCTTTGTGGCTTTGTCAATGCCATTAGGCCTCCTTGATGGTATCACCCCGATCTGTTCACCTTTGTCGTCAAAAACACCAAATTCCACGTCAATATGCCACTCCATCTCCATTGTCAGTGGTTGTTTTTCTCACGTTTCTGTCGTTAGCATCGTGGATCCCAGCAGAAGTAGATCTCCACCGGCGAGATGGGCGATTCTGACTAGCTATTGTCATTGGATCCTTGGAAACTTCACACAAACGGTGATGCCCGGTTGTTAGTGGAGGAGAATTGGTGATTACGGTTGTGTTATTTTCAATTTCATTCCTTTTTAAAAAAAAATAATACCAAATATCGTATCTATTGAATAGCAAAATGTGAAAATTTTCCAACGAAATTAGATGGAAAAGTTGACAGTTTTGACAGCAAGTGTACGCAAGCAAATACGAGTGATTTACTGATTTGCAGGTGTATAGGTCAATTAAGCAAACACCATAGCAAAGAACCATATCAGCCTTTTCACCCAGCAAAAAACTATTTTCTCTCTCCGCAAAATAATCACCTCTTTTCTTGCCAGTATGAAGTTGTTTTCAGCTTCTAACTTGATGGCTTTCTGATTTGGCATCAATTCCCTGATGGCCTTTCTGAATAGTCTATTGGACTAGCACTTAAGTATTTGCAAATGTTTGTTCCGCAACCACGTTAGAATATCTGGTAAAATTTAATTTTTAAAAAGGTGCGTGCTCCTATGGAACTTATAAATGCAAGGTCACAGTTGATTCGTTATAATCAAGCCTGTAATGAAATCAGATTACATGTTGAATTACATTTCAATCTTTGGTAGAGAAAATTGAATATTATAATCACTTCCTAATCCAGTTGCACACATTACAAGTTATTTGAATTATATCCATGAAAGTTGTAATTCAATTACATTGCAACGTAATCAATTTATTTCATATAATCCAAAAATTGTCACATCAGAACTTAAGTTTGATCTTATAAGAACATGTAATAGTTTTAACCACCACTTTTAACAACCACAAAATATCCATGATGCAACTAAAATGGGATAGAATAATTAGATAAAAAGAAAATTATATTGCAAAGAAAAAACTTTCAACAAGTATCAGTCAAAACTGAAAGGCATAAATGTACGACAACAGTGTAAAATTCAGGACCACGAAACACCAATTGAAAATAAAACATGACTTCTCACCCTTCCAGTCCTTCAATCTAGTGATCTTATTCATGAATTTTGTTAAGAGCACCTTTAGCGGGGTCATCCGCCCTGGATGATCCCTGACGACCGTGGACAACCTGGTCGTTTGCGTTTGTCACCTAGGATGACCCGGTCGTGGGACGACCGGGTCGACGACCAGGTCAGTCAAGCAACCTGGTCGTCGACCGGGTTGTGTCAAGTGGCACAACCCGGTGGAGCAGGATTTTTTGTTTTAATAATTAACGGTTTATAATTTGATAAAAATTAGGGGTTATGGTTGATTATATTTTGATAATATAGTTTTAGTTGATATTTTGATAATAATTAGGGTTTGGATTTATTATATTTAGATAACGTTACATTTTCCAGATCCAAAACTATAAACATCACTCCTCTCATTCAGCTACCCGGTGTTTGCGTACTCTGGTGCAAACTATGATGTGGCAGGGATGTATGATCATATATAGCCCTAATTAATCAAATCACTTTCACTTTATCTCTACCAAATATGCAGCGAAAATCAATTTAAAAACAAGTGGATAAAACAACGCAAACCACAATGGACATGAGAGTTTTTATAGAGGTTCGACCTCCCGCATACTTCCTTTCTTGCAAGCTCCGCTCACGACTTCACACTCCTCGTTCTGGGTCAGGAGAGAACACCTTTACACTTTAAGATTTGCGAATGCCCACGCAAGCTTGGATTCATCTTCTCACAATCCGCGAAGGATGCTTTGGACTTTCACCGAAGCATTTACTCTTTTGACAACAAAGAACTTGAGTATATCAAAAATCTCTAACTTGAGCGCACTTTGAGTATGATTGTATTGGATCAAAGTGATGGAAGTTCAAGCTTGAGCGTAAGATTTGGGGATTTGAAGATTTGGAGACTTCTATCTAATGTATTGAGCAAAAAGAAGTGTGAGAGATGTGTAAACAATGTGTATGGACATCTATTTATAAGCTCTTAGAGAGATATAGCCGTTGGGGAAGATTTGGTTGAATTTTGTGTAAGATATACAAAATAGGAAACTTAAGTCCAACAAATCTGTCTAAATCGGTCGACCAGTACGTGAGCCCCCTGTAAATGACCAATAACCACAAAAATATTCCGTGGCTGTAGATAAGTTTCATATCAGATTTTTTTTCCAGTCCATTATTTTATTATTATTCATTTCAAATCATGTTTCATATAATACATTTTCAAACACATGCATACAAGAAACATATTGCCAATTCATCATTCCACAAACATATCCATACAAGAAATTCATTGACTAGGAAATTCAACCAAACGACCACTAACTAGGAAATTATATGAAATTGTCGACCTAAACCTCACTTCCATGTCTACTAGATGATTAATGAGTCAATCCCCAACTAAACATATATATGACTACATTCCACAATGGTTTATTTCTAATTGAACCCAACAATACAAATTGGAAATCATGGAATATATGGAATCAAAATTCAGAAAACAAAATCTACAGCGAAATTGACAAATATGCTACTACATAAAGTTGTGAACCCAACTCAAAATGAGTAAAACCTAGATGGTCCAATCATCCAACAAATACTACCTATTCCAAAGTAGCCCCGATAAACCATTATGTGGAGCGGAATTAATTTAGGTGTGTGTGTGTATGCTTGAAGAGAGAACACCAAAGCTATTAATTAAGTAACTTGTGCTTCTCTTGAGAATCAATGAACTAAATTATGTGCTTCTCTTAAGTAATTATGTGGACAAAGTGCAAACTAAAGGAAATACAAATCATACAAAATACGGACTACAACAAACTACACAACTACAAACTACACAACTGATTCTCTTCTGCCCAGGCGAGGAGTTTATCAATTACTTTTTGATCCTTCTCCGTTGGGTTTTCATTTCTCATTAGAGAGTGAAGCATGTCCAACTTGGTTTTTTAAATGCCTTTGGAAATTCCTTTCCGCGGACTCCTCCTGCTTGGCGAAACCATCTTCTCTGACTTGGGTGGTGTATAGAAGCTGTTGTGCAAGTTCTCGAACATCGGTGTTGCCTTCGGGACCTAATGAACTATTAACCTTTTTTCTTGGCCTTCTTCGCACCTTCTGGGCGTGTAGATGGCCCCGCCATCAGCTCTTCTGCATCCGAAGTTGATTGCGTCCTGGAGCCATCTGTGCTCTTTCTTTTCCCATGGTTTCCCGATTGGGGACTACTTTCATCATGAAACTCCGGGGACTCCCGGCGAACGCTCACGGCATTGGCTCCACTTATCACAGACTCCCATTTTGGATACCTACGCAACATGACTCAAGCGTCAAAATAAAGAAATTTAGGCCCATGAGTTCGTTCGTAGATCACGTGAGCCTGTCAGACGACATCTTCGTCATTCTAGCCGCTCTTTTTCTGTCGAAACGCCTGATCGAAGCACCCAACACACTTGTTGACAGCAGGTACAATTCTCCTCCACCGTCCTTTTAAGGACTCTGCATTCCTCTCGGGGAGGCCCGTGTCTTCCACGGAGGTGTCGTAGACACGTTTCACTCTGGCCCACAAGGAAGTGGACCTCTGGTTTGTCCCCGTCACCGCATCGCAACTGATTTCCATATATGCAGAGACAAGTCTCTCGTCCTCAGCTGTGGACCACAGCTTCAGATTGGTTTTGGCGGCTTCGACTTACTTGCGGCGGCGACACTCTGGTTGTGGAGATGGTGGTGTGGCGGTGTGTCGCGGTGGGGACTCATCATCGTCGTGCCTCTCTTCTTTAGTGTCCGCTGTACTCGGACTACTTACTCGTGACATGGGCCGGCCAAACATCTGGAATTGGGGTTGATTTTGTGGGAATGGTGGTGCATATTGAGAGAATTGTGGGAACGGTTGGTTTTGGTCTGGTGGTGCGTATTTGGAGAAGTGTGGGAATGGTTGGTTTTGGTCCGGTGGTGGGAATGGTGGTGCGTAGTGGGAGAAGTCTGGCTGTTGGAATGGTTGAGGGAAAAATGGACGTGCGGGGTATCCCTGCGGGTAGCGTGGACGCGGATTGGATTGTGAACGACGAGGGGAACGGTTGTGGTATGGAGAAGACATGCGAAGTTTTGTGGTGTGAAAGTTAACAACAATGGGGATGGATTGTGAAAGATATAAGGATGTAAGGGAATGTATATATAAAGGGAAAATCAGACACTGTGCAGTCACGCAGATTACTTTTCTTTCACGCGTATACTGTACATTCACGCGGGTACTGTACATTCACACGCACTACTTTTCTTTTACGCGTATACTGTGCATTCACGCGGGTACTGTACATTAAGGCGTATTGCGTTTTTTTCACGCATGTATTGTGCATTCACGTGTATACTGTGCAATCACGGAGGTACTGTGTATTCACGCACGTTTCAAATTTTAAATATTCAAATTTTTGTGGTTTAATAGTAATTATTAATATTAACGGATAATTATTAAGGTTAATTAATATTAATCATTTCTGAATTATAAATATAATTTAATTAGAATTAGAATTGTATAAAATGTAATTTGTTAAATGTTGTGTTAGAATTAAAATTATTTAATTAAGAAATGATGTGAAGGAAAGAGAATGTAGGGTGGGTGGGGTAGCCCGGGCATGGTTAACGAGAGTTTTTTGGGTGTGTTGGGTGGACTGACGTGGCAGAGAGAGAGAATGCAGGACTCCCGGGGTAGCCTAAGCGTTGTTATTTCTGCTCTTAGACAAATCTGACACAAAATAACCCATGTGATGACAAAATTGGTACACAACCCATCAAATCCCAATTCCCGCCAAAAACCCACGTTTAATCCCTCGTCCAACCGAAAACGAGACGTGGTGGCATGCCAAAATCAGAAAGTTTGGCATTGAAAGTCATCACCAATCAAAATGTTGCTCAATTTTATATCCCGATGCAGAACCTTGGGCTCAAGTGCTTCATGTAAATAACATCATCCACAAGACAGGTGTAAGATCCTCGGATTTTAAGTAAAATGGGACAACTGAAATATATTTTTTCAGATGTGAAGTACAAACAAAAGATACGAAACAATATTAAAAAACATACAAAGCATACAAAGTTAAAATGAAATCGAGAACTTAAAACTTTTGCAGTGCCCAAAATAACTTTCCTCAAGTTCCCATTTTGATGCGTAGATCCGTAAAGTCACTGCTCTAGGTTTCCATTCTTCACATACTCCTAAACAACCATCCTGTGACATTTATGCACAATGCAAATAAATTCATTAAACAAAAAAAAATGACTTGTAAAGTCCAAGAATCACCATACGGCCATATATTTTTTGTAAGATTCCGAAAATATTCTTGATTGCTCCAATCGTGGCAACTAATTTAAACAAGAATAATCCAAATTAATGAACTTGCAATAATCGTGATTGAAGGAGGAGATTGAGGAAGGAAATTAACCAATCAGTTGTCATCTTGTCAACTCCATTCATTTTTGGTGAAATCGTGATTTAATAGTCTATCTACAATTCTAGTTTCTTACATGGGTAGTGAAATCTCGTCCAAAACTCACGTGTATAAACTACAACCCCACTCCCAACTAAAAAACTTTCAAAACCCGATTATAAACGTTCAGCGTCCCAAACAAACTGTAAACATAATATAACATGATAAAGTGGAAAAGTAAAGGAAACTACTATTCGTCGCCGGAAAACTACTTACATCGCCCCAAAAAAACCTTTTTGCCCTTAACAAATAAATTAATACCGATTTCGTCCAGTGTCTTTAAACAAGGTGTTTGACTCAGTTTTACTCACATTCCCAGTACCAACACCACGAAAATGTCTGGCGAAGCACCAGAATCCGCGCGAGGTAACGGGGGTGGAATTTTTTCCCCGACTCGGGCGTCTGCCTAAGCCGCCTCCACCCAGGTGGAGGCGTCTGGATAGGCCGCCTCCACATAGGTGGAGGCGGTTTAGCCAAACGCCCGTTTTTTTGTTTTTTTTGTTAAATTCAAATTTTCGAGGTTCCGTTGCAAGATTTCGGTGGTGATGGAGTAGATTACAGTGAGCTTTTTGACAGTAAAGAAATATTTACAACAATCGAGGAAGGTTGTAAATGGGCGAAACAAATTGCAATAGGAGCCAGATTTTTTTTGGTTATATCATCGTACAAACCAAAAGCAGATAACCGGATGGATTGTTACCTCAGATGTGATCGCAGACGTGAGATGAGTTCTCGTGATACGAGTATTGCACTGCGAAAGAATACGAAAAGAAAAGGTTGCGGTTGTCGGTTTTTGGTAAAAGTGGTGGAGCGACGAGATCGTGATGGATGAGTTATTGTTTCTAGTAGCATGTATGGGCAGCACAACCACCCATTGGCAGTTTATTCAGAGGGTCACCGACAGGTCAGCGGACTTAGTGCTGGGGCAAAGCAAATTGTTCGTGATATGACAGAGGCACAAGCAAGACCCCGTAACATTTTGTTGGCGGTAAAGAAGAAATTTCCGGACGATAATCCAAATCAAAGACACATTTACAACTTCAGAGAGTACATGAGGAAGACGAAAGCTGAAGACAGGAATCCCGCGCAGCAGTTTCTCAGAGAGACAGTGCAGCATAAGTTTTTGCATTGGATTGTGGCAGTTGAAGAAACTAATGTCTTGACTCACGCATTTTTGGCACATCAGACTTCAGTTCAGTTGTTGCGTACATACCCATTCGTAATCTGTATGGATTCGACGTATAAGACGAACAAGTACCCAATTGCTAATTCTCCTCCGCCCTTCCCGACGCCGTCCGCCACAAGATCGACTCCTTCTCCCTCCCCATCTCCGACGTCATCCCCCTCTCCAAACTGAAATCCGACTACGTCCCCTTCGAGGCCCGCCGGAAGCTCTGCGGCTCCTACGACCTGTTCCTCGCTGACCGCAAGATTCTGCCTTCGCTCCCGAGGTTGATCGGGAAGACGTTCTTCAAGAAGAAGAAGCACCCGCTGCCGGTGGCTGTGGGGAGGAAGGGGTGGAAACAGCAGATCGAGAGGTGTTTCGGGTCGGCGTTGTTGTACTTCAGCACCGGTACTAGTTGTTCGGTTAAAGTCGCGAGGTCCTCGATGGGGAGGGATAACATTATGGAGAATTTGGTGGCGGCTGTCGAGGGGGTCGTTCGGTTGTTGCCGAATGGGTGGAGTAATGTGAGGTCGTTCTACCTTAAATCGGAGGAGTCCGTTGCGCTGCCGATTTATCGAGTGTTGTCGGATATTAATTTGAAGATTGAGGTGGGGGAGGAAGGAGGAAGAGAATGCGAGTGAGGCGGTTGCGTGGGGAGGGAAAGGAGATTTAGCAATTGGGAAGTCGGTGAAGGTTCAGAAGGTGGGAAAGCAATCACATTTATCTCTTCTTTCGTAACAATCCTTTGTTAATATTGCTGAATTAGGACTTTGATAATATTATTTTTTGGGGCATGGCTCTTCTATCTACGTGGAATTTGTGGTCTCATGGTGCATTGTTTCTAGTGTTCTCATTTCTCAACCATGGTTTCATTCGTTTCCTATATGAAGCTGTGGGCACTTCCATTTCATATGTTAACCTCTTTTGTCATTTTTGGTCTCGCTCCGGTGTTTGTGCATCGGAAATCAGGAAAATGGAATACGTGATCCAAAGATAACTGGAAAAAAGAAACCACAGCAAACAAATTTCTCTTTTGTCAAGTTATTGGAATCACTGGAAAATTTAAAAATTAATTAACTATTATTTATGGAAAAATTGTTATTATTTGTAAATGTTATATACAAATGTATATTTTTATTGTGAAAATTACGTTACGTTAATATTCATTGTATCTGTAAAATTACAAATTATTTTTTCAATTACATTATGATTTATGTATTGAATTGACACAAAATTAACACATTTTAGAGTAAATTAGTGAAACAATGAGCCAAGTCAAATCAAGGATTGTTTCTACAAACGATTATATGAAATTGAAGTTAAAAGCATTACAAAAATTATATTGCACAAGAAAAACTTTCAGCAAGTGTTGCTCAGAAGACTCGAACCAAATGACATAAGTGTATGACAACAGTGTAAAATTCTGGACCACGAACTCCAATTGAAAATAAAACATGATTACTCACTCTTCGGGTCCTTCGTACCGTGATCTTAGGGTAAAAACAACAACGTCCGGGTTACTTCCGGGAATCCTGTATTCTCTCTCTGCCACGTCAGTTCAGCCAACCCACTCAAAAAATCTCCTTAACCACTCCCTATTCACTTCCGAATTGCATATACTTTATTTATTTTCCAAGCGAACAAGATTCTTACTTTGGTACATGAAACGAAAAGCCCAGTTGAAGAGTTTCTCCGAATTTTACAACAGTAAAGACATATTTTTCCAAAACACCAAATGCTGAAACTAATTTCTTAACACCAAAAACTCTGATTTCCCACGCAACTCCCCAAAATTGGTTTATCCATAAATTGAAAACACAATTCTTTACAAACGAGAGAGATCTGCAGGGCCCAAAATGTAAATTTAATGGAGTTCCACAAAATATATCTTTAACCTTTTTTGAATACATGGTCTTCACACGAGAGATCTGCTGGTACGGGAATATGGGATTCATACAGTACCACGTTAGCGTGTGATCGACTAGCATACCAACCGATCCAAGTGATTGCAGATGGGAAAATTGCAATCGATCCAAGCTAAATTGTCGGTGTCCGCAAATACCCGTATTGCAACTTTCGAGGTGGACCCATGAACGAGAAGTGCCGGAAATGTCATTTTTGACAAAATGATTTAGATTTGAAGTTTCTATTTTTTTATTCACATTATTTAATGTTGAAACACGAACTATTATTTGTTATTTATCTATAGTAAAAGTAAATATGTATTCTAAAATATGTCGAGCAATTTGAACTCGAAGACAAAATAATTGTTGGATAAGATACGACACCCAACGGTAACCCCACATTGTCCACTCATAAAAAAGACTAAGAGCATTATTAACCATAAAGTAGATGACCTAGGTCATCACACTCTCTTTCCTCAATATTATTAATTTCTTTATCAATTATTATTATATTCTAAAATCATTTATATTTACCAAAAACATTAATAATCTATTCAAAAACCAAAATACCAATAAATCTCGTATTTCCAAATTGCATATACTTTATTTATTTAACCATCAATGATTACCAAATACTAAATAAATACCATTAATATTAAGAAAGCAAATACAATTTACAGTACGCGCGTGATGTCTTATATTGTCAAACTGACAAACTACAGTACGTGCATGATGTCATATCTTTTCGGACTGACAATGTACAGTACGCACGTGATGCTCTATCTGACATATCTGAAATCTTGTCTCGGAATATAATTATCTGCAAATCATCTTGGGAAAACTAATAAAACGGAAAAAATCTATTTAGGAAGCTAAGTTAAATCAAAACAAGTTCTCTATAAATACTTTGAAGTCCACCTTAATCATCACACACAACTTTATTTCCTTCCACTTTCCAATCTCTCCTGAAACCCATGTCTTCTCCTTACCACAACATTGAGGCCCGTCAAACACCCCCCGTCCTTCGTCGTCTTTTTAAACCTCGAGGATTTGCCTTGTACATCCAACTAGATCTCTACTATCGACCTATCTTTCCATACGGCGTAGGAGGTAGTACTCAACCATTTTCGAACAATACTACGAACATCCACCACCGCACTAAAACTAGGGAACCTCCCAACAATAGTCTGAACATCCACCCCTGCCCCAAAACAGGGGGAGCTCCCAACAATTCTTTGAACATCCCCCCCGCACCATAACTAGGGGAGTACATCTCAATCACAATACTCCCAACAACCACCCCCGAGACGCTCTTCTATACCCGACCCATTGCAGATGTATTCCCAACACCTCAGTAGTCAATCCCGTAGGAATGAGGATACCACTACTCCAAATGACGAGGATAGTGACGACGCAGACCCTTACCACATCAGCTTGTCCCAATGTGCACCAAAAAGGCTACCAACCCCCTTAAAATCAAGAACGTATGGGCAACAACGGAGGACAAAGCCCTTGTTTCGTCATACATGGCGATTAGTTGCGATGCAGCGGTGGGAATGAACCCTAGGGCAGTGGTCCTTTATAGAAAAATGAAGAATTTGTACGACGAAGCGAGACTCACAAACGCGTGACTGAAGCCACGAAACCTCGAATCCCTCAAAGGACGCTGGAGGAGGATAAATGCGGCTACTATCAAGTGGGGCAGCTGCATGGATGAGGCCACTTGGTAGAGCGGAAGTGGGGACAACATGAAAGACCTCATCGGAAAAGCTCATGCGATTTATGAGAGCACTCACGGGATGACTTTCACGTACTACCACATGTGGTTGATGCTGAAAGAATACCCTAAGTGGCGGTCTACGGTTCCCATTCTCGGGATGAAGCGTGAAGATAATTTCAAAGCGATTACAGGTACCAAATGCAAACTAGTCCTACCCGACCATCCACCGGTTCGTCCGGAAACCATTTTTTCCCAGTTTATGACCTATCTTTCCTATTTTTTAGTTGTGGTTTTCTTTCCAGGTTAAGACTTATCTTCTCTATCTTTTTATCTGCTTTTTTATACTTTCACAATAATTTACAAACTACATAATAAATTAAATTTGTAATTACTTAATCCAATTAAATAGTATGTATTACCATTAAAACCACGGAAATGTTATTAATAATTAATAGTTGACAACTATATATTACAATACAAACTTAGAATATTAAAATATATATTACAAAAAAAAATTAATTTGCATTCCCTATGTAGCGTTGTCATATGTTCTCAATTAAATTGGATCTGAAAGTCAAATGTTTCTGTCTATCATGAGCTCAGTCTCTATTGTCAAGATATTTGTTAATATCCACGATCCGAGTGGTGGAATACTGAAACTTTCCTCATTCGAACTTCCGCTGATATTTGTAGGTCGGTCCATAATAAATTCATTTATATCAGTCAAATGATTGTAAGAGTCACGTTTCTCCTCCGCGATCATATTGTGCATGATGTTGCATGCAGTCATAACTCTATCAAGCATTTGAGGATTCCACGAAGAGATGCCAATGATCGGGGCTATGTTCCTAGTTAGAAATGTTTTTTTAAAAATAGAGTAAAATAAGAAACATATTTTAGGATATAATATTTTAAAAATGTGTTTTAAATAATTTTGAAAAAAACAAATCAATGAAAAATAAAAATAAAAAGTGGCACTGGACTGGACGTGCCCCTGGGTATCCGTTGCCCTGGGGCACGCCACATCTCGCCCACCTCCTGACAATGTTTTAAAAACCAAACCGATGAGTGAACCGAAAACAGCTTGGTTTGGTTCAAAGTGGTCGAACAAAAGATTCAAACTGGTCCAACCGATGATGACATCAGCATTTTGTGAACCGAGGGTTGAACCGAACCGACTCCGTAGCGACGGTCCAACCGACGGTCCGACCGATTAAACCAATTTTTCCTATTATTTTGTTGTAGATAAGTAATAACCAAGTGCCTAAATTATAAATAATTCAACCAAAATTATGCATCGATAAAATAACTTAATTAAAAAATGTAAACAAAAATGAAGTGATTATCATAAAAATTTGATTGCAAGCATAAAACTTACATTAAACCTGCAAATAATAATTAACGAAGACTATCATTTAACAATTTAAGTCTAGGCTCATGTTTAACTGTTCAGCAAGTAGACAACAACAAAGAAACTCCACAACCAACAACGACATTAAAACACAAAGTTCAAATATAATAGCAGAGTTCACAAAAAATGATTCCAACAGAGTTCCATTTTTCCTTCATTACACCAAAAACGTCAACACTCCAATTTCAAGTCAACTTCATTTGCCTTGTCTTCGGCGTTTTCTCTTTTCTCCTCAAGTCCTATTAGATTCCTATCAGATTCTTGAAGGCACCTAGATATATGAAATCAACATCAACAATGATTTCAGATTATTATCTTGCTTTGAAAAAAAATTGAACGTAAAATTCAACAAGATAAACCATATGTACCTCAAACGTAAAATTCAGCAAGATAAACCATATGTACCTCAACGCTACTATCACTTGCACACATAAGAGCTCTGTCTAGCCAACCATCCATATCTTCATGTGTGATCGAAGGTTCTTCAATCCAATCATCAAACAAATGTATGGAGTCTAAGGATATTAGATCAAAATTTCTATTTGCAATATCGCGTTCCTTACCAAACAAAATCAATTTTTGTACATGTTAAAATAACAAAAAATTCTCTTAAATATGAAAGAAGTAGACTTCAATTCATTACCTCAAACGTAAGTTGCAATGGATGAAAGCTAGATTGTTCAACCTTCATGTTCTAGTATGTTTCTCTTTTTTGTATGTATATGCTCGAAGACACTCCAATTGCGTTCACAACCAGATGCACTACAAGTTTGACTCAGAACCCGAATAGCCATATTTTTCAAATTTTCAGTCCCACCTCCAAAGTTTTGCCACCACAATGCTGCAAACATGTTAATGTTTTCATTAGCACACGAACTAAAAAACTGGACAAGCAAAATGAAAGTTGACAACACAACAAATTAAAACACTTTATAACCTAGAAACATTTTGTCACGATTTCTAATTGCGGATCCATGCCCAAAGTCACCAGCTGCCTTTCTATAAAGTTCTTTTTCAGCATTGATTTTATCAATCATTGTCTCATCATTGCAAAACAGGACCTCCACAACATCAAGAAAACCACTCCAAATTTTGTGAATAGTAGCGTATGCAACATCTTTGCAAAAAAAACTATGGATTCAAAAGAAACCCCGCAAAATGTAAAGGATGTCCTAGTTGTCCTTCCCACTTATCATCAACAATACTGACATAAACCCAATATTCCTCTGCATTGCCATTAAACCAGCCTTTGTTGCTTCCTTTGCCCTTCTCATTCCTTCAAAAATGTAACCCATAGACGGTCTTTCATCGCTATCTACCATCCTCAGAACTTTGACAAGTGGTTCAGTCACTTTGATAACAACATTGCATGAATTCCAAAAAGACATGCTCATTATCAATTCTTTCACTTGAATAGCAATTTGGGTTTTTAAGATTTTACTTTCTGACCATTCTTTAGAAGCTATCATAGTTATCAAAGCATTCTTCTGACTAAAAAGACTTTGCAATGTCAAAAAGTTGGTTGCATATCTAGTAGTGGCAGGTCGAAGCGAATCCCTTTGACAATACTTCCTCATTAATTGCAGCACAAAACAATGATTATACATGAACTTTGTAATGACTCTTGCACTACTAATAACCTCTCAAACTGCAGGAAGTTTATCGAATTTTTCAAGCATCAAATCAAGACAATGAGCACTGCAAGATTTCCAAAACATGTGACCATAATGCCTTTGCAACATTTTCCCAACACTCTTATAGTTTGAAGCATTATCTATTACAATATGAACCACATTTTTTAACCAACATACTCAATTACTTCCTTAAACAATTCAAACAACATTTTTGCAGTTTTAGACTCATGTCATGCATCAACTGATTTCAGAAATACGGTCCCTTCCAGACAATATACAAGAAAGTTTATGAGAGTCCTTTGTCTAGTATCTATCCACCCGTCTACCATTATGGTGCACCCATACATCTCCCAATGTTTCCTAAATGTTGTAATGTACTCTGACAAATCAACCATATTCTTTTCTAACAAAGGACCCCTAATGGCATGATATGTTGGTGCCTTGTACCCAAACCCAATTGAAGCGATTGCGTCCACCCTTTTTGTAAATGAACTGAGTTTAGGGCATTAAAAGAAATGCAAGCATCATACATCCATCTAGCTATAGCAAAATCAACAACACCTACTGTTTCTTTAGCTGTCATAACACTTTTTATAGATGGTTGGGACCCTGGAGTTGAAGAAGAAAATAACTCTCCAAACTAGTCTTCTTAGTGGGGGGTCCATCATCACTAGCATTTTTCTACTACATTCAGCAATCTCATCAAAATTTACACATTGACAACTAGATGCATCACTTGTTCTTTTTTTTCATTCATTAAAACTTTTCAGAGATGATTACATTTGATACTGCACATGTGTGGGTACTCGACTACAAAATGTAAAGTCTCCTTTTACTTTAGCTAGATGAGTTTTTACTCTATGAATTCCACCTCCTTTGGAAATTTTGTTACAATAAATACATTTCACAGCATTTATTCCTATCTTTGTAACATGTGACTAAGCAATATCAGTCTTTCTTCTAACAGATGAACAAACATTTACTTCAACATCTAAAGTAATAGGAGTATTTTGAACCGACTCACCCTCAATTTCAAGGTCATGGAGACCAAGATCACCTTCCATCAGAATTGAAGGCTGGTTGAACTGGAGTGGAGAGTGGATCGGATGTTGGTCGGTGCCTCGGTGGATGTTGGTCCGATTGGATGGAGTGGTGAATGGATCAGATACTGCTCGGACTGGACTAGAGGAGAAGTGGGAGTCGGTTTGGATGCAATTGGGGGTGGAGGTGAGGGGTGCACGCAGGAGGTGGATGAGTTCGTGAGGGTGAAGGCGGGGATGGTGGACTGTGGGCTTGGGTGGGAGTTGAGGTGGGGGTGGATGGGGCCGTGAGGGTGAAGGCACGGTGAGGGTGAAGACGCGGGGGTGGAGATCGCGAGGGGTTTAGGGCTGGAGGCGCGACGATGGGTGGAGGCCGGTGTGGGGTCGGTGAAGAAGGGGGTGGAGGTGCGGTGAGTGTTGGGGAAGGATGGGTAAAAAATAAAACTAAAAACCTTAAAAAATAAAACAGTTAAATCAAATTTTGTTTAAATTGAAAAAACCGTTCCTTTCGGTTTGATCAATCCGAAAAAACCGATCGGTTCGGATTTCTTCGGTTGGCTCTGATTTATGACCGAGACCCGGACAATTGGGCACCCAACGAAAAACACACCCCAATGGGTGCTCTTATTACACATTGGCACGTCAACATTTCCATTTTTGTTTTCTTACTTGCTTTTAATCCCATAAACAGTACTAAACCTTTGGCACTGTTCACCATTTGACCGTGGAATAACGTCACAATCACAAGATTTAATCATGGTTTTGCATCCATATTTTCTGTTTTTGGTGACATTGACGTCAACGATCTCAAAAATATAATTTTCTTACTACTCAAAATGGAATGATGCATGTTTAACCAAGTGAGACATATCTACAAAATCCACTGGGTGGTTATGATTGCAAGTTTCAAAATGAGAAAAAAAACTGAAACATGCACTAAAAAGACCATCAAGCGTTACAAGCCAGAGCAAAAAGAGGCAATCATGAAATAAGGTTTTGCATTGGGACTCAAGACTAGAGATGCAATCATGAAATAAGGTTTTGCATCGGGACTCAAAACAAGAGAAACAATCATGAAATAAGGTGTTGCAGCTTCAACAAAGTTATTTTGACATTTGAGTAGAAGTTTACATTTTCAGAACTTTGACACTCAAGACTTGAGAAACAATCATGAAATAAGGTTTCGCATCGGGAAATGGGGAGTTCAAAATAAGGTTTCGAATGGGGAAATTGGGAATTAAAAGTAAGGTTTCTCATTGGGAAATGAGGAGTTAAAAATACCCAAACATATCAAAGGATTAATTAGTGAAAAGTCGATAGACCAATGCTACCAAGAGAAGGTTACAAAGGGAAAACATGTTAACAGACAACTTCGGAACATAAAGACAAACAATTGGCACAAAATAAAAAAAATCCATAGCTGAAAAATTGCTGTTTGGAATACTAATATGACAACCATCAAATGACAACAAAATCGAATAGCCAGTGCATCTACTCGGACAGATACAAATTAGTAGCGGTGAAACGTTAAAAACTAAACAAAAACCCAACTTACTGTTTGGCCCATCACCTCCGACGACATTGTCAGGAGCGTTTTCTCTTTTCTTTTTCTTCCGCATCAGCTTTTTTCATCCCCAATTCACTTTCTTCTCTTTCCTACACTATTCACATCTTAACCAAAATCCACAACAACTTATCTCTCTTCTCCACATCATTTCGGAGTCTATCTTAAAAAAAATTAAAAAAATCACAACAATTATAAAACGTATTTTAAAAAAAAAATAAAAAAAACTCAAACAAAAAATAAAAAAAATTCAAAACAAAAATAAAACCATTTTTTTTCTTCAGAAAACATTAAAAAAATAGACGACCGGGCCGGGCGTTCAAGACGACCCGGGCATCTCCCCCGTTAAGATGACCCAGTCATCCTGAGATTACCCGGTCGTGAGTTGCTTTCCATGCACCGTTAGTGACGCCATTACTCTTCTTCCTTCTACTTCCTTGGCCTCTTATTTATACAATTCAATCTTCCTCTTTTTTACACCTTCCTCCTTCACCACCCAATTGGTTTTCTTCCCTTCGCATCCTTCACTTTTTCATCTTCTTAACCTTCACCTCCTTCCCAATTGCCAATTCTCCTTTTCTTCCCCACCATCATCCACCTCACTCACATTCTCTTCCTCCTTTCTCCCCACCTCAATCTTCATCTTAATCTCCAGCAACATCCGATAAATCGGCAACGCCACCGACTCCTCTGACTTAATAACGATCTCACATTACTCCAACCATTCGGCACCAACCGAACGACCCCCCTCAACCGCCGCCACCAAATTCTCGAGAATCTTATCCTTCCCCATTGACAACCTCACGACTTTTAACCAAACAACTGGTACCGTACTTGGTTAAAGTCGCGAGGGTACTAGTTGTTTGGTCAAAGTCGCGAGGTTGTCGATGGGGAGGGATAAAATTGTCGAGAATTTGGTGGCGGCGGTTGAGGGGGTCGTTCGATTGGTGCCGAATGGTTGGAGTAATGTGAGGTCGTTCTGCCTTAAATTGGGAAGGAGATGAAGGTTCAGAAGGTGGGAAAGCAATCACCTTTTATCTCTTCTTTCATAGCAATCCTTTGTTAATATTGCTGAATTAGGACTTCGATAATATATTTTTTGTGTGTATGGCTCTTCTATCTACATGGAATTTGTGGTCTCATGGTGCATTGTTTCTATTGTTCTCATTTCTCAACCATGGTTTGATTCATCTCCTACATGAAGTTGTGGGCATTTCCATTTCATATACTTATATTTTTGCTCTCTCTTGGACTTTGTATGACTTGTTTGCATGATAAATCTGGTCCTTGCGGGCCTAATTAAGAATAATTCCCCAGGCGTTTTGAGTTTTTTGCTTGGTCTAACTGCAAACTACCATGTTTATTTAAATCTTAATTGTCCCATGTGCACCTCTAAATCACTCCTAATTGCTTGTATACGCTTACAGTTAACAATTAACATCGTCAACTTTACCATGCAATTCCATTAGAAAATTTGCACATTTAACCTGTTTAATAGATATAATTCTTGATATTAAAAAATAAAAAACAGAGTAGGGAAATTGAAAACAACCCAACTTCACCGACCATCACCTTTGTGGCTTTGTCAATGCCATTAGGCCTCCTTGATGGTATCACCCCGATCTGTTCACCTTTGTCGTCAAAAACACCAAATTCCACGTCAATATGCCACTCCATCTCCATTGTCAGTGGTTGTTTTTCTCACGTTTCTGTCGTTAGCATCGTGGATCCCAGCAGAAGTAGATCTCCACCGGCGAGATGGGCGATTCTGACTAGCTATTGTCATTGGATCCTTGGAAACTTCACACAAACGGTGATGCCCGGTTGTTAGTGGAGGAGAATTGGTGATTACGGTTGTGTTATTTTCAATTTCATTCCTTTTTAAAAAAAATAATACCAAATATCGTATCTATTGAATAGCAAAATGTGAAAATTTTCCAACGAAATTAGATGGAAAAGTTGACAGTTTTGACAGCAAGTGTACGCAAGCAAATACGAGTGATTTACTGATTTGCAGGTGTATAGGTCAATTAAGCAAACACCATAGCAAAGAACCATATCAGCCTTTTCACCCAGCAAAAAACTATTTTCTCTCTCCGCAAAATAATCACCTCTTTTCTTGCCAGTATGAAGTTGTTTTCAGCTTCTAACTTGATGGCTTTCTGATTTGGCATCAATTCCCTGATGGCCTTTCTGAATAGTCTATTGGACTAGCACTTAAGTATTTGCAAATGTTTGTTCCGCAACCACGTTAGAATATCTGGTAAAATTTAATTTTTGAAAAGGTGCGTGCTCCTATGGAACTTATAAATGCAAGGTCACAGTTGATTCGTTATAATCAAACCTGTAATGAAATCAGATTACATGTTGAATTACATTTCAATCTTTGGTAGAGAAAATTGAATATTATAATCACTTCCTAATCCAGTTGCACACATTACAAGTTATTTGAATTATATCCATGAAAGTTGTAATTCAATTACATTGCAACGTAATCAATTTATTTCATATAATCCAAAAATTGTCACATCAGAACTTAAGTTTGATCTTATAAGAACATGTAATAGTTTTAACCACCACTTTTAACAACCACAAAATATCCATGATGCAACTAAAATGGGATAGAATAATTAGATAAAAAGAAAATTATATTGCACAGAAAAAACTTTCAACAAGTATCAGTCAAAACTGAAAGGCATAAATGTACGACAACAGTGTAAAATTCAGGACCACGAAACACCAATTGAAAATAAAACATGACTTCTCACCTTTCCAGTCCTTCAATCTAGTGATCTTATTCATGAATTTTGTTAAGGGCACCTTTAGCGGGGTCATCCGCCCTGGATGATCCCTGACGACCGTGGACAACCTGGTCGTTTGCGTTTGTCACCTAGGATGACCCGGTCGTGGGACGACCGGGTCGACGACCAGGTCAGTCAAGCAACCTGGTCGTCGACCGGGTTGTGTCAAGTGACACAACCCGGTGGAGCAGGATTTTTTGTTTTAATAATTAACGGTTTATAATTTGATAAAAATTAGGGGTTATGGTTGATTATATTTTGATAATATAGTTTTAGTTGATATTTTGATAATAATTAGGGTTTGGATTTATTATATTTTGATAACGTTACATTTGCCAGATCCAAAACTATAAACATCACTCCTCTCATTCAGCTGCCCGGTGTTTGCGTACTCTGGTGCAAACTATGATGTGGCAGGGATGTATGATCATATATAGCCCTAATTAATCAAATCACTTTCACTTTATCTCTACCAAATATGCAGCGAAAATCAATTTAAAAACAAGTGGATAAAACAACGCAAACCACAATGGACATGAGAGTTTTTATAGAGGTTCGACCTCCCGCATACTTCCTTTCTTGCAAGCTCCGCTCACGACTTCACACTCCTCGTTCTGGGTCAGGAGAGAACACCTTTACACTTTAAGATTTGCGAATGCCCACGCAAGCTTGGATTCATCTTCTCACAATCCGCGAAGGATGCTTTGGACTTTCACCGAAGCATTTACTCTTTTGACAACAAAGAACTTGAGTATATCAAAAATCTCTAACTTGAGCGCACTTTGAGTATGATTGTATTGGATCAAAGTGATGGAAGTTCAAGCTTGAGCGTAAGATTTGGGGATTTGAAGATTTGGAGACTTCTATCTAATGTATTGAGCAAAAAGAAGTGTGAGAGATGTGTAAACAATGTGTATGGATATCTATTTATAAGCTCTTAGAGAGATATAGCCGTTGGGGAAGATTTGGTTGAATTTTGTGTAAGATATACAAAATAGGAAACTTAAGTCCAACAAATCTGTGTAAATCGGTCGACCGGTACGTGAGCCCCCTGTAAATGACCAATAACCACAAAAATATTCCGTGGCTGTAGATAAGTTTCATATCAGATTTTTTTTCCAGTCCATTATTTTATTATTATTCATTTCAAATCATGTTTCATATAATACATTTTCAAACACATGCATACAAGAAACATATTGCCAATTCATCATTCCACAAACATATCCATACAAGAAATTCATTGACTAGGAAATTCAACCAAACGACCACTAACTAGGAAATTATATGAAATTGTCGACCTAAACCTCACTTCCATGTCTACTAGATGATTAATGAGTCAATCCCCAACTAAACATATATATGACTACATTCCACAATGGTTTATTTCTAATTGAACCCAACAGTACAAATTGGAAATCATGGAATATATGGAATCAAAATTCAGAAAACAAAATCTACAGCGAAATTGACAAATATCCTACTACATAAAGTTGTGAGCCCAACTCAAAATGAGTAAAACCTAGATGGTCCAATCATCCAACAAATACTACCTATTCCAAAGTAGCCCCGATAAACCATTATGTGGAGCGGAATTAATTTAGGTGTGTGTGTGTATGCTTGAAGAGAGAACACCAAAGCTATTAATTAAGTAACTTGTGCTTCTCTTGAGAATCAATGAACTAAATTATGTGCTTCTCTTAAGTAATTATGTGGACAAAGTGCAAACTAAAGGAAATACAAATCATACAAAATACGGACTACAACAAACTACACAACTACAAACTACACAACTGATTCTCTTCTGCCCAGGCGAGGAGTTTATCAATTACTTTTTGATCCTTCTCCGTTGGGTTTTCATTTCTCATTAGAGAGTGAAGCATGTCCAACTTGGTTTTTTTAAATGCCTTTGGAAATTCCTTTCCGCGGACTCCTCCTGCTTGGCGAAACCATCTTCTCTGACTTGGGTGGTGTATAGAAGCTGTTGTGCAAGTTCTCGAACATCGGTGTTGCTTTCGGGACCTAATGAACTATTAACCTTTTTTCTTGGCCTTCTTCGCACCTTCTGGGCGTGTAGACGGCCCCGCCATCAGCTCTTCTGCATCCGAAGTTGATTGCGTCCTGGAGCCATCTGTGCTCTTTCTTTTCCCATGGTTTCCCGATTGGGGACTACTTTCATCATGAAACTCCGGGGACTCCCGGCGAACGCTCACGGCATTGGCTCCACTTATCACAGACTCCCATTTTGGATACCTACGCAACATGACTCAAGCGTCAAAATAAAGAAATTTAGGCCCATGAGTTCGTTCGTAGATCACGTGAGCCTGTCAGACGACATCTTCATCATTCTAGCCGCTCTTTTTCTGTCGAAACGCCTGATCGAAGCACCCAACACACTTGTTGACAGCAGGTACAATTCTCCTCCACCGTCCTTTTAAGGACTCTGCATTCCTCTCGGGGAGGCCCGTGTCTTCCACGGAGGTGTCGTAGACACGTTTCACTCTGGCCCACAAGGAAGTGGACCTCTGGTTTGTCCCCGTCACCGCATCGCAACTGATTTCCATATATGCAGAGACAAGTCTCTCGTCCTCAGCTGTGGACCACAGCTTCAGATTGGTTTTGGCGGCTTCGACTTACTTGCGGCGGCGACACTCTGGTTGTGGAGATGGTGGTGTGGCGGTGTGTCGCGGTGGGGACTCATCGTCGTCGTGCCTCTCTTCTTCAGTGTCTGCCGTACTCGGACTACTTACTCGTGACATGGGCCGGCCAAACATCTGGAATTGGGGTTGATTTTGTGGGAATGGTGGTGCATATTGAGAGAATTGTGGGAACGGTTGGTTTTGGTCTGGTGGTGCGTATTTGGAGAAGTGTGGGAATGGTTGGTTTTGGTCCGGTGGTGGGAATGGTGGTGCGTAGTGGGAGAAGTCTGGCTGTTGGAATGGTTGAGGGAAAAATGGACGTGCGGGGTATCCCTGCGGGTAGCGTGGACGCGGATTGGATTGTGAACGACGAGGGGAACGGTTGTGGTATGGAGAAGACATGCGAAGTTTTGTGGTGTGAAAGTTAACAACAATGGGGATGGATTGTGAAAGATATAAGGATGTAAGGGAATGTATATATAAAGGGAAAATCAGACACTGTGCAGTCACGCAGATTACTTTTCTTTCACGCGTATACTGTACATTCACGCGGGTACTGTACATTCACACGCACTACTTTTCTTTTACGCGTATACTGTGCATTCACGCGGGTACTGTACATTAAGGCGTATTGCGTTTTTTTCACGCATGTATTGTGCATTCACGTGTATACTGTGCAATCACGGAGGTACTGTGTATTCACGCACGTTTCAAATTTTAAATATTCACAAGCAAGACCCCGTAACATTTTGTTGGCGGTAAAGAAGAAATTTCCGGACGATAATCCAAATCAAAGACACATTTACAACTTCAGAGAGTACATGAGGAAGACGAAAGCTGAAGACAGGAATCCCGCGCAGCAGTTTCTCAGAGAGACAGTGCAGCATAAGTTTTTGCATTGGATTGTGGCAGTTGAAGAAACTAATGTCTTGACTCACGCATTTTTGGCACATCAGACTTCAGTTCAGTTGTTGCGTACATACTCATTCGTAATCTGTATGGATTCGACGTATAAGACGAACAAGTACCCAATTGCTAATTCTCCTCCGCCCTTCCCGACGCCGTCCGCCACAAGATCGACTCCTTCTCCCTCCCCATCTCCGACGTCATCCCCCTCTCCAAACTGAAATCCGACTACGTCCCCTTCGAGGCCCGCCGGAAGCTCTGCGGCTCCTACGACCTGTTCCTCGCTGACCGCAAGATTCTGCCTTCGCTCCCGAGGTTGATCGGGAAGACGTTCTTCAAGAAGAAGAAGCACCCGCTGCCGGTGGCTGTGGGGAGGAAGGGGTGGAAACAGCAGATCGAGAGGTGTTTCGGGTCGGCGTTGTTGTACTTCAGCACCGGTACTAGTTGTTCGGTTAAAGTCGCGAGGTCCTCGATGGGGAGGGATAACATTATGGAGAATTTGGTGGCGGCTGTCGAGGGGGTCGTTCGGTTGTTGCCGAATGGGTGGAGTAATGTGAGGTCGTTCTACCTTAAATCGGAGGAGTCCGTTGCGCTGCCGATTTATCGAGTGTTGTCGGATATTAATTTGAAGATTGAGGTGGGGGAGGAAGGAGGAAGAGAATGCGAGTGAGGCGGTTGCGTGGGGAGGGAAAGGAGATTTAGCAATTGGGAAGTCGGTGAAGGTTCAGAAGGTGGGAAAGCAATCACATTTATCTCTTCTTTCGTAACAATCCTTTGTTAATATTGCTGAATTAGGACTTTGATAATATTATTTTTTGGGGCATGGCTCTTCTATCTACGTGGAATTTGTGGTCTCATGGTGCATTGTTTCTAGTGTTCTCATTTCTCAACCATGGTTTCATTCGTTTCCTATATGAAGCTGTGGGCACTTCCATTTCATATGTTAACCTCTTTTGTCATTTTTGGTCTCGCTCCGGTGTTTGTGCATCGGAAATCAGGAAAATGGAATACGTGATCCAAAGATAACTGGAAAAAAGAAACCACAGCAAACAAATTTCTCTTTTGTCAAGTTATTGGAATCACTGGAAAATTTAAAAATTAATTAACTATTATTTATGGAAAAATTGTTATTATTTGTAAATGTTATATACAAATGTATATTTTTATTGTGAAAATTACGTTACGTTAATATTCATTGTATCTGTAAAATTACAAATTATTTTTTCAATTACATTATGATTTATGTATTGAATTGACACAAAATTAACACATTTTAGAGTAAATTAGTGAAACAATGAGCCAAGTCAAATCAAGGATTGTTTCTACAAACGATTATATGAAATTGAAGTTAAAAGCATTACAAAAATTATATTGCACAAGAAAAACTTTCAGCAAGTGTTGCTCAGAAGACTCGAACCAAATGACATAAGTGTACGACAGCAATGTAAAATTCTGGACCACGAACTCCAATTGAAAATAAAACATGATTACTCACTCTTCCGGTCCTTCGTACCGTGATCTTAGGGTAAAACCAACAACGTCCGGGTTACTTCCGGACATCCTGTATTCTCTTTCTGCCACGTCAGTTCAGCCAACCCACTCAAAAAATCTCCTTAACCACTCCCTATTCACTTCCGAATTGCATATACTTTATTTATTTTCCAAGCGAACAAGATTCTTACTTTGGTACATGAAACGAAAAACCCAGTTGAAGAGTTTCTCAGAATTTTACAACAGTAAAGACATATTTTTCCAAAACACCAAATGCTGAAACTAATTTCTTAACACCAAAAACTCTGATTTCCCACGCAACTCCCCAAAATTGGTTTATCCATAAATTGAAAACACAATTCTTTACAAACGAGAGAGATCTGCAGGGCCCAAAATGTAAATTTAATGGAGTTCCACAAAATATATCTTTAACCTTTTTTGAATACATGGTCTTCACACGAGAGATCTGCTGGTACGGGAATATGGGATTCATACAGTACCACGTTAGCGTGTGATCGACTAGCATACCAACCGATCCAAGTGATTGCAGATGGGAAAATTGCAATCGATCCAAGCTAAATTGTCGGTGTCCGCAAATACCCGTATTGCAACTTTCGAGGTGGACCCATGAACGAGAAGTGCCGGAAATGTCATTTTTGACAAAATGATTTAGATTTGAAGTTTCTATTTTTTTATTCACATTATTTAATGTTGAAACACGAACTATTATTTGTTATTTATCTATAGTAAAAGTAAATATGTATTCTAAAATATGTCGAGCAATTTGAACTCGAAGACAAAATAATTGTTGGATAAGATACGACACCCAACGGTAACCCCACATTGTCCACTCATAAAAAAGACTAAGAGCATTATTAACCATAAAGTAGATGACCTAGGTCATCACACTCTCTTTCCTCAATATTATTAATTTCTTTATCAATTATTATTATATTCTAAAATCATTTATATTTACCAAAAACATTAATAATCTATTCAAAAACCAAAATACCAATAAATCTCGTATTTCCAAATTGCATATACTTTATTTATTTAACCATCAATGATTACCAAATACTAAATAAATACCATTAATATTAAGAAAGCAAATACAATTTACAGTACGCGCGTGATGTCTTATATTGTCAAACTGACAAACTACAGTACGTGCATGATGTCATATCTTTTCGGACTGACAATGTACAGTACGCACGTGATGCTCTATCTGACATATCTGAAATCTTGTCTCGGAATATAATTATCTGCAAATCATCTTGGGAAAACTAATAAAACGGAAAAAATCTATTTAGGAAGCTAAGTTAAATCAAAACAAGTTCTCTATAAATACTTTGAAGTCCACCTTAATCATCACACACAACTTTATTTCCTTCCACTTTCCAATCTCTCCTGAAACCCATGTCTTCTCCTTACCACAACATTGAGGCCCGTCAAACACCCCCCGTCCTTCGTCGTCTTTTTAAACCTCGAGGATTTGCCTTGTACATCCAACTAGATCTCTACTATCGACCTATCTTTCCATACGGCGTAGGAGGTAGTACTCAACCATTTTCGAACAATACTACGAACATCCACCACCGCACTAAAACTAGGGAACCTCCCAACAATAGTCTGAACATCCACCCCTGCCCCAAAACAGGGGGAGCTCCCAACAATTCTTTGAACATCCCCCCCGCACCATAACTAGGGGAGTACATCTCAATCACAATACTCCCAACAACCACCCCCGAGACGCTCTTCTATACCCGACCCATTGCAGATGTATTCCCAACACCTCAGTAGTCAATCCCGTAGGAATGAGGATACCACTACTCCAAATGACGAGGATAGTGACGACGCAGACCCTTACCACATCAGCTTGTCCCAATGTGCACCAAAAAGGCTACCAACCCCCTTAAAATCAAGAACGTATGGGCAACAACGGAGGACAAAGCCCTTGTTTCGTCATACATGGCGATTAGTTGCGATGCAGCGGTGGGAATGAACCCTAGGGCAGTGGTCCTTTATAGAAAAATGAAGAATTTGTACGACGAAGCGAGACTCACAAACGCGTGACTGAAGCCACGAAACCTCGAATCCCTCAAAGGACGCTGGAGGAGGATAAATGCGGCTACTATCAAGTGGGGCAGCTGCATGGATGAGGCCACTTGGTAGAGCGGAAGTGGGGACAACATGAAAGACCTCATCGGAAAAGCTCATGCGATTTATGAGAGCACTCACGGGATGACTTTCACGTACTACCACATGTGGTTGATGCTGAAAGAATACCCTAAGTGGCGGTCTACGGTTCCCATTCTCGGGATGAAGCGTGAAGATAATTTCAAAGCGATTACAGGTACCAAATGCAAACTAGTCCTACCCGACCATCCACCGGTTCGTCCGGAAACCATTTTTTCCCAGTTTATGACCTATCTTTCCTATTTTTTAGTTGTGGTTTTTTTCCAGGTTAAGACTTATCTTCTCTATCTTTTTATCTGCTTTTTTATACTTTCACAATAATTTACAAACTACATAATAAATTAATTTTGTAATTACTTAATCCAATTAAATAGTATGTATTACCATTAAAACCACGGAAATGTTATTAATAATTAATAGTTGACAACTATATATTACAATACAAACTTAGAATATTAAAATATATATTACAAAAAAAAATTAATTTGCATTCCCTATGTAGCGTTGTCATATGTTCTCAATTAAATTGGATCTGAAAGTCAAATATTTCTGTCTATCATGAGCTCAGTCTCTATTGTCAAGATATTTGTTAATATCCACGATCCGAGTGGTGGAATACTGAAACTTTCCTCATTCGAACTTCCGCTGATATTTGTAGGTCGGTCCATAATAAATTCATTTATATCAGTCAAATGATTGTAAGAGTCACGTTTCTCCTCCACGATCATATTGTGCATGATGTTGCATGCAGTCATAACTCTATCAAGCATTTGAGGATTCCACGAAGAGATGCCAATGATCGGGGCTATGTTCCTAGTTAGAAATGTTTTTTTAAAAATAGAGTAAAATAAGAAACATATTTTAGGATATAATATTTTAAAAATGTGTTTTAAATAATTTTGAAAAAAACAAATCAATGAAAAATAAAAATAAAAAGTGGCACTGGACTGGACGTGCCCCTGGGTATCCGTTGCCCTGGGGCACGCCACATCTCGCCCACCTCCTGACAATGTTTTAAAAACCAAACCGATGAGTGAACCGAAAACAGCTTGGTTTGGTTCAAAGTGGTCGAACAAAAGATTCAAACTGGTCCAACCGATGATGACATCAGCATTTTGTGAACCGAGGGTTGAACCGAACCGACTCCGTAGCGACGGTCCAACCGACATGGATATATCAGCATGTTGTAGGCAACAGTGACGGATCCTACAGCCACGGATATACCTCCCGTGGTTGTAGGTCTAGTTTCTTGTAGTACAAATAACATCGACATGTAGGTGTTGGATTTCATGTTTAATTGTACATATTTATTAAAAAAAATTGTTATGCACAATAAGGATCAATTTACAATTTTCTATGATTTATTTCATGCATGCATCAATTTGTTTCAATATCTAGTTTCAAAACTTTATTTAAACAAATATGGGCTCCGAAATTCATACCTAGAAGTTCTCAAAAACTTCTCGACGTTTCAGAGATGTTGAGGAAGCCAATCGTCGCTTCTCGTTGCACCGGATGCCTCCGAGTGTTCACCGAAACCCTAAACAAGGTTGGAGAGAAAGGAGCTGGTCAATCAATCTCCAAACAAGCTTAGAATCTAGCTACAAACCCCTTCCTTAGCCTCTGAGATTTCTTCTTCAAAGACTTAGAAAACTAAGAGAATTTTCGTGGATTTTTGTGGTGAATTTTTGGAGAGAAATAAATTAGATAACAACTTATGTCAATAGAGGAGAATAAGGACCTATTTATAGGCTCCTATCTTACTCTCAATCATAGCTATTCTTAAGCCACAAATTCTTGACATTTTCTCTCACAAAATAATTCCAAAATACATTACATGCATCCACAAAACGTTTGACCAAGTTTGGAGCTAATCTAACCATCGATCAAATTAATCTCTTAATTATCAAAGGCAGAAAATCGATCGTGCTTCGGTTTACCGAGTCCCACTCGGTTAACCGAATATGTCACGATTGTTTAACCGAGTACGCGACGGATGACCGAATCTTAAGGAGAAAAATTCTCCTTAACCGATCGGACTAATTCTCGTCCAAGACCGAGTGCTATTCGGTTAACCGAAAATATCGGAACTTAACATTGTTCGGTCGACCGTCTCTGGTTCGGTACACCGTACCAAAGATCCAGACACTTTGGTCAAGTTCGGTCAATCAACTACGATTATCCGTTCCACGTTCGGTTGACCGATCCATAGATCCTTCGGTCGACCGAACCATAACGGATTACCGAACTTCTACCCGATTTTGCCTTTTTCAAATTTTGGATTTATTTCCAACAAAATTTGAACTTTTTGGGGTTTTAGCAAATTCACAACTTATGCAATATATTATCCTATGCAATAATAAATTATTGCACCCCATAATATATGCATCTCATATGAATTTATCATGATTCTAATTATGCAACATAATTGATTTTACTCGTCCACCACATGAGTCATATTTTCTATAAGAAACCCGACTCATCATATGAACCAAAAATCAAGCTTCTTGTTTCCCGGTTTTTGCGGTGTGACCTATGGGAGGATCTAGACTAAGTTGGCAGTGATATTAAGAGCTTAATATCACAAGCTATAAGCGGTATCTAGCTACACATTATAGCTCCCAATTAGTTAGATGTCTTAATTCCACTCGAACCAAAACCTGATCCATTTAGTGATGGAGTGCACGACTTGTGTCCGTCCCTTGCCTCATGATATTAAGAATACAGACAAAGTAGTATTGTGTCATCTTTGTATTAGTATTCATTTCTTGATCTCTTTAAGCTAGTTATAAATATGTGACTTAACTCAAATCACATTGTGCACATTATAACTTTTCTTTATCAAGGGGCCCACTAATATCATCACTCATTTAAGAGGGGCAATGATAATCTTTTGACTAACTATCTTCTCCAACGAAAGTTATACTTAACCAACTAATGTCTTTACACTACACTTATCGATAGCTCAAGACACTAGTCTAAATAAGAACTCCTTAAGCGATCGGATATAAGTCTCATATCAAAGGACCAAGGACACAGTAAAATATTAATGACACAGAAACACATTCCTATAATATTTTACTTGTTAGGTCAATTCGGTATACAAAAGTACTACTTTTCCTCTTTTGTGTACCCATGTTGTCACTCACTTGTAGAGCTACAATGATCTATGACTAACACGACAATCTTAAACCAATATCTTTTAGAGCTCTACGGTTAAGGACCAAGAGCCTCTTCCTCAACTTCCAAAAGACGAATAACATAAACAAGGAACAAAATAATTTCTCATTCAATTCATAATAATTGACATTTAAAAGTAAAACTTTTAGAACACATTCCCTTCAGTAGGTGCACCCAAACAAATAGACGAAACCTGGGTGTAAAGCTCCAATTGCTCCTCCAAAGGTGGACCCAGGCAAATAGTACTTTTACTTATCGTCAACTCCTAGCTCTTTCATGTGACTAATGTTGGTGTTTTGGTATTCTTGTTTACTCATTAGTATGGCAGTCCACATGCATGTTGCCTTTATAATTATGATAGATTATGCTTAATGCAAAGGATGAAGATTTTGGACTTACATGTTGCTAAAGGCAAAATTGAGTTTTGTAGAACTTTACTTGATCGGAAGCTTTTGAGTTGAATCAAACATACTGAATTAATTAACACTTGTATTCATGTATCTTTCAGAGACGTGGAAATTAACATGTAACATGATATTATGACATCAAATTGAAGAGCATATAATGTTAGATCCCTAACCCTTGTTTAAGGGTAATGATGTTTAAGGAGGAGGTTTGCATGGGGAAGAAGCGGTGAACAGTGTTGTGCGTGTGGAAGGAGGAGAATAGTGAAGGGAATGTGTTCTAAAAGTTTTACTTTTAAATGTCAATTATTATGAATTAAATGAGAAATCATTTTGTTCCTTGTTTATGTTATTCGTCTTTTAGAAGTGTTAAGGAAGAGACACTTGTTCCTTAACCGTAGAGCTCTAAGAGATATTGGTTTACATAAAACAAAAGATATTCGCAATCATGGTGTTGACACAAAAAATATACATCTCAAATCAAAATAATTTTTCTAGTAATCGTTGACCAATTGTCATCCCAGCTTAGTAGAAATTGGAACTCTATCGAGATGAGACTAAGCAACAACATCAAAATGAACATTAAGGAATCATTAATCTTTTGATATATGTTTATTAGTCTAAACATGGAAATATAGTCAAAACATTAAGAGATGTGGAATATCACAAAATCCAAAGGTGGAAAAAGAAAAAATTCCATTAAATAAGAAACAAATAAAAAAAATTGAATTTTAGCCAATTCGTAATACAAGGCTTGGTTTACTTTTTTTTATTTTATTTATTTCAAAAAAAAGGAGAAGAAGAGGAGGGTGCATGATCCCACGTTCAAAACTCAAACAACTTCACCCTCCATTGCTTCACACGTAATACAAAAAAATCATTTAAGAATTAAAAAGAAATCCACATTTATGGATATATGGAAGGATAATGGAATTATTCAAACCATATTAATAACCCCACATGTTCTTAACCACCCAATACACCCATGATCATCACACTTCCCCCTCCTAATTCTCTCTCTCTTCTCCCCTATAAAAACACATCCATTCCTACAAAAAAAAATACGTACAAAAGAGAAGAAAAAAAAGAGAAGAGAAGAAAAAAGAAAAGAAAAAAAGGAGGGTAGAAACGTACCAAAAAAAAGAAGAGTAGAAAAACGTGAAGAGGAAAAAAGAGTTTTTTTTAGCATACACCTCAAAACAATAAAAACGTGAGGGAAGAAGAGAAGGTGAAGGTGAGACACCGCAGCGATTCCGGCGAAGACACCGACAACTCCGGCAAGTGCAATAGCACTTACTTCGTCTAAATATCTATACATAATAATAATAAACATATACATCCATTTCGGCCACTTTCCTTTTGAGGAATTGTATCCGGATGGTTGTCAAACATGATTATTCCGGCACTTTCCTTTTAAGGAATTGTATCCGGGTAATCATCCGGTAACACAATCATCCCGGTTACTTTCCTTATGAGGAATTGTATCCAGGTGGTTGCCTATACGTCATTCCGGCCATTTTCCTTTTAAGGAATTGTATCCGGTTTGATCGTTTATAACTTGACAAAAAAAAGGGGGACGCCGGAAGGCTGCCGAATTTGTCGCAGAAATTAAACATGTATCATCATGATTGATATTCGGGTAGTTATTAAAATTTGGAAAGAAAGAAACGCTTATATCAAAATGCTGTCAAAAATCTTATCACGATTTTGTTAATTTCAGCAAATCCAATCCAAAGTTATGAAACCAAACACAATAAAAAAAATATATGCGTGTGACGCATGGCTCGTGGAGCATGATGACCCTGCAGACTACGGTCCGGACCCGTCCGATGTTGTGTCGGACGTATGTTGTACCGCCGATGTTGTGTCGGCGATGCCGCCGAGGTTGTTGTCGGCGATGATGGTGCCGACGATGTTCCGGCTTGTGGTTGTGTCGTCCGATGTTGTGCCGGACGTATGTTGTACCGTCGATGTTGTGTCGGCGATGCCGCCGAGGTTGTTGCCGGCGATGATGGTGCCGACGATGTTCCGGCTTGTGGTTGTGTCGTCCGATGTTGTGCCGGACGTATGTTGTACCGCCGATGTTGTGTCGGCGATGCCGCTGATGTTGTGCCAGCGATGATCCCCGATTGGGCAGCTATCCTGGGATGTTGACCGACCGGGCTACGGCTCCGTCGAAGGTGGTGTAGACCACGTGGTTCTTTTCACGGAAGTGCGGACGCTCCTGTAGGATTTCTAGTTTAATTGTACATATTTATTTTCAAAATTTTTATGCACAATAAAGATCAATTACAATTTTCTATGAGTTGTTTCATGCATGCATCAGTTTGTTTCAACAACTAGTTTTAAAACTTTATTAAAACAAACATGGGACTCCGAAATTCATACCTAGAAGTTCTCTAAAACTTCTTGAAGATCCGGAGAAGTTGAGGATGCTTGTCGCTGCGCCGGATGCCTCCGAGTATTCACCAAACTCTACACAAGATTGGAGAGAGAAGAGCTAGCCTCTCAATCTCCAATAGGGTTTAAAATCTAATTACTAACCCCTCTTTAGTTCCCTTGAGAAGAAGCTCTCTGAAAACTAAAACTAAACTCAAGAATTAAGGTGAAATTCGTGGAGAATTATGGAGAGAGAAGTTTGCACAAGAAGTTAATGAGTTAATTAATTGAGGTAATGAGATAAACTTGTATTTATAAGTTCTCTCCAAATTACCTATTCATGTGCAACCTCTTGCCCATGATTTCATGCAAACTTCCATCTAACCATCCATCATTTGCTAACAAATAATCCTAGCCACGAATTAAATCAATTACGAACCAATTACATGCATGATCTAATTAATTCTTAAATTAATTCTGCATAAAACCGTCTGGACCGGTCGACCGATTGGAGGTTCAGTCGACCGCTCGAACCAAGTTTCGGTCGACCGTTCTACATTTGCTCGACCGTTCGCAACAATAAAATATTTCATCGCAATGTTCGGTCGACCGACCGATAGATTCGGTCGACCGATCCGAACAGATGAAAATTCCCTGTTATCGGTCGGGACGTGTCCGGTCGACCGTGCACAGATCGGTCGACCGTTTACTGTTAACCGATCGACCGTTGTTGCACAGAACTGCAGACTTGTCAAATTTCGGTTTAACCCCTACAAAATTTGACATTTCGGGATTAGTAGTAAATTCACAACTTATGTAATATATATTATCCTATGTAATGATAAATCATTACACCCCATAATATTTACATCACATATGAATTTAATTTAGATTCTAATTATGTTATTAATCTCAACATAATTTTGATTTTGCTTATTCACCCCATGTGTCATATTTTCTACATGAAACCCGACACATCTTATGAACTCAAAATCCCCATTTCTTATTTCCCAGTTTTGTGGTGTGTCCTATGAGAGGATCTAAACTAAGTTGGCAGTGATATTAAGAGCTTAATACCACAAGCTATAAGCGGTATCTAGCTACACATTATAGCTCTCAATTAGTTAGATGTCTTAATTCCACTCGAACCAAAACCCGATCCATTTAGTGATGGAGTGCACCACTTGTGTCCGTCCCTTGCCTCCTGATATTAAGAATACACACAAAGTAGTATTGTGTCATCTTTGTATTAGTATTCATTTCTTGATCTCTTTAAGCTAGTTATAAATATGTGACTTAACTCAAATCACATTGTGCACATTATAACTTTGCTTTATCAAGGGGCCCACTAATATCATTACTCAATTAAGAGGGGCAATGATAATCTTTTGACTAGCTATCTTCTCCAACGAAAGTCATACTTAACCAACTAATGCCTTTACACTACACTCATCGATAGCTCAAGACACTAGTCTAATTAAGAACTCCTTAAGCGATCGGATATAAGTCTCATATCAAAGGACCAAAGACACACACTACTACAGAAAAGGGAATATTCGTCGGATATAAGGGCATATACACGTCGGATATAAGCACACCCCCATCCGACGTATATGTGTGCGTCGTCTATACATAGACGTCGGCCATCGTATAGCCGACGTCTATACCTAACGAATAGACGTCGGCTGTAATTAGACGCCGACGTGTATTCTTTAATGTATAGACGTCGGTTAATAAACATACGACGCCTATACTTTAGGGATAGACGTCGGGTCAATAATATACGACGCCTATACTTTAGGGATAGACGTCGGCTTACATAGAAAGCCGACGTCTATTCTTTTCTTCAGAGGATTAGACGTCGGCTTATATAAACAGCCGACGTCTATTCCCAAACCTGGACAAAAAAAAATAAATAGGATCCGACGAAATTGTTTTTAGTCATCGTCGTCGTGTACATACAACTGCACCAAATTCGTTCACCTATAAATTTCATCCACATACATCCATATACATCCCACATACAATTGACATTCACAAGCATACATCCACATACATCCACAAGCATCCATACAATTGACTCACAAGCATACATCCACATACATCCACAAGCATACATGCACAAACACAAACACAAAAATACAACCACACAATTGACATTCAACACACTTGCAATTAATTCATTCTAAAATTAAGGCGATTATATTAAGGCATAAAGTGTAGGTTTGTAATACAAGTGCACTTGTTAACTAAATTACAAAAAATACAATTGGCAGTAGAACCTCTTAGTTCGTCAGCATGTTTCTGATGAAATAGCGAGCCCATCGGTCGCGAGTTTCATCGAGCTCTTGTTGCGAGAATGGATCACTACTTTTTGGGAAAACCTATCAAAAAATTACAAGTGTGTTGAATATTAATAACTAAATATTGAAACTACAATTGAATAACGATCTACATTACCTCGGTTAGACATACGTCTTGAGTTGCCACATCGAGGATTTCCTCCATGTATCTCATCACGTAGTAACCGCATTCCGTATTTCCAACCTACTTCCGGTACTACAAACATAGGAATTCGCTAAAAATTTGTTCCTAACTTAATTAACAAAAATGGGATAGAACGTACTCTCATTCCATGCCATGTTATTCCTGATTTTGTGGTTGTTCTCCTACCACCTAAAGCTCTGTAAACCTTAATTGCCCTGAGTAGCACAAGTTAAAATATCAATCAATAATACTAATAAAAATCCACGAATTACTTTATTCACGACTAAACGAACTTACATATTTAGAAGTTTCTTTATTGAGTCCCTTGGTTTATTCGACCCCAACGGATCAAACCAATATGCCGAATTAGTCGTTGGGCATACAACGACAAGCATCCAATGAGCCCTGTGTTATATATATAATTAGAAGTTTATTACAAAATAAAATTTCACTTTGAATTACAAAGTTTACCTCTCATGATAAGGGAGCAGATAATATTTCTTGTCTTCTTCTTTATAGAATGTCCCTAGTTGACCCGATTTATCGTCATTCCCGTATATATATGTAGATGGACTGATAAATCCAAATACTTGATCCTCGGGAAAGATTGACCTTCTGGCGTCGTAAAGATGTCTACAAGTATAAAAATTATAATTTATTACAGTTTTGATAAAATTATTCAATACTTTTCATTGTATACAAAAGAACACTTACTTCACTTGCACGTCGATAATCATGATACACAACGAATCCATCGCCATGAACTGCATGATATCCTCTTTGGTGACGTACAAAGCCGGAGGCAACCCTTTATCCCCCTCCAACTCCAAGGTACTTAACGATTGTGCCTCCCTACCTACCATACATTGATACAACATTTTGAACCTACTTGGAAGCGAATTAATGTTGATCGGAGATTGGTTGTTTGACCCTTTGCTCCGGGGGCTTGACACCTTACAAAGATGTATAGAACCGTTAAAATACAATTGTTAACAAAATTGAAGTTTAAAGTCTTTCAAAGTTAAACTATACCTCATGTTTGTCGTTTAGCTCTACTAAATAACTATGCCAACGCACGAACCCACCGATAGCATCGCCGAGAGTAACAATCTCTTCTTCCGGAAATGGCACAAAAACACCAGGATCTAAGCAACTCTCAACTGCAACCTTCAATTCTCCCTCTCCTACCTCTGTGAAGTGGTGTCTGGAGATGTTATAAACTTTCCCGTGTCCCACCAATCTTCGATCAGGGTCTTCGACAAATAAAGCACATCTAGATCCATCCACGAACTTTCCAAACGAGGGACCGTCGACGAGGGCCAATTCTCGAGAATGAGACACGAAATCATCATGTCGATGATGGTGGAACACTGGCGGAACTGGAGTAGTCTCCGTGGAAGAACCGGTCTTACGACGGGTAGGAGAAGTAGGCAAAGCACGATCCAATCTCTCCGAAAGAAGCTGCAAAGACTTCTTCAAATCTGCAATCTCCTGCTGGCATTTGGTATGACTAGTCGTCGAAGTAGACCGTTGAGTCTTCCCAAAATATTGTCGAAGTCCAACTCTACTCCCTACCCCTCGCACACGACCGGGGTGTTCGTCGTTTCCCAAGGCCTCGCGTAGAATATCATTCCGACCATCGGAAGCAAATTCGCCTTGAGATTCTCTCAACTTCAGAGAGTCCTAAGTTTAAAACAATATTTACTATAATTTGAGCAATATAAAATTAATGATTCTGAATTAATAACATATATATAAATGATGCAACTTACTATCTTCGAGCCGATAGCTTGCGACTCGTCTGTGACGTACTCCCCTCTGGAGTTTACTCTCGCTCTCTTCCAAGAATCACAACGAGCTATGGGAGAAGGAGGAGATAGGTTACTTGCTTGCTCCTCACTCATACCGGAGTCAATTGCCTCCTGTCTCTTCTGAGCAATTTTTTCAGCCATCATTTGTGCTTCCAACTTGTGGTACCCCGCTCGAGACATACGATGGGTATACTTGTTAGAAGATCTAATCTTTTGGTTTTTTGCTCGGATGGCCTAAAATCAAGTTTATTAGATTGTCACTAAAATCAATAACTAACAAGTTTGTTTTGAAACTCAGTTACTATATTATAAATTAAACTCAGTATACCTCAAACTCCGGGCTATCTCTGGATTTTCTGAATAGCTCCCATTGATTCGGAGTGATAAAGTTATAGACATCGCATGGATTTCTATCCTGGTAGTCTCCGAATATGTACTTGTTCGTTAAATTTGTTTTGAAATCCCTCCAACGAACTGACATGTATGTCATCCACTTCTTCTTCAACTTGTCAGTGGATTGGAACTCAAAAGATTCCTACAACACGTTAACTTTATATATATCAAAAGTTCAACTAAAACTATAGAAATCTATAATGGAACCATTACCTGCACATTATCCCATATTGTGTCCTTCAACTTCTCATCTACATCAGCCCAACTGGATAAACAAATGTCAACTTTGGCCCTCGCTAAGCTACCCAGAAAACTTTTCCAATTATCAGACAACATGCCTAAGGGCTCAAGACGGTCATCAAACTGGATTGGAATTCTACCGTCTCTAGTTCTTCTGCCCACGAATTCTTTCATGAGACAAGGACCTCGTGTACTGTATGTCTTCGAACCTTCAGACTCGGAGGAAGTGGGTTTCTTTTTCGGAGCCATTATACTATAAAATATAAATTCAAGTAATTAAATAAGGTAAAGACATGGATTAAATGTCTATTACAATGTGTTACAACAGAAAATTTGCACCTTTACTGTTTTTTTTTCCTTAATGGATTTTCAATCCATATACCTTCACCGTGGTCATCTCTAAACATACAAGTCTCAACATTTATTTCTTCATCTACTGAGTTCAATTCAGGTGCTTGCTTAGAGAAAGGTGGTGTTTCTTCATACTCGATCAGACTATCATCTGATACAATTTTTTTCTTCCCTTCCAAAATTACTGCCCATTTCTTATCACACGAATCAGCCACATAGAAGACTTGTTTCGCTTGGGAAGCTAGAATAAAAGGTTCTCCTTTATACCCTTGTTTTGAAAAATCTATTAAAGTGAAGCCATAGTCATCCACTCGAACTCCTGTTTTATTATCAGCCCACTTGCATCTAAATATAGGTACTTTGAATTTAACAAAGTCTAGCTCCCATATATCTTCAATTACACCGTAATAGGACATGTCGGCGTATACATGATTCTTGTCTTTAGAACTAGACACATGCAAAGACTCTGCTATTAAGGTGACGCCACTGTTCTGAACAACACTTTTCGCATCTTCACAAACTGTGTAGAAAGAATATCCATTGATATCATAACCACTGTAACTTATAACAACAGAATGCGGACCGTAAGCCAACCACTGTATTGTCTCAGAAACATCACGCTTGTATGCTAGATTTTTGAACCAAGAGATGAAATTCTTGTTGTGACTATTAATTACTTGTTGATCACTCCACAAAGGATTTCTTTCCTTTAGAAACTTCATGTGTTCATTTAGGTATGGTTGAACTTCATTCGAATTGCACAACACATAAAAATATGCTGTCATTAAGTCATCGCCATTTGGATTTAACATTTTCATCCCCCGTGTCCCTTTACCATCGACACGATTATCATGACGATTCTTCGGAAGTCCAACAGTTTTGGTGTTTGCTAGGTATCCAGTGCAAAACTCGATAACCTCCTCAGCTATGTATCCTTCAACAATACTAGCATCTGGTCTTTGACGATTTTTGCAATAACCTTTCAACACTTTCATATAACGCTCGAAAGGATACATCCACCTTAAGAAAACTGGTCCGCACAATTTAACTTCTCTAACCAAATGAATAACAAGATGAATCATAATGTCGAAAAAAGCCGGGGGGAAGAACATCTCCAACTGACATAATGTGACCACAATTTCATTCTGTAACTTGTCTAACTGCACAGGATCGACCACCTTACTGCAAATCTTATTGAAAAACGAACACAACTTTATTATTGCTTGTCTAACATCTTTCGGTAATATGGATCTCAGTGCTACAGGTAACAACTGCTGCATTAAAGTATGACAATCGTGAGACTTCATCCCCACAAGTTTCAAATCCTTCATAACAACAAGATTACTGATATTTGAAGAATAACCTTGTGGAACCCTTACATCGTGCAAACACTGACAGAGAATTTTTTTCTCCTTTCTAGACAATATATAACTAGCTGGAGGTAAGTAATTCCGATCTCCTTTCTTCTCTGGTGCCAACATTGCTCGTATACCAATATCAACAAGATCAAGTCTTGCATTATATCCATCTTTGGTTTTACCAGGTATGTTCAACAGAGTGCCAACAAGACTATCACAAACATTTTTCTCTACGTGCATCACATCAATACAATGTCTAACTTCTAAAGTTTTCCAGTAAGGGAGATCAAAAAATATTGATCTTTTTTTCCAACTACTTTTGTCGTTTGCTCGTTTGTACGGTTTTCCAAATTCACATTCAATGTTCCTTACACGTTCATACACCTTTTCGACGCTGATTTCAACTGGCGGATTCTGAAACTCCTGTTTTCCGTTAAATGCTTTCTTCAACCTACGATAAGGATGAGAGTTCGGCAAAAATCTCCGATGACCGAGATAGACAGTCTTAGAACCATTAACTAGTTGCAAAGAACATGTATTTTCCTCGCAAATTGGACAAGCTTTATGACCTTTAACTGAATATCCAGACAGATTACCATAAGCTGGAAAGTCATTAATCGTGCAAAATATCATTGCCCGCATTACGAACGACTCCTGACGATAAGAATCAAAAACTGACTCTCCGTCACCCCACAATTTTTTTAGGTCATCAATTAAAGGTCTTAAATACACATCGATGTCGTTTCCAGGTTGTTTCGGACCAGAAATCATTAAGGACAACATGATATATTTGCGTTTCATGCATAACCACGGGGGCAGATTGTAAATTACAAGCAGAACGGGCCAAGAACTGTGAATGCTACTCAAACTACCAAAAGGATTCATTCCGTCAGTACAGAGCCCAAGTCGTACATTCCTCGATTCTTCACCAAACACAGGAAAGTCGACATTTATTTTTTTCCACTGAGGTGAATCTGCAGGGTGACGTAACAACTGATCATTTGGTTTCTCACGATCAGCATGCCATGTCATGTTCTTGGAATCCTCTTTACCCGCAAACAAACGTTTAAGCCTTGGTATTATCGGAAGATACCACAAAATCTTAGCAGGAGGTCCTTTGATTTTCATCTCATCAGCCTCTTCATTATGGTTTGGTCCACTACGTTTCATTTTGTATCTTGACACATTACACCTGGGACAGGAATGTATGTTTTCAAACTCACCCCTATACAATATACAATCGTTCGGGCATGCGTGTATCTTCCTATATTCCATTCCCATAGGGCACAACACTTTCTTTGCATCATAAGTTCTATCTGGCAACTCATTGTCATCTGGAAGCATCTCTTTCACTAACTTCAACATTGATGTGAAACTCACATCGGACCAACCATTTCCAGCTTTTAAATTGTACAACTTCAACACCGCTGACAATCTAGTGAATTTGGTACAATTCTTATACAACGGCTTCTCATTGTCACTCAACAAATTACCAAGTAAATCGGGGTTGGACGAAAACTTTTCAGCCATATCATGAACCATTTCCTCTAAGTGATCTTCCACACTAACATCTTCTCCATCATTCTTGGAACGACTACATGATTCATTTTCGCCGTGCCATATCCACCGTCTGTAATTTGGGTCGAAACCTTTCTCAAACAAATGATCTTTCATTTTCCGAAAAGTCAACACTGACATATTATGACACTTATTGCACGGACAATACGCCATGTCGCTGTCTTTCATTTTCTTAGAATGTTTTTTGGCAACCTCTAAGAACATATTCACTCCGTTCTCATATTCATCACTCAATCTGTTTGAAACTATCCACTCTCGATCCATTTCAATCTAAACAGAGGCAAAAATGATAGTTATTATTGCAGAACATAAATAAAATTTCAATTTAAAAGAATGTGTACGTAGATGAGAAGATTCGGAGACATTAAGATGAGAAAAGAATGACTCAGAGGAGAAGAGATGAAGTCCTTAATCTAGCGTGGAATAAGGAAGGTTAGAAATCTAACTAAACAATCAAGGCCAAAACAAACCTAAAGTCCACTATAGGTCCTTAGTAATAGACGACGCCTAACTTCGAGGTCCCACCGAGGACCACTAGTCTGTAGGAAATCAAGAACCCGGAGGTCCCTAATATCTCAGGGAGACTAGATGGGCAACGACGTTCAGGCCGAAAGGGTCTTAAACATCGAGGACCACTAATCTATAGGAAATCAAGAACCCGGAGGTTCCTAAAATCTCAGGGAGACTAGATGGGCAACGACATTCAGGCCATAACGGTCTTAAACGGTTTCCTCTCCTTAATGCGTCCGAAAATCCTAGGGGCCAACGTCTAATTGATTTTATTAAGGCTCTTTTATTAAGTGGTTTTTGGGCCAAGGAAAGGGTGATGAAATCCCCCACCTCATCTCCTATAGGTGACTGCCCCCTAAGTGTTTTTCATACCTTAATCTAACAAACAACACACCAAACAAACACTCACCTCACTCTTGTTACAATGCAAGTCCTACTAACTAATGCGTGCTTTCTAATGAATGATGAGTGAAAGATAGTACGTACCTTACGCCAGCAATCTACGACAGAAAGCGTAAATAATAGAAAATACAATGCATGCAGATCCTATATGATGAATGACTTAACAAATATTGTCTAATCTTTTGCTTTGGGTTATTAAAGGCCAAGTTGTTTAAGGGGGGCAATGAGTTATTATCATAATATTAAAAATTCAATAAATTAAGGCAATAAACATTTAAAATATTAAAATCAAGTATTAAAACTAATTACATGAATTGACAGAAAAACATTTGAAACACAAACTATCATGTTATTAATAATAATTGGGAATAAAATTTTATTGAAATTTTGGCAGAACCTCCACTTAAAATTTAATATGTAAAATTCTTCAAATCCTGAAATCAACAAGAAAATCCTAATATCTAGGTATCTAATCACATTCACATCTAGTTATCCACTTAAATTTTATTCAAATCCTAATATCTAGTTATCTAATCACATTCACATTATGTATTTCTCTACTCAATCCAAACCAAATTCTTAACATAATCCAAACCAAATCAATCCAATGAAAACAAAGTTTGGTTAAATCATCCAACCAACCCAACTCAATCCAAACTAAATCAATCCAATGAATATGTTTATCAAATATCAACACATAACACACATGCAAAAAAACTCCGAGAAGAAGTTGTTTATCACGTCTACATGTCAAGAGTGTACATCCACATTGAATCGATATCTAACCAATATTTGCACTAACCCTAATTTGGCGTTGGATTCTTGGTCTAAACTAATCCTAAATTAAGAATCTAAAATTTAGGACGAACCAGAGGAGGGAAAAGTTGTATTGCCGGAGGAGCTCTTTGTGTTTCCCGAAGACGTCGCGGAGGAGACGGCTGTAAACGACACGATGAAGCTACATGCGGAGGAGGCTAAGTTAGAGAGAATATGTGGAGAAAGATGAACTTAAAACAAGAAAAAACGAACTTAAAACCTACATGTGGAGAGAGACGGAGGAAGACGGAGGAAGAAGGAGAAGAGGGCCGGAGAAGTGGAGGAGCGCTTGGGAGCTCGCTGCGGTGCCGGAGACGGTGCGGATCGGTCGGAGGATGGTCGCGGAGGAGAGTTCGGTCGCGGGACGGCTAGGGTTTGGGTGGGTTTCGACTGAAAAGAATGAAAGAAAACGCGTCTGTCCGATTTCTTTAAGACCTATATACGTCGGATTTTCCATAACACCGACGTCTATACCTCGACGTCTATGTGGATAGACTATAGACGTCGGTCTTACATTACGTCCGACGTCTATAGGCCGACGTCTATACACTATAGACGTCGGATTCACAAGGTACTAAAACACCGACGTCTAAAGGTCGACGTCTATACACTATAGACGTCGGCTAAACGTGTTATTCCAAAACCCGACGTCTATAGTGTCACATAGACGTCGGCTTCCATTTCAGCCGACGTCTATTCTGTCCTCTCCATAATAGACGTCGGCTGTTGTAACAGCCGACGTCTATTGTGCGACGAGTAAAGCCAATTCTGCACTAGTGACAGCAAAATATTAATGACACAGAAACACATTTCTATAATATTTTACTTCTTAGGTCTATTCAGTATACAAAAGTAATATCTTCCTCTTTTGTGTACCCGTGTTGTCACTCACTTGTAGAGCTACAATGATCTATGACCAACACGACAATCTTAACTCGGTAATTAATGTCCCATGTTAATTACCATGATTGCGAATATCTTTTGTTTTATGTAAACCATTATCTTTTAGAGCTCTACGGTTAAGGACCAAGAGCATCTTCCTTAACACTTCTAAAAGACGAATAACATAAACAAGGAACAAAATGATTTCTCATTCAATTCATAATAATTGACATTTAAAAGTAAAACTTTTAGAACACATTCCCTTCAGCTCCTCACCGATCCCTTTGGCTCGAGTAGTCGCGTGTGGGGGGACGCATCGCGTACAGTCCGTAAGACCGTATGTGCCTACGGTAGGTTTCCGAGGGAGACCCGTTGTTGTTGCTGGACCGATGTCCTTGTGGACCCTGTTGAGGGTCGTTGTTGTTGGATTGAGGTCCCGTTTACCCTGTTGAGGGACTTGATGCATTGCAGATGTGACATAACATGCTACTAGTATGATAGGTTCATTTACCGTAGTATTGCATGCATATAGGTGAGCTTGGCATACGGGGTTTCCCAATGGGAAACTCAGGCATCGTTGTTTGATTCATGTTTCAGGACCGCAGTAGGTTCTATCGGGTGGTGACAGCGGGCGCACGCATTTTGGGGTCAGGATCCTCATCGGACTCTTCGAGGTCGTCGTGATTACCTTACCTGTCTTTTCGTAGTATTGTTGTAATCACGCCTTTTGACAAACTCTGTTGTATTATTGGTGCACCGACTGTTGATTTATTTGAGTAACATTCTCGTTGATGAGTTTATGCTGATATTCTCTTGATTGTTTTAAATTTGTAAATTTTAAAAAAATTAAATTATATGATTTACATGTAATTTGATTATATGGCTCAAATTGACTGGTATTAAATATTAATGATAAGTTGATAACACATAGCATAGCTGAACAGGAAGTCAGGAAGGTACAAAAAAAACCATTTTTCTAAGGGGGGGGACAAGAAAAACAATAGAAGTTTTTTTACATGATTGCATATCATTGAGCCATAAAAATTCACATCTATAAGGATAATCTGTACAGAGAAATAAGGAAGGAGACCCAGTTCTGCTACGTAATTGAATTTGCTTCTCAAAATAAAATTTTAATTTCTTGCAATATAATTCAATGTGTTTGTGGCATATTACATATCTTCCAACCGATTCATGGCAAATATAACACTAATCCACTTTCAGACCACTAAAACACCACCGTCACCGTTGCAAACACCAAAACAAATACAAACTCACAATTAAGACAACAAATAATTAATCAACACCACAATATTCAAACTCCTCTCTAGTTCTTAGAAACCTGACAGCCCGACGTCCACGAGTACACCTCCGGCAATACCCCGCCCTTACCGAACAAACCGGTCGACGGCGCCACCCCGTACAATCCCCCAACCTCAAACTGCTGCCCGTGCCCATGGTGATACTGAAGCCCTCCCTGCCCGCCCTGCCCGATCCCCTCCTCGTCCTCGAACGGCAGCCTATCGAACGTCGCATTCATAAACGTCGCAGCCATGACCACCACCGGTCCCGACGCCACCAGCGGCCCAACCACCCGTCCCACCGCCTGCCCCTGCGCCCCCGCCAGGCTAACCGTTAGCCCGCTTATCCCGGCCGGGGTGGGGGGCGGGAAAAAGGAGCCATGCAGGGAAAGCACGTCGAACCTCCCATGCAACGTGACCACCGACGTGGAAGACGCCGGTTGGCGAAGAGTCACGTTGACGACGGCGCCGGAGGCGTTGAGGACGCATAGGCCACGTTGCTCCCGCCTCGCGAAGTTGGTCAGGCACTGGCATATGTCGCAGCCTGAGCTGACCTCCACGGCGTGGGCCCGCAGCGCGTTCGTGCTTTCTCGGGTTATGATAAGGGGCGGTTTGGGCTTGTTCTTCGACCCGGCCGGGCGCCCTCGTGGGCGGCGGTTCGGAGGGAGTGAGGTGGCCGACATGGGGACAATGTGGTGGTTTTTCTCGTCGGCTCCCGCCATTAATTTTCGTTGCTTCTTAATCCCTCTCTTGTTGTTTTTGTTAGTGGGATTTGAGGTGGGAATTGATGGTTTATGTAGGAGGATTAGAGGAGGTAAGTGGTATTAAAGAAGGAATTTTTTTAGGTGTTTAGGAATTGGGTAAGTGAGAGGAGTACCAACATTGTTGTTAATTTGAATGGGGGGTTTGTTTGTTTTATTGCGGTGGTGAACTAACATCCAACAGACTTTGGATTCATGGGGATTGCCTCTCTCAACAGATACGCTGTTGATGCATTATAAAAGTGTTGTTAACTTATAAACATGGGTCGTTAATTGTTGTTGTCCACACCTCCATCTCTTTGACGAGGATGACAAGTATGGTCTTCATGTAATATGAAATTAATTAAACACAGGATGAAGATTGATTGAAGAGAAATCTTTTGGATCTTGTAAATTACTTCCAAGAGCCAGCTTATATATATTTCTATCTTAGTGTCTGTTAGCTTTGCACTTAAACCTTTTGTCATAGATCAATCTTAACGACTAACGAGGATACATACATCTTCTGTTGAGAAACAACCAAACATTATCCGAACATAGCACGATCTATTTATAAAGTTCATTGATAAATATCTTTGAACACTTAACCACCAAATTAAGAGGGTTGGATCAAGTCAAAATATCAACCCCTTCGATCATCTCAAACTGTTAGGTACTGAAGAAACGCAAGCGCGTTTGAGTTTTATTGAAGATGTTTGTTATGGATCATTACATTTGAATTTCAAATACATTGGTTTTATATGAGAGTATTTATCCGTTGAGATGGAGCGGCCTCGGGAGTGAAGCGTTGTGTTGCTTCGCTGGAGGAGATGCGCTGGTTGGGTGGATGCGTCGGTTCAGTGGAGCGTCGGTTCAATTCTTTTTAACACTCCCCCTCAAGTTGGGTCCGGAAGAGGTTGAAGGTACCCAGCTTGTCGATGATCTGACTGAATTGCTTTTGACTTAGAGTTTTGGTGAAAACATCTGCTAGTTGTTCTTTACTGGGTATGTAGGGAACTTCTATTTCTTTTGTTTGGATTTTTTCGCGAATGAAGTGACAATCAACTTCAATGTGTTTGGTCCTTTCGTGGAACACCGGATTAGACGCTATGTGTCGAGCAGCATTATTGTCGCAGAACATCTGTATGGGCATGTTAGAAGATTGTCCCATATCGTTGAGAAGTTGTTTTAACCATATAAGTTCACTAGTTGTAGATGTCATTGCGCGATACTCAGCTTCTACACTGGATCGTGCAACAACTTTTTGCTTCTTACTCCTCCAGGTTACGAGATTCCCTCCTACAAAGGTGCAAAAAACTGTAGTTGATCTACGATCATGGCTTCCTGCCCAATCTGCATCCGAGAAACCAATGATACTGTTAGAGTTATTATTTTTCATAAGTATTCCTTGTCCTGGAGTTTGTTTTATATACCTTAAAATGCGATCAATGATACCTAAGTGCGGTGTTCGAGGTGCATGCATAAATTGACTAACTATGCTAACAGCAAATGTTATGTCTGGTCTAGTTACTGTTAGATATATGAGTTTGCCTACAAGTCTTTGGAACTGATGAATATCTTTGACAGGTTCTCCGTCAGTAGAGTTGATTTTGAGGTTTGTTTCTACTGGTGTGTTGGCGGGTTTAACTCCAAGTTTTCCCATTTCTGTTAATAAGTCTAGAGCATATTTCCTTTGTGATAAAAAGAGGCCCCTTTTTGAGTATGCAATTTCTATTCCAAAAAGTATTTTAAGAGGTCGAGGTCTTTTATGTCGAATTTTGTTTTTAGGTAGTGTTTGACTTGACTAATTTCATTGTTAATGTCTCCGGTGATGATGATGTCGTCAACATAAACTAATACTATGGTGATTCCTTGTTTGTGATGTTTAGTAAACATAGAAGCGTCAGCGGAAGATTTTAAAAAACCATAAGCAAGTAAGAAATGACTGAGTTTGGCATACCAGGTGCGTGGAGATTGCTTTAGACCATAGATAGCTTTGTTGAGTTTGCATACCTGGTTTGAGGTGATGTTGTATCCTGGAGGAGGAGTCATGTATACGTCCTCTTCAAGATTCCCTTGTAAGAAAGCATTTCTTACATCCATTTGATGAAGTTTCCAATTTTTGTTAACAGCTATGGACAGAAGGACACGAACCGTGTTCATTTTCGCAACAGGTGCAAAGGTCTCTAGGTAGTCAATCCCGTAAGTTTGAGTATACCCTTTGGCCACAAGTCTAGCTTTATATCTTTCTATGGTTCCATTACTGTTATATTTTATTTTATAGACTCATTTGCACCAAACAGGTTTGATCCCTTGTGGTTTTTGGATAAGTGTCCATGTGTTGTTATTTTCTAGGGCGTTGAGTTCCTCACTCATGGCTTTGCGCCATTTTGGATCTCCTATAGCTTCTTGGAATGTCTTAGGTTCTAAGTTATTTATTTGGGTTAGGTATGTTTTGTAGGTTGGGAGATTTTTTTCGTAGGAGATGTGGTTTTCGATGGGATAGGTAACGTGTGAGGTAACAAAGTCGTTAAACCTGACCGGAGGATGACTTGGACGAGTGGATCTCCTTATTTGAGGAATTTCTTGATTGTCTTGAGGTGGAGTCTCTTCTTCCTCTTCGTCTTCTTCCTCGTTTTCTTGGTTGCTTTCTTGCCCTTCTCTTTCTTCCACGTGGCTTTGTGGTAGAGTAGTTGTTGTAGCCGGGAGGGTCCCAGTTGTACTCTCTTTAAAGTAGAACTCACTCTCTCTAAAGGATACATCTCTCGATATATACATTTTACAAGTTTCGGGGTCAAAACATTTGTACCCCTTTTTGTTGACAGAATAACCAAGAAAAATACATTTTACAGAGTTGCTGTCAAATTTGTCCACCCGTCTCTTGTGAACAAAGCAGACACAACCAAAAAATTTAAGATGATCTAATTGTAGTGCCCAGTTTAACAATATTCCTAAAGGTTGTTTGTTTTGAAGGACGGGGCTTGACAAACGATTAATGAGATAAGTGGCAGTTAGAACTGCGTCAGACCAAAAATGTTTTGGTGCATTACTTTGAAACAACAGAGATCGGGTGACATTCAAGATGTGACGGTTTTTTCGTTCAGAAATTCCATTTTGTTCGGGAGTATTAACACAAGTAGTTTGATGAAAATTCCACGATTTTTTAGAAAAGTTTGAAAATTGAGACTGGTATATTCTGTCCCATTATCGGTTCTTAGGGTTTTAATTTTGAAATTATACATGTTTTCAACAAATGTTACAAATTCACAAAAGATTTTAAAAAGGTCTGATTTATTTTTAAGAAGGTAAATCCAGGTGTTACGCGAAATATCATCAATGAATAAAACAAAATATTTGAAACCGTTGTAAGATTCGACCGGAGCGGGACCCCAGATATCGGAGTGAATTAAATCGAGCGGAAATCTAGATTTGTTTTTAGATGTCGGAAAAGGAAGTCTAGTTTGTTTTGAGAAATGACAAACATCACATGCATATTTAGAAGAAAAAGTAGGAAATAAAGTTTTTAGGACATGGGAGGATGGATGTCCCATCCGTTTATGCCAGAGATCCTGATTAGTGTTACTAGAGGTATGAAAAACAGTTTTTTGAGTATCTAAGATATAGAGTCCGTTGTTGTTGACTCATTTACCAATCGTCTTCCCTGTAACTCGATCCTGAAAGAATACATCATTTGGGGTAAATACAACATCACAATTAAGACGTTTTGTTATCTTTGCGACAGACAAAAGGTTGGAAGTAAGGGTTGGAACATATAATACATCTTTGTTTATTTGATTTAATAACATGGTTTCTCTCATTCCTTCAATTTCAACTTGATTGTTATTTGCTACAGTTACAAATTTATTAACCATATTTGAGTTATTTTTAATGTTTTGTAACAAGGAAGAATTTCCGGTCATGTGATCGGTAGCTCCAGAATCAATAATCCAATGATTGTTATATTTAGACCTTGTATCAAGCATATTTCTAAAAAATATTTGCAGAAAAAGTTTGTGGAGAGGAAGTTATACCTGCATAATTACCTGATTTTGGGGGGGTTTGTTGCAAAAAGGCATTTAATTGGGTCAGCAACTGATCCAGATCCGGTCTGGATCCGGATCCGGGTCTACTGGATCCGCTGGTCGCGGATATAAGAGGATCGGGTCGGGTTCTGCTGCAATCGGGTTGTCTTCCGTAGGATCCGACCGTTTCTCCGCCCGTGCATATAAATCCCCGCTGATCCGCGAACACGCCCGATTCGTCTTCCCATCTCCTCTCCCTTTCTCCGTTAGGGTTAGCCACCGCTCCATTTCCTGTTGCTCCGTCGTTGTTTTTCTTTCGGTTCCGATGATCTCCCCCTCCTTCCCTTGTCGGTCGGAGATGTGGATGTAGGAACCAGCATGCGTTTCTATTATGACCTGTTTTTTTACAGTTATCAGAAGTTTCTTGTGGCTTATTTCCATATTTTTGTTTATTTTTACTGGGTTGTGGTTTTCCGACGTAAAACGCCTCAGATTCTGATGCATGGTCGGTATTCTGAGCGGTGGTCCGACGGGACTCCTCCCGTTGGATCATCGCAATGATGGTTCCGAGGTCCGGCAGTTTGGCGGTCATTAGGACTTGACTCCGGATGGCTTCATAGCTGCCGTCAAGTCCAATAAGAAACTGGTAGATGTGGTCCCTTTCCGTGCGTTCGAGTATGGTTTTTGGGTCTGTCGCCGCTGGTTCGTAAATGGATAGTTCATCCCATCCGCGTTGAAGTGCCCCGAGGTACTCCGTGATGGTCTGTCCTTGTTGCTTTGTCTGCGAGATCTTTTGTTTTAGTTTAAAAATATGAGCAAAGTTTTGTGATTTACCAAATATATTTTGGGCGGAGTCCCAGAGCTCTTTCGCAGAGTTTTTGTAGAGGAAGATCACCCCGATCTTTGGTTGCATGGAGTTGAGGAGCCATGACATGACGAGGTGGTCCGTCGCCTGCCATTCCTCCTGTTTTGTCTCGGTGCCCTCTCCATCTGGTTTTTTTGTATTCCCGGTGATGTGTCCGAGTTTTCTTTTCCCACTGAGGGCCAGCGTGACAGCTCGTGCCCACGACAGATAATTCTGTCCGTTGAGTGGTTGAGATACCAGTCTGGGAGCAACGTTCACCTCTTGATCCATCATTGTTTTTCTTTCTTCCCCTGGGTTTGGATGTTGGTGCGGTTTTCCTTCAACCCCCTCGAGGAAGAAGAAGGTCGATTTTTGTGGGTTTTGTTTGTGGGTTTTTCTGAGGGATCCGGTGATGAGTTCAGTGAACTCTGAGGATCACCGGTGATGAGGGACACAATCTTGTATGCTCTGATACCATGAAGAAATGCAAGCGTGTTTGAGTTTTATTGAAGATGTTTGTTATAGATCATTACATTTGAATTTCAAATACATTGGTTTTAGATGAGAGTATTTATCCGTTGAGATGGAGCGGTGTTAGAATCTTAAACTTTAATTAAGATAACTAAAATGACTAGAGGATTGATTAAGCTAATTGAATAGTTAAGTGAGTTAAAGTATATCCTTGGATTGGAGATGAAGAAAACGCAGATAAGAGTGAGGAGATAAGAATGGTAAGGATGAGGTGTCTTGCTGTGGTTGGTGGTTTGGGAGGTGTTGAGGTATAAAGTAAAAATAACGCATCTCTTTCTCCCTTCGTATGTTGGACGTGCATCAATCTCTCAACTCTTTTCCTCCCTCTTTATTCCATTAAGTAAGAAGGTAGAATATTAAAGAGTGAATATTACGTGAGAGAGAGAAGGCTGTGAAGAAGAGTTGAGGGCACCGGAGGGTTTGGAACTAGGCAAGGGAAGTGAGGAGACAAATTTCTATCAGCAAAATTCAGTGTCAGCTAAGGCTATAAGGTATGTCAAGTTCGATTTAGTAACTCACACTAGGTGTGTGAGGGTTTAGATGGGTCACCGGAGGTATGAAACCTCGCCGGTGCAAAGTTAAGTTTAAAATACATGGCAGAACGATCGACCGGTATGAGTTTCGGTCGACCGAATGAAGTGTAAAAGTTAAGAATTATCCCTCATTGGTCGAACGACGCGAGTAGCAGTCGACCGGTTAAACGTGATTTGGGAAGAAGATGATGACTCTTGTAATTTTTGGTCGAACGAGACCATTTTGCCGTTCGACCGTTTGAAGATAAATAAAGTCAGTTTGAATTTATATTAAGAGACGGTTGACCGAATTAATGTATTGTTTGACCGTTATTATAATATATTTTAAGTTTTGAAGTGGTCGACTGAATGTGTGATTTTGTTCGACCGTTTAAATTATGTTGGTCGACCCAATACATGATTTTGTCCGACCGTTAAAGTTGTGTGATTGACCAATTATGTTTATATTATTCAATTAAATTCAGAAGTTTCGGTCGACCGGTGTTATATGTTTGTTCGACCGTTTAAGAAGTTCGGTTGACTGGTTATGTTAAGTAGTTTGACCGTTTATGTTGTTATTTCAGTAATATATATTGTTGTTATTGTTCAACTCTGTGGGGGCGTGGAGAGACTGCCTAGCCTTTATGGCAGCGGAGTAGATGGCTCCGTTAGGTGAGGTTGTTGCCCAGCCTTGACGACGGCGGAGTTGACCACCGGGTCATTATCATTCGGTGGATGTTATGTTGATTATATATTCGTTTATATGTGGCCGATGATATATTCCGGCAAAGTATGTGGCTGATGATTATTCCAGCAAAGTATGTGGCCGATGATATATTCCGGCAAAGTTTGTGGCTGATGAGTATTCCAGCAAAGTATGTGGCTGATGATATTTCCAGCTAAGTGAATGTTACGGGTGACCTTGTAGGGCCCGCAGTTATTTATGAGATGTGTATTTTATTTCATGTCAAGTAAAGTCATGTTATTGTATTATATGCCATGTATACTAGTATGTTAAGTTTTGTGAATACAGTTATCATATGCATATAGTTGAATTTGGCATACGGGGTTTCCTTAGGGAAACTCAGGAATAGTTCCGTATTTATTTTCAGGCCCGGAGCGGCAGTAATTAGGTGGGGACTGAGGACGAGCACACTGTTACCGGATCCTGCTATCTTATTTTGAGGTTATGATTACATGTGTATAGTCCATCTTGTCATTTTGAATGTAATCATACTCTTGACAAACTCTTGTATATGGTGCACCTTTGTTATGTTTATGAGTATCGTTCTCAGGTGTTTGAGTTGAATCTTTGTGTTAAAAAAAAAGGTTTAAATTTCCGCTGTATTTTGGGGACGTTACAGTTTGGTATCAGAGCAGATCGGTTCCGGTGTCCTCGTCCAAAGAAACCACCTTTAGAAGTAGATGAATAGATTAATGCATATCATGTAGTAAATCATGCATGTATTGAAAGTTGATGTGATTTTCTCTGTCATTGTTGACAGATGGCTCCGAGACGGGCGAAACGCGTGTTGCAGGAGCGTAGCACCAGTGAGAAGACTGGTGAAGCGGCGTGGGCTGAGGAGCGGCGGACGCTCTATAGTACTGTTGAGCGGTTAGGCGAACTTTTAGATCGCCAGATCACACGTGATGAGTGTGCAGGGATGGGTACCATGCATGAGAGGTTTATGCGTCAACAACCGCCTGTCTTTGAAGGTGGTACTGATCCTGAGGTAGCAGAGGATTGGGTCTTCAAGATCCAAAAGATATTTCGGGTAATTAACTGTGAACCCGAAATGAAGGTAGAACTGGCAACTTATGCTTTGGGCAGTGTAGCTGCAAATTGGTGGAGGACAACGTCTGCTGTGATATTTGGTGACAAGGATGATGTGAGTTGGGAGGAGTTTCTGGATGAGTTTAACCAGAAATACTTTACTCAGCATGTCAGAGATGCAAAGCGAGAGGAGTTCCTGACTCTCGAACAGAAGGAGATGACTTTAGAGAGTTATATCAGTAAGTTCAATGCTCTGGAGCGTTATTGTCCGGAGATTTATGTTGCCCAGGAGCAGCGAGCTATGAAGTTCACGCGAGGACTTAATAAGCAACTCAGGTTCCGTGTGATGACAAGTATGCCACAGACTTTAGCTGAGGCAGTGAAGTGTGCTACTGTCCTAGACAAAGAATACCGGGAGCTATATCAAGAAACCAAGAAGCCACAGGGGCAAGTTGGTGGGCATATGGTTAGTCGACCCAGCAGGAATCCAGGCAAAAGGCCTCGTGTTGAAGGAGGAAGCTTTCGCCAGCCTGGAGAATGTAAGACTTGTGGTAAGGCTCACCCCGGGCGAGAGTGTTGGCTTCGTCCTGGAGTATGTTTGGGTTGTGGTCAACATGGGCATTATATCCGAGATTGTCCATAGAGGCAGGGCGAGTCTAGTAGGAGACCAGGACCACCAGTTGCTGATAGAGGTGGGTTTAGCAGACCTACGGCGCCACAACAGCAAGGAAAGAGATTTGGACGAGTGTTCACTATTAAGGCAGATGAGGCAAGAACCGCCAACACTGTAGTGGAAGGTAATCTTTATATTGATGATCATGTAGCTAGAGCTCTTTTTGATTGTGGTGCTACACACTCGTTTATCTCAGAACAGTTTGCTAGTAAATTGCATTATGCTCCTTGATGGGAATTATATTTATACCGCAAGTGCACGGCGTCAATGAAGACGTGGGAAATACGGGTCGAACACAAGGAGGGAGAGATTTGTTATTAGTGTGATTTCGATTGGGGGAAAGAAGGAGAGAAGAATAAATTGGGTTTTTGAGATTTTTGGTTTTTATTATCTAAAGCAAGAAACAAGAACAAATAAAACTAAAACAAGAACAAAGAGGTGAATTCCGTTGGGTGGAGGTTTAGATTTAAGGTTTAGATTAGAGAATTCAGAAACTTATAATAAATCATGTTAGTTATGAAGCATTACATGATAAATGATTTAACATAAACTCAAGTAATCAAAATATACTAATCACGAACTTAAAATAATAACATTCATTCATCTTATCTTCACCCTAAATCCGTCACCTCCACCCTTTGGAAAGAGTTAGAAACTCATAGAAGGAGGAATTACAAAAAAAAACTAAAAACAAGAAATAAAAGACAGAATTTTATTAATAAAATGAAGAATACAAAACTAAGACTAAAAATAAAAACAACAACTAAGAACTAGGTCTAAGGCCAAGACCCTTCTAACATCGTTCTCGGGGCTATTTATAGTTGTTACAAGAGACCTAAGTATAGAATTGGAGAGTACACGTGTCCAGACACGACTGGACAAAAATTGAGCACACGGATCGCCTCTGGTGCGGCGGAAACGCCGCACATCAAGTGTAATTTGCGGAGGAAACGCCGCATATATTGCTCTGATTTTGTCCGGATTTTGGTTGAATGTTTATGGTATGATTTGATCCTCCTTTGTGCGTCTGGATTGATTTTTTCCATTCTTTTGAGCTCCGGATTAATTCCTTCATATATTTGGAGATCCACATTGATTTTTCTTTAGATTTTCTCCAAGATAATAAAAGCTACTCGTGATTTGCAATTAGGTCATTGGCTTTTTGCAATTAAGTCCCCGGCTACTTTTGTGCTTAAGTCATTGTTCTTTTTTGTAATTAGGTCCTTGAATGATTTTATGCTTGGATGAACTTCCATTTGACTCCCGATAATCTTGACTTGGTCTTTATGATAGAAAAGAGTCTCTTTGCACGCGTTTATTCTCGGGATATGGGTAATTTGCATTCAGGTCCATGTATTCTATAAATAAGACTAAACACATACCTTAGTAGCATTTATTGATATAAAAATAATCTAAATGAAAGACATATGATGCAATGTATGCAATGCATCAAATACCCCCACACCTAGATTTTGCTAGTCCCTAGCAAAACAGAATATAAGAAAAATGAAAACAGGGAAATCCTAACTCACTTTCATAGGAATCACGGTTGCACTTAGCATGTGCAACAAACCTTTAAACCCCCAAGTTTCCTTAGAGGACGAGTTTTGTCTCGTGAGGGTTTTCAGTTGACACACCCACAAAGTCTTAATTCAATATTTCATTAATAGTTCTCAATATCCCTACCTCAACCTTATACATCTCACTGAGAATTCTTGCATGCTCATTATATAAATCTAACTCATTAAAAATATGACTTGGTCTTTATTCCTCCAACATTCACACCACTAACCCTTCTACACATGATATCACTTAAATTATTTTGCACACCTCCTCTGGTGGTGAAGTATCATTTGGATCAACCATGGCATGGATCATTCTTTTAGCTTTGGGAGCCTTGAGTATTTTTTTTCTTTTCTTCCGCGATTCAACACATTTGCTTTTTGATACTTTTACATTTTTTGCATTCGTGTAGCGAGTTTGGTCGATAATCCCGAGCTGGCAGACTCAAGTTACCGGGTTTCAAGATACCCCTACGGACCAGTGACTCAAAGGCTTGGGCTTTTGTAATCATTTTGCAGAATGAGCTTTCCTCACTTTATTCCTTTATTTTTACTTTTATTTTTCTCAGGGCTTAATTGCTATTAGAAGTCCACACTTCCCGGTATATTTTCCTCAACCTCTGCTTTTTATCAACCACTTCAAAGATTTGATTCATCCAATTTAAGTGCATACATGTTTTAAAGGGTAATGGGTTATTTCTTTGGAACTTAGATTTATGTCATAGTTTCTACAAGCAGAACTATATAATAAGGAACAAAAAAACTCAATGCAATTTGTACTCGGGTTTTGGTAGTTCGATCTTAAGCTATGTCATGAAACATTAAATTTTATTATTATTATTATTATTATTTTATTTTGTAAGAGATAAAAGAACAGATATATAGATAAATATATACATAAACACCCCCCCCCCACACCTAAATCATGCATTGTCCTCAATGAATGTGAGCAAGATACTACATTGATTTATGCATGAAAAAGGAAAGATCTCACCAACGTGAAGTACAAAGGAAAGTTCATGGCTCTGTTGATGGACAAAAACCCAAATTCCCTCAAAAACCTGTGAGATGCTAAAGAATGGATAAATACAACATATGATTCTTTTATTTTTATTTTTATTTATTTTATTTTTATTTTATTTTTTTATTGTTATACATATATAACTATGTACAAACATAAATTCTCATCTTCATTTGTCAAGAGACATCAAATGGAAACCTCAAGAGTGGGTCAGTGCACCTGAAAAGGGAACATGACACCACGTGGGGCCAGAAAATGCATGTGTGGGCCGCCTTCACAAAAAGCGCTAGATGAAATGAGAGGTTCATGAATTGGACGCAAATGAGTCTCATTCAAAGGATCAAACTGAAAGAGCTTGAACCTCTCGAGAGTTTGGGAATTAAGGGGCAACGGAAGAGGAGTTTCTCCCGTTGCGGTGTTGAAGTTATGATCGTCAATCCAAACTCTCCAACCAAATGGCTGGTGCATCGGAACGAGGTCCAAAACCTCGTTAGGCATGTCCGACACACCAGTCGAACAAAAAGTGGGTCTCATACCCAAGGTATCTTCTAAGGAACTTCTAATACCCTCATGAGCTATGTAGTTGTTTGATGTTCCATCATTTCCAAGATGATCAGGAACAATGGTGAGAGGCAGACTCTCATCATGTTGTTTGAAATTGAGGGTACTAGGGAGATCTTACTCCACCAGAGCTGAGTCCTTAAGAGATGCAACATGAAGATTATGTGGCTCAAGGGCCACGGGACAAGAAGATATGACACAATCCTGTGCCGACTCATAATGAAATTGGTCCATATTTTTCTCAATATAAATCGAATCCTCCACTAAGTGATCGTGAATTGAAATCCCAAGTCCCTCAGACCGACTAGGAATTTGTCTTTGAAAGATTGTGCTTTGAATTTGTGTATGTGGTGGTGGTTCGATACTAAAAGATGAGTCCTCATGTTGACACGAAAAGTTACTTTCCTCACTTAATTGCTGCGACATTTGACTCAATTGCAGTACCATATTGTCTACGGACTGTTGAGTAGTTGTCATGAACGTATGGAAAGTTTGTTCCAAGGTATCAGGTATGTGATCAACTATGAGGTTCGAGTCAGAACTCGGGACATTTTTAGGTTGGGTGTTGGTAGACTGAGGATAAGTCCAATGATTTGAAGTGGGTTGTTGGTAGAGTTCTGGGTATTTAGGAGAAGGATATTGGGGCGAAAATGATGTATAAGAATTTGGATATGAATTGTTTCCTCACGAATCCATCACTCTTGGGTTATATGCGGATGTGTAACGGTCATATCGAGCATTCTGGGAAAAGGTATGCTCATACTCAGGCTCTGGGGGAACATAAGGACATTCCCTGATAACATGACCACTCAACCCGCAACAATCGCACGGTACGGCTACTGGAGCCACCGGTGCAGTCATGTTGTCAGCCCAACGCATGAAGGAGGCAAAAGTTTGTTGTAATGTGTCAGTTCGTTGACCAGCATATGATCCAACATAACTAGATTGTGGTCTAGCAGTCGGTGCCTCTCTCATGTTACCCCAATATGAAAATTGCTCAGTCATACAATTAGGATTGTCCCAACCATATGGGGTGTTAGTCTGAGCCACCCTAGGTTGCATGGTTTTAGAATACCAGGAAGCATTGTCCTGGTCCCAACAATGATATGGATGGTTGCTCATGTAACCATCCATCAAAACACTCTTGAGTCAAGTACTCTTACCATTATGAGGCTAAGCAAGCACAAGTTCTCGACTCGACCCTAAAATGCTAATAGGGAATGTAAAAGGGAGGAGACTAGAACGTATAAGTAGGTGAGAAGAAGATGACTCAGAAGAGAAGGGAAACTTAACTCTAAAGATAGAAAAGAGGGTCGGTCAGAGGTTTCCCAAACAAGCACGGTTCAAACAATCCTAGACCTAGTGTCACTTAGATCTAGACGACTCCTAACTGGTTGAGTCGAATTGATTTGCTTAATTCACCTCCCTCACTAATCAAACCAAATTGGTCAGGCAGTGTATAGCTAGTGGGGGGCGCTTCCGACAGAGTCGGTGCCAATTAGACAACCACTTCGCTTGGAAGACTTACGTCAACACAAAAACACTTTCTAGACACCAACTTAAATTCGATCGGCTTCAGGTCATAGCAAGTCAAACCAATTCTTCTCCTTAATTGAGTCCGAGTCCTTAGGGGCCAATGTCTAATTGATTTTAATTTTAAGGCTTGGGTGACACTTTAGGATTGTGATTTGTGGGTCACGGAAGGGTGGTGAAATCCCCACCGTATCTTTGCCTACGGAGTTGCCCTTAAGATAGTTTAACTTAGATCTAGCAAAGATAGTCAAACAATGGTCTTTAGTGGGGGGCAATTGCAAGGTTGTATGCAAATTAGATTATATGCTTAAATGCAAGCGATGAAAACCACGATACGTACCTTGACTCCAGCACTCTTCAACAAAAATTGATTTGCAAGAATTTAGCAAAATAATGCATACAAAACACTAAATGATGCATGCACTAAGTTCTTCTAGTTTTGCCAATTTTTAGGTCAGAGTTGAATTATTGCCAATTATGGAATTTTTGCCCTAACACATGCAGTTCTATGAAAAGGAAATTTTCCGAAACTAGAAATTACGAGGAAAAAAGGCAACAAAGGTTACCTACGCAATGCTCAGTCGGGTTCGCCGCCCACTCTCGAAATTTCAGTAGCTCCACGCGTCCACCCAGAGATGAGTCGCGTCCCAGAAAAATTTGAAGCCCAGAAGCACCAAGTGTGCGGCGGATTCGCCGCAAGTTGTTCTTTAGGTGCGGCGATTTCGCCGCTCGTTTAGCTCCAAATGTGCCCGGATTTCTCCGCGCACTCTGTTGTCTCCTGAAACACAAATCCAAATACTTAGATCGCGCACAAGATAAACAGAATAAATTCGAAATCAACAAAAAAAACAAAATCTGCGTCGCCTCCCCGGCAACGGCGCCAAAAACTTGATGGGAATTATATTTATACCGCAAGTGCACGACGTCAATGAAGACGTGACAAATACGGGTCGAACACAAGGAGGGAGAGATTTGTTATTAGTGTCATTTCGATTGGGGGAAAGAATGAGAGAAGAATAAATTGAGTTTTTGAGATTTTTGGTTTTTATTATCTAAAGCAAGAAACAAGAACAAATAAAACTAAAACAAGAACAAAGAGATGAATTCCGTTGGGTGGAGGTTTAGATTTAAGGTTTAGATTAGAGAATTCAGAAACTTATAATAAATCATGTTAGTTATGAAGTATTACATGATAAATGATTTAACATAAACTCAAGTAATCAAAATATACTAATCACGAACTTAAAATAATAACATTCATTCATCTTCTCTTCACCCTAAATCCGTCACCTCCACCCTTTGGAAAGAGTTAGAAACTCATAGAAGGAGGAATTACAAAAGAAAACTAAAAACAAGAAATAAAAGAGAGAATTTTATTAATAAAAAGAAGAATACAAAACTAAGACTAAAAATAAAAACAACAACTAAGAACTAGGTCTAAGGCCAAGACCCTTCTAACATCGTTCTCGGGGCTATTTATAGTTGTTACTAGAGACCTAAGTATAGAATTGGAGAGTACACGTGTCCAGACACGACTGGACAAAAATTGAGCACACGGATCGCCTCTGGTGCGGCAGAAACGCCGCACATCAAGTGTAATTTGCGGCGGAAACGCCGCATATATTGCTCTGATTTTGTCCGGATTTTGGTTGAATGTTTATGGTATGATTTGATCCTCCTTTGCGCGTCTGGATTGATTTTTTCCATTCTTGTGAGCTCCGGATTAATTCCTTCATATATTTGGAGATCCACATTGATTTTTCTTTAGATTTTCTCCAAGATAATAAAAGCTACTCGTGATTTGCAATTAGGTCTTTGGCTTTTTGCAATTAAGTCCCCGGCTACTTTTGTTCTTAAGTCCTTGTTCTTTTTTGTAATTAGGTCCTTGAATGATTTTATGCTTGGATGAACTTCCATTTGACTCCCGATAATCTTGACTTGGTCTTTATGATAGAAATGAGTCTCTTTGCACGCGTTTATTCTCGGGATATGGGTAATTTGCATTCAAGTCCATGTATTCTATAAGTAAGACTAAACACATACCTTAGTAGCATTTATTGATATAAAAATAATCTAAATGAAAGACATATGATGCAATGTATGCAATGCATCACTCCTGTGCTTCTGGCTACCAGTTGGGAAGTCAGTACGCCCATGGGAGAGGTGGGCATTGTGGAGAGTTTTCTCCCTGAAATTTCTGTAGTCTCGGAAGATCAAGATTTTCCGGCAAATTTAGTCTTATTGCCGATGAAGAACTTTGATGTTATCCTAGGCATGGATTGGTTGTCACAACATGATGTTCGGGTCCTTTGTCGTGAGAAGAAGATTTTAATCCCTAGAGAGGATCAACCAGATGTGTTGATCAAGGGAGTAAAGAATAGAGAAGGTCGAATTATTATTTCGGCAATTAAAACACAGAAGTTGTTGGACCAGGGTTGTGGTGCATTCATAGCTTCCTTGGTAGGTTAAGATTCTGAGAATAGAAAAGTAGAGAATATTGATGTAGTACAGGAATTTCCTGAAGTATTTCCAGAGACTATCACTGGGTTACCGCCACATAGAGAGATAGAGTTTGGCATAGACTTAGTAGCCGGTACAACTCCACAATCAAAGGCCTCATACCGAATGGCACCTGCGGAGTTGATTGAGTTGAAGAAACAATTACAAGAATTGTTAGACTCTGGTTTTATTAGACCCAGTGTATCACCTTGGGGAGCCCCAGTGTTATTTGTTAAGAAGAAGGATGGGTCATTGCGAATGTGCATTGACTACAGGATGTTGAACAAAGTTACTATTAAGAATCGATATCCTTTACCCAGGATTGAGGATCTTTTTGATCAACTGCAATCAGCACAAGTGTTTTCGAAAATTGACTTACGTTCTGGATATCACCAGTTAAGGATTAAGGAAGAGGATGTTCATTAGATAGCCTTCCGAACGAGGTATGGGCACTATGAATTTCTAGTGATGCCATTTGGGTTAACGAATGCACCTGCAGCTTTTATGGATTTGATGAACAGGACATTCAAGCCATATCTTGATTGTTTTGTTATTGTCTTTGTGGATGAAATTTTAATATATTCTTCAGATAAAGAGCAACATGAGAAACACTTGAGGTTAGTGCTTGGAGTCTTAAGAGACCGTAAGTTGTATGCTAAATTGTCGAAATGTGAATTTTGGCTGGAGCAGGTGGCTTTTCTAGGACATATTGTTTCTAAAGATGGAATTTCGGTAGACCCAGGAAAGGTTGAGGCAGTAACACAATGGAAACCCCAACCAGTGTAACCGAGATTAGGAGTTTTGTGGGACTTGCAGGCTATTATCGGCGGTTTATCCAGGATTTTTCCAGGATTGCTTCGCCCTTGACAACATTGACACGGAAAGGTGTGAAATTTATATGGTCCCAGAAATGTGAGGACAGCTTCCAAGAACTTAAGCAACGCTTGACAACCGCACCGATTCTAACGCTTCCAAGTGGCAGCGGTGGATTTGAGATCTATAGCGACGCATCAGGGATTGGTTTAGGTTGTGTACTCATGCAACATGGGAAAGTAGTTGCTTATTCCTCTAGGCAGTTGAAGCCACATGAGAAGAACTACCCCACACATGACTTAGAATTGGCGGCAGTAGTTCATGCATTAAAGATTTGGAGGCATTACTTGTATGGAGAACAGTTTGAGGTCTTTACTGATCATCAAAGTTTGAAATATCTATTTTCGCAGCAAGAGCTGAATATGAGGCAACGCAGATGGCTTGAGTTTATTAAGGATTATGAATTCACTATTTCTTATCATCCTGGAAAGGCAAATGCAGTAGCAGATGCTTTACGTAGAAAAGTGGAGATATCAAGTTTGTGTATCCAAGAATGGAAGTTGATTGAGGATTTAACAGAATGGAAGCCATTTGCAAAGAAATCGGAAAGGGCTGTGATTGCAGGATTAAGAGTTGAGCCACAGATTATACCAAGGATTGTACAGGCTCAAAAGGAAGATAGTGAGTTACCAAGCTTAATGCTTTCGGTAGCAAAGGAAGGATCGGGTTTTAGTATAAGAATAAATGGAGGTCTACGGGTTCAAAACCGTATCTGGGTGCCACAAAGTAATGACTTAAGGAAAGAAATTATGGAAGAAGCACATAGAGCCAAGTATTCTATTCACCCAGGGAGTACAAAAATGTACAAGGATCTGCAACGAAATTTTTGGTGGAAAGGAATGAAAAGAGATATAGCAGAATTCGTTTCTAAATGCTTAGTTTGTCAACAAGTAAAGATTGAGCATCAAAGACCTGCATGCCCAATGCAGGAAATTGAACTGCCTGAGTGGAAGTGGGAACATGTGACAATGGATTTTGTCACAGGATTACCAAAGTCGAGGAGGTTTCATGATGCAATCTGGGTCATTGTCGATCGATTAACCAAATCGGCACATTTCTTAGCAATTAAGGCCACAATGTCTCTGGAAGGTCTAGCTAAGTTATACATAGAAGAGATTGTTAGGTTGCACGGAGTGCCTGTAAGTATCATTTCTGATCGAGACCCCAGATTTACGTCGAGATTTTGGGGAAGTTTGCAGAAGGCATTGGGAACTCAATTGAAGTTTAGTACTGCCTTCCACCCCCAGATAGACGGACAGTCAGAGCGAACTATCCAGACTTTAGAAGATATGTTGAGGGCATGTACCCTTGATTGGGCAGGACATTGGGATGATCACTTGCCACTGATCGAATTTGCTTACAACAATAGTTATCATACCAGCATTGGGATGTCACCGTATGAAGCGTTGTACGGAAGGCCATGCAGATCACCTGTATGTTGGAGTGATGTAGGCGAAAGACAACTACTTGGACTTGAATTAATACAAATGTATACCGAGAAAATGGATGTGATTAAGAAAAGGTTGCTAGCTGCTCAGAGTAGACAGAAAAGTTACGCGGATAAGCGTAGACGAGAATTAAATTTTGAAGTTGGTGATCATGTGTTTCTGAAAATCTCTCCCTCTCGCGGAGTAATGAGATTCGGAAAGAGAGGTAAGCTCAGTCCGAGATATATCAGACCGTTTGAAATTTTGGATCGTGTCGGAGAAGTGGCCTATCGAATTGCACTGCCACCACAATTCTCAGGTCTTCATAATGTTTTTCATGTATCGATGTTGAGAAAGTATGTGTCGGACCCGTCACATATTATTGAGATAGAGGTCCCAGAAATTCAGCAAGATTTATCACTAGATGAAAGACCTGTAGAGATAGTGGATCGTATGGAGCATCAACTCAGAAGAAAAACCATTCCTATGGTGAAGGTGCGATGGCAGCACCACAGTGATCGGGAGGCCACCTGGGAAATTGAAGATGAAATCCGGAAGAATTATCCAGAGTTGTTTGGTAAGTTGTTTGTTTTAAATTTCGCGGTCGAAATTTCTTTAAGGAGGGTAGATTGTTAGAATCTTAAACTTTAATTAAGATAACTAAAATGACTAGAGGATTGAATAGTTAAGTGAGTTAAAGTATATCCTTGGATTGGAGATGAAGAAAACGCAGATAAGAGTGAGGAGATAAGAATGGTAAGGATGAGGTGTCTTGCTGTGGTTGGTGGTTTGGGAGGTGTTGAGGTATAAAGTAAAAAATAACGCATCTCTTTCTCCCTTCGTGTGTTGGACGTGCATCAATCTCTCAACTCTTTTCCTCCCTCTCTATTCCATTAAGTAAGAAGGTAGAATATTAAAGAGTGAATATTACGTGAGAGAGAGAAGGCTGTGAAGAAGAGTTGAGGGCACCGGAGGGTTTGGAACTAGGCAAGGGAAGTGAGGAGACGAATTTCTATCAGCAAAATTCAGTGTCAGCTAAGGCTATAAGGTATGTCAAGTTCGATTTAGTAACTCACACTAGGTGTGTGAGGGTTTAGATGGGTCACCGGAGGTATGAAACCTCGCCGGTGCAAAGTTAAGTTTAAAATACATGGCAGAACGGTCGACCGGTATGAGTTTCGGTCGACCGAATGAAGTGTAAAAGTTAAGAATTATCCCTCATTGGTCGAACGACGCGAGTAGCAGTCGACCGGTTAAACGTGATTTGGGAAGAAGATGATGACTCTTGTAATTTTTGGTCGAACGGGACCCTTTTGCCGTTCGACCGTTTGAAGATAAATAAAGTCGGTTTGAATTTATATTAAGAGACGGTTGACCGAATTAATGTATTGTTTGACCGTTATTATAATATATTTTAAGTTTTGAAGTGGTCGACCGAATGTGTGATTTTGTTCGACCGTTTAAATTATGTTGGTCGACCCAATACATGATTTTGTCCGACCGTTAAAGTTGTGTGATTGACCAATTATGTTTATATTATTCAATTAAATTCAGAAGTTTCGGTCGACCGGTGTTATATGTTTGTTCGACCATTTAAGAAGTTCGGTTGACTGGTTATGTTAAGTAGTTTGACCGTTTATGTTGTTATTTCAGTAATATATATTGTTGTTATTGTTCAACTCTGTGGGGCGTGGAGAGACTGCCTAGCCTTTATGGCGGCGGAGTAGATGGCTCCGTAAGGTGAGGTTGTTGCCCAACCTTGACGGCGGCGGAGTTGACCACCGGGTCATTATCATTCAGTGGATGTTATGTTGATTATATATTCGTTTATATGTGGCCGATGATATATTCCGGCAAAGTATGTGGCTGATGATTATTCCAGCAAAGTATGTGGCCGATGATATATTCCGGCAAAGTATGTGGCTGATGATATTTCCAGCTAAGTGAATGTTACGGGTGACCTTGTAGGGCCCGCAGTTATTTATGAGATGTGTATTTTATTTCATGTTAAGTAAAGTCATGTTATTGTATTATATGCCATGTATACTAGTATGTTAAGTTTTGTGAATACAGTTATCATATGAGTATAGTTGAATTTGGCATACGGGGTTTCCTTATGGAAACTCATGAATAGTTCCGTGTTTATTTTCAGGCCCGGAGCGGCAGTAATTAGGTGGGGACTGAGGACGAGCACACTGTTACCGGATCCTGCTATCTTATTTTGAGGTTATGATTACATGTGTATAGTCCATCTTGTCATTTTGAATGTAATCATACTCTTGACAAACTCCTGTATATGGTGCACCTTTGTTATGTTTATGAGTATCGTTCTCAGGTGTTTGAGTTGAATCTTTGTGTTAAAAAAAAGGTTTAAATTTCCGCTGTATTTTGGGAACGTTGCAAGCGGCCTCGGGAGTGAAGCGTTGTGTTGCTTCGCTAGAGGAGATGCGCCGGTTGGGAGGATGCGTCGGTTCAGTGGAGCGTCGGTTCAGTTCTTTTTAACAGGTACTCTATGAATTCCAAAGAATTCCCTTGTATTAGTTTAGTTTAGTTTTGATTTTCTCAAAGTTATGGTTAGATACGTGGAACAAATGACATGGGCTATTGGTCTGTCACCTAGTGATATCTTGTGGGCCGACAGACAATCTAGGATACAATCATATTGGACCATCTTGGGTCGAGAAAGATAGTGGTTGATCCATCTCGATAAAGCATCTTCCATTACTCCCATGTACGTTATTAAAAGTGGATTTATTCCAACTTAAGCCATTGTGCTTTCACACAACTTTATCAGAACAATGATAAAGTTATTATGAAGAAGAAGATTTTCACTGATCAAAAGATTATCAGTAGCAAAACGATAAAGTTCAAAAGACTTGATATTCATGTCAATGACCACGACCACCACAAACTCCACGCATGAAGCCATCCACCGACCACCACCTACTAATTAACAATGAATATTCTCCTTAATAATTCACATAACAAAAATTATTTAATCAAACAATCCAAGCCAACCTCCATGATAAGCCCAAATTTGGCCAATCAATTCATATCCACCTTCTCCAAGCCATGATATCACTTAAATTGTTATTGTTATCCCTAATCACCCACTTTGCCACCTTCCGATAATCCCGACTTTCGAAAACACAAACAGCATGTCTAAACCGAATCATCCATTGCTTAACCCACAAGCAAAAGAAGCAACACAACACAACACCTTTCCTCTTAATTATCCTAAACCGCCAAATTAAATCAACAAATCCCCGAACGTGCAGAAAATAGTATCATAACCACCTTTGCCCATCTCCTCAATTCCATCCGACGGCCGGGATCGGTTGATCTTGGAGATCTGACGGTCGCGATTCGACCTGCAACGGTCGAGGCCTCTATATAAAGTGGGAAGACGAAGCAATCGAGCTGTCGACTTGATCGTGGAGGGGAAGAGAAGGATAGACGCGATCCTTCCATTGTGAGTTCTCGTCCCATTTGGTTCATTTTCGGGTGTTTTCGGGTGAAAAAAGGTTATTTTTGGTGGGGTTTCGAGGGTTTTTGTTTGAATTTGAGTGTTCTGGTTTTGAAGGTAGTTTGTGTTGGGTTTTTGTAGTTTTGATGCTTGTTTTGTGATGATAGGTGGCAGTTTTCGGCTGGGTTAGAGTATTTTGCTGTTTGAGGTGGAGTTGGAGTTCTAGAATTTGGTATAATAAGGTTAAAAGGGGGTTTGCAATTCGTACATTGTAACTAAGAAAGGATTTGATGTTGAGGAGACTGAGGTTTTCGTATTGTTTAATCGAAATTCGTAAAGAAAGTGTTTTTTTGCTTGTGTGTGCTGATAATGTTTTGGTATTTGCAGGTTCTGATGGGGACGAATCGCAGTGCAATCCTGGTTTCGCTACTGTTGTTGCCGTTGGTTCTTTCAGTCTCTGCTGATGGGCTTTTTAGGGTTGGCCTCAAAAAGAAGGTTTTGGATCAGAACAGCCGGCTTGCCATCAGGGCCGCCTCTGACAAGCAGGAATTGTTGATGCCTCATATTCGCAAGTATGGCTTTGGAAATGATTTTATCGACGAGTCGGGTGCTGACATTGTTTCTCTTAAAAACTACTTGGATGCTCAGTACTTTGGGGAGATTTCCATTGGAACTCCACCTCAGAAATTCACTGTTATCTTTGACACTGGTAGCTCGAACCTCTGGATTCCATCTTCCAAGTGTCATTTTTCAGTGAGTACTATTTCTCAGACATTATTAAACTTCTGTTTACCACATATATGTTCTTATGTGGCATCTTACCAACTCACTGTTGTTATTTGTTGTGTTATAGGTGGCTTGCTACTTGCATTCTAGGTACAAGTCTGCTGAGTCAACAACATATCACAAAAACGGTTCGTCTTGTTATCCTCATCTAGTCTAGTATATAAGCCAGCATCACCTAGCATTACTAGTGAAACTGTTGAGAATGATTATGCTGTTATCTGAATTCCTTTACTTGTCTATGAAATAACATTTTCTTATAGTGTTTTTGAGTATCATTGTATTTGTTTATTTGTGAGGCGGTGAGGCCATGATGGGTTTTAGTTTCAAAAGAGCTGATAGTGATTAAAAAGTATTATTAAGAAATGAAGTGCTTTTGACGACAGGAAAATCTGCAGAAATCCATTATGGAACTGGATCAATTGCAGGCTTTTTTAGCCAAGACAATGTTCAAGTTGGAAACCTTGTTGTTAAAAACCAGGTGATGTGGCCACTAGGAGTATTATCTGAATGTAAATGCCTTTTGGTACTATTTGTTAGTTAATGTTGATATTATTTCACTTTTGCAGGATTTCATTGAAGCCACTAAAGAACCTGGTTTAACATTCCTAGCAGCCAAGTTTGACGGCATCCTTGGACTTGGATTTCAAGAAATCTCAGTAGGAAATGTTGTTCCTGTGTGGTAGTTTTTTTCCCCTTGATACGCTTGCAAGCATTGTCTTTTTCCGTATCTCATCAATTGTTTGAAGCTTCCGGTTTATTATTGTTAGGATGGTAATTTTTTTAAGCTGATATTTTACTTAGATCGTGCATTACTTAGTATAGTAGGTTGATCGACACTTTCTCTGTACCATCCCTTGAAAAGTTCTTTGCCACCCAAATTTCTTCTGATTTGTCTGCATATTCTATTCTTCCTTCCAAAAGTTCCTTACAGGTTGAAAAAGAACTTGCTGCTGCACTTAACATTCCATTTTAGTTCCAGAAATATTGCTACTAAATTACTAATTAAATACTTCATCTTCATGACTTGTGATCACCATATTTCTAAAAATTAGGACGTCCATGCTTGTGTTGCCACAGCTGCTGCTGTCATGATGGTTTTAATATACACTTGTTTCCTTAAGAACTAAAAGTGTTCATAAAACTCAAAATACAAAACATTATAGCTCTTATATACCTACCTATCAAGTAACAATTTCTTTACCTGTACGGTTGTACCTGTAAAAAATAGTAACAATTTCATCGATAAAAAAAGTACCAATTTCTTTTAAGATGTGCGCAGAGAACATACTGCTTAACATGAAAGTGAGGGTGTATGTCTCAAAGTTTGCCATAAAAACTTAGTCATGTTCTCTTTCTTTTCACTGTGATAGTAAGGCATTGAGATTATATGCCATGACAATAATCTGCCTTAAATTTACTAGGTGCGATGTTTTGAAATGAGAAATGACTGACTTTAATATTATTAGTGTTTTAACACTAAAGCTTGTCCTATCCCTTTTTAGGGCCTTTTAGATTAAGAAACCGCAACCTTGATGCTAACACATGTTCACTTCAAGCATTTGTTTTCCCATCTAACAGTTTGTTCTTATTCCTCTCTAAAGAAATGTAATCTTATTCGCTCTTCATTCTTTTTCCCACCCGATTCATTTTGTCACCGCCTTTAAACTCTTGGAATAATACTCATATCATAGTCTTTGAGACATAATATGCTTGGATATATATGTCAATAGTTTTATATATATTTCAATAGTTTATATTTATATTTTATAACAAGTTCAATATATATATATATATATATATATTTCAATAATTTATTTCTTCAACATATGCCTCGTGTAATCTTACATGGGGTTTTCCAAAAAACATGATGTATGAATGTGCACTTTATCTAGAAACAAAAAAACACACACATAACAAATAGATATGAAATTTGTGAAATGTGCACTAATACGCGTAGATATGAAATCTGTTGGTACTGAACTACTGATGTTGTGATACTTTGTCTTATATCCTTGAATTCCAACACTATTTTATTTCCCTCTTTTGCAGCCAAGTAGATGTTTTAGTGGTCATCTTTATTTGTATTTTCAATCATTTTGGTTGATTTAATAGTCTTCTTTCTAGGTACAATATGGTAAATCAAAGTCTAGTCAAAGACCCTGTTTTTGCATTTTGGTTCAATCGGAACACGAAGGATGAGGATGGTGGTGAAGTTGTATTTGGGGGTTTGGACTCCACACACTACCAAGGGAAGCACACTTATGTTCCTGTTACACAAAAAGGATACTGGCAGGTATGATCGGCCATCTTGCAGTTGTTTCATGTTCTCTATAATGCTGCCATACTTATTTAGTCTCAAATTTGTTTTGCTAGTTTGACATGGGCGACGTCCTTATTGGCAGTAATAGCAGTGGTAAAACAGGATAACACCAATCTGTTTACTCTAATTCTGATCTTATAGATAATCTATTGATGTTCCTCGTTCTTGATCTGATTTGTACTTTCAATATTCAGGCTTGTGTTCGGGAGGTTGTGCAGCAATTGCAGATTCAGGCACATCCTTAATAGCTGGTCCAACCGTACGTACGTATATGTTACTTGATCAATTTCAAACACGTCTTTCTTTTCTGAAATAAGAAATCTTAAGGTGCATAGGTATGCAAGGGAAAAAATATTATAATAAATGCATCCTCAGATTATAAATATAATATACTTTACCTGCGAGAAGTATTAACAAATTATTTGCCATCTGGGCAGTTTTATTCAATTGTTGCCGTCTTCTGCCTGTCTCTAGGCCAGTACTACTCTCTTATTCATATTTGAATATCCATTTTTAATGAATTTGTACTTATGTTAATTTATGCTCCTTATGTTAATGTGTCATATTAGCTAAACTAAACTCACATTGCATTGCTAACATTTTGACATATTGTAACATACTTACTTTTTAGCAATACCTAGGATCTCTAGAATTTTTCCTTACCTTCTCATTTTGTTATTTTTTTTCTCCCCCATTTTTTGATAATGCAAGGGGTTTGTGAGTTGGGAATGATCTTGTCCTATAGTGAGAAGTACCAAGTTGCTCGTACTTCTGGACAATGGGAGCCTTAGTTGGGGTTAATTCTTTAAAAAATGTGAAATAATGTTTTGCAATGCTCCCAGGGATATTAGCAAAAAAATTCTTATATTGTGGTATCAGTCTAGCCTGGAATTCTGGAAGTAATTGTTGATGCTCTTTCTATGTTTATTGCTGTATATCTCTTTGATTTTTCCATTGGTCATACATAACAGGCCACTATTGCCGAAATTAACCACGCGATTGGAGCTGCTGGTGTTGTTAGCCAAGAATGCAAGGCAGTAATTGCCCAATATGGTGATATGATATTGCGAATGTTGTTGTCAGAGGTACATGAGTTCCTACTTAATAAACTTAATGATATTATTTATGCTGTAAGATGAAATATAGTTAAAACCCTCTGGGTTGAATTGTTTTGCAGTCACAGCCAGAGAGAATATGCTCTAAGGTTGGTCTTTGTGCTTTCGATGGGACTCGAGATGTTAGGTCAGTATTTCTTGCTTGTTCTGCCACATTCTAAAATCCACACAATGTTTTTCTTTCCTTCTGAAATTGCTGAGTTCTTATTATGTCTTCTTGGATATGTTTGGAAACGGATAGTGTTGGCATTGAAAACATGGTTAATAACCATGGTCAGAAATCCACTACAGGCCGTAGTGATACCATGTGCTCTACCTGTGAAATGGCAGTTGTATGGTTGCAAAACCAACTTAGGCAGAACAAGACAGAGGATCACATCTTAAGCTATATTAGTGAGGTGATTCTTCTGTTCATCTGTTCGTGAAGTTAGATCCTAAGTTTTTTCTTCTCTCATATTTTTGTTTGCATCTCAGTTGTGTGAGCGGCTACCCAGTAAAATGGGAGAATCATCTGTTGATTGTGGTAGTCTTGCTTCTATGCCTGTTGTCTCATTTACAATTGGTGGTAAAACATTTCCGCTAAAACCAGAACAGGTATACTGCCAGCATGTGACCCCTACTATTATTTTCCTTGTATCTCTATTTTATCTTTTACACATGTATGTATTTATTTTTTAAAAGGCTGTGGTGTGTCTAAAGTTGTTAAGGTGGTCTCTCAAGAATGAAATACAAGTACAAAACAGGAAAGCATTGTCCTTTTTATTTGTTAGTCTTCACATCACTTAACTTATTCAACTGATAAAGCATGCAATTTTGTAGGATGACTCTTAGTATGTTGTCTAAAAGTTGTCTATCTGATTTCAATTTCAGAAGCATGTTTGGATTTAACACATTAGTTTCTGTCAATTTGATAACCTCAAATTGAGCCCCAAACAATTAAGTTATGGTAGAATGATAATTGAAAGTTGAAACCTGTTGAGTTTCCTGTTCCAACCACGGTTTCATGTAGTAGTTGTCTTGTACCCACCTTACTTTAGAACACGACCAACTTTAGATGACAAATCATTGTCCTTTGTCATTCCTTTTTAAAAAAAATCTATCCGATATACTCAATAAGAGTACTATTGATCTATAATAAACCTGAATTCTTTTTACTGATTTGCAATTTTGTAACTTACAGTAGATTGTTACTCTATTGGCCTTATAATTTCGACCATACTTATTGCTGTATTGCATGATAAACATCTGTAGTGTCTCACCTATTTTTGTTACTTGTTTAATCTCAAAATGGTAAAGCTCATAATCTTCTGAAATTATTTTAGTCGGCTGATGTGGCTTATTGGTGTAGTGCTTGTTTGGTGTCCTTCGCTTAACCACGACAACAATGCTGTAGTTGATAGTGGTGTTTTGAAATTTAATAGGGGTAAAAATTTGAATTTATTGTTCAAAATTATAGTATCATTACTTTTTCATAGGCCCCACAAGTTTATTTAGGTCAAACATCTAAGCAACCGCATCCAAAAAATTATCTGAACAAACATTGAGAACATAATGAACTGAAAGGCACGTAGCCATAGTTCTTTAACTTATGATGGCATGTAAATGGAGCAGAGATTCTGTAAAAGAAATGGCGGATAATGATCGTGGGGTTGAAGTCAATCAGTCAAGCTAATAGAATTTTTCGAAAAAACTCTTGGAGAAATGTTTTTATAATTTTATGCTGAAATGACCCATTTTTATGTTACATAAGTGTTCCTCTTCATGCAAATTTGTTATACGTGTTCCTGATTGCCACCCCTATGATTATTGCTAATATCGTTTTATGTGTTTCAATCAGTACATCCTCAAAATTGGTGAAGGAGATGCAGCTCAGTGTATCAGTGGATTTACTGGATTGGATGTTGCTCCGCCCCGTGGACCTCTCTGGTACTTGTCATGTTTACGTTTTATTTAAGCGTATTATGATTTATATTCCAGGCCATCTAGATCCAATACTTCAAGATTTGGTCTGGTTCTTGTTCTAAAGCATGCCAAGCTATTATTGTCAACGACTCCATAAACAAAGGTTTATTTGGCAGAGTAAGTTGAACTTTGGAAAACAAGTCCAAAGTTGAACATCTGGCAATGTGAAAATGAACTCCCAGAAAAATCAACGGAACTTTGTGTTCGTCATCACTTCTAAACAACTTTCTTTGACTAGAGTTTCTGATCTCACAAGAAATCTTGCTGTCGCTTATCCATTGCATGTTTGGTGCTGGTCTCTTTCCTTGATTAGCAGCTGGATTCAATTAACATTTTGTTTCCTTAATAATATTTACACGTAAATTGATAATAATATATCAGCATGATGGCTTAAGATAGCGATGTTTCTCTTTGTTAATGCGCTACAATATGGTTGATGCAGGATACTTGGGGATATTTTCATGGGGGTTTATCACACCGTCTTCGACTACGGCAACGCTAGAGTTGGATTTGCTGAAGCCTCGTAAATCCTTGTGGTGTTCCTTACGTGTACATATTTAGGCAAGATGAATCTGGATTGTCAATGTTTATGCTTCACAATGTGGATGTTTGCTTGATATGGTGTATCAAACAACAGTTAGATTAAAATACTGGCTATATGTAAAGTTTGTGCCATAATCTCCATCTTTACAGTTTAGATGTTCAGGAGTGCCGTTCAGAATCAGGAAATATGGTTAGGTTAACCTTTCATGCTTGATTTTGGTATGTTGATCTGTATGATGCATTAATGTTTTAACCAATTTTCTTTGAAGTGGTATGTTGGTCTGCATTATGCACTGTATTGTTGAAGATATTCTTTAAGTGATCGATTGATTTAGCGCTTTTTATCAAAATTTGGTAAGGTTTGGCAGGAATGCAATCCTTTTTACTGCTACAAGAGGGGGCTCTGCCAGTGCTAGATTTTACTGTCTGGAACTTGTGTTCGACAGTCGTTGTCAAGAGTCTCAAGACTCAAGAATAATTATTAAAAAAGAAGACAGTTTTTGTCAAGAAACACGTGTGATAAATACGTCCACTGTTTACCCTTGGTTAAGGGAAACAGTTCATCATATATATTTTTGTGGTTCATAGCCTGGTCTAATTTTAATGCTAGCAATGTCTAATTTCAAACACACACACACACGTGTGATAAAAGATCGGGGATTGAGGTCTCATTGTTCATTTTTTATTTGTCCCTCGGGTGTCATTTTTTTGCCAAGTTTTAACAGTCACCATCGTTGTGTATGAACGCTGGCATTCGCATAAAGAAAAGGGGTTGAAGTGGTTCAAGAACTTGGAAGCTTTACTTGAAGTAGTTTAAGAGCTGTTTTAAGTACACTTCTTTTCCTGGACGTAGAGTAATAACGATTTGTCATTTACTAATGTGAATAGAAGATAAAGCCCAGGTAATTGACGTAAGTACCTTACAAAGTTTGATGGATGAAACTAAATAGAATGCGGCTGGAGTAAAAATTTCAAATGCATATGACAACACCTCCTTTTACAAACTGAATTGAACTGGTCAAATCATTGGTTGAACCACTATAGATCATATATTCATAACTAAGCTTGCATCAATTTGACGTCCAGTTAAGATCTTAAAACCTTGCGACTGCATATTATAAAATAGGGTTAATTACAGTTTGACCCCCTGAACTATGTCTTGATATCACTTTGTCCTCCTGAACTTTCAAAGTTAACAGTTACCTCCCCTGACCTTTAATTTTGTAATACTTTGCCCCCTTGAATTTCAAAAACTCATTATTTAACACACATTCGACGTTTTTTTTCTAATTTTTTTGTTGTATCCCTAATACACTCCTAAACTTATATTTACGTGAAAATTTGGATCGAAACGGAAGTCGGATATGGTTGGAATTTGGGTCGAATTGAGTGTCAAACCGACCCAAATTCCAACCATATCCGACCTCCGTTTCGATCCAAACTTTCACGTAAATATATGTTTAGGAGTGTATTAGGGATACAACAAAAAAAATTATGAAAAAAAACGTCCAATGTGTGTTAAATAATGAGTTTTTGAAGTTCAAGGGGACAAAGTGTTACAAAATTAAAGTTCAGGGGAGGTAACTGTTAACTTTGAAAATTCAGGGGGGCAAAGTGATACCAAGGCATAGTTCAGGAGGTCAAACTGTAATTAATCCTATAAAATATGCAGTAGACAAGATGAAAAGAAAAACAACTATAAACACAAACTAACAATCATCTGCTGAAGCAGAAGGGTCAATATCATTTAATGCCACTAACAGAGTGGTGGGGCATTATGTTCGAAGCACGAACAGATCAAAATTTGATCAAGATTATCTACACAGTCGAATCTGAAATATTAATGTAACTGTCACAGAACACGTAATTGAAGGCAAAAAAGTCGTTTGATTCGTTTGCTTAATTATCTCAAAAAATTTAATAATTATGTGCTTAATTGAACCTTGACCACCACAGAACTCAAAGCAAATTATGACATTGTGGTTATTTAGAGTCAAAGTCTAGAAGAACCTGACACCCGATACAACCTTAGACTTGGACCATTTTGAGAAATAATGTCTCATGTGAAAATTCAACTCAAAAGTTATCTCATGGATCAGAGAACACACGAGGTTGATGATACGATTATTTCCTGAGAAACTATCCTAACAGTTTATTAACACATGATAGAACTTTAAATCGACCAAGGTAAGACTATTCCTCTCACATTTCACATAGTTAAGGACTAATGTATGATTGACAACACTATTTGGGTTTCACAATTTTTGAAAAAACCCACTTCCCTCGGCTCCAAGGAATTTGTCCACAAGTCCATCTATAATATCTTCTAAGACCTCTTCAGACACTGCAAATCTGAACCAGAGAAAATTTACCATTTTGGGAATTCAGAAATCCACATGACATATTCGATCTTCACTATATCCCACTTTAGGAAGAAATTAGCATATCAAATGGTGCTCGTCCTACCAAGCCGATCCTAAGAAGTGGTGCTAATCCTTCATCTACCAAATTTTTAGAAGTGTCAAGCACATGTCATCTAGAAATTAACAACTGAAGTAACAATAAATAAAAAATGTAAGAATTGGGGTCCATCTGCATATCTACCTCTATTACCTACAAAATAAAATATTCTACATATATTATTTGCATGCCTTGAGCCATTGAGGTTACATAAAGACGTGCTCATGGATAACAGCCTTTGACCAACCTAATACGTGCCTTCCTAAATACAACAACAAAAAGAAGAAGAAAAGAAGAAATTCAAATCCTTATTCCCAACCTGATGTCCAATGTGGTCTTCACATCTATTTCTCCACCAAATATAAAGTGATTTTAGTTTATTATGCGTGGAAAAGGAGAAGACTTTGGGTGCTGGAAGGATTGAAACGTAGAGGAAGTGTTTTGACTGGCCTAATTTGTCAAAATATTTGTTTTCTTTTCATGTTGCTATGGTATCTTTTTGATTTATTAAGTAACTTGATTGAAATGGATAGAATTATATTAAAGATGTTATGTCCCTAACCTAGGTTTAGGGTGTTAATGGTGATTAAGGGGTGACTTTGCATGGGGAAGAGAAGTTGCACCGTGCGTGCATGAGGATGGAGGAGTTTAGGCTGGGTTGAGGGTGACTGTGATGATGGAGTTGGGTGGGGTTAAGAGAAACGTTTTTTTTTCTCTCTCTTTCCCTTACTTCTTCTTTCTCATTCCACTTGCTCTCACTCACTCTTTTCCTTGTCCGACGATAGCTACGGAGGAGTCGACCCCGGTGGTGTAGGCGTGTGGTTCCGGAAAGAGGTGTACGAAGGTGGACGCGCGAGGATGTTTCGAAGAAGGCATACGCGAGCGAGGCTCCGACGAGTTTCGTCGTTCTCTTGAGGTATGCCGGCTTCTTAGTGTGTTTTTGTTACTCACCCAAGTGTGAGTGATGTGTTGGTCGGTCGGGGGAGGTCGGAGACCTCTCCGGCGACGAGTTTTGCCGTAAATCCTTGGCTGGCGCAAAGTTGAAGACGACCAACGGTCGACCAGATTCCTTCGGGCGGTCGACCGATGTAGTGTATTTGCCCGACTTTAATCATCATCGGTCGAACAATGGCTTGTGGCGGTCGACCGGTAGTGCATTGTGTTGGTGGGTTGGGATTGCATGTTGTGTTTCGGTCGACCGGTTCCTTGGGATCGTTCGACCGGAACTTAAGTGTACTGAATAGAGATGCATGCTTGTTTGACCGTTTATTGTTATGTGTTCGACCATTATATGACTTAGAACTGCTAGGATGCCCTGGTAGTTTTCGGTTGACCAAGACCCCTGAGTCGGTCGACCGGTAGTTTTGAATTGATGTTGACCAGACTCCGGATTTTGACCTCGCATCGGTCGACCAGTTTTAGATCTCTGTTCGTCCGTTGGGACATAAGTTTTGCGCAGAGAGTTCGACCGTTGTAGACTTTCGGTTGACCGTTTGTGCACATAACTGAATTCCCGGTCCTTTTTAGGATGCCAACTCTGTCCACGGAAACCCGTGTCCTCGCCTTGTGCTTGAGCCGGGAGGTGACGGTGGGCGCGTACGCGTGCCTGCCCAGGGACCGCCGGGTGGAAGAGTGTGGGTGTTCGGGACATGTCACTTCCGTGTATGGATCGTGACTTGATGTGATGATTGATGGACTCCTTGTAGAGTAGCAGGCCAGAGGGATCGCAGATCCTAATGTATGATGATTGTGCGAGCACGCAACTGTCGTTGGGTGAGGTGACTACCGGTCTGGATGGCTACGGAGGTTGCTGCCCTGCTTTTATAGCAAAGCAGTTGGTGTTTGCGGCTCGTGGAGCCTGATGACCTGGCAGACTTTGGTCTGGACCCGTCCGATGTTGTGCCGGACGTATTGATTGGACCACCGATGTTGTGCCGGTGATGCCGCCGATACTGTTCCGGCGATGATGATTGATGAGCCGATGCTATTCCGGCTATGTTTTCCTCAGATGGGCACCTACTGAGATGATGATTGATGGACCGACCGAGCGACGACTCTGTGGGTGTGATTTCGACCACGAAGTTACAAATCTGTTTTTTATGGCGCGGACTTGGCGGATGCTCCTTGCCGAACCCCATGATTAGTGTATCCGCGTGTGGGGAGTGTCACGTCATGTTCCGTTAGACCGTATATACCTACGGTAGGTCTCCTTGGGAGACCCAATGATGATTGTCGGACTGATGTCTTGTGTTACCCTTCGGGGGAACTGTTTTTCCTTACTGCAGATGACATGGCATGCTACTAGTATGATAGGTTAATCTGTACTACTATATGCATATATGTGAGCTTGGCATACAGAGTTTCCTTATGAAAACTCAGGCATTGTTGTTACATCTTTTTCAGGACTGCAGTAGGTCCAGTTGGGTGGTGATCAGTGGGCGCGTGCATCCTGGGATCGGATCCTCTCTTTCGGACCACTGAGGTCGACATGATTACTTTTATCTCACTTTGTTGTTCTGTTGTAATCATGTATCGTTTTGACAAACTCTGATGTAATATGGTGCACCGCTTATATGTTTTATGAGAAGTAACAGTCCCGTCTTTGATTATTGGTCTCTGATGTCTTGATAATGATTTTTAAATTTTTGCTGTTTTGGGATGTTACGATTTGGTATCAGAGCGGTCGATTCCTATGCGGCACCCACAGAAATCACCCTTGTAGTAATATGACACATGCATTTTATATTTTAGCATGCATTCATGGCTGAAGTTTGTGATTGTTTCTTTTGTCAGATGCCTCCTAGACGTGTGAGGAGTTCTACGCGTGATCGTGATGCCAGTGACGCCACTGAGGGTGCCAACTGGGACAGGTTGAGCGAGTTTCTGGAGCGTCAGGCAACTCAGAATATGGAGGGCGGGATGTGCACTGAGCACGATCGGTTTATGCGTCAGCACCCACCGAATTTTGATGGCAGTAGTGCTCCAGAGGTAGCGGAGGACTGAGTCTTCAAGATGCAGAAAACCTTTTGGGCGATTGGAGTTGCACCTGAGAGAAGGGTGAATCTGGCCACCTATGTGTTTGATGGCGAGGCAGCCAACTGGTGGAGGACCGCGTCCACGGTTATGTTCGAGGACCGTGAGGACGTTAGCTGGGAGGAGTTCTTGGAGGTGTTTCATGAGCAGTATTTTCCCCAGCACGTCAGGGATCGGAAGAGGGAGGAGTTCATGTCGCTGGAGCAGAAGGAGATGACTCTTGCGAGTTACATCAGCATGTTCAACGCTTTGGAGCGTTACTGCCCCGAGATCTGTGTGACCCCAGAGCAGCGGGCGAGGAAGTTCGTGAAGGGACTGAGGCAGCCGCTCCGATCACGTGTGATCAACAGTATGTCGCGGACCCTTGCAGATGCGGTGAAACATGCTACCATCATTGAGCAGGACCAAAGGGAGTGTCTTCAGGAGGCGAGGAAGGCACAAGTGAGCACCGGTAGCCGAGCAGTCGACCGTGGAGCTGGGAACCCGGGCAAGAGGCCCAGGTTTGATGGAGGAGGAGCACGTCAGTCTGGAGCGTGCACTTTCTGTGGGAGGTTTCACCCTGGTCTGGAGTGCTTCAGGCGCACTGGAGCTTGCATGGGATGCAGGCAGTTGGTCCACTTCATTCGGGAGTACCCGAATAGGCAGGGCGAGCCTAGCAGGAGGTCTGGGCCACCAGTAGCAGGGAAGAGCGGAGGCAGTCGATCCGTTGTTTCACCAGGACCAGGCAAGAAGACCGGGTGAGTCTTCACCATTCAGGCTGAGGAGGTGAGAGACTCCAACACCGTGGTGGAAGGTACACTTTCTGTTTCTGGTTCGGTTGCGCGTGTGTTGTTTGATTGCGGCGCCACTCACTCCTTCATTTCGGAGAAGTTTGCTGGCAAGTTGGGTCGGACCCCTGTGCTGCTGACTGATTGCTTGGAGGTCAGCACACCCATGGGTGAGGTGGGCACTGTAGGGAGCTATTTCCCCGACACCACAGTTGTTTCGGGAGACCATGATTTTCCGGCAGATCTGGTCTTGTGACCGATGGAGGACTTCGACGTCATACTGGGGATGGACTGGCTATCACAGTACGATGTGCGGGTCTTTCGCCGCGAGAAGAAGATCCTGATTTCGATGGAGGGCTTGCCAGATGTTTTGATCAGAGGTACGAGGAGAGAGGGGGTCGTCTGATTGTGTCTGCAGTTAAGGCACAAAGACTGATCCAGCAGGGATGCAGCGGAAATAACTTCGGACCCTCTCCCAAACTTAATGCAACAAGAAAAAAATAAGATGAAAATAAACAAACACAAACACACACCTGAAACAACCACGACACACGTGATTTACAAGGTTCGGCAACGTGCCTACGTCATTGGGAGGTCTCCTGCGGGTTTCCTTTCCTTCTTCCGCTTCTCCAACAAGAGAAGCAACCGAGATTACAAGTATATGAAGGTAATATGTCCTCCAAATCACTCTAGATCATTCTCTAGCCTAATCTCTCAACTCACAATGAAAGTAATATTACACTTGTACATTATGTTAAAATCAAGAGCAAACAAATCCTTTATAGACTCAAAAACTGAGCTACAATTAAGCAAAACCGTGCTGAAAAAACGTGGGCAACGATCGACTGATGCTCCTTCGGTCGACCGTCCTTGACTAAACATGAACGCTTCCTGTTGCGATTCGGTTAGCTGAATCCTTCACGGTTGACCGTTGGAACGCTTCTTCGTGCGGCTCGGTATACCGCGATAACACTTCTCCCACGAACTAACTAATTCTCCAACAACCCCACGGTCGACCGAGCACCCCTCGGTGGACCGTTCCAATTTTGACTGACACTTTTAGATTCTCGGAACACGAAAAAATTCCTCCAACAGTTTACCAAATCCGTTGTTCCGAAGTGTCTGTTGTCCTCTGACGGTAGACCGAATCCAATTCGGTCGTCCGATCCCAGCTGCACCCAAAGTGCCTAGAATCCTTGGTTTGGTGGACCGACTCCAATTTGGTCGTCTGAACCCTGCATCGCCAAAAATGCCTGGAGTTTTGGATCGGTAGACCGGATCCGATCCGGTCGACCGTTTCTTCTTGGATTTGATTCCTTAACAAAATATAGACCAATATTCAACAAAATTCACATTTTAGCGGTCTATCTAGCTTTAAAATGACATCTAATTCTCCCGAACAAAAGTATTACCAATTACATCATCTAAATCTTACGATTCTCAAACAATAATAGCTCTTCCTAATGCACCATTTTCGAGTAACGGATACCGTGTCAACTCCTTATGTAACTGTTGACAATGTCAAGTGTTTAAATATCAACAATAACCAACAACCTTTTCCTCCTGCACGAATATGATATAATCGACTTTGTCTTCTTAAAGAGAGAAGTATATACACAACTTGCATCCTAACCCACGTACCTTTGATTTGATTGTAGTAATGTAGATTAGTCCATGTAATAATATATACTAGAAGTTGGCAATCTTCAAGGGAAAAGTTGGCGTTATCAATCCAAAGGAATCTTTCAGTCCACAATTCAACCAATGGCCACTTCTTTTCTCCCATCGTTGATAATTATTGTGACGTTGATTTGAATGAAATTAATGCTCCTTTCATGGGCTGCTTTCTCTTACTAATATTTTTCTTTCCCATGCTTTTAGTCCAAAGACTCACCATGGATTCGGCAATCTTGGTTGAAAAATCGAAATTGTTGATAAATAATGATGTGTAGTGTAGTTTATCTGTTTATGTATTGCACCTTCTACCCACCTTCCTTATCTTTAAATAAATTCTGAGTTTATGGGTATTATAAGGAAGTTGTCACTATGAAGACTTGTCTAAGAAATCGGCGGACCACGACGTGGGATGGAAAGAATATCAGGGTGTGTTAAGCATTCACCTGTTGTCCACTGTTTATCATATTTAATTAATTATAGGTGTGAATAAGCTCTTGTTTTGGTGACGGGATTATGTTTTTCTTCTTCTTTATTTTAGTACTGGTGATTTAAGTCATGGATGGGATGGCCATAAAGCTACAGGTCTTTTATTTTTCAAATTGGTTTGATTTTCATTTCTAATTAGGAGGCTAATTTATTTCAGAGTTCGTGTTGTATGCACTTAGTGCGATTCATGTCTCTTAGTTATGTTTGTAAATTGTCATTTGTTTATTGAAAACTTTACGCTAGAAGTCAAGCCATCGTCATGTATGACCAAGCTCTAATGAGCCTATGGTTCATCTGATTTAGTTTAAATCTCCTACAATCTCATCATTAGATTTTATTTACGGTTAATCTTATCTTTCATTAGTATAATCTTTTTTTCTTAATCTATTTTACAATTTGAAATGAGTGATGAATATTGTGAGACTTAATTTAGAAAAATTAAGTTCTGAACTCACTAGAAAATTCTTGTATATATATATTGAACATTTAATTTATATTATTCAAATTGAGTTACTTCAACCTTCACGATGTTACCACAATAACCTTCATGTTCTAAAACTCAGTCAAGCCATCTCCAAATAAATTCCCACCGTATGGAAGTGGTAATTTACATTTTGCATTTTACTTATTAATTACGAGATAAATAGGTCAGTCAGTATTGCCTAACCAATTCATTAATTTGAAAACAAATTTGAACAACCTAGAGGCTAGTAAACGGGAACATAAAATACATGGGCAGATGCCGCAGATCCAAACTTCTTCTTTCTAGAGTTCCACGTTATTCTGCGGCACAATTTGAACAAGAATATTTTTTAAACACCCAACTTGGTAATGACTTGATGGAGACAACATTTAAGATGTTGTGGTCCCAATGACCACATGCTGACCAAATTGGCCAATGGGAACAAACCCAATCCATGGATCTACATGTTTTTCGTCTCTCAAGTTCTCAAACTTTGAAAAACAAGTACACCTCCCATATCTACATGCTGACCAGGTTCAGACCTTTATTAATTAATTTCATCTTGACTTACTAACTCAGATAGACCCCTTATTGTAGGATACATAATAGCTTCGTAAGCTTAGATCAGTTATTCTAATAATTCTAACCCTTGATCTCAGGGATTAGCATTGGGATCAACAATGTCAACTTCTAGCAACTAATATGATGGTATAAGCCAACTAATTATTATGCCTTCCACATTTAGAATTCAATAATTCCTTACTTCAATTTGTTGCTATTGGTGTAGATGTGCTGTATCATTTATGAGTTTTTTCTAATGTTTGTTGACCTCAGAAGTTCATTTTCTAATGTGTTTGGAGAGCCACATTGGTTTGTCCTTGCATGACCATGTCCATGCAGGGTTTTAATTGGAAAGATGGACATGTGCAGAATTTTTTTCTCTTCCTCCTACGGAAAGATGGAGGGCTGGTTCAGGTTGTAATGCTAAAATTTCGAACTCCAATATATATATATATATATATATATATATATATATATATATATATATATATATATATATATATATTAATTTTTGCTTTAGACCTGAGCTAGTTCTTTAATGCCACTTGTCCCAATTTCATGTGCATTGACATATAATAATCTCCATGGATGATAATGTAGGTCCATATATGGTGGTGGTTCGAGAATCCATGCATGCATGCATGCTTGGATGAAACCATGATGCAAAATGCTATAAATTTGAACGACTATATGGTGAAGCCACAAAGTTTTGAATCTCATATCGAAAAATCAATCCATGCCATCCTAAAATTGACTGAAAACCTGTGAACCATTTCCTTTAGATAAAATTTAAATGTGAAATTTATGTGAATAGTTCAATTACACACCATATCTCGAAAAGGAAGAGACTGATGACAAGTTAGATGAAGTGGAGACTCAGGTTCGATCACCACACCATATCAACTGGTGATTGGTAGGATAAAGTTATACAACTCACATTAATACTTAAAAATTAATCCTATCAACTATAAATTAAATTGATGTTAGTTGTAAAAAAGGAAAGATGGACTATGGACCAATCGAATCAAATCTCATTCAGTTCTAAAATTACATCGTAATTATCATGTTTTAGGGCAATAAAAACAACGATTGAACTTACTAATGGTCTGTTATTTGAAGCATGTATTGACCATGTTGTGTAAATTTTAACAGTCAAACTTCTTGAACTAGTCATGCTACGTACACCAGAAATTTTTTCTTCAGATTTGTGAAGAGCAAAAATACTGATCGAAAAGGGGATATTAGTGGCTAAAGCGGTTTATTTTTTGGCTGCCCACCACTTGTTTCTTTTTCCTATCTATATGGAGGGTTTGAAATCAATCAATCCATCCAGGTTTTCCGACCACGTATCGAAAAAAAGAAGGTTCAAATGTTTTAATGACTGTTTCAAACGTACGAGATGCACGTAACCATTCGTATACACTTCCAGAATTCGTCGGGGCTAAGATAAAATTGCATCTTAATTACTAGAATATGACTGTGTGCGAACAACATGTATAGCACTATTTGAAAAAACTAAAATTCAAGAAAAGTAATTCCACAATAGATCAAAAAAAGTATTGTTTTGTTCTAGAAAACAACCCTATATTTGTCCATGATCGGTAAGCAACTAGTACTATGGAACAGGTGTTACTGTGACTATCATTAACTGCTACACATTTGCATACAGAAGACATAACACAATCTGAAAAGACTAGAAGAGTAGGGAATTGAAATAAAGCATAAATCACAAAATGCTTAATTAATTATTTGATATTCTAATTATGATCAACATAACAGTCACAAATTAAAATTTCAAAACGAAAACAGTCTTTATTTTACTAGTTTTCCCCGGAAATAAGGTTCTAGAATAAGGCTACGATTCATCTTGACCAGTAGTTTAACTGTAAAATAGGGTATGGTACGATATTATCAAGGAATTAGTGGTTCAACTTAGCTATACTAAACTACAATGTACTATAACGTTCCATATTTTGGAGGTAGAACCAAAATGCGTCCCCCTCCATCTTTAATTTCCTCGTCAAATTATTCCATCACTATAAATAGCATGTTAAACAAAATCCAACCACCTAAGGTCTCGCCGGCGCTGTTCTAATAAATGACATTTTACTATAGTTATTTTCCAACTTAGTCATGCTTATCAATAAATGATTATGTAGCCATCAAATTTTTTATTTTAAGTTTGATCTTTTCAGTAGAAAACGTAGAAAAGTACGTATGCCAATACCAAGAACAAATTAGAAAAACATAGAAAATTACGTAGACCAATACACCAAGAACAATTATTTCTGCAATATATACGAGAAGAATTCTATACCATAAGATAAATAAAAGACTATGGAATTGTTTTAGCTGTAAACTCGAATATACTTTGACTCACTATATCTGAAATTGAAGGACGCATTACTAAACAAAGTTGCTATGCTTGTGATTTATGATGAACCGTTGTGCAACTCAAATGATATCTTAAATACAAATTAAGCGTATAATATTTAATAAATACAAAAAATACCTATGATATACTAACACAAATACAACTTAAAATCCCCACTTCTCAAGCACACGTTTTTACAGGTGTTGGGTCAACGTGGAAATGGTATGTTCTTTGTCATTAGATCTCGGGAATTTCGAGCAGATTTAACGATCTATTTATTTACTTTTACCAATCCGCGTCGGATTATTAAAAAATCTCCCAATATTAGACTCCAAGAAGATATTATATATCAAAGCCGGATCAAACTGGATTAAAAGAATTACCTTGAAAACGGTGAAATTACACTAACTTTCAGTCTTTGTAATTTGGACAAAACTATGTGATTTTTTGTTAATGACAAGAACAAGTCAAGTTGCATTTCCCTTACTATATTGCTAACGCAAAAAATGTCCCTAAAATGGTATCGTGGAGTATATTTAATTTCGAAACACAAACATAATTAATCAGGAAAAGGCTGTTTCGTAACGGACTTCTAGAAATTCTCCAAAGACGCAATACATCAATTTTTATAGAAAAGTTCCTAGAAAAAAATCTTAATTTTTGCCAACCCTCCGAAATTTCAATAAATTGGTAATTTTTGTGCAACAATCTCTACTAAAAGATATTTTAATTTCCATATAAATTCAAATACACCAAACAGAAATTCAATTTAGCTGACGGACATAAATACGCGTAGACAAGAAAATGTCAACGTTTTGAGAGGGTTAAACCGTAACTTAAGGTGTTAAGCACATTCACTTCCAACTCAGCAGCCATACCATTTTTTGATATATATAACCAAAAGGCAATGGCCTAATCACACTATTCACACAACAATTTGTAATTTTTAACACACGGTAAACATACATACTCGTAGACGTAGTAGTAGATTAATAAGGTAGAAAGAGTGAGTCGTCGTCGTCGTCGACGTCGTGAAATTCCTGCTGTGTGGCTTCCTAAGTTCAACTTTCCACCCAATAGGAACTTAACGGTGGGCCCTAATGACGCACTACATGATCTAATATTTTGGTTATAAGTTCTAACACAAAAGTCAAGTCTTTGTTGCATGTGAGATGTAGACTTTTTTTCTTTTCCATTGCTTTAAAACTCCATATGGTTGCACCGTTTTGAAGACTTCTAGTGGATATTTGCTTCGCTTTGGTTGGGAAGGTTTGACAACGTTGGGAGATAATGGAGACTAAAGCTGTAGGAATCGGTGGTGGTGGAAGTGGCGGGGGTGGTCTTACTTTGGACATCTTGGGGTCGACTTTTTCGACCAAATTGCCGATGAAAAGGAACACGTCTGGCGTGCCGGTGGAGTTCAGTAGAGGGTTCAAGTACTCGCCGACGAGCCACAAGGAGCTGGATTTCTTCAACAGAGATAAGAGGCTTTACCGGTCAAACTCGCCGGTGAACCACAAAGATGTGGATTCCAAAAGCCTTGATCTCGGCGTCAAAAAGGAGGATCTAACCATCAACGTAAGCTTCATTGGAATCATGTGCTTATTTTGTAAATTTCACTTAAGCTTCCAGAGTCTCGCCGGATTTAAGCGAGTAACGTTTATAACTAATGAGCTTAATTGCATTAATTGATTCTTACATAAGTTTTATTGAATTTGTTTTTTTCAGAGTGGATTGCGTCTAGTAAACAATGTAAGCAGCAATTCGTTAGGAAAAGATCTGATTTCGTCCAACAAAGAAGGGGAACGGAAAGTCGAGGTAATTACTTAAGATCATTTGACAATTAAGTTTTTTTTTTTTTTGAAAGCACCTGATTTCGATTTAATTTTGGTGTTGTTGTGTGTGCGACAATCAGTTCATCAAAATTCAAGGAGACTACAAACGAGTCCTTGATGAGAACAAACAGTTACATGCAAGGATAAATGAACTAAATGGTAAGTATTATGCTCTTCAGAAGGAGTACATCAATGTTTCACAACAAATCTCTCAACGCCAAGCTGCCTCTTCAGCTCACACCGAGGTGAGTTCACATAGCCATCTTTTCTTTTTCTTTTTCTTTTTTCTTTTTTATTTTTGGACTGCGAACTAAAATTTACGATTCGAATTTTCCATCAGAATGTAAGCGGCCAGGAACACGACGAACGCGAAACCCGGCAATTCATAGATCTTCGGCCAGCTCTGGCGGTCGAAAGCAATGGGAATCCAAACTCTTCGACCGACAAGGAGTCCCCATTGAATTCGGCATCGCAAACGAACATTGCCAGTGAGAACGTCATGTTGAGTGGTCTCCGGCAATCGGCTCCTACGGATAACGACAGCATGATCGTACCGCTGAAGGAGGAATTCCAACATAGTGGCCTCGATCACTCAACACTGCAAGCACAATGGTTCTCAAACAATTGTGCAAATTTTTCTTCGGCGGCCGGTATACCGATCGCGGCCGACATCGAGCAAGCCCAAGAAACTAGCCTTAAGAAGGCTCGTGTGTCGGTGCGAGCGCGTTCCGAAGGACACACGGTACGTACGAAAATTCTCTCCGGCCGTTATCCTCCTCTCTTACTCCATCATCCAAAAAATGTTCGTAATGATTGATGGTTCGACTAAAACAGATGTTCTAGTTATTTGCAGTTGACATCGAACGACTATCAATTAATAATGATGATACTTGGATAACTTCAAAATATCGAGATTCGATCATCTTAACCAGTTGTAGAGTTATTTTAAAATGGGAACGAACAATCGATACGTTGGCTTGGACATTGTCTTTTATAACTTATTTTGGATGTTACAATATATTACAATGTATTTTGTATATAAGGTGTCATTCCAATTTAAATGATTTTACTGTTTTATTATATAACTTGCACACCCAATTTAAAATTCTTGGATCCGCCGCTGCTCACGTCTTAATTTTTCAGTAATTTAGGATTTTTAATGTATCATTATCGATGGAAGTTTTGATCAGTTTGTATTGTTTCATTGGTATGTTTATAATAGATTGCTGATGGGTGTCATTGGAGGAAATACGGACAGAAATTGGCAAAAGGCAACCCCTCCCCTCGAGCTTATTACAGGTGTACTATGGGCACCAACTGCCCAGTCCGTAAGCAGGTATACATATATATATATATATGAAATTTCACATGTTATCAGAGGAGAGTTAAATGAAACATACGTTAATCGAACGAACGCAACAGGTTCAACGTTGCTCGGAAGATAAGAGCGTCCTAGTAACAAGCTACGAAGGCACCCACAACCACCCTCTCCCTCAGGCCGCTATGCCGATGGCGAACACCACCTCGAGCGCTGTTCATATGTTGCTATCAGGCTCAATGATGAGCGCCGATGGACTTGCCAACCCAACCTTCATGCCCCGAACATTGCCGCCACACATGTGCTCGCCGAATTTCGCGATATCCGCATCGGCTCCGTTTCCGACGATCACATTAGACCTGACTAAAACTCCGAACGCAGAACAGCTCTCGCGGGCGCAAACCCAATTCGCTGGTCCGTTCCAGTCTCAACGGCCGCCAACCGCAGCCGTCGCCCTTTCCCATATTTTTGGACAAACCGCAGCCTTAAACCAATCCAAATTCTCACCTTTGCAAATGCCGGAGACGCAGTCGTCGTCCGTAGCCGAGTCGATCTCAGCTCTAACGTCAGACCCCAACTTCACTGCCATGCTCGCCGCGGCGATCACCTCCATAATGGGCAATGCCAACGCCAACGAGCAAACAAAAGCAACCCCTGCTAGCGGAAGTGCCACGACCGCCAGCGACAAAAGCGACGGCAGCAGCGACAACCATCCGCCGAGTTCCGATTGAACTCCAACAACAAGTCAATCCAAATATTTTTTGATTTTTTGCACATTTACTTCATGTTTTTGTAATTCTCTTTAATTACAAAAATAATAGCTCTCAAGTTTTTGATATCACTTATTGTTGTATTATGCCAGACTCGTCTCTAAATTTTGTAGAGAGGGAGATTAGCACACCTTTTCTCTTTTCTTTCGGTTTTGTTGTACGTTGAATAAAAGCCATACGAAGGAAATCGTTATACGTATACGTGAATGTCACCTTTGGAAGATCTCTTTTATCCTTGTGTTTGTCTTCTTCTCTTGATTTGGGCATAAAATATGAATTCTTTTCTAACATCTTTTGATGGTATTGTACTTGTCCATTGAAATTAAGTTGCGCGTGGTTTGAGACAACATTAATGTTGACTAAGACCTAATCAATGGTGGTCAAGATAAACGACGACACGCACACGTGAATAATGGTCGGAAGGGGAAGAGAAAATAGTGAGATGAGAGCCAAATTCCTCACGACCTTGTCTTCTTTCTTATCTGTCGTTTGGTTTAGGATTTTGGATTTTGTGAACGAGTTGTTTGACACGGAATTTGCTTTGCTCCGAATGTCGTTGTCGTTTTTGTTGAAGTTTTTGGGAGGTTTTGTGCACTCCGAATTCGGGAGAAAGTAACCAAAGTAAACGATATTTCATTTGAATCACTTTTCGTCTAATTCTCCAGTATTAACAAAAAAAAAATTTCCCTTTGAGGTTGGAAAGTAGTGGAAATCGAACGTCGATATTAGTTTAACAGACAACCAAACACATTTTGATCAACCGATATTATTAACTGGAATCACCCGTTCGGAATTTCGGTCATCCATACGGGTGTAAATGGGTTGGGTATGCCCATATCTGTACCCGCTATACCCAGCCAAAAATATATATCTGTACCTACGGGGCGGATATAATATATAATATATAAAAATATAATATATAAAAATATAATATATAAAAACATATAATATTTCTTAACAGTATTAGGGTAAATGGATATGAATTTTTAAACGAGTATGATTTTTGTACCCGACCGAGACGGGTGACCAGGTATACGGGTATTACCCACCCTGTTTACACCCCTAGTGATCCATTCATGTTCGCTTAGACAAATTCAGTGGAATTCTCGTTTCGATCCACCGACCGTCATTGGTCATCCGTGTTTGATATCCAAACCGTCCGGAATATATTTGTCGAAATATTCACAGATAATAGAATTCTGTTAAAAGAAAATTGTTTGCCACTAGATCTATTTTCTTATGTTTTCCATTTGACTTCGAAAATCACTTACCGTAGTTTTTCGCGTTATTGACACAATCTTTGGCCTGAATGCAGTTTTGGACAACTAAAGTAGTTCTTGAATCAACCAAATAAGTCGCTTTTTAATATATTATTTTCGATATTATATATATTGATAATGTTACATTACAAGTTTCGTTAGACAAGAAGACTATTCAGGCCCACGCAAATGAAGCTCAACCCACTATGATTATTTTCCATTAGAACAAACTTGATTTAAACTATTGTATATCTATGTAATTCATATTATAGTCCCATACTGTTAAATATACACATGTAATCTAATCACTATCCTATAAATACATTCCTCCTCCTCATTTGTATATCAAGTGAGGAAGAGATTTTTTTTGTTCTCCATAAGATTGTTATCATTACAATATGGTATCAAAGCCAAAAACTAACTGTCTTTTTTCTTCGTCTCCACGATAACAAACCCATTCCAGCCCATCATCCTCTTCTTGCTTCCACTTCAACCACCGCAAAACTCAACCTCCTTCTTCTCCGATCTTTCTTTACTTTTCTTGCTTATTTTTAGTTTTCTTGTGTCCTGGTTAGTTCTTTCGTTTCTTCTTCTTACCTTCTTTGTGCTCTTTCAAAGAGCCTACTACGGCACTACAAGAACAAGAACTACTGGATATTGTTTTCTTCTCTTCTTTCTCTCGTGTGCTTCTGTAGCTATTTTTAGAGATCAATTTTTTAAAGTTTTTTTTTCCTGGATTTTTCTTGGTTTTTTCCCTCTTCTCTTTGTTACTCACAGATTGTGTAACTTCTTAAGTTTTTTTACACTTCCATGCATCTAAACTTTGTTGGTATGTTTTATATATACATAAACGATCATATTGTGGGTAATTTTTTGTCTGCCTTGATCTTGTCAGAATATCAGACTACGTTTTTCTTTAGACTCTTCTGAACAATTTTTTTTCTCTTTCTTTCTTCCTTGTATTATTTGTTTTTTTGTGTGGTTCTTGATCAGTTACTATGACAACCTTGTTTAATGTTAATAACACTACAACATATTCTACAAATCTAACGCCCCATTCACTAGTATCGAACCCTTCCTTTCCTATTCACATTCGGCTGGACCACGACAACTATCTCCTCCGGAGATCTCAGATCCTACCTATTGTCAAAGGATGACCTCTTTGGGTTTTTGGATGGATCCCATGCTTCTCCACCGCAATGCCTTACTAAGACTGATTATATTACTTCTAAAGATAATCCTTCCTTTGTGTTTTGGCAAAAGCAAGACCAACTTCTATTAGGTTGGCTCCTTGCTTCTTTAACAATAGAAGTTCTTGGTGATGTAGTTGGATGTCATACCTCTCGGTCTCTATGGACGACATTGGAGAAACTCTTTGCTTCCCAATCTCGCTCCCGTATAATCCATCTTCGTCTTCAACTTCAAACCACTAAAAAGCAGACCTTTCCATGAATGCTTATCTTCAAAAAATGAAATCTATTTATGATAATCTTGTTGTTGTTGCTAATCCAGTAAGTGATGTTGATCTAGTATTACAGATATTGTCTGGTCTTGGTTTTGAGTACGATCCTTTTGTCACTTTTGTTACTACTCGTTTTGATGATCTCTCACTGGCAGATCTTCATAGCATGTTACTTACCCATAAGATCCGACTTGATCAAAATACCGTCGGAGATGCTATTGCTAATGCTGTTAAAAGCAACAATCGAGATCAGTCAACTGGTGCACGCTCTGGTCACAACAACAGAGGTCGTGGTTGCTTCAAAAATACCAACTCCTCTGGACAACCAGGTGGACGATCTTCGCAACAGAGCATTGATTCTTCCAACCGACCACGTGTTTATTGTCAAATATGCAACAAACCATTTCATTTTGCCTTGCAATGCTACAAAAGGTTTGATTAGTCCATTCAACCCCTTTCTAATCTCTCTGCCATGATTACTTCTGCCTGTCAAGTCTCAGACGATGCCTGATATCCGGATTCGGATCCCACAAATCGTCTGACCAATGACACTGGTAGTTTCCAAACATCGGCTGAGTGTACGGGGAATGACCTCATTCGCACTACAAACGGTTCAGGTTTGCCTATCTTAAAAACTGGGTCCTTTACTATTTCTTTTACTAAACGATCTCTTCGCATGCATCAAATATTTTTTGTTCCATCATTTACTCGAAAATTATTAAGTGTTGCCCAATTCACTACGGATAATAATGTTTATTTTGAATTTTATCCTCGTTATTGTTTTGTGAAGGACCTCCTTACGGGTCAAGTTCTACTCTAGGGACAACGTGAAAAAGGGCTTTATCGATTACATCTTACAGATTCATCTAGTTCTCGTTTGGTCTTACTTGGTGAAAGGGTTAAGTTGAATACATGGCAAAACATACTTGGTCATCCTTCCGATCAGGTCATTTGATCTGTCCTCCATCAAAATGATCTACCAGTAACTCAATCTAATCCTTCTCCTTACTGTGATACTTGTCCAACTATTAAGAACAATAAACTTCCATTTTATTCTACTAATTCAATAAGTATTGTTCCTTTACAATTGATATATTTTGATGTTAGGGGTCCTTCCCCTGTTATTTCTCGAAATGGTCACATATACTATGTTAGTATCATTGATGATTTCAATAAATATGTCTGCCTTTTCCCATTACATGCAAATCAGACGTTTTTTCTATGTGTTTAAACGTTTCGAAACTTAGGTTGAAAATTACTTTTCTACAAAAATTAAAAGTTTTTAGAGTGATTGGGGTGGTGAATATCGTTCATTCTCTGATTTTTTGAGTACTCATGGCATTGTTCATCGACTTTCATGTCCCTATACTCATGAGCAAAATGGTGCAGTTCAACGTAAGCATAGACATATTGTTGATATGGGCTTAACACTTCTTCGTCACGCTTCTGCACCTAATTCATTTTGGGATGATTCATTTAGTACTGCAGTGTTTCTTATTAATCGTTTACCCTCTCTTGTTAGTAACAACAGATGTCCTTTTGAAAAACCTTTTGGCTTTAAACCAGATTATAACATTTTAAAGGTATTTGGTTGTGCTTGTTTTCCTTGTCTTCGACCTTATATGAACAATATGTTACAACCATGATCAGAACAATGTTTTTTTTTGGGATACAACTTCTCTCATCGTGAATATAAATATTTTGATCTTGCATCTAGACGCATGTATATTGCTCGCAATGTTATTTTTGGTGAACAAAATATCCCATTAAAAATGATGTTCATAAGCATAAACATGTGGACTTTGGTTGTCGAGACATGATATCTTCTATCATCCCACAACCTATATCTGACATAGCTAATCAGAATGTTCCAGTGCCTCCTACTATAGCTCCACCACCAGTCAACTCAGATCCCACATCACCAGTAATCCTAGACCCTATACCACAACCTCCCTCCTCAATGGATACTCCACCACTAGCAGATAAAACCAACCCCACACTCATTCATCATATGACCACTCGCACCAGAGATCATACTAGGCAACCTAAACGTTTCCCTGACCATCGAGTTTTTAATGCTTCCAAACATCCTTTAAGTCTCTCAAACACTAGAAGAAATTGAACCCACATATTATTCCTAGGCTATTAAGGATAGGCGTTGGCGTTTAGCTATGAATGATGAATATAATGCTCTGATTAAGAATGGGACCTGGACACTTATTCCTCATACCTTTACTATCAATATTATAAGTTGTAAATAGGTTTTAAAAATTTAACGAAATCCTGATGGTAGTGTTCATCGCTACAAAGCTCGTCTTGTTGCCAAAGATTTTGATCAGGAAGAAGGTTTGGACTTTCATGAAACCTTTAGTCCAGTTGTTAAACCTGTCACTATTCGTGTTGTGATGAATATTGCCTTCTCCAAAAACTAACCTATCAGGCAACTAGATGTGAGCAATGCCTTTCTTCATGGTTTACTACAAGAAAATGTATTTATGGTTCAACCTCCAGGTTTTTCAGATCCTCACATCCACATCATATATGCAAACTACACAAAGCTTTATATGGTCTTAAACATGCTCCTCGTGCATGGTTTACTAGACTTGCTGAAAGGTTAAAATCTCTTGGATTTAACCCCATGAAGTCTGATCCCTCCTTATTCATGCTTAAACAGGGACAACATGTGCTTTTGATGCTAGTTTATGTTGATGATATCATTCTTACAGGCAGCTCTTCACAACTTATCAATCAGGTGATATCTGACCTTAATACCACATTTTCTATGAAGGATCTTGGAAATTTAAATTACTTTGTTGGTATTGAAATTCATTCAAATCACAATGAAAATTTTCTTTCTCAACATAAGTATATCCATGATCTTCTTTTTCGCACTAACATGCATACTACCAAACCAATTAGTACACCTAGTTCTTTATCAGTCAAGTTATCTAAATATATTGGCACACCCTTTGATGATGCTTTTTTGTATCAGAGTACCGTAGTTTCTTTACAATATATAACTATTACACGTCCTCATCTTGCGTATCCCGTTAACCAAGTTTGTCAATATATGCATAAACCAACAACTGAACATTGGACTAATGTCAAACGTATTTTACGCTATCTTAAACACTCCATTAATGATGACTTATATATTTTTAAATCATCCAGTGATTCTTGTTTGAGGATCATGTGGGTCTATGAGTCCACAATTAAGGCTAACTACCTACTTGTTTAAGCAATCAAGATATGCACAACGGAATTAAAAACAAACAAGCAAGTAGGGAATAGAAAATGCAAACCACAAGCACACGGGGGATTTATAGAGGTTCGGCACGCCACCCGGGTCCTAGTCCTCTCTTGTAAGCTCCGCTCGACTCCGCGAGCTCCGCCTACGTCTTCACTAACCACTCCCCGTTTCGGGCCGGGAGAGAACGCCTTTTACAAAACAAACTCCGCGAACAACCTCGCGAGCTTGACTTTCTTCTCTCACAATCCGAGAGGAACATTTCAGGCTTTCACCGAAGTCCTTGCTTCTTGAACAAAGGTTGAGTGGAACAACACTCTCTAAATCTTGAGCACACTTGAGTAGGATTAAGGAATTGATCACTAAAGTGTGGAAATTGAGGTTTGGAGTGTTTGAGATTCTTTCTAAAGTTTGGGACAAGTTTGTAGTGGGAGAGTTTTGTTAAAATGTGTTTTACAACTCCTTATATAGGCATTAGAGAGAATAGAGCCGTTGGGACAAGATTTGATTGGGTTTTGTGCAAAGCACACAAAGCAGAAAATCAGGCTGCAAATCTGTCCAAAAACGGTCGACCGAAAGGTGAAACGGTCGACCGAACGCTTAGGTTTGTTAAGGATACGGTCGACCGAACGGCATGTTGCGGTCGACCGAATGTGGGCAGACAATTAGGGTTCAGGTTTAGTGTTTTCCGGTCTAAGTTTGAGTGATCTATTGAAGTCCAAATTATGTGAAATTTCGTGTGTGACTTCTATAATGAACCTAGTGTGTGTTTAAGTTGATTTTATCTCAAGTATGCTCAAAATACACAAGTTCCTAAAGACTCAAAGAAATACAAAATACATGTCTTCAAATAAGCTTGATTACATGTCTTGACTTGATTTCCTTTCTTCCTTGAGTCTTGATCACCTGTAGAGGTTAGCACAAAGCAATATATATGCAATGCAATATGTGTGCTACTCTACATGATCATAATTAAGATTAGGTTAATTAAATCATCAAAACAATAGATTAAGGCCAAAAAGCCAACAATTCTCTCCATGACTTATTTGCCTTCTCAGATGCAGATTGGGCCAGTGATCCAGATGACCGACGTTCCACAACAAGCTTTTGCATCTTCATGGGTCGCAACCTTGTTTCCTGAAAATCTCGCAAACAACCTACTGTGGCCAAATCTAGCACTGAAAGCAGAATTCCGGGGAGTTTCTCATGCCACTATAGAGCTAATCTTGATTCAGAATCTTCTCGATGAACTTGGTTTACCAAAAATTACTCCTATTCTTTGGTGTGACAATCTCAGCACTACCTACCTAGCTTCTAATCTGAATCTCCACGCTCACACCAAGCATGTTGAGATTGATTTTCACTTTGTAGGAGAACGGGTCGTGACCAAGCAACTGGATGTTCGTTTTGTATGAACCCAGGACCAACTGGCGGACTAACTAACCAAACCACTTTCAACATGCCGATTCAGTTATCTTCGGTCCAAGCTCAATCTGGGATCCTCCTCAATTCACTTGCGGGAGAATGTTAGACAAGAAGACTGTTCAGGCCCACACAAATGAAGTCCAACCCACTATGATTATTTTCCATTAGAACAAACTTGATTTAAACTATTGTATACATATGTAATTCAAGTATTATAGTCTCATACTGTTAAATATACACATATAATCTATAAATACATTCCTCCACATTTGTATATCAAGTGAGGAAGAGATTTATTTTGTTCTCCCTAAGATTGTGATCATTACAATAGGTTTAAAGTGTAAGTAAGGCAATTTATTAAGAACAATATGGTTGTTACTTCCATGTTTGACAGATTGATAGGTGGATTTCTGAATATTAGATTTATATTTCATTTTTTTATCGTTTGGGACAAAATTGGTATTTTTGTCTGATTTGGTGTTTAGTGGTGGTTACCATTTCCATTTGGGCTTCAATCAATTGGTGGGCCTCGAATAGAGGTTTAGGTAAATATGGGCTAGTGCAGGGTATAGTTTTGGGCTTTCAGAATTAAGTATATATAGGCTTCAAAAAAGTCCTTTAAAAAAATCAAAATACTTAGATCGATTTGCACCGACTAATTGACAAATTCTCGTTGACAAATATCTATACAAATTATCTAAAAATAACTCACTTCATAATGTAACGCTAAGTTAGCCCATTGAAACATGTCCTTAGGGTGTGACTAACTAGGGTGGACTGGTTTTTTATTACGTTGAGGAAACGAGAGAATTAGATTTCTAGAATGATTTCTAAATGATAAATTTGAAGAAAGTTTTAAAAAAATTGGTAGAATTCTAGAAGTTCCATTAACTGTACTTACACGAGTTTCAGTACTTTACTTTAAGAACAAGGGAAGTGTTAATTTCTCAAAAATATTAAAAATTCATTTTAAAAGTATATAAATTTATTTTTTAATTTTTTCTTCTTCTGAAAATATGTTTTTTATTTGTTTTGAGTTTGTAGATTTTTTTGTGATTTTTTATATGTTTTACTCAAGATTGATCCCCAAATGACGTAGATGGGAGAAAATATATGGTGTTTTTCGACATGATTAGGTTTTTTTTGTGTGGGTGAGTTGAACTGACGTAACAGAGAGAGATTGTAACGTGACAGAGAGAGATAGTATGACATCTGGAGTTAGCTCGGACGTTGTTATTTATGCTCTAATTTGGAAAATGATTTTCACTGTTGAAAACTATGCTTCTTTGTAGGGAGAGCAAAACCCGGTCTGGTCCGGGTTCGGTCCGGAAAATGTTGGTTCGGTCCGGTCCGGTCCGGGTTTCGGTTCGGGAAATTTGGGTCTGGACCGGTTTTTTTTGTTTTTTCTTTATAAAAATTCGGTTTTTGACCGGACTGGACCGATTCGGTCCGGTCCGGTCTTCAGTCCACGATCATCTGGTCCGGTCCGGTCTTCGGTCCGGACCTCGGATAAAAATCCGATCCGATCCGGACCGGATGCTCACCCCTACTTCTTTGTACAGTCCACCTTAGTTGCCACCATCAAAATATATTAATGGATGTTGGTACACATCTTCACCGTTAATTTTGTTAACCACTTTGGGTATAGTTGCTTATCATAAATCATTAAAAAATCACTCCAAAATCTTTTAAATGTGTTCGTGTCATCCTGGATCTCTTATTTTGGTGTTAGTATTTCGTTATGTCTCAACTTTTAGATAATCTTATTTTATCTTCATTACGTGGATTATCACTTATTATGTTTTTCATAGCTTCACTCAGATTATAAAAAAGCACAGTGCTTAAACAATATGCAAGACCTTTTGAGAATGACCAATTCCTAACCATAACAAGTTATTCCACGTCATAGGATCATTAAAGAAGCAATTAGTTACCATTTCCAATGCTAATTAGATGGTAGGTTCTTTTAGAGCGCTGGACCATTACAAGAAATTAAATATTTTGGTGGGACATTACAAGAAATTAAGTGTTACTAGTTCAAATATAGATAGGTTCATATTCAAGAGAGGATGCACTAATATAGCAATGGCGATTAAGGATCGATACCATGCTTGAAAGTTCAAACTCATCGTAGTTCTCATTATGTTAGTATACGCCAACATTCATCGAAATGGCGAATTGTAGCTTTTAAAAGTCTTATGTGCAATTACACTTAGCATCATATCTTATCATGGAAGATTGAAAAACGTTCCCCTGAAGTCATAGTTCTAAAGTTTAGTTGATTTGAAGTTTAATTTATTCTTGATTTTTTTGCTGCCAAAATAGATCGAGGTTTCTGTTGGATTATTAAAATTGGGTTGCACTCGTGAACAATTTAATATAAAAATCCAATATTAAAAATGAAAGTAATTATTGAGCAATGTGCTCACCTTTCTGTAGTCCCATATTGGAGAACATAAAAGTTGAGAACTATTCTTAAACATTTACTTCCCATGATCATTTTATGGTAGAAAAAGATGATGAGAGAATGCTACGCACACACGTGTGCGGTCCGGGGCGGGACGCAGTGGCGACGGATTTGGGAGAAATTATAGAGGCTTTAGCCTTAGGGTGATAGAAATATTTCTGAGCAATGTTTCACTCTGCTTTCGTAGTTCATTGACTCCAGTGTGCGCCTACCAGACGAAGGAACCGTTCTATCCTGGTACGTGAGGGCGATATTTTCTCAAAGGCAAGTCGGAAATCAACGACTCGGTTGGAAGATCTTTCTGATCACTATTCTTTGTTGTTTGTTTTCTGAACATGATATTTAGGGTTGTGCATCTGGACCGGACCGATTCGGTCCGAGGTCCGGTCAAAAACCGATTTTTTATATTAAAAAAAATTGGACCGGACCGGACCGAACTCGAAATTTTAAAAGTTGCCGGACCGAAACCCAGACCGGACTGGATTTTTCCAAAATTTTCCGGACCGAACCCGGACCGACCGGTCCGGTTGACCGGGTCAACCCGGAATATGCTCTCCCCTAATGATATTGGTCTCTTGCAATTGTTACTTGGCCCTCAATCTTCAACCACAATTAGGATCTTTGCAAGTGATATACCACACATCTTTACCACACTTCTTCACTACAAACTCAAAATTATTCTTAATTGCAAAGAGAGTAGCTTTTATTTTCAATTCAACATTGTTTTCGAAAGTCTTGCCAATGTGGAATTCGGAAGATGATTTGCCTGCAGATGACGTATGAGTCTGACTAGAATCCAATATATCTTCTCTTGTTAATATTGGACCAATACATCTTCTATGATCTTCTAATGAAAATAATTGAGAATTCCGTCCTGTGTTATTTCCCGTTATACTTGGACGACTGTTGCTTGTCCCATGTGTTAGGCTTCCTGGAGTTTTGGGCTGTGGGTGTCTCTTCGTTGGGTATTGTTGGGTGCTGTGAGTATAGGAGTAACAAATCTTCACTTAAGTTCACATGAGCTTCATACTCATTCAATTGGTGGGGGACATCAACTTCAAGAACAACTATTTGGGGATCTATTTGGGAACAAAAGTCTCAACCTGACTCCCAACTTCGTTATTAAAGTTCGAAAAAGGTTGGAGTTCTACAAGTGCATTCTTCTTTACCGGAGTCATACATAAAGTAAGTTTGTCATTTAATATTTCAGAGATGAAGAAACAGACGTCAGAATCGTTTGTAATTTCAATAGGTCTAAGTGACTGACCATGTGTTTTGTAAGTAGCCTCCAGTGTGAGCTCATACTTCAATTTATCAACTTCAAACGTCTTATGCAAAATTTCAAGCAGTTGCAGGTACGTTACATCTTTTTCTATCGTGATCTCTTTACTCTTGCCATCCTTGAAAACCCACTCTCTCCTGTCCATTTCCCAAATACCACCGTACGCAACCAATACGTTAATGTATGAATATGATGACAAAAGGAGAAAATGGTCAAAACAGTGGGAACAGGAATAGTAATCCTAACCTATCGAACTCTATCAAGTGTCAATCGAACACATTTGGAGTCCAATCGAAGTAAAACTAACGAGCAAACAATTTGACCCACAATACCTACAGCGTAATGTCGAGCACCATCGAACTCTAAAAATATCAACCCTCACTGTCTATCGGGTATCGTCGAGCAACATTGGCCACTATCGAACTATAAGACCAATAAAATTGGTGAGCCTATCGCGTACTGTAGAGTATCATCACCATCATTAATTTCTCAATCATCTACCGATATCGAGCTAATTGAGCACAATTACACCACAAACGAGTGATTCAACAAAAAACTCCGCAAAACAACAAAACACTTCAAGATATTCGAAAATATAAAAAGAGAATGCAAGAAAGTAACATGCACATCAATTTTTAACAATTTCACTTACTCATTCTCTTGGATGCCTGATATCTTAGACATGAATAGTAAACCACCTTGTGCAAACTGGTGGGGGTCCGACGGAATGAGTGGGGGACGATCTAGCGGGTCAATGTGTGCTGCTGGTGGTCTTCAGTCCTGGATGGAAAATTTCAGCCGGGTGCTCCTGAAAGAGAGATAAATGGAGAGACAAAGAGAGAGAGAGAGTCTGAGACTCTGAGAGTTGTTGCTTCTAATGTAGTGATCACACGATTTAGGCAGAGATATTTTAGAGAGAAGTGAGAAGATAGACATATTTTCAAGAAAATGTCAAAATGTGATGAACAAAAGGTAACAAAACTCTCACGTAGGTTCCAGTGAAACAGTGCGATGTAAATAAATGCTAAGAAAATAGCGCTTTCGTGATAAGGGTTTTGGTAGATTTTTCTTACAAATATTTGTATCTTCCTTTTTTTCGATGTAATATTTGAAGATACAGTGAATTAGACAACGTGTGGTGGCCGTGATTTTTTTCCTGTAAGAATTTCCATGTAAAATAGTGTTATTGTTTGAATTTATTTCGTTTCATTGCTTTTACATGGTCGAATTCGTAACAAATATTTTACTAGTTCTTTATGGTTTCATGTATTGTACTTAAACATTGACGTGATTACATTATGAAAAAGTATGTTTAATTAAGTTGGTTGCGAGCACATTATCAATTTATCACTGATCAAAACCAATGCCATAGGACCCCCACCATAACATCGACTTATAGAAGATCAGAACCTTTACAGTCAACCGGTGCACTCACCAAGTATGCCAAATTTCTTATCTAATCTAATCTTATAAAGGAAGATTTTTTCCTGTCCTCTATGTTTTTATTAATTTATGGTAATTTTTCAAAAACGCCCATCTACATGTTATTATTGTGTTTTCTATATATTAAATACTATAACTTTTTTAGAAGTACATTTTCTTTGTATGTTGTTTAGAAATTTATCACATTATATTTTATCTAACCTTAATTCTTTTGTCAATATACAGAATAGTTTCTTAGAAGTATTTTTTCTTTTGAATTTTTGTTTGAAAAATTACCAAACAAATATAATTGACGTATTAACTTCTTCTTGGATACACTCTAACAATTTGTTATTCAGACATTTAAATTGTGATCTTTATATAAGAATGTCCGTTCCCACGGGGTAGTGGCCAGTTAAAGCTAAAATCGTACGGGTCTAGATCCAAATGTGGCCCAAACCACTAAATTACTAAACTCCCTGTAACTTAAACAACCAACATGTGTGTGCCACCAAGGCCTCTCAAAATATCCACCGAAAGCAATACGTCACAAACCACGTACACTTGATGAACATGTAAAAAAGTTGAGACCAAAGTTATAGGTTGAATGAAGTACAAGGGTAGAATTAAAATCCAACTCAATAAACAAGGTTATCGTTGATTAGTTTAGTATGTTATCTCCTGCTAAGTCGTGTTCCTCCAGTGCTGGTCATGTGAGGTGTTGAAAGGGAGGTTGCTCGCGTGGCATGTTTTACCTAACAGGAAAGTGAGGTTGGACCTGAGGTTGGAATGGGAGGTTATTAGTGAGGGACGTTGTCTAATTAGGTGATTTTTTTTGTTCTTTCCAACAAATTATTCAAGCACTCTCATAGACACATGTTGATTATGGATTTCTATATCGTTCCGTCAATAACTTCTTGCGACTTTATAATGTTAAGTAGTAGTAGTAGCAGTTTAGGTTGTTGGTTGATTGTCTGACCAACGGTCACTGCTTTTGCATATCTCGTCTTATAACTTTAACCTTTTGTTGTCTACTTTTGCACCTTTCCCGTAGAGATTCTGAAACTCCTTGTCATGTAACATCCACCTCGTTAATTAATTTTTTTCTGAAATATTGTTTTAGTTTATTCTAACTAAACTCAAGTTTCTCAACAAAAAAAAAAAAAAAACCCCGAGATACAACTTGTTATAATTTGTAATTGATTGACTTAAACTATTCTAGTAAATATTTATAGTCTACCGATTGGACTAGCAAAGTTAGCGGGGAATATTATAACAAAAGACAAATTAACGGATGGGAAGCTGAAATTCCCAACGCATATGCATGTCCTTGAAGTCATGTGACCAAAAATATTGCCTTGTTTTTTTTGTTAAATGATGTGGATTGGTGTCCAAGATATTTCATCACTACAACCAGGGGTCCATGTTTGACAGTAATTAAACTAGTAGGGTTACCATCTATGAGAGCATTCCTTAACGCAAGTTTTTTGACGTCATACACGATCGGGTCATCGACCCGGTCGTCCATTATTTTATTCATTTCTGATTTATTTTTTTTGGTTTTATTTTTGTTTTGATTTTTTGAATTTTTTATTTGAGTTTTTTTAAATTTTTTTTGAAAATACGTTCTATAATTGTTTTGAATTTTTAGAATTTGTTTTTAAATTTTTAAATTTTTTTACCAAGAAGGACCCCGAAATTAAGGGTGCACATGGGTTGGGTTCAACCCGAAACCCAACCCGAACCCGACTGGTTGGGTCGGGTTGGGGAGGGGTTCGGGTCGGGTCGGGTTGGAAAAATAAAAAACCTGAATTTTCGGGTCGGGTCGGGTTGAGAGGTTCGGGTTGACCCAACCCAACCCGAACCCGATTTTTTATTTTTTATTTTTTATTTTTTCCCAAATAAACCGGTCGACCGAACATCACTCGGTCGACCGAACATCACTCGGTCGACCGTTTCCAACCCGAAAATTTCGGATTTTCAAGCCACCGGTCGACCGTTTAAGCACCGGTTGACCGAACCCGACCAAGTTTGGGAGAAAATTTCCGAATTCGGGTTCAACCCGATCCAACCCGACCCAACCCGAAAATTTCGGGTCGGGTTGGGTTGAACCCAAACCGGTTCGGGTTGGGTTTTTTCCCAACCCGAAATTAAATTTCGGGTTGGGTCGGGTTGAGGCCCAAACCCGACCCAACCCGACCCATGTGCACCCCTACCCGAAATGATGTGGATGAGAGAGATAGGTTGTTGTGGGTTGTGTTGGGTTGTGGTTTAAGAGGTGAATAATACAGGAAAGAGAAGAAAGTGGGTTGAGGGGAGAGAAAACTGATTTTGAAGAGAGAGAGCTGATGACCAGGTCGTCCAGGTCATGATAAGGGATGGTCTGACTACTAGTACCGGATCCTCTACACTTTGGCTTAATATGGCCAATTAACTTGACTAGTGATGTGTAATATGACTTTTATAACATACTAATTATATGCCAACTGCCTCATTCGACAGTGGTAGATTTGTACGAAATCCGTAAAATTCCCACCTATATATGAATGAGTATATTAACATACTAATCATCAACGTTTTTTTTCTCATCTTTCTCACTCCAACTCATTTTTTTCTCTTTCCTACACTATTCACATTTTAACCACAACCCACCACAATCTATCTCACCCATCCACATCATTTTGGGTATCATATTGGAAAAAAATTAAAAAAAAATTAAAAATCAAAACAATTATAAAATGTATTTTCAAAAAAAAAAATCAAAAACAAAAATTTAAAAAAATAAAAACAAAAAATATTACGACGATCGACGACCCAATTGTTGACGACCTGGTCTCCCCGGGTCGTGGGGGCGCACGCCCCCTCGTTAGTGATGCTCTAAGACCATGTTTAGTCATGACCTGGACGACATGATCATGAGTTTTCTCTCTCTTCCACGTCAGTTTTCTCTCTCACTCACATCAACTTTCTCTCTCCCCAACCAACTTTCTTCACTTTCCTATACTATTCACCTCTTAACGACAACTCATCACACTCGTCCACATCATTTTAGCGTCGATCTTTAAAAAAATTAAAAAAATTCTAAAAAGCAAAAAAAGTAGAAAACATATTTTCAAAAAATAAATAAATTAAAAAAACAATAAAACTAAAGTTTAAAAAATCCCAGTGACGACCGGGTCGTCCAAACCTAGTCGTCCAAATGACCAGGGTTGGACGACCCGGTCGTCGGGTGTCGTCCCTGAGTTGGACGACCAGATCGACAACCCGGTCGTAACAACGGGGTGGTCGCCCCCGAGTGAGGGGGCGACGACCGGGTCGTTGGGGGTTGTCAGGCGGAACAACCTCTGTTAAAGGTGGTCTAAGAACACTTGTCTACCGTTTTTGGTTAAACATACGCTTGTCAAGTCACTCATTTCTAATTCGCCAGCCTTTTTAATTCTTCCAAATGTGCCAATTGCCAAGTTGGCGCATAGGATTGAACAAAAGATAATGAAAACAAAGCTACAGATGGATTCAACTTTACTTTTCTCATTTTCACTTCACGTGTATATGGAACCTTTTCAGGGCTACGGTCACCATTTTAATGATATTTATTGGGAATTGATATTCATCATCCTCAGATTACTTAAATCGTCTTTGTCAACTATCATTTTGCCCTTCACATTCCATTTAATACCTTTTTCGTCATGTCTCTAAAAATAAGGCTCCGGTCTCAGTTTTCCTCACTCTACTAGTACCAATACCAAGAAAATGTCGGGCGAAGTGTCGGAATCCGAAGGGATAAGTTACCCAAATTATTTTTCCGACGGGGGTGTCAGAAAAAAAACGCATCTTTCATGGGTGGGGCATCTGGCTTGAACGCCCCCTAATTGGGAGGCGTCTTAACCAGACGTCCCATTTTTATTTTTATTTTATTTAAATTTTACATGGTGTGTTATTTCAAATTATTTCAAGTTCCGTTGCAAGATTTCAGTGGTGACGGGATAGATTACAGTGAGTTTTTTTGTAAATCAACAAGTATTTCAAACAATCGAGGACGCGACAACATGAGCGAAACAAGTTGCCATAAGAACTGACTTTTTTGGTAGTATTCTCATATATACCACAACGAGTTAGTCAGATGAATTGTTATCTGAGATGCGATCGCAGAAATGAATTGAGATCCCGAGATACAGATATTGCAGTACGGAAGAACATGAAAAGAAAGGGTTGCGGGTGTCATTTTTTGCTAAAGGTGGTCGAGCGACGGAAGCGTGATGGATGAGTCGTAGTTACTGATAATTCTCATGGTTAACACAACTACAACCTTGCAGTTTATCTAGAGGATCACCGACAAATCAACGATCTTAGTTCTGGGGCCAAGAAAATTATTAGTAACATGACTGAAGCATAAACGAAACCGCGTAACATCTTGTTGGTTGTAAAGCAGAAATTCCTGGAGAATAATCCGAATCAGAGACACATTTATAATTGTAGAGAGTACACGAGGATGGTGAAATCTGAAGACAGGAATCCCGCTCAGCAATTTCTGCATCGGGCAGTATCAGTATTTGTGTTGGATTATGACAGATGAAGAAACTAATGTCGTCACCCATGCATTCTTGGCACATTCGACGTCAGTTAAGTTGTTATGCACATACCCTTCGGTAATTTGCATGGATTCAACGTACAAATCGAACAAGTACAAGATGCCTTTGTTCGAGATAGTTGGGGTGACACCAACATGTGGGGATCTTAAGGGGCCCTCTAGTGATCGTAATTAAACAAGATGCGGAATTAAAAACTAATTACGAACTAACAACTAATCATGCAAGGGTTATTCTAAGAGATAGAGAACTTGCAAACCAACGTTGAAGTCGACGCCCGATTTAACGAGGTTCGGCACCCTCCCCGGGTCCTAGTCCTCACTCACAAGCCTCGCTCGTCCCTCGAGCCTCGCTTGTGGTTTCCACTATCCGATCTCCGTTACCGGGCCGAGATCAACGCCTTTACAAACCCGAGCCTCGCGAACAACCTCGCCTCGCCCGTGTCTCCTCTCACAACCCGAGAGGGAGCTTCCTTGAAGCTATTACAACTCTTGTGATTTGGATGAAAGAATGGAATCACAACTCTTGCTAATGACACTCTAACTTTGAGCACACTTGGATTATGATATGGATCTAGGAATACAAGTGGTGAAGTTTTGACTTGAGTGTATAGGATTTGAGCTTTGAAGGTTTGGGAAAGATAGCACAAGGATACTTGATGTTTGGAGAGTGTAGTGCTTTTGTTGTGCTTCTAATGAGGTCCTTATATAGGCTTCAAAGCTCTTAGAGTCGTTGGGGAGTGGGTGAGAAAGTTGACCCATGAAATGTGATGATGTGACAAAAGTTCGGGCAGAATTTGCACGCTCTTCGGTAGACCGTTAACCCAACGGATTACCGAAGATGGTCGTTTCGGTTTACCGAATTCTATTCGGTGAACCGCTCACTCAACTCCAGTAGCTCTCTAACTAGCAACCCTAATATAATTCGGTTTACCGAAACCTATTCGGTGAACCGTTCCAAACTGGACAGTAAGATTGGTAGGGTTCTGTTTATGCTAAGTTCGGTTGACCGTGTATACTTCGGTAGTCCGAAGTTTGCGCGGGTTTTGCGCTGACAAAGCGTGGGAGATTGGTTTACCAATAACGGTCAAGTTAAATAGCCGTTGGTCTCCTAAAGCAATATGATTCGGTTGACCGAATGAAGTTCGGTGTACCGAATATGGATAAGTCAATTTGGCTTTAAGTCAAGATTTAAATACGACCGTTGGAGCAAAGTCCAAAACCGGTCCAGGCTAATTCGGTCTACCGAAGGCGGTTCGGTATACCGAGGTGGTTATTCCAGGGAACACCTAAAGGATTCTACACGGTTGACCGCAAGGTGTTCGGTGGACCGAACTCTACAAGATTCGGTTTACCGAAAAGGGTTCGGTTAACCGTGGGGATACGGGACAGAATCCTAATGTGCTCAAGTTTACATTAATCCTTAGGACTCAAATTATACTACATTACATATTGGTCCAAAGCTTGATTACATGTCTTGAGTCTTTATCTTCTTGTCCCCAAGCTCCTTAGCTTGATTCTTCATCAACCTATTAAGAATATCGCAAGTACACGAATATATATGCAATGCATGTATTCATGTTTGCTTACTTTGATTGTCTAGGTTGATTGATTAAATATAGATTAAGATTAGATTACTTAATCATCAAAACTAAATAAAGATTAAGGCTAAAAAGCAACACAACAAACATGAACTTTCTTATCGGCTAAGCAATTATGAAGGATGATATCGGGCGTAGTTACCGTTGGGTATTGGAGAAGTTAAGAGATCGTGTAAGGTTGTCACTGTTCCACGAACGCAGATATCAACGACATATCAATGTGAGTGAACATGCTCCAAGGCAAGTGATCTAAACTGCTACCAACAATGGTCTCTGTGATATCGGCACTGAAAACTGACCGCCAACTCTGCAGTGTAATACATGCTCTGTTTCGATTATGGCACTTCAGAACCATCCGATCATCACCCACCCAAATGCGTCTAACAATGTGACCGCCAAAACTAGGAATGACACTCCCATCTATAAGACCACCGGGGATCATATCAGTGACGATCCAAAATGAGGGGCATCATATCAGTGACGATCCAAGATGAGTCATCAACCCTCTTCTTGTTGTGAGTTCTGGTATCCACAGGGCAAGAACTTGAATCGCCAGTCACAAACCTACAACTTCTACCTTTCCGAACTACATACTTAGTAGTAGAAGAACTATTATGTCGCCCCCGTCCTCTACCACACGTCTCCTCCCGCTCAAACTCAAACTCCAACCCATACTGCCCCTCATCGTCACCCTCCTTAGAAACGTCATCATCATCAAACGAGTCATTACGTATCTGATGATGACGTGCATACTCTCCCTCCCTCCCAACCGAAGCAGTTATACTCCGTCTACGTGGATGACGAGGAGCTGAATCGTCTAAGTAATCATGTACAACGCGTAAAGGTATTGATTTTCCTTTTCCTCCACGGTAACCCAATGACGATTAATTAAATTTTAGAAATAAAATTTCGTTAAATGGATCTAAAGTACTAAATTCACAAAATTACTAATTATTATTTACTAATTACCAATTATTTCTAATTAATATTAAAAGGGAGGGGGTCTAAGTCAGACACCCACATTTAAAAAAATAAATAAAAGAGGTAGAAATTTTACCGTATTCGAATGTAATGGGGCGTCCGCTGACTCATTTCCTGGTCTCCGAGACATTGTTTTTGATGATTGAGAAGAAAATGAAGATAGAGTTGTGGTGGAAAAGTGAAATGATGAGAGATATAAGTAAAAAAGAGAGAAAGACAAAATGGTAAATGACGCGGACGATTTAAGTAATTCGTGGACGACGTTTAACAATTCAGTATTTATTTTATACGTACAAAAGTGAACAATAATCACATCCATGTTCTCCTAAAGTGAGTGCAATTTCTGTATACCCGCATCAATATTTCTGTTAACCCTCCAATTTCAATATCGTAGGCCATATTTTTCTTATAAAATATATATGCCTACCATTAATATAAAAATAGAAGTTTTACGACGTAAAAAATTAGATACCTAGAAGACTAGTGTTAAAACTTATTCTATATATATAGGCACACACACGCTACATTATGTTTAATGGTATCAACATGAACAATGAATGATAGATGTGTAACGTGACAATTACTCGGTAGTATGTTTTTTGGCATAAGTATAACCTTTTCGTTTGTTAATGATGGTGCTAATTGAGGAGTACTATTAAATCACAAGAAGCCAAAAACAATATATATAAATTGTAATTCTGGAACATTCTTGGAGAAACTGATGAATAAATGATAAATCTCAATCATGTGGGAAGACCACCTACACAACTTTGGTAGCACAACCAATATGCTTAATTACACCAAAGTGGAGGAGATAAGAAGATATATTAAACATAGCTCATATGGGGTCGGATGACTTAATCCTACTTTTACAAGACCCAAATTAAACAGCCAGTCTAGTTGGCCATGACAGGGAGAGCACACCTGATGAGTTGCAAAGATCTCATCTCCTCCCAAGTTGCTGGCGATCATCGTGAACAAACAAGTTAAATGGGTCCTCACCACCACACATGTAAGTTGATCAAATGGGACACGGCTATCTATCTATCTATCTATCTACATGTTGTACTTGATCTTTTTAAAAAAATTCCGACACCCGTAACACTTTGTGAGGCGAGCTGCGCTTTCAAATTGTCCCAATACCGGGTATCCGAGGTTTATTTTTTGTACATACTTGATATTCGAATTTAAAACCTGAAAGTATAATTTCAAGTCCTCAGTCACTTGAACTACACCTGAGAAGGTCCATATTGTACTTTATCGTTTGGCCTATGAGTGATGAATAATTGTGTACTGTTTTTTAGGGTTGGGGAGTGGAGCAGTGTGATGCCCACCTTTGGAGTTTCCATTTGCAACTAACTTCTTTTTCTGTGTCATGGGAGACACTAACGAACACATAAAATTGTTGCTGGTGATGCAACTGCTGGAGCGTGATACGTGAACGTGCCCATGCACTAGGGTGTGGGGTGCAACGTATTTAGGAAAATAGTAACGTCGATAACTCTTCAAAAATTGGAAAACTCTTCGAAAATCAAAAACAACTCTTCGATTTTTTATTTATTTTAAATATAGCAACTTTTCTCAACATATATTTTAATGCATCACCATATGATATGTCTATTTTGGACCGGGGTCCTCTTCAATTCTACCTGAATTCGAGAGATTCAATTCTTTCGATCATAGTCATTCTTTTCACAATGAATGGTAGATGAAGGATTTGTTGAAGACTAGTGCATTTATTATGGTTGGAATTTAACTAGTTATTTATGTGTACTTGATTTTGCAAAACTCCCATCCCAATGGAGTGGAACTTAAGCATACCCTTCATTTTAATGTTTAATGTGGTCCTTTTGAAAATTGATTTAACGTGAAATCAACGCTATATTTCATTATAATTATTTAATTTTGTTAACAATGTACTTTTGATAGATTAATATAAATACAATAAATCTCATATCAATATGAATGTTGATGTGTTATATTTTTTGTCATCTCACAACTTGATTTTAATTGTCTGAAGTTTGTTCTAAAAAAGTTTTTTTTTGATGATGCGAAATCATATTTGTCCTATATATACTAACCATATGTTTCCCACACCAAGGCTTTATTATACACGTACACTTAATTTTTTTTTAAAGTGTACAAATTTTGTTACACATAAACATATTTTTTGTAATTTTAAAAGACAACTCAAATACCATCTATACATGAAGAGCACAATGCACTTAACGTTTCATAATCATGTCACAACAATATAAAAAATGTGAATATTACGCTTCCATTTTTCTTCTACTTTTAAAGTTGATAGTTCATATAAGTATATTATTTTATGTAACTTATTGACTTCCATCATGAAATAAATACAAACAATAATGAGATTTTTGCTTGGGTGCACATCCAAAAGTGGTTTATTGGACCTTTACCACCATGTATTTTTGTATTGCTCCCGAACGTTCACGAATCAAACTAATTGCTTGGGTACATCTCCCTCAGACGTCGTTAACGGTTTCCGTGACACCGTTAGTTGGCTTATGAGATCGTTATTTGTGCCGTTATTTCTTCCCCAACCACGTCAGCCTCGTGGCTGTCGTCCTCGTCTAGCTCCTCTTTGTTGTCCGATCTCTGATTTGACTTTCAGAGTCTCATTATCCACCTCAAGGATGTAGTTGTCTTTGTGTGGCACTCCATTGCCGTGAACACTCCCACTCCCACGTTGTCAGAGGTGTGGTGGTCTCTAGTGGTGATGGAGGACACTCGAGCCTTGTGGACTCTTTGATTCAACGGAACCGTCCAATTGACAGATCCGACGTGGTGGTCTAGTGGCGATGGAGGTCAATCAAGCCTTGTGGTGGTCTCCTAAGACGTTGTAAAAGTGGAGTCTGGGGGAGGTGGATCCGATGGCGGCAATTTCCGGGGATATAGAACGAAGTGAGGGGATGTGGTTGATGTGAGTCTGGATGGTGGAGGTGTGGGAGAGGACCCAGTCGTAGGCGGAGACGAGGTCGGCGTACGCGAGCCAGATGGATCCATCAGAGTCGAAGACGACGGGGTCAGTGGAGGAGCAGATGGTATGGACGAGGAAAGCGTCGATGCCAGAGAAGGGTTGGGGAGAGGCGGCGGCGCGGAGGAGGGAGTCAATGTCGTAGTAGGAGGCCTCGTGTGAGAGGACGTGACACCAACAACATACTCTCAGATTTAAGGACTGAAAACGGCGTCACGATGCAACTAACGGTGTCACGGAAACCGTTAATGATGTCTGAGGGATGTGTACCCAAACAATTACTTTGATTCCTGAACGTTCGGGAGCAATAAAAAATACACAATGACAAATGCCTAATAAACTACTTTTGGAGATGGTCACAAGCAAAATTCCCATACAATAATAGGATGGCCTTTTATGAAACTTAACCTATATTGTGATAAATTAGATTGTGATTCACTATAAATCCACTACTTTTTGAAAAAACCTTCGTCCAATATTCATTGTGAAAAGAATGACTAGGATTGAAGGGACTGGATCTCTCCAAATTTACCTGAATTGGAGAGGGTACTTGTCCGTCTATTTTGGGAGATATATGCAACAATGTCGTAGTAATATGACTTGTGTATTTCTATCAAAATTTAAAATAACTAAATGATATATCTATTAAATTACTTGTAAATGAAGGTAATATGTGACTGCCAAAAGAAGAAGAATATTTTACTACATGAAAGGATATACAAGAGAAATATGCCTAAGATGAAGTACACTAGTGCTTGGTGACTTGGTGAGTGAGCTTGTATGATTCCACTGGATGAAAATAGGGCGAATGTGAGGTACATGTGTGTACATGTACATACAAAAAACTGATCACTATACGTCTTTGGGTTCCGAAAATGGAAATGGAGGACCACTCACTCTATCAAAAATCAATTGTTCTTTTCATCTAATCAAAAAGCTAGCTATAACCAATCGGCCGATCAAAAAGCTATACGTCCAAATGGAAGTGATAACACTTAAAATTAAATTGTAGCTTAAGCTAGTGCTTAATCTGATCAGATGACGCCACGCTATCCCACCAAATCTGCATACAGCTTTCGATGGGGGTTTGGTGCTTAGTTCATGAGGACACACCCCTTCTATTTAATACACACAAAAATGAAGCTGGACAAGTTATTATAATAAAAATAACAAAGAACTTTGATAACTCCCTCTCCATTCGGAATCCAATCGGTGTCATATAAACTTTATATACTTTATATTATAAAGTATATAATCCTTTGGAATAAATTTTCAGCACCACCTGAATAACACGTCGTAGTGCCAAATATGATAGATAACAAGACCATGTGCATGAAACACCATTACATGTCCTAATGAGTCTGAACAAGAACTTATTTCCAAAAGATTAGTATATTCCAATTTTTGTTGCTTACTGCTTAAAGAACATAAGACTGCTGTAGTGACATGGAAAAGGTAATAGCCACCTAAGAGAATCACTAACACTATTTTAGTTTAGTTAAATCATTTTCTAACCAAGAGAGGAACCGTCAACTCTATGGCCCACCATAACATCCATATCGCGCTCTCTACGCACCGAAGTCCATGTTGGCAGACTCAACTCAAATGAAGTACTTGGGATATATTTTTTTTTTTTTTTTGCAGAGCAAAAAAGAAGAGGCATAACCTCTAATTTATTGATTTGCATAAATGTAACCATTTATGCTAACCAAAGGTTTGGTCACACTAAATAACTTGGAACTTGCCCAGTGCAAGTTCAAATTACACATTTATCACATTTCAACCTTTGCCAAACATCAAAACTCTATGACCATAAAGTCATATATAATGACAAAACATCGATATCGCCCGCAACCTCTATTGCTCCCCAACCCTTTATCCGAACTGCCTCCTTCACCAGTCATATGACTTCGCGGTTATGTCGCTCCTCCCCATCAAAGTGTCGTCGATTCCTCTCCATCCAACATTCATAGACCACCACACCTATAACAAGTCGACGAGTGAGGGCATCATATTTGTTGCGTGGTCTTAGCCGTTGCACTCGTGCCAATTCCTCCACGATGAATGGAGCGGGAACCCCATCGTCTCCTAGTAATCGTCTGATTTCATCCCAAACATACCGCACATAGGTGCAGTCCCAAAACAAGTGTGAAATGGTCTCATAGGCGGATTTGCATAGCGCACATCGTGAGACGATACACAGTTGGAGCCGTCGGCGACACATCATATCATGAGTAATGAGTTTCTCGTGGACGACACACCATAAGGTGAGAGCATGCTTTGGTATAAAGCATATATGCCAGACCATGGCTGCCCAAGAGACCTTAGTGCACTCCGACGTCACCCATTTCCACATATCACACATAGAAGGTTTATCCCGAGTAGCTCCTACCCATGTGAGTTCGTCCTCGCTTTGGCCCACTTGGATGGAAAGTATTCTCGCCCAAAGTTGCATGGTTGATATCCTCGCCCAAAATTGTCGTGGCGGTGGGTAATCTCCATGCCCCATTCTCCATGTAATAAGACATATATATTTTGTGGAACACCAAGGTCATACCGTAGTCGCTCCCCGCCTGGTTGAGATATAAGTGGCGGTCCACACCAAGGGTCTTCAAATAATCTAACTGAATTCCCATCTCCTATTTTGAAGAACATCCTCTCGCTTGCGATGTTTCGAGGTATCCTTGCATCGTGAGAAAATGCATAGATACCGATGTTCCCTCCGCCATATGGCACCTTGTGAGTGCGATGGTGGTCTTATAGCGCTCCTTTCGGGCACTATCCATGAACATCTTGGTTAGAGCCTTCATGGTCTTCTTGGGTTTTGAATCCAAGTATTTCGCTTGAAGCGAGTCACCCATGGATGCTAGTATAAGACCGTGAACTTGGTTCTCTTGGTCTTCCCACTTGGCTATCGTCTCTTTCTCTTTATCGGTTGCCTTCTCATTTAATTTTGGGATTTCACCATCCAAAATATGAGATAGTTTTTCAAACCTCAACACGATATTGAGATTGAGTTGCCATTTCATGAAGTTTGAGCCATCATTTTGCAAAGGGTTCTTTTCGATCATAGATCGCACAATTGGTTGGATATTTGACATTTCTACAAAATAAATTATATAGGTTTTAATGCCAATTTTATGTTTTAATACATACATATATATATCGAATATGATATAAATACTGCAAATAAAATCTTGCCCGTAAATGCAGTAATCCAAGATCCCATCAATTGTAATATAGACTAGCTAAGGGCTATCGAATACATTACAACATCAAGGTAAGAAAAACATTTTCTAATCACAACCTTTTTGAATTTTAGCAATATTAGCATCTTCAAACTCTTGTGATTCTTGTCGTTTTAATTATGAGGGAATACGACCTATCCTCGTAAGAAAAAACTTTTTCCCAAAACCGAGCGAGGGCTCTAGGTAATGTTAAGAAAACTTATTTTCATTTGATACGAGATACGTTTATCTATTGTATTCACAACTAAACATACTTGGGGTTCACTAGGGTGAAACACACCTCATATATTTAATTGTGGCACAACAACAGACAACCTTTATATCTCCCACTATTCCCAAAGATAGAGGGAGCTATCTCCCGCTAAGGGCGAGCACAGTATCCCTCGATCAATGGCTGCTAGTGGATGAAATAAGAAGGAAAAATTAATCTTAATTTTTGTTGGACAATTTCATTTATCAACATGTGATTTTGAATTTTAGTTTATCATGCATATTAAAATTTATACACATCCTAACATTCACCATTCATCACATGCATAGCAGAAATTATAAAAACAGAAATTAAACATTCACACAATCCATATCGCGTGAGTTTATATGTTCTCTTTGATCCTTGATCTTTGATCCCTGATCCTCGATCCTCGATCAATGCTCTATTCGGCGACTTCCTCTTGCACCGGAGATGTAGATTTTACAGAAAAATAAACATGCTCCTCACATTCGATAAAAACAAACTAGTGCAAGTCCTATGTAAAAACCTCTCACATGCAAATGCAATTCTAAAGATAGAAAATAGAGAATATGGCTTTTACATACATAAGCCCTTGTATAATAATAATGACATACATTCATAGCTTCTGATTTTGGAACATATAAACTCACAATCCTGCAAAGCAACTCAAGCATCCATGCACGCAATTGCTATAAACTACAGAATCTAATTTATCAATCATCCAGAATTCTCAACAATTCTTTGAAAAATATTTTGAAATCCATTAAAAACATTTTTCATTCATCCATAATTCAAAAATTAATTATGAACCGCTGTCCATCCAATTTCCAATGGAAAGATGAATCGCAGTTTTTCGGTTTTGTTGATTCTCTTACAAAATAATCGTTTATACTTAAAACGAAATTATTGCAAGTTAGACTTATGTCTAAATCATAATTCTAATAATTACATGACATGTTTTAAACATTCAAAACATTTAAAACGAATTATTATAAAGAATTATTTCAACAAACATTTAAAGACCGAAAAACCGGTAAAACGAATTGTTTAAATCCTAGATGGTAAACTAAATTTGTTTACAACCATAAATCATGAGAAAATTGAACCCTATGCTCTGATACCACTGTAAGATTTCATGTTTAATTATACATATATATTTTTCGAATTTTCATGTATAATAAGGATCTATTACAATTTTCTTCGATTTATTTATGCATGCATCAGTTTGTTTTAACAACTAGTTTCAAAAACTTATTAAAACAAACACAAAGGGACTCCGAAATTCATACCTAGAAGTTCTCAAAAACTTCTTGACGTTTCAAAGACGTTGAGGAAGCCAATCTTCGCTTCTCGTTGCGCCGGATGCCTCCGATTGTTCACCGAAACCCTAAACAAGGTTGAAGAGAAATGAGCTAGCCAATCGATCTCCAAACAAGCTTAGAATCTAGCTACAAACCCCTTCTTTAGCCTCTGAGATTTCTCCTTCCAAAGACTTAGAAAACTAAGAGAATTTTCGTGGGTTTTTGTGGTGAATTAAGAGAGAAAATAATTATTGAATTGTGTAACCCAATTAGGGAGAATAAGGACCTATTTATAGGTTCCAATCTTACTCTTAATCATGGCTATTCTTTAGCCACATTTTTCTTTATATTTTCTCTCATAAATTAATTCCTTAATGTATTACATGCACCCACAAAACGTTTGACCAAGTTTGGAGCTAATCCAACCATCAATCAAATTAATCTCTTAATAATCAAAGGCAGAAAATCAATCGCTGTTCGGTTGACCGAGACCCATTCGGTTAACCGAATATGTCACGATTGGTTGACCGAGTACTAGACGGATGACCGATTCTTAAAGGGAAAAATTCTCCTTAACTGATCGGACGAATTCTCGTCTAAGACCGAGTGCCATTCGGTTAACCGAAAATATCGGAACTTAACATTATTCGGTTGACCGATTTTGGTTCGGTACACCGTACCAAAGTTCCAGGCACTTTGGTCAAGTTCGGTCAATCAAATATGACTATCCGTTCCATGTTCGGTTGACCGATCCACAGATCCTTCGGTCGACTGAACCTCAACGGATTACCGAACTTTTACCCGATTTTGCCTTTTTCAAATTTTGGATTTATTTCCAACAAAATTTGAACTTGAGGGGTTTTAGCAAATTCACAACTTATGCAATATATTATCCTATGCAACAATAAATTATTGCACCCCATAATATATGCATCTCATATGAATTTATCATGATTCTAATTATGTTATATATAACATGATTGATTTTACTTGTTCACCACATGTGTCATATTTTCTATAAGAAACCTGACACATCATATGAACCAAAAATCAAGCTTCTTGTTTCCCGGTTTCTTGCGGTGTGACCTATGGGAGGATCTAGACTAAGTTGACAGTGATATTAAGAGCTTAATATCACAAGCTATAAGCGGTATCTAGCTACACATTATAGCTCCCAATTAGTTAGATGTCTTAATTCCACTCGAACCAAAACCCGATCCATTTAGTGATGGAGTGCACCACTTGTGTCCGTCCCTTGCCTCATGATATTAAGAATACACACAAAGTAGTATTGTGTCATCTTTGTATTAGTATTCATTTCTTGATCTCTTTAAGCTAGTTATAAATATGTGACTTAACTCAAATCACATTGTGCACATTATAACTTTGCTTTATCAAGGGGCCCACTAATATCATCACTCAATTAAGAGGGGCAATGATAATCTTTTGACTAACTATCTTCTCCAACAAAAGTTGTACTTAACCAACCAATGCCTTTACACTACACTGATCGATAGTTCAAGACACTGATCTAATTAAGTATTCCCTAAGTGATTAGATATAAGTCTCATATCAAAGGACCAAAGATACAGTAAAATATTAATGACACAGAAACACATTTCTATAATATTTTACTTATTAGGTCTATTCAGTATACAAAAGTAATATTTTCCTCTTTTGCATACCCGTGTTGTCACTCACTTGTAGAGCTACAATGATCTATGACCAACACGACAATCTTAACTCGGTAATTAATGTTCCATGTTAATTACCATGATTGCGAATATCTTTTGTTTTATGTAAACCAATATCTTTTAGAGCTCTACGGTTAAGGACCAAGAGCCTCTTCCTTAACACTTCTAAAAGACGAATAACATAAACAAGGAACAAAATGATTTCTCATTCAATTCATAATAATTGACATTTAAAAGTAAAACTTTTAGAACACATTCCCTTCAATAATGTCATCCGCAAACATGAGGTAGGACACATGAATCTCCCCACATTTCAGCAAACAGAGGCTTCCTTTGCTCTCCTCATAGCGTATCGTTGCCCTCAGCACTTCCATACATAACACAAATAGATAAGGTGCAATCGGGTCACCTTGGCGGAGGCCATTCGTAGATGCAAAAGGTCTGGAATTAGCATCATTCACTGTCACGACAAATGAGGCATTTACACAAGCAGTCATGAGCTTGCGCCACTTTGCATTGAACCCGAACTAAGCAAGTGCGTCATCCAAAAACTTCCATGAGATGGTGTCGTAGGCTTTACGTAGGTCTATCTTCAAACTCATTCACATGGCTCCCTTGCTGGAGTGCATGTTATGACAGAGCTCGTGCGCAAGTGGAATATTGTCACTAATACAACGCCCTTGGATAAATGCACTCTGGTTGTCACTGACTAGCTTTGGTAAGACTTCCTTCAACCTGTTCGCTAGGATCTTGGATATGTACCTGTACACTATGTTACATAAGGATATATGTCGGTAGTCATCTATCGCCACTGGTGTTCTCTTCTTCGGAATCAAGGTTATTGAGGTGTAGTTGAATTGTTTGAGTAGCCTTCCACTCCTGAAGAAGGAATCGACCGCCTTAAACATGTCCCTCATAATCACTTCCCATGCAGCCTTGAAGAATCTCTCATTGAACCTATATGGTCCTGGGGCCTTATCTTCATTGGAGTGCCTTACAACATACTCCAACTCCTCCATGGTAAGAGGCCGCGTGAGACGCTCGGCTTCAACAGAGTTAAGGTTGTTGAATTCGAGCTTCGGCGCAATATGTTTTCCCTGCACACTACAAGAAAACAAATTAGAAAAATGATGGTGGAAGGCCTCCCGCATATGGCCATCGTCCTCAATATCCTCGTCATTTTCCACTATCATACGCACATTGTTGGTGACTTTCCTTACTCTAAGGGTAGCATGGAAGAAGTGGGAGTTTGAGTCGCCCTCTCGTAACCACCGTACTCTCGATTTCTGTCTCACTATTGATTCCTCAATCACCAGTGCTCGTGAGAGGGTATCAATTGCTGCACTCTCTTGCTTCCATAGATCTTCATTCTCCGGTTCCCCCACCATCTCAACCCGAATCCGATGGAGCTCTTCCCGGGCCTCCTTTAGGCGCTCGATTGCATGTCCGAATACTTCATCACTCCACTTCTTCAACTCCTTTTTCACAACATCCATCTTCCCTACAACACAGAACATAGGTGTGCCCCGAACATAAGTCGACCATGCTCTTTTGACAACTCTTGGGAATTGTTCGTGTGATGCTCACGCGTTCACAAAGCGAAACATTCATTTTTTTCCTCGTGCCATGCGCTTCAAGATCGATTAGAAGTGGACTATAATCGCTTAGCTCGTTGTCCCCAACGAAGCAATGGGTATCAGGAAACCCCTCAAGCCATGAGTCTGAACAGAAAGCACGATCAATTCTAGTTTCGATTTGCCTCACCCTATGGGATGAATTCAACCACGTAAACTTTGCCCCGGTGGTCTAAACTTCTAGTACTCGAAGCCCATTGATACACATGTTGAACTCCGCCATAGCCACGGGATTGTAACCACCACCCCCGATCTTCTCCCTCGGGTATCGAATACAATTAAAATCCCCCATGATGAACCATGCAACGTCATCCTTATGTTCACAAAGGTGCATCTCCGTCCAAAGTTCCCGCCGTGCTACATAGTTGTTGTCCCCATAGACCATGGTGATAGCAATGTGCTTTCCGGATGCGCGAATGTACCCCTCTAGATGAATGAGTTGAGTCGTTTCCTTAACCTTCCGCAACTCGTACACATCTTTTTCCCATAGTACTAGAATCCATCCCGAATTTGTTGCTTCACCATTTGATGTCCATTCGTCTTGCCACACCGAATGTACAAATCTTTCAATTCCTCGCTTCTTGACTTTATGTTCAATCAAGCATGCCAAGTCCACACCTTCCCGGTTTATTTTATCTCAAATCATGTACGGGCGCCCCGAGGCTTTCACGCCTCGTACATTCCAACAAAGAAACTTCATTTTGGCGGTGGAGGGGACTGAGGTCCCTTCTTACCCTTACTTCCTTTCTTTTGCTTTGCAATCTCCACTTTTCGCACATGTCGGAAAGTGTCCAAAGTTGGCGATGAGGCAATCTCGAGATCAATCGAAGTTGGGGGAGAGTGCAAAATATCGACCAACCCCTTCCCATTCTGTGATCCCGACCCATCCATCCTAAGTGCACTCATGTATGATTCGTCCATCTCTAGGCCTTCCATATCTCTTTCTCCTCCATCATCGTGTAGAGCTAAAATGTCAAACTTATTCGGGTAGTGTAAGTACTTAGGATAGTTTCACTATTACCTTTCAATTATGCCCTCCAATTGATCCTACTTTTTCAAAATTTCCCATCTTGTTGCATTGAATTAACTTTTGTTCTAACATTTGAAATCATTCACAGTAATTAAAATGGTGAAAGAATTACATACATACATATATATACATGAATTCTCTAATGAGCTCAGGGCTTAATTTTTCTAAATTGAGCCCCCACAATATCTACCACTAATTCCAAATTATAATGTAGATTAAGAAAAAACGGTTATGCTAATGAATGGTGAGATTAACTATAAATAAGATCCAATGGTGAGATTGTAGATGACTTAAATTATATCAGATGAGTCATGGACTTACTAGAACTTGACTATATATATATATATATATATATATATATATATATATACATATACATATATATACACATATATATATATAAATAGCTAAACCCAAATTTTAAGTCTCCATGTGGAATATATAGTGCAAAGCTAAAAGGTTTGTTAAAGTATATAAGCTTAATTAAAGGTAATAAAACAACTAAGCCAATATATTTCAATATTCTGGGCGGCCAACTCGTCTCAACTTATATATACCCCTACAAACCCCCAACGTAACACCATAATCAATCACCTCTCATACGTTCTCACTCAAGAATGTCTCCCATGGATCACCAAAACACTCAGCAACATTCAACTTCCTCTCCACCTCAACCTTTCATCATGGACATGATCAACAACCATAACGATAACAAATCGTTTACTACTCCGCAATCTAAGCTCTCAGTCCTCACAAGCTTTCATGCCGGTTACTTCCGCATAACCATCTCACTAGCATGCCAAGCTTTGCTTTGGAAAGCATTGAGCTCACCGACCAACGACTTCTACATCTCCGTCGATCCCCTTAAACATGTTTCCCGTTCGTTCGCATCAACCGCCTACATCCTCCTTTGGTCCATCTGCCTCGCGATTTTAACAACCTTATCCTTCCTCTACCTCCTCCGGTGCCTTCTCCGATTCGACGCTGTGAAAGCGGAATATGAGCACCACGTTGGAGTAAACTACCTCTTTGCGCCTTGGATCTCATGGCTCATCCTCCTCCAATCCACCCCTTTCATCCACCTCCACGATACGGTGTCCCTTATCCTCTGGTGGGTCTTCACCGTCCCTATGGTGGCTTTAGAGGTGAAGATCTACGGCCAGTGGTTCACCAAAGGAAAGAGGTTCCTCTCCATGGTGGCCAACCCGACCAGCCAGATGTCGGTCATTGCCAACATGGTCTGCGCCCGGACTGCGGCACAGATGGGGTGGAAGGAGATGGCTTTGTGTTTGTTTGCTATTGCTTTCACGCACTACGTGGTGTTGTTTGTGACCTTGTACCAGAGGTTTAGCGATAGAATACCGTCGGCGTTGAGGCCGGTCTTCTTCCTGTTCTTTGCAACTCCTAGCTTTGCTTGCTTGGCATGGAGTTCTATTGCTGGAAGCTTTGATGTTGCCTCCAAGATGCTCTTCTTCCTCTCTCTCTTCCTTTTTGCTTCCTTGGTGAGTTTTCAAATAAATATCATAACCCCCCCTAGCTCTCACAATTTCAACTCACTAATTATTAGAGTTATTTATATAATCAAGGATTTCGGTAGTAAATTTTGACTCCAGGAAGTATGGAAGATAAGTACATATGTTAAAGCAGCTAGTCTTGCATCATATATATTTTTTCAATCAAGAAAAGGAAGTCTACAACTTCAATTTCAAAACGAATCCTTGTTGTAATTAGTTGGCCAAAGGTGTCATTTTATCATAAAAAAGATGGAACGAAACACACGCAAAAAGTAGTAGGAATTAGTTTATAACTCCACCTTATTCTACGTGGGAAAAAAAGGGTATGGTTTTGCACAGTCAGCATGTGGTGATGTATAGATCGCATTGTACTGAAGGCAAGACCACCACGTGGTCATCCATTCAGGTAGAGAATGTCAGACTCATCATGACCACATCATGTCTAGTAGAGAAGACACTTCCTGTGCGAAAACAAGTGAAAAACACATGCAAGCGCATCTTCAAGTCATGTCACGTGCATGTCCCAAAGATGAACAAAGTCACAAAGACAAACCCAACTAATCCTTGTGCTTAATGAATTTCAGGTTCTAAGACCAGTTTTGTTTAAGAATGCTTTAAGAAGGTTCAATGTGGCTTGGTGGGCATTCTCGTTTCCCCTCACTGAACTTGCTTTGGCTTCTATCAAGTACTCTAAGGAGGTGAAAGGTGTTTTCCCAAATGGTCTCATGTTGACCCTGTCGGCTGTATCGGTCGTCGTGATATTGGTGTTGATGGTTTACACGGTCTTGAACTCGAGCGTGATATTGCCATTCAATGACCCTTTCAAAGCGGCATCGGCGACAACAAGCGCAACCGGTCGTGGCGATAGCAGAAGTGGTACTTGTAGTGGTAGTAGTAGAACTGATGGTGTTGACAATGTATAGATTGTTTAGGGTTAATTAGATTCTCATTGATTTGATTTGATTTGTAGGTTGTGAGGCAACCCAAGAGGTAGTGAATGTGCTTAAGGGTAGGGCTTCCCCTTTCTTTGTATTGTAGTAAATTAACAACTTATCCTCTTTGGTTAGTTGATATATTGTAGACCATTCACTATCTGTGCGTGCACCTTTTGACATGTAACTTGGAATCTTGAATTGCACCAAAACCCATCTTTCGTACAATTAGTGGATGTTAACTTTACTTGGATTTGAAAGTGACCTCCGGAACTTTACAGAGTTTCAATCTCTCCTCAAATTTTCAACTCCGTCATTACAAGAAAACCCTTTGAGCGGTTTATGCATCGCTTAGATTGAGTGTTATTGGAGGTAAAAATTAAGGAGTCCTTATACACGGACGCGGGCGTCACGGACGCGCCCTACGTGGCTTCAAAAAGTGGAGGAGTCAGCGTCTACTCGGATTGCCATGTCACGCTTTCCTTCCGAACGCGCCTTAAATTGTTTTAAAATTTTTTTGACGGTTTTCGAAGAAGGACGGTTCGTTTCCAGATTAGACAGCGGCAGACACCCTACGAACGACGGTTCGGATACCGAGGAAGATAACATATTCAGAACTAAAGGGAGACTCTCGCTTTCTTTCTTTCTTACCTGTGAACGTAGGAAGCGCACCTGTGAAGCTTTCCCGACTTTCTTTCCCTGTGAAGCGCACCTTCTAAACGATAATGGAATCTTCAACTCCGGCCGTCGATATCGAACACGTCCCAGAACCGGTGGGTCTCTAATTTTTTCTTTCCCTGGGTCGTTATTTTTTTTGATGAACTTCTGTTTATTAAATTATTGGTTTTAGGAAACCACGTACTACTTCCGGGAATCACGATGCTCCTGGAAGGCCATCCGAAAGCAGTTTGACCGGATGAATAAGTTGGAGAAGGAGGCTTTCCGTAGCACCCCATTCGGTCACTTCCTAAACCTTCCTAACATTACGACGGACAACGAAATAGTCGGTTGGTTCGTCGAGCACTACGATACGGAGGAGGTGGGGCTGAGAATAGGATCAGGGGTAGTTCCCCTTACACCGGAAGACATCGCCCTAATTTTGGGGTTACGTACGCATGGGAAGGCCGTGGTGATGGAACCATTGCGCGTCCAGAAGCGAGACGGGGTGAACCTTGACAACACCCAACTTTTAGTTCATCTCATGGCAAACAGTACCATGGGCGAGACGGAGGAGTACGTTCGTCTCCTGATTTCTTTCATCTTCAACAATTTTTTGTTCTATGATGGAACGCTGCGACCGAAGGAATGGTTCATGCACCCTCTGAGGAACATCAAACGCCTAAGCAGCTACGCATGGGCAAGTGCAGTTCACAAAACCCTGGTTGGAGGCCTCGAGAAAGCAAGTTTAGAACTGCAGGAGAGGAAAAAGGCAGGGAATTTCATAATGAGGCAGGGGAACGTCGAAGGTTGTGTTGCCATACTACACGTAAGTTTTTGTTCCTGCTTCACACTTCCTCTCTTCCTCTCTTTTTGTTTTTGTTCTTTTCGGAATACGATGTGTGTCTGTTCGGAATACGTTGTGAGTCTGTTCGGATTAAGTGGTGGGTCTGTTCGGATTAAATGGTGGGTCTGTTCGGGTTAAGTGGTGGGTCTGTTCGGAATAAGTGGTGGGTCTGTTCGGGTTAAGTGGTGGGTCTGTTCGGATTAAGTGGTGAGTCTGTTCGGAATAAGTGGTGCGTCTGTTCGGATTAAGTTGGGTGTCTGTTCGGATTAAGTGGTGGGTCTGTTCGGATTAAGTGGTGAGTCTGTTCGGAATAAGTGTTGCGTCTGTTCGGATTAAGTTGGGTGTCTGTTCAGATTAAGTGGTGCGTTTGTTCGGATTAAGTGGTGCGTCTGTTCGGATTAAGTTGGGTGTCTGTTCGGATTAAGTGGTGCGTCTGTTCGGATTAAGTGGTGCGTCTGTTCGGGTGAGGTGGTGCGTCTGTTCGGATTAAGTGGTGGGTCTGTTCGGAATACATTGTAAGTCTGTTCGGAATACGTTGTGGGTCTGTTCGGATTAAGTGGTGGGGCTGTTCGGAATATGTGGTGGGGTTGTTCGGATTAAGTGTTGGGTCTGTTCGGAATACATTGTGAGTCAGTTCGGAATACATTGTGAGTCTGTTCGAAATACATTGTGAGTCTGTTCGCATTAAGGGGTGGGTCTGTTCGGATTAAGTGGTGGGTCTGTTCGGAATAAGACGTGTGTCTGTTCGGAATAAGAAGTTCGTCTGTTCGGATTAAGTTGGGTGTATGTTCGGTTTACGTTTAATGTATGTTCGGATTCAGTTGTCTTTCGAATATGAAGGTACGTTGGTATAGTAGTTCTCATTTTTTTCCTTTCCATTTGAAGGTGTGGCTTTGTGAGAAATTTAAATTGAGGGAGCCCAGAACTGGAGTTTTCCCACAGATGAAAAGATGGACGGAGCTGTTTGGGAAACGATTAACCCTGAGGAAATGGGAGGAACGTGGAATTACCTTACATCGGATTTACGACGGCACGTTCGACCTGATGGGGGCTCCATCAATGAGTGAAAGGGAGCTGCAACTTATTGGTCCTGTTCGAAAGAGCTCAACTTCAACCGTCAGTTTGCCAAGGCTCCAACTGGCAGACTGCAGCATTCCATGCGACCCGCTGCTCCAAGAATTGGAGCTGAGTGAGGTGAAGACAAAATGGCTGAGGGCCGAAGCTGCCCTTAAGAAGGCCACAGAACAGGTACACGACCTCAGGGAAGAACTGAGGATTTCCCAGGAAGAGTGTGGGAGGCTCAGGAAAGATATTATATATCTTCGATGGACAGGGACAACTGGAGTCCCTGGTGGGGAGAACGAGCGAGAGCAAGAGGAGGAGAATAGGAAGAATAGGGAGGCGGAGGAAGAAGAAGAAAAAAAGAGGGAGGAGGAGGAAGAAGAAAAGAGGAGGGAGGAGGAGGAAGAAGAAAAGAGGAGGGAGGAGGAGGAAGAAGAAAAGAGGAGGGAGGAGGAGGAAGAAGAAAAGAGGAGGGAGGAGGAAGAAGAAGAGAAGAAGAGGAACGAGGAGGAGGAACGAGAAAAGAAGAAGAGGAAGGAGGAGGAGGAACGAGAAAAGAGGAAGAGGGAGGAGGAGGAATGTGAGAGAAAAAGGGAGGAAAGGACAAAGGAAGAAGAGGAGAAGAAGAGGAAGGAGGAGGAGGAACGAGAAAAGAGGAAGAGGGAGGAGGAGGAATGTGAGAGAAAAAGGGAGGAGGAAAGGAAGAAGGAAGAAGAGGAGAAGAGGGAGGAGGAGAGGAAGATGAGAGAAAAGAGGAAAATAGTGGAGAAGGAGGAAGAGAAGAAGAGGGAAGAGAAGAAGAAGAAGGAGAAGGAAGAAGAAAGCAAGGCCCAGATAGCAAACTGGGTCGCGAAAAGAAAACGCTCGACGGCCACCGTTGAGCAGCAGCTGAAGGAAGGCGAACATCTGGCCAAGAAGAATAAGAAGGAAGAAGAGCAAAAAAGAAAAGATAGAGCGGCTCAAAGGAGCCTGAAGAAAAAAAGGCCGGATGTTGACATGCCTGCATTGGGCACGTTGTCAGTTGATGAGGTCAAAATGCTACTGAACCTGACCGAACCCAACAAGGACAATAGGGAGGTCATCTGGAGAGGCGATATGTGCAGTTTAAAACGCTCCGACCTGAAGGAGCTTATAACGCCTAGGATGGATATTAGCGATGAAACTATCGACGCTATGCTATCGGTGCTCGAAGAAAGACGCCACCCAGAAAAAGTTATATGCATATCCACATTCGAGTCGGGGCGAATTCTTGGAGGGCAAGGCAGAGAAGTTGATGATTTTATCCTCCCTAAAATCGTAGGTGCGTCTCCAACACAGACCGTGATCGCACAACCATGCTGGTCTTCAGGTCATTGGACACTGGTGGTTGTCTATGGCCCGTCCAAAGAGATTTTGGCATTCAACAGTCTCTCTAGGGAGCTAGGCGAAGGTGATGATCCGGAGCAGACTGTAGGCCTACATGAATGTGCAGCAGCGGATGCGGCTGTATACTGGAGGGATCTACTCAAGGTCGACTGGCCCCTGAGAATCCTGAGGAAAGAGAGCCAACAACAACCACCGGGGAGCAACGATTGCGGCGCCTTCGTTTTATACTGGATAAGGTGCCTAATGTTCAATCTTGACCCTACGAAGGAGAAGGACCCCAATACCATCCACTCTATCAGGGGTGAATTGGCGGTCATGTTACTTAGGGATCGTCGGTCGTGTGTGCAGGTCTAAACAGACAAAGATATTTTAAGTTTTGTTTATTTTTTGGTTTACATGTACAAAATGTTTACATATTCAGTTCACAAACTATTTACATGTAAAAATACAAACATTACCAATGTCATTCTTAAGCTAACTTTATTCCGAACAGACAGTCTTCTTATTCCGAACAGACCGAACACTTAATCCGAACAGACGCAACACTTAATCCGAACAGACTCACAACTTAATCCGAACAAACGCAACATTTAATCCGAACAGGCTCACAACTTATTCCGAACACAGTCTTCTTATTCCGAACAGACCCACCACTTATTCCGAACAGACCCAACACTTAATCCGAACAGACCGAACACTTAATCCGAACAGACGCAACACTTAATCCGAACAGACTCACAACTTAATCCGAACAAACGCAACATTTAATCCGAACAGGCTCACAACTTATTCCGAACACAGTCTTCTTATTCCGAACAGACCCACCACTTATTCCGAATAGACCCAACACTTAATCCGAACAGACCGAACACTTAATCCGAACAGACGCAACACTTAATCCGAACAGACTCACAACTTAATCCGAACAAACGCAACATTTAATCCGAACAGGCTCACAACTTATTCCGAACACAGTCTTCTTAATCCGAACAGACCCAACACTTAATCCGAACAGACTCACAACTTAATCGGAACAGAACCACCACTTATTCCGAACAGACCGAACACTTAATCCGAACAGACTCACAACTTAATCCGAACAGAACCACCACTTAATCTGAACAGACTCACAACTTAATCCGAACAGAACCACCACTTATTCCGAACAGACCGAACACTTAATCAGAACAGACCCAACACTTAATCCGAACAGACTCACAACTTAATCGGAACAGAACCACCACTTATTCCGAACAGACTCACAACTTATTCCGAACAGACACACCACTTAATCCGAACACACACAACTTATTCCCAACACACCCACAACATATTCCGAATAGGAAAAACTTATTTCGATCAGACACAAGTAAATCTGAACTGAACTTGTATAACAACCATTTACAGATCAAAACAGATCAACAATTACAAGTTTGACGGTTTTACAAGAACGGGAAAAAACAAAAAAATGTAAATTAAGGAGGAAATTCCTCGTAATACAAACTCATGTCCCAATCGGAGAAATCAGGATCCGCGGGTTTTGGTGCTACTTCGTGAAGCGGCGAAGTAACCTTCATCTTCCACTTTCCCTTCTCTTGTTGGGCGTGTTTTTTATCCCTCTTTTTAATTATCTTCTCAGCTAAAGACACTCGACGTCTAGTCGGCGGTCTTCCTATACGTCTGACCTTTTCCGGATTAAGGACCGATGTACCCGAAGACTCAGGTTCATCAGGTCGAACCAAGTTTTGTGTAGTGTGCATACGTGCCTTAAGCATTTCAATACACTTCACGGCCTCAATATACCTTTTGTGGGAGATGAAGGCTTCCTGTGCGATCCAAACGGCACGACCCATGATGTCGTCGTGACGACGTAGCGCATCCTTCGCCATTACACCATCGTCTGGGTACGTCTTATCTCGATAGCTCCTTCGAATATCCTTCCGCCATCGATTAAGGATGTAAGAGTCTGGAAGCAATGCATTAGGATTCAAGCGTGCAAGTACAACAAAAACGTGGCAGCATAGAAGCCCAACGTGCTGAAACATTCTGCAATCACATGTAAAATTCATGGATGTGTTTTGTACTAGGAAACGTTTCGACAGTAGCTGCTCACCAGCCAAAACACGTTCAGATACCTTGTACTGGAATGTTTCATTCGTATTGAACTCCTCCGTTATATCGCAGTATATCATCTTCCCAATTTGTAACTGCACTTTTTTGAAGACCCCTACGGTATACAACTCGCTCAACTGACTCTCAAATGGATAAATTGAAACCAACTGGGGTTTTTTATGAAGACAATCAAATTCTGATTGAGCTTCCTTCTCGTACTTGTGGCGGAGCGCAAGTTCGTATTGTTGAACAAACTGCTTAAGGGTGGTCTTCGAAGTAAGATACTTGTCGAAGAAGGCGTTCATACTCTCGCTCCTCTGAGTAGATGCCATTCCCGCGAAAAAAAATCACCAACAAATGCAGGGATCCACGACTCTCGGATTGCATAAATGGATTTGAGCCAGCTGTGGTTCTGCAGGTCAAAATCAAGAAGGAAACCCTGCCAATTACGATCAAATTCTGCTGGGGTTTTGGAATCATATACAATCAATTTCAGATCAAATAATATGTGATCCCGATACTGCGTCGACAACTTCACGGGAGCTTTGTTCATTATGTGCCATATACAGAATCTGTGTCTTGAATCTGGGAAGACATTCCTTACAGCAGCAGTAATGGCACCACATTGATCTGTTATTATAGCTGGGGGGGGGTATATCTGCATAAGGGACCCAATTCGAAAGGAGTGAGACATTATTCCGAACAGACAGACTTCTTAATCCAAACAGACAGTCTTCTTATTCCGAACAGACACAACACTTAATCCGAACAGTCAGGCCACTTATTCCGAACAGACATAACACTTAATCCGAACAGTCAGACTTCTTATTCCGAACAGACAGACTACTTATTCCGAACAGTCAGACTTCTTATTCCGAACAGACACAACACTTAATCCGAACAGTCAGACCACTTATTCCGAACAGACACAACACTTAATCCGAACAGTCAGACTTCTTATTCCGAACAGACACAACACTTAATCCGAACAGTCCGACTTCTTATTCCGAACAGACACAACACTTAATCCGAACAGAACCACCACTTATTCCGAACAGACCGAACACTTAATCAGAACAAACCCAACACTTAATCCGAACAGACCCACCACTTATTCCGAACAGACTCACAACTTATTCCGAACAGACTCACAACTTATTCCGAACAGACACAACACTTAATCCGAACAGACACAACACTTAATCCGAACAGTCCGACCACTTATTCCGAACAGACACAACACTTAATCCGAACAGTCAAACTTCTTATTCCGAACAGACACAACACTTAATCCGAACAATCCGACTTCTTATTCCGAACAAACGCAACACTTAATCCGAACAGAGAGACTTCTTAATACGAACAGACAGACTTCTTATTCCGAACATACACTCTTCTTATTCCGAACAGACAGACTTTTTATTACGAATAGACAAACAAAAAAGAGGAAGATATGAAGAGGGAAGAAGGAAAAAAACTTACCGTTCATGCACGACAACCAGGTTTGGAACAACCATATGTAATTTTCAGTAGTCTCATAGGACAGCAAAGCGCAACCGAGCAAAACTGATTCGAAATAGTGATTGACTCCTACAAATGGGGCGAATGGCATGTCGTATTTGTTGGTAATGTAGGTTGTGTCGAAACATATTGCGTCTCCAAAGTATGAATATGCATCTCTAGAACGACTGTCAGCCCAAAAAACGTTGCGTAGTCTTCCTTCGTCATCCATATCTATTACATAAAAAAACATGGAATCAATCTTCTGCATCCTAATGAAATAGTCCTGAAGAGCTTGTGCATCACCAGGTCCCATCTTCAAATTTCTGACTTGGTTTACAACATTCCTGCAAACAGGAACCAGTAAGACCAGACGCAAAATGTTCAACTTCAATTATGTTAGACGGAAAGAACACAAACCTTAAATCTCTTTCGTTGAAAGTCAATTTGTCATAACCTCCAGCCTCGACCACAAGAGATTGCATGGTCTTAGCAGCCGATATCCCAGCTTCATCATTAACCGATATCCGTGCTACGACGGCCTCAGGGACGGTTCGTTTTTGCCTGAGAAATCGCATTTGCTCCGGGTCAAGCATGGGATGGTTATGGTTAAGATCCACAAAGTTAACGTTGTAACCCCTTGCTGTGTTTCCGGATACCCTTATCCGAGCAGTGCATTGTACTCTGCTGGATAACCTAGGCTTCAATTTTCCTTGCCCTTGGTCCGTTGGTGCGGTGCCCTCCTTGGAGCAAGTCAGCGTGGCCCGTATAACAACACCACGATCGTAATGAGATTGTCTTGTCTTAACGCCAAAACCACAATAATCGGCATAGGCCACGTAAAATGCTTTGGCTTCTTCGAAAGAGGGGAAAAACATCCCCTCATGGGGAACGTTTGATGGCTGCTCCACTAGGGAAGGCACGGGAGAGGCATCTTGAGATTGATAACAAGTCTTCTGTGCCGTGTAGGAGCGCCGAGCGCCAAAATGATGAAGGAAGAGAGTGATTTGAGTCGCATTAATGAGGGATGGAGGGAAGGATGGTGGAAATGATGAAGGTACGAAAATAGAGAAATAAAAAAACAATAAACTTTTCATATCCCATCGCGCCAACTAAGCAGCGTCTGCTGAGTGAACTGGCCACATCAGCGCGCGTCCCGGACGCGCGCGTCCACTAAACATTTTCCAAAATTAAGTGGTACCTCAACGGTATTCCATACCTCTTTTTTTACTTCTTTAATCATTACCCACCTGTTTCCCAGAATCTAAATAACACCTAGGAAGAAAGCTAGCTAGGTTTTGTGTTAAGGTTCTGATTTAGAAATTAATTTGAACAGTCTCAAGTAAGATGGACATTGTACATCTCTTTAACATTGCGGTATTTTAGTGATTTCCTTATGACACTAAGATTAACTGATGGTAACAACTTCTTAATGAAAGTGCAAGTGGAAGATTGAAAATGTCTTGCTGGACTTAGGAGTTTTATTATGATATGGGCCATTTCTATTTACACATCTCTAAAAAGTATTTTAATTTTCTCACGTAACCTAGCATTCTAACTGAATGGTTTTAACGACAAATTAAGATAAATACGTATCCGGCTTGAAATAGACATTTTATGTGCGTAAGGAATCTATGATATTTTCCCTGGTTAAATTTTCATTTGGTATGCTCATAACTGGTAATTATTTTCTATCATAAGTTTGCACGTCTTAAATAAATATTTGGGTGGAAACTGCTAATACTGACTTCTTGAACAAGATAACAAAGCACCACCACCATTTAATTAGGTTATCACTTATCACTTACATTATCCGTCATTACAGAACTTTGTAAGATGGGGAATATCTATGATGCTAGTTACATATTCCGTACTGGATGTTTAAATTCCCGGTCAACAAATCAATAAGATATCTTACCAAATTGATATATTGAACTTGATTTTGAACAGGGTTGGTGGAGACTACTGCGTGGAAACCAAGATGTGACTTCTAGACATCAATATGTTTATTCAATGGGCATTCCATTCCACGTTGATTATAGTAATGTCACGAACATAATTCGAACAACTACCGCAAATGGTCCATCGCATATATGAAATGATGGCATACAAATAACAATTTGAAATCTTTCTAACTTACTAGCTAGTGTCATTAAATTACTCCAAGAAAGTTAGCCTTTTAAATTACGTTTACTTACCCTTCTAAATTACCCGTCTAAATTAGATTGTAGAAGAATATCTGTAACGTCCCGAAACAGCGGAAGAAATTTTTCAAATTTAAAACATAAAGATACGACCGTCAACGGTCAACAAGAGCACGTTACTGGAAAGGTCAACTGAATATATATATATATATATATATATATATATATATAAAATATCTCCACGTGGAAGTCATAATACAGAGTGTCAAAAGAGTGATTACATACTATTATATAACTACTGTAACCACTACCTCTACAAAAAGATAAGATGACAGGACCCGATTCCGGAGGTACTCCCCTCGGTCACCACCAACCTACGACTGTCTGCTCCCTGAAAATGAAACACAAAATCTGCCTGAGTTCCCGCAAGGAACCCCATATGCCAACATCTCCTATCATAAACAGAAACAAATATACGAAAAGCCATGAATGCACATGCAATGCAAATCCGCCTCGGGCCCACTGACTGCCTCCGCTCTCCAACACAAGGAAAGTGCATCCCCTCCCTACACAAGGAAGAAGGTGTCTCTCGGCCGCACAGGCACAAGTGACCTCGCTCTCCGACACACGGAAAGTGCAACCCCTCCCTACACAAGGAAGAAGGCATCTACCACCCACACAGGTATGGAAGGCATCCCTCTGCCGCACAGGCTCAAGGGATCCAACAGAAATACGCTCTCGTCGTAGGTGAAATCCGTAGCTCTGAGGTCCGGTGATCGACCGTGGGCTTGGCAGCCGGTAGTCGCCTATGCTCGACGTCTCGCGTGTGGATACATCCACCAAAGAATATAATTCGACCCACCAGTCGAACAAGGTCAATCTAGCGGTCGACCGTTTGGAAGGTCTATGCTATACATTTTATATACATATATATCCTGTCGGTCGAACAGGGTCCGTTCAACCGATAAGAAAGCCTGCCTGAATCCTGCCCATTGCATTCGGTTGACCGAAACTCTTCCGGTCGACCGGATCAACAGGCACTTCACTACAGGAAATCTGCACGCGGTCGGTCGACCGGATCCAGAGCGGTCGACCGTTTAGATGGTCAACGCTCTTGACCGGCTTTGTGCAGTTCGGTCGACCGAGACACACACTCGGTCGGCCGAAGGTCTGTCTAACCTATCTACTGGGATTCGGTCGACCGAAAAACCACCGGTCGACCGGCTAATATAACCCTTAGATTCCCGCTAAAATTTGGCATAAACGGTCGACCGTCACACAGACGTCGTTCGACCGTTTTCGGGCAGTAAGTTAATATTCATAAATATCGGTCGACCGACCCAACTACCGGTCGACCGAACTACACATTTCTCCTCTGGACAGGCATCATTTAGACGTCGTTCGGTCGACCGAACAACCAATCGGTCGACCGAACAGAGCGTCTTCAACCTCCGTCCAGTCGGGTTTTCGCCAGGGAAACGGCACCAACGCCGCCCCCTACACTCCCACACCTCTTGGGGAGTTACTATGAAGACTTGGCATACCTTTCACCGTGGAGAAGACGTGTGCGGCGAGCTCCTCCTCCTTCGGCGTCGCTTCTAGCTTCGTCTCCCTCTTTCCTCCGTTCTCGTCGCTCCTCCCTCGCTTGCGTCTCCACCACGTCGCCGGAGTTCTTCTCCCTCCTCCTCTGGTCGCTGGGATGCAAGAAGGAAAGGGGTGAGTTGGGTGGAAACACGAATGGAAACCAAAAGAGAGAGAAAGAGGTGAGTTTTCTTCTTATACACAACAACCCATGCATGCCTCCTCCTAAACCCTAAACCCCATCATCTCTCCCCTCTTCCCCCATGCAAAACACATCACACCCATGCCTCCACCCTAATTTCGTGGGTTTAACCCCCAATGAGGGATTAGGTCTTAACAATATCTGAGTAATTCAAGTCTGCTCGCCTGAATAGATTATGCTCATGTATCTAGAAGAGTGCACAATGTCATGTTCTTCCAATTGACAAGAAAATCTCATAGTTTGTCGTATGTTAAGATCGACAAGAGCATTTTTTTTAAAAATCGACTATGTTTTAGTCTTGCATTTTGGTCCACAGATTGACCAACGTGCGGATACGAAATATTATACAGTTACATGAAACCATGCGCACAACATCAATTAGTGGCCAAACCATGTAGAGTTTTCACGGCAATGAATATAGCATGTCATTGCAAAGTAGAATAAATGATTGAGAAAAAGAAGAGTTGGTCGAGAAGTTTTGTTTTATTTACAATTATATTTAGAGCCGTAAATGTGCGGTTCGTGGACGATTATAGGGCTTACACATGAACCTACCCGCCTAATTAAACGGTTCGCGGTTCGATTTCAAATCCGTTTATTTTCACCTCTACCCATGAACCTACCTGTTTAATTTAATTAAACGGTTTTGGACGGTTAAATGATTATATGGTTAAATCTTAATGGATACTAAATTCGATATAAGAATTGGGTAAATGGTTAAATAGATAAAAACTTGTTAAACTTGCTAAACACATTGTAACATCCATAATTTTATAATCAAAACCTCTAAAAATTCATAATCTAAACATCCACCAATTCATATAAAATAACGTCAAACATCCACACATAATGACAATAATAATACAAATAATTATATGTATATAGTATATATAAGAAAATATTATATATATTCATTATGTTTCACGGTTAAACAGTTAAATAGACGGGTTAAATCATGTAACATTATCCGCTCATTTATTAAACGGTTATGATTTTCACAACCCTTATCCGTCGATTTATTAAACGGTTATGATTTTTACAACCTATGACTCTATCTGTCGGTTCGGTTAGAACGGTTAAACATTTTTTACCCAACTCATTTACAACCCTAATTATATTCCATCATTGTTGGACTCTTTGAAGTTTAAGGCAGCAAGAAGCGTCATACACTGTAACGTCCCGAAGACAGCGGAAAATTTAAACAATAATAAAGACCGTCAATGGTCAACACCGGGCACGTCACGGGAAAACAAACCAACATATATAATATATATAAGATATAGATCCACGTGGAAGTCAAAATATACATAAGAGTCAACTGTGATTACAACAAAATGTATACAACGGGTAATCACTACCTCAACAAAAAGATATACAAGGAAGAAAGGATCAGATCCCGGGGGCACCCTCCTCGGTCACCACCTCGACTCTAATGCTGCTCGCCACCACAAGGGTCAAGTCAGTCCACCGCTGCCTCACAAGGGTCAGTCGGCACCACTGCTCCCCAAAAGTGCAGAAATGAACCATGGCACTACGCCGCCACCCCAGGAGCGAGTCAGCCCGCCAAATGCACAACTCGGGCCAGACGACAGCCGCTGCTCCCCCAAGAGCCGCCAGACGCGCACCCTGCCAGAACATCCTCGGCCTACTGACAAACCCCAGCAAACAGCCCAAGGTTTATGGCACTCATCTCTCACACCCCGCTCGATATGAGAGGCCAACAATAATACGCCTTCGTCGAAGGTGAAATCCGTAGCTCCCAAGGCCGATAATCGACCGTCGCCTCTGAGCCGGTAGTCGACCTATACTCAACGGATCGCGTGTGGATAAATCCACCAACCTGCGGCAGATCGGTCGACCGCTACAAGCACGCCGGTCAACCGGTCCTCCGCACAGTACTCGGTACTGTACAAACAAGTGTATCGGTCGAACCTCGCCAACCGAATTACCGACCAATCGGTCGAACAAAAGTCATCTAGCGGTCGACCGTTTGGAAGGTCTACGCTATACATTTTATATACATATATATCATGTCGGTCGAACCAGGGTCCGTTCAACCGATAAGAAGGCCTGCATGAATCCTGCCCACTGTATTCGGTCGACTGGAACTCTTCCGGTTAACCGGATCAACAAGCACTTCATTACAGGAAAACTGCACGCGGTCGGTCGACCGGATCCAGAGCGGTCGACCGTTTAGATGGTCAACGCTCTTAACCGACCTTGCACAGTTCGGTCGACCGAGACACACACTCGGTCGACCGAAGGCCTGTCTAACCTATCTACTGGGTTCGGTCGACCGAGACAACACCGGTCGACCGGCTAATGTAACCCTTAAATTCCCGTTAAAATTTGGCATAAACGGTCGACTGTCACTCAGACATCATTCGACCGTTTTCGGGCAATAAGTAATATTTATAAATATCGGTCGACCGACCCAACTACCGGTCGACCGAACAATACATCTTCCCACTGGACATGCATCATATAGGCGTCGTTCGGTCGACCGAGACAACACCGGTCGACCGAACAGAGTGTCTTCAACCTCCGTCCAGTTGGGTTTTCACCGGAGAAACGACACCAACGCCGTCCCCTACACTCCCACACCTCTTGGGGAGTTATTATGAAGACTTGGCATACATTTTTGGAGCTCGTGTATGCCTCCCAAGCTTTGGCAACCTCAACCCAACTTCTTCTCCTTCTCCTCTTCTTCTTCTTCTCCTTCTCCTCCTCTTCTTCTCCTTCTCTCCGACCTTCAGTCCAAAGATTGTGTCTCACACTCTTTGGAATTTGATAAGGAAGAAGAAAACGTTTTATTTAACCTTACACCTCTACTTATAGGAGAAATCAAGTTTTATCTTTAACTCCACCTCCAAAGCGTCCAACCATAACAAGCCACCCCATCTCCCCAATCTTATCTCCTTACATCTACTGTAACATGCTTAATTAAGGCTACAGTGGGAAGATGTATTGTTCGGTCGACCGGTAGTTGGGGGGAGCGGCTTCCTCGGACGCCCGCCCCATGCGGGGGCGTCTCCCTCGGACGCTGACCACTTTTTTAAATTTTTTTTAATACAAATAAATAACGTAATGTTACCATATACGGGTACACCGGGGGAACTGCTGGCTGCTTGCCTGGCCTCCGAGACATTCGTAATCTTCTGTAGTAGGTATAGGAAGAGAAAGTTTTGAGAAAAGAGTGAAATGGTGAGATATATAAGCAAAAATAGGACGAAGGGCAATTTGGTAATTTTAAGGAACGATTTAAGTAATTTGGTAATACATGCTTAACAATTCAGAAATTAATTCAATGAGACCCACAAATATTGTTACGTTAAATATTCTTGTACGTTCAAACTTGAAAGATGTGCCATGCATGTCTGTAGATTATCGAACTTGCTCGAGGGCGTGCAATAAGATATTCAAGTTTTATTATAGTTTCTTTAGCCTCCGGCAATTTGCGTACGTAGCTGTTTTGTCACGTAGAATCTCTTCCAAGATATGGGAAGAAGTTCACTACACGTCTTTAGTGCTTATGTAGGTATTGATCTATCATCCTTCCAACAATATTTGGTCTGTCCCGAGGGAACTTAATTTTGTCATTAATATTATGACATAGTAGTTATTGTTTACAGTAGATTCCTACGACTCGGTCCATTACATTAGCCCATGTATTTATTGATACCAAGTAACTGTTAAGCCCATTTGTAGCCCATCATAAAAACTATATTCCACATTTTATCCACATTTTCAAAAACTCTCCACTATCGTACTCGATTTCTCAACACTCTCTCGTCCGTATCATGTTTTTTTTACCTTCACACTCTAAAATAGGTAAAATCAACACAAAAAATATAAAAAATAAATTTTTATAGAAAAAAAATAAAAAAGATTTTAAAAACATATTTGTAATGATTTTTTTTAAAAATTAGAACCTATGAGCTGGGGACACGTGGGTTCCCAACCCATTCGATAGGGCGTGCCCCCGACCCTAGGGTACGACACGCCCCACCCCATAGTGGGGCACGAGATCAGGCACCCAATGGGGCGCCCGATTTAAAACCCACGGTAGTGGGTGCTCTTAAGATGTTAGTATGAATCTCACTAATATCCTAATAAAAATGGTGTGAGTTAGGGGAGAGCAAAACATGATCCAAACCGGGTTTTGGACCAGACAGGTCGGTCCGGAAGTTGTGGGTTTGGTCCGGTCCGGTTTGGGTTTCGGTCTGGGAGATTTTCAAATTTCGGGTTTAGTTCGGTCCGAATCGGTCCGATTTTTTTTAATTTAAAAAAAATGAGTTTTGACCGGACCAAACCGATTCGGACCAGTCCGGTCTTCGGTCCATGAACATCCGGTCCAGTCCAGTCCCAGATAAAAATCTGGTAACAGGATGCTCTCCCTAGTTTGAGTTATCTCCGCTTTGGAATCATTAAAATAAAAATTACTTAACCAACAACTAATTCCGGAGGTGTAAAAGACCGGCTGAAAGGCGGGAAGAAGAAAAGAAGTGGCGCATTTCCGTTGCAATCCTTCTCCTCCAAATCCAAACCCAACCCCAACCCGTTTCGCCTCCCTCTCCCCCGGGGAAATGATCCAGCTCCTGTTCACAGTTCTAGGGGCGGCGGCGGCGGTGTTGCTTCTGTTCAAGCCCCCGATGCGGAGGCTGGTGGTTTGGGGTCTGGACCGAATCAAGCGGGGGAAGGGGCCGTTGGTGGTGAAGACCGTCGCGGGGACGGTTGTGGTGGTGTTGGTCTCCAGTGTTCATAGCATGGAGAAGATCCGGAGGAGGTCTGAGAAGGGTGGCGCGATGGACGACACCGATCGGGTTGTTTGGAGTGCGCACCTCCTCGAAGCATCGCTCACGGGTGCGTTTTTAACTTTCAGGAAGTTCGATTTTTTTGGTTCTGTAGATGATGTGTTGTTTTGGGGATGAAATTTAATTTATGTCTGCTACTTTTTAGAATGGTTTAATCAATGGAAGTGGAATTGTTTTTTGATTGAGGGTCTTTTGATGGTTCTACTGCTACAGAGTTATGTTCTTTGCTATGCATGTTGAATTTGGTTATATTAGAGATGGAATTGGATGACGAGGACTTGTCTATCGTCTATTATTTAGGTTTAATGAGAAAAAATACATCATCTACTTATATGTCCTAAAAAATATCCAGAATTTAAATTTCCAGTATCGTGACTAAAACTGATGCAAGATGTTTCTAGTTGTACCATGGCAAAATTAGGAGCGAAAGATTATGGTTGGGGTGTCGAGAACTATGGCAATGGCAACCACCATTATGAATTCAGTAAAGCTACACATGCTCTAGATGATCCAAATGAATCATGAATATGAATCTTATCATTGTTAGAAAATAGAGAGCTAACGAGTCATCTCAATTCTCAAAGGAAATAATGTTGCAACTGAGGGGGTTATGGCGATGAGGCAGTGCCTACAGGCGATTAGAGCAATCATCCAATGAAATGTGTTAGATGAACTGTTTGTAAGACAACATCCCCTTGAATTATCACTGCTTCTATGTTACACTCATCACCAATTCACCATGACAATGAACTTTTGTAATAGAAAGAATAAACTCTGTTTATATACTTTTATGAGTATGTCCAATGATTCAAACCACTCAAAGTGGTTGTGACAGCAGTTGCATCCTGACCAGCTTCCCCTTGACAAATCTTCTTAATTAGAATTTGGTACAAGATGTGGTCAACATGATATGAGATGCATCTTATCCATATGTTATTCCTAAACGAATTCTGAAGTACTTAAAAGTTTGAATAAGAACAAAATATACTACCAAAGAAAGACTTGATGCTTTTTTGGTCGGTGAGACATAATACTACCATCATAATCAACATTAGCTATTGTGCTATGGATTTTGTACTTTATATTCATTTTGATATTCTTATTACAATATAAGTCCATGTTTATATTTTCTTTTCATATTACGCTATACTGAATCATTTAATTTATCAAACTTCAAGTAACTACAATTTACTGAAAGGAGGATCCTAACATCTTTGCCTCCACAGGTCCATTTGAATTTATTTTTAGGCATATTGAACTTACTTTTTTGTTAATAAAGTTGCACTCAATCCTATTAGGAGATATTTAAGGTGATAGGATGCCTTAAGCCCTTAACCAAGTTGGCTGTGGCAAGCCCCACATGATTGGGCTCTTCGACATTTATATCATGAAACAAAAGGAAACGATTCATACTGAAATCACTATACAATTTATCACCTGCATATGGTTCCATTCACATTGGATTGTTATAATTCTTACAACTTGAGGGTTGTTTATGGCAGTTTCGATGCGTGTCATACTGTCATGTTGACTAGTAGCTACTAGTGTGGTTCTACCATTTGTAGGTGGAACTACAAAAAAAGCTTTTTAAAGGTTAGTTTCTAGTTCGGTGTCAGGATGAGGATTCAATTCGTTTAGTTGTTCACTATTTCCTTGGATGTATAGACTAGTAAAATACATCAAAAGGAGCATTTGGTTCTTTCATTTGATGTTGCCTGATCCATTGTCTTTCAGCAGCTTGAGCTATGTGTTACCATGCAGCAACATAGAATCACCAAGTCTTTCAACTAAACTGGGTCTAAAAAACAAATTTTTGGCATGCAATGTGCTTAGCCCAGATGTTCATTACATGTTGGCTGTGTTTGCAGGGTATTCCTTGTTCCTTGCTCTGGTTATCGACAGGTTGCACCACTACATCAGGGAATGTCTAGCGCTAAAGAAGACTGAGGAGGCTCTGATGATGCAGATCAAAAGATGGGAACTCCAACGAGCTAAAATCACGTGACAAGAAAATTGCAGGTCTGAAGCAAAGGATCACAGAGTTGGAATCTGAATACACTGCAAAAACACAATCCACCGAGGATCCGAAGGCGAAAATAATGGCTATGATGAAACAATCCGAAGGTTTCCATGTCGAATATGAGAACCTCTTAGAAGATAATCGGAGCCTCCAAGATCAGTTACAGACAATAGCCCAAATATATTAACGCTCAGAAAGAAAAAAAAGATTTGTGAGCAAAAAACTTTGCAATGAATGAGATTGGGGTTCTGTAGAAAATCGAAACACTTTTGTAAACGCAGAGAACTTAGAAAAATTAGGCTTACTTTCTTCAATGAAAATTGTTTTTTTCACTGTAGCGATGTTAATTAGCTGATCTTGTGGGGGCTAAAGTTGGGCTCTATTTGTAATGTTATCCAAGTGGATTGCCTTAACATTGGGGGTTTACGAAGACTAAAGATTAGAAAATGCATCTCAATGTAACAGATTCATTTTAAGTTTAAACACAGCATCTCAATGTAACATATTCATTTTAAGTTTAAACACAGCAATGTAGGAAACAGCTTTATTAGCTTGATAAGCCAAGAGTTAGGTTCGTAGCTCGACGTCTGTAAAGTTGAATGTTTTTAACTTTGTCAGCGTCACCAGACATCACCCCGAGTTAGCTTCATAAGAAAAGAGGAATTTTATAAATTGTTATTCTTAAAACACATGATTCCTCCATTTTCAAGTAGCGGTGCTTGAAGTAAAACTACGGTCCATTTGGTTTCTACATTCAAAGTAAACTTTTAAGTCTCACTAAGCATCCAAAAACCGTTTATTTGGTCTCACATGAAGTTCAAAGATTGGTTCTAGACAACTCCGTTCATTTTTTGTTGATTTAATAGTCCATCTCAAATTCTAGTTTCTTACATAGGAATTGAAGTCTCACTCAAAAGGTCCAAACCTCACAAGTATAACGTCACTCGCAACTACGACTTTCAAAACCAAATGACAATCCTTGAGCGTCCCAAACAAACCGTAAACACAATAAAGTGGAAGAGGAGAAGAACTCTCTTATTCCAGCCCCATTCCCAATATGTTACACGGAGATGGAACTACGATTCTAAATGGGGGCGGGTTTGACCTCTCATCCTGTTTAATGCATGTTGCAGATAAAAAAATATTATCTCCTAACCTGCTAATTGCAAAATAATCGAGGTAGATTGCGATTTTCTTGCAACTCATCTCACATAACCTGCAACTCACATAACTCAATAATTTATACATGTGTTTGTTTTGTATTTAGATTTGATATTTTTGTATCTGACTTTAAAAACATATATCAATTAATTTTTTCTTGATTTTTTGTATCTACCTTTGATTAAAATGTTAAGAAAAATATATTAATTTTTTTGTATTTAGTTTTGATCAAAAAGTAACTCGCCAAACTCGCCTAGTCCACCGTGGGGCGGATTTTTTTTACACCCCCGTTACACCCATAAATTGGGTACATGGACATAGGTAAAATTAGCAAAACAACCTTACAATTTTTGAAGTTCGTTAAACACACTATTAAGCAAACTCCACCAAAACCCCACTCCGAAGTCCGAACCACAAAAATATAAAACCCCATCTCCTCCCCTCTAGGGTTTTGCCCCCTTTCCTCCTCCACCCCAATTCCTCAACCATGGCCGTCTCAAACCCTAACCTCCCCCAAACCATCTCCGCCGCCGTTGACGCCCTCCTGTCCTGGATCGAGTCCCAACCAAAGCACGCCAAGTCCCAACTCCTCGACCACGACGAGCCGATCCACCTCGTCCTCACCCTCTCCACCATCCCCCCCAAGTCCCGCACCAACCCCTCCCTCGTGCCCCTCCCCCACCCCCTCCACTCCTCCTCCTCCGCCGTCTGCTTCTTCGCCGACGACCGCCCCTCCTCCTCCGCCCTCCCCGACGTCGTCCGCCACAACATCGACTCCCTCTCCCTCCCTATCTCCGACGTTGTCCCCCTCTCCAAGCTGAAATCCGACTACATCCCCTTCGAGGCCCGCCGGAAGCTCTGCGGCTCCTACGACCTCTTCCTCGCCGACCGCAAGATCCTGCCTTTGCTCCCGAGGTTAATTGGGAAGACGTTCTTCAAGAAGAAGAAGCACCCGTTGCCGGTGGCTGTGGGGAGGAAGGGGTGGAAACAGCAGATCGAGAGATGTTTCGGGTCGGCGTTGTTGTACTTTAGTACCGGTACCAGTTGTTTGGTTAAAATCGCGAGGTTGTCAATGGGGAGGGATAAGATCGTCGAGAATTTGGTGGCGGCGGTTGAGGGGGTCGTTCGGTTGGTGCCGAAGGGCTGGAGTAATGTGAGATCGTTGTGCATTAAGTCAGAGGAGTCGGTCGCGTTGCCGATTTATCGGATGTTGCCAGAGATTAAGATGAAGATTGAGGTGGGGAGGAAGGAGGAAGAGAATGTGAGTGAGGTGGATGATGGTGGGGAGGAAAAGGAGAAGGGGAAGGAGAGGAAGGTTAAGAAGGTGGGGACTAAGAAAGGGAAGATGAATCAGATTAGGTATATGGATGCTGATGTTGAGATTGACGGTTTGAAGTTGGATTCTGGTGGTGATAGTGATGGGGAGGAAGGTGCTGAATTGGAGAGAGAACAAGAGGAGTTTACGGACAATAAGAAGACGAAGAAGGCAAAGAAAGTGAAGAACGTGAAAGTTGCGAAGAAGAGGAAGACAGCTAAGAAAGTGGAAGAGACTGACAATTTTGTGGTGGAGGAAGGAGTAAAAAAGAGGAAGATGAAATTGTATAAATCAGAGGCTAAGGAAGTAGAAGGAAAGAAAAGTAAGAAGGTTAGGGCCAAACAGTAAGTTCGATTTTTGTTTAATTTTTAATGTTTCACCGCTACTAATTTGTATCTGTTTGAGTAGATGCACTGTTTAATCAATTTTGTTATCCTTTGATAGTTATATTAATATGCCAAACAGCAATTTTTCAGCTATGAAATTTTCTTATTTTGTGCCAATTATTTGTCTTTATGTTCCCAAATTGTCTGTTAACATATTTTCCCTTGTAACCATCTCTCTCAGTAGCATTGGTGTTTACTTGAAATCAATTTTTCAGTAATCAATCCTTTGATATGTTTGGGTAGTTTTAACTCCGCATTTCCCGATTGGAAACCTTATTTCATGATTGCTTCTTAAGTCCTGAGTGTCAAAGTTCTGAAAATGTTGTTAGCTTCTACTCTAAAGTCCAAATTCCGACTTAGTTGCATTTTTTGCCTCCTTTAACTTTGGCTTCTTGGTCTTTTTAGTTTATGTTTCGGTCTTTTTTCTCATTTTGAAACTTGCAATCATAACCACATAGTGGATTTTGTAGATCACCCTCACAGCCTTATTTTGTTAAACATGCATCATACAATTTTCTTCTAAACTTCTAACTCCCATTTCCATCAATCATCCAATGCTACAATTTTGTCCATAAGTCATGGATTCATTATCTTGATCGACTAATTCCCACATTATGTCATGCATGAAGCTTCAACATGTCCTCCGATGAGTTCGATGATTTGACCTAATTTTGCATCAGGTCTCCAACCCTCCATCCAATATTCTTTACTTCAACAACTCGAGTCTGTATGGATTTCTCTTGCCTATTGAAATTCATGGTTATGGAGTTTCCCATCGACTCTGTTTTGATTTTTTTTTTGAGTTTTATTCGGTCTATATCAGCATGACTGGTGTTCAGTCATGCACCATGTCATTCTTGTGATTCTTATATATCCTATAAACATATAAAGTTGTTTATTTTGGGTTTGGTCGTTAACCATCCAAATCAATAAGTGGCATCTTCTTTATATGACAGTTTCGCCCAATACATTATTTGAGCATAAGGAAAAATCTTCAAATCACTTTAAAAGAAAACTGAGACTCACTCCACCTGAATAAGTAAATGCTTTAGATTACGCAAAGCAATCACATTTTATCTCTTCTTTTATAGCAATCCTTTGTTAATATTGCTGGATTAGGACTTTTCATAATATTATTTTTGTGTATGGCTCTTCCATGGAATTTGTGGTCTCATGGTGCATTGATTCTATTGTTCTCATTTCTCAACCATGGTTTGATTCGTCTCCTATATGAAGTTGTGGGCACTTCCATTTCATATACTTTCATTTTTGCTCTCTCCTAGACTTTGTATGACTTGTTTGCATGATAAATCTGGTCCTTGTGTGAGGATAAATTCCCAGGCTATTTGAGTTTTTTCGCTTGCAGATACCCGCGAAAGGTTTATATTGGTTCTTTACTATCGTGTTTTCTTAATTGTCCTAGATACTCCTCTAAACTACTCGCAACTGCTTGTATACACTTGTCGTTAACATTTTCATCAAATTCCATTAGAAAATTTGCACATGCTCAGGTAGCACTTTTTTTTGGTTTTAATTGAAAAAAACAAGGAAAAAAATAAGAAAAAAACAGGAAAAACACACTAAAATGCCCCAAAAATATAGAAACAGACATTACATGTTTGAGCTTCAAAAAGACGACTAGTTCACTTTGAATGTTGGAGTTCTTGAGTGTCGGAATTCTTGAACACCAGAGTGGTGGAGTTGGGAGTTTGGAAGAGTTTGAGAATGAGAGATTGAAAAAGTTGTAGGAATAGGAGTAGAATGAAATGGGTGAGAATGAGAGTATTTATAGAAATAAGCAGGGGAGGGGAGGGTTTAAAATGTTTTTTTTTAAATTGTTGCAACTGTAGCAACTGCCCCTGTAGTAGCAACGACTATTTTTCGTGCCCTAGGTTGTGCACAGCCCATGTGACACCGCACACCCTTCAGTGCGGGTGACCGCAGAGGTGACCACCTTTGTCAAGCTTGTCCACGTTGGACTCCCTGACGAAATCACCCCAATCAGTTCACCTTCGTTGTCAAAAACACCAAAATCCACGTCAATCCGCCACTCATCTCCATTGTCACTGATGGTTTTTCTCACGTTTCTGCCTTTAGGCTGTCATGAGAAGTCACAACAATGAACCACGAATGTATTTGAGAAGGAGCTCTCTATCGTCCGCATCGTGGATCCCCAGCAAAAGTAGATCTCTAGTCTCCACTGGTGAGATTGGCGATTCCGACGAGCTATTGTCATTGGATCCTTGGAAACTTCACATAAACGTGTTTTAACTTCCGATGGTTAACATGTGCAATTGCGAGTCAACGAGGATCTCGACGCCGTCATGTTGACGACGGCGATGGCAGGTGGTGTTAGTGGAGGAGATATGGTGATTATGGTTGTGTTATTTTTTAATTTCATTATTTTGGTTAATTTTTTAACATCAAGGATTATATCTATTAAATATGTGCAAATGTGCAAATTTTCAAACGGAATTAGATCGGAAAGTTAGACAATTTTGTAGGTGTATAGGTCAATTAAGCAAATACGATAGCAAATTACCATATCAGCGTTTTCACCCAAGCAAAAAAACTTTTTTTTCTCTCCCCAAAAACCACCTCTTTTCTTGCCAGTATGAACTTGTCTTCAGCTTCTAATTTGATGGCTTTCTGATTTGGCATCAATTCCCTGATGGTCTTTCTGAATAATCCATTGGACTAGCAGTTTTATTTGCAAATCTTTGTTCCATTGTTCGTTCTTTCGTGTGCAAAAAGCATTTAGAGAAGAAAAGAACCCGCAGGATGTTTGCAGTCACATTAAACTATTAAAGTATATGGTAAATTTAATTTTTGAAAAGATGCATAATCCTATAAAACTTATAAATGTAAGGTCATGTTTGATTTGCCGTAATCAAGGATGTAATCGAATCAAATTACTAGATTACATTCTACTGCTTGATTGAGAAAATTGAACGTTGTAATTACTTAATAAACTAATGAGACACTATACACCTTGTTTTGTTAGCACACTGCACAAGTCCACAGGGATCACGGGAGGGGTGATTTCTTCCAATATCAGCTGTAGATAGGGGTGAGTTTCGGTCCAGGACCGAACCGAAACCCGAATTTTCGGGAAGTCCGGACCGAAGACTGGGCCGAATAGGTCCGGTCCGGGTCGGTCCAAAATCCAGATTTTCCCCTTAAATTTTCGGTCTGGTCCGGACCGAAGACCAAATTTCCAAAATTTTGTGGACCGAAGACCGGACCGAAAAAATTCGGTCTGGTTCGGTCCGGACCGAAAAATTCGGTTCGGTCCGGATGTCCGGACCAGACCGAATTTTGCTCACCCCTAGCTGTAGATGGTTGCGGGGCAAATGATCGTTCGGACGTTTCGAATGAGTCGAATGACATTGTCAAAGTTAACAAGATTTTACCGAAAACAAACCATTCCAAAGTCCAAACCTGACTTACTTCGTTTTGAAGACCACTAGAGATGTCTTTTCCGGTCCCACGGACCTTGTTATCAATTACACAGACATTATCGTTTGATATTACGGTTGTGATATTATTTTTTTGCAATTCGTTTTGTTTCAAAGAGACAACAGGGTCTACGTATTATCTAAGATGTCTACGAACATAAGAAGTTAGGCGTGACAAATTCAATATATTAAAGTATGTATTTCATGAAGAATATTCATGCACTGTTTTATTAACAAGATATTCATATAATTCCAAAAGGTATACCATGTGTTTCAAGTGGACTCACGATTGTTTACAAAAAATTGCCAAGGCAAACCATTCAAAAGGTGCATTGTGGGGACAAAGGGAGAATTATTAGTGTGCATGTTTACTTTTTAGGGACAAAACCAGAATCATTACAATTGACACTTATGAGGGAAGTTGCTATCTTTCTGCAACTGCGGGCCTGTTCTTTAATCTTTTGTTGCTCATGTGTTTCCATCAGCCATCAGGTTGCACCAAATTAACATCATACACGTTTCAGAGTTCTTTGAGTTGAGAAATGAAAGAAGCACAATCATATGTCGAAAGGTTCTTATTCGACCACCGTGTGAACTCAAAACTATCTGGTCCAAATGCTTAAATTATGCACGTTTACACCTCAATGATTTCGTCACCACAAGCCTTCTAGAAGGGTGTACTTCCGGTTTGTCAAACAATTCTGTAGTTATTATCTTAATAAACACAATTAGTCCACTTTCTGATTCATTCATCAGAGGGATAACATGATGTGGCAAGCTTTTGTCCCACTGTTTTTCTCGTATTTTATTTCCTATAATATAATTTTGTCTAATAACTCTTCTAGATAGTCATTGGAAAAAACTCTTCTAGATAGACTAAAAACTACGTACTTCTGAAAGCTATACCCTATACCGTTTAAAACCCATAAACAAAATATAAATGTAGTTAATAATCATCTATGTTTTGGTATCTGGAAAGATGCTGCCTATTTTAAAAACAATCATATTAGCTTGCTTTCCGTTCCTTCCCGCTACTAGCATCCATGTAAATTATTTATTGGTTATAATATTGTTGAAAGCTGCCTTGGTTTGGTCCAACATGTTACTCTTGTAAGATTTTAATTATAATCGAACATTGCTTAGACAATAATTCAAATTGAAATAACTCAACTGCTTCCTCAACCAAATCCCGGTGGTTAAAATTTTTTACACTTGAGTTCTAGCAGTGTGCGCGCAGTGGCCAGTTGGGCTTACATTTGTTCTATGGAGTAGTGAAATTCAGCTTAACATATTTGTAAGATTTCTGTGTTCTTATAGCAAGTTCCAACTTAAGTATTTTTGGTTGCCTTCTAAAAAGTTATTTTGGGACAGTGGATTCCTGGGTAAGAGATGATGTCAGACTGGGTGTTTACGTTGGTCAGGGACAACACAAGATGAACATATATTCGGTCATCGTTTACGAATAACTACTATTTTGTTAACACTTCATTTAGTGAATAAGACTTGGAGGTTTGAGCAACTCCTAAATTAGTGATCTCCCCTTGTAAAACGATCTACCACCCAAAATCACCTTTCCCCTTTTTTCGCTCTCTTTAAATCTTTGACCGATCAACAATAAATTTTAAAAACATAATCTCATCGAAAATTCATCGTAACGTTATAACCAACCATACGACATGTATGACACCTGGTCCTCAAAAACCAACTAAAAAGCAAGAACGCCTTCACTAAAAAGCAAGAACCCTTCAAAACAGGGATGTATATGGAGGTTTGATCCGAAACACCAATTTCACATAATTTGTTGATCCGCTACCGCCTCCTCTGAACGAAGAGCAAGTGGCTGGTGGTGCTAGGCCAGAAGTTGATGATGTTGGAGGACCTTAGTGGTGAAATTTGCTTAGTTTTTTAAGAATACTACTATTTGACTACTCGACTGAATCAGACTTCTGAATGATTGTATCTATTTCTGTAATCCTTAATAAGTTTGTAAACTTCTCCCTCACTGTGGTTCATAGTGCGGGACTCTAATCGAATGCAATCTATCTTCTATATAGAAAAAACACATTGGTCACTACTTACTGCTACCAGAATAGACAGTAGGCACTTCTGAAGTAGACTAGTTGAGTAAATTTTATCTATTTATTGATATTTGGAAAATTCTAAAAAAAACAAAAATCTTAAGGAATATACAATGGAGAAACGAAATCTCAAAATCCAAAACAATAATACTTTCTCCGTATGAACGAGGCAGGTTACTATTTTTTGTTTTTGCACACGGTCACTACTGATCGACTAAACCAACCCCTACCAGCCAAAATATATAATTTGTTGGATATATCTGTACGTTAGATGTATTATCTTCTGTTGTTGTTTACCTTGAACATGTGATTAAAGTATTTGTGGGATAAAACAGACATTCGGTAGACCGGAAGGCGTTCGGTCGACCGGATGTGTGTTCTAATTTGTCCAGCAACATCGTCTGTCGTGTTTCGGTCGACCGAGAGGAGCTGTTCGGTCGATCGGGAACACATGTGGAAGCTAGGCAAAAGTGTCTGTACATTTTCGGTCGACTGGAACTTAAGGGTTCAGTCGACTGGGCACACACGAGGAGCTGAGAAAAATGTGTCTGTCACTTTTCGGTCGACCGGAACTTAAGTGATTCAGTCAACCAAGTATGCACTCGAGCAAACAGGAAAAGTGTCTGTCTATTTTCGGTCGACCGATGGAACCTGTTTTGCGCTACGGATAGAAGATCGGTCGACCGAAGCACCCGTTCGGTCGACCGTTTGACCCAGTCCTGCCCACGATTTGCACATTTCTTCACGTGATTTTGGTGCAATTAATACTTGTTTAGGCCTACTATATAAATGCAATTTCGTCCATCTTTGCTTAAGGGTAATTCCTATTGTCCACTTTGCATTCTTGAAAGAAAAGAGAGAGCATCCTTATTGATTCAGTGTGAGCAAATTTAACCGGATATTCTCGCCAGTTGTTCGTGTTTCCTGTAAGTCTCTCCTTGTAATACGTTTCTCTATAGTAGATTTGGAGTTGTGTCATCCGTGGTTTTTCCCGTATTGGGTTTCCACGTTAAATCTTGCGTGTTTATGCGTGGTTTGATGTTTTGGATTTGCAATTGTGGTTTCTTTTTCCATTAGATTTGTTATTTTTCAATTCCGCTGCGTATTTGGAATTGATTTTAATTCCTAACATCTTCAGATATTTTGTTTATATATCTAGACATTATATTTACATATAACCTATTAGATGACAACACGAATATTGGATCCAAACTGGTTGGAGTCTTAAGTAACGTGTATATAAAAACTCTAGAGATAATCTTTTCGTTGGAGATTATACTGGTGATAATTCCAAATCAGATACGTTGTAATTCTCTAAAAGCAACATTTTTCGTATATATGTCAACCAAAAATCAAAATAGTCTCGTTAAATTGGACTTGTGTTATAAACATTAACAACGTTTAAGATGTTTCTTAAACGCCAAGCAAGATCCAATACCGTGACAGACAGCAACAGGTCATCACATTCACATTCATTCCACTTTAACGTTCCCGCCCCCGCATCCTCCGGCTCCCAACCAAATCCGACGCCACCGCTGACGTCATCATCTTCCATGGAGGGGGAGAGGGACAAGACGAAGAAGGAAGATGAGCAGAAAGTGGCTTTCCATAGGCTGTTCTCGTTTGCCGATGGAACCGATGTGGCTCTGATGGTTGTCGGGACGGTCTCGGCCGTCGGGAATGGGCTTGCCCTGCCGCTCATGACCGTTATTTTCGGGCAGCTCATCGATGCGTTCGGGCAATCCGCCGTTGCGTCCGGGAACGTTGTCCATGAGGTCTCCAAGGTATATCGGTTCCAGTTTTCGTATTTGTTGTCGTGTGTCGTTCTGGGTTAGAAAATAGTCTCGTGTCGGTTAAACGGAGACTTTCTCTTACGTTAGATGTTGTAGAGTTTCTATGTTAATTGGGTTTGGGTTAGATACTCATACTTTAATATGATACGAGAGACCGAAAGATCCAACGGTATGTTTGATATATTACACGTGTAGAATAATGTTAAAGAATAGTCCCACGGTAGTTAGCTTAGAAACTCTCTCGTAGTTATAAGTTGTAAAGTTTTTCTACTAATCACCAATTGATTCTAGTTGGAAAACCGGACTTCAATTATGGTACTTCTCAAGCCTGTATTGCGCAACAACGGAATGAAGGAGGGAACCTTTTTTCCTCTCTCCCTTTTCTTGTGTTTCGTGTCTTTTGGTTGAGTTGTTGCGAGGAAATCGAGTATTGATCGTTTGGGGGGATTTCGTGTTTTTTTCCCATTAAAAAAAATCGAGCCAAATAATGTGTACAGCAAAAGGGATAAAAATCTGAATAGAGATGTGAAGTGTAAGGATGCCAAAATCACTACAGGCGAATATTCAATTAACAAAGATGCAACAGAGAGACTAGATAGCACTGTAAATCGCTACGTGTTGTGTTTCAACCTGCTTTTTTGGTTTTTTGAGAACAATTATGTTTTATTAGATAATAAGGCTGAAGTAATTTTGCTTGAGCCTAAGGCAGGTTGAGGTCAAGGTGGAGGTTGCAAAAGTGGAAAACTAATTCAAGAAGAAACACAGGTTGAGGCAACATGTACTCCAAACTAGAGTCTAAGTACGATTTAAACACCGATCCTGACAACGTTTTTGTCATCGAGGTGATGTGATTCCCTAGGTGGAAACTCTTTTTTTGTTATCGGGGTTCAGATTAATTAGAAAGTAAGAATTCACCTCTTTGCTAGCTAGGGTTTAACTGATTTGTGTTTGTAACACAATGTTACGAATTTTTGGGGCCTTTTATGAATTTTATAGATAACACTGATAGTGGTTAATCGCAATGAATTAGCTTTAGGTGTGAGGGAAGGGCGTAATTGCGTGGTGAACATAATGATGTCATGACATTATCAATTTAGAGCATTTCCTTGCATTTAAGGATCATAAACCATGACAGAGTATGACAGCCTGCGTTTGCATTTTTAGTAGGCAGCAGATAATTGCTTTTATACCTTCTGGAATGATGATGCACTAGGTGCTTTTTGAGTTGTTATTTGCCATTCTGTTGGGATTGTGGACTTTGCTGACTAGTATCAGCAATCAAATAGACATACACCATGTCATTTATTGAGATTCTATTACAAACTAAGAATTTGCAATTTCATGTGAACTTTAAGTTACCCTCCAGATTACATCATAGATGCTGTAAGAGCTTTGTATGTAAAAACATCAATATCCATTTCAAAATATGTTCATCAACTTGACAATTCGTAATTTGCTGGTTCAAATTTTTCTTCTTCTTTCTCAGATAGTTATCAAGTTTCTCTACTTGGCTGTTGGGACTGCTGTTGTTTCATTTCTCCGTAAGCACCATTTTTTCTCCTGATCTTTTGATTGCAATAATGACTCTAAAGTGGACGAAAATTTTCTTTAATATGAATGATGATAAGATTCTGGGATCAGAGATTCATTTGTGTATGCCTTGTATGTTGTTGGTACTAGCTAACAAATTGAGATATAACTATTTCAGTAGTCATACTCATAAACACAACTTCAGTGAATTATAAATCAGCTTCTTGCTTTGCGAAGAAAATGAATCTGAATTTTATGTCATTATATGTGTTTCACCGTTCCAAAGGTTGATCTATAATTCATTACTTGAAATCGTCCTATGTCAAACACATGCAAGTATGCATTTCTAATGCTTTGCATCCTTCAGCTTTATGTCACTTATTAGATCACAGGTGTTCTGGCCAATACGGGAATGGTAAACAAACATTTCTAATTTTCTGGTTGTTGGCTGTAGAGGTTTCATGTTGGATGGTGACTGGGGAGAGGCAAGCAGCACGTATTCGGGGTTTATACTTGAAAACAATTCTTAGACAGGATATTGCTTTCTTCGACAAAGAAACCTCAACAGGAGAAGTTATTGAAAGGATGTCAGGGGATACCATAACCATCCAAGATGCCATGGGAGAAAAAGTCAGTTAATTTACAGTACCGCATATTTTCATATTCTTGAAACTTTGATGTGATGAACAATAGCATATTTGCTAGTATTTGATTATCAAGTTAGCTCTTCCATACCAGTGACTTCACAAATTTGGGCTTGGAATGTATATGCCTTTCAACTACTGATCATGAATTATGATACATGAATAGTGGTTCTAACCATTGATATTACTGTATCCAGGTTGCAAAATTTGTACAATTATTATCAACATTTGTTGGAGGCTTTACAATAGCATTTATAAAAGGATGGCTTCTTGCACTTGTTATGCTGTCATGCGTTCCTCCGATGATAGTTGTAGCTTCTGTGTTGGCTATAACCATTTCAAAACTTGCAAGCCGTGGGCAACTTGCCTATGCTGAAGCTGGAAACGTTGTGGAGCAAACTATAGGATCTATAAGAACAGTAAGGATGTAGACCCTTTTCTCTGTTCCTTATCTCGAATGTAAAATGACACTCATATATTTCATATCCTAGGTTGTTTCGTTCAATGGGGAGAAGAAAGCCACTGAAAACTATGCCGAATCACTGAAAACTGCATACAGAGCTACAACTCGCCAAGGGTTGGTTTCGGGGACAGGAATAGGCTTTCTTCTACTAGTCATGTTTTCCAGCTATGGATTAGCTGTATGGTATGGCTCTAAATTGATTATAACAAAGGGTTACAGTGGCGGGAAGGTGATCAACGTTATGATGGTGATTATGATGGGCGGAATGTGAGTTTTATTAGTTGCGCTATCATGTGAATTATAATATATATTTTTTTCTATTTTTTGTGCTAGCCATTTTGCATTGTGATTTTGAATGGATTTAATCCAAGATAGTTTTCTAGTTCTTCCTTGATTCATTTTCTGTAACCAGGTCTTTAGGCCAGGCATCCCCAAGCATCAATGCATTTTCAGCAGGAAGAGCAGCAGCATACAAGATGTTTGAGACGATCAAACGAAAACCTGAAATTGATGCTTATGACCCGAAAGGTCTGGTCTTGCAAGACATCAAAGGTAACGTTGAATTGATAAATGTGTCATTCAGCTATCCAACAAGGCCCGAGGTTCTTGTTTTCGAAGGTTTCTCATTGAGGGTAATAAGTGGTACCACAACAGCTCTAGTAGGGGAAAGTGGAAGTGGAAAATCAACTGTAATCAGTCTCGTGCAAAGATTCTACGATCCGCAAGCAGGTGAAATTCTCATAGATGGAATTAACATAAAGGATATGAAGCTCAGTTGGGTAAGGCAGAAAATTGGTTTGGTCAGCCAAGAACCAATTTTGTTTGCGACCACAATAAGGGAGAATATTGCTTATGGAAAAGAAAATGCCACAGTGGAGGAAATAAGAGAAGCTTGTGAGCTTGCTAATGCTGCACGGTTCATTGACAAAATGCCAGAAGTACACTCTTATAGCTGTTCAAAATTTCATTCTATATCCATGTTATTTTTTGTTCATTAGGGAAACAGATGTCATGGCTTTTATCTAATGTCTTGTTTATTCAGGGTATCGAGACAATGGTTGGTGACCGCGGTATTCAGCTATCAGGCGGGCAGAAGCAAAGGATAGCGATTGCGAGGGCGATCCTGAAGAATCCAAAGATTTTGCTTCTTGATGAAGCAACTAGTGCATTAGATGCAGAGTCAGAACGTGTAGTTCAAGATGCATTATTGAGGATAATGGTGGGTAGGACTACAATTGTCGTTGCACATAGGTTGAGTACAATACAAAATGCCGACACCATAGCTGTCGTTCATCGGGGGAAAATCGTGGAACATGGTAGGACATGTTGCTATACAAGTAAAGTCATATCTAAATATTTTCCCGTAAAAAATAACTCTCATGCACGAAGAATCAGAAAGAAAAAACCGAGACATGTTCTCCCTCATACTATGCTAGCTGCCCATTTTTCAGTTCAGAAATGATTTATTAGTTTCTTATGTACATATGGTAAATGCATTCAAATGAATGGAGTAACATTAAAAGCAGATTATTTTCATGTTTCCTCAAAGGTTCTCATGTTGAGCTGACAAAGAATCCTGATGGGCCTTACTCTCAGCTAATTCTTTTACAAGAAGGAAATGATGAAGTTGAAGAATTACCTCACAAAGAGACTGAAACAGTTAATAATAGTTTTGAGATCAGAAAATCTGACTCCAGAAAGATTTCCTTAACAAAATCATTAAGTAGAGTCTCTTCGGCTAGAGGAAGCAGCAAAAGGAATTCTTCTACTGTTCCCATTGGTTCCTTTCACGGACATCCATCCGCTGCGCAAGATAAAAAGGAACAAGAGAAGGAAACCAGTGAGGCACATAAACCTGTCCCTCTAAGAAGGTTGGCTTATCTGAATAAACCGGAGGTTCCAATTCTGCTGCTGGGATCAGTTGCAGCAATTGTGCATGGAATTATCTTTCCCTTGTTTGGGCTCTTGCTGTCAAGTGCTATTAAGATTTTCTTTGAACCCCCACACGAGCTTCGGAAAGATTCTAGGTTCTGGGCGCTGATGTTTGTGATGTTGGGAGTCGTCGGATGGATAGCTTTACCTGCACAATACTTCTTGTTCAGTATTGCAGGTGGGAAGTTGATTGAACGTATCCGATTACTGTCATTTGAGAAGGTGGTCCATCAAGAAATCAGTTGGTTTGATGAATCTTCCAACTCCAGGTAATCTACCATAAAATGATTTATGAAGATGTACTTCATAAAATAATGTGTGAAGCATATATATAAATTTGATGATTCTTTGGCTATTGGTGCCATTGCAGTGGGCAAATTGGAGCGAGGTTATCGGGGGATGCATCATCAGTTCGGGGCCTTGTGGGAGATTCATTGGCCTTGACGACTCAAAATGCCGCAACAGTAATTACTGGTCTAGTGATAGCATTGGTTGCTAATTGGAGATTGGCTCTTGTGGTTTTGGTTCTAATCCCTCTTGTTGGTATACAAGGATATGCTCAGATGAAGTTTCTAAAAGGATTCAGTCAAGATGCCAAAGTCAGTAGTTACTCTATTTTAACTAGTGAACACTACTTTTCATCAATTGCTTGTTTACGTTTCAACTTTTGCATTCCCATGCTTCTAATTGTAGACTATGTATGAGGAGGCCAGCCAGGTTGCAAACGACGCGGTGAGTAGCATCCGTACTGTGGCATCATTCTGCATAGAGAAAAGGGTGATGGAAACTTACGAGAATAAATGTGAGGGCCCAATGAGGCACGGCATCCGGCAAGGACTCATAAGTGGCTTGGGCTTTGGTTTCTCGTTTCTAGTACTGTTCTTGACTTATGCTCTAACTTTCTACGTTGGAGCTCGATTCGTGCAGGATGGCAAGGCCACGTTCACCGAAGTGTTCAGAGTAAAAACACTGCTCCATTGGCTGCAGCTGACACTGATTGCATGAAATTCTAATGAACCTATTTTTATTTTTATTTTGGTTTTTGGTTTTTGGTTTTTGTAGGTTTTCTTCGCACTAGTGATGGCAGCAATTGGAGTCTCACAGACAAGTGCATTGGGGCCAGACACCACCAAAGCAAAGGACTCCGCAGCTTCTATATTTGCGATACTTGACAGGAAGTCGAAGATAGATTCAACCAATAACGAGGGCCGAATGCTGGACAGTGTGAGTGGCAACATCGAGTTTGTACATGTTTCCTTCACGTATCCATCTCGTCCGAATGTGCTGATCTTCAGAGACCTCTGCCTAAAGATCCAATCTGGCAAGGTACTTTGTTGTCGACTACATTTTGGCTTCTCGGCTTGTCTTATTACTTCGTAGTAATCATCAAGTACTTAATTAGAGTAACTTATTAATATAACATATGAGCTGAGCCTGAAGTAATTATTTTTGTGTTGTAGTAATATACTCCAGAGTAAAAATTAACCTAGCAAATTAAAATGTTTTCATACAAAATTCTTGAAAACATACCGTTTCATTTGGTCAGTTTTTCCATCAAGAAAATTCTATAAAATATTACCACACACCTTGGAGTTTGATGCATTCTAATTTCAGTGATCTTTATTTATATTATATCGGAACAAAACCTTTCATTGTGGTCTATCGTAGAGTAGATTTACCAGTACCTGGATTGGGTATATATGGATGCTAAGATTTGATTTTTTGGCGCTAGACTGTTGCACTTGTGGGAGAAAGTGGGAGCGGGAAATCAACGGTCATCTCATTGCTCCAAAGATTCTACGATCCTGACTCGGGTTCAATACTTCTGGACGGAGTCGAAATCCAAACCCTCAAACTATCATGGTTGAGGCAACAAATGGGGCTGGTGAGCCAAGAACCTATCCTCTTCAACGACACAATTCGTGCCAACATTGCTTACGGCAAGCAGAACGAAGAAGTCTCCGAGGACGAGATGATCACAGCATCAAAAGCCGCCAACGCGCACAACTTCATATCCAGCCTACCAAATGGCTACGACACGTCAGTGGGTGAACGAGGCATTCAGATGTCTGGCGGGCAGAAGCAACGTATAGCCATTGCACGTGCCATTCTGAAAAACCCCAAGATTTTGCTGCTGGACGAGGCGACAAGCGCACTGGACGCAGAGTCAGAAAGGGTGGTTCAGGAGGCGTTGGATAGGGTGATGCTGAACAGGACAACGGTGGTGGTCGCTCACCGGTTGTCCACCATTAAAGGGGCCAATAAAATTGTGGTCGTGAAGAATGGGGAGATAGTTGAGCAGGGAAGGCATGAGGCTTTGATTTGTGTCCAGGGTGGGGCTTATGCTTCCCTTGTTGCACTCCATGCAAGTTCATCTTCGTGAGACATATACATATACTCAACAAAAATGGTCAGGATTGTTTTTAATCTTATAGGATACAAAAAAGACAATTGTTGATTTGAGCAAAGGGATTCATACTTCATAATTTGTTCTTTAAATCTTCTTGATGTTTTGTGATAGAAGCTAGTTTTTGGTTTGTTGAGTTCAAAAATGTTTTTTCTTTATTTCAATATTTTTATTGTGCAAAGAGGTGGTTGTTTAATACTCTATAATAAGCATACATGTTATTAAAATTTGTGTTTGTGATCCAATTAGATACCCTGAAAAACGATTACTGTAATATGAAAATAACATGTTTGTCCTATCACAAAACACAAGCCATATCTAATCCTCACAGACAGATCACTCTGAAAATTGGCCGCACAATAGCAGGTACCATAAGGACAATCAACTCCAAGCTGGCGTGGAAGAGGTAGGTGCCAACTTGAAGTGATTCGTAGGTATTGTTTTTGGAAGGCTCAAAGTATGAATCGTATATTTCTTATTTTAATTTTGTATTACAAGTTGGTATATATAATGTGAACGAGAAATGTAACAGTAGAACCGTTTGTTAGTTGCTCCATTTGATTCCGAGATTTTGATCGATTTGTCTCATAAGGAAAGGCGCAATGATGAAGAGGAGATTCTGAGCCAGCCTGGTGAGGATGCGTCGATCTTCAATAGGTAACTTTCTTAACACTCCCCTTCAAGTTGGGTCCGGAAGAAGTTGAAGGAACCTAGCTTGGAGAGTATGAGTTTGAATTGTTTCTAATCCAGGGCTTTGGTGAAGATATCGGCGAGTTGTTCTTTACTTGAAATGTATGGTACCTCGATTTCTTTGTTTTGAATTTTTTTCCCGGATGAAATGGCAATCAACTTCAATGTGTTTAGTTCTTTCGTGGAACACTGGATTTGATGCTATGTGACGGGCTGCATTATTGTCACATAATATGTCCATGGGCTTATTGTAGGGTTGTTTCATATCAAAAAGTAGTTGTTTGAGCCAAACGAGTTCACTTGTGGTAGAGGCCATAGCCCGATACTCTGCTTCAGCACTTGATCGAGCAACAACATTTTGTTTCTTGCTTTTCCAAGTTACAAGATTTCCACCTACGAATGTGCAAAAACCTGTAGTAGATTTACAATCATGGCTTCCTGCCCAATCTGCATCAGAGAAGTCAATTATAGAGTTAGACTGATTGTTTTTCATCCATAATCCTTGTCCCGGAGTGTTTTTTAGATAGCTAAGTATTCGATCAATAATATCTAAGTGATGTGTATGAGGAGCATGCATAAATTGACTAATAGTGTTAACTGCATAAGTTATATCGGGTCTAGTTACAGTCAGGTATATGAGTTTTCCTACGAGTCTTTGAAACCGACTAATGTCATTAATAGGTTCTCCTTCTGTGGGACTAACCTTGCGATTAACCTCAATGGGAGTGTTAGTAGGTTTAGACCTGAGTTTTCCGGTTTCCTTCAGTAAGTCTAGAGTGTACTTCTTTGTGATAAAAACAATCCTTTCGTGGAGTATGCAATTTCTATTCCTAAGAAATATTTTAATAAACCAAGGTCTTTGATGTCAAATTTAGATTTTAAGTAATTTTTGACTAGGTTGATTTCATGGTTACAATCACCAGTGATTATGATATCATCTACATAAATTAGGACTATGGTGGTTATGTGATGATGATGTTTAATGAACATGGATGCATCAGCTGAAGACTTAACAAACCCATAAAGTAGAAGAAAATGACTAAGTTTTGCATACCATGCACGTGGAGACTGTTTCAATCCGTAGAATTATTTGTGAAGCTTGCATACCTGGTTTGAAGCAGAGTTGTATCCTGGAGGCGGAGTCATATATACTTCCTCTTCAAGGTTTCCATGAAGGAAAACATTTCTTACATCCATTTGGTATAGTTTCCATCCTTTGTTAACGGCTATAGATAGAAGAACACGAACGGTGTTAATTTTTGCTACTGGAGCGAAGGTTTCTAAATAATCTAAGCCATATGTTTGAGTGTACCCTTTAGCAACGAGTCTAGCCTTATATCTTTCAATGGTTCCATTGCTGTTGCATTTAATTTTGTAAATCCATTTACACCCAACAGTTTTGATCCCAGCTTGTAGTGGAACAAGGGTCCAAGTTCTGTTTGATTCTAGTGCTCTAAGTTCCTCTTCCATAGCTTTGCACCATTTTGGTTCTTTAATAGCTTCATGATAGGAGTTGGGTTCTTTATGATTATCTATTTGTGTTATAAAACTTTTGTGAGTGAGTTTTAATTGATTATAGGACAAGTAGTCCTCAATTGGGTAAGTGACGTGGGAAGTGATGAAATCTTTTAACCTGGCGGGAACACGATTAGGACGTGTTGATCTTCGCCTTTGGGAAGTTTCTTCTTGGTTTTTTGCTTGATTTTGCCTTTCTTGATTTTCTCCTTCTCCTCCTTCACCTCCCCCTTCTTCTTCTTGATCAATTTCTTCTTGTCGGGTTGAGTTGTCTTCGTGCTCTTCCGGTGTGTTGGTTTCCAAGGTTGGGAGAGGAATATCCGGAGTTGGAGTTTCGTCTTCACTACTTTTGAAATACGACTCTCTCTCAATAAAAGATACATCTCTTGAAATATAAAATTTACAATCTATAGGGTCATAACATTTGTACACTTTTTTGCTAAAGGAATAACCAAGAAAAATACATTTGATAGAGTTAAAGTCGAGTTTATCTGTCCTTTTCCTGTGAACAAAACAAATACAACCAAATATCCTAAGATGATCAAGCGTTAGTTTTCTTCCAAGTAATATTTCCAAAGGTTGCCTCTTTTTAAGGTTGTTGCTGGGAAGACGATTTATGAGATAAACTGCGGTTAAAACGGCATCTGACCAAAAAAGTTTTGGAACGTTATTTTGAAAAGGTAACGATCGAGTGACATTCAATATGTGACGATTTTTCCTTTCGGAAACACCGTTTTGTTCGGGAGTGTTAATACACGTAGTTTGGTGAAAGATTCCCTTTGTTTTCAAATTTTTTTGAAAATTGTGACTAGTATATTCCGTACCATTGTCCGATCTCAACGTTTTAATTTTAAAGTCATACATATTTTCAACGAGGGATACAAATTCACAAAAAACTTTAAATGCATCATATTTGGCTTTCAACAAGTAAACCCATGTAGTACGTGAAAAATCGTCAATAAATGAGATAAAATATCTAAAACCGTTGTATGAGTCAACGGGGGCTGGACCCCAAATATCGGAGTGAATAAGTTCAAGAGGGCAACCAGTTTTGTTGTTAGAAGAAGAAAACGACAATCTAGTTTGTTTCGAATAATGACAAACATCACAAGAGTATTCAGAGGAAATAAAGGGAAATAAAGTTTTCAAAACATGGTGAGATGGGTGTCACATTCTCTTGTGCCAAAGCTCATGATTGGGTTTATTAAAAGCATGCATTGCCTTATTTTGGGAGTCTAAGATGTAGAGACCGTTGGTGAGAATTCCCCTACCAATCATCATCCCTGTTATTCGGTCCTGAAAAATCACATCAATAGGTGTAAATATGACATTACAATTTAAATTCTTAGTGATCTTGGCTACCGACAGAAGGTTAGAATCAAAGGAGGGTACATACAAGATATTTTTTGCTAACTTGTTTAATAGTTGCATGTCACCTACTCCTTTAATTTCAACTTGATTTCCATTAGCTATGGTTACAAATTTATTTAGCAAGTGCAAACTATTTTTATATTATTTAGACATGAAGAATCTCTAGTCATATGGTCTGTAGCACCGGAATCAATAACCCATCTAGTATCATGTGTGCTATTGGTAGAAAAATTTGCAGCATAATTATCTAAGGTTTTGACCATACCTGAGTAATTACCTGAACTGTGAGGGTTCCTCTGCAAATAATTGTTCAAGTGGACCAGCAATTGACCCAGAGGAGGCGGGTCGGATCTGGATCCGGTTGCACCAGGAGAGGAGAAGAAGGTTGAGTCAGATCCGGGTCGGGTTGCTTGCATACCCGTGCCTTCGTGTGCGGATATAAAACCACTCGGATCCGCGAGATACCTGGCGTCTCCCCATTTCCTTCTTTCTCCATCACAGTTAGGGTTTTGCGCCGCACCTGCGAACCCGTTCCCCTCCGATCCTCCGCCATTTCTTCCTTTGTTCCGATGATCTCCTCCTCCTTCCCTTGTTGGTCGGAGATGAGGATGTAGGAACCAGCATGAGTTCCTGTTATGCCCTGTTTTTTTGCAATTGTCACAAGTTTCATTCGGTTTTTTCCATATCTACCTTTATTTTTGTTGGTTTGAGCGATATCTTGTTGTTTTCCGGCGAGTAGTGCCTGAGATTCTGAAGTGTCGGTTGAGCCGCTCTGAACGGTGGTCCGACGGGTTTCTTCCCGTTGAACCATCACGGTGATGGAGGCTAGGTTTGGGAGTTCCGGAGTCATCAGGATTTGACTTCGGATGGCTTCATAGCTTCCGTCAAGGCCGATTAGGAACTAGTAGATGTGATCTTGTTCTATTCGCGCCAGGATGACCTTCGGGTCTTGACTTGGAGGCTCATAGATTGCCAACTCATCCCAACCTCTTTGAAGAGCTCCAAGGTAATCGGTGATGGGTTGGTTGTTTTGTCTAGTCTGCGAAAGATCTTGCTTTAGTTTGAATATATGAGCAAAGTTTTGAGCCTTACCATATATGCTTTGGACAGAGTCCCACAGTTCCTTCGTGGAGTTTTTATACAAGAAGATCGACCCGATTTTTGGCTGCATCGAGTTGATCACCCACGACATGATGAGATGATCTGTTGCTTTACATTCTTCTTGTTTTGATTCAGTCCCTTCACCGGTTGGTTTTTTTGATGTCCCCGTGATGTGGCCCATCTTCCCCTTGCCACTGAGGGCAAGCGAGACAGCCCTCGCCCATGACAGATAGTTCTGTCCATTGAGGAGTTGGGAGACAAGACGAGGAGCGTGTATCTCCAAATCAAACATGTTGGCTGATGTATGGGTCGATGATGTAGCTTCTGGGGAAGCTGAGGTCTGCTGGTGATGAGTTCTCTGAGGGGTGGTCGGAGTTTCTGAGGCGTCGGGTTTGTTTATTTCAGAGTCGATGCTCTGATACCATATTGTTTTTGGAAGGCTCAAAGTATGAATCGTATATTTCTTATTTTAATTTTGTATTACAAGTTGGTATATATAATGTGAAGAACGAGAAAGGTAACAATAGAGCCGTTTGTTAGTTGCTCCATATGATTCCGAGATTTTGGTCGATTTGTCTCATAAGGAAAGGCGCAATGATGAAGAGGAGATTCTGAGCCAGCCTGGTGAGGATGCGTCGATCTTCAATAGGTAACTTTCTTAACAGTAGGATTTGTCGAATTATTGTTGTTCTCCTATATGTCATACAAATTGTACCTCTTAATTTGAAATCCTAGCACCGCCCTACTTATAAATATATGTTTCACAACGTTTACATCTCAACGATTTCATCATCACACTACTTACAAAATAATTAATGTTTTTTTTTCGTTAAACAATTATTTAGTTTTCTTGATAAACAAAAAATAGTTTTTTTTAAATTTAATAGACACATAAAGACAACTTTATCATGCATTAGAATGGTAACGGGATGTCTTTTAGCTATTCTCACGCCCTCTTCCTCTATTTTATTTCCTAATTTAATACAACATTAAATGACTCTTAGCAACTTGTTAAGTCCAATATGCTAACGTTGCAAGAATTCAATTATGATCTCGTGCTTCTTAAATAATAAGGTTGTAAGTTGTCATAACAATATCCAACTTAAGTATTGTAATGATTCATAGTGATCTCTTAAGTCTTGACTCTTGTGGGTGATTGTTTGCTGATAAGTCGTACGTAAACGATGACACCAAACTCTTAATCGAGTTGGGGACAAGTTGATTTCATATTCAATCCACTTTTGTGAGGATTTAGGTCACCTTTAGTTACCGTAAATTTTATTAAGGAAGAACAAAACAACAATGTCATATACAAAGCCTAATGACATCATGCAGTGATAACTACATAAATATGAGTCTTCAACTATATATAAATCTATACTTTTGGTTATCTCTTAATCTTTAGGAATATAGGCTTACCAACTGGGGCTACTTCAATTAGTTTTCGACACAAATTTAACACCCGTTGATAACTTAAAATTTCAACTACAAATGTAAATTTAACAGTATATCTTGCTTTACAACACAATATTAGCATGTAACACTAAAAATCATATAGTTTAAAAGCCATTATATATATATAAGATCAAGTGATAAATTTGTAAAGGATTAGTGCGTTAATTTTTTTAAAACTTGAAATATCAAATAAAAACTCTCATATAAAACTTACTTTACTATTTACTTCATGACTCACTCCTTAAAACTCAACCACAAGAATCACTCTTTGCGGTAGGTGGAGACTAACTCTACTTGAGACGCATGAGATGGTGCTGAACACCCATATTTATAGTGTGAGATTGAAGTTTGTGGAGAAAGAAAAAAATTCTAGAGTAGAAATATCTAGAGTTCTCCCAGATGAATAAAAAAATAAAAACTTTTAGAGAATGAAATTTATAGAGATTGAATTCATAATTAGCTTAAGTAATTTATCTTGTTAAGTTAGGTTGGATCTGGGATTGTGTTTGATTCTTAATAATGTATGAATTTTTCATTTAGAACTTAAATTTTTTGTTATCGACAAGGAGATAATAGATGCTGATACTTTTAATATTTTCGTATGTAACATCACTATTATCTCGAACAACAAGTTAAGTAAATTGTAAGTGACAGATATTTGTCACCAAGATTTATATTTCTTTCGTTATTTTGGGTTTCCAAATTTGTAAGCCCTCACAAATCCAAATCCTACCTGAACCAAAAAAAATCCAATCTTAATTCCTCATCTAACCCCACTTTAAAGACCAAAAAGATGTTGTGATCTTTCTTTGAAACCAATTAAACATGATAACGCTTTTTTTGTATATACATTAGTATTAGTAGGGGAAATTAATTCTAAGTTTTGGAGTACCTCAAGTTAGTTCAAGTTTTCATGCATCCAGTTAGTTTTGGATGGTCCCCAGTTAGTTCAAATCTAGAACAAGTTAGTAAATTAGCTAGTTAGTTTTGGAGCACCTCTAGTTAGTTCAAGTCTTCATCCAGTTAGTTTTAGATGGTCCCCCCAATCAGTTAAGTCTATAACAAGTTAGTGAATTGGCTAGTTAGTTTTAGAGTACCTCTAGTTAGTTCAAGTCTTCATGCACTTAGTTTTGGATTGTCCCCAGTTGGTTCCAGCCTAAAACAAGTTAGTGAATTGGCCAGTTAGTTTTGTGTTTGCTTGAGTTAGTTGAAACCTACAATTGTGTTAGTGAATCTGGCAATTAGTTGAAATCTACTAAATCTAAAATGGAAACCTATATTCCATAATTTTTGTTCTTCAATTGATTTTGTGATTGTCTTTCTATTATGATGACCCAACATATGACAACATGAACATCACATAGGATTCATATCTCGAACACTCGACGGAATTCGTTTCTTCTTTGGTCTACCGGATCTTGGCTTGGTAATAAGGCAAAGTTAAAGATGATGGTTCAATTGATTGTCATTGGAAATAAAATAAATAAATAAATAAGTGAATCCTCCAATGTTGTCTTTATGGGGATATGTTCATCTACCGTCAGTGTGGTAAACACATAATATCATGTGCTCGTCGAGCTTTGAAATCTATTCATAGAAGAAGCGAATGCTAACAAGGTTTAAAAGTACACAACTAAATATGTGTAATGAATGGAAGAAAAGATTGTGCATACATTTCATAATTCATCAAAGGCAAATTTATCTATACATTAATACATTATAACATAACAAAAACACATTAAAAGACCAAAATATCGGAAACATAGCATACAAGTATGTTTTTTTTCCTTTCAACGACGGTTGGTCAGTAAACAATAGATACTTAGTTGGTATCATTGAGTTAGTTGTCAAAACTGGGACAATTAACATCTAGTTGACGTTTTGGCAAGTAAAACCTAAAGCTCCAACTTCCAACAATTATCAAATATACAACAAATTTTAGAGTTATTAAGCTATAATAACATACGAAACTTAATTAATTGAAAAACTACATTTTCAGTATTTTTCGAGATATGAAAATCATGGGTTCAAAGAAATTCACGAAATTTAAAAACAGAAAAACGTGAGCAACTCGCAATATCCTTGCCTTAAACGTTGAATTAAAGAACTTTGGCAGGATGGGAGGGCCACATTCACTGAAGTTTTCAGCGTATATGCAATAGACAAAACACTATTTCATTGGCTGCAGTTGACATTGATGGAGTGAATTAAATTTTGATGATTTCTCATTTTGCTTTGAATAATAGGTTTTCTTTGCATTAGTGATGGCAGCAGCTGGAGTCTCACAGGCAAGTACAATGGGGCCAGACACCACCAAAGCAAAGCAGTCTGCGGCTTCTATATTTGCGATACTTAACAGGAAATCGAAGATAGATTCTAGCAGTAACGAGGGCCGAGTGCTGGACAGTGTGAATGGCAACATCGAGTTTGTACATGTTTCCTTCCAGTATCCATCTCGTCCCAATGTGTTGATCTTCAAAGACCTTTGTTTAAAGATCCAATCTGGCAAGGTACTTCTTTGTTGTCTACTAGGTTTTTGGTTTTTTAGTTTTTCTTATCATTTCATAGTAATGTATGGCAAGCATTTCTGATGATAAACTTATTAGAATCAACTATGAGATGAGCCTAAAAAAACAGTTTTGTTTATTATATATTACACTTGGATAAAAATTAATCTGTCAAGTTAGAAGATTTTTGATACAGAACTTTTTTGAAAATATACCCCCCTCATTTGGTCAGTTTTCATTACGATCATTCCATACAATATTGAGAAACACCTTGCAATTTAATGCATTCTAACTATTTCATGTTCATGAAGTAGATTTTCAATTCCTATGAAAGCTAATGTCAGATTTCTTTGTCGCTAGACTGTTGCACTGGTGGGAGAAAGCGGGAGCGGGAAATCAACGGTCATCTCATTGCTCCAAAGATTCTACGATCCTGACTCGGGTTCAATACTTCTGGACGGAGTCGAAATCCAAACCCTCAAACTATCATGGTTGAGGCAACAATTGGGGCTGGTGAGCCAAGAACCTATCCTCTTCAACGACACAATTCGTGCCAACATTGCCTACGGCAAGCAGAACGAAGAAGTCTCGGAGGACGAGATGATCACAGCATCAAAAGCCGCCAACGCGCATAACTTCATATTCAGCCTATCAAATGGCTACGACACGTCGGTGGGCGAACGAGGGATTCAGATGTCTGGTGGACAGAAGCAACGTATAGCCATTGCGAGGACCATTTTGAAAAATCCCAAGATTTTGCTACTAGATGAAGCAACAAGCGCGCTAGATGCTGAGTCGGAAAGTGTGGTTCAGGAGGCGTTGGATAGGGTGATGCTGAACAGGACAACCGTGGTGGTCGCTCACCGGTTGTCCACCATTAAAGGGGCCAATAAAATTGTGGTCGTGAAGATTGGTGAGATAGTTGAGCAGGGAAGGCATGAGGCTTTGATTGGTGCCGAGGGCGGGGCGTATGCTTCCCTTGTTGCACTCCATGTAAGTGCATCTTCGTGAAATATATACCCAACACAAGTGGTCAGAAAGAAAGAAAAACCATCTTCATCCTCAAATCTTCTTGATGTTTTGTTCTAGAAGCTATCTTTTGGTTCGTTGAAGTCATGGAAATTTTTTTCTCTCGATTTTTCTTGTGCTTTGGAGATGCTACGATCCTTCATCATGAACATTCATGTTATTAGAAGTTGTGTTTGTGATCCAATTCAGCCCCAGAAGTATGATTTATGTATATTATCATGTGCTTAGGTTTTATTATAACTTGATCTACCTCCAAGTTGGAGAACAAGTATAAATAATAAAAGTAATTTGAAAATGACATGTTTCTCCTGTCACAACAAAAACACAGCCCAAATCATCATAAATCTTCCACAGGAGGTCGGCTGTTGTGAATTTTTCTGAAGTTTTGCTGGTACTACATTGTACATGCGACACATACTTATGTATACAAGGTAATTACTTTTAAGGTATGAATGAGTATAAAAATGAGGTATTGTGTTTATCAAAGATGATAGGAACAACAAAACTTTAGGAAAACTTAAAATAACAAATCCTAGGAGTAAATCTTCAACATTTTAAACCCTACCATTTCAGCCACCATAAATTCCCCACCAACCAATGTTGAGCTCTATCCATAAAATATAACGCTCGGACATGGTTGGGCAATGCTCCGACATGATCCACCAAAGCTTCAGCAGTGGTAGTTTAAAGATAATTAAGGAGCTTTGTATGAGAAGGATGTTTTATAGAAATGGTTCACAAATATTGTGTTAACAATGATACAGCACAAATTTTAACTTAGACTTCTGTTCGGCTTGAGTTTATTCTATTGATGGTTGCGACGACTCTAGAATGACTACTGCATGGCAGACTTAAACCCACGAATATTCACTACTGTGTTTGGTCTTAACCAATCCAACCATCTAAGTTGAAGAAGGTAATAGGAATCAACCAAACAATAAACATTCTTTCCTCCGACTAGTTGTTCCAATTATCAGAATCAACCCACAATCCTACTGAAATTCTCTCAATTACCATTTTATGACATTGAAGTATACTTTATAAATAAAAAAAAATAAGTCACAACAAAATCTAGAAGAAAAGTAGTTTGTTAAAGAAAAGCAGGAGGATCATATAGACATTATAAAGGAGAATCAGATTCTTTTTTAATACAATACCCTACTCTTACCCCTCTTAATACCTCAGCAACAGCAAGAATATGCTCAGACCAAGCATTATTTATGCACAAATAACAGTTGTGTGCGACAACCCACTTCGTTCAGACTTCAGAGCAAACTACAAAAAAATGATCTATATTTATAAACGGGCAAATTCATGATAACATTCTATTGATTCATTCAACCAATACAAAGTTGAGGAAGGGAATACACCAATCCGTTGTCAACTAGTCTACATAACCCGGTTTTTCCAACCTTAAACAGTATACACATAGACCCAACAATTCAGCATTCCATGACCACAAGAGAAACAAAAGATCCAAAAGCACAACAACAAAGCAATCTAGTAAGGAAGTTCTCAAAAACAATCACACTACCAAGCAATAAGTGGTTCTAACTACGGAACTCATATAAACATAAATCTTCAATAGGTTGAACCTTATAAATTATAACCAATACTTACTTACGGAAAAGTACAACATAGCTAGCAGTAGTAGAAAAGAACAATATCATCTCACAAACAAGCAAAGAGTGGTTCTAAAGTACGAAATCCATAAAACATAATTCTTTAATAGGTCGCACCTTGTAAGTTGCAACAACCAATACTTATGGAACAGTGCGAGATGGCTAGTAAAACAGCAAGAAAGTACATCAATAAATTCCAGCTACCCATTAACCGCAAAACAAGGCAGGCAACAACACCATCTCACTAGCAACTCAACCAACGCACAAAAACTCCTTAAACACCAAACACTATAGCAAAACGTGCATCAATAAAAAGACTGAAACTCAAGTTGAGACCTTTAATAATTCACCTCTCTTTGGAAGACCTAAGGTAGCAAACCGCTCCGGCGATAATAACCATCCCGACCGACAACACTGTCAATCCTGAAGGACTCATCAACCCCTCAAATCCTTTCTTCTTACAATTCTCGTCGTCCTCACTAATCTCCCTCTCCTTAACCTTATTAAACTCATCCATGTTCCCCTGGAGCGCTTCGAGCTCAGCGATGGCGTCCCCAGCAAGCTTCTGCGCCCCCTTGATCTCCTCTTCCTTGACCTTCAACTCCTTCTCGGCCTTCTCCAGCTTCCTCTCCAACTCCTCCACTGTCCTCCCCATCCCACCCGCAAGCTCCTCCCTTCCCTTCTCCAAAGAATCGACTTTTGCCAGCAAATCCGCCACGAGGGACTTCAACTTCCCGGACTCGGCGGAGAGGTCGTCGTTCTCAGCGGCGGAGGAGCCGAGGTCGTGCTGGAGGCGGGACACGTCGCCCTCGAGGTCGGCAACGTGGGCCACGACGGCTTCCATGGAGGCGACCTGGGACTTGAGGGACTCGATCTGGAGGGTGAGTTCGCTCTTCTCGTCGGCGTGGGAGGCGATCTGTGACTCGAGGGCGGCGACGGTGGATTTGGATGCCGCGAGTTCTTTCGCAAGGCGGTCGACATCGGAGGTGGAGTCTGGAGTCGGCTCCGGCTGGCCGTTGGTGGTGGGACCGTCGGATTCCATCGGGATTTGGGATCGGAGCCCTAGAAAGTGGGGGGTTTGGCGGCGGAAAGATGGGAGGAAAGGAGGGGATTGGAAGGGCGGATTTGGGGCTGTGGTTGGTTGGGTGTTATTGATTGGATAGGCCCACCGGTCCGGACCGTGGACGTTAAATGGATCTTCTGTTTGGGATTAATCAGATCGTTATGGGTAGGCGTGAGCTTCGGTCCGGGACCGGACTGAATCGGACCGAAGACCGAAATTTTTGGAATCCCGGACCGAAGACCGGACTGAATAAATTCGGTTCGGTCCGGTCTAAAATTTGAATTTAACCCTTAAAATTTTGGTCTTTGACCGGACCGAACCGGACCGGACCGAAAAAGTTCGATCCGGTTCGGTCTGGATTGAAAAATTCGGTTCGGTCCGGACACCCGGACCGAACCAAATTTTGCTCACCCCTAGTCATGGGTTCCTTATTTTGGTCTCTAATAACTAATCATACAGGTATGTCTTTCTTTTTGGAGTTTTATTTGTGATCGGTGTGAGTCCAAGGGTATGCTTTAGGGCAATTTGCATTGGGGAATTTCGCAAAACGCCCTAACACAGTTTTTGGATCCAAACAACAAAAACAACGGTGTATGCGTTAGATTTGGCAATTATTTTTTCCATTCATTACCTTTCAGGATCAATCGTGGTCTTATTACTCTTATACCCGAAAGTACACAGAAATACATGAAAATCGATTACCCGATTACGGATTACCCAAGTATCAAATTACTCAAATACCAAGCTATCCAATTACCCAAATATTCAATTAACAATCATCCAATTTCAGGGAAATCGTGTACATCGTGTACAATTTTCGTGTGACTTCGTGTATAATCGTGTCGTGTCGTTGGTACATGATATGCACATGAAAAAAAATTCGTGTACAAATTGTGACATATCGTGTTTGTGTCTACAAAATGAGATACAAAATCTAACGGTTGTGGTGTTTGTGTCCACTAAAAACGTCTAATACACACGAAATTACACGATACAAAAGTACATGAAACGACATGATTGTCGGGCCTAAACATGATGTCGCCGTTGACGTGCATTGAGGTCCAAAGAGATTCAAAGGCAAATAAAGAACTCGAAAACTCTCCACTATCTGTGACATTGATAACAGAAATGATATTAATGGATTGGATTGTAGATCATAGCCCAATCGACCACCTAATAATATATTAATAACAAACCAGACTTTCGAAGTAAAAAAAGTATAAGGTGAATTTACAACAAACTCAGAAGTGATGAGCTGCATAGAACCTTTTTAAGGTGAAAAGTGCAAAGTTTCATGTAGTTACGAGGAAAGCAAACTTTGACTTGCCCATATGTATTATTGTGTGACGTGCAAAGTGTCAAGTTACATGCTTAACATGATGGGGAGAACTAATATGTATGTTAGGTGAGATACGCAGTTTATGTGACACTTGTCCAAACTCCAGACCATCAGATGGGTGGGACCTAATTACAACTCCGCTTGTGTGAACATATGCATATAATCCCTTTGCTTACTTGCGACAAACGAGGCCTGATAAAGAATTGGATTTCAAGCCGAGTAGTTCCAGTTAAGTCCAGTAGATAGATAGACGAGCTAAGGAACACAATTTCGATAGAAGGTAAGTGATTAAGAACGATCACACACCTAGATTGTGACAATTCGTGCTTCCAATGCAAGGAGGATGACTTCAAAACGAGTAGCTCAAAAAGTTACACGTTGGCAGGTGTTTAGTTGACTATGGATGTGTTTAGTTGCTTTTCTAAAGTTTGTTTTAATTTATTTAAAGATGACCAGAAACATTGTAACGTTAGAAATGAACAAAATAAAAAGAGAAGTTGGAGCTTAGTGCTTAGAAATGTGCCTTAAAAACTTGCCTTTAATTTGGACGTCGGTCAGATAGTCAACCCTCGTAAATCACACGTAAACTGTCCCTTTTTTCATTACCTATTGAAAATAGTTTGATTGAAATAATTCAGTTGGTATCGTTTAGAACTTGTATGTTTTTGTAGTAGTACGAGTACAAACAGTAGTGGAACATGAAGCAAAATCATTGTAATTTTGTTGTCGAAATTTGTTTAAAATATTTAGCTCCAAAATAACCAAGATTAAGACTCATCCGAAAATCAGATCACATGCATCCTTAGTTGGAGTGGGATAGCATGTACCAGGATCAAATTTTTAGGAAAAAAAAAGTTATGCTAAATCTATGCTACCAAATTTGAAGGAAAAACCATATGCTATGAAAAATCGATCGATCAGATTTTAACTACTCCAAGAGAAACTTAAAAAAAACGACAAACCCTTGACCAAACAAAGGATTATTATGATTAGTTATGTTAATACATTTTCTTTTGTGAAGGCATATGTTAAAATAAATAAAATCTTTTGGTGTTTCTAAACATACATTATTTTGAACTTGTTACATATAATGGTCACATCGTCGCATGCATGTATTTAGACGTTGGTAAGAAACATAATGAATGAAACACAATGAATAAAAAATAATTTGATTCATCCTTGTATTAAACATATTTTATTCATAAAAAGATCAAGGAACAAACTCCAAAAGAACGTGCAACTATAGTCCGTATGCAATATTTGGAGTACCATTTGTCATCTCGATCCTCCTTCAATCTGGAAGTCCATCTAATTAACTACTGAATTAGATTTATATTGAATAATTTCAAAATATTCCTCTCAGATTCCAAAGATTGATGCTCGCATCGTAGTATGATTGTGTGGGAAAGGCGATAATAAAATATCTAAAATTCATAAATTTAATTCAAAAATACATAATCTACTTCTCTTTTCGAGATGAATATTCTTTTTATTATGTATATGTATGTATGCCAAGGTAGTACAATTGGGAGGTATACAAGTTCCTAAAACATGAAAACATTGAAAATGGCTACAAGAAGATTTTATATAAGAAAAACAATAATGTTCACAATAGCAAACAACTTTGGAAAACTGCTGATCGACCTGTGAAAACCGAAAAGGACGAAATAAATTAGAATATTTTACAATTGCACGCAATGGTCAAGAGTGATTTTTATTTTGAAAACCGGTAAGCACTTAAATTAAAAGACAATGCCATGACCAACTGCATGGTTAAAAGTTGTACAACAAAAATTTCCCGTAATGGGGTTACAAAAAGAAATATTAGTCTTTGATAATCAGAATATAATAACGTTCTGGGACCGCCTAGGCGAGCCTAGGCGACCGGGGGCGTCCGATCGCCTGGGTGATCGCCTAGGCAGTTGTGCGACCGCCCAAGTCTGGGCGGTTTTTTTTAATTCAATTAAATTTTATAAAAAAGATAAAAAAAATCGGGAAAAAAGGAAAAAAATGCACAAATATTATCTAAAAATATCATACATGTTTAGGTTTCGAAAAGACACATAGTTCCTCGACCAATGCCTCACTAGGCACCCCCTCTACCCACCTAAACACTTAGGTATACAATTTATTGCTTAGTAGTACGATTACAAAGGTAACTCAAAGTTCATACAATAGCAGATAAGAGAGAAATTAGAATTACAAGTTAACTAACTAATTCCATTAGACACATTGATCTAATGTCCAACTGGGAACCATATCATATCCTCCACCACCATCAGAGTCGTCGGAGTGGTTCTCGTTCGGATTGTCGACGTAGACATCATCTTCTTCAGTTTTATTCATCGTCGGATTGGACATATTGCTCGTCGATGTCCATCGGTGGTTGAAAACTCGATGCACCTGGATCTCTAGAACTAATGTGAACGATGACATCATCCATGCCACCACCTAATAGTGGCGCGTCAGATGCAGTGGAACATCGCGCGTCAGATGTAGTGGACATGGATCGAGCAAAACGTCTCCGTAAAGAAGAATGTCCTAAAGCTGCTTCCTCGGCATCGGCTCATGTAAGCTCATCTCCAACGAAGACCGGATCTTCAGTTTCTACCAACCACGGATGCTCGTCGAAGAGATCGTAGTCCACACTGATGGGGTCATAAAATCCGGGCTTCTTCATCATTTGCTAAAACATTTGTCTTAACTTTTGGTTGTAGTTCACATACACCAAGTCATTCATCTTCTTCACAACCAACCTGTTCCTTCTCATTGAGTGCAACTGCTCGAAGACACTTCAATTCCGGTCACAACCCGATGCCGAGCATGTCAATCCCAACACAGATATCCCGTGACAGATTTGCAAACTCAGAAAAGCGGTGGCAAATCTCGTGACAGCAGGGCGTAGCAGGTTCCTTTCAATGGCAATTCGCATCCTCTTCAACAACATGGCAGAGTTGTTGAAATGTTTGACGATCTTACGAGCTAAAGGAATAGTCTTCAAAAACAGCCAATATCCTCCAAGATGAGATCGATACAATGCGCTGCACAGGGAGTCCAAAACAATCTCCATCTTTTTTGCTGCAACATCCTACCGGCAAGTACGTACGCGGCGGCGTTGTCGGTGACCACCTGAACAACGTGTTCTTCGCCAATCTCGCCAACTACATTGTCCATCAACTTGTACAGGTAGTCTGCGGTGTGAGAGTGACCAGAAGCATCTACAGACCTCATGAACATGGTACATGTCGGACAATTTACTAGAAAATTGATTATATTCCTACCGGACCTATCAGTCCAGCCATCTATCATCAACGTGCACCCGTATGTTGCCCAATCTTGTCTGTACGACTCTAGTATACCTCTAGTGTAGTCAATTTCCTGTTTAAGGCACGAGTCACTAACTTCATGATACGTCATGAGTTTAAGTCTGGGTCCGTAAGTACAAGTAGCGGATATTGCTTCCTTCCACTCAGGCGTCCTTACAGTGTTGAATGATATACCACATCTATAGAAAAGCCTAGACCATTTTTGATTAATTGTTTTCCTATCTTCTTTTCTAAAGGTTCTTTCGATGGTTGTTTGTTGGGGGCCGGAAACCACGTCATTTCCACGTCCGCAAAATGGTGCCCACAAACGTTGTTTTTGTCTCTTTTGACCAGGAACGGGGCGAGAACGGGAGGTTGGGGTATTCCAACCAGGGTCATTTGTACGGGTAGGTCTTAGGTCATCGTAACTCTCGTGATGCATAGGGAGACTAGTGCCGGGTACGTAAGTCATATCTTAAAACTAGACTAATATAAACATTTAGACTAATATGAAAATAAAATACTAATTAATTTAATTCTAAAGAGAAGTTAGAAAGAGTGCACTTGATTTTGGCGGTTGAAGAATGAAGAACCGGATCAGAGACTTCACTTTCCAACTTCAAAACTAAGCACCAGACCGGAGACTTAATCGCAAAAACTTAGTGATTAGGAAACTTGATGATGACAAAAGAATTATGAAAAAGAAGAGAATGAGAGATGTGTGAAAAATGAACTAAGTTTGGAGGGGTTTATAAAGGATTTTGGGTAGTGGCAAACTTGTAATTTTTGAAAAAAAATAAAAAAAAATAAAAAAGGAGAGAATCGTTGGAGTGCCTCCAACGGCTCTCGCCTAGGCGATCGCCTATTTCGCCCAGCTTGGCTGGGCGAAAGGCGGTGGTCGCCCAGGCGGTCGCCTACCGCCTAGGCGACCGCCTACCTGAACGTTTATATCGATAATTTCCCAAGGCTTGTGTAAGAAAACAAACACGAAAAAAGGATAGTAGTGGCAGCGATTAGAGTACGTAGCTAGTGTAACAGATCCTCAAGTCGACCCGGGCTGCGTCTCAGCAACTTCGGTAGGTGCAGTCGCCGTGTGATCAGGCTCTACCTCGCGAGCCACGGCTGCAGCGGTGGATCTGATGGTAGCGCCAATGTTTTTTGGCGTTGTGGTTGGAAGAACTCCAGGGGAGTCCCACTGCATCAGGATTGCTCCACTATTCGTGCCTTCTTGATGTCAACTGTTTGTTACAGAAGGTCGTCTTGTACATCTCTTAAGTGTACCTGACCAACATTCGAGTAGATCAAAACATTTATTTAGCAAAAAACATGAGTATTGGATATATGTACAACGAAAAATCATATATATTGTTTCTTTCATTCCAGACGGTCCACTGAAATGCGTTTATTAAAGTGTACCAGTCGTTTGTTGCTAAATTGAGTTGATTTTGAACAAGGTATCTAAATTCCGTATTGTTTAGTTCCAGGATTGATGATTCTACCAGAAGAGGTTACCCAATTTGCAAAATAAAAATAGATGTTTTATCAGTGGGCAATTAACTTTCCAAACCTGCTTCATGAGTGGGTATCTTGTTAATGGGGTTACAAAAAGAATTTATAGAAGGATTTTGGTGTGAACCCTCCATGCTTAGTTAATATCGATCTCCTAGAGTCGTTCGCAAACTGACGGTTAAATGAAATGTATAGTTGGTAGAGAGTGCACATTTGTTGTTCACTAATTAAGCGTTTGAAACGGCTTTTGAGCCATTTGCTCGAACAAAGGTTACCATAGAAGAATTCGGGAACATAGATATATTTGATTTTTGTGTTTGTGAAAAAATCTGACCGTGCTTCACATAGGATTTTCTCCTCGTGCCACGTATCTGTTGGGAAAGAATCTAACAATGTTACTACGAAAATATCGGGTAAAACGCACTAGCGGAATCACAAAATGAATATTGGATACGGAAAACTAACTTCTAACTCTCTCCCAAACTTTCAAGCAACAAACACACACACGCAAGATGTAAAATACAAGCATAAATGAACGCACACCTGAAACAATCATGACACACGCGTTTTATATGGTTCGACAACGTGTCTGCGTCCTTAGGGGGTTTCCTATGAGTTTCCTTTCATTCTTCCGCATTTCCAACAAGAGAAGCAACCGAGGTTACAAGTTGATGGAGACAATTTGTCTTGTAAAGTACTCTACATTTATCATAGCCTTAATCTCTCTCTCTCTCTCTCTCTCTCTCAAGGAAATAAAGTCATGCATTAGTTTACAAACTATGGCTGAAAAGCCTTAAATCCACCCATAAAAACGTACAGAAAAACATGCGAAAACATGACCAATGGTCCATCAGACTTCTCCACCGGTCGACCACTCCACAGTTATTATCAGTAACCACTACTTTCCGGTCGACTGGAATGCCTCGTCGGTCGACCGTTTCTGACTTAGAAAAGTCTCTGATAAATTTGGTTGAACGGTGTCTAGCACAAATCGACCAATCTTCAATTCCGAAAGTACCTCATAATTTTGGTCGAATGGGGTACAACATCGATCGATAAGAGAGAGTACAAACCGGTCTGGTCTAGGTTTTTAGACCAGATCCGTAGTCGGTCCGGGTTCCGGTCCAAAGCGGATCCAAGCAGTCCGGTCTTCGTTCCGGTCCCTGGCTACGGGTCGGGTTCTGGTCTGGTCTGGTCCAAACCTGGATCCATTCTCGGAATTTCAATACAAACAATCCCAATTTTGGACCGGACCAATCGATTCGGTCCGGTCTTCGATCCAACCGTGGCCAGTCTAGTCTGGTCCAAACCCGGATTCGACTGGTATGGTCTTCAGTATGCACCCCTACCGGTCGATCGTTTATCCCATCTAAAAGTTCATATTAAAATCGGTCGACCGAATTTCTCCACCGGTGGACCATTTTATTCTGTTTTTCTATATACTTGACAAATTTAAACCAATTTCAACAGTATCCAACCAAAAAAAAGAGTTTATCATTGTTCATGTTTATCCTGCCCAGCTTACACATTGTTGGCGCCCAATCTATTAGGTATTTGAGAAAAGTGGGTATCTTGTCTTGTGAGTTTGGGAACAAGCCGGTCGAAGTGTTGTTTGTTTCTCCCTCAAGCTCAAATCATGCTTTCTACCATACCTCTCATTTTTTTGGTTGACAAACTTTATTCCATGTAACTAAATTTTTGAGTTTACCGTATTCATGATAGTTGTTTCAAAGAAAGTTTCTCCAATTCTATCCGCCAAAAGGTCTACCTTTTTAGCGACTCCCGATGGTAATTTCCTGTATCCTATGTGATAGGCTGTCAGTGTGGTAATTACGGAGTTAATCATCATTAATCTTCCACCAATTGACACATTTTTTGGATAATCTGCAAATTGCCAATTTTCTTTTACATCTTTGTTAGAATCGGCGGTCAAGATGAGTCCGATCCTTTTTTTATGAGATAACGGAATAACAAAGTAGTCGAAAGGAAGTTTGCGTGACTGACAACCAAGGAAGAGTTTAAACTAGACTAGTTCTTGTGAAGAAGAGTTTATACCAGAAAGACTAAATTTGCTGTAATTTATTTTTTAGTCTTGACAGATTTTCGAATATCGAAAAGATTCTTTTAATGTTAGGTGAAGTTGGCAAAGCTTAGTTCCAGGAACAACAAAGTGTCGTAGATCAGTTTACAACTCGTGGCATGCACGTTCGTTGGACGAACTTACCATTTACGAAAACTAGTCACGTCATGACCTCATCGGCTCATCCTGAAAGGATCAATTTGCAGATTCTTTTTAGTTTTTGCATCTATAAATCGGGTGCTCTAAATCCGGCTACCAATTTGTCCTCCCATTATGGGAGGGTGGATCCTGGGCAGATCTGCCCGGAAATTCACCTGGACGCCCAATCCGGAGGGTCACTCCTGGATTGGGTGCGAAAAAATTGTTTTTTTTTGTTTTGTTTTTGATTTATTGTTTTTAAAAATTATTTAAAATCGTTTTTTTCAAAAACAAAATGGAAAAATATTTTTTATTTATTTATATTTAAAAAAATTGACATTTTTTTGTGTTTTACCTAGAATTGATACTCAAATGACGTGGATGGGAGAGAATGTAGGGTGTTTGAGTTGTTTCTGGGTGTGGTTAAGAAAATTTTAGAGGAGTTTGTTTGGCTGACGTGACGGAAAGAAAAGCTGACGTGACTAAGAGAGAAAACCGAACATCCGGGAACTGTCTGGGCGTTGTTAACGGTGGTCTAACCTTATAGATGCACGTTATTCCTGGAGCATCTAGGTCTTCTTATTTTTGTTATCTTTTAAGAATTTATAAAATGATACCCTTAAATGGCAATCTATAATGAAAAGGTTTATATTTTTCATAATAATAAAGCTACTCTTAATTTTCCGCTCTTAAATGACAATCTATACATTTTGATCTTCAGTTTGTTTTTTTGTTTTTAGTTATCCACATATTGACTAAATTGGTCAACTTGGCCCGATATGCTTTCATGATAATTATTCATGTGGAAAAAGTTAAATATTAATAGTCAATTTCTTTAGTGCAATTTAAAGAAAATACATCATCTGAAGGATGTCCCAGTCTAATTCCTTATATTTTTCACGTACAAACACAGGAGGACTCACAAAAACAGAATATCAGATGATGACAATAAAGGAAATTGCTGTATGGGTGTAGAACGGCCGTCGGCCGACATTAGATAACAATTTAAAAGTTTAGTCCAACTGCGTGGAGTAAGTTAAATCTAAAATATCTTTGATATTACAAAATGTCCAAAAACACTTAAATCTGTTGAAAATTTTAAATGTGCTAATATGTATTACTATATTTTATAGAGTCACCAACTTCTCTTGATAATATTGCCTTTCTTCAATACTAAAACTCTAAAAGTCAAATCATGATGGAATTGAATACATCTAGAAGGGCACGAGTGCAAAAAGACTCAACCATATTAACTAACCTGAACCCTGTCGTGACCTCCATAATGTACTGAGCCGTACCCTGCTAATACACATTCAACAACAAAAAAACCAAAAAATTAAGCACAAACATGGCTCGAGTGTTGCAATCTCTCCTCCTCCTCCTCCTCCTCCTCTCATCTCTCCTCGTCACCTTGGCGTCCGACAAGTCCTCGGGCTTTGCCAGGAACCAAATTGACCAATGTTGGCGCCTCAAACCTAATTGGGCGTCCGACCGCCAGGCCTTGGCCGACTGCTCAGTAGGCTTCGGTGCCACCACCAAAGGTGGCAAAGGGGGAAAAATTTATGTTGTCACCGACACGTCTGACGATCTGGCCAAGCCCAAGCCTGGCACACTTCGCTATGGTGTGATCCAGGACGAGCCTCTTTGGATGACATGACCTTGACGTTCGCAAATGAGCTGATTGTAAATAGCTACAAGACGATCGACGGGAGGGGAGTCAAGGTGGAGTTCACAAAGGGGCCTTGTGTCACAAAGGGGCCTTGTGTCACTATACAGGAGGTGAGCCATGTCATAATTCATGGGATTCACATCCACGACTGCACTCCCGGGAAATATGAGTTTGTTGCAAGTTCTGTCTCTATTGAAGATTACAACGGCTAGAACAATATTTATTATGCACATCCTCGGACACCAACAACATTCATTATGCATCCCTTCGCATACAACGAACCCAACGGAAATAATACAACATATATATACACAAGCAATTAAAATGTAATCAAGTTTTTTTTGGTAAGAATAAAAAACAGTCAATAAACTTTCTTCTTCTTCCTTAAACTCGATTCATAGTTTTCTACATGGTATCAGAGCATTGACTCGATCTCAGATCCCCAAAGGATCATCACCGATCTTCACCTCACTAAGGGGGTTGAAGGCGCAAAACCCACATCCAAACCCTCAAAAAACCACACAAAAAAACAAAACCACCAAAACCATGTCGGGAAACCACCACGAAAACCCCTCCCGTCTCGTATCAACACTACTCAACGGGACAAATTACATGTCCTGGGCGCGGGCGGTCTCCCTCTCCCTCAGCGGCAGGGGGAAAATCGGCCACATAACCGAAACTGCAAAAAGACCGGAGGAACCAGAACCGGAGGCAAAGCAGGAAGAATGGCAGACCTCCGACCACCTGGTCATGTCATGGATAATCGCGTCCATGCAACCACAGATAGGAGAGATCTTCCTCTACAAAGACAGCGCAAAAGAACTTTGGGATGCGGTCCAAGAGCATTACGGGAAGACGCAAGACTTCGCGCACATCTTCAGACTCAAACAAGACATTGCGCGGTCCCGTCAGAACCACAAAAACGTCACTGAGTACCTCGGTACTCTCAGAAAGGCATGGGACGAGTTGGGGATCTATGAACCACCAACAACCGACGCACGAACACTCGGAAAAAGGACTGAACAGGACCGGATCTACCAGTTTCTGGTAGGTCTAGACCCATCTTTCGAAAACATCAGAAGTCAGGTGCTCATGGCCCCCGAACTACCGCCGCTTGCCTCAGTCATCGCGATGATCCTTCGCGAAGAATCGCGACGAAGGACCACCGCTCCTTTGCAAAACCAATCAACAACAGAAGCCGAAAATCAAGCATTATTTACTGGAAAATCACAAAAACAACATCAAAACAACAAAATGCGGTATGGAAATCGGAAGGACGAGCACTGCAAAACTGCAAAAAAATCGGACACAACAAAAACAACTGCTGGTTTCTCCATCCGCATCTCCGACCACCAAAAGACAACGACAGAAGAGGAGGGGATGGGAGAAACTCATCGCATGGGGGATCATCGGGGGACAGCGGCTACTTCGCCACCGCCGGAGGCAGCGGCGGCAGCCACCAACCCAACCCTAACCCTAATTTTTTTCTCGCAGGAAGCATTTGGAATGTCAGCAGTCGGATCGAGTGAAATAAATATGTCAACAAATCCGGATAACGCTATCGGGTCGACTCCGAACCCGACCAGCAGAAACCTCTTTTCTCCACACAAACGCACAGATCCAGCAAACACTGGCCCAATGGGCTTAGAGAATATCCATCTTCTTATAAACAAACTGAATGAAGTTTTGCACAATCAACCATCCACTTCAGGTAATTCCGCAGGTATGATAAAAACTCTGGAAAATTACTTTTCAGCACTTCAATCTAGGAAAAATAAAAACAATGTATGGATTATTGATTCTCGCGCCACCGATCACATGACTAGCAATCCAAACTTATTACTAGATCTTAAAAGAAACTTATCCCTACTAAATAGGTTTGTTAGTGTGGCTAATGGAAATCAAGTAGAAATAGAAGGAGAAAGGAATATAAAATTACTTGATAAAATTGCAAAACATGTCTTGTATGTACCTTCTTTTGAATCAAATTTGTTATCTGTCGCAAAAATCACGAAAGAACTGAATTGTAATATTATCTTCTCACCTATTGATGTTGTATTTCAGGATCGTATCTCCGGGAAGACGATTGGTAGCGGTCGACTCGTTAATAATCTTTATATTCTAGATCAAAACATACAGGCATTACATGTTGGAAAATTATCCAAACATGAGTTATGGCATAAAAGAATGGGACATCCATCACATTCAGTTTTAAAATCGCTTTTTCCGTCTATTATAACAGAATTTTTGTGTGATGTATGCAGTTTTTCAAACAAACTCGATTGCCATTTCATTTATCATCTATCAAAACAAGACACCCATTAGAACTAATACACTCTGATATCTGGGGACCATCCCCAACCGAATCTTATAATGGCTTCAAATATTTTATCACTTTTATTGACGATTTTTCTCGTACTACATGGATTTACTTATTAAAATCAAAATCTAAAGTTTTTGATATTTTTTGTACTTTTACAAGATTTGTGGAAAACATGTATGATTTCAAAATTAAAATCTTAAGGTCCGACAACGGATCTGAGTACACCAGTAAGGTTTTTCAAAATTTTCTAAAACTAAAAGGCATGTTTCATCAAACTACGTGTGTTAACACACCACAACAAAACGGTGTAGCAGAAAGAAAAAATCGTCACCTCTTAAACGTAACACGCTCCCTACTTTTTCAAAATCACGTTCCAAAAATGTTTTGGTCCGATGCTATTTTAACCGCTGCATATTTTATTAACCGACTACCAAGTCCTCGCCTCCAAAACAAACAGCCTTTAGAAATTCTGACTGGTCGAAAAAGTCGATTTGATCACTTACGAATTTTTGGATGTATTGTTTTTGTCCACAGGAAAAAAGACGACAAGTTTGATTCCAATTCAAATAAATGTATTTTCTTAGGATATTCTTTAAAAAAAAGGGTACAAATGTTATGACCCCAAAGATTGTAAATTGTATATTTCTCGGGATATACAGTTTGTAGAAAATAGCTCTTTTTCGGCTCTGAAACTGAAGACAACGGACATCCAGCATCACCAAACTCCGACGACACTCTGATACCCATCAACTGCGATCCAGAAATCACCATGAGGACACTTGATCTTCAAGAAGAAAACAATGAAGCACCAACTGACGACGAAGAAGAAAACATTTTAAGGAGATCAACCCGACCACTCGTCCACCAAAATACTTGCACAACTATATCACCTCTCACGTCACCTACCCTATCCAGGAATACCTATCATATCAACAATTAAAATCACATCACAAAGCATTTCTAGGGACTATAGATACTCACATAGAACCAACAAACTACAATGAGGTCATAAGAGATACAAAATGGTGCAACGCCATGAAAGAAGAAATTCAAGCCTTAGAGACAAATAATACCTGGATCTTAACCTCAATCCCAAAAGGGATTAAACCCGTAGGATGCAAATTGGTATATAAAATCAAATACAATAGTGATGGAACAATAGAGAGATATAAAGCAAGACTAGTAGCAAAAGGATACACACAAACCTATGGCCTAGACTACCTAGAAACCTTTGCCCCAGTAGCCAAAATGAACATAATTCGTGTTCTACTCTCCATCGCCGTAAATAGAAATTGGGAACTCTATCAAATGGATGTAAAAAATATTTTCCTTCAGGGAAACTTGGAAGAAGAAGTATATATGACTCCTCCACCCGGGTACACCTCTACAAACTAGGTTTGCAAACTCAACAAAGCAATCTACGGGTTAAAACAATTTCCTCGCGCCTGGTATGCCAAACTCAGTCATTGCCTTATTTCTTATGGTTTCAAAAAAATATTCCGCTGATGCATCTATGTTTACCAAACATCATCAGACCACCACTACCATAATCCTAGTATATGTAGATGATATCATAATCACTAGAAACAATAGGTATGAAATCACCAAAATAAAACAATACTTACAAGCAAAATTTGATATTAAAGACCTAGGACGTTTAAAATATTTTTTAGGAATAGAAATTGCGCATTCAAAAAAGGGACTATTTCTCTCACAAAGAAAATATGTCATCGACTTCTTAAAAGAAACAAGAAAACTTGGAGCTAAACCAACAAATACACCCATAGAAACTAAACTAAAAATAAACACTACTGAAGGAGAACCCATAAAAGATATTCAACAATATCAAAGGCTTGTCGGGAAACTCATATACCTCACTGTAACAAGACCCGACATAAGCTATGATGTTAGCATCATCAGCCAATTCATGCATTCACCTCGGACTCCTCACTTAGATATAATCACTAGGATACTTAGATATATTAAGAAAACTCCAGGGCAAGGGATATGGATGAAAAACAACAATTCTAACTCGATAACTGGTTTTTCTGATGCAGATTGGGCTGGAAGGTACGATCGGAAATCAACTACAGGTTTCTGCACATTTGTTGGAGGAAACCTGGTAACCTGGCGAAGCAAAAAGCAAACTGCTGTTGTCAGATCCAGTGCCGAGGCTGAATACCGGGTCATGGCATCCACTACTAGTGAACTCATCTGGCTTAGACAACTGCTTCTCGACATGGGACAACCTTACTATCTCCCTATGGAGATGTTCTGTGATAACAATGCAGCTCGACACATAGCTCAAAATCCGGTATTTCATGAAAGAACCAAGCACATTGAAGTTGACTGTCACTTCATCCGTGAGAAAATTCAGGCCCACGAAATCGAAGTTCCCTACGTTCCCAGCAAAGATCAACTCGCCAATATCTTCACAAAGGCTCTCGATCAACCACAAACAAAATCCATCCTTTCCAAGTTGGGTATCTTCAACCTATTTCAGGACCCAACTTGAGGGGGCGTATTGAAGATTACAACGGCTAGAACAACATTTATTATGCACCTCTTCGGACACCAACAACATTCATTTTGCAACCCTTCGCATACAACGAACCCAACAGAAATAATACAACATATATATACACAAGCAATTAAAATGTAATCAAGTTTTTTTTGGTAAGAATCAAAAACAGTCAATAAACTTTCTTCTTCTTCCTTAAACTTGATCCATAGTTTTCTACAGTCTCCCACGTTGGCCGAAGGAGAGGGTCAGACGGAGATGCCATTTCGATGTTTGGGGCTTCCTACGTTTGGATTGATCATTGTAGTTTTAACAGTTGTCCTCATGGGCTTGTGGATGCCATACACGGTTCAACCGCTATTACTGTTTCAAACTGCTACTTCACCAAGCATGATAGGGTACGTATCATAACCAAATTGGTAAGTTCTTAATCTTGAAATAGACAGATCAAATATCAAACCTCAGCAAAAACGCTTGAGCTGTAGCTAGAGTAAAAAATTCTTCAAACAAAAGATCATGTACTTACTTAGTACTTTCCCGTAATTGTAATTATTAATTTTGGGGCGGGGCATGATCAGTAGAATAATTGAATTAACGTTAATGCTTAATTCAGGTGATGTTGTTGGGGCACGACGACTCCTTCGATGCGGATAAGAAAATGAAGGTTACAGTGGTTTACAACTACTTCGGTCCAGGGCTGGTGCAAAGAATGCCTAGGCAAGTTCATGTTAATTTGCATGTATGGTATAACTATATAGGAGCTTCTCTGAGATGTTTTTGAACATTTAAAGAGAATACATAGAGAGCAAAATAAATTAGTTCTCCAAACAATCCCATATTCAGGTCACCTTAGGTGATGGGTTTTGATGCCATGATCTGAGAATATTTTCAAATTAATTAGTTTGTAAAGAAATTGTATAATAGGTATTCGTTGATAGAAATGTTTGTGTTTCTGACGATTCGACAATCCAATCGTCAAGTTTGTCGTTGTGATCTACTACATATATAAATCATAGTCAAAAGAAACCACAATTACACTAATACCCTCCAAATAATTCCTGGAATTCGATCAAAACCTTTTTTATTGTGTCCTGAACATGCATTGAGCCTTGTGCCCCTGTCCAAAGCTTACCAACCTTTTCCTACTCGTAGTTAAGCTTCAGACGTAGACACACGAACATATGTAAATGTAAGATTTGTTTTTGTTTAATTAATTTTAACATATATATACGTGCAGGGTGAGGTTTGGGTACGCCCACGTGGCAAACAACAGGTATAAGAAGTGGGAGAATTACGCAATAGGTGGAAGTGCCAACCCGACAATCCTCAGCCACGGTAACTACTTCGAGCCTATACCAGAACTCGACCGGAAAGAGGTACGTACCTCCAACGCCCTTGTTCATCTGGTTGCTACATTTTCGGTCACGAAACAATCCGAAAAGGAGATCGAATACTAATGACAACAAGTTATATATAGGACTGTTTGGATTTGATTGATGTATCATGCTCCATCACCATAGACTCCATAGTATTTATTCTATGTCTATTTAAATCCAGAATTCAAACAATGAACAATACCACGGAAAATAATAAGTCTCGAATGTGAAATTTAGTTGGTCTAACACGTCAGCAAAACTCAAGTACTTTGATGAATAACAGTGAATCCAACTTCATTATACATAGTTGTATATATTTTGTGTTTAACAATATATGACTATTTGCTCAACATTGAGTTATTTTCCTCGAAAAAAAATAACTTAATTAAAACCCACAACATATGCAGGTTACAAAGAGAGAGTCAACCGAAAACTGGAAGAGTTGGAAGTGGAGTTCCAGAAACGACATGTTTCTGGACGACGCCTTCTTCGTCCCATCTGGTTATGGCAGCGTCTCTCCAGACTACACTGGTTCAGAGAACTTTGTGGTAATGGATGGATCCATGGTTCCACACCTTACTCAAGATGCTGGGGTTTTGGAATGTCAGGAAGGCCAGCCTTGTGTTTAACTTCTAGTTGCACATGCATCTCAACCACTTCATGCAACTTCACTCAGTTACAAACTTTTCGTCTGACCGGATGGAACTAAAACCTACATTTTGTTACTTTCTTTGTTATATATGTGTGTAATTGTGTTTTTCTTCTTCTTCTTCTTCATTTTCGGCTTTCAAGGAATTAAATCCATAAGTTGTACATTATATAACTTGATGCTGATCAACAGTTAATATGGAGCATTTGTGCTCGCATGCTTTGTCACAATTGTATTTGTGTGTAATGAGTGAAGACATACTACGTTTAGGTGTTTTCTTATGCATGCAATTATATATAAGACATGGTTAATTTGATGATAATCATAAAATCTCATCCATAGGTGCACATATAAACCGGTCTACAGGGACAGCGTGACGGATTTCAGGGGTCAAATTTGGCAAGGAAAAAGTAATTAATTGAGAATTCGTTGATTTAATTTGGTTTGATTTGAAGTCTGAATAGACATTTCACCATTAGCAGGTAACTTGATAGTTTTATACTAGACCGGTTGGACAAAAACTCTTCTATCTATCTTATGATCGAGATTTTAGAATAATTAGAGGGGTTAAAATCTGAAGGGTCAAAAGCCCAAGGGTATGGAATAATGGAATCCTAAAAGGTCTACACAAAGTAAGTGAAACACCCTGTTCAAAAACTTAAGTTGGGAGTGCCAACGATGTTTGGAGTATTACAATAATAAATCTGAAGTACCAACTTAAGAAACCAATTCTTGGAATAACATGATCTAGAATCATTTTGTAGTACATGTGAGTTGTGTGATTTTGTGATTTTTCAGTTAGAATAGAAAAGAAAAAACAACAAAAACAAAAATGAGGCGCATTTTTTATTGTAATAGAGTAATTCGATGAAATAAACAAACCTACTTCATATGAAAGTAAAAATTCAGTAAATTGAATAAAATAAGCTAAAATAAAAATATCGTTAATTAATATGAAAACTATGTAGACATTTAAAATATTTTTAGACATTAAGATATTTAATATGTGTGTGTGTCGCAATTCCCGCAATTATATACTCTGATGAAGGATGCTCAAACTTTTCCTCCTTGAAAATATTGCCTCTCTTTACAAATAGAAATCAAATAACGATAAGTTTTAAGAACAGAAGAAAAATATAGATATTTAGAGGGCATGGGTGTGAAAAGACCCAACCATATTAACTAACCCCTACCCTGTCGTGACCCCCACAAAGTACTAATATGTACCCTATTAATACCATCCAATACCTAAACACCAACAAATTAAACATAAACATGGCTCCAGTGTTGCACTCTCTCCTCCTCCTTTCATCCCTCCTCCTTGTCTCTTCAGCGTCCAACAAGTCGTCGTCGTCGTCCGGCTTCCTTCTAAACAAAATCGACCAATGTTGGCGCCTCGACCCTAACTGGGTCTCTAATCGCCAGGCATTGGCCGACTGCTCAGTCGGCTTTGGAGCCACTACCAAGGGTGGCAAAGGCGGTAAAATCTATGTTGTCACTGACACCTCTGATGACCCGGCCAAGCCCAAGCCTGGCACGCTTCGTTATGGCGTGATCCAAGAGGAGCCTCTCTGGATAATCTTTGATCGCGACATGTCCTTGAAGTTCGAGAATGAGTTGATTGTCAACAGCTACAAGACGATAGACGGGAGGGGAGCGAAGGTGGAGTTCGCCAAGGGGCCGTGCGTCACTATACAAGAGGTGAGCCATATCATAATTCACGGGATCCATATCCATGATTGCACCGAGGGGAAGTACGGGTACGTTGCTAGCTCGGTGTCTCACGTCGGTCGGAGGAGAGGATCGGATGGGGATGCCATCTCCATATTTGGGGCATCCTATGTTTGGATTGACCATTGTACGTTTAGTAGTTGCGCCGATGGACTTGTAGATGTCATTCATGCTTCGACCGCCATTACAATTTCAAACTGCTACTTCACCAATCATGAGAAGGTACGTACCTAAATACATACGCATTTAGGTTCAATTGGTAGACTTTTAATTTTAAAATAACTATATTATCAACTTTCACGATGACAAGTTAAGCATTCTAATGTAAATAGTTATATATATTTTTTTTTCAAAAGATAAAGTACGTATGGGAATGTTTTCAGGTGATGCTGTTTGGGCATCATGACTCATACGATGAGGATAAGAAAATGAAGGTTACGGTGGTTTACAACTACTTTGGTCCAAAACTGATACAGAGAATGCCAAGGTATATGCTAATGTATGTAACTATTCGTAAGAGTTTTTTTTTTTTTTGTGATTTTTCGGAAGTGTCTTGAAAAGATTAACGGGAAATAGATAATTAATTTTGTGGTAAAATTGTGTTTGAAGTAAACTTGCTCGATCCGTTTGACTCGAAACTTTGTCGATGACAACAGAAATAAAGTCTATACGATCTTAATTAGAAAATTTTCAGATGAATCACTTTATAAAGAAATGGAATAGTTGGCCATTATAAATGCTTGGGCTCGGTTTGTGCTGTCGCACGAATCTAATATTGACTTTACTAATGTGATCTACTACGTAAGTCATAGATGCAATTAATTTAAGATCCTCCAAATTGCTCAACAATCATCAATTTCGACTGGTTCAAATAGTTCATAATATTTGATATCCTCTTATTTGACCAAAATATTTTAATTGTGTTCAGACGTGCATCAAGCCTTGTTCAAAACCTACCCAACTTTCTGTCATATTGACGATAAAAAAATAAAATTATAAATTTAAAGTTTCGTAGTTTTAGCTATCGGTTTATTACAGCCAAAAAAAATGCTAAGTTCATATCTCGAATACAATCATATATAGCGGGAGATGAGTAAAATGGTCAACTGAGTCCATTGTATAATTAAATTATTGCATCAAAATTCTAATTCAAGAGATATCACGAGCGAAAGATATTTAGGAGCTTCATCCAAACACACCTATATTAACACCGAAACTCGTATGCACTCCTCACAGAGTAAACAATTTTTTTTTTGGTTTATGAAAGTCTCATTGAACCTAATAAAACAAATACGTGCAGGGTGAGATTCGGATACGTTCACGTGGCAAACAACAGGTATGAGAAGTGGGGCATGTACGCAATAGGTGGAAGTGCCAACCCAACCATCTTAAGCCACGGCAACTACTTCGAACCCATGAGTCTACCCGACCGAAAAGAGGTATATGTCCATCACTTTTTCTTTGAACTAACATATATATTAGTAATCGAAAATTAAAAAACTTAAGTTTTTACGATTTGTGTAAAGAGCTACGCGACTTAAATGAAAATGACTTACAAAATTCATTTTCATTTTAACAAGTGGTACTATACTATGACAATGTACATTTAGATTCCTTGTTAACAATTTTTGTAATGTTCAATAACATGGGGTTACGTTGTATACAAAGATTCACAAAAACAAAATGAACCGGGTTCTCATTGTATCTTCACCAGATTGTATATAGCGCATGTAATCGGCGCACAAATAAATTTGTATATTTTCTAGCCCTTACTATCGATTACCAAGTGATATAAGCGAATTTGAGTCCCAAAAATGTCCTACCCAAGAAAAGAAAACTAACATTAACCTTTCTCACTAATCTAAGATTATGTCTTAAATCGACATTCAAACGTTCAGGTAACAAAGAGAGAAACCGGCGGTTGGAAGAAATGGAAATGGAGCTCAAGAAACGACAAGTTTCTCGACGACGCTTTCTTCGTCCCATCTGGTTACGGCAGCGTTTCTCCAGACTACTCTGGATCAGAGAAGTTTGTGGTGATGGTCGGAGACATGGTTCCAGACCTCACACAAGATGCTGGAGTTCTAGAATGTCAAAAATACCATTCTTGCACTAACTTCTAGTTACAAGTCAAGCAACTCATGCAACCCCACTTAGAGGCTTTTGGTTTGTCCAGAACAATATCCGACAATCAGATGTAAGAGCAGTAGTGTTTTTGCCATTTTGCTTGTGTTATGTATGTGTACTTGTGTTTTTAGAGTGCATGGTTGAGTATTTTGGTTTTGGTTTGTCAGGAAGTCAACATGTTGTATATTATTATTACACCAATAAAACTTCATGATGATGAACAGAAAATACGAAGCATAATATGTTGTTTTTTGTTTAATTACAGTTATCACTCTTGAACCGTGATCTAATATCACTTTGACACCCATTAAGCCCCTTTTTTTTGTCACACTTACACCTAAAGTTGGGTAACGAGGCCGTCGGACCGAGCCCGTTCCAAGGAGGTCGGACTGCGGGCCGGGCCCGCCTGTTTATTTTCTTGCTTTTATTGCAAACAAACAGGTTGGCCCGCCTGTTTACCTAAACGGGCCGGGTCTAAAGTCTAACCCGTTTTTTCTCTCCAGGCCGACCCGGTACCCATCTCTACTTCCCTTAATATTACTAAATAAATAAACCCCCAATTTGCCCATGCCAAGAAAAGTAACGTTCTGGTTCCCATCAACCAAATTTGTTCGAAATTTTCTCCCCCTCCTCCTATAAACTCATCTCCCATTTCCCTACACCCATCAAACTCGCAAAACCCACCAAATCCTTGTTTGTATTCCCCAACGAACCTTAATACTCAACGACCAGAACCCCAGTTTCATCCTCGTCATTGCATTATCGGCGGGTGAAGGAACACAATCAACGAATGATACAAAAGACGTAGCAAACTGCCCCTAGCTTCCCTGGTGAGATGCTTTGATAACGTTGACTTAATCTAACTAGGTAAACTGGACCCTAACTGTGAAGCATAGAAAAAGTAGGAATGAAAAAATATAACACTTGTATTGCTTAACTAATGTTATAACAATACAATACACACTTACAAACTTCCTCACACACTTTCACTGTTATAAAGTTAAACTACACACACATACGACTCACTCTTGTATTGTAAAGAATTTACTCTACTTGGATGGTTGCGATTAGAGATGATATTCATATTTATAGGTGTGGAAGGAAGCTTTGGAAGAGTTTGAAGTTTCTAGAAAACTTATCGGTGATGCTCGACCCACTCTAGGGTCGACGTGTCAGGCCAGACCTAACCTCTACCAAGCCCAGAGTAAACCCAGAATTCATAAATTTCATATTTTTAAAAAAAACTAATGAAATCCGATAAATTTTTTATAGTTGATAAAAGAATTTTTATACCAAATAATAAATTTCATAAAAAATAAATATTTTTGGGAGAAAATATTTTATATAAAATTATATTTATTAGAAAAATATTTTTCATCAAAAATAATTAATTGTTTTGTATTTTTAAAATATAAAAATTATCGGATTTCATTAGTTTAATAATCGAACCATTAAGTTTAATGAGAGAAAACAAGAGAAGAGAGAGGTACTAGAGAGGAGGGAAAATATAGATAAATTATTTAAGTAATTTTTTTACAACATTTACAACACATGTAATTGAAATTTATAAATTCTGAGTTTATTTAGGATGATCTGCAAAATCTCCATTAATACTTTCGGAGGAAGAGATTCCTAAGTATAATCTACAAAACCAAATGATGTGAACGTATCCAAATCCAAACAAGTTCCATTAGACATAACTAGAACTACAAACACCAAAACAAAATTGGATCCCAAACACAACGATGACAACTGAGCACACATCTTAAAATGCAAAACCCCGACAACTGAATTAACCAAAATTCATCTCATTCATTAGGATTCAACCACAACAACTCAGAGTAATACAACCCAAACAACTATACCACATTCTACTTTAAGTATCAATCTTGGAATGGTAAGATCAGGAATAAATTTTTAGTCCACGAGAGTTATGTCCTGTGGTTCAAGTTAGATACCAGAAGAAGAAGAGAGAGAAAAACCTCCATGGAAACCATAACTCCCTCGGGCTGGTGCAAATGAATGCCTACCTAATTTTGCTAAATACAAACTTACTATAAACTTGAAACAGAATTGCAATATTCGCTGTGACACGTGTGAACGATTTAGCGCAAATGCTTGCTATGTCCTGTTTCTTCAACAAACACATAAAAAGATGAAAATAAAACGGGTTTTCGTTGAAAATTTAATTCAATAGCACAAACCGATCAGTTTCAGTACCTTTCCTGGAAGAAATAATGAATACATGCTAATTCTTTTTACATTTCACACTCTAAAATAACCACACGCAGAAAACCTTCATCATCAAAAAACACGATTTACAACACAAACTTTTCAATTTAGTATTCTAACCTCAGTTTACAGAAAAGCTAAGCCTTTCTGAAAGCTTGTTACTTGGGACGTTCTCGAACAAACTCGTTTAGCGAAGGTGACGATGACCCATTGTGCTTGCTAGGCACAGGTGTGTTCCTTCTGGACTGACGCTTCGTGGGTACTAGCACATTCTCATATTCTTGTTCTGCCTCAACAGAGTAGGTGTCGTCATCCAAGTCATCTTTGAACACTGGGTGGATGTACGCATTTGAAAGATATCCTTTCAGGTCTAAGTTTGGCTCCCTTGCTCTCTCGAGGGTGTCCTTCATCATGGCCTCCTGAAGAGATAAAGAGAAAATGTCGGCAACAAATATTTCACATGACTAAGCAACATTCCTCCTTATTCAAGTATATACTCTCAAATAACAGGTTTCTACAAACAAACCAAATGAGTCCCGTCTTAAAAAAATCACAAACCTGCAGTGGAAACTTCTTGAAGGCCGACTCGTAGCGATTGATGCAGAACTTGTGAAAGTAAAAGGTAAACACAGGTAGAAGCAAGAGTAATGGCGTAGATTGAGCCGCTTTCTTGGTACTCATCAATCCGAGCAATAAAATTTGAGATATAATCAAGGCAGTGATAATCCGCCTATGGACATCAGGCCAAAATGCAGCTCCACTCTCATATTCTTGATTGTAAACATTAATTATCTGAAGTAGTATAAACAACATTTTTGTCAGACTGCCAGTTTATGATTCCTAGTATCATGACTAAATGACAACCTAACAAATAGAAAATAGATCTAATCTATAGATTCCAATAGGGACTTCCCCTCTGCTCTACAAATGACAGTTTCTCCTGAACCAAATGCGGAATTCTCTCCTACATTAGAAGTTATAACACAAAGAAACCCCACTCAAATCTGTCAATAATTATTAATTGGTAATCCAATCTCATCTTAAATGGCTTAGGGGAGTCCACTAGATGATCTAGAAATGGATGCATAAGACATAACAGAATTGCTTATGATTTTTAATATATAGAACATGTGATCCAGAATTTGCTCTCCCTTTACATAAATCTAGTCATTTACCAGCTACTAATCCAAAACGGAGAATTAAAAAAAAATCAATCTAACAATCTGAAACATCATTGTTACTAAAAAACTAACCTGATGTCGGAAGACGAGGTAGGAAAAACCAAAAAATACTACTATGAAAGGAAGTAGAAATGGAGTCACAACTGCATAGACAAGTCCAAGTAGGAAATACAGTTGTATCTTCGGCTCAGAAGTGTTAAATTCCAAGGTTCCAGGATCCATTGCCTTATCCCTATCTTTTTCAGTCTTGACTAGGAAGAAATTCTTAATGTGGTAAAAGATTAATGGTTTCAGTCTCAAAATGTCCGCAGCAATTCCAGCCCAACCATCAACCATAATAAATGTTATAAAGAAAGTTGCTTTCATGGGAATTGCGTTTCCGATTGTAATCGGGATTCTGCATAGAGAAACAAATAAATAAGGACACACCTTGACAATAAAAGAATTCATTTTGATTCTTGAAATAAACGACAACAATGATGGTAAATTTTACCATGAAATAGCAATAACAAACTAATTGTTTTAATATATATGATCATGAAAGAGTATACTATGATTATTATCACTCATCTAACCAACTTATATAACATTGAAATGTATTTATGATTTCTGAAATTTTAATAGCAATTTAGATGTCAGGGTGTCTTCCCAATTGCTCATGATGATTTTTCATTATGGTTGCATTTTAAGAAGTTGTGGTCCAATCACAATTAAAATATAGATGGTGTGACTGCATTTTAGATGGCACTCAAATTTGCAGAGTTCGTATGCAATAATAGCTGAATCAATTTTTATCGACTTCTTCTTGATGTTAGGACCAACGTAAACTTTTTTTAATTTTTTTTGCAAATTAACGTAAACAATTTTTTATCACTGAAACACTCACCAAACCCGTGGATTAAAAGATCAAATGGAAACCCTTTGTGCTAGAGAACCTTACATAAATCAATTGCACGTAAAAGTGCTACAAAAGAAAGCAGTTGTAGTATCGACATTTTCTGCAAAAGAAACATTTTTGTGCTAGTTTCTGAAGGAGATTAATACCATACCAGAAAAATTGTATGGCCAGGCATCAAATTTGATATTTGAACATATAAAATTTGGTTTACATCAAAAGTTAGGTTTATGATGGGCAAGATAAGAAAAACACCAAAACAAGAATATGAGAATGTGCTTACTGGCTTGCTGATTGATGAACAAAAGTCTTCAACTGTTGAAAGGCGGTGCCAGCGATGATGCTCCCAAGAAATACATTAACTAGTAGAAATAGATAATATCTAGATGCAGATCTCCTTTCCAGAGAAGATACAGAGAAGAATCCCTCAAATTTGGACATAAACATCAGAATTGTTGGCAGCAAGATGAGAAAAATCTTAAGAGCAATTCCGGGAAGAAACCCTTGGATAACAGATTTAACAGCCTTCCTGAAAACAAAAAATGGTGCTTATTATAACAGCAAATCCCCCATTAATAGATAATGAGAAATATCAATCATTGCAACTAAAAAGAATGCTGCAGAAGGATACAATTTGAATGTGCCAAGAGCCAACCAACACCAAAAAGCATTTATTTACTACTCACAGAATACACCTTCAAACATGCAATCTGATAAGTCCTAGCCAAAGAGGTAAAAGATAAGAGTGCATAAGCAAAAAAACTAGAAACTTGTTTTTCCGCCTACATTTCCAATTATTCAATCATTAGCTAGGCAGATGTATCACCCAATAACCCTGTCATGAATCAGATTTTCAGCTGAGAAATGTTTAACGTCGGGAAATGGAATTCCAGAAAATATTTAATATCTCAAGAACGCAACGGGAAACATTAGAAAGCATTACGACCTTCATAAACTTTTATTGTGGAAAAAGTTACAGCTCCTTGAATTAGGCAAATAACTAGATCTGCCAATGATAACCAAATATCACATGAATAGGAAAAAAGTTGCTTTTAATAAAAAAACTGGATAAGTGATACAAACACGTAAACAACGTAAAACAGTAACCGCACAATTAAGACCTCAGAGACATAATGAAGAGTCAGATTCAAAACTTCCAGACAGAAATCCACTTACATTTCGATGAGAGGTTTTAAGAAAGGAACAACTTTCTCAATACCCTCTAGGTTCGCAAGAGACTGAACAAATGCTACAGGGAATACGAAGAAAAAGGTAAGAAAGAAGAAGGCAATTGCTATAATCAATCTTCTGACAGTGAGAGAAACAATGGGCATTGCAAGATTTTTCCAATAGACATCACGAGGCTCTGGGGCCCACTCCGTCAGCCATATGGTCGGATTTCTAGTCTGCTGTGTCTGTGCACACACAGCAGCTGCCCAGCGTGTCTTAAAGGAAACAAATGCTGCTGGCACAACACAACTTGGGTCATTTTTTACCTTCTCACACTCTTCAGCTTCCTGCAGGAGTGTTTTTCATTAGAGTGGGAGAAAAAATTAAAATGAATCAGAAACGTTCAGCAATCAACTACTAGAACATCAATTCCTTAAGTATCACATTTTGTAGCTTATGTATTTCACAATCAAAAGCTTAACATATACTGCAAAACTCAGATAATGCCCAATGGTGTATGAGGCACAATGGAAGGATGAATATTGCATGCATCGAAATGAAGTCAGCCTCAATAACGTACTTGTTGCTAGCTGCAATAAAAAGTAAGCTGCAATAATAATAAAAGTAGAAAAACGGGAGATAACGTACTTGTTGTGATAGTTTTTCAATCTCAGAGGAATAAAATTCGATTGCATCTACTTTCTTGCCCCATAATCCCAGAAAACCAGTCTGTTTGTAGAAGGATAAGATCATTGAATGCAAATAAATACGTTAAGGATATAATGTGAGAAAATGAACTTTTCCAGGAATTAGAAGTGTTGCCATACCTTGTGTGTCGGTCTCTGAGATGGATTCCTTTCATATTTCCCTTGGTAATAAACAAGCCAATTCTTTTTTGACGTCTTTTCTTTAACTAGATCAGCAAGTTTATTTGCATTCAAAACGACCTGCAAAAACTTTCTTTTAGAGAACAAAAAAATAATTTATATAGTTAAGAACCTAAAATCAATAAATTGAAAACCTAAACGGAAAAGATAATAAATGTGAATAATAGCGTCAAGCATATCATACAAGTATACAACTCAAAAAGGTTAGCACTACACAGTCCAACTTCACAACCACCATGCAGAATAATAGGCTAATAAGTCAAAAAAATAGCTTTTAGGAAATTAATGGAACAGTCATGAACCTGATGAGTAAGATAATGATCTGGATGGTTGACAAGGAAAAAATGTTCAACAAGCTCGCTAACTGATTCATCGGGGTCCGGAGGCACATTTCGCAGAAGAACCTATTGCAAAATTAAAAGTTTTAGATAAAATTGTTAAAACAATTGTCACAAGGAGTAAGTAGTAGATCAGTTTAAGTTACCAAAAGTGGGGGGAAACTTTATCTCCTACAAAATTTGGAATAGAAACACAAAGCACATATAATATCCTTCCTCATAAGACTCATAAGTTGATTAACAGTGAAAAAAGGAATATCATCCTATCAACAATAGATAATCATGTGTTACGTGTGACATTCACAAGTTTTTTATAGACATATCAACTCTAGTTATACCCTAGGATGCAACTAGACATCATTAGGGCTCGATTCCAAGTCTTAGTTATTTCAAGATTAGAGATCTATTAACTAGGTTAACGCTTGTTATGCCATCCACAATCAATCAACTGTAACTCGAAAATGATAAATATAGATATGACATACTGTAAATTGATCAGGACGACGCCTCTCAGATGCAAGAAAATGCAATCTCATGTTCGCAACCACCTCATACTCTTTCATCAAAATGTAACAAGTCCAGAACGAGAAAGTATATGCCATCACTAAGTGAGTCCAGAATCTGCAGACAACAAACATCAACAAGCTGATTAAAGAACAAACCACAAAGTAATAAGAAATCCATGATTGATGTTTTATAAATGTCCAAATGATTACTGCTTGGAGTTATAAGAAATGCGAACACATGGAAAAAATATATAACTATGTATATGACTGCTTTACTCTTAAGTTTAGGGAGATTTCCCCTTCGTCATTGTATGTCGGTAATATATAGAGGCTCATAAACAAAACCTGTAAGAATTTATTAAGTGTCTACAATCTTTCAGGTTAAAAGTAAAAATTGACTACGAGTCTACAAGTTCGATTACAAAAATATGAGACAATATTAAAAATATTATTTGTGATCTGCTTTAGTATTTAATTTTCCCTTTTAATTTGCTTTATACATCCAATTTTGTTTAGATTTTTTAAACACTGTTGGATTGATGATGTTGTAAGGATTCTCTTTCATAATTTTACTAACACTACATTTAAGAATACAAAACTAACTTTGGAGGGACTGAACCTGCCTGCTTAGAGTGACAATGGAACAACTGAAACAACATAGGTACACGATAAATCAAAAAATCCAGCAACCCAATATGCACAAGATTGAAGAATAGAGTACAATTTCAAAACAGTATCTGGAAATCAATTACAACCTTCAAATTATACAAAGTCAGTACCTAAAATATACATCAAGCAGATCTTTAAGCTTGATGTCTTGAGATATTATCAGTAACAGGGATTGACTCCTCATGTTAATGGTAGTTAACATATGTGCTCCACCTTTGAAATATAATTGAGAAGGAGATTGATTATGTTATTAGTAAGGTCAAAAGGTTTAATGTTTCAAGATATCATTGGCCAACAGTGATTGATTCCCCAACAATATTCAGGTTATGCAAAAATGAGGATAACTCAACCATGTGCGAACATCTCATGACGCACAACTCATGCCATCACACAAGGTTTTATTTTTAAATATCTTTCTTTTAAAAACAGAGAAAAAATCCAGATAAATATGGAAATTACATAATGACCTATAGATATATATAAAATATAATGTGGCTATGAGTCACTTATAGCAATGTTAGCTATGGTGCTTCACTTTTGGCACTTTTAAAATCATATTCTTCTAATCAAACAAAACCATATTCATTCTTATCTACCAATATCAAACATACTAAATTTTTAGGTTAATCAAAGTTAATTTATTGTTGATCTAAAATGTCTGAATTTGAACGGCTACCATTTATTGAATTTTAAAATGGACCAAGGATTATAATAATTCATTTCGCTTGAAATTTTACCGTGTGTTACTTATGTATGATTGATGTAAACCACAAAATTTCATAGAAAATAACTCATTGGAAGTAGGTCAAAGCTAAGTACCGTAGCCAAGATGGCTATAAGTCACTTATAGCCTCATTAATTAAAAGAAATCATCATCAGAAAAAGGTGATAATATGTGTTGTAAAAATGTTCATGTCAGGGCTTTAGCAGGACAAAGTTTGTTAGTACAGCAATCTGCTTTGCACAAGTCAAGGTTGGATATAAAGGTGAGCGAGCAAATGGACTAATTTTCATCTGTAAAATGGCAATTAGATTCTCAGAACAGTATTGATGTACATGACATTAGGTGCCTTACCGCTGAGAGCCATTTTTGACATTGGAAATGGAAAGCCGATCGATGTCGCTATATTCGATGTTGGAAGTTCTTAGATAATCACTAGTCCAATTCACTGGTACTAGTATAGCAAATGCAAAGAATGTAAGAGGAACAAATATCTTGAGCCTACAAAATAAAAGATTAAATGATGGATTACAATAAAAGAAACCAGAATGACCAATTATATAGCTAACAATTTAAATATAATTTATAAGGTAATCTAATCACGGCTTTGCATGTGTAGAATCAAATGAATATCTGAAGCAATGCAAATGGACACAATTTTAGTTTGGCTTCCATTCACATAGCCATGAGTACGTTAAAATAAAATTCAGTAAATGCATTCCTCAGAGAAACATAAGTAAGCCATTCAACAGGCGGCAAATGCCTATCTCAGAATATTAAAATATAGGTTCTAAGAAATATAATATGGACCATAACTTCATGCAGGTGTCCCAAATCCAAATCAGATAGAAGTTGTTGGTTTGTGGGTAGAGTTAGTTTAGGGATGCATGCAACTTGAAGGTGCCACAGACTTGGTACTTGTGTCACGACTAAGTACTTAATGGCATTATAGGACTCAGAGAGCTGCTAAATTTATTTGTTTGGAGGAATGGGAAAATCAAAGAAAATGGGTAAACAATAAACACCAATCCTCACGCCTTTCATACTTTTGAGATAATAGAGCATTATAACTTGTTCCACAATGAAAAATAACCAAAATTAATGCCTTGCACTTTCTTTTTTAGATATGAAAACAGTACACTGTTCAATCGTTTCATCAATGTGAATGTGATTTCATGTCAGCCTTTTCATTTCTGAATAATTTTAAAAGCCCCATAGACATTAGTTACATGAATACAAGTTGGGTTCGATAAATTAATACTTCTTTTATGATGTTAAACAGTGATGGAACTCCCAGTCAAATATGGAATAAAGTTGGTGAAACTTATTGCTTACCCAATGAGATATATCCGTAAATAAACAGCGGAGTCGAGACCTGCATGCTCAATAAGCTCAGGTTCAGGCATTTTAAGGGCCGCAGGCATCCATTCCAGGAATCTCAGATACGACCTGAAGTCTAAATTAACAAACTTCCGTACAGCCGCTCCAGAAGATGATGGACCACTTCTTAAACCCCGAATGTACCATTTGGGAAAATATACTCTATCATTAAATGGCTGAAGCCGGAGAATAGCAAAAGCCACGAGAAATCCAAAGGCACCGAGGATGTTGATAGCAGCAGAAGCTCCTATGTCAGTAAGAGTAGCCATTGTCACCTTTTAACTCCAAATACTTCTACAAAACAATGTCGGGCCGCAGGAGTTAGATAACAACATGAAACCACCTAAACAAGATGACATGAGTCGACAAAGTAAAATGGAAGTTATTATTGATACTAATACACAGCGCTACAAACTTACGACCCATTCAAGAGGCAAGGAGGTTCTAGCTCTCATATTCGAATCGGGCTAATCCCGTCCAAATAGACCAAATCCAGCTATTGGGCGTCAAAATCTCAAATACAGCTACACAGTGACAACTTCTTTACCGATACCGATCATCCAAACATATATGTTGTTCCCAAAAGCATGCTCAATCCTTTGGTTGAATTAGCATCATTATCTTGCTCTATTTTCAAACAAGTGAGATCCACATAATGACTCCATTTAAATAGGTATTACTTACATATGCAACTTATAAGAGGCAATTTCAAACCAGTTAATTGATAAATAAATAAAAAACCAGCCCAAACTTTCCTTACTAAAAATAAACAAATCCAGCTCAAAACTTACCCACTACTAAAAATGGACATAGAAAAAACTCAATTTTTGGCCCCCCAAAGAAAAAATCAACACTCACAAAAATTCCAAATTTGAGACTCCACCCAACAAGGATCCAGACTGGACCTCCCTCAACTTGAAGTAACTTAAAAGATAGACCCTCTCCCTCTCCCTCCCCCTCCCCCTCCCCCAAGTGTAAGCACAACTCCCGAAGCAAAAAATCCCACTCCCAACTCCCGACTCCCGAAACCAAATCGAAACCGAAAAAGAAGCAACAACAACAACAAAAATCACATCGAAATTACCCGAACCCAGATCGAAAGGCGCCACCTTTCCCACTCCCCGACCGACCCAAGTGGCCAATCGCCAAAGAAAAACAAAGGAAAGCAAACCCAACCACCACTCACCACTACTACTCTAAGCTGAAAGTAACCTAACCTTGGGGGAGAGGGAAAGGAGGAGTGGCGAAAACGACGCTTGGAGTCGGGGTTTGGTGGCTTTTCCGTTTTCACAGAGAAAAAGATAACGCCTTTGGGCTTTCGGGTTTGGGTTCCTACTTCCTACCGTTGCTGAAACTTTTCCGCATGTGAGGGGAGGTCAAAGTGCAAATGTTCCAACAAATAGTTTAATCTTTACTTTGGGCCTTTGGGTTTGTGTTGGGTGTTTTTTTTTAGTGTTGAATTTCTTCAAAATTGTTGTTTGGAGTTTGTTGCTTGTTTGTTTTTTAATTGTACAGCCTTCGATTCTGAATGTTGATGCGGAAACAATGTTGGTTTTAGTTCCAAGAATGTTTCCAAGGGCAAACTAGTTTAGTGTGAAATTCTAAGCTACTTCTACGTCCTAATTAAGGTATCTGATAACCTTCAATACGAACAATGCTTATCATGGATGTTTTCCTTTGACCAAATTAAGAATAAGATCACCACCGTAATTACAAGAAAGCATATAACAAATCTTGTACTAAATGAACTTAAAATACAAAAGATAAGGATTTGTATCTATTTTTGAAAATTTTGGAGTTTGATCGCATGAGATAATCACGGAGGATTTTTGGTCATTAAGATATTTTTGTGTGCAATGTTAATTCCTGATTAGGCAACTTCACTCAATGTGTATGATTGGGTCTCTATATCTTTTTCTAATAAAATGCAACAAGTCAATATGGAATTAGATTGTATATATTAAAAATTAAATTGTGTAGTGGAAAGTTATAATTATAGATTTTCTTCAATATACTAATATATTTCTCTATTTAGCTTCTTGACACCTCTATTTTTGAAGTTTTCTTATCCAATTACCTTCATTTTCTTATCTTTAGTAAAAACATTTCTCACTTTAATGTGTGGTTGCATTAGAACCACAATTAGAAATTAAAGACGATGGATGATCTATTGCTGGTATTACCTTCGACATGTGATAAATACTCATGTGTAAAAGGTAGTTATTTTTAAATTACTACATGGATGCAAAATATGAGGTACTATATTTATCAAAGAGAATAGAAGTAGCAAAATTTGGGACAAATCATAGCAGCATATCCCATAAATATTAAAGACTTGCGAAATCATGAGGTCTGAATCACAAAAAGATGAAAGTTGTGTACAAAAGGCAAAAAAGGCATAGCTTAAAATATTCCAATTGTCCATGTGAAGAGGAAGTAGCCGTTACATTCCATCGCGTTGTAACCGTGTCGAACGTAAAAAACAAGGGAGTGGATGGAAGACGTGTAATAAAGAAGGAGGTCAAATATTATTAATACGCTATTACGTGTGCTTTTATTGCAGCCAGCGTATACAAAAAAATTGGTATCCATCCTATCAAAGTTACATGTCGGCAAGAGGGACCACATTGCACCATTCATTCACATGGTAGGGGAGTGTTTTCAAGTTTTGTCACAAATCATCGTTATTAGTGGGCCACCAGGGTTTAGCTCGGAGGAGTGGACCATTCTGTTCGAATACAAGTTTAATTCCTAGCTACATAACAGTCTTAACAGAAAATGAGCAATTGTATTTGGTGTTGGATCGTTTTAAGTTTAAAATTGAAATCATATGTCTGGAAGACCCAAGCAAGAGAACGTTGGAAAAAATAACAACAATAATAATAATAATTATTATTATTATAATTGCTGTGTGTGACTGATGATGCATGATTGCATGTTCTTTGGTCACATTGTGGAAAGAGACGTTGATGGGTTGGTTGGAGTCGTTGGGTGCTTCACTGTTTTGTTGGTATTATATATACTTTTGATTAGTTAAACAAATAGTGTTTGCATCCTTTGATCGGTTTATGTTCGGAAAGAAACAAAATATCTATCTCATGAAAGTATTAGTTCGGCTCGATAGTTCGATTCGAACTTGACTTCAAAAATATTCAACTCTAGCTTAACTTGAAAATGAAAGATCTTAATGAAAAATAGAAAAAAAATTAAAATTAATTCAATAAACGAGCGGCTCGAACTCAATTTTTTTTACGTTCAGTCCGATAGTACGTTCCATTTTTTTATTAATTAATTTATATAAAAATTATATTTAATAATAACATAAAATAATACTTATTGTTTGAAATTTCGTTCGAAATCTGCTTACCCAATGTAAAGGATGAGCAGGTGAGGTGATAAGAACAATTTGAAAAAACTGATGACAGTGACTTTGCATTTGGGATTGTGAAAAATCAGAAAGCAATATATTTAAACTTCAGTGCTAATCTGTTGACCTCATTTCTTCCGGGTTCGGTATGCACGACTTCCATTTTCACGGCAGGTGTCTATAGTGTCATCTTGAAAGTTTAGATAAATATAAATTATTAAATTTGTCATTGAGTCTTAAATGTCTATTTGAATGAAGTTAATGTTATCGTTTTGATATTATTATTATTATTATATTGATTCGGTTCCATTGTACCAGACTGTTTTTTTAATTTGCAAAGTACCTTATAAGTCCTTGCATTTGAATTACTAATCAATTGTGAACATTTTCTATTTAGAACCAATGTTCTCTCGTAATTGTTTGCGACGAAGAGATCCGTTTTGACTTTTGAGATGTAAGATGAAGAGAAGTTTGAAGCTAGCTGTCATCTGTATGTGTGACCTCTTCTATTCTACCCAACAATCTTACATGATGGGAGTCTCTTGGGAGTTCTTTGAGGTCAAAAATTATATTTGGAAAACATTAACAAAAATGAATAGTCAACAAAATGGTTCTTCTCCCAGGACAATAATCAACGGTTGTTTAGAAATCGACTTGATTCGGTAGGTTTGCTGGAATATTTGTTTCAAAATCAGAGAAAGAAAATCTTGCAATACTTTTTATGGTTTATTACATTTTTTTAACAAGCTAAATACCCATGTAGCCACAAATTGACATACTTTGAATTATTAATTTTTGCTCAATTTCATGAGCTAGTTAAAGCTTGCCTCAATAAAATTTGATTCAATCACAGCTCATCCAATAAATAAGCAAAGTTCGAACACAACTTGGACGATGGATGATTTTGCTACTTATAAACATACATAAGCTTTCCAATTGTCTTGCTCATTCTCCAAAGGTTAGATGAATGATTTTTGGCTTTTTATCTTCTTTCAACTGTGGGGGTGCAGTCGGATTCCGAGGGAATCTGACGGAAACAGAATTTGGATTCCGGTTGACTCCAAAAACGGGGTTGTTTGTGCACGTAGACATGGATTCCGTCGGATTTTGTGGTATGTATAAAATTTTCTTTGAATTTTCCATCACTTTGAGATCGGAAAGTCACGGAAACCAAATTTTTTCGATCGACCGTCAAACATTCGGTCCACCGAAATGAGTATAACAGACAACCGAACTTATTTCGGTCCACCGAATTCGTAATTGGAATGACCCGTTCGGACAACCGAACTTAGTTCGGTCTTCCGTTTACGTTCACATTGAGAAGTCTCATTTCGGTCGTCCGTTTTTCTTATCCAAAATGTTGAAATTTTTACATTGTGCTTGATTTTCAGGAGACGCTGCCCCCTTGCAACCCCCGTCACCTCACCGACGAGGTGGAACGCCGTTCGCTCACTTGGGAGCGAGACCCCCAACCGACCCGTCACGGTGGACGTAAGAAGTATGAACAAACAACAAAAATCTCTTTTCTCCAAATCATTTTCCGACGCATGCACAAACAACAAAAAATCAGTCAAAATGAAACTATTTTCCGCTGGATTCTGTTTTCCTTTACTTTCCGGTTGACTCCAAAAATCACTTTCCACGTCACTAACACCCCCTACAAAGTTAATTCACGGAAATAGTTAACGTTGAGGACTAAATTCAATATTAACTGCATACAAACCGTGAAAAAAAACTAATAGATTCATTGTTTTTTTTCAAATAAATAAAAATAGGTTCATCGCTTTCTGACGCTAACCCAGGTGATGCAGATATGATAGTAGCAATCCTTTTTTTTTTTAATAATACAAGGATAGGGGAATCGTGGTGAGGTTGATATTATCAAGTATCGGGAATACAAGAGCGTAACGCTGTCCTTTATGTGAGAGTAATCTATTTATCTAATCCTAACGTGTGGCTTAGAGTTGGGCGACATCAGATTTTCTGGATGTGTCGGCAGCCCATGAAATGTTTAGTAGAGGAACCAATCCAATCGATATCAAGGATTGCAAAACAAATCAGAGAACGGTACTGTTTGTCAAAAATCAAAATAAAAAAATCAGTGAACAGTTTAAGTACGGTACATGTAGGGTCACGGTTGAATTACGTCATCCCTCGTGAACTAACGGTTCCACGTAACATGCAAACCACGAGCTAAGGGAGCCCTCAAGTGGGTGCTCCTGTGAATGACGACCTAGGGTCGGCATTTACATCGACCCCTTGATGGGGGGCGATCGACCGTGGTCTTCACCTATTGGTTTATTTTCATATTTTTTGTTATTTTAATTAGTTTTTATTTTATATTTAGTTGTAAATAATTAATTATGACGGAAAGAAAATTTTGGTTTTTTTTGTTGGATAAAACAACTCAAATTTTCATCGCTTTCTCGTATCCACATCATTTGATGGTCAATTCTGGATAAAAATTAAAAAAATTAAAAATTAAAAACAAATAAAAAACATATTTTAAAAAAAGATTTTAAAAAGAGTGAAAATGATTTTAAAACAAAAGGCAAAACAAAAAAATAAAGGGGCCAGTGGGCTCGACCCAACTATTTTTTTTAATTTGTTTCATTGTTTTATTTTGAGTTATTTGTAAATATTCACATTTAATTATAATAAGTTATGATAAATAAAATATGTGATTTAATTAATTAGAATTGTGAGAAATAAAGAATGGAAAATAAATGATGTGAAAATGAAAGAGTATTGATGTGACTTTGTTGACATTTATACGTAAGTTGTGGTTGAAAGATGAATAGTAGAAAGAGAAACAAGATAAATATTATGTTGATGTGACAAAAAAATGTTGATTTGACTAAATTGACGTATATGAAAATATCATGAATAAAGATGACCTAACGTTACAAATATACGAGCACCAAAATCAAATACTTTCATCCTGATGCTGCAAGTTGCAACCTCAAGAATCAAAATTATCAACTTGGATTTTCCGATTCGTATTTTTAATCATGACTCATAGCTCTCGAATATGAGTAACACTTACGCACATTATTAACTGCAGTGTGTGGATATTAGGAAGACATAAGATACATCTACAATCTCGTTGAATTAAAGATTAATATACGGCCTCACATCCCACATAAGCTCATCTTTAGTTTTGTTTTCCAATCACAGTTTTTCCCAATCAACCTTAAATAATGAAATTGCATAAATGAATGTCACGGACAAAACAGCAATCAGAACCACAGAATACAACGAACATCGTCTTTGAGTCAATTCTTCTCAAGGGTAGCTTTTCTGCATCTTTCGTAAGAGTCAACAAGCTTCAGCTAATATCTCTGTGCCTCAAATTTGATCACAGGATTGCGGATGTCGTCCTGGCTTTGAATCAGTCGAATCTCTAAGCTACTAGATTTGGGATCAAACCCCGCCTTCTGGTTGTCGGACATCGTTCTGTGAAGTAGTGCCTGTACAAATAAAAAAATGGTAACAAATGGTGCAAGAAAAGTGTAACTATGAGACCATCTGGTTAAATTAAAAAATTGTGATTCTAACTTCATAATATCTTTATTGTTACAACGAGAACTTTTCACGGTACAAAACCAGTTAGACCTCTAAATAGTACAATTAAACCTACCAGCTACTATTCAGGTAAACGGAAAACATGTGGGACCTTTCTGTGTTGAGCTGCTTGTCTTAGCTACGAAATACTTATACATCTCACGGAGAGGGTAACAGGAATGGTAGAGAAACTGGACAATTCAAGTCTTCAACAAATGTCTGAACAAAAAATATAAATGATAAACCTTCTGTGACATATTGACAATGGGTTACATAACTTTACTGATTTAAGTTTAAAATGGGAACATAGGGGACAGAATGAGGAAGGAAAGAAATGAATTATTATTGAAAGTCTAAACAAAGTGGCCCATTCTTGCACAACAAGAACAAAAGTGATGTTTGGATCCCCATTGGCAAAATTATATACTTAAATAAACCAATAAAAAAGTACTTGAAGATGTATCAAAACATAAACTTGGGTATTATTCTAAGCCTGAAGCTTCTGAAGTTGTATTCAAAGTTTCAAACTAAGATAACTATGCTCAGTTTAGTTTTGGATTGGGATTCGGTAAAAAATGTTAGAATGCATATAGAATATGCACGCAAAATGTACATCCAACACGTTTGTATCCCTAATGTTTATAGTTTTTACACAATTTGGTAAGTAAATTAAACTCATAAGCAAGGTAACAAATGAACATAAAATGCATCAAAACAGAACCTGTAAACTTGATACAGCAAGCTCTGATGCTTCGTCAAGGTTATCGGGGTATTTCTGAACCAAAGAAATTTATCAAATCATTAGAGACAAAATAAAATTCCTTTTAATGAAAGAAGGTAAAATCCCTGCTGATGTTAGTGTTCTTACATTACTCCATCCTAGCAACAACGCAGTCAAAAGATCTCCAGTTCCCTACAAGGCATAGGTATATACTATGTGGTTATACACAAAATATAAAATAGAAATGCCTCTTTAACACTTATGTAGATTACCCACCATGATTGCAGACTCTGCCATGTGAAATAAATAGAGTACAAGGTATCACTAAATCTCAGCATGCATACCAAGGGCCTTACAGGGACAATAGAGAAGTACATCTCAGCATGCATAAATCAAGTATAATATTTATAAAAAATGCCGAATGAATAACTCTTGTAACTATCAACCCCACCATTTTGACAAAGAGCAAATGCAATACAATACAATACAATACAATACAGAAACATAAGCAATAAGAACAGAATGCAACATCCTCTCGAGCTCTTGCTCCCCAAACACTTGTTTGGAGGTTAACTTTGAAGTACAAAATGGAACCTTCTGAGACGAGGGTTCCTCAACACCATCTCATCATATTTCATGTGCATATCAGGAGAACATGAAACAAATAAAAGATTATATATAAATTGCATTCACATGGTCTTGGCAAATATGCTTCTTCAGGTGATGTTACAATGTTAGGTATTTTTATTGCACTTATCCTAATTGCTCCTCATCCTAATAAAATGTATCGATCTTTGATCTATAAAGAATAGAAATGCAAGCAATTAGGATAAATATCAAGTAGCAACAAAAATACCCAACTAAATCAATTACGATGAGTAGGATACTTCTTTTCAAAAATAAATAAAGGATAAATCAATTGATTTTAGTTACAACCATTAATTATTAAAATAAAAAAGATACATTTAATTAGTAGCAAATCCTAAAAGAAATGAGGTAATGGATGCTTCAATCATCAAAAGGAATATTGGCAGAAACATTAATGCAGCTAAATGTCATACCGTGAAATATGCATGAATCTTTGGTATCACAATTTTAAATTGATCAGGTGGCTGACCCTGCAATTAAGTGAAAATAATGAGAACAAGACATTGATCTGTAATAAACAAGTAAATTGAGCTTATAACAAAATTAATAACATCATAACTTGGTTATATTTATACACAACAATTTTTAACATCACATATATCAGAAAGTTTTTGTCTGCTGAACTGTGAATTGGTACCTTTGTCTTTTGATGGCTGCCAATAAGAAGAAGGTTGTCTTCTAAGTGCAGACTAGTTATTATTACCTGAAACAGAAAATTCATCATTTGCTTATTTCGCTAATTGATTTCCAAATATTCGGTAGTAGCAAGGGCAGATGTCTCACATCATAAAAACTAAATTTGAAACACAAATTGCTGATTTTCTAAACTACATTGTCAAGCTGCTGCCCTTTTTAAGAATCAATTGTTCCAACATAAGCTAAGTAGGCAAAAACAAGAGAAGTAATCACGTTTTCAGTTGAAAATGAAAGCATCACAGGCACATTTTACAAAGAAAAGCTCTCACAAGGTATTTGATGCAAATTATGCAATTGAATTAATTCAATAAAAACTAATACACACTTCCAAACACATCAGATTGGGAGTCCAATGATAAGCCTGCAAGGATTTATACACTTCCACCATAGGTCATTCCAACTGAGGTGATTGAATGGCATTTCATTCATATATGTTAGCTAGGCTTGTACATTGGTCCAAGATCAGAACCAGATGGAAGACCAAATCTTTGTGAACCTTACTGACCAAAGAGCGGTCCTGCAAATTGGTCAGTTCTGGTCAAGTGTGAACCTCAATTTATACTTTTTAATTATTTTACTAAAAAATGTTAAACAACATGTTAAGAGTTTAAATCTTAAAAAAGTATGGTAGGAAAGTTGTAGATGAAAATCCAAATAGTGTTATTAGCTATAATCATTTGTAAATTAGTTGAAATTTAAGGAATAAATATAATAAACTTTATGTAAATGCAATTATATGGGGAAAAACTAAAAAAATGGTCCAGACTGAACTTTACAGACCCGGAAAAAACAGACTGATAGAACTGACTTAACACGGATTTTCAGAAATGTAACTATTATACTCTCCCATATGACGGGTTTGGCAGTGGCATTACTACGCTTAACTATTCTTTGACAATGTAACTTAACAAAGATGGTGGATAGGATGACATAGGTACTTTGTAACTTATTGCAAGATGCAAGTACAGTAGCAAAGAGATGGGAGCATTAAAAACGTAAACTTGCACATAAGAGTTTGAGAACAAGTTATACATGACTTATCACAAATGATTTAATGATAAACATTTAAGAAAAAACCCCAGTTAATGCATACGCAAAATTGCAAATTAACATAAATAACAAACCTTAGAAGGTCCAGCATCATGAAGAACATTACAAGCTTTTAAGCCATCTTCCTCGGACTTGATTCTATAAAGTATAAAAGTCATTTAGGACATAAACAACACATCCTACAATATTTAAAGATATATTGACAAAAAAATATCTTCGTTTAAGATCTGGAAGCATCAATATTTATCATGTACACTAACTTCACGAGAATGGGATGAGCAAAAGCAAATGCCTATTTATAAAGTAAATGATAGCTATTTAGAATATAGATGCTATAATTCTCCAAAAAAAACTAAAAATAGTACACTTTACAAATCATGCATCAAATTAAGAAATTGTTGAACATGAATAAATAGTTCATAACCAGTGTTGTTATAACTAGATGTACTCTGACGTGAAAAAGAGACTACAAAGGAAACAGAAAAACAAATAGCATTGACGGACACCATTGGCATTTGAGGACAAACTATAGTATAAGATACCTCTGTAGTTATACTAAATTACAACTTCTTCACCCTATTATGTGGGCTTAATTATAGAATATTAAATTTGAATTTTGTTTTTGATATTTTTCAAGTTTCAAAGGCATACCTTCACCTTTGTTGCTAAACAAACTAGTCCAAAGTACCCCTGTAGTAGGCCAAATTATTTTGAGACCTCACTGACGATATATTCTCATGATATATTTTAAATTCTTTCCTTATACGGTAAGTGGGTAAGTCTTACAACATTTACTTATTATTTTATTGGTTTCACTCAACTTAAGTTCTCGCTTGTGTAGTTGAACATGTTATTCTATGTTGCCAGAAAAAATAAATTAGGATTGCATTATTGGTTGTTAAAATCCATGTAGAGACGGCTGCATATATGCTCCTAGCTTACAATTCACAATTTGTTATCAATCCAGTGTCGTGGGAATAAATATTTTTTTCATCTCATTATAACTTCAGGATCATCCTTAAGAACTTAAGAAGCCTTCCTTTTCGCCTCGGGCAAACTACCTTTTCCTTTCTTTAAAGATGCATAAACTTAAACCTTGGAATTTTGCAGAATTATGGGATTGTGTAGTTACATATAGTCCAACCTTTGACAAACAAAAAATGTCACATATTATTCAAATAACTCCTTTATTATGAAGAAATTACTTAAACCCTCTTTGCCTAGTAAATAAGTAATCAATAAATTACTTATAATCTCTTCACACGTGATGAGATTCAATTAAAAATTTGAATGACAATAGCTAAAGCTTACTTCTACAGGAAGAGATATGAAGTAATAATTTCTTTAAAATCTGGGCATGCTCCAAGTTTGGCACCTAAACATAAGTCTATATCCTTAAGGAAGTGCTGGTACAAATGGGTACTAATGGTAGATGCATCATATGCACATTCAAGGTGTAAGCCTGTAAGGTGAAAAGGAACGACAAACACAAAATGGAATAACCAGCATGGAACCATAAAATGCAAAATAGTACCTGAAACCTGTGAGTTGTTCTGCTTCAAATTGGTTTGGAGTCAACATTGACGCGACTGGGACAACCTGCAAAAGTAACAGAAAATATAAATAGTGCATATGTCAAGTAATGTTACAAAGTTGTTATATTATTGGCCATTTTTGTCATTAATGGAACCCCTGCAACATATCTAATTCCATCTCTCACACATTTTGCAAGTAATTTCATGAAAATAAATACAACTTTGAAAACAATCTCATCAGTAGATGGACAACCCCTTCTCTAATATCTAACAAGCACAGATATGTTGAGCTTGCTGACAAATATAATAACATATTCAATATATAGGAGTTACGGCAGTTCAACTACAACACAACAATAACAAAACCTTTAATCCCAAACTAGTTCAACTACAACACAAAGAGCTGATTATTTCATTGGAACTAATATTGAGCTTGAACAATTGGCGAGCTGGAACTAATATTTTTCTTACAAAGAAGAAACCGTTGCATAGGCGATAATGTAGTATATGTTTTTTTATCTATCAGCAGAGAGAATAGGAAACATAGAAAAGTAGGAAATTTAACATATAAGCAGGTAATACATGTCCCTATCTATTTGTCAGTGTCTTACTAATTTATCATTGGAAGCAAAAGTTATAACATGTAATTTGAGAACTATGCCAGTTACAAATGATCAATATACCTTTTCCCGATATACAAACACCAGCTCAGGAGGGACATATAGTTTTCCTTCATCACCTAGAACTGGGTCACAAACTAGAGAAAAATGACAGTATTAGAGGCAAGAAATGCAGAGAAAATAAAATATTTTCCTCCTATGCCAAGAAGAGGTATCAATGTGAAGTATTGATATCCATGGAGGTGATGCATACTATGGACAGGGCATGGAACAATGCAATGAAACTAAATACAAGGGTTGAATGTGGTGCAAATTGAAACTTATATTGCAACATGGATTATTGGAGGTAAACCTGCATAAAATGCACAACATGCTGTTTGATGGTTAGTCTTCATAACTAAGTGGTGAAAAGAACAACTTGCAGTAGGTATGTGAAATTATTTTGGAACAACTATATAGCAAGTATTCTACTATACACATAAAATCATATATACGAACTGACGGAAGCTAAATTCTTCTTACCATATGTTAATGCAGGATTAATGGATCGTAGCTTATCTACAACTTGTAGTACAGTGTTTAGAAATGAGACAGAACCAATGTAACCTGCAAGGCCAATTTTGAATCAATTTAAATAAAGAAAATTATTTCATTAATTTATGACATGTATTCTAATTAGTTTTGATGGATGAGAGCCCACTCGATAGAAAATGCAAAGTAAATAATAGAATATCTATGTGGACTATTTCGAACATAAATAAAAAGATGCAACATGATACAAAATCATTGCTTACCAGTTAATAAGTGAGTGTAAAATAATAGACTGTTAGCTTCAAGGCCTTCAATTAGATCCCAAAGTTGTTGACCATTTAGAACCTGCCCTTTAAATGTCGGATAACCTGGAAGTACTTAAACTGGTTAGCTTAGGTATTTTCTACACTTCAGTTGGACAATATCATTCGGCCATCTCCTTCAGGCCAAAAGAAATATTCGCACCGTATTAGGCGTCTGAGTTTCAGGCCATTGCAATAAGTGATATAAAGCAGCTTGCCTGTGTGGTTGGAGAACTGCACTGAATTGATGGGATCCACATCATAGCCAAGAAGTTGAAGCGGAAATACAGCTGATTTATTGCCAACATATCCCTTTGTCACAGTTGAGAAAATATTACTAGAATTAGATCTAAATTCAAAATGTCTGTAATATATCCAGTCCAACCATAGAAACCAATATTCGAGAATAGGGGAAACATGTATTTCAAAGTTCTCATTAAAAACAAAAACACTCTTGTTTGAGTTACGAGGATTTCTCATGGTGGCCTTTTAATTTTCCAGTTAAAGAGTTTTTATCAGAATCCATCGTCCTAACTCCTAATCAACAAATCAGTTAAGGGTATTTCTGATGGGTTTCTTCTTCTAACTAATACCATCTCTGTTAGAGTTTTAATATCAGACTCCATGGTTAATTCACTACCCTTCACCGTACTGCTTGAGTTGTGGAGAGACAGTGGACCAACCAAAATTCACAAAGAGATGCCAAAGATATCCATCACATGAATGGATCCTCTCTTCTCGACACGATATATATTAAAATTCGTGACTTACGTATGTAATGATTAATTTCAACATCAAACAGATATCAAATTATCAATAGAAAGGATTCGTTTCTTCGGCCGATGTTTTTTCTAACCGCGCATCGTAAAAAAGAACGGAATCGGGAATACCTGAACGGTGTGCGATTGGATGCTGAGGACACGCCCGGTCTCGGACGGCAGCGCGAGCGCAAGCACCGGAGGCTGCGCCATGACTCCAATCTTCCACTTGGTTGTCCTCTTCCGGGACCGAATCCTGAATCGAAAAGTTCCACGATCGGGTGAGAAAACACGGCGGAAAACAGGAGGGATCGGGGCTTACCGGGAAAGATCGAGAGGGAGGGGAAGCGTGGAAGGTGAGGAGGAGCGGCAGTGGAGTGGGGAGTGGTGGGTCATGGAGGGGAAGTAGTTGGGTAAGGAGAGTGTTATATTATATAGGGGACATCCGTGGCGTGTGGATTGGGTCTTGTCTCTTGTGATTTCGGGCGAGAAACGTTGACCGTATTGAGAGAGAAATCAGTACGTGAGGGTAATTCGGACGTTGTTATTAATGGCCTGAGGGATCGAATTCCAATTTTATTGGTATTTGCATCTAAGGCGAGAGAAAAATCGATAACAAATGCAACAAACATTAACAAACTCAATTAGCATGTTAATTTTTTTAACGAAAATGGTAGGTACAAAATTAGCTCCCTTGCTCTCTTATCTTCTTAACATACACATTTTATCGACACAACACAAAAAAATCGACAATATTAAATATATTAAAAAATATTTTTTGATAGAAAAGGAAATAAAATGTTACATGTACAATATTTAAGGCTGGTCACTGGTGATGGTAAACTCTGTTGTCAAACAAAATCAACTTTTACTTTTCTTCTCTCTTGAACGTGTGTTTGTGTACTTGTATTTTACTTTCCAAGTTAATCGATCATTTATTTATTTATTTTAACCATCCAATCTAATGTTTTCCGTCGTTGCGTGATTTGTACAAGAGCATATGTGCATTATAAATTATATAAGTGTTCAATGTTTAGAGGGTGTCACATAAAGTTTCGGAAAAATGAAAACCAGAAGAAAACATAATCAAGTAAAAAATCAATTTTCATTTGACTAAATTCTGTTGTTTGTGAATGTTTGGACAAATAAATTCCAAACGATTTGTATACCGAAATATGAACGAAGGTTGATGAACCGAAATGAGAATTCCAATGATTTTCTTTGAGCGAAAGTGAATGGATTACCGAATGAATTTCGGTTATCTGAAATGATGATTTCGGTTAAATTTTTTAGTAGACCGAAATGTGTTCGGTCGTCCGTTAAAATAATTTCGGTGGACCGAATGGTTGGACAATTGGTAGTTGACCACGTACTTTCAGTTTCCATTGCTTTCTGACGTTGAAAAATGAAAGAGATTATTATGTAAATACCATGGAATCTAAGGAAAAGTGATTATGGTTTTCCCCACGAGCACAAACAACATCATTTCAGTCGTGGAAAAATGTTACTTTTGGTTGGATTCGAATGCAAAACCACCACTCGGGTCCCCTCCTTAGGGGTGTAAACAGGCCAGGTACAAGTCGGGTATGCTCCTACCCGTACCTGGCTAAATTAGCAGGTACGAGTATATACCCGACCAAAATTAGCGGGGTATGGGACGGTGAACGGGTATATATATATACATAAAATATAATATATTAAAATATAATATAATACATAAAAATAATATAATATATATATTATTTTTATGTATTATATAATATTTTAATATATTATATTTTATGTATATATATATATAATATAACACATATAAAAAATATATAAAAATATATAATATAATTTAACGGGAATACAAGTAAACATGTACGGGCTAATGTGTATACCTGTACCTGACCCAATTAAATGGGTCGGGTGTGGGCATATGAGTATGAAATTTTAAACGAGTATGATGTTTTATACCTGACCAGAACAAGTGACTGAATATACGAGTATTTCCTGTTCTGTTACAAGCCTGCCGTTAAATTTGACGTGGATTTATTTATCCAAATTGTATAGAAAAGTTTTTTTTTGGGTCTAAAATGGCAAACCTGAAAATCTGCTTTCTTTCACACTATCCACCTACTGTTGAGCTTCTCCTGCTCTCCCATGGCGGTCGCCTACTTCTCCCTTCCACTCCCCTCTCTCCCGCACCCTTCCCGGCGCTTCTCCTACTCGGCTTCTCTCCCCACCGCCTCTCCCAAGGTAACCGACCATCACCCTTCCCAACCAAAAACCACGTGCCGATGACGTCGTTCGTGTTTTGCAGTTTCGAAGGCCGTACACGTCGGTGATGATCGTCCCCACCGGAGTAGGCGCCTCCATCGGGGGATACGCCGGCGACGCTCTCCCCGTCGCCCGCACGCTCGCGTCCGTCGTTGACTGCCTCATCTCCCACCCCAATGTCAGGTTTCTTCTTCTCGCTTCCGGTGTTGCTTGTTTAGTTGTTGATTATTGTTAATGAAATTGATAGATAGGAAGTTTAGTGAAAGTCTAGAACTCGATTTCCATGAGTAATTACACGTTTTAAAGTCATACAACTCATAATGAAACATTTTAGTTCTAAAATTTCCAGTTTTCCACTACGTTAAAGTTTTCCGGGCTACCTATTACTTCCTTGAAGTTGGAATTGCAGATCTGTCGGTGAAGTGGAGGATTGTATGGTTTCTTCTTGATTATGTGTTTGATGTTTGATTCGTTGCTCCAAATCTGTGTTCCTGTTTACTGATGCTGTAGGTTTAGTTCGTGTTAGGAAGTCTAGTGGAACTTGGGATTGTCTAGCGTATAACGTCCATTGCTTTCAAATCTAGTTATTTTAATACCTTAATTTGATGGCTGAATGTATCTGATCAACTTCGACTAGGCTCTAGCTATAAGAGTCATGGTTGTGAAAGCACTAGAAGCTAGTCAAAACATCCTTAGGTATCCTTAATATGGAGAAAAACATATTCCGACTCTAGATTTCTGTATAATAGTTGAGATACAAAAAGATGAATAGGTTTTTGGACTAGCTACTTGCCCCTATCTTTGGTTGCCAACAAGTGCTTCCACTTCATGCATAGCCTTTATTTACTGTCAATCGGTTTTGTTGTTTTAACTAAGGTTGGTGAGTAAAAAATACATCGAGAGTTTCATGTTTTTTTCCCGTCATCCTTGATTGAGTGATTTCTAAGATATTAATTTTATGTTAAGTGCATTAGGCCTTTCAAACTATTTTCATTTTTAGGATTTGGAAATGCAAATATCACGCATTTACCTCAACTTTTACCATCATATGTTAATCTCTTACCCTAGTGCACCTTAATGACAACACAATTCGGTGGGTAATATCAACAGAAGATCTGCTTGTGCTCAAAAGATAATATTAACATGTTCATTAACTAATAAAATTTGCCTTTTGGGGTTTTTTATCGGTCTTCTTTTTTAGTCGAACATACTTGAAGACTAACAGCATGTGATGTCTGCTCCTATCAGTTAGATTTTTATAGGACTTCCCCATAATATCAGCCTTTCAGATGCTCAGAACAATTTCTTTGTTTCTTATTATCTTTTTCTCACTTTTTTAAATGCAAGCTCTTCTTTTATGTGGTTTTGCTGGAGGGTGATTTTTTTCTGGCACTCTTTAGTTTTCACTCAGACTCAGGCATATGGTTCACATATGCTGCATGTTTCCCCTGTCAAACAGTATAATGATGATCATTTTATATTAATTCGGAAACATGCTGTTCCTAAATATATAGGTCTTAAATGCAGCCATGCTGTATTGGCCCATGACGAATGCCCTGTATGTGGAGGGTTATGCTCTCGACAGGTTTGCAGAAGGAATATGGGGACTCCAACCAGTCCATCAAAATAAGGTAATATCTTTTACATTGTCACTTCTATAAACCGGATCATAGGAGGCAGTTATGTCATGTGTTCAAGGCACTATGTCCAATTTTTTCGTAGGCCTATGAGTAGGGGTCATTTTAGATTTATAGGGACGAATTTAATGTGGGAAACATGAAAATAATTCTCTCCTTTGTGAGGGAATTTGTATATGGAAGGAAGTTTGAGAGAAGTGCGAGGTGAGAAAGATTGTTGTTTGAAGATGTCAAAAAGTGTTCTCCTTTTTGGCTTCTTCTAATTCTTATTCTCTATGGTGGATTCTTTCTCGCTTCTTGGTGGCCCTTCGGTTGTAGGCAAAAGTGTTTTTGCCGAGTTACGTAAATTCTCATGTTTTTTGTTTGTATTGTCTTTTTTTGTCAGTTTCATGTGGGTGTTGGGTGGGACTTGGATGATTTCCCAAAATATTGGGTAGAGCAACTGTTGCTACCCCAATAAAAGATTTTATGGCATGCTATTTCTCACTCTTTATTGTAATATCTTAATAGCATAAATGAAAATCCATATTGTTTTTAATCAGTCATAATCATAGGAACCTTACTGTTCAGATTTTTCTTTTTCATAATTAGAACAGATTGGTCTGATTCTTGATGCTGGTATTGAGGAGGACCTTCGAGCTAGACATTTGCAAGTTGCAGATGCTACAAGAGCTTCCTTAGGTTTGCCCGTGATGGAGTACACCATTACAGATAAGCCTCTCCAGGTACTGTGCCAAGTTAAAAATGTAAAAGAATGAATTGAGAGTTAAATGAAAACAAGATAAATTATGTTAGACTATTGGCAGAAAATGTCAAATCTGATCATTTACATTGGCGTTGCATTAACTAAGTTTAAATCAGATCACTGTTCTGGCTTCTAGTTTGGATGCATAGTTTTGTTAACTTCCTGCCTGTTTGTAAATCATGGTAACTTCTGAGTCATTTGTCTAAGGGTTTCTGTCTGTTTACAAACCAAGAGTGTCTAAAGCTGGACTTTCCTAATACTTACATTCTGTAATGTCTCATTCTCTGATTGGAGCTTTTACAAATACACATAACGCAATTTTGGAAAGCAAGTTTGGTTTATTTTGAAGAAACTGCATTTTGGCTTTGATATTAACTAGCTATTTATCACGCTATACACCCATATTGTTGTTATCCAGTATAAACACCAGTTACAAGATGCATTTTGTTTAAATATGTAACATTTTTTATTTTATGATGTCTAGGTAGAGCACTGGATTGATCCATCTTGTGGCAAATCAACAGGCCGTGTGGGAAATCCTGACTCATTGTTAAGGGCAGTACATAATCTGGTCAACCAAACAGATATAAATGCAGTTGCAGTTATTGGGCGCTTTCCAGATGATGACACTGAAGAAACAGAATACTATCGCCAAGGTAAGGTAATGAGCCACTAATTTTCTGGTTACCAATGTCTCTGGCCCATCTTTAACTTGGAAAGAAAAATCAAGTGCCACATTCCACTTCCCTCTACAGCTTGTACTGTTTTTGTCCCATTGCATGGTTAGGCATTGTGAATAAATCAGTCATACAACAAATCGGTCATAACTAATGGCCCACGCCTTGAAGTTTTAATGCTAATTATCTGTTATTTGAATATACAATTGTAGGTTTAATGATGCATAATTTTTAAGGGCGTCCAATGTGGTAGCGCTTGCCACTACATTAGGAAATCATGTACCTTTTCATTGCTCTTGCGGAAAGTTATTTTGATTGCAACTTTGAACTAGTAACACCTACCTGTGAGGAGTGTCTATTTTGCCCTTGATAACACAATATCAGTTTTGATTTTATTTATTCATTTTAAAAAACCTATCTACATGAAACAAATCATATGCAGGAAAAAAGGCTCATTCCTTTTATATTTTCTGTTCTATTCTGCAGGGTGTTGACCTGCTGGCAGGGGTGGAGGCAATTATTAGCCATCTAGTTGTGAAGGAGTTCCTCATACCCTGTGCTCATGCTCCTGCATTACAAGCTGCTCCATTAAGCACATTGATATCCCCAAAATCTGCTGCTGAAGAGGTATTGTTGGTTTTATGTTATTGTCTGTGTAAAGAATTTCTTGAACCAACTTCCAAATTTTACTTGTTATGTGCTGGCAGATAGGGTACACCTTTCTTCCATGCGTGCTTGCGGGTCTGAGTAATGCACCACAGTATGTATTTCCTGCTAAGTCCAAATCTTCATGTGAGAGCTATATAACAGCTGCCGACGTGGATAGTGTAATCCTTCCTATTAATGCTTTCGGAGGGGATGGTGCTCTTGCTTTTGCAAGAAAACCCAGATCAAAGGTAATTCATGGATGAGTGGTAATTCTTCACTCTTAAGTAGTTTGAGTGCTGAAACATGTTTTTGTTCCCAGTATGAACTTTTTTGTTGTTGCATGCATCTGGTTCTGGCCATCCTTTATCGTATGGCAAGTGAAGTTACCTTATGCTTCGTTTTTGTTGTTATCCCTCGAGTGCCATGTGGTTTTAAACTTATAGCAGCTCTTGTAAATTAACTACTTGTGTTTAGACATTGATGATTGCAGTCGAGGAGAATCAAACAGTCCTCAACGATACACCAGAGATGCTTGGTATCGAAGCGGTACAGTCTTATCAAAATCTTTTACATTCCCTTTTGGAAATGTACTTTCAGAAATTCAAGCATTCAACTTTTTTTCAGGTCAGGGTTTCAAATTACTGGGAAGCAATAGGTGTCATTGCTGCTCATAAAGCAGGAGTAGATCCAAAATCACTTAGAAGAAAAGGTGTTGAAAAGATCAAATGTATTTCTACTCCGCCCTCGAGTAGCCAACAATTACCGCTTTCTGTTGCAGTTCAAGAACAACTTCAAACTAAGTAGGTGGTTATATAATGTCTTTCGGAAATAACAAAACCACACAGAAGTCAGAATAGATCAATGGAAGTTTTCGTTAAACCCCATTATTCTTGTTTGTCTTGTTTGTATCGTGCAAGTATAAGCTCCTCTTGCCGTCGTTTCTGCAATCATGGAGTTACACGATACAGCAATGCAATTCCTCTGTTGATATTTTAGCTTACAAGCTGTATCTTTAAACTCAAAGGAACGTTGGGTTCAAAATTTAATACATTGGGTTCAAAATTTAATTATGCTGTAGCCAAATAGAAGCTATAGGCTTTTTAAATCCCCTACAGATGTTCCTGTCATCGTTCTTGTACGAGTGACGGATCCAAGGGTGGATGTTGTTGGGAGGGGATCTAGATTAAACGTACCACGTAATACCGAATATTGACTTGTGAAAAATAAACTTCAAACCTTTTCCCAAACTTAATGCAACAAAAACACAAATAAGATGAAAATAAACAAGCAAACACAAACGCACACCTGAAACAACCACGACACACGTGATTTACAAGGTTCGGCAATGTGCTTACGTCCTTGGGGTCTCCTGCGGGTTTCTTTTCATTCTTCTGCTTCTCCAACAAGAGAATCAACCGAGATTACAAGTATATGGAGGCAATATGTTCTCCAAATCACACTAGATTTTTCTTTAGCCTAATCTCTCAACTCACAATGAAGGAAATATTACACTTATACGTTGTATTAAAACCAATAGCAAACAAACTCTTTTATAGACTAAAAACCCGAGCTACAATTAAGCAAAATCGTGTTGAAAAATCGTGGGCAACGGTCGACCGATGCTCCTTCGGTCGACCGTCTTTGACTAAACAGGAACGCTTTCTGTTGCGATTCGGTTAGCCGAATCCTTCCCAGTTGACCGTTGAAACGCTTCTTCACGCGGCTCAGTATATCACGAGAACGCTTCTCCCACGAACTAACTAATTCTCCAACAACCCATGGTTGACCGAGCACCCTTCGGTTGACCGTTCCAATTTCGACAGATACTTTTAGATTCTCGGAACACCAAAAATTCCTCCAACGGTTTATCGAACCCGTTGTTCCGAAGTGTTTGTTGTCCTCTGACGGTAAACCGAATCCAATTCGGTCGTCCGATCCCAGCTGCACCCGAAGTGCCTGGAATCCTTGGTTCGGTGGACCGAATCCAATTCAGTCAGTCGAACCTTGCCTCGCCAAAAGTGCCTGTAGTTTTGGTGCGGTGGACCGGATCCCATCCGGTTGACCGTTTCTTCTTGGATTTGTTTCCTTAACAAATATAGACCAATATTCAACAGGTGCGCGTAGGTACGTGCCTATGCGTGGATTTAGTTTTTCCTTAAGTGATATTTAGTGTCCTAAGCCCATTTGAAAAAATAACATACCCATATATTATTACTAAATAATATACTTATAAATTATTATTTACAATATTTATTTAGTTAAAAAAGGGTCACCATAAGATTATTAGTAGAGCATTACATTCACTTCTTTCTAAGCTTACTTCTTACTTGATATTTCATATTCCTAACAACACAAGATATTGTATCTTAATTTTCTCTTAGATTTTTCCAAATTCAGCAACATAAGATACAATTCAAATTGGAGAGAAAAATCAAACACCTACCGTTGTCGTTCTACCAACCTTCACAAAAACTTGTCGAGTGAAATTGACACAAGTAAGGAGTGGAAAATATCATTTTGTTTTGAAGAATAATATATCTTAAATGTTATACTTGTCTTTCCTGGATCCACCACTGCTTGTGCGCTATTCTGTTCTCTTCATTCTCCTGCCACGAGATAATTTCATGTCCCACATAACATTGGTGCATGTAATTTGTCAGAAAGGGAATCCGGTGCTAGTCAAGATTTCCATGAAAAGAAAGTGTTTAAGCCTTTAAGGTTTAGCATAATTTGAAGAATATCGTATAAATCCTAATCAAAAACTCTATTATTGTTGAGACTTGAGAGGAGTTGGAAAAAGAATCTCGACGAACATAAGAAAAATGTGCAATATTTTACAGTAGAGTTGATATGAATTTCTTTTTAAAATACTTTGGTTTAATAGAGATTGTGAACTGATCAAATTCCACATGATAATAGCGTTGGTCAATTGATCTACGAAGACGAGAGAAAAAACTTTAATCACGTATGTAGAAGAATGTTAGGACAAGTTTGAATTGCTAGAAACTAGGGCACAATCCCAACAAAAAAATGACATCATAATAAAACTTGTGTTCCAATTTACAATTCAAAAAACAAGAATCTTCAACGATCAGAACCTGATCTGCGTTCCACTGAGAATCACTTTTGAAGGAATCGGTAAAAGGAAGCTTGTTTCTTCATGGACCAGCATTGTGGAGAATTAATGCGCTGTAAAGACAAGGACATGTGAGCTTTTGGACCAATCAACAACACCACATGACGAAACCTCGAAATTTAACCCTTTGATTTGAAGGAGGAATTGTCTCCACACGTAACGCTTGTGGAAAGATGGATGTTAGATTTTTTTAGGCAGGGAAGTTTCCACTTAGGTTTGGAAAGTGACGGAGGGTATTAGATTCAAAGTGTTCAGTTGTCTCTTTGTAATTGGCGTTTAGGCTGTACCACTATCAATGACAATAATCAAATCAATTTTGACTTTATCTCTACAAATTTCGAATTTCTCATAGGGTTGGTTTTTCCCAGCTAAACCATATTATGAGTGGTTCTTCACATAACGTGACGTTTCTTTGTAGGCACGTTAATTCCTAACATTACATAGTTTACACGACATGATATGATGACATGATTTAAACATGACATTACACGAAATTGTGTGTACATGACTAACCTTTTTTGTTAGGTAATTAAGTATTTTTTACTTCATATATCAATTAATATGTTATTTAGAAAAAAATATAAATATAACATATAACTTAACTATTTTCAATTTAAACACAATGAATCTTCTTCAAATTGTGCTAAACACGAAAATACTAAATCATAACACGACAGAACTGTTTGACACGATAGTACATAAATTGACAAATCTATTTATTTTTCATATTTTAAAGATCTTACAAGTTGTTGTTTTCAAAAGTAATCTTTTTATTTACCGCAAATTTCTGCCTCAAACTTATTAGGCGTGATCTTATAAGTTGCAAATATCTCAACAACTCTATGTAGCCTCTCGTAACGTTACCATATTTATGTTCACATATCCGTAAATATTCTTGACTAATAGGTTTATTCTCAACTTCAGTACTACTACTCTACTAGTTTAATTAATACTATAGAGAGCAGTTGCTTTCATATAAAATTAATTAAGTCAAAAACAATCATGCAACTTATAAGCGTTAATATCAATACTTGTAGATCTAAAAATATTGAGTCTTACACGAAGGTAGATATGGAAATCTTCTTATATTTCCAAGAGGTGTTAAAAAGAAATATGCGTCCTTGATTAACTAAACATATACTATGTGATTTTTATCGGAGGAATGCGGAAGGAAATCAAATAATGTATCTCCATCGATTTGGGATTCGTCAATTCTGTGTGTGGTTGCAGCTCGGGCCTACAATATATTATTTCAATCGACAAATTCATCGTGGAATGGTCATAAGACCACTGGAAATGATTTTTTTCCAAGAAATACTTCTGTTTTTCAATAAGTTATTTCTAAAAAAAGTTAACTTTAATGATACTAAAGTTTCTGTATGCGATAAAATAAAATAAATCTGCCTTTGAAATTGTTTAATGGATCTATCATCTATGTTACAAATATGTTTTTTCTGAGTTTTTTTTTACTGTGTTTATGATTCATTTCCCATATTTCTGTTCCTGTAAAATACATGTTATGTATGCATTCTCCCATCGTTCTTTTGTCACGGTTCTTTTCCATCTGAGGAAAAACACATCTCAATAATTTGAGGAAAAATAAACCCAGTTGAATAACTCTCATCTCATTTGGTGAAAATTATAAATCACCAATGCAAAAGTCCCCGTCCAATCAAACCACCAATTTAATCGGCTAATCTAATCCAATTCAACCAAAACCAAACGCCAATCAACGAAACAACCAATTTTGCAACTCGCCACTTATCTTTCTCCTTAGAAAATTTACAAACTTCCACCACAAACCCAACGAACAAATTCCCCTACCAAACCAAAAACCCAACAAACACAGGGTCCAAACCGCGAACACCCATCACCCTCTAAACGGCCGGCATCGATTCCGTCCTCCATCCCGAATCAGACGGCCAGGAAAACGCCACGTCATCCCCAAACAGCCCTCCACCGTAGATCTCCCCGTCCCTCTCGTCCTCACAAAACTCCGTCCCAAATCCGTCGTAAAAACTAGGAATCTCGTCTTCGAACCCCCATATCTGCCCCACTCCGGCGCTCTCATCCACCTCCGCCGCCGGCACTTGACCCTCCGGCAACGTCTCAGGCGCCGTCGGCGGCAGCCCGAGTTCGTCGTCGGAGGCCTCGAGCAAGAACCCCAGTTCACTCGCCTCCGTCGCGGGAGCCGGCGCGATCTCCTCTTCAAAGCTCTTCATCACGTCGGCGAGGTCGCCAAGAAGCTCCCCGGCGGCGGCCGGACTCCGGTCGTCGTCGTCGAGAATATCAAACAAAAGATCTTCCCGAAGCCTCTTGGTCGTCTCCGGTAAGTCCTCATCCCACTCCTCTCTTTCCCTCTTGTTTCCAGCCCCGGCGGTGGCCGCGTTCTCCATTTCCGACGAGGGGTAAAATCGCAAATTCGTACGAACACTGGGGTATAAGTAGAAGGGTAAAATGGGAACAGGAGTGGAAAAGTGTGGGTAGAGATTGGGGTTATGGGAGAGGTTATATAGGATTTGGATCGCACGCTTTCGTTGCGTTCCCGAGATTTCAGAATAAAGAAAGGGGTCAGGTCGTGTTTCGGATCTGTCTTCGGGTATTTTTATAAATTCATTTTGAAGTCCGGGTTTGGAATCCGGATGATGCTTTTCTTTTCGTTTCTTTTCTCGAAGACCACGTTGTTGGGAGATTTGTGGAAAGGACCCTGGATTGGATAAGATATTGTGGGGTGTCGGGTGAATCTGGACCGTCGGAATGGGTGGGTGGAACAGAGAGAGAGGGGGTATTATCTTTTCATGATCTCATCTTTCGTTTGAAAGTGATCTTAATTTAGTGGTAAGGATGGTATTGGGACTTAGGAGGTTATTGGGTACCCAATTTCAAGATGTTTGAACCGTGTTTATGTTCTCATGTGTCTTTTTATATTAAAAATACAACATATTTAATTTTGTGACTTTTCTAATTTTTTGGTGACGTCCATGAGTTGGAGAGAAGTCATCTTTTATATGATTTATAAAATACAAACAACTACATGGAAACCATCTCATAACAACAAATGATTTTTAGTTTTTTGCTATGAACTCCAATTGTCAAACAAATGTTTAAACTACTAAAATTTAAACTACAATATTTGGCTGAGCAATAAATGGTCGGAAATGGGTGGTTGTAATTCGGGGATGGTTTACGTCTTACGACCAACCAAAGTCATCCCCCTGTGGTTGCAACACCTGGAAAAGATTCCAGACATGTAATAAAGAAAGAATTCGAGATTGGTATAATGGGGTTGGAACGTTGACTGTGGAAATTAAGAGTGTTTAAAATAGGGAGAAATCGATCGTAACAAGAAGCAGAGCAGAGCAGATGCCAAGTGGTCGGTGGAGGATGAGAACAGAACATAACAAAACACACACGGGTTGGAGCGGTGATTGTTAATGTTAGGTGTGTTGGTGGGGAAGGAAGCACTTCATTTGGTTTTCTTCATCCCCAATCCCCACCACCAACTAAACGTGTCTTCTCTTGTGTTGGTCTTGGATCTCATCGATGGTGTCAGAGAGTCAGTCAGTCCATTAGCCACAACCAACTACCTTCCTTGCCTATCAATTTTCTTGTGGTTGTTTGAACTTTGAATTGTAAATGTAAATTAATTGAATGAATGAATGGATGTCTAGAGAGTAGAGACGGACGAAGGTGGACCATCCATGATCCACCTCTCATGGTAAATTAATGGAAAGAAAAATATGAAACATGGATTCGAATCTGAAAAAAGAAAGAAAAAGATAGTTATTGGTTAAAGGTTAACTTCAAAATTTTCTTAAAAGACATAAATTAGGGGAGGTGATTGCTCAAAATTAGAGTTTTAAGTGAGAGTTCCCATGTGCGTTCTCAAAAGGATCCTTATATACGGACGCAGACGTTCGTGACGCGCGCTGACATGGTCAATACAGTCAGCAGTATAGTCAGCAAAATTCAAATGTCTTTTAATTTTTTAACTTAACTAAGTAGTATATTTTTTGTGTCACATGTGATTTTTACTTTTCCGATGCAACATTTCGTTTCCACATGCAACATTTCCCAATAAAACTTATTCTAAACAGACACACAATTTAATCTGGACAGACACAAAACTTATTCTGCACAGACACAAAACTTATTATGGACATACTTTGAGCTTATTATGGACATACACAGAACTTATTCTGGACAAACTTTGAACTTATTCTGGACAAACACAGAACTTATTATGGACAGATTTTGAACTTATTCTGGACAGACTTTGAACTTATTATGACAAACTTTGAACTTATTATGGACAAACACACAACCTGTTCTGGACAGACACACAACATATTCTGGACAAACTTTGAACTTATTCTGGACAGACACACAACTTATTATGGACAGACACACAACTTATTCTGGACACACACAGAACTTATTCTGGACAAACACAGAACTTATTATGGACAGATTTTGAACTTATTCTGGACAGACTTTGTACTTATTATGGACAGACACACAACTTATTATGGACAAACTTTGATCTTATTATGGACAAACACACAACATTTTCTAGACAAACTTTGAACTTATTCTGGACAGACTTTGATCTTATTATGGACACACACACAACATATTCTAGACAAACTTTGAACTTTTTCTGGACTGACACATAACATATTTTGGACAAACTTTGAACTTATTATGGACAACAAACATAACTTATTCTGGACAGACACACAACTTATTCTGGACAATCACAGAACTTATTCTGGACAAAATAAGGTGTTCGTCTGTCCATTTTATGTTGTGGGTTTTTCTGTGGGGGAATCAAAAGTTGCATTGGGAAAAAAAATGTTGCATAAGGAAAATAAATGTTGCATTTGGAAACGTAATGTTGCATTGAGAGAGTATAAGTTGCATGTGACACAAAATAAATCTGTTGTTGCTGACTGGACTGACCACGTCAGTACGCGTCCCAGACGCAAGCGTCTATTAATCATTTTTTCCCTCAAAAATACTAAATTTGTAAAACTATTCGTACATGCCTCATAAAAAGAGGTACTGATATAATTAGACTGTATGATTGACTCTAATACCATGTTGTAACGTAGACAAGTAAAAATCATCCAAAAATTTATATAAGTGAAATAGTTGACATACTTTATAACCACAAAGCTAGTATATCCTAAAATTGTTCAACATGAAACTACTTTGCCAGTGTTAAAATGGGGGAAAAACATAAGAATTCATCATCAAACTCACGTAGTCACGTTGTTCAATTTGAGTTTGTCTGATTACTTTAAATTTAAATATGTAGCTCCGTCTTTCATCATGGTCCACGAACTATTATAGAAATGGATATTGGCAGCCATCTTTTACTAAAAGAATAATTTATTCTCGAGAAAAAAAGAGTCCTAAGATATTTCTGATCCAGTTGAACAAAAGGTCAAGAGCTGTTCCACAATCAAGCCAAATACATCTAAAGTTTTTATTAAAAAAAATCAAAAGAAAACCTTCCAACCCTACACAACCTGGTCTGGCCATGTGTCTCTTTCTATACGTGCATCGTGGCTCCTACTAGTTTGGTATATCCCTCATATTCCCATTCAGTAATTGGTTCGTATATAATTGGACTCCAACGAGGAAGGTGCACTGCACGATTCCTTCAACATCATGCTTGAATGCTTGATTGAGACACAGTTGTTGATTGTTAAGCAACATCTTGACCACTAACCATTGCTTCTATATAAGATTTTTGCCAAATTACTCTACCATTTTATTTTATTTTATCTAATGAAAGCACCACTATATTCCGTATATCGGTCGAGATTGGTAAGGAATTAGATTCTTGAGGCAGGACTGGGAAGTTATGACAAATCTTGGGGTTCACCTACATCCAAACCAAGGGGTACTTAAACATATATCAAATAAAGATGATAATCACAAATTAAAAGAAGATATATTGTTGTTTAACAAGCTTGCTTGATCAACGGGACCACACAAAGGTTATCTCTACCTTATCTAACACCTATTAACCTAATCCCAAACACGTAATTTGTATTATTGCGTGACACCTCTTAAAGGAGGCAAGGAGTAGCGGTGCCACATTAAGTCACGAGAGTCCTCTGATCCCCCTAGATTTTAGGGCTTCTACTAGCTAATTTGTAAGGAAGGATAAACGACTCTCTAGCATTCTGGGTCTCGTGGATTTTTAATTTTAATCCCACTGGATTTTTCTTTTGAATTCCGACCCTCTTGACTAAAGTTACTTCATGAATAGCTTCGTGCAATACATACATGCACCTTGTACACCTTTGGGCGTTTAATGTTTGTCATGTTCGCATTTTTCATTATCTTGAATATTATCTGCGGACTCAAATTAGATCTCCTTTATGGCAACACTCAACTGAGAACCTTGCATGTCTCTTGTGCATACCACTACCACTTCACATATTTGTTGTTTGCTACAGTCACTACATGAGATCACTCAACCTCGTTTGATCTATTGGCCTCAAGTCTCATCAATCGCGCTTGATCTCCTTTAATCTGAATACACGTACACCAATTATCAGCTATATTTATGAAAAATAAAGTTACTTCTGCAAATGCATAATTATCGTTGTCTTTAATAAATCTAACTCTCTTATTTGATGTTCATTGGAACAATTAAATCCAACAAATAATGGAGACTTTTAATACTAAGAAAAATGCCATATAAAAGACATAACATAGCGCGGGAAAATCAACTGTAACGTGTTATATAAAAAAAACAAATGATCCACAGCATTCACATTTCTTCATGTTGATATCACAAGAAAAGAACATGCAACAGTAACACACATATTTATTATTACAATATTATCTCAATAATAACGTGGACAAAAGGCATCAAATCAGTGCTCCTGACCGTCTACGACAGTCGACAGGGTTAATCTTTATTAGGTAAACGACTTTCCAATACAACCATAGTTTTATCTTCAGAACCAATTCAACAACTAGTCATTACTCATAATTATTTGTATTGGGACAACATTGCAAGGTGGATAAATGCCATGGACTTACCACCATATTCAATTATGATGAAACATGTCACGTCTAAGTATCTAACATGGGGTCATGCCATGGATCCCTCGTCATTATTGATATAATAAGCAGTAGATAAGTTTGGTTTGTCTCCGGTTGGTTTACATGGCATGATGTGAAAACTTTGGACTCAGCTTTCAATAATGCACTTGCGTGCACTTAACAAGATATCTACTACTCTTTGCTAATAGTAGCCCGTGTCATATGGTCAAGTGGCATTTTTTTTCCTCCCATTTCACGTTCATCTTCCACGGAATCATGCCATCATCTTGTTTTTTAAAGACAAGATAATTAAAGCATGATGGAACTTTAGGTGTATTATAATCTTCATTTTGATTTAGATTAGCGAGACCTAACCATGAGATTCGGGACGCTTTTGTTGGCAAAGATTTTGTTTAATTAGTAATATTAATTGAAGTGGAGGTTTTGTTGCTGTTTTCATTTGGAACATGACATGGATGCATGTAAAACGCCTTCCAGATGGACAGTCCCACAAGCAAAAGAAAGTTCAGACCGTGGTTATTGTTTGATGGTTGTGGAAGATGTTACCATTAATTCTACGGTGCTTGGAAAATACTTCTGATAGATCTTGATTTTAGGAATTAGATATATTAATTCAAAAATTATTCCCTAACGTTTCTACATATCTGAATTATAAGATTCCAAAATTCTACTGTTGCAATGATGCAAGGTGGAGACAACAAAGCGGTTCGACTAATTCTTTGACGCAACCTTAATATCTTGTGGTAAGGGTGAAGAATTCTTGAGATAATAGAAACTTCAACCTGTTGCCATCATTTGATGTTTGCGAAAGAAAGCTACCGACACTAATTTCTTATGATAAATGGGATAATTATGGAGATTACTTCTTGGTTTAAATCAATCTGGCTATGTTGGACATCATGGATTATTCAATGAACATGTTAGTAAGTAGTTTCGGGAAGTTGACCATGGCAAGAACATCGAAGTTGACACGGTTAATTAACGTCATTATGACACGCACAGTTATATTAGTGACTGCCACCAGGTCTCATTCAGCTTGTCATTTGATGTTTTATTGACCAAATGCTAATTTTCTAGTGCTTGTGAGGAAAAGGCCAATAGTGAAGGGCATAGTGGTTGTGATTTGGACATAAACATGCAAGGTGTTCTGGAAGAAAAGATTAATTAACGCCCATATATACAATCTCATTACCCTCTCGTTATGCTTATGTAGTTGGAAAGATTGTTAATTTGCATATCAAAAAAAAGTTGAAATAGTTCAAGTGTTCACTTTGAGGTTGTCTCTACCAAATTAGGTTACAAGTTTAAACTCTAGTGGCTACGGAGCAACTAAGATTATCTTAATTTTTTTCCCCAGAACTTACATGTGTACATTCGTTCCGTGTAATAATAAAACAATGTTAAAAAATTAAAAAGTTGTAGAGCAAAAACATCAACAATGAAGTTTTATTATTATTTTCATAAAGCCATAAAAGGTGTAGTTGAATGGTTGATGTAAAAGGTATACGCGTGAATTAGTTGATAGAAGAAATCCTAGGATGTGGTTCATGGTATATTCAAGACCAACTTGTTTTGTGCTTGCTTAAGTTTTAGCTAGTCAAAATATAAATATACAATGGATAAACTTTACGTGTAATACATTAATCCATTTCTAATTTATTTTTGAATGGCTTGAGATGATATTCGTTTTACAAAGTTTAAATAATGTCAATAGAAAAAATACTTCTTTCAAATGAAGCACATTATTTTGTGATATTTGTGGTAGGGACTCTCCTGCTGGGAGTTCATACTAACACTTCAAGAAGCATGTATAATGCGACAACCATATGAAGGCATGAAGCAAATGTACAAGCATACAATAACCAAGAGAAATCATACACAAGAAGAGAAGAGGATTGACATGGATATCTCTCCTAACTCGAGGATAAAATAGTTAGGATTGGATATGCTAGTAGCCGGTTAAGCGTTTAAACTAAAACAATAAGAAAACAAGCTCCAAGCATCAACTAAAATTTTGTTTTCATTTAATTCTCAACTTCAACAAATCAGGCCAACCACATCTAAGTTCATCTTGATATGTGCTCCTTTACCATGAGATGAGCAAAACCCAAAAACAATGGGGGATTAGATTCGCAAATAAGGCAATATGACATGTGAGCGTCCAATTATTTACCTCTCCAACCTCTAAAATTAAACCTTAAAGTCAAGTCACATTCAGGATGTCTTTCGAGCGTTTCACCAAATTTTGAAATTCAAATTCTACTTTTAGGTGTAAAACCTAATACCTCTAGTCTACATTCCTTTTGTGGACGAAGTCCTAATCATCCTAAGAACCTAGTCCACATTCAATTTTAGACACAATCCCAACAGTACTTTTAATAATTAAGTAAGTTGTTATAATAAGCTTGTGCATGTGTATTAAGTCTTTCTTCGAGTCATTTGTGATCAATCTTTGTCTTAAATTCGAGCTTTCTATTTGGTTTCTTTCCCATCACTAGGGGTGCAAATGGTTACCAAGTATCCGAGTATCCGATTCGAAAATTTCTATTTAGTTGGTATTTGGTAAGTTCAATGTTACCAATTTAATTTCGGATACGAATTTGGTTTAAAAAAATTTACCAATTAGAATTCGGATACGAATTCGGATACAAGCTATTTAATATTCGAATTATCCGAATTATCCGAATTATTCGAATACATGGTCAAATACACAAATTAGTATTCCAAAATTTAGTATTCTAAAATTTTAATACGAAAATTTAGTATTCGGATTCGGATAGTTCTACTGAATTCGGATTCGAATTCGGATTCGGATAGTTCTACTGAATTCGGATTCGGATTCGGATTCGGATAGTTCTACTGAATTCGGATTCGAATTCGAATTTGGTAATGGAATATGGTATTCGGATTCGAATTCGGATACAGTTGGTATCCGAGTTATATTATCCGAGTTGCAGCCCTACCCATCACCAACAACCCCCTTAATACACGCCCAAAATGTTGGACAGGTTGCTTTTGTAGCCAATCAGGTGGCCACTCCACCTAATCTAAATAAATGCCACCATGATTATTGGTTCCATGTCATAGGTAGATAGTGCGGTGGTGGTGTCTTTATAATCAACAGGCAATTGGGGTTGTCCATTATGAGTTGGATTTTGCTAGCGTACGTAGCTTTAGCAAAATATTGCAAACCAAACCATCAACATTTAGCTAACGGGTCGAAATAATTTAAGTCTTACAAAATTTCATTGGATATGAAACATACATGACCAATAAACTATGGGAACTACTATTTGTCGTCGGAAAACTACTTAAATCGCCCCAAAAATTACATTTTTGCCCTTAACAAATCAATTAATACTCATTTCGTCCCGTGTCTTTAAACAAGGTATTTGACTCAGTTTTACTCACATTCATAGTACCAACACCACGAAAATGTCTGGCGAAACGCCTAGATACGGCTAAGTAACGGAGGCAGATTTTTTTTCCGACTCGGGCGTCTGGATACGACGCCTACACCATGGTGGCGGCGTCTGGCTAAGACGCCTTCACCTAGGTGGAGGCGTCTGGATACGACGCCTACACCATGGTGGCGGCGTCTTAGCCAGACGCCTCCACCAAGGTGACAACGTCTTAGCTAGGCGCCTCCACGAACGTTGAGGCGTCTGGCTAAGACGCCTCCACATAGGTGGAGGCGTGTTAACCAGACGCCTCCACGTTGGTGGAGGCGTGTTAGACAGACGCCCATATTTTTAATGATAAAAAATTAAAAATAAAATATAAATAAATTCTTAAAATTATACGGTGTGTTATCTCAAATTATTTGAGGTTCTGTTGCAAGATTTTTGGTGGTAACGTGGTCAAATTACAATGAGTTTTTTTGCAAGTGATTAATATTCAAAAAATTTAAGATCCAAAATTCCCAGTGGTAAAACTTCCCGACTTACAAATACCACATCGACAGGTCATTCGGGGGTCTCGCTCCCCAGTGAGCGAGCGGCATTCCACCTCGCCGGTGAGGTGGCGGGGGTGACAAGGGAGCAGCGCCACCTGGAAATTTTTTGGATATTGAAATTGTTGGATCTGATTTTTTTTTTGAATTTTCATCAATTGCAAAAACTCGTTGTAAGGTGATGTCGGACGGTCGACCGTTTGCTTCTCCGTCTACCGAATATGTTCTATGTGGATGACCGAGTTTCCATCGGTCCACCGTGATCGTAAATACAGTATGTTTTTGATCTTCCTAGAATCATTGGGTCAGTTTACTTATCTTTACCCGGTTATCCGAATATTTATTCTCAATAGCTTCGACATTTCTCTGGAAATCTCTATTCGGTGTACCGAAAGGGTATCAGTCATCCGAATATAGTAATTATTAACTTATTAATTAATTAATTTAGCAATTATCTAAATTTAAAATCAATTATCTTTTTAATAAAAAAATATAAAAATAATAAAAAATTGCGGGCGTCTGGCGGAGCCGCCTAGCGTAGGAGAGGGGCGTCTAGCTAAGACGCCTCCCCATGGGGGAGGCGTCTTAGCCAGACGCCCGTTCCATGGGCGGGGCGTTTGGGTAAAACGCCCCCCTAGGGGGAGGCGTCTTACCCAGACACCCCTCTCCTACGCTGGGCGGCTCCGTCAGACGCCCACATTTTTTTTATTTTTTTTTATTTTTTTATTAAAAATATGTTGGATATTTTACCAGATTCGAGTACACCGGGGCGTCCGTTGACTCATTATTGACCTCCAAAACATTACTTTTTATGATTATAAGAGGAAGATGAAGAGAAATGTATGATAGGAGGGTAAAATGTCGCATTATAGCAGTAGAAATGAGAGAATAGCAAAATGGTAATCTGTTGGGGCGATTTAAGTATTTTTAGGGCGACGAATAGCAATTCAGATAAACTATTAGTCTAAATATGTTCTTTGCATCTATTTCGGTTGTATCCTATATCATTGCATTTCTCACGCCTAATGTTTGGACTTGATTGTTCGTCTATCTTATTTCGGATTCTTGTTAATCTTGGACGGTTAGGTTGTCTTTTGGTTTTGGGAAGCGTCATTGTGATGTCACTACACTCTAGCCAATATCTTTAATCAGGAATGCAAAAAATATATGATTGTTGCTTGTTTATACATAAGCACCTGGTAGTATGGCGACATTAAATGACTAGTATTCACATTTGCATGTCTATCACTACAAACTTCATATACACATTAACAAGAGCGTGTAATGCATTTATGTAACCACAACTACAAGTAATAAATCCTTCGAATTTGACAATGTGCTTCCTCTGATCGATCGACTCCACCTGATACATTAACTGGTGGTATCATGCACTGTATGAACTCTCGCAATCACACTGTTTTCCTCCAACACTTTCCGTATAGTGGGTAAATATATATATATCATCCCACGAGTCGGAGTTGTCTCTTCGTTTCACGAAGAATTTGTTAAACAAAGAAATGTCATCAAGTTCATCGTAGTAATGGGCATTCCATGTTCTACTCTTAACATATTGTTAAAGATTTCAGACATGTTGGTTGTCATACCCCAAATCTACGACCCCATCGTGACTACAAGTCTATCTATCCAACATACATTGATGTTGAACCACTCATGTTTGTGTTCCTCTGCAATTTTCATCAACTCTGCAAATTTCAAAAGTGATTATGTTTTGTCAGCTTCGTAAAATTTAATTTGTCCCGATCTTTCCTTGGAATTATAGTGTTTTGCAAGGTTTGCCTTCATGTGTCTTAGGCATAATCGATGGACATGTCCCTTAGATGTGTCCGAAGGCCCATAAACCCGAACAAACTTCTCTTCTTCAGGATTAAATCTCTCAGCCTGTATTTCGACGACAATACCCAAATTGGTCTGACAAACTACGACAACGAATCTTCGCAAATCCTTGAAACTATCCTCTTCTACACCATAAATTATATTCAAAGCTTTATGTCTGACATGTCATGCTTTTGTGTAACCAATTTCTAGTGAATATTTTGTTTTCACATTCTCCATTATCTCAGTCAGTGTGATTGTGATTTTGGTTCTAACAGAAAGCATGATCAAATCGCAAATAAATGATGTGTTGCATTGTTATTGTGATTTAGCAACATTGGATTGGAACAAGTGTGTTTGGCTTGATATGTTCAAACTTTAAAATATTTGAACCCTTTTGGAACGAACGCATGCAACCTCCATTGACAATTATCCTTAACCCGACGAAGGCAACACACAGTGTGTCGTTTCATTGAAAACACCACAAATGTACACTGCATGCCTTTCTTTATGTGCCAAGACTTTATAGCATGCACCAAATCATCTTTTGTTGAGAAAATACATTTCTCGCAGAAAGAACGACCATCTTGAACCCTCCAGCCATATATGTTGGCTTTTATGTCTTAATCTAAGTTGATTTTGATGATTAATCAAACTAAATTAATCAATCAAAACGTGCAAACATGATTTCATGCATTGCATATATACTTGTATACTTGCAAATCATCTTAATAGGTTGGTCAAGATTCATAAAGAGAATGAGCATTAGGACAAAAACTCAAGACTTGTAATCAAAACTCAAGGAGAAGACTTGTAATTTTCTATTTATTGAGTCTTGAACCTTAGGATTCTATCCCAACCAAGTTAGGTCAACCAAATTGCATTAGGTTGATCGAGTTGACTTGAACCTTAGGATTGTGTCTCGGTCAAGTTAGGCCAATCGAATTGCATTAGGTCGACCGAATTATCTTGGACTAGTTTTGGATTTTACTCCAACAGTTACATTGAAATCTTGCCTACCACGAACATTTAAACCATAACTGTCAGCGCAAAACTCGTGCCTCTTTCGGTCATCCGAATAGACATCGGTCGACCGAACTAACCTGAGTTTGAAAACAACCAATCTACATTGTTATATTGAAACGGTGCACCGATCTCCTTTCGGCAAATTGAAATCTCTATTGGTTGTAATTGAAGTCTTTTATGAAACAACCAAACGGTCATCCGAGTGGACTTAGGTTGACCGAACCAGTCCAGAATTCTGCTTGAGCTTCAAGCAAACTCTTGCTTCTCATTGGTTCAAGACTCCACTAACTCCCCAACAACTCTTTTTGTTTTGAAGTCTATATAAGCCTTATTCAAGAGAAACAAACAGAAACACTACACTCTCAATAGATCCATAATCTTTGTGCTCTCACTTCCAAAGCATTCAAAGCTCAAATACACTCAAAGCCAAACTTCACAACTTGCATATCCATTTTCAATCATATATCCAAGTATGCTCAAATTAGAATGTTTAGTTAGATATTGATTCAAACTCCATATCCAAAAATCACCAAAAGATTGTAAAGCTCTGAGGAAGCTCCCTCTGCGATTGTGAGAGGAGACATGAGCGTGACGAGAATTGTTCGCGAGGCTTGGTGTTTGTAAAGACGTTAATCTCGGCCCGGAACGGAGACTAGTTAGTGGAACTATAACAGAGCTTGGAGAATGTAGTGGATTTGCGATGAGGATTATGACCGAGTGTGGAGCCAAACCTCTCGAAATCCGGTGTCTTTAATTGTGGTTTGCATGTTCTTTCTTTAATCCCTTAATTTACCGTTTAATTCTGCATTTATTTTAAGATTATAGGGTCATCAATTTCATGATGGGTTGTTTCCAGTCTCGAAAAATGGGTGTTCAATAATGAATTCTGACTCCAATTGTTATCGTCGAAGATGTCGGGGAGTTAATTCAATGTGGGAATCATGTCGTTGTTGACAACATCATCATCGACAATATCGTCGTCTACTTGGTTTATCGATTGCCCCATCGTGTATACAACCTGCATTTCAGGAACTAATTCAGTTATGGAAATCTTCGGGTTCATCTTCTTCAGAAAAAGAGTACTATAATCCTCTACATCACTGTGTACCTCTTCTTCATGGCATTCCTTAAATGGACTATCAACTTGTGCCAAATGGTACTGAATTGGGTCAACTAGTGTCAAACCATGGCCAATGGAGGATACACATGGGAGGTTTATGGTGTACCGAGAGACACGTGATTGGTGTGGTGCATAATCTTTAGTTGTGACAAACCCAGATCTAGATTTGTATTGTTGGAAAGAATATCCCCAACATTTTCGCGTCATTCAGTTCCCGCATCGAGTCCCTTGGACTGGAAAAAAGAGACTTCTGGGTAGACGGGTACTCCTATTGAAATGTTTGGATCTAGAGATCTAACCCTTTCCCATCCGCTTGACCTACCTGTACCGTATTCCCAACACAAATAAGGAAGGAAAAACGGAAAAAAATGGAAAAAAATTATAATGTTAGGGTTTGAAGTTGGAACCTAGAAATCAAAGGAGTCGGATTTGGGGAGGAATGGGTCATGTTCCGCAACCATTATAGCATGACAGAATTTGACGTCTAGATGCGTAATTTAATTTTTTTTAAAATGAACTCAGAGCTACAGACACCGACTTTGGTATTATACAATTGGTAACGCAAACACCGAGTTTATTATGAATTCTAAGGCTAGGAATTGCCTATGCATGTTCCGGAATGGGCGGTCAAAATTGTACAAAAAACTTGGCGGTTCTAGTGTCGAGTTCTTTCAAACTGAACTCGGTGTTACAATGTCGAGTTCAATTTGGAGTCCAAACTGCCAGTTCACCCTTCTAGGTGTGCACGAAAAAGTCTACGTTTCAGAACTCGGTGTTGCAAGGGCCGAGTTCTATCAAAATGAACTAAACGTTGCAAGTGTGGAGTTCAATTGGGATTCAAAACTAGCAATGCACTCTTCTGGATGTCCGTGAAAATCTATAAGTGTCAGAACTCGACGTTGTAAGTGTCAAGTTCAATTGGGATTCAAAACTGACAATGCACCATACTGGGAGTACACGAACACTTCTAAGTGTTAGAACTTGATGTTGCAAGTGTCGAGTTTAATCTGGATTCAAAACTAGCATGCACCACCCTCGGTGTGCAAGAAAATATTTCTAAACGTCAGAACTCGACATTGTAGAATATTTTTGACAAATAATTTGACAAATTGAATTTAAAAAAAATTCTAGTTTGACAAATAATCCTCGAACAAGATCAAACTGATATTTTTGAAAATAATAATTTTAATTCGAATATTTTTTTTTAATTCATAATCTATTTATTAATTCTCACAACATAAGTGTAAAAAGTATTTTTTGGAAAAAAGTACATCCTTTTAACCCCTTGACAATTGGCATCCCTAGATAAGGTTAGCCGCATAGGCTATCTGAGTCAACTCAACATTTTTTTAACTTGTTTACTCTGCCGTGATCCCAATTTAACTCTCAACCTCCGAAACAATATAATGAGATGCCGAACCTTCTAACACTTATAGATTTTCACGCACATCCGGAAGTAGGAGTGACACTTATAGATTTTCACGCACATCCGGAAGTAGGAGTGACACTTATAGATTTTCACGCACATCCAGAAGTAGGGGTGAGCTTCGGTATGTGACCGGACCAAAGATCAAATTTTTGGGTCATCCGGATCGAATAAATTCGTGTCGGTCCGGTTCGATCCAAAATCCGAATTTTACCCACAAAATCTTGGTTCGGTTCGGAACCAGACCGAATCGGACCAAAGACCAAATTTTTGGTATCCCCCGGACCGAATGCTGTACCGAACCGAAATTTGCACACCCCTATCCAGAAAAGTGCACTGCTAGTTTTGAATCCCAATTAAACTCGATACTTGCAAGTTGCAAAGATGAGTTCATTTTGATAGAACTAACCTTAGTGGGTAGTCAACGTATGCATTTATACATATTATAATTCAAATTCTAAATTTCAAAAATGGAATTTACTACGATAATAATTGAATAATTTAGCGTGGATAGAATTTAATTTCTAAACAAGCAGAGCAGTGTCAAGAATTCAAGCCAAATATCATGATTACTGGTATTTGTAAAAATACTAGGGGTCGAAATAAAAATGGTTAATATGTAACATGTTGATCAAAAAGATAAGATATCTAAAGTTTAAATTTTCTTTATTAATTAGACGAAATTTCTAAATTCGGTAGGTCATCTAATTATGCTACCCACGCAACATAACTTATTTTATACACTTTGATAATAACGTAGGGTAAGACCTATAAACCAGATCTGATTTGTGGAATCAATGGCTAGACGGATAGTATATAGCTCAAACATTTATAATAGTCATGATAATTGACCTTTCAAAAACATAAAAACTGCAAACAAATAATTGGTGCCATTTGTTGCAGTGTTATTGTATGATGCATGAAGCTTAATTTATCTGCTAAAAATCCGGTGGAGTGTAAAATTGTTTCGCTTTCCATTTTATTTTAAGATCAAGTTGGATACATCTATGGAGTTGATGGCTCACACTGGATTAGATCCAGAAGTTAGAGATCTGTGCTTTAGAAAATTTATGGGTCTGAGAAGGGAGATTAGTGGTGTGGGTAGATTAAGAACGTGGCGTAATACGAACATGGGAGTGTGATTGGATTTGACTTCAGCAATGGACGTGCACATCATCACATGCAGTGAGTTTTTCTTATTTCGGCATTACACCGATATTTATATTTAATTTTTTAGTGATTTTTTGTTAGCAGCTTCGATTAATTGAGCACGCAGTGGTGATTTACACGGTAACATTTAGATCTTAACATAATTGGTGTTTATGCCTTTTTATTTTATATTGTAAATATACGCAAACACACGTTTTATTTGACTTGATTTTGTTTATTGGCTTTTTCTACTTCAAAGAAGATTAATTGGTTTGGAGGGCATCTTATATTTCTTGGAAATCAATGAAATTTTTTGAAGAACAAATCTCAACCAACTTTCTACATAAGCAATTTTCCATATTTACTAGGGTTATGATAATCAAGTTTAATACGATATTTAAGGTTACTGTTTGTAGTGTGAAACTGTAATTTATTCCCCAAGGATTAATATACATCTGAAATTTCTAAACAAAAGTTTAAGTAGATTGATATCCGTTAGGGAATCAAGTGTGCACGTACTTCAGCTAATGCCTACACATGTTGCACCTCCATTTTCTTGCTCTCAATGAAAGCTAAACTAAGTAGCTAATGGTCGGCAAATTACTTTTAGACCATTTTTAAGCTAATCTTGCCCAATCGCTCGCCTCTTGCCCGGTGGTGCTCATAACCCGCTACAAAACCTCCCTTCATGGGCAGGGATTTAGGCAGGATATCGCCTGTGGCACAGCCGCACAATGGCTTAATTTGTGCCACTCTAGAGTGACTTAATTTGTGCTTTCGTACGTTCCACAACTTCTATGTTCGTGTCCAATATTGATCGTGAAACACCACGAGTAGCAAGATGTTGAGGTCTGAAATTCGAAGATCAGCACAATTGATCGTCTACCATTTCACTACACATAAGAAAATAGTCTTCCATTTCACACACATCTAAAAAATAGCCAATTGACAATTAGATTGTGGAAAGCATTGCCCAAGATCCACCCAATCAATTCGTTTGATTTCATTGTTGAGAAATTGTTTTCCTTGTTATCTCTATAATTTCCATGACCGTTCCTGCATAAAGGTTTGAAATTTAAGAGCACCCATTTCTGATTTGAGAGAGACGGAATTGAAAAGAAAACCTTTTTATCTCATTGGTTTTGATCTTATTCCATCCGACAGGGCCGGCATGAAGGTAAAGAGAGAAAATTTCTAGTAGTGACTTCTTAGATCTTAATTGGTTATAACATATTAACTTACAAGTTTGAATTCAAAGGTTGAAGGAGCATTTGTTTTCGTTGATGGTGCGAAGTGTTAATGATCTCACTTCTCCATTGTTGCTTGTGTTACCCTCAATTGAAACTTCAAGAAATACTGCTAAGAGTTTTGTTACTTCTAAACAAGCATCTTGCACGTCTTGAAGACTACGACATATTAGTCAGACCTAAATGCCCAGTGAATTGGCATGTTTTTTTTTATCAAAGTGCGCCATTTATATGACTTCCAATCGTTCATATGGTATTTGGATCCACTTTTCCAAATATAGTATCTCGTTAGACTTACGTGTTTCCTTTGTTTGCTTGGCAACCTTTTCATCATTAGGAGTTAGTCGCTCACATGAAAAGTACAACTTTTGTGACCAACTGTTCACAAAAATCTTAAGAAATTTGTATTTTAGTGTAACCCACAGAAATTTTAAAAAGAAGAAATCCAATGAAACAAAAATAAATCCGGCATATCGAAGATCATTTAGATTTTTAATGTAGTAAAGTACTTTTAAATCATACACGAAAACTTTGAAGATCGTTAGGCGGGTTTTTTAGATTATTAAATTAGAGTTCATGCACGACTATGAATTAGGAGTAGAGATACCATTTCATGGATATATAATTTTTTATTTAATAATGCCGTCTCGAAGACCAGAGAACGAAACAAAGCCAACCCTAAAGTTTCAAGTCTCTTTAAAACTAATTCAAGAGAAATAAAAAATGTTATATTCATAAAAAGTTTAGGTTTATACTAACAAAGAGAGAATTCTTTTCATAGCTTTTTTGCTTCCCAATTTATCCTCGTCGCTGGGAGAAGTCTAATCAAGCGATGACATGAAATAATAGACGTAGAGCAATAAACTAAATTGGTGACATTCTTAGTTTTTACTCCATCTCAAGATTACCTTAGAATGACTAAATCTCCAAAACAAACATTATTCCCTGAAAAAAAAATCCATTATAATGACCCAATGTTTGTTTAGTATTTGAGTCTAATTTAGAGCAAAAGTTGGATGAAATTCGAGCCGACAATCAAATTTTCGATCATAGGTACATGAGACTTTCGTACCCACTCAATTGGCGACATTGAACGTGCAGCAAAAACTATACAAATACCAATTATTATTACAACAAGAAACAACAAAACTGGTATAAGCAGCAAGTTTTATTATGAATAGGAAGGCAAAACTCGAAACAATTTCCCTCCCGAAATATGACTTGCCCCTCGTTAAGACTTAAGAGATTCATAACAATGTGAACTCTACTAGATACTATGGTATTTGGGATTTTTCTTCGAAAATTGTAAATTAATAATACCCTTCGTTTTGGGGGCAAAATGTTATGAATTTTGGATGCAAGGACAAGTGGGACCGAGTCCATTGTCCAGTGGGGGCAAACTACAACGTAAATAATCGTAACATGTCGACATGTAAGTCATTTTCGAAACGTAATTCATTTTGAAAATTAATATAAATAATTGGCATCCATGTCTTACATTAGCCAGGCCTAAGAATCAAATCCCAATTTATTAATTAAAATTACAACGTATATAGTTTCAAAAAATATTTACCATCGACAACAAGGAGAAAGAAAAACATTACCAATATCAAACTTGTCAAATTAAGACTCAATCAATTGCTCACCTATCAATTAATGTATCTTAGGAAACATAGGTTCAGAAATGCAGGACACGGTGTGTTATATCCTAAGCTTTGTTTAGTGATTAATCTTGTTTAGGTGATTGATGAGGAGTTAAGGGAGGATTTGAGGTGGTAGGTGGTGGTGATTGGTGTGGTGTGGTGAGGAGTACATAAAAGTATAATCTCTCTCTCTTTCTCACTCAGTCACTCACTCACTCACTCATTCACGCACTCTCATCTCTCTCGCCTCCTCTCTCAAACCCATTTTCTCTTCCAGCATTGAGGCGGTGATGACGTGTGGTGACCGACGAGCACGAGTGTTGCGGTTGAAGTTGCCGGAGGTGCAAAGATCGTCGTTTGTGTGAGGAGTTTATCGGAGAAGAAGAGCGGGTGCGAGGAGATGCTTGCCGTGGATCTTCAAAAGCTTCTTCAAGCCTTAAACGTATGTCAACCTGGCTCTTACGCTCACCTAAGTTTGCGTGGGTGTTGGTGCGGTCGACGGTAGGCCGAAAGACTCGTCGGACTTCAGTTCAGCAGTTTTCTGTTGTGTTCGGTCGACCCAATGGTGTTTCGGTCAACCGTTGTTGGTGTGATTTTGGGGGGTTTGCCTTGCACCGGTCGAACGATGCTTTGTGCGGTCGACTGGTCAAGCATGTTAGGCAAGCTTTAGGTGTGTTCGGTCGTTCGGCAGAAGCACTGCTTTAAGTCGGTTGGGGTGTACACCACAAAATGGTCAACCGCCCTGAGATCTCGTTCGACCGATGACTTAAGTTTAACTTAATGTCTGTTCGACCATTTGTTGTTTCGGTTGACCGGTATAGCTTGGATCGATCTCGAGTTTTACTGGTGGCTTTCGGTCGAATGAGTTCCATTTGTCGTTCGACCGATGCGGCATTGAATTTAATATTATTTGTGGCGTAGACCATCCAAACGATCGACCGCCAGAGACCTTCTATTTGACCGATTTGTCATTTTGTTAGTTTTGTGGTTCAATCGGTCGCGGAGACGGTCGAACGCCTGTGTGTTCTAAGGAGGAACCGGTGGACCGGTTGGCTTGTTCGGTCGACCGTTTTTGCACAGTTCGGTATATTTTTATGTTTGTTTTTGATTGGCTAGAGGGTAACGGGTTCACCGGCCATTTTGGGACAACATACGGAGATGCCGGCCTAATAACATCAGTTGTGGCTCTACGGAGCGGATTGTATTGTTGTAGTCGTGGCTCCGGCAAACGAGGCAAGGTCGTGGCTCCAGCGAATGAGGCATGTATATGTCGTCGTCGTGGCTCCGACAATTGATGCAAAACCGTGACTCCGATAACATTGAGGTAAAACCGTGGCTCCGGTGAAAGAGACAATTTGTGGTGTTTTAATGTTGTTGGGCTTATGCCGTTTGTAGTTGTTGTGTTTGTTTCATTCATGTGTTAGGTTTGGCATACAAGATTTCATTATGGAAACTCATGCATAGTTTCATGTTTGTTTTTCAGGCTGGGTTTGGCAGTAGGAGGGTGGTAACTGCGGAGGAGAGCTATCAAGACCGGATCCTGCTTTCCTTTCTTTTGAGGTGATTGTGATTTACATGTGTATATTTCCTTTTATGAGATTTTGATGTAATCATCTTTTTTGTAAACTATGTTACATATATATATTATATGTTGACGCACCTTGTTTCTTGTGTCTTGCCGTAATGTACTCGAGTCGATTGTACGTTTTAAATTGTTCCGCTGTTTGAGGACGTTACACTATGAGGACTGCATTTTGCATATGCAGGATGTCAGAGTATATACGGTTTAAAATTTAATAATTAAATAATATAATATACATGTATTAATTATAAGTTATATTTCTGTAACTAAAAGTTTATGTAAAATTTTAAATAATTTCTAACATCCATAATTCAATATTAAACGAAATAAAGTTGAAATTGTGTTGTTTTGAAATGCACCGCATATGTGGCCAACAATACGAACCACATGCGTATGCCCGCATATGTCCGCATCTACGTATGCGGCTGATCTTCATGTATTTGTGAGCAGATGTCAAGAATACACCAAATTACTAAACATGACCTTCGTCATGCTTACAGTAGTTTCATGCGTAAACACAACCATGTGGTGAATTAACACGGAGTATGGACCCTACGACCCTTATGAATCTATCGTGGAATCAATGATGTCACTATGGTGATCTCAATTCCAACCTCGACATCATATGGTGCATCAACATCAACATTAATGTTCATTGACACATTAATCATTTGAAGTTTAGGTGGTAAGTTGCTGCAAGGCTTACGTGTTCCATTCAATGTTGCCAATTGGCATTACCAATTACCATTACCATATAGAAGAAAACTCATCCTTGTTTCAAAAACGAACGGCGATATTTTACTTAGAGATAATTTATATACCATTCAATCCAACGCACATTAGCTTGCGGCATAATAAGGCAACACAAAATTACAAATCCAAGAAGGAAAGTATCGCACCACGCATAGTCATATGTAGATTGGATATATATGACTAACACAACTATCAACGATAATATATTATCTCAGGAACTCGACCATAAGTTGTACCACACGACATAATTAAGGGGTTGAGTTGAATAACCCTACAGACATTGAGAGTTCTCATTGTTTGTAAAGAACGATTGAGATTCGTATTCCAAGACCTTTGATCATTTTTTTTTATTTTGACACTTGAATTTCAGATCCTTATAGATCTTAATCCTTTAACTTTTTTCGATTACTAATAATTAAGTACGTAAATGAAATTTTGCTCATCTAATTTAGTTAAGAAATAATCATAGAGAATCTATTTAATAATTTAGTTTCATCGTCTTTACCAATTCAGATTCAGACCCACAATCTAAATTCTGACACAGTCCTTGCTCTGGCATGTAATGGAAGCTAAATTGTGTCTTGACACATAATTACTCATTGCATATGTTCGAATCTTCAAAGAATTGTTTTAGTATTAATACTTAATAGTCATGTACTCATGTAATAAAACAATAGCAAGACTCCGAACACTTTATAAAAAAAATATTTCCAAAAAAGAAGACTCCCAATTGCCCAAACTCAATAAAAAAATTATTCCCAAATTCTTTTATTAGATTTATTCGACTATGGCAAGCCGTTCTAAAATCCAACATCCCAAAAATAAGAATGATATTGCTAGGATTAATTATTTACGACCTTAATTATTTTAAACAAGAAATCTTTTTGTTGGACTGTCTGTAAAAAAATAAAAAAATCCCAAAATTTTACCCACGGCGGCTTCTATAAGGGCACCCTTAACGGGGGTGCCCCGCCCGGGCGCCCTGGTCGGGCGCCTGGGCGCACCCCCGTTAACGGGCGGGGCGCTTGCCCGGGCGGTGGGCGTCCCGGGCAGACGCCCGGGTGCCCATGGGAGGGGGACACGTGTCCCCCTCCCATTGGTTAAAAAAAAAAAATTTTTTGGAATTTTTTTTAGTTTTGGTTTTGTTATTAATGGATTGGGTGTTTGTTATAAATGTGGGGTAATAATTTTTTGTAAGTGATTAAAATTAAGAAATTTCCAGAACCAACAATTTCAAGTTAAATAGAAAAAAAATTAATACAACAATACCATAACAACAATACATTAATAATACGAAATACAACCACGCGAAATACAAACCATACGAAATACGGACTACTACAACCCGAAATACAAACATATGTTAAAGGGAAATACAAACCATACGGACTACTACAACCCGAAATACAAGCTAAGGGAAATACAAACCATACGAAATACAGACTACATCAAACTATACTGTAGATTCACGCGGACTACTTTTGATTCACGCGTATACTGTGCAATCACGCGTATACTGTGCAGTCACACGCGTTTCGAAATTCAAATATTCAAATTTCAAATATTCAAAATTTTGTGTTTAACAGTGATTAATATTGTTAATTAATTAATAGTAATAATAAGTATATCGCGAATTATAATTATAATGTAATTAGAATTAGATTTATATATAATGTATTTTGTTAAATGTTGTGTGAGAATTAAATTTGTTTAATTAAGAAATGATGTGGATGAAAGAGAGTGTAGGGTGGGTGGGGGTAGCCTGGACATGGATAAGGGGATTTTTTGGGTGGGTTGGGTGAGCTGACGTGACAGAGAGAGAAGCTGACGTGGCAGAGAGAGAGTGCAGGGCGCCCGGGGTAGCCCGGGGGCTGTTAAATAGCTCTAAATAAGAAGCAAACCGAAATCGACGAGAAACACAACCCAACAAGTCTCCTCCCTTTCCCAAAATGACCGACTCCGTGACACCGAAATCCCTCCCCAAACGCCCCTCCACCGCCGACGCCCCCTCCGACGAGCGCCGGACGCGTCCCCGCTGCTCCACCTCCGACGACGAGGTCGAGGAGTTCTTCTCCATCGTCCGCAGCATGCACGAGCTGGCCAAGCGCCGGGGCAAGGACGTCGCCGTCTACGACTGGCGGCCGGAGTTCCTTGAGGAGGACTTCCGGGGCCGGATAGAGCCGGCACCGGAGAAGGGGAGGGTTCCTGCAGGCGGGTGGTTGGATCTCAACGCCGAGCCCGAACCCGAGAAGGCGCACGGGTGAGGCGGCGTAGTTTAGCTGAAATGGTGTTCAGTGCGCCGTGCATACTTTTTAGTTTGAACTTTTTTTGTGTGTTTTCTTAAGGGAAATAAAAAATGCAGGAGGAATTGGTCATAGGAAGTTTTTAAGTTCTTAAAGAAAATAATTATCTTTTCTCCCTTTCTTCGTACCCAAATCCTTTACAAAAGTGGATTGTCTCCTATAAAAGCATATATATTTATAGAATTCGTAATTGTTTTATTGTGTGCCGGATTTTATAATAATGTTTGTTTTCGTCGGATACTCCCGATGCCCGCTAATTGGGTGATGGTAGGATGTAAGTTGGAATTTCACTTCTGTAAGACAATTTGTGATTGTTGGGATCAGATTTCAATACGTTGGAATATGAAATTTGTGTTAAGCTCGGAACAATTTAATTAAAAAATTCGATGTTGAAGACCAGAGTTATTAAGCTATGTGTTCACCTTTCTTTCCTCCCATCGTGGAAAACATGGGAAGTTGAAAAATGTTCTTAAACATTTTATTCCAGAAACCCGCCTGTAGAAGGAAAAAAAAAGAATGCTCCAAGCATTCGCGCCTGCGTTCGTCAGGGGCGTGATGGTGGGGTATTTGGCGGAAATTAATATTTTAGTTTCAGGGTGGTAAAAATATTTTTTTGTTCCTTGATTAATTGCATATTGTATTTAAGTCCTTGAGGGTTACAAAAGTGGATATAAATCACGTACGATTTTCTCCCATGATACGCACATCTTTTTTCTTCTTCTCTCGGTACGAAAAACCGCTCTCTAGCAATTTTGCTTCTCCGATTTTCATTGTTCTCTGGTGATCAATTCGAGCAAGGTTTCGCTTTATTTTCGTGGTTCGTGGGCTCCGGTGTGCACCTGTCTGACAAAAGAATTGTTCTATTCTGCGAGAAAAGCGTCAGACTCATTGCACTGGTACGTGAGGACGATATTTTTTCTAAGACAAGTTGAAATTCGACAACTTGGTTTAAATGTCTTTCTGATCATTATTTTTTCTTATTTGTTTTCTAAACATGATATTGTTTGTTGCTTTGTCTGGACCCTACTGTATATTTTATTCGACACGATAAGATTTGCAATTATTACAACACAATATTCATTTAAATTAGTATGTACCACTTATAGAAAAAGTAATGTATACTTTTAGCGTTTCATAGTTTGCAGTATACAATACATTTTGTGGTGATTTACATTACTACTCAACGGTGAATGGAGAGGAAGGAAGCTTTGTCACAATTAACAAACATACTTCACAAATGCTTCGGTGTTTAAGAAATCAGGCCGGATCGGTTGGTTCAACCAGTGAAATCGTGAACATGTAGGAGAATCAGTTGGATCCTTAAAACTCAGCTCCTACGTTGAAGATATCAATACCGGTTGAACGGAACTGAAAGGCTAATTTAAAGTATTAACTTAACTTTTTTAAATGCTTCCGATATATATGATTTTGTACTAGGTTTCTTGCAACAACCAACCACCGCATAGTGAGTATGTTACAAGTTTTTTGTCATTGGTGTAATAAATATAATAATACCTATTATATTTATCAAGTTTATTATATTTATACTGTCTTATTTGTTAAGAATTTGTATGTTATTGTCAAGATCCAATCTAAACTCTATTATTGGTCAGGAAAAACTTTTTTTTTTAAATTTTTTATCTCTCTCTTTGACAAACCATTATCTTACGAAAGTATATGAATATTTGGTTACACCAAGTCAAATTCAGTTGGACAGTTTTCCCAAAGTTAACAGGTTAATCTGATATGGTTTTTGGTTTCATGATGTCATGCAGATGTCATAGTTGAATTTGTTTGAACTCGTCACTCGTGGGCATGCAAGTTTGCAACCTCTAGCTTGTACCATAGACTTTCTCTAAGTCGTCTCCTTATTCAAATTAAAAACACTGATCATAAACATACGATGGCTAGAGGTGTTAATGAGTAGCATCAAACTTACATTCATTCGATTCGGCTTGTTTAGTAATTGAGCCAAAACACCAGATTCAGCTTGACTTTTTTATTTTTTGAATCAAACTTTTTTAAGTCCAAGTATACAGTTAAACTACAACTTACAACCTAAGCAATAGAATTCAATATTGAATATCTGATATCATGGAAAGTTTCCGACCAATCTGTATTGCAAGATATTCTTATGTTCCCAAAGTTACAAATAAAAGGTAATCCTTTTCTAATGTCATCAGCACATACAATTTCCTTGGTACCTTAAGCATTAGAAGTCATCAAGCATGTACATTGACGTTAATTTTGATAATTAACAAGTAGATTGACATTGAATTGCCTCAGTTGACAAATCCTTTTATTATATTTTTATTCTTTAGAGTTCGTCACTTGAGTATTTAAAAGTGAAATGTGGTAGTGATGAAATGAAACCATGACAAGTTTCTAACAACGTATCGCCGCCTGAAGGGTTGTTAGACGAACCGGTTCACGCCTAGTTTTTATCGGTATTACACTACTTAAAGATAATGACTTAAAAAAATCAAAAAAAATCTCTCATCAATTCATAACCCATAAATCCCACGGCTTCCAAGTAATTAATCCTTTTCCCCTAATTTTCTTTTATTTTCCTATTTTTGCAAATTTGCCAAGGCGTAGACATATAACACGTGCCAATTAAAAGTAAGCCACGCTTCTTTTGGGATAGTAAAAATTGTAAGATTTGATTTATTGGTTGAAGCAATGAAGTTGGACAACAATAGTTGAATCTCCAACATCAATTTTCATTAACAAAAAAAGTTTAATTTATGTTTATATTTTAACCAACCATTGTATAAATCAACGGTCATTTATTTTCAAAATTAGACAAAAAAATATTTATTAAAACATTCAAAGTTTAAAATAACTGTTAGACGACTATTTAAAAATCAAAATGGAAAAGTAAAAAGGTTCTATATCAATAAGATCAAACAAGGCCCAAAATTTTACTTCTCTCGACAAATTAAAAATCAAAACAAAGACAAATGGAGAAACCAACTTAGATGCCGGGTCTAGTTAACACAATAGAAGTTTGATAAGAGAAACCGCATATAATCAAAAGAAGAGCGATATTGAAGACCATACAAAAATAGAACATAAAGAGTATGGATTGTTTCAGGCTTTCAGCTCTTGTTCACTTTGCAATGGTGAAGAGGAATCGAGTCGATTAACCATCTTTTGTTTTCTTGCCCCATGGTGGCATAATATAGGCGCCTAACTAAGAATGTGAAGTCAAATATCCATCTAGAGGAAAAGAAAAACTGCGTTCTGTGTTGGATTGAAAAAACAAAAAAGAAAACACGGGCTGAGTAAGTTTAATAAATATACAAGCCTTCAATTTTTATTTTTTTGAAGATATACAACGACTCCACAATTATACAACAAAATCATGGTTACGATGATGTCAACATCGAATCTTCATGTGTAATTTGTGTCTACCGTACCAACTCTTCAATGCTTCCCTAAGAACATCCCGGGGCTCGATTTTTAACTGAATTGCTAAACATCGCCCCAAAATTACTTAAATCGTCCCTTGAAATTACCATTTTGCCCTTCTCTCATTTCTACTGCTATAACGCGACATTTTACCCTCCTATCACACATCTCTCTTCATATTCCTCTTATAATCATAAAAAATAATGTTTTGGAGGTCAGTAATGAACCAACGGACGCCCCAGTGTACTCGAATCTGGTAAAACATCTAACATCTTTTTAATAAAAAAATAATAAAAAATAATAAAAAATTACGGGCGTCTGACGGAGCCGCCCCCACGTAGGAGGGGGCGTCTGGCTAAGACGCCTTCCCCATGGGGGCGGCGTTTTACCCAGACGCCTTACCCATCGGGGAGGCGTTTTACCCAGACGCTCCGCCCTTGGGACAGGCGTCTGTGTAAGACGCCTCCTCCATGGGGGAGGCGTCTTAGCCAGACGCCCCCTCCTACGTGGGGGCGGCTCCGTCAGACGCCCGTAATTTTTTATTATTTTTTTTAAAAAATAATTGATTATAAATTTAGATAATTGTTAAATTAATTAATAAGTTAATAATTACTATATTCGGATGACCGATACCTCTTCGGTACACCGAAAATTCAAAAATTTCCAGATCCAACAATTTCAAAATCCAAAAAATTTCCAGGGGGCGCTGCCCCCTTGCCACCCCCGCCACCTCACCGGCGAGACCCCCGAACGACCTGTCGAGGTGGTATTTGTAAGTCATGATGTTTTACCACCGGGGGATTTGGAACTTTAAAAATGTTGGATCTGAAATTTTTTTGAATATTCATCACTTGCAAAAAAACTCATTGTAATCCGACCGGTTACCACCGAAAATTTGCAAAGAAACGTCAAATAATTTGAGATAACACACCGTATAATTTTAATTTGACAAAAAACATTAAAAAAAACGGGACGTCTGGCTAAGACGCCTGTACCATCGTGGAGGCGTCTGGCTAAGACGCCTCCACCATGGTCGAGGCGTCTTAACCAGACGCCTAGACAATGGTATAGGCGTCTGGCTAAGACGCTTGTACCATCGTGGAGGCGTCTGGCTAAGACGCCTCAACGATGGTGGAGGCGTCTTAGCCAGACGCCTCCACGATGGTACAGGCGTCTTAGCCAGACGCCCGTGTCGGAAAAAAAAAATCCGCCTCCGTTACTTCGCCTGATCTAGGTGTTTCGCCAGACATTTTCGTGGTGTTGGTACTAGGAATGTTAGTAAAACTGAGTCAATAACCTTGTTTAAAGACACGGGACGATATGGGTATTAAATATATTGTTAAGGGCAATTTGGTAATTTCAAGGGGCGATTTAAGTAGTTTTGGGGCGACGTTTAGTAGTTCCCATTTTTAATCGGGAACTCTTCATGTGTAATAAATTACCAACTATTGTAATTTAATCAGGGGCTCGATTTTTAACCCTTAACAGGCTAGGATCCGGGGAGGGGCGCACCCCAATTTCTGGGCCTGGTCCCATTGGTCGGTTTAATTAATTAATTATTTGTTTATTTATTGTTTTTTATGGAAGAAGGAACCGAGAAGGTATATCAGGCATTCCTCACTCCGAACATTCCTGAGTTGGGCTTCTCCGGTTTGCTGCCAAAACGCTTCTTCCCGACCGTCTCTGGTGGCCTTTCGTGACCTACACTCTGACCGTCACCGTAACCCGTTCTTCGGCGGCAGGTCACGCTCTCCTGCAATTGAATCTCTTCAGGTTCATCTTCTGCCCTGTCCTATTGTAGGGGATCGTGCTTTGACCCACCCATATTAGTGTCACCTCGCTTGCTTGCGTAACACTCTCCCGTATAATCCCTAGTCGAACAATGAGAAGAATGTGCGAGGAAATTCTTGTTGATGATACCTAATGGACGCACCGAGGAGAGGCCAAAGAGACAACGATGGCTAACTTGGTTCTATTATTCTAGCTGCTTTGGGAGGAAGAGTCTGAAGTAGTTGCTTTAGTGTTTATACAAAGGATTATGTATGGGAGATATTGAAATTGTACTTTCAAGTAGTATCGCCGCTATTATATTTGCAGCTTTCGTTGTTGCTGGAACTATGTGGCAACTAATCAAATTATTTGGTCCTACTCGTTATCAATGGGATCAGGGATATTTCTAGCAAGAAATATATCGAAGAGTTGGCACTAGGTTAGCCAAAAGTCTAAGTTTATCTTCTCAGAGACTTGAATGCGCATGATCTAGGTACCAGAAGTTGGAACCATGCAGCTAATGTGGTGAAAACGTCACTCAAAAAGAAGTAGCTCGCTCCTTTTTCCGGCTATCGTCGTAACTCACTGTGTTCCTCCGCCACAGTCGGCGACCCAGAGCACGAGAGATTCATACAATTGGACCAGAAGACACACAACGACCGACAGATTCGTGGTACTGAAAAACCTAATTGGAGGAGAAGGTAGTTGACTGGTAGGGACCCCTGAAAGAAATAAGAAGGGGTGTAAACGGGTCGGGTACGGGTATGTCCCTACCCGTACCCGGCTAAATTAGCGGGTACGGGTATATACCCGGCAAAAAACATGTATACTCGTACCCGACCCGTACCCGTTAAGTTAGCGGGTACAGGGAGGGTAAACGGGTATAATATATAATATATAAAAATATAATATGTAGTATATAAAGTATATATTATATATATAAATATATAATATATAACATATAAAATATATAAAAATATTAAAAATATATAATATATCTTAATGGGTATACGGGTAAACGGGTATGGGTATACGGGTTTGAATTTTTAAACGAATATGAGTTTTTGTGCCTATACTTGTACCCGCCCGGGGCGGGTGACCGGGTATACGGGTATTACCCGCCCCGTTTACACCCTAGAAATAAGGATCGAAGTTTAGACCGCTTACAGTAGTTCTACCTATAGAAAAGATCATTAAAGAGGCGATTAGAATGGTACTCGAATCCATTTATGATCCCGAGTTTACAGACACATCACACTTCCGCACGGGCCGAGTGGCAACTGCTTATGAAATTCCTTTGTCAAGCCCTGACTAATGAACCTACAAAATCCCTCAAATTGTATCTCGCTAAATCCAGGTATTGTGGTGAACAGTACCCGACGACATTCAGGGATGAATGTAGACCCATCGGGCAGGGATAATCATTCCGGTCGAAGGAGAGGTGGCGATACCAGCCAGGGTTTTGGAGGGGTCAGCTTTCGGGCGAGGCCTCTATCTGACCTTCAAAAGGGGATTGCCTCCCTGCCCAGCTCTATCATCAGGCCCCGTCTTTTGCAATACTGGAGAAGGTCTCTCATGACCAAATTATTCTCCAAAAAACGTTCTATACTTTTGATCAGGGTCAACCCGGTGGCTTCAATGAGGAAGGCGGCACAAAAGAAGCTCGAGGGCTTGTTAAGGAAGGTTGCGCGGGAGGAAGACTGTCTATCGTGTCATTAAAAGGTGACTCCTCAAGTACTATGCTTTTGGACTCTTATTTTGTTCGTACACAATGAACAGAGGACTCCCCCACATATGTTGCCAATGTCTCCAATAGCATGCTCTTATTTTGTCTTTCCTTCAGGATCCCATACACCTACCTGAAGCTCATCAAGCCCGAAGATGACCCTTTTTTTAGAATACCTCATTCTTTTCTAGTGAAGGTCAGCTTAGACGTGGTCATCAATCTGGACTGTCAAAATGTTGGCATGCGGTAAACCAATATTCGCACCTGATCCTAACCGTTTGATTAGAAAGACTTTAAACTCGAAAAAGATCTTTCTTATTCTCGAAGAATAAGGAGGTGGTCATGCCTCGTGGCACGGCATCACCCGTACTATTTCAATGGTCGTCAGTAGAGATGTTCCCACAGGTGCCCCAGAGGAGTAAGAATTTTTTTTTCCTACCAATGGTATATCATATTCCTGGATACGGCTATCGTTGTAACTCGTTGTATGAAAGACTCAAGTTGCTAATAACCCTTGTTGTATTTGTTTTTCATCTTGCTTTAGAATAGAAAATTTAAAGGAAATGACTATATCCTCGATTGAAAGAGGGGAGATGGATATAGATGTAATATTATCGGATAAAGAGATGTCTACTAGGAGATCCATTCGAAGGTTCATTAGTGACTCTAGAAAAAAGTTCTCCGGCTGGACGACTGGTAGGTAGGCGACGAACTAATGTGACGACGCTTAATCTAATTAGAATTTCTCAGGCGTTCCACGTTAACGAAACAGATCCCCGGAAATATTTAACACTTTCGATGATCATCTCTATTTAGGTATTTGGGGAATCCTTTTTAGACGAAATATCCTTGGCCTTGGTGGTGGCTCTCGGCATGGAACTGGAAGGGATGCAACTGGTGCTTATGGATCACGAGTTGGATAAACTGTAAGGAGAGGGACGAAGACCGATATGTTGAGGGAGTATGTAGGTTCAACTTCTCGTTGTTGGAGGGAGCAAGCGTCACTCCTGCAGCATCAAAACGGATGTGCATACACTAGAGGGTTAGTTAATATATCAATCTGTATGGGAATGGAGTGAGTGCTTCGGCTAATGCTTACACTCGTTAGACGAACTACGCACCTATTGGGAGTGAGCAATGCCTCGCGGCCAAAAGTCATCCTCTCTATTACGGGACCTACTAGTAGTGAACTATTCCTAAATTCTTTTTTAATCATTATTTTTAATTTTTTTAATTTTTTAAATTAGTTTTCAATTTTTTCCTTATTATTTGTTTTAATAAATATATTTGTTATAATATTTATTTTAATATTTCAAGCTTTAATTATTATAATGTCCTTATCAATTATAAATAATCAATAATATTCTGTAATTTTTATCATAATACAATACTTGTTATTTAATTGAATTAAGTAATTACAAAAACAAATTATTATGTTTTTTTTACGATTATCGTGAAAGAATATGTACTGGTTTTTTTATTTTTACGGTTCCACGTCCAAAACATGAATGTTGAACACGCAAGCAATGTAAAAATATGCAATCAAATCAAACTTTGGATATGAATAAACATGCACTACCAAATAAGAAATTGACATAGTGGAAATGTAACAATGTTAACAAGGACACCTTACAATATATCATATATACAACCTAATCCGTTACAACCTTTTTATACAGATTTCAAAGCCTCAAATCATACACCTCAAGGAAAATTATGAAAGAGGCTTCTAGCAGCACAGGGCAGAAGAGAGGCACCCTCTATTCAAACCACATATGCTGCAAGTAAATAAACACTAGTACAACTGAAGACCAGACAGACAAGAAGCGAGAAGGAAAGAACTTCCTTGCCTTCTCCCTCTTATTCCGAAAAAGAACTAATTACACATCATGACAATTGCTCTTACCTTAAAAAAACAGATATTGATGGAATATACACAATAATCACAAGACTTTCCGTTCAACTCTTCAAAACAAATTCCTCTCGCTCTTCCTTTACACCATTAGGATGTTTGTTACGTTGGATGAAAATAGCCTCAAGCGACTGCACGGATACCACAACCACGAGTATCTCGGCTTAGGCAATCAAAACCCTCAATCCTAACTGTTGCCTGGTTGGGACCAAACTTGGTGGTTGGGCGGGCACATCCTCCTTTTCTTCCCCCGGTAGAGGGTGACAAAGGCGAACTCGGTGATAAAAATGATGGGGTGTTGTGTGTGTTAAATTTCTCTTCGAGAAACCGGTCATCACGAACTAAAGGGTTAGCGGCTCTGCTAGGAGGGGATCCACAAAAATAAGGGGGAGATGACGGAATTTGACTCCCCACTAGCTGATCAAGACCACCATAGCAATCCTACACAAATAACCACGCCTTTAGCATATCATATCACATGAATTTTTAACTAGACAAGGTCACAAGAGACGGTTTAATTTATTTATGAACCTTTTTGACATTAAAATCATGTAAATATATGGTGACCCCACTTTCAAGAGGGGTGGGTGACACAGTAGAAAGTCATGTTTAAACAAACGCATCCGGTGTGCAATGGAAAAATTAACATGCTATCCACCAAAAGCATATAATAATCAAAAGAACGAAAATTACAAAGTTTAAAACAATTGAATCATGCATCTTCTGAGAGGAATTTTATGTATAATTCATGAACAAAAGCAGTTAAAAGGCTTGTCAGTCGAACAAAGTGGAGCTTCATCCAGATATATACATAGTTTTTATTAAGAAAATTAAAAACAATTGTCAAACAATCACAGAGATTGTAGAAACTAGAAGCCAATTATTTGTTGGAACAAAATAACTCAACAATATCAAAAAATTAGAAGATTTTTGCAATCAAAACAAGCACATAACAAAAGCTTCAAAAATCAAGCAAATTAACAGAGACAAAAAAGAAACAATACACCATCCACAGATCTAAAACACAATATCACAAAAATCTACAAAATTAAACAAAGCCAAGCAAGTACCTTTGTCAAAATTAAGTCTAAAATCCCTGAAGCCGCACCTGAATCACCCACATCCGCCTGATGACTGAAAAAATAGGAAAACAATTAAAAACCTCTGAAACAAGCCAGAGGCAAATTTTTACCAAAAGAAACATAAAAAAGACAAGGTTTGGAGAAACTGTAAAACAAATCTGAAGAACAAAAAGGGTACCTCAGATGCAGTCTTAGGGGTCTCAAGGCATCGGCACCTCCCTTGATCTGCCCCAGACGGCGAGGCTTAGGGCAAAAGACGGTATCTTTCCTTTCCGAAATATAATGAAACCGGTCCATCTTCCACTACACACCACCACAGATCTGGAAACGAAGCCAAACATCCCCAAATCAGTTCCAAATCCAAAACAAACCACGAAAGCTGAATATAAAAAATCAAATCATTTAGGAACCCAAAAACACTTCCCACAAAAAAAGTATTTTTTACCAATTTCAAAGGGGAAAAGGAATTTAAAATAAACATGTAAATTATGCATTTACTATGGAGTTTACAACACAAAAACACCTTCCAAAAGATAAAAAAAAGTCAACACTTCGAAGAAAAAAATAAAATAAATTATGTTACCATTTCCAGGGAAAATATGGCACTTTGAAAACACAGACGTGTAAATCAGGTTAGAACCCAAAACACCTTCCTAAACATAACAAACATCAAATCTTCGAGAGTAAGGGCTGTCAATTTTGGTTTGGTTCGATAATTCGACTCAAAAAACGTTCGAGTCTAGTTTAAATGATAGATCTTGATGAAAAATCAAAAAAATCTTCAAATCGGTAAACGAACCGCTCGAATTCGAAAACAAATTATACTCGTTCGAATTTTTTATTGTTTCATTCATATTTTTTTTATTTGTTAATAATATAAGATAATACTTGTTTCGAAATTTCGGTCGACCGGCTCGTTTACGCACTTATTCGAGACTCCCGAAAAATCCAAAAAAATAAGAAGTCATGTTTTAGATTTCAAAAAAGCAGCAGTTCAAAACCATCAACCAAACCAAACCAAAACACCCCAGATCAGTTCAGAACCCAAAGCCACCTTCCAAATACAATAAAAATCAATTCTTTGGGAACCCACGAAATTCCAACCAAAAAAGAACATATCCAACCATTTCCCGGCACAAAGAAGACCACTTCCAGACCACAACCCAACACCAAAAGAACAGAGAGAGAGAGAGAGAGAGAGCTTTACCCAACGGTAACCCTAAACCGGAAGGCGACGAGAGGGAGACGAGAGGAAAGTAGGAAATAAAGAAGCCAAGATTATATAGAACCGAACCAAAAGATAAGAGATGGGAAAATTAAGCGGACATCCATTGTGACTACCGGAGTTTCCCAAAACGTTACAAAAACCTGTTTTCGTTGCAGTTAAGGCCAGAAAGGAAACGCCGTTACAAATCATTCCTGTTTCTGCCGTGTTTGCTTTTTCTGGGTAAATTAATCCCAACACCAGGATTTGGTTTTTGTGGCGATTAATTAAATCGGATGATCACGTGTTTCCCGATAAGATCCGACGGGGACGTCGTTTTGGCTGCTTCGTTTTATGCCGTCCATTCGTTTTATTTAATTTTGGAAAAAGAAGTTGGTATTTGAGATCGGATCGGACGGTGGAGGAGTGGGGACGGGGATGTAATATGGAGGGAATCTGGGGGTAGGTTTGTAATATGTGGAAGGCTGGGATCCACATGATGCTGAAAAGGATGCATTGGGAAGGGTGAAAGTGATGGATGAAATCATGAGGGTGAGCCTTTTTGCTCAAAGACTCTTATAGTAAATATAATGTTTATTATGATCATTGATGTAAATAGCCCACTCATTTTCTAATGATACAAAATTCAGAACAGAACTCTGAAGTCTCAAGCCTGGATGTTCAGAATTTATCATTTATTTTCCAAGTCCCAAGGGTCTCCCTCAGTCAGATTGAAGGAAAATCTCTGTAAATTGTTTTTCCTAGGAATAATCTTCTTCAAGTCCGGTAACAATGACTTATTGACAACTATATGACTCAGCAAAGAAGGGAATGAAATTGGAGATAACAGTAAAGTGAATCAAAAATAATAATCAAGGATATTGAGAAAAATAATTGTGGAAGCAAACAAAACAAACGAGTCCTGGATGGGATCTGAGACGTTACAATAAAAGGTAGAGAGGTTCGGTCAAAATTGTACGACCTAATTATATTTATATTTTAGTTTGGTCGTGGGAGTTTGGACTTGTGCGCAAACCCACATGGAGTGTTGTGGTTTTTTATAGCGAAAAACATCCAGTTAAGATCCAGCAAAGAACACGTTCTGCATTTCATTTATCACCAACTTGGTACAAATTAAAACTCCACGAACAGAGCTTAAGGAATATATATATATATATATATAATTATAAAAACAATCTTAGCTAAGGATATAGCATAAAGATTCTGATTTATATCCTATTTGCATGAGAATCACCTCCTTGAGAGTGGTCCGGTGGGCTTTGGCTGTTGGTAGTTCTTAATTCTTATAACGTGAAATTATTATTTGGTACAATGGGATAGAAAATAAAAAATTGCAAAAGAATCTTAAGTGTTTTAACTGAAAATCTAGGATAAAACATTTATGATAACTTACATTTAGAAGCTAAACAATTGATCTCTTTGATGAGCACCATCCAGTTGTCTCATAGACCATAGTAAGTTGACGAGGTCAAAAGTTAATTAACCATCTAAATGTGGAGATTAATTGTTCTAACTTGGAATATTAGAATTGTGGTTGCAGACTCATATAAATTGGAAGTGGTGATATCGGTGATCAGGCGAACGAACACTGGAATATATAGCACAAGCAAGATGAGCAAACATCAGAATTTGGAAGCAAGATGAACCAACATAACCAAAAACTCATAGGTGGATGTTGGTGTTGGTGGGTTGTCCCCCATTCTCTGCAAATAACAAGCTTCTAAAAATTTCCAAGTGTTGTTGAGTGTTGACTAATTTCTAATTTTTTTCTTCTTTTATAGAATAGTGTTGAAAACCGAACTTGTGGGAGTTGGAAAGATCCAGAAAATGTTGTCAGTTTTATGAATTATGATAGGTTAGGTATTGTCTTGGGTCTCTATGATTGTTATTTGTATTCCCATTTTTTGTTAGCAAAAATGTAGCTGCAACTTATGATGCTTAATTACCTCTTGCTTTTGCCTAAAACAGAAGGAGTTCAAGTATTATAGCCAAAGTAAAATTCCAGGGAAATATAAACCAGCAGCCACTATATCTTTAATGGATTTAAATCTTGTTCGCTTTGAAATTTCATGTAAATCATTTATATAACGGTACCATATCAATTACTCAGACCTCATCTCTGAATTATAATTTTCGTGAAAAAGGTATTTCAATTCCATAAATAAGATAATCACACCACCATTGCACTCCTAACTCCTTGTAGCTTCTTTTCTTGTATTTTCTTTTTCCAAAGGAATAAAGTTCAACACGACATTCATTAGCGTCACCCACATGACTAGATATACATGTATATAATCGTACAATTAATCATACATATTGATGTAACTTAAGGAAAAACTCTAATAATTCATTAGTTGCAACATATCAGAGATTTCCTTGTCCAAATGTCGTCGTAGAGCTAGAGGAGATTGTGTTGTGATCGACGATATCGGAGGGTAGTCCTAAATATTGTGTTGCAATAAAGTATGATCTACTATCATACATATGTGGTCCTTATAAAGAGTGAAGGAAATAAAGGGATGAAGAAAAGCTCAGGTATGATAAGATAACAAACTGGATTTCATGCTCAAAACACACATCGTTTCAACGCCTGCAAACGTGGCGTCCACGCCGACAGATCTCTTACAACGCATGTGACCATCATCACCCTGCATAACCGGTTGCCGGTTTCAAGCTACAGAGTAATGTACAATGAGTTGTCAAATCGTATTTAAGAGTTTGAATCATTTCATTGTAAGGTTTAGACTTTTAGAAGATACCGGGAGACGAAAATTATTATTCCTCTAAAATAATGTATTTGTTCTCACTTTTAAAATGTTGTTCGTTCGTCCAAAAATTCTTTCCAGATCAGTCCATCTAGAATTACTATCCAGAATTCCGTCCAGAAATGTTGTTCACTCGTCCCGAAATGTTGTGCTTTCGTCCAAAACGTCATCTAGAACTCCTATCCAGAATTCCGTCCAGAAATGTTGTCCATTAGTCCACCAATGTTGTCTATTCTTCTAGAAATGTTGTCCCACAAATGTTGTCCATTCGTGGCCACAGTTTAGAATGCATACGCTTCCATGTGGACACAAATGTTGTCCACTCGTCCAGAATGGACACAGTTCTAGACACGTTTGTCTAAACTCAGGCCAGACTCGTCCAGAATGGACACAGTTGTGGACACGATTGTCCAGACTTAGTCCAGAATGGACAGAGTTCTGGACACGCTTGTCCAGACTCTTTGCCAGGATTTGAAGTTAAATTTGTGTCATGATTGTGTGCATTTTTAGTTTGTTCTTGACTGCATCTTGTGGCTCGTTTGCTGCATCAAGACTGCATCTTCATTACAACTAATTGTCATGATTTTGTATAGATGTGTGTCACAAGAAATAACATAACAACATATATTGCGAACAACGTACAAACATAATCTGAAAGTTCCACAACAAACATGAATACCTTTTAGAGGTGCACCCAAGCAAAAACCCCTTAAACAAATCATTGTTTACTCATACCTGAAGTTACAGGGTTTTAATACACATTATATATAAAACGGCAGGGTGTGTCTAGTAAGTTATTGGGAACATTTCAAACTCGCCTCCACTACAGACTTTAGCCACTTCACCCTCGGCCTACCAACACAGATGATTTACATCTCCCACACCTTATTTTCGGGTTTATCGGCTCGACGACATGTCAGGGTGACACGAGTTATTACACCTTCGACTTTATGAGAGTTGAGACACTTAGTATCGAAACCACAAGATAAACCAAACTTCTGGAAGTATTCACTTGCTGCCGAATAGTCTGGAATTTCATTCCCATTTGTGGAGTGGGGGAGGTATAAGAGGAGAACAATCGATGAAAGAGATCATTAATTGGTTTTGTTCCGTCATTCCTCAGCTTTGATGTGTTGGTGGTTGGAAATTGGTGGAAGCTTTGAATGCAGGGGAAGAAGAAGGCATAAAACTCATCGTAAAGAAGGAAGAAATTCCGTATTTAGAGTGAATCTCCGAACGTAGACACCGATCATCATCAATCTGCCAGCATTATATGCAAGGAAGAGATGAAGAAAATAAACATCTGGTTTCAATGCTGCTACAGTACCGGTAGCAGGTCATTTGGTGAATCCGCTGCACTGACGTAGATGCTGACTTGGTAGCCACACGGACACCACGTCGGGATCGTCAAAACTGCTGCACTGACGTTGTATAATTTCGCATAAGATAACCAAAGACACAAGTAAAAAACGCCCATTCTTTCTATTGGAAACTCCATAAATTGTGGGATCTGAATCATCACAACGACATGAGAATCCTACAGCAGGGAAAAACCCCTTTCTAATGGAATCATGTTCTTCAATTGGATGGAGAATCAGATTCATGTCGCAAGCATGCTCTGTTTCTTGTAATATTAAAACAAGTAGTGGAATCCACAAAATGCTACATTCCAACAGTGGTGTGGACAATGACAATTAAAAAGCATGACCCCCCCACAAATACCACCAAACCATTACTATAGAGCACATAAGGTGTCGGCTTCAATGATGCAACATATGTTAAGTTTGAGATGCGTCTTGAACTTAACCACTAACATCTTGAAAAGTCATAGCCATTTGTGACCATTCCAAATTGTTGTTGGATGTGGTGGTGGATTTCCACATATAATCAACAAGCTTGTCTCTGACGTTGTCTCTTCGGATAATCCTTGTAGAATCAACAATCAAGTGCGAACGTCCCTTGAATCAGTGGCAATGTCACACAATGTTGTCATGTTGAGAGAAAAGTTGATTTTACCGCCAAAATTGCATGTGGGGATATATTTTTAACTTATATACTTTTACCGCGAAAATTGCATGTGCGGATATTTATATTTAGACAGGTCAGGCTGACTTATAAATAGACTTGTCAATTTTGATTCGAGTTCGAAAAATATTCGATTTTAATTTAACTTAAAAATAAAAAATCTTGATGAAAAATAAAATTTCTTTCAACTTGATTGAGAAATGAACCGTTTAAATTCAAAAAAAAAATGAAACTTAACTTGAAGACTCGACTTAGATTTTTTTATTATTCAATTTGTAATTATTATATTTTGTATTTAATAATAATAAAAGCTAATACTTTTAGCTTTAAATTTTTGGTCGACTCAATTTTCGCTCCTACCTAGAAAAATACCCACGGCCATGTTCACATTTGAGGTTGACTGTGCTTTGAAAACGACTTTATTTTGACATGAATTTAAGTTTTTGTTTTTGTAATGTCTTCTTATTGTTGCCCAATATCGCACCTAAATTTGAATCTCTGGTGATTATTTACCAACCAATTTTAACCAAACTAAGTAGTATACTTATGAACCGGAAGTGTAATACTAATAGTTTTGTTTGGAGTTGGTTGTTGGGAAGAAGGAAAACAGAAGGGGCATGACAAGATTCAAAATTAAGCAGTACTAATACTATATTGGTTTGATTTGTTTTTTTTCTTTCTTTCTGTGATTACGTGTAATTAAGTCCCTCAAAAGTAGTGGGGTGCAAGTCCTTAGAATTAGTTGACATACTTCCAATATAATATAAATTAGATAACTGTGCTAAAGCTGGCATTTTTGTTTGTGAACTTTGGGTTGATTAAGGTGTAGAACCAAAGATCGTTATCAAGCTCTGTATTTTAGCTGTTGAATGTGTTTTTTTCTTCCTTGATTTGCAACATTTAGTCAACATTGATCCTTATTTGACGAGATGGTTAGGTGACTGATAGGACTGGTTCACCTTGCACCTCAAAGATCATTAACATTCATATGATATGATTAGATTGGATGAAGGTTAAGACAGATCTTGTTAGTATTTAAATGTCAATCTTGTACAGTATTTAAGATGAAGATTGATTGCAAGGTATGCATGAGGTATCCGGTTTAATTTTTTTATCCTTACAACGAACTGCTCCAGAGTGTGGAATTATACCTTCAGGTATTGGGATAACCTCCAGTGTGCACAAAAAACTACACACCATAGAGACACAGTATTGACCCACCTCATGTTTGGAATCAACTCGCCCCATAAATATCAAAATATGATAAGTAATTACAACTTGAGAAATTCCATATTGCGAGAGAAGACGACACATGCCAGCTTTTACGTAGGAAAAGAAATTATCTTGGTGTGTTTAGACTTGGAATTGAGTAGATCAATTGTGAAACTCAACTCAATTCCTGATAATGAACCTCTACAAATTTTGACCATCTCTTGGTTGGTAAGTATGGAATTTGTGGGACATGAAGCGGTCAGCGTTTTTCCCCCTTCAGGGTTTTTGTTAGGAATTAAAATCAATCCAAAAAATGCAGTGGAATAGAAATAGCAAATCCAATTGGCTAAACTTGAGAACAAAACGCAAATCCAAAATCCAAACCACTCAAAACACGCAAGATTTAACGTGGAAACCCAATGCGGGAAAAACCACGGATGACACAACTCCAAATCCACTATAGAGAAACGTATTACAAAGAGTTGCTTACAGGAGACGCGAACGAACCGACGAAACACCCGGCTCAAATTCTCCCACCGAATCACAAGTATGTTTTCTCTCTTTTCTCTCAAGAATGCAAAGTGGACAATCACAAACAATCTAATTGTTCTCCTGTTACAAAGAGGACGAAATTGCATTTATATATGAGGCCAAAACAAGTATAAGTTGCACCAAAATCGCGTGGAGAAATGTGCAAAACGTGGACAGAAATTGGGTTAAACGGTCGACCGAACTGGTACTTCGGTCTACCGATCCTCTAACCGTATCGCAAACCAGCTTTTACCGGTCGACCGAAACTAAAGTACCGATCGACCGAAAAGTGACAGTAACTTTTCTGGTTTGCTTGAGTGCATACTCAGTCGACCGTACACTTAAATTCCGGTCGACCGAAAATCAACAGACATTTTTCTCCCAACTCCTCGTATGTTCCTGGTCGACCGAATCCTAGATTCTGGTCGACCGAAAACCGACATGCACTTTTGCCCAACTCCTATTGTGTGCCCGGTCGACCGAATCCTAGATTCCGATCGACCGAAAATGGACAGACACTTCTACTGGACTAATCAGAACACACATCCGGTCGACCGAACGCCTTCCGGTCGACCGAATGTTTGTTTTCCTGCACGAATACTTTAAACATGTATTCAAGGTAAACAACAACAGTTTTGGTTGATGGTCAGGTTGGGCTATTTGTGCCCACCCACCCCTCACCCTGCCAACCATGCTAGAGTCCCTTCTTCATCTCTATAACTACCCTCATTTTGGGGATTGTTTTTAAGGTCAATTTTAGATTGTGGGATTTTTGAGACCATTATTCTGGTTAGGGTTAAACGATAATAACTACCCATGTTTGTTAGTTTAAATAATGTTGCAAACTTGCAATTGGTAGAGTGGTAGATCTACTAAACTCTTTTAACTTTATAAGCATAAAAATTATAATCTTGGCAAGCTTAACTTACTGGAATAGAAAGCCTATCAACTAACTTACATAGATAAGCAACTCTTTTAGACATCTCAAGTCTAGTTAAATTGGTTGACCGGTCTACTGTGTTCAAGAGCTTCGCTTCAGATGTTGCTGGAATTAGTTGGTTTAATCCTTAAGAGATCAATAGATTGTTTTGTTTATTCACGACATCTGATTCTACTAGTTTCTCCTAACGGCACAAACTGATACACGATTATAATTGCAGTGAAAAATGGAAAAAAAAGAATCATTTCTTTTCAAGCATCTAAGTGGTGCTTAGTACTAGTTAGGTCGATACATCTGCATCTCTGCTTTCCTCGTTCTTATCAACAACAACAAAAGTAGACGTGGAGATGCGCATGGCCACGGGTGAGAAGTCTTATCGTGGACTCTTATCTTATATTAATGGTGGTAGAAATTGGTGTGTGATGCGATGTCACATTGTTATTAGTCGTAGTTTTTTTGGTCCACACATGGGTGCTCTCACACTTAAGAATGTCAAAAGAACCTTAAGATCAATAATTTCAATTCTTATTGGAGAAACAAATCCTTAGACGTAATAAGACGTCTTTGTTTTGGCAGAGTTTCAATGTTTCAAGATCTTTTCAGCTTTTCTTATGATTTCAAATATATATAAGCTTGATCTTTTCAGCAGACGTAATATATTTATTAAGGGTTTTTTTTCTGAATTTTTATTCATCTTCAGAAAACTACTTAAATCGTCCCAACAAATTACCATTTTGTCATTCTATCATTTCTATTCATATATCGCGACATTTCACCTTCTATCACCCATCTCTCATAATCTTCCTCTCATAATCATAAAAAATAATGTTTCGGAGGTCAGTAAATGAGCCAACGGACATCCCGGTATACTCGAATCTGATAAAATGTCACCTTTTTTTTAATAATAGAAAATAAAAAAATTAGCGGGTGTATGCCGGAAGGTGGAAAGTAAAAGACAACGTACAGTGATCAAAAGTAGGTGACCGACGAAATCCCGAGTAGTATTGGATTGGATTTGTGAAAGATGGAGTCATTAAATTTCAACTATATTAGTAAAGTACCAATTGAAAATTAAACAACGGCCGACCTCTCTTTTTGTAAGGAGGCATGTGGCTTAAAAGTTTAACCTTTTTTTGTGTTACAACATACAATATTCTCTTTTTACTTTTGAGGGAGGCGTATTAACGACTTTGAATTTTCACATGCAAACGTAGTTCCGAAAAGTTTAAAACTAGTTACGTCACAAACCAAGACCATTAGATAATCAACCCTATTAAAATCGTAAATAGGTCAGGTTCGGGGTGGGTTGTGGCCAATCCGAACCTTGCCAAGTTGTAGCATGTAGGTCATGTAAAACTTGCCTCCCAAGATTAGGACTGAAAATAGGTCGGATATTACCCGCCAACCCGACCTGACCCGTTTAGTTCGGGTAGTAGATAAATTTTTCCACCCGATTATCCGACCACCTGATTAGCCGCCTACCCGACTATTTAACGGGGCGAGCAGCGGTTATAGTTCCTACCTGTCCCGTTTATCCATTTACATGTATATTAATAAATTAAATTATTAATAATGTCTTATATTAAATATATATACCTAATTCCTAAACCAAAACCTTAAATTTCCAAAATCCTAATCCCTAAATCCTTAATCCCTCTCCCGACTCCCTCCCGGTCTCCCCTCCGCTGCATGCCTACGGTCGTTCGCTCGCTCCGTCAGTCCCTTCGCTCCGGCGCTCCATCAGACCCTCTCTGTTGCACAGTCGTAGCTTCCCTCCCCACCCCCTCCCGACGGCCTTCCCTCTCGGCCGCACCTTTTCTTCATAGGGTTTTAATGGTTTTGGAGTCTTGTGTTTCGATCTGAGGGTGTGGATCCGATGTTGAGTTGTTAGATCTGTGTTTTTGTGGTTTTTTCTTGATTTTTTATTTATTTTGGGGAAGCATTCTTGATGGATTTCTGTTTCTTAGTTGTAGGAAGTGATTTGTTTTTGAATGGTTGGTGGAGGTGTTAACTGTAATCATGATGTTAGGTTTTTTGTGTGCTAATTACCAAAAAAATGTATAACGTTTGGTCGAGAATCGAGAGTTAGATCGGAGGGAGACTGGAGAATTTTTAGGTTGATGTGAATGATTGAGTGTAGAGCGTTTTGTTTGGAGACGGATTTCTATAGATCTGTGTGAGTTCTTTTGGCTTGTCTTCGATAATTATTGTACCCATAAAAAATATAGGTTTTATCCATTTATCCACCCCGCCTCGAATATCCGTTTATCCGACCTTAAATGGATCAGGTAGCGGATGATTTTTTTTAACTCGCCCCGCCCCGACCCGATTATCCATTTATTTTAGTCAGGTCGGGGAAAGGTTGGGCAAAAATCCGACCCGTTTACAGGCCTACCCAAAACCTTGTCCGCAACTGGACACCCGACCCGCCTCCTTAGGGTTCCGGGTTGGGTTGGCGTATCGTTTTTTAAAATAATAATAATTTAAGTGTTTACTATATAAATATTCATAAAATAAACCTAAATGACAATATTTTTAAAGAAAAATAATTAACAACTCATTAGACATTCACAAGTCATTATAATGGTTTTGGGATAAATTAATAGTGAAAAAATGGGTTAGCGGATTGGCAAGTCTGTGGGTTTTAACAGTCCAGTCAGTCCTTCTTCCGAGCACCCCTTTCCCAATCAACCCTAACCCTGATCCAACAGGACGGCTTTTGCAGATTAGCGAGTTTCACCAGTCTCATTTATAACCCTAATTAAAAGTGAGATTTGATCAAAGTTGTTGTAGCACTTATCTTAGTTGGTGGGCCTTTAGTAGACGTAAGGAATTTGCAATCTTGAGCTTATGTGTTTCAAATTCCTAAGCCTATAGGCTTATTGACTTATAGTGGCACATGAGTCATTTTTATTTATTTGACTATTTGAGTTAAGATAATAAGATATGGTAGTACGATTTTTCTTTATTGGGTTGATTTTCAGGTCAACCAATAGCCCCTCCGGAAAGACTAAAACAAAAAAAAAATGGTGGTCCTCTAATTATATCTTCTTTAGAAGTCCGAAACAGCCCATTAACACATAAGGCTTAGTGTGGGCCTTTGGTAATCATCCAACTCCCACAATACTCTCCAACTCAACCGAAACGACACGTTTGGTGCATTTATCAATCTCTGTTGGGATAGAATTAGCTGGTTTGAATTTCTATGAGATATGACTAGTATGTAGAATGTAGTTACTTCTATAATAAAGATGGGTGTAAAACATAAAGTACAATGATTCACATTATCACAATCAAGGTAGAATCAATCAAATATGATTTGAAAACATACCAATAGTCCAAAGACATTTTTGCCGATACTAGCCCTAAAATATATTCTTTCTAAAACATAAATGTGGTTTTATTATTGAAAGGACCTAATGCAGACACATTGGGATTCCGACTTTCGGGGAGGGGGATAATTTGCAAGACATCATGTAATCATTTTAAAGGTTTAAAAATCTAGAATGACCCAACTAAACTAGGTAAAATTAAAACTCCATAGTTACCTGGCTACTTACATGGAGATAAAGTTGGAGCTTCAAAATGCCATCTGCCAGATGATTGAACGTTGATAAAAACAATTCCCAAATATTCCGAAGGTGAGATACAGCAAATCAGGATTACGATTAAGTTTATTACAATTACAACCTCTGAATTTACTATATCGTGTATGTTTCAAATTGCCGACGCGGAAATTGGACTCCGGCTCTAGAGCTAAACAAACCCTAACCCTTATACCACTAAAAAAATTCTCCAATATAAAGATAATTCGCAAGAGTATGTAATTTGCAAAATAACCCTAGATACAAAAATACTATGATAGAATACTACTTAAGTCAAGCAAAACGCTAACTATGTCATCATATTTTGATATCCACTTCTCGTCCTGCATCGTGGTAGGCATTAAGTTTTAGTTATTTACAGCGAGGTGTGCACCACATCCCACTAGTCACATATTGCTGTAGAGGTCGGATGTAGACCTTGTTCTACCTTGACCCAGTGTTTACTTGGACCAACTTAGGTATACAATAGGTATGGGAGTTGAACCTATGCTACGAAAACATTCGACACACTTCCAAAGTTATCGTCATTTACTGTCAAATCTCAAATGGGCAATTTATTCTAGGATTATTTTTTGAAGATTTTCTAGGTAAATCAAGAATCAGAGCAAGCAAGCTTTAATTGAGCGGAAAGGTTCAGTCATTGAGTTCGAGCAATACTCAGAAAATGACCAAATTTGCCATTTGAACTAAACAAGTGGCCTTCAGAAAAACAATGGCAATGAATGATGCATCAGCTGTCGAGTGCTACACATATAATTAGTAAGTAAACATTTGAAGGAAAAAAAACTCATGGGTTATAATATGCAAAAAAAGCAACCCTTTGGAAAACGTAAAACTAGAAATACCAATTCCATCATGCATTCTAATCATAAAAACATAAGAGATATTGGAAGAAAACACACATTTCATTACAAGATGAAGGAAACAACAAGGAAGTGGACGTACATTTGACACCAAGCAAACGAAAAGCAATAAAAACAACGTACTTTCATTATTCATATAAGTAGCCGGAGCTTGAACACATTTTCCATCCTCACCAACAAAAAACAAACATTAGGGACATTATAACCCATAATAATTGGCAACGTTGGAGAGAAGCAGCCACAGAATCAGAGAATGGAGATCAATTAGGTGCTGTTTGGTGGCTTGTAGGAGATGAAACTGATGCATTGCACCTGACGCTTGTTGTCGAATCCGATGATGCGGTTGAAGTAGTTTGGGTAGGCCTTCTTGCACTCGTTCACCTCCTTCAACACCTGAGCGGCGTCGGTGCACCCGAACATGGGAAGCTTCCACATGGTCCAGTAGCGTCCGTCATAATAACCTGGGGACCTGTTGTTATCGCGCGAAACAAATCCTTCCTGTACCACCAATATTCACTTAATTAAAACTCAAATATATACTTAAGTGATATATATATATATATATAGGTAACATAGTGTTGTTGATTTTTCATTCACGTGAAGCGGTTATTGTACCTCCGAGAACTCGATGCAAGGAACCCATCCACTTCTAAGAAGGTAGTCAATCTCCTTGGCCAATTGCTCTTCGGTAAGGTCGGGGAGGTAAGACAAGGTCTCGAACTTCTTCAAACCCTCTGGAGGCCACACCTGCATTTTTCAAAAAAAATAAAATAAAATAAATGTTATATTGAATTCTACAGTGTTATGGATATGTTCGAATTTGACTCGTATCGTCCCAAGTCGATCGAGCCATTTCTTTGAAATTGGTTCATGTCGAACTATTCAGCTCGTCTACATCCTTAAATACTGGTATACCCTATACTACAATGATTTAAGAAAAAATAAATTTCTTAAGCGATTTATCTAATTTATTCAAACTAATTAATCTCAGACTTATGAGTTTAGCTACGCAAAAATGTAAGAGATCTAACAACTGAGTTGTCATTCAATTTGCATATATATTGCAACATCCTTGAGCCCTAAAATAGAAGTCTTGAAACTAAAAAGTAGTGTAATTTGCGACAATTGAGAAAAATCAAGTAGATTCACTTAATTACCTGCATGCAGCTAACCCTACCACCGTTGCTGGGGAGGGAGGAGAAGTCGTTGTTGGCCTTGCGGGTGACGGGGAAGGCCGCAGACGACTTAAGGCCATTGAAAGGAGCCACTCTGGTGGCTTGGGCCACGGTGGCGCAGGCCACGGCGGATGAGCTCATCATTGAAGAAGCCATTGCACAAGCCAAGAATTGAGCTCACACAACTACTGGTTTCCACTACTTGAGTGAGGATGGCATTCCATCTTTCGGTTTAAATAGCCTCACTACCCCCACACCACCACCACATCAATCCCAGCCAACGGCCCACATCCAATAAATTAATCTCTCATCTAACCGAAGGATGTCAAGTTGGTGACGTTACACATCCCTATTCCACACAACTGGGAAACGATTGGATTGGGTTCTTTAGGTCCTTGGTGTGTGGTCTGCAAAAATTGGGCAAGATTAGTTATTAGGATACAGATTTCCATAACCATATTCTAGTTTGTAGTGTTAAATACAAATGAATATCATATTTGAAGCGGATAGGAGACGCTCACTTGTGTTATAAGGATATGAAGATTCAACCCTCTTTTTCAATATCATATTGAAAATTAAAATTACGGTTTGAGACGTGATGATTTTCGAAACTCTCCACGTTATCGACGGCTACAGAATCCACAATGTCATAGGCTTTGGTCTTAATTTCTTGTTGATATAAAGACGTTTTTTTCTGATGTCTTTGGATATAACTCATAAAGGATTTTCTGTTCTTTATACATAAACTTTTGTGAGATTTGTTTGGAATTTTAATAATATGCTTTCAGGATCAATTAGCTCGTTTATGCTTGAAAACAAAATACAGAGGGGTGGTGAATCATAACCCTAATCATATGACAACTAGAACTCTTCTATGTCACATGATTTGATTGGCCAGAAACAACGATAAGAAGAACGGGGGAAAGATAGAATTCGACAAATGTGCAAGCCTTCTATACAATTAGTGCAATGTCTAAAAGTTGGCTTGATAAAGTAGTTAAGTTGACTCAGCTCAGCTTGTTAGATGTCCGTCGTGCTGTATAACTAGGGTCGTAAACGGGGTGGATAATACATGTATACCCGTGTACCAGACTCGTGTAGGTACGGGTATGGGTACAAAATTTTGTATCCGTTTAAAAATTTGTACCCATTAACCCGTACCTGTTTACCCGCTTGATAAACAGGTCAGTTATGGGTATATGTGTTACCCGTACCCGTTATCAATATATATTATAATATACAAGAATTCTCAAGTGAGCCCAGAGCTTAATCAAACTAAATTAAGCCCCCACAATATCCACCACTCATTTCAAAATGTAAGGTAGATTAAGAAAAAAACGGTTATGCTAATGAATGGTGAGATTAACTGTAAATAAGATCCAACGGTGAGATTGTAGGGGCTTAAACTAAATTTGATGAGTCATGGGCTCACTAGAGCTTGACCCTTATAATATATATATATATATATATATATATATATATATATATATTAAATAGCTAATAAACAAAAATACAAAACAAAAACCATAACACTAATAAACTCTAACCCTAACAAAAATATCCTCTCTCACCGTCCACACCTCCTCTTCTCCCGTCGTCCACACTTCTTCTTGTAACGTCCCGGAACACTGGAAGAATACAAGTAATTATACAATCTAGGAAAAGACTGGAGGATCTGATCCTAAAGTGCTCCCGTCCTCGGTCGCCACCAACCTAGCACCTACTACTGTCATGAAATGCAAATGAGATAACAATGTCTGAGTTTCCATAAGAAAATTTTGTATACCAAGTCCACCTACATACATGTGCAACTACAGTATCATTAGCCTATCATACTAGTGATCATGACATACAAGAATGCAACATGAAACTTCCCTCTCCATGGTACTAAAGGACATCCATCCTTCCAACAGCAATAATGGATTTCCCGAGGAAACATACCGCAGACACATGCGGTCTTTCAAAAAATACCTGACACACCCTCACTCGTGACTATACTAATTATGAGGGTTCGGTGAGGATCACGCATACTTCCGCGTCAAATAGATACGTATATGATTTTCAGACGCTCACACAAGTTATACTCTGAGTAATGCTCACACAAGGTGTCATCATCGGGCGCTCACATAAGTTGTACTCCCGGAAATGCTCACACAAGCTGTCATCATGGGTCGCTCATACAAGTTGTACTACCCCGGGGTTTCTCACACAACCTGTACTTCACCCTCCACCAGACAACGCCCGACAGGCATCCCGCTCCATAGAGCCGGGTACCATGCTGTAGGATTTCATGTTTAATTATACATATATATTTTTCGAATTTTCATGTATAATAAGAATCTATTACAATTTTCTTCGATTTATTTTATGCATGCATCGGTTTGTTTTAACAACTCAAAAACTTATTAAACCAAACCCAAAGGGACTCCGAAATTCATACCTAGAAGTTCTTAAAAACTTCTTGACGTTTCAGAGACGTTGAGGAAGTCAATCGTCACTTCTCGTTGCCCCGGATGTCTCCTAGTGTTCACCGAAACCCTAAACAAGGTTGGAGAGAAAGGAGCTAGCCAATCAATCTCCAAACAAGCTTAGAATCTAGCTACAAACCCCTTCCTTAGCCTTTGAGATTTCTCCTTCAAAGACTTAGAAAACTAAGAGAAATTTCGTGGATTTTTGTGGTGAATTAGGAGAGAAAATATTTAGCAAACTTCTTCTAACATAATTAAGGAGAATAAGGACCTATTTATAGGCTCCAATCTTACTCTCTATCATGGCTATTCTTAAGCCACGAATTCTTGACATTTTCTCTCACAAACTAATTCCATAATGCATTATATGCACCCACAAAACGTTTGACCAAGTTTGGAGCTAATCCAACCATCGATCAAATTAATCTCTTAATTATCAAAGACAGAAAATTGATCGTGCTTCGGTTTACCGAGTCCCACTCGGTTAACCGAATATGTCACGATTGTTTAACCGAGTACGCGACGGATGACCGAATCTTAAGGAGAAAAATTCTCCTTAACCGATCGGACTAATTCTCATCCAAGACCGAGTGCTATTCGGTTAACCGAAAATATCAGAACTTGACATTGTTCGGTCGACCGTTTCTGGTTCGGTACACCGTACCAAAGATCCAGGCACTTTGGTCAAGTTCGGTCAATCAGCTACGACTATCCGCTCCACGTTCAGTTGACCGATCCATAGATCCTTCGGTCGACCGAACCATAACGGATTACCGAACTTCTACCCGATTTTGCCTTTTTCAAATTTTGGATTTATTTCCAACAAAATTTGAACTTTAGGGGTTTCAGCAAATTCACAACTTATGCAATATATTATCCTATGCAATAATAAATTATTACATCCCATAATATATGCATCTCATATGAATTTATCATGATTCTAATTATGTTTATATACAACATAATTGATTTTATTTGTTTACCACATGTGTCATATTTTCTATAAGAAACCTGACACATCATATGAATCAAAATCAAGCTTCTTGTTTCTCGGTTTTTGCGGTGTGACCTATGAGAGGATATAGACTAAGTTGACAGTGATATTAAGAACTTAATATCACAAGCTATAAGCGGTATCTAGCTACACATTATAGCTCCCAATTAGTTAGATGTCTTAATTCCACTCGAACCAAAACCTGATCCATTTAGTGATGGAGTGCACCACTTGTGTCCGTCCCTTGCCTCATGATATTAAGAATACACACAAAGTAGTATTGTGTCATCTTTGTATTAGTATTCATTTCTTGATCTCTTTAAGCTAGTTATAAATATGTGACTTAACTCAAATCACATTGTGCACATTATAACTTTGCTTTATCAAGGGGCTCACTAATATCATCACTCAATTAAGAGGGGCAATGATAATCTTTTGACTGACTATCTTCTCCAACGAAAGTTATGCTTAACCAACTAATGTCTTTACACTACACTCATCGATAGCTCAAGACACTAGTTTAATTAAGCATTCCTTAAGTGATTGGATATAAGTCTCATATCAAAGAACCGAAGACAGTAAAATATTAATGACACAGAAACACATTTCTATAATATTTTACTTATTAGCTTTATTCAGTATACAAAAGTAATATTTTCCTCTTTTGCATACTCGTGTCGTCACTCACTTGTAGAGCTACAATGATCTATGACCAACACGGAAATCTTAACTCGGTAATTAATGTCTCATGTTAATTACCATGATTGCGAATATCTTTTGTTTTATGTAAACAATATCTTTTAGAGCTCTAGGTTAAGGACCAAGAGTCTCTTCCTTAACACTTCTAAAAGACGAATAACATAAACAAGGAACAAAATGATTTCTCATTCAATTCATAATAATTGACATTTAAAAGTAAAACTTTTAGAACACATTCCCTTCACATGCAATGCATCGGGATCCACAATCCCACAAACTACAAAAATGATGTTGACTCATTGCTCTCACGAGTAGACACCAACTTTGTCGCTATAAAGCCAAGACAACAGCTTCCATCGCCATCCAGGTCGGTAGTCACTTCACCCAACAAAATTGTGTGACCACTCAACTCATTGGGATCTACGATCCCACATGTCTACTACATAGGGTGGGTTACTAAAATGCAAAATAACACATGAAAAGAAATACAACTCAAGGATGATATGTGCAAATAAATCCAGCAGCTCTGTCCATTAGTCCAAAAATCCGTCCAAAAAATCCTTCCATAAGTCCGTCCAGAAAGTCTGTCCATAACTCGCTCAGAAAGTCTGTCTCAGTGTCCATCCAGAAATCATGTCCATTCGTCTAGAAAGTTTGTCCAAGACTCGTTCAGAAACTATGTCCTGAAGTCCGTCCAGAAAGTATGTCCATAACTCGTCCAGAAAGTTTGTCCAGAACTCGTCCAACACATCCGTACGCGTCCAGACGTCAATCCACGTCCAGCTGTTGGTCCAACACTTTCGTCCACGTCCAGACGTCAGTCCAATCCATTTGTCCAATCGTTAGTCCAGCACTTTCGTCCACGTCTAGACGTCAGTCTAACCGTTAGTCCATTCGTCCACCCGTTAGTCAAGCCATCTATTTGTCCAGCAACTTCCGTCTGTTCGTTCAGCAGCTTCTGTCCATTCGTCCAGCAGCTTCCGTCCATTCGTCCAGCAGCTTCCGTCCATTCGTCCATTTGTCTAGACGTTTCCATCAACACACTACATAAAACCTGGTCACCCATGTCCAGACAGCCAGCTAGCCCAACGTCCGACAGGGACAGACCACTCTGGCAGTCCATTGGCCATCGCTCGTCGCCAACGAGGCCCTTGGCCGACGACGAGACACCCATCACACCATGTGTGAGTAAAATCTAATGCAAAGAACTTAGCATACATTTCTTGTAATCTCCGGAGGTCGTCAGAGTTCCACTCCCCTCTCGCCTTCTTTAAGCAACACCACCACCGACTACACCTTGTCCACTCGACTACACCGACGTAGGGCTCTTTCCTACACTCCACCACCCAAGGCCGCCTTCACACCTCCTCTGGCAACCCCCAACCGTCGGAATCCAGACAAGGAGAGGAAGAGATGATGGGAGGAGAAGAGAGAAACGTGAGAGAGAGAGATGAGAGAAGTGTGTTTCCTTCCATTTCAAAACCAACACCTACACCCTCACCATACCTCATCACATCACCCATTCGTCCACCATCACTTCAACCCATAGTCAAAGCAACCATTAACCCCACTAACACATACTTAACCTCCTAATTAAGGTTTAGGATATAACACTTCTTCTCCCTCTTCAGTCCAAACCTCTTCTTCTCCCTCCCCAACCTCGCAACCTCCACTCTCGCCGGCCGCCGAACCTCGCCATCGTCCCTCCTGTCGGTCGCCAATACCTCCACACGCATTGTCTCCCTCCACACGTCTGTTCTTTTCTCTTCTTGTTGATTTGGTTTGGTTTGGTTTAGGGTTTTGATTTTGGATGTTAAAGGAAATGAAGACGAAGATGATGCTTTGCCATTGATGGATGCTAATTTGAAGATGAGTCCCAACTTAGAAAAGATCGACGACGAGATTCAAGATAAGATTGACTTCTCTTTCTTCATTCCATTCGATTCTTGCTCTTTTGAGGGCCAAAGTTCGTGGGTTTGATAGATCATAGAATTGATTTTGGGTTATTTGAGGGCCAAAGCTCCAACATTTTTGCTTAACTTATTTTGTCGAGAAAATTGATTCCATATACTGATATACAATATACAATTGAGATAGGGACAATGCAAATCTTGTGGATGCTTTATGATAAATTTCAGGGGGTAATTGTTAACTTTGAAAGTTCACGGGGGCAAAGTGATACCAAGGCATAGTTCAGGGGGGTCAAACTGTAATTAACCCTAAATTTTTTGTTATTTCACGTTATTTTTGTTGTTTTGGTTTCATTTTTGAGTAGCTTCCTTGTTTTTATTTTATTTTATGGGTTTGTTAGACATGTATTTGTGATCGTTACACATTTGTGTGTGATGTTTTGTCAGACATGTATTTGTGATTGGTGAGACATTTGTGTTTGTTTGATTTTTTTATTTACGTGATATATTTAATAGGTTTAACCTGCTTACCCGTTTACCCGGCCCGTACCTGCTAACCTACCGGGTACAAGGTGGGTATGGGTAGACCAATATTGGGTTGGGTATATACCTGTACCCGCTAATTTTGACGGGTCCGGGTGAGGACATACTCGTCCCGTATCCGACTCATTTACAAGCCTATATATAACTATATTTTTATTTCTATAAATCCATAAATATATTTTATTATTTATATTTTACAGATGCTAACATTAATTACTAAGAAATAATATATTGAAACTAAATATATATATATATATATATATATATTCTATGTCATAAATCAACATATTTTGTCGTACCTTGACATGTAATGTGTCAAAAATATTTAATTTTCATGACAAAAAAGGGGGAAATTGGCTCGTGATATGCTTGTCAAAATTTTGACCCAAATTTAAAAAGCCGAACTCAAATCCAAATTTAGGTTCGATAAACGTAACACGTAGAGTTTTAATCTAAGTAAACTCAATTGAGCTTTGCTGTTTAGTCTTAGGTAAAGGTAACCACACACTAATTTGGAAGCATTATGCTATAAGATCAAAAAAAAAATTACAATTCCACTGGTGGTTATTGAGGGAATTTCATTTTAAATTTCAATACTCCGATAACGAGAGAGACATTGATTATTTTTTAAATTTTAATAATAAACAAAAGTATACGAAGAAAGATCTAATCAACCCTATGAATTGAATCCTAACCAACAGAAACAAATATTTCTAAGGCTATCAAACTCCACCGTGAAGATTAAAGGTGCATAGGTGTGTTGATTTAGGGGTATTCTAAATAAATGCAAAAAAACGTAACTTTGAGTATTTTAAAAAGGGGTGTTGATACAAAGAGCATCGTGTCACGAACGCAGGTCATGTCATCGGTTACGTTAGCAACGGTAGGGGAGTTTCCGACAAAAGAGTCATTATCTGTTAATTCTTTAAATCATTAACAATTTGTGATTTCCGATAAAAGAAGAAAATGTTTGTTTCTAAATAATTTGTCAGTCCAGGTCGTAACTTGGGTGTCCAACACTGGACACCAACATATCCAGCAGTGGACACAACCAGAATTGGACTGACTGCTAGAACGTTCTGGACAAACTCCAAACCCGCTAGTGTTAGAGGTGGGTACAGGGTAGGGTCAGGCCTGGGGCCTGCCCGTTTAGCCTTCCAGGCCGGGTTGAGCCCGGTACGCAGGTTTATCTAACATCTAGATCTGGACGCACTCTAAACTGGCTCATCTCCAAGTCTGGACACACACTGAACTGACTTGTGTCCAGGATTAGATTGATTGTTGGACACACTCTAGACACGAATGTATGTGTGTCCAGAACGTGTCCAATAGTTAGTCCAATACTGGACACTGAGCCAATCTAGAGTTTGTCCATAATGTGTCCAGCAGCCATATTGAAAATAATAATTACAAAAATGAACAAAAAACAAAATTACAATTCGTAAATTTTAATTTTTTTATAGACTCACAAATCCAATCTATAAAGTCTGGATCTTCAGGGCGATGAATTACGTTACATAAATCGACATTTCCCTTACACTTATTCTTATCTTTTGAGTTTTCTTGATGATTTTTTGGAGATTTTTTCTGCAGTTGAGACTGTTCGGTAGGTGGTCGTTCAACTCTTTGAACTGAAATAAGATTCAATATTGGACATGTTCTTCTTGAAGATTTATTTTGCAATTGATACTCTTCGATTCGTAGGTGAACGTCCAACTCTTTGAACTTGAACATGATTCAACACTGAAATATTATTTGTCTTCTCTTTCTGAACATTAGTTGTGTCTTTGGGGGGCTTCTGAATTGAAATTTAAGAGTTGATGTAATCCAAATACTTGACCACCATTTGGGGGGGGGGGATTCTGAATTGAAATTTGAGACCTGATGACCCAGAATTATTGAGCATCCGATTTCTAAACATAATTGAGCATCACGAGTATGTTTATACATCCACAACCCCAAACCTCTCACATCCACACCACTCCCAAAAACCCCCTCGATCCCATCACCATCTCATAGCTCGTCACTGATCACTCTCCTCATCTCTTTCCTCTCGTATCCATCATCGTCTACAATATTGGTTGATGTCGTCGTCGAGGAGACACTCATATTAGCTCGGATATGACCTTACCCTGGAGACTCCGCCTGCACATGGATAGAAAGAGGGAATACGGTAGTTTGGGGAGAGGGAAGAGGAAGGTGAGACGATGGTGGGTAGATTAGAAGTATTTAAAAATACATTTCGGAATAGAACATGTGCATAAATCGTTACGCCATCCACTCAAGTTGGAAAGTTTAAAATAATGTTGATAAGTGTCACATCAGCAGCGTAATGAGTGCCACGTCAGCAACATCCGTGAGACAAAGGTCCAACAAACAGTTTCCTTTAAAAAATAACACATGAGAGAGAGATGCGAAAAAGCGAACAGTTCATTATTGAATTATAAACAAGTGGATTTAGGAATGCAACAGCAAACAAAAATGTGACAATTGTTTTAATATGTCGCAATTTGAACAGTAAACTGATCTCATGGACAATAATATGCAGTAGCTACAATTTGGGAATAACAGAACTTGTAATTCAATTCCATTATCCATGCAAATAATCAAAAATTCAAAACATACCACACATTAATTGGAACAAAAACAAAAACAAATTATAGACTTTATTACGACAGGAAGTGGACGTACATTTGACACCAAGCAAACGAAAAGCAATAAAAACAACGTACTTTCATTATTCATATAAGTAGCCGGAGCTTGAACACATTTTCCATCCTCACCAACAAAAAACAAACATTAGGGACATTATAACCCATAATAATTGGCAACGTTGGAGAGAAGCAGCCACAGAATCAGAGAATGGAGATCAATTAGGTGCTGTTTGGTGGCTTGTAGGAGATGAAACTGATGCATTGCACCTGACGCTTGTTGTCGAATCCGATGATGCGGTTGAAGTAGTTTGGGTAGGCCTTCTTGCACTCGTTCACCTCCTTCAACACCTGAGCGGCGTCGGTGCACCCGAACATGGGAAGCTTCCACATGGTCCAGTAGCGTCCGTCATAATAACCTGGGGACCTGTTGTTATCGCGCGAAACAAATCCTTCCTGTACCACCAATATTCACTTAATTAAAACTCAAATATATACTTAAGTGATATATATATATATATATAGGTAACATAGTGTTGTTGATTTTTCATTCACGTGAAGCGGTTATTGTACCTCCGAGAACTCGATGCAAGGAACCCATCCACTTCTAAGAAGGTAGTCAATCTCCTTGGCCAATTGCTCTTCGGTAAGGTCGGGGAGGTAAGACAAGGTCTCGAACTTCTTCAAACCCTCTGGAGGCCACACCTGCATTTTTCAAAAAAAATAAAATAAAATAAATGTTATATTGAATTCTACAGTGTTATGGATATGTTCGAATTTGACTCGTATCGTCCCAAGTCGATCGAGCCATTTCTTTGAAATTGGTTCATGTCGAACTATTCAGCTCGTCTACATCCTTAAATACTGGTATACCCTATACTACAATGATTTAAGAAAAAATAAATTTCTTAAGCGATTTATCTAATTTATTCAAACTAATTAATCTCAGACTTATGAGTTTAGCTACGCAAAAATGTAAGAGATCTAACAACTGAGTTGTCATTCAATTTGCATATATATTGCAACATCCTTGAGCCCTAAAATAGAAGTCTTGAAACTAAAAAGTAGTGTAATTTGCGACAATTGAGAAAAATCAAGTAGATTCACTTAATTACCTGCATGCAGCTAACCCTACCACCGTTGCTGGGGAGGGAGGAGAAGTCGTTGTTGGCCTTGCGGGTGACGGGGAAGGCCGCAGACGACTTAAGGCCATTGAAAGGAGCCACTCTGGTGGCTTGGGCCACGGTGGCGCAGGCCACGGCGGATGAGCTCATCATTGAAGAAGCCATTGGACAAGCCAAGAATTGAGCTCACACTACTAGTGCTTTGCTCTTGAACTCCGGAAGGCTGCTTGAGTGAGGATAGCATTCTATCCCTTGCTTTAAATAGCTCCCCCCACACCACCACCCCATCCAACGGCCCACATCCAACGAAGATCCGAAATACTCATTCCCTTCCGTTGGATGTCAGGTTGGTGACGTTACACATCCCTATTCCACACAACTAAGAAACAAATGGATTGCGTTCCTTATCGCATTGCACCTCTAGCATATTGACATCTGGTTATCTTATCCCATTCACTCAATATGTGATGCTGCATGCTTTGCTCTTTGGGACATAATTCATAAGGGTAGATATTTTTCCTTTTCAAAATATGTATATGTCCATATATGTCTGAATTCACTTTGGAAAATGTCATGATGCGATGATTAGTTATTTAATTAGTTACTAGGGATAAGGATATGTGAGATCCATAATGGTTCATCTTTGGAGGTTGGGTTTTGAGCCTTACACTTGGGCTGCACCTTAGCTACTATTTGTGGTGGCTAATAATAATGTCCCCCGGCCCCCACAGAATCATTGGGTGTACAATGTCTAAATCTTCGTATCTATCACAGAGGGACATGTTTTTGTGTACATTAGCGATCAGTGGGGGTGCAGTGCAGTCTATTGTTTTGTAGGCTTGTAGGGAATGCTTGGATGACCCTTGATATCCTAGAATTTTAAGTGTGTTACTTAATTTGTGCTGAACAAAAGCTTATGATTACATGTTCACAACTGTTTTGAAATCGATGCTTCTCCTAAGCTCCATTGACTAAAGCATAAACAATTTAACGCACATATTTTGTAGAGGAAGACTAAAAGGTTGCTTCTTTCTTTCTTTCTTTCTTTCTGTTTACATGTTAGGTATGACGTCTATTGATTTGGTCACTTGAAAAGAGTCTGGGCTCTTTCCCCTCATGTTGGAAAAGATGTAATCAGCAATGCCTTTTTCATAACCGAACTTCGGTGAATCTAGAATAAAAAAACGAGTTTAGGTTCAGCCCGGATTCCTTGGGAGGGTAGAGACTAGAGAGAAATTGTATTCATTCTCCAACTACAATATCAGAGAGCAAACATGAAGTTAGATTTATACATATGTCATCCTACGATCTTCACATAATAAATTAAATTTTGGCAATGAGCAAACATTAAGATCTTTTCATTGAAGAATGGAATCCTTCCTTTGAGACCCTCATGTTCACAACAAAGGAATGAGACTTTGAGTTTACCCACTCCACTCAAGATACTATGCTCTGAAATAACCAAAACCGACACACAACTTCCACATGATTTAATAACCAAGAAAATCTCATTACAAGCTAACAACTTCCACATGATTAAACCTGTTGCAATTAATGGAGCTCCATATCTAGCTTCTGAAGCTCCTACAACTCGCTCCTCTTCTTTAAGATCCCTTAGCTACCAAAAACTCCTCTTCCTTATAGAGGAAACTCTAGCTTTCAAGTTTGATTGTATATATGGCCACAAATCACGAGCATAATTTTGACGTCTTGCTTAAAATATATAAGTGTAACTCTTTTGCATCATCAAATATCATTAGCTGCATTCACTACACAAGCAAGAGTGGAATCACATATCTTGTGATTGTTTGGTCATTATTCTCTGTTTGTCTCATGCAACATTATAGGGTTTCTTTTTCGATATTTTAGGTTTCTCCTCTTTTGTATTTTGATCAAGTCAAATCTATTCTTCCTCCTTATGAAAGTTCTAGCTTTTGGTTCAATATCTACTTGCTATAAAATATTATTGGACTTGTTCTTCAAACAAATGGAACAACAACAAATATATTTTTTGAACACAACATAACAAACACATTAAAAAGAGAATATATGTTTATCTCTACCATCATCCCTCGTGTGAGATGGATCTGCCTTGGGCCCAGTACGGTTGCTACGTACGTAATCCCACAATCCAGGTCTGGCAAGTTGGATTGAAATTGGACCCGTATGTAGGGGTGAGCAAAATTCGGTCCGGTCCGGGTACCCGGACCGAACCGAATTTTTCGGTCCGGACCGAACCGGACCGAATTTTTTCGGTCCGGTCTTCGGTCCTCAAAATTTTGAAAATTCGGTCTTCGGTCCGGACCGGACCGAAAATTTAAGGTAAAAATTCGGGTTTTGGACCGACCCGGACCGGACCTATTCGGTCCGGTCTTCGGTCCGGACTTTCCGAAAATTCGGGTTTCGGTCCGGTCCGGTTCGGTCCGGTTCGGTCCGGGTTTGGACCGAAGCTCACCCCTACCCGTATGTTGTTGGAATTCTGTTGCTTACTGTTACGGAGTTGCGCGGTGACAGTTGAATTACTGCACAGTACAGTACTGTGCGCGCGCATATACATGCACACACAGTCAGTTATTCTGCGTGCGAGACAACATCGTCTGGTTTTGTCGTGCCTTGGTCTCGTCAGGGAAGCGGCTTCAACTCCCAACCAGCCCTACGCTCCCAACTGCATATAAGTGCAGTCCCGTAGGCGTTCACCTTCGAGTTGAAATCTCTCCCCCATGTAGCATTTATGCTTATATGGTCACCCGATGTTCCCCAAACAGTCTGCACGCATCAACACCCCCTGACGGAAGTCTTTAAGGGTGTGACACTTACCGTATTCAAATAATTGTCTTAAATACTAAAAAAAGATGGGCTTACAATGTTCCTTCAGTAGGACCGAAACTACGCTCAGATTGGTGGTTCTTGCGTATGTGACCTACAATATGACCGGAATCATATTTTGGAGTCCAATGTGGTATCGACTTAGTTGACTCACTAAGAGGAAGTTCCGATGAAGACCGTATTGTTTAGCCCTTTAGCTAGGGTTGTGTCTAGATCCTGGACCAAAATTTGTCCACCTTATTGACCGAAGATTAGACCCGATCAGTCAGTTTCAATCCTGTTTTTCATTTCTCTTACTAAACTGCATTAACTACCATGATTTGTGTTTGAATTGTGTTCTCGAATAATATAATTACTTACGATAATGTGTAAATCACTTGAAATTTAATAAATATATGATATAAAGTTGTGTGTTTGTCCATAATAAGTTATGTGTGTTGTTCATAATAAGTTCAAAGTCTGTCTAGAATAGGTTGTGTGTATGTCCATAATAAGTTCAAAGTTTGTCCAGAATAAATTGTGTCTGTTCATAATAAGTTCAAAGTCTGTTCATAATAAATTGTGTGTTTATCCATAATAAGTTTAAAAATTGTCCAGAATAAGTTCAAAGTCTGTTCATAATAAGTTATGTATTTGTCCAGAATAAGTTCAAAGTCTGTCCAGAATAAGTTATGTGTATGTTCATAATAAGTTCAAAGTCTGTCCAGAATAAGTTATGTGTATGTCCATAATAAGTTCAAAGTCTGTCCAGAATAAGTTCAAAGTTTGTCCATAATAAGTTGTGTGTCTGTCCATAATAAGTTTTGTGTCTGTCCAGATTAAATTGTGTGTCTGTTCAGAATAAGTTGCATGGGAAACAAAATGTTATATTGAGAATCGAAATGTTGCATCAGAAAAGTAAAAGACATTTGAATTTTAGTGACTGACCATTCAGCAAGCGTCGCTAACGCTAGAGCATCTAGACTATCTGTAGCGGTGACGTATACGCCCAGAGCATCCGAGAAGGATCAAATCGGCATCAGTCGCAATCATAAACCTAAAATAAGTTTCCAGAATTTCCCCGGAACGATGCAGAAACCCCCACCATTCCCCACCAACACCATCGTCACCTCCATCTCATCACCTCCCGCTCGCGGTTGGTATTCCCGTTCCCCTCTCCCATCCCTTCTTTCCGATCCTTCTGCCCAACCCTAACCGACTTTCGGGTTCCTCAGGGCTCGGGTCCGGGTCGGGGGGAGAGTCGGGGTTGTTGCTACCGGGCCTTCGCTGTCGACGGTGGGGATGGGGTTGGATGGAGTCGAGGAGGGACTCAGGGCGATGGTGGCGAGGGCGAATCTCGACCAGTCCGGGGAGAGGAGGAGGGTGAGGGAGGCGTTTAGGGATCTTCAGCTTGGGATCGATCATTGCTTGTTTAAGGTTGGTTTCTGTTTTTCGGTTTTGGTTTGAGATCTGGTTTAATTTGTGTAAGTGGGGTGAAGAATTTTGAGTTATTGCAGTTAGAAGATTGTTAGTTCGTGTCAAGTGCTCGGTAGGTAGGGGTGCAAACGGATCACCTCGGATACGGACATGGAACAGATATTTTATAAACGGATACGGATAAAAAAATGAATATACGTTAAGCTTAGTGTATATCATGGTAACTCATATAAATTTTTACCTCTTAGATTGGATAGAATTATATCTTAACTATATTAGTTTAGAAATGTAACAAATTTTATGTGTATTAGTAAAATTTTAAGTAAAAAATAAAAAAAAATCATGAAAAACCACTAATTTAAATATATATAGGGCAAAACATTATATTAATCCGGTGGAGATCCGTATATGTCCGTATCCGACCAAAATATGTATATCCGTATCTGTCAAAATTTAAATCCATATTTGTATCTGCAAAAACTTGAAATCCGATATCCGTATTCGTCCCCGCCCGGATATGAAAAATGAGATCCATGTACTTGAAAAAAAAATGGATCCGGACTATCTGCAGATAATCTGTATCTGTTTTCACCGCCATCGGTAGGTATCTGTGAATAATTGTTTTTGTAGATTAACTGTGCAACAATAGTATTCTGGTGTGATGGCATTTATTTCCAAGTTTGGTATTCGGTGGTGGATTCAACTTTGGATTCAGAGTTTTTCTCTCGAGGTATAAGTAGTTCGAGTATTGGAGGATTCGACCACTTTTAGGTTAGTTAGAGACTTAGAGTATTGGAACTGAATGGATGGATGTGCCGATGCTGTTCTGGTATCATTAGACAAATGCCCATATGCCAAGAATGAAGGAATGAGAAAAATAATTAACTACAATGCTTGGCATGTTTGCATCTATATCCATAAAATCTGGTCCAGTTTTCAGCATATCCTTCATTTATACCTGTAAACACATACTCATCGGTTTCCCAAGATTCTTTCAATTGTAACATTGTGTCAAATTTATGATAAACACCAACTTGTGTTAGGGAGTGAGATATTTCCCAAGTTTTATGGTCTAGTCTACCTTCATTGTTGTGGTATTTCGTAGACTAAAACATCATCACAGATTCACAAGTATCATCACAGGCCCTGCTTGTTGTGGAATCTTGAGTAGATGTTGAATAGTTCCATTTGTGTCCTTATATTATTTAATAGTCATGTTATAATTTGAGGTAGATCTCGATATGGCACAATCATGAGTAAATATAACATGTATCAAGATAAATAGCAAAAGGATCATAATTGAAAATTCTCGCTAAATGTAAGGGTATTCTTTGAGGTATCAAGTATTCTTCAGAACCACTTGTGAAATGAGAATATACTTGTAGGGTATAAATGCAAAGGTACCCTATATCTTTTTTGGAGACATGCTACTGTCTTCTTCCAACTTTAGAAAGCAATAATGCATGGGTTGATGATGTGAACAAGTCGCTTTAGTAAATACATATTAGTTGAATGGACTAAATATATTAGGAAGTCTACTAATTCTGGTTCATAAAAGAAATAAATTATGTTTATTTTAATTATATAATGTCACACACAATTGCACTGATATTAGTTGTAAACCTTATGTATTGAGAGGCTATATGCTTGTCATGTTATTATATTTTTGTTGACAAACCCGGTTTGGAAAATTTTGAGATGAAAAATGATCCTTGGGTAGCTAATCTTTGAAATGCATAAGTTAAGGGACGCAAATTTGACACTCGACAGCATATTTACTTACGATGGAGTAATCAATTAACAGGAGACACATGATGTGAAATTGTGAAACAAGTGAATTGTTAAAACATGTAAGCAAACCCAGTGGTAATGACTGAGTACTTGAATATCATTCATAGAGATATATAATTATTCGTCAAAAATTGTGAACTTATGAAACAATCACGAAGAAATCAGATACAAATTCCACAAGTGTGATAGGCTGATAGCACATGATAATTTTTTTCTCTCCTGTTGGTACCTACATAGAAATATCTAGTCACCACCTCATGCACGAAATGTGTTTACATATAGTTTTCTACAGTATAGAGAACTACTAAATTCAGTGTCTTACTTTTGTTGATTTTTGATATTTGTATCTTAACAGTACCTCAGTCTGTTAGTTGAAAATAGAAAGTTAGCTGATTTTCTTTTTCTTTTATTTTTTTGCTTAATTACAGGCCCAATACGCTGAATTGCAGATGGAGGAGGTAATGGATTTCATGCACACTTTTTTATACCAGATAACACATGGTGTTAGGTGTATTTCTATGACATATTCCCTTATTAAACCTTCATTATTTTTCTTCAATTTGGAGTACAAACTGTCATTTTCACAATTAGGAATCACTGATGTCCAATTTACTGCCCAATTTTGGAAGGTTCTCATACCTTCTCAACTATATTTAGTCAAGGACTCAAGGAATAGGATAAAAGGTCATATCAAAAATGAGGTGCTCCTTCTGCAATTTTTGATGCTTGCTCCTACAATATGCGATCTGTTCTCAGTTGGCCCTTAAGTAGCGTAGGGAGCTTTATAAAGTAGTAGCCAACACTTCAATGACACAAAAGGTAAAACGCTTCAATGACACAAAAGGGAGCTTATATATTTGTCTCATGATATAAAGGTAAAACGAAGTGACCCTAAATATAAGAAGGAAAAGAATGTCGACGCAAAAGGTTATTGATGAAATTTGATCAGTTCCATAATCCCGTTTGAGCATTAATTGGCCTCCTAGTGGTTTGTTGTCACAATTCACTATGTTAAAATTAAATCAAATCTTGACATTGGAATGGTTTGAAAAGTGAAACTGAGGAAGGTGTTCATAACATGTGTTAAGTACTGTATTTTTAATAGAAGATCTAGCATACAGTGCAACAAAGGAGCTGCCCAATGTGACCTCTTTAGCTGATGAACTGAGGAAGTGCATAAAACTACAGTGAAGTGTACACGATCAACAAAAACAGAAGATACCTCTGTTTTTGTTGTAATATAGAAACTATGGTTATACTCTCATTTTAGTGGACCCACCGAATATATTTCATCTTCAAGTTCAAAGTGGAACAACCAAACTTATTTTATCTTAAAGTTCAAAGAATAAACAAAGATTTGCATGTAACTTCTATTTCTTGCATTATTTTTGGAATATTGTTACTCTTATTTGGTTAAATGTATTTCAGTGTAGTAATGGCTTATTCTCCAAAATAAATGATATTTTACATATTCAGTCGTATGAGACAAATTCTCGAGGTCTGAAGATCTTTTGTAAATCTTGGCTCCCCAAAAGGCCCATTGAAGCTATTGTTTGTGTTTGTCATGGTTATGGAGATACTTGCACATTTTTCATTGAAGGTCAGCAGCTACGTATAAAGAGCTTATGATGATCATACCATCTTAACTTATAGATGTTGGTCATTGTGAAAATATCTGTTTATGACTACACAGGAATTGCTAGGAAGTTGGCTTCATGTGGTTTTGGTGTTTTTGCCATGGATTATCCTGGTTTTGGTCTTTCCGATGGTCTTCATGGGTATATTGCAAGCGTTGACCGGCTTGTCGATGATGTCATTGAACATTACTCCAAAATTAAAGGTATGATATGTTTTCCATAGTGGTTGAGAAGGATCTTGACTTTCTGTTATCATTAACAGGGACCTTTATTTTGCCTTCCCAATTAGTTCGGGACTGACTAGTTGTAATGTTCTTTGTTTTGTTATGTGATTAACAAGGATTTTAAGTTATGTTCCCCCTCTGCACAGTTGAGCTCTTTGATATTGCTTCTTAAATGCATTGATGCTACTCCATCTCTTTTTCTATGAGTTGATACTGATTTGAACTTTTAATTTGGAGTAATATTTGTGGCTTACAATGGAAAAGGGAAAATATAAGACTGTCATTGCTGCTAGAACAGAAGCTTTCTTTTATAATTAACTATCATGACTTTAAGAAGTTAACTTAGAGGAGCTGATAGGTATTATTTGCTACAGACGTGTGTTCTTCTCTCTCTCTCTCTCTATCTATCTATCTATCTGTTTATATTTTTGTGTTAATTTAAGAAATATTGTGTGCCCACTGTAGAGAAAATTAATAGTAAAATCAATCACTACTGCTAGAACATATGAGGACATAAAAAGTATGTAAGCCTAGAGACCCCCAGACACTGGCACCTTACGTTTGCTAGTTGTTGCTACAATTAGTACAATACCATTAGCTAGGATTGTGAAAATAATTATGCATGCGAACAATTTTGTGTTTCCGAAAGCACTTCATTTGCATGACTGAAATTTTGATAGCCTTACATTTACACGAATGGTAGGATAAGTAATAACTTATAAGAGTGACTATACACTTACGTGAATCGTAGGATGTCTGCCGCCATTATAACGAAGAAAATGTTAATATGATCTGATTAGTGCTGACTTTGTACTTCAGGCTCAGAAACTCTGCTCTTGCTAGTTCCACTCTTTTTTCCCTTTAAGCGTGTTATTTCTAGACTTTGCATTTTTTAATCTTGATTTGAAGATATTACAGCATCATTGAGTCTTATAATATCTGCATTAGTTCTTGTTGTATTCTATATGCCCTAAAACTCAAACTTTTTTGGACTTATTTATGTAGCAAAACCTGAGTTCCAAGGCCTGCCAGCTTTCCTTTTTGGACAGTCTATGGGTGGTGCAGTTGCACTAAAGGTTCACTTTAAGCAGCCTCATAATTGGAGTGGTGCAGTTCTTGTTGCTCCTATGTGCAAAGTAATATCTTTTGGTTCTTTTCTAACTTAGCATTGTATAAAAATATTATTCGCCTAAATACACTTTCTTCAGATTGCAGCAGAAGTAGTTCCACCTTGGCCTCTGAAACAAATCCTTATTGCTATTGCTGCAATACTTCCTGAGCAGAAGCTAGTTCCTCAGAAGGATTTAGCAGAAATGGCTTTCAAAGAACCAAAAAAGAGAGAGCAGGTTGACTTTTTTAATTTTTTTCCTTTCCGCAAGTTGATATCTTTTATCTTTTCTGTTGTGTCACTGTGTTATGCAAGCTTCTGTTATGATTTTTGGGAGTTTCTCAAACACATATAAGAGTGTCGTAATTCGGAGGTGATGTCACGCAGACTGGGCATGGCAGCATGTTAGATTATTAGAGATAGTTAAAGTTAATTTGATGAGTTTTCTTTGAAAGCTTTGCATTATATTCATTTCCTTAGGTGCAGTTTCACTTCTTTGTAACAAGTCAACTAGGAAGCATGGACAGTTCAAACAGACTTGCATGTCAATTTCATTTCCATGTTGGACACTGATATGCCCTAGATACTTGGAGACATGTTACACCATGTGGTGTGTCCGGGAACGTTTTGATATAATCATATAATTAGGTTCAAACACTCCCGAGACATTTCTCAAATACACCACTTACACTCCTTGTGGCATTCCTAGAGAAGTTAGGATGCTTTACGAGTGCGTAAATGTCTGTTTTCATTTCAGTATGTAGTGTAAATTTTGCAATAAATCGAGACCTTGAACAGTCCCTGTTTCCCCCTTTTTGTTTTGGATTAGTAAACTCTAACTTTACAGAGAAGCCACCACTAGTGCTATACTATTCAACAATTATTCGTATATGCTTTGATATTCATGACATTCATGTAATTCTCAAAAGAAATTAACTATTTAGTGTCTGCGTCCATGTCTTGTATCCTCCCAATAAAATGTTGTATCGCCATCACTAATTCGTAGGATCCTTGTCTTGTGCTCATGTTTGTGCTTCTAACTAAGAACCATATGTGCCTTCTGTTGCTGCAGTGCTCGTTCAATGTCATTGCTTACAAGGATAAACCACGCTTGCAAACAGCTCTAGAATTGTTGAGGACAACCCAAGAAATAGAAGACCGACTTGAAGAAGTGAGGTCCTTCCCTTTTTTTCCCTTTAACATGCATATTCTATCCATTTTAATATGATATTCAAGTCCATTTCCATCTTCAAATGTTCACTTTTAACATCCCTTTTTTCTAACAACTGCATTTTGCATTTTATGATGTAAAACACCTATATCAACTAAAGATGCATATATTAATTTTGCTGGATTTTTTTTTACATATCCCAATTGTTTGGTCCTTTTATCATCTATTGGCGTACATAATCTCTTTTAGTAATGATCTTGTATGTTCAGACTATCTAACAATGTATTGGTGTAACACCCAAACATAGTCTCACGTTGCCTAATAAAAAAATGTTGAAGTGGGTCTACTACCATATGGAATCTCATTAAGTTGTGGAAATTGTACTTCAGGTCTCACTGCCCCTATTAATCTTACATGGTGAGGCTGACAAGGTGACTGATCCGTCTGTGAGCAAAGCTTTATATGAGAAGGCAAGCAGCTCAGATAAGAATCTTAAGCTCTATGCAGGTGCATATCACTCTCTCCTTGAAGGGGAACCTGACGAAATGATATTTCAAGTCTTCGATGATATCATATCCTGGCTCCATGAACATGCTGCTAAACGGCCTTCTCAAAACACTCCGACTCTGTGATGCCAACTGTGTTGATATATTCATTACAGATGGCATGTGTATTAATTATATTGTTTTTCTTTTTGTCTCATTTTGATGGGAGTGTGTCGATTACAGTTTTTGTTTTTTTTTCTCATTTTGCTGGTGTCCAGGTCATTCGATGTAATAAATCATCATTCTTTAGTATTATATCATTTGCAGTGAAGCTTTTTGCCATCCTTTACATTGTGACATATCTCAAACAAGAAGTTTCGATACTTATTTTCCTAGTACTTGATACTCAAGTTTTCAGTACCGAATTGTTGTGTGCGAGCACTCGTACAAGGATAACAACGAGCTGCCAACTTGATGCCTTGGGAGTCCAAAATAATCACTATTGAATTTTCCGTTGAGCATCAACAAGCACCAGAGTGTCGAATTTCTGTCTCATGATCGCCAGCCGTGCCCTGCCAACTCCCTCTCTGAAGGACGTTCTCGTAGAAGTGTGGTGGATGATGAGAGCAACGTCCTCACCTCCAACCTCAAGCGATCTGAAGCTTGAAAAACAAAGGATTTCATACACCACCGGCCACTACTTCTCTGAAGCCTCGTCGGATGCCATCAACAATCTTACAAACCAACCCTTAAAACCCAACCGTAGATTGCCAACAGTGTTTTTCACAAAGCAGGTTGTCAACAATGTTGATGGGAAGACTAAACATAGAAACCTCTTGAAACTGGACGACCCTCGCGACAAGAAGAGTGATGAGGTACAAGAGTCAAGACATAGAAATGTTAAGATTTCTGTGAAATGTTTATTATGTTTGTTTGTCCTAAATCGTAATCCTAGGAATAACAGAAAACGTAATGTTCTAAGCCTAAGAGAAATATTATCATCCACTAATCCATTGCCAAACATAACGAACTAGATATACTTCACCACGTGAGCAAAGAAGGATATTATATAATAGCAATGTAAGGCAAATCCAAGGGTAAAACACAAGATTCGTTAGGCAATACACAACCTTTTTATTCGCATTATTCAAATTTTAGTTCCAACAACATTAGTATGGATTGCAATGTGCATGCAAAACACAGACACATCAACACGCCATACCATGTTTACAACAGATGGATTATCTCCGAGAACCAAGCCAAATTCATTTCTTCACAACAAGAACAGGGCATTTGGCTGTATGCGTGCAATGGTGGCTGACACTCCCCAGAAAAGCCCTGTTGGAAACAAATACCGAAGTTAAAATTTACCCAAAACTTCGAGCTCATTTGGTTTCATAAAATAATGTAACTTCTGATTCTTAAACATGTAAATAAATTGACATGGTATGAGAAAGACGGATCTAATTCAACAATTCAAATTGTAACGGTTTGTCAAATTAAGTGATCGCATTAAGAATAAGATGAGTTCCTTGATGATTAAATTATTAAATCCGGTAAAAGATTACGATCGAGATTCAAACAGACCTCTGTACGGCTCCACGTCCATGACTGCCCATAATAAGTAGATCAACGTTGTACTTGTCAACGGCTTCACATATTGCTTCTTTGGGCTCTCCAACCTCTGTAATCGTCTCCGCAGTGATCTGCATTTCACAGACAACATCATTGGCAGATTCAACACATTAGTCATGACCAATTTGGCATTATAGTAACAAGATGCTTAATTCATGTTTTTTCTGGATTGCCGAATGGCAAATAGTCTTAAAATATTTTCATTGGTACTACTGTGAATTCAAAGTAGATAAGAAAATTTGGAACACATCGATAACAGCGTCAAACAAAAAACTTGAGATAAGTGTAGAACCTCAAATAACATACGTTGAACAGAAATATCGAACACAAAGCAATGTTGCCATTTAGTTAATGAGTGTATCTCTTCGAAGTTAACAATGGTTTTCAACTGAAAACTAATCTCAAATATATAATAAATGTAAACAAACGGACAAACTTTGCTTTTCGTTTCCATTTTTTAATTTGTAAACGCATCATCTTCCATCTGATCATTTTTTTTACCAATACAACTTGGATTTGAGGATTCAATCCTAAAATTGGAGTATAGCAAAGCCATCAAAACTTCCGAAACTTTTCAAGGATAAAACAAACAACTCATTTTGTACGGACATTATAGACAAGCATCAGCAATAATATAGGAAACTCATTGCTAAAAAAATAAACACACATATATATAAACATTGTTAATTTGCAAAAAACATAATATTACAAAATCCAACCACAAGACTACAATTATTATTAAGAATTCAAACAAGAAAAACATCCGATAGAATGAACAAGCACAGACACGACATAACACCAACATATTTTTCCAAAAAAATAATAATAACGAAAACATACTCCTTTTTTAGCACAGATTTGCTTGGCCCGTTCCAGAAGCGCCAACGCCGCGTTCTTCTGGTGCTCCTGCAAAGCCCTGATGAGCTCCGGAGCTGCAACAAAACCACCCAAAACCCATCAAGATCCAATTTTGAACCATCCAACACAAAACCCATAACCCGAAAGTAAACCCGGTCGTAACTGGCGGTCATGGGAGTGAACATACGGGCGGATCCGAAGGACGCGGCGGGGACGTGGGCGAGGGCGGAGATGGGCTGGACGGAGTAGAGGAGGAGGGGTTGGGCGGCGGAGATGGCGGCGTGGAGGTGGTCGAGGGCCCACTCCAAGGCGTGGTGGCTGTACTCGCTCTCGTCGATCGCCACCATCACTTTCTGAGGGCTCTTTGGGTTCCCTTCCGCTGCCATTGGAAGAGCTCTTCTTTTTTCTTCTGGAGAGTTTGGAGAGGAGTGGTTTTGTGGAGATGGGAAGGTTGTGTTTTTCAGGAGAGAAGCATGAGATGCGTGCGTGTTCATCTTTTCTGTCACAGTTGGATAAAGATGACTGACTCTTACTGAAGGAAGGTACTTCCGTTTTTGCCTTTTGAGTTTATGAAAATAATGAAAAGTTACAAATGATCTGTTCGATCAAATCTTTCAGACGGAACCGTAAAGGTTACATATGTATATGTTATGGAAAATGATTTATGAAAGCAGCGCGTCACAGACGTGTTTTACGTGGACAATTATGTCAGTCCTTACATGACCAAAGTAATATTTTTTTTTTTGTTTTTTCTTCCTGATGTCCACTCAAATCACATTAAATCTGTTTTAATTCAGTACGTTCTCTCTCTCCACGCAAATACAAATATGATGACACTCTTTCTTTCTTCTTCATTCTTTTTCTGTCACGGGCACTCCAACAGTGCAACAAAGATGTTGTGGTGCGAAGACTTCCTGAGGTTCTTGTCACCATTTCGAATGTGATTTATGTTGGATCCGGTGGTGAAGACTTATGTCTGTGCGGTTTATGTTGTACATCTCTCCAGAATTAATCATCATTTCGAGCAAGATATTACGTTGAATAAGCGTCTGATGCCGACTCCCAGGGTTCTTCAGAATGTAAGCAGCGTGAATGAGACAGTCATGTTTAAGTCTTACATCTTCTTTTCGATTTACTGGGAAAATATATATTATTTTTTTAATTTGTGTGTGTTTGTGTTTGTATTGTTTGTTTGTGTGTGATTTACTGGGAGAAGATATATTATTTTTGTAATTTGTGTGTGTTTGTGTTTGTATTGTTTGTCTGTCTTTGTGCTCTCATTATATCTTATTGTGTAATAGTTACCATCAATAATAGATACCATCAATATCTCATTTTGCTCTCATTGTATCTACATAAACATGGCAAACTTTCTACATAAATAGGACAAACTTTCTACATAAACATGACATACTTTCTGTTCCGTTTCTGGACAAACTTCCAACATAAATTGGACAATCATTCTACATAAACAGGACAAACTTTGTACATAAACATGACAAACTTTCTACATAAACAGGACAAACTTTCTGTTCCATTTCTGCACAAACTTCCAACATAAACTGGACAAACATTCTACATAAGTGTATTTGCAGTCCGGAATAAGTGTAGTTGTTGTCCAGAATAAGAAGAAAGTGTGTCCAGAAACGGAACAGAAAGTTTGTCCGGAATAAGTGTATTTGCTGTCCGGAATAAGTGTAGTTGTTGTCCGGAATAAGTGTATTTGCTGTCCAGAATAAGTGTAGTTGCTATCCAGAATAAGAAGAAAGTGTGTCCAGAAACGGAACAGAAAGTTTGTCCGGAATAAGTGTATTTGCTGTCCGGAATAAGTGTAGTTGTTGTCCGGAATAAGTGTATTCGTTGTCCAGAATAAGTGTAGTTGCTGTCCAGAATAAGAAGAAAGTGTGTCCAGAAACGGAACAGAAAGTTTGTCCGGAATAAGTGTATTTGCTGTCCAGAATAAGTGTAGTTGTTGTCCAGAATAAGTGTATTTGCTGTCCAGAATAAGTGTAGTTGCTGTCCAGAATAAGAAGAAAGTGTGTCCAGAAACGGAACATAAAGTTTGTCCGGAATAAGTGTATTTGTTGTCCGGAATAAGTGTATTTGCTGTCCGGAATAAGTGTATTTGCTGTCTTAGGGTCTGCACGCATAAAGTAAACCGGACAGACATAATGTAAACCGCACACACACATAAAGTAAGCTAGACAAATTAAGTTGATCCAACGTAAAATTTAGAAACAAATATTTTATTATGATAAGCTAGACAAATTAAGTTGATCCAACGTAAAACTTAAAGAACCGACATTTTTTAAAAAGACCAAAACGCGGGAAGAGAAATTTCGCTGAATGGACGCTGACTCAAAGAAAATAGCTGAGTTGTACAGATCCACATAAGGCGCGTCCGTGACGCGCGCGTCCGTGTATAACGATCCATATGTTATTGATTCGCATGTTAGAGCATCCTTGATCTTATTAAATTACGATAATTGCGAATAACACAAAAAAGTTAGATATACAAACATAATGTATTTTTAGGCTTCATATTTATTAGTAATTTTGTACCGATTTTTTGAATTACTAACGTGTTTATAGGTAAATTTAGGTAAATTCGTGTGTTGTTGTTTTCTGTGTAATTTTCTTTAATTATATACATTTACAATTATCTTATTTTTTTAATTATATACATTTGTTTTACTAATTATTTACATTTATCTTACTAATTTTCATTAATTATTTTCATTTAATTTAATTTTCAGAAATTAATTCTAATTATATAAAATAATATACATATCAATTAAATATTATTAAATAGATATAAAAACTGATTTTTAATCATTTCTTACAGATAAAAAAAAAAACCTCGGTTGGCCACCCGACCTGGGCTACCCCCACCCCCCGTTAAGGGGCTGGGGTCGGGTCAACCCCCGACCCGACCCCATGTGGTCATCGTTAAGGTATTTTGAGAGGTGTTTTAGTAATTTTGGAGGTATTTTACAAATAAAAAATAATTGTTTAATTGGCTGGCCCTCCAGGGTCCTTTCCCTTAATGAGTCGAACCCAAATCCCAGACCGTTAGCCGTGACCTCGGCCAGCCGGATACCCACTTCTATTATTATGTAGAAAAAAAAACTATGCTATTGAATATTGATTCAGGTCCCTTAAAGGGTCGTCAAGGTAGCCTTTGGATACCGATTTAAATCTCATGAGTCTATCTCGGTGAAAATTGTGTTGGTCACTTTCAGTTTGAATCTGCGGTCCATTTGGTCCAAATTTAGGATATATTTCCATCTTCCTCCACACTAGTGTAACATACATTTGGTCCCTCTATACGGTGCGTTGACCGGGAAACAAATATATATAAATGTCTTAGGGTGCAAAACACAATTTATCAAATTAAATTGATGTGTAGTTCCCAGTTTAGTTTGGAGAAACAATAAAAACCTAACAAACATCCTTTGAAGGTTGAATCATGCCCCCTAACGTCCCAATTCGTGGTGCTAGTTATCTGATTTTTTTGCAATATTACCTTGGAATAATTTCTAAAATGTCCTTACAATTTAAAGAATATTGAATTTTGAAAGTTTTATTGAAATTCTCAATTTCTATTTTATATTTTATTTTGACCTCATAAAATAAGATACAATACATCTATCTTCACATAAAAGTTGCAACCAAAAAACTCTAATTCAACATTTATATACTATATTAAGCATAAAATGAGTGTCAAACTCGATTCAGATTAAAAGATATGAGATATCTCATGACTCATATATTATGAAATCTAAAAAAAATCATGATAGTTTTCATTACTTACAGGTTATTCACTAAAAAATCCCCATTATAACGATCGTTATATCAGAAACTCACAGCAACCATAAGTAGAGATAATATCCTACTATAATCCTAGTTGATGCAGGTCGTTTTAAAGTATAATTTGAACAAAGTAGTAAAAACTCATCAAACAATGAAAATCAATAAGCAGATTCATTCTTCTGGGGTTCAAAATTATCTAAACTCACTCCATTTAAGACAGATAAATCAATATTCGAAACAAAATATGACATACACTATCGAAACATATTAATTTCCTAGACTCAAATTTCCATTCTATAATTGCAATACCACAACCTCTACCATTTGAGCCACGCTGTGTGCTCCGTATCCCATCATTGTCGCCTTGTCGAATGTGGATGCAATGCAATGTCATTAATGCACCCAAATTAATGTGTACATTCATAAACGTAGACAAAAATGGGTGTGCATGGAAAAATCGTAATAAAAACGAGACTTTTTCGTGGGTGCACATCCGAAAGTGGTTTATTAGGTTTTTGTCTTTGTGTATCTTTTATTGCTCTCGAACGTCCAAGAATCAGAGTAATTGCTTGGATACACCTCCTTCAGAAGCCGTTAGTTAAATTTTGTGACACCGTTAGTTAAATTGTGACGCCATTATTTATTCCCCAACCATGCTAGCCTCGTGGCCGTCGCCATCCCCGTCGAGCTCCCGTTGAATGTTAGGACTGATATCGCCCAAACAACTCACCAACACATCTCTATTCTCCTCGACCGCCCATGAGTACCTCGACTTGAGCATCCCAACGCTCTCAACTCGAGATACCTCAAATTCCGATCCTCCTCAGCCTTAAAAAAAACCCTCTGTCTTCTCCACGACAAGCCTCACCGCATTCTCGTACTCATCCAACCTCTCGCAAACAATCCGAACGCACTAAATAACCAACGCTTTTGCATTGGACCTCCTTAAATGCTCTCACACAGCATCCACAAACCTTTGCTCAACGCCACTAACCGTCCGAAAACCTTCAAGACCTTAATCAAAACCCAAATGTTCCTACGGAAGATTGGATAAGAGGGACAACGAGAGGGGAGAAGAGTCTTGTTAGTGCACATGGATGAAGAATCAAGGGTAGTGACCAGTTTTTTGGTGTTTGAGGAAAAGAAAAATAATTGTCATTTCTCAAAAAATTAACCATCATTCTCCTTCTATACACTTAAGTCTGTAACTAATCTCCAATCATGACCAATTAGATTACACCAAGTATCATGTAATTGGACATCGTAAACCAATAAGTTCATATAATCATCAATCTTAGAATGGATATGGCTCACACTTCACCCTTATCTCACTCGGTAATGAAAATAATGAGGAAAAATTGAAGGTCCACGTTCTACCATTCTTGTTGAGTTGTTGGGTCTCGCGTTATTAAGTGCAATTATACGCTGTGCACAACAAGAACAAGGGAATATTGTTCTAGTGAAGTGAAATTTGGCTATTTCTGGTTACGTACTAGGAAAGTTAAAATCACATTGAAAATGAATTTGGGCCTATTGTTCTATTTAAAATTGATATTGATAATAACTCACGTGATAAATCGACGTTTAAAACATTAAAAAATTTAGAGTCACTTTAATATAATTACAGATAACTACATTTGAATTTGTTACATGTATTGATTGTACCACGCCATTGAAAACATGATCCACTTAAATATACCATACCAGTAAAATCTAAAATCGGGAGTAGTTTAGTCAGTAAATCTATAACCTTGAAACCTATGTTGTATACACTTACATGTTGAACTTGAGACTTATAGTGTGTTTGGAATACTTTGGATAATGAAAAAAAGGAGAGAAAATTAGATAGGAGAAAAGAAATGGATAGAAGAGAAGAGAAAATAAAATAAATTATATTTATTTTATTTTGGGATGTTTTGGGAATAATAAATAAAATTCAACTCTCTCCGCTTCTTTCCATTTTAGGAGAGAAAGTTAGAGATTCCATTTTGTACATGATAATTCATCTCTATTTCTCTTCTTTTATCTTATTTTTCTTCCTAAGTTATCTAAAAAAGAGAAAATCTAATTTTCTTTTCTTTTCTTGAGTTGTTAACAAAACAAATTCATATTACAACGGTTGTTGACCAAACAATCAGTCAGTATAAAACACTTCCATACCCGCCTGACTCCCTCCGTTTACTCGATGGTCAAATTCGTCAATATATTTCTATTTTTTAATAATAAAATTGGAAAATCGAAATAGTACATTTTGATTTATAATGCAAGTTATAATTAAAAATAATAAAATTATATACATGTTTCTAATATATGAAGACAAAAATAAAAATGTTACTGTAATAACCTTAATCTAAACACCCTAATTAACCTAAACTAAACCTAATTAACCTTAATTAAGCCATGAACATTAAAGCATGAGGTGAGGGTTTGGAAAAGAGTTAGATTTTTAGGTTTTAGCTATAAATAGGAGGGTAAGGTTTATCTGAAACGTTTTCTTCATTCTTGAGTTAATCAGAGGATAAGAGAGGCGATTTTGGAGGAAAAGAAGGAGAGAAGGAAAAGGAGAAGAAGTGAAGGAGAAGTGTTGGGTTAGGCTTGTCAAAGCTTGGGAGGCTTCCACAAACGTCAAAAAGGTATGCCAAGTCTTCATTATAACTCACATGAGCCTTGTGGGTGTTGGAGATCGACGTTGGTGTCGAATTCCCCGTCGAATTGCAACCTATTCAGAGGTTGAAGACGACAATCAGTCGACCGGTGCCTGTGGGCAGTCGACCGATTCTATTATTATATTGATTTGCACCCGCAAACGGTCGAACGATGTCTGAAGACGGTCGACCGTTATGCCAGATTTGTGCGGGGAAAATTGTTAGATGCTGTTATCAGTCGAACGGATCCACTTCGCCGGTCGACCGAAACAATGAGAATGGGTCGGTTGGGGATTTTGACTTATTAAATGGTCGAACATCCTTAACCTGGTTCGATCGATCTATTCGATGCTAAGTCGGTTGGGAGCTTTGACCATCAAAACGATCGACCGCTCTTTAACTTCCGGTCGACCGACTGAGCATTTTAATTAAGCAGTAGAGTGCATGTGTTTGGTCGAACTGTATCTCAGTTCCTGTCGACCGAATATGACTTAGGCAAAATACTGAGAATCCCTGATATCGGTTGAACGGACCCTTGGTTCGACCGGTCAGATATATATATATAATATAAATATTGTATAACGTAGATCATCCAAACGGTCGACCGCTAGATGACGTTTGTTCGACCGATGGGTCGGTAATTCGGTTAGCGTGGTTCGACCGATACACTTGTTTGTACAGTACCGAGTACTACGCGGAAGACCGGTCGACCGATGTGCTTGTAGCGGTCGACCGATCTGCCGCAGGTTGGTGGATTTATCCACACGCGAGCCGTCGAGTATAGGTCGACTACCGGCTCCGAGGCGACGGTCGATTACCGGCCTTGAGAGCGACGGATTTCACCTTCGACGAGGGCGTATTATTGTTGGGCCTCTCATATCGAGCGGGGTGTGAGAGATGATTGTCGTAAACCTTGGGCTGTTTGCTGGGGTTTGTCGGTAGGTCGAGGATGTTCCGGCAGGGTGCGTGTCTGGCGGCTCTTGGGGGAGCAGCGACTGTCATCTGGCCCGAGTTGTGCATTCGGCGGGCTGACTCGCTCCTGGGGTGGCGACGTTGTGCCAGGGTTCCTTTCTGCGGCTCTTGGGGAGCAGTGGTGCCGACTGACCCTTGTGAGGCAGCGGTGAACTGACTTGACCCTCGTGGTGGCAGGAGTGGTTCAGTACCGCGGAGGCGGAGAGGGGTATTATTGTGGACCCGAGGTGGATGATCATGTGCATTACATTGCATTGTCTTTAATTCCATTTTGTATTTTAGGAGGTTTGGCATACGGGGTTCCAGTAGGGAACTCAGGCATGTTTGTTTGTTTTCATTTCAGGTAGCGAGCATCATTAGAGTCGAGGTGGTGACCGAGGAGGGTGCCCCCGGGATCTGATCCTGTGTTTGTCTATCTTTTCTTTTGTGGTGATTATATGTTGTATAGCTTTTGTTGGTAATGACAGTCAGTCTGTATGTTTGACTTCCACGTGCATATTTTATATTATATATATTGATTTATTTTCCGTGACGTACCATTGTTGACCATTGACAGTCTTTTATATTGTTTAAATTTTTGGCTGTTTTCAGGAACTTTACAGTTACCGACTGCACTACCAAAACAAATGGAACACACTTAATGATGCAAAATAACAGCAATAACGGTGGTATTAATTACATCTTACTAATCCCAATCAACACCCAAACAAATCCAGATTACAACGGCTGCCGACAGGAAGCAAGCAAGCAAAACACAGACATCCACAAACCCACCATCTATCTCTCTTCTAAGGAGACTGCGGACAGAACAAGGACTTGTTCCTCCTACACAGCAAAACTCCCAACCCAAAGAACCCATTACTCCCACTTCCCCCAGTATTCCCACTCCCACTCCTGGGCAGAACACAAGGCGTGGGAACGTTGAGAACCGGACTAATCCTCCACCGCTCTCTGAACACCCGTAGTAGTACGACTTCCCCACGCTCCCACTCCTCCTCAGCTGCCTCTGCGACCTCACGCTCGCCGCGCCGGTAGACTTGCTTCTCCCGAACACACTGCCGGTGTTTGTGTTGGTGTTGGTGGGTCCGGTACGTTTTCGTGGGGAATGGAGATGAAGTGTTTGAGGGTTGGTTCGGGTTTGGGTGGGTGGGGTTTGAGGGGGAGAGGGAGGAGCTTCCCGTCGGAGAAGAGCTCGTCGGCTGTGGAGTGGCCAGGAGGGGACGGTAGGCAGAAGTTGAAGTCGAAGTCGGAGGGGGACATGCTTTGGTTTGGTTAGTAGATGTGTCGACGATAACTGCAACTCGGAGGAGTGGGCATCTTGCGACAAAATGCATTGAACAATTTTGTCGCAAGATTGGACGTCTTGTAGGATGATGTAAAATAAAAAATGAGGAAAAATAAATTAGGTAGAAGCGAAAAAATATTGATATAATTAGGTTCTGAGTTCTGATCAAGAGATGAATAGTAAAAAGATAACGAATTAATTACTCGGGATTTGATTTGGGACACGGGGCCTTTGTTTTGCATATAGGCTAGCTCTTGAATCTTGATTGTACTTTGTTGGACGTTTGTGTCCTTTATTGTTACTTTGCTTCGTAACGTAGTTTGTACGTGTGTAAACTGTACATTATAAAATGGGTTTTTTGCTCCGCTATATCAAAAGGTTCCGTTAATACCCATGATTTCTCAAAATTTGTTTTGATACCCATCAAAATTGACCTAATACCCATGATTTCTCAAAAATTGTTTTGATACCTATCAAAAAGATGTAAATTGTTTTAATACAGTTCCGTTAATGTGGGGCCCACTTCTGTCTGTTGCCGTTAACGGATTCCGTACAACGCCGTTAAATGAAATAATTAACAAATGTATTAACTTACTAATTAAGTAATTAAGAAAAATTGTTGTGGTACCTATCCCAACAATTAAAATTGGTATGCTACCCATCTAAAATATTATAATTGGTATAATACCCATGAATTTCGGAAAAAATACTTTTTATTTGTTAAAAATGTGGTAAATCCAACTTGTTACATGTTCCAACAAATAACATAATAAATTTCGTTTAATATTTATAATTTGATATTTTCAAATTATAAATTTGAAAAATATGTTTTGTTTAAAATGTGATAAATCTAACTTGTTATATGTTCCAACAAATAACATGATAAATTTCATTTAATCTTTATAATTTGAAAATATCTAATTTATAATTTGAAAATATCAAATTATAAAGATTAAACGAAATATATCATATTATTTGTTGGAACAAGCAACAAGTTGGATTTACCACATTTGTAACAAAATGTATTTTTCCCCCCAAAATTCATGGGTATTATACCCATACCCATATTAGACTATAATTGGTATAATACCCATGAAGTTTGAAAAAAATACCTTTTATTTGTTAAAAATGTGGTAAATCCAACTTGTTGCATGTTCCAACAAATAACGTGATATATTTCGTTTAATCTTTATAATTTGATATTTTTCAAATTATAATTTAGATATTTTCAAATTATAAAGATTAAATGAAATTTATCAATTTATTTGTTGGAACAGGTAAGAAGTTGGATTTACCACATTTTTAACAAATAAAAGGTATTTTTTTCAAAATGCATGGGTATTATGCCAATTATAATATTTTACATGGGTAGCATACCAATTTTAATTGTTAGGATGGGTAACACAACAATTTTTCTTAATTACTTAATTAGTGGGTTAATACATTTGTTAATTATTTCATTTAACGGCGCCGTAACGGAATCCGTTAACGGCAGCAGACAGAAGTGGGCCCCACATTAACGGAACTGCATTAAAACAATTTACATCTTTTTGATAGGTATCAAAACAATTTTTGAGAAATCATGGGTATTAGGCCAATTTTGAACCTTTTGATATGTACCGGAACAAAAAAACCATTATAAAATTCAACAATAAAATTGGAGGGCAACCTCCATTTTCTTGTGAAAAAAATATATGCATTGAACAACTTCTTTAACCGAGAACCTCAATAGCACAACGATCTAACATTATATTTATTAAGCTCTTAGCACCTATATCAAAATAAATTTACATTATTTGGAGAAACCATTATACAAGTATAAAGTTATAAACAAATAGACCGTTCTTTAATTATCTACTGCGAATTTATTCTCACGACTTACCGAATACTTGATCTTTATGGAGTCCATTATGTGTCAATTATTTGAAAACCAGATTATATCTTAGGAGATCCTTATGTTCTTAGTTCGCGACGTTACATTTTTAGTGTTCACCTTGATAATGATTCTGTCATTCCGATGATAGTCTGTTTTTGTAATATCCTGAATTTTTTTGTTGAGGTAATAATCAAATATATTAATGGTTTAATTAAGATTATTGGATGATTGTGTGGTTTTAGGAAAAGATGAAATTTGAGAAGAAGATAGAGAAGAAACATATGGAGATTTTGAGTCAAGTACTGATTCGTTATTCTTCAGTTTCATATCATGTATGTCTCTCTTGGTATCCGTAGTTGCATGCATGCTGATTATCGATATTGAATTCATTGATATGCATGTGATTGCATGGTGATGTTTCGGTTGACATGTCATGTGACGTATGTATGTTTTGTTGATACAATTACAAATATGATCATGTAATACAGTGGGTTACATATGTCGAATAAATATTCCGTAAGGATCCAGATAAAGCAAACATACAAAAACATGTATAGGAAAACAAGAAACGAAGGAACAGTGATCAGAGACGACCTTAAAGACCGAGTCGTCGGAATGTGACTTGCCTCAGAGAAAATATCAGCCCACATACCAGTGCGTTTGATGGTCTGCCGGTTTTCTCTCAGGATAGAACAGTCACACCGTCGATCAGGCGCACACCGGAGTCGATGGACCACGAAAGCAGCGCGAAACCTCGCAAGAATCGGTCGCCGGAGAACTCTGGATTCGGAGACCTAAAATCGCTGGAGAGGGACGATTTTCGTAGAGAGATGATAGGAATAAAACGTGTGTGCAGGAGGGAACCGATTGTGATATATATATGTATTTAATCTTGTAACCGTCAAGGACTTAATTGCAAAAAATAATTACCATGAGGTCCAAAAATAAATACACCCATCACCCTGAGGCTAAAACCGATAATTTCCCCCAAAACCCCCGCCGCCCCGGACCAGGACGGGACAGGCGCGCGCACACGTGCGTGGAGAATTCTCTCCTCCTCTCTTTCCACCTACAAAGGGACAAGTGAATATGATGTTTATCAACATCCTTCAACTTGTTAGTTTCACCAATGTGAGACTAAAAGTGAGGTGAGCACATGACACATGTGCAATAGTTCTCATCTTCATCTCAACATTGAATTTCTTCAATTAAGCTATTCATGGGCCTAGCCCAAACTCAATAATCCAACATGTTTCTGGCTGAGTCATTTAGGAAAGAGCTACCTAGCGGACAACGTGGAGTCACCCGAGAGAGGAAATGACTGTCTGCCGCTAGTGTGGAGCTACTAGGTATGCGTCTGACTGATTGATAGATTTCAGAAGCACATGATGTGGTTGAATCCGAATGGGGATTCCAGATTGTTATGCATGCATATTATTTGTGATGCATGTCTCTTGATTGTGCTTATTGACTGAATGTCATATTCTGTATTATTTTCCACATGATTCTGATTCTGATTGATTGACGGTTGGAACTTACAGGTTGTCGAGCTCACAAATTATTGATTATATTTTTCTGATTAATTATGAGTCTGTCAGATGGATTGAATATCAGAGTGCGCAGCGGTCAGGATCGTGTGTCGTATCTTAACGCAACGGGTTCGGACGGGTAAGCACATGTCCGGGCTCGGGGTGTTACAACTTTAGTATGGCCTACTGGCTATTAACGAATCTGAGGGCCTTCACGTATGATTTAAAATAAGATGTCGGATCAATGATTTATTGTTTAAATGCATCTAACTATCGATTGCATCTTATTTTGTCACTTGTATGTCGATATCACTGGTGTTTGTTTGGATGAGTTATTTGTGGTCCTTATTGAGGCATCTTTTCATAAGTGATACACATATTTAGTCTATATTTTACACATAGGCTACTGCCCCTATCTTATACTACGTATTCTTCTCATTAATGAAATCTTAAGACTGCGTGCTTTTGGATGCTCTGGAATGCAACTCTGAAATCTCGCAGAAGCCGTTACAATACCAATGTCTAATTCAAACGGTCGCAGGAGCCACCAGAATCTGCTCCCCCACACGCCTCCTGATGCCTTTCACGGCAGAAGCTCACCACATGAACTTCTCACAACTCCTGGGCATTGTTGGATGGTGGCCGGGCTTGATCTTTTGACGTGATTGTCCTATTCTTTTGTGTAAATGACGTGTTTTTGTCTAGTTACAAACTTCAACAAAGGACTTGATTGTCGTTATTATTACAATCCCTACTAGACCAAACTCGACAACCTCTGCCACATGCATTTTGCAACCAAGGCTCAGCGCGACTGTGGTGCACGGGGCTAGTGTGGAAGCTTTAAAATAAAAATACTTTTTAAGGTGGAGAGGAAAGAGATAGAAAAGGAATTTTACTTTGATTTGACATCTCTCTGAAAATCATCAGAAAATATCCAAACACGTAAGATTTATAGAAGTGAGGAAAAACTCTAACGTGAAGAAGCTCAGCTGAGCTTCTGAAAGAAACTAGCTAAGTCATGACAAAACATATTTGCTTCTTCCGTTGAAAAAAGAAAGATCTTGGTTTCCGGTGATGAATTGATTAAATAATTATTTTACAAGTGTAAGCAAAGAGAGTTTTACAAGTGTAAGCTGTACTTACTAACTGTTCAAATAATAAAAACCCTGCAGAGAATCTTCACAGTGATGTGGCTGCTAAGTTTCAACATATGTTCGTTTAAAATCGTTCATGTCGATTTCGTTTCCATATGTAGCAAACAATTTCAAGAATTTAAGATCTATAACTAGTTTTAGACTTAATTATTTTGAATAATTAATGCATTGCATTTTAACACCACCAGACAACATCATCTTGCTCTTTTTATCGTTGATTTTCAAGTGTTCTCTTCGACTTTTCAAAACCTATTTCATCCTTTTTCTTTTGAAGTTCCACGTACGTAATCGCGTCATTTTCTTCGTTGTAATCCTACCATTGGTGGCACATGAACACTCAAGTTGACTCACAACTTTGCTTACACGAGGAACACAAGTTATGTTTATTAATACACATCAAGTTGCATGGATCATGCAATAGACTAATGCCTAATTTACTATCACTAATTGCCTTGAAGAACTATCTATTTTCGAATAGCCAACACTTGTGCCACTCATGTGGCTCGGCTTGAGATGGAAGCCGCAATTAAACGTCACAATCCGTTGAGGGTTTTTCTTGTTATCATCAACTTGCTGCCAAATTATGTTTTTTTATGATTTACATGGGAGTGGTGAAAGCACATCTCCAACTTCTGTGCCTAACCATTTGTTGGATGTCATGCAACCTTGTGATGCTATCAAAATGAAAGGGAAAGCATGGAATATGGATGTTAAAATATAGATTAAACTTCTGACGCCGATTTAAATCTTTTGTATTACATCTTAGTGAAAACGATGTCGAATCTTATTCAATTTAAACTTGCAGCTCATTTGTTCTAAATGCAACGAGTTTGTAAGAAATAGATGCGACAACAACAATTTCTCAAATTCTACAGAGAGCTGATTTCACTGTTTCACACGATTACGCAAGCAAAACACCTTAAAAAACTATGGTTACGTCAATTGATTAGTAGTAGTGCCGGCCAAATTAAACCAATTAAGGTGCATAGATGATAGATGTGAGCTCATCGAGCTATATATCAAAATGAGAAGGAAAATACAAAATATAGATCTTAAGCTAAAGCTCGAAGCCTCGAATCACCACCTCAAATATAGCTCATTAGTTCAAGAAGCAGTTTCGTAATTTTGTAAATATAATCAGATTTTATGTATTATATATGTCGGTAAAAATGATATTAGATCATCATTAATTTAGAATTATAACTGCATGCTCTAAAATGGAGGTGGATCTATAACGAATATTTAGAGTGAGAACAAAAAGTAGTCGAGTCAATCAGCGAGTAGTGGTCAGCTAAAGTCAACTTTTGTTAAGTTAATTTGCACTATGGCTCGTTGATATGTTGGTTACATCTCCACTTACGTGGACTTACTATATTTAGGCTACACGTCACTTTATTGTTCAAGCGTGACAAATAAACTATATATCTTGGAGTTGTTAGAAATTAATGATAAAAGAATTAAGTACCTAACACACCGAAACTTAACGAGCTAAGCTTAAGTCTAAGAACTTTATTATTAATAATAAAACTAGAACACCAAAGTATATATAATTAAGTTAATGAATGCAATAGTTGACTGATTATTATTCTAAAACAGCAGTTTTTAGTAGCAGAGTGGACAAAAATATTCTATTTATCCAGAGCTAGTAGATTTGAATTACATATTTAAAACTACTGTAATTACCTTGAAATCAACATCCCGTGCCAGAAAAATAAAGATCACGACTTTCAAATTGTCCTCGTGTCTATTGAATTTTTTTCCAAAGAAATATTCCTAATACCAAGTTGATCATCTGTTGTGCTCACCTATTTGAAAACAAGTTAAACACCAGACATTTCGTGGTCATCAGCTTTTAATAAAACAACGAATTCCTTAAATAATATCTTTTAGAATTCGAAAGGCGTTGTTGAGGATCATCACAAATGCATCTTATGTCCTTAACTGAGATGAAAACCGATATAGTTTTTTTATAGATCATTGACATCATTATTACCTTTTCAATTAATCGAATTTCATTATTATGCTTGATACATGGTGCAATAATTAAAATCCAGCACAGGAGTAATTTTTACATTAATAATTTTAATATTTTTAAAAATATATCAGGAGAATGGTTTGGACTCCATAATATTCTTATATATTCTCGACTCATTCTTGTAGAGCCTTTCTATAGTTTCCGAGGAGCCCCAGCATCAACTCGACTCAATTATTAGTCTTGATTAATGTTAGAGTGGAATGACTAAGAAATTGCCTTAATCGCATTATTAATTCTTGTTTCCAGCTTTGATCGCCATATTTTTATGTGGCAACATCTTTTAATGAAAGAAGTAATTATTTGAACGTCATGTTATTACTTAAAACTGGAAAATAGAAATAACAAACTAATGTGTAGTACTTCCTAGAGTTTTAGCATAAACATACATCGGAAGATAAGCACACCCGAAAAATTCCGTGGGGTTTTTTTTTATCTAAAAGAAATTCGATACAACTATCTGATAAAATCCCTTCTACTTACTAAAATGAAGTCGTTGCGGCCGGTCACCGTACCTTTGGAAATTGAAAGCAACTACTTATGTACAATTCCCTTTTATTAAATCTCAAGGATATTAACGTTCGTAAATATCCTATCTTTTCCCATATCTCTATTTTTTAGAGAGATGTGGCCCAAAGTGCACCTTTTTAGGGATGCTGATCTGTAACAACTGCGCACCATGGAATAATATTACTTCAAGGATAAGGTTGCCCCCACTATCAAACTCTGAGCATGCATGGTGCTTTATCCCACACGTAAATTTATACGATTCACATTACGACAACCATGCAATTAAGTATGCCACCATAGTTCTCCACACTTACGTCGACACATCTTAAAGGATTGTCTTTTTGGATGTTAGGGTTAATTACTTGACTTTATAATGCCGACCGACTACGGATTGTTACGTTATACCATATGTATTATGTAATTAAAATGATTAAACCTAGGTAATAATGCACTTGGTGAAACATCATAATCACACTGATTACACAATAATTTTATCCATATACATATGCAATGACAATCATGGAGTCTCGTCCTCAGTTTTGATTTGTAAAGCTTTATTTTTTAGCGGTATTCGAAACCTAAAGATCAATGAAGTAGCTCATGTTTGACTAGCCAAAGAACTCCGTCTTATCCCCTACTTAATTAGTATTTTGACTAGTTAGAATACACACGAGGTGTCCTTCACAAAGGAATGTCATAATTATGATATTGGATTATTAGTACTGCAATAATGCTGGTGTTTGAATTATTCGATTGCAATGTGAAGAATGTGTTCTAATTCCAATAATGATGCGATGCCCAATGTATCGATTCTGGTTGTTTAATTAGGATATAAAACGTCGGGGCATCTAGATCTGGTTGTCGGTTTATTTTTTGTTTAATTATTTTCACGTGAGAGACGCAGACTTGCAGATCATGAACAGCCATGCAAAGTTTTTAATTTTGGTGATTATAAGCAACAGCCATGCAAAGTCGAAGACACAGATAAGCAAGGGGCTCAAGTGTCGATATGCACTGGAGAAGAAGTGTTGTTAAAGAATGCGCCAAAGAACATGTGATATTCGAGTTTCGTATATATATGTAAACAAAAGCATTACCTTTTCTTCTTCTACTCTTGCAATTTTACAGGTTCTATATTGATTTCTAATTAGGGAATTACCGGTCATCGTAAGATTCTTAACTTGTAGACTCTTGCAATTTTCAAATGAATTAGGATGAGAATATTCCGGAGTATATACTGCTTTGTTGCTGTCTTGCTGAAACAGATAACTGATAAGAGTCATACATGTTTCGATTTCTAAATATGCTACCTTGCCATCTTTTAAATAGTAGAAATAGTAACAAGACATTAATAAAAGAAGGAAAATTATTTGAAGGGGATAAGCTTTGATTCTCTGGAAATCGACTTCACTGAAACAGATTTGATTTATGTTTGGTTTATCCTATATATGACAATATAATTAAGCAGAAATAAAACACTAAAAGAAAAATCGTAAAGGGACCAATCCAATTATCATGTAAATTCATTCCTTCTCTTTATCCGTCAAAAAGTACACACTCGGAATACCTGAGAAAATATTTTCTTGTCGGTGCCAACGAAAAAAACTTAATTAAGACGCGCAAATACAAGACATCTCATCACAAAAGTCGTCATGAACAGTCGAAAACGCTTTTTAAAAAAAAGACATGAAAAGTCGAAAGCAAATAACAGAAAACATGTTCTCCCCTTCTTGATTACCTCCTGCGAATCCAGCCCACCAACCGCACCCCCTAATTAACCCGCGCGAACCCAACCAACTTCCACCCTTTTCCAAATCCAACCATCCCGATAACTCCACGTCCCCCCCTTCCCTCCCTTCCACGAGTCCCCAACCTCCAGCTCACCCTCCCGGCTCCGGCTCGGCTCGGCTCGAGTCAATCCACGCTGGCAACCCCCTCTCCTCCCCCTTCTTAAGCACCTCCGAACCCCGACCCCAATGCCGGATCCGACGCCTCCTCCCCCAGATTCCTAGGGTTCCGATGGGATCCGTCGCCGCCGACCCCCGACGACGCGTCCGGAGGCTGCGCTGCTCCGTGCAGAACTACGATTGGGGCCTACGGGGGAGGGATTCGACCGTTGCGAGGCTCTTCTCGCGTAACTCCAACCGGAATTTCGACCCCGACCAGCCCTATGCGGAGTTGTGGATGGGGACACATGGCTCCGGCCCGTCGTTTGTGGTTCCCGACGGGGACGTCGGGAAGGAGGTGAGCTTGAGATCGTGGATTCTGGAGAACCCTAATGTCGTTGGGGAGAAGGCGCTCCAGAAGTGGGGGAGCGATCTTCCCTTCCTCTTCAAGGTTCGTTCCTTTCGTTTTCGCTCTAAAGTTCGGTTCTCTAGGGGGTTTAGCGGAGTTGCAACTTTTTTGGGGGAAAAAGTGGAGAACTGTTTATTTACTTGGGTTTAGTGCTTTAACTGTTCAATTCGTTAGAGAGAAAAGTGTTTTTTTTCAAAGAATATTACGTTTTTTGGTTGTACAAAGTTCAATTTTTCAGAAAAATTGAGATGTATTTTATGCAAAAATAGTTCTTGGGGGGGGGGGGGGGGGGGGTTGAATTGTGTGCATTGTTGTGAATTGGGTTTTTTGGTGTGGAATCAGGTGTTGTCTGTGTCAAAAGCGCTATCAATCCAGGCGCATCCGGATAAGAATTCGGCCGGGCTTCTGCACAAGATGCGACCCGATGTGTATAAGGATTCTAATCATAAACCGGAGATGGCAGTTGCGGTAACAGAGTTCAGGGCGCTGTGTGGCTTCGTCAGTCTCCAGGTTTGTGTTCTGCTTTTATTAGCTTCTACGTCTATTTTTATTGTAGTGCTTAATGATGTCTTCTGTATTTTGTTTTTGTAGGTATGACAAATCTGTAGGGCACCATCTTCCATTAAATTTCATGTTTTGGTTGCACTCTGTTGAAATTTGTGCTTTTGTTTCAGATTTTTTTCTGAGGACCTAATATTTTTTCCGTCTTAAATGCTGGTCTGTGATTCATACTACTGCCTACAGCCATTTCTCTCTTTTTTCCTGAGATTTGCTAATTTCTTTACTCGAAGAAACCTCAGCTGAGCTTGCAAGCTATTTTGAAGCTAGTGTAACCATGGCTTTTGCCCCAAAAAAAAGAGAGAGCTACTGTAACCATGGCGACAAAAGCTACAATTAGTATAACATCCAAATCTCACAGATTATCCATGCAGTGCATCTCATGTATCAATAAGTCACTCCAAGTATTTTTTATGCAATAGTTAACAATTGGGACGCTTAATCCTAGTCTTAATGGCAGATTATTAGACATTAGTTCATTTTTTCCTCATTTATTTGCGTTGTTTTTTTTTATATTCAGCAGTGTTGTGAAAATCATTCCATTTATCATCGTTGTTGAATATTTCTTTATTTTGAGGGACTTTGAGTGATTATTTCTGCAATTATGCACTATTTTCTTCCCTGTTTATATTAAATACAAAAGTATTGATGTGAAATATCGACTAAATATAGGTGTCTATGTTAGTGCATGTGATATTTGAAGAATTGAAGGAATTATAATTTCTTGTTTATGTTTTGTAACCTTATTTGTGGTTATACGTTTACAGGATCTCAAGGTTGTCCTTACTCGTGTTCCTGAGATTGCAGAATTAGTTGGCAGCGATTATACAAGCAAGCTGCTTCAGATCACTGAGCAGAATGACAAAGTTAAAAATATTCTAAAATCATTTTTCACCAAGTTTATGACAGCAGACAAGGAGGCCATTGCCGAATTGACTGTCAATATGAAACACCGTCTAACAGCAACAAGCAAGGTTATTTAAACAATCCTATAATATAGTTGTAATCTTAAGTCATGTTGGGTTTTTTTCCTTATGCCATAAAGTTTTTCTGATTGTTATTTATCTTTGTGCTACACGAAACAAGTTAGAATCCTCACGATCTGTAAGATAAGTAATATTTTGTCTGTTCAGCTTGTAGTTTTGAGTTTTCTGCTGTAAACAACTGAACTGGAAAATTCCAATATACTTTTCAAAGTTTAGTGAATGGAGTTATGATTATTCAGAATTTATAATGGATGAGAAGAATATGGTCAACGAAACAACAATTTAAAACCATGTCAATTACATGGTGTCAAATGATTTTTTTGGGGTGCAGATTCAGACATTGAGTTATTTCATTATTATAACTATAATATTTAGTTGAGTTGCCTGGTTAACATTTTCTGAACCTTTTTCATGTATTCGTTTCAGGTTAGGTTGCTCTCTGAGAAGGAGCTCCTTGCTCTGGAATTAGAAAAGCAATATCCTGCTGATGTTGGCGTTCTATCTTCGTTTTTCTTCAACTATATCAAACTCAATCCTGGTGAAGCATTATATCTAGGTCCTAATGAACCACATGCATACCTCTCCGGTGAATGTATTGAATGTATGGCAACATCAGATAATGTTGTGCGTGCTGGGCTTACTCCTAAATTCCTGGACGTTGAAACTCTTTGTTCAATGCTTACATACAAGCAAGTATGAGATCCTTTCTTTTCTCCACATGCCTTTTTTAAAGTTGTCTTTTGATGGGGGCATGCTAGCAGGCTTCAGATTGTGCTGCATGGTTATCCTAATTTTTTGCACGTTTTAAACAAAATGACTAATGTAGCATTGTTTTTACTATCAGGATGTAGTTAACAATTTAGCTTCGTTTCCAGGGTTTCCCGGAAATTCTGAAGGGGGATCGTCTGAATCAATATACATCAAGATATATTCCCCCCTTTGACGAATTTGAAGTCGACTGTTGTTTGCTTCCTCCAAGGAAATTTGTGGTTTACCCTGCAGTTCCCGGCCCCTCTCTTTTTGTTGTCATCACTGGTTCTGGGGATTTCCAGGTTGATTCTTCAGAAGAAAAAGAAATAATCATGGAAGGTGATGTCCTTTTCGTGCCCGCTGTGACTGAAATTCGTCTCAATTCTAGTGCTGCTGGGCCTTTACAGTTATACCGAGCTGCAATAAACGAGAGGTTTTTCAAGTAGCCCAAACTTTAGGCAACTTTACTGAAGAATCACAGAAGCGCTACAGAAAATGCTCCATACTGTAGAAAATCCATTTTATTTATTGTCCTGCCACTAATGCCCAAATATGTCATCGTGTAATGTATCCTGTTGTAAAGTAATATATATATATATCTTCTGAGCCTCTAGTCAACCGGAGAGATGGAATGCTGGACGATCACTTCTGGGGTTTCTTTTGTATTTATAATTTATTTAGGAGAGAGATCGGATGAGGTTTTATTCTGATAGATTGGATAGTGAACATTTTGTGGGGTTGTTGAAACCATGTAAAGTGTGGTGTTATTACATTTGTACTTATTGCACAAAGTAGAATCACGCTCAATGATGCAATGCTCAGCGTTGAAGCTATTATTTTTTGTCAGATTGGAACCTGTAACCTGTAACAAGACTGCCTGCCTGATCATTTTGATTACTGTGGTATTGCAACTGCATCAGCAACTCGAACTCTCGCAACTCTGTACTTCAATTGTTTTTTTTTGGCTCGAATTACTTTGCTGTAGTCTCAGTCGACACAAAAATAGCATGCTTTGGGTTTAGTATGTAGCCACATATGTTGATGCATTCTTGTGGGGGAACTTTTGTTGCAGAAATCCATTTTATGCACCAGCAGACATCACCAGTCAGAAGTCCTTGTACCTTTCTCTTGGAAGTGGAACGTCACTCTTGTAGTCAAGTAGAATAAAGACTCCACAACTTCCATGATGGGAAGTAGCCAACTGTTCTAGCGTATCAAACGCACCCTAATTGTATTAGTGACATAATCTCAAGTTACTTATCACAAAAAGACATAATCCCAATTCTAATCTGGGGACACTAAAGGCCCCCCCAAAACCCAGACCGCATCCAAACCATTATCAGCATCCATACCAGTTGGGACTTGGGAGGAGATAGTTAAAATGGCGTGGTTGATCACATTCCCATCCACATCTCTCCCCTTCTCCCGCCGATCCCTAAAACCCACTCCTCCCCTCTCCGCCCACCTCCGCTACGACCTCCAACCGAACCAATCCCGCCTCTTCCACCGCCTCCCCTCCGGCCTCTCCATGGAGGTCATCGCCCAGAAGGGAGGCGGATCAAACGGGAGGAAGAATCCTCCCCTGGTGTTAGTCCACGGCAGCTTCCACGCCGCCTGGTGCTGGGCCGAGCACTGGATGGCCTTCTTCTCCCGCTCCGGCCACGACTGCTTCGCCGTCAGCCTCCTTGGCCAGGTCGTTCCATCGCTTCTTTCGGATTCGAGTTTGTGTTGTCAATGCTTTGCTTTTGGATTTGATTGCTTTTTGTTTGTGGTGTTGGACTTGAAGAGAGGAACGGGTTGGGTGGCATTGTAAGTAATGCAGTTCGTTTAGCCCCGGTTTGGAGCGTATTTTCCGGTTTTGGGAACTCTACTCAAAAGAAATGTATTTAGATTCTATCAATTTTGGAATTAGATTTAGTTTGTAGTGTGACAAGTCATTTTGGTTTGTGATTATTCAAAATTTCCTCTTCATCTTGAGGTATCAGTGGCGAGAAGTAAAGGAAGCCGTTTTATGTATATATTTTGAGGTTGAAAACTCAACTATTAGTACTTTCGTAGTAGTTTAGTACTACAAGTTCAAACCAATGACACACAACTTAGTTAAAGCGTAGTCCCTTAGTTTTTATGATCTTATCATCCTTAAATATCAGTACCAGACTCGAAAGGCTTTAGTTAGGGCTGATAAAAACAAATTCATCATGTGTAATTTCATATGTACAATGTCTAGATGTGAGAACGGGTGTAATGAAGCGGTTCACATTGGAGAACAACACGAGAGAGAAAAATGAGAATTCTTTAATCTTGAAGAATCAAGAACATTCTTATAAGCTATTCGATTTTGAATACCTCAATCAAAACCAGCTAGTTTGGGATACAAGCTTGTAATGGTACTTCAATTGTCTTACATATTTTAATTCAACTTGCCCTGTCCCAATTTATTTATCAGCATTCACCACTCTATCGGACACTTCGATCACCACTGTGTTGACTGTTGACAGTACGAAGGCATTCTGGTCTAAATTTTATTCTTTTTCTTCTATCTCTCTTGGTTTCTTTTGATGTGCTTTGCTGTGGTTTTCTGTTTCCAGCATGAATTTGTGCAGAGAGCTTCAATACTACATTACTACTTTGAGGAAATAAAACTGAAACCAATGCAGCCATATTTTATTAATCTTTTGGATCAAAGAATGCGCAGTATAAGTACTAATTTATTGGTTGCTCTCATGTTGGAGAAGGTCATCGAAAACCAATTACTTGCACCATTAATGTGTTATTATGTTTTGTATGTCTCAGGGTGAAGGTGATTTTCCAAAAGAACAAATTGCTGGTACACTTGAGGTACTTTGTATATGTTATTGACTTTAAGTTGGTTAAAAGTCATCATTTTTTGTTCAATTGATGACTGCAAGATTTTTATCATATTTATCTGATGGTAGCTAATTGATTTCCATCTTTGTCGGGTCTACTTACTGCCAACTTGGTGAACTATCACAGTAGACTCATACAAATGATATTGCTGTTCATCCAAAAAAATGTCAAGCTGCCTCCTATATTGGTTGGGCACTCATTTGGTGGGCTTATTGTCCAATCTTATATTGCAAGCATGGGCGTAGGGTCTTCCTTCCAGCAGTCTTCTGAATCTGGTAGGCACTTGTGAATGGCTAATGCTTGAAATTGCTTGTGATCTTAAATACATTACACGTTTTTACTCTCTTGAAGGGAAGGCAAATATGCTAGACAACTTTACAGCTATGTTGTTACTACATGTCAAGTCAAACCTTCAAAAAAATATCCCTTCTTTCCGCATAGCATAATTTTCAACTACTTTATGCTCATTGTCTTATTGGTGTCAGTAATTGTTCATTTATAATTTTTATCCCAAACATCATTATTTATGTAGAGAGGTGCAATTCGCCACTGATGCTCACAGGGGCTGTGCTTGTTTGTTCAGTTCCACGTTCAGGAAACAGGTGGGGTGCCCATCTATAACAGTTATTGTACTTTTACTCTTTTAGTTACATAATCTCTTAGTGACATTTTTCCCCTTCATAACAGTGGTTTAGTTTGGAGGTATCTGTTGACAAAACCAGTTGCTGCCATAAAGGTCTTGATACTTGGGAGGAAAAGAAATATTTTCATTATAACATTTTGCATAAGTCTGCTGAATAAAAGTTCAGATTCAACATAAGCAAATTGTCGTTCTACTTTTCTTTCTTAATGAATCACAATGTTCGCATTTTCTCTCTCTTCAAAAAGTCATTAATTATAAGTTGTTAAGCTGTTTCACTTGTCTAAAGTCTAAACTAAAGCTGCACAAAATTCCCATAAAAGTACCACAGGTTATTAGAACATGAATTTGTATTCAATTTAAAAAAAAATTGCCATGTATTTTGGATTTGTTTGGATGTTGTATGCTTGTTTTCTTTAGTTAGTTAAATTGATAAATGACAGCTTAAAATAAAACTCATATTTCAATTTGACATTTTCTATTTCAAAGGATGCCTGCACAAACCCTTACTAATTTTAGCCTTAAACTATAATAGCTTGGACCAACATTTGCAAACCTTTTCTTGTTGATACATGAGCCGTCCAAATCAAATTTTAGTGTTGTGAACTCTACTCTGCAAAATCGTCTGACCTGATTTGCATATTTAGGATTCAAATCTGTCAACTACTGTTCTTTATAGGTGTTTTTTTTATCCACTAATGTCTTTAATATCATGTATTCTGCACTCTCCAACCAACAAGACATTTTCCAAGTTTTTCCTTATTTACACAATTATTCGTCTCCTACCCCAACTAATTTGGGATTAAAAGGCTTTGTTGTTGTTGCTGTTGTACATAATAATGGTCCTTATTTTTTTGAAGTGACCATTTACGGGTACACAATTTCTTAGTTTGCTCAATATAATTTGTTCATATATATTATACACAACACCTTATTACAAGCATTAGGGTCTTCTTCACAAATTTCTTCACCTTTTCTTTTCAGCCAGTTGCTACCCTCACTTGAAGAACATGGCGGTCGGGGTTCTATTCATATGACCAATAGGATATCACCCAGTTAGCCTCAATCACGATCCTTACTCATGCTTTCATGGGTAAGTCCCATTTGGTCCACAATTACCTTCCTTCATCCTCCATGCTTATTCTTCATTTACATGCACATACTAATCTTTTAGTAGAATTTTCAGTAAAGTAAAAGTTGTGCAGTGTTGGAACATTTGTCGAATTGTATTTGCCAGTTGCTTGAGCATTGCAATGTTTCATGATCTCTATGTTAGCTGTGAGTAGATGAGTAGAATTTTCAGTAAAGTAAAAGTTGTGCAGTGTTGGAACATTTGTCGAATTGTATTTGCCAGTTGCTTGAGCATTGCAATGTTTCATGATCTCTATGTTAGCTGTGAGTAGATGATGCAAAGAAAAGCTCTCTTGGGGGCAGTAATTCCAGTGTTGTTGATTGTGTATTGCAACTATCACATTTTTTAATGAATGGTATTTTAAACTCCATGTTCAGTAACTAAGAAGTAAGAACGTAGGCAAATGTTTAATTTGTCAAATTTCGGATGATCGGTGCATGTGACCAGGTTACTATGAGTTTGGCTGCTAAAGCTTTTGCAAGTTCCTTGACATTGTGTAAGGAAACATTTTTCTCTCCTGCAATGAATGACCTTCTGGTCCAACGGTACATGTTCTTTCCCCTTGCCATACAGTTGAGAAAAAGAAAATGATGCTTAGTGCAATGATCCTTTTATCCTAGTCCAGTAGTTCATATATCCCTTCTCAGTCAAATGTTCCATCTTCTTCCTGTTATCCGTGTGCAGTTACCAGGTTCTCATGAAAGAAAGTTCCAGAGTTCCCTTATTTGATCTGAGGAAGCTCAATGCATCGTTGCCTGTAAAATCTATACCAAGCAATTCCGTAAATGTTCTTGTTCTGGGAGCAAAAGAGGACTTCATTGTTGTGAGTCCCTTGTTCTGTAACAAATTTTAAAAAGAAGTTTATTTCAGTACTTAATCAAATAACCTAGCTAATTAACTGAGATGCTCCTAAATACATGCAATATGTGGATGATACATGTTCTTGAGATCAACAAGTACTCGATTTGCGAACTTATGTTGAATGTTATGTGGTCGTAGTAAAATCTAAAATCACATGTTCTCCGATGAGATCCAGTGAAGCTCAATTATGATTGTTGATTGGTAATAAAATTTCATTTGCTACTGCTTGGTATAATTTTTAGAATTTGCTTTTTTTATATTACCTCCCTCTAACTTGTTTTAGATTATTTCAAGTGATTGTAGTGGTATGAAGTACTTGATTATTTTTTTGTTTGTTGGTCTTCCGCTGTTTCTCAAATCCTGACATTTGATTTTACTTGCACTGTATGTTGTTGTATAGATGGGATATCTATGAAAGTAATATTAAAGTAAAATTATAGGATATTCTGTTCTACACTACAAATCTACCATTAAAAATATCCAGACTTCATTTCTAAACTTTTTTTCCCCTTCAAATTTCCTTAACTGTATAAAATTGACACAGTTAATGGAAGTGGAAGTCTCACTAGCGATATTCTTATGCTGGCTCATTCTTTTTTCTGCTCACACTCAATATTATGTAGGATGCGGAAGGGCTTTATGAAACGGCTAAGTTCTATGTGGTTGAGCCTGTCTGTTTGGAAGGTGTTATTCACGATATGATGTTGGATCCGGCATGGGAACAAGGAGCAGAAATGATCTTGTCATGGATAAAAACTTTTAAACAGAGAGATGGTTTCTTGAGAAAGCTTCAGACATGATTCCTATATCTTCTTTCATGTTTTTTTCTCATGGATGTTTTTTCCATCTGAAATTTTGTACTTTCCCAGCAGCAGAAGTATATTGTTCCTAGTACCCGAGGGACTATATTGTCTAATTTATACTCGGAATGTATGATAAACTTTTCCAACCAATGTTGAGATCTAATATATCTGTATTGTGAATTATTATGCTTGTCAATTACATCTACAGTTTAGACTATTTGTTTCTGTTTCATATAGTACTGTTGTATCCTGAAGTATATATGGATCTTGATTTTGCAGGCAAACATTGCTTTCCACTCTGCAACATTGACAGAATAGAATCGCAACAGGATGCATCTTTTGTTCTCCTGATTGCTTCGGCCATTGATAAGTCCTAGACCCAAATCCTCAAGCCATTTTTTTTTGCAAGCATTCTCTTTCAATTTTGTACTTCTTTTTCCTACTTAAGCATGTGAATATCTATATCACCAGAACCTGTTGCAGTAGTAAGGTAGCTGAATGTAACATCAACATAACAAGATGACACATTTCATTCTTTCAAGAAAAGAATCATTGCTACTGTTCTCTGAAATCTCATTTATTTTTTACTCACAAATATTTGTCCATTTATTTTATTTTCTAACAAAAAAGTACGACAACAACTTTCTTTGTTGAAACGTTTAAGAAATTACTTATTTAGAATTTGTTTTTTCCTTTTGGTGGTTGTTGCCTTATTGGGCACTGTCTTCTGTCATAACTCACGTTTTGTAAGGTATGGAGCCTGTGTTGCGGTGCCTGTCAATCCATGGATTCTTGTCTCAAAAAAGTTTATAATTGCCGCAAAATAAGAATGAATTTAAGAAGCAAACCTCATAATTAGTGGACTAATAGTGTAAATACTTCATACTGGCATATAAAGACTTTATTGGATGTTGAAGATTGGTATCTATCAAGTGCACTGAAATTCTAAATGGTGGAAATACATCACAATGCCAAACATTCCAAGGATGTTGGAACACATAGATTGCTTAGTATTAATGAATGTAGGGGATAAAGGCTTCAATTAATGGGATCCCATGCTCTCTTTTAGCTGTGGGATTCCGAGTTGGTCCTTTTAGAATCTTATATTCTCATGGGCAATGATGACAATATGATATAAAAGCTAAGAAAGTATATCACATGTACTCCATTCTCTCCTAAATTTATTTAGGAGTGATAAGGGTAGGGGACCTGGTCTTCAATCCACATCTGTATTTCTTAGGAGGCATCTCATGATGCTAATTGCTATGGGAGCTGCCAAAGCAGCTCATTTTCTCACCTTACGCTTTCAAAGATGGATCCAGAGGTCACCTTATGTTTTCCTTGGGTAGTACCTCCCAACAAGATTAATATTTAGGTGTTTTCTTGTTCTCCAAAGAGCTCAAGTATGTATTTTGTTTCAGAAACATTTTTTTACTAGCCTAGATCATGGATATGACCAGTTGGGACACCTGTTTGATACTGCATCTTGCTGATAGGACTGCAGAAAACTAGTATTTTGGATTTTCATAATATTATCGTTTGTATTTAAGGGTTCCCCACCAAGATTAAATTATTATGATAATGTCTAGACTGTAGTTTTTAGGAGTTTTTATTTTATTTTAAAAATAGTACTTTTTAGGAGTTACTGGGTGCCTGACCAAGATTAAAACATGACCTGTGTATAGGGCACACCGTAGCGCCACTTCAGCTGACCTCGGTGGGCTCAGATGAGTTACAGAGCGAAGCCAATAACTTTAATGATAAAAAAGAGTGGTTTTGGTGACCCTGACGTTCTGGCAATTGGAGTTTCAAACAATAATATTGATTATTGTGGATGGGTTAATTTTCCTGCCCCCCTATACCAAAATTAATAACTCCGTCTGCCTGAATCTACTCCTGAAAGCAGATAAGTTACTGATATTGCCTCTTGAATCCGTGTTATAATAACCTTACATTTTCTAACCAAACCGGTCATATATAATCTAATCATTCCAGATTCCAAGTCTTATTGAAGTTGAGTATAACGGGAGGCAAGCCCTTTGAATTATTTTATTTCCTTTCATCTGGTACCATCACCACAGACATAGAAGTGCTATACTTAATTTCATTTGTCTAAAGTGATAACGTGAAGTGGATCCATGAAACAATCAAAGACCTTGTTTAACTGGTAGGTACCCTATTTTGGAAACTACCCACTTGCCTGTTGCCATTCTTGGAAGGGCCAGTCCTACCTCTGGCAAATTGGACAATCCAACAACTCCCTCTTCTGTAATGGTAAATTTATCTCACCACACACCTCATGAAGTCCCCATTGCTTACCATTTCTGAGCTTATGTTCTTCATGAACTCCATTCTGTGCACAGAATCCAAGACTTGTGGATATGCATTTGTGGAGGTATGGGGCCCACACTACAGATACTTTTTTTAATGTGTCACAATCCTAGTGGTCCACAACACACATTCTTATTCAAATTATTAGCAAATCTACAACATAAACACCTCCCACTTGTTCAGCACCCAACTATTGAAGCTCTTCTGTATGATATTTATTTTCCCTTCCTGTGCTGAAGTTTTTCAATGGCTGGCTTTGAGAGTTTTGGATGCTTCAAGTCAACATTCCCACTCATAGAGATGGACTCGGGATTGGAGCTTATGGACCAGTCCCAAGAGTTCAGTGTCACTGCCATGCGGAACCAGTACTTGGACTTCATGGATCATTCCAGTGAAAGCAGCTTCATGCCTCAACTACTGCCTTCTGTCATCCATAATTTCTCTACTTTAGCATCGGAAGAGTCATATGATTCTCTACCTGCCCTTCCGCCACCTCTGGACCACCATGAAGAGAAGGTTTTGGTAGGACAAAAGAGGAAGGCAACTTCAACAGCACAGGATAGTGCCTCAGGGAGTTGCTCTGTTCCTCTCCCAGAGGAGGGATCAAAAGTTGAAGTGAAGAGTCATAGAAAAAATGTAAGGGGACTTTTGCAATCTGACCATCCTTTTTCTTCTCCTCATACAGGCTAATTCTCTCGAGTGTCTATGGTCATATATTACGTGATATCTTACGATAAGTATGCATTTTACATTGTTTGTGGCTGATAATTAACAAGGCATGATGTTTGGTTGATGGTCCAGAGTTCGGGGAAAGGAAAGGGAAAGAAATGTGACTCTAAGGAAGTGCAGAATCCAATGGAAGTGGTGCATGTCAGAGCAAGAAGGGGACAAGCAACTGATAGTCATAGTCTGGCTGAAAGGGTAAGTGAAACCAACGTACCTCTAAACCAAGAAACATCAAACTTTCAAATTCTTAATTTCCTAAGGTAGCCATCTTACACCAATAATAGTATACCATTTCTGTGTTACAATAAGAAAGACGATAATCTTGCTATATTTGTATGGTTGGGGAATCCCTTCTCATGTTGACTGTTTCTATGTGGGTCAGGTGAGACGAGAGAAAATAAATGAAAGAATGAGGTGTTTACAGGATCTTGTGCCTGGATGCTACAAGGTATATATAGTTAATACATATATAATCATGTATTGGATCAGTAATCCAATTTAGTTTCAATAATACTCACATGACAACATTGTTATTTATTATTTAATAGGCCATGGGAATGGCAGTAATGCTGGACGAGATAATTAACTATGTGCAATCATTGCAAAATCAAGTGGAGGTACATCATGACGATGTCACAACTATGTTGCTATTGCTTGATGTGTTTTGAGCTGTTATGTTGTATGATATGTATCTTTTTTGCCAGTTCCTCTCCATGAAACTTTCGGCGGCAAGTTCTTTCTATGATTTCAATGCAGACGTGGATCTGGTGGAGATGCCTGTGGTCAATCACCCAAAGGTAAAAAAAAAATCAGTTAAATTAATTAGTTGGTCCATAGAATTTTCAAAATTCAAGCAGTTGGGTGGGAGCTAGTTGACAATTCTATCGTAAATTACATGAGTTTTCGATAATGAGCAACGTAGAATTATGTTTCCAATACTGTCACTTGAACATGTCAAGCTAGAGCAAACCTGGACAGGAATCAAGTTGCAACAGGACGTACCAAAAAATTAAAATCACAAGCTATACTCAAATTAAATAACTAGAAGATGACATCCAAGTGGATGATTTTGGTGAACTTGCTGGTTGTGCATATCGTTATGGGCCAGAGCAATTTTCATAGAACAGCTAAACTGAATGATTACGAAAACGACATGATCGTGCATACATGTGTTGTGATGGGGGTGTTGATATGTGCAGGTGGGCAATGGATGTGAGGGTCAGGAGGTGCATAGATTGACGAAGGATGGATATGGAGGTGGCACTACCTTCCAACCAACATTTCCCTTTTGACTCCACTTTTGGATCTTACAACCTCACCCCTCCTCATGCTCCACATGCTTCTGCTCCTCCTTCCTAATCTTTATTTCCTTGTGAAGTTATGCTATACATGGTTCACGTACACATGATGTATCACTCCTCGCACATGAGTGGGGGCCAAAATCCAATCCAATAATACATAGTGCCATCTTTAGTGTTTGAAGTTTGGCTACCAAAGGTTTGAGTTGCTTGTATATTGTATATTATTTTCGGTCGTGGGGTATATGAAGTCATAAAAATTATTGATAAGCAGCCAAGCAGGTTGTGGAAGATAGGATCATATATAGGAAGCAACTAATGTAATGGTCTATGAAAGCGGGAGTGTATAATCTTTCCACACTGCCTTTACAAAGTATTCCATCGGGATATCCCCATCTCTACGAACACAAATTTTGAACATGCCGTGTTACTTTTACTTTACTTTACATGACATGAAATATTATAAATATATTTTTTATTACACTTCATCTCACCTTCATTTTATATTCCAACATTTCAAACGTTAGAATTATACTGTTGAGATTTGAACTATTTTTACATTACATAAGAAACCGTTCATTAATAACATTTATACATGGTCTGGTGATTCCAAATAGCTTAAGGGAATTAGAATTACATGGTTTCGATACTTTTGGTGACTAGCTTCGGGTTTATTCTTTATATTAGTTTATTTCTTCTGTACTAAAATGCACAATAACACAAGGAGTATATCCCATTAATCTCCACCGTTGTAACATGTGGTACTTGGGGTGTGGTACACGTGGATCGTGGTAACGGTACTGATTATTAGAAAAATAGTGCGAAATAACTCTATCACTCCTCCAGTGACCCCATTTACTAAAGAACGATACTTTAAAAAATAAATCATTACAAAGATATAAGTATTTATAAAATAATATACAGCAAGGATATGGAACCACCACTACCTCTCCAAATAGTATTAACTTTGAGGAAATTCTCCCCGTAAAGGATCTTCATTTTCTTAATAAACAACTAATCACGTCCCAAGTCGATACTTCCAGAAAGAAAGCATAGCAGTTGCTCGCCGCAAACCAAAATGGAAGACGACGAATCGCACTCCACGCCGGGCGGCGACTACAGCAGCAACGCGGCCAAGAAGGCGCGCCTCACCGCCACCCTCGCCGCCCTCCTGGCCGATCCCATCCTCTCCGACGTCCCCCGCAACCCCACTCTCGCCGTCGTCGAGACCCTCCTCAGCCTCGAGCTCGGCAGCGCCATGAGGATCTCCGTCCTCAAGATGGACTCCACCTCCTTTGACGTCGCCGTGCTCGACACTGCCACCTTGAAAGACTTGAAGGTCGCCGTCCAGAGGAAGACCAATGAGGTCCTGCAGGAGGAGTTGGGCCACCGCCACATCTCTTGGTAGTGTTACCTCTCCGCCCCTTAGTTTTTAGATTAGGTCTCTCTCTAGGGTTTTGTAGGTTTGCCAGTGGAGGAGTAGGTTTCTGAAATGACTTTTGGATGAATTATTTTGGATGGGGTATTTAAAAGTTGCAGAACTTGAGTTTCAGGATTTCGAATTGTAACTGAGGCGACTTCTTCTCCAACTTCCAATTTGAATATGAAACCCAAGGGAAGACCGGTTCTTTATCTTGTCTTTGAAAAAACTTCCTAGTTTCCTTTCACTTTAACGTAACATACTTATTTGTACCAATCAACAGGATGTCAACTAAGGGTTTGTTAGGTTTTCTAAAATCTGATCCAATCTCAGAATCAGTTCCCATTTCCCAAATATACCTTAGCCTTAATGTGAAGGTTTTATGTTTTACATGTCAATCATAAATCACATTTGATTCCTTATTTTTGTGAATCAAAATCTGATTATCACAATGTGATTTCAAACGGACTCTAGGACTTTTGGGACCTAGAGTTTCAAACTTCCCTTCACTTCCGTCAAACTGATTGAATGCATAATCAAATTCCTTGAGGGTCTTACCTGGTCGTTGATAAGATTGTTGTAATTGTTGTGAAACACTGAGTTGTTACTTTCATGTGAATTCCATGTTTAAAAAGATGGATTTGTTATCATAAATAAGCTGATTTTGCTGCTGTAGTGAAGTTAATTGTGTGGAAGTGGAACTATGGAGAACAAAATGAGATCGTAAATTTTTAGTTTTATTGACTTTCATCAGTTGAATTGATGACTGTAACATTTTGAAGATTATTTTGGATATAGTTTAGGAGTATTCATGCTTTCTGAACTTTATACATGCCTTGTGGATCTATGTATATGTAGTTTGAGTTTATTGTGCTAGTTGTTCATGTTCAGGATTAGTGAATTTGTTGCAAGTATGACCTATGCAAATGATGCTGCAAAGACTTTGTTATTTTGTAAGGAATGATGTGGCCCGGCCCAAAGATGATTGTTACCAAAATCAATTATTAGCCATATTTTTTCGGTATTTTGTGAAAAAACCTCATTAACTATTGTGTGTTACTTAAAGATTGAATTTCACTTGGAATATGTATAGGAGGCATGTCTGGGCCAACTTCTGCCTAGCACATCACAATGACAAGCTCCTTGACGACAATGCTCCACTCCAAAGTTTGGGAATACGTAATAATTCTAAGGTAAGCATAAGATAATTTCATGATTCCAGGATCATGGTCTGATTGCCTTTCTTTATGATGATATAGCTACCATCAAAAAAATGTGAAAATCCAGTGCCACTTTATTTTGAATTCCTTGTGAGTTCTAAAAACAACTAACAAATTTCAATTAAGTGCTCTTGACTTCTCTGTGTGTGGAGCATTTGCGGGTTTTTTCAAGTTCCTCCAAATGTGTTTTATGATTTAGTGACCATGGGAATTTTGTTTGGAATATTTGTTATGCTTCCTTCATCATCTACTTCAGCTTATCAGATCACTGGAGTAATGCTTCAACGAATTCCTACAGTGGGGTTCTTCAAGGATTTATAACTAATGGTATTTACACCAATACGAGGTTATCACCTTAGTGTTGTGGTTACTAGCTCATGGAAAAACCGAAACCTAAATATATTTTTAGCAACCTTCCAGATTCTAGACTCTTATCTGTTGTCTTTTCTGCCCACTGAAATAATGAATGGTTACAACTCCAAGTCAGGTTCTAAAGTTTCTATGTATTGTCCATTCCACCTAGGGAATTGATGAATGATGATAACCAGCAACTTAATTTCTTGGGAAGGAAAGGATTGTCACCCTCATTGCTGAAGCTTTGATCTCATTTTTCTTTGGTATTTGGATAATGCAGGTTTCTTTTATCCCTTATGTCGTGTCAAAGGAATCCAAACAGCACTCTCGCAGAAGGAAGCATCGATTTTTCCATGGCCTAAGCAAGCGGTTGTAACATATACTACGGCATGTTGTAACACTGGGACTTTTCAGAGGGTTTTTTTCTTCTTCTCTGGCTTATTTGACTTAGAGCTCATGGCATCTTGCTTCCCAGGTTAGGAATCAAACTAACATTGGCAGTATGACATAACTGCTATGTGCTAAGATGAGTTTCAATTATCAAACTTGAGCTTACTCTGCAAGTGCATTTGCGAAAGTTGAAATCAGATGGGTGTGTTGCTGAACTTGAGTTCTCACTTCTATAAAGTAATACTGTTAGATCAGTGAATCCATACATAACAAGGATGTTTCAAATCGTTGTAACGTGAATGTATACCAAGTGCGGATGGTTTGTTGGGAGACACATCATATGTGTGTTTAGTTGAAGAATGCTTTTGTCAATCTGTAAATGTGCATTTGAGATTATTATGGACGAGAAGGATATAGTTCGCTTGAATGTAGAAATACTCTTATCAATGGGAAATAAATTGATGGTTTCTTTTGTTTGTTCTTATTTCACAGTCCCAGAGAAGGCACATGTTTGGACTGTAAATACACTTGCGTATAGGGAAGCAGAGATTATCAATGTACAGAACATGCACATCTGCAATGATTCAAAGCGAGTACGAATAATGCATGAAACTGACAAAAGGTTCATTGGTTGTAGCGTTGGGGAACGCTGGCAACGCAAGTTACGTTAGGGAGCTTCGAATGCCCCCCAAAGCACGGACTTAGCCCTCAAAACAGGAAATCAAGTTTCCATTCGTGCAAGCAAGAAACATGGCCGGGATTCGGGAAGAAACAACTCCGATTTTGCTCCTCAGCATTGCAATTCGGCTTACGCCAACAGTATCATCAGGTCCAACATTTGTGGTGTACACGCACGTTGCTACCGCATCCATAATGGACCTGAATAAGCTTAATTCACGAATTTACAACGCATGACTATTATTATAATTGCGAGTAAATATTTCACACAAATTTATATCTTAACCTATCAAAAACAAAATAAGTTGACTTATATTGTCAAACTATTTTAGCACATGACTTTAATTTCTTCTGGTTTCTGTACTTTTATTTGGAAAATCTTACTGGCGTCTGCGGCATGATCAGGAATTACATTCCCACTTTGAACCGAAACAAACTTTTGGCGGCTGACGGCTGCCCCTAATTTTGCGTAAACAAAATAAGAAAACCAAAGAGGGAGCAGCTTCTTACATCCAGATATTTTCGTCTACACCCATAGATGTGGCGACCAACATGTAAGGTATCCGAAGAAACACCAAAGTGGTTAGTTTAGTTGAAAGATCACTTATCTTAAGATAGTTAAGACCATGGATATTGGATCGTGTACAGCAATCTCATTCTAATATTTGGGAGATCGGGATTTAAATTGGGGTGGGTAGTAGAGTAGATATATAAAAAATTCACTGTCTTTAATCTTGTACGGTTCTATGAACGTACTCATACAACCCTACAAGCGGTTGTGTTGTGAAGAGGTTTTATTAGGTGTCATGTTTGTGTATTATTGAGTCAGACAATTTTGAAGTAATGTATGTTGAGCAATTAGTTTCACGTTGTTAAACACAAAAATGTGTGTAACACTCTATAATAGAATTGAATACACTACTATTCGCCTAAGTGCTTATGTTTTATTGAGGTGGTTGACCAATCAAATTTCACATGGTATCAAAACGGGTTGATCGACTTATGGGGTCACACTTCAACTCATATTGTCCACGCGTAGACACAAAGAAAATAATCTCGATCACGCGTGAGGGAGAATGTTGAGCAATTAGTCTCACATTGCTAAAACACAAAATGTGTACAAAACTCTATAATAGAGTTGGATCCACTACCCTTCACCTAAGTGTTTAGATTTTGTTCAGACAGTAGACCAACCAAATTTCACGTGGTATCAGAGCGGGTCGATCGACCTGTGCGGACCCACTTCAACTCATATTGTCCACGCGTAGATACGGAGAAAATAATACCGGTCACGCGTGCAGGGGAGTGTTGAGTAATTAGTCTCACGTTGTTAAACACAAAAATGTGTTGAGTAATTACTCTGTAATAGAGTTGAATCAACTACCATTCACCTAAGTGCTTAGGTTTTGTTTATGTGGTTGACCAACCAAATTTCACAGTGTCACGATTGTGTTATCGTGTTTAGCATAATTTGAAGAAAAAAATCATCTTTAGATTGAAAATACATAGTTAAATGACATGTTAGATGTTTTTCTTTCTAAATAACATATTAATATACCATTGTGAAGTAACAAACAATTGTTTACCTAACAAAAGATGTTATTTTTGTCAGTTTCGTGTAAAAAAATATATCGTGTAATCATGTTGTATTCGTGTCAAATCGTGTACTATTTATTTTATGTTTATATCTTTACAAATCATAATAATAAAACATTTCAAACCAAACACAAAAAATCGTGTAATATCATGTCTAAATCATGTCGTTTTCGTAGACATTATTTGTTAGTTGTAACTCATTGTCATGGATTGGTTCAGTACTGAAAATCATTTTCGAGAGTTAAATCCAAATAACGCCCTCATCCTCCCATTCCATGTAATATCATGGCCTCGCACGTTGCCAGTCCACTAATCTCCACCCCCCACGTCCGGAAGTTCGTACCGTCCACCTCGCTTCCCGCTGCTTCCCGGACCTCTCCTACTCTCGACCTTCCCGGAGGGTATATATGTTTTGTTTTCCTATACTTAAAACCGAAAATCCATAGAAATATTTAATGCGATGTCACGGTTTTTTTATTATAGTTTTTATAAGTGATGGATTAATTATAATTATTAATGTGAATTGCCTAATTACATCCTACTGAGTAGTGGTTGATACGTCGTTAATATAAATAAGAACACGCATAACAATGTGATACATATGTTGATTAAGATACAAGTTATAATCCAAGCAAAGCCAACTAATAGAGTTCAGGGGAAAAAGTAAAGTGTTGTTCGTGTTGAGAACCAAATCCTTTGATAACCAAAGAATTTGTAACCACCGGAACAAATAAGGAAATTTCCTTTTAAAACAATTCATCGTCAAATGTAATATAAGATACGTCCCAAAAAATTGAATGCACATTTGAAAGAAAATGTTGCACTGCACCGACCAACCAACCAGGCACGCTCATGTGCATGTGTATTTCATTCTCTCGTCTCTCTGTCTTCTCTCAAGGAGATGTGATTAAAGTATTTGTTGTTTACCTTGAATATGTGATTAAAGTATTTGTGAGATAAAACAGACATTCGGTCGACCGGAAGGCGTTCGGTCGACCAGATGTGTGTTCTGATTTGTCCAGCAACATTGCTTGTCGGTTTTCGGTCGACCAAGAGGAGTTGTTCGGTCGACCGGACACACATGTGGGAGCTGGGCAAAAGTATCTGTCATTTTTCGGTCGACCAGAACTTAAGTGTTCGGTCGACCGAGTATGCACTCGAGCAAACAGGAAAAGTGTCTGTCGCTTTTCAGTCGACCGCTACTTAAGGTCCGGTCGACCGATGAAACCTTGTTTGTGTTACAGTTAGATGATCGGTCGACCGAAGCACCCGTTCGGTCGACCGTTGGACCCAGTCCTGCCCACATTTTGTACTTTTCTCCACGCGATTTTGGTGCAATTAATACTTGTTTAGGCCTACTATATAAATGCAATTTCATCCCCCTTTGCTTACGAGTAATTCCTATTGTCTACTTTGCATTCTTGAGAGAAAAGAGAGAGAGCATCCTTGTTGATTCAGTGTGAGTAAATTTAGCTGTCTATTCTCGCTAGTTGTTCGTGTTTCCTGTAAGACTCTCTTTGTAATATGTTTCTCTATAGTAGATTTGGAGTTGTGTCGTTCGTGGTTTTTTCCGTATTGAGTTTCCACGTTATATCTTGTGTGGTTTGGTGATTTGAATTTACAATTGTGGTTTCTTTCTCCATTGGATTTGTTATTTTCGATTCCATTGCGGACTTAGAATTTGTTTTAATTCCTAACACGTTAGCTTCCCATTACTCTTTCTTTGCTTCCGAAATCTTCCAACGTGGGATTAAAGAATATCAGAGAATCACACATGTTCTAATTGTACAACTTAATATTGAATTTTCAATTGAATATAACACGACCCAATATTCAATAGTCCAACTTGAAAAATACTTAAATCTGTGTAACATCTTCACAGTACTGTGATAGTTCGGGTTAGGGGTGTGCACTGGTCCAAACCCGGACCGGACCGGACTGGACCCAGACCCCCTTAAAAGTCCGGACCGGAACCTGGACCGGTTAGGGTCCGAGTTTGGACCAGACCGGACCAGTGAGAATTGTAGAGGACCGAAGACCGGACCGGTTTGACCTGGTCCGGTCCGGGTCGGGTCGGTTTGGACCTGTTTGGGATTAAAAAAGAAACCTCTGCAAATCATATTTAATGGCAATGCCGCAATGCAATTAAACAACCAAAACTAAAGCTACATATTATAACATCTAAATATGATATGCAAGTCCATAGGTTCAAAGTAGAAAATCACAAGTCCACAACCACAAGTTCATTACAAACTACTAAGCAAACAAACAAGTTCGTTACAAAAAAAGGAAACTAACTTCGATCTTCATTCGAAGCAACTACTCCGTACTCCGCAGCAACTACTCCACACAAACAATGTCATCCGATGCATCCAAATCTACAAGTAATAAAAAGAAGTTTGTAGTACGTTACTATGTTATATAAATGGAAGGAAAAAACTCATAACCCAAATTCAGTGTTATTTATAGGTATTAGGCATCTAAAAGGCTCAAGAAAGAATGGTAGCCCAATACCCAAATAGATTTTCCAATAATAGGAAGATGAGCTAATCTACAATAACAAGCTCAGGATAACATTATAGCCTAATATCCATATGCATTATCTAATAACAGGCAGATGAGCTAATCTACAAGAAGCATTGTTCAAACAACATGTTCAATATAAGACATGTTTCACTGAGATGACACATGTCATATGTAAATAATGAATTGTGATTCAGAAAGCACAAACAGAAAGCACAAGCAGAAAGCATAACGTCTAGGCATGTAAACTCTCCAGCAAGTCAAATGAAGCTAGATAACCAAGGTCCAAGGGTGTGATAGATGTGTTTTTTTAATTTTACTGAATTTCAGATAAATCCATCACCTAATCAGCAAAAACCCACTTTCACTTCAAACATGAGAGGAAGACAGAAGAACAAAATAACTGTTTTTAGAAGAACCCATCACATAACCAGCAAAAAAAAAATAGAAAACCCACCTTAATTTTTAAGAGAACCCAAAACCCACTTTCAATTCAAACATGAGCAGAAGACAAAAAAACCAAGAAGACACCACCAAAATCACTGTTTTTAAAGGCAAGAAAGTCATACCTTGCTCAAGTTTCTCCAGTTCTGCCAGTTTTTCCTCCACGTCAATCTCAACGGTTGGTCGAAGCCAATCTTGTACGCATATTAGTGACTGGACCGTCTTCACGTACGTGAAAAAACAAACAAAAAACAGAAACAGAAATTTAGTAGCAAACCAAACATGCAAATGATTGCAATTACAAATTTCTACCAAAAATCAATTGTTTAGTACCTTAGGTGTCAAAGAACTCCTAAATTTGTCTAGGTGACGTCCTCCAGCACTAAATGCCGACTCAGAAGCAACTGTGGAAACATGAATGACCAAAACATCACGAGCAATGCATGCCATAATAGGATATCTATGCTCATTCAACTGCCACCAATTCAGAACTTCTAAGCCTCTTTCCTGATCCCCCAACTTATCTGACAAATATCTATCGAACTCTGAATTTCCTAGATCTGATCCTGACATCTCTACCTCATTTTCAATGTATTTCTTGAAGTCCAACATATCTGAGGTGGAAGTAGAAGATGAGGGGTAATCAATCAAGTTGCTTTGTTGCCGACCTTTTGGAACCAAGTGACTGTACATACGCTGGTACTCTTCGAATATAGCATTAGCATCGTTCTTCATCTTCCTACCCAACTCATCTCCTTTGACTACTCCATAAATGCGCCGCAACACAATACCAACACCAAGAAGTTTCACCTTCGGGTCTACAATAACTCCCAAGTACAACAGAAGGTTTATTTTATCCAATTCTCCAAAGTACTTATCATACTTCTCTTTCATTGCAACTGCAAAGTTGTGAAAATCAGCATCTGCACTATCGATCCACTCATTCAACAACTCAGAAGCACGAAAGGTGTAAAAGAATGCCAAGTTACTAGTGGTATACAGAGAACCGGAAACACTTTCTGTTAAGTGTTTAAACTCTTTCAAGAAAACAATGAGTCTTCCAACAATTTTCCAATCATCATCTGTTGGATTTCCCAAAGTACCATCATCTTCAGGATCATTTGGAATATTCATTCTCCAAAAAATGTCTCTATACTTGGAAGCTGTGTCCAACATGGTATATGTTGAATTCCATCTTGTCGGCACATCCATAGACAATGACAAGGTACAGTCAATTTTGTGTTTCACGGCCAGGTCCTTAAAGGTTTGAATTCTGCTAGGAGATCCCCTCACATACTTAACATCCACCCTGATTCTGTCAAGACACAATTTCGTTTCCTTGGTCGACAAACCACCCCACACCATCAAGTTGATAATGTGAGCTACACATCTAACATGCAAATGTTTCCCCCCACTAATGCTACGTTTCCCTTGAATCATTTTCTTTAGATGATCACATGCCACAGTATTTGATTATGCATTGTCCACAGTGACTGTAAACAATTTCTCCTCTAAACCCCAAGAAATCAGACAATCTTCAATTGCCTTACCAATTGCCTTTCCTTTGTGACTACTTATTGGACAAAAAATTATGATTTTTTGTTCAATTTCCATTCTTTATCAATGAAATGCGCGGTCAAACACATGTAGTTTATTCTTTGGATGCTAGTCCATGTATCAGTGGTCACAGATACTCTATGACAACACATCTCAAACCGCTTATTCAATTTCATTTTTTCATCCACATACAACTGGTAAGAGTCACGGGTAATCGTCCAACGAGAAGGCATCTTAAATTTTGGACAAACTACTGTCATTAAATTCTTGAAACCGGGATTCTCTACAAACCGAAATGGTAACTCGTCCACCACAATCATTTTAACAACTGCTTTTCGGACTTCACTAGCATCGAAGGTGTGCATTCTAAGTCTACCATCACCTAGAGAGGACTCTAAGTTACTATTTAACACCAACTCAGACTGCTTAGTGTTGTTTTTGGTGACATTTGCAGGATTTGCAGGACAACGATCCCAATGTACCTTAATGTTCTTAGACCCATTCAAAGAACTATCACATGCAAATGTTTTGTTTTCACAATAAATGCATTCGGCACGACTATTACCTTCTTCTACGTACGACCTGAAATGTGCCCAATAAGCAGCTCTTCTCTTGCTCCCGTCGATGTATTCTCGACCTTCCTTTCTTTTCCTTGGCGCCATTGTAGCTTTAACTTCAGTAGTGGAAGTAGCACACGTAGACTGTTGTGAACTTCCAATGGTTGATGGGGAAGCGGTTTGTGAGTCCGTCATTTCACAACTGCATATTTAGTAGACAATTCACAATCTTAATTAGATTGGCTTTCATTAGTTTTAAACATTAAATCTGAAAATTTGCTTTCTATATATAATTAATGGATACAAATCAGTATCATGAGACGAAGTAGTCCGACCAAAGTCATGTGAAATCAATGAAACTCCGAAACCAAAAGGATTAGTATATTTACATAAATGAGCTACAACAGATACCAACCTTGCTAAATACCATGAAGATCCCAATCTGAACACAGATAAGACATGAAGACAATAGGGAAAAGAAAGATCAGCAGGAGGAATTCAACAAAAAATGCCAGCTATGTCAATGACAAGCAAAAAGAGAAAATAAAACCCTAAAACAGAAAAACCTAAAGCACAGTACAGAAAATCAAACTACAAACCCTGATCAAGCAGCATACAAAAACACGAAGTTATTGTAAGCTTGACAACAAGACTTAATTGTCTGTTTTAGGAAGTTATGTGGAACCAAATAACATGATGACTTCATGAAGTAAAAAATAAACGGAAGCTGACGTCGAGAAAGGAGAACGGAGTCGACCGGCAGAAAGGAGGAGAGGACTGAAGAGGAAGGCTGGACGGGACGGGTGTGCCGTGTGGCGTGCGCCGCAGTGCCGGTGTGCGGCGGAGGCTAGGGCTTGGGGATTTCGGATTTCCGCTGAGTTGAGAATGGAGAGAACGCGTTTGGGAAATTTCGATTTGGGTTTTTTTCACGGGTTAACGGGTTTGATATCGGGTTACGCGGATCCGGGTCGGGTCGGGTTACATCGGGTTTCGTCGGGTTTCGGTCTGGACTGGACCGAAACCTGAATTGCACCATAAACAGGACCCGAAACCCGAACTGATTTTCATCTGGGTCTGGACCGACCCGACCCGATCGGTCCGGTCCAAAAACCCGAACCGAACCGGAAGTTGCACACTCCTAGTTGGACTGGTGCATCCACGTGAGAATAGTGCATCAACAGTCTCTTAATTTATCGGAAAATCATATTTTTAAACAATAAAATAAATTATAAATTACAAATTATAGTATAGTAAAGCTAGAGTTTCCTCTATAAGGAAGAGGAGTTTTTGGTAGCTAAAGGATCTTAAAGAAGAGGAGCGAGTTGTAGGAGCTTCAGAAGCTAGATATGGAGCTCCATTAATTGCAACAGGTTTAATCATGTGGAAGTTGTTAGCTTGTAATGAGATTTTCTTGGTTATTAAATCATGTGGAAGTTGTGTGTCGGTTTTGGTTATTTCAGAGCATAGTATCTTGAGTGGAGTGGGTAAACTCAAAGTCTCATTCCTTTGTTGTGAACATGAGGGTCTCAAAGGAAGGATTCCATTCTTCAATGAAAAGATCTTAATGTTTGCTCATTGCCAAAATTTAATTTATTATGTGAAGATCGTAGGATGACATATGTATAAATCTAACTTCATGTTTGCTCTCTGATATTGTAGTTGGAGAATGAATACAATTTCTCTCTAGTCTCTACCCTCCCAAGGAATCCGGGCTGAACCTAAACTCGTTTTTTTATTCTAGATTCACCGAAGTTCGGTTATGAAAAAGGCATTGCTGATTACATCTTTTCCAACATGAGGGGAAAGAGCCCAGACTCTTTTCAAGTGACCAAATCAATAGACGTCATACCTAACATGTAAACAGAAAGAAAGAAAGAAAGAAAGAAGCAACCTTTTAGTCTTCCTCTACAAAATATGTGCGTTAAATTGTTTATGCTTTAGTCAATGGAGCTTAGGAGAAGCATCGATTTCAAAACAGTTGTGAACATGTAATCATAAGCTTTTGTTCAGCACAAATTAAGTAACACACTTAAAATTCTAGGATATCAAGGGTCATCCAAGCATTCCCTACAAGCCTACAAAACAATAGACTGCACTGCACCCCCACTGATCGCTAATGTACACAAAAACATGTCTGTAACGTTCCCGAAAACAGCGGAAAATTTAAACAATATAAAAGACCGTCAACGGTCAACACCGGACACGTCACGAGACAATAATATATATATATATATATATATATATAATATAGATCCACATGGAAGTCAAAATACATCTGAGTCAACTGTGATTTCAACCGAAATAAATACAACTGGGTAATCACTATCTCAACAAAAAGGAAATAAGAGAAGACAAAATCAGATCCCAGGGGCACCCTCCTCGGTCACCACCTCGACTCTAATGTTGTTCGCTACCTGAAATGCAAACAATTGAAACATGCTTGAGTTCCCTGCTGGAACCCCGTATGCCAAACCTCCTAAAATACAAAATGGAATTAAAGACAATGCAATGCAATGCACATGATCACCCACATCGGGTCCACAATAATACCCCTCTTCGCCTCCGCAGTACTGAACTACTCCTGCCACCACGAGGGTCAAGTCAGTCCACTGCTGCCTCACAAGGGTCAGTCGGCACCACTGCTCCCCAAGAGCCGCAGAAAGGAACCCTGGCACAACGCCGCCACCCCAGGAGCGAGTCAGCCCGCCAAATGCACAACTCGGGCCAGACGACAGCCGCTGCTCCCCCGAGAGCCGCCAGACGCGCACCCTGCCGGAACATCCTCGGCCTACCGACAAACCCCAGCAAACAACCCAAGGTTTACGACACTCATCTCTCACACCCCGCTTGATATGAGAGGCCAACAATAATACGCCATCGTCGAAAGTGAAATCCGTCGCTCCCAAGTCCGGTAATCGATCGTCGCCTCAGAGCCGGTAGTCGACCTATACTCGACGGCTCGCGTGTGGATAAATCTACCAACCTGCGGCAGATCGGTCGACCGCTACAAGCACACCGGTCGATCGGTCTTCCACACAGTACTCGGTACTGTACAAACAATGCAATCGGTCGAACCACGCCAACCGAATTACCGACCAATTGGTCGAACAAATGTCATCTAGCGGTCGACCGTTTGGATGGTCTATGCTATACAATATTTATAATTTATATATATCCGACCGGTCGAACCAAGGGTCCGTTCAACCGATAACAGGGATTCTCAGTATTTTGCCTAAGTCATATTCGGTCGACCGGAACTGAGATACAGTTCGACCGAACACAGGCACTCTACTGCTTGATTAAAATGCTCAGTCGGTCGACCGAAAGTTAAAGAGCGGTCGACCGTTTTGATGGTCAAAGCTCCCAACCGACTTAGCATCGAATAGATCGGTCGAACCAGGTTAAGGATGTTCGACCGTTTAATAAGTCAAAATCCCCAACCGACCTATACTCATTGTTTCGGTCGACCGGTGAAGTGGATCCGTTCGACCGATAACAACATTAAACCTTTTTTCTCGCAGAAATCTGACATAACGGCCGACCGTCCTCAGACATCGTTCGACCGTTTGCGGGTACAAATCAATATAATAATAGAATCGGTCGACTGCTCACAAGCACCGGTCGACCGATTGTCGTCTTCAACCTCTGAATAGGTTGCAATCCGACGGGGAATTCGACACTAACGTCGATTCCCAACACCCACAAAGCTTATGTGAGTTATAATGAAGACTTGGCATACCTTTTTGAAGTTCGTGGAAGCCTCCCAAGCTTTGGCAAACCTAACCCAACACTTCTCCTTCACTTCTTCTCCTTCTCCTTCTCTCCTTCTTCTTCTCTTCCAAAATCGCCTCTCTCACTCTCTTATTAACTCAAGGATGAAGATAACGTTATTTCTTTGACCTAACACCTCTATTTATAGTAAAATCCAATTCTTATTCAATACCTCCACCTCACTCTTTACTGTAGCATGCTTAATTAAGGTTAATTAGGTTTAGTTTAGTTTAATTAGGGTGTATTGATTAAGGTTATTACAATGTCCCTCTGTGATAGATACGAAGATTTAGACATTGTACACCCAATGATTCTGTGGGGGGCGGGGGACATATTATTATTAGCCACCACAAATAGTAGCTAAGGTGCAGCCTAAGTGTTAGTCTCAAAACCCAACCTCCAAAGATGAACCATTATGGATCTCACATATCCTTATCCCTAGTAACTAATCAAATAACTAATCATCGCATCATGACATTTTCCAAAGTGAATTCAGACATATATGGACATATGCATATTTTGAAAAGGAAAAATATCTACCCTTATGAATTATGTCCCAAAGAGCAAAGCATGCAGCATCACATATTGAGTGAATGGGATAAGATAACCAAATGTCAATATGCTAGAGGTGCAATGCGATAAGGAACGCAATCCATTTGTTTCTTAGTTGTGTGGAATAGGGATGTGTAACGTCACCAACCTGACATCCAACGGAAGGGAATGAGTATTTCGGATCTTCGTTGGATGTGGGCTGTTGGATGGGGTGGTTAGTACTAGGAACACGACTTCGGGATAGACATTATGTAACATCCCGAAACAGCGGAAATTTAAAAATTTATAATCAAGACACAGGAACTCAATAATCAAAGACGGGACTGTTACTTCTCATAAAACAAATAGCGGTGCACCAAAATTACATCAGAGTTTGTCAAAATGATACATGATTACAACAAAACGACAAAGGAAGATAAAACGTAATCATGCCGACCTCAGCGGTCCGAGAAGAGGATCCAACTCCAAAATGCGCGTGCCCGCCGATCACCACCCAACTGGACCTACTGCGGTCCTGAAAATATATAACAACAATGCCTGAGTTTCCAGAAGGAAACCCCGTATGCCAACTCACCTATATGCATGCATTACACAAGTGAACCTATCATACTAGTAGCATGTCATGGCATCGACAGAATGGAAAACAGTTCCCCCGAAGGGTAAAACAGGACATCAGTCCGACAGTCAACATCGAGTCTCCCGAGGAGACCTACTGCAGGCACATGCAGCCTTACAACACGCGACATCGCACCCCCCACACGCAGCTACACTACTCAAGGGTTCGGCAGGGAGCCTCTATCACGCCTGCGCGCCGATAGAATACAGATCTGCAAATCTCTGTGGTCGGAGCCACTGGGACCAACGGGGTCGTCGCCCAGAAGGTATAACAACAACATCTCGATAGGTGCCCAGTCGAGGAATCAACATAGCCGGAACAGCCTCGGCCCAACAATCATCATCGCCGGCACAACCTCGGCGGCATCACCGACACATCATTGGTGGTCCATCACAACGTCCGGCACAACATCGGACGGGTCCAGACCGAAGTCTGCCAGGTCATCAGGCTCCACGAGCCGCAGACACCAACCGCGCCGCTATAAAAGCAGGGCAGCGACCTTCGTAGCCCGAAGGCCGGTAGTCACCTCACCCAACGTCAGTTGCGTGCCCGTACAAACATCAACATTGGGATCCGCGATCCCTCAGGCCTGCTATACTACAATAAGTCAAATCAATCCATCAACTGAGTCACGGTCCATACATGGAGGTGACGCGTCCCGAACACCCACACTTTTCCACACGGTGGTCCCTAGGCAGGCACGCAACACGCGCCCACCGTCACCTCCCGGCTCACGCACAAGGAGAGGACACGGGTTTCCGTGGACAAAGTTGGCATTCAAAAAGGGAACCAGGAATTCTGTCCTGGGCCCAAACGGTCAACCGAAAGAGGTGATTCGGTCGACCGGTTCCAGAAAGGAATCGGTCGACCGTACGCCTAACACGGTCTACCGCTGTGCTCAAAACACAATCTCCAACGGTCTACCGAAGGTCTAAAACCGGTCGACCGAACGAGGTCAAAATCCGGAGTCTGGTCAACATCAAAATCAAACTATCGGTCGACCAACTCAGGTCCCGGTCGACCGAAAACTAACATGGCATTTCTACATCATTTTAAACTATCGGTCGACTGACTCAGGGGTCTCGGTCGACCGATAACAGATAGGGTCAACCTATTAATCTACGTCATATAACGGTCGACCGAACGAAAACCAACGTCCGAACAACGTGCATAGTAAACCAATAAACTTAAGTTCCGGTCGACCGAACCCAAGGACACGGTCGACCGAAACACGACAGACAGACAAAATACACGCATTCGGTCGACCGCCTGAAGGGTCCGGTCGACCGTTGGTCGTCTTCAACCTCCCGCCAGCCGAGGTTTCTTCACCAACACTCAACGTCGGAGAGGTCTCCGACCTCCTCCGACCGACCAACACAACCCTCTCATGAGGGTTAACCATAAAACCACACTAGAGAGCGGCATACCTCACGCAAAGACGACGAACCGCCGGAGCTCGCTCACGCACGTCGCCTCTGGTAGACCTCGAGCATGCGCCTCTCCTTCTCCGGACGTCTGACCTCCTCCCGCACGACGTCCTCGCCTCCTCCGATCGTCTGCTCTGCTGGATGAAGGAGAAGAAGAATGAAATGGAGAGAAATGAGAGAGAGAGAGAGAGAGAGAGAGAGAGAGAGAGAGAAAATCACGTTTAAAACCCCAACACCCCTCCTCGCTACAGTGCCCTACACGAGAGCCCACACCTCCCCCTCACGTCTACACTGTACGCCCCTCTTCTCTTCCCTATGCACTCCCCATCTCCCCATGCAAACCCCCTTTTAATCCTCCATTAACCCTAAAACCGGGTTAGGGTTCTAACACATTACACATTAAGTCACGTGTATAAAACTAAACACATGACTTAGGCACAAGACTGGTTTACCATCACGGATTCATGGGTTTGTCGTCAATCGTAGAGTTGCACATTATGACTTAGTGGTAGGTAGATCACCGACAAATTTAGAGAAACTATAAAAAAAACCAGCTTCTTTGGGCAATGCAAACAATACAAAAATATCCTTTCCCAATATTCCATGGCTTCGCACGTAGTCCGTTTAATCTCCACCCAGAACGTGCTCCCGCAACCCGCACGTCGTGCCGACTTCCGCTCCGTCCATCTCACTCCACGCCACTTCAATGCTTCCGTTCGTATCTGTGCCACCGCCTCCAAGGACTCTTCGCCAATCAAACTTCACGGAGGCGAAGAGTTTTTCAACATGGAGCTTAAAGTGCGGGATTACGAGCTTGATCAGTATGGGGTTGTCAACAATGCTGTCTATAACAGTTATGTCCAACATAGTGAGGATTTTCTTTAACCTTTTTCTAGCTTAATTATCAAAATATCAACTCTATTTCCATCTATAGAAGTTCCAATCACAAAGTCATGTTGACTAACAAGACTTAAATATCAATGACGACTCGACGATAATATATATTATTTACGGAAAGATCTTTGTATACCACTATTTACATTAGCCAATATTAAATTAATAAAATTCTACTTGCTTTCAAAAACTTCTCAGGTCATCATGAGTTTCTTCAAACAGTTGGTGTAAACGCAGATGCTGTTGCTCGCGCGGGAGAGATGCTTGCACTGGCAGATCTATCCATCAAGTTTTTAGCACCCTTGAAAGTATATTTCACTCAGATTTTTTTTTTTGCATCTTGTATTCCCATTCAACTTCATTACCTGGTGACATTTTTCTTCTTCAGTGTTTTCATCTTTTATGGTGCAACTAATGATTGTATGCTCGCGCTTTTTGCACTTCCAGAGCGGTGATAGGTTTGCTGTGAAAGTGAGGGTCTCGGGTACATCCTCGGTGCGCATATTCTTCGAGCATTTGATCGTCAAGCTCCCCGACATGAAGGTAGGTTGTCCACTGTCTAGTCCTCCATCCATGGATGAACGTATTCAGTTTTGAGGGGTCTCGCTGAGTCCGTGTTTTTTATGATATTTTTGCATGTGTTTCCAGCCAATCTTGGAGTCAAAAGCAACTGTTGTCTGGCTCGACCGAGCTGGTCGTCCCATTCGACTCTCATCTGTTTTAAAATCAAAGCTGAATCAGTTCAGCCATTTTGAGCTCAACTGATTACGATGTTTATTTATATTAAACTTGTGACGATGATGAATTTGGGAGGAAGAAGAGAAAGAGTGTATATTTTTGTTGTATTTGATTGTTTGAGTACATGAGTATTTATACAGAGATTTGTAGCCGTTTGGCTTTATTTATTGTCTTCCTGGGAGACTACAATCGTTGTCTTGGGTATGCTAATCGGGTGCATTGGTAAGCTTCTACCTTAAATTGTCTTCAACGGTCTTCTTCTTTTAACACGCCCCCTCAAGTTGGGTCTGGAAGGGGTTGATAGATCCTAACTTGAGAAGTATGTTGGAGAAGGTCTTTCGATCTAGAGCTTTGGTGAAGATATCAGCCAGCTGATCTTTGCTTGGAACGTAGGGGACTTCTATTTGCTTTGACTGTATCTTTTCTCTAATGAAGTGACAATCGACTTCAATGTGTTTAGTCCTTTCATGGAAGACTGGGTTCATGGAGATGTGTCGTGCTGCATTATTATCACAAAACATCTTCATGGGCTTCTGAGTTGTGATCTTCATATCTTTAAGTAGTTGACTTAGCCAAATTAGTTCGCTAGTAGTTGATGCCATTGCACGATATTCTGCTTCTGCACTCGATCTGGCGACAACATTTTGTTTTTTGTTTCGCCAAGTTACCAAGTTGCCTCCCACGAACGTGCAGAACCCAGAGGTAGATCTTCGATCATGACTTCCAGCCCAGTCTGCATCAGAATATCCAATTATCGAGTTAGAGTTGTTAGGTTTCATCCAGAGACCTTGTCCGGGTGTCCCTTTAAGATAACATAGGATTCTTTTTACCAAATCTAAGTGGTGTGTGTGAGGAGTATGCATGAATTGACTTATTAAACTGACGGTGTATGTAATGTCTGGTCGGGTAACAGTAAGATAAATAAGTTTTCCTACTAATCTCTGAAATTGCCCAATGTTAGAAAGAGGGGTTCCATCTGTTGGTCCTAGTTTTTTGTTGGTTTCTATAGGAGTAGTTGAGGGTTTTGATCCTAGTTTTCCGGTTTCTTTAAGTAGGTCAAGGGTGTATTTTCGTTGGGAGAGAAATAACCCTTTCTTGGAGTATGCAATTTCTATTCCTAAGAAGTATTTCAAGTATCCTAGGTCTTTTATGTCAAACTTTGATTTCAGATATTCTTTAACTAATGCTATTTGGTGATTATTATTTCCAGTTATGATAATGTCATCGACATAGATAAGTACAATGATAGTAGTGTTATGACTATGTTTTGTAAACATGGATGCATCAGCAGAGCTTTTAACAAAACCATAATTAATGAGAGAGAAGCTAAGTTTTGCGTACCAGGCCCGAGGTGATTGTTTTAGTCCATATATAGACTTGTGAAGCTTGCATACCTGGTTCAGACACGTGGTGTAGCCAGGTGGTGGAATCATGTAAACTTCTTCTTCTAGATTTCCCTGTAAGAATTCATTTTTGACATCCATTTGAAACAAATTCCATCCTTGATTTACAGCAATTGAGAGAAGAACACGGACAGTGTTCATTTTGGCTACAGGAGCAAAAGTTTCTAAGTAATCAAGACCATAGGTCTGAGTGTAACCTTTGGTCACGAGTCTAGCCTTATATCTTTCTATTTTCCCATTGCTATGATATTTAATCTTGTAGATCCATCTACATCCAACAGGTTTGGTACCTGGTTGAAGAGGAACAAGGGTCCAGGTGTGGTTATTTTCTAGGGCTCGTAATTCATCATCCATGACTTTGACCCAATTTTGGTTGTTTATAGCCTCATGGTAATGTGTTGGTTCTTTATTTGTGTCTATTGTTCCTAGGAAGGCTTGATGTTTTTGTGAGATTTGTTGGTATGATAGAAAGTTTTGGATAGGGTATGTGGTGTGTGAGAGATAATAATCATTGAATCTGCTAGGAGGGTGAGATGGACGCGTAGATCTTCTTGGAGGTTCTTCTCCCCTTGGATTTTCTCTTCCTTCATCTCTTCTTTCGTTTTCTCCTCCGTTTTCTTCTCCCTCGCTTTCATTTCCTCCTCCGTCTTCGTTTCCTCCTCTTTCTGGGATTGCTGGTGGTGTTGTGGGTAGAAGGTTATTGTAGGTGATGTGAGGTACTAGGATAGCGGAAGCGTTTTTAGGATTGGGATTTTTGAAGAAGGTGGCTTCTTCGAAGAAGGTAACATCTCTTGAGACATAGGTTTTTTTATTTTCTGGGTCATAGCATTTGTAACCTTTTTTCCTAAAGGAATATCCCAAGAAAATACACTTGATGGAGTTGTGATCAAGTTTATCTTCCCGTTTTTTGTGGACAAAACAGGTACAACCAAAAACTCTAAGATGGTTGATATTAATTTATCTATTATACAAGATTTCTAACGGTTTTCTATTGTTTGTAGTGGGACTAGGAAGTCGGTTGATAATATAAGTAGCAGCAAGAATTGCATCGGACCAAAAAAAATTAGGAACATTAGTTTGAAAAAGAAGAGAGCGAGTGACATTTAATAGATGTCGGTTTTTTCTTTCTGCAATCACATTTTGTTGTGGTGTATTAACACAAGAGGTTTGGTGAAAGATACGTTTTTGTCGTAAAAGATTTTGAAATAGGTTGCTCATATATTCAGAGCCGTTATCAGATCTAAAATATCTAATTTTTGCGTCAAACATGTTTTCAATAAAACGGAGGAATTCGCAAAAAACAGAGTAAGCATCAGATTTGTTTTTTAACAGATAAACCCAGGTTGCTCGTGAAAAATCGTCAATAAAACTAATAAAATACCGAAAACCGTTGTAAGATTCAACAGGAGTTGGTCCCCAAATATCAGAATGTATCAATTCGAAAGGCATAAGAGTTTTGGTGCTAGAATTTTGAAAAGGTAAGCGAGTTTGTTTAGCAAAACGACATATATCACATAATAATTCATTTCTAAAGGAGGGAAAAAAACATCTTAATATACTTGATGATGGGTGACCCATCCTTTTGTGCCATAGAATATGGTTGTTTAGGGTATGGGTATGAAGTGCTTTTTCGTCTGTTTCTAGAACATAAAGACCATTCGTGAGGATGCCCTTACCAATCATCCTCCCTGAGATACGATCCTGAAAAACAACATTATTAGGAGCAAATATAACATCACAATTGAGATTTCTGGTGATTTTGGCTACAGATATAAGATTAGTATCTAGATTAGGTACATATAAAACATCATTTAGGGTGTTGTTAAGTAAGTTGATTTTCCCGATTCCTTTAATTGGTATCTTGTTTCCATTTGCTACTGTTACAAATTTATTTACTAAACTTAGATTTTTAATATTACTAAGTATTGTTGGATCTCCAGTCATGTGGTCGGTGGCTCCGGTATCGATTTTCCACGATTTGTTATTGAATTTAGTTGTTAAACCAGAGAAAACAGTAAAATCCGAAAAATTTAATTTACCTAAGGAATTACCAGTTGCATGGGGGTTGTTTTGCAAAAGGTCATTAAGCTGGCCCACCAGACTTTTTAAGTGAAGTGGGTTAATGGTAGAATCCGGATTACCATTACCAGATCCGAATGGGCTGGATCCGACCGAAGTTATATCCGATCGGGTCGGGTTGGAAGATCCGACAAGTTGCTGAATATAAAACGCGGAGTTATCCGCATAACCGGTAGGGTTTTGTGTTTTTTCTTTGTGTCGGTTGCTATTCCGGAGTATGCGTGTGTTGTGGTCGCCGCCTCCGAGCAGGCTGGTGTTGCCACCGGCGACTCCTTCCACCAAGTTGGCTTTTGTGTTTCTCTCGTTTCTTTGTGGTCTGAGATGGGGAAAGAGGAACCAACACTGATTTCTGTTGTGTCCTTGCTTTTTACAGTTGTCGCAGTGTTCGGTGTTTTTGTTTCCGAACCTTTTTTTTACTCCTCCCTGAGCCTGGTTCCGACCGACGATGAAGGCTTGGTTGTCCGCGTTGTTGTTCTGATTTTTCATCGTGTTTCTCCGCGTTTCTTCCCGCTGAATGAGGCTTGTGATGTGTGGAAGACTGGGGAGATCCGTCGCCATGAGTATTTGAGACCGAATAGTCTCGTAGCTCGGATCTAAACCCACCAGAAACTGGTAGATTTGATTTTGCTCTTGCCGGTTTTGGATGATTTTTGGGTCTGTGGTGGGTGGTTCGTATATTCTGAGCTCATCCCACCTTCTTCTGAGGGTACCGAGGTACTCGGTGATTGAAGTCCCGTGTTGTTGTGTTTGTGCGATTTCTTGCTTGATCTTGAAGATGTGTGCGAAATTTTCTGTCTTTCCGTAGTGGTCTCGAACAGAGTCCCACAGATCTTTTGCACTGTCTTTATATATGAAGATTTCGGCGATGTTTGCATGCATGGAGGCAATGTGCCACGACATCACTTGGTGATCCGAGGTTTGCCACTCCTCTTGCATTTTCTCGTTCGCGTCTTCTTCTGGTTTTGGGATTTTCCCGGTGATGTGGACAAGCTTCCCTCTGCCGCTGAGGGATAGCGTGACCGCGCGAGACCAAGATAAATAGTTGGTCTCGTTCAGAGGTGTTGTGACGAGGCGATGAGGATTCATCACTCCGGTTTGATTTCCGTTGCTGTCCGACATTCTTTTTTTTGTTGTTCTCTTCCTCCTTGGGTTAGGATGTGGGTGTGCGGTGACCTTCAACCCCCTTGGATGAGGTGAGGCCTATGATGAGATGTGGGAAGATCTGAGGCGTATAGATCAGCACTCTGATACCATATTAAACTTGTGACGATGATGAATTTGGGAGGAAGAAGAGAAAGAGTGTATATTTTTGTTGTATTTGATTGTTTGAGTACATGAGTATTTATACAGAGATTTGTAGCCGTTTGGCTTTATTTATTGTCTTCCTGGGAGACTACAATCGTTGTCTTGGGCATGCTAATCGGGTGCATTGGTAAGCTTCTACCTTAAATTGTCTTCAACGGTCTTCTTCTTTTAACAATTTATTTTCTAAGCAGCAATTTCAGTTGTGGGTCTTCACTATATTCTGTATTTCAAATTTTAATTGGAAGTTTGCTTTGTGTGCTTAATGTTTCAGGGAAGTGTTGTTACACCCCTGTATGCAAAACAACTTTATCCACTAATATTTATTGTTTTGGTTACTGTTTGTTACACCCAACGGTACGTACTGAACTGGTCAACGCGTCTAACACTAATCTTTACCATGTGTTGTAAGATTATGCTATGCTAAATTATGTTAAGTGAAATTTGTTAATGTAATGTGTATGTTATCAATAACAGTAAATTAGTTTTGAATTGTTATCAAGAACCGAAAACTGTCAAACAATCCACGATTGGCGGATTGGGTGGCAACATCGGTTGTTTACGGTTCACTGGTTCAAATCGTTAACCTTTTAGTCGGGTCGGATCACGGACCCGTTCAAGTGTGATCGAACGGCTGCTGATGCTAGATTTAAATGGGCCCCAAATTCGAGGGTGCCGTGTAAGTTGGATCCAAGGGTCCACGTGCGTTCGTTTCAGCTTTAGGCAATTGAATTGGTTACTGAAGTTTAGCTTCAGTTGTTTATTTTATATAAAAATCTTTAGCTTAAGTTCTTCGATTCTTGTTGTTTTTTGTTACATTCTAAGGAGACGATCCATCAAATAATGACAACAAAATCAAGTAAAGGCCACAAAAGCGAGAGTTCAGAGTCCAAGAGTTTCAAGAAGATACATGCAACAATTTGGTATTAGGGGCAGTTACAAAACAACCAAGGAGATGAGGAGATACAAGATCTGAATCAAATTTAACATCGAATTTGAACCGGATGTAATAGTAAGATACAACTAGGAGTGTTCTGGGTAAACTACACAAAAATAGTTAAAGAGTAATAACGAGCATCTTACGGTTTACAATAAGTAAAAAGTAAAATGTTACGATTTGAAAATTTAAAAACACCTACTATCGTACAGATTACTGTAAATTACCTCATTTACATTTTCCAATTTCTCGTAAAGAGTTGGAATTAATTTGTGGTACATGATTTGGTCATTGGTGTTGAACATGACATTGAACCAACCCATGACACATTTTGTCGTAGACGATGAGTAGCTAGTTTTTTCCGGTAACCACTTCTACTTAGATTATAGGCAGGTTGTGATTCTACTCGTGTTAAATTTTTGGTTCGTCTACCACCTCAACAAAACTTAAGCACTTAGGTAAATGGTAGTGAATCCAACTCTATTATAGAGTGTTGTATACTTTTTGTGTTTAGCAATGTGAGATTATTTTCTCAACACTCCCCCGCACGCGTGACCGGGATAATTTTTCTCCGTGTCTACGCGTGAACAATATATGTTGGAGTGAGCCCCACAGGTCAATCAACCTGCTCTGATACCATGTTAAATTTTTGGTTGGTCCACCACCTCAACAAAACCTAAGCACTTAGGTGAATGGTAGTGGATCCAACTCTATTATAGAGTGTTGTACACCTTTTGTGTTTAACAATGTGAGACTATTTTCTCAACAAAACGACAAGTGGTCTACACTGTTTACACTAGAACATTTGACGTGCAGAACAGAATTCGAACCTTCGACATCTGGCTCATCGTAACCACACTACACTACTTACCGGGGACTCGACTGTTGGAATTGGTTTATAATTGTTGATACAAGAATTTTGGGAGAATCGGTCGACCGGAACTTAAGTCACGGTCGACCGAATTACTCCAGGAGCCACGGGACTCGGAACAGATCAAGGATCGGTCGACCGGTTCTAGGAATTCGGTCGACCGAAAAACGACAGGAGTTGCAACAACATGCAGATCGGTCGACCGGTGTTGGACACGCAGTCGACCGAAAACGTCCAGGAGCTTCAGGCGTTATTCAGCAACGCGGAACGATCGAATGGCTTGGGGCGAGCGGTCGGCCGAATGAAGGCAGTTACGCGAACTAACAGAAGATCGGTCGACCGATGGGGAATTCCGGTCGACCGTTTTCAGGCAGTTATGCACGATCTGAATTATTCTCTGTACGAATTTAACCCATTATAAATAGGTTTTTTGTCATGATCTTGTAACACAACATACAATACTTATTTCATTGAGAGAGATTAGGCTAGAGAGAGATCTAGAGTGCTTTGAGAGACATATTGCTTCCAATCGTTTGTAATCTCAGAGACTTCTCTTGTTTGAGAAGAGCTTCAAGGAAAGGAAACCCGCAAAAGACCCCCCAAGGACGTAGGCATCTTGCCGAACATTGTAAAATCACGTGTGTCGTGGTTTGCTTCAGGTGTGTTGTGTGATTGCTTGCTTTTTCATCTTATTTGTGTTTACTTGTTGCGTTGAGATTGCGAGAGAATCAGAACTTATTATTCTGCCGTTAATATTTTATATTTCGTGGTGCGTGTAATCTGTGTCGTGCTAGTGCATCTTAGATCCTCACACAACATCGACACGTAAGTTAGCTAGTTAGCTGAGCAAGGCGATAAAACCAACAAAATGCGGCACTCGCCGGCGATGCCAATCTCCTCCCTTCCCATCATGGCGTCACACGTCTCTCGTCTAGTCTCCCCTGCGCACGTGCTCCCCCCACTCCCACGTGCCGTCTTCCGCCCCACCCAATTCCACCTCACTACTCCCCACGCCGTTCGCCTCCGGACCGCCGCTTCCCAGACCTCTCCTCCCTTCGACCTTCCGGGAGGCAAATAGTACTTTCTCTTTTCCCCTCTCAAACTATAAAACCCCAAAGAAAGATTTCATCTTTTTGGTTGGTGTACATGTTTGCAAAGGATGAGGGAGTTCTTCGAGACGGAGCTTAAAGTGCGGGATTACGAGCTCGATCAGTATGGGGTTGTTAATAATGCCGTCTACGCCAGTTATTGTCAGCATGGTGAGCATTTCCTTACCTTCGGCCCTTTTTATTTCCACCCTAGGGTTCTTCTTCTTCTTCTTCTTCTTCTTCTTCTTCCTCTTCTTCCTCTTCTTCTTCTTCTTCTTCTTTTCTTTCGGTTTACTCATCGAAAGACAACTTTTAGCCTTGCTCTGGTAATGATCGTCTAGTCGATTTTTAAGGGCCTTTCGGTTGATGTTTCTCGATTGGTCATTGCATTGTGATTGATAAATTTGCGTGAATATGTTGTCGATTAAGTGGCTGCTTGATTTGATAACCGTGAATGTTGCATTGTTGTAGCTTCAGAAATATACTCCTTGGTGGCTGACGTATTAATTCTAGGATTTCGGTACCATACAGGAACTTGGAATTGTTACCGGATTAGGTTTTAGTGAGAAATAGATGATGTATCCATCAATAGGAGTGGCATATGTAGACGATAAGAAAATATCCTTTACTAGTTAGGACTCCTTTTTTTTGTAGCTGCAATATAATGCTTAAGAAAAAGCAGGTAGACCCACAAACTCAAAATGCTGACAGACCGCACAATAAGTTGTAATAAGGAGAAATTATACGACAATGGAATCTCTAAATTGCCAAATCTTTTCATAAAACCACAAGAACACCATCATGTAGACCTAACGAAGATGTTCACATGATGAGCATATTGTCCCTTTGGAGTGTGGACAATTATCTGATTTAATTAATTATAGAGTCTATTCACGAGGATTTGCATGAAAGGCAATAATGGAACTGTTATATCTAGTTCCCTTGTGCTTTTTTCCATGGCAATTACAAGTTACTAAGAGAAGGGAAAAACTTTATATATTAAAAAGAAAAGTATCATGTAGTCTAACGAAGAGTATGAAGTGTTGCAAAATCATGTCCAACGAAAAGCTAAAATCTCAACGATTTAATGATACCCGGAAGCGAAGTAGCAAGTGGGGCAAGTGGTCGAACAACAAGTGGGGCAAGTGGGCCAGTGAGTAGGAGCACAGAATGAGACACGGCAGCAATGAGTGACCAAGAGCCCGGACCAGTCATGATTAAGAAACCTCTGGGTTGAAAGCAGCAATGAGTCTCCGCTAACAAGTGAGCCGCAACATTCTCCTGAAACTTTTTCACCATCGGTCCCTTGATCCGCATGGTGGCAGTCACTCGGTCCAGCACCGCCCGAGTAGACATGGCCCTCAAAGATGAGCGTTCCGCTAATTCCAGATCTCGTACATTGTTGCCGCTAACGCCAGCCGCGTCCATGCGTACTCCAAGCGCGTGAGCTGTGTACTGGCATCATTGTTCACACGTCTCAACTCATGCGCAAGATCTTGTTCCTGATGATAGACACGATGGACGAAATTAAGTTTGAGTCTGGGGCTTTATTTAGGCAGTCAGGAAAACTTTGATGTTAATAGAACGTCGAAAGTCGCTTAGCTATTCTGTGAGTCTTCGAATTTAGCGATGACTTGGTTGCTAGCAGAAAGGGATTGAGCGCATGAAGCAGCAACGACATATCATATAAAGGGGTTTATCGGCAATCCATATCATTTTGACTTCACTCAAGCATCTATTGTGAACTCCAGGCGGCTGGGCTTGGTAATCGTTCGGGTAGGCATGATAGCTCAAATGAATGATTGGATGAAGCAGCGGTGAAAGCATTATGGGGATCATAATCAGCCTATCAGGATCCAGTTTTTTGGTTGGTGTGGGAGTAGGTGCCTCTGGCAGAGCATCCGCTCGGTGAACCGGATCAACCACTTAGGCAGGGTCTACTTGTACTTGTGTTGGATTCTCCCTGCATACGTAACCATCAACGACTAAAAACAAGGCTTAGACTTTTTTGCATCAACCAACCGAACGAGTGTATGATCGAATACGGAACCAGTTATTGTAGTCTACGGTTCAAGTATTGAAGATCCTGGTGCAGGAACTTGAGTAGGTCCATTTCCGGTAGTACATGTAGGGGCTGGTGTAGAAATCGCAACCAAGGGTGCTTGCAGATTAGAGTTTATAGTTCTAGTAGTTGCATAGTAGTTAGCTAGTGCAATCGCTCTTTCAAGCGTAGTGGAAAGCGAAGACTTCAACTAGTTCTTCCAAGCCTGGGACTTCGAGAGAAGAGTTCAATGCCTGCGAATAGCCTTGGAAGTCAACAAGGAAAGCCAGCAAGCACCACTAGTCATTTTAAATTCAAGAAGATCTGGTATATGCTAGTATTTCTTCACCTGTCTTGGTTTTGAATTTTAAAAGTTAAATTATCTGATCTGATAATTTCTAGCCTAATCTAATTAATCTGGGATTGAGCTGCTTTGGTGTAGATCATCTATCTGATAAGTGCCTTTACTTAGGTCGTCATGAGTTTCTCGAAGCAATTGGTATAAGTGCAGATGATGTTCGCCTTACTGGGGAGTCGCTTGCATTGTCAGATCTGTCCCTCAAATTCTTAGCACCCTTAAGAGTACGAAACTCAGTTATTGTGCTTTATGCATTCATATCTACTCTATGACCTGCTGCACCTTTCTTTCATTTTCCTATGAGACATTTCTTGTCCCTGGATTTTTTTCCTTGAGCAAAACCTTGTTGTCAGATGGGTCGCTTGCCTGAACGATATTGTCTCTGTTTTGATAATTTGCGCTCTCCGGATTTATGTAGGTAGTCAGCATTATTTTTTCTAATCTACTTAGACTGCAACTAATGATTATAAACATCTTGCACAGCCAGAGCGGTGATAGGTTTGTTGTGAAGGTGAGGGTCTCAGGTACCTCCGCTGTGCGTATGTTATTCGAACATTTGATCTTCAAGCTCCCCAACCTAGAGGTAGGTTTTCCTCAGCTTAGTCTTTCATCCCAAATACGAACATAATCATTTTTTGGGTTCTGACTATGAGATGATGTTCTTGATACATTTGCATATTAAGCCAATCTCGGAAGCAAAAGCAACTGCAGTCTGGCTTGACAGAGCTGGTCGTCCAATTCGCATCCCATCTGATTTAAAATCAAAGCTGGTTCAGTTCATCTGTTCAGAGCTCAATTGATGATGTCTATTTTTTACTCGGCAATTTTAGCTGTGGTTTTCCAATTTATGTTTTCATAGGACCATCGGTTATCTTAGAAAAAACATTTGGTGAACACTAGATTCTGCTTTTACATCACATCTTAATTTGAAGCTTGATTTGTAATGCTTGTTTTTTTCGCTGCGTTACAGCTTTATGGTTGTATCTATTATTGTTTATTTGCAGCCCAAACACAGATATGTACTATTTGTTCGCATCGCATCCTTAACCAACATGAAACATAAGATTTGGTGTTCATGTAGTAGCTACTAGTTAGGTTATAGGCGTATAGATTTCAGGTGGCACTAGTAGACAAGGTTATACTAAATTATATATGTGAAATATCACGATAGATACTAAATTATATACTAAATTGATTTCAGGTAAGAAAAAATATCACGATAGATAGCAGCACAGGGTTCTCAACCAGCAATAAAGATTATACTAAATTATATATGTGAAATAAATAATAGTAAACGGTAATGTGTTTTGTTCTAAATCATGAGAAAATAGTCTTAAGTTGCTAAAACAAAGATTATCCTATAAGTTACCCCCACATAATTGGGAAACAAAAAATTTAATTTTATATTTTATATGATGTATTGATGTACATATGGTAAAATAACTAAAATCAATATGTTGTAAGAATGACATGGTTAGAATATCAAATAAATTTATATAAGATGTGTATATATTATGTAGTATAATGTTTGACATTATATATGATAATATATTAAATAATATAATGTGATCCGCAACATTATAATGTACAAGTTTGCTAAAACCCCATAAATCATATTTTGTTTGATATTGATTTAAAATTTGATAAAGTCAAAAACAGTAAAAAAAACGGTCAAACGGTTTTCGGGAATCGGTCGATCAAATTTAACAATAACTTTTAAATTCGGAAACAGTCGACCGGCTGGACGTGTGGTTCTCGGTCGAAAATAACTGGAACTTTTTCTATTTTAAAACGGTCTACCGGTGTGGGTTGTGATTCGACTGAAATTATCAGGACCTTTCTTGGTAGGGATTCGGTCGACTGACTAGGAACACATTCCAGTCAAAAGTGTCGATTTTACAATCGAATGGTCGACCGTATCTACACGATTTTACTTGAATTAATAAGAGAATTTTTTTGATCATGGGTTGGAATTGTTCCAATTCGGTCAGAGGAGGTTAATGGATAGATACGTGTCGAAATATGATTAGTTTTTGGGAGCTAAAAACAATAGATTATGTGTAAATGGGTTACACATGATGTGGGATGGATGAAGCCCTATAAGTAGGTCCCTCATCTCCCCATTGTTGAGATATATGAATCCAAAATTCTTCTCTCCATATTTCTCCACCAAATTCATCCAAAAATTTCCTTGTTAGTTGAGTGTTTAAGAGATTAAATTCTCAGGAGCATCAAATGGGTAATTAGCTAGATTCTAGCCTTGATTTTGAGATTGATTGGTTAGCTTCGATCTTTAATCTTGTTTAGAGTTTGGTAAACACTTAGAGGAATTCCGATGCGATCTGACATGCAACACATCTCCTTATTGGTAAAAGAGATTCAATAATCTCATAGGCATGATCTTTTCTACATATTTTAATATTAAATAGTTAATTACATATATTGAAATACAATAAGGAATTTCATGCATGTAAAATTGTTGAAAAATATGAAAATCGATCCTAAATGTTTTTTAATTTTTTTAAAACATACACAAGTATATGGTAAGAAATCCTACAGTGGTATCAGACTTTTTTGTTCATATTTACAATGATTAAGTTATTTTAAATATTTAGTTTGTCAATCACTTAATTGAATAACTCAGTTTTTTTTCGTTTTTTGTGTCCTTTTTCATCGAAAAAGTGGACTAGTGGGCGGTTAGGTAGAGACATGAACCCATAACCACCTCAACGAACTCACATATGAATGAGACGTTCAGGCTCTATATCTTAAATAACAACACAAATGAACTAGCAGGAAAATCCAAACATACTGTAATATTTGTCCTGCGAACCTTATTCTACTTATCATGATTAATATTCTTTTAGATGAGGAAAATGCTGACATTTGCATTCCAAGGAATTTGTAATATGGGTCAATTTGAATTTATTTGAAAATCTTATATTCTTTGTGGTCGAAATCATGCTTTCGAATAAGGGTACATAATTTGCAGTACTAGTTTGATAGATAAAAACGATGGCAACATTGTGACCAGTCGGCTTCATGTCTGCTACATCTCCACTAAGCAAACATATTTTCCCATTCACAACCACATGTCCATGGTTCATTTTATGTTTTCAGATAATAGCTAATTTCCTGTCACTTACTGTTCGAAGAATTCTTACTCTGATTTGACCTTAACTCTGATGTAAGTGGCTAATTTGCTTGGGTACACCTCAAAATGTGTACAATGACCGAAATACACTAGCGTTTTCATTATTTACTTATGTGCACATATATTTTGAACATTATTGCTTGCATACCTTTGGGCTATCTGTGGGCCCGACAAATGACCTATGTTGTGTGCACTCTGTCAACGGCGTGACGAAATCGTTGGCTGGTTAGTACTGATCGGTTACTTAACGGAGGTTGTTAAGTTTAGTTTAGGTTATTAAGCTGAATACAAATAAATTTCCAATGGACATTTAAGTCGAACCTGAGTTGAACCATGTCAGAAATTTAGACTCGACCAAATCCCCAAAATCACCCTAATTTGGCTAAACCCCACATTCCCTCCCCCCCCCCCCCCCCCCCCCCATTCTTCCTCGACCGAACCCTAACTCTCGCCACTGAAATCCAATTTGCAATTTCTACCCCAACGAGGCCAGTTGGCATCCCGATTTTGAATCCATCACCCTAATCCTCATCACCAATTCCCCCACGTCAGGGAGAATCACAATATTTGAGGCTGAAGAAGTGGAAACAACAAAAGTGCGGTCGAGCATCCAAAAGAGTCGATGGTTCACACTAGGAGTGGGTTGGTGGGGAAACGACGTTAGTAAATAGTTCCCCCTTGATTTGTTGACATTTTCTTCCTTCCATCTTGACTTTAGTTTTATTCGATTTGAAAAAAAAAATCACGATTCTGGACTGATCTTGGACACATTATGGACTGATTCTCGACACAATTTTGAACTAATGTTGGATTGATTATGGACTGACTCTGGACACGATTCTGGACTGATTCTGCACACATTACAGACATCTTTGGACACGATTCAGGACATAATTTTGGCTAACTTTGGACTGATTCTGGACTGACTCTAGACACGATTCTGGACTGACTCTGGATACGATTCTGGACACAATTTTAGACTAACTTTGGATTGATTCTGGACACAATATGGACATGATTTTGGACTTGTTTGTAATGTACAAGGACTGAATTGAAAATCAGGAGGGACCTAAGTCCCATTTTTACTGGAATGGTATATCTTATCACAGACATTGCCATAACTTTCCTTAACAATTTTGCATGATCTATTTCTTTCTCAGTTAAAATGGGTGAACTTGTTATAGACTTTCTTTCTTCAAGTTGACTTTAATCATCTTTTCCTTACCAGTTCTGCATGATCTATTTCTTTCTCAGTCATAATCGATGAACTTGATATAGACTTTCTTTCTGTAAATTACAAAATTAAGGGTTTAAGGTTGTTGTAACATGTTTGGATGTAGCTCTGGTACTGTAGCTGTTAGAACCCAAACCTTGATTAGGGGGTTAATCCGGGTTTAGGGGTGTGGGTTGCATGGGAAAGGGGCGCGTGAACAGTGGGGTCGTGGGAGGTATGGGTCGTGGGTAGGGTGATGGTGTAGGGTTATGGTGAGGTGAGAGGGGTGGGTTTTTATAACGAAAATCTCTATCCCTCTCTCTTCCATTCGTTGCTCCCTCTCACTCACTCCTTCCCTTTCCTTGCTGACGACCAGAGGAGGAGGCACCGGCGACGGAGGAAGGTGCTCGTGCGGGGGAGGTGCTGCGCGTGCTCGAGGTCTATCGGAGGCGACGTGCGTGAGCGAGCTCCGGCGGTTCGTCGTCGTTGGTTGAGGTATGTCAACTTGATAGTGTGATTTTGTGGTTCCTAACCCTCGTGGTAGGGTTGTGTTGGTCGGACGGGGAGGTCGGAGACCTCTTCGACGTTGCTTCCGTGAGAAACATCGGCTGGCGCGAGGTGGAAGACGACCAACGGTCGACCGGTCCCTTTGGGCGGTCGACCGAATGTAGTGTTTTTGCCCGACTTTAACCTTCACCGGTCGAACGATGCCTGGTGGCGGTCGACCGGTAGTGCATATTGCTGGTGAGTTGGGACATTTCTGCCTGTTGTCGGTCGACCGGTTCCTTGGGTCGTTCGACCGGAACTTAAGTGTACTGAGTAGATTTGCATGTTTTGTTCGACCGATTGTATATTGCGTTCGACTGATTGTATGTTGTTTGACCGTTGGAGGTTTGCGTTCGACCGATTATATGACTTAGAATAATAGGTTGACCTTGTCTGTTTTCGGTCGACCGAGACCCCTGAGTCGGTCGACCGATAGAATTGAATTTAATGTTGACCAGACTCCGGATTTTGACCTCGTTCGGTCGACCGGTTTTAGACCCTTGTTCGACCGTTGGGGATTGTGTTTTGAGAGCAGCGGTAGACCGTGTTAGGCGTACGGCCGACCGATTCCTTTCGGTCGACCGAATCACCTCTTTCGGTCGACCGTTTGGGCCCAGAACAGAATTCCAGGTTCCCATTTTGAACGCCAACTTTGTCCACGGAAACCCGTGTCCTCGCCTTGTGCGTGAGCCGAGACGTGACGGTAGGCGCGTGATGCGTGCCTGCCCAGGGACCGCCGTTGGGAAGAGTGTGGGTGTTCGGGACGCGTCACCTCCGTGTATGGACCGTGACTTGGGATGGATGGTTGGGCACTTTGTAGTATAGCAGGCCTGAGGGATCGCGGATCCCAGTGTTGATGTTTGTGCGGGCACGCAACTGGCGTTGGGTGAGGTGACTACCGGCCCACGGGCTACGGAGGTCGCTGCCCTGCTTTTATAGCGGCGTGGTTGGTGTTTGCGGCTCGAGGAGCCTGATGACCTGGCAGACTTCGGTCTGGACCTGTCCGATGTTGTGTCGGACGTTGTGATGGACCACCGAGGTTGTGCCGACGATGATGATTGTTGGGCCGAGGCTGTTCCGGCTCTGTTGATTCCTCGACTGGGCACCTATCGAGATGTTGTTGTTATACCTTCCGGGCGACGGCCCCGTTGGTCCATGTGGCTCCGACCACTGAGATTTGCAGATCTGTATTCTATCGGCGCACAGGCGTGACAGAGGCTCCCTGCCGAACCCTTGAGTAGTGTAGCCGCGTGTGGGGGTGCGATGTCGCATGTTGTAAGGCTGCATGTGCCTGCAGTAGGTCTCCTCGGGAGACTCGTTGTTGACTGTCGGACTGATGTCCTGTTTTACCCTTCGGGGGAACTGTTTTCCATTTCTGTTGATGTCATGACACGCTACTAGTATGATAGGTTCATTTGTGTAATGCATGCATATAGGTGAGTTGACATACGGGGTTTCCTTCTGGAAACTCAGGCATTGTTGTTGCATCTTTTTCAGGACCGCAGTAGGTCCAGTGGGGTGGTGATCGGCGGGGGCGCGCAGTTGGAGTCGGATCCTCTAGTCTGACCACTGAGGTCAACATGATTACGTTTATCTTCCTTTGTTGTTTTGTTGTAATCATGTATTCATTTTGGCAAACTCTGATGTATTCTGGTGCACCGCTATTTGTTTATGAGAAGTAACAGTTCTGCCTTTGATTATTGTGCTCTTTGTCTTGATTATGAATTTTTAAATTTTCCGCTGTATCGGGATGTTACAGTAGCAGCTTCCAGAGCAAGAGCAGCTACCAAGAGTTAATTCCAAACGTAGTCTTAGTGACCTATCACACCCCGAAGTTCTGTGGCCTGTGTCAAATATACGAAATCCTTTCCCTAGAGGTTAGGAAGAGTAGATTTCTTACCTTCGGCATGATTTCTATGTTTAGACCTATCGAATTTAATATTGTGTCAGAGCTAGTATTAACATGCATGTAGGCGGCCAGTCACAACTATCTTGCTTTCGTACCAATACAAAGATAATCAAATTAACGTTTGCAGAGAAGTCTATTTTTCCTTGAAAGCATTATGAATTTTTAACTCCGAACGTGTAATCTCATTTTCGGATCGGTTGACAAATCCAAAATTAAAGGATCTACCAATATTTGTGGTTGACCACCTACAGTGAAAATATAAGTGAGGGATCAATCGATTTTATTTTTATTTTTCATTTTGGAAACCCCACGGTGGTACAGCGACTACACTAACGTGTAATGCCACTTGCATTTGCTTCCGGACTTCCAGTTAGAAGTTATAAAAAATTTATTCTTCGTTTGGTATTGTTAGAGGGGAAAGAATATGCTTAGGACGTAGGAAATTTTGTTTTGGATTAAAAGTCAAGAATTTTATTATTCAGACGCCCTATGCTGACTGACCTATGTTAGTAATTAATAAACCCTCACTAATTCACAGGTCCAGTGAAATCACAAAGAAGTAGCATCTTAGAGATCTAATATTAATATAGATCTGATATATCTTTGATCTTCTCTTTACGACAGTTGATACGTTATTAGTCCAAAAGAACTCGTTGACTTGAGTCATAAAACCATATTTTACTAGAAATTAAAAAAAAACAATGACTAAAGCGACGAACATGGGACCATAATTACTTAATGTCACTTGTTTGCAGCCTTGCTAAAAAGTCTTGGAGTAGATGTGTACAACAATATATATATTAATTTACCTTCACTTGTTTTAATGGTCGTTTGGACAAATCAACTTCCTTCTTTGGGTGGATTGCGAATGTGAGTCCTTGGAAGTTAATTAAGCAACAAATGGATCGATCTCTTACGGTTGATGGATTAAACTTACATGTTAAAAATTGTGATGCTGTATAAGAGTAACCAAACCCAATGGATACTCAAAATTAAAAATAAACTTTGTGAGGAAAAAAATTAATGATAATTTATGTGATTTGAGTACTAAAACAAATCAGCCTCATCTACTTTACGTGTAATAGAAGCTGAAAGTTATGTAACGTGGAGTTGACATGGATCATTAGTTGAATATTCTTCCTCAAGCTTGAGTTTTTGGCACTATCCAAATATGTGCAATTGTACATGTTAATAAAATTGTATAGTTAAGGTTGAATTAAGCCTGATTACGATTTTGTCTTAATGTAACTCAATTAGTGATGTATAAGATCATACTAAACGCGCGGTTGCCATCGATCCTACTCACTTGTCACCGGCCAAAAACGTGTGGACTGGAATTTTTAGATTTTCTGATTTGAGTTTTGAAGTTTGAATGCTTCAAACCTTACAACTGGATTTATCTAAATTTTGTATTCTTATTATTAGTGCCAACCCTTTTGTGGGAGTGATATATTAGCTTATTAAGGTTGCAATTTAAGGGAACAAATAGAAACAAACAATATAACAAAGAGATAAAAAAACATTCATTATATTTCATTTATTAGCAACGTATATAGAGAGAATAAAAAGGCAGTGTTATGTCCCTAAACCCTTTTAGTGTGCTAATGGGTGGTTAAGGAGGTGGTTTTCATGGGAAGGGGTGCAACACAGTTGTGTGCATGGGAAGTTGGAGGAGGTGAGGTGATGGGGGTGTAGTGTAGGGGTTGGTTACTGTGGACTCGGGTTTTGTTGGGTTTAAGAAGAAGAATTTGTTCTCTCTCTCATTTGATCTCTCTCACTCTCATTCTTTCCCTTCTTCCGGCGAAACAGAGGCTGCGGAGACGACTCCGGTGGTCGGTGAAGAGCACGGTCGTCCCTGTGTGAGGCGTGCAGAGGTGGACGCGCGAGGAGGTGACAGAGGCGCGAGCGAGGCCCCGACGGATTTCGTTGCTTCTTCGAGGTCTGTCGGCTTCTTAGTGTGATTGTGTGGTTCACCCTCGTGGGAGGGGTGTGTTGGTCGGTCGGGGGAGGTCGGAGACCTCTCCGGCGGCATGTTTTGCGTAAATCCTCGGCTGACGTGAGGTTGAAGACGACCAACGGTCGACCGGGTTCCTTTGGGTGGTCGACCGATGTAATGTATTTTACCCGACTTTAACCATCACCGGTCGAACGATGCCTTGTGGCGGTCGACCGGTAGTGCGTTTTGCTGGTGAGTTGGGATTGCCTATCGTGTTTCGGTCGACCGGTTCCTTAGGTTCGTTCGACCGGAACTTAAGTGTACTGAATAGAGATGCATGCATGTTCGACCGTTTATTGTTATGCGTTCGACTGTTATATGATTTAGAACTGCTAGGATGTCGTGGATTTTTCGGTCGACCGGGACCCCTGAGTCGGTCGACCGGTAGTATTGAATTGATGTTGACCAGACTCCGGAATTTGACATTGTATCGGTCGATCGGTTTTAGATCTCTGTTCGACCGTTGAGACTTAGGTTTTGCGCAGAGAGTTCGACCGTTGCAGACTTTTGGTCGACCGAACCTTTCATGGGAACGGTCGACCGGGTTGCCTCTTTCGGTCGACCGTTTGTTTACAGAACTGAATTCTCAGTCCTTTTTAGGATGCCAACTCTGTCCACGGAAACCCGTGTCCTCGCCTTGTGCATGAGCCGGGAGGTGACGGTGGGTGCGTACGCGTGCCTGCCCAAGGACCGTCGTGTGGAAGAGTGTGGGTGTTCGGGACGTGTCACCTCCATGTATGGATCATGACTTGATGTGATAGATTTATTGGACTCATTGTAGAGTAGCAGGCCTGAGGGATCACAGATCCCAATGTATGATGATTGTGCGAGCACGCAACTGTTGTTGTGTGAAGTGACTACCGGCCTGGATGGCTACGGAGGTCGCTGCCCTGCTTTTATAGCGGCGCGATTGGTGTTTGCGGCTCGTGAAGCCTGATGACCTGACAGATTTCGGTCTGGAGCCGTCAGATGTTGTGCCGGATGTATTGATGGATCACCGATGTTGTGCCGGTGATGCCGCCGATGTTGTTTCGGCGACGATGATTGATGGGCCGATGTTGTTCCGGCTATGTTCCTTAGATGGGCACCTACTGAGATGATGATTGATGGACCGACCGAGCGACGGCTCTGTTGGTGTGGTTTCGACCAAGAAGTTACAGATCTCTTTCTTATGGCGCGGACTTGGCGGATGTTCCTTGCCGAACCCTATGATTAGTATAGCCGCGTGTGGGGAGTGTCACGTCTTGTTCCGTTAGACCGTATGTGCCTACGGTAGGTCTCCTTGGGAGACCCGATGATGATTGTCGAACTGATGTCCTGTGTTACCCTTCGGGGGAACTGTTTTCCTTATTGTTGATGACATGACATGCTACTAGTATGATATGTTCATTTGTACTACTGCATGCATATAGGTGAGCTTGACATACGGGGTTTCCTTATGGAAACTCAGGCATTGTTGTTACATCTTTTTCAGGACCGCAGTAGGTCCAGTTGGGTGGTGATCAGCGGGCGCGCGTATCTTGGGATCGGATCCTCTCTTTCAGACCACTGAGGTCGACATGATTACTTTTATCTCCCTTTGTTGTTCTGTTGTAATCATGTATCGTTTTGAAAAACTCTGATGTAATATGGTGCACCGCTTATATGTTTTATGAGAAGTAACAGTCTCGTCTATGATTATTGGTCTCTGTTATATTGATGATAATTTTTAAATTTCTGCTGTTTCGGGATGTTACAGGTAGAGTTACTAGAGTAAGAGGACAGGATACTTATCTTATTTACATTTTTTACAACGTGGATAAAAATCCAAAACGTTCTAAACGAAACATGACCATTCTAATTATTTGATAATATAGAAATTTATTCTCCCAATTAAAGTCATTCATACGTTAATTTATATATATTATATATACTTTCGGATTCAAAACTACTGGTGAAATCCGACAGTAAAATGCTCATTGAACAACTACGAAAACTCATACATAATACACCAAATAAAGTGCTTATAAAGTATTTGTGATAACCTAATCCTTGATTAGGAAAAGCCTTAGAATTAGGGGGTAATTAGCATGGGAAGTTGAAGAGAATGATGGGTTTAGGGTGATAGGTAGGGGTCGGATACTGTAGCTAGTATTAGGTTTTGTTTAAAAAGCCAAAACTCACATCTCTCCTCTCTTGTTGCCTCATTTCGTGTTTTCCCACCCAAAACTAGGGGTGAAAACGGAGCGGATACGAAGCGGATGTGCCAGTATCCGAATTCGTATCCGTTTTTTTTTCTCGAATCCGAATCCGAATTCAAATCCGATCGAATGTATGAGAAAGGGATCCGAATTCGTATCCGTCGAATTCGGATCCGAATTCGAATAAATTTGCATCCGAATAAAGTTTAAAATCCATTCCGAATTAGGATATCCGAATTCGTTAAAAAATCTGAATAGACTTAAAAACATTTTTTGATTGATTTAAACAAGAATAAATTTCAGATTTTATTTTTGGCCTACATGAAAAAATATTAAATATAATATAAATAACATAATTTAATTCATATATATTGTATATATTTTTTTTTTTATTTATATGTGCATATAAAATGCGAACCGGATATTATTCGAATCGGATGTACCAATATCCATATTCGCTTCGTTTTTTTACGGATGTTTATATCCGAATACAAATTCGGTTGCGGATTTTTTTTCTCGGATAATTTTTTTGATTTCGAATACGGAGTCGGTCGGATTGACGGATTTCGGACACAAAGTTTCACCCCTACCCAAAACTCACCCATTCTTCTTGCTACCCGGCGACCAGAGGAGGAGGGAGGACGCCCGCAGCGTGGTGGAGTTGACGCGCGCGAGGAAGGAGCGTCGGAAGCGGAGGAAAAAGGGAGAAGAAGCTGGAAGCGACGCCGGAAGAGGAGGACCTCACCGAACGCGTTCTCGCCTCGGAAAAGGTATGTCAAGTCTTCATAGTAACTCCCCAAGAGGTGTGGGAGTGTAGGGGGCGGCGTTGGTGTTGTTTCCCAGCGAAAACCCACTGAACCAAGGTTGAAGTCGACCTGTTCGGTTGACCGTTGTGAGGTTCGGTCGACCGAACATCGTCTAAATGATGCATGTTCAGTGGGGATTATGTATAGTTTCGGTCGACCGTGTGAGGTTCGGTCGACCGATATCAGTGAATATTATCCTTCTACCCGAAAACGGTCGAACGATGTCTGTGTGACGGTCGACCGTTTATGCCAAATTTTAACGGGAATTTTAAGGGTTACATTAGCCCGGTCGACCGGTGTTTGTTTCGGTCGACCGAACCCCTTTAGATAGGTTAGGCAGACCTTCTGCCGACCGAATGTGTCTCGGTTGACCGAACTGCGCAAAGTCGGTCAAGAGCGTTGACCATCTAAACGGTCGACCGCTCTGGATCCGGTCGACCGACCGCGTGCAGTTTTCCTGTAGTGAAGTGCATGTTGATCCGGTCGACCGGAAGAGTTTCGGTCGACCGAATACAGTGGGCAGGATTCATGCAGACTTTCTTATCGGTTGAACGGACCCTGGTTCGACCGACAGGATATATATGTATATAAAACGTATAGCGTAGACCTTCCAAACGGTCGACCGCTAGATTGACCTTGTTCGACCGGTGGGTCGAATTTTCATTGGTTAGGACTGGGCGGTGACTTGCTAAACGGTCGACCGTCCGAGAGACCTTGTCCGACAGATTGATAGTGATTTGCCTCAGTACCGAGTACTGAGCGGGAGACCGGTCGACCGGTCGACCGGTGTATTTGTTGCGGTCGACCGATTAACTGCAGGTTGGTGGATTTATCCACACGCGAGCCGTCGAGCATAGGTCGACTACCAGCCCTGAGCCCACGGTCGATCACCGGACCTCGGAGCTACGGATTTTACCTTCGACGAGGGCGTATTCAGTTGGACCCCCTATTCTTGTGTAGGTGGGGGATGCCTTCCATGCTTGTGTAGGTGGGAGACGCCTTCTATCCTTGTGTAGGAAGGAGATGCCCTTTCCTTGTGTAGGAGAGTGATACCCCCATGAGCTTGTGCGGCAAAGGGAAGCCTTTCATGCCTGTGCGGCTGGGAGATGGACCGTGGTGGCGGTTGGGTATTCTTTGGGCCCGAGGTGGATTTGCATTTCATGAGCATTACTTGGCATTTTCGTCTTTATTTTTCCGTACATGATAGGAGATGTTGGCATACGGGGTTCCTTTCGGGAACTCAGACGGATTTTGTGTTTCATTTTCAGGGAGCAGGTAGTCGTAGGTTGGTGGTGACCGAGGGGAGTACCTCCGGGATCGGGTCCTGTCATCTGATCGTTTTTGTAGAGGTAGTGATTACAGTATTTATGTATTAGTTATGTAATCACTCTTTTGACACTCTATATTATGACTTCCACGTGGAGATATATATATATATATATATATATATATATATATATTCAGTTGATTTTTCTAGTAACGTGTCATTGTTGACCGTTGACGGTCGTATGATTTTTCGGGACGTTACAGTATTAGTTTGATTTTAATATTGACCGATAATGATCTTGAGTGTACAAGAAGGTAAAAGTGATTCCAGAACGAGAAATATCAATTATCTATCTATCGTTGACTCCAAATTAATTAACAATCTGTATCAGACAATAGCTTCATATGTTCATGAAAGACCATATGTGATGGAGATTGAGACTAATAATTAACAAGATTTAATAAGCACTGCAGAGTCTTGGTTTTATTTGTGTCGTGGCGATCAACTAATTAATGCACCAAAGGTATGCAAAAGTGTAACCGTAATTATATTAAAAGGTTAAAGGGACGTTTACATCTAGATTATTATAGTTGTAGGTATGACACAGTGGTTCTTAAAAAAGTTATGCATAATTATATCAGCGTTGGAATTAAAATTTGTATCAGCGTTGAAATAAATCTTTTCATTTTCGGATATAGTTACAAATTAACCAATTCACTGACTAATTGATTTTTTTCTGAACTTGAGGTGGGATTCTGATATAGTTTTGTGAATTATTACAACTCTGTCATGGGCACCCAGTGCCAAACTGCCAAGACAGTATATTCTCTAATAAAGTTCAAACAATAACCACATAATTTAATTAAAACCATACTACAAAACCACAATGCTTTAATTGACCCGTATTCCTCTGTGTGGAAAACCATGTGCTCACTAATAATAAATTATAACTTAGATAACTGTTACTAACACTCAAGCCAACTTGAAGCTGCAATTTTATGCACTCCAAGGTGAATTTCCATCATAATTATACCGTATCACAATCTAGATTTGCATTAATATTTTCATCGGTCGTTATCAACACCGACCAAATGCTAATTACGATTAATTTTTCCTTAATGTTCTTACCGCTCATGTCATTAATTGCTTTTTATACACATTCATGAACGAGTCAGTGATAGAGAAACGTTTCCACATAAAATGCCAAATCAGTATTCCACCAAAAAATACTGCAACATAGTGGTAGTAATCTACTTGGAAATGTTTTTTTAGCGATAAACAAAATGAGTAGTAGTTTTGTCAAACCTTGGCCGCCAAGACTTATAGTTTTTTGAATTAAAAACAACTCATAATTAATACTTATCATAATTTGTAAAAGCATAACCAAAGATTGTCCAGTCTACACGCATTAGAACAGCTGTTAGTGACAAGGATTTGCAGCTTAATGCTCCCAATTTGACATCTTAACCAATTCCTTATGATATTCTTAATTTTGTGATGGATCACTGTGTAGGATTTTAAAAAAAGAACACACAAAATTCCGGCGTTATATTTATGCATGTTTTCGTATTGAAAGTACACGTTGAAGATCAGTCTGTCACGTTGCTTTGTTTAATGAATAACACAAATGATTGGGCGAATTATCGAACTGAAGTATACTTTTTAAGCTCCTCCTATTTAATTGGGTACATAGTTAAGATGTATAACTGTTATAACCTCCAACAATGCCATGACAAGACGTGCCAAACGTGCGCAGTACTAATGTATCTTTTTTAACCCTAACCCTGCATGTCAACTAGCTAATTAAGATCTTCGAGGCTTATGTTCACTGAGATACATACGGATTATGTTTTGATCGACTATATTTATCCACAATGTAGAATTAAAGCTAGATTAATAATTATTTGTCTTTTTCCATTAATTGCTAATTAAACATCATCAAACCCTTGTTTTAGGAGTCCAATTCCACCAAGAGCTGCCGTACAACAGCAGCAACAAGTTAACAACACATATAAGCATCAAGCGTGCTTAATGATATCAGAAGAGGATTAATTGGTCTTCCGTTCTTGAAGGGTCCAATGACTTGAATTTATGAAAACTATAGACGATCGCTTATAGAGCTCCAAGTCAAGTCAAGTCCAACGTACACGTTATATGTGATTTTTAAAGGTTTATTAGCGCGTTTCGAAATAACTAAGTTTCATGAATAATGCACATCAGTGAAATCACTAGTCGTTAACTTGTCACATCCTTTCGATGAACTTTTTCCAATTGTACGTATTTGTTTAGAGGTTTTGTCATGTCTGTTGTATTCATAACAGCCTGCTGATGTCGAGAAAATGACAAGCTACTCTTATCTCAAGTTTTTTGGAACACTAAAACACGGTTTTGCGCGTCATACTATGTGGCTTATAATGTCGAGAGCAAACTAGAACATGTACATCTGACTTTGCAGAAACGTTAAAAAAGCAATACCGTATCGTTTTAGTAAGATAAGTTTTTGATAAATGGAAGGGTTAAGGTGAATTGTAAAACTTGAAAAAACAATTATTTTAACAGACCAAATTTATATAAGCCTCTAGAAGGAGGATGAGAGGAGAACTTCCAGCTTCTTCGCGGCCGGCTGATGAGTTTTGAACCTCAATTTTTGGTTGAGGAAACCCATAGTGAATTTTTTGGTGAAATTGTATTTACCAACAAGGAGTTTCTTAAATAGAACAGTGAAGTTTGAACTCGCGTATTATTCTACCCAACGAGTGTTATGTCTAATTGGAATAGACATTAAGTGCTTTTGGTAAGATGAGTTGGGAATCAATTGCATGTTCTTACCATCCTATATATTGTCGTATTATAAATTTAATCGTCCGGTAGGTCTGACATGTGTGTTTCACATTTTTACATATAAAAAACCACGTCACTTACTATTTTTTAGTTCGTGAATTGTCGACAGTGTCAAATGTCAGTTTTTACTACATGTTAATTAGTATGAGTTGGTTGTACACTATATTAGGGAAAAAAGGTATAGATATGTATGTATCTAGTGAACAACTAACCTACTTTTAAATTGAATTAACTCTTCGGTCCATGTTTGAATTGAATTGTAAATTCAGTTACAGAATAAAAAAGGGGCAAGTGGTATGTTGTTGGGTCCACGTTTGACCCATAAATCATATACAAAACGAAAAGCGCGTACATGATAACAAAGTAGATTGAAACAACAAACTTACAAACCCATTGTACATCCTAGAAAGTCCAACCAATTTGGTCCTTTCTTTTCATCTCAATTGACCAAGAATTTGGCATTTAGTTATTTACGGAATTACGGTACGTTTGATTTTAATCCTTAAATTCCTTTGAAGAAAAACCTTATATGTATATGTATATATAGAGAACCCAATTGTAATTTTAGCTACAATTTTTTTTTCTGGCCAGCAATATAACCAAGTGAAAACATGTGCTTGGTAACCTTGTGATTATATAGTATAGCAACTCAAAGTTGACATAACTTAAAAACATATACGACTATTCTTTAAAGGCTCAATTTTTTATATTTTCTTTTTGAAGTTCCCCTTATTTATTTGTTTGTTTATTGTTCAACTTCAAAATGATGTTGAGTTGCATATTTGTCCCCACCAATTACTTTTCGAACGGTTTCTAACTACAAAAACGGAAGCCAACCATGCAAAGAACTTAGCTACTACATATATATATATATATATAACAATTTTTTGTAGGAGAGTTTGTGTTTTAGCAAGTGATTTAGTAGTGATGTAACCCCCATGCATCAGCAAGCCAATTGAGTTCGGCAGTCACAACTCACAACACCATCCTACATAGTTCGTACGATCCTAGAAATTTCCAACTTTTTTCTCAGCATCTTGGTTTCACCAAATTAACTAGAGTATAGTTTATGAGCACAATCCCACCATTGCCCTCTTAACGAGCCACTATATATACACACACAAACAAGCCTATACCCTTCTATAAACCACCACCACCACTCTCTCTCTCTCCCTCTTCTCACAAAATTTTCCACCGAAAATCCCTAGAAACCACGTTTATGCCTTCAAAGAGACTCAGGGACGGAAACGCCGATGAATCCGACCGCCTGGAGCAGGGCCAGAAGCGACACAAACCCCGTCAATCTTCTGCCTCGTATGTTTTTTTATTTCTTCAGTTTGATTGCTGATTTATGAAGAATATTGGTGTTGATTATATATCGTGCAAATTTTTGTAGCAGTGTGGCTATGGACGTGATGCTGGCAAAATCCATCGAGAGTGTGTTTTTCTCGATCGAGCCTATGATCCGTCGAGTGGTATGTTTTGATATCGTTTTTTCATATCTATTTTTGACGTGGTTTGATTATTGTTTACCATGATATGGCATGTTCATGCAAAGATATATACAGTGGCATAACTAACTATTTGTGATAATTTTTAAGAATCAAGAAGAAAAAAACAATTTCTTTTCTTTTCTTTTCTTATATAGTTTATGAAAATTCCAGGTGAAAGAAGAAGTGGAAAAGGCTTGGGTCAAAGGAACTGGGTCGACATTTGAAAGGTGCAACTCTAAACACTGTAATGTTTAATAGTTACCAAAACTACATATATAGTTAGGTATTAATTTTTGATATTAAGGTAATAATTAAGGGGTAAATATTATTATTTTTTACCATGTCGTTAATCAAATTGAGCGCTTCCATGCATCCGATTCACTCGATCGTTGCATCAATAACAGTAGTTCTCCTCCTCATAGTCAAATCCAACTGTCCAGTACGCCGTCTACCCTACGCCTCGTTTTCGCGAAACCGATCGCCCAACCCGTATTCACGGCGACCAAACTTGTGGACGAGAGCCACAACCCCCTCCAGGTCTGCCTGGTGGACACCTCTGGAGGCCAACAAACCCTAGTAACGTCCCTCCCCTCATCAATCAAGCTCGAGCTCGTAATCGTCGACGGGGACTTCTCCTCGGATGGAGGCGAGGAGTGGTCCGCCGAGGCGTTCGAGAAGAGCATAATTAAGGAAAGACAAGGCAAGAGACCACTGCTCACCGGAGACGTGTCCGTGACAATGAGAGACGGAATGGCCGTGGCGGAGGAGCTCAAGATCACCGACAACAGTAGCTGGATCAAGTGCCGTAACTTCCGTGTCGGCGCCCGTGTCGTTTCCGGTGGCCCTGATGGCCTCAGGATTAGGGAAGCGGTCACCGCAGGGTTCCCCGTCAAAGATCACCGTGGAGAACGTGAGTTACGCTGTAAACATAACTATAATTAGTAATTACGTAAAATACAATACATGCTTGATGACTTAATTTAGTTGGTAATCATGCTTAATTAATTGTTAAAGCAGTGTACAAGAAAAGTTACCCACCTGCACTTAACGATGAAGTCTGGCGTCTGGAGAAAATCGGGAAAGGCGGCAAATTCGACAAGCGGCTGTCGGACATCGGAATTGAGACGGTTCAGGACTTCCTCAAGCTGTGGGTCGTCGACTCCATCAATCTCAAACAGGTGTGACTTAAATATTAAGGTTTTAGCTTTCAAGAAAAAGTATTAGGATAAAGAATGTAACCGAATGTTTAGTATTTGAGATAACATTAATTTATTTTAAAGTTATAAATTACAACATGTTTTTTTAAAAAATGTTGCAGAAGTTGTGTATGACTCATAAGGCATGGGAAACGACCATCGGTCATGCGCAGACATGTCTACTAGGAGACAAGCAATACATTTACCGCAAATTTGATGTCGCTCTGCTATTGAACCCGATATGTGAAGTCATTGGTGTCGCGATCAGGGGCGAACTTTACCTCCCTCGATCCCTCGTCGGACAGGAGAAGGCAAGCCTCTGAAACCATTTCAACCGAACTTCAGGGTGAACTCTACAAAATGACCACAACTACTTGGTCTTATTACCAAATCTTGTGCTGCAGGCTTGCGTGGAGCAATTGGTTTTGGAGGCTAAGAAGCACTGGGATACGTTAGAGATAGTTGACGAAGCACATGGCCTGAACTCTTTGCTTCAAAGTAATCAACACAATTAACTGGTTAATTATTAATTGTGTTGTTAATGGAATTGCGATTATTAAAGTATATTTAGTAATGCTGATTTTTGAAAATTAATATTGCCGCGCGCAGGTGGAGTAGCACAAGAAGATTTTTTAACCGCTGAGGCACCTTTTGTTTTTCCAGCCAACATTTTGGAACAGAACGGCCACATGTATGGATTATTCAGCATGTTCGAGGACTCAATGGAGGATGGACAGACCGGTCCTGGCGGAGGTGGATACTACCAAAGCCCCGCCAGCTCCGGCTTAACCATGAGGAACTTTTACACGGCTGATATGTCGTCCGACGACGACGTCAGCCAAGGGTTTTATCACCATTAATGATAACACAAACCCGTTGGCTACAAAGATTGTAGCATCGACCGTCTGCAGAAGGGTGGCGTTTTGGATTGGATTTTTGTACATTTGTAGATGATGTACATTTTGTTAATTAATCTCAGCGTGTGAACTTAGCCCTTATATATTGCACTAAGCATCCTGCCTATTTACAAGGATGCGTCACGCCAGCAAAGCTAGTGGCTTGGACACCTTTTTATTTCCCGTCTCTTGCTTTGTTTGGACCGTGTATCAACTATCAACTATCAGTGTGTGATATTTGTTCATTCTCCTCTACATTTGTAAGAAAAATAAAGGAAGAGAAATAAGAACATTGTTTTATTTTGGTTTTAGACCTGATGATGTTGTCTCTACTTGGTTTGCTTCTGATGATATATATATATATATATATATATATATATATATGAATGTGGTTATGAGTTGATGAAATATAACATATATATTACTTTCAAAACAAAGTTATCTGGTGCAATAATGGCATCTTTCATGCTGAAATCAATAGTTTTCTAGTTTTATTTTCTTCTCTTTTATAATTTTGTTGACATGGTCAGGAAGCTTAGGTGTTATATTTAAAATGTACTGTGTGATTATCGAGTGTACAAGACTCTCTTTGAACCGCTCGGTCAAACTAAATCCATTAAGAAGCACGCAAACGCGCTTTGAAACAAAATAATAATAATAATACAAACTTGCTTTTTTACGCAAGCTGCTTTCATTTGTTGGATTGGATTGAGTAATGTTTTTAATCATTTTTATTTTAATAAGAGGCTTGAAAGAATTGGACAAAACAACAGAGGAAGGATTTAATTTCCTTCCACTTATAAATATGGAGTTCCAGTTACGACATTTTATTAAAGTGCTTGACTTTGAGTTTGGATCGCAATCCGCAATATAAGAAGATGTCAACGGCCACTTCAATGGTGTAAGGCTGTTGTGACTTGTGAGTGTATATTGTTTGCAATCATGTTGGTTTGAGCAAGGATTTTTTTTTTAATATTTTATTTTAAATTATGATTTAGTTTCTTACCCGAATCTTGAGTTTAACGTACAAAATTAACATGTGTTTTTACAAGTTGAGTATTTTATTCAAAAGCAAAAAAACTACATATTATGTTACATCGGTAAAGCCTTGATTCTGAATAGTCAAGATCGAAATTCACACATCTCCAATATGTGAACCGTCCTTAATTTAAATTTAATCCAGTGTAAACAACTTTGGAAATGTCTCGCTGTATTTATTTATTAAAAACAGTTTTGCAGTTTTTTTAATCTTTTCAAATGACAGTTGACAAGAGGCCTATTAAAGTATAAAGCTCATTAAACTCCTTAACACTCAGCTAATCACATATTCACAGTTGTTTAATATAATCAAAGTTAGTAAACACTCACGAGTCACGACACACTAACAACAGTAACAAGTAACAAACCACCAACCGTCCCACTATAAATACCAACCGAACTCCCACTCCACTCCACTTCCCCCCCAAAACCAAATGGACCCAAACCAACCCCGCATCACTCTCCTCCGCTCCCCTCCACCGTCCCCACCAAACACATACACCTTCTCCTACAACGACGTCCAGATCCCGGTCACGGTCGCCGAGCACCCTCAGACGCCCTACGTCACCGCCTGGGTCACCACCGTTCGGCGCCACAACCGCCGCGCCCCAACCCTAACCATCTCCATCCGCTCCTACCCGTCCCCGTTCCGCCCCACCGTCGTCTCCCTCTTCTCCCCCGGCGCCCCCTGCCTCCTCCTCGAGCTCGGCCCCACCCCGCGCGCGCTGGCGGAGCTGATGGGGGAGAGGAGGGTGAGAGTGGTGGGGGTTGGAGTCGGGGAGGTAAGGGCGAGGGAGAAGGTGGAGTTGAGAGGGTTGGTGGAGAGGGCGTTCGGGAAGGTGAGAGGGAAGATGGAGGAGATGGCGAGGGTGGCGTTGGGGGTGGAGGTGGTGAGAAGGAAGGGGAAGGAGGGATTCGGAGAGGAGGAGGGGTGGTTGAGGGTCGCCAGTCACGAGGATGTTATGTTCGCCGTTCGGGATGCGTTCTTGGCTTCTGAGATCGCCGAGAAATGCTTTCGCGTGATCGAGGAGAAGGAGAAGAAGGAGGTGAGTGGGGTTTAGTTAGGCGGTTGGAAACGGTTTTGGTGTGTTCGTTCGGGTTTAGTTAGTTTTTCGTTGGTGGAATTGACTCTGTTGTTGTTTTTTAGTGTTACTTTAGATTTTGGAATTCAATGAAGTATAGTTGGGGAGTAGTGATTTGGTGTGGGAATTGAGTCTCATTGCATGTTCACACTTAATCCGTTTTCTTTTAATTTCTTTTATATTTTTCAATTAAATGCTAACATGTAATCTACTAATCTAAGACTATGTATCTACAAATTGAATCAACTCTAATTGGTAATGTTTATGCTTAATCAATATATATAAGGTTTACACGCCGATAGATAATTGAAACCGTATGCAAGTATTTCCGAGGATTGTAGTTTCTTTTGGGCTTGTCCAGAATGGAAATTGAATTTCGTACGTGAATCTTAGCCGTAGGCACGTAGACTGGATTATAAAAATCTAAAAGAAAAAAAAACATAATTCAGTCATGGATATTTTAGCAATTGTCTGATTACAAATTAAGCCCATTACAGCATACGCCTTCGACTGGACTAACCCATTAGCAATACAAGTCCAACCATCTGCCATCGAAAAAGTACAGGAAAAGGTTTCAACAAATCTCTATTACCGTATTACAGACCTAACTTTGGATGAGCATCCGTTAATCTTGCCAATTTTGATATAGAAATTTCAACATTGTACGCAACAACACGACGAAAAAGTTCATCCAAACTCCAAAACTACTACATAGTTTACCAGTTGGAAGTACCAATGGGGAGGTAAAAAGATAGGGATACGTAGTGTTCTCTTTAGAAGAAAACTATGCTTAATTTTTACCTTCTTATTACCTTCAATGCATGCAGTACCTCAAATACTATTTCTTCTCTAGTGTTGATAATGTTAACATAAGACCCGAAAAAGTTGCACACAACCAATGGAAGCATGATATGATTAGGAAGGAATAAACACTTTCTTTAACAAACTCTAACATTGCATACAAGAAAGAGAATGCCGCAAATGGTGTAGCAAAAGGCACATTTCTTTCCTACGTCGAAATTACAGATAACCATTCACACCATAGAGATCTACAAAAAGGACTGATAAAGATGCAGAAACAAAATATATCAAGATACATCACAGAACCATAAGCTTCTTCTCTAACACCTCGGAGCATATCTGACCCATAACGTGATAGAAGGAAAGGAGTTCAGACAACTGCTCTATGGACATCTTTCCCATCATATTCCTTGCCACCATCTCTCTTTCCTCATTCACCTTCAGTTTCTTCATGTACGAAGTTGCGTTCCTCACTGTTGCCCCCATCTGTTTAAGTCTGTTCTCCTGTTGTATGCTTAATGCTTTGTTGGACTGCAGACAATGTAGAACAACAAATCAGAGACAGAACATCTTCTTAAGACTTCATGTCCTCATTAAATCCAATTGTATTTATGTATGCTACATGTCATTTGTTCTATGAATTAGACGCTTAAGATTTGCAATCTATTTCAGATTTGATTGGAAAACTTAGGAAAAATTCTTGGAGTTGTGTGACATTTCTTTTTTTGGATAAAAAGACTTAGATGACTACAAGTATGACCAGATATCCGATTTTGTCTCTTTTATAATGTGATACCTCGAGGAAATCAGCCCCAGCCTCAAGTTCGGGTTGTTCGGAACGAGCTATGTTATGCTTCCCAACATACAAGTTCCTTGCAATGGAGAAGCTCCGTACGATAACGCTTCTCTTTTTCTCCATCTCACGGTCGAGCTTTAGTCCCTTAGGCAAGGGTGTGCTGCTATTCACCTTCTTTTGATAAGCTACAACTGCTTTTACAAATTCCTACATCAAGTTTATATTGACAGAGTTAGCTCATAAGCTGTTAAGAAAATACCTATATAAATATCAATGGACAAATATGAAACCAGCTGTTTGTATGTTTGTTACAGTCTGTTCATAAGGGGCCCAGTTACAACAAAAATATTTTTGCTTGATTAATTTGCCACCACTATGTTGCTTGCCACAATATCACCTTGTAATTGAAGACATAATTTTGCTGTAGTGTTGATATTTATTGACCACAAGGAACACAATTCATCAAAAAGATTTGGATTTCTGGAAGTTCATGAAATATGATAGCATATTAAGTCAAACATTAGGTAGTTAGTCCTGAACCAAAATATTACAAGTTAATAATACCGGAGAACAGAATATGGTGATCACCTGATAAGCAGAAGGGCATCCAGGATAATCAAATTCATCCGAATCGTTCTTCCTCATCCTCTCAGGATGAAACTGCAATCCCATTATGAACTTCCCCTCATCTGGATTATATGCATCTGGGTCATAAAACCCTTCCACCAGTCCATCATTCGCGAATGCCATCAGAACAAACCTCTCTGCCAATCTCTTCACACCCTGATGGTGGTAACTGTTAACATTAAGCTCCATCGTTTCTTCGTCCAGCGACTCCTTGAACCACGAATGCAAAGGAGTGTTTTTCAGAATTTTCACTGGATGGCGATGGCCATCGTAGTTGGTGTAGTCTATATGGACCACTGGATCTCGCCCAATCCGAGACAGCTCTTTCTCGATGTCGTGGTACAATGTCCCGCCACATGCAACATTGAGCACCTGCGAGCCACGGCAGATGCCCAAGTAGGGGATGTTTCGCTCTAGACAGAGCTTAGCGAGACTAAGCTCGATGGAGTCTTTCTCCCTGTCGCCATCAAAATCCACAATTAAGAAGGAAAGCTTGCAATTATCTTACATTGTGACTTAGTAGATTGTCTGGTTTTAAATAAGATGGTTGATCTATTGAATCATTAAAACATGAGCAGTTAGATGGAAAATAATGGAGCAACTCTAACACGAAGTGTTCCATTGAAACGACAGGGAACTATATTTTCAAGAGTCTCTCTTATGCGTGATTGAAATTATTTTCTTTCCGTTTCTACACGTAAACATCATAGGTCATACCGGTCCCCATGGATCAAAGTCGAACCATCGGTTCCATTAAACATGTGAATTCGGTTGAACTTCTCCTTTCTATCAAATATCTTCAAAACGGCTGAATTTGATTTAGATCATTATCGACCGTGTCTCGAACAGGTTTTTAAGTAGGAAAAAAGAACGAACTTTTTACCTGTCAATGGTTGTATCGCTAGTGTGCAAGCTCCTAATCTCGTCGACTTCTTCGGGGGACAGACCGGAGATCTCCGGATCGTAGTGTGCGGGATCGATATCCTCACCCTCGCAAAGCAAAACACCATGAATCGGCTCGAAGCTCTCGAGGAGCATGTGGACTCCGGAGACACGGGGCACGATCACCGGCACGGCCCCATAACTAACAATCAGATCCAAATGATATTCCCCTGCAACAAACACAATCAATCAATCAATCACATTAAAAACATCCAAACCTCCAAAACAATTATATTGTTGTTAACATCAGAAACAGAATTTGGTTGGCGCAAAAAGGGGAGATTACCGACGAAGTCGACGAACTTGTTCTTGCGGACGCAGCGGCGGGAGACAATGAGGACTCGTGGGAGGATTCGGGAGAGATCGTCAACCGTCATTACGTGCTTGTGTTTTGGTTTTTTTTTTTGAAGTTGAGGAGGGTTCAGGTGGGGGTGGGTTTGTAATTTATATAGACAGGTCGGTAGTTGCTGGATTTGGTTTGTCAGACGTGGTTTTCTGTTTGCTTTCTTATCTCCTTTTTTGTACTTAATTAATGATAATGGAAAATTTTGCTTCTTTTTTGTATTTTGGATCGTAGTGATGTTAATGTTAAATTGTTAATACCTTATGCTACGCTATGTTTATATTATGGTCTACGGGAATGTGTCGAGAAAATAGGCAACAAGTCGTGGAAGAATGTATAAAAATTGTTCGTACATTCCAAATGTCAAAAAATTGATTATATCTTAAATTTGAAAAGGGTACAAAAACATTTTGTCGTTCATCTTAAATTTAACAAGATTTTTTTTGTCGTGCATTTTTTGGTACTTGTTCAAGTCCAGTAGGTCTCGTGAGCTTCTCTGCCTTTACTTTTGGACAGCCAGTAATGGTCCGTCACTTTTCATTAACTAATGAAGAATCTAGAAACTTGATCTTTTGTATAGGCATATGATTTATTGACCACACCAACGCTTACGATAAATACTATGGTTGAGAAATGGTGAGGTACAACACTATTACGAGTTGCCGCATCACCCACATTATCCAGTTAGGTTGTTCTACCAACAAATAAATATATTTTATAAAGACATCGTAACTAACCTCTTAGATTAATGGGTCAATTATCCAATATTAAATCACCCACGTTTGCATTCCTAAGAAGAAGCTTGGAATCTAACAATCTTGAAAGGAAGATGCCAATTGATGTCCTTAAAAATTTGTTGAACGTTCTGTTTTATATCTCATCACTTGTAGCAGCCTCGTATCCTTTAATTTATTCCATTTTGAGCTAAATGATAGAGATTAATATAATGTGAGTCAACAAACCCTTTTTTTGTGTGTGGGTGTATTATTCTGCCCATTCTGCCTTTTGACTCGCGTGTATAACTGCACGTCTTGCTTTAGCAATAGATTAAAACATTATTTACACTTTACAGAGATGTGACGAGATGAGGGGGGAACATTTGTAGTAATTTTAATTTTGTAGATAACTATCACCTCTATTTATTTATTGTGGTGTGTATTTGTTTCTGTTGGGAGGGGAATCTAATATGCACTAACACGATTACGGACTAAACGCACCACGAAATATAGAAATTGATTGCGGAATATAACTTCGAACCATCTTAATGCAACAAGTAAACACATATAAGATGGAAATAACAAGCAATCACACAACACACCTGAAGCAAACCACGACACACGTGATTTTACAAGGTTCGACAAGATGTCTACGTCCTTGGGGGGTCTCATGCGGGTTTCATTTCCTTGAAGCTCTTCTCCAACAAGAGAAGTCTCCGAGATTACAAACGATTGGAAGCAATATGTCTCCCAAAACACTCTAGATCTCTCTCTAGCCTAATCTCTCTCAAGGAAATAAGTATTGTATGTTATGTTACAAAATTATGACGAAAAACATATTTATAATGGACTAAAATCATACATAAAATAATTCAGATCGTGCATAACTGTCGGAAAATGGTCGACCGGAATGCTCCATCGGTCGACCGGTTTTCGGTTAGTTCGCGTAACTGCCATGGGTCGGTCGACCGCTCACCCCGAGCCGGTCGACCGGAATGCTCCATCGGGCGACCGATTTTCGGTTAGTTCGCGTAACTGCCATGGGTCGGTCGACCGCTCACCCCGAGTCGGTCGACCGTTCCGCGCTTCTGTGCAGCGTCAAAAGCTCCTGGACATTTTCAGTCGACCACGTGTTCAACACTGGTCGACCGATCTGCATGCTGATTTTCATCTTCCAGCTACTGTCGCTTTTCGGTCGACCGTGTGCTCAGCACCGGTCGACCGAATCTCGATCAATCCTGAGTTCCAAATTTACTGACGTTTTTCGGTCGACCGTGTTCCCAGAATCGGTCGACCGATCCTGATCTGATCCGAGCCCCTGTGGCTCCTGGAGTAATTTGGTCGACCGGACACTTAAGTTCCGGTCGACCGATGCTCCCATAATTCCTGTATTAAGCAATTCTATAACCAATTCCAACAGTTTCCCCGCATGAAATTTAATAAGTTTTGGCTTTAAGTTGTCTTTTATGTATCGCTTGCAAATTGGAATGAGAGTAGTAGAAGGATAAACATTTGTGGAGGTAAAAAATTTGTTTTGAAACAATGATATTTTGCAATACAAAAAAATTGGCACCTTAATTTTTACACTTCTATTACCATCATACCGAGCAAGACCTATAGTTAAAAGATTGAGAAATTTTTATATCCATAAGATGGAACGTGTCATTTTACTTTGTTTGTTACCCTCTCAAAGGTCCAAAACTGGTCAACTGTTTCTTTTACAATTTAATTAACTAATACTTATGACATTTAATTGGAGGTAGTTTCGAAAATATCATTCAATTTTGTCCACAACTAAAAATCTTTGCCAGATTCATGAATCAAATGCTCGGACTGGAATAAAATGTTGTATTACACTTTGCTTCCGTGCGATCGAGTCAGCATACAGAAGGATCTCTCCAAAATTATAATTTTGTATTAAACAAGACAACTGTAATCCCAGGATAAATATGAGTACAATGGTCAACTATGACGAACGTAAGGTAAGGTACACTACAGCTGGTCATCTACGACTGGCCCAACATATGCAGTTGTTTCGTCAAACCAACATTTTTCCTTTCTGGTGCAAAAAAGAGAGAAAACTCTCTTATAAACCTCATGTCATACACAGAGGATGAGTTTATAGCTATGTAATATGAAATTTTAATATATATATATATATATATTGCTTTTCAATTGGGTTCAATAGTCATGGCATGATAAAGTATTTGCAATCAATTGGGGGCTCAAGTTGAGTTTCAGTGTGGGCCGAGTTAGAACTTTGTAATAAGGTTTGATTGAGATATTTGGATGGTTAGAATTTCGATTTTTCCCCGAACGGAAAGCAAAATAAATTTATTAATAGCTAAGGCTAATGTGAGCACAAAGAGACTGACAACACATATATGTTTTCGTTTTTCAATTCTGATGTAATGATTTGAGCCCCTTTGTGAGCTATTCGTTAGGTGCCAAAAAAGTGAATTTTATTATACTTTGGTGTCTTTTGAAATCGGTGGAGTTCTAAACGGATTTGTCTATATTTACCAAATCAACCATTTTTGTATCAATGAGTGTTTATTTTCTGGTTTCATATAATTTTAGATTATTTTTATTTCCCGTTTTTTAAAACAATGTTCTGTTTTTTATTTTAAAAAATTGCACTCTTTTTTGCATTAGGTCCTAGTAAGTGCATTGCTTCGTGGGTGAGAGAAATGGGGCCGAATAGTGAGTGACACTGACTGATGTGCACAGACCATTAACAATATTATTGCTTGCCATGCGATATTCCTGTCCCTATTCTTGATTAAAACATACCTCTTTTCAGTTATGTGGGAAGACATTAAAGTTTGTTGAGTTAACAGACCCATGTTGATTGGGTGGGCCTTGTAATGGGCTTTCTAGCTCTCCAGTATCCTTAGTGATTAATTGGGTGTTGATTGTTGAGTGTCCTTGTAATCTGTTACTTAAGAGTTGAACGGTCTGCTTGGTGAGTGTGTGTAGGAAGGAGATTGGTCGTCCTAGTGATGACGTTAACAAACTCCTTCCCCCAAACTCTTGTATAATTCCCATCTTGTTCATCTAATTGAATCCAGTGAGAGGATTCCTTATTTACTTCAGAATCTTCATATTATGTTAGTTGCCAACTTCGATATTCTCTCCGCACTTTAGATTGTCAACATTCCATTACCAACATGGTTCATTAGCTCTCTACTTTTGTTTCAAGGGCATCACGGTATGAACCAAAACAACTCTTACCTTATAGTTTCGTCTCTCTAATCTGGAATTACAAATTCATCAAGCATGGGTAGTCCTTCGCTAGGATTAGGAGGTGTCTTCCTTTTTACATGTTTGAAGCATAGTCAACCAAAACATGTCTGATAAGGGCCAACTATGAGTGGAGGAGGATCGAGCAACTAGACATGTGCTTTCACACTTGACCACCAATTTGGTCAAACCTCTGAAATTCTTGCAAAAGTCATTGGTCCCAAACAAAATATAATCCTTTGAAGCAGTGATGTTTTGAGAGAATTCGAAACATAGATATAGAGAAGAAGAGATGGTGGGAGAGATGTTCATGATGGATGGATTGGCTGGTTCTAGTGGTGCAACTCTTCTCTTTGGTGCTACTCTTGTGTCCTTTCTTGTGCTTTCCATGGTAATCTTCTCCTGCGCCCAAGGAGCTTCCGGTAATAAGTCGGGGAAGCAATCGGATGACGGTGGTGCTGTTGCTAATGCTGCTTGTGGTGCTGGTTGTGGTAGCGCTTGTGGAGGTGGATGTGGGGCTTAAAGTTGATGAGTTTGGTAGTTTTTCCAGTACTCAAGAATCTCAGATGCATATAGATCGTAATTTAGTGGTATTGCATCTAGGCTGTGGTTTGATTAAGGTTACATATTGTGTTCGGCCCATCAAGATTGTGTAATCTCTCATCATTATAAAGTTTATTATGATGTTTACAGATATAACATAAGATCATGTATATGATTGTGGTATTGTACGCATCTGGTATATTGTTGAAGAATACCCAGTACAATAACATTAATAGTATTGAAATTGAGAAATTGAAAGATACTTGAGATATAATAATAAAAAGTTTGAAGGATATTAGTAACAGATTGCTGTGTTGTTTTTTATAATTTTTAATATTTGATTTCTAACCTGAATATACGCATGGCTAATGGGTTAGTCAGGTATACTTAATAAAATTTACAACCTTTCTCACTTTTAACTTAACATGAATCTCGAAAGTAATCAACAAAAGAAAACCCGATTTGTCATCATCAAAGTTCTGTAAACCAACTACAGATATTACAGAACTACAGGTGGTCGATAAGAGAGGAGTCCGGCCAAGATACTGCTATTAGGCTTTTGAGTCTTTCATTAATTAGAGATATAGTGGGCTATACACCCCAACAAGGGCCCAACAAGCATGCAGGTATTACTCATCCACTAAGGTAGGTTTAAGACACTGGTAAATTTATAATTATAGGTACGAATACGTTGGCTTAACCTAGTTTGCATGTATTCTCTACCTTTTTTATAAAACTTCGAAATGTCAAATAAGATTATGATCCTTAAATGCCGCGACATTTGGTGTCTAAAGAACAGAGACATTTCTGTTGGGAATTTCGTGAAGAAAGATATGTTATGTGAAGTTAATATATACAATAAAAGTATATTAGGATTTGAAGATGAAGGTCGGTGAGAGGAATGGTAACAAATGATCGACGACGATTAAAGAAAAGGAAATAATCATTCGAATTAAACCATAAAAAAAATATGACTGTAGAGCGGTGGCCGCACCGCGAGGGGAGTGGGCTGAAAGATGAGGGACGGTTACGGTAACCGCCTGTGAAAGTAACGCAACAGTCACCGCCCCATCGTCCAGAGCCCACATGGTGGATTCTCTTCCGATACGTGAAATTAGCAAAACCCACAACTTGGGAAACGAGTCCTACGAATCACCAGTCCTCACTTATTTGCTCATGTGCTCCGTAGATTTCCTTCTAGAATTTAGATGGAACGTAAATTCTAATTTCGAATTTAAAATTATATTGTTGCAATTTAAAGCTCCTACTTTTGGAGAGAGAGAGAGATTATATATGATTCAAGTCAACACGTCAATGATATATGTTACTGTGGCCTTTGAATATCAATTTACTTTTACTGCAGCAATTCAGAAAGTTGTATAATCTACTATTGTTTAGAACTCATGTGACATGTGGTAAATAAAATCAAGGTTTAAATTAAGAAGCAAAGACCCACTTTAGATTGAGTCAATTTTGCTTCCTTTCCTGTTAGATTGGAAAATCTAGTATTTTACATATACATGTGAGAGTTATTGGGTTTCCAAAGTAGTATAATGTAAAAAAAAGAAGAAAAGAAGCTTTGAATCGTTGCATTTTGAGTAGGATTTGTTCTAACGAAGTCAGGCATTTCGAATTTTGCTCCACTTGTCTATTTTCAAACTAGTGAAGGAAAGAAATTTTCTCAACATGTTATGGTTTCTTAATCTGTTTTGTCGAAAAGTAATTGTCGTAATCTGGGCACAAAGGGCCAATGAACTATTTGATGTGGCAAGTTCAATTATGAGTATGACTAGAGGATCTGTCGTACAAGAGTTAGTTTAGAATAAAGACCGACAAAGGACATCAATGGTGTGGTCCAACTTCTCCCAGAGTTCCCTTTTTCTTAACCCAGTCGGTTTGGAATACAATCTAACCCTTAACCTGATCGTTTCCATAAGGTAAAACATGTATATTATGAAATTAATTTTTTAATATAGTTTATAAAATGTATATGATTAAGTATTGGTTTGGTATTACAACTTTTGTGTATCACAACTAGTACTTGCCAATTAGGTGGAAGTTTAACAACTTGGTAATCGGAAACCACAGTTAACGATTAAAATTAACAACAATAAGCTCTAATAAGTTACACATAAAGAGGGTATATTACTTTGGTGTTTATATTACATACTACATACACAACGAGCACGCTGGCTTCACACTTTCACCTCACTTCATTCTTAAAATTTAGTCAAAAAGTGACGACGCAATGTCTGAGACACATCGTTGTTTACGTAAAAAGACCAGAGCAGACAATGATCTGCATGGACTTGTAGAATAACATCTGATGAATGATGTATACGATATTAATGAAGGGTCAGTCTCGATTTAAGTCTGAGAAATAATCCAATCATTAACTATTCAACTTTATTAATAGTGTGCAATGTGATCATGATTAGTACTATTTCTTCTATTATTATTATTAAAAAATCGTACTATTTGTTCGCACATGGTTTCTTCCTTTGACTTCGGATAACTAACTAGCTAGGATTAGTTTAGGTTCATTATACTTGGTTTAAAATGGTGAAGCTTCATTCTCCTCGGTCGTGTAGGTTTGTTTTATACTGTCGAGGTTCCTACAATTTTCGTTGCATGATGAATCACTTGGTAAAATGACATTGCTCGTTGCTCGTATATGATTAGGCCTTTTGGACTAGACTATTTTTGTCATATTAGACGAGGAACATTTATGGTGGTTGGTCAAAAGTTAGTTTGGACCTCAACTTGATGTCGGTGGGCAATCAATTCTTAAAGTCTTCCTAGCTTTTGGTATAGTGTTTTAAACCATTTTCTAGCACTTTAATTGTTGGCGAACTTTGGAACTTGATTCCTGCAATACCTCGTTGGAATTTAAATATGATCAAATGTGACTATTGAGGATCCATGTATAATATAAGTTGAGATCTAATAAAAGTTAGTATTTAATTCTATGTGCTTACAATATTTTTCCCATCGTATTTAAATATTGGGTTATTTGCTTAGGTGTCACCAAGAAACAATTAAATTGACTTTATGTCACCTCGTTTTGACTATTTGGCCTAATGTTATAGTAAAATTAAATTATTTATCTTAATGTCATAGGAAAATAAAATATTTACTTTTATATCGTTCCGTCAGTAAACCGTTAACTTTTCCGTTAACGTTCGTTACGTATATTAATATTTAATAGAAATTTTACAAAATCACCTTGAATAAACCAAAAATTCATTATATGTGTTGTAAAAATTACAAAAAATTAATCAAATAATTTATCTATAATCTCTCATCTCTATCTTTCAACTTTCATTTCTTTTTTGTCTCTCACTAAACTTAATGACTCGATTACTAAACTAATGAAATAAAAAATAATTAATTATTTTTTATTAAAAATTCATTTTTTATATAAAATGTGTTTTTCCAAAAAAAATATTTTGTATAATTTTTATTATTATCAATTATCAGATTCTTGTACTAAAATATTAAAAATCATGAATCTGAAATCAACTAAATAAAAATAAATAATTTTAGAAAAAAATTTATCCAATTTCATTAGTTTACTAATTGAGCCATTAAGTTTAGTGAGAGAAAATAAGAAATGAAAGTTGAAAGATAGAGATGAGAGAATGTATAGATAATTTTTTTGAATAATTTAGTTGTTTCTTGGTGATACCGAAACAAATAACCCTTAAATATTAACCTCCTAATTGCATCCTCCAGTCAACCTACACGGGCTTACCGAAAATCAAAACGACATAAAAAAATAATAAACACAAAATTTTAGCCAAATATACAACATGTAGCTTACAAAGACACTATGGGATTGTTTGGATTACTTGAGTTTTAAGGTTCAAAACTTAACATTTTGATTTTAGTTGCAAACCTCAAAATACTAAATGTGTTTCATATCCAAACCGTAAATATCATGCTTACTTGTTTGGTATTCTTATGAAAACTAAAAATCTGAAAACTCAACCCTCAAAATTCATTTGTTGGGATGGAAACAATTATGGAATTAATTCTGTGTTTTCCAAAATACAGGTCTTCGTTGATGTTTTGCAAAACGCGGTTACAAACTAAAATTACAACCCAAAACTCATAAATCAACCTCGAGAAAAATATATTTGACGACAAAATATGCAAAATTCGAAACTTCTTCAAACTTCAAAACTCAAGTAATCATCCAAACACACCCTATGCATAGTTGTCCCATGTTCTCATTGCTCGTATCCTCGTCTAATCAGCTTATGGTCTAGCTGAATTTTAGACATACAAAAATAAATTTATCCATCATTCTTGGTGCCGATGATAAAGAAATATAACAATGGAGAATGTCCATTTTATAAGATTTCTAGAGAACCAAAATTAAAAAGATGACATAAGATCTGTTTAGAATCAGGATTTGATTCACTATTAAATCAAAAGCTAAATTTTTTCGTGGTTCATACTATGGTTAATTAGGGTACGTTTGAGAATGCTGACTATGTAACGTCCCCAAACAGCGGAAGAAATTTTTCAAATTTAAAACACAAACATACGACCGTCAACGGTCAACAAGGGCACGCTACTGGAAAAGTCGACAGAATATATATATAAAATATCTCCACGTGGAAGTCATAATACAGAGTGTCAAAAGATCGATTACATGTCTAATACATAACTACTGTAATTACTACCTCTACAAAAAAAGCTAAGAAGACAGGACCCGATCCCGGAGGCACTCCCCTCGGTCACCACCAACCTAAGACCGCCTGCTCCCTGAAAATGAAAAATAAAATCTGCCTGAGTTCCCGAAAGGAACCCCGTATGCCAACATCTCCTATATATACAGAAAAACAGATGAAAATGCCAAGAATGCTCATGCAATGCAATCCTCCTCGGGCCCAATGAATGCCCCAACCGCTGCGGACCATCTCCCAGCCGCGCCAGGGGCATGGGAAACATCCCCCACCCTGCCAATCCAGGCCCACACGAGGGGGGTCGCCGCACTCATCTCCCAGCCGCACACAGGGGCAAAGGGAGGCATCCCCCCTGCCAATCCAGGCCCACACGAGGAGGTCTCGGCTTTCCTCCACAGGGAAAGTGCATCCCCTTCCCCCACCAGGGAAGAAGGCATCTACCACCCACACAGGCATGGCAGGCATCCCTCTGCCGCACCGGCATCCACGAGGGGTCCAACAGAAAATACGCTCTCGTCGTAGGTGAAATCCGTAGCTCCGAGGTCCGGTGATCGACCGTGGGCTCGGCAGCCGGTAGTCGCCTCTGCTCGACGTCACGTATGTGGATAAATCCACCAAGGAAAGATAATTCGACCCACCAGTCGAACAAGGTCAAATCTAGCGGTCGACCGTTTGGAAGGTCTACGCTATACGTTTTATATACATATATATCTTGTCGGTCGAACCAGGGTCCGTTAAACCGATAAGGAAAACTGCATGAATCCTGCCCAATGCATTCGGTCGACCGAAACTCTTTCGGTTGACCGGATCAGCAGACACTTCACTACAGGAAAACTGCACGCGGTCGGTCGACCGGATCCAGAGCGGTCGACCGTTTAGATGGTCAACGCTCTTGACCGACTTTGTGCAGTTCGGTCGACCGAGACACACACTCGGTCGGCCGAAGGTCTGTCTACCCTATCTACTGGGATCGGTCGACCAAACAACCACCGGTCGACCGGACTAATATAACCCTTATAAAATATTCCCGCTAAAATTTGGCATAAACGGTCGACCGTCACACAGACGTCGTTCGACCGTTTTCGGGCAGTAAGCAAATATATACTAAACTCGGTCGACCGAGACCAACTACCGGTCGACCGAAACATGCATTTTCCCTCTGGACAGGCATCATCTAGACGCTGTTCGGTCGACCGAACACTCAATCGGTCGACCGAACAGAGCGTCTTCAACCTCTGTCCAGCCGGGTTTCTCGCCGGGAAACGGCACCAACGCCGCCCCGTACACTCCCACACCTCTTGGGGAGTTACTATGAAGACTTGGCATACCTTTCACCGCGAAGAAGACGTGTGCGGCGAGCTCCTCCTCCTCCGGCGTCGCTTCTAGCTCCTTCTCCTTCTTTCCTCCGTTCCCGGCGCTCCTCCTTTGCTTGTGCCTTCACCACGTCGCCGGAGCTTGATTGATCGTTTTATATTTAACCGCAAGTGCACGGCCGCGTTGAAGCGGTGGCAAATACGGGTCGTCCACTGGGAGGTGTGTCGACACTTGGATTGTGCGAAGGCGAGAGGTAAAGAAAGGGAAGAAAGGTTGGTTACACTAAGATGCAAATGGAAATGGAGATAAGCAATAAACTAAGCCCCAAAGGGGGTAGAGAAATAATGTGAACATAAAGAAGTGTGTGTGTGTGTTCATTAAGCTCCTCACAACATGTAGTACATGAAATCATAAAACTACATCCAACTTTGCCTCTACATGAATTAAGATAAGACTACATCATTAAAACATACAAGACAATAATTGGAATGAAACTACATGAACTCAAGTATAAAGACTATACCCTACTATGCCTCCACATGAATTAAGATGACTACATCATTAAAACATACAAGACATTAGCTAAGGAAAAGGCAACAAGAGTACATACACTACAAATTATGTTTCCAACATTAACTTCATCCATATCCTAACTTTATCATTCCCCATAAAATAGGTCCACTAATCAAAGCATAAGCTAAGCTTCATTCAAGAGCATTAGCATATCAAAGATAAGAGTGGAGACCCATTAGATGGTTATGGAAATCATATAAAGCTCAAGGGATAAAAATAACACACACTTAATACACTACATTATTATATCACATATTTCTCCACCCCCCAAATGGGGATGGAACTACTCACTACTCATTACACTACTGATTAGACTAAGTAAAGAAAACATTTAACTAAGATACTAAAATTACTAAACAAGAAATTAAACAAAGTAAAGCAACCCACACAAAACAAACAACATAACAAAACAAGATTAAAAGAAACAAATAAACTTTTATTAACAATGACTCACATTGAAGGTAGCATCCTTCTCCACCTTGAGTTATTGCTTCAAGGCTCACTCCTTAGTAGAGAGAATGCCACCAAACAATGGGTGATCACAATGGAAGGTGAAGAGTTCTATTTATAGGCATGGAAAAAGCTAATCCGGGACAATCCTCCGATGTGGGACTAAACCAATACCAAAAATACACTAAGCATACACTAATACACGTGCTACAGAAAACTAAACGGATTCTGGGCCATCTGGACCGCCAATTGGCGGTTCCAGACCGCCAATTGGCGGTCTATATGGTTTAGATCCGTTTGGTTTTCTTTGTGGGCTTTGCTTGAAGTGTTTGTTGGTCTTGGATGCATCTGGTTGGTTTGTTGGAGGTCCGACCCGAATCCAATTGCTAAAATACTCCCCATGATGGTGTGAAGTATTCTGTTTTGCTCTTAGGTCCTTCTGTCTTGCATTCAGGTCCTTCTCCCTTGCATCTTGGTCCCCAGATCTCACAATTCAGTCCTTTTTCCCAGCTTTTGGGTCCTTTTATGCTTCATCTCTTCAAACCTATTTATTCCTGAAAACTAAACATAAAACTCGTCACGTAGCATTGCTTAGGTGTAAGATAATGGATATAAGGTACAAATATAAGCATGAAATGATGTCAATCAAATTTTCCCACACCTAAGTTTTTGCTAGTCTCGAGCAAAACAAAGAAAGGGAAAAACAAACGAGAAACAAGAAATCCTAACACACTTTCGTAGGAATCACGGTTGCACTTAGCACGTGCAACAAGCCGTTAAACCTCTTTGTTGCCAAGGAGGAGGAGTGTTGTCTCCTGAGGGTTTTCAGCGGATATACCCACAAAATCCGAACAAGATGCATTATTCAATCTAGACCTCGACTCGTTGGAAATATTTTGTCGATCAATGGACGCGGTAATGCTACGGGCCGACTCTATATAGGTGATCAGTCCACACCTCTACCCTAATGAACCATTCGTGCAAGTTAAATAAGGAATTATGTGAAAGACATGGACAACCTCAACATCCTCAAGTGCTACAAAGTGTAAAGTCCATTAAGGTTCTTATTTGCATTATCATATTTTTTTTTCTTTTTGTTTCTTTTCACATTTTTTTTCTTTTACTTTTTATTAGTTGGAGCTTCATTCTCCCAGGGTCAGGTTCCGTGCATCATTGCCCATGAGGACTTACACTATCACGTACACCTTTCCCCACATCTCCACATAGGGCAATCCCTACCACACGTGTAACGGGAGTTCAGTCGGCGCATCCCAAGTCAGATGACTCGAAAGCACCAGGCACAAAGTCCCCTCAGACCTACTTTCCCGAGTGATAGGAGCCGTGCGAGAAGAGAGAACACCTACTCACTTATTTCTTATCTACACATGAACCAAAACCCCTACACTAATGTCTCACAACAGGATTTAGAGGGTCCTTGACTACAACAAACTTCCTTAAGTTAACAGACACGAATTATTGACTCAATAGGTTCAGGGTGGACTTCATTAAATGTTTGAGCACTGAAACCCTATGATTACTCACCCCCAAGGGAAAACTGGGGTGCATCCTAACGACTCGATAAATACTAAAGCCACGTACTAGATATCCTAATGCATCAAGTTCAAGACAATTTTGGGAGCTTTCTTTTTACTTTGCCTCTCAACGGTTTTGCACATGCTAAACACACGCAAAACCCACAAAACATTTTCTTTCGAAAACACATGAAGATTTTGAAAGAAATGTGAAAATTTTGAAGCACTAGGCAAGCAAAAGAAGAAAAGTCACCCAAGGATCATGGCAAGCAGATATATCGATATTAAATGCAGCACACTATCATGACCCTAACAATGCAAACAAAAGAAAACAAAATCAAAGGAAAAAGACTCGACTATGTACACACGTAAAACACCCCCCCACACCTACTTCATGCATTGACCTCAATGAATGCAAGCAAGATACTACATGGATTGATGCATAAAAAGGAGAGATCTCACCAACATGAAGTACAAAGGGAAGTGCAAGGTCATGTTGATGGACATAACCCGAATTCCCTCAAAACCTGTGAGATGCTAAAGAAGGGATACAAATACGTGAAAGAAATGGAGCCCAAATACACAAGGGTTGGGGCTCACAACAATCAATGCTCACTGAAGGAGTCTTTTATTGTACTTCTTTTTTTTCTGTTTTTTTTTATATAACTATGTACAAACATAAGTTCCCATCTTCATTTGTCAAAAGACATCAAATGGGAACCTCAAGAGTGGGTCAATGCACTTGGAAAGGGAACATGACACCACGCGGGGCCAGAATACGCATGTGTGGGCCCCCTTCACAAAGAGTACCAGATGAAATGAGAGGTTCATGAATTGGACGCAAAGGCGTCTCATTCAAAGGATCAAACTGAAAGAGCTTGAACCTCTCGAGAGTTTGGGAAATAAGGGGCAACGGAAGAAAAATATCTCCCGTTGCGGAACTGAAGTTATGATCATCAATCCAAACTCTCCAACCAACAGGCTGGTGGGTCGGAACGAGGTCAAGCACCTCGTTATGCATGTCCAACTCACCAGGAGAACAGGAAGTGGGTCTCATACCCAAAGTATCCTCCAAGGAACTCCTAATACCCTCATGAGCAATGTAGTTGTTTGATGTTCCATCATTTCCAAGATGATCAGGAACAATAGTGAGAGGAAAACTCTCATCAGGTTGTTTGAAATTGAGGGGACTAGGGAGCTCTTGCTCCACCAGAGGTGAGCCCTTAGGAGGTACAACAATAAGATCATGTGGCTCAAGGGCCACGGGACAAGAAGATGAGGCACAATCCTGTGCCGACTCATAATAGAACTGGTCCAAGCTATTCTCAGTTGGAATCGAATCCTCCACCAAGTGATCGTGAATTGAAACCCCAAGTCCCTCAGACTGACTAGGAGTTTGACTTTGAAAGATTGTGCTTTGAATTTGTGGATGTGGTGGTGGTTCGCTATCAAAAGATGAATCCTCATGTTGACAAGAAAAGTTACCTTCCTCACGTTCATGGAATTGTTGTGTCATCTGGCTCACTTGAATTTCCATGGTTTGCAAGGAATTCAAGTTGGACTTCAGTAAATTTTGTGTGGTTTCCATGAATGTTTGGAGAGTTTGTTTCAAGGAATCAGGTATGCGGTCAACGATGAGGTCCAAGTCAGAGCTTGGGAAATTTTGTGGTTGGGTATTGATGGGCTGAGAATGAGTCCAATGATTTGGAGTGGGGTGTTGGTAGAATTCTGGGTATTCGGGAGGAGGATACTGGGGTGAACATGAAGTATAAGAATTTGGATATGAATTGTCTCCCCATGAATCCATCACTCTCGGATTGTACGCGGATGCGTAATGGTCATAATGAGCATTTTGGGAAATTGTATGCTCATACTCAGGCTCAGGGGGAACATAAGGACATTCCCCGATAACATGACCACTCAACCCACAACAGTCGCACGATACGGCTACTGGAGCCACCGGTGCACTCATGTCGTCTGCCATACGCATGAAAGAGGCCAAAGTTTGTTGTAATGTCTCAGTTTGTTGACCAGCATATGATCCGGCATAACTAGATTGTGGTCTAGCAGTCGGTGCCTCTCTCATGTTACCCCAATATGAAGACTGCTCAGTCACAAAATTGCGATCATCCCAACCATACGGGGTGTTAGTCTGAGCCACCCCAGGTTGCATGGGTCCGGAGTACCAGGGAGAATCGTCCTGGTCCCAACAATGATATGGATGGTCGCCCATGTAACCATCCATCTCAAGAAAAACTCTCGAGTCGATCACTCTCACCACCACGAGGCTAAGCTCGCAAAAAGTGCTCGACTCGACCCTAAAACGCTAACAGAGAGTGTAAAGGGGAGGAGACTATAACGTAGAAGAAGGTGAGAAGAAGATGACTCAGAGGAGAAGGGAAGAATCCCTAGAGCTAGCGAGGGTACATGGTGAAGGTAGAAGCCTAACTAGCAAGCATGGCTCAAACAATGTAAGGCAATGGGTCCTTAGGCTAGACGACGCCTAACTTCGAGGTCACTAGCCTCGACACGCCTCACCTCCCTACAACGAGGACCACAATGCCCAGCAAGTGATACCAGATCCGGAGATCCAGTACCTCCTACTATCGACAAGGTAGGCAACGCCGATCAGGTCATGGCGGTCTCAACTAGATTACTCTCCTAGTGCGTCCGAATTCCTAGGGCCAATGTCTACTTGCTTTTAGTTAAGGCTTTACTTGAGTGTGCTTTTTGGGGCTAAGGGAGGGGTGATGAAATCCCCCACCTTATCTTTGAAGTCTATAGGTGATGCCCCTTAAAGATGTTTTGAAATCTTAGGCTAGCAAGCAACTCACCAAACAAGCACTCACCTCACTCTTGTTTCGATGCAAACCTTACTCACTAATGAATGTCCTAATGCGTGAATGAGTGATAAGGAATGCGTACCTCGCTCCAGCAATCAACGACAAAATGTAAAGCAAAGAAAAGAAAGATGCATGCAAGGTCTACATATGATGCATGACCTAGATGGCAAGAAGTCTAATCTTTTGCTTTGAGTTTTATGGTCCAAGTTGATTAAAGGGGATTGAAATTAAATCTGGGAGCAAACTAAAGATCACAACATGCAAAATTGGGCTCCCAGATAACTAAAGTGAACAACATAACAACTGTAACAAATTTGAGAGCAATTGAGGCTCACCAGGCCGCCAATTGGCGGTCCCAGACCGCTGATTGGCGGTCACTTTGGAGTCTTTTGCTCTCCAATTACTCCAGTCGCTTCCCCTTGATCCTCAGGTTCCCTGCCACTAAGAAAAACTGAAAACAAAAAATTAAAAACCCCTCGAATCGTCCAAACCAAGGTCTGGACAGAGCACCTCCCCGGCAACGGCGCCAAAAACTTGATTGATCGTTTTATATTTAACCGCAAGTGCACGGCCGCGTTGAAGCGGTGGCAAATACGGGTCGTCCACTGGGAGGTGTGTCGACACTTGGATTGTGCGAAGGCGAGAGGTAAAGAAAGGGAAGAAAGGTTGGTTACACTAAACTACACTAAGATGCAAATGGAAATGGAGATAAGCAATAAACTAAGCCCCAAAGGGGGTAGAGAAATAATGTGAACATAAAGAAGTGTGTGTGTGTGTTCATTAAGCTCCTCACAACATGTAGTACATGAAATCATAAAACTACATCCAACTTTGCCTCTACATGAATTAAGATAAGACTACATCATTAAAACATACAAGACAATAATTGGAATGAAACTACATGAACTCAAGTATAAAGACTATACCCTACTATGCCTCCACATGAATTAAGATGACTACATCATTAAAACATACAAGACATTAGCTAAGGAAAAGGCAACAAGAGTACATACACTACAAATTATGTTTCCAACATTAACTTCATCCATATCCTAACTTTATCATTCCCCATAAAATAGGTCCACTAATCAAAGCATAAGCTAAGCTTCATTCAAGAGCATTAGCATATCAAAGATAAGAGTGGAGACCCATTAGATGGTTATGGAAATCATATAAAGCTCAAGGGATAAAAATAACACACACTTAATACACTACATTATTATATCACATATTTCTCCACCCCCCAAATGGGGATGGAACTACTCACTACTCATTACACTACTGATTAGACTAAGTAAAGAAAACATTTAACTAAGATACTAAAATTACTAAACAAGAAATTAAACAAAGTAAAGCAACCCACACAAAACAAACAACATAACAAAACAAGATTAAAAGAAACAAATAAACTTTTATTAACAATGACTCACATTGAAGGTAGCATCCTTCTCCACCTTGAGTTATTGCTTCAAGGCTCACTCCTTAGTAGAGAGAATGCCACCAAACAATGGGTGATCACAATGGAAGGTGAAGAGTTCTATTTATAGGCATGGAAAAAGCTAATCCGGGACAATCCCCCGATGTGGGACTAAACCAATACCAAAAATACACTAAGCATACACTAATACACGTGCTACAGAAAACTAAACGGATTCTGGGCCATCTGGACCGCCAATTGGCGGTTCCAGACCGCCAATTGGCGGTCTATATGGTTTAGATCCGTTTGGTTTTCTTTGTGGGCTTTGCTTGAAGTGTTTGTTGGTCTTGGATGCATCTGGTTGGTTTGTTGGAGGTCCGACCCGAATCCAATTGCTAAAATACTCCCCATGATGGTGTGAAGTATTCTGTTTTGCTCTTAGGTCCTTCTGTCTTGCATTCAGGTCCTTCTCCCTTGCATCTTGGTCCCCAGATCTCACAATTCAGTCCTTTTTCCCAGCTTTTGGGTCCTTTTATGCTTCATCTCTTCAAACCTATTTATTCCTGAAAACTAAACATAAAACTCGTCACGTAGCATTGCTTAGGTGTAAGATAATGGATATAAGGTACAAATATAAGCATGAAATGATGTCAATCAGAGCTCCTCTTCTTCCTCCTCTGGTCGCCGGGATGCAAGAAGAATGGGTGAGATTTGGTTTTATAAACAAACCCTACACCCTAACCATACTCCTCACCATACCTCCACCCATACACACAACACTCCACCCATACCACCCCATACTCTCTCTCTCTCACTTCCACGACTTTACAGACTAGGTTTTGTCAAATTTTAAATCCGATGATTAAATTTTTATTCCAGAATACCTAATTAGCTTAGGTCTCCTGATCTCGTCATTTGACTATTACCACTGCAGTTAGAGCTTCTTTATGAATCATGAGATAACCCCGCAATCTACTTTAGTACGCAATCTCAATGTGTACCGACTTAGATTCGGTTTTTGTATGTTTCGACTCTAACCAAATTTTGTTGAAATTTGGTTTGTAGAATTGTTAAGTACAGGAAAATAGAGAGCATCGGTCGACCGTGACTTAAGTAACGGTTGACCGGACAAGTCCAGAACATACAGGATTCGTCGAAATGTGAGTTTCAGTCTACCGGAAACTTTAACAGTCTTCCGAGACTTGGAACGAAGTGCGGATCGATCGATCGGTGATGGGCACGGAGTCGACCGAAAACTTCCAAGAGCTTCAAGTCGAGGATCAGCATCGCGGATCGGTCGACCGGGACTTAAGTCACGGCCGACCGGAAACTTCCAGAGTCTCCCAGGTGTTGTTCAGAAGCACGGAACGGTCGACCGACTCGGGGTGAGCGGTCGACCGATTGATGGCGGTTACGCGCAAAACAGGCAACCAGTCGACCGTTGCAGACAGTTTTGCTCACATTCTGTATGTTTATTTATACGACTTTAGCACATTATAAAAGGATTTTTCGCCCTAATTTTATAAAAACAACATACAATAGTTATTTGCTTGAAAGATATTTGGCTAGAGAGAGATCTAGATTGCTTTGGGAAATATATTGCTTCCAATCGTTTATAATCTCGAAGACTTCTCTGGTTGGAGAAGAGAGTTTGAAGTTAATGAAATCTTGTCGAGCCTTGTAAAATCGTGTGTGTCGTGGTTTGCTTTAAGTGTGTTGTGTGATTGCTTGTTATTTCCATCTTTATTACGTGTGATTGTTGCTTGAAGCTTGAGAGAGATCATTAGTTTAATTCTGCATCAATACTCATGTTTACTGTACATCCTTCTTAATATGTATCTTGTTAGTACTGTGCTAGTCCCCTCTCCCAACAAATTTCCCACTTCTTTTACGAAGAAACCATTTTAAAAACACAAAACGGACAGGAGACAAAGATATCTTCTACTCCATCTTTACATAGATTGTGATCTCAACACTGCTTTGATGGATTTGTTTTCCCTTTGCTGTGCGTGACGTGGAAGCCGAAGAAGCTTAAAGCATTCCAACTTTCTCAAAATTATTGTCCAAACAAAGTTAACGATCGGGAAACAGACGCATCGAGTGCAACCCGTGGTTCAATCTCAGCCGTCCGTTTTAGTTTGTCCGATGATGGCATGATGTCGATTTGAGTCTGTTTGGTTGCTGTTGTTTGCCCCCGAATTAACGTATTTAAACAGAGACTTCGTTAATAACACGCAACAAGGCTATGGTTGTACAGTTGAATCAAATAATTGATGTCACCACAACTTTCTACTTGTGAGGGTTGATAGGTGTGTGGGTAAAAGATAAAGTTTTTTTATGCTAACAAAATCTCGAAACTAGAAGTTAGTGAGTTTGGAGTTGAAAGAGTGTTAAAAGAACTTTCAATTTGTCATGCTACATGGAATTTCCGTGAGACCCTAAGTTGTCAAAAGGGGTGTTTGCGGTGCGAAAAACGCCAGAAAGTGATTTTTGAAGTCAAAAGGAAAACAAAAGAAAATATAATACAATGGAAAATATTTCCCGTTTGACTGACTTTTATTATTTGTACATGTTTGGAAAAATTATTTCATGCAAGTTTGGATGCTGAATACGGAAGACCGAAAGAAAGTCGGTGTACCGAAATGAGAAAGAATATAATTTTCTCTAAGCAAACATGAATGGATGACCAAGAGTATTTAACGGAACTAGTAATTCTTTTAAAGGATTTCGGTAGAAATATATTCGGTCGACTGTTAAGAACATTTCAGTAGACCAAATCGTGTTTGATCAACCGCATACGTTGAGTTTTTGTTCTTTTTTGGCATATTTCGTTGAGAAAACAAAATGAAATTTTTGTACATACAATGAAATCCGACGGAAAATGACCATGAATTCTAGGAGTACACAAACAACTCCCATGACGGAGTTAAATGGATTGTCGTTTCATTTTCGTTGTTTTCCCTTGAATTCTGAGTGCACCAACACCCACTCCCGCTCTAATAGTTATCCTTGATTTACCTATGATAGGTCATTCTTACAGTTCAGGGTTCCAATTTCAAATATAACTTAGTATCATGAAATTTTAGATGGTTATTAGCTAGGATGGTGCTCCCAAAAGACTTACGGGAAATCAATTTATTACCTTTCATGGGCATTTGATAGTGGTTCCTAAGCACGTTTCATTGTATTGAGCATGCAACCCAACATCTAACCACCGTTAACACTTACCGTCTTTAAAATAATGTAATATGAATTAATTTTACACGTACTAGATTGATTGCTGAAAAAAATTGCATTTTATTTCTTGTCCAAATTAAATGGGACTCAAATTCACTTAGAACGTACGTGATATGTATTTTCGTGTCACTTAGTTTGCATTTGCATGTCATTGTTTAGCTGTATAATTTCAAATGATGGATTTACAGCTGTAAATTTTTTAAGTCACGTGATTTGCGTTTTTCTTAATTGGATATTCATGTCAATTCCGAATTATTTCAATTAAAATTTAATATAGTATATTGGTAAAACTTATTTTCACTTACAAAATTTAGAATCATGTATATGCAAACAATAAAAACACATGTGGTAAATCAGTATTTGTCATTTTGTTTCGGTGTAACAGCAGTACACTACTGTACCGGTTTGAAATAGTTGAAGGTTATTAAAATCACACAAAATTTAACCTCTTAAATTAGAATTTGCTGTTAAGAGCGTTCCTTAAGGCCATCCCTTAACGCACAAAAACCACGGTCGTGATGAGGTCGGTCATCTTCGACCGAATTTTTGTTTTTGTTAACGCTGAAAAACAGCGGTTGAAGATGCCTGGGTCATCGACCTGGGCGTTTCAACGCCCGGGTCGACGACCCGGTTGTTTAGGTTAGTCAACCCGGACGCGCCACGTGGCGCGTCCGGGTTGAATTTTATTTTTTTTTTATTTTTTTTTTGTTTTGATTTTTGTTTTGATTTTTTTTAATTTTTTTGTTTGAGTTTTTTTATATTTTTTTTTTTGAAAATTCGTTTTATAATTGTTTTGATTTTTTAGAAATTTTTTAAATTTTTTTAAAATTTTAACCAAGATGGACCCCGAAATGATGTGGAGGAGAGATGTTGGTTGTTGTGGGTTGTGTTGGGTTGTGGTTAAGAGATGAATAGTGTAGGAAAGAGAAAAAGGTGGGTTGAGGAAAGAGAAAGCTGATGTGGAAGAGTGAGAAAGCTGATTTTGAAGAGAGAGAGAGAGCTGATGACCGGGTCGTCCAGGTCATGGTTAGTGATGGCCTAACGCTGCTTTTTCAAGGTCGTGATCGACCGGTCATGGATGACCTGACCATTTTCTTCCTTAGCGCTGGGTCATCTGAGGTTATCTTCACCTGGGTCGTCCAGGTCATCCAACCCGGACGCGCCACGTGGCGCGTCCGGGTTGAATTTTATATTTTTTTTGATTTTTTTTTGTTTTGATTTTTTAAATTTTTTTGTTTGAGTTTTTTTATATTTTTTTTTGAAAATTCGTTTTATAATTGTTTTGATTTTTAATTTTTTTAAAATTTTTACCAAGATGGACCCCAAAATGATGTGGAGGAGAGAGGTAGGTTGTGTTGGGTTGTGGTTAAGAGGTGAATAGTGTAAGAAAGAGAAGAATGTGGGTTGAGGAAAGAGAAAACTGACGTGGAAGAGAGAGAGAGTAGATTTTGAAGAGAGAGAGCTGATGACCGGGTCGTCCAGGTCATGGTTAGTGATGGTCTAACAACTTTTGTATCTACGTGGAGATAGTATTTCAAAATAAAAGAACATACAATTTCAAATTAAAGCTGAAGGTTTAGTTTCAACTTTCAACTTAAAACCTAAGCACTGCATCTGGTATGGTCTCAAGTTTGAGTAATTCAATTCTTGAAGATATTTAAAAAAGGAATAATGCAAGGATCCAGATATCCTTATATTAATTAATTATACAAGGATCATATAATTTGGCGTAGTATAGTATAGCTGTTACATCACATAAAATATAACTAAAATCTTGTGACTGTGGCCCACATCTTCTCGACAATCTAACGAGAGATTTTCTATTATCAATTGATTACATACATGCCCCAATAAATGAACATGCTCGGAAAATTATTTGTTTTGTACAAGTTGGATAAGCAATGATCGCTTCCACAAGGAGTTCATTATTGATAGTACCAAAGTTTCAACCTACAAGACTCGGATATTATCTACAAAATGCGACGTGGATCGAGTAGTTGAGTTTCTTTCCTATTTCTAAGAAAATGACGATTTGTACACAGTTGATCGACTAATCACGATGGCCTAATGTTGGAAAATCTGGGTTGTGATAATCCTTGATTCTTCTCAGATCGTGTACGGATCACTTTCCGAACAAGATTATTCGACCCTTTTACACTGCCCGGGTTGCACGAATACCTTGCTGGGATAATCCTGAGAAGGAACAATCTCGTTCAGGCAATATGAACTTCGATCAGAAAGGTAGAGAAGGAGTATGTATTTCGTATGTTTTTTTTGAGTACCGAATCCTTCTAATAATGAGATAATCGAAAAAGCAGAATCGCGGTTGGACGGTTACACAACTGTTTTGGGCGGTTACACAACCGCTTTTTCGGTTGGTATTATCCACTCAAACGGAAATACATAAAATCCAATAAAGAATTAATATGGATTTCCCGAAGAAGGGGGCTCTGCCCCTTGGACTCCGCAGGGGCTCCGCCCCTCGACCCTGCGAGGGGGCTGCGCCCCCTCGACCCCTGCTTCATATTCGTGGTCGATAAACCGTTAGTTCAACAAGCGTGCACTCCGCACTACCCAAACTCGTTTCCGAGCCTAACGATAAATCGCATCGGTCTCAAGTAAATCACATTACGACTAAAATGAATCGATGACACTAAAATCACCAACACCTAAGATGGTCACTATTAAGTATTTGTTAATTAATAAAGTTCTTATCTTATATTGAAAAAATAATAAACAAGAAGTGGTGATTTTATAATTATCGTGGTTGCAGATTGAGATGGGTCAAATGCTAAGACAAAGAGAGTTTTTTTTCTTCAACTACATGCTTTATCTGTTTTAAATTCACCCAGTAAACCATGAAGAACATTTGTTTTATATATTAAAAGAAGTACAAATTATGTGGTCGTCACAATGTCATTATTAAGTACAAATTAAAGTACAAAAAGTAACATACGCCTCAAGTCTCAACTTTTTTTATTAACTATCTATTCTAAAAAATAAATTGTCTTATATTTCCGTCGTGTCATAGTTGTCGCTCAAATTACATTGAAATAAGAAAATAAATCCCTTAAACTTAATGGTCAATAACCAATAGATTCCAAAGAGGACATATAGATTCGATGTTTGAGTCATACGAGAACATGAATATTTTCGAATTATGAATACCGAGCCTAAACTAGGATACACAATGGCGTGACCACAAGCATGACTTAGACAAATACAACCCTTGAGAAACTATAAGGCAATGCATCTAGTAATAACTTACACAAGTAAAATCCTTGAGAAACTATAATATGATGCATCAAGTAGATTATTGGGCCAACCAAGGTTCTCAATCATTATTCCTCTGTCCCCATTCGCACAAATTCCATAATCACCAATATAATATTCAAAGTTCAAACTAAGTTATGCAGGAAATCTAACAAAAAAGAGTAGACAGAACTGTTGAAAATGAAATATCATCTGGAACTCAAATTCCCACAAAAAGAGGTATTATGGTGGCTTCGACAAGTATCAACACTTCCACCCACTGTCTAATACTCCCATAATTAAAGCTAGCAAGAAGTCATTATCTCAGCCCCATCCAAATATCTTTAAACTTTTAAGAATATCTACATTGGTGCAGGTTGTTTGAATATCTTTGTCAGCAGTAAGCAGTTACATCATTATCAAGTTTTGCCATTGTTCTTCACATCCCCAAATTAAGTATATTGAGTTGGAATACTTTTCCAAAATTAAACTATACTTTGGATAAACTGGCATGATGATTAATCACTTTTGCTATATCACGCAATCTCAAATTCACAAATACTCATTGAACTTCTCTCAACTTGATGTCAAGAACATAATTGGAAAATGTAATACACTAAAAATTTGAATCCATATGTTAGATTCTTAACGTACAAGATAGGTTGGACAATTTGCACCTCAGCTCATGTACATACAGCTTAAATATCACATATAGGGTACCCGAAATAATGGATTTTAGATAAGTGTATTCAAACGTAAGAATCTTAGAATAATGTATTCAACACTAAAATACGCAGAGATCATTTAGAATGCAACGATACGAGGAAATACTTTCGAAAAATTAAAGGATACCGAACGAACATTTATTTAAAAATAAGATACGACGAGATCCTTAAGAAAGAAGCATATGTATAGTTCACTTCCATCCATGCCACATTTTTTTATGGTTAATGTCTATTTTTTCTAACATCAGCTGTTGCTTCTTGCGTCAAAATACCCTGAATTTAGGGCATTTTGCACCAACACCTTCTATTTCAACAATATTTAACTGTATACTTCGATTTGGTGCCACTGAGACAAATACATCCTCTTGTTATTATTTGATGTAAACGAACAATAATAACAAATAGAAACTTGTAGGTTCAACAGGATGGATCGAAAGTGTGTTCAACAATATCAAAAGCACATAAAACTGAAGATCCATAAAAATTATATAAAATAACAAAAATAATTACATGATTGAAATGATGACATTTTCCCAATTAAGACGAGAACGGAAGTGAAATTGAACCTCAAGTGTCAGGTAGGTCATGGGGTTGGAATTTGTAAGGACAGTCGTAAAGACAATTCACGGGATTGTAATAGTAATTTACCCTTCTTGATATTGTTGTGGTTAGATAATCATATCAATTTTCATCAATTTAAGCACCTATTATAAAAAAATCAAACACAATTCCACTCATTAAATTAACTTAGTTAGTAGATTGATAGTATTCAATTTGTTTCAAATAGAAATCGAACCCACTTCCTATTTGTTCAAATTTATTAAAAACGATGAATTTTGTATATTAAAAATTTGCATGTACAATTGCCATACTAGATTAAAAAAAACTATAGGTACAATTTTACGAAATAGGCTCGGTTCAATCAGCAGAGCCACAATATTCAATTAGCTTCAAATAGATATGAACACCGACACATTCAAATTTAATTAAAAAATATAAAAGAATTGTACAAGAAATAAAAAGTACTTCTACATAAAACATATACATAAAATATTCATCAAAAAATTATATAATCACACATATTGTGTATTCTCAGCGAGGATAGAATGCATACATGCGATTAGGGGTGTAAATGAACCGAATCGAGTTAAATTTCGAGTCATAAATATTATCTTATTTTATTACCAAACACAATATTTTATAAATGAAAAAAATAAAATATTCGAACAAACTTTCGAGCGGAACGTCAAATTTTTTCGAGTTCGAGCGGCTCGTTTGCTGAACCAAAATTGAAGATTTTTTTTTGTTTTTCATTAAGATTCTTTATTTTTAAGTTAAACTAGAGTCGAGCTATGGAGCCAAGCCAAAGTTGATAGTATGATTGCAATGCAAAGTCTATGACTTATGCTAATAATCAAAATCAATCCTTCCAATTATCGAAAAAAATAAACATATAAAGCAAGAGAATACACACGGTATAAGTATAAAAAACTATAAATGTAAGGAAAAGAAAAAAGAAATAGAATCATCATAAACCAACCCAAAAGGTCGAAAACCGAAACCGAGACAAAACCCCTCCGTGGCTCGCTCGCGGCACACACTAGTGCCTGCCGTTACCAAAGACGCCCACCCAACCACCATCACCATGGAGTCCGGCGGGCCCCAGTCCTACCCGGACTCCGTCGACTCATCCCCGCGCAGCCGCGGCGGCGACTCCACCTCCTGGGACGACCCCCACCCCTCAACCTCCAAACTCCGCCTGATGTGCAGCTACGGCGGGCAGATCGTCCCCCGCCCCCACGACCGCTCTCTCTGCTACCTCGGCGGCGATACCCGCATCGTCGTCGTGGACCGCCACTCCTCCCTCTCCGACCTCGTCTCGAAACTCTCCCGCTCGCTCTTCCACTCCCCCCACGCCTTCTTCTCCCTCAAGTACCAGCTCCCCACCGAGGACCTCGACTCCCTCATCTCCCTCGCCTCCGACGAGGACCTCGACAACATGATCGATGAGTACGATCGGATCACCTCCTCTTCCTCTTCCTCCTCCAACCGCTCCTCCCGGATTCGGATCTTCGTCTTCCCCGCCAAATCCGACTCCGCCTCCGAGTCCTCTATTGGATCTCTTCTGGACGACTCCAAGTCCGAGACCTGGTTCGTTGATGCTCTCAACAGCGCCGTCGGAGTCGCCGGCGCCCTCAGTCGGGGTCCTTCTGCTGATTCCATCGCTTCTTCCGTTAATTGCCTTCTCGGCTTGGAGGAGGAGAAAGCCGCCGCTTCTGCTTCTGCTCATAATAATCACAACAACAACAATAATAATAATCCTAACCCTAATTCTGTTCCAAGATCGGATGGGGGCAGGAAGGAGATGGACAACGCGTCGTCGTACGGATCCGCTTCTTCGGCTCTATCGCCGTCGAATATTCGGGTGCCGGAGCCGAGAGCGGTGAGCGGGGGAGTGGAGGAGCAGTTGGCGCAGATGAGTCTCTCCGCTCAGAAGCCGGAGGAGGGGGTATTTCATCCTCCGGCGGCGGCGGCGCTTCATGGCAATCCCAATCAGGACGAGCACGGTGGGATGAGAAAGCCACACCAACCACCGATTCAACAGCAGCAGCAGATCAACCCCGAGAGGTATATATAATGTTGCGGTTTTTTAGTTTTGTTGCTTTGGTTTTGGATTTCAGTAAGAGAATGAATTAGGGGAAATTTTGTTTTGTGTAGGCCGGCTGTTGGTCTGAACCCTGTGTCTGATCTTAAGCAAGAACCGCAATACGTAGTGTCGGATCCAGGTTACAGAGTTCAGATACCGGATCAGGGGTATGCCATGCCGATTCACCCCGACCAAGTCCAACAGCAACAACAACATCAACAGCAGCAGCAGCAGCAGCAGCAGCAATATGTTCATGCCAATCCTCATTTGATCCACCAACAGAACTCCAATCCGGTAGTTCCGATGCAATCTTACTACCAAGTGCACCATCCCATTCATACCCAACAGCAATTCACTCAGCCACACACTTACAACCAACAAATACCCATGTATTATGTCCCTTTTCGACCACCTAGTCCGACTTATACCATACCGATGCAGCAGCCTAACTTGGGTGAAGCCCCGCAGATTCCTGCTTCCAGCAAGCCCACCATTCCGCTTTCAAACCCTGTTCTGAAAGCTGAACTGGCTGCAGCAGCCGCAGCGGGTAATATTTATAGGACGAGTGCAGGGACAGCTTCAGTTGTTGCACAACCGAGTCTCCCTCCCCAGCGTGTTCAGTTGCCCGATCAAAACCAGCAATACATGAGTTACCAACAGTTGCCGCCTCACCCGTCTCAAGCCCCAGCTGCTGCTGGTTATGGGTATGAGTTTTCCGATTCGGTTCACTCACAGCAGGCAATATATTACTCTCAGACCTCTTCGGCTCCGTTACCACCTCAATATCAAACAATGAGCAGCTCAGCAACAGTGATCCCGGATTCACATGCTCAATTGCAGCAGCAGTCTGATTTGAAGCAGAAGTGAATTTCTGGTGATCAGTAAGTGACCTTTAGTGATGACTGCAACAAAATGGTGAACAAGAAGAAACTGTCCTCTTGGGATTCACATTATTTTCTTTCCCCCGAAGTTATTTTTCCATTACATTAAGTGGTTTGGTCTATTATTAGTATTGAAGTTGTTGTCTAGTTATATTTGGTATTGTGCCCCTCTCTGTCTGTTCTTAGGAATAAAGAAACTTGGTTATTAGCATCCTCCGGCTGCTATCGTCTTGTTCGCGGTTTGTTCTTGTAGATCCCATATGTTGTGTCTTCTATGTCTACTTGTCAATAACTATACAGCAGTACGTGTAGTTGATCTTGTTAAATTTCAAAACTGTGTGTACGTGTACCATATAGCTTCAGAATTAGATATGGCATTGCAGATTATGATTTGTGAGTCTTCTCTGGTTTGTGACCTACAATTGTATTGTTCTCTAATGTCTGAATAATGACCGTGGTTTATGTTTCCATTGAATGGATGATTTGCTGCCATCATAGTTCAGTTCAGGGCAAAAAATGGTAAATGGGCGTCCCACATTATCTTACTTGATAGGTCCTTCGAAGCTTTTTCAAACCTTTTCTTTTGGGACGAGGTACATTAAAAAAGCTTCATAATGGGATAGAGGCTTGTGCTTGCAGGAAAGAGAAAGCGCCAACTGGGATGCATGTGGTATGTTGTGTTGTATTGTACTATTATCTTATTATAGACTAAAGTTACAGAGCTGTAGTAGGCTGCTATCCCTATGCAAAAGAATGAAATATTTAGCTATGTGGACATTGGGTTTCATTATTTATGATTAATCAGTGCTTCTGGCGTAAAGCTTCATAAGATTGAGATCCAATCACTGCTTCTCAGTTGCCACCAGTTTATGGCACAGTCTTGCTGGGAAAAGCCGCACCAGGTTTTGGAATTCCAAATGCCTATGTGGATCTGACAACTTCATTGGATTGGTCGGGTGCTGCTTCTTATGAGTTTTGACCAATCTGACTCAGCTTAGATTCCAAATCTAGTCTCTGATACGTGTGATTTAATCTCCGGCAGGTGGTCCATGATATGATTTGAGCACTCCATGCTGATTGACCCCATCTTACCCTACTTTTTCCAACAGGCGCAAAGCCGCAAAGGGTGCGCATCTTATGAAGATTGCTGTTTTTTTCGTTTCGTTTCGTTTTATTATTGTGATTAAAGATTTCTTCATTTACTGCGTTAGCCTGTAATAACAAGTTGGATTGATGTTTTTACCGGTGTCTGTCCAAAGAAAGATTCTTGATTTCCTGCTTTGATTGCAGTCACATGTGCCCTGTTTCTGATCTCGTAGTTGGTTCAGCCATTTTTATATCTTACGCTGTTCATATAAAAAGTTTGTGATATGAGTATGATTAGTGACATCCAACTAAAAATAATCAGGAGTTTGACTTCTCACATTTCTTACAATGATAGAACGTTTTGAAATGTAGTCAATCAGCTTGCTTGGCTATATTTGCTACTGCGTTCTCTTTGCGCCTATTAGTTATCAATTGAACGAGACTTATCGCCATCGGTATCACTTACGAAGTACCCACAATTCTTTTTTCTTTTTTTGGAGGAATCTGGTGGTCTCCAAACCCACTCATAGGTAATAGGTTCATTTTTTAGTACGGTAGAGCTTCAAAAATATCCACACACAAAAACTGCATGTTAGATGGATGTTCACAATTTTTAATTCTTGACATTTGATGGATGTTATGTTCATTTTGTATCTCAGTATCTGTCCACTCTCCGGTGTTCTTTATTTAATTTTCAGTGGTCTTTGATGTTCTTAAGTGATTTTTTTTTCTCAATTGGTATTCTATTTTTTTTTACAATATCTTTTAAGAAGTGATAAGTAGTAGAAGAAGAAAACTATGGTTAATGGTTTGCACAAATTTGATGCTCGTGAGTCGTGAGGAGTTGAACCAGTGACCTCTTAAGAGAGAGCGCTTTGTGTGACAATTTGATATTCAAAGATGTTTTTCTAGAAGTGGTGCTAAAGAAAGAATATTATGAATGCGAGCCCAATATTGAAATCTTCAATTTTGCAGTAAAGTTTAGTGTGTGAAATTTCTCCGTTCAAAGTAAATGATGAGTTAAGCATCCCTTTGCTTTCCATACTAATAGTTGTTAATAAAATATCTGATCACTTTCGTCAAAGTTAAAGATAAGCCACCCAAGCTCAGCTACTGTTAGACATACGGTTGGTTCCATTTGTCGGATGAATTAGTACAAGAAAACAGAGCATCTCACTTTTTCCTCCAATTATTAATAACGGAAAACAAAGCAAGGGCCACCATATGATCAAAAATCTTTGATTCTCTTGTACTACTTACTTATTCAAATATATACCGCTTCTACGCAACTTCAGCAACGTTACTATAAGAAATAGGGACAACACTTTAATGTAAGAAATAGGGACACCTTCAGACATATTAGCAATAGTAAAGCAACCATGGGTTTCATTGTCAATTTTTTGGAGACATACACCCTTACAAGGCAACTGGTTCGGCAAACGCTTCACCGCGTCTTTAACACAAGAGCAATATTTGTGAATATACAACATGTACCTTGCCTTTACTCCAATCTTCGTTAGAGACAAGAGGGTGTGAAAACTCACTAAGAGAGGGAATTATACATGTAAAAGTATGTACAAGTTACTAACGACTGATGGGATAAGATACCCCTGTACAAAAAATATGGACTAGTTACTACCCCGGAGGTCGTTTTATTTTCCTGGCTGCTCAACGAAAATAAAATACTTACAAAAGATAACTTAATCAAAAAACGGGTTCACATAGATCCGACATGTCCGCTTTGTGGAATCGAAAATGAATCCATGGATCACCTTTTCTTCAATTGCGAGATGACTACCCGATTCTGGTGTACTGCGACTCAAATAGATCTGGATATAATCCCCAATAATAACAAACAATTCCGAATGTCAGTCCAAAACATACTTGATTTTGACAATGATGTTTGGAATTGTTTCATTAACGTTTTTTCTGGTGTATTTGGATTGGACGTAACAACAGAGTCTTTCAGGGCATTATTTGATTGTTTTGATAATGTAATGAATAATTGTTTTAATTTGCTTGAATTATGGACAAACTCACTCAAACGTGGCGGAGAACCACTACAACACTCGGTCCAAAAAAGAGCGAGATTGACCTTTTCACCAACGCAGGAGGGAATCACTGCACATCTTCCGCCTACTAGCTAGATGACTCTACTCCCGACACCAGCACTCACACAAGCACATATGGTAGATGGTCATCTCACTTATGATTATGCTCAACCATCTTAGGAGGAATTGATAGAGATACACAAGATGGCGAGGCTAGAAGATGAAGCCCGAGAGAGGCAGGAAATGGCGGAGGAACCTCAAAGAGCTCAGGAGGAGCGTATCCGATACTTCGAGGAGTTTGGTATATTCCCCCAGGTCTCGACTTCGGTCCCGACTGACTCCACCTAGTCAGCTCCTATGGTTGAGGTTTCAGCAATATAGTGGATGTGGGTTGTAACAGTGGTAGCCTTTTTCGATTGTCTTCCCGCCAATGGGGGTTGTGTAATAAGTTGTTGTGTCTTATAACAACCTTAAAACTTCTATTTAATTGAATGAAACCATTTTTTTATGAAAAAATACATACTACGTAAACTTGGGAGAGGTGGTAGGAGGTTTTTTATTAGAACCAACAACGTTATGATGTAAACAAACGATCCCAGACACTAGTTTTGATGTAGTCGTTGATGGAAGAAGTTCACGTCCATCCATCATACAGTCCACCTACAGAGGAGAGGGAGGGAGATCTTAACGATGGTCAAACGTGTAGCTGCCGATACAACCTTTTCTAGCTCGTTTCCCCCCTAAATTGAGCCTTTTGATTATCTTAAAATCACTGATTGTTCAGACGATAAAATTGTGTAGTTAGATTTTATTGTGTCAAATTGCCAACAATCACAACCATGCCTAATGATTCTATGGCATACTTTAATTCTCATAGGCACACCTCGATCAACTTTTATTGGCCATCTCAAAAACACACATGGCACTATCATTATCTAAACTCTTTCGTGAAGTATTAATTATACAACCTATAATCTGATTGGGTTTTCCCTGGACAAGGTTCCGCATTTCCCAACGGACAAAAAATGAAAAATATATAAATAAAAACAAATAGAATGCGTTCGTGAATGGTCGGACAGTGACACCTATGCTACTTCACTAGCACTTGTCGAAAACATGCACACACCTGATGGACGAGTGGACTGAAAGACGTCCATGCCCCTACATGTCCGCATGAAGTCCTGTTGTGGAGGTACTGTAACTAGAAGGGGCAATTATGTAATTGACAATATTATCCGGAAAAAAAGTTGTTTAGCCCAACCGCTTCCCCGGCCAATAATCTTGCATTCGGAAAACAGTTTTGCTATGTTTATCTTCTCCTCTGTTTTCAACAGAAAGCTGTTTGCTCTTGATTCTCAAGGTAAGTGGCTTCGTTCTTTTCCTTGTTTGATGTCTATCTGGTGAAGTTGAAAACGTGTTGATTTTTAGGAGGAAAGACCAAATCTTTTCATCTATGTCGACAGTATATACTTGGGATACAAGAAAAATGAGATATTTCATTTCAGTTTTTTTTTAAAATTTTTTTTCCTAATAAATTAAGACATCTTCTTTTCATTTGGTTCTACATGTTTAGTGAAGTGGAGAGGAGAATAAGGGCAGAAGACAGACAAATGTGCACTTAGAAATGCAAAACAAAAGAGATTTGTATCTTTGAACTTAAATGTGTCATCCAAAATGTTCAAGAGCAACTATAGTTAGTTCTAATCCTTATCTTATATGAAATTTAAATAATGTATGTTTCAGTGATGACTCCAGAAGTTTGAGTTTAATCATTTCATGTTATTGTCTTGAACCAATCTAGTACAGTTCACATCCTTAGTCAATATCTGTTTTATTGTTAATTTGATGTTTTCATATGAACGAAGTAATAATCTGCAGAGACATATTTAGTAGAAGAAAAAATTCTGTCTATTCGTAAATACAATTGTTCTTCCTTGCAGATAATCAATTGGGAAGATTAAAATGGATGGAAACACACGAACCGTTCAAAGACATGGCACCAAAATCGCAAAATCTCACATGATGGACTGGTTCATTATCCTCTTTCTTATAGCGCTAGTGGTTGTTTTGAATCTGATACACCCTTTTCACCGCTTCATTGTCAAAGAGATGATTAATGGTCTGAAGTACCCTTTGCGAAGCAACACCGTACCACTTTGGGCTGTCCCTGTATGTATAGTTATGTTCGAACATGTATATCGGCATATGCCGTTGGTTTTTTCACATTTTCTAATATCTTCTTTGCTTTTGTAGATTATTTCTGTAATCTTACCGGCTACAATTATCTTTGCATTCTATATTAATAGAAGAGATGCTTATGATCTGCATCATGCTGTACTTGGTACATTCTTTTCGAATAACCTCAGATTCTCAGTATTAATTTTGTCATATTATGTTATGTTTCGATGCATAAGTTGAAATTATTGGCCTACAACAACAGGTGTTCTGTTCTCTGTGCTGATAACTGCAGTTATAACTGATGTGATTAAAGACTCCGTCGGGTTACCACGACCAGATTTTTTCTGGCGCTGCTTTCCTGACGGAAGGGAAGTATGTATATCTTCAAGCAATTATTCGTGCTGCTTTATGCTCCAAAATGTTTAATATTTTAATGCAATGCATTTGTTTGCTATAGGTATATGACCCAGTAACTGGCAACGTCGTTTGCCATGGAAAACCCGATGTTATGAAGGAAAGTTTCAAGAGTTTTCCTAGCGGTCATACCTCCTGTAAGCACTTGATATATATCATATATTTGAACTGTCATATTGCAGCATTAGTGACTTAAACCCCCTATTTCGGTGACACTTTCAATTGAATCATCTTGCCAATTTTCTATTTATATGATAATAAGCATTAAGTATGCTACATCCTTGTGCTCTTACTTCAAAAACAATTAGAGCATTTACTCATTCACTTGTATATAGTGAAACTGTAAACGTGCATTAGTCACTGTGTGTAGATTAATTGATCGCTAAATCCACCTTTGCCCATTCTTTGCCATTATTGCAATTATTCCATGTTTATTTTCATTCTAATTTCACACGCAGGCTGCTTTTCGGGCCTTGGTTTTCTGTCACTATATCTGTCAGGAAAAATCAAGACATTTGATAAATGTGGACCCCCGGCGAAGTTGTGCATCACACTTCTTCCTCTTCTTGGCGCAATCCTTGTGGGCATATCTCGAATAGACGACTATTGGCACAATACGCATGATGTAGTAGCTGGTGTGCTTCTAGGTGTGACTTCTAATTCAACATGATTTAGCTATCAAGGTGTCCTAATGTTATCCTAATCTTGGTATTCTTTTCTGCAGGTGTGGTAGTAGCTTTACTATGTTATTTGCAATTATTCCCAACTCATCATCACTCTAACGGTAAATATATTCCAAGTGCATAAATCTTCAATGTGCTTTTGTAACATTCCGAAACAGCAGAAATTTCAAAAAATTATAATCAAGACAAAGAAACTCAATAATCAAAGACGGGACTGTTACTTCTCATAAACAAATAGCGATGCACCAAAATTACATCAGAGTTTGTCAAAATGATACATGATTAAACCAAAAGGACAAAAGATGATAAAATGTAATCATGTCGACCTCAACGGTCCGAGAAGAAGATCCAACCCCAAAATGCGCGTGCCCGCCGATCACCACCCAACTGGACCTACTGCGGTCCTGAAAAATATATAACAACAATGCATGAGTTTCCAGAAGGAAACCCCGTATGCCAACTCACTTATATGCATGCATTACACAAGTGAACCTATCATACTAGTAGCATGTCATGACATCGACCGAAAGGAACACAATTCCCTCGAAGGGTAAAACGGGACATCAGTCCTACAGTCAATATCGGGTCTCCCGAGGAGACCTACTGCAGGCACATGCAGTCTTACAGCACGCGACATCGCACCCCCCACACGCGATTACACTACTCAAGGGTTCAGCAGGGAGCCTCTGTCACGCCTGCGCGCCGGTAGAATACAGATCTGCAAATCTCTGTGGTCGGAGCCACTGGAACCAACGGGGTCGTCGCCCGGAAGGTATAACAACATCTCGATAGGTGCCCAGTCGAGGAATCAACATAGCCGGAACAGCCTCGGCCCAACAATCATCATCGTCGGCACTACCTCGGCGGCATCACCGGCACAGCATCGGACGGGTCCAGACCGAAGTCTGCCAGGTCATCAGGCTCCACGAGCCGCAAACACCAACTGCGCCGCTATAAAAGCAGGGCAGCGACCTCCGTAGCTCGAAGGTCGGTAGTCACCTCACCCAACGCCAGTTACGTGCCCGCACAAACATCAAACAATGGAATCCGAGATCCCTCAGGCCTGCTATACTACAATGAGTCCAATCAATCCATCTCATTAGTCACACTCCATACATGGAGGTGACGCGTCCCGAACACCCACACTCTTCCCAACGGCGGTCCCTGGCAGGCACGCGGAACGCGCCTACCGTCACATCCCGGCTCACGCACAAGACGAGGACACGGGTTTCCGTGGACAAAGTTGGCATTCACAAAGGAGACCAGGAGTTCTGTCTTGGGCCCAAACGGTCGACCGGAAGAGGTGATTCGGTCGACCGGTTCCAGTAAGGAATCAGTCAACCGTACGCCTAACACGGTCTACCGCTGCGCTCAAAACACAATCCCCAAATGGTCGAACAAAGGTCTAAAACCGGTCGACCGAACGAGGTCAAAATCCGGAGTCTGGTCAACATCAAAATCAAACTATCAGTCGACAGACTCAGGGGTCCCGGTCGACCGAAAACTAACATGACATTTCTACATCATTTTAAACTATCGGTCGACCGACTCAGGGGTCTCGGTCGACCGATAACATACAATGTCAACCTATTATTCTACGTCATATAATTGGTCGAACGCAAACATACTACGATCGAACAAGCATGCATAAAAATCAGTACACTTAAGTTCCGGTCGAACGACCCAAAGGCACCGGTCGACCGACAACAGACAGAGAGTCCCAACTCACCAGCAAATACGCACTACCGGTCGACCGCCACAAGGCATCGTTCGACCGGTGAAGGTTAAAGTCGGGTAAAACACTACATTCGGTCGACCGCCCGAAAGGACCGGTCGACCGTTGGTCGTCTTCCACCTCGCGCCAGCCGAGGTTTCTCACGGAAACAACGCCGAAGAGGTCTCCGACCTCCCCGTCCGACCAACACAACCCTCCCACGAGGGTTAGGAACCACAAAAACACACTATTGAGTCGACATACCTCAAGCAAAGACGACGAACCGCCGGAGCTCGCTCACGCACGTCGCCTCCGGTAGACCTCGAGCACGCGCCGCGCCTCCTCTAGACGAGCACCTTCCTCCCGCGCGACGTCCTTGCCTCCTCTGATCGTCGCCTCAGCTGGATGAAGGAGAAGAAGAAGAAGAAAATGGAGAGAATGAGAGAGAGAGAAGAAAACACGTTTAAAAACCCCAACCCGTCTCCTCTCCACAGTCGCCTACACACGCAGCCCACACCTCCCCCTCACGTCCACAGTGCTCACCTCCTCCTCTTCCCCATGCACACACTATGCAACCCAACTCCCCATGCAAAGCCAACCCTTAATCCGTGATTAACCCTAATCAAGGGTTAGGGTTCTAACAGCTTTGTTGTTAACATTGTACACAAGTTAATGGTTCAATGAAATTTATTTCTCTTGATATATATACTGGTTTTATTGACAACGAGTATACTGGTTTTTGGCATCAGCAAATGAGCCACCAAACACAAACCGCCAGACCGAAATGAACAATAGCTTCGGAACCTCAACGTCGACGACGAAAAATGGCAGGGCAGCCCAAGATGATTTGGAATGTGGCAGACCATGGTGTAGGTCCTCTGCTGGCCTCTTCTGTTTTTCATCTTCTCTGGTATAACTATAATCATGTTTAATTGTAAATATAGATATACAAAGTGTGCTTGCGATATGTGTTCTATTTCCAATTTTGTCATTGTGGAGATTGATTAGTAGCTAGGAAATGATACTACTCTCGCTTCTAGTCATTTTGTGACAGCTGTTGTCAGCTTTAGGGGCCAGCCAGAAATAACATTTGCAACAAAATTAAGGTCCTTCTGAGTTTTATGTGAAATAAGACTCTTAGGTGTCTTATTATTATTATTTTTTAAATCGTGAGATGGTGTTACTATTACTATTAGATTTTAAAAAAGATAATTCTCATGCATTCGGCTATATAACATGGGCTGCAGACTGCAGAAGCCTTTTATGCTAATATGGTCTATAAGGGCAGCCCATAGTCAATGCCTTACACAATTTCTTATAGTTTCAAGAAATGCAAGTTATCTAAATTGTTTCGTTCATTTCAAAAGTTTTATCAAATCAATTGGGAATAGTTATGTTTGTAAATTCTTAGTCTTAAATGAATCAGGAGTAGGGTTAATTCTCAATATGTGATTACATATTTGAGATTTAATGAAAAATATTGGTATTCTTAAAAAAAATCCAAGACTGATCTACATGAATACATTGAGACATTTAATTATGGGTCTTATTGATTTTTGGTTGGTTAGTTGGTTTAGTTGACCCACCACTTATACAAAACTTAAGTACTTAGACAAAAGGTAGTATTTTATTTATTTATAAAGTGCACAATCCTTTTTTAAGCAACGTGAGATTAATTGCCTAAATGTGAAATTTAAGTACTGCCTGCCGAATTTCATAAGTGGGGTATCATGAAATTAAAGACTCAGGGTGTGTTTGGACAGGTCTTCTCAGCCTACATCTCCCATGAGAAGCTCTCTCTTCTCAGAAGCCCCTGAAGTTGCTCATCTCCTCCTACAAAAGAAGACGTTTGGCCCCTATGACCGTTCGCCTCCTCCTCTTCAATGCCAAATCCCACAAATACCCTGTGTTTAAATGAAACACAAGCTTCAAAAAGAACATGGCGACTGGACTAATAAGTCGGGGTAAACTGAAGAAACACCAATGATAAACCAGTAATGTTTACCTACCTGATAAACCATATAAAAAATTCCAGTATGAAATTGTAACCCGAGAGCACGAACTTGTTGACTAGTATCATGCTACATGAAGATATGCAATATGCAAGGCCAGATGCCTACATGGATCTCTTTTTCCACTGCCAACATGACTTGTTACTGAACTGCTTCATGATTCAGTAACTTACTCATTTCTTCATTTACAAATGATCCATTAGAATCATTTCTTGTGAGTATCTGGAGAAATGAATTATCGAGAGGATTACTTGTAGTTATGATCCTGCAAAGAATAAAACACATTGATTACCACCACCAAATTCGGATTAATAAAATCGAAATCTTAAGTAACTTCAGCAAAGTTCAAGCATTTGATGACAAACCATTCAGGGAGGAACATTATATAAGTGCATAATCTTTCAATTAAACATTTGTTATCCATGAAGCACAAAACAAGCTAGAAACAATTACCGAGTAATAGAAAGTACAGATTTGTTCCTAACATTATGATATGCTGGAATTTCCCTCTTTACCTTAGGCTCCAAATTGGGTGGGAGACTCACAACGGCGAAGATGGGATGGGGCGGCGAACGAAAATAGGACGATGGTGATGAGGGAGGAATCGGATCGAAGGTGATGAGGTTTGGTAAAGGTTGTGGCAGATTTCGTAAATAATTGGTGGTAATGTTCGTAATTATCCAGAAAAGTGGTGGCATTTGTTATATGAAGTATGGGTGAAGATCTGGAAGCACACTCTTTAGGTCTTCTGGACTACTATTCATTTGTGAGTGGGCCGAATCTATAGCTTCTGGGCTAATTCAGAAGCCTGGAGATGTTTGGTCAGACAAAACAAAATCTTCCAGATTTTGGATCAGAAGCTCACCCCAAAAGCTCATTCCAAACGGACCCTCAGTTATACAGGTATTCTTGAGTAGACATTTCAGAACAAGGGGAAAAAGTTGTGTTTTGAATACGTCACGATTTAATGAACATTTGCCACTTTTTCCCTCGTTAAGTAGGTTAATTTAGTTGATATTCTTTTGGTTTAAAAGTAGTTCTCATGAGGACACGTCCTTCAGCGAATCAGGTAGTTGGAAGGTAGACATTTGTTGGCATCCAGATGTCGTACATATACAGGTTCTTAATTTCACGCCCATCATATCTTGAACGATGTGTCCTCATTTAGACTAATAGAATATCATAAATTTTTAGATGCATGCATCCATGCTAGGGTATTCTTGGTTTGTTTATTTTAATAAGAATTATTTATGATATTTATATAGTTTAAGTTAAATTATTGGTTGGCGTTAGGTTCTAAACCCAGCCAAGCAGGTGTTTCTCTTCCCTTACAAAGCAGACTAATAGATAAAGGACCCACACTCTACTAAAGATGGATTTAGCAAATGTTTGTCTCGAAAAAGGGGAGGATGCTATCAATAATTAATTCATTTTACAGTTATACATATATTTGTACTTAAAAATATTTGTACATATATTTGATATATTGCCGTCACCGGGAAGTCAAATGAGAGTTCTTTCTAGGTTGAATATGAAAATCTTAAATTTGTTTGGCCTCTCCGTGATATTTCATGAATTCATAATGCTGTTATATGTGAGAATAATACGAACATGTCGAATCCATACATTTTTTACCATGAAAAGAAAAAAAAAACATTTTCCCCATATTTAGGTTAACAGTCAATTTTTAACGGTAAGGATGACAAAAAAATAATCAAAAGGAACTGAATAACAAAGACAAAAGTATCATCACATAAACTACTAATTAACTATGTTTATTTGCAAAATTGAAGGGTTTACAAATAAAATTAAAGCTGAATAACATACTAAATGTGTATATACGAATATATAATTTTATATTTTATCATGTCTATATCATTTTCCGAATCCAAAATGGTCACTTCACATGAGTTCGTGGTCTCAATGTAATACCGCTTTTGACACTAATCCTGTGTCAACTAAAGATTTGATGGTTTGAAGCAGGCGAAGCTCACGGTTTGTTGAATCACTCTTCCTTCACCACGAGGACTAGAAAGCAGACTTATAACTCAACCTGGTCGGAAGGACAAGGTGTTGCAAGAAAGCGAGATATATCACCACTGCTCCTGGAACGTAACCAACCCCTAGTTTTCAGGTTTCAGATATCCACATCTCTTTTTCTTATATGATCATGCTTGTGGCCATAATCACAGATTAGAGAAATAGAGATGCATGCATTGGAACACCAATTAACTACCAACTACTAAGGAAAGGTACTTGGGGGCCAATGGTGTAGTACGTGCCCAATACACAATCATGGAACATTTATTTGGGTTACCCGTGAGTGAAAGGTAGCCATGCCTTTATATCCCTCTCCCACTTTGGTGATGAGACAGAAGCAATGGTATCTGCTTTAAAAGCTTTTTCTGAGAATTTTTTTTACTCTAACCAGATTTGAAAATGTAGTTTTGGTGATCGTAAGATTATAGATTTAGCAACCAGACTAGTTCAATTAAATGACTGCATTTCAACAAGATTATGGATGAATACATTCGTTTTGTTCTTTGTATACCTTTGGATAGACTAGCGTAGTTTGAAATTATACATGCTTAGTTGTATCTTACATGTAAATTATATTGTCATTCTTTTCATTCCTTGTATTTTAGAATAGCTACCTGTGGTGAACAATAACGTGTTACGTAACGAGTGAAATACTAGTAAGTAAAACATCCTTCAATTTTAAGAATTCTCATAGGTCTTGCTCACCGGTGACCGAGCGGCATTCCACCTCGCCGGTGAGATGGAGGGGGTGGCAAGGGGCAGCGCCCCCTGTAAATTTTTTAGATTTTGAAATTGTTGGATCTGGGAATTTTTGAATTTTCGGTGTACCGAAGGGGTATTGGTCATCCGAATATAGTAATTATTAACTTAACTTATTAATTAATTTAACAATTATCTAAATTTATAATCAATTATTTTTAAAAAAAATAATAAAAAATTACGGGCGTCCGAAGGAGCCGCCCCCACGTAGGAGGGGGCGTTTGGGTAAGACGTATGTCCCATGGGCGGGGCGTCTGGGTAAAACGCCTCCCCTTTGGGGGAGGCGTCTTACCCAGACGCCCCCTCCTACGGGGGGGCGGCTCCTTCGGACGCTCGTAATTTTTTATTATTGTTTATTATTTTTTTATTAAAAAGATGTTAGATATTTACCAGATTCGAGTACACTGGGGCGTCCGTTGGCTCATTACTGACCTCCAAAACATTATTTTTTATGATTATAAGATAAAGATGAAGAGAGATGTGTGATAGGAGGGTAAAATGTCGCGTTATAGCAGTAGAAATGAGAGAATGACAAAATGGTAATTTTATGGGTCGATTTAAGTAATTTTGGGACGATGTTTAACAATTCAGAAATAAAATTAGCAGATTTATGTATTTTTTGGTTTCTCCAAGGTTGAATGCAAAAAGATCGGTAAAGTAATATAAAAAAATAAAGATATTTGTGGATCTCCCATACCTGGGTAACGGATCGTGCCGACCCGACACGTCCCGTAGAAGGGTCCTTATACACGGACGCGGGCGTCACGGACGCGCCTTACGTGGACGTGTTGAGTCAGCGTCCAGTCAGCAAAATTTCTCTTCACGTGCTTTGGTCTTCTTAAAAACGCCGGTTCTTTAGGTTGAACGATTCTTTTCCCAATACACAGATAGTGCAGACCCTAGGACAGCGTGCAGACCCTAGGACAGCGTGCAGACCCTAGTCCAGACTTATCATAATAAAATATTGTTTTTAACTTTTAGGTTGGATCAACTTAATCCAAACAGACACACAACATATTCCGAACAGACAGTCTTCTTATTCCGAACAGACGCACAACTTAATCCGAACAGACAGACTTCTTATTCCGAACAGACACACAACTTAATCCGAACAGACACACAACATATTCCGAACAGACACACAACTTAATCCGAACAGACACACAACTTAATCCGAACAGACACACAACATATTCCGAACAGACAGACTACTTATTCCGAACAGACATACTTCTTATTCCGAACAGAAAGACTTCTTATTCCGAACAGACATACTTCTTATTCCGAACAGAAAGACTTCTTATTCCGAACAAACACACAACATATTCCGAACAGACAAACAACATATTCCGAACAGACAGACTTCTTATTCCGAACAGACGCACAACTTAATCCGAACAGACACACAACATATTCCGAACAGACAGACTTCTTATTCCGAACAGACGCACAAGTTAATCCGAACAGACACACAACATATTCCGAACAGACAGACTTCTTATTCCGAACAGACGCACAAGTTAATCCAAACAGACAGACTTCTTATTCCGAACAGAAAGACTTCTTATTCCGAACAGACAAACTTCTTATTCCGAACAGACACACAACATATTCCGAACAGACAGACTTCTTATTCCGAACAGACGTACAACTTAATCCGAACAGACATACAACATATTCCGAACAGATAGACTTCTTATTCCGAACTGACATACAACTGTTATACATGAAGAAAATGAAGAAGAATGTGATCATTCCTACATTTTTAAGGATGACTTTGGTCTTGTTTGTTGTATATGTGAAATTACACGCAAAAGCATAGAAAGTGTGTCCAGAAACGGAACAGAAAGTTTGTATTATTTATGTAGAAAGATTGTCTTGTTTATGTAGAAAATTTGTTTTGTTTATGTAAAATGTTTGTCCAGTTTATGTAAAATGTTTGTTCAGATTATGTTGAAAATTTGTGCAGAAATGGAACAGAAAGTATTCCGAACATACACACCACTTAATCCGAACAGACAGACTTCTTATTCCGAACAGACACACAACATATTCCGAACAGACTGACTTCTTATTCCAAACAGACATACAACTGTTGTACATGAAGAAAATGAAGAAGAATGTGATCATTCCTACATTCTTAAGGATGACTTTGGTCTTGTTTGTTGTATATGTGGAATTATACGCAAAAGCATAGAACTTTCTGATTGAACTTTTAACAGTAGAACATCACGCCAAAATCCTCGGAAGCTTTGACACCATTGCATCTCGTTCCAGCACATTAACACCTGACCCAGAGGTAGCAAACAAACGGGTGTGATGCCTTTTCTTAACACAAAAACCACAAGAATCATCATAAGCAACGTAAAATGTTTGGGCTTCTTCGAAAGAGGGGAAAAACATCCCCTCCTTAGGAACGTTTGTCGGTTGCTCCACTTGGAAAGACACATGAACGATTTCCATCAAAGCACAGAGGTAAGACCACAGAAGAGAAGGGAAGAAAAAGGAAGACGCATGTTGAGATTTATAACAAGTCTCCTGTGCTGTGTAGGAGAGCCAAAATGTTCATGGAAAATGAGTGATTTGAGACGCATTAATGAGGGATGGAGGGATGTAGACATTTGTACGAAACGAGGAATAAAATAAAAAATAAACTTTTTCTGTGGAGACTGCCAACTCAAACGCGTCTGCTGACTGGGCTGACCACGTAAGCGCGCGTCCCGAACGCTAGCGTCCGCTAATCGTTTTCCCCCGTAGAATTCAGGCCGACGAGCCTTGTGGCACGACATGACACCCAGTTCAATCTCACTCTGAAAAAGACGTTTAAGACCATATTTTACTAAAAGCAGGTGTATTTAACTAATAACTTTCTTTTGGTGTGCAAATCTCCAATTTCACAACTATCGAGGTGTATTCAATTAAATAATCGAACTTTAAATTTGGACACCCAACCATTTTTAATTTTCCTGACAGCTACAGCTGCCTTATCAAAGAAGGTGAGGACTTCGAGGACTTCTCTACATTCAAACTATACACGTTTTCAAATATCTGGATTGGTGGAAGTCATGGCTATATAGTTAAGTTACAGTGCTAACTATGGTACCTTAATGATCAGATATTTCCGGTTCCTAATCTGTGGTGCTTCGCTGTGATGAAAGAGGTTAATGTACCTGTCCTTGTCTGGCCACACGATGATATTCCATTATTTGATCCCCCCCATGCACTAGTTGGTGTTGTATCAAACTATCAACAATGTAAGGTTTGGATTTGGCGACAACTATTACGGATTATCTTTTAGTGAAAAGTATATGCACCACGCTTGCTGCTTGCATGTTTGTTCTGCTAATAAATTTCTACTGTTGAATAAAAGCATAGTAAAAAGTGACTGTTACACTAAATTAAATGGAGTGTATACTAGAGAATTCAAGTAAAAGTTGTGTAATTGGTCATGATACATGTGGTTACTGGTTCGTGCAATTTCTCTTCAAAATTAGTTGTTTCGATTTCTTATAAAATTGCTTGTTTTTACGGGGGCAAAAGAATGGTATACCTTTGGGTGTTCAAGTTGGGCATTATATGATCATGCTAATTAAATATTAACTCATGTTAATTAATTTCTGATAATGTTGTGCCTTCATACGGGTTTCTATTGTATGAACTTCTGGTGAGTTAATCCAACCCGAAGAGAAAACCTCTGACATTTGTAATATCATTATTCTTTCAAAGAAAATACCCTTTGTACGATTACAATAATATAGATGCAAATCCAAAGAGAAAACTTGGTCACGAAAAAGAAAAACGGAACGAAATCAACATAAATGCAAACTTTAAGTATGAATCTAACAACCTGCAACAACCACAGCCACAACTCATTTGGAAACTGTCCATCCAATTAGAGCCTACCGAAGTGGCTCGAGGGTGACCCTTTCTACCAATACATACTTAATTGGTTAGACCAGAGGCCCACTTTCATTATGAACTCAGTAAGTTATTTTCTCCCCATCGCACAGTAAGTTGTACCTCAGCGCAGCAGATTGATCGTAGTTATCCGCACATGGATTTTTAGAAAGTAACAAGGTAGGATTTGCTAGTATGGTTGTAATCCATACAATTGGCTAGTGTGGGTGTAATTCATACATCATGTCGTTATGCGATACATACCCATATGTTTTTTATACATTTCAGTTTTAAAATAACTTCATTCAGTAGATAACTTACTCAACACGACCAACAAAGGCATTATCGGACAAATCAGAGTTAACATCTTTCAACATGTTTCTCATGTTCTCAAACTCAATTACTTGTGAGGTGACACTCGAATCCATATTGAACTTGAATTCAAAGGACTTCTTTGCGATGAGAGTTTTCGAGAGTCTCTTGTTTTTGGGAACTAAAAGTGATCTCATATGTCTTTCGCTGTCTTAAACTCACTAGGTCATAACTAAAAGAGGATTTAAAGATGTTAACAAGTAATACATTGTTGGAGGTGATGTGATTTTTGGGTCTGTGTAAGAAGGTTGCTTGAAGTGTTATACCGTGGGAGAGTAGATTTAGAATCTCCATCAATCTTACCTCAGTGTATGGCAAGTCCTGGAGGTTATATATACACGTCACTGGATTTCAGCCCACTTGGGCCTAATACGTGTGTTATCACATATTAGCTTGTATGTGAATGTAATGTCTAGATATATAAGTTAAATTTCAGAAGATAATATATATAATACAGCAATATATCCAACATCAATTCGCTATGAAATGAAATCTACACGTCAATATCATATCTTCGGAGATCGAACTCAATGGCCTCCTGATCAATCAAAACATCTAGTTTCTATAAATAATATCACAAATTTTGAATTCTACATATTTTAGACCCAACAAAGAAATCATGAAATCACATGCAAGGAAAGTTGTTGAAAATAAATATTTCTGTAAAAATTGAAGGTACTCATAATTCATAGAACATTCCCATTAATTCTTTGAAGAGAAACCCATACGACAGAAGCATCATGCATGATTACGATATGGCTGGTCTGATCTCTGATGTACAAGAAAGTGTGTTTATAATGAATATATATAAGTAATTTTGTTAAACTCAACCATTTTCTGATTTTCATCAGCTCTGAGGCACACCAAACGCCAAGTTCTTCAGGTGAAGGACGGAATTATTATCGAGGAGAATAAATTGTTCTGTGGGATGACTGGGAGTTAAAAAATTAATATCTAGAAGTCAAATAATATAATTATTAGAAAAGAAAACTCTGGAGGGGGGATGAACCTTGAAGTCATGCATGGCCCACCAGCCATTTCCCACCCCTCAACTTGCTCCTTCTTTGTCGTTGCTCCACCCGTTCATCCCTCCTTCCCCTTCCCCTTCCCCTTCCCCTTCCCCCCACTATTGCTACCAACATCCACGAGCCCCTGCAATGAAGCAATGATGATAGCCTATCTATAACAAAATACGTATCAGGAGATATTATATATATATATATATATAATTTGCTGGACAATAATCTCACGTTGAAAAGGTAAGACCGTTCTCTTAAATTCTAAAATTAAATACTGATCATGTTCCTTGAGTTTAACATTCATAATTTAATACGGTATTACAGCTGAAATAGTCCAATTAATAGCCAACTGAACCCATGGAGTCGAATTGTCCATGTGTAGACACCAAAAATTATTCACTCGTATTGTTCATCCATAAACACAAAAAGTAATCCTGATCATACATACAAGACAGTGTTAATAAAGAGTCACACTGAAGGGTTGAAACTTGAAAATACCCTCTTCAGTTACAAAACCACGAGTCTCTTCGCAAATATCAATTGATTTTAAGTTTAATATCTAACCTTTAATAATAATAATCAACTCTAACTCCGTTTAAGCTAAAGGTATTGGAAAAACAATAAGTTGAATAAACCCCCCCTCTAATTACATAGTCACATACTCACACGTATACGTATATAGATGCAAGTTGTCTGTTACAAATTATATATATCAATTACTATTATAATTTTATGTTGTTAAACGCTACCAACAAGTTGGATGCATCATTTGGGTATAAATATACCTCTCCTCCAAACAATGAAGACTCCACATCCGCCCACCTTTGTTTAACAAACAGTGCGACACACAATAAGCTTCCACTCACATAATTAAGCTTATCCCAATTACCAACACCAAACAAATTAACATGGAATTCTCACCACTCCAACAAAAACTCCTTCCTAAACATCCAATTCCAAACAAAGATGTGGTTTTAAATAACGGCGCCATGTGGACCGATAACAACGCAGTCAACGACGACTCATCATCATCGTGCATCAACACTGAAACCATCCCGAAGCCACTGCGGCGGCTCGGCAGCGGAGCGAGCGACGTCATCGACCCGCCCGAGCTAGGTGGCGAGACGGAGTCCAAGAAGCTGCCGTCGTCCAAATACAAAGGCGTCGTGCCGCAGCCTAATGGGCGGTGGGGGGCCCAGATATACGAGAAGCATAACCGAGTGTGGCTCGGAACCTTCGGCGAAGAGGCCGACGCTGCCAAGGCCTACGACGTGGCGGCCCAGCGCTTCCGTGGGACCGACGCCGTCGCCAACTTCGCACATCTCTCGAATATCGACGAGGCCGAGCTGGAATTCCTCAGGTGCCACTCCAAAGCCGAAATAGTCGACATGTTGAGGAAGCACACCTACAACGACGAGCTCCGGCAGAGCCGGGATTTCCCCGGCGTTCAACCCGACTTTCGACGCGACTTCGTGGGGTTGGAAAGAGTGCATCTTTTCGACAAAGTGGTGACGCCCAGCGACGTCGGGAAGCTTAATAGGTTGGTGATCCCGAAACAGCACGCGGAGAAGCACTTCCCGGTGATGTTCGGAAAGAAGGAGACGTCGAAAGGCGTGCTTCTTACCTTCGAGGATCGGACCGGGAAGGTATGGAGGTTCCAGTACTCTTTCTGGAATAGTAGCCAGAGCTACGTTCTCACCAAAGGGTGGAGTAGGTTTGTTAAGGACAAGAATCTTAAGGCTGGTGATGTGGTTAGTTTTTTCCGGTCGGTCGGGGCCGATCGGAAACTTTGGATCGAGTGGACACCAAGAATGGGTGGGGACTGGTGCCGGACTTGTAGAGCGATTCAGTTGCCGGTGGTCCGGCTATTTGGGGTTGACATTCGTGTTGGTGGGGTGATACCAGAGGCAAGTGGTAAGAGGAAGAAGGAGGCGGAGGTTTGGAGTTGGCTTGGTTACATGAGCCAACGACCGATTATTGGGAATACTATTACTACTTTCACCTCGAAACGACGAATATTAGATTAAGCTTTTACGAGTCTTTAACACGATCGATGTTCGATGCTTTTATGTTTTAGTTTTGGTTTCTTTTGCTTGTGTTGCATGTACATTATTTCCCAAAGTGCTTATTTTATAGGAAAATCATGCGTTGGAATGTGGTGGACTGGTGAGAGTTCGACCTTAAGTGAGCTTGATTAATTGTTATTGGAAAGGGAGTGGATTAATGTTGGTTCGTGCATGCTTAATTTGGATTAATCTATTGCGTTCAATCTTAATGCTCTTATATATTGTTCATTCATTAATGTGACATGTTCGTGTTTAGATCAGTGATCACAATCATACATATTGAACAGGTTACATAAGCACATAATCCACTTCCAAAAGTTTCTATGACCTCGTTGTTGACGGGGGTTCCGATATCCTTTTTATTCAATCAAATTTGTAAAACTCCTTGCCCAACCGAAGTACAAGTCTTTGCATGGACAATGGCACAAGGAAAGATTGTTACTAAAGATAATCTAATCCAATAACGAATCAACGTTCTTACTAAAGACAATGCCCACCTCGTGGTCTTGAAAATGAAACAATTCGACATCTCTTTTTCCATTGCGACTTTGTTTTCAATTTTTGGAAAAAACTTGTTCCATTGATCTAAATCTTGTCATAGGAAATAATGAAGGCTTTCGGTCTGTTGTTGCAAATCGACTTGATTTGCTAACAAAGTAATGGAACGTATTAATAAATTGCTTCTTTTGGATTATTTGGAATGAACTGAACAATCGCATTTTTAGGAAAACTTGTCACACTTTTGATAGTATCATGCATAATAATTTCGGTGAAGCTGGGTGGCGAGCCTTTGGAGCAAGAGACGTCGACTAAACGTGCAAGGACCCTCTTCTTTGGAGAGCCTGCAACGGCCACACCTCTTCAGCCTGAACAGATGGGCTTCCCACCGCCGGGCACCTCCACCACTACGGGAGACAACCAGTCACTTGTTGTTGACGGACCACGGACCACCACAGGCCAATGGTCCAAACCAGCACTAGAGTATTAGACGCACTTGGGATTAGGCCGGATCATTAGGAAGGACCATTATCTACTTCGCTTGATTGGTTGTAGAATTGTGTCGGCCTACTAGGGCGGATTTTTGTACGACTTAAGACCCTGTTTTTTTAATTGTGTCGGCTGTGGCTGTGGTTCCAAATTATATTAATGACGAGACAATTTTTATTTATATTAATGAAAACAATTCCAAATTATCAACAAAAAAATCACACACATGTGCAGGTGCATTAATGGACCTGAACAGGTACGTGCACGAGAACTTGTGGCTCCTATTGTCATATTGAGCATTCGCAATTTTAGTACTACAAAAGTTGATGTTTTGGTTTCTTGAGCACTGCACGGGCATAACGAACAGGGGTATGGGGTAGGGCTGAGCGGGTTTCCGTCCGGACCGAATTCGACTGGTTCGGTCTGGACTCGGGGTGGGTCCGGTTTTCGGTCCGAACGCGGTCCAAAACTCACATTTTAATACCAAAAACCTGGTCCGGGTTTTTGGACCAGACTGGACTGATCAGTCCAGGTTTTGAAACGGACCCTGGAGAGCATCCGGGTCCGATCCCGGACCGATGCACAACACTAGTATTGGGGGCAGTCGCTTCCCGTGGAATTTTGATTTTTTTAAATGATATTATTATACAATATTTAAATAAAAAATATATCAGGGTGATAGTCGTCCTCTTGAACTTTGGAATTATTTAAGACAATAGTATACAATATATTCCAAATGTATACAATATTTTCCTAAATTAATAACCAAATATCATGGGGTGTGTCCCCCTCCACCTTCTTAATTTTGAAAATTTTGATGAACTAGTTACATGTAACATTTTTCTTAAAAAACTCGTTATTCTTCTTAATGTTTCTTTAGTTTGACGAATTATTTCTTAGTTTCGGTATAAGTATTTTCTAAGAGCTGAACTAATATAATGAGAGTGAACTCCCCTTGTTTCTTTTAAGTTTGAAATAAAAAGGGAATTACTATCCGTCGTCCGCAAATTACTTAAAATAGAAGGAAAATGTCTGGCAAAGCGTCACATTCCATTTAATACACATTTTGTCTCATCTCTAAAAATAAGGTTTCTGTCTAAGTTTTCCTCACTATACCAGGAAAATAGAAGGAAAATGTCAGGCGAAACGTCAGAATCCGGCAATATAAGTTACCCAATTTTTTTCGGGTCGGGACATCTAGCTCAGACCACCACCACTCTAAAATGGGTTATCCTTCCTAAGGTCATCAACAGTCACCCCGCGTAGCTCGGCTACATAACTCTTCTGCTCAATCGTCGACGCCTGAGCACTGACCACACGACTCTCAATAGGAATGCACAGGATCTGGATCACGTCTTGCAGCATGATTGTCATCTCTCCGAAGGGCAGGTGGAAAGAGTTCGTGTCAGTATGCCTGTAAACGGGTTGGGTCGGGGCAGGTTTTGAACCCACCGCTACCCGACCCGTCTAAGGCAGTCGGGTCGGGTGGGGTCGGGTGAATTTTTTTAACCACTACTCGACCCCCCTAAGATCGGGTAAACGGATTACGCAGGTTATGCGGGGAGGGTAAACGGGATATGGATAAATGAATTATATGTATATATATATATATATATATATATATATATATTCTTTTTCTGCATAACACCATAAATTAAAAACACGACACATTAGCACCTTAAAAATATTACTCATGTGATGAACACCATAAAATTATAAATAACTTCAACTTTATAACACTATTAGTAAATTAGGGATTAGAGAATAGGGATATGTATATGGTATATAAGTGTATATATAATATTTATTATTTAATTTATTAAATTCTTATGCAGGTAATCGGGTAAACGAGGCAGGTAGAAAATACAACCACTACCCGCCCCATTTATTAGTCGGGTTGGCGGGTATTCGGGTCGGGTTGGCGGGTATTCGGGTAGGCAGGTGGTGGGTTGGATTTTTTACACCGCTACCCGACTTAGGCGGGTCGGGGTGGGTTTTACCCACCCCATTTACAGCCCTACATGTCAGGTTACCACCGCTCCATGAACGCAGATATATATATCAACAACATGTCAATGTGAGTGAACATGCTACAAGACAAGTGACCTTAACTACTAGCAACAATGGGGTCTCCGTGATATCGACACTCAAAACTGATCGCCAACTCTGTAGTGTAATACAATCTATGTTTCAATTATGGCACTTTAGAACCTTTCGATCATCGCCCGCCCAAATGCGTCTAACGATGTGGCCACTAAAACTAGGAATCACGCTCCCATTTATAGGATCACCGGACATCATATCAGTAACAATATGAGATTCGTCATCAACCATCTTCTTTTTATGAGTTCAGACATCCACTGTGCACGAACTGGAATCGCCAGTCACAAACTTACGACATCTACCCTTCCGAACTACATACTCAGCACTAGAAGAACTACTACGTCGCCCCTGCCCTCTACCACATGCCTCCTCCCTCTCAAACTCCAACTCATACCGTCCCTCATGGTCACTCTCATCGTCACCCTCATCATCATCGGGAACGTCCTCATCATCAAACCGGTCATTACGTGTCTGATGATGACGTCCATACTCTATCTTCCTCCTAACCGAAGCAGATATACCTCATCTACGTGGATGAAGATGAGTTGAATTCTCATCCTAATCGTGTACAATGCGTAAGGTATTGATTTTCCTTTTCCTCCACGATACCCGATGACTATTAATTAAAGTTTAGAAATACAAATTTGTTAAATGAATTTAAATTACCAATTATTACTAATTATTAATCAAATTTATATTAAAAAAGGTGTATGGCTTGGACGACCCCCCACCCGGGTTTTTTTAAAATAGAAGAGGTAGAAATTTTACGTATTTCAATGTAGGGGCATCTGTTGGCTCATTTCCTGGCCTCCGAGACATTGATTTTGAGGATTGAGAGAAAAATGAAGAGAGAGTTGTGGTGAGAGAACGAATCGGAGAGAGATATAAGTAGAAATGAGAGAATGATAATATGGTAATTGGCGTTGACGATTTAAGTAATTCGTGGGCGACGTTTAGAAGTTCAGAATAAAAATTGAGGCAAAAGTGTAAAATGAAGACTCGGACGACCTACTAAAAGAAGTGCACTTATTTTGTGGAATGTGCGAAATTATGATTCATATTATGGATAAACAATCTATACTTGATGACTAACCATGGCGAAAGGATCAATAAATCATAAATCTTTATCATCATCTTGCCTAGCTGCTTTACTTCGTCGTAAATACATAATTTCAAGAATTAAACCATTTTAACGAAAGAAATACAGAATTATTCATTTGCATGTCATACTTAACTCAAAACTAGTTCGTTTCACAAATATTACTTTAATGAATTCTCCGATATTGATATTGCCAGGCTTTCTAATTAGATTCAGACATATATATTTCACATGCATTATGCATAGCTCGGGTGACTTTTGTAACTTAGAATGGATTGGTGCTTTAGTAGAGAAAATGATTGCAACAATAACCGTTGAAAGACTCATATTGTTAAGAACCGTTTGCGCAGTTGAATAGAAATCATTGATTCAACGACAATTTGATGATTTATATTGAAAACGATTTACTTGATAAAGGAAATGATGAGGTCATCATATGTTGTTTTCAAAATACGAAACTTGTTAGGTGAATTTAATTTTTCTAGAAATATATATTAACTTTTTTCTTTTATGTTTTCGGTCTTTAAACAAAATCCCTAGTTCCACATGTGAGTACTGGAAAATACTATTTTACGAAATTAATTCCTACAAGAAACCATGCTTATCTTTAAAAGTGTTTACAAATTGAAACTCAAATGGATATATATACACATTACTGTAGAAAAAGAATATACGTCGGATTTAAGCCTCCCCAGACCCAACGTCTATGTATACGTCGTATATACATAGACGTCGGTCGCTTCACAACCGACGTCTATACAAACAAATAGATGTCGTCCATTATATACGATCGACGTCTATACTTAACGAATAGACGTCGACTGTCTTTCCTACCCGACGTCTATTCGTTAGGTATAGACGTCAGTTGCATATGACGGCCGACGTCCACACCTTTTTTCAAAAAAAAGTAAACTTGTTAAATAAATTACAAAAAAAGTGTTAGTAACATGAGAACCCCTTAGTTTATCAACATGTTTCTGATAAAATAACGAGCACATTGGTCACAAGTATCATCGAGCTCCTGTTGCGAGTAGGGATCGTTATTCTTTTGGAAGACCTATAAAAATACAAGTTAAAAATATTAAATCTAGATAATGAGACAACAATTATATAACTGAATAACGAACTATATTACCTCGGATAGGCATACGTCTTGAGTTGTAAATTCGAGGATTTCTTTCATGTGCCTCATCACGTAGTAACCACATTTCGTATTTCCAGTCTGCTTGGATACTACAAACATATAAATTCGCTAAATATATGTTCCACTACTTAACTTAATTAACAAAAATGGGGGAAAGAACTTACTCTCATTTCATGTCATGTTACTCTAGCCTTTTGGGTTGTTCTTCTGCCACCTAACGCTCTATAAAGCTTCATTATCCTGAGTAGCACAAGTTATTGAACATGAATTCAATAATACTAATAAAAATCCACGAATTACAAATATGATGACTAAAACGAACTTACATATTTACAAGTTTCTTTATAAAGTCCATTGGTTTATTCGACCCCAACAGATCAAACCAATAAGCTGAATTAGTCGTAGGGCATGCAGCGACAAGCATCCAATAATCCCTGTTTATATATATAATTAGAATTTTATTACAAAATTAAATTCCACTTTGAATTAACAAGGTTGCCTCTCAGGGAGCAGATAATATCTTTTGTCTTCTTCTTTCATGAGAGTCTCAAGCTGACCTGATACATGTTTATACACGAATTTCACAAAAAAGTCAAGCACGAACCAACAAAATCTTCTTCTCAACGGTAAGCACGACGCGCACCCTCCTTCGTCATCAACCCAATTGTCGTCGAACCAAGCTGAAATACAACCAAAATCCACCTCACACCAACCAAAACTAACCCAAAACCTTTAATGGAATAAAACGAACAGCCGTTTACATGTGGAGGGTCGGTGGTCGTCCCAGAGGCTGCAATAATGGTCGCGGAGTAGGAGGGGGTGCGTTGACGATGGTCGAAGGAGGCTACGGTGGTTGGGGAAGTGGAGGAAGACAACCGGTGTTGCGGAGGTTAGGATTTTGGTCGAGTTTTGGCCTGAGTGGTCGATGGGGAGGAAGACGGGTAGGGTTTTCGTCGGGTTTTGGTGGCTAACAGAAAAGATAAAAGATAAAAACTGAAGGGATACTTGGCCTTATTAGACCTATAGACGTCGGATTTCACTCTCACCCGACGTCTATACCCTGACGTCTATACGGGATGAGAAATAGACGTCGGATATAACACATGTTCGACATCTATAAGTCGACGTCAGAGGGATATAGACGTCGGATGTCAATGCATGTTCCTACACCCGACGTCTATAGTAAACAATAGACGTCGATTGTGAATATGTCCAACTTTTATACCTATAGACGTCGGCCTTTACTACATCTGACGTCTATTAGGTGACGAGTATGCACTGTTTTGAACTAATGATATATATATATATATATATATATATATATATATATATATATATATATATATATACGTATATATATACACGTGTGTATATATATGCATGTATATGTATATATAAGTAAAAGGAAGGGGAAAAACGGAAAATTGGCCATAGTACGTTGATGGGGAATAATGACAACCCCATGATATGCATGGATTCGGATCGAATTACGTGTACAGAAATCTTGAAGGTCCTATTTTGCAAGTTGAAGGCTGAAGGCATAAATGTAGGACAGGGTGTAACCTCAGAAATGTTCGTCTATATCTATGCCCACTGGTTTGATGATGGATCCCAACTGGGCCAACTCCCAAGTATATAAGCTACGACAAAAATGAACCCTGTTGGGATTTCCCTGTATTATTTTATTTAATTATGGATATTAAATCAAATCATCGTATACTTTGCGTTGTTTCAAGAACATTAATGAGATCCTCATTTTTTGAAGGGTTTTTCATTTTCTCGTTGCTCACATGGAATTCCGAATATCCCTAATCTACTTACATCTACGCTGGTGATGCACCATTTCCAAAGATTGTTATTTAAAATTTGGATTCCAACTATTTCTTTGCTGGATTTTGGGATGTTTCTATAGAGAATTTCTGCAAACAAATTAAAAAAAACAATTAATTAGACCGAAATGAAGTATTTTGATATAGTAGAGTGGAAAAAGAACAGAAATGAAAGCTAATATATATCAATATATGAGGAAAATCAAAGGAATGATTAGAGAAACTCCTCACAGCAATGTACATTTACTCCACTTAATCTTTACCGTATTCCAAATTCCTGTTTTATTCCATCAAAAAGTAATACCTTCCAATTACAAAGACCATAGCCTACAACTACACCTAGGGTTGTGGGTGGGGCGCCGGATTCAACCATCCAACCCACCCCCGTCCTGTAAACAAGGTGGCCATAATGATTTTTACCTTGCCAATCAATGATCCATCCAAAATTTGATGATAATAATAATAATAAGATATGTTGTAAAATTTAGTTAATTAGTATAACTAATATATAAGTTAGACCAAATATACAGCTAATTTGTCCAACTTAATTACTCATTCTAACTAATAAATTCTTGCAGAATCAACCAGTTTATCAACGGACCATTTACTTTATAAATGCATCAACCCGTTTATCAACACAAGAAACCTGACTAATTCCTTATCCTGCCTAACCCACCACAATATGTTTCATGCCCATCTAATTAAGGTGTCATGAGACAAGGTGTATTGTTGTCTACAAGGTGTCCTTTATTACCCTCCACCCGTTTTGATCCATTCCACCATTTAGGAGTTTCGGCACCTGGGGAGACTCGAACCTCCGACCTCATGTTCCATGGGTCTTCACCGGTTGAGCTACCCGGTGGGGGGTGTTATGGTTGAGCTCTTACAGGAAGTTTAGCTAATTTAGTTATCTAGAAAGGCCATGTTTTATCTTAGAGGATGAAGGCTCGTGCCTGTTACTCCTGTATACACTATTGCCTACCTTCTGGGGTACGGTCGGCCGGGACACGAATTCCCGACATGTTCATGGTTATTTGTTTAATTAAGTAGCGGTGTGTACATATATAGTAAGAACATTATGTTCTCCATTATTCTCAAGCATGCATTGCATTGACCCTAGCTACCATGACCACCATGTCATTTTCGAGTATTTTCCACTCTCCATGTGGATAAGTTTAAGTTTAAATAGTTGACCTCAGATGTTATGTTGTGTGAATCCTGTTCACAATTGATAGGCAATTTGACTAAATGTGGGTAGAGGCAGACCCAAACTAGTATTCTATCATGAAAGTAACAAGAGGTTTGTTTCTTCCATAGAAAACCATGGGCAGGCCGGCCGGTGTTCACATTCATGTTAAAGTTAGCGTACGTGAACAACCATTGGAAGCTATAAGTTTCATTTATTTATTTTAAAGTTCGAAGAAGGACACATAGCCGGAATATAATAACCACATATAAGAAGGGAAGTTTCCAATATCAAAAACCTAGCCAACTTGAAAAAAAATTGCCAATCTAAACGAGGTGGTGGACTTGGAATAATAGATATTGAACAGAATAGTCTACTCTAGTCCTTCCCCTAAAAAAGCTTTGAGAAATATTGCTCAACGAAAATGGTAAACTACACTTCAGAAATTGCTCGACGAAAATGCTCTCCGTCAGAAAATATATAATATACTATAAATAGGAATTCTTCATTTTGACGACAAATTCTGCTTTCGTTTCTTCAAAGTGTACTTACATTGACCATCAATTGCAACTTTGCAAATAATTAAATCAGATAAGTACTCTCTTCAAAAACACTTCCTTAAATCAACTGGGTCAAGCCCAATCATTTATAGAAAAGGAACATAAATTACATCAATATCAAAGATCGAGGATACTCCGGACCGGCCTACATGTAAAGTAACTACAGGCAAGCCCCATGCATGCAATATCAAAGAACGTCTAGATAGAGGAATGAGTGAATCACCACCCTTCATTGAATCCACTGATTCCCAAACACAAAAGTACAATAACCACCGACCATATCAGGCGACCATTGCCCAATCACAATAACCACCAAACTTCTTCCTATCGTTTACTAGCAGACACTTGTTTCACCAAAATAAGCTATGGATGGAACACCGATCGTTTATTAATCTAGTGACCTTATCGAACATGGATAGCACGAACTTGTTAATGTATGTACCACTCCAATCACACTAACCTTTCACGAACAAAACTAGAAAGTAAAATTCAAAGCTAGGACGTAGTTAGAAAATCGAAACGGAGAGAAAAGTGGTCACATGTACCTTAAAACGTTTAAATTTCTTTTGAGATTGCAAGCAAGTTTTATGGCTTTGAAAAAACTTGCATCAAAAGTATACCTGATAAATTGCAACCAGCCCCATATACAAATCAATCTACAAAATCAACTACAGCTTTCGATGATTTGTTAGGGGTACACATAATTTAAGCCCAAGAAGAAGAAAAAAAGTTTCAGACTTCAGATTCCATCCTCCTAGCTCTAGATGTCCTTATTGAGGCTCAAATTGGAATATTTAGGCAACATTTTCACCCAACTTCGTGTGAAATTATCCCCTAATTCAGCAGAATATTCGAACAGGATTAATTAAGCTGCTGGGCAAGCAAAATATATAGCCTGAGCCCTGAGCAAAAAATTGGTATATATTACCATGCAGGGATAACAAAGAGTGGACAAAAATGCTTTACAAAAGATTTCCCTAAACTGGACGCTGGCATAGGAACGTCCCCTTAAAAGATAATAGATATATAGCTGAGGGTTCAGAAAAATTGTTGGAGCCATGGAGTAACAGCTGCGTCACTTTCAAGACTAACCCTCATTTTCTTCACTACTTCCACAGCATCCTGCCGGTCCATCTCATCAAAAGGCAAATTACAGAACTCCTGCAGAAACTTACGAGCTCGGGCCGAACCTTTGGCGATATCATCGAGACTGTGTCCCTTCTTTCGTTTTGATGCAACCTGTGAATGTTAAAGGTAATAAATCAAAAAGGCATATGATACAAAAATAAGACAAGAAGAAAAACGAGACCGTTAACATTTTCATACCAAAATAGGATCTTGAACATTAAAATCAACTAATTGTATATTCACAACAAAGTTCTTCATTTAGCTTACCTTCGTGTCGTCTGAATTCACAGTGGTGAAATCTTCCAATTCGTCTGCTTTTGCTCTAGCAAGTTCAACAACACATTTTGGGAATTTCGCAAATTCAGCAACATGTATGCCAAAACTTTGATCACATGCCCCTGGCTCGACCTGTGCAATGTGCAAAAGATAACTTAACAGGAGGTGAGGCCATATAGCCCCCCTCGAAATCCTTTATAAGGAGTTCGTCCAGATGGTCCAACGGTACAAGAACGTATTTGGTCTCTTGACCTTATACAGTAACACTATGAATACCAAACTTTATGATTTTGTACATGATTGAGCAGTTAAACATCTATGTTTCGGATCTGTCATTAGATGTTTCAATTTCAGAATATTAAGAAATGTCAAAAATGTCAACAATTCAGGGTCAAGCACAAGATGGTCAAACGGCCAATAACAGCTTTTTGTTCACTTTATCAATAAATATACTAAGGGCTGAACGATGCGAACTTTTAAATAGCATTTATACTGTTTAGCCTATTGAGGCAGTCGTTTACATTAACCTATCATAATTAATTAATAGAAGAGTACTCTATAAAAACAAATTTGGAATTCATAAGCTCCATTTTTCTTATGGAAATGAATGACAAAAAACATTTGAAAACCTCAAATCCATAAGAAAAATCACAATCAACAATGTTAGGCTGGCGGGAGTCATTTAGAAGCAAATGTAGAAGAAAATTTCACAATGTCAAGTTGTCGACACATGAAATTCAACAAAATTTAGCTAAGAATTAAAAGATGTGCAAAGTAACAAAGATATGTTCTGTAATCTTCATAATCAAGTATCACCAACAAAAGGGTTATGTAAGAACTTAGGTCGAATTTAAATTTTTATAAGGGATATGTTATTGGTAATTTGATATGGTAATTTTCTAAACCGAGCACGTCTGTACATAGGAGACTGGTCATCTAGTTTCAATGTCACAAATATATGCTGATTTTGCGTTGTTGTTTGAACAACACTAGTGTAATTAGTATTTAGTAATTACATAATCAAACTCTGTCAATGGAATGTACAGCTGAACACTGACACACCGTACTTGATTCAAGGAACCAAACTCACAAATAATAAAGGACATCCCACCATCAGTAACTACACCGTTAAGCTGGGTGGGATGTCACAAAGGGCATCGTGCACACATCTCACTGCAGTACTTACTATTCATCTTTTTACCACCTGTTAATCAATAATACACATTCAATGGGGGTGAGAAGATTTTTCTATATCATTCTAAGACATACAATCTTTTTCGGTTTTTGGCTAGAATCTATTATATTCCTCAAGGATAAAATCAAGCTTGAAGAACATTTTTGTAATAATGAGACAGGAGAAAATAGTTAAAAAGATATTGTTTTGTGCAGATAAAATAGTAATTATCATATCCTAAGTCTTATTACAACAGAACAGGACTGAAAGGTTGAAAAGATCAGCTTCATGTCAGAAAATCAAACCTAGAACAAGAAACTGCATAAATGTGCACAAGATAGAAGTTTGGTAAAAATGTAATCATGTGATTGATTCCTATAATTCAACATCTATGTTAAATGAATAACTGCATTTATATCTCAAAGGTTGTTCAGCAAAAGTCCACGATGGGGAGCAAAACATTGATCGAATCAATCACAAAGCCCAAACAAAAGGTAAAAGTTGATAATAAATCACTATGCAAGTATTGCAGAGTATGCAGATATTCAAAACCAATTAATCTATGGATACTTACCCTGTAAAGCATTGTCAGCTTGTGATCTGAAGGATCAATGTGTGCTTCAACATGGTAGTTCGCAACTCCATGAGTGGGCATCTTTTTCCCCTCATGAGTACTACCATGAGCTAATGCTGTCAACTCGTGGAAATGAGTTGCAAACAGAGTCGGGGCCTTGATCACTTCTACTATATGTTCACAGATTGCCCATGCTAAACCTGCAGTCGAAAAAATCACAAAGAGAAATTGAAAAAAAAGTAGCAAAAATCCCCCTGGAAAGCGAAGTTAGATATCATTTGAAGTTAAAAAAAGACAGTGAATGCAAGAATAAACTCAATAATTTTGTATTAGCCTATAAAATTGCAAAACCAAAACAAACATGAATGTCATTTCAGTATTCCAAATAAAATACTAGATAATGGAAGTAAAATTTGCAGATGCGTTGAACTTCAGAATATTTTTCCAACGAGAAAACAGAAAGACCATAATCCAGAAGTGCATTACAGTGCCAATCTTAAAGGGAAAAACCACTCTACAGAAGTGAGCAAACAAAAAAGAGGGTTTGTTTTTGTTTATTTAAAAACCAAGCCAAGATTATTCTCTTTGGTGAAGCAAAGATTATCCTCTTTGATGGCGCTCAAATAAGGGTAAGGTTTGAAAGTTACGAAGGTTCTGTTATGCACATTCTGGTGATGGCGTTTCTGTATTCATATCACTAGGTGTAAGAGGGACTACCTTTTCAGTATTTATCTCCACAGTATAATACCAAGTGTGATCACATGCTCAAATGAAATTAAAAGGAAAATAGAAGAAAAAAATATTGGACCATTGACTGGTGCTCAAATACCAGGCATGTCAAGAAGTTTTGCTACTTTAGATGACTATTTTCAGGTCTGATAAAAAAAATCACTAAGCCGAAGAGAAGATAATATTGACAACACAAGCAAATATTTTCAAACAGTAAATGCCGCATAAAAAGGCATGCAGCATTGTCAAAGAGTTCATTAGTTTCACAACGCATAAGCTGCAATTAGTAGAAACATAATTGTGTCGAAGTTAGCAAAAGAAAAGCAAACCATCACATGATCTCGTTTAAATTCTAAATCTATGGCAGCAGAGAAGTTTGCTTCAAAATTGGTGCTTGAGAAGCAAACAGTTTGTTCTTATGCTTTCCTTTTGAACTCAGACCTTGCTCCGGCATGTATGACAGGTTAAAAGATAATAAGCAATTTACTTCGTTACACAATTATTTGACACAAAAAAGCATATTGATATATTATCATATAACATAACATCAGAGCATACAAAAAAAAGTTAATTGTAGTTTACTTTCACAATGCCAGATACAAAGAGTGCTTGGCTGCACATTCTCCTTTTTCCGACCACTTCAAAAAAAAAATCCTCGTGTTCAAACCACATTCATATTTTTATTATATCCAGACAAAAGTGGATGCAAACTGCCAGAAAAATGTATATGTGACTTTTTTATCAGTAAAATGTATTTGTGACAATAGATTACAATAATGCCACGAATTCTAATCTAGTAGGACAAGTGCATGTCACAATAATTTGCAATGTGGGATCTTCAGATTTTGGAAAAATACACTGATTCTGGAAAAGGTAGTGACAAGTAAAGCAAAAAAAAACTACAGGCTCAGCAAAATATCAATTATTTCCGCTGAGTTAAGCATTTCCAGTAATAACAAACAAAGAAAGAAACATCAATTTTAATTTAAAACGAGGCAAAGTTTCTTACCAAAACCATCATAAGTAGACGTGCCTCGGCCTAACTCGTCGATAATTATAAGTGATTTAGCAGTAGCGCCTTTCAAGATGGATGCAGTTTCAAGCATTTCTTGCATGAAAGTAGAAACTCCGCGGAGCTGCAAAAATACCCAAAAATCAAAATATACTAAGTTGCTTTTAACAAGAATAAAACTGATAAAACTTCAATATCGATCCTCCAAAGTTTTTGTAATGACCATGTTTCCAACATGAGACCCACTCTTCCTCACCACTCTTCCTCTAGCTCTCATCAGTTAAGAAGTAAAACTATGTTGTACTCCATATTTCCAAAGATATGACTATATCAAAAACTTTACTCACAAAAGAATTGGGTTTAGCTTGAGTAATGCACCACTGCGGAACTACTCAAGTCTAACAAAGCACATGCCAAATTACATTTTTACCAAGAAAAATAAATAAAATATATTACATGAAATCTTCAAAAGAACCATAACTCGTTTCCGTACTGATCCACATGTTCGAACTTATTTTGGAAACTGAAGGTGTGAAGGTGGTGTTGAGTGTTATGCGAAATCTAAAGGGTCCACCTTGTAGGCAGGAATTCCTTCATACTGCAGTCACAGCAGTTAGAAACCAATTTTAACACCTACATTATTCTCGTACCTTTGCAGTTGATCACCAGCTATCTCCTTTTCATTATAACCCCCCACCCAAAAAGAAGAAGAATGAAACACCACAGAAAAACATTAAGTATGCACTGTAGAAACCAATGATAAAATACTAGCCTGGCAATCCCCAGCACCAACACGCGCAAATATACAATCACGAATGCTGATTGTAGCTCTATCACAAGGAACAAAACAACCCACTTGTGCCATCAAGACGTTCACGCCAACCTAGCATGGAAAGAACTAAAATGCAATCAAGTATATAATACATACTCTAATTTATGTAAACAGTAAACAAGAGGGACTAAATAACATATTGTATTTTGGATAGGAACCCAATTTTAAGAGAATTTCATTTGCATATCCAGGGTACATATTGCACTTAAATTTCTGAAAATTAATTGGAACATTTAGGTTTGAGACAAAGCCATCTTTTTTATAAACGGTATTTGACGCTTTCCACTGCTTAACCCATCAGTAGGACAGAATTTGAAGTTGCTGAACAAGGACGAAGAGTGTTAAAAGCTAGCACCATTAAGGATCCCTAACTATCAATTGCTTTAATATGAAATTTATCAGCTATACTGCATATTTTCTCAATAAGTAAACAGGTAATACCTGCCTAATAAATGTAGATTTCCCACCCATGTTTGGACCAGTTATGATTTGAAACCAGCTTTTCTCGCGTACCTGAATTGTAAACAGAAACCTCCATGAGTAAAATAAAAATAAGAAATATTATAAGATGCAAGCAGCACATACAAGACGACAATCATTGGGTATAAAATTGACATCATCCTGAGCCTCCACACAGGGATGCCTGCTACCTTCAAGTAGAATATCCCCTTCATCCTGCATGGAAAATAAACTGATCTCAGTTTGGCTTGTAAAGCATGAGGGTGAGGAATATTAGAGTAAGCACATGGTATGATACCGAGGAAGTGATGTGCGGTCTTGTGTAAGGTGTTGGGCAGCTCACAGCAAGATCAGAAAAACTTAGTAGAACATCAAGTTCAGAGAGAAGTGCTGCAACATTCTCAAACACCTGGAGAAGAGAGGAGAAAGGATCAGCTATCTCAAAAGGAACCTATGTCCATCAGAACATAGAAACATTGGTACCTCAGAAAATGTTGCAGTAGTGGCAACAACTCTAAGAACCAGTTCTTTCTGACAAGTACAGTACTGCTCATATGCTTTTTGATACTGAAGACTTAGCGTCTTAAGTCTCGAGTTTGTGAATTTCACACCATCCTTCCGTGTTTCAAGAACAACAAAATGTGTGGTTAGTTTCTTCCTTACCTTCTGCTCCTCTTTCTTTGTAATTCTGAACACGTGCCCAAACTGTGTTCCCTTCTCCAATTTCAAAGCCTTTTCATAAGGTAAATCAAGGTCATCTGCAATTTGCTTATGCAAACCTTTTATTTGCTGGTTTACAGCATCTAACTTGTCCTTCAGAATAACCAAATTGTCATCATAACTTGTAGATATCATATAATGACCATTCTCAAGTTCATCAAGATCGACAGCACTTGTAACAAGACCCAGGAACTTCTCGAGATGATTCTCATCCAACCAAAATTCCAGTGGATCCAAAAACATTACTTTGACCAAGTCTGAACACTGCCCCTCATAATGCTTCAAAACATCCTTTATGTATGGAATTCTAGTGCCTGACTGTTTGCAGAAGGGGACTATCAGAAGTAAACCAGAACCTTATATATGTGTTAGCATGATCAGTTAGCAAAACAAATAATAATAAGTATAATAAAAAATAGAGTAACCATAATCACCTTGGCACAAGTACACTTATTTCACCAGGAACTTAATAAGGAAAACCATGTCAATTACCCACTATAGTTAGATGTATGAAAATAATATACTACAAAGATGATTTGATTTCGGCATTTTACATGCTCAATTACTTATACTGTAGCATAAGGTGCATCAAAAAAAATCATTAAAAGCACATAATGAATATAAAAAATGCAAAAGCATAAAGATATTAAATATTACCTGATAAAGTTTTACAACAGGATGTAAAGTTGTTGCTTTTTTCAGACCATGAGTCAACCTCTCAATATCAGAAATTCTTTTCAATTGTTGGCGCAATCCTTGACGAACTTCAGCATCCTCAACAAATACCTGAACCAGATCCAGTCTACGATTGATCTCATCTACATCTAAAAGAGGCTGTTTTAACCACCTGTTCAGTAATCGCTTGCCCATGCCAGCAGTGCATGTCCTGTTCATTAGACCAAACAAGCTACAGTTTTTATTTGCATCTGTTTTGGACTCGAGAACATTCAATGCTCTGATAGCAGCTGAATCTAATCTCATGTAATTCTCGAGACTGTATTTCCAGATGGTATAACTCCCGTAGTTACTCTCATCTGTGAGTAACTCCATGTACGAAAGTAATGACCCAAGAGCACCCAAGGCATTCTCAAATTCAGAAAGCAGATCACGAACAGGTTCGATTGGCCCTCGAACAATTCTCCCCAGATCTTGAACCAAGTCTCGTGACTTGAACTCGGATTTCTTCCTCTCTGTCATAAGAACACCACACCTTTTCAGTGTGTCATGCAAAGTCTTTTCCACAGATTTTCCACTGCCTGCTGATAGGAGACACTCTTTGCAACCAAGAGCCACAAATACAGATTCCAAATTTGTGAATTGACTGTCGTCAAGGAACTCAGCCAAACCTAGTGTTTTCTTGATCATGTCAATAAAACTTAGGCCTATTGTACACTGATTCTCACGATAATTAAGGCAGACTGCAACAATAACAGGAGAATCCTGCATATCATTGTTGGCAAACAAGACATCTTCGAAACTTCCAAGGTTACCAGGTGTCCCACGCTTAGCCAATCGCCAATTAGATCCAGTACCCTCATACAGCTCCAGAGTGTGGTCAGTTCTCTCAAGGAGTAGATCACGAGCAATAGTTTCAAACATGTTTTTACTTACACTTACACTAGAAATACTATCAGAACCATTTTCCAGTTTTCTTAATGCAGTGGTAGTGTGGTAGTACGTCTTTGCAATGAACAATGCATCTTCACCATGTACAGTGTAATAGTCCTGATTGAACCCAATTGTTAGAATATAAAAAACTGAAGTAACAAAATAGAAGATCACATAATCAGAATAAATATAATGAGAGGTAGGAAACAACGGAAGCTTGTAGTTAAGGACAATGACATGATCCTCAAAAAGAGAAAAACTTCCAAGGGATTGTATTTTTGATAATCCCAGGTCTCTATAAACTGTCAACAGTAAATACAAAACAATAAATGATATTTGGCACTTCAAACTTGTGATTTTCTCATTCTGATGTAAAGAAATAAAAATGACCCTGTAACAAATTGCCAACAAGGCAGTATAGTAGATTGTTACCACCATAGTCTCCAATAATTCAACTTATGGTCTGTCGTTGTGGTTTTATTCCCTAACAGATTGCTACCTACGTTGTCCATGAGCCACAAATGTTTAAGATTTTTCACTCATCATTCTACTTCCAAAACAGACTACTAGCTAAACATAATAACATGTTAATACAAAAGCAAGACACCATGTTATAGATTGTCCATCTTTTAGTGACTCAACTCTCAAACATTGTGTCGTCCGGGACACTCTTTTCCAACTTCTCAGAAGCTAGCAGCCTACACCTAGAGTATGGTTGTGGTTCGCTCAAATTCCTTGGGTAACTTCTTGATTCTTGGGTAAAATCCAACCACCCGCCAAAAGCTAGGTATCTAAACATCGAAATCTATTTGGGCGTACCCACTTGCTTTGAGTGGTTTTCAAATCATAGCCAGTGTTCCCAACCAGACCTTAAAACAAGAACATGGTATTAACTCATTCCAGACATTCAAAAGCAAGAAACAGCATATCCAACTCATTTTGAATATCGAACACTCAGATGCTATCGAAAACAAAACAAAAAACAATCAACTTCCACGAAATCGAACTCAGTACGCGAAGCAAAATGCACACAAACAACAAAACCGTCACTTTTGCCACTAAAACATCCAGCCAGTCACGGGATCGTGGACTCACCCGGCGATCGAAGAACCTGACGGCCCGCGCGTCCTGCAAACGCAAACAAACTCCATCAACAAAACACGATCTCAAAACAAAACAAAAAACGATTCATACCGGAGGAAGCGTCTTGAAGAAGGAGATGAAGCCCTGGGCTTGCCTGGCATCTGAACGGGACACAACTGAACATGAGACCGTGAGCGAAAATGGAGAGGGGAAACAGGAGAAGGAAGGAGGGATGGACCTAGTTTGAGGTCCGGCAGTTTGCTGAAGTCCGGCGAGTGGGCTCCACCGTCCATGGTGGCGCGGCGGGAGGAGGGTTTCGGGATTTGGGGAAGAGGGCTCTGGGAAAGGGCGGGAAGAAATCGAGAAACGCGCGACACGATATAGGAGTAAAGAGAAGTAGAACCGTGGCCGTGGGTTCGTATTCTCGGGTAATCGGGTCGTCGGCTCCATTTGAAAAAAATGGGCCTATGATTAATGTTTTTGCAGTAAATACTACATTTTATGTTTTTATGTGGCCGAAAAGGGTTTGAGATTATTAAATTGACGTAACAAATTTGTACTCGTTTGGTGCATTGTAATTCTTAAAGGTGAAATCTATATTCGTAAAGCATACGTGAAATTAATTACGTCAAAATTCTGAATAATAATTAGTATTTGTATTCGATTGTTAGTTGCAATTTGAAATTCTGAATAATAATTAATATTCAATTAGTATTTGTATTCGATTGTTAGTTGCAATTTGAAATTTCTTTAACAAAACACTGAATACGATATTCATTCGACATGTAATTCATATTCGTATTTTTGCATACCCAAATGTGAATATATTGTAAAATTTGGATACAAACATAAATTTGACCATCCTTATATTGGCTTATACAGGATTACCTTATCCTTAATTCCTCTCAAATCTAAAGTAAACTATTCAAAGAACAAAATAAACTACACTACTTCTCCCTCCATCCAACCATTTGAGATGGACAATATACCGTCTGAATGTAGCAACCGTGAAGGGATGGATCTAAAGTGTCCATAAAACACCATCAGATCATAGTAGATTTTGGGGCAACCGAGCCAGCTTTGTCCGGTTTCCAGCCATTTCTGAAAGCTCCGAAACGATTTGGTTGCGGGAACTTACACACAAAGTGGAACAGGAGGAAATGAAGGAAGGGTAACCTGAATTTCTTATAAAACATCTATCACGCCCTGAATGTGCAGGATGTTGGATGCAAGTGGCAACAACATCATAAGCTGGCGCACAAGTGTTCCAGAAGACCAGAACCACTTTGTGTTGTCATCTACAGGAAATTCCTTTGAATAGCTCCAGATGAGAACCGAGAAGAAAGCCCCTGGGCCATGTCTTCTGAATCTAACTTAACTTTCTGCCTCCCTTCCGTCAAGTCCTTCTCACGGTCCCACGGCTTCCAAGGATGTTGGCCGACCCATTCCTCTTTCTCGGGTTTTTTTGTTTTCTTTTTGGGACGACTGTTCTCTTCCTGGTGTTTTTCAACCAGCGATTTTGACCGCTTTGAGGAGTTGTATTTGTCCACCAATTCTGCATCAGAGCCCATCCTCTTCTTCTCATCATCTGCTGCAGCAAGAGCAGTTGCTTTGCTGTACGCTTCCAAATAACTGTAAAAAAAGTAAATGAACAGTCAGAAGCTTATATATAAACCAATAAGTGAATATAATAAAGAAAACCTCAGATATCCGGCAAAAAAAAAATGAAATTAGTAACTCGAATAACAAGAACGTGCAAGCAAAAGAAAAAAAAATCAATACTTCTGCTTAGCCTTCAGTGTTTTCTCAACTGGACTATCTGTCCACATGCCAGTGTCGCCACGCCCTTCTTTTCCAGTCCGACTAAATGCTGTTGATTGGATCGGTATTCCAGGCTGAAAACAAAGGCCCGAGATAATCAGATACATATAAGTTCCTTAGGTGAAAGTAAGAATATTGGTGTTGGATTCTTAATACTCACTTTTCTTTCTGGAGGTAATTTTGTCATCCACTCATCTCTTGCTTGAGGCTGTTGTGGTTTTGCTAAAAGCTCATCGTCACCTTCCAGAGATATACCTATCAAGAATCAAGAAATCAATATATTATTAAACAGTGAAAGGCTGACAGAAACATCTAACAATTTCTGCCATATTTTTATAGTCATTTCAGTGTGATGTGTAGGTAGTTTAATTAGACAATGATGAAGAGACCGTACCATATTAATTCTATATGGCTTATGTATGAAACATCATGTGGAAAAATCCATATAATAGAAGTCAAGTTTTCTTATTATATTATCTGTATCAGAGTTTGGAAGTCATGCATTCGCAAACTTTGAAAAGAAAATACGGCAAAATTGAATCATAGTTCCATTGAGATATGAACGTATACAATTTATCAACAAAACAATGCTATCAGCATTTTCAAGTCATGAATGAGCAAACAAGGGAAGCTTAGGATCAGCAACTTCATGCCTGCTGATTTGCTGAATTGCATAAGACTTTTTTTATCGATTACATAAGAGCATAATTTTATTTCAATAAAAAAAAGTAAATGAAAGAACAGCTAATGTGTGAGATAGACACCTTGCACTCGTCTCCACTCTGCAGCTTCACGAAGAGATTTAAGCACAATCTGCAGAACAAAGAATTGAATTGAACACTAAATATGATTTGCAATGTTTTCATACATGTGTGATGTGTCACAAAAAATTCAGTTAGCTTAAAGAATTTTACAACTTAACTTCCCTTTTGTTTATCCAAATGAGATATTTCCAGTTAAAGACATTCTAATAGCATGCATTATGTTGCAGATAAAAGCATGACGGGTTCTAGTGTTGAACGTAACCTAGATCACAGTTTGCTTAGGTCTTCTCCCTTTTCTATGGAGAATTCGAGTTTACGATCAACCAAAAACCAATATATACATTAAGACAAAAGCAGCACTTTCTATTTCCTAAGAGAGGTAATTGCATCCATGAGTATATGTAAGATGTAAGAACAAGCAGGCCTTGATTTTTCTCAAGGGACGGACTTGAGAGACAAAGTTTCAACCAAAAGGTAATTCAGGGAGTTACCTCATGTGCTTCCTCTTCCTCTTTAAGTTTAATCTTTTCATCTATCTCCTTTCTCTGCAAGAAGAACCAAAGTTAAATTATATTTACAAATGCCTCCAGGTGAGATGAAAAAATATAACATGTAAACACTATGTCATTATTGGCTCTAAAAACAAGATCAAAGGTAGGTCTTCATTATTAGACGTAATGTCCTCCATAGTTCAAATAAAGTTGTAACCAAGTAAGCTGAACTAGAAATAGTTTTTAGATTTATATTCTTCCTTTGTTCGTATTCAGGCTAGCTCTTTAGATCTCAAGTTACTACCCAGTCCTCACCTTTTCCAACTTAGGAACAATCCCATTTATTTTTTGATAATTAAGCCTATGTTGGCCTACCTCCAACTAGTTTGGTGTTAAAGACTTTGTTGATGTTGCTGTTGTAAGCCTATGTTGCTTGCAAAAGAGAATATTTGGGGAATATTTCTTAAATATCTTAGTTAGTTTACTAATAACCAACACAGGAAGACAACTAAACACGAAGCTGCAGATCATTTCGGTAAAAACAATCAAAAGCCTATTTTGGCAAACAAACTATAGGCCCTCAAGAAATTCACTGTAGGCTATGCTAAATTTCAATGTAATAAACGAATAATGGGGAAAATATTAGACTAAGAAGCACGGAGACGGACACGGGACACGGACACGGGGATACGGCATTTTTCTAAAAAGTAGGACACGGACACAGTATTAAAATTATAATATATATAAATAAATAATAATATACTTGTAAAAAATAATTACTCATAAATGTTAAATGTTCATAATAAAATAATATATGTTGCTTCATGTTGTCTCCTCATTGTCCATGACAAAAGTAGTCATTAGGCATATTCTTAAAGGGCAACAAACTGATTACTACCCAATAAAATAATATATTTCAAGGGTTGTATTGAAACTTCCTTAACCCAATGGTTTATCTTCTCCTCCTCCTCTATAAACATTCCGGTACCGAAAAGGAGGAAGAAGAAAAAAGTCAAAAGTCAAAATCGAGACCAAGGAGTGTCGTGTCCAAGGAGTGTCCACCACTGGCGTGTCCGACACGTGTCCAAGGCGTGTCCAAGGAGTGTCGGTGTCCGACACAGCCACGACTCGGACACGACGACCATTCAGAAGTGTCCCTGCTTCCTAGATATTAGATTATACCCGTACATGCCCAAAATTTATAACAGAGAACCTATCTCAAATTTAATCTACACTCCAGAGTCTGCTCCAAAGAACTTCGCTTCCCTTTAAATACCTTCCTAGAATAAGTCAAATGGTAAGGCAAGACAGGGTACAGAATTTCAATGGATTGCAGGGGAACTTCAGTAAAAATTAAATTGTTTAGAACTTTAGACCAAAACAATGTGTCTGCAAGGCAGCCAAGGATTATTTTTGCTCTAACAAGCTTTGATATCCAACATTTCCATTGTGAATTACTTGTTCATTTTATAACAACTTTTCTGCTTTCAGTCAGTCTTATTTTTGTTTTTTCTAGTTGCAAGTTGTTTACAGAGTCCAGCACTACAATGTTGCTACTTCTTTTAGCAGTGTTATTTACCTACAAGCTATAAACAATCGAAAACTAGCAAGAAATGAAATAATGAAACTAAAATTAATTGTGGACAAGATATTGATTTTGTCGACTTCAATTAATACTAGACACGAAAACAGAAACAACCAAATTAACCCAAACACTTATCACTACCCCCATTGAGGAAATTTACCTTATCAGGATCTTGTAGTTCTTTGAAAGACTGGTTCAGTTTCACAAAAGCTTGGTGTGCTTCTGGATGGGAGCATTTGTCTGGGTGAACCATGAGAGATAATTTCCAATACCTAAGAAGAAGAAAAGCATGTGTTACTTCACATGATCTAATATGAATAAAGATTCATTCAATCAATTCAATATATTCAACGTTTTCTTGAAAATTAGAGAAAACATAAAATGCAGTATCAACTTACTTCTTCTTCATGTTGTCAAATGGCATTTTGTGGTTGACACCTAGCACATCATAAGGCTTTCCAACATCAGCACTGATAATTCGAGAAACCTGCTTCATATCACTAAAATGAGATAACAAACTTCATATGATTTAGTGACACAAATTCAACCAAAGACAAGTGAATAAAGGGCAGGGAGAAAACTTGAACACTTGGATCACAGCTCCATTATTAAAGATGGAAAGAAATGCAAACACAAAATACATATAGCTCAGTACCTTCATACAAGTTGAAATGAGTAAAGGAAAGGGAAAGACATTTTTATTTCGTAACTTGTCTAGAAAAAATGGAAAAAGGTTACTAGCTAAATAAACATGAACCATTGGCTATTATATAGTGGGGTGATGAAGTAGACAGCTACGTGCTTTCCCATTCTTGAAGGGTAATTCTTTGCAAAAACCTGAGTGAACAAGGGACCACCCCAGATATAAGGTGACTCTAGTAGACTGGCCCTGTGCATGACAATAAAAATCACAACATCTTCAAGTGCTATCAATCACCATAGAATCAAGATTTGACTATGCACATGGGTAATTCACATACTTCCTAGATGTTGTAAAGATTTGAGAATAAGAAATGAAGACTACCTAATTGTCCATAAAATGCCAAATGAACAATCAAACATATGATTTACAATTACACTTAAATAAGAGAAAATCATGTAACAGTATCCAAATTTCCCATGTATAAAACATAAGGTGTAATATCATCACCTCTTCAAAACGTTCAGCTTCATTTGCTGATTCAGCTTCAGCAGCTACAGCAGGGGGTGGAGGACCTATAAATAGATCATTGGTGTCTTCAAGATCAGCATCCCTACAATTTTTGTAGTAAGCAAATTGAAACTCAATTTTAATGGGACTCTAGGACATAACACATGAGGGGAAAAAATACTTCCAACAATAATGAAATAAAAGATATGCCAATATTATAATTTCCTTATGACACAAGAGTAGGGATCAAGTCATAGTCAGCGTATTTTGCAGAATTAGTACCTCAATAGAGCATCGGCTTCTGTTAATTCAGCAGCTGCTGCCAGTAACTCTGCTGATGGCATTGCAGGGCCAATTAACCTTCAAAAAAAATCTTCTTATTTTCCAAGATAAGTAACAAATAAAAGAAATACTCACAAAATGTGAATTACTCATGCAATCTATGCCTCTGGATGAAAAAAGTGCAAATGAAACTGATTCCACTATATGAAAATTGAAAAATGCTTCGATCTGCATACACAGCTTACTGTGGAATAGGTAGTCAACTAATCTTGGGCATGTCTAGATTTGAGCATATGCCACAAGAGCCTCACTGCCTCGAGTCCTCGACTACACATACAATTTTTGGTTATTACTTGACATTTCATTTTTATTAATATTACTCTAGTATGGATAATTTTTTCATAGGCATGTTCAAGACTATATTTGTTACATAAGTAAGTTTGTAGGTTCAGAAATGCTTTCATGCATGATGGACTATATCAAATGGCTATCTAAACGATCCGCATTTCTTATCTATTGTGAAATCGCACAAGGTCAGTTGCACTTCGCATCATTGGGTCAATTGGAAACCACCTCACTATTTTACAGTAGTAGAGTTGCAACCCCCCAGCCTCTTTTGAGACATTGGGATAATGTTGATGTAGAAATGCTTTCAAGCAGCTTTCTTACGTGGGTGAAGAGTGAAGAGTAATATTTTCAATGTTTCAAAATACTTTTAAAGGCTTTCTTTTACTTTATGACATTTACATATATCGACATTATTTTAGAATGAAGTGGCATTGGTAGGAATGGAGATGCACTGAGAGCGCTACATCCCCAAAAGCATGTTTAAAAGGGGAAACTTATGGACCTTATAACCCCAAATGTGAAGATGGATAAAAATTTACAAAAAATAATCTTTTTTATTGATAATCTTACAAAAACAATCAAATCAACTAATTCTAATTTGAAAAGTGATACTAAAATACCTTTTTTGTTGAGGCACAGAAGCCTCAAGATTCTCTTGTAATTTTTCCGGTCGCACGATCAAGTTATCTTCTTTATCATTCTCATGTTCTTGCTGGGCCTCAGGCTCGCCTTCGTCTTTCTCCATTTGCCTAACTGATGAGCAGAGAAGTGGGCCAATTGCTTCAAGAGTAGGGGGTCTCTTTGGAGGCAGGAAGAAGAGTCCATCACTTCGTCTTAGTTCTAACGAACAAAAGAGCTCTTTCAAAAATGATCTCAATGACTTGTCTGGGATTCCTCTTATGTCAACAGCTTGCCCATTATCAACTAATTCTAGAAGCTGAATGAAAAAACCAAGAACAACTAGATCAGATGAATGAGTCTTTACAGAAATCAAACCATAAAATTAAACAATATACTGCATAATGTGCACAATGCTCATAACTGACAAAAAAGGGGAAAGTGTTGTCATACCGGGATAAGGTATTATGAACCACACTTTCTGTTAAGTAAAAACACGTATTTTCTAATAACATTAGTTATTTATTGAACAAACTCATACACTTATTTAAAAGACATCAAGCGACGAATTGGATTATGATATATGTTTCACCATTGGTTATGAACTTGTAACTAAGAAATGTACAAACAACTTGAATTTACAATCAGCAAATATATCTCACAGGTAATATTTGATTTACTTGCCGCCATATTACGTAAAACATGTTGAACGCCCTTTCTATGAGCTTGAACTTATTCCAAATTTTCTTTAAATAACACATATGAAAGCCATTCAACATTTATACTATACTACTTATATGTTTGACTTCCAAATGTAACTCCGTCAAATTGTAGTTTTACTTTATTTGATTCGAACCATAGAAAAACTACAACCTTTGCTGCAAGAAATACCTGTTTCAGATCACCAGCAACCTTCGGAAACTGCTTCAGGATTCCTCGAACAAGGCTCACGGGCTTCTCTAAACCATCAGAATCACTGTCGGAATAGGAACACTCAGAGTCACTTGACGACAACTCTTCCCTCCGAGCCCTCCGCTTGTGTTTGCTTCTCCTCCGTTTCTTTTCATCTTCATCGTCTCTATTCGAACTATTTCTCTTCTTCGAAGAAGAGCGCTTCTTAGACCTCAACTTTTCCTTATCCTTCTCGCTCCTCGACTTGTGGCTCCGATGTTTCTTTTCTTTTCGCCGCCTCGACTTCGTCTGACCAGAGCTCTCGCTGTCAGATTCAGACAAAGAGGTGATTGGACGATGTTTAGAGCTTCGAGCAGAATCATGTTTAGCGAGGCAATCACTTCCCATCCCTGAAAGAGGAAGCGAAGATTAATCTTTGTTTCTGAAATCTAAAACAAGTAAAAAGAGAACTAAAAAATTGAACATAGTAATCTGAAATTTATCTCCTCTTTCCTATCTACCTAGACTTTGCAAATAATACATAGACAGGATCGAGCCGGATCAAGTTCAGATGTCCTACTACTTAGCTACAACAATTCACCATAATAGCACTTGGGGCTCGTTTAGATAATTAAAGCTTTCGAAACTTGGAGTTCAATAACACATTTTTCAATACGGCATCCAATTCAAAATCCGTATTTTCAAAACACGCTTTTGCATCCATCATATAGTGTTCGGGAAAAGCAACGTAAATCACAGGTTACAAAGGAATGCAGAGCTTGATTCGAAACAGATCAACAATTTGGCACAAACATCAACCGAAATCTCCATTCGCAACTACCACTTTTCGCTCTGTTGAGGGAGCGAAAACGCACCTGTCGAAGAAGATGGCCTCGAAGATGGGGATGTACGCCTACACCGGCAATCTGGAGGCTTGTTGTGTGGTCTGAAGGGATGGCAATTGGGAATTAGGGTTAGGATTTGGATTTGGGTATGAAAGTGGACGATAGATTAACAGAGGGAGAGGGAAAGAGGAGAAAGGAGGGTTCGGGACTTGGGAGAGAACAGAAATGAAGATTTAATAAAGTAAAAAAGACGAATGCATTTTTCTCTCAATACCGTATTTTCTTCCTTCAAAATCGTATTTTTATAAGAAATACGAATTTGGTCAAAAATCGTATTATTTTTGTAAGCAGCAAAAATAATACTTTTGACTTTCTTGAAATCAAAATGACACGAGGAAATAGTGAATATCTTTCTCCCTTGTATTTATGGAAGGGTTTGAGGATTATTTGATGTGGGACTAAACAATCTAATTACATAAGGGCCAAAATACAGATTAGAAGTTGAGCCCATTGGGCTTTAGTAGAAGTTGTGATTTATTGAATGGGCTTTAATGGTCTCAGACTGGCTTTGGGATTCTTTGACTTGCTTTGGAACATGTTTGGACATCAGCTTAGACACGTACGTTGAACTTGTTTGGACTTTGGAGATCAATTTGAACACCTACAGTTGGATTTGGAGATCAAATGATTTAGCTGCAAAAACTCGAATTGAAGTTTCACGACTTCCAAGTTCCAAAGATTATACTTGAGATAAATTTTCCTTCTACACGAAAAGTTATTAGAAGTTTTCTTCTGTTTTTTTGGTTTCTGTTTGGGAAAAAATTATCCTTCTCGATGGATGACTTCATTTCATTCAATATAATGTATGTTCTTAGACTAATCCATGAGGCGAATTGTATTTACGATTATTATGATTTTAAAAGGCCAAAGAACCGTGATAGACGGACGCGCGCGTCACGGACGCGTCTTACGTGGATCTGTACAGCTCAGATATTTTTCTTTGAGTCAGCGTCCAGTCAGCGAAATTTCTCTTCGCGCGTTTTGGTCTTTTTAAAAAATGCCGGTTCTTTAAGTTGAACGATTCATTTCCCAATACACAGATAAGACAGTGTGCAGACCCTAGGACATCGTGCAGTCTCATTATTCGTGCAGAGCCCACACTTATCATAATAAAATATTGTTTTTAAGTTTTACGTTGGATCAACTTAATTTGTCTAGCTTACTTTATGTGTGTGTGCAGTTTACATTATGTGTTTGTCCTGTTTACGTTATGTGTATGTCCGGAATAAGTGTATATTGATGTCCGGAATAAGTGTATTTGTTGTCCAGACTAAGTGTATTTGTTGTCCGGTTTAAGAATAAAGTGTGTCCAGAAACGAAACATAAAGTTTGTCCGGAATAAGTTGATTTGTTGTCCGGAATAAGTGTATTTGCTGTCCGGAATAAGTGTATTTGCAGTCCGGAATAAGTGTAGTTGTCCAGAATAAGAAGAAAGTGTGTCCAGAAACGGAACAGAAAATTTGTCCGGAATAAGTGTATTTGTTGTCCGGAATAAGTGTATTTGTTGTCCGGTTTAAGAATAAAGTGTGTCCAGAAACAGAACATAAAGTTTGTCCGGAATAAGTGGATTTGCTGTCCGGAATAAGTGTATTTGCTGTCCGGAATAAGTGTATTTGCAGTCCGGAATAAGTGTAGTTGTCCAGAATAAGAAGAAAGTGTGTCCAGAAACGGAACAGAAAATTTGTCCGGAATAAGTGTATTTGTTGTCCGGAATAAGTGTATTTGTTGTCCGGTTTAAGAATAAAGTGTGTCCAGAAACAGAACATAAAGTTTGTCCGGAATAAGTGGATTTGCTGTCCGGAATAAGTGTATTTGCTGTCCGGAATCGGAATAAGTGTATTTGCAGTCCGGAATAAGTGTATTTGCAGTCCGGAATAATATATGACTTCATTATTGTCGGAATAAACGAATCAATATATGGAATGCAATAATATGATGTCAAAACAAAAAAACGTCCGCAAAGCGCGCTCCCTCTGTCCGCTCGCTTTGCGGGGGACATGATCGTCTCATTCACGCTGCTTGCGTTGTGAAGAACCTTGGGAGTCGACATCAGACGCTTCTTCGACGTAATATCTTACTCGAAATGGTGATTTATTACGGAGAGATGTACGACATAAACCGAATAGACGTAAGTCTTCACCACGGAGCGTTGTACCTCTCTCCGGAATAAATCACCATTTCGAGCAAGATATTATTTCGAAGAAGCGTCTGATGCCAACTCTCAGGGTTCTTCACAACGTAAGCAGCGTGAATGGGACGGTCGATGACACTCATTCTTTCTTCTTCCTTCTTTTTCTGTCATGGGCACTCCAACAATGCAGCAAAGATGTTGTGGTGCGAAATCTTCACCACCGGATCGTCACATTCACGATGCTAACGTTGACAAGAACATCGGGAAGTCTTCGCTCCGTCTCATTAACGCTGCTTACGTTGTGAAGAATCCTGGGAGTCGGCATCAGACGCTTCTTCGACATAATATCTTGCTAGAAATTGTGATTTATTCTGGAGAGAAAGAATGAAGAAGAAAGAAAGAGTGTCAATCATATTTGTATTTGGGTGGAGAGAGAGAACGTGCTGAGTTGAAACGCATTTAATGTGATTTGAGTGGACATCAGGAAGAAAAACAAAAAAACATTCATGCTTTGGCCACGTAAGGGCTGACATGGATGTCCACGTAGAGCACGTCCGTGACGCGGTGCGTTTATAATTACGTGAACAGTTAAGGTGTATTATTCATAAACATTTTCGAATTACTATATATGATCTCTGTTTATATTTATATATATATTATTTCTTCTAGTGACTTGAAACTTGGAAGCGAGGTAACGTGCAGACTTGTTCTTCGGATCCTCGTTTTCTCACTTTAATTTTCATTTTGTCCCCTCATCGCAAGCGATTTCTAAAAGTGTCACCAAGAAAAATATATGATATTATTCGATTTCATCTTCAAGATGTATTTCGGTTTGTACATTTCCAGGAACTTGTAGACCTTTAACAAGAAATTTAACTGGTGGGTTTCTGGTTTTCCTAACTATGTTCATTCGTGTAAGTTATATGAATAATCCAAAGATATTTTATTTCAAAATTTGGTTTCATCACACAACAATCATTATAACATTTAAAATCCCAGACACTTTATTTTAGATGACAAATCTATTGGAACAAAGTTGGAAGGTAGGGAAATTGAAATGGTCAATGTCAATATTAAATACTAGAAGCGACCAATTGTTCGTTGGAGTGACAATACTGAAGCATGTTTAGGGGTGAAAACGGAGCGGATACGAAGCGGATGTGCCAGTATCCGAATTCGTATCCGTTTTAATTTCTCAAATCCGAATCCGAATTCGAATCCGATCGAATGTATGAGAAAGGGATCCGAATTCGTATCCGTCGAATTCGGATCCGAATTCGAATAAATTCGCATCCGAATTAAGTTTAGAATTCATTCCGAATTAGGATATCCGAATTCGTTAAAAAATCCGAATAGACTTAAAAACGTTTTTTGATTGATCTAAACAAAAATATATTTCAGTCTTTATTTTTTGCCTACATGAAAAAATATTAAATATAATATAAATAACATAATTTAATTCATATATATTTTATATATTTTATATATTTTATTTATTTTATTTATATGTGCATATAAAATACGAACCAGATATTATTCGAATCGGATGTACCAATATCCATATTCGCTTCGTTTTTTTACGGATGTTTATATCCGAATACATATTCGGTTACGGTTTTTTTTTCTCGGATAATTTTTTTGATTTCGAATACGGAGTCGGTCGGATTGACGGATTTTGGACACAAAGTTTCACCCCTAAGCATGTCTACCGGCATTTGATATTAAAACATAAAACTGGAAAATCCATGTTGATCGAATATTTTAATTAGATTTTTTTTGTCAAAATAATAAAGAAAAAATAAGAAATTGGCAAAATATAAAAGTCCTGATTTTTTTTGTAAAATCTGAGAAATAAAGACAGTATTGGAGGTACCGTTTTCAAACTTAGAAAAAAGTAACCTAATTAACGTTTTCTACTTATCATCTTTATTTTTTACAAAGTCATGAAATTTAATTAAAAAAATCAAACTCTATTTTAACATGATAGGATAACTTTTGAGATATTTTGATAATATATTCACACGACTCTCTTTTTTGTCATCAGTTCAAGTATTAACATTTGTATTATTGTAATGTTTTTGCTTATTTTTGAATTTGATTTTGTTTTAGTTACAAATTAGGTGTTTCAATAAAACTATAACATTTCATAAAAAACCGAGGAATTCGATTTTGTAATCAAAATATTCATAAAAAACTCATCTCTTGCGTAAAAATTAAAAATCAAATGTATCATCGGCGTAAATTGAAATATTTAAAATAATTAAAATTATTATAAGATGGGCTTGAATATTAAAAAAAGACATAGGAAATATATTGTTTGGGAAAGTAGAATATGCTATTTTTGGGTTGGAAATTTTCTTTTTTTCATTACTTGTGTGTTTTGAGTTTGAATGATTTTACTTTGCAATCTTATTTCTGAGGTTAAGACATAGACATCTTTTTTTAAGAAAAATAATTAATTTAACACAAAAGGATGGGTTTTTGGATACTTTGATCGCAAAATCGAAATTCTCACATTTTATCTTTCTTTCAAGTACCAATTTTCATATCGTTTTGTTGGAAGTTGGAACACCTAATTTGTAATTTAAAAAAAAATCAATTTCAAAACTCAACAAAACCCTTACACTATGGTACTCAAATTAATGGCAAAAAAGTGAATATGTTATCAAAATACTAAAAAAATTATCCTATCTTGTTAAAATTAAGTTTGGACTTTTTACTATTGAAATACATAGTTTAAAATAATAATAAAGATAATAACTAGAAAACGGTAATTAAGGTACAATTTTTACTTTTGTAAATGGCTCCATTTCCGTTTTCAGTTTTTATATTTTGTCAAATATTTTTACAACTCATATATTTTACCAATTTCTTATTTTTTCATTATTATTTTGAAAAAAAAATCCTCAAAATTATTTTTTTCATCTCTGTGAAGCATGCAATGAGCGAACGTGTGAATTGAAACATTGAATGGTGTGCATATAAATTCCCAATTGTGCAAATAACTCAGGGTTTCTTATGAAATTTTATGAGACTCGAAATGTTAAATGGTCTAATTTTGCGCATATGCCCCGGCGAATATCCTGCTAATAAACCTAGGAATATCCGATTTGCTGTAATGAACCACACATTGACCATTTCCTATAGCATTTCTGAACAAATATTCTCCTCACAAGCATGCCCTCCAGAAACCATTAGCAGCACTCTTTGTTTATTCTTGACCTCATAAAGCTACTTCACATGATTCTGTGTTGATCTTAAATTGGTGATTTGGGTTTTTTTTTCTGTTAGAAAATCCCTCTTTTATGATTTGCTTGTTTGGTTGGTATATATATTCGCAATTTGTTCACATTGTCATGGTTGTAAGCCACCTTCAAATGCAAATAACATGACAAAGTGTTGTCTTATTAAGCGACCAACATACAACGTTGTTAGCATGTCCAATGATAAAAAATAGAAAAAGTTGGGAACATCTATGAGAGAAAAAAAAATCACCGATATCAATATATCCAACTTTAAAAATACAGTTGATTCCGAGCTCCTGCTAAACTAGCCTAGACCTAGACTTCCGCAACTCAAAATAAAAATTGAATACCTCTATAAGACAATAATAGATAAGATATAAACTACAGACATTGAGACCCCTTTGAAGCCCTCGCGGTTGTGTCTAATACCAAACGCCATTGTGTCTGTGATATGGAGTCTACAAATCGGTCAAGTAATAAAAGCTTGATCACTCACTCACCCACTCACTCCCCCTGTAGATTTCAAAAATTCTATATTTGTCACAAAGAATTTTTTTTGGGAACTAATGTCGTTGACACCCCAGCTGTTTACACCATGATTCCATTAATGGACCTTAAATATGAAAAAAAAAAATCGAAGACGTAGCTTCAAATGAAAGATTATACAGGGTAAAGATAAAGATGTCCAAAAGAAGAAGAAATATATATTCCAAACCACTTTAGCACACGGGCCAATAGATTGTGATCAGACTCCCAGAAATTGGTATAGTATAACCCCACATGCAACCATAGATATGCGTGGAGAAGAAGATCCTTTGGAATCATCCATCCTCTACCGTCTCACTCAACCCCACGCCAAACCAATGAACCATCTCCGCCCAGCATACAATATACGTATGATCTATTAATAATACATAACATATGAATTTCGTATTCATGCTTTTATTGACGTCGTAGTTTTCTAAATTGGACTGTTAGAATCTACACTCTCTAGTTTGATCGCAAGCAACAATAAGCAAGTCAATGACAAACACAAACTCCGTTGCACACAACACAAAGCACATTAACTAACAATCCAAACCAAAGTACCTTAAAAAGCATAATGAAAACATATTTCATCAGAAACAAGTATAACAAAAACACAAGGCACAAACCGCAAAATCCCCAATTAAAAAAATAAAAAGTCGTTGGCATGTTGTTGTTGTCGTTAGGGCTGTCAATTTTACACGAAACACGATAACACGACACGAAAACGACACGAAGTTAGCGGATATGGATTGAGAATTTGAACACGATTAATAAATGGGTTGGATACGGCAACACGATTATTAAATGGGTTGGATATGGATTTCTGCTGCAAAAACGATTAACACGATTAAGACACGATAAGTAATTGGGTAATTAGGCACACGATTATGAATACGACACGATTAATACACGATTAATACTGACAAATCTATAAGTAATATATAAGTTTATAAATTATAATAAACAAATTCTAAGAACTGAATGTCATATTTATAATTTTACCAATTATATATATGAGTGATTTGAAACTTTGAGGTTTGAACTCTGAACGAGTGGATAATCGTGTGTTAATTGTGTGTTAAATGGTGTAAACGGTAGCGGTGTTAAACGTGTACACGAAGTAACCCGTTTAATAATTGGGTATAAACGGGTTGGATATGGCAACACGATTATAAATGGGTTGGATACGGCAGAAATTTAGCAACACGATTATTAAATGGGTCGGATACGGCGCAACACCTAGAGCTTATATATAGGAGTTGACACGACACGATTAGCACACGACACGACACGATTGACAGCCCTAGTTGTCGTCCTTAACCACAACAAGTCACAAGGGAGAAAAGCGAGTAAGCAAGCAAGAATATGCAAACATAAATGCTCGCTAACGCTAACCCTGCATTATTAAAAAGGCAAAACCCTCACTAGTTAAAATAACAATAATATCATCCAAAGCATATACCCAAAACATATTCCCCCCATTCCAACCATAAAACCCACCACCACCTTCCCTCTCCCTCCCTCCCACCCACGTCCGCACCCCACCATGAAGTTCGGGAAGAGGCTCAAGCGCCAGATTGAGGAGACTCTCCCGGAGTGGCGCGACAAGTTCTTGTCCTACAAGGACCTCAAGAAGCTCGTCCGCCTCGTCTCCGCCGTCCCTTCCTCCGGCCTTGACTCGAAGGCTGGGGCCGAGTTTATCTATTTGTTGCATGCGGAGGTCGATAAGTTTAATGGGTTTTTTGTTGAGATGGAGGAGGACTTCGTTATTCGCCAGAAGGTGGGCAAAAATTGTTTTTTTTTGGGGGGTCTTTTAGGTTTTGGGTTGTCAGGGATTTTGGATTTTGTGTGGGTTTTTGTTCTCGTTTTGGATTTGCTTTTGGGTGGTTGGTTTTTGGGTTGTCGGGAATGTTGGGCTTTTGTCCGAATTTTGTCTTCTGTTTTGGGTGTTGTCGTTTTGGTTGTCGGAAGTGTTAGAAATCTCGTCAGGATTAGAGAAAATAAGTGTTGCGCGAATGTTCTAAGATTTTAGGAGATGTTCGGATGATTAATTGAGATTCTTATTTTTCCCTTTCTTCCGAGTAATTTGGTTAAGTTTTTTCCCCTTCTGAAATTGGGATTTTGGGGTCTGATTGTTTTTCTTTTTGTGATGCAGGAGTTGCAAGAGAGGATTCAGGATCTAATAGATACGGTGGGGCCCACTGGGAGCCGGCCGTCGGAGGCAGAGTTCGTGGCGGAGATGGGGAGGATTAAGAGAGACATTGTGAACTTGCATGGGGAGATGGTGTTGCTCGTTAATTACAGCAACATGAATTATACAGGTCCTTGTTTACATGATAAGTCTCTTGTGTTTTTTCTTGTTTTATTGTCTGTCTTCTGGTGAGAATCGATAATGATTATTGCCAACTGAGATGAATTCGGAAGGTATATCTATGGCGTGAGCTTTATTAATTGATCTCAATTGTGTTCTTGTTGCGATTTTGTCGAAGCCCAGAAGCTTTTCGATTAAGGTGCTGGTTTGAGTTTTCCTGTTCTGTACAAGTTAGAAAAGCATAGATGATCTGTCCAATTCTGTGGGTTTCTTTGTTGTTATTGCTATTAAATAGTTAAATTATGTAAGGAATTGGTTGGCCTTTTGTTTTACCAACATCAGATTGAATTAAGTAGTCACAGGGACTAAGCCGAACCTGCTAGGCTGCTATAGTGCTATGTCATACATCGAGGGTCCATCGTGATTCGAGTTTCTGGGGATCACAGTTAAAATTCAAAACAGCTTCAAAGTGCTATTGCATTTCAGAATGGTGCATTTAGGTCAGTCCAAAACAATACTTTAAAGAAACAAAAAATTACAAATTCTCCGAAATTCGCTTACATGCTTACCCTGATGTGGGAGAAACCTGAGATCGTGCAAAGACAAAACACATGAGCACAATAATGACTTACCTAACCAAGTTATGCAGCTGGACCAACACAAAAACCATGATTAGCATAGCTATATCATCTTGTTGGTTAGAAACAACCGTAAGGAATGTGAGTTAGATATAAAATAGAGTTGCTAGTCTCACTTTCAAGAAAAGGCAAGGATTCTGATGTGGTTTAATTAATGGCAGGGCTTGCTAAGATCTTGAAGAAGTATGATAAACGAACGGGTCACTTGCTACGACTACCCTTCATTGAAAAGGTGCTGCAGCAGCCCTTCTTCACAACGGAGCTTATCTCTAAGCTAGTGAAGGAATGTGAGAGCACGATGGACCTTGTATTCCCTGAAACCAAGGAAGACGCAACCCGAGGAGTCCAAGTCACAAACGGCACAACAGTCACAGAAGAGCAGAGCATTTTCAGGAGCACAGTTACAGCCCTTATGACGATGCACGAATTGAGACGAGGAAGCTCTACTTACAGCCACTTTTCCCTCCCTCCACTGATTCTGCCCGACGTAGACCTCCTGCAGTCTCTTCAAACTCCGTCTCTGATTCCCATTCAATGAGAACGTGGTCGAGACCGGTGTTGCCGTTGCGCGATTGTGCAGTGTAGCATTTGTATACTCTGTATTCTATAGGTTACCAACAACAGGCTTATTATATGCAAGAAGTTGCAAATAATAGATGATGAGGCCTTTATCCCTCATGTGATGGTCCCATATTGTAGCCTTTTGGTGTTTGCTTTGTTTGTTTTGGTTGGTGATTCTAATAGATCATCAGAAGCTCCTGGTTTTGTCTCTTCTCGTGTCTTTCTCGCATTCATGGTTTACGCTTGATGTGTTAGTGTTGTTGGGGATTAGCTCTCCGAATTCTACCCCTATGGGCGTCCAACAATTGAAGAACGAACAAGCCAAACCAACCTTTAAAATGCTCTTGCAAAGCACCACAAATCACCTTTTGATTATCTGTAATCCGCTATTTGAGGACTCAAGTGATGAACAAGCTGTCTTTCCTCTCTCAAATTTGCATCATACAATAAATCAATATGTAGACTCTAAACAAATGGAAATGTAGATCGTCAACGAGAAACTAACCACATTGCAAACTCGAACATTGTATTTTGTGGTTGCGCATCAAAATCCTCAACAAACTCACAATTCGGACCCTATATGGGTTGAGAATAAGTCTTGGTTCAAATGTAAACATTCGAAAGCAGAAAAATAATCACGAAAGGTAAATATACTCTATCGGGCTCAGCCACTTCTAGTCTAGTTCCCTTTCAATCATAAAATTTTACGAGCCAATATTACGTAAATTGTGTTGAACAAGCATAAGAAAACTTAAAATTAGAAATTGATTCGATTCGACTCATTTACAACCTTACATATTTACAAAAAAATATTGGGGGAAGTTTATGCAAAACATCCCATTATCCTCTCAACTCTCGAAAGGAGAAACTCAGTTCCCATTTTCCCCTTCCTCTGCTCTCTAGAATGGCCTACACGGCTACTGCTTCTTCTCCCATCCGAAGCCCTAATCTACCTCTACTCCTCCGCCAACGCCACCACCGTCGTCCAAATCTCAACCCCAAACCGCTCCTCCGCAACATAACCACGCCACATGTCCTTTCTCCTCTTCTCGCCCTACCTCGCCGTCGCTGGAGCATCGCGTTGGCTACTCGCGCCGACGCCTCCGGGGAAGGTGACGGAGGGAACCTTCAGAGCTCCGTTCCCTCTCAGGTTTGCGACGTGTGTTGACACCAGTGATCAGTTGAATGTTGCTTTGATGTGCAAAACGAATTCAAACGGTGGTGTTTTGGTCGTTAAAGGAACTGTATTGATTTGTTGACTCCTAGTACATGTTCTGTTCACCTTAAATGGATTTCGTGGAATTCGTTTTCGTATTTTATTAGATTAGATTTCCGTGAGTTGTATTTTTTAAAAAAATCGAATTGCATTGTTTGGTAACATTGGAATTTACCACGTGAATCTCATTGTAATCAAAAAATGAAATTTATTTCAATAGCCCCGACAAATGCCCAATTGCTCAATGAGGCTGTCGGAGCCTCGACACACTTCCAGTGTGATCGTGGTCAAGTTTCGACGATGTGACATGCTTTGAATAATATGAAATGAGTTTATTACATTGTAATATTATTGGATTAGAACCTCCAATGAGGTAATTCAATAACTTTGAAAATGGTGTAATTGAATTATATTTGTAATTTGATTATAGAGTGATTGCAATATTCAATTTTCTCAACCAAACAATGAAAAATGTACTTAAAATTGCAAGTCAAATTACATTATACCTTTGATTACGATGAACCAAAAATATCCTTGCCGACTTTTATTGTCTATATTGTAGTTTTTAAGGGGTAATACTTACGTCGTACTTCTTAATTATTATGTTTTGCTTGTGATTGGTTTGTCTTATAGGAAATTTAAGGTAAGTGTAAAATAGCAGAGTTTGTGTACCTTATGGAATCTTTCTATTGATGAGGAGCTTAGAGAAAAAATCACAAAGTGTGGTCTGTTGCCTAGACTCATTAAGTTACTTGACGATGAAGAAATAAAAGTCGAGGCAGCTGGAGGGGTTCTTGCAAATTTATCTTTGAGTCATTGTAATCACAACACTCTGGTAGAAGCCGGTGTTATTCCAAAATTGGTATGTTTTTGTGAAAGACTTTTGCTTAGAAATGTTAAGACTTCTTTCATTTGTATATGGAGTACAAATGTGCAATGTGTCACAACAATAAAGTATTGTTGTCCCCTGAGGGCGTAGCGGAGTTGGTTGAGGGGAGTGAAACATTCCCCTCCGAACCTCAGCGACGTAGTTAATTACGTCTTGGTGAAATTAGTGTTGGACCACCCCCAGTTTGGAACTGCAACTCACCTGTCCCAAGTGGAAGTGGATGTGAGAAATTTTGGTGATGAAAAAAACGATAAAGTAAGGGGATGTGTTTGTTCGTGGGAATCTAGTTGCAAAGAAATTAACTCATCATAAACTATGACAGAAAAAAAGTTGGATTCAGATTTTATCATAGGCATAAAATGGTGTAAGTTTTTAAAAAGCACTGGGTAAAAAGACACATAGGTGCGTAGCGCACCACACCCGTAGATAAGATTAAGGGGTGAAGCATTACAACCAAGTTTGACCAAACGTTGGTTCATTAGTTGAACTGGAACTATTCTTCTGGTTGAATAATCTCCTGCAAACTCAAGCAAAGCAACAATATTTTTTGGATCACTAAGCAACTATAACAGGGAAGAGGACCAGGGTTTGCTAGTTGGTAATATGCATTTTTCTTTGCTACAATATTTCACTATTCACCATTTGATTTAGTTACCTCAGCTCTCAAGTGCTATTTTCTTGCTTTATGAATTATGATGCGAGGTTATGCTACCATGCTCTTCAGTAGAAAATCATTTTCCTTCAGAAGCCTGTTGAAGTATGGTGTTTCAAGTGGCCTTTTGTTCACCACTATGTGGAATATGTCATCTTTTTAATCTTTATTATTCTTTAAACCAATCATTTGAGCGAGATCAAGATAATCATGGCTGTTTTTCACAAGAAGCCCATCTTAGATGGGTTTCCCCCCTTTTGGATCTCGTTTTTTGCTTCAGATTTTAAGCATAGAACTCCAAGCTGTGGTTTAATCTATGTATTATATTTTTTGTAATTGAAAATAAACTACTGAACGTTGACTAACCATATGTGCTTTGTATACGATAGAGGAAGTGATCCTCAATTTATATTTCACTCGTATGAATGATTTATCCTTTTATGTGCCTTGATTTACATGTAGAATGTAAGATTTTATGGAAGCGAATCACACGTACTTTTCTTCTGGAAGAAGATTTATGATAAGTTATGTAGCCATTTTTTGTACTTGATTTTGATTCTAATATTTTGTTTATGCTACTACGTATAGGCACAAATGTTCAAAAGTAAAGACGAATGTTATCGTGTTATCAGGAAAGAAGCAAAAAATGCTCTAATGGAACTATCTAAAGATGAATATTATAAGATTCTCATCATGGAGGAGGGTCTAATATTTGCTCCTTTAATTGGTTCAGCTGCATACAGATCTTTTAGACCTGTTTCACATTCGTGGCCTTCACTACCCGTCGGCACAGAAATTCAAAAAACTTCAACCCGTTCAAGATATGGTGCATCTGAACTACTATTAGGACTGAATATTCGTGAAAAGAGAGAGCTAGAAGAAGCTAAGATGAATGCGGTTGTTGGGCGTTCACGCCAACAATTTCTTATACGAATTGGAGCTGTAGAGATGGAAGATGGCGAAAATCCTCAGCCTCCACCATCTGATAGTGAGAGGGAAACACTCTTGCCCATGGTAGATGACATTGCTCGATTAGTTTTAATTCTTTAGCTTGAAGACAGTTCAGCCATTGCTCGAGCAGCTCTCGAGTAATAGGTGATGCATTAATTAGCAAAGAGATGCGGATTTCTTTCAAGGAGGCTGGGGTAATCCCCAGGTTAATCCAGCTTCTTGACCATACTGTTGAAGGCGTCAGAGAATCTGCAATTTATGCATTGGAGAAGCTTTCAGTGAGGTAATTCTTTATCTCATTCCTGCACATCTAACACTAACATCTGTTTAGCATGACTGTTGAGGTATTAGCACAACAATCTGTAGGATGTTCAGAGAAAAGATAAAAGTATACATGAATCTTTTCTACATTGAAGGACCCAAGTACATTTAACTCCCTAAGCCTTTTTTCCCTTTTCTAAAGGAGTATGATTCACCATTATGATAATCAATATGATCTTTTTTACAATTCTATAAACAACCAGTGATTGATATCTTATAATTATATGATTTTATCATTGCAGTCCAGAAATTTGCCAGATGTTTGAAGCACCTAATGTATTGAAGTCCCTGTGTAGCTTTATGAAGAGCACAGATACATCAAAAAACCTTAAACAGAAGGTTTGCTAGATGAGTAATTGAATTGTCATGGACTTCAAAGATTTTTTATTTATTAATTAGTGTTCCTTACTGACATGCTATCAGAATACAGACCGTGAATATACTTGCTCGGACTTTTTATCCAGGTAAAATGATGAAAGCGGAGGTCAGTGACAACTACAGATGAATTGCTTCTGGTCTATCACTTAACTTCCTACCTCTGCCTGCCTGCTGACATTTATATGTGGATCTGCAGTTCCATGAGAAGTTGGGTGGTGGATCAGGAGAGTCAATCAAAGCTGTAGGGATTACTCAGAATGGAAACGAGATATCCAGAATGTCAGATCCCTCTTCTGTTTCACAAGAAATAGTTGGGTGAGTTTCTATTTTGTCCTTTTTTACTGCTTTTATCGTGCCCTTGTACTCTCCATAGACTTGTGGTCTGTGCTAATTGCTGAACAAGACAATTTTATGATACCAGAAGCTCATCAGATAATTTCAGTCGTTTCTTTTGTGTTTTATACTTTATCTGTAACTGTTTGCTCAGTGATTATGATTTATCGGAGTTCATTGCAGTTGGAATCTCAGAAATCCCATTCCTTTTGAACTTCTAATGTCTTACTTTTGGATTTAAGATTAGTGCATTGGCATCAGACTTAACCCCCAAGCCCCTAAAGTGTAATCAGCCTTACGACTGAGACAATAAAGAATCATCGACCCTTATCCAGTGCATAACAACGGCCAATGTTTCACAAAGAATAAGACGCTCGTATAATTTAAGGAGTCATTTTTAATACAGATCAGAAAAAAATGTTTAAGGAGTCATTTTAGTTTAGTCCCTTATAATTTGAAACCAAAAATACTAAATCTTGGACTGCATTTGAAACGAAGAAGAGTTCTTAAAGTAGTAAGCACAAAAGATGTTAACTGAATGTGAGGAAAGCACTTATGAAATCAAATTCTTTATCCAGATACTGACTTGGACACGATGTACTACAGTTTTGCTAATCAATCTGCTTCATGAATACGTATGGATTCTTTTTTATCTTTGTGCCTTCAGGCAAGGCATCCTAACACCTTGTTTTCTTCCTTAATTTTGGAGTAAATAGGCATATTACTAAATTCTTATTGACCATTATCAATCTTGCCCAGGGATCTCATTGATATGGATGTTATCTGTTGTCTTATTGAGATCATGAAGACGTCATCTCCTTATTTGCAAAGGAAGGTAGCTTCTATTCTGGAGTATCTAGCAAATCATGATGTGCACTTGGCCGCTCTTAAAAGTGCTGGTGTTGGTCATGCACTTGTTACCATTCTGCAACAGAAGTGGGCAACTGGTATATAACGTAAATGTTGTCTCGTTTTTTTAAAATATTTTCTTCTTTATATTTATGACAAATATATTTGTTCCAAGAAAGGTACAAAATTTTCCCAATTTGGCATGGTTTTTGAAAATAGCTTTAATATCAAATTAAGCAGCATTACCTTTGACTTAAACAAAAACTACAGCTTATAAACAGCCAGTTCTTTCATTTCCCACCTGTGGAAATTTGATTACCAATATTTCTGGCATTAGAAGTTTGGGCCTGTGATTTCCATCTTTTTTTTTATTTCGACGTCAGTCTATGATCTAAGATAAAGTACTCACTTCAATTTTAAATTATTGGTATCCTCCAATATTTTGCAGCTTTGAAGGATGATCACGAGAATGAGCTGCAGGCTGCTGAAGCTGAAGAGACTGGTCTTGTAATTGCAGCAGTCTCCAGATTGTTGGCAAAATTGTTGAATGAAGAGAACTTCCAACAACAAATGGATCTCTTGTCACTGACAGATCTACTACGGAACATTCTCAGGTCTAGTAATCTTTCACACTCGAAAGAATGGGTAGCTGCTTGCCTCGTCAAGCTGGAGCTGACATTTGGGCAAGGCAAAGATGGTGAAAGCCCAATTGAAACCGAAGTAGCCCTATACGAGACAATTCCCAAATTAGTTGAGCAAATGAAAGTTCCTTCTTTGAAAGATGCTGCTGTAATAGAGGCGAATGATATCATCTCCAAAGGAGGGCTTGACTGCAGCAGAGCATTTGCTTCTGCCGGGGGAATATATCCACTAGTGGAGCTCCTAAACAAAGTGGATGGTCTGGCACTGGAGGCGGGTTTGGCAGTCTTATACAACCTGAGCATGGATAGTGAAAATCATGCGGCAATCATTGCTGCGGGGGCAATTCCAGTATTGAAAAGGATAGTTCTTTCCGAAGGCCCGCAGTGGACAAGAGCACTGCATTTGCTAAGAACACTGCCTACGTGACTTGATGTCTGCAGTTTTTAGCACTTCAGCCTGAAACCAAATCTAGTGTATGTGATCTAAAATTTTGCCTATTGTTCCGTTCTAGAGTAGAACTATTTAGTTTCATCAAACTGAACTGCGTTTCTGAACAACGTAAAAGTTTTGTTTGTCTTTGGGTTCCATGACACTAGTGTAAGGCATGATTGGAGCATCTTTCATCTTATTGAGAAATTTTATCTTGATGGTAAATCAGCAATCTACTCAACAGGTTTTCAGCTTATTCTTCAAAATGATAGAGAATCAGAAATTGATACAACATTATTTCTCATAACCAACCACCTTATTTTACACCTTAGTTTGAAACATTATCTTCATTAAAATCGTACTAATGAATAATTGCAAAGCATAACTTAAAATTTAAGATTAGAATTGTAGGACTTAACCCTGTGTTAGAGGGAGCCCTTCCAGAAATTCTCGATGGCACTGGGGAACCCAATGCCAAGGAGGGGGTTTGGAAATAGTTTTCAACCAGCAATTGACGCGCCTCGGTTATAACCTCACTAGCTACGTCATTGCCCCAAGCGCAAAGATGCTTTCCAACGTCCACCTCCCCTTTCTTTTATACTTCCCATCCCATTCCCTCTTCTCCAGGCCTGCGATGTGGGACTATTCCCAACTCTTCAATAATTCCCATTTCCAAATCAAGCGTTCTGGAATATTCTGCGCTTTGTTTTGTTTTATGTGCGTTATGGGATTTGTTTTCTCAAAGTTTTTAAGTTGCCAGTGCTTCTTCTTTTTTAATTTGAAAGTGAATTATTAAATAAAAGGTTGGTCTCGTACTCTCATCAGTTATCAAACTTTTCTTTTTGCGCTGGGAAGAGGATAAATTTGATTAAAAGGAAACACGAATTATCTAGTGAACTTTGGTTTTAATTTCTTATTTTAAGTCTTCACTATATCTACCATTCATCTGAAATTGTATGGTAGATTAAGAGACAAACGATTATGCTAATTAATGGTGAGATTAACTGTAAATAAAATTCAATGATGAGATTGTATGAGACTTAAACTAAATAAGAAAAACACTGAACTCACTAGAACTTGACTCGAAAAGAAAAATGTTTTAAGTACGTCAAAGAATACAAGATGAGTCGAGATAACGTTTTTCCCCTTTCTAGAAGCATTTTGTATGTTTAGTATATTACGCTCGCGGGAGTCTCTTTTGATGCATTTTATATTTTTAGATAAAAATCTCAACATTTATTTCACATGTTGCGATTCAATCCTTATAGTTTATACTAATTGATTAAGATTAAGAAATCTACCAATCCAAATATCTTAGTTGACTTGAGGTAATGTCTCAAACGGTAAAAAAAAAATTAAAATACAAAAGCATTATGGACTTTTGACAGCTCTATCATCACGGGCGTGATGGTGTTATGCCTTTTCTTTTGTGATGCTTTGAACTGTTCTCTTTTTCAAAGAGCTTTATTCTTATTCACGCTCAACCTTTTCCTATGTGCTTTTTCATAAGGAAAAAAAAAACATTTTTCCTTATGTGCAGGTACAGCCTAGCAAACCAATTAATTCCTTGCAGTCGCAGACAATCCGATAGGAAATGCACGAGGTAAGCTAAGTTATTAGAAATTAAAGTAGAATTTGGAATTTAAGGAGAAATTCCATAGGAATTGCCGAATTGGTATGCCAAAAGATCTAGAAACTAAACGAAATCTCAAAATGTAACGGCGTCGTCCGACCTTCCAACTCAACTTGGCACCCCCCCAATCTGCTCCATGCCTTCCAAATGTGTTTTTTCAATTTTCCTTCTACTTATATCAACTTAGCTATCCATCAATATGTTTATGATAAAAATCATCCACTTCATCTGCTTGAACCCAAGACCCTGATGAGACCCACTATGCATAAGGTTTGATCACTAGGTTTGATCGTCTCAATACTAAAAATCTATCGAGCTAGTTTGATTTTATCTGATATTTCAAGTGAATTAAAAATTGAAACAACTAATGAATCACGTTAATTTAGTTTATCAAATCCCAAAAGCCAACAGATTGTCGATCTATGATTGCGTCAGAAATGGTGATATCTCAACTTGCATTTCGATTAGACTAATTTACGTATCTTCTTAAAAGTTCTTGTCTCACAAGGACAATTCGTCAGCCTTGACAATTTCCTCGATCACACAATTAAAATAAACCATTCATTCCCGATATCCACATCATCGTCACAATTCACAATCTACCGACATAGGAAGAAAAAAATTCCCATTTCTCTTATTAATTGATTTCAATATGTACATCAAATCAACTAAATACAACTCGAAGCAAATTAAGAAGGAACAAATTAATCAATCGACCGAATTAATATGAAACAATTAATCGACCTTCAATTAAACTTGGCATCCGAACCGAAGGAAGAAGAAACACAAGGAGCCAACAAGAACGATCACCTCGACAAACGACAGCAAGCTAAACAAAACATCTCTTAGAATGGTCGAAAACGTCCTCCGTTCCCGCCGCCTTACGGTCGTCTTGCATGCAACTGACGTAGTAGTAGTAGTTTTACGTTTCCACATCCATTTCGCTGGCGATAATCGCATCGTCTTAGGACGCCTCCACCACGACACAGGCGCCTCCTCGGTGCCCATTTTGCTGAACCACCACCCGCCGCGGCCCATCGGGGAAGTATTAATGTATAAAAGCTAGAGATGGCCGGATTAAGAATTAATATATTGGATGTGAGTTTGGATGTAAAGGGAGTTGTGATCGAGTTTGTTGTTAATAAAGGGTGGGAAAGGGCTCTTGTTGGATTGTATCTGGAAGGTCAAAATTATTGGAATGAAGCTGATTTTGGCGTTTGGTGAATCGTTTGCTGGTGCTTAACTCGTTTTCGCTGTCGAAGGAGAGATGGGTCTAAATTGAGTTGTATGTCCTCGTCTCACTCTTGTGCTGAGAAGCAAATTTAAAACACTTTTTTAAAAAATATCTATTCTATTATCTACATCTATTTTAAATCTGAAACTTTTCAAGCATGTTAATGAAACTGTTGTGATTCGATCTTTAATCTTAACCATCTCAAAATAGAGAACCGACTCCTAATTGAACTAGTCCTAGTTGGTATTGTTAAGTAAATTCAGAAGACCCCATGTATATCCACCATCCATAAGTAAAAAATTAATGTTTTTTTTTTTGGTTTCAAAGAATCATATTATGTACATAAGCGAGGTAAGACATAAATCGTAGCTTAAATTGAGTTTAATCTAGATTTCTAAGGAGATTAATTGAGTCAAATTAGGCGGTCAAAATGGAAACACGATTGAAGTTACACGAATCTCCAAACAGACATGAATATGTAGAAGGAAGTTCCATAATTTATAAAGAATTTTGAAGAATGTTTTACAAATTGGCATCCAAAAGTTGTGATATTGTATTGGACAAACATTATTGAATACCTTAATTAGTGAGTTGTATTGGGATTACCTATTGTCCTATCATTAACCATGAATTCATTGTATCTGTACCAAAGCATATTCCTTATAAAATTTACATGAATCATTTTTTGTTTAAATAGTATAAACAGGTCTTCATCCGTTTAATAACAGGAAACAATTTGGTCAACTGAGATTACCCCCCTAAAAAAAATCAGTTTGGTAAACAGAAGCCGAAGTGGTACCGTTTTGAGACTCAACCTAATTGATTGAATGTCAACTCTAACTTAACACAAAACGGAAACCACTTAAGAATGAAGGACATGGTTGTCATAAACTCATAATCCATGTCTGAAGGCAATGATCATGTGACATGTGGTACAATTTGTTCAAAATGTTGATTTTGTGATGATTTTCAACGAAGAAAAGCAAAAGTGGAGTGCTATTTTGAACGAGAGGAAACAATTTCTTCGTAGCAAATGGGATTTAACTTCTTTTCTTAAGCCTTAATTAGCTTCATAACTAGAATTAGCTTCCCTCAACTTGGAACGCAGTTGCATTCCTTATTAGTCTTGTAAGCCCTATTTGGGTGATAACAGATAGTTGTCGAGTCTTACTTTTTTTAGTCTGGTTAGAACATACTAATTAAATCACTGGATACGTTTTTTTAGTTTTGTTGAGCCCTATTTTGAAATTTTATTATTGAGAATAATCCTATGTGAGGACGATCTGGACCGGACTCTTGAATGGTATGGTAATTAATGTTAATGGGACCGTCTTTGAAATGAGAAGCCCATTTATTTTAGGGTATCATCATAGACCTCTGGGGCCTACATTTCAAAGCCCGACCCATTAACATTACCATACAAGAGCTCAGTTTAAATTGTCCTCACATAATCACATAGGATTATTCTTCAAGCCCAACTATCTAAGGCCTACATTCCAAAGTCCGGTCTATTAACATTTCCATAAAAGAGTCCCATCCAAATTATCAGAATTTGCTTGTTGGTATACAACAGAGTACAGAGTTTGGTTGAGACTTGAGAGATACAACATTGATGAAGAATTGAAGATGAATATGTTATTGTTTCCCTGTAGAACTAATAAAAGTTTATAGGCCCTCTAACTCATCTCTGCATTTTTTTGACTTAGATGTTCATTTGTTGGAAGTAGTAGAATGAAGTCATATTCTTAGGACTTCAAATTTTAAACCATTTATTATTTAACTCCACTAAACCTTTCTTTTGAGAGGATAAAGGCACAGACCATGTATCAACCACAGTCGACCCAAGAAATATAAAAGTTTTATCTTTTTTGATTGAAAGTAGAAATATGAGAATCATTCTCCGACCAATCATTGGAATCCCAAGAAAGCAAACCAGATAACCAGATTGGATGAATTCAGTGTGAAATCACATACTAAAAGTTTAATGCCTTCGTCTCACCTGCCTTACATTTATGAAACAAACCTGCACAGTTGACTTATGACTTGGACACTTGTCATACGTGACAATTAACTATTGGACCACTTCATCCTTGCATGAAATTAATGTATAAAATTCATCTGACCAGTACTACCAAACCCCAACTATATCTAAGGTTGTATATACACAATGCAATGCCAGGTTTCAACCACAAAATTTAATTAGTCATTAATTATATGTGCTGCACATAATCTAGCTCTTGAGTTAGTCATGGTTACATTTGGTTGATTTTTGAACTTCGTTTTCCTTCTCAGGAACACCTTCAATTCACAAACAAGGTAGGTCAAGAAAACTTTTTAATTTTTTTTAATAAATATATAGATAAAAAGATCACCTTCTACTTTTGGTTCCTTCTAACGATCTTTGACATGCCCACATATTCTAATATCAATTACAACAGCAATGTTGAATCTATGTGCCAAAATAGTGTCACCCTTTCTTTTTGGACACATTCGAAAAAAAAAATCAAAGGTTGCTGGTCTCAAAGGTAACCTTTGGAATTTAATATGATTTTGATGGAGACGGGTAGTAATATTCTTTCCATTACAAGCTAGTGATTCTTCTGCAGAAGTATCTCTTTCAAGAACATTTTTAGTCCAAGAATTAATTTCGAAAATAATAGAAGTTGTAATGCAACTCGATTATATTGTGTTTGTCTCAGCTTCCAAATGAGTTGGCAAAAACAAACGAAATATATTTTAGGAGGTATTATATTTTCATTTAATTTTGTGTGGTAGATGTGTAACCAACGTAGATGAGCAAAACAACCTCGGTTTGTAGTGTGGGTAGAAAATATTCATTGACTTGACTCTTGTGGGACTTTGGCAGGAAAGGTTTTGGGACCATCACACTTAATTAATAAAGAAATTAGAAATTAAGATGGGTCAAAAATTTGTTATGATTGTGCTCTTTTACAATTGGGAAAGGTATATGAGATGCTTTTATGCACCAAAAGTCCACATTCTCCAAAACCCACTAATGCCACAACTTAGCACCGTTGAACCTTTCAGAAGATTAATGTGATGGAACATCTAGACCATGTCAAATCACTTTAGTAGTAAAAAAAACAACAAATCCCCACATTAGATCCAAAATAACACCCTACATTTCTACCTAAGAAATTTAGTTGTCTTGGTCATTTTGTTGAAGATTATATGCAAGGAAAAGTATGAAGTCTTACCAATTGTGGCGGTAGAATGATTTTGCCATTTACAATACTAAATCACTTATTTATTTTGACATTGAAGATTTTGTTAATATATAATGTGTCAAAGCTTGTAGAAACCACTAATAATTCCATGGTCAGGATAAGTCAAGTCTTTGGAATTGTAAAGTTTTTCCTGTCTTTGCTAATATATGTATTTTGATAAGAAGCAGCTTTCACTAGTGTATTCTTTCTCGTTATTTCTTAGAACAAAGAACATTTCAAACCATAGCAATTTGCCATCGTATCTACCAACTTTCAACAATAAAAATAAAAATGACAACTGCTCAATCTAAATAGATCCTAAACAATAATATTTTTTAAAAGTAATGACAATATTAACCTCATATGTTACTTTGCAATACAACTTGAAATCTATTAGTTTTTCTTCTTGGAAAAAGAAAAAAAAATCTCCCTTTAAAAAGGTTCCACCACCATTCCAAGTAGAAAAGATAAATTATAAAAGGTTTATGAGATGACCAATGTAGGTGAAGGGCAAGGACTTAGTCGTCAAGTCATTCATGGTTGTTTTCTTCCAAAAAGGTTTCTTCCCACAACAAATCATATAAAGTTCAAAGAGAACACCAATTGTAGAGAAACGGCCAAGGGGAACTTAAGTGCCCATCCCTCTCTCTCAAAACTTTTCTGAACGTTTGATTAAAATATAACAGTAGGTGATATGTATAATTAATTAATTAATTCTCCTTGACCATGTCAAACCACATGGGTACTGTATTTTGATGCTCCCAACTTCATTCATTTTGTTGTTGTTAGCAGCATGGCTTCATTTATATTAAGTCAACAACTTACAAGTTATAGTACTGAACCGATATTATTTTATTTTATTCATCATAACGACAAATCAGGCTAATTTTTTAAGTGTTATTCTGCAGTAATGAGTCAATGAGTGACATTATGGTCTATAGTTTATTCCCATACAGTGTGAATGTTAGATCCTAACCCTTCTTATGTGCTAACTGTGTTTAGGAGAGGATTAGTGATGGATTGAGATGGACGGCTGAGATCGAGTCGGAGAAAGTATATAAAGGTTGGTTTTTCTCTCTCTCCCTCTCTCTCTCACTCGCATCTCTCCCTCACTCTCTCTCTCTCTCTCTAGGTGCGTCTCTCTCTCTCTCTCCATCAGAATTTCTTCGTCATTTGTGGAGGCGAGTGTGCTGTGGGAGTCGCCGGAACAGCGAGGATCGTCGTTGCGGAAGGTTCGTTGGAGAAGCGCCGGTTGCGAGGCGTTTTGGCGTGGAAAGCTCGCCGTCGTTTCTTCAAAGGCTTCTTCAAGCCTTAAGGTATGTCAAACTTGCTTTCAAGCTCACCTAGTGTTAGTGTGGGAGTGGGAGCGGTCGACGGTAGGCCGTTTCGGCTCGTCGGACCTGCACAGCAGCATCTGAACTATAAACGGTCGACCGGTGTTTTGGTTCGGTCGACCGGTTATAGTGTATTTGAGGCAGAATCCCTCGCACCGGTCGAACGATGCCCTTTTGGGCGGTCGACCGGTTGTGCAATTTTCGCGAGCGAAAACGTCCTGGGTATTTTCGGTCGAACGTGACCCCTTTGCCGGTCGACCGAAAGTACTGTTGTCGGTCGGTTGGGGCATTGACCATCTAAAAGGTCGACCGCCTGTTTGACTCGTTCGACCGACGTTTAAGTTAACTTAATGTCCGGTCGACCCGAAGTGAGGTTTCGGTCGACCGTGTGTATGGTTTGGTCGACGGTTTGACACTGGTGGATTTCGGTCGACCGATAGTGTGTGTGGTTCGACCGTGTAATTGTGGTTTGATGGAAGTTTTCTACTGGAGGTTTTCGGTCGACCGATAGTGTTCGGTTGTTCGACCGTTTTACTGTTGTTTGCGAAAATGGATTTCTACTGGTGCTTTTCGGTCGACCGGGACCCCTTTGTCGGTCGACCGTTTGGCGGGTTTTTCGGTTGGGTCAGTTCTCTGGGTGAGGATCGGTCGACCGGAAGCAAATTTTCGTTCGACCGTTTTGCACTGTTTTGTGTGTGTGTTGCTATTGATTGGCTAGAAGGCAACGGGTCTGCCGGCTCTTTTGGGGCGACAGAGGACATGCCGGCCCTATAACAATTAGTAGTAACACGTGGAGGTGGAGTGTGATAATTGTCGCCGTGGCTCCGGCAGTTGAGGCAAAGCCGTGGCTCCGGCGAATGAGGCATGTTTTACTAGTCGCCGTGGCTCCGGCAATTGATGCAAAACCGTGGCTCCGGTAACACTGAGGCAATGAGGGTTGTTTGGCAGTGTTTTGGACCGGCGGTGCCGTGTGTGCACGTGTGTGTTGGGATTGGGGTGAAAGGACCCTTGAGACCCGTGTTGTTGGGCTATGGCCGGGAGAGAGGTCCCGGGAACTTAGCGGGTGTATCAGTTGTGGTGTTTTACGGTTCTTTGCATATTTCATTCTGTCCATATATGTGTTAGGGTTTGGCATACTGAGTTTCCTCCTGGAAACTCAGGCATTTATTGTCTGCTTTCAGGCCGAGAGCGACGTTAGGTGGGTGGTGACGGCGGAGGGAGCGCTCGAGACCTGATCCTGCTTCCCTATATTTTGAGGTGGTTGTGATTACTTGTGTATATTTTATGTATATGAGCTTTTGATGTAATCACATTCTTTTGTAAACTCGTTCATATATATATATATATTATATGTTGGTGCACCGGTGTGTGTGTTTTTTTTCGTAATGTCCTCGTTGATTGTATGATTTAAATTTGAAATTTTCCGCTGTGTTTGAGGACGTTACAGTGAATCAGTGTAGATATATTTGGTATAACTAGGGATGATATTATTGGCATTATATGTGTTGCCAGTGATCTAGAACACATATTAATATTTCTCTGATTCTGTTAAGTGATAAAATAGTTACTGGTACAATTTTTTTGAAAGAATTTTCAACTCTGATTAATCAAGGGTATAACTCGATTGCTATTTCTAGGTTCAATCCCTAACTACACAAGCCTTACCAGGGTTATTTTTACATCATCAATCATATTCATGAAGTGCAATATGGTTGTTTCTAATTAATAAATGATTTGGCAAGTGATCATTGCTTGATCAATTCAATACGAATTGACAAGTAAATTTGTTACAGAGTGTGAGCTTCCATCTCAAAATAGCAGAAATGATCTTATAACTTTTGAAAATGGTCATAATTTTCTAAATTTCGAAATATTATCAATACATAATATGCATCCTTTCGAGTTCAACATGTGCGAGTTCAAATATAGTTAGGTGTGTTTACGGTTGGATTAATATGTCATATAATAATCATACCTTACGTACCAAAGTGTGAGGTATACTAATAACTCAAAATGCCTGTTACCATTCAGTCAAATTACGGACTACCCTATGATTTTATAACCCATGAGATTGATCTCATAAATTTCGAATATGAGATTATTTTCAACAACTTACAAATTACTAATATTTTTATGTCGACATACAAGTTAACGTATCACTGAGAGTAGAGCAACTTGATCTAGATGCATGTATTATTGTTTACATTATGCATATTCAATAATAAAATAAGTTTGCATATATTCTATTCAAGATACAGCAGACATTAATTAATACTGTTTGAATTTGTGCCATATACAAAACTATATGCCATTAGGTATAGATGTTTGCAGTAGAAAATCGATATTATATACTGTGCCACATGAACAATTTGGTGGACTTTTGTCATGGCCATATATTTTAAATAACTTTCAACGTTTGGTATGTTGTTTAATATTTCAATTCGTGATCTCTGGAAAGTCCTCATTGTGGACCACAACCTATCACATGTCCATGCGTATTGGTGATGTTATTCTCATAATAAACAAGAATTCTTCCGATTATAAATGATTACTTCATTAAACAATTTCATTCAGGAGTTTGCTATATATGTTCTTGAATTAGTTTCGAAGAAGAATCGTTTGATAAACATGTTTGTAGACACTTATATCAATTAGTGCAAAAAAGAAGAAGAAAAGATTCATGTTTATATGTTTGATGACTGTTTGAGATTAATACTGATCATGAAAGTATATCACATGTTACACGAAAGTTCATGATCTTTCACTGAAACACATCGTATGAAAAGGGGAATGTGGAAATATAAGGCATCAAAACAACAAATCTTTATTGTTTTTTAAATAATTTAAGTTTCACGCTATTTTGTTGCAAATTGATAGTCTCAAAATTAAGTTTGAACCCAAGTTAGTTATTTAGGTTCACTATTGTTTTGTTCAGCAAATCAGCTGCATCCTTAAGCACACGTAGATTAATGGTGCCAAAAGAGCTGTACCCTTAATCTATGTGCGTTAGTATTTACCATTAACTATCTTCAAAAAACCAAAGCTATAATAGTTCTTATTCCATATTTCTTAATTTTTTTAGATATTATATATATGTCAGTATGCCACCCTATAGAACATCAACCACATACATAAACACATAAATTCATGTTTACAAATAGACATCATATGGAACACCAATGCAGTTGTGAAGATACCATTAGGGTTGGAGTTGGGTCAAGAAATTTAAAACAAGATCATGATAATGATGCTATGATGTGGTTAATTTTCTTCAATCTTCATCCACACAAGTCGATATCAGATGATGAAAGTGTACCCATTCCACAACTCAACGTACCACTTTTTTTCCCCTCTCCACATGATGTTGACCGTAGTACAAACTAATCAACTAACATCCGCAAAAACTATACTTTTATAATAAAAATATATATGCATAGATGAAACAGAGGTCAACAATCTCAAGCTGCTTCCCCAAGAGATTATATGGTCATTTGATGGATGAATATGTACTTGTGTTAGAATGTCAAAGGAAGAAGATTATTAGCTGAGGAGTTACATCTGAAGAATGTGTAATTTGATTTTCATCCCCACCATTTACATGAAAAACCATGATGATATTGTTCGTGTACATTAGGTTTTGATGTGTATTAGTTAGCTATGTTGTTGAGATATGAAGCTCTAAGAAAAGGCGTGATCAATGCACCAATTAGGGTTGATTTAATTTGGTAGAATACTATAAATCTCTAATCTTAGCTTTCAATACCCAAGACAAAGCAAAGTGGATTGGAGTCTATGGGTTTTTAAAGTAAAATGGAAAAATATTTAAAGGAAAGAACATTGCAAATATTACTTTTTTCACATACCTTTTCCAACTAGTGACATTTTTTTTCATTTCTACAAACTAATAATTATTGAATTAGACTGAGTCTTAGGATATGACCAAGTTCAAAATTAATTTATGAACCTATCCTATTATTTTAAATTTCATGTAATAAACATAGATAAGTCTTGTTTTTTTAGAAGCAAGATAAAATACGTATATATTGAGACATTGATCGAGTAGCTGCACTAGTGCACTACACTACATATATCATTATCATTATTGTTACTATCTCCGTTATTTATACTGAAAGGGTCCTCATATACTAAAGACAAGACATTCCAATCTAACTTTGTATTAAACTAACAATTTATTGCGTATGAACATCACCGAAGTTGACAATCATACAGCAACAAACAATACTCTAGCCAACTAACGTACGTTTTGACTCCAACGAAAATGAAATATAGCTGAAAATGCCACAAGTTGACTCAAAGAACATTAAATTGGACATTATGGGAGAAATATCAAATATGAATGCTACGGTATGTGACCTGTGATATAAGGGGGCTCTCAAACAAGTCAAAGCATACTTCACCTTCTTATATTTTTAGGCTATGGTTAGTCAAAATAATATCTAGGTAGCAACTGTAATCTTAACAACCCAATTTTGTGCATGCCTCTCATTTAATGGAACAGTTACCATTTTTAAAATGTAATGTTCAATTCGAATACAGTGGAGGAACAAAATTTATAACAGTTTGTTGTTATCTATTAGGTAAACTTAGGGTAGGCAGAGCCCCACTAGCTTAATAATTCCATGCTACATATTGTTCTACTCACATATTTTTATATTTTGGAGGGAGCCAATTATCATTAATTAAAATTAAAATTACGAAGATATGAATTTTCCATGAACATGGAGTAGTGGTTCGCAATTTAAATAATCACTGTATTTCTTTTTGAAACGGGAAAAAAATTACCTAAGAATATTGCGTACTTTTAATATCAATAAGATAAAGAAATATAGTGAAATAAGTAATAAGGTTCTTCTGCACCAAAATATTCCGCTTATGAAATAAGGTGTAATATATCAAAGAGACTTATCGGAGCACAAGATGTTCATACGTCCCATTGTCTAATCTAAATGCTACCAAAGAAGGATTATAATTAAACAAACATCTATGTTTTGGCAAGATGTTTCTAATATTTTCAACAATAAGCTGAGTTTTTTTGGTTAGTTTGACTGAAATTGTAATTTCGTCCCTTGAAAATTGTAGAATATATTAAACTAGAGGGCGTGACGTGAGGGAAACGTAACGCAGGGTTGGGATGACGGTGGTCCCCACGTGGCATGGAGGTCCACGGTCAACCGCGGTGTTGGCATGTGACACCTGTCAGGAGAATCTTTCTAGACCCTTTTATTAGTAGTCGAGTCGTAGTTTGAAATTTTGACTACTGTCCAAACCCTCCTCACCGACAAATACAATACTCTATTATTTCCTAACCTAAATACACGTACCGATACGTATTTTTCTCATAAAAAATGGATGTACACCCTCAATCTACTAATGTGCTCTATGAAATAAATAAATACTTGCACTAGTATTTTGTCTACCATACTTTTAACAAATATTTTACAAAGTTCCTCATTAAATTGACGAGTCAAATTAAATTGAGCTTAACCTGAACTTTTGTGTTATCAGGTGTTAGTAAATAGTAACTGTAGATGAGTCAAACGATGCTTCTGATGGGAGGTCAAGGGAATGTATTATGATAATGAAAAAAGTTATAAAAGTTGTGTTTTTTGTATGGTGTTACGTAATTTTCTATCCCTTGATTTAGAAAATAAACTTAAATAATAGTATTAATGTACAATGGCTAACATGATTTCCTCAAATAAGTTTTAATTTTTTTTATTTCCCAATATTATCTGTACTACAATTAAGTCATATATATTATCTATGATTTTTTTATGATGACAGTCCACTACACCATTGCGGCTATATACGTGTGAAATAATTTTTATATTGTCATTTTAGATCTCCAAATGAATTAATTATTTATAAAAAGATGAGGAGATGGTAGATATCAGTCATCAGAGAGGCCGCAAAGCATTTGTCCAAAAGTGTTTCTTTCTTCCTATTTCCCTTTTGCTTTCCCCACTTGCACCTCAAAACACCAACATCCTTCTTTCCTCTCTTTGTCTCTCCTCATATGATCACCCACTCTTTGCTTCCTTGAGATCTATATCTTCCACTCCCCTCTCACATCCACACCTTCTTCTCATCTCCATTCCACTCCCCTCTTTCCCTTCATGTCTGAGAGTGGAGAGTTGTACCATCATGACTGCTTCCTCAAGGACTACCCTTTCCAAGATGACCACTTCAATTTTTTTGCTCAGAGACCTAATTTAGGGTTTGCTGACCCACACGATCTTCGCAACGCATTCGATCCATGTTTGAGTCTTACCGGTGAATTCATCCATGGATCTCTTGAATATGGTCTTGCACAAAAGGGTAGTTGTGATGGGAAAGTTGTGGATGCAAAGGTTCATGCATCTGAGATTACTACTCCTACTCCTGCTACTACTACTTGTGGTTCTAGTGCTTATACAGGTGGTGGGAGTGGAAGTGGCACACCGGCTACACCGAATTCACCGATTTCTTCCTCATCGAACGATGTCCTCGACAACGATGGTAAGGATGTGAAGAAGGGTGAGAAGGAAGAAGAGAAAAGTGGCGCGGATGAGAGTGACAAGTCTAAGAAAGTGTAAGTTTTCTTGCTTTCTACTTCCTTTCTTTAATTTACTGATGATGTACGTGCTAAGGCATCTTTTGGCTGAGAGAATGTTATAGATTCTAGGGTTTCTTCTTTTCTACTTCTTACTAATACCATGTGTTTGGACTTCGCTTGTTTCAGTACTCAATGAATCAAACATCCCATCTCCTTGTGTTAATTAAGTTAATTTGTGGCTAGGGTTTCTCCATCATATCAAGCAACTTCTCCTTTAATTTTGAACCATTGGCTTTGGATCAATTTGTGAAAGTTAGTCCATGCTGCACATACGCTTAGGTTTTGGTCTTTTTGATGCAATTCGATTGTTGAGACATGATCTTCTGAAAATTAAGCCTAGGCATCCAATTAATATGTCTTGTGCCGAGTGGTGATCAAATTGGCTCTTGACATGATCAGGTGCAAACCTAGGAAGAAAGGCGAAAAGCGCCAGCGAGAACCTCGATTCGCCTTTGTGACAAAAAGCGAGGTTGATCACCTTGAGGATGGTTACCGATGGAGGAAATATGGACAAAAGGCTGTCAAGAATAGCCCTTATCCAAGGTAAATCTAATCACAATATCTATCTATCTATCTATCTCAATCTATTAATTCATTATTTAATTAAGCATCACATTCTCTTGATATACACATTGAAGACCATCCGTATTAATAATGGTTGCTACTGAATTGTGAATTTGAATGTGTAAATCAATTGGTGTTAAGCGAGATACTAAAAATCTTTAAAATTATTATTCTCAATTTTCCAATGTGAAAGTATTCTTTTAACAATCACCACTGTTGCATCCACACGTACAGGAGCTACTACCGTTGCACCACACAAAAGTGTCCTGTGAAGAAGAGAGTAGAGCGATCATGCTACGATCCATCGACCGTGATCACCACCTACGAAGGCCAACATGTCCATCAAAGCCCCGCAACTCTCCGTGGGAACACTCACGTCTTCGCGTCCCCACCGATGATCTCAGGCTTCCACCAAGACATGTTCATGAATCATAACTACCATGCATCTCTACTCCCCCCACCAATCAATCCAATAGACACAAACCCTAATCTTCTCCAACCCAACCAACCGTCTTCTGCCATCCAATTTCCAGATTATGGACTCCTGCAAGACATAGTGTCTTCTTTGAACCACGAGAAGCATCCATGATGCAACAACCTACCTATTCTCTTATTAATTTCTAGAAGCTATGCTTCTCTCTGATCTCTCTATGTATAGAGCTTCATATGAACATGTAGTAGTTTGTTGATTAGTTTGGTTCATGTCCACGAGAAACTTATTTAATATTAATGTTTTGTAATTTTGTTACGTAAATTTGTGAGTGCACTAACTTCTATGGCGTGTCAAATGAATTTTTATCAGACTCATCAATATGCACCAAATATTCTTGTTTCTTGTTAAGGGTCTGTGACAGCATGCGAGGGTGAAAGCCAGTAGGAGTGTTGCTAAGGAAGGAGAAGAAGGGTTTCTGTTGGAGATTTCCATGTTGAGATTGTTGGCATTAATGTTGGAGCTGGTGAGCATGATATGATTCTTTGTATATTTGCTATGCATGCATGATTTTCCTACAAAACCTTTCAATGCATGTGGTCCTATATTTCTTGTACTTGAGGATGGGATATGGTTTTATGAGGAGATATGTTTTTCATGTTGTTGTGGAGGGGTGTTGATTAAGAATTTGAGAGCTATGGAGTTATATATGTTCTTTTGGGACTCAACTAATGTTTTGTGGTCAAGGAAAATGTGGATCATGAAGGTCTACTGGAGGACAAATCATTTTTCTATCTTGTGCATCTCATGTTTAGCTTGATATTGCGTGTTATGCTTTGGTAGGTTAATGCAATGCAATCTTTATCCCTTTCACATATAGTTTCCTTTCTCTTGAAAATATTTTATTTTTCTTTAGTAGAATTCATACTATTATATCTAGTTAATTAATTGACATAGATAAAGCCAAATATTATTGATCCTTAAAATTGATCACTTTTATGTATTCTTTATTTTTCCAAAGTATTTCGGGCTGTTCACCGTCCAATAAATATTTTACAATTCAATCGTTCATGTCTTGGTTCAGACCAATCAGGAAATGCTAATTATCTTGATTATTTCTTCATTGAGGTTTGAAATTTCATTTCAAAACAATTAATGTTATTTTTACTTTATTTTCTGAATAGAAAATTTGAAGTTTATTTTTACATTGAAGTTTGAAAATTTTCTTCCTTTTTCCATTATTGTTACATTCCAAGTCCATAAGTTGATGATCAATCATGTACGATACATATCCTTAATAATTAGTAAGAAGACGTAATGGTTCAAGCACTTTGATTTGTTAATGATTGACCACTTTGATTAGCCCTTTGACTGTGTCTTAATTTTTCTAACGTTGGAATGGTAAGAGAAAACAGCTTCAAGTAGATGTTGTTTTCATACTTTATTTTCCTTCTCATGCAAGCTTATGACCGACCAAACCATGTCACAGAATGAAACTCTTGACTCTCTCTACTGATCTTGATTGATAAGCTTTGGCTTTACCATTTTGAATAGCGTGATCGAGATTTAATTAGTTGGCTGGGTTGTGATTATGAACTAGTCATTGTGTACATGTCTTTCTCTGTAGGCATGCAGTTTGGAGTTTTGACTTCTTTTTTGGTGCCGACCTTTCCTAACTTTCTGAACATGTGCTTTGGACTTTGACTAGATGTTTGAGGACCAGTTTGACTACTTGTCTCGTCCCATAAATATGTTTTGGATATCTTGTGAACATTCTTGTTGTGTTATTAATTTAATCGAATGCAATTTTTATGATGGAGAAGAATTAGGATAAAAGTCATACGGGTTTGTTGTAGGGTTATTGGGGCTCAATAATTAGATCATCTTGTGGAAGAAGTCATTAATTATGACATAGACGTTTGGTCCTATAGCTACGAAATCTACGTCTCCATGTGAATGCAAAAAGTTAGCACCTACGCAAAATCAAAGATTGAATTACACAGTTTTAGTATTGCTACTAATAATGCAGTGTTGAAAGAGCAATGCCTTTTATTTGTGCAAAAGTGTGTACAGATAGATTTACACTGCAATTATATGGTTACAAATACTTTTGAAAATCAAACTAACTAACGTGGAATCTTTCATTATTTTATACACTTTCAGATGAAGGCACTACCAATTTATGGTTAATCATCATTCTTGTACGTACGTAACATAAAAATTGCCCATCCACTATATTTTTCCTAGTCTCATGCAATAATGTTGTACATGTTTTACTTGGACAAGTGAAATACCTTTACACAAAATGGAATAGACAATATATTTTTATTGCTTTCCTCTAATCTTAATGAGTTACGAAACTAATCGAGGTTCATGTTGGCGGGTTAAGTGGGTTGGGTCCGTTAACTCTCCATTGAGTCGGTAACGATGTGACGTGATGTCTATTGATTATGTTGTGTGGCGTTCGTGACCCACCGAAAGCAAATAAGAAACACCCAAACTATGGATTTTTGGTTTCCTATAAATTTAAAGAAACACAAGGAGTAGGATTTAGAACATATACCATTGTACTCAAAGCCTCTTCCCAAAAGGACCTTGGTAACTGTCACCACCTTGAATTCGAGGATGCCCGAGGGTGCGCCATACCGGGCCAGATTCGTGAGCTTGGAGCATCACAAGGAACTACGAAGCACACAAGGCAAACCAAACGCGAGGCGTGAGGTGAGCAACGGGGGTAGCCCAAGTACCCCCCCCCCCTGGGTTTTGCAAGGCAAGCGCCAAGGAGGTTCGAGTTGCGCGGGCATGCGCACACGCAAGGCGAAGCGTGGAGGAGGAACCGAGTGGCAGGCAGCGGCAAAACGCGCGCAAGAAGGCAAGTAGCCGAGGCTACGAACATGGAGTGAAAGGCCTAGTCCAAGGACGTGCGCGTAGCACGGGCGCGAGGAAGCTATGCTCGGGCGACATGCGCGCGCGCGGGGCGCATGCATGGGCGAGCGAGGCAAAGGCACGGATGTTCTAAAGTCTATAGCGTGGATTGGTGGCTTGGAGCGCGAGGCGCGTGGAAAGCACCAAAGCTTGGAGTCCGGGGACACCCAAGCGAAGGTCTAAGGGCATCAGCAAGCGAGGCGCATGCGTAGCACTTGGGAAGTGCGAGAACATGTACTAAGCATGACCCGGGCAGCACTTAGGCACGCCATGGAGGTGGGCATGAGCGGGCAATGCTTAGGAAGGAGGCGCAGGAGCTTGGGAGGCTAAAGACAAGGAGTCAACACCAGGTCAGCACAAGGAGACTAGGTGAGGATCGTAGTCAACACGAGTCAATACCGGTCAACAGGTGGTGGATGGTGCGGGCCGACGAGGACTACCCATGGGCGAAGCAAGGACCGAGATCGGTGACCAGGCAAGGCGTGGGCAGCCCAACAAAGACGTGGAGACCAAGTCAAAGGAGGGAGGCTACATTCGTGGAGACGGTTATGGACTTGGTCCACCAACCAAAGGAAGAGGGAAGCGTGGGCTGAATGGGTCAGCCCCAATACGCGCATGACTTCCTTGCATGTAGTATTCGGTTTGGAAGGAGTAGAAGTCGTGGTGCATGCATTCCTTGAAAATAGGAACCGAAGGTGCACTTCCTAAAAAGTAGGATTCGGTTAAGGAACGGGTCCATAACCGAACGAGAGATGTGCAAGGGATTTGAACGGGTCAAACCCACTTGCGCAACTTCCTATTTTGAGGGACGGTTTTGAAGACATGTATTCCAGCAAAATACAGCATGATCCCCACGTTTCCAGCCAAGCCTTGACCGAAGGGTTCGGTTATGACTATGGGGCGCTATTTGTGGGAATTAATCTGCGGTGGAGGAAGAGTTGGGAACAATTCCTATGGATTAATTCAGCCACGATTATTCTCAAGTTATGGGGGAGAATAGGGAGCTATTCTCTTGCAACCGAAGGAAGGTGGGTTGGGTGGCATCCAACCGTGCTACAAAGTAGGGCTTTGAAGCACTATAAAAGGGGACGCCTTCATAGGTTCGGCATCAACCAATCAATCAAGGGGCACCAATTCGGATCAGCAATTCGAATTGTCTTCGGATAGGGTTTCCATCATAGTTTGAGGTTAGATTTGGGCGTGAGAGAGTTTCTGTAGGGGAGACTTGTGAGCGTGAAATCTTTGTAATCCCTTTGGGACGTTTCTTATATTTAATAAAAGAGATTGTTCCGCCACCTTTCTTTCAGTGTTCTTGTGTGGGGAATTTGGGACGTTTTGGGGGCTTGGTGTTTGTGAAGGTTGTGCAACCTTAGTTTCCGCGTGTGCTTGTTGTGGGGGCTATTCCGCTAGTTCCCAACTCTGAGGGTAACCTAAGAGTTGTACGGTTGTGTTGGTGTTTTCAACTCTGCCCCGCGGGGATAGAACGTTTGGCGAGGCCAAAGTTCGAAAAAGTTGGAATTTGAGAGTCTCTAAAGGACTCCTAACACGACCGGTGACAAGCTGGTATCAGAGCTACGTTCGAGGGACGTACGCACATCCACAACACAAGCAATGTCTAATTCCGAAAGAATCAACGGGCTGGAGGCTCGTATGAGAGAAGTGGAGACGTGGATCTCAGGCCGTGGTGAGGACGGAGAGGTCACGTCTGGAGAGGTCGAGGAGGAACTACGCAAGGAGGTTCAGGAGACGAAGGATTATCTCCTGGAACGCGTGGAGGACCTCAAGGGTGAAATAACCAAACTACGCGAAGAGTCGGGTGAAGGGAAGCTTGGAGCGCGAAGGCTGCGCGTGCCCGAGCCAAAGGCCTTCACCGGCACCCGAGATGCGAAGGAGGTTGAGAACTTCCTCTGGGACATGGAGGAATTCTTCAAGGCCACGGCTACCGCACCGGAAGATCGAGTTGCCTTAGGGGCAATGTTCTTAGCTGGCGACGCCAAGTTATGGTGGAGGAGTCGGGCTACCGACGAAGCGTTAGAAGAGCTAACAGCTTGGGAAGATATGGCCAAGGAGTTGCGCGGGCAATTCCTCCCCACCAACACCGCGTGGATGGCACGCGAGGCCTTGAGAAAGCTAAAGCATACAGGGACGATTCGGGAGTACGTTAAGAACTTCCAATCTCTGATGCTAGACGTGAAGGGCATGTCCGAGGAGGACAAGCTATTCAACTTCACGGCAGGTCTCCAAGGGTGGGCTCAGGTGGAGCTCAGGCGCTTGAAGGTGAGAGACCTGCAGGCAGCACTGATTGCTGCGGATGCTTTGGTAGACTACCGCACCAGGGAGGGCGGGGGAGAACCAAGCAAGGGAGGCAACCGAAAGAAGGGCCATGGTAAGAGGGGGACTAGCAGTGAACCAGTGGGTCAAGCCAGGGGTGGCAAAGACAAGAAGCCGCCGGGTGGATGCTTCATCTGCAAAGGACCGCACATGGCCCGAGAGTGCCCCAAGAGAGAGAGATTGGGGGCCCTAGTTGCCGAGGAAGGCGAAGGATCTGGAGAAGAGGCGTGCACGGGCTCTCTCAGACTTCTAAACGCCATCCGATCTAAGAAAGGTTCGGGGAGCCTTCTCTATGTTGAGGTTGTGATCAATGGGCGCAAGCTACGCGCCATGGTGGATTCCGGGGCCACACACAACTTCATAGCTGAGGCAGAGGCCAAAGCTATTGGCTTGGAGCTGACCAAGGATGGGTCTAAGATTAAGGCCGTCAACTCAGCGGCTCGTAGCGTGGCAGGAGTTGCACGCACGCGAGTAGATGTGGGAGATTGGAGCGGCACAGGCACGTTTATGGTAGTGCCTCTCGACGATTTCAAGCTAATCCTAGGTATGGATTTTCTCGTTCAAGCCAAGGTATCGATTGCAGCTCATCTAAGGGGGATCTTTATCGCCGAAGGTCCAGTACCATGCTTTGTGAAATGCATGGGGGATGAGGCTGTACCACAAGAGGCGCAAGTCTGCCACCTTGCAGCCTTAAGCCAGGAGACGTGGGGGATCCTAGGGATGGAGCTAGGCCACGAGGAGGTAGGGCCCCTCGAGCTCAACAAAGATATTAGGGAACCCGTAGGTTTATGGAGCCTGGAGGAATTTGAGGAGGAAGAGGGCGCATGGAGCCCTATTGTGTTCAGGGAGATGGACACAGAGATAGTCGAGGATCTCTTGGGACATCCAGCTAGCAGATGGGGAGATATGCTACCAGTCCATGAGAAGGACGAAGGGGTCGTCCACGAGGCAACGAAATTGTTGCGACCCGAAGGTCCCGAGGAGGAGGACCTGGGCAGCGCGGGGTTAAGGAGGAACCCAATGAGGCAGGCGCGCCCTCAGCACTCGTTCAAGGGAACGTGCGCCAAGGTGCTGAATCGGAGGAAGAGGCGTATAAGGGTAAGGTGCAACCTGGAGACGGTGGCCGAGGTGTGTATCCCCACAAGGCACCGAAGACACCAAGGGGCAACGAGGGAGGACATCATCCAAATCAGGAAGGAGTTCTTGGAGGAATTCAAGAAGGGAGGTCCTCAAGCCCTACATAGTTGCGGGGAGACGCAACAAGACCTTTGTAGGATAAGGTCTGTAACCAATCGATTCGAGAGGTTAATCTCCACAATCTATTCTTCGTCGAGGACGACGAATGGGTTGGGTGGGGGAGATTTGTCACCACCTTGAATTCGAGGATGCCCGAGGGTGCGCCATACCGGGCCAGGTTCGTGAGCTTGGAGCATCACAAGGAACTACGAAGCACACAAGGCAAACCAAACGCGAGGCGTGAGGTGAGCAACGGGGGTAGCCCAAGTACCCCCCCCTGGGTTTTGCAAGGCAAGCGCCAAGGAGGTTCGAGTTGCGCGGGCATGCGCACACGCAAGGCGAAGCGTGGAGGAGGAACCGAGTGGCAGGCAGCGGCAAAACGCGCGCAAGAAGGCAAGTAGCCGAGGCTACGAACATGGAGTGAAAGGCCTAGTCCAAGGACGTGCGCGTAGCACGGGCGCGAGGAAGCTATGCTCGGGCGACATGCGCGCGCGCGGGGCGCATGCATGGGCGAGCGAGGCAAAGGCACGGATGTTCTAAAGTCTATAGCGTGGATTGGTGGCTTGGAGAGCGAGGCGCGTGGAAAGCACCAAAGCTTGGAGTCCGGGGACACCCAAGCGAAGGTCTAAGGGCATCAGCAAGCGAGGCGCATGCGTAGCACTTGGGAAGTGCGAGAACATGTACTAAGCATGACCCGGGCAGCACTTAGGCACGCCATGGAGGTGGGCATGAGCGGGCAATGCTTAGGAAGGAGGCGCAGGAGCTTGGGAGGCTAAAGACAAGGAGTCAACACCAGGTCAGCACAAGGAGACTAGGTGAGGATCGTAGTCAACACGAGTCAATACCGGTCAACAGGTGGTGGATGGTGCGGGCCGACGAGGACTACCCATGGGCGAAGCAAGGACCGAGATCGGTGACCAGGCAAGGCGTGGGCAGCCCAACAAAGACGTGGAGACCAAGTCAAAGGAGGGAGGCTACATTCGTGGAGACGGTTATGGACTTGGTCCACCAACCAAAGGAAGAGGGAAGCGTGGGCTGAATGGGTCAGCCCCAATACGCGCATGACTTCCTTGCATGTAGTATTCGGTTTGGAAGGAGTAGAAGTCGTGGTGCATGCATTCCTTGAAAATAGGAACCGAAGGTGCACTTCCTAAAAAGTAGGATTCGGTTAAGGAACGGGTCCATAACCGAACGAGAGATGTGCAAGGGATTTGAACGGGTCAAACCCACTTGCGCAACTTCCTATTTTGAGGGACGGTTTTGAAGACATGTATTCCAGCAAAATACAGGATGATCCCCACGTTTCCAGCCAAGCCTTGACCGAAGGGTTCGGTTATGACTATGGGGCGCTATTTGTGGGAATTAATCTGCGGTGGAGGAAGAGTTGGGAACAATTCCTATGGATTAATTCAGCCACGATTATTCTCAAGTTATGGGGGAGAATAGGGAGCTATTCTCTTGCAACCGAAGGAAGGTGGGTTGGGTGGCATCCAACCGTGCTACAAAGTAGGGCTTTGAAGCACTATAAAAGGGGACGCCTTCATAGGTTCGGCATCAACCAATCAATCAAGGGGCACCAATTCGGATCAGCAATTCGAATTGTCTTCGGATAGGGTTTCCATCATAGTTTGAGGTTAGATTTGGGCGTGAGAGAGTTTCTGTAGGGGAGACTTGTGAGCGTGAAATCTTTGTAATCCCTTTGGGACGTTTCTTATATTTAATAAAAGAGATTGTTCCGCCACCTTTCTTTCAGTGTTCTTGTGTGGGGAATTTGGGACGTTTTGGGGGCTTGGTGTTTGTGAAGGTTGTGCAACCTTAGTTTCCGCGTGTGCTTGTTGTGGGGGCTATTCCGCTAGTTCCCAACTCTGAGGGTAACCTAAGAGTTGTACGGTTGTGTTGGTGTTTTCAACTCTGCCCCGCGGGGATAGAACGTTTGGCGAGGCCAAAGTTCGAAAAAGTTGGAATTTGAGAGTCTCTAAAGGACTCCTAACACGACCGGTGACAAGCTGGTATCAGAGCTACGTTCGAGGGACGTACGCACATCCACAACACAAGCAATGTCTAATTCCGAAAGAATCAACGGGCTGGAGGCTCGTATGAGAGAAGTGGAGACGTGGATCTCAGGCCGTGGTGAGGACGGAGAGGTCACGTCTGGAGAGGTCGAGGAGGAACTACGCAAGGAGGTTCAGGAGACGAAGGATTATCTCCTGGAACGCGTGGAGGACCTCAAGGGTGAAATAACCAAACTACGCGAAGAGTCGGGTGAAGGGAAGCTTGGAGCGCGAAGGCTGCGCGTGCCCGAGCCAAAGGCCTTCACCGGCACCCGAGATGCGAAGGAGGTTGAGAACTTCCTCTGGGACATGGAGGAATTCTTCAAGGCCACGGCTACCGCACCGGAAGATCGAGTTGCCTTAGGGGCAATGTTCTTAGCTGGCGACGCCAAGTTATGGTGGAGGAGTCGGGCTACCGACGAAGCGTTAGAAGAGCTAACAGCTTGGGAAGATATGGCCAAGGAGTTGCGCGGGCAATTCCTCCCCACCAACACCGCGTGGATGGCACGCGAGGCCTTGAGAAAGCTAAAGCATACAGGGACGATTCGGGAGTACGTTAAGAACTTCCAATCTCTGATGCTAGACGTGAAGGGCATGTCCGAGGAGGACAAGCTATTCAACTTCACGGCAGGTCTCCAAGGGTGGGCTCAGGTGGAGCTCAGGCGCTTGAAGGTGAGAGACCTGCAGGCAGCACTGATTGCTGCGGATGCTTTGGTAGACTACCGCACCAGGGAGGGCGGGGGAGAACCAAGCAAGGGAGGCAACCGAAAGAAGGGCCATGGTAAGAGGGGGACTAGCAGTGAACCAGTGGGTCAAGCCAGGGGTGGCAAAGACAAGAAGCCGCCGGGTGGATGCTTCATCTGCAAAGGACCGCACATGGCCCGAGAGTGCCCCAAGAGAGAGAGATTGGGGGCCCTAGTTGCCGAGGAAGGCGAAGGATCTGGAGAAGAGGCGTGCACGGGCTCTCTCAGACTTCTAAACGCCATCCGATCTAAGAAAGGTTCGGGGAGCCTTCTCTATGTTGAGGTTGTGATCAATGGGCGCAAGCTACGCGCCATGGTGGATTCCGGGGCCACACACAACTTCATAGCTGAGGCAGAGGCCAAAGCTATTGGCTTGGAGCTGACCAAGGATGGGTCTAAGATTAAGGCCGTCAACTCAGCGGCTCGTAGCGTGGCAGGAGTTGCACGCACGCGAGTAGATGTGGGAGATTGGAGCGGCACAGGCACGTTTATGGTAGTGCCTCTCGACGATTTCAAGCTAATCCTAGGTATGGATTTTCTCGTTCAAGCCAAGGTATCGATTGCAGCTCATCTAAGGGGGATCTTTATCGCCGAAGGTCCAGTACCATGCTTTGTGAAATGCATGGGGGATGAGGCTGTACCACAAGAGGCGCAAGTCTGCCACCTTGCAGCCTTAAGCCAGGAGACGTGGGGGATCCTAGGGATGGAGCTAGGCCACGAGGAGGTAGGGCCCCTCGAGCTCAACAAAGATATTAGGGAACCCGTAGGTTTATGGAGCCTGGAGGAATTTGAGGAGGAAGAGGGCGCATGGAGCCCTATTGTGTTCAGGGAGATGGACACAGAGATAGTCGAGGATCTCTTGGGACATCCAGCTAGCAGATGGGGAGATATGCTACCAGTCCATGAGAAGGACGAAGGGGTCGTCCACGAGGCAACGAAATTGTTGCGACCCGAAGGTCCCGAGGAGGAGGACCTGGGCAGCGCGGGGTTAAGGAGGAACCCAATGAGGCAGGCGCGCCCTCAGCACTCGTTCAAGGGAACGTGCGCCAAGGTGCTGAATCGGAGGAAGAGGCGTATAAGGGTAAGGTGCAACCTGGAGACGGTGGCCGAGGTGTGTATCCCCACAAGGCACCGAAGACACCAAGGGGCAACGAGGGAGGACATCATCCAAATCAGGAAGGAGTTCTTGGAGGAATTCAAGAAGGGAGGTCCTCAAGCCCTACATAGTTGCGGGGAGACGCAACAAGACCTTTGTAGGATAAGGTCTGTAACCAATCGATTCGAGAGGTTAATCTCCACAATCTATTCTTCGTCGAGGACGACGAATGGGTTGGGTGGGGGAGATTTGTCACCACCTTGAATTCGAGGATGCCCGAGGGTGCGCCATACCAGGCCAGGTTCGTGAGCTTGGAGCATCACAAGGAACTACGAAGCACACAAGGCAAACCAAACGCGAGGCGTGAGGTGAGCAACGGGGGTAGCCCAAGTACCCCCCCCTGGGTTTTGCAAGGCAAGCGCCAAGGAGGTTCGAGTTGCGCGGGCATGCGCACACGCAAGGCGAAGCGTGGAGGAGGAACCGAGTGGCAGGCAGCGGCAAAACGCGCGCAAGAAGGCAAGTAGCCGAGGCTACGAACATGGAGTGAAAGGCCTAGTCCAAGGACGTGCGCGTAGCACGGGCGCGAGGAAGCTATGCTCGGGCGACATGCGCGCGCGCGGGGCGCATGCATGGGCGAGCGAGGCAAAGGCACGGATGTTCTAAAGTCTATAGCGTGGATTGGTGGCTTGGAGAGCGAGGCGCGTGGAAAGCACCAAAGCTTGGAGTCCGGGGACACCCAAGCGAAGGTCTAAGGGCATCAGCAAGCGAGGCGCATGCGTAGCACTTGGGAAGTGCGAGAACATATACTAAGCATGACCCGGGCAGCACTTAGGCACGCCATGGAGGTGGGCATGAGCGGGCAATGCTTAGGAAGGAGGCGCAGGAGCTTGGGAGGCTAAAGACAAGGAGTCAACACCAGGTCAGCACAAGGAGACTAGGTGAGGATCGTAGTCAACACGAGTCAATACCGGTCAACAGGTGGTGGATGGTGCGGGCCGACGAGGACTACCCATGGGCGAAGCAAGGACCGAGATCGGTGACCAGGCAAGGCGTGGGCAGCCCAACAAAGACGTGGAGACCAAGTCAAAGGAGGGAGGCTACATTCGTGGAGACGGTTATGGACTTGGTCCACCAACCAAAGGAAGAGGGAAGCGTGGGCTGAATGGGTCAGCCCCAATACGCGCATGACTTCCTTGCATGTAGTATTCGGTTTGGAAGGAGTAGAAGTCGTGGTGCATGCATTCCTTGAAAATAGGAACCGAAGGTGCACTTCCTAAAAAGTAGGATTCGGTTAAGGAACGGGTCCATAACCGAACGAGAGATGTGCAAGGGATTTGAACGGGTCAAACCCACTTGCGCAACTTCCTATTTTGAGGGACGGTTTTGAAGACATGTATTCCAGCAAAATACAGCATGATCCCCACGTTTCCAGCCAAGCCTTGACCGAAGGGTTCGGTTATGACTATGGGGCGCTATTTGTAGGAATTAATCTGCGGTGGAGGAAGAGTTGGGAACAATTCCTATGGATTAATTCAGCCACGATTATTCTCAAGTTATGGGGGAGAATAGGGAGCTATTCTCTTGCAACCGAAGGAAGGTGGGTTGGGTGGCATCCAACCGTGCTACAAAGTAGGGCTTTGAAGCACTATAAAAGGGGACGCCTTCATAGGTTCGGCATCAACCAATCAATCAAGGGGCACCAATTCGGATCAGCAATTCGAATTGTCTTCGGATAGGGTTTCCATCATAGTTTGAGGTTAGATTTGGGCGTGAGAGAGTTTCTGTAGGGGAGACTTGTGAGCGTGAAATCTTTGTAATCCCTTTGGGACGTTTCTTATATTTAATAAAAGAGATTGTTCCGCCACCTTTCTTTCAGTGTTCTTGTGTGGGGAATTTGGGACGTTTTGGGGGCTTGGTGTTTGTGAAGGTTGTGCAACCTTAGTTTCCGCGTGTGCTTGTTGTGGGGGCTATTCCGCTAGTTCCCAACTCTGAGGGTAACCTAAGAGTTGTACGGTTGTGTTGGTGTTTTCAACTCTGCCCCGCGGGGATAGAACGTTTGGCGAGGCCAAAGTTCGAAAAAGTTGGAATTTGAGAGTCTCTAAAGGACTCCTAACACGACCGGTGACAAGCTGGTATCAGAGCTACGTTCGAGGGACGTACGCACATCCACAACACAAGCAATGTCTAATTCCGAAAGAATCAACGGGCTGGAGGCTCGTATGAGAGAAGTGGAGACGTGGATCTCAGGCCGTGGTGAGGACGGAGAGGTCACGTCTGGAGAGGTCGAGGAGGAACTACGCAAGGAGGTTCAGGAGACGAAGGATTATCTCCTGGAACGCGTGGAGGACCTCAAGGGTGAAATAACCAAACTACGCGAAGAGTCGGGTGAAGGGAAGCTTGGAGCGCGAAGGCTGCGCGTGCCCGAGCCAAAGGCCTTCACCGGCACCCGAGATGCGAAGGAGGTTGAGAACTTCCTCTGGGACATGGAGGAATTCTTCAAGGCCACGGCTACCGCACCGGAAGATCGAGTTGCCTTAGGGGCAATGTTCTTAGCTGGCGACGCCAAGTTATGGTGGAGGAGTCGGGCTACCGACGAAGCGTTAGAAGAGCTAACAGCTTGGGAAGATATGGCCAAGGAGTTGCGCGGGCAATTCCTCCCCACCAACACCGCGTGGATGGCACGCGAGGCCTTGAGAAAGCTAAAGCATACAGGGACGATTCGGGAGTACGTTAAGAACTTCCAATCTCTGATGCTAGACGTGAAGGGCATGTCCGAGGAGGACAAGCTATTCAACTTCACGGCAGGTCTCCAAGGGTGGGCTCAGGTGGAGCTCAGGCGCTTGAAGGTGAGAGACCTGCAGGCAGCACTGATTGCTGCGGATGCTTTGGTAGACTACCGCACCAGGGAGGGCGGGGGAGAACCAAGCAAGGGAGGCAACCGAAAGAAGGGCCATGGTAAGAGGGGGACTAGCAGTGAACCAGTGGGTCAAGCCAGGGGTGGCAAAGACAAGAAGCCGCCGGGTGGATGCTTCATCTGCAAAGGACCGCACATGGCCCGAGAGTGCCCCAAGAGAGAGAGATTGGGGGCCCTAGTTGCCGAGGAAGGCGAAGGATCTGGAGAAGAGGCGTGCACGGGCTCTCTCAGACTTCTAAACGCCATCCGATCTAAGAAAGGTTCGGGGAGCCTTCTCTATGTTGAGGTTGTGATCAATGGGCGCAAGCTACGCGCCATGGTGGATTCCGGGGCCACACACAACTTCATAGCTGAGGCAGAGGCCAAAGCTATTGGCTTGGAGCTGACCAAGGATGGGTCTAAGATTAAGGCCGTCAACTCAGCGGCTCGTAGCGTGGCAGGAGTTGCACGCACGCGAGTAGATGTGGGAGATTGGAGCGGCACAGGCACGTTTATGGTAGTGCCTCTCGACGATTTCAAGCTAATCCTAGGTATGGATTTTCTCGTTCAAGCCAAGGTATCGATTGCAGCTCATCTAAGGGGGATCTTTATCGCCGAAGGTCCAGTACCATGCTTTGTGAAATGCATGGGGGATGAGGCTGTACCACAAGAGGCGCAAGTCTGCCACCTTGCAGCCTTAAGCCAGGAGACGTGGGGGATCCTAGGGATGGAGCTAGGCCACGAGGAGGTAGGGCCCCTCGAGCTCAACAAAGATATTAGGGAACCCGTAGGTTTATGGAGCCTGGAGGAATTTGAGGAGGAAGAGGGCGCATGGAGCCCTATTGTGTTCAGGGAGATGGACACAGAGATAGTCGAGGATCTCTTGGGACATCCAGCTAGCAGATGGGGAGATATGCTACCAGTCCATGAGAAGGACGAAGGGGTCGTCCACGAGGCAACGAAATTGTTGCGACCCGAAGGTCCCGAGGAGGAGGACCTGGGCAGCGCGGGGTTAAGGAGGAACCCAATGAGGCAGGCGCGCCCTCAGCACTCGTTCAAGGGAACGTGCGCCAAGGTGCTGAATCGGAGGAAGAGGCGTATAAGGGTAAGGTGCAACGTGGAGACGGTGGCCGAGGTGTGTATCCCCACAAGGCACCGAAGACACCAAGGGGCAACGAGGGAGGACATCATCCAAATCAGGAAGGAGTTCTTGGAGGAATTCAAGAAGGGAGGTCCTCAAGCCCTACATAGTTGCGGGGAGACGCAACAAGACCTTTGTAGGATAAGGTCTGTAACCAATCGATTCGAGAGGTTAATCTCCACAATCTATTCTTCGTCGAGGACGACGAATGGGTTGGGTGGGGGAGATTTGTCACCACCTTGAATTCGAGGATGCCCGAGGGTGCGCCATACCGGGCCAGGTTCGTGAGCTTGGAGCATCACAAGGAACTACGAAGCACACAAGGCAAACCAAACGCGAGGCGTGAGGTGAGCAACGGGGGTAGCCCAAGTACCCCCCCTGGGTTTTGCAAGGCAAGCGCCAAGGAGGTTCGAGTTGCGCGGGCATGCGCACACGCAAGGCGAAGCGTGGAGGAGGAACCGAGTGGCAGGCAGCGGCAAAACGCGCGCAAGAAGGCAAGTAGCCGAGGCTACGAACATGGAGTGAAAGGCCTAGTCCAAGGACGTGCGCGTAGCACGGGCGCGAGGAAGCTATGCTCGGGCGACATGCGCGCGCGCGGGGCGCATGCATGGGCGAGCGAGGCAAAGGCACGGATGTTCTAAAGTCTATAGCGTGGATTGGTGGCTTGGAGAGCGAGGCGCGTGGAAAGCACCAAAGCTTGGAGTCCGGGGACACCCAAGCGAAGGTCTAAGGGCATCAGCAAGCGAGGCGCATGCGTAGCACTTGGGAAGTGCGAGAACATGTACTAAGCATGACCCGGGCAGCACTTAGGCACGCCATGGAGGTGGGCATGAGCGGGCAATGCTTAGGAAGGAGGCGCAGGAGCTTGGGAGGCTAAAGACAAGGAGTCAACACCAGGTCAGCACAAGGAGACTAGGTGAGGATCGTAGTCAACACGAGTCAATACCGGTCAACAGGTGGTGGATGGTGCGGGCCGACGAGGACTACCCATGGGCGAAGCAAGGACCGAGATCGGTGACCAGGCAAGGCGTGGGCAGCCCAACAAAGACGTGGAGACCAAGTCAAAGGAGGGAGGCTACATTCGTGGAGACGGTTATGGACTTGGTCCACCAACCAAAGGAAGAGGGAAGCGTGGGCTGAATGGGTCAGCCCCAATACGCGCATGACTTCCTTGCATGTAGTATTCGGTTTGGAAGGAGTAGAAGTCGTGGTGCATGCATTCCTTGAAAATAGGAACCGAAGGTGCACTTCCTAAAAAGTAGGATTCGGTTAAGGAACGGGTCCATAACCGAACGAGAGATGTGCAAGGGATTTGAACGGGTCAAACCCACTTGCGCAACTTCCTATTTTGAGGGACGGTTTTGAAGACATGTATTCCAGCAAAATACAGCATGATCCCCACGTTTCCAGCCAAGCCTTGACCGAAGGGTTCGGTTATGACTATGGGGCGCTATTTGTAGGAATTAATCTGCGGTGGAGGAAGAGTTGGGAACAATTCCTATGGATTAATTCAGCCACGATTATTCTCAAGTTATGGGGGAGAATAGGGAGCTATTCTCTTGCAACCGAAGGAAGGTGGGTTGGGTGGCATCCAACCGTGCTACAAAGTAGGGCTTTGAAGCACTATAAAAGGGGACGCCTTCATAGGTTCGGCATCAACCAATCAATCAAGGGGCACCAATTCGGATCAGCAATTCGAATTGTCTTCGGATAGGGTTTCCATCATAGTTTGAGGTTAGATTTGGGCGTGAGAGAGTTTCTGTAGGGGAGACTTGTGAGCGTGAAATCTTTGTAATCCCTTTGGGACGTTTCTTATATTTAATAAAAGAGATTGTTCCGCCACCTTTCTTTCAGTGTTCTTGTGTGGGGAATTTGGGACGTTTTGGGGGCTTGGTGTTTGTGAAGGTTGTGCAACCTTAGTTTCCGCGTGTGCTTGTTGTGGGGGCTATTCCGCTAGTTCCCAACTCTGAGGGTAACCTAAGAGTTGTACGGTTGTGTTGGTGTTTTCAACTCTGCCCCGCGGGGATAGAACGTTTGGCGAGGCCAAAGTTCGAAAAAGTTGGAATTTGAGAGTCTCTAAAGGACTCCTAACACGACCGGTGACAAGCTGGTATCAGAGCTACGTTCGAGGGACGTACGCACATCCACAACACAAGCAATGTCTAATTCCGAAAGAATCAACGGGCTGGAGGCTCGTATGAGAGAAGTGGAGACGTGGATCTCAGGCCGTGGTGAGGACGGAGAGGTCACGTCTGGAGAGGTCGAGGAGGAACTACGCAAGGAGGTTCAGGAGACGAAGGATTATCTCCTGGAACGCGTGGAGGACCTCAAGGGTGAAATAACCAAACTACGCGAAGAGTCGGGTGAAGGGAAGCTTGGAGCGCGAAGGCTGCGCGTGCCCGAGCCAAAGGCCTTCACCGGCACCCGAGATGCGAAGGAGGTTGAGAACTTCCTCTGGGACATGGAGGAATTCTTCAAGGCCACGGCTACCGCACCGGAAGATCGAGTTGCCTTAGGGGCAATGTTCTTAGCTGGCGACGCCAAGTTATGGTGGAGGAGTCGGGCTACCGACGAAGCGTTAGAAGAGCTAACAGCTTGGGAAGATATGGCCAAGGAGTTGCGCGGGCAATTCCTCCCCACCAACACCGCGTGGATGGCACGCGAGGCCTTGAGAAAGCTAAAGCATACAGGGACGATTCGGGAGTACGTTAAGAACTTCCAATCTCTGATGCTAGACGTGAAGGGCATGTCCGAGGAGGACAAGCTATTCAACTTCACGGCAGGTCTCCAAGGGTGGGCTCAGGTGGAGCTCAGGCGCTTGAAGGTGAGAGACCTGCAGGCAGCACTGATTGCTGCGGATGCTTTGGTAGACTACCGCACCAGGGAGGGCGGGGGAGAACCAAGCAAGGGAGGCAACCGAAAGAAGGGCCATGGTAAGAGGGGGACTAGCAGTGAACCAGCGGGTCAAGCCAGGGGTGGCAAAGACAAGAAGCCGCCGGGTGGATGCTTCATCTGCAAAGGACCGCACATGGCCCGAGAGTGCCCCAAGAGAGAGAGATTGGGGGCCCTAGTTGCCGAGGAAGGCGAAGGATCTGGAGAAGAGGCGTGCACGGGCTCTCTCAGACTTCTAAACGCCATCCGATCTAAGAAAGGTTCGGGGAGCCTTCTCTATGTTGAGGTTGTGATCAATGGGCGCAAGCTACGCGCCATGGTGGATTCCGGGGCCACACACAACTTCATAGCTGAGGCAGAGGCCAAAGCTATTGGCTTGGAGCTGACCAAGGATGGGTCTAAGATTAAGGCCGTCAACTCAGCGGCTCGTAGCGTGGCAGGAGTTGCACGCACGCGAGTAGATGTGGGAGATTGGAGCGGCACAGGCACGTTTATGGTAGTGCCTCTCGACGATTTCAAGCTAATCCTAGGTATGGATTTTCTCGTTCAAGCCAAGGTATCGATTGCAGCTCATCTAAGGGGGATCTTTATCGCCGAAGGTCCAGTACCATGCTTTGTGAAATGCATGGGGGATGAGGCTGTACCACAAGAGGCGCAAGTCTGCCACCTTGCAGCCTTAAGCCAGGAGACGTGGGGGATCCTAGGGATGGAGCTAGGCCACGAGGAGGTAGGGCCCCTCGAGCTCAACAAAGATATTAGGGAACCCGTAGGTTTATGGAGCCTGGAGGAATTTGAGGAGGAAGAGGGCGCATGGAGCCCTATTGTGTTCAGGGAGATGGACACAGAGATAGTCGAGGATCTCTTGGGACATCCAGCTAGCAGATGGGGAGATATGCTACCAGTCCATGAGAAGGACGAAGGGGTCGTCCACGAGGCAACGAAATTGTTGCGACCCGAAGGTCCCGAGGAGGAGGACCTGGGCAGCGCGGGGTTAAGGAGGAACCCAATGAGGCAGGCGCGCCCTCAGCACTCGTTCAAGGGAACGTGCGCCAAGGTGCTGAATCGGAGGAAGAGGCGTATAAGGGTAAGGTGCAACCTGGAGACGGTGGCCGAGGTGTGTATCCCCACAAGGCACCGAAGACACCAAGGGGCAACGAGGGAGGACATCATCCAAATCAGGAAGGAGTTCTTGGAGGAATTCAAGAAGGGAGGTCCTCAAGCCCTACATAGTTGCGGGGAGACGCAACAAGACCTTTGTAGGATAAGGTCTGTAACCAATCGATTCGAGAGGTTAATCTCCACAATCTATTCTTCGTCGAGGACGACGAATGGGTTGGGTGGGGGAGATTTGTCACCACCTTGAATTCGAGGATGCCCGAGGGTGCGCCATACCGGGCCAGGTTCGTGAGCTTGGAGCATCACAAGGAACTACGAAGCACACAAGGCAAACCAAACGCGAGGCGTGAGGTGAGCAACGGGGGTAGCCCAAGTACCCCCCCCTGGGTTTTGCAAGGCAAGCGCCAAGGAGGTTCGAGTTGCGCGGGCATGCGCACACGCAAGGCGAAGCGTGGAGGAGGAACCGAGTGGCAGGCAGCGGCAAAACGCGCGCAAGAAGGCAAGTAGCCGAGGCTACGAACATGGAGTGAAAGGCCTAGTCCAAGGACGTGCGCGTAGCACGGGCGCGAGGAAGCTATGCTCGGGCGACATGCGCGCGCGCGGGGCGCATGCATGGGCGAGCGAGGCAAAGGCACGGATGTTCTAAAGTCTATAGCGTGGATTGGTGGCTTGGAGAGCGAGGCGCGTGGAAAGCACCAAAGCTTGGAGTCCGGGGACACCCAAGCGAAGGTCTAAGGGCATCAGCAAGCGAGGCGCATGCGTAGCACTTGGGAAGTGCGAGAACATGTACTAAGCATGACCCGGGCAGCACTTAGGCACGCCATGGAGGTGGGCATGAGCGGGCAATGCTTAGGAAGGAGGCGCAGGAGCTTGGGAGGCTAAAGACAAGGAGTCAACACCAGGTCAGCACAAGGAGACTAGGTGAGGATCGTAGTCAACACGAGTCAATACCGGTCAACAGGTGGTGGATGGTGCGGGCCGACGAGGACTACCCATGGGCGAAGCAAGGACCGAGATCGGTGACCAGGCAAGGCGTGGGCAGCCCAACAAAGACGTGGAGACCAAGTCAAAGGAGGGAGGCTACATTCGTGGAGACGGTTATGGACTTGGTCCACCAACCAAAGGAAGAGGGAAGCGTGGGCTGAATGGGTCAGCCCCAATACGCGCATGACTTCCTTGCATGTAGTATTCGGTTTGGAAGGAGTAGAAGTCGTGGTGCATGCATTCCTTGAAAATAGGAACCGAAGGTGCACTTCCTAAAAAGTAGGATTCGGTTAAGGAACGGGTCCATAACCGAACGAGAGATGTGCAAGGGATTTGAACGGGTCAAACCCACTTGCGCAACTTCCTATTTTGAGGGACGGTTTTGAAGACATGTATTCCAGCAAAATACAGCATGATCCCCACGTTTCCAGCCAAGCCTTGACCGAAGGGTTCGGTTATGACTATGGGGCGCTATTTGTAGGAATTAATCTGCGGTGGAGGAAGAGTTGGGAACAATTCCTATGGATTAATTCAGCCACGATTATTCTCAAGTTATGGGGGAGAATAGGGAGCTATTCTCTTGCAACCGAAGGAAGGTGGGTTGGGTGGCATCCAACCGTGCTACAAAGTAGGGCTTTGAAGCACTATAAAAGGGGACGCCTTCATAGGTTCGGCATCAACCAATCAATCAAGGGGCACCAATTCGGATCAGCAATTCGAATTGTCTTCGGATAGGGTTTCCATCATAGTTTGAGGTTAGATTTGGGCGTGAGAGAGTTTCTGTAGGGGAGACTTGTGAGCGTGAAATCTTTGTAATCCCTTTGGGACGTTTCTTATATTTAATAAAAGAGATTGTTCCGCCACCTTTCTTTCAGTGTTCTTGTGTGGGGAATTTGGGACGTTTTGGGGGCTTGGTGTTTGTGAAGGTTGTGCAACCTTAGTTTCCGCGTGTGCTTGTTGTGGGGGCTATTCCGCTAGTTCCCAACTCTGAGGGTAACCTAAGAGTTGTACGGTTGTGTTGGTGTTTTCAACTCTGCCCCGCGGGGATAGAACGTTTGGCGAGGCCAAAGTTCGAAAAAGTTGGAATTTGAGAGTCTCTAAAGGACTCCTAACACGACCGGTGGCAGCAACTGTGCTTGTGACAACAAGCCTATCTTACCCTATACATTAGTGTTATATTCAACCTCTTAGCTAAGTCATTCAACTGATGTGTCTTGGGAGGTGTCCTCTGCCTTGCTGCTTGCAATATCAACAAACATACCAAATTTTCTCTCCCATTATCAATTTGGATACACTTCAACTTCCCAATTTCTCTACTAAGGGTTGAAATTGCTTAAAAATATCCATAACTTGGTATTTTCTTTTCAAGGCATAAACCCAAATATTCCTCGAAGAATCATCTATGAATGTGACAAAGTACACAGAACCATCAAGTGATTTTGTCTTCATAGGACCACAAACATTAGAATGTATAAGATCAAGTATACTTGACTTTCTTGCTGGAGAACTCTTGAATAATACTCTATTTTGCTTTCCTGCAAAACAATGAGTCACTTCTTCAAGGTTGGATTTTTCATCCATTAAACGACATTTCTCTCAGATAAAGTTGTCAATCTTTTCTCACTCATGTGATAAAGTCTGCAACGCCACAACTAAAATATATCCTTGTCATCTGTTGTATTGGTTCTCTCTGCAGATAATCTGGACTATGGGTGAGCAAATTTTGGTCCGGTTTGGTTCGATCTTCCCAAAAATTTGGTCTTCGGTCCAGTCCTGGATGGAAGCTCACCCATAATCTGGACTGCGGGATATATAATGAGGGATTCTTCTTCATTCTAGTGATCAACATATAACCATCAGTGAGCTTCCACCAATCACTATCAAAAGTGTTGTTGTGACCCTTACTAGTAAGTATGCGTGGAGCAATCAAATTCAACCTAAGAGTGGGGATATGTCTAACATTGTGCAATATCAACCTTACACAAGCAAATATCTTCAATGCCTGAAAACTTCAACTAAGCCATCATCTCCAATCTTCACAGATCTAACACAAGACCTGTAGGAAATAAATAAGTCTCTACTAGGTGTAGCATGGATGGTAGCACCACCATCAATCACCCAACTCGTCTGATCATGAGCAACATTCACAGAATCATCATCCACAACAATGAGGTAATCCTCTAAGAGTGTGGCAACACAATCACTATTAATGTTGCTTTCAACACTATTGTTCTTGGTGGTTTTCTACTTTTGATTGTCCTTATTGGACTGACGGTAGAATTTTTTCATGTGTCCTTTAGCATGTTAGTAATGACACTCACAGTGGCAAAATTATTAGACTTGCCTCTGCTTTTATCTCAACTCTTGTCCTTATTTCTCGAACCTCGAAACTCATTTCTATGCCTACTTTCAATGAAAAGAGCATCTGAATATTTTGAATGACTTCATTCAAGGCACTACTTGTTACTAAGTTCATGATTATCTTCCCGTCTGGAGTTGAGTTAGACAAAGACGTTTTGAATGTCTCCCAAAAGTATGGTAGAGTCCCCAACAACCACAAAATTTGTACCTCATCATCAAACTTTGTTCCCGTAACTTCCAATTGATTTATGATACCCTCGTAAGTATTCAAATGATAAGTCAAAGGGGTGTCATCCAGATATCTCAAAGCCATCATCTGCTTGGTTAGATATAGCTTGTTGTTGCCGATTTTGCTTGCATACAAACCTTCAGGTTTGCTTCATAAACTGCGTGCATATGTATCATCCTTGATATGGTTCCTAACATTATCATCCACCCACTGGCAGATGTATCCACAAACCTTATAATGGAATAAATATCATTCTTCGTCAGACTTATCTAGAGGTTTCCCATCGCGCGGCAAACCCATGGATATAAGCCTTCACATACAAAAGATATATCATCTTTCCCTTCCATATATAAATGATAATTATGATCATTTAAGCAAATCATTCTACTTGTATTGACTTTCATTTTCACCAAGTGAACACTGATCATTAACCAAGAGCTCTGATACCACTTGTTGGGCAACAAACACACACACTGGATATATCTCACTGACTGTGAGTCCGAATATATCTTACTGACAGAGAAATCAAGCAACTATCGTAAATAAATGCAGACCAAGTAGAGTATATAAGTAACAACGAAAAATACAAATAATACACACTAGCATGCAAACACCAACACACCACGGAGCACAAGATTTAATGTGGAAATCTTTCTTGGTGTAAGAAGGGAAAAACCACAGGACAAACCGATGATGAACTAATCAAGGAATGAAGTACAACATGTTTCTTCTTTAGATTTTTACCCAAAATCCGAGGTATGACAACTACAAGAGGAATTTGAACAAACACTTGGTTAACTCTAGGATGTACAAATCCTAGGTCATTCACCCCCAACACACTCTACAACACTTGTAGAGAAGAACACAACGAGCTTCACACGAGATCACCATGCCAGGATGAGTGTGTCATCGAACTTGAACTCTAGTTGGATCCAACACCAAACTTCTTTCTTTCTTGCTTATCTTCTTCTCTCTTTTAACTCCACTCTCACGTAAAGTGAAATGACCCTAGCACTCACAAAACTTGCTCTATCTCTACAATGTGCTCAAAAGAGTATGAACTTGCTCTCGTAGCCTTCTTATAAGTTTAAATATTACCTTTGAGTATTTTGCAATCTTCTACTCAAGTTCCTTGATATTAATGACAGGTCACATGCCGGATTTGACCATTCCCAACACTATGCAATTGGAGATTCAACTTTGTTTAATATATTTTAACTGAATTGCTAAACATCGCCCCAAAATTACTTAAATCGCCCCTTGAAATTACCAAATTGCCCTTCATCCTATTTTTGCTTATATATCTCACAATTTCACTCTTTTTTCAAAACTTTCTCTTCCTATACCTACTACAGAAGATTAGGAATGTCTCGGAGGCCAGGCAAGCAGCCAGCAGTTCCCCCGGTGTACCCGTATACGGTAACCTTACTTTATTTATTTGTTTTAAAAAAAAATTAAAAAAAGTGGTCGGGGTCCGAGGGAGACGCCCCCCGCATGGGGCGGGCGTCCGAAGAAGCCGCTCCCCGAGGAAACCACAGGACTCTTGAGCTGCCTGAGACACAAACTCTGCGTTCCCGGCTCCTTCCCCAATGACAAGTGTCCTCCAGAACGAATGAATCTGCTCTAAGTAAATTCCGTTGTCTGATTCAAGACATCCGCGGATGGTACATGCGCAAGGTATCCCATGAGAAGTCAGAAAAGCGCACTCACAACGATATTCAACTTCATCATCTAACTGTTGCATTCTTTTCACCTCCTGACTCAGCAATTGCAAGCAGTGATGCGAAACTCGACCATTTATGTGACGATATAGAGCATGTCTGAAATTAGTCAAATTTCGCCGTCTCGAGTCGTCAAGAGCGTTTCGAATATTCGTCAGCTGCATTTCAATAACCGCGTTGACACGCTCGAAAAGAGTGTCCAGAGCTGCAGTCGATGTAGAAATCCACTCTTTTAGAGCCGAATGAGCATTTTCGACCCTACAATTCGTGGTGTTCCCAAAATGAAGGACTTTGCTCGTCCAATTCAGCACAAACTTTTCTTTATGCACCAACCACGTGGTGTCCAGATACTCCGTGATAGCCGGCCACGATCTATACAAATCTTTCAGAGCATACACAGCTCTATCATACTCGGCTTCTGAAGTAGAAAACATGATTTTCCTCCATCTTCCACGCCTCAAAGTCTCTGCCATCTGCTTATTTTTGCCGAATACGTGGTATGCGTAGTTCAATACGTCTTTGTTGATGTGCCATGTGCAGAGTAAATGAGTAAAGTCAGGAAATACCTCTCTCACTGGTCGCATAAGGCCTAACTCCCGGTCTGTTATTATTGCAGTCGGGCTGACAATCCCCAATAACAGATCTCGCAACTTCTCCATCACCCACAGATAACTGGAGTAAGTTTCATCCATCAAAATCGCATATCCAATAAGGAAATTCATGTTTGTTGGTGTGACCCCAATCATTTCGAACAAAGGCATCTTATACTTGTTCGTCTTGTAAGTCGAATCCATGCAGATAACGAAAGGATATGTCCGCAACAACTGGACTAACGTCGGATGTGCCAAAAAAGCGTGAGTGACGACATCAATTTCTGGATCCGCCATAATCCAATGTAAGTACTCACACTGCACTGCTTGATAGAGAAACTGCTGGACGGGATTCCGGTCTTCAGATTTTGTCCTCCTCATGTAATCTCTGAAATTATAAATATGCCTTTGATTTGGATTGTCCTCCGGGAATTTTTCTTTTACTGCCTTCAAGATGTTTCGTGGTTTTGCTTGCGCCTCAGTCATATCACGAACAATCTTCTTCGCCCCAGAACTTAGACCACTAATTTGACGATGACCCTCTGGATAAACTGTCAGTCTGTGGTTGTGATGTCCGTGAGCACTATTAAAAACCACAACCCATCCATCACGATCTCATCGCTCCACCACTTTTATTAAGAAACGGCAACCGCAACCATTTCTTTTGGTGTTTCTTCGAAGTGCAGTATCCATATCCCGAGACTCCATTTGATTTCGCCGGTCGCATCTCAAATAACAATCCATCCGACTATCTGATCTTGTTTTGTACGACGACACGACCAAAAAAAACCCAGCTCCGATAGCTACTTGTTTGACCCATTTACATGCTTCATCGATTGTTTCAAAGATTTGTGTAGTTTGAAATAACTCACTGTAATCCACTCCATCACCACCGAAATCTTCCAACGGAACCTACAAAAAAAAATCGAAATTAAAAAAATCAAAAAAATTCCGGGCGTCTGTATTAAACGCCTACCCCATGGGAGGGGCGTCTGAGTTAAACGTCCTTCCCAAGGGTGAGGCGTCTGAGTAGGACGCCTGACCCTAGGGAAGGGCGTCTACTACAGACGCCTTACCCAAGGGGAGGACGTCTACATAAGACGTCTCTCCCATTGCGTAGGCGTCTGCGTTAGACGTCTCGGCCAAGGGGAGGACGTCCTACGCAGACGGCCTCACCTTGGGGGAGGCGTCTAATGCAGACGCTCGGCCCAAAATTTGCCCCGCGCCAAACCTACCTCAACGGATGCATCACCCTCGCCAGACATTTTCGTGGTGTTTTTACTGATAAATTATGAATATACAAGACCGTAGGCCTAATTTATAGACACGGGACGATATGGGTATTAATTATATTGTTAAGGGCAATTTGGTAATTTCAAGGAGCGATTTAAGTAGTTTTGGGACGACGTTTAGTAGTTCCCTGTTTAATCAAGGAACGACTTTATCTATTCAATGTATCTCTTCTCTTATATTTACTAAAACGTGGGTATTATTTTATCGCCTTTCAAATTCTACGTGGGTATGAGCATCTCAAAATTCACATGGAAAATGTCATTCTCATTAAACAAATCCTTTCACCTTTGTCATCCATTGCATAAATGTTTTTTAACATATACTAATAGCTATAATTACCATGCATGATTATCATGGCGTTTCAGTGCATTTTCAACAGAAATGTTTCAATAAAATGAAAATATTACATCATTTGTAATACTTAGAAGTTTAAGATGTGATATCATTTTTATTTGGTTATGGGTTTTTTCAGAAGGAAAATTATTTTATCTTACGCAGTCTTATTCTAGTAATTCACTTAAATTCAACCTTTGTCCAAACCAAACCATGAATTGTTTTAATTATACTTAAAATAGATGAAGACAAACGTTTTTTAGCGAGCACTTACTTGTTTCTTTGTTGATATAATTTAATGCAATGGTTCACATTGATTATTGATAACATCCAAAAATAAATTCTAAGAGCTAAGAAGAAGAAGAAGAAGAAAACTGACGGCATTATGGTTTTGGTGGGTGTTTATACCTGTTTACACGTGGTGATTTATAAATCACATATCAGCGTGGTGATTTTGTTGGCGTAACAGCAGATTTCACAATACAAAAACTGTCATGCCAACAGCCTATATATTCCTGCGCACGTTTGACAACGTAGTGTCTATGCAATTTTTTTGTATCAGTAAAGAACAACATAAGTCAATCCTGATTTATTTATTTTTTGTTGAAAGTATTTAGATGCATTAGATATAAGAGATGGCTGCTAACACAACCCCTCCGGTCAATCCTGAATGTTTGATACCAAGAAAAACTGTCTTTGTGAGAACTTATCCCTCAAATTAGTTCGTTAGTTAGTAAGGCAGCATTATTTGATTGGGCTCACTTGGACGTCCGAGTATAAATATGGGTTGGGTTGGCCTATAATCAATCAGCCCAAACTTCTTATCATCATTTTTTTTAAATGAAATGGACACCCCAATCTTATTACACTCTGCTCTCACTTCGCATTCATAAACCAAATTCTGATTCGCAGGTATACTAAACCGGGTAAGGTTTTGTGAACTCTTCTCATCTCCATCACTATCTGTAATTGTTATCCGTGATACTTGATTCCATTGCACTGTGTTTCTTGAAGTGTAGAGATGACTTTTTGATATGTAATCATGTCAGGTTAATTGTCACACGTACAATCTAATCTGCTTTCTACTGCTGAAAAACGTTCCATGTCAACCTAAATAGGAGTTTCTATTATCTTAAGCATTTTTTAAGCGTACAAATAACCATTTCAACATTTTATTCTCCTCGTATTGACGTCACTTAAACATCCTGCTGCTATTGATTTTTTTATTTATGGATAAATCAATTTGTACTTCTTGTCTTGTCATTTCTTACCAGTCGTATGTAAATGGTCGGTTAGTTACTGTGGTTGATCATGTGTAGGTGAAATTGAGATACTTCGGCAGCTGTAGCAACTTCCGGGGTTGAAGGAGTGGGAAAAGACTGGAACCAAACGCAGCCTTAGTCTTACCTTGGTTACTTCAAGGGACTAGTCAACCTGAGCGACAGCCTGTGGAGTACCGAACCAAGTATTACCCACTAGTAAGAACTAACAAGTCTTGTGCTTCAATCCGCACACATGGTAACATTATTCGAAGCAAAAAACATGGTAATTTTATTTCTTCACGAACTTCCACTACAATTGTCTGGAAGACAACAATGGGGTATAACTCAGCTTCAAAAACCCACAAACATTAAATACAACTGCAGGTGGAACCTAAAAGGGGTTTAAAACTTTCTTGGACTGCATAGGTTGCGAGTAGCCGTCGCGCACTTCACATATGGGCAACCAAAGTTTTTCTGACTATCTTGTACGGCCGGCCAGTCTCCTCGCTTATCAATATGGCAAAGTCACTAGATTTGAAGGGCCGAAGCAATGGATCCCGCAAGACTAAGCACTTCGAAAGGGCATTTATTCTTCACCTCTTTCACTGTAAGGGGACAGGAGTCTGTCAGCCAGAAGTAGCTCAGCTCATTCTCCGGACCCACTGGAAGAAAAGTGATACATTTACATAAATATGAAGGTAATTGCAGTATCTATGTGAAAGAGACATTCCTATAAGAAAATACGCTGCTGAGGAAGAACTAATATATTACCATTTTAATATTCATCATACTACTACAAATTTTTATTTCATTTCAAAGGTGCATATCATGACAATATTGCGATTACGATATGTACCAACCATTGGAGATCATAGAAGGCTATGGTTAAAGAGGAAAAAAGAACAGAACAGGCAAGACCAACTGCCCGAGCTTACAAACTTTTTTTTTTGATCGGTGATCAAACTAACAAAGCTCCAAATATCCCCATCAATCAACATCCTCACAACAAGACTAGTAGTGATGAAATAAAAAAAAGTAACCAAGTAGTGAACGCAACCAAAAAGGCTTAAGCTATAATCCAAGAAGAGATGGCTTGTGCATGCAAATACTTTTCCCACCTCGTGTAGTCTTGTCTTACTCTTTCTTTTTGTGAAAGTAAATGACTAAAAGTAAATCGTAGATTCATTTTATTCAAAGATATCGCAGAAGATTTTGTTCTTTATTTTGACAATTCGATATTGCAGAATATTACCTCCATTATCATGTTGAAATCTCTCCCAACTTCTGTTAGGAAAAATGCCATGTGTCACATAAGCACTGACTTTAGTTGCACCATGGGCAGCCAGCAATTTCTGCAGAATACAACTTTTAGAAGGGCTTTATAATCCCCTAGAATTAACAAGTCTTCTAAATTATGACACAAAGAACAAAGAAACATAGCCATCAAGTATTAGTTTTAAGTAATTTGGATTTCTTATCAGGATAATAATCGTACATGAGCATACATGCTAAATAATACCCTAAAAATCTTACCTGACATTCAATCAGTGTTCCTCCTGATTGCACCAAATCGTCCACTATCACAACATGGCGACCTGCAGGATTCCCCTCCTTGAGACGGACAATTCTCTTGTCTCCTTCACGGACTTTGGTGCATATGATCTGGAAATTATATATAAAAATGATAAGAAAATGGTACAAGGAAAAAAAACACCTTTGGAGTAGAGAAAGGGTTCAAAATGTACAAATCTAGATCAGGAGAGGAAAATTACAGTGGGGAAATGCTGGAGCTGCTTGTGGAACCTTTTCCATGCTCCATCATCTGGAAAAGCAATTGTTATCTGTAGCAACAAATACAAATTTTGTTTTGTTACTGCCTGCCTGCTTTCACATGCATACAAAAAAGATAAAAGATCTGACAGGCTTTACGAGACAGTGACTAAAAACATTACATAGAAACATCCCTGCCAAATTAACAAAAATCTTCATAGAAAAAATTACATTATCAGAATCTGGGAGCTGCTGGAGTCTGCTCATAAGAAGAGGCACGCCACTCTCAAAGCATGGCAACACATTATCTCCGAAGTAGAATCTCTCCTGAGAAATCAAGTGCATTGTCCGCATTTTAATTTTAAAAAAAAAGGTTCTACAGCTCAGGTAACCAAGTAAACCAGGAAAGAAAGAAAAAATCATGAGGGAGGTGAAACACAATACCTGCAGGGCATGAATATCGAAGATCACAAGGCTTGTCGGTCCTCCACGGGAAATGGGTATGTTTGAGAGGATGCGAGCAAGCGTAAATGCAGTAGCAACATCTCCTTCATCCTCCATACGCTCAGACGTACCAGTGGGGAAGAACGGGAGGACGACTGTGAAGGAGGAAATGAAGAGTCTAGGAAGAGCATAGATTATAGAGAGTTGTTCAAAGATCACTCCTGGGGAGCTGAAGGAGGCAAGGAATGCCACATGCTGCCCTCGAATTCCATGAGCATTCGAGATCGATAAGTTAGGGAATCCATCGGCAAACGTCCTATTACACATTAACATGCCTTATAACCACTACACAAAAATTCCAATCACTGTTTGATTTCCAAGAAAACTTCAAGGAAGTGGGGAATCCAACTTTTTTTATCGATAAAAGGAAACCGAACTTATGAACGACTTCTGCTTGAAAGCATTGCAGAAAAACCTTTTAAAAAAAACTGGAGTTCCATGACTTAAAAAATTGTACTCGGAGTGATTCCCCTCACTTCCCCTCTAAAACCAAGGAGGTTATGAAAGCGGAGTTATGAAATTTCAGTTTTATTTACTTTCCGCAAACTTATCACACTTGACAAGAAGTGAAAACGGAAGAACACAATTCCAAATTTCACATATCCACTATCAAGCATCAATTGCATATAAACAGAATAACTCAGATATACATTTCTATAAAAAAACGCGCAACTTTGGGCCATCAAACGAGACAGAAAATCAATGACATTTACGCAAGCAAAGTCGCATCTTTCCACCAATGCAGCACAACTCAACCCCAAATTCCCCCTAAAACCCTCCAAACACCCTAAAAAACTTAACTTGTTAAGCAAAATCGCATCTTTCCAAACCCAATTTCCCCTAAAATCCCGAAAGAACCCAACTTTTTCACGAACCCACCACCACCCGTACCTCCAGTTAACGGCGCGGAGGTCGATGGCATCGCTAGCGACGGCGATCCTCTTCGCGAGCTCCTTGGTCTCCTCGCAGTAGAACAAGCAGACGTTATTCTTGGACCTCTTCGGTGGGAGAGACACGGCGGGGAGCGGCTCCTCGGAGGGAGGAGGCGTCGGAGGGTCGGCGTGGGTGTGGAGGTGGGCGGCGGAGAGGTCGACCCGTGCGGCGCCGGAGGCGAATGTGCCATGGCGCTTGGTGAGAGGGAAGTGGAAGAAGGTCCTGGTGGGATTAGGGTTAGGGTTTGGTTTGGGGTTGGGGAGGGGAAGGGAAGGGAAGGGTGTGGAACTAGGGGTGTCAATTCTGGTCACCCGTACGAAATTCAAATCCGAACATGACATAAAATTTCGGATTCGGATTGACCTATTTCGGGTTCGTGTCGACTTTGAGTTGACACGAACAACAGGAATTGTAATTTGGATCGGGTTCAGATTGATATATTTTGGGTTTCGTATAATTTGTGTTGACACGAATTACCCGAATTCAAATAAAAAACTAAAAAACTCTAAATTCCTAACCCTAACTCAAGTCTAAAACAAACATCATCTCCACAATCCACTCCTCCAGCCGCCTCCAACAGAGAAACCCCCGTTCTCGTCATCGTCCTCACCATCTCTTCTCCCCGTCCTCGTCATCTCCTCTCTCCATCCTCGTCGTCCTCGCGGTCTCATGTTTCCGTCTTTGCCGGCCTCACCCTCTCCTCTCGCTTCCCTTGCCGCCGGCACCCTCTCCTCTTATCGTCCTCGCCATATACTCTCACTCATTCTCGTGTCCCTTTCAGGTTCGACCTACACCATCGTCTGATATCTTATGTTAGTCGTAGGCTATCCATTCTTCTGGAAATCGAACTGAAAGTGTTCTAAGTATACTCATTGTATATTTCAATACTTCCGTCTTCTTTTTTATAAGGAAAAAAAAGTAGAGCGGGTTAGAATCTCGGTTCAAATCGACCAATGTCAATGCTACCTGCAACAAAATCGACATTATTATATTAAAACGATTTTCATGTCCGTTAATATTGGATTGGTTCGTTGCTAAATCTTTCATGTCCGCTAATATATTTCAATGTTGTTTTTGAAAAAGTTTTTTTATGAATATGTTCCTTGATATATTATTCCGCCCGCTAATATTGGATTGGTTCGTTGCATGTATTATTACTGATTGATGTTTCGTGCTTATTATTTAATACCATTGAATTTATTTATCCACCTTGTCATGGCTTTAAAACAATTATAACTTTGTATTATTCATTGAATTTTGAAATCGTAGAGTAATAATATGTCTCAACTCTCAAGTATATATCACTGTCCTACTTTATGTGCTAATATTTAGAATGTCAAAAATATTTACTGAGAATGTCAAAAATACTTTATGTGCTAATATGTATAGACTCAAAAAAATATTTAAATATATTTTAATTTAGTTGACTAGTTCAGTTATATTCTTCATTCATTAATGGGATATTTACTGAGATTTAAATTGCAGTGACCCTTCCATTTCTAATATGAATGTCGATGAAAATGACCTAGTGGACTGTAATGTGGAACAAGTACCCCAAGGAGATACAAGTAATAGAAGTTCAAACACCACAAAAAAATGAAACGGAAATTTTCTAAGAGATCACATGTTTCGAATTTTTTTGAGGACCTACCTAACCAGCCCGACAAAGTAGAAAGGTCTAAATGCAAAGCTTGCGGGGCGACCTACATTAGTAGTGGTAAATTTGGGACTGGAAACATGACTCGCCATATTAAAGTTTGTCTTAGGATGAGTTCTCGTGACTGTGGGCAAATGTTGCTGGCCGGTACCAGTAGTAGTGATTCAAAGTCATTGGGGACGCATAACAGTAAATTTGATTCTGAAAAATTCACTTAGTTGCTTGTGTCAGCCATTGTGATGCATGATTTGCCATTCCAGTTTGTTGAATATGAGGGAATTAGGGCAATTTTCTGATACATGAGGCCTGAAATACATGTTATTAGTAGAAATACTGCAAAATCTAATTGCATGAAAATGTATAAGCGAGAAAAGGTTAGAATCCAGACTCTGTTAGATGCAACTCCTGGTCGAATAAGCTTGACTTCAGATTTATGGAGTTCTCTGACATCCGATGGATATATGTCTTTGACTGCACATTTTATTGATGCTGGTTGGAAGTTGCAGAAAAGGATCTTAAACTTTTCATACCTCCCACCTCCTCACTCTGGTGTTGTACTATGTAATGTCATTTCTAATTTGTTGCTTGAATGTGGTATTGAGAAAAAAAATATTTGGCATTACTTTAGACAATGCAAGTGCTAATAATGTATCGGTGGCTGAGTTGAGTATTTGTTGGCAAGGGACAGAGAGAAACGACTGACCAAGAAACCCTGTAGATACGCCGAATCAGTCCTTGCATATGCTCTTAGTGCAGCTGAAGATATTGGAACCTCTAGTGAGCCGAGCAAGTATTCAGAGGCAATTTTGGCACCCGATTCCGCTGCTTGGGTGGATGCAATGAATGAAAAGATGGAGTCTCTTCATAAGAACCAAACTTGGAAGCTGGTAGAACTTCCAAAAGGAAAAAGGGTCGTTAGCTGCAAATGAGTCTTCAAGAAGAAAATCGAGGGTCTCTCAGATGTGAGATACAAAGCTCGATTAGTTGCTCGTGGTTTTAGTCAGGTGGAGGGTGTGGATTATAGCGATATTTTCTCACCCGTTGTAAAACATACTTTTATTCATGTTTTGTTGAGTTTGGTTGCAATTCATGATTTAGAGTTAGAGCAACTAGATGTGAAGACCGCTTTCTTACATGGAGAATTAGAGGAGTAAATTTACATGTCCCAGCCGGAAGACTTTGTGGTCGAGGGTAAAGAGAATCAGGTATGTTTGCTGAAAAAGTTGCTTTATGGGTTAAAGCAGTCGCCTCGACAGTGGTATAAAAGATTTAACTCTTTTATGGTTGGACATGGGTACAGCAGGTCCCAGTATGACTGCTGCGTTTACCAAAAGGTATTTTCAGATGACTCTCTTGTTTTGTTATTACTCTATGTAGATGATATGTTGGTAGCAGCTAAGGACAAGTCTAAAGTTTCTGAGCTTAAAGAATTGTTAAAGACTGAGTTTGAGATGAAGGATCTCGGTTCAGCAAAGAGGATTCTAGGTATGGAGATACGTTGCGATCGTACATGCAAGAGTTTGTTTCTCTCCCAGCAGCAATATATTGAGAAAGTCTTGCATCGTTTTGGCATGGAAGGTGCCAAGTCTGAAAGAATTCATCTCGTCGCGCATTTTAAGCTCTCGGTAGACTTGTGTCCCAAGAAGGAGGAGGATAAGGCATACATGTCACGTGTGCCTTATACTAGTGCAGTTGGCAGCTTGATGTATGCTATGATATGCACTCGTCCAGATATTGCTCAGGCGGTCAGTGTGGTGAGCCGTTATATGTCGAATCCAGGAAAGGAGCATTAGTCAACTGTGAAGTGGATTCTCCGGTATCTAAAAGGTACAACTGAGTTATCTCTGAAATTTGGTCGATCTTCGTATTCGTTAATGGGGTTTGTTGATGTCGATTACGCGGGAGACCGTGATAGACGAAGATATATGACTGGTTATGTGTTCACTGTTGGGAGCACAACTATTAGCTGGAAAGCGACGTTGCAACACACTGTTGCTTTGTCTACAACGGAGGCAGAGTATATGACAGTGACCGAGGGTATAGAAGAAGCTCTTTGGCTGAAAGGTTTATTTGGAGAGCTTAGTCCAGGTCAAAATACAGTGGTTGTTTATTGTGATAGTCAGAGTGTCATTCATCCGATCCTTCGTTAGAGTACCACGAGAGGACGAAGCATATCGACGTCCGTTATCACTTCATTCGGGAAGTTGTTGCTGAAGGAGGTGTGGTGGTGAAGAAGGTGGACACTGAAGATAATCTGGCTGATATGTTGACGAAACCAGTTATTTCAACTAAGTTCATGGTATGCGTAAATTTGGTTGGTTTGAGTTCCAAGTAGGTGGAGCTAAGACGACGACACAATGAGGAAGGAAGTGTTCCTTTAAAGATTTCTGGGGGTTATTCAGGGTAAATGTGGAGATTGTTGTTGTTTACCTTGAATATGTGATTAAAGTATTTGTGGGATAAAACAGACGATCGGTCGACCGGAAGAGTGTTTCGATCGATCGGATGTGTGTTTTGATTTGTCCAGCAGAAGTGCATGTCCATTTTCGGTCGACCGGAACTTAGGATTCGGTCGACCCGGCACACACGAGGAGCTGGGCAAAAGTGTCTATCCATTTTCGGTCGACCGGAACTTAGGAGTCGATCGACCGGACACACGACGATTTGAGATTGGTTTTAATCACCTAACAATATATAATTACAGCGATCCATGTCCGAAAAGAATATTGAAAACTAGTTACCAAACACTAGGAGGAAATGCAATGTGACATCATATCATCTGTCGTGTGCAAAGAAACTGAAGTGTTATAATAGAAAAGAAAGGACTCCTTTTATTTATTCCTTATGAAAGAAAAACATGGGACTAAAGAGTCCAAGTCGACGTACATGTTCATTAATTACTTCTGATCAACATGCGCATTTGACGAAGCAAAGCGATGACATATATTAGTTACGTTAATTAGCGTGAAAACTTAATTCCACACGTTGGCTTCCTTGTAGCTTTGATGATTAAAATGTCATTTTATTTAATGTAGATTTTGGAAGATACAAAGACTTAACGTGACAATGCTCATGTTTGGAATTTTTGAATGGAAAGCATGATTTTCGATAATAACCGACTTTGAATGGTAAGGATCAAGAATGGTTCAGGAATATAATCATCTTGGAGTTGAACTCTGACAAGTCGTGTTTGAAGTTTAAACGCAAGGAAAAATACAATAAAATAAACCTAATAAGGTAACTATCGTACCATAGTGGCAAGACAAGATATCCATCCGTGATCCGTTTGATGGAAATTAATACTCACTCTTTTGATTTTTCAAGCAAGAACATTTTCCTTAGATTTGGATATTCTATGTTCTCTTTCTTGTCCATCCTTCCTTTGTGCTGTAAATAATGCTGCCACCTTTTGAATTTTCACAGGTAGATTATTATTCCTCACGAGAGAAGGAAAATGCATATTGTGATATTTTCTTCCCCTGAATTTCATAAACATCTTGCCCCACTATATATATATATATATATATATATATATATATATATATATATATATATATATATATATATATATGGACTCTCTTTCCTGGCAGTGAGACAAGCTCAATGATGATAACATTTGGATTATTACTTGAAAATTCAAATCCAAAAAAGAAAACAATCTTGGAAAAAATGTAAATATTTTGAGATGAAAATGTAAATATCATAAGTCTAACAAGCAATGAAGCTTCTTCTCTCTTCCGACAATATTATGAGATTGTTGTGAAGTAGCAAATTAAAAGATGCATGATAGACCAAATGACTTTCCATGATCTAGAATAAGCACAAACTCGTAGCCACACTTAGCTTTGCTAACAATAACAGAAAAATGATGTAGTTTTATAATTGCTTTTTATCTTGGATTTCAAAACAAAAATAATAAACCAAATCCAGATAACATTATTGTAGATCGGGCTTACTAGTCATCAAGCCCGGGACAAAAGGCCCAGCCATGAGGCCCAAATTCTATATCAAAATTAATAAATATAGAATTCTTACCACTAAACTACAACCACTTTGTTTCTTAGAGTCGTTTGTTGGTGGACAATGAACCAAACATTTGAATGATTACTAGTTTAATCATTCGTTTTCAATAATTCCCATTCCATTCAACTACTATTGATAAGTGGTCCGTGATTCCTACAACAAATATGCAACAAAAGCAAAAAGGTTGAAAGACAGAAACATGTATATATTCAAATGCCATACATGTCACCTGAATTTGCTGTGGAAGGAGAGATTTGGGCTTGCAGTAGTGGTGATTGAAGACCCACCCACCACAGACCCACCACACCATGAACAAAGCATATATGGATTGGAGAGAGAGTGGTCTTGTTGCAACAGAAGGACAAGCAAAGGAATATGGAATCATGTCATGTGCTTGGTTGGTACTTGGTATAGTCTATATTTATTATGCACCATCGAAAGAAACCTATATATGCTCTTGCAACGTTTGCAATTGTTAGTGCTGTTCCACTAGACTCTGGCCACTACTAAGATTAAATTCTCATGTGATGATGATCTTTGGGTTATTGTACTTCGGTACGTAGTACTGTTGGTGCCTTTCGACCTAAAAGGTGTATATTCTTTTTTGGAAATAGTAGAAAAAACAGAGAAAAGTCCTAACTCCCAACGTGGTTAACAACTTCTAAGATATATACTAAGTAATTAGTTGAACTAACTCAACTCGTGCGCTTGCAACTTACAAGCAGGCGATTGCAACTCTTGTAGACAATTACAACGAATATAAATGCACTTCTTACTCTGAATCAATATGCAAATCTTATTTTTGAAGTAGTTAATCTCTTCCTAAGCATCACATGGTACTTAATGCATGGTTTAACTATGCAGAAGAAGGAAATATTGGATGCCCAAATGCGGCCTCTTGGTTAAAGTGTGAGAACTACTTTTGGGAGAAAAATCTAAGGACATCTTCTATTTTATTAGTGAGGGGTGGTACATGATGCCACCGAATTGACCGAACTGATCTTTCCATCTAGAATTTTATAAAGAAGAAAGACGAGTTGGGAAGAAGCATTGAATCTGGTTGATTTTGGATCTTCTCATGGACAAGGAAGATGCTGTTCAGAAAGGAATCTGAATATAACCCATTTCCCGAGTAGGATCAAACATGTTATGGATCGTGTTCCGTTGTTGTTCAAGAAATTATTCACCCATATATAATAGTTTATAGGTGAATACGTATATGTCTATGATAAACCTTTTTTTTATATAACCGGGAACTTACCTGACCACCACATGACACCAGCAAGACTACAAAATCTTGGGACTTGTGGGATCCATTTCCTTTATTACTCCTGGCCAATAAGGGCACTACTTACCGGTTCAGTAAATGATCCAGAGCTATAGTAAACTTATTTTCGTTTGTGATACACTTTATTATCGTAATTTTTTTATCTAATAAAAAAAATCGAAATTTAGGATCTTTTTTTCCAAAAGTAGTCGGATCGCGGGTCACACCCGCGATCCGTCCCCCATTTTTTTTAACGGATCGTGGGTCTGAATCGCGATCCGTAAATTTTTTTTTTAAAAAAAATCCACTGATCGCGGTTCACACCCGCGATCCGTAGAAATTTAAAAAAAAAATTATATTTTTTCATTCTGTTTTCTGTTTTATTTTTTCTTTTCTGTTTTTCTTTTTTATTGTAATTATTTGTAATTTTTTTTTAAATCTTTTTTTCAAAAAATATTTTGTAATTAATATAATTTTTTCAAAAATTGACCTCCAAATCACGTCGATAACTGGACGTATTGAAATGTTAGATTATTTTATATAATAAAAAAACAAAAATTCTTAACCAGAATAATAAATCATGTACAACTAAATATTAAACTAACACTAAAACTAACTAAAACAAAAAATTGGTAGTGTTATCAAAAATTCGTAGGGTGTACACACGTTACAAACATTTTTGGATGTCGATACAGCAAAAAATTAAAAAGACAATTAATTTTTTTTAAAAATAATAACAATTACAAAACACATTTTGAAAACAAATGTAATAAAAAACATAGTTAAAACGATTTTAAAAAAATCAAAACATAAAACACTATAACTAAAATCCGTGACTTTATTTATTTTCTTTTAGTGTTTTTGATTTTATGTTTTTGACAACTTCACTAATTTTTGTTTTACTTAGTTTTAGTATTTGTTTAATATTCAGTTGTAAGTAATTTATTATTCTACATAAGAAATTTTGTTTTTTAATTGGATAAAATAACATAAATTTTCAACCCACTCTCTTATCCACGTGATTTAGAGGTAGATTTTGGAAAATATTTCAAAATTATTTTAAAAAACTAAAAAAATAATAACAATTAGAAGACTTATTTTCAAAAATAAATATATTAAAAAACATATTAAAAATAAATTTTAAAATATCAAAAACAGAAATCAAAAACAATAAAAGAAAATAAATAAAGACACGGATTTTAGTTGTAGTGTTTTATGTTTTGATTTTTTTAAAATCATTTTAACTATGTTTTTATTATATTTGTTTTCAAAATATGTTTTGTAATTGTTATTATTTTTTAAAATTTTTTAATTGTTTTTTTAATTTTTTGCTGTCGACCTCCAAAAATGTACGTAACGTGTGTACACCTTACGAATTTTTGATAACGCTACTAATTTTTTGTTTTAATTAGTTTTAGTATTTGTTTAATATTTAGTTGTAAATAATTTTTTATTCTGGTTAAGAAATTTTGTTTTTTTATTGTATAAAATAACCTAACATTTCAATACGTCTCGTTATCGACATGATTTGGAGGTTGATTTTTGAAAAAATTAAAAAATGATATTAATTACAAAATATTTTTTAAAAAAAGATTTAAAAAAAGATTGCAAATAATTACAATAAAAAAAAAGCTAAAACAGAAAACAGAAAAAAAAATTCCACACACCTGCGATCCGTGGGAAAAAAAATTAAAAAAAAATGACGGGTCGCGGTTCAGACTTCCGATATGTCAAAAAAATAATTTTTTTTTGAGGGCGGATCGCGGGTCACACCCGGGATCCGACTACTTTTGGAAAGAAAAAAAAATCCTAAATTTTGAAATTAATTTTTTTTATTAGATAAAAAATTTACGGCTTTATTAGTACACCGACTTGCTGTTTTATTGTTATTTTTTATCATTTTACTTTAATAATAACATGCATAGAAATCCGTTAATTTTTTATAAGAAGGTTGCGCTAAGTTACAAGATAAGAAATGGTTACCTTTTGCAGGTTCATGGTTTCTTTAGAAACTAAACATTGGGATATAATTAATATACGAAAGAAATGAATGGAATTTAAATACAATAATTTGAATATCGTATATACAAGAGTTTCATCTATTTTCCAAACACAAACTCTTTGGGAAACCAAAGCACCCCACTATAGTTATCATTATTCTATTTATTTTTAAATTCGAAAGAGGATCTACAGGCCTGAACAATAGAAATTACTTTAACCATAATGCACCTTTCTTCTTCTTCTTTTAATTTTTTTTAGGAGAACTAGGTAATGTTTGGATTATCTTATTCCAAGTTAGACATGTAGAAATCATGATTACGAAGAGCACAAAATTCATTTGGATAGATAGATTTCTGATTAAGATTTTTATGATAAATAACAAGTATGCCCTAGGATTAATTTATCTATATGAATTACTATAAATTGCAAGGTATGATATAAATTTTTACCGAGGTTGTATTATTTATGATAATATAATAAATTATTCAAGTATAGTAAAAGAATATTTGATCATCGTATTAAAGTAGGTAACAGATCTTTATCAATCAAACAATAACACCAAAAAACACAATCAAGGAGTTATCTAATAAAAGTATGATTGTCTGAAGTTAGTATTGTAAATATAGTACGTAAATCTTAGATTCTTACATAAATTTAAATGAATGTAAACTTTTACCTTTTATAAAAAATTCCAGTGTTTTGGGACCGCCTAGGCGACCGGGGGCGTCCGATCGCCTGTGCGATCGCCTAGGCGGTTGTGCGATCGCCCAAGTCTGGGCGGTTTTTTTTAATAATTTAATTAAATTTCATAAAAAAGATAAAAAAATAAGGAAAAATAGGAAAAAATGCACAAATATTATCTAAAAATATCATACATGTTTAGGCTTCGAAAAGACACCTAGTTCCTCGACCAATGCCTCACTAGGCACCCACTCTACCCACCTAACCACTTAGGTATACAATTTATTGCTTAGTAGTACGATTACAAAGGTAACTCATAGTTCATACAATAACAGATAAGAGAGAAATTAGAATTACAAGCTAACTAACTAATTCCATTGGACACATACAATGTAATGTCCAACTAGGAACCATATCATATCCTCCACCACCATTAGAGTCGTCGGAGTGGTTCTCGTTCAGATTGTCGACGTAGACATCATCTTCTTCATCGTCGGATTGGACATATTGCTCGTCGATGTTCATCGGTGGTGCACCTGGATCTCTAGAACTAATGTGAACGATGACATCATCCATGCCACCACCTAAAAATGGCGCGTCAGATGCAGTGGACATGGATCGAGCAAAGCGTCTCCGTGAATAAGAATGTCCTAAAACTGCTTCCTCGGCATCGGCCCATGTAAACTCCTCTCCAGCGAAGACCAGTGAAAAAAATTAATAAAAAAATAAAAATAGGAGAGCCGTTGGAGAGCCTCCAACGGCTCTCACCTAGGCGAAACGAAGCGATCGCCTATTTCGCCCAGCTTCGCTGGGCGAAAGGCGACCGCCTAGGCGATCGCACACGGGAACATTGCAAAATTCACATAAAAAGCGTCCAGATTGCATAATATTCTAGATGTTTTTATCGTTTCGTATGAGATTTCTGACCAATTTTCACGTGAATGTCTTCTAAAGTTCTCGTGAGAAACACATTTTTTGTTGACGAAACAAGTGGAGAACTATTCTAAACCGGAGGAAACTAATACTACGTGAATACCGCAACAACATGTAACGGAGACAACTCTTCATCGAAGAATGACTTACTGCCTACGGCTCTAGAGGAGGATGGCCAGACAAACACAATATTTGTTTTGTTGAAACTGTCAAAACATGAAAGTAAAAAAATGAAACCCAACGGTAAAAACTGACTGGTCTACTGTTTTTCTTCTTCTTGTATGATCTAGAATTTTCGATACCCATCTCACTTGAGTTAAGCGAATTGCAGTTTTAAACTAAAAGTAATCTAACTTCATTTTCACCTAAACATAATAACTTGCATTACCGAGATTCGAAAGGAAATTACAACAAAACCGGTCTGCTGTCCAGCTAATATAAGCCACAGAGGTTAGTGATCCTGACCTCACATGCACACCATCACTTATCACCTCCTCCCAATAACCTTGATGTCCTTAACACATTCCAAACTCCTCCCACCTCTATAAAAATTAAAACCATATTCTCCTTCCTCTCTCTCTCTCTCTCTCTCTAAACCCATGCACCATGTCCTCTTCCCCACCTCCCTAGCTAACTCATGTCTCCGGTCGTCAGTGAGATCCTGCTGTCGGGGTTTATGATCAACTCCTCCCTGAGGCGCCGATCCCACCTCGTCCAGTCCTTCTCCGTCGTCTTCCTCTACTGGTTCTACGTCTTCTCATAATCAACCATACACTCCCATATAGATATAATAATTAATAATCCCCGGCCAGCTCTCGAGGAATTCGTTGTCGTGTTTCGGTTTTGTTTTTGTTTTTATTATTATGGCTTCCAGTAGCGGAATAACGTCGTCCGGGTCGGAAGAGAACCCTTCGGAGCCGCAGCAGAAGGTGGTGTTGGATGAAAGAAGGCGGAAGAGAATGGTCTCCAATCGCGAGTCGGCAAGACGGTCGAGGATGCGGAAGCAGAAGCATTTGGATGAGTTGATGACACAGGTGGAACAACTGAGGAAGGAGAAGAACCAGATTCTTACTAATTACAACACCACCACCCAGCGGTATGTCGCGGTGGAGGCGGAGAATTCGGTGGTCCGGACTCAGATGGTGGAGCTCAACCATAGGTTGGAGTCGCTCAATGAGATCCTCAACCACTTGGATCGAAGCAGCAGCAATAGCAATTGCTATGGCAATGGTTATAATAACGGTCACTTCTTTGACTTCAATCTGCCCATGGATTTGGTTTCTACCAATTTCAGTCTGCCCATCATGGCCTCCCCTGACAACATGTTCCTCTGCTGAAGATGAGATAAGAAATAAGGTGTTTTGTTCTGTTTTGAATGGTGTCTTTGGTTTGAAAGCTTTAAATTGAATATGTATTATTAGTCTGTTGTAATTTTCTATCTAAACTCCGGATGCTATCTGCCATCATTGAATTTTGATCAATTCGAACCTTGATCTTTGATGTTGTAAGACTATGTGTTTTAACTTTTAATACGATATTTTATGTGGTTATGGGTCTCTTTGTGGTTGATGAATGTTGTGGGGTTACATAATTATGTGTAGTAAAAGATTTTTTTGGTTTCATGATTGACAAATTTTGGCAGTGAGTGTGAGACAAGGAATGAATTATTGTTGTGTTTTTTATGTTATCATTAGTAGTTATAGAGTGAGATGTCTGGCTCTTATTCTTGGATCCGAGAGGTGTGGTGTTTAGACCATCTTTATCATTTATCAGCGTCGGTACTTTACGGGTGCCTTGTTTTCTATCTCAGTCATGTCAGCTTCTCTTTTTGTCACGTCAGCACAAATCACCCTTACAAATTCCTTAACCACCCAGTAACGCTACAGTATTTATTGTCACGTCATTATCTTTATTATCTTCTCTAAAACTCTCACAACAATCAACAAAATATATCAATAAACATTATTGTAATCACTCAATTTAATAAATTCATTAGATTTGAATTAACAATTAATATATAAATACGAAAATATATTTTTTAATTTAGGAATACATTTTTAAATAGTAAAGCTAAAAATACATCAACTCATATTTCCTACAGATTGCGCGTGATTACACGGAGCACAAAACGATAACATCGAATCTTGGATCACTCGAGCATCGAGGACCTACAGTGTGCGTGACTACACGGAACACAAGACGATAACATTAAATCTATATATACCCCGCAACTTACTTCTCTACTTAACCCAAATCCTACCTTACTTCTTCCACTCTATCTTACAATTTCTTCAAAAGACAACAGTTCACCGGAGTACAATCGTTCTCCTCGTCGTCGTCCCCCAACCCAACAATTTGTCCAACACCCTGGATTTCATATATGAATTGTTTTGTTTTTAAATTTAACTAGATCTTAATAAATCAAAACCGTTTAATTAATTATGAAATAATTATACAATTATTAGAAAATTCAAACAACGTCATACATGAACTACAATTAAATTACAAAACTAATTAATTAAATTACAATTTAACTAATCAATACATTCATTTAAATATATACCAAAACTTAAAACATTTTTCTTTTAACTAAAAAACCAAAACATAAAAAAAACAATCCAGGGGGCACATCACCCCCCTCGGATCGGGCGCCCATTTCAGGCCCCGAAAAAGAGCACCTGTTAAGGGAACCCTTAAGATATGGTGATTGTGAAGGTTGTTCCATGTTTGGTTGTTTGATGTTCTTTTTTTGTGCTTGATTCCAAGTAGGCCCCTGTACCATGTAGCTGGAAGATAGACAGGGACATGTTCACTTTTGTTATGTTTGTTGCATTGCAATGCAAGCAATCAATCATGGAATTTCTAAAATGGAAATTAAGGTGGGCATGTTTGGTTTTGCAGGAAGAGTGTGTAAGATCTTAAACATTTTTAGGGCTAATTCCTTGTTTAGTGGAAGGTTTTATGGAGGTGAACAGTGGAGGTGTGGAGAGTGTGATGGGTTGGGGTGTGCAGGGTGTTGTGGATGAGGGAGATCACTGTTGAGTTGGGATTTTGGTTTTATAAACCAAATGTTCTCTCATTTCCTTCTTCTTCATTTTGCCTTGCCATCCATCACCCATCACTCATTTCTTTTCCTTTTTCGGCGATCCAGAGGAGGAGGGGTCTGCTCCGGCGTGAGGCGTGAGGAGGTGGATGTGCGCGAGGCGAGGGTTGCTCGAGAGTGGTTTCGAGGTTGTAGGCGACGTTGAGTGATCTCCGGCGTGCTCCGTCAAACTCGAAGGTATGCCAGTTCAATTGTATGTTTTGTTGTTCACTCATGTTGGGGGTAGAGTGTCGGTCGGTCGCGGGAGGTCGGAGACCTCACCGGCGGCAAGAACGATGTAAAATCCTTGGCTGACGCAAGGTTGTTGTCGACCAACGGTCGACCGGTGCTTAGCTGCGGTCGACTGGTTAACGTATTTTGCCCAACTTTAACCAACACTGGTCGAACGATGCATTGTGGTGGTCAACCGGTCGTACTTGTGCTGGTGGGTCGGAGGATTGCCTAGAAGTTTTTAGTCGGACGGGACCCCTGAGTCGTTCGAACGTTGACCATCCAAACGGTCGACTGTTCCTGACCTTTGGTCGATCAGAACTTAAGGGAACTTATGTATCTTGTATGTTGTTCGACCATTTGTTATATCTTGTTCGATCGATAGATGACTTAGAATGCTAGGTTGCCTTGGTCGACTGAGACCCCTGAGTCGGTCGACCGATTGGACTTGTATGATTTTGACTAGACTCCAGATTTTGCCACGTTCGTTTGACTGGTTTTAGACTTTGGTCCGACCGTTGGGACTTAGGTGATGCGTAGAGTGTTCGACCATTTCAGACTTTCGGTCGACTGAACCTCATGGGAACGGTCGACCGGATTGCCTATTCTGGTCGACCGTTTGTGCGCAGAACCTGATTTCAAGTCCTTGTGTTGTGCCAACTCTGTTCACGGAAACTTGTGTCCTCGCCTAGCGCGTGAGCCAAGAGGTTTCGGTGGGTGTGTGATCGCGCCTGCCTAGGGACCGCCTAGTGGAAAAGTCTGGGTACATGGGACGAGTCACCTCTGTTGATAGACTATAGAGTAGCAAACCTGAGGGATCGTGGATCTCAATGCATGTTGATGCGTGGCTTTTGGAGCAAGATGACCCTGCGGACTACGGTCCAGATCCGTCTGATGTTGTGCCAGACGTATATTGTACCGTCGAGGTTGTGCCGGCGATGCCATCGAGGTTGTGCTGACGATAAATCGACTTGTCGTGTCGTTCGATGTTGTGATGGACGTATGTTGTACCGTCATGGTTGTGTCGGCGATGCCGCTGATGTTGTTTCAGCGATGATTCCTCGATTGAGCACCTATCGAGGGGCGGTTGGACCGACCGGGCTACGGATCCGTTGGTGTGGTTAGAGTGAGCGAAATTCGGTTTGGTGTGGGTGTCCGGACCGAACTTTTTCTGTCCGGTCCGGTCTTCGGTCCGGGAAACCACGGGAATTCGGTCTTCGGTCCGGTCCGGTCAAAGACCAAAATTTTAAGGGTTAAATTCGGATTTTGGACCGAACCAAATTTATTCGGTCCGGTCTTCCGAAAAGTTCGATATTTGGTCCGGTCCAGTCCCGGACCGAATCTCACCCTTAGGTGTGGTGTAGACCACGTGGTTTCGTTTGGCACGGAAGTGCGGATGTTCCTCATCGATCCCTTGGCTCAAGTAGTCGCGTGTGGGGGTGCGTTGTCTACTGTCCGTGACACCGTATGTGCCTACGGTAGGTCTCCGAGGGAGACCCGTTGTTGTTTGTTGGACTGATGTCATTGTTGACACTCGGAGGGTCTTGTTGGTGTTGTAGGACTGGGGTCCTGGTTTACCTTTGGAAGGAATTTTGTTGCATTGTTGATGATGACATGACATGCTACTAGTATGATAGGTTCATTATCGTACTGTTGCATTCATACATGTGAGCTTGGTATACGAGATTTCCTAATGGGAAACTCAGGCAATGTTGTTTAATTTATGTTTTAGGACCGCAATAGGTTCTGTGGGGTGGTGACAGCGGGCGCACACATTTTGAGGTCAGGATCCTCTTCGGAATATTCGAGATCGTCATGATTAACTGTATTCATTTCGTTGTATTGATGTAATTATGTATTTTTGACAAACTCTGTTGTATTTGGTGCACCGACTGATTATTATTTGAGTAACATTCCCGCTTGACTTGAGATCTCTGTTATTGTTTGAAATTTCAAATTTTCAGTTGTTTCGGGATGTTAAAGTGTGTGCGAGTGGTTGGGGGCTCAAGGAGGAATCACACCGAACACATGAACATGAATGTAAAAGAGGTGTAAATACATAATTACAGGATGACATGATCTTTATTATTTGATGATTGTTCACAAGCCATAACAATGGTGTGTAGATTTTAACAACTGCTGCATGCTATCACTACATCGCTGCCTTATTTTAGATTTTCAACAACTGCTTAACAGTTAACACGAGAGAAAAAGTTAGCATCAATAAGACCAAACATCTACGTACGTCACTATTACAATATTTTCTTAATTCTTCAGAGATCTTTCTCATATACACAGGCTCCCATGCTTGCCATCTTCCTAAACTCTTCATACTAAATGTTTGTCTCTGGATCCGTTGAGCTCAATTGAGCATCTTGAGCTTAGGCGAGTAATGGATTCTTTCTCAAAAAAGTGCAGAACTTTTTGTCTTGCTGTTTCCTTCACCATCATAAGCACGGGGAGTTATGGGCAGACACTTAATATTTTATTGCATTGAATTATAATACTAAGTAGCAATTAATCTATCAAATATCCTCATCATTTTCCTTTATAAGATGCATTGCGTCTTGAGAATAGGTCTGGTTAATTCCAAATCACCCACTGAAGATGAGGAAAGCAAGTGGAGAGAGGTATATGGAGGGAAACCTCTTTCATGGGTGTTTTTAATGGCAATCAGTAGCGAGTTTGTTTCAGCAGTTATTCTTGGCAATTTTAGTGGAATTAACAAGGACAATGCACTATGTCAATTTTTCTTCTTCTCACAAACAATAACATAAATAATGTTTAACATATCTTTGAACTTTTGAGTTAAATCGAACTATAGAGCCTAACAAAACGAACTTTTTCTTTATCAGAATTTGTAATCAACAAAGATATAAAGAAAGTTTGATTTGGTTAAACATGACAAAATGGGCAAGTGAGTGTCTGCGTTTAGAAATTTTTAGTCCTTGATATGAAATTATATATAGAGTGAAGTTAGAAGCCTCCAGTTTAGGTATACCTTTCAAATAATGCATGGAACTGAACGAAATAATTGGAACTCTGAACTATAAGTGCTCTAAAAAAAAGAATCTTGTATTTGTTAGTCTTTCCATCCAAATCTTCAGCTCCAAATCATAAAGCATTGAATTCCAATTTTAGAATGAGATGAACAACAAAAACACTGACAACTTCTTTATCAGTTTGCTATAAAAAAATAGTGCTTGAGAAGATATGTCGGTAAGAATTTAAATGCAAAATATGACACGAGATGAAGGTAAGGTCCGTAAGGACTAAGGATGATAAAATCACTTGTCATGTACTTGATTGTTTTCACACTAAGCAAAATATTCAGGGTATATTCGATTAATGGTTTGGGTGCAGTTGGAGTTTGGTGTAGATGTTTAGTTATAAAAAGGAAACTAATTGAAAATGTCACTTTCTGAACATGTTTCTCATTGGAGGTTAGTTGGAATGCAAGTTTAAGTCATGGTCACACAATGAAAATTACTAAGATAACACAAGCAAAGTGATGAGTTCTGAAAATCGGATGCCTGAATGATTATTCTGTATTTGAGGCTTCAATAATTTGTCACCAAAGGTCAATAAATTATTTGAAAACCAACAAAGTACGTGAGTTATTTTTGTAGTTAGGTATGGGTGAGTGAGATGTTGATTTTAGCACAATAGGAAAATGATCTTTGTCAAATGACAGTTGTACTCTGGATGCGGCTGCCTGGTTGATTATCACCGACCTATAAGCTTGATTACGAAATAGGAATATTCAAATCTTAGTGAAAGGTAAAGCTGCCATCTTCTAAAATCCATTTTTTTACATAAAATTTGCATTGACAACTTACAATGGTGGACTTCTGGTTAAACTTATGTATTTAACTTGCAAGATGATAACCCAATGGGCCTTTTATTGTTCTATTGGAGTGATGAATATTTTGAGCTCAATTTGATTAGGAACGGTCCAACTATTAATAAGTTCGTTTGAGTGGGCTGTAGTCCGCCATTTTTTGTTAGATAATAGTCTGTTAATTTGAGAATTTTCTCCTATATTATAAGTTTAATGGTCACTTCACTCATCACTAATTGATTTTGAATTGGATTTCTACACTTCAATATGGAATCATAGTCTGCATGACCCAATGACAGACTTAATACATTCACCGTTGTTATTCACACTTAGACACGGAGAGAGAAAAATTCGATTACACATGTGGGGGAGTGTTAGAGAATAATCTCACATTTGTTAATTTGGAGGCTTTCTCCTGGGTTATTAGTTTTAAGGTCCCTCCACTCACCTGGTAGGTGTTATCCACTCCTTTGGTATTGGTTGTGCTAATGATGTTAAGGTAAGGTATTCGTTGGAAAGTTTTTGTGTTTTCGCAGTTCCTTTTAATGTGATCAAACTTGGCACACCCAAAGTACTGTGATATTCCAAGTTTTGGTCGGTGTGATGTTTTCTTTGTTTTACGACAATGAACAACATGTCAACTTTCTGCCTATCAAAGGGGGAAGTTTCGTTTAGGGCATATTGGAGGTGACCTATGCATATGATCGTACAGAGGAGTTTTTGTGTCATCCTTGCAAAGGAGTTGTTCGGATATTAACCAAGTACTCGTTAGTTACTTCAATGCTTGTTTGGTAACAATCCTGTACCAGCCTGAACCCAGTCTAACTATGTTGATGCTTGAACCTGGTAGGCTTAGGGAGGTTAGGGACGTGATTTTAGTACAATTGTTCCTTTTGAGATAAGTCCAACGATTCACATGCTTGGGAGCCAACGATTATATGGAGTTTGTTTGTATTAAATTATTAATACAATTTGTTACCACTTACCTTGATGGTCGAGGACGTAGGTCGTTGGGGGTCGTTTTTACTTCAGTCGGCTAATGCAAGACATAATTACGGACCGTCACACAATAGTGTTGGCTTTTAAGCCTTAATATATGTTAATTTTGGATCCCAACGGATAGTACGTAGTGGTGCTTACTTTCTTGCAAGGTTATTAATATTACAAACCATCTCCTTGAGTTGCTATGTTTGTCTTTTCCAGTAAGCTTGACTGATTAATTTTTCGCTATGAGACAATTCCCTGGTGCAAACGGCAGGACAAGGTTACTACTTCAACCCCAAAGAGAAAGAGAGAGAGAGAGAGAGATCTCCTTCTTCCTGCGGTTAGTCGTGCACCTAAGGATAAAAGATACATGGTGGTGTGCATTGGAGGCTCGGTAAAGGGTCATCAGCAGGGAAGGCTAGCCGTCCTATAGTGTGTTGGATTCAATCAACTAAGATTCTATCTTTCACACTTCTACTTAAAAAGCCATGACAATCGATCTAAATGCTAGCAGACATGACAATGTTCTTTGAGTAACGAGCAAGAAAAATTCATGTCAACAATAAACTATTCTACGATCACTATTGCATAATCAAATTGGTCCTAGACCAATCAATGAGTATAGGATGTAGGTTTGTGTTCCATCAATGAAACTACTCGTTTAACAATTAAAATCAACTCGCACCACTTTAAAAAATATCCATTTTACAAGGTCCAAAATGCAAAAAAACACCAACAACTTTTCTTCGTGGTCGGGTCGGCCGTCGACCGGTCGACCCCCCCAACAAATATATATAAAAAAACACCCGAAGAGGGGAACCCACCCATCAAATGGCGTCGGCGTTCACCCGATGGCTGATAGATCCGTCCCGGAACTGGCTCGCGGCGCAGCACTACAAGGCCGTCTCCGCCCGACTCACCCGATACGGTCCGTTCTCTCCCCTTCTTAGGGTTTCCGATTCCACTTTCCGTTCTAGGGTTTCAAGGTTCGGTTTTTTTTGGCAGGGTTGCGGTACGACGATTTGTACGACCCGATGCAGGATCTGGACATCAAGGAGGCGCTCGATAGGCTCCCGAGGGAGATCGTCGACGCCAGGAATCAGCGCCTCAAACGCGCTATTGATCTCTCTATGAAGCACGAGTACCTCCCCGACGACTTGCAGGTTTGGAGTTTTGTATGTCTTTTCGGGGATTCCCCTCTTTTCGGATCTCGAATCGGACGCTGGAAAGGACTTTTGTTTTGTTGGTTGTGGCGTTTAGGTATGTGGATTGGATGTCGTAAAAGGAAATGGTTACAGATCGTTTGGGGAATTTGTGTGATTGGTGCGATTGTTACAAAGTGAGTGTTTGAAGAGTTTGGGTATGGCGAATTGGATTTAAATTATTGAAAATGATTGTTTTTGGTGGAAATGGTTGTTTAGAGGAATTTGTGTTTGCTGCGATTAGTGGGTGTTGGGACGTTTCGGTATGCGAATTGGACGTTGAAAAAGGAAAATGATTGTTTTCGGTGGAAATTGTTGGGATGTATGAATGAGTTGCAAACCAAATCAAGTTTGACTTTTGGGGAAAATTGAAATAGGTGGTTTTTGTCTTCATTTTTTCCTCTTTTTTTGGCGTGTGATGCAGATGGTTACATGCTTGAATCCCTATGTAGTGTTAAAGATCTTTCCAGAAGTATGCTTGTTTTGTGCTATTAAAGTGGTTCTTTTGGGAATTAGAGAGCAAGTGGGATCAAAGTTTAGGTTGCGCCTAGGCGAGCCCAGTCACCTTGTTCTGGGCTACTTTTTTTTAATTATTTGTTTTAGTTTTACAAACAACAAAGCCTTTAATCTTAAACTAGTTGGGCTAGGCTAGAAATGAAATTCTAAGGAGTCATAGTTCAGGCACGTGAATCACTTTCTTCCACATGTTTCCATCCAATGCAAATTCCCGAGGAACGTTCCAATCTTTTAGATATTTTTTGACTGCTTTCTCCCAAGTCAATCGTGGTCTACCTCTTCTTCTTTTTGTGTTTTCGATCCGATTCAATACTCTTCTACTTATAGGTGTCTCCATAGGTCTTCTTTGTACATGTCCAAACTATCTCAGTCTGTGTTGTATAACTTTATTTCATTGGAGCAACTCCAACTCTCTCACGAATGTCTTCAGGACAATTGTTTTAATTGAATTTTTAAGAAAAAACATGCTAAAATCAGGAAAAATGTAAAAAAATTAGAGAAATAAATCTTACATGTTTGGGGTTCATAAAATGGGCGTGGAGGTGTATTTATAGGAATAAGTAGTGGGGGGGGGGGTTAAACAAATTTTTAAAAAAATAACAAAAAAATTAAAAAGTGTCGCCTAGGCGACCGCATAAACCGCACACCATTGTGTGTGGTATGCGGGTGGTCGCCTAGGCAACCAGCAGCAGGGGCGGTCAACTATTCGCCTAGTCGACTGCCTACGTGCAATGTTCTGAAAATCGGACCGGACCGGCCGGTTCAAACGGTTGAACCATGAACCGGAGGCCTGTCCGGTCCGGTTCACCTCCCAAAACCGTTTTTGCCCAGAACCGGGTTGGACAAGTATGAACCGGGTTGAACCGGTAGTTGAACCGCCGGTTCAGGAAAAAACCATGTTTTTTGTTTTTTGAATATTTTTTTGCTTAATAAATAATTAAATATGACTATTATATTTATAATATATATTTATGATGTCATGTTGACGTCACCGGTTCGATTCCGGTCCGACCCCGGTCGAACCTCTGAACCTCTGAACCTTTGACGTTGCCGGTTCGACGTCCGGTTCGGTTCTGAAAACCTTGTCTGCGTGAACACTAAGTGGGATGACGACTAGGGAACGACTATGGCTAACTCCAATGACATGTCATAGAGTTGGTTGGAGCACTAACTTGACCACTGACAAGTAGTCGTAGTGATTACAAATTGCTTTTTTGGATTGTAAGTCGTAAGAAAAAGTTGCAGGTTTGGTCTTTTGGGGGATTCCCCCTTTCTTGGATACCGAATCAGATGTCAAAAATGACGTTTTGTTTTTGTTGTTGGTTGTGGCGTTTAGGTATGTGGATTGGATGTCAAAAAAGGAAATTGTTGTTTTCGGTAGAAATGGTTGCATATCGTTTAGAGAATTTGTGTGTTTATTGGAAGTGGGTGTTTGATGTGTTTGGGTTTGTGGATTGGACGTCATAAAAGAAAAATGCTTGTTTTTAATGGAAATAGTTGCTGATCGTTTGGGGAATTTGTGTTTGGTGCGATTGGATGTGGGTGTTTGGAGAGTTTAGGTATGCGAATTGGACGTCAAATAAGGAAAATGGTTGTTTATGGTGGAAATGGTTGCAGATAGTTGAGGAGTTTGTGTTTGTTGCGATTAGAGTGGGTGTTTGGGGCTGTTTAGGTATGTGAAGTGGACGTCAAAGGGAAAAATGGTTTTCAATGGAAATTGTTGGAATGTATGAATGACTTGCAAACCAAATGAAGTTAGACTTTTACGCAAAATTGATTTAGGTGGTGGCATTTTGTTTTCATTTTTCCCTTTTTGGCGTGTAACACAGATGGTTACCATGCTTGGAATCCCTGTTTAGTGTTAAAAATCTTTCCAGAAGTATGCTTGTTTTGTGCTATTAAAGTGGTTCTTTTGGGAATTGGAGAGCAAGTGGGATGACAACTAGGGAACAAGCTAACTCCGACAACAAGTCATAGAGTTAATTGGAGCACTAACTTGACCTCTGGCAAGTAGTCGTAGTGATTACAAGTTGTTTTTTTTGGATTGTAGGTCATTAGAAAAAGTCACAGCTAGATTCTAGTCTCATAAAGGTTGAGATTGAAACATTTTTTTGTCCGATGACTATAAGTCTATAAGTTTTTGTTTGTTTTAGGGACCTAGAGTTTGTACTTAAATTGTGTAAGTGACAAAGATAACCTTAATTTAAATCCAATATAGAAGCCCCAACAATGATTAAACATTATTATGCTTCAACTAACAACACTTTAAATTTGTTTGGAGCATAATACCATTGTGTCCAAGCACTTGGAGCGACAAAAATATTTATAGTGTAGTTTTAGTTGAAGCATGATAATGTTTAATAAAATGTTTGTTTGTTGTTTATATTGAATTTTAAATTAATGTTATTTTTGTCAATTCACAACTCAAGCATTGACTCAAAGTTGCTGAAACAAACAAAAAAGTAATAGTAGTCAGACAAATGTCGCTTATCCAAGTAGAGATCGGCGATTTTAAGTCTCGCAGTTGTTGATCACAGCTGTTAGTTGCAACTAATCGTTCTAATAGCTACCTTAGAGGTAAACAACTTCGTATATGAGTTAAGTGAGTTGGAACCAAATGTAGTTGGGGGGGGGGGGGGGGGGGGGATTCAAGTTGGTTCTGGCATTTTGTTGTGTATGGGTAAACAAAATTTTCCGTATGTGTAAACAATTTTTTTGACATTATGAAATGAAGGTATGGGTTTTATCAATTGTTTGGTTTGATTCTGCATGGATAGCTTTACATACTCAATTTCATTTGATATTTGTTACATGATTTTTGCTTGGTGATTAAATTCAAAATGCAAACCCAATTTGTTGCAATTAGGCGTGAGCTTCGGTCCAGGACCGGACCGGACCGGACCGAAACCCGAATTTTCGGGAAGTCCGGACCGAAGACCGGACCGAATAGGTTCGGTCCGATCCGGTCCGGTCCGAGTCGGTCCAAAACCCGGATTTTCCCCTTAAATTTTCGGTCCGGTCCGGACCGAATTTCCAAAATTTTGTGGACCGAAGACCGGACCGAAAAAATTCGGTCCGGTTCGGTCCGGACCGAAAAATTCGGTTCGGTCCGGGTGCCCGGACCGGACCGAATTTTGCTCACCCCTAGTTGCAATCGTTTGGACTTGGACCACCTGGTGGTAGTCTCTTGACGCCCTTTATTTGTTGGCAACTTCTAAACATTTTGTTTGTTATCATGAAAGCATTATCATATGATTATGATTACTTATGTGAAGCTTTGGCATTTATTTTTCATTGTTCTTTGCTTGTACTTTGTGTGTTATAAACACAAATTCCTCTCATATCTTGAAATTTGTGTTTTTGTAAAGTTTAGGTTTACTGTAGAACTTGAAACATTAAGCATCTTTGTTTCTTCTTTGTCAACAGGCTCTGCAGACACCATTTAGATACTACCTCCGAGATATGTTAGCCCTTGTAAGTACCTGTCAATAGTTTTCCTTTTCATTTTAATTTACCCATAGTTATGTGCTCGATATCTCTGTTTGCATGCTTAGCATTATTTTGTGTTTAGCTAATAAAGCAATATTTTAAGTGTGTAGTTTTCACTCGTGTAATACTTTCCAACACACTAAATGTGCAGTGTATAGTTGAGCTATTTAGATACATAAAATGCAAATGGCAAGTCTTACAAAGGAATAAGGTGTGCTAGTGCTACTGTGCTTGTGTAAAGCACATCCATTAATTTTACCACTATACCCGTACATACCCTGGTTATGGTAGGAGTGTAAGTGTAGAGGTTAGTAATGGAACAAATGTGAAACAGTATTACCGATCAAAAGAAAAGGACAAAGTGAAACAGTGTTTCTGATGAATCTACAGTCCACCCCCTCATGGAAAAGTTAAACGTTGAGCGGAACGTTTAGTGCATGCCTCTTACTAATTCTGTAGAAATGGGAGTATGGAGTGTCTTGTTTTTCGCTGGGCGAATCACTTATCTACCATCAAACCTTAGCTTAAAGAGAGAGAGGGCTGAGCGAAGGGCAGTTATTCAAATGATTCTCATTCACACAGTGGACTGGTCATATATGCTTTTTACTGAACGCAGGTAAAGAGGGAAAGGGCTGAGCGTGAGGCACTTGGAGCACTTCCTTTGTACCAGAGGACAATTCCTTGATCAGAATTCAGAAGGACATCTGAGACGGGATGATTTCATATTCCGGAATAAAGGATATTTGATGCAAACTATTGTTCCATTTTTTACAATTGTTGTCTGACGGCAATTGCCGTTCAATGTTCGTATTAACTTCGATCATTACATTGCTTTTGTGGAAGTAAAATGCAGTCATCAAGCACCCATCTCCATTGGTTGAGATAAACCTGGTGCATTATATATTTAGCAGGGAGAAATCTAAAATTCTTATTGGTTTTCGCATAATCTTTTTCTTGCATTGGAAGATCAATTTGCAAGGGCTAATGTTTAGTGTACACATATTTGTACGCAAAGCCATACACACCAATGGCCTTTCTGGCATCATGTGATGGTTATTTGTACTAAGCCCCTCAACGTTTTTGATATTATACACATTAGTAGATGAAACTTTTTACTTGAACCTCCTAATTTTATAGAATTTAAAGTCCCAAAGGTAAAGGTGGTGATGTAAAACTTCTAATTTTCTAAAATTTTAAATTCCAAAATAGATGATATGATGTTAATATTTATTTTCCTCACTTCTAGATCTGATATCTTTAAAAAGTTTAAAATGTCTAATAAATTTTCGAATCCTGTCCGACTCGAGTTGAGCTGTTCTGAAATAATTTAAGTTCAAAAAACCAGACAAAATCGGCCCAATCAGTTCAGTTTTGGTTGGTTTTCAATTTCTCTCTGACTTATGTGAACTCCTTATATGTGCTACTAAAATTGTGAATGTTCGTATTATTAAAATAAAATAAAATTATTGTTCATCCTTTTGTCGTTGGACATGTTGGTCAAACGACTTTTACATCTACATTTTTTGTAATTTTAAAATTATACATGTTACTATTAGTCTTGTATTACATATAATAGGTACATATTACTTCTAACGTTACATGCATATATATTACTCTTATTTATGTTATTTTTTATTTAACATGACAATTATCTCTCACAATAATATAAAATTTAGATTGTTGATAATATAAAAACAAGTGTTACCGATGGGGAAAAATTATACATGTGATTTATGAATTTATAATTAATTATAAGCAACAATTATCAAAGTCGGAAGTTTATTTATAAAAGACTTATAATCAGATTTTGTCACTCATCCTATCTAAAATTTTGGTACAATTTCGATTGGCTTTTGGTTTTTACCCAATCAAACCCTTATATGTGGTACTAAAATATGAATATTCGTATTATTCACAAAAAATAATACTCATCGTTTCGTCGGTGGACATGTTGGTCAAAAAATTTACATTTACATTTTTTATAATTTAAATATTATGCGTGTCACTATTAGTCTTATATTATGTACAGTACGTACATGTTACTTTTAATGTGACATCTTCTTATTTTTTTGTTATTTTTAATATAACATGACAATTATCTCTAACAAAGATATAACATTGAGAACGCTAATAATATAAAAATAAGTGTTACTGGTGGGGAAAAATTGTACAAGTGATTTGTGAATTCATGATTAATTATAACCAACATTTATGAAAGTCAAAACTTTATTTATAATAAAAAATATCAGTTTATGATAGAATGGTTTGAATTGTTTTAGGTATCACCAACTAAAATAAGGTAAATAGGATATGACATGATTGAAGATGTTATTTGAAAATTCAAAATCAATTTTAAGCAACATTTCACCATGTAAATAAATCTTCGAACTTAACACTTAATCGATATGTACTTTAAATGTAAATAAATCTTCTGATGATATTAGATATTTATATATAATTTAATATGTAAATAAATCTTCCAATGATATTATATATTTAAATATAATTTATTAGAAAGTAATCATGTTATGTACAAACAAACATGATGACAAAATGCAAAAGAATCTACCCAATTAAAAAAGTAAATGTATAGATCTATTATATTAGAAAACCATGGGGATTGTTTGGAAAATACACTCGCTCCAGGTCGAACCAACCCGATGTTGCCACATGGCACCGGGTTTGTACTGGGCTTTGTACACGCGAGTACATATATCTTCACTCATTTGGAAAACGTAGCCTCTTATGCTTTAAATCTTGGGTTAATTATGGTTTACCTCTCAAACTATACTTCCTACCGACTTGCATTCTTAAACTTTAAAAGATGATGATTACCATTGAATTTTCGTTTTGTAAAATTTTATCTTCTGAATATTAAAAATATATTATTTAAACACACATTTATAGTTTTTTTGGGTAATTTTTTTACGTTGTATCCATAATACACTCTTAAACCTAATTTTACGTAAGAGTTCGGATAAAATCAAAGTCCAAATATTGTTGGAATTTGAGTTAGATGTGATTGAAATTCAGGGGGTAAAATGTTACAAAACGAAATTTCAACGAGGTAACTGTCATCTTTTAAAGTTTAGGTGTACAAAGTGATATCAATGCATAATTCAGAGAGTCTAGCTGTAATTAACCCTTAAATCTTTGCAAAAAAAAAAATCAACGATATCATCGACGCTAGAGCTATGATTTCCATTTAGGAGGGGTGGAAATATAAAGAATATATATATATATACAGAAATTATAGAATGAGCTCAGAGCTCATTTAAGCTTAAGTAAGCCTCCTAAACATCCATCACCCAAGACAAATCCAACGGTGGATGTAAATATATGTTATTTTTAGATAGAAAATGGTAAAATTGGAAACTCAATCACCCCTTCCCTCTCACCTCTCCTCCATCTCACGATTCTCACCCAAAACCCATTATTTCTTGAATGCAAATCCTAATTTTGGTTCATATTTCTTGTCTCAATCTTCTCTACGTCTTCAAAGTACCTATTTCTTATCGTTAGAGATTTCTTCTCGTCGGAGTTCTCCTCTCTCCTCTCCAAAGATTTGATTTCCGAAATCTCCTTTGTGGAACACATTTTTGGTAACTCCGAAAAATCAATGGAGATATCATCACACATCGATGAAGACGGCAATCCGAGGTGAATGATTATCAACTGAAACTTTAGTATTGATTTTAACTTTCGATTCAAAAATGATTATTTTTTACGAAATTTCACCATTCTATGAATATTACTTCTCTTTTTGCACAAGCATCCAGTCCTCTTATTTCGCGGGATGTTATTTTGCAACAAAATGTATATTGTTATTGCTAATGAGATAATATTACAGTTCGTCTTATATTATTACAGTTAGTAGAAGTTATGTATTTTTTGACTTAGTTATTCTAGAAATACATGTTGTATTATTGGATTGAGTTGAGGAGAATTATATGGAAATTGGAATACGATTGAGTTTGGTTTGCTTGTGGTTTTAATTACCATATGGTCACATTACGTCTTAATTGCTACATGCACTTTTTAGAATTTAGATATTATGTTCATATTACGACAAACCTTGTTGCATTCTAGTAAGTTTGGTTGATATTATTGCAAACCCGTTTTATTTCCTGTTAGTGACATAATATTACAACCTTTTGTAGTCAATATTGTTGTTCTAGTACATCGATTCAATATGGTCACATTATGTTTTCATTGTTACATGCACTTTTTAGAATTCAGATAATATGTTCATATTACGGCAAACCCTATTGCATTCCAGTAAGTTTGGTTAATATTACTGCAAACTCGGTTTACTTCCTGTTAGTGACATAATATTACAGATTTTTTATAGCCAATATTGTTGTTCTAGTACATCAATTCAATATGGTCACATTATGTCTTCATTGCTACTTGCAATGTTTAGAATTTAGATGTTACGTTGATATTACGACAAACTCGATTGTATTCCAGTTAGTTATATAATATTACAACTTTCAATTTCATTTAAGTCTTATTTTTTATAAATATATTGCAGGTATGGTTGTATGGGCACATCACTTTGTTTAAACCTATTTTTCCTGAACTGAAGCCGAGGAATAGAAAGTGAGTTTCTCATGTGGAACCAAAGTTGAACATCACTTCTAATCTACATTAATAAAAACAATGCTTAATTTATAACATCACATTCCACTTATTTCAAGCGTATGATATTGAATTCGAAAAAATTGCTGAACTACTCATATTTGTTTATGTAACATTCAGTATTATTAAATATCATAACTTAATATTACAGTTATAACAATTATGTTACAACTAATCCAATATATATATACAAGCTTGAAAAGAATCGTAATGTACATGTACCTGCACAAGAACTCAAATTAATTCGACAATATGTTATTGCAGAGTGGCAGTAAAATCATATCTGTTTATTTAACATTATTTAAAATTAAATAACATAACTTAATGTTAAATTAACAACGTTCATGTTAATTTTTAACCAATATATTCTACCAAAATTTATCTACATCCCAAATAAACCGCAAGATTAAAGATCCACATAATAAAAACCGAAATCAGCAACAAAAAACCAAGCAAAACCGAAATCAACAGTAGAAAACTAAAGCCAAACCAAATCAAAATCAGCAGCAAAAAACCAAAACAAATCGAAATCAACAGCAAAAAACCAACAAAACCGAAATCAGCAAAAAAACCCCAACAAAACCGAAATCAACAGCAACAAACCAAACAAAACCGAAATCAACAGCAACATCTAACCAAAACAAAACCGAAATCAACAATAACATCTAACCAAAACAAAACTGAATCAGCAGCAACATCTAACCAAAAAAAAGCAAGACGTCTCAAAGAATCTGGCGTAGTGAATGACAATGAGGGACGTTCGGGAGGTGATAGTCGGTGTGAATGGAAAAAATAAGGAGGGTTTGGAGGGTGAGGAGAAAGGGATGACAAAAATGGAAAGATGAATAGTGGGTTTGGAGGGTGAGGAGAAATGAATGACGAAAATGGAAGGAGGAATATTGGGTTTGTTTTTGGTAACGTGGATTAAAGGGATTGGCTTCACTATCAAATTTACTTTATTACCCATACTTAAAGTAAAAGACCCACAACCATTTAGACTGAGATGAATTGTTAGATCTTGGGGAACCCATTTAAACAAAATAAGCATAGGGCTCATTCTATTCTTACACACTCTCTCTCTCTATATATACTTCCCATTTTCATAAATAAACTTATGAGTTTTATAAATAAACTTGCAACTTTCATAAATATTGCTTATAATTAATTATAAATTCATAAATCACATGTACAATTCCCCCCACCTGTAACACTTATTTTTAGACCCTACTTGTCCATTGTGCAGCCAATAACCAGAATCGGCTCTACACTTAATTCTTTAAACGTGAATTTGCAACACTAATATGGGACAAATATTTGCAATTAGATCTAAACTTGCAAAGAGAAAATTCACGTGTTCAGGTTGGGAATCCAAAATCGACTCGCTTTAACGACACAAGACTGGAACACTCTTATAGTCTTATACATGAATCATTATGGTCAAATTGGCTAGAAAGGAACAATGGAATATTTCGTGAGGAATCAATTTCTTTTGATTGCTTGATAAACAAAAGTTTTGACATTTTTGAACATTGGACTGCTGCAACAAACTCTGAGCAGCCTCGGTTGTGTTTATTTTAGTCTAATTTTCCTTATTCTATCAGCAGTAACATGTGTTTGTATGCTCCAGGATCTCTTCTATTTGAGCTATCATGCTCCCTTGTAACCACATGTTGGGGAAACTATATTTTGTGCACCTTCATGGCTTGAAAACAACATTTAATTTATGAAATTGTCACTTTCAAAGTTCAGAAAAAAAAACACACACATCCAAGCAAGTCATCTATAAATAATTATGTTTTAAATTCCACCTGAAGTACAACCCCATGTCAAACCACCACCACCACATAAGAATACATTATTAGAGATTCCTATATTTGCAACAACGTACCAACAAAACATACCGGAGAATAGCTCAAATTGAAGGATGTCAACGCAAAATAAACATGGTTAATTTTATTGAAGGGTATGGATGCAAAATCAGTTTACATGTTTTTCCATTTGGAGGTTTATCGGATACACATGGTCCACATGAAAAGCAGACACCATGAGCATGTTTCCTGGAGGGAAAGGTAGTTGGCATGGAGATGAAGTAGAGCAACAAAGAGTGGCCAATTGAGGATGTTGAAGAAGAGTGGGAGAAGCCCAACACCCTCCCTGGATTGGAGTTTCTCCCAGGTGTTTGGGGAGAAGTCTCCTGGAGAGCCTGTCCAGGATGGTTAGTTCTTAATTATTGTTTTCTTATTCTTCTTTCCATTTCATTCCAATGAAATTTGCCTATTTTATTATTTTCTTTTGGAGTTCACAATGTTAATTGAATTTTACAGATGTGGAAATCATGCTTCTGGATTGACTTTGAGTGATGCCAAAAATAGTTTGCAGGAAAATTTTGCTGAACAAGAATCCTCTCACTTTTTTCATTTTAAAGAACCAATAGAAGTATGTTTCTTCTTCTTCTTCTTTCATTGTAACACAAAAATGGATATGTCTCGGAGACCTTTTCCTACAAACCAATCGCATCCTAAATTGGTTATGTTGGAAAATTAATAGTTCTATAATAAAGTAATTTACTACTACTTTAAAAGTTTTTGAAATGAAGAAACAATGGAGCAACAAATTTTGACATGGTTGCTGTCACCCCTCTGAAGGTGCTTAATGGCTCATGGGTGCTCACTGCAATTCATGATGAATCCAGTCACTTCCCCATAAGTTAATTATCGCACAAGAAATTCACAACAGACTAGCAGACTTGAATGTCGAAGCTAAGAGTTATGTTTCTAATAGTTCCACTATTTTTCTTGTCTATGTATTGTGATATTATAATTGCAGTATCACAATGGTTTGTTAGACATCAAATTGAGAGCAGGATTTGGGTGATGATTGTATACATGTTGTATAGATAAACTGATATCTCATTTTGGTACTGACGAAATCGTGGTCGGGCTTTTATTGCTATAACCATCTGTTATTTGATGCTTATTGTTGTTGAGTGATAACAGGTGATATCATATCTGCAGTTGAGTTTGGAAAGAAAGGTGATTATCTCGCTCTCGGTGATAATGGTGGGCGTATTGTCCTCTTTGAAAAGGAAGATTTGAAAGTCGTAAGTACCTAAAAATCTTAACTCGCTCATATGTTCTTATCAGTGTGTTGTCAAATTTAATGCGCACTTCGATTTCGTTTTTATTGAAATCTTGTTTGTATGCACGCCAAAGATTGGTTTTAGCCATTGGTTTTTAAACCCTGTTACAGCCTTGTACTCGGAAAGAATCCGAAAAGCTGGACCGTTCTGCTGCAGTTTATCTGAAATATGTCTACAAAACTGAGTTCCAAAGCCACGAACCAGAGGTTTTCTTTTACTTCAGTGCTTGGTTTTTGTTTGTTCTACTGAGATTTATTTACGAGGATGTTCCTTTTTTGTAGTTTGATTATCTCAAGAGTCTGGAAATCGAAGAGAAAATCAACCAATTAAGATGGTGCAATACGCTCAACAACTCTTTGTTTCTTCTCTCAACAAATAGCAAAACGATTAAATTGTGGAAGGTGAACGTACACGCTTGATTTGCTTACTCATCTGTAAATATATTTTTCTCCTGCGATGGCCGGCTCATGAACTCTGGAATTGTTTCTCAATTTCCCTATAACAGGTTGTAGAACAAAAGGTGAAGAAAGACTGTGAATTGAGTTCAAGTTCAATATCCTCAGAAAACACTATTTTGTCCGAGGGTGGTTTAATGTCAGGGAAAAATGAGCATGTCGTACGTAATGGTTATCGGTTGGAATGGGTAAATAAGAAACCCAGGCATTCACTTGAAGAATCTTTCACAGAACAGCCGGTAGGTTCTTGCATGTTTTCAAGGACTTTGATAATATTATCAGTCATTACTCTAAATGCTTTTGTATTTTTCGGTATTCAAATTATTTAGTAGTTAGTGCTCACATTCATTCCTGTTGCTGAAAGCATAGATGGCGTAGATAGTTATGCTTGTTAAGAGATTTGGTCTTTTAAAAAATGCAAGGTACTTGTATTCCTATTTTTTTTCCTTCTTGCAGTAATTACTATTTTATATCACATGACTAGGTATCATACAACGAGGAGGCAACTTCAAGATGTAGAAGAGTATATGGCCATGCTCATGAATACAATATCAATTCTATATCAGTTAACAGGTACTTGTGCTGTTTTATCTATAGCTTTTTGTCCCGTTTACAGCCATTTATATGCATCATTGACTGTTTCTCCAGATGAAACTATTTGTGATACATTACTCAAATTCTTTGTGTGGGTATACATTTAAGAGATGGTTCTGATTTCAACTGATGCATATATTTTATAATGCTTCTATAAATTGTGATGCTTTGGTCATAAATTGTCATACCGACATGGTCATAAATTGTGATGCTTTGGATAATCAACCGACAGATAACGGTATGATCCTTTTAACAGTACTTCTATCCAAATTACCTCATGGAATAGTTTACCTGTAAGATCCTCCATTGATGGAGGCTTCATGTCAACGATATTGATATCACTGTTAGTCTAATAAGTCAGTTCATGCATGTCCCTTATACACATCATCTAGACTTAGTAAACAAAATCTTGTGTTATCTTAAAGGAACACCTGGACAAGAGTTGTGGATGAAACCCAACAACTCTAATTCAATAATTAGATATTCTGATGCAGATTGGGCTAGAAGTCATGATCGACGATCAACTTCAGGATTCTGTACTTTTGTGGGGGGTAACTTAGTAACCTGGCGAAGCAAGAAGCAGAACGTCGTCGCACGATCCAGTGCAGAAGCAGAATACCGTGGAATGACATCCACCACCAGCGAATTAATTTGGATAAAACAGTTACTTAAGGATATGAACATCACAACGCAAAATCCTATGAAAATGTTCTGCGACAACAATGCAGCTCGACACATTGCTACCAATCCAGTCTTCCATGAGAGAACCAAACACATAGAAGTCGATTGTCACTTTATCAGAGAAAAAATACAATCGAAGCAAATAGAGGTGCTGTTAAAGATATTAAAGCAAAAGCAAATAAATGTTCTTACCGTTGAACATTGATGGTGGAGGGAAGCCCGAGCTTGACCATTGCACTCCCAAACGTTTAAGTTTCCCAAGTCAGAAATAAATGCATACTAACGGATAGATCCATGTATTTATATACACTCATGTATTCAAACAAAGAACACAATAGAAATAAATAAAAATAAACTTCTTCTTCCTTCTCAAGCCTCGAACCCTCTCCAGTTCACTTTCTGATATGGTATCAGAGCATCAGATCCTCTCATAAGCCTCAGAATTCCCGGCGTTCCTCATCGGCTTCTTCCTTGGGGGTTGAAGGTCGAGCTCGCCTCATCCAAACCCAAGGAATAAAAAAAAAAGGAGGGCATGTCGGACGGCAACAGAAACCCGCCGGAGATGAATCCCCATCGCCTCGTCTCGACGACTCTAAATGGGGCAAACTATTTATCCTGGGCGCGTGCTGTCACCCTCTCCCTCAGTGGCAGGGGGAAACTCGGCCACGTCACCGGAAAAAGTCCAAAACCAGAAGATGCTTCAGACAAAATCCAAGATGAATGGCAAACCTCGGACCACCAAGTGATGTCATGGATCATTGCATCCATGCAAAATCACATCGCCGAGATTTTCATTTACAAAGAAAGCGCAAAGGAGCTGTGGGACTCGATCAGAGACCACTACGGCAAAGCAGAAAATTTTGCGCATCTTTTCAAAATCAAACAGGAGATCGCGCATACTCAACAGCATGGTGTTTCTGTCACCGAGTACCTCGGTACTCTCAGAAGAAAGTGGGACGAGCTGAGGATCTACGAACCCCCAACTGCTGACCCAGAAATCATTCAAAAGCGACAAGAGCAAAATCAAATCTACCAGTTTCTGGTAGGGTTAGATCCGAGCTACGAGACCATTCGGTCTCAAATACTCATGGCATCAGATCTTCCAAGCCTCGCAAACATCACAAATCTTGTTCAGCGCGAGGAAACAAGGAGAAATACAATGAATAACCACAACAAAAATCAGAACATGGACAACCAGGCCCTCATCGCCGGTCGAAACCAAGCTCAGGGAATGAAAAAAAGATTCGGAAACAAAAGCAACGAACACTGTGAAAACTGCAAGAAACCAGGACACAACAAAAGCTCGTGTTGGTTCTTGTTCCCGCACCTCAGACCACAAAAATCCGAAAGAAACACAAAAGCAAATCTGGTGGAAGGCAACAACAGTCTGCTCGGAGGCGCCGGAGGCAGCAACGCCAACCAGATCGGAGGCGCCGGAGGCAGCAACACCAACCAGATTGGAGGCGCCGACTTCACCTTCCGAAACACCAGCCGACACAGCGAATACGAAGGGTTACAAAACCCTAACAGTTTCGCGGATAACGCCGCTTTATATACCAACCATATCTCCGGATCCGGAAACCCGAATCCGAGAATTCGGATGGAATCCGGTGCTGCCGGGTCTAATATCGGATATGGATCCAACAATCCGAATCCACCAAACCAGATCCATTTAAAGAACCTGGTAAATCAGTTAAATGATTTTTTGCAGAATCCACCTCCTGAAACAGGTAATTGTGCAGGTATTACCAACCTTTCTAAATTTACTGCTTTGTCTGAAATAACATCCAAATTACAAACTAAACCTTGGATTATTGATACCGGAGCCACCGATCACATGACTGGTGATAGAACTCTACTTAGCAATATGAAACAAAATCTTAAGTTATTAAACAACTTTGTAACTGTTGCTAATGGAAGTAAAGCCCAAATTGAAGGAATAGGAAAGGCAAACTTAGTTAACAACACGTCTGATGACATACTTTTTGTACCTAATCTCGATGCTAACCTTATATCGGTTGCCAAGCTCACTAAAAATCTTAATTGTAATGTTATATTCTCTCCTAACGATGTTATTTTTCAGGATCGTATCTCCAGGAGGATGATTGGTAAGGGTATCCTCGCTAACGGTCTCTACATTCTAGAAACCAAGAAGAAAGTTCTACATACTCGTATGGTAGATAATCACATCCTTTGGCACAAAAGGATGGGTCATCCGTCATCAAATGTACTACATTCGTTATTTCCTGTTTTTAAAAATGAACTCTTATGCGATGTTTGTCGAATTGCTAAACAATCTAGATTACCATTTCAAAATTCTAGCACTAAAACTCATTCTCCTTTCGAACTAATACATTCTGATATTTGGGGTCCTGCCCCCATTGAGTCTTACAACGGTTTTCGGTACTTTATTAGCTTTATTGATGATTTTTCTCGAGCCACCTGGATTTATCTTTTAAAAAACAAATCAGACACCTACTCAGTTTTTTGCGAATTCCTTCGTTACATTGAAAACATGTTTGATGCAAAAATCCGTATTTTTAGATCTGATAATGGTTCTGAATATATGAGCAATATATTTCAAAACCTTTTACGACAAAAAGGTATTTTCCATCAGACCTCATGCATTAATACTCCTCAACAAAATGGGGTGGCTGAGCGAAAAAACCGACATCTGTTAAATGTCACTCGCTCCCTCCTTTTTCAGAATAATGTCCCAAAATCTTTTTGGTCAGACGCTATTCTGACAGCTACCTATATTATCAACCGTCTTCCTAGTCCTACTACTAACTATAAAAAACCTCTAGAAATCCTATACAATAAAAAAATTTTAATCGAACACCTCAGAATTTTTGGTTGCACCTGTTTTGTCCTCAAAAAACGCGAAGATAAATTTGATCAAAACTCCATCAAATGTATTTTCTTAGGATATTCCTTTAGTAAAAAAGGGTACAAATGCTATGACCCAAAAAATAAAAAAACTTATGTCTCCAGAGATGTCACATTCTTTGAAAGCATTCCGTTTTTTCACAAACCTGGGCAAGAGGAACACACCACCTCGGTCCCAGTTCCACACACTAACCTGCCCCCTACAACATCACCAACAAACGAAGGAAGAGAAAATGAAGACGGAGGAGGAGAAAATGAAAACGGAGGAGGAGAAAACGGAGGAGGAGAGAACGGAGGAGGAGAGAATGAAGACGAGGAAGGAGAGAATGAAGACGAAGAAGGAAGAAATGGCCACGAAGGAGAAGAAAATGAAGGAAGGAGAGAAGAACCACCGAGAAGATCTACACGACCATCTCGCCTCCCTACCAGGTTCAATGATTATTTTCTATCTCACGCCAAATATCCGGTACAGAACTCCAAATATCCTATCCAAAACTTTCTATCATATCAAAAAATTTCTCAAGAACATCAAGCCTTTCTAGGAAATTTAGACACAAACAAAGAACCTACACATTACCATGAGGCTATCAATGATCCAAAGTGGATTAAAGCCATGAATGATGAATTACAAGCTCTAAAAGATAACCACACCTGGACTCTTGTTCCTCTCCAACCAGGAATCAAACCCGTTGGATGTAGATGGATCTACAAAATTAAATATCATAGCACTGGAAAAATAGAAAGATATAAAGCCCGCCTTGTGGCCAAAGGTTACACCCAGACTTATGGCCTAGACTATATAGAAACATTCGCTCCTGTAGCAAAAATGAACACTGTTCGGGTTCTTCTTTCTATCGCTGTAAATCAAGGATGGAAATTATTTCAGATGGATGTCAAAAATGCATTCTTACAGGGAAATCTTGAAGAAGAAGTCTACATGACTCCTCCACCTGGCATCACCACGCGTCCTAACCAGGTATGCAAGCTTCATAAATCTATATATGGGCTAAAACAATCACCTCGTGCCTGGTATGCCAAACTCAGTCTCTCTCTCCTTAGCTATGGATTTACTAAAAGTTCCGCTGATGCATCCATGTTTACAAAACATAGTCACAACACTACTATTATTGTTCTTATTTATGTCGATGACATCATTATAACAGGAAATAATAATCATCAAATAACATTAGTTAAAGAATACCTAAAATCAAAATTTGACATAAAAGATTTAGGATACTTAAAATATTTCCTAGGAATAGAGATTGCGTATTCTAAAAAGGGGTTATTTCTCTCCCAACGAAAATATACCCTAGATCTACTTGAAGAAACTAAGAAATTAGGATCAAAACCTTCAAACACTCCTATAGAAATCAACAAAAAAATAGGACCAACTGATGGAAACCCTCTTTCTGATATTGGTCAGTTTCAAAGGCTAGTAGGAAAACTCATTTATCTTACTGTTACTCGACCCGACATCACATATGCTGTAAGTCTAATAAGTCAATTTATGCATGCTCCTTACACACAACACTTAGACTTAGTAAAAAGGATTCTCTGTTATCTTAAAGGCACTCCTGGGCAAGGGCTCTGGATGAGACCCAACAACTCTAACTCAATCACAGGTTATTCTGATGCAGATTGGGCCGGCAGTCATGATCGAAGATCAACGTCTGGATTCTGCACTTTCGTCGGGGGCAACTTAGTAACCTGGCGAAGCAAGAAACAAAATGTCGTTGCCAGATCTAGTGCTGAAGCTGAATATCGTGCAATGGCCTCAACCACCAGTGAATTAATCTGGTTGAGTCAACTTCTCAGAGATATGAAGATCACCACCCAGGAACCCATGAAGATGTTTTGTGACAATAACGCTGCAAGACATATCGCGATGAATCCTGTCTTTCATGAAAGGACCAAACACATAGAAGTCGACTGCCACTTTATTAGGGAAAAAATACAATCAAGGCAAATAGAGGTTCCCTATGTCTCAAGCAAAGATCAGTTAGCCGATATCTTCACTAAAGCTCTAGATCGCAAGACTTTCTCCAACATACTCCACAAGTTAGGGTCTATCAATCCATTTCAGACCCAACTTGAGGGGGCGTGTTAAAGATATTAAAGCAAAAGCAAATAAATGTTCTTACCGTTGAACATTGATGGTGGAGGGAAGCCCGAGCTTGACCATTGCACTCCCAAACGTTTAAGTTTCCCAAGTCAGAAATAAATGCATACTAACGGATAGATCCATGTATTTATATACACTCATGTATTCAAACAAAGAACACAATAGAAATAAATAAAAATAAACTTCTTCTTCCTTCTCAAGCCTCGAACCCTCTCCAGTTCACTTTCTGATAGGTGCCCTATGTTCCAAGTAAAGAGCAACTTGCAGACATCTTCACCAAAGCTCTCTCGATCGCAAGATCTTCTTCAACATTCTTCTCAAGATGGGATCTATCAATCCTTTCCAGACCCAACTTGAGGGGGCGTGTTAAAAGGATCATACCGTTATCTGTCGGTTGATTATTCAAAGCATCACAATTTATGACCATGTCGATTGAGTTTATCAAAACTCACAATAAATACAGCCAACGGCTAAATACATGTTGTATAAATAAATCAAGAACGGAACTTTGTAAATAATCATCAAGAAATAAAACACATATTTTCATCTTCCTTCTACTCTTCTCTATTTCATGAATTTCTACAAGTACAGCCATATATGCAACTTGAATACACAGATGTTTAAGTTGTTTACATCTTATGAATTAGAGAAAAATCTATTCAGTTGACAAAAATACTAACGCATAGTAATTCACATGTCCCTTTTACTTCTTAGTTACATTTCATATTTCAAGCACTTACGTTTAGACCAGACATTAAAGTGAAGTGACATTTGGGGTCTTAAGAAGGCAGGATTGCATTGCTTAAACATTCTAAAACCATTGCATTGCAATTCGTAGATCTGTTTCAACCTTATGCTTTTTTGGGCTTATATGAACGAACTGAACGTATCATGTAAGATATTTTACTTGTGAAACTAAAACTGGGAACCTTATGTTCTAAAGTGGTAAATCATCTTGCTCTTTTGCATAGCCCATGAATCTTTGTAGAAAACCATGACAATTGTGAAGATATAATGGCTAGAAAGAAAATTTTCCATCTGTTCTTAGCTAGTAATTTACTTGCACCATGTTTTCAGAGGTTATTACAGTGACAGAGTTTCACCCAAATTACTGCAATATCTTGGCTTATGGTAGTTCAAGAGGCTACATCCGATTGGTTGACATGAGGAGGTCAGCGTTGTGTGATCAAAGTGCAAGAATGTGAGTTTTGACAATTTGTATAATCATTGAATACAAAGGTAGGTTACATTGCAAACTTTGGGGGTACCAATCTAACAAAACATCAGGATGTGACCCGCTTCATTGGGGGTGCATTTCCTGATTTTGTATAGTCACGACCGTGGATCTGCCAACTAAGATAGACCTAGTTGGTTAAGCTTTGCCTTTGTTATTTGCGCTTATATTTGCATTTTCTTTCCCTTGTTCATTGATTTCTCGTCTAAGTTTGTATGCTCAGACTACAAAGCCGAGAAGCCCATGCGTCGAAGTCCATCTTCACAGAGATAGTTTCGTCAATCTCCGATGTGAAGTTTGCTTCAGATGGCTTTCACATGTTAAGTCGTGATTACATGAACCTTAAGGTCCTTTTTTAGCCAGTATTCAAAGATGTCTTTTCACATGTCAATTTAAATTATACTTTGATTTCTTTGTAAGTTATGTTTAGTCATTATACTCAAGCACCAAACAACAAAGCATCAAGTTATAGCTAATGGTAACTAATCATCTAAACATAAGAATGTCAGCTGTGTATAAGAATTTTTTCATAGTAGATCAATACATTTTTAGAAACATTATATATAGGTCCATCAGTCCATGTAGAAATGAGATTCATGTTATGCTTCACTCAATGGTAAAACATCAATTTTGATTTTGGGGCAATTAATGAGGAAAAAGTACTCCTCTGATTGGACCTTTTTACCAATATTTCCATTCCTAGCTCCTAGTTCATAAGAAAAAGTAAAAGAAGCATATTACTACATTTGACATTTAAATTATATCATTATTTTCCCCATGAAAAAGATATTACTTATACGAGCTTTTCCCTTCCCATGCAGCTGTGGGACTTGCGAAACGAGAAACATCATGTTGCATCCTTTAAAGTTCATGAACATCTTCGACTGAAGGTCAGTTTTTCTTTAGTCAGTTTGTTATGAGAGAGCATTCACTCTGTCGACATTTTCTTTCAGCAGACATCGGTGTAGAGAGAGTTTGGTATTGATTTCTTGGAGTTTTCAGCATTTATCATACAATTTGCAATCATTTGCAGCTATCAGAGTTGTATAATCATGATGCAGTTTTTGATAAGTTTAAGTGCTGCATTTCTGGGGATGGACTCCATTGCGCGACTGGGTCATACAGGTCTCAACTTAATCAACATTTAATAGTAGTTACCTTGTCAACCGTTATCTTGTCTCATGTAACTTCATTCCATTTTGTTCAGATGCAATCTCTTCAGAATTTTCTCTCCAGATGCAGGAAATGAGGATGGAAGTACATTGGAAGCCAGTAAAAATCCTTTCAGGTTTATCGGCTTTTGTTCATCTTTCCTGCGTTTGTTAAAAAACCACTGATTTCGACCGAACATTTTCTGATAGTTCTATCCCGCATAAGTGCCTTGATCTTCACTTTTGGTGGCATTTAATAATTTTGCAGCGTTTCCTGAAACAATATAATTTTTACAGGGCTCGATTATCTCATGGTTCGCAAAAACCTTCGACACTGCTGATCCCCTTCGTCCGTGGCCATAACCGACAAGGTTACAGTATTCTTAATATTTTTTACTTATAGTTTGATTTCTGAAGTTGATGGTAACTTACTTAGAAGATCAATTTTTTTGGTGCATTTTGCAGGACAAGAAAATTTAAGTTCTGATGGAAGTGATGGGATTCCATCTGATTTGACTAATAAAGTTACCCATTTATCATGGCATCCAACAGAAAATTTGATTGCTTGTGCATCTACAAATAGCCTTTACATGTACTACTCATAGAGACTTAACTACTTCTAAATAGGGATATCTCAAAGAGTAAAAAGAGGCATTCAGAATTCCATGGCCATGGCTGAAAATCAATAGAGATGGCTAAACAAAGTGATCAATATCGCATAGATCAAGTTGAATGACACCAGTTCATGTTAGTTACTTCGTAAATCGGATGTTTTCCCCTTTTGATAAGGTAAACGCATTAGTTTTTCTTAACCGTGATACATTCTGGATCATCCAAGAAATTGGGTTTTATACCTAGGAAGCAACCATCACTCAACTAAGTACATGTTCAATGCTTTAACACAAATAATAGTGTTTTACTTACATAAACTGATTTAAGTTGATTTAGAATCTACTAAGTTGGCATGTCGTGATGCCTCGTTCTCTAATGAGTCATAAATGGTAAGAGGAATCAAGAAGAAACACATCTAATGAAGAAATCAACTTCTCATCAAACAAAACACAAACTAAACTAAGTGCAGTAAAACCAACACAACACAGCATAATTTACATTCTGGATCATTTAGCAAAAGTTTACAATTGAAATAAAATTGAGGCAATATATCACAAAAACAGACGTCCTTGGACAAGTGAAACAGTTGCGCGAGAAAAAAAAGGCGTAGTGTTTTATACATGCTATTCTTACAAGCTCAAAAAGAAATGTAGATTATCTTCTTACAGTCACAAGGTTTACATCTCAAGAACTATAGGTTTCTAAAAATCCATTAAGGAAAATAATATTGTAACTTAATCCAATCGGAGATATAAACAAAAGCCAAAGATCTCATATATGTTTCTGCCTCGTGACCAACTTGACTGCTTGCCAATTGCCATGACTCGAAAATCTGAAGAGGCACCTCAACGAGCTCAAGATTGCCTGAGACAGTTCCACTAAGCTGTATTCCATGAAAACTATTTAATTGTATGTGATTTGCCATATCCTCCCCATCCAAGTAGGCTTTGCTATATCAGAAAACCTGGCACAAGTAAAAATTTGTATCAGATGTCAACGTCACCTCCCGAACTCCCTGAGTCACCATCACTGGCTTCACTGTCACTGCTGCTACTTCCACTCCCACTACCGCTGCCGCTGCTTCTGCTTTCACTCTCACTGCTCTCACTGGAACTTGAAGTTTGCTGCTGCTCTTCTTCCGCATTTACTTGAGCACGCAAAGCTTCAGCGGCATTAGGTCCCTTATCCACAACATCATCACTAACATCGACATCGGCAAGCTCATCATCAGAATCATTCGGGATTGGGGTATTCACATTTGAACCAGGCTTTTCGTTCCCTCCTGGACTATCTCTGTTGGGTATGTCATCATCATCATCACCAAAAATTAGATTAAAGTCTGCTTCTTGTTCAGTGATCTTCCTCTTTGGTGAGACATGTGTTGACTTTGGTGGAGCTGAAAGATGATCACTAGCTCTGCTAGCAGGGTTTTCACCTAAAACATGAAAATAATGCATCAGTTAAGGTTAAAAACATAAGCTTAAGCAGCCTAGTGTACCATCATTTCTCTAAGCAAATGCCAACAGCCATAAAATATTAAAATCTTAAAGGTACCTGGACTATCCTCTCCAATATCGATTTTTTCAACCTCTAACTGCACCAACACCAAATGACATATCATCAGTCACCAATAAAAGTAGGTTAGGCCTCCGTATAATATGCAAATATTTCGAGAAAAATTACTGGCAGAGAGTGTGCTACTGTCTTGGCCAAAGTCTGCTGTTTTGAGATCTTTCCAACAGGAGGTGAACGAGACTCCATTCCTGTGCCAACAGAAGTGGCAGCAGCTGTTGAAGCTACTGCAGAAACAGCAGCAGACTCTCCAGGGACCCGAACGTGTCTCAGCCGTTTTACAGCACGGTGCAGCCGTTCCAAACGAAATGTTTGTCCATCGAAAAAGAGGACTCCGTCGTTCTCCTTGTAGTCCTCACTGCTTCCCTCAAATGTAACCTTGGGCTTTCCAGGTTGGTTATTTTGGAACTCTACGGAAACTCTATTCTCCTTGCTCTTGTGCAGCGAACCGGTCTGTTTCTTGTCTATCGAAGCTGGTTTGAACTCGTCTGAAGAAGAAAAATAAACCGAAATGTGATTCACTGTCCTATGTTCGTCAAAGATGTTTAACAGTTGACACGGGATTCAAAATCCAACAACAAAAAATGACCTCAAAAAATAAGAGAAGTGGTATTCTTTCTCTACATCAAAAGCACAAATGTAAGCTAAAGAATAGAAACGAACCAATACAACTACATGGACCAAAATCATGCCTTTTGTTAAAACGGTCCAAATCAGGCTTGTTTAGTACAACAAAATCCCACCAAGTGGGTTTGGCAACATCAATCATTTTCCATGCATTCGGACCAACATAAGGTATTCAACAATGTTCCGAAATTACAAAATAAATAAATCCCCATCAAGTTCAGAGAAGTAGGAATGATAATGTATTTACTAAAAAACCTCAAGCCTTTTTTCTGATGATACCTATGCAGCTAATGCTGATTTACATTCCTAAGATAGAGTTAGAATAATTCATCCATCTGAATTCTTCTTCTTACTTCAGTTCAAACCCTTAAAGGAAAAACAAACACTAAGTTGTCATTGATTTGCAGGAAGCGGTGAAAAATTCAGAACTCAATTCCTAACTTCCTTAGAATTTAGAGTGGAAGTGGGGAAGTCATCCACAATGCAATTTTATAAGGGTTTGAGAACTCGGAGGTTCACAGAATTGTTTTGAATTCGTCTGCAACCTAATCACCAGAAAACCATTCTGGAAATAAAACCCCCAAACTTCGAGTTGAGTTTCTGCAAACCAATCGCACCCTAAAACAACAACATTCACTCAAAAATCATCTGGTTCTGTTCCAGGTTGGTTGTCTCTTAACAAAATTGCGTTTCATAATCTAGACGAGCTGAGTAGAGGACACGCCCCTAAACAGGAACACTACCACTATTGACTAATTCCACTTGTTTCCTAAAAAAACCCTAATCTCAAAACGAACCAATCCAAATCGACGAAAGACAACAACTTCGTGATCTGGTCTGTAGGACAAAGCATGTGTGTAACGAGGACTCACATCGTAGGGTGCAGAATTTGGTGGAGGGGTTGTCCTTGAAGGTGGGGCCCAACGTGAGGTTGTACCACTTCCCCGCTACCGGGGCGGACGCCGGCTCTCCTTTGTTCGGGTTCGCCATCGCGTGGCTTTCGTGATCGGAAACCCCAATTTTTAGGGTTTCGGTTCGGAAGAGGACGACGATGGCCGGCGTAGACAACAGAACAAGGTAGGCGTAATTGCAAATATATCTTGGGAAAGAAGCTTATTATTTAATTACAAAATATAATATGGATAATTACATATTTCCCTCTAATCCTTTAAAAATTAAAATACACTTCCATGTCGTTACAATAGCTTATCCGGATCTAAGAGAAGAAATATCTTCTTCTAAACTTTTGTTAACATCAATTACTTTTGTTAATACTTTAACTGAAAAATTCAAAATATAGATATTGTTCTAGGACTGTATGATAATAAAAAATTGAAATCATTTGACATGCACAGAGAGAGTTTTTGAAGAATGTGATACACTTATGTTTTCCATCTCTTGACCTAAGATTATTTTAAAAGCTACGATGATTTCAACAAAACCTTTTGCTTAATTAGTTTACTTGTGATGATTTTAAATGTCACAATTTGTCATGAAAAACACAATTACGAACGTATAAGGAGTTCAATATCTATTTAAAACGATGTTTTATTTTGCACTGTTGAATTGAGTGAGTGTCCGGCAGCACACTTTATAATCTGATCAATTTTATTTAGTGGAAAGTGGTTGTTTAAGACATTGGGTAGTACGAAAGAAATGAAGGAATCGTACTATTCAATAATTATAATTATTAATTGAAATATGATGCATCTTCCAATTATGGTAGAGCAAACGAAAAATACCCAACAAAATCCGACCGACTAAGATGGGTAAAATACATCTTCAAACAACTCAAGTGCATTATTTTCTCCGAGTTAGTTGTGCTCAATCTAATTATGCTTATGAAGTTTGATTCCACTAAAAGCAAAATAACAATACTCAAACGACAAATTAGTGTTGTTAATTCTGATTTGATCTTGAAACTCGCCTCGAAAAAAATATATTTGATTTTGATTTAGTTTGAAAACAAAGACTCTTAATTAAAAATAAAATAATCTTCCAACTTGGTATGATAATTGGTAAAAAAATCGATTCAAAATCAAAAACAAAATGAGACTACCATAATTCAAACTCAATTTATATTATTTTTTTGATATTTGGTATAAACATAGATTAGTAATTGAAAACAATATACGAAGAGAGAGACCCATGTATAAATGATAAGGACCAATATAACGAGGACACGTGGAAACAATGAAACAGTGACATAAAACTAATACAAGAGTAAACTAATACTACAACAGTTCAACATTAATTGATGCTTAAAATTTTAACTCAACTCGTCTCATTTCCACAACTACATATCCAAATCAGATCTTTGACAAGCCCTTGGACATGCTTAGGATTTGTCTGGATGCATGAGCTCCCAACTCCTAAAGTTTGTGGAAGCTGCTACATGAGTTTATGACAGCCAAATAGTGAAGAACTTCTAAAATTTAAGTTCTTTGCACGCATTCCGATGACATTTTCGTATTGGTGGGAGAAACTCACTTGATGAGCTTCTCCTGCTCTCACACTATCTACAAAAAATTGGATCATCTTAGTTCTGCTGAAGTGAGGAAATTACATTTGATTTTGTTATTCATTATTCACAAGTTTACTGTCATCAATTTTTTATTAAAAACATGCACATGATCTTATTAAAAAGTTCAAGTAGTAACATTTTTTTATTACTATTTTTTTTAATTTTGTTGTGTAAAAGATAGTTAAGTAAAATAATTGAACAATATTTACAAAACTATTTAACGGATTAATCTTTAAAAAAATATAAAATTTGATATATGATCGTAAGATATTTTGTTTCATTGAAAGACACTTTAGAGATTTAGTTGAATAACATGACTATGGATCCACACAACTTCTTGGTATCCAAATAACTCTGATTTTGACTGGAAAGAAACAACTTCTAGATCCAAAGTCTCAAGAACTGATTTCCCACAAAAAACTCACGTTTGTGAGCTTCATCCAAACCTAACATTGATATGGTGTCAAATCATACTTAACTAATTTTGTTTTGAACATAACACAAATATATGTTTGGATTTAATTTTAAAATATAGATTATTCTAATATAAGAATTTTCTAGTGAGCCTAGAGTTTTTTTTTTCTAAATTAAGCTCCACAATATTCACCACTCATTTCAAATTGTAAGATAGATTAAGAAAAAAACGGTTATGCTAATAAATGGTGAGATTAACTGTAAATAAGATCGAATGGTGAGATTGTAGGAGGTTTAAATTAAATTTGATGAGTCTAGGCTCACCAGAACTTGATCCCGTTCTAATAAGAAAAAAAGATATGTAATTTTGTGTGCCTCTTACCAACTACCCAAAACCAAACACCTCATCCCCCCCCAAAAAAAACCGGAAGCCGAAGCGGAATGGACCTCGCCGGAGCAATCCACCACCACCGCCCCCTGCTCCTACGACCAACCCACCACCGTCGTCTCCACTCCAAACGTCCCAACCGGATCTGTCTCTCCCAATCCCAATCCTCTACAGGAGGCAGCGGTCTGAGAACGTGCAGGAACTGCAAGAATCAGTACGACCCGGCGGCGAACACGGCGTCGTCGTGCCGGTACCACACGGCCCACTTCGGTGGCGAGACGCAGAGGAAGTTCGAGAGCGTGCACACGGGAGGCACGATGGACACGCCGGAAGGTGGGAAGGTCTTCCAGTACTGGCACTGCTGCGGCTCCGACGACCCCTTCCATCCTGGATGCACCGCCGCCCCTCACTCCCCCTACGACGATTGAGCAATGGAAATTCCGTTTCCGAATCAATCCTTTTCTGTCTCTCTTCTCCTCTCCTCTGCTTTCTTATCTTATGTATCCTGTAAATAAATAAATGAATTCTTCAACATTATTTTCGGATGTTGCTTCTGATGAATGGTTACTTATGGTTGGTTGGTTGGTTATCTTTGCTTTGGTCTAAGTTAATATCATCGCCAAGTTCTGCTCAAATGTTCATGTTAAAAGTGTGCCATCAAAACACTGACAACAGTTTGGCGATCGGTCGTCCGAATATCATCTAACAAAGTCATTATTGGATATTACAGAACCTTGTGGTTCGGATGTCCACCTCTACTCCGACACGCAAGTAACAGTGTCGGATCACAGCATTCCTGGATTTGGATAAACCATTATTTAAAAAATATATGGTCACTGTTGAATGGATGAAATTGGATTCCTTCGATTCTCAGGCTCAAGCAATTGAACGAAAGGGTATTAGACAGAAAATTGCATTCGGTTTTCTTAAAAGAAAAATCATTCTTCACAGTGATTTAGTTCCCACTAAAGTAGAAAAAAAACCGAATGGAATTTTGCTACCAACAAACACTTGCCTATGATGTCAAAAAAATTAAAAGTACAAATGACAATCCATACATCCAAACATTCAAAGGATGTCTTAAGAAAAAAAGAGAGTAGAAGACATGTAAGGGATTAAATCAACGTCTAAATACGAGTGGAGAAGTCAGACTGGATTGAAGCGATGCCAAAACGTGAAGGAGTTGGAGATCGGCAAGCAGGCAACACCTCTAAGGAATTTTTCCATTCATGTGTAAATTTGAGAATTTGATGTGCACCGGCAATCTAGTTTTTGGTATGAATCCAACTTGTTTGGATGTTAGAGTGAGAAAAAGTTAGATTTAGCTTTCAAAAAATCCAACACATGCAAACTTTACACACAAACGCACTCTAACTATTTCTTTTAACCTTGTCTCAGAATTTGGCTTTCAAAAAAACCCGTCTTAGAATCAAAAGTTCCCGTGGAATAACCAAATCGGACAATTTAAGGGGCCAAATTGATTGACATTAAGAAAACTTCTAATTGTGCCTTAAATATACGGATTGGAAAAGGAACTTTGAAAAAGGATACCATTATACACCCACTGCAGCTAATCATAATCATAAATATACCTAATATATGTGATATCTATGGACCACAAAACTCATGATTGATTCCTAAGCCATCTCAACACCACGTGCCACTCATTGTCTATTTGTATATAATTACAATAATATTAGAGCATCATTAACAACGTCCGAGTAGTTTCCGGACCCCCTTGTTTCTCTGTGAGTCACGTCAGCTTCTCTCTTCGCCACGTCAGCACAAACCAACCCCCTACAAAATCTTTAACCATTACCCAATCCACTGGGTCACGCTACAGTATTTGTTGTCACGTCATTATTTTTATTCTTCTCTCTAGAACTCTTTCAACAATCAACAAAATATATTAATAATTATTATCGTAATTATTTAATATCAACAATTCATTTGTTTTTAATGAAACGGTCGAACTGTTGGCTTTTTGGCCTTAATCTATGTTTTGATGATTTATTCAACATAATCTTAATTATAATCATGTAGAGTAGCACACACATTGCATTGCATATATATTGCCTTGTGCTAACCTCTACAGGTGATCAAGATTCAAGGAAGAAAGGAAATCAAGTCAAGACATGTAATCAAACTCATTTGAAGACATGTATTTTGTATTTCTTTGAGTATTTAGGAACCTTGTGTAATTGAGCATACTTGAGCTAAAAACTACTCAACCACACACTAGGTTCCCTATAGAAGTCACACACAAAATTTCACATAATTTGGACTTCAATAGATCATCCAAACTAGAACCGGAAAACACATAAACAAAACTTGAACTGCCTGGACCAAAACGGTCGACCGTTGAAACCTTTCCGTTCGACCGTTTCCACGTGTCACATGACCGTTTGTTTTGTCGTATTATACCCAACGGTCGTATTCGTATTATTCCGAAATACCCCAAATTACCAAACATCCGGTCGACTGAAACTTTCCTAACGGTCGACCGAACCGACACAATTTGGTCTCCCAGAAGTGTCTGGACTAATTCGGTCGACCAATCCCCTGAGCCCGTTCGACCGTTAACTTAAGTTAACTTAAGTCAAAGCTGAAATTTGACCAAACGGTCGAACGACATACCCGTTTCGGTCGACCATTTTTAGACAGAATTGGGTCATGCAGGTTTCTATTTTGTGTATCCTACACCAACTCTTACCCAATCAATCCCAACGGCTATAACTCTTTTGGAGCTTATAAATAGAGTTGTAAAATACATTTTAACACACCTCTCCAACACCTATTTGTCCCCAACATCAGAGAGAAAACTCCACACACACTCAAAAGCTCAAACCTTCCACACTTAGTGATCAATTCCATATTCTACTCAAGTGTGCTCAAGTTTAGAGAGTGTTGTTCCACTCCAATTGTTTGTCAAGGAAGCAAGGGTCTTGGTAAAAGCCCAAGACACAAGTATAGACTTCGGTGAGAGCCCGAAGTGATCCCTCTCGGATTGTGAGAGGAGTAGCCAAGCTCGGCGAGGGTTGTTTGCGAGCTTGAAGATTGTAAATGCGTTCTCTCCTGGCCCGGAACGGGGAGTGGTTAGTGAAGTCGTGAGCAGAGCTCGAAGTGTCAAGCGAAGCTTGCAAGAGAGGACGTAGGTGGTGGCCAAACCTCTGTAAAACCCCCGTGTTCCATTGTGGTTTGCATATTCATTCCCTACTCGCTTGTTTGTTTAAATTCCGCTACACTTATCTTTGATAGTTAAACAAGTGGGTAATTAGGAATAAAATTGATTAGCATAGCCGACCCATACGATCCTACAAGAACTGAGGAGACAAATTGAATATAGCGTAAAAGTGAAAGAGGAAAAATACTTGCGTTACGAAGAACGGGTGGAGAGGAAACACATCGAAGCTGAGGTGAATTTCCAAAGGGAACTCAACAGCAAGAAACTTGATGTCCTAATTGCTCTGATGAAGAAGGAAAACAAGGACGAATTCGATAAAGAAACACTTGCTGAACTCACGGAGTGGGCTAAAGCACAATGATATCTGTAGGTGTTCATGTTTTCATTTGTAATATCAATATGTATGTTGTAGTTTATCAGTATTGTGATAGTTTAAATTTCGTATCCGTAGGAGGACTGTCTTTCCTTTCCTTATTTCTGTTGTATTTCGTATTCTTTATTTGTATTGTATTTTGTTTCCGAAGTGTGAGTATTGTACTACAATTTCTTATTTTGTTTATGATTTTTTAATTTTACTTTTATCTAAATAAATCAAAAAATTAATCATAAAATATTTTTTTCAATTAATTTTCAATACCTAATTAATTTAATTTAATTTACCTAATTAATACATTATCCTAATTATATATAAATAATCTTTTTTCTTTAAAACAAAACAAAACAAAAAAAAATCGGGACCAATTGGGGGGGGGGGGCACGTGGCCACCCCGCCCGGGCACCCACGACGCGCCCGAGTGAAGAGCACCTGTTAAGGGTGCTCCCGTTAAGGGTGCTCTTAAAAAACTGGGAAATAATTATTAAAACCAATCAAATTTGATACAACTCATACCACCCAAACCAAATAATAGATCAACACAATGACAAGTCCCAATAATCTCTTTGCTTTCCTCGCAAAACAAAACAAAACATAAAAACTCCATCCTACACACATATATCTAGGGGTGTGCAACCGGTCCGGACCAGATCAGAATAATCTCCAGGGTCCGGACCGGTTGGATCCGATCTAGGACCGATTTTTTGTATTATAATTTATTGTTTTAAAACTCAGACCGGTCCGGACCCTGACGCCGGACCGGTTGGATCCGGTCCGGACTGAACCCAGACTAGACCGGCTTGTGCTCACCCTACATATATCTACTTTCCGCAAAGGCTCAAATTGTTTTTTTACAATAAATAGAACCTAAACTACATATAAAATGTACCCACAAAAAAATACAAATAAAGGATAAATTGCAGTTTGTTCCCCCGCAGCTTTGCATTTTGTAATAACGACCCTTTTATAACTTAAAAAAATCATAATTACAATTAATTAAATTTTCACACGACTAGCTTGTATCTAGTTAACCACTCTCCACAATTGTGGCCAACCCTGGCCTCCAATGCCCATCACCCCAGACCACCACCTCCCCCTGCCCCTCCTCCTCCGCCGCCTCCCTTTGCCGGACTCCGGCACAACCACCCTTACCCCTACACAACAAAAGAGTCATCTCCTCCTCGGTTAGGACCGAGTAGAGCATATCCATTGGAAGGAGGAAGTACCTTCTATGCGCCTCAAGCTCCTCGTCAGCGGCAAGCCCTGGTACTCTGTGGCCAACTTGGAGCTGACCGGAGTCGCATACAAAGAGGCCCGGGTTATCGAGCATTAGCTCCCCGGCTCTTATCGGTCGCCGGTGCTCCTCCACTCTACCATCTTCCCTGACCACCTTGATGGGCTTGTTGGGGTGGGATGTGCATGATGAGGTGTTGCCCATGATGTGCAAAATAAGCGGAGTTTGCTTATTTAGATGCTTATATATACTGAGGTGAAGGTGTTATTGTTGCTGGAATCTCTTAGTAGTTAATTTGACCCACTTTGATTTATCAAACCTAAGTACGTTGTGATTATAATACACACATGTCTTGAATGTCACATGCATTTTGGCAAAAACTTTTAACAACCAACATATGTAGTATTATTTTCCTAATTAAACAAGTACCCTTTAAGAAGAAAAGGAAAATTATGATAAATGGCTTTGGCAGGAGGTAGGGCTGAGCATCGGTCCGGTCCGGTCCGGTCCGGACTGGAAAATTTTTTTAGGTCCGGACCGAAAACCGGACCGGACCGGAAAAAATTAGGATAGGCGGACCGAAGACCGGACCGGACCGGTTCGGTCCGGTCCAAAAACCCGATTTTTTGGCTTAAATTTAAAAAAAAAAAAATTGGACCAGTCCGGACCGGACTGGACCGGAAAATTTAAAATGTGTCGGACCGAAACCCGGACCGGACCGGATTTTTTCAAAAATTTCCGGACCGAACCCGGACCGACCGGTCCGGTTTGACCGGTTTGACCCGGTTCTGCACAGCCCTAGCAGGAGGTGATTACGTAAAGGGATATGTGGAGTGCAAATATCCAAGTTGGCAGTACAAATTAATTGGTTATAAACATATGATATAATCAGATATTGTGTTATATATATATATATATATATATATATATATATATATATATATCCTTGGAGATCAATAATTGACGGACCCATTGAAGATTTGATATGATTCTTTCATTTGGTGAAGATTGCCAGCGAATAAACACTTCAACAATCCAAAACACCAGCTACGTACACCACATTCGTCCTGTACCGTTCTACAAATTGCATGTAATACGTTTTAGTATTTCAATTGCCATGTACCAACTACCTAGATAAGCTAATGACAATAATATTTAATCCTGATTGACTAGTTTCAGCATCGCAAATTGGCAATATTAGAATTGAGTGGTGTAGCTGGACTTGGCGTCAACTTCTTATTAATTGAATTAATTTTTTTTGATGTGGTATGTTAAAGTTGAATATCTCTCCGTAACAGAAGATTCTTGAGAGCACAGGATCATCAAGATGATCCCAAGAATTAACGAATTTGAATATAATCTATGAAGACTTTGAATTGGTACCACAATACACCGACAAGGATCATTTGGTTTTAGAATTTTTACACTTCTTTCCAAGCAAAAAGGGAGGTTGCCCTCCAAATTTATGTATATTCGATTGAATATACATACTAGCTAGTGATACATCCAAGTAAACTACGATACGACCGAAATGGAGCATTTTACCTGAATACTGGCCACCTAAGCAATCATCAGGGAGCCGCCCGATTTAAGCCCTGAATACCGAAGGTCATCACCTTCCATCATGTAAGAAATAATTCTTCTTTTAGGCCGTTAATTAGAATCAAAGTTCATGTGCATTCCCTTAATTATCACAGTCCGGAAGATAAAGTATCAAATATCCTTCGCTTGCCACTGCTCTCCATCAAATAACATATATAACAGGTCATAACCAACAAACGGTTAGTTTAAATAGGGTTGGGAAATATATAACAAAACGTTAATGCAGCGGTCATGAACTCATGATCATAGCACTATACATAAATAAATAAATAACATTGAATCAGAAGGTAACAAGAATTTCTAAATCAAATTAAAGACTATAATTTAGAAAGCATCATTCTAATTATTTCGTTTAAAATTTCACCGGAACCTAGAGATTCTTGGGTCAAATGATTAGTTGACATGTGAAGATGAGGTAATCTATAATATACAGCTGCATACTATCATAACAAATTAACCACTGAAAAGTGAAAATCTCTTTCACAAGATAATTAACCATCTCCAAGAGGCGAAATTATTAACTTAATTATATGCAAGAAATGCATCATTCATGTTGTAATGTAGACATTTGTGATTCATTAGAAAAAGACTGAACTATGTGCTTTTTTCTTTTACTTTTCTATCTAAAGTATAAGATTTTAAGTTATTAACCATTCTAGCATGAATGACCTACCAATAGAGATAGTCTCAGTTAGATAATTATTATAACTTGAGATGGTAAAACAAAACAACCATTTATATTACATGAACGATATTTAGATTCATATCTAATATCCAAAAAAATATTTCCAATATATTCGTGTAATAGTTTGTTGATTCAAATAAGATAAACAAAATTATTTTTCCTACCTGAATTTAATACTTCAATCTAAAACAATAGTGCAAAAAATGCGGTAAAAGAATAATTCAGTTAAACTTCGAAACAGAAAGGTTTATGTTGTGAAACCTCCAATTTTCAAATTTAATGTGGGATGTGTCACATTTCCATTGGATAAGGGTGAGAAAAAGAAGTTATTGGTACATAAAATATAAACAAAAAAATCTTAATTCATTCCAACTCTTTGCTTATTAAAATATCATAAACAAAAATACTAGGTTTCTTTGAAATTAATTCTTCATGTCAAACAACAACTAAGAATAATTAGCTTCTTTTATCAAAAAAAAGTTAATCAATGAATAAATATTTCCTCAACCTTTTCTTTTCGTGTCACCTATCAACAACATCCTCAAACAAATATTATTTTTTGGTATGAGATCTATAAGCATCTCTCTTCTCCAACCTCTGAATGGATGAAACAATGTGGAGCTCCATGAAGCCACCATCATGCTGGACATGATCACATGTTTATTAATCGAACATCAATAAAGAATCCAAAATAAAATAAAATCTTACCGACGAATTTATTCTATATATAATTGGAAAAGGGCCACAATGAAAGAAGTGAAAAGCAAGAGCAAGATGAAGAAGATTGACTCCAATTACTCCAAATCGGAGAGGTGTTTCCACCTCTTCAGTATTGACACTCGAAAGATAGGTTTTGTTGTGATTGTTGGATGCTTTCTTGTTCCAATATTGTTGTTGTTCAAGTCGTACGAGCCTTTGAAGAATCCATTTCTCAAGAGAGATGTTGGTAAGTATATATCTTAATATTGTTCTATGTGGATGTTACAAACTATATATATATATATATATATATATATATATATATATTTTCATTTCCATGGAAAGTTTTTCCTGCTATATTTCTTGATTGAATTTCAAAATGCAACATGTTTTGTTTTTTGTTGGGACACGATCAATGGTCTTGATTATTCCAAGGTCAAAGATAACCCACCTGGTATACATCTTCTCTGTATCGATCAACCATTTAGGGAAAAAAATCAATTGCTTGTATATTACAATGTTGGTTTTGTTGTACTGACACAGGGGGACAAAAGCGAGCGGTCGACCCAACTACAACACCCAAGAATGAGACCGAAATTAGTTTTCCGTCAAAACATCGAGTTGATCCACCTAAAACGCCCGAAATCGGTCCTTCGTCCAAACATCAAGTTGATCCACCTAAAACGCCCGGAATTGATTCTACGTCTAAACACCAAGTTGATCCAACTCCAATGCTCAAGAATGAGACCTCTATTGGTTCTCCACCGGAACATAGTGAGTCTTTTATATTTAAGGAGCTTTCTTGATATAGTTTGTAGACCTTGAGAGATTCAATCATTTTAGGCCAAGGCTCTCTCAATCATATGGGTGAATTAATGACGATCGTAAATATAATTAACGTAGCATTTTTTTACTAAAAATCATTAAACACCTCATATATCTTCTCCCTCAAAACTTTTGTTTATAGTTCACCACCTTTTTAAAACACATGTACATATATATAAGTGCAAGGTAGTGATCTCTCATATATGTTATCAATTATATATAAAAATATAACCTACATATATATATATATATACATGAATTCTCTAGTGAGTCGGGGCTTAATTTTATAAATTAAGCCCCCACAATATCCACCACTCATTTCAAATTGTAAGGTAGATTAAGAAAACAAAATGGTTATACTAATGAATGGTGAGATTAACTGTAATTAAAATCCAATTGTGAAATTGTAGGGGGGTTTAAACTAAATTTGATGAGTCCTGGGCTCATTAAATCTTGACCCTATATATATATATATATATATATATATATATATATATATATATATATTTCCAAGTTTCATTAGCTAGTACAAGCATGCAACTCATCTTATTAATGTATTCCTAATTAGCAATGAATTAAAACAGCTAATTAGCAACTTACACCTATGACTTGAGGGTAGTTCAGCAAATATTTTAATCCATTATTTTTGTGCGCAAACTTAAGTAAGTTGCTTTTGATTGTTAAAGCAGGCTATTCCTGCTGCAAGCATAATATTACAATTACAATATCTAAGTGTTTAATCAAAATAAATTTGACATGTTTTAATAGTTTGAAAGCCTAACAATGATTTGAAGGTAACTGACCAAGAAACTAATCACTTGGTATTGAACATTTCCCGTAGTTCGAAGGGTATAATTCTTTTCAATTAATGTTTATCACAGGTGAAAATGAGAAAACAAAGCCGAAGACAAATACCCAATTCCCTTCAAAGCCAATATGTGACACATCAAACCTGAGAACTGACGTTTGTGATATTGCCGGTGACGTCCGAATCCACGGCAAGTCGGCCACCATCGCCTACTACGCCCCAATGGCCAACTACCAACTCGATGCGTGGCATATCAAGCCTTATCCAAGGAAATTAGACAAGGTTGCAATGAGACGTATTCGAGAGGTACTTGTATCTTATGATAACATCATTTTCTCTCCCCATTATATAAATGTCAAGTGAGTTCAATATGCATTTCATTCTCATCTACCTCAGCTTTCTACCAAATATTTTCAAAATTTATCATATATCTCAAGTCTACCATTCTAACCTAACATTTTCCACGTCATCATTTATTTCTCTTCCAGGAAAAATTTAATAAGAATCCACCCATAACAGTGACATATGTACCACACTACCGCTGATTATTTCCACATCCACCAAAAAATATTAAACTAACAGTAGATCCAAATACCCTATGCTTTATTTTACTCTCTTTTTTTGATAAAAATACCCTATGCTTTATGTTTTGGGAGAATTCTCTTTCCCTTTTTGTTTTGGTAGAATCCCCCACCATAAATTTGGAATGTAATCCCATGACAATTTTCAACACCCATAAATAATGTTCTAATCATTAGTGTAAAAAGTAGGAAGATATACAGTGAAACTTGTAATAAGTGACAGGAAAGCCATTAATTAAGACCTTTAGAGTGCAATTAAATACTCTCTTCTTTGTATAGAAACTCACATATATGTGATCCCTCTCGAGTACAACGTATATATGAATATGAAAATTTATGGTTTGTCTCGTCATAAGTCTGGGATGCCATGTAAATATGTAATTTTATTGTAAAGTTATTTCTTCACAAGTCACAAGTGGTAAATAGAAACCCAACTAAACTCAACAAGACGGACACTTTATTAAAATATTGTATTATTCGGTTTTGCAGTTTTGCATTATATTTATTCGTATTTGTTTAAGTATACTTACAAAGACGTGAAAATACATTATTGCGTTTCGAGTTTTATGGATCATTATTGTCATAAAATATTGCGTAAATTACATATAATTCTTATAAATTATGGGTCTAAATCACTTAACCGTGATGAACTTTCAAAATTAACATTTAACTATTTTGAATTTTGGATCTGTAACACTTTGTCTCTGTAAATTTCTTTTTATTGCTAGATTGTACATTCTAACCATTATTTTTTATTTTTTTGGGGTTGTTAGCCTAGAATACTCATAAACCTAATTTTATGATAAAGTTTGGTTTAAATCATGATCTAATTCATATTTGAGTCGGATTTGGTAACAATCAGATCCAAATTTCACTTAGATTTGATCTCCGATGTGAACCAAATTTTACAATTAAGTTCGATTTATGAACATTGTGGATAAACAACATGGGAAAAATAGTTAAAATGTGAATTCTATCAATTAAAAGAAGTTCACGGGATAAAGTGTTTTAGATTTAAAGTTCAGGAGAATTAAGTGCCAACTTTAAAAGTTTACGTGGATTAAGTGATTTGGGTCCATAATTCAGGAGGGTTATATATAATTTATCCTAAAATATGTCACAAACGACGTGTTTAAGAAACCGTAGGAAATTAAGATCTTATAAGTCAGCAGAATGTACTTAGATTTTCAATGAGTTGACTATTCCCAACATTAACCATGAACAGATTACCATAGTCCAACACTCCTCCCAAACCAAGACCCCTCTTCGGTGCACCACCAACCACACTATTCCGGCCGTCGTCTTCTCCAATGGAGGCTACACCGGTAACCACTACCACGAGATATCGGAGGTCCTCTTGCCTTTGTTTATCACCTCCCGCAGGTACCATGGAGAGGTAAGGTTCCTTGTGACAAACATCAAACCATGGTGGATTGAGAAGTTCAAGTTGGTGTTGAGCCAGCTCTCTCGATACGACATCATCGACTTCGACAAAGATGATGGGGTGCATTGCTTCAAAAACGTTGTCGTGGGGCTCCACAGACACGGCGAGTTCGAGGTCAAACCCGAGTTGGCTGTTGATGGTGCATCTTCGTTGGGCGACTACGCTAGATTCATGAGACACTCCTTTAGAGTCCCTAGAGATGTTATCACAAATAATATTCCGCGCTCAAAAAAAGTAAGAGAACGTATTGTTGAAAAATAATCTTACGTTGCTAAACATATATGATAGTTAATATATTGTTGGAAAAATAATCTCACATTGTTAAATATATATGATAATACTGAATTATGTAATTATAATTTGCTTGATATATACGACTCGTGAAACAGATAAGGCTTCTTATCATATCGAGGGCACGATCAAGGGTGTTCATGAATTTGAATGAAATCATTAAGATGGCGAAGAAGATCGGATATGAGGTGGTGGCAATGGAGGCAAAATTTCCAAAGAAGTTCGCCGAGGTGGTGAATTCCGTTGATGTGATGATGGGCGTGCACGGCGCCGGATTGGCAAACTTGGTCTTCCTTCCGGTGAATGCCACACTCGTCCAATTGATTCCTTGGGGGAAACTTGATGGCGTCTGCGAGTCATTTTTCGGAAAGCCAGCGAAGGCCATGGGACTCAGGTCAATTTCTAATATATATATCTTCGATACCTTCTTGTTTTATATATAGTTGTTACTAGCTAGCTATATCTCAAAATAAACTTTTTTTATTGTAAAATTGTAATACCTTAGACACCAACATGCATCCCTATGTAATTCACGATGAATATCAATTTGTGGGGTTTTGCCCTCAACCAAGGGTCAGGTTAGGTTGAATTTGGAATCAAACATGGACCCAAATTGACCTAGTGAAACCTAAAAAATTGTTGTAGATCAATTGGTCTTGGTGAAATTCAAACTTGAGTTTTTTTGGGGGCTAAGACCATCCCTTATAACTACTTGAGCTACTAATATTATTGTGTTCTATAACGTAACAAATGTTTATGAAATTAAGATTTTATACAATGTTCACCGGGTATTGCTCTGAAAGGCTTTAGCCGATTGCGAAAAATTCTAAATAGATCCAGACCTCGAATTTTGATTCAGGTACGTGAAATACAAGCTTGAGAAGGAGGAGACCTCTCTTGTGAAGGACTACCAAAGTGATGACCCCATCCTAACTCATCCCGAAGCTACCTTCATCAAAGGAGGTTGGGGTGCCGTTTCTAAAGTGTACTTGACCCAAAATGTTACGGTCGATGTTGGAAAGTTGAGGAGTGTGTTGTTGAAAGTGCACAACTCTATGCACCAATAGTTTTTTTTTTATTTGTTGTCATTGTGTATTCAATTTTTCATACCATTTTTTAGAAGGTATCTTTGATACGTAATTTTTATTTTTTATAAACTGTCCGGTGCCCCCTTGTTAATCGGAGGGGGAATGATTACACTCTAAAACCAAAAGAATAAAAAAATTGAAAGTTTAATTCCTAAAATTATAAGTTCACGACGAACACACAATTTAACTGAGGTAGAAATGGATCGATTAAGTTCAGTTTAAAAGAGAGGATCCAGAAATTCAGAAAATATAAGTATATATTCTTTTACTGGTCCACGAGACGAGCTTCACTTCTTCCCTTCGGGTCTAGGCTAGGGTTTCAACACCACCAAATCGGAGCTCTCCATGAATCACAGGTTTGCTTCCCTAAGGCCGCGTCTTGTGATCTTCACTTAGGTTGAGGCATGTCAAAATTCGATTTTTTTACAATGTGTTGAAATTGATGGATTAGAGAGATTAATAAATTGCCAAAACTCCACTTACGTCGTGCATTTGTTAAACTACTTGTGATTTCACAGCATTTGTATATTTTTAGTGGTATTCTGTTTTCTTTCGGTTTATTGTTTAGTTGATGTCAGTTTTTTTTAATTATCGAGATGGTAAATACTTGAAATTCATTAAGAGGAAAAACAATGAATATGTATTTGTGAAAGTGTTTTTCGCAATTTTTTCCCAAGTGTGTGGTTCATGTATAGGGTGAAGACGAACCGTGTTAAGTATCCAGAAGGATGGGAGTTGATCGAACCTACGCTCCGTGAGCTTGAGGGAAAGATGAGAGAAGGTTCAAATTTCTCTCCACTGCAAAAAAAATTCATACATTCATTCATTTGCATGACTTTTTATCTATTCTTAGTAGTTAAGATTGTCTACTTAATTTTCCTCTCTCGTCATTAAATTTAGTTTACTTTGTATATATGGTCTTTTTTGTTGATGATAATGTTTTCTTGCTCACTGGCAGCTGAAAATGATCCACATGATGGTAAGAGGAAATGTGAGGCCTTGTGGTCAATTTTTAAGATTGCCCATCAGAAGAGCAGGTATATATATGATCTCTACTATTGTAGAGAAGAAATATCGAAAGACTTTATGAGTTCTGCCCCGATCAAGGCTATGCTGATCATAATCTGATTGCAAAATGGAAAAAAGGTTAGCTTTTCAACCTTTCATAGTTTATTTTTCATTCATGAACATAATTCTCATTCATAGAACTACCTATATCTTGTGTTTAGTTGCATGTCTCAGGCTATATATGGGTAGTTCAGACGGGATATTGCCACTATTTTGTAATTTTTATTTCTCAAAATAGTTTTTAATTATTACTTCATGGATACTAAGAGGCTTAATTTAACCTTTTGTGCCGGATATGATTACCATAAAGATTGCATTTGTAAAGTTTGAAATATGTTTTTGTAATCCTATAATAGTCAATTGAAATTGTAAAGCTGTAGCGCAAAGATTCAGTGCATATATATATGTATGTGCTCTTACTGATTTATACAAAATTTATACAAAATCCATGCTACTTATATCACCCGATCGTCACCACCACTTGGATATGAAATGACTGTCTTAGTAAGGTTGTGTACTCTTGCCATTATACTTTACTTGGAAGCTGGGCCTCTTTTTGTTTGCGTGTTACTTCTATTATTCTATATGACCACCGTTAGTCACCATGTCATGATAATTTAACATGTTTACTTTGGAACCAAATTTAGTTGGTTAAATGCTGACGCCTTATCAAAATTCTATGCTGAGATACTGCCAGTGATCCCATCCAGTAAACTTCATTCTGAAATTATTTACTGATCCGATATCTGATATTTTAACATGGCAGCTTGGCTATGAGCGCCTCTGCTGCCTGCGGTGCATCCAACCACGAGACCACAACTTCCAGACCACTTGCATCTGCAGGGTGCCAAAGCATTTGGGAGAGGAGAAGGTCATCGAATGTGTGCATTGTGGTTGCAGAGGATGTGCCAGTGGGGATTAAACAAACCCACCGATATCATTTATAGATCTTCAGAGCATGAGCGAAGAGAAGGCGATACAATGCGTGCATTGTGGTTGGAGGAGATGTGCTGGTTGTGATTAAACATTTATTTCTTCCCCTTTGAGTAGCATATGAATTTTTTAGCGTGAGCACAAACTTTCTTCTGTATTTTAACTCAGAATTTTGGATCCATACATGGTCTAGTCTGTTGTTCTTGGCTGGGTTTTTTACAACTGTAGTTGCAGACGATATCTGACTAGTTAATTCAAGGCTTATGGCAACCATATGCTATTGCTAATCAATTGTTCTACATTTTGTTTGTAGCGTACAAAAACAAGCATTTCTTCAGATGAATGATTTAACAACTGAGTCCAAGTAGGCATTCAAAATGTCAAACTAAATTTAGTTTGGTGAAACAAATCTTTGGGAAACCTACTGAACGAGACCATCATTGGCTAATTGATGGTAAACCTTATCATCCACATAAGCACCAGATATTCAAGGAGGAAGCAGCCAACAAATGTGTCATTGGACTTCCAGTACAAAGAGATAAGGATAATCATGCTGGAAGGAAGACAAAAACGTTCCCATCATATAATGTGATGCGCAGAATCGTAGAATATTATGGTTCATGGGAATAAAATAAGTCCAGACAAGTGGGCACCATGCATACCATGTCAGTTGATATTTTCTATCCTTAAGCTCTGGATGGTTCTAATATATGTATTATATATATATATATATATATATATATATATATATATATGAGAGTCCAAGGTGTTCATGAGACTGGCAAGTGAGAAGAACAATGGTGCCTTTGAAGGTGAAACTACTAGTGGGGGTGTTGACACTCCACTTCTGTGATGCAGGTTTTCTTGTAGCCTCCAGAGTTGCACTCAATGTTGGTGTTACCAAAGTTGTCTTCACAGTCTACAGGAATGTCATTGCTTTGATCTTGTTGGCACCATTTGCCTTCTTTCTGGAGAAGTAACCAACTCCTCTCTCTTTGGTGGTTTAGTATTTGATAACTTTTTAGTGATCTAATGTTTATTTTTTATTTGTCCATAGGAAAGATAGACCACCTCTTACTCTTTCAGTGCTGGTTAAGATTTTCCTTCTTGCACTTATTGGGTAAGTTGGAAGAAACTTAACGGAGCTAATCGTGTCTCCCTAATATTTATTTATTTGTTACAATCGTTGTGGTGGCTTACGATATTAATGTTTTATCACTTCCTTCTGAAAAGGATCACTGCCAACCAAGGATTTTACATACTGGGAATGTTTTATCTGCCTCCAACATTTGCTTCTGCAATTCAGAATTCACTTCCTGCAGTCACTTTTAGCATAGCAGCAATGCTCAGGTACATACTAAGATAAATTTTACTAGAAGAGAACTATATTTCTCAGTTTAATGAAGTGCGTAACTAAGACAATTAGCTTGCTTCTCTACAAATGCTGTGAAGTTTATAACTAAAGACTGGCTTGTTGATCCCCAGGATGGAACATGTGAGTATGACAAAAGCACATGGCTTGGCAAAGGTGATTGGAATCATTGTAACAATAGGAGGAGCTACCATCATCACTCTCTACAAGGGCCCTCCTCTTCTAAACCATCAACCACCATCCAACCACCAATCTGTGTCCCTCTCAAGTGTATCTACCTTGGCAAGCCAGACACATGACTGGACTTTGGGATGCCTCTACATCATTGGCAACACACTTGCATGGTCTGCTTGGCTAATCCTTCAGGTCAAATAGTCATTATATGTTATGTTTAGAATGTTTTACGGTTGGCGTGCGCGATAATTCGAAGCAATGTGATTTATCAGTCCCATTTTGCAGGTTCCATTATTGAAGGAATACCCAGCAAGGCTTTCCCTTACCACATTCACATGTTTCTTTGGATTGCTCCAATTCTTGGCAATAGCAGCCTTTGTGGAGAGAGATGTAGAGCACTGGAAAGTGCAGTCAGGCGGAGGAATTTTCACTGTTCTCTACTCTGTAATTATGTTTTCATTGCTCTCATTTTGTTTACTCTTTTTTACCTTCAATTTTGTGTTTCCAAAGCAAAACAAATGAGGAAAAATATTTTGGAGGGTAACATGTCTTATTTATGCTTGTTGTGAACAGGGTCTTGTGGGAACAGGGATTGGATTCTCTCTTCAGCTGTGGTTAATTGACAGAGGAGGACCACTCTTTGTGGCTGTTTTCCAGCCCATACAGACCGCAGCTGTGGCAATTATGGCTTTCTTAATACTTGGGGACAAGTTGTATTCTGGAGGGTATGATTCTATATTTTTCAGAAATTTGCAGATAAATCCTTCTGTGTTTGCTTTACTTCAATCCACCCATAACTGTTATTGGAACTTGTGACTCCTTCAGATATGGAAGATATTCCAACTCAATCCCCCCCATTATTTTGGATGTGATTAAATAGACCTTAACCCCTTTACTGTTCAATTTCAAAATTTCCTTTAGATTTAAAGTTTCCCCATTAACCCTTGATGTTTACAAGAGTCCGCTGAGAAAGAAGTGCAACCTGAAGGCTGTAATTTAGTATTAATCTAACCGTGACAGTTTCATGCATTCATACTGCATCAGTGCATCATACTAAGTTGTTTATAGTAATGTCTTCTTATGCTTCTTGTCATCAGCTTTAGATATTAATCAGTAATGTAGACCAAACAGTGCATGTATAATTGAGATCACATATACAAGCTTAACATGAGTTCATTGTTTGTTTTGTTTTTAGGGTCATTGGTGCAACTCTCATAGTGGTAGGCCTTTACTTTGTTCTATGGGGCAAAAGCAAAGAGAAGAAAGAAGAGAGCCAAGAGGAAGAGGATTTGACAAGACATCTTCTGGATGGAAAACACAAAGACAAGGAAAACCTATTGCCAACTTCTGACCAACCATAACATCACCTTCATGTTTAATGTAATCTGAGTGTTACTTGTGGTTTAACTGATAGATCATTTTACCCTGATTAATCGATTATAAGATCAAACGAAATTTTTGATCAAATGGAGGTATTTTGGCACCTTTTGGTTTTGGTCTCAAATTGCTTGGGTTCTGTTGAGTGTCGTTCCATCAAGTCACCAAGTAGGAGTGAACCATAGCTTATGAATTTGATATTAATACATTGGTTGCTTTTATCAAAGAATGTGTTTTCATCATGAATCATTAGATCTTTTCAAACTTAAACAGGATGTTTGACTCTTGAATGGTGGTTGAATCACGAGAGCACAAGGGATTTGCCAAAGCAAAGTGAATCTAGCTAGGATGCATCCCACTTTCTTTGTCAACAATTAGAGTCTAATATAAATAATGATGAAAGTGCTAATGTTCTTGTAGCTGATTTACAAAGATAACTAGCTACTAGAGTATTAGGCATATTCTTGTTCAATAATGGTTTTTTACCCAAATGGTTAACATTCGCACTTAAAAATTCCCAAAAAAACTTGTATCAGTGATTCAGTTCTCACTATTATTAGGAGGCTTTTCAGGCTTCAAAATCCTTTCCACCATAAACTGCACTACACCTTAAACGGTTTGTCGGCAACCACCAGAGAGCTAACCGTCTCTCTCATCCCAATATTACATCTTCTATATTAATAGCATGATAATGGCTATCGTAAACCAACCAACCAACCAACAAACATCATAAAAATATGTTAACATAAAATAATATAGGTATGCGAAAATTGATTCAATCTCATTTTCTTACTTGGACTTATGTACACCCTTATATTGGAGTTATGTGATTCATCTAATTTCAGTCATAACTCGAATTATTCGTCCTAATCTTCTTGAAATTCAATTTTAGGATCAAAATTATAGTCATATGTTCCAAATGATTTTTACGAGCTTCATTGTTCCATATTTAATTGCTTGAATTGCAAGACATAGTGGAACGATTAAATTTCACAATTCTCAGCTCAAGCTTTTATCATTTTTATATGTTCCTACACAACTTAATGCATAGAAATTCCTAAACTCAATAATGTAGTTTTAATAATTCACCAAAAGCCATCATGCAATCATATACTAGCACCATACCTGTCTCCTTTAATGTGCACATTTTTTGCCTATCGCACAAGGTGTTCGTTGTTGATTTGATGGCTAAGATGGCTACTCTCGGCCTAACTATACCACCATAACACATCCTATTTTCCTGTATAATTAATTGCAAAACTTCTCTCTACTAGTTCGGTTATTACTTGTTCCATACTTCCATTTCTAAGTCCTTGTGAGCGTAATGCGCCAAAAAATCCAACCAAATTATCTGTTATAATTAACCAATGTTTCTTGTAGTGTCATTTCTCATTTTTCATAGACTAGTTAAGTTGTTAAGTTGATCACTCATGAGTATTCTCAACGGAAGGTTTAGAATGAAATTCATATGTAATTAGATTTCTTTCTACTCCCTACCACTTCTAGAACAAGATAAATAACATCTTGTGCAAGAATAACAAAAAGAGAAGAAAAAGAGGTAGAACAGAGTTTAGAAATGGCAAATGTAGAAAAATGACGATTCTTATGATAAAACATTTTTTTTTCTTTTAAAAAAGCCACTAAAGCAATTTCACTATGAATTATTGCCTTTTTTAATTCATCAATTTCAAAACCCCCCTCTAATCCTATTGGTAACATGAGAATCTAAACCTTAAAAAAATGAGTTAATGAAGTAAGCCTTCTAGAATTATAGATACATATAATCAAAGTTCTCGACACCACGGGGTGACAATATTTTTCAGCGAACGTGCAACTTCCCAACAACTAATCACAATATCTTAGTCAATGAATGTCACTAAAAGAAAAGCAAAAAATGTAATACTGTCAGTAAAAAGTGGCGTAAGGCCTAGGTATTAGGTAAGATGTAAGGAAATTTGTTGAAAGCTACAATAGTAATGTCTTTTTTCTTCTTAACAACTTCAATTAAGCTGAAAACCCCTGATTATATTTTTTCACGAGAGTGTTGTGAGCCAGTGGATTTATAGGTAACCGTTGAAGAAAAAAATTGACACAAAAAAACTATAGATAAAACGAAGTTCACCTAGATTGTAGCTTTTTAATTATCTGCAGAGCATCAAGACATTACATTTCTTCAATGATGTAAACTCTAGTCCAACAAGTCAATTCAATTTTTCATGAGCTAAGTTGACATAGGTGTGATACACATAGCCAGAGAGACACAATCAACATGTTATATTCCTCTCAAAACTGATTAAGAAAGAAGAAAGCCCAAGAGAGCAACCGAGTGCAATAATATGTAGTACACTTCAAGGCCAGCATTGGCCGGAGAAGCAAACCCCGGTGAAGGTGGGGTCTTGAAGTAGAAGGGGAAGTAAGGAAGAATCGGATTGGGAGGAGGCGGCGCGAACCGAGGCAGGTTAGGTGGTGACAAGTAAGGCAAATATCCAGATGGTGATGGATAGTAGCCACTTGGAGGGAATTGTGGTTGAGGAGGAGGTGGTGGTGATTGGTTGACAATTCCGGTGTCGGCGGGGGGCGGTGGAGGGCAATCCGTGACGGATATCGGTGGCGGTAGGCACGGGTAGGGGCACAAGTCGTCGGAGGAGGTGGTGGTGGGAGGGAATTGTGGTAGAATGGTGAGGAAGAGGAGGGTGAGAAGAGTAGTAGTTTTGGAGGACATGGTGGGAAGAACACAAGGATAAGTGGAAGTATGAGTTGGGATGAACTTTATAGGTGTGCCACCAAAATAATTTTGTAGCTTTTTATCCTTTTAATTATGTTTTGAGACTCGGTAATTATCATTGAATGAAATTTTTATGCATGCAACAAATGAACTTAACCATACAAACTTAAGACATAAATCAATAATCAAAGTTGAATTTACTTAACTCAGAGTGTTGGTATGTTCTATGGTGGTAGCATTGTTACTGAGCATGTATATTAGCAACACTACTCAATTTATGCATCCAGTTAAATAAAGTTATATATCTGTTCAATGTAACAGCCATAAATGATTTTGACAGTTTTATTTCAAAAATTACATTTAGAACCCCATAAAAAGGAAATTGCGCATGATACTCACAATAAACGGCAGTCTACTAGTCAAAAGGGCTTGGGTTTGGTGGGTATGAAGGCAGAAATGTAAAGTAGTCATCATTCATCACCATGTGATTAATAATCAACTTATGACAAGCCTGTAATTACCCAAAGAAGAATTTGACTGGTTCATGTACCCAAATTATCTAAGGAAGATGCGCAAATCAAAAGCAACAGAGTGCTATCACAGGTAACCTTCAGCCAAAACAAAGTGTTTTATCATATACCCTATAGATGATGCCACAACAATGCCCTGATTTCCTTCTTGCCCTTGTGCTTAAGGAGAAGGATAGTTTTGCAGTAAAACATTAACATATGATTAGACACCTCTACTTGCCTCCAAAACAAAAAAGGAGAAGACTTTGGCATGATCCAATCATGGAAGCATAAATTACAGACAATAAAAAAACCAGGTATTATATTGATAGTTGCATCTCAGTGCCCTAAAGTTCCCATGCACTTAGGGAACCTAACACCTCTAGTGAACTTCACATGTCAGTAGATTATCAGGTCAGTATATTATCCCTGATTTAAACAAATAGCCAAGTCAAACACCACTGCATCCATAATATTATCTGAAAGTGTCATATAACTGCTGCCAATCATTTCACCAAAGATGTTCCCATCAACAATTTCACTTCCATGCACGCCTGCTATTAATCAAAGACATGATACTCAGCATATCTTTGAAGCACCTGTGCAACAAATATTCCAGGACCTGTTCTAGTAGTTCAAAATGATAACAGCAATACAAAAGCCTTATCGGAGTTATTGATCAAGATGACATTATCAAATGTTCCACTAGACTACCCACAACACAAGACAATGAGGTAAACGGCTGATAATAAACTTTTGATGAAACATAGAAGAAAGAGAAGTAAATATCGGACATTAATTCAACTGCAGTCTGAAAAATATATGCAACAACATAACCATGTAAACGAACATCGCAGAAGTTTTTCTTCTTCTAGGGATACAATTTAAAGAAGAAGTAAAAGACCATGACCAACACAAAGGGGAGATAACATGATTCAGAACTTACATAAGCAACTGAACTACCATGAACTTTTTTTTGTTCTGCAAGACAAACTGCATGTGAGGAAACATCACCACAATGCCACCAAACCCAACAACCCCAGAAAGCTAGTCATGAGGAGCACTGGAGTCCGACAAGCATTAGACCAGTAGTGGTAACCAGGATCAACCGACCGATAAGCATCGGACGGGTAGACAGGGTCAACTGGATACAGGGTCTCTGCGGGCAAGGTTGGTTGAGGGTCAGCACAAACTGCTGAGCTAAGGCTCCCAGAGGGTAACAGAGCCGGCTGAGGCGATGAGAATGGTGGAGAGACTGGTAAAGCATTTTGGTCCTCGGAGGATCCTAGAGTGCTAGAAATGAACATCAGGGTTACAAGCACTGCCATCAACTCTCTTCCAGGGTTACAGTGAATTTGATTCATGTTAATTGGTAATGCAGGTATGCAACAAGAAAACAGACAACCAATCTGAAGGAGGATGCAAGGTGACTGTAAGGATATGATCGTACTTATACAGTTTCGATTGGCTCTAATGTGTGAACAAGAATTAGAGTCAAGTGACATGATCTAAACAAAAGACTACACTGATGTTGGTGAGCTAACTGCATGAGTCAAGGTTTTGATGCCCAACTCCTCCAAAAAATATCAGATGGCATCTTATTTATGATATTCAGTTGCATGATAATACTGCCCACAGAATAGATACATCATTACCATGTCGATCCGGAAGCAGAATTTTTCTTTCATCAGTTCCACCTAAAAAAGTGTATCGAATAACTGGAATGATAAACCAGGTCACCAAGTTTGATAGAACTATGTTCGCTACTGAAGAATATGCACTTAATCACGAACTAAACATCATTAAAGGAAACAAACTAACCAAATTAAAGAAGTGGGAGTCAAGTAAATGATTTTCTTTTATGTGATTTGTACATATTGTGGTGCTAAACATCCCCATTAATAATGGGATACAGTTTGTTAGTAAAGTGGAATCACAGGGTTGCCTTGAAAGGGTAATCACAAAAACATAATCACGCTCTATAGGATTTGAACAGACCCACGTTCTACCGAACTGATTTAAAATCAAACTACCTACGAATTATTTAGGATAGTTGTATTTCGAAACTCAAGTCAACATGATAGATATAATAAGATTTTTAGGATCTTCGCACCAACCAAATAGGAAGAAGTTTCTGTTGGATTATTAAATTTGGGTCTAAGGCCCATGACCAATTTAATTGAGAAAATCTAATGTTGAGTTTAGATGTGAGTTACTATGTCATGTGTCACGTGCTCACATTTCTTTTAGTCTCGCATTGGGAAGTTTGAGAAGTTGGAGAATGTTGTCACGACACTTTGTAGGTATAAAGAGGAGAGGAGAGAATATTTCACACGCGTGCGTGCGTGCCCGTCCTGTCCGAGGCAAGGCGGCAAGGGATTTGAGGGAAATTAAAGGTTTTAGTCTCAAGGTGATGCAAATATCTTTTTGGTCCTCGATTTAATTGCTTATTGCATTTAAGTCCCTGACGATTACAAAATTCTGACTTGCCTTAGAGAAATATCACGTTCGGTTTTCCCTATGATACACACAATACACACGTTTTTTTTATCTCTCCCTCTCTACGAAAAATCGCTCCGACGATTTTTGTCTCCCAAAATTCTAGCGTTCTCCGATGGTCGATTCTTGCAAGGTTTTGATATGCTTTCGAGGTTCGTCAGCTCCGGTGTGCGTCCGCTTGACGAAAAAACCGTTCTATCTTAGGAGAATAGCGGTAGACTCATCGCACTGGTACGTGATAACGATATTTTCTCTAAGGCAAGTCGAAATTTGACGACTCAGTTGGGAAGGTCTTTTCTGATCACTGTTATTTGTTTGTTTGTTTGTTTTCTAAACATGAATTTGTACGTTAGCTTTCTCTAGATCCTATTGTGCAATTTATTCGACATCTGTAAACACCATATTACATGATTATATTTATAATTGATACAACAACTTCATTTTCATCCTCAACTTCAGTAACGAAGACAACCCATTTTTTAGTTAACCGTGCTTTGAAATAGTACTTTTTCAATGAATGGTGCCCGAAGATGGAGAAACCGGGAACAAGCATGACTAGAACAAGGGATGAATTGATATATATATACACACACACCCGTGTGTATATATACATACACGTGTGTGTAAAGACAAACATGTAGGAATAAAAAGCGTATATTAATAAGTAAAGAAGAAAATTAAAACCAGGTGGAAACTTCTAAGAAATGTCTATCTCATGATTTCATCATAATTATGACTTGGGCTTGTTAGTTCGTTCAATTTCAGGTCGAACTTTCGACTAGAAGCGGAAAAGCAGCTATATGTCAGCTCAGTGAGCTATTAGAGAGTTTCTCAATCTCCATATGAATAGTCGCAAGCTCAACTTTGAAGTTTGATAAGACATAACAATAAATACATAATGTCAGCATAGTAATCTTGTTTGATGGGTATTGCTAATATCTTGCTAAAAAGTTGTCAAATTATGTTTGTTTATCTTACAAAATGAGTTGCAGTTGTGTTAGTGTCCCTCTTTAAAAAGGTTGTTTTGATGTTTTCTGTTGGTCTATCTTCTTAGATAAGTTGGTATGATGTCGTAATGAACTATTTTTGTTAGGTGCTCCTTTTTTTTACCAAGATAAAATCAAACCAACTTCACAAACTTACCAGACAATGTAAACTACTTTGAAGGCTTAACCTCAAGCTGAAACGTGGCATGACTCTCGTCAGCTCATTTATATTCCTAAGTTCTAACTTCTAACCAACCATGCCAATTTCAAACAGAGGAAAAGTTTACTTCTAAGTTCTAACCAACAAAAAGATGAAGCCTTTATACAGAAATGGTCAGACAGTGAAAAATATTATTATATAATCCTCAGCAGCAAAATGATATCCTTTAAGCATTTGCGATAAAAATGGATGAATTTGAGACATGCTGCCTTAAGGTAAAGCTCTGAATTATTGGATTTAATTGAAATCCCGTTCTTCTATGTGCATCATGTATTTATTTATGTATTTCCAAACCCTAACTTATCATCGTGTAGAAGATTCAAACATTGCAAAAGTGGATAAAAATAGAGATGGAACCTTCTGTCATGTTTTGATTTGAAATCCTCATCCTGTCGAAAAAGGAACTGTCTCATAGTCATCTACTAAAACTCCAACACAAAAGGTAAAGGAAATTTTCCATCTAGGCAGAGAACAACACTCATATGTTTGCTTCAACCAAGGGAGCAGTCAAACCAGTGAGGGTAACCGGATTCTTTTCCTTCTCCCTGGACCCAGAATCTTCCTTGTCCTTGGCAACGCCAGCTTTCTCACGAATCTTGTCAAGCTTTTCTCTTATTTTCCTTCTTGTTTCTGGCTTCACATTTCGTGCTTCAGCTGGATCCATCAACAGAAAGGAAGAGGCCAGAGTTGTAGTGATACAAGCCAATACATCTCTTCGAGGTAGATGCAAAAGAGGTGGTTGTTGAACGATTTTGCTCTTAACCTGTCAAAGACATTAAATCAAATTAGGTCAATTAAGCTAAGCGAAGACATCACAGATTGTACAACAGCAGTAAATGAAAAGACCAAACATAGCTAGTTGAAGGTCTATGATCAATGGTTCTTCACACCATATAATGTTGGAGGTCTCTGTCTGCACACATTGTGCCTTGGACCATTGATTCTTATCGAATAACAAGAAACCCACCCCCACCATGCAAATAAAAAATATAATATCACAAAATAGCAGTTGAGAGTTGAGACACAAACATGAAAGGTTGGTCTTACTCCAAATTTAACAATCCATCTTCGAATTCTTTTGCATGTTTCGGGTGGAACATAAAACATGACCTTATACAGAGTAAAGTAAAATTGGGTGCAGTTTAGCAGCAAATATGAATTGATAATAGAAATGCCACCTTTCAAATTTGCAAGTTAAACTATTAATTTGACCAGGATAACTTTTTTCACCAAAATCAATCTCTTGGAGAATGATATCACACAGCTCAATGGCTTATAAGTAGATTAAAACAAATGCGAAGATAGAGTACGATAGAAGAAAGCTTGGGATGTATGATGAATAATCAGTTTTTAACACCATCTTCACATTGCACAACAATTTAGTGGCAAATGTTCCCAGAATATTACCAAGTTGACCATCCTTCGTGTTAGCGTGCAAAGAATCTTGGACCAACTTTGTCTTCCATCTTCAAGAATAGTCAAGGAAACAACAAAATTCTTGACAATATGGATGGTAATAGTTTGATAATGGATAATGTCGATTCAGTTTTGAACACAACAGACTCAACCAATCGTTCATTCTGTTAATATAAGACCTATTTACAAACCAAAGTGTCACTCTTGAAGACTGAAACTAGCAGCTCATGACTACACATTGTCAAGTTCCTTGTTGTAAAGAACGAGCTAAGTGTCTCTCATGTGGTTATAAGGCGCATATGTTTTGTCACCTGCGAGCTAGTTTTTGGGTTGGATTTAATGATCCAACCCAAAAACTTGATTACGTGGCGATGTAACTGAATCTCATTACGACCCTAACTTTGAAACGAAAGTGTCACTCTTTATTTAATGATCCAACCATCATACAAACCAAAGTGTCACTCTTTATTTAATGATCCAAAAACCAACTGAAGGCGATCCTACCATCCCTGTCTCATCCATTACATGCCCATGAGGCCAATAAGTTCACTAACTCAGAATAATCTCATTATGGACTACCACCAAAATTTTACCAAAGCAAACTTCAAGCAAAATAAATTGAGTTCCTAAATAAAAACACGGGATATCATATTATTGTTCTCATGTGAACAACATGGGACTAAATCAAGGACCCACGAGTCCACGACCGAACCATCGGCTCTGATACCATGTTGAATTCTCACAAATTTAGTGGTCCACCAACTTCAACACCAGAAAAAACACAAACCTCGACCTCTTCCAATCAAACCACGTTTTAACGACAGCATAAGCAAATACATATATATTTAAAAAAAGATGGGAGTTTTAGAGAAATACCTGGAAGCCTGCCGGATTCTGGACGAGGTGGTTGCGATTCTTGAGTGGTGGTGGAAGCGGGATGGACATCATCTGGACCCGTGAAATCGCCATTGAAGGTTTCGAGGGTTGGGAATGGGAGTTGGAGTGGGAGCCTCGAAGTGGTAGGAGCAGACAAAATCAGAAAACCAGGGGAAGGACAAAACAAATTGTTTTGCATTTTCACCCCTTCACTTTGCCTTTATTTGATGATAATGCTCTCCCTTCCAAGTTTTCGCTTTTCAGTTTTTTTTTTTTTGGAGTTAGAATACTCGGCCCTCCATCCATCCTCTCACAACATGTGACTCGTGTCGTGTATTTTTCTTTTCTGGTAATCATGTATGCCATCTTTATCTTTTTTTGAAATATATACACACTATTAGGATTCATTATAGTCAAATATTATGATGTTTTCCTATCATTAGATATCTTGAAAAACACATTAGTGATTAGGCTACAAAATATGCTTAACGTGTTGATTTCGTGTAAATTGTGCTTTTCCCTTGCAATCGCGTGTTTCTGTATCTAACCGTCATTTGGTGTTACGTTGTTCCATCGTAAATTATCATAACTAACCTAGGTAACTATAAAATAAAATTACGTGTTTCATCGTGTTAACATTTTGTGTCGTGTTATCGTGTTATTTAAAAACAAGTACACCTAGTGACCGCAAACAAAAAAACGTAATTAATCTCAAGTTTGCGAAGTTAATGTCAAAACCTTTAGCATAAACGACTCATGTTTATAGTTTACCCATCAAATCATACCCAAGTGAATTATTTTCCTTAAAAGTTTCTAGCAGTGGTGGATGGATACAATTTTATTAGTGGGGTTCAAAAATAACTACAAATGTTTGGCAGAATTTCCCTAAAATTTAGATTTTTCGCTCAACCAGAGAACATATGCACAATAAAACTCAATCGAAGCTCACAAAACCCAATAGAAGTGTTTTATGTATTAATTAAGGTTCAAATTTCTTGCTACCTTGACTTTAGTAAGGTTCAATCTTCAAAAAAATACATATACAAAAATGGTACTGACTACTCTTTTAATTACATGATTAATAGAGTTTTTAAAACTCAGTGGGACCCATGGATCCTAGTAGGCCCCTTGTGGGTCCACCCCTGGTTCCAGCCTAAGAAGATTTTATTCTTAACTTTAACGGTGTCATAGTTGCTTGAGATTCGCTTTGCTGGTACAATTCTTATGTACCAAGAAGCTTGGAAATCCGATCATTGATATGTTTTGAAAGGATCCGATTTTCTTGATCAACTCAAGAGTGAAAAGTCCATGCAATTTTTTCAATCTAGTCTAAATTTCTCAACGTAGGACTCAAGTAATTCATGTTGTTAATAATGCGTGGCCTATTTATTTTCATTATTTAGTTAATTAATAAACCACCAAAACACTAACCAAAGTTGTGGTGTTAGTGCGCAAAGCAATTATACAAGAAGATGGACTATGGTCCCAATGCTCTTCGAATTTTTTTTGTTTCCTTCTCCAATCTCCAAGTTATAAAAAACACTAAAGGAAAAAAAATTCATCACTAAATTAAGAACAAACCATTAAAAATCAAAAATCAAAGTGACGTACGTGATCAAAAACAAAAATGCGGTAACGGTTGCACCTAAAATTTTCGTAACTTCTACTCTCCAAAATTGTAAGTATTTTGCTTGTGGTTTTAATATGATGTTATTGAACACACTTATTTGTAACAACTCATACATGTCAAAGAAACATCACATTCATTTTTCATCTCCTAGTTCTATTGAACTTCATTAACTTAGGCCGGTTTGAATTGTTTTTGTCAAAAGGAACTAAATCTGCTGGATTAACTTTGGTTTGAGCGGTAATCAGAAAAGGTTGACCAGAAAAACTTGGCTTGGTACTTTGCTGGATTAACTTGGTAATTCTTTCATAATAATTTTCAATATTAATTTGTTGTTTAACCTGAAAAGGAAAACACAAGAATTACACAGATTATCAAAAGTTGAAAATTACACTTGAGAAGCCAGTTCGTACGTGTAGTCCAACCAAACATGTACTGATGTACATCATCTCACACCTTATTACATCATACACAACAAAATGACCTCCAAATTAACCAATTAAGTCAAAACACATCACCACAAAACCACACACAACAAAAACCAAACCACAACAAACGCCGTCCGTCCGGTCACGCTCCGGGAGCAACATCCTTCACCTTACTCTGCACGTACTCCCTCAAATGCCCGGCCGTATCGGCGATCCTACTCCTCGTGTAATCGACCCGTTCTGACCTGACCGGCCGGCGGCCCTTCGCATGCCTATAAACCCACGTGGCGCCCCCAATCACCGACACAGCGAACGCCCCGGCGAAGGCAACCGCGAGAGTTATCACGAGCATGGGGACCCACAAGGGGCTAGTGAGGAGGATGAGAGGGGAGAGAGAGATAAGCGCGAGGACGGTGGCGGTGACGCCGGAAAGGAGGAGGAGGATGGAGCCGGAGATGACGAGGGTGGCGAGGCCGACGAGTTGGGTGGAGTTGGGGAAGTGATCGTGGAGCTTGCGGAGGAGGGTTGGGGTAGTTGGGAAGCGCGGTGAGGTGGCCGGAGACGGTCGCCGGTTAGCCATCGGAGAGTGGGAGAAGTGGTGGGGTTTTGATTGGGGTTTTATGGTGAGATGAGGGAGGTTTGGGCACTGATGTAGCAAAGAAGGGGTGAGGGATCGAGTGCTTCGACGTATCGAGAGTTTCCTCGATGAAGTTGGAATCCACCAACTCAGAGGATAAAAAGAAAGAGGAGGTTGTTCGAATCCACCAACTAGGGGTGTAAGCGGGGTGGGGCGGGGTGGGTTTTTGGTCCACCGCTACCCGTCCCGCATAAGTTAAGCGGATATACGGGGCAGGGCGGGGCGGGTCAAAAATAAAAAAACCGCTACCCGTCCCGCATAAGGTTGGACTAGGTGAGGCGGGGCGGGTTATGCGGGTTTGGCGCGTTTTTTAATTTTTTTTTGATTTTTTCTAAGAAAAATAAAAGTACATCAAAACTTGAAAAATAGTAATTACTCGTTGTATTTTTTGGGAAATTGGATGTGTGTTGAGTGAAAAACTAGACATTTGGTTAGTGTTGAATAATGATTTGGTAATGTGGGTTAATGGTTATGAGTAAAATTGAAACATTAAAATGATTTTGGTATATAAAAAATTAATAATATATTTGATTAGGCGGGTTGCGGATTATGCGGGACGGATTGCAAGACAACTGCAACCTGCCCCGCTTATTAGGCGGGTTATGGGTTATGCGGGTTGGCGGATAATATTTTTTTGTCCACTACCCGCATTAGACGGGACGGGACGGGGCGAGTTGCAGGTAAAATATTACTCATTTACAACCCTACCACCAACGAGAGAATAGGAGATTGTAATGTTCTATTCCATCGCACCTTTCAATCCAGTATACATTCCTATTTATAGGATACCAGAAATATTTCTAGAAGACCCACTACTTCCTTTCCCAACTAACCCACATGGTCCACGTCTAACTTCCTTAACTACTTAACTAAATTTTAACGTCCAGCTGACGTGGGTTTTCCACGTGGTGTTTCTCTTCCTTGACCGTGCATGCTCCTGCGTCAGGTACGTCGCGGGAAGGTTGCATGCGGCGCCATGCACGAGATGCACGTGGAGAATCCGACAGGACTAAACTTTGTTTGGGAGTTAATTTTAATTATTAAGTAGATCCATCTTATTAACTCTGGATGGTTAGTGATGTGAGATCGATGAAGTCAAATCCTATTTTCATGCAGGGGTGTTTAAGAACTAATTAATATACTTAATAAACTTATAAGGACTAATGTGATAGAGTAGGGTTCGTGTATGTTCATATATAGAAGTCTTATGTGTAAATATGTATTGGACTCGTTTAATGATCATGTTGATTCCGGTTCATTTATAATCGTGTATAATTTTGTTTACCCGTTTATACATGATTATTAAACAGATCATGTCATGTATAGTCCAAGACAGCACATTTACATGTTTACATCTCATTATGAACACACAATTATTATCTTATAGTACTTTTTTATTACACAATTGCACAAAATCAATAAGTTTAATACATGAAATTTATCTGTTTATTACACAGTCAAAACAACAAAAATGGTAATGTAGCTATTAATATATAGTTAATATAAATTTACTCTTGTAAAGTGTGTAATAATCGTGTATTACTTGTATTTGTGTACTCAATAATCCAATTAGTTATCATGTATTTATTGGATTTACATCGTGTTAATTGTGATTGACTCTTAAATATGTATCTAACTCATCTATCGATGACTTTACAACCTTAAACAAATTTATTAATTGTGTGATTTTTAAATCACTATCCGCTAAATGTAAAATTAATGGTATTATTTTTCACTGACGAAGCATCCAACCATATAATGAACCAAATTCGTATAAATATTCCTTTTTTTCAAAAACAAATGTTAAAAAGTTAAGAATTTGTGCAACATATCCAGATTCTAATCTTATTCTTTAGCTCGTATTTGCACACTCCTTCCGAACTTCTTTTCCTTCACCTTCCTTTTCTTCGTCATCTTCTTCATTGCGTTTGACGTGGACGAAGACTAGAATTTGAAGGGAATGTGTTCTAAAAGTTTTACTTTTAAATGCCAATTATTATGAATTGAATGAGAAATCATTTTGTTCCTTGTTTATGTTATTCGTCTTTTAGAAGTGTTAAGGAAGATGCTCTTGGTTCTTAACCGTAGAGCTCTAAAAGATATTGGTTTACATAAAACAAAAGATATTCGCAATCATGGTAATTAATATGGAACATTAATTACCAAGTTAAGATTGTCGTGTTGGTCATAGATCATTGTAGCTCTACAAGTGAGTGACAACACGAGTATGCAAAAAAGGAAAATATTACTTTTGTATACTGAATAGACCTAATAAGTAAAATATTATAGAAATGTGTTTCTGTGTCATTAATATTTTACTGTGTCTTTGGTCCTTTGATATGAGACTTATATCTGATCACTTAAGGAATACTTAATTAGATCAGTGTCTTGAACTATCGATAAGTGTAGTGTAAAGGCATTGGTTGGTTAAGTACAACTTTTATTGGAGAAGATACTTAGTCAAAAGACTATCATTGCCCCTCTTAGTAGAGTAATGATATTAGTGGGCCCCTTGATAAAGCAAAGTTATAATGTGCACAATGTGATTTGAGTTAAGTCACATATTTATAACTAGCTTAAAGAGATCAAGAAATGAATACTAAGACAAAGATGACACAATACTACTTTGTGTGTATTCTTAATATCATGAGGCAAGGGACGGACACAAGTGGTGCACTCCATCACTAAATGGATCGGGTTTTGGTTCGAGTGGAATTAAGACATCTGACTAATTGGGAGCTATAATGTGTAGCTAGATACCGCTTATAGCTTGTGATATTAAGTTCTTAATATCACTGTCAACTTAGTTTAGATCCTCCTATAGGTCACACCACAAAACTGGGAAACAAGAAATGAGGATTTTGAGTTCATAAGATGTGTCGGGTTTCATGTAGAAAATATACACATGGGGTGAACAAGCAAAATCAAAATTATGTTGTGATTAATAACATAATTAGAATCTAAATAAAATTCATATGTGATGTAAATATTATGGGGTGTAATGATTGATCATTGCATAGGATAATATGTTACATAAGTTGTGAATTTACTACTAATCCCGAAATGTCAAATTTTGTAGGGGTTAAACCGAAATTTGAAAAGTCTGCAGAACAGTGCTCAAACGGTCGACCGGTTAGCAGTACGCGGTCGACCGATCGGGCACGGTCGACCGGACATGTCTCGACCGATAACAGGGAATTTTCATCTGTTCGAACGGTCGACCGAACATCGAGATGGAATAATTCACTGTTACGAACGGTCGACCGAGTTATTGAACGGTCAACCGAAACCAGGTTCGAGCGGTCGACCGAACCTCCAAACGGTCGACCGGTCCAGACGGTTAATGCAGAATTAATTTAAGAATTAATTAGATCATGCATGGAATTGGTCCATAATTGATTTAATTCGTGGCTAATATTATTTATTATTAAATAATGGATGGTTAGATGGAATTTTGCATGGAATCATAGGCAAGAGGTTGCACATGAATAGGTAATTTGGAGAGAACTTATAAATACAAGTTTATCTCATTACCTCATTAATTCATTCATTGCTTTCTCATGCAAAAATTCTCTCTCCATAATTCTCCACGAAAATTACTTAATTCTTAAGTTTAGTTTTAGTTCTTTAGAGATCATCTTCTCAAGGGAATTAAAGAGGGGTTAGTAATTAGATTCTAAACCCTATCGGAGATTGAGAGACTAGCTTCCCTCTCTCCGATCTTGTTTAGAGTTTGGTGAATACTCGGAGGCATCCGGCGCAGCGAGAAGCATCTCCAACGTCTCCGAATCTTCAAGAAGTTTTAGAGAACTTCTAGGTATGAATTTCGGAGCCCATATTTGTTTTAATAAAGTTTTGAAACTAGATATTGAAACAAATCGATGCATGCATGAAATAAATCATAGAAAATTGTAAATTGATCCTTATTGTGCATAAAAATTCGAAAAATATACATGAATAATTAAACATGAAATCCTACAAAATTGTAATGATCCTAACTTGTTTAAAATTAATGGGTGTTTAGGTGGGTTAATGATGGAGTTTGCATGAGAGTTGGGGGAAGGAATAAGAGGTGTGCTGTTGGTGATGTGTTGGGAGACGTGGGAGGTGGTGGAAGTGATGGGTTGGGGTGTAGGGGTGAAGGGATGGGAGGCATGGGTTGAGTTGAGGCGTGATTGTTGGTTTTTAGGAGGAAAACCAATGTTTCCTTCTCCTCTCCCTTTCTTCTTCTCCTTCAAACTTTTCTCCTCTCCACCCATCTCCTCCTCTCCCTCTGATGCTCGAGCTGGTGGGAAGAAGGTGCACGTGAGGCAAGGCGTGCTGGGTTTGGTGCGGCGCAAGAAGGAGAGTGTTCGTGAGGTTGCGGTCCGGAGGCATTGTCGTTGGAGCTCCAGTGAAGTACGTCGTTCTTCGTGAAGAGGTATGTCAAGTTCTTGCATTAGATGCCTTATTGCTCACCCAAGTTGGGGTGGAGTTGTGGTCGGTCTCGGGAGGTCGGAGGCCTCGCTGGCGACGAAGAAACGGCGTAAAATCCTTGGCTGACGCAAGGTTGTTGTCGACCAACGGTCTACCGGTTTCCTTCGGGCGGTCGACCGGTTTAGTGTTTTTGCCCGACTTTAACCATCACCGGTCGAACGATGTTGTGTGGAGGACGGTCGGTCGTGCTTGTGCTGGTGGGTCGGGGTTGTCTGGGAGTTTTCGGTCGAACGAGACCCTTGAGTCGTTCGACCGATTGCTTCGAGTTTCGCTTGGACCGAACAATGACCATCCAAATGGTCGACTGTTCTAGACCTTTAGTCCGACTGGAACTTAAGTGAACTAAATTGGATTGTATGTTGTTCGACCGATTTTATGATCTTGTTCGACCGGTAGATGACTTAGACTATTAGGTTGACCCTGGTAGTTTCGGTCAAGCGGGACCCCTGAGTCGGTCGACCGAATAGACTTGTGTGATTTTGACCATACTCCGAATTTTGACCACGTTCGGTCGACCGGTTTTAGATCTCTGTTCGACCGTTGAGGATTGAGTTTTGAGGACAGAGTTCGACCGTTGTAGGCATTCGGTCGACCGATTCCCTTGCGGAAGCAGTCGATCAGTGTACCTTTTTCGGTCGACCGTTTGAGCCCAATACTGAATCCTGGTCCTAGTGAAGTGTCAGCTCTGTCCACGGAAACCCGTGTCCTCGCTTGGAGCGTGAGCCGGGAGGTGACGGTGGGTACGTTGTGCGTGCCTGCCCAGGGACCGCCGTGTGGAAGAGTGTTGACACTTGGGACGTGTCACCTCTGTATTATGGAGGGTGACGTAGTTGTACTTTGTTTCTCGTATTAGAGTAGCAGCCAGAGGGATTGCGGATCCCATTGCTTCAGCGGGAACGCAACTGTCGTTGGGTGAAGTGACTACCGGCCTGGATGGCTACGGAGGTCGCTGCCCTGCTTTTATAGCGGCAGAGTTGGTGTCTGCACGTGGAGCTCGATGACCCCGCAGACTTTGGTTCGGATATGTCGATTGTCTGACCTTTGTGTGGCAGATATGTTCGACTGACCTTGATGGCAGTGATTACACGAGCCCGTGCGGCCTGTGTCGCAGCGGGAGGGCCCTTGTGCGGCATGTGTGGTGGCAGAGAGGATCGCGTGTGGCCTGTGTGGTTGCGGCGATGGACTGTCGATGATGTGTTCCGGTAGGTAGCTCGATTGGGAACCTATCAAGTGAGATACCGTGCGGTCAGTGTGGCGCCGGTAATGGACCGACCTGAGCGACGACTCTGTTGGTGTGGTGGTGGACCACGATGTTTTCAGATCTGATTCTACCTGCGCGGAAGTGCGAACGCCTCCTCACTGATCCCTTGACTTGTGTAGTCGCGTGTGAGGATGTGTTGTGTATTGTCCGTTAGACCGTATGTGCCTACGGTAGGTCTCTACGGAGACCCGATGTTTGGACCGTGTGGCTTGTGTAGCGGCGGCGATGCTGTGGACCGTGTGGCCCGTGTGGCGGCGGCGTTGTTGTAGACCGTGCGGCCTATGTGGCAACGACGATGTTGCGAACTGTTGGCCCTGTGTGGCAGCGGTGGCGGTTGTAGACCGCGGGGCCTGTGTGGCAGCGGGAACGATTGCAGGACGGATGTCCGATTTTGCCCTTGTGGGAATGTTGTTTACTGCTTTGTATTTCATGTCATGCTATACTAGTATGATAGGAATATAGGTGAGCTTGTCATACGGGATTTTTCTTATGGAAACTCAGGCATTGTTGTTATGTTTATTTTCAGGACCGCGTTAGGTTACGGTGTGTGGTGACCGAGGGAGATTGCACTTTGGGACTGGATCTTGTCGTCTGCCTATTTTAGGTTGTCGTGATTACATGTATTGTGTGTTTTGTATTCAGATGTAATCACTCTTTTGACAAACTCTTATGTAATATGGTGCACCAGATATATTTGGGTTTTTTTATAGTAATGTCCCCACTTTTGATGGTTTTATCTTTGTGGTTCCTTGAGTTTAAAAAGTTTAAATTTTCCGTTGTTCGGGGATGTTACAAGAATAGTGGTACCATTTGTTTATCCGAATTCGAGCCGTGATGTCGACGAAACGATGATAAGGGGGACAGAACGGTATGATCTCTTCATTTCTACAACATGCAGGTCTCTTTTTTTTCTTCCTTGAATTTTATTGTTGCTCAGTCCTGAGTTGCATGTTGCATGCAATTAATGATGTGGTGTATTTCGATAGTAAAATTTGGTCTGAATTTATATCATGAAATCTGATTATTTTGGTGCTTCTGTCCTGAAAGTGCATGTAGGAGAAAATGACGATTTTAACATTTGGAATCGAAATGATTTTAGTAAGGGTAAAATGGTTGTGACAAGGTGAGAGCTTGGGGATATTATTTTTGTTTTAATTATTGGTGAAATGGTCGACTTTGGTGTTTTTGTGTTTCAGAATTATTCACCACCAACATGCCTGAAATGAAGATCGCAGCATAAGCTGCTTCAGTCACGAGAGACATCCAGAGGTAACTAATTTGTTCTTTATCGATTGTTCTCAAGCATATTTATAAATTAATGTACGACACCTGAATGATCAAGCAAGAAATAAATAGTTCTGTTCGTATATGATTCTTCATTTTTTTCAAGGTAAAATCGATTGCATTACAAAATAAAATAAAATAAAGTACGGATTTCATTAATGTACAAGTTTTTTCTTAAGATGGGTTGTCTTAGTGAAAGAGACATTTGCTCGACTGGTTCTGGTTGAACAAGTGCAAATCTTTGCTAATATAAAATAAAATAGCAGCAAATGCAAATTCACAATGTTGGTAAAAATGCATTAAATGATACTAACCGTAACTGAGTAATTTCTTTCTTTCTTTCTTTGTGTTTTGTTTGTCTTAGATGAGTAATCGAACTCCAAGGAATTGGTAGGCAAGAAACGTAATCCCGAGAAGATGTGGAATGTCGCTTGGTATATCCAGAAGACATCATACTTGATGTAACAACTTCACGATCATAGTGTGGATACAAATTGCAAAGAAAATGTTGAACGTAATGCAATGGTAATTGAAAACAAAAAATATTAATATATCCATCCACCTATCACAGTTACTAACTCATTAGCAAATTTCATTGATCTTGTTAGGGATAAAATCAATCACAAATACGCAACGGAATCGAAATAGCAAATCCAATGGATGGAATAAAAAACAAATGCAAATTCAAACACCAAATCACACATAACACGTAAGGTTTAACGTGAAAATCCAACGCGGGAAAACCACAGACGACACAACTTCAATCTACTATAGAGAAAACGTATTACAAGGAGAGACTTACAGGAAACACGAACAACCAACGAGAATACTCGGTTAAATTTGCTCCCACCGAATCAACAAAGATGTTCTCTCTCTTTCTTCTCTCAAGAATGCAAAGTAGACAATAACAATTAATCTAATTATTCTTTATATCGAAGTGGACGAAATTGTCTTTATATAGTAGGTCAAAACAAGTATAAATTGCACCAAAATCGCGTGGAGAAATGTGCAAATCGTGGGCAGGACTGAGTCCAACGGTCGACCGAACGAGTGCTTCGGTCGACTGATCTTCCAACCGTAACACAAACCAGGTTCCATCAGTCGACCAGACCTTAAGTACATCTGGAAAACAAGATGCGACACTATTTTCCAAAAAACAACAGAATCGACTGATCTTATCTCAAAAATAAAATAAAATAATTGACTGAACAAAAATTAATATTTATGTGCTAGACTACATGGGTCAATCTGATTGACTCAATCATCAGCAGAACTTCTCTAATATTAGTGACTTCTGTATTAAATAACTAATACCAGTACCACGCATCAATATATATGGACTTCGGTTGCGAAAGGCTAACACCATCAACCTACCATCTGGATCTTACCGCTAACCACATGGACCCGCCAAAGATCCGAATAAAACCCGAAACTCCACCTTGGAAGAGAAGAAACAGAACAGAACCAGAAACAGAACCAGAATCTTCAACTCTCCCAACCAAACCAGAACCAGAACCAGAACAGCTCCAATGGGCCAATCCAAGCCCCAATCGATCCCCAACGACGTCGCTGGAATCCAGACCGACGCCATCCGGTTCGGCCTGCACGGCGTCCACAGCGAAATCGCCGCCCAACACCCCCTCCAAAGCCTCCACGATTCGGTAACCAACCAATACCATCGCAAGATTGAAATTTTACGATTGCCCAATCCGTGATTGTGTTCGTAATGGTCGGAAGTGGTGTCGTTTTTGCGAAAAGTCGGAGTTTTAGGCTTTGTCAGGGTTGGTTTTGGCTTAGGGTTTTGTTTTGTGTGGTTTTTGGGCAGACGAAGAGGAGTCATGAGGAGGTGAAGAGATCTGTTCTAGCGAACACGTATGGGGCGGCGTTCACTGCGAAGATGGATCTTGACAGACAGATCTTTTCCAGGTACGAAATCTTACTTGTTTTGCTTGAGAAAAGTAATGGTTTGGGTTTGCTTCTCCTTTTTGTATAGTTGGAGTGATTATGAGATTCCAAATGAGAGCGTTAATAATAACTATGTTAGCGTTGTGATGATTCCTCAAATACAATAGAAAAGGATGAGTTCTCTATGATCGTCTAAAAACTATGAAAAGATGAGTAGCAGTTGATGAGATTTTGGTTTCTGAAATTCATCAACATATTTCCCTTATTTTTAGAATAGTGTAATTGTGGATTAAGTGCTTTAAAAACTGAGTAGAATTGGAAAAGAGATGAAAAGTGAATTTGAGAACAGTCAGTACTCGGTAGGCAGATATAAGTTGCTATCCTCATACTGTCTCCTGAGTGAATTATTTAAAACATTTTGCAAGGAAAATTACTGACATTTATATATTGAGATGAGATATATATGTATTGCGTTTGGCGAGTCGCTAATCAGATGCATAATCATGTAAAGCAAAGGGCTACTTCCCTATTTGTGATCATGCTTCATACTGTCTTTATCAATTATTATTACTCTTAGCTTCATGTTCTGCCACTAGCTCAAGAGGATGATCACGATGACCCACAAATTGGGTCTAAGCAGAGTTGTGATGTTTTGTGATTTAGGTATTAAAGTTTTGTTCATTTGGCAGATTCCAGAGACCTCCTGGAGCCTTGGCGTCCTCCATGTTGGGTCTTGATATTCTCTCTGGCAGCTTGGACGACTTTGGATTTGAAGATTACCTCAATGGTAAAGTTATTTTATTTGCTTTCCTCTTATGTACATTTGTAGGTAAACTGTAAAATGACCATTCACCATTATTCATTGATGATTTGATGCTGTCTTGGCGTTCTTGGCTTCTTACTTGATAGTGTCACTGTAGTATGTGTTCAATATAGAATTAGAACTGGTACAAATCTCAATGACCCATGCACCTCTTGGTGGCCCTTATCTCATATAATCTCAGGACATCAAGTTCACTGCAACTGAAGCTAGCATAGTTGGTATGCTAATCTTGGTATAGCCCATAATAGGTATTGAACCCCAGCAACAGCAAGTCTGCACGTTACATCCTGAAATTCAGTTACCGTAGAAATTGCTTTCAAAAAGGGAAAAAGTTTTAAGTGCTAAACTGCAATCTGCTGCTCGGATCTTTTATGAACTTTTATAGGTCATTTGGGCAGGCAATATCAACCGTCTATGTACTGAATATCTGTTCATTTCTTTATTTGAATTATGGTCCTTTAATTCAATCCCCTCTAACTGATTTGAACCTTTGCTGTATCTATTGTAGTGTGCTTTTTATTGCTTCCCTGAAAGGTCAGACAACAATTAAATTGTGTTCGACCTTTCGATGTGTTAGAGAGAATCATTTCGGTACAATTAAAAGAGGTGTTTGATAACTGAGATATTTAGTTGTTTGAGCTTTTGTTTGCATGATGCAGATCCACGAGATTCAGAGAACTTCAGACCACATGACATGCATCACGGGATGGAAGTTCATCTCGGTCTTTCGAAAGGCCCTGTATGCCGTTCTTTTATCTGATTAAAATATCATGTTTTGGAGGAATGTGCCTCTCACTTAGCTTGACTGTTTCATGTATTCCGCAACTTCTACTGGTCGTTCGTTTTACGATAATTCCCTATAATTTCATCTTGAGTTTGTGATCAAATGTTGCTTGCATTTCATTCATTTTATTCATTTCCATTTCAAGTTAGAAATGTATGCCCGAATGGAGTGAGGAGGGATGATTAAAAGGTGCAACACAAAATTGGCCCCATTCTAGTTACCAGGAAGCAAAGAACTATCTGGATCCACCATTAAGGGTTTGCTTTATGTGTTGACCAAATGAATCTTCCTCCCAACGACTTGCACGACATCCATCAAAGATTTCGATCGTATGATATCCAAGGTATTGGTCATCTTTTCAAAAGTTACGTCGACCATACCAATGAATCTTGCAACCGTACTTGTTCCGTTGCTCATCCATAACAAACTCTCGAAAGCATATGGGTGCTGATACACGAACACCTCACGTCACGAACACGCATCATGTCACCGGCCACGTTTGCTAACGTGGCGGGTTTCCGATAAAAGAGTCATGTTTTGTGAATTCTTTAAATCATTAACAATTTGTGATTCCCGATAAAAATTAAAATGTTTGTTTCCCAACAACAAAGTGAATTTCCAAAAAGTGATTGGACTCACACTGGACAAACTTTAAACTGGTTCGTGTCCAGAATGTGTCCAGAGTGTCTAAACCTGGAAATGAGCTAGTTCAAATTGTGTCTAGTAACATGTCCAGATTGTGTCAATTCGTGTCCATTTGTAGGTAGGGGTGAGCATAACCCGGTCCGGACCGGAACCAACCGGTCCGGGTTCCGGTCCGGACCGAAACAAAAAAATTGGATCCGGTCCGGTCCAATTTTATTTTATTTTTTAAATTTAAGGTAAAAAATCGGGTTTTTGGACCGGGCCGAACCGGACCGATGCTCAGCCCTATTTGTAGGGGTGTGCCAAAACCGGTCTGGTCCGGTTTCCGGTCCGGACCCTGGAAAAAAATCTGATCTGGTCTGGACCGGATGCACACCCCTATCCATTTGTATCCAGAATGTGTTCAAACCTGGACACGATTGTCTAGATTGTGTTCATTCGTGTCAAGAGTCTGTCTAGATTGTGTCCAAACTGTGTCCAAACATGGAAGAGTGTCCAAACTGTGTCCAAGCGATTGTCCAAATTGTGTTCATTTGTGTCCATAGTGTATCCAGATTGTGTCCATTTGTGTCCAAACATGTACACAAGCTAGTTCAAAGTGTGTCCAGCAGCCTGTTTAGAGTGTGTGAAGAGTAGGGTTGTGCATCCGGTCTGGTTCGGACTGGACTGGATTTTTTTTCTTGGGTCCGGACCATACAAGAACCGAATTTTCACCAAGGTCCGGACCGGAACCCGGATCGGTTGGTTCTGGTCCGGACCAAACCCGGACTGGACCGATATATGCTCATCGTAGTCAAGAGTGTGTCCAACAACTACTCCAATCCTGAACATGAGTTGTCCAGTGTGTGTCCAGATTGTGAAACATATATCATTCATAACTTTTGGTGGACACAAATACGAATTTAATTTTCAGTTCAATAACTTGTTCGGTCACGCATCCACAACCTCAAACCTCTCACATCCACACCACTCCCCCAAAACTCCCTCACAATCTCCGAGCTCGCCACCGCCCGCTCTCGTCCTCTCTTTCCTCTCATATTCATCATTGTCTACAACAACTACGACTCTCGGTGATGTCCTTCCAAGTTTGATGTCGTCGAGGGGACACTCATATTAGCTTGAAGACAACCTAACCCTAGAGAATCCGCCCTCGCAATGATAGGGAAGATGGAATACTATAGTTTGGGTAGAGGGAAGAGGAAGGAGGGACGAGGGATGGTAGACTAAAAGTACTTAAAACTGCATTGGAATGGAACTGACGCATAGATGGTCACGTCATCTAGGGCTGACAAATTCGTGTTTCATATCGTGTTTGACACGAACACGAATTGTTTTTCTTCGACCCGAACACAAACATGAATTAATAAGAAATAGTCGACACGAACACGAAAATCTAATTTTAAACCCGAACACGACCCACGTTGACACGAATTCATTTTTCGTGTTCGTGTTGACACGAACACGAATTAACCCGAATAACTCGAACTGACTTGTTTGACACTAATTTTTACAAACACGAATTAACCTGAACACGAAATAACATGTTTGACACCAATTATGACATGTTTGACACAAATTTACACAAACACGAATTAACCCGAACACGAACTAGCATGTTTGACACTAATTACACGAAACACGAACTCGACCTGAATTACAATTCGTGTTATTCGTGTCAACCCAAATTACACGAAACATGAAATACTCCAACCCGAACCTGACCCGAATTACAACTCGTGTCATTCGTGTCGACCCGAATCGTGATATTTAGTGTCGAGTTCGGGTTCGGGTCATGACCCTAATTGTCATCCCGAACGCCATCTACGTGGGTGAGAAAGCTAAAAATAAAGGAAAATTTTTCAAAATAATATATATATTTTTTTTAAAAATTCTCAAAATAAACCTCAAACAAAAGTATTTCTCAAACTAGACCCGCTGCCACCACGTGGTGACACGTGGCGGCGGCGGGTTTTGTTTTTTTGTGCATAGAGAACTCGGCATCACCAGTGCCGAGTTCTCCCAGAGAGAACTCGGCACTGGTGATGCCGAGTTCTCCCAGAGAGAACTCGTCACTGGTGATGCCGAGTTTTCTTTGGACGAACTCGGCACTGGTGATGCCGAGTTCTACTTGATTTTTTATTGCCCAACACTTGACGTTTTCTGAGGTGATTCAAATAGAACTCGGCACTGGTGATGCCGAGTTCTCCCAGAGAGAACTCGGCACGGGTGATACCGAGTTCGCTTTGGAAGAACTCGGCACTGGTGATACCGAGTTCGATTTGATTTTTTATCGCCCAACACTTGACATTCCAGTCGAATTGAGTTGCCAGGAGAACAGTGATTCAGATAGAACTCGGCATTGGAGATGCCGAGTTCTATTTGGTCCTGTTCTCCTGGCACTCAAATCTTGTGTGAAAATGGGTGACGGCCAGGTGGCCCATGTCTACAATAGAACTCGGCATTCTAGATGCCGAGTTTCATAGGCAGAAGTCCAATTCAATAGGCTTAAGTAGGCAAATTTGCGGTCCTAAAAAATACATTACATTCATTCGTCTTACAATTATCGTCTTACAATTGATCAACTCTTAAAAAGGATTTAAGTCGTACATTCATTCAAGTCATAACAAAATACATTACAAATACATTACAAGTCTTACAATTAATCAACTCTTACATTCATTCGTCTCACTAAATAGTTACATACAAAATATTTTGCTATATAGGTTCCTTGCATCGCTTTCGGTTATGCCCTATACCGCCGCATCTCCCACACCTTACCTTTCTTCCAGAGTGTTCGTCCATCTCGTTTCGGATTCGCGTTGATTTAGGCCGACCGGGAGGTCTTTTGGTTTGGGGAGGCTTCATTGTGATGGTGCCTCGATCTGGCCAATACCTCACATCAGGAATTGGGATAAATATCGGTTTGTACGCCTCCTTGTACATTTGAACCTCATAATACGGGGACACCAAATGTGAAGTGTTGACATTTGCATGTCTGCCACTGCAAACTGCTAGTACATGTGAACATGGGACGTGCATTGCAATTATGTATCCACAAGTGCAAGTAATAACTCCTTCTTCAAATTTCACGAGGTATTTTTTCTGGTCATTGGCTTCAACCTGGTACATCAGCTGGTGGTACCGAGTTACTGTATGTGTTCTGGCCAGATTGCTGTTTGCCATCACCACGGTGTGGACTGTCGGTACATATGTTTCATTCCACGACTCGGCGACGTCCCTTCTTTTAACAAAGAATTTGTTCAAGCGGAGAAAGGTCATCAAAATCATGGTTGTAATTGGCATACCGCGTGCCCCTCGTAAGACATTGTTGAAGCTTTCTGACATGTTAGTTGTCATACATCCGAAACGTCGACCCCCGTCGTGACAACAAGTCCATCTTTCCAAAGGACCTTGATGTTGAATCCACTCGTATATCGGCTTATGTTCCTCTGCAATAGCCTTCATTAACTCTTCAAATTTCATAAATGAATGAGTTTTACCCCCTTCATAAAACTTGATTTGTCCCAATCTTTCCTTGCAATTTCGATGTTTAGCAAGATTTGCTTTCATGTGTCGAAGACAGAATCGATGTACATGGCCCTCCGAAGGTGGAAATGCGGCTCGCACACAAGCATTTATTCCCGAAAATCTGTCGGTGATAATACACAAATCGGGTCGCCTTGTAACTCTACTTGCCAGCAAATGAAGGAACCACGTCCACGACTCTGTATTCTCGCTCTCTACAACAGCAAATGCCAAAGGAAAAATTCCGTTGTTTGCATCTGTGCCCACAGCAATTAGCAATAAACCTCTATATTTGCTATAGAGGTGCGTTCCATCCACACTGACAACGGGTCTACAATAATGAAACCCACTAATTGAAGGCCCGAACGCCCAAAATACACGCTTAAACATCTCCTCGTCTGAATTTATCTGGACAGACTCTATTTCGACAACAGATCCTTCATTATTCTGACAGAGAACTGTGACGAACCTTCGCAAATCTTTAAAACTGTCTTCTTCGGCACCATATATTCGGTTCAACGCTTTTTGCCTAGCATGCCATGCTTTAGCGTAACCGATTTCAAGTGAGTATTTGGTCTTCACCCTTTCCATTATTTCAGCAGGAGTAATTGTGAACTTAGTTCTAACAGATGGCATTATCAAGTCGCATACAAAATTAGCACTGCATTGTTTGTTGTCGTTTAACAATATCGGATTGGAACAAGTGTGCTCGGCGTCGTATGTTTTAACTTGAAAATATCTGCAGCCTTTTGGAACAGACGCATGTAAACGCCATTTGCAGTTATCTTCATCACGACGAATACAATGAACAGTATACCGTTTCGTTGAAGAAACCACAACTGAATACTGAACAAACTTTTTAATGTGCCACGATTGCAGAGCATGAACCAAATCATCTTTGGTTGGGAAAATTCGTTTATCCCAGAAAGAACGACCATCTTGCGTATGCCAATCACTCTGTTCAAAATTGTTCGCAGCATCGAAGAATGAGTGTTCAATTACCGAATTCTCTATCCAGTTGTCGTCCTCGAAGATATCGGGAAGTTCATTAAGAGTTGGAATCATATCGTTGTTAGCAACTGCATCATCAACAACGTCGTCGTCTTCACGGTTTATGGATTGACCCATCGCATATATGACATCCTGCGTCTCCGGAACGACTTCATTAGCAGAAACACCTTCAGGTTCATCTTCTACAGCGAAAGGTGTGCTGTAATCCCCTAATTCCTCAGTGTCATCGTCTTCAACGCTATGCATCTGTTCCCGGCCTTCTGGTCGACTAAAATGAATTGGTTCAACAGGTGACAAACCAAGCCCAAGGTAAGGATATGAGGTAGATGGTCCAGCCCCTCCAGCAAACTCATCATGACTGTAATGTGAAGGTTCAAATTGCGACAGACCAGGATAAGGATTTGCACTGCTAGAAGGAATGTCACACACATTTTCTGACCATTCGTTGCCTGTTTGGAAGTTATGCGATTGGAAAAATGGAATTTGCTGGTATGCTGGAACTTCGGCTGTAGGATTTAGACTTATATTCAAATCTATTCCACAGTCCCAACCGGTCGACCTTACTGTACCATACTCCGGCGAATGAGTGTTCGTTGTCAGCATAGGGTCGGGCACTTTAGGTTCAGCTTCCACATACACTCCAACCACAGACATTCGTTTAAACAAACGCATCAATCCATAAACCGACCTATCATTGGTTAATGGAACGTAAGTCCAATCATTGTTTAATGGCAATTTCGCCGTCAACTTGACATCAAACATACTGTGTGGATAACAACATTCAGATCTTATAACATCAATTAAATCCTCATATTTGATGTTCAACGGAACAACTACCAATTTGCGGTCAGATCCTGTGTATTCTGCCACATCTCCGTCACATTCTAATTTCCCGTTATACATAACCAACAAAGATCCTTCATCATCTTTATCCATACCTAAATATTTGAAAATGTGTTCAAGTGAGATGATCGAATTTCTTACTAAATACTTAAAAAATTGAAAATACTTAAATGTTTTAGAAGTTACCTCAATCGAGTGTAGTAGCAAACGATTGTAAACGTCGAGCAATCTCTCCAATAAACAACGTTACGATACCGTAGACCTATAATCAACAAAACTAAATTCAATAATCAACTATCAAACAAGAAATAAAACGTTTTGCCTAAAAATCCAAAATCGAATTCGAGTTTCCACCAAAACGGGTTCCTAAACCAACAAAAACACTACAATCATACATAAAACACCAATGTATATCATCCTAATACATAAAAAAGGCAAGAAAACGGTGGAAAACGAAAAAAAACGAAACCCTAACCTGAAAATCGCGAGAACCCGTCGTGAGGGAGAGGGGGGGCGTCTGCCTGCTTTTATAGACCTCCAGAACTCGGCGTTGGTAACGCCGAGTTATCTTTTTTTAAGTGAACTCGTCGTTACCAACGCCGAACTATTACTTTAGAACTCGGTATCTAGGACGCCGAGTTCTATTTAAGCAACTGTTCTCCTGGCGTGTCAATCGTCTCATGCACGATATGAGCCCAGGAGAATAGTGAATCAAAGAGAACTCGGCACTGAGAGTGCCGAGTTCTATTTGAATCACTATTCTCCTGGCAACTCAAGTCGAGTGGAATATCAAGTGGGCCAATAAAAAACTTACATAGAACTCGGCATTGAAGATGCCGATTTCTATTGGTGTGAACTCGGCAGGGGTGATGCCGTGTTCACAACAAGAGAACTCGGCACTGAGGATGCCGAGTTCTCTTGTAGAGTTCATTGATTTAAGAACTCGAGTTTTTTTTTTTCATTTCCTGTTTCACAATCAACGAAAACAATTCAACCACGACACAATCAACGAAAACACAATTCGAACACGACACACAAACAAGTACGATAAAATACAATACAACTACGAGTGGAATATGAAGTTCAACATTTTAACATACATCCAAAAGTATCATACAAACAATCAAATAAATTCACAACTACATATCTATCCTAAGTGACCTCTCAATCTCTTCTTCCTTTTAGGACGTGCTTGAGCACGTCCTCTCCCCCTGCCGTGTCCCCCTCCTCGTGCTGCATTCTCAGTATCCTGAGTCAGACCGCCAGCGTCTTCTTGAGACTGTGAATCTTCTTCTTCAACCACGCGATCTTGACTCAAATGTAATGTGGGTTCTTCAGCACCAAAACACATAAGCCAAGCCTTCATTTTTTCCTTTAATTTTCCAACCATCGAAGAGCCTGTCTTGTGATCTTTGATCACCTGGTGAATTTGATGGAGTTCTTCGTGAAACTCATAAACCCCATGCACCTACAGTTCATTAAAAGTTTATGAAACAGTAAAACACAATTTCAATACATGGTCATTATTAAAATAAATGTTTAAATCTTACCATCTCTCGCTCTCTACCCGCTCGAGGTCTATATAATGTATTATTTGGAGCCAAGACGTGCTGAACTATCCAACGGACGGTGATGCTCCAGTACCATTCCATATACAGTCGTGTGCTCTCTTCAGGATTGGCACCTAGGAGTGGTCGCTCAAACTGTAGATGATCTCTTCGGTGCGACCAATGCTGAATGAATTGGTGATTTTCCACCAACCAATTAACATCCGACCTCCCCTGAGCCGATTTCACTACATGTCTCTCCATTGGCTCTGGAATGTGCTGCTGTAGACCGAACTGTCTCATCACTCGGTCTGGACAATGCATAACCACCTCACCAAAATTTATAAGCCAAGTGCGACTCGTCCAGATCTCTAAACCTTCCGTACATAATGGTGGTAACTGATTAAGTAGCAAATTTGCATAAGGGTCCCAGATCACTTGATCGAATTCCTGCACGTCCAGCTCATTACGATAAAAATCAAGTGTGGTCGTCTTCGCACTACCCTTGAATGTTTTTGGTCGTCTCCAACGGGCACCTAATGGTGCCCTGTCGTCCTCCGGGTATGCTAAAGGTCTCCTCTTCAAAGGTCTGCCAATGTGTAGATGTTCCCAACACCACAACTGCAGGAACGTAAGAAAACCACACAAATGTTTCGTCGGAATCAGTGAGGCTTCGTCTAACATGTGATATAAGTGGGCCAGAGCCGCACTACCCCAACTGTACTCCGATGCGACTGCCAAATCTCCAAGCAAGGATAGGTACTTCAAGTGAACCATCGTGCCACTCTTATCTGCCAATATACTGCATCCCAGCTGGAACAAAATGAAGGCTCTGGTGTGTCGTGTAACTGTCTCCTCGTCAGCATCAAAAGGCAAGTGCTGAAACTGAGCTTGCAACCAACCCAAAGTTACGGAACCCTTACGACCCAAATCATCGGGGACCTGACCCAATAAATCCATGCAAACCTCTGACCAATCGTACTCCTGAGACTCGCACACCGGCAATCCATCTACGCGCAAGCCGGTAATCATCGAGATGTCACGCAATGTGCACGTCATCTCACCATGTCGCAGGTGAAATGAATGAGTCTCCGGTCTCCAACGCTCGACCATCGCCCCCAGCAACGTATGATCCAACTGAACTCTGCCCAACCGAGTTACTGTGTCAAACCCTGCCATATCTAGCAGGAACAACATCCTCTCATCAGTGATCTGCCATGCGTTGAGCTTCAATCCATGCTCAACGCATTTTACACCATCAACATCCTTCTGCATAAATTTAGATAACTTTCAGAATATTGAAACTCACGCGCAAATATTTAATTTGAAAATGTAAAATACTTACAAAATCTTTGAACAAGTCTGACTTGTGGTTGGCCTGCAAAACCAACACTGATCTGTCTACCGGACCCTGTGAAGCGTAGCTACCTCTAACTGAACCAGTACTGGAACCACCAACCTCCATCTGTACATAACACGTTAAAAAATGAGATGGTTGTTCTTCATTACTTACTACTTAAAAAGTTGAGAATGCCGAGTTTAAATGACTTTAAAAGTTGAGAATTACCTCAATCGAGTGTAGAAGCAAATGACTGTAAACGTCGAACAATCTCTCCAATAAAATCAACTACAATAAACAACGTTACGAATCATGTCAGAGAATTTTTAAAAAATTTGACAGAACATCCCCTATATTTTTCATATTGGTAAATTGGGAAAACTAACAAGACTACAAACTTCAATACTCACATACATTCAAAGTCACATACATTTAAACACAAATAAAGCACTTTTAGGTTTACATTCATTCAATTTAACATACATTCAAACATAAATAACAACAAAAAATCTAATTTTAATCACAATAATCATACTTAATTTGAACTTTTTTTAAGATGACTACCGTAGAACTATGATCAACAAAACTAAATTCAATAATCAACTAAAAAAGAAAAAATAAAACGTTTTGCCTAAAAACCCAAATTCGATTTCGATTTTGCACCAAAACGGGTTCCTAAACCAACAAAAACACCACAATCATACCTAAAACAACAATGTATATCATCCTAATACATAAAAAATGCAAGAAAACGGTGAAAAACGAAAAAAATTCGAAACCCTAACCTCAAAACTCGAGAACTCGGCGGAAGGGGAGAGTTGGGGGCGTCGGGCTGCTTTTATAGCCCGACGGAACTCGGCGTTGGAAACGTCGAGTTCACTTTTTTTTAAGTGAACTCGGCGTTAGTAACGACGAGTTATGCCTTTAGAACTCGACACTCTCAGTGCCGAGTTCTATTTAAGTAACTGTTCTCCTGGCGCGTCAATCGTCTCATGCACGATCTGAGCGCTAGGAGAACAGTTTCTTATATAGAACTCGGCACTCTCAGTGCCGAGTTCTATTTGAATCACATCAGTAAAAATTGTCAAGTGTTGGCCAATAAAAAACCAAGTTGAACTCGGCATCACCAGTGCCGAGTTCTTCTTGTAATAACTCGGCACTGGTGATGCCGAGTTTGATCTGGGAACTAGCCCGGAATTCCCAGAATGAACTCGGCATCACCAGTGCCGAGTTATTCCAAGAAGAACTCGACACTGGTGATGCCGAGTTCTTTATGCACAAAAAAACAAAACCCGCCGCCACCACGTGTCACCACGTGGTGGCAGCGGGTCTAGTTTGATAATTATTTTTAGTGGAGGTTTATTTTGGCAAATTTTTTTAAAAAAAATTTTATTTTGGATTCTCCGTCAGCAGCGTCCCAACAATCAATCCTAGTTTTGATTAAATCCTGACATCATCTCACATTATAGAATTTAGGTCCTGGTAGATTTACCAGTTGGCAAATGCGTCAGTGATGGATCGTCAACACAAAAATGTTCTTACTTCTTTGGCACCAAAGTGATTATGCTTGCCACACGGATTTTCGTTATATGTGAAAAGATCACAATCACACACTACATACAGAAAAACGAGAAATAAAGCTAGAGCTACAGTTTTACTAATAAGAAGTCCGACGAGATGTAACGTCCACGAGGTTATCCAAACCCGATGGAAAAGGAGCGTCCGTCTCGTTTAAGCGTACATTTGTGAGATGATAACGAGTTCTTTGCTTGAATATGCTGTCTAAATAATTGAATATTTACAGTTCGTAATAAGAATTAAGACATCCCGTGGGCCGAAGTTTTAACAGGTAAAAGACAATTTTGAACTAGATAAATTTTTAACATGTAAATTAAACCAATTCACATATAGATATAACTCCACCAATTTCTTGAAAGCTTCTTCTAACCATTCTTCCTAAAACAATGTAGAAAGTACAAAACAGTTTAAAGTACCATTTGTGTTGAGGCCTCATTCTCTGCGAACCATATAGCATGCGGATGGTTCAGCACACTGAATTATTCCAAAACAACTTGACGTCTCCTGAACTGTGAAACATTGAATTGAAATCAAAAGAGGGGGGAAAACCCCCTTACGAAACACATCCATGCACTTGATTATTGTTCCAATCTTGTATGTCAGTTAGGCCATGCCTCATGTCTGATTCTCCAGCAAAGAACCTCCTCACGAGGCAGCTCCTTTCAACCATAACATCAGGTCTTGCTGAAGGGATCATAGTATTAGTGGCAAACTTCAGAGGTAACAACATCCTGCACCATCACACCAAAAGAAACATAAGCAGCGTTTTCTCTTCATTGTGCATTTTCAGCCTCAAACTTCTTCACTTGGCCCCGACAGTTTGGTTTGGTCGTCCCATTTCCATCTCTGCACGGCATCTTCTAGAATCTTTGCTCGAAATTGGCTCTGGCGTGCCCCATCCTCCACCCAGGACCTGAGGATCAATGCTCCCACAAGCTAAGTAAAAAATATTTCATGTAATCTTAAGAAAAGAGCTATGCATTAGCATTGTCCAGGAGAAGTCAAGTTAGCAAGATGACTAGCTTAATACGAACCAGAAATAGAAGTGTGACATGCGTTATTATTGTTCCGCTAGAACTAACTACAAATGAAAAATTGTATCACTTAAGGCAATAGAATCACATAGTGACAGCAGTTACATGGTTTATATTTGCAATATAGCAATGGATCGTGACGGATATAGGTGGTTACCCCATGCACAGGCCTCCAGATGGCAACCACATGATCAATTGCTGCCTTAAACCATAGAAAACCAAATTATACTAGGCCCAGAGCATTTAAGCTCAAAACGATAAAAGGATTTCTTCCATCCATTGCCTTCGTAGTAGACTTGAAGCAGATTAGGAGGATACCTTGCTGAAGCAGGTTTCACTAGTTTTAGGGTGGCTACAGAAGCTATATGAATGCAATTTCATATGGAAAAAATTGTGCCACGAAGAATATTTGGGAAGACACAAGTCAACAAATTCAAAAATTACATTTTATTTGGGATGTCCAGGGTTACAAACTAAAAAGGTAGAATAGTGGAACTTCAATATGAGGTATTCCAACAGATCCCATTTCTATTCTAACAACCTTTTAAATTTGAACATGCATAGCAACTTTCAAAACTAAAAAATGATGAAATTAAACAACATTTGACTATTTATTTCCTATATCTTTTAGAAAAGCTGGAAGAAAAATAAAATTAGATAACAGAATAAGGATAAATGAAGAATCAAAGAAGTGATGATAGCCTATTTTTCTTGTCCAAGTAGAGCCACACGGTTATGAAACTTTTATGACAAAGTAAGAAACGGATACAAGAACACCATGATCAAACACGACATTGAATTATCATACACCAAAAAGAGCACTATTTCATTATGAGAAACAAGAAAAGCTTTACACATATGGCTCACCTAAGAATTCTGAGAGCTTCTTTCTCAGCCTCCATCACTGATTTAGCTTCAAGAATGGCATTCTGTTTCTCACACAGCACAGTTGACAATTCTTCAAGACTTTGTTGCTCTGCAGCAGTAGTTGTTTTGGCATTGGCAAGCCTTTCATTCATTGCATCAATTTCTTCCTTCAAATTGAGCAACAGTTGCCGCTGACAGTCTAAAGCTGCTTTTTCTTTAACATGGTCGGTTATTTGCTTCTGGTAAGCTAATTTCTCTTCCACCAATTCTTGTGAAGCTTGCAAAAGATCCTGCTGAATTTGTAAACCACGTGTCTTTTCCTCTTCAAATTTTTCATCCCAATACCTCCATATATCCCCTTTAAGGTTCAATTCATCACGGATCTCTTTCATCTCGACCATCCTGGTAACATGGTCAGCTTCAAGTTTTGATATCTCAACCCTAAGGGCATCTTGCATTGTACCACTTGTTATTGCAACTGCCACTTGTGCTTTAGTTACAGGTTTTAGTGGTTGAAGACGTCGAATATTTCCTGTCAGTTTATAGGCAACAATCTTAAGGTGTGTATAATTTTATAAATGTCTATAGACAGAAAAACAAATGATATTTGTCAACAACCAAACACTCCATGTAAGAGTGTAAGACCTAACAGAAACAACATCAATCCTTGTTTTATGCCATAAATGGGAAACAAAATCATAAGGTCTTTGCTTAACATTGTCAACCCTAAGAAAGTCCCCTTGTATAGTTAACTATAAACAAAGATAATCTCCATGAAATAACAAGCCACCATTGCCTTGTGGTTTCGGATACCGAATACCATATATCTCCCTGGAAGGAAAATTATTTTCAGCTGAATAAGCTGAAGAATAAGAATGCATAGTAAACAACGGTACCTACTTCCTAGGATGGTTTACTAATTACAAAGAAGCATAATATGCACAAAATAAAGTGTGTATTATTATAAAAGATATTTTAGTCAGTATTCCAAAGAGAAAGGCAGATTAAAGTATTCCAAAGGGAAAATATTGTAGAGCGTGAAAATAAAATAGGGTGCTTAACATCGACGCTTGAAAATTGAAATAACAAAAGCACAAGAGTTCTTAGGTGGTAAACGGTTGTTTCAGGGCAAAAAATTAACTAGGTCATAAAAGGAAAGTTTAGCATAGGTACGTACCAAATACTCTCCTTGTAATGCTTCTTTCACCAGCCAAAATGTCCATGACTAAATCTTGTAATGCATCACTATTTACTGCTCCTAGATCCATAAAACCCAGATTTTTCCTTAACATCTGGACTGTAATAAAAAAAACTTTAAGGGGTAGCAGAATAGGTGAACCAATTCAGCATGGAATAGCCCCATACATATTAAAATACAAATTGAAGCCAAAACTGGATACAAATCCCACATACCTTCTCATCCATTCCTGGAAGATGAGGATACTCTAATTTAGCTTTCCAAATTATCAAGTCAATCCGAGTTAAAAAACTAAACACAAAATACAGAATTGTAGATATAAGCTAAGCATGGCAAATGTGAAAAAAGCACAGAAGCTTGAATAACCAAATAATAAATAGATACCTCTCGGGGAAAAACATGTACTTCTCCACAGGTCTTGAGTCTCCGTCATCCAATTTACCACAGTTAGTAACCGAAAATCTACTAGGAATTACGCCAGCTTCTCCTATGGCTTTAAATTGTGGACACTAAGTCAACAGAAAATCTGTGGTGTCCCACTAAAATAAACTACGAAGCAAATAAACTTTACCTTGTATAAACAAGAAGTCAGGGTCATCATCACACACATCATCAAATGCATTAACCGTATATCCAGAAGGTAGCATAGATGGAACAATCTTGTGCTTGGGATTTCTAAATATATCAAAATCAATTAGGATTAAAAAGAGAGAAGAAAAAAGTAGGACTATATTTTCAGTACCTTTCCAAAATAAGATTAGCTTTCACCAACCATCTTGCAAATTCTCTCCTGGTACACAGTTCTTGGGGCTTGACATCACTCTCAATGATCTGGAGAAGAAAACATTTCCAGAAGAATATTTATCTGATGATGACTGAGAATCTTTTAGAAATACTTAGGTGCATTTTCTGAATTGATGATGGAAATCTCCACAAAAAAAGGCAGATTTTAACAATAATAATAGCAGAACTGGGTCTATCTTCAGTATGAATACAGCCAGATGTTGTTTAAATAGCTGGAAAAAGTCTCTTATCAATACAAAATCCCAAATTAGAAGTTGGAACACCTGGCTGAGGAAAAGTGGACTGACCCATACTAGGTATTGCACAGGCCGAAACACTAAATAATAGCTGATCTGTAATCTGCATAAATACTGAAAGACAACTGAACAAATGATACAGCATCGAACCTTTAGCTTTTGCAGTAGTGATACTGCCTTCTGCTGAGTTGAATCGACAGTGACTGGTACTGAGTTGTATTTCTTTTCTCCTGATAGTAAGGTAATGCATAAAATATCTTCAGAATTCATAATGCATCACAATTCATGATATGCTACCAAATCGCTCGAAGATGTTGATTCACAACCCTGTGAGTACGGTTATCTAGTTATGTACTGAACTCATGAGTCAATAGATAGGAGATAAAAACGTCGACTAAAAAAGACTACACACAGATATAACAGCAAACACCAGTTGGTCATCAGGAGTCAAAAGATTAACAAAACTATTGAGGAATTTGCGACAAACAATAACATGAAGATGATTTTATGCCAACAGTACAGGTCCATCATATCTTGCTATTTAATGAAATCAATTAAGACCATAAACTACTTGATGGGGTTACCTTTAGATCTAGGAGATTCTGATTCGTCGTGGAAAGAAGCAGGTTTACTATGCAGCTCTGTCTCAGTGGATTCAGTTGCACGTAATTCAGTTTCTTTTGATAGGCTTTTTGTAGGTTCTGGTGTTCTGAATATTTCAGACAGAAGCTGAAATGGTGAAACTAACTGGATCTTGAATCCTGCCATAACAATGCGAAAGGAATTTAATAACAGATTGCATATTATGAGCACTGAAGTTATAAGATTAAAAGCATTGTCAGCTGTCAGATTTTTCCTATCTCAGTTTTCGTATTTTTCCCTTCTATTCAATAACTCCATTAGATTAGTGGCCAATGATATTATCCTATTTTAACCCAAAGAAGCATCAAAATATTCCACTTGGCAATAGGCAAATACATCAACTATTAATATCATAGACTAGAACATCCAAGATCAAAAGCAATTAAAGTCCTAGTTCTGGTGTTGTAATAGATATCCAGTCAAAACTTTTCTAACAGGTGGAGTGCATTTCTATCTAAAACTTGACTGGCACGGTGATCTAACTTTACATAATCCGGATCATTTTATTTAAACAGACAGAAAAAGCAGGTGCTCTTCAGCTGAGTTTCAAGCCAATAATGAAAACACTCGACAATGTACAGCACAATGTGTACATTCATCACAGATGCAGCTTCAGAGCCTTCAATTGTTAAAAATGTTATGAACACCAATGACACATGCGAAAATAAAGTTGGGGGTTTATCCCAGCTTGTGCACAATTGCATCATACCAACGATTGGTACTTTGTAACCAAGTCATAATCAATAAGGTTTACCTTTAACGAGTACTTAACAAACTATAACTTTAACTGGGTTCATCTAATCAGGATTTTTCACCAAGAAAGTAATCAATTCCTGGGTTTCCTACCCTTCACCTTCCTCGTTCGCAAACAATGCACATACATAGTTACCTACCAACAACCATCTCACATAGATCACAAGTTCAACCGAAAAAACATGGTTTCGCCAAGTTAAAATACATTACTAGAAAGTGTGATCAGATTCTCCAATTGAGGAGACTTAAAATCTATGTAATTACACGTCTAACGGCAAAAGCAGGCAAATCCATAAGGTTCATTGAAACAAAAACCATCACCTTTCTTCCTCACAAGCGAAAAATGCACGGCCACGGCGAGCAAAACCACGGCCGACGAACCGACCCCAGAAAGCACCAATCTCGGCACACCTACAGACCCACAGAGCACAACTTACGACAACCAAACCACCAAATCCACGTCCAAAACCCTAAAGATCGCACTTTTTTTACCGCCAGTCGCGGGAGAACCCTCCATCCACCCTCCACACCCATCGTCCCCGGGCTCTACGGGGAACCAGGAATCGGACCCACCGCACGCCGTCGCCGGACTCCTCGATCGGCGGCGTTGGGAGGGGAGAGGGGTCGAGGAGGGGCGGAAGGGGAGGCGGCGAGGGGGGAATGGGGGGAGTGGGGAGTGGGGGATTAGGGTTAGGGAAGAGAGCATGGCTTTGGTGGTTTTGGTCGATGGAGAAGTGGAATTTCTAGGATTCCATTGTGTTTTGGGGGAGAAGAAGAATATATGGGAAAGGGGTTTGGTGGTGTTTGAGGAAAGCGACGGTTGTGATTTTGTACACGTGGCGGGGGTGTGAAAGTTCGAGATTGGATTACGTGGATTTGCATTGATTTGATTTAAGGCCTTAGGGGTTGGATTATGGATCCGTTTTGATGGGTTCTAATCGGGTGATTCGGGTAGGAAGCCGGTTTTTAGATTTTTGATCCTAAAAGTTGTTTCTTCGTCGTCAGATGTCGGAAATGTTTGGATGGCAGCAGTGGATTGTCCAATGAAAACCTCAAAGCTGCCCTAAGAAGCCCAATGATTTCCACTGGATGTAATTATTTATTATCATTACATTAGTGTTAAGAGCATCTTTAACCCCAACCCCAAATATCTTGACACGTCAGTTTTCTCTCTCTGCCACGTCAGCAAAAAACACTATGCAACCCACAACCCAACCCAACCCATTTTTCTCTTCTTAACCCCAACCCCACTTTCAACACTCTCTCTCCTCCACATCATTTCTTTTTACCTCATTTTCTATATCAACATAACAATTCACTTACTATTAAATTTATTATTTTTATAATAACTTAATCTAATTAACTTACAATAATTACGAACAACACATAATAATTAGATTTTATTAAAATTCGACAATTACATATTATAATAATTCAAAGATAAAATATTACAATACATATTACAAACATAATTAATTCTCATTCCGTCCAAAACGTCGTCATATATTCTCGATCAAACGTGTGTACGAGCATGCTGCCCGCTCGAACAAGAACATAGCCCCACGCCTGTCGGACTCCTTAAAAGGTCGTTGGAGGAGGTTTACGCCTCTTGTAATGAAATGGAGCTGTTGCTATGATGAAGTTGTACGACGTCAAAGGAGCGGATACAACCACGACGATGTAATTCGTGAAGCGCATGCTATTTACGAATCCACTGTTGGTTCTAAGTTCTCATTTCTTCATGTATGGGAAATGTTACGTAAGTACCCAAAGTGGGAGTCGTTCGTTAAACCTGGTTCGGGAAGTGCAACACGTGCACGCCCACCCATAATTGAACTAGAGGAAGTAGAAACTACTCCAACATCAGGAAGCGGGAGTAAGAGGAAAAGCACGGAAGGCTCTTCGACCCGGTCGTCTCCACCGAACGAAAGAACACCAGATGAAACTCCAGAACAATCCTTTCAACGTCCGGAAGGGGTTAAAAAGGCAAAGAAGAAGGGAAAAGCTCGAGCAGCAAATCAACTGGACGATCGGGTTGTAGACTTGTGTTCAAAACTTGAATATTGTTCGCAAGTTAGAGGTGAAAAATCGGAGCGAAAAGCAATGTTGAAGCTGGCCACTGAGAAGATAGCATTAATGAACACATTATTTGGTAAATCGAACCGTACAGAAGTGGAGGAAAAGACACTTGGAAAGTTGCTGGATTGGGCTGAGAAAAATGGACATCTTTAAATTAGTTTAGTTATGTATTTAGTTGCTAATCGATTTCGGTCAAGTTTAGTTTAAGTCAAATTTCATGTTATTTCCTTTTTGTAGTAGAAATCTATGTTATGTGTTTGGTTGTTAATTTGTTTTGAAGTTAATTTAATTTATTTGAGTTTCAATTTTTTTGTTTACTATATTATTAACAAATATTAATAAGTGATACACTTTAATTGATTGATTTAACAAAAACACAAGAAAATGTAATTTTTTTTAAAAGTTGGATTGAAACATATTGAACTCGTACAAACGGCTGCCCAGCTCGTCGGTGATTCAATTGATTTATTATTATAGTTAATTCAATTGATTTATTTTATTGATTTTGATTTCAATATTGATTTTGTATTATTATAGTTAATTCAATTGATTTATTTTATTAATTATTATATTTATTTACAATTTATTTTAATTATATATATTTATTAACATATTATTTAAATAATATAAATAAATAAAAAATTCAACCAACCAGGTCTGGCCACGTGGCCAGACCTGGGTCGGGACCCGGGTCGGGTCGCAGACCCAGGTCGCGACCCGACCCAGGTCCGCTCCCCATTAAGGGGAGCCAGGTCGGGGCGAATTTCGCCCCGACCCGAAAAGGGCCTCGTTAAGGAGGCCCTAAATCTGATTTGAAAGGTGGATACTCTAGACAAGTTTGCATACCACTGCTTGAAATGGTGTCGTCGTATCCAACGTACTTAAACTGAAACCATAAGCTTGATGAGCTTTTTTTTCAAACGTACGTAAATTAATTTGAGTTCAAAAATTTGTTGTTGTTGCTAATAGGACCTCAATACGGAAGCCTAGGCATCTTAAAATATGATGCCACAAATTCTCAGAATTGTCATCAAATATAAAACAGAAGTTAAACTATGAAAACACACACACATATATATATATACAGGAATTCTCTACTAAGCCCAGAGCTTAATTTTTCTAAATTAAACCCCCACAATATTCACCACTCAATTCAAATTGTAAGGTGGATTAAGAAAAAAACGGTTATACTAATGAATGGTGAGATTAACTGTAAATAAGATCCAATGGTGAGATTGTAGGGGGCTTAAACTAAATTTGATGAGCTCTGGGCTCACTAGAGCTTGACACTATATATATATATATATATATATATATATATATATATATATATATATATATATATATATATATATTCCCTCTACAATTCTCAGCAAATCAAAAACAGAAAGGTGGTAGGTTGGGCCAATCGAGTTATTAGATTTAAAAGGGTTGAGGACTCTAAATCAAAATACCAGTGCGGATTGTAGAACACATACATATTTATTGGAAGCAACAAAATTGCAGAAGCGATTCAGCAATGAAAGTTTGTATGTTCACAACAGGCAAGAGTTTGTTGTTGAACAAATGATGCAAGTATTGTTGGTTTTTTGGCTTTAATCCGTATTTTGATGATTTAATCAACTCAACCTTAATCACAATCAAATGTAAAGTAGCACACATTATGCATAGAAGATATATTGTATTGTACTAACATCTACAAGTAATCAAAACTCAACAAAGAATGGAATTGAAGTCAAGACATGTAATCAAACTTTTGAAGACATGTAAATTTGAATGGAATTCAATCTGACTTGAATAGGAAATCCAATTACATAAGATAACCAAGCTGTATAGAACTGTGTGCACCTAGACGGTCGACCGACAGTTGTCTGGTTGACCTGTGCATATTTAGCCTTGGTTCGGTCGACCGATCACCCGTATTTTCCAAACGACATTAACATTGTCGTATTCTACAACGGCCGTATTCATATTTTTCATCTAACCTCCAAAATACATTTGGTTACCGGTCGGTCATGGACCTTGAATGGTTGACCGGATATAAACATTTCGACACACCAAAAGTGTCTTTTATTTTCAGTCGACCAGACCTTCCTTTTGTGGTTAACCGATATATCATTTAACCTGGCCAAAACCCTGGTTTCGGTCGACCGCCCCCATTTTGGTCGACCAATCACTTAAGTCGTAAACCAGATAGGTTCGACCGAAGCTTTATATGGTTTGAACGTTTCCTTGTACTTAAGAAAACCGTCAACCGTTCTTCCCGATTCAGTCGACCGCTGAGGAACAGAATTGCAGAACTTCCATTTCTGATTTGTGTATCTTACACACAACTCACCAAATTCTTCTCCAACGACTATATCTCTCTAGGAGCTTATAAATAGATGTTCATACACATTACTTACACATCTCTCGTAATTCTAATTGCTCCACATACTAGAGAAACTTCTCCCAAATCTTCAAATCCCAAATCCTACACTCACAAGCTTACACTTTCACACTTTAGTTATCAAATCCTACTCATACTCAAAGTGTGTTCAAATTAGAGAGTGTGTGGTCCACTCACATTTGTTGTCAAAAGAATTAGAGGTTTCGGTGAAAGCTCAAAGCATCCCTCTCAGGTTGTGAGAGGAAAAAACCAAGCTCACGAGGTTGTTCACGAAGCTTGCTTTGTAAAGGCGTTCTCTCCCGGCCCAAAACGGGGAGTGGATAGTGAAATCGTACGCGGAACTCGCGGAGTCGAGCGGAGCTTGCAAGAGATGAAGTAGGAAGGATGTCGAACATCTATAAAAATCGTCTTGTCTTCGTTGGTGGTTTGCATTTCTCTACTTGTTTTTAATTTATTGTTTCCTCTGCATCTTATTGAATTAAGTAGAGAATAGACGAATTTGATTAGATAATTAGGGGTCATACGATCCTTCAAATCTCGACCTATATCATCTTCCAGAAACTACAAATAACCACAAGTTTTTCCCATTACAACAACAAACGTTCCGACAATGGTGTAAATGAGAAGTAAAACTTAGGTACACTATAAATCACTTCATCGAAGAAAAAAACTTTTCCGCATTTGAAATTCTTTGGAAGCAAGATCAAAAGAATAGCAAAAACGCTATCCACAGGAAGAAACTGATTTAACTATAGACCTGAGTAAGGTTTGAGAGCATGATATAACAGACCAATCAGAAACTACTCACCAACAAGATAAGAATCAAACATTGAACTTCATCAAACTAAAAATTCAATTAAGAAACAACACAATCCCACACTAGGATACACCCATAATAATTGTAACATCACTTAAACAACTCACATAATTCTTACTGGGATTAAAAAATTGATTTCCATCAGTTCAACTACTTAGATTAAAAAAATTGACATGGTAATTAACGTGAGAAGCGGGCCCTATTTCAATCGGTAGTTTAGGATAAACTGAGGAATAAACTAAATTTAGCAGAGGCATTAACGTCCAGAAAACACCACTATCACCTCGACTTGGCTAGGAGTTGCCCGAAGCTCACCCACCGAGCTTCTCCACTGATGCCAAAAAAGTGCATTGGATTGCCGGTTGGGAGTTCGGATCCCCGGGAGCCACTGGACGTTTGGATTACCTTCGACCACTATAGCGGCTCCTATGGTGTAGGGGAGCTGGAATTCCCCCATCCAAACCCCCCTGTGTGGATCGTTTTTGGGATAATGACTTAATTGTACTATTATGAAAATAGAAACGTTCCAATTTACCTAATGACGTGAAGTACAACTGTCCATTAGCAATTTGATAAATAAAAAATATAAATAGGTTAGATAACTGTTTGATAGTCTGTGATGATCCAAATGCCAAAATGATTTCAAGCAGTGTTCAGGCACCGCCTAGGCGAGCCTAGGCGGCCGGAGGCGTCCGGTCGCCTGGGCGATCGCCTAGGCGGTTGTGCGACCGCCCAGGTCTGGGCGGTAATTTTTTTTTAATTCAATTAATTTTCATAAAATAGATAAAAAAATCAGGAAAAATCGGGAAAAATAGAAAAAATACACAAATATTTTCTAAAAATATCATACATGTTTAGGCTTCAAAAAGACACCTAGTTCCTCGACCAATGCCTCACTAGGCACCCCCTCTACCCACCTAAACACTTAGGTATACAATTTATTGCTTAGTAGTACGATTACAAACTTGCATTAGGATCGTTGTACTCCGGGGAAACAACAAAGGCTCGGAGTTTGTCTTTCTTCAGAAACAACCTTTGCAAACTCAGAAAGGCGGTGGCAAATCTCGTGACAGCAGGGCGTAGCAGGTTCCCTTCAATGGCAATTTGCATCCTCTTCAACAACATGGCAGAGTTGTTGAAATGTTTGATGATCTTCCGAGGTAAAGCAATAGTCTTCAAAAACAACTTGCCAATATCCTCCAATAATCTAAGCATATGCTCGTTGAAAGCTACATTTCGATCTTGAGGTGGGATGGAGAAGAAAGTACTAGGGTTGCGTAAGAAACCAGCTGAGTGTAGCGGTGAGGACATCATCTACCATGGACCCCACCTAGTGTCGATGAGGTCGATGACTTGTTTGTACAACCTCGGGTTTGCTTTAAAGTTCCTCATGATTGGTTCTTTGTCTTTCTCCATTGCGTCATGTAGATATCCCATCAGTGGTTTCTCATCGCCGTCAACAAGTCTAAGAACCTGGACCATAGGTTGTGAGGCCTTCAGTGCCTTCACGACGTTGGTCCAGAAGCCACTTTGTAGAATGGTCTCGGTAACTTCAGTAGAGATCTCCTTCTTTTTCTTGTTCTTTATCCAACTTGCATTATGATCGTTGTACTCCGGGGAAACAACAAAGGCTCGGAGTCTATCTTTCTTCATAAACAAACCTTTGCAAAGTCAGAAAGGCGGTGACAAATCTCGTGACAGTAAGGCGTAGCAGGTTCCTTTCAATGACAATTCACATTCTCTTCATCAACAAGGAATGATTGTTGAAATATTTGACAATCTTACGAACTAAAACAATAGTTTTCAAAAATAGCTTGCCAATATCCTCCAAGATGAGATCGATGCAATGCGCTGCACAGGGAGTCCAAAACAATCTCCTTCTTTTTTGCTGCAACATCCTACCGGCAAGTACGTACGCGGCGGCGTTGTCGGTGACCACCTGAACAACGTGTTCTTCGCCAATCTCGTCAACTACCTTGTCCATCAGCTTGTACAGGTAGTCTGCGGCGTGAGAGTGACCGGAAGCATCTACAGACCTCATGAACATGGTACCTGTCAGACAATTTACTAGAAAATTGATTATATTCCTACCGGACCTATCAGTCCAGCCATCTGTCATCAACGTGCACCCGTATGTTGCTCAATCTTGTCTGTACGATTCTAGTATACCTCTAGTGTAGTCAATTTCCTGTTTAAGGCACGAGTCGCTAACTTCATGATACGTCATGAGTTTAAGTCCGGGCCCATAAGTACAAGTGGCGGATATTGCTTCCTTGCACTCAGACGTCCTTACAGTGTTGAATGATATACCACATCTATAGAAAAGCCTAGACCATTTTTGATTAATTATTTTCCTATCTTCTTTTCTAAATGTTCTTTTGATGATTGTTTGTTGGGGGCCGGAAACCACGTCCTTCCCACGTCCGCAAAATGGTGCCCACAAACATTGTTTTTGTCTCTTTCGACCAGGAACAGGGCGAGAACGGGAGGTTGGGGTCCGAGCAGAACCGGAACCCGACCCGGTTTCTAGATCAAATTCTATGTTTTCTCGGTCTACATAATCATCAAGACATACATTTTCGTTTTGTAATGTCCTACTGTTTCTAATCATGTATGCAGTTATGTCTTGTTTAATAGAGTCAGGAACTTTATCACAAGGTCTAGCATTGCTACCGGGTGTGTGTGCAAGATGTTGTTTGTGACGGACTATACCACCTCTAGTTTCCTTACCACATAACTCACAGACAATACATTTTTTATCATTAGCACTAATGTAATGGGCAGTATTCCAACCGGGGTCATTTGTACGGGTAGGTCTTAGGTCATCGTAACTCTCGTGATGCATAGGTATGTCGGGTACGTAAACCATATCTTAAAACTAGACTAATATAAAATTTAGACTAATATGAAAATAAAATACTAATTAATTTAATTCTAAAGAGAAGTTAGAAAGAGTGCACTTGATTTTGACGGTTGAAGAATGAAGAACCGGATCGGAGACTTCACTTTCCAACTTCAAAACTAAGCACCAGATCGGAGACTTAATCGCAAAAACTTGGTGATTAGGAAAGTTGATGATGAGAATAGAATTATGAAGAAGAAGAGAATGAGAGATGTGTGAAAAATGAAGATGTTTGGAGGAGTTTATATATGATCTGGGGCTAGTGGTAAAGTTGTAATTTTTGAAAAAAAAATTAAAAAAAAAGCAGTCCAACGGCTCTCGCCTAGGCGATCGCCTATTTCGCCCAGCAGAGCTGGGCGAAAGACGGTGGTCCGCCACGGGCGACCGCCTACCGCTTAGGTCGCCTACCTGAACACTGATTTCAAGAGACCCACACGAGTGCTCACTCACGTTCTCACGCACACGTGATTTGACTGCCATGTGTGTTTCTGTGGTGGGCCTAGGTGCAGAAAAGTTTTGAAATGATGGTTTGTTAGGAGATGATGGCTTTCACAGGGGATAGTAGGTGATGTACTATTTTGGCATGCTTTGATGGACCATGTACATTTTTTAAACTTTTGATGGACTTTACTCTTTAGTGGGTGATGGTGGTTTTAACGGGTCATGTACGATTTTGTTACAATCTTTTTCTATTTTCTTCTTCTTAGGGTAAATTCATGCACACGTTAGGATAAATCCATTGGCTTCAAATACATGAATATTTTTTTGTATAAATTATGAATGTCAAATCATTATTTCTCTTAGATTAACTATCTAATATAAGCTACAATGAAGAGTAATTACACATAGATACAAAGGTAAATTTAAGTAAAGAGTATTGTAAATTCATTTAGTGAAATTTCTCATTAGGAACACTAAGATGATTTCGTGTATATGAAGGTGATTTAACCTATGTAAGAGGGTAATTCATATATACACAAAAATAATTCCATAAAAAATGGTAGACCATCTATAAACCTTTATGTAATGAAGTATATGTTGTGTGAATGAATTATGGACCTTTAGGATGGAGCATAGTATCGTGCGTACTAAAGTGATAATAAACATGAATAATGTTTGTTGCCAGGAGATTATGTTGGCAAAAACAAAATAAGTCGATCACTAACTGACAGGCCAAAGTGTACACTACCACCGCGACAATGCAATTGCTATGGACTTCGGTCCAACATGACCACATGATTGAATGTCTTCCGTGTGTGAAAATGTTAGACGATTGTGAGTGAAATCAGAGTGAGTCATCACAACTTGCATTTCAACACTCAAAATTTTAAAATTACCCCTACATTTGATCAGGAATACCTATTTTGTTCCTTCAATATTCAACACGGCAAACTCACACGTGGAATTCTAGAAATAAGATTTTACTAGAAAAATACACAATGTGCCTAAAACCCTGAAAATACCAAGACAAAAAACTAGACTATGAAAAAGAAACCTTGCTAATGCCACATTAGTTTTAAAAATAACAAGGAATGAGAAAGTGGTTTTTAAGGACTCCCAAAAGTTACCATATCCCAAAAAATGAACCGACAAACTAGAACGTTCAAATTACACCATTGAATAAAAAATCCAAAAAATAGATGAGGATGACTGATTCTTACCTAGGACTTGTAGACCTCGTGTTCCGGTTGCTCGTTGTGGTCTATCTCCTCGTTGTAGATCTCATGCTTCAGTTGCTCTTCGTGGTCCATCGTCGGGGTTGGTTTTGTTATGGTTTAGTGCCCTAAAGGGAGAAAGTGATTTTGTGGTGGCTTCTCAGGTATACTATTCTTAAAGAAGAAATGAATGATTTTTTTCTTAAAAAGCTCAAATTAAAACCCAAATTCAAATTGCTGCAGCGAATGATGCAAGGAAATGATGACATTGGGAGTAAAGGATGTGTCGAGAGAGTGTGAACTTTTAAGTGTTATTTGCGTGGGTGCACTAGCAAAATGGCATTATTGGATCTATATACTTAATTTTTTGGATTTTACTTGTGTGCACTTGCATAAAAACCATATTCATTTTGTGCACTCTGAATTGACGGAATGACGGTGTCAAAAGCCTTGACCTCCTTCTAGCAACATATCACCACACCAATGACCCTCTCAGCGAAGACCTCAAAGACGGAGGAGATTTGGCGGAGGTGACGACTGACGACTGACGACCAATCGATGGACAGAAGAGGGCGTAGAGTGAGTTGGAGGAGTCGGGGAGAGGGTTGTAATTAAGGGAAGTTTGAGTCCGTGAGGGGGTTTTGATTGGAAGTGGTGGTTGGGGACAATAACGTGAGAGATGGATAACAATATCTATGAACAGTAAAATGACGAAATGGAACACCGTCAATTGGAGTGCACAAAACCAATATGATTTTAATACAAGTGCACACAAGTAAAATCTGAAAACTAAAGTGCATAGATCTTATCACCACTTTGCAAGTGCACCCAAACAAATGACCCAACTTTTAATTGGGATAATATGAGTGGTATTGGTGAGTGATTCTGTGGTTTGTTGATTGAGAAGATTTGGTGATGATATGTCATGTACCTGAATTTTGGGTAGGAAGATGAGTTAAAAATCATTTTATCCATGTCAAAAAATAATTTAATCTTTTGACACAACCGAATGGACAAACTATAAGAGAATAGATAATATGATTAAATAAATAAAAACAATAAGTGATTCCAATATGTGTACTTCTTTCGAAATTGATAAATATAATACAAATGGAATCACGACCATCCAACATGAAAATTACACGTCATGATTGGTCACGTGTGGCTTCTAAACTTCCGGTTTCTAAAAATCCTTACCAATTGTCCCAACGACGTAGTGGAGTGGTTAGAAGCGAGTGTGTAAAGATGCATATTCGAATTTTCGTTCCGTATGTCAAACGTTCCGTGAAAACGGTGTAGACCACATCCAGTTTAGAACTACGGTCCGTCTAACCCAAGTGTAGACGGATGCCGAAAAATTCTAGATCATCAAAATAAAAAAATCATTACAAATCTCAAGTGTATTTTCTAGCTCGATATTAAATTAAAGAATTCTAGCAATTCATAACAAAAAAAATTAGATGGCTACGTGCTACAATTATTGTCATAGGCATCACTGGATCCGGTACGTACTTACCCATGTTCGTCATTTATAATGCGCAACAAATAATCATCTATCATTCTGCATTGTTATTTTTTTACAAGTCGTGGTGGCATACATGAATATGCTTCAACTACTGATGTTTGCAGGAAAACTAATCATATATCCAGCGTGTACATGAGTTGGCAATTATATATATATATATATATATATATATATTATTGTTGTTTAACTTGAACAAGTGATTAAAGTATTCGTGGAATAAAACAGATATTCGGTCGACCGAGTATGCGCTTGAGCAAACAGGAAAATTGTCTGTCCATTTTCGGTCGACCGCTACTTAAGGTCCGATCGACCGATGTAACCTGGTTTGCGTTACGGTTAGAAGATCGATCGACCGAAGCACCCGTTCGGTCGACCGTTTGACCCAGTCCTGCCCACGATTTGTACATTTCTCCACGCGATTTTGGTACAATTTATACTTGTTTTGCCCTACTGTATAAAGGCAATTTCGTCCTCCTTTGTTATAGCGAACAATTAGATTACTTGTTATTGTATACTTTGCATTCTTTAGAGAAAAGAGAGAGAACATCATTGTTGATTCGGTGAGAGCAAATTTAACTAGGTATTCTTGCCGGTTGTTCGTGTTTTCTGTAAGTATCTCATTGTAATACGTTTCTCTATAGTAGATTTGGAGTTGTGTCGTCCGTGATTTTTCCCGCATTGGGTTTCCACGTTAAATCTTGCGTGGTTTGTGTTTTGGATTTGCAATTGTGGTTTCTTTCTCCATTGGATTTGTTATTTTCGATTCAGCTACGTACTTGGAATTTATTTTAATTCCTAACATATATATAGGAATTCTCAAGTGAGCCCAGAGCTTAATTGATCTAAATTAAGCCCCCACAATATACACCACTCATTTCAAATTGTAAGGTAGATTAAGAAAAAAATGGTTATGCTAATGAATGGTGAGATTAACTGTAAATAAGATCCAATGGTGAGATATTAGGGAGCTTAAACTAAATTTGATGAGTTCTGGGCTCACTAGAGCTTGACCCTATATATATATTAACGTCTCTTGTTTTGACACGCATTAGTCTTCCAAAAGGACGTTTTATGTTTGTTCTCCCATTATCGCGCAGGTCCATAATCTCGAAAGGTCTGGATGGGTTCCAGATTGTCTAATTCGTGCTGTGTTTGGTCAGACTATTGAACCCTCATCTCTTCCATGGCAAACAAATGCAGCGGTAGGAGGCGATTTCTTTGATTTTCTTGTGAAATCTTGTATTCGTGATGCTAATTACTGGGGTAAATGACAGTTTCATTTTCTGAACTTTCGTGTAATTTCAATTTAACCTTTTGAACTTTGAAAAGTTATGAACACACCCTTAAAAATTAAATTTGTAAGGCTTTGTCGTTTGCACATCTCAAAGGTAGAATTAAAATAGTAAATGTTATTCAAAGGTAAAATCTAATCTACTGAGGTTGTTGAACCATGAGAATATATATTAATAAACTTATTTTACCAGGTGTTATGTGATGGTCACGATGATCCAAGTTGTTCATGTCCATGTTTTCAAGCTGCCATTTGTCTGTACTTTGCATGTGCATCATTACAAATACAGTATACATACATGCATAGAAGGGCGGTGTCACGTTAAGTCGTTTAGTCAAAACTCAATAGAAAGGTAAATCGGAGTAACCAAAAAAAATACCGGTGAAAATACGACTAATTAAAAAAAACTGATTTTTTTCATTTGTAACACTTTCCCCCTAATTTGTTTAGAAGTCCATTCGCAGCCGATCACTCTTTTGAGCACCCCTTATCGGTAGTGTTTTGAGGTTGTGAACGACCTCACGATCGAGTTAAAAAAAATTAACGACTCAAAATCAAGGTCGTGGACGACAAGGTCGATGACCCGATCGTTCAAATGATCAGGTCGACGACCCGGTCGTCTATTATTTTATTAATTTCTATTTTTTTTTGAATTTTTTTTGAGTTTTTTTTATTTTTTTTGAAAATACGTTTTATAATTGTTTTGATTTTTTAAATTTTTTTACCAAGATGGACCCCAAAAATGATGTAGAAGAGAGATATAAGTTGTGTTGGGTTGTGGTTACAAGGTGAATAGTATAGGAAAGAGAAGAAAGTGGGGTGAGAAAAGAGAAAACTGATATGAAAGAGACAGAAAGTTGATTTTAAAAAGAGAACTGATGACAATGTCGTTTAGGTCATGGTTAGTGATGACCTTAGTCTTCACCTACCAAATACTTTGTAATTGAAAAAAGATACCGTTGAAAACACGACTAATTAAAAGAGATTCGAACTTTTGAGAAGTATGTAACCACTTTGTTTCCAATATTTTCAAGATCCAGTTGATTTTAACACATTTATCATTATTATTTTTTCAAATATTCTCATAGTTGCAAAGAGACATGAAATTTTTGATTCGTATAACACTTTTATCTCTTATCTATTTACCGAACTATTTATCAAAAACGTTGTAATTACTAAAACATACAAATTGCATGGTATATAACTTGGATGGTAAAATTTGAATAAAATGGGATAAAATAAAGGGTTAATTACAGTTTGACCCCCTGAACTATACCTTGGTATCACTTTGCTCCCCTGAACTTTCACAGTTAACAGTTACCTCTCCTGAACTTTAATTTTGTAACACTTTGCCCCCCTGAACTTCAAAAACTAATTATTTAACACACATTCGACGTTTTTTTCCTAATTTTGTTTCTTGTATCCCTAATACACTCCTAAACCTATATTTACGTGAAATTTTGGATCCAAACGGAGGTCGGATATGGTTGGAATTTGAGTCGGATTGAGTATCAAGGGAGTGAGAGGAGGAGGGATCGGAAGGGAGGATCGCACGAAGCCGTCGGATGGAGGCGTCGATCTCCACCTCCAAATCCAATCCAATCCAACCCACCCCTATATGTAATGTGACGTGATGGACCACCCATGGGAGGTCTCCGTCGCTTCTTCTCCTTCCGTCGCGGACTAGAACACCACACCAACCCCATGCTAGCCACCGGACTCGATTCCCAAAAAAAGGTCGGAATGTGCTTTTCATTCGGGGGATTTTGTGAGAATCAAATCTGATTCGTTCGGGTTGAAATTGGGATTTCGGGTCTTGCAAACGTGTGAGTTTTGGGGGGTTTTTTGTCGTCCAAAAGTTGGATTTTTCGCAATGGAATGCTAGTTTTCGATGCTCGATGGGAATATGATATGATCTAATCGAATGTGCGAGAAGACACACGGTGTGGTGTGCTTCAACTTCGATTCGCAGCAGAGGTTGTTTGGGAGTTTTTTTCTTCTATGGTTGTTGGAAAGGTGCGAACTTTGGGGGGGATTTTTTTTGTAAAGAAATTGGATTTTTGTGAAATGGAAGGCAAATTCCCATCTGTCCTGATTCACACAGGAAGATTCCATGTTGAGTTCTTTTCTTCTTCCTAGTTTTGGGTTCAAATTTCGATTTCGGGTGTTGGAAAGGTGCGAGCTCTTGTGGGTCATTTTTTATAGAGGAAGTTCGGATTTTGGCAATTGAATAAGAATTTTCCACGTACGAACAATCTAATATAATTTGTATGCTGGTTCTATTCGTACTAGGAGATTTTATGCTGTATTTTTTGTTTTTGGAATTTTGGTGCTTGATGTTCAAAAGATTCAACTTTTGGGTGTTTTGAGCAGAAAAGGTGCGAACTTTCATGTGAATGAAGCCATGGATTGTGGAGAAGTTGGGATTCCGTAATTTGATGGTTTCACCTGGGATTTTCTCCATAATTCGATGATCTGATCGCTTTCCGTAGTTCGATGGTTTCAGCTTGAATTTCTCCATAATTCGATTATCTGATTGCTTTCCGTAGTTAGATGGCTTCAGCTGGAATTTTCTCCATAATTCGATTATCTGATTGCTTTCCGCTATATGGTGTGCGTTGATTCCCACAAGAACTGGCGTTGACTTTCTTGGGGGGGTTTTGGGTTGAAGTTGGGATTTTTGGGGTGTTTGATGTAGTAAAGGTGCGAGATTTTGGTGGTTTGAATGAAAATGGTGGGAGCTTTATGTGTTTTTTTGTGAAGAAGATGGGTTCTTCTGTGCAATTATACTACAATTTTTCACGCATTTCTGAGAGAAGTTGGAATTTTTGTGCAATTGACTTGGAGGTTGTATGTTTTATTGTGGAAAGCTGAGATCTTTGTGGGTTTGACTCCAAATTTTGTCTGCTTCCCTTCTGTGGTTGCTTGTTTGGCGCTCTTTTGGGGATTTTTAAATTGGGTTTGTTTTAAGATAAGGAGATAGATCCCATGCTTTGCTGTGTCTTTGTAATAGGTAGGTGTCGGCTTCCTCTCATCTTGTAACTTGGCTTTCTGGGTTTCTTTTTTTAATATAGAATAGAGAAGAATAAGAAGAGTCTACCCCAACTAGTTTGGGATTAAAGACTTTGTTGTTGTTGTATAGAAGAATAAGAAGAAGAGTAGGGGTTGCAGTTTGCTTCCTTCAGTTTAAATTGCAGATCTATGGAAATCATGCAAATATCTTCACCCATGTTTCCATCTTCCTGAGGTTCCAGCTAGTGGGACTTCGTTGCACTCCAGGGTTATTTTTATTGTTTTGTTGTTTCACTTTGTTTTTAAATCAAGTTATTGTTTTTTAACCACTCTTTCGGAGCAGGATTGGTTGTGAATTAGAGAGGCAACCAGTATTTTATTTGATTGTTTTGCCGTTAACCGATGGTTTGGTTGCATTAATGTATTACTTAATTTAAGTTTCACATATGGTATGTCGCCTTTTATTCTTTGTGTAGTTGTGGAGAAGGCAACTTCTCCTCCTTGCTTGGAACTTTTGAGTTTGATTTTTTGCTTCTTGTTTTTTTGGGATTTAGCTTTAATTTTGTAATTCTTGTTATGGGACCAATGGATTTATTTTCCGTGCTATCTTCTTTCATTGCCCAGAGCATGCTTGATAAAGAATTTTTTACGGAGTATGGCGAGGCCACCCAATATCATATCCAAGAAGTTATTGGCAAAGGAAGCTATGGAGTTGTCGGAGCTGCAGTTGACAGACACACTGGCGAGAAGGTTGCGATCAAGAAAATAAATGATGTCTTTGAGCATGTTTCTGATGCAACTCGTATCCTTAGAGAGATCAAGCTCCTTCGGTTGCTCCGTCATCCAGATATTGTAGAGATCAGACACATCATTCTTCCCCCTTCTCGTAGAGAATTCAAAGATATCTACGTTGTTTTCGAGCTAATGGAATCTGACCTTCATCAAGTAATTAAGGCTAATGATGACCTTACAGCCGAGCATTATCAATTTTTCTTGTACCAGCTTCTCCGAGCTCTGAAATATATCCATACAGGTTAAATACACTTATTTGGTTGTTTTTCACATTTGCTGCTAGTATCTGAATATTCTTCTTATCTGCAGCAAATGTGTTTCACCGTGATTTGAAGCCGAAGAATATTCTTGCAAATGCAGATTGCAAGTTGAAAATTTGTGATTTTGGTCTTGCACGTGTGTCATTCAACGATGCACCATCAGCTATATTTTGGACAGTATGCTTCTAGTCCTTTATCTATTTTGATCTTTGTTACACCTGCATTCATAATCTACTAACCAAAGCTTAAACTGTGTGAAATCACCTTTGTAGTTGGTAGAGGTTTGCACACTATTCCATTTTTTGAGTACAGACCCTATGTAACTGTTCAAAGGTTCATTCAGTATCGTTGGTAAATAGACAGTAGATATAGATTTATTGTTTTTCTTTTCAGATGGATTTAATATTGAGGTTCATCTGAAATCAAACAAAATGACATATCAATTGCTTCAACTTTTGACTATGGAAAATATATTTCAGGAGATGATGCTATAAATTGGGTTTACAAAGTCATTACATCTTCAAATAACAAAAATATAGTGTTATAGATATATTCGTCCTTACCTGTTGCAATTATTGTCATGCTTCTCTAAGCGATTCTTATACTTTTATCTTTTTCCATTTGTTCAAAGGATTATGTAGCAACGAGATGGTATCGTGCTCCAGAATTATGTGGGTCTTTTTTCTCAAAGGTTTGCCACTCCATGTTTGCTATTTCCTGTTCATACTTGTGCTTGTCATTTGGTTTTCTTATTGGGTTGTGAGTTGCGATACTAAGTTGGGCATTGTTAATCACTACTACCGAGTGGAAAGTATCTCATACTGTCAAATCTATTAATGCTTACGTGAACATTCTCTTTTCTATGACATTTTACTCGTTTGACATTTAGGGGTTTTTTGGGCTGTGGCAGTAACAACTTAGTACTTGTTTTATTACTCAATGCAAGTAACAACTTCGTTATTTGTTTTTCGTCTTAGACAATTTTTCATCATGAAAGCTACAACTGCTGTTGATGTCATAATCAATATCAATATGCGACAAAAGTATCTCATACAGACAATCTGTTAATACTTTTCTTTATTTGTGGCCTATTTTAGGCTCGCTATTGTTATCTTTTTTCAGTTTTTTTCCTTTTTTGGGGTTTTGTTTCTTTTTCTCCTGCTGCGTCCCTTTTCCCATCTAGTAATGATTAAAAAATGTCATAATCAATGAAATTGCAGAGAGTTGGTAACCAAATGTGATCAACATGCAACATTTGCCTTCTCGTCCACCAATTTCACAGCTTCAGCGGGCTTCTGGACCCTGATTAATACGATGTATACACCCCACTTAAGCTCATGATTCTCATTAGATTCTACTTAGAATATTTTCCAGCTGTCTGAAACCACCTCAGCAAGAGATCCATTTAGTGCATACGTTTGTTAGTTCCACAACATTTACACTATCTAGGTCACTCTCATTATTCTCAATCTCTACCACGTATGCCTATGATACACTGTGTATTTAAATTGCCCAATAAATCTAAAATTTCTTGTTGAAGTACCTTGACATCTTGAACTAAGTTTAAAAGATATTGTTAAATTTTGATTGCACTGTCATTTTTTCACTCAACTGCTTGGATGGTGTAGGTCCAACTACTAAGTAAGTTTGCTGGATTGAGGTGGGATTAGAGATCAAAAAACTATAAAGTTAGAAATAAAATCTAATACAATCTGTTAATGGAAGAGAGTCTCTTCGAAAACCTGGCTTCTCCTTTGCAGCATTTTTTATTTTTTTGTCTCCTTGTCCAGAGTGTTGAATTTCTGAAATGCTGAAAATTTTGTTTCAACCGATTTGAACAGTACACACCTGCCATTGATATATGGAGCATCGGGTGCATATTTGCTGAGATGCTTACAGGGAAACCCCTTTTTCCTGGAAAAAATGTTGTTCACCAGTTAGATCTGATGACTGATTTGCTTGGCACACCTTCTGCGGAATCAATAGCCAGGGTTAGTTTTAACTGCCTTCTTTAAACTGCATTGGATGTTAAGCTCCTCAGTAATTCTACCAAATATATATTTTCATTAACAAATAATAGAGCCTTTGCTTTCAGTATGTACTTATGTCATCATTTTGTTCATCTCCAACAAATTTGTTAGATTCGGCTTCCTAATTAAATTATTTCAATTAGTTGTGCCTCATTTGTCATTCCTTTTGCATGAATGCATTCTCTGATCAGCTTGTGCTGTTTTGGTCATGTCTCTTATTGAGTCCCTAATATTTATAGATACGCAACGAGAAGGCTAAACGTTACTTGAGCAGCATGAGGAAAAAACCACCTGTTCCTTTCATACACAAGTTTCCAGGTGTTGACCCTTTGGCTCTTCGTTTACTTGAGAAGTTGCTTGCTTTTGATCCAAAAGACCGTCTCTCTGCTGAGGAGGTATAATAAGAAGTTAAGAACTTATCTGGCACAGAATGGATTCTTGATTACGGTTTACTTTTAATGTACTGATGCCTTGTCTGTAGGCATTGACTGATCCTTATTTTCGAGGCTTGTCATGTGTTGATCGTGAACCATCAACACAACCAATTTCAAAAATGGAGTTTGAGTTCGAAAGACGGAAATTGACAAAGGATGATGTACGAGAATTGATTTACCGAGAGGTAAAGTGGCATTTTGCAGTAGTTGAAGACTTGAAGTTGACATCTATTTCTGCAATTCATATTTCCTCTTAACTAATTTAATTTTTGTAAAGCAAACAGATTTTAGAGTATCATCCTCAGATGCTTCAAGAATATCTTCGTGGTACAGATCAAACAAGCTTCATGTACCCAAGGTCTGCTATTTTAGTGTTTTGATAGACCCCCACGACAAAACATCTTGCACACACCATTTTTGGTATCTTGGCATGCTTGTGATCTTCCTGTATTCCAATTTCTCTTATGGCCAACAATATCACAGTATTCATAGTTGACAATTGACATCGTTTTGCTGAAGAAGTTCTGTGTACAATGTAGACCTGGTAGGGTTGATAGGATTACTGGTCATTTTTTGGTGCCTATTGGTCATAATGAAATAATTGGAAAAGGCTTCCACGCTAAGCCAAAATATTCATTTTTTCTTGTGGCATTTCTACGATGTGTAAAATTTTGTCTTTATGTAATTCTGCTAATTCTGCATGCTAACAACTTCTCCATGTCTTTATGTAATTCTGCTAATTCTGCCACTGCTAGCCACTTTTGAGTAAAAGCTATTTAGATAATGAAGAAACTTCTGAGTACTCAAATGATGTATTCACCCTTTCTAACTGATTGGAAAAAAAGTATTTAGCCTTTCTATTTCCATGTAGTTTAATATATTTGATTTATCACTTATTCGGTGAAAAGTGCAATTATAACATGAAGCCACCGTCTTTGATTTTTCTTTGTAGCAAGATGGGAGAGGATTCATTTTTCTCTAAGATATTACTACTTTTCTCATTGCTTTAGAAATTGTATTCATATAATCATATCAGGGAAAAGAGAATATTTGCTTCTCTACTTCGATGGTGATTATACTCTAAACATTGCCTAGATTTTTGAATAAGTTAGGGTTTTAAGAAATTCACCATAAAACCGATCAAAAGAAAAGAAAATATAAGTTAGGGTTATACTCACATAAACATTGCTTAGACTTGAATCTGTTAATTGCATGATGGTATATCTATTTGTGTCTTTGTGATTGCATGGCATGGTATTGCCTTTGGGGTCTTTGTCCACCTTAAATAATTAGTTAATTACTAATCATTCTTACTAGTCCAGTAAACTGCAATGTTGGATTCGCAACCACGAAACATGCAAAGCCCCTAACAGTTAGTGCTGTGATTTGACTACTCCCAGTTCTCTTTAAGAATTTGCCCCAATAATGATTATTTGAGAATTTGTTACAATCTCTCTTGTTCTCCTTTCTTCTTTTAAGATCTTCCCCATTATTATCCCGGTGTTTCTATTGCTTTCTTTGTTTAAGCATTTTTACATGTCAAGTGGTGGTTTAGTTCCGAAAAATAAGTCTTTGACTCCACTTTATTCTCCTTCCTAGTGGTGTCGATCGGTTCAAGCGTCAATTTGCCCATCTTGAAGAGCACCATGGCAAAGGTGAAAAAAGCACTCCTCTCCAACGCCAACATGCATCTTTACCAAGGTAATCAACAAAATTATATTCCATGGATCTCAACCATCAAAGGTTATTTATCTCCCTTGCTTCCATCAATGCTTCTTGATCTTCACCGAAAACAAAATATTTTACTTGGATGTCATTCTGTTCAGTTCATGTCCATTATAAAAAAAACTATAAATTCTAGTTATGATTGATTTTCGATGAAAGACAGTCAATTGTGCTTCGAATTTTCGAAACTCAGAATAGTCCCATGTTGGCCAAAACTAAGTGCGTGGTGTGGGTTAGAATGCCAACAAGTTTCCCCCTAAAATGTTGATTTTTGAGGTGTAGAGTTGTTTATATGAGTTTCATATTGGAGTAATAGGATCAGAGCACATGAAAATTAATCGCTGACTATATACTTTTGAATTTTACTGGTCCTTGGTCTTTTCCCTTCATTGGCACATATTCATGATAATTTCTGCTTTAATTCCAGAGAACGTGTCTGTGCACCTAAAGCTGAAACAACCCAAGAGAATGACTCTGAGAAACACACTTCCGAATTGGTTGCCCGTTCCACTCTTCAAAGTCCTCCCAAGACACAGCAAACCGAGGATTCAGAATGTTCATCAATGACTGAAAATGGTTTGAATAAACCGAATTATAGTGCAAAGAACCTTGTGAAAAGTGCCAGCATAAGTGCTTCCAAGTGCATAGTTGTTAAACAGAGAAGAAATTCAGAAGTAAGTCTTCATCCCCTATCTTGGTATTCAAATTTCAAATATTTCATTTTCATTTCTTCACAAACATTAATGAAGTAAAAACTGCTAGGAGTTGGAGACTATCAAGTTTGTGACTTGCTTTAAGGGCAGTATTTCCGATTAACTGAAGTTGTTGCTGAAAGCATAAAAACCTAAATTAGTGCTGACTTGTTTTATATTGCAGTTGGAATATTTTTTGCAGTTGCAATTTCTATTTGATTTTTCTGTTAATCCTAAACTTCTACCGTCACAGGATTATCCTATCCCTGAATACAAAGATGAAGTTGTTGATGGGATGGCCCAGAAGGTAGCTGAGCTGCATGCCTGATGTACAGGAATAAGAAAGAATTTAATGTATATGGAAGGCATCAGTAGGTTATATTACACACACAATCAACTCTGAAGGTGGCAGACTGGTCATGCCCGGACTGATGAGCTTGAAGGGCTTCCGAGATTAGCCAATCGGTAGTTATTGATGTCACCACCTCCAGTTATATGCTAGAAAATGTAGCACAGTTTGAATTTTATTTAAAAACCGGTAGCTTGATCATATTCATTTTATTATGATATGATCTTGACGTGCCTTTTGAAGTTATTGCAAATTTTGAAGTATTATTTACACCACAGGGTTGGAGAAAGACTTGTGTAAATTCATGCTAAGAATTGGAGTCTGGTTACTGTTGATGGAAATATTCATTTGCTTGGAGAGAGCAGACAGTCGATGGATGAATTATAAATCCTAAGAATATCAAATTGCATTTATTTTTTTCTGATTCTAAAGGACGTGCGTGCTTAGTGTTATTTTTACCGAAATTTTTGATGTGGGTAAGACAAGTATTTTGTTTGAACTCTATAGTCATCCTGAAATTTCGTGATCCTGAACGTATAGCTGGGTGAAAAGTGACAGCGGCACTAATTCTTCAGGTTGTAAATACTCTCAGAAGTGACACATGTTGTAAATACTTCAAGTTTGTGACACTGCATAGATAAGAGATAAATTTCACGTCAGCAACCACATCGGCAGTGTCCGTGACACGTGTCCAACGATAATTTTCCTTTTGCAAAAAAGAGAGAAAACCACTCACTTAGGAATCGGTCCAGAGCTACACTTAAAGGGTAAAAGTGCTTGCAATTGCCTGAAGACCAACAGCAAAACCTAAACCATCAAGAACTGATCCGACAAGTCACAATAATTACAACTTTTTCATTCTAATACCTAGTGATCTATCGATCACCAGATTTTTTTTATTTGAGCGAAATCCTGGAGGTTCATTATGGGATGTTGCGACATTTTCCCAAACGGGGGAAAAGTCTCGTACATATACCTCTTGCATCACCCGGTGTTTCTCATACCCGCTGCGATCCCATTAATGGTGATAAGCAGAGCATCACGAAGCTTGTTATTGTTGTCGTCTTGCCTCAGTCTCTTCAATATTTCTACCTGCAACATGTGAATTGGGTTCAAATATGGAAGCCGGCTCTCGATCAGTTTCCGCAGACTCCTGTTATTTTCGGAGAACTTTTCATGCCCACTAACAGCCAACACATACTTGTCGGTAGTTAGTAGCTCCTTTCTCAATTCTTCACCAAGTTCTCTTCTACTCTCAGAAGTGACAAGGACATCATCATAGTGTTTTGCAATTGGAAGGTCAGCTTTGCCCAATACCATCTCGATAAGGTCTATAGTTGACTGAAAGAAAGGCCATTCTTTGTACATAGCTTTCAGTTCTTCTTGGTAACCCTTCTCATCTGCATCCTTAAGACCAGCTCCAATACCCAACCACGCAGGAAGCACAAATCGAGTCTGAGTCCATGCAAACACCCATGGTATGGCACGGAGGTGTCCAATTCCAGTGGAAGCCTTTCTCCTTGTTGGGCGACTTCCAATATTGAGGAAACCCAATTCTGCTTGGGGAGTAGCCTCCTCGAAGTATCTGAGGAACTCAGGGTTTTCATAAACCACACTTCGGTAACTGTTGCAGCTGGTTTTGGATATCTCTTCCATGACTTCACGCCACTTTTCTTTTCTGGGTGGGAGTGGAGGCCGCATCGTTGCTAAAAGCACGGCTGTGGTGTAGATTTCAAGCTGTCTAACTGCAGTTTGGGGGAGGCCAAATTTGGCCTGCACCATCTCCCCTTGCTCAGTTGACCGTAGAGTGCCCTAAACACAATGTAGACAATTAAGCAACGGAAGATGCAAACAAGTTTTCATAAACCTGTTCTCTCGTATCACTGGTTCAAGCTTTAACCGGTACACATGTTCAACATAGTAAGCTTAATAATAGACAACCAATTTCTGGTTAGAAAGAGTACAAGGGTAGAGAACTTAAGACGTACCATTACAGAACCTGGAGGTTGGGACTGGATGGCAAGATATGTAGGTCCACCACCACGACCTATGGTGCCCCCTCGCCCATGGAATAGTGTGACTTTGATTCCATATTCATTACAAGCAGCTACAACATCCTCTTGAGCTTTGTAAAGCTCCCATGCTGCTGTAAATCGTCCAGCATCTTTTCCAGAATCGGAATACCCAACCATGACCTATCCATAAATTGTATGTTGTAAACTGTAGCGGGAATGCAGGATGGTCAAACGAGCTTATAGGTAGTAACTCTAAAAATACCTCTTGATGTCCATCATGATTCTTTACGATGTGATCCCTATACCAGTCAATTGACAGCAACTTCCTGATAACCGAGCCAGCTCCCCTCAGATCTTTTGTGGTTTCAAATAAGGGTACAACTCTGAGACTGTTCCAAGAATATTTCAGTTCGGAGAAATATGCTACGAAAATATTGTCTAACTCTGTCAAATGGAAATGGAACCCCTGAATCCTTAACTAAGAAATATAATCCAGAAAATACAGAACCATTGAAGATGAGGAGCAAAATATAAAAATACAAAATAGGGTTATGATTTGCAAAAATCCACAAGCACACAGGAGAGGACCTAACATGAAACTAAGACCCAACTATTGATATTTCTCTTGCTCCAACTAAAGTTCTTCGATGACCTGATTTGACATTGATTAGTTATAGAGATACTTGATTTGATTAGTTATACAGCGAATTTATTTTACATCAGATCCTACATCTAAACCTACACAACATATTAACTTGGTAACCGGGTTCAGGCTGACAAGTTATCAGGCATTACCTAGCCTCCTCGAGAATGAGAGCAATGGCAAATGCAACTTGGGGGTCATATAGTTTGTCGCCTATCCAAGTATTTCAATTATCAGCAGGTTCTAGAAAGGCATAATCAATGTACTTTTGTTATTCACCAATACAAGCATTGATTGTTTGTTTTAATGAATTTGACAACTTCATCCTAAATAATGGTTGACATGATCAACACTTTACAGGTTTCAATTTCCTTTTCTAGGCAATGCTGCCACAAAATCTAACCTAAAAGTTACATGGTTTGCAGGATTTTCTTGATAAGGGAACTTACGTTCCTCCAGGGCATTGCTGTCCCAGTTGACCACTGACTGCAAGCCTAGCCTCCTTCTGTAACAGTTCCACGGCAAGAACATCACTGGCCTGTAAAGAAGATCAAAATTACCAATGGATACACTACAAATTGAATATTTGGTCAAAATGTGAGACCAACAAACATCTAGCAGCCACACACTAATAATGAAAAAATGAAACTGATACATACACTAGATGCCATTGAGATAACATATGCACCAAGTGAATCACTCCCTAATTCAGCAGCTACCCAGAAGGTATCGAGAACCTCTCTCACATCAGGACTAACCTGAAATCTCAAAAATAATGTTATAACTTATAAGTAGGAAAGGGGAAAATACATTTACTCCCTCTTTTCTCTCTGAATAAATGAATCAGACTCAAACATATATTGACATCAAAAGGTAGATCTAAGGGGTTTCATAGGTTAATGTCCTGATGCATGTTGTTAATGTAACATAATACAGATGGAGAGTTAAATAAAGAATGTAAGGTTGTATTTGCTAAGAAGGAGTATATCTAAGACATAAGTTACATTGTTGGTTTTCAACGGAATTCTGAGACCTGCTTCATGTGCAAGGTTACGCATTACGTGTTGTGGAACACTAAATAGAAACGATTCTATTCTAGAAGCTTGGTAAACTTAAATAAATCTGTCACTAACAAATAATAGGAACATGTTTGAGATCAGGAAATAGCCAAAAAAACTCTTCAACTGAAAACCTTCATGTGCCAGAAGCGTGATTTCTTAATGATTTCATTTCTAGCTTACCCCAACTTGTTTGGGAATAAAAGCTTTGTTGTTGTAACTGAAAACCATCAATTGAGCATCTATTTTCACCATGTCATCCACAGCTATCTTAAATTCTTAATGTGCCACAGAAATTTTCAGTAAAACAAGATGGACCTCAAATGATCGGGGAACCAGGGGCCTCTTTCCTCTAAGCTCTTTAGTAAGAAATTCTAGCTTCTTCTCTTCATCCCACTCACTAAAAACACTCATTCCCAGGTACATGGTTATTGCATCTAGTGTTTCAATATGCCGGCTTGATTCCTGATGACAAAATAAGAGTTAATAGGCAAACTTGATCATAAAAAGGAATATCTCAGAACCAAAGTCACAGACCTGACGCAGGTCGAGCTTCATTAGTATCATCCCAAATGTAACAACCCTTCTTATTAGATCTGCTAGACGACCATCAGCAAGAACACCTGACCCACAAGATTGCTACAGTATAATGATGACTTGTTAGTGTAGTTCAACAATGACTTGTTAGTGTATATTTGCACCACAACAGCTTCAAGTGTGGATCAGAGGAAGATATAAACTGATTCATACCAAAGACTCATAGCATAGAAGCAGTGGTTCCAAAAGTTGGTCTGATGTCACAAAATATTCCGAAGGATTGAAATCACAAAGGTGATCCTCCAGGAGAAGCTCCAGCCTCCTCCTTGTTTTCGCAAGCTGGTAATTGGTACAAAAAGACGATAAGTTCAACACAACACTTCAGTTTTGTCTACATAAATTTTTAATACCATCATTGAATTAAAAACTTCATTCGAAGAGGAATGTGTGCGATCCAAAATCAACCGAACCTTCTCTTTCACATCTCCAAGAACAACTCTGTAGGGAGCAATTCCAGGATGCTGTGGGAGACTTGGCTCTAATAGCTTTTGGAAGCTGAATCTTCCTATTTGAGTTTCACCTAATTTTCGTTGTGAATTAGAGCTGAAGGGGTTTACTCTTGAGACACTTGAGGGAGTTCTTGGGCTTGATACGGATTGAGCAGTTTGAAGGGAATCATTATCATTTTCTAATTCTGTGAAGGAATTTTGAGAAGCACCAGATGAAAAGAAAAGTGATCTTTCAATGCTCTGTACAAATAAAAGAGAATACATTATTCTGATTACAGCTTGCAAGTCCAACAAAGTGTCAACTAGTAGAATTCATATCCACATGCTTTGGTATTTTAACTCACTTTATGACCAACATTGCCAGGAAACTCCATAGGGTGTTGGGTTTCTCCGTCCACACATTCTGATGAGGAAAAGAACAACTCAATAACAAAATAAGTTCCAAACTTTACATGATGCATGATTCACAGATTCAGTATAAGTTGGTATAGCTTAGAATGGACTAAAAACTGCAAGAACCATATTTAAGTGTTCAAGCTTTTAGAAATGTTATTTAGTTCTTTTTACCATAAAGTAGTACTTAATTATGTATTTAATTACAAAAACAAAAGAAACCATAATATTTTTTTGGGCAAAGAAAAGACCAATATAGGTTTCAATAAGAATTACTTAAAAAAATTTACTGATAAGAATTACCTAAATATAAGACGAGGGTAATCTGTATTTACTTTCAGTTTTAACCTAATACAATTTTTATACAAAAAAATCTGAAAATTTTAGCTAAATGTAACAAACATAAAACTGATATGTTCTCTAATTGTTTTAGCTTGGGAATATACACCACTTGATTATATGAAGGTTGATTGGTTTCAAAGTGAAATCCAAACCTATCACAATTGTTATCCAACTTGTACAATTTTGAATGTTTGTAATATACTGTATAGGAACACGTATGAAAAAATAATAGTTCTAGGCTAGCAAAGGCAGTGTTTACCAGTAACAGAAGGCAAGTCAGCGCCTACAGGAAGCTGTGTGGGCAATGAAGTCTGTGAACCAAAACTTTTTGCAGGAGTCTTGTCCAATCGGGTTTCGGATATATTTTCTACACAGGAAAAGTATAATAAGTTTTTCCTTGCAGACATCGTAACCAAAAAATCCACAGGGAAAGAGTAGAAAAGGTAATATAACAATGACCGGAATCAGAATGCAGAAACGGAAGTAACTTAGGGTATGTCTAACTATGTGGATTTCATAAACATTGATTTGAACATGATTTATCCTCCCCCCACCACACACACACACCAAAAAGAATAAAAATAAAATACACCTTCCTTCCCCAGAAAGGGCGTGGAGATTAAACTTGCAGTACTAGTTAGCCTACCAAACCATAAAAGGACATTCATGATAAGGGACAAGTTGACTTGGAGAAATTGTGACGATCATATCATAAATGGATAAATGATGAAACTTTAACACAACTCACATGATCTTTTACCCAAGCTTACGATTGAACAAACAAAAAGAAAACTGAACCAAGTTTGGCCGACTTTTAGCATGACTGGCATGTAAACAAGAATTATACAAAATAAATAAATGATCTCAAATTTAGATGATCTGGTTTTTACAAGAATTGCACACAACAGTAAATGTATGATTTCAAATTCAGCTGACCTGGTTACTCATACCTTTAACAAGAATTTCGTGTGCAAGTCTGCCCAACTTATCGCTGCATCTATTCATAGAAAGTTCAAACCTGAGATTATCAACCTCACGAAGATAGAGGTCAATTGCCATCCACTGTGATAAAAGTGATACATCTCTAGTAACCTGAAATGAAGACTGCTAAGTTAAACAAAAGTGACAGATACAACTACAAGAGGGAAAATAATAAGGAAAATACCACATTATTGGCTTTAGCCTTTTACATGGGAAATAAGCACCTAATAAATAAAAGGGCATAACGGGCTATGGGTTGCTTATAGTTATCTTGGCTATCAGGCTATACTTCATTTTTAGCTATTTTGATGAAATATTTTTATGAAATTTTGCTGATTACATCATCTATAAGTACGTGGTAAAAAAATCAGATCAAATGCATCTTATAGACCTTAATAACCACTTCAAATTCAATAATTTATAGCCGTTTAACTTTGGACATTTTAGATCAATGCTAAAATTAACTAGTATTGACCTAAAAATTTAGTATGTTTAAAAATAGCAGCAGATAAAAATGCATGTGATTTAGTTTGATTAGAAAAATATAACTTCAAAGTTGCTAAAATGAAGAACCATGGCCAAGATGGATATAAGTGACTCATAGCCACATTATTTCCCAAATATAATCAGCAACCAAGAATTTTACTGATCAACTTCGTCAATGCATTTTTCATCAGAATAAATACCATCTGGCAAAAGGGTGATGGAATTGAAGTCAAAATATGATCAAGATATCATGATTTACCTTCGATGTGACATTTGGATTTCCATCACGATCCCCGCCCATCCATGAACCAAATTTGATTGGAGTACAGGTCAATGGAAGTGGGCGGCCAGTATGCTGAAGAAAGAACACGAACAAGGATGTAGGCACTTTACCGATGAAATATTAATATTATTATATGTAAAAATCCTAATACCTTTTTCAGAGCATTACTGACACGGCGTAAATAGTGAGGTACCGCTTTCCACAGTGACTGCTCAACAATGTGCAAGCCTGTGGGAATCAATCGTTTTCAACTTATCGTAAGTACAACAGTACAGTTTAAGATTATATATCTTAATTAAAAAATGATTTACCAGCTCTAGCTTCATCTACTGGAGTTGGCTTTTGACGTCTCAGTTCGTCAGTTTGCCATATTGATGTTATTTCTCTTGCCTGGTCGACAGAACAGTTAGGTAGGTAGTGAAGGTATCAAATTTTTAAAAATAACAAAAACGTTTGCTAATAAATGTACTAGATCTTCAATCAGCATTTCTTTATCCTCATGGTAGAGATCAGGCCGGTCATTATACTCCAGAAGATGCTGCAATCAGAAGAAGAAAAATGCAGTAACATGATAGAATATTCTCCTGCTACCCCAACCTACAGTTGAAAACTTGAACTTCATCCAAGTACAGTAAAGGCACTATATATGGAAGACAGAAAGAAAAGACTGTACGACCCAAATACCCAATTTCTGTATTTCAAAGAGACCATCATCAACATCAACATCAATATAACCCCAATGCCTCAGAAGAGGCTCCCGCCTAAGCGAGGTAAGGGGGGTCGGATGTACGCAACCCTACCACTGTAAAACAGTGAGGTTGTTTCCAATTGACCCAAATGAACAATTGTTTCAAAGAGACCATAGCGTGAAAATAGAGAAGCAGCACTACACGGCTGCCTTTATCATGTGACTCACGGTAAAGACAAATGTGGATTAACTGAAATGACAAAAGAGAATTTTCAACATGATGGGTATTTCACTACAGTTGCTGGAAATAAATGGAAAAACAATAATTTTGCTCTAGAGGAATACTTTATTTTAACTAGAACAGCAAATTTGAAAGTGTCAAATATATGCAACATAAAAAATGCATAAATCCCATGGAGGGGAGGGAGGGAAGCACACACAATTCTTGACAAGTATTCGGATTCTATGGACTTACCGCAATTCTTATGTGTTTGTATTGCAGGGTACGTCTGTTTATTTGGGTAGGATGTGCTGTTAGCACGATCTCAACTACCTGGAAAAATCCACAACAGTAGAAAAATTTCTCAAGAGAAGTATACAGATTACTCGCTGAAAGTGTAATTAAACAAAAAAGAATTACCTGCTTGCAGACGGTATCATATAGTTGCTCTGGAGGTACCCCACTTTGAATCAAATTATCAAAAACATCATCGCAAGACTTAGACAACCGATCACCACTCCGTGATTTACGAACCCTGACACGATCCAGAAAAACATACGTATTGCAATGCATTCATGTAAAAATAGTAGAGGGAAAGAAGAAAAAGATATACATCTATATTCATATAATCTTAATATTTAAAGTAATCTTTCAAAAGGGTGCCGATACATTATTCAAAGCTAACATAAAACAAGTTCTATTATAATGGTTTGAAAAGGAAAAGTCTCATACAAGTACCCACACAGTTAACATACACGTCTCAATCTACTAAAATATACCTAGTATATCCATTAGATGAGAATTTGCATTGAGCGTTGTGCCAAAGGAATACTTATAAAATAATTGACAAGCAACCAACTCCGCCTATGTGCGTGTACATAGTCTGTCCCAAGCCAGGATAAAGGAGGAGGGTTGCGATAGGTGTTGCAAGCCAGCGTAAAACACTAGCTACTCTCATGAAAATAAAACTTAAAAGAGAATCGTGTTTGGGGTGTCACCCTCTTAGCGATGCGCTACATCGGGCCCCGGATGTAGTGATTCAAAGTGAGCAAGGGTCTACGCATCATTCTCGACAGGTGCGAGCGATAAGGAAGCTAGTCAAGGGATGTCACCACCTTAGTGGCACACTGCATCGGCGCCCGGATGTAGTGCACAAGGAGTTAGGGTCATCGTACTTTACTCAACGGGTGCGAGGGGTAAGAAAGCTAGTTGAGGATAGTAAGATACGCATAGGTAGTTGGAATGTTGGATTTTTAACAAGGAAGTTGAGAGAGTTAGTGGATGTGATCAACAGAAGAAAAGTCAATATTCTTTGTGTTCAGGAGACCAAATGGGTAGGTGAAAAAACTAAAAAAGTTGAAAATACAGGGTTTAAGTTATGGTATAGTGGAAAATATAGAAACAAAAATGGAGTAGGAATCTTAGTAGATAAGAGCCTAAAAGATGAGGTGGTATAGGTTAAAAGGCAAGGTGATCAAATAATTTTGATTAAGTTAGTTATCGGAATACTGATTTTGAATGTCATTAGCGTTTATGCCCCACAAGTAGGTTTGAGCGAAGCAGTGAAAAAACAATTTTGGGAGGACTTTAACATTATGGTGAGAGAGATTCGTAGTGGTGAGAAACTTTGTATTGGAGAATATTTTAACGGTCATGTTGGTAAAGATAGCGAATGGTTTGAACGTAACCAGTGGAGGGTTTGGATTTGGCGTTAGGACCCAAGAAGGAGAAGATTTTCCGAATTTCACTGTAGCATATAGTAGCAAATACTTTCTTTAGGTTTTTTTTTCATTTAGTCACATTTTGTAGTGGTCAACATCGGAGTCAAATTGATTTTATGCTTACTCGAAATCATTATCGAGGATCTTGTACAAATTGTAAGGTAATACCTAGAGAGTGTGTGGTGACTTAACATAAGTTGGTAGTAGTGAATTTTCTCTTTCGTATTGGTGTGGTACGAAATAAGTGTAATATATATGTGAAGATTAAATGGTGGAATCTTAAAGAAAAAAATGTATTAGATTTGGGGATAAACTTATGACAGGGGGACATTGAGATGTTGTAGGAGACACTAATGGTATGTGGGAGAGTATGTCATCTTATATTCGACGAGTGACTAAAGAAGTTTGCGGGAGAGAGTAGAAAATGTAGACTAGATTCGAGACACGTGGTGGTGGAATGATGATGTACAACATGCAATTAAAACTAAGAAAGAATATTATAAGATGTGGTTTAAAGATAAAAATGAAACTAACTTAGAAGAGTAAGTTGACTAATTAAAAAACTAAAAAAGTAGTAAGAGAGGTTGAAGAGGTTGTTTATGAGAATTTATACCAAAAGTTGGGATCAGAGAAGGAAGATGTTGGAATATATAATTTGGTTAAAATAAGAGAGAAGAAAACTATAGACCTTAATCAAGTTAAATACATTAAAGATGATGATAATAACATTTTAGTTAACGCGGAGGATATCAAGGAAATGTGGAGATGGTATTTTGATAAGTTGTTTAATGGAGAAAATAATGACACTTTTGAAGTGGATGATACATTTAGTAATCTAATAAACGTTGTACGGAGAATAAGAGAAATTGAGGTTAAGGAAGCATTAAAAAGGATGAAAGTTGGTAAGACTTTAGGACCAAATGAGATCCCGATTGAGGTGTGAAAATGTCTTGGGAAAAAATCAGTAACGTGGTTAACTAAATTGTTTAGTAGTATCTTTGAGAAAAATAAAATATCAAATTAGTGGAGGTACTTTGGTGCCAATTTACAATAATAAATGAGATATTCAAAGTTGCACTAATTATAGAAGTATCAATCTCATGTGTCATACTATGAAATTGTGGGAAAGAGTAATTGAACACCGTCTAAGGAAAGAGACATGTGTTAGAGCTAATCAATTTGGTTTCATGCCTGGAAGGTCAACGATAGATGTCATATTTCTTATTAGACAACTTATGAAGATGTATAAAGAACAAAAAAAAAGATCTACAAGTGGTTTTTATTGATTTAGAAAAGATATATGATAGAGTTCCAAGAAATGTTATGCGGTGAACCCTAAAGAAAAAGAAGATAACAAAATATGTGAATTTAATTAAAGATATGTACGAATGAGTTAAAACTAGCATTAGAATTTGTGATGGTGTGTCTAAAGTTTTTCCGATTAAGATTAGACTTCATCAGGGTTCTTTCGAGATCCATCTATATATACACACAAGTCTCGTATTGATGATCAATCAAAAAACTCAGGAGAAGAACTACACCTACTCTCTCTTAGTGGGAGATAGGCAGCTTCTCGAATTTCTCGGCATGGAACATCACCCCAACGAGACAACCGTCGTCCCTGACAATGACAAAGGCTTGCGAAACGGAAGTGAAGACTCTACTTGGTTCGGTTAGGGCTTCTTTCACGGTTCATTCTTGAACAAGAATTCGTTCCTTCTGGCACTGGCTCAATTCCTTGGAAAATGCGTACAAGGCTCCAGACGGTAGAAGAAAGTGGTCAGCTTGGACATAGAGTGAACGCAGTCACCCAAAGACCATCTGACCAATTAGTGCAAATTCTTGAATCAGCAAATGCATTAGAATATTCCATTCTTGTCGCAACCCTCAAGAACCGTCCAGGGCACAGCGGAGTAATGAGCTGAGCGAGGGTTATCATCGGATTGGACAATCTTCAATCTGGAATTATCTTTGTGGATGATGTAGTATTAATTGACGAGAGTATGGTAGGTGGGAGAGAAAACTAGAGTTGTGGAGAAATACATTAGAAACAAAAGATTTTAAACTAAGTAGATCTAAAACTGAATATATGAAGTGTTGTTTCAGTATCGTTAATACCGGGGAAAAGAAGATTATATTAGATAGACAAGTAGTGTGTAAAAAAAATATTTTTAGATATATCTTGGATCAATAATTCAAAAAGATGGGGAGATCGATGAAGATGTTAATCATAGGATTAGAGCAAGATGGATGAAATGACGACAAATCTTAGGTATCTTATGTGAAGAAAATTTCACTTAAGTTAAAAGGAAAATTTTATAGAACCGCAATAAGACCTGCAATGTTATATGGTGCAGAATGTTAGGTCACTAAAAGACAACATATACAAAAGATGAGTATATCTGAAATGTGGATGTGTGGCCATACGCGATTGGATCGGATTAGAAATGAAGACATTCGTGAGAGAGTTGTAGTTGCTCCAATAGAAGAGAAAGTTATCCAACACAGACTGAGATGGTTTGGACATGTACAAAGAAGACATATGGAGACACCTATAAGAAGATGAGTATTGAATCGGATCAAAGACATAAAAAGAGGAAGAGGTGGACCACGATTGACTTGGGAGGAAGCGGTCAAAAGAGATTTAAAAGATTGAAATGTTCCTCGAGAATTTGCATTGGATAGAAACGCGTAGAAGAAAACGATTCACGTGTCTGAACCGTGACTCATTGGAATTTCATTTCTTGCCTACTCAACTATTTTGAGATAAAAGACTTTGTTGTTGTTGTAATTGACAAACAACCACGTATTTCACATCAAATTAAGCTGACAAATATGCATCAATGTGGTAGGAAAAACATCCTATCATAACTTAGCATGTAAGATGTCATTGGTTACTATGACATCCTAACATAGTTACCAATGCCATCTTACATGCTAATTGCTAAGTTTTGACCTGCTTGGTAGTATGGGGCTCAAGGGTGTCGTGATTAAAGATTCAAAACAGCTCAGCAACAAAATCACTTGAATGTTAAGTCTGTTTGACAGATCCATGGCTTTATGTCAAAAGTTCAATAAGACGAAAGGGGTGCAACCAAACTGAGCAGATGACCAGTTTTGGTTCAACTAAAAGTGAATGAAATACATGTAATTAACAAGAATTATATGTATTAAAGCACCTGTGATGTGTTTCTGCAACGCCCATAAGATTGAGGTAATGACTAAAAGCACGTGCCAAATTCAGAGCCTCCTCAAGAGACATCTTTGATATGTCTGCAGCTTGTTGCTTTTCCAGTAAGTCTGCCATATCTATAAGCCCCACCGATCTCATATTCACAGCACTCTAATTCAAATTAGACATCATCAGAAACAGAACAGCAAAAAATACCAGAAGCCTTAAAATATATGATATGAAAAATTCCAATATTCCACAACTTCAATAGCTTTTCAACTAAATATTGGAGGATAGATAGTATCCATACAGATCATCGAAGATACGATATCCAAAAATGACGCAGCATGTGTCAAGTGTGTGTGTGTGTAATTCAAAAGACAATCACACCTAATGACATGATGAACAAAGATGTAAAGATCTGCACGCGTCAACAATTACTAAACTCAACCAATCACACAAAAAAACTAAAAGTATAAGCTGAACTACGAAAGTAACAAAATGTTAACAAATCGACGATCAAACATTATTATCTTATCCTTAAAAACTGAGGCCCATAAAAGAAGGGAAAAAACAAACTTCTTGTAACCACAAGTTGACACCCATTTCTCTCTTAACAACTACAATCAACAACTCTTCCACCTTCTCCCACACAATGTCTTCACGTCGAACATCTCACCTTCAACCTCCGACCTCCGATCCTTAGCCAAAACAACCCATTTCAGTCTCCCTCACCTTCCTCCACTCCATCCTCAACTCCATTCTCCTACACCAGCAACATCAGGAATCCCCAAAACCACTGATCCAAGTCTAAATCAGCCCATTTTCCATTTACAAACAAACACTTCACCTTCCAACCAAAAAAAATCCCTTCAAAACCACCGATCCGAGGCCAAAACAGTCGTACCTCAACTCAAATCCAATATCAAACTAGAACACTCCACCACAGTCAACAACAACAGGAGCAAATCAAAACAACTGATCATAATTTCCCTCACCTTCCCCCACTCCAATTCATCTTCAACCCCATTCACCTCCACTAACAACACCAGGAATCCCCCAAAACCACCGATCCAAGACCAAAACGCCCCGTTCTCCACTCCACGACCAGACTTTTCACATTCCACCGATAAAAACAGCGATCCAAGGCCGAAACCGAAACAGCCGTATCTCAACTCCAACCTGAGCGAGGATGCGGTTGCGCTCGAGGATGTCGGCGAAGTGGGGGCCAGTCTCGCGGTGGATGACGTCGTTGAGGAGGCTCTGGAGGAGGCGACAGTCGTCGTCGAAGGCCTGGAAGGAGATCTCCTCCGCGATGTCGTCCGTCGTGTCCGTCATCTCCGACCGCACCAAACCCTAAACCCACCCGGAGAGAGCAAGAAGAAGAAGAAGAGGGAGAAGTGGAGGAACGGAAGTTGGTGATGGTACTGTACTGGATTGGATTGGTTTCTTTCTATCTATATATAATTATATATATCAGTGGGAGGAGGTCACGTGGGAAGTGTGGAGTTGGGTGGTGACGTGGAAAGGCCAGGACTCTGGTTGAAGGGACCAGAACCTACTCACGCTCTTCCTGCGTTTTTGCAGGGAAGTTGTTTTTCTTCGGTAATTAGTAATTACCAGTTTACCACCGGATGGATATTCTACTCCTTCGAGTTGTTTTCATTTTCTTTCTTTTTTTAGTGTTTTTACCTTTTTATTTTACTATAATTATAATATAAAGTGAATATTAAATCATGTAAAACCTACATTTTAATAACTTATTTGAATATAAAGTCATGTAATGACTGGCATTTATGTTTTGAGAAGTGACGATTATTGAATTTTGAATATGCAACATTTGAGCGAGAAAACTTTCAATGTGATGTTATCTCAAAGTTGTTGCCTTTGACTTTGTTGGATTTATCATTGACTTTGCGAGAGGGTTCAAAGTTGCTGCTGGAGAAGAAAATCATGGGTCAACCAGTTGATTTTGTTGGATAAGAATATTGATGGCCTCGAACTAACAAAGTTCTTGATGTTTAGTCTACTGTCTTGGTTTTCCTCTGTTTAGTGTCATTGTGTCTCCCTGTTTTAGATTGTTTACCCTTGCTTGGGAGGGAGCTTAATTAAACTGTTGTAATCCCTACTGGAGGCAAATACTTATTGTACTGTTTTGTAATCCTTTGGAGTGATTTCATGGCAAATAATTTATTTAATTAATCCATCTAACTACTAAAATAAGAAAAAACTTGTCTTGCATGGGTTGTCGTTGACGGTTCCACGTTACCAGGGGTTTGAAGAAAATGTGAGATATTGTAGTACAAAGTTTGGGATTGAAGTTCAATGACTTTCGAAATGTGTACTCAAATGGTATACCCTCACTTTTATTTCGAATCTAAAGGAAGTTCGGTACCATATGTTTTATTTAAATGTTATCTCTTTTCGTTTTAATTTTGTGAGAAGTGTAGTTTTTTTATTTTAATTGCCGTATCGAGACCTAGAGTTTCAAACTTTGTTTACTTTTTCCTTCTACAAACTCTTAAACTAACTTTCAAATGTCTTGGTCTAGAATTACATTCACCCTTTTGAAACTAAGGTAATGCTTGGTTGACCGTAATTAAGGGTGTAATGTAATATGATTATATCATTAATTACATTATCTTGTTTGGTTGAGAAAATTGAAGATCGTAATCACTCTATAATCCAATTACGAATGTACCCTTTCGATATAATTGAATTACCTCATTGGAGATCATAACCCAATTTCGTTGCAACGTAATCAAGTCATTTCAAATTACGTAAATATTATCTTATGGTCAAAATTCAACATTGATATTGTTGGAACTAGTCAGAGCTTCGGCAAACTTTTTCAGGCATTTATCTTTTTTATTAGATTAGAAATTTATTTTTTGAAATACATTGCAACTAAGCAATTCTATGAATATCAACATTACCAAACAATATTGTTTAATTACATGAGATTTAATTTATGGGAATGTAATCTAATAACTTGGAATTAGATTCTATGCAATTCAATTACGACAAACGAAACGTGACCCAATAGCATATCACAATACGAGTTACTCACGAAACACATCATTTTCTCGATGGAAATGTCTAGCTTATTGTCGAGGTGGATGTGAGCCACAATTGAGGTTCATCCAAGAGAGGAAGTCAGCGAGCTACCATTAAGATGGAGGATTAGGAGAAACGTCCCCACCTAATCACCTGTCACCAACTCTACGAAGTTAGTGAAATCATTTTATTTTATCATTTTGAGATTCTTCAAAGATACTCCTATTCTAACCAATCCACGTAAGACACGCCTTAAGTGCTTTTCCGATTGAACATTAACGATTCCCTCTAAATATCATGCATAAAGCAAACAAAAGATAATTCTCCACCCAACCATCTAAAATGGGAGCTACTATTCGTCGACAAAAAATTACTTGAATCGTCCTAAAAATGACATTTTTACTCTTAACAAATCAATTAATACACATTTCGTCTCGTCTTTAAACAAGGTGTTTGACTCAGTTTTACTCACATTCCTAGTACCAACACCACGCAAATGTCTAGCGAAGCACCTGAATCCGGCGAGGTAACGTGGGCGAATTTTTTTCCCGACTCGGGCGTCTGGATAAGCCGCCTCCACATAGGTGGAGGCGGTTTAGCCATAGGTGGAGGCGTGTTAGTCAGACGCCTCCACCTTGGTGGATGCAGCTTAGCCAAACGCCTGTTTTTTTATTATAATTTTTTTTAAATTTTCTGTTAAATTGAATTTTTTCAGGTTCCGTTGCAAGATTTCGGTAGTGATGTAGTAGATTACAGTGAGCTTTTTGACAGTAAATAAATTTTTGTAATGTTTGTTACGTGGTACATTTTGATTTTAATTTGTAATGTTTTTGTAATGTATAATATATCATGTATTTCTACTTATATCGTGTTGTTCTTTTACCGTATTTGATATCTAAATAAATAAGTTGAAGATATTTTCGTGAAAAATAAATTTTAAAAATACAATAGTCAAAGAAATATGTAGAAGATATGTTCGTCAGAAATATATAATAAGAGTACAAAAATAAACATAATCAAATACCAACAAATGTAGTAACAGTGCAACATATAACAAAACGAAAGTAAAAACAAGACAACTACAACTCAACATCTGAATCATGGTCCGAAATGCCCAACTGGTTGTTCCAATCCTCGATGAGGCGATCCCAATCTGTACATGCAAGTCTCGTATCCTCAGTCGGCATGATGTCTCTCTGTCGCAAGAACGGCTGCGTACACCGTATCGCCCTACTCATCCATTGTATGTAAATAAAAATTAACGTACATTAACAATAATAACAAAATATACTTTACAATTAAAAATAAAATTAGATAAACTTACCGCATCGGCACATGTCCTATCCAGTGGTCTCTCCGGTCTCGGAATGATACCGCGTACGATAAGTGGATGTGAGCACCTACCGAACCACTGCAAATAATCTGCAACATAAGTGGAGGGGTCGCGAGTACGACTCAGATCGTCCAAGTGTAATCGTCCTTCTCTCGGAAATGTCCTCCAAACCGATTCCGCGAACGAAACGCTGTGTCTTACGTCGTACATCGTCGCAGTCGCAGACCGTACTGCATGCTCGGGCGTCGGGATGTCAACCGGGATCACCTGAACGTAACCTAACAGACGTAACACGCGATCAGCTAAATAAGGCTCTGTGATATCCCTATAACGAATAACGCCCATAAATGTAGTCCTCGGCACAACTACAGCAGGTTCGGGACCATACGGTAACTACTCCACCTAATCGTTTATACGTAAATAGTAATAAAGTTAAATTTAAATAAACGTGAATGATATATACATTATATACCTACGATGCAGTCATCTGATCTAGCCGTCTACGAATAGAAAGAAGTCGACTCTCGCTCTTATCCTCGGTCCGGACAACCCACATACGCGAACGAGGATGACCACGCTCAACAATCTTCCGCTCACGATGTGGGCGGAAAGCAGGAAAATACTCATATAGCCAAGCTTGCAGCAGTGTAAGACAACTCGTAATCTGACCACAATCAGCACGACTAGATATGCCCAGCTGGCGATACTGATATGCCAACGTCGCCGACCCCTATGAGTACTGACCAATGGTATCTAGGTCCCTCGCCTCCAATAAGTCGCGTGGTCTGACTCTGGAACCGTTCTTGTCGACAAACAAGACGCCGCCTAGCAATAAGAAGAGGTAAGCAGTCATCTGCGTATCCTCAATCCGTGATGGTCGCCCCCGTCTGCAACACTCGTCCACAACATCAATACTAACACGACCGCCACTCCAAAATGAGCTATCCCGACCAAGACCCTCCAGGCTGACACCCAGCAACTCAGATACATATAACTTCAGCTCAAATGTCGGCGCATGCGCACTCACCATAGGACCCTCAACAGGAATGTGCAGAATCTGAAAGACCTCATGAAACATGATTGTCATCTCTCCGAACAACAAGTGGAAAGTGTTGGTGTCAGGCTGCCACCGCTCCATGAAAGCCGAAATCAACGGCATGTCGATGCAGGAAAACATGTTGTACGGCAAGTGACCCAATCCACTGTCAACCACGTTCGCCGTCATATCTTCAGTCATCACTGAACGTCATACCTGCAATGTCGTACAGGCCCTGTGCCGATTATGGCACTTCAAAACCTTCCGATCCTCGTCATCCCAGATGCGTCTGGCGATATAGCCTCCCAAACTCGGAATGACGCTGCCATCTACATGACCCACGTGTATAATATCCGTGACGATCCAAGACTCGTTGATGCATTGCATACATTGCATCATATGTCTTTCATTTAGATTGATTTTATATCAATAAATGCTACTAAGGTATGTGTTTAGTCCTATTTACAGAATACAAGGACCTGAATGCAAATTACCCATATCCCGAGCATAAATGCGTGCAAAAGACTCATTTCTATCATAAAGACCAAGCTCAAGATTATCGGGTTACAAATGGAAATGTATCCAAACATAAAAACATTCAAGATCTAATTACAAAAAAGTCAAGGACTTAAGCACAAAAGTCAAGGACTTAAGCACAAAAGTAGTCAGGACTTAATTGCAAAAAGTCAAGGACCCGAATGCAAATTAAATATTATTTTGGAGAAGTTCTAAAGAAAAATCAATTTGGATCTCCAAATATATGAAGAAATAAATCCGGAGCTCAAGAGAATGGAAAGAAATCATCCATACGCGCAAAGGATGATCAAATCATACCATAAACACTCAGCAAAAATCCGGATTTAATCTGACTTGATTATGCGACGTTTTCGCCGCACAACACCTACAACCTGCGGCGATTCCGCCGCCCCAGAGTCGATCCGCGTCTCCAAATTTTGACCAGTCGTGTCTGGACACGTGGACTTTCCAATGTTATACTTAGGTCCCTTGTAGCAACTATAAATAGACCCGAGAACGATGTTAAAATGGTCCCTTAGCTTATGTTCTAGTTTTTATTCCTTAGTTTAATAAATTTCTGTTGTTTTATTTCTTGTTTTTAGTTTTCTTTTGTAATGTCTCAAGGACCCCTTCTTCCTCCCTCTATGAGTTTCTAACTCCTTCCAAAGGGTGGAGGTGACGGATTTAGGGTGAAGAGAAGATGAATGAATGTTATTATTTTAATTTCGTGTTAGTATATTTTGATTACTTGAGTTTATGTTAAATCATTTATCATGTAATGATTTATAACTAATATGATTTATTATACGTTTCTGAATTCTCTAATCTAAACCCTAAATCTAAACCTCCACCCAACGGAATTCACCTCCTTGTTCTTGTTTTAGTTTTATTTGTTCTTGTTTCTTGCTTTAGATAATAAAAAACCAAAAATCTCAAAAACCCAATTTATTCTTCTCTCCTTCTTTCCCCAATCGAAATCACATTAATAACAAATCTCTCCCTCCTTGTATTCGACCCGTATTTGCCACGTCTTCATTGACGCCGTGCATAGGGGTGCACATGGGTTGGGTTCAACCCGAAACCCAACCTGAACCCGACTGGTCGGGTCGGGTTGGGGAGGGGGTCGGGTCGGGTCGGGTTGGGAAAATCAAAAACCCGAATTTTCGGGTCGGGTTCGGGTTGAGGGGGTCGGGTTGACCCAACCCAACCCGAACCCGATTTTTTATTTTTTTTATGTTTTTTTTATTTTTTTTAATTTTTTCCCAAATAAACCGGTCGACCGAACATCACTCGGTCGACCGAACATCACTCGGTCGACCGTTTCCAACCCGAAAATTTCAGGTTTTCAAGCCACCGGTCGACCGTTTAAGCACCGGTCGACCGAACCCGACCAAGTTTGGGAGAAAATTTCCGAATTCGGGTACAACCCGATCCAACCCGACCCAACCCGAAAATTTCGGGTCGGGTTGGGTTGAACCCAAACCGGTTCGGGTTCGGGTTGGGTTGGGTTGGGTTTTTTCCCAACCCGAAAATTTCGGGTTGGTTCGGGTTGAGGCCCAAACCCGACCCAACCCGACCCATGTGCACCCCTAGCCGTGCACTTGCGGTATAAATTTAATTCTCATCACTCGTCCTCACCCCTCTTCTTCTTCTGAGCTCGGGCGTCTGCAGTGCACGAACTCGAATCACCGGTCACAAACCGGCCACCTCGGTCCTTCCTAATGACGCACTCAGCTGAAAGACCACAATGTCCCCCCGTCCTCGACTGGACTGATGTACCGCCTCCTCCTGTGGCCCCAAGTAATATCGGCCCCCATCGTTACTCTCGTCGAGACTCCTTACCTCATCTGAATCATCCTCGTTGTCAAAAGAATCCCCAGGTGTCTGACGACGACGTAACAGACCTCTCTCTCTCCTAACTGAAGCAGAAATAGCACATGTACGTGGATGACGAGTACCTGACTCGTCTGCTATACTACGTACCGCGCGTAAGGGAATTGATTTCCCTTTTCCTCCACGGTAACCCGATGACTATTAATTCAATTTTAAAAATAAAAATTTATTAATGGATTTACTAAAATAATTAAACTAATTATTAACTTAATAATCGATTTATTTAGCAATTATCACAATTAATCAATAATCTTTTACTAAAATCGTACACAACTAATTACTAACATAATAATCAATTTATTTAGTGATTTATTTATTAATTATCACGATTTATAATCAATAAAAGATTTACTAAATTTAACTCATTATTAACATAATATTCAATTTATTTTACATTTATCACAATTTATAAATCAATTTAAATAAATTCAAAAAATCGGGGCGTCTCCCGCGGACGCTCGACCCAAAAATGTTTTTTTTAAATTAATTAAAATAAACAAGGCAATTTACCAGATGTGTGTAGTCCGGGGTGTCCGTTGGTTCTTTTCTTGGCCTCCGTGACATTCTATTTGGTGAATAAAAGAGTGATATGAAGAGAAAATTGTGTTAAAAGAGTGAAATGAAAAGTTATATAAGTAGAAAGGGTAGATGAGCAAAATGGTAATCTGTTGGGACGATTTAAATAGTTTTACGGCGACGAACAGCAGTTCAGTATAAAATTGGCCCTAAATTTTATATAGTTCAAGCTCCAACGATCGATGTCATTGTCATCTTTTAGCATGGGAGCATAGATCATGCAACCTAAGAAAACCACTTCTATACTTTCGTTGGTCAAACCTTTTTATAAGCCAAGCGAATGGGATCGCTGGATATAAAGTTTTTATTATTTAATACAAGAGTTTTAGGTTAGGATAAAAAAACGATTATACGATCATAAACTCTTCAAAGTTTTTTACGTGGTGTAGCTTATAACTAGCAAGTATCAACTTTTTATGGGTTAATTACAGTTTGTCTCCTAAACTATATCTTGATATCATTTTATACTTCATGAATTTTTAAAGTTCAGATAGTCAAAGTATTACAAAACGAAAATTCAATGGTGCAAGTGATATTAATGTATAATTCAGGAGGTCAAACCGTAATTAATTTTTTTTATACGTGATCCATAACAATCCTTGTTAACTCTTAACAATCATTGTCTAAGATTCATAGCTTAGACGGAAACAAGAGATAATGTTGTTGAGTTTGAGGATTGTTACAAACCATGATAATGTTGTTGAGTTTGAGGATTGTTACGGACCATGTATAATATTTTTGATAGTGATAAGCTACACCAGATTAAACACTTTGAATAGTTTATAGAAAACCCCGAGATACATAAATAAATGAAAAAGACCACCACCATACAAGTTGAGTTAGTTTAGACTCACCATTAGATTTTTAACATATAAGTTGCAAAGTAAGTAATCAGGATTTCTAAGGCTTATATTTGTCAAAGATGATGATAGATTATAGTGAAATTCTGGTTTGGTTTTCAAAGACCAATTGAGATACCAACATTTCGGATTTTTGGTGATAAATTATGGTACCTTGTGTAAAACCAACTTGATTTTGATGAAGGAAATTAGGATTGCTTAATTAACACATTCTTTTGGTACTTATGACTAGATTGTAACATGGTATTCAGGAAAGAGGCAAACTCTTTTAATAATATGATTAATCATTGCTTCGATTTACTTGAAATATGGGCAAGTTCGCTCAAAAGAAGCAAGGAGACGCTGCAACACTATCAAAAAAAGGGCATGTCTTCTATTCACACCAGTTACGCAGGAAACACAAGAAGCTGCGACGACTAACAACTCACCCTTGCCATCGCATAGACAAAATTGGTAGACAGACGGATGACATACTTGTACTCACAACCTTCTGAGAGCGAGATCCTGGAGATTCACGCTTGGCAAAGATAGAAGAGGAAGCTCGAGAGTGACTAACAATATAGGAAGCTAGGAGGCTTGTGACGGAAGAAAAGGAGCCACAATCACAAGTACGACATGCTCCTGTAGCAGGCTGAATCGACTAAGACCTAGTGAATTTCCCCTCGTTGTCAGTTTTATCTATGTTGTTTTACCATGTTTTTTTGTTTACGTACTTGTATTTATACTTTTGGGTGCCTTACGTGCATTGACCACTCTACGCTCTTTTTGTACTTTGATCGTTGTGGCCCGTGAGAATCAAAATTTATTTATGAATGCAACACCTTTATTTAAAAAAAACACTTTGGATTTTTGACCACTTTTAAAATCCTCTCTCCTAGATTATCCTTATAAATTTAGATCCCTTCGACATAACAATGTTTTGAAGAAGTAACAATTCTATCAACCAAACAGGTCGGACTCCAAGCCTACGACCCGCTAGACCCACCAAAAAACCGATGACCCGATTACTTCCCAAGATCCGCGACCCGAACCCGATGAGCCCAGCAGAGCTCGTGCCTCGAAGCTCCACCAATTCATCCATGGCGGTTCCCAAACACGAGTCCAACGCCAAACTCAACCCCGACCCTTCAGACTAGGGTTTGCTCTCCGGTCGTGCCGGAGCGATGGCGGAGGGGTCGGAGAAGAGGTTCCGGGAGGTGATGGACAAGCTTTACCGCTTCCCAAGGCACAACCCGAAGCCCAACCACCCGGCACCGTCTTCCAGGTGAGAGAACGGTGGAACCGACGTGTTTGCTCTTGTTTACGTTTCGATTCGGTATTCGAGAGGATTTTCTGTTGGAAAAGTTTTTTGTTGTTGTTGTTGTTGTTGTTGTTCTGGTTTGGGCTGTTGTGGTGTGGGAGTTGATTTTTTGGATTTGAGTTTTTTATTTGTAAAGATTTTAAAATTTTAAATGTGACTTTGTGGTGTTTTTTTGACTGTAGTGGAGGAGGAGCGAGTTCGGTTAAGGAAGGGAGTTTGCAGATACAGACGAGGTCGGTGTCGTCGTCGTCGATGGGAAGTAGTGCTTGGCCGGATCCGAAGCCCTGCAGGCCGTGGGATAGAGGGGATTTATTGAGAAGACTGGCGACGTTCAAGGCTATGACTTGGTTCGGGAAGCCTAAGGTTCGTTCGTAAGTCTTTTTTGCTTACTTCTTCCTGCAATGGAATTCAAGTTACTTGCCTTTTAAAGGAAGAAATGTGCCATATCGACGTAAGTAGGACCGTAGGAGTAATGTGGGAATCTGTGTGTCTTTTAGCAATGTAAGTTCCTGTTATGGTTGGGTTTTGAAGTGGAATGATGGGGAAGTGGTGCCATTGTATTGCCCTCGACTTAGGTTGGTAGGCATACCTTGCGAGTTCTTGTTTTTGTGTTGAAGAAATTGTATGAGCCTGGACATATGATTATTGGAATTTCATTCTACATGTTTTTTTATCTTTTCATAATAATATGCAATACTTATTGAGTTTCAACTTATTTGGCTTGGCAACCGTTATTCCATCTCTTTATGCTTTCATGGATCGTAAGAATTAAGCATATACGTGAGAACTAAGCGTGTCCACTGTCTACTTTCTTAGGGTTAACCCCCCCCCCCCCCCCCCCCCCCCCCCCCCAAAAAAAAAGAATGTGAACAAAATCACCTTGTTCTAGAATGTAGTGTACACACACCTATGAGAGGAACTGATGATAACCAAATTTTGGCAGATGATATCAATAAGGAAAACTTATGTAGATGATAGCAACATCATAGATACATCATCTTGAGTTTTAGAACATGTTTTTTTCCTATCATTCCATGTATCAGCCTTCCAGCATCCACAAGCAACTCATAATTGAATTTTTATGTAGGTGATAGGACCTCTAAATTGTGCCAGGAGAGGCTGGGTGAATGTAGAGATGGATACACTTTCTTGTGAAGCATGTGGGTCGCGTCTCCTTTTCTCTACCCCTTCCTCATCAGCATTTCAGCAAGGTTTGGGGAATACTATGCTAGTTGTAGCATTACTTGTTATCAGTGTGCAGTCGGCATGTTTTTGTGGATCATTTGGATGTTCTGTTAACACCGGGCTGTTGAAATTGCTTAATAGTTGGCTAACTCATTACTCTTCCCACCATTAGTGTTGTTTTGTATGAAAAATGTATTTATTTCAACATTCTGCTGTTTTTAACTTTTACCATTATATAAGTAGTTGGATAACTATGTCTGTGAGCGACCTTAATACACATGCATATGGACAGTGTCTAAAACATCTTTATAAATGTGCGAAATTTGTTTAGAAATTTAATTGTTCGAGCCATGCTCTAAAACCAGTTGCACAATCTTTCTATTTAGTTTCGTTTATAAAAATTCATATGAAAATTAAAACATGGATAGTCAAGATATTAATCCACAAAAGGATATACTGGGGTTCTGTTTGATAAAGCACGCATGTCTATCTTATTTGGGTTTATTTTCACATCAATTGAGCATGCTCCCATTGTTCGTGCAATCTAAAATAGTGCTTCTTGGTTTCAGTTGAGAAAGCAGCTGCAGTTTTCAGCTTAAAGCTCAACAACAGACACAAGACTCTCTGCCCTTGGAAAGATAATATATGTGACGAGTCATTGGCATTTTTTCCTCCAACACCTGCTGCAGTATTGATCGAGGGCTACAAAAAACGTGCTTCAGCACTACTACAACTCTCTGCCCTTCCTGTGATCTCGTTGGATGCCATGGTGTACGTGAGGAGTACTAAGCTCGACCACTTTTTGAAACAATCATCTAATCTAACATGCACTATAGATAAATACATCACTCTTGCTGATAATTCCAATAACATGACGAGGACAACTGATCAAGAAGCTGCTCCTGCTACCGAATATTTCCAGGTTTGGTGTCTACAAGTTTCAATGACAACCATTGGTTTTGAATGTAGTGTTAATTGTTATGACAATTTACGCAATATTTGCTAGATAAGGTGGGCTTTAGGAGAGTAACATGAATCTTATAATGATGACTTTGACAAACAGTTTCTTTTATTTTGTTATGCAACCCAGGCTGGCATAATGATGTCTGATGTATCGTGGCTTTTGACTTGCTATTTTTTCTTCCTCTGTGTTGTATAACTTGGGTTGCATGGATATTTTGTCGAGTCCATTTTCGAGAAGGTTTGTAACAGAATATTGCTTTAAGCATTATTAGGTTGGTAAAATTAGTTGATGGCTTGACGCTTGATTCCATTCCAAGATGATTTAATGCTTCTTAGGCAAGCAAAGCTTGTCCAGTTAGCTGGGGGGGGGGGGGGGGGGGGGGGGGATAGCCAAACACTAGTGAATCAAGTAAAAAAAACGGATTTGGATTCTTTGCCATGTGCATTGTCAAAACGAAATAGATTATCTTAGAGAAATATTTTTTGCGTGGTAAGGAGCAGGAGTTTTAATATGCTACCTTTTCAAAAAAAAAATAATTTTTTTGATATTATTTTATTATTTATTGCAGATATTATAGATATTATTGTTTATTTGTTATAGTTACTATATTGTATATTGAAGATACTATAAACACTTATTTATTGATGATAGAATCATTATTTATTTTATTGTAGGTATTATTTTTTATTAGATTTTTAAATTTTTTATTTTAATTAATTGTTTTTAGTTTTTTTAATAGAGCAATTTATTGTTATGTAGAAGTGAATCATTTTTTCCTTTATGTATTAACACAGGCACAAAAGCTTATAAGCTTATGTGGGTGGGAAGTTCGTTTTCTCCCGTACTTTGTCGATTGTGAGGCTTTGGGTCAGTCCACTGAAAGACCCAAATCAAATTCCTTTGGGCATGTCATTAGTGAGAAATATCGTGATAATGTAATTTATTCATCTGTTACAAGACCAGTGGAGGCTCAGGGAGATCATGATAATCCACGGTCAGTTGAAAGTCAGTCTGATCCTACATCTGCTGTCTTAGACTGTAAATCCTGTGGGGCCTGTGTTGGACTATGGACATTCAAGTCTGTGTCACGACCGCTGGAAGTTTTTAGCTTATCTGATCTTCCAGATACGAATAATGAGAATGACTCCATCGACAGTTCAAATAAAAGCCTTGGACTTCCGAAGACAGACAATCTGGGTAAACCGAGTTCAAGTAGTAATGAGAGGGATACGTCTTTCAATCTCAAATTGACCATTGCAGGTGGTCTTCCACCAACAAAACAATGTTTCCGACCAAGAGTTTCGTTGCCAATTATCAGTAGACACTTAAGAGCAGAGTTGTGTGGGTCAAATCACTCCCCATTTATTTCTTCAGAGGGTCATCATGTTTCCCACCAGTCAAAAAGTGATGATATACTGCAGCATCAAAATGTGAACACTGATCTTGCAGTTACCTCTGGAGGAATTTCAGAAACATTAAAGCGTAAAAGGAATGAGGACGAGGGTTCTAGTCTTGATGGAGGTGGCCTCACAACTTATCAATCGAGTGGCATTTTTAGGGTGGATGATGTGCCTAATACCAAAGAAACAGATGCACCAACAAACAGTGGATTACAAGACTTAAAAGAAAGAGTTACTGAAGAGAATTTGGTTTTCACAAATAAAAATTGTAAAGAAACCTTAGAAAGAAGAGGAAATAATTATGATGAAAATGACAACCTTTCTCAGGACATTGGAAATGCAGGGTTGGTTGCTAATCCAAATCCAACCATTGATGATAAACAAGATGAAGTCACCGGTATTGAGAGGGATAGTTTGTCTGGAGGTGACGCTTCATGTCAGAATATTAGTAGTAAGGGTGTTTCGCGTCATCCTTTAGATGTTGTATCTCCTTGTCCAGCAAATGTAGCTCATGGTCTTGACAGTGGTGAAAGCATGACCTCTGAAAAAATTGAGGGGAATTTGAAATCACAGACGTCAGCAGATATAGATATAGGTGGCAGTAATGTCTACAAATCAAAGAAGAAAACCTCTTCACCAGTCAAGGATAAGTCGATTGTAGCCTCTGGTGAGTTAACTTTTTATTTCTGCTTAAATTGTTAACTCATGTTAATTACAGATGTATATGCTTGTAGACAGTCAAGGACCCTTAGTGGAAAATGAGAGGTTATGAATCCAAATCCCGTTAAGTATCATTTTTTCTTAAAAGAAAATGTTTTAACCAAGAAAATCATTTGCATGTCTGTGTAGTCTAAAATGTAGAATATGTCAATATTTATGGGAAATATTAAAGAGTTGATGTCCCTAACCATCTCAGATCTACTCCTATGTGATTGTTTAGAAGCTTAATTGTCCACTAATTCCTTAAGGGACTTTCCTTTGAACGTGTTCTGGAGACAATATTCCATGTAGAAACTTTTGCCAGAGCAAATAACGATGTCTGTTCCCTTTGTGTATCTTGTAATTCCCATAAATATTACCGCTCTTTCTCATGAATCATGATGTCTTGAAGCTCCTTTTACTTCTTAATGTCGCATTAAGTTAAAACTCAAAGAGCACTCGAAACATCTTTACATGGTTTGTTTGTCATATACATTGTACTTCGTTGACCTTTCACTCTTCTAACGTTTTCATGCAATTTCATCTGTGGTCTGTTATGTTTAGTGTTGAGATTCTCAGACTTTGATGATATAACAACTAATATGGTATACATTCAACTAGTTACTTTATTCGTGGGTACGGAAATTGCCAGAAGTTCCTGTGAATTGTATCAGACTATCAGTAATTTAGTATCACCTTAAAGGGAACTGTCATTGGTTGCACCACAAATATACGTAAAAAATTACCTTCCATGTCTGGCCCATACACTAGTTGCTTAACTCTGTTATTAGCATCCTCGGTTCATGGATACCAGGTTTTCACTTTTATACCTTCCCCTTCAAAATGTACAAGTTAAATGTAATTAATCCGGACTCTCATAAGTACATGCCTCCTGTAAATTTCTTGTTACTGTAAACATCTTTGTAAGTTGAATGTCCGATAAAAAATATATTTGTAAGTTGAATACGATTCTCATGTCTGGACTGTATGCCTGAACCCTATCTCTGAAGCTACCTGTTGTAAGGAAATGTAATGCTAGTTAAATTTATTAAGTATTAACTGTTATTCAGGTCAAAGTAACATCTAAATGTTAAATGCCTGACTTGATCGTTTGATTCAGGAGAAGATCTTGTTTCAATGCAGTGGAAGAGTATAAAAGAGTTTGATCCCATTAGACAGCACAGGCCGTTTTGCCCCTGGATATCTCCAGAGGACGGTGGAGGTTGGCCTGGGTGGAAATTGACATTAGCTGCTTTAGTTCCAGAAGAAAGTTCCCTTCCTTCAGTCAAGAACTTGCCCTCCAGACCGTTGGATGAGGTGGGTTGTCATTTCCATTGCCGTATGACAATTTTCCTTTTGTAGTTTCAAGATTGTAGTTTCAGCTGATGGTTATGTTTTTATTGTAGACTGATGATCCTGAAGTCTCCGTGCGAAACCTTTTTACAACCCCACCATCAAAAAAATCGAAAAGCAGTGGATGATCATGCCATTTAATTGTGCCTGGTAAAATTGATACTTCAAGTGCTCCAAACTGAAACTCTTATCCGTCCAGTTGCCTGTGCTCGGAATTACCTTGCAAGTTGCAAACTTGAAACATGGTGCGGTTGTGCCATAATGCTTTGTTTTCCTTAATTCGGAATGAGATTGAAATGGACAAGATGTTGCAGTGTTGGAACTGGGAGGTCGACAACAGCGTTGTCACATCATCGGTTGGTTAAGTGAAAGTGCCGAAGAAGAACAACAAATGCCTCGTATATCCAATTCGTATTCACTGCTATGTGGGGTTGTTAAACTTGACAGAACATATTCTTAAGTCTTGCAAATGCATCTAATCAGCAAATTCAAAATATGTAACGATATAATGCATCAGAGAATTTTTGTTTTTTTGTACTTGCTAGAGTTGCTATCTTATTGCTATTTCACCGAGCGGTTTATCCAGACGTCTCCACCTATGTGCATGCGTGTTAGTCAGACGTCTCCACCAAGGTGGATGTGGTTTAGCCAGACGTCTGTTTTTTAATTTTTTTTAATTTTCTGTTAAATTCAAAATTTTCAGGTTCCGTTACAAGATTTCGGTGGTAATGAAGTAGATTACATTAAGCTTTTTGACAGTAAAGAAATATTTACAACAATCGAGGAAGTTTGTAAATGGGCGAAACAAGTTACACTAGGAGTCGGATTTTTTTTGGTTATATCATCATACAAACCGAAAACAGATAACCGGATGGATTGTTACCTCAGATGTGATCGCAGACGTGAGATGAGTTTTCGTGATACAAGTATTGCACTGCGAAAGAATACGAAAAGAAAAGGTTGCGGTTGTCGGTTTTTGGTAAAAGTGGTGGAGCGACGAGATCGTGATGGATGAGTCATTGTTTCTAGTAGCATCTATGGGCAGCACAACCACCCACTGACAATTTATTCAGAGGGTCACCGACAGGTCAGCGGCCTTAGTGCTGGGGCAAAACAAATTGTTCGTGATATGACAGAGGCACAAGCAAGACCCCGTAACATTTTGTTGGCGGTAAATAAGAAATTTCCGGACGATAATCCGAATCAAAGACACATTTATAACTTCAGAGAATACATGAGGAGGGCGAAATCTGAAGACAGGAATCTCGCGCAGCAGTTTCTCAGGGAGGCAGTGCAACATAAGTATTTGCATTGGATTGTGGCAGATGAAGAAACTAATGTCCTCACTCACGCATTTTTGACACATCCGACTTCAGTTCAGTTGTTGCGTACATACCATTCGTAATCTGTATGAATTCGACGTATAAGACGAACAAGTAGAATATGTCTTTGTTTGAGATGGTTGTGGTTACTCCAACAAACACGAATTTCCTCGTCGGATATGTGATTTTGCAGGATGAGACCGGGTCTAGTTACCGGTGGGTGTTGGAGAGGTTGCGAGATCTGTTATTGGATATTGTTAGCCCGACTGCAATAATTACGGACCGAGAGATGAGTCTGATGCGACCAGTGGCAGAAGTTTTTCCCGAGTCTGCTCATTTACTATGCACCTGACATATCAACAAAGACGTGTACAACTACGCATACCACGTATTCGGCAAGGAGAAGCAACTCGCAGAGAGTTTTAGGCGTGGAAGGTGGAGGAGAGTCATGCTTTCTGATTCACAGACGGATTGTGATAGAGCAGTCCGTAATCTGAAAGATTCTTACAACTTCTGGTCAGTGCTGACGAAGTATGTGGAAGACACGTGGTTGTTGCATAAGGAAAAATTCGTGTTGAATTGGACGAATCATGTTTTTCATTTCGGCAACACTACGAACTGCATGGTGGAAAGTGCACATACGATTCTGAAAGAGTGGATCACTACATCGACTGCCGCTCTCGACACTCTTTTCGACCACGTGAACTCGGCTATTGAAATGCAGGTGACGAATGTTCAGAACTTTCTTGAAGATTCGAGACGTCAAAATTTGGCACATTACATAGGTCATTTGTTTCAGCATATAAATGACCGAGTTTCGCATCACTGCTTGTCGTTAATGACTCAGGAGTTGAAGAGAATGCAAGACTTAAGTGATGAAGTTGAATATCGTTGTGGGTGTGCTTTCCTGACAACACATGAGATTCCTTGTACCTGTATCATGTACGAGTGTTTGGCGTCAGGTGATGGAATTTATTTAGAGCAGATTCATCCATTCTGGAAAACACTTGTTATCGGAGAAGGAGTCCAGATGTCAGAGTTTGTTGATCAGTCAGCACAAGACGTCGAATATTTTCGGAAGCTAGTGGATGAGATCTCAGAGAGCGACCTTGCAGTAATTCGTAGTGCCTCTCGTATTTTATACGAACAGTTACACCCCGATCAGTCAAACTATGGAGAACCCGAAGAAAATATTAAGGTACGAGGTCGACCTAGGGGAAAGTCGACACGTCGGGACCGGAGTGCCTTCGAGTATGCTGAGCGAGGTCGTGGTCGGTCTGACAGTAGTGGTAGCCGGGGTTGTCGTCGGTCTGACAGTAGTGGGAGCAGAGGTTCCTGCGGCCCTCTCGTTGGGTCGGGCGTCTCCCGCGAACGCCCGACCCAAAAATGTTTTAAAAAAAATAATAATTTAAATAAACAATGTAATTTACCAGATGTGAGTAATCCGGGGTGTTTCTTGGTTCTTTTCTTGGCATTTGAGACATTTTATCTGGTTAATAGAAGAGTGATATGAAGAGAAAGTTGTGTTAAAAGAGTGAAATGAAGAGTTATATAAGTAGAAAGGATCGAGGGGCAAAATGGTAATCTGTTGGGACGATATAAGTAGTTTTACGACGACGAATAACAATTCTAAAAAAAAAAACACCCGCCGTTACCGTGGCTTATCATATATACCCCAAATTTCAATGTTGTTTCGCCAAGACCTTCGAGTCAAACAATGATTAAGGTGCGGACATGTGGTGAACTTGCTCGTACCTGCCGCCTCTACCTTTGTTGGCAATAAAGCGAACATTTACTCATATAACAAAGTTGTAGATGTCTATATATAACACTATAACAAAGTTGTGTTTTCTAGACGAACAAATCCGATCGAAAAAATTAAAAGGTATTTCAGATATTAGCCTTTAACACTATAACCAAAGATACATTTCAGATATTTCGTGTTCTTTTAGGCTACGTTTGAGAACCTTGTTATTTTGAAAACATAGATATGTAGTTGACATTTGAATGTAGCAATATAGTGGCATTTAAATCATCAGAAAAATAAAAATAATGGCATTTAAATGGGTGTCAAGTGTCAACTCTAATAAATGATATGCCATAGTTGCAACTTGCAGGTGGGAATTATATGCAACACGTGCAGGATGAAATATTGGCTGGTAATAATACCATATGAAATTATATATACGTTTATACGCGCACGTACATGGACAACACTAGTTACTCAATAACATAAACATAAAAGTAATACGTGTACATGTGTATGTAGTAAATGTCTACCTTAAATATTGTTTAATCTATGCAGGATTAAATGTTATTTTGTTGGATCACGTCTTTAATGCAACATTCTTCTTATCAATAATCCAACACCAACCTAGATCCAAACCCAAACCCTACAAGATATATAAATATGAGTCTAATCTAATATGTCTAATCTTTAGAGATTTCCTACTTTAGAAGTGTCTATATTACTACGAAGATTTCTAGAAACTTCGACTCTAGAAACTTCAACACAGATATTTTCATTACAAAACTTATTTTTGACAAAAACATACTCTATTTATTTGCACTTTTATTTGTTAAGAAGTATTGGAAGTCATTGCTCCTCAAATCAATTATGATCTATTAAACGGAATCAATATCATTAATACCTTAATGGGCACTTGTTTTTTTTATTTAAATGTTGTTGAATGAAGGTGGTCGATAATAGACTATTGGGGGCCCAAAAATCCTCTTATATCTAAATAATCGTAGACAGCCACTCTTGTTTTCCCGTTTAACATTTGTCTCTCTCTCTCTCAGCATTTCAATCCAAACGGACGAATTAAAAGATTTCTTCTCGCCACCCGTAAGATAAATGAAAATAAAAAAGATGTTCATATGTTTTGCCAAAAAAAAAGAAGAAAAAAGAAAAGGAAAAATGAGAAGATGTTTATGTGAAACTATGATAGCATTAGCATGTATATAGCACCAAATACACCACAAGTGAATAAGCCATAATAGCTTGGTGGCTTATATATCATGCCATTGGAATAATCCAATACGACATCGTTTGTTTCCATTGTCATGTTGGATTAGTTTAATTAAGCCACCATGGCCACTGACTTAATATAATTGGGACATGCACCTCCATAGTTGTCAAAACCAACACTGTACGTGGTTGGGCATCCTAATTGAATACATGTGATAATGTTGATTATTTGCTAAACAAGTTCACGTACACTCACGACCGAGCTCCACTTGATGATATTTGGAGTTAAATGCAGCAAACCGAAGACATCATTAATGCTTCATTAGTATTATTCAATATTTTAATTTCCAGTGATTAGTGTTTTGGCTAGTTGCTTGGCAACTATCAAGCTAATATGTTTTTTAATGGTTGTTTTAGTTCTTTCAATCAATGTAAGTGCCCCCTCCTCATTTATTGTTGAGCCATACTTCTTTGAGCTTCATTAATTGCAGGTTATTGAACTTACGGCAGGCAGTAGTGAATCCAAAGTAGCCGGCCCTTGATATAATTAAAATTTTGGGTTATTACTTAAATTCTACGTAATACATAAATTCCATGTTCAATTGCATACAGATGTATATTATCTTAGGCTTTAGCCTATGACAGAACTATATTAGTTGAAGCGGGGGACCTAATGTAACTACTAATTAACTATCCTTCCCCAGGCCTGCATAGAGCATTAGAGCTTGATATCTAGTCCATTATTCATTAACAACTACGTTCATAACATGCCACCGAAAATTAATGAGCCTTAAAAATTCTTAATTAAGCTGAAGGTTGATATGATATTGGACCCATATAGCTTTCGCCTTATTTTTCTTACTCGGACAATGTGAGACTACAACGAGAGGTGTTGTAATATATCTCTATTGAATGACTGATGCATTCATCATTTTTATCTCTTAAACTTATATCAAATGACTTCCAAACTTTCGACGTACATAGATAATATGAATTATGATTCATAGATCAAATCTATCGTTCGGATTGTCCATTCAAAATTTAAATTTGAACTTATTATCAATGGCAAATTTATGTCAAAACTCATCATATAACAATTGCAATTAAATTCTATTTATAAGGAATTGAAAGATCTTAACTAGTTTTAATTATTGAGGAGTTAAGTCATAGTTAATTAAGGGAACTCGGACAGTAGCATCAATTAATTCACCAAAAATTAACAATAGAAGACACCACTTGCAGGTGTCATAGATCTGTAATTAACCATGGTGACATATAGGTGGGGAGAATGCTTCGTTAAAGTTTTTAGTAGAAACTTAATTTAAGAGGGTGCATATATAGTTACATATGCATGCATTGTACATACTGTGGCACCTTAACATCACAAATTATATATAAAAAGCTAGATCAGCTCATCTTATAAGTGAATAAAGAAATTCAATCCTAAGTCCATGTTCGAGCTAATTTTGGCTAAAAGATCTTATTTTTAATCAGGTTTTATTAGAGTTACTTTTAAAGCTCAATGGGACGATCAAAATTGGATGAAGTATAGAAACTTACAGAGATGCCACTGTTTTCTTTTATAAATAATATTGATTTTTCAATATTAGATATTTTTAATATTATGATCACGTTGATGATGAACTCGAGCTTGATTTTTCAGACCTCACTCCTCAGTCTACTCTCTGATATACCGATATCTAAGCTCGATTTCTTTTCATCGACTATATGTAATGTAATATTGCACTCTTTGGTCTTAGTGATTCTTCACAAATCCCGATATATATAGTTTTTTTTTCTGAACTTCTTCTCTTTGTTGTATGACCAATTAGAGTCTTTGGAGTCATAATATTGCTTCACCAGTAATTAATATGCTTACAACATCTGCAAATGATAGTGTCATCGCCTTCACTGCTTGTTAGGTCGTCAAGATATTGCTTTGTGTTAATTGATGGGGAACCCATGTCTTCGAAGTGCACTTAACTTCTATCAACAATTGATCAACCCTAATAACTATATATCGTGTAATAAACGCCTTTTACTTGATACCTAGGTCCATATATATAGTATCTTAGAATCCTCTTGATCACTGTTAAAAAGTGGGAGTAATTACCAAGTTCGATCATTAACTTAGACATGCATGACGCTGACCCAATCTTTAAGATTAGTCTTGTATCAGCGTTCGAGAAAGGTTAGTAATATCTAGTGCAAATAAGGCCTTTGACGTCGTTTTCTGGAGTTTCACTTATGTATTAATTAGAGACGTGGATATTGGCACTAGCAACTTTCATTTAGTCAGGTATTTATTTTAGATATCCTCGATCCTCAAACTTATCTTGTGAGACGAATATCTCTTTGATTCATTATCCTACTTGGATTCACAAGGACTTGTTACTCTGAGAAAAATCATCTTATATATAATATTCCTCAATCTACTTGCTTATGATCTCCTAAAGAAGTACTTGTAAGGAGTTTGCTTAATTAGTTGTTACGTACGTACTCAACGTCAATGTTTTGCATGTTATTTTAGATCATAGTTTGAAATATATATATATTGCATATTTTTTAATGAAGAAAAAGTAATAAGAATTCACAGACTGAAATAACCAAGTAGTTTCTGCAAGAAGAGAAAGGATTTGTTATTCCACTATCTCAATATTAACTAAACATATATCAATTATTACGATATTTCAATTGCGTCAAAGGAATCAGCTCCTAACATTACAAAACAATACAAAGGCAAAAAGTACACTTAAGTACAACAAGAAAACAAAATCTACAAGACTAAAGCATCAAAACTTTGGCATTTCCACGTGACTAGCGTGACATATATATATATATATATATATATATATATATATCTTCGATTTTTATCTTTTTCCCCTCCAATAGTATCGTATTCTTTCAGCAATGATATTGTTGTTTTGATGAGTTCAAAGTTGTGTCCTTGTGTGATGACAAGATTGCATCAATAGCTTCCTTCACTTCGCCGATCTCCGGCGTTCTTCCTCCATTTGCAGGCCAGAATTCATCGGTTGCCAAAACCTATATCAGATTTCCAAAATGAATACATTTTTTTAATATTTCTTGATTTTTAGCATAACCACTTGTGGGAATTCACTAGCTTTAGTTCTCACCTTGACTTGCAATTGGAGAAACTTTACATAGCTTATGGCTTTCTCTAGCATGGTGACCAAATCCACCTGAGCAATTCATATTTTTAAGAGATCAATGATTTAGTAAAAAAATATAATAACGTCCAAATGATACATTATGATATGACTATATGATCTAAGATCTATTAGGTTAGGAAACCCACCTTTGTGCCGTTTGGTACAAGATCTTGCAAAGTTTTGAGACGCTCACTGATCCTCTCCCTTCGATTCTAAACAAAACAAAAAGATAATACAAGTTAGCAAATAGATAAAACCTATGCTTATACATAATTAAGTAGATTTAATATTTGCATGTCAGGAAAAACAAACCTTGGCAGCAAGACTTTGAGGGTCCTTGGCCACTGTTGGCTTATTTGGACTGCTTTGGGCACCAAGGCACTGCCTCTTGTAAGTTTGAGCATGATCATTCACATCCTACAATACCACAATTATTAACATGATCAAAAGCTTGTTTCTTTACCTTCTAAAGTTTATTCATTAAGAATTATACAAACGTTACAACCTAGAAAGTTATGTAGAGATCGACATACCATGTATGAACGCTTTCTTGTCCCACCGACCGACCTTTCGCTTTTGCAAGGACTATCGCCTTCAGAGTACATCCAATTAGACTGATCCTTCCCAAGGCAAGCCATATCCATCGGAATCCCAACGGAATTCCAATCGAGAACATTGGAATTAATTTGATTTTGTTCAAGCATACCGGCAATCAAGGGGTAGGCTTGCAAGTGGTCGAAGCTAAGCATGGATGAGTTAGAATTAGTGTATGGGAAGTTGCCTACATTCTCAAAACTGAGCATCATAAGCTCGCCATGAGTTGGAGAACTCATTGATCCAACCTCGAATTCCCCAGTGCTTGTTGAATTGCTAGAATCAGAGAATGTCGGCAATTGGGAGAGAGTAGGGTTACAATTCATCAACGACTCCATGCCTTCAACCTCCATATTCATGTTGTTATCATCCATGAGACTAAACAAAGAGGGAGAAAAGTAGTCTCCACCACCAAGAAAGTTGTCATGAAACATGTTGGCATGACTAAAATCAGCAAGTGCCATAGGTGTAATGTGAAGAACTAAGTAGTTCAAAGAGGAGATGTGATGAATTGGATGTGGTACGTAGGTCGCTAGTAACTAAAAAGAGGAGGTTTTAATGGAGGGTTCCAATTTCAAAGTTGGGTAGGCCTAGGGTTTTGGATATAGATCGAGGTGGAAGGGAGTTATGTGTTTTGGAAAGCTAAGCCTCTAAGAAAGAAGTTTGAGTGCTTTGTCTAGAAAGTGGTGTAGCTTATATAGCACTCATGCATGGGGAATGATTTCTCCAGTTTATGGACACTAGCAATAATTAAGTTGGAGAAACTCATGAATGCTTGGGTTATTAATGACTGCAAATTAAACATGTAAAGTCAAACGTTAGATTATTGGATTTCCTTTAAAGCCTCTAAACAGAAGGATCATGTAAGGAGAATCCAAAGAGAATATACCTATTGAGGACAAGCAACAAATATGTTACATAATTTAGGGCCTCAGGCTTCATTGACTCAGTGTATCTACAAAACAAATTCATTTCACGAGTTCTTCATAGTTGATTGTTAGAGACAATTCTTGTTATAATCTACAAACTAAACCATAGTTGATAGTTAAAATACTAAAGTTTTTACTTCGCCTTTTCCTCATTTTATTGCTATAACTTATGTTGTTTTAGCGCTTATATACACAATCTTACTTCTTCCGAAATTACCATCTAACAGATTGTCCCATGTATACAACTCATATTAGTTTACATGCAAGTGGGCATCTAACTTGACACTGTAATAAAGATGTTTTCTTGGGAAAAGCAGTTTTATCTTGTGCATTGATATGGTTGTTTGATAATGTTCCCTATGGTTAGCTTGGTGCAATCAATAGTTTCAGAAACATCCTAGCTACACCAAACACCAACACGTTTGCTCTTGTAAAAACTTGGTCCTTGGGATCTACGTGGTTAATGAGGTTGAAAATGTGATGACATATTGGTTACTTCTTTTTCTGTAGAAAATATCAACATATAATATTAGAAAAAGAAGGCACATATTAATTACAATATTGTCTAGAAAAAGAAGGCACTTCATGTTGGTGTTATCCACTGGGTTAACATCATGGCGATTAATTCAAGTAATTAAGATCCATTTAAGGGTACGATATTATACAATCATTACACGTGGTAATTAAGGACTCCTTCGTGCATCATAACAATTAACAAGAGATATTTGAATTGGTAGCCTATGAATAGGTCTTGAAGTGTCAAGTATAGAACTTAAAATTTGAAAGTTAATCTAGTGCAGCATATTAATGGAAGTGAATTAATTTTGTATTAGTTATGGCTGTTGGAAACCACACGCTTAGTTGGATCAAGCACTGGATTTTCAAAATTTCGGGATTTGTTTCTTTCGAAGGGATGCCAATGATGATGACTTTAATTCAGTACTTGGTCATAATATTTGAAATCACTAACTCAGGAAGACGTTCATGTGAGGTGAGACGTTACCATAGCGAGGACTAATGTAATAGCGAGCTAATTTGATCTTGAATTTTAAATTGCTACAAAAAAGAATGGAAAAGAAGTAGGGATGGTATTTCTAAACAACAGAAGACATATCCATGGTTAAATTTTCATTTTTTTTATCTCGTACGTTTGCATATTAATCAAGTTACATAATTTTTGACATATATAAATTACACATGCAAATGCTCTAAAGTGACATTACCGTTAGATAATGTTGGATGATATCAACTCAAAAAATTGCTTTTCTGCAACGTTATCGTGCGGCGAAAATAGCTTTGACAACGTATATTATTGTTTGATTTTTTTCTCTCCATGAGAACTACCATGCCACCATTGCCATGCATTGGTAGATGGAAAATATATATCACCATACGATTTGTGTTGGTCACTATCTATTGTTGATGTAAGGCTAGAATACATCATAATGACATTAGTAATCAAACCACAAATGCAAAACAATATTTAGCAAAAAAAGAAAAAAAAGACGAAGATATATATATAGTACCCTTCATGCAGGCAATACCAATAATAGTAATCCGATAGCCGGATCGATCGTCGTAGACTTAATGTAATAACCTAATCTAAAACATCTTAATTAACTAAACCTAAACCTAATTAACCCTAATTAATCCTGCATGGAGAGGTGGAGGTGTTGGACATGTGGAGATTGAGGTGGATGACTTTGGTTGGTTAGGTTTTAGGTTAAGTGTGATTGGATGAGGTGTAGGTGGATTTGTTTATTTAAGGTGATGTTGTAAAGAGATAAGGGTTTGGACGTTTTCTTCATCATTGCCTGTTATCAGAGAGTGAGAGGAGTGATTCGGAGCAGAAGAAGGAGGAAAGAAGAAGGTGAAGTAGAAGAAGAGGAGAAGAAGGAAGAAGAAGAGGAGTGAAGTGATTCAAGCTCGGGAGACTTCCACAACCGTCAAAAAGGTATGCCAAATCTTCAATATAACTCACTTATGCCTTGTGAGTGTTGGGGATCGACGTTGGTGTCGAATTCCCCGTCGGAATTCAACCAATTCAGAGGTTGAAGACGACGATCGGTCGACCGGTGCCTGTGGGCAGTCGACCGATCCTATTATTATATTGATGTTTACCCGCGAACGGTCGAACGATGTCGTTAGACGGTCGACCGTTATGCCAGATTTGTGCGGGAAAAAGGGGATATGCTGTTATCGGTCGAACGGGACCACTTAGCCGGTCGACCGAATAACGATGAGAATGGGTCGGTTGGGGATTTTGACTTATTAAACGGTCGAACGTCCTTAACCTTGTTCGACCGATCCATTCGATGCTAAGTCGGTTGGGAGCTTTGACCATCAAAACGGTCGACCGCTCTTCAATTCTCGGTCGACCGACTGAGCATTTAATTAAGCGGTAGAGTGCTTGTGTTGATTCGGTCGAACTGTATTTCAGTTCCGGTCGACCGAACGAGACTTGGGCAAAATATTGAAAGTCCTGTTATCGGTCGAACGACCCCTTGGTTCGACCGGTCGGATATATATATTATATAAAATGGTATAGCGTAGACCTTCCAAACGGTCGACCGCTAGATGACTTTTGTTCGACCGATTGGTCGGTATTTCGGTTGGCGTGGTTCGACCGGTAGAATTGTTTGTACAGTACTGTGTACTGTGTGGGGGACCGGTCGACCGGTGTGCTTGTAGCGGTCGACCGATCTGCCGCAGGTTGGTGGATTTATCCACACGCGATCCGTCGATGTCAGGTCGACTACCGGCTCCGAGGCGACGGTTGATTACCGGCTTTGAGAGCTACGGATTTCACCTTCGACGAAGGCGTATTATTGTTGTACTTTTTCCTCTCTTACCGAGCGGGGTGTGAGGGATGTGTACCGTAAACCTTGGGCAGTTTGCGAGGGTTTAGCGGTAGGCCGAGGATGTTCCGGCAGGGTGCGCGCTAGGCGACTCTTGGGGGAGCAGCGGCTGTCGTCTGACCCGAGTTGTGTATTCGGCGGGCTGACTCGCTCCTTGGGTGCGGCGTGTACCGGGGGTTCCTTCCTGCACTTTTTGGGGAGCAGTGGTGTCGACTGACCCTTGTGAGCCAGCGGTGGACTGACTTGACCCTAGTGGCAGGAGTGGTTCAGTGCCGCGGAGGCGGTGAGGGCATTATTGTGGGCCCGAGGCGGATGATCACGTGCATAGCATTGCATTGTCTTTAATTCCTTTTTATATTTTTAGGAGGTTTGGTATACGGGGTTCCTGCAGGGAACTCAGGCATGTTTGTTTGTTTTCATTTCAGGTAGCGAGCAGGTTTAGAGTCAGGTGGTGACCGAGGACGGTGCCCCCGGGATTAGATCCTGTTCTCTTTAGTAGCTTCTTTTGTTTGAGGTAGTGATTACATGTACATTCACTTTTGTTGTAATCACAGTTGACTCGTTTATATAGTTGACTTCCACGTGGGTCTGTATCTTATATATTTTATATATATGTTAGTTTGTTTTCCCGTGACGTGCCCTGTGTTGACCGTTGACGGTCCTTATTATTGTTTAAATTTTCCGCTGTTTTCGGGTACGTTACAATTTGGTATCAGAGCGTTGATCTCGGCGTACTTGTCCAAAGAAACCACCTTTGAGTTAGGAGTTAGGTCTAGAGGATCATGCATGCACAGATTATATTGATATTGTCTTGTTTCTTTTGGCAGATGCCTCCTAGACGGGGGAAGGCGGTTGCCCATACTCGCGGTGAGAGTGAGACTGCGAGGGATGAGGCTTGGGAGGATGAGCGTCGGACGTTGTTCGATACGGTCAGACGTCTGACAGAGATGCTACAGCAGCAGACAGCACAGACTGGGCAGACGGGGACTGGCGTTATGCATGACCGGTTTATGCGCCAGCATCCGCCTACCTTTCTGGGGCAGTACGACGCAGAGGCTGCGGAGGAGTGGATCTTCACGATGCAGAAGATCTTCAGTGCTATTGGTTGTCCTCCAGAGGCGAGAGTGGGCCTGGCTACTTATGTTTTGGGCGGTGCTGCGTCCAACTGGTGGAGGTCCACATCTGCAGTGGTGTTTGCGGACAGAGATGATATAGCCTGGGAGGAGTTCGTTGGCGAGTTCAACGAGCAGTATTTTCCGCAGCATGTCCAGGATCAGAAGAGGGAGGAGTTTCTGAGTCTTCAGCAGGGAGACATGACCCTAGCAGGCTACATCGGGAAGTTCAACGCCCTTGAGCGTTACTGTCCCGAGATGTATGTTACACAGGAGCAGAGGGCTGGGAAGTTCGTCCGGGGGCTCCGGAAGCAGTTGAGGACGAAGGTGCTGACACACATGCCGAGCACGTTGGCCGATGCAGTGAAGAGTGCCTCTGTTCTTGATCGTGACTACAGGGAGAACTACCAGGATGAGAGGAGGCCATTAGGTAGGTTCTCTGGGAGGCCAGGAGGTCAGACTGGAGGGAATCCGGGCAAGAGGCCCCGATACGAGGGAGCAGGAGTTGCAGTACCACGACCAGAGCCTTGTGGTACTTGTGGGAGGTTTCACTCCGGGCCGTGCTTCACCCCCGGAGCATGTCATGGGTGTGGCCAGCTGGGTCACTTTATCAGGAGCTGTCCGAGCCGAGGAGCTGGGCCGAGCAGACCACCGGGTTTACCCGCACCAGGCAGAGGAGGAGGCGGAGGTAGACCACCTTTCCGACCACAGCAGGGGCAGCGCACTGGCAGAGTTTTCACCATCCAGGCAGAGGAGGCTCGGGATGGAGGCGCTGTCGTGGAAGGTACACTTCTTGTCGCAGGTTCAGTAGCTAGGGTGTTATTTGATTGTGGCGCGACACACTCGTTCATCTCAGAGCGATTTGCGGGAGTGTTGGGCTGTACCCTTGCGATGTTGACTGCCACTTTGGAGGTCAGCACACCCCTGGGTCTGGTGGGCACTGTGGGGAGATTTGTCCCCGGCGCCACGGTTGTTTCGGGAGATCAGGAGTTTCCGGCAGACCTGGTCTTGCTACCGATGGAGGACTTTGATGTCATACTTGGGATGGATTGGCTGTCCCAATATGATGTTCGAGTCTTGTGCCGTGAGAAGAAGATTTTGATCCCGAGGAAGGGTTTGCCTGATATTCTGATTAGAGGGATCAGAAGCAGAGGGGGTCGCATTATTGTATCTGCTGTGAGAGCTCAGAGACTGTTACAGCAGGGATGTGCAGCATTTCTGGCAACGCTTGTGGTTGCGGAGGCAGAGTCCCAGAGGCTAGAGGACATTGAGGTGGTGCAGGAGTTCGCGGATGTTTTTCCAGCGGAGATTCCAGGTTTACCACCACACCGGGAGTTGGAGTTCGGCATTGAGTTGGTAGCCGACACTACACCACAGTCGAAGGCTCCATACCGGATGGCACCTGCTGAGTTGACAGAGTTGAAGAAGCAGTTGCAGGAGTTGATGGACTCTGGATTTATCAGACCGAGCGTCTCGCCTTGGGGTGCACCAGATTTGTTTGTGAAGAAGAAGGACGGATCCTTGAGGATGTGCATAGACTACAGGATGCTGAACCAGGTGACGGTGAAGAATAGGTATCCCTTACCTAGGATTGAGGACCTCTTTGACCAGCTGCAGTCAGCGAAGGTTTTCTCGAAGATTGACCTGCGTTCAGGATATCACCAGTTGAGGATCCGAGATGAGGACATCCAGAAGACAGCCTTCAGGACGAGATATGGACACTATGAGTTTTTGGTGATGCCATTTGGATTGACGAATGCTCCGGCAGCGTTCATGGATCTGATGCACCGGACGTTCAGGCAGTACATTGATATATTTGTGATTGTCTTCGTGGATGACATCTTGATCTATTCCCCAGATGTGGAGCAGCACAGAGAGCATCTGAGGATTGTACTCAGCATCTTGAGGGCTCAGCAGTTATATGCTAAGTTCTCAAAGTGCGAGTTTTGGTTGGACAGAGTGGCATTCCTCGGACACATTGTATCGGCAGAGGGGATATCAGTGGATCCGGCGAAGGTAGAGGCGGTGACACAGTGGAGGACCCCTACGAGCGTGACGGAGATTAGGAGCTTTGTTGGACTGGCGGGTTATTACCGTCGCTTCATCAAAGACTTCTCGAGATTGGCAGCACCACTGACAGCTCTGACGCAGAAGGGAGTCACTTTTGTTTGGTCGCAGAAGTGCGAGGACAGCTTTCAGGAGCTGAAGAGACTGTTGACCACAGCACCAGTTTTATCATTGTCGAGTGGCACGGGTGGATTCGTGATTTATAGCGACGCTTCAGGTGTTGGCTTAGGATGTGTACTTATGCAGCACGGGAGGGTGATCGCATACGCATCCAGACAGCTGAAGGTCCATGAGAGGAATTACCCGACACATGATTTGGAGTTAGCAGCAGTGGTTCACGCACTGAAGACCTGGAGACACTATCTTTATGGCGAGCAGTTCGAGGTGTTTACAGATCATCAGAGTCTGAAGTACCTGTTCTCGCAGAAGGAGCTGAATATGAGGCAGCGCAGATGGCTTGAGTTCATTAAGGACTATGACTTCACTATCTCTTACCATCCGGGGAAGGCGAACACAGTTGCAGACGCTTTGAGCCGGAAGGTGGAGGTATCAGTAGCAGGCCTATGCATTCAGGAGTGGAGACTGCTAGAGTCCTTGGCAGAGTGGAGGCCATTTGCTGATAGCTCTGAGGGCGCAGTGATTGCCGGATTGAGAGTAGAGCCTCAGACAGTATCAGCAGTGATTCGTGCTCAGACTACAGATGAGGAGTTGAGCAGTTTGTTACAGTTAGCTGCCAGAGATGGGTCAGACTTCAGAGTTGGAGTGGACGGAGGTCTGAGATTCAGAGACCGTATCTGGGTGCCGAAGACAGAGGACCTGAGACATGATATCATGGAGGAGGCACACAGATCGAGATATTCCATTCATCCAGGGAGCACCAAGATGTACAAAGACCTGCAGCGGAACTTCTGGTGGCGAGGTATGAAGAAGGACGTTGCAGACTTCGTGTCGAGGTGTTTGGTCTGTCAGCAGGTGAAGATCGAGCACCAGAGACCAGCAGGGCAGATGCAGAGGATTGAGTTGCCCGAGTGGAAGTGGGAGCACGTGACGATGGATTTTGTTACGGGGCTACCGAAGACACGGAGATTTCACGATGCGATTTGGGTTATAGTCGATCGACTGACCAAGTCGGCGCATTTCTTAGCTATTAAGACCACTCTTGCTCTGGAGGGTCTAGCTAAGTTATATATTGAGGAGATTGTCAGACTTCATGGCGTGCCGGTCAGTATCATTTCAGACAGAGATCCCAGATTCACTTCGAGATTTTGGGAGAGTCTACACAGAGCACTGGGGACACGTCTGAAGTTTAGCACAGCTTTCCACCCACAGACAGATGGCCAGTCAGAGCGGACGATACAGACATTGGAGGACATGCTGAGAGAGTGTACACTTGACTGGGCCGGGCATTGGGATGAGCATTTGCCGTTGATCGAGTTCGCCTACAACAACAGCTACCACTCGAGTATTGGAATGGCACCCTATGAGGCATTATACGGGAGACCGTGTAGATCGCCGGTATGCTGGAGTGATGTGGGCGAGAGACAGCTAGTTGGACCTGACATTATCCAGTTGTATTCAGAGAAGGTCGACGTGATTCGGAGACGACTAGCTACGGCGCAGAGCAGGCAGAAGAGTTATGCTGATACGCGGAGGCGTGAGCTGACTTTTGAGGTAGGAGATCATGTCTTCCTGAAGATCTCGCCTTCCAGAGGGGTGATGAGATTCGGGAAGAAGGGGAAGTTGAGTCCGAGATATGTCGGACCGTTTGAGATATTGGATCGGGTTGGTGAGGTGGCGTATAGGATTGCTTTACCGCCACAGTTTGCAGGACTTCACAACGTCTTCCATGTTTCTATGTTGAGGAAGTACGTGGCCGATCCAGCTCATGTGATAGAGATATCAGTACCGGAGATCCAGCAGGATTTGTCATTAGATGAGAGACCAGTTGAGATTGTGGATCAGATGGTACACCAGCTCAGGAGGAGGGCGATTCCTATGGTGAAGGTCAGGTGGCAGCATCACACTGACAGAGAGGCTACCTGGGAGATTGAGGAGGATGTCAGGAGGCAGTATCCAGAGTTATTCCGGTAAGTCAGTTGTTTTGAATTTCGCGGACGAAATTCTTTTAAGGAGGGTAGATTGTAATAACCTAATCTAAAACATCTTAATTAACTAAACCTAAACCTAATTAACCCTAATTAATCCTGCATGGAGAGGTGGAGGTGTTGGACATGTGGAGATTGAGGTGGATGGCTTTGGTTGGTTAGGTTTTAGGTTAAGTGTGATTGGATGAGGTGTAGGTGGATTTGTCTATTTAAGGTGATGTTGTAAAGAGATAAGGGTTTGGACGTTTTCTTCATCATTGCCTGTTATCAGAGAGTGAGAGGAGTGATTCGGAGCAGAAGAAGGAGGAAAGAAGAAGGTGAAGTAGAAGAAGAGGAGAAGAAGGAAGAAGAAGAGGAGTGAAGTGATTCAAGCTCGGGAGACTTCCACAACCGTCAAAAAGGTATGCCAAATCTTCAATATAACTCACTTATGCCTTGTGAGTGTTGGGGATCGACGTTGGTGTCGAATTCCCCGTCGGAATTCAACCAATTCAGAGGTTGAAGACGACGATCGGTCGACCGGTGCCTGTGGGCAGTCGACCGATCCTATTATTATATTGATGTTTACCCGCGAACGGTCGAACGATGTCGTTAGACGGTCGACCGTTATGCCAGATTTGTGCGGGAAAAAGGGGATATGCTGTTATCGGTCGAACGGGACCACTTAGCCGGTCGACCAAATAACGATGAGAATGGGTCGGTTGGGGATTTTGACTTATTAAACGGTCGAACGTCCTTAACCTTGTTCGACCGATCCATTCGATGCTAAGTCGGTTGGGAGCTTTGACCATCAAAACGGTCGACCGCTCTTCAATTCTCGGTCGACCGACTGAGCATTTAATTAAGCGGTAGAGTGCTTGTGTTGATTCGGTCGAACTGTATTTCAGTTCCGGTCGACCGAACGAGACTTGGGCAAAATATTGAAAGTCCTGTTATCGGTCGAACGGCCCCTTGGTTCGACCGGTCGGATATATATATTATATAAAATGGTATAGCGTAGACCTTCCAAACGGTCGACCGCTAGATGACTTTTGTTCGACCGATTGGTCGGTATTTCGGTTGGCGTGGTTCGACCGGTAGAATTGTTTGTACAGTACTGTGTACTGTGTGGGGGACCGGTCGACCGGTGTGCTTGTAGCGGTCGACCGATCTGCCGCAGGTTGGTGGATTTATCCACACGCGATCCGTCGATGTCAGGTCGACTACCGGCTCCGAGGCGACGGTTGATTACCGGCTTTGAGAGCTACGGATTTCACCTTCGACGAAGGCGTATTATTGTTGTACTTTTTCCTCTCTTACCGAGCGGGGTGTGAGGGATGTGTACCGTAAACCTTGGGCAGTTTGCGAGGGTTTAGCGGTAGGCCGAGGATGTTCCGGCAGGGTGCGCGCTAGGCGACTCTTGGGGGAGCAGCGGCTGTCGTCTGACCCGAGTTGTGTATTCGGCGGGCTGACTCGCTCCTTGGGTGCGGCGTGTACCGGGGGTTCCTTCCTGCACTTTTTGGGGAGCAGTGGTGTCGACTGACCCTTGTGAGCCAGCGGTGGACTGACTTGACCCTAGTGGCAGGAGTGGTTCAGTGCCGCGGAGGCGGTGAGGGCATTATTGTGGGCCCGAGGCGGATGATCACGTGCATAGCATTGCATTGTCTTTAATTCCTTTTTATATTTTTAGGAGGTTTGGTATACGGGGTTCCTGCAGGGAACTCAGGCATGTTTGTTTGTTTTCATTTCAGGTAGCGAGCAGGTTTAGAGTCAGGTGGTGACCGAGGACGGTGCCCCCGGGATTAGATCCTGTTCTCTTTAGTAGCTTCTTTTGTTTGAGGTAGTGATTACATGTACATTCACTTTTGTTGTAATCACAGTTGACTCGTTTATATAGTTGACTTCCACGTGGGTCTGTATCTTATATATTTTATATATATGTTAGTTTGTTTTCCCGTGACGTGCCCTGTGTTGACCGTTGACGGTCCTTATTATTGTTTAAATTTTCCGCTGTTTTCGGGTACGTTACAATTTGGTATCAGAGCGTTGATCTCGGCGTACTTGTCCAAAGAAACCACCTTTGAGTTAGGAGTTAGGTCTAGAGGATCATGCATGCACAGATTATATTGATATTGTCTTGTTTCTTTTGGCAGATGCCTCCTAGACGGGGGAAGGCGGTTGCCCATACTCGCGGTGAGAGTGAGACTGCGAGGGATGAGGCTTGGGAGGATGAGCGTCGGACGTTGTTCGATACGGTCAGACGTCTGACAGAGATGCTACAGCAGCAGACAGCACAGACTGGGCAGACGGGGACTGGCGTTATGCATGACCGGTTTATGCGCCAGCATCCGCCTACCTTTCTGGGGCAGTACGACGCAGAGGCTGCGGAGGAGTGGATCTTCACGATGCAGAAGATCTTCAGTGCTATTGGTTGTCCTCCAGAGGCGAGAGTGGGCCTGGCTACTTATGTTTTGGGCGGTGCTGCGTCCAACTGGTGGAGGTCCACATCTGCAGTGGTGTTTGCGGACAGAGATGATATAGCCTGGGAGGAGTTCGTTGGCGAGTTCAACGAGCAGTATTTTCCGCAGCATGTCCAGGATCAGAAGAGGGAGGAGTTTCTGAGTCTTCAGCAGGGAGACATGACCCTAGCAGGCTACATCGGGAAGTTCAACGCCCTTGAGCGTTACTGTCCCGAGATGTATGTTACACAGGAGCAGAGGGCTGGGAAGTTCGTCCGGGGGCTCCGGAAGCAGTTGAGGACGAAGGTGCTGACACACATGCCGAGCACGTTGGCCGATGCAGTGAAGAGTGCCTCTGTTCTTGATCGTGACTACAGGGAGAACTACCAGGATGAGAGGAGGCCATTAGGTAGGTTCTCTGGGAGGCCAGGAGGTCAGACTGGAGGGAATCCGGGCAAGAGGCCCCGATACGAGGGAGCAGGAGTTGCAGTACCACGACCAGAGCCTTGTGGTACTTGTGGGAGGTTTCACTCCGGGCCGTGCTTCACCCCCGGAGCATGTCATGGGTGTGGCCAGCTGGGTCACTTTATCAGGAGCTGTCCGAGCCGAGGAGCTGGGCCGAGCAGACCACCGGGTTTACCCGCACCAGGCAGAGGAGGAGGCGGAGGTAGACCACCTTTCCGACCACAGCAGGGGCAGCGCACTGGCAGAGTTTTCACCATCCAGGCAGAGGAGGCTCGGGATGGAGGCGCTGTCGTGGAAGGTACACTTCTTGTCGCAGGTTCAGTAGCTAGGGTGTTATTTGATTGTGGCGCGACACACTCGTTCATCTCAGAGCGATTTGCGGGAGTGTTGGGCTGTACCCTTGCGATGTTGACTGCCACTTTGGAGGTCAGCACACCCCTGGGTCTGGTGGGCACTGTGGGGAGATTTGTCCCCGGCGCCACGGTTGTTTCGGGAGATCAGGAGTTTCCGGCAGACCTGGTCTTGCTACCGATGGAGGACTTTGATGTCATACTTGGGATGGATTGGCTGTCCCAATATGATGTTCGAGTCTTGTGCCGTGAGAAGAAGATTTTGATCCCGAGGAAGGGTTTGCCTGATATTCTGATTAGAGGGATCAGAAGCAGAGGGGGTCGCATTATTGTATCTGCTGTGAGAGCTCAGAGACTGTTACAGCAGGGATGTGCAGCATTTCTGGCAACGCTTGTGGTTGCGGAGGCAGAGTCCCAGAGGCTAGAGGACATTGAGGTGGTGCAGGAGTTCGCGGATGTTTTTCCAGCGGAGATTCCAGGTTTACCACCACACCGGGAGTTGGAGTTCGGCATTGAGTTGGTAGCCGACACTACACCACAGTCGAAGGCTCCATACCGGATGGCACCTGCTGAGTTGACAGAGTTGAAGAAGCAGTTGCAGGAGTTGATGGACTCTGGATTTATCAGACCGAGCGTCTCGCCTTGGGGTGCACCAGATTTGTTTGTGAAGAAGAAGGACGGATCCTTGAGGATGTGCATAGACTACAGGATGCTGAACCAGGTGACGGTGAAGAATAGGTATCCCTTACCTAGGATTGAGGACCTCTTTGACCAGCTGCAGTCAGCGAAGGTTTTCTCGAAGATTGACCTGCGTTCAGGATATCACCAGTTGAGGATCCGAGATGAGGACATCCAGAAGACAGCCTTCAGGACGAGATATGGACACTATGAGTTTTTGGTGATGCCATTTGGATTGACGAATGCTCCGGCAGCGTTCATGGATCTGATGCACCGGACGTTCAGGCAGTACATTGATATATTTGTGATTGTCTTCGTGGATGACATCTTGATCTATTCCCCAGATGTGGAGCAGCACAGAGAGCATCTGAGGATTGTACTCAGCATCTTGAGGGCTCAGCAGTTATATGCTAAGTTCTCAAAGTGCGAGTTTTGGTTGGACAGAGTGGCATTCCTCGGACACATTGTATCGGCAGAGGGGATATCAGTGGATCCGGCGAAGGTAGAGGCGGTGACACAGTGGAGGACCCCTACGAGCGTGACGGAGATTAGGAGCTTTGTTGGACTGGCGGGTTATTACCGTCGCTTCATCAAAGACTTCTCGAGATTGGCAGCACCACTGACAGCTCTGACGCAGAAGGGAGTCACTTTTGTTTGGTCGCAGAAGTGCGAGGACAGCTTTCAGGAGCTGAAGAGACTGTTGACCACAGCACCAGTTTTATCATTGTCGAGTGGCACGGGTGGATTCGTGATTTATAGCGACGCTTCAGGTGTTGGCTTAGGATGTGTACTTATGCAGCACGGGAGGGTGATCGCATACGCATCCAGACAGCTGAAGGTCCATGAGAGGAATTACCCGACACATGATTTGGAGTTAGCAGCAGTGGTTCACGCACTGAAGACCTGGAGACACTATCTTTATGGCGAGCAGTTCGAGGTGTTTACAGATCATCAGAGTCTGAAGTACCTGTTCTCGCAGAAGGAGCTGAATATGAGGCAGCGCAGATGGCTTGAGTTCATTAAGGACTATGACTTCACTATCTCTTACCATCCGGGGAAGGCGAACACAGTTGCAGACGCTTTGAGCCGGAAGGTGGAGGTATCAGTAGCAGGCCTATGCATTCAGGAGTGGAGACTGCTAGAGTCCTTGGCAGAGTGGAGGCCATTTGCTGATAGCTCTGAGGGCGCAGTGATTGCCGGATTGAGAGTAGAGCCTCAGACAGTATCAGCAGTGATTCGTGCTCAGACTACAGATGAGGAGTTGAGCAGTTTGTTACAGTTAGCTGCCAGAGATGGGTCAGACTTCAGAGTTGGAGTGGACGGAGGTCTGAGATTCAGAGACCGTATCTGGGTGCCGAAGACAGAGGACCTGAGACATGATATCATGGAGGAGGCACACAGATCGAGATATTCCATTCATCCAGGGAGCACCAAGATGTACAAAGACCTGCAGCGGAACTTCTGGTGGCGAGGTATGAAGAAGGACGTTGCAGACTTCGTGTCGAGGTGTTTGGTCTGTCAGCAGGTGAAGATCGAGCACCAGAGACCAGCAGGGCAGATGCAGAGGATTGAGTTGCCCGAGTGGAAGTGGGAGCACGTGACGATGGATTTTGTTACGGGGCTACCGAAGACACGGAGATTTCACGATGCGATTTGGGTTATAGTCGATCGACTGACCAAGTCGGCGCATTTCTTAGCTATTAAGACCACTCTTGCTCTGGAGGGTCTAGCTAAGTTATATATTGAGGAGATTGTCAGACTTCATGGCGTGCCGGTCAGTATCATTTCAGACAGAGATCCCAGATTCACTTCGAGATTTTGGGAGAGTCTACACAGAGCACTGGGGACACGTCTGAAGTTTAGCACAGCTTTCCACCCACAGACAGATGGCCAGTCAGAGCGGACGATACAGACATTGGAGGACATGCTGAGAGAGTGTACACTTGACTGGGCCGGGCATTGGGATGAGCATTTGCCGTTGATCGAGTTCGCCTACAACAACAGCTACCACTCGAGTATTGGAATGGCACCCTATGAGGCATTATACGGGAGACCGTGTAGATCGCCGGTATGCTGGAGTGATGTGGGCGAGAGACAGCTAGTTGGACCTGACATTATCCAGTTGTATTCAGAGAAGGTCGACGTGATTCGGAGACGACTAGCTACGGCGCAGAGCAGGCAGAAGAGTTATGCTGATACGCGGAGGCGTGAGCTGACTTTTGAGGTAGGAGATCATGTCTTCCTGAAGATCTCGCCTTCCAGAGGGGTGATGAGATTCGGGAAGAAGGGGAAGTTGAGTCCGAGATATGTCGGACCGTTTGAGATATTGGATCGGGTTGGTGAGGTGGCGTATAGGATTGCTTTACCGCCACAGTTTGCAGGACTTCACAACGTCTTCCATGTTTCTATGTTGAGGAAGTACGTGGCCGATCCAGCTCATGTGATAGAGATATCAGTACCGGAGATCCAGCAGGATTTGTCATTAGATGAGAGACCAGTTGAGATTGTGGATCAGATGGTACACCAGCTCAGGAGGAGGGCGATTCCTATGGTGAAGGTCAGGTGGCAGCATCACACTGACAGAGAGGCTACCTGGGAGATTGAGGAGGATGTCAGGAGGCAGTATCCAGAGTTATTCCGGTAAGTCAGTTGTTTTGAATTTCGCGGACGAAATTCTTTTAAGGAGGGTAGATTGTAATAACCTAATCTAAAACATCTTAATTAACTAAACCTAAACCTAATTAACCCTAATTAATCCTGCATGGAGAGGTGGAGGTGTTGGACATGTGGAGATTGAGGTGGATGGCTTTGGTTGGTTAGGTTTTAGGTTAAGTGTGATTGGATGAGGTGTAGGTGGATTTGTCTATTTAAGGTGATGTTGTAAAGAGATAAGGGTTTGGACGTTTTCTTCATCATTGCCTGTTATCAGAGAGTGAGAGGAGTGATTCGGAGCAGAAGAAGGAGGAAAGAAGAAGGTGAAGTAGAAGAAGAGGAGAAGAAGGAAGAAGAAGAGGAGTGAAGTGATTCAAGCTCGGGAGACTTCCACAACCGTCAAAAAGGTATGCCAAATCTTCAATATAACTCACTTATGCCTTGTGAGTGTTGGGGATCGACGTTGGTGTCGAATTCCCCGTCGGAATTCAACCAATTCAGAGGTTGAAGACGACGATCGGTCGACCGGTGCCTGTGGGCAGTCGACCGATCCTATTATTATATTGATGTTTACCCGCGAACGGTCGAACGATGTCGTTAGACGGTCGACCGTTATGCCAGATTTGTGCGGGAAAAAGGGGATATGCTGTTATCGGTCGAACGGGACCACTTAGCCGGTCGACCAAATAACGATGAGAATGGGTCGGTTGGGGATTTTGACTTATTAAACGGTCGAACGTCCTTAACCTTGTTCGACCGATCCATTCGATGCTAAGTCGGTTGGGAGCTTTGACCATCAAAACGGTCGACCGCTCTTCAATTCTCGGTCGACCGACTGAGCATTTAATTAAGCGGTAGAGTGCTTGTGTTGATTCGGTCGAACTGTATTTCAGTTCCGGTCGACCGAACGAGACTTGGGCAAAATATTGAAAGTCCTGTTATCGGTCGAACGGCCCCTTGGTTCGACCGGTCGGATATATATATTATATAAAATGGTATAGCGTAGACCTTCCAAACGGTCGACCGCTAGATGACTTTTGTTCGACCGATTGGTCGGTATTTCGGTTGGCGTGGTTCGACCGGTAGAATTGTTTGTACAGTACTGTGTACTGTGTGGGGGACCGGTCGACCGGTGTGCTTGTAGCGGTCGACCGATCTGCCGCAGGTTGGTGGATTTATCCACACGCGATCCGTCGATGTCAGGTCGACTACCGGCTCCGAGGCGACGGTTGATTACCGGCTTTGAGAGCTACGGATTTCACCTTCGACGAAGGCGTATTATTGTTGTACTTTTTCCTCTCTTACCGAGCGGGGTGTGAGGGATGTGTACCGTAAACCTTGGGCAGTTTGCGAGGGTTTAGCGGTAGGCCGAGGATGTTCCGGCAGGGTGCGCGCTAGGCGACTCTTGGGGGAGCAGCGGCTGTCGTCTGACCCGAGTTGTGTATTCGGCGGGCTGACTCGCTCCTTGGGTGCGGCGTGTACCGGGGGTTCCTTCCTGCACTTTTTGGGGAGCAGTGATGTCGACTGACCCTTGTGAGGCAGCGGTGGACTGACTTGACCCTAGTGGCAGGAGTGGTTCAGTGCCGCGGAGGCGGTGAGGGCATTATTGTGGGCCCGAGGCGGATGATCACGTGCATAGCATTGCATTGTCTTTAATTCCTTTTTATATTTTTAGGAGGTTTGGTATACGGGGTTCCTGCAGGGAACTCAGGCATGTTTGTTTGTTTTCATTTCAGGTAGCGAGCAGGTTTAGAGTCAGGTGGTGACCGAGGACGGTGCCCCCGGGATTAGATCCTGTTCTCTTTAGTAGCTTCTTTTGTTTGAGGTAGTGATTACATGTACATTCACTTTTGTTGTAATCACAGTTGACTCGTTTATATAGTTGACTTCCACGTGGGTCTGTATCTTATATATTATATATATATGTTAGTTTGTTTTCCCGTGACATGCCCTGTGTTGACCGTTGACGGTCCTTATTATTGTTTAAATTTTCCGCTGTTTTCGGGTACGTTACACTTAAATCATGCAAGACACCAACAAGTTGATTCTACGAGTCATGTGAAAACGAAACTAGAAGGAAATTATGTATTATCCTAACCTTTGCTTATTGTGCTAATGATGTTTAGGGGTGGATTAGAGAGGTTTGAGATAGACGGCTGAGATCAGAGGTGGGTTTTGTATATAAGGTTCGGATTTTCTCTCTCTCTCTCTCTCTCACGATCTCACTCGTCTCTCTCTCCCTAAGTGTTTCTTCGGTGTTGGTGGAGGCGAGGGTTGCTATTGGAGTCGCCGGAGGAGCGAAGATCGTCGTTCGTAGAGTTCTCCGGAGAAGAAGGGGTTGCGAGGAAGCGCTCGTCGTTGTTTCTTCCAATGCTTCTTCAAGCCTTAAGGTATGTCAAACTTGCTTTTACGCTCACCTATTATTAGTGTGGGGGTGGGAGCGGTCGACGGTAGGCCGTTTTGGCTCGTCGAACCTGCACAACAGTTTCTGCACTAAAATCGGTCGACCGGTGTTCTGGGTTCGGTCGACCGTTTATAGTGTATTTTGGGCGATATCCCTCGCACCGGTCGAACGATACATTCGTGGTGGTCGACCGGTTGTGCATTTCTAGCGAGAGATGGATGCTCTGGTGCTTTTCGCTCGACCGGGTCTCCTTTGTCGGTCGACCGAAAGTACTGTCGTAGGTCGGTTGAGGCGTTGACCATCCAAACGGTCGACCGCCTGTTTGACTCGTCCGACCGACGACTTAAGTTAACTTAATGTCCGGTCGACCGAAAGTGTTGTTTTGGTCGACCGTGTAGAATGACTTGTTGAAGGATTTGCACTGGTAGATTTCGGTCGACCGCTAGTGTTGTTTCGGTCGACCGTGTAGTATGGATTGTTGGTGGGTTGTACTGGAGGTTTTCGGTCTACCAGAAGTCTTGGGTCGTCCGACCGTTGGAGTTTGGTTTGCAAAAATGTTTTCTCTGGTGCTTTTCGTTCGACCGATTGACGGGTTTTTTGGTTGGGCCCGTTCTCTAGGTGAGGATCGGTCGACCGTTAAACTGTTTTCGTTCGACCGTTTCTGCCGTTTTTGGTGGATTCGTGGTTTTTGAGTACACTTGACGGCGCCTCGTCTCTCCGGCCCCGGTGGGCAACGACACAGACTGTCGCCCGATAGTGGTGTGCTTGTACGCTTGAAAGTGACTCGTCTCTCCGCCCCCTTGGGCAACGGCACAGACTGTCGCCCGATAGCAGTATGAGTGTTTGATTGAAGGCGACTCGTCTCTCCGGCCCCGGTGGGCAACAACACGGATTGTCGGCCTTATATCTTGTGGTGGTGCCTTGTGTGCACGAGTGTTGGTGGGGTTAGGGTGAGATGACCCTTGAGACCCGGTTGTGTGGCCGTGATTTGGACCGGTGGTGCCTTGTGTGCACGAGTGTTGGTGGGGTTGGGGTGAGAGGACCCTTGAGACCCGGTTGTGTGGCTGCGATTTGGACCGGCGGTGCCTTGTGTGCACGAGTGTTGGGGGTTGAGGTGAGAGGACCCTTGAGACTCGGTCGTGTCGGATTGTGCTATTCATTTTCATTGCATATTTCATTATTGTCCATATATGTGTTAGGGTTTGGCATACTGGGTTTCCTTCTGGAAACTCAGGCATTTTATGTCTGCTTTCAGGCCGTGAGCGGAGGTAGAGGGTGGTGTCTGCGGAGGAGAGCGTGTGGGGCCAGATCCTTCTTCCCTCTTGTTTTGAGGTTGTTGTGATTACACTGTATATTTTATCTTATAGCTTTTGATGTAATCACCCTTTTTGTAAACTCAGATCTGTATATTGATATATACGTTGGTGCACCTTGTGTTTATCCTTGGTAATGTCCTCTAGTGATTGTACGTTTCATGCACATCCTCGCATCCTCTATTACTATTGCATTTAATTAAAGAAACCGTGACTACAACAACAACACATTAATTGCACCAAGCAACAACAAAGTTAAAATACCCCAACAAAAGTTTGGAATAGTTAATAATGTTGACACCCTGAGCATGTATTGATGACATTAGTTCTAGTAGTATTTACAACTTAGCATGTGAGCTATTAATGCTCGAATTGTTTATTGTTGAAGCATTGATCAGGGCTTTGGAGGTTTAGAAATTGTTAGTGTAGTACAGCAAGTAGAGCAATTTTTGTAATGTTTTTTTTCCAATTTAGGTTTGAAACTATACGTACGATGTACCAAGAATCCACACACACATATATATAAGTGGATTCAAAGGCATGAAAAGATATTGCGGAGAAATATTTGATGAGACATGCGTTTAATTCAACTTTTAAGAGAATTTAAGATCGATCCTAAGATATGCCTACAAAACATGTGCTAGAAATATTTGGGATTGTATGATTTGTATCTTTCTTGCGAGAAAGATATAATTCCATAAGCAGTTTTTTGGCATAATAAAATTGGAGAAGATCACACTCTTCCATGGCCATTAGGTTCAAATAAGGAAAGTTCTTATATGTATACATACATTCTCGGTCGAAGTGTTATTTTAATTATGATCTTCTCTTCTATATACTTGTGAATAAATATAATAGGTGAGTTTTATAACAATTTATGTCACTTACATAAATTGATAAGCTTAATTTGTGGCTAACCACTTAAGCTTAATTATTTTGTTAATCACGATATTTGTTATGGTAGGTTTGCTTAGGTTCCTGGCTTTTCATTAATCAAACTTGGATTTTTTAGACTTATTTTCATTAATTAAGTTCACGTAACTGCTATAGGAAAAAAAATATCTAAGATATTATCAAACCCCCCAAGTAGTTTGTATGAGGCAACCTCCTACCTGAATAAGAAAATACAAATTGTAACAGAATAATACATAAGTACATCACTCGATCACTTTCATGCCACTTGAATGCAACATTAAATAATAGCTAGTAACGTTCACGACCATTAAGCTCATGTTCATTGGGAGATCTCCATATACACTAAAATAGTCCATTACACTGAGACACAACATAAGTTGGGGGTACTATTTTAAGATTGTGATAATGGTGATTATCTGGGAATCAATACACGTACTGATCACAATATATTAGAAGGAACCAAAAACAAACAAAAAAAGGTAACCAAAAACATCATTAATGCTGAGAAGTTTCATTACTCTAATAATTTGATTATATCAGTCTGAAGCTCCAATTTATGGTCGGTGTAGCGAATCGGAAACATCAATAGAGTGCTTAACTATTGTAATATTCATGAGTATTTACGTTGGCTGTCGCATGATCATTGGTGTCCCTCACGATTTGCTGTTTTCTTAATGATATTTTATTCTTGCCAATTGCCATCAATGCCGGTGATCTGATTTTCACTTCTTTTTAATCCTCTTAAATTACTTTATTCTTCTTCGATGGATTCGTGAAAATGGAATCGTTAGCACCACTTGCCACTAAAGTTCTAGAAAAAAAGATAAAACACTAAATAATCTTACATCCTCCATGGTTGCCATATTAGTTATCTGGACAACAAGATGTAAAATCCTTAAGGACCCGTTTGGATAGGCCTCAAATTCAAGGTTTTCAAGGAAAAGTTTAAATCAAGATAACTCATGACATATTTTCTTTCGTTGATTTCTGCACAGGTAACATCACTGGGATTAATGGACGTAGTTCTACCTCCTCAATCAACCGTGCTATATTCATAGCCCTGGCAAACCTGAATATGCCATCCCCACCAAATGACCTCATGGATGAGAAGATATAAAGCTGATTGGTGACATGGGATAGTGGGACGTGCTCCTGAGATAGTTAGGAAACCTCCCTTTCTTGGGAATATACCCTGCATGGGCTTTATGAATACTATATTTGCTTGTAAAATCCTTAAGGTCCCGTTTGGATTGGACTCCCCAAGCCTAGCTTATCTAAGGATCCAACTTCTACCTTCTTCCACCTGAGGAGCGGATCCCACATCTCCAGAAGTCATGGTGTTTGGATGGCAGCAAGTGGAGATGTCTTGTCCTTCCCAAAAATCAAAACTACCCTCCCACCAAGGAGATTCTGTTGTTCTCACACTTCCACTGTTACTCAATGTTTGTAATTACAAAACTAAACTAGTATAGTTAAGAACATGTTAGTTATGTTCTATTTATGTATGAAGTTTAGGTGGTAATGTGACTTCACCTTTACTGTTTCGTATGCTTATTTGGATGCATTACTTAGCAGCAGCAAATGGAACTACATTTTCGATGCTCCATGTAGAAAAGTTGATTATGTGTGCATTACTAAGCAGAAATTCAGAATTATTTGCTTGATATAGACTACAATTTGCGAGAACAGTAGTTGTTCAAAAATAGAATCAACTTGCAAATTCTAATCCACCAACCCTATATCAACAAAGAATCAAGTAACTACATTTATTCATTCAATTGTAATGAACCTTCTGAGTGCAAGTGTGTAACACATAGGCAACACCAAACAATAAATAATGCAAATAAAGCAACACCAAAACATACACAACATACTTACTGAAGTTAATTACTTAACAAAAATTGAATTTGACCAAGCAAGAAACTATTCGACCAACTTTACAATCCACTAAAGAACATAAGTAAAACCAAATCCGAAATAAACTAAACTTACTTACTGAAAATGTGCAAGCTCACTTGAATTTCCAGCTTGCAACCCATAATACAACAATGGTTGAAGTTATTGTCGTTGTTTACCTTGAATATGTATTTAAAGTATTCATTCAGGAAAACAGACATTCGGTCGACCGGATGTGTGTTGTAATTGGTCCAGCAAAAGTGACTGTCCATTTTCGGTTGACCGGAATCTAGGATTCAGTCGACCGGGCACACAATTGGAGTTGGGCAAAAGTGTCTGTTGTTTTTCGGTCGACCGGGATCTAGGATTCGGTCGACCGGAAACATTCGAGGAGCTGGGAGAAAAGTGCTTGTTGATTTTCGGTCGACCGGAACTTAAGTGTACGGTCGACCGTGTATGCACTCGAACGAGCCAGAAAAGTTACTGTCGTTTTTCGGTCGCCCGATACTCCAATTTTGGTCGACCGGTAAAAGCTGGTTCGCGATACGGTTATTGGATCGGTCGACCGTTTGGACTCAGTTCTGCCCACGTCTTGCACATTACTCCACCCGATTTTGGTGCAACTTATACTTATTTTGACCTTATATATAAAGACAATTTCGTCCCCTTTGTAAGAGGAGAACAATTAGATTGTTTGTGATTGTCCACTTTTGCATTCTTGAGAGAAAAGAGAGAGAGAGCATGTTAAGTCCCTAAACCGGATTAGGGGTTAATGGGTGGTTAGGTGGAGTTTGACTTGGAGGAGAGAGAGAGGTATGGTGGAGGTATGGGTGAGGTGAGGGATAGGGTGTAAGGGGATGGTGGGGGTGTAGGGTTTGGGAGTTAAATACACCCAACTCTTCTTCCTCTTCTTTTCTTCTTTCCTTCCTTCTCTTCACATCATCCTCACCATCTTCTCTCTTTGGTCGGCGAGCAGCTCCGGCGGACGGTGACGGAGGGACGCGAGCTCAAGCGGAGGAGGCTGTTTGGCGTGAGGCTCGCGGAGGTCGCGCGTGAGGAGGTGACGGAGGCGTGAGCGTTGCTCCGGCGGATTCGTCTCTCTCTCGAGGTATGCCAAGCATTAGTGTGTTTTGTGGTTCTCCATGTTAGGGGAAGTTTGGGTCGGTCGCGGGAGGTCGGAGACCTCGCCGGCGACGAGAAAACAGCGTAAAATCCTTGGCTGGTGCGAAGTTGCTGTCGACCAACGGTCGACCGGTGCCTTCGGGCGGTCGACCGGTGCTAGTGTAAATTGATGTTTTTGCCCAGAACCGGTCGGACGATGCCTTGGGGTGGTCGACCGGTTATGCCAAATTTCGTGGGTTCGCGTTTGATGTTGCCTGTTTCCGGTCGAACGAGCCTTGTGGTTCGACCGGAACTTAAGTTATTTGTTGTTTACTGCTTGTTGGTTCGACCGATTAGTATATGCGTTCGACCGATTATATGACTTAGAATTACTAGGCTGACCCTGTAATGTTCGGTCGACCGGGACCCTTGAGTCGGTCGACCGATAGTTGAATTGATTTTGACTTAGTCAGACCTAGGATTTTGACCTGTCCGGTCGACCGGTTCTTTCCGCTGGTTCGACCGATTGGAGACAGAGTGTTGGGCACTTTGTTCGACCGTTTGGAGGAAATCCGTTCGACCGTTACTGTTGGTTTCGGTCGACCGGTTTGCCTGATTCGGTCGACCGATGGGGCACAATACTGGTTTTCTTGTCCTAGTGAGATGTCAACTCTGTCCACGGAAACCCGTGTCCTCGCTTAGCGCGTGAGCCGGGAGGTGACGGTGGGTGCGTTCTGCGTGCCTGCCCAGGGACCGCCGTGTGGAAGAGTGTGGGCATCTGGGACGTGTCGTCTCCACAGATGGAGGGCGACGTAGCCTTGATGTTCTGACTCACAGTAGAGTAGCAGGCCTGAGGGATTGCGGATCCCGGTGCACGAGGTGCACGGCTCGTTGGAGCATGTTGACCCTGCGGGCTGTTTGAGCTCGGATCGCTCGTGTAGACGAGGCGATGATCGTTCCACCCGATGCTGTTCCGGGTGATGATGTTCTGCCGATGCTGTTCCGGCGGAAGTGCCGTCCGACGACGTTTCCGGGCGATGGTGTCCCACCGATGCTGTTCCGGTGAGGGTACGGACTGCCGACGATGTTTTCCGGCAGGGTAGTCTGGACGGGCTCCTCCAGATGAGTGGACCGACCTGGGCGACGGCCCCGTTGGTGAGGTGTTGACCTCGAGATTTCAGCTGATTTCTACTTCACGCAGGCGTGCGGACGCTCCTCACCGATCCCTTGACTAGAGTAGTCGCGTGTGGGGTTCGTTGCGTACCTTCTGCTAGACCGTATGTGCCTACGGTAGGTCTCAGAGTGTGACCCCTTACAGTTTGCGGACAGAGGTCCTATGTTTACCCCGTAGTGGGTCTGTTTACCCGTTGAGGGATTGTTTATGTATCGCATTGATGTCATGCCATGATGACTAGTATGATAGGTTTCATTGATAGTCTTGCATGCATTTAGGGCTTGGTATACGGGGTTTCCTTTCAGGAAACTCAGGCATTGTTGTTGCACTTTTATTTCAGGACCACAGTAGGTCCGGGTGGGTGGTGACCGAGGACGGAGCGCTTTGGAGTCGGATCCTCTTCGGCATTTGCGAGATTGTACGACTACTTGTATTTTCATTTCTTTCATCTGGATTGTAGTTGTACACCTTTTGTAAAACTCCATGTATTTTGGGTGCACCCGGATTTATATATTTATATATTAGTGACGTTCCCGCCTTGAGTTGTCAGTTTTATTCGTTATTTCGAAATTTTAAATCTTCCGCTGTTTCGGGACGTTACAGAGCATCCTTGTGATTCGGTGAGAGAATTTTGAGCCGGGTGTTTCGTCGGTTCGTTCGCGTCTCTTGTAAGCATCTTTTGTAATACGTTTCTCTATAGTGGATTTGGAGTTGTGTCGTCCGTTGTTTTTCCCGCATTGGGTTTCCACGTTAAATCTTGCGTGTTTTGTGTGATTTGGACTTTGGATTTGCGTTTTGTTCTCAAATTTAACCAATTGGATTTGCGTTTTCTGTTCCGTTGCGTATTCGGGATTGGTTTTAATCCCTAACCGTTATCACAGGTAATCATGGAATTAGACTCAAAACAGAACATGTTCGTCTCAACTAACAAACACATGCAAGTACACAAGCCTTCTGGCCAATTATGCTCCAGTTCTTGTGCAAATTCAGCAAATATACATATAAACTTATTTTTCATTATTTTCCTCTTATGCTCGGGATCTTTGACAACTTTGAGCTTACCAAGGAATCGTGCAGAAGCATCAATGCAAGTACTGGCAAATTGAGATCACAATGCAACCTATCACCAATTGCTTTGTGGACAAGGATCACAATAAGTAACTGGCAAATGGAGATCACAAGCAACTGCCAAATTAATGGATCGAGATCATCAATTACACAAATTCAGATAGAAATTATCTAACCTTAGCAAACCATTATCTACAAAGACACAATGCAACCTATCACCAATTGTTTTGTGGACAAGGGTGGCAACAACGGTTGAATAAGCCACAACCCACAAGGCCACAACCCAGTCATGTGTCACATCTATGTCATCGAGAAACATAAGAATGGTAATCGATGTGACGACGCATACTTGTGCAGTCTCCGAGATATGTCGAACTCCGGCTAACCCCAGGCGCCCACAACAACAGTGGCTATCCGCGTGGCGGAGAGAACGACAAGAAATCTGACGGGGACGGAACTAACGAAAGATTCTTTACGCGGATGTACTAGTAGGCAGTGGATTCCGACCTTGGTTCCGTTGTAACTATATAGGTGTTATGTCATTTAACTTTCTTGGATATTATCGGTACGTGTAGTATCGTAAGGAGACAACTTTTTTAGCTTGCAACTTATTATAAATGAATAGTAGTAGCGTAGTTTTACCCTATAAAAAGGGAGATTTTTTTTTAAAAATGGATTTTTCAAAAGTTTAACATGGTGTTTGGATACGAAAATAAAACGGTGTTTTGAAAAATCTGTTTTGTCTAAAAACAGAATTTTGAAAAATTAACTTAATTTTTTTTCTAATCAAAACCAAGTTTCACGTGTAAGGATTAACTTAATTGGCGCTTAAATTTTATAAAATTGTGCCATAAATTGACGGAAACTATACTTTTGGAAACATAGGTTTTGAATTTGTTGTTGTTGAGAGAATTAAGGAATCAAAACAAATGTTTCAATATACATTTATAAACCAAACACGCCCTAAATGATACAAAATTAAACACCACAATAAGGATGTGGGTTTGACATTGTACAAGTGGTAAGAGGCGTCTATATTTTACAAATTAAGAGATATATTGATGATCAGGTGAATTGATAGTGTCCATCAGTTTCCTAATCTACAGATATTGATTTTTTCAGAAGATGGATATGTAACGTCCCGAAACAGCAGAAGATTTAAAATTTCAAAATAACCAACATAACAGACAACTCACGCGGGAACGTCACTAATATATAAATATATAAATCCGGGTGCACCCAAAATACAAGGAGTTTTCCAAAAGAAATACAACTACAATACTGATACAATGGAATAGAATACAAGTAGTCGTACGGTCTAGCAACTGCCGAAGAGGATCCGACTCCAAAGCGCTCCGTCCTCGGTCACCACCCACCCGGACCTACTGCGATCCTGAAAAAGATGCAACAACAATGCCTGAGTTTCCAGAAGGAAACCCCGTATACCAACTCACCTATATGCATGCATCACAAAATGAACCTATCATACTAGTAGCATGTCATGGCATCAGCAGAAATGGAAAACAGTTCCCCCGAAGGGTAAAACAGGACATCAGTCCGACAATCAAACATCCGGTCTCCCGAAGAGACCTACTGCAGGCACATGCAGTCTAGCAGCCCGCGACATCGCACCCCCCACACGCGGCTACACTACTCAAGGGTTCGGCAGGGAGCCTCTGTCACGTCTACGCGCCGATAGATACAAATCTGTAAATCTCAGTGGTCGGGGCCACAGGGACCAACAGGGCCGTCGCCCGGAAGGTATAACAACATCATCTCGGTAGGTGCCCAGCCGAGGAAAACAACATAGCCGGCACAACCTCGGCCCAACAATCATCATCGCCGGCACAACCTCGGCGGCATCACCGGCACAACATCGGTGGTCCATCACAACGTCCGACACAACATCGGACGGGTCCAGACCGAAGTCTGCCAGGTCATCGGGCTCCTCGAGCCGCGAACACCAACCGCGCCGCTATAAAAGCAGGGCAGCGACCTCCGTAGCCCGTGGGCCGGTAGTCACCTCACCCAACGCCAGTTGCGTGCCCGCACAACATCAACACTGGGATCCGCGATCCCTCAGGCCTGCTATACTACAAAGTGCCAACAATCATCTCAAAAGTCACGGTCCATACATGGAGGTGACGCGTCCCGAACACCCATCACGCGCCCACCGTCACCTCCCGGCTCACGCACAAGGCGAGGACACGGGTTTCCGTGGACAAAGTTGGCGTTCAAAAAGGGAACCAGGAATTCTGTCCTGGGCCCAAACGGTCGACCGGAAGAGGTGATTCGGTCGACCGGTTCCAGAAAGGAATCGGTCGACCGTACTCCTAAAACGGTCTACCGCTGCGCTCAAAACAGAACCCCCTAACGGTCGAACAAAGGTCTAAAACCGGTCGACCGAACGAGGTCAAAATCCGGAGTCTGGTCAACATTAAATTCAACTCTATCGGTCGACCGACTCAGGGGTCTCAGTCGACCGAAAACAGACAGGGTCAACCTATTATTCTAAGTCATATAATCGGTCGAACGCAAACCTCCAACGGTCGAACAACAAACGATCTGTCGAACGTCACATGAAATCGGTCGAACAAATCATGCAAAACTAACAGGTACACTTAAGTTCCGGTCGAACACAACAAGGACCGGTCGACCGACAACAGGTAGAAAAATCCCAACTCACCAGCAATAATGCACTACCGGTCGACCGCCCCAAGGCATCGTTCGACCGGTGAAGGTTAAAGTCGGGCAAACAGTGCTAAAACGGTCAACCGCCCGAAGGATCCGGTCGACCGTTGGTCGTCTTCAACCTCGCGCCAGCCGAGATTTTACGAAGAAACGCGTCGCCGGAGAGGTCTCCGACCTCCCCCGACTCGACCAACGCATCCCTCACATGAGGGTCAACAAACAAACCACACTAAGGAGCGGCATACCTCAAAAGAAACGACGAAAATGCCGGAGCTCCGCTCGCGCACGTCGCCTCCGGTGATCTCCCCGCGCGCTCAACTCCGCACGCCTCACGCCGCGCGATCTCCGGTCTCCTCCTCTGCTCGGTCGGCGAAAAGAACAAGAAGAGAGTGAGGGTGAATGGAGAGATAATGAGAGAGAGAGAGAGAGAAAAAAACGTTTATAAACCCAACTCAAATCTTCTCCCCACGCGTGAACAGTGCCCTACACTTCCAAACTCATCCCCTCAACCACGACCACTGTAGCGCGCCTCCACCTCTTCCCCATGCATACACTATGCACACCAACTTCCCATGCTAAACACCTTCTAATCCTCCATTAACCCAAGCTTAACCCTAACAAGGGTTTGGGTTCTTACAGGATATGTAAGAACTACAGAAAATAAATTATGAAATCAAAAGTAAGCAAAATACTTTTAGGATATATTTGGATGAAAAATGGGAATATGGAGTAAAAATAAGGAAGTTGATTGGGCAATTTGGGAATAAATATTTGAGTTTTGCAAAATATTGGTTTTGCAAAACTTCACTTTCAAGCTAAAAGGACAACTCAAAACTCAACCTTAAGTGAAATATATATGTTTGGATGCTAAAAAATGATTTTTGAAGTTTATATAATCAAACCTTAAAATTCAGTGAATCCAAACACACCCTATATTTCTGTGGAGTTTTGCATTCGATGTATACCTCTGATTTACTTTGTAACCGTAACCATTTTTATATGTAATACATCTAAAGATCGCCGTTATGTAACATGTATATCGCGAAGATTTCAGTACGAGTTATATAGATAAAAATGTTACAGTTTTCTTTTTAATCTGAATCACCGTCTTGTAGTAAAGTCCTATCTCAAACTTAAGAAAGAAAAGTCCCAAACACGTTAATAAATTTGCATTCGAAATTTGAATCTAATTTGACACAATAATTCTTTTCTTATTCATTCTAAAATATCTTTGCTTTCTTCTTCTTTAGCTGACCCCCTCTTCATCTTTCTTCTCCATTCTCTTAACATCACGTCACGTCTATAGATTCCTCTTTAATACATTCGATTCAACAAGCTTATTACGTGCTGATCCTGTATGCACTTGTCCATCTTAACTCTCACAACACAACTTAATTTTGTAGACTTCAATTAAAACTTCAATTAAGACGTTTTCTAGGGAAAGAACTGTCTTATCGTGTCTTGAGCATTAAAATGTGGTTGCGGGTCGATCATGTTTCCCAATTTAAAATAGTTAAAATAGCTCTACTCCAAACATCAGTCATCAGTGTTGGCATTTTCTCAATAATTTGTCATGTTCAAAAAAATATTCATTTGGAAGTTGGAACATGGCATCCTTGGGATAAACATTATACCTTCGGTAATTTTTTATTTTGTTGATATGTGGGAACTTACCGGACCACCGTTCTTTGGACGTCACTACAAATCTCGAGATGGAACACACCGCTTATACCGGAAGAAATTAACATGCAGTACAGAAATTCGAACATGGGTCCTTAACACCCCCTCCCTAACCTTTTAGTAATTGTTATCGAGTCTAATAACTACTGTCCTTACTTGCAACTGTATGATTTTGGACTGGAGTACGTCATGGGCAAATGAACATGTACCTGGTAAAACAGTATGTGAATGAGTACACTAAGGATAAAAGGTGAAGGGAAATGTTTTATGAACGCAGGGCGTCACGGACGCGCTCTACGTGAACATCCATGTCAGCCTTTACGTGGCGAAAGCATGAATGTTTTTTTGTTTTTTCTTCCTGATGTCCACTCAAATCACATTAAATGCGTTTCAACTCAGCGCGTTCTCTCTCTCCACCCAAATACAAATATGATGACACTCTTTCTTTCTTCTTCATTCTTTCTCTCCAGAATAAATCACAATTTCTAGCAAGATATTATGTCGAAGAAGCGTCTGATGCCGACTCCCAGGATTCTTCACAACGTAAGCAGCGTGAATGGGACGGTGCGAAGACTTCCCGATGTTCTTGTCAGCGTTAGCATCGTGAATGTTCTTCCCTATTTTTTTCCTAAACGTAATTCTTGTGGGGTAAAATATACAGTGGGAGGTTTGTTGAGTTTGTGCGGGGGTGGCAGTGGGCGGCAGCCCCTGCGGGGGACGTGAGTCCCCCCCGCAAAGCGAGCGGACAATAATGAAGCCATATATTATTGTTTCGACATCATATTATTGCATTCCATATATTGATTCGTTTATTCCAACAATAATGAAGTCATATATTATTCCGGACTGCAAATGCAGTTATTCCGGACTGCAAATACACTTATTCCGATTCCGGACAACAAATACATTTATTCCGGACAGCAAATCCACTTATTCCGGACAAACTTTATGTTCTGTTTCTGAACACACTTTATTCTTAAACCGGACAACAAATACACTTATTCCGGACAGCAAATACACTTATTCCGGACGAACTTTCTGTTCCGTTTCTGGACACACTTTCTTCTTATTTTGGACAACTATACTTATTCCGGACTGCAAATACACTTATTCCGGACATCAAATACATTTATTCCGGACAACAAATCAACTTATTCCGGACAAACTTTATGTTCCGTTTCTGGACACACTTTATTCTTAAACCGGACAACAAATACACTTAGTCCGGACAACAAATACACTTATTCCGGACATCAATATACACTTATTCCGGACATACACATAACGTAAACAAGACAAACACATAATGTAAACTGCACACACACATAAAGTAAGCTAGACAAATTAAGTTGATCCAACGTAAAACTTAAAAACAAATATTTTATTATGATAAGTGTGGGCTCTGCACGAATAATGAGACTGCACGATGTCCTAGGGTCTGCACACTGTCTCATCTGTGTATTGGGAAATGAATCGTTCAACTTAAAGAACCGGCGTTTTTTAAAAAGATCAAAACGCGCGAAGAGAAATTTCACTGACTGGACGCTGACTCAAAGAAAAATATCTGAGTTGTACAGATCCACGTAAGGCGCGTCCGGCTCAAAAGTTAATAAATATTTAAGCTTTTTTCCCCATCTTCAGTGGGAAGATGATAATTTATATCATAGATGTCGTATAAAAACTTGTAGGTATTTCTTTGGAGATTGACTAATTACAAGAGAAGACAGCAGAACGTTGGAAAGTGAGCAGAATATTGCATTTCCCGAACTTAGCACTTCATTTCCCATATTATTATTTTTTCACGAAGACAATGATTATGGTTAAGAAGGCTATCACCAAAAAATAAAAAAGGGGCCTCTTGGGCTCGTACTAGACCTCAATTGGCTCAGTGGGCCTTCCGGAAATTTTAAATGTTAGGGTGCGTTTGAAATGTGAGGAATTCTTAAGGAAAAATGATTTCAAAGGTAACTATTAAAAGAGTGAATTTTTAGGAGGGAATCATTATCCTAGTGTAGGTTTAATATACTAGAGGAATTGTTAACGAGGGAATAGTTTCAAACTTGAGAAAATCTAACCCGCCCCCACCTTAATTAGTATTGGTCGAGTAGAGTTTCGATTTTAGTCGATCCTACATGGATACACAATTGATAAAAGTGGAAGAAAATAAAAATCAAGTGAAAACACATTACCCCATAATTACTACGGTAGGGGATAGGTGGGTAATGTATTACCCACACTCTTGGATGGGGGAATAATTACTCTTTTAATGTTTCCCCTAATGTTACCCTCAATCCAAATGCACCCTAAATACTTTTCTTCTCATTCTTAAGACAACAAAGACCAGAAACAAGACACAAAGTCGGTACATGCTTCAATAGATCAAACGTCTCCCATGTGTTAGAGATAGTTACTTTTACTTACATTCAAAGCATAACTAGTCAAATATCAGTTCAAACCCCATATGATATTAGTTGATCAAAGGGTCACAAATCAATATCATGATGTGCTAGTTTTACCTTGTTTGGAATGTTTATCCAACAAAACCAACAAATCATGATAAGTTGCCTTGCAAAGTTCATACTACTACTTATATACTCAAGTTCACGTCTCTCAACTCACAATCCTCATGCTTAAATTAGACAATCCTACAATTTCATCCACAAATATATTTTGCGAGTGCACGTAGATATAACATCTTTATTTTAGTTAATATCATCGTATCTATCACCTTCAAACCTGTTTAACTTTGTATAGTTTACCACTTTACCTCCTAAACAAACGCCATGACCTTTTACGAATTTGCAATCAAGTCTCTAATTTCCCACTCAATTCTTAATTATCTTTTGGATATGAAGAAAGACTAGAAACTACACGACCATTCAGTGAGAAGAAAACTTTCCTCTTGTGATTCCCATGATTAGTCATGCTTCCTAAATTACATTATTAGAAAAGACACCAAAAGTGGAGTATCCAAATGGATAATTATGTAAAGGGGATAGGCAGTTACGGTAAACAACTCCAAGGACATGTGTTGATAGAGAAGAAGCATCGTTTGCATGACTTCTAAGTCGTTCACGGCATGACGTGGACACCATTGCTGCTGGACTGAACGTAGAGTTTCAATATTAACATCAATTTCCTCAAAATAACCATGACTCACCTCCTTAGAACATACACACAAACAAACATAGAAATCGTCATAAATTAACCTTTAGCGGAACCTTTGCTCAAAACAAAAAGTTACCAAATGGTCAAATTTTCAACACAAATGAATAGTTTCTAATATAAATCTACATCATCTGAGGTAATAAATACCCTATTGCAAGGTGAACCTGAATTTCTCACGTTTCGTTTACATTAAGGTTAATTGGTATCATACATACGTTTGTAGTCACCAATGTATAGGTTTTTAACTTGGAAATATAACTCAACTCTGAACAAATCTGTTTCTTATACAACGATACGGTATTAAGAAATGCCAGAAATTCACCAAAAATGAAAAAAAGGTATGTGAGAGAGAAAAAACTACAGTTATATAATTTGTAAGAAAATCCTGAGGAAATTTTCACATCTACTTATCCTTATACATACAAACCTTCATTTACGTTACTTTAACTTTAAAGTTATACAAATACAGCTGAGTCGATTGTTTTCAGACATGAATACCAGCTGTATCTCCATGGGATCCGTTAAGGTACAATTCAAGCAAGTCGGTACGTATTTTTATCAATTCAGTATTTTTTTATATAAAAAAGAAGTAACCCCCACAATACCCAACTACGAATATCAACCGTACACGTACCTGAAAGCATCAGAACCCTTTAATGTCCATCCCTTTCCACGTGTTGCATGCACTTCCATCTCACACAATTCCCACTCTTCCTCCTCTATATATTCCTTCCCATCATCATCGTGTCCAATATCTAACATCTAAATTATAGCTCTTGGTTAATTTGGACTTAAGTTTGTAGTTATGGCGAGCTTTGTTGATCCTCTGGTTGTTGGAAGGGTGATAGGGGAGGTGGTAGACATGTTCGTTCCAACGGTCAACATGTCCGTTAGATATGGAACCAAACATGTCAACAACGGGTGCAATCTCAAGCCTTCCATGACGGCTGATCCACCCAGCGTTCAGATCGCTGGGAAACCCACCGATCTCTACACACTGGTATGTTATATTCTATTTTATTAAAAAAATGACTCGAGTTGAAATTGTTCGACCGATTATCTTAGGATTATCAGTTGCTGGTTCAAAACGACTAATAGCTTTTCTTCTCCTCCGTTATATGCACGACCTATATATATATAGGTTATGACTGATCCTGATGCACCAAGTCCAAGTGATCCGACCATGCGCGAATGGGTCCACTGGTATGTGTCAAACTCTTAGTATGCACATGTTTAATTTAATTATGTTTTCTGTTTAACAAGTTTCAACAAAATAACTGTCATTATGTTTTGGATTGTGAAAAATAATTACAAAGTAATCCAGTATTTTTATTTGATCTCTTTCGTGATGTCAGGGTTGTGGTTGATATTCCAGGGGGATCTGATCCATTGCAAGGTAATTAAAGATTATAGATGTGCAATTTTATGCTTGTTTAGTTGTCAAGAGTTGATGATTAGTGAATCACGTTTTACGTTTCTACTATCTAGTATCTACCATGCATGCTCACGTGCACAACCTTCGGTTACTCCCACTCGGCACGTGACATATTGGGCTGAAACCAACTTGCTACGTGTAGATTCTGTATGTTTTGGACTGTTTCATTCGTGTCGTGTCAAGATGTTTTCACATTTGGCATGCATGAAACGTGGCAAATTCAGCTTGTTTTTATGTGCACTTATACTGTATATTTTTCCCGAAGCATGTGCACGTATACTGTAGTTTTATACGTTATATGATGCATTATATAGAGTGAGGTCATACGAAATTAAATGATAGTACGTTATCTTATGGCCGTTATTGGGGAATGGCCCAAAAAAAATTGAGTTAGTTCACTTGCTTTTCTTGTGTCTCATTTGTATAGGACTATAGGCAAGTCTGTTTCAAGAAAACCGACATGCACTTGAGTTTCTTTTGGAACAAAGTCTCATTTTTCAAAGGCGACCCTTAATTGGGAATCTTTCGTGTTACTACTACGACTAAAAATGTTACAAGTCTTATTTTGAGATATAACTTGATATGCTAGCTAGGAATAGGAATATGATTAGGATGATATAGTGTTAATATAAACTAAATTTGCATCTACAACTTAACATATGTTACAATTCAATTTCGAAGATACTTATGTATCTATTAGAGGAGGTTGTAATATGTTACTAGCTGTAAGCCTGTAACTTATATATATATATACTAACCTCATCTTCCGGTGGTAAGTACAACTGAAAATAGTCAAATAAAATTGAATTGCAACGAACTATGTAGACTAGTTTGTCCATCGATCATCACATTTAACTTGGCAGGGAAAGAGGTTCTCCCGTACATGGGCCCACGCCCGCCGGTCGGGATCCACCGTTACGTTTTTGTGTTGTTCCGGCAGGCAGGCCCTTCTCCAGCAATAGCAACACCAGCGTCTAGAGCCAACTTCAGTACTCGAGCCTTTGCCGCAAAATTCGAACTGAACCTGCCGGTCGCTGTGGTCTATTTCAATGCCCAAAAGGAGCCAATGAATCGGAAGCGTTGAGACCGTCGGAGTCTTGTCGAAGTTTTATGGCCGATCAACAAAGCTGAAGCATCTCATATTGAAGCAAACGTATGATATGGGAGACATATATATACATATACATACATGTATCCACAATATGTAGATATAGAGTTTATGTTCAATATGGTGATGTTATCATGTATTTCCTTTGGTATTGGGGGATTAATTATGGCATATATATATATTTATAGTGTAACGAGGTGGTGTTCTGTAAGTGGGGAAATATTATTATTATTATTATTATATATATGGTCGATCGCAATCCACGAACAAGAGTTAAGGTGCACGATTTGTTGTATTAATGAATTTTTATTTTGATTGATAACTTGACTAGTTGGGTTTTTTTCCTTTTACTTCACAGAAGTGATTACTTGTGTTGCAGATTAGAGAACCTAAGCAGCAGCGGACCCACTAGGGGTCCACTGGAGGTAGTGTAGAGAAAAGTATAAAGGAAAAATATTCATTATATATATTCGAAGAAAAATTATAATCGCCTTCGATGAAGTTTCATAATTTTAAAAATAAAAAGGTAAATGATGACATTGTCACTAACTTTACCAAGTAAATACTTTTGAATACAAGAAGCAAAATTGTTGCTTAACTCATGATTTTATATTCGATGGGAAAACAATTTATAACAATACTTATTGTCGAAAATTCAGAAAGAGTTGAAGTACTTCAACTTGGTAGTAAGTAAATCTGAGGGTTGATAATATTTTGTTTCTTGTCAATCATTTTCTAAGCTATAACACTAAAGTCATTCAAGATACACATGTCTATGATATATGTCAAAGTTCATTAAAAAAAGGCCGGCCGGGTAAATCTCTCGCGCGCGGGCGAAGGCCCGGGATTCTTCCTAAATAGACTCGATTCTCCCGTCGAGAGTGACTTGAAAAATACTAGAGAACTATAGAGTTTCGCTTGACTTCCAGCTGGTTGTGGTAATATCCCCTGCCAGTCGTCCGTATGGAAAATCTTATTTTTAAAACCTTCCTCTTCGTCAATGATTATGGGTCAATCTTTTTTTCTAGTAGGGTCTTGAGGTCATTTCGGCATGCATGATTTTCCAGTACATTGGAATCCTGAAGCACCACCACAAACGGATACACTCTACAGTAGTAGGATAATATTTTGCTAAGCAAACTAGGTAGCTTGTGTAATCAAAAGCAATAAAGGACTTGCTTCCATCTAAACATGTCGTGCAAATAAGTGATTTTGTATTTCTTTCAATAAAGCAATTATTTTTCTCGACAAAGTAAAATAATTCAACATGACAATTATAAAGATTTGTAATTTCTTGAACATTTGACGTGCATCAAGTATAAACTTTTAATCCATAGAAGGAATCACAACATACCCTATCATGTTTGGCACAATGTTTCATACTTAAGGATGAGGTCGAACCAAGACCCGAGTTTCATACTTGGCACAACACGAGACACTTTCTTTAGTAGATAATCTCACTTTTTATCTCTAAATGTCTGTCATATTCTCTTATTGTTTCGTAAAGCTCATGGTATTGAAATGTTTTGGTTCCTATAACATGGTCCCTATTAAAGCGATACTACGAGAATTGATCAAAGTAAAGAAATACTACGAAGAATGGTGAATTGTTTCTAGAAAAATATTGTATTTTACTAGTTCCTTAACATTTTCAAAATTAATTGTGACGTTTGCAGCAACAACAACACCGAAGAGTAAATAAGTTGCACTTTTCTTAAACGATATGACAAGCCCAAGATGAGTTCTTTGTGTTGAGATCGGAGGAAGAAGTGACTTGGATTAATTTGTATTGAAAAGCAAAATAACATATGGTGAGACTTTGTGCGTTTGAGATATTGCTCTCTCACTCACATACGTGTGCAACAAACAAAAAGAGAGGAAATGAATACCTCCAGACGAGAGCAAAATTCTTTCCGTTAACTTTAGTTTAAATTCATTTTTTATTTTTAATATAATTGAAAATTCAAATCATAAATTTTGATTAATAACTTGTACCGAAAATCATAAAAATTAAGATGCAATAAGACGAAGACATAAATAAAGTTAAACGCATTATATTAATCGATCTCGACTCTGGACGGACCCTACATAGGTCCAGTGAAGATCCAACATAGGATCCGAATAGATAATGAGTAGGGATCCGATTACGAAGAACAAAGTTGAGGAGTTGGGAGAGTTTTGTGGGGGAGAAGCAGATAAGAGTTGCGACAGTGAGAGATGAACAGTTGCAGCAGAAATCTCCACTTGCTACATCAATGGCGGATTCCTTCCACCAACACTCGCTTCAACCCCAAATCAACCCATAACATCTGCAAAGGTCCCACCTTTACTCCTCCTTTCCTTCGGATCACTTTGGTTTGTTGTGGTTTTTTCTTGCTATGTGATATTAGATTAGGGTTTCGAAAGTGGAAATCCAGGTCTTTCTAGTTATTTGAGGATGTTGGTGGTCGGCATCTCAAGTACGTCAATTTGGTGCATGCCTGTAGGGTTCTAATTTGTTGACATTTCCACGTTGCGATGTTTGGTTCGCTATAATTGGATTACATGTAATTCTATTCCATGTAGTTGAATCAAATTCCATGTGTCTGAGGAAGTTGCTCGAGCTCCGGTAGGCTTGACTAGATTTGAGAATTTTGAAACAAGTTGATTGTATTGTAATTTCGGCGAACCACACATGGCCTTAAGCTAATGAAACTAGGTATGGGTTGGGTAATGTTTGATGTGAAACTGGGCTAGGAATGTAAATTTTTGGGTGATCATTTATCATGCTTGTATGTGCTACATATTGGGTTTCTTTATTGTGGATCGCGGGGGTGGCAATTGACAGGTGCATATCCTTTGGTGAAAATGAGAATTGGGACTACTCTTTGTTTCTCTCGGGAGATGCAATCTGGCACTGGGCAAGTTATTAGTAAAAGCTTCAAGCCTGGAGCTACAAATGAAAAGGATACTGACTCACTGGTAAACATTTCAATGATTTTCAGTTGTTTTATTTTACGTTAGGGAAGTAAAGTTTGTAATTCAGTCTAGTTTTACTGATATAAAGATAGGTTTAGTTCTTATAGGTTTTAATCTGAACACACATCATAATTTGGGTAGTTGCTTGCTGCATAGAGGATTTTTTCGGAACCTAAACCTTTTGCTTATGTTGTGCCTGGAGTCACAAAGACCTTGTATTGTGTGATTGTGTGACTTGTGTCTGTACATGCTACTGGAATCTGGAATCTGAAGTCTACTGTAACTTAATAAAGATAGCACTTGCCGTACACGGTTTAATCAATTGTGTGCCTACCAAATGGCATATTGCATATGTTTTCCATACCAATTTCATTTATATTAAAACTATCCAACTTGCAAAGACACTTCTAGCTTTCTGCTTGCACATCACTTTTAAGTAAGTGGTGAGTTATAAATCAGCCACTCTGCAGGACAAAACATTTAGAAAGCAAGAAACCACAGGAGCATTTCAAAAGCTACCAATGGTGATGCCTTCAGTTGACGTACTTGCTTCAGCAAAGAGGAAAGCAAGGAATGTTCCTCCTACAAGAGGTGCAACCTTACACTCGCTTCTAATGTCTTCTTTTGTTTTTTAATTCTTGTTTTCTCCGTTTTTGCAAATATATTGTACACCATTTTCCCCCTCCTGCATAGGCATCACAAATATTGCAAAACGAGAGAGAAATAGAGGTGCCAAGCAACTTGATGCATTGATGAAAGTAAGTTAAAGCTCTAGTACCTGTAAATGAAAAGTACAGGTTTAAATTTTGATTACTCGAAAAGATCTGACCACTGAATGCCCGCTTCATATTCAGGAGCTAGTGGTCCCTTTAAGGAATTATATGGAAAAATTTCCCAATAGAAGATCTCTGCATCCTTATGAAAGATCACTTATAGAATTGACCCTTGGGGAAGGCACCTATGAAGAGGTAAACTACCTTTTTGTGATCATTATGAAGAGGTACACCACTACTTTCATTTGTTGTAATAATTCCTTCCTTTTGGTCTGTGTAGACGTGAGTATATAATCCTTCTTTATCTGTCACCCATTCTAGGTAATAACATTTCTAATTATAGATGTCTTGTACCTTTTCTAAACTGTAGATCAATTTTTTCAGCAATCCTGAGATGTGGTGATGATAAATGCCACAGTTAGGAAAGCTGATATCCTGGATGAATCAGAAAGAAAGAGGGTTTTGAACATACGGGATTATGTTTAAAAATTTTCTTTGGCATGAGGAGTTATTACTTTTCTATATCAAAAATAGTTTTCTTTTAGAAGCTGCAATTTATGAGTTTAAGTATCATCAGGGCTTGCTAAATGTTGACTTTGAATTGAACAAGTTGGCTTGTTTGGTTGGTGAAAATTTTCTGATTTAAGGTTTAGCTTTTGAAAAAGAGGATAAAAGCTTGTCTTGAGCTCCATCATGAACATAGTAAAGTTACTGGCTCCTAAATGACATGAGGTGCAATGGTACTTATATTTGTTCATGAGACTAGTTTGCTAGTCTTATGAAAACCAAGACATAACTTTCAGTCAGTAGTTAAAAGTCTGTAGGAGCTTAAAGCTTGAGAGAACTTGCACTGGGAATGAGCATACCATTTGAGATTGATACAGTTCATCTACTGTGATAGTTGAGATCTATAAAGTTTCCTCGAGCTTCATAGATGTTACATTCTCTATAAAGATGCCATACTTGTAGGATGATTTGTTTTTCCGGTTTTATGATAACTTATTGTGGTCTAAAGGTAGCATGAATCATGATCTGTGACAGCCTGAATAGGTGATAATTTCGCAAAATTTACGACTCGTGACCTCTGCTTTTGCAGGTTTTAGGTCGCATCAATTCTCTTAGAAAGAACTTGTTGCTTGTTGGAAAGGAATGTGCATCTCTTTGTGCCCAGGTTTGAGTAATTTTGTCAGAATCATCTCCATTGTTTTTAAAAACTCCTGAAAGAGTCTCCTTGAGTGAACATGCCATTGTTTCAGTATGCACATAGAAGGAGATCGTAAGGAACTCAGGTTTTATCACAAAATCTAATTCTATGGAGTTAGGATGGTGTATTACCTACCTTGTCGTGCTCAAACACTATAATTTGTGCATCTAGTTCCCATTTTAATCTGGTAGAGAAGGAACAAAGTTTTGCTATGTGATATCAGCGTATAACTCTATGAGGTGCAGATTTCCACTCGATTTGAGGACCATGACTATGTGATGCCCTTTTGATCTAGCAGCTCATTTATGACAATGTAGGCATGTAGCTTAATGATATAAAAATATAGAATTAAATCACGTTTTTGCTACCCTTACTAATTCAGAACTTGTAACTGGTTGCATTGTCAACCTAACCATCCCAACCTAACTTGTCAATATTATCAAGTGGGTAATAGACATTTCTGCTCAAGTCCGCATGCATCAGTAAGAGCAATCATGCATTGCTTTGCCTTTTTGAAGATTTTTTTTCTTTCTATTATCGAACATGAGGGCTTTGTGGTTGTTGTTGTTGCTGTTATATTGAACATGAAGGAGATAATAAAGATAGGAAAAATTAAGTTGGAGAGAGGGCTTCTTGAAGATAGGATTTCGACTAAACAAAGATGGAATCATGGAACATACTATTTGATGTTGGTGGCCCATATCATCCACAAATGGTTCTTATACATCACATTGGGAAATATGCACAATTTTTTTATCAGTGTGTAGGGCCAACTTGTTATATTAACATCCTAATGCTTGTAGCTTATGTTTGAAAGCTTATCGATTACAATAGTTGAATATAATTCAGTCGTACAATAGATGCTAGTTTGATACTTCGATTTTGAACATCTTTTTTCACTGGCCGTCCCCAATGGTTCCAGAATGCCCATCTCTTAATAACAGAAGTCAATTTGCCAAATACGTTTGTAGCAATTTCACCCGTTTCTCAGTTGAACCTATATTACTATTTTTGTGCATAGTTTTTTTTGTTGTTCCTTTTATAAATAATTTTGAAGTTGGATCTCTGCCGTGTTGAAGTTTTTATTGGCTATTTAGCTATATCCACATGATCCTTGAATAAAGACAAGGTTTTACCCAGGTTGGGTGTTATACTATGACAGTCACTAACAAAGCGTGAAGCTGAAGAAAGATTGACTGAGGTCAGTGCTTGCTCATCATCCAATTTTTTCCATGGATTTTATTTTGTTATATTTTCACCTTGTTAACTTTAAAAGTTTGGATTTATTCATTTATTCTTGTCACTTGAATGACACAATAAATGCAAATATATTTGATTTTTAGGGTGTTAGTAAGCTCGAAGAAGTTTTCCAACATAAAGGACAGGCTGTTGATGATTTGGTACGCGTTGTCAAGGTAATTGGCTTCAGGGATTATTCATTTACTTTCAGATCTGTGGTAATTTTTTCCGGAAATTGTATGGCAAACGCGCTGCACTTAGGTAAGGGTCCAAATGTCCAATTGGTTAAGGAAGTCAAGTAGTCAGCTTTTACTCAGACCTCTACTTAAGAACATAGTTTGAGTGAATTTTAAACATAGATGATGATTACAAAGTTCAATTGTAAGTCCAAGGAGAAACTTTTGTATGGTCGTTGGGTTGACCTTCCCCTTGATTTTGAACACTGATATGATGAATATATTAGAACTCTAGTTCTTGCCTGCTTAAAAGCAAGGCACTGAAAAGTTTGGTATCCCATCCCGACTTTCACATTATGCCACATCAAAGTTCAAAGAAGTTGGACTTGTAGTTTACTTGTGTGTGGACCATCCAATAGCTGCCTGAGCGAAAATTTTCTTAATTTTCTTATTTTCATATATAACTGAAGGTTAAATTAACAAAGTTGCCATGGTTCATATTGCAGCATGGAAAAAATAGTTTCAAGGTTTCATTCACTAGGGTATCTAGTAGACACTGATTGCCTGCTTTGTCATTTATATATATGTTGAACATTCTGTTGACTTCTTCCTAAGGACCATGTATTATTGTAATTTTTTTGGAAAGCTAGCTTGCTAAGTTGCTGATGCCAACAGGCGCTACGAGCTATGCCGGTGGTAAACCCAGAGAAATCAACCCTTTGCCTTGTCGGAGCACCTAACGTGGGGAAGTCCTCACTAGTTCGTATCTTATCCACAGGAAAGCCTGAGGTATGCACTCAGGATTCTATATCCGAACTTTCACACATTAGTTTCATTAACGATGTAGCAGTTAGAATTGTGTGTTTATCTCAGATGAATTACTCGTTTCACTTGCATTGTTGGATTTACATTTCATTGGATGTTTTTAGTTATGTTGTACTTCAGTATCTAGATAACCTACATCTCTACCGATCAAGTTACGTTATACTTACCTTATGCAGCATTCTCTTTTCCTCAGGTTTGTAACTACCCTTTCACAACGAGAGGCATTCTGATGGGTCACATTTCTTTCAACTACGGACATTTTCAGGTCAAGGCGTGCTACTACACTCTTTAAGTTTGATTGGACATCAACCAATTGCTGTTTTTATGAAGTTTATCTCACTGTGTTCACAATTGAGTCTAGAGGTCCGATAAAAAAAGTCTGGAGTCCAAAGTGTATTTCATATTAAAATGCAATGTCGTATCCTGATATCCCGTTCTCTCAAAATTTCATACTCGCTGACTTGGCAATTTCTAGTTCTAATCTGCCTGTTGTATTTCTCTTGAGGTGCTATCACTTCTACGAGTAATATTAATACCAGTTAACTTTCTCTGCAGGTAACTGACACTCCAGGCCTTCTGAGAAGAAACGATGGTAAGTGTTTTGAACTGCAGATTTTTCATCGATGCCTTTTACTTTTTGTTTGGATCTTGATTAGCCAAGCTTCAAAATCATTTGAGAACCTCCTTATGATTTATTTTTCCTGACTAACTTTAAAGGCTATTGGCACTACATTGTGGCCCTAATTTTTCTGAAATGGAGCTCCCTACACTCTCTTTCTTGGTTGCAGATGACAGAAACAATTTAGAGAAGTTGACACTTGCAGTGCTTTCTTATTTGCCAACCACTGTTCTATTTGTTCATGATCTTACTGGAGACTGTGGGAGCTCACCGTCCGATCAGGTTCTTGAGCACTTCTTTTTTATAAGCTTTTGGTTTCTCTGTCGGCCAACTCACAGAGCAAAAAAATAAAAAATGCAGCATTTATAACTTTTGATGTTGAATAGCACATCTTTAAGCCTGCTGAGATGAGGTTTGTTATCAGAAGAAGAAAAAAAATCTTGTAGGTTCCCTGATTCTGCCAATGTCTCAATTGTGAGACATCATGGTCATAGCTATGAATGCGACAGAATAATATTAGGAAATGCTTATTTTGATATTGTGCTGCAATTGGTTCAGTAGCCTTATTGAAGTATTTTCATTTTGTGCATCTCTAAATCAGAACCAAAACTTGTAACTGATGTCTTGCAGCTCTTAAAATTTCTTATATACAAACAACTAATTGTCTAATTAAGGATATTTTAATTGCTTGCTTGGTGTGCAATTATATAGATTCATTGTAACACTCACGATGTTTGCATGATTACTTTGACTCGAGCAGTTTGTCACATACAAGGAGATCAAGGAAAGGTTTAATGAGCATCTTTGGCTCGATGTTGTATCTAAATGTGATATTCTACAAGAACCCCAGGCTAACGATACCGAAGATGAATTGACAAAATACAAGAAGTTTGGTCCAGATGGATCTATTCGTGTGTCAGTAAAAACTGGGAAGGGCCTTGATGAGGTATGTATCTTAGGCTCCATATTATTACTGCAAGAGCCTTATAACTTATAAGTGAAAATCAAAATAGAAAGCAAGCAGTGATTTATGAAGAAAACCACTTCTTTCTTCATATTTCAGCGGCAGTCACTCATTTTGATTTGTATCTTTTCAATCACTGCCAAAATTTGGTTTACTAGAATATGGCTATGCGTGTTGAACATTAGTTTGGTTTTATACACTTCGAAAATTTTGCACTAGGAGGCACTCCAATATGCTGATTTTTTTTGTTTGGTGTAATGTGCTCTTATGCTCAAGTGGGCTTTGATGCATCAGTTTATAGATTTTTGCTGCAAATGAAATGCTGTGGCTTGTCTATTTTATCGAAATATTCCTCGCACTTGGAAGATACGTAACACCTTCATGCTTTGGACCAGTGTAAGGGTGTGATGCATCAGTTACTGTTTTTTTACTGCAAATTAACTGGTTTACTGTTAATCATACTTTTCAGCTTAAATCCAGAGTACAAGACATGCTAATTTTACAGATGGAAAGAATCAACAGCGAAACATTGGAAGCCTTATAGAATGTAGTAGTCAAGGAAGCATTCTTAGACTTGCGCTATTTAAGGGTGGTTCTTAGAGTGTTGGTAATACCATCCAGGCTACAGTGAAGACTTGTTCAGTAGCTGTTGCTTTAAGGCTTAGGGCAGAAGCTGCGTCGCAGAGTTCCTTGGCAAACAGCTTTGACGTTTACCCATCACATAAACAGATTGTAAGACATGCCAAATGGTAGCTAATGCCTTTTTTTCATCCATCTTGTTTATAGCGAAAAAAAATCTTCTCAAATCTCAATCTTGTTGTCAATGTTAATCGCATTGTGTCCCAAACATTTGTTTGTGTAGACCATACATTATTCTAATACATTGGTTTAATAGTTCTAAGAAATGGTCCCCAATTGTACGTGTATCTGGTAATTCACAAGTTTGTGTCTTCTCTAATGCGTGTACCCAAGTGTTTGCAGTAAACATGTGGTGTGTTTTATTTGAAGTGCATTACACATTATATGCAATCTATATAATTATCTTAACAAGGATAGGAATGACACTTGATTATGAAACTTAGGACAGATTAAAAAGTCATAAACAGGAAAGAGGTGGGACTTGCTTTCAAGCAACTAATACAACTTGGATCCCTCTAATACTTTCAACTGTAATCATGTCTAAATAAACTTTCAGTAACTGATAACATTTATATGAAATGCAAAATTATATGCAACATTTTGTTGTGTTTCCGGTAAAACAAGACATATCTTGCATCTCTAGAATTTCAAATCAAAACGAATCCACGATAACCAACAAACATGACAAGTAGCTATTATGTTAGTAACAACACTTGGTCTGTTTAGTTGCAGACACTTCATCACCAATATTAACCAACTTCTCCCCAACACGCGGCATAACCGCATTTTCGACCGGTTGTTCCAGTGTTTTCTGACAAATAACCTCATGAATCTGGCTTACCATTGCAACAAAGGCTTCTTCTACATTGGTGTCATCAAGGGCAGATGTTTCCATGAAACATAGCCCTTCTTTCTCCGCTAGAGTGAGTCCTTCGTGTTGGGAGACTTCTCTCTTTTGTTTGAGATCAGATTTGTTGCCGATGAGCACGACCACCATGTCTGAGTTGTTGAATCTTCTTATCTCTGCCAACCAGTTTTTAAGACTATCAAACGTCGATCGTCTTGTTATATCGTACACCAGTAAGGCTCCGAGCGCTCCCCTGTAGTAAGAGCTCGTGATTGCTCTATACCTGCATCAAATGCTAGTAGTCATTTAATATGATACTGCTGTCCAAGGAATATCTTTGAGAAGAATATTTATTCAAGTAAAATTCATTAAAGATGTGTTTTGATGTATCATTATTAAAACATACAGGATTTTCAAACAAAAGAAGTTAATTTTCCATTATTTTTAATGATGCAATTCGTTTCTCCATTGGATAAAATTGGCACTTTCAAATCATGGTAATAAAAAACTTGTCTGAAATTACCGATCACAAAAAAAACTTGTCTGGAATCACAGAGCAATACTTAGTCCAGTTAACAGAGCTTAAAATCGTATGGAAATCATACAATAATCTCATAAAATTTACATATTTCAAGTACAATATAAGCATTTTATACTATTTGAATTGATTAAGCATAGACTAACTAACTACATCTGGCTGTTGCTTTGAAAACTAAATAGTAAAAAGTAGCAAATTTGTTTAGAATCGGAAAGGGATACTACAGTCACTTCAACTTTTGACATGAGTATTTGTCCTTGACCTTTAATGGTATATTTAGATCTAACTTGGTAATTACAATTGTAGTGGGTACAGGAAAATAGTTTGAGACAAAGCTGCAGACACTTTCTGAAAAGGAAAGGAAAAGGCTGCATACAAGTTTTTGTTGGCGATTTTAGTGTCATCAATTCATTTTAGTCGTAATGTGATTTACTTGAGACCGATGCGATTTATCGTTAGGCTCGGTAACGAGTTTGGGTAGTGCGGAGTGCACGCTTGTTGAGCTAACGGTTTATCGACCACGAATATGAAGCAGGGGTCGAGGGGGCGCAGCCTCCTCGCGGGGTCCAAGGGGCGGAGCCCCTGGCTGGGGTCTTCGGAAAATCCATATTAATTTTATTGGATGTTATGTATCTCCGTTTGAGTGGATAATACCAACCCAAAAGGTGTTTGTGTAACCGCCCAACCCAAAAGGTGTTTCGATTATCTTATTATAAGAGGGATTCGGTACTCAAAAACAACATTACGAAAATTGATACTCCTTCTCTACTTTTCTGATCGAAGTTCATATTGCCTGAACTCGATTGTTCCTTCTCGGATTATCCCCGCAAGGTATTCGTGCAACCCGGGCAGTGTAATAGGGTCGAATAATCTTGTTCGGAAAGTGATCCGTACACGATTTGAGAAGAATCCAGGATTATCACAACCGAAGTTTCCTACCGTTTTCACATAGAATCGGGCCACCAAAAACATTTCAGTCTTATCAGGATTTACACGGCCTATACATGTATAGTTTCAAAAAAAAGTACCGTTTAGCATCTTCAAGTATATTCTGAATTTCTGGTTACATAACAAAATCGAAACCTTCGCAAACTCATACCAATTCTGCAAATCAAATCAAATACAATCCATATCCATCACTATCTTACCAAGACGGTGATGAAACGAAATTTGTCCATAATAACTTCCCCAGCACTACTAGTTCCAGCCCAAAACAACTTTTCAAATTGGTAAAAAGATAATATGAAGATATAAATTACTGACGATAAGACAAAGCAGTTCAAGTCACATCTAAGATTGATACACCTCCTGTGAACATTATACTCTTATCTGCAGCATAACAGCTAAAAAACCTGAAAACTACTTAAAAACACATCCCCAACACAATTTCTGTAAAACTCCAAGAACACTAATCACGTGCGAAACAAAAATAATAATCAAGACAAAACATAAACAACAAGAACAGACCAATACCTTTCCTGTCCTGCAGTGTCCCAAATCTGAGTCTTGATCAACTTGTTCCCAACTCTAACGTTCCGATACGCGAATTCGACTCCAATTGTGGGCTTGGAATCAAGCTGAAACTCCCTCCCAGAGAACCTAGACAGCAAATTGGACTTACCCACGCCAGAGTCTCCAATCAAGACAGCCTTAAACAGGTAATCACACTCAGTGTCATTCAACTCCAAACTCATCTTCCTATATTTCCTACTAATAACATGATGTTATGATGGGATATATGGAGTTAGGATGAGGTTGGGGAGTAGAGAAAGGAAACCTTATGTTACAATACAATGAGGAGATGAGGTGTTTGGACTTGGTAAGAAGTTTCTTTTTTGTATAGGATATGTGATAAAGAGAAGGAAAATGTGACAAAAACTGCTTGAAAGTGACATGTTTGATCATGTTTTTCTTTTTAATTTTCAGGGTTGATTATTTGTGGTTAGATGGGGCAGGAAGTCTTTCCATTGAGTTTCAGCCTTGTTGACCTTCTATCACAGATATTTTTTGTTCAGTGTACACCACACCAATTTCCGACGTCATACGTATGGACAGATACAAATTTCAGAGTGACCAACAAAGCTCGTAATAATTATTCACCAGTTAAGCTTGAGAAATGGTTTTGAAACTTCTGAGAAAAATGTCTATATTTAACTGTCGAACCATACCTAGATGGACTGTCGTTAAGAATTTAGTATTGGAAGAAAGAGTTTATGGTTTTTGAAATATCTTCTTTTTTTTAGAAAGATTTTTTTTATCATCCTTTTTTCTTTTCCTGACGTGAACATTGATGGGCTAACAGCACATAAAGATAGATGTCCTTTTTAGGCTTTCTTTTTGGTAAAGGTATTAATAAAGGGATGACTACGGTAAGACATTTTCTATGGTGGAAAAGTTTCAACCAACTAAATAATACAACAAATAAAAAATAGAGTAATTCAATGATTCACATATTTATTAGATTAAACTTGTTCAATTGCTTCATAAATACAGATAAATAATTCAATGATTAGGTTGCTTGAAATTTGGATAAGATGACTAAAAAATAATGAAAGTTTTAGATTTTTAAGTTTTTTTTTCCAAAGTAAATATCAACCCTGAGCCCTCGACAGAGTATTTGCGAAAGTCCCGCCCTTTATTTTCTTTTTAAAATGAAACTTTGTAACCAAAAAGTCTTAGTTCACTTAAGAATTGAACTCGGATGTAATTAGTATTTATCTATAATAATAAAACAAATAATTGCCATAATGAAGTCCAACAACAAGTCATCATGTCTTAGGAACTCAACATCTTAACTGCTGAGTTCACTAATGATGTGTGTGGTAGGCAGTAAAATTTTAAGTGGATAATTGAAATTCTTAAACGACTTATAGATGATTGGTTTACAAGAAAACTTAGAAACTCTAGACACCATACGAGAACTCGGCATCCAAACTGCGAAGTTCTGCTCACTTGTAATTGTGTATCCTCAAACAACCAATAACAGACGTCTAACTTTTACCCTCCAAATACCAGACATCTTACCAATAAAATAGCAAGTAAGGTTTGTCTGCGTTCACAAACATTTTCCTATGTTAGAGAGTTTATATGTGCAGCAAAACAAGGAGATATAAATACAAGTGCATTTCCATGATGACTATTGATGTTCATCAGATCACACTGACTAATTCTTGTCGTAACCCGTTGATGGTGTAGAGGTTAGAGAACTGCCACTGGACGATGCATTTAGCAAAGGCTTGAATTTAGGAAGACTGAGGTTGTGGAGATGAGGTGCAGGGGAACGAAATACGCTTCGAACAAATTTTAAATTCCTTGGTGGTACTGAGGAAATGTTTCGCCTTTCGGAGGAGAATTGAACTTCCGGAATTAGACCAGCCAAGCGTGAAGCTGAAGTTGGAGGAGCGATGTTGGCTTGAAGTTGACCTGATGAAGGGGTGACTTGATGATCATGTAAGGAAGCATCGGGAGGTTTGGTGACAGCAGGAGGGGCCGACATTGTGCTGCAAGCAGGCATCACTCTTTTCACTGATGCATTTTGAAGCTGAATAGATGAAGAGGCAGCACAAGCATCAGAATGAGAAGCGAATAGGACGCCGGTAACAGATGAAGTTGGGCTAGAAGCTGAACTGGCAATTTGTGTACATGGTCGAGTTGGATTTGAGGCAGCCATTGTAGCCTGAACTAGAATAGATGAACATGCACCATGAGGATTTGATGTAGAAGCATTTGGTAGCGGGGCGATAATGGTAGAAGACGATGTAATATTAGAAGCTGATGGCATCCATTTCTGCAACAAAATCTTAGAGCATTCACCTGCAAAGATAGTCAAAGTAACAAGTTTTAATGGCTAGATGGGGTCAAAGTAAAAGCATATTGAATTATGATTAAAAATTACAACCCAAGTATCGGTCTGGGAATGAGAGGACCGAACAAGACATATGTTTACTAGAGGTTACACGTTGAAGTAGGAAAATCATATGCATTTTCTATCATGTATCTCCTAAAATGGATACATGATTATGGACAGTCTGGAAAACCTGAATGAGAAGGAAAATGGCAGCTCCCATTATCGAGAAAAATGACCATCGAAAACATAATACAAAACACTCTGATAATCAGTACAATGAACCAAATTACCATCTATGAGTAATAATAACATATCTAAGGAGCATAATTAAAGGAAGGAAATGACAAAAGAGACTTCTCAAGCTGCAAACTATCAAAGATTAAAGTGATATTAGGATCATCAAAATTAATATGAAGGTAGGAACTATGTTGGTAAATCACATGCATCTTAGTGCATCTTTTATCCTTGACTATTTGTGATGTGTGGGATAACATAATTTTACCAACCATGATTCACACTTACAATTTCATGTGACATTTGATACATAGTGTAGTTTCATGATTAGAAGTTTGTACCTTGCGAAGATGTTGTGGTTCCTTCGATGACAACATTGTCATAAATACCAGAGCAGAAATTCTCCGCTAGAATCTTGTTCAGAATGATTTTTTCATAAATTAGTTCAAGAGAGGTTTTCTTGTCTGAAAAAAGTGAAGCAGAATCTTGCAGCAACTTATCATACTTCTTCTGCAGATTTTCCTTCTCACTCTCTAATGCACATTTAAGTAACGCTTTCTATCAAACAAAAAAAGGTAAACAAGAAAGAGAACATAAAATGGAAAATACTAATCATAAAAATGGAGCAAGTAGATGTTGAGAAAATAGGAAAATAACCGTTTTGTCGTGCATCTTGACAATCATGTCTTGTTCATTACGTATCCTTAACAGCTCATTTTGAAAAGGATCTAGTTGGCGATCAGCGGGAATAATATCTACTTCAACACGGAAAGGTTCGGCAATCTTTGGTTTCTCGGGACTACAACCATGGTCGAAGTCATCTCCCTTGGCATGTTCAAGCGTGTAAGGTTCACTTTGACTTACTAGAACTTCTGAAGCAAGTTGATCAATCTGCACCTCCTGCACAAAAATGACATGATTTCATTAACTTCATAATGTAAAGGAGGTCAAAGATTGTTACTGAAACAAGTGATTAAAAATGCCTAAATAACGTGGTTCATTATAATCTTGAACATGCTCAAAATTAGAACTTTATGACATTCTTACTCCAACCATATAGAAGATACTACAGCCAATCAATCTAGGTAATTTATAAACAAAATGACAAAGTATGCCAAATAAGATGAACGTAAAGACAGTAAATTCCAACTTATTGAAGGCATGGTGACATGATTTGAAAATAATAGCGTTTTCAGATACAGTTTATGTTTCGAGCTGAAATTTCCTAGTAACCATAAATTACAACTTACAATCAGTTCTTGAAACAGATTATCACGATTTTTATAATGCTTAGACCAGAAAAATGAAAAACCAATCCAAGGACAACTTTACATGCTGCACAAGGTGACCAAAGGTGTTGTGATGATTAGGAAAAACCATGCACATTTATTAAAGGAAATAACACGTAAAAAATGCAACATAAGGACAACGAAGGCTCACGAAACTGTTATGTTTCCAAATGTAACCATCTAAACCTGATAAGACGATGAATGACCAGTTTGGCCGAGGCTTGAACGATGTACCAGAGTAGGTGCATCCATCTGGCTTTGCAGAGCAGAAGACGCTGAATGAGCTTCTCCAGGATTAAGTTCGATAATCATTTCAAGTTCAACCAAGATATTTTCTGATTCCTTTCATTGCAATCCTCGATTAGGTTCATTGTTTTTGCTGGCAACATTTAGAATCTCTACCATGAGTTCTACTGGTTTTTAAGAGAGAACACAACAAATGGATCATATCAAAAGTTCAAAACAACTTGCTTCACTTTCCATCACATGCACCTTCCAACCATTTCTCCCTCAATCTTTTCCATCACTAGTAGCATCTGAATAAACATAAATTATTCATTAAACACAGAAAATTACACACAGAACAAACCATAAACTATAGCCTACCTCCAAATTAAGACACCAAAAAATATATAAAATGCACTTCGGAAGCTGTAATTGGCCATAAATCTCTTATAAAATGTCGTTCTACCATGATAATTATAAGTTTTTGTTTGTCATTATACTAGTAGATGAAACTTCTTAAAGTTTTATGTACAAACAAAGGAATAATTAAATATAAGATTTTGTAGGATCACCAATTTCAAAGTAGAAAACTAAAAAAGATACAAGAACGTCACAGAAAAAGTGAGAAGAAAGCATGCATGTCGTAAAACCAGAAACATGAGACCACAGGGGAATGAGAGAAGTTTAAAAGATACCAAATCCAAAGCTAGAACTGAAACTGACCAAACCAGAACAGCTAATGGAGACACTGCAACAGAAGACATGTCTTTAGGATTATGAACATCAAAGAAGGACGAGAAACGGAATGTGGAAAGCTTTGGGGTGTTGGGAAGTGAAGAGAAGACTCGTGTGGAACTTGGAAAACAGGAAAATGTAGTTATAGTTGGACAAGTGTAGGTTGTTTCCAATAATTCCTTTGTCTCGTCAGGAGTTGTGTATGCGAGAACATCCGTAATCATGATCCGAACGACTTGGTCATAAGCTTTCTCTTTTTTCTTTCTCTTCCAAATCAGTATTCTCTCTTTTCCACATCAATTTTTTTTCTTTCTCCAATCTACTTTCTTCCATTTCCTACAATATTCACATCTTAATCACAACCCACCACAACTTATCTCTCGTATCCACATCATTTCATGGTTCATCTTGAAAAAAAATTGATTTTTTAAAAGATCAAAACAATTATAAAATGTATTTTCCAAAAAAAAAGTTCAAACAAAATTTAAAAAAATCAATACAAAAATTTTAAAATCCGTGCTGGGTTGACGACCAGGTCGACAACGTCTCCCCGTTAAGAGGAAGACGACCCGGTCGTCGGATCGTGGGGGCGCACGACGCTGTTAAAGATGCCCTGAGGGGGTTGGGTGGGTGGGTGGGGTAGTCTTAGTGAAATCAGAAAACATAATCCTACCCTACTTTTAAAATAGAGTTACGAGTTAAGTCAAGTTGTTAAAAACATAAATATTTCTTTTGTGACCAGAAAATCGTCGGGATCCACCACTATTTAAGGCTCCAGCGAGCTACGATTCCAAACTTAATATTTATTTCCTATGTTAGAGGTGATATTCGAGTGATATGGCTAAGAAATTGCTCCCATCACTGATTACCCTTACTATTTGTGCACACCCTTTCGGGCAAAGTCTTTCTTTCTACCAACTTCACATGTCTAGATGGTTTATATGGTTTTTGCACGTACAATCAAATTTTAAAAAAAAACTTAAATATCATTACTATATTTAATTCGTATATTAAATGAAATTTATAAAATATTAACCATGTGGCTTTGATTTGATTTTTTTCTCTCTTCAGTTGATTTCACTGAATATATTAAATGAAATATATAAAATATTAACCATGTGGCTTTGATTTGATTTTTTTTCTCTCATGACTTGATTTCACTGAATCACATTTTCTTGTTTCCTGTAAAGACCAGATGGAAAGGACAATTAATTAGTATGAATCCATGAAAGTAATTTCAGATGTAAAACAATAGATTAAGAGTTATCTATATTTCCTGTTGACAAATCATTTTGGAAAAATATTTTTCCAAAACAAATGTTTATATATGTTCATAGGTCATACAAAGATGATGTTGAAGCGGTGATGGCAACCAAGCAGAATGTTTTCTCATAACCACCTTAAAGAAGCAAACACCAAATTCTCTGAAACTACGTCTATAATGGTCTATTAGTTCAAGTTTTGATCTCCATACCATACTTCAAAGTGTAAGACATGGAAACAATTTTGCCAGGAAGTGCTTCCGAACACATCAAATTATGTCTTCTAAACACATCAAATTGTGTCAGAACATCACGGTCATTAGCATATTCATACAGGATGCATACAACCTGACGGCCTATGCTACCTCTGCGAAACAAGTTAGAGCAATTGTGCCTACTTTTTCTCCATCATCTCAAAAAAAAAAAGAGCAAGAATCTCACGTTCATGTTGAATTACATCTCCATCACTAGTTCACTATGATTTTGTAGCAGACACCTTATTGACAACATCCCCCAAATCCGAACATGTCATCGAGGAAGTGCAGCAACACAGGCCTCATACTCTTTCGGTAAAAACATGCAGAAACCAGTGAACAGAGTTTTGTTCTTGCCAAATATCTCCTTTACTTTTGATATAACATTGTCGGCGTCAATCCTGCCATATAAACAACATAAAGTTGTTGGTGCTGTTGAGTAGAAGTCGGAAGAATATAATGTTGAAGTTTCAAGTGAAGGATGCTGACTTTTGTCTTTTGAAGTCGATCAACACGTTCATGAAGTCCTCATATTTCTTAGAATTGCCGAGTGTTTGCTTCACAACACTCAGGTAAGAAAGTGCATCCTCAGTGGTGACTTTAAAATACCCATCTCTGGATTCTTCACAGATTGATCTCTCCTGCCTTCAGCAGGATTTTGTACTTAATATTGGAACTAGACAATATGATAAGGGAAAATAGATGATCGGTTTGAGAATGGAATGAAAACCAAGGTACCTATGTGATATCATCAAATCAGAAGGTAGGAACTTGTCAAATTCCTCTATCAAATATTGGTAGTTCCGGAAGAGAACTTTAACTTCTTCAAAGATGTCATTAAGAGACTTCCTGTTCTTTGTATAGCTTTCCAGTATATGTGCGAACAGTTTAAATACACGAGGATCATTTTGGAATGTGGTCTGCCATGAAACAATAATGAATGTTATTAACTACCATACAGCCAAGAAGCCAAGAAATAAATAATAACTAATACATTACAGGACAAAATTGACCTTAGCATCTGAACATATAAAACACCTGGATATCATTCCAGCTTGTTCTGAAGAGCTCAAGAGCTTATGAGAGTTTACAAAGCTCAGGAAAAAAATGTAATATATTGCAATAAAGACATCAAATTTCTTGAGGACAGCTGGAACAAATCAACAAACAACATTCTATACCGTGTTTTTACATGATTTCATGTCTAATCTGTGAGCTTAATCATTATATGTTCTTTGCTTGTCTATACTGCCTGTAGCTTTTGGACCAAGAGTTGCTTTATCATATGAACAGACAGAAATAGAGACTGTTAGTGTTAGATAGTAGATACTTGACTTGGCACTTTTCTTCCCTCTCAGAGACACCTTGTATGGGTCTTTACAGAAAGGGAACCACATCAAATCGTGCAAATAATGGAGGGAACCCCGCCTTCATCTAATCACTTTGAAGATTCTATGAAAGCAGTGTTCTTATAATTAAAAGCAGATATATTTTCCTAAAAAGCATTGCCTTAATTTTTCAGGTAAGTACTTTGAGAGAATATTGATTTTATAAGCTAAAGTCTGGTTATCACATGATAGCTAGAGAGTAACATTTACGTAAGGGTTCACACAACTGCAAATGGCATGATATGATTTTCTATTGTCTACATTTTCCATGACTTGAATTTTGAAGCATAAACAATAACAAAGTGATCAAAATTCCAAATAAGATTTCGTATCTATGTACAAAATTACAATTTGACCTTTCAACAAACAAGTGGTTGAGAATGGTTTAAATTAAAAAAAAATACTAACAGGACATATGATCTTTTACCTCTACTTTTTTCACAAAATTGACTGCATCATCAAACTCCATCTCCATTTCGTCGTCATATATGCTGATCCAATGAAAAAAGCAATTTTTAAACATCATCTTTAAAATAAGCAAGCAAAACTAGATAAAGATGTGCTGCTGTAGAACATGGAACTGAACCTCAGATATTTAAGGGACATCACAACAGAGAGAACACTGTCCAAATTCTCAGCACCCTCCGGTACTGTGTCGTCAACACCATTTTGAGAGCTCGACGAATTATCCATCACTTCCTATATTTACATTTAATTAATTTTACAAACTCAATAGAAACCAGAACACACATTTGGATGTAACAGAGAATAATACATAGTAGCACACAAAATAGCACACCAAAGTAGGGGACTTACTTCGATATCCAACACAGATTTTGTCCTTCATCTTGTAACATAAATAACAGATATATAACATAAATCAAATTTTTGATTGCGAAATTTTTAGAGGAAAAAATGGCCACAAAATTAATCCATCACATCTCCCACCCTTCAGCTCAGACAAACACCTAAAAAGGAAACCATAACCATGTTCTAATAACACTAAAAAAAAGCGCCAAAAAAACCATTAAAACATTTGATTGAATAAAAAAACCAACTTTTCCCCAAAATCCCTCAAAAAAGGAACAATTCGAAAGCTAACAACAAGAACAAATTGAAGAAGATATAAAAGTATCCTGTGGAATTGGGACTTACTTGGGCTGAGAAGGTTGGTGAGGGTTTAGGGTTTGAGGGAGATACACATGGAGGTCAAAGAATAACAATATTGTAATTATCTAATAAGGTCAATTGGTTGGAACCCCAATATAGAGACCGGTTTGTCTCCTGTTCTTATCCTGTTGCAAGTTGCCACCTTATATTAGAACTATTGGTGGTGGATTTGGACTGAGTTTATGTTATTTCTCGAAATGTTGTTTTCAAATTAGGAAATTTGTCAATTTATTTTCGCACTAGTTGATGTTTATGCGCAATGACATTATAAGGAGTGGAAAATATAAGCTAGATAAACATGACAATCATCTCTTTTCAAAAAATTTGAGTATCAAATTATGAAAGGAATTTAATGTGTTCTACCAAATGGTTGCTGCAATAAAAACAATTTCTTTTATTTCTTTTTGTTTCTATTTGCTTGTTTGGATGTTACACGTGATTTGGTATGATGCGAGATCTTTCTCCGATAAGGTGGGTATCCAACAAGTATCCAACACGGAGATTCTTTGGGCTTTCTTATCTTTAGATATTTCAGATTTCTTAGACCACCTTTAAATCGGGCGTCCGATTTGTCCTTCCTTAATGGGAGGGTGGTAAAAATCCCCTCCCTCCCGCTGTCTGGGGAAAAATATGTAAAATCTGTCTGTTTTTTCCCTCGGACAGGGCAACGGGGGACGTGTCATCCTGGATTCGTTTAATTTTTTTATATTTTAAAAAATATTAAAAAATATTTTTAAATTATTTATTCAAAAATAATTATGAAAATATGTTTTTTATTTCTTTATACATTTAAAAAAAAAATAATAATTGTGTTTTACCCAAAATTGATCCTCAAATGACGCGAATGAGAGAGAATGTAAGGTGTCTAAGTTGTTTCTGGGTGTAGTTAAGGAAAATTTAGGAGATTTGGTTTGTGATGACGTGACTGACAGAGAAAACGAAACGCCCGAGAAATATTCGGGCGTTGATAAATATGGGCTTAGAGCACGTTGGAATAGGATCTTTGGCACTATTTTGATTATCTTTAATTCAAACACAATGAATTTCTAAATTTACCGCTTACATCTGACTCCCATCTCAATTTGAAATACCACTCATTTTTAAGCATCTAAGCTACCCAAAAATATCATGAAATTCAAATACCACCCTTAAAAAGTAATATGTCAAAATAAAATGGATTCCATCTAAACAAACTCTTCTGACGTTGACTGGATTAAATTCGGCCCATCTGACCGATTTGAATTTTTTTGATACGATACAAACAATTGCTGCTTAATAGATTCCGTCCAAAAGTTGCTCACATATGTGAAAAATGTGAGATTAGTCTCATTAGGCGATACAATTCGACTTGCATTCTTATATTGGATACATCTCGCAAATATAAAAGTTATTCAGTAATTTACAAGACACAAAACATATTGGAGAACTTCATTTAAGAACCTATGCAAGAGAAAAACCTGTATTTTGTTTGTGCACTACGTACGAATAACTCATGATCGAATCCGAAGAAGTAAACCTTCAACCTTTTGGAGAACTCTCATTTACATAATTAGGCATTTTGCTAACATATTCTGAACAAGAAAGAAATACCAAACTTGAAGTGCATTTAAATGGTCAAGTAAGCGATTCGATGAGATCTAGTTCCGAATTTTGTCCTTGTTACAAAATCAAAGAAGTCATATGTGTGAATTGGACTCCATCTCTACTCAATTTCTAAACCTACGACGCTAAGACACATCCAAGGAGAAGATGGTTTTGGACACACCCCGACGAAATAATTGTGAAAAAGAAGGCCCAAGCTTTAAAAGTTTCTCGCTTTCCTTGTGATCGACCGTCCTTTGCGACGCCGACGATTAGTCAGTTGATCTAGCAAGACATCCAGGGCATCTTCTACTGCTTCAGCCTGTTTATCCAAGCCATGTGTGCTAAAATACGGGCAAAGATGAAGTTCTGATAGAAGGCCAATCGCTGCACCAGCTGTGCATGTACGATCCCAGGATGGTTGGGGCCTGCTTTTATTGAGAAAATGAATACGTGGCTCAGTATACAAACAAATATAAATATAAATATAAATATAAATATAAAAAGGAAGACCAAAATTGACCATGGCCTACCAGTTAATAGCTCACCTTAATCTGTGCATTACAGATGTTCCCAAACTAGTCAAGGAAATGCAAGGGATGTCATCCTCTTCCCATAAGAGCTTTCCTTGAACCTACAGGTTGAGAATGAACTTTTAGACTTTTAGTACATAAATAGACCGAATAAATAATTGTAAACCTCAGCTGAATTAATCTTCATGAAACAACCACAGATTATGATCTACAAATCAACAACTATCTTAAAAGAAAAGCAACAAACCAACCAACAACAATTGCATCTTTTAGACTTAAATTTGCACCTCCGTCAGCTCAAGCATGTGCAATTATTACAGTGTAACTACCAAACGGGAAAAACTATTCTAAAGAGCAGCAGATCCACTTAGTACACAATGCAGCTCTCAACTAATAATAGAAATTAGTTGAAAATGCTTAAAATGTTTCCAATCAGAACAGTTGGTTATACTGAAAAGTGAAAACCAATCTCGTTCCACGGAAACTTTTAATTTTCAAAAGGAAGAAATTTAACCACCATATGTACCTTCAAACGACTGAACATTGCAGCTGAATTGTTCCATGTCCCATCAATCAGAACAAAGTGCAGGGTTTTATTATCATGTTCCTGGACATAAATAGCTTTAAAATTAACATTTTACTGCAATAAAGTACTCAGAATGGAATATCCACAAGTTTATAATATCACTAAATAAACATGATAATAATAAAGGGGTTTACTTGATTCTAGCAACAACCTTCTCGGCATCAAATTTTTTTAAGTAAAAAGTAAGATCCTAATAAAGGAAAGTCTATGCCATAGAGGGGCATCTAAAAGTATTTTATAATTACTCCAAATGTATACTTTCTTTTTCTACACAGAGAAACTGAATGAAACACCATTTGTAGAACATAAAAAGATACCAAAGCAGCAAGCATTTCTCTTGAAACATAGATATATGAGCTGACCAGCTAGTACCAAATAAGAAGAAAATTACCAGCGCCTTTCGGTTTTCTCCAGGTGTAAAAGGTGCATCAAAGATGTCTTTAACGGACACCGTAGGAGCATTTTTGTTGGGATATAGGAACCAAACCATACCTCTCCCTGATTCATTAAGATGAACCACCCTCTTAGAAATAAAAGGACATGAAGTGTTTTACCATTCATTGGCACCCAACAAAGACACTAAGTATACCAACAACTGAAATTTGTTTTTGATAGTCAGCTAAACCATCCATCAAGACATCATGGTGATTGGTATCTGGTGAAGCTAATAAGTTACGAAGTCTATCTCTCCTGAGTTTTTGGAAGCTCAAGAAGAAAATGTAAAAGTCTAGTAGACAAATGAACTCGAACAGTCCATCTATACGAAATATATATACATATATATATCTACATCTACAATGATTACAGAAAAGCAAAGCCACAAAGAGGTTCTTGGAACAGAAAATGACGTACTCTGGTTCTAGTATAGTTCGTACCTGCACTTTTGAATGCATCCCACATGATTTCTTCATGTTCTGGAATGCCAAAAAGACACAATGTTGCAGACTCAACACCAAAGATTTGCCACAGTAATTTTCCTGTATTATTTTGCCGAAGAAAATCCTAAAAGATTGAACTTCCACCCAATAAATCTGAGATACCTTTGAATCAGTAAAAGCCATTATTCAGAAATACTATTACTTTTAGACTACCACAAAACCAACCTTTGGATGCATGTACAGCCAAAATTGGATACCATGCCATAGAGAAGATGTTACCAGCCGGGAACACATGCAATCTTCCATAGCAAGCCAACACTGAAGATGTGGAACACCATATCAAAATCATAGATGGTAAACATCTGGTGATAACAATTACACATAATCTTTCATCAATTGCAAACGTGTACATATTTCATATTTGACATATTGCAGAAAGCCTCACTATTTGAAGAAAAACCAAGAAGAGATCGATAACCGTGACAAGAAAGAAACAGGAGTAGGATAAAGAAGGTTTCACAACCAATGTCGTAACCATTATTTTTAATTAGAGTCTAGAATTTCAAATCAAACAACTAAATTTGGCAAAATTACGGGTTAGGCTATTGAGAACTATAATATCGGTTCACATAATACTTCTATGAAACATAACATTATCTAAAGCCCTCAAGCAAGCTTTAAAATACATGAAACATAAAAGCTATTCTGAAAATCGCTTTAGAGATAGACCATCTACCAGATCAACCCATAATTTCACAATAGACAGGCACAGGAAGATAACACGCCAAATAAATAAATATTCACATTCAGATGTTAATGAAAAACAAGCATTTTTGTTAATGAAATATTAGCAAGTCCCTACAAACATACATCTTAAGTTTGAACAAGATAAATATGTGCAGAATAAAACACAATGAAATTGCAAATAACTACACTCATCATGGCTGAAAGGAAAATCAGAAGAATTTCGTGAACAACAGTAAGTGAGCATTACTGAAGTGGCACACCAGTTCAAGATCTCAACATGACCTTCTGAGTAAGAACCCATGCTTAAGGGGGTACCTTTTGGCAAAGATATCCTCTGCTACCAAGCAAACGACATGCTATTTGCCTGGATGAGAAAAATTGCTGTTTCATTTCAGGATCATCTAAAGATTGGTACTTTGCTCTGTGCTTCTTATCTTCTTGAACCTTAAAATCACCCTACAAAATAAATTTATGACTTCAAGCCAACAGATATGTTTGTTCGTGTTCAGATTAAGCCAATAATTAGCATATAAAGTCTACAATCATAACCTGTAATAGGCATCAACCATAATTCCAGGAATAGGGGGGAGTTCGAATTGGACAACAAATTGAACTTGGACAGTCTAAAACAACATGAGATTTCATAGACATCTATTTAACTCAAAAATGGGAATAGAACTCGAGAAAATTAAACGTAATTCACTTTGCACCCCCAATAAGGTAAGTCAACATGGTGCATTATTTCTCAAGACTTACTGAGTTACTTCTATTGTTGAAAAATTGGACTTCCATCTAAGAACATCAGATCCAATAGAGTAAACTGAGATTGATTGCATCCTAACAACAATATCAAGAAGAACCAAAATCCAGCTGAAACATGCATCAACCCTCATTTAACACTCTGATTCGTCAACCGGTCTCCACGTTCAAACTAGCAGCTTTCAAAGAACAGAAACGGCAAATACTTCCCCCACAACAATACAACCCTGTAAAACAAGTCACAAAGCAACTAGAACCAAATCTGAACATGCAACAAAAAATCACTCAAAATTTGAATTCTCAACGCGATGAATTGATGCCAATCAACTTAAATGCACAAAATTGAAACTTGAAACACATTGTAATTGATCCAACCGCAATTCCGGTCAACCCATCCCCGAGACATCCAAAACCACCAACTCCCTAAGATCTGAAACAAACAAACCACTCCAAATCACAGCAACAACTTGATCTACTCCAGGTTCAAAACTAGCAACTTCATACGGACACAACACACTACTTCCATGACAACAACAAGTTCTCACATCAGCTCTATGGTGAAACAACCCTCAACACTAATCACAAATCAACTTGTTCGAACAAAACCACAGAACAAAAAACACCTAATTTTGAGTTCCTAACATCGTGAATTTATGCAGAGCCAACTTGAAGAAATACAAACTTCACACTGAAACATTGACATTGGGATAATAGGTTCCACCAGTCCACCTAATTCCATTCAACTCGTCCCCAATGCATCCAAAACCACCAACTTCCAAATCACAAAAATGATATAAACTACTCCAAATTGAAACAACAAATCTAACCGCATTCAGACCTCGAATTCAGAGACTACACGTGAACATGCAAGAAGCATGGTTTAAGGGCAAATCAATTTCAAGACGCACCAAATTCACATGTAACTCATGATATTAGGAAAATGAATCCGAGAATACTTAAATTGCAACAAGAACACAACCAATAACACTCATCACAAGCCAACTTGTCCCAAGCACAACCACACAAAAATAAAATCACCTAATCTGAACTGCCAAACACAATGAATTTAAGCCAAGTCAACTTGAAAAAGCACCAAATTCATACATGAAATGTGGATGCAATACCGATTTCACCTTAATTCCAGTCAACCCATCCAAAACACCAACTTTAGAATAACAGAAATACACTATTGCAAATCATAAGACCAACTCGAGACATCCAAAGACAAACACGACAACAACTCAACAAGTTCTCACATCAGCTCTACGAAAACAACCCCCAACACCAATCAAAATCAACTTGTTCCGAACACAACCACACAAGAACAAATCACCTATTTGAGCCCCAAACACAGTGAATTTCAGCCGAACTAACTTGAAGAAGCACCAAATCCACACTCACAATACAATTACAAAAACCGACTCCACCCTAATTCCAGTCAACGCATCCGAAACCAACAACTTCCGAAAAACAGAAACAAAACGAACCACTTCATACCAACCTCCGATCCAGTCCTTGAACTTCCTCCCAATCCAGTCCTTGAACTTCCGATCCAGTCCTTGAACTTCCTCCGATCCAGTCCTTGAACCTCCTCCCAATCCAGTCCTTGAAATTCCTCTGATCCAGTCCTTGAACTTCCTCCGAATCCAGTCCTTGAACTTAACTCCGATCCAGTCCTTGAACTTCCTCCCAAGTTCACCAAACCTCATACCAACCTCCTCCTTCTCAAGCATCATCATTTGTCCAGCACTAATCACAAGACAACTTGTTCAACACACAAACACACAACAACAAAATCACCCTATTTCAACTCCAAAGTCCAAACACAGAGAATTTCAGCCGAACCAACTAGTAGAAGACCAAATCCACACTCGAAAAACTATTACCATAACCGATTCCACCCTAATTCCAGTCAACGCATTAATCACCTGTTTCCAAACAAGAGAAACACAACGAACCACTTCAAATCAGACTTAACTCCGAGCTTCCCTCCGAGTCCAGCAAACCACATCCCACCCTCCATCTCCCTCTTGAGCGCCCTCATGTCCCTTACCATGTTAGCGACAAGTGCCGGGACAAGGGAAGTGGTGTGCAACCGCTGCCACTCTTCCATCCCTAACATGTCTAAAACCACCAACATCCAAAGCACAGAAATGAAACAAACTACTTTAAATCAAAATCCACTGCGTATAACTAACCGCCATGGTTTGACTCAGACCTCAAATTCAGAAACCACACGCAAACAAGCAATAACCATGGCTTGATGCCAAATCAACTTCAAGATGCACCAAATTCACACATAACACATGATATCGGGGCAATCAATTCGAAACTACTTCTATTGCAACAGCAGCAGCAACAACCACACAAACCAACTCGTTCCAAACACAACCATGCAACAACAAACACGGTTGATAACTGATTTCACCTTAATAAAACACTTTCAGTAACCGATTCCACCCTAATTCCAGTCAAATCATCCAAAACCGCCAACCTCCGATCCTCACCTTGAGCTTCCCTCCGAGTCCGCCGAACTTCATCCCAGTCTCAGTCTCCCTTTCGAGCACCCACATGTCTCTTACCACGTCGGCGACGAGCGCTGGCACGGGGGAGGTGGTGCCCCACCGCTTCCACTCGTCCAGGCCAATGGCGTCGTCGGCGATGGCGGAGTCCATTCTGGAGGAGGAGAGGCGATTAGGGTTTGGGAGGGTGGAAGAGGGAAGGGAGGGGATGGCGAGCATGGTCGGTGGAAGCGGGAAGGGGGTGGGGATTGGGACGGATCCTCGTGGATCCATAAGGTGGGTTTGGTTCGGGCCGTTTCGGGTTGGGAGGGTCCGGTTGGGTGATGATGTGCCGGTCGGGTTTGAGGACGGTAGTTTGAATTCCGAGGGTTCTTTGATAGTATTTGGAATAATGATTATTATTAGGGGAATTTGCTACAGTACACCTCGTAAGTGTCTAAATTGGACATATGCACATGCTTTTTCGGTATTGCCGCATATGCATCTGGTGAGCATCATGTTTGTGCAAATGCACCTGGGCCGTTCGTGGGCCCCACTCCAGAGAGACGACGTGAATGTGCCGTTAACGACCGTTCGAATCGGTTCGTGATCCGTTTGGTTGGACGTGTGCTTTTGGATTGACTGTAGCCAAATAAACTGTAGTCAATCCCAAATCACACGTCCTACCAAACGGATCACGAACCGATTCAGACGGCCGTTAATGGCTCATTCACGTCGTCTCTCTGGAGTGGGGCCCACGAACGGCCCAAGTGCATTTGCGCAAATATGATGCTCACCTGATGCATATGCGGCAATACCGAAAAAGCAGGTGCATATGGCCAATTTGGACACTTACGGGATGTACTGTAGCAAATTCCCCTTATTATTAGAAGGGGAATCTCCAGGGTTTTGGATTTTAAGTTTTTTTTTGTCTTTTTTGGATTCTTTTTCTCATATTGGATTTCGACACCACCGACTTTTTCCTAATATTGCTAATTATATGGATGGGTTTTTTTTCAAATTACTAGTTTCATCTCTTTGACTTCAATTTTTGGCATTGTTTCATACAAATACACTATATTACAACTTTGTTACTCTTTATAAATCTAAACTATTGATCTTGGTCTATGACTTATATTATATATATGCGTCAAAAATAAAAAAAATGAAAGTTATTTAATATAAAGTCAAGATATGAATAAATGAATGTATTACATTCTTTAATTAATTCAATCTTTTGATATCATATCAAATGACTCACAAATTTATTTATTTTCGACACACATAAATAATACAAGTCATATACCAAAAATCTATGGTTTGAATTTTTTATTTGAAATTTAAAATTTAAATTACAAGTAATAATAAATTGATGTTAACAAAAGTCAAAGAACAATAATTTTCTCATTTATATCAACAAAACAATGGATTTGACACATAATCCCATAGGTTTAAGCGCATAGGTTTAGGCGAGAAGCCAACTTGGGATGATGACCAACCCAAGTGGCGGAATGGATACCCCTTTGTAATGTGCATATAGTTGACCTTGTGCAATGGATAGTGTATCTCATTATTGTTTGGTAGATCCAATTAACCGTATATATCTGCGCCCACATCTACCCACACCATAAAAAGAAGAGTAGTTATATACGGACGCGAGCGTCCGTGACGCGTCCTACGTGGAATAACACGTCAGCTGCCAGTTCAGCGTCCAGTCAGCCAAAACTTCTGCGCGGGGAAATGTAAATTACGAATTGTTGGGTGCGACGGTTCATTTCCGTGCGACGGTTCATTTCCCTAAATCACGATTAGACGGTTCGACTTCACGTACATCATTAGCTGCGGTACAGCATTCGAGTAACTTTCCCCATTTCACCCGGAGTTCCTTTCCATACGCTCATCCAAAACCTTCATTGCTCCAAAACCTTTCCATTCCAGTTCCGAAAACCAAGACAAGGCGAAAATGGATCCTTCTCTACCTGAAACCTCCATTGCTCCTGAAATTGTAGCCGCGCAGGTGTTTTGTCAACCATGTTCTTTCTGGTTCATTTTAAGGTTCATTATTGGCCTCTAACAATTTTTTTGTGTGGTTTAAGGGAAGCACGTACTACTTCGGCGAAACCAAGTGCGGTTTCGCGGCCCTTCACAAGCAGTTCGACCGGATGAAGGAGGAGGAGAAAAATGTCTTCCAACGGACGCCTTTCGGTCACTTCCTCAGCTTTCCTCACGTCACAACTGACAACGAGATACTGGGTTGGTTCGTCGAACACTTCGACGCCAATGAAGTCGGTCTGAGAATAGCCACTGGGGTGGTCCCATTTACGGTAGAAGACGTCGCCCTTCTACTTGGACTAAGAGTACATGGGCAGAGAGTGGATATGGATGCCATGTACGTAGCGAAACGTGACGGGGTTAACCTCGACAACACCCAGCTACTGGGTCATCTTACCGCCACGAGCAAGATGGGCGAGGAGGAGGAGCACGTCCGACTCCTTATTTCTATGATTTTCAATCATTTTTTGTTCTTCGATGGATCACTGCGAACTAAAGCGTGGTACACGAAACACCTTAAGAACCTCAAGCGCCTCAAGAGATATGCGTGGGCAAATGCGGTTCACACTTTCTTGGTTAAAGGCCTGGAGGAAGCCCAACGGGACCTCTCGAGGAGGAGATCGTCAGCGAACTTCTCTATGAAGCAGGGCTACGTGTCTGGTTGCGTTACCGTATTACAAGTAAGCATCTTGGTCCGGAATGAGTGTTGTGTCAGTCCGGAGTAGTGTTGGTTTATGTCCGGAATAGGTGTGTTGCCTGTCCGGAATAGTCCTGTATGTGTCCGGAATGATTGTCTTGCCTGTCCGGAATAGTCCTGTATGTGTCCGGAATGATTGTCTTGCCTGTCCGGAATAGTGTTGTCTCTGTCGGGAATAAGTGTCTTGAGGTTGTCCGGAATAAGTCTCTTGTGGTTGTCCGGAATGAGTGTTGTGTCAGTCCGGAGTAGTGTTGGTTTATGTCCGGAATAAGTGTGTTGCCTGTCCGGAATAGTCCTGTATGTGTCCGGAATGATTGTCTTGTCTGTCCGGAATACGTCTTGTGTCTGTCCGGGATAAGTCTTGTGTCTGTCCTGAATAGTGTTGTCTCTGTCCGGAATAAGTCTTGTGTCTGTCCGGGATAAGTTTTGTGTATGTCCTCAATAGTGTTGTCTCTGTCCGGAATAAGTGTCTTGAGGTTGTCCGGAATGAGTGTTGTCTCTGTCCGGAATAAGTGTGTTGCCTGTCCGGAATAAGTGTGTTGCCAGTCTGGAATAGTCCTGTATGTGTCCGGAATGATTGTCTTGTCTGTCCGGAATACGTCTTGTGTCTGTCCGGAATAAGTAATTTGTATGTCCGGAATACGTCTGTGTCTGTCCGGAATAAGAGTTGTGTTTGTCCGGAATAAGAGTTGTGTCTGTCCAGAATTAGTGTTTGGTCTTTCTGATTAACGTTATGAGACTGTCCTGGGGAAGTTATGTTTCTGTTTTTTTAACTCATTCCTGTTTTCAGGTGTGGCTTTGCGAGAAGTTCAAATTGGGGGATCCCCGGTCAGCATTTCCACGGTTCAAGTGTTGGACCGAAATGTTTAGCAGACGCCAAATCCTTAGAAAATGGGAAGATCGAGGCATCAACTTGTCCCGGATATACTCGGGCCAATTTGAGTTGAAGGGCACCCCAAAACTCAGTGCACGGGAGCATTCACTGTTGTCAGAGTATCAATTTCCTCCTGCAGCAGCAACTCCCGCAGCGAAGGAAACACCTTCAACTCCTGCAGAAGCAACGGTCGCCTCGAAGGAAACACCTTCAACATCCACTCTACCAAGGATACAACTCAGTGAATGCAGCATTCCATGTGACCCACTGCTACAAGAGTTGGAACTTAGTGAGGTGAAGTCGAAATGGTTGCGAGCCGAAGCAGCACTTAGGGAGGCGACCGTTAAAATTAACAACCTGGAGGAAGAACTCCGGATCTCTCAAGAAGAGTGTCGTGAGCTGAGAGTCCGTGGGGAGGAGGAAGAGAGGGAAAAGAGGGAGGAGGAAGAGAGAAATAAGAGGGAGGCGGAGGAGAGGGAAGAGAGGGAGGAGGAAGAGAGAAATAAGAGGGAGGCGGAGGAGAGGGAAAAGAGGGAGGAGGAAGAGAGAAGTAAGAGGGAGGCGGAGGAGAGGGAGAAGAGAGAGGAGGAAGAGAGGGAGAAGAGAGAGGAGGAAGAAAGGAAGAAGAGGAACGAGGAAGAGAGGGAGAAGAGGGAGGAGGAAGAGAAGAAGAAGAGGGAGGAGAATGAGAGGAATAAGAGGGAGGAGGATGAGAAGAAGAAGAGGGAGGAGGATGAGAAGCATAAGAGGGAGGAGGAAGAGAGGAAGAGGAGGGAGGAGGAGGATGAGAAGAAGAGGAGGGAGGAGGATGAGAGGAATAAGAGGGAGGAGGAAGAGAGGAGGAAGAGGAAGGAGGAAGAGAGAAAAAAGAGGAGGGAGGAGGAGGATGAGAAGAATAAGAGGAAGGAGGAAGAGAGAAAAAGGCGGAGGGAGGAAGAGAGGAAGAAGAGGGAGGAGGAAGACAGGAAGAAGAGGAAGGAGGAAGAGGGAGAGAAGAGGAAGGAGGAAGAGAGAAAAAAGCGGAGGGAGGAAGAGGGAGAGAAGAGGAAGGAGGAAGAAAGGAAGGAGGAAGTTATGAGGAGACATGAGGAAAGAAAGAGGAAGGCTGGGGTTGCGCTTCCGCTTTTGCACCCTCAAAAAATGCGGACCATTAAACCACGCTTGCGCACAGAACACATAGACGAAGCGCAAAGCAAATCTGGCCAAGATGAGGCACAGAAGATTGCCGCAGAAAAACAAGAAGAAATAAATGAGGCCGAAGAAGCCACCACAAAAACAAAAGGGCCCGAAGAAGCCAGTGAAGAAACAGCGAAAGATTCACTGGCCGCCCATGTTTCGTCCACGAGGCCAGATGTGGATGAGACCGCCTTGAGAACGCTGACCAATGATGAGGTACATCGTTTATTGAATGCAACGGCTCCCGAGCGAGAAGCAAAAGATATTATCTGGAGGGGGGTTCTCAGCATTATCAGCAGGGGTGATCTCAAGGAAATAATTTCGCGAGGCACAGAAATCACCAACGAAACTCTTGACGGCCTAATTGAGGTACTCGTCAGAAGAGGAGGGCAAAAAAACGTGGTCTGCTTATCAACCTTCGAATCGGAAATGATTGTGGAGGGACAGGGAGAAGATATAAAGAAAGATTATTTACTCCCAAAAATTGAAGGACTTAATGTGGAGGAAGTCGTCATCGCACAGCCATGTTGTTTGTCCGGCCACTGGACTCTGTTCGTTGCCCACGGACCTCGATCAGAGTTCATTCAGTACAACAGCATCTCCCGCACGCTTAAAAAAGGTGAAAATCCTAACCGTTTAGTCGGAACTCATGAATGCACCGCATCTAAGATAGCGGGATTCTGGCGAGCGTTTTTGGCGGTCGAATGGCCACTGAGAGTTGACAGGAAGGGTAGCCAACGACAGCTAGCAGGGAGTAACGACTGCGGGCCATACGTTTTGTACTGGATCAAGCGTTTGATGGAGAATGCTGATCCGACGAAGCCGAAGCAGAGCAAGGTTCTTCATCGTTTTAGAGGCGATTTGGCCAATTTCTTACTCGAAGACTCTGGGATGTGCGATCAACAATAAACGCCCTGAAAATGTTTCAATTTTTTTTCCCCAAAGTTATACATGTATACATGTTAAAATTACATAGACTATTTGAATGATTTATCAATACAAGGACATTTGGTGTTGGGTTTTTATATATAAATGATTTTCTTTTTTCCGGACATACATGATACGTAATCCGGACGGACATATAACGTAATCCGGACAGACAAACAATGTAATCCGGACATAAATAAAACTTATTCCGGACATAAATAAAACTTATTCCGGACGGACATATAACGTAATCTGGACAGACAACAATGTAATCCGGACTGCCTAATTACGTATTCCGGACATACTGTTAACGTAATCCGGACAGACAAACAATGTAATCCGGACAGCCTAATTACGTATTCCGGACATACTGGTAACTTAATCAGGACATAAATAAAACATAAACAGGACATACTGGTAACTTAATCCGGACATAAATAAAACTTATTCCGGACGGACATATAACGTAATCCGGACAGACAACAATGTAATCCGGACTGCCTAATTACGTATTCCGGACATACTGGTCACTTAATCCGGACATTGATGTTACGTAATCCGGACGGACATATAACGTAATCCGGACATACTGGTAACTTAATCCGGACATAAATACAACTTATTCCGGACAGATATTAACGTAATCCGGACAGACAAACAATGTAATTCGTACAGCCTAAGTACGTCTTCCGGACATACTGGTCACTTAATCCGGACATAAATAAAACATAAACCGGACAGACATATAACGTAATCCGGACATAAATAAAACTTATTCCGGACGGATATATAACGTAATCCGGACAGACAAACAATGTAATCCGGACGGCCTAATTACGTATTCCGGACATACTGGTCACTTAATCCGGACTTAATTAAAACATAAACCGGACAGACATATAACGTAATCAGGACAGACATACAACAAACCAAAATTACTTAATATATTTGTCGCCATGAGAAATTAATTCACAAACGATCAAGCAAAGAAAGGGTTGAATCTTATGCAATAATACAATGACTTTCAACAAAATTACATACAATGACTTTCAACAAAATTACATACAATGACTTTCAACAAAATTACAATGACTTTCAACAAAATTACATAGGAATAATTCCAACCAAGGACAAATACAATAATCAAGGAGGAACTCCCTCGTAATGCAAATTCATGTCCCAGTCATCGAAATCGTGATCCCCCGGTTTGGGTGCTGCAGGGTGTAACGGGGGTAGAGCCTTCTTCCTGTTGATTTTTTTAACGTTACTTTTAATTATTTTCTCAGACAAAGAAATCCGTCGTTTGCTCGGCGGTCTGCCTTTCCGTATTGTCTTATCCGGATTGAGAACGGATGTACCAGCGAACACAGGATCAGGTCGTTGCATACGTTCCTTAAGCAACTCAAGTGCCTCTACCGCCTGAAGATATCTGTCGTTTGAGTCGAAAGCGGCCTCGGCGATCCAAAGCGCACGACCCATTATGTCGTCGTGGCGACGAAGCGCATCGTTCCCCGTTATGCCGCTTTGAAGAGGAAACTTGACTCCATAGCTCCTTCGGATATCCTTCCTCCATCGGTGGACGATGTAAGACTCGGGGAGCAACGCGTTTGGACGTATTCGGGCAATAACAACATAAACGTGACAACATAGGATACCGACGTGATAAAACATCCTGCAATCGCATACCCACTTCTCATCTCTAATTTGCACTGTGAACCGTTTCGACAATGGGAGGATATGTGTCAATACATGTTCGGTCACGTTGAAGTGCAATGTGTCGTCCTCGTTGAACTCATCCTTGATGTCGCAGTACATCATCTTCCCAATTTCTAACTGCACCTTCTTGAAGACACCCACCGTATACAACTCGCTCAATTGCCTCTCGAATGGATATTTCGAAATCAATTGCGGAGCCTTATGCTGACAATCGAAATCAGACTGAGCTTCCTTCTCATACTTGTGGCGTAGTGCGAGTTCGTATTGTTGAACGAACTGCTTAAGTGTCGTCCTTGATGTGAGGTACTTATCGAAGAAGGCGTTCATACCCTCACTTCTCTGGGTTGCTGCCATTCCGGCGGAAAAACAATCCCGCGAAAATGCAGGTACCCAGTGCTCTCGAATTGCATAAATGGATCGGAGCCAATTATTGTCGTGCAACTCGAAATCATCTAGAAATCCCTGCCAATTCCGCTCGAATTCTGCCGGAGTCTTGGAATCGAATACACAGTTGTTGAGGTCAAACAACGTATGCTCCCGGTACTTCTTCGGCAGCTTCACAGGGGCCTTATTCATTATGTGCCATATACAAAATTTGTGCCGCGCTTCAGGGAACACAGTCCTCACAGCCGAAGCTATGACGCCACATTGGTCTGTTATGATCGCCGGGGGGCTTGTATCTGCACACAACGCGATCAAGATAAAAACATATGTTAATCCGGACAGAAATAACGTAAACCGGACAGACGTCAAGGGGAAACCGGACGAGCAAAATACGTAAGGGATAAACCGGACGAGCAAAATACGTAAACCGGATAGACGTAAGGGATAAACCGGACGAGCAAAATACGTAAACCGGACAGACGTAAGGGATAAACCGGACGCGCAAAAAACGTAAACCGGACAGACGTAAGGGATAAACCGGACGAGCAAAATACGTAAACCGGACAGACGTAAAGGATAAACCGGACGAGCAAAAGACGTAAACCGGACAGACGTAAAGGATAAACCGGACGAGCAAAAGACGTAAACCGGACAGACGTAAAGGATAACCGGACAGGCACACAACGTAAAATGGACAAAGCCGGACAAAATAAAACACGTACCGTTCATGCATGTCAACCATGTTTGGAACAACCAAATGTAATTTTGTGTCGTCTCGGAAGAGAGGAGTGCGCAACCGAGTAGGACGGACTGGTAGTGGTGATTTACCCCCACAAATGGGGCAAAAGGCATGTCATACTTGTTTGTTATGTATGTTGTGTCGAAACATATTGCATCTCCAAAGTAAGAGTAAGCAGCTCGAGAACGACTGTCGGCCCAGAACACATTTCGTAGTCTGCCTTCGTCGTCCATATCCATTACGTAAAAGAAGCGGGAATCATTCTTCTGCATCCTGATGAAATAATCTTGGATAGCTTGCGCATCTCCTGGTCCCATTTTGAGGTTTCTAACCTCGTTCACAACATTCCTGCGAAACATAATTTTTATGACAAAGCTAAATGCGTAACTTCAACCAGGTTAAGTGGAGAATAAATAACCTTAGGTCCCGCTCGTTGAAAGACAATTTATCGTGACCTCCAGCTTCGACCACAAAAGATTGCATGGTCTTGGCGGCAGATATACCGGCAGCATCATTGCACGAAATGCGTGCTCTGGCGGACTCCGAGACGGATCGTTTTTGTCGGAGGAAGCGCATCTGGTCTTCCGACAGCATGGCGTGATTATGTTTGAGATCTACGTAGTTAATTACGTAGCCTCTGGATGGATTACCGGAGACCCTAATCCGAGCAGTGCATTCGACCCTACCGGATAACCTATGTTTCGGTCTACCTTCACCTTGGTTTCCGGGAGCATTACCTTCCTTTGAGCAAGTAAGAGTGGCCCGTATTACAACACCATGACCGTAATGAGATTGCCTTATCTTCACACCAAAACCACAGGAATCGGCGTATGAAACGTAAAATGCTTTGGCTTCTTCGAAGGAAGGAAAATTCATCATCACTTGAGGGACGTTGGAGGCATGAGCCGGCTGTGAGGACACATTTACGAGTGTCATTACAGTACAACAAAAATGGAGGAAGGAGAGAAGAAGGAATGGTTCGTAGGATCGGAATAACCTAGACACTCATATTTGTATCTCCGTGACGCGCCAAAGAATAAGAAAGCAGACGGAGGACGTGCTGATTTGAAAAGCATTAAATGCGATGGTGGACGCATCGGGAAAATAAAACAACAGCAACAAAAAATCAGGAGTAAGTAGTTCGTCTGTCCGGAATAAGTGTTCCGTCTGTCCGGAATAAGTATTCCAACTGTCCGGAATAAATAGTAACTGTGTCCGGAATAAGTATTCCAACTGACGCGCCAAAGAATAAGAAAGAAGACGGATGACGTGCTGATTTGAAAAGCATTAAATGCGATGGTGGACGCATCGGGAAAATAAAACAACAACAAAAAATCAGGAGTAAGTAGTTCGTCTGTCCGGAATAAGTGTTCCGTCTGTCCGGAATAAGTGTTCCGTCTGTCCGGAATAAGTATTCCAACTGTCCGGAATAAGTTACGTGCTTGTCCAGAAACTAAAGAAAATGACTGATGTGTGTGTCCGGAAAAAAATGAATTTAATAAAGAGAAGGGAAGAAATAGGAGGACGAATGTTGAGTGTAGGAGCGCCAACATGATGAAAGAATGGAGTGATTTGAGACGCATTAATGAGGGATGGCGAGGGAGGAGAAATTTGTACGAAACGAAGAATAAACTAAACAAAGAAATTGTTTCTGGGGAGAGAGCGAACTCAGCCGCGTCTGCTGACTGGCTTGCCCACATCAGCCATTCTGCTGACTGGATTAGCAGCGTCCGTGACGCGAAGCGTTCAACAAACATTTCCCTAAAAAGAAGGGTTCAAAACCTACACTCATCGAAGCCACTATTGATCCCTACAAGTCTACAAGAATCAATAAGTGGTAATTAACATGATGCCAAGACTCTCACAACTCTTCATCCTCATGCTTATCTTCAACTTCTCCTCTGGTAAGAAGATTTTTCCCCCTTCAAATTACATCTTTTGTGTAAAACATTCTTTTAGTTCTAGTTTGGTTTATTAAACAATTTTTATATATGATCTTATTTATTTTGTTTTGCAGGCGAAGTTAGAGAACTTTGGTTCGGGGATGAGCATGCACTTCCAACTGACCATGAGGTAACTAATTCATACGTAAGGAACACATGAATAAGATTAGTTTCTCATATGTTGTTTGAGAATTAAAAGAGACCGTAAGAAGCAAATAGATCCATCGTTGCAAGCATTTAGATTTATATAGGTAGAGAGATATTTGTAAGATCGATGTTGTTCTTTGTACTCTTTTCTCTATGGCGGATCGTGGTTCATCACTTCAGTGTTGGTACAGACGTACAGACGATCGTTTTATCCTACATTAATGTTTTGACTATTCGACTTGACTCTCTTATCATTCAAGCTTTGCGTGGGTATTTGGGTGGATATTGACAATAAAATCTAAATGATTAATATGGTCTTAAATCATATTTGGTTAGTACTGTCTTTCATATATGTCGTATCACCTGTATTTCGCACATTTTTGCGTTAAAAAATAACTAGTTACTACTTAGTGAATAACGTACCAAGTATAATTTCAACACGTACCATCATTTACAATTTTACATGCATATTCAACGACTTCCATGATTTGGTTCTTACATTTGTACGCATTCATGCTCGTCCAAAAACTACCATGATTTTGCTCTGTTTTTACATATATGAACAACACATATCAATTAATTTGCTTTGTTCCATTTGTTTTAGGTGAATAGTAGGAAGCTTTTGGTGGAGTTCCCACTTGACTACGACTATGGAGGGCCAAACACTAAACATGACATCAAGAAAGGAAATCCAGGAGTCGGCTCTAAGAATGGTCCCTGATCAAGCAATCTCCATCTGAATATGTTATTCTAATGCACAAGTATTTGACTGAAAGTGTGAGGAATACTAGACATTAAACAAATAGATACATATATGCAGATCGTAGACTGGTTGACGTTTGTATATCCAAAATGCAGTGCTAGTTTTCTCGGCATTTTATGGAGGATCATATTTGGTCTCAAAGCTGTAGTTCTTCGTTAAGAATTACATGTCTTAGCATTGACGTTAACCAACACTACACATGATTAGTAGACTCCGTAGAGGCATGGCGTAAACTTTACAAATGGATTTTTTTTCAAAATGTTTTTTTTATTTTAAAAAACCCATTTTAAACATTCTTAAAAAAATAAAGTTCGTTGTCACCACGTCACTACACGTGACCAAGGTTCAGATATGCGGGATGCGGAGTGGATGCGGCAGGGCACCGCATCGAACATATGCGGAATGCGATTGCGATGCGGGTGCATATGCGGTTTGTGATTTAATAATTAAATAATATACATTTACATAATAAAATAATATGTGGAATATACATTTAATAATATACATTTACATATACGGAATGCGAGGTGCCGGCGGGAGTCCAAAATGTGGGAGTGACACGAATTTGGGGATCAAGTGGGGAATTTGGGGATGGTCTATTGTTTGTAAAATTGGTTAAAAGTTTTTTGTTTGCAAAATAAGTTAAATGGTTAATCGGATAATCAGATATCTTTCGGATTTTGACCCAATTAGATTTGAAATATGCCTATTTGATATGCGTTGCATATGCGGCCGCATATGCGCCCGCATCAGCCGCATATGCGCCCGCATCAGCCGCATATGCGGATGGCAATGCGGTCTGCATATAGGAGGCTGCATCTTTAGGATGCGATGCGGATCCCGGCCACATTGCACCCGCATCCGCATATGCGGCCGCATCCGGCCGCATATCCGAACACTGCACATGACAGGGTAAGTTTTGGATTTTAGTGTTTAAAGAACTTGACGTCTGAGGTGCTAAGTTTTTTAGAAATGTAGATTTTTTTTTCACGAAACAACGTGAGCGGATCTAATACGAGAAATATATTTTAGAGAGGTTTATAATGTTTTTTTAATATTATTTTGAAAAATAATCTTTAGATAAAACACGTTGGATTCTATATACTAAAACACAGAGAAAATTGATTTTTGTCGAATCTTCCGAAAATGCTCAAAAATGAAATAAAATGGTTGAATGAGCATGTATATTTTGATAATTTATACGATGCAACATTTTTCTTTTCTTTTTCCTTCTAACTTATTTGTATCAAACACAATGGAAAATAAACACATTTATTCTTCTATTCTTTTTTTTCTCTTCATATCTTTTATTTTATATCATTTGACCATGCGTAGTCAAGAGAACTTGAAAATTTATGCATATTGTCGACAAAAGAATAATTGAGTATCAATCATCAGACATATTGGTAGTCTAATTACAAGGCTTACGCGTGAGATATTCTTATGGAGTAAGAGCATAGTTAACGGTCGGGTGGAGATGTTGGGTGCCCGAACACGTCCGTGCCACCTCGCCATGACCTGTGCCCCGTCCCGGGAGAATTTTGTTGGTTGGGTGGGGGCACGTGTCCAACTCCCCGTTGGAATTTTTTTGTTGAAAATCGTTACAAATTCATTTTAAAATATTTTATCATTTTTTTCTTCTAAAAATGTGTTTTTTATTTGTTTTGATTTTGTAGATTTTTTTGTGATTTTTTTAATTTTACCTATGATTTATTTTCAAATGACGTGGATGAGAGAAAATGTAGAGTATTTCTAGATATGATTAAGGAGGTTTAGGTGGATTGTGTGAGCTTACGTGGCAGAAAGAGAAACTGACGTAATAGAAAGGGAGAACAGGGCGACCGGAGTAGACCCACGGGCAGTGCTATTTACGCTCGAAGCAGTTTTTTTACCTTTGCAATTGCATCGGTAAACTACGGTGACACGGATACCAGTCCTTTTCAGCAACATCCATATAGTAACTGACCACAAGTAAAAACCTGTACCTTCGGAGAAAAAACATTTTTTAATGAAGGAGGTGAAATATGACAAAATCAATCTCCTCGGACCTCAGGCCTAATTAAGAAAGTTCAAGTTTTCACACTAACAACACTGTTTCATGACCTATCATCTAGAAAATTGTCTTTGGACAAATTTGGTCTTACAGAATACTAACAATATTATTCGCCAAAACCTTTCGAACTCCTTTCTGACCTTTCCAACTCCTTTCTGTTTTGAGTTTCGACACCAATCATGAGTTTCATTGATTAAGATTTTTCAGCTGTCATATCAAAAGCTAATGAGCAGTCATGAACATTGTTCAGTTAAGGGCATCTTAGCGGGGTCAGACCCCACGGATGACCAAGATGACTGCGGAGACGGAAGCCTCATCGCCATACAAACCACCACTTGCAAAGGGCAAGCTCTGAACTCAAAATGTCTTTGGAGGATGGAAACCAACTTGATAAAAATGCCCGAATTCAAGACCTGATTGTGCCACTTGAGGTTGCAAATTTCCAAATTTCAGATCAGGTGCATGCCTTGCAATGCTTCCGGGCCTTGACTAGCTACCTTGGAAAATTACAATCGAATGGCCCACAGGCCGACGGGACCATTCCGGGCACCAACAACATGCTCGGTCAGAACCCCTTTATTCCTTCCTCTTGGAAGGGGGGTCCTGCTAGAATGAGTCATCTTGCATGTAACGCAATGCACCAGGCTCCCGCACTGACTCACATTGAATCCCAGCCGGTGCATAATGACAATGTCGTCACCAGGATGGTTTTCTCTACCTTGGCTTCTGCCACCGCCGGAGCTAGCAAGATATCAAAGACGAGCCACTGCTCCTTCAAATCCCAGCCAGGCAACAATAATTTCGGAATTAGGAAAGACGCCACGACCACCCCTACCTCAATGAAGGCTCTGGACTTTGGTCTTAGCGACGACCAAGGATATTACAACAGAGGCGGCGATTTGCTCCAAAACGAAGCTCAAAAAAGAGCATGAACCTAAATAATTGCCACTAATACTACAACCATCGACACCAGCCCCACTGCCCAGCAGGGAACACTTCTGGCTGCCCAAGTTGCACCTCCACCATCCTCTCTAGTGCAGGCCGAAGAACAAGATGCAACCCAAGTTGCAACTGTGCTCACGCAACCTTCGGAGGGAGAGCTTGCTGAAATTGAGCGTCTTAATCGTCTTGAAGAGGAGGCCCAAGAGCGGGCAGAAGTTGAGGGGGCGAGGCTTAGGGAACTCGAAGAAAGGCAATGTTACATTGAAGAATTTGGAATGCTCCCGTTGCGCTCCGATGTCACACCGACTTAGACCACGGTCTAAGCCGATAACCTGGATGCTTTTTGTGATGTCTATTGTTATTGTATCGATGTGACTACTATTGTTTTCATTCTCTTCCAATTGATTGATTATGAACATATTTCTTTTCTTATATTTTAGGTTTTGTTCCTTTGTTGTTGGATAGATACAAGAGGTAATAAATATAAATTGTATGTTTCTAATATAATTTGCAGCACGAGAAGAAAAACAACTAGTAACAAAAAGAATGGGTACGTCAAGATAGGTGAGAGGGGTTGGTACAGGAGAGGGCAGGTATTTGTCAATATAGTTTATTTGTTTGTCAATAACGGTAAGTGTTAGAACCCAAACCCCGGATTAGGGTTAATCCGGGTTTAGGGGTGTGGTTTGCATGGGGAAGGCAAGTGAACATGAGTTGCATGGGGTGGAGCGAGTGAACAGTGGCCGAGGAGTGTAGGGTGATGGTGAGGGAGGCGAGTACTGTAGCTGCGAGAGGGGTTTTATTGGGTGTACTCTCCTTTCCTTCTTCTTTTCTTCTTCTTCATTTTCCTCACTCATTCCTTCCTTCTTGCTGGTGCGCGTGTTGGTGGAGCAGCTGCGGAGGCGTCGGCTGAGGAAGGTGTTCGTGCGGGAGAGGCGCTGCGCGTGCTCGAGGTCTACCGGAGGCGACGTGCGTGAGCGAGCTCCGGCGTTTCGTCGTCGTTCGTTGAGGTATGTCAACTTATTAGTGTGGTTTTGTGTTTCCTAACCCTCGTGGAAGGGTTGTGTTGGTCGGACGGGGAGATCGGAGACCTCTCCGACGTGTTTTTCCGTGAAAACCTCGGCTGACGCGAGGTTGAAAACGACCAACGGTCGACCGGACCCTTCGGGCGGTCGACCGAATGCATGTAGTTTTGCCTGCCTGTTGTGTTTCGGTCGACCGGGGTCTTGTGTTCGGTCGACCGGAACTTAAGTTATTTGGATTATTATGCATGTTTGTTCGACCGTTGCTTGTTGTCGGTCGACCGTTATATGATGTAGAAATGTAGGTTGACCCTAACTGTTATCGGTCGACCGAGACCCCTGAGTCGGTCGACCGATGGATTAAAATGTTGTATAAGATGTATTGTTAGTTTTCGGTCGACTGGGACCCCTGAGTCGGTCGACCGATAGATTGGATTTCAATGTTGACCAGACTCCGGATTTTGACCTCGTTCGGTCGACCGGTTTTAGACCTTTGTTCGACCGTTGGGGGGTTCTGTTTTGAGCGCAGCGGTAGACCGTTTTAGGAGTACGGTCGACCGATTCCTTTCTGGAAACGGTCGACCGAATCACCTCTTCCGGTCGACCGTTTGGGCCCAGGACAGAATTCCTGGTTCCCTTTTTGAATGCCAACTTTGTCCACGGAAACCCGTGTCCTCGCCTTGTGCGTGAGCCGGGAGGTGACGGTGGGCGCGTGATGCGTACCTGCCCAAGGACCACCGTTGGGAAGAGTGTGGGTGTTCGGGACGCGTCACTTCCATGTATGAAGCGTGACTAATGTTATGGATTGATTGGACTTATTGTAGTGTAGCAGGCCTGAGGGATCGCGGATCCCAGTGTTGTTATTTGTGCGGGCACGCAACTGGCGTTGGGTGAGGTGACTACCGGCCCACGGGCTACGGAGGTCGCTGCCCTGCTTTTATAGCGGCGCGGTTGGTGTTTGCGGCTCGAGGAGCCTGATGACCTGGCAGACTTCGGTCTGGACCCGTCCAATGTTGTGCCGGACGTTGTGATGGACCACTGATGTTGTGCCGGTGATGCCGCCGAGGTTGTGCCGGCGATGATGATTGTTGGGCCGAGGCTGTTCCGGCTATGTTGATTCCTCGACTGGGCACCTATCGAGATGTTGTTGTTATACCTTCCGGGCGACGACCCCGTTGGTCCCTGTGGCTCCGACCACTGAGATTTGCAGATATGTATTCTATCGGCGCGCAGGCGTGACAGAGGCTCCCTGCCGAACCCTTGAGTAGTGTAGCTGCGTGTGGGGGGTGCGATGTCGCGTGCTGTAAGGCTGCATGTGCCTGCAGTAGGTCTCCTCGGGAGACTCGTTGTTGACTGTCGGACTGATGTCCCGTTTTACCCTTCGGGGGAACTGTTTTCCATTTCTGTCGATGTCATGACATGCTACTAGTATGATAGGTTCATTGTGTAATGCATGCATGTATAGGTGAGTCGGCATACGGGGTTTCCTTCTGGAAACTCAGGCATTGTTGTTATATATTTTTCAGGACCACAGTAGGTCCAGTGGGGTGGTGATCGGCGGGCGCGCGCATTTGGAGTCGGATCCTCTAGTCGGACCACTGAGGTCAACATGATTACGTTTATCTTCCTTTGTCGTTTTGTTGTAATCATGTATTCATTTGGCAAACTCTGATGTATTCTGGTGCACCGCTATTTGTTTATGAGAAGTAACAGTCCCGCCTTTGATTATTGTGTTATTTGTCTTAATTATGAATTTTTAAATTTTCCACTGTTTCGGGATGTTACAATAAAGGTGTTTGGGTCATAAAAAATGACATCTCATATTCTCTTTGCATCTCCCCAAAATAGGAGAAAAAATGAGTCACATGCTCACATTATTGTATCCAAGAATTTTCATTTCTTTCGTTATGTTGCTATTTTAAACAAAGAAAATCTAACCTTTTTTTGTTCTCTCGAATTCTCTCCATAAGTTGCTCTTCAAACTCAATATTATTTTGTAGCATGTATTATTTTGTCATGTGAGAAGTTGTAGAAAAATCGTGTGTTTTTGTCTTACACCGCACCCTCCCTCACAATTAGGTAAAATAGTATTTGTGATGTTTGGGTTAAGTGGTCAGATGACAAACACAACAAAGTTGAAGTTACCTTTGTGGTTCACCATTTTTAACATGGAGATATCTAAGTAGGTTCGGTTGGATAGTTTTACTTTGAACAAAGTACCGGGAATGGTGATCATGGTCATCCGATGTGATATTATTTCCTTTTCTTGTTTGCTAATAAATCATGTTAGAATATGTTAGTGCTATCTTTTGAATTTTGCATATGCAAATCATGTGAAACTGTTGACTTTTGCTTTATGCTTTCTCCTAAGTTGCATAGTGCAGATTGCAACATAGCAAAATACGGGTTCGCTCAGCATCTCCAAAAAATTGTATTTGTGCTCATGATCTATTATACTAAACAAATAAGTTAAGGTTTTGATCATGTTATTCTATATGAAAATTTATCTCTGCAGGTGTATTTTGTATCTGAATCTTCATTAAACCTGTCTCTACTTGGTATAAGGTGATTTGAAATTAATGCTCTTAAAAATGTTCCATGCCATATTTTCAACGTTATTTAAAAGGTTAAAATATTTTTTCTAAAATTGTTGTACATGTCTTATTAATAGTATACGACAAGCAATGTTGAAAACATTTTGAAATTTCTTTTTTTCAATTTTTTTTAAATTCTCATTTTGAACATTCTTAAAAATATTTTTCATATTTGATTCGTTGTCATCACATGTTGTTGGTGTGTCCTGAATTTTAGTATTTATAGAATTTGGTTTCTCGTGATGTTTGAGACGCTGAGTACTTTAGAAATCAAGAATTTCACTTAACACGATATTTCAAATGTTGAGTTTTAACACTTAAAATTTTATCCACACAAGTAGAAGTGTGTATTGTCAGTTTGCAAACCAAATGGAATTGGGCAGTGACAACGTCGAGTTCATTTCAAAGAATTTGGCATATACAATATTGAAATCTAACACTTAATTCTTTTCCACACAGCCATGCGCATTCCAAGTCTAGACTTCAAACTGAACTTGGCAATTTTAATGTTGAGTTCGTTTCGTAGAAATCAGCATATACAACGCTAAATCCAAACTGTATTGAACCTGTCAAATGTGCATTCTCGGTCTGGATTCTTTTCCGCACAATCAAGAATGTGCATTCTCGGTCTGGATTCCAAACTGAACTAAGCAATTACAACGCTGAGTCAATAAAATAGAACTCAGAACCCGATAGTTAGGATGTTGAAACGTTTCTAAGTGTTAAAATATTGAACCTGTCAAACACAATACATTCAAAGTAGAATACATACATGAATCTGAATATGCACCAATCATCACCTTAGACTCTTAAATGATAGAAATGCTCACAATCTGAAATTCAGTTTAAACGAGCTAATAAGATTGATTGAGCACATAGTTCAAACACAAGTAGTCAAATAGATGTCGAGTTCACTATGAGTGTTCAGACTGGGAACTAACAAAAACGTACTTAGGGGAGAAATGCAAAGTGTTGACCGATATCGTGGTTGACTTCTCTACTGAGTGCTCACACTACAAACACACAAAACTTACAAAACTACCAATTTACACTCTTGTCTGTTGGAAAAATCTTAAAAGTTAGAACTTGGAATTTTAAATGTCTAAGTTCTTTGAAAATCTTTATTTTTAAAGGAATTCAACATTTAAGACCCACGTGTCATGACACGGTAGTAGGTACAGTATGACAAATATTTATTAGGGAGGTTTAGAATAAGATTTTTTTTTTAAATCACAATTTTTTTTATTACAATTTTTGTACTTCTAGTGTAGACTGTTAAGTTTAATCTTTGCAAACATATTTATATTGAAGACAATTGACATCAATTTCTTGCTCCAAACAAAAAATCTCTTGCCATTTGTCTTCTTGTGTTTGAGTTCAACCCGAGAAAATAAAACACATACCAACGACGTATTAGGATTTACCCAATATCAGACACAGAACCGTTGTATATGTGTTGGTTGTGTTTTTTTAAGTTCAACAGATGATCTGAAATCAAAACCTAAATAACATGCATCCAAAAATTATGTGAAATACAGATCTGCTTCATCAAAGAAGCTATCACCCTGGAGGCGACGCATATCAGATTCAGATTCAGACATCTGATCTAGCTAGGGAGAGGAGGATACCTCTTAACCTGCGTGGAGTTAGTGATTACTCATAATAACTCATCTCTAAGATACATCGGCCCAGGTTTGTAAGGATCAGATTCAAGATAAGCCTCCGAGCGATGAAAGCCAGAGTCGTTGACACGGTCGCTAAGCACATGCAAAATAGGTTTCTTGCCACCGTACTCGTCTGGATTATTCTCAACATGGGCAGTTGCCTCTGCTGCTACCTCATTAACAAAATCAAATCTGTTCTCTTCTGATAGTAACAACCTCTCTATGTCCATGGATATGATCTTCCCTGTCCGTCTTATCTTTCTTACTTGCTCCTCGAGAAAGGGCACACGTTCTATGTATAGCGGTGCTTTGTCATCTTTCTTTGTCTGAAACGAACACAATACATAAGTAGATATTTCATTGTCAGAATTTAAAATAACCAATAGAGAAGAATTCAGGGTTAATCATGTGGTTGCCTAACAATGTCGCAACTAGCCAACTAGGCAGTGCGCTAGTGGCATTCGAGGATTTATCAACGAGTGGCTTAAGATTCATACAACAAAATCATAAATCACAAACCCGGAATCCCACTGCCTAAGCAGAAGCCCGTGGTTCAAGCTTGAGTAGTAGTGGATATAAATCCTAATGCATTCTGTCAACCATAGAGTAGGGAAATCCAGCAACATAAGGAATACGACATACTCCGATAGGACAGTCTTCGGCAATTATTCATCTGATTTCTGGAAATTCATTTTGCCCTTAGAGCATCCATATAACAAATGGGAAAACCCACTGGGCAATGACCTTTATTTCTACAAGAATCAACTCCTTTTAGCCTCCATATAAGAAGAAATGTAGTTACATCGTAGAACTTAGGGATTACTCTAACAATATAAAACAAAGATTTAAGTATCTTTTGACTAATATTACTATTTCTCACTTGGAATAGGAGTAATGAGTGAGAAATGATCACAGCAAATTGCGATAACAGTTAAAATCTACCCACACAGGCATGGTTCAATAGTCGCACTGAATCCCAAACTTACCTGATAACTAATGATACGTGTTAACGGTACTGCAGACTGATACAAAAAAAGGTTCCGAATTACACTAAATTTCCAAAATTTAACACTATTGAGTCGGTAGATTGCAAGGAAGAGATTCCGTTACCAGCTTTCGGCGCCTCCAAATCCGCCTCCCCTGACTCCCACTTGCCCTCCCATCCTGCAACGCCAACAACACGTGAGTGATTCAGACTCTAACCGAACCGGAACCCGACCCGACTCACCCGTGCGACGACGGCAAGGTGCGAAGTGGAAGGAGCCGAAACAGAAGCGGAAAGAGGGAGGCGGAGAGAGATGTGGAGAGGAGAAGAGGAAAAGGCCATTTTTTTTGATGTGGAGATAAGAGATGGTATTTTATAGGGTCTTATTCGGGTTGGAAATGGATCCAATTTGGTGGGCTTATTGGTGGGTTTGGATTTAGAGGCATAAATAAAGTTTAAGGTCGAGCGGCTCGAGATAGACAATCAACACGTCAAATTCAGTTCCAGAACAACTTCAAGTTAAACTTTGCATCAAATCACACCATAGAAGAATTAATCTTGATGTTAGGAGAATTAATCTCCTAACAATGATTTATTTTCTCGGTTTCGTAATGTGCTTTTTCTTGGAATCGAATAGTGTATGTAATCAAGCTGTCTTAACCGAAGAACAGTTCATTTTATTGTTTAATCTCTGAAGATTGCTTATGTAATCATATGTACCTTAATTTTGAGTCGGTCAATTATGTTGGACGGAATTTGGTCAAGTAAGCTTGGCATGGGACATCACTTTATTGTTGGAGCTCTGTTGTCTTTAAATTACACTTGGTAGGTTCTCATAATAAAGGTTTTTCATTTTTTTACCTTCGAACTATATTGTTGCTTGTGACTCTTGGTTGTTCGAACCCTTTATTTGCTATAATTAAGCTTGGTTGTCTTGCTTGATTGCTTTTTAAGATTGCTACTTGTAGTGACACAAGAACTTAGACATGTGTTCCAAAATCCAAAGTCTTGATGCTGGAATACCTTGTAGAACTAAGTATAAGCTGTTGTTGAATGTATGTATTCATTCAAATAACGTTTTTTGCTACATTAGGAATGGTGACTTTGCCTTACCATTCAAACCATACCAAGGAGCTTGCTAGGATTGCGTTTACACACAGTACCATTATTTAGACAAGTGTGAGGTTTATTCCCTGGATATTTAGTAGCTTGCTGTTTGTTATTTGTTACTCTCAATCCACTGGGTGCTCTGAATGACTGGAGTGCCTTCTGAAATTGACTAATCTTCCATTTTTAATCAGCATCAAAAATACGAAAGCCGTTTTTAATCTTTATTTGAACCTCGTTAAATCAATGTGTATGTGTGGTTTGCATGTGAATTGGTTGTGGTTTGTGCACGGTTCTACATGTTTATTGTTCTCTGGTCATTGTGGTGTGTTTGGACAATTTGTTGGTTGGTTGACTCGTCGATTTCCGCTGCATTTTTTGAAATTCCCAACAAGGTCTGTCCCAGCTAGTTTGGGATTAAAGACATTGTTGCTTATTTTTTAACTTAACTTGTTGGACATTGTGAAGATATAAATATCCTAAACAGTAAACTTATAGTTGAAGGTAAGTTCAAGTTATATCCTTTTTCCTCGTTTCCAATTATGCAAGTACTGGATGCTTCAGAAATCAGAATAGCCTCTATGACTTGGCTTCTGTACTCTCTATTCCTTTTTTTGTCTTTTCTTCAATGGCCGGCCATGATAATATATATGAACTAATGGTGGATCCATATATACTGTTTTAATGGTGGTATGGTTCTTCAGAATCTAATCCACCTCTATCTGCACGGAAACACCTATTTGTTCTTAGCATCTGAATTATTTTCATACTGCCCTCCAGACTTCTGCAAGCGTAGGTTACATGTGGATTGTGGACTTGAATTTGAACATATTCTTATGATTATTAGGGAATTATTCTAGCAAATGTTCAATTTATTTCTATAAAGCTCGATTCTAGAAAAAAATTGACTTTTAGGTTACTATGGACTAAATCAATGTGATTCATATGTACTGTCTGTGATATTATTTATTGTAAATTAGCAGGAAGTTGTATATGTATCATATCACGGGTCAATCAGAGTCATAGCCTCAAAGGGTGCTTGCGGCCTTAGAGGATTTGTTCTAAAGTAGCCTTAGAGGATTTTGCTAACTTGTCTTACGCTCTTTGCGGCCTCAGAGATGATCAGATGACCGCTATTGTGTATTTACGAGTCGATCGGGAGCGAGTTAGTTCAGCACAGGCTGGACCATGCCATCGAGGGAGATGTCTGACTCCACCTAGTGGATCCTGGAGACCATAGTGGAAGACAATTGTCGGTTGATTGATAGGCTTCAGGAGCATGAGTTCCATCAGCATAGAAAATCGGTACACATCAGCATGTAGGTTCCAAATCCACGTAGTAGTATCAGGACCCTTAGAGCATCCTTAACGGGGGGCAGATCCACCCGAGTGCCCAACCACGTCGGATTTCACACGAAAATGGGGCACCACGGAGGAGTGCACTCCCCCTCCCGGGCGTGAAATCGGGCGGGGGAACTCGTGATCACCCACCTGAGCGGGGGAGCTCGTTGGGTGGGTGGGTGGGGGCACGTGTTCCCCCCGCGTTATTTTTTTATTTTTTGTTAAAAAACTTAAAAAACACATTTTAAATTATTTTATCAAAAAAATTGTGATTTTTTTTTGTTTTGATTTTGTAATTTTTTTTGAGATTTTAATTATGATTGATCTCCAAATGACGTGGAGGGAGAGAAAATGTAGGGTGTAGGGGTGTTTCTGACGTGACAGATAGAGAAGTTGACATGACAGAGATAGAGCAGGACGTCTGGGGTAGCCCGGGCACCGTTAAACATGATCTTAGCTATTATTTTTGAGACCCCCAACATAGGAGCTCTTTTAATGTTACGGGGATGTCGAAAGATTGATTCTAGAGTACTGGGCCTTACTGTAACGAGTGCTTGTATGCACATTTTCCACAGTTCTCCGGTGCAGCATATTCCATACCATTGGCTATCTATCATGTAACCTGGTTATTGGATGAACATCATCCAAAGTCCGAACTACTAGGAAGGATCCATTTGATCTGTATTGGATGAGGCCAAATGTCTTTCTACTAAAGTTGGATATCCTAATTCCTTATGTTCATGGATGTAGGAGGAAGATTATAACCCAAGTTTGCTGGGAATCCTTATTTTGGGAATCATGTACCTTGGAACATGCCAGTGTCACTACAAGTAGTACAATTGCATTATTTTCAGTTGGCATATTCCCATATAGCTAGTTGGTTGTTGGAAGTTGTGTTCCTATTGGTTGACCTTAGAGAGTTTTTCAGTGGAAGCATTTCAGTATTTATTTGTTTTTCAGATAATTATAGTTCATCTTGTGATTAAATTTATGCCTCGTCTGTCTGCAAGCACAGAAATCTTATTTTTGAATAAATTTCTGGAAAATTGTGTGGTTTGGTCAAAAAACATTCTCTCAAAGCACTTCACTTTAGAACAAGGATACTTAGACCACTTCTAGATTTAATTTTTCGTGTCAAACTTGATCTAGTGTTAACCTAATTGTTCTTTATGATTCTAATATCATCACATGTTTCTGTAGAGACAGGAACAGGGAATAACATGATGTTTTCCAGGGCTACCACTTGTTTCCTCGACCAATTTGTCTTACCGGCCTGCCTATGTTGTTGTACTGGAAAAATTACATTTTAAGAGTTACTTATTGATAATCTTAGTGTTCATATCTCATCTGAGATTTTTACTTTTATCATTATATGTTCAGGACTATTGTTTTCTTCACCGTATGTTTTTGTTTTTGGTTTTCCTTGATTTTATACTTTGAAGTAGGTTTCCGAAAACCATGTGAATCCAATAATGATAGGTATATACACTATTATCATTTAATTTCATCTTCTGGTTTCTCTCATATTTTTCCAGCTTAAAAGCTATGGCTTCGAGAAGCAGGTTTAACAAAAGGAATGCTCCATATGTTGAAAGCTAAGATTTGGTAAGCCAGATACTAATTTTTTTTATTAAGTTGTTAATAAACTGAGGCTTGGACGAACCAAATTTTAAATCGGATGACAAGTGCTAATCACTTACTCAAAGAGAATTTTGAGCTTTTTGTTACCCAAAAAAAAAATGATTAGTTTAGAGACTTGTGCACCAGAAAAGGTGCGAAAATGGTACGTAATGAAGCAAAAAAAAACGGCAGAAAGATATAAAGAGTGAAAGGGAACTTTGCTAATGGTTTAGGGAACAAACTGAAACCAAACCAAGATTTTCTTTTGGTATGTTTGAGATTTGTTCCATCATCTCATGGATTCGTAATATGGTATTGAAATAATTATATACTACCCCTTGTTAAACATGATAATACTATTAACCTCCTAAGGAAAACCATCTTGTCTCTTCTTTGTATTTTTCGTAGTCTTTCCATATTTTCTCCAGTTTAGATTGGATATGACTTCATAACTCAATGCAGAGCAGGATCATGTACGTCATTACCTTGCCTTTAAGAATTTATAGACATGACTATATCAAATATTAAAAGGAAAAACTAATGTAGCAGCTCGCTTATCAACTACATTCTAAATCTGGATACATCCTGAAGGATATCTTCATAATATACTTCATCTTTTTTCACTTCTCAGAAAAATAATTCCACTATCTAGTAGAGAGAAAAAGAGAGAGAGAAATGGGCGTAGCCGAAATTCCAACTATATTTGCATTATAAACTGTAAGACATTGTCATTAAGCCTTACAATCATATCCCAGTAGTTGGATGCTGTGTTATATCTTTGTAATACGCATTGTCCATCTGATCTATCCTTACTTATCATATAAATCTGTTGATTCGTCTTACTTTAGCTATCTTTAATATTCTTTCCTTACCAGCTTTTGAGTTGCAAATGAAAAACCTCCTTTAGGATTAGTGGGATTGATAGATAGGTTAGATGATCAATTCCAAGATTACAAAATACACACTGCCACATTACAAGTTGTGAGCCAAAGCATCTCATGTAATAATAACATGTTTATGTAATCCATCAATAATGTTATTAACTTCTTAGAAGCTACATTATTAATATTATATATTTTCTACACTTTTGAGTATATTATATTTTATTGCTTCTTTGTTGGTAATAATCCACATCTAGAGTTCCACCAAGTGGGAAGCAGAAAAGGAATCATATCCCTCATTGTTCATCCAATTGTTTACATTTTTCTCTCTCTTCAATGATAAGCAACAAAGGATATCCTCTGATTAAAAGTGGCATCTTCTATTTTGGCCCTGTTTTGATCTCTTTTTCGAGGTTGCAACTATTAACATATACAGGAAAAGTTTCTTAAGAAAATAGTAAATTATTTATATAAACACTTTTTGTGAGAAAAAACTAAAGACTAGATCTAGTATTCATAGAGTTGGCATGTTTTAAATGACAGCAAATATAGAATATGTTCATCAAATTCTAAAAGCAGCTTCTCTAATCTCTACTTTCTGTTTTACTTTCACATGCGTATTTATCATGATAAAGTTTCTTCTACAAAATAATTTTGTTATTCACAATTATATAATTAATTGTTAGGCAGTAGATGCATATATAACTTAATCATATTATAAGGACAGAGATATATGTTAGGGAATAAAATCAATCTCAAATACGTAGTGGAACGAAAACGACAAATCTAATGAAGAAAAGAAATCACAATTGTAAATTCACAAACAATACACCACACAAAACACGCAAGATTTAACGTGAAAATTCAATGTGGGAAAAATCACGGATGACACAACCTCAATCTACTATAGAGAAAACGAATTACAAAGAGAAACTTACAAAACACACGACTAACCGCGCGAGAATACCCGGTTGAATTTGCTCCCACCGAATTTACAAGGATACTCTCTTTCTTTTCTCTCAAGAATAGAAAAGTAGACAATAACAATTATTCTAATTGTTCTCTGAATGATTCTAATACAAAGGGGAACGATATTGTCTTTATATAGTAGGTCAAAATAAGTATTAATTACACCAAAATCGCGTGGAGAAAAATACAGAACGTGAGCGAAACTGTCTCGAACGGTCGACCGAACGAGTGCATTTGGTCGACCGAACATAAAATCGTAGCGCAATCCAGAACTCCATCGGTCGACCGTAAATTCTCAGACAATGTCACAATGCTCCAACCGGTCGACCGTGACTTAAGTGTCGGTCGACTGAAAACTTCCAGACCCTTCTGCATAGCTCCGAGTGCACGCCCGATCGACCAAATAGATTTCATCGGTCGATCGAAAACTTCCAGACACATTTCCTGGACAATTAAAAACACACTACCAGTCAACCAAACGTTTATTTTCTCCCGCAAATACTTTAATTCACATATTCAAAGGTAAACTACAACAATATATAATTGGTTGCTCCAGAACACAGGCATTATCAACACATGAAAGAGGATACATGGAAGTGGCGGTATCATCTAACTGACCTGATCCTACTGGGATACTGCCGCTCTCTAAAAAGAATTACACCTTTAGATAACATAGATAAATATTCATTTCACATAAATGAGCAACTATGCCTACCCAACTAGTGTGGGATAAAGCTTTGTTGTTGTTGTAAAGAAATAAGCAACTATCTTTCACAAAATCCGGAAGCAATCCACTTGAGAAATGCATTAACTAGATTTTCACTGAACTGTGTATTTCGTTTTGGATTAGGTGAGATGGATTGCATCATTTTTCAATAATCTTAAACAAGTAACGTAATTACGGTATTTATACAATTATTAGGCAAATTAAACTTGAAAATGAACACTACTACATTTACAAAACTGTATTGTTTAAAAGTTGGGTTTTTAGCTTGCGTGTCACTTGAAAACAACTTAATTATACGAATATCACTGTTACTTACGTATTTCCTTGTGTGTCACTACAAAAACAAATTTTTGTACATAAGTATCATTATTATTTTTAGTGATACTAGTCTGTAAAAGTTCAATGAAAAATGATTTATTTGCTCTAAATGAGTTATACCTCTTTGAAAAGATATGTCACTTTTACATACTTATAATCTTATATATATATGCATGTACTTTTGGTAAATATTGCAGGATTTTCTTCCGCTGACCTTTGGCAAAAAATACTTGCAGTTCTCCGCATATGCGTTGTGGTCAGGACGTGGATTGCATGCTTCCATACGAGGACAAAAGTAGAGATATGCTGTGAAGATCTTATTGAAAGCTACATAATTTGAAATATACTTTCCTAACAACTTAATTACAGTCAGAACATAAGAAAAGTTCACTGGAGGGCCATAGCACAGTGAACTTCATTTTGTTGTTGGGGGTGCCCATTGTAGTTAGTGTTCATCTATTTAGAACTGATAAGGTCTTTAATTTGTGAAGTCGTGGTAGAATTTGAGACTAACATATGGAAATCTATTAAATACTGCATCAATTTGAAACCATAGTCGTGAACTTGTGATAACTTGAAATGTATAAGCTTGTAATATAAGACGTGTTTATGCCTTATATTACAAAGCATGTACATTTATGTATGCATGTGTATTGAAATCAAGGGTATCGAACATAAAATCAATTGATGAAAGTAAAGCAAACTCATGATATCATACGTCGAAAAAATTGTTTGTAATTACAATTTCATGCCGGTCGAACTATAGTGCATGAATGTACTTAAAAGGCAAGTAGATTGTCTCTCAAACCGTAAATCAAAAGATTTGGGAAATATAACTGACTTTATATAAAAATAAAACACTTAAAAATTGATCAAAACATTAAGCCATTTATACAATCCACTTTTTATATTGCACAAGAGATAAATTTTAAAACCAAGTCAAGAAAACGTACTCCTAGTGGGCATTATATGTTTTGTAAGTGCAAATGAAGCAAGACATAAGCTATTGAGATTCTTATCCTTGACCTCAGTGGTAGTTGGATGTTCTATAATGGAGGGTGTTATTATGGTGCTCATGTGTGTTATCCACACGATGTCATCAAAACCCACGTACTCAACAGCAAAGGGTTAGTCTAATTGGTAGATATTAAGTTTTCAAATAACCAAGGTTAAGCATGAACATCAAAGATAGATTCTGAAGTTTAATTAGAGTGAGAAATTCTTTTAGAAAACCAAGAACAATTAATCATTTAGCTTCTCCAGGAAAAAGAACTTCATGTTGGAAGTACTTTGTTTGTGATGATAATTTTTTGAATGAAAAGAAGATAACTACGTAGGATTTGATTGTAGAACGTATAAGTTAAAAAGAAAAATAAATGAATGTAAAGAAAATTAACAAAAGAAAAATAGGTTGCCTGTCAAAGTCAGATTTTATTCTTGATATGATATGACACATGGTGATCCTATTAACACCATTTTCTTCTGATATTGAGTTTTGAGTCATATTTCATGAAAGTAATGACAGTGAACGACTTATATCACTCAAACAAATCAGAATCAAATATTTAACCTTGATTTTGAAAAGCAAAAAGAAAGTTTGACACTTCCATCGTATGTAGGAAATGACTTACCGTGATATATTGATCTCTGAATTGACATATACAGGTAATTTTTGCCTATCAAGAGGGATAGCTAGCTATTCAGTTGATAATAACAGGAGAAATTATAATTTCATTTACTTCAAATAATGGGGAAAAAATCTATCACGAGTGTTAAGATCTGCTGATAGTTTGGTCTTCAGAATTAAAAGCATGTAAAGATGGTTCATGATGCTTTATGATTCCTTGTAGAACCAAAGATCCTTCAATTAACTCAAATCTTAGTTGAATATTTCAAAGTCGAAAATATGTTGACTATATTGACTCGTAATCGGGTTAACTTGACAATCATGTTGCTTTCTTAATGCAAAATTCCAACAAATTTACCTAATTAAACCAACACTAGCGGGGTCCTTTCGTCTCATGCACGTCCAAAGTGGTGTCTGTTGGGAGGGGATCTACGATGCACTAGCTCGACACGGATTACACGCACCACGAAAATCGAATATTGAATGCGGAAACTATAACTTCTGACCCTCTCCCAAACTCAATGCAACAAGTAAACACAATTAAGATGGAAATAACAAGCAATCAATCAACACACCTGAAGCAAACCACAACACACACGATTTTACAAGGTTCGGCAAGATGCCTACGTCCTTGAGGGGTCTCCTGCGGATTTCCTTTCCTTGAAGCTCTTCTCCAACAAGAGAAGTCTCCGATATTACACAATTTGGAAGCAATGCGTCTCCCAAAGCACTCTAGATCTCTCTCTAGCCTAATCTCTCTCAAGGAAATAAAGATTGTATGTTGTATTACAAGATTAGGGCGAAAATTCTATTTATAATGGGCTAAAATCGTACAAAGAATAATTCAGATCGTGCATAACTGTCTGAAAACGGTCGACCGGAATTTCCCATCGGTCGACCGAACTTCGGTTAGTTCGCGTAACTGTCATCGTTCGGTCGACCGCTCGCCCATAGCCGGTTGACCGTTCCGCGCTGCTGAACAACGCTCGAAGCTCCTGGACAATTTCGGTCGACCGCGTGTCCAACACCGGTCGACCGTTCTGCACCGCTGGATAGCATCTGAAGCTACTCAACGAATTCGGTCGACCGCGTATCCAACACCGGTCGACCGATTGTTGTGCTGAATTTCGTCTCGTATCTACTGTCACGTTTCGGTCGACCGCGTGCCCAGCACCGGTCGACCGGATCTTAAAAAGATCCGAGCTCTAAATCTACTGGCCGTTTCCGGTCGACCGACTTCCCCGAACCGGTCGACCGTTCCCCGATCTGTTCCGAGCCTCCAGGCTCCTGGAGTAAATCGGTCGACCGTGACTTAAGTTCCGGTCGACCGTTTCTCCCTGTTTTCCTGTATTAACAATTATAAACCAAATTCCAATAATCTCCACCTTGGTTTAGAATTGTTACCTTAGCCTTCTTTGCCTCCGCATCCTTTGTGCTTCCTAGAAGCACCTTTAGCGTTACCCCCCGGAGCGCTTCTCCTTCTCACTCTCTGAGGACATTGAGAAGCTTCGAGCACAACTCGAACTTCTCCCGATTGACGACCTTAGTCATCATATCTGCAGGATTCTCACTCGTGTCGATTTTCTGGAGAACAACCTGCCCTTCTTCGATCCACTCCCGGATCTTGTGGTACCTTACTTCAATATGTTTGGTCCTTGAATGGAACGTCTGATCCTTGGCTAGATAAATTGCACTTTGACTATCGCAATGCAATTTGGTCACTTCTTGTTCCATCCCCAAAGAGCTAACCAAACCCTTCAACCATATAGCTTCTTTCCCGGCATCGACAACAGTCATGTACTCCGCTTCCGTCGTAGACAACGCGGTAGTATGTTGGAGAACCGATCTCCAACTCACTGGACCTCCACCCAAAGTGAACATGTACCCTGTTGTGGACCTCCGCTTATCCAAATCTCCAGCATAATCTGAATCAACGTATCCCTCCACCTGCCTTTGTGCTCCATCTTTGGTGAACTTCAAGCTAACATCCATGGTTCCCTTCAGGTACCTCAACAGCCACTTCAACGCTTCCCAATGCTCTTTTCCTGGGTTAGCCATATAACGACTCACGAGGCTGACTGCGTGTGAAATGTCTGGCCTAGTGCAGATCATAGCATACATAACGGATCCGACTGCACTAGCATATGGAACTCTCTCCATATTTCTCCTTTCTTTTTCAGTAGAGGGGCTGCACTTAAACGAGAGCTTGAAGTGAGCACTAATAGGTGTGGCCACCTGCTTGACATTCTCGAGATTGTACCTCTCGAGTATCTTCCGGATATAACTCCTTTGAGTGAGCAGAATTTCACATTTCTCGGTATCCCTAGAGATCTCTCCATACCGAGAATCTTCTTTGCACTTCCGAGGTCTTTCATCTCAAACTCCCCGTGAAGCTTCAGTTTGAGATCATCTATATGCTTCATCTCCTTAGCCGCGATCAACATGTCATCCACATACAAAAGCAAGAACACGTGTGTACCGTCTCCAAGACTCCGCAAGTATACACAACTATCATAATCGCAACGTACAAAACCATTATTAATCATAAATAAATCGAACCTTTTGTACCACTGTCTCGGTGATTGCTTAAGTCCATAGAGGGACTTCTTCAGCTTGCATACTTGTCCTTCCTTGCCTCGTGCGATGAACCCATCCGGCTACCTCATATAGATCTCTTCCTCTATGTGCCCGTGAAGAAAAGTTGTCTTCACGTCCATCTGCTCTAACTCCATGTTGTCCATAGCTACCATAGCTAACAACACTCTAATAGAGGTATGCTTTACAACGGGTGAGAAGATCTCGTTGTAATCGACCCCTTCCTTCTGAGCATATCCCTTTGCCACCAACCTTGTTTTATACTTTATCTCCTCCATAGGAGATGACCCTTCCTTCTTCCTGAAGATCCACTTGCACCCAATCGCGCGCTTTCCCTTGGGAAGCTCCGTTAACTCCCAAGTTTGATTCTTATGAAGAGACTTCATCTCTTCGGTCATGGCCACCATCCACTTGTTCCTGTCCTCCTGCTCAATAGCTTCTTCGAATGTGCAAGGGTCCCCACATTCGGTAACAAGTGCAAACGCAATACTAGCATCATCGTGATCATACCTCACCGGTGCTTTTGTGATCCTCCTCTGTCTTCCTTGAGCAATACTCTCTTGCTCAGCTTCCTCCTCTACTTGTGAGTCAATTGTTTCCTGCTGAACTTCTTGATTCGATTCTTCCCTTGAAGTCGTGACCCCAACTTCAATTTCGTCATCCTGCATGGGAACCTCTTGCTGCTCTTTCTTCTCAAGACCCTTGAGCAAACTTGTCTCATCAAAGACCACATTACTCCGTAGGAGTACCTTCTTGCTCACCGGATCCCAAAGCTTATATCCTTTCACTGCCCTATCGTAACCAAGGAATATACACTCCTTTGATTTCGAATCCAGCTTCGACCGTTGTGTCTCATCGACCAACGCATAGGCTTTGCATCCAAATATCCTAAGCCTCGAGTAGTCAAATAGCTCACCCGTCCATACTTCCTGAGGCGTCTTTAATTCAAGTGCTGATGACGGTGAGATATTTACCAAGTAGCTTGCAAGATCTACTGCTTCCGCCCAAAAATCCTTCGACAGATTTGCATGAAGCCTCATGCTCCTTGCCCGTTCACATAGTGTCATGTTCATCCTTTCAGCTACGTCGTTTTGTTCCGGACTCCGCGGTGTAGTGAAATGTCTCGTGACGCCTTCTTTCTCACAGAAACTTGCAAACTCCCTTGAGGTGTACTCACCTCCATTATCTGTCCGTAAGTACTTAACAAATTTTCCTGTACTTTTCTCTACTTGGGCTTTCCATGCTTTAAACTTATCAAAGACTTCAAATTTATTTTTCAGAAAATAAACCCATACCTTCCTTGAGAAGTCGTCTATGAATGTGACGAAATATTCGGCTCCACCTTTTGACCGAACTTGAGCCGGTCCCCAGACGTCTGAGTGCACATACTCCAGAATTTCCTTCGTCTTGTGGATAGCCGTCTTGAATCGAATCCTGTGTTGTTTTCCGAAGACACAATACTTGCAAAAATCCAATTTGCAGCTCTTAACACCCTTCAGCAGTCCCTGTTTGTGTAGCTCACACAAACCATTTTCCGACATATGACCAAGTCTCATATGCCAAAGTGCGGTGTTGTCTTCGTCTTGTGCAACATTTGCTGCACCCTTTCCTGCTACTGCATTCCCGAGCATCCAATACAAGTTGCCCACCTTGGTTCCCTTTATCACTGTCATCGCCCCATGAGTGACCTTAATCTTTCCGTCCCCGCCGGACCATCTCCACCCGAGAGTATCAAGCTCTCCTAGAGAAATCAGATTCTTCTTCAACTACGGTACGTGACGCACACCCGTCAGCGTTCGAATGCACCCATCGAACATCTTGAACTGTACGGAACCAATACCGACGGTAGTGCACGGCGCATCGTTGCCCATAACAACGATCCCTCCTTTCAGTGGCTCATAGGATGTGAACCACTCCTTGTCCGGGCACATGTGAAATGATGCTCCTGTATCCAAAATCCATCCAGATGATGATTTGTCAATACCTGCAGCGCAAACTGTTAGAACGTCGACTTCGTTCTTCTCCTCCACCACACTGGCGGAATTGTACCCGTCTTTCCCTTTCTGCAGCGACTCCTTGAAGGCCCTACAATCACGCTTCATATGACCAACCTTCTTGCAGAAAAAATATTCAAAGGATCTCCCCTTTGATTTGGACCGGCCCCTTCCGTTGCTTCTTCCTTTGTTACCCGTCCTGCCCCTTTCCGGTGCTGCGATCAATCCTTCACCCTTCTCGAAAGAGCTACTACCAGAATTCCTCCTTGCATCGTAGGAGATCAGCGTGCCCTTGACCTCCTCCAACACCAACGAATCCTTGCCATATATGATCGTATTCACCAAATTCTCATACGAGTCCGGCAGTGACGTCAACAACAACATTGCCTTGTCTACATCCTCCATCTTGTCCTCAAGCTGAGTCAAAATCAGCTATCAACTTATTGAACACCGAGAGATGCTCAATGAACGGTGTGTTCTCCTTCATCCGAAGCATGTACAGCTGACGCTTCAGATTCAACTTGTTGCTAAGGTTCTTCTTCATGAACCTCTCCTCCAGAAGTTTCCAATATTCTGTTGCGGTCTTCGCCGATTCCTCGAAAAGCAAATCATCCGAGAGGCACAACTCGATGATTCCTATAGCCCGGAGATTCAGACTCTCCCACTTTTTGTCGGTCATCTTCGACGGCTTCTTCTCAATCACATCCAACATCAGCAATAGCTCGTCCGTCTGAGACATCAACGTACGAACCCTCCGTTGCCATATTGAGAAGTTCCCTTTTCCGGTGAATTTCTCCACCCAAAAATTCCGTGCTTCTTCCGCCATCGAAAGTGCAACCAAAGCTCTGATACCAGCTGTTGGGAGGGGGATCTACGATGCACTAACTCCACACGGATTACACGCACCACGAAAATCGAATATTGAATGCAGAAACTATAACTTCTGACCCTCTCCCAAACTCAATGCAACAAGTAAACACAATTAAGATGGAAATAACAAGCAATCAATCAACACACATGAAGCAAACCACGACACACGCGATTTTACAAGGTTCGGCAAGATGCCTACGTCCTTGGGGGGTCTCCTGCGGATTTTCTTTCCTTGAAGCTCTTCTCCAACAAGAGAAGTCTCCGAGATTACACAATTTGGAAGCAATGTGTCTCCCAAAGCACTCTAGATCTCTCTCTAGCCTAATCTCTCTCAAGGAAATAAAGATTGCATGTTGTATTACAAGATTAGGGCGAAAATCCTATTTATAATAGGCTAAAATTGTACAAAGAATAATTCAGATCGTGCATAACTGTCTGAAAACGGTCGGCCGGAATTTCCCATCGGTCGACCGAACTTCGGTTAGTTCGCGTAACTGTCATCGTTCGGTCGACCGCTCGCCCATAGCCGGTCGACCGTTCCGCGCTGCTGAACAACGTTCGACGCTCCTGGACAATTTCGGTCGACCGCGTGTCCAACACCGGTCGACCGTTCTGCACTGTTGGATAGCGCCTGAAGCTACTGGACGAATTCGGTCGACCGCGTGTCCAACACCGGTCGACAGATTGCTGTGCTGAATTTCGTCTCGTATCTACTGTCACGTTTCGGTCGACTGCGTGCCCAGCACCGGTCGACCGGATCTTAAAAAGATCCGAGCTCCAAATCTACTGGCCGTTTTCGGTCGACCGACTTCCCCGAACCGGTCGACCGTTCCTCGATCTGTTCCGAGCCTCCAGGCTCCTGGAGTAAATCGGTCGACCGTGACTTAAGTTCCGGTCGACCATTTCTCCCTGTTTTCCTGTATTAACAATTATAAACCAAATTCCAACAGTGTCCCACTCACCCACCATGATATCACAAAACTTTACTTGGCTCAATTAACCATCTCATCGATTTAATTTGTGCACGTGGAAGCTTAATTGCGGGAAGGAATCCAAGCCAAATGAAGTTGAGATCAAAAGGAACAAATTAAGGATCAAGAAGGAGAGAATTGCATGGCTCTCTCCCTTATCCTCAAATCAGTATATAGCATAACACTATCATGTAATAGGATATTATAGAATGTGCTGTCTACCGACACCATTAGAATGATACCCACATCAATTTCTTTCTTCCTTCACACACTTAGTGGTAGTAAAAGCAAGCCATGCATATAAATATGCACTCATGCCACTCTCCTTGAACACCCACCACCCAACATTGGTGTTTAATTTAGAGTTGTAGTAGAACCAATTAAGACTTTGGGATGGTGAAGTTCTCCAAGCAATTTGAAGGGCAGCTTGTGCCTGAATGGAAGGAGGCCTTTGTTGATTATTGGCAATTGAAGAAAGATCTCAAGAAGATGCAAAACAATATCAACCCTGCAAAGAAGCCACCACCAAAGCCTTCTTTGGCTCAAACTCTCTTTTCTCCTTTGAAGAAGCTCTCCCTTTGGTTGTCCAATGACAAGCACAAGGACCATGTGCTCATCCATGTATGCACACACATCTCTTGATCATCTCAAACTCGATTACTAACCCACTCGCTTCAGCCACTTGTTTTGTTCTCTCACTGTACTTAATTACATGGTACCATATAGCGGAGTAACTGACTAAGCAAGGGAGCGAATTTACTAGCCTTAATTAGTGACCACCTTCACCTTTTCTGTTGCTTTACTCTAATGTCTAGAGGGAAATGAATTAATACCTATTTGAATTTTCAGTTGTGTTTTATCTGGTAATTATTATTTAATTAGCAGTGTTTCAAGTGATATGTTCCTTTATCTAGTCTTCGGTGGAATCAAATGTGAAGACTTCTTCTTTAGCCAACACAAATAATATTATCTTTCTTTGAGGGACCATATATACGATCATCATATTATCCTCTTTTTGTTAGAGTACTAGTAGTAGCACAAGTAGTGTATATATATATATATATACACACACACATAAGTAGAATGGTAGCTCATGCATGGTACGTGACAAGATACTATACCTGCAGATAATTAGTTAATTACTTACAAATCACAGAGTAAGGTGTGCCTTGGTTGTAGTCATTAATTGTACGTTGCTCTACATTAATATACGTCGTACGTGCAAGCTTTTATATTGTGTCATATTTTCATGCCGTGCCTTGGGTTGCATATATATATATATATACACACACTTGCATGTATACAAGAACAAAAATGTTAATATTGAATTGTTGATCACTTTCTTTCCAACATGATGTGCGCGCGCGCAATGAGCTTTTCTTAAGCCTCTTATACATATTTCAATAGGATTAATGTCATTTAATTTCCATGTTGTAGGTTCACAAGAAGCTCGCTTCTTCTGCGAGCAAAGGGGACTTTTACGAGACGGAATTGCTAGATCAATTTACAGACACTGATGCTGCCAAGGACTTCTTCGCGAGGCTCGATTTGCAGCTCAACAAAGTGAACCAATTTTACAGGGCAAAGGAGAAGGAATTTGTTGAGAGAGGTGAGTCTCTTAAGAAGCAAATGGAGATCCTCGTCGAGCTTAAGACGGTTCTGAAGAACCAACGAGGCGGCGGTGGAGGGGATTCCTCTTCTCGGGGCATGAGGGATGACCCCTCTATTTCGTGCTCAATTGCTTCCGGTAATTAATTAAGTGACTTTGTTTGTTTGTTTTCCCTTTCTATCAAACTATATATTCCACATGAAATAATGTTCAACTATGTACTACCATGAACTCTTTTATGATGTAATGAAATCTTAGTAAAAAATATTTTTGTGTTGTAAACGGAATGTGCTGTAGGATATTCTCTCCCTTGAAAAAAAATCTTTTGGGTGATCTATCTAGTGTACATAATTAGCTTAAAGTGGCTTAATGATTTTAAAATTTGAGTGTGGCAAAAGAGGAGTGAAGTGACACCATTCCAATTTTATTGAAAATGGTCCATGGAGGGGGGGGGGGAATGGGTGCTGACCAAAATGCGGTCTGTAGTCAATGTTTTTTCTGATCTCCTCACTTTGTTAAAATACAAAGTAAGTTCGAATATCATTTTTCTAGTTGTTTCGTGTACAACAGCTAGAGGGTAGACATGCATGCATGCTTCCTTTTTGTAGGATATAATATCTTTTCTTAGTGAGAAAACAAAAGATGCTGGGACGTACATTAATATTATGAATCATGTTCATAATTAGTTGCACTACTTTCAAAAGAGAAAAAAAGGAAACGACAACTTTCTTTCTTTCTCCTTTGCTTTTGTCCAAATCAATCAAGTTAATGTTTTTATGTAACACAAATATCCTAGGCTCTTTCGAATGCCACAACTTCTCATGTTGCAATTCAGCTAACTGTTCTTATGTAACTTTGCACCAAGATGTTTAAACACTCAAAAAAACCTAAACAAAGATCAAATGGTGATTACATCATAATCAACAAACCCACGTTAACTAGCTACAATCATACTAGACCAAGATCCTGATCATTAGTAACTCAATTATTCAAACTTAATTTGCTTGTAGCAGAAGATGACTCTATGAGGGGTCTAAGTTGTGAGCTTGAGCAACTCCAAGAGGCCCCAACATGCGAATTTGACAAATGCCTCTCTTCTCGGTTGGTCGACGGCGAATCTGAAGCAACGGAAAAAGTGAAACAAGATGAATCAGGGAAGCTAAGGAGCCTCTCCAGCAATGGAAGGGTTTTTAGTTGCCAAGGGAAGAATGTAAGGATCAATATACCTTCAACCACACCTTCAAGGACCATTTCAGCTCTCACTTACTTGGTAAGGGAAGATCTTGTCAACCAATCTAAGAAGGGAGGCTCCGATGGTGGCAAAGTGAATGTCAACAAGGCGAAGCTACATCGCGCCGAGAAGATGATTAGAGGGGCATTTGTTGAGCTCTACAAAGGTTTAGGATACCTTAGCACATATAGGTAAGTACAATTAACATATTGTACGTTCTTATCAAAGTTTGGCTTTCCAACCCAAAACCAATTGACATTAAACCGTACCTTATGTTGTATTGGATGACAGGAATCTCAACATGTTGGCCTTTGTGAAAATTTTGAAGAAGTTTGATAAGGTAGCTAGATTTCGTAGGATTTCATTTTTTTTCCGGTGCTTGTTAATTATTTTATCCTTATTGATAATGGCTATTAATTTGTATAGATCACTGGAAAACAAGTACTGCCCATCTACCTCAAAGTTGTGGAGAGTTCTTACTTCAACAGCTCAGATAAGGCATGAGCTGCTTTCGTATCTATGGAAATTCTTGTTGCAAGATCACACTTCTAATTGTTTCAAATCACATAAATATAGTCTAAGTAATCATATATATTTGGTTTGATCACCTCTCAGAATGGAAAATTTTAAATATTTGCTATATATAATTACAAATAGTTGATGTGCTAATTTAGTGTAATGTGTGTTCAAATCATAGGCAATCAGATTAATGGATGAGGTGGAGGACCTTTTCATCAAACACTTTGCTGAAGATGATCGAACGAAGGCGATGAAGTACCTGAAGCCCCATCAGCGCAAAGAATCACATACCGTCACCTTCTTCATCGGTACTTTTTAATATCATAAATTTGGAAGTATGATTTTTATTGCATTAACACTTACAATGGAGTTTGGACATCTTAAATTGGTTTCTTGAAGGGTTATTTGCGGGTTGTTTCATAGCTTTGCTGGTGGGATATTGTATTATGGCACATATTGCTGGGATGTACACAAGCAATTCAGACTCCATCTATATGGAAACTGTTTACCCTGTACTCAGGCAAGTATCTTAATATGGTTTGATCATGTATAGTACTATGTCGTTACCATTGCATATACCAATATGGAAAAATGGAGTTGTAGGAGGCCTACAACCATTTTGACGGTTACACCACATTTTCAGTCACTTTCGGTTAGTTTTTTTATATAAAAAATTATAGGTGTGATATATCGTATATAAGAAATATGTGGTAAAAATTTCAGATCAAATGGATCATCGTAGATCTTGATCCGAACACTTCAAAATTCAGTAAATTTCAGTCGTTCAAATATGAATATATATTTTAGATCAACTGTGAAATTAACTTCGATTGATCTACAATTTTAACATGTTATAGTTTAAGATATAACAATACATGTTATTGAATTTGATTTTTAAAAATCAATTTTAAATGTCTTAATTTTGAGTGTCAGTCAATAAGTTCCTACAGTGGCATTGAACTCTAACAATATACACAAGCGAATGTGTTATCCACATGATTCCTTCTACAAATTCAATCTTTATAGGCTTTACTACTAACTCATGTTTAATATATAAACTAATTATTTAACCCTTTATTTAAGATTTTCATTTGATTAATTTTTTGTTTGAAAAATGAATTATGACCAATTATTGTTTGGTGACTTTTTGCAGCATGTTCAGTCTATTGTTTCTTCACTTGTTTCTTTACGGCTGCAACATCTTCATGTGGCGAAAAACCCGCATAAACTACACTTTCATATTTGAATTTTCTCCTACGAAAGAGCTCAAATATAGAGATGTGTTCTTGATATGCACCACATCAATGACTGTTGTTGTAGGGGTTTTGTTTGCTCACCTTTCTCTCACAGTCAATGCCCACTCCTCAACTCAGATTCAAGCGATTCCCGGCCTCCTTCTCTTGGTAATTGATTAGTACATGTATTTGAATTGATTACACTCCATATATATATATATATATATATATATATATATGATCTTCATAAACATTAACTTACATATATGTATCTGCAGTTATTTTTGTTGATACTTGTGTGCCCATTCAACATAGTTTACCGCGCGAGTCGGTACCATTTCCTGAAGGTCATTAGGAACATAATATTGTCTCCACTTTATAAGGTTGTCATGGTGGACTTCTTCATGGCCGATCAACTTTGCAGCCAGGTAATTAACCATTAATTAATGTTACAGTATTTTAATCGCTTAATCAATACATTTTAATCATGTCATATATACAATTGTTTTATTTAAACTAAAATACTTATCGAAAAGAAAATGGAATTACCCTCTTGAAGGGTTCAGATCATACGTACTAACCTATTTTTATCCTTGGCACCATTCAGTAATTTTGACTTTATTCCATACAGTATTTTTATCGCTTAATCAATACATTTTAATCATGTCATTCAATTGTTTTTTATTGATAAAAAAGATGGGTCGAAAGAGTTTTCATTGATAAAAAAGAAACTTAATTCCTTTCTGGACTTTCTGACAGTGGGACTTGGAGGATTGTATTGTATAAGATGTTGTATTCATAACACCTTAAAACTTGTTATCTAATATAATTAATCTTTTATCAACAACTTTCTGATAGTGGGATTGCACCTTTTTGGAAAAAATTATAGGTACCAATGCTAAGAAACATGGAGTACGTGGCATGTTACTACATTACCGGTAGTTTCAAAACACAAGATTATGGCTTCTGCAACAGAAACATACATTACAGAGATCTCGCCTATGCTGTTTCCTTCCTCCCATATTATTGGAGAGCAATGCAGGTAAATATACTCAAAATCACCAAAAGTAGTGAATTTTTTGCAATATTTTTTGTATAATATAGATTGCACTTAGCTTTAAGCCTTTAATATGCCAGAATTTGTCAAAAATCTTAACTTATCCTCATTAGAAGCACTAAATAGTAAATATAACCAACTGCTATAAATAATTAATGTTTAGAAGTTTTCCATATGTAAGCCAAATATCATGATAAAAGATAAGATATATATTCGTTAAGTTGATTCGGGTATTTAAGAAATTCGGACATTTAATTGAGTTTTCATTATAAATTGTCGTGTTGGTTTCTTCACTTTTGCCCTTCAAAATATAACGAATAAAATTTTGAAACATTAATTATCTGTTGGTGTAAGTATAGTGTGCTCGAAGGTGGTTCGACGAGGGGCAAACGAACCATTTGGTGAACCTTGGGAAGTACGTCTCAGCTATGCTGGCAGCGGGTGCGAAAGTGGCATACGAGAAGGAGAGGACCGTTGGATGGTTGTCGTTGCTCGTCGTGGTCTCTAGCACGGCAACTGTTTATCAGTTGTACTGGGACTTCGTTAAGGATTGGGGTCTTCTCCAGTTCGATTCCAAAAATCGTTGGTTAAGAAATGATCTCTTGCTTAAGAGGAAGTTTATCTATTTCCTCTCCATGGTACGTACAGTTGATGAGCTTTTTTTCGGGTTTTCTAGTTATCTTTTGGGGGGAAAAATAGTATCTTGTTGTTAAACGTTAAAATTGTACAATATACCTGGGTTTTCAGGGTTTGAATCTCATTCTAAGGCTCGCTTGGTTGCAAACAGTTCTGCACTTAAGCTTCGGTAACATAGACTACAGAGTAATAACATTTTTCATTGCTGCACTTGAAGTCATTCGCCGCGGGCAATGGAACTTCTACCGGTAACTTAAATACCTTCAATCATAATTTCTCATTCTTGTAGCTATAGTATTATATCTTTTAGTAACAGTTAAAAACTTTTTTTTGTTACTATTCATTTTAGATTGGAGAACGAGCATCTTAACAACGCAGGTAAATTCCGAGCTGTGAAGATTGTACCTTTACCCTTCCACGAAGTGGACCAAGATTAGAAACGACATTTCTACACTAGACAAGAACATGTCTTTTGCCTCTCAATTATAGCACCATAGGCTAACCACAGCCAATGTAGAAAAAAGGAACATGGATTCCGAATGTGCGGGTCAAGTTGAATTATCAAGAATCATGGTTAGAATAGATGTAAAATAAATGTAACTCTGTGGAGTATTGGAGTGATAATTCGTCCAATATATATGGTTTCAAAGAAAGAGTACTATTTGTCTGTTCTTTGTGGGATTGTGGCAGGAGCATATTATATACAAAGTGGAAACACAATTTGTTGGGAATCTTGGGATGAGGACATGGATTTTATTGGCCTCTATAATGGCTACCTTATTCCTATTCTTAGGAATCATTGGGTAGCATATTGCTTGGTGTACATGAAGTAGTATACAACAATACACGTCATATATATTAGAATAAGCTAGTAAAAAGATCGGGGAGATGTTATCCTAACATTGCTTATGCGTCTTGCATAATAATCATATAAAAGTAGGCATTTGGGAATGACAATGGAGTAAAATATTTGAATGGTGCAAATCAAAATTTTGAATAAAAGAACTGCTATCAAAGTTATAAAATCCTCATTGAAAATAATCTTGTCCCATGTGATCATTTGGATCCCAATCTCCCACCCAGACCAAGTCAAACTATCCTGGTCAAATTCAAATCAATACTACTCACAGGTTGTTGATGTTCGACGACAAAGTAATCTCCGCCAAAGTGTTAGTAAGTTGTTTGTTGGGATCAATTTGTAGTTAGGATTCACCAACCGATCAGAATCTCTTCCCAAACGCACCTTAAGTCTTTCCAAGTTCGAGGAACTCGACCGCTGACTTGGCCATAATGTCGGCAAATTCCTGGAAACTAATGACACCATCGCCATCTGTATCCGCCCCACGCATCATCTCAGTTAGCTCGTGAAATGTTAGCGGGTGGCCCATCTTGGCCATGGACCGGGCCAGCTCCCCGTTGCCGTCCCGGTCAAACGACTTGAACACCTCCATTAGTTGACTTTGGTCAACAAGCTCACGTTCGGTCATAATTGGCGCAATTGCCCCCGCTAACTCCTCGAATTCGATCGAACCGTTTGAGTTTGTGTCCATATCACGAAGGAGAACGTGGATCCGGTCGCCCGCTGGTTTGATCCCCAGGGACCGGAGAAGCGCTGTGAGCTCAAGCTGGGTCAAGCTTCCATCAGAGTCCGTGTCAAACCTGGAGAAAATCTCCTTTAATTGGCGAAGATGAGAGCTCAAGTGGGCCAAACACGCTGCCATCGAGGTGGTGGTGGTGGTGCCTCAAATGCTTGTGTTTGGTTATGTATATCTTTGAACTTAAGAGAGGTGTGGTTTAGATATATTGAGCTTGGAAATTAGTGGGAAGGTGTGTAGAAGTAACGTAGGCAACGTTGGATTTGTGAAATGATATGAATTGTTATGATTGGGTTGGTCATTGCCAGACTTCTACACGCATATTGTAGTAAAGACATTGTGAGGGTCATACAATAAGACGGGTGTTATTATTTTACAAAGAGACAACTGTGGAATCAGAATGGGTTATTCATGGATCTTTAACTATGTATGGGGTGATTAGATTCTCCGTGAAATGGTGTGAGATCCGTGATTAAGTTTGACGTTTCCCTGTGTAGTTTCATTTGAATATTCCACACGAAGACCAACCTAAACAAGTTAGAGGTTCCATGTGTCACGGGTAGACACTTATTAATTTTGTTGATACAATTATAAACATGATAATGTAATACAACGAGTTACATACGTCGAATAAATATTCCATTAAGATTCAGATAAAACCAACGTACAAAAACATGTATAAGAAAACAACAAAAGAATGAACAATCATCAGAGATGACCTTAAAAACCGAGCCGTCGGAAGACGACTTGCCTCAGAGAAAATATCAGCTCACATACTAGTGCATTTGATGGTCTGTCGATTTTCTCTATGATAGAACGGTCTCACCGTCGATCAGACGCACACCGGAGTCGACGGACCACGAAAGCAGCGTGGAACCTCGCAAGAATCGATCGCCAGAGAACTCTGGATTCAGAGACCTAAAATCGTCGAAGAGGGACGATTTTCGTAGAGAGATGATAAGAATAAAAACGTGTGTACATGAAGAAACATATATATATATATATATATATATATATATATATATATATATATATATAATTTTGTAACCGTCAAAATGACTTAATTGCAAAACCCTATTATACACCTATCACCCTGAGACTAAAACCTCTAATTTCTCACAAAACCCCCGTTGTCTCGCCTCACCTCGGACCGGACCGGCGGGCACACTCGTGTGTGGAGAATTCTCTCCTCTTCTCTTTCCACCTACAAAGGATCAAGTGAATAGGATGTTTATCAGCATCCTTCAACTTGTTAACATCACCAATATGAGACTAAAAGTGAGGTGATCACATGACACATTGGGCAATAGTTCTCATCTTCATCTCAACATTGGATTTCTTCAATTGAGTTGTTCATAGGCCTAGCCCAAACTCAATAATCTTACAAGTTCTACATAAATTGGATACTCATTTGTTATGATAAACATACTTTATTCGTAAACAAATCTCAACAATATTTGAGCATAGATTCATATTCTTCCACTGGAAAATTTTAAATCATATCAAATCCGAACAAAAGGAGACAGAAAATTGGATAAAAAGGGGTGCAATTCCCCCCGACCACTACAAAGGACCAGATTTCTTATTTGAATTTCCGTACATTGTGAACATGCAAATTGCAAAGAGACAAATTTGCACCTTTATTGCAAACTTCAAGATATAAAAAGTAACCACCACAAGTGCAAAACACCTCATATTTGACCAGATCTAATATCTTGTCCTTACAAAACTTGCAAAAATGCAGGTAACAATTGCATGTAGAGACATACGAAGTACACTACATCATAGTTACTAAGTTGATTCTTACAAACTTACAATAAGGGTTGTGTTTGGATGTGTTGGTGGCATAATTTGATTCTATTGAAATAGGACCGTTGAAAAACAAAACAATATAATCATTAAACCTGGTTTCTACCTGATTTTCGTTTTTACATTGAAAAACCAAAGACCTCCGATATGTTTTTGGTAGTTTCTTACCACAACATGTATTTCAGTCTTTTTTTTACTAATACGACTGTTTTGTTTCTTAAGAAACCAAAACACCCAAACAAGATACCTGTTCGGTGGACACAAACCTTAACTTTAGTAAATTTCGGTTTATGCACGGTTTTCCAAAAAAACAAACATCCAATGTACACATTCAAACACAGTCAAGGTAAGACACGAATTCACATCCTCTCCTTAACAATTCTTAAGAACTCACAATAAAGTAGAACACGAGCTTGCATTTTATCTCTAACGACCCAGGATCTTAAATGGATAAATAAAATCAACCCATACCCACTATTTTAAAAAAAAACAATAAAACGTAGTGAATCAAACAGGAGATGGTGGTGGAGAGGACTGCTGCAGCTGGGCATCACGATGCCCACAGCTTACATGAAATAGACCAAATCTCCGCTGCAACCACTGGGACCAATCGAGAGGATCTCTCTGTCTTCCAACACAGAAACAGCTAAACAAACACGAGAGCACAGACAGCACAGCAATCACAGACATGACAGCAAAGAAAGGGCTCATGGATTGGGTTGGAGTTGCTCCCCTCCCAGCAGGCACCACTTGATCTGTTGCTGCTGGTGGTGTTGTGTCTCCAGTGAGAGCCATTTGGGACGCCAACGGAAGATGTTATGGGCTTATAGCTGTGTTTCCTTGGATTTACATTGATTTTGGTTAGTGGGGATCAACAAGGAAAGTGGAGATTGAAAGTGGTCAGGGGGTATAATAATGTGGGCTTGGAATGGTGTCGTTCTCGTATAGTCATGTGTTTCTGTTTGAATAACTGCGGGAGATGGTGGTTGTGTGAGGATGTTTGAAGGTATGGATGGAATGGGGATAGGAGACTTTTGTGGTGGATCTTACTTGGCTTATTTTAGGAAAAGAAGCAACCATCTTGACTTGGATGCTAAGGCAATGTATGAAGATCCATATTGTTCTATGTAGCCACATGCATAAACCTAATTAAAAAGAAACAGTGCTAAGGGTGGTGACTGGTGAAGTCGAATGAGAAAATGAAACTCATTTTTACACAGGTGATCATAGTCAAATATATCTCTGGATACTAAGATAGGTGATTTCCCAATTTACATTGCAGTAGTTTCCAAACTCCCACAGAGAGTTGGCAAATAACAGTGTCTAAGAAATACTAGGACTTCTAGGTGCATCCTTGGAGCTAACTTTATGCAATATGCAATAAGACCATTTCATCAATAATTGACAACTGCTATAGAGTGTTTACAAGTTGAAACCCATTTGCATGATTTTATTGACTTCAATTTTAGTACCCTAAACAGAAAGTGAAGGATTGTCATCTACAAAATACAATAAAAAGAGATATCCAATTGATCATATTCAGGCCACGATTGTTTCTGGGTGAAGAAATGATTTTTTTGTTATTTGATAGAATAGAGGACAAAAGGAGAGAGAGAATGGAAAGGATTAAGTATTTCTGTTGTTTGCAGTTCCTCCCCTGAGGTAAGCATCTTTTTTTAGAGTTGAGACTTAAACGGAAGGAACTTATCTTTCCTTGAATGCATGACTCGAATCTGATGGTAACTAATTGCCCAAAGCCATTCTCCTTCTTGATATAATTTCTGCAGCCCAACTCTTTCCAACTTCAGTTTGGAACTTGCCTGAAAAACAAGAATACCTATTTACTTGTCTCGAAAAGGGGATAAAAACAAGCAAAGCCCTTTCCAACATCACTGGGCATCACGGCACAAATTTACACAAAACAACATTGTGGGTCATCACTTATTAGTATTAGATTATAGCAGATCAACAATTCATATATTTGCAATTTTCTAGTAAATAAATGGGCGTACCTGCCGTTGAAAGAAAGAACTCATCTAGCAGCTTTCCATGTTCTGCAAAAGGAGCAATGTTAAAAATAGGACAGCACAAATTTATGAAGTTACAGGATCAAGAGATTCAAAGGAGTGGATGCTCCTCAGTGGGAAACCAATTTCAAAAACTTCTACAGCATGTTAGTTTTTAAGAAGGTATTTATGTATTGTACCAGTGTGTAATTGAGGAACATGGTCTTATTATAGTGATATTTGTGAGGCAGTAGAATTTACAACATTTACTCATCAGTCGTAAAATTTAGGTGCCCGTCAATGAGAATGGTGGAATCAGCAGTTGATATCACTGAGGGGTGAACTGAAATCATCAATTCAAATTTCTGGAGGCTAGATTGATGATTGGCAAGCATTCTAAGCAATGGTAACCAGATGCAATGATAAGCTTAAAATCCAAATAAATACTTGATTGATAAGGTATAAAGATCAAGATATAAGTGAAGAAAGCAGAAGACAGTAACGTATTTATTGTAGGAGAATAAAAATTGCAAAAAAAAAAACTTGCACAAACAATCATTCAGGAGGTTGAAAAATACAATGCTCTTGAAGCATACCAACCGATGGAGCCACGAAGATGTTGCTTGCTAACTTAAGAGGAGGCCAACATAATACCAATCAGCATAAAAAGGGAACATCAATTTAAGAGGTACTGAACAGTAAGGTTGACGTAATGTTCGGGTAACTCAACAATCACGTAATTGATTGAATAATCGCTTAGTTAATCCTTTAGGCTAGGATCACTTAGTTGTCCCATGTTAGACTGTGAAGCATGTGGCAAATAAAGGTCAGTCTCCTAGGCGTTGGTCTATGTGGTTGCAAAATCAACTTGTTTCTAGTATAATTCTAGTAAATTTGTGTAACCCACACTGAATAATCTTGTGGGATTAAATAACGAGCTACTTTCACAGCTTTACATTGTTTTAGTCCATTTTATGAATATATGCAGTTAAAAAACAATGAGAAAAGCACACAACCAAGTCAAAGTCTACAATAGGAAATTGGATTACAGAGATAAGGTTAAAAAAATTATAGCATGCATCACCCATATCATATCATAAAACTTTCACTTGGAGACAAGACGCTACCAGTTTCATATTCCAAGGCCTGGAGAATCATTTCAACCTGGTGCAATAAACACGAAAATATGAATTAAAATACAGGAAAAGGGAAAACACATGTGAAGCTGCTTAATAAAGTTATTCAAACACTAAAACAAGGTACAAAGCTTCTATGGGCCATGATGGCAAGTTTGCAACTTGAGGAGGGGAAGAGAAAAGCAAAGAAATTAGGAGAGATGCTCAATTTCTCTCATTTGATAGAATTTATGGAGAGAAAAAAATGAAGACATGATTGAAAGTGTATTTTGATCAAATCACGTTTATTTCCAATGAAGTCACGGACTTAGTATTCTTGGCTTCTTGATTATAATAGATTATATTATAGTACTCAATAAAGTGCCTATTTGTTATGAAGTGGCAAAAATCTTTGCGTACTTGTGTTTCTCGATCATGTGTCGATTGAAAACAACTTCCCTGTTATTGCAAGGGTGAGGTTGTGTACATCCAACTCCCTTTACCATAGTTTTGTAATGTTGATGTTAACTTTCTTTAGAATTGTACATAAATGGAAATTGAAGTTGAATTTTAGTTATTTCTTTCTAAAATCTCTCAAATGAAGTGATAAGAACAACCTACTGATATTAGAAGAATGAACTGCAACATTATTTAAGTCAAAGGAAATTGGTCATTGTTTTACTAATTTCCTTTCTCTCGCTTCACTTTTTTCCATCATTTTCTTTACTAACCGCTCTTTCTATGCTAACAAACCAGTAGATAAAAGTAGGAGTTTCGATATTATAAAGTGTGATAAGAGACATACTTTGTCGAAATCTTTGACAAGATTAGCCTCTGCTGAAGAATTGTTTTCATACTCATGCCACAGTTCCTTTATCTCGTTGGCTGTAGACAAGCAAAGTTGCAGTCAGTTTTTACATAACTGGAAAAAGTTCTATATGAACACTAACAATGTTTCAAAAAATAGGATCAATGCAACCAAAAAACAAATGCAAACCAATACCAATTATATTTGCAATACAAACTAAGGATTATATGTGTGACAATAATCATAAAGAAACACAAAACAAAGTGAAAGGAAAGAGCATTGTGGTGATATCATATTGAAAATTAAGGCAAAAATGATAAGTACCTCGAAGCCCTCCACCAAGGACTTCACACATTTCATTCAATGCTGCTTGTTCTAGTCTGCTTTTCTCTAATTTGGGCACACCATCTGATGGTGTAATGTCACCAACTATAGCTGCCAAGAAAGATGTAGGGTGTTATTAAAAATAAAATAAAAAATCAGCAGTTCTACTTAAGATCATTTGTCAATGAATTAATATGACACTGGAAATATATTGTGACCAAACTCTAGAAACACAAGGGAGAGTACTGGGGAGGGAAAGCACTGAGGTTAACAATGGAGAAGTCAACATGCTGTATTACAAATATTCCTACAGAACCTATAGATGCATGTCCCAGGTGGTTGACGTACAGAAATAATTCTTTGGAAGAGAATAGTAAAGTAAAAAACTACAAGTTACCAATTACCTTCTGCCATATCATGCACGACAGCAATCTTAATGCACCTGGGTGGGGAAAAAATTGCAGTAATCGTATATAACATTGAATAAAGTGAAATAATATTGGTTCAGACATAATAATAACTTTATAGACCAGTAAGCACGTCAATTAAGGTTAAAACATTATAAAATCTGCAAAAGAACAGACAACACGTGAGTGAAATTAGGAAACAACTTGGCCATAGCAAATCACAATTGCAACGTACCAAAAGTTGGAAGGCCTACAGAAAGAATGACAGAATTCTCATTTTGGTTCTTCACAAGCACAAATTGGACTGACACTTGATAGCGTTATATGCACAATCCAAGTAATATTCGGCTCATTATTAACCCTCCAAACTTGAGAACCGAAGAACCATAAAGAAACCTTTAGCTTCTTTTGAACCTTTTAAAAGCATTGGTACAGAACGACTGATAACATGGAAGACAATGCCAAGTGTATTCATTTACGACAGTTTACTTGAAATGTTAGAACAATTCTTCAATTGTAAGACTTCTCTTGGATGCAGAAAAGATAAGTAATCCATAACAGAATGAAAATACTAAACGTGAGAAAAAATACGATGATATAAGACTGACCTTTCCCGGTCTACACCTGGAAAATCACCAACGATCAAAGCCATTAATGCCATGCGGTACATGTGATCAGCGATAGACTCAGGACCCTTTATGCCATGGTTAATCCATCCTTTCCTTTTAGTGGTCTGAAAATATATTACCCAAAGAAATTTAACATTCCTAACAAAAAATTAGCAGATCTAAAATGAATGAATTAAGAATGTACTATAAATAACCTGAAAAAAATAATGAAACTGAAAAACATAGAATAATTGAACAGGTTTTGCAAGAATATCTATGTTCAACCAATACATCTAAAATACTGCCACGTACAATTTAGTGTTTGAGTGTTGACTGAAGTTAACAAAAAAATTATGTTTAAACTTTAAAGATATATATTTCCACACTAAGCTGGTACTGAAAGTGGGTGGTGAAACAAAGCAACTGGAAAAGTCATTCGGTTTTGCGATGACATGTGGTTTGACTACGCATTCAAGAGGAAGATATGAGTCATATGTCTGACTGAATTCATTGTCCACCTTTTCTTTCACACTATCAAGTATGTAAAGATCGTCCCAAACAAAATGGTTTTGCATATTCAATTGATTATGTGGAAAATATCTTTTCTGAATAAAATATTATATCAGTTTCCTAAAGCAAATACCTGCACACTAAGTTTCAGCCTAGTCATTTGGGATAACAAACAGTTGAGAGTATAGTTTCCCCAGAAACTGTGAAGAATAGACTCACATTGAACAATTTGGAAAGATTTAGTGACATATATCGCACTCTGACGCCAATAGGTGTTGGAACGGAAATTTGATATGATATCAAATTCCAAAAGCTCCAATGACTGGGCCAGCACATTCGCCCATTTCTAAACAACATGCAAAGAGGACTTAATGAGACACCATATACGTGAGGCCCCGGGGAATTGTTGAACATAGTCTCATAAGGAACAAAACAATTTAACAATAACTGGTGCTGAAATGGATGTCCACTCTCATAACTACAAATCACAAATGCATTATTGAATTTGAAGAACGTCTTTTTATGAACCTAATACAATGATGGAGTAGCAAATATGATTCGACTTTGTTTATATCGATTCCGGAACTACAACTACCACATTGTTGTAAAATACAATCAACTTCTTATATCTACACCTTGCCAACTGAACAAGGTTTTGCAGCCAAATTGAATAAGAACATGAAACTGGAGCAAACCACATACACGTCACAACCACCACCAATCAACTACGAATAACTAGTATTCACCACAACCACCCGATTCCAAACAAAACCGACGATGATCCTGTCCTCACCTTGAGCCGCTGGCAAAGAGTGAGGAAGTCGACGACCGAGGCCGCGTTGGATCTGGACATAGACGGCGGGAGGACGCCGAGCTTCCAGTTCGAGTCCCGTTCGTCCCCGGCGCGGGGCCGGAGGGAGAGGAGCCTCGGCCGGGAAGGGGAGAGGAGGGATTGGTGGCGTCCGGAGGTGGGGATTGGAGGTGGGAAGTGGGATTTCGCTGCCATCGGGTTGCTCCAGGTGGAGGTTTGCTGCTTCGGCGTCTGGCGATTGTGGAGCAGTAATTAGTTTGACAGTCTCTGTCCTCCTCGCGTACTAAACCACTCGTACCGATTGGTCGGTCGGGTCGGGTTTGAGATTGGACATCGTTGAAGTGTTGATACTTATGGGTTAGTGCTACTTGACGGTCTCCGTCATTCCCGATATTGAGTTGAGTCATGTCATATTAAGTTCGATCGCATGTCCATATAGAACCTTGACGCCTATGAGTATGTTTGAGAATCTTGCCATTGACGGACAAAGGTTGAGATGACTTATATGATCGGTTTGACATGTATTTGACCTGCAAATGAAATCTATGTCCACGAATGATGGGTGGGACAATGAAATTTGTATTGGTTGAGCAATTAGGAGAAGCATGTTAGACTTAACCTCCCACCAAATGTTGGATTTCAGATGCATGCATTCGTCGCTTCAAACGTTAAAATTAGTACGGGGTAGGGGAAATTGTGTTAAACTACAACCACCACCGGTTTACCTCAAACAAAACTTTTGTAATGTCTTCGAAAGAACACGTTTTTCACATCAAAACCGTGAATTTGTTACGAATGTACACGAGCACGAAAAAAAATGTGTCTTTGATATCCGAACACAAACACCACCATAGCATGTTTCATCATCGTATCGTGTTACCTAAACACATGTACAGTAAGAATTAGTATAAACAACTATTACGCACACACGGGGGCGGACCTAGGCGTGGGCACGCGTAGCCAAGTGCCCACGCCAGAAATTTGAAGTTAATGTAAGATATTAAACCAAAATCGCCCACACTGCCAATCAGGCACATTATGCATTGTGAGTGTGTAATCAACTCACAACAGAATAGAGAGCTACAAAGTTATAAAGTCTATCAAACAATTAATGATTTCCGATGTGGGACTATTCTGAAATTGTTGTACACTTAAACAAAGTCAAACTTAAATTTAGATTACATTACATGGTATCCTTAATCCCTAAAAATTAAAATTTCCCCTAAAATCCCTCTCAATCCCTCCCCACGCCTGTAACATCCCCAAACAACGGAAGAATTTAAAATTTTATAACACAAACAACAAGAGGATATTACGCAAAACAAAGAGACGGTGCACCAACATATATATATAGACATATATATCTGAGTATTTCAAAAGTGTGATTACATCAAAGGTTAAACAAAATATACAAGTAATCACTCCGGCCTCAAAATGAGAGAAAACAGTATCTGGTAGTAGCGCTCCTCCCTTCGATCACCACCCACTAACGCCGATCACGACCTGAAAAGTAAACATGCAACAATGCCTGAGTTTCCAGAAGGAAACATCGTATGCCAAACTGTACAATATATGAAACAGAAACACACTAACATGTAATTCTATCCACAAAGAAAAACATAACACAAGACTGGGCTCCAAGGTTTTTTCACCCAACCACAACAACACTCAACGTCGTCAAGTTGGGCTCCATGGCTTTTTCACCCAACCACAGCTACCATGACACGACCAGGGTTCCAGGGCTCTTTCACCCTTATCACGCGGTCATTGCTCGGGCTTCAGGGATCTTTCACCTAACCTGAACGCACTACGGAGCTCCAGAGCTTTTTCACCCAACCCCGCACAGACTAGCTGGGTTCCAGGGCTTTTTCACCCAACTGCAGCTCTCACAACAGTTACGGGGCTCCAGGGCTCTTTCACCCAACCACCGCAACACCCGTACTCACTAGCACACTTGCCGGGAGAACATCAGCACCACAACTCGTCTCACATGGACGACCACAACAACCGCACCTCCTATGTGCAAAACTGGACAAAATCGGTCGACCGAACCAAGAGTCCCGGTCGACCGGCTCTCGCTAAAACAGGGCAACTACCTCGACTGACACTCCATCAGGCGAACAATTCCCACCAACAACACATTCAGTTGAACCAAAGTCAGGGACCGGTCGACCGTTTAAAATGGTCGCCTCCCAGGTTCAACGAACACAACGAGCAATCGGTCAAACGACAAAGGGGACTCGTCCGACCGGAAACTACCAGTAAAAATCCCCATCGCTCCATAATCAACTGGTCGAACCCCCGAGCACTCTCGGTTGACCGAATTCCACCTGTAAAATCCACCATCGAATCAAATCAACATCGGTCGACCGAACCACCATCGGTCGAACCAACCAATAAGTTAACTTAAGTCGTCGGTCGGACGAGTCAACGAGCGATCGACCGTTTGGATGGTCAACGCCCCCAACCGACCTACAATAGTGCGCACGGTCGAACGGTAAAGGGGGTACGTTCGACCGAAACCAATCAGGGCTTGCCCCTAACGCACCATCGGTCGACCGCCCACAAGCATCGTTCGACCGTTGTAAGGCAGAACCGAATTCTCACTAGGAACGGTCGACAGTTGCACCAACCGGTCGACCGATCCAGCAGTAAAACTATTGTTACTTGCGACGAGTCCTTCAGCCTACCGTCGACTTCCAAAATCTCACACAAACATAAGTGAGCTACAAATACAAGTTTGACATACCGTGAAGGTCTGAAGAAACCTTCGAATAACCTCGACGGCGCTTCCACGGGTACTTCTCCCAAAATCACTATCCACCGACGAACTTCTCGCTCGTTCAACGATCACCGCACCTCGACGATCTACGACCACACCCTCGCTCTGACGAACACCTCGCCACACCCAAACACTGAGAGGTAGACGACATGAGAGAGAGAGAGAGAATAAGAAGAAGAAGTGCAAATGAGATGGTTAGGCATACAACCCAACTCACCTCCACCAACCAACCGACGCCGACCACTTCAACCTCGCCGGAGCACAACACTGAGAGGGAGAGAGAGACGCGTGAGAGCGTGAGAGAGAGAGTAGAGTGTGTGTGTGCGAGAGAGAGAGAGAGAGAGAGAGAGAGAGAGAGAGAGAGATAATCCACCTAATATGCATCCCATCTCTTCATCTCAACCATCCAAACCAACTTTCTCCACTCCATCCCAGCCGTCCAATCTGATCTCCTCTTAATCACCATCTAAACAACCAATTATAGCTCAATTAGGATTAGGATCTCACAACGCCACTCGCCACTCCACCTTCTCGACGACTCCACCCCTTCACCTGAAAGGAATGTGTTCTAAAAGTTTTACTTTTATATGTCAATTATTATGAATTGGATGTGTAAACATTTTGTTCCTTGATTATGGTATTCGTCTTTTGGAAGTGTTAAGGAATATGCGCTTGATCCTTAACTGTATAGCTCTAAAAGATAATGGTTTACATAAATCAAAAGTTATTCATAATCATGGTAATTAACATGGAACATTAATCACCGAAATAAGATTGTCTTGTTGGTCATCGATTGTTGTAGCTCTACAGATAATTGACGACACGAGTATATAAAAGAGGAAAATATTACTTTTATATATTGAATAGACATAACAAGTAAAACATTATGGAATTGTATTTCGTGTCATTAATGTTTTATTGTGTCTTGGATCCTAAGATACGAGACTTATATCTTTTCACTCAAGAAGTGATTAATTTGATTATTGTCAAAAATTATCAATGAGTATAGTGATAAATGCAATAGTTGGCTGAACATGATTTGTGCTGGAAAAGATAGCTAGTCAAACGATTATCGTTGCCCCTCTTTATTGAGTAATGATATTGGTGGGTCTCTTGATAAAGCAAAATTATAATGTGCACAATGTAACTTGAGTTAAGTTACATATAATACAAAGGTGACACCGTGACACATTTCTACTTTATATATATTCTTAATATCATGAGGCAAGGGACAGACACAAGTTGTGCACTTACATCACTAAATGGATCGTGTTTAGTTCGAGTAGAACAAATACATCTATGCTAATTGGGTAACTATAATGTGTAGCTAGATATCGCTTATAGTTTGGGATATTAAGTGTTTAATATCGCTGTCAATTGGGCTTAGATCCTCTTATAGGTCACACCACAAAACTGAAAAATAAGAAGCTTGATTTTGAGTTCATATGATGTGTCAGGTTTCATGTGAAAAAAGGACACATGTGGTGAATGAATAAAATCAATATATAATGAGAATTGACGTAATAAGAATCATAATAAATTCACATGAGTTGTATATATTATGGGGTGTAATAATTCAATATTACATAAGATAATATATTACATAAGATATGAATTTGCTAAAAACCAAAAATATCAAAAATTGTTGGAAATGAATCCAAAATTTGCCAAAGGCAAAAATCGGGGTCAAACACGGTAAACTGTTTAGGGTTCGGTCGACCGAGGTATATTCGGAACGGTCAACCGAACGGGGAACGGGTAAACACAATTGGTTGACCGAAATTGTCTGGAGTGCCTGGACAATTGAGTTCGGTCAACCGAGAGTAAATATCCAGGAGATATCTTGGGATATTTTCGGTAGACCGAAGGTGACACGATCGTCCGATGAATATTCGCCAAGAGAAATTTTTGTGGGTCAACGGTCGACCGGAGCAAGACGCAGATCGTCCGAATTTTTCCAGAAATTTTTTCTCATGCATTTTCGGTCAACCGTCTAGCTCACGGTCATTCGAACATGTGTTAAAACCAAATGGTTCGAATTCTCGGTCAACCGAATATAACGATTTTTGGCTGAATTATTAAGAGAATAATTAGATCATGTGTTGGATTAATTCCAGATTTAATCAAACATTTTTTAGGATGCTTATGTGGCAATTTGAGATTAATTGTAGGAGAGAATAAACAAGAAATCATGACTAAAGAATAGTTCTTGATAAAGATGTTTTGGGAGCTTATAAAAGGACTCATCATCATACTTGTTTATGTTAATGCAAAAATTCTTTCTCATTAATCTCTCCTCTAATCACCACGAAAATCTCTTATTAATTTTGAGTTTAGGAGATAGAAATCTTAGGATCTTAAAGAGGGGTTATTAGCTAGATTCTAAGCTTAATTAGAAATTGATTGACTAGCTCATTTCTCTCTAATCTTGTTTAGAGTTTGGTGAACACTTGGAGACGAATCGGCGAGCGATTCGACGAGCAACGGAACTCCGGATCTTCTGAAAGGTTTTAGAGAACCTTTGGGTATGATCGACTTATCCTTTGTTTATTTTAATATATGTAGGAATGCATGATATTAGAATAAACAAATACATGTACGTAAAATCAATGAAAATATGAAATCGGTCTTGTATATCTGTATTAAGTTTTTTAAAAATATATACATATATAGGGACACGAAATCCTACACCACCTTCTCCACCTGACCAAGCGAGAAGCGAGCTTGACCCCTCCCGGCTCCCGCAGTCCCGCCCTCCACAGTTCGCACTTCTCCACCTTCTCCACTCTGCATTTCTCCATCTCCGCGGCTCCACCTCTCCACGACTCTACCTCTCCACGGCCCCACGCGGGCCCCACCCCCACCTCTCCACGCCTCCGCCTCTCCGAGTTCAACTGCGGGTCAACCGATTCAGTCAGGTACTCTCTCCCTTTCCCACTGGTGGAACGAGTGGTGGTGATCCTGGTGGACATTGTCCCCCCAACCAAGTCCTTAGTGTGCCCTTCTGCTGGTGTGTGGGACGATACTCGTCTTGCTAGCAGAGATTGAAGGTGTGTGGGACGGCGAGAGCTTGCTATCTAGTCTCACATTTGATCATTGGGGGTTCCTATGAATGTGTCTATCTTCTTTCTTGAATTGCATCTTCTGCTTGATTAATTTTTGATTACGAATTTTGATTGAAGAATAAAATAGCTCCTCTGATTTATTGTTTGCGACTAGAGAAATTTGATCATTGTGTGTTTTAGAGTACAGAGTTTGATCACAACTCCATTCAATATTTGTTTTTCATTCTCAAGAATGGATAAGTTTTTGATTAAAAACCCCAACAAACACAACCACCAGAAAAACGGAGTCGAGTTGAAATAAAATTAGCTGAATTAGCATCAGATTCAGGAGAAAGAAAACAAATTTCTGAATTTCATCCTACTGTGCATAATGAAATTCGTAGAGAATATTACTTAAGAGGATCTTCCCGCCTTTCTGATCCTAACTATGAGTTCCCACAAACCAAGATGGGTGCTAAAATGTGATGGTTCAACAGCGAATGGTTCAGTGAATTCAATGATTGGAATATAGTGTCACAAAAGATGCTGCTTTCTGTCTTTATTGTTATTTATTCAACTCTTTTGGGATGGAGAAATCATTTGTTTCGATAAGCTTAAGAAATTGGAAAGATAAGAAACATCTAAATTCCTATGTTGGAAGGGCCCGATTATCAAAAAAAATTCAAATTATGGGAAAAATGAGAAGTCATCATTCTACTCGACAACTTGCAAGACTTTGAATTTGTCTTTTGTTTACACTTGATGAGAAATATCTTAGGACTGACTAATGATCTCTCAGTGACATTACAAAGAAAAGACCAAGACATTATTAGTGCCTTGGATTTAGTGGCAGTGACAAAACAAAGTCTACGAGAAATGAGAGAAGTATGAGATTCTATATTATAGCAAACTACCCAGTTCTGCACAAAATATGATATTATGGTTCCTATAATGTCTGAATTATATCGGGCCTCTCCACCGATGTCCGGAAAACCCTTGGAGATCCCAAATTTCTCGTCGAAGAATAAAGAAATTTTCTAATGTGCGTCATTATCGTGTTGAAATATTCTACACAATAATTGATATGCAACTTCAGGAGTTGAACAACCATTTCACAGAGGGGAGCACAAAGTTATATTGATGTGTGTATCGTGTTTAAATCCTACAAATACTTTCTCACAATTTGATAAGACAAGATTGTTTCAAATGACAAAATTTTATCCCAAAGAATTTTCTGATTTTGATCTCATTGTTCTTGAAAGTCAATTGGAGACTTATGTTCGTGATGTCAGATCCAATCCAGAATTTGGAGATTTGAAAAGCTTAACAGAATTCACAGATAAGATGGTTCAAAAGAAGAAAATTTTAACTTTTCCGTTGGTTTTCTTGTTGATTATCTTGACATTGATCTTGTCAGTTGCAACTGCAACCGTTGATAGAGTTTTTGGCCATGAATGTCGTGAAAAACAAATTGCGGAACCAGATGGAAGACAAATGAGTTAATGATGCTCTCGTTACGTACATCGAACGAGAGATTTTCGATACGATTAGTGATGAAGTTATAATGAAAAAATTTCAAAACATGAAACATCGTATGATTATTCTGTAACAAACAAGTTTGAAGTTAATATAAAAACTTTTTAAATTATTATATTATTTTTTGTTATATTTTTAAAGGTGTCCATCCTAGATATCGCCCCGAGTCTACCTTGCACACGTGAGAACGACACAAAACATGATGCGTACCCATACACGAATATATAGTGTCGTGCCCATGTCATAGACTCATGTCAGGTTCTTATGAGCATACGTTGAACGTCGAACCCCCTCGAACATAACCAGTAAATTCTTTGGAAAAAGATATTCGGATAGGCCATAGCCCACTTCGACTTGCCTTTTCCTCTCCACGACCGTAGTGGCTGGAAAACCCTTTCCTTCCTTTCGCCCTCTCCACCGATGGCCGGAAAACCCTTGGAGATCCCATGGTCCAACATCTTCTCCGACGAAGACCGCCCTCTGCCGAACCTCGAGATCTCCTCTCGAGCCGTCGCCGGCGGTGGGGACCGGGAGGAGCGCGGCGTCGTGACGAACCTCTCGGACCACGAGCTCCGTGAGAGGATCGAGAGGATGCGTCCGAAGATGAAGGCGGACTTCCTGGCGAAGTTGCCCGACAAGGGCGTCAAGCTCCAAGCCTTGCTGAGGGAGCTCGAGGAGGAGAGGGAGCGGAGAGGAAGAGCCGCTCTCGCACCCAAAGAGGTAAATTCAATGGAACGTCTGAAAGAATTTTGGTATTTATACCGTTCGGTTCCTTTGGAATTGCATTCTGATTATCAGATTTCAGAACAAATCTCGGGATCGGTTCCCGAACGTATCATTGCATTAGTATGGACGTTGTATGCTTCTAGATGATAATTGTGCATGACATTTGATTATTGATGTTTAGGAATAAAAAAATCAACTATTAAATGTGATTCCAAACACGCTTGTCGCTAAAGAGGATCGTGATGTCTCTAACTGTAATTGTATACAGTACGAGATAAATGTGGGGCTGGGAAGGAAGTGTTCGACCGCTTTCTGGTTCAAGAGAGTTGCCTGTCCTGTGGTTGGAAAAAGGCTAGGAGAAAAGGAACTAGAGGGCATTGGTTAATGTTATGAATTTTCCAATATCATGAAACTTAGGCTATTCTTGTGACTTATAGGATATTGGGTACCTCCACCGTCAACAATTGGTTTGAGTTGGATACCCGCACTTTAACAATCCAGAAATATTAGTTGGATATTGTGTTCCTCCACACCATCTGTGGTCCTCACTTGTACTAATCTAAATATGCAGAAAAGATTTTTTGTGTGGAGGTTTTATCAATTATTGCATTTTTCGTACTGCTGGCTCTCTTTGCAGGATGCCATGGAATGCGGGGAAAAAACTGCATCGGGGTCTTCAGGTAAGAGTGGTTGTGAACTTGTGATACACAAGTAATCTATAATTTCTTTATTTTGTAAAATAGGGAATATTTTTCCTTCCTAAGGTGTTTCCTTCTTTTACTGTAGAGGTTTGCTTATATTTGAAGTTAACTTAAGCATGGTTAGTGGGCATATCATCTTTGTTATTGTAAAAAGTAAATAAAGTATATTTTAGATTGCCTCAATGTGTCATTAATACTTTGGGTTGTGAATTTTGACATGTAATGGTCAATTGTTCATTCTCATGCGTAATGCAGCAATTCAAATTGAACAAGATTCCTGTGAAGGCTAAATTGGTATATATGTTTGTACACAACATAAGTTGATAGCTGATAAGCATCTGCTTGGCTTTACTTATTCATGTCACCATCAATACATTCCTGCTTAAACCAGCATCTTTATTTGCCTATTGTGTTAGGGTACCTACTGTCGATCAGCGTGTCCTTTTTATGTGATATTACTGATGATGTTTTGTAGGTTTGCAGAATCAGCAAAAAGGTTCCGATCAGAGTCTTTCTCCAAACCCTGCTCGAGATTTGCCTCTTTTTGTGTGAAAAAACTAGACACCAAGGTAGGAATAGCGATGCACATTTATTGACAGCGCTTGACATTTTATGCACCTTTTCACCGAAATGTTACTTTTCAATTATAGGCAGATAACCAGATGTGTTCTCGGTCTAGGGAGAAATACCCATCTGGAATGTCAACTAGCAACAGGTCAGAGACACTCAGGGGAGTTAATTGTGGGGGAGAACATAATTTGAAAGTTCCTCTCAGAAAATCATCTTTTGATTTGGACAGCGCCAAAAACAATGACAATCAACAGTCACCACCCAATAATCATGATATTGCATCTTCCAGCCATTCCGAGTTGTATGAGCAAGGAAACATAGCTAGTCGAGTCTCGAAAAGGTATGAGCTATGGTTTCCTGCTACTGAAGTTATTTTTTCCCCCAAAAAATCTTGCTTGTTATATGTAAATATCTCAGATTCCAACTGCAGTTGCACTTAAGTGCTGCCAGTTAACGATAAAAGAAAGAAAGAAAGAAAGAAGAAGTGCTGGCAGTTGATTTACAACTGCCATTATCTTTTCCTGACCAGTGCACAACGTCATTCTTATCCAGGTCTTAGAACTGCCAAGCAGAATTACATAACTACCTCATTCAATGCAACATGCATTCATTGCATTGCCTATTGACGTTGGTACTTGGTGGTTACCACTTACCAGTTTAGATTTGTGAAACAACCTAGACTTCAAATATAGTTTACATTCCTACCAAATGATGGTGCTAGTGCTTTAGTGGTGATAGTTGTTATGTTATTGGCATTCAGCATTCAGTCATGCTGGCAGTCATATAAAAACTAATTTCCCATCACTTGCCAAAATGTGGCTTATGATATAAAATTTGTTTCTTTTCCTCACATGTGTGAAAACTGAAGTGCATATTTCCGTGGAGTTTGTTTTTGACATATTTTTCCTTGTTTCTTTTAGAAGGAGAGCTTCCATTACTCATGAACCAGTATCGCAGCAGCTGGAATGGGTCGAGGTCAACTTCATTCTCTCTGTTAATGTTTGCATTACATTTTGTTTGTAATCCCTTTTTAGCGGTGATTTTGTTTGTAATCTTCAACTGACAGCGAGAAAGTGTGCAGAAACTTGTCATTTCTAGTTTTTTTGCATATAAATTATTCATTGTTTCTTTTCCTTTGATACATGGCAAGGTGTTCATACAAAAGTCCATCGCTGCAGAGTACATAAACATACATTGTAAGTGTACAGGAAACACACAATGTTTAGGACACACATATATTCCTTCTGGATCTACCTTTTAGTTTAGTCTTAGTTCTAATCTGATAATATGCATAGCTGAGCAGCAACAAAACAAGGCAGAATGTTATTAAATGAAGTATTTCATTTCATGTAGTATTTTCCGGAACAGTGCTTCCAATTTTCCATTTTAAAAGTTGAAGTCAAGTAGGTAAATTTTAATAATTTGTGATGAAGCAATCTCCGTTTGATATTTCAAGCCTTTTTATTACTAATTATTTAGTCATAAATGGATGGGTTAAGTTTGTAAATCGGGCCATTTCGATATCCAGTGGTTTGCAACAGTAATATTCAAAAAATTAAATCGATATTCTAAGTTGTTCCGCTGGTTGTTGGCAATTATCAGACCATGTCATCGATTTCTATACGCTTTCTAACAGAAGCTTATCTGAATGATTCATCACTCAATACATCCATGGACTTGATCCGTCACTCTTCTGTAACATAAGTTCATTTTAAGGGGTCTACTAATATGTAAAAATCAAGACAAATTCTAGAACACTATTGAATCAGAAGTCAAGCTCCCTTGCCTTGTGAAACATCTTAGCATGAAAGTATTTATGTTTAACACGATCCCGTGATATGATAACTTACCTTGATACAATTTTGAATATTTTCGGAATGTAGAAGGCTCCATAAACTCGGAGAGACAATTATATGCTCACAAGAGAAAATGGCAATCACAAAACATATCACTAATAATCCAATTATTTTCTTGGATCCATGCTATTTTTCTCACTTCAAAAATAGTTGTTTTTCCTCATTGCCGAATCATACTTGTTTTACTCATAATGTTGCTGGAGATTTCATATAACTCGAATGAAATTGAGCTGATTTCGAAGACTCTTTGTCCCAATATATTCTTCAAGCTCACCATTCTGCTTTTTAAATGATCAATCATGTTCTGATGCCGTGACAGGTGAAGGATGTCGTTTTCCTGGATGATGAAGATGTTCTGCAGCCTTTTGAGGAAGGAAAAAATAATGGCGAACGGTATTTTTTTAAAGTTCATGTCACTCAAGTTTAAAACATCTACTTACCGTTCATGTACCATGATACATGCTATCTTCTTGCATTCTTTCTTATTTTCAATATATTCATTTTCAGGAAAGAGGCTAGGATCTATTATCCTTCAAGGTGCGCCTTCTTTTTTAGTTAAAGCCTCAAAGTACAACGAACTGATGGGTTTAACCTTTGCATTTCCTTCTTGAAAAAATATTTTATGGGCTTGAAGTTTATTTTGCAGGGATCGTCCAGAATTTGTTGAAATCTATTTCTCGGATTTACAATGCCTAGATCCTGAATGTTACTTGACATCAACAATTATGAATTTCTATGTGCAGTACGTAATTGACTTCACACTCAAAAGCTTTGGTATTCTAGTTATTATTTTAAAGATTGCAAAGCACATATCCTTGCCGATCCATTATCTTGTTTTTATTGTTATTGCAAATATTATATTCAAATGAAAATGATTCTGTCAGCTGGCTGTGTGGAAAACAAAACATTGCTTACGAGGCTATTTTATGTTTCTGCTTGAGCTTTTAATTCCTCTAAGTGTTGTGCCTTGGTGCTTGCACATTGTGAAAATCCATGTTTCTGGAAGGGATTGTTGTCAAAAAATGTTTATCTGTTGCTGTGGGGTGACCGTGGTCAGCTCCTCATCCTTTCACCGAGGCAGTAATATAAATGTGTCATCTGGTGCAATTTCCGAGCCATTTAGTTTAAGACTCAGGATGCTTGGTTTGAGGGTAATGAGAGGGTAAAGTTTAAGAGGTTAAATATTTTGAATTTAATTTATTTTAATCCAGAAATTTTTACTCTTAATCGTTCTCCTATTACACTCGTTCCAGGTTCAGCCTTATAATGAAATTGCAAATGGGAAAAAAAATCTAGTTGATGGTTAAAGCCTTATTCACTTGTTTAATTGTTTCAACCTAGTGGGTTTTATCCCCTTGCCAGATTGATTTGATTTTCTATGTTGGTGTGTACTGACATCCATTATACTTCTGAAGTTCTGATGATTCGTCCCAAATAACTATCTAATAGCCACACCGCAATTTTCCATTGGTAGGTACCTTCGAAATCCAGCATCTCAAATAGGATCGTCATCATTGAATGAATATTATTTCTTTAACACATACTTCTACCAAAAGCTTGAGAAGGTTGTTTCCAGCAAGGTAGCAATTTTTAGGTGCAGTTGCTATTTTCTTTTTAGTAGTTAGCTTCCTTCATTTGAAGTTGTAGTTGATTTATTCGACTAGATCATGCATGTTTATATTTTCTCTAATGAATTTGAGTGTGCCCTAGTGAAAGAAATTGTTATTGTTGTCGAGTTAGAAACAAACAATGGTTGGTAGGAGACCTATGACTCATGCAAGAGAAAAAGAAATGAAGAGACATGATTTTATGAGGAGAGAGTCCATGCTTGAAATATGTAACAAAGTAAAGACATCGATAAAAAAAAGACATATTTCTTGGTTGAAAACCAACATACCTTTAAATTTCTCCTTTGATATTGTATTTTCTACTGTAGCTTCTCCAATTCTCCTTTAATCCAACTTGTGTATGATTTTCTAAGGAAGTGGGACTTGGACATCCTATTCACGGTACATTTTCATAGTCCCAACCTTTATTTTGTGTAACTTGAAAAATATTGGTGCTGGATAAAGCACAATCAAGCCAACCAAAACTTAAAAGATGCAGTACTCGTGTCTTGCTCTGTAAATGATGCTTTGTCTGTGTCTAAACAAGGCATATGTGGGTCATATGATTCGTCGTTTAAAATTTTTGAGTCATTTTTATTTTTGAAAGCTTAGATACATTAAATACAATGTAATGTTTAGCATTTATATTTCAACAATATTGTTGAAATAGTGCCTCATCGAGTAAAACTAAATACGTGTTGTTGGTCATTAAGGGTCACAAGTCTCTCTCCCTTACAAGTTGACTTCAATTTTTAGGGTGAAGCGCTCCTTGTTGGACCTGGCCTAATCTCAATGACATGGTACAAAGCAGGTTGTGTGTGGAATCCAGTGTTCAGGAGGGCGGTCGCCTAGGCGACCGCCCGCCTACCGCACATGAGGCTGTGTGGTGGGCGGTGTCGCCAGGCGATGGCATGTGCTGTGCACATGTGTTTACTGTGCACAACACAACAACGACTAGAAATCTAGTCATGCATGTTGCTACTGTAGCAATGATTAGTTTTCTAGCCATTGCTACAGTAGCAACGAATTTTTAGCCTCCTAATTTTGTTCTTATAAATACCCCCTCATCCATTTCATTTCCCTCATTCATTCTCTTAAACCTTCATTCTCTCAATCCTAATTCTCAACCTCAACTTCCAACTCCGCTACTCCGGTGCTCAAGAATTTCGGCGTTCACGACTTCCTAACTGGACTTTAGAACAATGTCCAATTGGAATGACTAAGAGTCTAGGAAACTTGTATTGTGATTGTTTTGTCTTCTAAATTGTATTACAAACTCTAGCATTAATAAAATAAAAGGCCTAAGTGTTTGGGTGGGTAGAGGGGGTACCTAGTGAGGCTTTGGTCGATGAACTATGTGTCTTTTCGAAACCCAAACATGTAAGACTTGTTTTTATAATTTTTGGGCATTTCCCCCAATTTTTCCTGATTTTTTAGATTAAAACAGAAAAAATCAATTTAAAAAATAAAATTGGTCGCCCAGCTCTGGGCAACCGCACAAACGCCTAGGCGTTCCAGGAACATTGGTGGGATCTACCTACCAAAATTCACCAATTATGCGTGAACTTGGTTGCATCCATCGTGTTTGAACCTGTTGTATTCAACGTGTGTGATCCCCATTGCATCCAACCTGTGTCAACCCTGTCGTATGATCTATGGCATGTGTGAAGCCAATTTTATCCATCATGTGTGAACACTTAGTTGTGTCTGCCTAATTTTTTTTTTTTTTGTAGTAGGTTGTTAGGAACGAAGATCCTTTAACACAAGCTAAATGTTCTACTAAATGTGGAATTAAAACTAAGTAGGGATAGAGCAAACAAACCACAAAATCGACACTGGATTTTTATAGATGTTCGATCACAACCATCGTGATTTAGTCATTTCTTTCAAGTCTCGCTCGATCCTCCGAGTATCGCTTGAGTTTCCACCATTTGATCTTCATTTCGGACCAAAATATCCGCCTTTACAACAAGAGTCTTGCGAACAACCTCACCCTTCTCGATTTTGCCTCTCACAACTCGAGAAGGAGTTTCCACGAAACTTTATAACTTTGTGATTTTTTGATGTTGAGGTTGTAATCACTAACACTCTAAAACTTGATCACATTTGGATATGATAAAAGTTGATACACAAGTGATGAATATTAGACTTTGAGTGTGAAGAATAAGAACTTAAAAGTGCTTGGTGTTTGAACAATAAGGATTGGAGTATAGAGAGGTCTTGGTATCTAAAACTTATGAAAGAAGTCTTATTTATAAGGTTTCAAGTTCTACTAGCCGTTTGAGAAAGTTGTTGAAATTTGGACCAAAGAAAGAGATGATGTGACTTAAGCTCGGCCAGGAATCTGCACATATTTGGTCGATTGTTTGAAGAGCAATGGTCCGAATATAAGAGTTGACTTGGTCAAAAGTAAGCTTTCGGTTGACCGAACAAATGTCGAATTTCCTCTGATTTAAATTCAATCAACCGAATTGGGTTCGGTTGGTCGATTCAAAGAACAGTAAAGATCTAATTGACTCTGTCACAAGAATTTCGGTCGTTCGAGACTAATTCGGTCGGTCGGATCAAGAGCTTGTCTTTTAGCACAAACGGTTGGAAATTAAATATAACATTGTGAGTCGAACGACTATATTGACACGTGACTAAGATATAAACAGATGATCGACAACCTATTGGTTGTCTGAAAAGGACAAGGTACTTTGGCTCTAAGAAAATATACAAATGTAACCATTAGAGTCAAGGGATTCAGTCGTTCGATAGACAATCGGTCGTCTGAGTGAATGAATTCAGTAAGAGGCTAACGATTACTGATATAATAAATTCAGCCATATGTTTGGGCTTCTGTCGTTCGAACTTGATGATAGAATCTTAATGCTTAAGTTTACATTTAATCATATGAACTCAATAAATGAAAAATTACAAGTCTTGGTCTAAAATTTTGTTACAATCTTGAATCTTTATCTTAATGTTTCTTTTCTTGATAATATTGATCGACCTATTAAGATGATTTGCACACATAAAAGTACATGCAATACATGTAAACATGTTTGTCTACTTTGATTGATTATGTTGATTGATTAAGATCAGTTTGATTAATCATCAAAATTAGAGTAAGGCCTAAAAGCCAACAGTTGTGTCTACCTAGGGCGTGTGAACCCGGTTGTATCCACATAATTCTGTTCCGCGTGCTGGGGTGTGTTGGAATAGTTCCACATGGGGTAAAATTAAGTATGTGTTGTGGATTATAATCTATAAAGGTTATAAGTTTTCCTTACAAGTCAATTTTTGGGGCGTAAAGTTCCTTACGAAAGATTTTCTTTAACTTGAGCTATTTTATAATGATTATTTTGTGGCTAATTGCTAACACAAACTAGTTTTCTTGTGGATTGGATATCCTTATAATTGTCTTATTCATTGGGCCAATTGCTTCCGGTGGGTTATTTTTGTTGATTTGCCTTAACTGTAGGTGGATAAGAATGAAAGCTTCTCAAAGTTGAGACGATGGCTGAGGGGTGTGAACATTTTTCAGAAGACATACATCTTTTTGCCAATCCATGGGGAGTAAGTTGCTTAAACACGATAGTTCTTAATTTTTGCAGTTCAAATTTACTGGTCTTCTACATGATACATAGCTTTGTCTTGCTTGGTTCAGCATTTTGTCATGTTGTTGCTTCTTTGTTTTGGTGACTGATGTTGCTTAAATGCTGTAGCATTTCAGAGTTCATCACATTATTCTATTAGTGTGGTATGTATGATAAACAAGTAGGGATAAACCAAAGCAATGCCTTGTTTTTTTATAATCCAATTGTTATTCTTCTTTACTGCAAAACAGTGGGAATCACCTGATCACAATAGTGTATAGTTTTAAAACATTGATCACTAGGCCAACACTTAAGTATACTTCGACTTCTGTGGCAACTTGTTTAATGGAGGGAGATTTTAAGTTACATAGACTTGCACTTTAAAACTTGCTCAAGTTACATGGATCTACAGAGTTATAGGATCTAACAAGGTATTACATTCATAGCATGATTTCTTCTGTGCGGAAACCAAATGAATTTGGTAGATTGTTTTAGGAACCCTACAATGAGTCGATGACTGCTGACTGAACCTATGAGCTATTGAAACCAAGATGTCTATTATTTGGAGATTTCCACTAAATTTAATCTTATGTTTGTTGTTATTCATGTCTACAGTGTCATATGATTATTTTTATTTTGAAGCCTGGCCATAATCATCTAGAAAAGAAATATTTATCATGGAATCATACATGTGATGAGATATCATGCTACCTATGCTCTTAACATTGGTCAGTGGTTGTAGTTTTATTGGGAATTCAACCGATAAAAAATGATTGGAAATTTAGATTCAAAACTACCTATCAGCTTCTATTTTGACTATTTACCTTTTAGCTTCTTGAAATAGAAGTTCGATGTCTAATTAGTTTTTCAATTATAGTTGTAGAGTTTTGGTTTCCAATGGTTTATCTATAGTAATAGTATAGTTACCTTGCTAATTTGAAGGAGAAATTGAAAAGTTGGTATTTTTATCTCTTTGTGGTAAACAATCTTCATGTAATTCTCTTGTTTCTCTATCAAAACATAAATTAGAGCACAAGAAGAAGGTAAAGAAGAATTTGAAGCAATGCTTTAAATTCCTTCAGGTTCAAGATCACACCTTATGGTCAGTAATCAGTTTGGATAGACGGTGGTCAGAAGAGAAGAAATTTAAAGAGGGATAAAGACGATAAGTTAGCGAGAAAAAGAAAGTTGATTTGTCTCTACTATCGATATGGTAGGGGAAATTGACACACCCTTGTTTGCACACGTTTCAGAAGGGAAAAGAAAGAAACTTTTCATAAATTTAATCTAACTTATTTCTTTCATAACAAAGTTGACTGAATTAAAGCAAATAGAAACAAATGCATCTATGATTAAAACCAACGATCATCAAAAAACAGTTTCAAACTATTTGAAGACCTACCATAATACACCAAATCAAGTTCAAACAACTCTCCGGACCTTATGAATTTGTTCAAGAAAATAACTATATTTCAAGGGAATAAGGTCTAACAGGTCATTCTCTCAACGCAAGTCTTAAAAACAGTATTCCCCAACTTTGTTTCAAGAGTTTTATTAAATTTGCAATTTCTCGTGTTTTTTTAACATTTTAATAATTTGTAGCTATTTCACTCCATCCCGTGGATTCTGCTGTAGAAGTTTCTTGAATATGATTGGAATTTCTTCTATTTTATTTTCACCAGCTTGCATTGGAGCTTGGTGATTATTTGCATCCCAGCAAGGGAAGATCAAGCTGGGCCAATCATACTTCACTTGGATTCTTTGGGATTTCATGCTACTAATTTAATTTTCGATAACATTGAAAGGTTAGCTAACATGTCCTGCGGGTGTAAATTTAAAAGGTTATGGTTTATGAACTATTGAATTAGCATATCGTTGCAATTAACTTTTGTACTTTGGCATTTATAATTGTTGTTTAGTGGGCAATTGGACACACTTCGTGTTGTTATTCGCCATTTTACCTTTAGTCACTAACTGAGGTTGGCTTAGTTGGGAGATCATTTGTGTTAAAATAGTCAAAATCAGTGATTGAATCCTAGCAATCTCACTTACATGTATAAGATGTTTGAGATTTGAAATGGGGGGTAGGTTAGAGTAGATACAACAACAAAGTCTTTAATCCCAAACTAGTTGGAGTAGACTACGTGAGAGTAGATAAAATAAATAAATAAATAAATTATCTTCGGTCAATGATAATATTATACACCTTTTCCTTAAAAGAATACAATGTTGTCAAAAACATTGGTAATTCTATGTACTATAGTAGATTGAATGTGCATAAAAGGGAAGTAGTTGCCAAGGAAAGAGAACCTAATGAAATTGTGAGAATAGGATGAGAGGGTAAAGACATGACATTGAAATATTTACAGAATTACGAACTCCAGTCAAGATCTCATTAAGGCTTCTAATACGGAAAAGCATGATAAAAATTGCCTTTTGCGTCCGGTCCCAGCACCTTTATAAAATCTCTGGACACCAATTCGTTGCAAATATCTTTGTTATGTTAGTTTTATTTGTTAATTAGGACAATATTAGTCAGTGCTCTCAATCCATATTTTGCATGTTAATTTTGATTCTAGATGTTCTACGAAGCCAATATTTGCCTTAATTACTCGATTTATAATATGGAAAGCAGAGATATGATCAAGAAACAGCTAGGAAGTGCACGTACAAATAAATTTAAATGGTGTCTGACATTAACATGACACAGCTGAGAGCTGCATTTCAAATTACTGAGATAACTGCTAGCGGCATACTTAAAAGTTCTGAACTCTAGTCTACGTGGGCATGTAAAAGCTGTGAACTTTTGGTTTAATCAGATTTGCCTAGCTGACCATATTTCATCTGGTGTTACATTCTATCATGTTTTTTACTGTCATAGATGTTTGTTACTTTTTACAATTGTACTTTGCTTTTCATATTTATCCTATATTTATTTGAAATAAACACTGTGCTTTGAAGCTATTTGAAAGAAGAATGGAAGCATATATACGAGAGTACTTCTTCAGCAGATGTTCCTATTCCTGAGAAGATCTGGGATTACCTTCCTCGTTACATCAGGAGAAAAAAAATTATGGTAAAGTTACTTATTGTATTGCTTACCATAGTATAGTAGGCCAGCAGTTATACGCAGCTATGTTGATTTGTTTATGCTCTCGACCATCAAGTTGGGCCAAGGGTGTATTTGAAGGAATCCTGATAAATTGCCAAATTTTCTCTAGGTTCCCCAGCAGAAAAATGAATACGACTGTGGTCTGTTTGTGCTTTACTTCATGGAGAGATTTATCGAGGAGGCTCCAGAAAGACTAAAGAGCAAAGATCTAGCTAAGGTATGAAGGTGAAAATGGTGTATTATTTCATTAAAAGAAAAATCTCTAAATAATTGATTTTCTTAAAACCGACAGTTTGGCAGCAAATGGTTTCAACCTGAGGAGGCTTCTGGGTTGAGAAAGAAAGTCCGAGATTTGCTCCTGGAAGAATTTAAAAATGTTAGATCAGTCAGCAAGGAAAGCCCACCTGAAGCTCTTGCAACTTCTCAGAATTTTGGTAGCTTAAAGGATGCGGCAATGTCACATGATCAGATGGCACAAGAAGCAATTCTGTGATGCTAAAATCTTCATGAGGTCATTGTTGCGTTGATGTAATTTGTTCATTCCACGATGCCATTTGGAAATGGCTGTGATGATTTCAGCTTCAACAATTCAACGGCCGCATGTTCCAGCACTTTAGACAGTGAACACCAAATTCTTGAACTGGGTAATATCCAAGTTTCTTTTTAATATCTTCCTGCAACAAGTTTGATGGCTAGGCTTGATCTAGCTGTTTATTGAAGTGTTTTGAAGAGATAACTTGTATGATTCAGTTTCTTTTACTCAGTAATGTAAATACACTTGGAGGAAACGAAGAAATAGTGTGTCAAAACGTAGAATACCTTTTTATGATGTATTGAATGTTTTCTGACAGACCTACATGGTAAACCTGCGAGCTCCAAACGTTACCATGGTCCTTGAAGCATTTCCGTTGCACAACTTCTTAAGTGTAGCGTACCGTATCATCTTTGGATTAGATGGGCGGAGGTGCATTATATGGCTATTTCAAATTTCAAGTGTATGGTGTGGTGTGGGTTTGTAATTTGTACCGATAATTTTTGTATTTTTAATTTAGGTTTCATTAGTGTGTGGTGTGGGTTTGAAATTCAATTGATCCAATACTTCAACAAAACTCAAGTGAATGTTATTCAACTCTATCAATTATTGCACAGTTTTAGTATTTATCAACTTTCTAACACTAGCAAAGAAAATGTTATTTGGTTTCAGAAGTACAAATCAAACCTAAGTGGTGTAATTGCCCAATATCTTATGCATATAGTGGACTACAATCAGAGATTCAGAGGCCGCCAAGTGGTGAGTAGAGGTGTGAGGTGACCCTCTCGGATTTTCTAACCTTTTAGATTTTGACTTATGGAATTTTGGTATCTTGCTTTGTAAAGACCTCGTTGAATTTCGATATTCTGGATTTTTACCTTTTTAGGCTTTGACTCATTAAATATTTTCGAATAAAAATAACGAGATAGATGAAATTTTGTCAAATTAGTTCAATACTAGAGTATCTATGTACCAACTTATGAGTAGAATCTAAAACAAACCAAACCAAACCAAATTCATAATTACTTCTTTATTCGTCTTTATGAAATTCCAACCCCCTCACTTTAATTCTTCACACCTAGCCCTTACCCACAATATATCCTAACAATACTTTTTCAATAGTATTTTATATTTTCACTAAATCATAACGTGTAACATATGTTTAGTTTCAATCCTGCTCGTACAAAATTAAAGATCTTCCTACTAATTTAGTACATGTCATTATGATCCTATCAGTCAATATTAAACACTAAATGAGCACTATAAATACATACAAATATACAATAATATCTGGTTCTTCAATACAGTGACTTCATGTAACTAATGGCAGGAGATCAGGAGATGTTTGCCTCCCGAGCACAGTTGATATTCTACATTCTGTTCAGAAAATCACAATCTGCTTGAGATACCTTCTGAATTTAGTCCTGAAAAACATAAAAAAATAGTGGCTCACAGCCTGACACACAGGGAGGAGTTCTTTACAACTCCCAGGTGCCAACAGCTCATAACTGCTGCGATAATGGCTGATACGGTGATCTAATGGGTCCACTACTTCTGACTGTTAGGATAACACCACCCAGCATGCAATAACATGAAGACCACTAAAGCGACAAAACACCAAATTGTACTTACCTCACATGGGACATTAGTTTTAATTGTCCCCATAAACTTCAGTACATCGCATAGCGTGCTAATTCGTTACATGCTTAATGCTTTGGTTGTTAGCCAATAGAATAATGGTGTGTTTTGTAGTTAACTGTTTTGCAAAACGTGCACTGTAGTTTTCCAATGATCCTTTTCCCTTGAAGAAACCAACTCAGGCCACATGGCCCACATCCAAACAAATGGACTGCAAACCGACACTACAAAAGATTACCAAAATCAAAGTTTTCATTGACCATTCTACGACATCTTCAGAATTCAATGTTGTCGTTTGCTGATTTCGTAATTGTTATCTCGCACAGATCATTTATTAGTTTCTATGGATTTTTTTCCTCAATAAAATCTTACAATATTGGTAGGTTTGTCATGAAAAATCCCTTCCCATACAAATTTGGCACGTCTAAAATTCTTAAGTTCATCATCCAATTTTAAAAATTATTATACGAATTTAGTCATGCATGATGGTGGCACCTTGTGCCAATGGATAATCAAACAATTTCCTCGGATTTTGAGAAATCATCCATACAGGGTGGTCTTTCGTGGATTATAATCCTCTAAAATTTCGATAATGTTGGATTTTCTGACTCCTACGGACTTATATTATCATCTTTGAACATTCATTTGTCCACTTGAATTTTGATACCCTACTAACTTGAACTTAAATTATCAGGAGCACGTTGATGTATCTCCCCCAGTTCGCTATTTGTAGGATGTAGAGGGAACAAGTTGATCTGGAAGATGTGTGGGCAGCTGTAGCCGAGCAAAGAGTGAGAGTGTTTGGAGCAACTGACTTCCAACACATCTAATTTTCGGTAGACACCTTACAGAGGGATATGATATGTGAGGTCGTTGTTGTAATCTAGCTAAAACAGTCGGCCAACCAAGATTGCATTTTTACATTACACTATGTATTTTTTTTTGGATGATTTGAGAAATTGTGGTTATGATTTTCTCTTTATTTAACACAAATAGACATTTTCCCCAAAAAGTGTGGATTGTGATCACTGTTTTTTTCAGCTTATTACTATGTTTTGTGGTGGGAGGCGCTTCGGCACCTTATGTACTTGATATAGGGATAATTTTGTAGTTCGGTCACTAGTGTTGTCTAAAACACATGGAAATTCTTTTATTAATGCAAAGAACACGTTATTATCATAAAAAATCCAAAAAAAAAAGAAATTGAATTTCTAATAGTATATCAATTGTCAATAATTGTGTCGTATATATAAGCTCTAAGTGATGTGTCGTATCCGACTCATTTAATAATTGTGTTGCTAGACTTCTGCTGTATCCAATCCGTTTATAATCGTGTTGTCATATCCAATCCGTTTATACACGATTATTAAACAAGTTACTTCTTGTACACGTTAACACGACTACCGTTTACATCATTAAATAATAATCCATACACAATTAGTTCCATTTATTACATGAATATCAGATTGTATGATTGCACGTCAACCGTTCATTATAATTTATAGCTTATATATTACTTGTAGACTTGTCGGTATTAGTTGTCTTAATCGTGTAGTATTCGTAATGATGTACTTAATTATCCGATTACTTATCATATTTTATCGTGTCTTAATTGTGTCAATCGTTTTTGCAGCATGATTTCATATTCAAACTATTTAATAATCGTGTTGTCCTATCTAATTTATTTATTAATAATCGTGTTGATCTATCAATTCGTGTATCCAAATACGTGTAATTGGTTAGACAAAAACAAAGGAGAGCTGTCGTCACGACGTCCTGTCCATCTGAGAGGACGTTGGTTGGGAATTGGGATCCCAACCTGCGCCACTCACGTGGCCTCTATCCACCACCTCACCTCACCGCAACCAACCAACCCCGTCCAGTCCTCGACAGCCGCCGGTCGTCACCAAAACCCCAGTCCTCTCCCCCTACAAATACCCACTCCACTACTCCGTCCGGACCAGAGGACGTTGCGAAAGGAGGAAGGGGAGATCACACCAAAGCTCGTCGGATTGGTGTGGAGTGTGATCGGACGGCTAGCATGGATCTGGCGAGTCTCGCCGTCGTGCTTCGGGCGGCGCTGAGCCCCGATCCTGGAGAGAGGAAGGCCGCGGAGGAGAGGCTCGAGCAGGTTGACTTTACTTGGATTGGATTCGTTGTGGATTTGGTGGTGGCGTTGGTTTGTTTGGGAGTGATTTTGAGTTGTGGAATCTAGAATCGGATCTGAATCTGTAATGTGTTTGTTTGATTAACGGGAAGTGGAATTAGCTAAATTTAGCTTTCAAACGCACGCACCCTAAATATGAATCTGAGATGACGTTTTCCTCCCTTTTTCTGTTTCTGTTGGATTCCAGTTCTTTGACTGTGTGGATTTCAGATATTGTTTTGTGGATTGCGTCATTCTTCGGTTGTGCGTGAATGATGGAAATTAAGATAGGAGAAGTAATTTTTGAAATCAAGTAGATTGCCCGTATTGGTACTTGGCTTTGGCGGCCACTTTCTATTCTTGTAGTCTATCTTTTAATGGTTTTCTTCCGTCCCTTTCGCTCATGAGTGATGAAGATGATGACGTGAAGTGTTTATTTTTTTAGTCAAGTCAATTGTTTTTATTAGTTTTTGCTTTTCCGTTTTTGTGACACTTTCGTATCTAGATTAGTAGTCTATGCAACTGAAAAAAGCATATGTAACTCTAGTATTCTTAGAAGTTGAGGAATTTGCCAAATTGAAGTTGTAGACTCATTTGAGGAAATTGGTCCTTGCAGCTGCAGTACACACCACAGCACTTGGTTAGGCTGCTCCGTATCATTGTGGATAGCGAATTTGACATGGCCGTGCGTCAAGCTGCTAGTATTCATTTCAAGAATTTTGTGGCTCGGAACTGGTCTCCTGATGATCCTGGTAATCCTCTTTCTTGATCATTTGGCTCTATCAAATCAACCGTTAAAATATTCTTTTAAAAAAAAATGTAGGCCAGCTCCAGAAGATATTGTCCAGTGACAAGGACACTGTCAGGGAAAACATCCTTGCCTACATGCCCCAAGTTCCATCTTTACTCAGGTATATTGCTTAAATCTGTACATGGAAGTTATACTCCTAGAAATTATTGCCCACCCTGTCCCTCTTGCTTACATGTTTGAGCATAGGTATTGGTACTATTTATAGACTGATTAATGATCAATCCCTTTTTTCTAATATATATATTGTTGCAGGTACCATTTGCTTATTACATATTGATTAAATGATCGAGTAGGTCTTCAGTTTTATTTGTCTTGGTTTATTTATTTTCAATTACTTGTATATGTCCAAAGAGTAAAGACTACAAAAGTGAATCTTATAGTCTGAAGGACATATACCAGACGAATTTCCAAGATATGGCAAAAACTCAAAAGAAATTAAAAAAATGCTAGATTGCACACATAAAGAAAGACTTGAAACTTCTTATGGTTCTGTAAAAGAATGTGTCCCTCAACTCCTAGCATTGTTAAAAATAGAATCCATCCTCTTGTCTTGGTCAGTTGCTTTACTCTGACACATTAGTACGGGAGCAGTCTTAAGCTATGACTTCTCCTGAAAAATATAGCCTCATGCATCATTTTCAATTCCCATGAACTTTAAATGTTTAATGCATGGAGGTGGGTAAGAGTGTTGCTCAAACACCAGGGATGGCAGGTTGAAGTCTATCGTGAATGTTATACTTCAATAAAACCAAGCATCTGACAATGATGAAATTCGCAGGCTGTACACTACATTATGTCCTATTTTCTTCTTGGAGGTCTGAACCATGAGTGCAGAAAATATTTAAAAGTGAACTTTTTTTTTATCGTTATAAGTGAAGTAACATATTAAGAAACCTCGTACAAAATAGTAATTGTAAGCTGGTGTTATGAGTTACAGTAAGATTCTTCAATTTTGGTCATTTACGTGTATGACAGTCCTTTGAGTTGTACAGTTAATTATGACTTTTTAAAATCTAAGTCACCTTAAATTTTTGACGTTGCTTCATTATTATAGCTAACATGTCATATTCTAGTTGTTTGACCCCTGTTATAAATGTCAGGCCCTCCAAAAGGCATTTAGTTGAGATCAAACACCCAAGAAGTTATATAATCTAAAATAAGACAAACTAATCACATGCTCATCCCAAACCTAAACGGATAAACCATTTAACAACACAACAGAACTGAAACTAAAGAAAAGAGTCTAAAACATTCATGGGCACAAAAGTAGTGCAGAACTAAAATCTAGTAAACTTTTCAAATTCAAAAACAAATGCTACTAGAGGAAATGCTATGAAGTAATGAGACTCTCTTGAACTTTGCTAGAAAGTCGAGACTACCAACCGTCTTACCTTACCCAGTATCAAACTCATATGCACATTCCTTTATTCGATTTGTGTTGTATCTGTCGTCCATGTTATGTCCCTGATCTCATGGATTATGGATGTTAATTTGCTCAAAGGTGTTAAATTTGGGCAACCACCAGACTAAACATTGAGGCAATACTCAAAAAACACATCAAAAGTTATTTTTAGTGGAGTTTGACATTTCAATTTTTCCATTGTTAAAACAAAACAAAAAATGTTAACCTGGAAAACAATAAAACTATGTTAAATCACAGGTCTATAATAAAGCATAGATGAACAATTATTTTAACTTAAAAAATAGTGGAAAGCAGAAAAGAAAACTTCAAACATGATAACTGGAGGCTTTAAATATTGGAGTAAAAATCAAAGAATAGGTTAGTACAGACAGAAGTTATTAAAACAGCACCGGTACCATGATAGAAAAAGAGATGACGTACAGTTCACAATTAGGAGAAGAATGATTTGAAATGAGAATGGGAAAAACACCCAACAATGACAAAACAATGACTTTGTTTTTAGCAAAATGACTAATAATGACTTTATAAGGCTATTAAAATATCTTATATTTCTAAAAGAGATTATTGAGCATTGCTAAAAGGTAACTAGTAACCAGATCATAGTGTATACCAATTATAACATCTTTACCTCACCATTATGTAGATATTATGCAGGTAATTTCTAAATTGCCAGTTACTTAATCATGTTATGTATAATACTTCACACCATCATATCACTTAAAATTTTAGGGATAAACTGCAGTTTGCCCTCTGACCTTTGATTTTAAATCACTTTGCACCTTTGCCTTTTGGAAATAGACATTTACCTTCTCATCTTTGTGATTTTGGCAAGTTACCACTTGTACTAACTTTCATCAAAATTTTAGGCAATGATGTCTATCGCCTGTACAACTAAGAACACATTTCTTCTTCCAATTCTTCTATTTTTGGTCCAACTCCAACACAACCACTAATTTGCGTGTTAAAAAAGATGAGATTGAATAAATGAGTACTACCTACTAAGTTGCAGGTACTTATGTTTCATCTCTTTCGGTAATGTACCGGGCCTATTGGCCTTTGTTTTTCTGTTTTGTTCTTGCGTGTTGACGGCTGACCTGGCCGCGGGTGTATGGCTTAGTTAACCCTTTTTCGTACAGCTTTGCATTAATATAGTTTGATTACCGATAAAAAAAGAGTACTTATGCTGCAGAAGTGAGGCATAATTCTGTGCAAAAAATTGTATAAGTGGGTAAGTTGCCAAAATCACAAAGATGAGGGATGTAAGTGTATATTTTAAAGGACAGGGGTGCATAGTGCACCAGGGCCAAAAGTCAAGCGGGACAAATTGCAATTGCCCAAATTTTAGATCAGAACAATTGATTAAGTTGAGTTTCTCGTAGTATAAGCTGTTGATATTTGCTTTAATGATCAAGGGTTCTTGTTTAAGCTTCCTTGATTGTGTCAGATTTTCTTTCTAGCTTCTCATCTTAATATTTTAAATAAATATGTATATTCACGTTTTCTTATTCTCTTTGTCCACCTCTTTATATTATTGATTTGTTAGATTCTCCGTCTATTTTTCCCATGTCTTCCTTCAACCAACAGGTCCCAACTTGGTGAGTGCCTTAAGTCCATAATTCTTGCTGATTACCCTGATCAATGGCCTGGGCTTCTCTTGTGGATTCAGTCGAACCTACAACAAGATCAACAAATATATGGAGCCTTATATGTATTGAGGATTCTATCAAGGAAATATGAGTATGCTGCATCCCTTATCTCTAATCTCCTTCAACCACTCCATAAAATATACTTTAAAGCCATCCAAATTTCTATTTGCTCAACATTTTTATCTTCTTGCATTCTTGCACATAATTTTAAGTTTGGTATAATTCAACGAAAGTAATTTCTGACATTGGATGTTACTTTATCATTGTACCTATGTAACAAATTATTGTGAATTATTATTTTCTTACAATCTTTCTGCTCCAAAATTGAGGGTTAATCTCCTAATGAAATCTATCATTCTTATGCACTTTGTAATAATTAAAGTTGTAGTTTGGTAAAACTCATCTTTTGGTAAAACCCATCTTTTTTAGATAGTTTTCTTCCCTTTAGATGATTCTTTTGTGCTCATTTATAGCCTACCCCAACTTGTTTGGGATTAAAGCCTTTGTTGTTGTTTCTTCCTTTTAAGCCCAACACAAAACATATGTAGGAGCATCACACTTACATTTTTTTAATAATTGACGTCACGCACGTTGTGACACCTTTTATGCTTATCATGATTCATGAATGTTAACATACTAACATTTGAAACATGAATACCAATTAAGTGTAAGGTATTTATTATTACTGCAATTGCATTGTAATTTCATTATCGTAAGGGATTGTCCTTCGATGTATATTTTGGGATTTCGGGGGCTGATGGGAATGCTAGTGTGACTGTATTGTTTCTTTTTTGTGTTATCTAGGCCAGTTTTCTTACTTCCTGTAGGTCGGTGTTGTATGGTTTGCATTGTCTTATTTCCTTTTTCTCCCTTCTTCACCTAGTAAATACTCCTTCAACTTATAAAAGAACATTTGAAGTTTCAAACAGGAATCTCTCTTTTACCCAGGTTTAGATCTGATGAAGAGCGGGTTCCTATTTATCAAATCGCCGGAGAGACTTTTCCTCAACTATTGTCCATCTACGGCAAGCTTGTCCAGATTACCAACCCTGCACTGGAAGTATCTGATCTTATCAAACTCATATGCAAAATATTTTGGTCGTCAATATATGTAAGTATCTCTCCCATGAAAGAATTAGGTCCTTGCATTTTTTACTATTTTAACAACCATGATATTACAAGATTTAGAATCATTTCTGCAATTCTACCTATGCTCTTTCAGCTAGAGATTCCAAAGCAGTTGTTCGAAATAAATGTTTTCACTGCATGGATGGCCTTATTGTTGAACATGCTTGAAAGACCTGTGCCCCTAGGCCAACCAACTGATCCAGACCTTAGAAATTCATGGGGGTGGTGGAAAGTAAAGAAGTGGATAATTCAAATTTTAAACCGTCTCTATACCCGGTAGGTAGTTTCGGTTTGAAGTTCGAAATTTTCTTTGCTGTTGTTAGCTAATGACTTAATAGATATCATAATTCTACTGCACAGGTTTAGTGATATGCAGATCCAGAAACCAGAGAATAAAGCCTTTGCTCAGATGTTCCATAAAAACTATGCTGGTAAAATCTTGGAATGCTATCTAACTTTGCTGAATGCAATTCGTGTGGGTGCATATCTCCCTGATAGAGTCACCAACCTAATTCTTCAGTACCTGAGCTGCAGGTTAGCAAGCTTAACGCCCATCTGCATATTTTGTTGTACTTTTTTTGACATCTGAGAAGAAAAGGAAAGACATTATGTACCGGCCTAGAAGTTCTATTAGAAGAGAAACACTTAAGCGCATGGTGAGATCATTGACATTCCCCATTACCTGAGAAAGTGTCAAAATATAAAAACAGTATGTTTCAGTTTTTCAAGTTTTGGCTTACACTAAGGCACAAGAGTGTGACTGCAAATAGTAGTGAAGCTGACTTCTATTTAGAGTTTAGTTTTATGCTATGGAAGCAATAATATTTGTTCTAGATATTTGGCGAACAGAAGTTTGGTCAGGCCATGTGGTTTTCTACGTGTAATATGCCAAATTGTGGCACATGCACCATATGGTGATAATGTTTCGAGAAACCTTCATACTTTCCAGTTCAAACCCATTTCAGAGTTTGCTATCTGGTTGATCATTCTACAGTGGCTTATCGATTTGTGGCAATGTTTTGCTGGGAAGGAAGCTTCCCGAGATCCCACGTTTGAGAGGCGCCTAGGCCGAGAGTTTACATTTTTCTTGATGTTTTTGCCTTACTACTTTTGATATAGATTTCCTTTGAGTTTCCTTCCGCAGGCGGGTGCTGCTGCTTGTGGCACTACCAGCTTTCTTCCTTGTACAGTTTTTTATTCATTAATATATAATTACCTTACCTATTAAAAAAATGAAAAAAATGTAGGGAATAAATTACATGAAATTTGATGAATTTATCCTGGTGAAGTGATGAGTTTATCTTGGTGAAGTGATACATTCACGAATTTTGCTGGAAAGGATGCTCCCAAGATTCCCCAGTTGTGTTTGGACTGATAGTCTGCATGCATCTTGATGTTTTTGTTCTTAATCATATAGCCTTATTTTGATTTGGTTTGCTTTGAGGTTGTGGTGCCATTTGTGGCACTACCCCCTATCCCTTGTACAATATTTCCTTATTAATATATAGTTACCTTACCGATCAAAAAAAAGTTCACTACTTACAAAAAACACATTTTTTATGAGAGAGGAAGATCACAAATTGTTGGGGAGCAAAATCAGGCCATCCTGGTCTCCAATTCCAAAGCATTCTTGTTAATTGAGAGACCCATTGCCTTTATAACTCAAGGCACAATTGATTTTGCCCGACATGGAACTATTGTTACTGTTAGAAATGGTACATCCAACTCCACCCTTTCATCTTTCGTGTACACAATCTGATTATTTTAAGAAATGATTGACAAACTCTTAGAGATAAATTTTAGTAGTTTTTATCCAAAACTGGGATGGAACTGTTTTTTTCTCTCTCTGTATTTTTAGTGTTTTGATGCTGCACTGCATATTTGCACCTCATGCTAGTGGAGTCAGAAATAGACTTCGAGAAAAAGGAAAAAATACAACAACAACAAAACCTTTAATCCCAAACTAGTTGGGTAGGTTAAAAATGAACTCAAAAGAGTCACAGTTCAGGCACGCGAATAACCTTCTTCCACGCACTCTCATGTAATGCCTTTCTTGGGGGATGTTCCAATCTGTTAGGTCTCTTTTGACCGTTTCTTCCGAAATTAATTTTGGTATGTCTCTCTCTCTTTTTATGTTTTCATCCTAGCTCAACACTCTTCTTCTTATCGGTGCCTTCATTAGTCTTCTTTGTACAAGAAAAGGACAAAATATTATATTATAAATATTTCCTTAGGTAAGAGGGATAAAAACCTTTGGTTTTGGTCATATATCTGATTACCATGGTTATAGCCTCTTTTCTCATGGATTCATCGCTAACTCCCAATCAAAATGGAACCAGACTTTCACCCTGGGTATGTTTTCCATGATAGTGCCCACAACCAAATACTCATGATTTTATACCATTGTCTTCTCCTTTTCCGAATCCATAACATGGGATATTTTATATATGTTATCTTTTTCAGGCAGACTATCTCATGTGGGCAAGAATGTTTTGCGACATACTAATAATTTCTCTTTATCACTATATGTAACTATGTTCTTAAGTTCATTACTCCTGTAGGTTACCATTTGATTATTTTGGATGTATTAATCTTCCACTTTTATTCCTAAACTTTTCATTCTCTTCTGCAGTATCTCCAAAAATAGCATGTATGATTTGCTGGCTCCGCATCTTGATATTATCCTCTTTGAGATAATCTTTCCTCTGATTTGCTTTAATAACAATGACCAGATGTTGTGGGATGAAGATCCTCATGAATATGTCCGGAAGGGTTATGGTGAGATTGCAAGGCCTTAGATTTTCCCAAATATCCAGAAACCGGTCATTTCTTTGTTTACCTTTATACATTTTAGTGCAGATGTCATTGAGGATATTTATAGTCCTCGGACCGCTGCCATGGATTTTGTGAATGAGTTTGTGAGGAAACGTGGAAAGGAAAATCTTCAGAAAGTTGTTCAGTTCATTGTCGTGATATTTAATAGGTACACCACAACAATGTAAATTTGAGTGCATGCATTTTATTTCTCCTGTTAAGAAGTACATAATTGAATGTCAGATATCTTGAAGAACCTATGGATGTTAAATCATATCATCAGAAAGATGGTGCTCTTCTTGCTGTTGGGGCTCTGTGCGACAAATTAAAGCAAACAGATCCTTACAAATCTGAACTTGAGAGCATGCTTGTACAACATGTTTTCCCCGAGTTTAAGAGCCATGTTGGCCATCTTAGAGCAAAGGTTTGTTTCTTTTAATGAATTTCCAGATGGTTTCTTTTTATTCAGTAGCATGGTTTGCATATCGATATCCATTGGGTATCACATTAGCCTGTTGATTGGGAATTTTACCGACCCTATCATGGTCCAAAAGATTGTCATTCCTTAGTTTGTAAGTGGTACAATTTATGCATGGCAAGGTCATGACGAGCTAGAGATCAAATAATCAAAAACCATCCTTATTCAATATATGCTCTAATAAAGTTGGTTTGCTGTTACCGATAAAAAATAGTCAGTTTGCTATTGGAGACACTGATTTAAAGCTTTGGACCATTATGTTAGGAGAGTTGTGCAATGACTGAATTCCTACACATCATTTCACCACTTCTAATTTGGAAAATGCAAATGATGTCCTAGTGCTTTACTTTTACACTTATAATCATATCTATTTACTTCCTCATGTGATCATGTCAGGTGGCACTACTATTAAACAATGCCAATTTGATTATTGACATGAATCATATATGGTCTATGGGGAAGCTGCATAAAAATTGCAAAACAGAGATGTTGGGAAATGATAGTATTTGTTTTGTCAAACAGTGACATACTATGGTGAACCAATTGGTCTTCTGAAAGAGATTAGATTACAAGGATCAAACTGGTAGAAGGGAGAAGTTGGTCTGCAACAATATTGCATTTTAACATGTTGGACTTTAAAACACTGTGGTGATTAGTGATAAGGTGGTTCATTGAGTACTCTAGTGTTGTGTGAGTACCCCCTTGTATCCTGCTTTTTACCTCTATTAATGATTTAAAAAAAGGAAGTATGGTACTGGTTCTGGTACTTCACATGATTATGCAGTATGCACTTCGGTTGTCTGCAGCACTTTTGTACTTAGACATGTTGGATTTTAAAGGATAATGCTGATTAGTGGGGTGGTTCATTGGTAGTTGCAAGTATGGTACTAGCACGTCACATGATCATGCACTTTGGTCAAAAGATATTTCACATGATCATGATGCACCAGGATCAGCTGAGGTGATGCATACACTGTGATGGCTTGCTTTGTCTTTTATTGCTTTTATGCAGCTTATCAGTTGCTTGTGCTGGCCTGTTAATGCACTAACAGTATTATATGAAAAACAGACCTTAGGAAAAAGCTAAGATTTTGTAGTATAACAATTACAAAGGGAATAGGTTAAGATGACCATCAACTATCTACTTGTGCTGCTGTCTAAAGGGATCTAATTTTTAGATATTTGATAGTTGTTTCATTTTTGCCTGGAATAATTCGGTTTCCTATCTTTGGCTTCCATTTTATGGTACTTCAGGCGGCATGGGTATCTGGGCAATATGCAGGAATTGCATTCTCGGATCCAAAAAACTTCCGCACTGCCCTGCACTATGTTATTTCAGGATTGCATGATTCAGACCTTCCTGTCCGTGTTGATTCATTATTTGCTCTTCGTCCATTTATTGAAGCCTGCCAAGGTTTTTCTTTGCCACATTATTGTGATACATTGACTATTGATATATGTTGTATAAATTTCCTCTAAGTCAATCTGCAAATATACAGACTTAAATGAGATTCGACCATATGTTCCACAATTGCTTGATGGTACGCATTCTCCATTTCTTATTTAATTTTCTCTACACATTCTTTCTCATATTAGTTCATGCAATGATAAAACCTTCACGATTGCAGAGTTTTTTAAGCTTATGAAAGAGGTTGAAAATGAGGACCTTGTTGTTACTCTCGAGGCTATTGTTGACAGGTTTGGTGAAGAAATGGCACCATTTGCTATTGGTTTATGCCAAAACCTGGTAAGCATTTATGGTTAAATCTTAAATGGTTATTGTTCTCACAAAAGGAACTTTGAGTTATCATCTGTCAAAATAAATTATTTATTAGTTTGCTTGAACTGATATTGGACTTGCACCCTTTTATCCTAATCAACCAGGCTGCTGCTTTTTGGAGGTGCATGGGCTCATCTGAAGCCGAGGATGATGATTCTGGCGCCCTTGCAGCTGTAGGCTGTTTACGTGCTATTGGTGCCATCCTTGGATCAGTGAACCGTCTTCCCCGTCTGTTTATTGAAATCGAACCAATTGTATTGCCGATAATGAAGAAAATGCTGACAACTGATGGACAAGGTACTTATCTTAGCATTGCACATAGGGTTTTTCCCCCAATGAATTCATTGGACATTTGTTGTTGTTGTGATGATCTTCTTGACTTGGTCGGATGGCCATTGACCACATGATTATAAGCCGACAAGCAAAGCAGAAATGGAAAAGGAGGGCCAGGCCCTAGCCTCTGGATAGCTTCCCTAATTTTTATGTGAACAGCAGATAAAACATGTTCAAGTTCGTAACCAATGTAAATTATTGGTTTCGGATATCATTTGCTGTCTTGAAAACTGAGTCCACTGTGGCCGAATTGCCATCTGTTTCTTCCAAATTCGTCGTGGTTATCCTGTGTTCTTTAGCCTTTTTCCTCCATTACTTCTGTTAGGGACTTTCTACTCCCACAATTCATTGAAACACCTTCAGGAAGCACCTAGAAGGCTAGAACACGTCAAAAATACAAACCACATAAGAGAGATCCCACATCATCATAAGAATTACTTGAAAACCCTTCTGAACTTGAGAGGGGGAAAACCACAGGGCCACATACATGAAGGAGAATTAACTGCTAAAAAATAATTACAAAGGTAGAGATCCTTTCAACCTCGCCCCAAATCTCTCTCAAATCTCTGCCTCTTAAAAGGACCAACCTTCATTTAGGATTGCCCTAATGTGTTCCACATCTGAGGATGACTTATAATTATAAACCTGTAGAAAGCTCGTCTATTTATAAGCCACATATTTTCTAATATCTTGGAAATCGATAATTGGATTGTTTTCTAATACTTGCAAACTAAATGTCAAGAACAGGATTTTCTCAAAGCCCCTCTTCTGTAAACCTGGACTGCCAAAACACCCTTTTGATAACAATTTTGGAATCTGCCGGTGTTCAGAGTTGAGACATAATCCCAAGAACTTCTCAATTTGTTTGGCAGTCACTTTTTATGCTTTTCATAAACATATTCTTGTAAATCATAATTGGCTTTTCCTAAAGGGTTATATGTGCTTTTATTCCCTTTACTCCATTCATTTCATTGTCAATCTTTCATGCATAATAACTTTAAGAAAACCCCCAATTGTAGCATGATTTGAAAACTTATGTTATCCAATTTCCTAATGTTGAGTGTACAAATCAAATGACATAATGGATGTTCATTGCTACATACTCAGAAATAACTCATAAAACATTTTCAAACCATTGATGGATAAGGTAAAACGCATTGTTGAAAGAGTGCAGGCCTTCAAAAAATTGCTACTAAGTTGTTGTCACTGTTCTGAAGGCTCATCTTATACTTTGTGGTCATACATGATAAGGTGCCATTGAGTGTATAAATTTCGACATCTTTAATTTCAAAAATATATATATTCTCACTTGGTTTTTCTGTCATAAGATCTGAATTATTTCTAAAAGGACATTGTTTGACAGATGTTTTCGAGGAAGTTTTGGAGATCATCACATATATAACATTCTATTCTCCTACAATTTCCTTGGAGATGTGGTCTCTTTGGCCATTGCTGATGGAAGCACTTGATAATTGGGCTTTAGATTATTTTGAAAGTAAGAACTTGGTGGCTGCCTTCCATTTGCTTTCGTAGAATATTGTTATTCTAGACAAGATTCCTTTGTATAATTTCTTTCACTAATTTGATGTCTCTAAATAATAGGTTGGCTTGCTTATGTTCCAATTTCTACTGCTTTGTTGTTTGTAGACTTTCTCTGTTCAATCATTAAGTCATATGCTATTATGCTGCAGCCCAGTTTGTTGTGCACACGTCTTTGGTAAAAGAAACAGCAAAATTTGAAAGGATTTAAAGATGGTCTTCAACATAAAATTTAAAAAATCGACCAATAATTATTTTTTAAGAATGGAATATATTGTTTTTTGTCTGTCCAACGAGTTCTTTTGTAATTTTATACATCGGTATCCTTGAAATGCAAGTACTTTTTAATAGATATTGAGTTGTTGGAATTTTTTTGTATGTAGACATCCTTATTCCACTGGACAATTATATATCCAGGGGCACCGCACATTTTCTCAGCTGCAAAGATCCTGACTACCAGCTAAGCCTATGGAACATGCTTTCTTCTGTGAGTGAAATTGTTATATACTTTCGGACTCAGATGCACTAATATAATGTGTTTACATGATCACATACCCATTTATTGTACTTTTAAAATCAATAACAATACTAACCAAACAATAACTCACAGATAATGTCTGACAAAAATATGGAAGACAGTGACATCAAGCCTGCTCCTAAGCTTATTGAGGTTGTGCTTCAAAATTGCAAAGGTCAAGTGGACAACTGGATCGAACCATATCTAAGAATCACCATATCCCGCTTGCAAAGGGCTGAAAAAGCATACTTGAAATGCCTTCTAATTGAAGTGGTGGGACATCGTACTAGTCCATTTTCTTGTGGGTCTATTATTGTTTTTATCTTTTTAGTTTCCTTTTTTTTGTAAAAAAACAGTTATACTCTGTCTGCAAGTCTAGATGTTTCTATGCCAGTACCATCCCTTTCTTTTTTTGTTTTCTTACTTGGGTCTTTAGGACATTGTCTCTAAATTTAGATTGCAGTTTACAGAAAGTATGTGAAATAGTAAAGGGCTTCTTAGGTTATGACCTGTGAGTCAACGTGGCAATTCTGTCTCTCCCTTATACTGTTAATTGACGGATGACTTACAACTATATCTCAAAGTTATTAGTTTCTCTACCTTGATAATTGGGTGCTTTGAGATATCGTATATAAACACACAAAAAAATCTAGAAGTTGGGAACACATATAAACATTTTTCTAAAATGTCAGTAAGTACATGGGAAACTCTCATTCTAAAAATATTATTGGAGTTTGGAACAAACCAAATAGAGTCAAGCATTGTTTTGTCTGGAGATCATCAGCCTGTGAATTTGGAAAAGCTATAAAAAGGTCTGATATTATGATTTTGATTTTTTTTTCAAGTGATCTTCTTGGGGCCAAGTTTAATAGTTGTTTTCTTCCATTTGTCTCGTTTCTGTTTATCAACTCTGTTTATCAACTCACGGCACTTACTGATCAGTTGCATGTGTCAGATCTGCTATTCCTCTTACCCTATCAGTATTCTACACCTATTTGTTTAGGCATTGCATTTGCAGTTGATATCGATTTCATTTCCTGTTTGTTTGGTTTCTTTTTGACAATTCAGGCCAGTTTATACGCTAACCCGTCCAAATGTTGACAATATGCAATTATGGTATCGTGCTATTTCTTTGTGTTTTGAATTGTCCCTTCTAATTTCTAGTAGTGGAAACTAAATACTGTTTTGAAGAGTAATATGAGTCATGAGCTTATTTTTAGCGTCAATCTTGAGGTATATGTATATAGAGATTTGTAGATTTGTTCCTCCATCCTACTGCAGTTACTAAGTTTAATAGTGACGTTCCAGATTGCAAATGCGCTTTACTACAATGCTTCTCTTACACTAAGCATAATGCAAAAACTTGGAGTAGCAACAGCGGTTTTTGTCCTCTGGTTCAGGATGCTACAAGAAGTAAAAAAAAAGTGGTGCATGCGCAAATTTTAGAAGGTAACTTCCTTCTTGTTATTTCGTCACCCTCTTGAGTCTTATTCAGAAAACTCCGGATTTAATTCTCACGACTTCTCCAATCAAATTCAGGGAACACGATAAGAAAGTGTGCTGCTTGGGATTGACTTCACTGCTTCTGCTGCCTTCTGTTCAGTTATCAGACCAGGCCTTAGATCGAGTGTTTAGGGTAACACTTGCACTGCTTATTTCCTACAAGGACCAAATTGCAGGTGATTAGAAACAAATAATTTTTTATACAAATGAGAACATTAATGCTACACATCTATGTCATACTGACATTGTAGATTAATTTTATTCTCTACAGTTTGCTGGTTTCATGGTCAATTCTGGTGGTTATTGAAGGATGAACAAAACATTAACAACAAAAACAAAGCCTTTAGTCCATAACTAGTTGGGGTAGGCCAAAAATAGAACTCATGAAGACTCACAATTCAGGCACGTGAATCACATTATTTCACGCACTCTTGTCCAAGTCAAACCTTTGTAGATGTTTCAATCCTTCAAGTGCCTTCTAATGTAAATGAAGAAGTGGAAAAGATGTTCGAGGTAAATTGAAAATGAGATAAATAACATACCTCTTCGATATGAGATTTTACTCCTTATTGGGGTTGTAAACATGTTAACTTAAGGCAACATCTGCAGACAGAGGATTACAATCTATATAATTCTGTTGCAGATGGTGATACTTACCATTTAAAGTTTAAAAAGCAGAGTGTGACACTGACATTTAAATGTTTAATGTATGTTAGAACCTCGAAGAACTATGAAATAAAAATTCATTCTAAAATGATATTGAAAAGGATCAAACACGGCATAGTTTGGAAGGCTTATCGCTATAAGCTGGACAAAAAAGATGGGAGTGCTTTTAAAATTTGATGCGATAAAATTGAAGATTCAAGATTCTTTTGTTTCAAGAGAGTTACATAACTTGGGCTGTATGTGTTATGAGAGTCCTGTGCTGTTACGATTTATATGTATGAGAGTCCTTGACACTAACTGTTCATATGACTATGGACTTTGGTCTTTGACTTTACAGATGATTTTGTAAATGACATACTTGATACTCATGTTTTGGGATGTAGATTTGAGTGCCCTAATGCCCTTCGCAGACAGTTCGTACAACTATGCATTTTGATGTTTGACTTTTGAGATGACATGTTAAATGATATACTAGGATTTGTGATAATAAATGCATGTATAAAGCGTACCAAGTTCGTCATGGAATTAAGGTTATTTTTGCAATGTTTGGCATTGAAAATTTGATTTCTCAAACAATTGTTGTTTTGTCATGTCAATAGAAGCAACCAAGGAAGATGACAACAGTTACCATGATATGGATGGTCTACGGAGTGATGCAGACGAGAACAATGAGGACGAGGATGATATGGGAGTTGATGCTGAAGATGGAGATGAAGCAAGCAACCTCAAGCTACAAAAATTAGCTTCTAAGGTATCAGAATCCACGTCTCACTTGATTTGAATAGGATGGGGCTACATTACCATGATCTGAGAAGTCTCTGCTAATTTCTCTGATGAGACTGGCTGTTCCTCGATTAGTTTTATGTCATTTTAAAGAAAGAGTCTAAATATTTGTTGGCGTTGCAACTTTTGGTATTATTACTGTTGAAGGTAGGTAGCCACTTAGAGCACTATATCCCTAAAGTATGTTTGTTGTGCGATAGAAACATGAGACTTATGCCACATAATTAGTTTGTTTTGTTTTTTTTTGCTTAAATACTCTCTATGGGTCTCATTTAATAAAATACCTTCCCTATCATCATATTTTCTTTAAACTTCAATATAATTGTGATTTTGCTCAACTCTCCAGATTATTTCTTTGTGCACTTTCACCCCTCTATCGATGGTAGAACCCAATCATGTCATATTTTTCACTGCCATTTTGAGAAAACCACTAACCTAACCCCATGTTAGTTTTCCAGGAACTCAATTGGCTAACCTAGATCTCTAAAATAGGGCATTCATAAGCTTAGAATGTGTAGATACTAGATAGTAGCCTAAATGTTTTATTTAGACATTTAGTCGAGCTAATTGAGTCCGTAGTTAACCACTATGAGATTAGGTTAGTAATGTTGTTAGACATTTAGAAAAAGACAAGATGTTCACGGAGCACATTTTTGACAAAATCACGCCGCGTGAAGGGTATTTTAGCACAATGAAACAAGATAGATGGCATTTAGCACGACAAATTCATGGAGGGTATTTATTTGAGCAAATATGAGATGCATGGAGGGTATTTAAGCAAACATACAATTAGTTTTACCCAACATGACTGTTCCAGACAACTGCAACTCTAAAATGGTAGTACTTCTGTAAATTTTTACTTGATAAAAGTATACTATGATATAGATATATACATACATATATATATACACATATTTATCTATTTCAGATAGCATTTTAGTGCTTTCTATACCCATGTGTTTGGATTGAATCGTGTATTTCGTAATTGGGTTAATTCATCCGGACCACATTTACTTCTCTTCCGTTGCATTATTTTTTGATAATCATGTACCCTCTTTTTACTTCTCTTCTCCATTACATGTATTATGATGCAGGCAAGGGCTTTCTACCCAGATCATGATGATGAATCTGATGATGATTACAGTGATGATGAAGAATTTCAGTCTCCGATTGATGAAGTTGATCCTTTTGTTTTCTTTGTTGATGCTATGAAAGGTCGCCTTTTTATAGGATGCTAAGTATTTGTTATTTATTATTTGTTATAACATTTTCAATATATTTTTACAATATTAAGTTTTTTTGTATTTACTTTTTATTACTTCTTGCCAGTGATTCAAGCATCAGATCCAGCTAGATTTCAAACCTTGATGAGATCACTGGACCCTCAAAGCCAAAGTCTCACTAATAACATAGTTCAACGTGCTGAAATGAGAAGAGCGGAGTTGGAGAAAGATAAACAGGAGAAGGCAACATCTTTGTGACCTTGAGCATTTTTGGAATGGCTCACAAGGGTTTACTAGCATAGCTCACAGTCATAAAAAATCTTGGGGCTCCACTGTGCCAAGTTTTTCATTCCTTAACAACTAGGAGTGCAACATTCTTGGAACTTTTCCAGGAAAGAAAACTTACGCTTCTTCACTGGTTTCCGTTTTACTGGGACAATCTTTTGTTGCTGTGCCGGTTTTTCTGAAACAGAGAACTGTGCTCCCTGTCTGTCCTTATTTCATTAGGTCCTCAATTTTGTCTTGCCACCTTCATTTTGACTGCGCTCCAGAGTCTAACCTGCCCTATCATATCCCAAGATTTTCTACTTTTTCTATTTGCCGCACAAATATTCTTATCCAGTTTCCACATTCCATGACAACAGAGGCCAATTTCTAGCAAAAAGTATTGATATATTTTCGGTCTTCGTCAAATATGATGAGGGTGGTCAGGCCCTTTTCGATCATTTTTGCTCACGAAACATTGGTTATGAGTATGGCATGTACATTGTTGTGCAGAATCTGCTGTATGATTAGTTCTTACGCTGTGTATAGTAGGTACTTACACTTTTGTCGATAGGTATACACTGGTTCTTATTGAAGATTTGAAGGTTGTATATCAACTAAAAACTCGTATCATATGTCCTTATATGTACATTTGATGGTAGACATTTATTGAAATCTTTAAATTGCTGAACACGTGTATTTGCGCTTTTGCCTGACATCACTCTCATCTTAGAGTATGTGATGTCAATTTGGAACATGTACTGTACGGTAGTTTGCTTGTTTTCTTGAACATTACCAGTGTGCTTAGTTCGTGAGCAAATGGAAGTTGGGAAATTAACGTGAGGCTCCGGAAGGGATCATAAATATCAAATGATCATTGAATGTGAACAGTGCTGTCCAGAGGTGGCTGTTCTTGCGCAGCTCAATAGCTCTGGAGGGGTTCATGTTATATCCCTAACCTAGGTTTAGGGTGCTAATGGAAATTAGAGAGGAGATTAGCATAAGGAAGAGGTGTTGTGCAGTGTTTGCTTGGGGAAGATGAGGGGCGTGAACAGTAGACGTGGTTGACGTGATGGGTTGGGTTGAGTAGGGTACTGTTGGTGCAATTTGGTTTGGGTTTAAGAAGAAGAAGCAAATCCCTCTCTCTTCCATTCGTTTTCTATCCCTCACTCTCTTCCCTTTCTTTCCGGCGAACCAGAGGACTTGGAGGCTCCGGCGTGAGGCGTGCGGAGGCCATTGCGAGGAGGTTGCGAAGACGACGTTGCGCGAGCGAGGCTCCGGCGGTTTCGTCGTCTTGTTGGAGGTATGCCGGTTCTTAGTGTGATTTTATTGTTCACCCTCGTGGGAGGGTTGTGTTGGTCGGTCAGGGGAGGTCGGAGACCTCTCCGGCGGCGTGTTTTGCGTAAATCCTCGGCTGGCGCGAGGTTGAAGACGACCAACGGTCGACCGGATTCCTTCGGGCGGTCGACCGATGTAGTGTATTTTACCCGACTTTAACCTTCACCGGTCGAACGATGTCTTGTGGCGGTCGACCGGTAGTGCGTTTTGCTGGTGAGTTTCGATTGTTTGTCGTGTTTCGGTCAACCGGTTCCTTGGGTTCGTTCGACTGGAACTTAAGTGTACTAAATAGAAATGCATGCTTGTTCGACCGTTTATTGTTATGCGTTCGACCGTTTATGACTTAGAACTGCTAGGATGCCCTGATAGTTTTCGGTCGACCAAGACTCCTGAGTCGGTCGACCGGTAGTTTTGAATTGATGTTGACCAGACTCCGGATTTTGACCTCATATCGGTCGACCGGTTTTAGATCTCTGTTCGACCGTTGGGACAGGTTTTGTGCAGAGAGTTCGACCGTTGCAGACTTTCAGTCGACTGAACCATTCATGGGAACGGTCGACCAGGTTGCCTTTTCAGGTCGACTGTTTGTGCACAAAACCAAATTCTCAGTCCTTTTTAAGATGCCAACTCTGTCCACGGAAACTCGTGTCCTCACCTTGTACGTGAGTCGGGAGGTGACGGTGGGCGCGTACGCGTGCCTGCCCATGAACCGCCGTGTGGAAGAGTGTGGGTGTTCGGGATGTGTCACCTCCGTGTATGGATGGTGACTTGATGTAATGGATTGATTGGACTCATTGTAGAGTAGCAGGCCTGAGGGATCGCATATCCCAATGTATGGTGTCTGTGCGAGCACGCAACTATCGTTGGGTGAGGTGACTACCAGCTTGGATGGCTACGGAGGTCGCTGCCCTGCTTTTATAGCGGCACGGTTGGTGTTTGCGGCTCGTGGAGCCTGATGACCTGGAAGACTTCGGTCTGGACCCGTCCGATGTTGTGCCAGACGTATTGATGGACCACCAATGTTGTGCCGGTGATGGCGTCGATGTTGTTCCGGTAATGATGATTGATGGACCGATGATGTTCCGGCTATGTTCCTCAGATGGGCACCTACTGAGATGATAATTGATGGACCGACCGAGCGACGGCTCCATTGGTGTGATTTCGACGATGAAGTTACAGATCTGTTTCTTATGGCGTGGACTTGGCAGATGCTCCTTGCCGAACCCCATGATTAGTGTAGCCGCGTGTGGGGAGTGACACGTCATGTTCCGTTAGACCGTATGTGCCTACGGTAGGTCTCCTTGAGAGACCCGATGATGATTGTCGGACTGATGTCATGTGTTACCCTTCGGGGAAACTGTTTTCCTTACTGTTGATGACATGACATGTTACTAGTATGATAAGTTCATTTGTACTACTGCATGCATATAGGTGAGCTTGGCATACGGGGTTTCTTTATGGAAACTCATGCATTGTTGTTATATCTTTTTTCAGGAGCGCAGTAGGTCCAGTTGAGTGGTGACCAGCGGGCGCGCGCATCTTGGGATCAGATCCTCTCTTTCGGACCACTGAGGTCGACATGATTACTTTATCTCTCGTTGTTCTGTTGTAATCATGTATCGTTTTGACAAACTCTGATGTAATATGGTGCACCGCTTATATATTTGATGAGAAGTAATAGTCTCGTCTTTGATTATTGGTCTCTGTTATATTGATGAAATTTTTTAAATTTCTGCTGTTTCGGGATGTTACACTTCATAAGTTTCGGTTGTTACCTTCGTAGTTTTTAGTTGTCTAGCATTTGCTAAAGTCTGCACACCACAAGATATTTTTTATATCCTAACTGTAGAAGCAACATGCCGCTGAAGCTAGTACGTCAACAACCAGTAAAACAATTGAAAATCTGCATACAATCGTCTGTAGGATCGAGGCGTTCTTTTGATGTTTTCTCCTCCTTATCAAAACTAAGGTAATCAACTACTAAAAGGCTGTGCTTCATCGTGTAATTATATCACTTCATTGTGCTTCAAGTGGACAAATATATGTACAATGTGTGCTAATCCCGGAACCCGAAACTGATACTGCAACCCGGTTCTCCACGTCCTCAGAGTTGCAAATGATCTGAATATATCAACCATTGACGTCATTTTAAATTAATCACTTCTATAAGAAAATGAGACTGCCGTCATCTACGATAGAAATCGATCTTTGTTTTTATTAGGTTCATAAAAAATCTTTAATTGAAACGTAGTATCTATTCATGAAAGATTGCATTCGTTTAAATGTATTATTATTACGACATCACTAAACACAACCAACCACCACAATTCACCTTCAACATCACCATCGTTCCCTTCGCGAATATCATTAATAGATCCAAACATCCAACGACCACAAAAAGACGAGATCTTAGGACAAACTTTTGCGATCAAAATGGACACTTAAATATAACCATATCCAAAGAAACTCGGGCTTCCGTGAGATTTTATACAGAAAGGTAACACATGATACGTAAGATATCCTTGCACTTGCATCAACTATAATTTTATTGAAAATTGATAACCATTCTGTTACAACAGGAGATCATAATGTTTCCATTCTATCCACAAACTAATAATAACCAGACAAATACGAATATAAACACATGCACCTCCAATAGTTGCACTCCTATTTGAAAAAAAGACCCTTTCTTCTTCCTTTCCTCCTTTCGACGGCCTGAAATTGCATTACTTTTGTTAATATTAACTATTAAAAAAATAACACCCACAGAATCCGTAATTTCTCCTTGTAACAAATGCATATTCTCCACGGAACCAGATATTTACAAACATTCATGCTAATTACTGTTAAATTTTAGATAGGAAGCCAAGATCATATTACATGTTTGCATATATAAGCCACGGTGAATTGACAGCCACATCAAGTTCATTTTATGTGCAGAGTTGCAGACCTACATTGTTGAGACTTCTATTTACATTGTATAGAAGATCTAATATATTGGCATCTTCTACGGAAAAGCTTCTATATAAGGCCCTAATGATTTTACATGGCCTAATCTCTTGGCTACCGCATCAAATGCACAATTAGAACATAAATCCCATAGATAAAGCCGGTCACCCAAGTGCCCACTCTCCCAAGCTAAACATAGGGAAGCAAATGAAAAACGTTAAAACTAGAGCATGTTTTAAGTAATAAGTAATGAAAAATCAGAAGGGTTCAATCCTTGATTCATAGCCCCTGCATTTCTAAATGAAATTTCACAGATTTCACGCTCTTCAGAAAGACCTGCATAACCTTTTATCATCCGAAAACCCAGTGGCGATCAATCTTCACTGTTATCACATGCAAAGGCACCTTCTCTTACTAACTTTCCCAGACTCGTGAACAATCGATGATAGAGGCCAGTTATTTTCTGGTGTAAGATACGGTGTTGCATGCTAGTGATTCTTCAATCATCCACTAGTACTATGATGACCAGACCCATACCTAACTAAGAACATTTACTCCCATCTCTTTCTATACTTCCGGAAATACTAAGCAAGCACTAACTAGAACAATTAACAATCTAAACTTCCAAGGATATGAACCATATCGGACAACCGTATACCATATTCTTAGAAATACTTGCTCTTAGATGGAGTAGGCCATTATAAAATTTACTTATTTAATTAAAACAAATGAAAGTGCATAAATTACCCTAATCTTAAAAAGTCTTAAAGTGAGCACGATGATGTCCCGTAGTCTGCAAAGAAACAAATAGCAAGGATCAGCACATTCTATGAAACTGGAGCCAATGCAAGTACTTAAGTGCAGAGAAAAGAAAAGACCCATCCTTCTGTCCTCGTCAACAAAATAAGGGTAAGTTTCAAATTGTTCAATACTTACGAGCTATTCGCAGTCCGCAAAAGGTGTTCAACCTCTGAAGAACTTTGAATCGAAAATTCGGTAGGTTGTCCATAAGGAATTACGACCTGCATAAAACACGTGATACTAAAAGATAAAAAAAAAGGAAGAAAAAAAAAGATGCACAGGCAATTAGGATTTGAATGGGTATTAATAATATTTGGATTAAGAAATAGCAGAGAAAAAATCGGTAGTTGAATGGGTTACTCAAATACTACAAATTTACAACACGTGAAGGTTGTACAAGTAGCAAATTAACAGGTTCCATTGTGCTGGCAAGGTAATCAGTTTCAATCACTTGTTCAGTACTTACGAATATGGAATTCAAGACGTCTTACACCCTGAGAATCAGAAGATGAATATTTTGTATTTGTTGTGCTTTATTGTATTTTCTTTTATCACGAGAGTCCCAAACATTATCTAGAGTGTTGACACATGGATTCACAATGGTAAGGCCCAATGAGAGCCCACACAACTAAGCCTATTATGGCATTAAAGAAAACATAACAGGTTATCAGCAAGTACCATATAGTTTCACTGCAAAAGTATTTTATAAATATAAAAATCCGATGTTAGAAAGTCGATCAAAAATAGTGAATGCCAACCAAATTCCTCAAGGGTGACACCAACATACACATGAATACAAACTTTTTTTTGCCAGGTAAGCCAAGATTATCCCATGCATATTATTCAGAAAATTAAGGTTACAAAATTAACCAAGCGGCAAAAAAATTGACTAGGTCCCAAGAAAGTGAAGGAAAAGTATTACTACCACATGAATACAGCTTACTTTATCCAAAATGGTAAATCATTACCAGACATGATGTAACTGATAATGCATGTTGCTTTTCGTTTTTCTTTTGGGAAAGTTTCTTTTGGCAAAAGTTCTTTCTCCTGCTGCCGTAATGGAACTCTCTTTTTATTATTTTCCGGTAAGGAAATTTATTCTATTAATTAAAGAAACCTCTTGTATATACCAATCGGGAAAAAAAAACCCTGCCATATATGATGTCAACTATGAATCAAGAAACTTTATTAACAAAAGAACAAATTATGCCAACTGTGCCGGACATGCTACTTATGTTTGTCTTGCAAAAAAAGAAGCTAATTATTTTTTATATGTGGCATTGGTGACATTGTCCTGGCACAAATGCATCAACATTTAGATAATGACAAAAGCATGTTCAATCACTACAAAAGGACAGAACAGCGAACATTGCGCAGATACATAACCTGAACCGATCCCAGCCTATCACAGGTATATCCTAATATCTAGGAGTTGTTTGTGGGATTTTAAAAAAGTTTTCTGGGTTGAACAGTTGGCGTCAATCTGGACCACGGGGCAAGGTAAAGGCAACTGCTTATGGTTTTTTCAGGAACTTTTCCTTCTTTCATCCCAACACTCAGGGTATGATACAAATTTAGATATAGGTCTGTTAGCATAAAATTATAGTTTTTCAATATTGGTTTGTGATTGTACCATTACCTACCCTCTTCAGTTCTCTCTTACAAGGACAATATCAATGTCCTATCACCTATGACCATTGTACCGCCATGGAAGATACAACTGCGGTTCTTTTTACTAGACATCCTCAAGCTTAAAAGGTATTGGAGGTTAGTCCTATTAAAAATGAAGTATTGAAGGATAACCCAACAAAACAACAAGGTGTTTTCATATCTTTGAAGTATTGGACAAGTAAACAGAATCTGAATCTTGAGAAGAAAATTTTGGGAGTGAAATAGTATTGCACTTCCAGGGGCCCACAGACATTGATAGCAACACACATGCAATCACTATCTCCAAATCTGCCTGAAACATAAACACAAAATAACAATGACATAGTCCAATTTCTCTGGGTCTCTACTGTGCTGGGCATGCAAGTGGCATGCTTATTGCTATGTAAGATTGACCAGGAATAAGTAAAACTACTTAAGCTATGGAACCTTTCAAAAGTACGACTATGGACATGTCAATATGTAATTGCTCAAGCCAAAGCAGGGCCCACAGAATGGAATTTTTTTTCAGAATATCCACAGGCATAAAGCTCTTTTTCTATTATAAAAAAAAATCATGAACAGGGTTTCTGCAGATAACCATTTTGTAGTTCATTTCTCATAAGTTACCTCTGTATTTGGTGAAAATTTCTCCGTAACAACTACTCCTCTAGGTCCATGGCACTTGATGCTATAGCCTTCCGTTTTAATTGCTAATACAGCATGTTCCCAGAAATTTATAACCCCAGCCTGGGCAATCAACAGTCCGGACACTATAACCTCTGCAAACATAACAAGCCAAAAATAACCCAATGCAAAAGACTTACCGATATCGAAACTTCAAACGATGTGTGACCCACAGAAAGGATTCTTTCTATCTGTTCTTGCATTTCAGCATCTGTACAACAAAAGAATATAGTTGATTAAACTAATAGATACATCACAAAGATGATGCTAATTAATACTTAAGACGTATCTTTGTTGGCAAGAATATACCACAAGTACAACATAGAAAAATATTTTCTATGCAACATTATCATTAACATGGATAATGGATACTTGAATAAGTCTAGTAACTGAAAGTAGACATAATGGATGATTCTATATATAAACATACAGCTTCTCTGTACCGGAGAGTACCTGTGAAACTAGAAACTAAGTTATTCCTAGAAAATTGGTTTTAGAATGTGTGAGATGCTTTGGAATAGCACTGAGGCTCAAATGGGTGTGTCACATTGTATATGTACATTCTTGATATATAATTCATACTAAGGGGTGCCACAAGAGAGGTAATTACAGATTTGATACTTCTTTTATGGGTCAGACGTCATACTTCTGTGTATGAGCTACCCTCATTTCAAATTTCTAAACACTTGCTAATACAACATAAGAATCTCAGCTGCTAAACACCGATAAAGATCCTCACTAAAGAACATCACAAATGTGGCAAGCCAGCAATATTTGCAACAATATAATGAATCAAGCAGGGGAACTCACCACAAGCAATTTTTTTTTGGTCATTGGCAAAGACCTTAACTAGTTCTCCCTGCATCAAGACGAAGTAGAAAATATATAAACAAATTATGTCAGAAACATCTATAAATAGATCCAACCGAAAAACATAGTTAGTTATATTGTCCAGTTGAAATTTTACGAGTAGCGTCCAGAGGTAATTGCAAAAACTACCAACAGCCATTTTTTGACTATGAGAGTAAATTTGCCGTATTCTGCCCACATTTTGGGCTGTCAACTGATCCCATACATCTTTAACTGAGAAAATAGAAGTGCATCTTACCAGGGAACAGGGTTACATATTACATAAGTACTCATGGATTTTTTACGTATATTTGCTCTTATGTGGGACCAGCCAGCTTACGTTTTAATTGCCTGACCATCTGTTAGTATAATGATTTGAGAATACTTTTTTCCTTGATTTTTTTTCATAACCTGTAATATTAGTGTATAAGTCCACAAGTACCTTTCTGCTATTTTTTTAATATTATTCCAAATGGAAAGGTTGAGAAACTTTCATTTTAATGTAACAAAATGTTGGCTCCTACATAAAAGATGAAACTAATTTTCAGCTCGTGATTATCATTGAGTTGCAATCCAACCTCTGTTGAAGTCAAAAGAAATTTCAGGAAAGCATCAACCTGACATGCTTAGAACCACAAATGAATCTCATTCAACATTAACAAGAATCTTAATAACCGACCTAATTCCACTACCAAATCTGTTTGCGGGGGGGGGGGGGGGGGGGGGGGGGGGGGGGGGGGGGACATATTAAGTGTGGGGCTAATGTGGGGGACATATTAAGTGTGGGGGACATATTAAGTGTGGGGCTCAGCTATGATCTATCATAAGACCCATTTATTCTTAAAAAAACTATGATTTCATACGTTCAGGGCCAACTTCATTGTGAAATTTCCATTTGAAATGGCAAAGACTAAGCTATTTTTTGGCTTTTGGATATAATGAACTAAATTAAATTGACTTTGAGTTGCCCACCCATTTTATGCATTGTGAAATTGCAGATGATTGTTTGCAGTTTAGTTGATAGGTCAATTGAAAACACTTCTTCGTCGGAACCTCTCTTGAGGTTCTGGGTGTAAGGTTGACGTTATTTTCACATGGAGGATTCAATTAAATATGATTCCAGTTTTTTTCAAAAGATTCAACACTGAATCTACTTTTACTATAAATTACATTTTTGGATAACGAAAAACGTTTTCCAGTGCAGTTAATTCATAACAACAGCAAGCAACAATTTTATGCATTTCACAAATTCAAATTTGACGAAATAAGTGATTATTTCTTTTTGATACCTCCATAAACATGTCTAGCATTGGAACCAAACATAGTGGAAAAATGTAAAGATATAGGAAGGATATTTACTCCACATGAAAACGCTCTTACAAAATAATAGAAAAGACAAATTCTACATTGTCAAACCAAATCAGAAAAAACCTGAAACATGTCACTGATGGGAGGGGTTGTAGGATACAGCCTGTAGCAGAAGGTGCAGGAAGTGTTACATTTTGGGGGGTCGTGGGGTTTGACCACTACGGCCATATATAAAGCAAGTGGGAATGCATTTGGTAACAACAGTGGGAGATTAAAATAATGTACTGATTGCAACCATTTCGAAGAAAAAAAGAAAGTGAGAGAAATAAGGTGGAATACAGAGTTTTTTATTTTTTTTATCAGTAAAAATAATATTAATAATAGAGGAACTGTACAAAAGAAGAGATGAAAACGCCCCAAACAACGCCACCATCCCCGAAACAAAACAAGAAGCCGGAACGAAACTATAAGACTATGATGAAAACATTAGACGGCGCGTGAACTATCAACCTAGGATAATTGGAATGGGTGGAATATGGATAATTGGAATGACCGAGGACCAAAAACCACGCCGAAAAATTTAATTACCAAGATTTGTATTAACCAAGCACTATCACAGAGATATTGTCAACTCAAAGAAAAGTGGCTTACGCTGTACTTATATCGTAGCCCATGTCATCAACTACTTCATTGCAAATAACTACATGTAGATGACATTTATTGATGAATTTGCAAAAAATGTGACTTTTTTTCAATCATATATATGGTCGAGAAATCAAACAATGAGTGCAAGTTGACATCTTGTGTAAATTACTTTACAGCTTAGCCTAACCAGAACAGAAGTCATTTGCTTTTTTCTGTACTACATGAGAAAGGAGCGAATGATACTAAGTATCATCCATCTAAAACGTGATCATCGCTGTTAGCTTTATTTAAAATACATAAGAAAATTAATAGCTAGAGAACTCTATCTTTGTATATAACTGAGTTTTCTGAATTATTTAAATCTTTCTAGAATGTTACCTATGATTGAAGAACAGGGTGTGCTACTCCATTGCAACCATGAATTTTACAAATAAAAATGTTTTCTAGGGTGAATGACAAATGCATTCAATTGACAAAATACTGACATTAGCAAGGACATTGTTCAATAAATATAATCACCTTGGAGTACGACACTCAAAAATAAATGAAAAAACACTGTTACCTATCTTCCAGGACATGCATTCAGCGGACAAAATATTGAAATTACCACGGTTTCATTCAATAGATATAATCACCTTTCGCTTCCTGTTATCCAAAGGCTGGACTTCGATAGCGAGGTAGCAATCCACATCATCAGCAGTAACAAGATAAGCAGGTTGCTTGGCCCCTATAGACATCACATCATATCATATTGGGACAACAGAGACATACAAGTTCAGTGGAGAGAAAGATAATCACCATCTATGTAATTTACAGAGCCATCCTCCAAATAGCGTACCCACTACAAAAGGCCAAACTAAGATTAGAAGCAACACATGAACCAGTATAGTGGTAGTTACTCACAAGTCACGACAAGTGGCTTCATTGTTCAAGGACCCATATCTGGTGAACAGAAATAAAAACTACAAATAATAACCCTTTTATTTATTAAATGTGGACATGCCAATAAGGGTCTGTTCATTTCTTCTCTGAGATAATAAAAAAACATCAAATATGAGAGGAAATACATAAAATGATTAAAAAGGTAATACAGATCTCGTTTCAGATTGATGGAAATCATTAAATATTTGAAACAATATCCATTTGGATCGAAAGAAGAAGAAAAACGACCTTAAATATGAAAAATACAGTAAAGATGTTAACAAAAAGAAGAATAAATTAAAAATGTTAAACATAAAAATAAATTTACAGAACCATAAAATTCTTCATCCTTGGTCATGGTTGAGAAAGTGCTTTGGTAGGTCATGTTTATATAGGAAGTGAGGAGCAATATGTGATGGTTGGGCTCCTAGGTTCAAGAGGTGTTATAAGGATAATAATTAATAAAGAGAATTAAAAGAGATGTTGATTGAGCAAGATTTTAAAAAGGTGTTAGTGGAGTAATTAAAAGGGGTGTTAGTTGTAGTGGTTATAGTGTGAGAAGATGAAAGGTTCAATGTTGAAGGACCGAAAGACCAATGAACAATCTACATGCTTTACAAAGAGATATTGTAGGTATGGACAGATGATCGTCATTCACAACACATACCTCAAAGTTGCAAGTGGTTGTTCCATTTGTTGAATACCCACATGCTTGCAGTTCTCTTCCTGGATAAGCTTCACCAGAAATCTGAAGGCTCTCTATGGCAGGCAAAGGATCATCTTCTGCAACTGAAAAATATCATTTGGTAAACGATGACTAAGATAACAACTCTACAGCCAAAATGACATAGTGGTACCTTCAGAGAAGGAAGAGTTTGGCTCCTCAAGGACAGGTGACAAATAAGGATATCCAGCATTTGGATCTTCCATTCCTGATGCTAAATAAGGGTTGCTTGGACCCCAATGCATAGAAGATTCTCTGGCATGCTGGATTGCATCAGGATCATCCATGTCATTGCCTCTAGTTGATTCCTTAAACAATGATGCGTCTTTAGTTTCTAAACTAAAATGAGCACCACCAGGGTCATCTTGAGTAACTGCAACTCTTGCTGGTGCATCTTCTGTGGCAAAGTTCCTGATAATAATGCAGCCAACGGTGTGATTGCAATAAAAAATAAATAAATAAGAGACCTAAAATAAGCAAACTTGTGAAATCCACAAAATATATAGATGGGAGCTTCCGAATTCAAAAAATTAATCAATAGTCAGGTGTTAAAACTTCGAAATATGGAAAACTCGTCCAGATTTGCTTCCAGGACATTCACAATTTTCAGAAATTGTGATCTAGAGTAAGTAGACATAAAATTGATTCTCCATTAGATATGGATGTTACAAATAAAGATGTTCTTATGACACCTCATGCAAAATTTCAAGATTTAGGTATTCAATCTCACTCTACAAATGAACCTACTTCACAACATTATCTATATTTTGTATGTACATGGAATTCAATGCTTAAACATAAATTGTGATCTTATTCAATATGTTTTTCGAACTTTGTCTTATATCGGACATGTTATTCACATGTTTTTTAATCATATATAAACCTTCCTTGGGGATAGTTTAGTGTGCTTTCAACGTGATTGAATTCATGCTTCTCTTCTTTGTATTTTTTACCTATCTACGGATGGTGAAGATCTCCCAACTTCATAAAAGTTTGGGCTCCTTGCCATAAAACCACCAGAAGGTCCAGAACTAGGTTGAAGATTTGGTTGCCCCAATGCCTCCCAGTCTGTCCTTGTCGGAGCCATGGAAGGAGAAGCCATGGGTGAATATGAATGAGAATACGGTGGTTGAGCAACAATTTCAAGACCAACTTTATTCTGCCATAATAAAGAAGGATTAGAAACATGATTATAGTATTGATAAAACAAAATAACAATGTAGCATCCATACTGAAGTAGGTGCAGCTCCGGCAGAATTGGAAGGTGATTGGGGAACAAAATTCAAAGCATTTGATGCCTCTTGATGCCATGGAGTTATCTGATACTGAGACTCTTTCAACTTTTCCTGCAGCAGTAATTAAAGCAAGTCTAAACAATAGCATGGTATCATTCATTATGTGTTGCTCATTGCTCAACCAAATTGGCATCACTCAAATTACAGAGGTAGCACACTAAATTTTCACAAAGAAAAAGGATAAACATTGTATTTGAAACCAAAAAATTATCAAAAATAGTTTGGAAGTTGAATCATAGAACTTAAAAAACCTCAGTAATGGCAAGTTTCTCATGCAAATGTTTGAATAAAACCTGCAAGAATAAAGTAAGATGACTGTTAAAAACACTAACACTGGAAAAAGAATCAGGAAAAGAAGTGGAATCACATTTACCTTCAAATTACCAACAATTGAAAGAGCATCAGAAACAGAAGGCTGGAGACCATATTCTGAAAGAAGAGGTAGCAAGGATGAAACATAAGTTGACCTTTCTTGCTGAGCTGACTGAAGAAAATCAAGTGACGGTCAGAGACTCAGAATTACATTCCCTTGGATGGAGATGAAAAAAATTACAAATGTATGCGCTGTTAATTAAATGAATCTCAAAATTCATTGATAAATATGACAAACACGCTGATATTACAAAATATAGAAGAATTCATATTTCAATCATAAAAAGAGAAGATGATGACAACAATCTAAGACTTCAAGAGGTTTCTCTTGTTCAAAATCTTTCAGTGACTATATTATCTAAAGTACTGCTGTGTATGCTCATGAATTCTTCAAGAACCTAGTTAAGAAAGAGATATTCCCAGAAATAAGGATCAACCCAAGTGGTAGAAAGCCATGACATAAAGAACAACAAACTCGCAACTCAGATGATGGTATTATAAGCATGACAAACTTGGGGGTGAAACATCATTTTGTAATAAGGTGAAATTCATCATTCACTTTTCACAAATATAAAAGAAAACGAATTGTAATTGCATAGTTCCAATATCCCCAAAAAAAACTTTTATGCAGAGCAAATCGATACCAAATTCATGAGGAATCAATCAAGGGGGGAGAATAAATTTCATTTATTAGAAAGTAAGAGCACATTAAAGATTAAGCTTATGTGGTTAAGAGCATAGCTTATTTACAGTGATGGCATAATTCATCTATCCAAAAAAAAGAGTGATAACATAATTCTAGAAGAAACTGGACGGATAGTATGATGTGAAATCTACATACAACACATTCAAAGCTTAACAATATGTTTCTATAAATACGTTAGTAAGAAGAATAAACCTGTGCGCTTATCACTAAGCTTTCACTACTGACGAATACTTTGACGGCCATATAGAGAGGTATTCAATTTGTTAACTTTATAGTTTATAGCAACTCCAACTAACAGTTGAATGGAGTATTCAAAGATGTAAGCCTAAATGATAAAAGAAATTAGAAGAAAAAGAATAACAAAATTGTCTGGAAGGAACTAAAACCTGCAATGCATACGTAAGACGAATATTTTCCTCTATTATGTCTTGTCTGTAGGAAATAGCTTTTGACGCAGCATCAACCAAATCTTGCTGCTGCTGATCAAATGCCTAGAAGAAAATACAACTGATTCATGAGATCATCACTTGATAAGAAATAAACAAGAAAACTGTAATGAAGATGTGTATAGGCTCACCATACGCATGTGAGCTATGCGTTTTTCAAGAACATATTTTTCGTTGCATATGTGTGCCTCCTGATAACAGTTAGCACAACACTTATTAGAAAATATCCTAGATATTGAAGAAGAAAGAATCAAATTTTCACCATCAGGTTAACAAGAAAAGGCTCCATCACCTTCACGGAATAATCAGCAAGGAGCCTTTTTAATTGTAAAATTTCTTCTTCGTGGTCTTTAACCTTGAGGATAAGCTCCTGTGTAACAAACAACTCTATCTAATATGTGGGTCCTTTTCTTAAAGATTATGCTTATGAAGATTGGAGGAAAATACCTGTTTCCATAAACTGTTAGTACTATTGCCTTGAGATGTCTGCATTTGCCCGTGGACGACTGGATTCATTCTGTTATCAGATTCTCCTTCTTTGTGGTGCCTATACCAAGCTAAACATGTTTGAAGGACTTCAATCTAAAATTTGTCTAATTTAAGTGAAGTATATTCCTGCAGGTAGGGAAAAAACACACTGATTTCCCCCTACTAATGGGTGAATATGAATACCTGAATGGAGAAATGGATCTGGATGATGGCAGGGAATACTGGGTGACCCCAGGGCTAGAAGTAATGCAATGTCCAATATGAGAAACTTGCACTGGTCCATTTCCTCTACAGTTTTCAGAGTAAAGCTGGCTTCCTGAACTACTCCGCAAAGAAGTAAGATCACTCTTTGGCACGCCATTTTGATGGATGACCAGCTTATTTAGGGGATCCACAAAGGAACTGCCTCCTTTAATCCTATGTGTTTCAAGTTCTAAGGGAGATATGCCAGACTTAAGAGATTCACCATGTGCACTAACGGAAGGTGATCTTAAAGGGCTTTCTGTATTCATTTTCTGTCAACGGATAGGAGAAAAATTAAAAATGAGGAACAGACCACCAACAATAGCATACTAATAGTGGTATGGGACATGTTCCTTTGTAACTATTCAGAAGACATGTTTAGATAATAGAATTTAACACATTGATACTTTGATGATGTTTCAGAAACAATACATGCTCTTTTCAAGCCATGGAATTTTTGGCATACTAACCAACCAGAAGGAAACCAGATAGATTTTGTCTTTATTTACTTTAAAGGTTTTTGTTGTGGTATATCATACTTATGGGTATGTATACTCTGCAGTTGAAGTAGATGAACATCCAACATATACTTCAATCGTGATAAGGCCCTAAATGCCACTTTTTCTAGATCTAATCATTTTATTTATATTGAGTTCCGCTTTCCTGCCAAAGATCCATACATTAGTTGGGCAGTCGATCTGAAAGGCATCATGGTACTTTGATGAATTTTTTCATGCACAATAGAGTTCTTGAGACCCAAGAAGATCCCATTTTGCAGTCTTAATTCCATTCAATGGCCTATACTAGCTTGAAGAATATTAATCAACTTGGAGGTTACAATAAGTCATGAAATGACAGAAAGGAGTTTATATTAGGAAAAAAATAGTAATATGGCCACCAAATATTTAAGACTGTTACAGGATCCAACATGCAGTCGGTGTTGCATGGACACTATATTTACAACTGAATGATTTAGGTCACGATTTCAAGATATAAGCTCTTCCATAATTTTTCCATTACTTCCTGTTAGAGCTCCCAAAAGAATAAGAATCGTAAAGTCATACACTATCCAGCATAATTCCTCATATTCATGTTCAAATGAATGACAACCACCTAAGCCAATCTATATGGAGACCATGACAATGGAGTATCAGAAACCAAAGACGACTGAGTGTGAGATAAATGAAGAATGTTAAATGATTAAGGCACTCACATTGTGCATGAAACGTTTAAGGAGAACGACATGCCCAGCTGACTGCTTCAACATTCTGGACACTTACAATTTGAAATGTCCAGATTACAACAGAAGACACACTAACACAAACAGCGCAAATGTTTTACTGTAAATATTAGAATATATTCTACCATATGGTTATGCATAATAATTTGCTAAGAATGATAATGCCTTTTTAAAGGATTTAGAAGGAACCATGGACAATAAGATGTGGCTCTGTAGACAATGAACCAGTGAAGTATATGAATATGAAAGTATACCAGATAGTAAAAATGGGAACACTAAGTGTTACCAAGGCAAAATAGTACAACTAGATATATGTTTCTCCAGATCATTATCTTTTTAAATGCATTCTTAAAAGGACACAACAAGTTCCAGTGAGAGTTCCCATACTTTACAGTCATGTTTATTGGTTTGTGCTTCGTTATATCCAGATATAAATTAAGTGCCTTCTGAGGACATAGTTATTAGTTTTGCTTTACCAAAAAAATGTAGCTTATAACCTTGTTCTGTTAAAGTTTATAGATTTATTACAACTAAAAGGCAAGCATGCACACATTTTTTCCAAATATGGAAAGAATTCTGTCTTCGTAGAAAATATTAAAAGAAACATTTTCTTTATACAGGCTACAAACTGTACTCAAAAGATTGTTCACATATCACATCTTTAGATGGGGGGAAAACACATAAAAAAAGTTTACTCTTTGTATATAAGGAAAGTACGGATCTTGTGGTGGAAAACTCTAGAAATTCAACACCTACAATCTTTTGTAGCTCCTCTGTTTTCCTCAGAAGCTCATCCCTTAATTGCTCATTTTCTTCCAGCTGGAAAAAAAGAAGTAGAGCACTATGGTTAAATTATAATCCATTGGCCACAGTCAAGCAACATGGTTTAGTTGTTTGCACTTCGCAGTATAAATTGTTAATAGTAAAAACATCTAAATGAATGAAAATGGCAAATTTGATACATAAAGTACTTAAGGCATCAATTACACATCAGAAATAGGATGGAATCGTGGACCTTCGTATTAAAATGCAAATAAAAATTTAGAAAATGGAAAGTCACAGGAGCAACAGATGGTTGACGGACAAGAAATCATAATGAGCCATCATATTGAGATGTATAATCAATTGGTATCACTTCGACAAACACAGAAAAATGCATACAAACCACAAAACAGCACCACATAAAGCTCGTCGATTACAAGTTCCAACTCACGCATCCGAGTCCAATCCAGAAACCAGGAAAACTCATCAAACCACACCACATTAAGCTCCATCAACCACTCAACAGCTACCAACTCACCTACTTAAATCTTAACTACTGCCATAAAGAAGAGCATTTCCAAAGGCTCCAACTTGAACTGAATCCATCAGTTGAAGAAGAAGAAAACTCGTTCCATCAGTTCGATCGCCAGAATCCATCGTTTCAGCCAACACTTCCACCGAAAACCCCAAAACTAGTCCAACAAACACAGAAATTCGCATCTAAACCACAAAGCAACACCACATAAAGCTCGACGATTACTCCCAATCCGTCATATCTAATAAACATAATAATCCATCCACTCCACCTACAATTTGAACTAAAACACACAAAAAAGTTATAAAAAACACAATTTCCAACTGACAAATCCAAATCCGATTCGGAAACCACAATCACACTAAGCTCCAACAACCAGTACCAACTGACCTGCTGCTTGATCGTGTTCTCGGCGTCCTCCACAGCCCTCATGACCTGGACGATGGTCCGATTCGACGAATCGCCGACGTCCAGCCCGGCGAACCGCTCCGACAAGCCTCCGACACTGGGCTCCCCCTCCGCCGCAGGATCCCACCTCACGGGGCTCGAATCGAAAGCTCCCATCCCCTCCGATCCGGTGGATCCGCGATCGGGAGAGCAAGCCCTCAAAGTCCACGACCTGGAGAAGGAGAAGAAGGGTTTGGGTTTGAGGTTGTTTTCTTCAATTTGATGTTTCAGTTTTTTTTAAAATATTTTAAAAAAAGGTGGTGGAGGAGTTTTTGCTGTTTGGCGAGTGGTGATGGGAGGAGTGGTCGCGTTTGGGCTGAGGTGTGCGGATTTCGAGGGAATCGGGTGTGGGGCCCGCGGGTCGAAGAGTGGAGGATGGTTGGGTCGGTTGTGGATTGTTGGTTCGGAATCGTATTCCGATTTTGGAGTTTTGCGCGTTACTTTGCGCGTGAATATTATTATGGGAAAAGATTAAATTAAAATGAATGGTAAAGTAAAATGAATGAGATCTTACTTGATTTGTGTTTTGAAGCTATCAACTGATCTCATATGATAGCGTGATCTCGTGATACTTGGATTTGGCCAATGAATTGATGACGAGAGAGAAGATAAAGTATAGTTTGTTAGAGTAAACATCCCAACGGATTGCAGGATGCAAGAGACGTCATTTACCGAGGGTAATACTGAAATTTAAACATCATGACCTTTTTTCTAAGCGAGAAAGGGTGTGATCTTAGAATCCGAAGATCTTCTGTCGTTGTAATTAATCTATTTGCTTCGTCTCTTTATATCTGTTTTCTTTACTATATAATATATTAAATATATGAAAACTGTATTCAAAGCAAGACAGTTTGGCCGAGTGGTCTAAGGCGCCAGATTTAGGCTCTGGTCCGAAAGGGCGTGGGTTCAAATCCCACAGCTGTCACTTTGCTTCTTCTTTTTCCCCTAATACAAAGATTGTGAGAACCTTAAATGTTGCCTTGTTATTAGGATACATTGTATTTGTGAGTTGTACTGTTGAATGAATATTTGAAAGAACAAAAAATAGATCTCTTAAGTTTCATATAAGTTATGCCTTTTTTATTAAAATAACATCCCTGTATTGCATTTCCATATTTACCAAAATACACTACGCATTCTGTAAACCAAAACGATATTCGCTATATTGTTTCTTTCACCAAATTCCCTTGTTAATCATTGGTGAATCCTCTACTTCACTTGACATCGGGAGAAACTCGAAAGAAACACATCGACGAGGAGTGTTTCGAATAAATAGACAAGCGAGATTTCATTTTCTCATGATACCACAAATGAGCAATAATACACTTCATTTGTAGTGGCTCAATCTCCCAAGAAATGAACTCATGTGTATTACGGAGGAAAAGTGTAATCCTTTCCTCGAACGGAATGTAGTTGGGAAAAATGAAGAGATAAGGATGTGGTGGAGGCAACTGCGATGTTTTAGAAGAATAAGAGAGTAGATGTAAGCCAATGGGATGTCGAAGGAGCGGATTTCCCTCCTTGGACAGCCGAGGATGCAAATAATCCATCGCTCGTTGTCTAATTGGTAAACCTAAGATTAGAGATGATGTCTCAATTAATCTAGCCCCGGTTGGTGCCATTAAAATTGAAACTACTGTTTCATCGCTATATTTTGTTATTGAATTGCTGGAGTCCTATAACCATGTTGTCATTATAGTTGTTGTAGCCTTGTGGCTCATCCCTACGATTTCACTATTCTTCCATATCTTTTGGATCTCCTGGACATATAAAAAGCCAAATTGAACACGATTGAAAATGGCAAATTTAGAAGGATTGTTTCCAAGTCCCGAGCACATTAAATTACCACATCACCCCAAAACAATTCCAATCTCCAGTCCAAAATTTCAGTTCCCAATCAGAACAATACTAGTAAAGATTAACACAATATACGAGTAGAATGTAAGAATCAGCACAACTCATATATTTACAATTCCAAAGTCGTCGTCGGACACAGACAGCATCACTTCGGACCACCAATCCAAAGGAAGACTAATCGCGGAATCTAAAACGGATGCGACCCGGTCCCGTTGACGCCGGCGAAGAACCCGACCAACCCCCTCTTGTAGGGCAAGTACGACTGGCGCCGGTCACCGGCGCCGGACTTCCCGTAGTAGAGCTTGTGGGCGGTGACCATATCCATCTCCTTAACCCTCCTCGTCTTAATCTTCTTCCCCTCCCCCTTCTCCCCTTTCCCCTCCTCCGGCGGGGAAGGGGCGAGAAACACAAATTTCTCTTTCCCGTCGCTCCGGCTCCGGCCGACGACCAAATCCCTAAGCCTCCACCGCGGCGTCGAGCTCGTGCCCGTCGACTTGCTCTTCTTCCTCGGATCTAGAGCGGCCGCGTCGGGTGGGGTCCAGACGCAGTAGGAGGAGGGGTCGTCGGAGTTTTCGGGGGGTTGGTGGAGGGAGAGGGATTGGAAGTCGAAGTCGAGGTCGAAGTCGCGGTTGAAGACGGGGTAGACGGCGGGGGAGGCGGAAGGGGAGGCGGCGAGGGCGAACTCGAACTCGAAGTCGGAATCGGAGTCGGAGTCGGAGGTTAGGTTTTGGGGTTGGTGTGACGATGCCATTTTGGGGTGGGACTGGGGGGTTCGAGTGGTTTTATAGGGGGATCGGGTGGGTAATAATTAATGGGATGGGTTCTAGAAGGAGGGGGGAAGGTGGACTTGTGCTGGTGGGAAACAGGTGACCGGGGACGAGGGTTGGTGGGTCGAACCTTCTCTCTTCTTTTTCTTAATTTCTTTTTTGAAAACGATTTGTTTTGTTTTGTTTTTGGTACTGTGTGTTCCCAATTTGTTAAGTTTGCCACGTGATAATATAGAATGAGGAGGATTTATAATGTAAAACGAGGATTTATTCTTTTTAACTTTTGTGGCTCATCGTCGGACCTAACTTTTAATTTTTTAAATTTTTAAATCGAAAATTTAAATTGTGTGTTTTGATTTATAACTCATGTTACCTATGTTTGCTATAAAAAAGTGATATAAGAACAAGAATTTGTTTTTTTTTTGACAAATGTAATACGTTCAATTTTTATTTTTTGATTTCATATAAACTGATTTTTAATTTTTTTGATTTTTTACTAATTAGAGTCTTATATCAAGATTTACGATTTGGATTCTTCTTTTAAAGCTTAAATTAAAAAAATTAGGAATGATGAATTGATGAGCAAAATTAAAAGGTAGTTGATACCTCCTTATATAAAATAAAGGAAAGATGTCATTCAATCTCATTTGAATTTCCAATTCGTTGTTTGATTCAAAATATTTGGACTGCTTCTTATATCTTCTTTGTGTTGCATTTGGTGTGTTGTTGCTGTACTATTTATTAGATAGGATAGTTTACTGTTATATAGCGAATAAAATACCAGTCAGATACTATTTATGTTTAAAAAAATAGTGAATAAATATCAGCCAAATGTTTTAACTTACAATGGATCAAATCTTATTTGTGACTATGGGCTGTGTGATACTTAATGATAAAAATATATATCAAGATTAATGTTGCATCAGTGAATTTTGACTCTGGACAAATTTGATTTATTATTTGTCGAATGGCAAACACAAACAAATATACGAGCATTAAATATCAAAATGATATGAGGTGTTTAATTAGTGTGCTAGATAAGCACCAATAATACGTTTACTTCTAGTTTCTCATGATCTGCATTTTCATATTTATATTTTTTATGTCATAACTGAAGATGCCAATAAGAAAATATGAGTATATGACCAAGATATGTAGAATATTTTCTCATATAAGCAGATAAGGCTGAAGTGTCAATTCTATTTTCAGAATGTTATTGTAAAAAAGCATAAATTGAATTGTATTATTGAGTTCGAGAGCATATTTGGGAAATTCTCAGCCAACAACTCTACTCTTGACTTCATAGAACAGAAAGATCTTCCTCAACAAGTTAGGATCCATTTCTCTATTAAGTCCTGATGTCATCTAACATTCTCTGCACATTTTCAATCTCGATGAAGTGGGGAAGACGCGAAGGGGTTGAAAATAGGTACATGTTTGTGTTTTACAGTAGCGGACCGATTCAATTCCCTTTCACCAAATCAGAAGCAAAAACATGGGGAAACAGCTTATAACAGTTTAATGTTTTCAACTTTTTAAACAACTAGCGACGAAGCATGTTAGAATATACCACTTTGGACGAGAACACTTCTTCCTGTTTCTGGAAAACAATGATCATTGCGATGGTTCCATTCATAATTACAGGAATTTGAACTACTAATATTTTATGATTGTTTTAGAAGTTTGTTCGATCAAATTGGAAGAAATGCATTTAATTCGTTGTAACGTTTTCCTGTTCTTTTATCTCTGTCTCCCGAATTTACAAGAGAAGTAATGGAACTCTACTTCATGAATCCTTTGACGACTATAGTTTGTTTCTTAACTGTTCATTTAAAACCAATAATGATTGAAAATGAGCTTAAATGAAATTCCATGACTTATAGATTTATATTTACACAAAATTTTCACCGTTCACCTATAATATCTCGGACGTCCGAACGAACTAAACACAACCTTCTGAAAAGAAATTAGGACTTAAACCATATTACGTACATATATTAGTAAAAGGTACCAACCAAAAAGAAGCGTAATTAGTGGATGACATCGGTTGCAAGTGCAAAGTATTACGAGGGAACGTCAGCTGTAAAGTAGGATTCTAACGGAGGAGGAAACTTCCACGATGGAGTCAGTCAAGTCAATCTTCCTCTCGGGCGACGATCATCAGACCACACGAGCGGAGTAGATCGTAAATAACGAAACAAAAGTCAATAATAATCAAACATTTTTTCGTTAGCTTTTTCGTTGGCGCCAAGTTATATAATTATATCGAGAAGATTTGACCTTTCTTGCCTTGTAAAAATGTGTAGAAGAAGCGACTTTAATTTGTCAAAAGTCCGTTGATACTGAAGGTGCTTTTGAAATTGGGAGAATAATCTCAAAACTTATGAAAACTCAACCCAATTCGATAAAATTAATATAAATCATGTGACATTTCGTTTTTTGGTTTCTTAAAATATATTTCTGCCAAATAAATGTATTAGAAGTATAAAAAAAATCATAATTTTTACCCCAGACGTGGAATAGATTACCCTCATTTGGAGTAATAAATTCCTCCATCTTAATTCTTCTCCTCATTCCAAGTATGTTTGACTAGGTGAAAAATTAACTCCTTGATTTTGCTCTCTTGTTCCACCCGTACCAAGCTCATCCTAGACAAGATTAATGCAGAATCAACAAGAGAATATCAACACTTTTAATGGTGTTTACACTTTACAATTTCCATACTGAATTGTTAAACGTGGTTCCAAAATTATTTAAATCGTCCTTACAAATTACTGTTTTGTTATTCTCTCATTTTTATTTATATATTTCTTCATTTCATTCTCCTACGCCACTCACTCTTCATATTCCTCTCATAATCATCAAAAAAAAATTTTGGAAGTCAGGAAATGAACCGGCAGACGCCCCGGTGCACTCTAATCTGGTAAAATGTCCAACTTCTTTTTAGTAAACGACTGTCAGAACCGCCCCCATGGGGAAGGCGTCCATGGGGATGAAGTTTTTTGCAGGCGTCTTTTTTTAAAATAAAAAATCTTAAAAATATATGGTGTGTTATCTCAAATTATTTTAGGTTTCGTTCCAAAAAAATTGGTATCAATGGGGTGGATTACAATGATTTTTTGTAAGTCGACCGGTTTAGTATAATGGCCCGACTTTAACCAACACCGGTCGAACGATGCATTGTGGCGGTCGACCGGTAGAGCATGTGCTGGTAGGTTGGGGGTTTGCCTGTTGGTTTTCGGTCGACCGGTTTTATGTTTTCGTTCGACCAGAACTTAAGTGTACTCGATTCTTATGCATGATTGTTCGACCGTTGTTTCGTATGTGTTTGATCGTTATATGACTTAGAACTGCTAGGATGATCTGGTAGTTTTCGGTCGACCGGGACCCCTGTGTCGGTCGAACGATAATATTGATTGATTTTGACCAGACTCTGGATTTTGATCATGTATCGGCCGACCGGTTTTAAACTCTTGTTCGACCGTTGGGACTTCGGTTTTACGCAGAGAGTTCGACCGTTGCATACTTTCGGTCGACCGAACCTTATGGGAACGGTCGACCGGATTGCCTCTTTCGGTCGATTGTTTGTGCACAGAACTGGATTCCCGGTCCTTTTAAGATGTCAACTCTGTCCACGGAAACTCGTGTCCTCGCCTAGTGCGTGAGCTGGGAGGTGACGGTGGGCGCGTTACGCGTGCCTGTCCTGCTTTTATAGAGAGTGTGGAAGAATGTGGGTGTTCGGGACGTGTCACCTCCATGTATGGATCGTGACTTAATGTGATGGATTGATGGACTCAAGATAGGGTAGCAGGCCTGAGGGATCGCGGATCCTAACATATGATGTTGTGCGGGTACGCAACTGTCGTTGGGTGAGGTGACTACCGACTTGGATAGATACGGAGGGCGCTGCCCTACTTTTATAGCGGCGAAGTTGGTGTTTGCTGCTCGTGGAGCCTGATGACTCGGCGGACTTCGGTCCGGACCTGTCTGATGCTGTGTCGGACGTATGTTGGTCCACTGATGTTATGTCGGTGATGCCGTCGATGTTGTTTCGGCTATGATGTTTGATGAGCCGATATTGTGCTGGCTATGTTTTCCTCAGCTGGTCACCTACTAAGATGATGATTGATGAACCGACCGAGCGACGGCTCCGTTGGGGTGGTTTCAGCCACGAAGTTACAGATCTGTTTAATATGACGCGGACTTAGCGGATGCTCCTTGCCGAACCCCATGTTTAGTATAGCCGCGTGTGCGGAGGGTCACGTCTTGTTCCGCTAGACCGTATGTGCCTACGGTATGTCTCATTGAGAGACCCGATGATGATTGTCGGACTGATGTCCCATGTTACCCTTCGGGGGAACTGTTTTCCTTACTGTTGATGACATGACATGCTACTAGTATGATAGGTTCATGAGTACTACTGCATGCATATAGGTGAGTTTGACATACAGGATATCCTTATGGAAACTCAGGTATTGTTGTTGCATGTTTTATTTCAGGACCGCAGTAGGTAGGGGTGCACATGAGTTGGGTTCAACCCGAAACCCAACCCGAACCCGACTGGTTGGGTCGGGTTGGGGAGGGGTTCGGGTCGGGTCGGGTTGGGAAAATCAAAAACCCGAATTTTCGGGTCGAGTTCGGGTTGAGGGGGTCGGGTTGACCCAACCCAACCCGAACCCGATTTTTATTTTTTCCCCCAAATAAACCGGTCGACCGAACATCACTCGGTCGACCGTTTCCAACCCGAAAATTTCGGGTGTTTAAGCCACCGGTCGACCGTTTAAGCACCGGTCGACCGAACCCGACCAAGTTTGGGAGAAAAATTCCGAATACGGGTTCAACCCGACCCAACTCGAAAATTTCGGGTCGGGTTGGGTTGAACCTAAACCGGTTCGGGTTCGGATGTGGGTTCAGTTTTTTCCCAACCTAAAAATTTCGGGTTGGGTCGGGTTGAGGCCCAAACCCGACCCAACCCGACACATGTGCACCCGTAGCAGTAGGTCCGGTTGGGTGGTGACAGTGGACGCGCATTTTGGGATCAGATCCTCTCGTTCGGACCACTGATGTCGACATGATTACTTGTATCTCCTTTTGTTATATCTGATGTAATCATGTAGTTTTGACAAACTCTGATGTTATATGGTACACCACTATGTTTTATGATAAGTAACAGTCCCGTCTTTTGATTATTGGTCTCTGATGTCTTGATGGAAAAAAAATATATTTAAAGTTTTACTGTTTCAGGATGTTACAGCACGTGCGGAGTAAATTGGACGCAAACACTAATTTTTCATGCTCGCCTCGACAAAAATATGGTAATACCGATGGAAACGTAGTCGTCACGTGATGCCGATGGAATTTCCGTTGGCATTACTCTGTAGGCAAAAATACTTTTTTGTTGTAGTGTTTGACATAAATTGTCATAACCTTGTAATTTTGGCTTATGTGTTGACATGAACCTTCCAATCAATAAAAAATATTTGCTTTCAAAAAGGTAAACATAGAAGCAACAGAACAAATATTAAATGATAGCGACAATTACGATCTCGGTACTTAAAAGTCCAAAGGCCAAGCTAGCGCAATATCTTATTCTCCGAAAATTAATTTGCTATCACAACAAAATAATAAAGTTCGATGCGACATCCCAATCTTCAAGCTACACATGCTGATACAAAAATACATGTAAAATGAGCTACATTTATTGATACACATGCATGATCACATGCATATCTTTGTAATATGCTAATATGATTTTGAATTATATTTGTGTAATTCTATACATAAAACACAAGATAATATCTTTTTCACTTATCTATGTTTGGAAAAACATTACTTGTCACGATGACGGCTACTTCGACTTGCCAATGAAGCATGTAATTGAAACCATGCTAGCACGTCAAATTCACGGGCACCATATGAAACCTTCAATAATTTTTAGTCCTTGTCATTCTCACATTCTATCCAACATGCTTGCATGGGTCTGTCTCCCAGGCTTCCATGGAAATAGGAAGGAAAGCAAGTCTACTTCCTTCCAATTAACAATTGAACATAAAAAAGACAGGTGCATGGAACACATAACAACTTGCTTCGAAATGTCCACCGGGTCTTAAACACCCAACCTTACTTCGTGGCACCTAATTGTTTTTTAAATGATTATATAATTGTAATTAATTATTTAATCTCAACATGCAGTTTAGGATGTTGGGATTCATGACCAATGCAAGACAAATGATCCCCAAACTGAGCTAGTCTCTAATGGTAGTTAAATTACCTTAGAAACTCCATTCCCACATCTATTCACGGTTCCACGTTGCTGAAGTTTTTAAGTCAGCCAATCCGACCCTACAAATTTGTATGTTGCTGAATTTATCAGACACAAATCACAATGACATTGCATGTTTGCAACATCAGCAACTTTTTCTTTTTGTTTTTGAAAGCAAATACGGTTCAATATATTAACAAAAGAAGTTGCTATGGTCCACAACAACCCCACAGTAACATCAGCAACTTGGGTTGGTGCCTGGTGGATAGCACCAGCTATTTATGGTGACATTGTTTAAACTTTAAAGTGGGCTGTTGGAAGTGGGAGTTCGTTAACCGTTGGTCTGTATATTTAAGGACCCAGAAGATATTTTATTAATGGGTTGGGTTGCGTTCAGTTAAGGATGATGTCGTGATTTTTGTATTGGACTTGCAAACATTTATTGATGGTGCAACCTCCTTAACAAGTGGGATTATGGACAAAAAATACATCCTATGTTACACGCTTATGTTGATGTGGATAGATTGTAGATCAAAGAGACCTCTCAATCGGGACGTTTGGTGCACTTCTCATCTTGAACAAATTGTAAATCAAATCGGGAAATCATGGTTTATACTTTATAATGCCTTCCAAAAGGGGTCGCCTTAGTTTAGATTCATAACAATAGTGGCTGAATAACCTAATAATAATATGCTGACATAGTTTTACTATAATACAACTTCACTTCAATCCTCATCTTCAAGTGAAAAAAAATATGATTAGCCCACAAAAAACTTAATGAATTATTTTTGTGTATTAACTCCAATAGATCATCCATTCATTTATATACATGTAATAAATTAATAATTATAAATGTGTCGATTTTATGTTGAAACGTGACTAATTCGAATTATGATAATTCTTCAATATATCATCGTAACCAAGGAAAATCAAATGATCTACCAAGTCGAATGGAAAGTTTTCACATACTTCTTCACGAACTCACAGTTTCCTCTCACGCCAAATTCCAAATCCCAGTTGAAAGTGACAATTTACCAATTCATTACCGTGGAAGCCATAAATACATACTATGGTCATAAACTTCCATGAGTTCTTATTCGCTAAGAAAAATGTTACATGTGAATAATATGGAACTATGCTTTTGAGTTTTCGTACTACATGAACTCGAACCGTAGGTCTAGTTGGAACTACATAAAGGCAAAGATTGTGTTTCAACCTTCATTGATTTGAAACACAAGAAAAGTGTTACGTACGTGCGTGGTTGTGATTAGAGCATGATTGTGATTTGTCGTAAGGACCTATTTTCGAATTAGATCATGATCATATAGCCTAAGTTCTAAGTCCAATAAAATGAAACAAACTAATATGTTAAGAGTAGTAATATTTACATTTTACATAGGAATTTTTTTCAAAATAAAAAAAAATAAAAAATTGGAAAAATATGCACTTCAGAAACTTAATTGGCAAAGTATGCACATTGAAAAACGGCACCACAGGTGTCGTTTTCATTAAGTAAAAACGGCACTGTAGATGTCGTTTTTACCCTTAATGAAAACGGCATCAGTGATGCCGTTTTTACTTGGGCAAATTTTTTCTTGGTTTCGAGATGTCGTTTTTATTTAATACATGTTGAACTAGAAACGGGTCGGTCGGGGGTCTCGCTCCCCGGTGAGCGAGCGGCGAGGTGGCGGGGGTTGCAAGGGGGCAGTGCCCCCTGGAATTTTTTGGGATCTTCAAATTGTTTGATCTGGAAATTTTTGAATCTTCATCACTTGTCAAAAAACTCATTGTAATTATTGTGTGTGTGTGTGTGTGGGGGGGGGGGGGGGGGGGGGGTTGTAACTCCAACACATTGGTTAGATCACTTTGGAGTTGTGACATATTATCCATTATCAAAAATTGGTTCGAAGATCCTGTTGGCTTTTTGGCCTTAATCCGTATTTGATGATGTAATTAAACCTAATCTTAATAAGGACATGTAGATTAGCACATGTAGTATAATAGTATACATGTTGTATTATGCTAACATCTACAGGTGATCAAGACTCAAGAAAGAAGAAAAATCAAGTCAAGACATGTAATCAAGCTAGGATTGAAGACATGTAATTTTACCTTTCTTTGAGAATTAGGAACTTATGTGAATTGAGCATAACTTAAGCTAATATGCATGCATTCACACACTAGGTTCCTTTTAAAAGTCACACACAAAATATCATATAATTTGGACTCCATTAGATCACCTAAACACCTAAAACATTGGTCGCCAGTCTGCCTGAGTTCGGTCGACCGTTCACCTTTCGGTCGACCGGTTATACACAATTTTTGTTATACCAGACCAATCCGTTCAACCGATCACACATCTATTTAACCGATTACCCAGACCCAGTTGTTCGGTCGACCTGAATGGAGAGGCTTTTGCATGGGTAGAGAGAAATCTTGATCGGTTGGACAAACTTGTGTCGACCGATAGCAGGTAGATTTTACCTATTTGAACGGTCGACCGAACTAGGCAAATGGTTCGACCGGTTCTAATGTATATGGGGGTGTATATTGAGAAAAATGTGTATACGACCGTTGTATAATACGACAAATAAAACGGTCGTATTTTTACCAAAAACAGCAAACGAAACGGTCGACCGAAGGTTTACCGGTCGACCGAACAGGTATGGGTAATCGGTTAAATAGATGTGTGATCGGTTGAACGGATTGGTCTGGTATAACAAAAATTGTGTATAACTGGTCGACCGAAAGGTGAACGGTCGACCGAACTCAGGCAGACTGGCGACCAATGTTTTAGGTGTTTAAGTGATCTAATGGAGTCCAAATTATATGATATTTTGTGTGTGACTCCTAAAAGGAACCTAGTGTGTGACCCGTTTCTAGTTCAACATGTATTAAATAAAAACGACATCTCGAAACCAAGAAAAAATTTGCCCAAGTAAAAACGGCAGTTTTCATTAAGGGTAAAAACGGCATCTACAGTGCCGTTTTTACTTAATGAAAACGGCACCTGTGGTGCCGTTTTTCAATGTGCATACTTTGCCAATTAAGTTTCTGAAGTGCATATTTTTCCAATTTTTTATTTTTTTTGATTATTTTTTATTTTTTCCTTTTACATAGCCTAATTCTAATTAAAACCAACTAATTATTCTTTAAGAGAGAAAAAATATTTCGCGCCGTCTCGTGTCAAAAAATCTAATCGCGAAACTTCCGGCGGAAACTTCCAGACCTCCAGTGACGTGGCTGCCCAGTCGGCACGCGTAGCACGTGCAGCACCCCCTGGCGACGTGCCACCATCGCCACTCCCACCCCAACGACCCACACCACACACCAGACCAGATCAGCACGGCGGCGGCGATGGAAGAAGCTCCGACTCCGGTGCCGACGCGGATCATGATGGCGGTGAACCAGTCGTCCGTCAAAGGCTACCCCCACCCCTCCATCACCAGCCGCTCCGCTTTCGACTGGACCCTCTCCAAGATCGTCCGATCCAACGCCCAAGGCTTCAAGCTCCTCTTTCTCCACGTCCAGGTCCCCGACGAGGACGGTACGGACCCCTCTTCCTCAATCTTTCTTAGGGTTTCGTTGTTAGTTGTGACGCCCAAATGTTTGTTGCGATGGTTTTGGAGATCTGATGCTGTTATAGTGAATAGAACTGTTTGATGGACATCTTAATAGCCTCGTCGAAGAGGTCGCCGGAAAGTTCGTCGGAAGTAGAGAAGAAGAGGTGAAAACTCCCTAGGATGGGTCTGAAAAATATCATCGAGAGTTTGGTTTCACTCTTCCCAAACAAATTTGCGTATATAGACCATAGAAGACTTCAGAAACTTATCTAACACTAGCCAGATATTTACAGCTACAGTTATTTATTTATTTGCAACATAACTAAATTAAGTTAGTTATAAGAACTTACAGTTTTCTACTGTTTTGCACTTCTTGTGTTACGCTTACGCATGATGATGTGAAAACACAGTGCATTAAGAATTAAGTGCTTGGCAGGTGTAGACTGGAAATTACATGAGCAGTCCCCAACAAAGACAGTACGGTGCTGTCCCTAAACCAGTCAGTCCTCTCGTTATTGTGTTTGTTGGGGTTTTGTTGTTAGTCAGGTACGGGTTCTTAGTGTTTGCTACAATGGTTTGGGATGAGGAGATTTGGTGATCTAGTAAATGAAATTATTCAAATGTACTTGGTCTTTTCTAGCTTCAAATGTACTTGATTATTTCTAGTTTTCTACTTTCTGGCACTTGTTTTGCTTCTAAGGAACATGACATGACTTATTAGTTGTAACACTTACATATGATTGTGTGAAACATTGTTAATGAAGCATCGAGTGCTAGGCAAGTGTATTTTGAAAGTATAGGGCAGTTCCATGTATTTAAGTTCTTGCAACTCAGTTGTTTTGATAGTTTTACTTGGATTTTGAGGTTTTAGAATTTGTTTAATTCCTACTTCGGTGGTTCTTAAAGTTGATCAAGGCACTCTGGCTTATGTAAGGGTGTGATTTGTTCAAGTGAATGAGTGTTTTAAGTCAAAAGTGTAGTTCCCAAAACTCCAATTCACTTCTAAGCAGTGGCGTATCCAGGAATTAGAAATTGCCAAATTGGGTATGCAAAATTATGAAGACAACAAATTCTATAAAATGCAACATATTGATTTTGCAAGGAATGGTGCAAAATGGAAGTTTGGGTAGTCAGACGACTCTCCCTGGATTTTGAGATCTCGTCGCAGTTGTCAAAACCATTTGGGTTTCTACCTCCAGAGATTGTTGGTTTCTTTAAACTTTGTCCTCGTTAATTTTGAGATTTTGTTCTGTAACAAAGACCCTTGGGGTTGTAGCCCCTTCGAGTATTTCGAATACCAATAGTTCAAAACTCAAAGATATATTATGTTTTTATATAGGATTTTTTTTTCAAAATATTCACCAAAAAACAAAATTTGAAGAAAATACACCTCAAAAACTTATTTGACAAACTATGCACGTTAAAAACGACATCTAAGATGTCGTTTGTAACGTAATTGAAAACGACACTGGTGATGCTGTATTCAACCCAGCTAAAAACGGCAATACCAATGCCGTTTTTATTCCAGCAAAAATGGATGATATATGATCTTTCTGTAGTACTAGGACTGAAGGATCCACATGACCATGAGAATCGTGTGAATTTGACATTTTTGCAATTGTTGAAACAAAATAAACCAAAAAACGTAAGTTACTTTAAAAAGTGTGATGTAAAAATCCTAAGAATCTTGTGAATTGTAAAAATCAAACACAATCACAAAATATATAAACAAATCATAACATTATATAATTATTGAGAGTTTAATACATTTTTCTCAATCAACCGAATTTCAAATGTTATAAAATTATTAACATTTACATTTCAATACATTATCATCAATAAACTCAATTTCAAACCAAGTCAAATCTAAACATAAAGTACATTATTCACAATCAAACTTATTTCAAACATTATATAATTATTTAGAGTTCAATACTTTCTCAATCAACTCATTTTCAAACCAAAACAATCTAAACCCATCAAACAAACACCAATCGATCCAAATCAAATCAATCCACATAAATCCAAAACAATCCAATCCACACAAATACAAACTAATTAAGTAAAACCTTAACAAAAAATAAGCTAAATATATCTTAAAACCAATGAAAAATGTGAAACTACAACCGGAGGCTTGAAAATCGTCAAAGAGAGGGAGGAGAGAGAGTGGGCGGTTATGGGAAAAAAGTGGAGGAAAAGGTGGGGCTGGTGCCGTTTTTACCTGTGTTGAATACGACATCATCAGTGTCGTTTTCAATTACGTTAAAAACGACACCTGTGATGTTTTTATTTAATGAAAACGACATCTTATGTGTCGTTTTTAATGTGCATAGTTTGCCAAATAAGATTCTGATGTGCATGTTCTTTAGATTTTGTTTTTTTTGGTGAATATTTTGAATTTTTTTCCTTTTGTATATCTAATTAGTCAAACTAGTCAAAAAAATCTAAAAAAATCTGTCATAAGTAAAATACCCAACTAAATACCTATCTGTAGATGCACACCCCATCATAATTAAGTACTCGAAAAAGAAAATGGTAGTATTTTCAAGTTTATGTTGATATTTTTGAATTTCTTTAACAAATTTCGACCAATTAACTTGAAATCCTCACATAAAGTTCTTTTTTTTACAATTCAATCACACTTTAATAATCTTTCAATAAAACAATTATTTTCATACTACTCTTCTTGAGGTGTTAGCCCTGAACCCTTGAATTCTCAACATTGGAGGTTGAAAACATTCAAAAGCTTCATTTGTGTAAAGTGTCATTGAAGTGCACATTTTTCTTATCTTTTCCTAACATTAAGAAAGTGATTTTGACTTTGATTTTATAGGTTCACCTCTCTTACTGGGTACGATGAGTAACTATGTACTCTTGTTTTGACTTTATTTCATAGTCATTATATGATATAGAAATTGGAAACTTATCATGCTGCATTTTGAGATGTGGTCGTACAAGTGATGCTGTTGTAGTTGCGTTCATAGTATCCATTTTCTGTCGGTTTTATGTGCTTTTGTTCTTCTGATGGTCGGAAAAAAAGGAGAAGTACTAGATTGCCCAAGCAAGGAATCTCGATTCATGCGATTGTTTATTTGGCTTTTATTAATCTACGTGATGTTCGCAATGATCATTAGGAATTGAAGCGTAAATGAAAAACAAAATTCTGGACAGGTGACCATTGTTTTTTTCTCTCATGGGTTTTCCAATTTTTTGTCTTGTGCATTTGTAATCAAGTGCTCCTGTTGGCTTATCTTTCTAGTGATTCTGCGTAAATCTGTATATGTTGAGGGTGTGATTCCTTGATTTTTTTTCTGGTTCATTCCCCCCCCCCCCCCCCCCCCCCCCCCCCCTAATGCATAGAGTGGCCCATATAACTTGTTTCACTTCAAACGACTGTGATTCAATCTGATTACATGCCATTCTTTTGATCATGTATAGTTGTGTTCATGGAATTCTGAATTCAGCATTCGATTTTACTCATGAGCTGTGACCCCACATATCTTTCAAAATAAATTCTTTGAAATGTCCATATGGCAACTAGAATGTAGAGAATTTTAGTTTGTCTAATTTTCCCAGCATAAAGTTTTGTTTTTTCTTTGCTTGTTAGTTAAATGGAGTGACTTGTATTTTCCGTAGAAGCTGATAGAGAAGGATCAGACATTTTTGTCATCTTGTTTAATTTAGTAGAGACCATTTCTTTCCTAGCAAATATCATTTTAGATTCACTTGTGCTGGTTGCTTGGGTCTTTCCTAATCTGTATTGCCGATGGAAATGCTCCATCACTATGTGAGCATCAATGATTTGAGGCATCATGTGTAGCAGCTGACAATGGACTCTGGCGAATGTCTATTGTTTCCTTCTGAGTGCTGATTGACTGATTCTTGGTGGTGAGGTGTAGGATTATTACCAGGATGATAGTGAATAATTGAATGAGGTTGAGAACCTGAGATATTACAATGCTGTTACACATATGAATACCAAAATTTTACATGTTTTTAATCTATAAAAGGGTGCTATAACTTTCAAAAACATGACCACACTGATTCTAGTCATCTCCTTGAAATGGACATATTCCTAGCCTGTTTGTTTTTGTTGATTTCTTTTCGTTTTGTATTCTCCCTTTGAAATTTCTGTTTTTGGGCCCATATCCTGTAAACCATGTTCCTTGCTTTTGTAAATTTATCTTTTGCTATATTAGTCGATAAAAAGTTGTTACTCTTGAACTCTAGGATTTGACGATCTGGACAGTGTATATGCATCACCAGAGGATTTCAAAGGGATGAGAGATAAAGAGAAAATGAGAGGACTTCACTTGCTTGAGTTCTTTGTTGAGCAGTGCCATCATAAAGGAGTACTTAATTTTTTTTCCATACAACTCAGAGTCAATGCTTCTAAAATTTGGCATGCAATAACTAGCATTCACTTTTATAATGTTATATCTACTTGTAGCTTGCATGTGAAGCTTGGCTGAAGAAAGGTGATGCAGCAGAAGTCATTTGTAGCGAGGTGAAACGGATTCAACCAGATTTTTTAGTAGTCGGCAATCGTGGCCTTGGCCCCTTCCAAAGGTATGCCAACACTACGTGTTGTTTTGAACTTATGAGCTCATGTTTTTTCAATAAGAATGGGCACTTGAAGATTATATTTTTTTGTTGCTTGAAATGATGCACATGTTTGGCTTCTGCCTCCTGTCCCTTTCACAGACTATGCTTTGTTTCTTCATTTAAGATCCATAAAGATAAACGCCCACTTTCATTGTGAGGGTTGAAAGAGGCTACAATGAGCATATGTATTTTGAAAATTTCCACTAAATTAGGATCCAATAACAAGTTAACAACAAAGTGTTTTATTATTGATCCAACACCTTTGTTTTGCCTGAGAGTATCCACATACCACATTTGCCCTTCAGTGTTACAAAATTGATCCTTAATATGAGAATTTGTATCTTCGAAACCCGTTGGAAGGGGGGGTATTGTACGAGAAATGGTTCATAGATGATCGAACTGTCGTCTTGTATGCCCTGAAAATTATATGAGGTGTTCGAAAACGGTTGAAGTAGTTGAATAGGAGGATAACTATGACTATAGCCCTTGGGAGGTCAGAGGTCAGGAGGAGCTCCTAAAAGCAATTAAAGTTGGTACTTTGCCTTATAATATGGATGCTATTTTTTTTACAAAGGAAACCACAAAACAACAATTGTATAACTTAAATCGGTGTTTCTTCTTAAAATTTATTGAAGTGATGAATGAAAGTTCCCAAACTTTTTTTTTCTTTCTTTCTGTTCTTTGGTGCTTATATCATACCATTGATTAGACCCTCAGGTTTGAAACCTTAACTTCATTCACTTTCATGTATTCCCAGACACTATAGGTTCACTTCTTGAGGTGGTTGAAGATAGATTTCAATGTAGAAATAAATGGGTACTATGGATTATTGTCATAAACCCCGTGAATCAACCCAGCCGGGGGGGGGGGGGGATGAAAGTTCAGCTGCCAGAGTACATGGTTTGTACTCAAGGGTTCAATTCGGATTATTATCATTGCACTTGTGTTGTCATTTTGGATCTTAGATTTGGTTTCTCTATTGTTTTTCTTATGATCATTTTTTACTTCCACGATTCCATATCCTATCTTCTACTAAATATTTCAGTGGATTACATATGTAAGATGTAACATCTTATTATCCTAACATGCATGGTCCTAGATTAATCTATGCCATTTGTATCATATTCTTTACCAACAATGACAACAACAAAGCCTTTAATTCCAAACTAGTTGGGCTAGGCGTACCATATACATATTCTTTACCACTTAACGTTATAGATCTTATTAATTTCATTTGCTAATTGTATTTGTATATTGGTGGAGTCACTGACTGACCAGGTAAGGAGGTACCTTCATCCTTAACACAAGTAATTAGCCTCAGGTTTTAGCTCTACTGATTCTGGCTCTCTCTTTAATGCTTCTAGGGTGTTTATCGGGACTGTTAGCGAATTTTGCGTGAAGCATGCCGAGTGCCCTGTGATTACGATTAAAAGGCCACCAGGCGAGACACCACAGGACCCTGTTGAAGATTAATTCTTCCAAGCTTTGAATATTTTCATCTTATTGCGAATGAAACTTGTTACAGCGTTCTGAAACAGACAAAACACTGAGATAGAAACTTGAAAAGAGTGGATTTAGATGACCTGAATGCAGATACCATAAAAACAGATATTTTTACTCATATTCTTTCTTTTACCCCCTTCAATTTTTTTGAAAACTTTTTTTTTTGAAAACTTTTTTGAAAACTTTCTTTTACCCCCTTCAAGCACCTCTCTCCATTCCTCCATTTTCAGGGAAACTTGTCCTGGCTTCTCTGACATCAGCAGGTATGGCTTCTTCCTTGTTCTCTCCATTTGAAGATGCTTTCACAGGAGGAGAGATGTTCATTCCGGATCCATTCTCCACGTCGCCGCCTTGGCGTAAGGCATGGTTATGTCTAGACTTCGGCCGAAAGTAACGTCGGGCAAAAAACCGGCCAAGAAAGCAAGCGATCACAGATAGGACAATGATAATAGCTAGGACAATAAAGACTGGTCCAAATGAACCTCTTGAATTGGAGGGTGGCTTAGTTGTAGTAGAACGTGGATGCATCACCATAGGTGGTGGGAAGGAAGCTGCTAGATAAGACATCTCTTGCTGTTTTGGCTTCTAAGGAGATGGGGATGAATGTCCTAACTCCTAATGTGTAGGTTATTGAGGTTGTCTTGGAGTGTAGGCAAAGCCCAATTGGATGTGTTCTTAATATCACGTTAGGGTATGGGATCCGTAAGAGGTTGTGATTTTTTTTGTGAGTAAAAACAAAGTTAAAGTTGGATTCTGGTCCTTTTGTGGAGAAATGCAGCTGGATTACTTTGAAATAAGAGTGTGTGTTGTAGGAGCTTTAGGGTTGGGTCGGAATCATTGACATCTTGGTTTCTATATCAAATCAAATCATCCCGAGAAGAGATCATTTCTTTTTTAAAGCAGAATTGTTTCAACTAAGTTGGCCCGAATAACATTGATTCCCTGCTCTGCTTTTGGTGTATATCTGGAACTGGAAGGCTGTTGCCTGTTAGAGTTGTAAGATATCGAGGTTGGAGGCATATTTTTCCTTTTTAACAGCATGGCTTATTCTGTTTGTGGAAGTTGCATTACCTGCATTTCGTTTGAGTTTCATGAAGGTCATGTAGTAGCTAAATTATTCGAAGGGTTGATTATAATTTGTCAATTTGAATTTTGTATTGATTTTACTTTGCATAGTTGAATTTTAAAAGTTGATAGTTATTTTTTATTTGTTTTGTAACATTTTGTTTCATGAACGTTAAAAATCATTATTTATTGTTTTTTTGTAATTTTTTTTGCATTGTATCGTCAATACACTTCTAAACTTAATTTTACGTCAAAGTTTATATCAAATCGGAAGTTATATCTGATTCAAATTTGAGTCGGATCGGTACTTAATATGATCTAAATTTCAATCAGATCTGACATTCAATTCGAATATTAACGTAGTATTAATAGTTTATTAGGGATATAACGTAAAAAAAAATCAAATGTGTAAATAATAAAATTTAAAATTTAGGGAAATAAAATGTTACTAAACGAAAATTAAATTTTGAAGAGATAATTGTTTCAATATATAGTTCTGTGTAGTCGACCCTTATTCAATGATACCGTGCGTAAGATTGTGGCTGCCATAGTCTACTTAGTCATGCACCCTAAGAACATCCTACTCTATCAAGCTTCTTCGGAAAAGAACTGCTCTTCCAAAAGACATTCTCGATTAAAAATTAATGCGATCGATTTAGTGACCGGCAACATCAAGATTAGGAATGGATTCTAAACTGAATTTTTGCAAAATTCTTGAAATGGAAGCTGAATGACAAAATCACTACAAGACAAGATGGCCTACGCACACGTGGAAGATTTCCACTCCCTCCAGCCTCCAATGTGGCACAAAAACTGGCACAGAGTGGATCTTCTGATGTGCAATGCCCGACTAAAAAAGTGAAACTTCTCGAATAAAATTGTAATGCTATAAATCTAAAATCAATTGGTAATTCCTGAATGAAGAAGTTGAAAAAATCTTCCTCCGAAACGGAAGCGAAATTGTAGTAGAACACAGTCGTTTCGTTAATTATCAACAAAAAAAAAAAAACTCTTTCCATTCAACATTTGTACCGAACAGGACAAGCCCCTGGTCGTGATGCAGCACCACCACTCCCGCGTGGTTCGCGGACGTCGTCAATCCCAACCAACCCATCCACCAAATATAAATACACACAGCTCTCACTCACTCACTCACTCACTCACTCCACAATATCAGCACCAACAGAATACTATCTTCTTTCTAGGTTTGGCATATGAGAAGAGAGATGGACGTGATCGATTCCGCCGTGGATCCTCTCCGCGAGTTCGTCATGGACAGCGTCCGCCTCGTCAAGCGCTGCCACAAGCCGGACCGCAAAGGTTCGTCACTTTGTTCCTTTTTTTGTTTCGAGTCGTCACTATTTATTTATTCTTGTCTTTTGTGGGGGTTAGAGTTCGTGAAGGTGGCCGTTCGCACCGGCGTTGGATTGGTCGTCATGGGATTCGTCGGCTTCTTCGTCAAGCTCATCTTCATCCCCATCAACAACATCATCGTCGGAAGTTAGTTAGGTCAGTAACCAACTTTCCAACACACACACATATTGCCGTTCACATATCTGTCTTAGGTTCGCTTTGGTTCCGGTGAACTTAGGTTTTTTGCGTTTTTGTAGTATATGCATGTGGATGGATCGTCTGGTGTGGTTTTTGTTAGTTGTGTGGAATTGGGATTTAAGGACATGCAGTGCCGATAATCCAGGTTAGATTGTCGGAATTTGTAAAGACGGTCGAAGAGGTTGGAATTTAAAGGGGCTACAAACCCAGGGGTGGAATGCCAAGTAATCTTTTCAAACTAGACGAATTCCAAAATCCAAGGTCCTCTCCTCTGGTTGGGATTGTAATTGTTGTTTCTATCCGTCATTCCGTCACATGAAATTATGTGTCTGTTTTCAATGTCTGTGGAAGTTTCTCTTGGTAACTTTCTTTAGACAGCAGGTCTATATGTGTTTCACTTGATCAACAAGGGAGGCAGATCCAAGGCATTTGTGAGGTTTAGGATTCTTAGAAGGGTGCCTCTTATGTTCCACGAGTCCCTTGTTAAATGTGAAGCTTGCTCCTTTTGAGTTCAGAAGAGCACTTGCAAAAGCTACAATTTGCTTTAAGGATCACGATTTAATCATTTTTAAACAAGACATGTGTAATCTGTTCCTTCATTACTATCCAACATGGTTGCAAGTGCTGATAAGTTCAAACTCCCCCTATGTTTTGTTAAGGGTGAGTTAGAAATTTATTTTCCTTTCATAATTGGTGTTTTACCTGTTAACCAACATTGAGCATTCACCATTCAGTCAACATATCTACAAGGGAGTTTCATCAAGCACCCAAAGTTCTAGATATGTCCTGGGTCCGCATTTGGCAATTCTTTATAATGTTCATGTGCTTTTGCTGATGCTGAGCGACTTTGTATAAGTATGTATTAGGCTAAATGTCTTGGTTGCAGCTGGGTTTTTTTTTAATATATTGAGCCTGACACAATTTCAAACTGTTCTGGTCATATCAGTCGGTAAATTCATGAATCATCAGGCTTGACTCGCTAGTTCTTTGGGTCTGTGAAGTATGATTTAAGGATTATTATAGCTTCTAAATGACTGGATCGTTATGGGAGTTGTGTTTTGGATAATGACTGGATCGTTATGGGAGTTTTTAGGATAGAACGTGTTTTGTATGTATACATTGGTGTTAGCAGCTTTGTCAGAACATTAGCTAGATATGATACTTCGGCTGATTTTGTTGTGCTCCTAACATACATTTCCTGCTTAATGTCAAACATCTACTTATCAAGTAGAAACCGTGCGACCCAAATCACTGACTCCCTCGAGTTGCTTCGCTTTGACAATCTCTTTCCTCTCACAATTTGACTAGAATGCTTAAGTAGAACATTTCCACAATCACAAACACACACATAAAGGGACACTTTGAGAGGTTTGCTCAACATGCAATTATATTATTCACAAAAATTGAGTTACAACACTTATCTTACAAAACACACATAAATTTAGTTGGCTAAACTCTTAGCCTACAGAGATTGAGTTCCACACTCATCAAGATTGAGTTCCACACCCACACCTTGAGGGCTTGTTGCATACCTATTTCTCTAGTAGGAACCGTCCAACTCAAATCACTAACTCCCTTGAGGGAGTTAGTGATTTGGAAGAGAGGGAAGAGACTGTCAAATCCAAGCAACTCGAGGGAGTTAGTGATTTTGGCTGCACGGTTCCTACTTAAGAAGTAGGTGCGTGACATTAAGCATACTAAATTCATAGCACACTAATTGGTCGTCCTTTTGCTTGGTGCAGGGACATGGTCACATTGACAGGGTAGAAGGCTGAAGATAGAATCGTAGTTTACTTTCTGTAGGGGAAATTCAATAGCAGACTATCTTAGAAACTCTCATGCTTAGAATGGTACATTCTGTGGTGAAAGCTGTGTTTTCTCTTCTGTAAGCTACGATTTATTCTGCAGTTAGAATGAGAAAATATTGGTCATCTGTTCACAAGTATTACCATTCTTTATCTCTTTTTCTGGATTTGTATGATGGAAGACAAGGGAAGACCTTACTATGATACCATCTCCATGATCTAGCATGCTAAAGTTAATGCTGTGATTATCATTTTAAAAAAAGGTTAATGAGTGCAGTAAGCTTAAGTTACCTGATGTTTTAATGATTTTCAAGATTATAGAAAATTGCCCAATCTTAATAAACCATAATGAATCTGTGCAAATGCTGTGTTATTAGTCCAATGTGTACTAGTCAGGGCCCGAGGCTTCAGGAAAAGTTTGCAATAAAGAACCGAGAAGACCTTGATCCTTCAGAAGGTTATTTTATCCCTTATTTACTAGATTCTTCTCCTCGGCTTCTCTTTGAAGGATTGACAAACATTTTGGTTTTCTTAGGTATGTAGCTTTAAATATTGGGTTAGAGTTTGATGCGAACTTAGTAGATAGAGCAAGAAAAAATAATTACATTGTGAGAAGCTACTACTAATGATTCTCATGGTTCGCGAGTCAAGTTACAAATTTCTGAACCCTGTCATTGCTTCCTCTCATTTACAAAGTCAGTGACTGCAAATCATTAATTACACTCCTTCCAATCAAAAATCTATCCTGCACCTCAACATCCCAAACCAAACACAAGAAAAAAGGAGAGAAAAAATTTGAAAGAAAAACCACCTATGGCAACGTAGACTTCAGTTTTTCCTTCAAACCATCACCACACAAATGATTCACATTCTTGGGCGTCTCCGGTGACCCGGGCTCCATCACTGTTGACATCACCTCTCTGTATTGTTGCACTACCAAAACCGACACCGTGGCAGAAAAATCAGATGAAGCCAAGAGATCACCAATAGCTCCCAACTCCGGCGACTCGCTCCAATCCGTCAATCCCTCCGTCAACGGATTCTCCACGCCCTCCCCTCTCCCCACCACATACAAGTCATGAATGTTGTCCATCGACCGGATCACCGCTACCGTCTCCTCCCCATTGCTCACCGTTTTCTCCATGTACAAAACGGAGGCGTCCCCAGTGCACCGGAGACGAAACTCCTTCACGCACGCCTCGTCCATCAGTCGTTCTCGCTCTTTATCCGTCATGACTTCCAAGACTCTCGCGTCCTTGGAGGTGTCAGACCTCGGTTGAACTGGTTTTGGCTTCGGTTGGGGTTGCTTTGCGTCGAGAAAGCGAATAACGGTGAGGTCAATTCCCGGGTGCTCCGCCATCCTACCGGCGTATGCCAAGGCCTCACGGTCGTCAGGGCCTCCGAAGAAGAGCACTGCTATGTGGTGGGAGGTGTGCCGTCCCATTACAGCGGCTAGCCTGTGGAAGAAATTGTTATAACGTACGTGATCGATCTACAGGAAAATAGTCTAAACCTGATGTACGTACTAGGCTTCTAAAGCCGAACATCAGCATGGACAGTTCGTTGGAATTTGAATGGTTGAATACAAAATCAGATGAGTTCTCTCTCACACTTCTCACGACCAATTTTAAAATCAATCACTAAAATGAATGTCAACAGGCTCCATTAAAGTGTAAATTTCTTTTAGTTCATGAAATTCTTTTGAACCAATCTCTAGCTAATTAAATAACTGGTTTAGTGATAACATCAAAAAAATTGTACCTTGCCGTCCCACTGAGGCCTCTATCGACAAGCACAGCGACGGAGCAAGGCGGGTCTGCCATGAGGTTCTGGTTGACGGTGCGGATGCCGGGGTTGATGAGCTCCATCCCGCCGTCCACCATCTGTTGCTTGTGGAAGGGTAGGATGAGGAGAGCGGTTCTCTTGTCCTGCGCCACCCTCACCACATCCTCGTGCATGCTCGAGTACGCCGATACGACCGCTAAAGTGTGCATCGTCACCCCCGCCTCATGCTGCTCGTAGCTCTCCAACGCCGACATTATTTGCTCCGAGTTGGCTTGTGACCTGTGCATGGGTACGTGCAACGTTGATGTTTTTATAAATATTTCGATTCTTCGAGGGTCCCAATGCAAAACTTTACCCTCTTTTTATTGTTATCGTTTGTACAAATTAAACATACGCATATTTGCCGAGAATATTTTCCGACTTATTTTGTTATTACGACAATTGACATATTTTGTTATATCAAACAAACCTGTTGAGGTTGGTTGAGTGATCGAGGTGGCGTTTCTTGGAGGAGCCGAGGCCGCGGTGGGCGTCGTGGACGATGAGCATGGCCGACTCCCGGGCAGTGAGCTCAATGAGGTGAAGGGCGCAGACGAAGATGGGGGAATTCTTGGTGGAGTGAGAGATGTCGAGGATGTTGATGACAGAAGGCACGTTCCGGACACTGTGGATGCAAGCAATCACCCTCAGCTCGCTGTCTGTTTTTAACCGTTGCAGCGTCCGCCGTTTGTAGCTTACGAATCTCCTCCGCCCCCGCTTCGACACCACCGTCGCCAGTGGCGTCACCAGAGACGTTAGCATCACGGACATCAAAACCTGTATGCATGTGTACATTGATGATCACTAGTTAGGTGCGTTACATATGCAATTATATATGTATTCATGAAGGTAATTATCAAAAGTGCTCAATTAATTAATATCGCAAACATATCATTTAAAATGGCCGGTTCAAACTATATATAACCACGTGATATTATCTTTAAATATAATTAGTACCCTCCAATTGCACTACTCGATTATTTGCTCCGATTTTTAATCAACTTAAGTTGTACGTGGAAGTTGAACTTCATTGTTAAATTCGCAATTCTTTATATAATTCAACAAGCTAGATGGTGTAATTGAAAGGGTTTTTTAAGGTGTTGTGAAATTAAAGTGGAAGGATTTTAACAATATTGTTTCTAGTTATTTAGAGGAACCATAATACATTTCAATTAATTCACCAATATTACTCCAATTAATTAATGTTGGTCTAGCTAACTGAACTAATTAAGACATGTCTTTAATCATACTTATAACTGAAAGATATTTCACTAGCTAGTGTTTTCGAACTACGTACGTACAGAACTCATCAATTTTGAAAGACATGTTTGAAATTTTAAACTGAAAGATAAAAACGAGAAGTAAGTAATAATTAACTAACCATGATGGAGTAAGACTGCGAATAGAGCACATTCTTATCAAGCGCAATCCTAAGCACAACCATCTCCATAATCCCTTTAGTATTCATGAGTATCCCAATCAGAAGTCCATCCCTAGTAGGCATCCCATAAAACATAGACGTCACCGCCATGGCAGTCCCCACCCTGGCGACAGCCGAGAACAATATCACTCCGGCGAGGAACCCCGATATGCCGCCGTCCCTCATCGACGTCAGCCTCACTTTGCTCCCGTTGGACGCGAAGTACAACGGGAGCAACAACCCCGTCACGAAGTCCTCCAGCTTCTCCGTGAGGGCCGTCACTAGTGGGCCTTCCGGGATGGCCACGCCGACAGCGAACCCGCCCAAAACCGCGTGGATTCCGACCGCGTCAGCCATCACGGCACACCCGAGGACGACTAGGATTATGAAGCAGAGGTACACGCCGTCCACCGGCTCGCCCTCCCGCGTGCGGGATACGATCCACCCGGCGGCTGGGCGGACCGTGAAGTAGGTTGCTACCACGAGTGCCGCGCCGGAGGAGATCACTCCTAGGGAGGATATGCCGTTCCGGTGCTTCCCTGCTCAATAAATCACATTTGATAAGTACGCTCGTTAGGTTTCGTAAATTAGTCACGTATGACTTATATAATTAATTTCATGAGAATATTGATGTTGGTTTGAGTTATCAGTTGTGGTCATATTGGTTGGTAATTCATTAATTAAACGACATGTCTCATCGGTAACAACTAACAGTAAATATTTTTGAAATAAAGAATTATATATAAGGAATGATGCGGCATTTTTGCTTGATGCGTGGATTGATAGTTTGATGATGCCATAATAGTAAGAGTAACCTATTGAGTACGTAATAAATTGAGAGGTAATATTTGTTTGAGAATTTCCATCCATTCTATATTTATTTCTATTGATCATATTCACTTACTTTGCTGGATTTTAATTTGGATAAGTATAACATAATACACTAACTACGAGCATATACGCCAATTGTTATATATCGACCAACATCTTCTCCTAACTAAACATGTTACAATAACGAGTAGACCCTTACTGGCTCAATGACGTCTTACCCGTAAGTGCAATTGCCACAACAAGCAAAATCCAAGCTAGACTATCAGTAATAATGGCGGCCGACATAGCAACCCGACCCGTATCCGTATTAAGCAACTTAAGCTCGGCCAAAATCCTCGCCAGAACCGAAAACGCCGTGATGGACAACGAGACGCCGAGAAAAAGGAGGTACGCGTCATTGTACTCCTTCTCCCGGATTTGGGCCCCGAAGGCGACAAAGCCCAATATCTCGATCACGAACGGCAGGGCCACACTCGAGGCCGCCACGGCCCAGGCCCGTTTACCCATCTTATTCACATTTGTAAGGTCCACTTGGAGGCCCACTAAGAAGGTGAAGTAGACAAGTCCCAGGTTGGCCAGTGTTTCCAGGATGGAGATGCTTCGTGTTGGGAAGAACATGTCGATGTAATTTGGGAGTCGACCTAGTACGGATGGGCCCAACACTATTCCACCCTGCAATTCGGGAATTTAGTAGTTGATTTTTTTTTTCCTGGAAGTATTGAGATTTTATTAATTAAAAAAAAACTAGTGTATAAAAAAAACGTTAGTTTCTGATAAATACATCGGTTTAGTGCATTTGTTGTACTAAATGAAGTACGTCGTGATTAGTTGCATATTTTTGAATCAACGGTCAAGGAGATGCTAGTGATTCTGTAAGGAGTCGGTTCAGTCGGGCTGCCTGGACAATTACTTTAATTGTAACTTGTTTGTGGAAGGTCATTGATACAGTACAAGTAAATTAACTTTCTAATTATATTAATATGATTGGTAACCACAATACTTTTTGGTTGTTTGTATGCAAATCTTTTCTATACCACACAAATACACAATATGTAAAATTCAAAAGGTGTATTTTCCAACGTTTTGCATGCCATGCTGTCAAACTTTTGCTCGAGTGATAGTTAAAGTCCAATGCTATATAGACACGCATGCCGTATTTATGTTGACAATTGATAAATGAGATACTTTTTCTTTAAGTGTTTTTTAACTCGAGATATACCATCGATATCCCCAAGACTCTCCAAAACACTCATAGAAGCGCAAAAATAAATAAATAATGGTTTGAATTATATCCTTCTTTGGAACTTCGGAGTTTTATTGTGCTTTTGCGCTCAATATGATGTAAAACTAGTATATCGTATCTTCCAAGGTCGAATTCATATGCAGTTTGCTCTATGTTACTTCAAAATCAGATCTAGCATGACCACTAGAAGGAAACAATTGAACATTTTTTTTTCCAGGCCAATTGTGATGCTAATTTATGTATGAGGTATTATATATGATATATGATGATGTTGATGATATATTAAATCATGTATAGCATATTTATGCAACTTTTCTTAGCAAAACATCTGGCATACATCACTTGTTAGATTTCCAAGATTGAAATAATCAGAGTCAAAGTTTATCCTTAATAAACATGGTTATAAAAGTTCTAGGCATTTCTTAGAATAAATTAAGTAGCTAGCAAAACATATTTAAAAAAAAAACCCGAAAATAAATCATCGTACCAGTACTTCAGATATAAATCGAGGTTGTCGGAATGGCCTGAATAGAAAGTACAAGATTCTGGTGACTACGATGATGAGGGTGGTCTGAAGTATGAAAAGAGGAAGGGAATACTCCAAAGGGTTGTCGCCGGACCATATGCCATTCGTGGTGATCATCGTCGGCGAGTAGCATACTAGGAAGGCGTCCAAGCCTGACGTACCCGTTGGATAGGACCCCATTAATGTTGCAAATTCTAATCAACTTTAAAGCTAGAAACAAACAAAAAAACACACAAAAAGAAGAAATTATAAGTTTGATTGGGGAAGGAGAAGATTATGATGATTTTTTTGTTCCGTCAACGTTGAAGAGAGGAATTAGTTAGTTCTGACGTTTTCTTATCCGTACATATTTGTCTTTGGTAAATGGTAATCCGACGTTTTAGAGGATCCTATTGGGGTGAAGTCAATATTTAGTGAAACGAGGAATATCCACCATTTTCTGATGAGTGGTCAATATGGACTTATGATTTTCGGCATTCAACCTAAGATTTTATTTGGTTTTTTTTGCTTACGTCCCACGACAAAAGATCCTAATTCAATTTCTGTCGTCACTATGTATATATTTCTATTAGTGCAATTCTAACGGAGTACCATTATATTTTTAGATCTGTCATTCCGTTAACGTTTTTCGTCAACATCTTTATTATTCTATTAACGGAGTTAATTAAATTAATATTATAATTAATAGTAAATTTTATGAATTCTACGTTGTATGATCTAAATTATCTAATAATCTCTTTAAGTCATTTTCCCAATCTGTCATCTTTCTCCTCTCTCTTCTCTTTAGACCATTCACAACAACATTTACAAAAATATTATCTTAATTTTCTTTCTCTGTCATGTCATTTTTCCACTTCGCAACATTCAACCACAATTTATTCTCTCCTTTTCTCAATCACAACATTCAATAAAAAAGTTTGTGTCAAATCAAAATCTTCTCTTATCTCCAACTCATTTCTCACCTTTTACAAATAAATATATATTATCATTTGACTTTTATATGTTAATTTTAATTATTAATAACCCTGACTATTAATGTTTCCTTTCTTAATTTTTTTCAAAATCGTTGTTAAACAAACATTTACAAATAGTTAATTTATTAGCTACAAGTTGATAATAGTAATTTCATAAACAAAACACGTTGAGATTACATTAACTATTATATATAATTAAACATTACAACAACTAAGAAGTAAATGATAAAGATATTTTTAATTATCACTCTACTCGTAGCGTTGCCAAATATTCTCAGTCAAACGTGTTTCCCTATCACGAACTTGATCTCTATTGTTCAAGTAAATATTAATATCGACAAAATGATTGGAAGAACATTCGAATTGTTGATTATCATATGTTGTTCTTCAAATTATTGCCTCGTGATTGAAACACTCCAAATGTGCGCTCCATATCCTTGCGCGTTGCTTGGTATTGAACAATCTAACTTTATACTGCTGGAAAAAATGTTATAACGTCGGATATTAAGTGGGTACAACGTCGGATTGACCACATTCGTTGACCGATGTGGTAGACCCCTTAATCAATTTAGGTCTAAAATCCAACGTGATAGTGGAGGTCTACCACGTCGGTTGCATAGAAAACCAACGCGTTAGACCCCTTAATCAATTTTTTTCTGTTTTTATACCTTAAAATGTCGATTTTATAGAAAACCAACGTTGTAGGGTGTCTACCACATCAATTTTAGAGGAAATCGACGTTGTAAGGTATAAAAACTGGAATAAAATACCCTACCACGTCAGTTTAAGAGAAAACCGACGTGGTAGATCCCCCAACGTCGATTTTCTAGAAAATCGACGTTGTAGTTTTTTTTTCTTCCGGTTACATGATCTTGTTATTAACCTAAATGGGGCTCTTGCCCCGCCAGAATTGCAAACAAAAGGTTTTACATAATAATATAGTATTGTAATAAAATTATAACTCACTATAAATCTTCTAACCCTGAAACGAAAAGCACGACCTACCATAATATTGCTGAAAGGTTTACAACCAAAGAGTCATTTAGTAGCTTACAAAATTACAGTAAACTATATTAGACAATATAGAAGTATCTGACATCGGAACATGTAGTTTTAGAGGTCCTTTACTACCACTTCTGATTTCATTAACTCCATCTACGATCTACTTCCACATAGTTCACAATTTACACCTACATTTCTTTGTAAACACCTTAAGAAACCGGAAATCATATTAACAATCCGTATGGTAACATGAAGAAGATTTCAATAAGCAAACTCACGCCAAACAAATATCAATCGTTATCATCCTCGCCCCGAACTCCACACCAATTGTAAGGTCATGCACGGGCTGGCACGATCTGAAGGAGAAGGCATGATTTCCCAACTCCTGCAAAGAAAAAGCAAACAACTTTAACTCCAAATCAAGCAAAGCCGAGTACCAAATCACAATCACCAACAGAATAACCAAAACCATTATTCGCAGAATCACTCAAACCACACACAATCACAATAAAACCAAACTCTTTTATCAAAATCACAAACTTAATTCAACATCCACATTTTATGTCCATTTACACGTAAAAATACTTTTTTTATTATAAAAACAATAATCAACCTAACTTCCTCTGAAAATCCAACCTTTCCGCAATTAGAAATCATACAGATTATCACATTGAAAATGGAAATAAATATTATAAGAAATAAGAGATAAATAAGAAGCAGATTTGGAAGATGGTTTGGGTACCCTCATCCTTCACAAGCTCCCTATAAAACCTCATCTCCTCCAAATCCGCGAGCTTCCGAAGCCGCTCCTTCAACTCCTCACTCTACAACCCAAAAAAACAATCAATTCCAACTCAAATCCCCCAAAGATCTTTCCCCTGGAAAAACACATTTTCCTTGGGCTTCGGGTTGTCGAACATGAAACCGCAACTAAAGAAGAGGTCGGGGACGCCGACCAGATGGATCTGAGGTGGTCGTAAAGGAGGGAGGGGAGGGAGGCGAGATCTGGGGTGGCAGTTGGGGTCAGGAAGAGGTTGCTGGGGTCGGGGAGAGGTCGGTTACTAGGGTTTATGTTTGTTGATATCCAGATTGGTGGGTTTCATTTTGGTTCACGTGGCTTATATCAAAAAAAATTCAACCCTTCCATGTCCAAGCCGACGTTGAAGACCACCCTACCACGTCAGTCCGGTAAAACCGACGTGGTAGGAGTATGAATTGTTTTTTTTTTGTTGAAAAAGAACCCTTCCACGTTGGTCTATTTAAACCCTGATGTGGAAGACCACCCTACCACGTCGGTTTACAAAACCGACGTGGTAGGGGTATGAATTGTTTTTTTGTATGTGTGTGAAAAAGAACCCTTCCACGTCGGTCTATTTAAAAACCGACGTGGAAGACCACCCTACCACGTCAGATTACTAAAACCGACGTTGTAGAGGGTTTAGAAATGTCTGATGTACTATGGATGATGTGGTAGACTGTGTTTTTCAGCAGTGTTAGGAATCTATGAAAGAATGATTAATTGGATGAATACGGTCCATTATGGATAAATATCATCTGTAAGATAGTATATTATATTGTAATGATGACCATTGACCATGTAATATCATCGATGAAACACATTAAGATTATTACACAAACCTGGTATGCCATATGCTAGAGAAAGAATGCCAAATTCATTTATCTTGTAATGCTACAACCTCAACGACAAGTGTTGTTTTGACACTTCGTCATTGATATTGTGTTTTTCATGCAGCTCGACAGTTTTTTCACTCTCAGTGCATGCAATCAATGTTGCCTATCGGGGAATTCACGGCACTCACCGATATCAAATCCGTCGGTGTAGGTCTTCTTAAATATTCATCACCAAATTAGGCAATGACACATTCAGTAAATTTTTACAGGGCATTTCTGGTTGTTTCTTCACTTAGTTGTAAGTATTCATTGACTATATCAGTTTTTGTGTCGTATGCTAATATTTGGATGACTCATGTGCATTTTTGTAGTGCTGATATTCCGAGTTTGTAAGTGGCATCAGGTTTTCTTTGAAATAATACAAAATGTCTTTTCCTCGTAGAAACTTACCCACTTCATTTCAGACACTCCAATTCTTCTCCATCGACCTTTTAACATATTTTTTTTCAGCAATGATATTATGGTTGGTCTGTCGTGCCAATTCATAGAAGTATTCTATCTTCTAAAGCTGATTTTTTTAACGGTATCACAACTAATGTCCAGGATTGAAGAAGTGAGAGTTTTATACTCCGCAGTACATCATGATTTTTTGGCTTGTGATAGTGGAATTGAGTTTCGTTGTGGATAAATCTATGCTTCATCATCGTCATGTTCCACTTCACTCTTTCCTTGTCAGCTTCAGCCATACAATGACTTGAACTCCCTTTGTAGTTCTACAGAAATTTCAGTAGTTCTACAGAAATTGATTTACGGTGTTTTACAATCGCATGCAAACAAAAAAAATCATTTTATTTTCAGGTGATGCGAGTTGGAGAGAATTTGCATCCAAAAGTTAGCTTTTGTGGGTCAGAGATGTTTGCCGTTTCACATTAACCATATTATAATCTAAAGAAACTGGTGGAATCTCTGACAAATGAATTGGGATTGAAATGGTTTCTAAATTTCTGTCAAGGTTGAAATGATTTCTCCTACTTATGGACTATCTGAAAAGCTAGAAATGACTGCATCTTCAGAGACATCGTACCATCTTCGCAAAGCCATGATGCAGGATATTTCACTCAATGCAGCGCCCTGGGTCTTCTTGCTTCAAACCAATTATCCAGCATGCCTTTCATTCGATGAGCTCCTAACCAAGAATCAGATCGCTATTGATGGTTGACTCCACCCCATCTTTTGGAGTTTGTCGAGAGATCTCTAATGGTAGAGAATCTAGGATATCATTATGTATTGTCGTGGAGATATATCGACGTAAAATATCATAACCTTTAATTGATAAAAAAAATTTGCTTTAAAAAAACAAAATTTGCTTATAGTGCCGAAACGGAATATATAAAAAAGGAGTGTGTGGATGAAACAAAGCGGGTTTTCCCAGTCCTATCCGGATCCCACCAACCGCCAAAACCCCAACCAACGATGACCGCCGCGTGGCTCCAAACCCCAATCTTCTCCTCCCCCTTCTCCCGCCGCCTCCTCCCCTCCATCCCTCTCCGCCTCTCCTCCTCCATGTCCGCCAGGCGCCGCTCTTCGCCCGAACCCTACGAGCTCGCCTCCGGTGAGTATCCCAATCGAATTTCCCTTTCCCGTTCTCGATTCCCGAGTTCTGAGATCGTCTCCGTTGCGCAGCCGAGGATGTGCGGTTCGAGCCGCCGCTGTGGATCGTCGAGTACCCCGACCCCAGGCTCAGGGCGAGGAACAAGCGCATCGGGAGTTTCGATGAGAATTTGAAGAAACTAGTCGAGGCGATGTTCGATGTTATGTACAAGTGAGTGGAACTGGAAATGGAACTTTTTTTGGTTTGCTTTCGATGGATGTTGTCTTTTGTCTTTATTGTTTTCGCGATTGGAAGTTCGGATGATTGACAGTAGAAGGAATAGTTGGATAGGAGACATTGGCTTAGAATCGAAATTTTAGGAAAATTTTAGCTTATCTTTCAACAACGGTGGTGATCTTAGTCTGACGTTTATATGCATTGAACGAGTGAAGTATGGAATTGGTCTTTATAATGATCTAGAAACTAAATTTTATAACTTCAAAATGCTTGAGTAGATGTATCTGTGAGAGTGAGTTCTGTCTAACATGGTACGTGTTTAATGTTTATAGTAGACTGATATTGAAGTCTATGGGATTTTCTTTGGGGTTGTGTGGCTGTCACTTGTCAGCAACGATAGTAAATAATGCAAAGACTACATTGGTTGATTAGATTTGGTTCTAATAGGTTCTCCTAGTGCAGTACCACAAAGCTAAGAATTAGTAATTGTGTTTTTAATTATTAAGGGTCTAACATCTTGGTACACGAGATTAACAGAGTATTTTCTTCATTCCTTTTTCGCTTTGATGGAAAAGGATAAAATTGGGAATTTATGAAATACAAATATCAATCATGACCGTTAGTAATGGAGATTTCATAGAGGGTAGGATTTCTTAGTCCATTATGTTAGGAACGATGACCCTCTAATCACAATCCAAATGCTCTATTAAATGTATAATTAAAATAAGTAAAAATAGAGCAAGCAAATCACAATTAGACTCCGACGATTTTTATAGATGTTCGATCACAACCACTATGATCTAATCATTTTCTCGAGTTCCGATCGATCTTCTGATCCTTACTCGAATATCTACTAATATCTTTGCTCCAGGTCGAAGATAAACACTCTACACCACAAGCCTTGCGAACACTCTCGTCTTACTTGATTTCGTCTCTTATGAGAGAGAGCTTCATCGTAGCTTTACAACTAGGGGTGTCAATGAATATTCGAATATCCGAGCATCCGTCTGTATCCGTATTCGAATTTGGACATTCGATACGAGAAAAAATATCTGAAAAATCGTATTTGTATCCAATCCGTAAAGTCATGAAGCGAATATGGTTATTGGTACATCCGATCAGTATAATATCCGATCCGGGATCGAATATCCGTAGTACAATATTCGTATTCATATCCGTATTATATATATAACTATCCTTTAAATTAATAATATATATAAGTTAGGTATTTTTCTATAAATTACCCAACTATATAAACTATTCTAAATTACTAACTCTAAAGTATCAGTGGATGCCCGAAATCGGAGAATCCGTCAGCGTCCGTATTCGTTTTATCCGAGAACCCGTCATCAGTAAAACCGTATTCGTATCCGAAACTTGAGGGGTGAATATGGATATTGTTGCATCCGATCCGAATAATATCCGTTTCGGAACTACATATCTGTATTTCAACATCCGTATCCATATTTGAAACCAAATAAAGTTATAAATGTGACTATGTATAAAAGTTGTCTAAGTGAAAATGAAAATTGTTAAAAGGTCTAAGTGAAAAATAAAATTTGTCTAAGTGAAAATTTATGTTTACGGATGCGGATATTATCCGTATCCGCTCCGGCTCCGAATCCGTCATATATCCGAACGGATATAGACTTTTCATATCCGCAAATAATCCGTATCCAAATCCGTAAATTTCATGCGGATATGAATATAGATATACCTATATCCGATCTGTATCCGATCCGTTGACACCCCTATTTACAACACTTGATGATTCTTGGATGTTGAAGTTGGAATCGCTAACACTCTAGACTTAATCATACTTGGATATGATGAGAATTAATACACAAATGATGAAATTTGACTTTGAGTGTAAGAAAATGAGAACTTGAAGAGTTTGATGTTTGGATACAAATGATAGGAATATAGAGATGTGTCTTTTTTGTATAAAATTCATATATGAACTCTTATTTATAAGGCTTCAATAATGATCAAAAAATAAATAAATTTATAAGACTTCAAGTTCTACCAGCCGTTTGGAAAAGTCTATGAGATATTAACCAAACGAAGAGATGAGATTACCTAAGCTCGGGTAGAAATCTACACAGGTCGACTGTTTCAAAAACGATTGTCTGAAATAAAGAATTGACTTAGTCAAAATTAAGTTTTGGTTGACCAAATAAGGTTCGGATAACCGATCATCAACTTCTAGTAACTTTTGTCGAATTTCATTTGATTTAATTTTGGTTGACCGAATTGGGTTTGGTTGATCGATCCAAAATAATAGCAAGGATTTAATCGATTCTTGTCACAAGATTTCGGATGTCCGGATAAATAGTTTGTCTTTTAGCGCCAACAGATGAAAACACATATCAGTTGTGGGTCCGACGACTATATTGACATGAGAAAAGAATCGTTGCGCACCAGAGGCTAAGGAGTAAACAATTAACCGATAGAAAATTGGTCGTCCAAAAATTGACAAGGCAAATGGATACTAAGACAAAATACATGTGTGACCGTTGGAGTCAAATACAAAACCGGTCCAAGGGTATTCGGTTGTCCGAGTGGACAATTCTAGTGAGGATTCTAACGGCTATTGTTTGGTCACCCGTTAGGTGTTCGGTCGTCCGAATTATGCTGTGACAAAATCCTAATGCTTAAGTTTACATTTGATTCTATGGACTCAAAAATGAAAAATTACAACTTGGTCCAAAACTTTGTTACAATTTTGTGTCTTTGTTCCAATACTTTCTTGATAATCATGATCAACTATTAAGATGATTTACACACATACAAGTACACATGTAATCATGTTTGTCCATTTTGATTAAATAAGTTGATTGATTAAGATTAATTTGATTAACCATCAAAATTAATATAGATAAATGCCTAAAATCCAACACCTTCTCCATTGTTCAAAACAATTTGAGTTTTATCTAGTCCACTTGTTCTTTCTTAATTGATGTACCAAGCTATCTGCAGGTACTTTAGTGTTTCTTGATCATTTTGATCTTTCATCTGGAATTGGCAATATCCTTTTTGAGTTTTAATAAAATAAAAAAAACTATCATTGCATTTCTCTGTCCTCATTATTTTCTGTTTGACCTCTCAATACTGCACGCCCTATGTTTGTGGAAATGCTTCTTATCTTTGGTTTGGTTAAACAATTCTCAATATTATGCAGGACTGATGGAATTGGGCTCTCAGCTCCTCAAGTTGGCATGAATATACACTTAATGGTGTTTAATTCTGCTGGAGTACGTGGTGAAGGAGAAGAAGTTGTACTTGCTAATCCAAAAAAAATCAAACTGTCAAAAAATATGGATTTCTTTGAGGAGGGCTGCTTATCATTTCCTGGAATTTATGGGGAAGTAGAGGTTTGATCTATGTTAACATTTTCATTAATTTTATGGTTGTTTTTCTGTTTGCATGTAGTGGAACAGATACACATATGCCATCATGTCTAACACCTATGTTGCTTTTGTGTGCTTAGACATAATTTTTGATATTAGACACAATTAATTGATCTTTTTTATCCTAATTATTATTTGTAATGGTATCAAAGTGGCTTTCTTAGCTCAAGCTTGCATGTGATTGCATTTGTGCACTCAACACCTTACATGCCACAGGAAATGCTCAGACAAGGGTTTATTTTGTCAGATAAAGCTGTTTTGTTTCAAGATAAGTGAGTTCCAAATACTTCTGAAATAATGGTAGTCTAGCTTATCACATGCATGATTTTTTTTTGGGTGCATTTTTCCCGTTCCACCCTTCGGTCTTCACTTTGCGCTACATTGCTATTCTGGTCTCTGGACCATATAACTGGTGATTTTGCAGCATATTCAATGCTTAATGTGTGCGGTGCCTTGCTGTAATATTTAAATACATTCTTACTGCGCCTGGAGAAAAGGAGCATCATTTGATCAAACATACCCAAGCAGACAGAGAAAAACTGAGGCAAAATATGAATCATCGATATCACCACTAATATTAGTTTCATCAGATTCAGAAGGCACCGGCTTTTAAAAGCTCGGTGAGAGAGGGGGGCGGGGGTATAGGCCATTAAAACTACAATCCTTGGATCTCTTAAAGGGTGCTCGTGTCTAATAACTTGGTACATGCTCAGTGAAGTATTAATATTTTCAATTTGCAGACGCACCAAGAATGTTCTACAGGCTCCTCCTGAGTTGTGCCTTAACCATCATGCGTCTAGTACTAACACCTCCATGGACCTTTCTTGACATATTAACTTTTGAAGTGGTAGATATTCTGATGTCCAATTTGTATATTTAAGTTGACCATGGAATTGTCATCGATTGTTCCAATGGATTTTAGTGCCTATTTACTGTTTCCTGGAAAACCTCTTAAACATTGTAATTGTTTTATGCAGTTTTGACTTGACCGTGATGGATACACTTGTTGATGCATCTGTAGTTTTAGAGCCTCTATGCTGGATGAATGATTTTTCCCATTTACTTATGGTTGCTTATGCAGAGACCAGCATCTGTCAAGGTTGAGGCTCGAGATATTGCTGGTGCTAAGTTTACTCTGAGTTTGTCTGGCCTACCAGCACGTGTTTTCCAGCATGAATACGACCATTTGCAGGTTTATTTGTGGGGCCTATACATAACTATTATTTCTTTTAAATTTCTGTTTTATGAAATGTCTCTATACTGGAGTTCGAACAATCAGCTCGAGCCACTTCCTAAGTAGTTAAATAAGCGGAGGATGCTTCATGGTATATGCTATTTGCAACTCTAGATTTTTTTCAATTTACGTACATATGCAAGGCCTTTCTTTTCTGAACAGTGATAAAAAGACGTTTCACCGATTAATAAGGACTAAAACTGTATGGAGAAAATGTCTTATTAGAATTAAAATGACCTCCATCTATCTATCTATCTATATGTGTGTGTGTTATATAATATATATATATATATATATATATATATATATTATGTGTTATACTATTGTTTGTCATTTCAATCGAATAATGGATCCAAATTGATATATATTTTTTTATTATTTGAAAACGTAATTAGGTATGTTATTTATTTTTGTATGGTGTGATTTACAAGTACCATCTATGGAATACCTGTGCGTATGAACATCAGTTGGGAGTGCTTCCCATAAGTTAGACACTTATCAAGTAATCAACCAAAATTGGAGAACAAGGGTTTTCCACCAGGAGTCCTCCTGAGTCATTTTTTTTGGTGTTAAGACAAGTTTTCGAAGTTCTATTTTTCATGATGTAGCAATGAATTTTCATGCTAATGCGGGTCGGCATCCATCCATTGGCCCCTTGGATTTGCTAGTGCAATTTTAAACCACATTTGACTACTTCTACCTTGTGTGGGAACTACATTACCCCATGTTTTTCACTCATCCATCTCTCAAAAGTAAGATTCTAACCCATCTTGGATGCTGGAAGTTCCAATCAGATCGCAGTAAGGAACACCACCACTCTTTGTGCAAGAAACCATTTCCTTCGGAAGTATTGGAATTTTCAATTATCAATATATCGTGGCTTCAGAGGAAAGGAATATTCATTTCTAATGATCAGCACTCATGGAAAATATGTAACTGTATATATTATACAGGAGCATCCTCAAAATAAGCATCATTCTGTTTTGTGCTTTTATGTTCTTTTCTGGATATTTTCTCAATTGGTTTCGACAATATAAAACAGGGAACCTTATTCTTCGAGAGAATGGATGATGATGTGCTTGACAATGTACGTTCACAGCTACAGGTCAGTCCTGAAGATTCAATGGTTACCTACATTTTGCTTCTATGCAACTAATGTATGCAATGGTACCAGAGCTTTTCTAGATCTCATAATGGTCCCATATTATTTTTTATAGGAAATCAACCAAAAACATTTGAGCATTCACTTTCTGAAAACTCTGAAAAACAATTATGAATTAACGTTTGAATTTCAAAAGGCTTTGGTTTAAGTGGAAACCGAAATTGTTTCTCTACAACCACTACTGGCCATCTTATCTTCAGAATTTTGTAATATTAAATGCATTTGGTTTCCTTAATAATTTCCTTCTATATCTATCTGTTTTCCTTTGTTTTGGGTGGTAATGGTGACATAACTGTATGTGTGTTGCCTTTCTCTCATTTCCTGTCCTGATAAACTGAGACCTATTCATTATGACATGATTCTCCCTCCGATATTGTTACAATTGTCCCCAATAATCTCTCTCTCTCTCTCTCTCTCTCTCTCTCTCTCCCTCCCTCCCTCCCTCACACACACACACACACAACTGGCTGGGTCAAACAGGTATTTAAGGTAAAAAAAACTCTTAGGTCTTGTCCTGTGGTAATTCTGGAAAGCAGAGGAAATTTGGCTTTCCTTTACTTCTGAACTCCGCTTTCTCAACCCATTAACGTTCCAGATATGCATATGGAGCCGAACAGAGATCCTTGATAGTACTTTCCTCTTATGGCTGTACTCCATGACGACATCTAGTTGAAGGGATTGACGCACATCAATTTGGGCCATTGGTCAGAGAGTTGTATAAGTCCATTCATAAAGCCACTCTTATATTTCTTGTAGTTGGTTAGCTTGAATGTATTTGTTGTTATTGTCATCTAGAACTTGTGGAAACAATTGCATTTAACTTTTTACTGTTTTAGTGCTTAAATGTAAATTAATCACTTGGGAATTAGAATAGGAGACTGGAAAAGAAGGCTGACTTAAAATTTTCGGGATACATACCTCTCATAATCTTAAAATGGAATTATTGTGACAGAATATAATATTGCTGTAGTGCCAACTACAACAACAACAAAGTTTTTAGTCCCAAACATAGTATTAGCTTAATATTATCCAGGCAAGGTGAGCCTGTGAGATACAAAACCCTTTTATGATCTATCAAAGACAATGTCACAGCTACCAAGAATTTACCAATTAATGTTCCAAACTGTTGACATCATTTGATTGGTCAAATATTATAATTCTAAAACAAGGTTCTTTCTCTTGGTTGATTTATGAATTTATCAACTATTTTGCCTGCTAACACTGAAGTGAAACAGAGGGACCCTTTATGGGATGGCTCTGTTTGGTGTTTTAGTCCTATTTATCTTGACACACCAGTTTCAAATGCTGATGGTGATTTTGTCAGGCTGTTCTTTTATCACCTTTTCTTGGTGTATATACTATTTCATTGATGGAAGATATTAGCTCGTGCAAGCCTGCCATTAGGAAAAGTTGAAATATTCTGCTGTTTTATTTGTTCAATCTGCCTATGGATATCAATGTATGGTTCTGTTTTTCACAATCATGACAGGCTCTAGAAAAGAAATACGAGGATCAGACTGGACTGTCAAGCCCTGAAAAAATTGTCAATTACAAGCAAAGAAAGGTGCCCGTTGGTTTTGCAAAACCATGATTTGTAGCATTATGGTGAAGACAATGTAAGACTTTAGTAGCTTTGCACAACATATTTGTTTATATTTTTTATTCCAAGATGATAGAAACATTTCTCTGATGTAAGCTATTTATTTCCAGTCTACACATTTGCTGAGTGGATGAAAACTGAAATATGCTGGTCTGGGTGGCCAACCCAGAACAAGTTTCTAACATGAAAGCTTTCATCTTGAAGATTGCTTCTTGCTTCGTGGTGACAGTTCACAGAAGTTCAGGAGGTTGGTGCATTGACAAATATAACTTGAAAACACTTACGGAAGTTTTTTCAGGTTGCCTGAAGTCCAAAGAGTATTTTTATATAAGAATATTATTATTGTTGTTGTTAGAAACTTTTTTTTCCCGGTGGAATGTGTGTCCTGCATTCAGGATGTTTTCTTGTAAACTGGCTTGGTTGTAGCCCTGTAGGTTTATAGCCATGTTATAAATTTTAAATTAGACATTCGATTCAAATGTAATAGATGATTTTGTTTTTGGATCAATATTAAACAGCCTTTCATATTGTTTATTATGAATCAGCAAAAAATATAATATAATTTATCGCATAGAAATGAGCATATGTAGCTGTCGATGTTCACTTGTCAGCTGATACTATATCCTCTCTTTTAATTTTTTGATTCATCTTCATCAAGAATTTAGTTTTTGAAATATCTTAAATTCTAAAATTGCTACTTCCTAGTAGGTCATTCCAATCAGACAAAAATGAGATGCATAAATTAAATTAGTTGTTTTAAGACTTTTTTGTATATATTATATTGATATTTATGCATACTAATTGTGTTTTTTTATCTCAATATTATCATTTCAATATTACCACCACATATTTTACATGTTTCTAATTGCTTTGTTGGATAGTTGCATATACTTTGGCCTAAATCCATAATTGAATTAATTCAAGTGTCAAATTCTACTTGGTAAGGTTTTTTTTTCCAAATACAAACAAAGTTCAACTTTGGAAAGGAATATTTGGACTATCAGTTACCATTCGGATCCGTACTTCTGAAAATATGTTGTACTTTTATAATATTTGACTTTGCTTGTAATGTGTGATTTTACATTGACAGCATAAAAAAAACATGCAAACATTCACATGTTTAAAAAACTTCCAATGATTGGCGCATCTAAGTTTCATACTAATACAATGGTCTCCATTCTTTCAAATTCACATGTATCATAGCCATCTCAGATCATCTGAAATGCCCGATGTATACAGTACTCTTAACCAACTCATATCAGGAACTCTTGTGTAGTGCTGCTATATGATAAATCAATTTAATATCATTTGTATATGGGCACATCAAGGTTGTGCAATGCAGTGTTGTCCATTTGATACAGAAGTGAGAATTTTTAGACTAGTTATTTGATGGCTTTCCTGACTGCAAACATGCAATTGGTGGAAGGATCGGAGGGCTCAGTTGCCCATACGCCTGCCAGCAGAATGGTCCATTTATGTGATGATGGGGTGTCTTCACTGGCTTGAGCTCTATATTTGTCAAGCTGATGTCCCTGCATGGGATCTTATTACTGCATGCTAGATGCACAGGTTTTCTAGTGTAAGTCCCTTTAATGTTCTCATAAGATACGTCAGACAACTTCACAGCTGCAGATTGGTTCTTGCAGGAGCTCTTGTCACAATAGTATTGATTTATCATAATGGGTGTCCGCACCTTGTCTACCTTAATATTTGAAAATTTTATGTTATTGACGGAACCTGAGCCACCCTGCAATTGAGAAGATTCATCTGTTGAATCATAGTTCAGAGTAAGAACAATGGTAACAAATTTGATTGTTATACCTGCCAAGTTTTTATTCTAACTCCCCACATTGTCCTCTTGAACGTAATATCTTTCACAGTGACATTTGACACAGTTGCTTTTGTTTTTTCTTTCCCAAGGCCTCCGATGCTGATGCCATGACCTGGCCCGCAGTTGACATGGTGTATGTTGATGTTTGAGCATCCTGTTTGTATGGAAACACAATCATCACCTGGATGACACATGTTAGTGAAAGGATTATTCTGCAATGTTAACTAGTGAAGCTAATTGAGCAGTAAGCGTACCACAGCTGAGCTGGTTATGATGAATAACTGTGTTCTGAGAATTTTGGAGGTGTATACAATCAGTGTTTGGACTGGAGCCAGGGGATGAAACCTTTATATTGAAAACTTCCACACCATTGCATCTATCAAATTTCAGATGGGCTTTGGGACTGTTTCGTATTGTTATACCAGAGACACTTACACCATGGCTCTTGTAGAATCTAAGTGCCTGCAGCAGATAGATTTTGAGGCCACTATAGATGAGAGGATAGACATCGGCAGGCAACATATGATAGATGAGAGCCATTTGAGATCTTACTGTTGGTCTCTTGTGTGACATCTTTCCATGATGGAAGTCATATATCTGTTTTCGAGGAAACATTAGTAGCTGGTTATTATTTTCTTTATCAGAAAACATGTTTATTGTCTTGTTTGAGAATTCTTACAGGAGAAATTGGCTTGTGTAGAAATTTGGAGGTATCCCACCAAACTGCTCCCTGGCCTTCTATAACACCGTTCCCTTGGATGGTTATGTCCTTCAAGTACTTGAACTGTATCCAATGCAACAGACCTGAACCCCAGATTTCGGAACTTATTGGAGCAACTATGATGCCATCTAACTGCAAGTATCAGGTGATCATATTATTACGTGTTTGATTTGTATGTTAGTTGATATGATACCGATATGAGAATGTTAGTATTATTGATTATAATTAATATGATGGACAGGACTTGATTGATCTGCCTAATGGTACCATATCAATAACTTGCCTGGACAACAATATTGGATTGGCAGTGGTGACCGAAAAATGAGATAGGGCCGATAAGGAATTCATTATTTGCTGGCACTAGCAGTTTTGATGCCTTCGCTCTGCACGCAGCTGCCCATGCTGCTTGGAAAGCCTGCAATTCATTTCCCTGATTAGATTTGCATATTCGGTAGTCTCACTATTTCTCATGATACATGGCAGCAGGACATTTCGTTTTTAGAATATGGAACTGCTATTACCTCAGTGTTGTCATAGACACCGTCACCTTTTGCTCCAAAATCCAAAACATCAAAAACATCACCATCTGGTTTCTGACTGGGACTGGGCTTTGGTTTCGACTTCGGACATGGACTTGGTCTACGATGGTGGTGATTGTGGTGACGATGGTTGTGTTTGTGGTGACCATGTTGACTCTTCTTTTCTTCAGACAGTAAGTCACCTTTGCTTCTTGATTTCCAATGGTTGTCCCTCGAAATGCAAGTGGAAAAGTTGGCAAACATGAGAACAATAATGAGGACAATGCTACATGCCATCTCTTTGTGACTGGAACCTCTCATCTTTGTTTCTGTAAACTGTCCCTGCTCTTGTTTTCTATAAAAGATGATTCTTGGTGCTTATATAGCTTCAGGTTGCATTGCTGACACCCCCTACCCTCAAGCTGCACCCGTGAGGCTGTGACCCACTTGACACTGCCGTGATAAGCAAAGTGGTTGCTGATATCCGCAAGGAAGATAATGTCTCATACATTCTTCCAATCCTCTCCTCTCCTCTCAATTGCAATTTTAAAAGTTTCCATTGATTACGTGATTCTGGTTTGTTCGTTCTACCTTATTTTGTCGTTTACATTTAAATATGTAGATGGTGCCAACAATTGGCATCTTAGTCCTTCAATTGCACTCTACAAATTGGTGCCATAACACTAACTTTCTAGGAACATGATATTGGATATTTTGGATTAGGAACCATGAAAAGCTATAGATTTCAACATGCACGTGAAGTTATGATTTCTTCACCTTGATTTTTTTTTGGATACTTGTCTTCCAATTAAATTTGATTCAGAGAATCGACAGAAGTGTAAGAAAAGAACAGAATTGGCATTTAGGTAGTTGCACTTACATGTGCCTTGAGCTCGCCAGTGTCCAAGGTTACAGACAACCACTATAGGCAAATATAATATTTTGCTTCTGGTCAGTGATTATTTAATCAGCAAAACAGGAAAACAACTTATACCCGTGATTGAAGTACAACAATGCCAGATACTTTGATGTCTTTTAGATGAACGCAATTACCGGCCAGGAAAAAAAATAACTTAAGAAAGGTAAGCAAGTATACATTGTTTTAGAGAGTAATTGCACTTGATCATAATTAAATGGAAGAAAATCAACCTAGTAATGAGGTAGTTTGATTAGTATGAGAAACGATCTATCTGAAAGTTATGTTGGATTTTCAACACCAATGTGTAGGTTTTATTTCCAAACCATATTGAATTTGTTTTTATTTTTTACTCTGAAATTTTGATTCAAATCATATGTAGAGTTTATAACTTGGAATTTTCCAGATATTGATGAAGCTATTTCTTCTTAATGTCGGCCTGAGAAATGATTTTAGGAGGATGTTCCTGAATACATTCTGTCTGAAATAAAAATAGGACATAAATTGTTTCTAATGGCCCCAAAAGCATTTCTTGTTGTTGCTTCCAGCACCAAACTAGTTATGATATCAGCAGCTTCCTCTAAAGTCTAAACGTCTGAGTGTTTTTTTTTAAACTACTAATGTCAGTCCCAGAGCTAAGTTGATAAGATGAATTTTATTTTGTTTTCTTATTAATATTTAAGTATCAGTTTAATAGGTCATTCGTGAATGATACAAATGCTATGCACTTCTCTGTCATTGTCATCTATTTCCATTGGTTTCTTGGCCATTGATCTTTTTTACTTATTATAAGTTGTTTTTCAGGTTGAAGAGAACGACAAAGTTTGCACGCTAATCTAACTCATATTTCTTTTATAATCTAAATGAGACCTGTGGGATTGAGTGAGTGTGAGAAAACACTTCTCCATAGGTGGTAAGTCTAACAGTATCTGTCGGAGTCTATGTTTGTTCGTTGCATATTTCGGCCCTTTCCAGTTCCCGTTGGAGTTAAGAAACCGGCACACACGTACAAAAAGTCCCTTCTCCCATGTTTTAGGGCGCCATGATTTTTGGATTTGTATGGTTTATCATCTTACATTCTCTACCAATACGATATGCTTATTCATGAAGTCACCACGTTCCTTCAGCTTAGGTATGTGTCTTATTATTTTGTAAGTATCATATTTCATCAGCTCTTATTCTCTGAACGTAATTACTTCTGACAAAATCTTTAGTCTTAGATTATGCTTCTTATTTTGCATTTTTGATGAGTCTGCTTACTCTATTCCTCCTTTGTTTAAGCTTTGAGGCTTTTGGACTTTACCAGAATGATTCCCTAGCAAGCGGCACATAACCTTCCGGTGACCTGATCCAGGATTTCACGGATCCATACGTCATCGAAGTGTTCACGGGCGTAAATGTTATTACTTGTTTCCCAATAATCTCGTAATTGGTGTTCATATGGCAAGTCTGTTGCTGTGAAATTTGATTGGTCTATTTACTCTATTACTTCATAAAAAATTAAACACTTAAGTGAATGTTAGCGGATCAAATTCCATTATAGAGTATTATATACATCTTGAGTTAACAATATTAAACTAATTACTCAACACTTATTCACACACGTGATCGTGATTATTTTCTCTGTGTCAATACATGAATGATATGAGTTGTAGTGGACCTCATAGGTCGATCGATCCGTTCTAATATCATGTAAAATTTGATTTGTTCGCTATTTCAACAAAACTTAAACATTTAGGTGAATAATAATTGATTCTAACTTGTTACATACATCTTGCGTTTAAAAACGACTACCTTTCCAAACTTACTTCTCTTTATTCTTTAACATGCAAACAATGCCCTGTCCTGTCGACATTGAAGGATTCTGAATTCTGGTGTCACCCCACTGCACGGACACTATCTGATCTTATCGGCAATTGGAATATATTTTTTAATTAAAAAAATTCAATTGGAATGGTAGTGACCAAGCTAAGGGAACATTCCATTAAGAGACATCTACGATCTACAGCACTTACTCTGCGTTTTCGTTTCTTTAAAGGGATCATTAACCTCACGAAAAGCATTTAGTTATAAGATAATAATGGCCGGTGATGTAATAGTTTTTCTTCTTCTAAGTGCATTTTTTTCTTCTTCCAAGTGCTTGGTGAATTTACTAACACTAGTTAAACGTAAATTTACCAACGTAATTTTCTAAAAATAACGATGTCATGAAATATATAAAAAATGCGCAACTTACTTAAGTCCCACAACCACAAGACCGAGACAGACTTTTGACCTGCCTATGACATAATTCATTAGCAGTGCATTAGCGCACAAGATATGGGCCGATTAGTGTTGGTCATATGATATTTTAATTAGACTGGAGTACTAAAATTAACCTAACCAATTGAAATCATTGGTGGAAAATTCTAAGCCATGCTCACATCTATAGTAGTGTCGATGTACGGATTTGGATCTGTATTTCAGGAAACCTCAGAGGCGTTAATTCCCGATCCAACCCCAAGCCGAAGGTCTGATCCATTATAATGATTTGATTATTTGATGCTCTTTCTTGAGACTCAACAATGAGTACAGAGACTGGGGGTGCAGACGGATTACGAGGGAAATTGAATTTAGATTCCGGTTGATTCCGGAAAAGAGATTGTGTTACTGAGGGTTGGATTCCGTAGTATGTATAAATTTTTCTTTGAGTTTTCCATCGGTTTAAGGTCGGAAAATCACGAAAATTGAATTTTTTCGGTCGACTGTCAATCATTCGGTCCACCGAAATGATTGTAATGGACGACCGAACAAATTTCGGTCCACCGATCTCGTAACTTGAATGACCAGTTCGGATGACCGAAATTAGTTCGGTAGTCCGTTTACATTCGCTCAGAGAAATTACTAGAATTCTCATTTCGGTTGTCCGTTTTTGCTATCCAAACTGTTGAAATTTCTACATTGTGTTTGGTTTTCAGTGTGCTTCATTGAGCGAGACCCCCAATCTACCCGTTAGAGTGGGCATAAGGAATATGAGCAAACAACAGAATTTCTCATTCCCAAATCACTTTCCGACACATGCACAAACAACATAATTCAGTCAAAAGAAAATTGTTTTTCCAGTGGATTTTGTTTTCCTCTGCTTTCCGATTGACTCTAAAAATCACTTTCCGACACTTTCACGCCACTAACACCCCCTAAGTCTAATCTAAGTCTTGGTTATTTTTTATGTTTGTTTGTAATTATGCGGTGAGAAAAATAAATTATATAGGAAAAGTGCATTGTAATTCATGCACGAGATATCGTGCTCTGGAATACGTGTATGTCATTATTTTATAAGAACGGTTGTAGGTTTATAGTTGTTTGGGATTGTATAATGCATTATCACGACGGTGTATGTTATTAGAGCTATGTTTAGAAAATCATCTCGTTTATTCAAATCTTCACATTGGTCATGCCTAAATGTTGTCCTCGTGCAAATAGAGAAATATTGTCTTAGTGAGAATGTGAGATGTTCTGATGCGGTTTTCCTTTCCTAACTTTTCTTTAAATCAAATCAACTCATGTATTTTGTCAAAAGGTACTCATCTTTTTGATTAAAAAACCGTAAATCTATGCAACATAACTGTGCAGGCGTGCTGCCAAAGTAAACCAGACTTGAGCTAACTCACTGGTTGAGGCGGATCAAGCTTTTTGGGGGTGGGGGGAGGGGGACTAAAATTTCGAACTAAAAGACAACAAAAACGCATACAATTTAACGATTTCATCGTAAAATCACAAAAATATCCCCAAAATCCCAATCCTAAACTAAATCAAACCAAAATATCCCAATCGTAAACTAAATCTGCTTGGTTGCCCGTGTTAGCGTTAGAGGCGTTTCCGTTGAGATTTTTTGTGCTTTTGTCCCAACGCAAAAAAAATCCGTTGACAGTAGGATTTTTATAGTGTAAAATTGCGTTGAAGTGAAAGCGCATAGGAATGTAGAGTTGAGGCGTTTGGGGGTATTTCTATTTAAGTCCCAACGCAGCGTTGGGACTGCTTTTTGTTTTTGGGTGTCATCGCGACTTTGCGTTTAACCCAACGCAACACACTCATGCTCCCAAACAATCCCAAGAGCACATCAATATGCATAGTTACACTCGTAAGTATATATGTTTTTAATGCTCCTCCACATGTAGCACGTCGATGAGGGAGGAATAAGGAAAAAATTTCAAAATAATCAAAAAAAAAATAAAAAATTGGAAAAATATGCACTTCAGAAACTTAATTGGCAAAATATGCACATTGAAAAACGGCATCACAGGTGCCGTTTTCATTAAGTAAAAACGGCTACAGTGCCGTTTTTACCCTTAATGAAAACGGCATCAGTGATGCCGTTTTTACTTGGGCAAATTTTTTCTTGGTTTCGAGATGTCGTTTTTATTTAATACATGTTGAACTAGAAACGGGTCGGTCGGTCGGGGGATTTAATGAGTTTTTGGCAAGTGACGAAGATTCAAAAATTTCCAGATCAAACAATTTGAAGATCCAAAAAAATTCCAGGGGGCGCTGCCCCCTTGCAACCCCCGCCACCTCGCCGCTCGCTCACCGGGGAGCGAGACCCCCAACCGACCGACCCGTTTCTAGTTCAACATGTATTAAATAAAAACGACATCTCGAAACCAAGAAAAAATTTGCCCAAGTAAAAACGGCATCACTGATGCCATTTTCATTAAGGGTAAAAACAGCATCTACAGTGCCGTTTTTACTTAATGAAAACGGCACCTGTGGTACCGTTTTTCAATGTGCATACTTTGTCAATTAAGTTTCTGAAGTGCATATTTTTCCAATTTTTTAATTTTTTTTGATTATTTTGAAATTTTTTTCCGAGGAATAACTCAAAGATTTTTGAGATGTAAATATAAATATATACATATACATATATATATATGGGTCAAGCTCTAGTGAGTTCATGGCTCATCAAATTTAGTTTTAAGTTCCCTACAATCTCACCGTTTGATCTTATTTACAGTTAATCTCATCATTCATTAGCATAACCGTTTTTTTCTTAATCTACCTTACAATTTGAAATAAGTGGTGGATATTGTGAGGACTTAATTTAGAAAAATTGAGTCATGAGCTCACTAGAGAATTTATATATATATATATATATATATATATATATATATATATATATATATATATATTTGAGTTTCTCTGGTCAAGTCGATCGGTTCGTTTCAGTATCGTGTTCGTTATGTTTTTAACTCTTTTTAAAATTATCATTTTTGTTGGTTATTAGTGAACCCAATTTTGAGGACTTGATAAATTGATATTATGATCGTATAACTTACGTTGTGACCTTCTTAATATGATGTAATTAATACCAATGATGACATGAAAACATGAGAGAATCAAAAGGTCATTTTATATCATTTTAGGCGGACCACATATAAAGTTTCGTTTACATGGACCGACAAAACATGAAGTTTCGTTACGAAAACCATAAGGTGATAGCTAGAAATATTTGTATTCATAATGTCTCCGTACAAACATTATTAGGACTGCAAAATATAATCATATTGATCATTACATCGTCAGTAGGTCAAATTTAGAACTTAATCAACACAAGCGACCTAACGAATCACAACACCATCACCAAATTCATATCACTCACAACGAATATTCACTTCAAATGATACTATAACCTCGTTAGCATACGTGAACTGACAAAAATGTTATGATGTAATTTTATAGGATCCTGATGATAATTTATCTGGTCCTCGGAACTGGATTCGGTAACAACCAATAAAAAGAAAAATGACTATCTTAAAAAATGTTTAGAACATAGAAAATATGGTAGTGAGACGAATCAACTTGTTGAGAATAACTCAAATATATGTTTACATCCCTCGTAAATGTTTTATAGAACTCTAAATAGGAGATTGAAACAAAAGGTTTGATTTGACTTGTAATAACGAGCAATCAAATTTGTTTTTTGGTAGAGTTACGGGCAATCATCTACATCATCTTAGATCCATTGCACGAACTAGGTGTCTAGCTTTTGTCACTCTCCAAATTATACTTGATGGTGGGTACAAATATGGTAGAGTGCGTGTTCTATTCACAACAATTCATTTTTAACTTCTATATATGTTTGATACCTTATATCTAAACGTAAGTTGTCTCAACAAATCATTTTAGAGTTTAGATGTTAGGATTTAGGTTTTGTGGTTGTCCAAGTAGATTATGTTTATGGTTGTCCAACTTTACCAAACACCTACACATTGATTAAATTTACTCCAGTATATCATAATTGTTTTGAATGTGTTGTTGTTTGCCTTGAATATGTGATTAAAGTATTCGTGGAATAAAACAGAGGTTCGGTCGACCGGAAGGAGTGTTTCGGTCGACCGGATGTGTGTTTTGATTTGTCCTGCAAAATTGCATGTCCATTTTCGGTCGACCGGAACTTAGGATTCGGTCGACCGGGCACACACGAGAAGTTGGGCAAAAGTGCCTGTTGGTTTTCGGTCGACCGGAACTTAAGTGATTCGGTCGACCGAGTATGCACTCGAGCAAGCAAGAAAAATTATTGTCGTTTTTCGGTCGACCAGTACTTTAGTTTCGGTCGACTGGTAAAAGCTGGTTTGCGATACGGTTAGAAGATCGGTCGACCGAAGCACCCGTTCGGTCGACCGTTTGACTCAGTTTCTACTCACGTTTTGCACATTTCTCCACGCGATTTTGGTGCAACTTATACTTGTTTTTGATCTACTATATAAAGGCAATTTCGTCCCATTTTGTTTAGATGAGAGATTAAGATTAATTTCTATTGTCTACTTTGTGTTCTTGAGAGAAAAGAGAGAGAGCATCATTGTTGATTCAGTGGGAGCAATTTAGCCGGGTATTCTCGCCGGTTGTTCGTGTCTCCTGTAAGCATCTCCTTGTAATACGTTTCTCTATAGTAGATTTGGAGTTGTGTCGTCCGTGGTTTTTCCCGTATTGGGTTTCCACGTTAAATCTTGCGTGTTTTGTGTGGTTTGATTTTGGATTTGCATTTGTTCTTAATTTCCGTCAATTGGATTTGTTATTTTGATTCCACTGCGTATTTGGGATTGATTTTAATCCTTAACAACTGGTATCAGAGCTTTTTGGTGCGAATTTTGGGGTTTTCATGACAAATCATTGGAAGATTGAGAAGTTGAGCCGAGATGTGAATTTCGGCTTGTGACAAGTCAAGATGCACGCAATCCTGGTGCAGCAAGAGGTGGAGGACGTTCTTGAGGGCATGAACAAGTTGCCGAAAGAAATGTCCGAACAAGACAGATTGAAGCTTGATCGAAAGGCGATGTCAACTATTAAGTTGTTGTTGTCTGACGAAGTTCTGAGAGAAGTGTTGAAAGAGAAGACGACTGCAAGTATGTGGAAGAAACTAGAGGAAGTCTACATGAAGAACTCACTTGCGAGCCGGATTATCTTGAAGAAGAAGTTGTTCCTATTCAAGATGAAGTCGGGTATCTCCCTTCAGCAACACTTGGATGATTTCAATACAATCATCATGGATTTAGAGAAAGTGGAAGCAAGATTTTCTGATGAGGATCATGCGATCATTTTACTTTGCTCGTTGAGTTCTTCATATGATCACTTCGTGGAGACAATGATGTATAGCAGGACCGACATCTCTCTTGCGGATGTCAAAAAACGCACTCTCCTCCAAATCTGACATGGAGAAGAGGTCTGATGGTTCTGAGTTGAGCAAAAGTGAAGCACTTGTTGCTCGTGGTAAGGGGAAAGAGAGGAGTTTCTCAAAGAACACCTCTAAGACCAAGTCGAAGGACAAAGATATTATTTGTCATTACTACAAGAAGTAGGGTCACAAGATATCAGAATGTTTTAAGCTACAAAACAAAGAGAAGCAGAGGGGTTCTAGTAGTGGTGATCAGTCAGGTTCGAATGTTGCTGAGTCCGATTCTGATTTTGTGTTGACAGCTACAGGTTCTTCTGAAGCTTCTGACGGTTGGGTAATTGACATGGGCAGTACATTCCACTTAACACCGAATAAACAGTGATTTTCATCTTATGAATCAATGTCAGGTGGAATGGTTGTGATGAGCAATGGTGACATGTGCGAGGCTGCAAGAATTGACTTTGTCAAATTGAGGACCTACGATGGCCTAGTCAAGGTTTTGTCGGATGTGCGACATGTTCCAAAGGCGAGCAAGAATCTGATTTCGGTAGGTAGTCTGACTGCAAAGGGCTACAAATTCAGTGGTGATGATGACTGCATATCCATCACCAAATGATCACTTATTCTGATGCAGGGAAAGAAGCTTGGACCCGGTAAGCTTTATATGCTTAAAGGAGAAACTGTGGTGGGTGACGCAGCTGTAGCGTCATCGTTGTCTGGTGAGGAGAATGCCCAACTTTGTCATATGAGGTTGGGGCATATGAGCGAGAAAGGCATGACGGTGTTGAGCAAACGTGGTTTGTTTGGAAGTCAGAAAATCGGCAGTCTGCACTTCTGTGAATTTTGTGTTTTGGGGAAGTAGAAAAGGGTTAGTTTCTCAGCAGCAAAGCACACCACCGAGGCCACTTTAGATTATGTCCACTCTGATTTATGGGGACCCTCTCAGGTTCCATCAAAAGGTGGAGCTCGCTACATGCTCACATTTATTGATGATTTCTCCAGGAAGACTTGGCTTTATATTCTGAAACAAAAGAGCGATGTGTTTCAGAATTTTCAGCACTGGAAGGTTTTGATTGAGAATCAAACAGGTAAGAAAATTAAGGTTCTAAGGACAGATAATTGTTTGGAGTTTTGTTCATCAGAGTTTAACGATTTCTGCAAGGATGAAGGAATCGTGAGACACCGAACCGTACGTCACACACCACAACAAAACGGAGTAGCGGAACGTCTGAATTGAACTCTCTTGGAGAGAGCTAGATGTATGCTTCTGAATGCTGACCTGACTAAGGATTTTTGGGCAGAAGCAGTGTGTACCGCTTGTTATTTAGTGAACCGTTCACCTCACACCGTTTTGGACATGAGAACACCGGAAGAAGTTTGGACATGTAGAGCTTCAGATTTGTCCAAGTTGAGAGTTTTCGGTTGTCCAGCGTACGTACATGTAGATCAAGGAAAATTGAATGCTCGATCGTTGAAGTGTATATTCCTTGGCTACGATTTGGGTGTGAAGGGTTATCGTCTGTGGTGCAAGGAATCTCAGAAGCTCATGGTTGAAAGAAATGTTGTCTTTAATGAGCTTACTATGTTACCTTCCAGGAAAGACACTGTATTTCTACTCCTGTGTCAAGTGAGACTCCGGTTCAGGTGGAGCCAACGGTAGTGACTGTTGATGAGGATTCCGGTGTGACACAAGGAGAGAGTTCGAAATCTGAGGAAGATGAAAAGTATTTGTTGGCAAGGGATAGAGAGAGGCGGCTGACCAAGAAACCTTGTAGATACGCTGAATCAGTCCTTACATATGCTCTTAGTGCAACTGAAAATATTGGAACCTCTGGTGAGCCGAGCAAGTATTCAGAGGTAATTTTGGTACCCGATTCAGCTGCTTGGGTGAGTGCAATGAATGAAGAGATGAAGTCTCTTCACAAGAACCAAACTTGGAAGCTGGTAGAACTTCCAAAAGGAAAAAGGATCGTTAGCTGCAAATGGGTCTTCAAGAAGAAAATCGAGGGTCTCTCAGATGTGAGATACAAAGCTCGATTAGTTGCTCGTGGTTTTAGTCAGGTGGAGGGTGTGGATTATAACGATATTTTCTCACCCGTCGTGAAGCATACTTCTATTCGTGTTTTGTTGAGTTTGGTTGAAATTCATGATTTAGAGTTAGGGCAACTAGATGTGAATATTGTTTTCTTACATGGAGAATTAGAGGAGCAAATTTACATGTCCCAGCCGGAGGGCTTTGTGGTCGAGGGTAAAGAGAATCAGGTTTGTTTGCTGAAAAAATCGCTTTATGGGTTAAAGCAGTCGCCTCCACAATAGTATAAAAGATTTAATTTTTTTATGGTTGGACATGGGTACAATAGGTCCCAGTATGACTGCTGCATTTACCGAAAGGTATTTCCAGATGACTCTCTTATTTTGTTATTACTCTATGTAGATGATATGTTTGTAGCAGCTAAGGACAAGTCTAAAGTTTCTGAGCTTAAAAATTTGTTAAAGGCTGAGTCAAGATGAAGGATCTCGGTTCAGCAAAGAGGATTCTAGGTATGGAGATACGTCGTGATCGTACATGCAAGAGTTTGTTTCTCTCCCAGCAGAAATATATTGATAAAGTCTTGCATCGTTTTGGCATGGAAGATGCCAAGTCTGAAAGAATTCATCTCGCCACACATTTTAAGCTCTCGGTAGACTTGTGTCCCAAGAAGGTGGAGGATAAGACATACATGTCACGTGTGCCTTATACTAGTGCAGTTGACAGTTTGATGTATGTTATGATATGCACTCGTCCAGATATAGCTCAGGCGGTCAGTGTGGTGAGCTATATGTCGAATCCAGGAAAGGAGCATTGGTCAGCTGTGAAGTGGATTCTCCGGTATCTAAAAGGTACAACTAAGCTATCTCTAAAATTTGGTCGATCTTCGTATTCGTTAATGGGGTTTGTTGATGTCGATTATGCGGGAGACTGCGATAGACGAAGATCTATGACTGGTTATGTGTTCACTGTTGGGAGCACAACTATTAGCTGGAAAGCGACGTTGCAACACACTGTTGCTTTGTCTACAACGGAGGCAGAGTATATGACAGTGACCGAGGGTATAAAGGAAGCTCTTTGGCTGAAAGGTTTATTTGGAGAGCTTAGTCCAGGTTAGAATACAGTGGTTGTTTATTGTGATAGTCAGAGTGTCATTCATCTGACGAAGGATCAGATGTACCACGAGAGGACGAAACATATCGACGTCCATTATCACTTCATTCGGGAAGTTGTTGCTGAAGGAGGTGTGGTGGTGAAGAAGGTAGGCACTAAAGATAATCTGGCTGATATGTTGACGAAGCCAGTTATTTCAACTAAGTTCGTGGTATGGGTGAACTTGGTTGGTTTGAGTTCCAAGTAGATGGAGCTAAGACGACGACACAATGAGGAAGGAAGTGTTCCATCAAAGATTTCCGAGGGCTATTCAAGGTAAATGTGGAGATTGTTGTTGTTTACCTTGAATATGTGATTAAAGTATTCGTGGAATAAAACAGACGATCGGTCGACCGGAAGACGTGTTTCGGTCGACCGGATGTGTGTTTTGATTTGTCCAGCAAAAGTGCTTGTCCATTTTCGGTCGACCGGAACTTAGGATTCGGTCGACTGGGCACACACGAGGAGTTGGGCAAAAGTGTCTGTTGGTTTTCGGTCGACCGGAACTTAAGTGATTCGGTTGACCGAGTATGCACTCGAGCAAGCAAGAAAAGTTATTGTCGTTTTTCGGTCGACCGATACTTTAGTTTCGGTCGACTGGTAAAAGCTGGTTTGCGACACGGTTAGAAGATCGGTCGACCGAAGCACCCGTTCGGTCGACCGTTTGACTCAGTTTCTACCCACGTTTTGCACATTTCTCCACGCGATTTTAGTGCAACTTATACTTGTTTTTGACCTACTATATAAAGGCAATTTCGTCCCCTTTTGTTTAGATGAGAAATTAAGATTAATTTATATTGTCTACTTTGTGTTCTTGAGAGAAAAGAGAGAGATCATCATTGTTGATTCGGTGGGAGCAATTTAGCCGGGTATTCTCGCCGGTTGTTCGTGTCTCCTGTAAGCATCTCATTGTAATACGTTTCTCTATAGTAAATTTGGAATTATGTCGTGCGTGTTTTTTCCCGTATTGGGTTTCCACGTTAAATCTTGCGTGTTTTGTGTGGTTTGGTTTTGGATTTGCATTTGTTCTTAATTTCCGTCAATTAGATTTGTTATTTCGATTCCGCTGTGTATTTAAGATTGATTTTAATCCTGAACAGAACGTGCCCTGCTAACCATTTGATCCTTACATTCTTATGGACATGCTATCGTTTTGGATATATCCAATTGCCATATGTTCCAACAATAATATCACGAAGCACTGCAAGCATGACATATCTTAGTTGTAAATAATTTTTTAACCATGGATGTATTTGTAACCAATCAAAGTAACTACGCGACATGACACCTCAATAAGTCAATAGCACCGATTAACATAGCAGATTAGTTTAATGGTAGACCTGTTAGAATGTGAATTTTACGTCATACGAATGGGGAGTCCAATCCTGAGTACGTTAATAATTACTCAAAACGAATTGAAATTTGATTTCTTATGTTTTACCTTTTTTTTAAAAATTTCTTTCCAGTTACATCTGAGATTGGTTGGTTGGTTTTTCTCAAAAAATCATTTCAATAGCTAGAAATATAGTTCTAAGAAGTGAAATTCTAGGAATCAAAAGATTTTAAAATTAAACTTCTAAAATTTCTTTTACTTTTTACGTACCAATCACACCTTAAAAAGAATTGTATGTTTTTACAAACTAATGAAATCTTAAAAGAAAATGTATGAAGTTAAAAACATCTTTGTTGATCCATATCTTGACTATTCTAATTAAATGAGCATATAGTTTACCATACCACTTACCATTCAAATCTTGACTATTCCAATTCTGTGGGCAAGCATGGCAGAAGTGCAAATAAACTCCAACTGAAGGGCAATAGTTCCCCAAAAAATTCCATTTTTGCCACCATGAAAAACAGCACGTTATTCGCAGGTTTCCGATATTCCTCTCTCCGTTTACTTCCTTTCTCGCACCGAATTCCTCGATTCCTCTTCTCCTCCCTTTCTCCTCCAAACCCTAACCCTAACAAGGAAGAAGAAGGAGCTTTTCCAACTCTCATCTCCTCGTTTCCTTCCCGATGTCGGCTACGGAATGCTGACCTGAACGACGAAAACGCCGTTCTTTGGGTGTTTCCTCCATGCAGATTCGTTGTCGTTTGTGATTCGAAGGATTCGATTCGATTTCGACGACTCCGTTCGGTTTTCTCGTGGAAATGGTAATTGATCTTCGGTTAAGATGTGGTTTTGCGTGGATTTGATGGCGCGGTATGTGATGGAGTTGGATTTTTGCTGTTTTTGATCAGGAATGGACGAGTGAGAGCGAGGATAATAACGAATTTTCGTGGGGGAGTGATGAGGAGGGGATCTCGTGTGATCCCTCCAGCTCGAGGCAAACCGTTGCGTCTGGTCATGCTGCCAATGGCATTGTTTCTAATGGGGTGAGCTTTTCTTCTTCTAGTTTGATTGTAAGATTGAAATGATGATTAGGATTTTGGCAGCCTTCAATGTTGGCTTTGGAGCTATAATATACTAATAATGGATCAAACCTATGCTAATTTAATATAATGACTACGTTCTTTGGAAAAAATGGCTTTGGAGCTTTTGAGAAATTACAGAGGTGTGGTTGGTTCGCAGGAAAACTGTAAGTGACCGGAGAAGTAGATTATCTGACAATTGATTTGCAGGAAAACTTTAAAATCTAAACTACACTTGAAAGGAGTCATGTACTTCCTCTTCAAGGGTGTGATTGATTTGCAGGTAAATCTTAACAAAGTGGGGGAACTTACACGTTTGAGATGACTTTTGGGTGATTGTTTTGCTGGAAAACTTAAAAACTTGGGTAATTGAAGTTTCGTAATCTCTAGAAATTGTACTTGAAAGGAGTCTTTCCATTTCCATTTCAAAACTAATTGAAGTTCAATTCCTTGTATTCTGCCTCAAAGGTTCCTTTTTATTACGACATAAAAAAATGGATGGTTTTTCTCCACTCCAACATAAGATCTACATATGTACCAACCCCTTGGTATTGAAAACTAGAGTTCCATAACTAGAATTTTGAATTTCCTCTACTTAATCCAAACCAATTGCACCTTAAACTAAACAAATGAAGTTATTTTGTATCTTTGGAAGAACTTTGGAATCACATTTCTCTTTATTAAAACAATCCCAATCACATTTGCCTTATTATAAAGTAAAACCATGAAAATTTGGAAGAACCACTTTAGTTGGAGTGGATGGATGTAATCTTGCCTTTTGAGTGAATCATCAAATTTTTTAAGAACTTATTGCCCTTTGAAGGGGCCCACAAATGGAGTCTGAAGGTTGATTTCTTCTAGGTTGTGTTTAGAATCTTTAGATGCAGTATTTGTATGCCACGTGGAATTTGCAGTTAATGAGTAATACAAATCCAAAACACATAAATGACGTGACTTTGTTTACGTTTCTTGGACGAACATGTTAGTTTAAAAAGATGATTATTAGAAATTACATATAATCATATGATATCTTAGTGGTACCACTTATGTTGATCCACACCGAATTAAATTGTATTCAAACCAAAAAAGAATATCATAACAACCTTTGGAATGTGACTAGCATTTTTTTATTAATTTGAATGATTGATGTTAAAGTAACTCATGTAGAATTTCTAAATTCCTCCTCTTAGGTTGGGAATTGGAATTTACTTTTGGCAAATAATGTTTCAAAGTGTCGTGAAGAATTTGCAAATGTCCATTGATTTCTTTCAAACATCAAATTTGTAAATGGCACACTTTGAAATCTCAATGCAAAAGGAATTCCCAACTTAAAGTGGCGTATCCCAAACACCTTTGTATTTTTCCGTCCATTTTGCCTTTTATGGTTGCTTCTATTGCCCTTTAAGCTTGCTCTATATTTGTAGTACAATAGCAACAAAACTTTTGATACCAAACTAGCTAGGTAAGTAAAAAATGAAACTCATTAGAAATTACAGTTACATTACTTTTTTTGTGTTCCATTTCCATGAGAGTAATTGATTTTCTTTTCTTTTTTTACTTAGCTTGCCATGCCTATCATGGTGGTCCTATTTTATCATAGCTTGGTAAAAGCTATATAAAGAACTATGTAGGCGGAAATGATAAAAAAGGACTACATTAATGAATTTCTTTATTTAAATTATATAATGCAAAGTGCATTCAATATTTGAGACATTTTATGTTACTTTGAACCTTTTAGGCTTGTGAGGCTGGACCATCACGACCTAGGTTGGTGACTCAATACATGGCAATGGGCTTTGCAGAGGAGCTGGTGGTTAGAGCCATCAAGGAGCACGGTTTGTGCAAGTGATTGAACATACATATCTGTTCACTTCTGTGCATGCTTTATTTTACTCGAGCTTGAGGGGTTTTTTAATGCTTAAAGGTATGCTTTATATATATTGTGATAATCATGTTTGTTGCAGATGTGGAAAATGAGGGTGCAATTTTGGAGACCCTTCTTACCTATTCTGTGAGTCGTGATTGGTTTTTATATATATATATGCATTGATTTTTACTTGTGAGTGTTGACTTTAAGTGTTAATTATGAGTTAGTTCAATGTCCATAGCTATATAAATCAAATTAATATTTTTCATAGCAATTTTATTTTCTCTTTAGTATTTAATACTCGTACTTTTTTCAAATTAAACATCAAAATTATAAGTGGATCTTGCAATACCACAATTTCTGTATCTCTATTTCTTTTGATGTGGATTGTATTCTGCATCCTAGAAAGGACATCCAGCGTGAAATTGATGCTTTGAAACTTGAATGGGTAAACCCATTAATGTATGTTATCTTTTGGGTTCCTAGATGCACAAATGACATGCTTATTTCACATTAAAATAAACTCGGCTCATACTCTTCCAATATTAAGATAACATGAAGATGGGCGACGTTTTATTATACTATTAGATGGGTTCTAGCTTCTAGGACAGTTTTTTTGGGATCAGATCCAGTCTTCTAGATTCCATAAAAGCAGTTATATATGGAATTGTAATCATTTTGAAACTGGATTGATTTTTCCCTGCAGTTTTTTCATAATAAAGGTTTCTATCTCTTCTTAAGTTCACTTAAGAGTTAAGACAAAGTAGTAATGTGTGTATAGCTCCTGTGATTTCTTTGACATCTTTTTTAACTACATCTTATGTTCTTATTTTTCCTATTCTATTGGATTAAAGGTAATTGAAAAATCTTCACCAACACGTGAAGATTTCAAGATCGATCCACTTGATTCACCAGATGCCTCCTTTTCAAATGATGATTTTTCCGACATGGACAATTTCAATGATGAGGTACATTGTTTTGCTTAACTCATTAGATGATGAGTTCATGTTGAGCATTTAAAGCCGTGCTTCTTGGAATCTATATACCTTATATCATGCTGATTCATTTGACTAATCACCACATACCTTAATTTCTCTAACAGTGTCATTTTTTATGCCTTCTGTTATCTTGAAACTGAATCAAACATTATGAATAGTAATTCCTCATTTATTTACAATAGAAAGCATCAATGTAGACACTTTAGTTTGTTTGTAATGAGATTTTTCTACGGATATTGCAAGGTCCAGAAATACAAATAGTTCATGAATTCATTCTATTATTCTTTGAGCACAAAGAGTTTCAAACTTCAGGGTGAACGAGACGAATCCATCAATACAAAGAGTTCTTCAAATGACTAAATAGCTGAGAATTTTGTATTAAGTTGTGTCAATGCAATAATTTGGGTTATGAAGATCTTTCTAGTGATTTTTGGTCTTACGTAGATGTTTAAGAATTCCCACTTCGTAGGAGTCATTTGTATATCAAAGTTTCAAAATGAATCATGTGTATACCAAAACCTTAAAAAATCAGTTGAAGCTCCTATCCATGGACTGGTTTGATTCTATTTTCTTTAAGAAATTGCTGGGATAGAAAAACATTTATTTTGGTTTTTAGATTTTTTAAAATTATGGTGGTGCAGATTCTTGAATCGCCAAACCTGTCTCTGTTCGTTGCTCAAGAATTACAGTTTTTGTTGCCTATATGTATGTTGGGTAGCTTAGTTATTCACATCTCCAAAGGATTTATGGATTTTATTGTTAATTATTAGACATTGTCAATCTATACCCAGCATTCCAGCTATTCATTGTATATTGGTCCGTACCATTATTTGAGTTGTTTAGACATTGCCCATCTAATACTAGTGCAATTATGTAACATGTAGCATAAACGTCTTATCTACAGGTACCGTTTTCTACATATCTTTGTGATAGTATATGTTCTATTTTCTTTTGTAGAAGGTAACATTATACATCCCAATATCTGTTTCCTACCTTTCTCATATGACAGAAAGTAATACATCGAATAGGGTTACATAAACAGACACATGGATTATAAGTTTGTAATGCTTCCCTAACCCCAAATGGTGAATTTGATTTATTTGTTACAATGTTTCTGTGTGTTAAAAGCTCGTAAGTCTCGATATACATTCAAAGCATTTTGGAAAAGAAATTCAACAGTTAAGTGGGAACAGTTTCAAATATTGTCAATATAACCATAAATCATGCAATTTTGTAGTATGTTGATCAAGTTATTAATTTTGGCAAGTTCCGAAAGATACGTATGTGACATATCAATTATCAGTTTACACAGTATGGAAACCTCTGAACAGTGGAAAATCAGTAACTACCCTAGTACTCCCTTGTTGAGGTATTTTCCGTACGTAATGATTTTGTACATATGTATATTATTTAGTCCATACGATTTTGTACGTATGTATATTATTTAGTCCATATGAGCAGTGCTAACAGAGTTTAATGTACCTTGTTTGTCAGTTGTCACTTTGAAACAACATTTAGTAGTACATAATTTCGCAAGATTTTACAATATGCTGTTGAGTTCTGCACTCCGTATATTTATTTAGATCAATCTTTGTAACAAATGTCTACAATATTGATTTTCTTGTTTTACTACGTATCTTGATAATAATAAAAATCTGTATGTGCTTGACAAATTGGCAATTTTTCTATTTTATGGTTATCTTCTCCCTTTATGTTTTTTGGGTTTATTTCTTATATTCCATTTTGTTATATGTCATTGGTTTCTTCTTATGCATTGATATTACCTTTTAGTTTCTTGAAGAGGACTCCCCTAAGAAGGATACTAAACTCCAGGCCTTGGTTGGAATGGGTTTCACTAAGGATGAGGCATCTGCTGCTATTAGAAGATGTGGTATGTTTTAATATCCATGTACTTAATTGTAGCTTACAAACTCCTAGAGTGTAGCGTAAAATCCGATGTATCATACCTAAAGGGTGCAACATGCAAACAAATTTAATGTGGGGCAGATGTGAGAGGCCCAAATATAGATATATAAGTAAAAACCCATTATGATTATAAAATTCCCAACTTCATTTTCTCTTTGTATGGTAGCTCTCCATAAATACCAACTCCAATGTAAAAGTGGTTGCTCCTTGTTTGGATATAAGATACAAGGCATGAGTTACCCGTGGTTAACTTCCAGAAATCAGTATTTTAAGTTCCAATCTATCACTGTCTTTGAAACTTGCCATTCACGTCCAGAACGCATAATTATGAACTAGTGGTCACTTATATAAATTGGACCAGAATTTGGGTTTTAAGTACAGATGGTAGATCTCACCTGGCTTGCACTTTTTTCTGTATTGCCTTCAGGTCTTGATGCCTCCATCTCAGAGTTGGCTGACTCCATTACCGCAGCTCAAGCAGCAAAGGAGTATGATGATCGCCTTGATGAGTTAGGCTATCAAAGTGAATCGGCACTTTCTAGTTCATATGATGATGAGGTAGAGTTGTGCCCTATTGCACACATTAAATGTGTTTTTTCATAATGGAGTTAAACAAATCCAGGCATTTCCTTTTCATCACTTACATCCAATATCTATCTATTGATTTAAGTGTGATCTATTTGAATTCCTTTTCTTCTCTTAGGGTAGGAAAGGCCGTGCTTTTGATCCTCGAAGAGGTAAAAAACGAAGATCTAGTGACTATTCTTATGTGGATAAGAAAAGGAGATTGCAACTCAAGAGAGATCATGATCAAAGCAAATTCGGAGAAAGTTTTGACAACAAACTTTATTATGGAGGAGATGCTCCTATGGTGTTCCCAAATCCGATGGTTGGTTTTGGTGCTCCAAACAATACTCAACATGTCAGTGAAAGAAAGCTTCCTGAATCTGCTCTTGGAATACCATACTTTTACTATGAGAACGTAGCCTTGACGCCTAAAGGGGTATGGGAGACAATCTCACGTTTCTTGTATGGTATTGATCCAGAATTTGTTGATTCGAAGTACTTTTGCGCAGCTAACAGAAAGAGAGGGTATGTACACAATCTTCCAATTCGTAACCGATTCTCTTTACAACCTCTACCGCCACGTACAATAAATGAAGCTCTCCCAGGAACCAAAAAGTGGTGGCCATCGTGGGATCCCAGAAAACAATTGAACTGCTTACAGACATGCATTGCAAGTGCAAAGTTGACAGAACGTATTCGTAAAATTCTCTCTGATTCTGATGATCCACCGCCCAAGAGTGTTCAAGAATATGTTCTAAAGGAATGTAGGAAGTGGAATCTTGTTTGGGTGGGACTAAACAAGGTAGCACCTTTGGAACCTGACGAGATAGAAATGCTATTGGGTTTTCCAAGAGATCATACAAGAGGAGGGGGTATAAGTAGGACAGATAGGTACAAATCATTAGGAAATTCTTTTCAGGTAGATACAGTAGCATATCACCTATCTGTTCTGAAGGACTTGTTCCCCAATGGCATGAATGTTTTGTCTCTTTTCTCTGGCATTGGGGGAGCTGAAGTGGCTCTCCATCGACTCGGTATCCACGTGAAGAATGTGGTGTCAGTTGAGATATCTGAAATTAACAGAAATATTGTCAGGGGCTGGTGGGAGGAGACAGGTCAGACTGGAAATTTGTATGACATAGATGATGTACAAAAGTTAACCGCTAATAAGCTAGAAGATATGATTCATAGATTTGGCGGGTTTGATTTGGTTATTGGGGGAAGCCCTTGTAATAACCTTGCTGGTAGCAACCGTGTTAGCAGGGATGGATTGCAGGGTGAACATTCCTCTCTTTTTTTCGACTATTTCCGCATTCTCGACGAAGTGAAAAGCATTATGGGAAGAAATATTCGGCGTTGAAACACATTGAATAATCATCACAATTTTTTTCCACTCTTTTAGGTGCCGACTGACATAAATTGCATCTTCTTATGAGTTCAGTTATGGTAAACTTGGTAACTCTTTGGCACCTCTTCATTCATTCTCCTTCCTGATTATCCGACCTCTGTTGTTTTTGTTTGTCCTTCCTAATTTGTATATTCAAAACGAATGTTGTATCAATACACAGAAGGATCTGGAAGGAATTTTATAAAGTCAGAATGAGGTATTTATGACATTGAAAGTTTTGTTCTTTAGGAGTGCTCTCCATACAAATGCTACCTGATGTGGAAGATGTTCTGAATGGATTTTCAGCTTCCAAAATGACCAACCATCTATTTTACCTTACACTGTTTTGATTTCTGGACTCTTAAACAGCAGTATATTCAGCTTGATTTAAAATTATAAAGTCGGAATGAGGTATTTATGACATTGAAAGTTTTGTTCTTTAGGTGTGCTCTCAATACAGATGCTACCTGATGTGGAAGATGTTCTGGATGGGTTTTCAGCTTCCAAAATTACGAACGATCTATTTTTACCTTACACTGTTTTGATTTCTGGGGTGTTAAACAGCAGTATGTTCAGCTTAATTTTAAATTAATTCAGTATTGTGATGGTCTAGAGTAAGGACATCCAGAATTTTCATTTGTGATGCACCATGTATTACTTGGTTTTACAGCTTGTTTTTGTATGAACTCAGGATACGAAATTAAGATGAGTGGGGACATCACCACGTTTAGGACATGTTCGGTAACATCCCGAAATAACGAAAAATTTAAAAATTTAAACAAACGAGATCTCAAGACAAAAGTCAACAAACAGGAATGTTACTCAAATAGATATAACCAGTCGGTGCACCATAATACAACAAAGTTTGTCAAAATACATGATTACATCAATACAACGAAAGACATATACAAGTAATCATGAAGACCTCGAGGAGTCCGAAGAGGATCTTGACCCCAAAATGTATACGTCCGCTGTCACCACCCGACAGAACCTACTGCGGTCCTGAAACATGAATCAACCAGCAATGCCTGCGTTTTGCATTAGGAAACCTTATATGTCAAGCTCACCAATATGAATGCAACAGTACGGTAATGAACTTATCATACTAGTAACATGCCATAACATCATCTGCAATGCACAAATCCCCTTTAAGGTTAAACAGGATCTCAGTCCCTCGGCAACAACAAATACCCTCAAAGGGTCAACAAGGACATCAGTCCAGCAACAACAACGGGTTTCCTTCGGAAACTTACCGTAGGCACATACAGTCTTGCAGACAGTACACGACGCACCCCACACGCGACTACTCGAGCCAAAGGGATCGGCGAGGAGTGTCCACACTTCCACGCAAAGCAAAGCACGTGGTCTACACCACCCCAACGGGGCCGTAGCCTGGTCGGTCAAAATTGTTGGCTTTTTGGCCTTAATCTTATGTTTTGATGATTTAATCAACCGAATCTTAATTAGAGTAGCACACACTATGCATTGCATATATATTGTATTGTGAGGTGATCAAGACTCAAGAAAGAAGGAAATGAAGTCAAGACATGTAATTAAAGCTAAATCGAAGACATGTAATCTTGATTTCTTTTGAGTCTTAGGAACAAAGTGTAATTGAGCATACTTGAGCTAAAATCAACTTAATCACACACTAGGTTCCCTATAGAAGTCACACACGAAATTTCACATAATTTGGACTTCAATAGATCACCCAAACTTAGACCGGAAAACACCAAAACCTGAATTGCAAAAGTCTGCCCACATTCAGTCGACCGCAACGTGCCGCTCGGTCGACCGGATGATCAATTAATCATGTTTGTGTTTCCCTGTCTAGTTTCGGTCGACCGCACCATATCTTTCGGTCGACCGTCAGATCATATTTTCTCGATCGTTACTTTTGTCGTATATACCCAACGGTCGTATTCGTATTAAACCAAAAATACCCCAAATGTATTTCATGTATCGGTCGACCGAGGACCACGATCGGTCGACCGTTGGTTCATCACTTGACAAACCCAAAATGCCTGTCCATAATCGGTCGACCGCCAAAACCAGTTTCGGTCGACCGTTTAACCTTGTCAAAATCCCCTGCTATCGGTCAACACAATTTCGTTCGACCGATCCATTTTTCCCTCTACCGAAACGCTTGTTCAGTCGACCGGTAATCTTGTTCGGTCGACCGTTTTATTAATTGACTTATGTGTTCAGTCAACCGATTCATATTTCGGTCGACCGTATCCCTATCGAACCCAAGCGTTCGGTCGACCGTTGCACCTTTTCGGTCGACCGTTTCTGGACAGATTTGCAGCCCGATTTTCTGCTTTGTGTTCTTTGCACAATATCCAACCAAATCTTGTCCCAACGGCTCTATTCTCTCTAATGCCTATATAAGGAGTTGTAAAACACATTTTAACACAACTCTCCCACTACAAACTTGTCCCAAACTTTAGAGAGAATTCCATACACTCCAAACCTCAAATCTCCACACTTAATCATATTTCCAATCTCATTCAAGTGTGCTCAAAGTTTAGAGAGTGTGTTCCACTCAAGTTACATTTGCTGTCAAGAAAGTAAAGGCTCCGGTGAAAGCCCGAAGCATCCTTCTCGGATTGTGAGAAGAGGATTCCAAGCTCGGCGAGAGTTGTTCGCGAGTTTGACGGTTGTAAGGCGTTGTCTCCCGGCCCGGAACGGGGAGCGGATAGTGAAGTCGTAGGCGGAGCTCGGTGATCCGAGCGGAGCTTGCAAGAGAGGATTAGGACCCGGGTGGGGTGCCGAACCTCTATAAAAATTGACCCGACTTCTTGTGGTTTGCATTATTTTCCTTTACTTGCTTGTTTGTTTTTAATTTCCGCTGCATTTACTCGATTGTCTAAACAAGTAGGTAATTAGGTGATTAGATTAATAGTCATTAGTGGACCCATAACCCACACGATCCTACAAAAACATCCCCCGATACGTGCCCAATCGAGGAATCATCACCGGAACAACATCGACGGTACAACATACGTCTGACACAACATCGGACGACACAACTACAAGTCGGAACATCGTCGGCAACATCATCGCCGGCAAAACCCTCGGCGACATCGCCGACATAACCTCGGTGGTACAACATACGTCTGACACAACATCAGACGGGTCCATACCGTAGTCTACAAGGTCATCATGCTCCACGAGTCATGCATCAACATGCATTGGGATCCGCGATACCTCAGGTCTGCTACTCTACAGAGAGTCAAACAACAACACGTCACACCATTGTCCATCAACAGAGGTGGCACGACCCAAGTGTCCACATTCTTCCACACGACGGTCCCTAGGCAGGCACGAGCAACGTACCCGCTGTCACCTTCTGGCTTACGTTCTAAGCGAGGACACGAGTTTCTGTGGACAGAGTTGACACAACACAAGACCAGGAGTTCAGTTCTGCGCACAAACGGTCGACCGAAATAGGCAAACGGTCGACCGTTCCCAATATGTTTGGTCGACCGAAAGTCTGCAACGGTCGAACTCTCTGCGCATCATTTAAGTCCAAACGGTCGAGCACCAATCTAAAACCGGCCGACCGAATATGAGGTCAAAATCCGGAGTCTGGTCAAAATCACACAAGTCTATTCGGTCAACCGACTCAGGAGTCCCGGTCGACCGAAAACTACCAGGGTCATATAACGGTCGAACAATATATATAATCGGTCGAATAACATGCAATATAAACAAGTTCACTTAAGTTCCGGTCTAACCAAAAACTAGGAACAGTCGACCGAAAACAAATAGGAAATTCTCCGACCCACCAGCACATGCACAACCAGTCAACTGCAACATGGTGTCGTTCGACCGGTGTTGGTTAAAGTCGGGCAAAAGCACTAAACCGGTCGACCGCCCGAAGGCACCCAAAGTACTAAACCGATCGACCGCCCGAAGGCACCGGTCGACTGTTGGTCGACAGCAACCCTGTGTCAGTCGAGGATTTTACGTCGTTTCTCGTCGCCAATGAGGTCTCCAACCTCCCGCAACCGACCACAACACCACCACGTCATGGGTGTGCAACAAAATCAAACTAAGAACCAGCATACCTCAAATGCAAGACGGAGCACGTCAGAGATTCGCTCGACGTCATCCACAACCTCAACACCGCATTCGAGCATGTCTCGCCCCACGTCCCCACCTCGCGCATGTCCACCTCCTCACGCCTCGCGCCGGAGCAGACCCCTTCTCCACTGGACGCCGGAAAAGAGAAGAGAAAGAAGGTGAGAGAGATGAGGGAGTGAGAGAGAGAGAGAAAGAAGGTGAGAGAGATTAGGATTTTGCTTTCAAAATCAGCACACCACCCATCACCTCACCATCCCCTACACCACCCACTATTCACGCCTCCATTTCCCCAAGCAAAACCTCCACTAATGAAGGGATTAGCCCTTAAATCAGGTTAGGGACATAACATGTTCACCTCATATTTTGCACTGAAGTTCTTTTCTTTTATATTGTCGACTGTAACGTGGGTACTCATTTTTAATTTCTCGTGTTAAACCTTTCATTTATTTGTTTCCAAGAAATTGTTTAGCAATCACAGTCAATGAATACAAAGCAGGTGTGAGACTTGTGACAGGCTATTGCTGATAAATCCCATACTTCAGAAACGAAGCTAAACCCACTGTATCTGTGTTGCAGCAAGGGCCACAAAAGGAACTCAAACTTGCCCAAACTCTCGCAAATATGAAGGCATTAGTTTCTCGACTCTTCATTGCATGTAGTACTAATAGTGGTATATTTGAGTAGGAAGTTTCATGTTGAGTTCTGAGATGACCAGCTTCCGATATCATGCTGAGCTACTGCACAGTCCACACTCAACTTTGGCATCGCATCTATGTCTCAAAATATACCTATCTTTATATGACAATGACCTATGAACTGGAGGGGTTACTTGAACATATTTGAAATCAATACTTGTGATTCCAATGCGGGTTCATTTTGTTCAGAAGGTTTGAAGAAAGTTGAAGATGATAAAAAAAAGATATTAGTATATATGCAAAGAAAAAGTTCTTACTTATAGTCGCATACTTTTGAACTTAAGCATAATTTGATTGTGAATTGGATTTGATCGTGTAATGTTGATGTCATTGCCTAATAATCAAATGTATCCATTCATTAAGACCAAAATGTAGGCACCCCATCTTTTCACGATGAAGATGGATAACATCATTGAGCCTCTTCATAGGATCATGAAAGTTTTGCTACCTTTCTAGCTTGAGCTTTGACAACCAAAAGCTGTCATACATGTGCCATAAATACATAAGGGTGAGTCTTACTTGGCATCCATTGCTTCCTCTTTTCTTCTTTTGTGGGCTCTACTTATGTCTTCTCTGTTTTCATTTTCTCATTGGAATTGCATGATTTTGTTCAGAAGATCTCAATTAAAAAAATAAATCTTGTTTTGCTGAATTTGGTCCTATGTTTGCTATTAGTTTTAATTGTTTTATTACGATTGGGCTAGTTTGAATGTGTACCAAACCAAGTTAAGCCATATATCTTCTACATTGCTTGATATCAATATTTCAGCAAATTTTCAAAAACTCAACCACCATGAGAAATGTGGCTCAGTTTTTTAGTGAAGATTTAGTGGCTAAACACGTGATGTACTACCAATAAGGTTTTATGGGCAAAGTGAGTAGTTGCTGTTTGCGTTTGTCTGGTGGAGTGGTAGCTTCAAATCTTTAGATATGCTTTCAAATGGTGCACTAATAGATCACATAGATTGTAATTAATTTTTTATTCTTTGAAAAAGCCTTTTTTATAGAAGTTGATAAGGATATTATCTTCTATTAGTCCTCATGTGTGCTGCATGAAAAAGGTGGTGGGACATTTCCAAATATCTCAAATAACAAGACCAACATATTGGACCCACAAGTATTAGGACACGACACTAACCTAAATATCGTCACCATGACTAAGAAGCTTCATTACTATACATGTTTATTTGCAACTTTAATAATATCAATTTGGTAGGTATTTAGTGGGTTCCTTTCCATTTTCAATTTTATTAATCTGTCTTCTCTACATATAAAAATTATTATGTCATGGATGTCATTAGAGAAGAGTTCGTATGAGTTAAAACATGATCACACTCTAGTGGAGAGTGAAGAAGAATACCATGGTATAAATCAGCATAATCTGCACTTCGCTACTTACTATATATACCTTATTTTGCCATTGTGAGAACTGAGAACACTAGCAAAAGTTGTTATGTTTCTTTCTTATCTTAGTTATGACATTCATTTTTTAATAACTATTAAAAGTTCGTTTGTCTCGTGTTGCTAATTAAAAATCAGGAGATCTAAAAACCTAATTCTTTATTAACTGCTGGGCAAACTTACCATGGGTCCGTTTGGGACCGGCAATGAGAGCATTGGCATTTGGCGGTGTAAAACTGTTCAGTAGTTTTGATTGGGTACCGAAACACATTTAAAAAAGTTAGAGAAAACAAGCTTCTCCAACGACACCATTTGTAGAATTGTAGTGTCGACTTGTGACGCATGAAACATAACCACATTGCGTTACGTTTGAGGGGATGTTTGAAATTTTGCATACCCCTTGGAAAATCAAACGCTCGATGTCACAAAATCAACCTCGATCTCCTGAAATATCTATATACTTGGAGAAATAAAAAAAAATGCTTCCAAACAAAAAAATCTGTAGGACACACTACTTTGGGGTTTGGCTTAAGTAGTGTTCCTAAAAGAAGGAAAATATAGTCGCTTAACTTAATCCTCAGAAGTAGAACTTCAAATATTTTTAACCTTTGAAACCGTATTATTGAATACATATCTACATATTGATTAATTTATTAGTGAAGTTTTTAAATAAGAGATAAGAGTTATGAAAGTAGTCAAACTGCCCATCCTCATTGCTTTACACTTCAGTAGTTGTGTTTCCTTTTTTATCATGCACACACACACAAAGTGAAACCAAGCCTTTTAGCTTTTCTCTTGATCTTTCGAATTAAGAAGTCTAAAACCAATCCATGGACAAACCCAATCCTTTTATCAGTTCACAATATTATCCTTATTAAACTTCAAGATGCGATATTTTCCGTAAGAACTTGAATTTCAACCTTAATTATCAATGGCTACCAACAAAACCACACACAAAAATATAACAACTGCACTCTTTGAAGTAAAAGGGCGGAAAATACCGTTTGTTGACGAAATAATTGCTTAATAGTTTTTTTCTTAAAAAAAACTAATGTTAATGAAGCATTTCACGACTAATGAAGGGCCCACCACTAAATTAAATCTCTTAACAAGATTTGATGCTATCCCATGAGAAAGAAAGAAATTTAGCACATCTTTTTTTATTGGAAGATACTAGAGTTGATATGGTCTCGTATATCTGGAAACTAGAGAATGCAATATGTTGATCTCCAAAGTTGGAATTAGAAAATGGAAAAAAATGATGCTTTCAACAACAACAAAAGAGATTTAATCTAAGCGCTTTTCTTTTCCTTATTCGATTGATATTATTAGTTGGCATTAGGTTAGAATAGGTATAATATTGTGTTTACACGCAATACCAATTACCAAACCAATGACGTCAAGCAAGTAGGCTTAATATTTACCAAGCAATAAAGTAAGAGATATTGTGTAAGTTCCGAAGATATCTTTTTCTAAAGGTAATATTGTTATCTTGCACTTGCACGGCCATTATCATCATCATGAGTTTAGCTTCATAGAATTATAAATTTTCTATAGTTTACTCGCGAAAACTAATCTTAAATGTCAATAATATTTTCCTTAGCACAAGGTGATTTACAGAGAGAGAAAAGGCTTTGGACATCTTCTCCGTACTAACATTTTTATTTTTTTTTGGGAGTAAATCTACCCTAACCATCATTAAGCTTGCCAAATTTAACTCCGGCCCCAAAGTTCTTTCGATTTCTTTTGAGACTAAAAGGCCTAGTCAAGGCTCAAACCAGTTTTATGCTCGTTAAAGTAAATTAAGTTAAAGTTATACTTATGAATGCCAAAAATGTTGAAACAATCAAATATTAATAACAAATCAAAACCAGTTCCAACTTTAAACAAAAAAATAAAAATATTATAATAACAAACACTCCAACTGTTCAAAAGCCCAAAAAGTTTATTTAAAAAAAAAACAGAAAACAGTTCAAACTTCAAACACTACCTCAGTTCTCGGCCTTTTGATCTATTTAACTTCCCAAAACTCATATCCTCTCAAAAACACAAACAAAATACACACCACAACTGCCAGTCTGCCAACCAAGCCATTCTCCTGTTCCACAACCGTCCACTCCCAATCCTTGTCACTTGTCAGTGTTTGGTTATGCTTGCATTTGTCCTTTTTGGTGGGGATTTTGTGGTTGTTTTCCTTGTTTGGAGGATGCCCATTTGCTTTGGATTCCTCTGAAGTGGTTTTCTCTTGTTTTCGCGTCATGGGTATGCGCTAATCTTGTGTTTTGGGCCACCAAACCATCGAAAGTTGGGTTTTTGGGCAAGTTGTCCTTAAGTTCTGTAATGGGTCCGCGCTAAAGGTCTTGGAAAAGCTGTGTTTTGTTCTGGTTCTGGTGTTTTGTTAGTGGTTTTGTGAGGTTCAGAGATAACATGTAAAAAAAGGTTGCATTTTTAAGTTTTTGTTTTTGTGATTTTGATTTTTGGGTGGAGATGGGACCATAGTTGCAGGAAGGTAGGTTGTCAAGTTATTTCTTTCATCAATGGAATTCAAGTAGGATTGTCCTGTGTGGTGACCCTTGCATGAGATACTAACTCTCTAACTCTTAAATTTCTTGATTATTTTGTTGAACAAATTCATGTGAGTGATATGTAGGAGACTGTTTGTGTTAACCTTTATTTTGGCAATGGAAGTCATTGCTAGTCCAAGTGTACATTCAAGTCCCTAGAAAAAACAAAATGTTTTAAATTTTTGGAAGAGATGCAAGTCTGGTGTCCTTTGTAGCCCCAAAAGAATATTTGTGCCTTTGTCTTCTTGCCTGCTTCGTCTGCCCAAATATCTTGTAAGGTAGTTGTATTAACAATTGGTGCATAAGAGTTCATCATGGAGGAGACGTTTATGCCCTTTCGTGGGATTAAGAACGATCTGCGAGGAAGATTGCTATGTTACAAACAAGATTGGGCTGGTGTTTTCAATGCTGGAGTGATCCGGTAATCCTTTCATTAGGAACATGTTGTAGTTTATTTAGATCTGTAAAAAGTTATTATAAATTTCAGCTTACTTTTGTGTTGGATGTTGTTTTGAAACTGTTTTCGTAAAAAAATGAAGTATTGTTCCTCAGTATAGAGTTACAAATGCTTCATCATCCATTATGTTATTTATATTTTATAGAATGCTTATAATACAGTTTTGAGGCTTTATTGATCTTGTTTTTGTTGTTTTTTGCTAATTAAAATATGATTATATTTCTCAGAATCCTAGCTCCTACAACATACATATTTTTCTCTTCTGCTATTCCAGTTATATCATTTGGGGAACAGTTGGAGAGAAGCACAGGTGCGACAAATTTATGACCCATTCTGATGCCCATTATACTGTTTACTGCTTAAGAATGATGGCAGTCAAAATTTTCTGAACTTTGTTAATGTATTTTTCTTATCTTTGATAATTTGCAGATGGAACTTTAACGGCTGTGCAAACGCTTGCGTCAACTGCAATTTGCGGGATCATACACTCTATCTTTGGAGGGCAACCCCTTCTGATCCTTGGTGTTGCTGAACCAACGGTCCTCATGTACACCTTCATGTTTAACTTTGCTAAAGACAGGGTGGACTTGGGTCCGAAACTTTTCTTAGCATGGGCTGGATGGTATAACTCTGTCTACCGCTCTAAATATGGTTTTTGCAACTTGCCGTGGTTCACACTATTAAGAACTTTAAATGATTTTGCATTGTTTGATTTTCAGGGTTTGTACTTGGACAGGATTCTTGCTTATTATGATGGCTATTCTAGGTGCATGCTCCATTATCAATCGGATTACTCGTATTGCTGGGGAAATGTTTGGTCTGCTTATAGCCATGCTTTTCATGCAGCAAGCTATCCGGGTAAGTATTGTTATAATTAAATTTTGAAATGCTGTTTACGGAGACCATATACTTAGCTGATCTACAGACACTTTTTTCCCCTTTGTGAAAGAAAAACTACCATCAAAAGTTCTCTGAGTACTCTTTATTAATTCTTAATGCATGATGTGATGTGAATTGATGACAAACTTTGCATCGTCCAAGATCTGGTTGAAAGAAATTTTCAGGCTAAGAATCACTTGGGTGTGGTAGGGGCATGGTAAATTCAAATGCATTGCTAGAAAATAATCCCACTTTATTTTGTACATTTGTAGTGATTTTTTACATTTCGTCGTTTATCATTTATGTAGGGCCTCGTCGACGAGTTTAAAGTACCCAAGAGAGAGGATCCCAATCAAAGCCAGTATCTGCACCCTTGGCTTTTTGGTAATGGAATGTTTGCATTTGTGCTCTCCTTTGGTCTACTTCTTACCGCATTAAGGAGTAGGAAAGCAAGAACCTGGCGTTATGGAGCAGGTATCACTTTAAATTTTATTAACTAGTGATGCACGTCGGGGGGGGGGGGGGGGGGGGGGGGTTCACTTCCATATCTGTCGGTACTTCACGAGTGCAACATCTTGATATACATAATTCAATGAGGTAAGTTAATTAATCTTGAGTTGCTGATAATATCTCACAAGATGTTAGCTAAAATATAGGTTGGCTAAGAGGGCTAATTGCTGATTATGGTGTGCCCCTGCTGGTACTAGTGTGGACTGGGGTTTCTTATGTGCCTGTTCATAGCGTTCCAAAAGGCATCCCAAGGCGTTTGTTCAGCCCAAATCCATGGTCAATTGGTGCCTACTCAAATTGGACAGTCATCAAGGTATTTCATGAACCATATTGTTTAATTATATTCAACAGGGCACTTTGTTTCTTTGCCTTATTTTCCAATGTCATTTGTTTTCATTCTTCCATGTTGGTAAATAAATATTAGCTTGTATAAGTTTTTGGTTCGACAAAATTGATATCTATATTGTCAAGAAACTAATGTTAGTGTATTGAGCAGGAGATGATGGATGTGCCTACACTTTATATCGTTGGTGCTTTCTTTCCCGCCACCATGATAGCAGTGTTGTATTATTTTGATCATAGTGTTGCATCTCAACTTGCACAGCAGAAGGAATTCAATTTGAAGAAACCATCTTCATATCATTATGATTTGCTATTGCTAGGATTCTTGGTACGGACTTGTACGTTGGCTGGTTTTTACATCTATAAACACACATTTGCTATCGAGTTGCAATTAGGATGATAGAATAACACCTCATTATGTGCAACCACAGATGTTCCGTACAGCAATTTAAATTGTGCTAATTAACCAGAAAGTCTTGTGTCATCTTAAGATTAATTTTAGAACTGCATATCTCCACGCAAGATCAAGTTCTGAATATCAAGTTTTCAACTATGCAAAGTGATGTTTATAGGAAATTAATTTTGAACACCTATTCTGTACTTACATTTGTGTGATCAGCCTTCTTAAGGATGTTTGCTCCAACTTATTTCCTTTAGGAAATACTTTTCTCATCATTTCCTTTTTTCCTAGTCTCAACTCTCAAATTAATTTAAGATACCATTTATTATCTATATTTAGGATACCAACATCATGTCATATATTATAATAAAAACTGTAGATCAACTTAACTAGTCACTTGCAGACATTGCTCTGTGGTCTTATTGGCATTCCTCCAGCCAATGGCGTTATTCCCCAATCTCCAATGCATACAAAAAGTTTGGCTACTCTCAAGCAACAGGTATTCCCCTGACCATTACATGATTTTCATGTTTTCTTAATGATTCATAGTTTCAACTGACATCCTTTATTTAAAACAGCTATTACGAAGTAAGCTGGTGTCAACAGCTCGCAAAAGTATAGGCAGAAATGAAAGTCTGGCTGAATTATATGCTAGCATACAAGAAGCATACAATCAGATGCAAACTCCTCTGGTTCATCAGTGCCCATCAGCTGGGGTATCAAATAATTCCTTGTAATACGGAGTAATGCTGAAATTCCTTTTCTCATTGAACTCTTTTTTGATGACATGAAAAGGTGGGACTCAAGGAACTCAAAGAATCTACTATCCGGTTGGCCTCGAGTACTGGGAATATAAATGCTCCTGTCGATGAGTCTGTGTTTGACGTGAACAAAGACATAGACGACCTTTTACATGTCGAAGTGAAGGAACAACGCCTCAGTAATTTGCTTCAGTCCATGATGGTTGGTGGTTGTGTTGCTGCAATGCCTATTCTAAAAAGGATTCCGACATCAGTCCTTTGGGGTTACTTTGCTTTCATGGCAATCGAGAGCTTGCCTGGCAATCAGTTCTGGGAGAGGATATTGTTGCTTTTCACCGCTCCAAGTCGAAGATACAAGTAAGAACTAATTTTTTATAAGGCTGTATTTTATAATTTCATAATTAATTTTAAAATATAACCTCCCATTTACTACCCTGAGAATGGTAGTATAAAACTTGATGTTGTTAACGCAGTGATCATCGCAAATTAGTCATGTATGACATCGTTTTACACTTTTTACTATTTGCAGAGCAATGCAAGAATCCCATGCAACATTTGTGGAGAGTGTACCTTTCGGCGCATGCGCAACATTCACTTTGTTTCAGACAATGTACTTGCTTCTGTGCTTTGGAATAACATGGATTCCGATAGCAGGGGTTTTATTCCCATTGCTGATCATGCTCTTAGTCCCCGTTCGGCAATACATACTTCCGGGGTTCTTCAAAGGAGCCCATCTCACGGACCTAGACGCGGCAGAATACGAAGAAATACCTGCCATCTCGATAAATTTTAACGTAAGAAAATAAATTGAGTGGTTTCTGCCTCTTATTCCAAATTATTTTCTGATTTTGTAAACACTATAGCAGGACCAGGGTCCAGGTTTAAGAACTTGCCATTCAGATGGAGCTGAGATACTGGATGACATAATGACCAGAAGTCGTGGAGAGATTCGGCACAGTCATAACTCGAAATCTAATGGGCAAGAGAATACAATGGCAATGCGTAGCCTGGGATCAATGGAGGAGGGGAACGGCCGACACGTTAGAGAGCTGAGCAATGAAACAAGCCCGAGTTTTTCCAGGACTAACTGAAGTCTTCATCATAGTTTCTCTCATCATGCAAGAGGCGTTTAAGAATAAGAATCCCAGCATGTATTTAACGAAGATGGATATTCTGTAATATGGTCCTGTCTGAGGTTTTATTGTTAGTGTCAGTGTCACCTTTCTTGCATCTCTTAAGTAGGTTCAGTACTTGTATTACAATCTGAAGAAAGAAATGTGTATTGATAATATTGATATTGAAACATACATGTGTTTGGTGTTTTAAATGCCAAATTTCCAGAAAGTGGTTCCAGCAAACTAAATGTTTACGTTGTGATTTTATTGGCTTCGGAGAGTGATTGTTGTTTGTTTGTTTGTTTGTTTGTTTTGATAACAGACTGCATACTGGTTTTGATTGTGAAACACTGAAAGCATCGAAGGAGCTGCTGGAGGTCCTTAGATGAATTGGAGAAAGTGAAACTTCATTTTGAAATAAGTCTCCGGCTATGCGAGTTTCCACTTACCAATTCGACTAGTCTTAGTCTTCTTGTTCATTTCCAATTAGTCAAAAATCAAGCTAGTTTTTTTAACACTTGGGATTAAAATGGATTACAACTCTCTAAGTCTTCCGTGTTCCTTATGGTAGAGAGTAATTGTGTATCGAATCAACGAGTCGTAACCTCTCTCACTACTATGGGTATGGTTACATCTCCCTTATCTCAGGAGTCTATTTTGAGGCATTCGAGTAACGTTGATGTTCTTATGCTCTGTTTCCATTTCTAGTGCTTTAAGATAACGAGAGAAAAAAAAATTAAATTTAAATTTTGACCTTGATTATTACTGAATGTACACACCATTTTGATATTTTTCAAACACGAATACACGATGGTTATTGGTTAGGAGCTAACCCAATTAGTATTTCTTATGTTACGATTTAAAATCCTAGGTTCGTCATTAGTTGATTGTGTTTCATAACTCGATTTCATCGTGTACGGGTCTAAATTTAGCCTACTAGTAGTTGGAAAATCAGCGAATTAGCCAGGACCAGGAATTCAATCTTTTTTTCCAATCGAGGAAATTGTTTTCCCTTGGGTGTTACCTTGTGACCATGATGAATGCTAAAACCTCAGGACATCACGATCTTCCACAATTATGCATAATTAGGTTAAACGGGAGTCAATCCCAAGTCAAGGGAAGCATCAAGCATCCCGTTTACTTCCCCAGAATCAACTCCACTATGTTTATGTGGCCCCTCCGATCTTTTTTTTTAGAATTTATCTATTCTTGTAATATCCTGAATTTTTTAGTTGAAGGAATAATCAAATATATTAATATACTAATTAAGATTATTGGATGTTTGTGTTGTTTCAGGTGAAGTTGAAGGTTGAAGACAATTTACCCTTGCCTTTTACACATGTGATGGTGAGAAGAGGAGTTGAGAGGCGGTGGAGTTGGGATGAGAAGTAAAGTTTGTTTGAGAAGAAGGAAGAAAATAGAGGAAGAGAAGAGAAGTTAACGGTTGGAGAGGAGTTTGGAAGAGAGAACTGAGAAGAGGAGGAAATAAAATGTAGGGTAGAGGGATTTTTTTAGTTAATTAGTTGGATTTGATTTTGGCATGATCAATAATTTCATTTTTAGTTGTTAGGCTTCTGTTGTGCTAGATGAAGATTGAATGTGATTTGTGAGATTTCAGCTGTGATTGCGAGACATGCAAGTACTGATCTGTTATTCTTCAGTTTCATGTCATGTATGTCTGTCTCTCTTGATATTTGTAGTTGCATACATGCAGAGTATCAATATTGAATTTATTGATACGAGTATGATTGCATGATGGTGTTTTGGCCGACATGTTATGTGACTGTATGTATGTTTCTAGCCGGGTCACTCAGGAAAGAGTTACCTAGCGAGCAGCGTGAAGCCACCCGAGAGAGGAAATAGTTGTCTGTCGTTAGTGTGAAACTATCAGGTGTGCGTCTGACTGATTGATAGATTTCAGAAACACAGGATGTGGTCGAATCCGAATGGAGGTTCCAGATTGTTATGCATGCATATTATTTGTGATGTATGTCTTTTGACTATCTGAATAATCCGAACGAGGATTTCAGATTGTTATACATGCATAATATCTAATAATGCAGTGACTATTTAAATCTTAAACATTTGAATGTGACTCGCTGCAGTAGATTCATAATCTTGACTATCTCAATTAAGCTGGTTCGAGTTGATCCTTGGATCCAATCCTATATATGTGTATACTTAATAGTTTGTTGCATTTCTACTTTTTTTTAGTCAAATAGTGTGTTGCGTGTTGAGTTAGTTAAAACATTTGGTGTTGCATGTTAGGTTAACGAAAACATTTAAATGTTGCATGTTGAGTTGATTAAAACCATAAATTTAGAAAAAATCATTCTAAAAAAGACCAAAGCAAAGAGGGAAGACGTTAGAGGTGAAAACCGCTACGGTTGAATCGACCCCGAAACCCCATCACCGGTACTATATAAACCACCCCACCTTCCTCCTCGCTCTCGCTCTCGCTCTTCTCCTCCGCTTCCAACCCCAACCCTATCACTCCCCCGCGATGGCGTACGGCCGCAGATCGCAGATCGTCCTCTTCGGCGACTCCATCACCGAGCAGTCCTTCCGCCCCGGTGGCTGGGGAGCCGCTCTCGCCGACTCCTTCTCTCGCAAGGTTTGTCTTTTTGGATCTCTTTTGTGTGGTCTGTGAGGAAGAGAGAGGTGGATGGATGTGATTGGTCCTTTGCATTTGCTGAATATGCTTTGGAATGGAGCCCTAGATTTTGTGATTAGAAATGCTGATGTGATTGTGTTTTAGGGTGTGATTGGTTCACATGAAGTGGAGGGAGATCCACAAATCCGATTCTCGGAACTCCAGTTTTGGTGATTGGTAAAAATATGTAGTCTATGATAAAATGAAGAAAAATCATCCATTACTTTTGAAATAATTAGAAATTTTCAAGTGGAAGTGGGTGAACTCATTTCTAGTACTGTTGTTTGAACCCCTAAAAGTCATGGAAACTATTAAATTCCCGCAAACCAATTACCTAGAAGTTCTCAGAAGTCGTCTCATGGTATGTTTGGACATGGTTGATGCTTGTTTGAGACATGTGATATATCTTATTTTCAACTGTTGTGAATACAATATGCAAATAAAATTGCATTGAAGCCATACGTTAACATCGGCATTCATTTAAATCTGTTTATCTAAAATTTTCATCTAGAATATGTTAGACCACGTGATATCACATAAAAGTTGTGGTACATTTCATATTTCATAAATGTAATTACAGTGTCTGGCATGATACAAAAATCTAAATAGATGGATTGTTATGTGACTGAATTTTATGTTGTTTTTGTTGACAAACACATAAATACATCATTCATACCAAACATAAGTTTGAGATGTGTGATTTGATGAATGCTATACAGTATACCAATAGCACTTATCAGAGGGAAGGTTCCACCAGAACATGACTTCTGTAGGAATTACTTATATATTTTTTGCTGCTAATATTTGATTGTTTCAACATTTTTGGCAGGCAGATGTAATGGTAAGAGGTTATGGAGGATACAACACAAGATGGGCTCTGCACTTGCTCAGTCATATATTCCCTCCAGTAACTTCTATATCCATTATTTGTTTTCATTTTCAATGAAGTTTCTGTTTTACACGATGTTAATCTAATATGTTAAAATTTTATGCAAGCTATTTTTGTGCACTTATAACTGCACTTTCTCAAATATCGACACTATTTTGGAAGTTTAATGTATCTTAATATCTGATATCTCTATGTCAATGACTCTAAGATCCTTGCTCTGTTCCCAACATACATATGACTTAAATATTGTATTGCTTCCCCTATGTAACTGGCTAAATCAAGAGAATGTCCTTCCAATTTAGTGAATAGAATCACTTTCTAGTATTACATAAAACTCTTCTCTTATCCCATTGCAATAAATAAGTTACACGTATTCAGATCATTATTGTTTATTTTTATGCGTTTCATTAAGATGCTTTTATATGAGAACATTTACATTGGTGTGTTCGTAAGTAGGATATTATTAAACACACACACACACACACACACACACACATATATATATATATATGAATTCTTTAATGAGTTAATCCTTATTGAAGGTCTTATCTTTATCTTACATCTTCATACTTACGAAGTGGTATTCATATTAGATCATCAAACATATATATATATATATATATATATATATATATATATATAATTATATATATATATATATATGAATTCTTTAATCCTTATTGAAAGTCTTATCTTTATCTTACATCTTCATACTTACGAAGTAGTATTCATATTAGATCTATGTCATCTAAAACAGTTTTACGGATACTGTTTTGGAGCATCAAGACCTTGTATTTCTTATTTGATGGTGGTGTTTTTTAACAACTACAACACTAAAATGAGGTGCATTGGATGTCCTTTCAGATTTGCTCAACATCTCCTGTTGCTGTTACAGTTTTCTTTGGTGCCAATGATGCAGCACTTTTAGGAAGGACTAGTGAACGCCAACACGTACCAATTCAAGAATATGTAGAGAATCTTACTAAAATTGTTCAGCATTTGAAGGTTAGTATGGTTAGAATAGATGTTTGCGGAGTTATGCCATTTTGTTACGACCATCTAATTGTTTGACTCAACGTCTTATGCTTTTTTCAAGTTCAAAGGCATGTTGCTCAAGTAGAACTTATTTGGCCATTCTTAATGATACACTCCATTGTGGCTAACAACTTCATGATGAAGGGAAGTTGAATGAGTTAAATATTCTTGCTCAATAAAAGGTGACACTTGTTTTGGTGATGAAATCTTCATTAACCTTGCACCTTCACATGGTATTTGTTTGAATGTTTAAAAAAAAAAAGTTAAGTCTTCTGAGATGCCAAGCTAGTAAGATCTTTATGTAAGATAATGTAGAGCTTCAAAACCTCTGATCTCTGGAAGAGGAAATTGTAGAATAAAGTTCATCCCAAAATCCTGTATTTGCATACCTCATGTTTTGTAAGTGGATCTTAAACCTTAAAACTTTCTAGCTCTTGACCTTGTATGCGCATGCAAATTAAACTTAAAGTGTCCGGGTAACATAAAAACTCAAAAGGATAAAATTTTCACTGCGAACAAATGAATCTGTCCTTGTAAGCAATGAATGAGTGATGCCTTTTATCACAATGTATCACAATGTCCTTGTAGACAAATCAACCATTCTAAAGTGCTACATTGCAATCGCTTTTATCACGGTGTATTTCAAATCAAACTTTAATCATCTGCACAAATGTCTTCTATAGTCACTCAAAAATTGCATTTCTTATTTCAAAATGGCAAACCTTTTCTGTTTCACTGTGTTGGAAATCACTTTTCAGTTCTCTTTTGTGTGAGAGGATTTTTTAGTACACAATGTTTGTTCTATTTTCTATCAGTGTTTGCATCTTGTCTTGTCTTAAGTGCCAATTTATTTAATAAGCATTTCATTTCATCATATACTCTCTTGTCTATTTCTTACAATGTCATGCTATCAATGGCAGAATTGTTCTAGTAATGTGCTGGTGGTGTTTATCACCCCGCCCCCTGTTGATGAGAATGGGAGGAAAGAGTATGCAAGGTGTAGCATAACTTAAAACTCAATCTTCAAGCTATTACTTGATGAATTTCATATTTTTACAGTGAAATTTGGTTTTCTGATCCATATGTTTTAAACTGAAACTTACGTGGGAGGTAGTGAACTCAACAATATTAAAGATTCACAAAAAAATTCTTGAAAAATTTGAGACTATTGTGTTCCAACATTCTCTTGGTCTTTGATTACATTGATCAAAAATAAAAATCAAGATTTTTTCTGGCTATTATGGATCAATCAACACCTTTTAATAGTTGATTGAGTACAAAATATAGCCGGTTCAGCACATTTGTGGAATTAAAACTTCGAATATGGTGCGCACGACGCAGTTATATTCCATTTTTAGATTTTCTTCATCAAAATTGTGAGATAATGTCCAAACATTACACGGTAGAAGAAATAATTTGCATGTCTAAAAGAGTGATAATTTTGATAATGATAATTTTGATAAATTACCTATCTTTTGATCCTTAGAATTTATCCATATGAGCTGTGTAAAACAAGAGAAAGATGATGGAAGATCAAGAGAATTTATCCACGCCTATTGGGCTTGGTTGTCTTACAAGCTGATGCCAAAATACCTTTCGCTTGTTTGGCACTTCAACTCAAAGATTAGTTCTGGACAATTATGGATGACCTTGATATCAAAATTCCTAGAAAAAGTTCAGATCTTAACTGGACAGTAAACAATGGTTATTCAGTAGGAGTACTGCTTTTCCTGTGATGTTTTCATTTATCCAGCGTGATAACTTTATTCCTTCTCTTTTAGATCCTTATATGGTGATATGGCTATGGAACACCCAGAAAGGACAAATGAAGTCACAGGACTATATGCTAAGCATTGTGTTGAGCTAGCTAAAGAATTGCAGGTTCCATGTATTGATCTATGGACGGAGATGCAACAAGTTCCTGGATGGCATAAAAAATTATTGAGGTCAAAAAAATGTGCTTTTGATTTCTATTCTTTCTGTAGTTGTAAGTTGAGTAAGAAATGACACTCATCTCTTCTCAGTGATGGCCTCCACCTGACAGAAGAAGGTAATGCAATAGTCCACAAACAAGTGGTAAGGGTATTCCAGGAAGCCGGTCTTAGCGCCCCTGAGATGGAGTACGATTTCCCGCACCATTCTGTGATTGATGGAAAAAACCCAGAGAAGGCTTTCCAGATGAGAAGCTAAGATGCACATGGCTCTTACATTGTCACTGCATTATTAGATATTATGGAAAAAGATCCTTCCTTTCGGAAAAACCGTAGTTGTCTCCATGAATATGTTTACATTGTCCTCTTATTTAACTGTTCTTGTTGTGCAGAACCCTGTGCTAATTTGTTTAACTTTTATCAGAGTATCCATTGTCATGATGGAACTTCATAATGATAGATCGCTATGCCTTTATATTTGGTTGGTTATCTTTGCCTGTGACTGTTCGACGTTACTGTTCATGGAAATAATTCCACTCATTTGATATTGTGTTTAATTGAATCTGCATTCATCAATCTGAGAGTTGAAGAAGGTTCTTCTGCAGAACATGTTGTGAACTCCAAAGGAGAAATATTTTATTAGAAACCCCAATATTGTGGAGGACAGTTTGGACCAAACTTCCATTAACTTTGGTGCTGTTTTATGGAGAATTTAGCAACACCAATGTCTCCATGAACGCAGCAGTCCAGCGATGATGACTAGTTCTATACTGACCAAAAGTAAAGTTAAATTCAACAACTTTATCTGGGGCTTGTTGTACCGAATTTGGGTGTCAAATATGGTTTGCTGTTTGTTTATCACCAATTTTATAACTTAATTGTTCCGTGTAATTATATTTACTATTTTATTATTATCATATTAAATCTCAATACGTAATTCACATGTCTATCGAGTATTTTATCAATATGCTCCATCAAAATAAAAACCTCACATGTTGGACTTATCCCTGGTCTAAGCATCCTAGTTGGTTGTTCTATATGACATGAATAATGAAGATTTTAATGTGTACTATTCTTGATTCTTTGAAATGAAAATTAAGGATTAATTGACGGTACTATACCGTAATATTTAGGTTCAGAGCGAGGAAATCATATATGGGTATATAAACCGATTTGATTTCCTATATATTCAGGTGTCAGTCAACAAATTATAGAAGCATTTGACAAATGCATGAAAAAAGTGAAGTTTCTTTTTTTGCCACACTTCTTTCCTTAAAAGAAAATGACACATTTCTAGTGAGAGTGTGAGATCGGCAGTTGTAAGTAACCATTTTTCCATTGTCAATAGGATTAGCCGATCAGGACATAATTTCATGTTAAATAAGAAATACATTTACCTGTATTTGCAGGTTATCCATTGTTAAATTAGAAATTTAATGTTTTTTAAGTGAGTGTAGTGAACACCATAATCAGAATTCGAATCACGAACATTTGAAAGAAGAAATTTTGAGGATTAATGACATGAGATTGATCAAACAAACAAAAATTAAGCATTATTGCAGACCTATTTGGCTATTTCAGTTTTGAGCATTTTCACATCCGGTGTTAGGGGGAAAAACTTGCTATATTTCTAATTAGTTTAATGAACTTCGTTTTCGAACTACCAACAATTCAACAAGCATGCGGTTAAAGTAATATATATGATAGATTGTAGAGCTTAAAGATAAGACATGTCGTATATATCATAATTGGCAATACATCCGAAACAGAAGAGAAAAATAAACAACTTTGAGAGGACAAATATAGAAGAAAAAAGTAGATGGACTCGTGGTTGACCATTCAAAATATTTTTATAAAACTAAGATTTGTGGTTATTTTGTTAAGCTAGTAAGGTGGAAAACTCATAAATGCGGCTGCCTAGCTTTGAGCCTTTGACCATTAAACAAGTTATGACATTGTGGTCATTTGAAAAAGGATTTATTGGTTTTTATTTTTGCACAGTAAATGTAAAATTGAATTATAAATTGAGCGTTAGGTTGCTTTGTCATCAAGCCTTCAATTGCCAAAGTAATGGGAAGTTGAATGAAAGTACTATAATGGTCCTCATGGAGTAGTCAAAGATATAATGAATGAAATTTCTTAACATAAACGGCATGAAATTATGACTAAGGGGCTACACTAATTATATACAGTTACCCATGCAAATTTCATAAAGTGTAATGGGAAATTTTGCTATGATCTCTACTCAACTTAGCTATCCAACTCATGGGGGGAACCATTTGCAAATAAAGAAATAAAAATTAGTTGCTAAACTATTTCTTCTATTTTAATCTAGAATAAGAAACATTTGGTCACTTATATGTCGCCAAGTATACCCTTTACCTTTCCTGAAAAACTGAAGATAACCCTCTATAAGGTTTTTGGCAAAATAGATTTAGAAGCAGAAGGATAAGTCCAGGAGCCTTTCTTACTGTGTTAGAGGAAGAACATAAAAAGTTAGTAGACAAGAAACGAGATTGGTGCTAGTTAACTAATTATGGCTTGTGTAAAATCATTTTTTTCTTCAAATTCCACCATCTTCTTTCTGTATTTTGATTGAGCACCACCTTTGAAAATTTGTATTGAGCTTTCAATGTACGTTTTGGAATATATAGTTGGAAGCAGAGGCTGACCCACGTTGAAGGAAATTTTTAAAAAACTCCATAATATATTTATATGATATATATCTATGTAAATTACTTTAAAAATTCATGATTTTGATCCATGTAATGTAATGTAAGTTGTTTCAAAATTCATGATTATATCCATGATTAATCTATTAATTGGTTGAAAATGGCCTACGAAGCAAATCACATTTGACACGTAAAAATTAAATGTTAGGTGTTTTATGCAGTGGCGGACCCATGAATTTTGAAAGGGGCTCCCGAAATATGAACCTTAACTCATAATACATAATCATAAAATCCAACAAAATATATTAATATATAAAACTTGATTACAACATTCCAGTTCGAATAATACTCATCTAGATTTTGGTTCACACAATTGTTGGACTTTTTTTCTTTCACTTCATCAAATAATATTGTTTCAGACGATTAAATTGTTTTTTCTTTCCTTTTGAATTTTTTTCCACGATAAAAACTAAATTTCACAAAAAAATAAAAACATCAAGTTAATCATGCAATTCAAATGGAACAAAAAGTAGGCAAAACATCAAAAATAGACAATACACAAAACCACATCATATTTTTTGTTGGTTAAGCTAACTCCAATCTCTAACACCTTCTTTCGAAATCTTTGTTGATTAAGCTAACTCCAACTTCTTATTAACACAAAACCAAACCGAAACAAATGCTTAAATCAAACCAAATACAATAGAGATTTGTTAACTTTGTGTTGGAAACCCCCAAAACATGGAACCAATCTTTGTTTTGAAGGTTTGGGTCAGAGAAAGGTTGGAGAATACGAGAGTTTGTGTGATTTGGGGGTGTTGATTTTAGGTTCTCAGTTTTTTTTAAATGCCTTAATAGTAGTATTTTTCCCCAAAGGGGGTCCCATTGGCCCAAGGAAAGTTCACTTATGGTTTTATGTTTATACTATTTTCATCTATGCAATGTTTTTACTGATTAACTGTCCAAGTAATGCTTAAACTATAAGTCAATTTGATGGAAGATTGTGGTTGAGATTTAGGACTTCACATCTTCCACTTGTACTAAATATTATAATAATACAATTTAACTTTTTAATATTAGAATAAAAATATTTATTGGAATTTTCTTCACAAATTCAAACGGAAGTTAACGTGAACATTTATTGATTACACATTTTCATTACTTCAAGAGTGACATTTTTCATGCAGTGATTGATACCCAATTACAAGAGCTTAATGATTTTTATGTGTGTTTTTATGTTAAACTTTTGAGTTTATTAATTATTTAGTTCGTCTGCCGTGAAAAAAAAAAATCTCCTACGAAAATTTCCTGAATTTGTCCTTGGTTGGAAGGAAATACTATTAATGACATATGTCGGTGTAATGCAATTTGAGTCAAAATAAGCAGAATAATTAATATTGTTCACTTAGATAAGAACAGATGCCATATCTCGAGCAACACTGATCTGGTGTTTGGATTCACGTTTAATTTGTTTGACCAAACCGAAGCGGTAAACCAGCAAACCTTCGAACGTCCGCTCTTTTTCTTAATTCTTCTCATATATGTTTCTTTAAAATTCTGAATGAATTAGTCAAGATTAAAAATCATAAAAAACGAAACATATCGAGTCAGCAACGTTCGGTGACTACCGTCAAGAAAGCGTAAAAAAATACGGTTCTCGAACCCGATCAGACCAAAATATATAAAAACCAATAATACTTCCCGAAAGAAATCAAGATGATGAAGTCTTAATTTCACTAACCGTTTGATAAACCTTTTTGATCAACGGTGTTAATCTCACAATGAACACATGTATGCATGCTTATCACCCTACTCTTCTCATTCTCTCTCTTTCTTTTGCACTACAAAACACACCCCATCCCAACAAATTCTGCCATTCTCTTCTCCTTTTGATTTCTCTCTCTCTCTCTCTCTCTCTCTCTTTCTCTCTCCATCTCCTTTGTTGCACCACCATGGCCGGTGATCATGAGAACAATGGGCTTCCTCATGAATTAGCATGTTATGACACAATCCCTTCTGATGATTTTTCTTCAAACTGTGACTTCTCACTCCCAAACACCTTTGATGTGATGAGTGGTTGCACCACTGAGGGTGGCTCTGGGTTGGTGGGCTTTGCCTCACCAAATCCAACCATTCAACAGCCACTAGAGAATTTCATGTGCTTCGGTGGTGACCAAAATGACCTCCTTAGGGAGGTCGTGGCTTCGATGAACAAGTGCTGCATGGCCATGAAAGGGAGTGATGATGGTGGGAACACCAGGAACAAAACCAATATCATCAAAGGACAATGGACTGTTGAAGAAGACAGGTAGGTCTATCCATCGTGTTGTGTACTTTTCGTGTCGGACGATATGGAGATCACTAAGTTCAGTTCTTTTATATATGATATCATGTATGGGGAATTTTTGTTAGAGTGATGCTCATGTGTTGTTTTTGTTTTGTAAACTACGATATCATGATATCATGTGTACGTATTATGATTTATTTTTTCTTCATGATGAATTTGTTTTTCTCCTTCAATCCGGCAGGATGCTGGTGATGTTGGTAAAGCAGTATGGTGTGAGAAAATGGTCGATCGTTGCATCGCAGCTGAAAGGAAGAATTGGGAAACAATGTAGGGAGAGATGGCACAACCACTTAAGGCCCGACATCAAGGTTTTATTAACCTCTCTCTCTCTCTCTCTCTCTCTCTCTCTCTCTCTCTCTCTCTCCATGCATTCTTTGCTATGTTCTTCTCAATAACACATAATGCCTTGTTATATCACAATTATGATTCACGTACCATTGAACACTTGAGAAACTTAATTTGGTGGATGTAGGTTGTTACATTATAGTCTTTGGATCATCTTGATAAAGATCACTCACATTGATCATGTATTTCATTAAGATATTATTTTCTTTCCAAATTTGACTTATTTTCATTGAAAATTTCCTCTTTTTTCTTTGATATCAACAAGATAATTTGAAAATTAACTTGACTATGGCGTCTCGCACTTGGTTTTTCGAGATCTCATTCTAGAATTATGATATCCTTATGCTTAATTATATGATCAATAATTAATTTTCAACTCTAATGTTTGCAACAATGTAGTCCTAGTGAGGAATCTATATTTATATCATGCAATTTTCGGAAACAATTTACCGGTGTTATATTTGATTCTAGACAAACGATTCTAAAAGCACCCTAAAATGTTCCTGATCCAGACGGATTGGTAAAGCAAACTCGTGTTTCGCATGCCTACACTTCTATATATATTAACAAGTAGAAGTTGCCTAATAGTATTTATGATCGATGCAAAAACTCTCACTTATCATGAGTTTAAGCTAGAGAAATTGCATATATATATGAATACATATAAATACAACTGAATGCATTTAAATTTAATTAGGAGGTATAAATTTACCTATGAAGCAACACACCATATAATTCCTCCATGGAAGGATAAGGCCAATTGTTGCCATATATTGCTTAGTCTATCCTTTTTCGCTTCCATTTCTCAAAGTTGGGGGAACCAGGATTTAGATTATGGATTAATTGATTTGAAACCAACATTCCAACAAGAAATTGAACAAAAAAAATGTGAAATGATGTTTCCCAAAATTATTTGGATATTAATTACATTTTTATCTTTTTGTCGGTGTGTTGTCTATATATAGAAAGTTGAAATTCTAGATCAGTACAGTTGAAGTCCATTTTATTTTGTTTACTCTTGACTACGTGAGGAAATGCTATAGTTGTTTTCTCCAACTTTATCAATAAACATGGCAACACGTACATTTTTCACGGCTTAAACTCTAATGGTACATTTTCCTAGAGCAAATAGAAGAAAATTTTCCTGCTTGACCAAAGAAGCTGGTAATTATTAAAGACATGATGATTAAGCAAGTCGATCAGTTATGAATTGCACTGAAGTTAACACCAGAACATTGATTGGTTAATTTCCACTGAAATTGGGTTAACACTTCTGTCCAACAATATTAATCCCACAGAAGACAGAAGTTTGTTTCCATATTTTGTCTTTTATAGACATCTGTTCTTCATAACACATCTTCCGGAACCATTAATCCCCACTTCACCTTCCATCCACTTTTCCTAACCTGTAATCATGGATTCAGTTTGAAGTCAATAAGCTTCACTTAGAAATATATATAGTCCCACATTTCTCAAAAGTGAAAGTACATAACAATTTATGAGATATATATATGTGTGTAGGGTTTCCATTTAATTTCCGACACCTAAATGCTTAAGTTTCGACGAGATAGTAGACCAAATTAATTCAACATTGATGCGTGACATTTATGATTTCGATCATGAATATATTATATATATAATTTGGCAGAAGGACAGGTGGAGCGAGGAAGAAGAGTGGATGCTAGTGCAAGCCCACATGGAGATCGGCAACCGGTGGTCGGAGATAGCGAAGCGCCTCCCGGGGCGCACCGAGAACTCGATAAAGAACCACTGGAACGCCACTAAGCGCCGCCAATCCGCGCGGCGCCAGTGGCGTTGCACCAGGAAGAGGAACACCAAAAGGCGACGCAGCACTCTCCTTGACAACTACATAAGAGCCACCGCCATTAAAAACCCGACCACCACCACCACCAACATCATCACACCGGTGGGCCCCGCACCTCTGTACGGGCCGGGAGGCTACGGTATAGACAATGGGAGTGTGTTCGACGAGGTGCCGGAGCTGAACCTGGACGTCGAGACGCGCCTGGTGGACCTGTTTGTGGAGATGGGGTGGAGCAAGGATGAGTACTTGGTGAATGGAGAGGCCAACTGGGTGGAGGTGGAGGTGGCTCGGGTGCCAAATGAGGTTGGTTTGGAGGCTGAGATTATAAACATGTCGGATTACATGGTTGATGACAATAATGCCAATGGTAACTAATAAGAGCAGCAGCTCTATGAACTCATGATCACTTAGCTTGCAGCTGGAATAATTTGACTTGTCATTATCTTATCTTATTATATATATATATATATATATATATATATATATATATATGTATATGTGGAGACCTTGTGTTTGTATGCATATTGGATGGTTATAATTAAAGTAATTATAATTCCAGTTCTATTCTGTGGAAAGTAAAAGGATTTTAGTGGTTCATCTGTATGCATGGTAGATTAGTAGCTTGTCATGGAATTGTTGCGGATCTTCACGGGTAAAGGATGAGATCAGATTTTGTATGAGTGAGAATACAAGTTGTATTACCTATATATATTCTCGCTTATCTTGTTGGAAACCATGACAGCTCCAGTTGAGCTTATTTGACATTTATCGATTATCGACATTTACTTGTACCTTACACCTAATTTTTATACATATAGTTACTATTTAATTTTGATATTTTTTAATATTTGCAAGAAGAAAGGAAAAATGGAAATCATTTTTAAAAATCTAAGGTGTCGTTGGATTCTTTCAAATGAAGTCCAATATGGGTCAAAAAAAAAAGTAATTAATCATCAATTAATCCACAAAACATTACCTTGGAAACATAGGGAGGTGCCTGGTGCCCATGAAGAACGATGAACAAGAGTAGTCGGAGTCTAGTCCACACAAAGATGACAACCAGTCTCTCTCCTTCGATCTACAAGTTTAACAACAAAATACTAGAAATCCAATATGAGTTGGGCTCTTTAATTTACTCTGCGTTGATGCCCCGTCAAACATAAGTACCATGTCAAAACCAACAAGGCTTAAGTTACAAAAAATTTCGGCACTAATATACTTCTCCAACCCAGCTAGCACCAATTTGGGATACCATGACAACATAAGCAGATAACTCAAAAAATACATTTTAAATCGACATCAACATCAGATTTTGTAACACAAATACATACAGGAAGATTATAAGTTGCAAGTTTAGTTTTAATTGCTAAGTATGTTGCAAAATCATATAGGAAGGGATGGATTTAATATGCATCTTATCTAAGTATGTCAATTTCTGACACGATAATGAATTTTGACACTTGGATGATCACACTTTGTTATACGTTTTTCGGTATGTCTCGTTAAAATTTTGTCAAGTAAAACTCCGTGGGACAAAAACTTGGTGAATAAAAAAAGAGTGTAGAGCGTATAATTCTCCCCTTTAGTTTAATATACATTTACAAACTTCATTAAATAATATGGCGTTATGTTAATATCTCGTTAAAAATATTACTATAAAACCCAGTGAGAAAATTACTAATGGAAAAAGAGTGCATGACATATATTGACACAATTGCACAAGCTGACTCATTAAAAACTTTGTCAAGTAAAACTTCGTGGGACAAAAACTTGAAAAGATGAAAAAGTACAACTATAAGTCATTTGAGCTTTGTCCTTCAGAAATAGTCATCATTCTGAGATGATAATTACATAAACACTCCCATGATTCGTAGTTCACCCTACATAAACGCTCCCCTGATAATTACATAAACGCTCCCCTGATAATTACATAAAACGCTCCCCTGAGAATGAGTAACCTTATAATAAATGTTGAGTCATGCGAAAAAGCATTGTCATTACTCGTTTTATAATGTATCACCATGTTATTGTAATGTGATTTCTATTCACATTCTTCAGAAATCAGTACTACATGTCCAATAAGCGAGTCTAGTTCTATATTGTTCGTCTTCTTTTATTCATTTGAAATACGAATACTTCTGACATTCTTATAATATTATAGGTTCTGGATTCAGATTTTTCTTGAATTAGCATACTACTAAGAAAGTGAATTAGTCGTTGACGATAACTTTAATTATTTTATGTTTATTTCTCGAATCAACATAATTGATTGCAATTTTATAATAATCAAATCATCGTCGTTTCCCAAAACACTAGGATTTGACTGTTATGTATTCCTATAATTTTTACATATGTCAGTAACTGCTTTTATTTTAACGGATTTATATTCTCCAGGAATAACCTTTAGAGAATGTATAATGAATGACTAACTTTTATTTTCATTTCCACAAATAATATATGTTTTGGTCCACACTTTTGACGTTGGTTGAACTCAAATATATTTTATCTTGTGAAAATTTTCACTTTTTATTATGTCATTTATATCTAGTAATACAAGACTTAGTTGTTCATTTGTGATCAATAAATACGTATGACAGTTACTTGCTAGATTGTAAGTTAATGATTTTGTGAATTTCAAGTTCAATATATTATTTCTTGATATTCTTTAACCTTTTCATTTTCTCCTCCTAATGCCAAAAAATATGTAAATATATAATTATTGGACTAGACAACACGATATAATTGTGTCAGATTCGTGTATAAGGTTCATACACTATACACGATAACATACACGATAATGTATCGTGTACGTCGGATGTACACGATACGCGATATACACAATTGACATGACAACCCGAGATCCACCTTACCGGACTAACAACCCAACCCTAACCCAAATACCCAAACACAATTACCCCAACCCGACCGCGGCTCAAATCCTCAAACCTCAATCCCAATTCCCAAACTGCCAAATCCTAACCCTAAGCCCTCCTCTCGCCGCTCTCCTCTCGCAGCCCAATCGTCGTCGTCGCTCCTCGGTTGTACTCGATAACATACATTTGATTCATATTTATGCATTTGCTTCTGTTCAACGTTTGATCTTCAGTTCATAGGAATTTTCTCTATTTTAGTATGTTAGTTGAGGTTTAGTTGTTATTCACCTAATCTCCATACGTAAAGAATCCTATTATACTTTACCAAAGATACAGTAGTTACTTTGACACATGTTCATTGTGGATTGTGCTGATCATTAAACCAAAACTCTGAAATAAATTTTCATATCACTGCAATGATAAACTGGTTGAGGTTGTGGTGATATTGCGGGAAAGCAACAACAGCATTGAAACTTTGGAGAATTGGATTTGTTGGATTTGTGATTTACTGTGGAACAGTTGAAAAACAGTGATAGTAGGTGAACAGAGATCTCCAAAGGATAAAGGAAATGCTTATCACTTGAATGATCTTTTGATCTAGTTGATAACATGACATTCAGGTGATGGGTTATGGCAACTTAAATGCTTGTATTGCATAACTCATTCTTATTGAATTATTCTGGACATCTGACATCATGGTACTGAATTCTCCCCTCGGAGATTTATGTTCTGTTCTGACTCTTTTAATAAGCTCTATTAAAGATTACTCTTTCGATTTAGATCTTTTATTCCTCCTTCACATGATGCAGAACCGTGCATCAAGATGCTAACCTGGAAGTAAGAAAACTTACCATAGGTAGGTCCTTTTTGATAAGATTAACATTGTAATTGCACCATATACTTGGCCACCATCTCACCAGCTATGAAATCAGAACCTTATAAATGTCAATTTTCTTGCTTTCTAGGATACAATATATTCTTTAACTATATATTTTTACTGCTCATGACGAAAATGGGAAATCAATTACGTCACAAATTGAAATAGATAGGAAGGGGAATCAAGTTCGTGTATACCCAATACCCGTTAGCATCTGACCATACAAGACGCGATAAAACACATACACGACCCGATTGACAAACCTATTTTCAGCCATTATGTTCTTTTTATTATAAATTGAATAGGTTCATTCAGCAAGTCAAACATTAATTCTTGATATTAAGTAATTTTCTTTATGGGTCATGTTGTTATGTAGTTGATAACCTCTTCATATGAGGTAGTTGATTTCTAATGATAAATTTAACCTTTTGAACTTTTGTTTAACCATTTCTGATACATTTAATTCTTGATATTAAGTAGTTTTCTTTATTGGTCTTGTTGTTATGTAGTTGATAACCTCTTCAGATGAGGTAGTTAATTTCTAATAGTAAATTTAACCTTTTGAACTTTTGTTTAACCATTTGTGATACGTTGCTTTAGTGCCATCAGGATAACATGAATAACCGTTTAAAAAGGAATCAAAGACGGCTAAACGATTAAGTTTACCGATATTTTCACCTGAGCTATTCTTTCAGTAGTTGCCGTAGAATACTCGATCAATCAAATGAGCTAGGAGAGCACTTCGAGTGGGATCTGTTCTGATCCCAGCAGTCAAACTCCTTCCTGTAGGAAGACTGTAAAAATGCAATTGGTGTTAGTCAAATCGCCTGTAGCCTGTCTGGTCTCAATAAACCTCAAAAACATTATAATGAATATGGCAGCACTTAGCTTCATTTGAGAAGAGATATTTGACAGAAGGAACAACTTGGACACCAATTCTTGAGTGACAGGAGCTGATTCGAACTTAAACATGTATTCCCTGAGAAATTGCCACAACTACCTAATGCAAATATGTCTCTATGCCTGGCATTTAGGTACAAAGTTAGGTCAACTTTGTGGCTATGACTTCAATTATTTTTAATTTTTTATATCTATAACTTCAATTACTTTTATCGTAATGAAAAGTGTCATTATCATGACCTTATCATATGTTTTGTAAGATGCTTATTGCAACTGTTCTTGTTGCGCTACTTCCGGATATCTCGTCTTGCTTATTCCTCATTTATGACGGTTTGGTGAAAATCGTCTTGTTGTGAAGCTTGACATCATTTATCTGGTTTACAAGTGCATGTAAACCAAGATATGTATTGCATGATGGTTTTACATATTCTATTTTCTTATACAGGTAGTGGTGGTTATAATAAATGGACCATACTGAAGAGGTGAAGCTTCTTGATTGTTTGGTGTCATCCAGTTTTACTGTTGAAGACAGTAAACAGAATCAGTCAATTGTAAGTCTTCTTATTATGTCTTTTGAGTCTGCTATTTAAGCAGATTTTTGAACAGCTAAATATTCTTCTGAGCAGTGATGTTTCTAAGTTTGATGGCTCTTCTGAGCAGTGGTGTAACAACTAACAAAAGATGTTGTCGATTTATCATGTTCAACTTAAAATGCTGAGTTGTTTATTAATTAAACCTGTTATGCTATGTAGTAACACTATTTCTTGTTTTGAATGGTATTTTGACAGAAAACTTCTTCCAATGTTTCCTTTAGAAGTGCTCAGATTCGTCTTATCAGCTCTCACCCAGAAGTTTATGAACCATGTGATGATTCTTTTGCACTGGTTGATGCTCTCCTTGCTGATCGGATGAAACTTATAGAGCATAAACCAAAGCTATGTCTAGAAATTGGTTGTGGAAGTGGTTATGTGATCACATCTTTGGCTGTGATGCTAAATGAAGATTGTTCTGGTGTGCACTACTTTGGCACAGACATTAATCCACAGGCTGCAGAGACAACCTGCAAAACACTAGAAGCCCACGGTGTGCATGCAGATATCATTATTACAGACATCGCATCAGCACTACAGAAGAGGCTTACGGGAATGGTGGATGTTGTGGTTGTGAATCCTCCTTATGTTCCAACCCCAGAGGAAGAAGTCGGTCAAGATGGAATTACTGCTTCTTGGGCAGGAGGAGAGAATGGTCGCCGTGTGATTGACAGGATCCTTCCTGTAGTGGACAAGCTCCTTTCAGATAATGGCTGGCTTTACATGGTCACTCTTACTGCCAACAATCCCTCACAGATCTGTCGTTTGATGGGAGAGAAGGGGTACGCCTCCCGCATTATTGTCCAAAGGTCCACAGAGGAAGAAAGTCTCCATGTCATCAAGTTTTGGCGTGGAGGTGCTGCACAACCTGAGGGTGAGAGATCTGTTTCAAGTTTCGACCCCTGGTTCTCTCAGCTGCCAATCTTTTCTTTCTGGAAGAAATCTGGGAACAACAGCTAACAGTTGTTACATCTTTTTTCAATCGCTGATGCTCATTTAATTCATGTAATGCCAATTTACTCTCACACTGTACCTAAGTGTTTTACTCTCATACTGTACCTAAGTGTCCATCTTCTCTCCGCATGAACGCATTGTAAAAGCATATCACTGTATAGATGTTTCAACAATTAGCAGAAGTGAAAGAACCGATCTAGATGAATTGTCATTTTTATGTTTTATTAAATGTGGGTAATTTCAGCTGTTGCTGCAGAAACTTGTCAGTTTCATTGTAAGCATTGCCAGTTTCTGAGAATGGATGGACCAACCATTCAGTTGGCATTTGGCTACTACCTTCCTTTAAAGCTCTGGGTACCTGTCAAATTGAAATTCCTGATGCCAATCGGGACTAGAACTAGGATGTAACTCTTTGCATCATTTCGTCTGCTAAATTAATCTGATTAGAAGGGTTGTTTGTGACTGGTGTTGTAGGAAAAACTCTTAAAGAAATAAGACATGATTTCTTTTTACAAGAGTTAAGAAGATTGTTATAAGAAGATTGAAACACGTGGATTGAGAATTCTATTTCTCCTAAATCAATCACGAACTTCAATTGAACGATAGAAGTTACTTTACTTACCTTAAGATACTAAATATCACGGTAAGTTTGACATTTAGATCGATCCATGCACAATTCGTAAATTTATAAAAGAAAAAATTCATACGAATTCGTAAAAAAATTATTTCCAGAAGACAAGAATTCCGGACAGAGACCAGAAATATGTAATCTACAAGGAGATAGTTGCAAAAGTCACCCATCGCGATTCGCAAACCCGACCCGATCGGAGAAGAGGAGAGAGAATGCCGCGAAAAGACGAAGCTCCGGTCGAAGAGTGAGTCCTGATCTTTACGGCATTTCTGATTTTGTTTTTGATATTTGCTATGTATTTTATTTGTATTAATTAAAAGCAAAACGGATTAGGAGTGTGATATGCGAAACCACTGCAGCAACCAACGAGAGATTATGTATGTGACAGTGTAAAAGCCAGAACTTAAGTCATTTCATCACAACGTGTAAACATGATGTGGGGTCAAAATGCTAGACCCAAATTCGGGTAGGGTTTTAAGGTGACGAAAATTCATTTTCTCCCAACCTAACAATGATTAAATAGGAGAAAAAGGTCTCCTAAAACGTAACCAATTCCTTAAATCACACTTATTACCGATTTGAATCCCTAATTAACTATGATTTTTGTTAGGAAATAAAATCAATCCCAAATACGCAGTGGATCGAAAATTAACAAATCCAATGGAGTAAGAAACCACAATTGCAAATCCAAAACACCAAACCACACAAAACACGCAAGATTTAACGTGAAACCCAATGCGGAAAAAACCACGGACGACATAACTCTAATCTACTATAGAGAAAACATATTATAAAGAGAGACTTACAGAAAACACGAACAACATGTGAGAATACCCTGTTAAATTTGTTCTCACCGAATCAACAAAAATGCTCTCTCTTTTCTCTCAAGAATGCAAAGTAGACAATAGAAACTAATTTTATTGTTGTGTTAGACAAAGGGGACGAAATTGATTTTATATAGTAGGCCAAAACAAGTATTAATTGCACCAAAATCACGTGGAGAAAAGTGCAAAACGTGGGTAAAACTAGGTCCAACGGTCGACCGAACTTCAAACTGTATCGCAATCGAGGGCTTCTTTGGTTGACCGAAAAACAACAGACACTTTCCTGATTGTTAGAGTGCATATTCGGTCGACCGAACTGTTCCTCTCGATCGGTCGAAAAACGACAGATACTTTTGCCCAGCTTCCTCATGTGTGCCCGGTCGACCGAACAACTCATCTCGGTTGACCGAAAAACGACATACACTTTTGCCCAGCTTCCTCATGTGTGCTCGGTCAACCAAACAACTCCTCTCAGTCGACCGAAAAACGACAGACAATTTGGCTGGGCAAATTTGAACACACATCCGGTCGACCGAACAACTTCTCTCGGTCGACCGAAAAACGACAGACACTTTGGCTGGACAAATTTGAACACACATCCGGTCGACCGAATGTCTGTTTTATCCTACAAATACTTTAATCAATATTCAAGGTAAACTACAACAATTTTATTTTGTTTTCAATTAGTTTCCAATCTGAGGAAAATCTGTTTCCTTAACTTAAGATACTAAACATCACAGTAAGCTTGACATTTAGATCAATCCTTACACAATTCGTAAATATATAAAAGTAAAAATTCATACGAATCCGATAAAAATTATTTCTACAAGACAAGAATTCTGGACCAAGACCAGAAATATGTAATCGATAGCTGCAAAAGTCCCCCATCACAAAACCGACCCAATCGGAGAAGAGAGAGAAATGCCACGAAAAAATGAAGCTCCGGCCGTCCGAGTCTACACTGTCTGCGACGAGTCCAGGTACAAAAGAAACCCTCCAAAACCATAAAAATCTCATATTTTCGTCTTATGTTTAATCGGATCGAGACAGGTATCTGATAGTGAGGAACGTGCCCTCTCTTGGATGTGGGGAGGAGTTGGCCAATCTCTTCCGCACTTACGGCACCGTCGAAGAGTGAGTCCCGATCTTTACTGCTTTTGGAATTTCTGATTTTATTTTTGATATTTGTTATGTATTTTATTAATTAAAAGCAAAACATATTAGGAGTGTGATATGCGAAACTGCGCCAACCAACGAGAGATTGTGTATGTGACGGTTAAGAGTGAAGTGAGGTAGAATGGTTGAAGCCTAGTGTGAACTAGTGAAGGAAAAATGTTTGATCCCTAGAAGCTGTAGAGGCAATTATGTGAAGCATTAACCAACTCGTTACGAATGACGTTAGGGTTCAGAGTTGTTCGCCTCTTTAGGGCTCGTGTATTTAAGGTGTTTACACTTATATCGAGCCATTGACACGAATTGTTGTTCTTCGAGTATTTATTCATTATCATCCCTTTTATGTTTTTACTACACCCTTTTTTGTATTGAAATGATAGCATAGTGTTTCCCTTCTTACCTACTTACCTTGGCAAGAGGAGGGCTGACCTTTTTGTTCTATATGTTTAAAAAAAACAGAAGCTTATTTCTCTCTTCCCATATTTCTTCATGAACCAACTCAAAGGATGATGATATAAAAACTTGGTATTTGAGTATTCCATTAATTCCCATCCATTTTCTTGTAAATTAATCGAAGTAAGTTTTCTCTTTTGATGTTGATCAGGTGCAAGCCAATGGATGCAGAGCACTGTGAGCCTTTTACGGATGTTTTCTGGATCAAATTTCAGCAGGTTAACAGTGCAAGGTTGTTGAAATTTGGTGAACAAATTCTTTGAAGTTTAATTCCAAAGAGCCCATGATTCTCATTGCTTGCATAGGAAATTGTCACAAGTTTTTTTCCCTTTTCCCATATCCTGACATCTCATTGTTGTCTAATTTTTTTTCTTTTCATATTGCATGTCCTTTTATAACAACTCTGCAGTGTTGATTTGTAAATCCTTTATAACAATTTGCAGTGGGGATGTGTGACTACGGTGGTTGAACCTAAATTTTGCCCATTATTGCAATAATTTATCATGTTACATTACATACAGGTTTATCTGATGAAACATGGGATCTTGTTTTTCCAGATTTGCAAAAAGGAAATTGGATGACTATGTTTTCCTGGGCAACCAGTTACAGGTGCATTATGCTCCTGAGTTTGAAAGTCCTTCCGACACAAAGGAAAAACTAGAATGCCGGAAGAATGAGATTCTAGCCAGAATAAGAGGTGAAGTTCTAAACACACAAATTTGTATTTCGGAAGAAATATTTTGTATCCACCTTTTGAAGTGGTGTCTGACCATTTATCAACCTTTTTGGTGCAAGTACCATCTATCAGGCTTTGTTGTAGCTTGAAGTGATTTCCATCCTTCTCAATCATTCAAAAAAACCCAAAAAAGACGAGTATAATCTAGTGTGCCTGAAATTTTAAACATTTTTTAAGTGCAGCTGGGGGAGTAGAAGGCAGAGCTCCTAGTTCAGCCAGTCACCAACTGGAATCTCCATCTTTCTCCAAACAACGGTATGGATCAGTTTTGAGTTTTTTTTAGTAATTATGTGATTTATGGTGTCCAGATGTTTTCTTGAATACGATCTAGAGTGGTATTATATGTTGGATTTGCAAGATTGCTTGGCAACATTAATATTGTCAGGGTTTCAATTATGTGGTATCATGTATCTGATTGTTTTTCGTCGACTACGTTGTATTCACAACGTTAATTTATGTGAAATTGTGAATCTCTTGATGCTACCTACCACATGCAGGGATTATTCGGGTTCTGATTGTGCCTCTCACTCTGACAACATGTTCAACCATGTGTCGTCCGACAAGGTAGTATTACTGAGCTTGTTATCTTTCTTTTTTCATGATCTAATAAAATGTCGATGTTAGACTTTGTTTTCAATGACACCTGATGGATCTGATAAAATAGCTGAGGGTAGGAAATGAAGTTTAGTACCTAATAGCCTGTACTGCCTTTGCTATCATGATCTAGGACTACTTCGCTTTACCGTCAATGAACCGGACAGTTCGTGTTGTTCGAGAGAAGCTTGATAAGGTAACAATCTTTTTAAACTTCTCCATACATACATCAATGATATGCATGTTATTCTTCTAACAACTAAGATTTTGTCGCAGATATCGTCAAGTAGTGTGCTTTCAGAGGCCGGACCAGATTTGAAAAAACGACGTGTTGATAATCGCCGAAGAATTTGATACACTGTCCTTGGAGTTGGTGTGCTAATTAAACTAACTTCCTTAGGTGCTAATTTTATCTAACCATGGGGTATACCAGTTACTTGGCCAGCGGATTTTGGTAAAGGTCATTTCCTTTGTTTTGATTTGATTGTGTGTGTGTTTTTTTGGAAGGTTCCCCTTGTAAATTAATTTGTGTACATGTTCTGATCCTTGAAGCGGAAACATACTTTACTTTTTTGTCAATTATTATGACTTGTACAAGTAAATAATAATTTATTGCCAGTTGTCTTTGTGGCGTTGTGTGAATCGACGCTTGACTAAATATATTATCATTATTATCAAATATAATTATTATTGGCTATGGCGGTACCATTCCTTGTTCAGTTAGCTAAAAGATCATATCAGCTTTACTCATCTCCGTTTTCGTGTACAACCAAACGAAACCAACTACCACAGAAAATCGGCAAATACTGAAAACCAAAGAACGTCTCATTCATCTGAAAAATTACATTACACTTGATCTACTGCTGTATTGCACACTCAATAGCTAAGCTTAGTCCAGAACTACAAGAACGGAGGCAATCGACAACTTACAAGTCAGGAATAGATTAGAAATCCATATAGATAGATACATTACAGAGTTCTTATTCCAAGTATCTTAGGCGGTTAGGACATGTAAACCCGAATAACAGAAGTTTTGCAAGTGTGGCAGTTAGGACATACATCAATAAACCTCTCACAATCATCACACAGAGAGAGATGCCTACAGTCAAGAAACAGCATGCAAGCTTCTTTGTTGTTACAGACCTTGCAAAGCATATGGTGGCCCAATGTGTTAGTCTTGTTCTGGGAGAAATCTGGAAGAATCATGTGAGGGTTGCATGAAGACGCTGCATCCTCGACATTACTCTCTTCACAAACTTGCTTGCCTTTGTCAGCGGTCTCGGCCATGGCTTTGTTGAGATCCTCCCTCAATGCATTCACCATGGACTCATTGTAGAAGGCTCTGTGTTGCCAAGATTGTGCCTCTGTTGCTAAGTATTTTATCCTTTCAATAAGCTCAGTGTTTTTCCTGTTAATGTCGTCGATCTCAAGATCCTTCTCTCTCAACTTCCTGCATGCATCTTCCTCCAAGGATCTGAGAAGGGATGCCGTGTGTCTCAGGTTAAGTTCTTTAATGCCTTTTGTAAGTTGTTCTCCCTGTTCAATGAAATGCACTGAGAAGACTGTCTTTGCTAATTGAAAGAGAAATGTTTTTTATTCCAAAAAAAGAACTGCACATGGTAATGCGAAGAGAAAAGGTAACCAGTACCTGGACTTTGATGTAATACTCGACCTCTTCTGTTTGACGATCGATTTCATTATTGACTTCATTCCCAAAAGATGTCCCCATCGGCATCATGGCCGGACTTGCACAAGTGACTGAGGAGTTGTGGTCATCATCATCATAGTAGAGTCTCAGCCCAGTCGAGACAGAATTTGGATCAGGGATTCTAGCTTGCCTATCAGCTTCATTGTATGGAAAATTATTCAACGAAATCCGAAGCATTTTCTGCATGGCATTCTCATCCATTTTTCTAGTCCTCTTGTTTGGTTGATCAAGCAAAGAAATTTGATCATTTCCAGCATAGCAGACTGTGTTAGCATCAATCCGAGGAAGAACTGCAGTGACATGCAAAAACAATGAAAAGGTAAGTCATAAATATTGAAATAAAAAAATGACTATTCGACTTGTCCAAAGTGTTTTGTAGCAGCATTTGCATGACAAACATCACGGTGAAACCTTTCACTATAGATGCTTGAAATTCCAAATTCATACTAGAAATCATATTACATGAGAAAAGTGGTTGGATTTATTTTTCAATTCTTAAAATTTCTCAAACCACACTCACATGTTCCAAACAACTGTAATCCAGGTACATTCCCACCATACTGAAGCTGATTGCTATCCAAGAATGTCGAAAAGGATGGATTGCTGCTATCGTTATTCCCACCAAACATTTTCTGCAAGTAAACACACACAACCAGACAATCCATCACTATTTTTTGAAGCAAAAATACATACACGAAACTTTTCATAATACAACTACCAAAACTACCAATTTGTTACTTCGAAATCACTGAAAGGTCGGATCAGCATGTTTGAACGATAAAGATGATTGAAATATAGGTTGAAACTAAAAACATTTACAAATAACAGATGATGGTTCAATAACAAACGACAAAGTATGAAAGTAAAATACCAAATCAAGTTCAACCTCACCAAAGATGCAGCTCCATAAGGTTCTTCAACGGTACGATAAGCTACTATACAATTGAATTATACAAATACACGTACATGTTTTAAAAACTTCGTCTTTGTACAAAGATTTTATACGTCTAGACCACAACAGTCCTTGGTGAGGTCAAGCATCGATAGCCCATACAAAAACTCCAGAATTAAAGGATGAAACAAAAAAAAACCCCGAAAAAATGACATTTTTTTACAAATTTTCATAAAAAAGATAAAAAAGAGAAACCAGCATAATCAACAGCCAAACACCACAAAAGGATTCAAAACGCCAACTTTAACGTCACAAGTTTCCAAAATAACAACAGAAACCAACAATTTCTCCCGGAAAACGGAAAACCCCAAAATGAATCCACCCAAAGAAATGCTTTTCCAAAACACAAAAGACAGAAAATCACATACATGAAACCTATCTTCAGAATCTCCCACAACAACTGCAAACCTAAAAAAAATCCAAAAAAAAATCCACAGAATCTACCAAACCCAACCGCACAAGCAAACTCTAAACGCAAAATCACTTCCCGATCACCAAACCCAACACAAAATAAACCAAGATCGAGCGTCAAAACCCCCAACAGATTAACAAACGGAGCATCGTTTGGTGGAAAAAATCGAATTTTGGGGCAAACCGCGACCTTTCTCGAACTCAACGGCCAAAATCGCTCTTTTTCCCCCAATGCAGGTAGCCCTAGAGAGACGAAATCCACGAGCAGCGCTTCCGCTCCAGCATCTCAGCGGAATTAGAGGCGATCGGAGGAGGAATCGACGATCGGAGGATTTTTGGGGGTTTTCTCTCCCGATTTGTTGTTCTTCGTTCGTTCGTCTCTGGATTTCTCTCTCCGACTTTTTTATTGGTATTCCGGGTTAGATTTGGGACGGAATTGCCCCTGGGGTTTGGGTGTAATTACGGGGTGGGGGTGGGGAGGTGTGGAGGGGGTTTGGTGGGGAATGGAGGGTAGTTGTGGAGGGGAATGTGAATGCTCTTTTGGGTTTGGGACTGGGTAGTGGTGTATATTTGGCGGTTTGTTTTGAAGGAAGCCCTTCGACTTTTCTATTTGGTAAAACTTTGCAGCATTCTTTTGACTGACTTTTACACCCTTACTTCTTTTTTTATTTATTTTACTGTAGTCTGTAGGTACTAAGTAGGAGCCATCTAGGAAGCGTAATTTGCAAAGGCTTCGTGACACCTAATCAACATGCAAACGACTTTTGAAGAATCATGCGTTTGTGTCAAAAAATGAAAAGCACACTATAGAAGTTACTTCGGAAGTCTGATATATTTACTACATCCTAAATGAACGCCTCTCGAATATGAAAAGTAAATGCATCATGAAAGTTGGTTGCAAGACAGGACACAATCCCCGCTTGCCCAGCAGCCATAAGAATACGTTAACATCATTATAGATTGTATAATATAAATGAATAATAATATACAGGAATTCTCTAGTGAGTCTAGGGTTCAACTTTTCTAAATTAAACTCCTACAATATCCACCACTCATTTCAAATTGTAAGGTAGATTAAGAAAAAAACGGTTATGCTAATGAATGGTGAGATTAACTGTAAATAAGATACAATGGTGAGATTGTAGGAGGCTTAAACTAAATTTGATGAGCACTAGGCTCACTAGAGCTTGACCCTAATAATATAAGTCATGATCATTTTTTTATTTTTCCTATTGTCGTGAAGCAAAGAATTTTATGAACCAAAGGAACAAAGTAAATGCTCTATTTTTTGTGTTGTGATACCTCTCGAATAAGGACAAGATTTTCAGGGCACACCATTTTTTAGTTAATTATATTATTCGATCATGCATTAGTAGGCAGAGAAATATATTTTTATTATTAAAAAATTAAGTAAACTACTGATCTACTTTACCACAAAAACAAAACCCCTTTTCTGCTTGAAAGGGTTCGATCATACGTTTTCTTTGCACTTTCATCCAACATTCCATCTCGTATCACTATTTCAATAACACTACTAGATTCTAAAAACCCAACCTCATCTTCTTAGAACAATACAGTAGCAAGCACTGTTGAATATTGACTTATATTTGTTAAGGAAGCAAATCCAGGAAGAGTCGGTCTACCGACACACAACCCAGGAAATTTTCGGCGAAGACGGGTCGGTCTACCGAATTGGATTCGGTACACCGAACCGAGGATTCCAGGCACTTCGTGTGCAGCTGGGATCGGACGACCGAATTGGATTCGGTCTACCGTTAGAAGGTTTCAAGCACTTCGGAACAACGGGTTCGGTAAACCGTTGAGAAGATTTTTGGTGTTCCGAGAATCTGGAAAGTGCATGTCCAATTTGGCACGGATCACCGAGGGGCACTCGGTCAACCGGAGGGTTGTTTAAGAATTCGTTAGTTCGTGGAAGATTCGTTCTCGCGGTCTACCGAGACGCGCAAGAACCGTTCCCTCTGTCAACCGGGAAGGATTCGGTCAACCGAATCGGAACAGGAATACTTCATGTTGAAGTAGTCACGGTTAACCGAACGAGCATCGGTTAACCGTGTTCCCCATGAATAGTTATGTTCGGTTTTGCTTAATTGTAGCTCGGGTTTTGAGTCTATAAAAGAGATTGTTTGCCCTTACCCTTTCATAACATTGCATACAAGTTAATTTCCTTCATTGTGAGTTGAGAGATTAAGGCTAGAGATAGATCTAGAGTGCTTTGGGAGACATATTGCTCTCAATCATTTGTAATCTCGTTTGCTTCTCTTGTTGGAGAAGCGGAAGAAGGAAAGGAAACCCGCATGAGACCCCCCAAGGACGTAGGCACGTTGCCGAACCTTGTAAAACGCGTGTGTCGTGGTTGTTTCAGGTGTGCATGTTTTCTTTGCTTGTTTTATATCCATCTTATTAGTGTTCTTGTTGCAATTGAGTTTGGGAGAGGGTCCGAAGTTAATTTCGCATTCAATATTCGATTTATTATTCGTGGTGTGTGTAATCCGTGTCGTGTTAGTGCATATTAGATCCCCCTCCCAACAGCTGGTATCAGAGCTTTGGTTGCACTTACGATGGCGGAGGAAGCGCGGAATTTTCGGGTGGAGAAATTCACCGGGAAAGGGAACTTCTCAACATGGCAACGGAGGGTTCGTGCGTTGATGTCTCAAACGGACGGGCTATTGCTGACGTTGGATGGGGTTGAGAAGAAGTCGTCGAAGATGACCGACGAAAAGTGGGAGAGTCTGAATCTCCGGGCTATTGGAATCATCGAGTTGTGCTTCTCGGATGATTTGCTTTTCGAGGAATCAGTGAAGACCGCGGCAGAATATTGGAAACTTCTGGAGGAGAGGTTCATGAAGAAGAACCTTAGCAACAAGTTGAATCTGAAGCGTCAGCTGTACATGCTGCAGATGAAGGAGAACACACCGTTCATTGAGCATCATTCGGTGTTCAATAAGTTGATAGTTAATCTGACTCAGCTTGAGGACAAGATGGAGGATGTAGACAAGGCAATGTTGTTATTGACGTCGCTGTCGGACTCGTATGAGAATTTGGTGAATACGATCATATATGGCAAGGATTCGTTGGTGTTGGAGGAGGTCAAGGGCACGCTGATCTCCTACAATGCAAGGAAGAATTCGAGTAGTAGTTCTTTCGAGAATGGTGAAGGATTGATCGCAGCATCGGAAAGGGGCAGGACGGGTAACAAAGGAAGAAACAACGGTAAAGGGCGGTCCAAATCAAAGGGGAGAACCTTTGAATGTTTTTTCTGCAAGAAGGTTGGTCATATGAAGCGTGATTGTAGGGCCTTCAAGGAGTCGTTGCAGAAAGGGAAAGACGGGTACAACTCCGCTAGCGTGGTGGAGGAGAAGAACGAAGTTGACGTTCTAACGGTTTGTGCTGCAGGTATTGATAAATCATCATCTGGATGGATTTTGGATACAGGAGCATCTTTTCACATGTGCCCGGATAAGGAGTGGTTCACATCCTATGAACCACTGAAAGGAGGGATCGTTGTTATGGGCAACGATGCACCGTGCACCACCGTCGGTATTGGTTCCGTACAGTTCAAGATGTTTGATGGGTGCATTCGAACGCTGACGGGTGTGCGTCACGTACCGGAGTTGAAGAAGAATCTGATTTCTCTAGGAGAGCTTGATACTCTCGGGTGGAGATGGTCCGGCGGGGACGGAAAGATTAAGGTCACTCATGGAGCGATGACAGTGATAAAGGGAACCAAGGTGGGCAACTTGTATTGGATGCTCGAGAATGCAGTAGCAGGAAAAGGTGCAGCACCACACTTTGGCATATGAGGCTTGGTCATATGTCGGAAAAAGGGTTTGTGTGAGCTACACAAACAGGGACTGATGAAGGGTGTTAAGAGCTGCAAATTGGATTTTTGCAAGTACTGTGTCTTCGGTAAACAGCACATGATTCGATTCAAGACGGCTATCCACAAGACGAAGGAAATTCTGGAGTATGTGCACTCAGACGTCTGGGGACTGGCTCAGGTTCGGTCAAATGGTGGAGCCGAATATTTCGTCACATTCATAGACGACTTCTCAAGGAATATAACGGAGGTGAGTACACCTCAAGGGAGTTTGCAAGTTTCTGTGAGAAAGAAGGCGTCACGAGACATTTCACTATACCGCGGAGTCCGGAACAAAACGGCGTAGCTGAAAGGATGAACAAAACACTATGCGAACGGGCAAGGAGCATGAGGTTTCATGCAAATCTGTCAAAGGATTTCTGGGCGGAAGTAGTAGATCTTGCTTGCTACATGGTAAATATCTCACCGTCTTCAACACTTGAATTAAAGAAGCCTCAGGAAGTATGGACGGGGGAGCTATTTGATTACTCGAGGCTTAGGATATTTGGATGCAAAGCCTATGCGTTGGTCGATGAGACACAACGGTCGAAGCTGGATTCGAAATCGAATAAGTGCATATTCCTTGGTTACGATAGGACAGTGAAAGGATATAAGCTTTGGGATCCGGTGAGCAAGAATGTACTCCTACGGAGTAATGTGGTCTTTGATGAGACAAGTCTGCTCAAGGGCCTTGGAGACAAAGAGCAGCAAGAGGTTCCCATGCAGGAAGACGAAATTGAAGTTGGGGTCACGACTTCAAGGGAAGAATCGAATCAAGAAGTTCAGCAGGAAACAATTGACTCACAAGTAGAGGAGGAAGCTGAGCAAGAGAGTATTGCTCAAGGAAGAGAGAGGAGGATCACAAAGGCACCGGTGAGGTATGACCACGATGATGCTAGTATTGCATTTGCACTTGTTACCGAATGTGGGGACCCTTGTACATTCGAAGAAGCTATTGAGCAGAAGGACGGGAACAAGTGGATGGTGGCCATGACCGAAGAGATGGAGTCTCTTCATAAGAATCAAACTTGGGAGTTAACGGACCTCCCCAAGGGAAAACGCGCGATTGGGTGCAAGTGGATCTTCAGAAAGAAGGAAGGGTCATCTCCTATGGAGGAGATAAAGTATAAAGCTAGGTTGGTGGCAAAAGGATATGCTCAGAAGGAAGGGGTCGATTACAACGAGATCTTCTCACCCGTTGTAAAGCACACCTCTATTAGAGTGTTGTTAGCTATGGTAGCTATGGACAACATGGAGTTAGAGCAGATGGACGTGAAGACAACTTTTCTTCACGGGCACATAGAGGAAGAGATCTATATGAGACAGCCGGATGGGTTCATCGCACGAGGCAAGGAAGAACAAGTATGCAAGCTGAAGAAGTCCCTCTATGGACTTAAGCAATCGCCGAGACAGTGGTACAAAAGGTTCGATTTATTTATGATTAATAATGGTTTTGTACGTTGCGATTATGATAGTTGTGTATACTTGCGGAGTCTTGGAGACGGCACACACGTGTTCTTGCTTTTGTATGTTGATGATATGTTGATCGCGGCTAAGGAGATGAAGCATATAGATGATCTCAAACTGAAGCTTCACGGAGAGTTTGAGATGAAAGACCTCGGGAGTGCAAAGAAGATTCTCGGTATGGAAATCTCAAGGGATACCGAGAGAGGTGAAATTCTGCTCACTCAAAGGAGTTATATCCGGAAGATAATCGAGAGGTACAATCTCGAGAATGCCAAGCAGGTGACCACAACTATTAGTGCTCACTTCAAGCTCTCGTTGAAGTGCAGCCCCTCTACTGAAAAGGAAAAGAGAGATATGGAGAGAGTTCCATATGCTAGTGCAGTCGGATCCGTTATGTATGTTATGATATGCATTAGGCCAGACATTTCACACGCAGTTAGCCTCGTGAGTCGTTACATGGCTAACCCAGGAAAAGAGCATTGGGAAGCGTTGAAGTGGCTGCTGAGGTACCTGAAGGGAACCATGGATGTTAGCTTGAAGTTCACCAAAGATGGAGCACAAAGGCAGGTGGAGGGGTACGTCGATTCAGATTACGCTGGAGATCTGGATAAACGGAGGTCCACAACAGGGTACGTGTTCACTTTGGGTGGAGGTCCAGTGAGTTGGAGATCGGTTCTCCAACATACTACCGCGTTGTCTACAACGGAAGCGGAGTACATGGCTGTTGTCGATGCCGGAAAAGAAGTTATATGGTTGAAGGGTTTGGTTAGCTCTTTGGGGATGGAACAGGAAGTGACCAAATTGCATTGCGATAGTCAAAGTGCAATTTATCTAGCCAAGGATCAAACGTTCCATTCAAGGACCAAACATATTGAAGTAAGGTACCATAGGATCCGAGAGTGGATCGAAGAAGGGCAGGTTGTTCTCCAGAAAATCGACACGAGTGAAAATCCTGCAGATATGATGACTAAGGTCGTCAATCAGGAGAAGTTCGAGTTGTGCTCAAAGCTTCTCAATGTCCTCAAAGAGTGAGAAGGAGGGCGTTCCGGGGGTAGCACCAAGCGGTGTCTCATGAAGCCACGAAGGATGCAGGTTAAAGGGAGACTCAGGTAACAAATCTAAACCAAGGTGGAGATTGTTGAATATTGGCTTATATTTGTTAAGGAAGCAAATCCAGGAAGAGTCGGTCTACCGACACACAACCCAGGAAATTTTCGGCGAAGACGGGTCGGTCTACCGAATTGGATTCGGTACACCGAACCGAGGATTCCAGGCACTTCGTGTGCAGCTGGGATCGGACGACCGAATTGGATTCGGTCTACCGTTAGAAGGTTTCAAGCACTTCGGAACAACGGGTTCGGTAAACCGTTGAGAAGATTTTTGGTGTTCCGAGAATCTGGAAAGTGTCTGTCCAATTTGGCACAGATCACCGAGGGGCACTCGGTCAACCGGAGGGTTGTTGAAGAATTCGTTAGTTCGTGGAAGATTCGTTCTCGCGGTCTACCGAGACGCGCAAGAACTGTTCCCTCTGTCAACCGGGAAGGATTCGGTCAACCGAATCGGAACAGGAATACTTCATGTTGAAGTAGTCACGGTTAACCGAACGAGCATCGGTTAACCGTGTTCCCCATGAATAGTTATGTTCGGTTTTGCTTAATTGTAGCTCGGGTTTTGAGTCTATAAAAGAGATTGTTTGCCCTTACCCTTTCATAACATTGCATACAAGTTAATTTCCTTCATTGTGAGTTGAGAGATTAAGGCTAGAGATAGATCTAGAGTGCTTTGGGAGACATATTGCTCTCAATCATTTGTAATCTCGTTTGCTTCTCTTATTGGAGAAGCGGAAGAAGGAAAGGAAACCCGCATGAGACCCCCCAAGGACGTAGGCACGTTGCCGAACCTTGTAAAACGCGTGTGTCGTGGTTGTTTCAGGTGTGCATGTTTTCTTTGCTTGTTTTATATCCATCTTATTAGTGTTCTTGTTGCAATTGAGTTTGGAAGAGGATCCGAAGTTAATTCCGCATTCAATATTCGATTTATTATTCGTGATGCGTGTAATCCGTGTCGTGTTAGTGCATATTAGATCCCCCACCCAACAAGCACCACATTTCGGCAAAAACAAATAATACACTTAGCAGCCTCATCTTCTCCATGTTACATCAAAGCAACCCATCCAAGCAGCAATGAATAAATAAGCATTAGCAAGTTTGCCTGATTCAGGTACATCTCAGTCTAGCAAATGACAAGTATCCGGTGTGCCCCTTTGTCTCACTACAAGGCTTGGCCGTGACCAAGGAGTTGGCTTTCTCTCTGCTACCATTGCTCTCTTCTTTAACGGCTTCGTTGGAAGATTGCTGCTTTCTCTTGCGAGGGAGAGAGTGTAGTGGAGAAGTTTCATCTCCTAGGCTTGCTGTTTTAACTTCTCGAACTTCGTATGAGCGAAGGAGGATCTCAAAAGTTCTTATGTCTGCGAGAGGAAATACCACTTATCAGACCACTATGCATTTTATAAAGGAAAATAAGAAAGAATTCCGAAGTGTATCGTGTAAAACAACCAAGAGGAAGCTCCTCTTTCTTGAGAAGATTCGTAACTCACTATCTTCAAAGGCAAGTCCATAAAGACGGGCGAGAAATCACGTGTCTATGGAAAATAAGTAACATGTAAGTGTCACAGAATGTCGTATTGTCTCTGTGATTCGGCAGGATCAACCATCATCCATGGAAATATATGCGAGCAACCAGTAATCGGGATACTATATCGATAAAACCATAATATGAATAATTACTAGTAACTAATATCCCAAACAGAAAAAAAGAGAAAATGCAAGTCTTTGCATGTGAAATTTTGATCTCCTTCCAGATCCAAATCCTTCTTATCTATAGTTTAGATTAACAAATACTAAAACAATTATGATAAAAAATACCAAATATTTTATAACATTTGTTTCATGGTTATTCCTATGCAAAAAAGATGAGAAGCAAAGGAGAACCTGTAAATTTGGAAGACAGTGTCTCACACGTCCGCTGCACTTGCTCAATGCAAGGAGAAAATGAGCAAACAACACCATCTTCTTTCAACATGCTAGTGACAGACGGTATGGCTAACCAAGGCTGAGGAAGATCAAGGAAAATTGAGTCTGCTCTTCCACAAAACTCAACAGGAAAACCTTCACCTTGAATATCCCGAACACCGACTGTAATTAAACTGCTCACTCCGTTCACCTCAAAATCTTCCCTGAAATTAATAAGAAGTAATGTTTCAATTACCTACTCAAATGATGCTATATAGTACCCTGATCAGAGAGTTTCAGAACTTTTTTTAATTATCAGTGGAGAGATTCAGAACTGTATAACACTTTCTATCAAAATTGGCAGTCCTAAGGTTTAACAAGATTTCCTGAAGCCCAGGACATGCTACATGATTCGTAACTTAGTAAAATAATCATGAGAAAAATCACTTGACGTTAGTTAGATTTTGGTTCATTGGTTGCATGTCCAAATTTTATAAGAACCCATTAATGCCTCAAATATGATATTTAATTGGTGTAAGTATTAGTCAAGCTAACACATTAGACATATGGACTCCGTTCTTTTGATGGGAAATGTTTTCCTAGTTTAACAGATTTTGGTTAATGCTTACCCAAGCTTTGCTGGTCCTTTGACCCTCACTATTCCATATTCAGCTATTGACACAGAAACTATCCTTGTTGTGATTATTTTCTTTACAAGAGCTTTGCTGCGCACATTAATGCTACTCTAGACATAGCTCATGTCGCTGGGCTCAATCCTCAGTGATAGCTATTCTAATCTAAGACTAAGACGCTAGCTCCGGCTGGTTGCAAGGTTAGGGTTTTTTTACTTTAAGACTGAAATCTGACGAACCTAGCATTCCAAAACAAGTTCTTTATGTCACAAATCACACCCACCGCACAAAATTTGAATCCCAAAAAACATCCGTAACATATTTTCAGCAAGAACCCAACAATCCACCACAAACTTGAACCTTTTCCTACAAAGTACAAACCATCAATCTTCATATTCCTCGCCTAGTTCTGCAACCAGTTCAAAAAGAGAACCGAAAAATTACGCTACAAACAGTAACTCCCATAGAACAAAATAAAAAACAGAACAAAACTGAATTCTCCCAAAACAACAAAACGTAGCTGCCAGCAAAGCAATCGGCGCCTACCAAACAAAAACTCGTAAATTGTCAGCGTAACGTGTTAATAAATCCACCAAACAAGTAACAAATTTAGCAACGAACGAGCAAAAAAAAACAATTTTCAAGCCAAAAACGCGATACCTAGCGGACTGCGCCCTCTGCTCATGAAAATCAAACGTATACACATGCCCATGCGGCGCCACGGCCCTGGCAAGCGACGTCGTAAGCGACCCGGTCCCGGTCCCGGACTCCAACACGACGCAGCCCGGCACAACCTCCAGGTACATAACCACAAAGCTAATGTCGGCGATGTACAAGATCTGGGTCCGGTGGCTGAGGACGAGGGTCCATAGCTCGGGGGTGGGAGCGAGGAGGAAGACGAAGCCGCCCTTGGAGCTGACGACTTTGGAACCGAACGGGAGGCCGACCCAGTCGGAGTGCTTGAAGACGCCGAAGCGGTTCTGGAGGGCGGTGCCAGGGGCGACGCGGACGGGTTTCATGGCGTCGTGGCGCTCGTAGACGATGACCAGGTCGCCGGAGGATATGAGGCGGTGGGAGGATAGAGGGAGCATTGGAGTGGAATTGGAGGGGAGGGTTTAGGGTTTGGGAGGATTTGGGGGTTTTGCGACGGCGAAGTGATCGATCGGATTCTCGGAAAAGACGGAGGGTTTAGCCGGAGAAAGGTTTTATGCTATTGTTGGTACCTACACTTTTTTGAAACCTTTTTAACTCTAAAACTTGTTGATTTAGTGGCATAGGGTCCTTTTTAACTCCAAAATGCAACGTCCAAGGTGGGGGAATGCCACCCAAGTATGTGAGGAAAATGTACCAAAAGAGGAGATTTTTTAGCTTAAGTTTTGAAAACTCAAAAATAAGTTAGAGGAAATGCAATTTTTTTCATCGCAATCACAACTCACAAGTGAGAGGGGTCTAAAATAGACCTAAAATAATAGTATTTCTTTTTTTATTTTTGTAATAGCATGTTTCGGAAAATAAATAAAGTTTTGAGAATGATATGACATAAATATATCAAAAATGATGGCCACAAAATGCTTTGTAACACCACACAAGCAAAAAATGCAAAGGATGAATGGCATCTTTTTTGCAGGAATCCTTACATGAACAAGTTATTTCAATTATATATTTTTTGCTTTAAGACGCCTCACTTTTGTGCTTTGCATAATCAAAATCACACAATATTTAGTTTGATACTGAAAAGGTAAATATTTTGTTTTGATCTCAAAATTCAGTTTTCTAAATTTACCTCAACTTATTTGATCACGAAACCAAGTGAAAACGAGCAGTACGTTTGCCAATAATTAACACGATGCATAGGAAGAAATCCAAATAAAAGAGAATTATAGATTGTAGAAGCAAGAATGGCTGAATGTCAATCGTAACACACACAAGGCCAAAAGAGCAAACGACACACCTTAAAAAGAGGAGGAAAAAAAAACAGAACAAGTCAAGCCTTCGCTTCGACTTCCAATTTCCAAACCTAAAACCCTGTCAAAAAAAACTAAAATCCCACACGAATACAACCATGGCGCAAAACCCTAGCGCCACCGCCGGAGACCTGTCGGAGCACGCCGGAATCGAGCTCCTCGAACGCCTCGCGTCCACACCTGCGCCGAACTACCTCACGCCAACCTCCGACCTCGCCCGCCTCGCGCGCGACGCCTCCAGCAACCTTTTTTCCGCTCTGCTCCCCTTCTCGCCCAACGCGCTCCCCGTCGAGTCCCTCCTCGTCTACGAGAGGTTCGACGCCGAGCAGATATGGCACCAGATCGACCTCCAGTCGAGGCCTGTGACGAGGTCTGTACGGAGGGGGTTGAGGAGGTTCGAGGGGATGGGGAAGGAGGAGGTTAGGGCGTTGTTTGGGGTCAAAAGTGGAAGTTTTGATGAAGAGAAGATGGAAAACGAAGAAAGTGGAGATGAAGAAGAGGAAGAGGAAGAAGAGGCTGGAGACGAAGATGAGGAAATGGAAGAAGATGAGGAGGAGGAGGAGGAGGAGGACGGAAAGGAGGGAGCTTTGGAGGAAAGAGGTGGGTTGGAAGATGGATTTTTTAACACCAAGGAGTTGGAGGAGTTTATGGAGAAGGAAGAGGAGAAGGAGTATGGCGGTAATAAGAAGGGGGAGGATGAAGAGGGGGAGGGCGAGGACGAGGTGAGATTCAATTTAGATCAAGTTGCTATATGTTTTGTAATTTTGAGGTTTCGGAATTATCGAATCTTTGCAATTTAGTTGCCGAATTTCGTCGTGATACGATTTGCTGTGTCTTCGTAGTAATGAGAACACCAATGCTTAAGGATATCATGTTTTTACCACCAATGTTCACATTGTTTGCTTATCAGGTTGTCGAGAATCTTATTAACCAACATAGTATTTCAAACTGCTAAAATTTGTGGTAGAATTTTAATGCCAGGCTATTACATGGAAAGAGTTTTGATGTGTAAATGGGCTATCGTATTTCCAAAAGATAGACTAATACCTGAATATATATTTTCAACTTAGTCCTATATTATCTCACTTTTTGCACCTTTACTTTTGTATTGATCTCCCAGAGTGATGATCTTGATGCAGAAGATGGTGCTGATGAAGCTGAATATGCAAGGTTTGATATATTATCCTTTTATTGTGGCATTATAATTTCAATGGATTTTCTAGTTGTTTCCTTTAGTCGTTTCTTGTTGCAGTTTCATGTGAGAAGTCTAATTGCGCCACTGCCTTTGTCTGCGTCCTTATGTATTGATCTTATTTGGATTGCTGAACATTATTACATATAATATGGACCTTGGGGATGTAGGTGGTATATATTTTTCTTCTTTTTTTATATGGTTCTTATTTTAAGAATTATATGCGCTTTTTCTATAATGAGATTACTTTTACCTCTGAGTTTGTAATCTTGCATTCTCATTGTTACTTTTGTTTGCAACTATGTTGATTAGAGGTCAAGATGTTACAAATGGTAAAAAAAGGAAGTGGTTTAGTACATAATAAGACGACTAAAGTTGTGCTATCTTGCTTAATGATTTTATTCAAACACAATATGATAGATTTGAAGATTTCTTCGGAAGAAAGAAGACAATGCTGTCAAGCAAGGGTGAAAAGAAAAATAAGAAGTCAATAATGAAAGCTATGGATGTGGATGAAATGGGATCTGATGACCAAATTGAAAATTCCTCGGACGACTTAGAAGAATTAGATACAGATGTAGATGCGAGGAATAATGAGACTTCTGATATTCAGGTTTTTATTACTTTTATTAACACAAGCATTTGTTCCAAATTATTTCTCTTTCAATTTTTGCTTGCTATGCTCAACAGGTGAACATACTAACTACCACATGTTCTTCTGTCAGAATGTTGAAAAACTTTCCACATTTGAGAAACAAAAGACAAAGATTCAGATGGAGATTGAGCAAATAGAGAAAGAACTTTTGGCACCCAAGAGCTGGACAATGCAGGGGGAGGTTATTATTAGTACTTCAGACAAAGTAGATTCTACATTACATGCTTCATGCCTTCATAACATTTTATCCATTGCCACTTCTACAGGTTACTGGTTCTAAAAGACCAAAAGACGGTGCTCTAGAGGCTAACCTTGATTTTGAGCATAACAGGAGACGCCCTATGCTCCCCACTGAAGAAAATACTGCCTCTGTTGAAGAGCTAATCATAAATCGTATCCGTGAGGTGATTTCATTTGATTATCTATGTGCTTGTCGTTTGTATGCTCATCTTCACAGCACCATGGTTTCAATGGATAAGTGACTATTTACAGATCTTTGGTACACCGTCCGCATTTAGCTCTTCTATGCAAATACCTGTGCAATTTCATCTGCATGTAGCTGTTTTGTTTCTATATATATATAGGACTGCCATGAGCAAATGGTAGGACAACATTAAGAGTGAATGTAAGTTTGGATAATTCAGTTTTCTTGGAAACTCACCAATTGAAATTATTTACTAGATAGACAGCTTGGATAGAAGGATTAAAGGAGCCAAAAGTAGATTGGATCCAAGGATCATGAAGTTATATCATCACATGCCTTTTATGCTAATTGAATGTTATTCATATATTGCCAGGGTCATCTTGATGAAGTTCAAAGGCCAACCACATTGCCATCCAAAGAACCAAAAGTGCTAAAAGAATTGGTGTGGACTCCATTTTCGATACTATTATACCATTACCTGAAGACCTCAGGAGACATCTTTTTAGTTTAATAATTATATTAGAATTGTTTTCGAATTCTGACCCTTTGAAACGTCTACAGGATGAGAATAAAAGCAAGAAAGGGTTAGCTGAAGTCTATGAGGTTGTTATCTCTAATGTCATTGAATTTTACTTACAGCTATCCCGGTTAGTCTGGTAGCTGTTTGACTGTAATGTTGCTTGTGATACTGCAGGAGGAATATGCACAAAAGACTGGTCTTGGTACTGCCCCCCCATCTTTGCCAGATGAACAAAAGAAAGAGGTGAAATTATTCTACCTACTCTGCAAAGATTGTCAAGAATTCAAGATATCCACTTCTGCAGTAAAATAGTAGTTTTTTTGTATTTTAGGCAAATTTAGTTGTCTAATAAGTGGTTGGTAATTATATTGCAGGCCCAACTGTTGTTCAAGAAGATCTGTTTGAAGTTGGATGCATTGTCTCATTTTCATTTCACGCCCAAGCCTGTATATGCCTACTTGCTTGGTGATTTTTACTTCTTTAAATTTGAAAAAAATTGTTAATTTTGAGTGTGACCACCTCTTTAGGTTATCGAGGATATGTCTGTAGAAGCAAATATTCCTGCCCTGGCAGTGGAAGAGGTACAAGATGCATCAAGTATCATTGTTTGGAATGGTTTGTATAAAGTAGGAGCTTCTATGATGGGTAGATTAATGCTACTTTTTGTGCAATGGTAGATTGCACCCTTGGCAGTATCAGACGCAGCTATGCTAGCTCCTGAGGAGATATTTAGCGGTAAAGGTGATATTAAGGAAGATGCGGAGCTAACACAGGAAGATAGAAAACGAAGAAGAGCAAAGAAGAAAAGGAGATTGAAAGGTAACCTGTGTTTGCTGTGTTATTTGGTCTTTAGGACTTCCTTTTTGTAAAGTCGACCTTGCAATGAGAAGTCTTGTCTTGTAATTTTCTCTCCAGCTCAATCTGAGAAATTTGCTGCAAAGAAAGCCCGAGAAAGCAAGCATAAAAGCGACGTCGATGGTAATTTCAATCCAAAATAATGAATCTTGTACGGCACACTTTTCACGGTATGGGCTAGTCTAATATCACTGCATGTTATTTAGGTGATGCTCCTTGAATTACTTATTTTCCCAAGAAGGTTGTTAAAGAAATCCACATTAATTTGGATGATAAAGAGATGCTATCCCATAGACAGTATGTGCTGAGGTTGGAAGGCCTGAGGAAATTTTCTCAGTAGTGTAGGTCATTTTTCCGCCTTTTCAGGCCACTTGTTTTGGTAATTAATTATTGAGCTAAGTTATAAGAGGCGCTAGAACATGGCCCCCTGTATTTGCCTTTTGTGTAGAGATTTTAGTCTGAACTTTAGATATGCATATTTTTCTCATGTAATGTAACAGTTTGATTCATTTAATTTGGCCTCCTGGTGCTAGCATAGTGTCTGGTAGTTTCTTGCTCGGGTACTTGTCCATCGTAACGGTTTCGTGTTGCAATGACACTAAATGCGTCAAATGCAGAGAAAACCACGTTGCGTGCTCTTGTGAAGTCAGATGCATTTCATTAGTCTGCGGATTCAATCCAGGTTGCATGAGTTGTTTAGAATGATTCGGCAAGGAAACATCGCGGAGCTGGTCATTCGTTGATTCACAAAACAGTACTCTTTTAAGCCTTAATGGTCGTTTTGACCTCAAGCATTCAAAATTAATGTAACGAAGTAACTAGTGAAGTGATGTCCTCCTGGATCAAAGTGAGCGCAGTGTCATAAGTCATAATCACATGTTGTAAATGATGTTCATAGTCCAAAGTCCAAGCGGCAATAATAGTGATGGCCTGATGGGTAGTCCTCAATTAGGGGTTGCCTTTTCAGGGGGGAAATGGTTCATGGACTGCTCTTGTTGGGGGTTAATCAGTTTACATGAAATTACATGCTTTTTGACTTTTTGTTGGACCCCTTCACTTAACGGCTCATAATGAACTACTACAAATCTCTTGTAAAATATGATCTTTTTAAAGTGTCATTTGATGTGTTGCATTACATGGATATGAAATTTGTATTTCATCATGAATTAAGGACGCAAATCTATGGACTGAATGTCAGCGGATTCGACATTTAGAAGCTCAGATGAATTTCATAATCCTTTCATTTCAGTCTTGTTTGATTGAATTGTGTTCATTACTGTGTTTGGGTTTGGAAAGAAGCCTAAATCGCTCATTGCGTGATCAAAATCCAAAAATCGTTTATCAAGCACTAACTTGGTTGCTACTCGAGGTGAGTAAAACTGTAAAAGACCTCTGCAGAACAACAGTAATTGCAAACGCAAGTACAGAACCAAACAGATAAAGCAAATACGTGGTCGAAATTCCATAGGTTGTCCAAATATATAGATTTACCAAGTCCTTGTTGCCGTGGTGGTGGAACCAGTGGTTTCAACCATGCTAAGGCCACCGTTAACCATCCCGAAAATCCCACGGTCACGTTCAATTTTCTTTCTACTACGTTAGTTTATTTCACTGTCACGTCAGTTCAACCCAAAATCCCTCAACTACTCACTGTTCACTTCTCGACTCTCTTACATCCATGTCATTTCATTTTATCATTTTTTTATTTTTCGCAATAATCATCAAATTAAATATTATTTTATCATTGCAATTACGTAATATAATTAAATAACAAGTATTACGATTAAAATCACAAAATATTATTGATAATTAATCATTGACAACTAAATATTACAATAATTCAATCATAAATAATAAAATACATATTCAAAAAAGATTGTTAATTTGTATTTCGTCTGTAGCGTTGCCATATATTCTCGATCAAATTGGATCTCGGAGCCAAATGTTGTTGTCTATCATGAACTCGGTCTTTATTATCTAGATATCTGCTAATATCAACAATACGATTGGTGGAATACTAAATATTTTCTTCATTAGAACTCTCACCGTAGTTTTGAGGCCGATGCTGAATAAATTCATCTATATTACCAAAATCATCGTAAGAGTCGCGTTCATCCTCCACAATCATATTGTGCATAATGATGCAAACAGACATTATTTTGTTAAGCATTCTAGTATTCCATGCAACATATGGTCTTTTGGCGATTGCGAATTTAGCTTGAAGTACTCTGAATACGCGTTCTACATTCTTCCGTGTTGCTTCCTGATGTTGAGCGAATAATCTGTCCTTCGGTGTTTAAGGAAGAATGACTGATGAATGTAACCAACTTCGGATAAATATCATCTGTAAGATAGTAGCACATATTATACTGAGAACCATTGACCACATAAGTTACCGGTGGCGCTCGACCTTCCAGTATATCATTGAATACCAGAGATCGTTGAAGGACATTCATATCATTACACGAACCTGGGATACAAAAAAATGAATGTCAGATCAATAGGTCATAAGATGCAACAACCTTAACAACAAGTGTTGTCTTACCACTTTGCCCTTGATATTGTCTCTTCCAATCAGCTGGACAATTCGTCTACTCTCAATGCATGCAATCGATATTTCCCATCATGCCTGAGAATCCTCGTTACTCACCAACGTGGAGTAGCCTTGCTAGGTACTGAGCACCGAAGTTGCTAATTACACATTCGTAGAATTTTTGGAGGGTAATTCTTGTTGTAACTTCGCTTAGCCGCAAATATTCAACAACCGCATCAGTTGCTACGTCATATGCTAGTATTTAGAGTGCTGCAATACATTTTTGTAATCCTGATATGTCAAGTCTCCCTACAGCGTCTAGGCTTCGTTGAAAGAAGACGTCAGATGCCTCAACGACAATAGAAAATTGAAGGAAGACAAGTTTTCGCATTGAAAACATTCTTCTGAAAATACAATTTGAATACACAGGATTGTCAGAAAAATAATCTGAAATTAGACGGTTATAACCAATCTCGCGATCTTTGTCCGAGTTAGAAGTTCGTCTTCTCCTCCTCCGAGGTTTTGCAGTGAGTTGAGGTAAAATTTGACAAAGCATTTCGGTTGCGCGGTCTACTACCGCATATGTTGCATGTCTTCTCTCCTCATCAGATGACGAAGAGGTGGGACTTGAGTTAGAGGTGGACGAAGAAGCCATTTTGAAGCCATCAGATAATGTGGTGTTGTTAGATGATTACTTATTTATAGTCGTTGGAACATGAACGTTTATAGCCGTTAGAACACTTGTAATTATTAATAGCCGTTGGAAGATGAACGTTTATAGACGTTTGTCATAAGCATCTTAAGTATTGAACTTTGAGATACGAATCTTAACTATTCCACTTTGTCAAATGCATCCTAATTATTCAACTTCGCTAAAGAGAATCTTAACTCTGCACATTTGTCAAATGCATCTTAACTATTCACCTTTGTCAGACCAAATTAGTTATTCAACTTTGTCAATCATTGTTTCACTCAACGAATATTATATAAACTCTCAAACTCTCTCAAAATTATCACAAACTCTTCTTCGAACAACTTACAAACTCTTACAATGGCTTCTCCCGACCACAACTGTGACCGACGTCAGCCACCGAACAACTCATGACCCTTATTTCCCTCCAACTATCCACCATTCCCACCGTACCAAAACCCCTACGACCACCAACAATTTCCACCATTCCCACCCTACCAAAACTCTTATGATCCAAATCTACAAAACCAATACCAAATGTATTCACAATTCCACAGTGGGGAAAATAATGCCAACCGTTCCGACGCTGATAATGTTACGGAGAATATGGAAAATGAAGATGACAAAGTGGACCATTGCCCTACCCATCTCTCACAACAAACCTCATCAAGACCGTCACAACCAAGCTTACAAGCCAACAAATCGAAATCATGGTCCACAGAAGAGGACAAAGCACTCATCTCGGCATATATAAATGTCAGTACTGATGCAGTTGTTGGCACCAACCAACGAGTTGGAGTGCTGTGGAGCAAGATCAAACGAGTGTACAACGATTCATGCCAAAACAACACAGCCATTGCAATGCGGAACACAGATTCATTAAGAGGTTGATGAAGAAGGATTTCACTATTGGTTATCAAATGGGCAGGTTGTTATGATGAAGCTCTTCAACGGAGAAAAAATGGATTCAACGACGAAGATGTCATCCGGGAAACTCACAATATTTATGAGCGATCTTATAAAACAAAATTCTTATTCATACATGCTAGGGTCATGTTACGCATGTATCCGAAGTGAGAGTCAATTGTTTCATCTTCTACAGTGAATACATCACATGTACGCCCTCCCGCATCTGAGCCAGAGGTAGGAGAATATAGTCCTTACACTGGAAGCTCCAATTCAAAATCAAGATGTGTACACCCAACTAGGAGCTTAAATTGAGTACAGTACAAAAGTTTGAGAAAACGAACTGAAAAATGAAGAAATGTGAGCACAACGTTCGAAAGAGAAGCTTCAAATGAAGCACAAAAACTGTAAGTTGGATATGATAAACAATTTGTTGAAGAATCAAAATCGAACAAAGATAGAAGATAAAACACTCGCAAGGTTGTTGGCTTGGGCAGAATCTAATGGTTTAATGTTGTCTAGTTATGTCGTAGTTTATCCGTATTGTATTTTTAATTTTCATTAACCTTTATGTCCTATTTTATCAGAGTAGTATGTTGTAATTTTATTAAATCAATGTATTTTCAATTTCAGTATTTTTAATGGAATGTAATGTAATGTAATTATAATAAATCATGTAATGATAATTAATAAAAATAACAACAAAATCATGATTAACATAAATTAATATTAACATAAAATATTACTATCATTAAATAATATTATCAGAAAATATTACTAATATTAATTACTATTATCAGAAATTAAAACAATAAAATAATTTTAACAATTAACAAAATATAATTAAAAAATGGGCCAATGGGAGGGGCCACGTGGTGTGGCCCCTCCCACCCTAAACGATTCGAATTTTGTTCGTCATAAAACATCCTTAAAAATCGTACGGTGAAAAGTCGTGACTTTTCAAAAAAATCTAAATTATCGTGGTCATATCGTGCACACATCGAGCGCATCGAGTTTACAGTTCTCCACATCAAAACAATTTGAATTCCGTTCATCACAAGGCACCTTCAAAAATCGAGCATATTCGATCGAACTTCATCGAGCTACGTTGCAAACACAGAAGATCGATTTGACTTCTATCGATTCAATTCACTCCACAAAACACACAGTCTAATCCTATCGAGCACACATGCAAAAGTAATTAAGTCTATCGAACACAACAATCGTGTGTCTATCGAACTTATATCGAGTCGATCGAGCTTCGTTGGAAACAAAGAAGACATCCGTTTTTGGTATCCAAACGGTTAGAATTCTTAATAAATCTCCAAACCCAAAAATACATTGTGTTTGGCCTCCAGGGGTATGAGTCAATCCCAACACAAAAACTCCCTGAAATCACTTTCCGAACATGCACAAACAAACAACCTCCGAAATACATCTGTGTTCGACTTCGTCGAGGAAGAGTTGCGTGAAAAAGGGAGAGAAGATTGGTGACAGTGATGAGTTTTTGGTGTTTCTAAATACAAGGGTATTTTGGGTAGAACGAGAAACATAAATATATTTTTCAGAGAGAAACAAAATGTGAACTTTTTTCGGAGGTCGGGCAACTTTGAACATAAAGAGTCAAATTTTCTTTATCAAATGCTTGTCAAATTAAATTTTTCAGACGTGATTTTTTTTAGTCTATATGGAATTTAACATCATATGAGCAGTATAGAACATAAATAAGTGTATGTAATTATAATGACATTGGCAATGTCCTTAAATGGACATTGACATTCCAAAGCAGCGTGAAAAAATTATATGTTCTAAATGGAAATCATCCAAACATAGATGACATACTTTAAAATAAAAAGTAGGCATACATTTTCAAGCTAAACACGACTACATTTGCAATCCTGAACATCTTACACATTCCAACGCATATATCTTCAATTCCATGTAAATATTATTCATGCACTTGGGCTACATTTTCCTGACTACAGAATTACCCAACGTCGCTAGATTAATTGTGTGTATTTCAAAGAAAAACATCACTTCGCTAGATTGTAACATCGGCGTTTCAAATGAGCAAACAATGAATGTGGCCAAAATGGTCACAAACACAATTACACAAGCCAATACCCAAGGAGAACATGTCAAGCAAAGTGACAATTTGACATGTATTGGATGTGTTGTGTTTTGAAACTTGATGGGTTCAAATTTCACGTGGTCGTGTACCCTCCTCATGGGGAAATTGGCTTCACCTATTTGGACAGTCTCTCCATGTGACTCTGATTCTCTCTCTAGCTTTTCGCTTTTAATATTCTCCTATTGCTTCAGAATTCTGATCGTGGAAATTAGAGGAATAAAACTTCTACTGCAATTTAATTACCATGCATGTTTTTTTCACATCCTTGAGAGTTGAGACTTGAGACTTGAGAGAGAGAAGGGGGGGTGTGTGGAAAACATCTATTATGCATTTCCATCTGTTTAGGTATTGATTTCATCCTCACACTCGTAATAATTTGTGAATGAATAATCAAAATTAAATCATACCACTTATAAAGTTATAATAAAAAATGAAGGGTTTACATTTATTTTGATGTACAATTTTGTACATCAAAATTTCAAAACTCTCTTAGATAGTTAAATTTCACAATATTCCAAAAATGCCCTGTAGTCAAATTCTCCCATACAACTATACAAGTACCCATTATTAACTTTGATTTCTTCTATCAGCCTTGTATGATCATTCCAGTGACCTCTGATTACAATATATACTCCGCGAAACAATCAGAAACAACCATGACGATTAAGCGCAAATTTTACACGGAAAATCCTTCAAAAGAGGGGGCAAAAACTCACACCCATCCTCTCTTTTTATGGTGAATATTGGTATCTATTGGAAAACCACAGTAAGAAAAATACGTACTTGTGTTATACTGTCATGTATAACCACCGAAATTGAGAAACAAAAAAATACGCTGGAAGAAGCACATCTAAAGTCCAAATGATTGTAAGCAATCACAAACAAATCATTTTTAAATCATGAACCAACTTGGAAACATAAGCATTGGAATCCTCTTTTCCCAAGAAAAGACCATATGTTTTTTAGTGTTTAGCTCATTAGATCCCTCATGTTAGCGGTAAATTTTATGAGATCCCAACTGTGGACGTGTGGGATTAGAGCATCGACCTTCTCAAACCGACAAAACTGCTTGTGTTTTGTTCTCCACCCAATGAGATGATACTACACCAATCATCAGAATAAAGCACCACCCATTTGCCAACTCAAATCATTCTTAATTAATTTATCTCTTCTTTTTGTAATCTAACTTTTCTTATATTTGCTAGTGGTGCATGCACATTATGTGCTCGTTATTGGTTAAGTTTCCAATTTGATATTCGATGAGACTTAAAAAAGTAAATGTGTAAACTTCTCCCATACAAATGTAGTATTCTTGCTCTTGAAGCATGACTGAAGAGAACAATAATTATCTCCTAATTGTGAGTATTAGTTATCAGTTATGCATGTGTTATTTGGTTTTTTATCAATCAGAATTTACCAATTATAGTGAACTAAAGATTCTTGATGTCCATAATTAAAAAGATGTTATTTGCATGTAATTTACTTGTAAATTTGTAGTGCTCACTATTAGAACTGCTAATAAACTTGTAAGTTATAATACATAAAGGTGTTGCTTGACATGTAAAGTGTCAAAAAAAGTTATTCTACTTTGGACAATGTATGTGGCAAAAAATGATCACTTAAAAACATTTTTAGCTAGTATTCGAAATGCTTAATTATCGCTTCGGTTACTTCTAAAAGCATTTAATGTTAAACACTTTCCATATTTCTAGTCTAGCTATGCCTATCTATCTGAACCTCACAGTCCTTTTTAAAAGCCTTTTTCTCAATTATGCAAAATGAGTGAGCAAATTGATTGACCTAAGTCTACACCTAATTAGCTATTAATAGTAGCTCCCTTTGGTTTGAAAAAAACATCAAGCCATATTATTTTCATGGGCACAAGTAATTAGTAATTACTGCTATACTCCATCTCTGAAAGGAGAGAAATTTCACCATATCCAGTGCAATATTATTTACTTCTTAAGCCAGACTTCATTTTCATATTGTATTAATGTTAAAAATATAAATTTAGGTAATGGAGCACAATGGCATTGTGAACCAAGGGTTCTGCTTGACTCCTTGCTGAGATTAAAATGACTTATAAAAATGACATCAACATGCATTCAAGTTATAAGGTTATCTAAGTGGGGAAATATAATTACTATCAGAACCATTTAAAAATATATTATATTATCCAACCAGACAGTAAAATTTCATGACAGCCAGATTGTTTTAACATGTGAGGTTACAAATGGAACCAAAATTTCACCACCTAACACCTTTTAATAATCTAGTGGGTATATCCCAATTGCTATTATAATCCCATTAACTTGAATAGGGCATCTTGGCTATGAGCATCTCTGCCACAGTGATTGCAATTTTTCCTTTTTGAAAGGAAAACAGTGGAGCATAACAGTGCTAGATATAGGGGATTTACTAGGGATAAATGCATCTAGGATTAGGGTTTGACGTGGGTTATTTGTGGTGGGAGTTGCAACCACAACTCTTGTTTAGGGATTTGTGGGGTACCTTTGTTTTTATCTTGTTCTTTTATTCATCCCATTGGTAGAATCTAAAACAAATGCAAGCAAACAAAATAACCCATCAGTGATTAGTTTGTTTTGAAATTATATGAACTATTGGACTGATCATAAATAGAGTTACACAAACAATAATGCTTAGAATGAACATTTCAAATTTCACATGTAAATAAGCAACCATAGTTATTGGCTTTTTGCTGCATCAGTCAATGTCTTGTTGTATTCCATTCAAGTGTTCATAATAATATAATACTCCAATATTACAACATTTGATCTCTTTTTTTAATTATCTAAAAAAACTTACAAAACGCATCTTATAACCAGCAAACACAATAGAGTTCTGATATTTTTTCTGTGAGGACGATTAAATATAATATTACTTTCTTACTGGAATTTAGATACCATAATGGTTTTACATAAATACCATTTTTATTATTGCTGGCTGATGGGAATTATGGTATTTATGACATTTTCACAAATACAATGGTTGGTAGCTTCATCACAATTTAGAGCTCATAAATACCGACTAAGAACCAAATAATAGCCGATAGAAAATTAGATACCAATTTGCTATTTTCATGCTTATATATGGAAATGGTAAAAAACCCCGTAATTTTTTTATATAATAAAAAAAAATTTAAAATTTCGAAATCTAGGAAAAAAAAAAAAATTTCGAAAAGTAGGTGGATCGCGGGTGGAAACCGCGATCCGTGGTGCACGGATCGCGGGTGGGAACCGCGATCCGTGCCCCACGGATCGCGGTTTCCACCCGCGATCCGTGGGGCACGGATCGCGGTTCCCACCCGCGATCCCTCGTTCCCGCCAAAAAAAAAAAAAATTTAAATTTTTTTTAATTTTTTTATATCTGTTTTTATTTTTTATTTTAATTATTTTTAATCTTTTTTAAAATCTTTTTTTTCAAAATATGTTTTCTAATTTATATTATTTTTTAAAAATTTAAAAATTTGTTTTTAATTTTTTCAAAAATCGACCTCCAAATCACGTCGATAACCCGACGTATTGAATTGTTATGGTATTTTATACAATAAAAAAACAAAATTTCTTTGTCAGAATAATAAATTATTTACAACTAAATATTAAACAAACACTAAAATTAATTAAAACAAAAAATTGGAAACGTTGTCAAAAATTCATAGGGTGTACACACATTACAAACATGTTTTGAGGTCGATACAGCAAAAAATTTAAAACACAATTAAAATTTTTTAAAAAATATTAAAAATTACAAAACATATTTTGAAAGCAAATATGATAAAAAACATAGTTAAAACGATTTTAAAAAAATCAAAACATCAAATACTACAACTAAAATCCGTCACTTTTTTTAATTTCTTTTATTGTTTTTGATTTTTTCGGTTTTGTTTTTTTACAAATCATTTTAACTATGTTTTATATATATATATATTTCAAAATATGTTTCCTAATTCTTATAAATAATTTAAAATATTTTAATTATGTTTTAAATTTTTTGCTGTATCGACCTCCAAAATATTTGTAATGTGTGTACACCCTACGAATTTTTGACAACGTTACTAATTTTTTGTTTTAATTAGTTTTATGGTTTGTTTAATATTCAGTTGTAAATAATTTATTATTCTGACTAAGAAATTTTGTTTTTATATTGTATAAAATACCATAACAATTCAATACACGTCGAGTTATCGACGTGATTTGGAGGTAGTTTCTTGAAAAAATTAAAAACAAAATTAAGTTTTTTTTAATAAATAATATCAATTAGAAAACATATTTTGAAAAAAAAGATTTTAAAAAAGATTACAAATAATTAAAATAAAAAAGAAAAACAGAATAAAAAAAACTAAAACAAAAAACCGAAAAAATCAAAAACAATAAAAGAAATTAAAAAAAGTGACGGATTTTAGTTGTAGTATTTGATGTTTTGATTTTTTTAAAATCGTTTTAACTATGTTTTTTATCATATTTGCTTTCAAAATATGTTTTGTAATTTTTAATATTTTTTAAAAAAAATTAATTGTGTTTTAAATTTTTTGCTGTATCGACCTCAAAACATGTTTGTAATGTGTGTACACCCTACGAATTTTTGACAACGTTTCCAATTTTTTGTTTTAATTAATTTTAGTGTTTGTTTAATATTTAGTTGTAAATAATTTATTATTCTGACAAAGAAATTTTGTTTTTTTATTGTATAAAATACCCTAACAATTCAATACGTCGGGTTATCGACGTGATTTGGAGGTCGATTTTTGAAAAAATTAAAAACAAATTTTTAAATTTTTAAAAAATAATATAAATTAGAAAACATATTTTGAAAAAAAAAGATTTTAAAAAAGATTAAAAATAATTATAATAAAAAATAAAAACAGATATAAAAAATTTAAAAAAATTTTAATTTTTTTTTTTTTGGCGGGAACGAGGGATCGCGGTTTCCACCCGCGATCCACCTACTTTTCGAAAAAAAAAAATCCTAGATTTCGAAATTTTAAATTTTTTTTTATTATATAAAAAAATTACGGAAAAAACCCGGCATGAGGACTGAAGGAAACAATAGGAAATGCAGAAGACAAAAAAGGCAAGCATGTGACCTGCTCAACCTGCCCATCACTGCATCACACCATACCATTTTTTATACATTATATAATATAATAATAATTAATAATTTGTATCAAAGATTTTCTGTGAAAGTTCTTGTATGAATGTTTCATTTTTCTTGATATTCTTTTTCGCGTCTCTAGATTTCTTTATATTTTTAATAACGACATTTTAAGTTAAGACAAAATATGAGAATCAGACTTCCACGTCTAATACACACAAAATTATGACTACAATAGGGTTGCGAGCTTTACCTCATACTCAATAAAGATAAGACTCCAATTACTTGAAAATAAAGAAGTTAAGAAGTCATTGCTCGACTTGAGTTTTTTATTATTTAATTTGTATTTTTTTTATATTCGATAATAATATTCAATAATATACAAGAATCAAAACTTTGACGTCTTAGACTCTCGCTTGCAAACTATACTAGAATATTTTGTTGATAGGTTTTGGCTCATAATCATATAATAATTCGATTATAAAAAAATACACATTAATAAAATCCCTTCCTAATTGTTGTTACCATAAATGTTTTATCTTATTAAATAAAAAATATAGGTAGCTCTGACAAGCTGCAGCAGCAGCCTTGTCAGCTTTGGCAGTTTGCTTGGCTCCATCTGTGAATGTTTTCTTTGTGTCTTGCTTTTGAGCAAAAAAAAGGAGGACATGACTATGATAGAAGTGAGAGAGAAAAGAAGAAGAATCCTGTTTTTGTTCTGGTGGCGGTGGAGAGAGAATCTCATCCACACCAACTTCAACTCCACCACCACTGGAATATACTCCACAACCACCTCCCTAACGCCTCACCTTCTTCTATAGATATAGTGTGAGTGTGAGTTTATTTTATTTTATTGGGGAAAAAAGCTGGAGGTTTGTGTGGAACAGAGGGAAGTGAGGAATAAAGGAGGTGGAAAGTTTATTCTTTTGGTTGTGGCTCTCAGTTTGAATTTTGGGTCGGATTTTCTGTTGGACTTGGAGTGGTGGTTGGAGTTCTTTTGCTGGATTCTTTGGTTTTTGGTTCTTGGGTTTTGGTTTTGGATGGTGGAATGTGGAAAAAGGTGTCACCTTTTGTTGCTATTTGGGAAGATTTGACTGAGTTTGTTGGTTTTGTGTTGTGGGTGTTACCCTTGTAGGCCATCTGAGAGGGATATTAAAAGATACTGGGTTTTGGAGGTTTTGGTGGATTCTTTGGAGTTTGCTTGAATTGGAAGGTTGGTTCTTGTTGAGTTTTTTTTGCCAGAAATGTTGGATGTGAGGAGCTGTTTTTGGTGATAAAAGGCATGAGATTAGGAGTTTCTTGGAGTGCTTTAATATGGAGAGTGGATTTTCACTTCTGTGGAATGTTGTTTTACTGTTGTTGGCCTTGATAAGGGGATCCTCTGCAACTCTTTCAGCTTCTGGTATAAACTACGAAGGTCAGTGTATGTTGATTTTTTTAAAGAACTTGTTTATTCATTTCATGTGGATTAACCAAATTGTTTTTTCTTTCTAGTGGGTGATTACTTGATATTAGTGTCTATTTGTTGTGCTAGGATCATCTTAATACCATTCATCGCCCATGATTTATTGGTGATGGTCTTGTTTCTACTATTTTAGGCAGTTCTGTGGTTTGAAATATGCCCCGTCCCTCAATATTTCAAAACTAGTCTCTTGCTCTCTTAATTATTTTTTCCTCAATATAGATGAATATTCCAGTTCCAATTTATGCACTGGCTTGTTTTCTCATCCTTTGTATCATCCATGAAAATGCTAGATTTTAATGGTTAATGAGTTGTGTTTATGTAATTTCCCCTCTTGTTTTTATCAGTTCTAATTGTTAATTATATGCTTAGATCACTGGATGGTACAGCCTTTGGGTATTCATTAGAATCGTATCTCAGTTCTAATTGTTAATTATACGCTTAGATCACTGGATGATACAGCCTATGGATATTCATAAGAATCATATCTGAAATTAAATTATCGAAGCATGAGGTTATTCTACTTTAAACTTTGCTTCTGCTTTCTCATGAGAACTTATCATGCTGCATTTTCAATGTAAGTTTAATCCTTCCATAATTCCCTAATCAATCAGAATTTGAACCAAATTTACATGCTCTGATGATGTTCTACTTAGTGTTCTCTAAGATTGTGGAAAGCTCTCCTTCCATTATTTTTCCAAGCTTATAATTTTTTTTGGCTTTTCAGTTGTAGCACTGATAACAATGAAGACAGAATTGAATGACCCACATGATGTGTTACAAAATTGGGATATCAATTCAGTAGATCCTTGTAGCTGGAGAGCGATTACGTGCTCTGCTGATGGCTATGTGTCTACTCTGTAAGTTCCAAAACCAACTTCTCCATGCTGTTTTATTTTCACTCTTCTGCTTTGGTTTTGAATTTTTTGCATGCTTTTCTCCTGGTGGCTGCAGAGGTTTACTTAGTCAAAACTTATCTGGAACATTATCACCAAGCATTGCCAACCTTACTCATCTCCAATCAGTGTAAGTGAGACATCGTTGGTGATACGCGATGAGTGGTGTCACTATCAAACCATTTAAGATTTATGTTGCCTTGTCTGAGATTGAGATTCATTATGAATTTTATAGGCTTTTGCAAAACAATGCCATATCGGGTCACATTCCTCCTCTTATTGGAAATTTGGAGAAGCTCCAGACACTTGATCTCTCAAGCAACCAGTTTAGTGGTGAAATACCTAGTTCGATAGGGGACCTCAAGAACCTTAATTATCTGTAGGGTCTATTTTCTATTACTAATGCTTTGTTCTATCATATAATGATTTTTAGATAATCAACATGCTAAGTTGAAATTTTTGTCATTTCTACTAACTTTAATGGGTGTATTTCACCTTAGGCGCCTCAACAATAATAACCTCTCTGGACCCTGCCCAGAGTCTTTGTCCAATCTCAATGGTCTTACTCTGTTGTAAGTCTCTCGCTCAACTTTTTAAATTTGTTGAACTGTGAAGTAATGTAATGTATTCTTTTTTTAGAATAATAAAAAAATCTTTCGTAAATCTTTTTCGCAGAGATTTTTCTTACAACAACTTGAGCAGTATGCCACACATATCAGCAAGGACCTTAAAGTTAGATTTATTAGTTGGTATTTTATTTCATTGTTAATGTCTTTCCGTTATTGATTCCAATGTCACTGTGAATTCTTTCATGACAGAGCTACCGGAAATCCACTTATCTGCGGCTCTAGCTCCAAAAGCAACTGTTCTTTATCTGCGGACCCTCTTTCTTTGCCACCTGATGATCTGATATGTAAGCTGAATTTTCCAGTGAAGATAATTCAACCATATTAGACTAAAAACTGTGCTAATTCGTATATTGTTCTATTCCAGCACAATCATCGTCCCATGAAGTTAAAAACCACAGGATTCTTATTGCAGTCAGCACAAGTGGTTGTGTTGCAGTTTTCTTAACTTCCATAGCTCTTTTATTCTGGTGGCGCTATCGGCACAACAAACAAATTTTCTTTGATGTCACCGGTGCATTTTCACTTCTAGTTTAAGAATCCTATTTTGCTATGTATTAGAAACAAGTGATTACTAAGAATGTGCTGTGGATTATTATACTTTTTTTGTCTTGTGCATTTTTTTAATATGTGGACATGTTTTGTGTAGATCAATATGACCCTGAGGTATGCTTGGGTCATGTGAAGAGGTACTCATTCAAGGAGCTTCGGGTTGCTACAGATCACTTCAACCCAAAAAACATCTTAGGACAAGGGGGATTTGGAATTGTATACAGAGGTTCTTTACATGATGGTACCCTTGTCGCTGTTAAAAGGCTTAAGGATTACAATGCTGTCGGAGGAGTAGTTCAATTCCAGACTGAAGTTGAGCTAATAAGTTCCGCAGTTCATCGGAATCTTCTTAAACTTTACGGCTTCTGCACAACAGAAAGTGAAAGACTTCTTGTTTACCCTTTTATGCCCAATGGAAGTGTTGCCCACCAACTAAGAGGTGAGTTTTCCAACTTTCACATTCAGAATCTAATCCCAAGTCTAATATTGACAATCTATTCATCAAACAAGAAAGAGTAACTATAATTATGAATGATTTCTACTTACATTTTGAATACTCTCAGAGCATGTTCATAGCGATCCCATTCTGGATTGGTCAAGGCGCAAAAGAATAGCCTTGGGTACGGCCCGTGGTCTTCTCTATCTCCACGAGCAATGTGATCCGAAGATAATTCATCGTGACGTGAAAGCTGCCAACATTCTTCTAGACGAAGATTTTGAAGCTGTTGTTGGAGATTTTGGGCTAGCAAAGCTTCTCGACCATCAAGACTCACACATCACCACTGCAGTTCGGGGGACAGTCGGGCACATAGCACCAGAGTACTTGTCGACAGGCCAGTCATCAGAAAAGACTGACGTCTTCGGTTTCGGGATTTTACTCCTTGAACTGATAACCGGTCAGAAAGCGCTTGATTTTGGAAAAGTTGCCAACCAAAAAGGAGTAATGCTTGACTGGGTAAGTTTAATTACTTATCTCTTTACTTCCAAATTTACATCTATCTCCTACTGTATGAAGCATCTCCATGGTATTATTAGCTGTTTCAAGTTGTCAAAACCATGGCAATTCAAAATAAACCTTGGTGTTTTGCTGATACCATGTGCACCCCAAGTTGCACGGTTAACCTTGCTCAAGTTCTTGATATTCTTAACATAAACAGCCATGCTTCTCTATTAATGTTAGAATATGTACTCTTGAGAGTGCATTACACGTTCATATGTGAAATATCCTAGTGTAAGAACTAAAGGGAATTATAGATAATGTGCTTCCAGTTCTGGGTTATAAAAGTGTGATTATCTCTTAAACTATATATTTTCTTGTAGTGGATTCATTCCTTTTTCGAGAAAAATGAGCAAATGACTGTTGTTGAATGTACAGGTGAAAAGGCTACATCAGGAGAAGAAGCTGGTCATGATGGTGGACAAAGACTTGAAAACCTTTGACCGGCTGGAATTGGAGGAAATGGTTCAGGTGGCTCTTCTATGCACTCAATATCACCCTGCCTGTCGTCCGAAAATGTCAGAGGTTGTAAGGATGTTGGAAGGTGACGGCCTTGCGGAGAAATGGGAAGCCTCCCAGGAGATCGATACACCAAAGTCTCGATCAACCGAGCAGCAAGCTTCTCAGAGATACATGGATTTTGTTGACGAAGCGATGTTGGATGTTGAAGCTATTGAGCTTTCTGGACCCAGATGATCCAAAATTGACGACTCAAGTTGTGTAGAGGTGGTTTTTCGTATGTATTCATGTGTAAAAAAAGATCGAGAGAAATGAAAAGAAACGGAATTTGGTGCGCCCTCCTCTAAATCAAAGTTTGGGGGTGCCTTGTATTTTGAGAAACATTCAGCTGAACGTAATCTTCAAAGCATATTTTTGAAGTTTGATTGCTGGCTGTGCATTCGAAGACGAGGTATTGGCATTTTATATGTAGAGTAAGCGTTGTCGAGGATTCTTGCCTCTGACAACTATTGCCTCCGACAACTATCAATGAAGCAAACAAACCCCATCGTTTTTTGTAGACTGCTTAGGCAGTTGCGTGTGAAAACTTTCAATCAAGTGATATGAATTTGAAATAAAACCCATGAAGTAACATGTTTACTATATTCATCATGGATAAACTTTGCCAGTAACACACTGTCAGAGAATAAGGAAACAACAAGATAACCTATCTGTTGCTACGGGCCATCAAAAAGCTACAATGACAATTGACATCTGTGGAAGACGTCTGTGCAAATTCATTGGGTTCTTATACACGGACATTTCCCTAAAAGTTTCGTTGCAAATTCAAGGTAGCTTTATGTTCCAGAGCAAAGATACTCCGAATTCTCACAAACATAAGTTAATTGGAGATTATGAGCAAATGTTCACCCACTTTTTTTTTGAAAACCGCAAATGTTCACCCACGATATCAAACAAATGACGCAAAAACGTTCAGGATTGTCTTTTAGGTGTTGATCAGCAGAAAATGGCAGACCAAGAATCAAATAGAAGAAAAAAAGTATCTGAAGGAGAAAACAAAAACCAACCAAATGCAAGGAAGAAGAGATTGCTCTCACGTTGGGATAGCAGTTACAGAGAATTAGGAAAAGGATAAGAAATCTCCAATACAAAGTGAGCTTCAAAACGAAGAAAATACATAAAATGATTACAATCGTGAGTTCTTTTTTTACAATAAATATTCATGAGTTTTTTAACTAGTCATTTATTAATTTACTCGAAACCTTTTTCCACACAAACAAGGACAAAAATCATATTTTTGCATTTCTTTATGTTATCAAGTCCAAAGGTTATAGAACATGTCCATTCAAATAAGTAGAATATTGTATAATTAATGAATATACATTAATTAGATCGCGGGACCTGAGTTTCGAGTTGAATAAATTTCGAGTTGAATAAATTAGAATTACACTTAGTATATTCAGAACTATGATTATCGATGAACAGAACTAAAAAAAAATACAAATCCGACGGCTGTTCAATTCTGATCTACCAATTCTAAACTTACACGCTAAATAGTTATGACCAACGCGAATAGGAGACGTCTAGGTGACCGCCCCTGCTGGTGGTAACCTAGGCAACCAGCCAAGTCACAATGTACTGTGCACAGCACAGAGTTGATCTTCCTCCCTCCTTTCGCCGGAGATGTTATCATAGTCGCTGGGTGGAGGTATTTGGCGAGATGACATCTTAACCCCTGTTTTTTTATTTAAAATGTCCATTCATTGGCCTCTTTCAATCATACAAATAACTTGTGAGTTTGCGATTTAAGTTTTTTTCCTTTTTTAGGTATTTTATTATATAATTTTCCAATCATACAAACGTATAATTATACGTTTGTATAATCTTTGTTTCTATAATTTAGGTATTTTTCCATATTTTTCATGATTTTTTTGAATTTTTAATAATAAAAAAAATAAAAAAAATAGGTATCCCAGATCTGAGCAGCCCCAATCGACATCACAAACGCCGTTGAGTATTTTTCCAGTAACAGGAAGAACGAACTTCTCACGATCGAGAAAATACACAACAAAATCCACTCCATGATATTCGACACAGGCAGCACTCCAAAATGCAAATCAAAGGTCCAATTTCATTAGTGAACCAATTTGTTTTACAAAATGACTACACACCAAAGCGACCACAAAAAGAAACTGTGAGCCAGTCTTTATTGTAAAAAACACGGCATATCATAGGAACAAATTTATAGAACTCGTGAATATGGTCTCCGAAAAATCAGCATATTAACATTCGAAGGAAATGTCCACATAAAGCTCATAGCTGACGAATCTGGACAAAGGCAAGAAAAGAAAATTAAAATCACAATTAACCAATAAAATGCAAAAATGAACGCAAAGTATTGACATCATAGTCATTATTCATCTTTTTTTATTTGCTCAACCAGTCTCTTCTTTGCATGCTCAACTAAAATAAATAATAACAATATATTACATTAACATGATCCACACTAAACGAATCAAATGAAACCAAATCAAGATGAGTGAGAGTACCTTTGGAGGTAATCTCCCTAAGGGGCAATAAAAGGTGGCAATAAAAATGTAGTTACCCAACGTCCAAAAGGGGCACAAATAAGTCCCCAATGGATAGCGAGGGCAACATTCATTTAGCTTCAACACACACCACCAAATCAAAAGATTTAGCAGACAATCTAACACCGTCAAAGCCTTCTCAATCAGAATCAAACAACAGACGACTCGGCCCCTTAGATGTTCAAATTCTGCGATCATATCCGCAAACATCATTACAGGTCTGTATTAACTCATCCCAGTCGTCAAACTACTAAATCAATTACAAAGCATAACATTATGAATTACACTTCGAGGATGGCTCAGTCCCTTAGATGTTCAAATTAAGCGATCATTTCCGCAAACATCATTACAGGTCTGTATATACTCATCACCGCCACCAAAATTCGATTTTTTTATAATCAATGTATGTAAAATCTCTGATCCGCCGACATCTGAACGATAACAGAAAGTCGGCAAAACCACAGAGACGGTTACAACAAGTAATCTAGCTTCAAGGGAACGAGTCCTCTGGGAACCGAAAATCCCAGAGACCAGATAATGAAGAAAATCAACACACTATATCTCAAAAAAGTCTTCCAACTTTCCTTCACACGTCCCGCGGCGAAGAAGGAGTTCCGCCGCGGAAAGGGTATTCGTAGAAGTGACGAACATGGTGATGTCGCTTCTACGGAACGAATCGATCCGGGAACGGAACGTAGATCCCGTCGACCAGAAGAGAAGCAGGAAAGCGAAGGGATCGGATAGATGGCTTACTTGTAAGCGAGGGATTCGACAAGGAGTTCCTTGACGACGTACGAAACCACGCGGCCGTGGAAGTTCCCGCCGGGCATTGCGGCGGGAGGGGTACTGAAACCCTAGAAATGGAAGAGAAATCCTGGAAATGTTTGAGGTTTAGGGTTGGTAAAGTTGGTTTTATAGAGGGGTGTTGGGAGATCGGACGGTTGGGATGGTTTGGAGAGATGATGGACGGTTCCGATGGTGTTGGAAGTGATTCAGGTTAGAAGCCCTAAGAGAGGATACACAAGGCCCAATCAAAAATATTTTAGGCGATTAACATGTTTAAACTGGCCCAGTCATGAGTTGATGACTGGGGCTTGCTAAAGTCCGAGCCTATCAACAACATGATTTCAATTTAAGATTTGAATTCGTTTCTCTAGTACTACAAGGTTGCTATATTGAGGAAAATGTAAGATTAATCTCAAATTACAAAATCCAACCGAATTGGCATCAATTTGGTTGGTTTTTTATTTTATTTTAGTCAAGCTACAGTGCAAGTCCAGCAACTCGAGGTCTCAAAAAAGAAAAGGATAATATCGAAAATTTCAAACCAAAATTTTTACCTTCGGGAAAAGGCAATATCACATAGTGATCCTCACCGATCACATAGTGTCCAACAATGTCGAATTAAAAGTTAAAGAGAGAGATAAAGAAGCCACAAAGAGACATTAGATTTATAAAGGTTTAACATGCAACCACTAACGTTTTACTTCTCTCCTTGAGTGTAACTCTTGCATCGAGCTTTCTCAAGAGTAGTTCACTATCAACCTCTCATTCCAAACTAGATTGTGCTCAATCTACAATACATTTTTATCGAGTAGAAGTGCAGGAAGAGAAATAAGAATTTTAAACTCTTAGATGGATGAAAAATTACCTCCTAACAAAATTGCCTTCATATTCCTTTCGATCGAAGTTAACCCTAAAAAAAGGAAAGTGTTAGAAATAGAATATCGGACTCTCCTCTCTTTACGAGTAATTTTTTTTACCTTAATCCTTAATAACGTGTATTTTCGAAGCATTTTATGTTTAACTCAAAGTTGATCGCCCAGTCAAGCGTTGTCATCCTTATACTTTCCCCTGAAAACTCACCTTCACACCACCATTAATAGCACTTGGGTACTTTTCGGACGCCATGTTTTCTCTCTTAGTGACGTCAGTTTTTCAATCTGCAACGTCAGCACAAATCAACTCCCCAAATTATCCTTACGCAACCAGAAACAATTCAAGTGTACTACATTGTCTCTCTTCTATGTCATTTGTGTTCAATTTTGGACTAAACACACAAAAATATATTAAATTTTAAAAAAATATATAAACAAATAAAAAACAAATTATCATAAAAAATTGATGTAAAAAAACAATTTAAAATAATAATTAACATATTTAAAATTTTAAAAAAATAACAACCAACGACGGAGGCCACGTGCCCCCACCCAGAAATTCCACCAGGCGGGTGGAAATTCCACCGAACGGCCTACGTTGACGGGCGTGCTACAGTGCCGGCCAATCTAGGCCGTTAACGGGAGCTTCAGGAAGAATACACGCCCAACGATTCATTCCTATGGTGCGGACGAGCTCTTGATTTTGATTTCCTAGAATTGATTATCATTTTGGACGTGGGAAAATATACAATAATGCACGACGTGGGGAATCATCTCACGTTAGTAAAAGGTAAGTTATTCTAACGAGAATACTTTGTTATTATAGCAAAGGTAAAAAATAAATGATAGTCGAAAGTTATACAATTACAAATATAATTATGTAATACACTGAGTTACAAATATCGAATAAATATTTTAGTGAAAGAGAAACAAACAATGAAAAATAATTATCAAAAAATACTTTACAAACCGAGTCGTCGAATTCCGACTTGTCTCAGAAAAAATATCACCCCACATACCAATGCGATGGTTCTGACGCTTTTTTCCTATGATAGAATGGTTTCTTTCATCGACCGGGCGCACACCGGAATCGACAAACCTCGAAAGCAACGTGTAACCTCGCAAAATCTGACCGTCGGAGAACACTGGATTCAGAAAACAAAAATCGTGAGAGGGAAACTATTTTTCTTTTGAGATAAAGAGATTAGAACGTGTATCTCATCGGGAGAACTATATATATATATATATATATATATATATATATATGACCGTCAGGTACTTAATTGCAATAAACAATTAAATTGAGGACTAAAAAGATATAAACAATTGAAGTTAAAGCCTCTAATTTCTCTACTCAACTCTTTCTATCAAGAAAGAGACGTGGGAGAAGAATGTTTATCAACATTCTTCAACTTTTCATGTTTCCCAAATTAAGACTAAAAGAGAAATAAGCACATGACACGTGAGTTAATACATTTTATGTTCAACTAAACATTGGATTTTCTAAATTAAGTTGTTCGTAGACAAAACTCAAACTTAATAATCGAGAATCAATGTTTTACTTTTTTTGTTTATAAATTATTAATCAATCGATTTGAAAATTCAACTTAAAGAGCTCATTCATCACAGAAGTGTTCAATATTTATTCTGAATTGCTAAACATCGCCCCAAAATTACTTAAATCGCCCCTTGAAATTACCATTTTGTCATTCTCTCATTTATACTGCTATAACACGACATTTTACCCTCCTATCACACATCTCTCTTCATATTCCTCTTATAATCATAAAAAATAATGTTTTGGAGGTCAGTAATGAACCAACGAACGCCCCAGTGTACTCGAATCTGGTAAAATATCAAACATCTTTTTAATAAAAAAATAATAATAAATTACGGGCGTCCGACGGAGACGCCCACACGTAGGAGGGGGCGTCTGGCTAAGACGCTTCCCCCATGGGGGAGGCGTTTTACCCAGACGCCTTACCCATCGGGGAGGCGTGTTACCCAGACGCTCCGCCCTCGGGACAGTCGTCTGTGTAAGACGCCTCCCCCATGGGGGAGGCATCTTAGCCAGAGGCCCCCTCCTAAGTGGGAGCGGCTCCGTCGGACGCCCGTAATTTTTTATTATTTTTTAAAAAAGATTATTGATTATAAATTTAGATAATTGTTAAATTAATTAATTAATAAGTTAATAATTAGTATATTCGGATGACTGATACCCTTTCGGTACACCGAAAATTCAAAAATTTCCAGATCCAACAACCTGTCGAGGTGGTATTTGTAAGTCAGGATGTTTTACCACCGGAGGATTTTGGAATTTAAAAAATGTTGGATCTGGAATTTTTTTGAATCTTCATCACTTGCAAAAAAAACTCATTGTAATCCGACCGGTTACCACCGAAAACTTGCAAAGAAACGTCAAATAATTTGAGATAACACACCATATTTAATTTGACAAAAATATTAAAAAAACGGGACGTCTGGCTAAGACGTCTGTACCATCGTCGAGTCGTCTGGCTAAGACGCCTCCACCATGGTTGAGGCATCTTTGCGAGACGCTTAGACCATGGTATAGGCATCTTTGCGAGACGCTTAGACCACGGTATCAGCGTCTGGCTAAGACGCCTGGACCATCGTGGAGGCGTCTGGATAAGACGCCTCAACCATGGTGGAGGCGTCTTAGCCAGACGCCTCCACGATGGTGCAGGCGTCTTAGCCAGACGCCCGAGTCGGAAAAAAAAAATCCGTCTCAATTATTTCGCCTGATCTAGGTGTTTCGCTAGACATTTTCGTGGTGTTGGTACTAGGAATGTTAGTAAAACTGAGTCAAAAACCTTGTTTAAAGACACGAGACGATATGAGTATTAAATATATTATTAAGGGTAATTTGGTAATTTTAAAGGACGATTTAAGTAGTTTTGGGACGAAGTTTAGTAGTTCCTATTTATTCACAGAAGTGAAAGAGAAACCCTTGTGTTTTCTACATCAGTTGAGTTTTACTTCATAATTAGTTCCTTTTACATAAGGTCTCTCTCGTGAATTTCTATAGAAAATGAAAATTGAAATCAGCAGAATCAACAACAATTCGAATAGCTTCAGGGCAAGACATTTGGATATTCAAATCAAGTTACACATGCAAGACAATCTATTTAGATGAAATACAGTCAATACTCATTCATATGTAGAAGATGCTTACAATTGCCAATACAACTATAAAAATTAGAGCAGCCATGCAACAAAGACAAGTCCTACAACAATTTTCAGACATGCTCTACGAACCCCAGGATCTGAAGGATATTTCACATGATAACATGTATCTTGACATATATGCAGGGTATAAAAATAGGCCAGTAGGAAATATAAGGCAATGCTTGGATACTTCAATTAATTTCCTTCGACAACAACTAAGTAATGGCATTAGAAGAACTTAAGCTAAATGTTTTAGCCATAGTAGGGTGCAGATAGGCTGTCCATAACCGCGACTTGCATGCTCTCCGACGGCTTCCAATGGCGCTTACGCTGGTTTATGAACCAATTGTTTATCTGCTTCTGATCCAACCCCGTCAGCTCGGCTAGTGTGGTCTTATCTGTTTCCTGGCAATGTTATGAAATAAAGTTGTTAGTTGTGACAAAAAAATACGATAATATCGATCCAATACTGCAATCTGAGAAGAAGATAATACACGCATAAAAGAAACAACCAAATGTACCTAACATTGATATTTAAATTGCTAGACAGACCATGTCATTTCGTTGATCATAAAACACTCCTGGTTCAAATAAGGTTCATTGTGAATCTTACACTGTTAACTAAGTTCACTATAAGTATATTTTATAGCCGAACAAACTCAAAGAATTAAGAATATCTATATTTCACCCCATACCTAAACTACGTACCACTAATGAGAGTGATTAAGATCCAAATATGGTTCAAGATGAAGATATAGTCGAAAGCTTACTACAAGTCGGAAGAGTATTTGCAATAATACGATATTTGAATTATGTGTCCTAACCTTTCCAAGAATATTGATGATCTATTTACTTATTTTTCCTAAGCTTTTCGACATCAACAAGAACAAATATTGTAGGTGGCAATCTATTGCCAATTAAACAATGTTATTGAATATATCAACACTACACAGCCTCAAAGCAAAAAGTCTCATGCAAGTAATTTGATCACCTGCAACTTTACCTTCTGATATATGTACGAAATTGGAAATGCTTACGACAAAGTTCGATTACCGTAGGGTATGGCCATTTGTAATGAACCGTCCACCAATCGAGAAGTGTCTGCCGAGCCTCCTTTGGTAGCTTTCCCTTCTTTTTCTTCTTCGAAAACTTCTGTTTAAGGCTACTTAAGTAGCCACTGTATTTGCGCAAGAGCTTCTCCTTGATGTCCCGGTCTTCGTCTCGGACTTGAGAGTCTTGAGCTTCCATTTCCCCTCCGCTGAATTCGTCCTCGGAAGAACCCTCAGCATCATCTGCCAATGCAAGCAAATCAAATCTTGGCTTTGAAAATTGGTTAATGCCATCAACTAAGCAACCCCCATTCAACCGCAGAAGATGGGCAGTGAAACTTGCATTGATGACATATGACGGGTAACTAACATCAAAAGGACATTTTCTTTTTCTTCTTCACTTGATAGTTTGATGAGATGACCATGGCCTATCTCAATCAATTCATTCTGTTTGGAACTCCACATGAATTAAACCAATATGAGTTTAAGTTGACTTGTTGAACCATGATCTAATTAGGTATGTTAATGTATAACAACAAAAGTGATATAACAAAGGCTAAAGTTCAACAATTTGGATGAGTTGGATCATTTATTTATTTATTTTTAAAAAAATCAAGGAAACTAGACTCTAAATAAAACCAATGTCAAAGCATTCCTGCACACTATAATAGTGAATGCAACAAAAGGCATTCAAACTTGAGAGTTGAAACCCATTTTACCAACTGAAGTTCATAGGGCGAAAATTATCACGGGAAAAACTAAAAACCTATTTACTTCAACACTTTTTATTTGGCCAATGAATATATAGTACATATTTCCCACTACGATCTATACATTCATCCTTTTGTCTTTACAATAATGAAAATGATTATCTAAGGAAACCAATTATAAATAAGTGATGGGCCAAAATAGAGTTGTAAACGTCTACAAAACCTAGAAAACTCATAGGTTGACTATTTTTATGGGACAAATAAATTATGAAGGTAGCATATAGCTCAGTATTAGTATCCCTACATACTTTAAAGTGTTGCTAAAAAAGCATGACCTCAACAAACATGAATATAACCAGATTTATAGGAAGTGTAGAATACATTTCATTGAAATTTACTCCATTTCAAGAATATAAGGTATTATGACTTAAAAAAGGCTGAAAAACAATTTTGAAGGCATTGTGTAAACATAATTAGAAAAAAATGCGTAGTTCAAATCATGTGTACATTTACTCACAAACCTCATGGCCAGTTATTAAGGTAATTAACAATAAAATGGCTTTTGATCCCTTCCCAGGTATTCAGGTGACTAAAATAAACGGCAGAAGCTGTGACAAGACATGCACTGAAGGCTCAAGAGAATCAATTCTTATAAACAGTCTCCACTATGCCCGCCAGATGAAAATGCTACATATAGAGACACTATAATCAACATAAAAATTACATAAAGAAGTTGATCATTATGACTACGCATCCCAAAGACTATATACTCTTTCTCCGTCCGGAGTGTTACACTTTCCATTGAAAAAATTAATTAGTTTTAGGAAAGAATTGTGTCATCCATGAGAAATAAAAAATGTAAATATAAATATCTAAATAGCATCTTAGTGTGATTATTCTCCATTACTGCTGCAAAAAAAAAAAATTCTTCGCAGCTTCTAATTGTTATTTCAGAATTCAGTCTGTCTGCCATTGGGAACTATACCACACAAAGCAATAACAATTAAAAAGCATTCAAACATTGCCTAACAAGGATTAGTAGCTACATAAAATACCACATTCTAGAGTCAATACCGAAGGAGTAGCCATAGATGACCCTAAACCAATAGCTCATGCTAGCATGTAAAGTAAGTTCTTTATATTTCTATACATATATAATATTAAACCAAAAGTGTAATGTATCACTTTCCAGAAGTGTTATGGTTGCTAACCAAACCCAAATTTCAGTTGAACTAACTTAATTTGTCATAGTGTTTGTTAATGGCGAATCATGGTCAAATTTCGTAATGAATAAAATAAATATTTATCTTCTAATGTTAATCTCTTCTTCTAAACCCAAGTATCTCCTCCTTCCTCTGGGAGCATAATGTCGCACCGACCAAAATGACTAATTAATATTTCACCGCAAAGCTTAACCTCTAAATTAAATTCCATCAAAAACATGATCTCATTACATTTAAGTTAACCAAACTTGCATGCAAACAAGCAAGCAACCAAGAAAACCTCAAACGTGCCATTTCGGAACAAAACACAAAACCAGTAATAGGAAAAGCCCAGGCAAGGAACAAAAGACCCACATGAGAAGGAACCCCAAAAACTAAACACACATGGACCCAAGAAGATCGGTATTCAGATCAAGAAACCCAGAACCCTAGCCGTCCCTTCCTTTCTCCAAATGAATGGACCGAGTGAGGACAAATTAAAGCAGCAGTGGACAAATATATACGTATATATTAATATAGAACCAACCGGACGCCCCTCACATCTGCCTATCTATCCATCGTACTGTTTCTCTGACAAAAACATCACAACCTTGTCAACACAAAACCAACAAAGCAAGCAAGCAAAGCAAGCAAAGCATCGGGGTAAAAAGCAAACAACGCCTCACAGTAAGCAAAGGGAAGAAGGTAGAGAGAGAGAGAGAGAGCAAACCCGCAAGGTTAAGTGGGGGTGGGATTCTTCCTGCAGTACGTATACTGTGGAAACACCACCACCTCTCTTCTCTATCTTTCTTCTTTCACTACAATATTTTGATATATGATATGTATTTCTCACTTTTGGGGGAAATGTATAAGAAAAGAAACAGTTGTTGCCAATTACTTCAGTACTGGTTAATTTAGTGGTTGGTTTGATGGTTGGGATCTTTTTTTTTTCTTTCTTTCCCGCCATCATGCATGCATGTGTGCACATACACCATGCATCATGGTCGTTGCAACAATGATAATCACCACAAGGAAAGAATGGTGCATGTTGATGGTAGCTAGCAAGCTAATTAACCATGAAATCTAAAATCATAAAAAAAATATTAATGGAACACAATCATGGTTCCAATGATAAAACTAAGAGAAAGCAAACACAAGTCTAATTAAGCTCAGAATGAAATTAAGTGGAAGAAAACTCAGCCGCTGAGATTTGAATATACAACTTTTATCGAAGAGGATATTAAGAGAAATTAATACCGGCAGTGTTGGACTTGGAAGCTCCGGTAGTATTGCAAAGATCGGCGAGCTGCAGCTCCATAGTGGTGATGAAGGACGTGGCCTCGTCGAAGGGTCGAGATAGGTCCGATTTGTACTTCGACAACACGTCGCAGTAGGTTTCCTGCAATATTACATTACATGTTAATAATCAAGTTGGTGCATACATATACCATATTTCAAAGGGATTATAGATCGATGTTGTGTTTAACCATGAAGAGGTCGAGTTCCGGATCGGCTCCCAACAGACCCCAATCGGTGGTTCGAGTCGAGACCTCGTCGCGACGGATCTCCTCCATCAAAGATGCGATCTCCGGTGGCGCTCCAACCTCGAATAATTCATTATGTCAACCAACTTTACTTATTGTTCCACACACAAAAAACCAACGTGTTTCTAAACCACCATACCATAATTAGAAACTCAGAACGAGCTATGGGAGTCAACTACAAGTCAAGCGATCATCAAATCCCAACTAAAATCTAATGAAATTTCGCAAGAATATCCAAAATCATCACATGGCCGGGCACCACAACCCACGTTGGGAAATCAAACACAAACCGTAGAAACCAATTCAAATCAAGAGAAAACACGTACAATTAGGGTTTGTTCCTTCAAAAAAACCTTAGACATGTCCAAACAAGACAAGAGAATAACATGTTTAATTACCACCTTTTGGCAGTCGATGTAAGCATCGAGAAGACGAGGATATCGAGGGTGAGCAGAAATCTTGGCTTTGATAGAAGCAGTGGTATTGGAAGTGGTCGTCGCAGTGGCGTTTTGTTGTTGGTTGTGGTCGGAGCGAGGTATGCGCGCGATGAGGGCGTGGAGGTCGTCGTCGTCGTGCATGGACGTCATGGTCTGGTTCTGGTCGACGAACCTCACCGGAGAGGAGTGGTGGTGGTGGTATTGGACGCCGTAGATTCCGTCTTCCATCGCCTACCAACCTAATAAGGCCAATTCAAACAACTTTCTCTGCACCACCAGAATTAGAGAGACGAGAGAGAGTGAGAGATGAGAGAGAGAAAAGGAGAATATATAGAAGGGGAGGGGGAGAGTGGGAATTGTAGAGGAAAACCCTACTACGTCTTATTATACCTTCGGAGGGTTTGATGTGTTGCTCACTAGAGGGGTGACTGGTGAGGTTATAGAGTCAATGTCATTATGTAATCCTTGTGTGGATAATATATAGGGAGATTTGGGTTGTGCGTTGTAAGCTTCTGTTTTGTTTTGATTTTGGCATCCCATTGTCAGATTTTAGGAATTATTTATATATTTTTTGTAAATTATTTATATGTCTTTACTCTTCAATTTCGCCAAGTGTATTATTCTTCTATGGTACCATGGAACATCGGAAGATGTGGTTGGTGGAGGAATAGTCTTCCGTTACTTTCCTAAAAAGCAATTATATATATTTGATTGAAGTAATACTACTTTATGATCAATAGTTAGAGATGGACCAAATAAAATGATTAATTAGTCGATTAATAAAGGCCGATAGCACTAAAACATAGGTTAGCAAGTACTTCTATGGGCCACTACAGCTATACCATGAATACTTTTATAAAAGTTTATAAAATGGATGCTAATTTTACTTGGATAGCCCTTCTACTTTTGTCTTAGTGCATAGAATACCTAACTTACCAAACGATCCAACTGAGAACTGAATTTGCAATTTAACTATTTGAAGATGTAAGAATTATGTATCAGCTAAAGTCGATGATGTTAATGTATATCAATCATCATTAACATAAACATTTGCCACTAAAGCATTAGATGTGCGACTGTAATAGTTGGGAGAGGGTTTTTGCCACACTACTAACAAGATACGGAGTAAGGAGCGCGAGCGGTAAACAAGAATATTGATGCGGAATTAAAACTAATGGTATCTCCCAATCTTCAAGCAACAAACAAACGCAAATAAGATGGAAATCACAAGCAAAAATCACAACGCACGTGAAACAAACCACGATACACACGTTTTACAATGTTCGGCAACATACCTACATCCTTAAGGTAGTCTCCTGCGGGTTTCCTTTCATTTCTTGCACTTCTCCAACAAGAGAAGTCTCCGAGATTACAAACGATTGGAAGCAATATGTCTCCCAAATCAATTTAGATCTCTTTCTAGCCTAATTTCTCTCAAGGAACTAAGTATTGTGTATTGTGTTGCAAAATTAGGACGAAAAAATCATTTTATATTGGGCTAAAACCGTACAAATAAACATGCAGATCGTGGGCAAAACTGTTTGCAACGGTCGACCAGAATTCTCCATCAGTGGTCGAGTTTGTGCGTAACCGCCAACATTCGGTCGACCGCTCACCCCGAGCCGGTCGGCCGTTCCGCGCTTCTGAACAGCACTTGGGAGTCTCTGGAAGTTTCCGGTCGACCGTGACTTACGTTATGGTCGACTGATCCGTGATGATGATCCTTGACTTAAATCTCCTGTAAATTTTCGGTCGACCGCGTGCCCAGCATTGGTTGACTGATCCGCACTTCGTTCCGAGTCCCGGAAACTCTGGAATTTCCGGTCGACCGTGACTTAAGTTCTGGTCAATCGATCATTGCTTCGATATGAGCCCTCAAGGCTCTGGAGTTTCCGGTCGACCGCGTGCCCAACACCGGTCGACCGAAAGTCACATTTCGACGAATCCTATACGTTCTGGAAATTTCTACAACCAAATGCTCCATGTTTCCCTGTACTTCACAATTCTACAACCAAATATCAACAGTAATACCATCTGATTTTACAAGCATTTCTTTTAGCAAATTGTTCGTTTCGGGGTCATTTTGTGATCACATGGTAAAATTAAAGCTAACGCCCGCCCACAAAATGAATGGGTGTCATGTAATTCCAAACAGCAGTGTAACCTAATTCCAAAGTCCAAACACCAAAGGGATGCAATTGGCAATGGCATGGTGCAAGTTTGCAACGTTTCCGTGTAATGTCATGTTCCCATGCACGATGCACGTGTGTTTTCTAAAATAAATACAAGCTAATTGTCATTGCTTAATGATGATTATCAAGTAGGAAATTAAGTACATCCATAATTTATTGGTTTTGTTTGTGTGGATAGATGAAGAGAGAGAGAGAGAGAGGGAGGAGGGCAGTCTATCTCTATATATGTTGCTCCACCAGGGAAAGTGGTATTTTATTACTGCTACGGGTTGATTGATTTGATTGATTGATGGGGAGCAGAAATGATGGGTTTAAGACAGGGCAAGGGGCTGATGAGCAGAGGAGGAGGAGAGAAGAGAGCTGGGGTGCATGTGGTGGGATCGCCATGCAACCCCACTACCCTATGCATCTCATCTCATCTCACCTCACCTATTGCACAGTTTTTTCTTTTCTCTCTTTCTTTCCTCTCTTCCTTTCTTTTTCCAATGGATGTGAGAATCTTTTACTCACTGTTCCTAAAGAAGAATCAAACCTAGCTAGGGTGAATAAAAACCCATTAATAAGCTATGCTTCTGTGTGTGCTCCCAATCCCATTGGGCTTGTGTTTGTCTGTTTCTTGAAAACAAAGTGGAATAATTAAGTTGGGAGGTAGATAAGATGACTAGTGGTGTAGTCTACCAGGGAGAGGAAGAAAATGGAGCCGCCACGTCTAAGGAATAGATTGCTATTGCTATTTGTTAACTACAAGTTAACTTCAGTTTGATGTCATTAAGGTATATGTTTTAATGGAAATTTTAATGTTGTGGGGAATTGTAAAGCTCACTTGCATTTAATCTACGTATATAAATAGGAAAATGTTTGTTGAACGCAGCGCGTCACGGACGCGTTCTACGTGGACATCCATGAATGTTTTTTTGTGTTTTTCTTCCTGATGTCCACTCAAATCACATTAAATGCGTTTCAACTCAGCACGTTCTCTCTCTCCACCCAAATACAAATATGATGACACTCTTTCTTTCTTCTTCATTCTTTCTCTCCAGAATAAATCACCATTTCGAAGAAGCGTCTGATGCCGACTCCCAGGATTCTTCACAACGTAAGCAGCGTGAATGGGACGGTGCGAAGACTTCCCGATGTTCTTGTCAACGCTCCGTGGTGAAGACTTACGTCTGTTCGGTTTATGTTGTACATCTCTCCGTAATAAATCACCATTTCGAGTAAGATATTACGTCGAAGAAGCGTCTGATGCCGACTCCGAAGGTTCTTGACAACGTAAGCAGCGTGAATGAGACAGTCATGTTTAAGTCTTACATATTCTTTCCGATTTACTGGGAAAATATATATTATTTTTGTAATTTGTGTGTGTTTGTGTTTGTAATGGAAATCTGAGATGCTATTTTTTTCCTAAACGTAATTCTTGTGGGGTAAAATATACAGTGGGAGATTTGTTGAGTTTGTGCGGGGGTGGCAGGGGGCGGCAGCCCCTGCGGGGACGTTTTTTTGTTTCGACATCATATTATTGCATTCCATATATTGATTCATTTATTCCGACAATAATGAAGTCATATATTATTCCGGACTGCAAATACACTTATTCCGGACTGCAAATACACTTATTCTGGACAACAAGTCCACTTATTCCGGACAAACTTTATGTTCCGTTTCTGGACACACTTTATTCTTAAACCGGACAACAAATACACTTATTCCGGACTGCAAATACACTTATTCCGGACAAACTTTATGTTCCGTCTCTGGACACACTTTATTCTTAAACCGGACAACAAATACACTTATTCCGGACAACAACTACACTTATTCCGGACAGCAAATACACTTATTCCGGACAAACTTTCTAGTCCGTTTCTGGTCACATTTTCTTCTTATTCCGGACTGCAAATACACTTATTTCGGACTGCAAATACACTTATTCCGGACAGCAAATACACTTATTCCGGACAACAAATCAACTTATTCCGGACAAACTTTATGTTCCGTTTCTGGACACACTTTATTCTTAAACCGGACAACAAATACACTTATTCCGGACAGCAAATACACTTATTCCGGACAAACTTTCTGTTCCGTTTCTGGACACACTTTCTTCTTATTCTGGACAACTACACTTATTCCGGATTGCAAATAAACTTATTCCGGACAGCAAATACACTTATTCCGGACAACAAATCAACTTATTCCGGACAAACTTTATGTTCCGTTTCTGGACACACTTTATTCTTAAACCGGACAACAAATACACTTATTCCGGACAACAAATACACTTATTCCGGACTGCAAATACACTTATTCCGTACAACAATATACACTTATTCCGGACAGACACATAACGTAAACAGGACAAACACATAATGTAAACTGCACACACACATAAAGTAAGCTAGACAAATTAAGTTGATCCAACGTAAAACTTAAAAACAAATATTTTATTATGATAAGTGTGGGCTCTGCACAAATAATGAGACTGCACGATGTCCTAGGGTCTGCACACTGTCTTATCTGTGTATTGGGAAATGAATCGTTCAACTTAAAGAACCGGCGTTTTTTAAAAGGGAAAATACCAAAACGCGCGAAGAGAAATTTCGCTGACTAGACGCTGACTCAAAGAAAAATATCTGAGCTGTACAGATCCACGTAAGGCGCGTCCGTGATGCGCGCGTCCGTTTATAACTACTCATATAATTATGCGTGGACGTGTGGAATCTAGAGTCCAAACTGAAGGCCACTGATTGGTCACAACTTTGGTTTAACTAGGATTCAGTAGTTATTTTACAAGTAAAGGAGAAACTCCCAACATAACATCATGTTAACAAACTAGAGTTTATTGTGCAGCTCAAAAACAAACATAACAAATTCATGTTAATTAAGAACTTTATTATTCTTTAAGAAACTAAATATATTTCGGTAAAAGTTCGTGTATATATTTTCAAGTCATGGTCGTCTACGGGTGTGGATAACATGGTGTACTAATAGCAGAAGCTAGCGCAAATAAGGAGCACACGAGGAGTAAAATTTGCGAGCTAGGGGATTGTTTGGATACAATTAGTGAGCGTATCTTTTGTGAGGTGGTCAATTATTTTTCGGCATCGATTGATTTAAAAATGGAACATTATTTCGAGCAATCTACCGAATGTGATGATGGGTTCCCTTTTCTGAATATTATTGGCAAATTTGATGGGATCATGTGTTAAAGATATATACATGATAGTAGGTAGTATCAGTGGGTGTTTCGTAGATGTATGGGTCTACTAATCGAAGGGAAATTATTAAGATTAGGTGAAAGGGGATGGTAAGTAAGAGCACAAATAACAGCGTCCGGGCTACTCCGGGCGCCCTGCACTCTCTCTCTGTCACGCCAGCTTCTCTCTGCCACGTCAGCTCACCCAACCCACCCAAAAAACCTTCTTACCCATGCCCGGACTACCCTCACCCACCCTACACTCTCTTTCCTTCACATCATTTTCTTAATTAAACCAATTTAATTCTCACACAACATTTAACAAATTACATTTTATATAAATCTAATTCTAATTACAGTTGGTTCTGGAAATTTCTTAATTTTAATCACTTACAAAAAATTATCACCCCACATTTATAACAAATACCCAATCCATTAATAACAAAACCTAAACTAAATAAATTTAAAAAAAAACAATCGGAGGGGGACACGTGTCCCCCTCCCTTGGGCGCCCGGGCGTCTGCCCGGGACGCCCACTGCCCGGGCCGGCGTCCCGGGCGCCCCGCTCGTTAACGGGGGTGCACCCGGACACCCGACCAGGGCGCCTGGGCGGGGCACCCCGTTAAGGGTGCCCTAAGGAGTGTGTATGTTTTTTTTAATTAACAAGTTTTCCTATATCTTAAAACAAAGGAAAGGGAGACATTAAATGACCTGTGGCTTTGGGGGTTGAGAGAGTCGTGCATTGACCTTACTCACTTTTTCCTTAATTTACAGTGCCAAACTTATGTTAAGAAACCTGCACAAACAAAATCATCACGATGGTGGTTTGCGCACTTTGTGACCATTTTTTTGTTACAATATTTTAATAGAAAGTTTTCGAAAGGATATTTTACATGTTTAGTATTATTTAAAGGTTTCAAGTAGGGCTGTCAAATTCGTGTTTCGAGTCGTGTTCGTGTCGACACGAATTTGTTTTTGCTCAACCCGAACACGAACACGAAATTAAAAAAAAAACCTGACCCGAACACGAACACAAAATTCTACAGCTAAACACGAACACGAAATTAGTAACACGAACACTACCCGAATTGACACGATTTTTTTTCGTGTTTGTCGAATTCGTGTTTCGGGTCGTGTTCGTGTCGACACGAATTAACACGAATTCTTTTTGTCAACCTAAAAACAAAATATTCATGATTAATCATCACAAACTCTTTTAAAATATGAAAGGCTACAATGATACATCCATAAACATTCAGAGGCTTGGAGATGTGGATCGGAGATTTGGAGGAGTTGGAGACGGTTGGAGGCTTGAGAAGTTGACATTGTTTGTTTTAGTTAAGGTTTTTTATTCTCTATTTGAAATTCGGGTATTTCGTGTCGACAGGAATTACACGAAACCCGAATTTAATAAACCCGAACCCGACCCGAATTACACTTCGTGTTGTTCGTGTCGACCCGAATTCGACACGAACCCGAAATATGTCAACCCGAACTCAAAATTTCGTGTCGTGTTCGGGTTCGAATTTCGTGTCATGACCCGAATTGACAGTCCTAGTTTCAAGAATGAAACTCACCCTGCAAAATCAAGCTATAATCGTAAAAGATTTGCTTTTAGCTGGGAGAAAGTATTATGAAACGTACCACTTAGACACTTGTGTCGAATATTGGTTTATGTTTGTTAAGGAATCAAATTCAGGAAGAGTCGGTCGACCAGATTGGATTCGGTCTACCGACGTACAGCACAGGAAATTTCGGTGAAGACAAGTCGGTCTACCGAATTGGATTCGGTCCACCGAACCGAGTATTCCAGGCACTTCGTGTGCAGCTGGGATCGGACGACCGAATCCAATTCGGGCTACCGTCAGGGAGCAAGTGACACTTCGGAACAACGGGTTTGGTAAAACGTTGAGAAGATTTTTGGTGTTCCGAGAATCTAAAAGTGTCTGAACAATTTGGCACGGTCCACCGATGGGCTCTCGGTCGACTGATGGGTTGTTGGAGAATTCGTTAGTTCGTGGAAGAATCGTTCTCACGATCTACCGAGCCGCGTGAAAAGCGTTCCCTCAGTCAACCGGGAAGGATTCCGTTGACCGAATCGGAACATGAATCACTCTTGTTGAAGCACGCACGGTTAACCGAACAAGCATCGGTTAACCGTGTCCCCACGAATAATTCTGTTCAGTTTTGCTTAATTGTAGTTCGGTTTTTGAGTCTATAAAATGACTTGTTTGCTCTTAGTCCTATATCATATTACATACATCATAGTTTCCTTCATTGTGAGTTGAGAAATTAAGGTTAGAGATAGATGTAGAGTAATTTGAAGGACATATTACATCTATATACTTGTAATCTCGCTTGCTTCTCTTGTTGGAGAAGCGGAAGAAGGAAAGGAAACCCGCAGGAGACCCCCAAGGACGTAGGCACGTTGCCGAACCTTGTAAATCGCATGTGTCGTGGTTGCTTCAGGTGTGTATTTTTGTTTGCTTGTTTATTTTCATCTTATTAGTGTTCTTGTTGCAATTGAGTTTGAGAGATGATCCGAAGTTAATTCCGCAATCAATATTTGGTATACGTGGTGCGTTTAATTCGTGTTTCGTATAAGTGCATTGTTAGATATCTCACAACAACTTGCACGTTTGGTGGTGTATAAGCATTAACGCATATATTTTGACATTACTGTTAGTTGTGATTAGCATATATTGTAACGATGTTGTCGTAATTTTTCGTTGGATCCCTTATTCTATTGAGTTTTAGATTAGACCCACCGTCGTTGTAATGATCGGTATCAGATTCTATGAATATATATTTTTATTTTTAAGCTAAACAGAGTTATCAAATAACTAACTTAAAAAAATGACAATCTTAAGAAGTATTCGAAAGTAGAAACACAACGAACGAAGGAAATACTCACATAAATCGCCGTAACGAGAGAAACCTAAATCTAGGTTCTCATTTCTCAAAATTATCTTCTAGTTATCTAAATACAAGATTTACAAAAACCATTTGGAAGAGAAACAAAAGGATTGAAGAAGCCTTATAACGAAGAAGTCGATAGATTCATCTGACAATCAAGTGTTGTTACGTGGAAGAACATAGAAAAGTGATAACGTAAGCGTCCAAGCACTTAATCATATTCCATGCTGGTAATTAGGAGCCAGACACACATCCATGTGTAGAGCAGCCATAGTTAAATCAAAAGCGGACTGTCTAATTAAAGCAAATGACACTTCTCAACTTCCCTAATCGTGTATTCGCTAATACTACCCTACTTATTAAACAAACAAAAAGTGTATGGTTTGTTCAGAACTAATCCAGACGGTAGGGTACGTATCTTCTAGTTCCTAGCTTCTTTCTTATAGTCTAGCTAGAATATTTTTTTGGAGTAAAGTCTAGCTAGATTTTTAATTAGTGTCCATGCAGAAGCAGGACTGACGTGGGTGGGAGGAATGAGGGGTTCAGTGATTGATTAATAAATATACTTTTTATAGTAATAAATTCATAATATTTAAATGACTCTAAATTTATGTAGTTTATTTTTTTTATTTATAACCCGTCCTTGTTTTAGTACTCGTTATGATGCCAAATAAGACTCTAAATTCATAATATTCAGTTTTACCCTACGTTGAGTTTTAATATATAAGGAATTGGAGCATCGAAGAGAAAGTGTATCTCTCGACTCATGCCTAGTTTCCTTCGTTTTGAATTAATTAATAATTTTCGTTTGTTTCGTAATAATTGTGTGCCTCTCTCGAGTGGGTTATTCAAACGGTGACAACAAATCAAAATGTTACACGACGTCTTTGCAAACAAAAAATAATAAAAAATGCATTAAAGTGTAGATATAGATCATATATATATATATAGAGTAAGTTTAGAATGAGCCCTGGGCTCATTTTGTTTAAATGGGCTCCTCAAGATCCAACCATTCATCTTAATCTAAATGGGTGGGGATGTTTTAGTTGTAGGAAGGGTATTAAAGTAAAATCGTGGGGTCTTCCCAAATCCTTCAATCCACGATTCCAAAAACGAACATACTTTTCCTCCATACATTTTCGTCATCCCTTTCTCCTCACCCTCCAAACCCATTATTAATCTTACCATTTCTTTCATCCCTTTCTCCGCACCCTCCAAATCCTAATTGATCCTTAACGAAGCCGCATTCTTCGTGACATCTTCCGTTTTTTTGTTAGTTTCTGCTGCCTATTTTATTTTTTGTTTGATTTTTGGATCCAGAATTTTATACGCACATTATTTAGGTTTTCCGCTGTAATTTTCGGTTTTGATCCGATTTTTGCTGCTGAATACGTTATTTATTTAATCCTAATTACTGGTTGTTTGGTTTAGTTTTTTTATTGTGATTTCGTTTTTTATGGTTTTTTGGTTTTTAGTTGGTTTGTGGTCCTTATTTAGGTTTTTGGCTGTTGATTTTCTATTTTTCTTGTGAATCCTTAAATCTGAAATATATTAGGGATCTATATAATATTTGGTAGAACTTGTGTTTATATTATTAGTTGTGAATTTGAAAATCATTCCAATTTGTATTTGTTATCAGAGGACAAAATCCACATTATGGATATTGAAGAAAGAAATCCAACATCCTTAGAGTCCAGAGAAATCCAATCAGGTCTACTTGGAAATGGGGTAAGCTTTTGTTTTATTACTTTTTTTAATGAATTTCACGTTGAGAAGTTGTGATCTTAGTCTAGAATTAATTACAATCGAAAATAATTTGAAGTTTATAACGGGAAAATCTAGGTGGTAGCAGCAATATTCATATGACTACTGTAATATAAAATTGAAAACTGTAATATTGAATTTTCGATCTGGAATATAAAATTTGATACATGTAATATTGACCATTTTACTTAAAATATGTAATATTACTTTTGATAGGAAATTTCACATTGAAAAACTGTGATCTTAATCTAAAATTAATTACAATCCGAAATAATTTTAAGTTTATAACGGGAAAATCTTAATGATAGCATCAATATTAACATAAAAACTGTAATATAAATTGGAAACTGTAATATTGATTTTTCGATCTGTATTATAAAATTGATACTTGTAATATTAACCATTTTACTTGAATACTGTAATATGAAATTGAAAACTGTAATATTGAATTGAATACTGTAATATTGAATTTTCGATTTGTAATATAAGAGTTGATACATGTAATGTTGACCATTTACTTAAACCAAAAATATATCATTTGAACTAGTAATATAGTAAAGTAATTTGGATTTGACAATCTAATATTGTAATATCATTACAAAACTGTAATATAGTATGTCTAACTGTTCACCATTTAGGATAATTTAAAGTTGCCAAACGAGGAGCATGCCAAAGAATTTTTACTAATACCTGACGTTAAAAGTGAGCTCAAACCAACCTATGGACAGGAGTTCAACTCAATAGAAGAAGCTTACAACTATTATAAGAATTATGCAAATGCAGGAGGGTTTAATGTGCGAAAATCATCAACCAAATATACTGAAGCAACTGAAAGTAATTGCAGAGAAATCATCTTAAAAAAGTTTGTTTGCTCCAAAGAAGGGTCATCTTGTACAAGAAGCAACAAGAAGACATCTACGACTGAAGTGACAGTTACAATAAAGAAGAGGAAAGTTGCAACATCAAGATGTGAATGTCAAGCCAAATTAAAAATCAAATTTGACCGAGAAAAAAATAGGTGGTTTGTGCTAAATTTTGTTGAAGGACATAATCATGAAATGACAAGCTCATCTCAAAGACATTACATGAGAAATAATCGGAACATACCGCCAGTTACTCAAGGTTTGTTGAAATCTATGAGTGAAGCAAACATTCCTGTTGTAAAACAAGCTGTGATGTTAGGAAATGAAAGTGGTGGTTATGACAAAATAGGATTCACGTATAGAGACATACTAAATATGAATGCTGCTGGAAGATATGAAACAGAAGGATATGATGCAGATTTGGTTCTTGAACACTTAGAGAGTGCAAAGAAGGGTGACAAAGAGTTCTACTATTCTTATCAGAAGAATGAACAAAGTAAATTGAGTCACTTGTTTTGGGCTGATGGCACTTGTCGAGATAACTTCAAACATTTTGGAGAAGCCATCACGTTCGACACCACGTATTGTACAAACAGGTACTCAATGATATTCGGAGCCTTTTGTGGAGTAAATCATCACAGACAAACAATCTTCTTCGGAATGGGTTTGCTAAATGATGAAACTATATCATCCTTTAATTGGTTGTTTTTGGAATTCAAAACTTGTATGGGTAGAGAACCAGCTGCTATTGTTACTGATCAAGACCCAGCTATGAAAACTTCATTGGCACAAGTGTACCCCAAGACCTTTCATCGTTTTTGCTCGTGGCACATAATGGATAAATTACAAAAAAAAATTGGAGGAGTAAGCAACAAAGGGCATGTTATTCAAGCCTTTCATGATTGTGTGTGGTACACCGAGGACATCAAAGATTTTGAATGTAAGTGGACCAGAATCATTATGGAAAATGAGCTTCATGATTCAAAATGGTTGAATTCTTTGTTTGAGATACGGGAAAAATGGGTTCCAGCTTTCATGCAAAATATTTTCTTTGCTGGTATGAAGACTACCCAAAGAAGTGAATCAATGAATGCATTTTTGAAGACATACATAACACGACAAAACACCTTATTCGAGTTCTTATGCAGGTACATTTCTATTTTGTTTATACATTGCCATGTATATTCAATGGTTAAATTGTACCATATTATTTATAATTTTAACGTAAGATATGTTAGAAAGTTATATATCATGTTAATAAAACGTATATGTATTTGCTGCCACATTTAAATAAAACAGATTTATTAGGTTTAGCTGTAACATAATCTTTATAACTGTAATATTACAGTATGATTTTTAATAATATCTATTGTTACATAAAAAAATAACCGTACTTCAGTCAGTTTTCCAATTCCATATAATACGCCTAAAAATAATTACAATATGTTATATAAGTTAGCAATGTTTTGTTATTGTAGATTTGAAGTTGCTCTAAAGCATCAAAGAGAGAATGAAAATAGATGGGATTATAATGACCATAATAAGAAGGGGGAGCTACTGACTAAATGGAACCTTGAAGCTGAAATGGAAGAAGTATACACAAGAAGTATCTTTCACATCTTTCAAGAACAGTTGAGGAAGAGTTTTATGTGCAACGTTACAATTGAAAATATGGATGAAAAATCAGTTACATACAATGTGAGCAAGATAGATGAAGACAATGGAACAATGAAAGTGAGGTTCAAAGGCATTGATAATGTTCCTATTTGTGATTGTCACTTTATGGAATTTGAAGGAATTCCATGCCAACATAGTTTGGCGGTTTTTAAACATCTGGGTTACAAAAAATTGCCACCAATTAACATTCTTACTCGTTAGCGAAAAAGAATTACCAATGACTTTTATGAAAGCAACAACCATGGTACCAACAAGTCAACAATAAGTGCCAAAGTCAACCACATCATGAGATTGTGCAAAGAATTGATATCCATTGCCGGCAAACACGAATCTGCAACTGAGTTGATAGAACAGAAATTAGAATTGGCTCTGATAGAAACCAAAAATGCTGTGAAAGGAAGCCATGAAGATGATAAGCAAATATCTGGAACATGTGAAAGGGATATACTAGTTCATCAGCCAGATAAAGTGAAAACAAAAGGGAGCGGCAGAAGTGGAAGACCAAAATTTAGTAGTAATCGCATTCAATCAAATCTTGAGAAAAAAACCAGGCAAAGTCATAGACAATGTAAAACGTGCATGCAATATTCCAACCACGATTCAAGAACTTGTCCTTCAAGGAAGCAATAAGAAATCGTGAGTAGTTAATTTTCTTATTCATATTGAATTATAATTGATAATTCCCTTATGTTTTTATTTGTGATTTTGCAGATTTAAAACTAAAGGTACAAATAAATGGCAAGAATGACTTGCAAGAAGACTAATATTCATAGACAAGATATACATGTGATTGAGGGCCTACAGGAATATAGTCCTTTTTTATAAAATTTTGATATACGTTCTCTAGTTATACTCTCATTATTGTGTAATAATATAGAACATTATACATTCTATTTTTTTTTATCATTTTATGTTTTCACTAATCAAAATGGTTAATGAGTACCACATATGTAACTGGTCTGTCTGTATATTGTAGTTGTAATATGACGATAACAAATGTAATATCGTAGCGATGTTTCAATAAAACTATGCAAACCGTAATATTAGATGAGTTTTACCTTATCAGTACGCAAATGTAATTTCATGTTGATAATAATAATAATCAAAACTAAATTCAAACCGTAAGGTAAACTGTTTAGCCGTAAAATAAACTATTTAGCCGTAAGATAAACTTTTTAGCTCGTAAGATAAACTGTTTAACCTTAATTATTTTGCAAATTAAAAGACTCATGTAATCAAATACCATATTAGTACGCAAAATCAAAATGTAATATTAATTTGTGCTATTTAAGATACAATTGACTATACACCTTACCAATTAAAAAAATTGATGTCTGATAATGTGTAAGATGTAATGTGAATCTTAGATAATTGGAGATTTTGAAAAGTTTTAACAGGAAATGATGGAAACACAACATTTAATATGAAACTTTAAGAGTAGGGGTACTCATCTAAGCGTAGTAATAATAACTTAAAAATTCATTCATATTAACAGTTGCAAGCAATTGTATTGTTGTACATTTCATAATTTTGTCCAATTCACAATTTTTTCCCAAGAATCTAATTATCCTGTATAATTGACATTCCAATTCACATTTCAAAATGTTGCACATGTTCCACGTAGTATGTACCCTGGAAAAAAAGCTGTAATATTATGTTGAAGATGTAAATTCAAGTAGCTGCTTTAATAATAGTCGGCAAAACGTAATATTAAAGGAGTGCTCGGCTAGGAATAAGTAATAGTAACTGTAAATATTCATCCATAAATACAACAGTTGCATGCAATTGAAATATTGAAAATTTCAAAAAGTTTGTTCAATCCCAAATTTGTTTTTGAAATATTCAATCATATTACAGAAGTAATACTTTTTTCTGAAAATCTAATCACAACATGTTCCACGAAGTATCATAGCAACGTATTCGGCACGAATCCGAGCCATATCTTCTTCTCCAAAATCAAAAACATCTTTTCCTTCAGAGAGATATTCTGCAAACTTCAATACATACAAGCCACAATTCAAACTGGTGGGTGCTTGCTGGGGGCAAGGAACATGTTCTACTTTCCAAGTCTTCATATTATCAAAATTGTGTGTCATTTCAAAATACTTAGCCACCCACCTAGACTGCAAAAATTAACATTTCCACTCAAAAACAAAGAAGCATATCAACTGAAAATAAGAACAGTAAACTATAAATCCATGTGTAACGAAACTCAAGAACAGAAAAACATACCCACTGAAGAACTCTTGCTTTAACTCTAGCAGAATTACAAGAGTTGTACGATTGGAATCGACTTTGTTGAAAATTGATGACAAAAAGATGCCAGTGGCTACCCGTGTGCAAAATCATGAAATAGTAATTAACTATACCCATAATATAACTTGGACAATTGAAACATTGACAAAGGTTTTTCTTCATTTCATCAGTAAGGACATCTGGAAAAGAATACAACTTTTTCTACATTGAAATTAAATCAAAAAAAGTTAGAACAACAAATCTTGAAGAAATCAAAGGAAGAATATTAGAGAAACAATCCAACAAGGTAGAAGAAATAACCTGAGGGTAAACATAAGAGAATAGACAATATAAACCAGCACGATCTGCAGCTTTAGCTTTAAGTTCCATCAGCTCAAATGTCACTTCTAATACCTAAAAGGTGGGACAATTATCAATGGTTTGAATAAAACAAGTGCAAACATTTAATTTCACTTACATCACCAGAAACCATTCTTCCATCCAACACATCAAGCAAATGTGATCCTATGCAAAACGTGTTTTTATTTGTTCTGTAATTCCTTGCACTCCTGAAATGCAAAACGTGTCAACATGCCTACTGATTAAATCTTCAAGCAACCATCGATTAATATTCAAATTTGGAATATGAAGAAGTTTTTCAAAAGGGGTCACTGACAGCCTTTTCAAGTGAGCTTCATTAGGTTTATATTTCTCCACAAACTCAACGAAAAACTTCACATAACATCTGTGGTTGACGCAATAGTTAACTGTAGCAAAATATTAAGAAATCAGAATTATAACCACAAACATACTAGAAAATTAAAGACTCATTCAAGCACCTGCAGATTTAGATGTTTGTAGAATTGAACTTTCACCATAATCTTTGCATTGCAAATTTACTGTACTCGCCAGATTGCCTAATACACCAACATTTAAACAAAATTTCAGTGAGACATAAAAAAAATTTTGCCGTAAGGTAAACTATTTTGCCGTAAGATAAACTGTTTAGCCATAAGATAACTGTTTAGCCGTAAATTAAATCGTTTAGCCGTAAAATAAACTGTTTCACCTTAATTATTTTGCAAATTAAAAGACTCATGTAATCAAAAAAAATTTGTAAAGGAAGAGTTACATAATATTAAAATGGTTTCGGACATTTTATAGTTTTTCAGTGAGACATAATAATTTTTGAAACTAGAATTAAATAGTTTTTAACTAGAACATTAAAATCTGTTAGACACATTTTTTAAAATTTTTGGTTCAAATTTAGATTTTGCATTAATAAAACATGAAACAGAAAATCCAATTATATAACCATAACAAAGCTTCAAAATTGAATAATAATAACTACCAATGTTTAAAAGAAAAAAATTAAACTACCAATAACAATTTAAAAACTATGTAAAAACCATATTCAAACGAATTCAAACATGTTGAGATTAAGAAATCAGCAAACCTCTGTTTTTAGAAGAAACATAGGTATTTACGATAATATATTGACAGAAGTTTGAAACACGAAAATAGGAAGAAGATTATTCAGCATGAAACACAAAATAAACGACAAAATACCAAACAAGATCAAACACTCGTGTGTCAAATGGAATAAAAAAATTAATAAAATTAATACCTGTGGATTTAACCGTTCCATCTCTCTTTTGATCCATTTCGGTTTAACAGAGGCTTTCGGTTGGGTAGAATGAGAGGTATTGATGCGTGAGATATTTGTGTAAAACAGGGATAGAAAAGAGGGGATTCGGAGAAGAATGGTTTCGGTGGAAAAAGATTAGGAAATGGAACGGTTTCGGAAAGGGGTTGTGTGGTCTAGAGAATAGAAAGGCTAGAAGGAGAAGATGGTGAGAATTCGGTGAAGGATTCGGGGAAGATGGTTTCGATGGAAAGGGTTTGGGAAAAGGGTTTCGGAAAGGGTTTGTGTAGAATAGGAGGCAAAAAATCTCGGAAAGAGGATGGTGACGGTTTCGATTTCGGTGGGGTTGAAAATCTTGGTTTGAAAAAAAACCCTAAAAATGGTATGTACGAAATACCTATTTTACCCTTTTGTCATAAAAAAGTAAACAGGAATTTAAGAATCGTTAGATTGGTTTTGGATGGTGGACGATCAAGGGGCTCACTTAAGCCTAATTAAGCCCAGGGCTCATTCTAAAATTTCTGTATATATATATATATATATATATATATATATATATATATATATATATATATATATATATATATATATATATAGGGTAGAACAGACTTTGGCATGCAGCCCGGGTAATCCGGAAGGTGGACCCGGAAGAATGACCCGTGTGTTCATCATCTACGCATGTACGTGACATAATTAGGTTTTGTATGTTTTAGATGTTAGTTCGATCGGCGTAAATTAAAAATATATTTATAGTAATAGTAGAAGACATGACAAGTATATATTCGTCGGGTTATGCGGTAATGGTCGGGCGACAAAGCCATTAGCCATGCATGGACTTCACATTTGGAACACACTCGCTTGTAGTTAAAAACAACCAGGACGTGATTAGCTAGAATGATAGATATAGCGGATAACTTGGATGAATTTTTTTTGGGCTTTTCATTTAGAAGCTGAAAGGAATTAAGAGAAAAAACAGTGCAATTGAGAGATACAACAGAGAATTTTTCCCCAATAAAAATCCATTTTTTTTACAATGAATGTTACTTACGGAAGATGGAAGACACGGAACCAAATAGCATGAGTGTTCGTTTCTTATATTTAAGGTCCATTTTTCTTTAACAACATCAGAAAGTAGAGATTCTCATCTAATAAGTTTGGATTGTATACGAACTCATTTTCACATTGTCTAGTGGTTAACTCTCGAGCATGTTTCTTGGTAGAGATTGAATACATTATACGCGTAATTTGTAGCTCGATCTTGCATTATTTTCACTTATCAGCATGTGGTAAATATCTAATGCAATCTATCGAATATGACGTACACATGCTGAGACAGAGAGCACAAATAGTCTCAAGAACGTAAAGAAGACACATGTATGGGGGGTGGAAAGACAATCCAAAAGCACATCCAAGGTTGGCAAGAATTGACTTTCAGCTGTAAAAGTCGTTGGTCGATGTGATTAATTAAATGTATCAAATATGATTGCAACCAATAACTGTTGTTATCCCCATTTGGTATAAGACAAGGTAAATTTGTATATAATAACCGGAGAGTGTGATGGTTGCATTACTTATAAATGAAATATTTACTCTCTTATGCCTTAATGTTTAACCACCTTCCAATCTTGCAATCCTTTAATCATAGTAAGCTACGAATTTGGATTTGTATTCTTTGCCTTCCCATTACCTTTTCTTAACTTTCGGGTGTAATGGGTTTTTTTTAATTTTTTTAATATTTTCATATGTAGTTTTATATAGCAGCTCAAAAACAGTAGAGAATAATTAGTTAATTACAATGGGCAATTTCTTTTTTACATGGAAATGTTATACTTTTGATTGGTTTCTGAGTTGTAAGTTGGAACTATATTTAGGGTTTTGGTGGTCTGGAATCTGGATAGAGAGAGGCCCATATAGCCTACATATGTAAGACGACTAGCCCATTAACACACGACACACTTATTCATTGTGCCAAAAATGAGATGTATGGAAAAGAAGTTATGAGAGTGCTTTTAAAAACTTGTGACAATCATGACATCAGGTTTATTACAGAGTCGGCAAGCAAATAAGCCACATAATTAATCACATCCGTCAATTTAACAAAATTGAACAAGTACGTAATAGACAAGAAGTAAGATAACTTGGTTGCCACAATTTTGAACAATTTCCTCTATTTTGTCGGCAACCCTACTTCCTAAGACCATAGTGGTAGTCTAGTCCATCAATGATTGGCCCACCTTGCCCATCAACATGTTCTCAACACTTCACAAGCATTTCCTTGTCCATATATGTTACCTTGAGAACAGTATAGTCAAAACATGAGGACAATATGTTGCTTCTAGCTTTAAGAAAATAACGTAAATATACAAAAGAACTTAGGTATATACATTAGTTATGTACCATTGGAAATGGAAATTGATTTCCAACTTTTTGGATTTTTTAATACTATAAAAAAATATTTTGGATTTTGAAGAATTTAGTATAGATCTTGACCTGTCGTTCGATTGTGTAGTTACGTTTACTATAAGTATGTCAGCTACCGGGACACATTTGGAAGCACATTGAACATAAGGAATATTTATGTTGTCAAGTAGAGTCTCCTTTTTTAACATAAAAATGACACTTAATTATTTAACAAAATCGGTGTTGATTCTTCACTTACAGAATCACTAACCTCAAAACCATCCTAATTAGATCACTAAAACACCCCCCCTAAAATTGATTATATTGTGTGCTGCCCACGTTACTACATTCATGTTTTAGTACGATTAGGCTGTGTTTGTTATGCGGACTTAACAAAAAGAAATTTGAACAAAAAACACTTGTCTAAACAAATTTTAGTCGGAGCTAGTCGTCGTTCTAAACCGAACATGACAAAAATGTTGCAGTGTCTTTACCTTGAGAATAAACAGCAGAACTTTATAATTTTCAATCCTACAATATTTTCTTGTTCCACTCCGTATCTTCACAAGGCCACAGTAGTTAAGAACATCGTATATATGCCTGTGCTCTTGTTCTTCTTGACATAGTAATTAACTACTTACATTATTCATCTTTCGCCTCATGTGGACTTCAGATATGATATATATGGTGGCACTACAGTCAATGGTAATGGGTAGTTAGAAGTTGGAACATGGTTGTTCGGGTTCCTCATGTTTTCATGTTTAAGGCTTCACATGGACACCAATAACACTTCATCTGTCTTATGCTTGTCGTATTGTTATTATTATGATTAAATGTTTAACAATAATTAACTATGATATGAATATTAATAGTGTGGCCTAGTATTTGTCCATGGTTTTACTCAATTGTTAGTTCTTTTTCCAACTACTACTATTCCACTACGGTACGCTCCGCATATGGTTTAATTTTCTTTCCTGTGGAAGTAAATATTATAATTCGAATGGGATTAGAGTTGGAAACACAGCTACCTGTCTACCTTTCATCCAACCCACGAAGCAACTACAGCTACAGACCAAAATTACGTTAACATAAACATTAATATCATCTTTGGAATTTCCTCCAAGGGAGGTGATGTACGGCTTCTTTCTTTTTGTTGTAGTTGTTAATTCCGAAGAATGTTCTGTGGTAGGTCTTGGGCATGGCTGGACAAATACAGGGGTGTGGTCATGTCAGGCCAATTGTTAGTTCACTTCAGCATCTAAACAATGAGATGCTGTTATTGACATGAATGTTGTCTGAAGTTGGTAGCTTAAATGAAATTAAAAGATAATATGAGTTTATTTTTGGAATAAAGGATCAATAATTTGAAATTTGATAGATGGTAGACAACTGATGAGTAATTAAGGCCTAGCTACTTGTGTAGACAATAAATTCCGTTGATCATCACACACCTTATTTGGTTGGAATTTGAGTATGGATCCTCACAATTAACACATATAAGAAAGAATTATTATATGCTGTAGTGCATGAAGGAGTTTTCACAGAAAAAATCGCACAGAACGTGGGAGAGAGATCTTTGAGGACAAACGAGTGATCGCATGATTATGATATATTCTTCTTAGGTATGTCATGCTTAATATTAAAAAAATTAGATTTGTATCATCTTATTCACTTACATGTGAAGCATTTTCTCTTACTTGTAGGTCCCCTTATGCTCGTATTTTTCGTGGTGTAGGCTTATAAAAACGTGGGAATCCAAACAACTTAAATGGTCTGCATTGGAATTGGTATCCTTTTAGCTGGGTATTTTAACTGGAATTGATATCTTAAATGCTCCGGTTTGCTAGATGTCGTCTGTAAATTATTTAAATTGTCTGTACCAATTAACATTTTGTTCTTCTCTCTTTTTTATTTATTTGTGCTTTCAACATGCTCTCCTCTTTTTATACTATAACAAAAAAATAACCATGAAAAATAAAATCAGAGTAAGAATGCAGTGGTGGGAGGGGGCGGCAGCTCATGCCGGATATTGATTCGGGATATTAATACGTTTTTTTGTTTCGACAACATATTATTGTACTCTGGATATTAATTTGTTTCCCGTTTACTTACGTTTGTATTTTTTTCCACTCATCACCACCATAATCTTGCAACGGAACCTGAAATGATTTGAAATAACACACCGTATAAATTCAAGATTTTTAAAAAAACGCCTTAGACACCCCCACCATAGGTGAGGCGTCCTAAGCAGACGTCCCGATTTTATTATTATTTTTTACGGGACATAATAAGTATTAAATAGATTGTGAATGATAAAAGGTTAATTGAGACAGACGATTTAAGTAAAAACCGAACGACGAATAGTAATTCCATATTTATACTACTATCAAGCATGAGAGATACTTCGAATTGTTGGACATAACCGGCGTCGTTGAATAAGTCGATAATTTTTCTCCATTTCACCCAAATTCACTTTAAACAGTTGGTATTATAGTTCACAATGGTAAGACTCCAAAAAAGAAGTATAGTACAATAATTTGCAAAAGTACTATTGCAGTACCAGTTTCAAAATTAATTTCCTTCTTAAAGTTTGGGAACTACTAAACGTCGCCCCAAAACTACTTAAATCGCCCCTTGAAATTATCAAATTGCCCTTAACAATATATTTAATACTCATATCGTCCCGTGTCTTTAAACAAGTTTTTGACTCAGTTTTACTAACATTCCTAGTACCAACACCACGAAAATGTCTGGCGAAACACCTAGATCAGGCGAAGTAACGAAGACGGATTTTTTTTCCGACTCGGGCGTCTGACTAAGACGCATACACCATCGTGGAGGCATCTGGCTAAGACGCCTCCACCATGGGGGAGGCGTCTTACACAGACGCCCGTCCCATGGGCGGAGCGTCTGGGTAAAACGCCTCCCCGATGGGTAAGACGTCTGGGTAAAACGCCTCCCCCATGGGGGAGGCGTCTTAGCCAGACGCCCCCTCCTACGTGGGGCGGCTCCGTCGGACGCCCGTAATTTTTTTTTATTATTTTATTAAAAAGATGTTAGATATTTTACCAGATTCGTGTACACTGGGGTGTCCGTTGGCTCATTACTGACCTCCAAAACATTATTTTTTATGATTATAAGAAGAATATGAAGAGAGATGTGTTATAGGAGGGTAAAATATCGCGTTATAGCAGTAGAAATGAGAGAATGGAAAAATGGTAATTTCAAGGGACGATTTAAGTAACGTTGGGGCGATGTTAGCAATTCAGTAAAGTTTGGAAGCAAAATAATTGAACCTTCACCAAAAAAATTAAGGGAAATGTTTGTTGAACGCAGGGCGTCACGGACGCGCTCTACGTGGATATCCATGTCAGCCCTTACGTGGCCAAAGCATGAATGTTTTTTTGTTTTTTCTTCCTGATGTCCACTCAAATCACATTAAATACGTTTCAACTCAGCACGTTCTCTCTCTCTCCACCCAAATACAAATATGATGACACTCTTTCTTTCTTCTTCATTCTTTCTCTCCAGAATAAATCACCATTTCTAGCAAGATATTATGTCGAAGAAGCGTCTGATGCCGACTCCCAGGATTCTTCACAACGTAAGCACCGTGAATGGGACGGTGCGAAGACTTCCTGATGTTCTTGTCAGCGTTAGCATCGTGAATGTGACGATCCGGTGGTGAAGACTTCGCACCACAACATCTTTGCTGCATTGTTGGGGTAAAATAAACAGTGGGAGGTTTGTTGAGTTTGTGCGGGGGTGGCAGGGGGCGGCAGGCCCTGCAGGGGACGTGAGGGAGCGCGCTTTGTAGACGTTTTTTTGTTTTGACATCAAATTATTGCATTCCATATATTGATTCGTTTATTCCGACAATAATGAAGCCATATATTATTCCGGACTGCAAATACACTTATTCCGATTCCGGACAGCAAATACACTTAGGGGGGGTTGTGCACATGGATTCCGAGGGAATCCGACAGAAACGGAATTTGGATTCCGGTTGACTCCGGAAATTGGGCGTTTGTGCACGAAAACACGGATTCCATCGGATTCCGTCAGATTCTGTGGTATGTATAAAATTTTCTTTGAGTTTTCCATCACTTTGAGGTCTGAAAGCCACAGAAATCGATTTTTTTCGGTCGACCGTCAAACATTCGGTCCACCGAAAATGAATATAACGGACGACCGAACATATTTCGGTCTACCGAATTCGTAACTAGAATGACTCGTTCGGATGACCGAACTTAGTTCGGTCTTCCGTTTACGTTCACCATGAGGAAGTCGCATTTCGGTCGACCGAAACTAGTTCGGTCGTCCGTTTTTCTTATCCAAACTGTTTTCCGACGCAGGCACAAACAACAGAATTCAGTCAAAGGGAAACTGTTTTCCACTGGATTCTGTTTTCCTCTGCTTTCCCGTTGACTCCGAAAATCACTTTCCGGAGCTTTCCGCGCCACTAACACCCCCTTATTCCGGACAGCAAATCCACTTATTCCGGACAAACTTTATGTTCCGTTTCTGGACACACTTTATTCTTAAACCGGACAACAAATACACTTATTCCGGACAACAAATACACTTATTCCGGACAAACTTTCTGTTCCGTTTCTGGACACACTTTCTTCTTATTCTGGACACACTTTCTTCTTATTCTGGACAACTACACTTATTCCGGACTGCAAATACACTTATTCCGGACATCAAATACACTTATTCCGGACAACAAATCAACTTATTCCGGACAAACTTTATGTTCCGTTTCTGGACACACTTTATTCTTAAACCGGACAACAAATACACTTATTCCGGACAGCAAATACACTTATTCCGGACAAACTTTCTGTTCCGTTTCTGGACACACTTTCTTCTTATTCTGGACAACTACACTTATTCCGGACTGCAAATACACTTATTCCGGACAACAAATCAACTTATTCTGGACAAACTTTATGTTCCGTTTCTGGACACACTTTATTCTTAAACCGGACAACAAATACACTTATTCCGGACAACAAATACACTTATTCCGGAGAAACTTTCTGTTCCGTTTCTGGACACACTTTCTTCTTATTCTGGACAACTACCATTATTCCGGACTGCAAATACACTTATTCCGGACAGCAAATACACTTATTCCGGACATCAAATCAACTTATTCCGGACAAACTTTATGTTCCGTTTCTGGACACACTTTATTCTTAAACCGGACAACAAATACACTTATTCCGGACAACAAATACACTTATTCCGGACAAACTTTCTGTTCCGTTTCTGGACACACTTTCTTCTTATTCTGGACAACTACCATTATTCCGGACTGCAAATACACTTATTCCGGACAGCAAATACACTTATTCCGGACATCAAATCAACTTATTCCGGACAAACTTTATGTTCCGTTTCTGGACACACTTTATTCTTAAACCGGACAACAAATACACTTATTCCGGACAACAAATACACTTATTCCGTAGAGCAATATACACTTATTCCGGACATACACATAACGTAAACAGGACAAACACATAATGTAAACTGCACACACGCATAAAGTAAGCTAGACAAATTAAGTTGATCCAACGTAAAACTTAAAAACAAATATTTTATTATGATAAGTGTGGGCTCTGCACGAATAATGAGACTGCACGATGTCTTAGAGTCTGCACACTGTCTTATCTGTGTATTGGGAAATGAATCGTTCAACTTAAAGAACCGGCGTTTTTTAAAAATACCAAAACGCGCGAAGAGAAATTTCGCTGACTGGACGCTGACTCAAAGAAAAATATCTGAGCTGTACATATCCGTGACGCGCGCGTCCGTCTATCACGGCTCAAAAATTAAACCAAAGAAGCCGTCCATCGCCTCACCAAAAAATTAAACCAAAGAGGCCGTACTATTGCAGTACCAGTTATCAAAAAATTTAACCTTCACCAAAAAAATTTAAACACACCCTTAGCTCCCGTGTGATTGATGATAGTTCGGAAATTTGAAATCTTCGTTACGAAATGAGCATTTGCATGACAAAAATCATGTAAAACATAAAAACGCCGAGAAACTATAAATAACATCATCGTTTCCAAATGAAGATTCGGGGAAGAAAGTCGATTCATTTCTTTGAACTGCAGGTTTTTTAGAAATTGGATTCCTCGTACAAGAGGAATTCTTACTTCTTACCCCGGAAATGCCACCCAATTAGCTTACTTCTTACCCAGAAATGCCACTCAATTAGTAAAGAACGGTGCACCTTATTCTGTTTTTGCAATATTAGATAGATTAGACAAATGGGACAAGAGTCCAGAGCTAAGCGTAGAAGTAGGGTTAAGGGACCATGACATGTCGCTGTTGCTTCCTTCGCTTTTCGTTTGGATAATACTCCAATACAATTTGCGGTGACATTTGCAACAATAAACCATGTTTGTAGTTTCCAAAACTTGGGTCTATAAATATATTACCATCAGCTTGTTGTTTGTTTATATTAATAACCATTAATGATGAAACTATAGCTATACTAGCATCTTAAATTCTTAATACGCCATGCGCTGTCGGAACAATAATAATATAAAAACTTGGACACAAACCATATTCTCGTCATACCTTCGCTCGCTGCACGGCTCAAATATATTTCGTATCTTCCGAAGCTGACAACCTGGCTTTAATTTACGTACCAGTAAAAAAAAAAGGTTATACAATTCATCAATAGTTTTTTTTTGTGTGTGTGCATAATATAGATATGCGGATCATTTCTTATTCTACCGATCAAATGTCATATTTGATAAGAATTTGAGCATGATTGTTATCCAATCCGACTCAAATATGAATTAAATTTGACACTTGATTTAATCTAAATTTTACCACAAATTAAGTTTGGAGTGTTCTAGGCAAACAATTCAAAAAAATAAATAATAATTAATTAAGACGTGAAATTTAACAATTAAAAGAACTTCATGATGGTTAAGTATTAATTTTGGATCTTCATGAGGTTAAGTCATAGTTCAAGGGGATTATATGTAATTTATCCTTTTTAAAATAAAATTTTAGAGGTCGGGCTTAAGTTGAAACACACCCATGTGAGGAGGTGCTTATTAGGAGAGCAGACAGTAGGCAGTGGTGAGTACAAAGAGCGAGAAAGTGCATTGAAGTGGAGAAGAAAACTCCCATGCAACCCTTTTCAACACCACTCTTTGGAACACCACTTGTCTGTGTCTTTGCTTAGATAACCATCTACTCTTTCTTGCCTTTGTGTTCTCTTAACAATAGTAGGAAAAGCAGCAGCAGAAGCAAGCTAAGTCAAGAGCAGAAATGTCTAAAGATGAAGACTTTAAGCTCCTTAAGATCCAGGTTCTTTCACTCTCTACTTTTCTTTCTGTATTCTCCTGTTCTAGCAATATTTTGGTCCTATTTATTTATGTCCATGATGGTGTTCAAGATGGAGAAAGATTTGGCTGTTTAGCTGTTTCTTGTTGTTTTCAGAACATTGTGCTCAAGGTGAACATCCACTGTGATGGCTGCAAGCAGAAAGTCAAGAAACTGCTGCAAAGGATTGAAGGTGATATGCGTTAACATATGGATATGCATATTCCACTGCCCTTTCAGATTTTTTTTTCCTTCTCTTTAGAGTTTAGAGCCATGATTATGGGAATATTTTTTAACTTTCGAAAAGACATTTTCTGTTATTTTAGAAGGGCAATTTCATGAATAATCATGTCAAACACAGTTCACTCACTTTGAAAAGATGGCATGTAATGTCTTTCTGCTTTCCTCACATGCGTTAACATATGCTTCTCTAGCTTACCTCAGAAGTTCATTCCTTAGCTTGAAAAGAAAACACATCACTGTCTATTTCGCATGTGTTTTCACCTTTCCCATCTTGCTGCATTTGCCTGACAATGTTTGAAAACAAAGAAAGATACGCAACTTAAGTTTCTTTAAAAAAACACAAAAAAGTTGAAATCCGTAGGTTCCTACATGTTTGATCTTTCCTCGAGCCTTTAGGTATTTTACTAAAAAATAAACCTTTTGTGGACCTCCACAAAGGGCAAAGGGCAGCAGCACGAAACAGCAAGGACATGTTAACACAAAAAAACAGTCCTGCTGCCTCTGGCTTTCATTTCATTTTTTTAAATAATGGGCATGCGAGAAACTAATTATTTTCTTCTGTTCTAAATCATGTAGGAGTTTACACCGTTAATATAGACGCAGAGCAGCAGAAGGTCACAGTCTCAGGAAATGTGGACTCCGGAACGCTGATCAAGAAGCTAGTCAAATCAGGGAAGCATGCAGAGCTGTGGTCTCAGAAGGGCAACAAACCAAACCAGCAAAAGCAGCAGCAGCAGCAACAGCAGCAGCAGGCTCATCAATCAGGGAAGAACAAAGATGCCAGCAAGAACTCCAACAAGGATCAGCAGAAGCAGAACCTCATGAAGGGCCTGCAAGCATTCAAGAGCCAGCAGAACAAGCCACTGTCCTCCAGTTCTGATGAGGATGACTTCTCTGAAGATGAGGAGTATGAGGAGGATGATTTGAGATTCCTCACCAACAAGATCAACCAAATGAACATTCTCAAGCAAGCTCCCAACAACAATAACAACAGCAACAATGCTGGCGTTGGGAAGAAGAATGTTAACAACAATGCTTCTGCTGGAAAGAAAAATGGGAACACCAACCAGAACGTAGGCCTGAAAAACTTAAGTGGGAGTGGGACAGAGCAGAAGGTTATAAATGCTGCTGGGACAGCCATCAACAAAATGATGACTAGAGACAACCACTTGGGTGGCATGAATTCAGTAGGAGTAGATGGTGGTAAAAAAGTTGGTGACATCAACGCCATGATGGGCCTTGGAGGGAGTAATGGGATGGGCTTTCACCAGGCTCCAATGGGATTTCCATCAACTGGAGGTGGTGGATTTGGAGGTCATCAAAGGCAGCAACAGCAGCCCATGATGGTGGGCATGCAGGGCCACCCTTCAGCCATGCCAATGATGATGAACTTCAACAATTTAAATTTAAACAGGCAGAGCAACATGCAGCCTCAGATGGCTTACAATAGGGCACCCCAAGTCCCTCCATACACAGGGTACTACCCCTACCACCCCAGCCCCTACCTCTACCACCAACCAGACAATGGGGGTGAATATGTTGCCCATCTTTTCAGCGATGAGAATACCAATAGCTGCACTGTGATGTAAGACAGTAAGAGACAAAGGGTACGTGGAGTTCTAGGATGTGGAAGTTTGTGAATGTCTCCAAGTGTTTTTGGGTGCTTAGGTTTTTACCTTTCCGTGTCTTCCTTCTGTGTTATTTTAGTGTCCGAATGAGCTGTGAGTTATCCCTGACAGTTCACTCTATGTGGCTCCTGCATATTTTATTCCATGCCAGTAATTATGAGGTTATTAATAAATACCTTCTATATTTTGCAACTGCTTGGGTAATCATTTTGAGGGTTTTGTTGCTTGGCTTGGGATTCCAAGGTCTAAGAAACCTCTCCATGTGCATGGACATTAAGCACACGGCCAGTTTGTGTATAAACGAATATAGAATATAAGCTGAGGCAATTTTTACCTTTCCGTGAGGCCAGGAAGTCGCACCTGAGCTGTGACTAAACCGCAATTCTTTTTAGTCTCATTTTTACAGCCAACTACTTTGTCACTAAAACTTATCAAATTGAAACCCCTAGATTTACATAGGTTGTAGAAAAAATAATATCGCTCCAAGCATAGTGGCATGGAACCAAAAGGCCAATTATATATGATCTATCTACCCATGATCTTAAATATAGACTATAATACAGTTTGGAAACTCTGTTATCAAAATCAGATTAGTGGAATCTATGATCTCTAAATTTTCAGGGTTCTTTCAACTTCTTGGTCTCCTGAATTAGAAATCAATTTTCTAAGAATCAAATTAAAATTAAGAACATCTAAAAATAGATTCTGTATATTACTAACTTTTAAGAAAAATCTTATATCCCCAAATTGTCGTTAACAGCTTTAAAGGTTGCCATAACAAAGATGGTGCGGCGAATCTACGACACCTCAATTTCTTCCAATTTTGGTCGGCCACTGAAACACCGAGCATCTCTCTCTCTTCAAATCGCCTCCAATGTTGCAACGAAAGTGAGTTTTAGCACAAAGTGAGTATTTTTTGAAATGTAGTTTTATTAGATAGACAAAAATGGCATAAATAATCAAGGTGGCTATGAACAAACCATCTCATCGAACAAAAAGAGCCTTGAAGCAAATGTTGTTAATCACAGGGGAAGGGGCAAGCGACAGGAGGAAGTAGGTGGAGGGATGGATGATGCATGTGATGAGCAGCACAATTAGATACACACAAGCAGTGTGGTTGGGACTTGGGAAAGAAACTCCAAAGAGATGGAAGTGGGAGGAGGACATTCAGATCGGACATAAAGAAAAAAAGACGAAGATGAATCCAAGGAAAAAAGGTGCAACGAGAATAGGATGCTCCACAACATGTCCAAGATAGTCAACTTGGTTTCACTGGCGGATTTGCTCATTGCTTTCCATACAAGGGAAATCATGACAAGTAGTAGTTGGAAGCGTGCAGGGCATGTACCACAGCCTTCTGGCCATGCATGGTACCATTTAAATACATTTTTATGCTGCCAAAGAACGGTGTCAGACAGGTAATGTTTTTTGTTTCCACGCACATGTTTGACTAAAATTCCTCCCCTCCAAAAACCGGAATGTCTGAAGGGAGCGCCAGTTACAAGGAGTAGAAAATTCAAAGTTTTGAAACTGAAAAGGCTGAAGTTATGAATGTCAAAGACAGCACTATCACTACCACAAGAACATTATACTTTCTTTTCCAAACTAAGATCTGGATTAATCAGGTCTGCTAAATACTTCACTTCACGAACTGAATGACTGCATTTTTAAAAACAGAAACGGTTACACTACTACCTCCCTCCAATTAGACGTCATGTATGATGTATCATACAATAGGATTAGTTCTCCAATAACAGGATACTTAGGTTGCAATCGTGTATTTACCCATAAACAGCAATGAACTACTCTGGAAAAGCAATTCATCAAAATATCAGTACTTGAAAAAACTTAATACTTGCAAATAGAAGAACAATAATTACAATGACAACACGTAGATTTTAAACTTAAAAGCTTTTGATCTTCTAATTCGATCTGGTCAAAGATAAGATATTCTTATTCACGAGCATTGTTCCATATGACAACTTTTTGATCCCTATGCTTTGATCCATATCTTCTGATTATATAAATCAAGGCTTTCTTAAGCACAAGTTAATGCAAATGACAAGAGACTCTTTGCAAGAAATTTCGAACACAAAAAAGAACAACAACCCATCACTTTTACAGTACTAACATGTCCAGTAAAAAGTGAAGAATTACACCTGAACGGCTTCAAGGCTCTCTTTAGTCCTCATCCCATTGTCTGCCACCCAATTGGTCCTCTAAGAATCCAAGTAGCTTAAAAAGAAAACCTCAGGACACCAGTATTTGTCACTAACTTATTATAAACAAGGACAGAGGCCGTAGGTTCATCAAATATGAAAATTAGAATACTGTTATGACAAGAAAAAGGATACTGGAGAATTCAATAATAAGCTAAAGTTCTATGAATGCAAACAGCAAATATCATAAAAAGGTTGATACAACGGGCAGAAAAGTGAACCACATCATCCAAGAAGCGAATCCACACAAGATAAGACTATAGATGTCAATCCAGTTCTAGCGCAATCCAGTGAATCTTGATCAGATATGTGAGTGATCATGTGATGGGTGGGTCAATTCTTCTACCATAAGGACAAGGAACGGACATAAACTTATCTCATATCAGAAGTGAAACAGGAAGTCGTATGATTCATGAAGTACGTGATTTTAACAGATTGATTTTCTGTTCAAAGACTGACTTCAAAGCTATTAGCAGAAAATGAGTATGAGAACCAGATGCAAAAGAAATTACCGTATCACATGTGATGCCATCAAGATTCAAAATAATTTTCATACAGTCAAACCATTTCAAGTGTTTCCCCTTAATTTCACTTGATTTCATTCATGAAATTACCCTTTGTTTCTTACACTGCAGTTGTCAAGCGTTTTAGTGTCAACAAGAATCCTAGTTCTTGTTGTTCATAGTGTCACTGTACGAATATACCACACTAAGTCCTTCCATATGGATGTGAAGATTTTGTTCCTTTAGAGTTCATCAAAACATTGTACAAGATTGAAAACGTTTCCCACCTTTCCTAGAGATAAGTCCTGCTGTTTTTCTTTGATGGTAGAAAAGCACTTCATTTTTTTCAGCAACTAAAAAAGAGAGACGAAAAATGTGTATGTCAATCTATGGATATCTAAAATTAGCTTTGTCACTTAAACATTTATAGGTCACCATTATTTACTACAACCAAATATACCTTTCATCTCTGGCTTGATTAAGAAACGCTGCCTCCTAAGACCTACCCTTCTCATACATTTTCCTTAAAGGCTAAGTTTCTCAAAAGGCTTCTGCACTAGCTCATTCTAATTTTATTTCCTGTCCATAAGCCGATATATGTTTGGTGTTTACTTTTATTATCCAAGTATTTGGATATGATATCATAAACAAACTCCACTACGAAAGTACCACATATGTATTACTCACTTCGACAAATGAGATATAATTACAACTTACTCTCCATTCCTTTCTTCAAAAGCAGCCAAATTTCACATTCCAAGCCATTCACTGTCAAAGAGATATAAAGCAATTTCCGAAGATATGAATGTTGTGGAACAAAAGAATATCACAACAAATACAAAATCAACAAAGGAACATATAAACTATTTGCGGAAATTAATAAAACGCAACACAATAGTTTGACAACCAGCAAATATCACAGCATTAGAGACTACTGGAAGAAGGCAAGCCATAATAGATTAATAGTCAACTAGCATCCATTTAACAAGAGATGCACAGTGTATTTTGTGATTGTTAAATGGGATGAAAACACAGGATGGAAATCAAAAGTTATAAAAACATCAGTGAATTTGTCACCAAAGAAACTAAAATGCAAGATAGCAAGAGACATTTGCTGCATATGTATGAGTTATATATGCAGCAATCTCACCTATGCAACTGGATCTATACAATCGTCAAATGGGTGTTTGTATGCTGGAAACAATCATTGCAGTATTGTCTGTCGCAGTGCTACCACACAATACCGCCGCTCATGTGGGGCTCGAACACCCTCCTTGGACAAAACATACCTGCTAAACAAGTTATTGCAAGTCAACAATGTTCAAATCTCAAGCGAGCATTTATACATGTTCAGAACTATCCAAATATTCTCAACTTGTCATTCCCCAATTTATGATTCCAAAGCAGATTGTATCCTCCTATTACTTCTAATATAACATTGACCAAGAATGTTAAGATGGTAACCAGCTTAAAGCAAATTATGACCAACCTCACCTAGGTGAATCATGTTACTTGGTGGATGTTGTGTACATTCATCTTGAAACCCAAAGCTCTATTACTTGATCAGGCTTTGTTTCAATAATTTAACTAAAAGTAATTGATAATGCAAAAAAAAATCAAATGATGGATATATGAATAAAATTAGAAAACCCGACATAAATGAAATTTCCCAAATTGCAAACAAAAGGTATTTTCCAATCTTTATGAGGAGAATGTTAATATGGGAAAAGAAGTTAAGGCACAATGAGTCAGTTTGTTCAATTCAATATTTTCATTGGTGCCACCAAGTTAGACATAGGGGCAAGATCATTGTTCAGTTGGAAGCTTGGACCTGTCAAGATATCTAAATCGAAGAAATTATTTGTGAGTCACCTCCTCGACAAAGTGTGACTCTTATAGATTGAGAAGCTGAAATAATAATTTAAAAAAAAACTCCCCATCCATCATACAAGGAAAAACCTCATTTCTTCAAGTATATGAATGACTTACACAGCTTTCTTGACCAGTCCTAATTTTGTCAAAACTGAACTCTAGTACATAATGGAAATTTCCTGATACGTGCATTTACAGCTGCCTAGTTTGACCACAACAAGATTAATTTCACTATAAAATGTTGATTTCGACACATATCATCGCTGCCTCAGAAGGAGAAAATAAGTCACTTGTTGTCTTACATTTGCTTCCATCCATCCATAAACAAAGCCCAAAATACCAGAATTTGGCAATAGAAGTGAAAATAATTACACTTAGTGAATAAAATCAATAAACTAACAAAGTCAGGGGACGGAGACTCCAAAATCCACACGCACAGAAAACCAAAAGCATTTCAAAGACGACTTTTTCATAATTAGGGTGGACTCAACGGATTAATAACAATAAAACCAGACAAATCGTATTAGTGTGCATTTGACAATTCCTGAAAAGTAAAAAAACATGAATTTATCTGGACTTTCTACAACAAACATTCCAAACCCATTTCCCCCCTTGCCATCATCGCAATCACGAATTTTACTAAATTAAATCCCAATAAGAGGAGAAAAATACATAAATCAAATATCGGAGCAAATCTCATAATCAGTTCCCAAACATATCCTATTACAACTATGAGTATTCTAAGTTTTCTGTCATCGTAAATCAGTTCTGATTCTTAATATTTCGGAATCAAAATTTGATCCAAAAAAAAAAAATCAATCAAACAACCAGAAACCTAAAAAAAAATCGACCGACACGTTGATTTGATAGCACAAACACGATTCCTCCAATTCCGAACCACGACGGAAAGCGCAAACGAATGGAAATCGACGGAACGGAATCGAAACTGACCTTGCCGGCGACGAACTCCCGCCGTTCCGTTGGGGTTTCCCGGCCCGGTTTGGTTATGATTTTCAGTTTTGGGCTCTCGTTGGTAACTGACATATGGTTTGGGTTTATTTATTGGGCCAAAAATGTGATCATTAATGGGCTCCGTAAATTAAATGGAGTTCTACAAATATGTCTTTGCCGATGGAAAAATTGCAATCAACCCCAACCTGAATTGTCGGTGTTCGCAAAAACAGTATTGCAGCTTTCGATATGGACGGAATGGAGACCCATGATTGAGAGGAGTCAGAAATGTCATTTTCGACCAAATGATTTAGATTTGAACTTTCTTCTTCTTTTATTCACATTATTTAATGTTGAAAAATGAACTATTATTTGTTATTTTTCCATATTAAAAGTAAATATGTATTCTAAAACATGTCAATTGGATTGATGCAATTTGAACTCGAAGATAAGATAATTGCTGGACGAGATTCGACACTCCGCGACACCCAACAGTAACCCCACATTGTGTCCACTGATAGTTATGACTAACGATCTTCATCAATTCTTTTAGAATTATCCGACGTAGTCAATGGATAACAAGTAAATATTCCTTGACAATGGTATTGTCCTTTGTAAAATATTGTTTTCAACGTCTAAGGTATGGATGTCGACCAAGTAAATTCAACACGAGGTTATAAAACATAATTATCCTTGTGATACTGAGCAGTTAGTCACCAAACATGATGAATTGGTAAGCCATAGCATTCCTAATCACACTTTGCCTGGTGTTGCTCTTCCTGTGGATTCTAGTTTATATGTGGACGAACTATATGTGACCATTCAGAAAGAATTAAGTCCATATCAAACAGTAATCTCGTAACACGTGTGCACCAAATTATTCATCATCAACATACTACTAAATTAAACGACAATCACAAACCATTTTTTTCAAACTAAATTTCTCACATTCATAAGCTAAAAACTTGTTATTTTTCGATCATTTTGTTTTTTTCTACTCCACGTCGGTAGTGTTATTCGTCACTTTGAATGGTTATTATTTGTACAATATCAAACCATCATAGGATTATGCTCAACTCCAGAGGTGTACGTAGGATTGAGTCAGTTTGAAGGTTGACTCAGTCAGACTAGATTGTATCGAGTTTTTTTTTCAAGTCATGGGTCTAATTTGATTTTAAGATTTTCAAAAAATAATGAGAATTTAATTTGGAAATTGTTTGAAAAGAAAACATTTTTTTTTGGACAAGTAAGGAAATTTAAAATTTGAGATCGTTGATGTCATTATCACCAAAAAAAGAAATTATGGATCCAATGCCATTATTAAATCATGTGCTTGTGAGTTGCGACGCTATTCCATAGTCAAGTGGTGAACAGTGCCATAGGTTTAATACTGTTAATGGAATTTAAAGCAAGCAAGAGAACAAAAATGGAAATATTGACGTGCCAAGGTATAATAAGATTCTTCCCTCCCTTGAAGGCTAGAACCCAATATGGCTTGCACAAACCAAACTTGCTTCCAACTTAACCACATCATCTAATCTCAAATTCGAACCTAATCCCAAGTCAAAGTTGCAATTTGGTGACAATTGGTGTCCCACCAAACTTTACTATAAAGACAAGAACAAGGCAGAGAGGGGCAAAGATTGCACGTTCATTTGTTACGCAAACTTGCACGGTGTGAAGAGTAAACTAGGACAGGTAATTCTTTATTAGTTTAACATTTGTTTATTAGTTTGGGTAGCATAAAGTTAATCAAGTGGTTGGATTAGGGTTGTACAAACTTGGCATCTTTGGTCTAATAATAGAAAGAAAGTCAATCATTGGGTTCGATTATAAGGAAATGTGACACGTGGGGTTCGGGCTGATAACCCCAGTTTAAACTAACATTTTCAGGAGGAATATTCTTGCTTAGATTTTAAATTAGTTTTCACAATTCCATTAGTTTGCGGAGGTCCTGGAGGATATGTTTTTTAGGATGATAGAAATAATTAGGAGGAACAATTCCATCACCCGGTGACCCATATAATGACGTGGTTAATTTTAATTTCAGTTAGATATTCAGCAGCTACAATTATCATCGCACACATGTACACACTAACACATATATTATACATACATACATACATACATACATACAAAACAAATCCATATACTCCTATATTGTTACATTTATCTTTCCAACAATTTCACCATTTATCACCTCTGACATTTTGAGTAATCTTAATTGTTTTTGCTCATTTTGGTCGAATAAAACTATATAAAAAAACTTAAACCCAAACACCATTATCTTTGAATTCATATGAATTTAGAAAAAAATCAAACCCTTTAATGACCCTTCATCATTAAGGGGTAAACTTTGTCGCAGCTCAAACAAGGTCGTAACGAAAGGTTTGTTGCAGCTTCAACGAAGTTATTTTGATCGAACTGCTTTTCTGATTAATTCCCACCTAAAATTACTGTTATTTATCAGAAAAAAATTATATGTACTATTTTTGAGAATTAAAAAACGTCAATAAGTAACGGATTTAACTCTAATACGATAATATGCCTTGTACACAAATCACAATAGCATCTAAATTTTACTGACTTCCTCAATTCACACGCTCAACTACATAGTAAAAGTTCTGAAAAGTATATCATCTTAATGACCTGTTTTTTATTCAAGATTATTTTGATTTGAAGCTACTTCTCAGCTCCTCGCAAGACTCCATGGTTTATCACATTTTGAGGTTGACATGGGTGGTTTCAAGTAAATCAACATAAACAATATCATTAACGTCTTCATTGTTTATGGTGATGGCTGAGATTTTGATGGATTTGGAATTTGGATTGGCAATAACTAGTGGCTATTATCATAAAGAATATTGCAATTATTTGTATTGTATATATAATAAATAGAAATGCTAGAGCTCAAATTAATTTGATTGTATTATTATATCACAAAGGCTTTTGGCTTTTAGACTTTTGTGACTAAGATTTTGTATAAGAATTAAGATGCTAATCAAAGGTAACTTTTCTGGAGACACTGGATTTTGGTTGAGTTGCGGGTACATCTCAGAAGTTAGTATTCCGAAAGTTAGGAAAAAAATATATCTTAAAATCTACTTTTGATAATCCAAACTACCAAATCTGGTATCCCCCGATAAAAACAACTTTATAGTTGCTTTAACAAGTCAAACCCAAAAATAACCCTTCATTTCAACTCAATCAAGTCATTGACTAAATTTGTTTGATATGGGGTTTTCAATGATTAATGCTTCAATCTTATCCAACGAGTAAGATGACCATGGAAAGAAATAAAAGAAAAAAATTTAAAAAAATAGGTTTGTGACCTTTTATGTTTAAAGGTGAAATTTCAATTCTAGACTTAATTGACTCGTTTTGGAAGGGCATAACATGGTTAAAATTTCCAGACCACTGCTTTAATACTTTGTAGCTTTGAAGGGTCAATTACTTAAATCTTAATTTTCTAGTGATTGAAAATCTTATCTAACAGTGATTGAAGGGAAACGAAGACCACTATAAGTACCAATGAGATTATTCTTAGGTGGTAGGTCAATGTCATGAATTACATAAATAGATCATAAGCATTTGAGCGTTTATCATAGTAAAATCCACATTCAGTAAACAACGTGGGCCAGTGGATTGCTATTTTCAATATCGCATTAATGGTTCATTTGACTATTACTATAGGTGAGCATACCTAAAAGGATAAGTCTATCATTTGGATGTTATTTTTTTATGCTTCACCTTCCTGTATTCGTTTAAAAATTTATTTTTCTTTTATTATTTAATGAAACAAATTTAATAAAATAAAATATCTGGATATGCAGGAAGAGAAAAGCCATTTCACAACAAGAGCTGAATACTTTTTGATTGTATTAAAAAAAAGAGCCTTATATTTAAATGAGGAAACCCCAAAACGGGCAAGTAGTTTAGCTATTTTAATTTGTTCACGTTTACCTACTCTTAATACGACATGTGATGTAATTAACTGGTCGTATATACAGTGCAATCTTGTATATTTCAAGCCTCTCTCGTCAACATGTGTCAAAAGTCGTACATGTGCAAGTGATTGGTTGGTAATTGTAATTAGCTTATGGTTTGAATAACCAGATAGCTTAGCAGTGAATCATGGCCACAAGTTAAGCAAGAAATCTAAAGGGAAATCCTCAGAAGAAATAATGATGTCATTGAGCAGGTGATGTGCAGAAGATTAGAGTGGTGGTGGCGTCCATACATATCCCACCATTTTAGAACAAATCCAGGTTGTCAACAGTAGAACAATTAATGGACCTAAAAACCAAAAAACAACAAAAAAACCGACACGATTGGAGACAGTAGGGTGAAGGACCGAAGGAGATACAGAGCGGGCAGTAAGCAATAGGTACTCCTGCACTTGATTAGACATATTGCAATTATAGAACATCGGTGAAAGGGAGAACTTCAACTAGAATGGCAGTTTTCTTTCTTCTTCACGTACTTACTTTGAACCTGAGTTCAATAACAAACCCGTGTTCAAATACGTGGTATATGAGCAGTTACACAGCTTACTTTGGTTAAAATTAAGCTTACTAATTAAAAAAAGAAAGAAAATACATCAAATAAATATGTACATGCGAAACTCGGGGTCGCCTCGAGCTCGAGTGATAAAAGGGGAAAAAAAATAAGATGAGTGAAAAAATTGAACTTAAAAATTAGAAAGTTGTTGAAAAATATTTTTCAATATAATATGATATGGTTATTGTTTGTCCCAACGAAGGCAATGCAAAGTGGATATGAAGGTTCGTTAATCTTCTTTATTTCTTCTTCAAGGGAACATTTTCTAACGAGTTGTTTGCCTCCTCACTCACCGTTATCAAAGAAAACTCGTTGTTAGCTTGGATTTGCTAGGTGAAGTGTAGTCAAGGGCCTAGTAAAGAGTCATTAGTAGGGGTGTTAGTGGATGCTTGAAATTTGAAAATCCGTTCGCATACGTATTTTAATTTGAACATCTGATCTGAGATTTTTATCTCCATAAGACCGTATTCGTGTCCGAATTTAAATATCCAAAAACTTGCAGAGCAAATATGGATATTGGTATTTCTGATATGTATAACCATAATTGAATATTTGTATATCTATATTTTAACATCCGTATTCGTATCCATATGTATATCCGTACTTTTAAATATATATTTGTATATATGTATACATAATTACACCATTGGGCACAATCAACCCGGATCTAAATCAGAAAAAACCTAAACCTAAAAGTTTTAGGTTTAGTTTGCAAAACCCGAAGCCAACCCCACATTCCATTCCCACCACCCATCCACCCACCAACCCTCGCATACCAAACCATGGCTCGGATCGGGATCGCGCAGTCGTCGGCAAGGACGACTGTCTTCGCTCAGGTGAAGGTCTCCCTCGAGGTCTCAATTAAATCTGTTTTACGAGTCAAATGTGTCTCCCTGTCACGAATTCGATCTTTATTATCCAAGTAAATATTAATATTGACAATAATATTAGAAAATGATTCAAATGACTCATCATCATATATTGTTCTATTGTATTTGACAATATGGTGGGAATAGCAATTAGAAATTACAAAAATCATATAACAATAGTACGTGAAAAGTAAATTTTTTGGGTGATTTTTCCTTTAAAAAATATGAGTTTTATTTTACATGAAACATTAATTACAAATTCTTTGTTGTTCTCTCTTCGTCTTTTTCTAGATAATAAATTACATTTGGTTGGTTCCACCACCGTAGGAAAAAAAAGGAAACTTAAGGTTTACACCTCATGTGTCATGGCGTTAATTCATTGGGTTTATGCGTCGCGGAGAATGTTGTAGCTTGGGTTTGTGGGGGCGAACTTTTCTAAGGTTTCTACCGTTCGATTTTACAAAAAATGCTGATCTTAAAGTTAACATAAATAAATTGTTGAACCTTTTTTTGGTCCTTCTTGCCTTTGACGGATGGCCTTTTGGGTTTGGGTCAAGGTTGACCCGACCCTAGGCCCCTTAACGGGGGACCGACCCAGGTCAAGTTGCGATCTGGGTCGGGGATCCGACATGGTTTTCGATCCGGGTTGGTCTTTTTTTTATAAATAAAGATTAAAAATTAGTTTTTTTATTTGTTAAATAAAGAGCGAGACCCTGATCGACACGTTGGAGTGATCATTATTAAATCTAATTTTTTGAAATTATTTGATGATTATCGTAATTTAATTAGATTAAGTCGTTGTAAAAATGTTTTATTTAATAGTTTGTATATCTTTGTGATGAAATAGAAAATGAAGTAAAAGAAATGACGTGGATTAGAAAGAGCGTTGGAAATAAGGTTGGTGTTAAGAGCATCATTAACCCCAACCCAAAATTCCCCCTCCAACTTTGTCTATCACGTCAGCAAAAAACACTATGCAACTCACCCCCAACCCAACCAATTTTTCTCTTCTTAACATCAACCCCACTTTCAACATGTTCTCTCATCCACATAATATTTTTTACCTCATTTTCTATTTCATCACAAAAATACATAAACTACTAAATAAATTATTTTATACAGTAACTTAATCTAATTAAAATACGTTAATTGCCAAATAATTTCGAAAAATTAGATTTCATAATGACCACTCCAACGGGCCGGTCGTGGGTCTCGCTTTTTTGGGTTACTAATGCGTTTTTGGTGAACCTAGGTAAATTCATGTGTTCTATTTTGCTAGGTAATTTTCTTTAATTATATACATTTATTGTTACTAATATTAATTAATTATTTACATTTATCTTATTAATTTTCATTATTTATTTTATTTATTTTAATTTTCACGAATAAATTCTAATTGTATAAATTTTAATACATATATCATTTATATATTAAAACAAATATAAAAATAAAAAACCAAAAAAAAAAACAAAAAAAATAAATTTAAGCCAACCCGGGTTGGCCATGTGTCCAACCCGGGTCGTAGATCCAAGTCTCGACCCGACCTTGGTCCGTTCCCGTTAAGGGTGCTCTAGGGATTGAAAAATGGTTTAGTGATGTTGTAGAAAGAGAGAGGGGGGGGGGGGGGGGGAATGAGGTTAAAAGTTAAGAATAATCCAAGTGAGAGCCGGGATGTGTTGAGAGGGCGGTTGTGGTGGTGGGTCCCTGACTGCTTTTTTGGCGTGGGAGTCTGACAACCCCAACAATGGAGTCTGACTTCGTTGGTGGTGCAGAAAACGACCACCAAATCATATTATGCTTACCTCAATCAATTCTGCCTAATTTCAATTCATAATCTTGAATTGGTGCATGCAATCAGCAGTGCATGTTTAGAGAGTCAAATCCAAATCTGTCGTCCGAATTTAGCGTTCGTCTCTCGACGCCTAATATGTCAAGATCAATCAAAGTTAATTTTAGAGATCCTAAAAAACCAAAGTAACAAGCCCATGATATTGACCTTACAACCTATATTTGAAGTGTCGAACCTAATGAAGACCGCCGTCAAATATTATCTTCTACTTTGTCGGTTTTGCCATTCCGCAAAAGAACCCCTGACCCAAAATTGCAAATTTGGGAATCATTGTTTTCTGTATATATAGTTGTGTGACTTTATCCAAATATGTTGCGCTGTGTTTAGAAACACAAGACTCGAGCTCCATAGTGTTTAAATTAGAAATTACAACTCGATGGTTACTTTCTTTAATTTAGGAGTCCAAGACTTGCTGATCCATTAACACGGGGGAGGGGTAATTGCAACTGCAGTCGATAAAGATAAGTTTCGAACAAACACAATTAGTAAGAGATATTACATGTTTGTAAGAAACATAAGAAGATAAGACACCACAAAAGAACGTTGGATGAAGAATCACCGTGTGATGCCAAATCTTCAAGCAAATATTTTTATCAACCGTTCCACATCAATCTTGACAAGACCTCGTCATCCAACCCAATAGAAGCATTGATTTGTTGCTACAAACATAAATAAGAGACGTGCAGGCAACAATCGACCAAAAAAACCAAAAAAAATGGAATCAGAAGGATATCAAAGAACATGAGAAGAAGGGACAACTAAAGAAAAAGAGGCGGCAAATTCAGTAAAGATCAGTGTAACATCTCCGAAGCAGCGGAAATTTAAACTTTAAAGAGATATTCAACAAACATCAATAAACACCCCTCAGGGGGATGTTACTCAAATATGTATATAATATAAGGTGGTGCACCGTATACAAGAGTTGTCAAAAGAATGACTACATCAAAATACAATATACAGATATACAAGTAGTCATAATAACCTCAAAATAGACACAAGGATCCGACTCCAAAATGCACTCGTCCTCAGTCACCACCCAAACAACTCCCGAAGAAGAACCTGAAATAAAACATAACAACAATATTGTGAGTTTCCATAAGGAAACCCCGTATGTCAAATCAACCTACATGCACATGCAATACATGACCTATCATACTGGTATCCAGCCAAACATAAATCATAACAGATCATTCCCCAAACGGGTCATCCGGTCATAAGTCATAACAGTCATTCCTCAACCGGGGTTCATTAGTTATAAGTCTAGTTTTGGACATCCGTAGATACCCACTGCAGACACATGCGGTCCTACGGAAGGTACACGACATACCTCAACTCGCAACTACACTAGTCATATGGGTTCAGTGAAGGTCGCACGCACCGCCGGAACAACATCGGTCTGATCAGTGGTCAAAGACCACAATCCACCAGAATCGTCACTTTGGTTGGTCATACTCGTCAGTCGGGCCACAGCTGGACGATCATACTCGCCGAAACAACATCAGTCGGTCATCTTCGTCGCCACACATGCTAAAGCACAGAACTATATTGCACAAGGGCTAACAGTCATCTTCGTCGCCACACAGGCTAAGGTCATCTCCTTCGCCACAAGACTAAGGTTATCTAAGTGGATTTATGTAATCCACACACCATATAACAAACCCATATTAGCTTAAATCAAGCACCAAACAACACAACAACAACTACATCACATGTGGATCTACATGATCCAAACAAAAAATATAACATACACATGTTAGATTGGGTCTAACATCAGGCAACACAACAACTACATACATAATACCGCCTATGAAGGCGAAAACCACCCACCGAGGGAAACAAAAACCAACCGTTCCACATCAATCTTGACAAGACATCGTCATCCAACCCAATAGAAGCTTTGATTTGTTGCTACAAACGTAAACAAGAGACCAATTTCGCATGAGAATGAGAGGAAAATCAAAGAACATGAGAATGAGGCACAACTAAAGAACAAGAGGAGGCAAATTCACATCTTTGTTAAACAATCCCGGCAGTCCCAGTTCCTATAATTGTATTGTTTTAGCTGCATGAACATCACAAACACATTATTTGTACAATTTATGATTAGTTTTTTTGTCTGAAAACGTTCTTTAATTATTCTCAACTTATTCAAGATTTTTGCATGTTGTTAGATTTCGCCCACATGATAGGATTTATTTAAAGTGGAACCAACATTTTCATATTGTTAAGCTCTGAGCGTGTAGGTTTAGAAAACTGTATTCTTGCTTAGGTACTTTATATCTTTTGTAAATTTGATCAAGTTCAAATCAAGGATAAAAGTTCCAATTTTTGAAAAAAATATTCTGAAAAATAAATGAACATGAAATACACTTGCAAAACACTACCGATTTTGTAGATGTAGAAGGATGTAAGAAGTGTTTCGTCTAAGTTCTTACATCTTTTCTACGATTGTGGTTTTTCTTTCGAGGATTCTAAGTACAATAAAGTCAACCTGTGCATCCACCCAAAAAATCGACATCAATCGGTTTTTAGATGGTGTTGGTTTGAGTCACGATTCTCTTCCTTTTTTCTAGTTTCCCTTTATCTTACGTGGAATTGGCACTTGAAGTATAATTAGAATTTTGGTTTTCGACTTGCGGCTTTAAGCACAACAATTTTTAGAAAATTTTAGATGTCAACTTCTTCTTTTAGATTTACAATCTAGTAATTGTCTTTATTATCAAGTCCAAGTGTCCAACCAAGTGACAGAAAGTCGGTTTCTTTTATTCTTCCTTCGTTTTGTTATTTTACCATTCAGTTTGATTTTCACAGATTAATTTGATTAAAAAGGAAATTTTCTAGTACTTTTCTCATGGGAACAAATATAAGAAATGTCAAGATCTCCTTGGTTTTTATTATTTGAAATCTTAATGGTACCAATGAGATTACCTCAAATTAAATTTCGAATCAAATCCTCAATTTTGACAAAAAAAAGTAGGGATCATCCCAAAATGTAGGTGAAGAGATCATTGCCTTTGAAGATCCACACGAATGCGTAAAGCCATCAATAAACATGACCTCGGATGACCTGATCATGAGCGTTCTTTTTTTTTCTCTTCCCCATCAGCTTTCTCTCTCCCCAACTTACTTTTTTCTCTTTCCTACATTATTCACCTCTTAACCACAACCCACAACAACTTATCTCTCTCCTTCACGTCATTTCGGGGTTCATCTTAGAAAATTTTAAAAAAAATTAAAAAATTCTAAAAAATCAAAACAATTATAAAACGTATTTTCCAAAAAAAAATAAAAATATCAAACAAAAAAAAATCAAAACAAAAACAAAACCAAAAAATAATAAAATAAAAATAAAAATGGATGACCGGGTCGACGACCCGGTCATCCATGACGTGGGATAAACCTGGGGTTAAGGTCATCTTCAAACGATCATCTTCAACCGACCTCCTGGGAAAAACGCACCGTTAGTGGTGCTCTAGTTGCAAAATGGAATGAATTTCATATAATCATGTGATTCATAATTTCATACACACGAGAGTTATTATTTTTTGGATTACAAAGGTGTAAGACATGATCTTAGACTTCCATGAGTCGTTTTAATATCTTTTATTTTTCACAACTATGCACTGCATTGTGTCAACTATCGATAACTTTGTATTTAAAAGATTTTTTGCAACTCAATGGAGGCTCGTAAAAAACCTTTTGGTGCCAAAATAACATGGTAAAAACACAAAATCCTTTGTTCAACTTCGAAATAAATAAAAAAGAAAACCACCAATCAAAAAGTGCACAGGAAAACGTAGGACGGGGAGAGTGCACATGTTGGAGTCAAAGACCAATCTAAATCCCAACATTAAGCACCCACCCACACAAACCCAATCAAATTAATGATCCAATCCCCCTTAATTTCGAAAAGAAAAAAAGGAAAAGCAAAGAGAAGTCTGTTGCAGGGGTGTAACAATAATTACAGTGGGGAAGAAGCACAACATGTCCACTGGTCCTTCTCCCTGCCCCCTGTCGGTTGTTGTGGCGGTGCTCTTATGTTCCGATCCCCCAATTCCCCTCCATTCCCTCTCCCTCAACGATCCTAATTTTTATTTTCCCTTTTCATTTAAAAAAAAATCCTAAATCCATCAACCCCTTTTCTGTCCATTTTTGCAAAGTTTTTTTCATTCTTTTCTAAAACACCAATATTCTCGATGAATATCGTTATTATAACTATTCCTACCAGTAACACCAAAAAAAGGAGCTACTATTCGTCGCCGGAAAAACTACTTAAATCGTCCCAAAAATTACTTTTTTTCATTAACAAATCAATTAATACACATTTCGTCACGTATCTTTAAACAATGTGTTAGACTCAGTTTTACACACCACTACTACAAAAAAAGGAATATACGTCGGATATAAGGGGTTATACACGTCGGATATGAGCACACCCCAATCTGACGTATATGTGTGCGTCGTCTATACATAGACGTCGGTCATAGTATAGCCGACGTCTATACCTAACGGATATACGTCGGCTTTAATTAGACTCCGACATGTATTCTTTAATGTATAGACGTCAGTTAACTAACATACGACGCCTATACTTTAGGCATACACGTCGGTTAACTAACATACGACGCATATACGTTAAGCATACACGTCGGTTAACTAACATACGACGCCTGTACTTTAGGGATAGACGTCGTAATAAATAGAAAGCCGACGTCTATTCCTTTCTTCAGAGGAATAGACGTCGGCTGATATAAACAGCCGACGTCTATTCCCAAACCTGGACAAAAAAAATAAATAGCATCCGACGAAATTGTTTTTAGTCATCGTCGTCGTGTACATACAACTGCACCAAATTCGTTCACCTATAAATTTCATCCACATACATCCATATACATCCACATACATCCATATACATCCACAAGCATACATGCACAAACACAAACACACATGCACAAACATACAAAGCATACACAATTGACATTCAACACACTTGCAATTAATTCATTCTAAAATTAATGTGATTATATTAAGGCATAAAGTGTAGGTTTGTAATACAAGTGCACTTGTTAACTAAATTACAAAAAATACAATTGGCAGGAGAACCTCTTAGTTCGTCAGCATGTTTCTGATGAAATAGCGAGCCCATCGGTCGCGAGTTTCATCGAGCTCCTGTTGCGAGAATGGATCACTACTTTTTGGGAAAACCTATGAAAAAAATACAAGTGTGTTGAATATTAATAACTAAATATTGAAACTACACAACTATACAATTGAATAACGATCTACATTACCTCGGATAGGCATACGTCTTGAGTTGCCAATTTGAGGATTTCCTCCATGTATCTCATCACGTAGTAACTGCATTCTGTATTTCCAACCTGCTTCCGGTACTACAAACATAGGAATTCGCTAAATATTTGTTTCTAACTTAATTAACAAAAATGGGATAGAATGTACTCTCATTCCATGCCATGTTATTCCTGATTTTGTGGTTGTTCTCCTACCACCTAAAGCTCTGTAAACCTTAATTGCCCTGAGTAGCACAAGTTAAAATATCAATCAATAATACTAATAAAAATCCACGAATTACTTTATTCACGACTAAACGAACTTACATATTTAGAAGTTTCTTTATTGAGTCCCTTGGTTTATTCGACCCCAACGGATCAAACCAATATGCCGAATTAGTCGTTGGGCATACATCGACAAGCATCCAATGAGCCCAGTGTTATATATATAATTAGAAGTTTATTACAAAACCTCATGGAAATTTTAAATAACAAAGATTACAAATCTGATATGATTTTAGATCAACCTTCTTCCATAAATACGTCACATTCAAATTACATATTAGAAATATCATATGATACTGCAAGTCAAACCACCGCATCCAAACACAATGTTAGTTTTCTTAGATATATGAAGTTCTAGACTTCCTAAAATACTTAGATTCTATGGCCCAAAAAAAACATTACTACAATACTCTTTGAATGCTCACATACTTTTTTTCACCGAAAGCATTAAGTATTTTTCAGTTAAATCCCAAACGTGTAACAATAGGATTTTTCTACAGAGATGGTGCGGTGACGAACCAGAGGAGTGGAAAGATGTGATGCCGGAGGAGCTCTTTGTGGTTCGGTGACACGAGATGGTGCGGTGACGGCTGCAAACGAAACCACGGGATGAATGCTAACTTAGAAAGAATATGTGGAGAAAGAAGGAGGAAGACGAACTTAAAACAACCAAAAACGAACTTAAAACTTATATGTGGAGAAAGCTAGAGGAAGACGGAGGAAGAAGGAGAAGAGGACCGGAGAAGTGGAGGAGAGCTTGGGAGCTCGTTGCGGTGCCGGAGACGGTGCGGATCGGTCGGAGGATGGTCGCGGAGGAGAGTTCGGTCGCGGGACGGCTAGGGTTTGGGTGAGTTTCGACTGAAATGAATGAAAGAAAGCGCGTTTGTTGATTTTTTTAAGACCTATATACGTCGGATGTTCCATAACGCCGACGTCTATACCTCGACGTCTATATGGTTGGAGTATAGACGTCGGCCTTACAGTACGTCCGACGTCTATAGGCCGACGTCTATACCCTATAGACGTCGGACTCACAAGGTACTAAAACACCGACGTCTAAAGGTCGACGTCTATACACTATAGACGTCGGTTAAATGTGTTATTCCCACACCCGACGTCTATAGTGTCGCATAGACGTCGTCTTCCATTCCAACCGACGTCTATGCTGTCCTCTCCACAATAGACGTCGGTCGTTGTAACGGCCGACGTCTATTGGGCGACGAGTAAAGCCAATTATGCACTAGTGCACACTCCTAGTACCAACACCACGAAAATGTCTAGCGAAATACCTTGATCCGGCGAGGTAATGGGGGCAGATTTTTTTCCCGACTCGAGCGTCTGGGTACGACGCCTCCACCTAGGTGGGGGTGTCTTATCCAGAGGCTTCCACCAATGTGTAGGCGTCTTAGCTAGGCGCCTCCACCAAGGTGGAGGCGGTATAGCCAATCGCCCATTTTTTGTTTTTTTTTAAATTTCTGTTAAATTAAAAAAATTTAGGTTCCATTGCAAGATTTCAGTGATGATAAAGTAGATTACAGTGAGTTTTTTGACAGTAAAGAAATGTTTACAACAATCGAGGAAGCATGTAAATGGGCGAAACAAGTTGCAATAGGAGCCATTTTTTTGGTTATATCATCATACAAACCAAAATGAGATTACCAGATGGATTGTTACCTAAGATGTGATCGCAGACGTGAAATGAGTTCTTGTGATACGAGTATTGCACTGCGAAAGAATACAAAAACAAAATGTTGCGGTTGTCGGTTTTTGGTAAAAGTGGTGGAGCGACGGGATCGTGATGGATGAGTCATTGTTTCTAGTAGCACCTATGGGCATCACAACCACCACTTGCAGTTTATTCGGAGGGTCACCGACAGGTCAGCGGACTTATTGCTGGGACAAAGCAAATTGTTCGTGATATGACAGAGGCACAAGCAAGACCACGTAACATTTTGTTGGAGGTAAAGGAGAAATTCCTGGACGATAATCCCAATCAAAGACACATTTATAACTTCAGAGATTACATGAGGAGGACGAAATCTGAAGACAGGAATCCCACACAGCAGTTTGTCAGGGAGAGTGTAGCATAATGTTGTACGTTTCAATTAAACCGCAAGTGCACGACCGCGTTGAAGCGGTGGCAAATACGGGTCGTCCTCAGGGAGGTAAGCAGCCTCTCGTTTACATGAAATCAAGTGGCGAAAAAATGGAGAAAATGGTTGATTATGCTACTTTACGCTACACTACACTATGAAGTATGAAATGCGAAAGAAAACAACAAACGATTAACTAAAACTTAACTAAGAACGAAAGACGAGTGCTAGAATTCAGAAATGGAAAACCCCTAAGGGGTGGAGTAAGTGCACACATGCAAAGAGGTGAGTGTTGAACACATTCTTTAAGCACAAATGAAGATGGTGTTTGTAGGATTTCTAGTTTAATTGTACATATTTATTTTTCGTAATTTTATGGACAATAAGAATCAATTACAATTTTTCTATGATTTGTTTCATGCATGCATCAGTTTGTTTTAATAACTAGTTTTAAAACTTTATTAAAACAAACATGGGCTCCGAATTTCATACATAGATGTTCTCTAAAACTTCTTGATGATCCGGAGACGTTGAGGATACTTGTCGCTGCGCCGGATGCCTCCGAGTATTCACCAAGCTCTAAACAAGATTGGTGAGAGAAGAGCTAGTCTCTCAATCTCCAATAGGGTTTAGAATCCAATTACTAACCTCTCTATAGTTCCATTGAGAAGAAGATCTCTGAAAACTAAAACTAAACTCAAGAATTAAGGTGAAATTCGTGGAGAATTATGGAGAGAGAAGTTTGCACAAGAAGATAATGAATTAATTCATGAGGTAATGAGATAAACTTGTATTTATATGTTCTCTCCAAATAACCCATTCATGTGCAACCTTTTGCCCATGATTTCATGCAAACTTTCATCTAACCATCCATTATTTGCTAACAAATAATCTCAGCCACGAATTAAATCAATTATGAACCAATTCCATGCATGATCTAATTAATTCTGCAGAAACCGTCTGGACCGATCGACCGTTTGGAGGTTCGGTCAACCGTTCGACATTCGGTCGACCGTTCGCAACAATAAAATATTTCATCGCAATGTTCGGTCGACCGACCGATAGATTCGGTCGACCGTTCCGAACAGACGAAAATTCCCTGTTATCGGTCGAGACGTGTCCGGTCGACCGTGCACTGATCGGTCAACCGTTTACTGTTAACCGGTCGACCATTTTTGCACAGTAATTCAGACTAGTCAAATTTCGGTTTAACCGCTACAAAATTTGACATTTCGGGATTAGTAGTAAATTCACAACTTATGTAACATATTATCATATGTAATGATTAATCATTACACCCCATAATATTTACATCACATGTGAATTTAATTTAGAGTCTAATTATGTTAATAATCACAACATAATTTTGATTTTGCTTGTTCACCCCATGTGTCATATTTTCTATATGAAACCCGACATATCTTTGTTGGCTTTTTGGCCTTAATCCGTATTTTGATGATGTAATTAAACCTAATCTTAATAAGGACATGTAGATTAGCACATGTAGTATAATAGTATACATGTTGTATTGTGCTAACATCTACAGGTGATCAAGACTCAAGAAAGAAGAAAAATCAAGTCAAGACATGTAATCAAGCTAGGATTGAAGACATGTAATTTTACATTTCTTTGAGAATTAGGAACTTATGTAAATTGAGCATAACTTAAGCTAATATGCATGCATTCACACACTAGGTTCCTTTTAGGAGTCACACACAAAATATCATATAATTTGGACTCCATTAGATCACCTAAACACCTAAAACATTGGTCGCCAGTCTGCCTGAGTTCGGTCGACCGTTGACCTTTCGGTCGACCGGTTATACACAATTTTTGTTATACCAGACCAATCCGTTCAACCGATCACACATCTATTTAACCGATTACCCAGACCTGTTCGGTCGACCGGTAAACCTTCGGTCGACCGTTTCGTTTTCTGTTTTTGGTAAAAATACGTCCGTTTTATTTGTCGTATTATACAACGGTCGTATACACATTTTTCTCAATATACACCACATATACATTAGAACCGGTCGAACCATTTGCCTAGTTCGGTCGACCGTTCAAATAGGTAAAATCTACCTGCTATCGGTCGACACAAGTTTGTCCAACCGATCAAGATTTCTCTCTACCGAACCCAGTAGTTCGGTCGACCAGTACCTGCTCGGTCGACCGTTGACCTATAGAACTTAAGTGATTCGGTCGACCAGTACCTATGTTCGGTCAACCGATCCATCAACAGACTCAAGGGTTCGGTCGACCGATACACCTTTCGGTCGACCGTTTCTGGACAGATTTCTGAACCCGATTTTCTGTTTTGTGTATCTTGCACAAAACCCAATCAAATCTTGTCCAAACGGATAGAAATCTTTAGGAGCTTATAAATAGAAGTTCACACGTAGTTTTCTACAAGATTTCACAACTCCAAAGTGTCAAACTTATATCGAGATTTTCCACAACCTCAAAGCTCCCAATTAGTGATTCCAAAGCCTAATTTCCACATCCTTCATCATACAATCATCTAGCAATTGTTGTGCTCAATTAGAGAGTGAGTTCCACTCAGTCACCATTGTTGTAAAGAGAGCAAGGGTCTTGGTGAAAGCCCAAGACAAAGAAGCAAGGATTTCGGTGAAAGCCCGAAGTGTTCCTCTCGGTTTGTGAGAGGTGGTGCCAAGCTCGGCAAGGGTTGTTCGCGAGATTGAAGACTTGTAAAAGGTGTTGCTCCCGGCCCGGAACGGGGAGGCATAGTGAAGACGCAAGAGGAGCTCGAACGGGGATTCGAGGGGGGCTTGCAAGAGAGGACGTAGGCACGGCCGAACCTCTGTAAATCCGGTGTCTTCTTGTGTGGTTTGCATTGCTTTCCTACTTGTGTTTGATTTGTTTTTAATTTCCGTTGCATTTCTTTGATCGATCAACCAAGTAGTCAATTAGGGCTTAATCGTGATTAGTTTGTGGACCCATAGACCTACACGATCCTACCTACAATCTTATGAACTCAAAATCCTCATTTCTTGTTTTCCAGTTTTGTGGTGTGACCTATGAGAGGATCTAAACTAAGTTGGCAGTGATATTAAGAGTTTAATACCACAAGATATAAACGGTATCTAGCTACACATTATAGCTCCCAATTAGTTAGATGTCTTAATTCCACTCGAACCAAAATCTGATCCATTTAGTGATGGAGTCCACCACTTGTGTCTGTCCCTTACCTCATGATATTAAGAATACACACAAAGTAGTATTGTGTTATCTTTGTGTTAGTATTCATTTCTTGATGTATTTAAGCTAGTTATAAATATGTGACTTAACTCAAATCACATTGTGCACATTATAACTTTGCTTTATCAAAGAGCCCACTAATATCACCACTCAATTAAGAGGGGCAATGATAATCTTTTGACTAACTATCTTCTCCAACAAAAGTCATACTTAACCAACCAATGCCTTTACACTACACTCATCGATAGCTCAAGACACTTGTCTAATTAAGCAATTCTTAAGTGATCGGATATAAGTCTCATATCAAAGGACCAAAAATACAATAAAACATTAATGACACAGAAACCACAATTCTATAATGTTTTACTTATTAGGTTTATTCAGTATACAAAAGTAATATTTTCCTCTTTTGTGTACCTGTGTTGTCACTCACTTGTAGAGTTACAGTGATCTATGACCAACACGACAATCTTAACTCGGTAATTGATGTCCCATGTTAATTACCATGATTGCGAATATCTTTTGTTTTATGTAAACCAATATTTTTTAGAGCTCTACGGTTAAGGACCAAGAGCATCTTCCTTAACACTTCTAAATGATGAATAACATAAACAAGGAACAAAATGATTTCTCATTCAATTCATAATAATTGACATTTAAAAGTAAAACTTTTAGATCACATTCCCTTCAATCTCCCACTTGTTATCAAAGTTTTCTTTCACATACATTCTCAATGCTTAAAACATTAATAACTAGGGTAACTTTCTCAAATCACCTATCAAGTCAATCCACATGGATCCTCGGATCCATGAACTCGAAATATATTTCGTCTCTTAGCTTGGTATGAAGGTTTGTTGAATGGATCAGTTGTGTCACTGTTGTGTCCACCTATTTATTTATTTTGTCTTTCGTTGGTGGTTGAGTTAGCTATAGTGATATTACTCCTAACTACACTAGCTCATACCTCCATCTTCGATAATGATGACGCATCATCATTCCAACCTCTTATTGTCAAGAATGCCTATGAGAATTGCATCCAAATAGCCCTCGGCTATTTTCTCATTTGTCCTCCATAAATAAGAATCTTATCTTTAGTCCGGTTAAGGTACTTCTGAATATTCTTGACCACAATCCTACGATTAGGACTTGCGTTGGATTGGTGACCTCTTGTCACATTTAGAGCATACGAGATATTGAGTCCTGTGCAAGTCATCATGTACATGGTCTTTCCTTTTGCCGAAGCATAAGGGATACCTTCATGTACTTCAAGTCTTTGCGTAATTGAGCACGTTGAGACTCCTTGAGTTGCACACATATACTCATACTTATTAGCAAATTGTCCATATCAGAATTGTTCACCCTGAACATTTCCAAGACCTTGTCATTGTATGCACGTTGATTGAAGCCAATGAGTCTACGGGATGTATCTCAATGTATCTTGATTCTCAAGATGTGTTGAGCCTCATCCTTTTCTTTTCATTGAAAATGTTGATTTCAATGAAATTTCTCGTTTGCTAATGCTAAGGTATATGATTTCAATGAAATTTTTATTCGTTTGCTAATGCTAAGGTATATCGGTCTTGCAGTAGTGGGAGAAGGGGTCGTCGTCGGTCTGGCAGTAGTGGGAGCAGGGGTCGTGGCCGGTCTTCCAATTCGTCTCGATCGTCCGTGAACACGGGCACAAGATCTTCTGGTATGACGATATCTTTGTTGTTATTTAATATATATCACTAATCTAGATGGGGTTGAATATATTATCTCCTAATTTTGTTGTTTTAATGAATTGTTATTTATCTATCTTACAGTGTCCGGACGGAGTGACGTGGACAACTTCCTATATGTTGATAGACTGCGAGGAATCATTTTATCATTTCTGGAAAGTTGAATGACGTACGTGCTGAAGACAACTGTGGATTTCGATGTGTTGCCGATGTCTTCCATGGTGGTCAAGACAACTGGTCGTACGCCCGTCGTGCGATTTCTAATGAGATAAGTGCACATCCTATTTATGAGAGTGTCTATTTCGGCAATGTGGTAAAGACTCGTCAACGAATTGATTGGGGGCGAGGGAGCTTGTGGTGAGGATCATTAAACGGAGGTTTGGGCCGACTTGTTTCCTATTGCTAATTTTTACAAGTTTACGGTCATGTATATTGCAATGGTAACGAATGGTTCGTTGTTCCCGTGTCTTACTGTGCTAGCTTAGGAGAGTCTGTCTGCCATGACGAGGCCTGTCATAGAGTTGGTCATTGCTCATTTAGGGAGTTACATACATTTTATTCATTTGGAATTAGCTGATGATTTCTCAGTACCTCCTATAGCAACCTTATGGTATTAAATGCGAGATGAGAGTGTTGTTGGATGAGAGGATCAGTACGAAAGTAGGATGACGTATTGGAACCGGTTACATAGTTCATTTTGATTGTAATTTGTATTGCATTTGTAATGTATAATATATCGTGTATTTGTACTTATACTGTGTTGTTCTTTTACTAATGGATTTACTAAATAATTAAACTAATTATTAACATAATAATCAATTTATTTAGCTATTATCATAACTTTTAATCAATAATTCATTACTAAAATAATTAAACTAATTATTATCTCAATAATCGATTTATTTATTAATTATCACAATTTATAATCAATAAATGATTTACTAAACTAATTTAATTCATTATCAACATAATATTCAATTTATTTTAAATTTATCATAATTTATAATCAACTTAAATAATTTTAAAAAAAAATCTGGGGCGTCTGCGGGAGACTTCTGCCCGACGTGGGAGGCGTCTGCCCTACGTGGGAGGCGTCTCCCGCAGACGCGTAGCCCAATGTTCGGGCGTCTGCGGGAGACATCCCACCCAATTATTATTATTTTTTAAAATTAATTAAAATAAACAAGACAATTTACCAGATGTGGATAATCCGAGGCGTCCGTTGGTTCTTTCCTGGCCTCCGAGACATTATATCTGTTGAATAGAAAAGTAGTATGAAGAGAAAGTTGCGTTAAAAGAGTGAAATGAAGAGTTATATGAGTAGAAATGATAGAAGGACAAAATGGTAATATTTACGGACATTTTAAGTAGTTTTACTACGACGAATTGGTTTACTCTCCCGAATCCGGGCGGTGTACAGCAAAAAAAACCAACACATATTTACCGACACCAACAGAATTTCAACACTTTGGTTCCATTAATTGACGAGTGACACCCCATCCGTTCTCTTATCCCCTCTCTCTCTCTTCCATTTTTTTAAACAATTCCTCTCACCACCCTTCCTCTCTCCATCTTAATTACAATTAAACTATATTCATGTGGCTCTAAAAAGATCTACTCTCTCTCTCTTACTATTCTCCACCGCCCTAATGGGTTGAGTTGAGTAATTGAGTTGAGTTGAGGCAAGAATCCCAACTCTTCCAAACAGATCTACAGTGGTAACAATAATAATCTGCGGTTTTCTTTCCATGGAAACTACCAACTCGGCTTCTAAGCCACTTTCATCTTACCCACCAAGGGAATTGCTATCGTCGTCCTCGCCGTCCCCGCCACCGACGGCGACCAACGGCCCGACCCGCCCGGATTCGGGTCAGTACAAGGAGTGCCTCCGCAACCATGCCGCCAGCGTCGGCGGCAACGTCGTCGACGGTTGCGGCGAGTTTATGCCCGAGCCCTCCGACTCCCTGAAGTGCTCCGTCTGCGGCTGCCACCGGAGCTTCCACCGGAAACACACCGTATCCAATCACTACTTCCGGGCAAACGGAGGGACGACGCCTCGGGTCCCGCCGTTGCTCGCCCTCCCTCCGCCTCGCCACCCGCTGAACCCGCCGCCGGTCGCGGCCTTCAGCGGGGGAGGCTGTGGGGGGACGACGGAGTCGTCCGGGGAGGAGATGGAGGCGAGGAGGAGGAAGAGGTTCAGAACGAGGTTCACCGCGGAGCAGAAGGAGAGGATGCTAGGGTTCGCCGAGGCGGTTGGGTGGCGGATGCACCGGAAAGATGATCTCGCAGTTGATCACTTCTGCCGGGAGATTAACGTCTCCCGGCAGGTTTTCAAGGTGTGGATGCATAACAATAAGCATCTGTCTTTGTCGTCGTCGTCGTCGAAACGGCTCGCGCCGCAACAACCTCAATTGGAACCTCAACAACCACCTCAAAAACATCAGGGCGGGGATGAGTGTAAGGACAATGAGAGGTACGAGTAGCAAATTTAGGATTCACTTGTGGAGGTTTAGTTGGGACTGTAGTGGTAATAAGTGTTTGTAATTAAGTTATAGAACTGCTTGAGTTCTATTTTCTTTTTTTTTTTGGTTTTGGTTTTTTAAAATGAGATGATCTTTTTCTTTGGTGTTTTGATTTGTGTTGGGATTAGGAGAGGTCTCTCGTTTCTGCATGCATTGGGACTGCATTTTTAATTTTACCTTTTGGTTCAGTAGTGTGACCATTAGATTATCCGCTCGTCGATTTTGTTCGTCTATGATGTTGCACTACTGCGCTTTGAACTTGCTTGTTAAGGTCGATAGAATCCATTTGTAAACTCGGATTGGATTTGCCTCCAACTCATTTTGAAACAAGGCATCTCTTGAGGCATGAACTTGAGATTACTTTGATGGCTTTTCTACTTAACTTTTGGTGAGTTTCACTGTTTTGTTCCACGAGATAAACCCAAAATTTGGAGAGTAGACTTTTCTCACTGTGCATGTGTGCTTCTAGGGCTGTCTAGCTGTACCCAAGCATGCCTGCAGGGTTGCATTATTATTGTTGGTGGTGTTTTGTGTTTCGGATATAAAGGGAATGAGCACTAGTTAAAATGCGTGTTCTATTTTTACTATTTGCTTTAGGTTTTGAGATTTTACCCAAAATTGCAATGTGAGGCATCACATGTGACATGTTGGTGACTTGGAAGGGCTGGTTCTGGGTTGTTGTTTATGTCATGTTTGTGGTTGTATTGTGACTAGATTAGTAAGTAGTTGAAATTTCTTGTGCTCAAGTCTCAACAATGTTACTTCTTTGCTGCTAATTCCAGGAGCAAGAGTTGTCCAAGATCAATTATTGCATCTTGTGACCCTCTGGTGTCTATTTTTGGAAAACAATGAGTGACGACCTAGACCTTTTGTGTTCAAATTGGATTAGGGTCTAACAAGGATGACATCACCACTCACATGTTACTGCAATTCCAAAAGGGGAATTAGGGTTTGTTCCTCTTTCCTTGAGAATTTATGTGTGCTTATTTCAGGAAAGATGGATTTGTTTTGGTTGTAGTGTTTAGTTCTTTTGGTTTCAGCGAGTGCTTTCCCATAGAACATGTTCAAAAGGATGATGCAACTGTAATATAATTAGTTTTTTTTAGGATTTTTAGGAGATTCGTTCTTTTAAAATCCCTCTTGCAACCCTTCTATAATTCCAGGGACTACTTCAAATGTCTCGGTCATCACTGAAGAACTTCTATTTGTCCTTTAGGTTGCACGGCTTGCGTTGAATTCTCGGGATCTCCGTTGTTTTAGTTTTCTACAATCCTGGTTTAGTATTTTACTTAATGTATGTTTTACATCTAATCTAGTTATCAATTGTTGACAATAATTTTTTAACTTGTTACGCTCTTTATTGAACCTCTTAAAACAATAGCGATTTCACTGAAAGTCGAAGTCACATCTGGTTGGTATTTCAGTCATTCATCAAATGACGATGAGTGAAATGATGTGGCATCACTGGTAACACAATAAATCAAGTATGATTTCGAACATTAAATTCTCGCATTGGATTAGTATTTTTGGGGTCATTATGTTAGTGTTACTGGGTAACATATGCACAATCTATTTGAAGGCCCTTTGCAAGAGATGTGTTTATGAGTTTGAAAGGCTTGAAATTGAAGAGATGATCGGACTGGTGGCAAGATCTTACATATCAAACAATCTTGCATGGCGTTTCACTGGAATGGCACCAGTGATGCAGTAAGTGTGCCCCCTTTTCTTTTCTTTTTTGAAATTTGATAGAGAATTAGCATTTTAATGCGGAGTAGGCCGTGATCCACAACCGCTCCATGTATTTGTCTAGTGCAATAAGGAAATCACGATCAAGTGAAATAATCTTCGACATGTTATAATTACGCTTCTATAAAACATTCTGAATTTGGTTATCACATAATTTGACGAATTGGTCGTCATGTTTGCATTAAGCTTAACATCCTGCCAAGAGTAAGATTTATGTTACTGAATCATGCTCAGAAGTTGTGGCCGGGAAGGTTAAGATTTGTTTTTGTCGTAAGAATTAAGTTACGAATGCAGCTTACAAGTAGTTTAGATATGTAGGAGTCAAACCTACTAGTTTTGTTTTAAGGAGACAACTTATGTGTCAGTGAATTTTGCTTTCAGTAAAGAAGTAAATGATCAATAATGCAATGTAATCAGGTTACATGTTTCATATTCCACTATTTGATTGAAGAAATTGAAATTTGAAATCACTCAATTACTGAAGTAATTTAATTATACCTATTTCAAGATAATTTGATAACCTCATTGAAGATTTTAATCGAAGTGTAATCAATTCATTTCATATTATTCAAATATTGTCAAATCATACAACTCAACTTCGATCTTACTTTCGTATCAGGAGTTTCAACAAACTTTCCGAACATTTATCAATTTTTTTTTTGAATTACATTGTAATTCCCATTCCGGTATTATTAAACAATGTAATTTGATTACATAGAATATAATTCATAAGAATGTAAATTAATTCAGTGGAGTTTTATTCCACGTGATCCAATTACAGCAAACCAATCGTGGCCATAGTTTTATACTTAAAAGTAGAGGATAGCTTTCCACTTGAACTCTTGTTAATATTTCTGCCCTACAAAAATCGTCGATTGGAAATCAAGAGCGACTTACATCGCTGTGGGTTCTTTTGATATGCTTATTTCTGCCTAAGTCATTACTTTCAAATATATATGCAATGAGAAGAGCTTTGTGTAACCACTACTGTCTACCGATGTTCTAAATGTTACACTGAAGTCTAAATCAACAACATTTGTTTTGAAGGGACACTATAGAACCTAATTAGATTCATTGAGTTCTGACTGTGCCTCTCGAAAGCCACCATTGCATTTTTAAGTGTGTCGTCGGTAATCAAGTTTACGTTCATTCTTTTACGAACGAGCTAGATTCCGACTTCTTCTGAGAAATTCACACAATCACAATGCAAAAACACAAATCACTAAGCATGTCCATATATAAAGTTTATGTTACGTGATTCTTAAAGAAAACAATATGGTTGTATCATTCTTGTAATTTTGAAAGTCCTAACAGGAAAGTCATTCCATTGTTTCTGTGTTGTATTTAACTGGAAGTCTGGAACTGTCTAATATACAAATGGGCCTTAAAGCCTGTTGGACTTGAGATTTTGTAGTAGGATATATAAAACATCTTGGACCTCAATGTACAATTTGGTTTATGCCAGGACTATCTGGAATGGGGAGGTGTTCATTTTAATGCTTTTGGTGTTGATGTCTTAATCCAACACTTTGCACGCATACAGATCGTGTTTTTGGAATCACATTGTTGGGGGAAACTGTTCTTTCAAATACTTTCCAACGAAGCCTGATAAATTGATGATCTGTGAGAAGAATTTCAAGTCACGTTTTTTTGGGTGTTTTCTGGGGTGTTTAACGATCAAAATTCCGCTTGAGTTCCGTAAAGGTGGAAAAGAAGGGGATTTTTTTTTTTTTCTTGGATACTAACAAAAGGTCATATCGATGTTGAAATGAAGCAATTTGAACTTAGTTGTGCAAAATGACCACTTGTGATGATTTAATCATTCAGACGAGAATAGCGTGTGACTCGTGTGAGTATTTTAATACAGTCGCTTGTCTTCGTGGAGGAAGATTAACGTGAGAACGTACTCTATAAGGATGTAAACTATATTACTTCCATCAATTTTTTATTCATGTAGACATTCTTAGGTAGTCAGGTCGCCAAAGGCTTATATTATTTTTTGGTGAAGTTTGAAAGAAATGTGGAGATCTCTGATGATATAAAGGATTCTTACAAAAATATCCCTTGAAAATATTAATAACTTGGGAAATACCTACTGTTTTTATTGGTGGACTTAGGCATATTAGATTTATCAAGAATTCCCCACTTCAATAATTTCATTTATATAGCTGTAATCAGTTACAATTACATATTATGAATCATATTTCATATTTTTTATTGGTTCATGAAATGAAGTTCCAGATTAGTAAGTAGGTAAAAGAGACGTGTTTTTAGACGGATCTCAGGTCATTATATTATTCCTTAAAATGATATAACATCAAGAGGGGTAGTAGGTATGGTACATATTGGGTGGACACCTCAACTAGAACGACAATTCTTACAAACGTTCCTTGGAAAATGAAGTTGCAGCGTGCCTTCAAAAACACCAAGAAAATGGCCCTCGTAAGAGAGCGACGAGGTAATTCTCAGCAGTGAGTATACCACAAAAAGGTACACACGTTGAATTTTTGTGTGAAGACATTGCACATACCAGGAGAGGTAACACCATCAAATTCTTGGAAGTCGTTGGATCGCTTCCACTTTTCTCCCATTCGGAGAAGAGTTGAAGCTTTCAATTCTAAGCTGGTTGGTTGTTCAGAATCTGTTGTTTGCTTCAGCACTTGATTTTATCGTACGCTATTTTGGTTACAATGACCATAAAACTCAGGCTATGTATATTTTTGGAGGTGGGTTTGTGGTTACACGAATCCGTCTATTCATATTAATGCAAACAACAATAAAGAAAATGGAATCGAACAAGAATTAAGTCAGAATTCCAACCTAACTCACATTTAACACACACGTGCCTTTAATTTGTGGAGCTAATTATCCCAATCCTAATCCTAATCCCAATCCCAATCCAAATCCAATTCCACCGAGAAAAAACAGGACTACCATACAAAATCCGTTCCAAACCAATCCTCCCACATTTATTTTCCCTCCACTTCAAAACCACATTCTTCCAACACCTCCCCGACCCCTCCTCCTCTCTCTAACGCTCCAGCTGTCCCTTCAGAACCCTAACCCTAATGAGCTTCCGGGAGGAAACGAGCGGCGCCGGCGAGGATGGGTCTCTCCGGAAACCCTTCCTCCACACCGGGAGTTGGTACCGGATGGGGTCGCGCCAGTCGAGTCTCCTCGACAAGATCGGCGCCTCCTCCGCCGCCGTCATCCGGGACTCGTCCATTTCCGTTCTTTTCTGTACTCTCATCGTCGCCCTCGGCCCGATTCAGTTCGGATTCACCGTGAGGATTTTGAATTATTGTTGAAGGTTTGAGGTTTGGAATTTCGGGGGATTTGGTCTGATTTGGAGGGTGTTTTCTAGGGAGGGTACTCGTCGCCGACGCAGGATGATATCATTAGGGATCTCAACCTTTCGCTCTCCGAGGTGCGTCAAAGATCGAATCTTTGATCCGAATCTGTGAGAAAATGTGATTTTTGTTTTTGTTTTGAGATGTGATGTCCCCTGATCTGCAAATTGGGAAGGGATTTGGGAAATTCGGAAGTTGAAAAGTTGTAGATTTCTCTTTGTGAGATAATTGCTGTGTATATATGAAATTATCAAGTATAGAGGAAATTCTTACTGTTCCATTCCTTCTGCTTTACGATTGGACGTGTCAATTGTTTTATTATTGTTCTACTGAAAATTTGGAATTTTTTTGGTTGATTAGTTTTCGCTGTTCGGATCGCTTTCGAATGTGGGTGCCATGGTAGGTGCTATAACAAGTGGGCAGATGTCAGAGTATATTGGAAGAAAAGGGGTGAGTAGATTTGGATAGAAATCATAGAATTGTTGTGTGGAACCTGGACAATTTGTTCTTAATATGTGGATCTGACTATATTTTTGTGTCTGAAATGAGACAGTCCCTTATGATTGCATCCATTCCAAATATCATTGGTTGGCTTTCCATATCCTTCGCAAAAGTAAGTTCATTACTAAATGCTGTTCTTCTTTATTACTATTAGCTGTGAACTAGATTAAGGTAGAAATCTCTAATCTGCTCTATTGTTCATGTTTCGAATTCGCAGGATTCGTCTTTCTTGTACATGGGTCGGTTGCTAGAAGGCTTTGGAGTTGGAGTCATCTCCTATGTGGTCAGCATTTGTTCCTTCTGCTCTAGTGCTTTCATGGTGATGATTGGCTACTGCAGATTTATTTGTCAGCTGTGTGTGATTATTCCTGTTTACCATGTCAGGTGCCTGTATATATAGCCGAGATAGCTCCTCAGAATTTGAGGGGAGGACTTGGTGCTGTGAACCAGGTTGGACTACTTATGCCATCTTTTTTTCTGCTCACTATTTTAGACCCGGCTTGTATATTCTAATTCCCAAACGTCTACCCAGCTCTCCGTAACAATAGGGATTATGTTGGCATACATCCTTGGTTTGTTCATTCAGTGGAGAACACTTGCCGTGCTAGGTATTATTTTTATTTTCCTGTAATGTCTAAATTAAAAGGTCAAAGTGAACTAAAAAATAAGTGCTGCTCTTATACCATATTTGGAGTTCGTAATATGCTACTCCTTTTCCATGTAAACTCACATATAAATTTATTATAAACCAATTAGAAGACCTATAGTGTAGTTAATAAGTTTTACAGAGTCACTTATGGATATGGCCTTCACCTTTTCTTTTCAGGGATCTTGCCCTGTACCATATTGATACCTGGTCTATTTTTCATTCCAGAATCGCCACGGTGGTTGGTTAGTTTTCATGCTAAGACCTAACTTGTCATTTGAAAAACAGGACAGTGGAGATGTTATACTTGTATATCTATTATCTAATGAAAACCTCCTTTTCAGGCGAAAATGGGTTTGATGGAAGATTGTGAAATCTCTTTGCAAGTTTTGCGGGGATTTGACACTGACATTTCCCTTGAGCTGAATGATATTAAGGTGCAATTTGATACTTTTGCATGTCAATGTGTTGTAATTTTATAAATTATTTATTTTTTGGACGTTTTGAACTCTCATCTCATCATTAGATCAATAAGTGTCATTTGGAACAGAAGAAAAATATGTTAATATCCTAAATCTCAGATACTCTTCTTTTTCTGACGTTGTGCGTCTAATCTGTTTTGTCAGAGATCGGTTGCATCAACAAGTAGAAGAACTGCCATTCGTGTTGCAGATTTTAGACGAAGAAGATACTGGTTTCCTCTTATGGTATTGTTACTTATATTTTCCTTCATTTACGAGCTTCTTCAGTGAAGAAAGACTGAATACCATTTGGGTGTTGCTGTGCTATAGGTAGGAATTGGTTTGCTAGTTTTACAACAGCTCAGTGGAATTAATGGTATCCTCTTTTATGCGGCAACTATTTTTAAAGCTGCTGGTAAGCCTATCATATTGCTTTCTTCTCAATTTATAATTTCAGTTCACCAAGATATTTCAATAACCATATATTGGACACATCATATACACTGCCTTTATTCTGTTAATTTTTTTAAAAAATCCACGAGGTCAAGTTTTTTTGTTAAATATGGTGCTTGACTACATGGTTCTTGGTAATTATCAAAATTAAATGGCGGATGTGTTGCGAAACGCCCATGAATTTTTGGCTTTTTATTTTCAATGGGATGTTGTCTATTATTCTATATGATTGTGCAGTTGATTCCAAACTTGTGAAGGGTGGAACGAGCAGCCAATAAAGCTTATAACAGTTATTTTACTAATTCAAATAAATAGGTTTATATTAGTCAAACTGGCTAACAAAAAGTTTTTCAGTAGGACACCCATATTTTAATGTGCCTTGCTAATACAGTAATACTTGGGAGTGACATGAGGCTCTGAGCTAGAATAAACGGATTCAATAAACTCACGTGATTTTCGAAAATGTAATTTGTAAGATAATATTTGGTGAAACCCCGTTCTTATAAATAGGATAGAATAACATATGTTTATTCATATTTGTTAGCACATAACTCAAAGAAGATGGAACTAATTTATTGGATTCAAAATACACTTTAATTAAAAAAATTATAATTGGCCAAAAGGATTGAAATATTTTGAAGTGATTTACCTTGAACTCGTCCTTTTGAAGTTTAATCTAGGTGCCAATCCTTTGCTCTGCCTTTAATTAGCTTTTATGTCTAGGATTCAATAAGGATCCATTCAAATAATTGGTTCCAATCGGGTGGAGGAAGGATTTGCATGTTATGAGTGTAATTCAAGATTTGATACATTAGGTTGACACACACCCATGTGTAATTGACACTTACTTTTTGAAAACGGATGAGTGAAAATCCTGATTTAATGTCTCTTATTCAACGTAAAACTAACAAATTATGGTTTGAAATCATAACACCGTATCTGGAATCAATCAGTTGAATATAGTATAGAGTTGTCTATGATTAGGATATCTAGATGAAGTGCACCTGTGATGTTGGAGAGAAATACAAAGTTCCATACATAGGTGCTAGTAACATTTAACAGCTACATACAACCGAATAAGGGGAGCAGTCGACCAACACTTCAACTAATGAACTTGACCTGTTGAAGCAGTTGGTCAACTAATTCAGCAAATTTTCAAGAAGCAACATTCATCCCCTCAAAGTATGGTCGAGCAGGCTGGAAGAATTGTTGAATATCTATCATGGCTGACCAATCCATTATTGGGGTGTGTGATCCCCAGACAATTACTTTATGGCCGGTAGGGCCTTCCTGGGGCACCATGGATGCATAGGTGATGACTTAAAGAGTATGATGTCTCCCTTACTAACAATTGATTTTAGTGTAGTGGATAAGTCTCAGACCGATGAGCATTATCTGGTATCAGAGCAGGTAGTGGGTTCTAGCCATATCCTTTCCAAGATGGAATTTTCTATGGGAGATTGTTGGGGTGTGTGATCTCTAGAAAATTTCTTAGGGGCCGGTGGAGCTTCCCTAACACACCACGGATACCTGGGGGATGACTTAACGAGTATGAAGACTCTCTCACTAACAACAATTGATTTTAGTGTAGTTAATTCCCATACGTAGGAGTATCATCCGTGAGACATGGTAGGCCAATCAAATGATTGTTTCTTAACAATGCAAAACAATATATCATGCGCAATTTAGTAAACCAACATGCAATAAACCAAGAGTTTCAAAGAATCTATAGATATGGGGTATTTAGAAGAAATGTTACTTTTACCAATCAGAAAAAACGTGAGAAGAAAAGAATTCTTCGACCAATTTTTCGTCTAAGAGCCTTTGCTTGTACAAGGTAGAAAGGTAGAGGGAAATTGGATGAGAGTAAAGGTTTTGCTGAACTACGCCATTGAGCTTGCATGTTCTTTTCTTCTCCATGTAGTATATGTTGTTTTCAATTTGGTGATCGTATTCCCTATATTCCTCTCAATCGATCATCTGATTATTTTTACTTTACGCTTGATCTTTAAACCTTCAAACCATAAATCTGAAATTCACTAATGTATCTGCCGTTTGTAGTTTAAGCATGAGGCATATTAGTTGTAGAGGTGGAATATTGACAGTGCAGAAATGATTTGGTTCATATGTATCAATTTTTGGAGCAATTAGTTAGCTCATGTCCATGTATTTCCAATGACCAATCACTATTATCCTATTATTGGTTTTGTTTATCCTCTTATGTGTGCTAGATATCAATAGATACAATTGGAGCTGATACTTTTATTTGGTTATACTACTTTCGAAGATGTTTTGTTGCTTGGTTGCATTTAGTATTTGCTAATGCTTGATTCTTTGTCATGTGAGCAGGGATTTCTTCAAGTAATGCTGCCACATGTGGTCTTGGGGCTATCCAGGTTCTCTTGGCTTCTTTTCCATTTTGTAGTATAATAAAAAAACTAATTTATTGTCGAAAATGCATCTGGCAGGTTGTAGCAACTGGAGTTACTACTTGGTTGCTGGATAAAGCTGGTCGCAGAGTTCTTCTCATGGTGACCACCGAATGTTTATCCTCTATAACATACTTTAGGTCAATTTCCTAACTGGGGGTAGTACATTTGACACAGATATCTTCTGCTGGAATGACGTTGAGCCTTCTCCTTGTAGCTGCTGCATTCTTTATAAAGGTCGGAACTCCTCTATATGATAGATGATTGGAATTGGAATTATAATGCATTGTTAGTTTTGATTTATGAAAAAATTTCATAGGTGAAGCTTCAAAGTTCCAAAAGGTTCAAATGTAGGGTGGAGGGCTGTTGAGCCCAGTTTTACTTTATTTATTTTTTCTTGATGCAGGATGCAGTACCACAAGATTCAAAAATTTACTATGCACTGAGCATGCTTTCGTTGTTTGGCCTTGTGGTATACCTCGACTCACTATGCTCTCATATTTTCTTATTAGTAGAATATAATCTGAGTTATTTGTGTTTTGGCAGGTCTATGTCATCTTCTTCTCTCTTGGAGTTGGAGCCATTCCTTGGGTTATCATGTCTGAGGTTTGCATTGTTTGTAGATTGTTTAATGGAGTGAAGATGCTCTAATGGTTCTAATTGAGAATGAGTGCAGGCTCAAGTTAATTTTCGTGGATTTAAAAATAAGTGGTGAATTCTGTTAGAACAAGTTTTGATCTAATTATTTGAATAATATAAATCAATGTAGCTTTAATTACTTAGGCAGCAGCAATCTCCCATTCTTACATATTTTTCTTTGACGTACCTGACGGTTAATCTTTTATGAGGTTCGGGATACATTTTTGTAGAAGAAACTTTTCAGCTGTGGTTGCTAAGAAAATTCATAATTATTGATGAAATGAAAATATAGGGGAAAAAAGGAATGGCGTCAAGATGGTCCTTTTATCATTATGCTAATTTATTGTACATATCTAGGCCAAAGCAATCAGCATTACCATGGTCTTTCTCATCATTATTGCTCAACCTGCACCAAGTCTCATACTCTCATTATAATCATGCTTTTTAGCTGTTACTATATCGAAAGAGATAATTTGTCTATAATGCTTAGGCCAAGGTTTATAGCCCATTAACTTATAGCTGTTGGTAAATGTTGATTACGTTGAGGGTGAAGTAATGGTAAAAATTCACATGGCCGAGTTGTAAATTGTAATACGTGATTCTTAATATGCTGGTCTATATTTGATTGGCTTGGTTTTTCCTGTGTGGCTTGTTATTTGTTGTCCATCATCTAAAATAGGCAATATACATTATTTATATCTTGAAACAGTGTACTGACCATTTCAATGAACATTGCCAATGATGTATGCAGATACTTCCGGTTAATATAAAGAGCCTTGCTGGAAGTGTAGCCACCCTTGCTAACTGGTTATGTTCTTGGTTGGTAACATTGACGGCAAATCTTCTCTTGAGTTGGAATAGCGGAGGTCCCTTTTTATCTCTTGCTTGTGTGCTTGCTTGCTGTGTATGATTGTCCTAATACATCATTACCTCTGTTAATATTGTGTTTCAGGAACATTTACTCTCTACTCATTTGTGACGGCATTTACTTTGGTATTCGTAATGTTGTGGGTACCTGAGACAAAAGGAAGAACTTTGGAGGAGATCCAATTTTCTTTCCGTTGAGTTACATATAATGCAGCTGCGAAGCGAAATCATATATCGAAGGAAAGCCATTCTTACCAAGGTGTGCCTCCGATCCGCAGATCGAAGTACAGATATAGAGTTCTCAACTTGTTATGGTTACTTTGTTACTTATGGCGGTCAAATTCCTTTTGTTTCAATCTCATGTTGGGAGTTTTCCATTTTGTAAAGGTATTGAGTAAATTCCTTCCCATTCAAATTCAATAAAGCCTTGACCAAACCTTTAAATGTAAGTTATACATGTTTATCTTAGGTTTATTTATTCAATGATTTACATATTTGCGATTTGATGTTGGTACATCGAGATTGTTGCTGTCTGGTGTCTGTTGGTTGATTTGAATGTTCCAACGTTGGTCTGAAACTATTTAGGTCAATGAGATTGTGTAGGCCAACAGTACAACTTTGTTCTTTGTTTATTGAATGTCACCTTTTCGGTTAGATTTCTTTACAGATTGCGGGACCAACCTGTGTCTAACTGGACAGCGATGTGGCGTTGGTTGTCTTGAATTTTAAAACTGTGGATTCGTTGGCAGTGTTTATGTTTGATATTAGTAACATGTGGTCCGGTCCAGCATTCCAAGTAGGATTAGGAAAGGGTAAGTTGGACTCTGTAGGTTTGAGTTGTCGTGGGAGTGGGAGTTTGGGACTATATGCTACCTTTGCTACGTGGCTAGTAACATTATTTATATTTTCTTATGCCCTGCTGTTATAGTACATCCCCCTTCTAAAGTACAATTAACTTAATGTTTATGTGTCGCTTTGCTGCAGAGTAATCTATTCATGTCCTGTCTTGGCTGCGTACTTTATGTTGATTTCGTTCTGGTCATTTCATTTCATTTCAGTCGACCTGGACGATGCCATAACAACTTCGTAGAACTGGTCTACATACCATAGGGATCAGACATTCATACTAACCGACCACCGTCCTGAGAATCGGTGCTTTGTTATATAAGTTTCGGATATTTTTTATAAACCACTCAGTGGGGAATTAACTCCCTAACATCTTCTTAAGTCACCTTTGATTAACAAGAATTTGTGGTTGGAGATTGCACTAACCCAGCAACATGCGAATTCCAGTGACCAGAAAAAATATTTTTAAATTTAATAAACTTTCATAGGGTTCTAAATTAAGATCTTGAATGTGGAAGTTGTTCTACAGAAGAAAAAAAAGTAAAAATAATAATAAACCACACGTTTCCCATGGCTCTGCAGACGATAGTTCTCAAACCAGAAGGATCAGTGGAATCTGAACATTGTAAGGAATCAGGTAAGCATCAACATAAACATAACGACTTAACTTGCAGATCTTAGATGGTTCTGCCAAAGCTGATGCCAAAGCTTAGCTTCGACAGAACAATACAAACACAAACCCTGTCATCATCTAAAGTAACTAAAGCTCGTCTTTGTATACAGCAAACACCAACCAAAAAGCTAACAAAGATTCTCCTTACTCCTTCAGATCTCATGTGTTACAAACTCAAAAAAAGAAAAAAAGAAAAGAAAAAAGAGAACAAGAGACATGTCGAGCGCTACATTCCAAAAAGATGGTCTTCGGAAAGAAACCGTATACATGACGTGTGGCGGATGCCGACAACGATTCTGGTACGTACGTACGTACGTAATTAGCACTGGCGCATGCATGGTGACTTGGGGAATCTATGCAAATCCAACAGTGGTGTTAACTAATTATCCCACTAATAATGGTTCTGATTTTGATTAGTGGTGAAGGAATTCGGCTCTGTGGTGGGGGACGTTGAGGCACCAGGATAGGTATGGCATTGCCGTGTCGTCGTTGTCGTCGGACGAAAGGGATATCGATTGGCTTCTGCGCAGGGTGGGGTTCGATGCCGGTGGGGCTGCGTAGGCCCAAGGGTGGTCGTGGCCGTAGCTTATAGGGTTTCGCGGTTGGGGCTCCACCGGTTGGGCTGCGGTCGCGGCGGCCCGTCTCTCTTCCTTCTTGTAACGGATTCCACAGGCGTTGCATAGAGACTGAAACCAAATAATTAATAAATGTTTGTTACTAAACTCGAATCTTCGTGACTAGCAAATTAATAATAGGAACGTGTGTTGCTTAATAAACTAACAATAACAGAAGACACATATATGTTATAACATAACATGTCTACTACCAACTAGCAAGTATATAAAGTAAGTATTACCAAGACTTCCATTTTAGAAACAATCAAGCAAATTATAGTAGCAAAATATCAATACCGATTAATTTGGCTGGTACATTCCTTTTTTCAAACGCAAACTAAGCGTGAGATCGTTAATGCAACTCTCTTATATTTTTAACCCTTCAAATCAAAATAAGACCATGGATATTTCGAACAACATCCAACGCCAATCATATACTCTACATCCTTCACTCACACACACTAGTCACTAATATGACAAGCCTTGAGATGTCGATACCGACTGAAGTCAACTCAGATGACAGATCTTCGAACTCAAATTAGCTTATGTCAGCACGAACACCGTGATTACATGTTGGAATTTTATTGAAAATCACAAATGCTTAAACAAAACAACTATTAGTAACTAAATAATTACCTTAGGACCACGAGGCCCATTCCTCCAGAGCGGGGTAGAAGTAGTATCGCAGTTAGCGCACCTCCTGGCCAGCAGCGGGTCCGGCTGTCCATTACCATTACCATTACCATTACTCCTATTAGTCACCTCCGGCGTTTGCTTAGACGACAGAAGGTCCCAGTAAATCCCCCCGCCGTTCCTCCCCGGCGACTTGTGCCGCCTGGTCGACGCCGTCCCCAACGAAAGCGTGCAGTCCACCGGCGACGAGCACGACGATGACGACGAAGAGTTGTACGAGTACGGATCCGTCAGCGTCTCCTCGTCGGAGGCGTTCCTGTGCGGGACGTCGAAGAGAATGGTGAATCCGCCGTTTGGGCTGTAGGATGTGTTCATGGCTAGCTGAGTGTTGTTGCCTGAGAAATAGAATCTTGGTGTATATATAGTGGAATGGTGGGGTGTGGGGCTTTTGTCTTCCAGCTGTATAATAATAGTTATATATATATATATTAATGGTCGGTCGCAATGGAGGCTGTTTGGATCGTATTGAAAATATTTCAGTCGGTACTTATTTGAGCTGATAATCAATTGTCTTGAGATAACGAGGATTCAATTGGAATTTCTTGTGTCGGACTTTTGGCTAGGTATAAATGTATAATAAAGTGGACACACTATGGAAAATTACGAGATATTACGAGATGAAATGATAGGAGCCGGGTTTAAAAAAAAAGAAATGGGGATTGATTGGGGGTGGCAAAACAAAGACAAGGGGAGTGGTGGCTTAATGGGTCCAAATCAAACCAGTGGTGCTGTCAGGTTGTGGCAGTCAGAATGAGACACCTCCCAGATCCATCTGATCCATCAACACTTCCTACTGCATCCCTTTGTTTTGATGTGTGTGATGTGTGGTGGTTGTCCTCGATCTTTGCCAATGTCGTTTATATAGGTGTTGCCCAACGTTACGTTGCCTTGCTTGCGCATGATAAAAATATTGCATCATTTTCTTTTTCGGTCTTTTTGACTGTAGACTGGATTAATGGAATAATATCGAAGATTTAGAAATATCAAAGTAAAGTAAGTATTTATAAAAAAATAATAAGTTTGGGTAGTGTTGTAAATGTTGGAATTGGTTTATAGAAGTGCCAAGTACAGGAAATCTGGTCTAATCGGTCGACCGGTGCGGGGCACTCGGTCGACCAAATAACTCCAGGAGCCATTGGGCTCGGATCAGATCAGGATCGGTCGACCGGTTTTGGGAATTTGGTCGACCGAAAAACGCCAGGAGATTTGAGGCTCAAGATTGATCGAGATTCGATCGACCGGTGCTGGGCACACGGACGGCCGAAAAGTGAAAGGAGCTGCAAGATGGAAATCAGCATGTAGATCGGTCGACCGGTGTTGGACACGCGGTCGATCGAAAAAGTCCAGGAGCTTTTGGCGCTGCACAGAAGCGCGGAACGGTCGACCGACCCATGACAGTTACGCGAACTAATCGAAAACCGGTCGACCGATGGAGCATTCCGGTCGACCGTTTTCAGAAAGTTATGCACGATCTGAATGATTCTTTGTACAGTTTTAGTCCATTATAAATAGGATTTTCGTCATAATCTTGTAACACAACATACAATAATTATTTCCTTGAGAGAGATTAGGGTAGAGAGAGATCTAGATTGCTTTGAGAGACATATTGTTTCCAACCGTTTGTAATCTCGGAGACTTCTCTTGTTGGAGAAGAGCTTCAAGGAAAGGAAACCCGCAGGAGACCCCCTAAGGACGTAGGCATCTTGCCGAACCTTGTAAAATTGCGTGTGTCGTGGTTTGCTTCATGTGTGTTGTGTGATTGCTTGTTATTTCCATCTATTCGTGTTTACTTTGTTGCACAAAGTTTGGGAGAGGGTGATAAGTTATTATTCTGTAATCAATATTCCATTTTTGTGGTGTGTGTAATCTGTGTCGTGTTAGTGCATACTAGATCCCCTCCCAACAGTAAATTGGTAGGATTTTACCTGTAACCCGTCCCACCCCGTTTAACGCAGGTTGCGGTTTTCTCGCAACTCGTATTGCATAACCCGCATAAGCCTTATATTTTGTTTGATTTTGTTTTATTTTTGATTTTTTTGTATATAACTTTAAAAACATACATTGATTGATTTTTTTCGTGATTTTTTGTACTTAGTTTTGATTAAAATAGATAATGTTAAAGAAAATGAATTGATTTTTGTATTTGTAACTTCATATCACAAGAATTAGGCAGGGCAAGTAGCGGTGGGGCGAAATCCACCCTTACGCGGGACGGATATCGGATTTTTTTTGGGACCACGTCACGTCTACCCGCCTAACTTAGGCAGGGCAAGTAGCGGTGGGGCGAAATCCCGCCCCACTTAGAGCCTTAAGTTTGGGTGTATTTGTAACTTCATATCACAAGAATTCTACATGTTATTTCTCATGTTTCATATATAGTTTATAAATAAATCAATGCTACTATGGCCTTGACACAAATTAAGTATTTAAACCGGTAGTTATATTTGAATCTTGAATGTAACACTTATTACATACGCAGTCGTTTCACGATGAGTGTCTCCGTTCTTTTTGGTGCCTGTACCATCTTAAAATGTCTTAAGAGACTTAACTGGTAATGTACGTTAAGAATAAAAATGTTAGATTTCAGATTTTTAAACGATTGATGTTTACACAAGAATAAATTAAATTATCTCATTGTCTTTTTTATAAGTATAAATTATGACGCCTAGAGAGTTAAAAATAAATAAATAGATCATCTCATATTGTCATTACGAAATGGAATTATTATTGTTTTACACAAGACAAGTATCCTAATTATCTTAATAAAATAGTAAAATATGGTATGATGAGCAAGGTGGTGGAGGAATTGATGACTTGGTCTTATGGCGGTCAAAAAGAGTCCACGTGACTCATGGAACAGTCTTCCATGATCTTATTCCTGCATGGCTCGACCCGATCACGAGGAGAGCACAATCGCAGAGGCGAAACAAAGCAGACCTAATGCCCATGCACATTTCTCCACAGACATAGCTAGCTTCAACAGTTCCTCTAATCAGCTTGCATAGTAGTAGACTAGAGAGAGAAAATGCATGTAGAGAGAGAAAGAGGAAAAGGGTCGGATCTGGTCAGGTGTGGGAACAGTTTCATGAGGTCAGGTTCAGGTAGTCATCCATCCTCCGTCTCACTAACTCAGACCCACCCACATCATCACCTTAGATCTCCAATCCTATCTATCTACTACTTTAATTTGCAGGGTGTCGCCTGCAACCCAACCGTCACCCAAGCTTACACATCAATTTTCACATGGATTATATCTACTTATATGTCTACATCATCCTATTCCTTACCTAACCTGCATCTTGTCCTACTTTCAACATATATCTCTTCCAATTTATTTATTTTTACCTTATTTTTTATTTCACCACAAAAATACACAAAGTCACAAATTATTAAATAAATTATTTTTACAACGATTTATATTATTAATTTTCATTTATTTTAATTCTTAGAAATTAATTCTAATTATATAAAGCAATATACATATCAATTAAATAATTTACCTAATTTTTTTAATATTGATAATAGTTAATAATGTTAATATATTTATTTTAAAGTCGTTTTAAATCTTTTTTTCAAATCTTTTTTTTCTGAAAATTTGTTTTTTATTTGTTTTCATTTTTAAGATTTTTTTAAAATTAATTTTTTTCCAAAGATTGATCTCCAAATAAGGGGAGAAAAGGTAGGGTATTCGATTATTTGTTTTAATTTTCAAAAAAATAATTATAATTATATAAAAATATATATATCAATAAAAATATTAAACAAATAAAAAATTAATTTTTAATAATTTATTTAAAAAAAACCAACCCGGGTTGGCCACGTGGCCAACCCGGGTCCCAAATCAGGTCGGGTCGCCAACCCTAGTCGAGACCCGACCTCCAAGTTTCGCACGCTAAGAGAACCGGGGGTGGGTTGAATCCCGCTCCGCCCCCAGTTTTTTCAGCGTTAAAGATGCTCTAAGTTGTTGTTATTGTTGCTAAACTTGTATTATTTTGATTCCACGAAATTCATACATTGGACAAATGTACAATGCAAGATTTGGTGTGTGACATGCTTTGGTAGACAATCTCGGATTTATGTAAACTTGGATGGCAAAGTTATGGCTTCTACCTTGCTGAAGCGTATCATATCTTAAGGATTAGCTAGAGTTATATGAAATACAAAAAAGTCATCAAAAGAAATATTGTTAGTTAGGCGACAACTGGTTGGAAATGATTTTATTGATAAACAATTCATTGAAAATACTACATACACTTCATTCCTTCAAAGGACAACACAACTTTTGCTTTTTGAACAGTCAAAAATAAATATTTAATCCTGGCATGATTTTACTATAATAGAAGTAGAAACAAGTTTAAATTTCATTTTAAAGTCATAGCACCTCAATATTAAAATTCACCGGTCTCATTCATAACACCATTAACTCAACCCAAAATCCCCCATCCAACCTAATTTTTCTCTCTGTCACGTCAGCAAAAAACATTATACAACTTACCACCCAACTCAACCTATTTTTCACTCCTTAACCCCAACCATACTTTCAACTCTCTCTCCTATCCACATCATTTTTTACCTCATTTTTCTATTCTATCACAAAAATACACAGAACTACTAAATAATTTATTTGTAAAGTAACTTAATCTAATTAAATTGCGTTAATTGCCAAATAATTTTGAAAAATTAGATTTAATAATGGCCACTCGAACGGGTCGGGGGTCTTGCTTGAGATTTATTAGTAATTTTTTACCGATTTTCAGGTTACTAATGCATTTTTGGGTGAACATAGGTAAATTTGTGTGTTCTATTTTACTAGGTAATTTTCTTTAATTATATACATTTATAATTATCTTACTAATTTTCTTTAATTACTTACATTTATTTTTACTAATTTTGATTAATTATTTACATTTATTTTACTAACTTTCATTAATTATTTTTGTTTATTTTAATTTTCAGAAATTAATTCCGATTATATAAAAACATATACAAATCAATTAATATTATTTAACAAATAAATAATAATAATTTTTAATCTTTATTTAAATAAAAAAAATTGGGCCAAGGTTGGAACCCAGGTCGTGTTCCTGACCCGTCCCCTGTTACGGGGCCTGGGCTCGGGTCGACCCCCGACCCGACCCCAAAAGGTCATTCGTTACGGATGGTCTCACAGTTAAGTTGAATGGCCACCATATTTCTACAAAAATGTAACCAATTGCACAAGTGTTCCATGAATTGAGTAGTGTCACATTATCACGAGTAGCAGCCTAGCAGGTTATTTTTAACTATATACTAGTAGAAAGATCAGATAATAGATTGTTTCGACATTGATTGTTAATTGTAAGCCGAGTCAAAATTTATTTGAATGGTATTATCCGAGTCAATTTGGAGCAAATAAAAGTGAGATAATATTGCATCATATTATATGCATGCATGGCTCAGTTAATAATAGCCACAGATAGACATATAAGAAATAGGTGATTGGTTTGGTAAACGAAGAAGCGCGAGCAGTGAGAAACACAAACCCAAGTTCTTTTTCCGTTAGATTCTTTTCTTTTTGCATGGGCGACACGAAATCCAATGGAATGGAGGAGATGGAAAAGAAAGAAAAGAAATCTAAAGACGTTGGACGAGGAATTGGTTGGATTGTGGTTTGGGGGGTCGAGTCGGTTTGGTCCAACGCCAGGGGGGGCTTTCTTTCCTCTTTTCTCTTCTTTTTCCGAGCACCAGTTGCCGAGATGTTGATGGTTTGTTTTTGTTTTTGGGGACTCTTTTCTTTGCTTCTGGTTTGTTACTTCTTGCCTTCTCTCCTTTATATGTGGGCTTGGTGTCATCTTTGAATGAGGGAGAGGAAACCAATTAAAGAGTGCCAAAAATTACGTGAAAGCAGATAAAGCAATTACTATGGTGCATCTTGTAGACTAGTGTATGTCGTGTAGACTCCAGGAAGGGAGAAGGAATAAATCGACCATGTTGTGTACATGACCCGGCCGTACGTTTATATATGCGCCTAATACCCTTAGCCTTCTCTTACGTGTATCCTCAATTCCCAACCCAACAACCCAAGAGGCTCCGCACTATCTCAACAAATAATACAACACAAATTACTTTTTTCTTTTCTTTCACGCAGCGTAACCACAAATTCAATCAAACACAAAAACTTACAACTATCACAATCTAACTATTCAACACACTTTATCTCATCAACATCATTTCTGGATAAAAACAAAAACAAATTTAAAAAATACTAAAATTTAAATACATATTTAAAAAAAATAAAAAAACAGATTTTAAAAAAATCAAAACAAAACAAAACCAAATGGGTGAGTCTCCACCCGACCCCACTTCGCCCCCCATTAAGGGGCCGGTTCCATGTCTCAACTTGGGTTTTACACCTCGTAGTGGGTGCTCTTAGATTGCACTAGTTGTTGAGACGCACGGTCTTAGTCTTGCTTATGTTTCAAAAAATTATAGCTATTTCTTTACGTAAAATATTGTATTTTTTTTTTAAATTTATACCAATGGAAAATAAAAAGATAGTTTGCATGCAATGTATCATATACTAGAGTAATTTTATTCCATATATGATTACCTTTAAAGATTCTCAAATAACGACAAAAAAATGATATATGTCACGAAGAAAATTGGAAATGATTTTTTTAATTTTAATATTAGTTAGTCAAATTGATTCTTTTCCCAAAGAGTTCAAAATAGATGTGTTGATTAAAGGTAGCTTGGATGCTCAATACAAAAGGTTATCAAATGTAACAACATGGGGAGAGTAACCAGCTGGGGTTAACTCGATTGGAGTTATTTTGTTATGAGATATAGTTAAGATGATGGATTGAATCCCAGTTGCAAAGTTCTAATGTTTGAGATGTTGAGATTTAAAATAAGGATGATGAGTAGAGTAGATAAAATCAGGAAAAATGTAATAACCTAAATCTAAAACACCTTAATTAACTAAACTAAACCTAATTAAGCTAATTAAGCCATGAATAGTAAAGTATGAGGTGGAAGAATTGGATAAGATTTGGAATTGATATAAATAGAGGTGTTAGGTTTAATTAAAAAGTTTTCTTCATAACTTAGTTTCCTCATAGAGTGAGAGATGTGATTTTGGAAGAGAAGAAGAAGGAGAGAAGAAGAAGGAGAGGAAGTGAAGGAGAAGAGTTGGGTTGGGTTTGCGGGAAAAAAGGTTGATACTGTTATCGGTCGAACGGGTCCACTTAGTCGGTCGACCGAAACAATGAGAATAGGTCGGTTTGGGGTTTTTGACTTATTAAACGGTCGAACGCCCTTAACCTTGTTCGACCGATCTATTCGATGCTAAGTCGGTTGGGAGCTTTGACCATCAAAACGGTCGACCGCTCTTTAACTTTCGGTCGACCGACTGAGCATTTAATTAAGCAGTAGAGTGCATGTGTTGTTTCGGTCGAACTGTATTTCAGTTCCGGTCGACCGAATAAGACTTGGGCAAAATGCTGAAATCTCTGTTATCGGTTGAACGACACATTGGTTCGACCGATCGGATATATATATATCTATATTATAAAATTGGTATACCGTAGACAATACAAACGGTCGACCGCTAGATGACTTTTGTTCGACCGATTGGTCGGTAATTCGGTTGGCGTGGTTCGACCGGCTGCTATTGGTTGTACATTTCCGAGTACTGTGTGGAAGATCGGTCGACCGGTGTGCTTGTAGCGGTCGACCGATCTACCGCAGGTTGGTGGATTTATCTGTTGGATTTCGTGCCCTATAGTATGTATATATTTTTTCGAAATTTTATAAACATATAGGATCGAAACATTCATATTTTCTTCGATTTTCATATAGACATGCATTTGTTTGTCCTAATTATTTAACATGCATTAGAACAAACAAACAATTGCAATTAGAATCATACCTAGAGGTTCTCTAAAACCTCTTGAAGATCCGGAGTCGCGTTGCCGATTGAATCGCCTGGTGGATTGCCTCCGAGTGTTCACCAAACTCTAAACAAGGTTGGAGAGAAAGGAGCTAGCCAATCAATCTCCAAACGGGTTTAGAATCTAGCTAATAACCCCATTTTTCTTTCCTGAGATTTTACTCTCCAAAAACTCAAATTAACTAAGGAATTTCGGATGGATTAATTGGGGTGGTTAGAGAGAGAGAGAATTTTGCATATATTTATTTTTAATGAAGGAAATTAGGCCTATTTATAGGCTCCTTTAATTTCCACATCATGGGCTATGCATTGACCCATTCTTCTATGTTTTTCTCTCTTAAGACCAATTCTCAATATTAAATTTATTAATCCACATCCAAATTTAATCATAATTGACCAAGTCAAAACCATGATCAATAATTCCTTAATTAATTTGCCTTTATCGAATTTTGGATTAATTCCCAACAAAATTTGTTTTTTTTTGTTTTAGGAAATTTAATTAATTTGCCTTTATCGAATTTTGGCTTAAATCCCAACAAAATTCGTATTTGGGGTTTTAGCAAATTTAATTAATTAATTTGCCTTATCGAATTTTGGATTAATTCCCAATAAAATTCGATCTTTGGGGTTATAACTAATTTATATATCCTATGCAATATATCATCATATGTAATATCAAACAATCACACCCCATGATATATTTACATCTCATATATAAATTCATGATTCTAAATATGTCATTTTCATGACATAATGATTTTATCGATTCACCACATGTATACGAAACTCGATACATCATATGAACATAAAATCACCTTCTTGTTTCCCAGTTTTATGGTGTGACATATGGGAGGATCTAAGCTAAATTGGCAGTGATATTAATAGCTTAACATCACAAACTATAAGCGGTATCTAACTACACATTATAGTTCCCAATTAGCTAGATGTCTTAATTCAGCTCGAACCAAAACCCGATCCAATTAGTGATGGAGTGCACCACTTGTGTCCGTCCCTTGCCTCATGATATTAAGAATACATACAAAGTAGTATTGTGTCATCTTTGTATATTAGTATTCATTTCTTGATCTCTTTAAGGTAGTTATAAATATGTGACTTAACTCAAATCACATTGTGCACATTATAACTTTGCTTTATCAAGGGCCCATTAATATCATTACTCAATTAAGAGAGGCAATGATAATCTTTTGACTAGCTATCTTCTCCAACAAAAGTTGTACTTAACCAACTAATGCCTTTACACTACACTCATCGATAGCTTAAGACACTAGTCTAATTAAGAACTCCTTAAGCGATCGGATATAAGTCTCATATCAAAGGACTAAGGACACAGTAAAATATTAATGACACAGAAACACATTTCTATAATATTTTACTTGTTAGGTCAATTCAGTATACAAAAGTACTATTTTCCTCTTTTGTGTACCCGTGTTGTCACTCACTTGTAGAGCTACAATGATCTATGACCAACACGACAATCTTAACTCGGTAATTAATGTCTCATGTTAATTACCATGATTGCGAATACCTTTTGTTATATGTAAACCAATATCTTTTAGAGCTCTACGGTTAAGGACCAAGAGCCTCTTCCTTAACACTTCTAAAAGACGAATAACATAAACAAGGAACAAAATGATTTCTCATTCAATTCATAATAATTGACATTTAAAAGTAAAACTTTTAGAACACATTCCCTTCATTATTCACACGCGATCCGTTGAGTATAGGTCGACTACTGGCTCCGAGGCGACGGTCGCTTACCGGCCTAGAGAGCGACGAATTTCACCTTCGACGAAGGCGTATTATTGTTGGCCTCTCATATCGAGCGTGGTGTGAGGGATGAGTGTCGTAAACCTTGGGCTGTTAGCAGGGGTTTGTCGGTAGGCCGAGGATGTTCCGGCAGGGTGCGCGTCTGGCGGCTCTTGGGGGAGCAGCGGTTGTCGTCTGACCCGAGTTGTGTATTCGGCGGGCTGACTCGCTCCTGGGGTGGCGGCGTAGTACCAGGGTTCCTTTCTGCACTTTTGGGGAGCAGTGGTGCCGACTGACCCATGTGAGGCAGCGGTGGACTGACATGACCCTTGTGGTAGCAGGAGTGGTTCAGTACCGCGGATGCGGAGAGGGGCATTATTGTGGGACTTGTTTGATCGTCGTGGGTTATTGGTCCACTAATCAATATTTAGCTAATCCCTAATTAATCAAACAATAAACGCAGCGAAAACAATTTAAAGACTAGAAGGGAAATGACATGCAAACCACAAAGACGCGTCGGTTTTATAGAGGTTCGGTCGCGCCTACATCCTCTCTTGTAAGCTCCTCTCGAACAAAAGAATATTCGGTCGGACAAACGAGCTAGAACTTAACTCTACTCAAGTGAATCGGTCGAACCAAAGTAAGGGGCAGTCGACCGTTCAGGGGATTCGGTTGAGATAAAGGTGCAACGGTTGAACGAAGAATGAGTCGACCGATAGCAGGGAATTTTGTTTCTTGAAGAAATGTTCAACCGGTCGACCGAAACAAGGTCGTCGTTTGACCGGTTACCGAATGTATTTTTGGGGTTAAGTTTGTTTTATACGAATACGACCGTTATAGGAATACGACAAGGAAAACGACCATATTAAAATCCGGGATCGGTCGACCGAAAAGCTAGAACCGGTCGACCGGTAGAGTTCGGTAAAATCACTGTGGAGAGTCTGTTATAAACCGGTCGAACTGAGAACTGGTTCGGTCGACCGGTTTCACACAGGAATTTTTAATTTAGGTTTTAAGTGATTTCCGACTAAGGTTTGAGTGATCTAATGAAGTCCAAATTTGGTGAAATTTTGTGTGTGACTTCTCTAAGGAACCTAGTGTGTATGTGATAAGTTTTTAGCTCTTGTATGCTCAATTTACACATGTTCCTAAGACTTAAAATAAAATCAAGATTACAAGTCTTCATATAGCTTTATTACAAATCTTGACTTGATTTCCTTCCATGAGTCTTGATCACCTGTAGAGGTTAGCACATGCAATATATATGCAATGTAATATGTGTGCTACTCTACATTACTTATGATTAAGATTAGGTTGATTAAATCATCAAAACAAGGATTAAGGCCAAAAAGCCAACAGGCCCGAGGTGGATGATCATGTGCATTGCATTGTCTTTATTTCTTTTTTGTATTTTAGGAGGTTTGGCATACGGGGTTCCTGCAGGGAACTCAGGCATATTTCATTTGTTTGCATTTCAGGTAGCGAGCAGTCCTAGAGTCGAGGTGGTGACCGAGGAGGGTGCCCCTGGGATCTGATCTTGTGTTCTTTTATATCTTTTTGTTGAGGTAGTGATTACATGTATATTCTTTTCTGTTGTAATCACAGTTGACTCATATGTATATTTGACTTCCACGTGGATTTATATCTTTATATATATTTACATTTCGTCTTGTTGTCTCGTGACGTGTCCTGTGTTGACCGTTGACGGTCTTTATTATTGTTTAAATTTTCCGTTATTTTCGGGGACGTTACAAAAAATATCCCGAAGAGTGTAATTAAGTTAAATATTTTAAGGGAATTGGTAATTAACTTGATTTTTCAAAAGAAAATATGATCGTAAATTGGTAGATTAGCCATAAATGTATACTTTTCTGGTTGGTAAAGACAATTAAAATGAAAGTTACTTTTGCAAAACTTATTATTTATATTATAATAACGCAGGAATTCTCTAATGAGCCCAGGGCTCAACTTTTCTAACTAAGCCCCCGCAATATCCACTACTCATTTCAAATTGTAAGGTAGATTAAGAAAAAAATGGTTATGTTAATGAATGGTGAGATTGACTGTAAAAAAGATACAATGGTGAGATTGTAGGGGACTTAAACTAAATTTGATGAGCACTGCGCTCATTAGAGCTTGACCTTATAATAACGTATACTTAATTTCTTTTATTGTAAGTACTACCATAAAAAATCATCTCACAATTTAACACTTTTTTTGGCAACACAATTTAACACTTTCTAGCAAATACGACAACCCGATTGTAAAATACCAAAAAAATGTCTTCTGACACTTACGTAGAACCAAATAAATTGAAGAGGAATGGATGCATGCCACATTCTCACAAGGCTAAATAAAATAAGCAATCCGTGATGGTAATAAAAAAAAGGCAGAGAGGATCTTCGTGATTAGCACCTGCCAGTTTATAGTATCTAGTGGTCATCATCCCCAATTCCCCATCAAGAGAAGGACAAGAAGAAGCAAGGAAACGTGTGAGAGATATTAATTAATCACAAGAAAATAAGAAATCAAACAAAGTGGTGTTCCTGGAGATGAGAGCCCTCCATCCATTTTGTTTGAACGAAAGCATCGGGATTATTGTGGTGGTGGATCGGATTCAGAGATGATGTACATAACTACACTTTCCCATGCACGAACACAACAAAAACAAAAGGAGAGATGCTCTCTTAGTCTTATTAATTTCTCTTCCCATCGAAACCAAAAAAATTAATCAAAACCAAACCACATCTTGGAAACCACATTTTTGTCTAGATGGAGGCCTTGGTCGGGCACCGTCTCGTTCACAACACACCTTTGTTTTGTTTTGTGTTTTGTTCTTGTTTGAAAGACCGCGCTCATGCACTATTTTTTGTTTTCTTGGATTGGGAGGCCAACATGGTTGATCGCATTTGCATTGATGTGTTAGGTGCCAAGGGAAGGTATGTGGTTCTTTGCTTGCTGGGAGTGGATATACATGAAGTGAGATTTATAAAATGTTGTTGTCTTGCTAACGAAGGTTGTTAATTAATTGCTGGTTTGCAGTTTTATTTGGTTAAATTGTAAAGTAAAGTAAGTTGCTTTTCATTGCGTACACCTAAACTGGTCAAATAATCTCTTTGACCAAATCCAATAGTTTTGCCTAAGTATCTTGATATCACCAATACTTTTCAGAAATTTAAAATATCTCAAATGCCATCCCAATTTGATCATGCTTTGTCCGTTAAGTACAACTTCATATGTGGATTTAACTTTAGAAGCTTCGACCCTTTATTTTGTTAACATAGTGCCTAAAATTTAAATAAGGTTGATGATGAAGATACAAATGAAAGTTCACCATAAATTGGATGGTGTCTACTATATTATGAAGAAGCTTAAGGGTATACCTGATATTTCAAACTATATTCTTGTATTCTACTTAAAGACGTACATTTTCACTTCTAAAGACCGGCGATTTTTTGCTTCTGAAGTTCTGATTCTTCAAACCCAAACTGCAGTCCGTAGACACAATAATGTTATTTTCTTAACACAATCCACCTCTCTTTTCTCATCCATCAATACCTATGGATTCTTTTTCGACATAACAATAGCAAACCATTATGACTATAACCAACTTAGATAAGATACCATACTAACTAATTACATACCCCCACGCATTACATTCCATCACTCCTACATGGTTACACAACGATGACTAGCATACATAATTGTGAAAACGTATTTTATCGGTTTCAGCACAAAAGTAGGATTTCTCTTTGTGATCATGTGATGTGAGATCGCACACACAGGGTAACGGGCTAGTACCAGGCCCGGCCCGGCCCGTCAGGGTACGGGCCCCTGACCCCTTATGGTGGGCACGGCTTGCCAGCCCGTCCAGCCGAGCCGACACGGTATGGTACCCAGGTCATAATATTATTCGTTTCATGTGTATTTTCTCAAACATGACTACTACGGGAAGATCATACGTATTTTTCTTAAACCATGTATAATTTTGGTTGTACGGACAAGTTTGTACCTTTATTTTTCCAAACAAAATCCTTGTAATTTAATTTGCCATGGGTGCCCAGCTGGAGTTTTTGTTTAGCCTGAGATCCTTCAAGAAAAATAGTGTTTAATGCAAATAAACCTGGAAATTTGAAGGCCCATTTTTACGGGCTGGGTTTTATTTATGTAAAGCCCAACCTACAACGGAAAAACCTTCTCGAATTCCTACCACTGGGACTATCAGAATCGATCCATACATACAATCTCGTGAAGACAAATTGGAGCCTTTAATTAGTTAATATATTTGCAAAGACACACCATTACACAACACAAGACAGCAAACAACAGCAACCAAAACACACTTGTTATAATCTTAAGATGGACAACCGACGCACGACACAAGATCTAGATCACGACTAGGTGATCACTAAATCCTCCCCTAATAATAGTCATGATGATGATGATGATGATGATGATAATCTAGACATGCATGCACACGTAGACCACAAAGCTGGTTGGTTTCTTGCCTGCTACTACTGCCACTTGTGCTCCCCCTGACACTGTACGTACTTTAATGGCGCATATTAAAGCATAATGATTAATTGGGGTCGTGCATGTCCACCTTCACAGGATCCTCAAATGCCTGAGCAGCCTGCAATCACCCAACACCCATAATTGAGTTAGATTAGGTGCTTTTTGTTGTTTGTGCCTGTGCAGGGAACATGCTGATCAGATCCCCGGGCTTGTGGATCGAATTTTAAGTTGCTGTAAAAAGTGGACAACACAGACTTGTATATAATATGAATGAATTTTGCTTTCTTGTGGATTCAAAAGTTTGGTCTTTTGCAGCCTTGTTTTAAAAGAGTATGACTGTTCATATCATTGAACTGCAAAAACTAGTGTGGAAATAGTAGTTGGGAAAATTTGTATCATACATACAGTTGAGTTTGAACAAGATAATGATAGAGCAGGACCCTCTAAGGGAATACTGTTTCCTAACTGAAAGCAACTATTCAGATCTACTGATTGTAACATCAAATGTCTGACCTTTAAAATATTAAGAAAATTTTGGCTTACAAATATTTGAATTCTTTATAGTTTTTGCCTTTCAAAATGGGACCCCATTTTATGTTTCAGTTTTTATTTCAGCTTTTGTTATAACTGACAGCAACTGTTCAAGTCATCTGAACTACAGCTTCAAAATTTGTAAGACTGTTTTTTGAAAAGAGATGACTTAAATAACATTAAAAGAATTGAAGAATGAGATGGTACAGGAACAAGAACTGAATTATGTAAGTTTTCCAAGAAAAGAGGACCCATCTGTAGGTAGGACTCATGTCTACACTACAACTGAAAGCAACTGATCATGGATTCCAATTACACCCAACATAATATCAATAAAGTAAAATTCTTCCGACAAAATAATTTTTGAAACTTATAGGATCATAATATTCGAATTCAAAAGGATACATACCAAGTGGCAGTTATGGACAGAAATTCTGACCCACCTAATTGAATTTCTGTTTTCTAGCCCCTTAATTTAAGATACAGATTTACAGGATTTCACTTTTCAAAACCCCTGACCAAGACATGGCCTAGCCCAAATAATCCAAGGTGATATCTATAGGAAAAGGAAATACTAGTCCAAAACTTCTGGGTAGGTTATTTTCCAGAACCCTTGGAATTCCAGTTTCAAACGAAACCAAAAGTAGAAAATATTTATGTTACCAAACTTACAACTAATCAACTTTGATTTCTTAGAACCGAAGTTCGTCTGGAGTATTCAGATGTGATGGTAAAGACTAATAGAGAGTGTACCGGCCTGATTCTTCCCTCCATTAATATTGACTGACACGTTAAAACAAAAAAACAACACACCAGCGCTTAATTAGTTTGAAATTGAATGTGATAGATGTCGACATTGTTGGAGGAGTAAGTAGGAAGTACCTCTGATCATCATCAGTGAGACCACCAGCACCGCCACCGGAGGACCTCCCGTAAGGGTAAGACACCATACCGGACTCGATCCTCCTGACATCCTCAAGGAGGATGTCATAATGCTGCTTCACCTCCTCAGCAGACTTGCCCCCGACCGCCCTGGCGATGTTCTGCCAGCGGTCGGGGGTGTCCTTGTCGTACACCGCCAGAGCCCTCTCGAAGAGCTTGTTCTGCTTCTGGGTCCACGACGACGACCGCATCGAACTGGAAGCCATTGTATTATAAATTAAGGAACTGATTGCTTGATTAACCGAATTTGGTGGTTAAGAAGATTGATTGGTATGGGATGATGGAGTTGAGGTTTGGGTGTGGGTTTTATAGGGGAGGAAGGGAGTGCCAGTTGGATGTGGAATCGCATCTTCCTATTAACGGAAGGGAGTGGTGGTGGTTGTTAAGTCATTAGAGGGAGGAAGGAGACATATACATATACATACATGGGAACAAACCAAACCAAACCAAACCAAACCGGGATGTACGGCCTTGTCTTTCTAATAACTATCACTCCCCCTGTCTGTGTCTTCTCATTTCGTTTATTATTAATAAAACTTATAATTAGCATGTTTGTGTAATTAGTTAACACACGAATTTCAATTTCATGTGCCAATGGATGTAAAATTTGGTTCAATACCTACCAAATCTGAACGTACTGACCAAACGGAATATGTATGTTGGTTCAATACCAACTCAAACGTAGTATATTAACCGAGACCAGGTTTTTGACGATTGAGAAACTATGATAGAATTCAAATGTCTACACTCATTTTTGTTGATTTGATAATCTACTTACATTGCATATGCCATGTTTTTGGATGTTTTTACCCAAAAGTCAAAAACTCTCAACCCAAAATATAATGTTCTAGACAAAAAAGTGAAGAGATGCCCGCTTCAAAAATATTTCGAACTGTAAGAAACTATCCACTTTTGAAATGTAGCTTTTGGAACACTCTAACTCAAAGGTTGTGTGACACAAGCGGACCCTTAAAAAGAGATGGGTTGGGTTGATGATGCTGAGGCCACGCCACGACTGCCATTGACGCTGAGGTGGGGACAAGAAACTCGAACATGGATGCTAGGTTGTACAACTATATAAGGCCCATGGCACCATTCACGGGTAGGCAACCTCTATCGATTCTTGAAGCTGAAGGTCTTATCTACCCAATTGTTTTTCTTTCACCCCTATAATTTTGCTGGGCAATAGACCTTATATATGGTTTAAGGAATTTCAGCTTTTTAGGGGTCACAAACTTTTGTAAGAGGACCCAACATTTTGATGGATCTGATTGTGACTCACGTACGGTTGGATCCCCATCTTAATTTAATATAATTACCAAATTTCTCAACAACAAAAAAATCGATTGTGACTTTGTGAGTAAGGATTGTGAATTAGGCAAATATACATTTGTTCAATTACTTGCAATTAACTAATTGGCTTGTTATGGTGTACTTCTAGCTTGGGGCTTCCCACAATGAACTCTAATTGTTGTAAGTTGTCAAAGCATGAGCAAAAGCTAAACATGGAGGTCTTCATGCAAGTGTGCTCTAATAGAAAATATACAGCTCGCAATCTAAGAAAGTTTACTTTCATGTAGTGCCAAGTGGAATCACAAAGTTTGTTCCCTCTTTCACCTAAATGTTCCTCTGTCTCGTTCAATCTAGAAACTCAAACCAGTTGCATCTTTTTAGACAGTGAGCGAAAATTTTCCTGCAAATATGAGTAGTCATTTGGCAAAACAACTCAACCATATTAAGGTGTGGTTAGTTTCTAGGAAATTTTCAATAAAGTAGAGAATTTGACTATTATGAAACTGACATGTATACTACTCACATGACAGAAGCTTTGTAACTTGGAAAGTTGCACTTCTAGAAAATTATTTCATTTTAATTTCATCATTTACTTAAGTAGTCAATTGAAGTTTTGAAACTAAAATTCTCTTTTAGACACCACTTTGCAGACTAATAATATCTAAGGAAGTCACTTGCTAAAAGAAATTCTCGGAAAGATAGGAAAATTATCATATATCTAAAAGTTTGACCCAGAATCTCAAAATCCAATTTTTTTCCATAAAACAATTGCACGAAAGTAGTTTTGACTTGTAGTTCATCTCAAGAAAACCAAACACGATTACACGAGGAAGAGTAAATTCCCAAGAATATATGCTGAAGGGATGTTTTCAAGTTTTAAGAAGAGCTGTTAGTGTTTAGATGCAAAATATTGATTAAAAAAATAGATATTTCATGCTTAGTGTAAGAACCATAAGATAATGAATTTTTTCTCGAATATCAAACAAAAATTTGTGATGGTGAATCAAACTTTAATCATGGGTATCAAACTATCAATGGCCAATCACCTGACTTCAATAGTGTGGAATCCTCTTGAAAAAGGAGAGTATCGAATCATTGGATAGGAATAAATTTTAAAAAAGGCGCATTACGTAATAAGACATAACTGAGATTATGATTGTGATGTTCCAATTTTGAAAGGTTCCATGGATTACGTCTGTGATATCAATTTGGAGTTCGGATAAAATTTCATCAACAGTAGTCACGCAAATAGTTCATATACTTATTTTGCGAATAAGGGCATTTTATAAATAAATAAATGGTGTTTTGAGATGGAAATAATAAAAAAACTACCCTCTTCAACTATTTCAAAGTCACAAACAGAAGTACAAAGGTGTGTGCTTGACACGTTTTAAAGTTCAAAAAAACAAAATAAAATTGAAGCATAATTGGGAAGAGGATAAATTAAGGAAACTTCAATTAACCTTAAATTATCATTGAAAAATTTAGGTAGTTTATTAAGGCACAATGAGTCTTTCGTGGTAAATGTCAAAAATTTAATTCTTAGCACTACATGTCTAATAAGAGAAAGGATCAACTACTCTTAAAATTAAGTGACATCAAATAATCCTTGTTGATCGCTTAAAATTTAAACTCCTAATGCCAAGATTGACGGTGATGCCAAGATTGAAACCTGAAGAACCAACTACAAGTGCCGATTTGTGTCCATACCCACAAACAAAGCAAATGTACAAACTTTAAAGATTGTGAATAGGATTGTAAATGGGTCAGCTTTGACTTGCCGCCTAATACGCGGGTTGCAGGTAAATAAAAACTACTCGCCATCCGCATAACCAATAACTCATATCTACATTTTCCTTGTATTTAGCTTTAATTTTTTTGTATTTAGCTTTAAAAACATACATTATTGATTATTTTTTTCTTGATTGCTTGTATCTATCTTTGATTAAAATGAAAAATGATAAGAAAAATGGAATGATTTTTTGTATATAGTTTTGATCAAAGAATAACCTGACCCGCCTAGACCATCCTTAGGCGAGCGGGTAACGAGTTTGTCCCGCCCCGCTTACCAGATTAACTAAGATGAGATGGGTAGCGGTGGGGCAAAACTTCGCCCCGCTTACACCCCTAGTTCTGAAGAGATTTGGGGGGGGGGGGGGGGGGGGGGGGGTTGGGCAACTTGAATTTGGGGGAATATGAGGGAAATGAAAGTAGATTCCGGTTGACTCCGAAAAAAGAATTGTTTGTGCATTGTGGAGAATCCATACCCACTTTTCGTCCGATTTCGTGGCGTATACAAAGTTTTCTTTGAGTTTTTCTCACCATGTTACGTCAGAAAGCAACAAAAACTGAATTTTTTCGGTCGATTGTCAACCATTCGGTCAATGGAAATAATTTTAACAGACGACCGAACACATTTTGGTCCACCAAAATTCGTAACTAGAATGACCAGTTTAGACGATCGAAATTAGTTCGGTCGACCATTAACGTTCGCTCAGAGAAATCACTGGAATTCTAATTTCGGTCGACCGAAACTAGTTCAAACATGCACAAACAACAGACTCAGTCAATGAGAAACTGTTTTCCACTGTATTATGTTTTCCTCTGTTTTCCGATTGACTCTGAAAATCATTTTTCGGTACTTTCCGCGCCACTAACACCCCTAGATGTGTTTGGAATGCAAGCTAAAAATCCAACTTGGATTTGGCGATTAGCTTTGATGGGACGCACGTTTGGATCTTTGAGTCGGCAAGGAATTCGGCAATGTTTAAATGCTCAAACAAAGCATACAACAAATAAACAAGAAACCATGTGACATATAATTTTTAAGTGAAAAATCATTGCGGAAAAAACCACGACTACCGCACATTGTCTAATCCACCTTATCTTCAAAAGGTTGTATCATATGGAAACGAGAGATGAGTATTTATAGAAAATCCTACAAAATCCTAATATTGGTGCAATATGCAACGTACATCAAGTTACAAATAAATACGTAAACGAATCAACTTCGGAATGTATACTTGGATCTCCGAAATAAATTAAATTTCCCTGCGAACTCAGACACTCATTCCTTGCATGCCACCATCCGCGTTCACCGATCAGACCCCACATAATAGAATCCAAACTAAAGTATATGCCTGAAGGCATCCCTTAACGGGGTTTTTTGCCCCCCATGACCCGGTCAGGTCAAATATGACCGGGTCATCCCTCCCTTAATGGGGGAGATGACCTGGTCATCTTCGACCAGGTCATTGACTCAGGCATTGAAACGCCCGGGTGGACGACCCGGAATACCGGGTCGTCAAATAAAAAATTATTAAATTTTTTTTTGTTTTGATTTTTAGAATTTTTTGTTTTAGTTTTGTTTAATTTTTTTTGAAAATACATTTTATAATTGTTTATATTTTTTTTAATTTTTTTTAATTTTACCAAGATAGACTCCGAAATGATGTGGAGAAGAGAGATAGGTTGTTGTGGGTTGTGTTGGGTTGTGGTTAAAAAGTGAATAGTGTAGGAAAGAGAAGAATGTGGGTTAAGGAAAGAGAAAACTGATGTGGAAGAGAGAAAACTGATTTTGAAGAGAGAGAGCTGATGACCAGGTCATCCAGGTCATGGTTAGTGATGGTCTGAGCGATCTAATTACCGTATTAGGTGTTGAGATGGTCTCATTTGTATGGATTCGTGAAAATGTCGATACTTTGGATTTTGAGATTTCATTTAATTTGTAAGGGTTATTGTGCATTGAGGGACCCTATTGTTTGGATTTTTGACCCATTCTCGACTTCCTGAATTTTCCTAAGAAATTTCAATCACATGGCCTAAAGTTCTGGAAATCGTCCCTATATCTAACCAAATTTATCACACACACGTGCACACGAATTACTTGATGAATAGGTGCATGCTAGTGGTTGATTTGCTAGCTAGCGACGTGATAATCATTGTTTGCACGGTATTGAGGTGGGTCTTTGTAACGTAGAATAGTCCACAGGGTGTTACATATTTATGTCAAAACTTTGAGAAACATGAGGATTGTGTTAGGTGAAGGAGATCAAAAGGTTAAGTTAAATGTCATGACCAAACGTGGCCGATGGTGATACAGAAGTTTTGGATATTTTCTTGCAGCAGTTCTACGTGACATGTTATAGTTAGCCCACAAGCACTGAATAACTATTATAATCATGTCTAATGAATGTAATTCCAACAATTTGCAAGTATCTTTTCTGGAAAAAAAGTATACTAATTAAACTTCAAGTAAACACTCTTATCAAAAGCCAACCCCATTGTGGCATTGTTCCATTCCTAAAAAAGCTCACAAACACGTACTCTTATAATAATAAAACGTATAAACGACCTATAACTTTCATTAATTAGTGACCGCCGACCCTAACTCGTGGCCACACAACCATCAAACTGAGTTAAGTCAAAGGCAGTAGAAACTTAAGTAGTCTGTAATTAATTAATTAATGTACCTTTCGTACGTACTATACTGGATAAGTAGAAGCAGTCCCTGTCAATGTGTACCGACCTTACTGATACTGCTACCATTACACCAACAAATATGTTCATTGTCGTATGTCAATTCCAAATCCCACTGGATTGCACTCCACAATCCAAAGCCATGGGAGAATCTGCAGTGCAAGATATGTTGCACCAGATCTACAGTAGATTCTTTTGGTTGGTACTGCAAGTCCTTTAAAAAGTTGAGTTTATTATTATTATTATTATTAGTGATCAGATTAATTTTAACTACAAGATTGTAGATTCACGTCTCACTCATCTCGATAGGTAACGAAGTTGGGAATTAACACCTCACACATCCACCCAGCTAGTAGTTGAACAAATCAAAATACACCGTAAGTGTGGTATTTTCATTAAGAATGCATATGTCACGACTAAGGATCTCCTAATTGAACCAACTCCAATTGATATTTATTCGTAATTCGAATGGAAATCTTAGGTGTGATTAATAATTACCCAATGGTTTGGTTTTATTTAATTCCACGTTCTCAATCTAGTTTTGTCCTCCTCAGCTTAATCATTCTGTGCGTGTATATATTGCAACATGGAATCCAAATTATCTAATACACATAGTCCATTGTTGATAATTAATGACAGTAACATCTATATCGAGTATCTTATCTTATGTCACAGTAGACTTTTATAATTGAAGTACAGTAACCTATATCTGTTGCATATCTTATCTTGTGTCCTCGTTTATGGAAAAGTTGTCATGCATGTCACTACTTTTTATTCGTGTGTCATGTGTATAGGAATTTTGCGCTATTTATTTCTTTGTTTCTTTGTCACTTGCATCTCGTGCTATTTGACACTTGCACAACTCCTTTTGTAACGTACCCGAAAACAGCGGAAAATTTAAACAATAATAAAGACCGTCAACGGTCAACATTGGGCACGTCACGGGAAACAAACCAACATATATAATATAAATATGATCCACGTGGAAGTCAAATATACAAACTGACTGTGATTACGACAAAAGCTATACAATATGTAATCACCTCAAAAGGAAGAGACTGACAACTACAGGATCTGATCTCGGGGGCACCGTCCTCGGTCACCACCTGACTCTAAACCTGCTCGCTACCTGAAATGCAAACAACAAACATGCCTGAGTTCCCTGCAGGAACCCCGTATACCAAGTCTCCTAAAAATATAAAAAGGAAATAAAGACAATGCAATACAACGCACATGATCATCCGCCTTGGGCCCACAATAATGCCCTCACCGCCTCCGCGGCACTGAACCACTCCTGCCACTAGGGTCAAGTCAGTCCACCGCTGCCTCACAAGGGTCAGTCGACACCACTGCTCCCCAAAAGTGCAGGAAGGAACCCCCGGTACACGCCGTACCCAAGGAGCGAGTCAGCCCGCCGAATACACAACTCGAGTCAGACGACAGCCACTGCTCCCCCAAGAGTCGCCTAGCGCGCACCCTGCCGGAACATCCTCGGCCTACCGCTAAACCCTCGCAAACTGCCCAAGGTTTACGGTACACATCCCTCACACCCCGCTCGGTAAGAGAGGAAAATGGTAGTACAATAATACGCCTTCGTCGAAGGTGAAATCCGTAGCTCTCAAAGCCGGTAATCAACCGTCGCCTCGGAGCCGGTAGTCGACCTGACATCGACGGCTCGCGTGTGGATAAATCCACCAACTTGCGGCAGATCGGTCAACCGCTAAAAGCACACCGGTCAACCGGTCCCCCACACAGTACACGGTACTGTACAAACAAGTCTACCGGTCGAACCACGCCAACCGAAATACCTACCAATTGGTCGAACAAAAGTCATCTAGCAGTCGACCGTTTGGAAGGTCTATGCTATACATTTTATATACATATATATCCTGTCGGTCGAACCAGGGTCCGTTCAACCGATAAGAATGCCTGCATGAATCCTGCCCACTGAATTCGGTCGACCGGAACTCTTCCGGTTAACCGGATCAACAAGCACTTCACTACAGGAAAACTGCACGCGGTCGGTCGACCGGATCCAGGCGGTCGACCGTTTAGATGGTCAACGCTCGAACCGACCTTGCGCAGTTCGGTCGACCGAGACACACACTCGGTCGGCCGAAGGCCTGTCTAACCTATCTACTGGGTTCGGTCGACCGAAACAACACCGGTCGACCGGCTAATGTAACCCTTTATTTTCCCGCTTAAATTTGGCATAACGGTCGACCGTCTCACAGACATCGTTCGACCGTTCCGGGAACAAAGTTAATATTTATAAATATCGGTCGACCGACCCAACTACCGGTCGACCGAACAATACATCTTCCCGCTGGACAGGCATCATTTAGACGCTGTTCGGTCGACCGAAACACCCAACGGTCGACCGAACCAGTCGTCTTCAACCTCCGTCCAGTAGGGTTTTCACCGGAGAAACGGCACCAACGCCGTCCTCTACACTCCCACACCTCTTGGGGAGTTAATATGAAGACTTGGCATACCTTTGGTCGAGTGAAGAAGCCTCCCGAGCTCCCTTCAACACCTCTTCTCTTCTTCTTCTCTTCTTCTTCTTCTTCTTCTTCTTTACTTCTTCTCTCCTCCTTCTTCTGCTCCGAATATCTCTCTCTCACTCTCTGGTAAAAGCAAAAGATGAAGAAAACGTTTGCAATTTATCTAACACTCCTATTTATACAAAAACCTAATCTTATCTTCAACTCACCTCCAAATCCTCCAATCCAAACAATCCACTTCATCCTCCACATGTCTAACACCTCCACCTCTTCATGCATGATTAATTAGGGTTAATTAGGTTTAGGTTAATTTAATTAGGGTGCTTAGATTAAGTTATTACACCTTTCATCAGATCCACTCTAGTGGATCTGCATGCCAGGATTAGATGATAATTTCTTATAAAATATTTAATTAGGGAAGTAACACAATAGAATTTCCCATTCATCACAATTCTCTTGATTTACTTTCTGTCGTTTGTGTTGGAATATTGAGTTTGGGCTAGGCCCATGAATAGCTCAATTGAAGAAATCCAATGTTGAGATGAAGATGAGAACTATTGCCCCATGTGCCATGTGCTCACCTCTACTTTTTAGTCCCACATTGGCAAAGCTAACAAGTTGAAGGATGTTGATAAACATACTATTCACTTGTCACTTTGTAGGTGGAAAGAGAGGAGGAGAGAAATCTCCACACACGCGCGTGCGCCCGTCCCGTCCCGGGTCGGGGCGTGGCGAGGCGAGGCGAGGCGAGGCGAGGCGAGACGAGACGAGACGAGACGTGGCAGCGGGGGATTTGGGGGAAATTAGAGGCTTTAGCCTCAGGGTGATGGGTGTATTTATTTTTGGACCTCAAGGTAATTGTTTTTGCAATTAAGTCCTTGACGGTTACAAGAATAAATACATATATATATATCATGACAGTTTCCTCCTAAATAATATACACGTTCTATTTCCCATCATCTCTACGGAAACCGTCCCTCTCCGGCGATTTCCTATCTCCGAATCCAAAGTTGTTCAACGTCTGATTCTTGCGAGGTTTCGCGCTGTTTTCGAGGTCCGTCGACTCCGGTGTGCGCCTGTTCGACGGTGAGACCGTTCTATCCTGGGAGAAAACCGGCAAACCATCAAACGCACTGGTATGTGGGCCGATATTTTCTCTGAGGCAAGTCGCCTTCCGACGGCTCGGTCTATGAGGTTGTTTCTGATTTAAGTTCCTTCGTTTCTTGTTTTCCTTTACATGTTTTTGTATGTTGGCTTTATCTGGATCCTTATGGAATATTTATTCGACATATGTAACCCATTGTATTACATGATCATATTTGTAATTGTATCAACAGTTTGGTTGTATTAATTTGTATTGCCCACCTGTATCAACAATCTCAGAGAAAATATTGTTAATTATGTCGTCTAATAATTCGTTTGCGCCAAAAGTGGACATGTCAGGCATGCCGGAAAAATTTTCCGGGCAGAATTTCAAACGTTGGCAACAACGTATGAAGATCTGGTTGACCGCTATTGGTTTAGTTGACGTAATTGAAAAGGCTTTCCCACTTTCTGAAACTGAAGATCCCCAAATCAAAGCAGCACAAGATCTGTGGATAGAGAAGGACAAATTATGTCGAGGTTGCATTCTGTTGGCTTTGTCCAACGTGCTCTTCGATGTTTATAGTTCGTCCTCCTCTGCTTCTGTGACTGCAAAAGATTTGTGGGATGAGTTGGATAAAAAATATAATACTGAGGACTTAGGTCATGAAAAGTATTATGTTGGAAAATTCCTGAAGTTTCAAATGGTGGAAAGCAAGTCAGTTATTGAACAAGCTCATCAGTTTATGATTCTAATCCATGGCTTAAAAGAGGCTGACATGAAGCTTCCTGAGAAGTTTCTGGTAATGTCAATCATTGAGAAGTTCCCTCGATCCTGGGAGGACTTCGGGATGTCTCTAAAGCATAGGATAGGAAAACTAACTATGGATGACCTCATGGTTGCTATTGCAATCGAGGAGGAACATCGGGGTGAAAAACCAGTGATGCCTGTAGAGTTCCAACCAAAGGCAAACGTATTAATTGGATCCTCATCTAAGTCAAATTTTAAAGGAAAACCACAACCTATTAATAAGACTAAACCCAAGGTCAAAATCCAGAAAAGGCCAACAAACAAACCATGTTGGAATTGTGGACAGGTTGGGCACTGGGCTAAGGATTGTCCATCCAAGAAAGCCAAACGCCAACAAGGTACCACTGAATCGACACCACATGTCAATGTATTGACTGAGGTGGATGAAACCAACAGTAAGTTTGTTTCTGTTAATCCTCATGTTTTTTCCATTTATGAACCACGTGAGTGGTTGGTTGACACTGGGGCTAATGTGCATGTATGTGCTGACAAGTCCATGTTTGTCTCTTACCAGCCTGTTGATCGTAGATCTGTAGCGATGGCCAATGGGAATGTTGCAAAGGTGCTTGGAATTGGACGTATCGACATGAAGTTACCTTCAGGACGAGTTCTTTCTCTGCACAGGACGCATCATGTGCCTGCTGTTCGTCGTAATATTATTAGTGGTCCGTGTCTGGTAGTTGAGGGTTATGAAGTAACATTTAAATGTAACAAAGTTGTGATTACTCTTTCTGGTACTTTTATTGGCAAGGGGTACTTGTCTTGTGGTGCCTTTTTAATTCATGTTGAACCTGCTTTTTATAATCGCAATGCTATTTCTGTTAAAGATGTGTCTTCTCCTGTTGTTTATTCCATTGAATCTGGTGATGTTTGGCATAAACGTTTAGGACATGTGAATTATCAATGTTTGAAAAGAATGATGAATTTAAATATGATCCCTAGGTATGCTATTGAGAATAAAAAATGTCAAGTGTGTGTACAAGCTAAACAACCGAAAAGACCGTTTCATTCTGTGACTAGAAATACTAGTATTTTAGATTTAGTACACACTGATACTTGTGAATTCAATGGCATGTTAACTAAGGATAAAAAGAAATATTTTATCACTTTCATTGATGATAGTTCAAAGTATTGCTATGTTTATCTTTTGAAAAGTAAAGATGAAGCGTTATCTAAGTTTCTTATTTTTAAGAATGAAGCAGAGACACAAACTGAAAAGAAACTTAAGAGGTTGAGATCTGATAGAGGTGATGAATATACGTCCAACCTGTTCGAACAAGTGTGTCAGGATTCTGGCATAGTTCATGAGGTGACGGCGCCGTATTCTCCACAATCTAACGGAATTGCTGAACGGAAAAATAGAACATTATCTGATATGATTAATGCATTATTAGAGAGTTCAGGATTACCCAAAAATATGTGGGGAGAAGCTTTGAATACGGCTTGCCATATTCTGAATAAAGTTCCTCAGAAACATAAGGAGGATAGTCCATTCGAACTATGGTGTGGTCGAAAACCTAGCCTTAAATATCTTAAAGTTTGGGGTTGTCTTGCAAAAGTGTTAATCCCTGAACATAAGAGGAAAAAACTTGGTCCCAAGACTGTTGATGCAATATTTATCGGATATGTGATTAATAGCTATGCGTACAGATTTTTGGTAATCAAGTCCGAGATATCTGGCATAGATGTTAACACAATTGTTGAATTTCGTGATGCCACATTTTTTGAGGATGTATTTCCCATGAAATCTGGAGTTCCTCAACAAGTTTCTTCTTCAGTTGATCCTTCTACGTCTGGTTCCATCCACGAACATGTGGAAAGGATGACAAATGTGGGGGCAGATTTGTCTATTACCAATTTTGACTCTTCTCAAACTCAAGTTGAAATTGAACCTAGAAAGAGCAAACGTTCTCGAATTGCCAAGGATTTTGGAAGTGATTTTATCACATACCACATCGAGGGTGATCCTAACACTTTCAAGGATGCTATGGCTTCATCTGAAGCAAAGCATTGGAAAGATGCAGTTAAGGTCGAGATGGACTCTATTGTCTCTAATGGGACATGGGAGTTGGTAAATCTTCCTCCAGGTTGTTCAACAATCGGATGTAAATGGATATTCAAAAAGAAATTAAAACCAGATGGTTCCATTGATAAGTATAAAGCCAGATTAGTTGCCAAAGGGTTTAAACAAAAGGAAGGAATAGACTATTTCGATACCTATTCTCCAGTGTCTCGTATGACTACTATCCGAGTGCTCTTGGCATTGGCGTCTGTATATGATTTTACAATCCATCAAATGGATGTAAAAACTGCTTTTCTTCATGGTGACCTTGAAGAAGAAATTTATATGGACCAACCTGAAGGATTTGTAGCTTCTGGAAACGAGAACAAAGTTTGTAAACTTGTTAAGTCTCTTTATGGACTTAAACAAGCCCCAAAAGCGTGGCATGAGAAATTTGACAAAATTATATTATCATTTGGATTCCAGGTTATTGATTCTGATAAATGTGTCTATTGCAAAGTTCAAAGTAATGCGTGTATTGCATTGTGTTTATATGTTGATGACATTTTACTGTTTGGATCTAATTTGAATATAATACATGAAACTAAGTCCTTCTTGTGTACTAAGTTTGAGATGAAGGATATGGGTGTTGCAAATGTGATCTTGGATATCAAACTGACTAGGTCAGTTGATGGTATTTCCATATCTCAATCTCACTATGTTGAGAAGATTCTTGAGAGATTTGGCTATACGAATTGTAGATCTGTGAAAACCCCATATGATTCATCAAAACCTTTGTACAAGAACAAGAGTGGTGTTCCAGTTTCACAACTGAGATATTCTCAGATTATAGGTAGTTTGATGTATCTTGCAAATTGCACACGACCAGATATTTCATTCTCGGTGAGCAAACTTAGTAGATACACAAGTTGTCCTGATCGTACTCACTGGGAGGCGTTGGATAGAGTACTTAAGTACTTGAAGGGTACTTCTACCCTTGAGCTGCATTATGGGAAATTCCCAGCTGTACTAGAAGGGTACAATGATGCAAGCTGGATAGCCAAAAACTCTGGGAGTAACGGTGTTACAGGGTATGTTTTTACTCTGGGTGGAGGCGCAATCTCCTGGAGGTCTACAAAACAGACCATATTGTCTCGATCTACATTTGAGGCTGAACTTTGTGCTTTGGATACAAGTGGAATGGAAGCTGAATGGCTGAAAGGACTCCTTTCTGAATTGCCAATGACTAGCAAACTAGTTCCTGCAATATCTGTACATTGTGATAGTATGACTACTATTGCAAAGTTAAGAAGCTCAAAGTATAACCACAAACAAAGGAGACACATCCAAGTCAGACTGAAGTCTGTAAGGGAATTGATCTCGGAAAGGGTGATAGCTGTTGATTTTGTTGGTACCAAAGACAATACAGCTGATCCTTTCACCAAAGGACTTGATCTAGCTCAAGTTCTGAAATCCAAGTTGGGGATGGGACTGAGACCCATTACATGACTCATCTAGAATGGCAACCCAACCAATCTGAGTGGAGATCCCACGAAGTTTGTTCAATGCGGTAATAACAAGTTCTTGAGTGAGTCAAGTGCAACTCATTGGTGATACATTGTAGGTCATACATTGTATCTGTGTCAATACCCCAAAGAATGGATATGTTGCTGAAACTGCAAGTTTAGTAAGAGTGTAGACTCTGAATGGGTTCAAGTCTTTGAGACAAGATGTTAGCAGTGCATCTTTGAAGAAGCCCAACTATGTGAATGCAATTGTGTGGCCGCAATTAGAGGAATGGGGGTCATTCCTTGAAAGCATTCATGAAACAGGATACGGATGCATGGCCGTAAAGCATCAACCCTGTAGATTGCAGCATAACCTGCTTAGTGTTGTTCTCAATGGACATCTCCACACAAAAGGTTCAAGTTCAAGACTTCGTTTCACTTAGTTCCTGTGGGGGTAAAGTTGAAGGACTCAGGTCGTGGTTCAAACCCGAAAGGTACCATTACTGAAAGCACTAGGCTGCAAGGTTTGGTCGCTCGATCAACAATGGATTTGTGGGGGACTGTTGGAATATTGAGTTTGGGCTAGGCCCATGAATAGCTCAATTGAAGAAATCCAATGTTGAGATGAAGATGAGAACTATTGCCCCATGTGCCATGTGCTCACCTCTACTTTTTAGTCCCACATTGGCAAAGCTAACAAGTTGAAGGATGTTGATAAACATACTATTCACTTGTCACTTTGTAGGTGGAAAGAGAGGAGGAGAGAATTCTCCACACACGCGCGCGCCCGTCCCGGTCCGGGTCGGGGCGTGGCGTGGCGTGGCGTGGCGAGGCGAGGCGAGGCGAGGCGAGACGAGACGAGACGAGACGTGGCAGCGGGGGATTTGGGGGAAATTAGAGGCTTTAGCCTCAGGGTGATGGGTGTATTTATTTTTGGATCTCAAGGTAATTGTTTTTGCAATTAAGTCCTTGACGGTTACAAGAATAAATACATATATATATCATGACAGTTTCCTCCTAAATAATATACACGTTCTATTTCCCATCATCTCTACGGAAACCGTCCCTCTCCGGCGATTTCCTATCTCCGAATCCAAAGTTGTTCAACGTCTGCTTCTTGCGAGGTTTCGCGCTGTTTTCGAGGCCCGTCGACTCCGGTGTGCGCTTGTTCGACGGTGAGACCGTTCTATCCTGGGAGAAAACCGGCAAACCATCAAACGCACTGGTATGTGGGCCGATATTTTCTCTGAGGCAAGTCGCCTTCCGACGGCTCGGTCTATGAGGTTGTTTCTGATTCAAGTTCCTTCGTTTCTTGTTTTCCTTTACATGTTTTTGTATGTTGGCTTTATCTGGATCCTTATGGAATATTTATTCGACATATGTAACCCACTGTATTACATGATCATATTTGTAATTGTATCAACAGTTTGGTTGTATTAATTTGTATTGCCCACCTGTGTCCACTCTGCAGTATGGTATTGGCTTGCACCGCTGGAAAATATGGTTTTCACGTCGATATTTTGGCTAATATCACACCGATTGTACTATTCCAATACACCGACATAATAAAAGAGACATAAAAAGAAGGACAATACCACATCGGTTTAATAACCAACGTGACACATGTGGTATATCACGTTGATTGTAACCGAACCGACGTGATACACTTGGTATATCATGTCAGTTCTCCCAGAATCGATGTGATATACCACATATTTATCACGTAAATACGAGATATATCACGTCGGTTCTTCACTGACGTGTCAAGGTCGTTTCACGTCGGTTACTGAATACCCAACGTGTCATGGGGATGTTATTATGTATTATTCCAACAGTGTTGCTAACGTACGTAGTGTTAATCTACTCCTCCTAAAAGTAATCTTACGAAATTTGTTTTTTCCTACACAAGTTAAATTACAATTTACAAATGTTGTTCTTCGTAGGCATTGCACGTAGACTTTAATTTAGCATGACATTACCAACAAAATATTTTGTGCGACATATAAAAAAGCATAACGATTATGTCGTACATAATGTAACGAGAACTGTGGTTAAAAGGAAACATGTAGGGGATGATGGTCTACATTAGTTTTATTTTTTGCAAGTATACATAATCGAACCCAAGCTCGAGTTCGTTTGCAAAGGTCCTCACAGAATCACCACCACTCGAATTGCGATATGTATAGGTTTCCTTTGGTCTTTGCTTAGACAAATATGTGTACGCACCCTACTTACTAATGATAGCATAATTATTAGTCGAACATTCTTCTTCTTTTTAAAAGCATTTTATGTGTTACGTTCTGACTTGATGTTCATAACCTAGTGAGCTCATTTGAACTGAAGCTGAGTTTGTATTTCGAGAGTGGCCCATTGGTTCCTTTCATAGCTTATAGATGGTTACAAAAAATTGCGGGCATCATTAACTCATATGATACTACGAGTGGCGCGCGCACCTTGATTGTAGAGAAGTCCTCCTTTAAAAGTAAAATTGTGTTGTATTGGATGCATTTGAACAATAACTTATGAAGAAATTCTAACGTGCAACCATAAGCATCAATCATTAGTTTATACAAACAGAAATTTATTGTACTTAGATCGTAATGATGGATAATCTTTTCCTTTAAAAAATATTGAATAGAAAAGAAAAAAGAAGACTATGTACAAAGATTAAAAAATAACCATGAAATAAATAATGGATTACCGTCACTGAGAATTTTTGAATTTAAAAATCTCAAAGCTTTCAGCAAGTTGGTGAATGGTCATGGAACTTGTAATTTTCATGGATAGGACCTAGGAACCTTACGCTTCGGTGGGGAAACTGGATTCTCCTGAACTGATTCCTTTTTTAAAAATTCGTCAACATCTTCCAAGCTGAAAGAGATTCATAGTAAATATGAGTCATCTTAGGATATAAATTAGTTGGTAAGTTGCCAAAATAACTTATCTGTTTCGCTTCGTGCTCCACCAAAATATCTCACCAATTGTTATAAAACTTTTAGAATTATTCTTTTCCACGTATTTAACTTAACATACTATATGTATGTTGGAACGTCAGGTAGTATTTAAACTGATCAAGAATATTACTTTTACGTATAACTGATTATTAATTTCAAATAGCTGACACCATCAATGTAGAAAAGAGTAGGGCAATTAATTTAATCTAGTACTAAGAATGAGATCTTTGTAATCTTAAGAACTTTAGGACTTACTTCGTCATTAACTGGTAGATTATTTTCATATTTTCATACAAACCGATTACTCTTTTCTTGTGTAACATGTTGGACTCAAATTACAGCTATCGGTCCGGCAGTCGGTTGAAAACGATATATACTTGTCGACGTACAATATCTTGTTGACAAGTGTGAAAGGAGGTTTGGATTAAAAGTGGAAAGCTATTGCACCTCCTCGAGTCCTCAGCTTGTGAAATTGGAACTATGTGGCAAACTTTTGTCCATGTAAAGGAACTGCATTAAGCAGCGTCAGGAATCAATGCAACAAGTAAAAGTCATGAAGATGCAAATTAAATTCCTAGTGATGGTTTGGAATCCTTATCAACATTACCATCAGCAGCACTCCTGCCAACTCCATCTCAAGTAAAGACTAAAAGATGCAGTGGAATGTGGATTCTTACCTTTTTTTCTCCAAAGGATGCAATCCTTTTGGGTCAAAGGTGATGTCTCCTATGCAACTTGCAGGAATCAATGGTAAGATTGCAATTAATTTATTTGGATTTGGATTTCGTTTTTTTTCATTCCTTTCAACATTTCTATGTATTCTCAAGCATGCAATAGTAACTCGTTATCGTGACATAATGTCTATATACTACTAAACTAATAGTAGTTTACTATGTTATTCTTATATCATGCACGCTAGATATTTACGATGTGGAGCATCTGAGAGAAGGGAGACTAGCTAAAGAAAACTAAGGATCATATTCATGGAAAACGCATTAATTTCTTTTAACCACACTTGGTTTATATTTGGAGGAAAAATTTAATCCCACTTGGTTGTGAGACCCGGCCATAACATTATTCTTCATGTATATAGTGCCGACTTTGATTGGATTACTGGTACGTAGTTCAAAATTGGCCTGCTCCATTTCTTATAGTGATCATATTAATTGTGGTTTTAACTCTTTTTTTTGGGTAGGTTATAACTCTATCACGTAAGTAATTTCCATTTACCAATGTATCCATGGAAGTTATTAACCTAGCTATACCGATCTAGTAATTAACAACCGCCAATCAGCATGCATTATAATTATATGAGCACATATATTGTACGTATTAAGTTTGACAAGCATACGTAGCACCATGTTGCTAAAATATACAGTACTCTAATTACCACATATTCCACAGCAAAGCAGGAAAGAAAGAAATACATTATTAATTAGGGTGAATTGGGTTTGTACACCTGGTTTGGAACCAAATTGGCTGTGTGGACCCGTATTTTTGATAATTAGTCATGTGCACCTTAGATCTCAAATTACCTCACTCATTTAAATTTTGCACATTGTACCTTTTAAATTTTGTTAATAACATTTTTTGTTAAAAAATTGCGCATTATACATTATAAATTTTGCTAATAACATTTTCTATTATTAACTTTTGTTAATTACACCTTATAAATTTTACTACTAATATTTTCTATTAGAAATTTTTGCTATTACACCTTATAAATTTTGCAAATAACTCTATCTTTCTGACTCTCTTCTTCTCACTCCTCTCTCCAGCGTTCTCTCTCAATCTCTTCTTCCCTCTCATCTCTCTTACGTTCACTCTTCACTCTCTCATTCTCGTCACACACACACTCTCTAACTCTCTTCTTTCACTCCTCTCTCTCAAACTCTCTCATTCTCCTCACTATCTCTCTCTAAGTGGATGGAAAGCTCTGCAACCCCACGTGATGAGAAGTTAGAGCCTAAAAAGGAGCCCAAAAAAGATTTTCCAAACCAAAATACCCACTCTCATCCATCCCAATCACTCAAGTTCAACCAAATCTCTGCAGCAGCTCTGGCGGAGGAACTATTGAACCCATCAAGCTTGCGTCCCCTGTTAGTAAACAAGATCTAATTTGGACAAGTTATTTGGTGGAGGAGAAGGAGATTACAAGATGTAACACACAAAACTCTTTTTTTTCTTTCACTTTACTTCACCTCACACCCTTCAACTTACATCAACCCTCTATTTATAATGAGGGAATTAAATGACTTACACAATATTCTAGACTCACATTAACTCAACACAACTTACTAAACAACAACCCACACAACTTCCTAAACATCATTTACTTCTCACAACTTACTAAACAACAACCCACACAACTTCCTAAACAACATTTACTTCTCACAATTTACTAAACAAACCACACAACTTCCTAAACAACATTTACTTCTCACAACTTACTAAACAACTCACACATAATTACTTCATCTAGAAACTCCCAATCATTTACTTTTAATCTCTTTAATAATTTGAGGTTATTTCAACATCTCCTAACATAGTCGCGACCTTCCCAGTGGTCTACATCGACAACAAGACATGCCTGCGGATTCGACGTCCCCGGCATGGGTTAAAACGTGAGCTTTAAGCAAAAGCAAGTCTTTATCTCCGGGCTGGTGAGTCAGAAGTCGATCCATGACCTCCTCCTACTCGGAGAGCTTACTTTCCTTGATCTTCGTCTCCATGAGCCCCTAAAGCACCTCCACCTCTTTCGAGTCGACTGGGCTAGGGTTAGGGTTTTGGGGGCTTTGCTCGACAGCAAGGGAGTGAGGGGTGGTTGAGGTGAACGGAGGAGATGGAGGCACCAATGACGAGGGCAACGATGACGGCTTTGATGAGGGATTTGGTGGATTCAATGAGAGGTCAGGGAGGGGTATGAGAGGAGGATTGACAAAGGAGGGTGCAGGGGTGAGAAAGGATGATTTGTGGGAAGAGAGAATGACAGAGTGTGGAGAGAGAAATTAGTAGTGAGGAGTGAGAAGAAAGAGTCAGAGAGAGTTATTAGCATTACAAGGTGTAATTAGTAAAATTTTCTAATAAAAAATGTTATTAACAACATTTATAAGCTATAATGTTCAAATTTTCTAATAGAAATGTTATTAGCAAAATTTATAAGGTGTAGTGTGATGAAATTTCTAACAGAAAATGTTATTAGAAAAATTTATAAGATGTAATGTACGAATTTTCTAATAGAAAATGTTATTAGTACAATTTATATGGTGTAATGTGCAAAATTTCTAACAGAAAATATTATTAGCAAAATTTAATGTGCAAAATTTCTAACAGAACCAAGTATGTGCCACAAACGGTAGATCTGTATACAAATAAGCAATTTGAGATCCAAGATGCATATGACTAATTATAAAAAACATGAGGGCACGCGACCATTTTAGTTACAAAGCATGTGTAGAAACCCAATTCACCCTATTAATTAAGTGTTTAGTGGATAGTGCACATGTGGGTTTGGATCCCTCGGAATAAGATACCAACGCCAAAATTGATTGATTCATTATTTAGAGAAATGTTGAAAAGATATAGAATATAATCGGAGAAAAAAATCTGAGCGTGGGAAAAGTAAACAATAACTTCATCCTCTTTTGCGATAAGATACGAAGATCTTCCAAAAAACAAAAAAAAGTGGTCGGCTTTAGCATTGGACTGTTGGTGAACATAAATCCACATTTCACCACACGCTCGAATCTTTGGTGCTTGGCCTCCAAAGTCGAAGGAAGAATATGCTTCCTTCTGGTATTGTTCTCTCCTTCCTTTGAATTGTTCTGTGTTTAATACACGTATTTTCTTCGAAGCAGTATATTTTACTTCAATCTAGTTACTCAACTCGAATTCAGCTAAAAAATAAATCCCACCTCTCAAAAACAACAACTGAGAATAGACAACTTACTCCGCGTGAGCTGACTTGTTAATAACAAGGTAAGCCTAAGCAAGGAGCGTCAGCTCGGCTTGGTTGGTTTATATTAAAGTGTCATTGAACACAAAACTAATTGGTCTTCAGTGTAATATCCAATAACTTGTAACCCAAAATAATGTTCACAAATTCTCCAAAGGAAACTATTATCTAACAGTTTACACTCGAATTTTCTTGTGTTCATAAAAGAGCCTTACTTTACTTTGGTTGTAACTTTCGGCATATTTGGGTTTCGATTATAATCTTGAAAGTGCTAATGGAAGTGAAAGTAAGTTCTCTAGTGTGTTTTTTAATGATAAGATTATCACGTTATTCTTCTTAGTGACAAGGGACGGTCCGTAAATAGGTTCACAACTCTCTGAATTCTTTTGACATGATGGCTCTTTGGAATTTGAGTCCACTTTGAATCAAAACGAGGATCGAACATGAGGATAGGATTTCTCAGTGATTTGGTAAAATGGGAACTACTGCAAACATGAAGCAAGAAGATAATGAAAATATGCAGCTAATTAGCAGGTATTTAATGCAATTAACCTTTTAAATGGGATTAATTTATTGTATTGTATTAAATATAGCTTAACACCCCCAAGTCATGTATAGTTTAGTTAGTTTTTTAAGTTTTAATATTTGCAACTGATTTCTTGGGCTATATCTCAAGTAACTTTGTTTTTAAAAGTCACTATTAGTGACTATTTTGGTAAAATAACACCATAACTCTAATCTACTAGTGGTGTTCCAAACACAAACATTTTGGTTTTGGATCAAACCTCTAACAAAATGCAAAAACCCCAATCCATAACCATTAAATTTACTCTCTTACCCTCACTATTCTTACAAAAGAATATTGTTTCAAATATAATTTACGACATTACGACGGGGATTCTTGGACTGCACAAGTCCTAAAAGAAAGCCAGCAGTTTGAACTACGTAGGCGCATTTTTAATGTTGACTAGGCTGGCCCAGCATTTATACGTTTACAGGCCCATCTGTTTATGTAATTAGATTGTTTTCTAAGTCTTCGCTTGACGATAGATTTCTGATGGCGGCGATTTTTCTTAAAATCTCCTGTTTGGAGAAAAATGATATTCAATTTTTTTATTTTATTTGGCTATTTAGATTTTGTTTGTTTAAAGATTACTAAAATTCATTTCAACCTAAAGCTGCCCTTTAATTAAATATATATATTATTTTTTTGCAAGTAATAGTGGATTTTTTTGTTACGTTTCTCTCCGTATTTATTCTCAACCCAAAAATCACAAACTACATCATTTAATCACGACACCAACTTTTACAAAATGAAAACATTAGAGATGAGTAAGTATATTAATCATCTTCCAAGAAATGACAACACATGAAGAATTTTAAATTTTAATTGTAAAACCAACTTTTATGACATTATTATTGGAATCGTCTCCAACATAAAAACAATCAACTAGTATCATATTACAAATACATTAAAAAATCTATATTTTTTGATGACATAATAATAGCAAGTTGTTAATAATTACGGAGAATGTGGAATGACTTGATTTGTTTGCACCATATAAATAGTTTAAAATTAGATAATATTAATATTGTGTTGTAATGTCGTAAATTATATTTGAAACAATATTCTTTTGTAAGAATAGTGAGGGTAAAAGAGTAAATTTAATGGGTATAAATCAAAAGGCAACCTCAAATTAGTTTTCTGGAGGAGAATGAAAATATGAATTGAGGGTTTCATTCATTTTTTCCGTTTGTTTTTCAAAATCTCTATTGATCATCCAAAAATCAAACAAACAAGTTGTTGCCAATTAATAGACCCTAAGTCTTATGGACAAACATGCATTCCAAGCCATTTTTTTCACTTTGGAAAAACAAACAAACACAGGAATAGAACAACACCATCTTGTTGGGAGTATAACCTATATGTAGTCAAAGCATAATGTCTACCAGTGCAGTTATCATGAATTTATAGAAATTATAAAGTATGATATACTACATCTCACCTAGGTCATTAAAAGGTGGTGAAAAAAATCAAATTTTCTTATGGACGTGCCTGAGTGGGTCGACTGTTTTGATGCAGAACGAGAGGGCAAAAAACATGCTTTTATTTTAAGAATGTTAGAGTTAATCATGTGTATTTTTTTAGTTAAATACTATGATAAGTAGTCACGGTATTTTGATATCTTTTAGGTGTACGTGTCTTCGCAAATTATCGTAAGCTCTTTATTATATCGGAAAACATGAAAACATGAATGAGTATTGAAGTGTGAGTATTCAATTCGAAATTAATTGATAATAAGTGGAAGAACCTTACAACTTAAATCTAGAAGAAAGTTCTTAAATTAACTAATGTGTGACTATTCTATAAAACTCATCTGCACACGTGGACGTCAACAAGAGTGAATGTGTCAAACTATTTGTTGATCATTTCAAGTTTTGATATCATATTGAAGTATGAGTATTCAATTTAAAATCAATTGATAATAAGTAAAATGACCTTACAAGTTATAATATGAAACAATTATCTAACAATAGGAAATGAAAATCTATTATTTGCTCTCAAACATGTTTATCCTTGTTCACGGTGGATTCCAAATTTTCTCTCTCGGATCAAAGTTCCAACCCACCTCTCCGGAAAGAGAAAACTCTTATTTGCCCTAAAACATGTATGATGTATTTATCCCTGTTCCTGGTGAATTCCAAAAGCACTCTATAGTGTATTTCAAATTTTATCTCTTCCCCGGAGCTCCAACCCCTAGTATGCTACTTACACTATTGTGAAGATAAAAGATAAAAAAGTAATATGATTCATGAGTAAGATTTCGCTTTTGAAATATAATCTTAATTGCGTTACTTAAAGCTATGAATATGATACCTTATTGTTTTTATGGGTATGAGTTATGTCCATCACTATCACCTGAAAATTTGGGTTTTAAAGATGGACAGTGGGGCCGTAATTTTTTTATTTAATAAAATAAAAACGAAAATTTCAAATTTTAAGAAAAAAAGAAAAACAATTCCAAAAATAATCGGATCGCGGTCCCCCGCCATATTTTTTTTTCTGTTTTCTGGTTTTGTTTTTTTCTTTTCTGTTTTTATTTTTTATTGTAATTATTTGTAATCTTTTTTAAATCTTTTTTTTTCAAAATATGTTTTCTAATTTATATTATTTTTCTAAATTTTTTAAAATTATTTTTAATTTTTCCAATAATCGACCTCCAAATCACGTCGATAACCCGGCGTATTGAAATGTTAGGGTATTTTATACAATAAAAAACAATTTTTTAGCCAGATTAATAAATTATTTAAAACTAAATATTAAACAAACACTAAACTAATTAAAACAAAAAATTGGAAACGTTATCAAAAATTAGTACGGTGTTGCAAATATTTTTGGAGTTCGATACAACAAAAAATTAAAAACACAATTATTTTTTTTTAAAAATAATAACAATTACAAAACATATTTTGAAAACAAATATAATAAAAAGATAGTTAAAACGATTTTAAAAAAATCAAAACATAAAACACTACGACTAAAATTCATGAGTTTTTAATTTTCTTTTATTGTGTTTTGATTTTATGTTTTTGATATTTTAAAATTTATTTTTAATCTGTTTTTTAATATATTTGTTTTTGAAAATAAGTCTTCTAATTCTTATTATTTTTAAAAAAAATATTTTCCAGAATCTACTTCCAAATCACGTGGATAACAAAGTGGGTTGAAAAATTCACTAATTTTTGTATAAAATAACATAATTTTTCACGTGGATCCCAATTGTTATTATTTTGATAACAAACAGAATATATATTTTTTTTGCTGAAAATTTCCATGGATCGTGGGATTTTTTTCTTCTGTTTTTCTTTTTATTTTAATTATTTGTAATCTTTTTTAAAAACTTTTTTTTTCAAAATATGTTTTATAATTGATATTATTTATTCAAAAAATTTAATTTTGTTTTTAATTTTTTCAAGAATCGACATCCAAATCTCGTCGATAACCCAGCGTTTATTGAATTGTTAGGGTATTTTATACAATATAAAAGCAAAATTTCTTAGTCAGAATAAAAAATTATTTACAACCGAATATTAAACAAACTATAAAACTAATTAAAACAAAATAATTGGTAACGTTGTTAAAAATTCGTAAGGTGTACACACATTATAAACATTTTGGAGTCGATACAGCAAAAAATTAAAAACACAATTAATTTTTTTTAAAAATTAAAAACAATTACAAAACATATTTTGAAATATATATATATATATATAAAAACATAGTTAAAATGATTTGTAAAAAAACAAAAACATAAAATCAAAAATAATAAAAGAAAATAAAAAAGTCCCTCATTTTAGTCGTAGTGTTTTATGTTTTGATTTTTTTAAAATCTTTTTAACTAAGTTTTTTATTATATTTGTTTTCAAAATATGTTTTGTAATTGTTATTATTTTTTAAATTTTTTTAATTATGTTTTTAATTTTTTGTTGTATCGACTTCCAAAAATATTTGCAATGTGTGTATACCCTACTAATTTTTGATAACGTTTCCAATTTTTTGTTTTAATTAGTTTTAGTGTTTATTTAATATTCAGTTGTAAATAATTTATTAATCTGGTTAAAAAATTGTTTTTTTATTGTATAAAATACCCTAACATTTCAATACGCCGGGTTATCGACGTGATTTGGAGGTCGATTATTGAAAAAATTTAAAATAATTTTAAAAAAATTAGAAAAATAATATAAATTAGAAAACATAGAAAAAAAGATTACAAATAATTACAATAAAAAATAAAAACAGAAAAGAAAAAAACAAAAACAGAAAACAGAAAGAATTTTTTTTTTGGCGGGGGACTGATCGCGGGTGTGACCCGCGATCCGTGCCTCCAGGGATCGCGGGTGACACCCGCGATCCGATTATTTTTGGAAAAAAAAAATTCTTTTCCTAAATTTGAAATTTTCGTTTTTCTTTTATTAAATAAAAAAATTACGGCCGTGGCGGGCCTATATTTATAGAAAAAGAATACCAATTTAGAAGATTTGGTCATTATGAAGGATCCACAAAAACCGCGTTGAATTTTTTTTAAAGGAGTAGAACTTATAGAAGAGCAAAGCCAAAACTCAAAGAATCATTTTCGGACTAGGGAAAAAAGTCCATACTTTGACCATTTTAAAGTTCATATAGTAGTCTTATATATAGATCACCACTTGGAACCATCTAACCACATCTCATCATACATAACATCCATAAAAAAATAAAGACGACATGAGCACCACAAATCACTTGACTTGAAGTATTAAACCACATGAATAAATTTGGAATTTTGTTTTCTTCTGGAGATGTTAATGAATATCTTTGACCACATCCCGTTCCGACATGTGGGGTGTCCTTCTCGGACCCCTCGACTTTGTTTGCTTCTTACGTTTTGTTCTTTATCGTATCTTCATCAATCCTTTTTCCATGCGCTGTTGTTTACTGATTTCGAGGGTGTGACTGAGAAGAGATAATATGATTGTTTGGCAGATTTCGAAGGATTTATTATTATTATTATTATAGTCAGGGATTCGTTCACACTTGACCTAATCTCGTCTCCCCGAATGGACGACCCATTTAAAAATTCAAACAGAAACTAAATCGGAGAATCTAAACTTAATTGAGATGGAAACCTGCCCAGAGGTGAAAGAGATATCAATTCGTTAAAAGTATGAGATTAATAGATTATCAACTCAATGGTGTTCAGACTATAGAACTCAAGATTTTACGATTCATGATAAGAATTTTGATGTTTTGAAGAGTAGAGACTATAACAATCCTTTGAGATTATAACAGTGTTTGAGATGATAACAATCCTTTCATGTACTCCCTTGAAGAAGAAGAAGAAGGAAAAAAAAATCCTTTCACGTAACCTCCTTCAATGGGCGAAAAATATTTTATCGTGAGTCCATTTTCATAGTCGATCATCTTCTACTCAACAAACCATTTCGAAGTAATTCCAAATGTTAGTTGACTATTACGCAAATATATTTGCTTGAATTTCTTGAATTTACCTAAGTGTGATTACTTGAATTGAATTGAATTTATCTTAAAAATGACTTAAATTTTGACAACTTTTATTTTAATCACACTTTTGAAGTCTTAGTCTTAATATTATTACTTGAATTTCTTTTAAAATCTTCAAAAATAAATAAATTCAAGTAATAATATTCTATTAAAATAAAAGAAATATCTAAATCTACCTAAGTGTGATTAAAATGATACCTTTTAAGTCATTTTATCATTTATCTTAATAATACCGCAAATTGAGAGTGTTGACCTCACCTTTTGAGAGTGTTGACGTCAACCGCCCACCATTGTCAAAAATCAATCCCTCTCCCGCAAACTCCAATCCGACTCCGTCCTCTCCCACCCAAAACCCTTCTCCCACCCTTCCTCCAATCCATATTTCTTTTCCGAATCCCAAAACTATCCTCTCCAACTGCCCAAAGGCGCCACCTTTCGTGTTTCCCCGAAAAAAAAACTCGGTCTTTGCCAAAAATATTTTCTGGGTAACCTTGATTTTGTCTGTTTTGTTGTTTTTCTTCCGAGTCTAAGGTGTAGAGTGATGGTTATGCCTTTTTTTGGTTTGTTCTGGTGTTAGATGTGTCTGTGGCTTTTCTAGGGTTCCGCCCATGTGTCGGCCTTTGGTGTGTTATTATCGCAAAGTTGCTGTTTTTATGCCAGATTTTTAATGGGTAATCTTTATTTGTTTTTCATGGTTTGTTTGTGTTTGTGTTCTTGATTTACTTTACTTTCAGTAGGTCAAGAAGTGAAGGTTTTTTGTTGTTTTGGCCTGAATTGATTGTTTAAATGGTTGGATTTCACTAGCTGTTGGTCTAGGTTTAGCGGCGTGGATTTGTAGGTTTACAAATAAATGAGGGTTGCTGCAGAATACAAGATTGGGATCAAATAATCACTTATCAGTTAAAGATTGCAGTAGAATGGTCACTTGACTGATTGTATACTGGCTGTTCTCAATGTTGTGGTTTTGGAGGGTTATTGTTTAATTTTGACTTTTAACCACGTTGACTTGTTTGTCACAGCAGAATGATAGACCGGAAGTGAATCACCTGTTTTGACTAAATTCCTGTGTTTCATTGCTCTGTAGAATTTCTTCTTCTACTAGCAATCATCACCTCTGTCATGCTTATGTATCAGTGAATACTTATTTAGATGTGCGTCATAGAATTGTTGTTGTTCATATGTTGCATTTGATAGTTAAGGTGCTCCTTGGAGTTTTGACGAATGCAGATCTTATTTTTCTGATTGCTACTATGCCGCATGTTTCTTTCCCCCGTTTTTGTGCACCCTCTGTTAGAATGAAAGATATGATTATATTATATTTTGATTTGCAGGTAAGAGAGTTGCTATTTATGGGGTACAATCCTGGAGAAATTTCCAGAGTGTCTGAGAAATGCCCAGTAAAGGTGGATAGCCATTCTCTAGATTAGGTTGTTTTTTTTAGTAAATTTCTGTGTTATAGGTATTGTGCCTGTTGCTTCTAGAGTGACTGAGAAATAATATGTTTGAATTCATCTGAATACATTTAATAACGTGTTTCTATTATCATCACAAATTCCCCTAAGGAATACTCTTTTGTTATCATTTCATACCCTCTGTTGATGCCATATTTCTGTTCATCAATGATCAGTCTGAAAATCTAAATTGTTTTTACGATGTCAGGTTCATAAGTCCATGTGCAAGGAGCTTATAGTAATAGTGGAGAAAGTTATATATCTGATTCCAAAAATGGAATCTGCTCGTCCAGGAGGCATGTCGGGTATGGCTGAACTTTGTTCTATAAACAACTTAGTTGGCAAAGCCAAGCAACTTATTCAGCACTGTGCTGACTCTAGCAAGCTCTATTTGGTATGCTCCTCTTGCATTCTTGTGCCTCACCATTTTCTTCCTAAGATAATGTTCTTTTATATTGGTCTTATAAATACAATTTCAGATTCATTTTAAATGATTATTTTCTGTTAATCTTAAATATAATACCAATCAATCTAAAGTTGTAAGTAAAATTGTCCATTGCTTCCTATGGTCATGTTTATTTCCAGCAGAGTAGAAGGTTCATTTTCTGTATTTTGATTGTAATGTCCAGTTAAAATAAGTCAGTAAACTGTCCAAACCACTAATTGTGAAATATCAAATGATCAATGACTTTCAGGTTATGGGTCAATCAGAAACAACCTCTCTGTTTTGTAAGATTCAATCACATATACTGCCAATGATGTTAGATCTCTGAAAAGCTTTCTATTGGTTTCAATATATTAGGGACAATGTTGTTTATTGATGCATTTGCAATTCCTTATCGATATCCATCCCATATCCTTAGAGAAAGTAGACTAGACGATCTTCTTTACGTATATTTGCTCCCTAGAAACTAATGTAGTCTTCCTGCTCAAATATCAACAAGGGCTTTGTGACCTAGATTTAGGTGTTTAGGTATAACATTTAAGCATTATAATGTTAGCTAGTTTGTGCGTTGGAATCCTAGAAGAATTTCAAAGCATAAGGTTTTACATCCTAAAGTTTCGGAACTAAGATTTTTTGTTTTTTGCAGAAACTGTTATATTTTTTGCCATGGGCCAACTTGAACTTGTGCGTCAAGTGATTCGTGGAATTCTTATGTATACATTCCAGTTTAATATATTCTAGTGGTCCACCAGGATTGCACCCCATAAATAACAATTAAGTTAGATGAAACAATTGACATGAAACTGCTATTCCAATGGCACAAATACCACCTTCTTTTTATAACTTTAATGGATGGAATGGTTGATTACGAGTTTCTTTCTTTGGTAAGTTATTCTTTAGAGGAGTGTATCAAGTCCCAACTCGCAACAGTTATCTTGTCAGTATGACAGGATTGCTTGAAAATGTGGAAATATATGGGAGACGGTGATGCTTGAAATAAAAATCATGGGCCCAATTTTGTCATAAAAAATTAAGAATCATGATGACAGCAAAATGTTCAGCGTTCATTTCTCCTGGAGTTTACTTTTATATAGGTGGGGTGGGGGTCTTACATGATGTTTTCTGATTTCTTACTCCCTGCATTTTCATTATTTGAAGGTGGTAACTGGAGAGGCATCTGTTTCAAGATGTGAGAGAATAAGAGATGGTATGAGTAAGAGTTTGTGTTATATCCAGACAATGGTTCCAGAGCCATTATCTGGTCAGGTATTTCTTATATTTTCTTCTTTAGCTTGGTACCTATTACCATTACAAATTATTGGCTACATATATGAATGTGCTTGCATGGGGTTTCTTTGATATTATAAGGTGGTAACAGATGTAAGGTCATGTGTTTGAATTCATGTAATTATTGGCCATGATGTTTTTTTTGTTGTAACGCAAGTGGTGCGCACACCATCTGAGCACGAAGCGGGAAATTGTGAACAGTCCCATGAAGTATAAGTTAATCTCTAATTACATTTGTTCTGATCCGATGCATTTTTAGAGATATTGATCTAACAATCTTATTCTTAATTCCTCGTAGTCATATGTATAATGATGGCATGGTGTGAGAATAGTCCCATTTTATGGGATTTGAGGAAGTCCCTTGGGGTTTTAAGCCATTTAGATCTCTCACCTAGAAGCTCACATTTTGGTTGATGATTCCCACCTGTCCCTGTTTCAGCACATGGGTTTTTTATCCTTTGATTTTATTCGGATTATATTGGTCACTTACTTTTGGTTTTTAATTTTCCAGATTGTATGTACTATTACTTCTCTTGGAGATGTCAAATTTGTTATGGATTTTCCTGATGAGGAGTCCGGCAAGGCACTACTATCGTTGCTTAGACAGACTGATGTAGCTGAGGAGGCAGAATTTAAGGCTTTTCAAATTGCAGCTTCAAGGCTGCGTCTCACTTCTTCTAAAGAACTTCTGACGGAGAGAAGATGCATCCAGAAACTGATGGATAAATTCAGAAGCACCGATGCAAAAAAGGGTCGGATCCTGCATTATCTCATGTACCTTCTGAAAACATATGGAAAGCGAGTAACCCAGGTGACATCTGACCATGAAGAAAGTGCTTGTGAATTGCCGATTGAAAAAGATAGCGTTTGTGATTTAGATTTGTTGGTTAAGGAGAATCCGTCGTGTGATGTTAGTTTGAATGAAAATGTTGTGATGCATGTGGAGAATAGACTAAAAGAACTTCCTGAAAAGAAGGGTCTGCCTGATTCATCAGTTCAAGATATGATACCTGAAATTTTCAGGTGTCCCCTTTCATCTAAACTCATGTATGATCCTGTGATCATTACATCCGGTCAGACATACGAAAGAAGTTACATAGAGAAATGGTTCAACCAGGGCAACAGGACCTGCCCAAAGACAAAAGTCAGGTTGCAAAACCTTTGCATGATTCCAAATTCTTCAATGAAAGAACTTATAAGTGAATGGTGCCAAACACATGGTGTCAGCCATCCAGATGTCCAATTTGATGCATCATATTACTCTTCGGACTCTCTGAATTTCAGCACCACATCTAGTCTGAACAGTGTTTCAGGAGTTCTTCTAGGTAGCAAAAATATACGTTATATCCCTACAAGTAACACCGACAGCTGCGTATCAGTCTTCTCCCATGATAGTAGTTTTTCTGATTCCTCTCACTTTAAGGCTGTTGAGGAGGAGCCTGATGTTTGTACTCATACTCAGGTGTTCAAATGGAGTGATGATTATCAAACACATCATTCATTTTCAGGGTTTAGCTACGATTCATATATGAAATTTATCCTCAAGCTATCTGAACTTCAGTCGGAGCTCCGAAGTAAAGCGCTTGAAGACTTGAGATCTCTTTTGATAAAAGATGACAAAACTCGTTCATTGATGCTCTCTGATGATTTTGTAAAACCTCTCATGAGGTTTCTGAAGGATGCTTATGATTCGTCAGATGTGGGTGCACAGAAAACCGGATTGCAATTTATTTTGGCATTTGAAGGGGATGTTAGGTAAATGTTTTACTGGTATTTTCTACCTTTTGTATTAAGGAAGTTTCTTTTCCTTTCCTACTCTTTGGTCTTGTGGCTCTCTGTGATCCACCATTCAAGAAAAGAAGTAGAAATTCATTTAAGATCCTTATTTGTTCTGGTTATCATGCCACAAACAATTTTTAATATATGTATTATGTACTGGACATTGAACTTCTTTTGCTTCTTGGCACCTTTAGCTGAACAAGTTAGTGTGATTTGCAGCAAAAGAATGCCATTGTTGGATGGCGAGGTCTTTCACTTGTTGACGTGCTTCATGGATTCTGAATTTAAACTGGAAGCTTTGATGATCATCCGTATGTTGAGCAGTGACTGTAGGTCTAGTATTATGGCTTCGGACATCCCTCTTGTGATCATAAAAACACTGGAGTCTGGTGACCTTGAGTTCATGGATATTGCTTTGGATATTCTTTACCAGTTATCTTTTGTTGAAGTTGGATCTCAGATATCGCTGTTCAGATGTGTGTCCAAATTAGTTGCCCTTTTGAAGGAAAAGCAGCAAGCTGGGGCTTGTTTAAAGATTCTCCGGAACCTTTGTGAAACTGAAGAAGGTAGAGCTACAATCGCTGAGTCGGACAGTTGCCTTACAGATCTGGTGGAGCTTCTGGATGATGGTAGTCGGGACGAGCAATCGGATGCTGTCGCCATTCTTCTTTCTTTATGTTCTCACAGCTCAGAGTGCTGCAGCTTGCTCTCAGAGGATATTGTTCTATCTCTTGTTGACATCTCTGTCAACGGAAATATCCAGGGCAAAGAGGATGCCAAGCAGTTGCTCCAACTGTGGAAAGACCCCAAGACTCCTGACAGAAACAGTCATGATCACATGTCCTGCTCTGAATCCCAGCCGAGCTCTCACCATCAAATTACCGCTACCGAATTCTCAGAAGAACTTGGGGGAAAAAATCATACTGAAAGTGCTCCCTCTTTGGATGTTCACCTGGGTTCGCCTTCAGTAAGCAATACCACACCCAGCAAGAAAAGTACTACTTCTAGAGTATCTGGCTTTCTCAGAAGAAAAAAAAAGTACTTTTCATGGAAATCCGAGCCCTTGACTTCAGGTTGATCAGTTTGATGTTATAGTTTCCCATCCAAGCTGACCCTTTCTCTAGTAATTAACATCTTTCATTATTTGGTTGTTAACATATTTAATTGTGCATAAGGGGTAGTAGTGCTCTGAGTTTAGGCCCTCTCCTTTGATTCTTTTTGGTGCAGAGTGTTTTGTCTTGTAAGATGCACTCAAAATTGGCTTGTATATTTTGTTAATGTCTTGATGATTGTACAGAGCCGTTTGTATACTAATGTTTGCTTTGTTTATTTCTTCTTGTTAGAGAACATGTTAGTGGAAATTAATACATATTCAAAAGTGATAACCTGAAGAAATGTGGAGCCTTTTGTGGTTTTTGATCAAATGAGATATAGCATTTTGGAGTAGTTGTGGTGGTATACTATTGTTGTGATATCAGTAGTTGAAAAGTATTACCAGCAGTGGTCAAGTACTGAAGCTTACTGAAATAACATGCATATGGATAATCAGAAGGAAAAAGCCGTTCATTTGCTGATGTGTTTTATTGATTCTGAATTTAAACATGAAGTTACGACGATCATCCGTCTGTTGAGTTCGGGACTTTTATATAATTTGTTTTGTTTAATTTTATGCGATTTTATAACTACCTTAATAATTAAAATTAACATTATTGTTTGTTTTCTAATAAGACTTTTAACTACTAATTGTTTATTGGTTTTTGTATTCTATTCATTTCCTTATTCTTGCTGGAAACCTATCCCGTAGAAACTCGTTGAACCCAAGTAAGTAACTAAACATTTATTGTATTCACGTTATCTTTTATTTGGACAAAAATCAAATACATCTTAACAACCGGGTCCTCCAAAGTAGAATCCAAGGAAGGATTCATGGTACTGTCCTACTTTGTAGCATACTGGAGTAGTTGCAGTAAGTAGTATACAATTGGTTCTTTGCCAGCATTTGAAAACTCCCATCATTGCTCAAGTACCGGAGATTTCTAAAGAAACATGCATATGGATAGTCAACGGGTAAATGTCCATTGGCCATTGCAGGGCAAGCTTCACCATAGTTGCAGACGACATCTCCACCAAATTGCATTCTGGTAGCATATTCAAAGCTCCTGAACAGGCTCTTCGGCCAATAACCAATATAGTTCGAAGGCTCTATGATGGATATCCACCAGTCACCCGTTGTGTTATCCTTCATTAATTAGAAATGATGAATTTAGAATATTTCACATCAGTGTCATATGTAATATTATGTAATATGTCTAGACCTTTCTCACATGGTTACAATGTGAATCTCATCATTCTTTATTGCTACTAAAAGTCAATAAGGATTTGTAGATAATTACAGTTGCTATACCGCCAATTCCCAAAACACGGAAAAATGCCACTAAAATATGAAATTTGATACTCATTGCAGTACTAGGTACGTAGTACCATTAAAACATGAATAACAATTTGGCCAACGGAATTTGGAAAAGTCAACACACTCGTGACTTCGTGGTTGAAACTCGATTATGGAATTGTTCTAGAGAAAAGCACTAAGAAATAAAAACACACAAAATTATGATAGCAAATTAAACCTTGTAACCAGACATCTGTTAACAAAAAATAACACATATTTTCTACCAAATTGAAAAAAAAAACGATTAAAAGGCAAACACCCAACAACACAAATTACAATTTAATTAGTCAAAGTAACATGAAATTAAGATGTATTAACTATTAACCATGGTTCAAGCCTCTTTCCTCGTAACAACTTCATTTAAATTCTCAAAGCATATCTTAGAAGAGATGTATGGTGAAAAAAATGTATTTAGAGTATGGTGTCTTTCATATCTTGGGCATATATATATTATTTCCTTCAACTATCTACACATAAATTAACATTTATAATCAAATCATGTTTATTACCTTGGACATATAAAGACGTAGTTCGTATTGTTGCCCTCTGTATGTTGAGAGTGGTTGTACAACAGTCCCGAGATATATCCCTTTGTTAACTTGCACAAACCCCGAACAATCATGGTTGTAGCACGTTTTCATAAAACTAGTTTGATTACATGTTAGGACCCTAATCTTGGTTAGTGGACTAATCCCGTGATTAGTAGAGACTTTGCATGGGAAAGAGAACGTGTAAAGTGGCTTGAGGGGTAGGATGATGAGTTAGAGATGACTCTGATGATGGGTTTTGGGTGGAGTGTTAAGAGAAAACATTTTTCTCTCTCTCCTTTCCTTTTCTTTCTCTCAAATCTCTCTCTCGTTTCCTTTCCTTCTTGTTCGGCGACAAGAGGTGGTGGAGGCGACTTCGGCGGGTGGTGTCGAGCACGGCGTTGCGGAGACGCGGACGTGAGGTGTGTTGGAGCGGGAGTGTTGTTGGGCGTCGACGTTGAGCGGATCCGATGCGCTCTGTCTTCTTCTTGAGGTATGCCGATTTTTAGTTTGATTTTGTTGTGCACCCATGTCGTGGTGTTGTTGTGGTCGGTCGCGGGAGGTCGAAGACCTCGCCGTCGACGAGCAAACGACGTAAAATCCTCGGCTGGTGTGGGGTTGCTGTCGACAACGGTCGACCGGTGCCTTCGAGCGGTCGACCGATTTTACTGTTTTGCCCAACTTTAACCAACACCGGTCGAACGATGTCATGTGGCGGTCGACCGGTTGCATGTGTGCTAGTGGGTTGAAGGCTTACTGTCGGGTTTCGGTCGACCGACCTTAGTGGTTGGTTCGACCGGAACTTAAGTGTACTGATTATTATGCATGTTGTTCAACCGATTTTGATTTGTTGTTCGACCGTTATATGACGTAGACTATTAGGATGACCCTGATAGTTTTTGGTCGACCAAGACCCCTGAGTCGGTCGACCGAATAAACTTGTTGATTTTGACCAACTCTGGATTTGACATCGTATTCGGTCGACCGGTTTTAGACTGTTGTCCGACCGTTTGGACTTAAGTGATGCGCAGAATAGTTCGACCGTTGTAGACTTTCGGTCGACCAAACCTATTGGGGACGGTCGACCGGTTAGGCTTTTTCGGTCGACCGTTTGTGTGCATAACTGAATTCATGGTCCTTGTGATTGTGTCAACTCTGTCCACAGAAACTCGTGTCCTCGCTTAGAGCGTGAGCCGGGAGGTGACAGCGGGTACGTGCTCGTGCCTGCCCAGGTACCGCCGTGTGGAAGAGTGTGGACATTTGGGTCGCGCCACCTCCGTGATGGACCGTGGTGTGATGTGTAGTTGCTTGACTCTCTGTAGAGTAGCAGACCTGAGTGATCACGGATCCCAATGCGTGTTGACGCATGACTTGTGGAGCATGATGACCCTGCAGACTACGGTTTGGACCTGTCCGATGTTGTGCCAGACGTATGTTGTACCGCCGATGTTTTTGCCGGCGATGATGGTGCCGACGATGTTCCGGCTTGTGGTTGTGTCGTACGATGTTGTGTCGGACGTATGTTGTATCGCCGATGTTGTTCCGGTGATGATCCCCGATTGGGCACCTATTTTGGGATGTTGACCGACCGGGCTACTGCTCCGTTGAGATGGTGTAGACCACGTGGTTACTTTGCGCGGAAGTGCGGACACTCCTCACCGATCCCTTTGGCTCGAGTAGTCACGTGTGGGGGGTGGTGGGTTGCATAGTGTTTTTTGCTGACGTGGCGGAGAGAGAAACTGGGTTGGAGGAAAAAATGGGGTTGGGGTTAATGGTGCTCTTAACGGGGGTCGGACCCAGGTCGGGTCCAGACCTGGGTCTGTGATCCAACCTAGGAGCGTACCCGGGCTGGCCACGTGGCCAGCCCGGGTTGGCTGAATTTTTTTTTTTGTTATAATATTTGTTATTTAATATATATTTGATATGTATAGTAATTTATATAATTAGAATATATTTGTGAAAATTAAAATAAATGAAAATAATTAATGAAAAGTAGTAAGATAAATGTAAAAATAATAATAATTATAAATGTAATAATTAAAGGAAATTAGTAAGATAAAAAAACTCATAATAACATAGAACACGTGAATTTACCTAGGTTCACCAAAAAATGAATCTACCGATGTATTCTTCCAGCAACGACCAGATGCGGTGGGTCGACTTAGCATATCAGGTATCCAAAAATGTACTCCAGCACTGCGGATGTTAGCATATGGCGTAACAGCAGAAGCGGTTGACGAGTACTTACGTCTCAGCGAAGCAACCGCAAGAATGTCCCTCCAAAAATTTTGTGAAGGCGTCATCAGCAATTTCGGTGCTGAATATCTACGAACGCCTAATCCAGGGGACGTAGCAAGATTGCTCTAGGTTGGTGAACTACGAGAGTTTCCAGGCATGATGGGCAACATCGATTGGATGCATTGGGAATGGAAGAATTGTCCAGTTGCTTGGAAAGGGCAATATCAGGGCCGAAGTGGAAATGCAACACTTGTTCTGGAAGTTGTTGCATCTTAAAACTTATCGATTTGGCATTCATTTTTTGGGATCCCAGGATCGTGTAATGATCTGAATGTCCTCCAACGATCTTCAGTTTTCGACGACATTATGGGGGGACGTGCACAACCTGTTAGATATGAAGTGAATGACAACTCGTATGATATGAGTTACTATCTCACAGATGACATTTATCCAAAATGGGCAGCATTTATGCAATCAATTATTCTTCCTCAGACACCAAAAGATAAATTGTTTGCCCAATTTCAGGAAGCAGCAAGGAAAGATGTGGAACACGCATTTGGGGTACTTCAAGCGAGATTCGCCATCGTGAAAAAGCCTTCGCTAGCATGGAGTCCAGAGATTCTCGGTAAAATTATGACTGCATGCATAATATTGCACAACATGATTGTGGAGGACGAACGCGACTCTTACGAGCAGTTGGTGCATGTAAACGAATTTCTCAACGACCGACCTCAAAACACCGCCGGAAGTTCAAACGAGTCAGGTCTTCCGTATTCCACTGATAGTATCGTAGATATTAACAAATATTTGCGTAACAGAGATCGAGTTCGGGACGCCCGGAAACATATAGCATTGCAAGCTGATTTGATCGAAAATATATGGCAACGCTTTGGAAGGAATGCAAGTTAATTTTGTTTGTAATATGTATTGTAATAATTTAATTTAAAATTATCGTATTATGTAATTGTCGAATTTTAATTAAATCTAATTTTTCGATATTATTTGACAATTAATGTAATTTAATTAGATTACGTCACTGTAGAAATAATTTATTTAGTAGTTTGTGTATTTTTGTGATGAAATAGAAAATGAGGTAAAAATGATGTGGATGAGAGATAATGTTGAAAGTAGGGTTGAGATTAAGGAGTGAATAATGGTTTGGGTTGGGGTGGGTTGCATAGTGTTTTTCGCTGACGTGACGGAGAGAGAAATAGAATTGGAAGGAGATTTTTGGTTTGGGGTCGTGGATGCTCTCAGGAGCTGCAGCTTCCGCCCTACTGCGAAGTGGAATCTTGATTTATTCCTTCTGCTAAAAATGTCCTTTCTAAAGGTCGTAGCAAGTACTAGAATCAAGACAATTTTGACTAATAAATACACCAGTAAAGAATATAATTTGGCTTTGAAAGATAAAGATAGAGTATATAATTGATAATGCAATCAAAATTAAAGAGTTTTGGTGATGATAGCTCGATTTAGAAGATATTGATGCAATTTTACCATACGAGAGGGTTCATGTGCGAAAACTTTTTTTGGTAATACACGAACAAATAAGCTAATATTTATTTGTTCTCTTTAAAAGAAAATTACACTCCTTATCAACATTTTCGATAATATTGCAAGTTGGTTTATTTTAGGGCAAAAATAGTAACACCTAAGAGTTTTTTTAGTAAATTATTCATTTTAGAAAAAATATAACAGTCATCGGCATAGATGTGGTCATACGTTTTGACTATTTTAAAGGTAAGATGTTCGTATTATATCCATGCTAGAATTCTAGCACCAGAATGTACGTACATAAGTTGCTACAGAACCAAACTATTAAATTAAATAGGAGATAAAAAAAAATTCGTTTAGTGTAGACAAATAATTTCTAAGAAGTTTCAAAATACAAATATACTTCATGTACGACACACGCATTTAGGTTGTACTTGTAGGAGAGTTATTTCGTTGCTCTACTATGAGCACACGTGGCTTCGGCAACCACCACAAATCCACAATAGTCAAGAGCTAAAAAAATTAAAAATAATAATTAATTACGTGTAGTATGATCAGAATAAATTGAGAAACTTTAGAAGAAATTAAATAAACATAAGCACCTTTGCCGTTTGGAAAAAAGAGATAATGTCACGTTTTAAAGTTAGAGAGAATTACTCCCATGACTCAAGGAGTTATGTAAAATTTACCCAATAAATTAAGTATTTCAAACAGGTCAATTTTATGAGGTCCCGTGATCAGACCTGATAAGTAGGGTCAACGTCTCTTCGGGAATTGGGCCGCATTTGCAGATGAGGTCGTGATGAAGTGGAGTTGCGCATTTGTCGTGGTATGACAAAACAAATTTTTTTGTTTGGATTTTTTGTATTTTTTTCTTCTGATTTGTTAAATATTAAATTATTGATATTAGAAATTATTTCAAAATTACATAATTTTTTAATTACATGTATATAATTTATAATTAATATATCTATATTATATTATTTAATTATTAAATCGTAAAACTCATATGTACCCACATCACATCTACATCCCGCATACGTCGGATGCAAAGTCTCGAGTCTCGTCGCACCGCATCTTTATCTTGCCTTTCTGAACCTTGAGACCAAACTTTGCAACACACTTCACGTTTCCTCTCCCATCTCGCCTCATTTGTCATTTAAGGTTCAAATCAACCTCTAAGAGCACCCGTTGCCCGGGCGCCCTCCGGGGCGCCCGGGCAGCCCTCCCTTAACGGGAATCCGCCCTGGGCGCCCGGGTGGGGGGCCACGTGGCCCCCCCGTTCGTCCAGGTTTTTTTTTGTTTTTTTGTTTTAAAAAAAGATTATTTTTATAATTAGGATAATGTATTAATTAGGTAAATGGAATTTAATTAATTAGGTATTACAAAATAATTGAAAAAATTATTTTATGATTAATTAACAATTTTATGATTTACTTAGATATAAAAAAAATTAAAAAATCATAAATAAATTAAGAAATACAAAATACAACTACAATACATATACACTTCGGAAAAAAAATACAATACAAGTACAGAATACGAAATACTGTAGGTCATCGATGTTTGAGAAGTCCAAGCCTCGATCAAATCGCCTCGTCTTTATTGAGTCACACGCGTACTGTAAGTCCTCGATGCTTGAGAAATTCAAGCCTCGATCCAATCGTCTCGTCTTTAGTGAATCACGCGCGTACTGTAGGTCATCGATGCTTGAGAAGTCCAAGCCTCGATCCAATCGTCTCGTCTTTTGTAAGTCACGCACGTACTATATGTTACTTCTCAGAACTATAAATGTACCCGTCCTGGTTGGTTCTCTCTCATTCATCTACGAACAATGTCTTCACCCGATAACTCTTCCAGTTGGAAGTCTTCATCATCTTCAACATCCAATGACGAAGTTTACGACCAAGTGTTGAACTCCTTAACGGAGTATGTCTCCCAAGTGGTGGACCAACGTCCTAAGAGGTGTAGAATGCGAACTTCGAACCCAGAATGTCCTGCAACGATCTCCGGTTTTTGACGACGTAATGGAAGGACGAGCTCCACCTGTGAATTTTGAGGTAAATGATTCTCGATATAATATGGGATATTATCTTACTGATGGTATTTATCCAAAATGGGCAGCATTCATTCCGTCCATCGTTCATCCACAAACATCGAAGGACAGGTTATTTGCTGAACGACAGGAAGCAGCACGCAAAGATGTAGAACGTGCATTTGGAGTCTTGCAAGCGCGATTCGCGATAGTGAAGAAGCCATCTCTTGCATGGAGTAAGATTGTACTTAACAAAATAATGACAGCTTGCATTGTAATGCATAATATGATAGTGGAGGATGAACGTGATTCCTTCGGTAATTTTGGAGATTGGAACGAATTTGTACAGGATCAACCTGGAAATTCCGTGAACGACGCGATTCGGTATTCCACTGACCGTGTATTGGATATTACTAGGTACTTGAGAAGGAGAGATCAAGTTCGTGATCGCACCACACATCTGAACCTTCAAGCCGATTTGGTCGACAATATATGGCAACGCTTTGGAGGAAATGCGTCTTGATGTATTTGAAGTTTAGTATTTAAGCATGTATTTTTAGTTTTAGTTTCTCAATTTCCGGTTAATGTACTATGTAAGGTGGTTTTCTAAATTTTAATAATATGTTCGTATTTATTAATTAAATGTTAATTAAAAACGAATGAATTGTTGATATTAAATAATTACAATAATGATTATTAATATATTTTGTTGATTGTTGAAAGAGTTTTGGAGAGAAGAATAAAAATAATGACGTGACAACAAATACTGTAGCGTGACTGTGGATTGGGTAATGGTTAAGGATTTTGTAGGGGGGTTGGTTTGTGCTGACGTGGCAGAGAGAGAAGCTGACGTGACTGAGAGAGAAAACAGGACGCCCGGGAATTGCCTGGGCGCCGTTAATGATGCTCTAATAACCCTGGTTTCGTTCTCGGTCCAGATCTGGTGATCTGCTATGGACCGGACTATCGAAAATCCTCGGACAGGGAACTGGGCCGCATTCAATCCGGTCCAGACCAGTCCGGTTTTCCGGTTTCCGTACCACCCCAATCCCATTTTCTCCATCTTTCCCATTTTCCCTCTCAATTCCACTTCTTCAAACCCCAATCCCCATTCCCTCCTCCTCTCAATCCCCTCCCGATCTCGCTTCGAATCCTTCTCTGAGGTCTGGAAATCGGAATCCTGATCCGTTTCCTCCGCGTTTTCTTCCCGTTTCCGTTCTCTCTCCGATTCTCGCTTTCGCAGGAATCCATGATGATTCCGCTTGGATTCGGGGTCCTTCTCGTCTGCCTTCCTCTAGGTGATTGTTTCCTTGCGTAATTGTTTCATTTGCTTTGGGATTTCGATTTGTCTTGAAGATTTGGTGCTGGAAGGTGATATTTTGTTGTTGTTGTTGTGGTAGTTGTTCTGTGTTTTCCTAGGGTTGGATCGGTTCCGGTTCCGAGTTCGAATTGCTACGTCATTGATAATACCAGTCGCCTCGCTGATTATGTATCCTTCATTTTTGTTTTAAATGGTTGGAGTTGTTCGTTCTGGTTGTGTGAATTTGATTTCCTGATCTGTTGGTTAGACGGACTGGATTGGGCACCCGTTCGAGTACAGTGGGAAGGTAATTTCATTTTCAGTATTGCATTGATCATTTTATGCTTATGGTAGTTCATGTATATACATATTTTCCGTGCGAATGAAATCTACCTTTTTGGGAGCTAATGATTGACTGTTGGCATTGGTTCCGAACTTTGACCTTTTATATCTTGCTAGTTAATACTATCAATAGACATTGACTTCATTTTAACCACATCTTAATGCCCACTATGAATAGTGACTTGTCTAGGAAAAATAACGTAAAAGTGGGGAATTAAGGTTCAATAGTTTTTTTTCCAACTTTACACCTATGTTGACTTCATCTGCATTTCCTCCACACCCAAGGGAACATAAGGTGAAAGGAAATTCCAAACAAGAATTTCCCTACTTTCCAATAAAAGCTAATTTTACAACTGGTTCCTCATGAAACTCGACTTCTTTTACATTTGTAGGACCAATCTTCATATGTATATTTGACTGCTATATAAAGAATCACACATTTGGTTATGTCACAAATGTTATTGTGAGGGCAAGGATGGCAATCAAAGAATATGGTTTTCGATGTTAGTGCCACATATATACCTTTAGTGCATGCTTCGTTTTCCGATAATGTTGTTAAGAGTGCATACACCAATAAATGTCGGGACACATAAGTTTGGGATTATAAGTTCAGCTTATGGTTGCACCTGCATTGTGTCACTACACAACAGGATTTATGCGATCCCCACACCGTTGCACCCAAAGGGATGCTCCATTTGCAAATGCACAACTGCATGTGTTATGATGGCCAACAATGGATAGCAAAAGTAGAGTTGAAGTTTGGAAGAGGAACTCAAGTTCCAACATCATCATGTAACATGACCATCCTTGGGGCCTTTGGGTACAAGATATACGTGTAGAGTTTTACCAACACCAACATTACCCTAGTGCCTCAAAAGAGGCTCCCGCCTAGACGAGGTAAGGAGGGGTCGGGTGTATGCATCCCTACCACTGAAAAACAGTGAGGTTGTTTCCAACTGAACCAATGATGCGAAGTGCAACTGATCATTTGCGATTTCACAATAGATAAAAAATGCAGATCGTTTAAATAGTCATTTAACATTGTCCATGATGCTCCAAATGCCAAAAAAAAAACATAATCTCTGAGATAGTTGAAATGGACATAGAGTTTTTACCAACATATGATAAAAAAATCGAGGAAGAGATGTAGGTCAATAGCTCAAATGACAAACGGTTCAGACAACGATGATAGTGTTGGAGGAGCATCAAGGACAAGGATACAATGTTGCGTCTGATGTCTTGGTGGGCTTTACATCAATATGTTCCATTTGAGTGGGACATTTGTAATAGGCTTAACTTGTAACATGTTTCTTTGTACTTGTACTATTTGAGGTAAAATTAATACAAACCAAACCTTTGTGTTCTGGTGGGTAGATGAGTTATCCAATGAGGCAAACGATGCCAATGAACTGGTTGCCAAGACCTGTTGCATATCTTCTAAATATTGTTAGTATTTTTCTTCTTCTAATTTTTTGATTTTTTAAGTATTTCTTACGATTTTCTTAACAAATAAGAGAAAAATGGTGTCACACTCTTGTGCAACCATTTATTGGAACTGTGCGACTGTGTATGCGTACAACACAAGAAATCCAGTCTTGCATACTTATTACCTGAACCTTGGTTGAACATGGCAATCACAATAGCTAGGATATTTGTAATACTTTCAGACTCAGAAAATGCACAAGTAGGAGCATGACAAATTGGTGAAACTTTGAGGGTGTAAAATTACTAAATCTCTTGTGTTTTGAAAAAAGTTTTCTGTCTGGTTTTACTTGTGGTTGCTAATCCATTGTGAACATCATTTGTTAAGAAAACCAATATGTATATATAAACCTGACAAAGTTGCTTTTCAAGCATTAGCCTTTTGTTCCAAAAAGTATTTGCAATGAGGAATCAATTTGAGTCGGACATGACCATTACATTACCAGTGAATGTAGGAACGTCCGCAATGGAAAATATGTCAAAAGACATGTAGAGTAAAATCTGATAAGTTCCATACTGCTTGGTAGCCTTGGTTACATCATTGTCAAAGATGGATGTTAGTTATCTGTCAAAGTTCGCTCAGGTAGACTCACGGAACAACTGAGAAAAAAGTAGACTTACAGAACTAGAGATAAAAGAGAGTAGACTTACGTAACTAGAAGAGAAAATAAGGACCTGTGATTTATGGAAGTACCAAATGAATTAAGAAACTCACTACAGCTGTCTTTTTTTTTCTCATTTATCTTTACTGAACACTCCCTTGTTTTCCTAAGTCCTACAGTTTAATTTTTCCTGATGCAAGACATGTTAGGCAAAATGGCAAATGCTTCTGTTGTGAAGGTTTTTCAAAATAATAGAAATACTCAAATACTTGTACAATCCACAATGGTGTATTATCATCTCATTTTAATGTACAACCCTTTTGATTTAAGTCGTCTCGAGCTCTGGATATCCAATTTTAATCATGGAGGGAAATAGGGAATTGTATTTGCCATATATTTTTCTGTTCAGGGGCCAAGTCTGTTTTGGGCCCCAACCTCACTTGACTTCCATATGCATTTTATGTCTACCATTCAGATTGCTGTCACCATTCAAATTTGTCTTGTTATGTTTTTATTTCAGGATGCAGACTTGGTGGTTAGATTTTGTAAGGATGTGGAGAGCAGATCACAGGCAGTATGTACTTTGTGCATTTTCTTCCTATACTATGTGCAATGCTAGTCTGTTATGTATCATATCATATCATTTTATTTTTGTTTTTTTATTTCTGATTTTTAGGTTTTAATTATATTCATTGTTTATCTACTATTCGTAATTTCATTTATTAATCCTTAGAGTTGTCATAGGTATTTATTGGCAGATTGTGAGATATTGTAGTAATAAAATTGTTGTATAATTGAAAGTTTGTTATTTTCATATATGTGACAGTAGAAATTGTGTCTTCCTGTACTATTCGTTACGTTTTCATGAGCAAATTATTCTTTAAGTGTTTGACATGTACTTTCTACATTTTGGCAAAAAACTTGGATCAATCACTAGGTCATATTTGTTGTCCATTCAAGAAGTTCTGTATCCTAAAATTGTTAATGGTTGTTATGCTGTTTCTATGTTTGTAGGCTGATCTTTTGATACCATGTGATTTCTTATGCTGGTGACTTCATAGGGTTCACTTATTGGTCCCTGAAAAAAAGTTTTGGTATTGTACACACTATTATTTACTACATGGAAATTAATCATCATTCAACCTTGTCTAATGAATGGGTTGTTTTGGACGATCCATGAAGAAGCAATTATTTGACAAAATGTTGTGACCTTTTCTCTGACTTGTCAAAATCTTGGTAGATAATCCCATGATAGAAGGACCTCATTCATATATAAGGGTAGGCGGTAGCTTGGTAGCTAACGTATAAAGATGGCAACCTTAATGATTTTTTTGTACAAATGGAAGTCCTCAAAAGGTAAGCATTTTGATGTAAATATGATTCTCTTCGAAGTTAATTTAGGTAGATTATCTTGTCATGGTTTAGGCTTGAGCCTATCAATCAACATACTTGGACAGGCTATTTGCAGAAGGTGTTGATGTCTTTCTGTTGTCCCCCTTTTTAGGGGTTATATGTGATTATCTCAAACAAAGTCCCTTGAACTTTGTAGGAGAAAGTGTAGAATGAGGGTTTCATTCTCAAGGTACTATTTTTAACGAGCAATGGTTTCAAAAGAACTCTTATACAGTATACATTCATGATGCTATTGCACAAGTTCCAACTCATAATCTCAAAAATGTTCTTCACCAGGTCTTTGTTTTGTTTTAAGTTTTTAACAGTCACTATAAAATCATATTTGGTCACTAGTGCATACCAATAAAAAAAGGCATCACTGTGGCAAAAGACTTCAAAATCAAATGACATTAAAACGTTCCAGTTAGAATATACTAACACGGAAAGTTAGTTTGAGAACTTCATTTCTGCTAGTTTTTGTTCAGCAGAGGGGTTCAAAAATGTTCTGGGAGTAATAACTAAAAGAATGGATTCTTGTAAATTTGTGACCTTTGTGTTTCTAGCATTTAGTGCCACCTGCCAATTTGTTTTGGGGGAATCTTTTTGTTTGAACAGTGTTTAATGTTGCTATGCATAAAAAAACTGCACCTATATTTTTCATATTGATTTGCAGGGCTATGTTGATTTCGGTCAGTATTCATCTCTCAACTACTTCACGGCCAGTACAGGTCCTGTTAATTTTTTTCAGGTAATATATCCATTCTCAAGTGCAATTTCCATTTTAAATACTAAAAGCTTTTCAGTTGTACCATGTTGTAGATTTGCCCATCTTCTGCTATTATCCTTCCTTTTAGTCAGCATGTATATTCTTCACCTTAAGGTCATGTTTAATTCACCGTAATTGTATGTGTAATTTAATTTGATTACATTCCATTGTTTGGTTGAAAAATTGAAGGTTGTAATCCACTCCTTATTTTGATTACTTTCCGTCTTCCAGTTGCACCCTTTCAAGGTAACCTCATTGGAGATCGAATCGGTAATCCAAGTCATAACAATGTAATCAAATTGTTTAAAATTTGCTCAAAGTTTGTCACATTGTTAAACTTGACCTCGACCGTGTCAGTAGTACACTGCAGCTCCAACGACTTCACGGACATGTTCAGGAGCAATTGAATTACCAAATTATTATTATTATTTTAGTTACATTGGGATTCATCATTCATGTGGTGAATTTCAGAATTCCAACTTCATCAAAACGCTGCAATTCGATTACAGGGAATTAAATTTGTAGGATTATAATCTATATACATAGAGTTGGATTCCGTGTAATCCAATTACAGCGAACCAAACATGGTGTAAGTGCAAAATATAAAATTGTAAAGCCCATATTGTCTAGTCACAGTTTTTTAAGTATAAAATTTCTACTGAATTCTTCCCATGCTAATGGATGCTATCACCTTCAACCATGACAGGGATTTTACAAGGGTGATCTAGCAAAATGCGAGCAAAGTTTTGATAAAATGGGGCGAAATGCTCAGGTTCTATTTTCTATTGGTTTCCTTTAAGGAAACTTGAATCGTAACACTGTCATAGATTAGAGCTATAGCCTTCAAGCCTTTTAATATATATGATCTGTTTCTTACATTTCTAGGTAAATATAGTATGCGGAAAATGTTTACATGGAGTTTGTAAAGGTTTGTCACATGTTCCTCTTGCTCTTTTAGTAATCCTCTCTATTTATATGTGGTGTAAATTAATTGATCATTGGATTCTCTTAGTTGGCCATCCTGTTTTACTTTCTTTACCGTTTGCATGTTCTACCTTCTTACTGGGCACGGCATTTGAAGCTTCCCTGTATATATAGATATCATTGTAACTCTGAGCACTCTTGTTACTTCAGCAGATATTCTATTTCTCTGATGAGTGTCAGGATCTGATATTAATTATTGCTAGGAAAAAATGTTAACTACATGGATATTAATTATTGCTAGGAAAAAATGTTAACTACATGCTACACTACCATTTAAATGTTTCGTGCACCATATTCATTTCTTTTCTTCTGTTGCATTGCCACCACTTGTCTTGCCTCTTCAGTTCCTCACAGAAACTGACATATTCTTGCTTCATATCTTATGTACTCATGACAATAGGTTCCTTTCCAAAATACTTAGTCTCTAGAATCATTCTTATGATATGTTGTGGGCAAAATTTTCTATTACTTATCCTCTTTCTGTTCTTGTTTGCTAACATTTAGTTTAACGACTTTATGTCAGGTGATCTTGGTTGCATATGTGACGTGACTTATGATGCAACAATGTGCAGGTCTTTCCTCTCAGAAATATTTTCTTATGCTATTAAAAATAGATTTTTGTAAATATATTTTTTTGGGGGTTATGCATGTTTTTGTTGTATTCTTTGTAAATGACAAACATTGTCCTTGACATGCAACCTTTTTTATTTTAAAGATGCATTTAACATCTTTAAGTGGATCGCATAAGAGGAGTTTGTGTCAAATCCAGCCACTTCATGCTCTTGTATAGTTGTATGTTGTTTCATTCTTAGATACCATGGGAATAATTGAAAAATCAGTAAGTATTTGTTTGCATGATTTCCTAGTTTTATAATTTACACGGTACAAAAACACGTTAATATATATATATATATATATATATATATATATATATATATATATTGCAATATTTCAGTTGTCAGTATACAATTATCTGATTAGTTTAAGCAGCTAAATTTAAAAGTGGTTGGCTCTACAATTTATATACAAAATAGAAAATCACCATTGGCAACTTTTAGCACAAGTCACTAGACGTGTTTTTGCTGGTGTCTTTCGTGAGACTATTAATTCTTTTACCCTACATTAGTATATTGTTCAGTAGGATTTCATCTAATGACACTGGCAAATATCTGAAATTGTAAGATACTAAGAGTTAATATTAAGTTGTTAATCTTATACCTTATATTTTTGAAGATTAACTTCAACATCTTTAGTTATTTACAATTTCTGTAGACTAATTGGAAACAACCTCACTGTTTTACAGTGGTAGGGTTGCGTACATCCGACCCCCCCTTACCTCGCTTAGGCGGGAGCCTCTTCTGAGGCATTGGGGTTATGTTGATGTTGATGATGTATTGTTAAGCCATCAGCTACCGTCTCTGCATACTTCATCATGTGATGGTTCTTACATTTCTTTTATAACATACTTTATTCTGATACAGGGCCTTTGTTGAGCTTGCTATCCCATGCAAGGAAGGTGGCCCTCGCGTATTTAAGGGTTTTACTGTTGGCTTTCATCCTCGTTCTTGGGAAGTTGTAGGATTCTATTTATCCTTTGTGTCATCGAACTACCCATCAAAAGTTGATCCAATTTTTTAAACTGCTTCTGACGTTTATATTTAGGTGTATGATGGTTTGACACAACAGGGTTTTGAAAAAGCACACCAGGAATACAGGTCTGTTGATTCATCCAAATCATTTCTGAAGTTAGGAATAATTATGTCCATTCTTTGATTGGTGAACATGACCTTGACTTTAAGTGGGTGTTTTGGCTTAAAGTTGATATGAAGTTTTTCTTATCCCTTCTCTTTTTCCACCTTTGGTTGTGGCCTGCTGCGGGAATAGGTAATGGTATTTTTTGTGGATCATGTTTATGGAATTGAGAATGATAGTCTAGAACGAATTTGGTTATGTTCCTTTGGGAAATGGAAATTGATATCAATTTGGAAACCTAAAAAATGCAATGAGAAGCTCGAGATTTTGGAAAGAGTGTGTTGGTCATCATTGCAAAAATTCTCCACTTGAAGTGTAAGGTTTATTCCTTGAAAACACTCGTCCATATTTTGGTCATCGAATCCAGATGTTGGCCAATCTGTTTTGGACAGAGTCAGTTTTGGAGTTCACTGCCTGCACCATTTCGGGTGACCGAACGGACTTCAGATGTCTGAGTCCCAGTCAATAGAGTCTGTTGCGTTTTTCTCTGGATTCTCCCTAACGGATGACCGTATAGCTTTCGGTCCTCCGAATATCCAGATCCAGTTGACCACCATCCCTTCGGTGGACCGTTTTGCAGATAACAAACCCTTCTCAGCCTTTACTGGAACTTCAAGTTGGGTCGACTGTTTGCGTTTCTGGGCGCAGAGCAGATTATCTTAAGGGCAGTTTAGACTTTTTCTTTCCTCTTTTAGGAGCCCTAAATTTTCCTTATATATACCTTTTGTTGTGATTAAGGTTTTAAGAGCTTTTGGAATGTTGAGAGCCACCAAATTGGGAGAGCTAGGTTTAGCCACCATCAAGCTTAGGGTTTAGGGATTTGGGATAAAATCTTGTTGTTGGAGGACCTTGTCCATCCAACCCCCGATCCATTCCGAGCATTTACTTCCCTAGGCCTCTTTCTCCATTGTAACTCCACCTTCACAATGAGGCTCCGACCATCTCCGTCCGTGGTTTTTCCCAAGTTGGGTTTCCACGTAAATCTTTGGCTTTGTGGTTTGTTCTTTTACACTTACTCGAAGTTAGATGCATGTTTGGTGTTTGTGTTTTTCCCTAGTCTAGCTTCTTTTTGGGATTCCTCATCACTCCTGCTATTTTGGTCACTGCTTATTTCCCTAACATGAAGCTTGAAGATTCTTTATAAAAAATCTAGAATCCAAGCCACTTAGGTGCTCCATGGTAATTGATACGACTTACAAAAGCATTTCTTATCGGAATACTTCTCATTTGCTTGATGTAATTAGTATGCATTCCTCGGGATTGTTTTTTTATCTATTATCAGAAGGTATTAAGGCTTGAAAGCTTGGGATGTTTCAGTAGCAAAAGCACCATTATGCAAAAATGTTTATTGTATGAACTTTCTCTTTCCTCAAGTATAATAATTAATAAGTTGTCTGTTGCGTGGCTTCTTTTCATGCAGCTATGGAACTGAGCAGAATAAAGTATTTCTTTATTTAACTGCCGTATCGGCTCTTTCAGGACTTGTTGGCAAGCCATCTTTGCAGGTATAGCAGTACATTTGTTGAAATCCCCTATCATTGCCAAAATTAAGGTCCTTATATTTGTTTGCACAGGTTAGTCCACAAAAAGGTCTTGATATCCAATTATCTGGGTCTGGAGCAGATGGTGTCCCGCCTTCAACTTTATCTCCTACTATTATAGTAGTAAACTGGAGATGTATTGACCTATTTTATTTAAGGCATTTCAGAAGTTTGTATGTAAATATTTACATAGTAATATATATTATTGTCCTCTTCTCAGGTGAAAATGCTCATGATACTCCTTATGAAGTAGCCATATCAATTCCAATAGAGGGTTATGATCCTGTTGAATTCACCTTGACAAAAAGATGTGGTCAGTTCTGCTTCTTTCTTTAACATGCAAGTATGATTGTCCGAAAGAAGAGTGGGAACACTAAATTACTTAAAAATCTGGTACAGTAGTCTTTTATCAATAATAAAAGCTTATTTTATCCTTTATGTTTTTGTGTGGAAATTTAAGCTCTTTAAACGTTGTCTATGAATTGCTTTGATTATGCAAAAGCACTCTTCCATTTGGTGTTTTGCAGCTTCTCCTGGATTGCATTTTTTCACTTTTTCATGGCTTCGTCTATATATGTTCTTTCTATTGTGCATATTACTGGCAACTTGACGTATATGAAGTTTTGCATCTGCACTTCGTTTTTCAGTTTGTCTTAGGAGGGCCACAAAGCAATCAGAATAACTGTGCATGCTTTAGGATAGTGTTTTCACACTTTAGGAATCATCTGATTATATCGTTGTGGTTGTCAAACCTTGGAATCCTTTCAAAATGGGCATCTATGACTGTTACATGTTTTGGCTAGTTAATCCACATGCATGTTCTTTTCACGTGCTGTAATGCTCATTTTACATCATATGTCCAGTATAGTTCAATTGCAAAGATGACTAATGTGAAAATCCAATACCATAGCAGAAAATTTCTTGTTCCTTTAGTTCATTGAGGATGGAAGTAAATTTTCATCGATTTTGAGGATGGAAATTGTAATCTTACTATTTCCCATAATGTTGCTTTGTTGTTTCTTGCACTTATTTTGGTTGTTGGAAATTCTGACTTTCTTCTAAGCAAGCTCGGTGACATGGTTTTGAAGTTAACCAACCATCTGCATCTTTTACATTGTAACAAACCAGTCACTAATGGTCAAAGCCCATTGCAGAGTACACACAACAGAAAGAAGGTGAAACAATGAGTGGGTGGAGCACCTTTGGAGTTCTATCCTGCATGTGAGTGAATTGTTCCATTTCCAAACCTCAAATTAATGGCATGCCACTAAGAATCGCATTTCATTACTTGTTCCAAATAAGTATCTTCTGATTTCTTCTGAGTTATGCGAACTCACGCTTCTCTCAGCTTTATTGTGTTATCAACCTTGCTTTGCTGTGGTGGATTCATGTATAATGTTCACAGAGGACAACAGGTTGGTCCTACTTGGCTTTTGGTTTCAATTTGTATTTTGTTCCACGATTACATAAATTTAATTTATTTGATTTGGTGAAAACTCCTACAACGAACTCTTCTAACTCTATTGTTTTATCGTTCAGCGAGGCCTTGATGCATTGCCAGGGATAACCATTTTATCAGCTTGTTTGGAAACGGTAAGTTTGTGGATGGAAGTTGAAGTTTGGTGCATGTTTTTGAGGCTGTATTCTTATTATCTATCAACCGGAAAACTCAAATTTCTTAATGTTTATTGAACCAGATAAGTGGACCAGGAGATTACCGCCCTGCAGATGATGCTAACAACGAATCTTTTGTCAATCAAGCAGCTTGGGGACGTGCGTCAGCTTCTAGTGAAGGGGGCCAGAGGGTGAGCGGAGGGACCTATGGATCTATCTGAGAATGTCGTGCGACATGCTTATTTCGATTGTGCAGACTACACCATCTCCCTAACTTCCCTCGCAAGTTATGTTTTTGTTCATGCATTGCCCATAAATTGGCCCGTTCTGTGTATAATGGCTTAAGCGCTTTTAGATGTATGGTATCATTTATGATTGCTTAAGTCGGTATACTCGTCGGTGTGATCAGAGGAAACGTTCTCGGATATACGAAAATAGATTTTACACGTGAAGTTAATTCATGCCTGTAAAAAAAAATGCCGGCCAACCAAGTAGATTTACGTGTTTAGTATTAAAAAAACCTCGCCCGTTCAGAACAGGGTGAAAAATGCCCCGAGAAATGGCTTGTTACTCGGTTTGACATGGGTCTGGTCCGAGCCCATTAAGATTTTTGGTTTCGGCCCATTTCAATCCCAGTAGTTTTTTCGTTTCTTAGTGGGCCAACTAGGCCTTGACCTTGTACGTCACTATTTTCAAAACAATCTGGATCGGACTGGGCCTGACTTCGGTTCCGTTGGGCCTGGCCAAATCTGTTACTGAGTATAGCAATAAGCTTTGAATTGGGACTGGGCCCTGTTACATTGAGAATAACAATGTATTGGGCCACACCCGGGCACAATTTTGAAAAAAAATTGATTTCGCTCGACCAACATTTAATTCCTCGCATATCGAATTTCAGTTGGAACCGGGCTGAGCCCAATACCATTTACAGACATCTTATATCATTTACGTACAATTTTCTTGTTCCGAATACTACCAACGATTAATAATGAAGTATAACACATTATAATTAATATTACGTCAGAATAGTAAATCAGGCAATACATATACTATATGAATAAATACCACTTTGTTTGGAAAAAAATCTTCAACGTCGATCTACAAATACATATACTACTTTGTTTGGAAAAAATAAATAACTACGTGTACACATCACTCCTGCCGTCAGCTTACTGTGGCGATTTCTTCTAGTACGAGCCCAATCTGCCATCTCACGTAAAAGTTAAGCAAAATAACTGTCAATAAAAAAAAAGCAGTTTAATATTTCCAAACGGTGACCGTACACCATACAAGGTTACAACAGCTGGAGTCTTGGACAATATTTTGCATTTATTTTCAAAACATTAAGCACCAACAAATTTAGCAGTTTCGCAACTTGTCTTGCAGAACACAAACAAGCTGTTGTCCAACAGAATCTTCTTAGAACTCATAGGACCTGTAAACATAAATATAATTGTAATAATGCTGGAGGAACTAATGCGTTTTCATTTTATAAAAGTTTCTGAAAAAATAAAACGATATGTACGTTTGGCTAAAATATCAGACGGCTACCAAATAATCCGGCTGCAGCGCAAATTCAAAACCAAATGGGATCGCGAGGGCAAAAAGATGGCATCGCGAAATGGGAGCACAAATAACGGAGTGCTAGTAGAGCACTCAAATTCCGGAGCAGATTGCAGTTACAATAATAATATGACCATCCAAAGATAAAACCTTCAGCCAGACAATTTCGAAAGGAATTTTGTCCTAACTAAACCCTAGGATCAAACTCCCAATTCTGACTATTCGACCATTATGTATCAACAAGCCTAGCCCCCAAGCGGTCTTAGCGGAGACAAACCAGGATCATTCCTAGCTCGTAAGCAATCAATTGTGATAGAAGTTTTATGTCTTACAAATATAGACTATCTTAGGTTCCAGTTAGGGGTGCACACGGGTCGGGTTGAACCCGAAAACCGACTCGAACCCGACTGGTCGGGTCGGGTTGAAAAAAATCTGGAAACCAAATTTTTGGGTCAGGTTCAGGTTGAGGGGTCGGGTTGACCCAACCCAACCCGAACCCGAAGATATTTTTATAAATATTTTTCCGTAATTATCGTGACCGTCCATCCTAACAAAAAACTCATTCTCCTTCCTCTCCCTCACGAGTCTTGTGCCGCCTCCTCCTCCCACTCACTGCCTCACCTCACTCCCTCGGCCCTCTCCTCCCCCTCCAACCCTCCTCCCCCTCACGACCCTCACCTCACTACCTCATCCCTCTGCGCCTCCCCAGCCCTCCTCGGCTCCTCCCCCTCACGGCCTCACCTCACTCCTTCAGCCCTCTCCTCGCCTTCACCCCTCCGCGCCCCTCAACCCCTTCAGCCTCTCCTCTCCTTGCGTCAGAACTCAGCCCTCTTTGCCCGACTCAACACCAAAACGGCCTTGTCCTCGATCAACGGCAACACGGCTTCCTCGTCGAATTCCGTACATGTATGTATTTTAGGGTTAATTTTTATCCAAGTTTATCTACAAAAAGGGTGCGGCTGACCATTTTGCAATTGACAGTTTTGATCCAATTTTTATGCAACGCACTGACGCACATGCAAATTATAATTTTAGTTTCAGTATTCTTTGACCATTTTGTTGAATCCACCACTTTGCTTAGTTTTAAGCAAACAGGTATAGTTTTCTGTTTATATTAGAAATAAATTGATAGTTATTTTCTGATATATATATATATGTATATATATATATATATAATACAAATGGTCTTCACTATTTTTCCTCAAGTTAGATGTAACGCTTTTCTTTCATATTTGCTCTCATGATGACATCTTGAATAGCAATAATCAATCACTGCTTTATCCAATGTTGGTTTCTTCTTTAGGTGAATTTTTGTTATTGTTTGTGTTAAAGTTAAGACTTTTTAGGTGAAATCTGGTTGCTATTGTTTCTAAAATATCATGTTTATGTTGGTTTTTAGGTTAGATTTGACAAAACTTAAATGATTCGGGCTTAACCCGAACCGACCCAACCCGAATATTTCAGGTCGGTTCGGTTCAACCCGAATATTTCGGGTTAGGTCGGGTTCAAGCCCAAACCCGACCCATGTGCACCCCTAGTTCCAGCTTTTGAGAAATCATCTCACTAAAACTCCCCTAAGAAATACATGTTCAGATGATAACAAGAAGGTCCAATTTTAAGAGTAAACAACTACAATGAATATCACATGCCAATTTAATTATAGTAGTTATTTGCTAACAATATGAAATGAAGCTTGTGTCGACTAACAAGGATGGAATAAAATTATCGTTATGAGTATCCTGTACCCACCACGCTGATAAAGTTTAATCAACAAACAATTCATCTAATAAACATACTATACAAATACCAATCTACCGAAAAAGGAAATACAAGTTTATATTATACATAGTTAAAGATGAAAGATTTGTTATTTGAAGTATATGCAGACATGTAAACCTGTTTTATGTCATGGATCTAGTTCTTACTAGCATATGGGCCGACACTAGTCACCAAGAAAAAAATAAGGACACGGAACACAACCACAAGGAGGTAACATTTTAGTATAGGACACAACACGACATGCATGCAGCTTATTTAAAAAGTGCAAATAGTATCATTTGAATTGTTTTTAAATAGTTGAAGTGAGCTGAGAGATGCTTGACACTGGAGAGTGATGGAGATAGCCAAAGACAACTAAAAATAGGCTAAGAGTGTTGGCAGATGGCCAGAGAACATCGGAGAAAGCCTAAACAGGCTAAACATGGGTGAAGCTTGAAAAAAGATGAGTGGAGGTGGTTTCTAGCAAACCCTAAAGTGCGAAACAAAGAATTATTTGCTTCCCGAGCTTTATATTTGCTTTCATCCTTCGAAAGACAAACATTATGAGTCACATCTTACTTTCTTTTTTAAACCCTCAAAACATAAAGAAAACACTCAGCCCACCCAGTCTTACTTTGGAAACCCATGCCCTTTGTGTATCCACAAACCCACGCATGTCAGAGACATGCCCAACACTGTGGGCTGCCCAAAGTACCCTAAAACACACGAGGCATGTCAGACACGTGTTGAAGTGTTAAGGATATGAATCAAACACAGAGATTGATTTGAAGTGTCCACGCTTCTAGCTGATCACCGCCAGCCTCATGTTGCTTGGACTAGCATTCTAGCAATCTCCTGCACTAAGATTCTACTAGCAGACACCCAAGAACACACCCAAAGTGGCTTGGAAGATGCACAGTGAAGACATGATGTTTGACAAGTTTTTTTCCAGTTTGATGTTTGACAAGTGAACCCATGTTGCTTATAATTAGTTAGGCTTTGCACCACAAGTTGTTTTACTGTTATATGTTTCTAGAGCAATGTGCATTAGGTTTATAGACACACTACAAAACAAAACCACCCCCTTGCTGCAATTTAGGCATTAGCTGCAGCAAAAAGCATAAGGTTATGGAAGAAAATGAGAGTAGCAAGTTTCTGGATTCTCTTTTATTTATAGGTGTACTGCATAATCTAACCATTAAGAGACCACAGTGAAGCATCTAACAGCACCCACACTCCACCAACCTCATCTCCCTTATGTTTTTTACCTTTTTATTTCAAAATTTCCCCAGGTACATAAAATATATCCTTTTGATTGTCTTGTATTATGTGTAGGATTATATAGTCTTTTTTGGAAAAATTGAGCATTTTACGCATTCTATTCAGTTAAGGGTCGATTCTCTACTGAATAAACTTTTGTTATTTTTTCCTAGATCGAAATGGTACGGGTATGACCTAAAGGCCAATTCCATAGACAGTTTTAAAACCAAGTAAAATCCTAATTTGCAGCGGTGCAATATGATAGGTATTGTTAGTCACAAATGGTACTGTGATTTTCAGTTTAGGTAGTCACCGACTAGCTGTTATACTGGAACCAAAGTTTTGAGATAGTGAATATTAAATTATACTACATAGTAGAGCAACCTAAAAATGATTAGCCCAAATTTTGATAATTAACTGTCATATTGATATCATTGTACACAAAAAAAGAAAAAAAAACTGCGATGCTTAAATCCTTAAATCACATGTTGATCATGAATCGATATAAATACTACAGACACGATCACCTCAAATTTCCACAATGAATATGCATCTCGAAAGCAATATCCAAGCATTTGACTATACAAAGAGGAAACTTCCTAACTGAATCACACCTCACCCATTCAAGATTTCTCATCTCACTCCAATATGCAGTTTTTCTTCCTTATCACTTCAATAGCATCTAGATTTCTATGAAAGACAAATTCACAGAAACAAACTACACAAGCGTAACCACAACAAAGATCACACTAAAAAAGTAAAAACCCTAACTTCGCACAGATCCAACGAAAAACAAAGATTAAGAAGGAGAAATCCGTACCGAAGACGAAGAATCCTTCTCCGATGATCAGTAGGAGGACGGAGGTTTGTTGATTTCCTGGAGGATGTCGTCGTAGGGGTCCCTCCGGCCCAGGGCTTGGCTGATCTGGGCGTCGGCGTCGAGCTGGGCGTTGAAGCGGTCGAAGGTCCAGAATCCGTAGGGGCGAAGCGGAAGACTCCACATTTCCTTCGTCTTGCTGCACTGCTCCTTGATCTCGTAGATGTGCTTCCGCGCCGCGTCGTCCCGCATCTTCGGGTCCTCCATCATCCGCCGGATCAGGTCCTCCGCGAACTCCATGACGAACGCCATCGCTCGATCGATCGATCGATGCTCAAAACCCTAACCCTAATCGCCTTTCGCCTTTCTTCCTTCCGCTCTCTCTCGATTGGATTTGGATTGTTTTTTTGGGAATCCGCCGAAGGGATGCGCACTACGCAGAGACAATGGCAGAGTCGTAGAGAAGGGGTGCTTTTGCATCGGAATGCTTTACGTTTCTCGTATTTACGTTTAGGCCCTTTCATTTTATCTTTTGGGGTTTTTTTTAGTACTTCAAACATAACAGCATAATTACTGTCTTATGCGACGTTAGCTGAAGCAAATTTTGACATGATAACAAGACAACGTGATTGAACAAATTTCCTGACGATGTAAGTGTACTAAGGTAAAAAAAACGAAAATGTAAGGTAAATTCGAAAATACAAGTGTATTTCAGATATCAGCATGTTTTTGAGGTACACCGTTTGGTGAACAATACGAAATCCTATCACTCAACAGATTGAAGTAGACTCAAGTCCTTAAGTGCCAATAAGTTCTTGGGTTAATTATAGTTAGATACCCTTTTAACTATGACCTATTTTCATTTTGACCCCCCTCGATTATCTTTTGTATTATTTACATCCCTCAACTTCTGCAACTTAGGAGTTTCTTAGAACATTAAACACAAGAGGAAGCCGAAAATATGATCTGAAGTAGGGTAGACTAGAGGATGGCAAAGAAGTGATACAACGAAAATAACTTCATTTCTTTTCTTCTATATTATCAATATAAGTAGGCGAAAATCATGTTTTCTTTGATATCCCTCCTTGAGCAAAGTTAATGTTGCATATGAGGCGGTGTATTTCATTGGGTGTCAATGTTGGTGAATCTTACATGATGTATCCATAGGTGACGTTAATTATTAGAATTAGTTCTGTTTAACTTGTTTGAAATACATTTTTCATTAACGCAATGTTACGATACTATTAACTTTGTCAACTCTTGTTACTGAGAAATTCTAAAAATTCACCCCCAGGCCCAGGTTTACTACCTTTCGGTATGGATAAGTTCTCTAATTCTAAACCCGAAGTAGGCAAAATTGACCTTATTGCTTGGTGGCTAGATAATTGAAGATCATCGCCAAAGTGAAGGATCAAATTTGATCGGTGGACATAAAGACCCACAAAAGGAAGCTTAATCATACACTTGGGAGGAAACTTGTGGACACTGTTGATTTCCAAAAAAAAAAATTGTGGACTCTGCTTTGAAGTACATTTTGTCCATTTCTATTTGGTGTCCCTTTTCTAGGAACTAATGGTCTTTCTCATTGTTGCACGATTAATTCGAGGAATTCCAGTTCAAATTGCATAACAGAAGTTTTTTTGTATTTTTTTTTTGGGTTTTATTACTTGTTTTCTTTTGAATTTGTGGAAATGTTAAAAATAATTAACTCTGACTAGAATTAATTACTCAGAAGTCAGAAGCATGTGATCGCGTAATATTCTGCTCCGACCCAATTTATAACTGATCAATAAATCTCAAACCGAATGGAAATAGGAACAGACAGCGAATGGCATAAGTGCATAACAGAGTGGTTAGAAATATCTGGCAGTTCACAATGGTTGATTAATTATACGATTTGTACGCAATCCAATGAATGTCAGTAGCACGTAGTTTTGATCAATCATTGGTGTGTCTTTGAAGTACATAATACGTACGTCACAAGCTCACCAGAACTAAAACAAAAATTATCTCACCAAAATCAAGCGATCCACTCACAAACTCTGCTAGCAAATTACCAGCCAACTACGCACGATTACTCTGCATGTTTGGAGAATATAATTAAGATCCCAAAAGACTCAATTCCAAATCGAGAAAGTCTCCGTACGACCATATATTCTACTGAAGTAATGCCACAAACATAAACTACAACATTTTTATTACATATCTCATGCACTCCAAAAACACCCCAAAATTTAAAATAAACATGAACATATGTAGTGAAAATTGTCAAGAGTCCAAACACCCGAATCCTTCCCAATCGAATCCGCCTCGAGGGAGGTCGAAGCACGATCCTGAGAGATCCGGGAACCCGTCGTAGTCGTCGGAGATGTCGCCATTCATTTGGAACTTCAACAAAGACTCCATCTTTTTCTCCGAATCCCAATCGAAACAACCATCACTTTTGACCAACTTGTTGTTCATCTGAACAGAACCACTGCTGTTCTTGTTGCTGCTGTTGCTGGAACTCTCTCCATTACTAGTGTAGCAGTTCCAAACGTCCTGGACGATATCGTACGAGTCCAAATCGGAACCGACCGCTGTTTGGGTTTGACCGTAGGGTGGGAAGTGAGGCGTCGGTGTTACCATTTCGGACTTGGGTTGGACCAGTGGAAAAGGGTCGAACACTGGTTTTCTAATTGGCATGCTCCTCACGTTATTAATAATGCTGCTTGCATTAGGCAGGATAGGTTTGTGTTCTTGCACGTCTGTCTCTGTCAGCCGTCGGTGGGTGTTCGGATCGATTCCTCGCTGTCTCAGCTTCTTCTTGAGGCTTGAGTTCCAGAAGTTCTTGATCTCGTTATCTGTTCTTCCGGGTAATTGCCCCGCAATTTGCGACCACCTGTTAAAATTGAAACATTACATCGATAAATCATACTGCTTGATGATTTTAATATATTAATTTGTCTGGTAGTAATTCCCAGTACTATAGCATGTTGTCACGTACGCTTAGCAATTTTAGAACCGGCCGTCAAGGATTTGGTGAGTCAAAATTAAGAACAATTACAACTATTGAATATTCCGTAATTTGATCATAAAAGGCTTGCATTCCACATAAACCAAATGAATATATTAAATAAGAAGTCGGAAGCAAACCTATTGCCCAACACTTGGTGTAGACCAATGATCAAGTCCTCCTCTTGCTGTGAGAAGGTTCCTCTCTTTAGGTCCGGTCTCAAGTAATTCAGCCACCTCAGCCTGCAACTCTTCCCACATCTCATCAACCCTGCATAACCACCAATGCCATGTGAAATCCGAACACCGGAAACATACCCACAAAGATGAATTTGGAAGAAAAAATGGACATTGTTGGGAATACAATCCAACATTGTTAATCGTTAGAAAGTTTTCGGCATGTCAATTACGAATTATGAAAGTTTTCGATATGGATTCATAATTCATCGAACAAAGTGTTTATGTTTTGTTAAGGTGGTAGACCAATTAAATTTCACATATATCTTATATTCGTACCTGCTTGCTGAGGGACGGAGCTCCAACAACCAACACCAAATCTAGCTATGTGGTTGTAAAGTTTCTCGTCTTCCTCGGGCGACCACAGCCCTTTCCTTAGCTTCTGCTTGAGGCAGCAAGAATGCCTGCCCATGTCTGGATTGGAGAAGGGCAGTGGTGGAAGGAGAGAGGGAGCAAGTGGTTGATTTAAAAGGAAGGGTCTTGGAGTGTAATGCTTACGGTTCAAGTTAAGGGAGGGCGTGGGGAGAGGATAGTGGAACAGAGGAGGAGAAAAGGAGGGGGTCAGAGAAAGAGAGAGGAAGCCCAAGGAAGGTGAAGTAATCAAGTGGACTCTAAGCAAGTTATTGATGTGCTTGCATTTGAAGATTGGATTGGTTTTTTAAGAAATCGTGCATAATTGGAGGAATTTATCGAGATTAATTCATATTTAATCATCACCCATCTTATATGTTTTCCATAAAAACTTGATTACATGATTAAATGTATGATGGATGATATTGGATTAATCGTATATTAGTTGTACTAACTATGAGCTCAAAAGGTGACTCCAAACCATGGCTGAAAGGGTCTACGTAGTTTCTTCTTTTTCAAACATGTTGGGCTATTATCTACGTGGTTGTATTTGGGGACCGTTGGATTGGAATTGGACGGACAAGATGGGTTTTGGACCGTCGGCATAATATGTATTATAGAGTTTTTGATTTTGGTTAGAGTATAATGATTGGTAGGTTTGACATTCATGTGTGATGGTGACGCGATCCACGTTTAGGAGACATAATTAAGTGCAAAATCTCTATGGAATTGTGTCCTTCACACCCTCTACTTTAGAGAAAAGATGGGGAAAAGTGGTCCCTTTATGCCTTTTTATCACATCCTTCTATTCTGTCCTTACTTTATATTTCTTTCTTGTTTTTCTTTCTCCACTCATCACTTTTTGAGTTCCCTCTCATGGTAAGAAGGATTAATATTAGAATTTCATTTTAGAAAATTAGTGATTTTTTGGGTGTTGTTTCCTTATATATACTAATATACATTTACACCTACTATTTCCTCACAGTATATATACCTATGTAATACCTTGTTATAGAAAATGATTACGGGTTAAATTACTTTATTCATATAATGGTATGGTGCTCTACTTTTTCTTAGGAAAAAATATCAACATACAAAAGTAATAGACTTATGATAGCTTCAACTACTCCCACTACCAAATATAGGTTAAAGAATCTGTTTAGACATAAAAATATGAACCAATTCTTCTCTAATTATACCGTGCAAAAAAGTCTTCTCTAATTCGAAGCCTAATTTCCAGTAATCATTTGAACTAAATTTATCATGACTTATATGAACTTGGACTAACTCAACCTAATTTTGTGGTTTGATATGATCATATCTCATATCAACATGGACTAGATAAAAGATCAATTTGAGGCACTTTCTAATTGAAACAGTGCTGTCGAAACCCAAAAATAATGTTTATTTCTGTCTTTTCCTGTTTTTCCACCAACCTTTTTCCTTTTTGCAGCAACTTTTGTTTATTATATAAGTTTTGTAGGACCAGAAGCCATTAACAACCTTTGTCAATATCTTACTGTGTAATTTTCTTTTGGTCTCGTGGATGGAGGAATATTACTAGTTTACTAAAGTTAAGTTAGAACTTTGATGATTTATAAAACAAGAGGAGAGTTCACTATCTTTAAATTATGTTGACACACGGTTGAACTTGATAATATCAGATCTAAACTTCAAATTTGATATACAACATAAGTAGATTAATGATGTTGAAAATCATAAAATTTAATAATTATTTCATATAAGATCTAGAAATCGAGTTTTTAATGAATGTAGTATGTTCATTTTTACGTATCTAAATATTACGTGCAACATGTTCTGAAATTTATGATTTCCGACGTCCTTAATATTCAAATGTTGTAGATCAAAATCTATGATTTGGATTTTCAATTTGGAGTTTAGATTTGATATTATCGTCAAACGTAACCGTGTGTCAACATAATTTAAGGGTAGTTGATCCATTCTCATAAAACAATATGAAAATTTTAAAACCCAGGTGTTCTATGTTTTCAAGTATTTGAAGTGTTGGCCATCATTTTTGAGCCAGTGAAGTGATCCTTAATTTGTTACGCCTTGGCAATCTCCAACAACATCACTCTCCATGTTGGTGGCATCAGTTCTCCACCAAAATTGTATCCACAACCTAGGTAGACTCGCAGTCAGAGCTCATTTCTTCTTCTATAGATCCTTATGTAAAATTAAAATAAGATGAATCATAATAAAATTGCTAACTGGTAATGTGATCCGTACTTTTGTATATAATAATACGTTTTGAAATAAACTTGATTTTCATTTTCCTTTTTTTATTTCAAGATCGTTTATGACATTAAACCATGTGTCAATTTTTTTCGTTTTTGTTGTACATGTAAATTAATGGTCAGGTTTGTTAACAACAGTTGAATAAAGGGAAGCATGTAAAGAAGAAAAATACTACATGAACAAAATCATATATATTTCTACAAATAATGTTATTTTAATGCTTCTGAAAATTGACAAGCATTGTATTGATTCCAAAACGGTATATGCAATTTGTTATTTAATATCGGTCATATAGATATCAACAAAAATTAAAGAAATAGTGAATAAGATATATAGTATAACATTATACTAACAATGATGTAACTCTTTGTAAACATATTTAAGACCTAGACTAATTCTTTTATAAAGGAAATCATTAATAAATATATCAGAACTTGATTAATCTTTTTTAGGAAGACTAATTTAAGGTTCAATATTCGGAAATTCACAGACCACGGTATGGCTCTTCACGTGTACAATGGGAATGCAAATATTTCATTGTTCTGTTTTAAAAAATCTCGAGGTTAAGTTGATCAGATCATTCGAGATTGGTCGAAAATTTGTTCAAGTTGTGGTAGATAAGACTCTCGGCACCACACAACCACTGTAGGCATACAAGGGCACAGCAATTGACAACAGTATATGACATACCAAAACAAGAAAACTTCAACTTGCCTTAAGACATGAAACACCCAAAGGAAGGAAAAAAGACATGAGATGCGCGTGTATATATAATGACGAATATAACCAACAACTTTATAAAGTGTAACCACTGTGATAATGACCACACTAACATTTATAGACTTCAATATTGACTCATCGTGGCATACACATGTGAATCGTAATTTTAGTCCCACACAATACTTCAATAAGAAAGTAAATGAAAACTAAAATTACATGAGTTTACTTCCATTTTACCGTAATTTTTTTATATAATAATAAAAATAAAAAAATTTCGAAATTTAGGAAAAAAAAATTTTTTTTTCCAAAAGTACTCCGATCCGTGTTCCCGCCAAATAAAATTTGATTTTCGTTTTTTTTTTGTTTTTTTTTCCAAAAGTACTCCGATCCGTGTTCCCGCCAAATAAAATTTTTATTTTTTTGATTTTCGTTTTTTTTTTGTTTTTTTTTCCAAAAGTACTCCGATCCGTGTTCCCGCCAAAAAACAATAAAAGAAAATAAAAAAAGTCCCGGATTTTAGTCGTAGTGTTTTGATGTTTTGATTTTTTTAAAATCGTTTTAACTATGTTTTTTATCATATTTGCTTTCAAAATATGTTTTGTAATTGTTATTAATTTTTTAAATTTTTTAATTGTGTTTTTAATTTTTTGCTGTATCGACCTCCAAAATGTTTGTAATGTGTGTACACCCTACGAATTTTTGACAACGTTACCAATTTTTTGTTTTAATTAGTTTTATGGTTTGTTTAATATTCAGTTGTAAATAATTTATTATTCTGACTAAGAAATTTTGTTTTTATATTGTATAAAATACCCTAACATTTCAATACGCCGGGTTATCGACGTGATTTGGAGGTAGATTATTGGAAAAATTAAAAATAATTTTGAAAAATTTAGAAAAATAATATAAATTAGAAAACTTATTTTGAAAAAAAAAGATTTAAAAAAAGATTACAAATAATTATAATAAAAACAGAAAAACAGAAAAAAAAAACAAAAAAAAAACGAAAATCAAAAAAAAAAAAAAAAATTTGGCGGGAACACGGATCGCGGGTGTGACCCGCGATCCGTGCTCCACGGATCGCAGGTGTGACCCGCGATCCGTGGAGCACGGATCGCGGGTCACACCCGCGATCCGTGCCTCCACGGATCGCGGGTTACACCCGCGATCGGAGTACTTTTGGAAAAAAAAATTTTTTTTTCCTAAATTTCGAAATTTTTTTATTTTTATTATTATATAAAAAAATTACGGTCCATTTTAAGCATTTCAAAAGTTCACTTGTAGTAATCGTAGTTTATAAAATAATGGACATATGACTATCAGATTGAATTAAGTTGGGTGTAGGCTAGGTTAGGGGTGCACACGGGTCGGGTTGGGGTTGAAACCCGACCCAACCCGAAATTTTCGGGTTAGGGAAATACCCAACCCGAACCCGAACCCGAACCGATTCGGGTTGGACCCAACCCGACCCGAAATTTTCGGGTTGGGTCGGGTCGGGTTGGACCCGAAATTTTGGCAAGAAATATTTACATCAAAAATATTTTTTTTCATCAAATCACCCCAAAATCGAATTACTCCAACCAAAGATCGAATTATTCCAACCAAAATCCGCAAATTAACATCACCAAACACATAGAAAATAACCTTTTTTCCATCAAACCACCCCCAAACCACCAAAGATCAGAAATTTATAACAAAATCCCACTCAAACACAACAACTTCACTTGGACCCATCAAATTTTCAAATTTGCATCACCAAACACATCAAAAACATTTTTTTTCATCAAATCACCCCAAAACCACCAAAGTCCGAACTTTTACCAACCAAATTACCTTGGGATAACACTTCCCGCAGTTGGAGCACCGGATGAAGTTTACGTGGCCACGACCGTGCTTGTTGCGGCCGTCGTTCCTGCGCTTGAACGTCTGCGGGACATCAAAAACTATCAGAATCCGAGTCGGAGGTCAAAATCGTAGGGAGAGAAGACGAGATCTTACCATTGTCGGCGGAAACCCTAACACTTCTTCGGTTTCGGTTCTACGGCCACGACCCTCGACTTTGGTGTGACGGTTTTTGGTCCTCCCCGCTGCTCTCCTGGGCACTACCGTTTGGGGTCTCTCCTCCGGCTCGGGTTTGGGGATGATGGCAGTGGTGACGTGGAGGGATGCATCCTCTTCGTTTCCGTGCTCTTGCTCTTGCTTCTGGGTGGTGGAATCATCGACGGTGATCGAGAGAGCGTGAGGGAGAGGGGAAAGAGGAACGAGAGAGGGTTAGGGATTGGATGGCGATTTGCGAGAGAGTCGGAGAGAGGGTTCGAGTCTTCGGGATTTCGGGTTGATTCGCGAGAGAGAGAGTGGTAGGCGGTAGGGGTGTTCGGGTTCGGGTAATGGGGTAGCGGGCTTATCGGGTGGGCCTGACCCAACGCCTGGTTTCAGCGGTTTCGGGTCGGGTTGGGTCAACCCGACCCCTACAACCCGAACCCGAACCCGAACCCGACCCGAAAATTCGGGTTTCAGAAATTTCTAACCCAACCCAACCCGAAACACCTACCAACCCAACCCGACCCGACCAGTCGGGTTCGGGTCGGTTTCGGATTCAACCCGACCCGTGTGCACCCCTAGGCTAGGTACAAGTCCTTACTGTTATGAATCCAACACCAACCTAGATCTAAGTCCAAACCCAACAAGATACATTATTATGAGTGCAATCCAATATACTCAATCTTTATAAATTTCATACTCTGGAAGTTTCTATTTTCTCCGTCTTTTGGGGAAATTCTATAAACTTCAACTCTGGAAAATTTCCATTATCTCCACACACTTCCATAACAACTATAAATAGATGTTTTCACCTCAATTTCATAAAAATTCAAGTAATGGTTAATCTTCACCACTAAAAAGGCTATTGTAGGTGTGTTAGTTAAGTAATGTGTATTGTAATAAAAAAAATCTTGTATAAAAGTGAGTATATATAGTATTAAAAATCGTAGTTGAGTGTCACGTAATATAAATAGTGGGTAAGTGTAAGTTGTAATATTATAACATTAATTGTTATAAATACAATCGGTACGATTCATCTCTTCCAAGTCTCTTCAACAACAACAATAGTAGGAAACTCATTGGTAGCGTCCAATTAAGCATAAGCTTAGCAACGACTCACGAAGGTCGGAAACCACCTAACTCCCATTAATTATATTTTATCTTAACAAAAACATGAAAGGGAGGAACAGTAGTAGGAATATAAGTTGAGAACAACGTGTCTTGAATCCGTCTTGAATCCAATCGGATGCTGTTTGTGCAAGGATAAATGGGTGTCAATCTTGATCTTGCACCCTACGTGAGGTTGACATGTCCCTTCGTGGAAGTAAACATCGTGGCATGCTTTGATCATTTTCTAAGCTTCATCTGCCCCTCGTGTGTGTGTGTTCACTAGATCTCTTCCTGTTTCTAGATATACATATTCTTGCTATAGGAGCTAGTTTGTTATGTGCGAACCTTATTGCTCGACAGGGATCGGGTCGGATCGGATCGGATCGGATCGGGTATGGGTGGCGTCTGGTTTACTCATGGGTCTTGGTGAGGTAGTATAAGCTGTAGTGTGTCATGTGTGGCGTATCATTTAAAACCTTCTTCCAAGTCACATCCAAACTCAATAGGGATCAAATAACTATAGAAATCTTGAAAGATAAATTAATTTATTAGATGGTATACATGTTAATTTGGTGTTAGGAAAATCTTAAGGTAGTCCACCAATATTAGATGATTCTCGTGTCAAAGGTTATAAGTTTTACTCTTGTGGCTGTGAGGGACAATTAAGCCTAAATTCAAATTCTTGTTAGTGTGAGTATGTAATTTTTTTTTATCCCATAACGTTTTCTGTTGATTGACCTTTGTCAAAGAAGTTGTTTCAACAAGCTTATTAAGTTATTGAAATAACATAAACAGTGTTGAAAAAATACAGTGGGTTTAAAAAAAATGCAGTTACTAAAATAAAAATAAATAAATACAGTGGGTTTTATTAACTACGGTGGGTCATTATTCATTAAATACAGCAGGTCACTTTTTTTTGACACGAGTAGGTCGCTGATTTAGAAATCAAGAAAGAGGTTAGGATATGTGGACTGATAGTTGTTATGCAGTAAGAGTGCATTATTACATGGCTAAATATTAATTTATGGTAATCCTCCACTGAGATTTAGAAAATTAGAAGAGTGTTAACTTTAGCTAATTAGGAGTCAGCAGTGAAACGCTATTTTTATATGATGTTTTATATGATTCGGATGACAAATTAACAACATAAGGATTATGGAGTGAAAAGGAAGTTAAGTAAAAGCATATAAAAGTATAGTTAATTTATGGGGTTTAGTTGTTCTCCAATATTGCATGCATGGACTACAGTTTAGTACGCGTTGAGTCACTCTTTGTTTTGTGAAAGCAATTGCACTTTCCGACAAGGAAAGAATTAATTAGATATTTTTTAAAAGTCATTTGGGATATTAAAACTTTCATCAAAGCACTGAGGTTTAAATGGAACACGTATGTGTTGTTTCCTTCGGAAGAAACATAATATAATATTTGTGCAATGGACTCTAGATGAATAGAGTGGAATCAGTGGAGTTTTCGGCTAATCGGATTGAAAACTCTAACAATGGAAGGAATCAAGTAATATTACTGGTACTTTGAGTACTTTGTAGCTTTTCCCCGTAAAGTACAACTATCTCACTCTCACGTATACTCTTTATTTATTTAGTGTTGATACAAGCTCTCGTATTATTTAGTGTTGATACAAGCTCACCATGTTTAACAGCGTCCGGGTTACTCTCGGGTGTCATGCTCCATCTTTCTGTCACGTTAGCTTTTTTTTTCGTCACGTCAGCTCACTCAACCCACCCAAAAACACCCCTTAACAACGCCTGTGCTACCCCACCCACTCTACATTCTCTCCCCTCCACGTCAATTGAAGATCAATCCTGGATAAAATATATAAAAAATTAAAAAAATTCTACAAAATCAAAACAAATAAAAAACATATTTTCAAAAAAGAAATAATTAAAAAAACAATTTATAAACATTTTAAACCCTAAAAAAAATAATAATAAAAATAAAATCGAACCAGGGTGCTCAGGCGTCTACCCGGGAGCTCCGGCGCCCGAATGGACCCCCGGGTGGACGCCCTCCAAGTTAAGGGTGGCCTAATTGCTTGATGGACCAAAATATTTTTGTAGACCAAAAGAAGTTGCATGGAATTCTAGTTTGTGGACGATGAGTATTGATCTATCGAGTATCGATTCACAAAGAGGGTGAATAAGTGAAGTACAAAGGGATGAGGTTGCATCCTTGACGGAGCTTCGGAAATTTGATTTGATTTGATTTGATTGATATTACTAAATATTAGGTATCGAATCAGTTGCTGAGTTGTTTTAACTTGATATTGTCAAAATCCGGTATCGAATCTTAATAATTTTATTTACATGTTTGGGATTTAGATAGATAATTTTTTTGATTGATCCTAAATATATATCATAATACCAACCATCTAATTGATGTAGATTTCGATTTACAACATTTATAGGTAAAAATCCCGAATTAAACTAAAGTACTTGCAAGGTTCATTTTAGTTCCCGAAATATATTTGATAATATCAATCACTATGATCATGTATGATTTCACAAGTAAAATTGAAGATAAGCAAGACTTATTAGGACCTCACAGAATAATTCCTCTAGGAGGAAACTATAATTCTGATTACGAGAGGTCGAGAGGATCGAGTCGGTGTTGTAAGACGGAAGGGTTGGTGAATATCAAATCAGTATGGACAGTCAAATCAAGGATGGAAGTATATTGGAAGCAATCAAACATTGGCCCATTATTGGATTAACCAATCAATTAATTAACTAATGTCCACTACAAACCTATTAGTAATATATCTAATATCATCCCCTTGCATATATTTGCATGTTGTACGCATACAGATTTGATTGAAATCTAAGCAGGCGTTTCACTTGCTGAGTGGTAACTGCTGTTTAGTGTTAATCACTCACTTTTGCTCAAAGTGAAGACGTCGAATTCCACTTTTTTCAGATTCTTTGTCCCCGTCATTTAGTTGACTAACGATGTCGGCACGAAACAATTCTTCCACATCTATTATAGGTAATCAAATACTTCAGGGACTATCACCACAACGTGAAATCTAAGTTTCCCAATCATGTCGTTTCTTTGTTTTCGTATCCTATTTCCCATTAATCAATAATATAAAATTTAATTAATATGTTGGTGGCTACAGTACTCCAAGTTTCAATAAACAATGTGACTCTTACTATAATTGAACCAAATTCCATGCAACTATGCAAAACGTCATACTGTCATGTGTGCATGATATATACTTGACTTGTGCCTGCTTGGGAACTTCTTTATTATATTAATTTGAAGGAATTAATTGCCAAAAGGTCGGAAAATGTTATATATCTTGCATATATACAATTCATATTGGTTGTATTGACGCAAATATCTTTGAAGTTGAGCTATATATCTACTTTCTTCGTTGAACCATTACCACTTTGATGTTGGATCCCATTGGACCGAAATTTTCATGAACTCTTAGGAACGGTCGACCGAGGGTGATTCTGGTCAACCGATGGAAAAATCCGGTCGACCATTTCCCATGTCTTCTGCGCGTTTTCTGTACGGTTTTATGAGTCTATTTAAAGGGTTGTCCGCCCTTGTTCGTAATAGAATGCACAATTTATTTCATTGAGAGAGAGATTAGGGCTAGAAACATATCTAGAGTGTTTTGGATGACATATTGTCTCCATCAATTTGTAATCTCAGTTGTTTTTCTTGTTGGAGAAGTTAAAGAAGGAAATGAAACCCACAAGAGACCCCTCAATTACATAGACACGTTGCCGAACCTTATAAAATACGTGTGTCGTGATTATTTCATGTGTGCATCCATCTTTGCTCGTGTTTTTCATGTTGTGTGTGTTTCTTGTTGTTATTAAGTTTGTGAGAGAAACAAAAGTTATTTTTCTGCTGATACGTTTTAACCTGATATCTCATAATAGCATTGTTAGATCATCTCCTAACAATAACCTACAAGAAATATGATACTAGTTACACCAAATTAAGCACATCCCAGTGGATGTGTTGATATATTTAATTAAGAAATGAAAATCAAGGTACTAAAGATAATTAATGAACTTTGTGCCTAAGACAAATGTTGAGTAAGACTTGCTTGAACAAATAAAAGAAGCAAATAACACTAAAAGAAGCATGGGATACACTCTCCATTACTCTTCCCAGGAATGAATCCTGACATCCGCACAAGGATGAAAATCATGAAATTATACTATATGAAGGTATAATTATCATGGAGCAAATACCCTCAGTTAGATCCTAGGTTGAGACCATATAATGGACTCGTCATACCATAAAAACGAATCATGTGGAAACCTTAAAATTCACTTTACAATTGAAAATTATTATCCTACACTCGTTGCCAAAAATCCTTTGGATAAATCTCCTCAGATTAGCAAACAACATTGATTATATTGTATGATATAAATAACTCACGTATACCGTATATGTTCAATCTAAATAGGCAAAGATGAGCGGACAGAGTATTACAGTTTAAATCACAAAAGATGGGTCTTTTCAAAAGTCCCAACAATCACCCAAAGAAGATGTCTTCCTTTTCAAGAGATGATAATACGGGAATCATAAGTTTGAGTAAAGCTCCCAAACTCCATTTCCTTTTCAATGTCCTTCCGGAGTTCCGGACATTATTGAAGTGAGGCAGACCCCCTGCAGTCCTACTATATGTTTCCTATGAAAACTTTACCCATCATTAGGTCTTGTTTCTTATCATTAATCATCTGAAAACCAAAGCTAAATTAACACGTATATTAAAGACTTTTAATCCATCAACATGATGGACACCACAGACCGTCCAAATAGCTTTTCGATTTGATTGATCAAGTTCTGTCGAGTTTATTTGAAGCTTAATTAAGCAGTGCTTTGTGATTCCTTTAGACTGTAAGAATAGAGAATATATAGAGAAAATTAAAATTGAAAAGGAAGAAAACTAGTCCAAGAGAAAGACAAGAAGGATGGTTATTTCCGAGGCAAAACTTCTTAGGTACCCTCCAATTTCAAACCCTTTAAAATTTCATATTAAAGGGAAAATCATTAAGTTTATACAAGAATTTCAATTACACCCTTATCTTGAATCTCTTCAAACCTTACCTGCCACTTCTTTGTACTCGTATGACATCAAAGCTTGAAAAAATAGGTTTCACATTATACATCAAGGAAAAGTTTTAAGAAAACGGTAGAACAAAGTGTAATTTAAGATTCTAAATATTATAAAATAATAAAATCATTTAGTGATTGATATCTAGAGTTTAAAGATGTTATATATATGTGAAATTATCACTATTTTTGGGTTCAGTTGCTTGAATAGTATACAACGGACCAAAAAGAGTATATGCATTCTCAATTGTCTACTAGACATAAATTCCTTCCACATGAAATCATTTATTTAAAAGGGAGTGAGAACTACGTTCCAGGTTTGTTCAGACATCTCACATCTGGAAGCAAAATTCGAAATCAATCACGTTATGCTCGAAAAGTTGTTCTCTCATAAAATAATATCACGAAAGTTTCAGCAATATTATACATAATAGCATTGCATGGCAGGGAATATGCAATTAATTAAGAACAATATCTCCAAGATATGAGCATCCCTTTCTTATAAGAACTAATTAGTGATTAATGTAAATCTTCCAACACAAGGGACAAGAATCTCCAATAGTCATAGCATGCGATTTTAATCAAACCAAGTTTACGTCGAGAAAGATTATGATCTTGAAGAATAGACTAGTTAGATGCTCAGAGTCACGGTAATCCTTCATAGCTTTGTTTCATTACACAAGTTAAGTTGACAATAATGATAATTATTAGCTCAGATAAGTGAAAAAACAGTAGTAAGGACAAGAGCTGAAAGGACTGTGCTAACCAATTGGGTTAACCACAAGTTGTTAATTGGAGGGCTAATTTTGCTTCCACCGACACTTTCTTTCCATCCGAATCAAAACTTACGGCTGCAAGAGTTGCATGCCTGATGGATAGTTGTATGTGTACGTAGTGTCGTAGTCTTAACTTAAAGATTAATTTTCATGTAACGATAAATAATTATAATCATGATGTGTTTGGTTAGCTTTTTGACAAAATGGCTGAGGAAAGGCTAAATGTGGGACATGACGAAGCTCGCATTTTGATTTATACACGTGCAAATATATATAAGAAGGGTATATGACACCAACCGACCATGTGTATGGTTGGGAACACTGTAGTGAGCTTTTAAAAGTTTGCCTTCAGATTTTGTCGCTGGACTTTTGTTTTCTCCGTATGAAATGAAATGTTTGATATCTATAGTTTATTGTTTAAGTGTAGGGCAACTTTTCGAAATGAATGTATCTCGGTTAAAGCTGTTGAGTTCTCCTATTTTGGCTAGACAGACAGATTTCCATTTTTCAGTAAGGTATATTCAATTTTATCTTATTTGAAGAATTCATCATTTTGCTAGTTGTTACATAAACACCCATTAATCTTAACCCCCCCCCCCCCCCCCCCCCCCACACACACACACACAAAAAAACCCTTTAATAATTACATTTTACTAAACACGGATAGATTGTTAATGAAGTGTACCCAATTTCATCTCATTAGAAGAATTCATCCTTATGCTACATTATTATACAAACAAATTTAATTACATTACACACTATCATTATTGCATATAATGGCTTCACGATAAAATATAAATTTAAAAAATTCATAACTTTGAGAGTTGATTCTCTTTCCAATTCTTAGAATGTTCTGGCTATATTATTGTTTTTTGACATAATGAGTTAATGACAAATATTGCCGTAATTTTTTAATATAATAAAAAGAAAATTAAAAATTCGAAATTTAGGAAAAAAAAAATTTTTTCTCCAAAACTAGGTGGATCGCGGGTGTGACCCGCGATCCGTGGGGCACGGATCGCGGTTCCCACCTGCGATCCGTCTCTCCCGCCAAAAAAAATTTTTTTTTTTTTTTTTGAAAATTTCACGGATCGCGGTTCTGAACCGCGATCCGTGAAATTTTTTTTAATTTTTTTTAATTTCTTTATTTCTGTTTTTCTTTTTTATTATAATTATTTTTAATTTTTTTAAAATCTTTTTTTTTCAAAATATGTTTTCTAATTTATATTATTTTTTAAAAATTTAAAAATTTGTTTTTAATTTTTTCAAAAATCGACCTCCAAATCACGTCGATAACCCGACGTATTGAATTGTTAGGGTATTTTATACAATAAAAAAACAAAATTTATTTGTCAGAATAATAAATTATTTGCAACTAAATATTAAACAAACACTAAAACTAATTAAAACAAAAAATTGGTAACGTTGTCGAAAATTCGTAGGGTGCACACATTACAAACAGTTTTGGAGGTCGATACAGCAAAAAATTAAAAACACAATTAATTTTTTTTTTAAAATAATAAAAATTACAAAACATATTTTGGAAAGAAATATAATAAAAAAACTTAGCTAAAATGATTTAAAAAAAAATCAAAACATAAAACACTACGAGTAAAATCCGTGATTTTATTTATTTTCTTTTATTGTTTTTGATTTTTTCGGTTTTCTGTTTTAGTTTTTTTTTCTTCTGTTTTTCTTTTTTATTTTAATTATTTATAATCTTTTTTAAAATCTTTTTTTTTAAATATGTTTTCTAATTGATATTATTTATTAAAAAAAATTTAATTTTGTTTTTAATTTTTTTAAGAAACGACCTCCAAATCACGTCGATAACTCGGCGTGTATTGAATTGTTAGTGTATTTTATACAATATAAAAACAAATTTTTTTTAGTTAGAATAATAAATTATTTACAACTGAATATTAAACAAACCATAAAACTAATTAAAACAAAAAATTGGTAACGTTGTCAAAAATTCGTAGGGTGTACACACATTACAAACATTTTCGAGGTCGATAGAGCAAAAAAATAAAAACACAATTCAAAATTTTTAAAAATTAATAACAATTACAAAACATATTTTGAAATATATATATATATATATATATATATATATATATATATATATATATATATATATATATAAAACATAGTTAAAATGATTTGTAAAAAAACAAAACATAAAATCAAAAACAATAAAAGAAATTAAAAAAAGTCACGGATTTTGATTTTTTTAAAATCGTTTTAACTATGTTTTTTATTATATTTATTTTCAAAATATGTTTTGTAATTGTTATTATTTTTTAAAAATTTTTAATTGTGTTTTTAATTTTTTTGCTGGATCGACCTCCAAAAATATTTACAATGTGTGTACATCCTACTAATTTTTGATAACGTTTCGAATTTATTGTTTTAATTAGTTTTAGTGTTTGTTTAATATTCAGTTGTAAATAATTTATTAATCTGGCTAAAAAAATTTGTTTTTTTATTGTATAAAATACCCTAACATTTCAATACGTCGGGTTATCGACGTGATTTAGAGGTCGATTATTGGAAAAATTAAAAATAATTTAAAAAAATTTAGAAAAATAATATAAATTAGAAAACTTATTTTGAAAAAAAAAGATTTAAAAAAAGATTACAAATAATTACAATAAAAAATAAAAACAAAAAAAAAATCAAAAAAATTTTTTTTTTTGGCGGGAACACGGATCGCGGGTCACACCCGCGATCCACTTAGTTTTGGAATTTTTTTTTTTTTCTCCTAAATTTCGAATTTTTAAATTTTTTTTTATTATATTAAAAAATTTAGAAAATATTGCCACTGATGTAACTTCGGAGGTTTTTATGTTACAATACAAAATTTGTAACAAGTTGGATAAATGGGCTTTAATTTTTTGCAAGCCCAACATTGGAAACCAGAAAGGGCAATTGAAAGGCCAGCTACGTGTGTTCGGTCTTGTTGGATCTCATATTGGAACAGCCGAATCCAGTTTATCCACTACAACTACCACTTCTATTGCCGCTACTGCTACCACTCCACTGCCGCTAATTATAATAATAACAGTAATAATAAGTGCAAATTGTATTGTTGGATTAGTGCCAACTTCACCCACAAAAAATCCAAAAGTAAGATAAATTGTTGAATAGAGAAACCTGACCATGGGATGGGACCATGGAACAAAATACATGCTGATCACTAGATCTCATGTGCTTGTCCCTCGTGCCTACCATTAACCCGTGCATTTAGCGAGATAACCTAACAACTAGAGATAACATAGAAATTATAAAGATTGATGAAATTACGAACCTAAAAAAGTTACTTCTCTGTTGGAATCACGCTCTGGTCCAAAGGTCCAATTCGTTCATCATACTTGTAGGCTTGTCTCCTTAAAGCCTAATGACTCAATAGTACACGATCCTATAGAACAGATTCTGTTCAAGTTAGGGTTGTACTACTGACTCCTTAAGCTAAAGAGTTAGGCCTACCGATGAAATTTTTTACAGAAAAAATAAAAAATTAATCATCTATATATGTTTGGTTCAAAAAAGTGAAGATTAAGGTTTTAAGTTATAGTATTGTTTCGGGGACCTCAAAAAAGTTAACCAAAGGAGAGGGAGTGCAATTTGGTTGTGTACAAAAAAAGAAAAAGGGGGAAACAGAAAAGAAAAGGGGGGAGAAAAAGAAACTGTAAATTTTTTTCTTCCATAAAGCAAGATTGATGGTCTTATCAAAATTTACAACTATTGGGCGTGTTTTTTGAAATTGCTAACCTGCTAGTTTTTTCGGTAGGCCAGTGCCTCAGTTGAGTTTGGGCCCTCTTTTTGTGACCCATGTTTTCGATACAGTATTTGACCAAAACCAAATCTAGGCTTTTGATCAAGGCCGAGTGGCGGTCTTTCTATCTCGGAATAGCCTGGTTAATTTACAAGACGTAATCGAAAGCTAATTATGGACATCACTGTTGGGAGGGGATCTAACAATGCACTAGCACGAATATGGATTAAACGCACAACGAAAATGAATATTGATTGCGGAACTTAACTTCTGACCCTCAATCTTAATGCAACAAGAAACACGAATAAAATGAAATAAACAAACAATCACAAACGCACACCTAAAACAACCACGACACACGTGATTTACAACGTTCGGTAATGTGCCTACGTCCTTGGGGGGTCTCCTGCGGATTTTCTCTCATTCTTTCGCTTCTCCAACAAGAGAAACAACCAAGATTAAAAGTATATGAAAACAATATGTCTTCCAAAACACTCTAGATCTATCTCTAGCCTTAATCTCTCAATACACAATGAATGAAATAATACACGTGTACGTTGTGTATCTAGTGTTTAAAACCAAGAGCAAACAAGTCATTTTATAGACTCAAAAACCGAGCTACAAACAAGCAAAACCGTGCAGAAATCGTGGGCAACGGTCGACAGAACTAGCTCATTCGGTCGACCGTTCTGACTAACAGGAACAATTCCTGTTGCGATTCGGTAGACCGAATCCTTCCCGGTTGACCGCTGGACCATTTCTCATTGCGATTCAGTTGTCCGAATTATTATCCCGATTGACCACTTCCACGAGCTGACTTATTCTCCAATTGCTCCACGGTCTACCGACAACCCATCGGTGGACCGTTACTTTTTCGACAGACTCTCTCGTGTTTTTCGGTCGATCAAATGTCCAACATCGGTCGACCGAATCCAACTAGTCTGAAGTGCCTGGAGTTTCAGGACGGTCAACCGAATCCCATCCGGTCGTCCGAACCTAGCAACTTCAAAGTGCCTGGAGTTTTGGGACGGTCGACTGAATCCCATCCGGTCGATCGTTTAACCTGGTTTTGCTTCGTTAACAAATGTAAACCAATCTTCAACAATCTCCACCTCGATTTAGATTTGTTACCTGAGTCTTCTTCTAACCTGCACCCTTTATGCTTCCATGAAGCACCGTTGGCGCTACCCCCCCCCCCCCCCCCCCCCCCCCCCCCCCCCCCCCCCCGGAGCACCCTCCTCAGTTTCTGAGGACATTTAGAAGTTTCGAGCACAACTCGAATTTCTCCCGATTGACCACCTTGGTGTTGATATTTAAGGTAATATTTTCCATCTAAATTTATATTATCTATATTTAATAGCCGATTTTTTAAACTAATAACAATTAAATCAAAATCACATTTTTAGGATTTTTTTAAAAATTTCGAACTTTTTATTTTTAGGAAAAAAATAAGAAATTTTGATTTTTTTAATTTTTTTTTCGACAATTTGTAGGTAGTTTGATCTACCTAACCATTAGTTGGTAATTTTTTCACAATTAGTAGTTGTTCCGTAGGAAATTAGTTTTCGATTTTTTTTAAATTTTTTCCTAAAAATTTGAATTTTGATTTAATTGTTATTAATAAAAAAATCGACTTAATAGTTAGTCTCTTATCAAAAATTCAAGTAGTTGTAGTACGAAACTAATGAAAAAAACACTGCATTATTGTAGATTAACGAAAATGATTCCGATAAGTATGTATTTTGGTGATGATATAACTCAAAATTCAAGCATTGGTGTAGAGTACACGATATGCCCAAGACTTACACTTTCAGCAAGCGACAATGTAACTCTAGAAGAAATTAAGAGTTGGATTTATCAAGGTCTACAGGTCGTAGAATCTTGGTATTCTATTAATATTCAATGTCGAGTCAATATTGCACCGATAGGTTATTTTTATTTCAATGTGATTTTTGTATATGACGAGAGTTCCTGGAGAATAGCCTACAAGACGGCATATTCGAAAATGGTGATGGTCGAGTTATATGGCAGTTAAATTCTTTGGAGATTGAATGGAATGTTGAGATGTTTGGAGGTAGCCAACCCAGTAGTAACTGTGACCCACAGTTCACATCTCAGCAATCATGTGTTGCTAACACCATATCAGAAACTAGTCGCCTACAGACGATTGAGGATGAAGAAGAAACTGATGACGAAGATTACAACTTAGAGTCGGAGGGCAGAAATGAATCAACAGGTGAGGAGGATGAGGATGATGATGAGGTTGAAGTGGATGAAGATATTGGTCCCAACGTGAATCAGTTAAGTCAATTCAACCAATTAGAGGTAGGTGTTGGGTTCACCCAGCTAAAAGGTTTCATGATTGTTCTAGCTGGCTTCCTGCAGATATAGCATTTATAGGAACTACCATACATGTTGAGAATATGTTAGTTGAGAATCAAACATTTTCATCGAAAGACGCTTTAAAGAACGTTGTATCGAAATGACATATTGACAATAATCGAGAAATCGGCAAATGATAAGTGTGCGTTTCGGGACGTCAACGCTCTACTAGTGTTGTAATAAGTATGGGGTCTATCCTTGTATATTTTATCACAGCAAGCTGATATAATCCCAAATTTTTCAGTAACAGACTACAACTCTCGTGAAATGGAACGAGCGGATGATGCGCTCGACAGTCCAAAACATCCTCCCACTACAATATATTCAAATATTTCATTAAATTACACAAACGAAAAATATGTAATTCAAATATTATGTCAAATTAATTCAATATGATTTGTGTTAGTACTTACATTTGCGCCAACACCATTCACTCTAAACATACAATTTGGTATGCCAAGGAGTAGAGAAATAGACTCTTTGTCGATTGCATCATTATGATCGCGTTGGGTTTGCAATGAACGACTTCTACCCAAGATTGTCATTCCGAAAAACTATTAATGGAATAAAAAAAATATTTCATTAAATGAAACAATGTAAAAAAAATTGTAATGTTCCTAAGTTTAATTTTTTTATACCTACATCAACTAATATAAAATTTACATTAACTTAATACTAAAATAATATTTATACATAAGTGTGGGTCCCACTTTTGTTAATCTTATATCAAATAATAAAATATTTGTGTGTAAACCTAATCAAAAAGTTATATTAATAATAAAATACATAAAATTAATGTAATTGTAATGGTAAACGTAAACATAAAATAATGTAATATGTAAACATAAATTCAATGTCAAAATGAAATTACATTAAAAACATTATTTCAACAATTACATTTTTTTTAAATGTTAATTTTACATATTTTTAGGAAAAATAAACAAGATAATGAAAAAATAAACTTAGTGGATGAGTCGGAATTTCCTGGGTAGCGGCTCGAAATTGTAGAACAAAAAAACCCAAAGTACAAAAAAAAAAATGGACCCCTTGGAACTTTGAGTCCCGAGAGGGGGGGGGGGGTGCACTTCTTGTAAGCGCACCCCACGGGACGCGCAGTCCCATGGGGTGGACGCACAGTCCGGTGGGGTGGCACGTACAGTCCCGTAGGGAGTAAATTTGTTTTTTTTTAATTCTTATTTTTTTAATTTTAGGATTAGTTAATATTATTTAAAAACAATCGGTCCTGGAGTTGTTTAACAATGGGAAGAGTTGCAAGATCCCCATTAACTGGGAATTACTCATCATTAAAAAAAAATGTGATCTTGGAGATCTTACTCTGTCATTCGCCTAAGACGAAATTAAAAAGGCATTTTTGGACTCCCCCAAAATAAATCGCCAGGTCCTGACAGTTTTAATATGTTTCTCCACCAAGAATTTTGGGAGGATATTAAACGCTTGGTTCTCTCTATGTTTGAACAATTCCATGCAAAATGCATTGGGACAACAGAATTTAGGAGCTTCAACCAATGTATCGGCTTGATTCCAAAAAAATAGCCATTGAGACAATCAAGGATCTCCATCCGATCTCATTTCTGTCAAGTACGTACAAAATTATTGAGAAAACTTTGGCAAATAGGTTGGCCGGAGTCTTGCCAACAGTCATCCATCGGACCCAATCGGTTTTTTTAAAAATATAGACAAATCATCGATACAATAACGTATGTTAATGAAATTGTCCATTATTTACAAGTTTACAAGAAACAAGGATCAATCCATAAAGCTTGACTTTGAGAAGACTTTCGATAATATTGATCGAGATTTCCTACTGACAAACTTGAAGACCATCAGATGCCCAAGTCTGTGGTGTGATTGGATACAGTTGTACATTTTGTACATGTTGAAAATTGGTTTATATTTGTTAAGTAGGCAGAACCATGTTAAAATGATCGACCGGTGGAGGAGATTGGTCGACCAAATGTTAACAGAAGCTCTCGGACCTGAAGGTTCAACATCGGTCGACCGAAAAATCCCAGACACTTTTCGGATGTGGGGTCAGTCGACCGGTGTTGGACACAGTTTGACCAAAAACTAACAGAGACTTTCTTGGAGTCAAGAACGGTCGACCGAAAAGCAGTTGTGGAGCTGAAGAATATCGTGGAGTGGTCGACCAAGCGAGGGAGCTGGTCGAACGAAAACTAACAGGAACTATTCCTGTTAACGGGACGGTCGATCGTTTGAGGATTTCGGTCGACCGTTGCACACGTTTTCTGTGCGGTTTTGTATGCTTTTGAGTTGTCTATTTAAGAGATTCATTAGCCTTAATTTGTATAGAACATATTATTCTTATTTTCTTCATTACGTATTGAGAGATTAGGGCTAGAGAGAGATCTAGAGTGCTTTGGAGGACATATTGTCTCCATAAATTTATAATCTCGGTTGCTTCTCTTGTTGGAGAAGCGGAAGAAGTAAATGAAAAACCAGCATGAGATCCCCTAAGGACGTATGCACGTTGCCGAACCTTGTAAATCACGTATGTCGTGGTTGTTTCAGGTGTACGTTCGTTATTGCTTGTTTCTTTTATCTTGTGTGTGTTTCTTGTTTCATTAAGTTTGGGAGAGGGTCAGACGTTAGTTTTTCTACGTGCAATATTCGTTTTGTGTTTTTGTTGTGCATCTTTGATTCATCTTCGTGTAGCGCATCGTTGTATCTCCTTCCCAACAATATCTTCATCAGTAAGTATTTTGTACCTGTCCCTTGCCCCCAATTTTTTTGTATATGTTTGCTATCCTAGGGTTGTGGTACACAACCTTGGGTTTTATCTTATAATGGAAAAAAAACATTTTCTAAAATAAAAAAATAAAAAAGGTTGTGTACTTATGTGTGTTGGAGGGAAATCCAAAATTCCAAGCTTCTCTTCCAAAAACTGGTTGGATCCATTCATCCGAGGAACAGAGTTCGATGGGAAAATGTGTCAGTTCTGAAAAAACCGAGATAGGGACAAATTACATCACTAGCATGGAAGGTGGAAAATGGAATCTCTCCATTAATTAGCATGGAAGGTGTGGGTGTCACTAGCATGCTGCTCACACTTGAATTTTTAAAAAATTGTTGCACACCCACGCATTGGATTCCTTCTCCATTGTATCATTGCATGGGTGCCCACTCATTATCGAAGCCTTTGTCGTTTCCCAATTACGCAATCACGTGGCCGCACTACACCTTATAATAATAATAATAATACCACAACAACACAACTCCAAGCCTCTTATGTCTTACCTTTTGTTAAGCATGCATACATGATGTATTTGTGCATGTTTTAAGTATTGTTATCAAGATAAGAGGACTAAGTCTATTGATGTGTCTTATATTGTGAAACATGAACTATAATTGTAAAACAAGTTAATGGAGGGCATCCTGATTGACGATCGGCTCAGCTCGACCTGAATGCTCAGGACATCATTAACATTTTATCAAACATAGCTTGGTTCAGCTCGACTTGAATGTTGAAGACATCCTCCTACATGCATTTTTTCTTAGAAAGAAGCAGAAATACCCTTCCACACACTCACATTAATTTATTACTAAATGAAATAACGAATGGATCTAGCTTCCCATGTGTTGGAACTTGGAGGCCACAAATTCGAGCTTGACCTTAGCCACAACACGTGTTCTACCAATATTCATGATAAAGACTCATCAAATGTTAGGTAGCAGACTTGGCATTTTCTTGAGGAATATTCTCTCCACTGAAATGGATGATACATGGCATCTTCTTTTGTACTTCCTCATCGTTTTTTAACTCATGGACTAACTGTATTACCCACCAACTTTACCCTTTCCACACTTCGCAATTTGTACATTATAGAGCCAAGATCTTGGTTCCCCATCGAAAGTATGTGAACTGATTAAACTTTTTAAGTTTAGTTTGGAGTAAAGTGGAATTTTTTGAACGTGAAATTTCAAATGCTACGTTTGCAATTATTATGTTTGGTTGAGAGTGTACTACAACTAATTTTATCTCTATATATTATTTGTCAACACCGAATTCCATGCCGAAAGATGAAATTTTGAAATTTGAAGCAATTTTTTAAGCTTTAGTAATTCAAACTCATACAAAATATTAATGCTACGTTCCAAATATGATTTTGTGTAAAGTAGCATGTGGTTTGAATACGATTCCGAATTGGGAAACTAATAAAAAAATGTTGTCATTTTTGTCGTTGTTGTTGAAGTAACATGTTTTCTAAACATAGTAATACAAATCAAGTTATTTATAAATATTGAAATTTGTAAATCTCATTAATTGTAAATTCCACAAAATTTGTAATACCGCATCCAAATGCAACCTAAAGAAAAATATTTCTCGGATATATATCTCTCGTTGGGGTTCGGGCTGAGGAAGTGTATATCTTGTCTATTTTTTGCTTTCATGTGTGTGTCGTAAGATAAAACTCCGAACCAAAGAAAATATGAGGATTTTGTAGAGAATGGAAAACACTTCTCTATGCCATCAATTTTGAACATTATAATAGTCTCTTATTTATAAAAGTTTAAGAAGGCGTAGATGTTATGAAGAGGACAATGGAGAATCGTTACATATCAATGCACTCGAAAGACATGAATACCCTTGAATTAATGAGTGAAGAGATTGCCATGTAGAAATTGAAGAAGATGTATCATCAAATAGTAAGGTTAATCAACCACACTTAATGCTATAATTTCATAGTGCAAAGATGTATAGCAACTATCTTAGTGGGCAAACTTATTTTTTTGAATGTTGCAAACTTGTTCCATAAAAATCCTGAAAATGTGAAATGAAATAAAATTTCGAGGAGGATAGCCAAATTTAACCCTATATATAACTTCATGGTTCTCAAGCTCGACATATATATATTACAAGTGTAATTTCCCCTCGGAGAAAAATGTCATCACCATGCATGAATAACACCCGAAAAAAATAAGAGACATCTTTAAGAAAATTCACCATGCATCTTCAGTAAATTTAGTTATCAAAAGGGAGAGAATAATTAAGAGAGATTTCATAAATAATTAGCCAGCTAGGCATGGAACTTCCCCATAAAACACTACATTTCAACAATGTCAAAGTAAACTATACCGAGGGTATTTTAAAAATGTTAAGTAAATCAACAAGACAACAACCACAAATCTAATGCTAATTTAATATCTACCACAATTACTACATGAAGATTATGTACACAAGCTTCATAATTCAACTTGAGGTCTGGATCTACTGTGACTGACTTCTCTTGCAAACGAAGATGGTCTCTACTTCTGGTGGGACGAAGAACTCATGCTCGTTCCTTTTACACTTCATGGAAGGCCTTTGCTTCTTCGGGGCAGGCGGGCACGACTTCTCTGGTATTTTTGCTTCTCTAGCCGTCGGGGTAGTGCTTATAAGCTCCTCGTTGTCATCTTTCTGCAATTGCTTTGTGCTTGTCACTATCATCGGTAGAACTCCGGCCCACCGCTTCCCATCTGCCTCCCACTCTCCTTCAGATTGCAACAACATGGTTGTATATATATATATATATATATATATATATATATATACTTGTATCAAATACAACCACCAAAAAGAAAATAAACCCCCCCTATATATCAAGATGTATAAGTAAAAGTGTTTAAACTGAAAAGGAATCAAGGAATGAAGAGTTGGTGAAGTTCAAATTTGAGAATGTGAAAAGAATTAAAAAAAAGGAGTTGATTGGTAGTAGAAAGGCTAGACAAGAAGACTAGAAGTTGTTGAGTGTAAAATTGCTCTATATGAATGTGGAGCTGTATGTATGCATGTATGTCTGTTTAAAAAGAAAGAAAGATGGTAGGATTGAAAAAAGGAGGGTTGGTATTGGTTGGAATAATAAATGGGGCAAAGAAGGTTAGAATATTGGAGGGAATCTTTGGGGAGACTTGAGTTGTGCTATTGGGATTGGTTGATTAGGAAAGGATCGGAACTGGGAAGTGGTGAGATATATCGATGGTAAGAAAGTTGGGATTTGGAAAAAAGAAACTGATCAACTGAACGTTTTTGTACCTGTTCTTTCACATTTTTTAGTTGCACTCACTCATCATGCAATTATTGCACATAGGAGCAGCTGCGATCCCTCCCTTATCCAGTCTTTTCTCCTCCTATGTCCTAACCAATTTGAAATATGGTGAAGAGAAAAATGTTATATGTAAGACATGAATGGGGAGTTGTTTGCGGAATGTTCTTCAAAGGCAGGACAAGGAAAATGTGGTAATCACACAGTAGTGGGCTGAACCCATTGTTTTACCGAAGTACATGTGATCAATTTCACAATTTTTCAATTGAAGTTGGAAACTTAAATTCACAATGTTTCTACTGAAGTTGGAAACTTAAATTGACAACGATTCAATTGAAGATGGAAACTGGAAAGCTTCTTTTTTACAAGGGTCATTGACTTGTTCCAAATCCAATAAACGTCTTGTTACATATTAATCATAGGTAATTGTAGTAATATAATGAAGTGCTCAAATATTTTTGATGCAACATAACATTACAAACTCCTACGTCTTAGTGTGATTATCACTCTTCCCACTAGGAGCATTTAGAAACATATCCTCACAAGAGTCATTGGCATGGTCTTATACTCCAAGTTACAGAAACACAGGTCAATTTTGCAGAGTCATGTTGGTTATGAAACCATTTTGAAAAATAAAAAAACTTACGACTGACCAAATTAAATTCGAGAGGTTTTATAGGCTCTGAGTTGTGTAGTTTTGGAAGGCTGAAAAGCCCATACATCTAACTTTTGCTGCAACCTGCAACTAACCAGTCTGGGCTTCAACATAGTCCTGTGAGATCCACGAAAAAGCAAAAACCTTACAGTACTCCAAGCAGGGTCTATATTTCAAATTTGTAAATGAAGGTGTGCAACCATTACCCGACTGCTAATTTGTTAAGTAATTGCAGCTTTGCATGTTTTACAAAAAAATTAAAGATCATGTTGTTGAATATTGGTCTATATTTGTTAAGAAAGCAAATCCAGGAAGAATCGGTCGACCGGATGAGATCCGGTCTACCGATCCAGACCCCCAGGAATTTTGGCGATACAGGGTTCAAACAACCGAATTGGATTCGGTTCACCGAATCAAGGATTCCAAGCACTTCGGGTGCAGCTGGGATCGGACGACCGATTTAGATTCGGTCTACCGTCAGAGGGCAACAGACACTTCGGAACAACGGGTTCGGTAAACCGTTGAAGAGATTGTTGGTGTTCCAAGAATCTAAAAGTGTCTGTTCAAATTGGAACAGTTCACCGAGGGGTGCTCGGTCGACCGTGGGGTTGTTGGAGAATTAGTTAGTTCGTGAGAGAAGCGTTCTCGCGGTATACCGAGCCGCACGAAGAAGCGTTCTCATGGTCAACCGGGAATGATTCAGTTAACCGAATCGCAACAGGAAGCGTTCCTATTTAGTCAATGACGGTCGACCGAATGAGCATCAGTCGACCGTTGCCTGCAAATTGTTCAGCTCGGTTTTGCTTAATTGTAGCTCGGTTTTTGAGTCTATAAAAGAGCTTGCTTGCTCTTGGTTTTAACACAACAAACATAACGTACAAGTGTAATATTTTCTTCATTGTGAGTTGAGAGATTAGACTAGAGAAAGATCTAGAGTACTTTGGATGACATATTCCCTCTATATACTTGTAATCTCAGTTGTTTCTCTTGTTGGAGAAGCAGAAGAAGGAAAGAAAACCCGCAGGAGACCACCAAAGGACGTAGCACGTTGCCGAACCTTGTAAATCGTGTGTGTCGTGGTTGTTTCAGGTGTGCGTTTGTGTTTGCTTGTTTATTTCCATCTTATTTGTGTTCTTGTTGCTTTAAATTTGGGAGATGGTCCGAAGTTTATTTCCGCAAGTCAATATTCGGTATTACGTGGTGCGTTTAATCTGTATCGTGTTAGTGTATTATTAGATCCCTTCCCCAACACATAACGTGGCTTCACCTGTCTAGTAATTTGACTTTCAAACGTAGTACCAAGATAATTCATATCCCTTTTGTTTGTTCTGGAGTTATTTGTTTCAGGTCAGACTAATAATTATTATATAATTCATTATGAACAGAAACTGATATAATGGCTTAACAACCATCATGATTTTTGTGGCCCACATTGAACGTCAGGAATTTTGCATTCTTGCAAAATGCAATCACAATCAAGTCTTCAATAGATATTCTAGTAACAATGGGAAAAAAGATAACTAATTGGAAGAATATGGCATCAAGAGTTACATCCTATGATGTGAACATTGTGAAGTGTTGTCGCATAATTTCTAGTTTTAGGTTAAAGAAGAAGGGTTAGAGAAACACGACACTATTAGATAAAAGCCATTACCATATCCTTGACCTATAAGGTTTTGCTAACAAAGCCCCAATGGAACTTTAAAATAAATAAATAAAAACTACTTTACCTAATCGTAGTTTTCACTTCTGTAGTCTTTTACCAGAAATGGACTTTTTTGGGACAATTTATCATAGATATTGTTAAAATGTGGATTTCTATCCCAAGACTAATTGGTGGGTAGAGATCCGAAATATTTTTAAAATTTTCCAATACGATATGATTCTCAATACTCTTCTTCGATTCTGAAACCTTTTTGGGTGAAATATAGGGTGTATCGCGTCAACTTTTAGGTCATTGTGCTCCAATATTATAATAAAGTGTATTTTTTTTCGGAAAATCTAATTCATATCGAACCAAGTAATTTAGGACCTTGTATTCACATGAGTATGCCAATAAAATTTTCAATGTAGAACCACTCTTGACATGTCCCAGTTAAGAAGTTAGCCTTCATGAATACTGAATAATTTGAGGGGGGGGGGGGGGGGGGGGGGGGGGAACTAACATATATAATTTATGATATAGTTGTAAATAAAACTTGTTTGGTATTGATCAACTGGCATTTAAACCATAAACTCAATGATAAAACTGACGAGAAAAGAATTGCCTAAGTTTTTTATACAAAGCTACGAAGGGGCAAATGGAATAGGTTGAAGCAAGTTTTTTGTGATTCAATAATGCAGGCTGCAATATACCCTTGTTATCAAGATTGTTATTTAATGTTACATGATGAGTTGATGACCTTTAAGCGTATAAAACGGAACCAAATAAATGCTATTTTGAAGAATGAAGGAAGTCTTTGGCATGTACTTATAATTAATTGATATAAAAATTAAAACTAGCATACCTGTACCTGATTTGAACCGAGGCATGATTGGATGTAACACTCTTGAAGCCATTGCTGAAGCCCCTGGTTTTCTTAATCACGTATACTGGAAATATATCTCATTCTATTTCTATGAGGTCAGAAAGCATGCCTTACTGTTATTTATTCTATCCATCCTTAGAAGAAAAGTATGCACCAAAATCTGGACTCACCATCATAAATCATCTTTGTGGTGATAAAACAATAGAGATAAAATACAATAAGTGACATTTAACCTCACATCTTGCAAATATATTAGAAAATCCTGCTCACTGCTAAGAAACAGCGGAGGGAAACTTATTAGATAGCTTTCTAGCCACAAATTTATCTTGGATCAATTTTAACAAACTGTGACTACAGAAAATAATTCCATTTTCTTTATTTTTTCTTGCACCAAGAGTGACCCCGTTTATGTAGAATCCAAGCACAAACTCTTGGGATAAACTTGTTTTGAGTCACTAGAGAATCACAATCTGCATGTCAGCACAATTCCATCAAACACAAATGGATAAATACTGCCAGCCATCTTGCACTTAAGACTTAGGTTGCGTTCAAATGTATGTATGTAACCATAAAGACATTGATGGGTCCACGACAAGATTGAGCCCAAATCAATATCTACTTGTGGACCCACAAAAGAATAAGATTCATGGTGACGTGGATCCAGGTGGATCATGACAGAGACAACCACCACATCACATGTAGGTTGCCTTGATCCGACTTACCACATGGAACCCCAGCTCATCATGTTCAACATACACAGCTCACTCCCACCACCTTTTCCACCATCAACATGTTCTTTTCTTTTTTTTGATAATCAGGCACCATCAACATGTTCTTGGATGTTGAATGTTGATACTGAAAACTAGTACTCTTCCTCTATGGGACTAATGATACTGTTCCCACTTTTGATGTTTTGGTTTTCAGATTCTGAAGACAACAATGTTAAGATATATCACACATGGCCAACTCATTTATATGGTCTACGTTGTGTTTTTCATGCACATATTGATGTTTGTAATTGTTTTGGTGGTGCATGCAGGCATGCGTGGTATTTTTTGCTTTCAAATCTTTATAAGGGTCATGTTGGTGTGCTTGTATATGCTAAAAAGAATTCCATCTCTTTCTTTTGGTGGTGCTGTTGTTCCGAAATTCCAAGTCCAACCTTTGATTCACAGACGTTATCACGACAATAATGACTTGCATTTTGGAATTTTGTTGCAAAGCAAAAAGGGCGGCAGACGGAACCAATAATTCTTTTGATGGTTGGTTTGGTTTTGAATTGTTTTTTTTTTGTTCTCATTTGTTTTGTTTCTGTTTGTCCACTATCTCGTTTATTGAAAAGAATGTCTTGTAAGATCAATAAATTCTACATATCTACATGAAGATTCCTAAGTTCTATGCATAACTGGTAGCACATTCTTGTTTCAGCAGTACAAAACCTTATAAGAAATATGATGTTAGCAGTCACTTGGGTGAAGAACAAAATGGTCAAATTTCTAATACCATTAAACAATTAGATGGCTAGATTGAAGGAGATTTTTCAACAGGAGAAAGCGATCGATGACCTTCCTCCCGCATCAGATAGATGACCATAAGGTTCTTAAATGGTGTAAGGCTGTCGACTTATTGGGAAAAAGGTGGCTTCTCTTCCATTATTGAAATGCCATCTTCACTCCATGTTATGCTCTGATAAAATAAGGCAACCTCAAATAATGATACCACACTGTTTCGAATATCACGGATCCCAGTAAAAGTGTTAAGAGAAGCATCTACAAGCAGAAAGGCCACTTAAAAGTTCTTCTCAGCATTGGTTAGCATCATTATAATCCTGCAAGAAATAGAATTTGGAGTTACTAAGATCGGTCATTTCTTGCCTAACAACAAACAATACGTCTTTATCATTGTTGTTTAATATTATTGGGAACTGGCATGCTATCGCAGCCTCTGAAAAACACCAACATGATAGCATCATTGCCACGAGGAAATTGACACAAAGGAGGAACATAGTGGGAAGGGATATGAGGCACATCACTGCATTAGAGTTTTAGTGAAGAAAGTAAGGGCATGCTAGTAATTTCACCACAAAAGGTTGTACATTGCACAAAGGCAAGCATGCAATCCTAAATGGTTTTGGGTGTTTAGTCTGCCACGATCAAAAGAAAATTAAACTAGTGGAGCTTATAATCTGATGTTAAATTTCAAATCTTTCAATAAATTTACCTTCAAGAAGACATCTATATCTGCAAAATCAATTTAGGCAAGCAACATCACAGTTGTATCCAATCATAGTTGCACGTCTTTCTTTTAAGTTCTCTCAGCACATATGGATTTTTCAGGTTACACTTATGATGATAAAAGAGAGAGGAGAGAAGAAACTTGAAATCGAAGACGGCTACTTCCTCTACTAGCTGCCCCTTCAGAAAGCTGTTCAGCCCTTTCCTTCGTTCTGATCTGAAGAAATCCTGCAGAAAATGGCAAATGAAGCTGAACTAAAGCCTGATGTTTCCGGATTCGTGAGTACACCTGCACTTCTTCTATCTTTGGTGTAACTAAAATTGATGAGATAGCTCTTCAGATTAGAAATTTGCAAGTTTGAGTCATGCTAGTCTACAAATTGTTCATACCAAGCTCTGAACAGTAATGCAATAAATACTACCAAGAGTATTATCTAACTTTTTAAGTAAAATTTAGATCACGTTGTATGCATTTGCTGGTCAAGAGCTGATATTGAAAGAGCTCAGACTACAATTAACAATATTTTTCCATAAATTAGCTAAACATTTATTAGTGCATGTATATTCTCTGTTACTGCAATTATCCAAAGTGAAACACGCCCAAATATATGTTTCCATAAATTCTAAGATTGAAACTTCTGCAGTTTACAGGTTCAAGCTACATAACCTAATGTGATGCAATGATATCGTAATTACAAAATCTAATTCAGACATTAAAATTTTCAGCTTAAATTTGTAATTGCAACAAATTTTACTACTAGTAGACATTATTGAGAGGAAAACTAGTTAGTAGTTAGGCTGGAAATGAATATGAACTGTCTACTCAATCTTGATTTTTGACTCTGTTAACCATGAAACTTCAGTATGATCCATGATGATATGTAATATTGGTTTTTATGTTCTAAAGATATAGACACAAATAACGAGTTTTAATTATGTATAAATTAAACTATAATATTTTCGCTTCCCTAGAAATTCTCAACGTCAGACAGAACATTTAGTAGTGGATAAGTAAATCACTAATCAGTTACATCTTCGTGGCATATGCATCTTATTCATGTCCCGCAATCACGTCATATCCCATCCTTCATGCATACATAGGATATTCATCTTCTTATGCACATAGAATTTGGGTATCTTTATCTTTACTCGAACTGCGAATACAGAAATCAATAATGAGATCCCACGATTTATTTATAACCATAAAACAGATTTACTACAGATGTCGTAAAGTTCTTTAAAAAAGTGGCAATGAATTGGCATTTTCTTTTTTCGATCAGTAAAGTTTTTCATTAACTCTTCGGAGACATCTAATAAAATTGGAATGGTAAAGAAACTATTGGCATGATCACGAAGCAAGGATGACGACACAAATTGAGTAATGATTTGGCATTTCAGTCTAAAGCATGTAGTATATATTTGTGTCATGAATGCACTTGAAGGTGAAACCTCTTTATTGATGGCCATAGTACTCAAAAAGAGGAATTTTTTTTTTCATTGTCCTCAGCATTTAGTTTCTATTTGTTCAATCAATCATTTCTTATTTTGAAAGCTTCTAAGAAATTACCAACCAGAAACCTGTTAACTACGGAGGGACCTAAACTCCAAAATGAATTTAGGTGATATGCAATCCAAAGTTTCACTAACTTATCATCGAGCATTCACATTCTTATTATACCACACTAACTCGACCAGCTTAAAATGATTATATTGACTTTTGAAAGACAAATGCATATTATGAAATGAACCAAGTAACAAATATTACCATACTTACATGGAAAAGAACATCATTATTTATCTAAAGATCCTTGCGAAGCACATCACATCAAATACGAATATGACATATAGTATGCAAAATGGTGGACTTTAAACCATGAGAGCCAAATATTGACAATGACATGAAATTTTAAATTACATTGTGTGATCATGTGTAATGATAATTTACTCCAGCATTTACATTTAACCTGGCAGAAAACTGAAGTGGAAGTCAGATATGCAATTGCTGGACAACTTGAGCCAGGTGAACATAAAAAGGAACAGCAGGAAGATCAAGTCGAGAAGCCAGAGACACCCAGCAAAGCAGGTTATGTTCAATCAGCTGCCTCACAGACATCATCACCTAGTGGGCCAGAAGAATGTGAGAAAATTCCAGGGGCTGCAGCTGTCACTGATAACAATGGTTCCTTACATGAGGCCGCAAAGAGTGAAACTCCGAGTGCAGTTACCATAACACTAGCCAGTCACTCTAAAACTGAAGGTGAAGCATTACATAAACCACCTTCAGATGTTCAGGTTCAAGTGCAGGAAGCCTTGAAGAGCTCTGATGACGACTTACAGCACACAGAGGAAGTAGAAGGGCTGAAAAATGAGAAGGGTGGGCCTAGAAGGCTTCCTTTAGAGGCTGAGCATGTAGATCATGGAAGTGCTGAAACCTCAGATAAAAGCACTAAAATGGAGCATGAAAAAGAACGCAATGCAGAGCTCAGTGAAAAATCAGATCACACACAAGTACAAGGATGTCATGGCACAGAGGAAGAAAGCAATGAAAATTTTAATTCCAAAGTATCAGGCGTTGAAGATAAAGTTCACGAGCCAAGTGAGGCAACCAAGGGTGATAAAGTAGTTGTAGAGGTAGAGGAACCAAAAGATCTATATGCTGAAGAAAATAGGATACAGAACTCTGGTACTTACAGCAAAGACCATAATGGCAAAGACTTATCAGATGATAAATCAAGTCCACGGACCGCTACTGAAAACGAAGAAGCAGAGAGTAAATCTGTAAAAAAAGACCAATCAATTGTCAATGCCAATGAAATATCATCTCGGTCATGTGAAGAGTGCAAAATTGACCAGAATGACAAGAACAGAAGTGAACATCAGTTGGAGTCGAAAGATGAAATGGGGACTGAACATCAGGAATCCGGCAACTCATTGGCCTTAGAAGCAACAGAAGTTCGTCAGCCAAGTGAAATTACTGAAGCAACAGAAGTTCTTCAGCCAAGCGAAATCACTGAAGAATTGGAAACATTGTCCAGCCAAAATCCAGAAATATCGATAAAAGCAACAATGCCAACAGGAAAACATGAAGATGACATTAAAGGTTCAGATTGTGAAGGAGCTTTATGTTCTGCTGCAGAGTTCCCAGAAGCAGTTGGAGCCAATGGGAACAAAGAATATGTGAAAAAGGAGATTGACAAAACAGTTCAAGATACCACGCTTCCCTTAGAAGAGAGAGCAAGTAGAGAGAACGTATTGGAGGAAGATCAAAAGGCTTCGACAGTTTCAGAATCACCAAAGGAGCACAATACTCAAATACAAACAGAAGATGATTTGAATTTAGACGTTGATGACAAGGTTGAGAAACAAAACAAGCTGTTTGACATGTCAGGTAAAATGATCCCAGAAGATAAGAAGACAGTCGACATCTCATCTTCAGCTGAGATCGTGGAAGAAAACCCACAGAAAAGTGCAGATGTTCTCACAATATCTGACAAACAAGTTGGTTCAGGACTGGGATATCAGGGTTCTCGGAGTGCAGATGAGAGCATTATTCCAGCACATCTAACTGTATCCCATAGACAAGATAATGATACGCCAACGCCAGGTGATAAAAGTGAAGAAGAATTTCAGAAAAAGGAGTTAGCTGATGACCAGCACTTCAGGACAGAACATCAGGAAGATGCCAATACGGAGGACAACTTTGAAGGAACTTCTTTAGAATCCTGCAGAAGCATTGGCAGTCATGCAGAATCTACTATTCCAGAAGAGGGTTTAGAGACCGAAAATTTTCTGAGTAAACAAGTATAAACTCAAGATACATTATTATGGCACAACTTTTATTTTGTCTGCTTATCATCATCTTCATTCAATAACTCGTCTAAAACATCAAAAATGTAATCCTTTTTGTGTTTGGTAACTTTGGTTGGCTCAGGACAACGGGTTGAAGGAAGATGAAACTGCATCCGGGAAAGCCATGGAAATTTCTTATCAGACAATTCGAAGTTCAGGTGTTACCACTGAGATTCCTAGAGAAATCACTCCAGGAGAAGAAGCAGAGATCTCTGGAGCGCAGTCAAGTTCTAACTCTGGAAAGCTATATGTGGAGGGGAATGGAGCAGAGCTTGGATTTGTGAGTTCAAATGCATTATATCTTTTTCCTATTAACTAATTACCAGCCTTTACATGTTTCTGAATTCTGATTGTATAAAAAAAGTATCAATGATCCTTCATAAATTTGCAGAAGCTAGAAACAGACCAGCAGACCAAGTTGACTGAAAATGTTGATGTAAAAATTAATAAAACTGAGGAAAATACTGAGTTACTCCAAAACAAAGAATCAGTTGAGGAAATCAATGTTATTCACGAGATTCATTCTGGGAGTCAAGAATCACAAATGATTGCACAGCAAAATCATCACAATCTTGATGCAATCGAAGTTGCTGGAGTTATTACTTCATCAGATGCTTCTGCCAAGGAAATCAAAGTTTCCGACAGTTCAACATACAACGAAAAAATTGAAGACACACTGAATGCGGAAGAATCATTAAAAAATGCCAATGAAGAAAGAAATGATGATAAAGTTCAAAACCGAGATACTGAAGAACTAGATAGAGAAAACAAATCGTTGGGAGATGCTGTAGTGGAAAGTGACCAGGACAGTCAGTTGCCCGATAGGATAGTCACAAGAATAGAAGGAATGAACACCAAAACATCAAATAGTGATCATGTATCTGACATGAACGGAGAGGACTCTGAAATGACAAGAGAGGCTGCCTTAGTTGTGAACAGGGCTTCAGAGTCTTCCTTGAATGACAGTAAAGAAATGAAACAAGAAGGGGACACTATCTCAGAACAAAAGAACCAGGATGACACTGAGGGGCAAGTCGAGGGAGATGATGCTGATAAAAAAACTAGCATTGATACAGAAGTTTTTAATGACAAAGAGCTTGAATCAAAAAGTGAGATGATTCGTGAGTCAATTAGTGGACATGAAGAGGTGAAAGTAACAAACTTTTCATCATTGAATTACTGTAATGCACGCATAGTAGCCTCTTTAAACTCTCTCAAGTGTCACTCTTACAGCTACGCTTTTTCTTTAGCAGGTCAAAAGAGATTTAAGCCAGAATGAAGAAAAAGATACAGCTCAAACTGACCATGAAAGTTCGAACAAAAAACTTAGGGATTTGCCTGTTGTTCAAGCACTATTTGTACAAACCCTGGATCTCGTTGAGCCAAAGCGGGACATTCCTTCAATTCCAGTGCATGAAGATCAAATACAAGAAGATACAGGTACAAAGAGGCACTTGGTTGCTGAAGACCCACAAGAGGAGATTTTAGAGGATAACCAAAGAATCAAAGCAGACACTATTGCTTGTGATATTGTCTCTGGAAAAAAATTAATACTAGTAGAACCTGCCAAAGGAAATGAGCATAATGAAGTGGCTGACGCTCCATCAATAATAGAGTTTGAAAATAAAGAAAAGGAGGAACTTGAGGAGGTTACGCCTAAAGCAAAAGATGAAATGAAAGAAAATAGTGACATGCTGAATCATGGATCATCACTTGCACAAGTGGAAGAACATACAGCGGAAGAAAGAAAACCTCAAAATAATATTGAAATGGAAAAATATCTGACAATTGACAAACAAGAGACTGATGGTGATGTGACGAACACTACAGAGTTTACTCCACGGAATGAGTATGGTGCTAAGGAACTAACTTGTAGAGATAATATTGTCAAGATAGTTCCTGAGAATGATTCAAAGGTAAACAACTGTGAGGAGGCTGCTACATCAAGAAGAGAGCAGAAAATGAATTCTGACAGAAGTAAAACTGAGGCATCACAGATTGAGAAGGAAGAGGTTTCTTGATAACTTACTGAAGTTTTCTTTACTGATCCATTTGTTTTCGTTGATCTTACAAGTGCTTTCAAGGCAGCTAACTTGAACTGTTTTGCATCATCCAGGGTGGAATGTCTGAGTCCAGTGAAAAGATAAACTCCATGATACCAGAAAAAATGGAGCTTGCTGATACAAAGGTACTGGGTTTACAATTGTTGTCAAGCATTGAACCATGCATAGTTGCATACCTTAGTAGCTTTCTGAACCTTCCTTTGAGTTTTTAATTTCTTCTCACAAAATTTTCACGGATTTCATTGGTTCAGATTTCAGATAATGCTGACACAGAAATCAAATCAGAGGAACTAACTTTGCCAGATGAGGTAGCAAACAGCAACCTGCAAGATGAAGAACAAAAGGATTCAGGAAAAGGGAGAGATCTGCCAAATACAGTTGTTTTAGAGGTCAGGGAAAACTAATCTCATCATTGTGCATCATGACAGGTGTTCTCTATCTGTATGTATTTTTAAAAACGGATAGATTGTTCAGTTTCAAGGATTATCAGAAGCAGATGAGAGTCAAAGGGCACCATCAGCAGAATCTGAGAAAGTTGACCTGACAGAAGGCAGGATAATTGATAAAAAAAAGGTTGAATCTGAAGTCAACCAAATTTCTGAAATATCAGAGAAGAGACGTGGTTCCACAGAACCGGCGGAAGACAAGGATTCAGATGATAGTGTAAATAACATCAACCAGCAGAAGGAACTACAAGATGGCACAGCACAAGAACAATCAATTGTCACTTGTGATAAGATGCTTAATGAAATCAATCCATCTGAGGTAGATATTAGCAATAAATTAGAGCAACACATACGTAAGCAGTAAAACCTTCACAAAAAAACCTGAGCTTAAGCTTTATGCATCTTCTTCAAGTCTAAATTAAACTCCTACATTTCTATAACCAAAAAAATAATCTAAACTTGAACAATATCCAGGAGAGAGAAGATGCAGAGAGTAAGGAACACAGTGAATTAGAAAAGAGAGGTATCATCTTACCTCTTCCTGGGCAATCAGCTAGTGAAGCTGTTTCTCGAGAGAGAGAAATTTATGAGAATGAAGTAAAGACTACGGTCATCGATGATCAAGGCATAAAGGAAAAGGCTGTGGAGGAGGATGTAGAAAACAAACATGAACAGGGCCAAACCTCTGCTACAAACCACGTCATGCAAAATGAAGAGGTAAGAACCAAGTATAGAATTCATAACTGCAGCTTCAATTCCAAATGCCCTCGCCTCCTTCCATTTTTGTTATCCTTGATTCTGTTTTTACTTCAGTCAATGTATCAAGTTCCATGAATCTTTATCATTTTTTGAACTTCTCGTGCAGGACTTTGAAGATGAAGATGAACATGAACATGAACAGAAAGATAATATCCGAGTGTCATGTACAACAAAAGATATTCTTGAAGAAAAGTCAGTTGAAGAAGCGGGTTATCAGCCTCCAGAGTCTGTCGACCAAAAAAGAATCGTCCTTATACCAACAGAAAAGGTTGAGATTTGAGAAGGATGCAGCATTAAGATTATTGTCTACATATCAATCAAAACACCTTAACTTGTGTAAATGATACAGAACCCTGGAGTTGATGATTCCTTTGCAAAAGTAGAGACAAGAGAGATGTGTAGAGATATTGAAGGACTAAGTGAAGAAAATGCTATTTCCAATGAAGCATCTCTGAACAATGCCAAGGAAATTAAAGAAACAACAGAGCTTCTAGATGGATCCTACAGTATAAAGGATGTGGTAAAGGTCAGTTTTCTAATATTTTTAACATCAAAAGATAGTGTAGATATGGATATAACTACTGATAGGTGCAATGTTATAGCTAAAAGAACTAAGTCTTTATGATTAGTTTTTCCAAATTTTCATTATTGGCCAAAGGATCTCATTTTGTTCCACTGGAGGATATTATGGCTATAGTGAACACCTCAGAAAATAGAAAAATCAAATAAATGGACAAGGGGCAATAAGATTCCAACACTTTCGCAATCAAAGAAACAAAATTTGAAGAACAATGATTTGAAATACTTGAAAGAGACTATGGATCCATCATCATAGATGGACAAGAACAGCATGGACAAAGATGTTCATCCGAAAACAGAAAAAAGAGAACTTTAAGCTACTTCTAGGCCTGACACTGGATGCTTGCAGATGGTGTTTGAACCAAGCTAAATGATTTTAACTGTCTATCTGTTTGGTTTATTACTTTATTATCTTAAGATTCATCACGTTTCTTTATGGAAACCACTTCTTACACGGTGAAAACCAAAATATCTTGCAAAAAGAGCCTAATGTTGAAATTTTGGATTTCACAAAGATGATGCCAGAAGCTATAAAAGAAACTGAAGGAGAAGAAGCAAATAACATGCTTGATATTTCCACGGATAAAAAAGTTGAAAAGCAGGATGAGGAAGTCAGGTGTGATCTGAAGGGAGCTGAAGGAAGGGATACAACCAACCCAATCTACATTACAGAAACTGAAGTGTCAATTAAAGAGGTTAGTGAATCAAATAAATGACAGTATTCTACTATTCTTCAAAACTCCTTTTATAAGTGATTACTTAGAATGAACAATCCTATACTTTTTTAACAGGTGAATAATGATCAGGGATCAACAAAGCAGAATTTTGATCAAATGACTACAAGCATAATAACTGGAAGTGTAGAACTGAAGGATGAAAGAACAGACAAAATTCTAGTTGTTTCTGCTGCAACTTCCGACGCAACTGAAAAAACTGAACCAGAACAAGTGAATATCAAGTGTGAACGGGAATCAGCTCTCATTATGCAAGAGCCAAATCTCAAGAATGAAGCAAACATGGCTATATATTCAGAGGATGCAGCAGAACTTGGGCCAGAACCTCTAGCCCTTCTTTCAAATAATGGATCTGAAGAAATAAAAAATGGCTCATCTCTTATAGGTACTGATTCAGATAATAGCCTCAAAACATCCCTCACCACTGGGGCTTTGAAAGGACCAGTACAAAAGGAAAATGGAGAAAAAGTAACGGTAATTGCTGGCATTAATGAAACAGTGTATCTGAACAAGAATGGAATTTTTTTTGGAGAGGCAGTGATCTCAGACACTCAGACAGTAATAGAAGAGACTAGCCAGGTAATGAAAGAAAAGGCAGTCGACCAGGAGAAAGAGGCAGGACAATGCGATACTTCCAGGGAACTCCAGCAACAATTGAGTGATGATGACCTGCCAGCATCTCAGTTCCTAATGAACAGGATACTACAAGATGACTTCCTTGGTGAAGTTGACAGCTTGAAACCAGAAGACAGAATACATGATGAAAAGCACAACATTGAACACACTAATGAGGATGTTCCGAAGGAAGATGATTTCAAGATCGAGAACCAAGTAGGAGTTGATAATATCATAGAGAAAGATAAGAAGGATGATATTTCCCAATCAGAAAACAAATTAAACATTCTGGGTGATGAAAAAGGTCATGATGGTAATGGACTTCTAAGGAATGATATTGAAGACGATAGAAGAGAACCCAAAGAAAGAAGTGATCCTTTGAATGAGCACATAGTTGATGCAGATGATACGGATGGAGAAGAATTTTCTTTTACACAGAAAGCTTTCGTTCAGGACGATAGAAAGGACAGAGTTAACCTAACTGTGGTCCAGATGAGTAATTCAGAAACAAAAGTAGATGCCGAAGAAAAGAGTCCTGAAGATCTTCTACCTGACAAGAATCTCGATGAAGAGAAAAGAAAAGAAAACCAACAAGATGATATACACCTTAATCAAAGCCTTGATGATGCCTCGACAACAAACTTCAAAAATGAAGTAAGACTCAAAGAAACAGGGAAGAGTTCCAATGAGAGTAAAGAGATACAGCCAGGCACTCAAATGGTTGAAAATATTACAGCAGATGAAGAAGAAAGCCTGATCAACTGTGAACAGAGTCCTCCAGCTCTTCAAAATCAAGCAGACTCTACTCTGGCATGTCAAACCGAAAATATGGTTGATGTCAATGAGATCAAAGCTTCACATCCAGTTTCCACAGAGCAACTCCATGAACTTGAAGAGAGGTCATTAGCAGCTACAGAACATCTGCATCATGATGAGACCCCCAAAAACAACATGGGTGTTTCCTTAGCTACCAGCCCTTCAGAGAAGGAAGTTGTACCAAGAGTTGAGGTAGAAAATCCTGGGGATACCAATCAGTTGCAATCAAACATTGGAGTGGCTGAGAAAGTGAAGGAAGATGATAAACCATCTCCAACAATTGTATCATTTGATTCTGAGGAGATTGAAAGTCTCTCTCATGGAGAAAATGGTCAAGACAGAGAGTTCCAGGAAGCAGAAGGATTAGGGTATGTTGTAGTGAAAGACCAGAAACATGATATACTGGAGAATGGGACAGAAAAGAATGAGGTGGAAGATACACAATGGAAGAAACCAACGAATGCTGAGCCTGACAATGCTGAAGTTAAACAAGCTCTGGCAGAAGACTTAAAAGATTCAGATCCGGACGTGGTTTCGGTGAAAGAAATGATCCAGATTGCTGAAACCAAACTAGAGGACACACCCATGGCAAAAGAAAACTTGGCTTTCATAGCGAAACAAAACAAAAGTGGAGTAAGAGATGATCAGGGTGGACATGAATTAGTAAAGGAAAGGAACCAGGTTGCAGAAATTAGCTTGGAGAACAAACTGGAAGCAAAAGAAAATGATACATCTAATTTAAAAGAAAAGAAAGATGATGTAGTCAAAAATGAAAATCATGGAGTGGAATCAGTAAAAGAAATGACCCAGGTTGCTGAAACTAACTTCGAGAACAAAGCTGAAGTACAAGAAAAGTTGGCTTTCATAGAGAAAGAAAACAGAAAAGGAGGAAACAATGACAACAATGCAGAAAACACAACTGGGGAACCCAGTCCTGAAGCATCATCACTGATAGAAATAAGAGAAGCAGAACCAATCCCACAACACAAGAAACACACAATACTATCAGGCGTTCGATCGAAGGTCAAGCATTCCATTACTTCAGTGAAGAAAGCTATCACCTGCTCATCTACAATGACTCCAGAATAAGCAATACTGCAAATATTAAGATCACATGTTTGTGTGTATAAGGTAAATGTCTTCAGGGTTTGGATGTCAACGTGTTTCTGGTTATTAGACAAATATAATTATGCTTGTGATGAATTTTAAGTCCAGAATAGATTAGGATTGCATGTTTGTGTGTATCCTGTAGTTTCCCTGTTCTATGCAATATGTAGCAATGTAGAGAGCAAAATGTTGCATGTTTTTGTGTATACTGTGTATGTATTGTTCAATTGTATCTTGTATTATGGACATTGAATCTATTTAAGTGCTAGATGTACCTTTTCCGGTTATGAAAATGTCATAGATTACATATCTTAGTTTCTTACACTGCTAGGAAGACAGATTGAGCTTCACTTATTATGGAGCAATACCATAAAATCTCTGAACAAAAATGAAGAGGATCAGTGGAGATCTAGGTTCATTAATGATTATGAGACATAGCTGTGATGAAGGCTTTCAATTATTCCAAATCGTGGAGGGCTTTCAGCTAGGTACCTACATGTCATCTTCCCTTTTGTTTTGTTTTGTTTTTACATTTAGAGCATTTATTATAATGAACTTCAGTTCAAACAATTTATTGTTATAAATCAGAAGTTGTATTACATGAAGCACACTGACTTAATGAGCGTATGTAACTAGCATACAAGATCTACATACAATACATGAAGTGACTAAATGAGCTTATGTAATTAGCATAGAATATCTACATATAGAAGACCAAGATAAAGATCCAAAAAACGTTAAGAGCCTCAAGCTTCCACACATATCTTAGATCAGCCAAGAAATATTGCAATTCTAGCTCCTAAGCCACTCAACTAAAAGTTTTCTGTTATTAAAAGCAATTTGAAAAATTGTAATTGGTCAGAGCAAAATGGACTGGTTCTTTTAGAAAGTCAAAATGAACTGGTTTCCCTCATGCTTGAAAGAACCCTTTCGTTCCTCTCCCAAAATGTGCTCGCCAAACAGAACAAATCCTCCCCAATCAAATCATTGCATGTAATTTAACTTCTTTCTTTTTTAATTCCATATCTTAATTTACATCTTTGTCTAGTAAGTGATTATTTTTCAACCCCAAACCCAAAAACTGTTTGGAGAAATTGCAATCTCCAAACCACTTTGATATCATAAAATCTTCCCCAAGCATGATTTAGGGGCGACAACAAGCCTCATTTACAACATACATCCTACGAAGAAGTTTTTTTTTAGCACCACTAAACTTCTAACGACAAAATAATTCAAACAGGCTTATGAAAAGCAAATGAGAAAGCATAAGATTGAGATCAACTACGGAAACGGGAAACCCCAAAAAACATTCAAAAATTCGTGTATGTTTAAGAAATCGGTGGCCGCAAAAAATTAACTCCAACCAGCTCTCTTTAAGCTCCCCATAGCCATTTCGTCTCCTCACCTGCAAGTTGCAAAAAAAGCCCACAATACTACAAATATGCACAAATAGATCCATAGAAACAGAAGATTGAGAGTGACAGAAAAAAGATGAACACCTTCATTTCCCAAGTTCGTCCACTACTTTCAAACCCACTGCGCAGAACCTTCCCTCCACCCAAACCCCTAAACCCTAGAAAACTCCTCCAACCCAAAGCCCAAATCTCAACAAACCCCGACGACCCGATCCCCTCCAACCACGTGAAAACCCTAACCAACTTCAAATCCGACCACAACCACATCAGAGTCCTGGAGGTCTCCCGGCGCGCCGACCACCCCTTTGCAGGGTCCCGCCTCCTCCTCCTCGACGCGCCAGGCAACATCCACAGCATCTCCTTCCTCCTCCAAACCCTAACGACGACCTACTTCGACGTCTTCGCCACCCTCCCCCCTCTCCTCCCCCCCGGCCCGATTGCCATCCTCGGCTTCGGTGCGGGCACCGCCGCCCACCTCATCCTCAACTTCTACCCCTCCGCCGTCCTCCACGGCTGGGAGCTCGACCCCGCCGTGATCGCCACCGCGAGGGAGTACTTCGATTTGAGGGAACTCGAAAGGGAGAACGCTTCGAACCTTTTCATCCACGTCGGGGACGCGATGGAGGCGGAGGTGCCCGGGGGGTTCGCCGGGGTGGTGGTGGACTTGTTCAAGGGAGGGAGTGTGGTGCCGGAGCTTCAGAGGAGGGAGGCATGGGAGAAGGTGAGAGGGAGGTTGAGGGAGGGAGGGAGAGTGATGGTGAATTGTGGCGGAAGGTGTGTCGAGGCGGAGGAGGTGGGAAGGGACGGAGAGGCGGTTATGGAGGAGACGGTTCGGGCGATGAAAGGCGTGTTTAAAGAGGGGGTTGTCGTGGCGAGGCTCGGCCGGGGGGACGATAGTTGCCTCGCTATGACGGGCGGGATGCCGGAGAAGGAGGCGTGGAAGAAGGCGGTGCCGGTGCCGGAACTTAGGAGGTTTGTGGACTTGTGGGAGAGGTATGATGGGTAGAGGATTGGGAATTGGGGGAATTTGGATTGGTTTGGTTAGTCGTGGTGGTGGGGAGAAGAGGAAATGTTTGTGTTTTTGAATTGGTGGATTGTGACCGGAAGGTGTTTGAGGTTTTGCCAATTTCGGTTTGTTTCCCTCCTTTTCTAGTTGGAGTAATTGCACTTGTGCTCTCTGAATAACTTAAATACTTAAAAACTCGTGTTCAATTTTGATTGTGGAAATGGAAATAAGAAAATGTATTTCTAATACTCACATGTCGCATTTTGTAAAACTCCAAGTAATCTTGCATTTACTTAAACAAGAAAGTTGATATGAGCTACAAGGCATAACCTACGTTACAACATAAACATTTTAATTACTCATGAGTGGTGGTAAAATGATGAATCATGTTGTTTAGACTTACATCTGGAACGTTAAAACTTCGGAATATTGGCCCTAAAAATTGTTAGAGCGAGGTGGGATTTTAATTACCAACTAATTGAACTTGGTGATATCTATTATGTGTTTTTTGAAGGAAACCGGAAGGTTGGGGACTTGGGGTAACAGTTTTGCATGTTGGTACTTGGAGATGTTTGTATTATTTTTCTTATTTTATCTACTTTACTGCTCAACTCGTTTTAAATCGCAAGTATGTGCTCGTTGGGATTTGATCAATGATTTTAAGTCTTAACTATCTCAAGACAAGGGATTTCTCAATTCAGATTGAGATTTGGGGCGGTGGTTGAGGTTTAAGGAAAAAGAAATTGGAAGGTTGGGGAAAGACTTTATGTTTTGTGGGATGGTCCTTAGTTGTTTGTGTTTCAAAGTTGATGACCCCATCTAGTTGACGAATAAAAGAATATATTACGTGAAGTGCCTGAGCATGAGTTGCTCGTCATTTAAAAAAGAATCAACGTAGATCAAGGCAGCAATTGGTTCGTGAAATTTGATGTTAAACTGTTAAAGGGGGTTGATTGGTGCACTTACATTTGAATGCCAAATAATTGTTTACACACTTCTAAAGGTAAGTGATGACCAACACAAACTTCAATCTTAAAATTCATGTCAACACGAGATACGAACGTATTTTTCTCAAATCTCAAGTCTGCCAACTATCAATAGTGGTTAAAATTAAGCTTACAAATTATCCAACTAACGCCGAAACAATAGCAACAAATCCATGACTTAAACTTGAAACACCTGAGATAAAAAAACTCCCAATTAATTGGGTAGAAGTAACGATTGTTGAATAAATTGAAGTAAACCAAGTGAAACTAGTACAGTTAGGAGAAAAAAAATTCTTCTTCAGAAGTTAAGATTGAGGATCGAAATCGAGTATTTTTTAGATATTGAGTAGATAAAATCAAAAGAAGAAAAAATATATAAATGGATAAACCACAACGAACCTGTTGAAAGTAAAAACACTCCAAGAGTAGACCTCCTGGCTCCCACACCAATGGCTGCCTCCTCCGTCACCCCAACCACCCCACTCGAGATCCTCGCCGGCGCCGACGCCTTCGGCCGGGACCTCCTAACTACCCTCCTCGCCCACCTCCGCACCCTCCCGTCCGTCACCGTCACCGACCTCGGCACCGACAAGTACTACGCCATGGCCGACCAAATCGGCCGCCGCGTCGCCGAATCCCCAACCCACACGCGCGGCCTCCTCGTATGCGGCACCGGCATCGGCGTCTCCATCTTCGCCAACAAGTTCCCCGGCGTCTACGCCGCCACCTGCACCTCCGTCGCCGACGCCGTCAACTCCCGCTCCATCAACGCCGCCAACGTCCTCGCCCTAAGCGGCTCCAACACGAACCCCAACCTCGCCGTCGACATCCTCTCCGCCTTCCTCTCCACCCCCTTCAAGTCCCCCTGCCCCGCCTCCGGCGACGACCCCTGGCCCGACGAAATCTCCGCCTTCCTCGACGCCGCCCCGGCGGAGATGGCCACGATCGGAGTTCCAAACGAGAAGTGCGCTATCTGTTGCGTAAAAGAAGGGATGGTGTTCGAGCCGGTGACGATAATGCCGGGAGGGGAGATGAGGATTTTAAGGAAAAGTCCGACGGCGGCGATCGTGATTCAAGGCGGGGAGCGTCGAGCCGGCGCATCACCACAAGTTCGGGCACGACGTGGTGGTGATGAAGGGGAGGAAGAGGGTGTGGAATTTGAGCAAGAATGAGAGGTTCGAGTTGAAGGATGGGGATTACTTGTACACACCTGGTGGGGACGTGCACAGAGTTAAGTACTTTGAGGATACTGAGTTCTTCATGAGGTGGGATGGGGAATGGGATATTTTGCTCGATGAAGATTTGACCGCGGCTACTGCTGCCGTCGAGATCGAGAAGGAGAAGGAGTAGGGGACTGAAGGAGTAACTAGTTTGTGGTTTTTGTTTTGTCGTGTGTTTTACTTTTGAGTTTCTTCTGGTTTGAATTTGTGTTTGTGTGTTCTGTGGTGGTGTTATGATGTGGGATCAATAAATTTGCCTGTTGAAGTGTGTTTGGTTGCCAATCTACTTGTCTTGATCGTTAAATTTGCATGTTGAAGTGTTTGCTCGGTAATTCCTGTGATTTCAAGTCTTGTGGCTGGTAGTCACTACTCGTAGTCGTAGCTTGTTCCAATCGCTACCTTGATTTGCATCTTGTGGAAGTTAATGATGGCTCAAGATGAATAAATATCAGATTATTTCGTATGAACAGGTCTTGGATATGCCACAAAGAAGGCGAGAACAGCAGCTCTAGTTTCTTCTGTTCTGTGCCTGTTATATTCCTAACCCTTTTTAGGGTTAATTCGTGGTTAAGAGGAGAGAAGGAGGTATGGTGGGTTTGACTTTGTGGAGAGAGAGAGGTATGGGTGGAGGCATGGGTGAGGAGATGGGGTAGGCGTGTAGAGGGATGGAAGGAGTGTGGGGTTGCTTTAAGAGCACCCAACCCTTCTTTCTCTTCTTTTCTTCTCCTTTCTTGTTTTTCTCTCACACCATCCTCATCTTCTTCTCTCTTTGGCGTCGAGCAGCTCCGGGGGTCGGTGACGGAGGTGGACAAGCGGTCCAGGCAGGAGAGGTGCGGTGTTGAGCGCGAGGAGAGGTCACCGGAGACGGCGTGCGCGAGCGGTGCTCCGGCTTTGTTCGTCGTTCTCGTGAGGTATGCCGCTCTCTAGTGTGGTTTTGTTGTTGACACTCATGAGATGGTCGTGTTGGTCGGTCGGAGGAGGTCGGAGGCCTCTCCGACGTCGCGTTTGGGCGAAGAAACCTCGGCTGGCGCGAGGTTGAAGACGACCGGACGGTCGACCGGCCCTTGGGCGGTCGACCGAATGCATGTGTATATTTACTGCCTGTTGCGTTTCGGTCGATCGAGGCCTTGTGTTCGGTCGACCGGAACTTAAATATATTGGATTTTATATGCATGTGGTTCGACCGTGGTATATGTTCGGTCGACCGTTATATGACGTAGAAATGTAGGTTGACCCTAACTGTTATCGGTCGACCGAGACCCCTGAGTCGGTCGACCGATGGATTAAAAGATTGAAAATGATGTACTGTTAGTTTTCGGTCGACCAGGACCCCTGAGTCGGTCGACCGATAGAATGAATTGTATGTTGACCAAACTCCGGATTTTGACCTCGTTCGGTCGACCGGTTTTAGACCTTCGGTTGACCGTTGGGGGGATTGTGTTCTGTGCGCAGCGGTAGACCGTGTTAGGGACGGTCGACCGATTCCTTTCTGGAAACGGTCGACCGAATCACCTCTTACGGTCGACCGTTTGGGCCCAGGACAGAATTCCTGGTTCCCTTTTTGAACGCCAATTTTGTCCACGGAAACCCGTGTCCTCGCCTTGTGCGTGAGCCGGGAGGTGACGATGGGTGCGTGATACGTGCCTGCCCAGGGACCGCCGTTGGGAAGAGTGTGGGTGTTCGGGACGCGTCACCTCCGAGTATGGACCGTGACTTGAGATGATTGTTGGGCACTTTGTAGTATAGCAGGCATGAGGGATCGCGGATCCCAGTGTTGATGTTTGTGCGAGCACGCAACTGCCGTTGGGTGAGGTGACTACCGGCCACGGGCTACGGAGGTCGCTGCCCTGCTAATATAGCGGCGCGGTTGGTGTTTGCGGCTCGAGGAGCCCAATGACCTGGCAGACTTCGGTCTGGATCTGTCCGATGCTGTGCCGGACTGTTGTGATGAACCACTGATGCTGTGCCGGTGATGCCGCCGAGGTTGTGCCGGCGATGATGATTGTTGGGCCGAGGCTGTGCCGACTATGTTGTTTTCCTCGGCTGGGCACCTACCGAGATGTTGTTGTTATACCTTCCGGGCGACGGCCCCGTTGGTCCCTGTGGCTCCGACCACTGAGATTTGTAGATCTGTATTCTATCGGCGCGCAGGCGTGATAGAGGCTCCCTGCCGAACCCTTGAGTAGTGTAGCCGCGTGTGGGGGGTGCGATGTCGCGTGCTGTAAGGTTGCATGTGCCTGCAGTAGGTCTCCTCGGGAGACTCGTTGTTGATTGTCGGACTGATGTCCCGTTTTACCCTTCGGGGGAACTGTTTTCATTTCTGTCGATGCCATGACACGCTACTAGTATGATAGGTTCATTGTGTAATGCATGCATATAGGTGAGTTGGCGTACGGGGTTTCCTTTCTGGAAACTCAGGCATTGTTGTTGCATCTTTTTCAGGACCGCAGTAGGTCCAGTAGGGTGGTGATCGGCGGGCGCGCGCATTTGGAGTCGGATCCTCTAGTCAGACCACTGAGGTCCACATGATTACGTTTATCTTCCCTTGTCGTTTTGTTGTAATCATGTATTCATTTTGGCAAACTCTGATGTATTATGGTGCACCGCTATATTGTTTATGAGAAGTAACAGTCCCGCCTTGATTATTGTGCTATTTGTCTTGATTATGAATTTTTAAATTTTCTGCTGTTTCGGGATGTTACAGTGCCATTCTTTTATCGAAGTAATCATCTATTTTCAAGAAATTATCGTTCCATTTGTAGTTTGAATTTGAAGCACATCTCAGACTGAGACCACAGGATTGAGGTTCGGACTCTGCATTCCAGAAAGCAGTCAATTCTGTAACCAAAACACAATCAGAAGCTCAACTTGTTTTTGGGATAAGGCCAGTTTAGGAACAATCATCTCAAGCGGGTTACTTTATATACATACAATCAAAAACATAAACCACTTCCACACTAGTATATGGCATGTTGTCTGTATATATAACAGAAGGGTTTTGTTTACAGCCAAAATCTTGAATGCGTTCTGACATCAGAACTGCAAGACCAGCAAACCGAGATAGATGTCTTTCAAGATGAGCTCAAGAACGAGGATCCTCTTCCAGCTGCTTCTTTTTTTTGAAACCGATCCTCTTCCATCTTTGATAACTCAATGGCTTCACCTCTGAGTGGCGCAACTTTCATCATACTGTAATCACCAGCAAAATAGCTTTTTCTGCAATAGTAGAATTTCTCCATTAGGACCAACACAATCAAACGACTAGCTTATACCTCCATTGCAGCAACCTCACAACTCAATGCAACTACTGTAATATGTAGTTTAGCGCTCCTAATATGGAATTTGTCACAATACAAACACCTTAAGTTATACGAATTCAATTTCCTTAGATGCCAATATGCCTACTTTTAGTAAATTATTGAGATAACGGTGCTAGCATTCTTCAGCTTGCACTCAATTTCTCATGTGTTATCCTCGTCTTCAGGGTAACAAAATGTAGAAGATAACAGTTATCAGTTACATTACTAATATCCATATTCATACTTCCTTAAAAACATGCTTGTGATCGCCAAAATTTAACAAAATTAAATGTAAGAATCAAGTACTATGGTTTTAGAAATGGTATTCCCATTCATTTTTTGGATTTGGAATGCTTACAAATTTGTTCTTCTTTTTCTTCTTGTGAATTGCATCAATAATCTCCTCCTGCTTCACCAGAGTATCCTGTAAAGCCTGGAGAAATAGCAGTTAATCGAGACAAAATCAACGATTTGATCAAGAAAAATATTACTCAACGCTGAAGTTACCTAAATAAGAGACTAAAATTGACCCATGAATTATGAGTTGTTACTTGTTAGGGAACTAAATAACAACCTATACAAACAAAAGGAGGCCAAATTTCAGTCTTTAAAATTGCAATGACAATCTATATTCTTCGCCAGCAGCGCAGTCTATCCATCTTTTTACGCCTAAAATTGTATCTCACCTTCTTGGTTTGTGCTAGCTCCTCTTCTAATGCCTTGATGCGATTGAATGCAGCAGTAAGCATATTGTCTTTCTCAGCTGAAATCTCGACGGGTTTCACACTGAGGATACTGACTTTATCTTCTAGCTCAGAAAGCCGCTTCATAGCAGCAGAATATTCTGCTGCAGAGACCACTTCAAGCATCTGCTGATGGTGCAGTTCATCATTACCAATTGCATGAGTGTTTCTTTTGGGTATACTTTTTGTTAGTCTAAGCATTGCAGCAACACCCATTACAAGAGTCATGGCTCCAGAAATGACAGAGAATTTGAATCCTTCAGATGTTTTTGAAGCAACAGGCATTGTGACTGCACCTACGGGAAATCAAAGCATAAGATTGTATAAGAATGGCTTTTCAAGGATGTGTAACTACCATTAGAATAGAAAACACCAAGCAACACTGTAGTCAAGCTTTTGATTTACTTTTTTTGCAGGTTCTAGAGCATGATCAAGCATTGCCATCAATGGTATTGTAAATTGACAGCATTGTATGAACTACCATTCAAAATGGATATATGGAGAATAAACCTTCATACAATTCAAAATGGATATATGGAGAATAAACCCTCAAAGCCTTGTTTATGAAGATTGGACACCAGTACTTTGAAAACATTATGCTGGTAATGACAAGGCCATGCCTTATTCTTCATCAGCATTATATGATATTTTAGCTCCAAATTTCCAAGAAACAACCACTATTACATCAGGGAACATATTTCCCTAAGAAATTGAAATAGCAACCAGGCTTACAAGCTTCAAAAAAAATTAAACAAAGGGTATCAGAAGGTGTATATCCAAAACTATATACTTGTCGAACCACATCTTTAGCACTCTTTCTTTTCCCTCTATACATCCACTAAAATTTGAAGCTCTTTAGCTACACAAAGTATCACACAAGCATACTAATGCAAATTAGAGAGAGAAACCTTTAGAATATGCAAGGTTTTCTTTTGTCACGTTTTTTGTCCAATTACTATCCATGACCTCGTCGACTGGTGGAACATGATCATTATGTGCAAGGGAATTTGGCATTTTTTCTGGAGCAGTGACCTGCAAATTTCATGAAAATTGGTTTGGTCATACATTGATAGGGTTTTTTTTCAATAACTATGCAAGGTATGCATGTATCTTTTTAAAAAAGAATGATTTTTTAATTGGGTAAAAAAAAGATTCATGCCGCTCCTTAAAACTATTGGTTCCATTTGGCATTTGCTAGTTCCGGGGTCATGGCAATTGTTATTTTACGATAGGATGACTTCTCACTGGTTCCAGTCAACCGGGCTAGTCTATTAGATGTTCGTTGGTCTGAAGAATCAACAATCATGTAGTATTGTATTACTGAGTTTTTTGGATTTATCAACAAATCAAAACACGATTAAGAGGAACATGTCCATTCATGAATTGTAAGTTTCATCTCCACTTACAGGAGATCACCTCAGAAGCTCAGACACATCTAAAGTGGCAGATACAAACGGCATACCTCTTCGTGAACTGGAGACAAATGAGTCCTGTCGTCTGCAGTGGAAGTTCTCTCTTCGTGCAATGACTTATGAGCCTTCATTAACATTCAACATAGCATCATCCATCAGTGAATATGTACTCCTTAATTGAAAAAAAGATTAGAAGGGGGGGCTGCTAAGCTAACAAGCTTGGTATCCCAAGCTTAGTGAACTTCTTACAAGAGATAAGAAGAAAAGGAGAAAAGCTATGTTGGGCATATATAAGATGTTGATACTACCTTTGGCCAGATTTCATCCTCGGAAATCATTTTTTCGTCCATGTCTGAAAGATACGAAATTTCATTTCCGAGTTTAGGATCACCATGTTGAATCATCTATTAAGTAGAACGTAAGTTAGACCTGTGATATAGGATTCTAAGGATTACATCCCAAGAAAAGGGTAAAACAGATAAAAGTATACCTTCAAGATATCCGGATCATTCCATGGACCTTTATCTGAGCGAAGACAACCCCCCACATCTGAGCATTTGCATGTTCCTCCAAAGAACTCTGGTAATTGGCTGAAAGAAATCCATAACACATGCACTGACTCAGTTCAGTCGTCTATAACTTTTTTTCCGTTAACATTATATCTGTGACAAAGAATTAGATGACAGAATTTAGTATGCTCTATAACACAGACCTGGCATCAATGACTTCAAGCAATTTACTTTGGTATTTATATCCAAGAACCTGTGCACAAAATTATCACGTATTGACGGTATTGTTTAAAAAAAATATAATCACATAAAATGGGATATGTAAAGGTAAAAATTTACATTGATCTTTGATGCAGTTTTGGGGTCAAGAAAAGACTTCACAGTATTCCATAAGATTCTAAAGCCAGGACCAGCATTGATAATGAACATGTGAGACAATGTCTGGAAATCACAAGATATTGATGGTTATGCCCTACCAGGAAAGAAGGCAACGTTTCTCACAAATTTTAGTGAGTACCTCAGGGTAATTGTCAGAATCAATTTTCTGGAGACTTGCGATCAGATCTCTTGCAGCTTTGCTGAAATTTTTCATACCCTGTTTAACAAGGAAGGCCAAGAAGTATATGAACACAGCGCCTTGTATTCTTATAAGTTGTATCCTATACTTGCGTGCTAAAAAAACTTGAAGGGTCACCAAACAGTTTCAAGTGAATGATAAAAGTAATCAGTTTCCTTTAATTTAATTTTTCATTCTTATTGAACAGAAAAATTAATTCACGTACCACCCCTTGAACATCGAGGATTGTTGTGCTCTGGTCAATGTGCCTTTGTGCAGCTATTGAGCATGCTGGAAATTTAACAGCGAACAGCCTCTCAAACTCCTTAACATGGTATTTAACGTAGCGATCCATTGTAGTAATCTGAATCAGCTTGTTGGGATCTACTTTTCCTAGCCTCTCGAAGTAAACAGGCCTTCCTTCCTTGTCTACTCCATGATGACCATGAGGGTAGCAATTCAAGACATCATTGATTTCCTCAAATTCAAAATCCTTGAAGAAATAGGATAAAAAGAGCATCTCAAGTCGTCATCATTGACAATGAAACTTACAAAACCATTCAGATTTTACTTGTCATTTGATATATTTAATTTTCACCTCCAACCTCAGTGTTGTAACAGCACATACCGATGGCATGTGCTTGATCTCACATGCACTTCAAAAGGAAACAAATATCTTGAATTTCGTTCGTCGGGCTCCTGAGTAATTTGACTAATGTATTTCTTGAATGCACGGATTGCTATCATGGTTACTGATATTAAAGGAAGGTCAAACTTCAAATGCTATTCAATAAACATCAACCTTTGTGTAGTGTATTAGAGAATGAAATCAATAAACCTTGTGCATTCTCAAGGTAAAGTAATACTAAAAACACGTTACACAAAGTGACCAAACAGCAGAAGTCAACATGCTTTCCCCCACTGGGCTTGGTAAAGCCACAAAGCTGGCGCATTCCTAACAGGCTAACATTTTGAAATACAATGGGAGAGGCGTGCAGGTATTCAAGTAAATGTTGCAATTTGTTCATTGAAAATTTATAGCAGTCAGTAATACATAAATCATAATATTAATTTGAGTTGAGTTCCAGTTTCCCTTCAAATCCAGTTATAACCTCTTACATGATCCAATACATTACCTCCAAAATTGAGTCAGCGCCAAAATCTTTCCTCCATTGTAACATATCAGCCCACATTTGCTTTGATTTCTCAATATCAAACTTTCTAGCCTTCAATAACCTGCACACATGGGACAACAAATTTCATAAGTAGGAAGTTTAGTCATTTATGTCAGTTGGGTGACATAACAAATGGTTTTAGCATTGTAACATGTAAATATTCCAAGAATGGTAATAAAATGATGTCATCTTTTAAACTGACTAAATGTGAGTACCTGAGCATCATATGGTAATCATCATGCTTTACAGGCAATAATTCATCCAAGATTAGTGCTTGGCGAAATGCATCAACAGCTTTTATTTCATCAGCATTGCGGACATCCTCAATCGTAATGGACATGACCTTGCTCGTTCGTCGGGCCCTTCTTAAAGAATGTCTGAATCTTGATGAGGCAGTAATTGCTTTTCTCTTTAGAGATCTCATTCTTCTTGTCTTCCTCTCATCATCAGAAGTATCGGCATCAGATTTTCTGTGCTTTTCTCCATAAGAACAAGAAGCATCCATACCTATAGAAACTGAATCGTACATCAAGGGCAAAACACAGCTGAGCTAACCACATCAATTGCTTTTAACAAGTAAACCATGTCGTCAATTTTTGACAATTTACCATCTATATTCTAGCTACAAAAGGCAATTAAACGAAGACAAACATATGGGTAACATGGTTATAAATTGTCCACCAATTACCAGGTATTGGGGGGTGATCTATCAACCCTGGCATGACTTCTGCCATGATTTCTGCTCAATACTTCTCTCTTGCTTACCAGCCAAGTTCAAAAGCGGGTGCAGAGTACGTCAAAACTGAGGCCTCTGAGGAGACCTGAAATCAAACATGCCCTTTCAGCCTCAGTAATTAAGAAACCAAACTGCATTTCTCTGAAACATAAAAATCATGACACTACTCTCCATCATATAGTTCAAAGGCCCTCGGAACTGAATTTGCACCACGTTCTCGTTTGTCCACCTAATATTTTCTTTTTCCCCTGAAACCACGACCAAAGACCGAGAATCTCTGATAGACCACCAAATACACCACAATTTGGAACTCCTTAAATTGTCTAGAAACCTTCGAACTCCATTACTCATACTAAAAAGCCAAAATTATCACGCAAACCCCAAATTTTCAACAAAAACACAAAATTTCTTATCTGGACATCTACAAGCTAATCCACGATGCCAAGACCCGATTAAAAAACAACCTATTAATTTCGGCCTTACTCTCAACTATCCAACCTAAATTTCAACATTTCTATCTTGTTTACAAGCCAGATTCAAAAGCGTGTCCAGAGGCCGTTAAAATCGAGGCCTCTGAGGAGACATGAAACCAAACAAGCCCTTTCAGCCCCAGCAATCAAGGAACCAAACTGCATTTCTCTGAAACATGAAAATCAAGACACTACTGTCAACCCTATGATTCAAAAGCCCTCGGAACTGAATTCGCATCACGAATTCGTTTTTTATTCAATATCTTATTCATCCTCCAAAACCACAACCAACAACACCAGAAACCTCTGATAGTCCACCAAATTCACCACAATTTGAAACTCTTGAACAATTTTAGAAACTCCCAAACTCCACGAATCATCCTAACAACCCAAATTATCCGCAAACTCCAACTTTTCAGCAAACAAAACGCGAAATCCTTCATCCACACATCACCAAAACCATATCAGAAAACAACCCCATCAATCTCGACCTTTCCTCACAATCCAACCTGAATTTGAGACAAATTGACCTTCCTCACCTCACCTCACCTCACCAGAAAAGCAAAGACCCCAAAAAGGAAAGCGGCGGCTGAGGTCGAGATGGGAGCAACGAACGAACCTGAGCTAGAAGAAGAAGAGAGACGTGATGAAGGGTTGGATTTTGTTGACGAGTTCTCGTTGGGTGTTGGCAACTTGGCGAGATGCGAGCGACTCCTCCCATTTCGTTTCCTTGTATTTATAGGAAATTACTAACCTTCTCTTTCTATGTGTGTTACTTTAATTAATTCTTTTTTGGGTCGTTATTAGCAGGCTAAATTGCAATTTGGACCTGGATGTAAGAGGCGTTTTCTCATTATATAATAAATACTCCTCATTTTGGATGTTAACTTTCAGTTTAACTGCTGTTATGTGGAGGATTGTTCTCGTGAACCTTACTTACCAAAAGCCTGTAAGTAACATGACATTTGAATGATTCCAAAATATTTCCTTAGTGATGATTTTTTATTGTTTTTAATCGTGCGATTTTGATTAGATCCTCTAGAAAAGTGATTGCAATTTGAAACTTTTTATATGAAAAGAAAATAGAATGCTCTTACAGTTTAATGTGGTAAATGACATTATGAACTTAAATTAAGTAAATATATATCACATTGGTTAGTTGGTTAATGGTTAGAGCACCCTTAACGAGTGTTCTTTTTCGGGCGCCCAGGATGGGCACCCGAAATGCCCTCCCTTAATGGGAGGGCGGTTCCCGAGCGTCCAATCCGGGTGGGCGACGTGGCCCCCCCGGATTGGTTAGTTTTTTTGTTTTGGGTTTTTAGTTAAAAGAAAAATGTTTTGGTATATATTTAAATTAATGTATTGATTAGTTAAATTTTAATTTAATTAATTAGATTTTGTAATTTAATTGTAGTTAATGTATTGATGTTGTTTGAATTTTCTAATAATTGTACAATTATTTCATAATTAATTAAATTGGTTTTGATTTATTAAGATATAGTTAAATTTAAAAATAAAACAAATCATATACGAAATTGAAATAAGTCACAAAACACGAGTTATCGTTTTATGCTCTGTGTAGTCACGCGCACGCTGTACGTCCTTCATCCACAAACACCGAAGGATCGGTTATTTGCTTAACGACAAGAAGCGGCATGCAAAGATGTAGAACATGCATTTGGAGTCTTGCAAGTGCGATTCGCAATCGTGAAGAAGTCATCTCTTGCATGGAGTAAGGTCGTGCTTAACAAGATAATGACAATATGCATTGTAATGCATAATATGATAGTGGATGATGAACGTGACTCTTATGCTCATTTTGGAGATTGGAATGAATTTATTCAGGATCAACATAGAAAATCCATGGACGACCCACTACAGCATTTTGCTAACTGTATAGTGGATATTAACAGGTATTTGATTATGAGAGATTAATTGCGTGATCACACTACACATTTGAACCTTCAAGTCGATTTGGTCGACAATATATGACAACGATTTGAAGGAAATATATCTTGATGTATTTGTAGTTTTAGTATTTAAAAATGTATTTCTAGTTTTAGTATTTAAATTTCCAGAAATGTACTATGTAATGTGGTTTCCTAAGTATAAAAAATATTTTCGTATTTATATATTAATTTTTAATTCAAATCGAATGAATTAATTTAATTGAGTGATTACAATAATGATTATTAATATATTTTATTGATTGTTGTGATAGTTTTAAAGAAGAGAATAAAGATAATGACGTGACAACAAATATTGTAGCGTGACTAGATGGATTGGATAATGGTTAAGAGCATCTTTAACCAGTAAAAATAAATCGGGTGCCCAACAAAAATAGTGGCCACATCACCATTAAACCATCCACGTATTCTGCTCGGGTGGAAAATTGGGCGGGAAATCACCCTGGCGGGTGGATAGGGGGTACCATGCCCCCTGGTTGGGTTTTTTATTTTTTTATTATATAAAATGTTTTAAAATATGTTAACAAATGTTTTAAAATTTATTTTAAATCGTTTTTTCAAAACTTTATTTATGAAAATATGTTTTTTATTTGTTTATATTTTTTTAAAAACATTATATTTTTTTTTGTGTTTTACGGAGAATTGATCTCTAAATGACGTTGATGAAAGAAAATGTAGGACGTTTGAGATGTTTCTGAGTGTGGTTAAAGAAATTTTGGGGGTTGGTTTGTGCTGACGTGTGAGAGAAAAAAAACTGATGTGGCTGAGAGATAAAACATGACACCCGGGAAATGTCTTGGCGCTGCTAAAGATGATCTAATGAATTTGTATAGGGGTTGGTTTGTGTTGACGTGACAGAGAGAGAAGATGACGTGACTGAGAGGGAAAACATGACGACTGGAAGTACCGAGTCGCTGATAAAGATGGTCTTACTATACTTTGTGTATCTGCTTTTTTTAAATTTATAAAAGCAAGAGTAATCAGGAATGAACTCTTTGATACAAAAGAAGATATAAGTCGACATTTTCATTTTCTTTTTTGGAAGAGCAATTTTAGTGCGAGTAAATACTTGAAAAGTTGTTAATGTAATTCAAACCTAATCCCAGACGAACCAAAAAATGAGCGAGATAAATAAAGAGATGAGCGATATTGGTGGTGAGAGGTGTTTGATAGAAGTACTAATAATCACTTAAACCTGGATTAGTAGTACAAAAACGTTTTATTAATATCTCTAACCCCGTTCCCTTTCATTTTCCTACGGCTGCACCTGAACCCAGGGTGGACACATTTGGAAAGAGACGTGCACATATGCATCGATAATGACATGTAGTTTAACAACTAAATGTAAAACAGATAATTTGTATGCTAATATCTTCTCTTTTGATGGGTAGTGGGGTTGATTTTATTAATTACGGGCAACAATGTGCACCGGTCACCAATGGAGAAGAAATAACAATGCAAACATGTATATGAGTGTAAAGTATGAAGTATGGTTGGCATTTGAATCCAAATATTACAGGAGTACACAGCTTCAATTTAGTTTAATACTGTCATTTTTCTTTTAAAATTAAAAAAAATGTAAATTTAGTCAACCCAGCCGCATCAATTTACAGTATTACAATAATGAACCTAAGTTATAAAAAAAAATCCAAAACAACTGACTATAAATCTATACAAACCGATTGTCAAGTGAATCTGTGATGTTCAACCGAGGAACTTTGTCATAAATGTATCACACCTTACTGCGGAACTGTGGATGTGTGCAACTCAGTTACATTCAGTTGATCACTTATTCGTGAACCAACTACAACATACTTACACGCTAAGATCTTTCTGTAATAATAATAATAAGATATATTCTTCAGTTAGGCGCAAGATTTAGCCATCACCCATCGTCTGGTTCAAAACAAAACCAGCTATTTTGAATTGCCAGGTCCACGGTGTTGTAATTTTGATTTAAACATGATGAGTTGGTATAACCACATTTCTGTTGTAAACTAATATAAGGATGATGCTTTTTGAATATTTGTACAATTGCACCTAACAAGAATTTTAAACGGCACGGACGAGTAAACAACTTATTTTTAGAAGACATGTCCTGGTACTGGTAGAAGTTATCAAGTTGTAACCTACTTACACAAAATACACCACGGCAATTATTGATTTTTTTTTTGTCGTAGATTGTAGCATAATGCTTAATCGGTTAACATCAGCTTGCAATTTGTCCAAACTACCTCCTTAATACCTGTAGCCAATGGATTTCAGTGAAGATAATGATGATGAAACTGACGATTATGATTAACTCCTTTTTTTCAAATTCGGAGGCAAAAACAACTAACATACCAATAGAATACAAGTATAGTACTACAATATATACTAAACTACTAGAAAAGAAGACGTGTTCGAGGAAATTTTGACTTAGCAATGGAGCGACATTTTTTCAAAATTTGAGGCAGGAAATGTTTTCTTTCTTTTTTCCATAAATTTTTAATTTTATTTTGAAGGAGACATCTTCTTTACATTGTTTGAAAGAAAATGTCCACCTTCAATGAAATAATGCACTATTATTTATCGAAAAAGTGCGATTCAATTAAAAGGAAGGAAATGTCAATAAACTATAGGATTATTAAATAAATGTCCACAAGTCATGAGCAAATGAATCAGTGGTAATGTCGTAATGAGCGTTAATATGTGCACCTCAAACACCAATATCTTGCGTAAAAAACAATGTACGACCCATCTATGACACAACCCAACCCCCAACTAATGGACAGCGAAACATATATAATAAGAAAAATAGAACAATAAAACCACCCATCACTGCTATGATGGATTTCTACAACCCTGAAGACTTTAATGATCTACGATGTTGGTTCCTCCCGGTTGAAGTAATCTCCATCAATTCTGTAAACCTCACAATATTTAGGATCTTTGATACCATAAATTTAGATATCGTACATCATCGTTTATAGGGTATTTATATAAAATTCCATTTTCATATATAAATTTTACAAGATCATTTCCACGGTCTCTAACTTGTGTTTCAACTTCCAACGAAGAGACACTTGCCTGTTCTTAAAGACAGAAATTTCTTCCTTTCTTTTTTTAGAGAGGGGATGTCACAATTGATAATGACTCTCAACTAAAAAGCAACAGCCTTTCCATGCCATCTGGTAATCAAATGTTGTTGACATATTGTTGAGATCCTCATACGTAATATATTAATCAAAACCATCCCTTTTTAACAATATCATAAGGAAACTGGCATGACTTTTTGTAAAGAAAAAAAAACACCGACTCATTATCTCAGTTAAGGGTTAAACATCTGCTAAATGCTGTCGGTTGATATTTTCGGTAATGCTTGCCAAACTTCAAAATATGAAATTCCAAGCATGATGAAGACTTTCATCCACAAGATGTTGTTTGTTATTAATATCTAAAGAAGAAATGATAGGAATAAAGAAGATGAAGTTTATAATTTCAAAATCTACCTATCTAATACTACTTTGACCTTAGAATGTCATTAAATGATCAGGTGAGGTAACTCAACTTGTGATATGATCACTAATTCTCAAAAAAATGTTCTTTTTAGGACCACTACAGCAATAGCCAATAGTAGCTCTGCAACCAAGCATACCACAGAATCACAGATGCCAGTAAATGCAATATACTCTTTTTAAAGCATTAAAAAAATAATGCAATATACTTTTCAACAAGAACACAATACAAGTATTTCTTTTGAACAAATATGAGTATATTATTTCGTTACTCCTCACGACATGATTGAAGGCCTTGGAATGACCAAACAATGCAGTTCAGACTTAAGGTAGAACTAAAGCATTTAGAGAACGGTTAACAGCGTCCAGGTAGTTCCCGGGCATCTGATTTTTTCTCTCAGTCACGTCAGCTTCTCTCTCTGACACGTCGGTTCAAACAAACCCCCTAAATTTTTCTTAACCACACCCAGAAACAACTAAAACACCATACATTCTCTCTCATTCACGTCATTTGGGGATTAATTCTAGGTAAAATACAAAAAAACTGTCAAAAATTTAAAAAATATAAACAAATAAAAAACTTATTTTCATAATTTTTTTTGAAAAAAACGATTTTAAATAATTTTTAAAACATTTTTAAAATAAATAAAAAACAAAACAAAATTTAACCCATCGGGGAGGGCCAAGTGCCCCCCGGATTGGGCGCCCGGCCCAAAAAAACCACCCGTTGAAGGGTGGTCTTAGTAGCATTGGGATACCTGAATCGAGCACTTATTTTACCTCAACAAGAAGCATCCCAGACAAATGAGTTCAGCCAAGTACCTTAACTAGTTGGATTTAATAAACAAAGAGAAAGGAAGTGTAGCCAGTGTTGTCATCAATCTCGATTACAGAATTAACAACAAAGTATTCGGAAGACAAAACAAACCATAACTGGTAATACAGAAAAGAAATGTTAAGGAAACCAAACAATAACAGAGACAAAACATCTACCCTTTTTTTCACATCCCAATTCAAATTTTTGTTCCCTCCCACCATTTTGTTCTCATTGTCTCACTTCTGCTGCCCTTTCTTCTTCCATAATTCCCCGAACATACGCATTCCGGTGCCCTTCCTCTTTCCGTTCCCTAGTCCTTCCTCCGACTCTGAGCCCATCATGGGAGATCCAAGATACGCACTTGACGAGAAGTCGTACCCTGTCCCACCACCGCAATGCTTGTCCATAGAGCCAACTCTCTCCGAAATCCTTCTCCCGATACCGTTCCCAACCGCATCTGCCCCCATCTGATTATCACCGGATATAATGTCGGCTGCAGCATCCGCAGCCTTCTTCCACTGATCAGTCTGAATCCTCAGCAGCTTCATCTCGGCCTCAAGTTCCGCTTTCGCCCTTTCCACAGCCTGCAATTGCTCCTCCAATCCCCCGGATTTCGCTCTGCTTTGTTCGACCTCTTTCTCCAAAGATCTCACCTTCAGACTCATCTCCTCCTCCTTCGCCCTTGCAACCTCTGCCGCCACCTTCGCCTCCTCCAACTCCTTTCTCAAAGCAGCATTCTCCTCGATGTACCTCTCGAGGCACTTCTCCTCCACTTCCAAGACCTCTTCAGCTTTCCCAGTTGCTTCTGAAGCCATACTATAACTTGGCTCTGAAATAGCTTTCTCCTCTACGGATTTCACATCGGCATTTTCAAATCTCACCTCCGATGATTCCCCGGGATTGTCCTCGACCGCGGCAGGACTTTCTTCAGCTGATTGTTGTTGCTCTTTGTTGTTCTCTGCTTCGGTTTTATCACGCTCCTGTTCTTGCCCACATTGCTCGGTCGAGTCAGAGCCCACCGGAATCAACTTTTTTGTCACCGTAAGCTCCAACTGCGCGTCCCTCTTCGCGTTCTCGGCCGACGCCAGCTGCTCCTTGAGCTTCCTGAGCTCCTCCTTCGCGTGCCCTAATCTCGTCTCGAGATCCGCCACTCTCGTCCCACGCTTCTTCTGGTTACAAACACCGACCTACGACAAAAACCGAAAACGCCTCAACTCACACAAAAGACCGAAACTTTACCACGAAAGCTGCGATTCCGAACCTCAGGGAGAGGGCTGCGAGGCGAGCGGCGGTGCTCCTCGAGCTTGGGGCTTCGGTCACGGACGGGGCGGTGGGGGTTGTTGGATTCGGAGGTGGGCGTGGTTCGGAGGTGGAGCGGACCTCGTGGGGATTGGCGTTGCTGCGCCATCTCAGATCCTCTGCTTATAAACCCACACCAATTAAAGCAGAAACACAAGAGAAGAAGAGTGGGGAGTTTTAACAAATGGTGGAATGAAATGAGATTCGTTACTTGGATTTCGGCATTGGTGGTGTTTCGGAGCAAAGATTAATAATAAGTGTTGGATTTAGAGGAGTGAAGCTAGAAAGGACCAACTTGCTAACTCTACTGTACCTCCATATGTCTGCTGTCTCCTGCTGAACATAAATAAAAGAGAATTTACAAACACCTCGAATTTCAAAATTACTTTTTGGAAAATTAAGACCTGAGTAATTTCTTGTTCGAAGTATAAACTTAAATTTACACTAAAAGTTGGAAGGAACAGATGGATCCATTAAATCACATTTGCAACGTCGAAGTATAAATCTCAAGATAATCGCCGGACCATGACAATTTGACAAACTCGTAGATTTGCTTGTCTGCCATGCTTTAGGTGAGTAATTTCTTGTTCCAAGTAGGAAATTAAATTTACACCAAAAGTTGAAGGAAAAAGAAAGAAAAAAAGGTTGCAATCAATCACAATTGCGATGCAACACAGGAGACAGGAGGAAGCAGTTGAAGTGGTCTGTTTAAGGACCACTTTGATGAATGCCGTGATGAAATTTCGACATGGACGGGTAGCTGGTGGGTCTCTCAATTAGGAGGACTAAGATATCATGTCATGTCTTTTGAAATGACCAAATTGCCCTTCGTAGGCGGATTGGTTATTTGGCTCGCCGTGGATTTGAAATCGTAAAGAGGAAATTGAAGGGAAAATTATAATTAATATTATATAGAAGAAGACTTTTATTTCTTTACTTTTTACTATACTCAGTTTACACGTCCCTCGGCATTACAGTGCATTTATCTTTGTTTACCTTCTCAATAACAAAAATTGACTTCCACCGAAGAGATTTTGTGTTAAAAAGTACAACGAAAATGGTATTGCGTACACGAACAGGTCTCTCTATTGGTGGGGGTCAAGTTATTGTCGAGGATTAAAAAAAAAACATGTTGTGTCCACCGACAGAGGCAGTACTAAGAAATTTCGTCTAAGGGTACATGCGGGTTTCGGAAGAAAAAAAATGTTTTGACATACTAATTGTATTTTAGAGATTTTTTGACAAGAGTTTTGAAGGATGGAAATTCAAAATTTCTGACACAATATGGCAATAACTATTCAAAAACATTTTGCTTGATCCTTAGTTGGCCCTTGCCTCGGGCGCCCGCCCGGGTGGCCAATCGGGTGCCGGAACACCAAATCAGCAGGGGGCATCACCAGTGCCGAGTTCTTCCAAAGAGAACTCGGCATCACCAGTGACGAGTTCTCTCTGGGAGAACTCGGCATCACCGGTGCCGAGTTCTATTTGAATCACCTCAGAAAACGTCAAGTGTTGGGCAATAAAAAATCAAGTATAACTCGGCATCACCAGTGCCGAGTTCTTCCAGAGAGAACTCGGCATCACCAGTGACGAGTTCTCTCTGGGAGATCTCGGTATCACCAGTGCCGAGTTCTTCCAGAGAGAACTCGGCACTGGTGATGCCGAGTTCTCTATGCACAAAAAAACAAAACCCGCCGCCGCCACGTGTCACCACGTGGTGGCAGCGGGTCTAGTTTGAGAAATACTTTTGTTTGAGGTTTATTTTGAGAATTTTTTTTAAAAAAAATATTATTTTGAAAAATTTTCCTTTTTCTATCCGACACGTGCGAAAAACAATATACAGCACTTCACTCAACCCAACCCATTATTCACTCATTATCTCAACCATACTTTCAACATTCTCTCTAATCCACATCATTTTTTTTAGGGAACTACTAAACGTCGCCCCAAAACTACTTAAATCGCCCCTTGAAATTACCAAATTGCCCTTAACAATATATTTAATACCCATATCGTCCCGTGTCTTTAAACAAGGTTATTGACTCAGTTTTACTAACATTCCTAGTACCAACACCACGAAAATGTCTGGCGAAACACCTAGACCAGGCGAAGTAACGGAGGCGGATTTTTTTTTCCGACACGAGCGTCTGGCTAAGACGCATGTACCATCGTGGAGGCGTCTGGCTAAGACGCCTCCACCATCGTTGAGGCGTCTTAGCCAGACGCCTCCACGATGGTGCAGGCGTCTTAGCCAGACGCCTATACCATTGTCTAGGCGTCTGGTTAAGACGCCTCGACCATGGTGGAGGCGTCTTAGCCAGACGCCTCCACGATGGTACAGGCGTCTTAGCCAGACGTCCCATTTTTTTTAATTTTTTTTTTCAAATTAAAATTATACGGTGTGTTATCTCAAATTATTTGACGTTTCTTTGCAAGTTTTCGGTGGTAACCGGTCGGATTACAATGAGTTTTTTTGCAAGTGATAAAGATTCAAAAAAATTCCAGATCCAACATTTTTTAAGTTCCAAATCCCCCGGTGGTAAAACATCATGACTTACAAATACCACCTCGACAGGTCGTTTGGATTTTGAAATTGTTGGATCTGGAAATTTTTGAATTTTCGGTGTACCGAAGAGGTATCGGTCATCCGAATATAGTAATTATTAACTTATTAATTAATTTAACAATTATCTAAATTTATAATCAATTATCTTTTTAAAAAAATAATAAAAAATAATAAAAAATTACGGGCGTCTGACGGAGCCGCCCCCACGTAGGAGGGGCGTCTGGCTAAGACGCCTTCCCCATGGAGGAGGCGTCTTACACAGACGCCTGTCCCATGGGCGGAGCGTCTGGGTAAAACGCCTCCCCGATGGGTAAGGCGTCTGGGTAAAACGCCGCCCCCATGGGGAAGGCGTCTTAGCCAGACGCCCCCTCCTACGTGGGGCGGCTCCGTCAGACGCCCGTAATTTTTTATTATTTTTTATTATTTTTTTATTAAAAAGATGTTAGATGTTTTACCAGATTCGAGTACACTGGCGTCCGTTGGTTCATTACTGACCTCCAAAACATTATTTTTTATGATTATAAGAGGAATATGAAAAGAGATGTGTGATAGGAGGGTAAAATGTCGCGTTATAGCAGTAGAAATGAGAGAAGGGCAAAATGGTAATTTCAAGGGACGATTTAAGTAATTTTGGGGCGATGTTTAGCAATTCAGTTTTTTTACCACGTTTTCTATTCCATCGCAAAAATACACAAACTATTAAATAAATTATTTCTACAGTGAAATAATTTAATTAAATTACATTAATTGCCAAATAATATCGAAAAATTAGATTTATTTACATAAATTATTTTTACATTTATTTAATTTCTTTTTTTTACTAATTAGTTGTAATTATAATGCACACCCCCAACGGGTCGGTCGAGGGTCTCGCTCCCCAGCGAGTGAGCGGCGTTCCACCTCGCCGGTGAGGTGGCAAGGGGGCAGCACCCCCTTAAGATTTTTTGGGTTTAAGATTTATTAGTAACTCTTTACTGATTTTTTGAGTTACTAATATATTTTAGGATGAACCTAGATAAATTCGTGTGTTCTATTTTATTATGTAATTTTCTTTATCTTACTAATTTTCTTTAATTACTTACATTTATAATAATTAATTTTTTACATTTATCTTACTAATTTTCATTAATTATTTTAATTTTCACAGATATATTCTAATTATATAAATTACTATACATATCAATTATATATTAAATAACAAATATAATAACAAAAAACCAAAACAAAAAAAACACTATTGACTTTTTCACAGATGACCGGGTCGTCCAATTAAAAAAATGTTTTTTGGTTTTGATTTTTTAATTTTTATTTGAAAATACGTTTTATATTTCTTTTGATTTTTTTAATTTTTTTTAATATTTTCCCAAGATGGAATCCGAAATGATGTGGAGGAGAGTAATAGGTTGTTGTGGGTTGTGGTGGGTTATGGTTAAGATGTGAATAGTGAAAGTAGGGGTGTAAACGGGTCGGGTACGGGTCGGTATGCCCCTACCCGTACCCGTACCCGGCTAAATTAGCGGGTCCGGGTACGGGTATATACCCGGCAAAAAACATATATACCCGTACCCGACCCATACCCGTTAAGTTAGCGGGTACGGGGCGGGTAAGCGGGTATAATATATAATATATAAAAATATAATATATATTATATAAAATATATATTATATATAAAATATATTATATATATAATATATAACATATAAAATATTAAAAAAATATTATATATATAATATAATATATCTTAACGGGTATACGGGTATGGGTAATGCATATACCCGTACCCGACCCGTTTATTAAGCGGGTAAACGGGTACGGGTATACGGGTTTGAATTTTTAAACGGGTATGGATTTTTGTACCCGTACCCGCCCGGGGCGGGTGACCGGGTATACGGGTATTACCCGTCCCGTTTACACCCCTATATGAAAGAGAAGAAAGTGGGTTAGGAGAGAGAAAGTTGATGTGAAAGAAAGAGAACGCTCATCACCAAGTCATCCAAGTCATGGTTAGTGACACGTGGATTGAGATTCAGGAGGGAGAACTTTGTTTCACCTTTAGAGGTTAAGAAGACTAGCCATCGTACTTGCGGTTTGAATCACATCGCATGTCTGGTAGTGGTTTGGTTCAATTCATTAGGACTAAGACTCGATATCTCTCTCTTTTCTTTTTTCTTTTTTGTATAAAACTTTGATGTCTCTATTATGTGTTTGGCACAATGTCTTCTTCAAAACTTCACATAATACCTCCATCAGAAACAGTTTACACATGTTAATTTTCTTTGTATAAATGTAATGTGGTAAGAGCATTTTATGAAGAAAAGTGTTTTCCAAAGTGTAAAACTCTGATCCAGGGATATTTTAACTCATTTAGATGTCCCATTGTTTCATTAGCCATTGCATTACATTACTCGCAAATTCTAGTTTCCCAAAAGAATGAAATGGAAGTAAGGAAATGAAACCAAGTTCCACATAATTGGCCACAAACACGACTCTTCAAATGTGACTGCTTAACTCATTCTGTTCATTGGAATTGAAAACAATAAACAACAAGGGAAAAATTAAATTAAATATCTCACCCAACCCAAGTGAGATCCCCCACCACATAACCCCCACACGTGCGCCAAAAGAGGCAAGATGGATTTGTATGGGAAAGAAAGAACGACAAGGTTTGAAACTTCTTGACATTGTATTGGATTAATCAGAGATTAATAAGCAATTTGCCCAAAGCACTGACACATGTCGCATTCCTATTGGACAACTCATTTAGGGTTTAGAGTGGAGCCGTCTATATAAGGAGGGGAGCCTCCCTTTGAATAGATTGATCTCATGTGCAAAACCCTAGCCTCCACCCTAACCTAGCCGCCACCTCCTATTCTCTCCCATTTCGTCCCTCCACATCCACCAAGCTAATCCGTAGACTTTTGGGTTGTGGACACGTGCTTCTTCTCCAAGAGAGTAGAAGACCGACCGGTGAGAAAGATTCCGTAAGGTGACCTCCGATCTTCCTTCCGCTGTCACAGGTTCTCTCCAAGAAAGACACCCCCCCCCCCCCCCCCCCCCCAAATGATTATATTTTCAACCAAAAATAAATAAATTCTGAATCATTAGCAATATGCATATAGCATTGAAGGAAAAAAATGTAACATTCAAATACCGCAACGGAAATTTTCTAAATAACTATGTAACTTTTGGAAAAGAAAACACTCTTTCAAAAACCACCCACTAACACATGATTGAAATCAAACAAAAACTAAATCACACGACAATTATTCATCTAATTTCAAAAATAACTAAATACAATTTTAATTTTATAAATGAATTTTTTTCAATATTTTGATACGATATGTGATTTTATTTTATTTTTATCTTTAGTTTAAATACCATGTTAGTATAGTTTTGATTAAGAGAAAAAAAAATTTGTCATAGTAAAGGATAATAGAGTTTAACGAAGAGAATCCCAGATAAAACATGAAATAAATAACAAAAGGTTGAAGTCGATACTTCAAATACTAAATTCAAACTTTTCAAAAAAAAACCACGACCACGTGCCAGCTATTAGATGGGAGTGTTTATAGTTTGACAAATACTTTCATGATATTTGTATTAGTGAAAATAGATTTATTTTTTAATGTTAAAAATCCTTAAAGTTTTGCTCCATTCAACTCAAGCTGGAAGTGGTGGTTGAGAGGGACATATATAGCTCCCTCATTCACCACATCTACATGTACCAAACCTCTCAAGCTGTTCGAGGTTTGTACTTTGTTACACTGGTGGAACTTCGCAAAATCACAATTCACAGGGGTATAGTATAGGTACAACGGAAAACATAACTATACAAGTATAGGAGTATGAAATGCATATTGCTAGATATTAGACATGCAAAAAGAATACAATCAAAAATTCTCTTTTGTTTATGATGGTTTGGAGGTTGTGTTTGGAGGTTTCGTTATGAATATATCGTTTGACAAACTATTACAAGATAAACTGAACAAGAAATCAAGGGACTCATAATGAAACAAGAAACTTCGGAACTTCCCTCCCAAGTCCTAATCAATCTCAACCATGGGAATTCAACACGATGGATTTATTGACATCAGCTATGCATAAGACGATCTCAAGTTGAATAAATAAAGCAACAGCTAGAAGCTGTACCCAAGATTTATCTGCAGGCATGATAGGTGATGTTCATTTGCCTCACCAAGTTATGCTCAAATATCATCTTGTGGATTTCTTCTGCAGCTTACGTGGTTCTGAAAAAAATTCGTAATACAACAGTAGTCCAAGCATGATATGTTATTATGTGTTGAAAATTGGTTCATATTTGTTAAGGAAGCAAATCCAGGAAGATTCGGTCGACCGGATTGGATTTGGTCGACCGACGCACAACCCAGGAAATTTCGACGAAGACGGGTCGATCTACCGAACCGAGGATTTCAGGCACTCCGTGTGCAGCTGGGATCGGATGACCGAATTGGATTTGGTCTACCGTCAGAGGGTAACAAGCACTTCGGTACAACGGGTTCGGTAAACCGTTGGGTAGATTTTTGGTGTTCCGAGAATCTGAAAAGTGTATGTCCAATTTGGAACGGTTCACCGAGGAGTTCTCGGTCAACCGAATGCTTGTTGAAGAATTTGTTAGTTCGTGGAAGAATCGTTCTCGCGGTCTACTGAGCCGCGTGAGAATCGTTCCCTCGGTCAACCGAGAAAGATTCGGTTAACCGAATCGGAACAGGAATCACTCGTGTTGAAGCACGCACGGTTAACCGAACGAGCATCGGTTAACCGTGTCCCCATGAATAGTTCTGTTCGGTTTTGTTTAATTGTAGCTCGGTTTTTTGAGTCTATAAAAGGATTTGTTTGCTCTTCAATGTAACACACGAAAATATCAATAGTTTCCTTCATTGTGAGTTGAGAGATTAAGACTAGAGATAGATCTAGAGTGCTTTGGGAGACACATTGCTTCCAATCATTTGTAATCTCGGTTGCTTTTCTTATTGGAGAAGTGGAAGAAGGAAAGGAACCCCGCAAGAGACCCCCAAGGACGTAGGCACGTTGCCGAACCTTGTAAATTGCGTGTGTCGTGGTTGTTTCAGGTATGCATTTGTGTTTGCTTGTTTATTTCCATCTTATTAGTGTTCTTGTTGCAATTGAGTTTGGGAGAGATTCCGAATTTAATTCCGCAATCAATATTTAATATTTTGTGATGCGTTTAATCCGTGTTCTCCTCCCAACATTAAGCAGGGTACTCACATGATAATATGATACGAAAGTTTCATGGAGTATCCATGCCATCTTTTAAGGAAAACACAACAAATAGATAGAAAATATCTCTCTTCGATGTTCGAACTGACACTAACAATGGAAAGCTTACGAGCATTGCTCTTGGTACTACCAACGAAATTCTAGATTAACATGAATTTGAGCCAACTTGCATGGTTGCCGGGATATTTGTTCAACTTACAGGACCACAAAGTTACAAACGCCAGAAAAGACATTAAACCTTGAATAAAAATCCCACATGCACACACTTACAACCATCTATAAATCTCCAGACAATACACCTACTAGCAAACTTTAACAATGTGAACTTAACTATTAAGCATCACTTTGCGCCCATTAAGTGAACACAGAATCCCGACCACCACTTGCGCAAATACAGATGTATGTATATAGGACTTAAAAAGACAAGGTTAAAATGGATGAAAACTTAAAAGATACATCAACAATTCAGCATTTACGTAAATTCCTTTAGCCACCAGAAGAAATGGACAAATGGTTGATCGGTTGCCTTACAATGAATTGCATCACACAGTATCATGCTCCACTGGCATAAAGGCGGGTCCATTCCTTAGCTGCATCGGTACACAAAAAGTCACAATAGTTGAATTTGAGCACAAATTAATTAGGAAATATTCAACACTAGAAATCAAAAGCAACGACTACCTGTTTCTACAGCGTCAGCTTCATCCGCCTTCCAATGCTTTGCGATGTTATCAGACAGTGGGTCATCTGGGTTAGGAGCACTTAACAATGCCTGGATACTGATACAAAAAGGCAAAAACATTATCAGCAGCACGTGATTTGTCCGAGAAAATAACACAAACCGAAGCTATGTGTTTCTGTGGAGGCATCAGGAACAAATTAAGGGGAGTTAAAGAAGACGGAAACACCACATGAACTATGCCACAATATCTGCTGACATATAAGACAACCGCTGAGAACACTTTACTATAGCCTTCTTGAGCATGCAAGTGGTGTAAGTACACAGTAATAGTTAGATAGATGGGGTATGCAGATCTAACACATAAAAACAAAGCACAATCTGACCTCAGCAACACAGTTCGGATTTGAAGAGCCGGACTCCATTTATCTTTTAGAATGTCAAGGCAAATTCTTCCAAGCTGCATTTTGTTTGCCGTTTATTATTATGCCATCTTAGATATTATTAATTAATATTTGTTTGCAGAAGAAGAAGAAATTGAAAGCAAGATTCAAGGTATGGACTGAGATAGAGAGGTGTTTCCCTACCTTGTCGATATTGGGATGGTATATTTTGGTGAGAAAGCGAACCTATTTCAACAGCAACACCAACAGTTACTAAAATTTATATGAAGCAGTAGAAGAAAACACTGAAGAATAAATATTTTGACACCAGATAAAAAAAACAGATTTCTTGTGAGAACCAACACATGGGCATAGCACTGTCTACTTTCACAACAAACCACAAAAATGTTGATTGTTGCCATTCCAGAATGTCAGTTTTAGTATTAAAAAATGATAATATACAAAATTTGTGCCCCGGATTATCCACCAGATATTTATGGGCTGAACATGTTCCAAAAATAAACGCTAAAACATCCTGGTTTTCATTCTTAAATAGTTGGGAAGAAGCAAGAACAGATTCCAATATTGAGGATACTGAGATAGAGCTATACAACACAAAAAACAAATATCAAATTTATTATCTACCATCATATCAAGGGAAATGATTGTGCACCACAAAAAAATCTATTAAACAGCGGAGGGAGAGAGAATCAATTTACTAGCGGTGAAAGACATAACCACTTTGAGAACTAAGGAATTTGGATATCAAATTACTCCTAATTCCTTATTACCTCATTACAATATCATAGAGCAAAGAGGAACACTATAACAGTTGATGGGGTACAGGTTTTGTTTCTACACATTGGGTAAGAGATTAGGGTACTACTTTTCACGTGTTAATTTTTTTAAGTGTTGTACCAGCTTCATTGTACTGCTAAATAATAAAGTAAGTCTACCACGTTAGCAGTTCTACTTTTTGAAGATAATTAATAATAATTTTTTTACAAAACTATAACTTTGTAATTAACCAAAGCAAGAAACTGAAAATATTGGACCAGATATCAAGTGCAAAATTGCATTAGCAAAGAGGAGAAATTGCACACGAAATTCAGCAAATTAGGTACGTCTGGATGGTTATGTAATTTGTTTGGCAATAAGAGATTTTCAATTGATTCTGCACAATGCATTTGCAAGTTTCAGTCCCATAAAAAGGTTAACAAAACCCACTAGAAGTCGCCAGGCACAACTAACCTTTGGAGCTGTCATTGGGTACTCTTCTGGCAAAAATAGCTCCAACTTAAAAACACCTCCTACCGAAATAAATAAGAAACATGTATCGAATATTAGCAAGTTCAGAGCAGAATGACAAGACTCTACTTAGTTTTGGCCAAAAAGCCATCTTAGCAGGAAACAGTACCAACAATGCTACAAAACTGATCACTTGAATGTATATAGCACATACCAATCATTTGTTAACCATTGTCTAACTCTAACCATTTGACATTTGGAGCATCATGGACTATATCAAAGGGTTATTTAAATGATCTGCATTTTTTTTATTATGGAATCGCAAATGGTCAGTTGCATTTGCATCATTTTGGTCAATTGGAAATAACCTCACAGTTTTACAGTGGTAGGGTTGCGTACATCCGACCCCCCTACCTCGCTTAGGCGGGAGCCTCTTCTGAGGCATTGGGGTTATGTTGATGTTGATGTCTAACTCTAACCATTCATAGTTGAGACAATACACTTAACTTCTGAACTTTACTTCTTTCCCTTTTGTTACGGAAAGTACAAACATGTATTACGGTTTTCATGGTCATAAATTTTGATCCCCAAGTATTGTTCAGACTTATTGCCTTAATGGTTGGTGCTTTACAAAATACAAACCTTTTCTAGTTATAACAAAGATGCTCTGTGACAAAGACAATATCTGCATGTCTATTTTTGTTGACAAGCCAACAACCTACATGGTCTACAAGCATGGTTCTTCAACACACAACTCATATAGATTTTCTTCAAGATGGAAAAGAAAGTGATCGGCGGGTAACAACCATAGAGGAATGCAACAAAAGACGTGGATAATTTGAAAATTATCAATGGATGGAGATAGGTCCGAATCATCAAAAATGGCACTTTACCAGACTATATTCTATGAGGAAATAACCTAACACCGCTAAAACATTAGAATTGTATGCCACATTTCTCATCTTCTCGGTATATTATAGAATATCATCAAGATGTTGGCTAATAGTTTCTAAGATCAAAAGTTGGATTGGTGGTTTTGGTTTGTGCAATTTATATTTTTTATGATATAATTATAGCCGTATGTGCAAGACATGCTATCCACTTTATTTGAAATGAATATTCTGACTATAAGGCAAGTCAAACCTAAGATGTCTATCTAAGGCTCAACTTCTAATATCTTAAAATAACCTTAAGCAAACTTATAGAAAAATCCATAAAGCCGATAACTCACTATTGCATAATTGCATTCACTTTAACACGACCAATATTAAGGCCGGCAATCGCTGCAAACATTCCTAAGATTTATAACGCAACAAAGATGCTAATTCTCTTTAGATTAAGCTTTTAGCAATTTCAGTAGAATTCCCCTAAATAGCATAAAACTCTGTGTTTCATAAAACATGGAAAACAATTCAATGATTCATGAAATATAAATAGCATCCACACTATCTCATTCAGAGTCTCAAACCAATCAACTCAACAACAAAAACAAGACAATACCTCAAAACAGAACTCTAAAGAGAAATTTTCACCTTCATATGGAGACTGCGTGGGGCCAAGTATCATAACATTGAAATACCGCATGTTATCTTCCGACGGAGACGCACTAATTCCAGGTGCTGATACCACAAGAACAAACATAAATCACCAAATGAACCTAAATTTCACATTAAAATGCTAATGTCCCCACAATTGACCAAAAAACTCATCAACTTTCCCCATTCTCACACTTGCGAATCAGAAAACTCGACTCAAAAATCTCGAAAACAATACAAAGGTCGAAAACCGAACTCGACCTGGTTCGCTAAGAAGCCTCTGCGTCTCCTGCACAATCCAAACCAAAAAACACGTGAGATCTCAGAAATCGCGACAAAACCGGGAGATGCAAACGAAGGGAGGATCCACGGGAGAGCGGTTTTACCTTGATGATCCTGCGAGGAAGAATGCTGTTGTCCATCGCGGATCGCTCCGATCTGACCGGCGACAGCGAGAAATGGGGGAGAAGGCGACGGAATAGAGATGAGGTTTTGGGGAGGGAGTGGAATTCGTACTTCGGGTTTTATACTCGTTTTCGTGGGGCTGCGGTGACGTTACCGGAGGTGAGGGTAAGCGGAGGGGTCAGCGAAACGGGACCAAACCCATTTTAGAAGTTTAAACTTTAAAACATCGTTAACCCAACCCAAAAATTCCAACCAAATTTCAGTCTCCACCAAAAAAATACTATGAAAACCTACGATTCAATCTAACTCATTTTTCATCGTTTAATCACAATCTCACTTTCAACACACTCTTCTTCGAATCATTTCTCTTTACCTCTATTTTTTTCCACCACGAAAATACACAAACTATTAAATAAATTATTTTTACGACTTTATCATATTAATTTTCATTTATTTGAATTCTCATATATTAATTCTAATTATATAAAACAATATACATATCAATTAAATAATTTACCTAATTTTTTTAATATTGATAATAGTTAATAATGTTAATATATTTATTTTAAAGTCATTTTAAATCTTTTTTCAAATCTTTTTTTCTGGAAATATGTTTTTTATTTTTTAAAATTATTTTTTTTACCAAAGATTTATCTCCAAATAACATAAAGGAGAGATAATGTATGGTATTTGGTTATTTGTTTTAATTTTCAAAAAATAATTCTAATTATATAAAAAATAAAAATCAATAAAAATTTATTAAACATATAAAAATTTGATTTTTAATCATTTGTTACAAAAAAAATAAAAAACCAGATCAACCAACTCGGGTTGACCACGTGCCCAACCCAGGTCGCAACCCAGGTTGGGTCGCCGACCCCGACCTGGGGTTTTCCCACCTAAGGGGGGCTGGGGTCGGGTCCCCCTCAGACCCGACCCCAAAGAGCACCCGTTAAGGGTGCTCTTAGTAATTAGTAACAACTCTTTCGTATAATTAATTAGGACTTTTTTGGGATATTTTGATATTGGTAACTTTTAAATATTAGGTTTTTTAAGTTTATGTACTTGAAATACACTCCATTTTGATATTATGAGCTGCATTGGTTCGTTTAATTAAGTTGGTATCCTGTTGTGAAATTTAGCAATACGTTCCCACGTATGTACGTTTTTTATTTTGGTGAATGTTAAACTTCTAGAGTTCGTAGTCAAGTTTCACACCTATGGTTTTAGATATATACGAAATGGATACCATATACAAAGTTTTAATATTGTTTTTATATTACATCTACCACTTAAGACATATAGTAGGCGATGTTAGTGTAACACAAGTTTAATTTCACATGGGCTAATAAGAAAAGTAATAGTGTGAGACAATGATACGAGTATACGACCACAACATGCAACCAACTTAAAATATGTGGCAATAGCCAATAGGTGAGTGTTGTTGGGCAGTTGATTTATGGGTTACAGACCAGACTCGGGCTTCGTGCGGGTTCGAAGACGAGTTGTTACAAATAACATCAAAACATTGACAAAACGAAATTGTGACAACTAAGTGATACAACAAAAAGGTGAGAGTTGCCTCTAAAATATTGCAACGCTTGGTCGATCGATTTATGTGTTTGACCCTGACGATGACATCGTGTGTTTCAGCGTGGTTGGTTGTAACACCTTGAAGTTTAATCTCATTTGAGTTAATAAGAAATTAGTAATGTGTGATATAATGATACGAGTCTATTACCACAACATACAATCAACTTAAGTTTTGTGGCAAATAAACGAGTGTTATGAGACATTTGACTCGTGGGCGACGAATCATACTCAAACTCGATGCAGATTCCAACGTTACATTTAGCATGGCTTTCTTAGTGAAACCATTGATTTAATTTATATTGATCATGTAGCTGAGTTTCTGAAATTCCCCAAAAAAACAAAACACAGCAAATATAGAACCAACATGAATGCACCTAATATTATACAAAAATCAAAACATTTGCATACAAAAATATATTCAAATAACCTATAGATACGTAGGTTTGTAGGATTCATCCAACGAAACCAAGCTCACTTCGATTTCAAAAACAAGACGAAGCTCGCTAATGAAACGAAAATCTTGTCGGCTTAGGTGGAATAATGGGAGTTAGTGGGGATCGAACAACGTGGGTCGGGTTGTCGTGGGAAGTTGGTTTTGGAGGAATAATAAGAGAAAGAAAAGATTAGTAGCGTAGACACAACGCTGGAGAAAAGAAAGAGTTAGGCCAAAAACTTGTGGCGTTTACATCTTGTGAAGCAATCATTGGATAAAGTCAGACAACGCAAGAATCAATAGATGTGTTCGTTCTTGGTTTACCTATATTTCGGGAAAAATATGTTTCAGCATTTTTTTTAATTATTGGATTAAAACAATTCCGTTGCCGGGACTCGAACCCGGGTCTCTCGGGTGAGAGCCGAGTATCCTAACCAACTAGACTACAACGGATTCTGATTTGCTTTTTTACTAACCCTGCTTATGATAATACTAATCGAAAGACCTTGGATTTCAGTTCTCTTGGAGATCTATTTCATGAAGTTCGAAATTGTTAAAACAGCCCTGATCAGTGCTGCTCTCCTGATCAGGCACATCGAATTGTTGACGAAATGAATGAAAACTGAAGTGCATCCACTGATAAACTCCATTCTCCAATATCACACATAAATAGTTTTGGAAAATCAATATAATCGATCACATCTGATACACATACAAATGGGTACACCCATATGCTTATTGTATCAATAGAAATATCTGGAAAACCCTGCTAAGTCCGTTGCTCAAGCAATTCGCTGATCAAATTATGATGATACATAAATGATGGCAGACTTCAATTCACGTTGTGTTAGTGCCACCGAGTCAGGACTATAGCTTAAGGAAATTCAAGGTAGACTCATCAAGCTAGTAAATACGATAAAATTCAAACTGTGGTCGAGTCCGAATGTAAAGAGATTTCATAAAATGCATAACGACGCTCAATCAGTGTTTTTTCAGTAAGTATTCATCGTAAATGATTTACTTACATTGCAGACAAGATTATGTACTCGTAGTTAAAAAGGTTAATATCAAAATCTTGCATTCTCTATGTACATATTCCGAAAAGTTACAAATCAGATGCTATCATACTTCAATATGATACCAAAACATATATACACTTGTACATATAGATATCTAACTACTTAATATAATGAAACTCTTATCGAGGCAGTCAAGTTAACTTGATAATCCTAAGGAGCCTTGATCTCTGCTCATGACCTTCCTTGACTGTTTTGGAGCTCTATGTCTGGAGTCAATCTCGATTGAGCTCAAAATTTCGAGCTAAGATTGAAACACTGAACATCTACTCCTATTTCCTTGCCTTGCTACAGATTTGAAGTAAGAAAACAATGTGGTTCCTGTTGCTTTAAGTTGTCGACCACATGGGCAATGACTCCGGCACCAGCATTGTGTATGCACTGTCTTTTCACCTGCAATGAAGACTAGAGTTACACAAAGGCATCAAACAAGAGAGACACATTTAGAAGTTGTTCCGTGTAGTACGTGAATGTTGTTGTGAGCGAAGAAGGGCCAGAAAGACGAATGGAAACTGACATCAACTTTCTTCCATCCCACTCTCTGCAAGCCATGTATCATTTCCTCTGTTGCAAATCTCAAACAATATTAAGAATATGAGCAACACATTAGACAGGTATAGATTTGATGCTTGTTAGCCATCATTGCTTGCCTTCCATGATATTGTGATACTCTTCCGTGTTTCTCTGACTTGGCGCGACTTGAGCAGCCTCTTTTGCAGTTGCTGCTTTCCGAGGAAAATGAGGGCCACCTGCGGGCACTGGAGGACAGTATTCTACATCCACAACATGTTTATAGCCCTCCAAAGATCAACGTGGAGACTGCAATTTTTTTATTATGGGTAATAAATACACTTAAAAGTAGTATCTTGATATCCAGCCTCTAGGAGTTGAAAATTGACATGAGAAAATATATTCCAAAATTCTTTTCTGTTCAAAGGAACCAAGAGATCTAAACTTTTTACACCAACACTCCACTCAGAGTGCATGCCTAGAAGCTGTAAACATGATTTGAGCAAATTATAACAGTTAAGAGCATTGCTTCACCGTAAATTACGTGCATCTAGGCTTCAGAAATGAAATTCAGAAACCAACAAGGCAGCAAAACTAGGACGCAGCACACGAACAAAGGAAATTAAAAAGAATGCCAACTCAGCACAGTATGCATATAACACACCACAGTAAGCATATATCCTCATGTGCAATGGTAAAGTATACTTTTAACATGTCGTACCTTTACAAGCTCGGGTTCCCTTCTTATCGAAGATGTTCGCCAACCAACCATATCTGGATGATGCTAAGGAATTATGATTAAAATCATAAATACATAACATGAATAAAGTTCAGCCAATCATATTGAAATAAAAAACTAGGATACGATCAAATGAAACATTGGCATAAGCTGTGCGGCATTTGAATGCACCAAGTGCAGATCTGTAACACGATAAAAACACATGTAAGAACTACAGAACGACAAATCATAAACTTTGCCAAGAATGTAAATAACTTACATAAATCTGTATTCTGCACAATCGGAGGCCATTCTTAGAAGAAGAGGTGGTCTGCTGGGTTTACCATCTGTAAGAAAGAGCTGCCGTCCAGTTCTGCCAGTTATGAATGGAGCTATGGGTGCAGCAAGTTTTTCAAGCACTGCAACTCCTAGAAGAAATGGGAGCTGAAGGAAAATTGAAAAAAAAAATATACAACATAAACGCCAGAAGAGGTTAATGATAAGCTCACAATGCCAAAAAAAACGAGAAGCAGCTCAATTTTCTATTGGAATTTCGTAGCTTAATCAGCGAAAAGCACCTCATAATGCAGAACCAAAAATAAAGTTTAAAAGCAAGTATTCTAGTTGGTGACGTCCTTGCCAAAAACCACAGTTCAAGTATTATGCATATACAATTACTATCTTTTTATTAGTTAGAAGCTAGAAATACTCATATAAAGCGAAGTAAAAAAGCTGAATTTCCCCACAGACGAGATCAAAACAAAAACGAAACAAGCAAAGAAAGATTCTTTAAGTGCAGAAAAAGTGACAGAAAATAAATGGGCAATCGCCACACCTCACGTACCTGTTTTCTTCCTCTCACTCCTAAATGTGGAGTTGCCAAGGTTATAAAATTTATGGGCTCCAATCCAGCAATTGTGCCTAATTTAGACAAACATGTATGATTTTCATTATCTTTATCCTCAGCACTTGGTGAATAAAGTACACCAATAGCATATCTTGCGAACATTCCGCCCAAAGAATGAGCAAGGAAGGAAATCTTTTTCAAAGTCTTTGTCTGCTTAACTACTTGCATCACCTGATTCAAAAAGTAAGCTACAATATTCAGATGACACGGCAATATATCAGAATAACGACTGCTTACATTTGCATGAAGGAAGTCAAGAGAACAGGTGAAACTTACTTCATCTGCTAGCCGCTTCCCAGCTCCATCAATCCCATTGAAGGTCTTAGTGAAAGTGTTTGACGAGCTTACTGCACGAGAATGGATGGTGCGAAAAATTAGTGTCAGTCCTAACATCATAGTTTTAGCAATCAAATTACTCTTAAACACAACAACAAGTTGATGATAAGAAATTTCAAAAACCTTTAGTTGTAACGTACGATAAATTAAGAATTTACTCCCAAGCTGCTTTTTCAGTTCTGCTTCAGCATAAATCCAGTCACTAGGGCTGCATTGCAAAAAAAATTGAGTCACGCCAATTAGAGTATAACCTTTTCAAATTTGTTTTGACATTAAACTTCTTTACTGAAACTGAACCTTTTCCTGGATACTGAATTCTACTTCCACAGATCCATTTAACTGAAATTGTGAGATGCCATAACTATTTGCAGTGCTTTACAGAATAAAATTACCTGGCCAAGATGCCGTGCACAAGGACAAGGAGATGCTCAGGTTCATGTTTAGATGTGCTTACTATGATAGCACTACTGTCCAGAGCAGTGCTCATTGTCATAAACTGAGAGCTGCAATCCCTCCCAAAGTTCAAGGCTGTCCATGATATGATGGAATTTCCATTAGGGAAACCAATCAGAATTTTTTTCCACAGAACCATGAATGGTTGGCGAAGAATTATCAAAATGACATACTAGGAAGTTGATCAGAAGGGGTTTGAGAACTAACAACTGGGTTATCTAAAACAAAATTGTGATAACCCGAAGCAACATTTTACAACACCCATAACTTAAGACATCAAAGAGACACTCTATATCATTCCAATTCCATCAGATGTCTCCGAATAGACAATTCAAAGAGACAATACAATGAAAATGAAAATGGAAAAGGAAAGAAAGACCAAACCTTATTCACAAAAGCTCTATTCGAAATAAAAGAAGCTTTTCAAACCAAGGAACTATATCACAGGGAACTTCAATAATTACAAGTCAAAAAGAGGGGGACACACAAAGATAAGTTATAATATTAGAGACCCCATGTTTGAATGCCTGCAACTTGACAAGCTCCTTAGACAACAATATCAAGTATCAACTATCCTGTCCGTAGGAAGCACATCAATTGTTTATATCTCCTCCTCAAACTTCTAATCAACTTGAACTTTCCCCACGGACCCATGAAGAAATAAAGCACAGACATTATTTGGTGCCTTTCGAATAAGGATAATAGGAAGGAAATGATTTAACTGATTAAGGCGGTAAAATTTTGAATGACAAACAAAAAAAAATTATCACCTCAACAATTTCCCCTTAGAAGGGATTTCCTAAAACCTAATAATGCTGAGAAACTAATAAAGATTACCCACAATCTACAAGCAGCAGAGAAATTCTATTCCTACCATCAAATGCCATGTCAAAATATATAAAATAATGATAAACGAAAAAAAATTCATTGTCAAAAACACTGATCCTCTCACGTGAACAGAAACTAACTCGGTTCCAAACAACCTTCACCAAATCAAAACCAAAACTTTCGCCGTCGAAACCACTATTCTTCTCCAGCTAACAACGACCAACTCAAATTCGACAGACAAACCCCATCAAAATCAAATCTTTCGCCGAACCCAAAACTGAAAACGCCACAAACATCGATAAAACCACAATTCAAAAAAAAACACGAACCTTTGGAAGACGAAGACTAGGACGACAGATGCGAGGCTAAGATGTGACGACGACCTTTCCTCGGTCCTCGATCGAAGTGATGGCGTGCGAAGGAAGAAGAAGTGGAAGGAAGAGGATCGGAACAGAATAACAGTGAGAAGACGACGCACTTCATCGCGAAAAAAAGTGCCGCTTCTTCTTCCAATTAAATCGCGAGGAATAACGGGGCATTAAGATTCGCGCCACGCGTCGTGTGCCGGAATTTCGGGGAATCGATATAATTTGCTTTCTTCCGTGGAATTTGGATGTAAGGAATTTTTGGGTTGATTTCTTTAATTACCCTTGAAATAATGTCAAATAAGTTTTTTGTTACATTATTGTTCCTGGGGTAGTGAAATTGGTTGACGATAGAAATCACAGCCGATTGGTTTAGGTGAGAGAACCAAATCAGATCTATATTCTATTTGGTTACTCAAAATTGATTTGGATCCTGGTTGATTTCCAACTTGGGTACTTAAACCTAATCCGGGTGGGATTACAAGTATCAGAATTGGATCCGTTGGAACCCGATCTTGTAAAAAACCTGTAAATTTTTCAATTTTAACATGTACAAATTATTTTTTCCATTTCTTACAATAAAGGTAGGAGTTAATTTTTATTTTAATAATATCCCGTTCGAGTAGCTCGAAATTGGGTAACCAGATTGGGAGGATGCGACCTTTCGATATTCAGATTAAAACAATCGAAAATGATAGGGGGATTAATGGTTTAGATCTATCTATTCAAGATCTAAGAATTTAATAAATGGTTAGATCTACGTTAAGGACCAACAAAAATTACGACTAGGAAAATATGAATGGTTGAGATGAATTATCAACAGTAAAGGACGGTGAAGATTATGTTAAAGTACTAAGACTCATGCCGAACCATTTTACTATTATTGACTACTACGGTTATCTTTATCTCTAGAAACTAGGATTGAAAGAGAATGTTCCCAAAAAAACTAAAAACTAATTGAGAAGATCAAGATTATACTTTTATCTTTCTAGAATATCAAGATCATACTTTTATCCTTCTTAGAAGGGAAGAGACCAAAGTCTTTGTATTCATATTAAATATCTTGGAAATACATTGTGGGTAAATTCAATTTCCCATTGGCATACAAACGATGTTATAACAGAATTTAACTCAAGGTTAATCTAAGGATATAGTTGAAAGAACCAAATATTACTGGAGGACATCCCAGATATTCATTAAATCCTTTCTTAGGGCAATTTCGGAATTTGGCAAGTCATGCAACCACCACGCAAAAATTCAGAGTCAAATACTCAAATGATATAATTTCCCCTTATAATACAATTTTCATGAAGCAATTAAGCCTGCACATGGGAATTCAACTGAAATTCCCAAACAAACCATTACACTGAAATTCCCAAACAAACCATTACACTGAAATTAGGGATTAGCGGGTTCAAATCTTAACCATATATCAGGCGGAAAAGGCCCTTAGGAGTGAGTGGCCTGGGTTGAGCAACCCACTCCTTTAACAATTCGGGGGACTTGTTTGTAAGGATTTGGAAAGAAAAAAAGAAAAGAAAAGAGAAGTGTGTATTCTTCTCGACTTGTCGACGTTGTCGTGGGCGTTGTCGTGGGAATGATTTTGACATTAGGAATAAAAACAAAGGCAGTAATTTAATACGAAACAAGCGAAAATTTCGTATATTATTTTAACGTAGAAGACACAGGTGTGAAGATACATTGGGTCATCTTACAACCACGTTTATAACAGAGAAGCGATAAATAAGCTTAAATTGGACTCCAAACGTAACTTAATAGTGGACATAGTCATTTTTGTAAAATGCTGACTCAAAAATATCCAGATATGAAAAAAACTAGTATGGAAATTACACATAAGTGTGATGACTCATGTCAAATTACCCTTGGCAGACAAAAAACGTTTTTGAAATCCAAAATATAAACCAAAACAAAAATTCAACCGGGAGTAAGAGAGGAGCAATGATTTTGAAGGATCTTTGGTGATTTGGGAAAGTCATTGACACTTTTACGATGGTTTCTTCATTCAAATATTGCGATGACTCAAGAAAAAAGAATTATAGGTTAGTTTTCCGTGTTAAATGTAAAACTCTTGTGTTGTTTTTTGTGATTTTTGCATTTGTTGATGTTGTTGTTTAACTTGAATAAATGTTTAAAGTATACGTGCAGAAAAACAGACAATTGGTCGACCGGTTGGAGTGATTCGGTCGACCGGATGTGTGTTAGTTTACCCAGCAAAAGTGTCTGTCGTTTTTCGGTCGACCGGAATCTTGGATTCGGTCGACCGGGAACACATTTGGAGCTGGGCAAAAAGTTACTGTTGTTTTTCGGTCGACCGGAACCTTGGATTCGGTCGACCGGAAACGTTCGAGGAGCTGGGAGAAAAGTGCTTGTTGAATTTCGGTCGACCGGAACGTAAGTGTACGGTCGACCGATTATGCACTCGCGCAAGCTAGAAAAGTTACTGTCGTTTTTCGGTCGAACGAGACTCCAATTTCGGTCGACCGTTGGAATACAGTTATTTGATCGGTCGACCGATGCACCCGATCGGTCGACCGTTTGGACCCAGTTCTGCCCACGTTCTGCACATTACTCCACCCGATTTTGGTGCAACTTATACTTGTTTTGGCCTCATATATAAAGGCAATTTCGTCCCTTTTGTATTATCAGTCAATTCTATTGTCCACTTTTATGTTCTTGAGAGAAAAGAGAGAGAGAGCATCCTTGTGATTCGGTAGGAGAGATTTTGAGCCGGGTTCTTCATCGGTTCGTTCGCGTCTCCTGTAAGCATCTCTTGTAATACTTTTCTCTATAGTGGATTTGAGTTGTGTCGTCCGTGGTTTTTCCCGCATTGAGTTTCCACGTTAAATCTTGCGTGTTTGTGTGGTTTGAATCTTGGATTTGCGTTTTGTTCTCAAGTTTAGCCAATTGGATTCGTGTTTTTGTTCCGCTGCGTATTTGGGATTAGTTTTAATTCCTAACAACTGGTATCAGAGCATTTGGGTTCGAATTTGGGGATTATTTCTTCAACTTTTGTCAAATACTTATGGCGAATAATTGGAAAATTGAGAAGTTGAGCCGAGATGTTAATTTCGGCTTGTGGCAAGTCAAGATGCACGCAATTCTGGTGCAGCAAGAGGTGGAGGACGTTCTTGAGGGCATGGATAAGTTGCCAAAAGAAATGTCTGATCAAGATAGGCAGAAGCTTGATCGAAAGACGATGTCAACCATCAAGTTGTCATTGTCCGACGAAGTTCTGAGAGAAGTGTTGAAGGAGAAGACGGTTGCAAGTATGTGGAAGAAATTAGAAGAGGTCTACATGAAGAAGTCACTTGCTAGCCGGATTATCTTGAAGAAGAAGTTGTTCCTATTCAAGATGAAGTCGGGTATCTCCCTTCAGCAACACTTGGATGATTTCAATGCAATCATCATGGACTTGGAGAAGGTTGAAGCAAGGTTTTCTGATGAGGATCAGGCGATCCTTTTACTTTGCTCGTTGAGTTCTTCATATGATCACTTCGTGGAGACGATGATGTACAGCAGGATCGACATCTCTCTTGCGGATGTCAAAAACGCACTCTCCTCCAAATCTGATATGGAGAAGAGGTCTGATGGTTCTGATTCGAGCAAAAGTGAGACACTTGTTGCTCGTGGTAAGGGGAAAGAGAGGAGTTTCTCAAAGAACACCTCTAAGACCAAGTCGAAGGACAAAAATATTATTTGTCATTACTGCAAGAAGAAGGGTCACAAGATATCAGAATGTTTTAAGCTACAGAACAGAGAGAAGCAAAGGGGTTCTAGTAGCGGTGATCAGTCAGGTTCGAATGTCGCGGAGTCCGATTCTGATTTTGTGTTGGCAGCTACAGGTTCTTCTGAAGCTTCCAACGGTTGGGTGATTGACACGGGCAGTACATTCCACTTAACTCCGAATAAACACTGGTTTTCATCTTATGAAACAATGTCAGGTGGAATGGTTGTGATGGGCAATGGTGACAGGTGCGAGGTTGCAGGAATTGGTTCTGTCAGATTGAGGACCCATGATGGCCTAGTCAAGATTCTATCGGATGTGCGACATGTTCCGAAGGCGAGCAAGAATCTGATTTCAGTAGGTAGCCTGACTGCAAAGGACTACAAATTCAGTGGTGAGGATGACTGCATATCTATCACCAAAGGATCACTTATTCTGATGAAAGGGAAGAAGCTTGGGCCCGGTAAGCTTTATATGCTTAAAGGAGAAACTGTTGTGGGTGACACAGTTGTAGCGTCATCGTTGTCTGGTGAGGAGAATGCCCAACTTTGGCATATGAGGTTGGGGCACATGAGCGAGAAAGGCATGGCGGTGTTGAACAAACGTGGTTTGTTTGGAAGTCAGAAAATTGGCAGTCTGGACTTCTGTGAATTTTGTGTTTTTGGGAAGCAGAAGAGGGTTAGCTTCTCAGCAGCTAAGCACACCACCAAGGCTACTTTAAATTATGTCCACTCTGATTTATGGGGACCTTCTCAGGTTCCATCAAAAGGTGGAGCTCGCTACATGCTCACATTTATTGATGATTTCTCCAGGAAGACTTGGGTTTATATTCTGAAACAGAAGAGCGATGTGTTTCAGAATTTTCAGCACTGGAAGGTTATGATTGAGAATCAAACAGGAAAGAAAATTAAGGTTCTAAGGACGGATAATGGTTTGGAGTTTTGTTCCTCAGAATTTAACGATTTCTGCAAGGATGAAGGAATCGTGAGACACCGAACCGTACGTCACACACCACAACAGAACGGAGTAGCGGAACGTCTGAATCGAACTCTCTTGGAGAGAGTTCGATGTATGCTTCTGAATGCGGACCTGACTAAGGATTTTTGAGCAGAAGCAGTGTGTACCGCTTGTTATTTAGTGAACCGTTCGCCTCACACCGTTTTGGATATGAGAACACCGGAAGAAGTTTGGACAGGTGGAGCTTCAGATTTGTCCAAGTTGAGAGTCTTCGGTTGCCCAGCGTACGCACATGTAGATCAAGGAAAGTTGAATGCTCGGTCGTTGAAGTGTATATTCCTTGGCTACGATTTGGGTGTGAAGGGTTATCGTCTGTGGTGCAAGGAATCTCAGAAGCTCATGGTTGAAAGAAATGTTGTCTTTAATGAGCTTGTTATGTTACCTTCCAGGAAAGACACTGTTATTTCTACTCCCGTGTCAAGTGGGACTACAGCTCAGATGGAGCCACCGGTAGTGACTGCTGATGAGGATACCGGTGTGACACAAGGAGAGAGTTCGAAATCTGAGGAAGATGAAGAGTATTTGTTGGCAAGGGACAGAGAGAGGCGGCTGACCAAGAAACCCCGTAGATATGCCGAATCAGTCCTTGCATATGCTCTTAGTGCAGCTGAAGATATTGGAGCCTCTGGTGAGCCGAGCAAGTATTCAGAGGCAATTTCGGCACCCGATTCAGCTGCTTGGGTGGGTGCAATGAATGAAGAGATGGAGTCTCTTCATAAGAACCAAACTTGGAAGTTGGTAGAACTTCCAAAAGGAAAAAGGGTTGTTAGCTGCAAATGGGTCTTCAAGAAGAAAATCGAGGGTATTTCAGATGTGAGGTACAAAGCTCGATTGGTTGCTCGTGGTTTTAGTCAGGTGGAGGGTGTGGATTATAGCGATATTTTCTCACCCGTTGTGAAGCATACTTCTATTCGTGTTTTGTTGAGTTTGGTTGCAATACATGATTTAGAGTTAGAGCAACTAGATGTGAAAACCGCTTTCTTACATGGAGAATTAGAGGAGCAAATTTACATGTCCCAGTCGGAGGGCTTTGTGGTCGAGGGTAAGGAGAATCAGTTCTGTTTGCTGAAGAAGTCGCTTTATGGGTTAAAGCAGTCGCCTCGACAATGGTATAAAAGATTTAATTCTTTTATGGTTGGACATGGGTACAGCAAGTCCCAGTATGACTGCTGCGTTTACCGAAAGGTATTTTCAGATGGCTCTCTCGTTTTGTTATTACTCTATGTAGATGATATGTTGATAGCAGCTAAGGACAAGTCTAAAATTTCTGAGCTTAAGGAGTTGTTGAAGGCTGAGTTTGAGATGAAAGATCTTGGATCAGCAAAGAGGATTCTAGGTATGGAGATACGTCGCGATCGTACATGCAAGAGTTTGTTTCTCTCCCAACAGCAATATATTGAGAAAGTCTTGCATCGTTTTGGCATGGAGAATGCCAAGTCTGAAAGAATTCCTCTCGTAGCGCATTTTAAGCTCTCGGTAGACTTGTGTCCCAATGAGGAGGAGGACAAGGCATACATGTCACGTGTGCCTTATACTAGTGCAGTTGGCAGTTTGATGTATGCTATGATATGCACTCGTCCAGATATAGCTCAGGCGGTCAGTGTGGTGAGCCGCTATATGTCGAATCTAGGAAAGGAGCATTGGTCAGCTGTGAAGTGGATTCTCCGGTATCTAAAAGGTACAACTAAGCTATCTCTCAAATTCGGTCGATCTTCGTATTCATTAATGGAGTTTGTTGATGCCGACTACGCGGGAGACCGCGATAGACGAAGATCTATGACTGGATATTAAAGGAGCATTGGTTCAGATATTTGATTACAATTTCTCTTTTGGATTTATACATTTTATGTCGAGACATGTTTGACATCTCCAATAAACACAAGCTCAAGGTAATATATCTTGTTAGTCTGATTTGGAAACCTCATACTGATTTGGGAAAAGTGATGTGGTATATGTCTGGATAAGTGATGATACAAGATAATTGTGTATTATCCAACAATTTGATATCTCATATGTATGTCGAGACAAAGACAGTTACACATGATACTTTTTATGGGAGAAGCAAAACCAAAAAGACTGGAATTTATCCAGATAATCTATAATGTTGTAAAAGGCATCCCAACTACAGATGAGCAAGGACCGGTCTGGTCCGGGTTTCAGTCCGGACCGAACCAGACCCAACCGGTTCGGTCTTCGGTCGGGGGTCCGGAGCCAATCCGTTTCCAGTTTGGGTTTTATTTATTTATTTTAATTTTAATGTTAAAAACCGGTTCTGGACTGGACCCAACCGGTTCGGTCTTCGGTCTGGGGTCCGAAGCCGATCCAGTTATGGTCCAGTCCGGGTCAGACCGATTGCTTACACCTAATCCCAACCATTGAGAAATCTGATGCAGAATGTAATGTCTATTTGTATTTATTTGTTGTCCGTATATCATAACATATGTAGTCTTTTATAAGTGTATATTGGATGTGTGATCCACAACCCTATGTACCACAAATGTTATTATGTGTATATCTGACTCAAATGAACCTCATTAAATAGTAGTGTAACATTAGAAAGTAAAAATATTAGATATATCAAATGCACATCTAACAAACTTTACAATGAAATAGTAGATATCCACCGAGATCTTAATTTCTAGAGATATGTTCAAGTTGATTAATTGTTGACTAGCATATATGTCTATATATCCGGATAAACCAAAGCATTATATCAAATGAAAAGTTGAAGAAGATACTAGAAGTTTGTGGCATTTTATTAAATGGGGTGAGAAGATGTGATGATTATTTTTATTTTAAGAATAAGGAGAGAATGTGTTTACACACGGGCGGTATTATTTAAACAATAATAATGATTACAATCATCTAAACTCAGCGAGTGATAGTAAATTAATAAGAACGTGTGACGTGGATGACTACGAGCAGATGAAAAGTCCTGCAACCCCAAGTGATGAGACGTTGTGAGGTTGAACCCAAAAGGTTCCCGTCTAACCTTTTCCTGTAAAGATATATACGTGCAAAAAGCATCTTGGAACATCTTATAAAACGAGACAAGTGGGCGTAATAAAAGCTAAATCGTGGATCGAGCAACACGCAGATAAAAAAAAAGCAAAATAATCTGATAACGACAAGACTAAACAAAAGGCTTCCTTCAACGAACAAGTACCAAAGTATCTCTGGTGCCCATAAGTTGGTAGATTTACCAATTGGGGCAAAACTCATATGGCAAAAAAAAATAAAAAATCCAAGATGCGTTTGGGATATTATAAGAAGAAGATATGCACAGATTAGCACTGTTGGGAGAAGATATTGGAATTTCCACCTGTTTAAGGGAAGTATAAATAATGATGATAAATCTGGATTAACAATTAAGCATTGTTCCTGGACACCAACAAAAACCTGTAGTTTGTGTGTCTTGTTCTTGACATCTTGTTTATTATTTGTTATTAGATCTATCTTAATGGGTCTATCTTAACTGGTCCTTGGATCAAGTCAAATTGGCATAAAGGAGAGCGCCAGCTGCCAAAAAGCTTGCAGATATCTGCAGGATAAGAAGACCACTGGAAAGTCCAAATCTGAATGGAGGAAAATGACAAATGATTATAGGAAAATTTTTCAAAATGTAATTTTTTTGAAAAAAAGTTCTCAAAATAAACCTCAAACAAAAGTATTTCTCAAACTAGACCCGCTGCCACCACGTGGTGACACGTGGCGGCGGCGGGTTTTGTTTTTTTGTGCATAGATAAATCGGCATCACCAATGCCGAGTTCTCCCAGAGAGAACTCGGCACTGGTGATGCCGAGTTCCACGGGTGATACCGAGTTCTCTTTGGAAGAACTCGGCACTGGTGATGCCGAGTTCGATTTGATTTTTTATTGCCCAACACTTGACGTTTTCTGAGGTGATTCAAATAGAACTCGGCCGTTAGAGTGCCGAGTTCTATTTGAAAACTGTTCTCCTGGCGCTCAGATCGTGCATGAGACGATTGACGTACAGGAGAACAGTTACTGAAATAAAACTCGGCATCTAGGATGCCGAGTTCTAAAGGTAGAACTCGGCGTTTGTAACGCCGAGTTCACTTAAAAAAGTGAACCTATATAGCAAGGAACCTATATAGCAAAATATTTTGTATGTAACTATTTAGTGAGACGAATGAATGTAAGAGTTGATTAATTGTAAGACGATAATTGTAAGACGAATGAATGTAATGTATTTTTTAGGACCGCAAATTTGCCTACTTAAGCCTATTGAATTGGACTTCTGCCTATGAAACTCGGCATCTAGAATGCCGAGTTCTATTGTAGACCTGGGCCACCTGGCCGTCACCCATTTTCACACAAGATTTGAGTGCCAGGAGAACAGGACCAAATAGAACTCGGCATCCCCAATGCCGAGTTCTATCTGAATCACTATACTCCTGGCAACTCAATTCGACTGGAATTTGAAGTGTTGGGCAATAAAAAATCAAATCGAACTCGGCATCACCAGTGCCGAGTTCTCTCTGGGAGAACTCGGCATTGGTGATGCCGATTTATCTATGCACAAAAAACAAAACCCGCCGCCGCCACGTGTCACCACGTGGTGGCAGCGGGTCTAGTTTGAGAAATACTTTTGTTTGAGGTTTATTTTGAGAATTTTTTAAAAAAAAAATATTATTTTGAAAATTTTTCCATGATTATAAACTACACCAAACTTTAATGACATCTCTCTTCAAATAGTTCACAAATTCCCCTCATAGGCCTCATTTTCCCATTAACGGACCTTATATTCATGGTCATAACATAATTTAATTTGTTTAATAATTATCAATATAAGGTATATTGACAATTGAACATATTTAATTTATTTATCAATACACAATGAACTTGCTCCATTAAAAGTTATATGTTCGATTTCTAAAAGTAACAACTCATCTAATACTTTCAAACATAGTCTACAATACGCACGTATACTTTTCTATAGCTCTCAAAAAACAAAAGAAAACATAATAGTTAATTTGTGACAAAATGATTATACCTGGCTGGACATTCCTCCTATACTATCTTTGAGAAAACACAATCAACATTGTAGATAAAAGTGCAATCGTATAACACAACAACTTGACGAAAAGGGTAGAGGACAGGAAAAAAATAATATCAAACTCACCAAAAGTGACACATAGATTTTTATTTTTATTTTTTGAAAAGCACACATTGAAATTGCTGAAGTAACCAGAAAAAAGACAAAATACAGACGAGAGAAAATCAGCAAGCACGATTTTAACGTGAGTATTTATAGGTTTTTGTACATTCACTCTTCCTACTTTCCAGTGTTACTACATCCATCATAGAATTCAATGTTTTTCTTCTGCTCAGTTCAATTGGAATGCGTGCAACTCCTGCCTAATTGCAGGCTGCTCTGATGCTGCATAATCCTTTTGCTGAAACTCATCGAAACACCATCTTAAGTCCTTAATAAAAAATTAAAAACCATTATTTTGTGGTTTTTAAGTTTTCAGAATCGAAACAACAAAACCAAAACTATATTGTCATAATTAGACATTTCCCAAGAAATAGTAATCGTTAGACACTCAGACATGGTGACATAAAAAACTTAAATTCCACATGTATTACAAGCAAGGCACACTCCTACACTCCTATTAGAGTTGGACCCCAAAAACCAACTCATAATCTCAGAAACAAGTTTGTCATGTATTTCTTCGAAAAAATAAGATTGTTGTCTTGTAGGTTGTGCATCGATCACACCCAAGTTCAATACTTACGGACCAACAACGATCTCCCAGCCTGACTTACTCTCCTTTCGAGTTTCTACTTCAACCCGACCACCACAAGTAGGGATGGATCGAGGAAGTTCCCCAGTGTAAAACAAATTATCACGACTCATGAAAACGAAGACCATGTCTTGTGCGAAAACAGAGTTGGAGAACAAAAAATTCCATTACGCACTTTCAACCAAAACAACAACAACGAAGAACAGGCTTTTAAGAGCATAACTGATTCAATCGAACAGCTAGTGACACAATTAACCACGAATTCAGTTCGAGAGAAGCAGAACAAATCCTGCAAAACAAACACCTAATTTCCTTCCCATTCAAAAATAAAATAAAATCCATCTCACCCGAACACAAACAAGACACAAACTATACAAAAACACAACCAAAACACGACCCCTTCCTCAGAGAATCGGATCCTGAAACGCGGTGGCGGCGGCGGCGTTATCATGAGCGAGCAGCCAGTGCTGGACGAGAGCATGGTCAGGGGTCGGCCGGTGCTTCCTCCTCCCAGCGCCGACGGGGACGTTGCGGAGGGCGCCGCCGGCGGTCCAGTAGCGGTGGCAGGAGCGGCAGAAGTGGCGGGGCTGGTTGACGTTGTAGTTGTTGAAGTAACAGAACTTGGTCTCACGGCTCTTACAGCGGGGGCAGACGAGGCCGGAGGGTTTGGGGGCGGCGTCGGTGGGTTTCGGGGAAGGGGAGGAGGGGATGGTTGTGATGGTTGTGATGGTCGCACCGAACAGCTTGAAGGGCTGCGGGGAGGTCGCCATTGGTCAGCTGGGGTGAGGTGAGGTGCGGTGAGGTGATCTTTTGTAGGAATGGAATTGTGGGGGAGTGCGTGCTGCTGGAAAGGGACGGCAGAAAGTGGGAAAGAAATAAAAGGTTGGTTGGTGGGTGATCTGAGATTTTTTTAGTGTCTTTTTTATTTTATTTTTTAAATTAAATGCCCAGGGCGATTCGGTTTGGATGGTGTGTGATTAGTTCGTAAGTAAGAAGTGAGATGTACTTTGGATTAGTTTGTTGAGGATTTTGGATTTATATTTTTTTATACTTCTTGTGTTTAGTGCAACACTGCAAGTATATATTACTGGTCGGGAAAACTGCAAAATCACCACTTCACCTAGGGTGAGCTTCAGTCCGGGGTCAGACCGGACCGAAGCCCGAAATTTTCGGAAGCTCGGACCTAATAAATTCGGTTCGGTCCGGTCTGGTCCGGTTCGGTCCAAAACTCGAATTTAACCCTTAAAATTTCGGACTTTGACTGGACCGAACCAGACCGAAATACCGTGGTCTCCCGGACCGAAAAAGTTCGGTCCGGTTCGGTCTGGACTGAAAAATTCGGTTCGATCCGGACACCAGGACCGAACCGAATTTTGCTCACCCCTAACTTCACCCGACGTTGATTTTGGTGTCCAAAAAAAAGATGGGGAAGGAGAGAAGGGTGTCTCGGGTTTTATCAACATAACTTTAGACGGTGGCTTTAGAAGGAAGGAAATGTTTGGTCTAAGAATCGACGTCTGAGATACCAAACTAAGACGTCAATTGATCTTCGACTTAACCTTCTGTATAAAATTGAAGTCATTCATTTTGGTTCTGTAAGGAGATGAGAACTTATCCTCTTTTGAAAATATTTCTCTTCTAATATGAACTTTTTTTTGTTTGCTCTAAGAGCATAAAATTCTATAAACTCCCTTAAGGTCCATGTGAAGCTCTTTGACCATGTCTGATGTGAGATAGGACAAAGTTCAGAAATTAGAATCGTGGTTGTAATAATGAAATAAAAGGTACTATTGCTAAGTTAATCAAAAAATTATCCCCCCCCCCCCCCCCCCCCCCCCCAATATTAGTTTTACATTGTATGGTTTGCAATTTTGTGAAGATTTCCTTCTGACGTCCGCGTTCGAGACGTGTCTGACGTGGTCAGTTCAGTCAGCAGTCCAGTCAGTAGAAAAAATCATTTAATAACATGTTTGTGTCACATGTAACATTTAGTTTCACAATGCAACATTACTTTCTCACTGCAACGTTTGATTTCCCTATGTAACTTTTACTTTTCCCAACGTAACTTTTGGTTTCTTCGTACAACCTTCGGATACAAAGGTAAAATGAAGAGTTCATGTTTTGTCATTTTAAACATATAAGTATGTTTTTTTAACATATACGTCGGTCCTTTTTTAACATATGAGTTTGTCATTTTTAATGTATGTTTTTTTTAAATAGTAGTTTGTCATTTTTAAGTATGTGTTTATCCTTTTAAGTACCAGTTTGTACTTGTTAAGTATGGTTTTGTTTTTTTTAATAATTAGGTCGGTCCTTCTTATATTGGTGGGTTGTTCTTTCTATGTTGAGGTTCTGTCCCTTTTAAGTAATGGTTTGTCATTTTTAAGTATAAGTTTATCATTTTAGTGTATGTTTGTCATTTTTAAGTATGGTTTTGTCATTTTTAACAGTTGCGTCGGTCATTCTTATATTGGTGGGTTGTCATTTTATGTAATGATTATTTTCCTTTTTAAGTAGTATTTTGTCTTTTTATCATATTGGTTGTATTTTAAACAACCTAAGTTAAACTTAGCAAACAAGAACATGAAATCAAACCCAACTCCGTGAAAAAAAAATCAAAAACCAATAAAAGAACTAATATCAAAGACAAACCAACTTTAGACAAGAACACCACAAACCAAAATAAAAAAGAACCAAACTTTCAACACAAAAATACCAACAACTCAAAAAAAAAATCATCACCACAGTCGATCTATCACAGAAAAACAGAAACTTTAAATCAACCACAAAAACCAAATTTTCCCCAAAAAACATCAAACAAAAAATTCAAATCAGCTACAAATAACCACATTCCTCCTCCTCCTCATCTTGGGACGGGCTCCAATGCCGACTACCTCCTCCCCCTCCTCGTCAACCAACTTCACCGCGACGTCCTAACCAACGTTGTTGACGTCCCCACCTCCCTCAAGACTCACTCCCGCGTTCGTCTCCCTTGGCATCCTTCTTACCAATCTCGTCGCCTTCCACCGGGAGAAAACGATGGAGAATGAAACGTTTTGGAGGATAATGAAAGGTTTCGTTGAGATATGTATTGTGGAAACCAAAGGTCGTATAGTTATGTGTGCATGTGATGTACCAAAAATAAATAATATGTGATTTTATTTATCTTTGCTGATTGGGCCGCTGAATGGACTGATCACATCAGCCAGCGTCTGGGACGTAGCGTCTGAGACGCAGCGTGCACAAATCATTTTTCTTATTTCTGTTGGAAAATTCCAACTTCTATAATTACATATTTACATTTAAGGTTATTTTAATTTGCTTCTAAATCCTGAAAATAATAATTGAAATTTGTCAATATCAACAACAACAACAAAGCCTTTAATCCCAAACTAGTTGGGTAGGCTAGAAATGAAACTTTAAGGAGTCACGGTTCAGGCACGTGAATCGCCTTCTTCCACGCGTTTCTATCCAATGTAAATTCCCGAGGCACATTCCAATCTTTGAGATCTCTTTTAACTGCTTCCTCTCAAGTCAATCGTGGTCTACATCTTCCTCTTTTTGTGTCTTCGGTCCGATTTAATACTCATCTTCTTATAGGTGCCTCCAGAGGTCTTCTTTGTACATGTCCAAACAATCTCAGTCTGTGTTGTATAAATTTCTCTTCCATTGGAGCAACTACAACTCTCTCACGAATGTCTTCATTTCTAATCTTATCCATTCGCGTATGGCCACACATCCATCTCAACATCCTCATTTCAGACACACTCATCTTTTGTATATGTTGTCTTCTAGTGGCCCAACATTCCGCACCATATAGCATTGCAAGTCTTATTGCGGTTCTATAAAACTTTCCTTTTAACTTAAGTGAAATTTTCTTGTCACATAAGACACCTGAGGCTTGTCGTCATTTCATCCATCCTGCTCTAATCCTATGATTAACATCTTCCTCGATCTCCCCATCTTTTTGAAGTATTGATCCAAGATATCTAAAAATATCTTTACAACGCACCACTTGCCCATCTAATAGAATCTTCTCCTCCTCGATATTAACGGTATTGAAACAACACTTCATATATTCAGTTTTAGATCTACTTAGTTTTAAACCTTTTGTTTCTAAAGTATTTCTCCACAACTCTAGTTTTCTCTCCACACCTGCCCTACTCTCATCAATTAAAACTACATCATCTGCAAAAAGCATACACCATGGAACATCACATTGTATGTCTTTTGACACCTCGTCCATTACTAAAGCAAAGAGATATGGACTTAAAGCTGAACCCTGATGAAGTCCAATCTTAATCGGAAAAGCTTTAGTCACATCATCACAAATTCTAATGCTAGTTTCAACTCCTTCGTACATATCTTTAATTAAATTTACATATTTTGTTGATACATTCTTCTTCCCTAGGGTCCACCACATAACATTTCTTGGAATTCTATCATATGCCTTTTCCAAATCAATAAAAATCATGTGTAGATCTTTCTTTTGTTCTCTATATCTCTCCATAAGTTGTCTAATAAGAAATATGACATCTATCGTTGACCTGCCAGGCATGAAACCAAATTGATTATCTCTAACACATGTTTCTTTCCTTAGACGGTGCTCAATTACTCTTTCCTACAATTTCATAGTATGACACATGAGCTTTATAGCTCTATAGTTAGTGCAACTTTGAATATCTCTTTTATTCTTGTAAATTGGCACCAAAGTACTTCTTCTCCAGTCATTTGGTATTTTATTTTTCTCAAAGATACTACTAAATAATCTAGTTAACGACGTTACTGTTTTATCCCCAAGACATTTCCACACCTCAATCGGGATCTCGTCTGGTCCTAAAGCCTTACCAACTTTCATCCTTTTTAGGACTTCCTTAACCTCAACTTCTCTTATCCTCCGCACAAATCGTCTATTAGATTCATCAATTGTATTATCCACTACAAAAGTGTCGCTGACATCTTCTCCATTAAACAACTTATCAAAATACTCTCTCCACATTTCCTTGATATCTTCCGTCTTAACTAAAATGTTATTATTATCATCTTTAATGCACTTAACTTGATTAAGGTCCCTAGTTTTCTTCTCTCTTATTTTAGCCAACTTATATATTTCAACATCTCCCTCATTTGAACCCAACTTTTGGTATAAATTCTCATAAACAACCCCTCTAGCTTCTCTTACTGCTTTCTTAGATTTTTTATTAGCCAACTTATAATCTTCTAAGTTAGTTTCATTTTTATCTTTAAACCACATCTTATAACATTCTTTCTTAGTTTTAATTGCTTGTTGTACATCATCATTCCACCACCACGTGTCTCTCGAATCTAGTCTACCTCCTCTACTCTCCCCACAAACTTCTTTAGCCACTCGTCGAATGTAAGATGACATACCCTCCCACATACTATGAACGTCTCCTACAACATCCCAAGGTCCCTCTGCCATAAGTTTATCCCTAAATCTATTGTATTTTTCGTCTTTAAGATTCCACCACTTAATCTTCGCATCTTTATTATACTTCTTTCGTACCGCACTAATAGGGAAGCGAAAGTTTACTACTACCAACTTATGTTGAGTCACCACACACTCGCCAGGTATTACCTTACAATCTATACAAGATCTTCGATCCTCTTTTCGAGTAAGCACAAAATCAAATGGACTCCGATGTTGACCACTACAAAATGTGACCAAATGAGATTCTCTTTTCCTAAAGAAAGTATTTGTCACCATGAGGTCATATGCTACGACGAAATTCAGAAAATCTTCTCCTTCTTGGTTCCTAACACCAAACCCAAAACCTCCATGAATATGTTCAAACCCTTCGCTATCTTTACCAACATGGCCGTTAAAATTTCCTTCAATACGAAGTTTCTCACTACTAGGAATCTCTCTCACTATAATGTCAAGATCCTCCCAAAACTGTTTCTTCATTGTTTCACTCAAACCTATTTGTGGGGCATAGACGCTAATGACATTCAAAATCAGTTTTCCGATAACTAACTTAATCAAAATTATTCGATCACCTTGTTTTTTAACCTCTACCACCTCATCTCTTAAACTCTTATCTACTAAGATTCCCACTCCATTTTTGTTTTTATCATTTCCACTATATCATAACTTAAACCTTGTATTTTCAACTTCTTTAGTCTTTTCACCTAACCATTTGGTCTCCTGAACACAAAGAATATTGACTTTTCTCTTGGTAATCACATCCACTAACTCTCTCAACTTCCATGTTAAAGATCCAACATTCCAACTAACTATGCGTATATTCTTAAAATACTTTAACACATTGACTACATCTTAAAATACTTTTCTTAGAAAACAAGTCACATCCTAAAGTTTTCAGAGGAACATAACATGAGGAGGTGGCTTTCTTTCTTCTCTTCTATGTTGACTTTTCCTATGTACCTTTTTGGGTCTTTTGGAAAGGGTGATGGCAGTGGAACTCAAATCTTTTCTCTCTCTTTCTTTTCCAATCTATGTATGTTGTTTTGTGTAGGGGCTTCGGCGTTCTTTCCATAGCTTCTCCCACTGACATCCACTTTTTAGTTTTTACCATTTATAACTTTTTGCTGAAGGAAAGCGAGATCTCAATCTTTTGGGAGTTAAATAGATCGTAGTTTGAAAAGTCAACGCGTGTCAGAAAACACAGAAATTTATTGTCAACTGGTCATGAGGCTGAAATCTGAACTGTGCATCTTTCTTGATGAGCTATGCATCTTAATGTCGATATATACTTCTTTAACTTATTTAATTAAGACATAAGCTGTGTTTTTTCCCAACATGACTTAAAATGGGCCCAGAAAATTGATTCCTAAATAGAATTAGTGTTACAATTTAATTTTGCCATGACAGTAATTAAGATGTTGTACATGCTACTATTGCCACGTGTCTCTGTTAGTTGTTACATCAAACTTAAACATGAAGTTATTGTCCTATCTTAATATGTTATTTTTTTATCTTTTATTTAGTCTATTTAAAAAATATGACACTTCTCTTTAAAAAACTATGCTATACCAGTGAAGTTTCGGAATCTGACCTCAACAGCAAGGAATGCAAGCTGTCCAATGAATATGAACACAACAAAAATTGTTACTTTTTGATCTTTTGTTGTTGGTAAGAGGATAAATAATTAAATGAGCCACCCACTGACAACATTTGGCCCTTCATTGATCGAAAATTATTAACACACGGCATCAACAATGGAAATCAAGCATCCTCTGATTTCACTAGATTATATTACAATGGAATGGATTGAACTTCAAGTTGTATTCCACATCTCCCATAGAATTATTGGTGACAAAGGAATGGGTTTCTTTTCTTTAATATAATTGATAAGATTACCACAAAGTAAGGTATGATTTGCCTATCCTTATTATTTTTCTTGTAGAACTCTGAAGAGAAGTGTCAACTTGAATAGAATTTCTTTATTGAGGAATCTTCTATAGACAATGCAAAGGGACATTTTCTTCACCTCCCAACCACCCGTCACTTTTCAAATGCTTATAAATATCAAATGGAAGAGGTGTATCACAACCTTTATCTTTTCCTTCAGAAAGGTAACCACTTTGTGCACGTTTAGATCTCCACCACTTTTGGATACACAAAAGTAGGTTCTTCTTTCTTTTGTAGTAGGAAAAAAAGTTCTTTGTTAAAGAAAGATAAGTGGAGATTGGATTAGCTGGAAAGATCGTATTAGTATGTTGCTTTATTTGTTCAACTTCTGTGCAATTATTAAGGAAATAGGCTTGCACTTATTGAGTTTATAGGACATTTTGAAATAAATTACTCATTCTGAGTGCCCAAATCAAGAATAAGAGTGGCAAAAATGTCTTGCCTTTGTACTGTTATGTTGGAAAAACCGTATGAAAATACTAAGGTGCGACCAAGATTGTGTTTCGTCCCACTTTTGATAAAAATTACCATTTGATGAGCTTACAAGCAACTCTAGCCAGAACATGGTCGAATCAGACCTCAAGTTTTGACATGTTGTTTATAACGTGGCCACTAAAATTGTGAATATTTCCCCCCTCAAGTCACACAACTGACACCATGAATGGTATCGTGTTGAAGATGCAGAAAATTCGTATCAGAACCAAGTAACAACCAAGATTATGCTACCTCTTGCACTGCACCACTTCTTATGTTAATTATGGTCTTCTAATCATAGTTAGTTAGCTCTATGTTTTATTCGAGCATGTACTTCCCACATGCTCATTTAAGAATAATTATTTTTTTACACACGGTAATGCATCATGTTATGTACGTACTTACCTTGTATTTTTCCTAAATGGCATCAACAGACAACAGATAAGGTAGAGAAAAGAAAAATGGAAAGAGCATTAACTACTTTGAACTCTGTAGGCAAAAAGGAGAAGAAAGCAGCAAACTTTTCTTTTCTTCTAAAGACATATCTTTCTCCATATTTCATTAAAATGTGGAGCCCATCGAAGAAAAGAAGCAGAGGATCTGAAGATATTGTCCGGTTGCTTGTAAATGCTCTTTTTAGCTTCTGAATGATGCTAAAGTGCAGCTTAAAGAGGACAGGGCAGTCAACTTTTGGGCTGACCGCAGTTATTATCTTGGTTTTGGTTGCCAACCACGTTACTTCCGTGGAAGCACGTAGGTCCCTTCGTAATCGGCTACTAAGTTGTTCTTAACATTCTTTTGGATGTCAATAAAATTTATGGGAATTCAACTTACCATCCAAAAAAATTGCAAAGTAGGGTATCATAGGAAATGTGATTAATTGATCTTTGATTGATTATGGTTAGTTGCCAATGTGTTCTTGTACATTGGGCATAGGATTGATGTTTTGATTTCCAGGAGTGCTTGGTGAACGTTACTTGTAATGACCCTAACTTAATTAAGGTTCTTTGGTGATTAGGTGTGCTAATTGGAGAAGTTTGCATGGGGAGTTGAAGAGGGAACAGTGGAGGTATGGTGGTGATGGGAAGTAGGTTGGTAGGGTGATGGTGTGGAGTGGTGAAGTGAAGGGTGAGGTGATGGGAGGTATGGGTTGATGGTGGCTTGGTTGCTGGAGAAAACTCATCTCCCTCCTTTTTCTTCTTCTCTCTCTCCTTCCTTATTTCTTCTTGCTTCTTTCTTCTTCTTCAACTCTTTTCCTCTCCTTCAAGATCCTCGAGCTCTGATGGTGAGGGTTGCGGAGCAAGGCGGGCGTGCAAGCTAGAGGGGAGAGGTGCGAGTGGTGCAGACCGAAATTGGTTGCGGAACTCTGGTGTTCTCCGGTGAAGTCGTCGTTCTTCGCAAAGAAGGTATGTCAAGTTCTTGCATTAGTGTCCTTTATTTTCTCACCCACGTTGGGGTGGGGTTGTGGTCGGTCGCGGGAGGTCAGAGACCTAGCCGGCGACGAGGAAACGACGTAAAAATCCTTGGCTGGCGCAAGGTTGATGTCGATCAACGGTCGACCGATTTCCTTCGGGCGGTCGACCGGTTTAGTATTTTGCCCGACTTTAACCAACACCGGTAGAACGATGCCTTGTGTGGCGATCAACCGGTCGTGCGTGTGCTGGTGAGTCGAGGTTTGTCTAGATGTTTTCGGTCGAACGTGATCCTTGGATCCTTCGACCGTTGCTTCGTGTTTCGCGTGGACCGGACGTTGACCATCCAAACGTTCGACCGTCCTAGACCTTTTGTCCGACCGGAACTTAAGTGAGCTTAAGTTCATAGTATGTTGTTCGACCGATAGTTATGTTTTGTTCGACCGGTAGATGACCTAGAATATTAGGATGCCTTTGGTAGTTTTCGGTCGACCGAGACCCCTAAGTCGGTCGACCGAATAGACTTGTGTGATTTTGACCAGACTCTGGATTTTGACCACGTTCGATCGACCGGTTTTAGACTGATGTTCGACCGTTGGGGATTGAGTTTTGAGCACAGAGTTCGACCGTTGTAGGTGTTCGGTCGACTGATTCCTCTGCGGAAGCGGTCGACCGATATACCTTTTCCGGTCGACCGTTTGAGCCCAGAACTGAATCTTGGTCCTAGTGAAGTGTCAACTCTGTCCACGGAAACCCGTGTCCTCGCTTGGAGCGTGAGCCGAGAGGTGACGGTGGGTACGTTGTGCGTGCCTGCTCAAGGACCGCAGTGTGGAAGAGTATGGACACTTGGGACGTGTCGCCTCTGCATTATAGAGGGTGACGTAGTTTGTATATTGTTCTCTCCTTAGAGTATCAGCCTGAGGGATTGCGGATCCCATTGCTTCAGCGGCACGTAACTATCGTTGGGTGAAGTGACTACCGGCCTTGAGGGCTACGGAGGCCGCTTCCCTGCTTTTATAGCGACGGAGTTGGTGTCTGTACGTGGAGCTCGATGACCCTGCGGACTTCAGTTCGGATCTGTCGATTTTCTGGCCCTCTGTGTCACGGATATGTTTGACTGGCCTTGGTAGGCAGTGATTGCACGAGCTCGTGCGGCCTGTGTGGCGGCGGGAGGGCCCCCGTGCGGCGGGAGGAACGCGCATGGCCTGTGTGGTTGCGGAGATGGACTGCCGATGATGATTTCCGGAAGGTAGCTCTATTGGGCACCTATCGAGTGAGATATTGTGCGGTTTGTGTGGTGCCGGTGATGGACCGACCTGAGCGACGACTCCGTTGGTGTGGTGGTGGACCACGATGTTTTCAGATCTGATTCTACCTGCGCGGAAGTGCGAATGTCTCCTCACCGATCTCTTGGTTTGTATAGTCGCGTGTGGGGATGTGTTTCGTACTGTCCGTTAGACCGTATGTGCCTACGGTAGGTCTCCACAGAGACCAGATGTTCGGCCCGTGCGGCCTGTGTGGCGGCGGGAGGGCCCCGTGCAGCCTGTGTGGCGGCAGGGAGGATCGTGCGAGGCATGTGTGGCGGAAACGATGTTGTGGACCGTGTGGCTTGTGTGGTACCGGTGGTTGTGGACCGTGTGGCCTATGTGGCGACGACGATGTTGCGAATCGTGGGGTCTGTGTGGCAGCAATGGCGATTGTAGACCGCGCGGTCTGTGTGGCAGCGGGAACGATCGTAGGACATATGTCTGGTTTTTCCCTTAGTGAGAATGTTGTTTTATTGCTTGTATTCATGTCATGTTATACTAGTATGTTAGGGCATATAGGTGAGCTTGTCATACGGGGTTTCCTTATGAAAACTCAGGCATTGTTGTTATGTTTATTTTCAGGACCGCGTTAGGTTCCGGCGGGCGGTGATCGAGGGAGATTGCACTTTGGGACTGGATCCTGTTGTTTGCCTATTTTAGGTTGTCGTGATTACATGTAATATGTATTTCAGATTTTGATGTAATCACTCTTTTGACAAACTCTTATGTAATGTCCACACTCTTGATGATTTTATCCTTGTGTTTCCTTTGATTTTAAAAGTTTAAATTTTCCGTTGTTCGGGGATGTTACACTACTGACCAGAGGAATTAGGCCATTCTGAGGTAAGGAAGAACGTTTACATTGAAACTCCCTATTGAAGTTTCTGAATTGGCCGATTTCGTTTCCACCACATCATTGATAAGGCTAGTTGGATCACTCTGAAATAGGGTTAAGTCCACTATATAAGTGCGTTGATTCTGTGGTGGGGAAAAGGGTTGTTCCTGACCGTGCGTTGATTCTGTGGTGGGGAGAAGTCGTGATTGATAAGCTGGAAAGATTATATTAGTATGTTGCGTCCTCAACTTGTGTGTGACTATTAAGAAAATGGGCTTGTACGTATTGAATATGTAGGACAGTTTGAAAGCAATTTCAATTCTGATGTGCCTGTTGAATATTGATCTATATTTGTTAAGGAAACAAAACCAGGAAAAAATGGTCGACCGGATGGGATCCCGTCCACCGATCCAAAACTCCAGGCACTTTTGGCGATGCAGGGTTCGGACGACCGAATTGGATTCGGACAACCAAACCAAGGACTCCAGACACTTCGGGTGCAGATTGAAGGGAATGTGTTCTAAAAGTTTTACTTTTAAATGTCAATTATTATGAATTGAATGAGAAAATCGTTTTGTTCCTTGTTTATGTTATTCGTCTTTTAGAAGTGTTAAGGAAGAGGCTCTTGGTCCTTAACCGTAGAGCTCTAAAAGATATTGGTTTACATAAAACAAAAGATATTCGCAATTATGGTAATTAACATGGGACATTAATTACCGGGTTAAGATTGTTATGTTGGTCATAGATCATTGTAGCTCTACAAGTGAGTGACAACACGGGTATGCAAAAGAGGAAAATATTACTTTTGTATACTGAATAGACCTAATAAGTAAAATATTATAGAAATGTGTTTCTGTGTCATTAATATTTTACTGTGTCCTTGGTCCTTTGATATGAGACTTATATCCGATCGCTTAAGGAGTTCTTAATTAGACTAGTGTCTTGAGCTATCGATGAGTGTAGTGTAAAGGCATTAGTTGGTTAAGTACAACTTTTGTTGGAGAAGATAGCTAGTCAAAAGATTATCATTGCCCCTCTTAATTGAGTAATGATATTAATGTGCCCCTTGATAAAGCAAAGTTATATTGTGCACAATGTGATTTGAGTTAAGTCACATATTTATAACTAGCTTAAAGAGATCAAGAAATGAATACTAATATACAAAGATGACACAATACTACTTTGTATGTATTCTTAATATCATGAGGCAAGGGACGGACACAAGTGGTGCACTCCATCACTAATTGGATCGGGTTTTGGTTCGAGCTGAATTAAGACATCTAGCTAATTGGGAACTATAATGTGTAGCTAGATACCGCTTATAGTTTGTGATGTTAAGCTATTAATATCACTGCCAATTTAGCTTAGATCCTCCCATAGGTCACACCATAAAACTGGGAAACAAGAAGGTGATTTTATGTTCATATGATGTATCGAGTTTCGTATACATGTGGTGAATCGATAAAATCATTATGTCATGAAAATGACATATTTAGAATCATGAATTTATATATGAGATGTAAATATATCATGGATGATGATATATTGCATAGGATATATAAATTAGCTATAACCCCAAAGATCGAATTTTGTTGGGAATTAATCCAAAATTCGATAAGGCAAATTAATTAATTAAATTTGCTAAAACCCCAAATACGAATTTTGTTGGGAATTAAACCAAAATTCGATAAAGGCAAATTAATTAAATTTCCTAAAACAAAAAAAAAACGAATTTTGTTGTGAATTAATCCAAAATTCGATAAAGGCAAATTAATTAAGGAATTATTGATCATGGTTTTGACTTGGTCAATTATGATTAAATTTGGATGTGGATTAATAAATTTAATATTGAGAATTGGTCTTAAGAGAGAAAAACATGGAAGAATGGGTCAATGCATAGCCCATGATGTGGAAATTAAAGGAGCCTATAAATAGGCCTAATTTCCTTCATTAAAAATAAATATATGCAAAATTCTCTCTCTCTCTCTAACCACCCCAATTAATCCATCCGAAATTCCTTAGTTAATTTGAGTTTTTTGAGAGTAAAATCTCAGGAAAGAAAAAATGGGGTTATTAGCTAGATTCTAAACCCGTTTGGAGATTGATTGGCTAGCTCCTTTCTCTCCAACCTTGTTTAGAGTTTGGTGAACACTCGGAGGCAATCCACCGGGCGATTCGACCGGCAACGCGACTCCGGATCTTCAAGAGGTTTTAGAGAACCTCTAGGTATGATTCTAATTGCAATTGTTTGTTTGTTCTAATGCATGTTAAATAATTAGGACAAACAAATGCATGTCTATATGAAAATCGAAGAAAATATGAATGTTTCGATCCTATATGTTTATAAAATTTCGAAAAATATATACATACTATAGGGCACGAAATCCAACAGTGGTATCAGAGCTTTTGATTCATATTATCTTTGATTTAGACTATAAAATCAATCTAGGCTATCATCTAGAATCAAAACAATTCGGTTTTGTGTCTTTTTCGAGTTTTTCGATGTTTTGTTGATAAAATTCTAATAAATTCGTTTTGATGGTTTTATATGTTTTAAAACATCACACATGATTGTTAGAATTGAAATTTAGACATTTGTCTAATTTATAGAATTTTCGTTTTATTTTAAATGATTATTTTATAAAGGAATCAACAAAGTCGAAAAGGACTAATGTTCATCTTTCCTTTTGGAAATTGGATGAACGGCGGTTCAAAATAATTAATTTTGAACTATGGATGCATGAAAATCATTTTAATGGATTTCAAATGATTTTTCTAGAATTGTTTGATTTTAGATGCTTGATAATCTAGATTGAATAGTTTAGATTGGACATGCGTGTATGCGTTGCTCGAGTTGTTTTTGCAGGAATTGTGAGTTTATATGTTCCAAATCAGCAACTATGAATGTTTATAATTGTTATAATACAGGGGCTTATGTATGTAAAAGCCAAATTCTCTATTTCCATCTTTTAGATAAATTGCATATGCATATGAGAGGTTTTTACATAGGACTTGCACTAGTCGGTTTTTATCGAATGTGAGGAGCATGTTTATTTTCTGTAAAATCTACATCTCCGGTGCAAGAGGAAGTCGCCGCTGTAGCGCATCGATCGAGGATCAGGGATCGAGGATCAAGGATCGAAGGGAACATATAAACTCACACGATATGGATTGTGTGAATGTTTAATTTCTGTTTTTTTTTAATTTCTGCTATGCATGTGATGAATGTGGTGAATGTTAGGATGTGTATGAATATTAATATGCATGATAACCATGGGGGAGGCAGTTCCGGCGACCGCCCTCTCGTTGGGTCGGGCGTCTCCCGCGACCGCCCGACTCAAAAATGTTTTTTTTTTAAATTAATTGAAATAAACAAGGTAATTTACCAGATGTGAGTAGTCAGTGGTCTCCGCTGGCTCTTTCCCTGGCCTCCGAGACATTCTATTTGGTGAATAAAAGTGTGATATGAAGAGAAAGTTGTGTTAAAAGAGTGAAATGAGGAGTTATATTAGTAGAAAGGGCAGAGGGGCAAAATGATAATCTTACGGGCGATTTAAGTAGTTTTACGGCGACGAATAGCAGTTCAGAAAATAAATTAGCAATTACTTAACTTTCTACTATTATATATGTTGGATAAAACGTATAAAATACTAACACCATCACTAACCATGACCTGGACGACCCGGTCATCAGCTCTCTCTCTTCAAAATCAACTTTATCTCTCTCTTCCACATGAGCTTTTTCTCTCCTCAACCCACTTTCTTCTCTTTCCTATACTATTCACATCTTAACCACAACCCAACAAAACCCACAACAACCTATCTCTCTCCTCCACATCATTTCGGGGTCCATCTTGGTAAAATTTTAAAAAAAATTCTAAAAAATTCTAAAAAATCAAAACAATTATAAAACATATTTTCATTAAAAAAATTTAAAAAAAAATCAAACAAAAAATTAAAAAAAATCAAAACTCAAACAAAACAAAACAAAAAACTAAAAAATATTTTTTTATTTAACGACCGGGTCGACAACCCGGGCGTTTCAACGCCTGGGTCATCGACCCAGTCACAGATGACTGAACATTTTCAGCGTTAAAAACAAAGGTCATATATGACCTGGTCACGACCTGCTGACGACCTTAAAATTTTAACGTTAAGGGATGCTCTAAAGTGCGACTAAGCTCTAAAATCGATCCAGAACTGGTGTTCACATGTTTATAATACCATCCCTTACGGGATTAGAGCATTCCTTACGGGGGTTTTTCCAGGTCATTTACGACCGGTTGAAGATGACCTGGTCATCACGCTTTTAACGGGTGGGCAAGAGAGGTCGTGGATGACCGGGTCGTCCATTATTTTATTATTTTTTGATTTTTTTTGTTTTGTTTTTGTTTTGATTTTTTGAATTTTTTGTTTGAGTTTTTTTTTTGAAAATACGTTTTATAATTGTTTTGATTTTATAGAAATTTTTTAATTTTTTTTAATTTTTTACCAAGATAGACCCCGAAATGACATGGAGTAGAGCGATAGGTTGGTTGTGGTTAAGAGGTGAATAATGTAAGAAAGATAAGAAAGTGGGTTGAGGAAAGACAAAAATGATGTGGAAGAGAGAGAAAACTGATTTTGAAGAGGGAGAGAGCTGATGACCAGGTCGTCCAGGTCATGGTTAGTGATGACATTAAAAACCAAGGTCATCCCAGGTCGGTTGTCCAACGACCTGGGATGACCAGGTGGTGGACGACCGGGTCGTCCATTTTTATTTTATTTTTTTGTTTGTTTTGATTTTTTTTTTGATTTTTTGAATTTTTTGTTTGAGTTTTTTGTTTTTTGAAAATACGTTTTATAATTGTTTTGATTTTTTAGATTTTTTTAGTTTTTTTTAAAAATTACCAAGATAGACCCCGAAATGATGTGGATGAGAGAGATAGGTTGTTGCGGGTTGTGTTGGGTTGTGGTTAAGATGTGAATAGTGTAGGAAAGAGAAGAAAGTGGGTTGAGGAAAGAGAAAGCTGATGTGGAAGATATAAAACTGATTATGAGGAGAGAGAACAGATGACCAGGTCGTCAGGTTAGTGATGACCTGACCTGGTAAAAACATTCCACCAAAGTTGTTGAAGTTATGTTTAACGTAATAAAATATGCACTAACTAAAAATTTCTAGCTCATGTTTTATTTGAAGGGAGAATGTTAAGACAATAATACAAACTTCACTCTTCCTCAAAACCCAAAGAATCCACTGATGTTATCCATCAAACCCCACCACCTACAAGGTACCTCAATGGATGTGGTAGGAGGAAGAGACCGAACTTTGTGGTGGCTTCAATGATGGAGTCTCACACACCTTTGGGTAGTTATTTTCCACACCCGAAACATGAGAGGTTAATGGATATATATACTAGAGCTTATGATACACAAATGATGGAGAAGAAATGACCAAAATAGTTCTTCATAAATTATGTCGTTGCCCAGATCTACTGGTCGACAATTTGTCAATAGATCGACTGAACTTCAAATTCCAGTAACTTCAAAATGAATTTATCTTAACAAATTGGTCGACTGAATTAGAATAGATAGATCATTTTTGGCAAGTCCAGAAAATCCAGATTTTACTGTAACCCACTATTTGACCGATTGTTTGTCAATCGACCGTTCCATATAGGTTTTCAAGGTTCAAAACTAACACTTCCGATTGGAGAGGAGAAGGCAAAGGGAGGGCCGCTGCTAGGACTGGACTAGCTGGTGGGGATGAGAAAGGTAGCAAAAAGGAAGAAGATGAGGAAGAGGGTGGGCAAATAGTGTTTTGGTTTCTTATGATTTTTTATATTTTTGATATTAAAGATATTTTAATTTTAAAATGTTTAATTTGCAAAAATTGTAATGGTGTTGGACGGATATGATGTCACATTAATATGTCAAAATATGTCACATTAATGGTGGAAATACATACAAGCATATAATATAGAAATGTAGGTAACGCAAGGAAACACTCGAAATACGAGCGTAAAGATTCAATAACGTCACCTCACCTTAGACGTGCACGCAAACAAATAACCTTTCATACTAAACCACCTGTGGTGGGACAAATCATTAATTAACACCCTTATGTTTCTAGGACTAGCCATCCTCCTTAACACGTACTTAGGCACAGGTAAGTAAAATGCTCTCGCACACACAACGGAACTAAAGAAGATTAACACAATGGAAGAGTGATAGATAAGTATGAAACTCAACATCTGGATTTTTTGAGAACCGCACTGAACCGTGCTATAACTAGAAAAGTCAGTTTGGTTTTGGTTTAACCAAAAGGTCATATTTAAGTTATAATACAACTCCTACTGATCTGATTTAAGGTAAATAAACATCAATACCTATATCAACCTATATCAACTTACGAAGATAAGTCTAAATTTTGGGAAAGAAAGAGAATAATGCGTAATTGCTAAAATAGTAGTACATCAAGTCATCATACATGTATATAAAAATAATTATTACATTAGAAACGGTCGTGTAAAATACATGTAATTTTGATTGCCAGACTATTGAAATAATAGTTTAACCAAATAAAATGAAACTTTATGCATCAGGCCATCTGTTCACCACCCGGCCACGTAGGCAAAACCCGGATTTCCGCCCGGGCGGTTGGAAATTCTGGGCGGGTGGGGGCACGTGCCCCCGACCATTGGTTACTTTTTTTTGTTTATTGAGTTTTTTTTCTTTTAGAAAACGTTTTACAAATTATTTAAAATCGTTTTTATAAAAAATTATGAAAATATGTTTTTTATTTGTTTATATTTTCTAGAATTTTTTGACATTTTTTGTGTTGCCTAGAATTGATCCCGAAATAACGTGTAGGGGAGAGAATATAGGGTGTTTGTCTGTTTGAGTTGTTTTGTCGGTGTGGTTAAGAAAAATTTAGGGGTTAATTTGAGCTCACGTGACGAAAATAAAAGCTGACGTGGCTGAGAGAGAAAACCGGACGCCCGGGACCGGTGGCCTGACATAAAGATGTGCATATGAGTTAAATAAAATAATAATTTATATATATACCATATTAATATAATGTCAGTGTGTGATAAGTATAATATAAATCAAAATCAATGGCATGTTTTGTAATTATGTGAGTTGGAGGAGGATTTGACAGGGATGTAAGATGTCGGATGAAAGTTGTGTTGGACCGATTTATTTATTTGGGGAATTTGCTATAGTACACCTGTAAGTGTCCAAATTGGTCATATGCACCTGTTTTTTCGATATTGTCGCATATGCATCTGGTGAACATCTTATTTGCGCAAATGCACCTGGGTCGTTCGTGGGCCACACTCCAGAGAGACGACGTGAATGGGCCGTTAACAGCCGTCCGAATCGGTTCGTGATCCGTTTGGTAAGACGTGTGATTTGGGATTAAATGTAGCCAAATAAATTTTACTAAGACTAATCTAAGACCATGACGAAACCATTACAGTGCTGGAATCACTCTGGATCGTCTATGAATCGCTCTGTATCGACTCTGGAATCGGTCTGGATCGTCTCTGGAATCGTTCCGGATAGTCTCTGGAATCGGTCTGGATCGTTTCTGGAATCAATCTGGATCGACTCTGGACAATCTGGATCGACTCTGGAATCACTCTGGATCGTCTATGGAATCGCTCTGCATCGACTCTGAAATCGTTCTGGATCGTCTCCGGAATCAATCTGGATCGACTCTGGACAATCTGGATCGGCTCTGGAATCACTCAGGATCCGCTCTAGAATCACTCCGGATCCACTCTGGAACCAGTGACTGTACTCCCACGGACTAATCTAAGACGATGAATAAACGTAACTCTCCTCCTTCCCAAATCCCCGAGTTCTCACACATTGCGGAAATCCTAACTCGACTCTTCCCGAATCCCCGGGTTTTCCCACCGTCCAGAAACCATAACTCGCATCCTTTCCAAATTCCCGTGTAATCATCCCTATTTTCCTACTTTGCACAAATTGGAGGGCGACCACACTGACCAGTGGATCACTCTGGATAGATGCTTGGAATTTATGGAACGACTCTGGGATAACTCTGGATTCATGCTGGATCGACTCTGGGATCACTCTGGATCGATGCTGGGATTACATTTATAAAATAGATTTTTTAGTTTGATAAATACACGATCCACTATCTTGTACATTAGGCCTACTTTCTCGAATCAGTATGGTTACATTATGAATTCATGACGCTGGATTAACGCTGGAATAGCTGTCGATCGAGTCTGGATTGACTCTGGACTAAATTTCGACAGTCGTCTACCCATGGTCTCCGTCTGGAATGACTATGGATTTATTTATGGATTCATTCTGGCATCACGCTGGATTACCTCTACGTTTAGTCTCGTTTCAAGACCACCAGTATGGACTCACATAAATCAGTTTGCAATTTAACAAAAAAACATGAAACCCAAAAAACAATGAGCAAAGGGAAAGACATCCGAAGTTTAAAAAGACGCCCACAATTTTATTACGAACCGAATCTGAAAGGGAAAGTACACGTCCAACCACAACAAAACTCCTACAGGTCCTAATCAGATGAAAATTCAAAAGGGCGGGGATAATTCGACATTAACTCCTCTACCAACCGTCGTCGCTTCTCCTCGAGGTCCTTCAATTCTAAGAAAGGTTCTTCAAGGGCTAGACCGGTTGTCTTGTGTGTGTCCGGGTTTCTAGTGCGCATGACTCTCTTCCAGTCAACCATGCAGTTCGTCATTCTCCACCGGCAGAACATTATGGCCGTCTCCACAGCCTGCAACTCCTTACATCGTTGGCGATGTTCATTTTCTACACACTTAGGATAGCCTCTGGAATTACTCTGTATTGACTCTTTACTCATCTAGACTCACGTTTGTTGCTTCATAACATGTCTGTCTCTAAACAATTGTGTGACTTATATAGAAACTTTATCTCTTTCAAATACGGACAAGTCTTTTCGCATACAAATTCATTTGCGATACGTCTTCTCACGTATTGATGGTAAGTCCTGATCTCGATGTTCAACACTCGTTCCCCTCTGATCAAGTGAACCTTTGCGCTTCAACTTACGAAGGAATTGCCAGATCAACCCCCTTTTGTGGACACGTATTTGCCTAGTGGTCTCTGACGTGTGACACGTCATTCCAGACACATTCCAGGGTCGAACGACCAGGTCTCATACGTGTCTGTGGGACTACAGTCACTGATTCCAGAGCGGATCCGGAGTGATTCCAGAGCCGATCCAGATTGTCTAGAGTCGATCCAGATTGATTCCAGAGACGATCCAGAACGATTCCAGAGTCGATGCAGAGTGATTCCATAGACGATCCAGAGCCGATCCAGATTGTCCAGAGTTGATCCAGATTGATTCCAGAAACGATCCAGACTGATTCCAGAGACGATCCGGAACGATTCCAGAGACGATCTAGACCAATTCCAGAGTCGATACAGAGCGACCGATTCTAGAGTCGATACAGAGCGATTCCATAGACGATCCAAAGTGATGTCAGAGTCGATCCAGAGTGATTCGATGCATAGTGATTCCAGCACTGTAATGGTTTCGTCATGGTCTTAGATTAGTCTTAGTAAAATTTATTTGGCTACAGTCAATCCCAAATCACACGTCCTACCAAACGGATCACGAACCGATTCGGACGGTCGTTAACATCTCATTCACGTCCTCTCTCTGGAGTGGAGTCCACGAACGGCCCAGATGCATTTGCGCAAATAAGATGCTCATCAGATGCATATGCGGCAATACCGAAAGATAATGTTCAAAATGATTACCAAAAAGTTAGTCTTATTTCCATGTAGCACTCACCCCCGAATCCCCGTTAATCATCTTGACGTGAGTACTTGTCAAAAAAGAGAGGCAACAAGATTTAAATAAAATTTGGCCGAGACAAGTGGTTCCTTATTATACATATAAGTTACCGCATAAAAACTATTAAGTATATGAAAAAGGCAAAGCTCTGGCAGTGCCATGTATGACTTGGCGAGCTTTAACACTCGAACTATACTTATGCAAATACCAGTTGCAGGAAAACTTCTGTACGACAGATTGCGCAAAGTATATATAGAGGGTACAAAGCTTGTGAAGGGATCACGAGTTTAACCGGTGTTTTGCATGCCGGCGGCAATACCCTTCATGGTCAGAATGAGTGTGTCCTCCAGCCCAGGAGCATATTCACTTGTGGGGTTCAGCTTCACAAGTTCAGCAGCAGATTTGCTGGTGTTTATCTCCTTAGAGAGATGAGGCCTCACGGTCACGTGGAAATTGGGGTCTCTTATCCTCTTCAGAGTACATGCTTGGCTAACATTGAGCGTTGTGATATGAGCATCACGCAGACGAAGTCTCTGCTTCAAGTATGGATCACCTTCAAGCAAGTCTTTGTGACCAGCAACCTAGAACAATCGAATGCAAATTACCTTAATCCAAAATTACCCATTATTTTCCGTGCTCTTTTTTGAAAATTAAAGTATGTTTTTGGATTTGACACCAACCGAAATATGCTACCAAGCCACTGGATCCAAGCCAGTAGTGGCTTACAAACACAATCTAAAAATGGCAGAGATGGAAATTTCACCTGGAGTAAAAGACTCTTTGTTTCTGCATAGTTCTCCCTAAGATGCTCCCCAAATGGTTTCAAATCATCAGAAACAAGCATCTTGTCGTATAAAGCAGCAATACCTGGGTCACCCTTGGCAAAAACCATTTCAATAAGGTCGATTGTCACTCTAAAGAATGGCCATTCATTGTACATTTCTCGAAGCATGTGGATGTTTCTAATATCCTTTTTCATAACATGTTTGAATGCAGCACCAAAACCAAGCCAGACAGGAAGATGAAACCGTGTTTGAGTCCATGCGAATATCCATGGGATCGCACGAAGTGATTCGATTCCTCCACTAGGTTTTCTCTTTGAGGGTCGACTACCGATGTTCATTCTTCCATATTCCATCTCCGGTGTGGCCTAAACATCAATAAGTCATTAAAAACATGTAATTACTTGATCTTTAGAAGCTACAAATACGAAGGATAAACCAAACATATGAGCAATGTCAAAGTAGTAATTTAGGCACAATTTTTTTACTTTATTTTATTTTTTGATCATTAGTTAAGGCACAGATTTGTTGTTGGATGAATTAAGCTCATATCACTTTGATGATCATCTAACACTACTTTGCCACAATTACTTTCTTTAGGAAGAAAGAAATAGAGAACACCTGTGGCACAGGCATGTTATTCGCGGTGTTGGTTTCAACAGCTCAGGTACTTCTAATAAAAAAAATGCATAGACTTCTAAATACTAATTAACAATAATAATTTTCAAGAATAATGTGGTTGCATGTTTCGTTCTAAAGTATCCGTGACTGTTGAGGTTTCACATGATGCCCCTCAAAAAGTACAAAAAATTCAACGGTGTGGGATAGATGGGGAGTCTATGACAGTTATCTTTCGTAAACTAATGCATTTGAAACTAAAGTTGTTTTGCACAATCCAAAATTTTCAAAAAACATGCATCATCAGAACTCATAAGCCCATAAAAGCAGTGAGAAAGGGAAATAGAGCAAATCACTTACGAGGCGGAAATACTCAACAAAACGAGGCTCCTTAAAAACAATTGATCTGTACTCCTCAGTGGCCACAATAGCCATCTCATCCATTAACGCACGCCATTCTGGTTTGGGAGAAACTGGTGAATGCATTCCATGTTCAAGAGTAGCTGCCGTGAAACGTTGAAGTGTCCTGAAGCACAGATGCTCCTCCCCAAATGACTGTTCAATGACTTCACCTTGGACGGTCACACGAAGTGAGCCATGAATAGTGTCTGGGGGCTGGGACAGTATAGCAAGATGAGTAGGACCGCCTCCCCTTCCAACAGTCCCTCCACGACCATGAAACATAGTCAATTTCACTCCATATTCCTTTGCAACCTTGACAAGCTCTTCTTGGGCTTTATACATCTGCCATGCTGCAGACAAACGACCAGCATCCTTTCCAGAATCAGAGTATCCTATCATAACTTCTTGCTTTCCATTTATTCTGTTCATATACCAATCTATGGAAAAGAGGCGTGAAACAGCTGCAGGGGCTGCATCGAGGTCAGCAAGCTTCTCAAATAATGGAACGACTCTCAATGGCTTTTTAACATGACATTCACGCTGCAAGAGCTCAACAGCTAGCACATCTGAAGGTGATGTTGCCATTGATATGATATATGCCCCAAAGTTATCAGAAGGCAGTTCAGCAATGACCTGGAATGTAGTTAAAACATCATCTATTTCTTCAGTTTTGGGTAGCTCGGGACTGATTAATGGACGTTTTCCACTAAGTTCAGATAACAGCCACTCTTGACGTTTATCCTCCGGCCATTCACGGTAAGACCCGATTCCAAGATGAGTTGTGATAGCATCAAGAACATCAGTATGCCTATCAGACTCCTGCCTTATATCCAGTCTTACAAGTGAAAGACCAAAAGTTGATACTTGACGCAAGAAATCAAGAAGGCTTCCGTCAGCAATGGATTTATCACCACAGGAGCAAAGAGACCTATAACACAGCTCTAGAGGTTCCAAGAACTGCATGGCAAAGCAAATTTGTATTTAGCATTGCAGTGGCTTTCTTAATATGCCCCTGAATCACTGTGCTACAATGATACTTGGGGTGCCAAAAATACAGATGATCCTTGAATACAGAGATAAACTATGCATAAATTAATATAAATAGCTGGTTATCTGTAGCCTTTTTTATCGGTAATCTGTAGCCATCTAAACCATGAATATGATGCATCTGCCTAAATTATCTGTGTAACATAAAAAAAAGAGCTTCAACAATATTACCTGCGCAATATCAGTAAAGGTATCTTGCTCAGGAATGTCGGACTTTCCATCTGCTAATAACTGTCGCGAGTATTCACGTGTGTTGTATAATTTATCTCTTATTTCACCAAGTATGACACGGTAAGGTTCATTTGGGGGAATCTGTTTCCAGAATTCTGTATACATGAAAACAAAAGATAATAATCAACACTATGAGAACTATGAGTATCTAAGCAAATGTCAAACAATGGACAACACTACTGCAGTAAATGAGTTTTAACTCTCAAAATACATAAATTTAGGTAAGGTAAATGAAGTTTTTTGCTGCATACAAGTGAAAAGGTGCATGTTACTGCCCGCAATAACATTTTGAACTAACATTTAGAAAGTATAATGTTTTCTCTCTTTCTGCTTCTTAAAAATATATGATTCATGTAGTATAATTCAAATTAGAACATTAATAACAGCGTAATGTATAATAGCATTAATGAATATCACCAATATCAGGCAAAAACATTCATCAAACAAACTAGATAATAAAAAAAATCCTCGAAGAAAATAATATTCTAGATGTTAAGTTTTATAAATGGGGCTTCATGCCTTAGGATTCCCATAATTACTAATTCATCATCCGAAACTCATGTCATGTACTTCAGAGCATACTGATGTTCAGTAAGTTCTTCATGATGTTTGTCATAATGCAAGTAGTTCTTCAATCACAAGTGACGTTGCATAAATAGACATGCTAAATCATGCAACAAGATCATATAAAATCATTATAACATTTCCTGATTGCATTAGGTCGTGCTTGATTCGTCGTAATTGGATTCCATGGAATGTATGTAATACAATTACATTCCCGTAAATTTAATTTCTGTAGTGCAATTACGTCTAGTGGCATTGGAATTCAACACATGAATTACAATATATTTAATAATCTCAATAGTTCCGGTATGTTGTATTTTGGCATTTGGAGCATCATGAACTATATCAAATGACTATTTAAACGATCTGTATTTATTATCTATTGTGAAATTGCAGATGGTCAGTTGCACTTCGCAACATTGGTCAATTGGAAACTACCTCACTATTTTAGAGTGGTGGGGTCGTGTACGCCCCCCCCCCCCCCCTAGGCGGGAGCTTCTTTTTGAGGCACTGGGGTATTGTTGATGTTGAATAGTTCTGATAATGTCCTAAAGGGTCTTCGCCTCTTTAGAGCTCCGGTGGGCTTCAACGTGACCGGAGTAAAGTTTAAAAAATATGACAAGCATTGAGTATATTGAAAAAATCATTGTGCATAACACTGAGGAGCATTGTGGGCTGGTGGCTCATGCACTACTAGTCCACAACATACAAGATGCATGAGCAAGGAAATTCGATGTAAAATTATAATATTTTTACAATTCCCCATTATTTTTCGTTCTTCAGGAAGATAGATTAAAGAGTAAGAAAATGTCAGCCAGCTTCAGAATCGATGGTTTATGACATTAAAAACGAAAGCATGGAAATTAATTCTACTAGGCTAAGTTTTAAAAGCTTTAATTACCTATGTAATGTTTGGCATCTCTTTTTGATGACTGATGAAGTTCATTTGCTCTCACACGGAGTTCGTCACTGCAGCGCCACATTGACAACTACAGAAGATGTAATTAAAATGATTAGCATAAGCTGTGCATGGCAATCGGCAATCTTATGGATTCACATCAAGGATCAATCCAATACATGGAAAACTACATGGTTACGTGGACATGTTAATTTAACTCCAAAGACGATGAGAATTCGATACCTCAAACATAAGATCCTCTATTTGGGCATAATATAGTTTCGCTGCCATCATCCTGGCCAACAAGCACACATCCCTTGTGACCTCTGGAGTAACTCTCGGATTTCCTGCAGAAAGGTGTACCACCATTACAAAACTATGTGATTTTCATGTTCCAAGTTCACTAGGGAAACAGCCATATGAGCACATTGACATATACTGTAAAAATAGAAGATTACAGAAATATGACTAGTAATTAGTTAACCAACACTATTGCAAGTTTTTGCTTTTATTCAGTCAGAATAAAGAAAATGTGCCACAACACCTTATCTGTATAACGTTCCCATACAACAGAAAGAAATACACATTATGACACAGTCAAAGCAGATGGTCAATGAAAAGAAGTTTTTCCCCCATTATCTCCTTCCAAATCACATGAATTTAGGGCTTATGAGTTATGACTGATAACAATCACATATCTTCTTAAATTTTACAATCATCTGGATTTAATCATTGCTCTTTCAAGCCCTTCAGTTTAACAATAACATATTTTATTCTTAATGCGTCCATTAATTAATAGTTCTTGCTGGTACATACCACCCACCAGTTTCAGGAGCATAAAATACAAGAATTTTAAGAATATTAACCAAAAACCCTGACGATCTGACATCTATTATCAAGCAACACTAAATCCGGAATAACAGGTAACGTACCATCACGATCCCCTCCCATCCAAGAAGAAAACTGAATAACAGGTGCATTATATGGAACCCGCTCCTTGATACCAATGTTTTTCAAAGCAGTGTCTATCCTACGCAGGAACTTTGGGACACCCTTCCATATGGTTTCATGGAAGTAACTCATTCCAGCACGCATTTCATCTTGTGGTGTGGGAGCAGATCTTCGAATTTCGTCAGTTCGAAATGCTGCTTGAATCTGTCATAGGCAACGCCAATTTTAGTTGAAACAAATGACTAAGATCTCAGTCAGCACATTGTTCATGCAAAGATGAAAGAAGGTTACCTCTCTATGAAGAGCCTCGTCAAGTTCTTGTTTCTCATCACGGGTTATGTCTTTTGCGGATAGTTGTGTCAAGCAATTTCTTATCCTATAAAATCCCCAAAAAATAAATAAATCCATCTTTAGAACAAAATTTGAATAACTTTTCCTTTCCTTTTTTTTGATTGGTAGATTTGAATACTTTTTCTACTTCTTTGTTGGTAAAATTTAAGCCCTTCTCTTGATCAACTACAGAATTTGCCAATGCCCGACCATGTAATTATAGTCACAAATGAGAGAAGAAACATATGATAATAGCACATCCTAAAACAATATTTGAAGTTTTGGACTAGAAAGTGATGTATAGAACGGAATGAGACTCTGGAGGCATCCTGTAATTATATATAATAAGATGATCCACAGGCAACAGAAACATAATTCTTTCAGGAACATTAGAGAATATTTTAGAAGGAAATATTTGAACACCTGATTTAGGATATAAATGGACCAAATCCTGACACTAAAGGAAAAAGTAAATAGAGCCATAAACAGAGGGTGATTAGTTCATAAGCAATGCTGGCATAGACTAAAAAATATTTCTAATTCAAGCACTTAATATGTTCAACATGAAATTAGGTTAGAAATATCATGGAAGGAATTGGTCACACAGAGTGAACGCAGCATAATAAATTTTGAATTATTTTCATCAATTCAAAATCATCTAAAAGTAGATGCTTCAAAACTGTCTCAGAAAGCAATTAAAACCAATCAAAGTCATAGGCAAACCTGGCATGTTTCTGAAGCAGTGACCTCCGAACTGACTGGGTTGGATGGGCAGTGAAGACAAGATCAACTGTTTGATTCTTCAGTGCCTCAAAGACTTCCTCAGGGGGTTTTTTCAGCTCTGTGACAAGCCTCCTTATAGTCTCTTCAATGTCAGACTCAGTTGTTGCACTATTTTCATCAGCAAAGTCACCCTTTTTAAGCTTGACACGTCTGCGATATGCAATTTGGACCTCCTCGGCCAGATTGGCAAGGTTAAGCATGTGAGAGAAAGAACTGGCAACAACAATTGAATCCCCAGCATCCAAACTGGTCAACATATCACCAAGCTCATCCAACTTTTGAGGGTCTTGCGTCCTCTCATATTCAGCAGCTAGTTCATAAGACTCTTGAACCTGACATGGAGGAACACAAGAAAAACATTTGGCACAATTGTCCATAAGACGTCGATCTTTTTCAAAACTACGCTAATAGCATTACATAACAGGAGCGAAGGAGTCATCTCAAAATGTTTAATGTAGAACCAAAATTATAAGATCTCTATAAAATAAATCCGAGTAACTCGAATACGAGGATCTTAAATTATAGCAACTATTAGGTGGATAAACAGCACAGGCACAGAATAGTATCCCAACAGAGATATCATCATCCAAACAGATCAAAAAGAATAGGTCAAGACTAAATAGACGTGCAAAGACATCCAACTCGATTGCGAAGAAAGGAAGAAAAAAAATCCAATGATCTGTATTAACTACGTTTCCATCCTCAGCCACCAATCTCCGTCAAATCAAATCATCGATCTAGCAACTAAAAATGCACCTTCTGACGCTTTTCCTCACGAAAACCAGATGTGTAAACCAAACTTTAACAGAAATCAACTATCTCTTCCTATGTCCAGACACTCCCCAAAAAATTCAAATCAAACCATCACAAGGTCAAACTCCATTGAAGAACCACTCAGAAAAATGCATCCTTTAACTCTTTTCCACATTCTTAACCTAAAAGAGCTCTTCTACTCTACTTTCATCCTCTCCCAAGCACACAAACACACGTCCAAAACAAAATCACTAAAAAACAGGAACAACCACTCTGCTCCCATGCAGCCCAACACAGAACATATCGGAAAGTCAAACTCCATCAAAGATCTGTCCAAAATAAACGCATCCGACTCTTTTCCGAAACTCAAAATCAACCACAATCCTGACCAAATAATACTCCTACTCTTCCCATCGCCGAAACACACAAACACATAAAAAATTCAAACAAAACCACCAAAAACAGAAACAACTACTCAACCATAACAAATCTAACACATACCTATCCAGAAAGCAATGCATCCTTCGACTCTTTTCCTTAAAATCAACATTCCTCACAAAACAAACCAATCACACTTCCGCTCCTACTCTTATCGTTTCCAAACACGAACACCACAACCAAACGATCTCCTCCAATGCATCCGAACAAAAACCAAATCGGATCGGATCGGATCCATTACCGTTTCCCTGACATCTCCGCCGTGGAGGTCCTGCAGGACGTCGAGGAAGCAATCGAGAAGCATGGCGTCGTACTCCACGAGCTTGTCGTCCTCCGAGAGCTTCTTCGGCGCGAGAAGACGCAGCTGCGCGTCGATCGACGCCATCTTCTCCAGATTCCCTCCATTCCGCGCCATTTCGCCCTTTTCAACCACGACCGGTCACGGGACTCGCGGGATCGGCTCCGAATCAGACCGATCCAAACCCTAGACGTCGCTCTCGACTTTTTGTGAGGGATAAAAGGAAGGAAGAGAGACAGAGGGAGTGATGGGTGGTTTGGGTCCTCGTGAGTGGGGGGGGGTTTATAGGGGAGAGATGGAAAGGAGAGAGGGTTTTGGGGTTTTGGTAGGGGTGGAATTGCAAATTACCCTGGATTCGGATATACTCGCGCGATTCTATTGGTCCCCAGGAATTTTAGTTTTTCGGGGTTTGTGGAAGACTTTCCGGAATGTAGGAAGTGGCGTTCTGGAGTAGGGGATTTTTGCGTACGAGTCCTTTATTTTGGGAGGTTTTGTTTTTTACTTTATTTTGCATGTTTGGTAAACTTGGTACTGTTGTCGTCCTGTTTAATTTCATTTGCTCGTACTCGGATATCATTGTTTGTTTGTTTTTATATTCATTGTATTATCACATAAACATACTTCACTTTGTTGAAAATATAATGTTTAATTTCAGTTGCTCGTACTTGGATATCATTGTTTGTTTGTTTTTATATTCATCGTGTTATCACATAAACATACTTCACTTTGTTGAAAATATAATTTGAGTTATGCATAACAAGAATCGATATCTAAACGAATTCCAAGTGTATACATGACATAAATTCTCCCCTCTTCTCCAATTAAAATCATTGGAAACATGGTGTACCAACCGCAAGAGGCCAAGATAATAGAAAGTTACATGAGTTATACCAGTTTAATTCAACTCATAAGAAAATATCGAATTAATGTCAATTTGTTTATTTACTAACATTTTTAGAAATAAGTTCTTAGAAGTGAACTTTTCGATGAGATTACCTTCATTTGGGATTATATAAGATTGCCTAATATTGGCTCTTGGATTTGAATCCAAAATGAAAGGAAAAATCGTTTGTTGAAACAACATATTTGACAACAAAAAATTGCAAGACGAAAAATACAAGATTTGTGCAAATTAGACATAGATTGTTGCATTTAAGTTACAATTCATGCAATTATATTTAAATTGTTACATTTTAAGCATGATAGTTGCAAACATAGCTCAGGATGCACATACAAATAATTTGGCAAAATATATCATTCATGGACTCCGGTCAAGCAATATATATATGCCTTTTGGGACCATGAAAAACATGTTGGATCTAGTAACAATATCAAAACCTTTAAAGATTTATGGTTAAAAACAATTCTATCATGGTTCTAATAGCAAAAAAAGTTGGACTTCGACTCAAAGATAAGATATTCTGTGATCTGCAGATCAACACTTGAGCAGTTTTCCTTGAACCACCTATACCATCCATTGGTCCAACTATTCACATCATCACATGACTGATTGGCTGGTCCCAACTCGCTAGTAGTCATACGTCCAGACAGAATCTTAAAGCTTGACCAAGACTAGCAAAATTGACAGCCAAACTGCAGGTTTAGTAATATTCTCTCACATTGAGTAAATATTAAGAGTAGTTATATACGGACGCGAGCGTCCGTGACGCGTCCTACGTGGAATAACACGTCAGCTGCCAGGTGTGCGTCCAGTCAACCAAAACCTCTGCGCGGGGAAATGTATACGAATTGTTGGGTGCGACGGTTCATTTCCCTAAATCACGATTTGTTGGGTGCGACGGTTCATTTCCGTGCGACGGTTCATTTCCCTAAATCACGATTAGACGGTTCGACTTCACGTACATCAGTAGCGGCGGTACAGCATTCGAGTAACTTTCCCCATTTCACCCGGAGTTCCTTTCCATACGCTCATCCAAAACCTTCATTGCTCCAAAACCTTTCCATTCCAGTAACGAAAACCAAGACAAGGCGAAAATGGATCCTTCTCTACCTGAAACCTCCATTGCTCCTGAAATTGTAGCCGCGCAGGTGTTTTGTCAACCATGTTCTTTCTGGTTCATTTTAAGGTTCATTATTGGCCTCTAACAATTTTTTTGTGTGGTTTAAGGGAAGCACGTACTACTTCCGCGAAACCAAGTGCGGTTTCGCGGCCCTTCACAAGCAGTTCGACCGGATGAAGGAGGAGGAGAAAAATGTCTTCCAACGGACGCCTTTCGGTCACTTCCTCAGCTTTCCTCACGTCACAACTGACAACGAGATACTGGGTTGGTTCGTCGAACACTTCGACGCCAATGAAGTCGGTCTGAGAATAGCCACTGGGGTGGTCCCATTTACGGTAGAAGACGTCGCCCTTCTACTTGGACTAAGAGTACATGGGCAGAGAGTGGATATGGATGCCATGTACGTAGCGAAACGTGACGGGGTTAACCTCGACAACACCCAGCTACTGGGTCATCTTACCGCCACGAGCAAGATGGGCGAGGAGGAGGAGCACGTCCGACTCCTTATTTCTATGATTTTCAATCATTTTTTGTTCTTCGATGGATCACTGCGAACTAAAGCGTGGTACACGAAACACCTTAAGAACCTCAAGCGCCTCAAGAGATATGCGTGGGCAAATGCGGTTCACACTTTCTTGGTTGAAGGCCTGGAGGAAGCCCAACGGGACCTCTCGAGGAGGAGATCGTCAGCGAACTTCTCTATGAAGCAGGGCTACGTGTCTGGTTGCGTTGCCGTATTACAAGTAAGCATCTTGGTCCGGAATGAGTGTTGTGTCAGTCCGGAATAGTGTCGGTTTATGTCCGGAATAAGTGTGTTGCCTGTCCGGAATAGTCCTGTATGTGTCCGAAATGACTGTCTTGCTTGTCCGGAATACGTCTTGTGTCTGTCCGGAATACGTCTTCTGTCTGTCCTGAATAGTGTTGTCTCTGTCCGGAAAAAGTGTCTTGAGGTTTTCCGGAATAAGTGTCTTGTGGTAGTCCGGAATGAGTGTTGTGTCAGTCCGGAGTAGTGTTGGTTTATGTCCGGAATAAGTGTGTTGCCTGTCCGGAATAGTCCTGTATGTGTCTGGAATGATTGTCTTGTCTGTCCGGAATACGTCTTGTGTCTGTCCGGGATAAGTCTTGTGTCTGTCCTGAATAGTGTTGTCTCTGTCCGGAATAAGTCTTGTGTCTGTCCGGGATAAGTTTTGTGTCTGTCCTCAATAGTGTTGTCTCTGTCCGGAATAAGTGTGTTGCCTGTCCGGAATAAGTGTGTTGCCAGTCCGGAATAGTCCTGTATGTGTCCGGAATACGTCTTGTGTCTGTCCGGAATAAGTAATTTGTATGTCCGGAATACGTCTTTGTCTGTCCGGAATAAGAGTTGTGTCTGTCCGGAATAAGAGTTGTGTCTGTCCGGAATAAGAGTTGTGTCTGTCCGGAATAAGAGTTGTGTCTGTCCGGAATTAGTGATTAACGTTATGAGACTGTCCTGGGGATGTTATGTTTCTGTTTTTTAACTTATTCCTGTTTTCAGGTGTGGCTTTGCGAGAAGTTCAAATTGGGGGATCCCCGGTCAGCATTTCCACGGTTCAAGTGTTGGACCGAAATGTTTAGCAGACGCCAAATCCTTAGAAAATGGGAAGATCGAGGCATCAACTTGTCCCGGATATACTCGGGCCAATTTGAGTTGAAGGGCACCCCAAAACTCAGTGCACGGGAGCATTCACTGTTGTCAGAGGATCAATTTCCTCCTGCAGCAGCAACTCCCGCAGCGAAGGAAACACCTTCAACTCCTGCAGAAGCAACGGTCGCCTCGAAGGAAACACCTTCAACATCCACTCTACCAAGGATACAACTCAGTGAATGCAGCATTCCATGTGACCCACTGCTACAAGAGTTGGAACTTAGTGAGGTGAAGACGAAATGGCTGCGAGCCGAAGCAGCACTTAGGGAGGCGACCGTTAAAATTAACAACCTGGAGGAAGAACTGCGGATCTCTCAAGAAGAGTGTCGTGAGCTGAGAGTCCGTGGGGAGGAGGAAGAGAGGGAAAAGAGGGAGGAGGAAGAGAGAAATAAGAGGGAGGCGGAGGAGAGGGAAGAGAGGGAAGAGAGGGAGGAGGAAGAGAGAAATAAGAGGGAGGCGGAGGAGGAAGAGAGAAATAAGAGGGAGGCGGTGGAGAGGGAAGAGAGGGAAAAGAGGGAGGAGGAAGAGAGAAATAAGAGGGAGGCGGTGGAGAGGGAAGAGAGGGAAAAGAGGGAGGAGGAAGAGAGAAATAAGAGGGAGGAGGAGGAGAGGGAAGAGAGGGAAAAGAGGGAGGAGGAAGAGAGAAATAAGAGGGAGGAGGAGGAGAGGGAAGAGAGGGAAAAGAGGGAGGAGGAAGAGAGAAATAAGAGGGAGGAGGAGGAAGAAAAGGAGGAAGTTATGAGGAGACAGGAGGAAAGAAAGAGGAAGGCTGGGGTTGCGCTTCCGCTTTTGCACCCCAAAAAAATGCGGACCTTTAAACCACGCTTGCGCACAGAACACATACACGAAGCGCAAAGCAAATCTGGCCAAGATGAGGCACAGAAGATTGCCGCAGAAAAACAAGAACAAATAAAGGAGGCCGAAGAAGCCACCACAAAAACAAAAGGGCCCGAAGAAGCCAGTGAAGAAAAAGCGAAAGATGAACTGGCCGCCCTTGTTTCGTCCACGAGGCCAGATGTGGATGATACCGCCTTGAGAACGCTGACCAATGATGAGGTACATCGTTTATTGAATGCAACGGCCCCCGAGCGAGAAGCAAAAGATATTATCTGGAGGGGGGTTCTCAGCATTATCAGCAGGGGTGATCTCAAGGAAATAATTTCGCGAGGCACAGAAATCACCAACGAAACGCTTGACGGCCTAATTGAGGTACTCGTCAGAAGAGGAGGGCAACAAAAGGTGGTCTGCTTATCATCCTTCGAATCGGAAATGATTGTGGAGGGACAGGGAGAAGATATAAAGAGAGATTATTTACTCCCAAAAATGGAAGGACTTAATGTGGAGGAAGTCGTCATCGCACAGCCATGCTGTTTGTCCGGCCACTGGACTCTGTTCGTTGCCCACGGACCTCGATCGGAGTTCATTCAGTACAACAGCCTCTCCCGCACGCTTAAAAGAGGTGAAAATCCTAACCTTTTAGTCGGAACTCATGAATGCACCGCGTCTAAGATAGCGGGATTCTGGCGAGGGTTTTTGGCGGTCGAATGGCCACTGAGAGTTGACAGGAAGGGTAGCCAACGACAGCTAGCGGGGAGTAACGACTGCGGGCCATACGTTTTGTACTGGATCAAGCGTTTGATGGAGAATGCTGATCCGACTCAGCCGAAGCAGAGCAAGGTTATTCACCGTTTTAGAGGCGATTTGGCCAATTTCTTACTCGAAGACTCTGGGATGTGCGATCAACAATAAACGACTCTGGATGTTTTAATTTTTTTTACAAAGTTATACATGTATACATGTTAAAATTACATAGACTATTTGAATGATTTATCAATACAATGACATTTGGTGTTGGGTTAAATTATCAATACAAGGACATGTATAAATAATCAATACTCTTAAACCGGACAACAAATACACCTATTCCGGACAGCAAATACACTAATTCCGGACAACAAATACACTTATTCCGGACAGCAAATACACTTATTCCGGAAAAACTTAATGTTCCGTTTCTGGACAAAATTTATTCTTAAACCGGACAACAAATACACTTACTCCGAAAAACAAATACACTTATTCCGGACAGCAAATACACTTATTCCGAACAACAAATACACATATTCCGGACAACAAATACACATATTCCGGACAACAAATACACTTATTCCGGACAGCAAATACACTTATTCCGGACAAAAAATACACTTATTCTGGGCAGCAAATACACTTATTCCGGACAAACTTTTTGTTCCGTTTCGGGACACACTTTATTCTTATTCCGGACAGCAAATACACTTATTCGGGACAGCAAGTACACTTATTCCGGACAGCAAGTACACTTATTCCGGACACACTTTATTCTTAAACCGGACAACAAATACATTTATTCCGGACAACAAATACGCTTATTCCGGACAACAAATACACTTATTCCGGACAGCAAATACACTTATTCCGGACAAACTTTTTGTTCCGTTTCGGGACACACTTTATTCTTATTCCGGACAGCAAATACACTTATTCCGGACAGCAAGTACACTTATTCCGGACAACAAATACACTTATTCCGGACACACTTTATTCTTAAACCGGACAACAAATACATTTATTCCGGACAACAAATACATTTATTCCGGACAACAAATACGCTTATTCCGGACAACAAATACACTTATTCCGGACAGCAAATACACTTATTCCGGTCAAACTTTTTGTTCCGTTTCGGGACACACTTTATTCTTATTCCGGACAGCAAATACACTTATTCCGGACAGCAAGTACACTTATTCCGGACAGCAAATACACTTATTCCGGACACACTTTATTCTTAAACCGGACAACAAATACATTTATTCCGGACAACAAATACGCTTATTCCGGACAACAAATACACTTATTCCGGACAGCAAATACACTTATTCCGGACACACTTTTTGTTCCGTTTCGGGACATACTTTATTCTTATTCCGGACAGCAAATACACTTATTCCGGACAGCAAAAACACTTATTCCAGACACACTTTATTCTTAAACCGGACAACAAATACATTTATTCCCGACAACAAATACGCTTATTCCGGACAACAAATACACTTATTCCGGACAGCAAATACACTTATTCCGGACAAACTTTTTGTTCCGTTTCGGGACATTGATGTAACGTAATCCGGACATATTGGTAACGTAATCCGGACATACTGGTAACTTATTCCGGACAGAAATTAACGTAATCCGGACAGACAAACAATGTAATCCGGACTGCCTAATTACGTATTCCGGACATACTGGTCACTTAATCCGGACTTTGATGTTACGTAATCCGGACATACTGTTAACTTAATCCGGACATACTGTTAACTTAATCCGGACAGACATACAACGGTACAAAATTACTTAATATATTTGTCGCCATGAGAAATTAATTCACAAACGATCAAGCAAAGAAAGGGTTGAATCTTATGCAATAATACAATGACTTTCAACAAAATTACATACAATGACTTTCAACAAAATTACATACAATGACATTCAACAAAATTACAATGACTTTCAACAAAATTACATAGGAATAATTCCAACCAAGGACAAATACAATAATCAAGGAGGAACTCCCTCGTAATGCAAATTCATGTCCCAGTCATCGAAATCGTGATCCCCCGGTTTGGGTGCTGCAGGGTGTAACGGGGGTAGAGCCTTCTTCCTGTTGATTTTCTTAACGTTACTTTTAATTATTTTCTCAGACAAAGAAATCCGTCGTTTGCTCGGCGGTCTGCCTTTCCGTATTGTCTTATCCGGATTGAGAACGGATGTACCAGCGAACACAGGATCAGGTCGTTGCATACGTTCCTTAAGCAACTCAAGTGCCTCTACCGCCTGAAGATATCTGTCGTTTGAGTCGAAAGCGGCCTCGGCGATCCAAAGCGCACGACCCATTATGTCGTCGTGGCGACGAAGCGCATCGTTCCCCGTTATGCCGCTTTGAAGAGGAAACTTGACTCCATAGCTCCTTCGGATATCCTTCCTCCATCGGTGGACGATGTAAAACTCGGGGAGCAACGCGTTTGGACGTATTCGGGCAATAACAACATAAACGTGACAACATAGGATACCGACGTGATCAAACATTCTGCAATCGCATACCCACTTCTCATCTCTAATTTGCACTGTGAACCGTTTCGACAATGGGAGGATATGTGTCAATACATGTTCGGTCACGTTGAAGTGCAATGTGTCGTCCTCGTTGAACTCATCCTTGATGTCGCAGTACATCATCTTCCCAATTTCTAACTGCACCTTCTTGAAGACACCCACCGTATACAACTCGCTCAATTGCCTCTCGAATGGATATTTCGAAATCAATTGCGGAGCCTTATGCTGACAATCGAAATCAGACTGAGCTTCCTTCTCATACTTGTGGCGTAGTGCGAGTTCGTATTGTTGAACGAACTGCTTAAGTGTCGTCCTTGATGTGAGGTACTTATCGAAGAAGGCGTTCATACCCTCACTTCTCTGGGTTGATGCCATTCCGGCGGAAAAACAATCCCTCGAAAATGCAGGTACCCAGTGCTCTCGAATTGCATAAATGGATCGGAGCCAATTATTGTCGTGCAACTCGAAATCATCTAGAAATCCCTGCCAATTCCGCTCGAATTCTGCCGGAGTCTTGGAATCGAATACACAGTTGTTGAGGTCAAACAACGTATGCTCCCGGTACTTCTTGGGCAGCTTCACAGGGGCCTTATTCATTATGTGCCATATACAAAATCTGTGCCGCGCTTCAGGGAACACAGTCCTCACAGCCGAAGCTATGGCGCCACATTGGTCTGTTATGATCGCCGGGGGGCTTGTATCTGCACACAAAGCGATCAAGATAAAAACATATGTTAATCCGGACAGAAATAACGTAAACCGGACAGACGTCAAGGGTAAACCGGACGAGCAAAAGACGTAAACCGGACAGACGTAAAGGATAAACCGGACGAGCAAAAGACGTAAACCGGACAGGCGTCAAGGGTAAACCGGACAGACGTAAGGGATAAACCGGACGCGCAAAAAACGTAAACCGGACTTACGTAAGGGATAAACCGGACGAGCAAAATACGTAAACCGGACAGACGTAAGGGATAAAACGGACGAGCAAAATACGTAAACCGGACAGACGTAAGGGGTAAACAGGACGAGCAAAAGACGTAAACAGGACAGACGTAAGGGATAAACCGGACGAGCAAAATACGTAAAACGGACAGACGTAAGGGAGTAACCGGACAGGCACACAACGTAAAATGGACAAAGCCGGACAAAATAAAACACGTACCGTTCATGCACGTCAACCATGTTTGGAACAACCAAATGTAATTTTGTGTCGTCTCGGAAGAGAGGAGTGCGCAACCGAGTAGGACGGACTGGTAGTGGTGATTTACCCCCACAAATGGGGCAAAAGGCATGTCATACTTGTTTGTTATGTATGTTGTGTCGAAACATATTGCATCTCCAAAGTAAGAGTAAGCAGCTCGAGACCGACTGTCGGCCCAGAACACATTTCGTAGTCTGCCTTCGTCGTCCATATCCATTACGTAAAAGAAGCGGGAATCATTCTTCTGCATCCTGATGAAATAATCTTGGATAGCTTGCGCATCTCCTGGTCCCATTTTGAGGTTTCTAACCTCGTTCACAACATTCCTGCGAAACATAATTTTTATGACAAAGCTAAATGCGTAACTTCAACCAGGTTAAGTGGAGAATAAATAACCTTAGGTCCCGCTCGTTGAAAGACAATTTATCGTGACCTCCAGCTTCGACCACAAAAGATTGCATGGTCTTGGCGGCAGATATACCGGCAGCATCATTGCACGAAATGCGTGCTCTGGCGGACTCCGGGACGGATCGTTTTTGACGGAGGAAGCGCATCTGGTCTTCCGACAGCATGGCGTGATTATGTTCGAGATCTACGTAGTTAATTACGTAGCCTCTGGATGGATTACCGGAGACCCTAATCCGCGCAGTGCATTCGACCCTACCGGATAACCTATGTTTCGGTCTACCTTCACCTTGGTTTCCGGGAGCATTACCTTCCTTTGAGCAAGTAAGAGTGGCCCGTATAACAACACCACGATCGTAATGAGATTGCCTTATCTTCACACCAAAACCACAGGAATCGGCGTATGAAACGTAAAATGCTTTGGCTTCTTCGAAGGAAGGAAAATTCATCATCACTTGAGGGACGTTGGAGGCAGGAGCCGGCTGTGAGGACACATTTACGAGTGCCATTACAGTACAACAAAAATGGAGGAAGGAGAGAAGAAGGAATGGTTCGTAGGATCGGAATAACCTAGACACTCATATTTGTATCTCCGTGACGCGCCAAACAATAAGAAAGAAGACGGAGGACGTGCTGATTTGAAAAGCATTAAATGCGATGGTGGACGCATCGGGAAAATAAAACAACAGCAACAAAAAATCAGGAGTAAGTAGTTCGTTTGTCCGGAATAAGTGTTCCGTCTGTCCGGAATAAGTATTCCAACTGTCCGGAATAAATAGTAACTGTGTCCGGAATAAGTTACGTGCTTGTCCAGAAACTAAAGAAAATGAATGACGTGTGTGTCCGGAAAAAAATGAATTTAATAAAGAGAAGGGAAGAAATAGGAGGACGAATGTTGAGTGTAGGAGCGCCAACATGATGAAAGAATGGAGTGATTTGAGACGCATTAATGAGGGATGGCGAGGGATGGCGAAATTTGTACGAAACGAGGAATAAACTAAACAAAGAAATTGTTTCTGGGGAGAGAGCGAACTCAGCCGCGTCTGCTGACTGGGTTGCCCACATCAGCCATTCTGCTGACTGGGTTTGCAGCGTCCGTGACGCGAAGCGTTCAACAAACATTTCCCAAATATTAACTACCCCAATACATGCATCTAGTTACAAAATGATTCTTATTAGATTGTAACTATTACTAATTAGTTAAGCAATAAAAGAACGTATTCACAAGAAAAAAGATCTCTATATGCCAAGCTTAATCCAACGCCATTTTTTTCTTGAAGACCAACAAAATAACTTCAAATGTGGTATTATCTTCTTGCTCGGATGTGTTTTTTTCTCTGTAAAAGACAAAATAGAAGGTTGGCAATTCAGGCAATGTCAACCACTCACTCGAACTTATTCCATGAGTTTGGATCTTGTTCCAAATCCATGCATCATGCCATTACCACATAAATAAGACGTTTATGTGAACCAATAAACAGCTATGGTCGGTTGTAGACAATAATAATATACTTTTCATCAAGACCCTTGCAAAATATTGATTTATTGAGTTGATATATGCAGAATAATTGCAATCAGCACCAATTTTATGTTAATCTATGTGTGTGCAAAGCTATTGGAGTCATCACCTATTGTGTATTGATTTATTCGTATGCGCGCATGGTCATTACTATTATCACCTATTGTATATTGGTTTATTCATATGCGCGCATGATCATTGCAATTATCGCCCATTGTATATTGATTAGTGGAGATCCATGAGAGTGGGGAATTTTAATAAGGAAGTAATCAAGTACTAGAGATCATGGAAATCGATCCATGCTGAAGAAAGTTCACATGGTGTGGTAACAAACAATTAGGTAAAGAATATTTTGTGTGAAATAATGATACGCCAGCAGTGGAAGTTCAACTTCACTGTTGGATTATTGCTTATAAAATGTGATAAGCTATGAGCAAGTGGACATGAGTGATCAACTTTTCCAATGCCTACTTGGCTACTTGTCGAACTTTATGACCCATCCAAGAGAAGAAATTCGGACAACTTTTGAAAGTAAAAGGTTCCATTATAAATCCAACTGGAATCCTCTACTTTTATTGTTCAGTTTCTGTCTATTCTCTTATTCTGACTTCAGTGAATCATGTTCTGTCTGCATGCTTTTTTTAGAGCCATAGCTATGCGTGAAAGAATAAGTTGAAAATACCTAAAGGATATCCTCTTATTTATTAAGAAGACACCTTCATTTTCTTCCAGGCTTCCATATTACGCCAGCATGTGGGACTCTCAGCCTCCGAGGTCACAGTATCATACTAATAAACGAAAAAGAAATATAAAAAAAGGTAAAGATATGTTATTGTACCCGTTAGCATTCTTTTTTAATAAGATAAGTAAGATGGAATCATAAATTCATAATGAAACTATTTTACCACAAGAAATACCAAATTACCAACTCTCCCAATGACAAAAGATAAAATTTTGTTATATTATCCCATCTCTTTTCTTCCTTAAAGAACAAACTAAGGACAAGTTATTATTGGAGTAGGTGAGTGAAATCATAATGGAAGTTGGCAGGACCACTATATATGGTTCATGAACCTTTTCTTTTTTCTTTCTTTGAGGAAGTAAACACTCGAGTGGTGGCTGTCAACTTGGTCCTATTCATTCTTTCCCACATTAAAATGGACATATAAGCTTATCTAGAAAGAATTAGATAGCCATCCAAATTCTTCCGAAACAGCTCCTTTTAGACGTAATTTTAATTCTTTTGAGTTGAGGCAAATAGTAACAAGGGCCAGTAGGCATGTTGAGTCGTTAGTTAGTTACTCAAATGTTAAATAAGGTCATACAAAATCTAAACATTAGCTCTCTATTGACATGTTTGTTTCGGTCCCTAAGTTGGAAGATTGCTGTCCATGAATTATGTATGAGTGGGCCTGAACTGAAGTCAACATCGAAGTTGACATGTATTGTCTACCTGTGGTTCTCACACTAACAATGTATTCAATGACGCTTATAAAAAACAATGTATTCAATGAACCAACTTAGACTCCCAATTTTGGATTAGCCAAAACTATGGATCAATCGTCAATCCCCAGCATGTGATTATATGTTTGGAATTTAACTAAAAATTACGTTCCAGAAATAAATAAAAAATCAATGTATTCGGTGAACCAGAATAGTAGCGAGATCGAGTCGATAAGATTCTCGAGCTGGCATCTATTTCGGTTATTGCGTAGATTTTGCCTAATGGGCTGTTCTCAAAACTTTTAATGGTCCTAGGAGGCTGTTAGGTATGACTTGAAAAGGGCTGATATAAAAGGACAAATGGTAGTGGGCTCGAAGTCGAAGTTTGTGACTGCAAGAGATGAGAGCTACGTTTTGCTACTGTGCACGAGGAACACCAGCGCGGCAGTGCTGGTAGTAACTAGGGCTGTGCAACCGGTCCGACTCGGACCGGAACCGGGTTTTTTACCTTAAAATTTTAAATAAACAAAATTTAGACCGGTCTGGACCGGACCGGAACCAAATTTGCTACGGATCTCGGACCGAAGACCGGACCGGTTGGGTCCTGTCCGGACCGAAACTCAGACCAGTTGTTGCTCAGCCCTAGTAGTAACCAGTAAGGGTGTTTTTTGTTCAAATTAAATATTGTGGTAAGATTGTAATGGAATCTTTACTACTGTGATCTAATGCAGGTAGGGGTCTAAGCTGAGCCGGTCAAAAATAAAAAAACTTGTCCCGTCTAAGGGTGGAATATGCGGGAAGGGGCGGTTTATGCGGGTTAAGCAGGGTATTTTCGATTTAATGATGTATTATAATTACTTTTTATGAATTTTGCCTACACACATTTAATGATGTAGTGTAGTTTTTTTTAAAAATAATAACATGGAACATAGACTATATGAAATATGTCCCGACAACAAAACTGAACATATTAAACATTTCCTTTGTTAAAAATAAAATATTTTTGGTGTTTTACATACAAATATTGTTCCATCTTGAAGAATACTAACCAAAATCACAAAATCGACCAAAATTAACTTAATTACACAAAAGGACAATACCCAAAACCAACAAAAAACTCCAAAAAAAAGTATTAGAATGTGAAAATTGTGTCACTACGATAGAATACTTTATACATGAATTATGATCATCTCTAACTATACGAGTTATGCGGGGAAAATTTGCGAGAAAACCACAACTCACTCCTCTTATTACCGGGAGGTATACAAGTGATGGGTTGGCAGGTAATTTTTTTTATCCGCTACCCACATTGGGCGGGACAGGGAGGGTTTGCGGGGCAAACTTACCCTGTTTAGAACCCTAGTTGAAATTTTACATATTTCTTATTTCAATAAAAACATCACATATTTCGGTTTCTAAATTTAAAGTGGATCTGTATACTCGTGAGACCCAACTCCCAAGACAAGTAATTATGTATTCGTGTCTACCTTGACATTGGTGATTTTTTTTTCTCTCGACGGTTAAACAACTCCGTAGATTACTTAAATTGTCCGTACCAATTACCGTTTTGTCATTTTCTCATTTTTACTTTATTTCTGCTCTTTTCATACTACAACACATATAATCATGAAAATAAAATCAAAGTAGAAATTCAAGGGTGACAGGGGGCGGCAATCCTTGTGGTTGACGTTAGTCCCCTCTGCAAAACGAGCGAGCAGAGGGAGCGTGTTTTGCTATTTTTTTCAACACCAAATTATTGTACTCCGGATATTGATTCGTTTACCTGTTTATTTACGTTTGTGTTTTTTCCCACCCCGTCACCATCGAAATCTTGCAACGAAACCTGAACTAATTTGAAATAACATATCGTATAAATTCAAGATTTAAAAAAACAAAAACAAGACGTCTAACTAGGACGCCCCCACCATGGAGGAGGTGTCCTAGCTAGACGTTTCGATTTTTTTATTAGTTTTTACGGGACATACTGGGTATTAAATGGATTGTAAATGACAAAATGATAATTAGGACGAAAAATTTTAGTAAAAAACAGACAACGTTTAACAATTCTCTTTTTTATATAGTAATTTCCTTTTTTATATAGTAAAGTTCAATCGTAGGTTGTCCAATTTGAATGGCCACAGACCATTGCCCATTTGTCCTGATCCAAATCACACAACAAAAGAATGTGAATAAAAGTGTTCCTCTTGAAAGAGTCTATACTAGTTCTACTCAAAACACACACTGATCTGATATGGTTGGGTACACGGATCTTACACTGATCTGATAGTTCTACTCTAATGACTTGGTTTGGTTGAACCTGTAATTTTGAAATTCCAGTCAATTGCCTTTCTTTTCCTAAAAATGCATGTAAAAGCAAGCTAAGCTAAAGAGTACATCATAACATTTCCAGGAAGTTCATACATGATCTTCGTCCTGGACTCGTGAAAACACACTTCATAAAACAAGTAGCTTCCTACATTGTTAACCAAAATGATAGGCCAACCGAAGAAGTACTAGTTTAATAAAATGACAAGTACTATAAGACAATAGCGAGAGCAAGGACGTTTTTTTTAAAGAGCAGCACCATGAATAGAATACTATATAAACTTACGTTTCAACAGAAAATTATGATCGTTCGATTCGGAACAAGAGGTACACTCAAAGAACATTAATATAAAAACAATAAAACTCAAAAGATAACAAAATTTACAGAGGGGGGTTGCTATTCACATACAAATTCACAGGCATCGGACGAGACTTCTGCTGAGGAGGCCTCATGAAATCATGTGTCTGTACCTTTGAATGAAGAATTCAACTATCGCTCCAAGTAGAATCCTCTCCACCCTCATCACTACCTCCAACAACCTGTATAAAAAAGTTTCAGTGATACCGATGTCCCAGCCTTGCTATAACATACATTTTTCCCCCTCAAGGAATGAAGTACAAAGAGGTAAGACTAACCTGGCGTATAGCATTTGCTTTTTCTATGATAGCAGCAACTTTGCCATTGGCAGCAGGACCTGATGCAAAACTTTGTTTCATGGTTGCAGTACGCCTCAAATTGAATGACTGCAGGTCGAGCAAGCAAAAAGAAGATTTAATAATTCAAACTCTACATACAATCAAAAGGCAAAGGTGGGGGTTATGAAACGTCTGCATCCATGCTGGCAAATGGCAATAATCTATACGACTTTATATTAACAACTTCAAGGCTATATTTTACCAATCAAATCAAAAACTCTCTTTTTTATACTTTGAATTACTAGACTTCATTACTTGCCAAATATTCAAAAAACGTTTCAAGTTCTCCATAATCAAAAAACGTTTTCCATTTAAGAGAGCTAATCCAATTAAGCTAGATTGAAACTCTAGAAGTTCATCAATTGATTTAGCTATTGGAAGATATCAGAGACAACCATTACAGAAGGTAATGATTGAACTACAGGATTCCATTTTCTAATAGAAAAATATCAGGAAAGGTAGGGAGTATAATGTATTTTTCAGAAATCAGCACTAGGGGAATCACAAGAATAGAATGCAAATCTATTCTTACTAGGAAAAAATGAAAGCAAGTAGACTTTTTTTCTTTGATTTATTCACTTTTCAAAGTGTGACTTTGCAACTTGACGACCTCAAAGATACAGATGCCACGTGATACAAATTATGTGCTCAACTGCTGCTGGTAGTGGATGCTTGAGAAAATCAGTGCTATTTTTCCTAGTATTTTCGAGCCAAACAACTACTTAGCCACACAACATATTGACATTGAATATCTATTTCATAACCATACAGAGAGTTCATTGCACAAAAAGATTGGATTTAGACTTGAGAACACATTTCAATTGTAAAATTTAAATTTTACATTCCTAAATATGTGTAATAGTTTATAGCATAAATTTAGGACAGGGTTTCGGACCGCTTTCCAGTACAAAGTCTGGAGTTTATATCTATATTTCCTTAATCATGCTAAGATTTCATTGTGTATTAGAACAAAGGATTCAGAGCATTTTCCAGTTATGATTTCTGAAATAAATATTACAACCACAAAGTGGTTTCGAGAAGAAAAGTTAATTTATCTATCTATAAGGAAAGAAATATAAGTGTATCAAAAGGCTTCATTCAACAGTCAGAAGTTGAAAAGTTTACAAGTAAAAATAAAATAAAAAAACAAGAAAACCATTGAAAGATCGTAAACAACTAAACATACCTTGCTTCTAATTTGTTGAAGTAAGTCATCCCTTTCATCTGTTTCTTTAACATTTGCAACTTGCTCCGCCATCTTGGTTGCATAAGGTTTCACAGATTCACTCTGAAGAAGAAGAAAAATAGTCATTCATTACATAAACTCTTCCCACTTTTAAACCACTAAAGTATAGAGAAATCAAAATACCAACCATGTTCTTGGTATCTCTCACAGCTGCTTTGTCGGCATATGCTGCCAGTGGTGGCACAGGCGGTTGTGGTGGTGGTGATGGCTGGACTGGTTTTCCTGTATTTTGTTTAGACTCCGGTTTAATAGATGCTTGAGAGTGTAAAGGCATTAAATCATCTGAAGTCTCAATTCCATGTTGTCCATAATTCAAATATGGTAGTGGCTTTGTTATTCTCCACAGTGGTGGAGGTAGAGGTGGTGGAGGAGCTGGCTGTGATTGCATCTCATCGTTTGTGCTTTCCAATTCAGAATCTGGAGGGGTATTTTCCTCTGGAAGACTACTTTGTGCTTGATTGTTAAGTGTTGGCTTCAAAGCTTCAAGGTAGGGAAGATCAGGCAGATTGCCGGATTGAAAGGTGATAATATTATCCTCCTTGGTCTTCAAATCATTGCCTTCATTTTCAGCATGTACATAATGATGATTAATTTGATAGTACCCTGACGTGCAAGGAATAGATGCACTCAAAGATGAAACGGTATGTGAAGCCCCAAAGCTACCATTGTTTCCATTTTCAATTTCTTCTTCTTGCTCCCACATATCAAAATCTGAATCTGAATGGTGGCTGAGGATGTGTTCAGAGCAATAAGGAGAAGAGGACATGCAGAATGTGTCGTCATCGGATTCTGAACTAAGATGTTGCATAGATGTGGCATCCCCTGGGTGTAGCTGAAAAGATGGAAACATTAACTCTTCAATGCGCTCATGGAGATGGCCTTCGGGAAACTCCAGTTTGAGTTGTGAAGTCATGGTGCCATTTACCGGGTGAAATGAAATTTTCATGTGCTCCAATGGAGGAGATGGTGGACCAGAGGACAAAGACCTGGAAGTAATCCCTTGTTTGCCGTTTGATTCAAGACGTGATTCTGCTGGTGCTCTAGGATGCTGTTTGTGGTCCTCTAGAAAGGACCTCTCTTTCACTGGAACTGTACTGTAAGCTGATCTTTCAACAGAACCCTGTCTTTCATCTTGAGAAATTAATGCTTCATTTTGCAGATTACTAGGTAGACTTGTTTCTGCGAGACCAACTGAAAGACGTTCTGCCGAGCATTGTGGTGTTCCATTACCAATAGAATTACTTACTACCCGGTTACATCCTTCAAGATTTGTAGATTGTGACTTTTGAAAATTTCCATGCTTAATTTTTGAATAGTCTGGGATGGACTCGTGAAAGCTCCTGGAGCTATCACTGTAACCATTACGTGACAGTGAAGGCTTGAAGGGACAGACAGGCTGCACTTCACTTTCCGCTCTCCTCTGATTTGAACCCATATGCGAGGAAATAGAGTCAGAAGACCGATGATCTCCAGACGTTCCAACGACAGAAGAGGATCCAATCAATGTAGTTTCTGCTTCATGGTTCGCTGTGGATACACAGATAGGTTCATCTCCTCCGTCATTCATACTTGATGTGGAATTCTGACTTGCAGTAGATTGTGCAGCAAAATATTGAGGTTTTGATGGCTTCACTCCTAAAAGTCCACCATTTGTCCAGATCTTAACACGAGTTAGATCAGAAATACCACAATTTTCTGTAGTATTATGCGTGTCAACTACATTTTTGTCTTCCAACACATTCGGTAGATTTCCAGAAGACTGGGCCTGCATATCCTGAATGTCAGATTCAGCAGACGGTGGATGAGTAGTCTCATTTTCTTTAGATGTTTCACGTGAGGAATTCTCTTCAATTTCAGCCAAATCGTGACCAGTAGAAACAAACTCATCAGAAGTAAGGCCACTTATGGGCAGTGGGTCTGAACAATTTCTATCTTTCACGGAAAATAAGTTCGAGATTCCAGGGGTTTCTTTATGCTGCAAACTCTCAGATATGCAGGAGATGTCATCAGGAACGGAATTAGAATAATCAGGATTTTTGTTATTAGTACCATTTTCAATTTGACAAGTGTGTATGCAAGATGCTTTGATTGCTTTCACTTCATGTTTTGTTTGGAATTCAGAATCAGTATCTGTTTCAGATTCCATCGTATTCAGTGCATCTACATAATTATCAGTCTCACTGGTCACTTCTTCATAATGACTAACCCCCGGAAGTGAAAGAGAGAAACTTTCGGCAACACCCTTGTCCTCTTGGTGTGGTACCTTAGGAACACAAATAGAAATGTCATCTTGAACTGATTGCACACTGTTGATAATTCCTTGTTCCTTCACTCCTTGATCTGGTATAACTGTTGAGGACTCTGGGCTTGCTTTACTTTCAATAATATCATCATCACAGGCCTGAGGGCTATTAGGCTTGAATATTTCTGTTTTTTCATCCCATGTAACAGAAGGAGACTGAATGTCTCTTTGCTCTTGCAACGAATTATGGAAAGAATCACCATCTGCAGAACTATTAGATTCATCGGCTGTAAGGGAAGCACATTCATCGTTATCCTCGATCTTCAGCCTAGAAGCACATGGTTTTCCAAATATAGCTCCTCTTGCTTCGGCAGTCGAGTTTGTATTGGAAACTGGTTCTTCGTAACTAGATCTGGTTCTTGAATCAAAAGAAGCCGATCTGCTACCAAGATCAGATCTCAACCTCATATCAGATGATGATACAGTTTCACTGGCAACACTCTGCACATCGCTACTCGGAGAGGCACAGGGAATGCTGCAATCAAGTGCGAAATGTAGAAAGTGCAATAAGTAACGATAATAGTAGAAAAATATATTTAATAACGCAGGACAGATTTAGTACTTCATTATTCTGCCTATACATTGTATGCCCTGTCTTTAACATAAAAACTCATAACTACAGAAGTACAAGGCGGGAAAAATACCTGTTGGTCTGGCAAGAAAGCAAGATGGCATGCTGCATTTCCCTATTCAGCATCCGAGAGCTCTTCCTCTGAGAATTCGGAAAAGGATCAAGAAAGTTTTAGCTGTGGTTTCAAGTCACGCGTTTGAATGTCACAAAAATCAAGAAATTTTGGGGATTAAAAGACATGATTTGACATAAAGTGAAAAATTGATTTCTTGTTCCCAAGAACAAAGACGCCAAAAACTTGTCTCCCACATAGTTTTTTGACTTTTCACGGGAATAGTCAGTTTTACCCTCATCAAATCTTCTTCCAAACAGAAAAGTATCATAAATATTCATCTCCAACAATGACAAAAATGCATTACTTCGGAAAAACTGGAAAATCTCATTTTTTTAGCTTTCAAGTTTTTGGGAAAACTCTCACACTTGTGAGAGTGTTTGGATGCAGGAGAGAGAAAAGTCAGTTTTTTGTGAGAAATTTGACAATGAAGCATTTCATTTGGTCACTAAAATAACTAAGAAACATATATTTTGATTGGCAGACTTGATAACAAATGTATCCGTGCAGTCATACCAATTTAGTGGAACCTGAGAATTACATTAGATGTTTTTTGTCACCACAAAAATGCAGCAGAGAAGAGTCATAATTCATAGCAGAGAAAGGAGACCAAATGTACTGGAGGAAAGTTCGGTATATTTTATTAAGTTACGGACAGGATGCATGAATGTCACTTGACAATAAGGTGGCAAGGCGACTGAATTGTGAATATATAGAAACCACCATGTAATTATGGTATTTCAAAGTAAGGTAATAAAATAAATAGACAAATATTTCTAATCATTTATCGTGAACCCTATACTTCTCTAAGTTTTAAAGTTGAATCCACTCAGAGCAACAACTCAGCGTTTTTGGAAGAACTTCAATCTTTAACATTATGCAATAATAATTATATTTCAGATGTAATGTATAATTTCTTAGTTCCGAACCTTACCGATTATAACAGAAAGCTGCATGTCAGTAATTAGAATTTAATTCTTTCAGTAGTAAGTCTTAATGACTAACATAAGATGATAAAAAAAGTATGCTAGTTATCCAGATCTCCACATATGAGACTGGGTCCTGTACTGTTTTGGGGAAAACAATGACAGCACCGGTGTAGATAGGGTGACCGTTTTATGTGATAAATTTGCAGCATTTTCAACTTCAAAATCATATAAACCTTTGCAAAACAAGTCATGTGGAATTTATTGGCCCATCTTGATCACATTTGGCAGTCATTATTGCAGTTACATGTACAAAATAAGTTGTAAGAGTGCACCCGTCTATGTACATGTATATCAATGTATGACAATATTTATTCTAGAGACAGTAATTACACGTGGCAACACTTAACGTGAATGTTACCAGCTAAGATGAAGTTGGCAATATGTTTGAAACGTTTCACACTTTCACCTTTACATATAAAAGAAAAAGGATAAAGACTTAAAAAACCATGCAAACTTTGTCACCTCAGTGTCTCACTTGGCTATATTGTTATAGAGACAAAATACCTTGATTTTGTGAGCCTTTCTTTCCTTTTGAGTCTTTTCATGATGTAGTTTCTCTGAACTAGCATGTACTCTCTTGAAATAGGTTGGATCTGAATATCTCTTCAAACAAGCTCCGGGTCCAGCATGGTCAAACCTGAAAATAAAGCATAGCTTGCTCTCAAGATAGCCGTAACAATCTCAACTAATAAACTAATAAACAGAACATAGTTATATCTTACTTGTCAAGCAAAAATAGACGAGGTGGTTCTCGACATTCCTCGTAGGAGTCCATAATGAATCGTGGCACGTCACAGCTGAGAAGTTGCTCATGTTCAACGTGTGTATTAGTGTGCCAGTCGGAACCTGAATCAAGTTGAATTGGCCTTAAAAGTTGATCAGCTCAAATAGTATTCGTGAATGTTAGATTATATACAAATTATACAATTACCTCGTTGGTAACTAAATGACTAAAAAAATAAACCGTAGGTATAAGCACACCTGGCAAGTATGCAAAATGTATGTGGCTTTTCTGCACTTGGATAGCCTTCTCGATTTGAGGAAGTGCTGTTTCTATACGTTGTACTCGAGCCATCATTCTGTGTCCTCTGGCAGATGTAGCAACAACTTGCTCATGCAAATCATGAAAAATCTCCGAGGCAAATCTACAATGATGAAAATTAACACTTTACCGGTCCGCACTTAGGCAGTGCAGTAAGAATGTACATATCTTAGATGCCAATTCGGAGCAGCTATACGTACGTGCATACACTTAAATCCTTCAACATAAAACTTGACAAAAACAGCTAAATCTGGACCTAACTCTCCACCAACAGCTCACTCAACTACTTAAAACCCCCTAAAAAGCATCATACACATTTGATGCCAGAAATGAGATGTGTTAAAACACATAATACAATAACACCTTTGGTAGTTCACCGACACGGTGCGGCAAAGATCACAAGTTCAATTAACTCCTGACAATAAAGCAAAAAAATTCTTGGAACTTCACTTGCTGTTGGAAAAGAAAAATGCACACACACAAAATGTAACTCCTTCATGCTTTAGAAATTACCATAACTGGAACTCTAGCAATTAAGGAAAAAACCGAAATCTAAACTCCAACTTCAACCACCCCCGATCCGAAACCCAATGCAACACCACATCTCTGAATCCAACCCAAAATCAACCAAAAAACACCAAATCCAACTCGATTCCACTCTCATCTCCACCGGAACCGCTCAAAAGCAACCACCTTCGGAAGAAAGGCAACGGAAGCAGGGCAAGGGCGACTCACCCGGCGAGATCCCCAAGTTGGCGGAGGATCCCTACGAGTCCCGACACGGAGACGCCGTCTAGGACGCCCTTGGGGTCCTCTCGTTTCGCGGCGGCGCGGTAGAGCTCGGGGTTGCCGAGCGCGTACTCATTCCGGACCTCCGCGCGCACCAGAGGCATTGGGATGGGAGGGTTTGGGGTCGTCGGCGTTGGGGTGGTGGTGGGTGTGGACTGTGTGTGAACTCAGGCGGAACTTTGGCTTGGCTTCCGGAGAAGGCACTTGTTGTTGTGGGAGGTTTCTTGCGGTTTGAGTCCCTGTGGATTTGGGAAATTGGAACAAAGTTGTTTGTTTGTTTTTTTAATAATCGACGGGGTAAATTTTAGTTATTAAGTCGTACCGTGTAACTGCACTCCACGGATCATAGGTTGTTATAGGTGTGGGGGATTAAAATCATATCTCTAACCCACCAAACTAGTCCCTAACCCAGTAATGATACATTTCTTGTGTAACGAGTGTTTTTTATTTGTCACCCAGAGAGAACTCCAAATCATCTTGCAGTGTGCACGAGAAGTGACATCAAGTGAAGCACACATGCGTGTTTTGATTAATATGAGGATAATTTTTTTCGCGGTGCTGTAATAAGTACGAAATGAACAATGACATGAGTATAAAATAGGTGTTTCTTAATTAAAAGATGATCGAATGAATCTAAATGAAATTGGAAAGAAATGATTGAAAGTGACCTAAAAGATTAGAACATTTCTAATGATTTCACATTGGTAAGAAAGACTGGAAAAATGTTATTCTTGTGTGTTGAATCATGATTCTTTTGTGTTCACATTTCTAAAGATTCTAGTATGTTCCAACTAATTTAGGATAACAATTTTGTTGTTGTTAAAAAAATAAAGTCTAAAATGCATATTTCATTTGATTCTTTGTTAAAAGATTGTTGGCTAAGTATAATATTCACAAGGATAACTCTTTATAAAGCGTAACTCTTTATAAAGCGTAAAGTTGATGTATAGTAACTTATTTTAGGATATCCACCCATTTGTGTAAAGGAGGAAGTGAACTTGAGGATGATACCTAACAGCTCATAACTTTGAGATTGATGAACGTACTTTGGATATTTACTTTGCAGGAAAAATGAAAATTGAGTAATGAAAATTGAGTAAGGAAAAATGATTTTTGTAACTAGACAGTGAGTAATGAAAATTGAAATAAAGAACCAGATTGGCTAATGATTTGCTATTTTGACTTGATTTTCCCCCTCTTTTTGTAGTATATAAAAAGCAGTCTTTGATATTTTTTATTTTCACTCTAATGCTTACGTAGGATATTATTATAACAAGTAGATTTACTTTCATGTATTTGATTTTAGGGCATCCCTTAACGCTGCTTTTTCAAGGTCGTGAACTACCGGTCATGGATGACCTTACCATTTCAACCTCTTAACGCTGGGTCATCTGAGGTTATGTTTGCCTGGGTCGTCGACCCGGGTGTTGAAACGCCCGAGTCGACGACCCAGTTGTCCGGGTCATCGACCCGGGTGTTGAAACGCCCGAGTCGACGACCCAGTTGTCCGGGTCATCCAACCGGACACGCCACGTGGCGCGTCCGGGTTGAATTTTATTTAATTTTTGTTTATTTTTTGTTTTGATTTTTTTAATTTTTTTTGTTTGAGTTTTTTTATAAATTTTTTTGAAAATTCGTTTTATAATTGTTTTGATTTTTTAGAATTTTTTTTAAAATTTTACCAAGATGGACCCCGAAATGATGTGGAAGAGAGAGGTAGGTTGTGTTGGGTTGTGGTTAAGAGGTGAATAGTGTAAGAAAGAGAAGAATGTGGGTTGAGGAAAGAGAAAACTGACGTGGAACAGAGAGAAAGTAGATTTTGAAGAGAGAGAGAGCTGATGACCGGGTTGTCCAGGTCATGGTTAGTGATGGTCTTAGATGGTGGGAAATGAACTGGAAACCTATCCGTAATGGTGATGCACGTAAATCATATATTCAACCCTATAAGATATGTAGGTCATGTTTTGAAAAGACGTGGGTTTGTTTCGCTAGTATTAAAAAATTAGGCGACCATGTTGCAAAACAGAACTTCGTTAACGTTAATTTTTTAAACATAAATAAAATATTTAAATGTCAGAAACACCCCCGCACGACCAGCTGCCACTTCGCTAGAGAGCGTGGACTTGAGAGGGGCAAATGTTGCAAATCATTCTTTCTACTGGACTACTTAAGTCTAGGGTTGTTCGTGGGGTGGGTTTGACCCGCCAACCCGCCCCACCCCGTCCCGCCCCACGTAGGATGGGTTGCGGTTGAAAATTTTCCTAGCTGTGACCCGTTAACCCGCCGGACTAAACGGGGCGGGTTGCGGTTAATGTGTTACCAACCCGTTAATCCGTTTATCTGTTACAAATATAATTATTAAAAAAATACATATTTATGTATTAAAATTTTTGTTATTTCATTAAACTTCTAACATTTCTTCTAAAATTAAAATTTTCCTACCCGCCACCCGTTAACCTGCCGGACTAAATGGGACGGGTAGCGGCCCAATTTTTTTTACCCGCCCCGCCCCGTTTGCAGCCCTAGGCACACCGAACTTGTTCTCACTATTTTCATCTGAGTCCCTCTTTCCTCGGAAATTAGCACATCATCCAAATTTTCCACTTTTTAGTTTGCAAACAAAATATTTAGATTCTCACAACCACGACAAATTTGGAAAGGCAAACACTGTTTAAACACTGTTTACGACTAATAAGCAACGATCCAAACACAGCTAAAAAATCCAGATACAAGCGATCTACTATTTAAGACAGAATCAAGTAAAACGAGATGGTTATATTTACAAAAACACCCAACTTTCCGCGAACATGTCGTTAACTCCTGCCTTGACTCCTATAACTTCTTGTGACAAAAACATGTGTTTCATCAAATACCAAAAAATGCCTTCGCAGCAGCACTAAAAAAGAAGAAAAACAAAACTCTTCAGATTCCCACGTCACTCCCTCATGATCTCATCCACCATTGTCTGACTTGTTTGTAGTGCAACACACACTGCACCAAACAAGCCGCCCATCCATTTTCAGATGTGATTCCATTCCTAGCAATTCAATGCCGCAATTAAAATTCTCCAAAAAATTCAAAGCACAAAAATGGCATTCATGGCTACGTGCATTTAGAGACCACAGTGTCTGCTGTCCATGAACCAACCTATTATGGTTTCAGGAGACAGTTTCACATGGCTCACCATTAACTATTGTTCCCAAAGACCCCACTCATTGGGTCACAGCCTTATTTATATGGTCTGAACTCTGAACCCACATCAGATATTTTGTTTATTACCCTTCCTCAAATGGTTAGGTTGGTGGGCAGTGACATATGCTTGTTGTCGCTTTGATTTATCCTCGAGGGTTTGTTGAACCACCATTTTCCTTATGATATCTTGGGTATCTCTGGATTCTTGATTTTGATTGCTGGGAAAGGGAGATTTTTATTTTTTATTTTTGGTTTCGTCATTGTCATTGGTTGGGGGCGGTGGTGTCACTGTTGTGGTGTCATGTTGGAACTCAAAATCTAATATTTCTATTGATTTTGGTGTTTGACGACCCCGTAGTCATGTGGAAGTTGGAGGTGGCTAAGCGGATCAAGTTAGCTCGAGTTCAGTTCACATCAGAATTAGTACGAGATTGTTCAAGTTCAGCTCGAAATAACTGTGCTCAATGTGGTGTCCGTCAACTAATCGAGTCAATCCTTAGCGAATCGGAGATCAAAAGAAAGAAAGGTAAAAACAGTAGTCAATCGATCATCCATGATTTGAAAAATAACACATGGTAAAAGGAACTATAAACATAATTAATGTTAGCATTTTTCAACACGATCGAAATCATAATTTTGTGACCCTCTTGGGTTTAATAAAAACAACATGGCAAGTAATTTCGCTTACATAATTTTCGATTACTCGATCTTCTGACCCACCCTCACTATTTGCTGGAATTTGACATTATTTATATTGATTTTGAAGTAACTTGTGAATGTCTTTGCAAGGTTAAATGAGTGGTGTCTGACTGTCTGAGGGCGAGGACTGTATTATGATGTTGGTTTAATTATTTCATTAAAGTCCTTAATCATGTTAATATCAGACTGTTCCTTCCAGTTTTTTTATTGCTACAATGATATATAGAATACAGTGCAATGATGACTGAATCAACTTTGAAACATGTCTCCAACTAATATTGTGATGAGAAAAGGACAGTAAGTGTGCAATCGAAGTTTCAAACAACTTCCTGGAAAATCATGGAAACACTTTTTGGGTGGTAAAAGTTAAAAAAAGCTTCCATCACGGAAAGCAATGGTTTGGTAAGTGAAAATAACTCGAAATCAATTACAGGCCGTATAAGTCATAATGGCATCAATGCTTGCTTTGGCTTAGATGTCACCCTAAACAAACTTAACTCACTAGAGTGGATGATTCCTTCCATGATGGTGAGGCCTTTCCTTCTTTAAGTTTTCCAATGTTTTTTTATTGTTGGTGTTGAGGTTGAGGCTATCATGTTGAGATCTTGCATTGCTTTTAAGTATAAACATTGGACCCGAGATAATGATGTGTTGTCTTGTTTTTTAATTTTGTTTTTGAAGTGGTTCAGGTATGCAAGGATACTAACAACTAGACAAAGTTCAAACATATGTTGTTTTCAATTGAAATGTTATGACAAGATATTTAGTAATAATTAAAGTGGTTGCTTGCACAAACAACTTGTAGTTGACTAAGCTTCATTCGCTTTTTAGAAAGAAATGTTTTTAATCTTTGAAATGAGAAGCAACGCATAATGTATTCCACGTTTTGCTGGATTTAGAAATAAGCATGAAAGCCACAAGAGTATGAACGCGTCTCTTTCATTTAAACGGCGACTATGAAGTTTAAAAGGTAAAGAAAAACACATTTTAGTTCTATCTTTATTGATTTGGCATTTGTAGTTTGTCTTAATTTCATTTTCAAACATTTAGTAACACATTTCCAAATTTCTACTCCTCCATGTAACCCACAAACAAATCAGTGTTAGTGCCTAGGAAACTGAGAAAAAATAGATTTTGTAGTTAAACAAAACCAGTGAAAAACATAAGCCAACGGAAAGTTGTTTCCTTTTTACCAAAATTCTGTTCTTTGTGCGTAACGCTAGAACTTCAGTAAATTTTTAATTCAGGTTGTTTATACACATCACTGAATTTGAGCAGAAACCTAAAAATGATTGGTTTTATTAATAAAATAAATTAGAAAATTAGAAATGTAGAAAACCAAACAAATTAGTAAAATTATTCGTTACAAATTGTTAAAAAACAATGTCAACATACATAATAGCTATTATTTTCCCTTGTTTTCCGAGGGAGAATTGGTGAGAATCTTATTCTATTTGTGTCATTTTACATGCTGGAAAGTAAGGAAAAGTTCTCCAACTTTTCATAATTCGGAAAATTGTTGGTCTAAGGAAAAATCTTTTACTTTCATGTTGATAATTGATGCACGAACTCTCATGAATTTTGAAGTTTGCAGTCTGCCATACTATCCATTGCGCATAATTTATGTACCAAATATGACATTTTAGTACATAAATTTGAAAATTAGTTTTCATGTGAAATCGTATTATTGTATTTATAAATAGGTATATTTATATATTGACAGATCATACCATAATCTGAAAGGAAAAACACTATTGCCATCACATTTCAATAAAAAAATGACTTAGAAAAATAAAGGCCGATCGTATTCAATGATATTTCTTTTTTATTATCAATTCATGTCTAAAATGCATGCCCATTAGACGCCGCATTTTGTTAACACATCGTCTGAAGATTGACAAATGTAGCTAAATTAAATGTCAAAATGTGGGTTGCCATTTATGTAAGCACCACAAATAGATAATAGTTGGACTCATCCCAGACAAATATCTTTTAATCTTAACCCAAAATAGGGCCCATTCAAGCCCACCCACAACCCAGTTTCTTCCCGGTCCAAAGTCCAAACAATTGTATAAAGACTTCAAGAGTGAAGACCTTAGACTTCTATAGTATGTTAGTAACCAGTAAGTCACTGTTAGGGTTGAGCTTCCGTCTGGGATCGGACCGAACTGGACCGAAGATCGAAATTTTTGGAAGTCTGAACCGAAGATCGGACCGAATAAATTCAGTTCGGTCCGGTGTGGTCCAAAACTCAAATTTAACCCTTAAAATTTCGGTCTTTGACCGGACTGAATCGAACCGGACCGGACCGAAGATCGAATTCCCGTGGTCTCCCGGACTGAAGACCGGACCGAATTTTGTTCACCCTGGTGACCATGACATAACTAATTAACCACTGTGCTAGCTCTAAAATCTAAACTGGGTTTCTTATTTGTCTGATAGTTAGACTTAAGTCTTTAGTTATTTTACTTTCACGCGCGTTATATCTTCACATGACGAAAACAAAGATCATTTGACAGAAAATGTGATTTAATATAAAAAATAAATCCTATTTTCATACACGTTGTAACTTCACATGACGAAAGAACATTTGAGAGGAGGGTGTGATACTGTGATCTAAATAAATATAAAAATAAATCACACTAGAACCTATTATCTGAAGAAAGTAAATTGTCAAAAAATAATAATTATATGAATATTGATATACCTTATCTGCAACACTCGTAATGGTTTCACCAAATGACCGAAATTCTCCTAAAGTACTACACTATCGTCATGGTCAATTCGTGAAATACGCGCAATTACTTAAACACTTCTAGATAACTCCGAAATTCATTTGGATAATATGTAATATTACCACCCAAAGTTTTTAAAGCTCCCACACGAAAGAAAGATAGCTTATTTATGATAGTGTATAAATAAACCATTTCCGAATAACTTTTACAATATGTATAAATCATAAAGGCACGATAATTTTTGTGCTAGATCACTTGAAAGTGAGAAGAATCAAAATAAATGCTATGAGTATACGACACCAATTAAATGTTTAGATTTCTAGAAGTAGTGATTCGAGTTAATTTTCTATCTAATGATTTTCGACGCGTGTTGCAACCTGAATTCGTGGTGTATTATCATCAGGGGTGGGGTTAGGATATCAAGTTAGAGGGACACGAATTACGTGATGTACACTTAATTAAGTAAAATTTAAAATTCAGAAAGATAAAATCTAATCGTTGTATACTTAATTATGCAACATGAAGCTTGTTCTCACTTCTCAGTCCAAAACTCAATAATGCACATTTGATGCTAGAAGATTGGATTTGGACAAATATTGGAACCACGAACAGTAACATACACACCACTCTCCCTTCCCACACCCGTACTCCATCCAACCCCTCCTTCGCCGCCGCCGTACCCGCACCATCACCATCCCCAAAACCCTAATCCTAAACCCCCAAAATGGGTCTCCATACTCTCCACGCCATCCCCAAACCCTCCATCCCGACCACCCCACGCCTCCCCTTCCTCCCCTCTCCCCTCCTCCGCTTCCCCTCCTCCGTCCTCCGCTCCCCCCTCCCCTGCCGTCGCCTCCTCCCAACCCTCGCCTCCACCTCTCCTCCTCCTCCTCCTCCTCCAACACCTCTCCCCGTCCTCTCCGGTAAGAGGACCGACATCAAGAAGATCCTCGTCCTCGGCGCCGGCCCCATCGTCATCGGGCAGGCCTGCGAGTTCGACTACTCGGGGACGCAAGCATGCAAGGCCCTCCGAGACGAGGGCTTCGACGTCGTCCTCATCAACTCCAACCCCGCCACCATCATGACCGACCCCGAAACCGCCTCCAAAACCTACGTCGCTCCTATGACCCCCGACCTCGTCGAGCAGGTCCTCCAACGGGAACGTCCCGACGCTATTCTCCCCACCATGGGAGGACAGACGGCGCTCAACCTCGCCGTCGCGCTTGCCGAGTCCGGCGCGCTGGCCAAATACGGGGTCGAGCTCATCGGAGCGAAGCTCGATGCTATAAAAAAAGCCGAGGATCGGGAGCTGTTTAAGAAGGCGATGGCTAATATCGGGGTCAAGACCCCGCCATCTGGGATAGGGACGACTATGGAGGAGTGCTTTGCGATTGCCGAGGAGATTGGGGAATTTCCGCTTATTATTAGGCCCGCGTTCACGCTCGGTGGGACCGGCGGTGGGATTGCGTATAATAAAGAGGAGTTTGAGAGTATCTGTAAGTCGGGGCTTGCGGCTAGCGTGACGTCTCAGGTGCTTGTGGAGAAGTCACTGTTGGGGTGGAAGGAGTATGAGTTGGAGGTTATGAGGGATTTGGCGGATAATGTGGTGATTATTTGCTCTATCGAGAATATTGATCCTATGGGTGTGCATACTGGGGATTCGATTACTGTTGCGCCGGCACAGACGTTGACTGATAAGGAGTACCAGCGGTTGAGGGATTACTCAGTTGCAATCATTAGGGAGATCGGTGTGGAATGCGGTGGGTCAAATGTGCAGTTTGCGGTGAATCCAGTGGATGGTGAGGTGATGGTTATTGAGATGAATCCCAGAGTTTCAAGGTCCTCTGCACTGGCATCGAAGGCTACAGGATTTCCGATAGCCAAGATGGCTGCAAAGTTGTCAGTTGGATATACCCTTGATCAGATTCCTAATGACATCACGAAGAAAACACCTGCAAGTTTCGAGCCGTCGATCGATTACGTGGTGACTAAAGTAAGAACTTTAAAACTTAACTGAGATGCTTGGGTATCATGTGTTGTTATTGTCCATTTGTAATCCTTGAAATTGTTTTACTTGATCTATTGCTGCTGAAAAGTGATGCAGGGCACATATTATGTTATTTTGCTGGTATAGATGTGCAAACATTCAGAAATTTTCAACTCTAAACATCTCAAAGTGTTTCTACATACCATGATATGAGACCATTTGGATATAATCTTATAAATGGCTTCTTTGGTCTCAGCTGCTAACTCTTTGGTTAGATACCAATATCAATGTTCATGTTCTTGTTCATGGTTATCTGCTATTTTCTTTTGCAGACATGCTATTTTATGGCCTAGCCACTTTCTTGATTGATAGAAAGTTAGAAACCTTATTCTCAGAGGGATTTTTTTGATGTGCAGATTCCTCGGTTTGCATTTGAAAAATTCCCAGGCTCTCAACCAATATTGACTACACAAATGAAGTCTGTTGGTGAAGCAATGGCATTAGGCAGAACATTCCAAGAGTCCTTCCAAAAAGCAGTTCGATCTTTGGAATGTGGTTATTCTGGCTGGGGTTGTGCAAAAGTTAAGGAGTTAGATATGGACTGGGACCAACTAAAGTACAGCATCCGTGTACCTAACCCAGAACGCATTCATGCAGTTTATGCAGCAATGAAGAAAGGGATGAAGGTTGAAGAAATCCATGAGTTGAGTTACATTGACAGGTGGTTTCTTTTGCAACTCAAAGAGCTGATTGATGTTGAACAATTCCTATCGTCCACGGTTCTATCTCAACTATCAAAAGAGGACTTTCTTGAGGTAAAAAGAAGAGGATTCAGTGACAAACAGGTTGCATATGCAACTGGCTCTAATGAGAAAGAAGTGCGATCAAGACGGTTATCACTTGGTGTTATTCCTGCATTCAAGAGGGTTGATACATGTGCAGCTGAATTCGAAGCAAATACGCCGTACATGTACTCATCATATGATTTTGAATGTGAATCGGCACCTACGAAAAGTAAAAAAGTTCTCATCCTTGGTGGCGGTCCCAACCGCATTGGACAGGGGATTGAGTTTGACTACTGTTGTTGCCATGCCTCATTTGCCCTTCGGCAGGTTTGTCCTTTTACTGCTTCTGTTATATTTATGGACATCCATTTTCGTCTCCAAATTTCCAAAATCACTTCACATCCTAACAAAAAAATGCATTCTTTATAATAAAAATGTGTATTTTTTGTATCGAAGAAAAATACCATGCCAAAAAGCCGACAATCAGGTTCAAATTATTCATACTCCTACATGCCATTTGTGAAAGGTACTATTCACTGTGTTTTTATCTAAGAAGGAATGGATAAATGAATAAGTTCTCTTTATTAACCTTTGGTGTGAGTAGAATCTTTTTACTCACCACTTATAGAATTCTTAAAGGCTGTTAGACTGTTTGAATCACAAAACTATTTGTATGTGCGAAAGGGAAGGTTCTAGAGATTGTGGTTTTTGTGTTCTATATTCTAGCCATAGAAGGAAACAATAGGTAATTTTTCAGGAAAAATCAGGAAGTATTTCCATGCAATCTGCTGTTACCTAAAATATTGTCCAACAATTGACTGTTGTATAGTAATCATGATTTCTTTATCAGGCGGGATATGAGACAATCATGATGAACTCAAATCCAGAGACAGTTTCCACAGACTATGACACAAGTGACAGATTGTACTTTGAGCCTTTGACTATTGAGGACGTCTTGAATGTTATTGACTTGGAGCGTCCTGACGGTATAATTGTTCAATTTGGAGGGCAAACTCCTTTGCAGCTTGCTTTACCCATACAGTATTACCTTGAAGAGCAAAAACTCTCTTCATCTACTGGAGTTGGTCATGTAAAAATATGGGGGACATCACCTGATTCCATAGATGCAGCTGAAGATAGGGAGCGCTTCAACACAATTCTTAATGAGCTCAATATCCAACAACCAAAGGGAGGGATAGCCAAAAGTGAAGCTGATGCTTTGTCGATTGCAGCAGATATTGGTTACCCAGTTGTAGTCCGCCCTTCCTATGTACTAGGTGGGCGAGCAATGGAGATTGTTTACACTGATGACAGACTTATCCAGTACCTTGAAAATGCTGTTCAGGTAGACCCTGAGCGCCCTGTCTTGATTGACAGTTACCTTTTAGATGCAGTGGAGATTGATGTGGACGCACTGACTGACTCAAGGGGTTCAGTTGTGATTGGTGGAATCATGGAGCATATTGAGCAGGCTGGAGTCCATTCTGGTGATTCAGCTTGTTCACTTCCAACCAAGTCTGTTGCACATCATGCCTTGGAGAAAATCCGAGCATGGACGACCAAGCTCGCCAAGCGGCTTAACGTATGTGGCCTCATGAATTGCCAGTATGCCATCACACCTTCTGGAGAAGTATATCTTCTCGAGGCAAATCCTCGTGCTTCTCGGACTGTTCCTTTCGTATCGAAAGCCATTGGACACCCTTTGGCAAAATATGCCTCTCTAGTAATGTCAGGGATGACTCTTGAAGATATTGATTTCATGACAGAAGTTGTCCCTAGCCATTTTTCAGTTAAAGAGGCAGTCTTGCCCTTTGAGAAATTTCAGGGTTGTGATGTGCTTCTTGGTCCAGAAATGCGCAGCACTGGTGAAGTCATGGGAATTGATTTTGATTTTTCAGTTGCTTTTGCAAAGGCACAGATTGCAGCTGGTCAGAAACTCCCTCTCAGTGGTACAGTATTCATCAGCCTCAATGACTTGACGAAGAAACACCTTGCCTCAATTGCTCAAGGGTTTCAAGGCCTTGGATTCAAATTGACTGCAACCTCAGGAACAGCTCGGGTGCTTGAGTTGGAGGGTATACCCGTGGAGTGTGTGCTGAAAATGCACGAGGGTCGACCTCATGCTGGAGATATGTTAGCCAATGGCGACATCCAGGTGATGGTAATAACTAGTTCAGGGGACGAACTGGACCAGATCGATGGGAGGTTCTTAAGAAGAATGGCCCTTTCTTATAAGATTCCGATAATAACAACAGTTGCCGGTGCTCTAGCTAGTTTGGAAGCCATAAAAAGCATGAAACATAGCCCTGTCAAAATGTTTGCTTTACAGGATTTCTTCCACGACAACGTGCAGAGCAAGAAGCTGCAACCTACATCAACAAACTCATAAATTGCCCATCATTAATGTCGAATTGTACCAGCCCTTTTATTCTTCTTATCTTATCTGTAGCTCAGGCTCCAGTTCTATTAACCATCCATGGGTCCATTTTTGTTTTGAGAACTGTATTCCATCTTAAGAATCATATGTTGTTTTCACCCCTAATTTCCCTCAGTACCTGTGAAAAATCTCCAATCCTTCTCACTCTGGTTGGTGCTTTTGTTTTCTGCAATTTTTTTCTTAAATCTCACCAGCTGCAATGTTGACTAAAAAAAAGATGTCTTTAAATTCTGCGCGACCATAGGCAGAGGTTAATGGAGTATAACTGGCTGGAAGTCGAAACGAAATTATTTAAGCCTCATTACTCATGACCATCCTACCTAAACAAAACCAACCTCAACCAAACAAAGCTCTCAACCACCCAACAGCTGAGGGAAATCTGATAACCTATAGCAGATATCACAGTCCACAAACATCCACGGAATACAAAGTAAACCCGAAATATCAAGACAGCATTTCCTGGAAGATCCACATTCCCCCACGTTGAACTCATATTCAGTAACTCTACCTGCAAGTCCGCTCTGTCTTCCCTACAATCTGGCTTCTCTTCAATACTTTCCTCCTGTTTTCTTTACAATTGTTGGTCAAAATCAACAATTCTGCCGTCAAATCTACCACGATGACACAACAACCTTGGGAGGTCAGACCGACTTCAGTAGAGGTCTTGGCTTGTAAGAAGAACGTTTCACATGTTTTACGCACCTTTTTTCATTACAAAAAGTCGTCCGAAAATGGTGTTTCAAGAACAAGTATTTGAAATCGGCGCAAATGTAACAAAAACAATAAGAGTGATCTAAATATGACTAAAGAGGAGATTTGTTGACCATTTGACTAGTATAACAAAGATAAAAATATCGGTGCTTTTTTCCCCACAAAAACGAAGAAAGCCAATGGTCGGCATAAAGAGTAGAACCACGGCCACCTCTAAGTATTTGACATGACATGCAAATTAAAGCTACAAATGAAACAACCCACATTTTAAAGTCAACTTCAAAGTGGCAAGTTCATATTATCACTTCACCACCAAAGAGCCTTTTGGGTAGGAATTTGGAGAAAGTAGTGCGGCATTTCCCTCTCCGAAAGAACGTGCAGGGGACCGAAAGGATTGGCTCCATCGCGTGGTACTCCCACTCTATATGTACGTTATCGCTTCTATCCTAACTTTCTAAAGTTGAGACAATGACCTCCAAAAGTATAATGTGTGATGGGTTTTGGATTGGATTTACATTACAACCGCATTGGAGGAGTCTTAAAGTTTTGTTTGTATCCATTATCCAACATCAAGTTTAATGGTATGCTATAATAAATTTAAATAGAATTGTAATAAATTTAGGAGTAAATTTTGATCAAAGGCGCTTTAAAGTGTAATACTCATCAATACCCTTAGTGGGTATGATTTAAAATCACTTTGGTGCACTGAACTATTAACTTCCATCAATTTAGAGTTCTCAATTATGGTTGAAAATTACTTCATAACAAACTCATTTGTTTGTGTATTGAATCAAGTACGTATTGAATCAATGAGATAATTCAGGACATTAGAGATTTTGATCATAATTAGGTGCATACCGACAAAAAATATCTTCAGTACGTGTGTTTCACCACAATAGTAATTGTGATCGTGTTTGGTTGGTTAACCCCCTTCAATGGTTTAGTGACTCTTTTTTTCTCCTGAAAATTGAAATATCTATGGGTGACTTCCACCTAGGTGAGGTGAGGAAGGTAAAAGCATGTGAGGTGATATTCAGAAATTTGTTCACTGTCAGTGCATTTATGCTCGTTGTATGCATCTGGAGATGCATCACATTCTGAGGTAGCTCGTGTGTTTGACTTTTCTGGAAAGAAACTAATTTGACTTGATGAGCAACTCTGGTATGTCTACACAAAATGAGCATCTCTGTGGAATTATGACGTCAGACACCAAAGGGGCAGCAATAAAACTAGTGACAAAGAACCAGTTCTTTTTTCCAGTTGGCGAACCTCCCTTATCTTTGTATTAGATCATCCTTATCGGGGGGGGGGGGGGGTACGTGTTGGATGTTGATTTTTTTAAACATTAAAATATGTTAAAAATTATTTTAAATTGTTTTTTAAATTATTATTTTATGAAAAATTGTTTTTTATTTGTTTATATTTTTTAAAAAATAATTTAATATTTTTTTGTGTTTTTCGTAAAAATGATTCCCAAATGACGTGGATAACAGAGAATGTAGGACGTTTAGTTGTTTTTTGATGTGGTTAAAGAAATTTTGAGGGGATTGATTTGTACTGACGTGACAGAGAGAAAAGCTGATGTGGCTGAGAGAGAACATGATGCCTGAGAAGTGCCGGGCGCGGTTAACGGTGGTCTTATAGAACCTTAGCTTCTTTATTTTTAGTAATATTTCTCTGGTGGAAAGACAGACTTTTAAATTGCTTAGTAAAATAGTTGTCGTTTGTTGATTATTCTGAAGTAGTGGAATTAGCTCTTCCTTTGATGTGATAATTAATCATTTCTCAAATTTTTGATTTTTGTAATGAAATGACTTGGATTTTGCCTGTACTATAAGATCAAAATTTGAGTTCAATACTGAGTGCACTTCTCTCTGCTATCGGAAAAGATGCGTGTAGAACTTCTTTAGTATGCCTAAACATCTACATCCACAGGAGCCGTAGAAAAGGAGAAGAACTCAACCAAATTCCAAGATCTTTAACTTCCATCAATTCTACTTGGTCATCTGGATCAAGTCTACCGTTTCGCCATCGGTTGAACGAAACCAAGTCGACGGTAGTTGCCTGGCGATTCTCTTGAACTTGAAGAATGATTTACTGTTCCCAAAACAATCGACCGAAATCTGAACGTAACAAGTTTTCATTAAGGATGCTTTGAGCATTCTTAAGTTATTTATGTTTACCCTAAACTTCTAATATAAATAGGTAAGTTGCTTAGAAACCTATTATTGTTTAAATCTTGAGAGAAAAAAGAGCCACTAAAGTTGAGAGGTAGGTTTAACCACCTACTCCTTAGGGTTTTGGATTGGAGAAAAATCCTATTGTTGGAGGATCATCGAAAAGGCAATCCAGTGTAGCAAGTCATATCTGGTTCTATTCTTCTTGTACTCAAACCATTATCTGAGTGAAGTTTGACTCGTCTCCGTTGCTGTGGTCTTTTCCAATTAGGTTTACATGTAAATTCGGTATCGTGTTTGTTTGTGTTTGTTTGATTGCTGGTGAAATTGTCAGATGCATGTTAGGTGTTCGATGAATTGGTTAGTTTGAATTTTATAGATTTTATTTATTATTCCGCGTACAAAAACCGCGCTAAAAATCTAACACGTTAATATATGCACAAAACTTTTTATTACAAACAAAGAGACATTACCAGCGAGACCAACTCAATTAGCACATCTTGTATCAAATCAACATCCTACTAAAACACGTCTTATCCTGAGATTTAGTTAAACTGAGATACAAAAATCTTCCGAAAAACAACACACACATTGATACCGGAAGTTACAAGAATATTTTCTCTTAATTACTCTCATCAAACACAACGAACATTTGAAACCTCGGAGATGCTCTCCAAACGTGGCCTCCAAAGGCCCCCTCTCCCTCTCTGCCTTCGCCGCTCCTCCTCCGACCACCGTTGTGGCACGAGAAGGCTCGTGGTCTCCGAACACGCATCGGAATCGACCACGGCAGCTCTCTTCACCGTCCTCTTCCTCTCGACCCCCGAACTTACAACCGGCACGAGGAAGTAAATCTTCCCCTTCTTCAGCTCCGCCTCGGGAACCAACACGGTGGTGGTCTTACTACCGCCACCGGCCTTCTCGAAGGAAGTCGACGGCAGCTTTCGTAGAACATGTTTTGGATATGCTCGGGTGACGTCGGATGCAGTGACGGTGTGGGTGATCTCTTCCACGTGGCCGTTTGGGTGGACTACTCTGATCACGTCCAAGGCTCCGAATGGGATTATGCATGCGATGCAACATCTGAGTGTTTCTCTCATTGCACCAATGCTTGTTTCTTTCTTGGCCTCTCTCACTCTCTCTCTCTCTCTATTTTTTTGTTGGAGAGAGGTGGTGAATGTGTTGGGGAATTTAAGGAGAGTGTTGTTGGTGGAGAAAGATGGGTGACTTGGAAAATGTGACGTGGGGTTCACTTTGTTTTGTTTGTACAAGGATTTAGTTCTTGATTATCTTCCATGTAATTGAGAATATCACACACATCCTCAAAGATTTCAAAATATGTTAGACATAACATGCACGTTCCATGCAGGGGGAGTTAACTTGAATTACTGGTACCCTTTTTAGTTCCATGTATAATTTTGACATTGATCAGAGTAGATTAAACATTATATTATCAGGCTTGGATGCTTTAATTCATTATCTTGGTAGTTCAATGAGCATGAGAAGAGAACTCGATCTGAGATGATAACAACAACGTATAAATGATTGGGTTATTTGCTTGGGTGTACTTCTGCGGATGCGTAATTAGGAGGGTATTTGTGATATTATGTATATCGAAGAGTATTAGTGATATTTTGAATAATTAGAGAATAACTATAAAATTGTTCGTGTGTATATAATATTGTTGAATTGAGGGTTGGTGGAAGAGGTGGGGTTTATATTGGGGTGATGAGATCTGCTATGAATCTGTGGTTATGGTGGTAGAGGTGATTTTCTCCTCTACTTCCACTAACGACATGTGGATAATGATGGGTAAGAACAGAAGAGAGCCGGAATATGTTGGTGAGTTGATTGTTCCAGGAAAATCACATTAGATATTACTTATTACCACCAACCAATGATGGAGCAATTTGGAACATTTGTACGTATTCAGATGGATAGAACAGTCCCCACTTTACAAAGTAGATTCTTGATGTCGTACGAAATTCATCTTCTTTGTAAACCTGACCTTTTGATTAAGCTTTTGGAAAAAAGAGACTTTTCGTGTTGCGTCGTCTACAGATGAGCCCGAAGGTCAGACGCTTTTCCACGAAAATGAAATTATACCCGACGCATGTCATATATGTAGTGATTTGAGCATAAACGGTCTAATACGTAACAAAGCCTTCAAATTAGTTTAACGTACTTGCTCGTTTCTTCGAAAGTTCGAATGGTATAAAGTAGGAGAGAACTACAATCTTAAAACTACTTTAACGCGGTTGCTGGCATTCTTCCTTGGATCTGAAAGACACGTTGGCGAAGATAATGTCGAATTAAACACGTTGGTAAAGACTATGCTTCCAAAGTCTGATTATCTGTGGGAATACTTCGCAGCTCTCATGCGTATATATACGAACGGGAATGACAAAAGCAGAGAATAAAGGAGGGGAATTGCCGGATACGATTTGATTCTCTGCCTTCATGTACTTAAAAATCCACATTAATTCCAATATATTATTTGTTCCTTCAGCTGTTTGAAAGCGAAAGAACACAAACAAACAAACAAACCAACTTTTCTTTTCTTTTCTTTCTCTCTCTCATATATGAAATGAAGCCATGTGGGTGTTGCTATACTTGTGAAAAGGACGACGCACTGACTACATTTTTCTCTACTTTTCCTGGTGACATATAGTTGGCCAAATTGACTTCGGATAGAATATGAGCCATGACCACGAGGGCTCCCTGACAGCAAGGTGACGAGGCTCAATTGAGTCAATTCTATTCCTTGTGAATTCGAATTCTAAGGCTGTCGGTGAGCAATTTGGGTATTGTCAATTACGCAAGTTTGACGCCATCTTTAGTCCTAGCCCTCTCCAAGGGCCATAATATTAAGGAAAAGGCTAGACGGGTTCATTTTTGGGCTCCAAATTGAGCTCCAATCTCTCATCACGTGGGCTCCAAATTGAGCTCCAATCTTCTTTACCATCAGCTCCCCAATTTATATCAAATTAGCTTCAAACCAAAAATCCCTCGTATGCACCATATTATTCCCTCACATGCAAACCACGTTCTCTTCTTATTTTTTGTTGGGTTGGCGAACAAAGAAGGGGGGAGGGGGTTGTTAATGGCATTAATAGCTAACATTGGGATTTTTCAACTCTCTCATCGAGAAGACTTATTCCACCCACAGATAAATAGTAAAGAAAGAGCGGAGGCATTGATTTTTTTGCCACCGAAAAACCTTTTTTTCTTTCATAGCAATTAGAGACGAGAAGACCCTCGAATTTCACCAATTTCTCAAATTTTAGTGGTCAGTTTCCACGCGGAATTGTATCACAGATTCACAGGATGGAGCTTTCTTTTAAGATGTTAGAGATGACTTTTTTCCTTCCAAAGATGAATAATATATATATAGGATTAAGATCTAACGAGCTTAGGGTTCATCTTATTTCTTTAAACTCCTTACAAATTCACTATTAAATTTAATTACAATTAATCTACAATTAATATCCTCCGTTTGATCATTTTATTAGCATAACCGAAATATCCTTAATCTACCTTATAATTTAAGATGATATATATAAGCATCAAAAGCTCAAATGACACGGATATTTTCCTCGCATCTTAAATGAATTACAGTGAATATGGCAATATAAAAGTTAATTGTCATAAATCTAGTGAACCTTGATTCTTCAACATTTAAAAACATGAAAACCAAGCTTTTTTTATTAAAACATTTCAGAAGTATAATCCAAGCCATGTCAGTTGGTTTCCAAATATTTCGGAAGTTCCAGGTACACGCTATAGTTGGTTTCATAAACTACCCAATAGTTGCGTCCTAACATTTGATGTTGGAGAAAGAAGCAAATGATTTGCGCACTGATGCATTACACTACCATGCAGTTCTCAATCATACACTCTTTTACTAAAAAAACTTCCAAAATACCATGTCTTTTCATATTATGGAAGCAGGCTACTAACTGCAGCTGCTTCATCCTTAGAAAAGGGCAAGGAGTGGCTTTTACCAGTGCAAAAGATAGAGTTGCGAGGCCAATCATACATCAGTTTATCATAGAAGGCTTAAGGCTACTTCAAAATGAAATAGATACTAATTGTTTGAAATTATTTTTGCTTTGTTGTGGCATATTAAGCTTACCATTTAGATGAGTATTCAAGAAGCAACCTAAAATTACTGACAGCATATTATTTGAAGTTTATTTCAACAAATTCAGAAGGTTTTTTCTTTTGAACTTGGGGAATCCTGGGGATCTACCCCTTCTGTTGCCGCCACCATTTCGAAAGGATGGGCTCCAATTCCAAACTTAGGATAACAATATATGCCTCTCTACCTGTCACTGGTAAATGCCCAGGCTGGCAAGTGGAGATCGAAACCAGGATGGGAAGCATGCTGTGCCCTTAAGGGATTTATTTCCTATTGTTATTGCTTAAAAAATGCATTCCTAAGTTCCTAACACGATGAACAGCCTAACACAGTGTGGATCTAACATGCTACTAAGCTAACAAGTGAAATCAGCATTGATACGACAGATCTCAGCTTCCTGTAGATGTAGGTATTGCAATTTTAGGTTCCTGTGACATGTTTTCCAATTGAAGGTTGAATCAGACGAGCTTGCGTCTGAATTCTGCGTCTGAGTATACATGCCACGTAACGAAATTTTGCCCAGATTTAACGTTTGACCAGGATGGAATTTGTACTGGGCATCAAGAAATGTATCATATCCAAGTTGAAGTATGGCCCTGTGCTCAAGCTCACTACCACGTATTCAAGACTTTAGACTTGTCAATGTGATACTGAACTTCATTTCACATCCAGAGTTTCAGTGCATTTATTTTATTGGTTGAAAAGTTTCATTGCATTATAATTTATAAGGGATGGCCTTCTCTTTGTTGCTGAATCACCTATGACCTATGTGTATGTTAATGGTCCGAGGCCTAAAATCTATTTTAAAGGGGTTTTAAGAGTCTTTTTAATGATTTGGTGTTCTAATTATTGCACTTTTTTTATTCAAGAACAAAAACAATTGTTTCCCCCCTCCAAGGGCAAAAGTTGTATAAAGTTGTAAAGTGCATAGAGATATTAAGAAAACCAACTGCAATTATAAATTGATTAATGTTTTTGAAGTTATAACTCATTGTTGAAGCCTTATGAAAAATATAAGGTATTTCATAATCGAAATAATTTAGACTACATGAACATAAACTTTTAAGGTCGGTCTCAGCAAAGAGTGTACTCACAGTCAAGCAAGCGGGGAAGGATCTCTTGGCAACTAGGTCGAACCTCAGGCTCGGCCCAACAATCTGCAGCAGAGAAGAGAGCATGACTGAAATAATTAAGCTTGAGTATAACACTAAAAAAGAAGGTTTGAATGTGCTATGCCTGCAATTAACTTGCTCAAAGGGCCTTCGGGAATTTCCAGTCGAGTTCCTTCATTGGCAACAGCATAGACAACCTGTGGACAAACAACAGTAACATTACAACATGACATCTTCTAATACCTTCCAAATTCTGTATGAGATGAAGCTTACTTGAACTGGTGTTATACCCTCCCATGGCCTACTGAGAGTGCATAGTTCCCACATAATTACTCCTAAACTGAAAATATCACATTTTTCAGTAAATGGCTCATTTCTTATAAGCTCCGGAGCCATCCATTCTGGAGTTCCAGCTGATGAATTATCTCTCAGTGGCCCATTTGACATAATCTGTGAGAGACCAAAATCACATATCTTGACTGTCCAATGCTTGTCCACAAGACAGTTCGCGCTTTTCAAATCCCGGTGAATTATTTTCATTCTGTGTATACACATCAATCCCCTACACCATAAAATCTCTGAGTAATAGGAATAAATCATAGGGAAGTAGGGAACACTCAGATAAATAATTTAGTTTATGGTTGATAAGTAGCACATTTTTTTGGCTATATGATAAGGAATGCTATAATGATGGAAGTCAAATGCTTGCAAATTGCAATGCAAAAAGACGTTGGAATAAATTAAGATCGTTTATGAGAACATATTTTCTTATGACCGAAAATACCACTGTATACAGAAAATATTTGTATTAGCTAAGTTTGGTTCAAATCCAATTAAAATCCCAACTCCTGAAGTTCCTGTACACTCAACAAAGAGTCTGAACATATGTATCCAAAGAGTCTAAAAACATCAGCCACAAACTTTGCATCACCAGACACAGAGAGAATACTAAAAATTGCAAATGCTCAGAGTGTGAAACTCTATCCAAATGACTTGAATTTCAGTATGCAAGCAATTGAAATGGTATAGACTAAGATCCACAAATGACAGAGTGTGAGAACACTACTACGAAAAATCGAACTATCTGGATTTTTATCTAGTTCATTGTTTTTGCAAGCGTTAGACGTGAACCGAGAAATCATGTTCCTCTTGGCGAGCAGTATATTTTAAAATTTAAAGACTGGTCGATGTTTCCTCTTGACAATAAAACATCTGTTTCAAACCTTTCATGTTATTTGATCTTTTTCTTCATGTTATATAATTACAACATACAAATTGCCTAATAATTATCCGCTATGGGCATACAAGATGACAGAAATCAGCTACATACAAAAGGACATATGTAATATGAATTCTCTGTTGTTGGAATGTTAGTCTTTGCTGGTCTTAGAAGATGTGAATCACGAAGAAGAGCATCAATATACCTTAAATCTATATCCAGTGATGTATAAATTAGGTTCCACCTGAAATAAAAGGGAAAACGAAGAAGAAAAGGTAGAATGACAATGAAGTTGTAAAATGCCTATAATTCAAATTTCAATTGACCATTCAAAGTTTCCCACTCGAAATATAAATGGAACTTCTGTGCCAACTCACTAATCTGACTTCGTGCTTTGATTGCAAATGTAAGATAAACAAACAATGTCAAACCTCACACCACAAAATATAATTGTAAGACGAGTCTAGAAATGAAATAAGCCAAGGAAACGGAAATGCAATATAGATTAGAGATGTATACAACTACTATCAAGAATATTCAAGTCCTAATTCCAATGGAGCACAAGAGAGAAATAGAAGGGGGGGGGGGGGGGGGGGTGAAGTTAATTACCTGCAAATATCCTGGAGAATCTTAATTCTTTTGCGCCAACTTATCTTCTTTTTCTGACCACTTATATGTATCAAGTAATATAATGATCCCATCTCCATGTATTCAGTAACCATTGAAAGATGAGGTGGTCTCATACACGCTCCAAGAAATAAGATGACTGTGAAATACAATGATCAGAAAGTTATAAAATTAGATCAGAAATCAGACAAAAATCTTAATAATTTGTCAAATCATTCTTTTGCTCTCTTAGATACAGTACATCTTCTGATTCCATAATTTGGGATAGAATGTTACTTTTGTTGCAAATTATCTTAAAATATTCCAATTCGTTTCATACAAGCCTGCCATCTTGGTTAGCCCGATTCAGACAAATTATTGTGCTTAAGACACATTTCAAATTCAACACTGAAGCTTATATTATATAATCTATATATATATATATATATGATGTTACGTGTTAGAATGACGCTTGGCCTTAATTTAGTTCCGAAAAGGTCTTTTCCTCTTATTTACAAAGTCACATTCTTCTTTAGTAAAGATGTACACTAGTTTGATGGACATATATGCTTGTTTAGAAATAGACACTTCAAACGCAAAGATGACACCAAAAGTCATTTTGATATCTCCTACGATTTACTAACAAGGAATGTTAGAATTACATCATTTTTTATCCCTAAGTATAACCCACATGTTAGCCCTAATTTGGCTGTTAGACACATGACCATACAGTTGGATCGTAACAAGTGACAAAAAACAAGTGACCTTACTTGTAATACAATAAGCCCAAATGAAAAAATATGTAATAAGCCCCAAAATGCAATCTGTAGGCTTTCATCCAGCAAGTTAAGGATTCTAAAAATTTGAGCTTTATGTTGCACCATCACCAAAATGTTTGGGACCTACTTCCTTATTCCTAGCAAACCATAGCCAATGGTTCCCCATTGATATGCCTCCTTTAATTTATTTATTTCTACATTCCTTTTTCATTTCCACTTCCATGAGAGTTTTTTTTTTTTTTTTTTGATTTGGCCCGTCAAGCCTATCACAACCCTCTATTTATTTTTATATTCCTATAGACGATTATCTCACTTCAGGGGAGTTATTTGGCTTCAACATACCACAATGGCTTCATCATTAACCACGATTTCTGAAGAAGCACCCAGAATGATAGAGACCATCATAAACCATAACTAAGTAATAAATAAAATAAGATTTGGGTCTTGTCTATTTCCTTTAGCTTCCACCAACAGTTTGTGATGGATATATAATATCAATAGCTTTCGCAATGGTTTCTAAGCTATTTGTTGCTTGGGACTTTCCAAAACAGCAATAGTAGTCATAAGATAATTGATTAATCTCATTAGTCTCTCATATAAAAACCTATTGGCTCCTGCACTCTCATTACATCATCATCTCAAATATCTAAGTGGGATTTAAATAACTGTCAAATGGTAATCATGAAAAGGTCAAAGAAAACCTCCAGAATGTTTGTATCATTCATGTTGGATTTTCTTTTAATCATTGCAGCTTAAGAAACACATGGTTCTTATTGCTTAGTTGGAGTGTTTTGGACTGTTCTACTTATCTAGGTTTCCATCAAGCTTGAGAGCTAGAGATCATTGAACACTCATGAAGCAACGACAATAATTTTCTTATATTTTATGTTCACGAGTCATGACGTTATAACTTCTAGAACCATCTTCCATATGTACTAAGATCTTAAAGAGCCATGTAGTTTGAAAGATCATTCTAAACAATTCTCGGTATAGAAGCAGCAAAGCCCTTAACGCTTACGTACTGCCTCAAACAAGTTGTGTTGGTAGCTCCTAACAAGTTCCCAAAATCAGAATCAAAATCATCCTACTACTATCTTGTATTAGTCGCTCTCACAATCCAATCAATCAAAACTTTCTTGTTATTACCTGGTCAAACCACAAGCTTAATATGACAATTCAGCCACTATTACATTATTTCGAGTTGTTTCTCCTTTAACATTTCTTCATGATCCAAAACAGATTGTAACATTGAAGATGTTTTTTTATACTCAAAGAAAGCTAATGCTTGTATGTTTTTTCAGAGTTATATGCATGTACAACATTTCACAATATGATCTAACAAGAGTTGTGCCATTTAGAAGGATATGAGTCAACAAAATAAGCTTTATCAGGGAAACACGTAAGTTCCTTTCTGACTGGGGATCACAATCCTTTCTGACAGATATGCTTGGCTTAATTACCATATTTGATGTGTAACAATAATTCGGTTTGCCTAGCATTCATTATTTACAAGAAGAGGTAACCAACATGTTTTCTCCCATCTTCTACATTTTCTCTCATTCATCCATGTCTTTTGAGATAAGTAGAAAAATTGAATTTGACACCTTACCTCTGCTAAATCTGGGTATAACACTATACATTTAAGTAGATGATAGAAATGACAAAATGAGAACCATGGGTTACAGGGATGGACAAATATAATCTCTTCAATGCAAACGTTTGAATGTCCTTTCATGTGCAACATAACAGGTTTTTATCTGAGCAGCATATAAATTTATATTGCAGAAAGATGGTATGAAAAAGGTAACTTTGTCAAGATAATTACCATTTGGGTGTCGAAGACGGCTGGAAGAAAGAAAAAAATGGAACCAAGTTAGACTATGTTATATTCAGATTACTCTGTTCCAAACAAGGATAAATCACCTTAGTATTGATATCTCATTGCAGAAATCATCCACGTTCTCAGTTGTCAGATCCTGCTCTAAGAAAACTTTGATGGCAACATCTGTACCGTTCCATATCCCACGGAAAACTTCTCCAAAAAATCCTATAGATAATAAACATATCAAGTACATATTTAGAGCACTTTCTCTATTCAAACAAACATTGTATATACTTTCATGATGAACCTCATATCCAATATATCACTGCACTAAGCTCTGTGAAAGTGCATGTGTACAACTTATGTTGCATTGGAGTGTAGTGGTTTACTAGTGCATTAATTAAGGTGCATTTTTATCAAATGACCAAGGGTGTAACCAAAAAATGTCAACAGTGCATAAATTTCTAAAATATTTTATAACAATAACTTCATTTTACAATTACAACATTGTTTCTAGAACAGTTTTTTAGGTTTTTATGTCACTTTAGTTACAACTTTTTTTTATAAATTCTGAACCAAAATGATTGCATATTGGAGAGTTTCCAAGGTGCTTGAATAGTATTTTGAGAATTTTTCTTCTCACAGTAGATTCAAATAGTAAGGAACTGCCATTTCTGCTTGGATAAGCCCCGATGGCAAAAGCCTCTTCAATGATTGCATTATACCTTGAGTTATTGAACCCTGGGGATGGAATAAGTTGATCATTGCTAAATAAAATATATGCTTTTGAAACTGTCTTAAGAGATGTTTCAGGAAATATATCTAAGAGCCAGTTTTCAACAACTCCTTCACATATATTTATATATACATTTGCTACAGCATTCAGAGTATCACTGCTACAAGTACTCTGCAATCGATGCACATATGTTTAAACACTATTCAAATTCTACAGTGCTTAGGTTTGAAACGTCGCATGCTTATTGATACGATAACTAGTAAAGTACTCTGAAACCTCCATGTTAAAAATGATCTTAAGAAACTTAGAGAGAGGTTTCGTTAATCTAATCTATAATAATAACTAGATAAAAGAGATGTGTACTTTTAAGCAAAGTTAATAATGTCATTTATCACGTTTAGTCTTCCGTGACTTCTAGTCTTGTTTTAGGTTGAAGTCGGAATTAAACAAAGTAAGAACAAGATAGCACAACCTGATAGTGGTTGGTGACTATATTGAACACGACAGATGAACATGATCCACTTTCCATGAAATTGCATGGCATAATACTTGCAACGATGTAATTACAACTTCATTTGTGAGGAGGAATGTTTTGCCTCTATAATCCTACCAACTGAGTTACTGACCCTTTATTATTAAATTTAGAAATCTACGACTAGTGACTACAAATGTTGTGAGTCTCAAGGTTCTTTGTTCTTAAACTCAAATAAGATTTCAAAACATCAGGTTTTTTTTTTTGATCAGTAATATTAGGGGTGTGTTTTAGTTTTTTACTAATAAAGATATGCTGGACAATGATACATTTCAGTCTATAAAAAACACTAATATTTTGCTTTTTAACCAGTAATGAGTGGAAGATGCTTAACGCAAACACACACACACATATAATATTGTCAGTGTAGCAAATTTTGTGATCATTATCAACAACGCAGTCAAATGTGTGAGTTTGTATTTCTAAACCGGTAAAAGAGCATAGTAAAATCACAAATCATATCATTCAAGAAACTGCAGCACAAGTGATGATAGTTAATAATAAATCCAGTATATATTCAATTTCATTTTTTTAAAACTGTAGACAAAGCATAGATTGACACGGCACTTTCTGAACATGGAACATTATTGATAGAAACTGTTACAGAAAAAGGTAATCGAAATTCACGGAAATACCTATGGCAACAGATATGCATGCCAATAGCTTATATTGAACCAAAAAAGACAACAGATAAGAAAACATTTCAAGTCAAGGAGTACTCACCAATACCAACACGTGTACCAACACTTAGCTCTGAGAAATCAATATTCCATTCTTCAAATGAAAATAGAGGCTTGTTCAAGAATGATGAATATTTCAACAGTTTATTTAATGCTGAATAAAATATTCCTGTTCTTAGTGAGTCAGAAGCTGCACGCCCATCAGAAGATCCTCGCCTGAAATGATGGGGAGATGAAGGCAAAGACACCGCCTTTTGGTCGCGATTTGAAAACTGATTTCTTGAATGATCATATTCGGATAACTCATCATGGTTGCTTGAGTGGAAATGTAATTCCTAAAATACAAAATATCATACCAACAATTAGAACACAGTAGAAGGATGCTAAGAAATGCCTAATTTAACAGAACGACATCAAGAAAGAATTAGAATGGTTTCAAGGTTTTCCAAGAACTTTGATAAACAAAAGAATTTCAGGAAAATGGAAAACAAGATTTAGCAGAAAATAGGTAAGCCATGAAGCATATTGGCATACAATCCATGGACTCTAGGCTGTGCAACAATGCGTGTATATTGCAATTTCTTATTTTGAAAGCACTAGGGTTTGTGCCCATTCAGCCTTTTGAACAAACTGGTAAACATGGAGCTTGGTGCCTATTTTAAAGCAAAGACAAAAATAAAAAATGGAACTACTGAAATTTAGAAGGTAATATAAATGGAAGTATTGCTAACTTTTTTTTAACGGTAAACAATGAAGGTTTAATGGAAGTATTGCTAGCTTCATATGAGGTGTTGTAACTTCCTGTTTTGAAAGCTCCGTATGTTTAACTTTAATCGCAACAGATTAACATAATGATTGAGATCCAATTACACGAATAGCTTCATATGAGGTATTGGAACTTTGATTTTTTAAAGGAAAATGCACGAAAATGCATCTCAATACTATCTGTTGTCATGAAGATGAACATTTCCAGATCCTAATGTAGAGAGGTGAGATTTGACACTAATTTTCTATCTAAAATGAAACTCTTCTCATAGGTCCAGAAGCAACAGGAAGAGAGCCTACTTTCAAATCTGTAGTTTCACTAAATGCTAACTGAGTGAAAACTAAACTAGTAGTAAGTGACATTCTTCTGTTTTTGCAGATATTTTACATCCGGAAAGTTTGATTTTTCTTCAAGAGAGTTTACCAAAAGTTTCCATGTATTCTTTGATCAAGACATTGATATCGATTGATGTAAGATAATAAGGTGTTTGTTATAAGACTTTATTGACCTCATAATTCTAGTAGACACCCCATTGAGGAAAGATTGATGATAATGATAATTATGATAATATTTTGAACATGGCATATGGTGATGTCATAACACTTTTGGAGATGCACAAATGAGCAGCTGATCATCTTGTAAAGAGTTCCATAACTGTATCATTTATTCATTAGGGCACAATTGTTCATTAGAACTTTATCATTTCACAAAATATACATACTGATGAAATAAAGAACATACATCCGTTGCCGAATCAAAATCATCATCCTTTTGATTTGAGTAAGGACTTGATACTTCACCACCCTTGTCCCTTGAGCGTCGATTTTGCTTAAGAGTTTCATTCATTCGCCTGACCGCCCTGGATAAAATTCCATAATTCTATATTAATCATTAAAAATCATGAAATTGCTGCAAGATACAATCAAAGCTAAAGCATACAATGATAAAAATTTCAAATACAATGAAAATGGTGTATGTATAAACAATGTGCATCATCTTCGCATAATGATTCAAAGATAAAATATTAGTTACCACAAAGTCGATCTAAAAACATCAAAAGGACCAAAAGATTCCAGCATCGGATGATTCATCAAAGATGTCGGGATGATCCTAAAACCCTAGCATACACGTTTTGTGTTATTTCTCCAGTGGCTTAACATGTTAAAATTGTGAATTAATAATCAGAACGACTAAGACAGTCAAATGGCAATTTTACTAGCATCTCAAAGCTTATATGATGACAAAATTTGATAACATATAACAGGAAAATGGATTTTGTGTAGTTTATCTCCAACTTGCTTACATGTGATTCCTCCAAATCTTATAAATTGGATTAAAAAAAACAAAGAGGAAATCAAATCAACCACCGTAAAGGGACACACAAATTGGATGGACTGAGCTTATGGTCTTTTCGAAGATGTGTTCATGTTGAAAAATAATATTAACAATCATATTCAACAGAAATATCATTAATATTATGTACCATGTGGTGAATAAGTCAATTAGTCTGAACTGCTACAGATAAAGCCCAGTAATCTTGAGCTGTGCATGAGAGGTGGTCACTTCTGAATGCTAGTTGCAGAATAGCATCATATTTATACTACAGAGAAAAAACTTTATCTGATAAATGATAACCTATTTAGGTACTTTAGTGTTGTACTACAGCAAAACAAAAAAACATGAAATTGGCTTCATCGTAAAGAATCAAGTCATTACATGTGTATTACTATGTTATGCTTCCTAGAAGAAACATCAACCTCACAACATCATCGCCAATTTTAGGTGTCACACTAGTGCTCCGATGTTTTGTCCTACGAGTTCCTGACGTTGATGCTCCATCTGATCTGCAAGGATATAGAAGTCAAACACGTATGAACACAAACTGCAAACAATATGGGATTACTAGTTTCTATATTGGCAAAAGAGTGGCTTCTTTTAGAAGGAAAGATTCATCAAGAAGGCAAACACTTGGATGATAATTCTAAATCACAATACAACTTACCGACATGACAGTTCTGAATTTATATCAAAATACAGGTGAAAGAGGTCACATTAGAAACTAGACTGTATATTTTTATTACACTGGAAAGCTAAGTTGAGTGCTTCGTTCTTTAACTATATGAAGAACAATTATAAAATATTAAAGGAAAAAAATAAGAGAAAATTATTTAGAACACTCTTGAATATAGTATTAACACATTTGCGTTCATAATAAATCATAAGTCCATAACACTCTTGTTTCACAATCCTAATCTTGATGCAGCCAAGCTATCTAGTGGCTGCTGCTCACCACTAAGCATGGATCTTCCCCATGATCTGAAAAGAGGATGCTCCGGGCTGCACAATAAATAAAGCAGAGGGAGAATTTGGTATGAAATAAGAGGATGGTAAATTCTAGGGTTATTGTTTCATCATTCGGGTACAAAGGCATAGCTCGGTATTGCTGGAAAAGTATCTTACTAGCTTATGGAAGACAGATTTCTGAAATTTATAGTTTCATTAGTCTATGTATCAAGGTCCAGGGAACATATGATTTGTGGGTTAAGATGCACTATTTAATTATTTAACAACAGGTGCAAGTTATGATGATTCAGGAAGGTCGCATTATAATGCAAAAAAGATATTTACCACAGGTTAGTAAGGTCATGTTTGGTTTAGCATAATTAAGGGCGTAATGTAATCTAATTACACCCTTCATTACATTGCATTGTTTGATTGATAATATGGGAGGTTATAATCTGCAATCAATAACAGAGGAAATGTGACTACACTCTTAAATGATATTAAATTATCTCATTGGAGGTTGCAATTTATTTTGTTACAATGGAATCAACTTGTTTCACCTTTACAAACATCATGGAAACTTATCTTGCAGTTGAAATTCAACCATGTTAGTAGTTTGCCATAGCTCTAACAACCTTAATAAAAGTTTAAAGGGACTGCCAAATTACTAAAGGATTTTCGAATTTACATTGTTATCCATATCAAAAATTCATGGAGTTACCAAACAATGTAATTCGGTTACATGGAATAAAATTCCTTGTAATGTAATCTGATTACATTGAATTATATTTCATGTAATTCAATTATGGTAAACCAAAACTGACTTTAGTATTTTTCCATCCTCTCAAAACTTACGGTAAACCTTTCAACTGTATTTAGCATAATGATTAACACTTGTATTGTTCTACTAAAATGAAATTGTTAAAACAGGGTGGAACAACCACATGAAACAAATTGTCAACAGCAAAATCTTGAATATTTTTCTGATCTAGTCAATGGTAGAAAGAAAGTTCTGGTTGTCCTTTGATCCTTTCCAATTCAATAGTTTGGCATCTATTTTATTTCAACATGGGAAATGGAGTAACAGTAACATAAATTCAAGCTAGCGAAGTTTGGTTACACAGTCATGCTGAGCTAGCAAAGTCTGGTTACACAGTCATAATATGAAGAATCGAAGTAGTTTTAGAAAGAGGCAAATAGTAAAAGATGCAATGATGAACAAAAGGTAAAAGATAACCTTGAACTAGCTGTACGCTGTTCAGCTATTTCTGTTCTTCGACTGCATCGCGGGAAAGCATTCACAATACTAGGTTCACTATTGATGGATTGATTTTAAAAGAAAGGAAACGGTTATGATTCCCAAACAAACTAAAATCATTTATCAATTAAAAAATTGAAAGTGTTTATTTTATACAAAAAAATTATACAAAAAACATCGTAAGTTAAGTTGTGATCCAGAAACACTTGCACAACCTAAATATTTTCTCAGTAAGAACGGCTGCCATTGTATGTTGTCGAGGACTAGCAACGTATGATGATGCTTCAGTTCTCCGTGGAAAGAAGGATTGAAGATTCTCATCATGATCATAGCTGGCATGTCAATAGAACATTAAAAGCAATTGGAAGCATTTAAATTGAGTAAATCAAAATCTCAGGCAAGGAAGCCACTCAAAATGCTAAAACTTCCATAATTCACAGTAATATGTTTTCTTTTTGTAACAAAGACCATAAAGCCTTTTGATGAATTTTGGAGTTCTTTCACTATTGACTAAGATTAACTTGGGAGGACCGGAGGAGGCGTCAAAAGAGATTTAAAGGAGTGGAACATCTCGAAGGATTTGGTATTGGATATAAGTGCATGGAGGAAGGTGATTCACGTGTTTAAACCGTGATTCTTGTTGAGTTTCATTTCTAGCTTACCCCAACTTGTTTGGGATTAAAGGCTTTGTTGTTGATGTTGTTGTTTCACTATTGACATGATCAAGCCTACTTAGATAATTGCATAATCTTCCATTGTTGTGGTAGTCATGCATACTGATGACCATCACATGAGGAACGCCGACCACATTGGCACCATTGAAAACTCCCTTCCACAAGCATTACTTAAACAAAAACGTCCTACATATTTACAATACCTTCTGAACCTAGTAACTAAATATGTGGAAGATTGGCATATTATCAATTTAACAATAATTATCTACAACGTGATGCGCTAAACATTCTTTATAAAGAGATCATTTTTAGCCTCTGATTGATGTTTTTTGTTTCTTCTATAAAGAAGAGGCAAGTTGTGCAAGTTAGGGTTTTTTTTCATTGAAAAAGCAAAACATAAATAATTTTCTAGTATTTAGATGGAAAAAATAAAATAAAAATTCATTATGGTGCAGAACTGCCTATACTTGGCATTCCACTAATATGTCATAATTAAAAAAATTAAATATGTTAATTCAAGATATCTAATGATCTATAAGGATCTAATATCTTGGTTCAGGCCCCCATTGATTTTTGTGGAAGGCTGCTTAAACTACTGTCAGACAGACACTCATACTTCCTGCACTTTTTGAGTATTATAACTTCTTTCTCCACTCATTGATGTGTGTGCAGTAGACATCATTCTTGAAAAAATTCAAAGACGCAGCCTAACCATCAAAATGAAAAAGGGAGGTAAAAAATCTTAATGGTGTCAAAGGACACATGGCTTCCAACTGTCCATTGAGTTATAACATTAATAAGACAACAGAAAGGGTAGCAATAAACCAGTAAGTGAAAATGAGAGATGCTTTAGAGGTTTACAATGGGAGTTGTAAATTACTCACGCTTCGCCGTCAGGGAATCCACACAAGGGACTGGTTGGTTCAAGGGGAGAATCACATGAGTCATTCCCGGCTGAGTCAGTTTCCCCTGGGGCTGAAATATGAGATATGCAAACTGCCTTGGCAGAAAAAGGGATCAACTGACCAGGAAATCGCATGAGATCGACAAGCAATTCGACCGAGTTCAACACTGTGACCACAGACATGTGCTTGTAGGAGTATGTATGTTCAATAGCCCCATCTTCAGGTAAACCCTGTCACATCAAGGAGGTCCATCTGTGAGTGGTTAATAATGCTTTCACAGTAATGATAACCCTAATAAGGTGCATCTCTCTATGAGACTATGATCCATGGCATTAAGTAAACAAAACATAAAAGGGAATTAAGTTTTTGATTTTCCGGTAACAAGCTGATAGCCTGATAACTGATGTTAAGCTGAAAGGTTTCAGTTGTCCATCCAAGATTTTTCTTGAAAGTTCCATAAGCAGCCAACACAAAGCTTTATCGGTGTTACAGGAAATATTAGGAAAGTCTACAGGCTTATCGGTTCAAATATTTAAATTATCTTCTGGCATAAGTAATATCAGAAAGTTCAATAACATGTTAAGTGAGTGGGATCTTACTGCTACAAGCTTAGTTTCCAATCCAACACAATCAGCGAGAACTTTAAAAAGAATAGCACGAGGTCGGCAGGTGCCATGTCGTAGTTGTCCCAATAACTGGATGCATTTATTTTCTGGATGAAATATTTCATCTGGAAAACCTTTTGCAGGACTTAAGTCTGATGATGGCCGTTTGTAGAAATCTGAAACCTGGGCATTCATTAAAAAAGTCAGGCTAAGAAGGATAAATGATGCTTTGAAGGATCACAAAAAAATGTGATGAACCCTAATATCTAGCATTGATAAGTTCAATTGGCTCCCATAAGATGTGAGGCATTTTAACAAACTAAGAACACACTGATGTGGTGCATAACAGAGTACAGTGGGAATGAAAAATAGGAGACTAGATACAAGATCAATGGAAGGGATGTTATGCTACAAAATTGGAGATGGAAAAGGCAACTCACCAGTCCTGCAAGTTTTTTTATGACAGATGCTTGATTGGAGTTTTGTCCCTTCACTAGTGCTTTACTTAGTTGCTTCAGCATTGACAGTTTCTTGTCCTTTTCTGCGTCCACGAGAATGATTTCCTCCCTCAATCCTGTTATACCCAGATTATATAGTTCTTCTGGAGAAGGGATAGTAACAAAGAGCTCCTTAAGCCGTCTATCCTGCTCAACATCATGTTGCAAAGTCTATGAGTTGAAACTCTAGGGGAAAATACATTGAATATTTCAAATATCAATCCCCTGTCTTTCCAATTTTCTACAGTGACTATAGGTAAATAAGATACCACGTTACCATTTAAGTTTAAATTTGATATGAATAAAAATGTACATAATGATCTAGAAGAAGAATAGCAAGCAGAGCATAGAAGGTTGGAATTTTGATTACACTCATATAAACATAGTATTATAAATTTGTACTACGTGAAATTCTTCAACGTGTATGCAGAATTGCAGATGAATTTCTCTATTATGTTGCCTTGTTACAAATGTTAAAAACAATGAAATTTTATTTCTTTACTGGATTGCTTGTAATTTGCCTCCACTTTTACTCTGATGGATCAATCACGCATAAGATCAATGAGTTAAATTTTCACATTTTAAATAGCTTAATTTGCAATAGCAACTATGAGGATGTAAGCCATGTTCCAAATCCAAAAACCAAGATGGCTAGTCCTTCGAGAAGAGATGATAGACAGGAGATGAGATAATATAGTTGAAACACATAAGTGTTTGTTATTCTCAGCAAGTGTAAAAAAGAGATAAAGCAAGGGGTATACATTGTATAAACAAAAATTAAGGATGTGCGAAAGGTTCTTTTATATTTGACATGAACCCTTGAAAATTCTCCTAAGATCACAAACCAGAAGTAACCAACTAAACAAAAACAATCAAAGTTGAATATAGCTTGGAAAGAATAACTAAGTACAATGTGGTTATTGCCTAATGGTAAAAGATGGAAACAGGAGAACAAAAACATGGTGAGAGGCAAACATCAATCTAGAAACTCCAACTTACTGGAATAACAGCATAAAAACCATTGGGTATGGGGCCAGCAAAAGTTCCAGTGGACCATAGGACCTGTGATGCAGCTCTAGAAAGAGAATCATCACATCTCAGACTCTTCGGGGAATCATGAGAAATGCTTTCACCTTTTGAAGCTAAGGAAACAGTCTTTAACTTTGCAGAGATCTCAGAACAAAAGGTGGCTTTAGAAGACTCTGCTTCGTATGGAGCTGAAGCACTTGATATCTCCTCCATTCCCAGTAACTTTCTGAATATACAGTCATTTCTTCCAGAATTTCAATTCATCAAGAATATTCTGCATCTACCAGAAATTATATAAGTAAATGATCAAATAGTCTGCAAGGTAGGTAGTAATGCAATATTTAGTCATCTCATGTTGATGTTTTTACTTGAGGTAGAGCAAGTGCTTATCTGGTACTTAATCAAAGAACAGAAAGAGCAAAACAAACTGTTTCTTATTTTGAAATATTTAAAGCCAAAAATATTCAAAAGATAAAAACAAAACGATGATCACATCACGCCAATTGACAGGGATGCAATCCCACAGAATTACCAAGTAATATTTTACAATGAAGACTTACTTGTACAGATGGACAAAGGTTCTCCTTGAAATAGATTTTGCCACTGGGTTGTAGTGAGCCTACAACCATTAAGAAGGGATTAGAAGTATAATTGGCCAATAGATACGTATGCAAGAAAAATTAATAATATCCCTGGAACATTCTGGGCAAGAGTCAAAATAAGATGGGCTTCGGAACATTCTGTTAATATAGGATGTGCCTGCTACACAAGCAGATAAGTTAACATGGAATTCAAAGACCACACGAGAGTTAACTGGGACTACAAGTGTTTGATAATATTATCTTCATCAGTGAAATTATTAAAGATTGTAAGTTAGAGAATAAAACACCGTGCAAAAGACAATTTATTGACTTCTATTCTTATAGAAGATAAAACTAGAGCTATGCCACGTAAAAACCATAAATAGATAAAGCGCAATCCAATTAATATGAATATCAAGCAATTCGGATCAATGTTCATTTTGCACAGAAGTGGAAGTTTTGTCCACGGGAAATGCATCGCATCCAATGATGCAAGCACTGAACTAAAACGTAACAGAATGAAAAATGGAACTCGTTATCATCTTACACCTTATTGTGTGAAGTTAGCTTATTGTATTACGGGGTCACATCACATAATGATTTATAGATGATAAAAAATACAGAAACAAAACCTACCAGTTATTTAGAAAACACTATTATACACAGAAACAGTGAAGAGCTCAAGGAAATAAGATACATCTGGGTAAGTATTCTTTCCTTTATAATCATAAACAGGGATATTAGTTCAATTAGTCCATCGAAATCATGATTTGTAATATAAACCTTTCGAAGCAATATACACTGCATATAGCCATAAACTAATCAACAATTATCTTGAATACCCGAAGTCAATGTCCACATGAATATCTTCCGTGGACCTTTTTTCCACAGTCGTCACGCCATTAATGATTAATCATTTGCAGAAGAGGTTTCATACCAATCTCATTTTGAACTTCGAGAGCTTTCTCTACTCTTAACGATTATCAATTTCAAAAGTTTACACAAAAACGGAGAAAACTTAGAGACCTGAAGGAGTCGGAGCAGAAAAGAACTTCACCGGAGTTCACATTCGACGAAAATGTGAGAGAATGACAAAAGGATGAAAAACGAGATCAACCTCACAACAACACCACAACGCTCCGGTCATCCAAATCTCACGGCACGTCGACTACGTTAGCTCCACCGATTCAGCAAACAAAAACCAAAATCCACGTCTGAAATCACCTAAACTTCCTAAATCCAGAAACACGTAACCAAAACGCCGACGTTACGGATTCCTCCATCACGAGCTCAAACCCCTACCATCTCGCAAAGAAGTCCTCCCAATCCGACGATCCGTAACTGATCAGGACAACGAAACCTAGACACAATACGGGGGATTCGGGGCGCTCACCTCGGAATCCGAGCATCGGGATCGGAGGCGGAGCGAGATCGAGGGGGCGGAGATGGAGGTTTCGGTTCCGTTGCGATCTGTTTCTGTTCTATTTCGCGTGGGAAGGGTGAGAGGAAGGGAGGATGAGATGATAATGTGGAGACGAGATAGGGAGGAAGGGTGTTTATAGCGGGAGGTGGATTCGAACCATTTCGTCGCACCTCTTTCTGTTGGTTTCGTTTTCGTCGGCCGTGGTTTTGAAATTTTCGGGTGAAATACTGAAATGTTTATTGGTGGTTTTGCATGGACGTCCCTGATGATATAAAAATGGAAATGGATGCGGATAACATGATGTTTTTATAACTGACTTGTTATTCGTCGCCGTAAAACTACTTAAATCGTCCGTAAGATTACCATTTTGCCCATCTACCCTTTCTACTAATATAACTCCTCATTTCACTCTTTTAACACAACTTTCTCTTCATATCACACTTTTATTCACCAAATAGAATGTCTCGGAGGCCAGGGAAAGAGTCAGCGGACACCCCAGACTACTCACATCTGGTAAATTGCCTTGTTTATTTCAATTAATTTAAAAAAAACATTTTTGGGTCGGGCGTCCGTGGGAACCGCCCGACCCAACGAGAGGGCGGCCGCCGGAACCGCCTCCCCCAAGGGGGAGGCGGTTCCGGCGGCCGCTCGACATCTGAGCTGAAGTTATATGTATCTGAGTTGCTGGGTGTCACACTTGAGGGCCTTGGGTAGGATAGCTCATTTTGGAGTGGCGGTGGTGTTAGTATCGACGTTGTGGACGAGTGTTGCAGACGGGGGTGACCACCACGGACTGAGGATACGCAGATGAGTGTTTATCTGTTCTTACTGCTAGGCTGCGTATTGTTTGTCGACAAGAGTGATTCCAGACTGAGACCACGCGACTTATTGGAGGCGAGGGACCCAGAGACCATTGGTCAGAACTCGTGGGGGGTCGACGACGTTGGCATATTTGTATCGCCAGCTGGGCATATCTAGTCGTGCTGATTGTGGTCAGATTACGGGTTGTCTTACACTGCTGCAGGCTTGGATATATGAGTATTTCCATGCTTTCCGCCCACATCGTGAGCGGAAGATTGTTGAGCGTGGTCATCCTCGTTCGCGTATGTGGGTTGTCCGGGCGGAGGATAAGAGCGAGAGTCGACTTCTTTCTATTCGTAGACGGTTAGATCAGATGACTGCATCGTAGGTATATAAGGTATATATCATTCACGTTTATTTAAATTTAACTTTATTATTATTAACGTATAAACGTTTAGGTAGAGTGGTTACCGTATGGTCCCGAGCCTGTTGTAGCTGTACTGAGGACTACATTTGTCGGCGTTATTCGTTATAGGGATATCACAGAGTCTTATTTACCTGATCACATGTTACGTCAGTTAGGTTACATTCAGGTGATCCCGGTTGACATCCCGACGCCCGAGCATGCAGTACGGTCGGCGACTGCGACGATGTACGACGTCAGGCACAACATTTCGTCTGCGGAATCGGTTTGGAGGACATTTCCGAGAGTAGGACGACTACACCTGGGCGATCTGAGTCATAGCCGCGACCCCTCCACTTGTGCTCCAGATTATTTGCAGTGGTTCGGTAGGTACTCACATCCACTACTCGTACGCGGTATCATTCCGAGACCGGAGAGAGCACTGGATAGGACATGTGCTGATGCGGTAAGTTTATTTTATTTTTAATTGTAAAGTATATTGTGTTATTGTACACTAATTTTTATTTTACATACAGTGGATGAGTAGTGCGATACGGTGTACGCAGCTGTTCTTGCGATAGAGAGACATCATGCCGACTGAGGAGACGAGACTTGCACGTACAGATTGTGATCGCCTGATCGAGGATTGGAACAGCCAGTTGGGCATTTCGGACCATGATTCAGATGCTGGGTTGTAGTTGTCTTGCTTTTACTTTCGTTTTGTTGCACTGTTACTATGTTTGTTGGTATTTGGTTATGTTTATTTGTGTACTCTTATTATTTATTTCTTACGAACATATCTTCTACGTATTTCTTGGACTATCGTATTTTTAATATTTATTCTTCACGAAAATATCTTCAACTTATTTCTTTAGATATCAAATAATATTTAAATTTAAAATACGGTAAAAGAACAACACGATATAAGTAGAAATACACGATATATTATACATTACAAAACATTACAAATTACAATCAAAATGTACCACGTAACCGGTTCCAATACTCCATCCTACTTTGGTACTGATCCTCCCATCCAACAACACTCTCATCTCGCATTTGATACCATAAGGTCGCTATAGGAGGTACTGGGAAATCATCAAGTAATTCCAAACGAATAAAATGTATGTAACTCCCTAAATGAGCAATGACCAACTCTCTGACAGGCCTCGTCATGGTAGACGGACACTCCCAAGGTAGAACAGTAAGACACGGGAACAACGAACCATCCGTTCCCACTGCGAAATACATGACCGCACACTTGTAAAAATTAGCAATAGGAAACAAGTCGGACCAAACCTCCATATAATGATCCTCGCCACAAACTCCCCCGCCCCAATCAATTCGTTGACGAGCTTCTCTCACATTGCCGAAATAGACACTCTCATATATAGGATGTGCACCTATCTCATTAGAAATCGCACGACGGGCGTACGACCAGTTCTCCTGACCACCATGAAAGACATCGGCAACACATCGAAATCCACAGTTGCCATCAGCACGTACGTCATTCCACCTATCCAGAAATGGTAAAATGATTCCTGGCAGTCTATCATTATATGGGAAGTTGTCCACGTCAACCCGTCCGGACACTGTAAGATAAGTAAATAACAATCTAGCTAATAGGATTTCACTCTTATCTTTGATGTGTTAATGTTCTTAAGTGAAGCTTAGCACATGCTTAGATTAGTTGACTTATTTTATGAGGAATGATGATGTTAGGATTAGGATAAGACATGTGCATACATGAACTCATGTTGGCTTTATCCAAATTAATATCTTGTATGTTTTAATGATTGTGATGAATCTTATTTCATGTGGAGACATAGTTGGATTTGAGTCGTGATGCATGTGAACATATTAGCTTCGTTTTAATTATTGTCTTGTATGTTTTAATGATAATGTCTTATCTTATTTCATGTGGAGGTAAAGTTGGAATTGAGTTTTATGGATTTTATGTATGATGTTTTGATGAGCACAAATAAACACACACACTTCACACATTTTCATTCTGCATTCTTTATCTACTTCCCGAGAGACTTAGTTTTATTGCTCATTTTCCGTTTTCTTTCGCATTGTAGTGTAGCATCGACTTCATTCATTTTTCTTTTCCCACTCGAGTATTGTGAACTCGACTCGCGCACACTCCTTATGGATCGACCATTGCTTGCCACCGCTTCAACACGATCGTGTACTTGCGGTTATTTTAATTGATTCAATGAGTATGCTTACGTAATGGATTTTTAAATTTTAAGGATGCAAAATGTTACAAAATAAAAGTTCAAATAGGAGTAACTATTAACTTTGAAAGTTCAGAAATGCATAGTAATATCGAGACATAATTCAGAAATCAAACTGTAATTAACCCAAAATAAAATAAAATTCATTGAGATATTATGCTTGTCATTTTTGCAAAGTCGAGGAGTCACGTGCTAAAACAAACGTCGCTTTATTAGAGGACTGTACCTTCCGGCTTCCACTCTCCATCGCCAGCTATAAATTAGTTCGTTGGCTCGCCGACATCAACATCCTGAGCAGTGAGCACGAGAGGACTGTGTTTTGCAGTTGTTTGTTTCTTTGGATAATTAATTACAATTAGTAAGAGGATTTTGCAATCATACCTTTCCTTTTTGAGCATCTTAAGATCCCTACCTCTTGATTTAAACTATTAGCTCCAATATCCTCGGCAACCAATTTCTCAGTTGGTAAGTAATCTGATAACTGAAGAGCCACGACCTATTCTCTATCAAATTTGCTGGACTACCTGTTCCAATAAGTCAAAATCTTTTGCTTGCCTATCTATGGAACATTTGGAAGTGCATGAATGGCAGTATCATCAGATCCGGGACATGCGTCGTCCTCTCCACCACTCAGAAAGATCGTTTCGTTGGTTGGAGAGTGCAAGCAAAAAAGTAAAAAACACTCTCCACCTCAATTAAGATTTATGTATTAGCATTAAGCCATATCATATATACATATACTCTTTCTTTGTTTTCATCCTCGCAAATTTGCGCCTTCCAGGGCCTATAAATTCTTTTATTAATAATAAAATCATTATTTTATTTCAAAAAAAACAAAAAACAAACGAAGGGACCATGTTGGCATTCTCTCGTGCTTGGTGCTACTGCTGCTGCTCATGTTGCACTCGGTTGAGTCCAGTCCAAGTGATTCTTTTAACTCCTAGATTACATAAAAAACAACGACGATTACAAATCAAAGTGTATTATTGAAGGGGATGGTTGATTGGGCGACGGTATAAAGATATGCATTGGTACTGAAACTTTGGCAACTTGTACCTGCAGGGAGGAGTATCTATTTGCATGGGAAGGTGTGCCCACTCGGAATGTGTATTTAAAAGAAGCTGGTCAATACATATGCACTAACTCGGCTTGATCTAGCGTGGGGTTCCTTCATTTATTGCATGTGGGTGGATGTTTTAGTTGGCACGAGGTTAGTGCACGTATATGAATATAAAGGAGAATTATTGCACCAAGATTGCGAGAAGTGCGTGGAAATGACAGTTTTGTATCAAAATCACATGGAACTAATTTATATGAATTTAATTTTTTGTAACTGAGAACTTCCTCGACGTACCCTACTTCATGGTGAACAAGCGGAACTGCGGAAGTACAAATTCTAGAAGAATAGTAAGATCTATGGTTACTATTATCTAGATAAGTTAGAACGGAAGATTTTAGTCTCTTTAGAATTTGAACTTAAAGTAGAATATCTTCGGACTTATGTCAAGGTCGTTGGCCCATTGCCATGATCGCTTCCTTTCTTTTACTTTTACCAAGATTTCCAGGTATCCTTAAAAGACTATCAATGTCTTTGGGTTCCCGGAAATTCTAGGCAAATGCATTTATGTTGGGCTTAGCTGAGAAAGAAGCATCCAGTAATTGACTTTAGAACTCTGATCCGAAGACATGTATCGCTGAACAAGACAGCTCGTGGAAGCACTGAAAAACGTTTTCTACACTGTTGTCAACAAGTAGGCCGTTCGTGTTTTGTACTTCAGGTAAACGTTTTACTTCTTTTGGACTGAGAAGCCTAGTAGATCGTAGTTAATCAAAGCTCACAATGTAACGTTAACAAGAGTGTTTTGAACCTATTCAAGACGCAGGCGAGCTATTTAATCAGCTCAAAAGAGCCTTTCTAAATCAACTTCAAACATTTCACGTGATTACAGATCTTTTGCACTTGTGCAATCAGTCATGAGTTTGATGAATTATGCCAAAAGGGACTTCCAGTCTTCCACCTTGTTCTTCTATTTGCCTGGATAGCAAAAAATAGAAGATGAAGGACAGGGTTTGCAAAAATAGAAGGCCATTGCAAAGCATCAGGCCTTCGACTATCGATCTCAACCTTTCATTGATTATTATTTTTGGTCCCTCAAATCAACCCTGGTCGTTTACTATTTTTTGGTCATTCAAATCGATGTGTATATATACACCCTTCCTAGTTACCTATATAAATGAAGTGTAAATTAATGCACATATATACCCTTGCTGTTTTTTCAAACAAAAAAAATAAAATACAATCAGCATTCACGGGATAGTTCTGAAAGAATTGAATTTCACCCGGAGGCAGATTCAGCCACCGTGATGAGGTATAGGCAATTGTAATGAGCTCATATTCCTGCAGACGACACTCCATGTTATGCAAATTGCAACCAACAAGAACCCCAACACACATCCTTATAGTATCAGCTGCTTTTCGCCACCTCTATTCTGGGAGAAGTTAAATGTTGCTTTTCCATTTACATACATGATCAGTTATCAGTTGATGGATTTGTTTAAAACGGATAACTGCCCAGAATCTCCATTTAGTAAGAAAACTTCAAGAGGCACATACTCCGATGAATTTGTTGGTGATGCTATTCTTGAGGAAGGTTGTAAAATTCTGCTTCCATTTGGGCAAGCAATTGTCAGGAGGCGAGGTCCTGTTCTCATCTTCCAAACCTAGATAAACAAATTCAAGACATAATTATACATGCTGCATAAATACTGAATGTAGTTCTTGGAGTGTAGAAATATTTCAATTAATCAACCTCTACAATATTTGCAGGCTGATCAACATATAGAAATTAGTCATGTATCTCTATGGATCCACTCTGAAATGTGGTTCCAAATTGACCTTCGTGAATTAACCACTTCAAAATTTTACCAATATGCCAAGACTTATAAAGCAAGAGGGGCTTAAAGCAACAGTGAAATGCTGCTCCTAATGGAGAAAGAATCAAACGTCTAACCAATCTTTGGGCAAATTTTCAAGTTTACCATCCAAGAATGAAGGTGTAAGTTGATATGTTAAACTATCCAGTTGTAGAAAGCAACCAATACCTCAACAATTCCTTTCTTGGGAGCATGAATTGCTAGGCACAAGCAGTATTGACTTCTCAAGTAACCATGGTCATAGGAAGTAGCCACATGCTTTCCCTTATCTTTACCAATTAACATCTCCATGAAAAGACAACATGCATCACGATATCCCTGGAAGAGGGGCAAAGAAGGTTCACTTCGAAAATGCCACACTTCATAGTATAAACTGATAATAGAAGGTCATCAGACATGGTTTAAAAACCTTCCATAGTCGGACCACAACGAGAGCTCTGGTGTCTAATAACAAAATCCGGCCAAGTGAATCAGTAACGGCAGCTAATGTGCCACTTGGAGATATTGTAATTCTCTCTCCCTTCCTAGGATGGTCTTTTAAACATGTCAACGGTGATGCTGCAAAAAATCAACCACCAATAAGGCAATAAATAAACTCATATGGACATGAAGGTTTAAAATTCATCCTGCATTTTAAAAGTTCGGAAACCCATAATCAAGTCCACAGAACAAAGGAATTGTGAAACATCTATTCTTAACATCATATGAGATCAATTCAACTGACCTATGGGTGCTCATGTTAACACACGTTGTCCATGCATACACATGAAAAATAGTCATGCTTACATGCACCAGGACTGGGAGTGCATGATTCATAATCCCGTAGCATTATACCCACTATTGTTCACATAAGTGCTTCAATTAACATAGTGGATCAACATGCCAAATTTGACAAAAAGTATCTGTCAATAAGGAATCATTTGGTTTGTTTACAGAAGTTGTTTATGCGTGAGAATCAGATATTTTAAGAACCCGTCCACTTATTACGAAATTTGGTTCTTTATTATTAATTGGAGTTGGAGGTCTTACTCAAACTCCTTAAAGATGTATACTATTTTGGTAGGGGTGTTTATGTACGTGTTTTTGCAAACTATTTTGGTGTTTCAGGTTATTTAGTGGGGCATTTGTTGGGCTATGGATTCTTTAATGGACATCAATTTTTTACATCATTACATGATTACTTTTTTAAGAGTTGAATCTTATAGCTAGTACTTTGGGTACGAAATGTACGTTGCACTTGCACCATTATATCAAGAGTATATGACCAACATGATAGTAATAAATTCTGTGCACATCATTTGTATTCTAGACATGTAAATAAGGACAATAATAATACATGAATAACACTTTATAGTAAACATACTGACATCGTGCAAAGGGTTGTGATGCTGCTTCCGGCTTTTTAGGAGAGGACTTCTCACTACGCCAAATCAAACTGGACAGAGATGAAATTGTTGAAAATGCAGCTGGCACAACTTTTGAAATGATAGCTCCAACTATGGATCTACCCCGACGTTCCGATATCCTGCAAAAAAAAAGAAGTAAGTACACCGGCAAGTTTTTACCAAATTACACAATGTCTTAAGTAATACTATGGAGCAAGTGGCCATGGCAAGTAAATAAGGAAGCTATAAAATAAGCAAACTCTACAAGGTTTATCGGGAACACCTGAATGCTGAAATCACAGCATCATTTCCAACGGTGATCGCACAGTAGTGGCGTTGTTCTGACTGCCCAACAACAAAAGTAGCTGAATTCAAGTACCAGTATTGCTTCAGAGAGCTTCCAATACAGTCAATACAAATCAATTGTACAAAAATTTAGAACACCAATTGGCATGCAACCAATAAGAAAACGTACCCAATGGTCATCAAACTTAGACACCATTTTTAAGATTCACCCAAATCAACTGAATAAAAAAAACATCTTTCACCTGAAGCTCCAACAGAGGCGGCGGCATTAATCCCGTGATTGCCGCATCCGCACAGGAGCCAAACTTGCTAACACTCCACAATCGATACGGCATTGGCGCAATTTTTTTTTCTTCACCCTCTCCCGTGCTCCGCCTTCTACTTTCCCATCCATTAGTTTCTCTCTCTCGAAACCATGACTCCAACAGAATCTACACCTCAACAAACAAACACATAATCACCAACACAAACAAAAACCAACACACAACTACATTTGAACCACTTCAAAAACCAAACAGAAGCAATTTAAAATTTCTAACCTTAATGTCGGACCCATCAAATCGAGCAACGACGCCGGGAGTAACAACGCAGAGCTCCTGCGACACCTCCCCGAAATCGGACCCCCCCTCGACTTCCCTAAACCTAAGCCGAAGCACTCGTCCAGAATGCACAACCTACAATCCAAACCAATCTTCAACACCCAAAGTCAACCCCAATTACGCTCAAAACCCTGACTTTCCTCCTCAGCCTACCTGTTTATGGATCAGATCCTTACGGAGGGAGTATACGAGGAGGTACCCAGCGGAGGTGCCTAGCGCGAGGGCGACGAGGTCGCCGAAGGAGAGCCACTCGACGGCGGTGATCTCGCCCTCGAAGGGAGCGAGAGAGGGGGTGATCGTGATGAAGCGGTTGTGGTCCTCGGTGGGTCCCCAAGGAAGGAGGAAGGCGAGGGAGCGGTTGGCTAGGGCGAGGAAGTGGGGGTGGAGGGAGGCGAAGATGGTGGGGTCGGACAGCCAGCCCTCGCGGCGTCCAGCTCCGAGGGGCTCGAGGCCGTCGCCGGCGAGGACAGCGACTTCCGTCGTGTGGGTCCGCTTCGCCATTGGAGATGGTGGGGGTGGTTTGGGTGATGGAGAAGGTGGTGGAGAAGAGTTGGGAGGTCGTGGGCCGTGATGGGCCTGATGTTGGGCCTTGGTTGGGCTGGACTTGGGCTTCGAGGAAACAATGGCTTCTGAGGGTAAGGTAATTATAAACTAATAATAACAAGTAAGAAGTAAATTGTTGGTTGTATGATTTCAAACATCGTAGTTTTTTGTAGGTTAGCTTTTTTGTGTGTGTCATACCTTCAAACGTGATAATCTGTGATTACTTATGGTTCGTTAATTTGGTTTTCTTCTGGTGGGCTTGCGGGGGCCTCTTTGGGCCTAACTTCTGGTAGAAAGATGTTTCAGCAAAAATAACGGGCTTGAAAGATATCTTGACATAAACGATGGACCTTTTTAAAGGCAAACTAGATTTTAAACCATGATGTGCAATTTTATTTTTATTTCAAATCATGACGTAATTAAACGAGGTCTGCATTGGCGGAAGTCACGGGCACCCCCACCTACTAAAATTTGGAAAATAACAAAGATATATAACTTGTTTGTTGTAGTAATAGAAGTGAACTATTATTCGTCGCCGGAAAATTACTTAAATCGTCCTAAAAATTACCTTTTTGCCCTTAACAAAAAAATTAATACCCATTTCGTCCCGTGTCTTTAAACAAGGTATTTGACTCAGTTTTACTCACATTCCTAGTACCAATACCACGAAAATGTCTGGCGAAACACTTGAATTCGACTAAGTAACGGAGGCGGATTTTTTTTTCCGACTCGGGCGTCTGGATACGACGCCTACACCATGGTGGAGGCGTCTGGCTCAGACGCCTCCACGTTGGTGGAGGCGTGTTAGCCAGACGCCCGTATTTTTTAATAATAAAAAATAAAATATAAATAAATTCTTAAAATTATACGGTGTGTTATCTCAAATTATTTGAGGTTCTGTTGCAAGTTTTTTGGTGGTAACGTGGTCAAATTACAATGAGTTTTTATGCAAGAGATTAATATTCAAAAAATTTAAGATCCAAAATCCCCGGTGGTAAAACTTCTCGACCTGCAAATACCACATCGAAATTTTTTGGATTTTGAAATTATTGGATCTGATTTTTTTTTTTGAATTTTCATCAATTGCAAAAACTCATTGTAAGGTGATGTCGGACGGTCGACCTGACTCATTGTTGGATCTTCCTAGAATCATTGTGTCGGTTTACCGATCTCTACCCGGTTATCCGAATATTTATTCTTAGTAGCTTCGACATTTCTCTGGAAATCTCTATTCGGTGTATCAAAAGGGTATCGGTCATCCGAATATAGTAATTATTAACTTATTAATTAATTTAGTAATTATCTAAATTTATAATCAATTATCTTTTTATTAAAAAAATAATAAAAAATTGCGGGCGTCTGACGGCACCGCCCAGCATAGGAGAGGGGCGTCTTAGCCAGACGCCCGTCCCATGGGCGGGGCGTCTAGGTAAAATGCCCCCCCTAGGGGGAGGCGTCTTACCCAGACGCCCATATCCTACGCTGGGCGGCTCCGCCAGACGCCCGTAATTTTTTATTATTATTTTATTAAAAAGATGTTGTATATTTTACCAGATTCGAGTACACCGGGACGTCCGTTGACTCATTACTGACCTCCAAATCATTTTTTTTATGATTATAAGAGGAAGATGAAGAGAGATGTGTGATATGAGGGTAAAATGTCGCGTTATAGCAGTAGAAATGAGAGAAGGGCAAAATGGTAATCTGTTGGGACAATTTAAGTAGTTTTAGGGCGACGAATAACAATTCAGTAATAGAAACACTTAAATATTACCCAAGTAGTTGATCTTTTTTCGCACATTGGGTCGTGAGTTCGAGCATCCTTGGGTTTTTTCTTTCTTTCGAGAAAGTAACATTTACCACCATGGTGTCACAATTCTATGTTATAATACTATCATTGGTACCGTATATTAAGTATATGGTGTACTTTTATGGGCATAAATAACGTACACAAAACTAATTCTTGTATTCGCAAAGGTTACGTATCTTCATTATTTTAAGGTTGATATTTTCCATGTAGTGATTTGACACTCTACTTCAGAATTCAATGATTGTTTTTTAGATGTTAAATTTATAAGAATGAGTTACTTTTGCCTATAATGTGTTGGATCCCGGTAACTATTGTCAATATTTGATACGTTATGTATTATAATAATTTGTTGGTTTAATGGGAAATATTATCTATTGCGTGAAAGTAAACTCGACAACAATGTAGCTCATATTTTTGCACCTTTAAGGATATTGCCAAAAAAATAGTTGAAAAGAAATTAAACGTGGTGCATGGTTTATTTGCTTGAAGTTAACTTTAACCTTATTAGTAGAAATGGAGACACGTGGCATCCCATATTGGGGACCTGCATGTAAAGGCTCGAGAGTCCAGGGGGTGGACATATATTTACCTATCGAAGAATTAATAATTTTGTTAATTTAGATGCTTAAATCCATTTAACAAAAAAATAATTATAAAATTTAATTAATAATCATCAGGTTACCGTGAAGGAAGAGGAAAATCGATACCCTTACGCGCTCTACATGCTTACGAAGAGTATTCAGCACCTCGTCATTCACGTAGACAGAATATATTTGCTTCGGTTAGGAGGGAGAGAGATAGTTTACGGCATCGTCAGACACGTGATGATTCCTTCGACGATAAAGAAGTTTTGGATGAGGTGGAGACGGACGACGAGAGTGACGATGATGGTCGGTATGAGTTAGAGTTGGAGCATGTTCTCCAGCCTCGACATGTCGTTGATATCTATGTTTGTGGAGTGGTGGCAGCCTGACACCAACTCTTTCCACCTGCCTTTCGGAGAGATGATGGTCATGTTGCATGACGTGTTCCAGATCCTTTATATTCTTGTTGAAGATCGTATAGTCGGTGCTCAGGGATCGATGACTGAGCTGAAGAGTTATAGTCGAGCTACTCGGGGTGATCGTTGCTGGTCTTGGGAGGGATATCCCATTTTGCAGTGGCGGTGGTGTGTTAGTATCGACGTTGTTGACTACTTTTGCAAACCTCCGTGGTCCAAGGATACACAGTTGACTGCCTACATGCTCTTACTGCTTGGATGCGTCTTGTTTGTCGACAATAGAGGTTGCAGGATCAAACCATACGACATATTGGAGGTTAGGGACCCAGATATCATTGGTCAATACTCATGGGGGTCGACGACGTTGGCATACATGCATACAGCTAGTTAGCTAGCTGTGCTGATTGTTCTGGTATTGCGGGGTGTCTAACGCTTCTGTAGGCTTGGATGTATGAGTGTTTTCCTCATTTCCGCCCGCATCAGGAGTGTAAAATCATTGAGTCGGTCATCCTCGTTCGCGTATGTGGGCTATCCAGAGCGAGGGCCGACTCCATTCAATTCGTAGATGACTAGATCAGATGACTGCATCGTAGATATAAAACTTTATACCATTCACGTTTATTTAATGATTATTATTATTAACGTGTAAACGTTTAGGTGGAGTCTTTACCCTATGGTCCTGATCCTGTTGCGGTTGCGCCAATGACTTTATTGATGGGCGTTATTCGTTATCGGGATATCATGGAGCCTTATTTGCTTGATCGCGTCTTGCGTCAGTTAGGATACATTCAGGTTATCTAGGTTGACATCCCGACGCCATAACATGCAGTACGGTCTGCGATTGCGACGACGTACGACGTCAGGTACAACACTTCGATGGCGGAATCGATTTTCATGACATTTCCGAGAGGTGGCTGAATTCACCTTGGCGATCTCACACGTAGCCGCGACCCTTCTACTTGTCATGCAGATTATTTGGATTGGTTCGGTAGGTACTCACATCCATCTCTCGTGAGCGGTATCGCCTGGTGACCTGAGAGACCACTGGATAGGACATGTGGGATGCAGTAGGTTTGTCAAAATTATTTTTTATTTGTAATGTATATTTTATTTTTATTGTTAATGTATACTAATTTTTATGTTATATATAGTGGATGAGTAAGGCGATGCGGCTTGCGCAACCGTTTCTTGATTATAGGGACCTGATGCCGAATGAGGAGACAATATTTGCATGTGAAGGATGGGATGACACCATACAGTCAGTTGGGAATTTCCGACCACGATTCAGATGATGAATTGTAGTCAGCGTGTACATTACTTACTTTATTATCTGTTGAACTCTTATTATTTGGATTTGTATTTGCTTACTTGTTGTACTCTTATTATTTATTTCTCACAAGCATATCTTTCCCCTATTTGCTATATTTGATGCATTTTAAATTTAAAATCTGATAACAAAACAACAGCAATAGATTACACATAAAAATACAGTAATTTAACCGATACATTACAAATTACAATCCAAATCTACTACGTAACTGGTTCCAATATGATCTCCTACTAGCGTACTCCACCTCCCATCCAAGAACACTCTTGTCTCGCATTTGAAACCACAGTGTCACTATAGGAGGTACTAGAAATGTCTCAGTTAATTCTAAGTGAATCTAAGTTCTGCTTGTAGAAACTATGACATAAATCTAAGTTCCAAAGAAATAACCCATTACCCTTTAAGACATGTATGCACTTAAATTGGATGAATCAAATCTTTGAAGTGGTTGATAAAAAGCAGAGGTTGAGAAAAATATACCGGGAAGTGTGGATTTCTAATAGCAATTAAGCCTTGAGGAAAAAAAAGTAAAAAAAAGGAGGAAAGCACAATTTGCAAAATGATTACAAAAGCACAAGCATTCGAGTCATTGGTCCGTAAGGGTATCTTAAAACCCGATAACTTGAGTATGTCGGCTCGGGATTATCAACCAAAACTCGTTACACGAATGCACAAAGGGTAAAAGTGTCGAAACAAGCAAATGTGTCGAATCACGGAAAAAAATAATACTTTAAGATACTCAAGGCCCAAAGATAAAAGAATGATCCATGTCATGGTTGATCCGAATGATACTTCACCACCAGAAGAGGAGTGCAAAATAAATTAAGTGATAACATATGTATAAGGGTTAGTGATGTGAATTTTGGAGGAACAAAGACCAAGTCATATTTTTTATGAGTTAGATTTATATAATGAGCATGCAAGAATTCTAAGTGAGATGTATAAGGTTGAGGTAAAGATATTGCTATTAATGGAATGTTGAATTAAGACTTTGTGGGTGTGTCAACTGAAAACCCTCACGAGACAAAACTCGTCCTCTAAAGAAACTTGGGGGTTTAAAGGCTTGTTGTACGTGCTAAGTGCAACCGTGATTCCTACGAAAGTGAGTTAAGATTTCCCTGTTTTCAGTTTCTCTTATATTCTGTTTTGCTAGGGACTAGCAAAATCTAGGTGTGAGGGTATTTGATGCATTGCATACATTGCATCATATGTCTTTCATTTAGATTAATTTTATATCAATAAATGCTACTAAGGTATGTGTTTAGTCTTATTTACAGAATACAGGGACCTGAATGCAAATTACCCATATCCCGAGCATAAATGCGTGCAAGAGACTCATTGCTGTCATAAAGACCAAGTTCAAGATTATCAGGTTTCAAATGGAAATGCATCCAAGCATAAAAGCATTCAAGACCTAATTACAAAAAGGACAAAGACTTAAGCACAAAAGTAGACAATGACTTAATTGCAAAAAGCCAAGGACCTAATTGCAAATTACGAGTAGCTTTTATTAATTATGGAGAAAATCTAAAGAAAAATCAATGCGAATCTCCAAATATATAAAGAAATAAAGTCGGAGCTCAAAAGAAAGGAATGAATCAATCCAGACGCGCAAATGATATTGAAATCATACCATAAACACACAGGAAAAATCCAGATTAAATCGGAGCTAAAAAGGTGGCGAATCCGCCACACCTTATGTAATTTTGTGCGGCGAATCCGCCGCACAAAATTAGATCCATGCTCTAAAATTTTTACCGGTTGCGTGTTGACGCGTGTACTTTCCTATTGTATACCTAAGTCCCTTGTATCGGCTATAAATAGCCCTGAAACGTTGTGTAGAGGATGTTCTTAGTTTTATGTTCTTAATTTTAGTCTTAGTTTTTGTTTTTCTCTTTAGCAATAAAATTCTGTTATTTTATTTCTTTTTTTTAGTTTTCTTTTGTAGTTTCTCTAGGACTCATTCTCCCTCCCTCCATCTATGAGTTTCTAACTCTCTCCAAAGGGTGGAGGTGACGGATTTAGGGTGAAGAGAAGAAGAATAAAAGTTATTATTTTAATTTCGTGTTAGTATATTTTGATTACTTGAGTTTATGTTAAATCATTTATCATGTAATGCTTTATAACTAATATGATTTATTATAAGTTTCTGAATTCTCTAATCTAAACTCTATATCTAAACCTCCACCCAACGGAATTCACCATCTTTGTTCTTATTTAGTTTTATTTGTTCATGTTTCATGCTTTAGAAAATTAAAAACCAAAAATCTCAAAACCAAACTTATTCTTCTCTCATTCTTTCCCCTAATCGAAAATCACACAAATAACAAATCTCTCCCTCCTTGTGTTCGACCCGTATTTGCCACGTCTTCATTGACGTCGTGCACTTGCGGTATAAATTTAATTCTCATCAGAATACTCAAAAGTACTTGGGTCCCGACGTGTCGACTTTTCCTTTGATCGACATCGTACCTTAGTATTTTCCACGGGCTTTAGATAGTTCGACTGATCGGGGTTGTAACTACGCGTATAACGTACGAGAGACACTACGAATGACTGATTCACGAGGGTCGCTCCGCGAAATCTCATCAACAAGGTTCCGAAAATGCTCGACGTCTTGTGATGACTGATTCACAAACTCTGGCATGTCAACTCCTTCTCCAGTGACAAGTGTTTTCCGAAATGGATGAATCTGCTCTAAATAAATTCCTTCACTTGACTCAATACAACCGTGGATGATACATGCACAAAGAATCTCACAGGAAGTCAGAAAAAACGCACCCACAACGATATTCAACTTGATCACTTAAGTCCTGCATTCTCTGAAACTCCTGACTCGATAGTGACAAGCAGTTATGCGAAATTCGACCATTTATATGTTGATGTAAATCATTTCTGCAGTTAGTCAAATTTCGACGTCTCGACGATTCAAGAAAATTTCGAATATTCGTCAAGTGCATTTCAATTGCCGGGTTCACGCGGTCGAAAATAGTGTCCAGAGCTGCAGTTGATGTAGTGATTCACTCTTTCAAAGCCGAATGAGCACTTTCGATCCTACAGTTCGTAGTGTTGCCGAAATGAAGGACTTTGTTCGTCTAATTCAACACAAACGTTACTTTATGCACTAACTACGTGTTATCCAGATACTTTGTGATAGCCGGTCAAGTCATATACGAATCTTTCAAAGTCTGAACAACTCTGTTATAATCGTGTTCTGAAGTAGAAAGCATGATTTTCCTCCACTTTCCACGCTTCAAAGTCTCTGTCAACTGCTTGTTCTTGCCGAATTCGCGGTATGCGTAGTCGTATACGTTTTTTTGTTGATATGCCATGTGGAAGGTGAATGATCAGAGTAAGGAAAAACCTCTCTCACTGGTCGCATAAGCCCTAACTCTCGGTCCGTTATTATTGCAGTCGGGTTGACAATATCCAATAACAAATCTCGCAACTTCTCCAACACTCACTGGTAACTAGACTCGGTCTTATCCTTCATAATCGTTTAGCCCACAATGAAGTTCATGTTTTTTGGTGTCAGCCCAACCATCTCGAACAAAGACATCTTGTACTTGCTCGTTTTGTACGTGAAATCCATGCATATTACGAAAGGGTATGTGCGCAACAACTGAACTGACGTCGGATGTGCCAAAAATACGTGAGTGACGACATTAGTTTCTTCATCCGCCATAATCCAATGCAAGTACTGATACTGCACTGCCTGATGCAGAAACTGCTAAGCGGGATTCTTGTCTTCAGATTTCGTCATCCTTATGTACTCTCTGAAATTATAAATGTGTCTCTGATTGGGATTATCCTCCGGGAATTTCTCCTTTACCGCCAACAAGATGTACATGGTTTCGCTTGTGCATCAGTCATATCACGAACAATTTTCTTGGTCACAAGACTAAGATTGTTGATCTGTCGGTGACCCTTTGGATAAACTGCAAGTCTGTGGTTGTGCTGACCATAAGTACTATTAAAAACTATGACACATTCATCACGCTCCCGTCGCTCAACCACTTTTATCAAAAAATGACAATCACAACTCTTTCTTTTCGTGTTCTTCCGTACTACAATATCCATATCCCGAGAACTCATTTCATTTCTGCGATCGCATCTCAGATAACAATCCATCCGATTATCTTCTTTTGATTTATAAGATGATATTACCAAAAACTTCTTGTTCCGATGACAACTTGTTTCGCCCATTTACTCGCATCATCGATTGCTGGAAATACTTGTGGACTTACAAAAAAACTCATTGTAATCTACTCTATCACCACCGAAATCTTGCAACGGAACCTGAAATAATTTAAAATAACACAACATAAAAAAATAATTGGGCGTCTGGGGGGTGTCCTAGCCAGACGCCACTCCCATGGTGGAAGTGCCTTAGACAGACGCCCGAGACGAAAAATAATTTGGTGGGCTTGCTTCATCAGATCCAAACGCTTCGTTAGACATTTTTGTACTGGTAAAGTGAGAAAAACTTAGACAGAAACCTTAGTTTAAGCGACGAGATGAAATATGTATTAAATGGACTGTGAAAGATAAATTGGTAATTTGACAGACGATTTAAGTAATTTTTCGAAGACGAATAACAATTATCTTGTGTTTAACTCGTAACCTTTTGTTATCCAGAGCGAAAAGTGAGAAGTTATGGATATGCATTCTGAAAGTCAAACCGTGATCTGAAAATATATTTAATGAATTTGAATATGAAATATGTGAAAAATGTCGATTTCACCAACATGGATGTTGGAAATATGACTTGTCGTGGTCACGTTATTAAGAAAAAAAGTGTCGTGATCCTCGTGTTCTATTATTGTTGGACGTTTTATTTTGGAAGAAAGATTCTTCTTTATGTGAAATCTGTGTACAATTCTCAAGAGAAAAACCAGATGAGTCACACAATTATTAATTAACTAAAGTAGTTGGATAGGAGTTTTTCTTATTTCCTTTGGTGTCCTATAATGATTCGATGGCCTTATTCTAATGACTTTCTTAAGTCTTCCTCTTCATTTATATTTTTCTTCCCCAACAGACGGAGGATAATCTAATTGTTGGCCGAATTAATACTGTTACACCCCCAGAAAACTGCAACATGTTCTTGTAATTGTTGCTCCACGTTTAATTTTTGAATCCCCTATCTCTCTGGAATTAGTTACTTTCTGCGTGATCAACTTATTAATTAACTTAATTTCATGGCACAATTATTCTCTTCTATACTCTTCGTGTCCACCACTAGTATCTTAAAAAAAAATTCGTTTTTAGGTAATTAATTGTGTCCGTACATTGAAGTGTACGTACTTGGGGTTTACATATTCTTTATTTAGTCATCGTTGATTTAACTAAATATAGTAAAAAAATACCGAATATATAGATTCGAGCCAATTAAATTTTAATGTGTGCTATGCCTGCCATCCACGATTCAACGAACTTGACATGACTTCGAGTCAGCTTAATGTTATGATGGAAAACAATACAATGGAAAACACTATACTACGGGGAAAAATTATAATACATCAATTTTATTTGTTGTGAAACCATCAACCCGTCGAGCGCCCTCCACTTAACGGGGAGGGCGCCCGCTCGGGCGACCAATCGGGTGCCGGAGCACCCGAATTGGCGCCCATCGGGCGGGGGACACGTGTTCCCCACCTCCCGTTCGTCGATTTTTTTGTTTTTTTTATATTTTAGTGGAGGTTTTGTTATTAGAGTTAATTGATAATGTATTTAGTATTTTTTAGTAATGTGGGGTGATAAATTTTTATTATTGTGATAACCGGTTGAATTACAATAAGTTTTTTTTACAAATGATGAAGATTCAAAAATTTTCTGATCCAATTTTTTTTGCAAGCGAGACTCTCGAACGACCTGTCGAGGTGAGTTAATAGGATGGTTTAAGATGATTAACTCATGGTTTAAACACATGATTAAAGTTAATTGATAATGTATCGTGTATTAATTGATAATGTAGTAATTTCAATTAATACAAATGTAAATTGTTAAAATGTGGTGTAAGAATTTAAAAAAATTATTTAATAAATGAAGTGGAGGAAAGAATGTGTAGGGTGGGTGGGATAGTCCGGGCATGGGTAATGAGGTTTTTTTGGTGGGTTGGGTGAGCTGACGTGACGGAGAGAGGAAACAAGACGCCCGAGGATAGTCCGGGCATGGTTAAACATTATCTTATGGGAAAGGATGGACGCTGGATCCTATTGTCCGAGTGATTTTAAATCGTTTGAAATAAATTAGACCCTTAATTTGGTGACTTAATGTTTTTCACATCGCACAACTACTCCCAAATGAAGTTCTTTTCATTTAATTATTCTATTCAATTTCATTTTAAATTGGTACTTTCAAATGAAGTTGAAATCATCATGATTCGGTACGGAGAAATAGTTACCTAACGTGGGTTTTCCAATCATATTATCGAACCTTTTCTCTAAGTGTTTATATATATATATATATATATATATATATATATATATATATATATATATATATATATATATTGCGTGTAAACCAGAACATAGTACGGGATTCGGTTGCACTTCAAGTAATCAATTGGTTATATCTTAGAGCATCCCTTGCGGGATAAAAAATGGGGGACCTCGTCATCAACAATCAGGTTGTCCACCCGATCGACTGGGTCGTGTATTATTTAATAAGTTTTTTGGGTTTTTTTTTTGGTTTTTTTATTATTTGAATTTGTTGTTTGATTTTTTTTGAAAATACGTTTTATAATTGTTTTGATTTTTAAATTTTTTTTCTCCAAGATGGACCCTAAAATGACGTGAATGAGAGAGATATGTTGTTGTGTGTTGCGGTTAAGATGTGAATAGTGTTGGAAAGAGAATAAAGTGAGTTGGGGAGATAGAAAGTTAATGTGGAAGAGAGAGAAGAGAGAAAACGCTTATGACCAGGTTGTCCGGTGCCGTGGTCAGCGATGAACTCAAGGATAGAGTTGGCTGCAGTAGTTGGGCAATTCTTTCCACATCATAACTTGCCAACAATGGTGACCATCTTATGTATTGGTCGTATGGCATCAAGCGAGGTTCCATGGAATAACAAGGGGACAATAAGTTGTATGATTGAGTTGGGTAACCTAATTAACAACTGGATTTGACAATGTAACAACAAAAACCGAACTTATACAATATAAACGGATAATTTAGGAAGCTCATGTCTTTGTTGGTCGGTAATTAAACTTGAGTTCAGTAAAAATAGTGTTTGTTTCCAAATGTGCTGCATTGTGGCAACATATATAGTACCATACTACAATGTCACAAGTTGAATGTTAATATCACATCGTATTCAATGATTTGCTCTCACGATCTTCCATCTTGAATGCAATCTTACAAAGAGAAAATACCTAGAACAAAGTCACCAAAATGACATTCTTATCTACTTTTTTCTTCTGGGCGTCTGACAGAGTATAGGTGCACTTGGAACGTTTTTTTTCTTCTTCCAAAAAGTGTTGAATGTCTTGATCTCTACTATTAAAATTATTGCAATGGTTGGATCTTAAAAACCATCAATCTATAAACTAGAAATGTAAAAAGGGAAAAATTGAATTACTAAACCCACTTATCAGAATTCAGGGTAAAAACTTTGAATCAAAAACAGGTATCCATGCAAATCTTAAAAATATTGCAAGTATTAATAGAAATGTTTTAGTCAAAACCCAAAACCTCATTTTCAAATTTAGATTTTAAACACACACTTAATTGAGATGTGGAAGTAATGTCCTTTGTACATGATTGTACAGTTGTACAGAGAAATTCAGAAAACTCCTAATATTTTAAATATCATTATATCATATATACACATCACTTGCCAAAACTGGATCTCACGTTTCGAATTTGTAAGCCACGCATGCATTTTCCCCCACTTAAATAACATTTTTTTGGCAGAAATGTCAGTTATACCCTTCCCCGTCCTTTGAAATGGCAATGTCAACTATACATTTTGTATAAATTCCTTGTCCGTTTTATTCATATTCATAAGTATATCGATCACGCGTCACACGTACGTTATTCATATTCATATGCAATGTCAACTGAATTATTAAATTATCGTCCACACAAATTATCATTTTCCCATTCATTTTCAATTAATACTCATTTCGTTTCATCTCTTAAAAGAAGATTTCTCTCTCAGTTTTCCTCACCAACACCAACACCAAGGAAATGTCTGGCGAACCGTCTGAATCCGGCGTGCTAATTTTATTAAAAAAATCACCTGGGGCATCTGAGAAAAACATCTCCCCCACGAGGGAGGCGTCCTAGCCAGACGCCCCATGTTAGGAGACGTCTGGATCTTAAATTTATACGGTGTGTTATCTCAAATTATTTGTACGTCATGAAGTATTTCCAGCATACAAGAACACTATTGTGAGCAGTTACGTAGTAGATATTGATCGTAACGTGTAATTTGTAATGAATTTGTTATTTTGTGTGATTTTCTAATATGTAATTTGTTCGTACGTTGTATTGTGTTACTTTCTTTACTAAACTGAAAATTTCAAATTATACATTTAAATAACGTCAAAAAATACATTATACCCTATAACAGACATTCAACCCGCACATCAATCAAGCCTAAGTGTCAATCTTTTGACCATTAAATATATATATCTCACTTGCCTATTGTAGTGTGATATCGAACTCCCATTTAGAACTAAATGAGTGGTATGATATTTCAACTCAACCAACAAAAAAATCATTCTCCAATGTGAGACTAACTTACATGTATCAATTTTATCATATGAATAAATACATGGTAAAATGTTCACATTAACATGTACTCCACCTCATTCAATTTAAAATTTGAAATTTGTTCACCCATGGGGGGGGCGTTTTTTGTAGACGCCCCGATCGATTTTTTTAAAGTTACCGTGCCAGAATCAGACGGTTCGTCAGACATTTCCTTGGTGTTGACACTGATCGAGTGAAGGAAACTGAGAAAGAAATCTTTTTTTAAGAGACATGACGAAATGAGTATTAATGGAAAATGAAAGGTAAAGTGGTAATTAACGTGAGTGATTTAATTAATTCACGAACGGCGAATACTAATTCCCTTTTAAAATTATGTGGTTATACCAAATACACTTTTGTTTCAGCTTCAAATTAATTATTAAAACTTTAATTGTGAGCTAAATATATTCACAGTAATATTAAGAGCCTATAAAGTATGTTCGTAAATAAGCGACAATATTTGTAGTACATGCGCATGTTTGACATAATTTAGTTAAATTAGATCTTACATGTACAAGTGAAAGTGATTTAATCTGAAGAATCTATTGCTTCATGCAAAGGTGACAATTAACTACATGGGTACGTATATATCCAAAAGTAAAAAGAAGAAAGAAAAGACAAGTCTAGAAGGAGATGGAAGTGTTGTGTGCACTCAGTCTAATGTAAGCCAGCTTATGTCCATGAGGAGATGAAAGTACTGAATTTTAAAATTCAAATTAAAACAAGATAACGAAAGTGTCGTGTGCACTTCAAATTTGTCCAGCTACGTGCCCACTCAACAACGTACCAACGCGCAATAAAAAAACATCTTCCAACTTCAAACATCGATCGTAGTCCATCCAAGCTGCGTAATTCGTCAAAGGGTGATGGTGGTTGTCCGACTTCGATCTCAAACTGAGGGAAGCTTATGCTAGTTTTCAAAGCTTAATTATATAATAATTATTATTATTGTCGTCGACGAAGCTGATATTTATACGTCACCTCCACCACCCACCAAATTATACAGATTCTGGTATGTCTCTTGTCTAGTGTTACCACAATATTGCTTGTCCGTTGTACACATGGAGTAATGTCCCACGGCTTCTCGATCACTATTTAAGAGGCGTACGTGTGTTCTCCATAAGCTCAAACCATATTCCTCTTGTCATTTCCATACATCAAATTAAGTAGACAAGTAGTTGTCGTCTTCCCGGAATAGAAGCTTTTCAGGCATGCAAAAACACCATATGTTTATTTTCTTCTATTAATTTTTAGCATATATATAACGTACACTACTAAATATTATCTTGCAGGCAGCAAGAGTAATATTTTGTTGTGAATTTTCAGCAATAATTTATCTTACATTCATGTTACTTATTGTTTTTAATAGAGAATTGAAGAAAGACATGGGGATGGGAAATAAGTTGGCGTTGGCAGTGGTGTTGTTGTTTGTTGGCGTAAATTTTGGCGGGTGTCAGAACGCGGGAAGCAAACTGACGATGTACGTGGACGAGCTCCCTCAGATACCGAAGATCAACGGTTACACCATGAAACATGGCGTTCCCATGCCAAAAACTCTTACTCTGGGAATGTACCAAAAGAAATGGGTATACATGCATTAAATTCCACCCAGACATATATTAGTGTGTGTGGTTTTGTTGTTAATTAATTTTCGTTACATCATTGTGAAACCTTAGATTGCTTTTGTTATATATGGTAGTTTAGTTTAGTTAGATTGCTAATTTGCTAAACACAAGTTGGTTCTTGAACCAATATACTCTTTGCCCTCGGATTGGTAAAACTTTAAAAAAAAAGACAAATTTGATTAACCGTTTGAGACAAGTACCGATAATATAAAAATTAATTCTTGAACTGGCAAATCAGCAATAGAAATTTTCTTCTTCTAAGATATATGCAGATCATCTCTAAAGTACACGAAATTGCAACTCAAAACAACTATTTCTGAAAATTAACGTCTGCTTGGTTGACTTTGTAACATGCAGAAGTTCCATCGTGACTTGCCGGCGGCGACGGTGTTCGTCTACGGCACAAGTGCCGCGTCGGCGACGTTTCCCGGTCCCGTCATCGAGGCCATTCAAGGCGTGACGACGTACGTAACTTGGAAAAATTACTTGCCAAAGAACCACATCCTGCCGTGGGATCCGACGGTCCCAACCGCGATCCCGAAGAAGGGCGGCGTCCCGGCGGTGGTTCATCTCCACGGTGGGATCCACGAGCCGCAGAGCGACGGCAGCGCCTTGGCGTGGTTCACCGCCGGCTTCCAAGGGAAGGGACCCAAGTGGACCAAGAGCACCTACACTTACACAAACGTCCAACAACCTGGTAACTTATTGTACGTATCGTATCACACGAAATATGTACGTACACAATTCGTTTAAAACGTGTATGTTTGTAAAAGAGGTCGAACAAAATACTGGGAAACAACATCTCGTTACGGCCCAATGCGGCTCATAGAGATAGCGGAGACAAAAATATATAAATGGGTTTCGGTATAGAATATTTAAATATAAGCAGATTTGTCAAATTATTCCATCACAATTCAAAATTAAAGATTTAGACTACCTTAATTTCTGTTCTTATATATTTGAATAAGTTAATTTAAAAACATTGTACCCAAAATTCTCTTAAAATCAGATATGTGTGCCGATCAGTTTAAACTATAAATATGAATCCATTCCATCATATTCGGATAGTTTAATTAGATAAATGAAACTGTAATTTAATATGGTAAAAAAAAGACAAATATTGTAAGAGTTAACAATTTATTGCATGAGTCAGATCAAAGGTTCAAGAAATATAGTTATATACATGTTGAAACTCTTGTAACATGAATTTCTAGCTCATCCACAATATTTGTTTGAACTCACGTAAAACACGTACAGGTACCACGACCATGCTCTCGGCCTTACTCGTGAGAACCTCCTGGCGGGGCTTCTCGGTCCCTACGTCATCCGCAACGCAACCATAGAGGTCCCATTCAACCTTCCAAGCGGCCCGGCCTTCGACCGCCACCTCATTATTGGCGACCGCAGCTTCAACGCTGACGGCTCCATCTACATGAACTTCACCGGAAACAACCCGAGCATCCACCCGCAGTGGCAGCCGGAGTACTTTGGCGACACAATCACCGTCAACGGGAAGGCATGGCCTTTCCTCAGGGTCCAGAGGCGTAAGTACCGCTTTCGTATCATAAACGCCAGCAATGCCCGCTACTTCGGTCTCGCACTCTCGGACGGGACGTCGTTCACCGTTATCGGATCCGATACATCTTACCTGAATAAACCGGTTTCGACCCCAACTATCCTCATAGCGCCGGCTGAGTCCTTTGATATTGTTGTGGACTTCTCCCAATGTACCGGGGATGTGGAGCTCACTAATGATGCTAACTATCCGTTCCCGACCGGAACGACGCCGGCGCTCCCAAATAGTCGTGTCATGAAGTTTTTGGTGGATCCTAAGAAATGCGCAAAACTCGATCGCTCGAATATCCCTACTAAGCTTGTGAATTATATTCCAGCTTCGGTTGCGGAAGCAACGGTCAAACGCTACATTGTGATGTACGAGTATACCAGTTCCGTAGGTGAGGATGAAAATTGAATCTTATATTTTTCTTCTTCTGATTATTCATCATCATCATCATCATCATCATCATCATCATCATCATCAATTTGAGAACAGCCGGACAAACACACAAATTGAAACTCACATTTTGCCTAAAGTCATTTAAAGACTTAAACAACCTACTAGCTCAACTAATTACCATAAGTTGGTTTCTGATCAGCCAACTTGTCGAATTGAAGTTCTTTTTGATAATAGGTGCTTACATTGGATAGTACGGGGATATACACACAGCCCCTTAGTAAGTAGTAGAGTACATTACAAATCCAAATACTTAGCCTCAAGATAATAAGCTGGTTCATTCTGAAGTTTCCCTCAAGATATTTGGAACTCATGAGCGAGTTTTATCTAGTGAAGCTGATGATTAGAGACATCGAGGGTAACGCCCTCGATCTATTCTCATACTTGTTGAATTGAAGTTGGAAATAAAGTCAAAATAATTAGCATTTGCTGACTTCATCACGAGTCAATTCAAGCCAGTAGTTTAAAATTTAAATACCTTTTGTAATGGAATATGAAATTTATATGTTTTGATTTCAATACATACTTTATTTCAATCGGATAATGTGAAGTGATCAACATATCGATCTTAGATAGTTTGAGTTTGTCTTTTCCAACAAACTCAATTTCAAATTTGAACCGTGAAGTAAAAAATTCACGAGTCAAATTTAACACTGTACGTTATCCACAGGAACACCCACACACCTCTTCATCAACGGTAAGAGGTTCGAAGATCCGGTCTCGGAGTTTCCGAAGTCCGGAAGCACGGAGGTGTGGGAAGTGATCAACTTGACCGGAGACAACCACCCACTCCACATCCACCTCGGTCTATTCCAGGCCGTCAAGGTCCAACAACTAGTTGACCTTGACAACTTCACCAGTTGCATGACAAAGCTAAACGATGCGGTCAAGTGCAACGTCGCTTCCCACGCAACTGGACCGCTGGTTACCGTCGTCGACCACGAGAAGACGTGGAAGAATGTTGTCAAGATCGATCCTGGACACGTCATAACGATCGTCGTTAAGTTCAATCTTGTGGAAACCAACTCGCCTTACCCGTTTGATGCTACTGGGGAGCCTGGGTTCGTCTACCATTGTCATGTAAGTTTTTTTTTAAAGTTATTATTATCGGAAAATTATAATGCATATAATGATATAATACCATTGCCATGTAAGTTTGATTTGGTTTTGGCGGAATTATGCATGTGTTGATGGTTAATTAATTGGTTGGTTGTGTGCAGATCCTGGACCGTGAAGACAACGCAATGATTCGTCCTCTTTTCTTGGTTTAAGTCCAGCTCTTCTTGTTCGGGTGCAAAGATGGTGGATTATTCGTGGACGTTTGGATTAAGGCCCAACGTCCGGCTTAGGCCCAAATTCCGGCTTAGGCCCACATACCTACTTATTACATGTTTTTATAATAAAACAATAAGTTATTTGTTTGTGACTGGTGTCTACGAAAAAGTTAATTCATTTGATGTTTTCCAATCTTTTCCAATTGTAAATGTAATATGTGTGCCTTCTGAAATTAAATAAATTGTGCCCTTTCAGTACGAAATAAAACTAATTCTTTATGGACTTTGTTTAAATCCTAAAGTCTGATAGGTTGGACCGTTGGAGCACATAAACCAAGATAGAAAGAAAGTAGACACCAATAGGCTCGACAATCGTGTCGTTTGGTGTACTTTTGTGTCGTATAATTCCGTGTAGATTAGTCATTTTTGGTGGACACGAACACAACACAGTTTGATTTTGTGTCTCGTTTTTGGAGACACGAACACACAGTTTGTACACAAATTTATTTTCGTGTACATATCGTGTACTAACGACACGACACGATATATAATTGTACACGAAGTTACACGAAAATTGTACACAACGTACATGAAAATACACAATTTCCCAGAAATTGGATGGTTGTTAGTTGGGTATTTGGATAATTTGATAATTTGGTATTTGAGTAATTTGATACTTGGGTAATCCATAATCGGGTATTCGGTTTTCGTGTACTTCCGTGTATTTTCGGGTACCCAATCAGTCAGACACGATCACGACACGGAAAAAATTCTGTATACCGACTACACGACACAAAACACGAAATCAATAAATCTAAACATATTTTCCGTTTCGTGTTATCGTGTTTTGTGTCAAATTGGGGTTAACTTAGTTATGAAGATTTTTATCTTGAGATGGTCAAGACAAGATCGTATCCTAACAAGTAACCCTCTTATTCTAATGTTTGGGAAGTGGAGACAGAGTAGATAAAATGAAAATAAAGATAAATATTCTTTCAGGTTCCAACCCAACATCTTCTGAGTCGGAGACCAAACAAATTCTGTCTGGCCAAGCTGTTCAATTTTGATATCATCCAATAAAAGATGCTAAGTAAAGTTTTGGAGCTAATCAAATTTGTTGATGAAACTTGCTTTATCATCTCACCCGTCTTCACTTCGATATTTGCGAGGGCATGCCTTAATCACGTCAAAAGAAGAGCTAAAGCTTGCGTACCTTTTTGGTTATGAAAAGCCTCTCAGTGCCTTAATGCCGATTCACTAAACAAAAACCAACAAGGAGCTGATTTTGCAGTAAGTTGATACTCCAGAAAAAAAAACACACACAGCAGACCTGCATACGTTCTATGATCCGATCAAAACCAATGTCCGAGACGAGTGAGATACGGTATGTAATTAGATGAGAGACATCAAGTCAACATAACTACGTACGACACATTCGTGTGCACCATATGGTTTAAGATATTCCGAGGGAAAAAGTAGTTTGAGAATTCTCATAACGAAAACACTACTAAACAGCTTGCATTTAATACCAACTCACAGAACTATCAACCAAAAAACCTGTAGCATAAGACTGAGTTGGAGGATAACCTTGAAAATTAAAATGAAAACACCGAATTACCAAAGAAAACCAGCCAATTCCGATCAGCATCATGTCAATTGCCAAGATATTCATACACCGCTGACTCTCGGGCTTCATCTTCCAGAACAAAGCTAATGGGACTTGGTTGACATGCATTGCTCCCAGCCTCCAACTAAACCAAGTCAATACTTAATATGTAAAGTCGTTACGTGTCAACGTTACCCCAAAACCTTAAAAAAACTTCCACAATAAGCAGGATAAAAAATAAATCAGAGGTACCGCCGTCACCCCATGACAGATGTTTCAGATTGACGTGTGATCTAATGCTTAAACAACTTCCTTCTAATTCACAATAAATAGGAATCAATGATAGCTAAAATCACGCTCACACCTAGTGAACTGCTAATGGTTACCACGATTAATGAAGCCATAAAAATGAGGGGGCAAACGGCATCAGGACTTACCTGTTGGTTGATTAGGGTAGCAACAACTATTTTGTCTTAATAAGAGATGATAAGATGTCACGATTTTATCAGAATTGAGTTAGTCAAGTCTCCCACAACTTGAAGCTAGAACCCAAAAAGGGCTCACTGTGTTAAGCTTGAAATCATGGAGGTGAGACATCACATGCAAGAATAGAAAAAAGAGGCTAATGCCTTGGCCTCTTCTTTCCAACTGGTGTATGAAACAACACAGGTATTCTTTAGAATAGAAAATTTACAACATTACAAACTGGTTAAGGCCAACACCAATGACCCCTTTTACAATCAAAAGAAAAGTCTCATTCACAAGCCAACTTTGTTCCAAAGCTCGTAAGGCAGATGGCAAAGGCCTGAAACGCTGAGAGTGGTTCCTGATAATCCATACTGAATATATCTTCGCCAATTTTGCCAAACTGGAGGATGACATTTTCCTCGTCACCTTGAGCTGGTGGATGGCTGGTATCTGCAGCCGCCAATTGAAAATTCTTCACGGATGCAACTGTCACGCGTCCATGGAAATTCAAACACCAGCATTGCAAGTGCTCATGCCACCTTGGGGCATTATTCTTCAAAACAATAGCTCCAGGGGAAGATGTTGGCTTCTGCAAGTCGGAATTTTTCCAAACTTCTTCTTTTGAAGTTTCTTTGGTTGGACTTTGCAAATTGCAAACCATTCTTCTTGGACCTCTAGATCTTAGGAAGTTGAACTTGTAAGATACATGACCAATCACAAAGTTTCCTGCTGAGACCTCAGGACTTATTTGTTTGCTCACAAAACGGCGGCTCCTTCTGTTACTTGAAGTCTTTGCCCCAAAGAAAGGCGGCTGACAGTCGTATAATGTGAATTTCGTTCCCAGGAAATCCGAACTGCAATGGTAAGAAAAAAAATTAGATCATAAAATATTGACTTGACATGAAATGTACTATGCAACTCGAAACTAAGTTTTATGGTAATGTTGAATCATTATTAATTCTACTGGTACATGAACATGAGAGGTGCAACAAAACCTGGGAAGTATAAAGCTAAGTATTTTAGAATAGTCGTCTGTTGAGCAATGGAAAAGAAGGGATATATACAACTTAGGTAACTCCGGATAATAGCTTTCTTTTGACCAATAGGTATATAAACGATATACTAAGGCTGTGAATCAGTAGAGGAACATATGATAAATGTAAGATCACGATAAGAAATGAAAAACAAAAACTAGCATACTTCTTGCAACAGGTTGCTGTCTCAAAATAACCTGGTATTGACAACATCATTCAATGATGTCTGAAAAATCAAAAACCTCAAAAAATATTCCTAAACAATATAAAGCAACAAAATTTTCCCTCCGGCTCATAGTAGACCTGCATATTTGAACCTTCATTTTTATTACGAACATGAAATCCACGGATATAAAGCTTTCCGCACATACTATTTTCAAATTTCCAAAACACTAATAATCCCATTAAAGATTTAGGTTGATTACTAAAAGCAGCATTTTTTCATCTGATGCTTACCATAGCTTTCCAACATATGCATTATTGCTTTGCAAAATGTCGTCAGCATCAAGAGATATGATGTACTCAATAAAAGCACCATGCCTAACCCTTCGAGCAGCCAAGAGAAACTTTCCACTTTCCATAAATGCTGCAGAAAGATAGTGATACACGCCATAAGGATTGTGAAAAATAAATACATATAAAGGAATACAGCACAATTATGTATTGCTCATCATTATTCTCAAATTGTTTCCTGCAAACTCTTTGATGCTTCATTTTCTTTTGTTACATTGTGTTTACGAGTATGTAATAGACAATACGGCAGAGCGATACCAAAAAAATGGTAATACAGCTAAACTGTCTCATTACATGTGAGCTTATGTTTTCGCATCATAGATAAAATGTCAAGAAACAGATACCTAATATAACCCACAATTCACAATATTGTTAGACATGTTAATATTGCCATACAAGCACCTTAACAACCGTGAAGTACAGGAATATTTTTCTCTCTTTTGTAAATTATCCTAAAAGACAATGGAAACCATTTTCATCGAAGAATTGGGAAGGGATCCCAGTTCTTGAAATATGGAGTTTCAGATCCAAATTCATTGTAAATTCTGTGAATCAAGAAAATAAATTACAAGATATTACAAATAATGATTTATTCACGGTTACATGCATTGTTAAAAACGATTTGATTTTTGAGGTTGAGCAACAATATTTCTGGAAACAAAACATTTATTTTGGAGAAAATCCATAGACTCGTGGTTAACAAATCGTGGTCAAATACGTCAGAACAATTTCTCAAATTGCTAACATCCAGAATTCCGTAACAATCACCAAAACTTTAGGCCAGACACTGATAATAGAGGCCAATGAATGTGGAAAACAACTCAAACAAATAGAAGAAAAATTGACAGCACAAGTCCAACAAATCTCCACAGATTCAGATCAGAACCTAAAAATAGAAAAATGCACTGGATATACTCACTATGGGTCAAGCTAAGATATAGGCGGAACGTCGAATTAGCCCTGTCCCTCTTGATACAGCACTGAAGTGGAGCTTCCTTTGGCCCTGGCTGCACCCAACAAAATAACTTCATCAGTAAACCAACAAAATCAGTAAATCCCATAAAAAGGAACACATTTTCCACCCAAAAAAAGACCAAATCAAATTTTCAAGAAAAAAACACGACTCTAAAATCACAAAACGGCATCTTCATGACTAACCAGTCAATCAGAAACGCAACAACCCACATTACTCAATAAAGATTCAATCTTTCCAACTCAAACCCCCCAAAAACAAAAAATTCTCCCCAAAGTTTTAATCTTTCCAACTCAGACCCCCCTAAAAACAACATTCCTCAGCAAAGTTCCCATCTTTCCGACTCAAATCCGAAGATTTGTTTCCAACCTGCTTAAGCGAGGAAGGGAAAGTGATAACCCGATCACCCCGCAACTCCCGGACGATCCCGACGGTGATCTCCCTCCACCGCCTACAAACGCAAGCGCACGAGACCACGCTCTTCCGCATCGGCCACCGGTCCTCGCTCTCCTCGACCTTCCGAATGATCTCTCCGAGCAGCTCCGGCGGCATCCGGGACCATCGGTCCTCCTCCTCCTCCGGCTCCTCCCCCCAATCCACCGCCTCGTGGGGCCCGCTCGGCACCGTCTCCTCCTCGAAGACGCTCCCGAAGGTGGCGGACGACATGGTGCGGCCGGAGGAGAAGGGCGTGACGGCCTTGCGGAGGAGGAACGGGGTTTTCCACGACATTTGGGAAGGATCGTCGAAGTTAGAGTTTGGGGAAGGAGAAAGTTTTGGGGGAAGGATTGATCTGATCTGGAGGCGTGGAGACTGGAGAGGAGCTTTGAAGGCTCCGTGTGGGCCCAGGCTGTTACCCTGGTGATCATGACTACTAGTCCACTCTACTCTAAATCTCTAATCCAATCTATTCTCCATTTTAATCCATCATTTAACTGTATTAACCCTTTCCACTTTGAGGGTTCTTGTTTTTGTAAAATGTTGGTTTTGAAAACCGTCGGTCTCCGTGGAACGTTTGTTTCAGAGGTGTGTGGTTAGGACCGACTATTTCTCGACGTGATGCATATTGCACTTTCTACAGCGAAGGTTTTGATCGTTTATGTTTCAAATAAGAAGCCATAAATTACCAAGACGAGATTTCGAGACATTGCGAGATGTCCCATGTGTGAGCCACACAAAATAAGTCGAAAACACCTCAACATGTGTCCTCATGCGTAGCATATTTACGACAAACACATTCGTTAGTTATCAACTATATTGCGAGAAATCATATTGTAGTATTGGTGTCCCACTAATGTCTCCAATTGTTTAAGTGATTAGCTTCGTTGATCCCTGGTGTCATGTGATGTGCCATTAACAAACACTTCACGTGGACTAATAATTTAAGATTAAATTTCTGTTGTTGGGCAGCTCTACTCTGCACTGTCACCTAAGCATTTCGTATAATTATAATTGAAGGTGATTAATTAATTACTCGTAGCTGTCGAGTCTTGTAGTCCTGTACTTGTTTAGAGAATAGGTTTTATACAGAATAATACGATTTAAATGGAATAGTCAAAGATGAAGCAGTCAATAATGGACTTTAGTAATGGTGCGCATGTGTTTGTGTAACAAAGTCTGCGATATTGACTTGGACAAGTCTGCAGCAAAGAAATTTAGAAGGATTGAACCGACGTGATTGTCTATTAGGTCATCACTAACCATGACCTGATGACTGGTCATGAGCATTCTCTCTATTATCTCTATCTTCTACATCAACTTTATCTTTTTCCAACTTACTTTCCTACACTTTCATATCTTAACCACAACTCACAACAACTTATCTCTCATCCACATTATTTCGGGGTCCATTTTGAAAAAAATCAAAACAATTATAAAACGTATTTTCAAAAAACAAATTAAAAAAATTCAAACAAAATTTTCAAAACAAAAAAACGATAAAAACAATATTTTAATCCAACGACCCGATCGTTGATGACCGGGTCGACGTGGGGATGGCCCCCAGTTAGTGGTGGTCTTACCTTACAACAATGCAATGCTTACAAAAAATACATCGCAGCAAAAAACAAATTAAATTGTTTGGTTCATAAGAATTTGTTTTTATGTTTACGTTGGCGTAAGTAAAATATTTTGACAATTGGCCAAGGAAAATTTACAAGGTTTAATTAATTTTTTGCAAGTGATAAGTTGATAAGAGTGTGCAGACTACTAAGATCACAAACAACAAGCTTACGCAAAATACGAGAACAACAGTATGAACATGGTCTGACGAAGAAACTAATGAACCTTAACATGCATAAGTCTTGTTGAGAAAGCAAATAAAAAGATAATGATTTACTAAATTTCTTTTACAACATATGTTTGTTTTGTTTTACAGCGACCACAACTAACTACTACAAATGGAAACATCAGTTGAAATCGTAAAAGCTAGCGTTGTAAGAGCCATGATGAGAAGGAAACGTGATATCTAGACTAGTCCTTCCTCGGAGAGAGACCTTCGAATGTTTTGTACAAAATCTATTCTTTTATCCTTTTGTCCACTTTCTTGAACAATATTACAAAAGAAAAGTGGAGATGCAATTTGATTTCATGATGGCGAAGTTGCTTTTAGTGGGGTCTCATACAACCCCACTCTTACGTTGTTCGTGGGGCATGTTTGACCTGCCAACCCATCCCGCTCTGCATGAAGTGGGTTGTGGTGATATTTTTCTCTACCCACAACCCGTTAACCCATCACCCGCCTACTCGTCAGACTAAACGGGGCAGATTGCGGTTGAAGTTTAACCTGCCCTGTTAACCCGCTCTACCCAGTCTCATTTTGCTTTTGTTTGTGACTTTATGTGTTTGCTAATTGTTTATTTAAGCACTTTAAATCGTAGACTTGTAATTTTATGAAATTGTATGAATGTTTTTATGCATGTAAGCTTAATTATAAACTTCTAGAAATGTGTTTGTGTGTATGTGTCAATGTAATACGTTAAAATGAACGTTTACAGGAATTAGCTCGTTCGACCCACGTAACCCGCCCCGCCTGACCAGCCCTACTTAAGGGCGGGTAGCAGTTGAATTTTTTTTATCCGCCCGCCCCGTCCCGTCTGCCCGCTAAACTTCAGCGGGGCGGGTAGTGGTCGGTGCCAAACCCACCCCACCCCGTCTCGTTTGCAGCCCTACCCACTTGGCTCCAATTATTTTGATTTCTTGGATAGAACTCGCAACTTCGGTTAGGAGTGCATGAATTTAAACAAGGGTCGAGCCAATACTTCACATGCATAAATTGCTCTCACCTCGTCTATTTCGATGGTTGAGTATGGATTTGTGCACCAAAAGGTCTAAGGATTGAATCTCAACTTGTTTGGTACACTAAATGATTATTGTGTGCTTGGTTGGTTATTCAAAAGTATGTTTGGTTAGTTAATTATTCTAAAGTATTGTTCATTGTCCTCAAAATGTTACAAAATGGCATAAGGTAGGACGCCAAGAATTATTTTAGTAAACTACAAAATGAATGATATATATATATATATGCATCTACAAACATTAAATCTGGTTATAAGACTATTCGTAACCATGTCATTAGTTTTCTCTCTTCCACATTAGTTTTCTTTCTTATCTACATCAATTTTCTCTCTTCCTAACCCGCTTTCTTCTCTTTCCAATACTATTCACTTCTTAACCACAACTCATCTCTCTCATCCACATCATATTTTATTTCCTTTAACTTTTCTTATATTCCAAAATCAATTATATTTACCCAAGACATTAATAATTCAAACCAAATATATATTAATTAGCAAATAATTATTAATAATAATAATAAAGGAAAATCATATTTTTTTAAACCATTGTACGTAGTACAATACAACAAAATATTGCATTACCTAAATTACATTAACTTCAACCGTCAATGATCATAAACAAATATGGCTCTAACTTTTGTCACGAGAAAGTTTAATTCAAACTTGTTACTGTTGTCTCTTGAAACTCTAATTGAATGCTACAAAAATTGAGACTTCAATTGCACTCTATAAGTAGCCTCGTGAAACTTTACTTGAATGCGTTCAACTCTTGTCTGGGAATCTGTATTGTAGTCGTGTGAAACTTTAATTAGGTTGGGGAGAGAGAAAGTGGGTTCGAGAGAGAGAAAACTTAATTGAAACGTTTGTCATTGTTGTCTCGTGAAACTTCAATTGAATGTTACAAAAATTGAGACTTCAATTGGACTCTATAAGTAGTCTTGTGAAACTTTACTTGAATGCGTTCAAACTCTTGTCTGGGAATCTGTATTGTAGTTGTGTGTGAAACTTTAATTGGGTTGGGGAGAGAGAAAGTTTAATTGAAACTTTTGTCATTGTTATCGTGAGACTTCAATTGGAGTCTATAAATGAAAGAATTGTGTTCTAAAAGTTTTACTTTTATATGTCAATTGTTATGAATTGAATGTGCAAACATTTTATTCATTGATTATTGTATTCCTCTTTTGGAAGTGTTAAGGAAGATGCTCTTGATCCTTAACCGTAGAGCTCTAAAAGATAATGGTTTACATAAATCAAAAGTTATTCACAATCATAGTAATTAACATAGAACAACAATTACCGAGACAAGATTATCGTGTTGGTCATCGATTATTGTAGCTCTACAAATATTTGACAACACGAGTATATAAAAGAGGAAAATGGTTAATTATATATATTGAATAGACATTGCAAGTGAAACATTATGGAATTGTGTTATGTGTCATTAATGTTTTCACCGTGTCTCGAATCCTAAGATATAAGACTTATATCTTCTCACATAAGAAGTGTTTGATTTGATTATTGTTAAAAATTATCAATGAGTATAGTGATATATGCATTAGTTGGTTGAGTTTGACTTGTGCTGGAAAAAATAGCTAATCAAAATATTGTCAATGCCCCTCTTAATTGAGTGATGATATTAGTAGACCCCTTGATAAAGTAAAATTATAACGTGCACAATGTAACTTGAGTTAAGTTACATAGTTATAATTACCTTAAAAGATCAAGAAATGAATATAATACAAATATGACACATTATTACTTTGTATATATTCTTAAAATTATGGGGCAAGGGATAGACACAAGTGGTGCACTTACATCACTAAATGTATCGTGTTTGGTTCGAGTGGAACAAGACATATATACTAATTAGGTAACTATAATGTGTAGCTAGATGCCACTTATAGTTTGAGATATTGAGTGTTTAACATCGCTGCCAATTTAGTTTATATCCTCCAATATGTCACACCACAAAATTGAGAAATAAGAAACTTGATTTTGAGTTCATATGATGTGTCGGGTTTCATGTGAAAAGACACACATGTGGTGAATCAATAAAATCAATATGTCACGAAAATTAACATAATTAGAATCCTGAATAAATTCATATAAGGTGTATATGTTATAGGGTGTAGTTGATTCAACATTACATAAGATAATATATTATATAAGATATCAATTTGCTAAAACCCCAAAAGATCATATTTTGTTGGAGATAAATCCAAAATTTGATAAAGGCAAAAATCAGACAAAACGGTCAAATGTTTTTGAGAGACCGGTCGACCAAACTTCCACAGTAGATGTTACGTGCGCGAACGATCGACCAGATAGGACGTGATGGTCGACTGAAATACCCCAAGAGAACTTTCCTAGATTAATCGGTCGACCGGTAGCAAGTCATGGTTCGACCGAAAACTTCCAGGAACTTCCGCGAATTTTTCTTAGTGGTAATCGGTCGACTGACTTATGACTCGGTCTGACCGAAAACTTCCAGTAGCTGATTCTCGTGTTGAATCGTCCGACCGTTTGTGTGTTATGTTCGACTGGAAAATCACAGTAGCTTTGGGAGCGTGTGATAGATCGACCGAAGGATTTCGTTGTCCAACCGAATTTTACCAAACAATCAGTCGACCGGTTAGTTAATTTCAGTCGACCGTTCGGTACAGTTTTACCAGAATTATTAAGAGAGTAATTCAAATCATGGGCTGAATTAATCCAGTTGTGGTCAAACGTTTTTGATGATGATTATGTGACAAATTGTGATTGGTTTAAGGTAGAGAATAGCAATGGATCATGACTAGAGAATATTTCATGATGTGGGTGATTTGGGAGGCTATAAATATGTCCTCTCACCAATTTGTTTCATATATGAATGCAAAAAATCTCTCTCTTTCCAACCTCTCCACTAATCCATCCGAATTTCTCTTAATTGTTTCAAGCTTTTGGAGATTAAATCTGGTGGAGCTTTAGAGGGGTTATTAGCTAGATTCTAAGCTTAATTAGAGATTGATTAACAAGCTCATTTCTCTCGAATCTTGTTTAGAGTTTGGTGAACACTTAGAGGCGAATCGACGAGCGATTCGACAGGCAACGGATCTCCGGATCTTCGTAAAGGTTTTAGAGAACCTTTGGGTATGATCCTCTCTTATTTGTTTATTTTAATATATGTATATTTACATGATATTAGAATAAACACAAAATAATGTACATAAAATTACTGAAAATATGAAATCGATCTTATATGCTTGTATTAAAATTCTAAAAGATACATATACATAGGAACACGAAATCCAACAATAAATACCACCAACATTCACCTAACTCATCACACCATCTAAACACCATCAACTTCATTTCAAAACTTCGCTCAGTATGTCTTCTTCTGACAACAGTGATCCCCGGGAAATAACTCGCCATCACTTTGTTGGACAATGATTTGCTCTGTACTCCAAACCATCTTCCTACTACTGTCCATTCCCTCCACACTCGCAAGACCCTTACTACAGTAGTAGCTCCCAACCTCCACCCTCTTAAAATCCTTACTACGACCGTAGCTTCCCACCTCCACCCTCTCAAAACCCTTACTACAAAGGTAGTTATTGTTAGCTTTTAGGCTTTAATCCATGTTTTGATGACTTAATCAACATAATCTTAGTAACAATAAAATGTAGTGTAGCACACATTATGCATGGTATACATATTGTATTGTGCGAACATCTACAGGTGATCAAGACTCAATGAAAAAATGAAACAAAGTCAAGACATGTAATCAAGCTTTTTGAAGACATGTAATTATGTATTTTTTTTGAGTCTTAGGAGCTCGTGTATACTCGAGCATACTAGAGTAAATACCTAATCACATACACACTAGGTTCCTTGTAGAAGTCACACACAAAATCTCAGATCATTTGGACTTCAATAGGTCACCCAAACTTAGACTGGAAAACACTTAAACCTGAACCTGAACTGTCTGAGCAAAATTGGTCGACCGAACGAGTTCTCTGTTCAACCGATTAGATCGGTTAATCTGTTAGCCAATAGTGTTAAACTGGTTGACCGTTTTCAGCATTCTGTTCGACCGTCTACACGTGTCATTTGACTGTTAGACTTGTCATATTATACCAACGGTCGTATTCACATTGTTGTTCATACCTCAGAAATACCTTCGACCACCGGTCGACCGTGAACCTAGTTTGGTTGAACGAACATAGACATATCTTGAACCCCGTAGTGCCAGATTTTATCGGTCGACCGAATATACCATTTTGTTCGACCGTTTTGTTTGCTTTTTGGCCGTAATCTATGTTTTGATGATTTAATTAACCTAATCTTAATTATAATCTTGTAGAGTAGCACACATATTGCATTGCATATATATTTCATAGTGCTAACATCTACAGGTGATCAAGACTCAAGGAAGAAAGGAAAATCAAGTCAAGACATGTAATCAAGCTCATTTGAAGACATGTATTTTGTATTTCTTTGAGTTTTTAGGAACTTGTGTATATTGAGCATACTTGAGCTAAAATCAACTTAAACACACACTAGGTTCCTCATAGAAGTCACACACGAAATTTCACATAATTTGGACTTCAATAGATCACCCAAACTTAGACCGGAAAATACCAAACCTTTACCTTAGCTGTCTGAGCCAAAACGGTCGACTGCAACATGACGTTCGGTCGACCGATTGACCAAGTATCTTGTTTGTGTTTTCACTGTCTAGTTTCGGTCGACCGTGTTTTACCTTTCGGTCGACCGTCTAAAATTATTTTCCCGACCGTTACTTTTGTCGTATATACCCAACGGTCGTATTCGTATCAAACCAATTATATCCCAAATACATTTCATGTATCGGTCGACCGAGAACCACGATCGGTCGACCGTTTGTCTATCTCTTGACAAACCCGAATCTCCTGTTGAAAAACGGTCGACCGTTAGACCTGTTTCGGTCGACCGAATATCCAATTGTTTGTCAACCCCAAAGTGCCTGGACGAAATCGGTCGAACGAACCCTTTCTTGTGTTCGACCGATGACTTAAGTGTACCTAAGTCGTAGCATTGGGCGGTCGACCGTTGCTTAACCGGTCGACCGAACTTAGTGCAAAACTGCCAAACGGTCGACCGTTCTTCATGTTTCGGTCAACCGATTTCACTCAGAATTCGGTCCTGCAGTTTCTGTTTTGTGTAATCACACTTCAACTCATACCCAATCAATCCCAACGGCTCTATTCTCTCTAATGCCTATATAATGAGTTGTAAAACACATTTTAACACAACTCTCCCACTACAAACTTGTCCAATACATTAGAGAGAATCACAAACACTCAAAGCTTCAAACCTTCCACACTTTAGTCTTAATTCCAATCCTACTCAAATGTGCTCAAGAATTAGAGTGTTGCTCCACTCAATTGTTTGTCAAAGGAAGCAAGGACTTCAGTGACAGACCGAAGTGTCCCTCTCGGATTGTGAGAGAAGAAAGTCAAGCTCGCGAGGTTGTTCGCGGAGTTTGTTTTGTAAAAGGCGTTCTCTCCCGGCCCGGAACGGGGAGTGGTTAGTGAAGACGTAGGCGGAGCTCGCGGAGTCGAGCGAAGCTTACAAGAGAGGACTAGGACCCGGGTGGGGTGCCGAACCTCTATAAAAATCCCCCGTGTCGATTGTGGTTTGCATTATCTTTCTTTCTCTACTTGTTTTGTTTGTTATTCCGCTGCGCATGTTCATTGCTTAATCAAGTAGAGAATTAGGATTAGCCTTAATTGTGGACCCATAGACCCACACGATCCCACACGTTTGTCCCTGGACTTTCCTAGACAATAATTCTGGGCTGCCTAATCGGTCGACTGTCTCACTTTTGGTTTGACCATTCACTTGAGTTATAGCCATGTTTGTTCGACCGCCCATTGTTCGGTCGACCGCTTATTTCTGGAACTGTCTGGACAGACTCCGGTCGACCGTTAGACCTGTTTTGGTCGACCGAACTTGCCCAGAACTGTGCCCTGTGCTTTTCTGTTTTGTGGTTCTTACACAAACATTTACCTTATAAATCCCAATGGTTATAACCTCTTAGGAGCTTATAAATAGATGTTACGAAGACACAATTCAACAACTCTTACACACCATATTGTCATACACATCTAAGAGAAAGCTCCCAAACCTTGAATCCACAATCCTACTCTCCAAGCCAAACTTTCCACACTTTAGATCAATTCCAATCATACTCTAAGTGTGATCAAGTTAGAGAGTGATTTTTCCACTCAACAATTGTCTGTCAAGAAACAAAGATTTTGGTGAAAGCCTGAAGTATTCCCTCTCGGATTGTGAGAGGAAGAAATCAAGTTTGACGAGGATTGTTCGCGAGACTTGTGGTGTAAAGGCTTAATCTCGGTCCGAAACAAGATTGATAGTGAAGACGTAGGCGGAGCTCATGGAGTCGAGCAGAGCTTGCAAGAGATGAAGTATGTGGGAGACCAAACCTCTATAAAAATCTTCTGGTGCCATTGTGGTTTGATTGTTTCTCTCTACCATTGTTTAAATTGTTTCCATTGCATCTTTGATTGTTTAGGTAGAGATTCAAGCTGAAAATTGATTAAATTTAGCGACCAATAAAGATCCTACAACTACCAACCATTTCCTCAACATCCACCGCCGTAAAATCCTCACTTTGGAGGTAGTTTCCAATCATATCACATACCCGACCCAATCCAGATGTATTCTCAGTTGCTGAGTAGTGACTACAGTAGGAACGAGGCTCATAATGAGGTAGACCATTATCTCATTGGCTTGTCTCAAGGGCCACCCGAACATACAAGCGTCCCCCTGAAGGCCAAGAAGGGTTGGTCATACCCGAAGGAGGAGGCCCTCATTTCTGCCTACAAGTCCATCAGTTGCGATGTGGTGCAGTGATGGGGACAAACCAGCGAGCTCAACCTTTTTGGACAAAAGTTAAAAAATGTATGATGAAACGCGCTTGACTAATGACCAACTCACCGCTAGAAACCAAGACTCCATCAAAAGCCGTTGGAGGATGATAAGTTCGGCAACGGTCAAGTGGGCTGACATCTTTGATGAAGCGACACGACATATGAGAAGTGGGCAGAACGAGGATGACGTCATTAAACAAGCTTATGTGATTTACGAGCGTACTAACAACGCCACCTTTTTGTACCCCACGCATGGAGAATGCCGAAACAATACCCGAACTGGAATTCTATGCTCTTTGTACCCTCTCATAACCCTCCAAGTCAGTACACAAGGAAATCTCCATGGGGGGGAGTACCTCTGACCGGGCATTCCTCTGGGTCCTCCAATAAACAAAGTCGTACGATGGGAGTCATCTGAAGAGGAACGATACAAAAACTCGTCTCCTACTTTTTCTCCTACAATCCCTGAATTTATGCCACTTCCTCACCCCATCCTACGGGTATAAAAAGAAGGGGGGAAAAGGTAAAGCGGTAGCAGAGGACCCTGAAATGGAGGCTACGGACGTAACTGCTCGTCTTGCTTACCACACGACGGTAAAAGATAAAGATGTTGCGTATAAAGAATGAAAGTTGAAGTACCAATGACAAAGAGACGAGAAAAGCCGTATGGATGTAAAGTATCGGATATACCTACAACTTCTAAAGCTTAAAGAGCTGGGTTTGTTGCTGAGCTGGGTCATCCCACGACCCGTTAAGGGTGCTCTAACATAACCAAGTATAGTCATATATTTGAGTTTGCCAAAGATTAAATCCATCTCTAAGCTTTATTCATTAAAGATAAATGTGCATACATGATGCATCTAATTATTAGTAGTAGCTTTTGGGACAAAAAAACTACGTTGAGATCCTATTTAGCTTATATTTTCGTACTACGTGGTACTCTGCTTTCATTTGATCTATGCGATCAAATTTTGTACATGTAGGGTTGTGGTTCACAGCCTTAACATTTATTAGTTAATAACGAATCACCATTATAATAAAAGTCAGAAGGTAATAAGCATAACCGTTCTTCTGTTTTGGAATTCTTCTCTGAGATCTCCATTACTTACTCCCAGGTGGGAACCCGTTTAGTACAGTTGTAGTCACAAGAATGCTTGGGTAGGTCGTAGGTGTTCTAAAATATATATACATATATAATTCAACTGAAAGAGTCAAGCATGGTTTCTTCTTTACGTTTAGAGGACAAAGATTTGGGATCCCACTTGCAGTAAGCAAACGTGCAAGTACAAATTAGGATCATATGTGTCTTTTATTATTGCTATGAATACAAAATTGATTTTTTTACGTCAATATCATTATGATTTTTTGCAATTACAATCATTTTGAATTCCCATTAAATTTCCTTTTTGGCACTTACATCTCTAGAAATGCCTGCATTAAGCTAGTATTTTTCCCTCTATTGTTATAGTAATATCATAAACAATTGGACATGTAATTTTTCATGTCAGTAGAACGTCCATAATATCTTTAATCCTCACATACACTTTCAAATGGATGATGTTTTTGTTTAGTAAGTATTATTATTAGGAGGGTATCAAATCAATGCAAATTATATATTAACTGAAACTGCATGCATAGCAAGTACAATCTTTTTTGCTAATCAAGGCCAGGGGTTGGGCAACAAAAATCCGACAAAACCGAAGCAAAAAAATAAATATACTCATCTCTAAAACAACAACATCAAGAACTCCTATTCTTGATAGACAGTAGGCATCATCAAATCTAGTGTGAAGGGTTAGTTTCTTTCTTATCTGAAATAATAAGTAATCCCATGCTTGGAGCGAAAGACACGCACAATCACTCAATGCTCCACAAGTGATGTTAACAAAAGAAGAAGTTTTTAACTCCACATCTATAGACCCCAATCAATACAAAGCACTGCTTAAAACACTTTGCTTTTGGCATAATTTGAATAGTGGGTAGGGGTTGAATGATGGAAGCATGCATGTAGTCATTTTGTACATGCACCTCTCCATGAGTACAAACCATGTTCCATGTTAGGTGATTGATGGCCATGGACAGCGCGCATTGGCCATGTCATGGCCATGGTCACTGTTTGATATACATATAAAGGTAGTGGTGAGATGTCAAAGTACTATTAAGTGCTAAGGTCCCACTCATAAACAGGCCCCTCACCACATGCTATTAGATGCAATGAGGATCTCGTAGTATGGTTTTAAATCATGTCGGCTCCAACTTCATTCATCAAGTGATACATTGCTATCTGGAATATTATGCACATTTTCCTTTTCCACTCGACGTTCTATTATATCACCGTTTTTTTCCAAAATGTCTGAAAGTTTCCGGTCGACCATTCCCAAGATCCCGGTCGACCAAACTTATTTTTACTCTTGCCAAAACTCCCTGAACGGTCGACCGTCCCACATTTAAGTTCGATCGTTTACTTAAGTGAACTTACATTATAATCTTGTTCGTTCGACCGTTACGTCCGATTCGGTCGACTGAACTTCTTCCGAACAGTGTCATGTGCTTTTCTATTTTGTGTCTTACACAAACTCTTACCATATTAATCATAATGACTATAACACATTAGGAGCTTATGAATAGATGTTACCAAGACACATATCAACATCTCTCACACTTCTATTTGTTCAATACATTGGAGAGAAACTCTCTCACTCAAGAATCCCCAATTCTATATTTTCCAAGCCAAAATTTCTACTTTGATCAATTCCTAATCTACTCAAAGTGTGCTCAATTTAGAGAGTGTTAGATCCACTCAATCCATTATTGTCAAAAGGTAAAAGTTTTGGTGAAAACTCAAAGTAACCTTCTCGGATTGTGAGAAGAAGAATCCAAGTTTGCGAGTGTGTTCGCAAGGTTTGCTTTGTAAATGCGTTCTCTCCCGGTCCGGAACGGGGAGTGGTTAGTGAAGGCGTAGGCGGAGCTCGCGAGGTCGAGCGGAGCTTACAATAAAGGAAGTAAACAAGATGCGGAACCTCTATAAAAATCTCCGTGTCTATTGTGGTTTGTATTATTTTTTTCCTACTTTGTTTAAATTGTTTCTGCTGCATATCTTGTTTCTTTAAGTAGAGATTTAACGTAAAATTGATTAGATCATTATGACCAGTTCGATCCCACACCATACCCCATCACGTCACCACTCCTTCCCCATGCAAACCCCACTTAACCTCTAAAACCTCCCACCAAACAAGATTTGACCTAATCTAGGGTTAGGATATAACAACCAACTATACAGTAAGTTAGGAGTTGAACTTAGTGGGGAGATTGAAAAAAAAAATCCTTTTGTTCAGTGTAAGATGGACAAAAGGCATTTTATTCAACTCCATATATGCTACCAATAAGATGTAAAGTATTATGATCCAAATTAAATTTCATTCAACATTACTGTGATTAGTAACACCCTTGTGCTTCGCACAAAATAGTAAATTTACGATAGTTAGAAATATATGGTGACAATAATGGAGTTTCCTAATGACATGCTTCTAAAATTATCATAAATTGTACGAGGAAAAATTATAAGTCCTCCATAAGAGACATTTTTAAATTGAGGAAGGGTGTGTTTTGATTTTGAATTTGGTGATTTTGTTTTGTACATCTTAACATGGGCATAATTGGTCGTGTGCACTTGTATTTTTTGTATTTAACTGTGTATATTGGATCTTAATTTTTTTTATTTGCATGCACATCTACCGTTTGTAGGACCCTATGTCCCTACTCCATTACTATTTCCGTTAATTTTTTACAAATTGTATTTAAAATAGTAAATATCCTTAATACTAAATAACAAAAAATAAAGAAAAAATGGAAAATTCCCAAACACTCTATCTTACGTTCTCTCTCAAACTCTCTTTTCTCCTTGCTCATCTCTTACGTTCTCTCTCCTCCTTACTCTTCTCTCTCTAACGTAGGCCGGATTAGATTCAAGTATGTACGTCAAGGTGAAAAAGTGAACATGAGGGTCTTCTTGGTGTGGTTGAAGATATCGCATAAGTGAAGGCGGAAGAGGTAAAGGAAGTGGGGATCCACGTGGAAGACTCATGTCATGTTGAAATTGAGATCGAAGACGTCGGCGGTGGAGTAGACCCAGCGGGGAACGGTCTGTTCAGTACGGCCCAGTTGGTAGGTGACGTTCTCCTGGTCGATGGAGTCCTTGACGACGGCGGAGTTGAGGTGGACGTCGACCCATGGTCGATCGAAGGTGTCATCAGACGGGGTGAGGAAGGGGCCGCTGATGTTGAGGCGGTGGATGATGTGGAGAGTGAGTTTGGAAAGGCCGGGGAAAGGAGCGTCGGTCGCGGATGCAGACGACCTCGATGGTTTTGACGTAGGGGAGAGAAAGGACTAACAACATCACCCCCGATCCGTGCGTTAAGCACAAATCCTTGTTTGTTTATCGAATATAATTAAGAGAGATAATTGAATTGTTTTAAACGAAGATATATTAGAAAATAAAAATAATAAAATTTTAAAAAAATAACCATAAATCTCATCTACTCGTGTTCTATGGATAAACAAACATTCATATTGCTATATAAATATTGTGTTTTCGAAATACTAGATTTTCTATGGTTAACTCAAACAGAACAATTATCAAAATTGAAACAATTATATTCTGATATTACACGTTTGAAATAGTTATATTTTCAAACATTTTGAAAAAAATATTATCAACTTTCATTTTTTTAGGATTTTTATTTTTACAACATTAACTTCCAACTCATTATATTCAAGACTTTCCGTTTCGTAGAAAATTTATTTTGCAATTTCACATTCACAGAGATTTTATTCTCAACATTTTTTCCCAGAGATTTTATTCTTAACTTTATTTTTACATATATCTTATTTCATACTTTAACTTTTCCAGAGAATATATTCTTACTTTCATTATTCTAAATCTTTCTTTTCACAACTATCTCTATATCTATAAATAAACATTCATTTTCTAACAACCTCGCCATAAATTTGTGAAGTTGTAACTATATCTAGGTTAATTGTGTTTGATGACTTAATCACTTCAAGTCATACTTACAAATTTTAATATTTATTCTTAATGATGTGTGCAACACCTTTTCCAAATCATGCTTATGCAAATGTTTTCGCTTTCTAAGTGTTTCATGTCATCATAATTTTTGATTGAATTCTTATTCTATAAAAAATCATAAAAATCTTTACATTATCTTTAGACTTTTCATTAAAAAAATCAAAAATATCAACCATCATTTAATCTATTATCATTATTACTTGTGCTTCATTATGAATAGAATCGATTGAAATTTTGAACATTTCTTTGTGTTTGACATGTTTGTTACACGATCCGTATGTTTGTGGTTAAATTCAAGACTGAACAAATTTTTGGCATCGTTACCGAGGAGAACATTCAATTTTGTTCTATTTCTATTTCTAACATATTTTCTCAAAGTGTGCAGTCTGAGAGCACGACACAAGATATTCTGCGAATTCGAGGTGTTATTTGCAAAATTTCAAACAAAAAAACGTGACGGAGTGTGACTTTCATATTGGGATGCCGAATGCAAATGGTAACTGATTATTCGAGTATTCGATTTGAAAATTAAAATCTAATTGTTATTTGGTAACAACTTTCTTACTAAATACAATTTCAAATTTAAATTGGTTTACAAATTTTTACCGATTTTAAATTCAGATACTGGTCAAATCATATCCGAATATCCAAAAATATCAATTTTTGCATCCAATATATTTGGTAATTAATATTTATATAATGAATTAATAAAAAATTAACTTTTATTTATTTATAAATAGAAACATAATATAATAGAATGCAAAATAAATTGAAATATAAATTTCATAAGGTTCCCCCCCCCCCCCCCCCCCCAAATATTTAAGATAATACAGCAAAAATATATCCAAAACCCTAATTGGACTGGCTTGTCGTTTGTCATGAAGTATGTTAACATATACAACGTCCCCAGTTCCTTTGATTGGACGCATAAGTTAATGCCTTTGCAGTGAGAGACGGATCTATTTAAGAAGCGTGGCCACGCACAGATCCAGGCTTTCCGATATTGCTAGTGCTTTGTTTGCCCGTCGTCACTGAAGATCAACTCGTGTCGTCAACACTATTAGTCATGAAATTGATGTTGATGATGTCGATTTTATGTAATGCAACCAACACACACGAACCATCAAAAAATAGAAGAAAATCATAGTTTTTTTTACAGCTATCAACCTATCAAGATTAAAAAAAATCCCATGGTAATTAGCTTACTTACTCTTGATTTGTTATTTATTACCCATGAACACTTTTAGCGTGTTAGTTATTAAATGTTGTACGTGTTCTGTTAGATTTGGTGGTTTTACGTTTTGAAATAGTAGTTTGATTGATAATAGAAACCATTTTATGGATCCACAACCTTGGACGTGTGATTTAATATGCATTAAACTACACTCAACGGTATTTTGTTTGCAGACTCAATCTGCATTTGTTATGAAACATAAGTTAAAAAACAAAGTTAACATCCAACTGGGTAAGATCAGTTTGTAGTAGGTTAAATCCATGACTTTTGGCTTCTCAACGTCTTCTGTACGTTCTTGCACCATGCGCCAGAAACGCACTTTTGGCTAAACTGGTATTGAACCTGCGGTTCGCTCGGTACGTTAATGTCTAATATTGCATTAAAAAAATGCAGAGCCACAGAGGCAATCTTATAGCAGTATTAATGTTAAGATAATGTTTGTGTTTTCTTGTGTTCCATTGTAGTTATGCTGGCTTGAAATGACTGGAGTAATTGTAATTGAACTCAAAACGTATTTATCCTAAAAGCAAATGTACACATCATTATTTTGTGTGGCTGTAAATTCAAAAGGTTTGCCACAGAGAAATAGCGGCGCGTGTTTCTTTTGAGTTTAGAGCTCCCAAGACGCCAAAGATGGAGAGAGTTGGGGACATTTTTTTGGGAGGAAATGCTTTCACCATCACTTTGTTGTACTAAGTCTGGTCTGTATTAGTTTCGGTCTGAGTCTAGTCCACTCATATGTATTATAGCCCATTGGGCCCAATTGATGCATGTAAAGGTATTGTCATCTATAGGCCCATTATGGAGTTAGCTTGGGTCTCACTCCTGTACCCGTCTATATATACATCTTGAATGAGAAGGAAAATCTAATATGTTTTGATTAGGGTTTCAACCGAAATAATCTTTAAATTGAGTTTATAAACCTACCTCAAGTCCTTAACGGCTTAACCACATCTCTCTCTTTTCACACGAAATAATTAGCAAGTTATGCCAAGACCATGTCAAACATCTTCATTTATTAGCAAATTAATTAACAAGCAACATGGTATTGGTAGAAGCTGCTCTTTACCAGTTTACTTGGGTGTGGAGCAGATGTGTCCTGTTAAAATTAAAATATGTCCAAGATCTCAGTGGACGTTGGTGTGAATGTTGAATGCATGTGAATTAGGTGGAAATGGTCTGTGCTCACTTTTTAACTACCGATATCTCACATGTTGGAAAGGTGGGTCGTTAAGAAAGATTACATTTTGCTAGCTTATTATTATATAATTCAAGTGCGAGCAGGTTCTTAGGAGTTAGGATTGAAATGAAAAGGTCGGGATGGTCAGATAGAAACTTTGAACAAAAGCAGAGATTTCTTTACCAATTGGTCAACGAGTTGGCTTTATTAAGGACTTGCAAAAAAAGTTAGTTTTCTTAAGGTATATAAAACATGAACCATTTTGTTCCTCATTGTCATGGAAAACTAACATTTCCTAACAAATTTATAAATCGCACAAATCCTCCTACTTTCTAGAAAACCTTTCATTGCAAATTTGCAATTCAAATGGACAATCAGAAATTCAGAGTTCGTTTAGATTTTAGAGATGTGGTCTTGGGGCACCCTCAACGGGGTGCCCAACAAAATGCCGCCCATGGGCGTTCCACATGGACCTTGGTGGAGGGCACGTGGCATTCACCTATTGGAACTTTTTTTGTTTAAATTTTATTTTATATTTAGTTGTAAATAATTTATTATGTTTGATAAAAAGATTTGATTTTTTTAAGAAAAAAACATAACTTTTTAACATTTTATCTCTTTCACATCATTTAGAGGTCGATGGATAAAATCAAAAAATTAAATTAAATTTTAAAAAAAAACCTTATTGTCTCAATCTTGTCCAACTTACGCATTAGAGCGAATTATTATTGGTCAGTCATATTTACCATGTTGTCTTGTTGCACGATGTAATGTTATACATGTTTTACTTAGTCTCTTTATTTACATGTATTAGTTCATAAAATAGTGGAGTTAGTTGGTAATATAGTAAGATATGTTGGTTACAAAAAATAGTATAAATATATGTATCTATGTTATTGAAATGAAAAAAAGAGACAAATATTAATTCAATTATAAATTATGTTTGTTCATCTTTTTTTATCTTTCGCAAATTCTGGAATTTATCATTTCCTTAAATCAGAAACCTATACTCTTCCTAATCTTCCAATTTTCTGGAGTTTTGGCTCCAATAAGAGTCGTATCAATCAATGTCTTTAGATTACTAGGCAAGGTTGTATCCATAACCCAGAGTTACTTACGGAGGACTTAGTATGCATGGAGTCTTTGGAATTTTCAAATCTCCTGGACTCTTGCTGTTGTTAGATTTTTCAAACAAATTCTGTTTCCATAGCAAAAAAATGTATTGAGTAAGCGTAGTGTCTTTTGGGTTTTCACTGGCACAAGTACAGTGAATGTTTTCTTCTTCTAATGATCCAGAATTTCCTAGCATCCGCCATCACTTGGGACAGGCGGGTTGCGATTCTAAACTGGGAGTGACCCAATACCGTTTTCACCGGAACACAATAACATTAAATAAAGTGTCTTGCTGGGACAAGTACAGCGAATGTTGTAACACAAGAAACACAGTCTAAGGAGGAATATGGGTGATAAAGTTTAGACAAATTAATACCATACTTTGAAGTCGTTGGAGTCATGAGTAATCATTAGAACATAATGTCATTATATTAAAACTCATTTCAGATATTTGAGTGCATCTAGAAACATTTGGGACTCGTGCCGGCCGTCCTTGTCGAACCTGGCCGAGCTAGATCCTGAGGCGTCAGGTTGGATTTTTCCGGGTTGCTTTTCGATTTTTCTATGTTTTTTTTAAAATTTGAAGTAAGTATACAATCACAATTAAATACCCCAAACACAATTTATTTATTAATGATTGTTGACTGAAATCGAGAAACATTATAAATACATAATTGGTTATAAATAAAAAAGCCCGGACGATAGCTAAACCTAAGTAGTAATGAAAAAATGTAATGGTTATTAGGAAAAAAATAGGCTTCAAACAAAATAATTTAACTAATTCTTTTTCAATCTTTATCATCGTTGATGTCGTTAAGATTCATGTTTTGCATTTTGTCTGCAACGTCCATCCAATTATTCAGACATACGCTCATCTTTGTTGACTTGTCAGACAAATTTGGTCTCTTGTCAGTCAAGACATGTTTACCTAGAGGTGTGCATCCGGTCCGGATTGGATTTTTTTTCGGAGTCCGGATCGAGACTGGACCGGTCCAAGACCAAAATTTTACCTCAAAACTTTTTAAAAAAACAAAAAACGGATTGGGACCGAATTTTAAACTGGGTCCGCACCGGAACACGAACCGGTTGGTTTCGGTCCGGACCGACATGTTGGCTTTTTGGCCTTAATCATTGTTTTGATGATTTAATCAACCTAATCTTAATCATAAGTAATGTAGAGTAGCACACATATTGCATTGCATATATACTGCATGTGCTAACCTTTACAGGTGATCAAGACTAATGGAAGGAATGAAATCAAGTCAAGATTTGTAATAAAGCTATATGAAGACTTGTAATCTTGATTTTATTTTGAGTCTTAGGAACATGTCTAAATTGAGCATACAAGAGTTAAAAACTAATCACATTCACACTAGGTTTCTTGTAGGAGTCACACACAAAATCTCATATCATTTGGACTCCATTAGATCACTCAAACCTTAGTCGGAAATCACTTAAAACCTAAACCCAGAATTCCTGTGTGAACCGGTCGACTGAACAGTTCTCAGTTCGACCGGTTTATAACAGACTCTCCACAGTGATTTACCGAACTCTACCGGTTCTACCTTTTCGGTCGACCGATCCCGGAATTTAATATGACTGTTTTCCTTGTCGTATTCTTATAACGGTCGTATTCGTATAAAACAAACTTAACCCTAAAATACATTCGGTAACCGGTCGAACGACGACCTTACTTCGGTCGACCGGTTGAACACTTAAATATCCCTGCTATCGGTCGACACACTCTTCGTTCGACCGATCCAACTTTGTCTCAACCGAATCCCCTTAACGGTCGACCGTCTCATACTTTGGTTCGACCGATTCACTTAAGTAGAGTTAAGTTCTAGCTCGTTTGTCCGACCGAATATTTATTTGTTCGACCGTTCTCCTTGAAATCAAGTGAACGGTCGACCGGTTTATTGGTTTCGGTCGACCGGTTCTGGACAGATTTGCAGCCCGATTTTCTGCTTTGTGTATCTTACACAAAACCCAACCAAATCTATCCCCAACGGCTAGAATACCTTAGGAGCTTATAAATAGAGGATCAAGACATGTTGTTAATACAACTCTCCAACTCCAATTGTCTCAATACATTAGAGAGAAACCTCAATCCTCAAAGCTCCCATTTCTACACTCCATAAGCCTAAACTACACACACTTGATCAATCACTCATCCTACTCAAAGTGTGCTCAATTAGAGAGTGAATCTCACTCAGCTACATTGGTTGTCAAAAGAGTATAGACTTCGGTGAAAGCCCGAAGTGATCCTTCTCGGATTGTGAGAAGAGGATTCCAAGCTCGGCGAGGGTTGTTCGCGAGTTTGACGGTTGTAAGGCGTTGTCTCCCGGCCCGAAACGGGGAGCAGATAGTGAAGTCGTAGGCGAAACTCGCGGAGTCGAGCGGAGCTTGCAAGAGAGGACTAGGACCCGGGTGGGGTGCCGAACCTCTATAAAAACGCCGAGTCGATTTGTGGTTTGCTTGTTCCTTTTCCCTACTAGTCCTTAGATTGTTTCTGCTGCGTTTATTCTTTGATTAGTTAGGGATTAGCGTAAAAGTGATTAGATTAACCCGACCCACACGATCCAACATTGAACCGGTTTTGCACACCCCCTACGTTTACCTGCACTAAATGCATACTCTGACGTCACAATTGACATAAGAGGACATAATAAGTCTCGTGTCATCAAAAAAACTAATGGAAATCCACTTGAGTTTTTTTCTCCACAGTCAAAAACATCAAAAGTTTTTAACTAATCAATAGTTAAATACGTTTCAATGTCTAAATATCTAATTAATTCATTTTGTGTTTAATTTTACTTTTTTTATTTAACCAATTCCATTGGGAGTCGTCATCATCTGGATTCATTGCAGTTGCAAATTGTTGTGACAATGAACTAACAACATTTGAACTCATCTGAGTACATTATGCGGTCTTAGTATTATTCAAAAAAAAAGATTTACAATTATCTTCATATTTTTGGATATTTTCATAATTCATATTTGCAAAAATTTCTTCTAAGAAAACATGTAAACCACTAATTTTAAAAATATCATCCATAACAAGAGCTAAACAAAAACTAAACGGAGGATGATTCCAATATTTATTAAACTTAGCATCTATTACATTTAAAATTTCAATAAAACTACCAATTGACCTATATTTTGGAAATACTCTAGTAATTTGAAGTAATACATATATAAATATTATGTTAGAGGTAGGGTAATACAGATTCAATTATTATGAATTGAATGAGAAATCATTTTGTTCCTTGTTTATGTTATTTGTCTTTTAGAAGTGTTAAGGAAGATGCTCTTGGTCCTTAACCATAGAGCTCTAAAAGATATTGGTTTACATAAAACAAAAGATATTCGCAATCATGGTAATTAACATGGGACATTAATTACCGAGTTAAGATTGTCGTGTCGGTCATAGATCATTGTAGCTCTACAAGTGAGTGACAACACGGGTATGCAAAAGAGGAAAATATTACTTTTGTATACTGAATAGACCTAATAAGTAAAATATTATAGAAATGTGTTTCTGTGTCATTAATATTTTACTGTGTCTTTGGTCCTTTGATATGAGACTTATATCTGATCACTTAAGGAATACTTAATTAGATCAGTGTCTTGAACTATCGATAAGTGTAGTGTAAAGGCATTGGTTGGTTAAGTACAACTTTTGTTGGAGAAGATAGTTAGTCAAAAGACTATCATTGTCCCTCTTAATTGAGTGATGATATTAGTGGGCCCCTTGATAAAGCAAAGTTATAATGTGCACAATGTGATTTGAGTTAAGTCACATATTTATAACTAGTTTAAAGAGATCAAGAAATGAATACTAACACAAAGATGACACAATACTACTTTGTGTGTATTCTTAATATCATGAGGCAAGGGACGGACACAAGTGGTGCACTCCACCACTAAATGGATCGGGTTTTGGTTCGAGTGGAATTAAGACATCTAACTAATTGGGAGCTATAATGTGTAGCTAGATACCGCTTATAGCTTGTGATATTAAGCTCTTAATATCACTGTCAACTTAGTCTAGATCCTCCCATAGGTCACACCGCAAAAACCGGGAAACAAGAAGCTAGATTTTTGGTTCATTTGATGTGTCGGGTTTCTTATAGAAAAATATGACACATGTGGTGAACAAGTAAAATCAATTATGTTGGATATAACATAATTAGAATCATGATAAATTCATATGAGATGCATATATTATGGGATGCAATAATTTATTATTGCATAGGATAATATATTGCATAAGTTGTGAATTTGCTAAAACCCCCTAAAGTTCAAATTTTGTTGGAAATAAATCCAAAATTTGAAAAGGCAAAATCGGGTAGAAGTTCGGTAATCCGTTAAGGTTCGGTCGACCGAAGCATCTGTGGATCGGTCAACCGAACGTGGAACGGATGGTCAAGTTGATTGACCGAACTTGACCAAAGTGCCTGGAACTCTGGGTCGGTATACCGAACCAGAAACGGTCGACCGAACAATGTCCAGTTCTGATATTTTCGGTTAACCGAATGGCACTCGGTCAAAGATGCGAATTCGTCCGAACGGTTAAAGAAGAAATTTTCTCCTTAAGAATCGGTCATCCGTCAAGTGCACGGAAATCCGAACGTGACATATTCGGTTAACCGAGTATGTCTCGGTAGACCGAGTCCCGATCGATTTTCTGCCTTTTATAATTAAGAGATTAATTTGATCAATGGCTAGATTAGCTCCAAACTTGGTCAAACGTTTTGTGGGTGCATATAATGCATTATGGAATTAGTTTGTGAGAGAAAATGTCAAGAATTCGTGGCTTAAGAATAGCCATGATTGAGAGTAAGATTGGAGCCTATAAATAGGTCCTTATTCTCCTTAATTATGTTAGAAGTTTGCTAAATATTTTCTCTCCTAATTCACCACAAAAATCCACGAAAATTCTCTTAGTTTTCTAAGTCTTTGGAAGGAGAAATCTCAGAGATTAAGGAAGGAGTTTGTAGCTAGATTCTAAGCTTGTTTGGAGATTGATTGACTAGCTCATTTCTCTCCAACCTTGTTTAGGGTTTCGGTGAACACTCGGAGACATCCGACGCAACGGGAAGCGACGATCGTCTTCTTCAGCATCTCCGGATCATCAAGAAGTTTTAGAGAACTTTTAGGTATGAATTTCGGAGCCCATGTTTGTTTTAATGAGTTCTGAAACTAGTTATTAAAACAAACCGATGCATGCATGAAATAAATCGTAGAAAATTGTAATTGATCCTTATTATGCATAAAAATTCGAAAAATATACGTGCATAATTAAACATGAAATCCTACATTATATTCATTTCTTGATCTCTTTAAGCTAATTATAACTATATAACTTAACTCAAGTTACATTGTGCACATTATAATTTTGTTTTATCAAGGGACCCACTAATATCATCACTCAATTAAGAGGGGCAATGACAATATTTTGACTAGCTATTTTTTCCAACACAAGTCATACTCAACCAACTAATGCATATATCACTATACTCATTGATAATTTTTGACAATAATCAAATTAAGCACTTCTTGAGTGAAAAGATATAAGTCTCATATCTTAGGATCCAAGACACAGTAAAAACATTAATGACACGAAACACAATCCCATAATGTTTTACTTGTTAGGTCTATTCAATATATTAAAGTTTTTTTCCTCTTTTATATACTCGTGTCGTCAATTATTTGTAGAGATACAACAATCGATGACTAACACGATAATCTTATCTCGGTAATTAATGTTCCATGTTAATTACCATGATTGTGAATAACTTTTGATTTATGTAAATCATTATCTTTTAGAGCTCTACGGTTAAGGACCAAACGCCTCTTCTTTAACACTTCCAAAAGACGAATACCGTAATCGAGGAACAAAATGTTTGCACATTCAATTCATAATAATTGACATATAAAAGTAAAACTTTTAGAACACATTACTTTCAAATTTAACATAATTGTACATTTATCTTAATCTATAAGTGTTAACATGTAATCATTTTGTTTGTCGTTATAAAAGGTTGTAATTACAAGATTATAAATATAACAACATTTTAAAATTTCACACGTAAAATTCAATATACATGGGACATCTAATTTAAACTTTCTGGCTTTAACATGATTATATATACAGAATTCTCTAAATTTCTGATATTTAGATGTACTAGTGCAACTTACATAGGCAATTGCACCTAACATTTTCTAAGTAATGTTTAATTGTTTCAAATTCATAGTATGATAAACACATATGCTATGAAAGAGTGAATCATTTACATGTGGATGACAATAATTCATAACAAATTTATTGATGAACTGTTATTAATAATATTATCAAATACAATTGTACAAACATTATTTTGAATATTATTAACTACCATGACATCTTTAATATAATCAAATATAACCATGTTAGTGCGTGGATGCAAAATAGGTAAAAAATAAATGATTTTTTTATATATTTAAACGTCATAAATCATCTAGATAATGAGTAGTTACGCAACAGTAATGATAATTATTTGCATCAGTCCAAACATCACTAACTAATGCTACGACATTTTCTATATTTACCGAATTTATCAGTTACAATATTTTCAAGTGTTTTTCTACAAAGTGGTTTAAATTACGGATTATGGTAGAGAATTGCTTTCATAAGGGCTTTAGATTCACATATGCTAAATAATAGCTCATATCTAATTATGAAATCAATAATTATCTATCTACCTTTAATTTGACAATATTTTCTGAAATTTAAAGTTGCAGTAGTTGTGTCTAAAATCGATTGACAAAATCCACTAACGATGATGCATGCTTACGTTTACATGAAATTAAATGTCTAGTTAGACGATCGGTTTCTCCACTTGAGTTACCCGTAAGTTATTTACCACGAGATTTACAAGTAACAATTATCTTACCCTCAATATTTTGTCTTGCCTCAAAATATGTCCATACTTTGCCAATTGTTGCTCTAGTACTTGTACACTTAGGTCTATGTGGACAAAGAGGATGTGAGTTATAATTATCTTCAGATGATAAAGTCTATGGAAATTAGTAAATATATATTTAAACAAAAAATATTTTTTTAATAAATAAGAAAGTCATGATGATTGGCGAACTAAAATTTACTAAAAAAAGATTAGAAAAGTCTGGGAAATGAAGAGCGGATGAGTCGTGAAATCAGACGGTGAACGAACTACTTGTAGCTTAAGACTTTACGCTTTAGCTGAAACTCGACCCGTTTCCAACAAATCAGAGCAAATCGAGATAAGACTTAGAGAGATTTAGAAAAAGAGTGAATAATTGAAAGAATTTGGTGGGAAGAAAATAAGAGAGGTTTGGGAGTTTATATAACTTGAGAGAGTGTGTTTTAATAATTATTAAAAATATATTACCCAACGGCTATAAAAAAAATAGTCGTTGAACGACTATCATAATCGTTGGGCTGCTGACGTCAGCACCAACGATTATCATAGCCATTGGAAATGGATCGTGCCGAGCACAACCTGGCCCGCTGGCACGCCGGGCCGGCATGGCCCAAGTCCCACGTCTACATCAAGGACCTTTAAGGCGTTAACCTCACATTTTGAATAAAAAAAATCTATTATACTCAAATGATATAGTTGTGTCCACTATTTAATATGATTCTGTTCTTAATTATACTTCCAGTTTAAAGAGGTAACATATTAATCAAAATTTAATATGGTAGTTGAGCTTGTCATTCGAAATGTGTGAGCTAACCTCAATCCATATTTGATCACACAAGATTATGAAAACATATTCTTATTTTAAGGAATAGAGTCGTCGGTACAACTGAGTTTCTCTCTTTCGATAAAAGCTTATTTGTTCTCTCACTTATGAGTGCTCTATCTTTTACATTGAATTCTCACATGAGATATTATTTTTTATCTCATAATATAAATATGGAAAATGATTTATGTATTCCTCTGAACACTTCTTTTACGACACTCGTGACGTGAAAAAACATGATTCCTTTAGTTTTATTCAAGAGAATCATTTTTCAGTCTATTTAATTTGTTTCAAAACTTGATGGCGTGATAATGTAGGTGTCATTTGGTTTCCCGTAACCATTGACATTTCAATATGCATAGATGCGTGTTCCCGTGGATATATGCATGTCTCCATGAATATATGTGTGTCTCTTCTTTGCATTTAAAGTGTGTACTAATGTGAAAATCAATCAGTATATTTCTAAATAATAAAATAAAAACGTAAATGTCAACATGGAGCGTCGTCCCAGAAGCGGTGCGTCCCGTGAGTACTATATGAATTAGTAATACTCTATGATAAAAGGTGTCTTAACAACTTCCCGGCTTTGTATTCAAGCACAGTTGACAATCTACAATTTGATGTTGCATCATGTATGATCGAATCTTAGTATCTCAGCTATGATATTTCCAACTCCTCACTATCACCTCTAAAAAAATAAAACCAATTTCACATTTTTGAGATAAGCTCATTCAATACTAGCTGCTGCAATGAACAAACTGTTGTAGTCCTTTATGAAGCATTTACTAGAGATGGTAAATGCCATTGCATGTTGGTAGCTAGATGATATTACTTCTGAGATCCAGGAATTTATTGTACCAAATCCACATGCATGAAAGTTACACCAAATTCTGGTCACTTCTGTTGTTTATCAGGTCTGCTTTTGGGACACGAGGAACTTCAAATGCATGAGAACAAATAAGGGCTGACAAGTAAGTCTTAAATATACCTACAATTGTTATATGTTTTCTGAGACCTGCAACTTGAAGTGGAAGGTACAAGGAGAGGTTGAAAATTTATTAAGATGTAAACATGTAGCATTTATTTCCACCCAATCATCATATATATAAATTCGATAGAATTTTTTTACAAGGGTTGTCACTTGTCATTAGATTTACTAATTGACTACAATATCTGAATTTCAATATGGTACTATTATCTGTACTTCTTTCTCCAAATATGAAATCCGTTTACATTAGGAGCGGTTTGGAAGTTGAATATATGCTAAGCATTGGAGTTTGAGATAGCCTCCTCGTGAAAGCCGATTCTCGCAAATCAACGGTTAGGAATTAAAACAAATTACAAATACGCAGTGGAATCGAAAATAATAAATTCAATGGAGAAAGAAATCACAATTGCAAATCCAAAACACCAAACACGCAAAACACACAAGATTTAACGTGGAAACTCAATGCCAGAAAAACTACGGATGACACAACTCCAAATCTACTATAGAGAAACGTATTACAATGAGAGACTTACAAGAAACACGAACAATCGGCGAGAATACCCGGTTAAATTTGCTCCCACCGAATCAATAAGGATGTTTTTTCTCTTTTCTCTCAAGAATGCAAAGTAGACAATAAGAATTACTCTTAATCTCTCCTAAACAAAAGGGACGAAACTGTCTTTATATAATAGGCCAAAACAAGTATAAGTTGCACCAAAATCGCGTGGAGAAATGTGCAAATCATGAGCAAGACTGGGTCAAACGGCCGACCGAACGGGTGCTTCGGTCAACCGATCTTCTAACCGTAACGCAAACCAGGTTTTCTCGGTCGACCGAAACTTAAGTACCGATCGACCGAAAAGCGACATACATTTTTTCCTGTTTTGCTCAAGTGCATACTCGGTCGACCGAACACTTAAGTTCCGGTCGACCGAAAATGAATATGCACTTTTTCCCAGCTCCTCGTGTATGCCCGGTCGACCGAACACTTAAGTTCCGGTCGACCGAAATGGACAGGCACTTTTGCCCAGCTCCTCGTGTGTGCCTGGTCGACCGAACAACTCCTCTCGGTCGACTGAAACACGCCAGACGATGTTGCTGGACAAATCAGAACACACATCCGGTCGACCGAACGCCTTCCGGTCGACCGAATGGTTGTTTTATTCCACAAATACTTTAATCACATATTGAAGGTAAACAACAACAATATTCACATTTACCTTGAATAGCCCCCGAAAATCTTTGAAGGAACACTTCATTCCTCATTGTGTCGTCGTCTTAGCTCCATCTACTTGGAACTCAAACCAACCAAGTTCACGCATACCATGAACTTAGTTGAAATAGCTGGCTTCGTCAACATATCAACCAGATTATCTTCAGTGCACACCTTCTTCACCACCACACCTCCTTCAACAACAACTTCCCGAATGAAGTGATAACGGACGTCGATATGCTTCGTCCTCTCGTGGTACATCTGATCCTTCGTCAGATGAATGACATTTTGACTATCACAATAAAAAACCATTGTATTCTGACCTGGACTAAGCTCTTCAAATAAACCTTTCAGCCAAAGAGCTTCCTTTATACCCTCGGTCGCTGTCATATACTCTGCCTCCGTTGTAAACAAAGCAACAGTGTGTTGCAACGTCGCTTTCCAGCTAATAGTTGTGCTCCCAACAGTGAATACATAACCAATCATGGATCTTCGTCTATCGCGGTCTCCCGCGTAATCGGCATCAACAAACCCCATTAACGAATATGAAGATCGATTAAATTTCAGAGATAGCTTAGTTGTACCTTTTAGATACCGGAGAACCTACTTCACAACTGACCAATGCTCCTTTCCTGGAATCGACATATAGCGGCTCACAACGCTGACCACTTGGGCTACATCTGGACGAGTGCATATCATAGCATACATCAAGCTGCCAACTGCACTAGTATAAGGCACACATGACATGTATGTCTTATCCTCCTCCTTCTTGGGACAAAACATTTTTTCTCAGCTCCTCGTGTGTGTCCGGTCGACCGAACACTTAAGGTCCGGTCGACCGAAAATGGACAGACACTTTTGCCCAGCTCCTCGTGTGTGCCCGGTCGACCAAACAACTCCTCTCAGTCGACCGAAACACGCCAGACATTGTTGCTTGACAAATCAGAACACACATCCGGTCGACCGAACGTCTTCCAGTCGACCGAATGTCTGTTTTATTCCACGAATACTTTAATCAAATATTGAAGGTAAACAACAACGGTAACAAATGGTACAAGAAAAAAAATCAGACCTGATTAAGTGATTATAATTTCAGTTGGGGATATAATATGAACCAATCTTTATGAGTTATAATCTACAATCACCGCCACAAGGTTATTCACATTAAATTAATGCTAATGTTATACCAGGTTCTTGTAATGTGGTCCACAGAAGGCAGACAGCATAAAACAATTCAGAGGATTAAAATCAGCTGAATTAATAGCCGAGCTCTCTCCAAAATGCTCCATAGCGTGATATACTTGACCTTACTCAACACCAGCTAGCTCTGTTGCTTGATTTTAAAGTTATATACTCAATAGCAAATATCGAATCTCAACAATGTGCCTTCCTTTCAGGTCATGATAATAGAATAGTCAAACCTAAAAAAAATATTTGACCAATTTTTAATTGGGTATTTTTGTTTCGGGTGTGTTTTGTTCTAACTTTTGGGTCCACGGACTTTTAAAATACTGTCGCCAACTCGCCATATTTGAAATATTTGGTCCATCAATATTTAAATTTTCCAATTGTGATCGGCAGTTACTAAGCCTGACACTGCACACACTTTCACTGAAGTTCAAATTTCAGCATCTCACACTTGCCGAAAGTGACTCATTAGAATTAGAAATGGAATCAAAGCTTCGAGACTGGGGTTGCCCAAAATCACCCGCAGACACCACATCTAATACCAAAACACACGTATCTAATCTAGCTACACTAACCGTAAGTTAAAACTAACCAACACAACCCACATCACCACCCTCAAAGTCCAAATGTTAAAACCGATCTCAAATTTCCCACAAGTAACCTTATACATCCCCCATCAACCTCTTCAAACATGTCAATAAAAAACATTCTCTACCACTGATTAAAAAAACATATACACGCAGCAAATAAAATAACCAAGAGAAATTTTGAGGTCAATTGGCACTTTAATTCAATAGAATGTGTTAGTTGTTGTTTATCTCAGGCTACATAGGCATAGATTTTTATTTTACTATTATTGCAAACAAGAATAGAACTTTAAATACATAGTTGGAGATTTGTATTATTGTATATCACAGAACTACCTGAAAAAATGTTTAATTACATGATCATATTTAAACGTGCTGTGCTAACACATTCATCCACGCCAAATCCAAATTCCTAATCCAGCCCATCAAATCTCACTGGACTATATATTAGAAAGACATATCAAACTACCCTATGGTCCATAGTAAAGTTCCAAGGTCGAGACAAAGAAGAGTGGTTTGAGTAGAAGTTGCAACAAATTTGGCTTGACCTGATGTGTTGACTCCAACTCTCTCTCCTCTAGTTGCCCCTCCAAATCATATATTCTCCTCCAAAATCAAACTCCTCAAACCAAACCAACAACCATGTCCCTTCTCCTCCTCCTCCTCTTCCTCCTCCTCACCACCACCACACTCTCCACCCCAACCCCAACCCCAACCCCCTCATGCAACTCCACACACAAAGATCTCCTCTCCATGGCCTTCACCTACGTCGAAAATTTCAACATATCAACCCTCCCATGCAATCCCACAGAGCTCAAGCTCCCCTCCTCCAACCTCTCCGGCGACGTCTCGTGGCCACACCTCTCCCAACTCACCACCCTCGTCGCCATCGACCTTTCAAACAACAACCTCAACGGGCATATCCCGACAAAGTTCTGGCCTACCCTCCTCCACCTCGACCTTGCCAATAATAGACTCGGCGGATCGGTTAGTGGGCTCCATGTGGATTATCAGTCCGATCTCAAGTTTCTTAATCTCTCCCGCAACCGCTTCACCAATGTGGGGAACCTCTCGGGTTTCTCGGGGCTTCACGTCCTCGACATGTCCTGGAACGACCTGAAGTCGGTCCCGGTCGGGATCAAAAGCATGAAGAATTTGACTCGACTTTACTTGTCCAACTGCAACTTGTCGGGGACGACCAAGGACATGACGGGACTTACTTCTCTGGAGTATTTCGACGTGTCCGGGAACGCCCTGAAAGGGTACCTTCAGGCATATTGTGTTTGTACTTAATTATATATTCACACCCCAAACCCACTGTTACTTAATCTCTTATATATATCAACTACAGGTTTTACCCTAAAGACTTCCCCGTCGTTTCCAACCTCAAGTTCCTGAACATCTCCTTCAACAACTTCACCGGTTTAGTCGAACCGGCCGTGTGGGACAAATTCGGCCGGTCTTCTTTCCAGAACTCCGGTGCAATACTACCTTCGCAGGCTCACCACAAACCAAGCCCAGAGTCCAAACCACATCGACACCTAAAGCCAGAGTCGGCCGGAGTGGAAGTGAGGAAGAGGAGAAGGTTAGACAAGAATGTTGTGGTGGGTGTGGGGATTGGTGGGGTTGGAGTGGTGGGTCTGGGATTGGTGGGGTGGATGTGGGTTTGCCGGAGGAGGCGGAGGGAGAGGAAGAGGAAGGACGGGTGGAGGGTTGGAGGGGTGGAAGGCGGTGCCGTGGCGGTCGGATGCGTTGCTCCGGTGGTGATGTTCGAGAAGCCGTTGATGGAGTTGACCTATTCGGACGTGGTGGCGGCGACGGCCGGGTTCGGGAAGGAGTCGCTGCTGGCGGAGGGGAAGGAGACCGGACCGGTTTATATGGCGGTTCTCCCCGGAGATATTCAAGTCGCCGTCAAGGTATTGTTTTTTTTCCTTTTGAGATTTCGAGTTGCATTTTTTTGGGTTGATAAGTAACGGACTGGGGGTTTAGTTCTTAATGGGATTACTTTTAACTTTGCAATGTTGAGATTAAGTAACGTCTACACAAACTTAAAAGTTAATAAGCAACGTGGCTCATTTAGTTACCTTATGATCAAAGTACTTAGTAGGACCCACTAGGAGACAAGTATCGCTGGTATTATGTATTTTATGTAAAACAAAATTGACTATATGTATTTACTTAACTTATATTAGGGTTGTTCGTGAGGCGGGTTTGACCCGCCAACCCGTCCCGTGTGAGGTGGGTTGCGGTTGAATTTTTTTCTACTCGTGACCCATTAACCCGCCACCCGTTAACCCGTCGAACTAAACGGGGCGGGTTGCGGTTAATGTGTTATCCGCCCCGTTAACCCGTTACAAATATAATTATTAAAAAAATACATATTTATGTATTAAAATTTTCGTTATTTCATTAAACTTCTAACATTTATGTAATGACTTGTGACTTTATGTGTTTGTTAATTATTCATTTAAGCACTTTAAATCGTAGACTTGTAATTTTATGGACTTGTATAAATATTTTATGCATGTAAGTTTAATTATAGAGTTGTAGAAATGCATTTATGTATGTATGTGTCAATGTAATAAGTTAAAATGAGTTTTACAGGAATTCACCCGTTACGCTCGCTGAACCCGCCCCGCATAACCCGCCCTTAAGTGGGGCGGATAACGGCTCAAATTTTGTTTACCCACCCCGCCTCGTTTGCCCTCCTGACTTTGGTGGGGCGGGTAGCGGGCGGAGCCAAACCCGCCCCGCCCGTTTGCAGCCCTAACTTATATTAGTTGATTTGGTAAAAGTATCAGTTTTAAAATAATAAAGATCAAGTATTAAATTATAAAGAAGCAAGAGTTGGAACAAAGTTAACAAACGAAAAATAAAAAATAAAGAGAGCCCTGGTGGAGTTTTCTTTTGAATATCTTAGCATAAAAGCAATGTAAATGCACTGGACTTTACAGTTTGCACGTTGTATGCCGTATTATTTATCCAGTCTACAAAAGAAATCCGCGGAACAATGTCGATTGAAATGAGTCTCTTAACATCTCATCCAAATTCGATTTGGTTCACCAATTTATCAAATGAAACTAAAACACTTAACACAAATCATCATTAAGATAGTAAACAAATTAATGTCTAAATGTGAATTAACATCCCTTCTGTGATATTACTTCTCAACTAATCAACATCATTACTGCGATAATTACAATCAACAGGTCCTGGAGAAAGCAGAGGAAATGGAAGGAGCGGAAGCGAAATCCCTATTCCACGAACTCGCATCAACAAAACACCCGAACCTCCTCCCCCTCCTCGGCTACTGCATCGCCGGAAAACAGAAACTCCTCCTCCACCATTACATGCACGCCGGCGACCTCCGCCGGTGGCTCCACGAGCTTCCCCCCTCCGAAGACGCCACCTCCTCCTGGCCCGTCCGGCACCGGATCTTGCTCGGCGTCGCCCGCGGTCTCGCCTTCCTCCACGACCAGACTCGCTTCGTCCACGCCCGTCTCGACCCCGCCTCCGTCCTCCTCTCCGACGACCTCGACCCCAATATCGCCGGCGTCGGGATCCCGGGAGTCGCCGGTGGGACAAAGGAGGAGGACGTGTTGGGGTTTGGGAGGGTGCTGGTGGAGGTCATGACGGGCCGGGTCGGGTCGGGCGAGACGGTCGGGTGGGTGAGGGGGTTGGTTAGGGAGGGAAACGGGTTGTCGGGTTTGGATGGGCGGATCCGGATAGGGTCCGACGAGGAGGAGAAAGAGATGGAGGAGGTGTTCAGGGTTTTGTATCTTTGTACCGCGGAAGTGCCTCAGAAGAGACCGTCTATGAGGCAGGTCGTTGGGTTACTTAAGGATATACGACCTTCTACTGTTTGATTTTTTTTTAAAATTGGATTGTTCATTTTCGTAACGTGAGATGAGTAAAAAAAACATGAGGAGATGTTGATGATTGAGAAAAAAATGAGTAAATTTTTCGTGGTTGGAAGTTGGAAATATCAGTTGTATATATCATGGTAAGTTCGATATTGTTTATTGAACAACGATAAGATCGGTGGTAAATATATTTTGAAAGTGTGTTTAATTTTTTAATATATTACTATTTTAAGTGGGATTCATTTCATGTGTTTAAGGTTTATCCGGATCGGTCATTCCGTGATACATTTCGTGTGTGAAAATTGAAGAATGGTTTTGTTGATTCAAAAGAGACATGCAATTATTGTAACTTTTTGGTGCTTTCGGCTTTGGCTTGTGCCTTTTTAAAATATGTCTTTATGTGTGCATTATTTGTTTTACGAGAAGTGGAAGATGATCGTGATCGATTTTGATTATGGGTGAGATGTGATTGTGGAAAGATGAGTCAGCAAGTGTCGGAAAGAATGTGTAATTTGATGGGCTCATCTGGAAAAGAGACATCAGGTTTGTGTTCTCTTGTTCCCATGGCGTGCAACTTTGAACTTTGACAATTTGATTTAGAATACTTATCAGGCGTCATACTTTCTCTCTTAGTCACGTTACATTTTCTCTTCGTCACGTCAGTACGAACTAACCCCTTACAAAATTCTTAACCATTATCCAATTCACCCCTTCAGAAGAGACATGCAATTCTCTTCGTCACGTCACACTATAGTATTTGTTGTCACGTCATTATTTTTATTCTTCTTTCTAAAACTCTTTCAACAATCAACAAAATATTTTAATAATTATTATCGTAATTATTTAATATCAACAATTCATTCGTTTTTAATTAACATTTAATATATAAATATGAAAATATTATTAAAATTTAGGAAACCTCGTTACATAATACATTAACTAGAAATTTAAAAACTAAAATACATCATTAAATACTAAACTTAAAATACATCAAGACGCATTTCCTCCAAATCGTTGTCATATATTGTCGATCAAATTGGCTTGAATGTTCAAATGTGTGGTGTGATCACACAATTCATCTCTCCTTCTCAAGTACTTGGTAAGATCCACTACACGTTCAGTGGAATACCGAACCAGGTCGTTCACGGAATTTCCAGGTTGGTCATCAACAAATTTGTTCCAATCTCCAAAATTACCCTAAGAATCATGTTCATCCTCCACTATCATATTATGCATTACAATGCAAGCTGTCATTATTTTGTTAAGCACAACCTTACTCCATGCAAGAGATGACTTCTTCACTATTGTGAACCGCGCTTGCAATACTCCAAATGCACGTTCTACATCTTTGTGTGCCGCTTCTTGTCGTTCAACAAATAACCTGTCCTTCGGTGTTAGTAGATGAACGATGTACGGAATGAATGCTGCCCATTTTGGATAAATATCATCCGTAAGATAGTGTCCCATATTATATCGATGACCGTTTACCTCAAAAGTCATAGGTGGAGCTCGTCCTTCCATTACGTCGTCAAAAGCCGGAGATCGTTGCAGGACATTTAAGTCATTGCATTAACCTGGTGTGCCAAAAAACGAATGTTATATTCACAAGTCAGTCGACGTCACTGCCTCGAGGACAAGAGTGACATTACCAGTACTCCCTTGATATTAGCCCCTTCATGCAATCAGACAATTTTTCTACACCCAATGCATGCAATCGATACTTCTCATCATGCCTGAGAACTCACGCTGCTCACCAACGTGAAGTAGTCGTGCTAAATCACTTGTATTAGGTTTTCAGAGGTACTCACCGCCGAAGTTGTTAATTACACCGTCGCAGAATTTTTCAAGTGTGTTTCTTGACGTGGATTCGCTTAGACTTAAGTATCTGTCCACCTCTTCAGAAGGCAATGGTTCACCAGAGAACCGACGATCTCCCCGTCGTCCACCCCCAACCCAACAATTTTTCTCATACCAAAATGTTCCACAACCAGGATTTCACCCGTCCTACCAAAGCCAATTTACCCCATAACTTGGATTCCACCCGTCCTACCAAAACCAATTCTTCCCACACTCAGGATTCTACCCAGACCATCAATACCAACAATTCCCGCACAATGCACACCAACCGCCAACTCAGAAAGAATGTCAAACCACATTCCCAATGGGTAAGTATACGTGCCTCCTACGTGACGAAAGTAGTGCAAATGTAAGCCACATTACACCTGATGTGAATTACGAAAATGTCGTTCAACCTACAAGTCGTCAAGGAACACGCAAAACCGTGACGATAAGTTCGCAAAAATCGTGGTCCACACAAGAGGATCAGAGACTCGTCTCGGCTTATATGGTTGTAAGTGACGATGTTGTGGTTGGGACAAACCAAAAAATGAGGTCATTCTGGAGACGTGTAGAGCGCCTCTTCAATGAATCAGGCGAGTCAGGTGCAACATAGCATAACGATGAGTCATTGAAGGGACGATGACGTCGTACATCGCCGTCTGTGAACCAATGGGTCAGTTGTTTCAACCAGGCGGTGCGAAGGAAGAGAAGTGGTTATAACGACGACGATATCATCAAAGATACGCAAATCATCTACGAACGAACACACAACACCAAATTTCAGTGCATTCATGTGTGACTTGTGTTACGCAGGTACCCTAAATGTGAGTCTGTTGCGCTTGGACTTTCCACGGGAGACGTCGCTGAAGAAAATCCGGAGAGTTTGAGCAACGGGAAAAGAAAAAACACTGACGACGATGGGAGTCACGCAACACCGTCCACAGATGAAATGGTGTTCGAACCATATCCTCGTCCTGAAGGTGTTAGAAAAGCTATAAAAAAGGGAAAACAACCACTTCAGGCGCAACTCGATCCCGATATATTAGAACTGGGGAAACAAATTGAATATAACGTAAAAGTGAGAGAGGAAAAATACATGCGTTACGAAGAACCGGTGAAGAGTAAACACATTGAAGCTGATGCGAAGTTCCAAAGGGAACTCAACAACAAGAAACTCGACATGCTATTCTCTCCTCTGAAGAAGGAAAACAATGACGAGATCGATAAAGAAACACTTGCTGAACTCAAGAAGTGGGATAAATCAAAAGGATTTCTGTAGGTGCTTATGTTTTCATTTGGACTTAATGTGTGTTTCGTAGTTTATCAGTATTGTGGTAGTTTAAATTTCGTATCTGCATGATGACTGCATTTCCTATCCGTATTTTTGTTGTATTTCATATCCGTATTTGTATTGTATTTCGTTTCCGATGTTTATGAGTATTGTACTACTATTTCGTATTTTGTATATGATTTTTTAAATTTTTTAATTTACTTTTATCTAAATAAATAAAAAACAATTTAATTAATCATAAAATAATTTTTCAATTAATTTTCAAAATCTATTAATTTAATTACAATTTAACTAATCAATACATTAACCTAATTATATATAACTAATCTTTTTCTTTAAAACAAAAAAAACAAATTTTTTTAACCAATCCGGTAGCGCCACGTGACCTCCCGGATCGGGCACCGAGACGCTTTTCCGGGTGGATGGGTGCCCGAAAAAGCACCCAGGACGAACCGCCCCAGAACCACTCTCCCGTTAAGGGAGGACTTGTCGGGCGTCCAAAAAAGAACACAGTTAAGGGTGCTCTTAGTATTAGTTTCCCACTCTTCTGGTTATCCGATCTGACTTCTGAATTATTAGTTCAATCCGATCTTCAACTAAATATCTAAACTCAGATCTGTTCAACTAGAGTACCATTCATATTGGCCAATTGGAACACGGGATTTCTAATGGGTGGTTTTAATTAGTGGACGTGGTTCTTCATTGGTGTTAAGTGCGTGATACCGAAATGGAACTAAAAACAATACTTTGAATGCGGTGGTGACAAGAACTATTCATTGTGTGGTCTTTGATTTTTTATACCATCATTCCAGGTTGTTTGATCATTAATAAACTGTAATGATCACGGTAATGCATATGACTCCCTCATGAGAGAAGAAAAACCCACCACCTCCCATGACTAGATTCTAGAGAAGTCTGCTAATCGTGCCAAAGATCATAATGTAGACTTGTGTTTTGGATTTTTGTCTTTGATGAGGGCGATGTACTTGTTCGGACGTGATTGGAAATATATTCGTCACGTACTCACGTTTAGACTAAGCCCATGCCCATCAGTTTAGAATTTCAGGAGTAATATATTTAAAAAAAATCTTCTCAATGATGACGCATTATTTATTTACTTCCAGGTCAATATGACCCCAGAAAATGTAGGCATAACCAGTACAAGTGGCGCAGTGTGGCACACAAGGTGATATGCCCAATTTAAATTGTTTATTCTATTAAGTTATAAACAACAGAAATGGAACCTATTGAATGACCAATGCACTGTATTCAACTGATCATCCAAGACTGAAACAGAGGCAGCTCTCTGGATTTTTGCCAACACTGATATGCGAAAGCATGAAGGGGCAAAAAGGATTAGTTCCCTTGGTAATACATGCCGAATACTCAAGCTATAACCATCAAGAAGGTTGTGTAGACGATAATGTTCAATGACCAGCACCAAAATAATCTTCTTACACAGAAGTGAAAGAGAAGAGACGCATCTATAGCGACATTACATCGTATTAGACTTTGCACATACAACCTTTGGTCCTTGGCTGTCTGTAAATGCTTCGACCTCTACGCCTTGCATGTACTCTTTGGTTCTCATTAATCATTTTGCTCACTCTTTCGACAAAATCATCCCACCCTATGCCGTCACTTTCTGATATTATCTTCGCTAGTCTCTTCTTGTTTGGACGCAGTGTCGGAGCATTTCCTCCACCATGATAGACTCGATAACCAGAGACTAGTGATGAGAGCTGGCTGCCAGAATCAGTCATCGCAAACACATCTGCGGCTGCACAAGCTATAAAATCTAGTGCTGCCATCTGCAGTTAACATGTCGTGCTTTATTAGAATCCTATTCGTGCCTTCGTGGACACAAAAAAATATCTTCGACCTATCATCAGGGTGTACAAAATAGCAGGAGTCTAACCAAGCAGAGAATTTATAAGTTCTCATCACTCTAATACAACAATACCCAATCCCAAAACTCCATAACTGACGAACTATATTTCATACAGCATGGGAAATTTCAACTTCAATAATACCTGCGAAGAGAAGTTTTTGAAAGGAGCGAGCTCTGATGGCGTGAGTAGGTCCTCCTTGGTGACCCAGTTGGGGAAAAGTCTCTTTAAAGGACGCAACCTTGATTGACCTCCGTATATATCAGATCCTGCTAGATATCCTCGAGTTTCTGATCTGAAACCCAGGGATGAAAGCACCAATGCTGCTTCCTCCGGGGTGAGTGGACATTTTCCAAATTTTCTTAGATCTTCTGGAGAAACAGAACTGCCGAAAGAAAGATGTCCTAGTCAAACAATGATGTTAAACTGTAATGAAAGGAACACAGATGTCTCATTGAACGACGTGAACAGGTAGAGTGAGATTTCGAATTCTGCAAGTCTGAATAACAATTCAGAAACTTACATGTTTTTCGTTTCCTCAACAAGTCTAGGGAAATGGATTTCTCTGTAAGCTTGCAATTCCTTTCTTTCTTTTTCTCCTCCACCAAAGTCGCAAAGAGAATAAGCAACCATATCTATTTCAAACCTCAAATGCAAAGCAAGATATTTAGTTGAGCCTTTTGAAACATGTTCTGGCCTTACAGGATCAATAGGCACATCATCTCCCAGCAATAGTTTTTGCATGGCATTTAACCCAGACTCATGATTTCTGATCCTTTTGACCAACAAAGAAGCGGTTTCTTGTATTCTGGGGACAAATTTCAGTGCATGAAAATTACATTTGCATCTCAGTCTCTGCACGTGAAGAAGCATCCATACAGGAAATTAGAAATGAGGAAAGATTATATTTCCTGAAGCAAGCGAAAGATATGAGTTACATCAGGAACAAGGAAGATATGTAGTTCCTTCTTATGGATATTCCAATTGATAATAATTCGTTTTTTTATAAATGTTACATTCATCAGAACCTATAGAGAATGAATTGTAATCCACACAGTAAATTACAAGTGTGTAAGTTGTGCTTCAAAGTGATAAAACCAACACCATGATCAAACCTTCATGAAATGGTAAGAACCTGCAGGTTGGGATTGAGTGAATCAAAACCAAGTCGATTGACAAACCCAAGAAAATGAACTACACCATTTCGTTGTAAGTGAGGAAGTGCTATTTTGATGAAATCAGAGGGTGCTGCCTCTTTCATGATGTCTGCATCAGTAATCTGCCAAAAAAGAAATCAAATTGGTATACTTGAATATGCTAACTTTGCTTCTCATATGATAGGTAATCAACAAAGAAAAACATACTTGGCTACCAACTACTTCCAAATCTAGTGTTTGGAGATGATACGGCAACTCTCGCACGATATTCACATCATCCTTCAAATAATTAACAAAATACTCTTCTTGATAGATATCTCCAAACTGGCTGCATTACATTTGAACAAAACAACAAAACACAAAGACAGCGACTCCAGTTATGCACAAGAATAATGCACAACTGGTTATAAGCTTTTGGCAAACCATAGCAACTTGTATGCATGCATTATGAGGTTAATCCTCTTTCCAAGCATTCATAACATGTAATGGCAAACATCATGACCACAAAGGATTTATATCACAAATCAACACAAATATAAATAATTATCATGATAAAACCTTATCGTGTCAAAATGGTCTACCAGAGGTATCCAAGCCAGAAGTTTCAACGAACTTCTATGACCAACAAACCAACTATTACAATTGATGTCCACCCTTCAAAATTGACGTCATAGCAAAACAACTAAAGCTACGAATGGGTTTATTAAAAAAATTTAAGCCTAACAGTTATGTATGCTAACACTATTAACCTACTTTAGGATGATTTCAAAGTTTGTTGTACACAAATGCAAGTTCATAATAAGGAAAAAAAACATTTTCATGAAGATGCATCGTGATATGGTTTGGCAGACCTTGTAACACAAAATATTTTATATCAGAAAATCAAATGAATCTACAAAGCAGACATTCAGAAAGGCCTTGTGTATTGGCAATTGTAACTCATAGTCTAGAATTTCAGTAAGAAAACATCTATTGACTTCATCTTTATTATATAGAATGTTTCTATTTATTTTCCCACTTGTGTCTATTCAGAAAGTCCAAAAGATATAATAAAAACAGACCTTATATCCTTCCATGCATTGCTGTACAAAAACTTTGGAAGTACCAGGGAGGCATTGAGTAAAGCAGCAATCACCACAGCATTACACACCTGCAAGAACAGAAAACTCCGCAAGCTTGTCAATTTGTCATGGCTTTCCTAGTAAAAGAATGATTACATGGTTGAGTTCTCCAGTTGTTTATGATATTCTAGGAAAACTAGTAGTTTCCCCCGTAGTTACCTATTTGTGGAAAGAAATATATAGCCCCCATTCGTACAGGCAGCATACATGTCACTAAAGTTGTGTCAGTCGTCCGCTAATCATTGAGATCAAAATGAAACTATTTCCTGATTTCCTCATACGAGGGTTCAATGAAAACGTGAATGAGAATCTAGGATAGGGCTTAACCATTGGAGTTGAGTTGCAAGTGTGAATCCAACAAAGCAAAGCAAATGAGTTTTATCTAATATAGTCGAAAAGTCCATTCCTGAATCTAACAGATGTCGGAAAGCTGAATTGGATTGCTAAATATAGATAATGCTAATAAAGAACAACTAATCGTAACAAAATCTACCAGTAAAGATGTCTTACAGCAACACGTTGTTGATTAAGACCGCCATTTGCGCTCACCAATACATATCCAGAACTTTTCACGCCTTGCCCTATTTAAGTTCAAACATGTTTTTGTTAAAACAATAATGTTGGGAAAACAATCACCAAAACCTAAATGCACATTGAAAAGTAAAGATTTTTACAATGAATTTCCTTTTAAGTTTTAGTTAATGCAACTCACTTATCTAGCCACTGTGTCCTTTTGCTGTTTGTTACACATGAATACAAATCAAATGGTTTCTTTTAAATATTGTTCCGTTACCTTTGGATACAACATCTTATCAATTTATAAATGTCATGTAACTGACCAGCTTATCTCGACCAATCAATTAACTACAATGATTATTGGTACAGTACCAAATGAACTACAACATAAGCAAACGTTTTTTCTCAAATCACGAGTCGCTAATAAGCCGATGGCTTCTCTCTACGAAATTGTTACCCTTTTGTTGATGAAGATTCCGACGGGCATGTTGTTGACCATCTGCACAAGGCTGCCATCTAGATGTTTGATCCTCAGGCTCCTTCCATAGACTAGAAGGATCCTGAAAAGGCTCAATGCATGCAGCAAAAAAAGGATCACAGTCTATTCAACTGGCATAAACATGAGTATTGTAAAAGGCTAAGTAAAGGAAAGTCAAAGTGTGCAAAATGTATAAACAACTGACCTTTGGAAGAGAAACTGACGCTAAATGTAGTAGTCGCTGATATATACCTCCTTGAGTATTCAAATGTTCATGGTATTCAATCTTCTGAACTTTCTCGCTCTTAGAATGGCCATAGAACATACCATCAGATGGAAACTTACACACGAAAATAAATGCTAGGAACTCAAATTAACACTATATTGCCAATTGCAAAGCGTAAGAAAACATATTCATTTGACATGGAAAGTACACGTGTTACATACAAGGAACCCATGATGTATGAATATGGGAATAAATCCCCCATTAGTACTCACACTTGCCAAATATTTAATGTATTTGAGGCATGTATCAAGCAATTTAAAAAGGCTAAATGTGCATATATTCTTTCAAGTATTGTAATTATTGTTAAACACACTGGTAACCTCGACGGTTATACAAACTGTAAATAAAATCATGATAAACATTGGTCTATTAAACTATTAGTGAAGCTTTACAAGAACCCATGGGTCCTGACTAACTACGAGAAAGAAAGAAAAAAGGATTTAAAGGTATAAAAATGAAAGAGGTTTGTAGCCTTGTAGGCTCATAGCAAAGAATGATTTTACGAATTTTAACAAATCAATGCAAGCACTTGGGCACTCAAAATCAAAGCCCTGTTTAGCAACTACCAATTCCTACAAATATTAACAGTCATCGATAGCCAAAGAAATTAATAGAAGTTGAAGTGGAAAAGGAATATCCTACAAAGCTAGTACCACATTTTACCTTGAAACCCTTCATTTTCCATACAGCCGAGCTAGAAGGAAGTTTCACGTGATGAATTATCGAAAGCATAAGAGAATCACATAGGGAAAACACCACCATAAACAAGAATACAGTAGCAATAAGCCTCAAATGTTTGTAAATTGCACAACGACTTCTTGACGAAGGAAAAGACTTGCAAGCTCCTAAATGACCACCATGACTCTTCAATCCATGAACCAGAACACTTTTATCCGACACACCATAATTCTCAAAAAATCTATTCTGAAAGCTCTTCTTCGTCACATAACACTTCGTATTCGTCTTCTCATCCGAAAAAGGCATCACTAGCGAATTACTATCTCGCTACCTGAAGCCACAAAATCGGAAATCGAGCAACAAACTCCTATTTTCTACTTACAGACAACAAAATCCAACCAAAGACTCCATCTTTCACAAACCAAGCACACAAACTACTTTGGCCTCCAACTATCTCACTTCACTTCCAAAACCCCCAAAACCGAGCATTTCAAGCAAACAAACTCCACCTTTCCCACTTAAACACCACAAAATCCAACTAAAGATTCCACCTTTCTTAAACCAAACAAGAAGAGGACTGATCCAAACCAACTCTCCAGGTCTAAAAAACCTACTCGAAGACTCCACAACCTTTTGCGACCCAAACACACCACCAACCCCTGAGGTGGGCATCGCAACGACCAGAATAGAACAAATGTACGCAAAAACTCCGGAATGGGGAGGATTGAAGTGGAAGCCGAGTTTGGTGCCCATGCTTGGAGGGAAAGGAAGGGGACGTAGCTTTCGTGGGGTGGTTGGAGGGATTGGTGAACCGAATTCAACGGAGACGTCTACCGAACGGGGGTTTTGCCGTTTTGGGGACTTTTTTTTGTTTTTGGGGGTTAAGCGTCAGGAAGAAGGGAGGTGTTGGGTGGGAGTCGGATGGATCATGGACGGGTTCAAACTTCGAACTATTGTAGAGAAGGACTTTGGGTTTTAGATTTTGTGTTTCCGACCTCGTTGTATTTTTAGATGGACATAGATGTCTTCCATTGCCACTGCCAGGGTAGTCATATTGGCAGTTTGTGTAGATTATTAATTTCGACAAGGTGCGACGCAACTCGCAAGTCCTCACCGGAAAGGCCCCGGATCCAACTTGTGTTTAAATTTGATAGTTAGTGGAATTAATGCAATTTACACCAAGATGTTAAGTTGTAGTTGAATGTTTTATGATGATAGGAGTTTAGGAGTTTTATCAAAGTTGATTGAAGCTTGTAGTCTTGTAAAACTCGCGGAACAAAACATATGGACTTTGTACTTTATATAAGAGTATAAGACATGTATTGTGGACAAATACATACGGATGTACCACTGAATAACTTACTATTAATGTCTTTCTTAGATAAAACCATTGCTACAGCGCATTTACACTTGAGGAGAAGAATTTTTCGTACTTGAACATATTACTTTTTCTATGAACTTAGTTCAATGTCAAAAAGTCTATCACGAACCGTTTATATTCACAAAAGTTGTAGGAGGAAAGAAAGTCTTGAAGTGCAAATGCTACAGAGATTTGTTCATGCATAATGTAACCTTTAGTCAAAGGTAAACTACTACGAGGTCATAAACCAATTAATTTCGATGGGATGCAGAGATGAAAATCTGATGCAGCTATTATAAGAAGACCAATCTGATGCACCTCTAAAATGACAATCCAGTCGTCTCGACAGTGGTAGTCCACGGGATAATAAGGTCGCACGACTAGTCCTCCTAATTTTTTTTATCATTTTAATTTTTGACATTTGAATTTCGCATGTATTTTGAAATTCTTGTGTTATTCAACCCTCTAAATTGTTGACATTTTTAGATTTCAAACCCCTTAAAAAGGGATCAAATACCAATAATAAAATTTTATCCAATTAGCCCCAACACGAGTACCGATTCCATGTCAAACTAGACTAATAAATTCTCAATTATTTTGACTTCCTTACGCATTCTGATTCTCTTAACCTGAATTCCTGACACCAAGGTAAAGAACAGTTTCAAACTTTAGAGGTGAGCAGCACCTCGGACGCCCTTTTACACCTTAACCAGGAAAGACGAACAACCACTTCAACGAACATTTTTTATGACACTATGGATGTAATACAAAAGTCACAATGGATGGTATATTTCCAAAGTACGAGTACATGATTGATTCTCATGCATATGAATTACAAATATGACAAAATTAAACAGAAAACTCAGCCCCGAGAATTGAGGGGCACATTGTTTGGATGCCCTTGAATAATCCGTTCGTATTACAAATTACTGGTGAACTAAATTATCATGCAAAGGCAGGCAATAAGAACACCATTATGCTTTTTTTCTAGACTAGAAGTCCACTTATGCCTCCGAAGAAACATAAATCATGAGAACCAATCAGCCGGACTTGGTCACTTCGTGAATTGCATTTGCCAAGTAGCCAACATTTCCAGTGGTAACACCAGCCATGCTGCAATAGTATTAAAATTATGGTCAAAGGATAAGAAACCACCAGAATGTCATCTTACCAAGTGGTTTGACAGAAGCAAGACATGTTAAAACTATGACTTACCTAATTCTACCGTTCCTGGTCATGTAAATATGAAATTCGTTTGTCAACCGATCAACCTGTTCAGGAGTCATCCCACTGTAGCAAAACATCCCGATCTGTAGAACATCAAAATAAAATAAGCTCACTACACTTTTCATCTAAATATAAACCAAATAGTAGAGATATTATCTTGTATAAGTCAATATAGCTCTACCAACATCAATAGAAAGGACAGGTAAATAAAATACCCTCCAATCTAAAATCATTGTTTTACTTCATCTTCATTTTTCAATTGCAGAACATAATGTTCAGTCAATGCAATAACTTCACAACAGATGATGAATCTGACCTGATTTGTTATATGCTCCCAAGAAAGAGGTGAGCGCAACTTTTCAAGATTCTCTCTTAGTGCAGTTCGCATTCCGATGATACGATCGGCCATTCCCTGAATGGAAAAACCATTTGTTATCTTAAAATGAAAATATAGACGAATTAACTAGATAAAAAGATGAGAAATCAATTACCTTCACTTCTTTCAACCACATATTCTTCAGGTCTGGATCAGATAGAATTATTGAAACGACAAGAGCGCCGTGGACAGGTGGATTACTATACATAGGCCTGGCAATCTGCTGCAACTGACTTTTCACTGCCACAGCTTGCAATTCATCTTCACATAAAATGCTGTACAAAGATTAAAAACCAAATCCATAACAGATGCAAACATATCAATGATCGTAATTTTTTGCTTATTGACTGATAGTACCAAGAATAACTAAATATTCCCACTGTTTACTAAAGGCCATGCAAGAAATTTTATAATTTCTTTTCAATGGACCAAATATACCCAAAAAGTCGTCTATTTCAATGTTTGTTTAAGAAGGCAAGTGAAGCACATATAGTCGCATTAGACTCTAAGAATACATTGGTCATAGAGATAACAAAACAATAGTGGGTAAAGAGAGTAGGTGTCCTAGAGGGTCACCTAACAAGTAGGCAGTAGCTGTCAGTTTGAGGTAGCTCAAGCGAGACAATATTTTGTTTGCGATTCGCCTAGTAAGCCCCCTTGGAGCCTCAAAAGGCATTTATAAATAGATAGAAATATAGTACGAACATCTTAAACTCAATGAATCCAACACCAATTACAGAAAGGGCAAGATAAAAACAAACTACTAGGTCAACACAAACTTCAACTTGTACGATGACCCATACTAAAATGATTAAATACGAATACAATTCATAAGAAACATGAAACACTAATCATGGCATACTTGCTGGGCTAAAACACATGTTTGTTAATAGAAGAAATAACAAACGCGGAAGAGTCATCAGATAAAAGTAGTGGGCCAGTAGCATAGTTTAAAGCATGAAAGTTAATAGGCTCGATAATAGAGGGATTATTGGACAATGTAGTGTTGAGTACATGACAACGATTTACAGTTGTAAACACGGAAACCGGACCGGACCGGCCGGTTGAACCGGTTCAACTGCGAACCGGTGGCCAGTCCGGTCCGGTAATTTAATAGGTTCGACCGTCCGGTTCAAGTTAATAGGTTCGACCGTCCGGTTCAAGCCCGGTTCTGACGGTTCTGGGTAAACGGATAAATAAAAAAGCTGGAAAAATAATAATAAAAAGTTGGAGCCTCCAGAAGCAGTTGGAGGAGAAGGATCTCGTGGAAGTGGAAGAGGAGTCGTCGTCGATAGCATCAGATGAATCCAGAAGGGCGTCGATGGCGGAGTAGACTTTGGCTTTGAGGGAGACGGGAAGATCTCGGACAACACGAACGGGATGGCTTCGGTCTCCTTCAAGCCGGATCCGAACTCCTCGAGATCGCGGCGACAAGTTTGGATGACAGACTCAGATGTGGTGGCCAAGGTCTTGATGAAACCCATGAAAATTGTTGGTTGGTCGGGGGTGGTGGTAATAGATCGAGAGAAGGATAGGGTTGGAAGAAGAAGAAAGGGATAATCCTTTCTCTCTCTCTCTCTGCTTTGCTTTGCTTTGCTTTGCTTTGCTTGGGTTGGCGTGAGTGTTGGGGTTGGGCATCTGGCAGTTGGGTTTGGGTTGGCTTTATGGGTTGGACCTTTGTTTGTTTGGGTTTGATTGTTTGTTTGTTTGTTTGGGTTTGACAACGAAGATGATCCGGATTGTATGTGACTTCCTTAATTTATTCTCGTATTTCAAAATTTATGTTTGAACTTTGAAGTTTCAACTATATATGTTTTAATGTTTTATAATTGTATTTTGTGTTTCCTATATTTTACTATATGTCTATATTATTCTGAAATTTTATAAATATATATATTATATTTAATTATTTATAACGTCACCAGTTCAACTGGTTCGACCCCGGTTGAACCTTTGAGAATTCTGGTTAGACGTCTGGTTCAGTTCTGAAAATCATGGTTGTAAACAACTGAACAGTTAAGTCCTCCGTAAAATTAAACAAATGAAGTCCTCTTTTCACTTTGATGCTAGTATTTCACTAGTTCATGTTATATATAGGAAAAAAATTCAAAATAATAAGTTAAAAAAAGAAAATTGGAAAAATATGCATTTTGAAAACTTAATTGGTAAAGTATGCACCTTAAAAACGACACCACAGGTGCCGTTTTCATTAACTAAAAACGGCACTGTAGATGTCGTTTTTACACTTAATAAAAACGGTATCACTGATGTCGTTTTTACCTGGGCAATTTTTTTCTTGGTTTCGAGATGTCGTTTTTAACTAAGACATGTTGAACTAGCAACGACATCATATTTTGTTAAAAACGACATCTCGAAACCAAGAAAAAATTTACCCAGGTAAAAACGGCATCAGTGATACCATTTTTATTAAGTGTAAAAACGACATCTACAGTGCCGTTTTTAGTTAATGAAAACGACACCTGTGGTGTCGTTTTTAAGGTGCATACTTTGTTAATTAAGTTTTTAAAATGCATATTTTTCCAATTTTCTTTTTTTAATTTATTATTTTGAAAAAAAATTCCTTATATATATAAGTAATCAAAATTGCAGGAAAATAATATAATAATATAGAGCACAAACGTGAACCTTAAACAACACGAAAGTCCCACTTGAATATACCAGGAAAGTATTTAATTAGCACGCAACAAAGAAAGCTTTCGTTCAAGAATTAAACAATACTGACGATAATACCTGAGGCAACCTACTCTCTGCCCATAAAGTCCCATGTTCTTGGCATATGACTGTGCACATCCAATCAAATGACCATCCTCGAGAAATATACGAATAGCCTTTCCATCTCTCTCTGGATCACCACTAGCAAAACCTTGGTAGGCCATGTCAAAGAACGCAAAATGATTTTTAACCTGTTTGAAAGAAAAAGGCTGAATGAGTCCACCATTTTCAGAAACATTAGTGCACTCATCAATGCTTCTAATCTCGTAATTGTACGAAGAAAACCAAAACCCCACTCTTTAGGTTGTAAATATGCCCACAAAACCGCATTGCTCTACCTTGAACTGGTATGAGATCTCTCTCCACTGCTCCTCAGTTGGATCCACTCCAGTGGGATTGTGCGCACAAGCATGAAGCAAAAAGAATGAACCACTGGGAGCATTCTGCATTAATTTTAAGCATAAATGGAGTGTTATGCAGAAATAAGGACAAGAAAAGTATGTGAACACTGATAATATTGTTTACCTTGACATCATCCATCAATGAGGCAAAATCCAATCCCCTAGTCTCAGCATGATAATAGTGAAAGGTCCTCTGGGGGACTTGGGCATCCCTCCATATATTATGATGACTATCAAGAAAGTAGTATATTTGAATTAAAATCAACAGCTAAACAGTCCAAGCAACCAGTTACCAAAATAGACAAAAAGGTCAAGGTTTATAGGCAAAACAAACTCTTCCTGTGGATGTATTACAAGACTAACCCAAAGCTTAACAATCTATAAGACTAAGTGTTAAATAGTTTTCTTTTCCTTTAAGGAAGTTTGAACCCTTTGTATAGGAATCCTTCATTTCTAGAAAGGAGCAGTTTATATATAACCAGATATCCTGCCATGCAAACTACAAAAGTAGGACTCAGAACCAAAGAGTTTCATTTGATAAATTAATTTACAATTATGAATTATTTGCACAAGGATGGTAACTTTCTTCCTGCTTGTAAGGAATGTATTTACCATGTTAAAACCCTGCTTGTAAGGAATGTATTTACCATGTTAAAACCGACAACACAAATACTATAGGAGGCAAAAAGTATAAGCTGATTACAAGAACAGTATGAAAATATAACACACTCACTTGGACCATGTTGGAATAGGTATGTAAATCTGAGAATCGGGCTGGAATCGCTTCTGAAATTCTGCAAAGAGCCGGCAAGCTCCTGTTCCGGATAGCGCTTGCACTGCAGCAATCCTTTTGTCTTTGATGAAATCAGAATTTTCACCATATGCAAGCTTCAGCGTCTCTTCTACCATCTTCATACTGCCTCCCATCGGAAGATATTCCCTGCAATTGGATCATAGAAAGTAGTTTTGTGAACACTACATGAACTTAGAAATGAATAGCAAGGCAATGACATTCCATCACTGTTGCTGCATAATACTATATCCTCATAGAATCTGAATTTCTAATACAGACTGTACAACACAAGTTGCATGTCACATGCTAGAAAAGGTAAGGGAAATTTACAGTACCGAAACCAATTATCAAAACACACTAGTGTCCCATCGAATAGAGTTTCTAGGGGTGCAAACGGATCAGATATGGATCAGATATGGGTATTACCATATCCATATTTAATTAGCGAATACGAATACAGATCGTCTCGGATATAAAAATGAATATCCATATCCTTAAAAAACAAATACAGATATGGAACATATATTTTATAAACGGATACGGATAATAAAAACCCAGATATAAGTGGTGTGCATAAACAATATAAAATGAGTATATATCATGGTAATTCACATAAACTTACCTCTTAAATTGGATAAAATTATATCTTAACCATATTAGTTTAGAAATGTAACAAATTTTATGTGTAATAGAAAAAAAATTAAGTAAAAGTTAAAAGGTATCATGAAAAACTCACTAATTTTAACATATATAGGGAAAAACAATATATTAATGTTGCGAATATCTGTATCCAACCAAAATATGCATATTCATATCTGTATCCAGCAAAATTCAAAAAATATATATCTGTATCCGTATCATTATTGCAAAAACTTGAAAACCGATATCCTTATCAGTATATGCCCGGATATGGAAAAATGATATTCATATCCTTCAAAAAAAGAATACGGATATGGACTATCTGTGGATAATCCATATCCGTTTGCACCCTTAAGAGTTTATCATAGCTATTGAAGCTCATGTAAGAGAAAGTACTTATATCTGCAGTATTAATTTTCCTGCAACGGAGAGTTTCACGATACTAACGCGAATTACACTGTAAAACCCAATTTAGACCCTGAAGTGAGCCAAACCTCCAACCACAAATATAAGCAAAGAAAAATCTGCAAAGTCGACTCGATACATATCCCAAATGAGATAGGGCAGATAAGATCACAAAAGCATAAACAAAATAGCACACAAGATGCCACATTCAAGGACAAAAATCAGCTAAATAATTATATAACAGTATAACACCAAATAAACACTTCAAAACTCGTAAAAAGGAGGGGGCAAAGTACATGTTCAGGTTTCCAGCAATCCTCCTCTCAGCTTCCCGGACGCATTCCAACACCACCGGCTTCCCATTATCATCACGATAAGCTCCCTAAACCAAACAACAACAAAAAACTATATAAAAAAAATCTTCCTCTCCGCTTCAAAATCAAACAAGACGAGAGAAACAAACTCCACTCACAACGCCGACGTTAACTTTGCTGGGATTGGGATCGGCGAGGAAGGCCTCGGTGACGCCGAGGATGGGGTCCTTGGGCGCCGGCTCGACGCTGCCCCACCACGACGACATCGATCGAGCTCCGGAGAAGGCGGAGGGGGCGCGGAGGGTGGAAATCGCGCGGGAGATCGCCGTCCTCGACGCCATCGGGTTCGGGTCGAGCGGAAACCAAACCCTAGACAAGCGGAGAAGAGAGAGAGAGAGAGAGCAGTTGGGGAGTGAGAGGTGTTTGTGTGCTTTTTATTGTGCTCCTGCTTATGGTCCCGTGTTTTTCGGTGTGATTTCGCTTGGGTAGACCGTAGACTTCTTTGGGCCTTAATAATTTTACATTTCGGTGTGATAACACGAGCTAAGCATTAGCACGTGAGATAGTTTGAGTTTTTTGGTGTTAGATTCTCCTTTTCTTTTCATAAAGACAATCCTATCGTGTTATTCAATTATGCTTGTCTTGTGGATATAATACACATTTGAATTTTATTTGAACTTACCTATCTAATGCATCTACTTTTTTTTCATAGTACTGGTAGTAATGCCCATTCAGAATAATTTTACATAAGAATAACATCTGATTGGTTATCATAAGAACAAATTTGTTTTGGTGTAGCCTGTAGGCGAAGCTATCAAATAATTGGACATGGAGATGACGTCCCATGCTTGTATTATTGTCAAAATTCGTATATATAACACAAGATGTTGTTTGCCTTGAATAAGTGTTTAAAGTATACGTGCAGAAAAATAGACAATCGGTCGACCGGATGGAGTGATTCGGTCGACCGAACGTGTGTTGATTTACCCAGCAAAAGTGCCTGTCATTTTTCGGTCGACCAAAGTCTAGGATTCAGTCGACCGGGCACACGTTTGGAGCTGGGCAAAAAGTTACTGTTGTTTTTCGGTCTACCGGAACCTTGGATTCGGTCGACCGGAAACGTTCGAGGAGCTGAGAGAAAAGTGTCTGTTGAATTTCGGTCGACCGGAACTTAAGTGTACGATCGACCGATTATGCACTCGCGCAAGCCAGAAAAGTTACTGTCGATTTTCGGTCGAACGAGACTCCAATTTCGGTCGACCGTTGGAATACAGTTATTGGATCGGTCGACCGATGCACCCGATCGGTCGACCGTTTGGACCTAGTTCTGCCCACGTTTTGCACATTACTCCACCCGATTTTGGTGCAACTTATACTTGTTTTGGCCTCATATATAAAAGCAATTTCGTCCCCTTTGTATTATCAGTTATTTCTATTGTCCACTTTTATGTTCTTGAGAGAAAAGAGAGAGAGCATCCTTGTGATTCGGTAGGAGAGATTTGAGCCGGGTTCTTCGCCGGTTCGTTCGCGTCTCCTGTAAGCATCTCTTGTAATACGTTTCTCTATAGTGGATTTGAGTTGTGTCGTCCGTGGTTTTTCCCGCATTGGGTTTCCACGTTAAATCTTGCGTGTTTGTGTGGTTTGAATTTTGGATTTGCGTTTTGTTCTCAAGTTTAACCAATTGGATTCGTGTTTTTGTTCTGCTGCGTATTTGGGATTGGTTTTAATTCCTTACAACTGGTATCAGAGCATTTGGGTCCGAATTTAGGGAATTTTCGTCGATCTTTTGTCAAGTACTCATGGCGAATAATTGGAAAATTGAGAAGTTGAGCCGAGATGTTAATTTCGGCTTGTGGCAAGTCAAGATGCACGCAATTCTGGTGCAGCAAGAGGTGGAGGACGTTCTTGAGGGCTTGGATAAGTTGCCAAAGGAAATGTCCGATCAAGATAGGCAGAAGCTTGATCGAAAGGCGATGTCAACCATTAAGTTGTCGTTGTCCGACGAAGTTCTGAGAGAAGTGTTGAAGGAGAAGACGGCTGCAAGTATGTGGAAGAAATTAGAAGAGGTCTACATGAAGAAGTCACTTGCTAGCCGGATTATCTTGAAGAAGAAGTTGTTCCTATTCAAGATGAAGTCGGGTATCTCCCTTCAGCAACACTTGGATGATTTCAATGTAATCATCATGGACTTGGAGAAGGTTGAAGCAAGGTTTTCTGATGAGGATCAGGCGATCCTTTTACTTTGCTCGTTGAGTTCTTCATATGATCACTTCGTGGAGACGATGATGTATAGCAGGACCGACATCTCTCTTGCGGATGTCAAAAACGCACTCTCCTCCAAATCTGATATGGAGAAGAGGTCTGATGGTTCTGATTCGAGCAAAAGTGAGGCACTTGTTGCTCGTGGTAAGGGAAAAAAGAGGAGTTTCTCAAAGAACACCTCTAAGACCAAGTCGAAGGACAATGATATTATTTGTCATTACTGCAAGAAGAAGGGTCACAAGATTTCAGAATGTTTTAAGCTACAGAACAGAGAGAAGCAAAGGGGTTCTAGTAGCGGTGATCAATCAGGTTCGAATGTTGCAGAGTCTGATTCTGATTTTGTGTTGGCAGCTACAGGTTCTTCTGAAGCTTCCGACGGTTGGGTGATTGACACGGGCAGTACATTCCACTTAACTCCGAATAAACACTGGTTTTCATCTTATGAAACAATGTCAAGTGGAATGGTTGTGATGGGCAATGGTGACAGGTGCGAGGTTGCAGGAATTGGTTCTGCCAGATTGAGGACCCATGATGGCCTAGTCAAGATTTTATCGGATGTGCGACATGTTCTGAAGGCGAGCAAGAATCTGATTTCAGTAGGTAGCTTGACTGCAAAGGGCTACAAATTCAGTGGTGAGGATGACTGCATTGTTGGCTTTTTGGCCTTAATCTTATGTTTTGATGATTTAATCAACTGAATCTTAATTAGAGTAGCACACAATATGCATTGCATATATATTGCATGTGCTAACCTCTACAGGTGATCAAGACTCATGGAAGGAAGGAAATCAAGTCAAGATTTGTAATAAAGCTAAATGAAGACTTGTAATCTTGATTTTATTTTGAGTCTTAGGAACATGTGTAAATTGAGCATGCAAGAGTTTAAAACATATCACATACACACTAGGTTCCTTAGAGAAGTCACACACAAAATTTCACCTTATTTGGACTTCATTAGATCACCCAAACCTTAGTCGGAAATCACTTATAAACTTAAACCCAGACTTCCTGTGTGAATCGGTCGACCGAACCAGTTCTCAGTTCGACCGGTTTATAACAGACTCTCCACAGTGATTTTACCGAACTCTATCGGTCGACCGGTTCTACCTTTTCGGTCGACCGATCCCGGATTTTCATATGACCGTTTTTCTTGTCGTATTCCTATAACGGTCGTATTCGTATAAAACAAAACTTAACCCCAAAATACATTCGGTAACCGGTCGAACGAAGACCTTGTTTCGGTCGACCGGTTGAACATATTTTCAGAAACCAAATTCCCTGCTATCGGTCGACACATTTCTCGTTCGACCGATTGACCTTTGTCTCAACCGAATCCCCCTCTCGGTCGACCGCCCCATACTTTGGTTCGACCGATTCACTTAAGTAGAGTTAAGTTCTAGCTCGTTTGTCCGACCGAATATTCTTTTGTTCGACCGTTCTCTTTGAAATCAAGTTAACGGTCGACCGGTTTACTAGTTTCGGTCGACCGTTTCTGGACAGATTTGCAGCCCGATTTTCTGCTTTGTGTATCTTGCACAAAACCCAATCAAATCTATCCCCAACGGCTAGAATACCTTAGGAGCTTATAAATAGAGGATCAAGACTTGTTGTTACAACAACTCTCCAACTCCAATTGTCCCAACTCATTAGAGAGAAACCTCAATCCTCAAAGCTCCCATTTCTACACTCTATAAGCCTAAACTTCACACACTTGATCAATTACTCATCATACTCAAAGTGTGCTCAATTAGAGAGTGAATCCCACTCAGTTACAAGTGTTGTCAAAAGAAGCAAGGACTTCGGTGAAAGCCCGAAGTGTCCCTCTCGGATTGTGAGAGGAAGAATTCAAGCAAGCGAGGGTTGTTCGCGTTGCTTGTGGTGTAAAGGCGTTCTCTCCCGGCCCGGAACGGGGAGTGGATAGTGAAGACGTAGGCGGAGCTCGCGGAGTCGAGCAGAGCTTACAAGAGAGAACTAGGACCCGGGTGGGGTGCCGAACCTCTATAAAAACGCCGAGTCTCTTTGTGGTTTGCATGTTATTTCCCTACTAGTTTTTAAATTTTGTTTCCGCTGCGTTTATTGTTTGATTAGTTAGGGATTAGATTAATAGTGATTAGTGGACCCTTAACCCACACGATCCTACATTATCCATCACCAAAGGATCACTTATTCTGATGAAGGGGAAGAAGCTTGGGCCCAGTAAGCTTTATATGCTTAAAGGAGAAACTGTTGTGGGTGACGCAACTGTAGCGTCATCATTGTCTGGTGAGGAGAATGCCCAACTTTGGCATATGAGGTTGGGGCACAGGAGCGAGAAAGGCATGGCGGTGTTGAACAAACGTGGTTTGTTTGGAAGTCAGAAAATCGGCAGTCTGGACTTCTGTGAATTTTTTGTTTTGGGGAAGCAGAAGAGGGTTAGCTTCTCAGCAGCTAAGCACACCACCAAGGCTACTTTAGATTATGTCCACTCTGATTTATGGGGACCTTCTCAGGTTCCATCAAAAGGTGGAGCTCGCTACATGCTCACATTTATTGATGATTTCTCCAGGAAGACTTGGGTTTATATTCTGAAACAGAAGAGCGATGTGTTTCAGAATTTTCAGCACTGGAAGGTTATGATTGATAATCAAACAGGAAAGAAAATCAAGGTTCTAAGGACGGATAATGGTTTGGAGTTTTGTTCCTCAGAGTTTAACGATTTCTGCAAGGATGAAGGAATCGTGAGACACCGAACCGTACGTCACACACCACAACAGAACGGAGTAGCGGAACGTCTGAATCGAACTCTCTTGGAGAGAGCTCGATGTATGCTTCTGAATGCGGACCTGACTAAGGATTTTTTGGCAGAAGCAGTGTGTACCGCTTGTTATTTAGTGAACCGTTCGCCTCACACCGTTTTGGATATGAGAACACCGGAAGAAGTTTGGACAAGTGGAGCTTCAGGTTTGTCCAAGTTGAGAGTCTTCGGTTGTCCAGCGTACGCACATGTAGATCAAGGAAAGTTGAATGCTCGGTCTTTGAAGTGTATATTCCTTGGCTACGATTTGGGTGTGAAGGGTTATCGTCTGTGGTGCAAGGAATCTCAGAAGCTCATGGTTGAAAGAAATGTTGTCTTTAATGAGCTTGTTATGTTACCTTACAGGAAAGACACTGTTATTTCTACTCCCGTGTCAAGTGGGACTCCAGTTCAGGTGGAGCCACCGGTAGTGACTGCTGATGAGGATACCGGTATGACACAAGGAGAGAGTTCGAAACCTGAGGAAGATGAAGAGTATTTGTTGGCAAGGGACAGAGAGAGGCGGCTGACCAAGAAACCCCGTAGATATGCCGAATCAGTCCTTGCATATGCTCTTAGTGCAGCTGAAGATATTGGAGGCTCTGGTGAGCCGAGCAAGTATTCAGAGGCAATTTCGGCACCCGATTCAGCTGCTTGGGTGGGTGCAATGAATGAAGAGATGGGGTCTCTTCATAAGAACCAAACTTGGAAGTTGGTAGAACTTCCAAAAGGAAAAAGGGTCGTTAGCTGCAAATTGGTCTTCAAGAAAAAAATCGAGGGTATTTCAGATGTGAGGTACAAAGCTCGATTGGTTGCTCGTGGTTTTAGTCAGGTGGAGGGTGTGGATTATAGTGATATTTTTTCACCCGTTGTGAAGCATACTTCTATTCGTGTTTTGTTGAGTTTGGTTGCAATTCATGATTTAGAGTTGGAGCAACTAGATGTGAAGACCGCTTTCTTACATGGAGAATTAGAGGAGCAAATTTACATGTCCCAGCCGGAGGGCTTTGTGGTCGAGGGTAAGGAGAATCAGTTCTGTTTGCTGAAGAAGTCGCTTTATGGGTTAAAGCAGTCGCCTCGACAATGGTATAAAAGATTTAATTCTTTTATGGTTGGACATGGGTACAGCAGGTCCGAGTATGACTGCTGCGTTTACCGAAAGGTATTTTCAGATGGCTCTCTTGTTTTGTTATTACTCTATGTAGATGATATGTTGATAGCAGCTAAGGACAAGTCTAAAATTTCTGAGCTTAAGGAGTTGTTAAAGGCTGAGTTTGAGATGAAGGATCTTGGATCAGCAAAGAGGATTCTAGGTATGGAGATACGTCGCGATCGTACATGCAAGAGTTTGTTTCTCTCCCAGCAGCAATATATTGAGAAAGTCTTGCATCGTTTTGGCATGGAGAATGTCAAGTCTGAAAGAATTCCTCTCGCAGCGCATTTTAAGCTCTCGGTAGACTTGTGTCCCAATGAGGAGGAGGACAAAGCATACATGTCACGTGTGTCTTATACTAGTGCAGTTGGCAGTTTGATGTATGCTATGATATGCACTCGTCCAGATATAGCTCAAGCGGTCAGTGTGGTGAGCCGCTATATGTCGAATCCAGAAAAGGAGCATTGGTCAGCTGTGAAGTGGATTCTCCGGTATCTAAAAGGTACAACTAAGCTATCTCTGAAATTCGGTCGATCTTCGTATTCATTAATGGGGTTTGTTGATGCCGACTACGCGGGAGACCGTGATAGACGAAGATCTATGACTGGTTATGTGTTTACTGTTGGGAGCACCACTATTAGCTGGAAAGCGACGTTGCAACACACTGTTGTTTTGTCTACAACGGAGGCAGAGTATATGGCAGCGACCGAGGGTATCAAGGAAGCTCTTTGGCTGAAAGGTTTATTTGGAGAGCTTATTCCAGGTCAGAATACAGTGGTTGTTTATTGTGATAGTCAGAGTGTCATTCATCTGACTAAGGATCAGATGTACCACGAAAGGACGAAGCATATCGACGTCCGTTATCACTTCATTCGGGAAGTTGTTGCTGAAGGAGGTGTGGTGGTGAAGAAGGTGGGCACTGAAGATAATCCGGCTGATATGTTGACGAAGCCAGTTATTTCGACTAAGTTCGTGGTATGCGTGAACTTGGTTGGTTTGAGTTCCGATTAGGTGGAGCTAAGACGACGACACAATGAGGAAGGAAGTGTTTCCTTCAAAGAGTTACAGGGGTTATTCAAGGTAAAGGTGGAGATTGTTGTTGTTTACCTTGAATAAGTGTTTAAAGTATACGTGCATAAAAACAGACAATCGGTCGACCGGATGGAGTGATTCGGTCGACCGAACGTGTGTTGATTTACCCAGCAAAAGTGTCTGTCGTTTTTCGGTCGACCGAAGTCTAGGATTCAGTCGACCGGGCACACGTTTGGAGCTGGGCAAAAAGTTACTGTTGTTTTTCGGTCGACCGGAACCTTGGATTCGGTCAACCGGAAACGTTCGAGGAGCTGGGAGAAAAGTGTCTGTTGAATTTCGGTCGACCGGAACTTAAGTGTACGGTCGACCGATTATGCACTCACGCAAGCCAGAAAAGTTACTGTCGATTTTCGATCGAACGAGACTCCAATTTCGGTCGACCGTTGGAATATAGTTATTGGATCAGTCGACCGATGCACCCGATCGGTCGACCGTTTGGACCCAGTTCTGCCCACGTTTTGCACATTACTCCACCCGATTTTGGTGCAACTTATACTTGTTTTGGCCTCATATATAAAGGCAATTTCGTCCCCTTTGTATTATCAGTTATTTCTATTGTCCACTTTTATGTTCTTGAGAGAAAAGAGAGAGAGAGCATCCTTGTGATTCGGTAGGAGAGATTTGAGCCGGGTTCTTCGTCGGTTCGTTCGCGTCTCCTGTAAGCATCTCTTGTAATACGTTTCTCTATAGTGGATTTGAGTTGTGTCGTCCGTGGTTTTTCCCGCATTGGGTTTCCACGTTAAATCTTGCGTGTTTGTGTGGTTTGAATTTTAGATTTGCGTTTTGTTCTCAAGTTTAGCCAATTGGATTCGTATTTTTGTTCCGATGCGTATTTGGGATTGGTTTTAATTCCTTACACAAGAGATAGCAGATTTGTGCATAAAAATACGTCAGATGCAAATCTAGCCGCCACTAAACAGTGGGCGAGCGAAATTTAATATTCTTTTACATGTGAAGCCACCTTGAGATTAGAAGAAGAAAAAAAATGAAGGATAATACACCTTGGCCATGGAAGAGTCACTTAGTACCACACAAGCTTTTGGTTTTTCTGAGCTAGTAATTGGAGTTTATATTGGCTCCCACGTTCTGCGCGAGGGCAGCCAATAATGGCAACCGATGAATCGATGATGATTAGATAAAGACAGCTATGAAACTATATACGAATGTATTCTTTTATTGTATGTGTTTATCAAATAAATATGCTTTGAACATATTCTTGTGCACCCCACATTATTGCTCACTATATCATATATGAGTAAAAAAATATTGAAAGTCGGCTCAAACACTGTGGTGAGAATATTTATTGTAATATATATATATGGTGTACCAATGAAATTTAGTCCACGACAACGTTAATTGGCCTTTTATGGATCTAGTTCACATCCCTCCTCCGCATAACAGAAAGATTGATTCGTAGATTGGCCTTTTAGATTCACTGACCTACACTTGGAGTCTTAGACTATCATATTCAGATATTCATAACAATAACATCACTGACCTACACTTGCAGTCATTAGATTATCATATTCAGATATTCATACAGCTCAGTTTTCTTTTCTTATTGAAAATCATATCGGCATTTCAAAGTTGCATGTACATATTCCTCAATTGATTATGTCAATTAAAATCTTGTTTTTGATTCTTTATCTGGACTTCTTTTTTATCTTAGACCCTGTTGGTGACAAACAGCCAAAGATTTCTAATGGACTGGCTTCGCTGTTTCTTCTTCCATCTCCATTACACTAATGTCACATTTATATGTGAAACAATCTCGCCTTGGTCTAATCCGAGTACTTAATCACCAGGTGCTTTGTAAACAGGTGTTTACTCATGAAATTTAATTTTGAAAAGATGGGCATTGCATGTTGTATCGATTCTGTATTTATACAAAATCAGAGCAAAAGATCATCGTGACTAAATATGCTGACAATTGAATCAAACTGTCATTACCCTGTTCTTTTGGCTTGAGTTATCAGCTAGCTGAAATTCTCTGAAGGTGCTATGCAACATGCAAGCATATACAGGAAGTCCCTGACTGTGGCATCTTTTCGTCGTTCCTATGTGCGTATATGCCTATACTTATTCGTTAACTACACTCGTCTGTCTCTCTCGTCCTACAGTTAATGTTTCGTTAGTCATGCAATATTATGTAATGTCAGTTTTCGCAGAGGTGGAAAAGGGAGAATCCACTTCAATCTGATATTTTGGCCTCAATAATACACAATTTTACATATAACCAAGTGCCTGATAATCACATACAATGACTACACCGTCCATAATAAGAGGAACAAAAAATCAAAACTCGAAATGGTACCGCTGGATTAAGTTGTAAAACCCAGCCAAGAAAGGGGAAAAAACACCAACAAAAGAAGAAGAAAAACTGAACCAGCTTGTGACTTTTGAATTAGAAAACTCAACAGTCAATGGAGCTGCAAACTTGACTAGCCTTAGAAGCATCTGAACTATCAAAGAAGGGGTCAACCTTCACCCAGAGCAGTGAGAAGACAGATGCCAAAAGAACAGACCACAGAATCACAATAGTTGGTGTTCTATTCTGCCTCCCCATGAGACCCTTCAGGAATGGATACAAGTGAAGAATCACCCACATTGCAAAGAAAACCTTACCAAACAGAGGCCCCCATGCTTCATATCCACTGTTGAGTGCATCAGAGAATCCAGCAACAACTCCAACAAGATTGACCACAAGAAGGGTTGTGGGAGGGATCAGGAGGGTGGTCCATTTGATGAGGTATAGTTCACCGAAGTCGCCGTCCTCGGCGGCTTTCGATGTGACAGTGAAGTTGGTATCGAAGCCGGCAAGCATTTTGAGGAAGCCCTGGAAAACAGCGAAAAGATGCGCTGAAACGCCTCCGATCACCCAGAACTGCTCGTTACGCCACCAGTCCTCGATTCCAACGCCACTCCAGCGGAGCTCGAGGACGCTAGTTAGAATGATGGAGATGAAGAGACCAAGAAACAAAATGCTGGCAATGTTGGAGAGCTGACATTGTTGGGAAAATCCGCAAACAAAGATAGATGTATAAGAGCTACTGAATGATGAGTTTCAGTTCATTTTCTGCTTAAAAATGTACCAATTACTTTACTTACTGTTGGAATGATGAATTTTCCAGTGAGAAGACATATGGCTGGTAGAGAACAGTAAGCAATGAGCGGGAGGGACGTGAACGGATAGACTATGGTATTTATGTAGGCCAACCTTTGTAACCACTTGAGGCGTCCGCCACCGAAACCATACCAAAGAGGACAATGCCTGCTTAGAAAGATTTCCACAGAACCAAGAGCCCAACGAAGAACCTGGTGCAACCGATCACTGAGATTGATGGGTGCAGACCCTTTGAAGGCAGGCCTCGTGGGCATGCAATAAATCGATCTCCAACCGCGACAATGCATTTTAAATCCTGTCAAAATGTCCTCCGTAACGGAACCGTATATCCAGCCGATCTGATCAAAACAATTGCCATTACTTAAAGAGAAATCTAAAAAACAGAATGACGTGTGAGAAAAAATAATCTTAAATTAAAAGCATTTTGTTTCTGAAACAATAATGAACCTCATCTAAACATGTCTCACCTCCTTTCCCCACTCACTTTTCTCCTCGTAACCACAGCTAATGACATGAATTGCTTCTTTGATCAATGTTGAGGAGTTTGCAGACTCAGCAACTCCTCCATATTCCATTAGTGTCGATTCAATAAACACCGTCGACAATCCAAAAGTCTTTTCAAAGCTCATCTGAGACATCAAGAGTGACCTCTCATGGTCATCATAATCTGCACAAGATCGACATCAGCGTCAATTAACACAAGTACAATAACATGTTAAGATCAAATAACCAGACAGACTTACTTTCAATCTCTCTCAAATTGAATATTGCAGCGTTGAGATCGTCTCGCCTGGAATCCCTATATATTTCCGCCTGGTCTTTAGTTTCTTTTTTAGAACCACAGCAGCAGCAAGACGAAGACGATTTTGTTATCGTTGGCAAAGATGGCGGTCCATAGCCATAGAGTGCCTGTCTATAGAAAACACAACCAGTTCCCACATAAACCGGACCCTGAATCCCATCAAGCCCTTTCATGTTTACCTGTAATCAGCCAAATATGGATGTTACCATGATTGAATATTTGGTAGTAAGTTCAGGAATGATAGAAATCAAGAGCATCAATTCTTACATCGAAAAACACTATGTTTCGGTTGGCATAACGATCGCTGCGGTCAATACCATCGAATCTCTGAGGGAATTGAATGTAGCATACATCTGTACCAACTTGTGGATCCATCATGAAGCACATCGCTTCACGAACTGCTTTACTGTTGTTGACATAGTGATCACAATCAAGATTAAGTATGTAAGGAGCGTTGGTCAGGACAGCTGAGACTCGAACCTGCAGCGAGCAATATATTAAGTAACGTCTTTTTATCAGATGACGAAGATTAACATGTAATGCAGTCGGAGAAAATGTATACCAAGGCATTCATAGCTCCGGCTTTTTTATGGTGCTGGTATCCAGGTCTCTTTTCTCTCGAGACATATACTAGTCGAGGAAGCACATTTCCATCAATATCATGGGCACCACTATGCCCCAGGAAAACCTGTCAGGATCAACAAAGACAGATAACAACAAGGTCAGACTAAAAGTTCAATGATGGAGATGTTAATGCTGTCTTAGCATAATTTTACTTCAATGAAAATAGTGAGTTATTGATGTTTGTATAGTGAAGAAATAAGCTGATGATATGATGATTCATGTGAATACTTCACATCTACATCAAACTGTTAAGGTTGAAAAACCTGAATCATGCCAGGGTGGTCTCTTGAATTATTTCCGGGCCAAGGTGTTCCATCTTCCATTGTCCATCCTTCTTCAGGAGTTTTCTGAGCTTTAGCTACCAATGCGTTTATCCGTACTTTATATTCTTCATAATCTCTCTGAAAGGGAAACACGTCAATTTTACCACCTACAAAGATTTGTGTGCGTTATCTTTTGAAAGGATTTACATCTTGTTTTCTGATTCAGTTGTGACACAAATAGTGTTCCATGAAAAATTAAGAATTAGAAGGATAAAAATCATTTTCCGAGGCTTATTTGAGGCCTTAAACAGGTTCTTACTTTCATCGTCCTACGTTCCTTGACGAAGGTCGGTTGCACTTTATCTTTCAAATAATCAATCTTCTGAGAGAAGTAGAACTCAGGCGTACGGGGTTCAATGGAATACTTCTTGCAAAATGGCACCCAGAGTCTTGCAAACTCTGCAGTCTCAGCTAGAGTCTCGAAAGTAAGCATCGCAGCTCCATCATCCGAGACATAGCAAGAAACCTTCTCAACGGGATAATCCACAGCAAGAATAGAAAGAACTGTATTTGCTGTGATCAGTGGTGGTTCTTTTAATGGATCGACTGTACTGACAAAGAAATCCACTGGGGCAAGCTCACACTCATCACCCTCCTTTTCGTACCTGACAATAAGAGAAAACAAACTGATCAAAATGCATTTACTAGACACAAGGATGTATGCATACAAGGGATTAGACTTTTCAAATTACTGAAGGCAACAAGAATCCAACACCAACTGATTTTGTCTTTACTGACCTTGTCGATAACCTATCAATATAAGTTTCTCTGTTGATAGGAGACCATTTGGGAAACTGATCCAATACCCAGGACACGGCAAACCATATTTCACATATTATTGACGTGAGCCATAAACCATATGCACTGTCGACAGGATGTGTAATTCTGTAGTGAAAGAAAAGACCAAGAACAACCAATCTCATAATGATAACAGCCCTGTAGGGTGTGAGCTTGTTACGAGAAATTGGAATGGTTCTAGATAACGGTTGCATGGCTTCAGAGAATCTGCAAGGCAGACAAAATACCATCAATTATCTGGCAGTGGCATGGTTTTGAAAATCTACATGATCAACAGTTTTATTTTATTTTTTGCTTTTATCAGATATGCATTAATGCAATGATATGCTGTGTTTGTTTTGTTGTTTGTTTGTTTGTTTGTTTGTAAATATATCAGTAAATCAAACAAACCAGAAAACACTAGATTAATGATATTTCTTACTCTCTGTCTTCAATTTTCTGCTCCTCTGGAACTTGAGCTTCTTTTCTACTACTCTTCTTCTCAACAACTTTCTTTTTATTCTTTTTCTCCTTCCAGCTTTCCACTCTATCCTTCCAGATTGGATTTCCAGATTCAGAAGTCATCTCTTCAAAGCACAAACAATACCAGTGAATGATTGAAAGCTGAAACAGCAAGCAAGAGTGCAATTTGCTGTAAAAATCTTACCACTGTCGACGGTGGAGAGACTGCTTACGTTTCTGGCATGAAGACCATCCTCCTGTTATTTAGAAACACAATCATATTTTTGCAAGTCATTAACCTTGATGAATGCAAAACACGAATGAGAAGCAATTGTCCATGGCCGATCATATTAGGTTGGTTAATTCAAAAAAGCAAATACATCCTGCAAATTATGCTCGATTTCTTTTTTTCTTCTTTTTTTCTCAGTTTATGACTTGAATATAATAGAAATCCATGTCCTGCTGAGATAAAATTGGTAACTTGCTGTCTAGAAATTAAACTTTATTTATTGTGTAAGCCTGTAAGGTGTCAATTCAAAATATGAGATGTTTATACCAAAGAAAGATACCTACCTGATGATTGCCAAGATGGGCTGCCATGGTCACTCCTCCGCCAGCTTCCTCCTGGTGAGCTTCATGTGATTTCTCTGAAAATTTCGTGTTTATATTTCATTAGTGTAATCAAGAAAAAACAAACACCATACAAAAAAAAGGAAGAGAAAACAGAAACATGCAACTAATAATTTTCCAGTAATTTTTTGACTACTCGTGCGGAATTTCCAAATTCTACTCATGCAGAATTTCCAAATTCTAACTCTCAATTTAGATATACTTTTGACAACTCTACTGATTTACAAATTCTCCAGGAAAATCATCAAAGCAAGTCATTTATAAACCATACAGTGTAACAACCCAAGCCAAAATGAAATGCATTCCCGAGTAAAATTATCATGTCCAAATACAACCTAAAAAAGAACAGAAAACCAAAAGGCGCAAACATTACCGGCAGGACTGTGAGGTTCCACCATCTTCTCCTTTCCGCGACGAATTCAAGAGACGGAAAGGGTTTTGTGGTGGTCTTTGTAAGGGATGGGAGAGTTGGAAGGTTGCAGTCGCAGTGGTGGTTGCAAGGAGAGATTTGAAGCAAAGTGGGGGAGTTTGGTTTCATTTCTACTCTTTGTTCATGTGTCGGTTGGTTTGGGCGGGAAGTCCAACTCTAGTGTTGGTTGGGGGTGGGGACGTCTTACCGGACTCGTGTGGATGGGCTTGGGTTAGATTACTCCTGGGTACGTGGCCCTCTTGCAGAAGTGGAGTTCTCTTTTTTGTTTCGGTGTATTTTGGAATTGAATAAACTGACGGGAACAATCACTAAATAAAAAAACATTTTTTTGGGGGACTATTTGTCCTTGTTAGAGAGTATAGATATAATATGTATTCGTAGATTATTGTATAATCATGAGTTGTTTTGTAATTTTGATTATTTTTCTTTTCTCTTCCTACATGTTTTCTTTTCTCTGTATCTTCTTTAATGAAAACAGATAAAAGGAGAAAAAGAGCGCGAATTTTTTTGACCTGTAGAAAGGGGGCAAGTTGTGCTAGTGATATTGCACAATGTTAATTTTAGGTGAGATTTTTCGTTGATGATCCTAATTCATAACGTGTTTTGTGCCAATTTTTCGCTTCTACTCAAAAAACGTTTGTAAGTTAAAATTTTATTCTACGTTTTAGCATTTCTTTCCCTGCGATGGTCCATCGTATTTATTGGGTTTTAAATCTATATTCTTCACGTTAAAGAAAGTAAGAAACCCTTACTGCTCTGTCACAACATGTCTTCTCAGCAGGTAGAACGAAAAGGACCAATTAGACCTGGTTATAGAAATAGTGGGGCCGCTAGTGGGAACCTACTTGGATTGAATTTTACTCAGCCTAGTTTCAGAAGCAGGCATTCTTGCTTTGGAGACTAATTATACTACCATAGCGAAAAAAATAGAGACCAATTGTACTGCCACACCGAAAGAAATAGAAACATAAGATGATAAGAAGTCTCTTGCAAAAGAAACAAACGTGTAGATTAAGCCACAGTAGCAAATCTTAACAAAAAAATCCCCAAAATTTCAACCTTAAACAGCTTAAACTAATTAACTCCCTAATTTTGCAGGACTCAGTTCCTGAGTTTAATTTTACAAGAAAAAGACAAGGTTCTAAAGATGTTAACTACTAGAATAGGGATCGGTTGTGAAAAATGTACCGACGTAACACAAGCCATCAGAGGCATAACCTTGATTAACCCACAGCACACTCGCAGTAAGGGGTTCATTTTGCTGAAAACCAAACCCAAAACCTCCTTGGCATGGATCGGTAGTTCTTTTCGGTCTTTAGGCATCAATGCTGGTAGTGTAGTTCTTTCCAGACTTGAGGTTGGCTTCTACTGTGGGATGGTGTAAACCTTAACTATCTTCGAGGTATCACAAACAATAAGGTTTTCAGAATCAGCTGAGCTCGTACACAGCCAATTTATCTGCAAAGTTCCAGCTAAAGCTTTTTAGAAATCACAGTTTCAGAAACAAAAGGTAATGGCTACAAAATAGAAAAAGCATTTAAACCAACGGCAATTAGTATTTAACTTAGCAAGATACTATCTCGAGCAAGTTTATTACCTCAGGTCGAGGCAGGAGAAAGACTATCCATCTAAAACTGAATAAAATAAGAGACAAGAAAGTGAACGTAACCAGAGAAAAGTATATCACAATTTAACAAACAGACACCCTAGTGTATCGAAGGGTTCACATCTTAATGTAGTTGATCCTCCGGTTTGTTTCTTGTCTGTACAATTCAGCATTAAAGAACGTCCAACAAATTCTCGGTCTGCCACTGATGTATAACCTCACCCAAATTCCATAATCTCACCAGGATAAACAAAGGTTTGAACTTTTTTCTTCTACACAATTACAGCATCTAACATGCAGCACCCTCAGAAACTTGAACCATCAGTCTCATATGTGTCTGATTCGTGACCAGGGAAATACAGGGGTAGATGTCAGAGCCCAGGAATAATCGGACTGTTCCCCTTTGTTCCAGATAGATTTAAAGCAAAGAACAATGTCCATACAGAAGTCTACTTAAGATAAGAGGTGCCTCACCTTTCGCCTTGTGTTGATGCTCAAAGATAAAACACAGTTACAGCTCTGTTGTTCCATGTCAAAAAATTTGTCCAAGTCCCATATCTTCACAAATGCATCATTGCCACCTGAAATGACATGGCGCCCTTTTTCACCAAATGTTGAAAAAGACCTGCAGAATTTCCACAACTTTAAGCAAATGTGACTAACCACTTACAGATCAGGAGTTAGATTGAGTGCTTACACACAAGAAACTGCAGAAGTGTGCCCTCCCATGGTATAATCTAATTGACACCTTTTCCTTTGAGTATCTGTATTAGCATTTTCAGTTTGTACTTTCTTGCCTTTGGATGTTGACAGAGATCCTTTTCTTGGCTTTGATGAGCTGCTAGGTCTAACACTACTAGCCAACTCTGACTCCACATCCATTACATCAACAACGCCATCACCCCTTGCAACAGCACAGACCTTGTTCACCACAGAACTTTCAGCCTCAGAAACTGCAATGGAGTGCACAAAAGCTGGATTGAATGATGGTCCTGCAGTACTGGAACTTTGATTGTTCTTCAGATCAGGTAGTCCTGCATTGGTTGCAAAAGACAGATGTGCTTGATATTCGTGAAAAATTGAGAGGTATTTAGAATAAATCAAAAATCAAAAAGTTGCACTTTCAAACTCCAGAAGAAATAAAGTAATGGTGATCCAAAATAAGAAAATTCTGCAATGAGAATACCGTAATCCAAAATATTAATTGGACGCCCTTTAGAGAAGTCCCATATTGCAAGCTTTAAGTCTAGACCACCAGTGATAACTGCCAAGTGCAATAGATACTTAACAAGTCAGATGCAAAGCCAATAATCATGTGATTGTATAACATAAGTTCACAGCCACCTCTTTGCTAGAGTGCTCATAGCAGCATGGCATTGTTTGGATGAAAGTAGGGGTGTCAATGGATGTTCGAAATTCGGAAATTCGTTCGCGTCCGGTTCGAAAAATATTCGGTCCGAACAATATCCGATCCGAATAATATTCGATTCGTGTAATATTCGGAACATGCGAATGCGAATATGGATATTGATACATCCGATCCGAATAACATCCGATCCGGGATTGAATATTTGTATTATAAGATCCATATCCATATTTGTATCATATACGTATGCAATACATTATTATACCTAGAAGTATTTATATTTCAACCTTGTGTGATTATATTTTGAATGTATAATTATTAAATTTACTTATTCAAATAAAAATACATCTACTAATCACATTTATTCAAGCATTGAATATCATTATCCTTTCTAGAATATGGAGTTAGAAATTAAGATAAAGTAAATTAATATTTGAAACCAAATAAAGTTATAAATCTGACTATTTATAAGAATTTGTCTAAGTGAAAATGAAAAATGTTATAATGTTTGGTATTATGTTTACGGATGCGGATATTATCCGTATCCGATCCGAATCCGTCAAATATCCGAACGGATATAGACTTTTCATATCCGCAAACAATCCGAATCCGAATCCGTAAATTTCATGCGAATGCGAATATGGATATACCTATATCCGATCCGTATCCGATCCGTTGACACCCCTAGATGAAAGACACCATGCATGTCAAATTGTCAATAGCAAAAACAATAAATATATACTCAGCGGTAGCACTAAGTTGCACATTGTCAAAAGCAATTCACACCACATTCTTTATGACAATTGACAAGAATGATTAACCCTGTAGTGAAATTTAATTATAATTACTTACAAACCTGACCAAGGCTTCCATGAAAGAAATTGTACACTGCTGCAAATCTAAAAGTTATCAAGGAGTACAAAACTGAATTACAATACCAATTATTTATCAAGAATAATACATAGCAAGATACAACTCAAGGATACACTTTTATGTACTGATCTCAGAGTTTTATACACACACTGCTGGCGAATGTCAATGATCTGTAACAGGCAGCAAGCAGATCAAAAGATGCAGGCAGAGCGCAGCAGCATATAGTTTTTTTCTAAAATTACAAAGTGACAAACTATCACATAATAAGGAAAGAAAACAAGGAGATGAAAATCATTAGATACTAAATTAATCAGGATTTGCTAAAAAGAGAACTAAAATACCATAATCTCGAGGAGCTTAGGGTAAAACATGAGTGCGTTGTATTCTTTGACAAGCTACCGAGAAAACATCATATTTGCAAACAAACTGTATTACAGGAAAGTATAGGCCTACTTTTTTCATCAGTAAAGTATTAGCCTTTATTATTGTGACATTTCTGTTTACTTTTTGTATTTAACCACGGCAGTGCCCCCACTAATACACGATGAATGCATTTTATAAGGTTAATTAGACGCACAAATTTACTCCAGACTCTAAAGTGACCTTTAGATTGTGCCAATAGCTTATTGTTAAATCTTCCTCCTTTTGTGGGCACATTTCAAGAATAGGAACACTGGGATAACAGAGTGCATTTCAAAAAAAAAAAAAAAAACTGGGAGAACAGAGTAGCTGCTTGCCAAACTTAAATGCATTTTGCTTCTAGCTTCAGTTGTACATTTACGAGTTTCTCACTCTGTTAGGCTTATACTTAAACATATTAAGTGAAAATATATAAAATGATGGTATACCGTTCTTCATGGCCATCTTATGATGTTGTACTTTTGAAGTTCTAATGGGCCATCAACGGAATACCATCTGAACAACCATTTGCAACATGTTGTGTCTCTCACCTTAGACCTACTTTACAGACTAGAAACATAATCCCACATGGCCAAATATCCAATTATTTGTTGTCCATCTATATAATTCAAGCTTATATATTGATAAGAGAAGGCAACGACCATCTAAAACAAGAACTAATAGGCCGACTAATTAAATGACTAAGGCATGTGGAAACAGGACGCACACTTCAAGTCTTCAACCAAATAATTTTAGTTCACAATCTGTCCAAGCCTCTAAGGCTTTAAATATTTTATACCCACCTAGTAGCAGCATGCTAAAACAGGATGGAAATTAGTAATAGTATTTAACCTTGACATCTCCACTGTCATCAGCGGCTGCTAAAAAGGAAGAATTGTGACTGACTACAATCTGCAACAAAACAAATATATTATTATACATTAACTCAAATATGATACAAACTGGACATATAAGAAAGTTTACAATTTTGTGTTTCTCACATGAAGAAGCAAAAACATCAGTCGCAACTACTTAAAAATTTAAAATAACTACACTTAAAATGTCATTCAAGGAGTAACCTCTGTCCTGTTGGTGCTATTTTGATAGGAAGAAAAATAAATGTGGCTTCCAAAGGTTGATCTTCAACTCATATTGTTGCATTTGTAAGAGAATCCTTAGAACACACTAAACATGAATGATCCTAGAAAAATTCAAAGATGAACCATTTTGACCAAAATATTTAAAGATTACAACAGACATACAACTCAAATAGAAGTCACATTTAAAAGTAAACAGAGATATACCTGGTTGACATCTTCTTTATTATAATTGTAGCTTTGCAATTGTTTCCAAGAAGATGGCTGAAATATATAACAGAAATAAGAAGAAAAAATAGTGGCACAAGGTTAGTCGAAAGGGTTCACAAATCACTCGTGGGTGGACTGTAAAAATAGCCTCAAGATGTTACATAAAATGTAGAACAATAGAAACAATAAAAGACAGGGTAATTTCTTCAAAGGGTATTTTATTGCAATCCTTACCACACGGATATCAAAACTTTTAACTTCAATTCCTGATGAAGCATAAATGGAGTTTTCATTACCTGGCAGGAAAAAAATGAGTTTACAATCTGAAAACATCAATGTAACCTAACACTACTCTATAATCTATTGGAAATAAAAATGCCATTTTTGTGGACAATTTAACAACCAAAGAATCAAGTTAATGCATAGGACGTTACTTGGCACATGGTTGGACTAATGACATGCTCTCCCATGTTAATGGTTAAAGTTTGGATAAATTTAGTGACAGAAACAACAAAATAATGGATTTCGTAACAAGAAGCAGTTACCAATTTAAAAAACTAGTCTTTTATTTGGAAGCTTATACGTTTAGCAATGTATTTTCTTTTTTGTTTTCTAGGCATTAAGCAAGTATAAAGTCAGAATCTCCAAGGTTAAAAGACCAAGACAATTTTGTCACAAGCGAAAACCCGATGGAATCGCTTAAAAATGACCAAGGTCATGCTAATCATACAACTCACCTGACAATGAGAAGTTATCACTTAACCAAGCGAAAAAAACTTCAATTCCGTGAAAATAACATCGAATTTATAGTTTCCAGGTCTTTTAAAATGCATGAATTGCCGCCTGCGCACTCCAAATGCGCTATCAATTTCGGAAATCAAATATAATCATATAACCATGTAGTAATAATGCAAAATCACGAGCATCCCTTATACTTCAAGCTCAACAAACCAAAACAAGTTCATCATAATATAAATTTTCGTGTTTTCAGCTCCACCATCATGTGCAGATCGACAGCTTCATCGTTCACATGAACTCGACTACTCCTTATGGAAACCACAAAAGAGCACAACAAAAACTTACACACAATCCACCAAATCCATACCGATCCTTACAATACCAAAAAGAAAAACAGGAAAAAAGGATCGAAATCGCAACCTCCGAAGCAGATGGAGGAAACGGCGTCCTCCCCGACTTGAAGCGAGAGCAGAACCCCCTCGCGCCGAAGATCGTGCAAGCACACGCGTCCTTCCTGCACAGAGTCGTTAGGGTTTGGGAGAGGAGAGTGGGGGTCGGAGAAAGGGAAGAGACGACCTCGTCGGAGGAGAAGATGAGTTTGGGGTTGGAAGGGGAGGCGAGGCAGCACGTGGCGGCGCTCTCGTGGCCTCTCAGCCTTCGGGGCTTCATCTCCGCCGTCGGTTGAGATTCAGCTTGAGCAGCAGCAGCGGACGCCATTGTTGGGGACTGTGCTGGTTTGCTTCGCGGGGTTTGATCCGGGACTGGGAGGCATACGGATCCGACAACGGGTCCGGCTCTACAGACCCGATTAACCGAATAAGTTTTATTTTACAGAAATTTCCCGCTCAAACTAAACATTTAGATGAAATTTGATTGTCGGTTTGGTTTTTAAGTGTAAACTCTTGTAAGATATGAATTTGTTTTAACTTCTTAATCCTATGAGCTTCTAAAATAGTGTTTTGGAGGTTAGGTAAAGTTTTAATTGTTATCTTTTGGCATTTAGGAGTTCATTTACATTGCCCAGTAGATCAATGAGGAGCCATAGATATCCACCTCTTTCCTCCTGTTCATATAATTTTGTGCTCATAAATTTCAGGTAAGTTTGTGTTCTTGGGTACATAATTTATTACCTTGTAAAACAACTTATAAGTTTGTCTCAACTATTTTAGTATGCATTGCATCACTTGTTAAAGTAAACAAATTATGGTTCAAACTTCGAACCCTTCCTTTCATTTCAACTACTAGTACTTAACTACGATGAAATATGACAGTAGTGTCATTTCTTTGAAAGTAAAAGGTCAGATTCAAAGGCAAATGAAGAACGCATGCAGGTATGAGTATATTATTCTAATTTTTTCTCTATCATTATCTATTTAAACATTAGGATGAGACTTAATTCATTCTCTGATTTTGATTGATTCAAAACATTTTTCCAACTAAACTAAGTTGTTTTCAGAGTGAAGATATATATGGTTTTCCTAACAGTGTGCATGCAGCATACCCAACTCACAAGAACTTATACATGCAAAATTACTGGAGGACTTGTGTTTTTTTTCCTTCAAAACAATGGGCAGGTGAATTGCCGGGCAAATCTCCTTTGGCAGTTGAAGACATACTCATCAACGAAGTCAATTCACATTAATTGTAGAGTTGCCAAACTGCCAACTGAGCTTTGCCCGGTAATGCCACTGACCTCTCTCATCTCTCTGTCTATACTCTATATGTTATCTGTATATGTTTTACTACCTGCTTTCTGTTGGTGATTTCTGGTTACAATTTATTGGTTGTGAGGTCCGGATATGCCATCCCAACCACACTAGCATATCCTTCAGAACAATCCTTCCATTCTTCAAAAATATTCTTTCTTTATCCACCTTTAGTTGTGATCAACTCCACTTCTGGTCTTCCCAGTGTTGATGGAATATTTGATAAAAGAAGAGAGAAAATGATGGGACGAAGATGGTAACTGAGAAAACACACACACTTTGGTTAATCACTAATCACTAAATGATATAAAAATAGTAGATCCCACGGCATGAAGTAGTAGGTAGCACTCCATTTCCTTGGACAGGACACCAATAATATTTCACATTTGTATTTTTTAAAGAAAACAATAAGTTAATTTTTGTGAAATGCAACTTGTATTTTTTTTATTAAAATTCTATCTACACCATTCATCCTAAAGTTGCAACCTGCTTCGTATGAATATAACCTTTGATCTAAGTTATTCTAAATAGACTAACTTTTTCATCAGGAATCTACCTTGTGTTAATTCATTTCATGAACACTCATTTATGAGACTTGTAGTGATGTGCATGGTTTGTAAACCAGAGTAGCTTTTAGGCAAGATGTTTCAGCGCATTTTCGACTGAGGACTTGTTGTTGTTTACCTTGAATATGTGATTAAAGTATTTGTAGGATAAAACAGACGATCGGTCGACCGGAAGGAGTGTTTCGGTCGACCGGATGTGTGTTTTGATTTATCCAACAAAAGTGTCTGTCCATTTTCAATCGACCGGAACTTAGGAGTCGGTCGACCGGGCACACACGAGGAGTTGGGCAAAAGTGTCTGTCCATTTTCGGTCGACCGAAACTTAGAAGTCGGTCGAGCGGGCACACACGAGGAGCTGGGCAAAAGTGTCTGTCGGTTTTCGGTCGACCGTAACTTAAGTGATTTGGTTGACCGAGTATGCACTCGAGCAAGGAAGAAAAGTTACTGTCTCTTTTCGGTCGACCGGTAAAAGCTGGTTCGCGATACAGTTAGAGGATCGTCTGTTTTACACATTTCTGCCCACGTTTCTCTATTTTCTGCCCATGTTTTACGCATTTCTCCACGCGATTTTGGTGCAATTAATACTTGTTTAGGCCTAATATATAAAAACAATTTCGTCCCCCTTTGCTTAAGGGTAATTCCTATTAGTCTACTTTGTGTTTTTGAGAGAAAAAAGAGAGAGAACATCCTTGTTGATTCGTTGGGAGAATTTGAGTCGGGTATCTTCGTCGGTTCGTTTGTGTCTCCTGTAAGCATCTTTTTGTAATACGTTTCTCTATAGTGGATTTGAAGTTGTCATCCGTGGTTTTTCCCGCATTGGGTTTCCACGTTAAATCTTGCGTGTTTTGTGTGGTTTGGATTTTGGATTAGCATTTGTTCTTAATTTCCGTCAATTGGATTTGCTATTTCGATTCCGCTGCGTATTTGGGATTGGTTTTAATCACCTAACATGTCTCGTACTCTTGCTTTTTTAATAATGTTCTTTGCTTCGATTGGGTTCGGCAAAAAGGCTACCGCTTGATGTTCTTTTTGTCTAGATATTTTGTTCTATATATACTTGTTGTATATATTTTCTCTCGCAAATGCAGATTTACTTAGAAATGTTTAAATGGACAAATTACTTAAGGACCACACCCAGGTCAACTTCTACCAAACGGGAATCAAATTACTTTCTTATTGATGTTCTTTACCTTTATATATATTAAATATTAAGTTCACATCTGTTCTAGCTTGGTATATCTGCCTAATACTTTTCATTTTCAATCAAAAAACCAAAAGAATCATGTGAACAGTAAAAGTTTATCAGAGAGATGTACTGAGAAGGAAACTTATCAGATAACAACAAATCGAGGTAATGAGAAATCTATGAGGAAATTAATGTTGGGGGCCTTTATGTATGACATTTGGACGGAGCGAAACATGCGAGTGTTTAAGAATGCGAGAAGAAGGAAATCGATGTACTTCGGATGATCAAGGATTCGATCCGGATTAAGGGTATACAGGATAAATGCTTGAAGGATACATCTAGTCGAAATAAGTTGTGTGAAATGGTCGAGTCTTTGTCTTTAGATTTAGAGCTGCGTTGTATCTAGATCTTATGTGTAACAATAAGATCTCGAGGGTGGTATTGTAACAATTTTTGTTAGTTGTAATCTTTTTTCATTAATGAGATGGAGAAGAAAAAAACACCTTTGTTTTTTACAAGTTTCAAAATGTCTGCAACTGAAGAGTACAACTGTAATTTGATAAGTTTCTGTTCGAAGGATATAAACTCCTTATGCTAGACCACTACTTTATAGGCGATTGTACCGCTCATGCAAAATTCAACTTTTCCGTTTCAAGTATCAGGATTTTTTTCATTTCAGGTGCTTGTTTTTGTTTTATTCAGCTACGGCTGAATCAGTGAGGCTCATCAAATAGATACAACTGATACATTTCAGACTCCATATCACAGTTCACTTGTTCTTGTTGTACCTTCATTGTTACATCCCTGCAAAACATTCAGCTAATCGGTGGATGTAAATTGTATATAAATAAACAAAAAAGAGTTAACAATTTAATTATCTCTGACGGTCGACAGGTATGCTTAAAGAAGGAACAAAGCAGACTGAACCAAAAAGGAAGACTGATGTTGTAATGAACTGAAGGTCTACCGGTACACATTGATAAAAAGTCTTTGATTTCTGTTCATGTTTGTAGGGAATAAATTTCTTATTGTTAGAGTACGACCAGTCGACCACCAACCAAATTAGCCATGTCAAACAAGATCATATGAAGACCCTAGACAGTAACATGGAATCAAACAATAAGTTAATTCAACAAGTCAATAATACAGGTGCAACCATCTAACCAATCCAAGCTAATGGCAGTTGCAATGTTGAGTGCAGAGTTGAGTTGCTGGGCAAATCTTCTTTGGCAGAAGGGCCATGAAATGGCTTTCTGCCAAAGAAGAATTAGCCCAGCAATATTGCACCTCTGCATGAAACATGGGAGCTAATTATTTAGTAGCATACTGAAATTTCAGTTCATTTCACTTCATACCCACAACGTGTAAGTTCTATCTGCATTTATGCAGGAGAAACTAATGGATATGCCACTCAAATTCCAGATCACAATCGCATATGAACAAGAAATGTACTAAGCATGATCAAATAAAATCACATGAACTTATCTTGGAGAACATACATGGAATGTACCTTGTTCCATGCATGCGGATTTTATTCTTCAGATATTACTTGATAATAATAAAAATCATTCTTGTGGATGGAAGTCAATGAGTGGATAAAAAAATCACCTCTTGCAATGGTAGGTGTTTAGTTATGCCTTCTGACAACGCTTTTAACTCACCATGCTAGCATTCTTCTGTAATATATACTGTTTTAAAAAAATCTACAGCAATGAAGTGCTCACAATTTGTTTACTAATCAGGAGGTTATGAATTGCTAAAATAACAACAGCATTATCTGAATATACCTTTCAGTGAAACTTTTTTTCTTCTAACTTAACCAGCCATCTCTTTTAATATCAGTTCTTAAATAGAGGTATCTATCGAGGATAATTTATAAGTTTTACCGCCAATATGAGTTTGTTTACTGCAACATTCTATGCATGTGAAATTAGAACCATTTATGTCTATCAGGATATGAAAAGTTGCTTGCTGGCACAAAATATTATGTGACAGTGTTGACACCATTCAGATGCTTCAATGGGTGTCGGCTCAATTCTTTCAGAAGAGTAACCGATATCAATTTTAACAAACCGATGTGGGGCTACATGTGGATACCTGTTTGAATAATTTCCCTTAACGATTTTGAAACTCTTGCTTGTGCTATTTTTTTCTTGGACAGCGTTTCCCTTTAATTACTCCACAGATAGATAAGTTTTATGACCTCAATGTTTGTGAGAGTACTTGAATTTTGAATTTTCATTACACTTACTCACCTTTCTCACAAGCTTGTATATTTGGCTCTCTTAAAATTTAGTAAGATTATTGCTTTCATTAATCGAGGCTCAATTTTCAGCACAAAAAATCACTTTCTAATTTGAAATATGATCTCCTAATGCAATGAAGTTCCGACTTGAATGAGTTATACATAATGAGATTTATGTTCCATGTCCTTGAGGGCAAGGCTTTCTCTTAGATTCAAAGCGACTTATTAACTAATAGCAGTGTGATGTTTCTTTAATTGAATTTATATACAGCTTTAGGGCTTTTGAGGGGGAAATTAACTGAAATGTTTATGTTAAGATGTAGATGGAAAAAAAGATTTCTCTCTCAAACATATGAAGAGAATACAGTATGGAAGTGTATAAAACGGGGTTAGGATACTTCACTATAATAATCTTTTAAAACCATAACAACTTTAAGGAACCACAGGTTTAAAAGAATTTTCCATTTTACACTGTCTACAATTGTACCCAAGGTGTAGAAAACAAGTGAGTCCGCGGATTGGAGAATAACCTAAAATCCATTTGCTATGTCTGCAAATTTCAGTAAGCTATGTTTAACAGTGACTCTTTACTGAAAATATTTGGCTAGTGAAAGTAAACCACTACTTGAATATTTTTTTGCAGCTTATAAGAATACGAGACGAAATTTCAACAAATGATCATAAATCTCTTTCAACTTTATTTTATCAAGAGAGTTTGTTTGTAATTCAGGCTACTACTGTTCAGCAGTAGGAAATATTTATACTTGAAGGCCTGTAGATTGTCTCCAAATGTGTGCATGGTTTAAGTAAGATATACCTGACTACCTGAGTAATACAGACCATTTGATATCCAACTGATTGGTAGTCTTGAGAAGGTCCCATGAAGGAAATTTCAGGATTCTTCGGTCACTGTTGCTCTCTAACAAAAGAAAATAATCCATCGAAAAGAAGAAAGTTGAATGTGATCTTCAGATCTTTGCAGGATCACCAGAAGCATCAATAGAAGATCCTATGGAATGTTCCTCTTTTCTCCATCCTTGAATAGAAAGGAAGAGACAGAATAGGAATAAAAGCATTCAAGATTGCCAACAGCAAAGGTAGTTTCTCTAAAGGGGATGCTTTCTGTGGAAGCTCGGGAAAGTACCAGGCAACTAATTCAGTAAGCACTTATCTGAGTTTTGAGATTTATGTATGCACATATGATGACAAAAGAATAATATATATTAATACCGAAACATGCTCATTCTATCTTGGCAAATGACACCCACAACATCACTTTGAAATCCTCACATGATATGTGATAACTGATAACACAACATGGTAGGATGGAGAATTGAAAAGTCTGATCTTGGCTGGTGTTATGAACTTACAATCTATTAGCTAAAAAGGGAATAATAATTTGCACCTTAAAAAGTGCAAATGAAGTTTTAGCAATTATATCATATATATTAATTGTCACAAATTTCTACCCCCAACAATGTTAATAACATAACACTGGGACTGAAAATCGCAAGATGCATATGAGAATAAAAATGACATGGTTTTACATGGTTATAACTGAAATAGATGCAAAGCTACACCTGCAAAAAAAAGGAGGAAAGTATATAAGGCCCTATAGAGATATCTTGATTTCATCTGCAGATAATTTAGATTCCATAAAGAATTAAAAAGCAAGAAAGTAGTATGTCTTTTTGAGGTGTGGGAGTAATATGAAGTGGAGGGAGAACTTTGAAAGAGGATGAGATAGGGGAATATGGTAGCTTCTCATGGTTTCTACCCAGCATATCCTGTGGCATATCCAGATATATGGAAACAACATGTACTATAAATAGGAACAAATTGTAATTCTCGAAGTGCAAAGTGAGTTCGAAGAAGAGCAAGGGACTGTCAGGGTATGAATAACAGTGCAGTTCTCCTCTGGCAGACATATCAATAGAGGCCAACATTTTCTCTCCTGTCTCTGCGATCTTCTGCCAAAGGAGAATTGCCCTGCAATTCACCCTCACATACTACAAATGCATATAACATGAATTCACCAATGTGGAAGTTGTGGGGGAAGAAGAGTGTAGGGTTGTGGGGGTAAGAATGGCAACACGTTCTTCTTTGGCAGAGTGACCATGAAGAGACAACCTTTTGTCTCCTGTCATTCACCCTTACATACTATAAGTAGTGTTTACCAAAGTACAAAATGGAGCTGAAGTGAGTCGGGCTGTGAGGTTCTCATGAATAACAGTGCAGTCCTCCTTTGGCAGAGAGGCCATGCAGAGGCAGCATCTTGTCTCTTGCTCTTGCAATTTTGCCAAAGGAGAATTGCCCTGCCATTCACCCTCACATATTATAAACATGTGTGGAGCAGCTGGAGCTAGTGTTCATCAATGTGCAAAATGGTAGTGGAACAAGGTGAAAGACCCTGGGGGTTCTCATGAACAACCTTCCACGTCTCATTTGGCACACACACACACAGGTAATAATTTATATTTTGGCTTCCCAAAAGTTGTCAAAGGAATATTCAGCACCACATGCTATAAACGAAATCAACTAGAAACGAAACCAAGAGGGTGAAGGACCATCGGACTTGGGGGTCTCGGGAATGACAGTAGGTCAGTAGGGGATACACTTTAGCCGAGAGGAGAGTTGTCGTGCCATTCTTCACCACTTGGCTTTAAACCTAAATAACCAGCAATAACGGTAGCTATATTTAACTTCTGGTGGGCGTTTATTCGGTGTTGCATATATCTTCACGTTGGTTGGTTTTATCATCCACGTTATACAAACCTCTGACACTAATATAGTGCACGGTAGAGGTACGTTTATCATCCACGTTATACAAACCTCTGACACTAATATAGTGCACGGTAGAGGTACGTTTATATGTCAGCAAATTTCACTACATAAGTCGTTAATTAATGATGAACTAGATGAAGATATAAGTAGCCAAGCAGGAAAAGTTCACTAGCAACACTAATCTATAGATTTGTCAATTTTCAATACATTTTCCGAAAGTTTTTCCTACTCTGCCTTACTTTAACTAACCTGCAGTTTTTGCTAGGAGTCTAGGACTCAATCCATGGTCTTAAATTCCAAGGTTCATAGCTTGACTCTCAATACTATACCAACTACCAACCACCAAAGGATTCTAGAAGAAGAAGAAAATTAAGAAGACCTCATGGGTGTTTGGATTGGTGAAAGTGGAGGGAAGTCTAAAACTCTAGTTCCCTAAACTCCAATTTCTAGGAACTGCAATTTATAGTTATTGGTATAATTATATTTTATTGTTAAAATGAAGGAAAATATTTATTTTTCTTACAAAATGAAAAGAGACAATTTTGGGGTATAGGAATCAAACTTCTTTTTAGATGTTTATGAAGTCATATAACTCAAGTTCCCAAACTTATGGTATTCTTACAAACCAAAGAACAAAACGTCAAATTCCTACACTTCCTTCTGGTTTTCATCAAACCAATAATACCCACTCCTGGAAAACAAAATAACAAGGGCTTGTTTGCAAATTCTCCAAAAGGGTTAGATACTTAAACTAACTGAATTGCTAAACATCGCCCCAAAATTACTTAAATCACCCCTTGAAATTACCAAATTGTCTTTCATCCTATTTTTGCTTATATATCTCACAATTTCACTCTTTTTTCAAAATTTTCTCTTCCTATACCTACTACAGAAGATTAGGAATGTCTCGGAGGCCAGGCAAGCAGTCAGCCGTTCCCCCGGTGTACCCGTATACGGTAACCTTACTTTATTTATTTGTTTAAAAAAAATTAAAAAAAGTGGTCGGCGTCCGAGGGAGACGCCCCCCGCATGGGGCGGGCGTCCGAGGAAGCCGACCACTAGCGGGAGACGTCTGGGGAAGACGTCTTCCCGATGGAGGAGACGTCTTCGGCAGACGTCTCCCCCAAAGAGGAGGCGTCTCCGACAGACGCCTCCACCATACGGGAGGCGTCTCTCGCAGACGCCTCCACAAATTTTTTTTTTTTAAATTATTAAATCTGATAATTACTTTAATAAATTGTGATAAATCTGAAAATTTAATTTAACAAATTCTTATTAAGTTTAACATTTGTGATATTTAGTTTTAACAAATTTTGATTTAGTTTAACAAATTTTGATTTAGTTTAACAAATTTTGATTTAGTTTAACAATTGTGATAATTTAGTTTAACAAATTTTGATTTAGTTTAACAATTGTGATAAATATGATAATTTAGTTTAACAAATTTAACAAATTTGTAATTAAAATTTCAATTAATAGTCATCGGGTCACAGTGGAGGGAAAGGCAAGTCGATACCATTACACGACTTCCGTTCTTTAGAGGATGATTCAGCACCGCGTCATCCACGTAGACGGGGGATATCTGCTTCGGTCAGGAGGGAGAGAGAGGCATTACGTCATCGTGAGGAGGAGGATGATTCCTTCGATGATGAGCATGTGGACAGTCCCGACGACGGGAGCGACGATGATGACCCGTATGAGTTAGAGCGCCCGGAGGTGGAGAGGCAGGGGGAGTATAGCAGAGGACGTGGTCGAGCGGGTAGTTCTACTTCCGCCGGATGGATGGTGCGGAAGGGTAGGGGTGGGAGGTTTACGACCGGGGATTCGAGCTCGTGCACTGTTGATCCCCGCGCTCAGAAGAAGAAGAGGGTCCAGGACGATTCTTGGATCGTGAGCAGTATGACGCCTGGTGGTCCTTTAGATGGGAGCGTCATTCCTAGTTTCTGGGGTCACATCGCTAGACGGATCTGGGACGGAGAGGATCGGAAGGTTCTGAAGTGTCATAATCGGCACAGAGCCTGTACAACACTACAGGGTTGGCGGTCTACACTGAGTGCTGATTTCAGAGAGGAGATTAGTGTCACGCATTTGGGGCACTTACCGTACAGCATGTTCCTTTATCTCGACATGCCTTTGATTTCTGCGTTTGTGGAGCGGTGGCAGCCTGACACCAACACTTTCCACATGCCTTTCGGAGAGATGACGATCATGCTTCACGATGTTTTCCAGATCCTGCACATTCCTGTGGATGGTCGTCTGGTTAGTGCTCAGGGGTCGACGTCTGAGCTGAGGTGTTATGCGGCAGAGTTGCTTGGTGTCACACCTGATGGTCTGGCGAGAGATACAGCTTTATGGAGTGGTGGTGGTGTCGGCATCGACTCTCTTGAGGACCTATGCAGACGGGCACGACCTCCGCGGGCCGATGATACACAGTTGGCGGCGTACCTATTCTTGATGCTCGGAGCCGTCTTGTTTGTCGACAAGAGTGGTTGCCGGATCAGACCACGCGATCTACTGGAGGCTAGGGACCCGGACACCGTTCGTGAGTACTCGTGGGGGTCAGCGACGTTGGCATACCTGTACCGTCAGCTTGGGATAGCTAGCCGTGCGGATTGTTCTGGGATTGCAGGTTGTCTTACGCTGCTGCAGGCGTGGATATACGAGTACTTTCCTGCATTCCGCCTGCATCGTGAGCGGAAGATTATCGACGAGGGTCATCCACGTTCGGGTATGTGGGCCGTCCGGAGCGAGGACAAGAGCGATGGACGATTGCGTTCCATCCGCGCACGGCTAGATCAGATGACTGCATCAGAGGTATCAAACTTTTTTTCCATTTACATTTATTTATTTAATTTTAAGATGTATTATTATTAATGTGTTAAACTTTAGGTGGAGTGGTTACCCTATGGTCCTGACCCAGCAGCGGATGTCCCGAGGACTTTATTGATGGGTCTTATTCGTTATCGGGATATCATAGAGCCTTATATGCCCGATCGGGTCTTGCGTCAGTTAGGATATTTTTAGGTGATCCCGGTTGACATCCCGACACCAGAGCATACGGTGCAGTCTGCGACAGCAGCGACGTACGACGTCAGGTTCCCCGCTTCTACAGCGGAATCGACTTGGCGGACATTTCCGAGATCATGCTGACTGTTCCTTGGCGACTTCAGACGTAGTCGCGACCCCTCCGAGTGTGATGCACGTTATCTTGATTGGTTCGGTAGTTACTCACATCCTATCATCGTCCGTAGTGCCTCCCGGAGAGCAGATCGACCACCAGATAGGACGTGTGGCGATCTGGTAATTTTTTCATTTTATCTATATTTATTTGTACCGTATATTTTGTTAATGGACGCTAATGTTATTGTTATGTGCAGTGGATGTGTAAGATGATACAGGCTGTAGACCCAATCTTGTAGATGAGGGATGAGCTGTCAGACGATGCCAGAGCTGCATGCGGAGATTTGGATGAGATCATACACTCGTGGCATACTCAGTTAGGCATCTCCGATCATGATTCAGATGATAAGTAAGCTGATCTGTTGTACCGTACTCTTAGTATTTGCATTTATATTTGTTTATCTGTCGTACGCTTATTATTTGTGTTTGTGTTTGCTAACATATCGTACGCTTATTATTTGTATTTGTGTTTGCTTATTTGTCATACGTTTATTATTTTTATTTGTGTTTGCTAACGTATCGTACTATTATATATAATGCAAATAAAGCAAACATATCAAAACATATTACATAATAAAGCAACACTATATAATGTACAAACATATTAAAACATATTACATAATTGTACAAACATATCAAAACATATTACATAATTGTTGCCAATATGCTATCCTATTTTGGTACTCCAGCTCCCATTCAATAACACTCTCATCTCGTACTTGAAACCACAGAGTCGCTATAGGAGGTACGGGGAATCCCTCATTCAAATCCAAACGAATGTAATGAGCGTAACTCCCTAAATGAGCAATAATCAACTCTCTGCACGGTCTTGTCACGGTAGGTAGACTCTCCCAAGGTAGAACTATAAGACATGGGTACAACGAACCATCATTTCCGAGAGAGAAGAACATAACTGCACACTTGTAAAAATTTGCAATGGAAAACAAGTCCGTCCACGTCTCCATGTAGTGATTCTCGCCACAAGGTCCCCCGCCCCAATTAATCTGGTGATGAGTCTGCGCCACACCGTCGTAGTATACGTGCTCATAAAAAGATAGGTTCGCAGCTAGCTCATTTGAAATCGAACGACGGACGAGTTGCCAATTGTCTTCACCACCGTGAAAAACATCGGCGACACATCGAAATCCACAGTTTCCATCAGCACGTACATCATTCCACTGGTGTAGGAATGGCATAATGATTCCTGGAATCCTATCCGCATATAGAAAGTCGTCTACGTCAGCCCGCCCAGTCACTACAATATCAACAAAAAATACAGTTACATATAATAACAAAAGATACATATTTACTGAAATAAATAACAAAATTATAATAACAATAAATATAGGGATGGTATACCTGATCCTCCCCTCACAGACGAAGAACCAGAAGATCGACCACGACCTTTGCTTCCACTACCGGAAGAACGACCACGACCTCTACTCCCACTACTTGAAGATCAACCACTACCTCGCTATGCATACTCAAACGCACTAGGGTCCCGTCGTGTCGACTTTCCCCTTGGTCGACCTCGTAGCTTTGTTTTTTCTGCAGGCTCTCTCAAATTCGCATGTTCGGGGTGTAGCTGCTCGAATAAAACCCGAGAGGCATATCGAATTACGATGGGGTCACTTCCTGCAATCTCATCAACCAGGCTGCGAAAATGTTCGGCGTCTTGAGCTGCCTGAGACACAAACTCTGCGTTCCCGGCTCCTTCCCCAATGACAAGTGTCCTCCAGAACGAATGAATATGCTCTAAGTAAATTCCGTTGTCTGATTCAAGACATCCGCGGATGGTACATGCGCAAGGTATCCCATGAGAAGTCAGAAAAGCACACTCACAACGATATTCAACTTCATCATCTAACTCTTGCATTCTTTTCACCTCCTGACTCAGCAATTGCAAGCAGTGATGCGAAACTCGACCATTTATGTGACGATATAGAGCATGTCCGAAATTAGTCAAATTTCGCCGTCTCGAGTCTTCAAGAGCGTTTCGAATATTCGTCAGCTGCATTTCAATAGCCGCGTTGACGCGCTCGAAAAGAGTGTCCAGAGCTGCAGTCGATGTAGAAATCCACTCTTTTAAAGCCGAATGAGCACTTTCGACCCTACAATTCGTGGTGTTCCCAAAATGAAGGACTTTGTTCGTCCAATTCAGCACAAACTTTTCTTTATGCACCAACCACGTGGTGTCCAGATACTCCGTGATAGCCGGCCACGATCTATACAAATCTTTCAGAGCATACACAACTCTATCATACTCGGCTTCTGAAGTAGAAAGCATGATTTTACTCCATCTTCCACGCCTCAAAGTCTCTGCCATCTGCTTATTTTTGCCGAATACGTGGTATGCGTAGTTCAATACGTCTTTGTTGATGTGCCATGTGCAGAGTAAATGAGCAGAGTCAGGAAATACCTCTCTCACTGGTCGCATAAGGCCTAACTCCCGGTATGTTATTATTGCAGTCGGGCTGACAATCCCCAATAACAGATCTCGTAACTTCTCCATCACCCACAGATAACTGGAGTAAGTTTCATCCATCAAAATCGCATATCCAATAAGGAAATTCATGTTTGTTGGTGTGACCCCAATCATTTCGAATAAAGGCATCTTATACTTGTTCGTCTTGTAAGTCGAATCCATGCAGATAACGAAAGGATATGTCCGCAACAACTGGACTGACGTCGGATGTGCCAAAAAAGCGTGAGTGACGACATCAGTTTCTGGATCCGCCATAATCCAATGTAAGTACTCACACTGCACTGCTTGATAGAGAAACTGCTGGACGGGATTCCGGTCTTCAGATTTTGTCCTCCTCATGTAATCTCTGAAATTATAAATATGCCTTTGATTTGGATTGTCCTCCGGGAATTTTTCTTTTACTGTCTTCAAGATGTTCCGTGGTTTTGCTTGCGCCTCAGTCATATCACGAACAATCTTCTTCGCCCCAGAACTTAGACCACGAATTTGACGATGACCCTCTGGATAAACTGTCAGTCTGTGGTTGTGATGTCCATGAGCACTATTAAAAACCACAACCCATCCATCACGATCTCGTCGCTCCACCACTTTTATTAAGAAACGGCAACCGCAACCCTTTCTTTTGGTGTTTCTTCGAAGTGCAGTATCCATATCCCGAGACTCCATTTGATTTCGCCGGTCGCATCTCAAATAACAATACATCCGACTATCTGATCTTGTTTTGTACGACGACACGACCAAAAAAAACTCAGTTCCGATAGCTACTTGTTTGGCACATTTACATGTTTCATCGATTGTTTCAAAGATTTGTGTAGTTTGAAATAACTCACTGTAATCCACTCCATCACCACCGAAATCTTCCAACGGAACCTACAAAAAAAATCGAAATTAAAAAAATCAAAAAAAATTCGGGCGTCTGTATTAAACGCCTACCCCAAGGAAGGGGCGTCTGAGTTAAACGCCCTTCCCAAGGGTGAGGCGTCTGCGTAGGACGCCTGACCCTAGGGAAGGGCGTCTACTACAGACGTCTTACCCAAGGGGAGGACGTCTACATAAGACGCCTCTCCCATTGCGTAGGCGTCTGCGTTAGACGCCTCAGCCAAGGGGAGGACGTCCTACGCAGACGCCCTCACCTTGGGGGAGGCGTCTAATGCAGACGTCCGGCCCAAAATTTGCCCCGCGCCAGACTTACCTCACCGGATGCATCACCCTCGCCAGACATTTTCGTGGTATTTTTACTGATAAATTATGAATATACAAGACCGTAGGCCTAATTTATAGACACGAGACGATATGAGTATTAAATATATTGTTAAGGGCAATTTGGTAATTTCAATGGGCGATTTAAGTAGTTTTGGGGTGACGTTTAGTAGTTCCCTAAACTAACAAACTAACTAACTACTAACCTAACCCCAAGTCGACCCAACCTTCCTCGCCCGACCGTCCCCGAAGAAAAATGGCGACCAGATGAAAGTATTGGAAGTCGTGGAACTCAAGTTCGGATGTCATCTTAGAGGTTCAATCCCCCCGCTTCCTTACGGTTCCAAAACTTCCTTGCTTACCGCAAATCGATAATGTCCCTCGTGAAAATCAAAATTCCAGGGATATTTTTGCAAATCATCCAATAGGGTAGTTGTAGGTACCTGGTATCTTCCCCGAACTCTACCAAATCCTCCGCCTCCTCCGACTCCACACCAAATCCCGAAACCTCTCCCCGAAGGAACCCCTCTTCTGCCACCTCCTCTCCTCCTACGCCCGCTCCAACCTCCCCGATCACGCCGTCGCCCTCTTCCGCCAGATCCCGAGTTTCAACCTCAAACCCTCGATAAAATCCTTCAACTCCCTTTTGAACGCGATGCTCGTTTGCAGACGACTCCGAACCCTCGCGGATCTGTGCAGGAACTTCGATCTGGCACCCGACGCGTGCACGTACAATGTGGTAATCAACGCGTGTTTCTCCATTGGGGCGTTCGGGGATGCGCGGGATCTGTTCGATGAAATGGATAACAGAGGGATCGTGCCAAATGAGGCGACGTTCGGAACGATGGTGTCGGGGTTGTGTAGGGGGTGAAAGTGGAGGAGGCGTTGGAGTTGAAGGACGAGATGGAGAGGATTTATAAAGTGAAGCCTAATGTTGTGGTTTATACGAGTTTAATCAAAGCGGTTTGTGGTTTAAGAAATTTTGATTTGGCTCTGGAGTTGAAGGAGGAGGGGAGGAGGAGAGGGGTTGAGTTGGATAGAGGGGTTTTTAATACTTTGATTAGAGGGCGTTTAGAGTTGGGAGGAGAGAGGTGGTGGTTGGGTTGTTGGAGATGAGAGAGAGGGGTTTGGGGTGTGATAGAGTTAGTTATAATGCTATGATTGCTGGGTTTTGTGAGGAGGGAGATTTCAAGGCTGCTTTTGGGGTTTTGGATGAGATGGGGAAGTATGGGTTTAAGCCTGATGTGGTTGGTTACAATGTGGTTGTCGGGGGGTTGTGTAGGGTCGAGAGGTGGAGCGAGGCGAGCGATGTTTTTGAGGATATGCCGAGGAGGGGGTGTTCGCAGGATGTTGTGTCGTATCGGACTTTGCTTGGGGGGTTGTGTGGAGGGATGATGTTCGAGGATGCGGTGTTTCTTTTGGATGAGATGGTGTTCAAAGGGTTTAAGCCTCATGCAGGGAGTGTCTGTAGGATTGTAGAGGGGGTGAAGGGAGATAAGAGGGAGGATTTGTTGGTGAGGGTGGTGGAGAGTTTGGCCAAGGCGAATGGTGTTGATTCTTGTGTTTGGAAGGCTGTATGCTGTGCTGTGTGCAAGAATGTTGAATTGGAGAAAGTTTTTGATTTGGTGGACAATTTGATGTTACCATGACAACGATTCACATTTTTTTCCAGCCTTTTGATGTTACCATAACAACGATTCACATTTTTTCCAGCTTTTGGACTTAACTCGCTGCAAAACTCTTCTTAATGGTAACCACTGCAAAACTCTGCTTCTTGGTAACCTTCTCCTTCCTTCATTACAAACCAATGACGTTTGCTTCCAAGCAAACAGTGGCAAAACAGGATAAATTTCAGGCCAATGAAAAATGAAACGAAGGCCTGCTTAAACACCCTGAATTTACAATTTTCATCTCATGACCATAAAATAAGAGGAATAAACAGGTTTTGCATCTCATTAGCCGCCTTCTGCTTTCAAATATCACTATGAGATATCGTCCTGTAAATATCAATATTTACAAATTGGATTCAGCCCCGCAGTTTGACTATGTTTACACCATTGGTTCTATAAAAATGGAGATGCCACAATGGGTCAAAAAATGTTATGATTACACATATTATCACATAATAATCATCACCCTTTCGATAGTTGAGTCGAATTTGTGCCCACAGCAGCAACTAGAAAACACAAGATGCTGACGAGCAATCTACAACCGCTACAGAAACTGTCAGCACAAAAGAGATCATAGTAACAATACCAGATATTTCTAGGCTGACTGTTCAAAAATGTTCTGTAGAAGCACAATCCGTGGTGTCTGGCACCGCCAGTAATGACTGCAATTAACATCAAAAGGGCTCATTTGGTGCTTCAAATGTGAAGATTTTTTTTTGCCGACCTGCAAAGATCACCAATATAGATTCAATTAGAATAAAATTGAATAAGAAAACACATATTAATCCTTTCAAGTTTCACATTTTTCAGGGTATCAGCCTACCACAGGCCTACAGATTGGCCTTTCGTGTTACTTTTAAAAATTATCTTTCAGAGGATATTCTGAAAAATATGCAATCTAAAGTTGTGTTAGTGAAGAATCACTTACGATCTTCCGGAATCAAATTTCATCATCTTGGGAGTTCAGTTCATCAAGAATAACATATTTTCCGGCTCCATTGATAGTTAATGAAGTAGATTCTTCAGTGTCACTTTGTTGTGCTTTCTTTAGTTTCTGATACCTGAAAAAATTCACAAGGACTATCCTCAATTTGGATTTCACGGGCTATAAACACTGCACCATGATTTAGAATCAGTTTGATTTACCAAACAAGTACATATCAAAACTAATTTTTTGTTGTCACATGGATCAACTGCTTTGCAGTCAGTTATTTGTTCCCGCATTGCTATTACTGGTCTACAATGTCTAAGATAAGAATGCTGAATTGAAATGTCAAACATCAAACAGCAAAAGGAAAAACAGCATGAAGTTTTTCTCTTGTTCAAACATGCCTTATGTACATGCCCACAAGATAGTAAGGATCCTAAATATAATCTTAAAAACTCAATGTCATGAACACCGAGGGAATAACAATTCCTATGGGCCTGCAGCAAATGGGACATGTCTGTGAGACCAGTGGAATGTGAAATTGTACAAGCATTTAGATCCCTCCCACTTAGAGTATTTTGGGGTTTTGGGTCTAATGGTGAAACCAACTAATTTTTCACATTCTAAGTCTATATGGGTTTATGAAAATTTTATTCTAGTTAGAAATGCAAAAAACAAAATGGAACAGAGGCAAGAGATATTGATCCTGAAATCAATCCATTTTTGAAGCAATACTTTGAAAAAACTTAACATGGTGTCAGTTTATTTCACATAATAACATATCAGTTGATAGTGATTGTTGTTAGGAACGATGACCATCTAATCACAATCTAGATACTCTAATAATTGTGGAATTAAAAAGGTACGGTTTTTATGATATTTTTTTATAGATGTTCGATCGCAATCATTGTGACCATTTTTATGAGCAAGCAAACCACAAGTCAACTTCGACGATTTTTATAGAGGTTCGATCACAATCATTGTGATCTAGTCCTCTCATTGAGTTCCGATCGATCCTTTAGTCTCTACTCGAGTTTCCACTATCCTCTTTGTTCCGGCTCGAAGATAAACTCTTTACACCACGAGTTTTACGAACACCCTCGTCTTCCTCGATTTTGCCTCTTACAACCCAAGAGGGAATTTTCTCAAAACTTTACAATACTTAGTAATTCTTGTATGTTGAAGTTGAAATCACTAACAAACACTCAAGACTTGAGCACACTTGAATATTATGAGAATTGACACACAAGTGGTGAAATTAGGTTTTGAGTGTAAGAGAATGAGAGCTTGAAGAGTTTTATGTTTGAACACAAATGATAAGAGTATAGATAGGTGTCTTGATGTCCAAAACTCATGTATGAATTCCTATTTATTATTCTTTAAGCTTTACTAGACGTTTGGGAGAGTTGCTGAGATGTGGACCAAGAAAGATATGATTTGACTAAAGCTCGGGCAGAAATCTGCACAAATTCGGTTGACCGTCTGAAGAACGATTGTCTACAATAAAGAGTTGACTTGGTCAAAATTAAGAGTTCGGTTGACCAAATAAAGTTCAGATAATCGATCACAAACTTCCAGGAACTTTTATCGAATTTCCTCTGATTTAATTTCGATCGACCGAATTTGCTTTGGTTGGTCAATCCAAAATAACAACAATAAGGAATTACTTGAGTCTTGTTACAAGAGTTTGGTCGACCGAATCAATAGTTTTGTCTTTTAATGCCAATGATTGAAAATCAAATATCCGTTGTAAGTCCAACAATTATAGTAACACGTGGAAAGAGTCGCACATCAGAGGCTAAGAGGTAAACGGTTGACCGTTTGAAGAACGATTGCCCGATAATAGACAGGGCAAATGAGTTTCTAAGACAAAATACAAGTGTGATTGTTGGAGTCAAATTCAAAACTAGTCCAAGGGATTCGGTCAATCAGTCGTCCAAACGAACAATTCCAGTGAGGAACGACTAGTAATATGATAGGTTCGGTCATCCATTAGGAGTTCGGTCGTCCGAAAAAGGCTGAGACGGAATCTTAGTGTTCAAGTTTACATTTGATAATATAGACTCAATAAATGAAAATTTACAAGTCTTTGCCCAAAATTTTGTTACAATCTTGAATATTTGTCCTAATACTTCTTCTATTGATAATCTTGATCAACCTATTAAGATGGTTTGCACACATACAAGTATATATGCAATACATATTGTCATGTTTGTCCAATTTGATTGAGTAGGTTGATTGATTATGATTAGTTTGATTAATCATTAAAATTAACATAAATTAAGGTTTTAAAACCAACAATTGTTTCAAACTGTTTGTAATCCCAAATGAAAATGCATAAAAACAAACTATGTAGATCTAGTCTTCGAGAAGAAACCTACAAAAAGAGCTTCTCCCCTAGCATTAACGGATCTGACATGTAAAAGAAGACATTAACTTACTTGTACCAATTGAATAAACCGACTCCAACCATTATGATGAGGAGTCCTACACCTTTTAACATAGTGAACTTCTCATGAAAGTAAAGTACTGCAACCTGAGGGGGAAAATTCAAAAGTTATGAATTATGTTAATGGGAACGCCATATTAACAACGAATATGATTGACTATTCATAGTCTTCTAGGATATCATGAAAGAAAGAGTGATTTTGCAAATAAAACACACCTAAGAAAACAATGGAAAACTTGAGAATATCATGTTATCATGATATCATGTTAAGTGCCATGATGAATCATACCTTGGAATTATAAATTCAATTCATGGTAGTAGTAGTAGTAGTATGCCAAGTCAAATATTCAGAGTTCACGCAAATTATGAAAGTATTCAAGTTGTACTTTTCCTTTTATTCACCAAGAGGTTATTACAAGTGTATACCATAAACAATAATAAAAATTAAGAAAATTATTACAAGAAGGTGAAAAAAGAAAATTATTACAAGAAACAATAACCTTTAATTCAAAACTAGTTGGGGTAGACTAAAAACGAAAATCATCAAAAATCATGGTTTCAGCACGTGAAAAAGGGGAAATTATTAGAACGAAACGAGTGGAAAAAATGGTAGATTTTGATTTATGAATTATGAATAAGGTTAATCATTATGATGTATCATACATTAATATAACGATACAATTATGCCAAGTAAAATGCCAGAAGTTTGTGTTTAAGAATCATGTGATGAAAGTGAAATGCACTGACTGAGATTATTTGACTCAAATTCTAGAAGAGTAATATATAATTATCTTGTACCAACAAAATTGATATAATTGCAAAATATTTGTTTCACTTGACGTAATAAAATATGCAAGTGAAATGTTGGTCCTGAGTGTTGATTCTTTTTCTTCATTTTTCATGGTAGATCAAAATTATCAAATTAACATCATCCTCTAAATGCTAGATAACATTATTAGTGAACGAAGGGCTTCATTTATCGTCAATAGGTGATTGATGCAATAAGCATGACTTGAAACACAATAAAAGGAAAATGGCTGACAAAACTGATTAGAGCGTGATAAATCCAAAAACTAATGTTCTATTTGACAATTTATCCATTGGAAAGGATGAAGAGCAACTACCACTATGGTGACAGCTTCCTTCACAACACCTGCTATTGTTACTGTTACGGCACTGGTTGCTGAAACAAGAATATATTCAGTCAATACCTGCAGCAACAAAACACAGCACCTTTTTGAATTCATATACTCAACAAACAGAAAAGGTTATCATTGAGTATGTGATTAAACTCCATCTAGCACACACAAACATTTGGTAATTGATTCATGCCTCATTGTAAGTTGGTCTTATTCATTGACACAAAATAAGATTGAAAATCGAGAAACATTTAGCTTGGATCAAAATTGTACTCTTCATACCATAAAGAACGCTAAAGTTCCTCCAACAAGCATAAGGAGGCAACTGCGAAAAATATGCCACGAACTATTGAAGTAAGTATTTGTGTGAAACTCGTGCCAAGGGTCCATCAATAGAGATAGGATAAATGTTGATATTGCCATCACTGGAGTGACATAACTCATCAACGTAATGGGGTCCTTTAGACCTGAGCAACAAAGGAACATCAATCAATAATTAGTGCCTCAAAAGGATAAAGACAAATATACTATACCCATTGATAATTTAAATACAATAAAATTAAGCTAATCCAACTCTCACCACAAGGCACAAGGTACTGTGGCACAACTAAGGGCAAAGAATGTACTTTTAGGTTACTAGATTTAGGAGGGACTCACTACCCTTAACTTTGTTAACATCAATTTACCTTTGCTCATAACTGAAATTTTAAATAGAAAATTCAAATGGTAGATCTTTTTCTATAACTCATATAATCATATTATCCAGTGTTCGGGCACCGCCTAGGCGAGCCTAGGCGGCCGGAGGCGTCTGGTCGCCTGGGCGATCGCCTAGGCGGTTGTGCGACCGCCCAAGTCTGTGCGGTAAATTTGTTTTTTTTAATTCAATTAATTTTCATAAAATAGATTAAAAAATCAGGAAAAATCGGGAAAAATAGAAAAAATACACAAATATTTTCTAAAAATATCATACATGTTTAGGCTTCGAAAAGACACATAGTTCCTCGACCAAGGCCTCACTAGGCACCCCCTCTACCCACCTAAACACTTAGGTATACAATTTATTGCTTAGTAGTACGATTACAAAGTAACTCAGAGTTCATACAATAGTTTCCTTACCACATAACTCACAGACAATACAATTTTTATCATTAGCACTAATGTAATGGGAAGTATTCCAATCGGAGTCATTTGTACGGGTAGGTCTTAGGTCATCGTAACTCTCGTAATGCATAGGTAGACTAGTGTTGGGTACGTAAGTCATATCTTAAAACTAGACTAATATGAAAATAAAATACTAATTAATTTAATTCTAAAGAGAAGTTAGAAAGAGTGCACTTGATTTTGACGGTTGAAGAATGAAGAACCGGATCGGAGACTTCATTTTCCAACTTCAAAACTAAGCACCAGACCGGAGATTTAATCGCAAAAACTTGGTGATTAGGATAGTTGATGATGAGAATAGAATTATGAAGAAGAAGAGAATGAGAGATGTGTGAAAAATGAAGAGGTTTGAAGAGGTTTATATAGGATTTGGGGCTAGTGGCAAAGTTGTAATTTTTGAAAAAAAATTAAAAAAAAAAAGCAGAGAGCCGTTGGAGAGCCTCCAACGGCTCTCGGTGAAATGATCGCCTAGGCGATCGCCTATTTCGCCCAACAGAGCTGGGCGAAAGGCGGTGGTCGCAGGCGACCACCGCCACGGGCGACCGCCTAGGCGGTCGCCTACCTAAACACTAATATTATCTATGTGTGCCGAAAATCAAAAAAAAGGAGTCATTTGATATGAGATGAAGAGATAGGGTTTTTGGGCGAATGTAATATGTTCATTTTTTCATCTCTTGACCTTATATCAAATGACTTCTAAATTTTTTGATTTTCGGCACATATATAATATGACTCCTAAATCAAGATCTACATTTGGATTTTCCATTTAAAGTTTAAATTTAAGTTATTAGCAATGGTAAATTAATGTTAACAAAAGTAAAAGTAGTAGATCCCACCTCATGTAGGAAATGAACAACAAATAAGAACAACTTAACAAGCAAACAATGACATACTCTCCAAACAAGACCAAATTGCCAATTGGATGGGAAACTTCACTACATTTGATAACTTTTTATGCAAGATTTCAAAGCTTACCATAGGCATCTTTCTTCGCACCAAGTTGAGGTCAAAGAACAAAAACAAGTAAGAGTCATATTCATGAGATAAAGGAAAGATATTATCATCTAAAAGCAAATCTCAAACAGAAATGACACCTGCAATAAAATTTGAGTCATGGACCACCGGAAACCTGACATAACTGCTGCTAGCATTACAAAAACGAAACCCCAGAAATCAAATTCTGTCTCCTTTGCAACTGCCACATAATTGTACAACACATCAATATAATTGCACAATTTGTCGCTGGAGAAACATAAAGAGCCAGAGACTAACTTCAGATAATTGATAACACTACCTGTCAAAAGAATCCCAATGGAGATGACAAATATAGTTCCAAAAAGCTTAATGCTTGGAGTCTCCAACCTTAGGGGACAGAGAGAAGATAATTAAAATGTGTAAATAATTCTACAATAAATTCTTGTAACAACTGTCTACGAAATTTGAAAGCAAAGATTGTTTTAAGGAACACTATCATGAATTGTATGGATTATATATAACAAAGATTAAAAGAAAAGTACAATAAAGAAGAGTCACAACTAGATAGGGGAACAAGTTAAATCACTAAATGAGAATAAAAATAAGTGACATGAAAAATATTAAGATGAGAGAGTTATGAGTCACCAACTACATGTAACTCCTGTGGATATTAGGTGTGAAAAACAAAAAAGTAGTTGGACTAATTGAAGTGAAGATGAATTAGATATAGAAGACAAAAAATAGTAGTTGGGACTAATTGAAGTGAATATGAGTTAATGTTAAACACCAATCCCCCATCCCCTGTCATATAGCATTCGTCTAAATTGACACTAAACAAAGAAAAATAATAGTAATCATATCTCTATTTGGGAAAGAGAGCAAATTTTCACAAGATAATGATGGCCTGAGTTAGATAATCTAATGAATAAATGCAGAAAATACAATGGAAAGAGATACTCGTAGCAGCTTTGCTTACCTGAATGCAAATGCAAACACTAAAAGGAATATTGGGGAGGCAGATTTACACTGCAATAAGAGAAAACAAAAGCTAAGTTACTGAAACAAGCAGACAAATGAACAAGCACAACAAAAGAAATCAAACAGTTCATCATATTGTTGAAAAGGAAAAGCAGTGTTGCACAGAGATAGAAGCAAACCATGGTAGCAAATGTCACAGAAATGAAGACAAGTGAAGCATTACTCAGGTTAATATCCAATGCCGTACCAAGGGCTGTTGGCACAACTGCAGAAGGAACAACTGATAGAATTAGTGCCTGAAAAATTTGGAAGAACCATGTCAAGGTTGCCCTAGATAAGTAATAAATACCTTCTGGAAGATAGTTCGTAGGTATTGTGAAAAAAGGAAAAAGGAAACAACCCAGTTTACAACTTTATATATAAACAATCAAAGTAAGAACTATGAGTCTATGAGGGAAGAAATTGAAATTCCTTGCACAAAAGAGAAGTTAAAGTCATCGAGTTTAAATTTGGCCAGTATACATAACTCTTTTCCTCTCTAGTACGGAAATACAATTGTCCAAGTTTTCCTCAGTGAATGAAAAGGATATTGAGTGTTACTTCTGCCCACTAGGCTCATTTGTAGATTTGTAAAGTAAAATCAAGACAAACTACAAACAGTGTTGAAAATAAAAAAAATGTGACTGTATGCAAATAATGAATAGCAGAGTTCACATCTTTGCATTTGTTGTTCACTAGAGGCTCCTCATACAAGCCCTTTGCGAAGAAAAAAATAGTAAGATTCTCGTTTCATTTACCCCTAAGCATGAGTAAGGTATCCATGCATAATAATCTCTTGAACATTTACAGTATTCATCAGAGGAAATAAAATGGTTGTCATAAACTGTCAACAATTAGTTAGTCAAAGTAAAGGCTCAAATTGTAAATAGATTCATTTGACCAACTAAAACCATGAAGAACATATACCTCTGATAAAGTAATCCTTCCATGTCATTAAAACTATCTGATCAATTCTCTTACTCTGGAACCAAAGTACTATCTTGGACAAGCCAGCTTGCATGGCAAAGTGGACTGTGTTCATGAGCAGAGGAGCAGGGAACTTCCCCAGCTTATCCCCTAACAATTCCTTATTATACCTGCACAAGTCAACTTAGAACCCTTAATTCACTACATAGATCATTTCAAGTGACTTGCAGTAACTGTGAATGAGGCCATACATTAGCAAAACTTGATGTAATCCAATTGATGTTTTACTGTATTAATAAATGCACGGCATTGTATATTGTTTGCCTAATTTACATATTTTATGTGTATTATGCATGTCCTGTAAATGTCAATTTCCACTGTGTCAAATATTAAGTTGTTTTTTGACATTTGGAGCATCATGAACTATATCAAAGGGCTATTTAAACGATCTGCATTTCTTTTATTGTGGAATCGCAGATGGTCAGTTGCATTTGCATCATTTGGGTCAATTGGAATTGGAAACCAAGGTTTTCAGAACCGAACCGGACGTCGAACCGGCAACATCAAAGGTTCAAAGGTTCAAAGGTTCGACCGGGGTCGGACCGGAATCGAACCGGTTGAACTGGTGACGTCAGCATGACGTCATAAATATATACTATATATATAATAATAATAATAATATTTAATTATTTATTAAGCAAAAATATATTCAAAACATCTTCAATATTAACATTTTTAGGGTTTGGGTATAGATTTGGGTTTGGTTTTTTTGGATACGTAGTAATCTGAATCACTAAATACATAATCCGGTACCGATATATATGAAAAAACAAAAAAACAGGTTTTTTTGTTGAACCGGCGGTTCAACCACCGGTTCAGCCCTGTTCATGCCAAAAACGGTTTTGAACAGTGAACCGGACCGGACAGGCCTCCGGTTCACGGTTCAACCGGTTGAATCGGCCGGTCCGGTCCGGTTTTAAGAACACTGATTGGAAACAACCTCACTGTTTTACAGTGGTAGGGTTGCGTACATCCGACCCCCCCTTACCTCGCTTAGGCGGGAGCCTCTTCTGGGGCATTGGGGTTATGTTGATGTTGATGTATGCATGTCCTGTAAATCTATTGTACAAATATGGCATATAAATGTAATGTACAATATATGCCCGCATAGAGCCTGGTTTTGTTTGTTGCCTATGAATCCATTAGCCTACAAACCCATAATGGCCACTTCAATTGAGTCAGTTAACTGAGCAAGCTATAATTTGTTTTGGTAGTAGGCATGTGTCGCTATATACCTCACAAACAATTATTGTCGAGGAATGCGAATTATAATTGGGATGTCACACTTTTTAATACATCGTACATACTTCATCTAGCTACATCTGGTAAGACCTATGCTTTTAATGGATAATTCAATGCTACACCACATCCGAAACAAATAATCAGTTAACATGTTACCTTGAGCAATATGTTCATTTCAAAAGCATGTTTAATGTACCAAGCGCACAAACTTGTTTTGCATATCAACTGCGCACACTTAGGGGTATGGACCATGCGATCCATATTGCCATTTGACCAGCTTTTTTTTTGAATACCAGCTTTATTTTGCTTGCCGTTATTTACCAGCTTTGTTGAACCTCAATGGATCCAATCCTTATTAAATCACATCAAAAGCAAAGAACTTATCGAAAAAACAAGTTAAGAACACTCACAGAGTCAAACAGGTACTGAAAGTGTACCAAACAAGTATGAAAAACACCGTCCTGACCACATCGGCGGCCGAGATCGGGCCGGGAAGATACCGCCCGTCGGCCGCGAGCTTCTCCATCGACACGCTATGCACCAACCCACCACCCCGACTACTCTCCACATCAAACGACGCGAACCTGGTCGCACCTCCATCCCCGTCGGTCTCCGCCATGAACGGCGAGTTGACGTGCTGCATACTCCTCTGCCGGAAGCTATTCGATCCGTCCAAACCCTCGGTGTGGAGCAGCGGCAGCTCGTACCGCTCGGTCTCCTCGGAGGCCCGGTCGGCGTCGGCGTCGGCGTCGGTCCGGGTGGTGTCGGGGTTGACCTCGGCCATTGTCGTCACGTGCGCCGCATGTGGGGAGAGGAGAGGGTTGGGGATCTGGAGTGGTGGGGAGGTGAGATCGGGATCTGGAGGAGACGAGAAGGGTCGGGATTTGGTTTGTTGGGATTATTTTTTAGGCTCCTTTTTTATTTTATAGTGGGGGTGATTTGGATATCTTCGCGCTTTGGGCTGCTTTGCAGAGCATCGCGGCACCCGGACAGTTTCCTCTTGTAGCATGTTTGAACACAAGGTGGAGATGAAATTTTGCTAAACTCAAACTCTATATCTTAAATAGTGAGTAAGATTCTTATTTATATTATGAATTTGAAGTACCGAAATATGTGTGGGTAATATAGGATTAAAATAGATTGTCAAGTTCTACTCGGGATCGATAGATCGCTCGATGTTCGCTCGATTTTGCTCTGATTTTGCTCGAAATTGCTCGGATCGGTTAGTAACGAGCCGAGCACGAGCAGACCCCGCTTGCTCGATACTCACTCGATGCTCGCTCAATTATCGCTCGAAACCTGATTACTATATCAAATTATTTGATTAACCTGAATATTCTATCCAATTACCCGATCGGTAAAGTGTTAAACTCATTAAATAAATTAATTTACCAAACCCAACAATCCATTTAACAAACCAAACCAAAATACTCATTAGAATCAAAACCATATTAGTACTAAACTTTTCATTTTTTTCATTTTTTTTCTCATTCTTTTCTACACCAAATAAATTAAGGTTTGGGTCAGGTAGATGATCTTATTTATAAGATGTTGATGTTGTGAGTTGTCCTACAATTTAGAAGATTGTGTTTGATTTTAATATTGTGTTGATTTTGTTTGATCCAAGTGTATAATCTTTTTTATAAGATGTTAATATTGTCGTATAATTTATAAGATCGTGTTTTATTTTAGGTGTTAATTTTAAGATTGTGTTAGTAACTATTATTATATTTGTCTTAAGTAATTTTATAATTTACTTATTAGGACAACATTATTAGGAATTCAATACCAAAAAAAAGGTTTAGGTTAACGAGCCGCTCGTGAGCCGCTCGCGAGCAGATCGAACCGAGCACGAGCAGGATTTTCCGCTCGAAACCCTTAACGAGTCGATCTTGAGCAGACTCGGATCGCTCGTTTAGAGATCGATTACACCCCTAATTACAATTAAGTGACATCGTAGACAGAAATAATTATTAGGTGAGCTTAAGTGGGCATAGGGCTGAGCATCAGTCCGGTCCGGGTCCGGACTGGAAAAAAAAATTAGGTCCGGACCGGACCGGAAAAAATTCAGATAGGTGGATCGAAGACCGGACCGGATCCATTTTTTTTCGGTCCGGACCGAACCCGGACCGGGTTTTGCTCACCCCTAAGTGGGCCCATTGGACTGAACTGGGCTTTGTGTTTTAACATCCCCCGCAAGTGAACAGGAGGTGGTCCAACAGAGAGCTAGGATCAGATAGGCTTGTTTTGCTCAGCCACGTCAGCTTCTCTCTCCGAAACAACCCCAATGCCCTACATTCTCTCCCCTCCACGTAATCTGGGGATCAATTCTGGGTCAATATCTTAAAAAAATTTAAAATATAAACAAATAAAAAAAAATCTTAAAAAGTATTTTTTCATAAAATATAGGGTTAATTATAGTTTGCCCCCTGAACTATGCATTGGTATCGCTTTGCCCCCCTGAAGTTTCAAAGTTAACAATTACCTCCCCTGAATTTTAATTTTGTAACACTTTGCCCCCTTGAACTTCAAAAACTCATTATTTAACACACATTCAACGTTTTTTCCTAATCTTTTTTGTTGTATCTCTAATACAATCATAAACCTATATTTACGTGAAAGTTTGGATCAAAACGGATGTCAGATATGGTTGGAATTTGGGTCGTATTGAGTGTCAATTTGACCCAAATTCCAACCATATCTGACCTCCGTTTCAATCCAAGCTTTCACGTAAATATAGGTTTATGAGTGTATTAGGGATACAAAAAAAATTAAGAAAAAAACGTCGAATGTGTGTTAAATAATGAGTTTTTGAAGTTCAATGGGGCAAAGTGTTACAAAATTAAAGTTCAGGTGAGGTAACTGTTAACTTTGAAACTTCAGGGGGACAAAGTGATATCAAGTCATAGTTCAGGGGGCAAACTGTAATTAACCCTAAAATATAATTAAAAATGATTTAAAATAATTTTTAACATTTTTTTATATTTAAAAAGAAAAAGGAAACCAATCAAGGAGGCCACGTGCCCCCGATCCAACCGAGCGGTTGGAAAATCGGGCAGTTTCCCGTCCGATTTTCCGCCCGATCGGATTATGCGATCCATGTTTGTGCTGATGTGTCCATTTTTTTCTCGAGCGCCCTAATTTTTTAAGACCGTTAAAGGATGGTCTTAGAGGGTTGTTAGTTAGGAATTGGTTTTCTTTACTTGATTCGATGACTAGCTGTCTTACTTACCTACAGGGAATTGTCGGATGGTTTGTTACTCTGAATGTGTCTGTCTATGTCTATCTATCTGATGGAAAAAATTATCGTTTTTTGATATTTTGATTCTATCCAAAGACTTTGATTATTTCATGTCACAATAAAAATCAATTCATGTTGTTCCCAAACCAGTGGGAGAATCACGTTCTTGCATTTGACCGCAATGTTTTTATGTTTCGTCGTTGATTTTTAATAAATGGATGATTAAAACACTTTGATTATTTCAGGCCAGAAGAAAAATCACTTCATATTGTTCATCAACCATTGGGCAAAATCACGTTCTTGCATTTGACCGGAAAGTTTATGTTTTGTCATTAATTTGATATTAAACGGATGGTAGACAAATTAAAGCATTAGACATTAACGGAGAAATACGGTGTTCGGGGACGAATAAGCAGTACATTCCTGTCAATAGTGTATTTTAAATCTGTATTATTGAGATTATACTTTGAAGTCGATGTGAAACGACGATGGTAAAGACGATGCGATAAAAGTGGCACCATCGATATTACACAATAACCAGAGGTGTCTGACAGCAACAGAGAAAAAGCAACAAGTTCGAAAAGGATGCAGAGATTGAACGAATGTAAATAATCATCTTGATTGCTTAACCCATGCTCGACTTGGAAGTTAATGGTCGAGTCACGACCCCTAACTTGGCTGCATAATTGTTTAGCTAATTCAACCCGAGCTACAAAAATTTCATTACGTGAAATATCCTTGCTTTGGTTCTCCGTCTATTTGACTATCCCAACACTTCACACTACAAAAAAATCCAACGAGGTAGAGTTGGAAACTTCTAATTTGAAAACTGAAGTGTTAAACGTCACCTGTGAATTACTTAAATTGTCCGTACCAATTATCATTTAGTCATTATCTCATTTTACTTATTTATGCTCGCAGTAAACTCTCATCTTTTCATAAAATAACTATTAAAAATAAATCGGAGTAAAATGCAGGGGGTGGCAGGGGACAACAAACAACAACCCCGCGGGGGACGAGCTTCGCAGACGTTTTTTTTGTTTCGACACTCTATTATTGTACTCCGGATATTGATTCATCGTTTTTTTTACGTTTATGTTTTTCCCCACCATATTACTACCGAAAACTTGCAACGGAACATAAAATAATTTGAAATAACACACCATATAAAAATCAAGAAAAAAAAACTCAGGGTGTCTGGAAAAAATGCCCCCCCCCCCATTGAGAGTTTTTTTTGCAGATGCCCCGGGTTTTATTTTTTATTTTTTACAAGTCAAAATGAGAATTAAATGAAAAGTGCGACAAAATGGGTGATTTAAGTAATTCGCAGTCGACGATTAGTAATGTCCTTTGAAAACCGCGTCAAACGAAAAACATTTTCAAACAAAGTTTACGTTATCAAATCTCATAAGTAGATCTATAATTAGAAATGTCTTATCCCTCCACCTTCTACTCTTTAAGGCTTTGTTTAGGTAGCGAGCGCCCGACTTGCTGCCATAAGGGGATGCAAGCTTCTCCACCTTTTTCATTTTTCTCATCTACGACATGTGTGTTACGGGGTTAAAGAAAAAAACTCCGAATGCGAGAAGCTTATCCATGTCATCTTATCAACACTTATACAAATTCACTTGCTCCCCGACAAATCTCTCCCCAAAAGGACAAACACCTAAATTGATGTCTGCATACTTATAAACGTTTGAGGTGGGAATGCAAAGTTCCCACTTAATGCAGACGTTAGACCATCATTAATGGCGTCTGAACATTTCTCGGCGTCCGGTTTTCCTCTCAGTTATATCAACTTCTCTCTCCGCTACGTCAGCTCAAACCAAACCTTCCAAATTTTCCTTAACCGCACCCAGAAACAACTAAAACGTCATACATTTTCTCCCCTCAATGTCACGTGGGGATCAATTTTGGGCAAAACACACAAACAATTTTTTTTATAATATAAACAAATAAAAAACAAATTTTCATAAAATAATAATTTAAAAAACGTTTTAAAATAAGTTTTAAAATAATTATTAACATATGTTAATATATATAAAAAATCAATAATCAACGGGCGCACGTGCCCCCACCCACCCGGGCAGGTGGAAATTCGGCCAAACGGCCTATGTGGTCGGGCGACCTACAGTGCCGCCCGACCAACAATAGGTCGTTAAGGCTGGCCTTATATGCGTTGTACCTAAGGGCACCCTCAACGGGGGTGCCACGCCCGGGCGCTTGCCCGGGCGTTCTGCCCGGGACGCTCTCGGAAGGGGGGCACGTGTGCTCCCCCCCCCCGGTTTGTCGATTTTTTTTAGATTTTAATTATTTCACAGATGTTTTGTTATTAATGGATTGGGTATTTGTTATTAACGTGGGGTAATAATTTTTTGCAAGTGATAACTATCCAAAAAAAATCCAGGGGGCGCTGCTCCCTTGCCACCCCCGCCACCTCACCGGCGAGGTGGAATGCCGCTCGCTCACCGGGGAGCGAGACCCTAAACAGTCTGTCGAGGTGGTTTAATAGTATGGTCTAATATCACGCGTGCACTTTAATCACACATCCACTGAGTAAACACACGTGCATTGTTTTCAATCACGCGTGCACTTTAATCACGCTTCCACTGAGCAAACACGCGTGCACTTTAATCACGCTTCCACTGATAGTGGAGGACGAACGTGTCTGTTATGCTAATTTTGGAGATATTCGCGAATTTATGGAAGATCGTCCTAGAACTTCAGCTGAGGAAACGTCGTATTTGACCGATAGTATAACTGATATTCACGAGTTTTTTGTGAATCATGATCGAGTGCGTGACAGGAACCAACATTTGGATCTGAAAGACGATTTAATCGAGCATATATGGCAACACTACGGACAAGGAGCAGTTTGAAAATCGGTTAACGTAGTTGCTAATGTAGTATTTGAAAGTTTAGTTTATGTAATATGTATTGTTGTTTCTTAACTTTGAGTGTAATATTTCCTATTTCAGTTTATCTTAAATGTAATGTGACTCCATAATATTTAATAATAATTTTGTGATTTAGCAGTAATTATTAACAATATTTCGAGTTAAAATAGAATTGTAATGTTATTAGAATTGGAATTATATAAAATATAATTTGTTAAATGTTGTGTGAAAATTATAATTGTTTAATTAAGAAATGATATGGATGAAAGAGAGTGTAGGGTGGATGGAGATAACCTGTGCATGAGTAAGGAGCTTTTTTGGGTGTGTTGGGTGAGCTGATGTGACAGAGAGAGAAGCTGACGTGTCAGAGAGAAAGTGCAGGGATGGAATGAATGGTCACGAGAAATAACCTCTGGGATGGAGGGAAGCAACCATTGTCCCATGAAATTCAGAGGCCCAGGGATCCCACTAACCGGCAAAACTCATTTGTCACTCGGTCGATTAATCGGGCCCTGAAATTCTTGATAAAAAGTTATGGAAGGCTAATTGTAGATTTTGGAAACCCAAATTATGCCTCAAACCTTAGCCGGACTTATCTCAACGACATTATGACTTCGTTTGGTAACACGAGAATCAACGTCTGCGTCGGTTCAGACGTCCAGACGTTGTTTTGCGCAACCAAACACTAAATCTTGGTTTGATTCATGCGTCTCAAAATCAAACGCTCATGTGTTAAATCCACACATTTGAGAAGCAGACTGAAATGAGCTTTTCACCCAGACACAATTTTTTTTGTTGACTTACCAATATTACCCTTTGTTAATCTATTGTTTGATTACCAATATAAAATCAAATTTTAATCTTTTATATAAAAAGTATGTTTTCTAATTGTTTGGGTTTTTTAAATTTTTTTATTGAATAAAATAACTTAACTTTTTTCAATACGTTCTCCCCTCTACATCATTTGGGGGTCAATCTTGAAAAAAAATTAAAAAGTCATTAATTTTTTTTAAAAATTTGTAAAAATGAAAACAATTAGAAAAACATATTTTGAAATAATAATAATTTAAAAACAGATTACAAATAATTTTAAAAAAATAAAAATAGAAAGTGTACCTGTACCGTAATTTCTTTTGCCGCGTTATCCAAACAACCCTGTGAGTTTCGTTCAAAACGTTGACGTCCCACAAATGTACTGAGACGCAACGTCTGAGTCTCGAGACTCAGACGCAAGGGTTGCCAAACGGACCCTATGTATCTAGTTGAAGGGTCACAAGGATCGGGTCGTATCCCTGTACAAAAAGTAGAAGTATGGAATGAAAAAACATTTGAAACCAACCGGAGTTAGATGTTGAGATATTTATTATTTTGAGATATTGAAACAAAATATCAAATCCCATTAGTCTTGTTTCAAGGAGTGAGACATTGAGATTTAAAACCCAAATCCCAAACCAAAGAAGGGAGGGAGTTAGAGAGAGAAGGCGGGAAGCTGTCCCTCTTTTCGCCAGATTCCCTCCAAACCCTTGATTTCTCCCGACACGATTCGTTTCGATCCATCCCTCGCGCTCGGCGGCGGCGAAGACGACCCGCAGACTCACGTCGGAGGCGGAAACGATGGCCGTGGGCGAAACCCTAGACGTCATGGGGGAGATCGAAGCTCTCGTCTCCGACAAACTCCAAGTGGTACCCACACGAACACCACCGCCTCAATTTCTCTTATGTAATCGCCTTCTGGTGGGGGTGTTTTCGCGTAGGATTTGGTGTGAAACCAATTCTCTGGTTGAAGGTTTTGGGACTAATGATTTGTTGTGTTTATCGTATTATTTTGGCATGGAATGTTAAATGGTTTTTGTTTGCCCCTTGAAGATGTAGTTTAGTTGTTCATAGGATAGGATGTGGTAGCAGTTGGTGGGATTTTTTTTGTTCGGAATCACATTTTGATAGTCGGATTTTCTGAGCCCTGATCAAATCGCAGATTCAGTTTTCAAACAAATCCTAGCCTTAGTACGAAGATTTAAGGTTTTAGACTTCTGTTATAATTCACATTTGGTTATTGATTTTCGGATATCAAAAATCTGATTATCAAAACTGGGTTCCATACAGACCCTTAGTCTAGGTGATTAACTTGATGAAGAAGTAACCATCTCAGGTCTTGATCACTTCTGTGGGGACTTGACAATAGAGACATGTCACCACCAAAATTGTAGAATTAACCAACTCAGGGAAATAGGGAACTTGATACTCTTCAATTCCAGCTTTAGGCCTGCATTGAAGGATTTCAATTTTCGTGTAAAATACACTTTTCCCAAGTTCTCAGCATTAAATGGATACATTTTTTCTTTCAATGTTTAGATCCTTGACACTTTCTACATTTGCAAGCTTCTTGTTTGGTCCTTAAGCTTGTCTCAGTCATTGAATCAATTATGTGTTCTTTTGCTTCTATTTATGTTATTTTTCCAATTTGTAACATATTAATAATAATCTTGTCAGGTTTCCTACAAGTGGCTTAGTCGTTATTTTTTGGTATCATCAAATGATGCTAAGAGGTACAAGTTTTTTTTATAGTTGATGCGGATATACTTTTTCTATCATTTCTATGCCATAAGAACTACCCTTCTAGTGTAGGTTGCTTCAAGATTTCACAGAGAAACATGGAAGCAGATTGCAAGTGACATACACATTATCAGGGTGGTTAAAAGACAACCCTCATGCTTACCATATAAGACTAGTTCCCAGCATCAGGCTCTCAGGTCATTCACTACAAATTAAAAATTTCTTAATCTATACCTCCACTCTCATGTACAATAGTCTTTTTACCGGGAGAACTTTTAGTTTGGTGTGTCATTTTGGTATGTTCTTTTATTTTCCAGCATACATCTTTTGTAATTACTAATTACATTACAGAGCCATAAAGTATAAAACACATCTTACATTGGCTGAAGTGCCCTGTGGCTCAATCCTTTCGTTTTGTATCACATTTTAGTTTGAGTTATTATGTAGGTATATATAAATGAACATTGACTTGGGTTGTGTTATCTTGGGTGTTAATACTATCTTGGTGATACGTTGATGAATGGCAAAGTTAAAAAGAAAAATGCATAAGTGGTAGCATGGCTCCATAATGTGCGAAGCTTAATTGCTATTTTATCAATATATAAATATTAGCAAAGTCTTTTATGTGGTAAATGAGATGTCTAGTGCGGGGGTTAGCAAAGAACAAAATCTGCAATATATTATTTTGAAAAATGTCAATGTAGAAGCCATCTTGGCATTGCTTGTATTTACAGAAGAGAACTCTACGATGGATGAGTATCACAGTGACATCAAATGTCAATGCCATTTTCCCATCCTTTCCTTCCCATTCACTTTATTTTTTGCAAGAATTAAGAAAAGAACTCCACATGTGAGGTCATTTTACTTCCATTAATTCCAACCAAGTGACTGATCATTTCATGTCCTATAAGCCTATTTTCGTTGGTAAAAATACTGCAACAGATAATACGTAGAGATAATGGAATATACCAGCCTATTGTTTTGGTACATAGAGTAAAATGTTGGTAGAGGTCCTAGATTTTACATATTATCTGTGCAGCCAGATGAATAATTACTTAATTAGTTTAACTTGTTATCCGCTTGTCATTTATGTAAACATCATCAATAATCCCATATCTTTCATGACAATAAATGCAATACAAGAACCCCCATCATTTTGGGAGCAACTTTCATTTACACTGCCGGCTCAGTTTGCGTGTAATAATTTTCCAAGCTTTATGGTCAATCTCCAACGAATGAGACTGTAACTTTCCTGATGCAGAAGTCAAACTGGAATTCATGGACAACTGTTCAGTTCAGGTTTACAGTGTCCAGGCTTCTATCCCAAGAGATCCTGCTGTTCTCTGGAATGCCGAATTTGTGCAGGCAGAAGAGCTCTTTGATCAGCCTTCTAGTCTTAACAATTGCTTGAGGGACAATCGGTGCACTTTTCTTGTACTTCTCATTTTTTATACAATGCATTAAATGTTGCATCCTCGGAAGGATCCATCTTCAGTGTCTGTCTGAACATGTTTTTAACTAATCTATCTTATGTCATCCGTTTTCTCATAATCGCCTTCAGGTTTTGTGGAATTTCCAACTCTTTTGTGAAACACAACATCAATGGGAATCCCACCGTTATCACTCTTCCCAAGAATGGGACTGGAATTTCTGCCTCTTTAAAAGCTAATGGTGTCCAACCAAGTTCATCCCTGCACCAACATAAAAATAAATTTCCAGCACAATCTTCTACTGTTGGTGCTTCAGGAGGGAAGAATCTTACTGCTGCTCCCGAAGTTAGAGCCGTGTCAGCCAAACCACTTGAAGACAAGGGCAAAGATATTTCACATTCTAATAAAATGAAAGGGCGTAATGAAAAGGTGCCTTCTGTGACTGGGGGATCATTGTCAAACATGTGGAATCGTGCGTCAGCTAAACCAAAACCCTCTAGTTCCACAGTAAATTCTCTTAATGATTCAGTAAAGACCGCATGTAAGTAGTAAGCATATTTAACTCTTCTTTTTATTACATATTTAATAAAAATAATGAATCTGATTCTGGTTTGTCTATGATATCGAATGTTTTCAGCTACAGCAGATGCACATATTACTGCTCTCGAGGCATCAGATGTTGTAAGCAGTGATGATGAAAAACAAGATACTCACTTTACGGTTGAGTCAAATGGTAGCAATGGCAGGAAGAGGAAGGCTGTCTTTTATTTCTCAGATGAAGATGATGATGAGGAAAATGCTGTTAGACTAGCTTCGCCAGACCATCCAAGTTGCCAGCTTAGTCCAGATTCACAAACTAATAGACACTTGGTTCATGAAAAAAATACTGCCATTGTTGATATTGAACCAAAACAGATTGAACTGAAGCAGGAGAAACCAACGAATGAGTCTGGATTATTAGTTAAAGAACATCCAGCAGGTACAAAAGCTGGAAAACTAGCTCAACCAGCGTGGTCCATTGAGGCCCAGAATCATCTCCTCGGTGGACTTGCTGACAAAAACAAAAACAATGCAGTTTCCACCTTGCCGAAGAAGAAAAAAGTGCTGAAAACTCGGATTGATGAAAGAGGAAGAGAAGGTAGGTATTTTTTTATGGTGTTTGTCTAACTGCTATGCTTTTAAGATTCTAACATGAATGGATGAATATTTCGTCAATGATGTTCAACTTTGAACTCCAGAAACAAGTCCGAAGCCCATTTGGCTACCTCTTTAACTAGAGATCTTGTGAAAATACGCGTCGGCAAATAGAAGCTTAAATCTAGTTGGAGAATTTGAGAGATATAGACATATGACATTACGTTTGAGATTTTACGTCATACAAAATCCTGTTAATTTGTTTTTTGCGGGCAATGAGCACTGACTGCTCTGGCATGTTAAAATTGTACATACACACCATGCAATCCTGGCATTTTATGGAACAACTAAATGTCATTTTACGTCATACATTACCTGTTAACTTGTTTTCTGCGGGCGATGAACACTGACTTCTCTGGCAGGTTAAAATCCTACATACGCAACATGTAATCCTGGCATTTTATGGAACAACTAAATAGTTGTTAGCAAGTGCCCTCACTAGTTGAATATTAGTTAAATTAGTTTTTTTGTTTGCTAAATGTAAGGTATAAATTGATTTTCACATGACATGAGACTTTAGATGTTGAAAGTGCCCGGTCAATGTTAAGAATCCAACATCAACCTAGATCCAAGTCCAAACCCAACAAGATAAATTACTTAATCTAATTATGAGTTCTTTCCAATAGGTCTAATCTCTAGATATTTCATACTCTAGAAATTTCCATTCTAGAAATTTATTCTTTCTCCACAGGCTTCCTTCTTACACTATATATAGGGGTGTTCATCATCATTCCAAGTCATTCCAAGCAAGAGTTAGTCACCACCACTACAAAGAGAGAGTTTTGTAGTTTTGTTAGTTAGAGAGTGTGTACTATAACATGAAGAGTATTGTATTAGAGTGGGAATAATAGTAGAAATAGTAGTTGTGAATGTGTTTCACAAGGTAGATAATGTGTAAATATAAGTTGTAGTATTGTAACATTAGTTATGAATACAAACTTACATTTCATCTATCTAAGAGTCTCTTCTACTTAACACTCTAGAAGTCTCTAGAGTAATTATTTTGTCGATAAGTGTAAGTGTTATTTCATACAAAAAAGGAGAGCAAACTTCGGGTATGGGAAAACCACATTGTGTATGACACCCTGAATCCTGAAATTTAATCTTTGGACTAAAACTATACCTCGTTATGATTCCAACAATGAAGTCCTGATGGATGAAATGTCTATGTAACATTTGGCATGATCAATAGGTGTTATGTTTGGAGTTGGCAGTTTAATGAACACCATATACATGAAAATGAAATCCTTTCTTTGGTGAAATGTTCAATCAAGAAAATGTTGATTTCATGTTCATTGGCTCACTGCAAACGTTAATCTATGATTTTTTTTAGTTTGTGCACTACCGACCAATCAACTTTCCAGCTGATGTGATCATACAAAGTTTGCCATTATTTGTATGTGTAGTTGTAACTGTGCAAACTAGGTACAACTAAGAAACTGTTATTTTCATGCTATTATGAAATCCAAAAGAAATGAAGTCTGTTTTATGCTTCTTCTGTCTCAGTTACTGAAGTCATTTGGGAGGGAGGAGTTGCAGGTGGCAGTAATATTGTAGATGCATCCAAAGATGTTGCCGGAAATAGGTATATCTTTACTTTGGAAATAATTTATAACATGGTATTCTGTAGTTAGCCCATTTGACCATTTCTCAACGTGATATCTACTGTCAATCAAATCACTTCATTTTTTTTTGACTTCGGACTTCCCAAGTTTGTCCAAAGTCGAAACCTAAACAGTTTTGCATACTAGAGAACATGTATTAATGCCGTTGCAATGCTACCTGACCTTGAATGTTTGACTGATGTTTGCTGGTCATATTTTCAGGCCTCCGGTACCAAACAAAGAAGCATCCAGTGCCACTGCTGCGACGGATGGACCAGCCAAAGCTGGCAACAAGAAACCGACGAAGGGAGTGCCGAAGGGTGCTAAGCAAGGGAACATTCTCTCTTTCTTTAAAAAAGTTTGATGTACGGCACATGACCTATGAGACATCGTAAGCATCACATCTAAACTCAATTGTTCAAAATTATTGAATTGGGAGCCACCTCATTGTTCAATGGTGAGTCTGATAATTTGTTCGGGAGACATCTTAGCCAAATATTGTACAGGAACTTATTATCTGATGACACTGTTTTTTTGATATTTTCTTAGGTTCCTCCTATAATATGCCATGATGAAATGGATTTCACATCCTTAAAAGGATATCAAGCACTGCTTTGTTAACCTATTTTGTCGCTGATTATGATTCTTTACGTACAGGATTCAACTCAATGGATGAGCTTACGTTACACCACATCTGTTATGAATTTATGATGATCTCGGTGTGGTTAACATTGAGGTTGGGCTTAAGGTGGCGGGTGAGGTTGGCCGTTCCCATTGGGGGCAAACCTTTTTTGGCATCCGTCCCAGGTCAGTGTAAATGTGGGACCTTGTTTTTGTAAGCTAATCCTTTTTCACAGCTCTTGTGCGATGTAAATTAGATCTATGAGTATCGTAAGGTGTCTTCCTGTGTAGCTTCACAAGAAATGCCTTGAGCTTCCAAAATTCTTGACACTTCTTCTAATTGATAATTTTTTTTGCTTTGAAAGTCAAGGAGAAAGGTTATAGACTTACAGTAGATTAATAATTGGCATTTCTATTACCGAGTCTAATGTTTTGTTTGTATCGAACTTATCCATGGTTTGTATTTATTGTAGTTGGAAGACACCTTCGAGGAGTGTTCGGTAACGTCGAATAAATAAATCATGTAGCATATCAAGTGGTGCCTATTTTAAGTTGCAATAATGTTACATTTATTTCAAAGCTAACTATTCTAGGGGAATTCCATCCGTAGTCATCGAATCTTTGTTTAATAATTCACCCAGGCTTTGAAAACTAGGGCCCTTTCCTTGCCTTCACAAGCCTCGCATGTCATGAAATTTTAAATATACCAAACCTCTTAAATATCTCAGAGCATACACGTTTCATGGGCGGCATGTTGAATTGTTGATGGCCAGTATTGAATTGCACCCGCCCAAATCATTAAATATTTTTCCTCGAAGGAGTTGTTAATTGGGTTTAGTTTAGATTAAAAAACAGTTAAGATTAAATAGCATGCTAGATGCTTATGTTATTGGGTTTACAGTTTACTTTATCAAAACGTATAACAAGCTTTTCTCGAAAAAGAAACCAATTATTTAAAGAATCCGGCAAGAGACTTTTTACAAAATGGTTTATTTACACATCGAAGCTGAAAGCGAACTGATATCTAGGTTTGCCTACCGCAGCAGCCAACGGGAACCCTGATAGTGCCGATAATTTGTGAGTGAACACGAGAAAAACTTAAATAAGAACAAACTTGTGGCCTGTCATCTCATGCTAATGACAGTGACCAGGGCCAAGTGTGATTTCAGGAATCAGGAACCAACCTTCTGTTTCAACCCCAAATGTTAGATACAGTCATACAGCGTTAGGTCGAAATGTCCATTCAGACCCAAAATTCGGTTTTCATGTCGTACACTTTTAAAAGTACAATTTTTTTTACAAAAACATTGATGTCGTCGTTTCATCTGAAGTTGAACGCATCCAATATACACATCAACTCACATGTATCTTTCATATTTGAGAAACTAAAATATGCATCTGTAACAAACTGGCACACGCAGTCTCCTGTGATTTAGCACCAAACCTGCATACCAACAGTACAGGCTGCGGCACAGAAAATTTGAAGCAACGCACGACAGGCCACAAAAACACAACACGAACAGCTCTCTATCACAATTGTTCGTTCCTCCAATCCCATGCACGTATTCCTTGTCCATTTCCTATTGACACACGAACGGTCCACAAAATTTGTAGCTACAATACAGATATAGACACAGACACTGTAACATCCGACGGCTCGCCGTTATTATTGTCCCTGTTAGGGACTTGCATCCTCCTGGATCGGCTCCTCGGAATAGAAAACTCCCTAGACCATCCTCTATTTGGCATAGCACCGGATGCCTCGTGTCTTTGGAACAATCTCGCCAACGAGGCCGCCTTTCGCCTTGCTCTTTTCGAACCAGTGAACAGCAATGTCTGTATCACTCCAGCAATTGCTGGAACCACCGCGACCTTCTCTGTCACTTTGACCCCACCATTACGACACATTTCCACCAATGCCGCCACGGCATTCTCCTTCGCCTTTGGAGTCCCTCGCCTCATTAACCCTACCAATCCTGCAATGGCCGTATTGTCCAAAACGGCTTCTGCTGTGACCTTCTGTCTGGCCAGCAATGCCAACGCTCCAGCCGCCTCCTCCGCCACGCTGTCCATCTCTAACGCGTCAACTAACGCCGATGCAGCTCCGGATTCCACCATTTCTTTGCAATTCCCCGTGTGCGTTGACAAATTGAAAAGCGCAGTCACTGCATCTTTCTTCCCTCTTGGTGTCCCATTCCTCAACAAATCCGCCAATGCCTTCGCCGCCCCTTTCTCATCAGCAATTTGTTTCTTATAGTCGTGCACAGCTGACAGACTGAAAAGTGTGGCGGCCGCATTTTCACTTGCCTCGGTGGTGAGCCCGTTGATCAGAACATCAACGATCGACCACAAACACCCTTCCTCCTCCATAATCCTACTCTTATTCTTATCGTGAATGGACAAATTCAGCAGTGCAGTAACCGAATTCTCCTGCGCTATCGGGTTATCCGAGGCTAGCAACCTCTGGAGCAGCGGAATAGCCCCGGCTTCCGCAATGTATGCCCGACTCAATCTTGCGGTTTTCGCAAGCAACCTCAGCTCACGGGCTGCAACCGCCTTAGCATCTTCCGATCCAACAGACAACAACTGAACCAAAAGCTGAGTAGAGAACTTATTAGCCTCAACAGCCGCCTTACTCGAAGATGCAAAAGCAACCGATTCCGCAGCCTCAGGTGGATCATAAGGAACCGAATTCGCAACGCACCACTGCGAAATCATATTCCGGAGAGCCCGATTCGGAATCAACTTCTTATGCGTAAGAGATTGCCCTGAATTGGGACAAGTATTGTGTCCTTCCTCCATCCACCTTACGATCGAGTCCCGATCATAAGTCTGCCCGGTCGAAACAACGACCGGATCGGTCATCAACTCAAGCGAAATCGGGCAGCAAAAATCCTTCGGAATCGAGACGAAGCTCTCACTCTCACCAGTATCCCTCAACGCCTTCCCTTTCATCGACCGGCCGCCTTTAGAAGATCCGAACGAGAAGAACTTCCGGTACTCGGCCTCGGCTGTAAAAAGCAGAAGCCGGCAATACCTCGCGAGAGCAGCGACGCCGTCGAGCACGGCGGCGTCGAGCTCCTCATCCCGATTGTAAATCTGCTCCTCCAAAAACTCGATCTCAGTCCTACAAATCCTCGCGTTCCTAATCCCCAACCCCTCCACAAACACTCGTTCCAGCTCGTTCCGATCAGGTTCGGTCCCGTTCTCGAAGGATTCCAAAAAAGCGTAGATCTGGAGCCTCAACTCCTCATCGCCAGGATCCACGTGGAGAACCGACCTCCGGGTTTGCTCCCGGAGGAGGTCGATCTGATCTCGGAGGTCGTCGGGGAGGTTAAGATCGTCCAACGGGAAGACATCGAGCAGAGTGGAGAACTCCAAAGTGAGATCGTGGAAGTTGTTGGAGATCTGGGGGTTACGGAGGAGGAGGAAGAGGCGGCTGGAGGAGGAGCAGTAGTCGAGGAGCGACTTGGAGCGGTGGAGGACGATGTAAAGCTCTTTGAAGGAGAGAGACGCCGGGTCGGAGAGGTGGAGAGGGGAAGGGGAGGAGAGGAGGGAGTGGAAGAGGGAGAGGAAGGTCCGGAGCTTGCGGAGGAGGGACCGGGTGTTGCGGCGCTGGAACGGGAGGGCGGTGGTGGAGGTCGAGAGGAGGTCGAGGGAGACGGCCGTCAGGGCGCGGATTAGGGACGCGTTGGAGAGGTCGACTGGAGCGAAGAAGGCAGCTGCAAGAGGCGGTCTCCGGCGCCGCTCCGGGAAGAGTAACTGTGCGTCGGCCATCTTGAAAGGTAAGATGTTTTTTTGGAGTTTGTTTTCGTGTTTGTGGTTGTGGGTTATGACTTTCTTGTTGGTGTGGATTATTGTGGAAGGAAGTCTTGTGTTTTTTAGTACGTTGAGGAAAGTCAATGGGGAACGCAATCCCCCCCAAAAAAAAGGTGGGCAGAAGTTGGGTTTATTGCTTGAAAGAAGAAAAAAATTAACGCAGGTAGAAAAGGTGTACTGTTTTTAAATTCACAGACATGGTTTGTTTGTTGTTTGGATAGAGACCAAAGAAAAGAAATGGAAAGAAGATACCAGGAAATGTATGTTTTTTAACTTTTTTTTAAAGAAATGAGGTAAGAGAAAAGAAAATAAATCTGTCACATATAATGTTATCAAATATATTTTGTTCACAAAAATGCCGAAGAGATGTCATTTACAAGTTCATGACCAAATTGGACCAAAAGTTTAGAGTTAATTTGTAATAAGAGAGTTCCTCTTAGTTTTTCTTTATTTCCCTTGAGTTGTTATCCAAGAAAAAAAAACTCAAATTCTTTAAGCCATTGACGATGTTTAGTTTTTTTGATGAAACAAACGTAGACAACATGTGTTGAAATGAAGGAGAAGGAGAAGAAGAAGATTTTTGTATATATTTTCATTGTTTGTATTACATGATATGTGTTGTATTTATACAAATACAATAGATTCGTTGGGGCCTCATAAATGTGAATTTAATGTTTGTGGAAATACGGAAGGGGTGTCTGGAGGAGATGGATCGTCGGAGGAGCCAACGGTAAGATGTTTTCAACACGCCCCCTCAAGTTGGATCTGGAAGGGATTGATAGATCCTAGCTTGTGAAGAAGTGTAGAGAATGTTTTGTGATCGAGAGCTTTGGTGAATATGTCTGCAAGTTGTTTTTTGTTGGGGACGTAGGGAACTTCTATTTCTTTTGACTGAATTTTTTCTCGGATGAAGTGACAATCAACTTCGATATGTTTAGTTCGTTCATGGAAGACAAGATTTGTTGCGATGTGTCGAGCTGCATTATTGTCACAAAACATCTTCATCGGGCCTTGGGTTGTGATGTTCATGTCTTTGAGGAGCTGACTGAGCCAGATTAACTCGCTGGTAGTGGATGCCATTCCACGATATTCTGCTTCTGCACTGGAGCGAGCAACGACATTTTGTTTCTTAGATCGCCAGGTAACGAGGTTTCCACCAACAAATGTGCAGAAGCCAGTGGTAGATTTCCGGTCATGACTTCCAGCCCAATCTGCATCAGAATAACCAATAATGGAGGTAGACTTGTTAGGTTTTATCCAAAGTCCTTGCCCAGGTGTGCCCTCTAGGTAACATAAGATCTTGTTTACCAAGTCCAAGTGATGTGTACTAGGAGCATGCATAAATTGACTTATAAGGCTCACAACATAGGTGATATCTGGCCGAGTAACTGTGAGATAAATAAGTTTTCCTACTAATCTTTGAAATTGTCCGATATTGGTTAATGGCGTGCCATCAGTGGGTCCTATCTTCCTGTTAGTTTCTATTGGTGTGGTGGTAGGTTTTGATCCTAGTTTTCCGGTTTCCTTAAGAATGTCTATGGTGTATTTTCGTTGTGAAAGAAATAACCCTTTCTTGGAATGAGCAATTTCTATGCCTAAGAAATATTTCATGATTCCTAAGTCTTTTATATCAAATTTAGATTTTAGATAGTCTTTAATTAAATTTATTTGGTGATTATTATTACCGGTTATTATAATATCATCAACATAAATGAGTATAATGGTAGTGGTTTTATGATCATGTTTTGTAAACATGGAGGCATCTGCAGAACTCTTAATAAAGCCATACTTAAGGAGAGAGAGACTGAGTTTGGCATACCAGGCTCGAGGCGATTGTTTTAGTCCATAAATAGATTTGTGAAGCTTGCATACCTGGTTGGGATGAGTAGTGTACCCAGGAGGTGGAGTCATATAGACTTCTTCTTCTTCCAGATTTCCCTGTAAAAAAGCATTTTTGACATCCATTTGGAATAGATTCCATCCATGGTTAACGGCAACAGAGAGAAGAACGCGAACAATGTTCATTTTTGCTACGGGGGCAAAGGTTTCAAGATAGTCAAGACCATAGGTTTGAGTATATCCTTTAGCAACGAGACGAGCTTTGTACCTTTCTATTTTTCCATCGCTATGATACTTGATTTTGTAAATCCACCTGCAACCAACCGGTTTTATGCCTGGTTGGAGAGGGACTAAAGTCCAGGTGTGGTTGGTTTCTAGGGCCTGTAATTCTTCATCCATGGCTTTGACCCAATATTTGTTTTGTGTGGCTTCATGATAAGAAATGGGTTCTTTGTTTTTTTCTATTTCTCCTAAGAAAGCTTGGTGTTTCTGTGAAAATTGGTGGTAGGATAGATGGTTTTGAATAGGATAAGTGGTGTGAGAAAGAAAATAATCATTAAATCTAGGAGGGGGTCGACTTTGACGAGAAGATCTTCTTGGGATCTCTTGTTCTCTTTGGTCATTGTTATCTTCACCTTCAGTGTTATTTTGGTCTTGGGTGTTATCCTCGTCATCTCCTCCTTGGTCATCTTCTCCTTGGTCTCCTCCGAGTCCAGATGTAGTATTTGGTATTTGAGGAAGAGAGGTTGGTAGTGGAACAGAAGCGTTTTTAGTGGAGTGTGTAAAAAAGGGTTCAGTCTCAAAGAAAGTGACATCTCTTGAGACAAACATTCTTTTATTTGTGGGATCATAACATTTATATCCTTTTTCCGAAAAGAATACCCCAAAAAAACACATTTAATGGAGTTGTAGTCGAGTTTGTCATTACGTTTTTTTGTGAACAAAACAGATGCACCCAAAAACTCTAAGATGGTCAAGATTAATCTCTTTATTGTATAAAATTTCGAGAGGTTTTTTATTGTTAATTGTAGGACTAGGAAGACGGTTTATGATGTAAGTAGCAGTAAGAACAGCATCAGACCAAAATTGTTTTGGGACATTGTTTTGAAAAAGAAGTGATCGTGTGACATTTAAAATATGTTGATTTTTCCTTTCTGAAAGTCCATTTTGTTGCGGAGTATTAACACACGAGGTTTGATGGAAAATTCCTTTTTGTTTTAAAAGATTTTGAAATAAATTGCTCATGTATTCAGAGCCGTTGTCAGACCGAAAAATACGAATTTTTGCATCAAACATATTTTCAATAAACCGTAAAAACTCACAAAAGACTGAGTAAGTATCAGACTTGTTTTTTAGCAAGTAAATCCAAGTTGTTCGAGAAAAATCATCAATAAAACTGATAAAGTATCGAAAGCCATTATGAGATTCAACAAGAGCATGTCCCCAAATGTCAGAATGAATTATCTCAAATGGAATATAAGTTTTTGTGCTAGATTTTGAAAAAGGCAATCGAGTTTGTTTAGCAAAACGACATACATCACATAATAATTCAGCTGAAAAAACAGGAAATAAAGATTTTAACACACTTGAAGATGGATGACCCATTCTTCGGTGCCAGAGATTATGATCAATTTTGATATGATATGCTTTTTGATTGGTTTCCAGAACATATAGACCATTTTGAAGGATACCTTTACCAATCATCCTCCCTGTGATACGATCCTGAAAAAATACGTTGTTAGGAGTGAATACAACGTTACAATTTAAATTGCTAGTAATTTTGGCTACCGAAATTAGGTTAGCATCAAGATTAGGAATATATAAAATATTATCACTAGTATTATTGACTAATTTTGCTTTTCCTATTCCTTCAATTTGTATTTTATTTCCATTAGCAACAGTAACAAATTTATTTAATAGTTGCATATTGTGAGTAATGTTATCAAACAAAGACGGGTCTCCGGTCATATGATCTGTGGCCCCGGTATCAATAATCCAAGGTTTATTTGTAGAATTATTAGATAATCCAGAAAAAGGTGCAATATCAGACATATTTTTACTACCTGCATAATTACCTGTTGCAGGGGGGGTAGTTTGCAAATATTCATTTAGATGATCCACCAACCGGCGAATCGGATCCGGGTCGGGTGCTCCATTACCAGATCCATTACCAGATCCGAAACAAACAGACCCGATGGAATCGGGTAACGCGGATGTTCTGGATCTGCCTTGGATTCGGTTTGCTTCGTTTCTGATCGGGTCGCGATATCCGGATTTGCTGGGACTATTTAAAATTGCATTTTTCGTAAACAGAAGAAAGTTAGGGTTTTCTTTGTCGCTTCGGCTGCTGCCGCTCCCGCTTCCGCCGGGCTGCTGGCTGGCGCTGCTGCCGGCGATGTTCTCCACCATATTTTCTTGTATGTTCTTGTTGTTTCTTTGAGGTCGGAGGTGTGGGTGGAGAAACCAGTAGTTGTTGGAATTGTGTCCGATCTTCTTGCAGTTTTCGCAGTGTTCTTCTTTGTGTTTTCGAATGATTTTGTGTTGTTGTGGCTTCGGTTTTGGTTTTTTCCGGCGAAAAAAGCTTGGTTTTCATTTTCGTCCTTTTGCTGATGAGCCATGGTTAATCTTCAGGATTCTTCCCGGAGAACCATCGCGGTGATAGCGGCGAAAGAAGGAAGCTCTGGTGCTAATAGCACCTGACTTCTGATATTTTCAAAAGACGAGTTCAGTCCCGCTAGGAACTGATAGATGCGGTTTTGTTCTGTCCTTTGTTGAATGATGTCTGCGTTGGTTGTCGGAGGTTCATAAACCCCCAACTCGTCCCACGCCCGTCTGAGAGTACCGAGGTACTCAGTGATGCTTCGGGTGCTTTGTTGGTTTTGAGCGATTTCTTGCTTGATCCGGAAGATGTGTGCAAAGTTCTGATTTTTTCCGAAGTGCTCTTGAATGGCTTCCCAAAGCTCCTTTGCGCTGTCTTTGTAGATGAATATTTCTGCGATTTTGGCTTCCATAGACGCGATGATCCAGGACATGACCTGGTGATCGGCAGTTTGCCATTCGTCCAGGGCTTTGTTATCAGATCCTTCCTCTGGTTTTGGTGTTCGCCCAGTGATGTGGCCGATCCTCCCTCGACCGCTGAGGGAAAGAGTCACGGCACGTGCCCAGGAGAGATAGTTCGCCTCGTTCAGGGGTGTGGAAACCAGGCGGTGCATGGCTCCTTCGAGGTGACTTCTTTCCGGCATGCTTTTGTTTTTGGGTTTATTTTTCTTCTCCTCCTTTTGGGTATGGATGTGGGTGTATCGACCTGCAACCCCCTAGATGAGGTGAGACCGATGAGGACAGTAGGGAGGTCTGAGGCTTGCGGATTACCGCTCTGATACCATGTTGAAACGAAGGAGAAGGAGAAGAAGAAGATTTTTGTATATATTTTCGTTGTTTGTATTACATGATATGTGTTGTATTTATACAAATACAATAGATTCGTTGGGGTCTCATAAATGTGAATTTAATGTTTGTGGAAATACGGAAGGGGTGTCTGGAGGAGATGGATCGTCAGAGGAGCCAACGGTAAGATGTTTTCAACAACATGTATAAACCCGTTCACAAGGAGAACCTGCCAAAGATCGACCCAACATATCTCAGCTTGTACTATTCCAAAACAAAACAAAACAAAAAACCAGCTTGTCTCAGGTTACCTGAGGTTACTGTTGTTTGAAATTTAGTCAGGAACTGGAAGTTGTCTGGTGGGATATTTTAAGGATAATATTTTATCAAGTTAACACATTAGGGAAAGCATTGCGGCTACGTAAGTTGTATTGGATGTTTTTCTAATTAAAAATTTGATGTAACCGAAATGTTTTGGTGGAAAACTGGAGAAGGATTGAAGATTAGGAAAGGATTGAGATCGGATACTCAGATTGGTTGCAATTACTATTTTAATGGTATTTCTTGTTATATAGCGTGACGGTGATCAGTACCCTTTTTTTGATGTCCACTTGGATAAGATAATTACTTTTTTGAGGTCACTTGTGTCTGCTGTTTCGTCATCCGACACTTCGACGTTGAATAATTCCCTAGTCGGGAGTTCATTCCCTAGGCAGCAGCGGACGGGAGTTCATTCCCTAGTTTTTAAATAAAAAGATAGTATACGGTAGCGAAAAAATTCAAAAAAATCAGTAAAAAAAATAAAATTAGAAGAATATACACGTGTGAAACTTAATTGACAAATTATGCACCTTAAAAATGACACCACATGTGCCGTTTTCATTAACTAAAAACGACACTGTAGATGTCGTTTTTACCCTTATAAAAACGGTATCACTGATGCCGTTTTTACTTGAACATTTTTTTTTGGTTTCGAGATGTCGTTTTTAGTTAAGACACGTTGAACTAGCAACGGGTCGGTCGGGGGTCTCGCTCCAAAATTAGTAACCAAAATTGGTAATAAAATCTGAAGTCCAAAAATACATTGTGTTTGGCTTTCAGGGGGCGCTGCCTCCTTGCAATCCCCACCACCTCACCGGCGAGGTGGAACGCCGCTCGCTCACCGAGTAGCGAGACTTTCGACCGACTTGTTGCTAGTTCAACATGTCTTAGCTAAAAACGACGTCTCGAAATCAAAAAAAATTGTCCAAGTAAAAACGACATCAGTGATACCGTTTTCATCAACAGTGTCGTTTTAGTTAATGAAAACATCACATGTGATGTCGTTTTTAAGATGCATATTTTGACAATTAAGTTTCTCATGTGCATATTATTCCAATTTTTTTTACTGATTATTTTGAAAATTTTCCCTATACATTATATATTTTACCACGGGGAGATCAACTCCAAGTTTATTACTGGCTGGGGTTATTAATTAAGGATCTCTAGACTCTAGGATCATCTTCGTCGTGACGCGTTTAGATCATTTTTATATTTTCATATCAAAGCTTTTAGATAAAATAAGTGTCACATTAGTATAATCAAGATATCATATGAATTTCACAACTATGTATAATGATGTCAAATAAATGTTACGTATGCCTGCACTAATGAATTTAATTTCAACTAGATATGTGATTTTTTTTAAAATCATGCAAGCATTCTTAACTAATGCAATATATATGCCTAAATTCAAAATGCTTTGGCTACAAATTCGAAAATTGTGTGGTCCTAATTTTTTTTTTATCTCAATTCAGATGATAAGTACATTTGCAAACACAGAAGAAATTAAAGACGAGGAAAATTACGAAGGAACCACTTAAGTCTTGATCCTCTTCTTAAAAGATTCGTGGGCTCTTTATTTGCCGAAGATAAATTAGATTGTCAACAAGTGCATACACACTCTGATGTGGTCAAAATCACTACGAATCTCAGTTGCAGAAATGAGTCGTGCGTGTGCTGGGCACGTCATGCCACGTCAGCATGTCATTGGGCATTCCAAATTACACGAGTCCTGTTTTTTTTAAAAGCATGTGATATATTAGATAAAAGGATTTGATATATGAATCACAACCCAAACCAAAATCAAGTTACAAGAAAACAGTCGATTGTCATTAAGGTTAGTAAACATAGTTTCAGCTTATTTCTTATAAAAAGCAGATAATGGGGGTCTTAATAGAGTCCAACAAAGTCTACAAAATCCCCACCATCGCCTTGCTAAACGGTCTAGCTCCTTCAATCCCCCAACTGACTATGATATAGTAATAGTAGTAAGGTCGCCACCATTAGCTGGAGTTGCCACCTAAGCAGTGACTGTAGGGTTCATGTTGGGAGGAGGAACGACCATAGTGTGCGAGTCACGTTTAACAGAGCATCATAATTGGTTTGATCGAGAGCAGAGTTCACGCCCTTATAACGACTGACGTTTGCTCCAGAGTATCCCTTGTTCTCTTACCCTAACCAAAAATATCATTAGGTCGAAACATTTAATTAACAAGATGTTAATTGAAGAAACGAGACCTCTAAATATCCTATTATTTCTTTTGCACCAAACAATCAGGACACTAGTATGAAATAAATACAGTTTGATATTGCAAATAATCATAATTTTAAATTCTACTGGAAAGAACCTCATAGTTTGGAGAGAGCATATTTAAAGATTACGCCCCATTTTCGGATCCCGTCCTAATTGTCAGTACAATTTTTCGGACCGGTCCCAAGCCCATCTCCGGCCAACTATGACCCTGTATAAATAAAGTTCCCTTCACTTCATAATCCTTAGTTCGTTTCTCCTGCCGAAAACATCCAATCCCAACTAACTACCAGTAACATTCCATTCCCCGTTTTTTGCTTACGATTCTATTGTTTCATGTTCCAGCACTCCTTCCATATCAAACGAACTCTTTTAGCATATTTTTTTTGGGACCAACTATATTGTTGTGAAAATTCAAGCAACTTTAGTTTCAAAAAAGTAGGTATGAATTAAATTGAGAGCGTCGGGCGAACAATTGTTTTTCTTTTAGCAAGTAAAAATTGATTCAATTTTTGAAGACATTGATTCCTTCGGCATTGTTTTTCGTCTTTAGTCGGGGGTTTCGTGCACCACATCTATCAAACAAGGAAAACTAAAACAAAAAACATTTCTTCGCTTCAGTTTTTAAGACATTGTCGCATCTTAATGTTATTTATGTCTTCGTTCCGATCGCTGCATCCCAATTTTCGACGGTCCAGGAAATATTCGATTTCCTAGTTTTGTAGATGGCAGGACACGAAAATATCGACGAAAGACAAAAAAAAAAACGCATGAAATAATCAATCGCTTACCGGAGGATGTAATTGCGAGCATTCTCTCGCGCCTGACGGTGAAGGAAGCCGTTTGGACAAGCTTACTGTCGAGACAGTGGAGGTTCAAGTGGAAATACATGTCTGACCTTTGTTTCCATGTAAAAGACTTCTCGAAGCTTCTTCCCTCAGGACGTCGAGAGCACAGTCGCAATCTCGTGGATGCTGTGAACAACGTTCTTTCGAATCACATTGGAACAATTCGTAGTAGTCTGTTTTACACCGCTCTGCTACACTTGTCGCGACGAGCTGGATTCGTGGACAGATAAATTAGAGCAACACAACTTCGAAGAAATCATCATTGAAATTCAGGATTGATTTTATCCACGCTACTTTATGATGCCCCCCCTATCTTTTTCAATGTGAAAAACTTACCTCTTTGACAATGAGTTGTTGTACTGTGGTGGAGATTCCTCCTTGATTCGGCGGATTCCTAAACTCAAGTTTCTTAATCTTTCATGTCTTCTTGCTTGAAATCGACATTGTTCAGCGTTTAATTTCCTCGTCCTGTTCTTTATGAGTTGGTCATTGTAGGATGCTTAGGTTCCAGAGGTTTAACTTTCTCTGCGTCTAATCTCCAAAAGCTGGAAATCGATGCCCGTCAATATTTCGTCTGGTTGATGCTTCAAACTTGAGGTATTTAAGTATGAGCCGTCATAGACGGACGCGCGCGTCACGGACGCGTCTTACGTGGATCTGTACAACTCAGATATTTTTCTTTGAGTCAGCGTCCAGTCACCGAAATTTCTATTCGTGCATTTTGGTCTTTTTAAAAAACACCGGTTCTTTAAGTTGAACGATTCATTTCCCAATACACAGATAAGACAGTGTGCAGATCCTAGAACATCGTGCAGTCTCATTATTCGTGCAGAACCCACACTTATCATAATAAAATATTTGTTTTTAAATTTTACGTTGGAATAAGTGTATTTGTTGTCCGGTTTAAGAATAAAGTGTGTCCAGAAACGGAACATAAAGTTTGTCCGGAATAAGTTGATTTCTTGTCCGGAATAAGTGTATTTGCTGTCCGGAATAAGTGTATTTGCAGTCCGGAATAAGTGTAGTTGTCCAGAATAAGAAGAAAGTGTGTCCACAAACGGAACAGAAAGTTTGTCCGGAATAAGTGTATTTGCTGTCCGGAATAAGTGTATTTGTTGTCCGGAATAAGTGTATTTGTTGTCCGGTTTAAGAATAAAGTGTGTCCAGAAACGGAACATAAAGTTTGTCCGGAATAAGTGGATTTGCTGTCCGGAATAAGTGTATTTGTTGTCCGGAATAAGTGTATTTGCAGTCCAGAATAAGTGTAGTTGACCAGAATAAGAAGAAAGTGTGTCCAGAAACGGAACAGAAAGTTTGTCCGGAATAAGTGTATTTGTTGTCCGGAATAAGTGTATTTGTTGTCCGGTTTAAGAATAAAGTGTGTCCAGAAACGGAACATAAAGTTTGTCCGGAATAAGTGGATTTGCTGTCCGGAATAAGTGTATTTGCTGTCCGGAATAAGTGTATTTGCAGTCCGGAATAATATATGACTTCATTATTGTCGGAATAAACGAATCAATATATGGAATGCAATAATATGATGTTGAAACAAAAAAACGTCCCCCGCAGGGGCTGCCGCCCCCTGCCACCCCCGCACAAACTCAACAAACCTCCTACTGTATATTTTAGCCCACAAGAATTACGTTTAGGAAAAAAATAGCATCTCAGATTCCCTGTTTATGTAGAACATCGGGAAGTCTTCGCACCATCTCATTCACGCTGCTTACGTTGTGAAGAATCCTGGGAGTCGGCATCAGACGCTTCTTCGACCTAATATCTTGCTCGAAATGGTGATTTATTCTGGAGAGAAAGAATGAAGAAGAAAGAAAGAATGTCATCATATTTGTATTTGGTGGTGGAGAGAGAGAACGTGCTGAGTTGAAACACATTTAATGTGATTTGAGTGGACATCAGAAAGAAAAAACAAAAAAAACATTCATGTTTTGGCCACGTAAGGGCTGACATGAATGTCCACGTAGAGCGCGTCCGTGACGCGCTGCGTTCATAAATCATTTCCCTTTAAGTATTGGTTGGCCATTCCCCCCCCACCCCGTAATTTTTTTATATAATAAAAAAAAAATTAAAATTTCGAAATTTAGGAATTTTTTTTTTTCGAAAACTAGGTGGATCGCGGGTGGGAACCGCGATCCGTGGGGCACGGATCGCGGGTGGAAACAACGATCCATCTTCCCGCCAAAAAAAAAAAAAAATTTATTTTTATTTTTTTGAAAAGTTTTCTGTTTTATTTTCTTTATTTCTGTTTTTCTTTTTTATTATAATTATTTTTAATCTTTTTTGAAATATTTTTTTTTCAAAATATGTTTTCTAATTTATATTATTTTTTAAAAATTTAAAAAATTGTTTTAATTTTTTTCAAAAATTGACCTCCAAATCACGTCGATAACCCGGCGTATTGAATTGTTAGGGTATTTTATACAATAAAAAAATAAAATTTATTTGTCAGAATAATTAATTATTTACAACTAAATATTAAACAAATACTAAAATTAATTAAAACAAAAAATTGGAAACGTTGTCAATAATTCGTAGGGTGTACACACATTACAAACATGTTTCGAGGTAGATACAGCAAAAAATTTAAAACACAATTAAATTTTGTTAAAAAATATTAAAAATTACAAAACATATTTTGAAAGCAAACATGATAAAAAACATAGTTAAAACGATTTTAAAAAAATCACAACATCAAACACTACAACTAAAATCCGTGACTTTTTTTTTCTTTTATTGTTTTTGATTTTATGTTTTGTTTTTTACAAATCATTTTAACTATGTTTTTTATTATATTTGATTTCAAAATATATTTTGTAATTTTTAACAGTTTTTTTAAAAAATTTAATTGTGTTTTTAGTTTTTTGCTGTATCGACCTCCAAAATGTTTGTAATGTGTGTATAACCTACGAATTTTTGACAACGTTACCAATTTTTTGTTTTAATTAGTTTTATGGTTTGTTTAATATTCAGTTGTAAATAATTTATTATTCTGACTAAGAAATTTTGTTTTTATATTCTATAAAATACCCAAACAATTCAATACACGTCGAGTTATCGACAGGATTTGGAGGTCGTTTCTTGAAAAAATTAAAAACAAAATTAATTTTTTTTAATAAATAATATCAATTAGAAAAACATATTTTGAAAAAAAAGATTTTAAAAAAGATTACAAATAATTAAAAGAAAAAAGAAAAAACAGAAGGAAAAAAACTAAAACAGAAATCGAAAAAAACAAAAACAGAAGAAAATAAAAAAAGTCCCGGATTTTAGTGTGTTTTGATGTTTTGATTTTTTTTAAAATCGTTTTAACTATGTTTTTTTATCATATTTGCTTTCAAAATATGTTTTGTAATTTTTAATATTTTTTAAAAAAAGTTAATTGTGTTTTAAATTTTTTGCTGTATCGACCTCCAAACATGTTTGTAATGTGTGTACACCCTACGAATTTTTGACAACGTTTCCAATTTTTTGTTTTAATTAATTTTAGTGTTTGTTTAATATTTAGTTGTAAATAATTTATTATTCTGACAAAGAAATTTTGTTTTTTTATTGTATAAAATACCCTAACAATTCAATACGCCGGGTTATCGACGTGATTTGGAGGTCAATTTTTGAAAAAATTTAAAATAATTTTTTAAATTTTTAAAAAATAATATAAATTAGAAAACATATTTTGAAAAAAAAAATTCAAAAAAGATTAAAAATAATTATAATAAAAAAGAAAAACAGAAATAAAGAAAATAAAACAGAAAACTTTTTAAAAAAAATTAAAAAAAATAAATTTTTTTTTTTTTTGGCGGGAAGACGAATCGCGGTTCCCACCCGCGATCCACCTAGTTTTCGAAAAAAAAATTTTTTTTTCCTAAATTTCGAAATTTTAATTTTTTTTTATTATATAAAAAAATGACGGCCCCCACCCAGCCCCCCCCCCCACCGCAGGAGACGCCCGACCCAACGAGAGAGCGACCGCGGGAACCGCCCGATCGTTTATTGTGATACAACGAATATGTTTATTGTGGTTGTGTGTACATCTTTTCTTATGGTTACATGAATGGTTTATATACATAGAGTTTGAATCTAGCTGTTTGAGGTTGCCAAAGATAGAATTCGAGATTGTAGTTGATTATAGCTTGTTGGATTTGCTTTCTCTGATTGGTTTGTTTTCAACAAATTTTTGACTTTAAAGTGTACTTTTTTAAAATGATGCGAGATTACTACATTTTTTTGATAATAATATTTTTTTAAAATAGGAAGATTACTGCTATTGTATTTTTAAATAATAAAATAAAAAAACACAAATGATAATATATATAATAACAGAGAACCATCGCGAACGCAAGACTTCCGTTTATAAGCATTCTTATCTTAATTGTTTGAGACCTAATCAAACGAATTGATTACAGTTAAAATTCACGTGTAAAATTTAGCAAACCATGTTGGTGCCGAAAGAAGGACGACAATGCAAAATTCCCCATCTCATGGCGCGAAATTCCAACTAGTCAAACCGTTCCGTACACCCACCAGAGCACAACAGCTGTAACCACAGTGCTTCCAAATGACCATTCTACCCTCACTACTCGACCGTTGGACCAAAACGCCCTTCCCCAAACACACGCGCGGAGCCCGAAATGGCAAGGGCGTATTGGGACTCCACAACCCGACAAACTCCTCTGCTGCTCCACTGCTGTCACGTTTCCATCCGTCTGGGGTTTTTTCTCTTCGAGTTCTTATGTTTGGCTTTGCCTTTTGGTAAAATGTGGGGTTCGGGTGAGAAAACGGGTAAGTTACTGTGGACAAAGGGAGGATGTTTCTGTTTTTAGTGTCTTTAATGTTGTTTGTAGGTGTTTTAGCTGTTGTCTTTGGATGCTTTTTGTCTTTGCCTTTCTTATTTAGACCTTTGGGAAGGGTTGTTGTTTTCACTTTTTCTTGGTAAGTGATCATGGAGGGGTGTTTTTGGGATTGTAGGTGGTGTACGTTTGTCGGGGGTAGGGATATTTTGGAAATGTTGAGGTTATTATCTATTTGCTATTTTGCTTTGTTTGGTTATGACATGTGAGTGTTGCCGTGGTTAAAGGCTTGATTGCATCTGACGAAATTTTGATAAGCATGAATTAAAAGTAAGAATTACGAAGGTGTCAATTATCATTTTGTCATTCTTTTATTTATATTTATATCTTTTTTTATTTTTCTTTCAATCATCAAAAATAATTTCTCGGATGCGAGGAAATGAGTCAACGGACGTCCTGTTTACATTCAAATACGGTAAATTTCAACCCTTTTATTTATTTTTTAAAAAATGGGAGCCTATGAGTTTGATTAGGAGTGCGGGAGTGACGACAGCCCTTACGGGAGACGTTTTTTGTTTCGACACCCTATTATCATACTCCATATATTAATCTGTTTACCCGTTTATTTACGTTTGTGTTTTTTTCCAAATTCAAGTAAACGGATATGGGTAATCAGATAAACATATCAATATTCACCCCCATCACCACCGAAATCTTGCAACGGAACCTAAAATAATTTGAATAATACACCGTATAAATTCAAGATTTAAAAATAAAACCCCGGGACGTCTACCAAAAACGTCTCCCCCATTAGAGGGTGTTTTTAAGGGAGCGACGAGAGGGAGCATGCTTTGCGGACTTTTCAGTTTCAACACCCTATTATCGTACTCCATATATTGATATGTTTACCCGTTTATTTACGTTTGTGTTTTTTTTTCAAATCCGGGTAAACAGATATGGGTAACCGGATAAATGGATCAATATCCACTAAGTCACCAACAAAATCTTGCAACGGAACGTGAAATAATTTGAAATAATACACCGTATAAATTCAAGATTTAAAATTAAAAAAACTTGGGTTTTTGCAAAAACCACCCCCATGGGGAAGGCATTTTTTGCAGAATGGTAATTGACACATACGATTTAAGTAATTCGTGGACGACGTTTAGTGATTCCCTAAAAGAATTGAAGTTTTATGCTCGGAAAGTGTAGAGATTTATTTTATTTTGGGAGGGTAAGACCGTCGTTTGGAACTTTTTGGCGGTGTAGTATACGACGAGAAGGATTTTTTGGGATTTTGAAATTAGATAGGTTTTGAAAAATATTTTTTGGATTTCGATTCCGTATTTTTTTAAACAAATAATTAGATATATAGATGAATTTTTAACTCATTAGAATATCCTTATAATTTTGTATCCTTACCTAGATACCTAACACTTATGCATGAACTATAATAACCTAGTGTCAGAAAATATCTATTATGTAGGTTCTAGTTTCACCGTAATAGTAGTAGTAGTATTTAACAGATTTAGTTGATACAAGCCCAGATGTCTTTTTATATCAATCAGATCATGGTTAAGCTTCAATTAGAGTAATGTGTGCTTAGGATTAGGATGACTTTCGTGGGTCCTGACATCAGTTGACTCTCTTTGAAGCAGAGGTCATGTTTTTTCTCGAAAGCTAGAGGTCATGATCTTTGATCTATGGAACTTTTTACGATGCAACCATTGGATTTGTCCGTGTTTTTCAAAGTAGAACATGTCACCCTCGAAATTGAGGTTGAGTTGTCTTAGATAACAAGTTCACTTTAGCCCAAAAGTGAAGGCCGTAATCAATTCAATTGAGTCAATAACATCCACATTTTTGTTTGTCTTTTGTTGTTGTTGATAAATCACACTGAAACAACCCCAACTTAAAAATTTAAAAATCAAGAGATTATCAGATAAAACTTATTAACGAGAATGTTACCCATATAGATCAACAGTCGGTGCACCAATAATACAACAGAGTTTGTCAAAAGACATGATTACAACAATACTACGAATGACAGGTACAAGTAATCATGACGACCTCGAAGAGTCCGAAGAGGATCCTGACCCCAAAATGTGTGTGTCCGCTGTCACCACCCGACAGAACCTACTGCGGTCCTGAAATGTGAATCAAACAACGATGCCTGAGTTTCCCATTAGGAAACCCCGTATGTCAAACTCGCCTATATGAATGCAACAATACGGTAAATGAACTTATCATACTAGTAGTGTGTCATATCAACATCTGCAATGCATAAATCCCTCAAAGGGTAAATGGAACCTCAGTCCAACAACACAAGGACCCTCAAGGATCAACAAGGACAACGGGTTTCCACGGAAACCTACTGTAGGCACATACGGTCTTACGGACAGTACGCGACGCATCCCCTACACTCGACTACACGAGCCAAAAGGATCAGTGAGGAGCGTCTGCACTTCCGTGCAAAGTAACGCGTGGTCTACACCACCTCGACGGAGCCGTAGCCCGGTCGGTCAACATCCCTAGATAGGTGCCCAATCGGGGATCATCACCGGAACAACATCGGCGGCATCCCCGACACAATATCGACGGTACAACATACGTCCGGCACAACCACAAGCCGAAACATCGTCGACACCATCATCGCCGGCACAACCTCGGCGGTACAACATACGTCCGACACAACATCAGACGGGTCCAGACCGTAGTCTGCAGGGTCATCATGCTCCACGAGCCATGCGTCAACACGCATTGGGATCCGCGATCCCTCAGGTCTGCTACTCTACAGAGAGTCAAGCAACAACACGTCACACCACGGTCCATCACGGAGGTGGCGCGACCCAAGTGTCCACACTCTTCCACACGGCGGTCCCTAGGCAGGCACGAGCACGTACCCGTCGTCACCTCCCAGCTCATGCTCTAGGTGAGGACACAAGTTTCTGTGGACAAAGTTGACATAATCACAAGGACCAAGAATTCAGTTCCGCACACAAACGGTCAACCGAAAAAGCCTAACCGGTCGACCGTTTCCAGTAGGTTCGGTCGATTGAAAGTCTACAACGGTCGAACTATTCTGTGCATCACTTAAGTCCAAACGATCGGAAAGCAGTCTAAAACCGGTCGACCAAATACGAGGTCAAAATCCAGAGTTGGTCAAAATCCGGTGTCATCCGAAATCCCGGACGACCGAAAACTACCAGGGTCATCCTAATAGTTTACGTCATATAACGGTCGAACAATATATCAAAAACGGTCGAACAACATGCAATATAAATCAGGTACACTTAAGTTCCGGTCGACCGAAAACCAACAGGAAGCCTCCAACTCACTAGCACACATGCAACCGGTCGACCGTCTCATGACATCGTTCGACCGGTGTTGGTTAAAGTGGGGCAAAACAGTAAAACCGGTCGACCGCCCGAAGGCACCAGTCGACTGTTGGTCGACAGCAACCTTGCGTCAACCAAGGATTTTACGTCGTTTTCTCGTCGCCGGCGAGGTCTTCGACCTCCCGCGACCGACCACAACTTCCCACCAACGTGGGAAACAACAAAATCACACTACTAAGCTGACATACCTCAACGCGAAACAGACTACGCCGGAGTTCGCTCAACGTCGCCCGCCGACTGCAACCTCCGATCACGCGCGCCTCACGTCTGCCTCCTCGACTCCACGCTCGACACCACTCGCCGTAGCCGCCGCAACGCCCTCTGGAACGACAGAAAGGGAAGAGAAAGTGAGAAGAAGGTTTGGGTGAAGAATGAAGAAGGAAGGGAATAGAAGAAGGAAGAGAAACATTGGTTTCTCCTCAAAACCACCTCAGCCTCAACAGTAACCGGCCCCCAACACATCAACCATCACTATTCTCTCTCATGTTTCCCATGCAAAGCACCTCCACTAATAAGGGGATTAGTCCTAAGTAAGGTTAGAAACTTATCAATATGACTTGCATAGTTGATAAGTATAGTTGTGGAGTTACCAACAAGCACGTTGCAAGAAGTTGTGCTCTGATTGATTAATAACCATGTTAAGGTCAGTTACGTGTGTATCACCAAAAATATAGATGGCGGTGGCTTATAAACCTTTCAAAGGTACTTTAGGTATTATTACATTTAGGTAAACAAAATAAAAATAAAAATGAAGATGGTATGTTGGCTAGCTTTTCCATTTTTAATTGCGTTATCAGAACTTTATTTTTCTATCAGTCATGCATTTCATAATTCAAACCCCGAGTAGTTATTTCGTGTGTTTGTAAACCATAGTGTCGATCGATGTTCTTTTGGGTTAGTTAAAGATATGTTTGGACGGAAGACTTGTTTTTTAATTAAAAGACGTGCTCATGTAAGGAGGAAAGTTCCCTCCCACCAATTTCAAATGTTTGACCATTGCTTATTATTTGGACGTTGGAACACTTTCCTTCAAATAGTTTCCACCACAAACCCTTTACATCACACAACCTCTCGTAGAAATAAAATACAGAAAGATATATTAAAAGCCTTATTATTAGAAGTCCCCTTGTTTCATAAGCAATCCAAATAAAACAAGACATGTAATGAATTGTAGACAAAGAGATCGTATCCAAGGGCAATCCAATGGAAAGAGATTGTTAGTTTGTTACATACTCAATCTTGGTTGCTTGATTTTTTTTTTCAGTCACTATCTGATAAACATGCAAACATATATTGTCTAAGAAGCACATCGGTCCATTATAACCAGTTAAAACTAACTAATCCCTTGCGCCCCACTGCTGCCTTGAAAATAACCTGTATATGTAATCTTGCATGTATAGATGTTTTTATATTAGATTTGATTGGTTGGTGGAAGTTTAAAAAAGACAATGTGGACATTCTTAATTCTGCTAATGCAAGGGATGTCTGGCGCATTTGTTTGGAAATCAAAATCTGATTAGCCAAGTTGGGACGGAGACCACTATAACCAGGAATAAAGGTCTGATGTGGTGCATAAACAAAGTTGTTAAGATTCCATGCATATAGAATCCAAGGACCAACTATGCTTGTATGTTGGGAATGAGGATGTTGATTAGAAAAATTAGACCGCGCAAACCGACATGAATTAGCAAACAAATCAAGGATTAAAAAAGTCAGGTGGGTGGTGGTGTTATACGTGCCTCAGGGTTTTAGGACTGAGTTGGCAAGTTGGCGTGGGATTCTTTGCCAACACAGCGGGCCATGCACGTCCCTCTTGTATCATAGCATCTTCTTCCCTAGTGCCATTTCTAAATCTCAAATAATCGATCAAATCACGACCATTATTGTGAATATAAGTTTTATGTTATATAATTGATCTATTAGAGCTTTGACAGATGAATTGTAAAAAAAAAAACAGGAAGGATGTTAGCAAAATCAGAAGAACTAGAGGCTCGAAGGCCCGGGTTGGTCAAGCGACTTATTCATTTCATTCTTCTCTTAGTCTTAGCACCCGCACCGTAGAGGGGAAGAAGCATTTCCTTTCTGACAAAACTAAGTGTCCCGCCGCTTGGTAAAGGAAATAGGAAGATGGCTCCACCTTCACCAGCCGGTATCTACCAAGTAATCCAGTGCATGACTTTCTCTTATGAAGTCCAATCTGTCCTGCCTTGATACGACTTTTCTATTGTCTCGCCTTGGATAAGGGATAATCTAGGTTCTACGAGATTAGGGAATCTGGTTGGGCGGTTGGTTAATTACCTACTATATCTCATCAAACCCTTATTTTATATTTATTTAAGGTCCAACTTGATTTATAGACTAACTATTTTCATTATCTCTTTAAGTTACACGTTCTTTCTGTCTTTCTATATATGAAAATCTAAAATTCATTGCGGTTCTGTCACTATCGTGTAACTCAGGGGTGGTGCCAGGAATTCGAATAAGGAGAGACACAATTTGCGTGATATATTGAAAAAAGATTAAAGGGTTCGAAAATCCATTTTTTTATACTTAACTATGTAAAATTCAAACTCCAAGGAGAAAATACAAGTGGTATATACTTAACTACGTGAAATTCGAAATCCATGGGGCATAATCCTAATTAGTATACATTTTACTAGCAAAATCCAAAATCCAACATACCGCCAATTTGGTTAAAGGAGGTTATGGGATGATGATGTATCAAAATATGATTGGTTTAAAATGAGAGATAAACAATGGTCATGGGTAAGTGGTTTAGATATGATGTGAGTTTGAGGATGCCCTATAAATAGACTCATTCTCCATTTCTTTGTTTAATTAATGTAAAAACTTCTCGTATCCATATCTCTCAATCATTCTATCTGAAATTCTTTCTATTATATTAATGCTTCAGAGATTAAATTATTTGGAGCATGGAAGATGTGATTCGCTAGGTTCTAACTTTCATCAGAGTTTGATCAGCTAGCTTCGATCACTCTAATCTTGTTTAGAGTTTGGTAACACTTAGAAGTGATTATGAGGCAATCCGACGTGCAACTCGACTTTCGATTGATAAAAATGATTTGATAATATTATAGGTATGATCCAATTTATGTATTTTAATATTAATTAGTATATAGTATGTATTGAAATACAATTAGGAAGTTTGTACATAATTATTGAAAAATATAAAAATTGATCCTAATTGTTTGTCAAAATTAAAAATATACATTCAATTATAAGACATGAAATTCTAAAGTGGTTACACATAAAAAATTGAAATATGCTCTCAACTTAAATACACTTCGAGATAATAAAAAAGTTTGATACTCGTTCTCATAACAACTGCTCGTTTATCTGAGTTTAAATTAATATTTATAATTAATCCCTACCACTAACAAAAAAATAAATCTCGAAGAAATTAATCTGATGATACGATTTGATGCAAGTTCAAAGAGTAAGTATTACATTTTAAAGTTCTAAAATTATATTTCAAAGACCAAACTTAATTAACTCCGAATGTTAACCATTAAGGTCTTATTTAGATGGAGTGTTTAGGTAACTAGTTTCTTGTTGACATTGATTCATGGATGAGAGTCATTAACCCAATTAACTTAAACAAGCAAAACCCAGCCATATCGATTTTCCACGTTCAGTCCTCTTAACTTTCCCCTCTGACCGAACTACCCTCCCAACCCAACCCCCTTCAAAACCAAACCCACCACCACCCCTCCCAAACTCCCCCCAAACATGGACGTGGACAAACCCAAACCCACCACCACCCCTCCCAAACTCCCCCCAAACATGGACGTGGACAAACCCAAACCCACCACCCTCCTTCGCAACCTCACCAAACTCTTCCGCATCCGCAAAAAGACCAAAAAGCCCTTCTACCCGGACCATCTCACCACCTCCTCCGTCCTAACCCGGTCCGATGACTCCCCCTCAAAGAAGCCCCACGTGGGGCGCACCCCGGAAGACACCGACTCGCTGCTCTCCGGACTCTTCGCGAGCATCTCCGCCGTCAAAGCCGCCTACGCGCAGCTCCAGATGGCCCAATCACCGTACGATCCCGAATCCATCCAGTCGGCCGACCGGATCGTCGTGGCGGAACTCAAACGCACGTCGCAACTCAAACACGCGTTTTTGACCAACTCTCACGTCGACGACTCCTCCAACCGCCTCGCGTCGGAACTCGAGGAGAACAAAAATCTCATTCAAACTTACCAAATCACCCACAAGAAACTCGAGTTCGAGTTTGTACTCAAAAAACGCGAGGTGGAGACGCTCGTGGAGGAGTTGGGGAAGTTGGAGAGGAAGAATGAGGTTTTGGAAGAGAGATTCCGGCCCGGTCGGAGTCTTACTGGGCTCGATGGGCTTCACCTGTCCGGGCTCAGCCCCGGCCACTTCGTAGCTGCGCTTCGTTACACTCTTAAGTCCGTTCGAACCTTCTCGAAGGTTCTCGTCGCCGAGATGGAGTCCTCCCGGTGGGACCTCGACGCTGCTGCTAATGCCGCCGTCTCCGGCGAGTTTTGTGATCGGAGAGATCTCGCCTTCCAGGCTTACGTGGCGAGGGTCCTCTTCTCCGACTTCTACCTTCCCAGCTTCGGCCTCCACCAGGAACCTTCTAGAAGCAGAGCCAAGTTCTTCGAGGAGTTCGTTGAGATTAAAGGTTTGTCGGAGAAGGAGGTTCTCGAAATGGGTTCGTTTCGGGGGTTCTGTTTCGCCAAGTTCGAAGCTTTGGTGAATCCCAAGATGGAGGTGGGTTTGTTCGGGGACTTGAAGCAGAGGAGGGTGTTGGGGTCGGAACGGGGCGTGCCGGAGACGAGGTTTGGGGTTTGCTTCGTGGAGATGGCGAGGAGGGTTTGGTTGCTCCACCGGCTGTTCTTCTCCTTCGAGGCCGAGGCGGAGGTTGGAGTTTTCCAGCATCGGAAGGGTTGCCGGTTTTCGGAGGTTTATATGGAGAGTTTGGGTTCGCCGGGAATGTCGCCGGAGACGGCGACGGTCGCTTTTACCGTTGTCCCTGGGTTTAAGCTCCGGAAAACGGTCGTCCAGAGTAAAGTGTATCTCCAAAGAGATGATCAACGGCCGTGATGGTCCTAAACTACCAATCGAAAGGACCGGAATACAAATTTTGGATTGTCGTGGATTCGAGTGCAAAACGACCGAAATGAGGTACGGGGGTTATTGAGCGGGGTTGGGAATATTTGATTTGATGTGATAATGTAAAAAATATGGGAATAAGTGTAAAAATTTGTGTAGGAATATTTGATTTGATGTGTTAATGTAAAAAATATGGGAATAAGTGTGAAAATTTGTGTAGGCGAGATGTGTTTGGCAGTAGACGACGCACCGCACTGATTGATCAAGGAGTGACCTGTTAACTGACATGTCTGGAAGGGATGGGATTCCCTCTGCAGATCTTGGGAACTTCAATGGTGGGGTCCACCGCAGCTTTTGTTCTTGTCTTTGCCACTCTTTTTCAAAGCCTTGAAACTTGATGTGTATAGTATGTATGGCTCTACTGTAGTAGTAGTATCTATCTTCAAGTGTAGCTTGTAGTATACTCTTTTTTTTAGGTTTATTTATGTTTTGTTGTCTTGGGCCCTTTTCAAACTGGGAATGTCGTCTGTCCGAAATCTTAATCGTATGTTAGAAAGAACACTGAACCGTGTCTTTGCTGGCGTTCTTCAGACTTAAAATTCAATTCAACCTACTGACGTGTTTGGTAATGATAATGAAAGTGGCGTATAATCCTATACTCGGTTTTATGAAAAGGTTTGATGGTTGTTGTTGCACCAACCAAGTAAAATATACTTCAGATTTCATATGGGGTCCAGATGGGTGATGGAGAAAAGGGTAAGTACTACACCTGCACCAAACAAAATGTAACCTAGACGTTGATTGTTTCTTTGGCATTCTACGTGTTGAGAAATTACAACTTTTCTCAATGCGACAGGAGAGATACAAAGTGGACAGTTGTCTAAACAAGAGAATTGCTGGAGAGTTGATTGGCTTGTGTTAGAACGAAGGTCGGGGGAGTTGATTGACATTCATACACGTAATGGAGGAAGCTCTTGTGCCTTTTTAACTGGGATTCAAAAAACTGTAGACGTCACCGCTATCGGGGGAGTAGCCGTTGGAACCATTTATCTCCCCTCTTGTTTTCCCTCTCTATTGTAGATGGGAACGTTGATACTTTTTCTTTGGGAGTTCATTTCAAGTTTTGTTAGATTTTTCTGCTCCAGTAAGTTGGTCAGTTGTTGAAGAAGAAAACAAAGAAAGTTGGAAAATTGTCGTACCGGGGAAAACGACTAGACATTCTTAACTGTCCGGTAAGTTTTCCGGTCATATAAAAAAAACTTACGACTTTCTAAATTGTGTTTCTAAGAAGAATTTGATTGGAGTAGAAAATCCTTCAAGGAAGTATGTGCAAAATGTTTATAATGATAACATCCTCATCCGTATAGCAAGCAGTCTTTTAGCTCCATGATCCATTAGTACTGTGAAAGTTAATAATGGTGGCATTAATTCTATATTATAAGATGGCCGACTTTTAAAGAATAAAAAGAGCAAGTAACATCCAAGTCCACCGAGCTTTCAAGAAAAATCCAAAGCTACCGTCCGTCATGGAAAGGTTTTAGATGTTTGGCATCAATATTTTGATATGCTTCCAACAACAAGAACATCCTTCAAATTTGTTGGTACACACCATGGAAGGAGCTGTGGTCCAATATGAGCTCGTGCTGATGTCTCAAAATGGTAGGCTATATAAAAGTATTCAACTTGGCTCAATTGATGCATAGAATTAGAGAAGTTTCAGCTTGTCACGCACTTCCATTCGTTGCAATCTAAAGTCCTCTATTTTTTGTTTTTGGGAGCGGATGGTTTGTAAAATCATTGACACTTTTTCCCATGAACTGTCACATAATAAGGGTCCTTTAACTAGCATTTCTTTCTACCTGATGTCTTTTTTTGATAAGCGGTATTGTTAATTTTAATAACTAAGATATATTGTATAACCACATCCAGTGAACATGACTTGCTACAAGGGGGATGATTCAACTTGCATATCACCTACATCCAACTGGTATACACTTTGAGGGCGTTCTTTCTACCAAATGTCACATTATTATCTGCAATCAACACTTTTTATTGAAATTAGAATGAGTAATTGCATGATGTGAATTGAATCAATTAAGAAAACTGGTGAATTAATTTTTTTAAACATATTGCTAGATCAGAAGACCTAAATTTATGGCCGTCTTAAGAAAATTAGAAGGTAAAACTTAAAAATAACCAATAACAACTTGGGAAAAAAAGAAACCAATCACTGTATTCTAAAGTCTTTGGCGGCTACAACTGGTTGGTGGAGTGGAACATCACTTCTCAAACGCAAGTTCAAACTTCAATTACGTCGTGATGAAAATGATTTTGGATAATTTCAGTTTGGAATCGTGATGTCGAGAAATTTTGGTCATAAAAAACCCCACAAACTAGGAATCCAGAAGTCATAATGTTTGATATTTTGTTAGATGGTGACTGGAAAAGTTGGTTAACACAGTACCACGTGATTAATGTAGACCTGTAAAGTTCATGTAAATCAAAATGCATTATAACTAGATGGGGACTATATCCAACATGTGTCGCCAAGAAACGTAGATCCACCGTACGAGCATAGTTAACATCAAATTCAAATGGAAGTATGTGGACCCATAACTCCTACTTGAATCTTGTTTGCATTTGCGATATTTGAAAATCACGGTGAAGCCGGACAATAAGTCTTCAGTTTTTCTTATCTATAACCAAATCCCACTTACTTACGAGAGCCATTTTTTTGTGGAAAAGTTTTCAAAATATTAAAGAAAAATTAAAAAATTGGAAAAATATGTACCACAGAAACTTAATTGACAAAGTATGCACTTTTAAAACGACACCTCATGTGCCGTTTTCATTAACTAAAAACAGTATCACTGATATCGTTTTTACTTGGGTAATTTTTTTCGCTGCCCTCTTGCCACCCCCACCACCTCACCGGCGAGGTGGAACGTCGCTCGCTCACCGGGGAGCGAGACTCCCGACCGACCTGTTGCTAGTTCAACATGTCTTAGCTAAAAACGACGTCTCGAAACCAAGAAAAAAATTACCCAGGTAAAAACGGCATCAGTGATACCGTTTTTATTAAGTGTAAAAATGACATTAGTGATACCGTTTTTATTAAGTGTAAAAACGGCATTAGTGATACCGTTAATGAAAACGGCACATGTGGTGTCGTTTTTAAAGTGCATACTTTGTCAATTAAATTTGTGTGATGCATATTTTTCTAATTTTTTATTTTTTCTTTATTATTTTGAAATGTTTTCCTTTTTTTATTCTTTGTAATTTGAAGAATGGTTTTGAAACGTGTAAGAATAGTCTTGTTGAGTAACTCGGAGTCTACCTCCGATGATAAGACATGTGCTCTTGGTGCATCACCCCTGCGATTCCAGCTCTTTTTTAAATTAACTATTTTTTTTCGACACTTCGTTTTATCTGCTCATTTCCAAACAATTTTCCACTATCATCCATCAATTTTCACACATGGGTAAAACAAAAAAAAAATTAATTTTTTTAAAATAAATTAAAATTAAAAATATATTTAAGAAAGAAAAAATAATTAAAAAAATTTAATCAAAATTCAAAACAAAAAACAAAATTTTAAAAAAGAGAGGCAATGGTGGTATCCCAACCCACATCCGCGGGCACATCCCGGGCACCCGATTAAAGGCCACCTGTAGTGGGTGGCCTTACATACAAGTTAGCACTTGAGTGATGATTCTCACTTGTTTATATTTTAACAAATAAACGTTTTAGTAGGGTGTAATATTTCAAGACAACAGAATTACAAACTATATACCAGTTAATCATCCCCGGCTTCCCTAAACACGAATCTTCCTTTTAAGCAATAATAAACACCTTTCGGTTACCAACAACAACAACAATAAATAAACACCATTTGATAGAGTTCATTTGGAATGCATGAGGTTTGAGGTTGTATTTTGAAAACTCAACGCTTTCTGCCCACCATCTGAATTGCAAACTTCTCACCCTCGTCTGTGTTTTGGGAAAGGCCTACTGAGCCAGGAATACACCACAAACACCCCAACACAATCATCCAACAAAAGCCATTTGAACGAAAAATCAAGCGTTTTGACTTTTAACTCTTCACGAACCTTAAATGTAGCTATCCAAACGGTTAACGGATCCATAAAAGCCGATTGGCCCAAGTTGGCCCTTTTCAAATAAGACACGTCTTAGAACTTGAAAGCCCAAACCACGGGGTAAACCCTACAAAATATCCATAAATTTCTAAATATCTCCCGATTCCCGACGCCATCTCGGACGCGTTTTTCGTGGCGAAGAAATCGTCATCTTCCGCCGGAAATCTGAAGTGGAATGAGAGATTCGGAAGGTTCGCGAAGGAAACTTGGATTCTTTCTGATGTTATTTTTCCCTCTCCCTGGAATCGTGTTTGCTTTCGTCTATGTTGTGGAATCGCTTGTTACGATCCTCGAGAAGATTCGTTAGTATCAGTTTTGTCAACGATGTGTTAGTGTTGATGTTACATTTGTTTCTTGTGGAACTATCAAATTAGGGTTGGATTTATACGGAAGGATCACTAATGTTGATAGACTGGAAGTTTGTTGGACATTAATGCCAACGTTTTAGGAGCTTTTGGAGCACCTACGGTCCGGTCCGGTCCGTTTGGAATGTAAGGTTCCTTTAATTTGTCTAAATGCAAAATCTCTATCCAAACATTCCTAAGCCCTACTTTGATTCTTAGGTATTTAATTCGCAATTCAACAAGAAAATGAAGCTAAAATCAAAATTTTGATAATCTAAAAAACTGAAGCATCTTAGGAATCATAAATTCCACCATATCTGATTTTGAGATTAGTTCATTTGTCTAAATACTTATGCGGAATGCATCTCAGATGAATTCCTCGACAAACGGGAGTCCAAGAAGCAGCCCAGACATGGAGATCGATTTGCGAGTCAATTTGGTGCATCATTTGTTCAAGTGCATCGTTTGGTCCATAATAAAGTGTAATAAGAACACGTGGGTTGTTTGATAGCAAGAGTAGTGACCAAGTTTGTTATGGTCACGTAAGACTTTAGTCACATGGTTGGTTAGTGTGGTAAGGATTGATGTGACCACGAGTTTAGCATGCATGATGTACATATAAAAGGATTTGAACGGAAATAAAGAAGGAAAAGTTTTCCAGAGTAATCCTGTCTTTCTTTGCTCTCTTCTCGTCGGTGGATTCCGACGAACTCCAGATGGATTTCCGGTGGTGATTGGAGTGTATCGATCCTTCGCTTCTTAGTCTACATCAGGTGGTATCAAGAGCCAGGTTCTTCAATCACGCACTCTCTCCATCTATCGACTGGCCATGACCGGAGGTGAAGCCATCAAGCAGATCTGGGAGGCCCTTGCAGCGCAACAACGACAAAACGAACATGGATTCTGAGGGATGCGCGAGGCGATTGAGTCGTTACACACATATCGAGGTTGGAACTCCGCTGGCGGATCCAGATCGCGCGGTGGGGGTCAAGATCCGGACTCGAGCGATTCTTAGGAAGCAATTCCGATCAGAAATAATGGCCATCGGGGTGGAGACAGGCGTCAACCTAGGAGAGACGTAGATGAGTATTGATTAAAGGTCGACAATCCCTTCTTTCATGGTAATCTTGACACTGAATCCTTCTTGGAGTGGCTCTACGAGGTGGAGTGTTTTTTGGAGATGATGGAAGTTCCCAAACACAAACAAGTCAAGATCGTCGCATACAAACTTCGAGGAGGTGCGGCGGCGTGGTGGGAGCAATCGCAAAATGCTCGCTGACGGCGGGGAAAGGTGCTGGTATGTGGGTGGTATAAGATGAAGAAATTGCTGCAAACTCGATTTCTTCCGCTGGATTATCACAAATGATTGTTCCGACAGTTTCATAATTGTATCCAAGGTAATCGCCCAATCTCCGCTTACACGGAGGAGCTCATGAGATTGTCGTCGCGCTGCGATCTAGCCGAGTCCGACGAACAGCAAACGATCTGGTATGTGAACGACTTGAAGTATTCACTCCAGGACAAGCTAAGTTTGAAACAGATGTTCACGCTGGAAGAGGCCTATCACATGGCCATGCGGGCTGAAGGTGCGGGATTGCTTATGGTCTGTGAATTTAGACATTACTCGCACCACATTCGCCACAATAGATGGCTTATCTTCCACCATAATGCTTGACAAACACAAAAACTGAAGCAAGGTGAAAACAAACCCAGATCAGAAACCTGTTGAAATTTGGTTTGTAGAATTGTTAAGTACAGAAAAACATGAAGCATCGGTCGACCGTGACTTAAGTCACGGTTGACCGGAAAAGTACAGAGCATCCAGGATTCGTCGAAATGTGAGTTTCGGTCGATCGGTGTTGGGCACGCGGTCGACCAGAAACTTTCAGAGCCTTCAGGGCTCGGATCAAAGCAAGAGTTGGTCGACCGGTGCTGGGCACGCAGTCGACCGGAAACTTCCCAGAGCTTCAAGTCGAGAATCAGCATCGCAGATCGGTCGACCGGCTCGGGGTGAGCGGTCGACTGAATGATGGCGGTTACGTGCAAAACAGACAACCGGTCGACCGTTGCAGACGGTTTTGCCTACTATCTACATATTTATTTGTACGGTTTTTGCCCATTATAAAACAGTTTTTCGTCCTAATTTTGTAACAAAAACATACAATACTTATTTCCTTGAGAGAGATTATGCTAGAGAGAGATCTAGAGTGCTTTGGGAGATATTGCTTCCAATCGTTTGTAATCTCGGGAACTTCTCTTGTTGGAGAAGAGAACTTAAAGGAAAGGAAACTTGCATGAGTCCCCCCAATGACGTAGGCATCTTGCCGAACCTTGTAAATTCACGTGTGTCGTAGTTTGCTTTAGGTGTGTTGTGTATTTGTTTGTCTATTTCATCTTATTTGTGTTTCTTGTTGCATTAAGTTTGGGAGAGTGTTGGTTTTGCATGTGTTTAATATGTATTCGTGCTAGTGCATTGTTATATCCCCTCTTAACAAAACCAACACTTCAAAACCCATGATCACGCCTTCAAACCACAAAACCTAAACCCTAAACCAGATTCACGACGTCGGGGGTCGAAAGCACACAAAATCACTATAGGAGTTCAAGACGTTCTTATCTACGTAATCGTAGCCCGATGTCCAGAAGATATGGCCACGGGTACTGAAAAAATACAGTGTAGGTTCATTGATTGGTATCCCTACGGTACATTTATGCCTATGATTTGTCAACTTCTCAATCTTCCAATGATTTGGCAACTTCTCAATCTTCCAATGATTTGTCAGGAGTACTTGACAAAAGATCGATGAAAAATCCCCAAATTCGGACCAAAAAGCTCTGATACCAGTTAGGAATTAAAACCAATCCCAAATACGCAGCGGAACAGAAAACGCAAATCCAATCGGCTAGACTTGAGAACAAAATGCAAATCAACAATCCAAACCACACAAAACACGCAAGATTAACGTGGAAACCCAATGCGGGAAAAACCACGGACGACACAACTCAAATCCACTATAGAGAAACGTATTACAAGAGATGCTTACAGGAGACGCGAACAAACCGACGAAACGACCCGTCTCAAATCTCTCCAAACGAATCACAATGATGCTCTCTCTCTCTCTCTTTTCTCCCAAGAATGCAAAAGTTGACAATAGGAATTAACCTTAAACAAAGGGGACGAAATTGCATTTATATAGTAGGCCTAAACAAGTATTAATTGCACTAAAATCGCGTGGAGAAATATGCAAAACGTAGGCAGAACTGGGTCCAAATGGTCGACCAAACAGTTGCTACGGTCGACTGATCCAATAACCGTATCGTGAACGGTCGACTGAAATTGAAGTACCGGTCGACCGAAAAATGACAGTAATTTTTCTGGCTTGCGCGAGTGCATACGCGGTCGACCGAATCACTTAAGTTCCGGTCGACCGAAATTCAACATGCACTTTTCTCCCAGCTCCTCGAATGTTTCCGGTCGACCAAATCCAAGGTTCCGGTCGACCGAAAACCGACAATAACTTTTGGCCAGCTCCAATTGTGTGCCTGGTCGACCGAATCTTGAATTCCGATCGACCGAAAAACGACAGACATTTTGTTGGGCAATCCAACACACATCCGGTCGACCGAAACACTCCTTTCGGTCAACCGATCTTCTTTTTTTCTGTCCTAATACTTTAAACACATATTTAAGGTAAACAACAACAATTGATATTAGGATTTTCAGAAGAAGAGGGGAAATGTATCAAGTTAATTTTAAGCATTCTTTCTTTATGCCTGCTCCATTTGTGGTTAATATTTTCTTACAAAAATATGTGTGTCATTTAGTCATCATGACATAAGCTACATCAGCAATCGCCAACTTTGTTTCTATACCCAGAAATGACAGAAGGCCATCTACATCTACTCGCGCCCATGCATACTCAGATTGACGTGCATTTTCTTCCTACCACGAGTATGCTCACGAGGTAATATAGCAAAACAGTTTCATTCTAATTTGTTTTAATATTTTAGTATGCTCTCATATGCTAACTAGAGTTCAAAGAATGCATGCGTGAGCTTTGGGTTTAATCCAATTCCAAATACGTCCAACTGCTTATGATTAGGATATTATATTATATCATGTCAGGAAGCCACCAAGCGAGCGAGTCCCCTCTATTATCATACTGTTCGTTTGTTCTCTTCAATGCGTTCAAGAAAGACTAAACAACAAACAATAACAACTTATTTATCAAGTAAAAGGTAAGCATATTTTTTGTTGCCGTAAGAGGGTATAGTTGACATTTGCAAAAGATTACTTCTGTAATCCGTAACAAGATAAGATGTACATTCTTATAATTCTATACCTCTTTAAGGCATCCTGTCTATTCTTCATATATGATAACTAATAGGTCCTCCATATATGCTTTGCATTTAGGTGAATTGGTGAATATTTTAGATTTTATCAAATCATGCATATTACTGTTTACCTATATTATGCACAAAAATTACGCTCATTGAGTTTTACCGATAAAAAAAACAAACACAAACATTAAGATTAAAAAAAGTAAAATAATATGTAGATTTTACCCTTCTCTGTTTGGATATATATATGCAAATTGGTAGGACCCAGCACAGGAACATTTTTTAATTTAAGTAGAAAGTTGTTATTTAGGGCATGTTGGATTTAACGAAATATGGCATCTAATACATTCTCAAGATAAAGTTAAAGTCATCACAAACTAAGGCTTATTGTTTTATTTGTTGTCATACTTCCTTTTGTCGTCAAGTGTTTGTCAATGAGATCCAACCTCATTGCAATTTATGTCGAAAAATTTCTGTAACTCGTAAATAAAGTCACTTTGTCTAATGAATTGGTGCTGCTATACGAGTAGAAAAATGATGCATTAGCTGTAAGCCTGTAACTAGTATATTTGTGTTGGTGTTTTAGGCCCTTTTATCAGAAAAGCATTTCATAAAAGACCAATTGTAACGTCCCGAAACAGCGGAAGATTTAAAATTTCGAAATAACGAATAAAACTGACAACTCAAGGCGGGAACGTCACTAATATATAAATATATAAATCCGGGTGCACCCAAAATACATGGAGTTTACAAAAGGTGTACAACTACAATCCAGATGAAAGAAATGAAAATACAAGTAGTCGTACAATCTCGCAAATGCCGAAGAGGATCCGACTCCAAAGCGCTCCGTCCTCGGTCACCACCCACCCGGACCTACTGTGGTCCTGAAATAAAAAGTGCAACAACAATGCCTGAGTTTCCTGAAAGGAAACCCCGTATACCAAGCCCTAAATGCATGCAAGACTATCAATGAAACCTATCATACTAGTCATCATGGCATGACATCAATGCGATACATAAAACAATCCCTCAACGGGTAAACAGACCCACTACGGGGTAAACAATCCCACCACGGGGAAACACAGGACCTCTGTCCGCAACTGTAAGGGGTCCCACTCTGAGACCTACCGTAGGCACATACGGTCTAGCAGAAGGTACGCAACGAACCCCACACGCGACTACTCTAGTCAAGGGATCGGTGAGGAGCGTCCGCACGCCTGCGCGAAGTAGAAATCAGCTGAAATCTCGAGGTCAACACCTCACCAACGGGGCCGTCGCCCAGGTCGGTCCACTCATCTGGAGGAGCCCGTCCAGACTACCCTGCCGGAAAAGATCGTCGGCAGTCCATACCCTCACCGGAACAGCATCGGTGGGACACCATCGCCCGGAAACGTCGTCGGACGGCACTTCCGCCGGAACAGCATCGGCAGAACAATCATCACCCGGAACAGCATCGGGTGGAACAATCATCGCCTCGTCTACACGAGCGATCCGAGCTCAAACAGCCCGCAGGGTCAACATGCTCCAACGAGCCGTGCACCTCGTGCACCGGGATCCTCAATCCCTCAGGCCTGCTACTATACTGTGAGTCAGAACATCAAGGCTACGTCGCCCTCCATCTGTGGAGACGACACGTCCCAGATGCCCACACTCTTCCACACGGCGGTCCATGGGCAGGCACGCAGAACGCACCCACCGTCACCTCCCGGCTCACGCGCTAAGCGAGGACACGGGTTTCCGTGGACAGAGTTGACATCTCACTAGGACAAGAAAACCAGTACTGTGCCCCATCGGTCGACCGAATCAGGCAAACCGGTCGACCGAAACCAACAGTAACGGTCGAACGGATTTCCTCCAAACGGTCGAACAAAGTGCCCAAAACTCTGTCTCCAATCGGTCGAACCAGCGGGAAGAACCGGTCGACCGGACAGGTCAAAATCCTAGGTCTGACTAAGTCAAAATCAATTCAACTATCGGTCGACCGACTCAAGGGTCCCGGTCGACCGAACATTACAGGGTCAGCCTAGTAATTCTAAGTCATATAATCGGTCGAACGCATATACTAATCGGTCGAACCATCAATCAATAAACAACAACAACTTAAGTTCCGGTCGAACCACAAGGCTCGGTCGACCGGAAACAGACAACATCAAACACGAACCCACGAAATTTGGCATAACCGGTCGACCGCCCCAAGGCATCGTCCGACCGGTTCTGGGCAAAAACATCAAATTACACTAGCACCGGTCGACCGCCCGAAGGCACCGGTCGACCGTTGGTCGACAGCAACCTTGCACCAGCCAAGGATTTTACGCTGTTTTCTTGTCGCCGGCGAGGTATCCGACCTCCCGCGACCGACCCAAACTTCCCCCAACATGGAGAACCACAAACACACTAATGCTTGGCATACCTCGAGAGAGAGACGAAACCGCCGGAGCAACGCTCACGCCTCCGTCACCTCCTCACGCGCGACCCCCGCGAGCCTCACGCCAAACAACCTCCTCCGCTTGAGCTCGCGTCCCTCCGTCACCGTCCGCCGGAGCTGCTCGCCGACCAAAGAGAGAAGATGGTGAGGATGATGTGAAGAGAAGGAAGGAAAGAAGAAAAGAAGAGGAAGAAGAGTTGGGTGTATATAACTCCCTAACCCTACACCCCCACCATCCCCCTACACCCTATCCCTCACCTCACCCATACCTCCACCATACCTCTCTCTCTCCTCCAAGTCAAACTCCACCTAATCACCCATTAACCCCTAATCCGGGTTAGGGACTTCACACCAATAGTGAAACCTTAATCTAGAAAAACAAAGAAAAGTATTTCATTGTAGAAAATCTAAGATTGACATCTCTCGTCGGTACACAAAATTAAGCTCGACTGCACGACGAAAAGAAGACACTTTCTTCCCTAAATGTTGGTGTGAACTCACCTTTGCCAAAGTCTCCATCAACCTTTCATGCATGCATCAACTCCTGCGTCACAACCTTGTAATCTAAAATACAATATTCCTCCAGAAACCAGATACTGTCACCAACACATTTACCTTTCTAATCTTTTTCTTTCATGAATGTGGAATGATGTTGCACTTGTTTGTCATGGAGTAGAGAACACCAACTCTTGGATATTATCCAAATCTTGCACACAATCCTCAACACTCAAACCACCAACCACGCCTATACCACATGTCATGTTATTCTCTTGAGATTCCATCGACAAGGCCTTTTGGGGGAACAATCAACTATATATTCATCAAAAACTCCAGCCCAACAAGAAATTCCTTGGAAGGAAGAGGTTGGGTTAAGTCTTTGCCTTCTCGAGTTGTAGATGATTACCATGAATATATATATTGTCCTTATATCTTGATCTTGTGTGGAAGGAACCCATCTCCACTTGTCCATACTAAACAATATCATTACATCTTAACACCAATACAGATCATATAAATCAATCAATCAATCATGAGATCCTATTAATTCATCATCTTTTCACCAATAACAACCTTTTGTCCCATTAGGAGGACCCATATCTGAATATAGAACTAAACCAACGAGTTCTTCCAAATTTGTCACTATAGGCATAAATAACACACGCTAAACACTTCTTCAAGTGATCTTCCCTCCACCAATCCATCACTTTCGAGTTCTATTCCTTAAGCACGCGTTGATTAGATATATAAAGAGAGATATCATCCCCCACATCATCCAAACACTTGTATCAAATCCTATCTAATTAACCAACACTTAAGTTTACATGTCATGCATGAGCTTGCATGAGATGAAGCAATTGTTGGTCCCAGTCTTCATTTTTTTGCTCCTATCCTTGCCTCTGGTCAATGGGAGGAAGCTCGCGGTTGTCAAGGGCAAAGAGAAGGTCACTTGTGCCTCCCCGGGAGGCCTTGTTTCGTCCAAATCTTGTTCACCTTCAAAGTCGGCATTCAGAGTGCTTGGATCTGTTCCAAGTCCTGGAGTTGGTCATTGATTGGTTCTCTGCTTGCACCTTGTGCTTTCTTTTGTTGCATGTTTTGCTGTAGGAGATTTTGTAGACTTCTATTCTTTTCTTTTCTTTTATTTGTTGGTGCATATTTGGAGAGATGGATTTGAGATGTTGTCAAAGTCATAATTTCATTCACAATTTTTTAAGAATCGTTTCTTTCGTTTAATTCCGCCTGCTATTTTATTTCATGTGTTTATTCATTCTTGGCATAAAAACTAAGGCAAGCTTAAATAAATCTTGATGGGGTTTTATTGGGATTTGCAAAGAGACCCAACAATAAATTATAGAAGTAAGGATCCTTCGACGGTCGAATCGTTTGTTGGTACCAAAAGATTGTGGTGAGCCACCCGTTTTGTAGGAAAGAATTTAGAAAAAGGGACGAAGAAGAAAAAAACTCACGGGCTCTCTTTATGAATCGCGTGGTGATGAATACATTTGCCTAAAAAAAATAAAATCAGAATCAGATGCTGAATCCTAAAATGAAGATAATATGCCGTGTAGTCTTTTTTGGATAATGATTCAGAAGATTGGGATGGAAGGCCGAACAAGAAAAGAAAAGATCACGGACCGAACAGTGTTTGTGAATGTTCATGTTTGAAAGCATCGCAACATAACATGCATGTTCGAATTAGTTATTGGTTTATCCAATCCCATTTAATGAAATGGCCCTGTCTTAACTAAAGAAGGACGAGATAAAGTAGGTGATTGCTAATTACTAATTTGGAGTCGCTGTATAATTTATTTTAACAGATAAGAAATAGACTTGCAGTGGTTTTTATAAATTATTTAAAAAAAATTCCCTGATGATAAGTTTACTTAATTTTGAGTGCATGATTTTTAGTTTTTATTATTTGACCTTTACGCAATTGAAAAGTTTTGGGAAATCCGTAGCAGTGATTGTATGATAAATCCAATTATTTACTGTCTAATACATGTTTTGTTAAGTTTCTTAACTGAAATACCCGAAATCCCCGCTATTGAAGGATACTAGGCCTGGCTTCACTTCTTTTTTTATGGATATTTAATTTCATTGAATGACTCATTCCTACAACAATCATTTATTGGATTGGTTTGCAATATTTTTGAAACTCTATACGAGTTATTAGGTTTGTCAATCCTGTCATGTACTTTTGTTTCATGTAAAAGTCTATAAAGAACAAGTTTTTACCATACCAAAATTCAACCCATAAGGATTCGTGTTTCATTACCTAAACCAACCCGACCTGTTATTTTTCTTGTACATACGGCCAAACCAGTTATGTACACGTTAATATATCGTATCTACCCAGATGTTATGACACGAAAAGGTAAACAAAAGTACTTGCATATTGACACAAAAATGTTGCTTGGATTATACATGATTGTACATAAAATTTACTTGATAACATGTTAACGATCATATTAATTATTCGATGTGGAATGTTCATGACCAAAATAATTTTTTTGTTTGTACGTAGCCTATGAGTTACAACTTACAAAATCATGGGTCCATGATAATGAATTGTCATTAAAATTTAAATTGAGCCTACTGTACAAAATTAAATAAAGTATGGTAATTATGTATATATTGTGTACTTTTATAGGTATCCGTTTACCCAAGAAAATGTTATGTTATCATATCTGCTCGTTTATGTTTTTGTGTCGAAGGCCTTATATCCAAATCTAACTCGTTATCATATGGTGTCGCCCCATGCATGTACCCAAAACTCAATAAGGTATTATCCGTACGTACCTGATATTGCCCATCCAACTGCAATTAGAGACGTAGTAACATTGCTGACCATTCCATATAAAAGACTTACTAACGGAATATAAAACGAATAATGACGAGGATAAAACTCTTATTGAAGTGTCATACGTATATTTATTTAACAAAGAGTACAGATACAATATCCTTTGTCAAGCTAGCCAGTAGCACACATAATAAGTACAAGATAATGCATGTCACTTCTACCTTATAAGAAGATCAACTTTCTTTCTTTCTTTCTTTTTCACTTCATCTTCATCTTATCTATTACACGTACACTTCCTTGGTTTCGAAAAGATAATTAGTTATACTCGCAAAATACCACTATATAAGGAGTGGCCAGAGTTGGAAAAACTAACTCTACATGAACCTTCTTCCACCCATGCAGTTGAAAAAGACGACGGCAGCCGGCCGGAACAGCACAAACACCATGCGGTGCTCGATCGGCTCAGGTGATCGATTCATATGGCATGATCTCATTTCCTTTAGTATGAATGTAATGACTTTGATTTAATTTGCACATTATGAGTTGATAGCGTGGTTGTTTTTCTAAGCTTTTTCACGAAGTGCGGAACTCTAGTTCTAGTTTAACTATCACACTTGTCATGTATAGTAAGTGATAATGTACTTTGTAATTTATTCATGTTGCAAAATGTACTACTAATTATAGTATTTTTTATTTTATTATATCTATACTTTATACAACTCTGGACAATTTTTAAGGAGCAAAAATAAGTAGTGATAGATAGAGGTTCCTACAAGCGTGTAGACTGAACCCTTGGACGTTTGACAACAGCTGAATGCCTAAACTCCACACCAATATTGCTCACAGGTCACAACCTTATTGTATGATAATTGATGTGGTCAGAGGTATGGAGTTTGCATGCGTCCCCAATCAAACCACTAACTACGAGAGGGTCACTTGTCACTCTTCTCATCTTACTCTGATATGCTAGTGAAGTTGTATTAAAATTGGCGGTTCTTTCAGGCATATATAGAGCCAATTACACCTCATGCTTTTGAAATCCGTATAGTTTTTTTTTGTTTTTTATCCAGAATTCTCCGATACACCTCCACTTGGGTTAGACGGGTTGTAATTTTAAACTGGAGGTGGTCCACAATGTTTGCACCGGAGACATTTTACATGCACAACAAGAATTTGAACATACGTCTACGCACTAATCACTCCACTGAGCCTCGCGCGGAGGTCAAAAAAAATCTTTACCAAACTCCCGTATCATTTACTAACTCCCGTATCATTAGCTAAAACCTAAGTTCTCATAGTCACGTGATCCTTGTCTAACAGAAAAGTAAACTTTTGTTGGTGTTGTAACATTTGGATATTATCTTGTTCGTGCATGAAAGACATGTTTGCTTTGAGATCAGATTCTTGGTATGTCAAAATAGCACATATGCTCCCAACTTGTAATAGTTAGCAAGTGGTCACTTCCACACGTTATACTTATGAAAAACTAAAATGACGTGGTATTCCTAGCGATAGATGTGGCAAATAGTGTTGCAGTTATTTGGAGGTTGTTTCTATTTTCTAATAGCGTGATCATCTTCAAAGAGTAGCACGTATTACTGCTAAATATCTTGAGTTAAAGTTGACTTCACTTTATTCAGGGATTTTAAGGAAACAGCGAAGGTGGGAAAATGTCGGAAATTCGAAGATATACATAATAGCCTCGTCAATTCGAAGGCAAGGACGAAATTGTAACCAACGCGAAGGGGATAAATATATAAAATACAATATATAGTTCCTTAGATTTGGAGTATTTTGTCGCATACGTTAAAGAGATATTTGCATTGTTCTTGGTATGTCAAAGACAAAGAACACATACGCCGGCTACTTGTATTTCTTTGTCTCGTACAGTCGACTATCTTATAAGAACACGAACTTGGCATTGTTCATTATGATTTCAGCCGAACGTTCAAGCTGCACTGTCCAAGTCTATTGCACATTTTTAATGTCTAGCAATGAGATAGCATCTTTTCCAACACTCTATGCTACGTGTAGTATTTTCTCTATCTATACATGAATAACACGAGTTGGAATGAACTTCCGTAGGTCAATCAACTAGTTCTCATGTAATGTGAAATTTAGACGATGCGACACCACAACAAAACTCAAAAAATTAAGCAATAGATGATGCATCTAACCTTATGATAGTATCACACACTTATAATGTTAAACAATGTAAGAGTATTTTTTCTAACATTTACCAAACAAGACTCGTCACTAAGGATGAAGATGGTAAGGTATCCAGTTATAGAGTTAATTTTAATAAAGAAATAATTTTAAAAAAAATCAAACTAAATAGGAACTGCGTTGGTTTCAATTCAAATTGGTCTAATCTTTCAATTTACTTTGATTCCTTATCTATTGATCAAGTACGTAAACTGTAAAGAAGCAAAAGAAAACAAAAACAAATAAACAATAGAACGACATGCTACAAGCCTTATACTTCTTAAAATGTACTGTTTATTTGAACACTGTATTTGGAATCATATATCACGTGGATAAAAGTAAAATCACGAGAAGTACATAAGAAAAGAAATTGATTCAATTCAGTTCAAAGTTGAAACCAAAATGTGATCGAATTTCAACATTTTAACCTGGAAATAGAATTTTTATTAAATTCTTATCTTATTTGGAATGATTCGGCCTTGATTATCATCTCCACCAACGATGACGAGCAATGTACAGGTTGCAACCTGCAATAGACCCCCACAGAGCAAACACCAAAATCAAGCTATAGTGTAGTGAAGACATTTACCTGGGTGAACAATCTCTAAACATTTAGCGAATGCTTTGAGCTATAGGATGATCTGGTTTATGGAGGCGGCAAACAAATGAAAAACAATCACATATCTATAAATCCATTCACTAGATTGCATGTGGCCGATACACCACTATATTTAGACATGCTCCCAATGAGGACACAACTAGAGCAAAACTTAGCTACTGATTGATAGAAGTCAAATTTTGGTTTATGATTCTGTTTCATGAAAGTAAGAACACAGACTGAAACATAATAGTGACGAATTGATGATGATGATGATGATGATGATGAAGAAAAAAAGTTGAATCCTGACAGTACGACACTTACTACAATAACTGGTAAGTGGTAACCGACTCGTCGCAATATACTTGACAAAACGGTGAAGAGCCGAAAACATATAAAGCAAAAACGCAGATAGAGAATTAGATATATTTTTCATTGCACTTGAATAGTAGAATACATACGCCCAAGGTTTTAATGATGACACAAAAAACTATAAGCAAGGAGCTGTTTTCCACCTAAAAGTTCATTTCCACAAATAGCAAATTAACACGGTAACCTGAAGAACTATAAAAAATGACGACAAGTTAAAACTAATCTACATGGCTTACTGTTACTTGGGAAATGAATAAGAATAATCGAATCTGTTTACAACATGGTAACACTGCTTGCCTTCTACCAGCGTCCTTATATTTTCCAGGATGAGATGATGAGATAACAATTGGATTAACCTGAAGCCGGCTGCCAGATAATCTAGGAGAACATCCTGAGGAAGTTATTTGCATAGGCCATTGGCTTCACATCCGGGTGTGGCTGCAGAATACAATTTAAAAACAAAATAAACCAGCACAGACAGTCATTAGAAGCATTGAGGGAGAAATGGGGATACTTTTTCGACAAGGAAAGAAAAACAGTGGATGGAAATTGGCTGCAAACTAGATCTTAGTGTTCAAATGCATGGTTTTCAAAATGAAACAGCAGAGAAGGCTTAACAGGGTTGCTTACCACAGCTGAAAAAGAAACAATGTCTGGCTTCATTTCTGGGGCCTTAAAGCATATGAATGCACCTTTGTTACCCATCTGACATTTGTAGATTACATAATAAGGTCAGGCCATGAAAATTCCAGTGAACCATGAAAATCCCAATAAATAAATGTAAGTTATTGAGATTGTATGGAACCTAGGAGGTATGGCCAAAAATACTATAGAGACCACTCACACGTGACCATAAAGGTCTAGAGTTTTGTTACTGAACTTAGTTAACATCACAAAGTGAAAATGTTTTACATATTAAAAGAAAAATAGAAGAACGGTCTACCACAATAAAAACAAAGGGCAAATTTTTATATGAAGAGTTTCAACAATAAAATAAAAATCTATTATGTTGACGAATGCCTAAAAATACTGATTATATGAATCTTAATTAAGTAGGATGCAGAAAGTTAGATAAAAATCATGATCTATACCTGATCGCAGTAGTTTGGTGCAGAAAATACGGTAATTAATTTTCCATCGTGTTCTATCTCATAACCCTCATCTTTAACTTCGTGAGATCGAACCACCAGATCTGATAAAAAAGTGAAAGGACACAAGAATCAGCATTCGAAAGAACCAAAGAAAGTTTCAACAAATAATGCTCTATGGCAAATATTTCTGTTACCTAAATTGTTCTCCTGCAAAAATTTCTCTGTCACATCCCCACCAAATGAAAGACCAACCCCACGTTTGCTGGGGCCTCTTCCTGGTTGAGGTTGTGGATCACTCCAGAGCAATTCACACATCAGCCCTGGTAAAACAGTGAGCCAGTTATTAACTAAAGGTATAAAAGCATCTTGGAAGCAAAATTCTATCCACATAAGTTACTACAGCCTTCACAAAATCTTCATCACAAAATATGAGTTGTTATAAAGAGTAAACACAACATTCTTCAGGGGGATATATGTGGAGATCACGCAGCCGTGCATAGTTAGAGAATACAGAATGTTGCTTGAGTTTGTTTCCCAGGACATGCAGCAAAGGCAATGCCAGAGATAATCTTTCATAGAAAGCCTCACCGATACCATCAGACCATGAGCCTTATGAAACTGCATGGGTACATTTCTTTCCTGCCATTAAACCCAACTGGGACATCTCAGTTCAATTCCAACCATCCAGGTAGATCACTAACATTCCTTGGCAGTAAAAATCCTATATTTTATGTCAAATATATAAAACTACTTTGATTTGCATTTTACCAAATTTCATAGAGGACAGTAAAACTTCAGTGTGTCCACTTTGGGGAAAATAAACAATTGCTCGGGGCCTACATCCTCTCCCTGAAATCATATTCAAATCATAACTCCAGTTTCCTAATCAGTTTTTCAAAACCTAAAGAATTAGAACTTAAATATCTAGGTATGCCGACTGGGATTTCCCCACTCAACTGCACAATATTCCTGCATCTCTAATACTAAAAAACGTCTTTGAACAATATACTCAGACTTTAAAGTGATGGTTTTCCTCTTAAATAAGCCTTTGAAGTCATTCTAAACCTCTCAAATTGCTCACACGTTAAAAAAAATTCTCAGTTAACATTCTAAATATTCAAACAATTGTATTATGATTTCTAGTGTCACGTGATAAGGGTAATAGCAAAGCATTTAAGAGCATACCTTAATATCAAAAGTAGCTAAATGATATGCATTTACCACTGGCAACGAAACCCAAGTTTTGAAGCATTCAACAGAAGAAGGTATACAGAATATCTATTACAACACAAAGTTGTATGGTTAACTGTTTCCCCTAGCACTGTTTTTTGGCTAAAAGTATGTAAAGCACACAAAAATTAATAGATACTTTAACTCTTTTTTGCATCAAGAGGACTTTTTATTTGTTGAAACATTATGTAGGACTTACAAATGTCCAACATTCCTATAATTATTATAATCGATAACCATATGCATCCTTGCAATAAATTAATCAAAGAAATTGCACTGCTTGAAAGAGTTCCCAAAAATACTCATTGAAGTTGATAACATCCGCATGATCTACATCTCCAGCAAGCTTATAAGCGACAAAAATAAGAAATAGTAGGTTCACTACCTTCTTCAGGAGGCTCACAAAACCGATCAATTGCCCTAATATCTGAAAGCTTAACGCCATCAACGCTAAAAAGACCACCATGAACTACGAAAATCTTTTCATTGATGACATGAGCCAACGGTAGACAGCAGAAAACCTCAGCAAAGAGCTCCACAAAAATTTCACTTAGCTTTGACCTGACCTCCCCCTCGAAGCCATAGATTTTGTTCATACTTTTACTTTCATGGTTTCCTCTGGACAGGTGAATTGCTGAAATGCCATAAAAGAGGACAAGTCAATTCAATCTCACAAACTTAAGTTGCACAACCATTACGGATGGCAACTTTGAATTAGGTCAACAAATTACTGGAACCATGTACCTGACGGACACATGCACTTGAATGCAAATAAAGTAAGAATAACTTCTAGAGAGAATGATCCTCTATCCACAAAGTCTCCATTAAAGAGATAAGGATTTTCTTCTGAAGGAAGCCCATTTAGCTCAAAAATGTTTAACAGATCATAGAACTGCAAGATAACAAGATCTGAGATCTTAGTGGTATCATATTAGAGAAAGAAGAAACACCTTAACAAGTACATATCAAATTGTACTTGCACTGCACATAGCATCTCCAATTTCTTAAAAGTATTAACAATAAGCATTGTGAAAGACATCAGAAACTAAAGTTGCATCTCAAGCTTGAGCACAAAATGGCCCAGACTCTAAAAAACAGAGAGATATCCTACTAGCATTTATTAGGAAAGAAACATGGCATAAGATTAAATGAAAAAATAAAGTATTATTTTTAGAGTAAATCCAGTGAGTGTACTAAAACAATACCTGACCATGTACGTCACCACACACTGTGAAATGTTCACCATCTGGAACGGTTACATCAACTAAAGAAGGTAAGGCTTGCAATATTTTTCGAGTTTGCAAGACAATTTGGAATGCATATCTAAGATGAAAACACAAGTAAATTGAAAAATTAGAAGCTAATCATATTTTGCTAGTAGAATACTTTTTAATAATCACAATAATATCAATGTTTGACACCTTCTATGCAAGCATTTTTGGTTTTTGAAGTCATCCAACATTTGCTTCACAAAGTCTAGCGTCACAACCTCTCCTTCAATTCTTGCTCCAGTATATTGTGGCTCCACCACTGTGTATGAGCAATGAATATGATTCACTGATTAGTGGAGAGCATATGGTGCACACAAAATATAAGATCAGACAACCAGGATATGCTACGAATAGATAGAAAAATATCCTTTCATTTTACTAATGGGAACCAATGATTTGGATTCTTGGAAATCAGAAACCTAAAAAATACGAGTAGCTTATACTCAGAAGTACTGAAATATTGAAGGCATTGACCAATGCAGTGAAGGTGTTCTATCGGGGTACCTTCTACCTTTTCTAAGGAGTGAGGCTTCAAAACAGTACAATCAGTCATACCTATGGAGTGATAGTCGATTGAATCAGCAATAGAATGTTTTTCAGCATCAGAGGTAGCAATAGCTTCTTCAAATCTAAGCTTTTTAACTGCTTTCTCGCATTCCCTCAACTTCCTACTGGCATCAGGATCATTTGGGCAGATTCTTTTCACCTACAAATATTATAAAAAGTTCACATATTGCTAATCCAATATACCAATAACAAATCGTGCAGAATACAGATATGGCAATATTCACAGTGAAAAGAAATCATCAAATTATATTATATCTAAAAAACGAAGGAAAAAATAGGTGCTTACATCACCACCATATAAGATATTTAAACAAATAGTAATCCGTGTCATGACAATGCTATAGTATAACCATCAGAAGTTAATACTTAACTTAAACAAGTGTATGACCATTGTCCTCAAATCCTTAATAGTATCTCAAAATGAAATTTTGCATTTGTCACATACAAATAAAGCATTTATTTTTTTGAAACTACCACCTTAAGAAGGCCTGACCTACTCCAGCTCAAATAAATAACAATTCACCTGAAGAACCAAAAGCTAAAATGTCAACCCACAAAAGAAACCTTAAAGTCATAGTTAAGCTACCCGGAATTACCTACTGATTTGCAATATGAAAATTACCTGCTGAAAATCTTTCAGGGCATCCTTAAATTTCCCCATTGCAAGATAAGCTGCTCCTCGCCTATAATAACCCTAGAAGAACAAGAAGCAATCGTCAACACTTAAAACATTTTCTAAAAAAATGCAGATGTAACTGAGAATGCAAAAGATATTTTACGTGGCCCATGCCTTGGAATACTTGGGATCGATTTCGATGGCTTTGGTGGCATCAATAATAGAACTCCCATACTCCTCGAGTTTGGTATGGGCAAACGCACGATTCGCCCAATACACCGCATTAGACCCATTCAACTCAATCGCCTTGCTATACAGCTCTATCGCATGATTGAACTTGTTCGCTGAAAACACACCACACTCAATCAAAACACCAACACCAACACCAATACAAAACTGGAACCAACCAGACCGGGGGGAAAAACAGAGTAATAACCAATGTTTTAATTTTCAATATAAAAACCTCTTTTTACTACCTTTGAAGGTTTCATTGGCCAAAACTTTGATCTGCTCCGCCACTTCCAGGTTCGAACCCGTCGCATTAGCGTTAGCGTTAGAGTCACCCATTCTCTGGATTTCCCTACTATTCCAATCCAAAACAGAAAGTGAAGAACAAAAAAAAAACTCTTTCAACCAACTACTTAACACCAAAACCAGCAAAACCCGAACGGAAACCAAAAAATCCCAAACTTTCCGAGTCTAAACTACTTTTCCCGAACTTCTAATCGGGAAACGGACCAACAGTGGAAATCCAAAACGGAGAGTCGTATCGAGTTACGGCTGCATGCGTGCGTGCGCACGTGCTTGAAGGAATGTGAAGATGGAGAAAGGGAGGAGGAGGGACCGACCTGGGAGTGTTTGGGTTGGAGAGGAGAGGCGGTGTGGAGAGGAGTTGAGAGGAAGAGCCCTAAACTGGTGTCTGAAGAGGAATCGAGAGAGGTGAGGAAGGAGGTTTGTTGGGCCGACTGTTGTGGATCCAATTATTGATGGCCCGGCCCACTTGCTGATATGCTTTTTATGGGGGACGCAATTCTTTTCTAATTGTTTGGTGTTTGGATGTGGATCATTGGCAAGGGCAAGTGGATGGAGACAATGGGTTTTTTTGTCTCCATTGTCTGGATGGAGACAATGGATGAAAACGGTTTGGATGCAAAGTGTATATTGTAATTGTTATATTTATATCATATTTATATTATGAATATGGTTGTTTTTCGGTTCTTATGATACGTAAACATATTCAGGTTAAAGTAGGTCTGTCAATCGTGTCGTGTACGTGTCTTATCGTGTCGTGTATGGTCGGATGCTAACAGGTATTGGGTATACACGAACCCGACACGATAAGAAATTGTGTACACGAACCCGGACATGAACACGATAATTATCGTGTATACACGAACACGACACGATTTGTACACGAATTCTTATCGTGTCGTGTAACACGATACACGAATGGACACGAGTAGTACATGTATACACGATAAGTACCTACATACACGATGAAAACCTAATACACGATAAATACACATATACACGAATAACCACGATAATACATGTATACAGTAATAGACACGAAATTGTATAATTTTTGAAAATGCCAAGCAAACCTAATAAATACAACATAATAGTATGATATTAGTTTCCTCACGTTCAAAGCTTCAAATAAATAGTTTCACAACAAATAATGGTCTAATAAATGCAAAAAGACACAACACTTGAAGACTTCAAGTTCATTCTCCAAGGCTCCAAGTTCAACTCCTAATTCCAACTTTGTTTCTTCATTGCTTCCGTAAGTAGCTTCATAGGTTATTCTCTAACCTCTACTCATTCCCTACATTATTTGATGAAGGATCCAACAATATAAACAAGACATGACCATCAATGTTAGTATATTTTCATATTTCAAAACAATAATTAAAAATGGCTAAATTAAGTTACCTTCGGATCTTGATGTAGGAGTGAGCGTGCTAGTTGAACCTTGTAATAAAATCCAAATTAAGTCTGATTTTGACTTACACGTTGACCCATGCGAAATCGGGGACGTTACAACTTACAAACAACATGTTATCTAGCTCAACTAAACCTAAGAAATCCAAAACCAAGATACTTCCAAGCAAGAAAAAACAAGTTATCTTCTCTTAGACCAAGCACGAAGCCACCAACACATTATGTAACTGAATTAAACTTAAACAATCAAAAACCCACACAATTCCAAGTAAAAATCTTTTTTTTCTTCTTATCCTAATACAATCCATAACAGTTGCAACACTCCAACTCCTTTAACATTACAGAGAAGACAAACAATTAAATAACAATTGGGAAGAGCTTAATGCACACTTCTTTTGAAACCCAAAATTACCAATTATGAGACAATGCATGAGTCCATGTAACCACTAACTTCACATCTTCATTCACAGCAAAGCTTTAAATTTAGTAAATAAATAGACACAAAATATAGATGAAGAAATAAGTTATTTTTAAGTACAAAAATATGGAACGAAGCAATAGGTATGTGAACTCCTAATTCAATTTGACATTTACCCAAACACATGGTAGGCATTAAAGAACACTAAGAGGTTGAACAAAAAACTAAGCACATTAAACAATTCTAGCAAGAGAATTTCAGTGAGCACATAGAACAGAAATGCAATCCAGAGGTCCAGAAATCCAAGTGTGCACACTAAATAGCTCAACAATTTAGAGGTCCAATTCGAGAGATGAAAAGTAGAAGTCCAAGTGAACACACTAAACAAATCTTGCAAGAAAATTCAATCGGGTATACCAAAGAGTGAGCCAAGGGGATAAAGCAGTGATCCAAGTAATCACACAAGTCAGTATACCCAGTTGTAGTGATAGTCCAAGAAAACATAGTGAGCAATCCATGATCCAGGAGAGCACACAAACCAGCAACAAGTGAGCAATCCAGAATCCAAGAGAGCACACAATTCAACAGTCAAATCAGCAAACCACAACTGTATCGTGTAAAGACCAATCCAACTGAATTCTGCAAAACCTCCAACTATAATCCAGAACAGAAACACAGGAGGCAAATAGGAACCAGTTGAAAAAAACTAGACTACCAACAAAACATACCAAAACCACTAGAAGGAGGTGGAGGAGGTTACCACGACGAGGATGAGAGAGGAGTCGAGGTCCGACGAGAGGTGGAACGGGCGGTGGAGGAAGGCGTGAAGGGAGGAGTGGTGGGGGAGGGTTTGGGGGTAGAAGGTGGTGGAGGTTGGGAGAAGATGGACCGGAAGAAGTGGTGGTGGGATTAGGTGGTCGGAGAGGTGGATGGGTGGTGTGGTCGGCGGGGAGGTGATCGTGAGGTGTAGGGGTGGTGATGAGGAGGCACGGGGTCGGGATTATCAGGATCGAGGGTCGCGAGGGATGGGGCTGGTGAGCAAGAGGAGGGGATGGTGAGTGAGAGGAAGGCTGGCAACGAGAGTTGAGCGGCAACGAGAGGAAGGGTTGGGTTGGAACAAGGTTAGGGTTAGGGGTAAGGATTGAGGAGACGGATTCAGGATTGGGCAAGGTTAGGGTTCGCCGGTTCGGGTTGGGGGAAATGACTAATTGGGTTTGAGTTTGGGTTAATCGGATCGGGTTCTAACGTGTATATTGTGTTCATCATGTATATCGTGTACAACCGTGTAATTGTGTACAAACGTGTCTATCGTGTATCGTGTGTACCTGATAGACACGATACCATTATCGTGTATATTATCGTGTATTTCGTGTATGGACCATTATACATGAACCCGACCCGATAAGGGTTCGTGTATCGTGTCGTGTATGCTTATCGTGTATTCATGTCCAGGTTCCTGTACCCACTAACTAAATTATTATGTCGTGTCTGATTTTGACAAGTCTAGATTAAACGAACGTGGACAACAATTAGATAATGGTGTATTAGATATTGTGCTTTTAACTCAAATGTTAATAAAATTCTTAAAAAATTAAGAATTTGGATACAAAATCTTATACATTCTATCGTTATCATATTTGATACCACGTTTAAATAGATTGTATATTTAGTGACCGTATCATATTATACAAATTCAAATATGTCAGTTGGAATGAATATTATCTAGACCAACCAATTTCACCCTTATTGTAGAGTGGAGTATTGGGGTTATATTTTTTTATTTTTTGAACTTTTGGATTTTGTCTCATAGGTAAAGATCTCTTTGATTTTATTCGTCTAGTGTTGTTTTTTGATCTTTGCGTTTTTCAATCCTCTTGAATTTTCCTATACCAAATAGCCATATGAGGTTTCGACACTTGTATATAAGGGAGATTCTTCTTTTTCATATGTGCAATTCCCCTCTGTCGGTAAGCATCTACTATCTCCTCAAATGAAGATTTCTCTAAGCTGATACTATTGCTTATACGCCCTTCCTCAGCTCCTTCCAGGATCCAACGAATAGCTAAGCTTTGTTGACGATCCCTGCCAACAATCGAGGGGACATCATAAGTCGTACCTGCTCTTTTTACTTTTTCAACTTCGCATATTGGCTTGAGATTTTCTACAGCCTTCACTTCGAGATGAGCGATGAAAAGTGTGATAAAAATGGCACGAACTCTCCTTCTTTTACCAGAGATCATGCGAAAGTTGACCAACTTCTTGATCAATTCTCTTTTCTCCCCCGAACATTTCCCAATATAGCTAAAAATGTCACAGTAATTGGAAGGAGCTTTCAATGATACAAATTCCAACAGAGATAGTTTAGAAGAGCCCTGACGAATTTTCTTTTTGATTTCTTCCACTTTCAGCTCTGTTAATGAAGACTCATTTTGATATATAGTCATTTCTCTGGCACTATCGTGACAACTCTTGTTCCCCTATTGACCTCTCAACTGGAGCAAGCGCCACTCCAGCGTCGTCAGTCTGACATGCATGATTTTTGCCCCGAATATTTTTGAACTCATTCGTCTTCACATAACTACTACTCATTGGATCAAGAGAAGAAGATCAGCAAGCAGTCTATATCTTACGACGAGATAGGGTTGACCAGGCGCTCCGTCCCCATTATAGAGACACACAAGGGATTGCCTATTTGGTTTCGTCACCTTCTCAATAACGAATGGAAAATTTATATGTAATCAAAACGGAACGTATTTCACGACGTCATCGGTTTGCGAACTTAAGACTGGAAGCCCCCCTCGCGGTACATAAACAAGTGCACATCGTGAAACCATCTGTTGCCTCAGTGATTTGCTTTATCACCAATGACAGAACTACATATACGGAGCCTGATAGCTAATTCCATTGCTATGAGCAAAGTCGGCGGGACCTGGTGGGAGTCTGAACCCTTCATCTAGGTATAAGGATACTAGTCATTTTGGGCCAAAAATCAATAGAGGGGCCCAAAGAATCAGATTAGTTAGCAGTTTTGTCAGTCGACAAAAGCTACTAATTCTCTTGGGCCGCACTAGCGCACCTAACCCTCGGGGGGGGGGGGGGGGGGGGGGAAGCGACAAGACAAACCCGATAGGGTTGACCTTTACCTCCCTACCTATAAGAAGCGATTGAATGCTCGACCGATAGGGATCTGCTTTTTCCGGTAGGGATAGGAGGAGATGCTACTCGTGCTGGTGAATTGATAGGTTAACTTTCAGCCTAACCTCTCAGGTAAGTGAAGTGGAAGGCTTCGCGACTAGGCCGGATCAACCCTCGTGACTAGGGCTGAGCACTGGACCGGACCCGGATGCTCTCTGGGGTCCGGATCGAAGACCAGACCAGTCAGATTCTGTTCGAACCGAACCCGGACTGGGTTTTTTATATTAATATTTGGGTTTTGAATCAAGTTCGGACCGGACCGCAACATGGACCCACCCTGGAGTCCGGACCGATTTCTGCTCTCCCCTACTAGTGACCTACATTGTTGCCTTCCTGGCATCTAGGGATGCAAATGGATCTTTTCGAATATGGTATAACTTGTATCCGAATTCGAATCCGAATTCCAAATAAGCATACCAAATCCGAATCCGAATTCAATTTTTTTATAGCTCACCAATTTCATATCCGAATTTGAGAACTATCTGAATTCGAATTCGGATAATGTTTAAATTCCTATAACATATTATTATATATATTTTGTTGTATAATCTAAAATCATTTGAAAATTGTTTTAAGAGAATTATATTATAATTTATTTTTGCATTTCTATTATGTTTATATTTACATAGGAAATAACTTTGTTTTTTTATTAACTCACAATACAAGTATTAATAACCACATATATTGGATGATAAAATTGGTATTTTCGGATATTCGGATATGGTTTGACCTATATCCGAATTTGTATCCGAAATTGAAAACGGTAAAATATTTTAAACCAATTTCAATTCCAAATTATATTCGGTAAAAAAATATTTACCAAATACCAACCAAATTGTAATTTTCGAATCGGATACTCGGATAATCGGTTACCATTTGCATCCCTACTGGCATCACCCGAGCTAGAGATGGCGTTGAGAGAACAATAAGTTTCAACTTTTGTATCTAAAATGACTTTTTTATTAAAAAGTCTAAAAGTTCATAACTATCAATGATTTCCATCTCTCGTGCTTTTTGATCCAAAAATAACAATTCAAGACAAATAATTGGGACCTTGTAAAGTTATTGGATAATGTCGTCCTCCCGTAGTCCTGTCATTCTGTGTGCTGTTGACATTTCTTTCGTTAATTAATACTCAATACCCATCTTACTGATAAAAAAGAATTGTCGAACTTATTGGAGCAGAACTAGGAAGACAAGTTTTGAACTCGTACATCGGAACAGAATCTATAACCTCCCAAAATAGTGAAAAACTTAAAACACAAGTATCACAAAGATTAAGACCCGTGAGGGACGTTACTCATAAAATATTCAATATGCACCATAATACAACAGAGTTTGTCAAAGGATGTGACTACATTAGAGTACATGAAAAAGTAAATACAATCAGTCATAAAATCTAGGAAAGTACAGAAAGATGATCCGATCTCAGAGTACCCTCGTCCTCGGTCACCACCCGTCAGAACCTATTGCGGTTCTGAAATGCAATAAAATGACAATGCCTTAGTTTCATAAGGAAATCATGTATATCAAACTCACCTATATGCATGTTAAAGTACAATGAAATAACTTATCATACTAGTGTCACATGACATGATATAATGCAATAAAACATTCCCTCCAAGGATAAAATACGGATATTTGCCCCACAATCCATCATCGGGTCATCCCGTAGGAACCTACCACAAACACATACGGTATTACGAAAATAACGCACCACACACACGGCTACACTAAATCATGGGGTTCGGTGAGGGGCGTCCGTACGTCCGTGTCAGTAGAATTAGGTGAATCTCGATGTCAACACCTCACCGACGAAGTCGTTGCTTAGGTCGATCCATCTCACATGGTTGTGCCACAGAAAGGCTACCTGCCGAAAAACATCGTCGGACAGTCATTGCCACCATCAAGGTAACGCGGAGCAATCCTCACCTGGTTGTCTCTCAACACAAGTTACCAACACCGCCGCCATCTAGGTCGCACGGGTCACAAACATCGCCATCAATGTCAGACGAAGGTATATGTCGCCCACATGTCGGCCAATCGACTCATCTGGACCGAAGTTCCCAAGGTCATCTCACTCCGGAGAGACATGCAACATCGTGCATTGGGATCCGTGATCCCTCAGGTCTACTACTCTAGAGTGACTAAATAAAAATGCAATATGTCACATGAAAAGCAATAAAACTCAACGATGGTATGTGCAACTAAAACCATCAGCTTTGTACCTCCGTCCAGAAGTCCGTTTAGAAATTCGTCAAGAAATTCGTCCAGAAATTCCATGTAGAAGTCTGTTTTGAACTCCGTCCAGAAATTCCATCCAGAAGTCCGTTCTGAAATCTGTTTTGTACTCCGTCCAGAAATTCTGTCACAGAAATTCGTCCAAAAATTCCATCCAAAAATCCGTTTAGAACTCCGTCCAGAAATTCTGTCCCAGAAGTCCATCCAATCTAGAAGTGTTGTTCCTCCATTCCAGAAGTGTTGTCCCTTCATTCTAACACTCCACGCAAAACCCGCCCACCATTGCACGGACTGTCAGCTAGCCTGACGTCCAGTAGGGACCGACCACTGTGACGGGCCACCGGCTATAGCTCGTCGCCTGAAAGGCCCTGACCGACCGACAACGAGACACCTTCTCACAGCTTATGTGAGTTAAAATGTAAACTTGACATACATTTCTTGCCGGACGGAGCTCGCCAGAGATCGCTCGACGTCGCGTCCAACTACAACCCAAACGCCTAACTCCTCACGTTGAAATCCACGCGCCTCAAGGCCACAATCATGCTGTCCTTCCTCCGTCGCCGGTCAGTTGAGCTGAGGGAGAGAGATGGAGAATTGGTGTGAGAATGGAAGAAGAAGAAGAGTGGAGGAAGAAGTGTGGTTTGCTTTTAAAACAAACCTCCCCTCAACCTAGGGTAGCTCAGTATATGCCTCCAACACCATCATCTTACCTCCCCTCACCTCAAGCACATCCACCCATACCTCCGGGATTAGCACCTAAATCAAGTTTTGGGATTTAACAGAATCTGTTAGATTCTGAAAAAAATATAAAAGGTTGATCCATTTGCTGATGTTCTTGTATTATTCTTTTACTTGTGCTGGAATTTACAATATTTATCTTATTTGCGAAGACATGATGGTGATATTTGAAGGCAAAACACGCATCAACATTAAGTCTATAACATACTTTGAACTCAGATACGACACGAGCACTATAAATGCAAATCTTGTTTCAAAAGTCCAAAATGCTCAAATCCAACCACTAGAGATCCATTTTTCTCCAAATCGTCACATATAATTGCAGCTTACATACCAAAACGTTGTTTTATTACTCGCAAAAAGATAATTCTCTTCAGTGATACAACCACAAATCTACACTCACAACCACATCATACAGATTTGTAGGTGTACATTCAAGAGAATATCAGCCAAACCTAAACAAACAAACCACCACACTTTGCTCGTCTTGGTCGAGCTTTGTCTCATAAAAACACTAAAAGGCGACTACGTTGACAGCTTTAACCAACAGGTGTAGTAGGAGCAATCCGGGAAAAAATGTTTGATTTCGCCTGGTAGAGTTTGCAACTTCAATTGCCAAAGTTCAGCATCCATGAGCCTGATATTTAACATGAATCAGTAATCATCCGAATGGATATGGGAACAACACAGTCAGAAACAAGATGTAAGGTGCCATCAGTGCTTTTGCAAAAGTCATTTGCTTGTATTTGAATAACTCAAGCATGTAAATGGTCATTCCTAGGACCCAACTACTGTTTCTGATTTGGCTATGCCAGCAAGAAAAAAAGTAGTCAATCGGAGAAAAACAAGGAAGATCAGAAAGTACAACTTAATGAAAAGCATGACATGCGTCGGAAGCTTGCATCGAGATATATCTGTATAGAAGCGGTATACAAAAAAATTACCTCCTCCGGTTATCTATCAGTGCTGTAATAACCTAATCTAAACACTAAAATTAAACTAAACTAAACCTAACTTACCCTAATTAATTATGTTAATGAAGAGGTGAGGAGATAAGGATGGGAAGATGAGGTGGCTTGCTTTGGTTGGTAGATTTGGAGGTGGTTAACTAAAGGTGATATATATAGTAAAGATAAGGTTAAGCTGAAAACGTTTTGCTTCATTGTTTGGATTATCAGAGAGTGAGAGAGAGATTTCTTTGGAGAAGGAGAAGAAGTAAAGAAGAAGAAGAGGAGGAGAAGAAGAAGAGAAGAAGAAGAGAAGAGGTTGCCAAAGCTTGGGAGGCTTCTTCACTCGACCAAAAGGTATACCAAGTCTTCATATTAACTCCCCAAGAGGTGTGGGAGTGTAGAGGACGGCGTTGGTGTCGTTTCTCCGGTGAAAACCCTACTGGACGGAGGTTGAAGACGACCTGTTCGGTCGACCGATTGAGGGTTCGGTCGACCGAACGACGCCTAAATGATGCCTGTCCAGTGGGAAGATGTATTGTTCGGTCGACCGGTATATGGGTCGGTCGACCGATATTTATAAATATTAACTTACTGCCCGAAAACGGTCGAACGATGTCTGTGTGACGGTCGACCGTTTATGCCAAATTTCGCGGGAAAGAAAGGGTTACATTAGCCGGTCGACCAGTGTTGTTTCGGTCGACCGAACCCAGTAGATAGGTTAGACAGACCTTCGGCCGACCGAGTGTGTGTCTCGGTCGATCGAACTGCGCAAAGTCGGTCAGAGCGTTGACCATCTAAACGGTCGACCGCTCATTCTGATTCGGTCGACCGACCGCGTGCAGTTTTCCTGCAGTGATGTGCCTGTAGATCGGTCGACCGGAAGGTAGGTTTCGGTCGACCGAATGCTGTAGGCAGGATTCAGGCAGTTTTCCTTATCGGTGGAACGGACCCTGGTTTGACCGATTGGATATATATTTATATAAAATTGTATAGCGTAGACCATCCAAACGGTCGACCGCTAGATGACTTTTGTTCGACCGATTGGTCGGTAATTCGGTTGGCGTGGTTCGACCGGTAGACTTGTTTGTACAGTACCGTGTACTGTGTGGGGGACCGGTCGACCGGTGTGCTTTTAGCGGTCGACTGATCTGCCGCAGGTTGGTGGATTTATCCACACGCGATCCGTTGAGTATAGGTCGACTACCGGCTCCGAGGCAACGGTTGATTACCGGCTTTGAGAGCTACGGATTTCACCTTCGACGAAGGCGTATTATTGTATTACTGTTGCCTCTCTTACCGAGCGGGGTGTGAGGGATGTGTGTCGTAAACCTTGGGCAGTTTGCGAGGGTTTAGCGGTAGGCCGAGGATGTTCCGGCAGGGTGCGCGCTTGACGGCTCTTGGGGGAGCAACGGCTGTCGTCTGACCCGAGTTGTGTATTCGAAGGGTTGACTCGCTCCTGGGGTGGCGGCGTGTACCGGGGGTTCCTTCCTGCACTTTTGGGGAGCAGTGGTGTCGACTGACCCTTGTGAGGCAGCGGTGGACTGACTTGACCCTAGTGACAGGAGTGGTTCAGTGCCGCGGAGGCGGTGAGAGCATTATTGTGGGTCCGAGGTGGATGATCATGTGCATTGTATTGCATTGTCTTTAATTCCTTTTTATATTTTTAGGAGGCTTGGTATACGGGATTCCTGCAGGGAACTCAGGTATGTTTGTTTGTTTTCATTTCAGGTAACGAGTAGCATTAGAGTCAGGTGGTGACCGAGGAGAGTGCCCCCGAGATCAGATCCTGTTCTCTTTTATATCTTCTTTTGTTTGAGGTAGTGATTACATGTATATTCACTTTTGTCGTAATCACAGTTGACTCATTTATATAGTTTGACTTCCACGTGGGTCTGTATCTTATATATTTTATATATATATTGGTTTGTTTTCCCGTGACGTGCCCTGTGTTGACCGTTGACGGTCTTTATTATTGTTTAAATTTTCCACTGTTTTCGAGTACGTTACAAGTACCTTCTACGTTTCGTAACTGGTGAACTACTCTGACATTGCTGCTGATCTTCGAAGTTATAACATATGTCAGGCACGAACACAGAGTCTTCTACTAACTGCCGGCGCAAATTTTTTGGCCAATTGAATCCAGAAGCTGTAGGTGGAGATGGCATCTCAGGGACTGTCCAGGGAACCTCTGGAACTTGATAGTGTAGGTCATTCTCCATTTCTTCGTCTGCAGAAGAGCATACTGGAGAGTTTTCCAAACTGCCTAGCTTTCCACTGTCAGGCTGCACGCATCAATATAACAACTTTACACAAAATTATCGGCAGATGACATCATAGCAGCGATGCAAAGGAATAAATTCAGAACCATTGGTGATTCTAAGATTCAAATGAGTTCGCAACAATAAATGAAGGTGTAATTTTTACAACAGAAAACAAAGAAAAATACAAACCTTACCAAAATAATACACAATTGTGGAATTTGGTCGATCCACCACCTAAACACTTAAATGGAAGATAATTGATCCAACTCTCTTATTTATGTCCATAAAACTTTCGTCTAGAGCAACGTGAGTCTGTTTTCCCAACAACAATGACATAAACTATGATAGTATTTTCCTGAAGTATCCCAACAATCACCAAATCCTTGCATGCTGGCTAATTTTTCATGATAGAAAGTTTCGTACTTCATCCTCCTTTGCGATAATGAAGCTCTCCCCACAAACACCACTATTGCTGGATACATGCTAATCAACACAAAATGCACCAACAACAAAAACATGTGTTTGCACGTTTGCAGGGACTAAACAATAATATGGCAGATCTGGTAGCATCTCTCAATGGATCAACAAAAAAAACCCCACAGGGTGACACTATACCTTTGATGATCCGTGCTCGATGAAACCATAATTTTGGTTGAAATTTGAAAAATCAAAGAAATCATCCGGTGACCAATCATATGTGTTTCCATTTAGCGAAGTCCCAAGGAAAGAAACTTCAGCTGTAGGTAGACGTTCATTTTGATCGTCACGATTGGGAATTACTTGATATGTGTCATTCGAAGAAGGTATAGAGAAATCCATTTTGTGCATTTGTGAAATTGGAGATTCTATATGTTTAATTGCAGGACTGGATGGCTCTTCTGTCGAGGGAATTGGTTCACATGGTTCAGGGCCAATCCTCACTCCAGTTAGCAGAAATCTCTGGTGAGCCGAAACAAGAGAATTGACGGAGTGAATGGCAGTGTCACACTTTCTACATAGCAAAGCCCTGTCCTCCAAGCAAAAGAAATATCCAGACGCCTCCTGAACATAAAACGAGATCCAAGTAAGCACATGCTATACATTTTTGTTAATAAATGTGTACTAACCGAAAAAATCAGAACATAACAAATATGAACATATTCCGGAATGAAAAATGTTTTCAGCTGAACCATAAATAATCGGGAAAACATGTCAAAACAAAGAACAGGAGCATCAGGATCAAAAAATTTCTTCAATTAAACTCTCCACAGACAAAATCAATGGCTACAAAAAAATCTAAAATATAACCATACTAGTAAATTTCACAATATTGACTTTATACGTAATTTCCATTGCTAATGTGAGCGTCTGAGTTCTACAATCTGTTTTCAAGGTTAATCACATATAATTTAAAAAGAACGAAAAAGAATCAACACTAACACAACCACTCTTACAAAAAGATTCGAACTTTACGACAATTTCCTTAAAAGATCTAACTTTGGGGGAGAAAGGAGAAGGAAAGCGAACCTTGCAGATGTCGCACTTGGGGACCTGCGAGGCTGAGCCGGTGAGAGGGACCCGGAGGTGCTTCCCGGCAAGCTTGTTGGCGGCGTGGACCTTCTCGTCGCAGGGGAGGCAGAGCGCCGCCTCGTCGGCGCAGCATAGCACCTTCGCCTCCGCCCTCTCGCAGGCGTTGCACTGCAGCTTCATCCTGGGTTCGCTCTCGTGCTTAGGAAGTCCAATTCGAGGAAGATTTTGGGTTTGGGTTTGGGTCTGTTTGGGTGTTGGAGTTCTGTTTGTTTTGTTTTGTTTTGTTTGTGGTCGAGAGATTGGTCAGAGAATGCTTTAAAAGGGGAGGAGGGAGAAAAGGACCGGAGAAGACACCGGTGCTGTCGTGCTGATATTCTGGATTACATACTTGCAGTTTAGTCCTTTAATTTCTTGAATTGACGTCAAAGGACGTATTTTATAGTTGGAAAAAAAAATTAACTAGTCTGAAACATCGTAAGATTAGAGATAGGAATCGAAGATGAAGGTTAATCTTACAAGAAACACTCTCTCTCTATGAAGATTTCGAATCCAACGCAAAATTTGTAGAAGGGATTTTACATATTCAATATGAAGCCGCTACCAGTAGACTGCATTAAAACATGGAAGATATTTGCATGGTCGATTTATGTACATTCACTGTGTTAATTTCTTTTGACTACCGTTGGTATAATCTTAGCTTATGTTGGACATTTTGCACCTCTAAGTTCTATCAATTTAATTAATCTTAGATGGTGAAATATAATTTTAATTAGTAAGCTAAAAGATACTAATTATCATTTAAGGTGAGGTGTTATCCCTTGCACTAGTGAAAAATTATGAATGAGAGATAAAAATAATCACTAACTTTACTGCTTAAGAGCGTCATATATTTTGGAATTGGAGATACTGGACGGAATCATATGACTAACAATGCCACTGAAAAGTCGTTTCCTTAATTATCATTCCCTTAATTACCACCAGTCCAACCCACCTAAAACCACAAAAAGCGTTAACGTGAAACTTTAATCTCCGACTTCAGCCAATAGCAAAGATTCCGTCGGCTGTCAAGCTTCAAATATCCATTAATTCCTCTTCTCCAAGTAAAGTCTTAGAAAAATGCTTCCCCTAACGTGTCTCCATGTGAGACACAATTGGCATAAGCTAGGGAAGTGAGCAAATTAAGCAGAAGAAACTTCTGGTCACTAACCAACATGCTAGAAATTCCGGTTCAGATTCGTGCTACATCGCAACTGATATCACGATACAAAGACTGAGTGCGACAGGGAGTGAAGTGACGTAATTATCAAAAAACAAAAACAGGGAGTGAAGTGACATCAGACTTACTTATTCGCCATGCATGCATGTATAGTGTACTGCAGACTCACCCAAGTCGTGTCTACTTGGAATTGGAAGTAAAAGTAAAAGTAAAAGTATATGGTGGCACAATTTGGACTTAAGCAGCGTTCGAGCAGTTCCTGCATTTTTGTATTTGTACTGATTTTCTGTCTCAATTATGTCAGCTTTCTTTTTCGTTACGTCAGTTCAAACCAACCTCCTAAACTTTTATTAACCACATCCAGAAACAACTCAAACGCCCTACATTATCTTCCCTCTACGTCATTTGGAGATCAATTCTAGGTAAAACATAAAAAAGTTGTCAATTTTTTTAAAAAAATATAAACAAATAAAAAATATGTTTTCATTTTTTTTTTTGAAAAAACGATTTTAAATAATTTTTGAAAACAATAAATCTAAAGCAAAAAAAAAACAAAAAAAAATTCACCCCGGGGGACCACGTTGCCCCTCGGATTGGGCACCCGGGCGGATACTTGCCCAAAAATCCGCCCTGGCGGATCCCGCCTGGATCCACCCTCCCATTAAGGGAGGGCATTTCGAGCACCCAACCCGAGCGCCCGAAAAAGACCACCCTTAACGGTTGGTCTAAGTTCGATAGCAATTGGAATATTCCAGATCACTTTGAATATCTACTTTCTTGCATCTCTTCGGTTTATTAATCAAACGAGGATCTACATTTTTAAAAAAGCAAAATTAGTCCTTAACATTTATATGTCTCGTGCAACCACGGTCGAATTGGGATATATTTAGAAGAAATTGTAGATTTTTAAAGGTGTATACAAGTAAAATTTGTAAGATCTAAGATGCACAGTACAAATACAGAAAATGCAGATGCACGAGACTAATTATGACCGGGACAAGATGTACGAAACCAATCCATCCAATTAAATATTATTATTTTCAAGGGGAACATTTTAAAAATAGGTTGGCCCTTGAAGAGAGTCAGTTATGGGAAATCTGATTATGGATGTTAGGGTCAAGTTCTAATGCGTGGATGACTTATTTTATTTAATTTAAACTTCTTATAATCTCATCATTGGATCTCATTTATAGATATTAAACTAAATCTACGTTTGCGCATGCTTACGTAGTTTACGTGCGATTAGAAATTCTAACGAAAATAGAGTTTATTAAACTTCACAGAAGTACACCAAGATTTATGCATGGGAACAACCAGGCAAGAGTGGCATCTGTGGTTTGTCACTCTCCAAGCAGGAAGAGAATCTGATTCGGACTGGATGAGTTACGTAGGTGCTAAATCTGCCACGATTGGTCAAGAAAATATCTAAAACCCGCCACACGTCGGCCACTAGATCATATCCAGCTTGTAATTGCCCAGACCACCTCAACAAATATCAGATATTCAGACATGAGGATTTTGGGTAGATGAGAAGGCTCGACAGGATTTATTCTCTACATTGATACCAAAAATGGCAAAATACCAAGAAAACACTAGTCCATGACCTACATGTACACAGTAACACAGGTATGGGTTGATACTTATCAAATTTTCAGTTTCTTATCTACATTGATACCATGTAAATTCAATTATGTTTAGTCAAACACCAAGTGAATACGAATTTATCATAAAGTAGTTTATAGTTTGTTATGGGTCCACGTCCCAACTCCCAATACATACGATGTGCCTGATATATAATAGAAATTTTTTTACGTTCGAAGTTCCTTACTTCCTTTCTGCGAAAACTTCAACCTTTTCCCCTTCATGTTAGGAATAGGATATGGTTATGTTTTTCGTCTTATTAATCTTCTCCCAATGGCATAACAATTTAGCGTTCAAATCAGTTCCATTATACCATATTACCATGCATGCACGTATGTGCCCCCAAGTCAACATCTTCGCGTGGGAGCAAACGAAGAACCTAATAAAACAGAAATATTTAATGATCCTATATACTAGTCCTTATTTCGATAATTTACGTACAATGAACCATAGGACGGCAAATGTGCAATAAGTTGGGTGGGTTCTAGGCTCTAATAGTTCAATTCACGTGTGTTGTAGAAGGTTTCACGTGAGAACGTGATCAGATGCATGCAATATGCTGGACCATTTATTATTATAAGTACTTATACCCTAAATTATTTCCCAGTCGCTTTTAAGACGGTTTTTCATTGCAAAACAAAAGCAAATGTATTTAATCGCTGAATGTTTACTTTCTCATGCCCGAAACAAACGGCACACTAATTTTTTCTATCCAAATTGCGTCAACTTCGTGAAGGCGTGGAGCCGTGTTCCCATGCTACAGGCCCACAGACAAGCATACAATTGAACAAGGATAAGAGTAAGCACCTAGCAAAAATCGAACATCATGAAAATATCCTAAAATTCATACAAATAAACATGTTGCATGAGAAACCAGTTATTTTGTAGATATATTAATTTTCGTATACAGTGTATAGGGGTTCTTCTCATGGTCCTCTCCGAGTAGTATGTATATAAAAATCGAACAAATTTTAAATTGAGAAAAAAATTCTTTTGGAGAAAGGTTGAGAAGAGTTAATTTTCTGAGTTACTATTCATCGTCGGAAAACTACTTAAATCATCCCAACCAATTACCATTTTGGCTTTCAGTCATTTCCACTTATATAACTCTTCATTTCACTCTTCTAACATCACTCTCTCTTCATATTACACTCATGTTCACCCAAAAACATGTCTCGGAGACTCGGAAAAGAGTCAGCGGACACCCCGGTCTACTTGAATCTGGTAAAATGTCTTTTTTAGTTTTTGTATATTTTAAAAAAATCTTGTAAAATGCCAACTCGGGGGTGCCCGCCGGAGCCACCTTTTCAACAAAAAATAATAATTATAATTTGTGATAAATGCTAAATAAATTAATTATTAAGTTAATAATTAGTTAAATTAGTTTAGTAATTAGTTAAATTAGTTAAATTGATTAATTATTATAATTAGTTTAATGATCAATTTGTAAATCCATTAACAAAATTTTATTTCTAAAATTGAATTAATAGTCATCGGGTTACCGTGGAGAAAAAGGGAAAATTCTCATACGTGTTATACATAGTTTAGCAGATGAGTCAGGTCCCCGTCATCCACGTAGACGAGGTATTTCTGCTTCAGTTAGGAGAGAGATATTTTACGTTGTCGTCAGACACCTGAGGATTCTTTCGACGACGAGGATGATTCAGATGAGGTGGGGAGTCACGAAGAGATTGACAATAGGGGTCAGTATGACTTGGAGCCGCAAGAGGAGGCAAGACAAGAATATGGTTATGACTTGGAGCCACAGGAGGAGGCGAGACAGTAGTATGGTCGAGGACAGGGGCGACATTATAGTCCTTCGGCTGAGTTGGTCATAGAGAAGGGTCGAGGTGACCGGTTTGTGACCGGTGATTCGAGTTCGTGCAATGTAGACGCCCGAGCTCAGAAGAAGAAGATGGTTGAGGACGATTCTTGGATCGTGATGGGTATGATATCCGGTGGTCCTCTAGATGGCAACGTCATTCCGAGTTTTGGAGGACACATCGCTAGACGTATTTGGGAGGGCGAGGATCAGAAGGTTCATAATCGGCACAGAGCTTGTACGACATTGCAGGCTTGGCGTTCAGTGATGACTGATGATATGACAACGACTATTAATGATAGTGGATTGGGTCACTTGCCGTACAACATGTTCTCTTGTCTTGACATGTCGTTGATTTCGGCATTTGTGAAGCGATGACAGCCTGACACCAACACTTTCCACATGCCTTTTGGAGAGATGTATGTATGATGTCTTTCAGATTCTGTGCATTCCTGTTGAGGGTCGTATGGTCAGTGCTCAAGCACCGACGTCTGAGCTGAAGATGTATGTATCAGAGTTGCTCAGGGTCAGTCTCGATGGTCTTGGGCGGGATAACTCATTATGGAGTGACAGTGGTGTTAGCAACAATGCTGTGGACGACTGTTGCAGACGGGGACGACCACCATGAACTGAGGATACGCAGATGACTGCCTACCTATTCTTACTGCTAGGCTGCGTCTTATTTGTCGACAAAAGCGGTTGCAGAGTCAGACTACGCGACATATTAAAGGCGAGTGACCAAGATACCGTTGGTCAGTACTCATGGGGGTCGGCGAAGTTGGCATATATGTATCGCCAGTTTGGGATAGCAAGTCGTGCTGATTGGTCTGGCATTACGGGTTGTCTTATGCTGCTGCTGCCTTGGATATACGAGTATTTTCCTGCTTTCCACCTGCATCAGGAGCGGAAGATCGTTGAGGATGGTCATCCTCATTCGCATATGTGGGCTGTCTGGACCAAGGATAAGAGCGAGGGACGACTCCTTTCCATTCGTAGACGGCTAGATCAGATGACTGCATCGTAGGTATAAAATTTATATATCATTCACGTTTATTTAAATTTCAAGTTTATTATTATTAACGTATAAACGTTTAGGTGGAGTGGTTGCCGTATGGTCCTCAGCCCGTTGTAACATAATCCGTCTGTGAATCAGAAAGCATGACTCTCCTTCACTTTTCACGCCTAAAACTCTCTGCAAACTGCTTGTTCTTGCCGAATACGTGGTATGCGTAGTTGTACACGTCTTTGTTGATATGCCAAGTGCAAAGTAAATGAGCAGACTGAGGAAAAACCTCTGCCACTGGTCGCATCAAACCTAACTCCCGGTCCGTTATTATTGCAGTCGGACTAACAGTATCCAATAACATATCTCGCAACCTCTTCAACACCCACCGGTAACTAGACTCGGTCTCATCCTTCAAAATTGCATAGCCGACAAGTAAATTCATGTTTATTGGAGTAACTCCAACCATCTCAAACAAAGACATCTTATACTTGTTCGTCTTATACGTCGAATCCATGCATATTACGAAAGGGTATGTGCGCAACAACTGAACTGACGTAGGATGTGCCAAAAAAAACTTGAGTGATGACAATAGTTTCTTCATCTGCCATAATCCAATGTAAGTACTTATACTGCACTGCCTGACTGAGAAACTATTGAGCGGGATTCCTGTCTTCAGATTTCAACATCCTCTTGTACTATCTGAAGTTATAAATGTATCTTTGATTTGGATTATCCTCCGAGAATTTCTCATTTACTGCCAACAAGATGTTACGTGGTTTCGTTTGTGCCTCAGTCACATCACAAACAATTTGTTTTGCCCTAGAACTAAGACCGCTGATCTGTCGGTGACCCTCTGGATAAACTGCAAGTCTGTGGTTGTGCAACCTTTTATTTTGTGTTATTTTTAATTATTTTAGGTTTCGTCGCTCGTGTACCAAAAAACGACTCATGACATGTGCGCGGTAGCTTGTTTTGAATTTTCATAAAGAATAAAGGAATTACTATTCGTCGCCGGAAACTACTTAAATCGTTCTAATAATTTTCATTTTGTCATTTACAATTTATTTAATACTTATTTCATCATGTCTCTTAAAATAAGGTTTCTGCCTACGTTTTTCTCATTTTTCTAGTACCAACACCACGAAAATGTATGGCGAAGTAAACTCAAAAAATAGGGTCGGGCGTTTGGGTAAAATGTCCCCCAATGGGGAGGCGTTTTACCTAGATGCCTACCCATGAGGGGGGCATTTTACCCAGATGCCACCTCATAGGGGGCGTTTTACCCAGACGCCTCCCCAATGGAGAGGACGTCTGTCTAAGATGCCCGTCAAAAAAATTTAAAAAAATATTAAATTTATACGATGTGTTATCTCAAATTATTTGAGGTTCCGTTGCAAGATTTCGGTGGTAACGGGTTGTACTACAATGAGTTTTTTGCAAGTGATGAAAATCCAAAAAATTCAAGATCCAACAATTTACAGTGAGACCTAGGGGTGTGCAAAAATCCGATCTGGGTTCCGGTTCGGATCTAGTTGAAAATTCAGTTCCGGTCCGATTTTTGTTTTTTTGTTTTTAAGGTAAAAATCCGGTTCTGAACCAGACCGAATCCAACCAGCCTGGTCCGATCTCCGGGCCAAACCAATTCGGTCTGGTCCGATATTCGGTCCGGATTGAATGCACACCCTTACCGTCCTGTCGTTGTGGTATTTGGTAAACTTCCCGACTTACAAAAAAACTCATTGTAATCCACCCTATTAATATCAAAAACTTGGAACGGAATCCAAAATAATTTGAGATAACACACCGTATGTTTTTTAAATTTTTTATTAAAAAAATAGGGGTGTCTAAGTGAGACGCCACCCCCATAGGGCAGACGTCTAAGCCAGACGCCTCCCTAATGGGGGTGGCGTCTTAGCAAGATGGTTGTCCCATGGGGGGGGGGGGGGGGGGGGGGGGGGGGGGGCTATGGCGAACGTCCTTAATTATTATTATTTATTTATTAAATAGAAGTTGGATATTTTACAAGATTCGAGTACACCGGGGCGTCCGTTGGTTCATTTGTTGGCCTCCGAAACATTGTTTTTTTATGATTATGAGAGGAAGAAAGAAGAGAGAGGGGTGATAGGAGAGTGAAATGTCGAGATATATGAGTAGAAATGAGATAATGACAAAATGATAATTCGCACGGACGATTTAATTAGTTTCCGACGACGAATAACAATTCGGAAGAATAACTCAGTAATTTAAACACCCAATATAAAATCTAATAAAATGCACGCTTAACATTCCAACAAACAGAGAATAGGCATGTAAAGTTTCTCAGTTTTATATATTCTTGCAAATGTCTTCCCAAGTTTCATTTTTTGCTGTTTTTATTTAATATTTTAAAAAGCCCTTCTATTTTCAATCATCGTCCCTAAACGATTCCTAATCGGAGCACATCTCGATAATCGGACCCATATAAAGACGGCAGTACCCGCTTTTTTCAAAAAAATCCCTCTTTTTTCCTCACTCTCAAGTCTCACCCGACGGAGAGAAGAGGCGACTCCCACTGATTCCGCCGTTTCTAGGGTTTCCTCCGGCGAATCGCATCCTTTTAGTGTCCCAATCTTCTATTTTTACAAGGTATAGTCCATTTCCCCCATCTTCGTTCTGCTTTCCCCTGTTTGCTTGATCCTAATCCGCGATTCGACGTGGAATCCGATGTTTCGCGTGATTTGCGTTATTTTTTAGGATTTCGAGTCGAAAATTGCGATTTTTAGTGTCAGATCTTGGGTATGGTTTTGTAGCTTCTGTATCTGGTGATTTGGGATTTGGAAGGGAAAAAACTTGTTTTGCTGGTTTTGGTGGTGTTTGCTTCCATTATGGGCCTTAGATTTTGAATGTCTTGGTGGTTGAGATTCTGTATTCTGTATTCAGTATTATTGATTCACCTTAGAGTTCTTTCCGATTCTGAAAGTTTCTTAAGAAATGGCATGTTTCTTTATCAATAGGAGTGGAACTGGTATTATCTAGGTTAGAGTTGAAAAACAAAGTAGATCCACGGACAACACGTCCGAAAACCCCCTTGTAATTTTCTTGTTGAGTTATCTGCGGCGCAGCTTTGCATAACCTGTTATGAATTTTTTGTTAAATTTAGTTGTAAGGCTTTTGTGTTACATGAGTGGAAAATGTGATCTGCACAAGATGTAAAGGACTGTGCCTATCGGTGTCGAGCCTATGTCTGTGACCTGTATTGAATCTCACAGCTATACTTTGCAGGGCTGAAACTAGTATAGGGCTATAGGCCGATGTTTGTTCATATGTCCAACCATGCACACAAATTAAAACTCGAGGTATATTTAGGCAACAAGAAAATGTCGTTTGTTTATTGTTGTTCTAATGGACATACGTTCCTGCAAGCTCCTTGTCGTTCCCACATCTCCTGTTTAAATGTCATGTCTTGCTCAAAGGAATAGGAATGGAAGATTATTAACTGAGATTTTAGTTCTCACTGCTTGAGCCAGGCAATAATTATTTTGCTCCTTGTGTTTTTATTTATACTCAAAACGTGTGGAACAATCAAAATGTGTGGAACAAAATGGGGATTAATGGTGGATTGCTTTTGGTTGTTCGTGAACAGAGCCTTATAGTCCGGAAGTCATAGACCTGTCATTGTGTACATAGTTGCTGAAATGAGGTGTAATGCCTGCTGGAGGGAACTGGAAGGCCGTGCAGTATCAACAACATGTGGACATCTGTTCTGTATCCAATATTCAATAGGAGATTTGCTGATATTTCATGTTTCTAGTTTTTATAGATTAGACTGTAGGGACTGAGGACGTGTGAAATATACATCTTTAACCCGTCTACAAAAGGTCCAGAAGATGCAAACAAGATCATTAGCAACGATGCTGCATGCCCAATATGTGATCAAGTGCTCTCCAAGAGGTATACTGTCTATGCTTTGGTTCTTATTTAGTTTTCGTATTAACTTTTATTTCCCAATTTCAGTCTAATGAAACCAGTGGACATTAATCCTGGTGAAGAATGGACAAGTGTGAGTCAATAATTGATGTTTTTTAGAAGTAAGCATTGTACATTTTTGTCATTGTTTAGAAACATTTTTTTCTGCTGCAGATGGCAATGGCTGGAATATCTCCCCAGATTTGTATCCTGTGCAATCTAGTTCCCTTGTTAATTTGTTGGCAGACGCATTCTCTTTCACCAAGCATTGCTGCTGCGAAATAATATCTGCATCTTAAGGGGCCATTGCAATTTAATAAGTTCCTGCTTTTTCATTATGATAAATGTAGATGCTGGACAAAACTAGAATTATTTAGTCTACCATATGGGATATAACTTAGGAGTTTTATACAAAATTGAAGTAATTATTTAGTATTCCTTACATGATGCTAAATAGTAATGAAGACAGCATATCATAGTGTGAAGTTCTTCATTGGGCAAAAGGAGCTGGAGATGCAATACAAAATGAATAAAATTGTTTCACAGTTCAGGCAGAAGAGCGAGTTGATGCAAGAGAAGTTCACTGAAAAGCTTGAACAAGTCCACACAGCATACCAAAAAATGGCCAAAAGGTGCCAGATGATGGAACAAGAGCTCGAAAGCTTGACAAAGGATAAGCAGGAACTCCAGGAAAAGTTTGCTGAGAAATCAAGGTATTTGGTAGATTCAAAGTTGTCTCTACTCTCTACTTTGCAAAGTTCAATTTTATAGGCACAGTAGGCAAAGTTTTCTTTTCCCATGAAAAGCAAGGAGTACTTTTATTATTTTTATTACTACTTTTTAACAGGCAAAAGCGAAAGCTTGATGAGATGTATGACCAACTGAGAAACGAATATGAATCAGTAAAGCGCTCAGCTATTCAACCTGCCAACAATTTCTTCCAAAGAGCTGAACCTGATTTGTTTGCATGCCCTCCTCAGATGATGGACAGAAATAACCCTTATAGGCAAGGTAATCATCACATAACCATTAAAGTATTAAACCATAAGGAGAAATTGGTACTCTGGCAAATGTGGAAAAATGCTTGCCTCATGATGACAATTCTTGGCCAGAACTGCAGTATTTCTTTAGTTTTCTGGCCAGGATTTGTTTGTCAATCACTTCAAAGATAGAGTGCTCCTACTTAGGTTCCTCCAAATATACTAGTTGATTTACTGGTCGCAGATCGGTCGGTTTTCACTCCTGAAACTCCAGGGCAACGAGAGAGCATGTGGCACCCTGCAATGCCGAAGAGTTCTAACTCGGGCCATTTTGATCTATCTGGGGGCTCTCCATTGAGACCTGCAGCAGAACCAGTTGATGCTACATTGAATAGAAGAAACATGCAAACAACGTTTGGAGCAGGCCGGATCAATCCATCAGCAGCTTTGCGAAATATTATATCACCACTCAAACGACCTCAGCAATCCCGCCAACGCCCTCATGTGTTCACGTAAGATTTAACCCATTCCAAACTGAATTTGCAATTCACAGTTAATCAACTCTAACTGTTTAAACCATGTTTCAGGTTATAAACCATGCTTGTGGAATAATCTCTCAATAATGTCTGGTGAGGAAGTTTCTCTTGTCTACTTCTACTGTATATATAGAAGAGAATTTATGATAGGAATTTTAGTTAAAATTTTCTTTCGGATGCTAAGAAAATCATGAATATCGACCGAATTTGTACTTCCCCCCAAAAAAACAATGTTCTGAAACACTACCTTTTGTTTTCCTCCAAAACACAATATCCTGATTGTGCATCGGAGTTGGTCCTTTCGCTAATAGGATGGGTGGTAGGACTCTTGTATGAATCACACCCCCGTGATTCGTAACGTGCTGATCCATACCCCCATATTTTTTATGGAGTCGGTAGTGATATAGTTTTAAACCGTGTTATTTTCCTCCAAAACACATCATCCAAAATAACTTGTGAACGTGTATTTCAGTTGGTCTTTGGACTTGGACCAATAGGACAAGTAGTGGGTTGTATGGTTGGTGCATGTTGATCCAAACGCCTCCATTCTTGAGAGTCGCTACTAATATCATGAGATAAATTTTGTTCGTAGGAAGGAATACATAAATTGGCCAATGAAGTTCCAGCCATTACAGACAAAATAACCATGTAGTTTTAAAAGAAAAACGCCGCCCAAGCCCAGATGGTTGCCTCAATTAGTCTTCCGAAGATGGTTGTGGCCCGATCTTGTTTTCGAAAAAACCAATCCAATCGGTCTATCGATATGAGTTGAATTAACGAAGCAAAGCCAATAAGGTCGTAGAAGCCAAATTTATTTGAAGTCGACCGACCTTGAGCACATACAGGAGGATAATAATACATCACACTCCCTTAGCACGTAGAAGGCAAACTACATTATACGAGTATACATAGCTATTAGGATTTACATTTAGCCCAATGAACTGGGTCCATTTTATGTACCACATTCATTCTCTTGTACTTTAATTTTAGTCCCATACTGTCCAATTATATTATTGTAACCCAAACCATTGATATAAATATAACCCACTTCAATCTCTTCAAAGCAGAGATTGAAGGTCATCTTTTCTTTTCAAGCTTCCTCTACAATTATTTCTCCCTTCAACATTCATGCTCTATTATGGTATCAAGAGCCATATCAGCCTAACAGCCCATATCTTTCTTTCTTTCTTCCCCACAAACCCACCCAAATACCTTCCAGCCCACCAGGCCCAACCACCACTTCTTGATTTTCTTCTCCCATTGGTTCTCGCCATAACCCACAGATCACCATCTCAAACGTTCGGAGAAAACACAAACAATATCCAACGTCTCCCCTCCACACACACATCACACTTATCCTTCACCATTCGATCAAATCAAACTCCTCATCCGATGGTTGCAAACGCTCCAGAAGTTCCTCTTCTCTGATTGGTCCCCATCCTCATCCCTGGATCCAAGATCCAACCCGTTGCACAAAAACACACTTCATCCAACGGTGCTATTCCACTCCAAGAAGCACACTCTATCCACCATCCGATTATCTCAAACCCAGATCCAACGACTCCCATCTCTAAGATAAAACCAAGAAAATCTTTCCAAACCCTATCTCTTCCGCCGCAACATCACTTTCTCTCCAACGAAAACCCTATCACCTTCCTACCAAAACCCATGACTCCGTCCATTTCCTCCACCTCCACCAACCAAGAGTCCTCCGGCGTGCTTCCACCACTAGCTATTCCCTCCACTCCATCTTTTTCTGTGCACATTCGCTTAGATCGCGACAACTACCACCTCTGGCGTTCCCAGATAGTTCCTCTTATTCGTGGCCATGATCTTTTTGGCTATCTTGACGGTTCTCTACCATGTCCCCCACCCTTCCTAACTTCGGTACCATCCACCTCACCAGCTACCAGCCCCACCACCGTAAACCCCGCCTTTAACCTATGGTGGAAACAAGACCAACTACTACTTGGATGGCTCTGTTCCACTCTAACAGAGTCTGTCATGTCTCACATAGTAGGATGTGAAACCACATCCGCTGTCTGGACCAGTCTTGAGCATCTTTATGCCTCCCACTCCAGATCTCGCATCTTGCAACTCCGGCTGCAACTTCAAACCATCAAGAAAGGTGCATCTTCCGTCACAGAATATCTCCAGCAAATGACGTCTCTCTCCAACAAACTCTCTGCCGTCGCCAATCCTGTCTCCGATGCAGACCTTGTGCTACATATCCTCTCGGGCCTTGGACCTGAATACGACTCCTTTGTCACCTCCATAACCACTCGACAAGATCCCTTATCCATTGAAGATCTCCACAGCATGCTTCTCTGTCACGAAACCCGTCTAGAGAAACACCACACCCCGGATCTATCCGTCAACAACGCCATCAAAGCATCTGACACTTCTCGTGCCAGCTCCGGACGTTCCAACAATCGCCCCAACAATCGCAACAACTCTGGACGCAATAACTCCCGCTTCCGCACTAACAACAACAATACCAACTCTTCTGTTCTAAATCTCGTATCCAGTGCCAGATATGTACAAAACTGGGCCACTCAGCTCTCCAATGCTACAAACGGTTTGATCTCTCTTTACAATCCCCTTCTAATCCCTCTGCTAATATGGCTTCTGCCTGTCATGAAGTAAGTGATGCTTGGTACCCTGACTCGGGCGCAACACATCACTTAACAAATGACACTGGTAGTTTCCATGACTCGCAAGAATATGTTGGATCCGATATGATCCAAACAGCAAATGGCACAGGTTTGCCTATTCTTCGCACTGGATCTCTCACTTTTCCCTCTTCTGTTAAAACCTTACGTATGCATAATGTTTTCTTTGTTCCATCCATTACACGTAAACTATTAAGTGTTGCTAAATTTACTGCTGACAACAATGTTTATTTTGAGTTCTTTCCAAATTATTGTCTTGTCAAGGATCTCTCCTTGGGGCAGGTCCTTCTCAGAGGACAACTTGAGCACGGTCTATATCGACAACATCTCTCCGGACTCTGGCCTGTTTCAATCTGGCATCAGCTTCTGGGACATCCATCTACGCGAGTAGCTCAAACTATTCTTCATCGTCATGGTTTGCCCGTTTCAGGCTCTAAAACTATGCATACTTGTCATACTTGTCCTCAAATAAAGAACATCAAACTACCATTTCATTCTTCTAATAATCATACTACTGCTCCTCTTCAATTAATTCATGCTGATGTTTGGGGTCCTGCACCCACTATTTCGTCTACCGGAAAACGTTTTTATATCAGCTTTCTAGATGATTTCTCTCGTTACACTTGGCTTTTTCCTATCTCATGCAAATCTGAAGTTTTTTCAATCTTTCAACGTTTCAAACTACAAGTTGAAATTTTTTTTTCTTGTAAAATTATTAACTTTCAAAGCTATTGGGGAGGAGAATTTCGTAATGTTTCCCGTTTTTTATCTGATCATGGCATCAATCATAGAATTATTTGTCCTCATACTCATGAACAAAATGGATCAATTGAGCGCAAACATCGTCACATAGTTGATACTGGTTTATCCTTGCTTAAGCATTCTAGTGTTCCTAATAAATTTTGGGATGATGCGTTTCTTTCTTCGGTCTTTTTAATCAAAAGACTTCCCACTCCTATACTTAACAATATCTCTCCATTTGAAAAGCTTTTTCGAAAACCACCAGACTATTCCATTTTAAAAGTCTTTGGTTGCACGTGTTTTCCTTATCTAAGGCCCTATAGGTCCAACAAACTCCAAGCCCGATCTACTGCTTGTGTGTTTTTGGGCTACAGTGTCAATCACAAAGGGTATAAATGCTATGATTTAGAAAACTCTAAAACATATATTTCTCGACATGTGGTATTTGATGAAAATTCATTTCCTTGTGCTAAGGCTATGCCTGTTGAGGTATCTGGTAGTCACACTTACACCTCTGCCATACCCCAACCACATGTTTCTGACATAGCATCCCCACAGCATATCTTGACAGCTCCTAACAATTCTTCCCCTCCACAGTCACCTCCAACTTCAGAAACACCACCAACCACATTCCCGTTACCCTCTACAACACCTACTAGCCCTCACATTTCTCCTGATACTACCAACTCTCAAATTGATCAACAAACCATCTCTCACCACATGACCACCCGAACAAAAGATCACACCCGCAGACCAAAAGATTTTCCTGGTTTCAAAACATTCAACACTACCAAACATCCTCCACCCACTTCCCTTTCTGACACAACACCCTCGAATTTTTCTAATGCTGTCAAAAATGCTAAGTGGAGGGCGGCTATGGATGATGAGTTTAAAGCACTGACTTTCAACAAAACTTGGTCACTTGTTCCTGTTTCCTCTAGTAAAAACTTGGTTGGTTGCAAATGGGTTTATCGTATAAAACGAAATCCAGATGGTTCTGTTCTAAAATACAAGGCACGTTTAGTTGCTAAGGGGTTCCATCAGGAAGCAGGTGTTGACTACGACGAAACTTTTAGTCCAGTTGTCAAACCTGTGACTATTCGTGTAGTTCTATCTCTCGCTATCTCCAAACACTGGCCTATTAGACAACTAGATGTTAATAATGCCTTCTTAAATGGTGATCTCCAAGAGGAAGTCTACATGACTCAACCTCAAGGATACACGAATCCTTCCTTCCCCCATCATGTTTGTAGACTTCACAAAGCAATCTACGGGCTCAAACAGGCTCCACGCGCTTGGTTCACCAAATTAGCAACTAAGCTTGGTGAACTTGGATTTCGCCCAAGCCTATCTGATACATCTATGTTCATTTTAAAAACAGGTCAACATTTACTGATCATCCTTATCTACGTTGATGATATTCTCATTACCGGCAGCTCTCCCCAACTTCTCTCTCAGGTTGTTTCAAACCTTAACTCTACTTTTTCCCTAAAAGATTTAGGTTCTATTCACTACTTTTTAGGAATAGAAGCCCACAAAACAAATTCAGGCATGTTTTTTAACCAGCAAAAATATATTTCTGATCTACTGCTTAAAACTAACATGCACAACGCTAAACCAATCAGCACCCCTTCTTGTCCGTCTACGAAATTGACACGCCACACTGGTTCACCAATGCATGATGTTTTTCTCTATAGAAGTACTGTTGGTGCCCTCCAGTATATAACCTTAACTAGACCTGATATCACATATTCTGTTAATCGTGTATGTCAGTTTATGCATAGTCCCAATGATGATCACTGGACTGCTGTCAAACGAATCCTACGATATTTAAAACACACTATTAACTATGGTCTAAATTATGTTTGTTCACCTACCACAAAGATAAGCCACTTGTCTGCATTCTCTGATGCAGATTGGGCTGGGGACTTAGACGACCGCCGCTCTACTTCTGGTTATTGTGTCTACCTTGGCTACAACTTAGTAGCCTGGAAATCAAAAAAACAAGCCACCGTTGCCAAGTCAAGCACCGAAGCAGAGTACAAAAGTCTGTCACATGCCACAGCTGAAGTAGTATGGATACAACAGCTACTCCGGGATCTGCATCTTCCATGTCTAAATCCTCCCACTTTATGGTGCGACAACATTGGAGCCACCTACCTTGCTGCTAATCCAGTCTTTCACGCTCGAACCAAACATGTGGAAATTGATTTCCACTTTGTTAGGGAAAAGGTCGCATCAAAGCAGCTTCATATACGTTTTATCTCCAGTAAAGACCAAACCGCTGATGTTTTTACAAAATCACTACCTTCCCCGCAGTTCAATCTTCTTCGTTCCAAGCTCACTGTTGTTCCCTCACTATTCGCTTGAGGGGGGATATTAGGATTTACATTTAGCCCAATGAACTGGGCCCATTTTATGTACCACATTCATTCTCTTGTACTTTAATTTTAGTCCCATACTGTCCAATTATATTATTGTAACCCAAACCATTGATATAAATATAACCCACTTCAATCTCTTCAAAGCAGAGATTGAAGGTCATCTTTTCTTTTCAAGCTTCCTCTACAATTATTTCTCCCTTCAACGTTCATGCTCTATTAATAGCATAACAGCAACAACCTCGAGCCGAGTCGTAAATGAGAACAGGGACAGACGGATACCCTCGTGCTGATTGCCAAAGCGTGCACTTAGGACTATAGTACGATACCTACCTTCATGTTGCAAAGTTTTAAAAGTTTTCTTCCAATTCCTAATTAATGTCATTTTTTAGTCCCAACTGGCCACTTATTATAGTTCTTACAGATGCACCGCTGGGTCATTAATAATCTTTTTTTATGGTAAGCATACATGAGTGCGTTCTGTCAGTAAATCTGGACCACATGGAATCTTGTTTATGCCAGTAAACAACCTTCTCAGCGATTACCAAAAAAAGCTTTATCAGCTCTGACATCTGCACTGTTGCAGATGTTATTTTTATAAGCGCAGAAGATTTGTTTTTTAAATTGATAAAAGGGTTAAGGGTGGATAATAGGGAATGAAGTTTCACAACTGAGGTTAATCACCTGAACATAGCCATCGCAACACCTACAGTTCTTATTCTCGCTTATAAAAAAAAATACATATTTCTTATTCTTCTTCTAAGGAGATGGAATAAATAATGTTAAGCTATGACAAATAAAGAACTACCGAGAAAATATGGGAAGAATGATGCGTTTGGAAGTGTTATTTTTAAGTCCTTAATGGACGGCATTTACAAATTTTGAATTTGTAAATGATGTTTGACTTGTATTTATTATGTTGAATAAACATATTGGTACTTTAAAATGAAAATTGAAAACGTTATATGATAACTATTGGCATCCGAATTTGAAATTGTATAGAAATCATAAAAAAACACAATACTATATCGAGCACGAGATCATGTTTGGAAGTAGGAACGTAATATTAGGATTTTGTACTAATTTGAATCTTCAAAGTTAAAAGAAGTCAGGCGGACTTCGAAATTCCACCTTACTGTAATTTGGTTTTTACAAATTTTATATAGATATAGAATTTCAAGATACTACAAAAAATTCAAATTCTAATGTGTTGTCAACCAAACATGACCTTTGCAAATATCACACTTAAATTCCAATTTCAAGTGAAAATCATGTTTAAGTGACATTCAGACACACACTAAGAAATTTTGCATGTATTAATGTCTTTCAAAATTGTAATGGGAAAACCCACCTAAATATTATACATGTCATTTAGATGAATAAGTACTATGAATGGTTTTGCCATTTCTCTACCAAATAAAAGTTTACTTGATTTTGTTCATGAGTTGCACTATTCATTAAACTAAAACAATAATTTTTGTCATGGTTTACAGGAACAACTACTAAACACTTGTTAAAGAATATTACCAAACAAAGGTGAGTTCACCTTTATGGATATTTTGTTCACAATTAACTAATATAAACTAAAAAAAAACCAGTTCAATAATGACGACTGCACCTGCAAATGTAAAACGTCATGTATAATTACCATATTGAACAAGAGCAGTCTCTTCTTAAACACCGATCAAACTAACTTTATATAGTTTATTTGGATATAGTACAAGTAAATGCGCATTATGCATTGTGAAATTAATCTGAAGGGACAATAAATCTTCATATCTTCACGGATTTATTTTTATCTACCCAAACATTTTTCAATGATGCTGACTTTCAAGTGTATCCATCTCTTTTTTTCAAGAAGTAGTTTTGCATTAATTAGATAGTAAAAAGGGAGAATAAAGTCAAAATTGGCGACATGGAACCATGGAAGGAAGGTTTTGTTGAGTCAAGTAGGACGGAATTGTTCGTTGTGTCCTGCAATCTTATTGCTTCCCACAATTGTTTAGGAAAAAGTAAATATATTTGTTACATACTTTTAATTCTCTCCTTTAACATCATTGTTTTTCTGAAAGCCCGTCCATCATTAAGATCAGTACTGCTAGTTTCCAACTGGGATGAGTTGTGGACAACATCATGTTTTGTCCTTTACATTAACTTCATTAATGCTGTTTCCCTTATATATGGCAAGATTCAAGAATGGCTTTTTCAGTTTTCACATGTCCTCATCTACTCCATTTCTTTTCTTGAAAAGCATCTCATCACAGTTACCACGTCCTTTTCTTGGAATCAGATGACCTAAACCAAAGCATGCAAGCCAACACAAACGTGGAGCCCTATAGACGCATTTCTAGTCTTCAACACTTTGGAGTTTGGACATTACTAGATGACTATTACCAACTGACCTTCAAGAATCATATTCTGTTGAAAGGGGAAAAAAGTACGTACAGCTAGCTAGCAAGAATTACTGGATGTCAGCTGATTGACTAACCTAACAGTATAAGCTCACTGTTTCTAATTTGTCTCCTAGATAGAGGTTTTGTAGTTGTACTTTATTATTATGCTTCCATTCCCATAACTAGGTGCTCTGCCGAAGGCATGTGATTATGTCTTTAGTTCTCTCTGATAAATAGTAGGATATTTTTATAAGAATTATACTACTTTAATGTATCTAAACATAGGATACAACCTGCTATAGCGCATGTCATATATCATTGTAATTCCAAGCCTTTTGACTCCTTTGAAAGAAAGCAAAATCACGATCGCTACATATTCACTTTGTAAAAACCAGAAAAGAGAGTAAATGAGTGTGTTGTTAAAAATATAAATAACATACACAATGGTGGGAACACATGTCGTTTAACATCTCAATTTCAATCCAAATAAAGCAAATGAACAAATTCAAGAGGACAAAACAACAAAAGCAAAAAAAAAGTATGAAACGAAAAATATATCGACAAAGCCGTCGTTGTCAAATTTCTCTTAAAGAAAATATTACCTCCACGATCCTATATGATGGGTGCATACGCTTTCTCCCAAGATAAAACGATCACAATTAGGGGTGCAAACCAGATATTTTGATTCAGTTATATAGTATATCCAAACTCGAATCTGAATTCCGTAATTTAAATTCGAGTTCGATTACGAAATCAGTAGATCTATCCGAATCCGAATCTTCAAAATTTTAAAATACCAATTGGTATGATATTGTCTGAGATTGAAAATATATGTATATTGTAATAACTTTTCGAATACTAATTTTCAAATACTAACGTGTATATGTGGTCATGTGGGTGTATTCGTATATGTATACATGTGTATATATATATATATATATTGTAATTAATTTGGTATTCGGATAATTCGAATTTGAAACACCTTATATCCGAATTCGTATCTGATTTCTAATGGGTAATTTTTTTAAACCAAATATGTATCCGAAATTAAATTGATAATATAGAGCTTACTAAATATCAATTAAATAGAAATTTTCGAATCGAATACCCAGATAGCTGATAACTATTTGCACCCCTAATCACAACGTCAATGATGACGAACTCTGATGATGGCGTCCCACGAGAGCATATCGAGATCAAGAAAATCACTTCGAGAAACACGGGAAGTTGGAGAAAGATGAAGGTTACTTGGGGCAAAAGAATTACTTTTCCAAGTTGAAAACGTGGTTTTTTATATCACACAATTTGTAATTGCCGAAATCAAAAAGAAAATTTCTTTTTCAAGCAATTCTTTGTCGAAGTCAATATAAGATAACACCAAACCCGACATGACAAGATTGGTACACGCGCTCATGTGTCTTATTTCCTCATTCTCTTTCTCTACCCCTCAAAGGGGTATGAAAAGTGTAGGTACATAAAATTTTCTTCACTTCCCAAATCCGCAATGTAAGACTAAAAAGTGTGAGAGAATCTACAGGAGTAAACAAGGTGGGTTTTTACCCACCGCTACACGTCACGCCTAAGTTAAGCGGGTAAGTGTGGCAGGGCGGACAAAAAACCCCGCTACACTTTAACACCCCTAATCTTTTTGAGCTCAACTATAACAAGCAATAAAAAGACATTAACTAACAATAGTCAAGTTGAAGTCTTAATTAAAAACATAACATATGTCAATATCATAGTACAATGCAGAAGGAAAATCCAAGAAACTGTGGATTTCCTACTACATAACTACTAAGAGAAGTAAGAAAATACATGACAACCGAGCTCAACATATCCAGTCCACGCGTCCCCAGCCCAAGTCATCTCCAACTTCCTACCGCGTATCACCTGCAACAAACAAGCCACGACTGAATCTTGAATCAAGACCCCGTACACCACCCTAACCCGACACTATACTAGGTCTACGTCATCCGTACGACCCGGCAATGGTCTTGTGTCCCAAGGCGACTACGGGTCCCAGTAAAGTCAAGCGTGCACTTCGACCCTACCGCGTAATTGATCCACAAGGCAACACTCAACTTCTCTCTCGGAGGAATTGCCACACGTCCCAAGGAGATCATGCCTCCTAGCCAGACCGAGCATGTACCATCGACAAGATCGTGCATCCGATCCGCAAGGCAACACCCTGCTCTAACCACGCGTCCGAGCCTGTGAGCCCAGCTCCAACGACCACCCATTACAATGTTGGAGAGCTGACCAGTCTGCCTCCGACTTTTGGAATCAAACCACATACCCGAGCCAAACTCCAATGACTACTCGTCATAACGCTGATAAATCATCTCAGGCCGCCACAAACAACAGGGGAAACCCTTAGCATCTAGTCATACGTCACTCACACATCACGCAAGACAATGGGTAAATGCAATTTATCCCCAAAAGTACGGGTCACAAAATACCAACATAAATATAGAGTAATAAGCATAAACAAGACTAGAGGATCATAAAAAGTGCAAGTTAAACCTTCTAAAATCCACAGTCAAAGGGTATAGGGGTCTAAGCGTAATTCCACCAAAGTTTCCTATAAATCACAAATGTCATAAATTGAGGGGGAAACAGTAAATTTCCTAATTAATAAAATTTATTACAAATATATAGATATATAAAGTCCATGGAAAAAGGGCAATTTTCCCTAAATTAATTATTTCCTACAATAAAGAAATGTCTAAGGTTTTTCAGGCAAATATCTCAATTTTTTATTAACTTATCCGACCAAATACTTCATCTAGGGTTTTTCGTGCAAAATACTCATCTAAAATATTCCACCAAATATTAAACAAATCCAGGGACTCATAGCAAAATGCCTAATCCTTATCGAACCCCTACCCAAATCTCTCACCCCATTCGACCCCTATGCCATTGTTGCTGAATGCAGCGGCCGACAACCACTGGCACCACCACCAGCCCGTGTGCGACCGATAACCGTTTCGGTCGGCCCTCACGTGGCGCCATCCTTCGTGTGGTCTGTCTTCCGGCCGTGCGCCTCCTCTCTCACCCTCTTCTCGACTTCGTGAAGTCGAACGAGAGGGTGGGTGGCGTACCTCGTCGGAATTTGTCGTCGCGACATCATCAGTCTAGATGGAATTAGTGGGTTTAGGGTTTAGGTTGGATAAAGAAGAGAATGAGCAAGGAGAAGGGTGATGGGTTACGGGGAAGAGGGTGCAACATACCCGGCCCACCTAGTCCACCCATAGGCGGGGCGGGACGGGTTTGACAAGTTACTCTTTAATCAAAGCTAAATAAGAAAAATCAATCCATTTTCCTTAACATTTTACATTTTGATTAAAAAAATCAAGAAAAAATTAATTGATATATGTTTTTAAAGTTATATACAAAAAGGTCAAAGTTAAATACAAGACTAACACAAGTATGAATTATTAGGTTATGCACCGCACCCCGTCTCGTTTATTATGCAGGTTGTGTGGGTGGTGGGTAAGCAGATTAACGAGTTTTTTTCTTCTTCCGCAACCTGCAATAGACCCATTTACATGTCTAAGAGAATTACATGTTCTAACTTTACAATTCAAAATTTGAATTTCTATTTTCCATTGGAGTATACTGGATCATGCGAAAAATGGTGTTCGGTGCAATGGTTGGCGAAAAGGCAATCGACAATTGAATTGCTTGCAAAAGTCATAATTTAACCGTTGATTTTGAACTCTTGTTTTTCAAGCTCTCAAATGAAGAGCTGGATAAATGAGAACTTTGTTGCAGGGGAAGGTTCGGTTTTGCAAGTTCTAAGAAGTTTGTAAGATCCATATACAGGGATGTTATCTTACCATGAATGAAGTATACCGAAAAATAATGTGATATACAATGTCTAGCTTCTCAAACATCCGTTTCCCTTGGAATGTTGTTGAGTTTGCTAAGTTTTTTAGGTTATATAATTTAGATATATGAGGTGATTTCCTGTCTTGGGTCCATAATCAAGAACTTGGTTAGTGTTACTGTGGAAAGTTATCTTATTAAATGGATGAAGAACATATTTATGAGAAAAATCAAGGAATATGATTATTCATCTACTTTTTCAAAAAAATTACTGGAAGTTCTTACGAAGAAAGAAGTCGGGTTTTTATAAGGATTAACTATGTCCACAATCAGAGAAAGGTATGGTACATGATTAGCTTAATTGATTACCATTTTGCTATGTTTATGTTTCTATATTTTTGGAGATATTTTGTAGTAGTCAGTCACCTAATCTCCGACCACTTCAACAAAATTCTAAAAACTTTTCAACAAAAAAATTCTAAAATATCATTAGAGAGAGACTTAGAGTACTATAGAACTGTCCTTTTCTAGATATATAAGTTCCACCCATACAAAAGAAATTATTGTTTGCCAAACATTCACATTTAATTTATGGTCTTGTGCTCTTCTAACCCCACATCTAACTAATTAATTAACATTGCGTATGTGCCAAACTATCCCATCTGATTATTTATCTTTTATGGAAGTTCGGATAAATTTGTCCTTATTTCTTGTAAATTTGTTTTTTTTATAAAAAGCGAAAGTCGTTCGATCTACCTTGACACCACTTTAGAATCTCACTTACTATTTCTCAAACAAAAACACGTAAGTAACTGACCAGAAAGTTACACAATCAGGTCAAGTCCTCCAGGCTCTGAGAGTCGGGTGCGCCATAACTTATACATGCTTTCTATTTTCTGTGGTCATAATATACATACTTAAACCGCGATGTAGGTCCGCGACCATTTGTGTGTCCGAGGTTGGTGCTTTATGTGTACGTTTTGATTAATTAAACTTTGCAAAATGTATTTCAGAGGAGAAATTTAACGAGCACTCAAAGCCTCACTAGATAGATGGATCAAACCGTATAAAGGAACAAGTTTTATTTTTCACTAATATTGAAATTAGCTAAGATTTACAGGGTGTACGTGAGAAAAATAATGTCCACTATGGACAAGAAAGCTTGTAAGTATTTTTTAATGTATTTCTTAAATGGGTTTTTATTTTATTTTATAGCAAACATACGTGTATTGTGCGGTAAAAAAAATCCTTGTTTGTAAGAGTTCTGTACATATGATTTTAAGGTACATGTAAAATGGACTATATCATTTGGTAGATTTATAATTATTTGACTCTTTAAAATGAAAGATTGAATCCTAACATCATGAGTTACGTATTGGGATTTAATCGAAGAATGGATATAAAATACTTTCACTTCTGTCCTTTTACGGTTATATGCAAGCATATTTGGCTTCTCTCTTATTCGACTTCTCAAAGCTATGGTGGCATGACTAAGACAAGAACACTATAACTATAGTTCACTAAAAGAGATAAGTTATTGAATTTACATTGAACTTATTCATCAGCAAATTACAAAAAGGAAATTCGGTATAATATCAGAATACTGCAAAAAAGAAAAATTTGGAACTTTTTTTTTTATAAGCAAAATTGAGATATAATTTTATTGAACGGCAAAATGCACTACAAACCTAAATTGCACACACCTACGCCCTCTAAAGACTTCATAAATATAAACGCAGTCTATTTAAGCAGGTCTGATAGAGGTGACACATTAAGAGTTGTGGGTCAAGAGTCCTTTTCTAATTTGAAATAGAAAAGCTACAATGGTAAAAACATGAGTTATGTTAAACAAACATGTACTTGTAGCTTTTTTAGCCAATGTAAAATCCCTCCAGCGCTGTAACTTTTGTAAAGCAGACGGTTAATTGTACTCACACGTATATCTTCATGATTGTTCTTAGTTATATAATATATAACATGTGCATACCATTAATTTCATCTCAAGTTGTTGATCATCTCGCTCATTATCCATCTTTAGTCAATATATGTTGTAATGCAGAGAAACGAAGAAAGAAGAAGCAAACCTTCATTTTCAACTCTTCCAAAACAACGAAAATACAAGCGATTAAAAAACCCCCCACAAACCATGCACAAACATGTCAATCGGCCTACACGTGTACTTGTCTGGAGACACCAAATCCAAGAAATGACCTCAACATTTCCCGCTAATAGATCGGAAAAATCTCCTTTCAAAGTCCCAACAACTGTTGCAGTCTAAATGTTCTGGAACCAAACAAACACTCGTGAGAATCTCACCCCCAATCTTAGGTCATCTTTAACCCCAACCACAAATATCTTTACACCTCAGCTTTCTCTCTCTGCCACGTCAGCAAAAAACATTATGCAACCCACAACCCAACCCAACCCATTTTTCTCTTCTTAACCCCAACCGCACTTTCAACACTCTCTCTCCTCCACATCATTTCTTTTTACCTTATTTTCTTTATCAACGTAATAATTCACAAACTATTAAATTTATTATTTTTATAATAACTTAATCTAATTAACTTACAATAGTTACGAACAACACATAATAATTAGATTTTATTAAAATTCGACAATTACATATTATAATAATTCAAAGATAAAATATTACAATACATATTACAAACATAATTAATTCTCATTCCGTCCAAAATGTCGTCATATATTCTCGATCAAATCGGCTCGCAATGCCATATGTTTTTTAGCGTTGCGAACTCGATCTCTGTTACGCAGATATTTGTTAATATCCACGATACGCTCAGTGGAATACCGGAGACCCGACGGGCTTGAACTTTCACCGATTTCTTGAGGGCGCTCATGTATAAATTCGTTTATATCCACCAACTGTTCATAAGAGTCGCGTTCGTCCTCCACGATCATGTTGTGCATGATTATGCATGCAGTCATAATTTTACCGAGAATGTCTGGAGTCCATGCTAACGACGGTCTTTTCACGATGGCGAATCTTGCCTGAAACACTCCAAATGCACGTTCCACATCTTTCCTTGTTGCCTCTTGAAATTGGGTAAATAATTTATCTTTAGGTGTTTGAGGAATGATGGTTGATTGCATAAATGCTGCCCATTTTGGATAAATACCATCTGTAAGATAATAACCCATATCATACGAGTTAATTTAATTTTATTTATTTGAGTTTCAATTTTTTTGTTTACTATATTATTAACAAATATTAATAAGTGATACACTTTAATTGATTTATTTAACAAAAACACAAGAAAATGTAATTTTTTTTAAAAGTTGGGTTGAAACATATTGAACACAATTTGAAATTCGATATTAAATTCAATATTGATTTTGTATTATTATAGTTAATGCAATTGATTTATTTTATTAATTATTATATTTATTTACAATTTATTTTATTTATATATATTATTAACATATTATTTAACTAATATAAATAACAAAAAAAATAAACCATAAAAAAACCAACCAGGTCTGGCCACGTGGCCGGACCTGGATCGTGACCCAGGTCGAGTCGTAGACCCAGGTCGCGACCCGATCTGGGTCCGCTCCCCATTAAGGGGAGCCAGGTCGGGGCGAATTTCGCCCCGACCCAAAAATGGCATCCGTTAAGGAGACCCTTACTTACCATCGAAGGAGGAAGAAGAAGAGAAAAGAAGACACTTGGTGGTTCAAAACCAACAAATGTTGTCTCTCCATCTCACGCAAAAAATACCAATATGGACCACACCACACCCGCACTAATGGAATCCCCCACTCCATTTCTTTATGCCAACTCACCTATTAAATGACAAATTACCAAAATAGAAAAACACACGTCTTCATTCACTTAGCTTCTTTCATTTGAAGAAAAACAAAACAAAATTCCAACCAACCCATTCCTCCTTTGAAAAAAGAAGAAGAAATCACGATGAAGACAACAAACCATTATTCCCAGCTCCCTCCCTCCAAGACACCGACCCAAATAAACATGTCTCTTTTCCAACCCTTTCCCATCCCTCGTGTCCGTACCACATTACTTCAGTCTTCAGACCCAACAGGGGCCCCACTCCCGTTCGATCTAACCCGTCCGCAACATCCAAACCGACGGTCGAGATCCGCTGGCTTGACATCACTTGCACATTGTCGGGGTCTGATAAAAAATCTTTTTGCCATTTCGAGTGTGCGACTGTTCTCGACCTGTCCACCTTCATCAACGCACTCCCACTTAACTAAAACCCAATCTAGACCCTCCGATCTCCCTCCATCAATCCTCCACCGTCGGATCGAAGTACCACCCAAATGGTAACCCGCTTCGGTTCCCCACTCCACTACCATCAAACCACCAACCAAGTAGGCACGTCACGAGACCGATGACTATCCACACGTCGGACAATCCGACGGTCCAGATCACATCACACTCCAGTGGACCCCACTCTGGCGGTGTCCCCCTCACACGTCGCTGTCAGAGGGAGAACCCCGAGGCAAAGCGCGGGAAATGGAGGATAGAGAAAGAGAAAGCTAGAAAAAGCATCGCTTTCTTTCTTTGTTTCTTTCTCTCTCATTCCAAACTCTTAATAATTTTTATCTTTTCTTTCTCTTATGGCGGTGGAGTTGGAGACCTTCTCCATCAGGTGAGATCGGAAGCTTAAAATCTGTTATGATAGTTTATTTATTTATTTTAGGATTAACGATCTGTGTGACTGTCGGTTTGGGATAGGGAGTATGTGGGGAGATTGAGGACGGAGGATGGGAGGAGGAGTTGGCCGTTCGAGGGGAGGATTGGGGCGTTGCCGTCGATGGAGGTTAAGAAGCAGAGGTGGTGGGGGACGGAGGTTTTGGGGACCGGATCTGGGGAGGACGAGGAGGAGGGGACGAAGAAGAGGTCCATCGTCGAGCTGTTCGCGGTGGCGCCTATGGCGGAGGTGGAGGTGAGGAAGGGGAAGAGGAATATGAAAAAGAAGAATAAGAAGAAGAGGGAGAAGGAGGAGATTATTAAGGTTTGGATCTACGATTGTACATGTCTTTAGCAATTTGTTTTCGGATTTTGATTTTTGAGGTTTGGTTTGGTGGTTTTAAGCGATGATTAGTGCTTCTTTATAGTGTGTTTGGATGAGTTTGACTAGAATAAGGAGGAAATGTTAGGATATTGACCCTTAATTATGTTATTGATCGTCGTTGTCGTCTTTTTGTCTTTGGATGGTCGAATTAATGCTTCCCTTAAAATTGGTCTTGTCGATTTCGGTCGTCTTTGTTGAAATAGTCGAGCTTGTTTGGACATTGTAATACGCATAAAATGTTGGAAATATGACACATGTTTGGTTTTATCTTGATTGCTTTGTGTGGATTATCGTATTGGGTACTCTTATTTCTTTTGTGTCATGAATGGATTGTTACTATTTTTTCCTCAAATTAATTTCTCTCTTATCTATATATTTTTCTAATTAAAGAAATGTACTCACCTTACTCCTCGACTATCAAACTAAAGTGTGAGGATGTCGACTACCATGTTTCTCATTGTTCTTGTTTTCTGCATGCATAACTCCAGCCAATTGAATTTGGTTTCAGTGCCTATCAAGATCACTTTTGTTCCATCTACAATGGTCTTAACTTCTTGACATGTAGTTGTATGATCGAGTAAATAATTGTGGTTTGATGTATTTTAGTTAAAGAACTTGTCAATCCCATTTGTCTTATCCTCCATGGCAAGATTGAAGGGAATAGTGATCCATCATCCAATGAACTTATTCTTTTATTTGGTATTATAATTACTGGAAGCAACTGATTTCTTCCTGCAGTCGAATGCGGATTCCCACTAGCTGGTAGGAGTCGTCATCCCAATTATGTCCATTGCCCCATTTCACCTTTTATTTATTGTATAGAGTGTACCAGATACATTCCTATTTTGTCTAGCTACTTCATTATTTTAATATGTCGAATTATTTGACGCATAGTGATTTTTCATAACATGATAGTACTTTCCTTTTAATCACTATCCCATCGTTATTTTACCTACTAAGCAATAAGCATATTGTTTAAACATATTTATTATTTACTATTCAATTTTAGGCATAAGCATGTCTGCATGTGCCACTCTTTACTATTTTGGTGATATGAAGAGTACCCACTTTAAATTATATACTATACTGAGAGCTATTTAGTAATTTGTGCACTATTTGATTCTTGACAGGCATGCTCATCCAACTCAAGCTTCGACATTGCAAGCTTATGGATGCCATGTTATTTCATCTTATTTTACCAAGTCATTTTGTAAATGAAATGACATTAGGAAATGCACCTAAATTCTTTCTATTTTCCATTTGCTAAGAGTGTGGTACCAAGTATTAGAATTGAATCGTGATCTTTTCCAACATCAATTGTTGATTGTCAAACCAAACATAGGGAACCATTATGGTTTCGTCCCAGTGTAACCTTGATTTCATTCAATTGTGAGGTGATCCAACACTTGCTTACAAACACAATTAAGTTTATAAACCCTAGATATTTCTCTAACTTAACTCTAAAAATACCCTTCCTAAGCACTGTATTGCCTTCCGTTTGTGTCAATGTTTTATTTAGTGGCCTTCCCTGACTCTTATGTCATCTTTGATGTGTATGAGTTGAAGATAAAATGTTTTCACAATCCCATCCCTTATATTTCTTCATTTGGTGTGTTATTTTCGAAGGAATTTACAAATCTTTTGTGCACCTCAACGAGGGAGATTACCATCCTCCACTCTCATTTTTTACTACTACAATTTGATTTACTTTATTATATTTATTTCCAACTTATTCACATTTTACATATTTTGCTTGTAGTAACAGTTAAAAATATCCAAAGCATGATATCATTTTAGTAATTTGACAAAAGCTTCAAGAAACGTTAATGATAAGCTTCAAATGTTTCACTATCTAGTTATTATATGTTTTTTCCTATTATTTATATTGTCCTCGTTAGAACTATAATTTAATAATTTGTTGCTACAGATTATTGGGGTTTAGATTCAATGAGTAACTTTTTACCATTTTTGACACATTTTGCCTATTTATATTACCTAGGCTAATCTCAACCTTTTTTACCTCTAAAACCCTTTTTTCCTCTTGATTTACATAAAGCAAAATATATGCACATGCTTATCAAATGTGTAATCCATGCCAAATTTACTGAGGCCATCGAAGATATTTGGCGTACCAATTTGGTGCCTCGGCAAGGACCACTTAGGTTGCTTGGATCACTGGTGAGGTTAGTAGAGAAGTGAGAACCATTGATGGTGTGACATGTATTGTGATGGGCTGCAACATTGGCCACTTGAGAATAATGATAATGTTGATGAAAAGAATATAGTGTGGTGTAGGACGTTGAGAGAGAAAACGTTTATAGACTTTCATGTGACCTTTTCATTTATTGGAGATTAATATAATAAGTGAATTTTAGGGAAAAGTAAATGTCGTGAAAAAAATGACGAAAATGTTTTAGATGTGCCACAGATTATAAAGAGTGAACCTTTTATAACAATAAATATAAAAGTGCATATTAGGGAAATATATAGACCAATATCCCAGAATGGATTTGTTTGGTAACATGTGTTGTCAAATATTATATATCGTGGGACAAAGTATACTTAGAATAGTCCATTTCATGTTTGCGACAGTTTTTGGTTGTTAGAAAATCTATAGACTTGCTGTGTCATCTTGTTCGTCTCCAGTCTCCTTTAAAACCTTATTTCGTGAGCCACTGCTGATGTTTTTGTTTCATTTCTACTGGAAAGAAAAATCAGAGTAATGTTTCTTTCACTTGAACTGTTTTTGTTGAAATCCTTGAATATATAGGCTCGGTAATCTCTGGGGCATTACATTTTCATGTGTGCACAAATTTATTTCACATATTACTACTTCAGGAATCAGGATGTTTTAATTCAGCATTCTAACATCTTATATTCCTCTTTTCAGCAAGTACCAATATCATATGCTTCAAATATAAACTTTTTTTTTGATGTTTGGTGTGTATTCTTCTTTCTCAGAAGAATGTATGTAAGGCCAAACTATCATCTTCGATTGACTTCTCACACCTAGTCCTTGGCTCAGTTCTAAAAAAATGTCGAACTAAAATCACAAAGAGAGATTCTGAAAGGAAAACAGCAGCTTTAAATTTTCCGAAACATAAGAGGCAGAAATTAAATGTATCTGCAACAACAATTCCTGAGAAACACAACCAGGATAAAGTCGGTAAACCAACAGAGATCTCCATTCAGGGTATTCTCAAGAACCAGAAAAGATTTAAATCCATGGATAAAACCAGCACGGGAGGGATTGCACCTAGCCATTGTCTTGGAAGTAGAGGTAAACAAGCAGACAAGCGTGTCAGTTTTTCGGGCAAGGACGACATCCTTGGACAAGAGAAGGAAAAGGATTGCAGAACCACATCCTCTGTTTTGTATGGATTGACCAACGATGGTAGGCAGCAGCATGTTATTGGGGACACAGAAGTTGTGCATGAAGAGGGGAACCATGCCGCTGCAACTTGTATTATTGACCAAACAAATGATACTGTTTCTGATTCTAGACAGTTGAATGATGATCAGAGTCTTCTAACTTTAAATGTTTCTGTTCATCATCAAACAAGTAAAAGCACTGAGAGGAATGCCTTCAGACATGATGTTGACCTAAACCGTTCATTACTGAACTGCAATGATTGTGAATTGGAATCATCAGAACCGTGCAGCTCACTTTCACCTTCTTGTCATATGCTTTCAGGATCAGTTGAAATCTCCAAACAGGGATCAGAATATGTTTCTGCCAACTCACTGCGAGAAAAAATTCTGAATAAATTCAATATAGATGCAGCGGTACCTTATAAAGATGGTTACATTTCAAGGTCTTCTCATGTCAGTTCATTATCTTCTCTAATCAACTCGGATACACAGGAATCATCATTCAGCGTAAATACGAAAAAGGGAGCAAATACTGGACTGTCATTTCACTCGGTAGATCCAAGTAATGGTATGCTGAATCATGGTTTGCAGTATCATCCTTTGTGTCACGTTCCACGGGAAGATTTTTCAAGCAATGTAAGTTCTTCAACTATGCCCAGGGAACCGTTAGCTCAAATGAATGTTCAATCTAGGTCTTCTTTGTGTAGAACTGATGCAGAAGCTATCTACCGACACAAGTTTGTGAATGGGGGTTTCGTTGGATTGCCGCTCAATTCCCAGGGTGAACTAATCCAACTGCATTCTTCTGGTAATTTGGGGACAGTTCGCTTACATCAGACTCGGAATATGGTGCTGGATTCAAGGTCTCCAACGTCAATTCACAGTTATTTAGAACCAATGAGGAATTCAAATCATAAAAAAATTCCAAAAAGATTTGTTAACTCTGGAATGCACGTAAAGGACAAAGGTTTCCTGCCTGAGCAATGTTCTTTATATGAAGGCCAAGCATCTGATAATCTTACTACAGTTGCACATGGGTATTCTGAATTTCCAGGTCCTAAGTACAGCTATCAGCAACATAGTTCGGGACAAGAATATGATTGGCGCGCTCATCAGTTATTCTTGGAGAAGAGACCATTTACTTGCGATGGATATTTGGACCATAACAGGATTCAAGTTTCTAACGGAAAGCAAAGGTTTGCTGAAACAGGAAACTCAGATCCTGTTTCTCAGATAACAACAAAATCGACGGTCCGTTTGATGGGGAAAAATGTTGCGGTTGGAAAAAGTGGTGAAGAATGTCAAGGTCTTGAGGATGGAAATGTATGGATGGACAAAGAAATAGTATCTGAACGGAAAAATGATGTTGGCAGACCTGACAAACCAGTTCCTCATAGTCAAACCCGACAGCAGGTTTTTGTCTTTCCGGGAGCTGAAACACCAAAATATAATATGCTTACTAATGGAGAGGTTAGACGAGTCCATGATGTGTGTGGATTTTATCAGATTAGTGGCTTTGATCCTCAACTTCAGAGTGCCAATATTGATTCTGCACCAAACAGTCCAAACTGGATAGGAAGAAATTCTCATCCATCCACGATTACTAGAAGCCATTTTTCCACAGTAGATCCCTTTATTCCATTTCAAAAGGATGCATTGCTGAACGAGATGCCTACATACCCCGAATCTATTCCTCCAACAGGATCTGTTACGATGTTCCCACAGTTACCGGTAAGGATGTCAGAGACATGTGACGGAGGTCAGCAGATTTTGTTTAACTCGAGGCATGGTAATGGCCATAATATATGTAACATGGCGTCAAGTCCTGCCTTTTACAATCCGAACTATGAAAGTCGAGACCACTTTGAGTTGCCACAATTTCCTGTTGGGAACCTGCGTCAATGGCTCTTGGATGCAGCGAAGCATAAGATCCCGAATACTCCACCTTCATACCCTCACCAGTTTACTGATCATCACTCTCAAGCATCTGAAATGAATTTCTTTCATTTCCCCCCTCCATGTACTCCACCAGTGATGCCTTCTTATGGTGATCGTGACCCTCGTGCCTGCATTTCAAATCTTCATAAGTCATCTACTTTAGCCAATCCGTTTAACACAACCTGCTCCATGGTAAATTCAAAGTCTAACATTGATGCCTGCTATAATGAGAATTGGATGAACAGGGACCGGATGCAGTCCAGGTTCGAATATCTTGATGCACATCATAGGACTTGCGGCATGAAAAAAAGACCTCTGTCAGAATCAGATCATCAAGTGATAAAATCCAGAAAGAAACCGAATTTGGTGATTTTAGACGATTCTGATATCTCAGAGTCAGATAAAATAGAAAATTCAAATGCTGGCACTGAACACCCCTTTGATACAGCTGCCGTTGGTGAAGGAAACAAAACAACTTGTGAGAATAGAAATGAGAAGGTTGTTTTCTCAGCTGCACCTGTACCAGGTCCTACTAAGCAGGACAATGGGTCTAGATCTGGACCTATTAAACTGAGTGCAGGGGCCAAACATATACTGAAACCTAGTCAAAACCGTGATCCGAGGCCGATATATTCCACCATTCCTTTTGCACCTGGAAGTGGCAGTAGCAAGGTCCCTGTGCCACAGAAGTCAGCAACAGTATTCCAGTTTTAGATAGAAATTTGTGTATGGAGCTTAATTATTTTCTGAAGAAACTGTCATGGAAGTTGTATGTGTTTTATGCATACTGTTTAGTTGCTTAAATATTGGTTAAGAACCACGAAAATAACTTCAATCAGATGGCTGAAGGGCAGTCATCAATATCAGGTTTAGATAACAGCATGAGGTAAGTTCAGCTAACTGCCACCTTCAGGTTAGTTGATTTCCCTTTCAGAATATTTTGTAATATTGTCCGGTAAATTTCGTTTGTATTCGTATCCCGTTTTGTTTTTCTTTTAACAAGTCATCTGCAGGCTGAAATGTCTTATAGTTTTTGTCTGAAGTTTAACAGATTGTACTTTTTGCCAATTGTCTAATCAGTTTAGGAGTTCCTGGGATGGACTAGGTAAATGGCCCTGGAAAGCCCTTTCATGAAGCATTTAACAGCATGTTTTTGGGTCATCTATAGTTGTTTTTGAACGTGTTTCTGTCCAAAGATGATACCAACTTCTCAGTCATTACTTCCTGTCTATGACATATGCAAATGTTATCCAATAATTAGTATGGCATTTTGTTTAACTATTAATCTTGATATTGTTTGACGCACGTGGAATGGCCTTAATGGCTTTTTAGAGGTACGTACTTTACAACAAATTCAGTTGCAGAATTTGTTTGAATCAATTTTTTTAAAATCTGTGGACGTTTTTGGAACATCATCGATAGTGTTGTAGTTTACCTTTGATTATGTGATTAAAGTATTTGTGTGAGAAAACAGACGGTCGGTCGACCGGACGTGTGTTCTGACTCGTCCAGGAAAAGTGTTGTCGCTTTTCGGTCGACCGATTGGAGCAGTTCGGTCGACCGGGTGCACACTTGGAGCTGTGCAAAAGTGCTTGTTGTTTTTCGGTCGACCGAACTTAAGTTTTCGGTCGATCGAGTATGCACTCGAACAATCATGAATAGTGCTTGTCGTTTTTCGGTCGATCGGTACTTAAGTTCTGGTCGACTGATGGAGTCCTGGATTGTGTTACGGTTTTAAGTTCGGTCGACCGTCCGAGACAGTTTTGCCCACGTTTTGCACTTTTCTCCACGCGATTTCGGTGCAATTAATACTTGTTTCGGCCTACTATATAAAGGTAATTTAGAACAATTCCTATTGTCTACTTTGCATTCTTGAGAGAAAAGAGAGACAACATCGTTGTGGATTTGGTGGAAGCAAATGCAACCGGGCATTCATGCTGGTTGATCGTGTGTTGTGTAAGTCTCTCATTGTAATTTGTTTTCTTTATAGTAGATTGAAGTTGTGTCGTTCGTGATTTTACCGTGTTGAGTTTCCACGTTAAATCTTGCGTGTTTGTGTGATTTGGTGTTTGAATTTACATGTGTGGTTTTTTCTTTCATTGGATTTGTTGTTTTTCGTTCGGTTGCGAATTTGAAATTAATTTTATTCCCTGACAGATAGTTTGACACGAAAATTTCACACTCAAGGCCAACTCAATTGGTAGATGTCTGTATTATGGATTAGCCTTGTCAAGGGACCGAAGTATCAAACCTTAGCATGTAATGTTGGGATTTAATTAAAAATATCTTACACTTCCCAAAAAAAAGTCGACAACTGTCTAATCACGCTGGTTCGTTTTGATGGACACATGCAAATAAATCAAATATTGATTAAGAAATGTATTGCTTGTGACTTGGAGGCTGCATACCATCAAAATGCGCCTAATATCTCCCTAATACTTGCTAGAATATCTACAAAGAATCAGTAAATTTACTTTAGAATACGTGTCTGGAGAACAATGGTGCCTGAACGAATTAACACATTCATTGATTGAAGTAGGAGAAAAAACTTGCACGTACACCTGCAGAAATCTTGTCCGTCCATTGTTCATTAATTATGCAAGACATCGTTATGTCCAAGCTTCGCTCCAAGTGGATTAAGTAATTCACTTAATCATAGATTCATCAGAATCCTTAACGTAAAGGTTTACCGCACATGAGCTATATCTAAGCACACGTACCACACGATGAAGTATACTAATTGCATGGATAACACGGTAGCATCAAACTAATTAACAAAGTGAAGATTACATCACATGGCTCGTACAAAACTGATTAATCGATGCAGACAAAACGTTCCAATCAATCTCCATATCTTCCGTACAGACATAAACGTCTCAATTAATCTCGTGGTTAATAAAGGAGTGAGGAATTATTAATTACAGAACTAACACAATTTGATGTGCCCACAGCCCGTCTTCCCATAGTATTAGTGGAGCTAGAGTATACACGACTGTTATTTGAAATCAAAAGGATAAAAGAGCCAAATTATTATCTAACTAAGAGAGAAGTAATCCAAAATCCTGGACACGTCCAGAATAAATGTCCACGTTAGAGTAGAAAGCCATGCATGCACGCATGTCAACGTGAGTTGGAGGGAAAATATGGGCATTTGGAGGACAGGTGTTGCCTTGGGAGTAGTGATAATGATTTGGCCAAACATGCTTCTCGCGTGTTTGGTTTTTAGTGGTTAAACTCTCTAATCCTTTCTTGGATAATATAATTTAACATGTGTATGATTGTGAACTATGGGAATTGGGATGCCCCTTGGATTGGCTCAGAGCTAGGTAGGCTTCTATATCAGTATTTCTCATCAAACATCTTCCCAACTTCTAAACCTTGCATGGCTCAATTAATTAGGTAGATATCACAATCAAACAATGATCTGTAGTAATTTTGAGTTTTTTCTTCAGAAAATGCTCTCAGTATATATAATTACTTATGCTGCGAATATTGTAGCCAAACACGGGCTTTTTATGTTTGAGTAGGACCACAAGCAGGTTTCCAACCAGTATATTTGCTTATTAATTGCCAGCCAGCAGGTTAAAATCTATGTTTCATTTGGATTGCATTTAATTCAGGAAATTAACAGAAAGTGTCAATATGATAAAAGATTCAAGGGATCAGCATGCACAACTCTTATTATTTGGATGAATTGCTTGGGTAAACCTCATAATGTGTACAATGACTAAAATACTCTCGTGTTTTCTGTAGGATCGTGTGGGTTATGGGTCCACTAATCACTTTTAATCTAATCACCTATTGAACCCTAATTAACTACTTGGTTGATTGATCAAAGAAATGCAGCGGAAATTAAACAAAATCAAACACAAGTAGAAAGTAATGCAAACCACAAAGAAGACACGTCGGTTTTTATAGAGGTTCGGCCGCGCCTACGTCCTCTCTTGCAAGCCCCTCTCGAATCTCCGTTCGAGCCCCTCTTGCGTCTTCACTATGCCTCCCCGTTCCGGGCCGGGAGCAACGCCTTTTACAAGTCTTCAAGCTCGCGAACAACCCTCGCCGAGCTTGGCACCACCTCTCACAAACCGAGAGAATCACTTCGGGCTTTCACCGAAATCCTTGCTTCTTGTCTTGGGCTTTCACCAAGACCCTTGCTCTCTTTACAACAAATGTAACCTTGAGTGGGATTCACTCTCTAATTGAGCACACTTTGAGTAGGATGAGTATATGATCAAATGTGTGAAGTTTAGGCTTATGGAGTGTAGAATTGGGAGCTTTGAGGATTGAGGTTTCTCTCTAATGTATTGGACAAATTGGAGTTGGAGAGTTGTGTTAACAACAAGTCTTGATCCTCTATTTATAAGCTCCTAAGGTATTCTAGCCGTTGGGGATAGATTTGATTGGGTTTTGTGCAAGATACACAAAGCAGAAAATCGGGCTGCAAATCTGTCCAGAACCGGTCGACCGAAGCTAGTAAACCGGTCGACCGTTAACATGATTTCAAAGAGAACGGTCGAACAAAAGAATATTCGGTCGGACAAACGAGCTAGAACTTAACTCTACTTAAGTGAATCGGTCGAACCAAAGTATGGAGCGGTCGACCGAAAAGGGGATTCGGTTGAGACAAAGGTCAATCGGTCGAACGAGAAATGTGTCGACCGATAGCAGGGAATTTGGTTTCTGAAAATGTGTTCAACCGGTCGACCGAAACAAGGTCTTCGTTCGACCGGTTACCGAATGTATTTTGGGGTTAAGTTTGTTTTATACGAATACGACCGTTATAGGAATACGACAAGAAAAACGGCCATATTAAAATCCGGGATCGGTCGACCGAAAAGGTAGAACCGGTCGACCGGTAGAGTTCGGTAAAATCACTGTGGAGAGTCTGTTATAAACCGGTCGAACTGAGAACTGGTTCGGTCGACCGGTTCACACAGGAAATCTGGGTTTAAGTTTATAAGTGATTTCCGACTAAGGTTTGGGTGATCTAATGAAGTCCAAATAATGTGAAATTTCGTGTGTGACTTCTATAGGGAACCTATTGTGTATGTGATTGATTTTTAACTCTTGTATGCTCAATTTACACATGTTCCTAAGACTCAAAATAAAATCAAGATTACAAGTCTTCATTTAGCTTTATTACAAATCTTGACTTGATTTCCTTCCTTCTATGAGTCTTGATCACCTGTAGAGGTTAGCACATGCAATATATATGCAATGCAATATGTGTGCTACTCTACATCATCATAATTAAGATTAGGTTAATTAAATCATCAAAACCTAGATTAAGGCCAAAAAGCCAACAATCTCCCCCTTTTTGATGATGGCAACCTATATCTTAATTCTATCTAAATACATGGAATTTGTGTATGTAAACTATGCATATTAATGCTCCCCCTATGGATGTGCATAGTTTTTGTTCAATTTTATGCCAAATTCCAAGTTACCCCCTTAATTATCTCTCCCCCTTTGACATCCATCAAAAATAATAATTATTTAAGACTTTAAGCTTAGAATTTGGATGTCTTGTAATGAAGTTGCTCCCCCTAAATTTTGCACTTCATTACTCTAATAAAATATATAACATTTAAGCTCCCCCTATCAATAAGGCTAAATGGAAACAATGAGTATGATTCAAGTTAAGTTCATTTAAGTTTCAACTTAAGCCTTATTCTAACATCCATTTAAAATTTGGCATTTAGAATCAATGGATGTGATAAATGATTTGCAATGAATAGGGATAAATGATTTTCAATGAATTGAACTATATGATATGTCAATTAAGCATGTGAAACTAGATTAGCGCTAATTTTCAGAAAATTTCAAAGATAGAAATTTATACCAAACTTGAATCTTAATTAGCTCCAATCTCATTTGGTGATGCAACCGGATTCGAATTCGACGCTTTGGCTCACCCGGTCACCACCAATCTCCTCCTCAAGTACCTACAAGTGTAGATTTTGGTACCCAACCTACTTTGGGTCCTTGAACATTAGCTCTTGGGATCCAAACCATTTTGGTTTTGGGTGCCCACACACTTGAGGAACTATGGTTAATGAACATATGCTTACCATTTAGAGTAGTGTGAGATACATGGTTTTTCAATTTAAAATTGTAACCTAAACCATGTTTTTGCAAAGATTGCCTTTGACTACCTAATAGCATGTTAAGCATATGAGTTCCATTAGTGAATCTTTCTAAATCTTTTCTTAATTGCAAGTTAGAAGCTTGAAGATTTTGTTGATCACAATCTATAGGTGTTGCTCTTAATTTTTCAAGATTTGATGCGTTCTTTTCAAATTTAGCAATCACCTCATTCTTCTCATTTATGCATGTATCAATTTGGCTTTGAAGATCTTTGATTAACTTTCTAGCATTCTTGTTTTTATCACATATGATCTCATATTGTTTAACTAAATCATGGAATGCATTTTGAAGTTCATCATAAGAATAAGTTTCTTCTTTAGAACATGAACTATCACTAGCATATGATTTAGATGAGCAAGAATGTGATCTACTAGAGTAAGAGTTAGAGGATACCTCACTTCCTTCATCTTGAATTGCCATGAAGCATGAGTGAGCCACTTCTCTTCTACTTTGCAAGGAAGAAGACGATGATGATGGTGATGAAGAATCATCCCATGTAGCCTTGTGTGCTTCCTCCTTCCTTTCTCTTCTCTTGCTCTTCTCCTTTTCTTTTCTCCTCTCCCTTCTCTCCTTTTTCTTCTCCCCTTCTCTTCTCTCATTTTCACTCTCCTCCCTCTCTTTTTCTTTTTCTCTTTTCTCACTTCTTCTACCTCTTCTTTCATTCTTTTCTCCTTTATCCCTCTTGAGGTATTTGAAGAAGTCTTGGGCAAGGACCTCAATGTCCTCTTCTTCCACCCTCCTTGGCTCATCAAACTTTGCATGTAATGCCACCACGGAGTTTTTCTTTGAAGCTTCCTTCTCTCTTCGATGACTCAATTGGAGCTCATAGGCCATGAGATTTCCAATGAGTTCCTCCATCTTTAATTTTGAAAGATCGTGCGATTCTTCGATTGCCACGACCTTGTCTTCCCAATCGTTGCTCAATGACCGGAGGAATTTTCGAGTCATCTCTCCTTCATTTATCCTTCTTCCAAGAATCAAAAGAGAGTTAGTGATATCGGTGAAGCGAGTGTTCATGTCGCTTATGTTCTCACCGATTTGCATAGAAAATATTTCATATTTATGCATGAGGAGACTTATCCTAGTTTCTTTGGTTTTGCTATCACCCTCATGATGCATTTGTAACCTATGCCATATTTCATTTGCACTTTCACATCCCCTAATTCTATTGTATTCTCCCTCATTAAGGCCACAATAAAGAATATTCATAATTTTTGAATTCATTTCAATTTCTTTCATTTGAGCCCTAGATAGAGAATCTAAATCATCTTCATTTGGGGGTATGTATGGATTTTGAATAAACTTCCAATACTTAAGGTCATTTGATATTAAAAAGATTTTCATTCTATTTTTCCAATAATCATAATTTGACCCATTAAGCAAAGGAGGCCTTGTGGTGCATAAACCCTCTAAGTGATTAGATGTGCTAGCCATGCTAAAAATACGATTAAGTATAGAATTTAGCTAACAAGGCTCTGATACCAAATGTAGGATCGTGTGGGTTATGGGTCCACTAATCACTTTTAATCTAATCACCTATTGAACCCTAATTAACTACTTGGTTGATTGATCAAAGAAATGCAGCGGAAATTAAACAAAATCAAACACAAGTAGAAAGTAATGCAAACCACAAAGAAGACACGTCGGTTTTTATAGAGGTTCGGCCGCGCCTACGTCCTCTCTTGCAAGCCCCTCTCGAATCTCCGTTCGAGCCCCTCTTGCGTCTTCACTATGCCTCCCCGTTCCGGGCCGGGAGCAACGCCTTTTACAAGTCTTCAAGCTCGCGAACAACCCTCGCCGAGCTTGGCACCACCTCTCACAAACCGAGAGAATCACTTCGGGTTTTCACCGAAATCCTTGCTTCTTGTCTTGGGCTTTCACCAAGACCCTTGCTCTCTTTACAACAAATGTAACCTTGAGTGGGATTCACTCTCTAATTGAGCACACTTTGAGTAGGATGAGTATATGATCAAATGTGTGAAGTTTAGGCTTATGGAGTGTAGAATTGGGAGCTTTGAGGATTGAGGTTTCTCTCTAATGTATTGGACAAATTGGAGTTGGAGAGTTGTGTTAACAACAAGTCTTGATCCTCTATTTATAAGCTCCTAAGGTATTCTAGCCGTTGGGGATAGATTTGATTGGGTTTTGTGCAAGATACACAAAGCAGAAAATCGGGCTGCAAATCTGTCCAGAACCGGTCGACCGAAGCTAGTAAACCGGTCGACCGTTAACATGATTTCAAAGAGAACGGTCGAACAAAAGAATATTCGGTCGGACAAACGAGCTAGAACTTAACTCTACTTAAGTGAATCGGTCGAACCAAAGTATGGAGCGGTCGACCGAAAAGGGGATTCGGTTGAGACAAAGGTCAATCGGTCGAACGAGAAATGTGTCGACCGATAGCAGGGAATTTGGTTTCTGAAAATGTGTTCAACCGGTCGACCGAAACAAGGTCTTCGTTCGACCGGTTACCGAATGTATTTTGGGGTTAAGTTTGTTTTATACGAATACGACCGTTATAGGAATACGACAAGAAAAACGGCCATATTAAAATCCGGGATCGGTCGACCGAAAAGGTAGAACCGGTCGACCGGTAGAGTTCGGTAAAATCACTGTGGAGAGTCTGTTATAAACCGGTCGAACTGAGAACTGGTTCGGTCGACCGGTTCACACAGGAAATCTGGGTTTAAGTTTATAAGTGATTTCCGACTAAGGTTTGGGTGATCTAATGAAGTCCAAATAATGTGAAATTTCGTGTGTGACTTCTATAGGGAACCTATTGTGTATGTGATTGATTTTTAACTCTTGTATGCTCAATTTACACATGTTCCTAAGACTCAAAATAAAATCAAGATTACAAGTCTTCATTTAGCTTTATTACAAATCTTGACTTGATTTCCTTCCTTCTATGAGTCTTGATCACCTGTAGAGGTTAGCACATGCAATATATATGCAATGCAATATGTGTGCTACTCTACATCATCATAATTAAGATTAGGTTAATTAAATCATCAAAACCTAGATTAAGGCCAAAAAGCCAACATTTTCACTATTCATTTAAGTGTACCTATATTTTAAACCTAATTGCTTACATACCCTTGGGCTGTTTGTAAGTCTTATTTCGTTAACCTTTTGTTGATACATTTACAAAACACATCATCTCTTCTCCCTCCTCTCTCTCTCTCTCACTACTCTCTCTCTTGTTCTCTCTCCTCACTCTCTCTCCTCTTCTCTCTTCTTCCTCTCTCTCTACTCTCTCTTGTTCTCTCCCTCTCTCTCTACTCCCTCTCTTGTTCTCTCTCTTCTGCTCACGAACTTCTGCCAAAAGTCAATGCTGTTGTCCTGTGTAATAACATGAAAATTGGATTCATCAGAACATAGCTAAAAGTAGTTGAACATCAGAAAATAACAAATCCAACACTAATAGAAATGCTTACAGCAGGTCTATGCTGCTGCTTGTACATGTAGTGAGTCAAACGCCTAGCACAAACTCTTGGTTCGAAAACAGATGACCCAACTTGAGGTCTCATTGTAAGCCCCTGCTGAGGCTGCTGAGGTTGTTGTTGTTGTTGATGTTGGAATTGTGATCTTTGTTGTGGTAGTGTCTTGAGAAGTTGTTGCTGTTGTTGTATATGTAGAAGACATTGCAGCATAAGATTCATATGAGCAGCGACTTGAGAAGACTGCCTCGACAGCTGTAACAACTGCTAATGTTGTTGTTGCTGCTGATGCAAGAAAATTGAAGGATCAACGGAATGTTGGTTGCCTTTCAACTTACAGGACCTAGGTTTCTCATTGACTGCAGTTGCTGAGGTTCTAATTTCACTGAACCAAGATTTCGCAACGACGACAACTGAGAGTAGGGGGCCATCTGATCTGGCACGCTCATCTGAGACTCCATTTTCACATACGATCACAGGCCCATCCTCGAACCAGCCATGCTCTTGTCATTGATACATCAAGAGAGGAGAGAGAGAGAAAGAAGAGGGAACAAGAGAGAGGGAACAAGAGAGAGTAGAGAGAGAGAAGAGAGGGAGAAAAGAGAACAAGAGAGAGTAGTGAGAGAGAGAGAGAGGAGAGTGTGTTTGTAAAAGAAATATTTGTTTTGTGTTTTCTTATTTAATATTAATGATATTTAAATTTTAGAGGGTGTTTTATAAATATACAAACAGAAAAGTTAATGAAATGAGATTCACAGACAACCCAAGGGTATGCAAGTAATTAGGTTTGAAATATAGGTATACACAAGTGAATAGTGAAAATGCAGGGATATTTCAGTTATTGTGCACATTTTGAAGTGTACCCAAGCAAATCACCCCTCTTATTTTTCATTATTTTATTTAAAATCAAATATTTTAAAAATAGTAGATACAACTCAATTACGATTGATGAAGCATTGTCACTTATTTACTATTCCTTTTGGGTTATGTTCGATTATATTATTGATATTTCGAATCATCTCATCATTGCATATGATTTTTTATTTACAATAATCTAGTTCATATATGTACACTTGTTGGATATATGTAAGGCCATCCCTTGTGGCATACAAAACTTCGCTCATCTCGTTAAAGGGGAGATGACCGGGTGGTGGTTGACCGGGTTGTCAATTTTTTTATTATTTTTTGTTTTGATTTTTTTATTTTTTTGTTTGAGTTTTTTTTTGAAAATACGTTTTATAATTGTTTTGATTTTTTAGAAATTTTTTTAATTTTTTTAAATTTTTACCAAGATGGATCCCGAAATAATGTGGAGAAAAGAGATATGTTGTGAGTTGTGTTGGGTTGTGTTTAAGAGGTGAATAGTGTAGGAAAGAAAAGAAAGTGAGTTGATGAAAGAAAAAACAGATGTGGAAGAGAGAGAAAACTGATTTTGAAGAGAGAGAGTTGATGACCAGGTCGTCCAGGTCATGGTTAGTGATGACCTAAGAGCACCCTTAACGAGGATAAATTAAAGGTCGATGACCGGTCATCAGAAGATGTCCTGGTCATCTTCGACCAGGTCATCGACCCGGGCGTTGAAACGCCCGGGTTGTCAAATAAATAAATAAATAAATTTGTTTTTTTTTTGTTTTGATTTTCAGAATTTTTTGTTTTTGTTTTTTTGAAAATATGTTTGTATAATTGTTTAGAATTATAGAATTTATTTTATTTTTTTTAAAATTTACCAAGATGGACCCCGAAATGACGTGGAGGAGAGAGATAAGTTGTTGTGGGTTGTGGTTAAGAGGTGAATAATGTAGGAAAGAGAAAAGAGTGAGTTGAGTAAAGAGAAAGCTGATGTGGAAGAGAAAGAAAGTTGATTTTGAAGAGAAAGAACTGATGCGTCCAGGTTTTGGACAGTGACGTGATAAAAGGTTTTGGACAGTGATGTAATAAAAGAAATATCGTCAGATGAGTTTGGCATGTTCCGGTTGAAATTGAAAGCATCTCGCGCGAACATCCATATCGATCCAACTAATTATTCACGATCAAGATAAACACGTAAGCTTGACTTTAAAAATAATTACTAGACATGTTCTGGCTAGCAATTGCTAATTAGACTTGTTCAACTTAACTGGCTTCGTTGCTTATATATTTTTTGATTAAATGATTTTACTGATTTATTATTGATCAGTTATTACGTATTAGATCGTGTTTTGGATAAACACGAAGACTTTTCAAGAAAACAATGTATACAAAGTCAAGCATAAACCCATAATTAAAAACTCAAAACCTTAAGGCACGCAATATGTTTCCAGCTGGGGTGGTTCCATGAATATCTTTTTATCTAGTAGAGAAGGGATTCACTACTATTGAAATATGTTGTATTCCAATTCAAAAACTTTAAATCAGAATCTAAACGATAAATCTCAATTTATGCCACAAGTAGTTATATACCTATATGTTATGATTTTCGACCTTCGTAGATAATTTCTCAAGTCGATCTAATGTCTGAAATTTTCATTTGGCATTTAACTTTCAATTTAACATAAAGATATTTGTTAAAAATAAGTTTACTCTACAAACGTTTTTTTCCTTTTGTATAAACGTGTGTTTTGACTAAGTGATGTTCGTTGAGTATGTAAAAGGAAAAATGTTTATAATCTAAACAAAAATGTGTAACCATCTTTATAATAAAAATATGTTTTGAAAAAAAATTAGAATTCAAGGATTATGATAAGAAAATGTTGAAATGTCTTGGAGTAGTTCGTAAATTGTCCAAAAATGTCTATTTGCCTATATTGTTGTTAATTATATAAACAAACTTTTAAAAATTAATCTAATTTATGTAACCTTTGTAATATTGAAATGTGGTTTTGAATAAAAATGGAATTAAGGACTCAAAAAAGAATTTCCTGAATTGTCTAGGGTTAATATGCAAAATATCTATTTTTAATATGAATATAACAGATTGTGTGTGATGTTAGAAGGAAAAAAATCAAGTGTAACCAACAAAAATCAAAAACTCAAATATAAGGATTCAATATCCTTCTTTTGTAACTGCACCAATCAAATAACAAAAAAAAAACTTTCAAGACCATCCAAAGCAGACTTGTACTAGAGTAAGCCGCGTGGAAGGAAGCCCTCTGATTTGCACCAAACACAATCCATCCAATAAGAGCCTAATGACGACATCTTATCACGATGGTGTGCTAATTACGACGACTCCTTTTTGTCACATTTCATCCCATTAATTAACTCAAATTATCCCTATAAATCCCCCCTCGATCTCACAAACCCCTTCACAAGTCACACCTCACAACACACATTGCTTATAGACTGCATGGAAGAGTTCCAAGAATCCGACGTTATATGGCCGGAGGAGTCCCACCGGCCGGTCGTGCCCACTCACTCGACCGACAAGTCTTTTAATCGGTCAACTTCAAATTCAAATTGGTGCGATCGGCGGTTCAATGAGTCCAATCCAATAAACGTCCCCCGAGTTGGGAGGCGTTCTTGGAAAATGGAGTTCCATAATAACAATGGCATCAGCAACGACGACGGTGGTGGTGGAAAAGAAGAATTTGTGCCTCCTCATGTCATTTTGGCTGGACGTTGTACCGATGATATTGCGTTTTCGGTGTGCACGGGCAATGGGAGGACTCTCAAGGGGCGAGACCTTAGTCGGGTGAGGAATTCCGTCCTCCGACTGACCGGATTTCTCGAGGGGTAGCGACCTTAGCTCCAAAATATAAGAGGAAACTTAGTTAGATCGAAATATATATTGTGAGATTGTTTTAGTTGAATTTGGTTGGTTTAGACCTTAGATTACCTTATTTGCTATTGGCAATTGTGGTGGTGATGTTATTGCACCCTTTTGGTGGTTGTCCATTTTGATTTCGGAATTGAGCTTGTATTTCTCTCACATTGGAGAAATGAATTTTAGAGGTAACAAAAAATAGTCATCCAATATACATTTTATTGTAATGGCTTAAAGTATATGTATGACTTGGGTATATAAAGATTTTTGTTGTTATGTATGAGACTTGTTGGCCAATAAAGATAATAAATGGAATTTAGTAGTTCTTGACCTAATTTTATTTTCTTCTTCTTTTGTTTCACTTATACAATTTCCAGGAAATGAGCTAACATGAATCACATGGTGAGAGAATGTTGTGAGGTTTTGCTGACTTTTGCAGAAGAAGATAGGAGCTTTTTTAATAATGCATGAGGCATACTAAATCATTTATGTCTGGAATGAGACACTTCTGGGAAGGTACCTAAATGCCAATTGGTAATAAGGAAAGACATTACAAGGCTGATTGTTACATTATATTTTTCTTCCACTAAGTTTGCTTCCCATTTTGTAATCTTCCACTAACTAATCGTGTGTCCACCACATTATTTGAATTGACTTAATCAGAGACAAATTCTCATTTAATTTGATGGTACAAGCCAAAATAATTTACTTCAAATATAGTTATTGAAATTAATGATTATCTTAAAAGGATAAACATATTGAAGTTTCATTGGTATCTAGAATATTGTCAAATTAAGGAATATCGTGATTACACACTACTACTTTGTCACTATAAATCTCATGGTTATTACAATTAACTGTGCAACACTGGAATTTCAGGACACTTGGCCATCTTTCTGGTATCATGTCAAAGCTCACGCATATTTAGGAATAATAATTATCTAATGACAGCTGTCGGTGGAGAAAATTGTTATTTTTGAAGTTTTTTTTAATTTTATTCCAAGTTGTGGAATAGGGATGATAAAATAAGAAATGGAAAATGAATTGAGCCTTTCACAAATTTTGCCTGAGAGCTTCCTTCAACTAATATCATTTATTAGAATGATATTGAATCATTCTTTATAAGTTCAACTAGAGTCCAAATATTTTATGAAAGTACACTTCAAGTACAAGAACTTTTTTGTCCATATGCTATGTTGTTGTTTACCTTGAATAAGTGTTTAAAGTATACGTGCAGAAAAACAGACAATCGGTCGACCGGATGGAGTGATTCGGTCGACCGGATGTGTGTTACTTTACCCAGCAAAAGTGTCTGTCGTTTTTCGGTCAACCGGAATCTAGGATTCGGTCGACCGGGCACACGGTTTGGAGTTGGGCAAAAGTTACTGTCGATTTTCGGTCGACCGGAACCTTGGATTCGGTCGACCGGAAACGTTCGAGGAGCTGGGAGAAAAGTGCCTGTTGAAATTCGGTCGACCGGAACTTAAGTGTACGGTCGACCGATTATGCACTCGCGCAAGCCAGAAAAGTTACTGTCGATTTTCGGTCGAACGAGACTCCAATTTCGGTCGACCGTTGGAATACAGTTATTGGATCGGTCGACCGATGCACCCGATCGGTCGACCGTTTGGACCAAGTTCTGCCCACGTTTTGCACATTACTCCACCCGATTTTGGTGCAACTTATACTTGTTTTGACCTCATATATAAAGGCAATTTCGTCCCCTTTGTATTATCAGTTAATTCTATTGTCCACTTTTATGTTCTTGAGAGAAAAGAGAGAGAGAGCATCCTTGTGATTCGGTAGGAGAGATTTTGAGCCGGGTTCTTCGTCGGTTCGTTCGCGTCTCCTGTAAGCATCTCTTATAATACGTTTCTCTATAGTGGATTTGAGTTTTGTCGTCCGTGGTTTTTCCCGCATTGGGTTTCCACGTTAAATCTTGCGTGTTTGTGTGGTTTGAATCTTGGATTTGCGTTTTGTTCTCAAGTTTGGCCAATTGGATTCGTGTTTTTTTGTTCCGCTGCGTATTTGGGATTGGTTTTAATTCTCAACATGCTACAGAAAAAATTCAAATATTTTCAGTCAAATTTGAGAGGAGCTGATTGACCTTCTGAAGTGCACTTATTGCGATCGAGCTGTGAATTCGCATGTGAGTCGTAAGATAATTACAAATGCGATTAGGAATACTCCAGTGTCAGCACGTAACTTCTCAAATTCAGACAACTACGTACGAAGATTTTGGTGCAGTTTTTGTTACCCCAAATAACACATCACACCACATGTCAAGTGATTAAGAGTTGTTAATATCACAAGTGTTCTTCAAGAAAAAAGGTTGCTTGTTGTTTTGGGACTTCGATTATAATGGAGGATAAATTTGATAGTGGGATAAGTATTGAATATTGATGATTGGGATGACTGGTCAGTGCATAACCTTTTCTTCTTTGATGGACGAATATGCTTCATGATTCTACCGTTTTCAAACTTTTGAACATTTTGAGTGGCGTATTACGTATAGCATACCGATCTCAAAATTAATTGCATTTTTGCATAGGTAGAATTTAAAGTCACAAACAAGGACAAGTGAACTAATCAAGATTTACGTGGTTGAATCCTGAAGCTATCCACGTAAGAGGGCAATGAATTCCATGTAGTGTTACCTCAAATGAATAACCCAAAAAATCACAAAATGACGTGGTAATCCCACCAGCAATGCCAATCATCTCAAACTGTCAAATGATGCTTCCACATCAATTTGGTAACCGCCACATCTGTTTATCAGATTTAAATAGTAATATTATTTTTATAATAATAAAAAAAAGATCAGCCCAATATGTTCTACAATAGAGATTTTTAGCATTGCACATTTGTATCAGAATTCAAGAATATCTATTGAAACAAATATCATTAATTCAGAAGTACATGTCACAGAATTATAATAACTTAACAGAACAATGACGTGGACATAAATATATATTCTATATATAACCTGGAAAGGGATCCATTACATACCAGGAGAGTCCAAAATGACAACCATAAAAGATCCCTGAAACAAACAATGGTAAGAAATAATGCAGTTGTCCTAATGTTCAACTTACTGATCCTGCTGCTAGTGATCGCCAAATCTGGGATGTCACCTTAGAAACAAACAATAGCTGAACCTGTCAATATATATGCCTGTAAGCATGAAATAACTAACGACTGTGAATGACAGGTTAGTTCTCTAACATGGAGTCACTTAAGGCTCGTTAAGCTTCTCCATTGGTCTTTTTGTTGGGCTCGAACACGAACTTCACCAGTGAATCTTTGATTGACAGCAACTCCGGAAATTCCTTTTTCAACTTTGAAGCATCCATCTCGTTGTTGCTTCGAGGAGCAACTATGACCTTTGCCTGCTCTTCCAACGTAAAATTCTTCCACGTGAAGCTTGGGTCAATGTAGGTCTTGTACATCTCTAGGATCTCATTGTGGCTCACAGCACCTGGGTTTGTGAAGTTCCAAATACCCCTACAGTTCCGTTTTGCCATTTCAACTGAAATGGGAAGAAGTTCATCCAAGACAGTCATGCTGTTTGGAATGTTAACCACTTTGTTGTAACGAGAGATCTTTGTGATGAAATTCCTTGGGTTACTGAGATCAGAGGATATTGGCATCCTGACCCTCAGGGTGCAAACGTTTTCATAATTTTTAAGTAGCTCCTCAACCTGTTGAACACCAAAAAATTGGGCAGGTTTAGTGTACGGTAAAAAATTAGTCATGATGAACTGCTAAAAATATTAATTAACATATTAATTACCATGGCCTTCGTTTTAGAATAGAAGGAACCAGTGAAATTTGGTGTATCTTCTTCTTTGAAACCAATGCCCGACCCTTCTTGGTGTTCAGAATCATACTCAAATATACACCCAGTGGCAAAATTCATTAACAATAACCCCTTATCCTTGCAGACATCAGCCAAATTCAATGTACCTACAACATTGGTACAAATTGTTTCCGGTTTGTGTGACTCACACCAGTCCACATTAGGCCTGCCAGTCACTCCAGCAGCATTAAAAACATGAGTGGGCTTCACGTTCCTAATGTCTTCCAGGAGCTGTGATCTCTCCTGCAGACGTCCCTTTCCATATTCATAAGGTATTCCTTGCTGCTCACATATTTTACCAAGTAGACCCCCAATCCATCCAGTCTTCCCATAAATTAAGAACTTGAAGGGAGATTTCTTAGAAACCACATTTTCAGGAGGAGCCACAACAGTTCCATTCAGAACAGGCAAATCAGCAGCTTTTGTTACTACACCGTCCACCCCTTCAGCTTCATCAAATTGCCTCTCAGTTCCTGCCATCATGAGCATCCTTGGATGAGGCAGCAATGCTCCTGAGACATCACCCCACCAATCAGGATGGCTGGTGTACCAATCCAGTGTTTTCTTCAGCCCATCCTCCCATAAGGTACGTTCTGACCAACCTAAGTTGGTCAGTTTCTGATCATCCAGAAAGTATCTCTGATCATTAAAAGGTCTGTTCTCAACGAACTTAACGGCTGAAGCAGGATCCAGGGAGAAAAGCTTACAAATGTCATTAGCCACATCAATCACCCTTCTCTCTTTCTTTGTCCCGATATTGTAAACATGTCCGACTTCTCCTTTGTGAAGAATAACTTCAAAAGCCTCAGCAACATCTTCACAATAAAGATAGCTCCTCACGTTAGACCCATCCCCATGAATCGGGAGAGGTTTCCCACTCATAGCCAAAAGAATGAATTTGGGAATAAGTTTCTCAGGGAACTGATTTGGACCATAGACATTATTTCCCCTGGTAGTTATCACAGGCAAACCGTAGGACCGACCATAAGCCATAACAAGCATTTCAGCACCGGCTTTGGTTGCTGAATAGGGGTTTGTAGGAAGCAGCTGAGATGCTTCATGATTTCCAACCAAAGCATCCTCATCTGTCTCCCCATACACCTCATCAGTACTGACATGGATAAACCTCCTTATCTGGCCAGTGGTTTTGCAGGCCTCCAAGAGCACATGGGTGCCATAGATGTTGTTCTTGGTGAATTCAAATGAGTTGCCAAAGGAGTTATCAACATGAGTTTGGGCAGCAAAATGCATAATAGTATCAATGGACTCAGTCATGAGAAGATAGTTAACAAGATCTGCACTGCCAATGTCGCCCTTCACAAATTTGAAATTTGGAGACGATCGAGAAGGGAGAAGATTCTTCAAATTAGAGCAATAATCAAGCTTGTCAAGAACCACAATCTTGTATTCCGGATAGCTACGAACAAGACGATTGGCAACATGGGAGGCAATAAAACCAGCTGCTCCAGTAATGAGGATATTCTGGGGTTTGTAGGTTGCCATAATCAACCTATTTATTTATATCTGAACAAAAATAACGATATAAGGATCCATCCACGAAACCAAAAAACAGAACACTTCCAATAGAATTTTTTTTAGTTAAGGATGTGTTTGCCAATAAGTTCTAATGGGAAAAAACTAGTAATTTTGTTTCACTGACTCATTTTTGAAGAGGGGGGATGAGATTTAATTTAACCACATTAACTTTCATTTGCGAATAGTACCAAGAAATATATGCCTTGAACACTAAATAAACATGAATTCATTTTTTGGTATGCAATTATATTCTATTATCTAGCCCTTCCCCCTCATTTTCCCATTTGTAAAAATCCCAGGTGAAAAGTCGGATAATATTAACAGATATATGCCTGCAACATAAAGACACATTATCCGCATTTGTCACCACGCAACAATATCCTAATGGGTACCCTTCCCCGCCTTCATTTTCCTTTTGAGAAATTCTCAAGCAAAATGCTCGGATAAAAATTGCAGGCAAACAAACATTATCACAATGTATAATAAAAAAACTAAAGCAATTCTAAGCCTGTTCATGATAAATATTGTCTACACACTCTTAGTATTTAAATTGAAATTTTACAACAAAAAACACCGAATTTCAGAAACAGACCATTTAAAATCCAAGGCATAAGAACGACAACAACCATGTAGCAATATCTACTACTACAGAACATAAAAAAGGAAAACCACAAAACATCAGATCTAACAAAAGTAGATTCTCTTAACAGCCTAAACCGGTATAAAAAAAAAGAGGAAAAGTCCAAAAGCAAAAATTACAGCTTGAGTCTAACTATACACCCACAATACGAATATCATTACTTCGGGAAAAGAAAAGGAAAAACTCAAAACTACGTACATAAATAAACATATTCTGCACGAATCGTATTAAGGAATCTACGTTAGAATATTAACATTAATTAATCATTAACAGCTAACCAAACTAACTACCAAACTAATCCTGCAATCACTACGCCACACTCCTTCAACACACAGATCCATACCAGAAAAGCTTCCAGAACTACAGAAAAGAAGAAAAAAACCAAATTTCTACCAAAACCTAAATTTCCCATCAAAGATCCAAACTTTCCACCAGATCTACTCTCAAACCCGCAATGCCGACAAGAATCGCATGTAAATTCGAGAAAAGCACGGCGAGATGAAGAAGAAAGCTGAGTAGATCTTGGTGGGGAGAAGGAGGTGTTTACCGGAGTTTGGGAGGTGGAGCCGCGGAGGTGGTTTGGTTGGGTTGGTCTGGGATGGGTTGTTGTTGTTGGGTGGAATGGAAACCCAAAACGGGATTTATAAGGGGGTTTACTTTATATAGAAAAATGGGAATGGAGATGGAAATGTAATAAGTGGATTTCGGTCCAGTGATCCATCCATTCGTTGTCCGGATTTCTATTTATGATCTTTTCCTTTTTTTTACCCCCTCCCACCGGATGGTTGTGTTCCTTCGAATTGTTGCAGATACACCCTTGTAGATTGTCCTTTTCTTTTCTTTTTAAATGATTGGTAGGGCTAACATCGATCTTTAATGTGTGTTGTGTTACTGCATCATATAGATCACAAAATGTTAGGGGGTTCAGATCGAACATGCATCCGACTCCCCACTCAACTAGTCATCAGACTAATTGGATCCATGTCTTGTGCGATTGTCATTCTCTTTTTATACATATGTTACGATACATACATTTATAACGTCCACTGTCCTTATGAGAGTGTTGTGCAGTTTTTCAATCGGATGACAAATAACTTGGCAATGATGTGCATTGTGGTTTTGAATTTTGGCATTTTACACCATTTTCACCTCAAAGTGTTTAAGATTTGAACAGACATCCCAAAAGTAGGTAACTATTATCACACGTTTGGAGACATTCAAGATTGAATCGTTATTATGTTTTGTTGTTCTGTTCTTTTAAATGTCACCGTAGGTCTTCGATGCGATAAATTAGAATAGGCAAACGAAGCAAAAGTACGAAATCCTTGTGATATTTGTTTATTACAAGAGTATATATAAATGATAAACAAAACAACATGTACCTGTGAGGGTATTATATAAGAAAAAAGCTTATCTAAATTTGTGGACGGCGTAAAGGATTTTAATGGATTGACAAAAGAAAACAAAGTGTCTGTCTATTTAGTTGTAAGGGACTGTTAGGGAAAACAATGAAAAACCAGTTTTAATTTAAAAAACAAATCCTTTTGCTGCGGCAGATATTGACCAAGTATAGAAGATTCGATTTTAATGCCACGTTTAGAGAATAACATCAGGTAAACCACAACATTTTTGAATGTTTTTGTTACAACTCATGTATCATGAAAAAATGCATGACAATTACGTCCTCCGAATATCGCTGGAAATCATAATAAACCCACAGAAAACTTTTTCCAAGCAAGTCATCATGTCATGTGGCTGCAAAGTATTCTACATTTGTTGGCGTGTAACAAACACTAAAGTGTAGGTTCCATTCCAGTTCGGATGATGTGCTACATTAGATGTGTACAAAGCAATGCCAGTTAAATATTAGCATGCATTAGCCAATCGAACTTATCGAAGTATCAAACTTTGCAAACGCCAGTTGTAACGTCAATTCCATTTTCTTCTCGTCAACAATAATATGCATGGAAATATGGAAAATACATGCTTGAATACAGCTAGCAAGGTTGTACTACGTCATTAGAAATATAATTAATGCTGTACACCACATGCTTATGAAGTGTAAAGTTTATAAACTTATTGATTATATGTGATGATTTGCAGATTGATTGGAATATACAGGTGCTTCACTATGTAAAGTGTGAACTGTGTGAGGTGTGATCTACCTCAATTTCTGTTCTTGTGACGTGGGATATAATCACGTTTTTTTTCGTGATTTTGTAATGGTATTAAATAAGGAGGTTTATTTTCATGTGCGTGGAATATGTGAACCAACTATCACCGACACCAATATTAAATAGGAAAATGTTTAGTGGACGCGCGCGTCCGGGACGCGCGCTGATGTGGCCAGTCCACTCAGCAGACGCTGCTTTGTTGGCGCGAAGGGATATGAAATGTTTTTGGTTTTTTTATTCCTCTATTTTCGTACCTTCATCATTTCCACCATACTTCCCTCCATCCCTCATTAATGCGACTCAAATCACTCTCTTCCTTCATCATTTTGGCGCTCGGCGCTCCTACACGGCACAGAAGACTTGTTATCAATCTCAAGATGCCTCTTCCTTTTCCTTCTCTTCTCTTCTGTGGTCATTCCTCTGTACTCAAATGGAAATCGTTCCCGTGCCTTCCCTAGTGGAGCAGCCATCAAACGTTCCCCATGAGGGGATGTTTTTCCCCTATTTCGAAGAAGCCAAAGCATTTTACGTGGCCTATGCCGATTATTGTGGTTTTGGCGTTAAGACAAGACAATCTCATTACGATCGTGGTGTTGTTATACGGGTCACGCTGACTTGCTCCAAGGAGGGCACCGCACCAACGGACCAAGGGCAAGGAAAATTGAAGCCTAGGTTATCCAGCAGAGTACAATGCACTGCTCGGATAAGGGTATCCGGAAACACAGCAAGGGGTTACAACGTTAACTTTGTGGATCTTAACCATAACCATCACATGCTTGACCCGGAGCAAATGCGATTTCTCAGGCAAAAACGAACCGTCCCTGAGGCCGTCGTAGCACGGATATCGGTTAATGATGAAGCTGGGATATCGGCTGCTAAGACCATGCAATCTCTTGTGGTCGAGGCTGGAGGTTATGACAAATTGACTTTCAACGAAAGGGATTTAAGGTTTGTGTTCTTTCCGTCTAACATAATTGAAGTTGAACATTTTGCGCCTGGTCTTACTGGTTTCTGTTTGCAGGAATGTTGTAAACCAAGTCAGAAATTTGAAGATGGGACCTGGTGATGCACAAGCTCTTCAGGACTATTTCATTAGGATGCAGAAGATTGATTCCATGTTTTTTTATGTAATAGATATGGATGACGAAGGAAGACTACGCAACGTTTTTTGGGCTGACAGTCGTTCTAGAGCTGCAATATGTTTCGACACAACCTACATTACCAACAAATACGACATGCCATTCGCCCCATTTGTAGGAGTCAATCACTATTTCGAATCACTTTTGCTCGGTTGCGCTTTGCTGTCCTATGAGACTACTGAAAATTATATATGGTTGTTCCAAACCTGGTTGTCGTGCATGAACGGTAAGTTTTTTTCCTTCTTCCCTCTTCATATCTTCCTCTTTTTTGTTTGTCTATTCGTAATAAAAAGTCTGTCTGTTCGGAATAAGAAGAGTGTATGTTCGGAATAAGAAGTCTGTCTGTTCGTATTAAGAAGTCTCTCTGTTCGGATTAAGTGTTGTGTTTGTTCGGAATAAGAAATCGGATTGTTCGGATTAAGTGTTGTGTCTGTTCGGAATAAGAAGTTTGACTGTTCGGATTAAGTGTTGTGTCTGTTCGGAATAAGTGGTCTGACTGTTCGGATTAAGTGTTGTGTCTGTTCGGAATAAGTGGTCTGAATGTTCGGATTAAGTGTTGTGTCTGTTCGGAATAAGTTGTGAGTCTGTTCGGAATAAGTTGTGAGTCTGTTCGGAATAAGTGGTGGGTCTGTTCGGATTAAGTGTTGGGTCTGTTCTGATTAAGTGTTCGGTCTGTTCGGAATAAGTGGTGGTTCTGTTCGGATTAAGTGTTGTGTCTGTTCGGATTAAGTGTTCGTTCTGTTCGGAATAAGTGTTGTGTCTGTTCGGAATAAGAAGTCTGACTGTTCGGATTAAGTGTTGTGTCTGTTCGGAATAAGTGGTCTGACTGTTCGGATTAAGTGTTGTGTCTGTTCGGAATAAGAAGTCTGACTGTTCGGAATAAGTAGTCTGTCTGTTCGGAATAAGAAGTCTGACTGTTCGGATTAAGTGTTGTGTCTGTTCGGAATAAGTGGCTTGACTGTTCGGATTAAGTGTTGTGTCTGTTCGGAATAAGAAGACTGTCTGTTTTGGATTAAGAAGTCTGTCTGTTCGGAATAATGTCTCACTCCTTTCTAATTGGGTCCCTTATGCAGATATACCCCCCCCCCCCCCCCAGCTATAATAACAGATCAATGTGGTGCCATTACTGCTGCTGTAAGGAATGTCTTCCCAGATTCAAGACACAGATTCTGTATATGGCACATAATGAACAAAGCTCCCGTGAAGTTGCCGACGCAGTATCGGGATCACATATTATTTGATCTGAAATTGATTGTATATGATTCCAAAACCCCAGCAGAATTTGATCGTAATTGGCAGGGTTTCCTTCTTGATTTTGACCTGCAGAACCACAGCTGGCTCAAATCCATTTATGCAATCCGAGAGTCGTGGATCCCTGCATTTATTGGTGATTTTTTTTCCGCGGGAATGGCATCTACTCAGAGGAGCGAGAATATGAACGCCTTCTTCGACAAGTATCTTACTTCGAAGACCACCCTTAAGCAGTTTGTTCAACAATACGAACTTGCGCTCCGCCACAAGTACGAGAAGGAAGCTCAATCAGAATTTGATTGTCTTCATAAAAAACCCCAGTTGGTTTCAATTTATCCATTCGAGAGTCAGTTGAGCGAGTTGTATACCGTAGGGGTCTTCAAAAAAGTGCAGTTACAAATTGGGAAGATGATATACTGCGATATAACGGAGGAGTTCAATACGAATGAAACATTCCAGTACAAGGTATCTGAACGTGTTTTGGCTGGTGAGCAGCTACTGTCGAAACGTTTCCTAGTACAAAACACATCCATGAATTTTACATGTGATTGCAGAATGTTTCAGCACGTTGGGCTTCTATGCTGCCACGTTTTTGTTGTACTTGCACGCTTGAATCCTAATGCATTGCTTCCATACTCTTACATCCTTAATCGATGGCGGAAGGATATTCGAAGGAGCTATCGAGATAAGACGTACCCAGACGATGGTGTAATGGCGAAGGATGCGCTACGTCGTCACGACGACATCATGGGTCGTGCCGTTTGGATCGCACAGGAAGCCTTCATCTCCCACAAAAGGTATATTGAGGCCGTGAAGTGTATTGAAATGCTTAAGGCACGTATGCACACTACACAAAACTTGGTTCGACCTGATGAACCTGAGTCTTCGGGTACATCGGTCCTTAATCCGGAAAAGGTCAGACGTATAGGAAGACCGCCGACTAGACGTCGAGTGTCTTTAGCTGAGAAGATAATTAAAAAGAGCCATAAAAAACACGCCCAACAAGAGAAGGGAAAGTGGAAGATGAAGGTTACTTCGCCGCTTCACGAAGTAGCACCAAAACCCGCGGATCCTGATTTCTCCGATTGGGACATGAGTTTGTATTACGAGGAATTTCCTCCTTAATTTACATTTTTTTGTTTTTTCCCGTTCTTGTAAAACCAAGAAACTTGTAATTGTTGATCTGTTTTGATCTGTAAATGGTTGTTATACAAGTTCAGTTCAGATTTACTTGTGTCTGATCGAAATAAGTTTTTCCTGTTCGGAATATGTTGTGGGTGTGTTGGGAATAAGTTGTGTGTGTTCGGATTAAGTGGTGTGTCTGTTCGGAATAAGTTGTGAGTCTGTTCGGAATAAGTGGTGGTTCTGTTCCGATTAAGTTGTGAGTCTGTTCGGATTAAGTGTTGGGTCTGTTCTGATTAAGTGTTCGGTCTGTTCGGAATAAGTGGTGGTTCTGTTCGGATTAAGTTGTGAGTCTGTTCGGATTAAGTGTTCGGTCTGTTCGGAATAAGTGGTGGTTCTGTTCCGATTAAGTTGTGAGTCTGTTCGGATTAAGTGTTGGGTCTGTTCGGAATAAGAAGACTGTGTTCGGAATAAGTTGTGAGCCTGTTCGGAATAAGTTGTGAGCCTGTTCAGATTAAGTGTTGCGTCTGTTCGGATTAAGTGTTGGGTCTGTTCGGATTAAGTGTTGGGTCTGTTCGGAATAAGAAGACTTTGTTCGGAATAAGTAGTGACCCTGTTCGGATTAAATGTTGCGTTTGTTCGGATTAAGTTGTGAGTCTGTTCGGATTAAGTGTTGCGTCTGTTCGGATTAAGTGTTGGGTCTGTTCGGAATAAGTGGTGGGTCTGTTCGGAATAAGAAGACTGTGTTCGGAATAAGTTGTGAGCCTGTTCGGATTAAATGTTGCGGTTGTTCGGATTAAGTTGTGAGTCTGTTCGGATTAAGTGTTGCGTCTGTTCGGATTAAGTGTTGGGTCTGTTCGGAATAAGAAGACCGTCTGTTCGGAATAAAGTTAGCTTAAGAATGACATTGGTAATGTTTGTATTTTTACATGTAAATAGTTTGTGAACTGAATATGTAAACATTTTGTACATGTAAACCAAAAAATAAACAAAACTTAAAATATCTTTGTCTGTTTAGACCTGCACACACGACCGACGATCCCTAAGTAACATGACCGCCAATTCACCCCTGATAGAGTGGATGGTATTGGGGTCCTTCTCCTTCGTAGGGTCAACATTGAACATTAGGCACCTTATCCAGTATAAAACGAAGGCGCCGCAATCGTTGCTCCCCGGTGGTTGTTGTTGACTCTCTTTCCTCAGGATTCTCAGGGGTCAGTCGACCTTGAGTAGATCCCTCCAGTATACAGCCGCATCCGCTGCTGCACATTCATGTAGGCCTACAGTCTGCTCCGGATCATCACCTTCGCCTAGCTCCCTAGAGAGACTGTTGAATGTCAAAATCTCTTTGGACGGGCCATAGACAACCACCAGTGTCCAATGACCTGAAGACCAGCATGGTTGTGCGATCACGGTCTGTGTTGGAGACGCACCTACGATTTTAGGGAGGATAAAATCATCAACTTCTCTGCCTTGCCCTCCAAGAATTCGCCCCGACTCGAATGTGGATATGCATATAACTTTTTCTGGGTGGCGTCTTTCTTCGAGCACCGATAGCATAGCGTCGATAGTTTCATCGCTAATATCCATCCTAGGCGTTATAAGCTCCTTCAGGTCGGAGCGTTTTAAACTGCACATATCGCCTCTCCAGATGACCTCCCTATTGTCCTTATTGGGTTCGGTCAGGTTCAGTAGCATTTTGACCTCATCAACTGACAACGTGCCCAATGCAGGCATGTCAACATCCGGCCTTTTTTTCTTCAAGCTCCTTTGAGCCGCTCTATCTTTTCTTTTTTGCTCTTCTTCCTTCTTATTCTTCTTGGCCAGATGTTCGCCTTCCTTCAGCTGCTGCTCAACGGTGGCCGTCGAGCGTTTTCTTTTCGCGACCCAGTTTGCTATCTGGGCCTTGCTTTCTTCTTCCTTCTCCTTCTTCTTCTTCTCTTCCTCCTTCTCCACTATTTTCCTCTTTTCTCCCATCTTCCTCTCCTCCTCCCTCTTCTCCTCTTCTTCCTTCTTCCTTTCCTCCTCCCTTTTTCTCTCACATTCCTCCTCCTCCCTCTTCCTCTTTTCTCGTTCCTCCTCCTCCTTCCTCTTCTTCTCTTCTTCTTCCTCCTCCCTCCTCTTTTCTTCTTCCTCCTCCTCCCTCCTCTTCTCCTCTTCTTCCTCCTCCCTCCTCTTTTCTTCTTCCTCCTCCTCCCTCCTCTTTTCTTCTTCCTCCTCCTTCCTCTTTTTTTCTTCTTCTTCTTCTTCATCCTCCTTCCTCTTCCTATTCTCTTCTTCCTCCGCCTCCCTCTTCTTCCTATTCTCCTCCTCTTGCTCTCGCTCGTTCTCCCCACCAGGGACTCCAGTTGTCCCTGTCCCTCGAAGATATATAATATCTTTCCTGAGCCTCCCACACTCTTTCTGGGAAATCCTCAGTTCTTCCCTGAGGTCGTGTACCTGTTCTGTGGCCTTCTTAAGGGCAGCTTCGGCCCTCAGCCATTTTGTCTTCACCTCACTCAGCTCCAATTCTTGGAGCAGCGGGTCGCATGGAATGCTGCAGTCTGCCAGTTGGAGCCTTGGCAAACTGACGGTTGAAGAGTAGCTCTTTCGAACAGGACCAATAAGTTGCAGCTCCCTTTCACTCATTGATGGAGCCCCCATCAGGTCGAACGTGCCGTCGTAAATCCGATGTAAGGTAATTCCACGTTCCTCCCATTTCCTCAGGGTTAATCGTTTCCCAAACATCTCCGTCCATCTTTTCATCCGTGGGAAAACTCCAGTTCTGGGCTCCCCCAATTTAAATTTCTCACAAAGCCACACCTTCAAATGGAAAGGAAAAAAAATGAGAACTACTATACCAATGTACCTTCATATTCGAAAGACAACTGAATCCGAACATACATTAAACGTAAACCGAACAGACACCCAACTTATTCCGAACAGACACACGTCTTATTCCGAACAGACCCACCACTTAATCCGAACAGACCCACCCATTAATGCGAACAGACTCACCATGTATTTCGAACAGACTCACAATGTATTCCGAACTGACTCACAATGTATTCCGAACAGACCCAACACTTAATCCGAACAACCCCACCACATATTCCGAACAGCCCCACCACTTAATCCGAACAGACCCACAACGTATTCCGAACAGACTCACAACGTATTCCGAACAGACCCACCACTTAATCCGAACAGACGCACCACCTCACCCGAACAGACGCACCACTTAATCCGAACAGACGCACCACTTAATCCGAACAGACGCACCACTTAATCCGAACATACTCACCACTTAATCCGAACAAACGCACCACTTAATCCGAACAGACACCTAACTTAATCCGAACAGACGCAACACTTATTCCGAACAGACTCACCACTTAATCCGAACAGACCCACCACTTAATCCGAACAGACACCCAACTTAATCCGAACAGACGCACCACTTATTCCGAACAGACTCACCACTTAATCCGAACAGACCCACCACTTAACCCCAACAGACCCACCACTTAACCCGAACAGACCCACCATTTAATCCGAACAGACCCACCACTTAATCCGAACAGACTCACAACGTATTCCGAACAGACACACATCGTCTTCCGAAAAGAACAAAAACAAAAAAAGAGGAAGAGAGGAAGTGTGAAGCAGGAACAAAAACTTACGTGTAGTATGGCAACACAACCTTCGACGTTCCCCTGCCTCATTATGAAATTCCCTGCCTTTTTCCTCTCCTGCAGTTCTAAACTTGCTTTCTCGAGGCCTCCAACCAGGGTTTTGTGAACTGCACTTGCCCATGCGTAGCTGCTTAGGCGTTTGATGTTCCTCAGAGGGTGCATGAACCATTCCTTCGGTCGCAGCGTTCCATCATAGAACAAAAAATTGTTGAAGATGAAAGAAATCAGGAGACGAATGTACTCCTCCGTCTCGCCCATGGTACTGTTTGCCATGAGATGAACTAAAAGTTGGGTGTTGTCAAGGTTCACCCCGTCTCGCTTCTGGACGCGCAATGGTTCCATCACCACGGCATTCCCATGCGTACGTAACCCCAAAATTAGGGCGATGTCTTCCGGTGTAAGGGGAACTACCCCTGATCCTATTCTCATCCCCACCTCCTCCGTATCGTAGTGCTCGACGAACCAACCGACTATTTCGTTGTCCGTCGTAATGTTAGGAAGGTTTAGGAAGTGACCGAATGGGGTGCTACGGAAAGCCTCCTTCTCCACCTTATTCATCCGGTCAAACTGCTTTCGGATGGCCTTCCAGGAGCATCGTGATTCCCGGAAGTAGTACGTGGTTCCCTAAAACCAATAATTTAATAAACGGAAGTTCATAAAAAAAAATAACGACCCAGGGAAAGAAAAAATTAGAGACCCACCGGTTCTGGGACGTGTTCGATATCGACGGCCGGAGTTGAAGATTCCATTATCGTTTACAAGGTGCGCTTCACAGGGAAAGAAAGTCGGGAAAGCTTCACAGGTGCGCTTCCTACGTTCACAGGTAAGAAAGAAAGAAAGCGAGAGTCTCCCTTTAGTTCTGGATATGTTATCTTCCTCGGTATCCGAACCGTCGTTCGTAGGGTGTCTGCCGCTGTCTAATCTGGAAACGAACCGTCCTTCTTCGAAAACCGTCAAAAAAAATTTAAAACAATTTAAGGCGCGTTCGGAAGGAAAGCGTGACATGGCAATCCGAGTAGACGCTGACTCATCCACTTTTTGAAGCCACGTAGGGCGCGTCCGTGTATAAGGACTCTATTAAATAAGGGATTAGTCTTTTTTTTTAATTATATCAATATTTTTGAGACTTTCATGTGTGATCCACCATTACAAATGGGATTCATTGCTTCGACCTAATGCAAGCATCCACTGAACTTCGAGATAGATCGAGCTCTAAAGTTTTATTTCTTTAATGTTTTTTAAGTGCAAGGAACGTGAATATTTCTTGGTTTTCAAGGAAGAAGAAGGTTGAACATCTTGACTATTGAGCAACGAACATGATTTTGGAACGCTGGAAAAGCTTTTATATATACGATCAATTTTTTAGTTGATATAATATCTATTAATTATGTTTTAGGGAAAATGACAGAGACCAACACAAACTAGAGAAGTAAATACATATTGCCAATAATTCATATCAAACAGGTGTTGTTCAAAGTTCGGATCCCATAGAATAGATTAGAGTTTGAATTGTCCGTGGAAAATTTGGAAAAGCAAAAAACCAATACAACTCATTTGTGACCTACTCAACCATTGACATTACCACCCTTTCCAAATGGTTCTTGTATTGCTCGCCTTTTCCAAATGACGGTATCTTCTTGTTTTGTGCAAGTTGAATATTTCTTCCGATAATGAAGTTTGATCATAAAGAAACCATGATTTTTGATGTGCGTCAACGTCAAGAGTTTTGTTATGTTTGCTGGGCCGAATAACTCAAAATATTAGTCGGACAATCTTCTAATTATTTAGAGAGATTACGGAATTATTAAGATAATTTGCCATTTATAGAAAAGCAATATACCTTGCTCCATAATGGCATAAAATTCATAGGCCCATGAAAATTGCTGGTTACAAAATAAACATGGGCCGAAATTATTATTTTTTAAAAAATGTTCAAAACAAAGTGGGCCGACAGCTTAATGACTCCAATCTATCTTCTTATACAATGGATTTGTAATGGCGGCGTCAGCCCATTTTCGTTAGTCGTTAAGTAACAAACCAAACCATCAATAAAATTTACAATTTTGTTTATCAATAGTATTGATATTAAAACAGTAATCACATCAAAAGGGATCATTGCATAATCACGTATTTATGCTTCATAAGAGGTCCAGATAATCATGAACTTTCGTATGCGTATGACATTTAAGGAACATGAATCGCATATTTAAAGAATATGAATCCCAAGAATATTTAACTCCGGCCATGGCATAATGGTGAGTTGAGACTTGAGACGCGCCGATATATTTTGAAACCATAAAGTCGTGTTATTTCTTTCTTTGATTGATACATTACCCTAAATCGGATGTATGTATTATTGTGCAAATTAAGGATTACTCACTTTTTACTTTTAAGGTTAGTGGAAATTATAGTTTTGTTATGATAGGCTGGAGGGTCCATAGTCCAGTACAACCAAATTATGTATTAGAACCTTTTGCATCTAGATCCTCCACATAGGCCTTACTTACATCAGTACCTCAAAATTAAGATATTAACAAATAGTCAAATACAATAACCTTAATGATTTCTTTATATCTTTTATCAATTTCGACATGTTCGGTGTAAATTTCATGATTTTATAGTTTAAGGAAAATGTATTCTGTATTCAGCGGAAATGAAAGTTAAATATAATAATGCAGTCGGCATCACCAATTAATTGTATAGAAATTGTTGTAAGTATGTCTAAGTGAATTGTGTAGTATCAAAAAGAAAAGGGTATAATCCAACAATTTGGTCCGAATATTACAAGCTCAACTAGCTAGAGAGTAGAGACAGGTGGTGCAGAACTCCCGATCAATTGTCACGTTAATTTCCATTTAAACTCTCCAACAATTTCATTGCCAAACACAGGTACATAAAAAAATAAAGCTATAGATTACCGTTTCAACTCCTTTTTTTAAATAAAAAAAGCATAATGCGTTACGAGAATATGCATATGCGTCAAAGGAGAGACGTGAACCTGTAATTAATCTCTCTCTTATTCTTTCCCTAATTTGGAACAAAAACACAATCCTTTTCCTCCCATTGATATTCTATATATATAAACCCCACCACCCATCTCCATTTGCTAATCTCCATTTCCTCCATCAAATTAATCTCTCTCTTTGTCTCAACGATGATGTCTTCTTCGTTTCCTCTGGTTCTTGTTTTTGGAGTTTTGGCAGTGGTTTCTTCTTGCTATTGCTTTGTGCCACAAGTTTACTACGTTAATGGTGAGGATGGATGGGTGGTGGAACCAAAGGTGAAGTATGATGAGTGGGCCGCAAAGACCAAGTTCCACGTCCAAGACAAACTTGGTATGCAATGCATGCACATATATTTACGCTTCATGATTTCATATCTTAATTGAGTTTCGTTTGTTTGGTTTTTTTTGGACGATAATATACCTAATAGATATAACTAATGGAAGAAAAATATAGTCTGTGGAAATTGATGTATATATACTAAGTTCTGTCTCTTCCTTCTTTCTACGATTAAACGGTAATAGTTTTTCATTTTAAAATTTGATACAATTACAAACATGATAGTGTAATACAGTGAGTTACATATGTCGAATAAATATTCCGTAAGGATCCAGATAAAGCCAACATACAAAAACATGTATATGAAAACAACAAAAGAATGAACAGTGATCAGAGACGACCTCAAAGACCGAACCATCGGAACGCGACTTGCCTTAGAGAAAATATCGGCCCACATACCAATGCGTTTGCTGGTCTGTCGGTTTTCTCACAGGATAAAACAATCTCACCGTCGATAAGGTGCACACCGGAGTCGACGGACCACGAAAGCAGCGTGGAACCTCGCAAGAATCGGTCGTCGGAGAACTCTGGATTCAGAGACCTAAAATCGCCGGAGATGAACGATTTTCGTAGGAAATCGATTGTGCTATATATATGTATTTAATCTTGTAACTGTCAAGGACTTAATTGTAAAAAACAATTAACATGAGGTCCAAAAATTAAATACACCCATCACCCTAAGGCTAAAGCATCTAATTTCCCCCAAAACCCCCACCCCGGACCGGGACGGGACGGGCAGGCAGGCGCGTGTGTGGAGAATTCTATTCTCCTCTATTTTCACCTACAAATGGTCAAGCGAATAGGATGTTCATCAACATCCTTCAACTTGTTAGCTTCACTAACGTGGGACTAAAAGTGAGGTGAGCACATGACACATGGGCAATAGTTATCATCTTCATCTCAACATTGGATTTCTTCAATTATGTTATTCATGGGCCTAACTCAAACTTAATAATCCAACACACCCAGTTTCTGCCCACGTTTTGCACATTTCTCCACGCGATTTTGATGCAACTTATACTTATTTTTGGCCTACTATATAAAGGCAATTTCGTCCCTTTTTGTTTAGAAGAGAGATTAAGGTTAATTTTTATTGTCTACTTTGTGTTCTTGAGAGAAAAGAGAGAGAACATCCCTATTGATTTGGTGGGAGCAATTTAGCGGGTATTCTCGCCGGTTGTTCGTGTCTCATGTAAGTCTCCTTGTAATACATTTCTCTACAGTAGATTTGGAGTTGTGTCGTCCGTGATTTTTCTCGTATTGAGTTTCCACGTTAAATCTTGCGTGTTTTGTGTGCTTTGGTTTTGGATTTGTATTTGTTCTTAATTTCCGTCAATTGGATTTGCTATTTTGATTCCGCTGCGTATTTGTGATTGGTTTTAATCCTTAACAATAAGTGGAAAGCATAGCCACTGCAAGAATGGCCAGAAGTTGGACGTGTTTGTGGTGGTGAGTGACGTGCAAGCCCACTCTCCGGAGAAGGAGACGTCTGGTGGGTCCGGTTTGGGGCTGAGTTGGGTTGTGTTGGTGGTGGGCTTTGTTGGGGTTTGGACGGGTAATTAGTTTGTGGGCTTTTGTGATTAGTTTGGTTTTATCGTTTTAGTTTTGGTTAATGTATTCTATAAGTGCTTGATCAACAATTAAGCTGCATAATGGAAGGAAAAAACAGTACTTTTGTCATGTATTTTGAATTTGAGTTGGACTGTTGGCTGTGAATGATCGATCAAAAACCTTAAGCATGAAGTTCTCAACTGAACATCAATTTCAACCATAAGCAAAATGTTAATTTCATAGAGATGTGAGTTCAAATGTTCGATAACTTCAAAATTTAGTGTAATCAAGATCTTGCAATTTCAAAACTAACGTCATTAGACTTGCCACTATGTGTTTTAAGCATGCTATAGACAAATTACTTAAAATATCAAGGCTGTTTTAGCAAAAAATCCCTTATTATTATTATTATTTTCGAAATGAAGGAAATTAATTATTATTTTTTTGCAATCTGGGAACACAAGATATCTTATCGGGGATGTGGGTAACCGAAAATTCGGTTAACATGAGATATTTACACAATACGATAAGACACGATTAAAGTCCTAGTAGACAACCTATGTTTTAGTTAAAATTTGATAGAATTCATGATGGAACACTTACAAAAATATTAAATCTAAATGTTAACTAGAAAAACATAAAATGCATAATAGAACTTTAAAATGTTTATCCAATCGAAATGCAATCCTATCTTAAGCATGATGCATAATCCTATCTTTAACTATACGTTCAAACAAACATACCTGCTCGAAATTTCGGCCAACATCAAGTGCAAATCGGTTACCACAACAACGGTCACAAGTTTCAAAACCAAAACATAATCGTCTTAACTGCCCATTAATGACACAGCAACGATTACAAAATTGAAAGAGATTAGCACCTCCTCGTGATTAGACAAAACATAACGTTTCCCATTTAATGCACAGGCTGTGGCAACGGTATATACTCTAAATCCTTGTGCACAATCCACCCTCCTTTCACTCCTATAAATTCCACTCCAATCCTCACTCACCCTACAATAATCATCTTCTTATCTTATATTCTAGTAAATCATTTCTCCAATCTTCTCTCCAAGTAGTGTTCAGAATGACATCCTTCGGCTTTGTTCCAGTCTTGGTTTTGACATGCTTGTTTTGGTCATCCCATGCTGTTGACTACTATGTTGGCAGCAAAGATGGTTGGACTCTATACCCCTCTGAATCCTACAACCAATGGGCTCAGAAGTTCAGCTTCCATGTCCACGACAATCTTGGTAAATCTTATTTCATTCGCATGTAAGATATGGTGTACATTTTTTGTAATAACATGAGACATTATTTACGCGTTTTTTTGTTGTATTTGTGGGTTGTGTGTAGTGTTCAAGTACGAGAAAAGTCGCAACATAGTTTTACACGTGACTCAGGTTAATTACAACTCTTGCAACACGTCGAATCCACTAAGACTAATGGGCAGTGGTGACTCGTGGTTCACATTGGAGCAAAGTGGCTCGTTTTATTTCATAAGTGGCTCAAGTGACCACTGTTGGAAGGGTCAGAAGATGGTTGTTGAGGTTCATGCTAGTGGTGCAACTCCAATTCCTCCATCACCGTCTCCTTCTTCTAATCCTCCAAAGCTTGCTCCTTCTCCAGCTTCAATGCGGAGTTCTGCTCCTTCTGGGAATGTGAATAGGACTGGTTCTGGTCAACCTTCTTCTGTGTCAGGGTCTTGTGTCTGGAGGGCTCCTGTTGGGATGGTGGCTGGATTGGTTGTTGGTGGTTTGGTTTTTGTGTATTGATGATGTTGTTTTGTTTAGGGATGTGTCTGTTGGTTTTGTTGGGCTGTTTAACATAGTTATTTGCAATTGATTTTTCTGTCCTGCTGTGTCAAATTTCATCTTTCTTGCTTTGGCACATTGGCACTTGGCTGCATGCTACCATTAATATAGTTGAACTTTATAGAATAAGTCAATATACTAGTATTGACTCACTCAGTCACTCCAATATGAATATCCTGCACCCTACAAGTTAGCGTGAGCCCAAAGGCCTTTGTACTAATCTTCAATTTCTACTTGTTCAGACATTCCAAAATTCAAACAGGCAAATCCAGCCCAATGTCGTTCACATCTCAATGTTGCCCAATTTTGTCATGTTCCAAAGGCTATCCTATTGATTTTCTTTAGTTTAGAAAAAATAGGCTACACAAATCCAACATGCGTACATTGAACGAGACCAAGTAGTCTAATACAAGTAGCTACTAATCTCCGTCAATTATTCTTTCATCTCAAGTTCTCAACAATATCAAGATGTCCTTATCTCATGTATCCGTAAAATCCTAAATGACAAGTTAATAATCCTTTTGGAATAGCTGCGACGTCAACTGGAAATACAACCAAATAAGAATGCAAAGACACAAAAGATAGGAAGTCAGAAGAGCTAAAATTTGACGAACAGCTCATGCTTTGACGTTTGGGATAGGCCCGGAGAAGGAGAAATAGTTGAAGAGCGGCGCTTCTCATCCGCTTCGCAACTATAGCTTTTGGCCTTCCGTCATTCCCTTTCTTCGGCTCCCCCGGCAGGCTCTAGGGGACGCATTTCCTCATCTCAAGACTGATCTAAAGGAATGACGATTCGGCAATATAGCTAAATCAACTTCGCCTTATACATTCCTCATTTTTCCACTACTAGAGACCTTGTCTCATTCCAACTATTGAACAGGGCCTGATCTCATCTTGACGGTATCAGATTATCATGTTAGCTATGTCGTATGCATGTTGTGTTCTGTAGTTGCCACACTTTTTTTGTTAATAATACGTCGATGTCGCGTTTATACTATTTCTTAGGAATTTGTTAATTGTCTTTATATAAAAAATGCAGTGCCTCATTTTGTTTAAAAATATGTAGTAGTAATTTCTTTTAGTTCCAACCACACCCAACCTACTACATCACGACACTAAAGAAATTGTAAACTAAATAGGTTGGGTTGGATGACTCGAATTATAAATTGTGTTAGTTTACTATTGAAGAAGTGTTATTATCTTATTGACTATATATTTTCTAGACTTTGACAAACATTACTGTATAACTAATGAAATTGCTTTTGTATTCCTCTTGTTAGCTGACAATCAATTATCCATTTCTTTTTTGTCGTTTCTAAGATCCACTCGACCACGTGCAATCATCGATCCCTTCCACGTCCTTGTCAAACTTGTACACGTGTTTTGCACTTTGCAGAAAAATCTTCTTAGTATTTTATCTCATATTGATTATTTGGCGGTGCAAAAACCAATCTGGTCCGGATTCGATCTTGATCCGAACCAACCAGTTAGGAGCTAGTTGAAAATTTGTTTTCGATCCGGGCTGAATCCAATCGGTCTGGTCTGGCCTTCAGGTCGAACCAATTCGGTCTGAACTTCGAAAAAAAATCTGATCATATCCGAACGAGATGCACAGCCTCGTCTTCACCATTGATAATTTCTAACGGAACAAAATACGACCCGTTCAAAAAACGATAAAAAATGGTGGCTTCAACTTAAACTTATTTTCGGTGAATGGGATTTCTACTTACAGTGACTTTCACGAGTGAATTATCATAAATTTATTTTTAACAATACGCCATGACTTAAAATTCTAAATAAGTTTTTTCTTCCGAGTATCGTTGTTCGATGAAAGATTAAAAATCAATTATTGAAAATCTAATTCTAAAAGCCACCTTAGTATGTAAGGTAGACATGTCAGTGTATAGAACAAGAAGACATTGTTCAAAGCAATTTTCGGATAAAGTTGCCATTTGACTTGAAATTTATGAAAGAAGCTTCCAAAGTTGGGATGTGGGGTTTCTTGCCCTTGCCCTTCCATTGACCTACAATTTTGAGGACAAGTCCAACCCACCTTTTTCTATTGCATTTCAACAAGTTTCCAACACGAGTTGAGCATTATCAGAAGTTTTTTCAAAATTCAACAAACAACGTCCAAACCTACAAATGGAGTTGTTTATTGGTGTCTCGAAGTTTTTTGGAATTATGATTATTCTAAACTGCGTATCCAAACACACCATATCTTTCATTATTCTAAACCCCGGTCATAAAAAAAAGACTTTGTTTATATCACATTCCTGATATTAATTAGTTTTCGATAAAGCACCTAATTAAAAAAAACTTTTTTTCTAAAAAAACAGAAAGCGTCCGACAGACCAATCATAAGATACGTACTTCCTCAAACGACCCACTCCCTACACAACACGTGTACCTTTTACACTGTCCAGAGTTTTTTTTTTAATTTTTCCATTCAGCCATTCTACCGCCGCCAACTCCTCTCTCTCTCTCTCTCGTGTCTTCCCTTTTCGTGTCACCTTCCTTCAACGTAACGTAACGTAACGTAACCCCAAAGATGGAAAGGTAAAAAGATCGATCCGTATAGATGGTTGCTTTCGCCTCTCGCTTTGGCAGCCTTCCCTTAACTTAGCCTTTTCATCCCTCCCGATGGGTTCCAGAGGTTTGTACGTGTTGTTCTTTTATGGTGGTTTAATTAAATTAAATTAAATTAAATTGTGATGGAGGAGGAGAAGAGTTCTTGGGTGATGAGGGCGAAGTTCTCCCACACCGTTTGGCATCGGTGGGACCACTCTACACTCCCCACCTTCCCGTTTTACGTCAAGTCCCGTGGCGATTTGTCCGAGTCGAGCTTGGCCGATCCGGGTTGCTTGAGGTCCAATTTGGATCCTCTCGACTTTCCCGTTTCAACCAGAAGATCGAATTCTTCGTTATCGAAATTCCGAATTCCGGCTGACGAGGACGACTCCAAGAAGCCGGGGATTGGTGTTGAGATATTAAAGAAGTTGTTGTTGTTGAGAAAGCAGAGTGACAACTCGGTGTTCGCGTCTCCGTCGGATATGAGTCACCAGAAGGAGACTACTTGGAGTAAGTACTTTGATAGCGTCCATGCCGGATTCTCTGCTAAGGAGACCCCGGAGCATTGGAGGATCGATCTCTCGAAATTGTACATTGGGCTTAGGTTTGCTTGCGGGGCGCATAGTAGGCTGCACCATGGGATCTACAAGGACCAGCCCGTCGCGGTCAAGATTATTTCGCCACCCGACGACGACGAAAATGGGGCGATTGTTTTGCAGATTGAACACCAGTTTAGTAGAGAAGTCGCCTTGATGTCTCACCTTTCCCATCAGAATGTTATAGAGGTGATCCCTCTTATTTTTCTTTGCTTGGTTGCTTGTGTGTTCGTTTAATCCCGTTTCTTCAATCAGACCCAACTTCCCAATCATGAAATTAAGTGAATTATACGAAAATTATCTTTTTTTGTTTGTTTTAACAACATGTTTATGTAATTTATAAAACTTGTATGCAGAAGATTCTTGTCAGGAGACATATGGTCTGGGTAGCATTTTGTTCATTATGATCTAAACAATTATTTCTGAGATAAGATTTTAGAAGATAAATATATAAGCCATCTCTAAAAAGTCCTTCTGAGTGAAATCTGAGATTGGCTTCTGGAAGATTAGATTAGTTCAATCGTAACTTCTTTTTTTCCAACAAGCTAGTTTGTTAATTTTTTAAATTGCTTTTTTATATGTTCTTTAACAGGTTGGCTTCCCAGAACAATATAATCTTGTAACAATTTTTATTCACGTTACTATATTAATCAGATGTGGTGTTTGTTCTTATAAATGGGTTTTTTTTCTTTTTCTTTTTCTTTTCTGTTATCCAGTTGGTGGGAGCGTGTCGGACGCCGGTCTTATGCATACTCACTGAATATCTCTCTGGAGGTTCCTTGAGAGACTTCATTCACAAACTCCAACACAAACCCGTCCCTCTACTAAAATTAATCACCATAGCTCTCGATATCGCTAGAGGAATGGAATACATCCACTCTCAAGGGATCATTCACTGTGATCTGAAACCTCAAAACATTCTTTTCGACCGCAACTTTCGTGGGAAGATTGCTGATTTTGGAATAGCTTGCGAGGCCGCAGATTATGATGCATCGGCGGAGGATCTTGGGACCCTCCGGTGGATGGCGCCGGAGTTGATGGACAAACATAAACCTTTCGACCGGAAAGTTGACGTATATAGTTTCGGATTGATCTTGTGTGAGATGGTGACGGGAGCGATTCCTTACGAAGAGTTGACTCCATATCAAGCAGCTTTTGCTGTATTTGACAAGGTGATTATTATTTTCTAATTCTTAATTTCCAAATTCTCTGTTTTGGATGTTTTTATTTATTTATTTATTTGATTAAGCCCCTCTTAAAAATAATGTTGGTACCAAAATACATGCAATTCGAAGTTATAATTTGACATTCAGATTATAATGATGGCTTATTGATGGAAGTTCAGATTATTTTTGCTATTATGTGTTTTCAGAGGAAGAAGAAATCTCCATATTGATGGTTTATTGATGAAAAAAATATAGAATTTGAAATGAGATACTGATTTGTCTCTGACATTGTTGTTTCCCTTCAGAATTTGAGGCCAGCTATATTATCTGATTGCCCTCAAGCTCTAAGAGTGCTGATCAGTCGATGTTGGGCGCTTTTACCAGAGAAAAGGCCAGAATTCTGGGAGATTGTGAAGATCCTGGAGCAATTTGAATCAGCATATGAGCGTGACGGCACGATCGACAATGTTCAGAATAAAATGCTGCAGGAACGCAACAAAAAGTTTCTTTACTGGATCCAAAAGCTTAAGCCTTCTCGAGCTGACCATTCCTAACCTCGAATACTATTGAACACCAAAATTACTGAAACTCCTACCAAATCCCTTTTCTTTCATGTTTTTCCATATGACTGTAATAGTTTGTTGTAGGGTCAGGTTCTGTGATTAGTGTTATGTTGTTTGCTTAGGATCACTAAAAAAATAGTGTCAATACTTACATGAAATTGTTGGGAATAGTCATTTTTCAATTATATACATATGACATGAATTAGTTATATACATTCTTTCATCATTGAATCTATGGTTTGATCATTGAAGGGTGGATGTTTTCATATGATAGATGCAAATTGTGTTTTTTCTAGTTGTAAAACAGGAAGAACTTTCAAATAATTTGTGTAGGTCATGGAGTACCTTTTTCTTTTCAGCTGCCCAAAAAGAGCAAGATATTTTCAGGGTATCCCAAGTCACAAGCAGCACTAGTAAATGGAAATATCTTACTATACCTTTCATCTATTAAATTAGATTCATGAACCACATTTCCAGTTAGTTGCCTCCAAGATAGGTAAACTTTGGTTTTGATTCATTAATCATTCCAAGTGGGATTGCCTCTAAAATAGGGGAACTTATACATGCATCCTTTGGTACCTCTATTTAAGCAGGCATTGTACAATGGTAGTTGCCTAGTTGGTGGATTCATGGGAAACCTATGTCTATGTTAGTAGAGAAAAAGTGGTGAAGGAAAAGAGAGGGCTGATTTGAGTTTCTTCCTGAAGTTGAAATCATAAAGTAAAGTTGTTGGTTTTAACAAAATAAAAAGTCTGAGTTGTTAGCAAAATAATGAACTCATTTCAGGACTCGGCATTGCTTCAAAGCTGCAGATGTTTGGATGGAATAAAAATGCTGTTTTTTTTCCCTTTTGTTCTAAAAGACACCAAGGCTCATTTATTTTTCTTGTTTAGTTAAAAGTTGGGTGGAAACAAAAACAAAAACTTGTGTCACCTTTTGATAAAGTCATCTTTGTTCTTTAAATTTTTTATCTCTTTGAGATTGAGATCACTTTAAGAAACTTATATGCATTATGGTTTCCTTTATTTAACATGCAAGTGTAAAGAATGGTTGAAGTTACGTTGTCTGGTGCTCTGAGTTTTTAATCTGAAATTCTCCAATTTTTCTTCTTAATCTCTACTCTTTTTCCTACTCGTATTGTTCTGAAACGTCATAAGAGAAACGAGTAGTAATCCCAATGAAAAAACTTTAATTTGTATATGTTAGTTGTACAACATACAAGTTCAGTATCTTGCCTTCTGAAAAATATGCTTTATAAAACTAAGTGGGATGCAGAAAAAAATCGTTTGAAAGTAACAACTCTATTGAACTAATCAAGATTGTACTGACAGGTTTAATGTTGTATTATGTTAAGTTGTTTACAGCTGACGCAAATAGGACTTGATACCACCCATTTGCAACTTGAACTGGCCATCAAATTTCATTTTCTTTTCTAGTGCTTGGCAGCTAGCTTGGCTCTATTATGCTTCTAGATATTGTGTTGCCCAAATTTAAGCCACTTATTTGTGATTGCAGATCGAGTAAGCGCACACTTGGATTTCAATTGATGTGACTTAACATTCGAAATATGTGATTTCTTCTTCATTGTAGTCATGAAAATTATTGTTAGAACCCAAACCGTCATTAGAGGGTTAATCCCGGATTAGGTGGGGTTGATGTGAGAGGGTATGGGAGGTAAGGGAGGTATGGGCTAGGAGTGTAGGGGATGGTGGGGAGTAGGGGTGCACATGGGTCGGGTTGGGTCGGGTTTGGGCCTCAACCCGACCCAACCCGAAATTTTCGGGTTGGGAAAAAACCCAACCCAACCCGAACCCGAACCGGTTTGGGTTCAACCCAACCCGACCCGAAATTTTCGGGTTGGGTCGGGTTGGATCGGGTTGAACCCGAATTCGGAAATTTTCTCCCAAACTTGGTCGGGTTCGGTCGACCGGTGCTTAAACGGTCGACCGGTGGCTTGAAAACCCGAAATTTTCGGGTTGGAAACGGTCGACCGAGTGATGTTCGGTCGACCGGTTTATTTGGGAAAAATAAAATAAAATTAAAAACAAATAAAAAAAATAAAAAAAATAAAAAATCGGGTTCGGGTTGGGTTGGGTCAACCCGACCCCCTCAACCCGAACCCGACCCGAAAATTCGGGTTTTTGATTTTCCCAACCCGACCCGACCCGAACCCCTCCCCAACCCGACCCAACCCGACCCGACCAGTCGGGTTCGGGTTGGGTTTCGGGTTGAACCCAACCCATGTGCACCCCTAGTGGGGAGTGCGGCTTTGGGTTGGGTTTTGTTTTAAAAGCAAAAACCTTCTCTCCTCCATTCTTCTTCTCCAACTCTTCTTCCTCACTCACCTTGGTTCTCACTCTTCCTCTTTTCGGCTGCACCAGAGGAGGCGACACCGGCGACGGAGGAAGGTGCTCGTGCGGGAGAGGCGCGGCTCGTGATCGAGGTCTACCGGAGGCGAGGCGTAGGAGCTCCGGCACCGTCGACTTCACGCGGGTGAAAGGTATGTCGCTCCTTAGTGTGGTTTGTTTGTTAACCCTCATGTGAGGGATGCGTTGGTCGAGTCGGGGGAGGTCGGAGACCTCTCCGGCGACGCGTTTCTTCGTAAAACCTCGGCTGGCGCGAGGTTGAAGACGACCAACGGTCGACCGGATCGTTCGGGCGGTCGACCGTTTAGCACTGTTTGCCCGACTTTAACCTTCACCGGTCGAACGATGCCTTGTGGCGGTCGACCGGTAGTGCACTATTGCTGGTGAGTTGGGATTTTTCTGCCTGTTGTCGGTCGACCGGTCCTTGTTTTGTTCGACCGGAACTTAAGTGTACTGGATTTTATTGCATGCTTGTTCGACCGATTGTTGGTTGCGTTCGACCGTTTATGACTTAGAATACTAGGTTGACCATGTTTGTTTTCGGTCGACCGAGACCCCTGAGTCGGTCGACCGGTAGATTGAATTTAATGTTGACCAGACTCCGGATTTTGACCTCGTTCGGTCGACCGGTTTTAGACCCTTGTTCGACCGTTGGGGGTTCTGTTTTGAGCGCAGCGGTAGACCGTTTTAGGAGTACGGTCGACCGATTCCTTTCTGGAACCGGTCGACCGAATCACCTCTTCCGGTCGACCGTTTGGGCCCAGGACAGAATTCCTGGATCCCTTGTTGAACGCCAACTTTGTCCACGGAAACCAGTGTCCTCGCCTTGTGCGTGAGCGCGTGATGCGTGCCTGCCCAGGGACCGTCGTTGGGAAGAGTGTGGGTGTTCGGGACGCGTCACCTCCATGTATGGACCGTGACTTTTGAGATGATTGTTGGCACTTTGTAGTATAGCAGGCCTGAGGGATCGCGGATCCCAGTGTTGATGTTGTGCGGGCACGCAACTGGCGTTGGGTGAGGTGACTACCGGCCCACGGGCTACGGAGGTCGCTGCCCTGCTTTTATAGCGGCGCAGTTGGTGTTTGCGGCTCGAGGAGCCTGATGACCTGGCAGACTTCGGTCTGGACCCATCCGATGCTGTGTCGGACGTTGTGATGGACCATCGAGGCTGTGCCGGTGATGCCGCCGAGGTTGTGCCGGCGATGATGATTGTTGGGCCGAGGCTGTTCCGGCTATGTTGTTTTCCTCGGCTGGGCACCTACCGAGATGTTGTTGTTATACCTTCCGGGCGACGGCCCCGTTGGTCCCTGTGGCTCCGACCACTGAGATTTGCATATCTGTATTCTATTGGCGCGCATGCGTGACAGAGGCTCCCTGCCGAACTCTTGTGTAGTGTAGCAGCGTGTGGGGGGTGCGATGTCGCGTGCTGTAAGGCTGCATGTGCCTGCAGTAGGTCTCCTCGGGAGACTCATTGTTGATTGTCGGACTGATGTCCTGTTTACCCTTCGGGGGAACTGTTTTCCTTTCTGTCGATGTCATGACATGATACTAGTATGATAGGTTCATTATGTAATGCATGCATGTAGGTGAGTTGACATACGGGATTTCCTTCTGGAAACTCAGACATTGTTGTTTATATTTTCAGGACCGCAGTAGGTCTAGCGGGGTGGTGATCGGCGGGCACGCGCATTTTGGAGTCGGATCCTCTTTTCGGACCACTGAGGTCGGCATGATTACGTTTTATCGTCTGTTGTCATTTTGTTGTAATCATGTATTATTTTGACAAACTCTGATGTAATTTTGGTGCACCGCTATTTGTTTATGAGAAGTAACAGTCCCATCTTGATTATTGAGTTCCTGTGTCTTGTTTATGAATTTTTTAAATTTCCGCTGTTTCGGGATGTTACAATTATAGTTCAAAGATGGATGGTTGATGTTGTCCATCAAGTTTTTCTGTTGTTTTCCATGCTTGAACTTATTTTTAAGTTTCTCTTTAATAAATTATAATAACTTTATGGGTATTTTACTTGTATACTTGTGTGTCTGCAAAACAACTATTTTAGAATTTTGTCATTACATTTTTCTGATTTATGTCAAGCAAAGAAAAGTAACTCCAATTCCTCGTCCTCCCAAAAAAAACTTTATTTCCTCATTCCTATAAACCTAACGAAAAGAGTAACACCATGTTAAAGTTGAAAGGATTGATCTACTTTGCTACTAAAACTTAGAAGTTGTTGAACAACAAACCCAACTTGGTTGCTAAAATATCACAATCTAATGGAAAAACAAAGTGTATCATTTTCTCTGAATGTGCATCATTCGACTCTATTCGATGACATTTTTCCACAATTTTTTTTCTTTATCTGGTTTTGTGAGATATGAATAAATGTTAACCACAATTTGGAGCCATTATTGACCATCTAATAATTCCATTAGTTCCACACTTAAATGTAACAATAATGAAAGCAGAACACGTCAAATGCCATTTCTCAATAAAATATGTCAGTATTATTACCAATAATGACACTGCACATTGAAGCCACTTCAAGTGAGGATAGGAAACTGATGGTGATGTATGGATTACATTGCACAATCACCATTATCCTAGAGATTTGGATGATGATAGATTAAAAGATTTTGTGGGATTTGTGTTGGTTGTTGTGTGACAGTTGTGGACTTGTGGTTGATATGGATTACTTCTGATATCACCATGAATTATTAAAGGAAATTATTCACCAATAATGTTTTTTATACAACATCTTAATTAGCCTATCTCAATGATATCAATCATGCTCCAACATTTTATGACTTCGCGTAAAATATGCATTTGCTTGCTTACAATTGTACGTGCAAGACGTTTTATGTCTGTTACCAATGTAACATTATCAACACAGTGGAAAATTTTAATAACACACAATCAACAGAGGATATTACGCAAATACTGAACACAGGTGCACCAACATATATAATATATATATATGAACATCAGTGTATTTCAAAAGTTGTGATTACATCAAAAGACTATACAAATGGAAGCAGAAATCACTCGACCTCAACTGAGAGAAAGCTGGATCCAGTAGCGGTGCTCCTCTCCTCGGTCATCACCCCCTATTGCCGCTCACGGCCTGAAAGTAAACATGCAACAATGCCTGAGTTTCCAGAGGAAACCTCGTATGCCAGACTCTAAAATGCATGAAATGAAATCACCATAGCATGCAATTCTACTAACAAGAAAGCATCACAAACAGGCTGGGCTCTAGGGCTCTTTCACCCAACCACAACACACACCACAGTCACGGGGCTCCAAGGCTATTTCACTCAACCACCGTATCACACATTCGTCGCCAAGCTGGGCTCCAGGTCTAATTTCAACCAACCGCAGCTACCACGACACGACCAAGGGCTCCAGGTCTAATTTCAACCAACCCAAACGTATAAGGGCTCCAGGTCTAATTTCAACCAACCACTACACGCGGTCCCTGCTCAGGCTCCAGGCCTATTTCAGCCAACCTGAACGCACTACGGAGCTCCAGGTCTAATCTCAACCAAGCCCGTACAAACTAGCTGGGCTCCATGTCTAATTTCAACCAACCGCAACTCTCACACAGTTACGGGGCTCCAGGTCTCTTTCAACCAACCGCCGCAACACCACAATTCTAAGCTGGGCCTCATGCCTATTTCAGTCAATCCCAAGCTCTCGCACCGTCACGAGGCTCCAGGTCTATTTCAACCAACCACCACAACTCTCGTGCACCCTAGCACACTTGCCGGAAGAACATCGACACCACAACTCGCCCCACACAGACGACCACAACAACCGCACCTCCATAGTGCAAAACTGGACACAAACGGTCGACCGAACAAAAAGTCCCGATCGGCCGAATCAAGCAAATACAGGGCAATCGCATCGACCGGCGCTCCATCGATCGTCCGATTCCCACCCACCACACTCGTTCGGTCGAACCAAAGTCAAGGGACGGTCGCCCGTTTAGATGGTCAAGTCCCAGATTCACCGAACAAAACGACCAATCGTTCGAACGGCAAAGGGGTCATGTTCGACCGAAAGTCACCAAGGACAAAACCCACAACTCCACAACGAATTCAGTCGAACACCCGAGCACTCTCGGTCGACCGAATCCCACAAGGGAATAATCCCTCACTCGCACCACGAATCCGGTCGAACGCCGAGCCCTCCTCGGTCGACCGATTTTCTTCCAGAGTGTTCCCCACGCTCAGCACACAAGTCCGGTCGACCGAAACCACCTTCGGTCGAATCGACCACTATTCTCACTTAAGTTACGGTCGGACGAAGTCAACGAGCGGCCGACCGTTTGGATGGTCAACGCTCCCAATCAACTTAAGACAGTGCACACGGTCGAACGACAAAGGGGACTCGTTCGACCGAATCTCACCAGGCTTGCCTCCTATGCACAATCGGTCGACCGCCCCTGGGGCATCGTTCAACCGATTTGAGGCAGAACCTGAATTATCTTCACGACGGTCGACCGTTTGCACCAACCGGTCGACCGATCAGGCAGTGAAATATGCTGCATGTTTACTTGCGACGAGCCAAAAGGCCTACCGTCGACTTCCAAATACTCACGCTAAATAAGTGAGCGAGCTTGACATACCGGAAGGCTTGAAGAAGCATTTGAAGAACCACGACGATGTTTCCACAAGCACGTCTCCCCAAAACACGATCCGTCGATGAACCTCGCGTCCAAACGACGATCAACGCCACCTCGACGATCCACACCCACGATTCCACCTCCGTCGACCTCTACCAACCAACCACGAGCAACCAAAACCACAGAAACGAGTGAGGTCGAGAGAGCGAACTAAAATGTGCGGAAAGGTTTAAGAACCAACCACTCACCTCAAGCCACCGACAAACAACTACCACCAACGCTCGCCTGAACACAGCCTCCACGCCGGAGCACCCCGGCTGGAGAGGGAGAGAGATCAACGAGAGTGAGAGGGAAACGCGAGAGAGTGAGGAGAGAAATCTCCACCTAAATATCTCCTCCACTCAAATCCTCACCATCCATTCCACTCCTTCCATCTCGACCTCTCATCCAATCCAATTCATCCAAGCCCTTCATCCATCTCCTTCCAATCCCAGCCGTCCATCTCTATCTCCCCCTAATCACCACCTAATCAACAACAAAAACCCAATTGGGATTAGGATCCTACAACCAATACGACTCCCATAATTTTCTTTAAGGTTTATATGGAATCACGTTTTGATAATTAAATACTTTAACCTTAATACGAAAGTTTTAAGTTTATAGATATTTACTGTGAATCACATTTCATTTTTTAATTTTTGAGAATCAAATCTGATTTTCAGATTGTTCAAACTCTGAATTTCAGATTGTTCAAAACGGAACCTAAGAATCTCATAGCCTCGTCTCTCTCAGTTGACTTACCCTCCCTTTATCTCACTTGTTATGCTTTCCACTGAAAATTCAAAGTTCATCAGTTCAGAAATGGAAATTTAGAGTTCATGCAAGCTTAGACCCAAAGAACGGGAATGGATGCTATGTATTAACATTTTTTTGCTTAGTCTTCATTTTTCTTAGACAAAAAAAAGGTGTAAGGATCACAAGGATCGAAGTACTAGAGCATATTCCTGTTTTTATATTTTAAATTGCAGCATGATGCTCTCGTACGTTGTTGTCAGCTAATGAAAAGTTAATAGCACACATTCTATTTAGACATGGAGTGATGGAGATGAATTTGTCATTACAGAAATGTTCAAATATAGGATCAAATCAATCCCTATTGTTATCTGTGAGTATGGTTGGCTATATGCAATTTAACATTTCGAAGATATAATGTATTCAAGTGTACAAATAGAAGAGATTTTGATATCATAAATAGGACTGACAGTGATTAAGGTAAACTTGTTACTTCATAGAATGCAACAAGCATGTCAGTTAAAAGAGGCAATAATATTGTTTGGAATGTAGGGGCTGGAATTTGAGCATCCAAATTTTTAAGACAGAATATATTCTATTCAAGTATTTAATTTTAACCAATTGTTAGAAATTCTCAATTTTCCCTTGGCTATAAATTCATATTCCACATATTAATTTGAAACTTTTGTTATCATTGTAAAATCAGAGCTTTTGTCCTATTTTGAAGACCAGAGACAACTAGAAAACATATGACGTTGCACTCAAATAAGATAAGATGCACGGACATGGTTAACATTTACTTTTACACCACACCTTAATTATTGTGCGATCGAATAAAGCAAACCAAGTATCCAATGTCTTCTGGTGAAAAAAAAAGATTAAACAGTTTTAATTTACACCGAATTCCCATCCCAAAGAGATAAAGAACATACACATTTATTTTGTACATCATGCAATTAGTATCTAACTCTTATGCTAATGCTTTAAAACACCTCTCTACAACAAGAGACACAACTCTCTCCATTTATTTCTTTACAATACATTTAACTCTAATCCACCGATTCCTATGAATCTTCTACAATATTTCTACATATCAAGTAAAGAATAAGAATTAAACCAAGTAATAAACATGACTAATTTTTTGGTACTTAAGCCACCTTTCGTCTTCAGCTTCAAACTTGAACGGTAACTGAGATCGGTAAGAGTAGACGAGTGTAGGTGACGAAACCAGTAAATTATTTGCTGGATCATATATAACATTCACACCACTTCGACGGCATTGTAACGTAAGCCAGCAGGCAACCTCTCAAGCAGATCAAAGGTGAGCATTGAAGTCCTCGGTTTCTTCCGATTGCCGGAGAAACCTCCTTTCTCGGTCAAATCCAGTACCCTCTCCGACGACCCACCGTGCCATTTGGCTTGCATGTACTTGTGCTTCCTCCATGGAGCCAAATGCATGTTGTTCTCTTTCATGCACCTCTTTGCTGCAGTGCACACCACCTTGATCACATTCTTGAGCTTCTCCGGTTTGCCGACGTATACCTCCGGCAGACTGCTGATCAAGCTTGTGTAGTCCTTGCTGGCTCGTGCCATCTCGAACTCGGCTCGGAAATTGGGCTCGATCAGTACCTTTACTGGGACCTTCTTGTTGCTTGGTTTGTGCACCACGTCTAGATAAATATGTTCTCCTATAAAACAAAATCAAACGAGATTAATACACTGCTTAATTTTCTTTCGTAAGAGATTATATATATATATATATATATATATATATTCTACTCTAAACTAAATTCCAAGATATAATTCGCTTTTACTTGGGGTGCATTGATTAAATTTACCCTTAGCTTTTAGAAACAAAATAAGTATATATTAAGACCAATAACAACGCACGTATATTATATATGTGCAGCTCATTAAGATATTGATATCAATTACGTACCGGCAGGTATTCCGTCCGAGCTCCTCCACTTGGACTTGCACAACCCACAATCGAACCCCGCCGCTTGGAGCTCCGCCGACGTAGATTTCAACAAGCATTTTCTGCATTCTTTGTTGCCAACATTCCCCGAACACGAGCATAACTCCAACCCTTCCGATCTCACCTTCCGGATCGCATTTTCGGTCGCTCGACGGACCTTACTCTCAAGAGAGGAACTTGATGATAAAGCCGCCTACATATAATTCAACAAAAATCTCAACAACCGAGTAAATATAAATAAAAAAGAATTGCTCATGAAAACAATCAGAATGCGTTATTTGAAAATTCACATGAAAATTAATAAAATTAGAGAACATGTCTTCCTTTTGTTTTGTAATAAAATAAAATAAAATAACCTGAAGGAGTTGATTTTGCGAGTCCCAGAAGGCCAATCTCTCGGCCGCGGACGGACTATTATCCGACTCTTCTCCATCCAACACATAATCTTCCCATAAATAATCTTCCGGCGAGCCGGGCTTCTCCTCCTCCTCCCCAAAGAACCCCAAAACCACGTCGGAGAGACTCCCCATGAGGCCCAGATTAGACCTCTAGATTTAAGGGGGAAAAACTTACTACTACTATGTGGCGGTGATTTGAGAATTCTTTTCTCTGTGGGGCTTAAATAAGAACACAATTTTCCAACAACGAATCTAGTGGTTTCGATTGGATAAGAGGACAGAAGCATCGACCCGCCGCGGTTGGTGACACGTGGCGCCCACTGATTCGTTCTAATAATGGAGTTGTTGTATTGAAGTTACGGTTTTGGCCCTGGAGTGATCGGATCCACGTCAGGAGGGAGTGGGATGGGACCCACCAGGTGTTCTTCTCCACTTCGGATTGACTCGGCCTTTGGGGGTGGAGGAATGTGGACGGAAACTTTGGTTTAGGAGTTTTTTATTATAATTTAAATGAAAGAGTTTTAAACTAATGAGTTGTTTGGTAAAGACGTTTGGTTTGAATATTAGTACGTGTTTTGTGGCTGTAATGTTAAACGTGTTCTTAGAAGCGTGTGAGTCGTTTGATGAGATTGATTAGAAAGAGGAGGTTTGTTAAAACTTGAGTTCCTTATTGGATTTGGACAATGGTGCATTGGTGAAACTCTCTTTCCAACCACCATAAGGAATATTGGAATGATCCTTCGAATTTTTCACTAAACTTGTCACTTTACATAACTTACGTAGGTTTATTTATTTTGATGCATAGGTATTTCTGATGCATGTTCCATTGCCCATATAGTTAATTGTGGTTTAATAGTCTTACATTAGCCAGTTTAAAATAATTTTGCCAGTTAATTATAAAATTTTATACATGTTCATTCCTCACCAATTGATTTTAAATATGACGAGTACAGTTCAATAACGAAAAATGATTTTTACGATTTTAGTGTAAAATCATGTGCCTACTTCACGTAGTAATTAATGTTTGCTAAAAGAGATGAAGCATATGCCTAAATTGGATGATAGTGAAATGATAAAGTCCTTCCACGAGCCAAAGCTATATGCCTTGTTGTTTTTCACCAACCAATAATTCTAGGATATTCTACCACATATTCCAAATAAGAGCAAGTTATTCCCGGGAATCTTTTTATGTGTAAAATTATTCCACACACATATGCTACTGTAACATTTATTGATTCTTCACAAATATACAACTTTTTATATTTGTAAGATGACGTGGGTTTGATCAATTAACCACCTTGTTTAGCAGACAACTTGATAGATTTATATTAAGCTCAGCATGCAGCACAATGTAGGGTGGAATGGACCACTGATGAGTGATGACATAATGTTAGCATGCACTTAGCAGATTCCAGCACTCATGTGAGTTGCATTGTGTTATTATATCTACAGATGCCCTTGAGGGTACTGCACTTGAACCTGATGTTTTTGAAAGAAAATCAAGTATTAGAATTGGCAAAGTTCACATATGAAAATACAAAATGCTACTGTTGAGTGATGACCCCACCATGTTGTCGTTTGTTGGATTAGAAAAGATTTCAAGACTAGTTTTTTTCTTCTTTTTCTTCTTTCCATTTGTTAAGTTGATAAACAAAGAAAGGAAATTCGGAAGGCCTTGCTTGATAACTTTGACCTGTAGTACCGCAGGAATTTGAAATTCGAATAGTTTTTAGGATATTATTATCAAGTTGTTAGAGCAATTGTTCATCTTATAAATGTCGTCGTTGTTAATCTGTTGAGTCTAAATGAAGTTCTTTTGAAGGAATCTTTATTAGATATAATTATTGGAATGTTTCTCCTATTTTCGGCTGAAATTTATATCATGAAAAATATGAAAAACTCAGTTGGTCCTCTTACCGATTAATTATCCAACCAAATTCTTCAATTTCACCAGTACTTTAAGCAAAAAGATGGTAAGTCTTTCTGCAACCACAAAACAAAAGGTTTCATATTTAATTAAACAAGATAAGGTTCAGTGCTGTCCCTCTTTTTCTGTCTTTCCCATCAAGAAGACCACATAACGCTTATTTAATCTTGTTCATGATTAGCTCTCTCCATTACGTCAGAAATGCATAATATACTTTCGAATATCCACACGCATGATTGTAGGAGCAACCTTTATGTGCTGTGTTGATGATTTAGAAGAAACAAAGCATGTGGACCTCATGTGTTCATGATCATGTACACACACCCCACTGCTGGCATTAAACTGGTTAATTATAATTAGACTTTATAGTTGTCTGGTCTGGAGAACTTATGTGTCAGTTGATGTAGCAAGAAAAAAATCACTGTGATTTGAAGAGGTCTGATGACTAACCAATGTTCCATCACTACTTTCGATTATAATTGAAAACCATTTTAAAACCTCACAATTTATAAGTCGTGAATTCAGGTAATTGATGTGAATTTAAATTTATACCGCAAGTGCACGACGTCTATGAAGAGGTGGCAAGTACGGGTCGAACACAAGGAGGGAGAGATTTCGTAGTTGATGTTATTTTCGATTAAGAGGAAGAAGGAGAGAAGAATCAACTGGGTTTTAGGTTTTTGGATTATAATTATCTAAAGCAAGAACAAGAACAAATAAACTAAAACAAGAACAAAGAGAGAAATCCGTTGGATGGAGGTTTAGATTTAGGTTTAGATCAGAGAATTACTGAAACTTATTGTAAATCATGTTAGTTATGAAGCATTACAAGATAAATGTCTTAACATAAACTCAAGTAATCAAAATATACTAATCATGAACTTAAAATAATAACATGCAATTTATCTTCTCTAACCCTAATTCCATCACCTCCACCCTTCGGAAAGAGTTAGAAACTCATGGAGGGAGGAAGAAGAAGGGATCCTAGAGACATTAAAAGAAAAGAGAAACAAAACAAAACAAAACAGAAATTTATTACTAATGATCCAAGACCAAAGGTTCAAAGATGTGTTACATTCGTCCTACGAGGCTATTTATAGCCGATACAAGGGATACCAATACATAAAAGGAGAGTACACGCGTCATCGCACCACAGGCCGGAATTTCAAATTTCAAACCCTAAGAGGGGCGGCGAATTCGCCGCCTGTTATGTACAATATGCGGCTAAAACGCCGCCCAGGTTGAAGATATTGCGCCCGGATTTCTGTCATGTGTTTATGGTATGATTTTATCCTCCTTTGCGCGTTGGATGGATTCTTTCCAATCTCTTGAGCTCCGGATTAATTCCTTCCATTGTTGGGGATTTATTTTTTGACTTTTCTTTTGACTTCTCCAACACAATAACTTTGCCCTTTTATTTTGTAGTCAGGTCCTTGACATTTTGCACTTAAGCCCCTGACCTTTTTGTGATTAGCTCCTTGAATGCTTTTGTGCTTGGATGCATTTCCATTTGAAACTCGATAAACTTGAACTTGTCTTTATGATAGAAATAAATCTTTTGCACGCGTTTATGCTCGGGATGTGGGTAATTTGCATTCAGGTCCCTGTATTCTGTAAACAAGGCTAAACACATACCTTAGTAGCATTTATTGAATTAAAAGCAATCTAAATGAAAGACATATGATGCAAAGTATGCAATGCATCAGTAATCCTGGTTTGAAGTTAACAATCTTGACTGATGGATAATAGATGCTGAGGGCTGGTTAACATTCTTAACTGATGGGAAAAATCCTCTTTTTCAGCCCATATTACTATTGTATTCTGGAGATTTACATTGCAACATGTTAGTTGTACAAGCATCATTTTCACAACCTTGTCCTCCATGAGATGGTGGTATAGGAAAACAGTTGAAGTCATTATCTAAACAGCAAGAGTTGGGACAACATTTTCTCGATCCTTACACATTATTCACCAACTGTCACTCTCACTTGTGTTGGATCAAAGTAAACTAGTAATACATGTTCTGGAAATCTCACTGGGCTTCTTGTATGTTCTTTCCATTTCACTAGTTCAATTTTTAAAATTAAACACAAAACACAATACCTGCAAAAAACCATCCATGTGACCATGTCACCTCTAGATGTTAACAAGGCTGGATGTGCAAATCAAAAAACTTCCAAGAATGGGGATGATTTTGAACTGTTGTTTATCCAAGTATGTAGAGTATATGAGCTTATTACCAACTATAAGACAAAATAATTCACTATCATAACCAGAAACAACAGCAGTAACAAGAACCAGTTATTTCAGTTGTCTTTTGTTATCAGTGTGTAATATCCTGAATTTTTTAGTTGAGGTAATAATCAAATATCTTAATGGACTATTTAAGATTGTTGGATGATTGTGTGGTTTTAGGAGAAGATGGAATTTTGAGAAGAATATTGAGAAGAAAAAGATGGAGATTTTGAGGCAAGTACTGATTCGTTATTCTTCAGTTTCATATCATGTCTGTCTCTCTTGATATTCGTAGTTGCATGCATGTTGAGCATTAATATTGATTTTATGGATATGCATATGATTGCATGGTGGTGTTTCGGTCGACATGTCATGTGGCTGTGTGTATGTTTCTAGCAGATCAACTTAGGAAAGAGCTGCCTAACGGACAGCGTGGAGCCACCCGAGAGAGGAAAGGGCTGCATGTCGTTAGTGTGGAGCTACCAGGTGTGCGTCTGACAGATTGATAGATTTCAGAAGCACAGGATGTGGTCGAATCTGAATGGGGGTTTCAAATTGATATGCATGCATTTTATTTGTGATGCATGTCTCTTGATTGTGCTTATTGACTGAATGTCATATTCTGTATTATTTTCCACATGATTATGATTCTGATTGATTGATGGTTGGTACTTGCGGGCTGTCGAGCTCACAAATTGTTGATTATATTTTTCAGATTAATTATGGGCATATCAGATGGATTTAAATATCAGAATGCGCAACGGTCAGGATCGTGGATCGTATCTTAACGCACCGGGTTCAGGCGGGTGATCAGTTGTCCGGGCTCGGGGCGTTACAAATGGTATCAGAGCAATACGATCCTCGGAATTAGTCGGGATTTGGATTTGAAATAATTTTTTTGATTGAATTGGAATTTGAGAAATTGGATTTAGAAGTATTGACTATTGATTTAAATGTGAATTTTGACTTAGTTGGATTTGCTAGCAAATTATTAATAAATAATGAAAGATGAATTTAGAGATATTTGGACTTGAGTTTAAACGTGAATTTGGATTTGGTTGGATTGATTATCTAAATTATGAGCGATAAGTGGTGTTAGGTTTTTAGATTTGATAAATAATGAGTTGAAAAATTTGTATTGATTTGTTTGGATTGAGACAGTATTGAGATCAAATTTCGAGGACGAAATTTCTTTTAAGGAGGGTAGAATGTAATATCCTAAATTTTTTAGTTGAGGTAATAATCAAATATCTTAATGGACTAATTAAGATTGTTGGATGGTTGTGTGGTTTTAGGAGAAGATGAAATTTTGAGAAGAATATTGAGAAGAAAAAGATGGAGATTTTGAGGCAAGTACTGATTCGTTATTCTTCAGTTTCATATCATGTCTGTCTCTCTTGATATTCGTAGTTGCATGCATGTTGAGCATTAATATTGATTTTATGGATATGCATATGATTGCATGGTGGTGTTTCGGTCGACATGTCCTGTGGCTGTGTGTATGTTTCTAGCAGAGCAACTTAGGAAAGAGCTGCCTAACGGACAGCGTGGAGCCACCCGAGAGGGGAAAGAGCTGCATGTCGTTAGTGTGGAGCTACCAGGTGTGCGTCTGACAGATTGATAGATTTCAGAAGCACAGGATGTGGTCGAATCTGAATGGGGGTTTCAAATTGATATGCATGCATTTTATTTGTGATGCATGTCTCTTGATTGTGCTTATTGACTGAATGTCATATTCTGTATTATTTTCCACATGATTATGATTCTGATTGATTGATGGTTGGTACTTGCGGGCTGTCGAGCTCACAAATTGTTGATTATATTTTTCAGATTAATTATGGGCATATCAGATGGATTTAAATATCAAAATGCGCAACGGTCAGGATCGTGGATCGTATCTTAACGCACCGGGTTCAGGCGGGTGATCAGTTGTCCGGGCTCGGGGCGTTACAAATGGTATCAGAGCAATACGATCCTCGGAATTAGTCGGGATTTGGATTTGAAATAATTTTTTTGATTGAATTGGAATTTGAGAAATTGGATTTAGAAGTATTGACTATTGATTTAAATGTGAATTTTGACTTAGTTGGATTTGCTAGCAAATTATTAATAAATAATGAAAGATGAATTTAGAGATATTTGGACTTGAGTTTAAACGTGAATTTGGATTTGGTTGGATTGATTATCTAAATTATGAGCGATAAGTGGTGTTAGGTTTTTAGATTTGATAAATAATGAGTTGAAAAATTTGTATTGATTTGTTTGGATTGAGACAGTATTGAGATCAAATTTCGAGGACGAAATTTCTTTTAAGGAGGGTAGAATGTAATATCCTAAATTTTTTAGTTGAGGTAATAATCAAATATCTTAATGGACTAATTAAGATTGTTGGATGGTTGTGTGGTTTTAGGAGAAGATGAAATTTTGAGAAGAATATTGAGAAGAAAAAGATGGAGATTTTGAGGCAAGTACTGATTCGTTATTCTTCAGTTTCATATCATGTCTGTCTCTCTTGATATTCGTAGTTGCATGCATGTTGAGCATTAATATTGATTTTATGGATATGCATATGATTGCATGGTGGTGTTTCGGTCGACATGTCCTGTGGCTGTGTGTATGTTTCTAGCAGAGCAACTTAGGAAAGAGCTGCCTAACGGACAGCGTGGAGCCACCCGAGAGAGGAAAGAGCTGCATGTCGTTAGTGTGGAGCTACCAGGTGTGCGTCTGACAGATTGATAGATTTCAGAAGCACAGGATGTGGTCGAATCTGAATGGGGGTTTCAAATTGATATGCATGCATTTTATTTGTGATGCATGTCTCTTGATTGTGCTTATTGACTGAATGTCATATTCTGTATTATTTTCCACATGATTATGATTCTGATTGATTGATGGTTGGTACTTGCGGGCTGTCGAGCTCACAAATTGTTGATTATATTTTTCAGATTAATTATGGGCATATCAGATGGATTTAAATATCAGAATGCGCAACGGTCAGGATCGTGGATCGTATCTTAACGCACCGGGTTCAGGCGGGTGATCAGTTGTCCGGGCTCGGGGCGTTACAAATGGTATCAGAGCAATACGATCCTCGGAATTAGTCGGGATTTGGATTTGAAATAATTTTTTTGATTGAATTGGAATTTGAGAAATTGGATTTAGAAGTATTGACTATTGATTTAAATGTGAATTTTGACTTAGTTGGATTTGCTAGCAAATTATTAATAAATAATGAAAGATGAATTTAGAGATATTTGGACTTGAGTTTAAACGTGAATTTGGATTTGGTTGGATTGATTATCTAAATTATGAGCGATAAGTGGTGTTAGGTTTTTAGATTTGATAAATAATGAGTTGAAAAATTTGTATTGATTTGTTTGGATTGAGACAGTATTGAGATCAAATTTCGAGGACGAAATTTCTTTTAAGGAGGGTAGAATGTAATATCCTAAATTTTTTAGTTGAGGTAATTATCAAATATCTTAATGGACTAATTAAGATTGTTGGATGGTTGTGTGGTTTTAGGAGAAGATGAAATTTTGAGAAGAATATTGAGAAGAAAAAGATGGAGATTTTGAGGCAAGTACTGATTCGTTATTCTTCAGTTTCATATCATGTCTGTCTCTCTTGATATTCGTAGTTGCATGCATGTTGAGCATTAATATTGATTTTATGGATATGCATATGATTGCATGGTGGTGTTTCGGTCGACATGTCCTGTGGCTGTGTGTATGTTTCTAGCAGAGCAACTTAGGAAAGAGCTGCCTAACGGACAGCGTGGAGCCACCCGAGAGAGGAAAGAGCTGCATGTCGTTAGTGTGGAGCTACCAGGTGTGCGTCTGACAGATTGATAGATTTCAGAAGCACAGGATGTGGTCGAATCTGAATGGGGGTTTCAAATTGATATGCATGCATTTTATTTGTGATGCATGTCTCTTGATTGTGCTTATTGACTGAATGTCATATTCTGTATTATTTTCCACATGATTATGATTCTGATTGATTGATGGTTGGTACTTGCGGGCTGTCGAGCTCACAAATTGTTGATTATATTTTTCAGATTAATTATGGGCATATCAGATGGATTTAAATATCAAAATGCGCAACGGTCAGGATCGTGGATCGTATCTTAACGCACCGGGTTCAGGCGGGTGATCAGTTGTCCGGGCTCGGGGCGTTACAAATGGTATCAGAGCAATACGATCCTCGGAATTAGTCGGGATTTGGATTTGAAATAATTTTTTTGATTGAATTGGAATTTGAGAAATTGGATTTAGAAGTATTGACTATTGATTTAAATGTGAATTTTGACTTAGTTGGATTTGCTAGCAAATTATTAATAAATAATGAAAGATGAATTTAGAGATATTTGGACTTGAGTTTAAACGTGAATTTGGATTTGGTTGGATTGATTATCTAAATTATGAGCGATAAGTGGTGTTAGGTTTTTAGATTTGATAAATAATGAGTTGAAAAATTTGTATTGATTTGTTTGGATTGAGACAGTATTGAGATCAAATTTCGAGGACGAAATTTCTTTTAAGGAGGGTAGAATGTAATATCCTAAATTTTTTAGTTGAGGTAATAATCAAATATCTTAATGGACTAATTAAGATTGTTGGATGGTTGTGTGGTTTTAGGAGAAGATGAAATTTTGAGAAGAATATTGAGAAGAAAAAGATGGAGATTTTGAGGCAAGTACTGATTCGTTATTCTTCAGTTTCATATCATGTCTGTCTCTCTTGATATTCGTAGTTGCATGCATGTTGAGCATTAATATTGATTTTATGGATATGCATATGATTGCATGGTGGTGTTTCGGTCGACATGTCCTGTGGCTGTGTGTATGTTTCTAGCAGAGCAACTTAGGAAAGAGCTGCCTAACGGACAGCGTGGAGCCACCCGAGAGAGGAAAGAGATGCATGTCGTTAGTGTGGAGCTACCAGGTGTGCGTCTGACAGATTGATAGATTTCAGAAGCACGGGATGTGGTCGAATCTGAATGGGGGTTTCAAATTGATATGCATGCATTTTATTTGTGATGCATGTCTCTTGATTGTGCTTATTGACTGAATGTCATATTCTGTATTATTTTCCACATGATTATGATTCTGATTGATTGATGGTTGGTACTTGCGGGCTGTCGAGCTCACAAATTGTTGATTATATTTTTCAGATTAATTATGGGCATATCAGATGGATTTAAATATCAGAATGCGCAACGGTCAGGATCGTGGATCGTATCTTAACGCACCGGGTTCAGGCGGGTGATCAGTTGTCCGGGCTCGGGGCGTTACAAATGGTATCAGAGCAATACGATCCTCGGAATTAGTCGGGATTTGGATTTGAAATAAATTTTTTGATTGAATTGGAATTTGAGAAATTGGATTTAGAAGTATTGACTATTGATTTAAATGTGAATTTTGACTTAGTTGGATTTGCTAGCAAATTATTAATAAATAATGAAAGATGAATTTAGAGATATTTGGACTTGAGTTTAAACGTGAATTTGGATTTGGTTGGATTGATTATCTAAATTATGAGCGATAAGTGGTGTTAGGTTTTTAGATTTGATAAATAATGAGTTGAAAAATTTGTATTGATTTGTTTGGATTGAGACAGTATTGAGATCAAATTTCGAGGACGAAATTTCTTTTAAGGAGGGTAGAATGTAATATCCTAAATTTTTTAGTTGAGGTAATAATCAAATATCTTAATGGACTAATTAAGATTGTTGGATGGTTGTGTGGTTTTAGGAGAAGATGAAATTTTGAGAAGAATATTGAGAAGAAAAAGATGGAGATTTTGAGGCAAGTACTGATTCGTTATTCTTCAGTTTCATATCATGTCTGTCTCTCTTGATATTCGTAGTTGCATGCATGTTGAGCATTAATATTGATTTTATGGATATGCATATGATTGCATGGTGGTGTTTCGGTCGACATGTCCTGTGGCTGTGTGTATGTTTCTAGCAGAGCAACTTAGGAAAGAGCTGCCTAACGGACAGCGTGGAGCCACCCGAGAGAGGAAAGAGATGCATGTCGTTAGTGTGGAGCTACCAGGTGTGCGTCTGACAGATTGATAGATTTCAGAAGCACGGGATGTGGTCGAATCTGAATGGGGGTTTCAAATTGATATGCATGCATTTTATTTGTGATGCATGTCTCTTGATTGTGCTTATTGACTGAATGTCATATTCTGTATTATTTTCCACATGATTATGATTCTGATTGATTGATGGTTGGTACTTGCGGGCTGTCGAGCTCACAAATTGTTGATTATATTTTTCAGATTAATTATGGGCATATCAGATGGATTTAAATATCAGAATGCGCAACGGTCAGGATCGTGGATCGTATCTTAACGCACCGGGTTCAGGCGGGTGATCAGTTGTCCGGGCTCGGGGCGTTACAAATGGTATCAGAGCAATACGATCCTCGGAATTAGTCGGGATTTGGATTTGAAATAAATTTTTTGATTGAATTGGAATTTGAGAAATTGGATTTAGAAGTATTGACTATTGATTTAAATGTGAATTTTGACTTAGTTGGATTTGCTAGCAAATTATTAATAAATAATGAAAGATGAATTTAGAGATATTTGGACTTGAGTTTAAACGTGAATTTGGATTTGGTTGGATTGATTATCTAAATTATGAGCGATAAGTGGTGTTAGGTTTTTAGATTTGATAAATAATGAGTTGAAAAATTTGTATTGATTTGTTTGGATTGAGACAGTATTGAGATCAAATTTCGAGGACGAAATTTCTTTTAAGGAGGGTAGAATGTAATATCCTAAATTTTTTAGTTGAGGTAATAATCAAATATCTTAATGGACTAATTAAGATTGTTGGATGGTTGTGTGGTTTTAGGAGAAGATGAAATTTTGAGAAGAATATTGAGAAGAAAAAGATGGAGATTTTGAGGCAAGTACTGATTCGTTATTCTTCAGTTTCATATCATGTCTGTCTCTCTTGATATTCGTAGTTGCATGCATGTTGAGCATTAATATTGATTTTATGGATATGCATATGATTGCATGGTGGTGTTTCGGTCGACATGTCCTGTGGCTGTGTGTATGTTTCTAGCAGAGCAACTTAGGAAAGAGCTGCCTAACGGACAGCGTGGAGCCACCCGAGAGAGGAAAGAGCTGCATGTCGTTAGTGTGGAGCTACCAGGTGTGCGTCTGACAGATTGATAGATTTCAGAAGCACAGGATGTGGTCGAATCTGAATGGGGGTTTCAAATTGATATGCATGCATTTTATTTGTGATGCATGTCTCTTGATTGTGCTTATTGACTGAATGTCATATTCTGTATTATTTTCCACATGATTATGATTCTGATTGATTGATGGTTGGTACTTGCGGGCTGTCGAGCTCACAAATTGTTGATTATATTTTTCAGATTAATTATGGGCATATCAGATGGATTTAAATATCAGAATGCGCAACGGTCAGGATCGTGGATCGTATCTTAACGCACCGGGTTCAGGCGGGTGATCAGTTGTCCGGGCTCGGGGCGTTACAAATGGTATCAGAGCAATACGATCCTCGGAATTAGTCGGGATTTGGATTTGAAATAATTTTTTTGATTGAATTGGAATTTGAGAAATTGGATTTAGAAGTATTGACTATTGATTTAAATGTGAATTTTGACTTAGTTGGATTTGCTAGCAAATTATTAATAAATAATGAAAGATGAATTTAGAGATATTTGGACTTGAGTTTAAACGTGAATTTGGATTTGGTTGGATTGATTATCTAAATTATGAGCGATAAGTGGTGTTAGGTTTTTAGATTTGATAAATAATGAGTTGAAAATTTTGTATTGATTTGTTTGGATTGAGACAGTATTGAGATCAAATTTCGAGGACGAAATTTCTTTTAAGGAGGGTAGAATGTAATATCCTAAATTTTTTAGTTGAGGTAATAATCAAATATCTTAATGGACTAATTAAGATTGTTGGATGGTTGTGTGGTTTTAGGAGAAGATGAAATTTTGAGAAGAATATTGAGAAGAAAAAGATGGAGATTTTGAGGCAAGTACTGATTCGTTATTCTTCAGTTTCATATCATGTCTGTCTCTCTTGATATTCGTAGTTGCATGCATGTTGAGCATTAATATTGATTTTATGGATATGCATATGATTGCATGGTGGTGTTTCGGTCGACATGTCCTGTGGCTGTGTGTATGTTTCTAGCAGAGCAACTTAGGAAAGAGCTGCCTAACGGACAGCGTGGAGCCACCCGAGAGAGGAAAGAGATGCATGTCGTTAGTGTGGAGCTACCAGGTGTGCGTCTGACAGATTGATAGATTTCAGAAGCACGGGATGTGGTCGAATCTGAATGGGGGTTTCAAATTGATATGCATGCATTTTATTTGTGATGCATGTCTCTTGATTGTGCTTATTGACTGAATGTCATATTCTGTATTATTTTCCACATGATTATGATTCTGATTGATTGATGGTTGGTACTTGCGGGCTGTCGAGCTCACAAATTGTTGATTATATTTTTCAGATTAATTATGGGCATATCAGATGGATTTAAATATCAGAATGCGCAACGGTCGGGATCGTGGATCGTATCTTAACGCACCGGGTTCAGGCGGGTGATCAGTTGTCCGGGCTCGGGGCGTTACAAATGGTATCAGAGCAATACGATCCTCGGAATTAGTCGGGATTTGGATTTGAAATAATTTTTTTGATTGAATTGGAATTTGAGAAATTGGATTTAGAAGTATTGACTATTGATTTAAATGTGAATTTTGACTTAGTTGGATTTGCTAGCAAATTATTAATAAATAATGAAAGATGAATTTAGAGATATTTGGACTTGAGTTTAAACGTGAATTTGGATTTGGTTGGATTGATTATCTAAATTATGAGCGATAAGTGGTGTTAGGTTTTTAGATTTGATAAATAATGAGTTGAAAAATTTGTATTGATTTGTTTGGATTGAGACAGTATTGAGATCAAATTTCGAGGACGAAATTTCTTTTAAGGAGGGTAGAATGTAATATCCTAAATTTTTTAGTTGAGGTAATAATCAAATATCTTAATGGACTAATTAAGATTGTTGGATGGTTGTGTGGTTTTAGGAGAAGATGAAATTTTGAGAAGAATATTGAGAAGAAAAAGATGGAGATTTTGAGGCAAGTACTGATTCGTTATTCTTCAGTTTCATATCATGTCTGTCTCTCTTGATATTCGTAGTTGCATGCATGTTGAGCATTAATATTGATTTTATGGATATGCATATGATTGCATGGTGGTGTTTCGGTCGACATGTCCTGTGGCTGTGTGTATGTTTCTAGCAGAGCAACTTAGGAAAGAGCTGCCTAACGGACAGCGTGGAGCCACCCGAGAGGGGAAAGAGCTGCATGTCGTTAGTGTGGAGCTACCAGGTGTGCGTCTGACAGATTGATAGATTTCAGAAGCACAGGATGTGGTCGAATCTGAATGGGGGTTTCAAATTGATATGCATGCATTTTATTTGTGATGCATGTCTCTTGATTGTGCTTATTGACTGAATGTCATATTCTGTATTATTTTCCACATGATTATGATTCTGATTGATTGATGGTTGGTACTTGCGGGCTGTCGAGCTCACAAATTGTTGATTATATTTTTCAGATTAATTATGGGCATATCAGATGGATTTAAATATCAAAATGCGCAACGGTCAGGATCGTGGATCGTATCTTAACGCACCGGGTTCAGGCGGGTGATCAGTTGTCCGGGCTCGGGGCGTTACAAATGGTATCAGAGCAATACGATCCTCGGAATTAGTCGGGATTTGGATTTGAAATAATTTTTTTGATTGAATTGGAATTTGAGAAATTGGATTTAGAAGTATTGACTATTGATTTAAATGTGAATTTTGACTTAGTTGGATTTGCTAGCAAATTATTAATAAATAATGAAAGATGAATTTAGAGATATTTGGACTTGAGTTTAAACGTGAATTTGGATTTGGTTGGATTGATTATCTAAATTATGAGCGATAAGTGGTGTTAGGTTTTTAGATTTGATAAATAATGAGTTGAAAAATTTGTATTGATTTGTTTGGATTGAGACAGTATTGAGATCAAATTTCGAGGACGAAATTTCTTTTAAGGAGGGTAGAATGTAATATCCTAAATTTTTTAGTTGAGGTAATAATCAAATATCTTAATGGACTAATTAAGATTGTTGGATGGTTGTGTGGTTTTAGGAGAAGATGAAATTTTGAGAAGAATATTGAGAAGAAAAAGATGGAGATTTTGAGGCAAGTACTGATTCGTTATTCTTCAGTTTCATATCATGTCTGTCTCTCTTGATATTCGTAGTTGCATGCATGTTGAGCATTAATATTGATTTTATGGATATGCATATGATTGCATGGTGGTGTTTCGGTCGACATGTCCTGTGGCTGTGTGTATGTTTCTAGCAGAGCAACTTAGGAAAGAGCTGCCTAACGGACAGCGTGGAGCCACCCGAGAGAGGAAAGAGCTGCATGTCGTTAGTGTGGAGCTACCAGGTGTGCGTCTGACAGATTGATAGATTTCAGAAGCACAGGATGTGGTCGAATCTGAATGGGGGTTTCAAATTGATATGCATGCATTTTATTTGTGATGCATGTCTCTTGATTGTGCTTATTGACTGAATGTCATATTCTGTATTATTTTCCACATGATTATGATTCTGATTGATTGATGGTTGGTACTTGCGGGCTGTCGAGCTCACAAATTGTTGATTATATTTTTCAGATTAATTATGGGCATATCAGATGGATTTAAATATCAGAATGCGCAACGGTCAGGATCGTGGATCGTATCTTAACGCACCGGGTTCAGGCGGGTGATCAGTTGTCCGGGCTCGGGGCGTTACAAATGGTATCAGAGCAATACGATCCTCGGAATTAGTCGGGATTTGGATTTGAAATAATTTTTTTGATTGAATTGGAATTTGAGAAATTGGATTTAGAAGTATTGACTATTGATTTAAATGTGAATTTTGACTTAGTTGGATTTGCTAGCAAATTATTAATAAATAATGAAAGATGAATTTAGAGATATTTGGACTTGAGTTTAAACGTGAATTTGGATTTGGTTGGATTGATTATCTAAATTATGAGCGATAAGTGGTGTTAGGTTTTTAGATTTGATAAATAATGAGTTGAAAAATTTGTATTGATTTGTTTGGATTGAGACAGTATTGAGATCAAATTTCGAGGACGAAATTTCTTTTAAGGAGGGTAGAATGTAATATCCTAAATTTTTTAGTTGAGGTAATTATCAAATATCTTAATGGACTAATTAAGATTGTTGGATGGTTGTGTGGTTTTAGGAGAAGATGAAATTTTGAGAAGAATATTGAGAAGAAAAAGATGGAGATTTTGAGGCAAGTACTGATTCGTTATTCTTCAGTTTCATATCATGTCTGTCTCTCTTGATATTCGTAGTTGCATGCATGTTGAGCATTAATATTGATTTTATGGATATGCATATGATTGCATGGTGGTGTTTCGGTCGACATGTCCTGTGGCTGTGTGTATGTTTCTAGCAGAGCAACTTAGGAAAGAGCTGCCTAACGGACAGCGTGGAGCCACCCGAGAGAGGAAAGAGCTGCATGTCGTTAGTGTGGAGCTACCAGGTGTGCGTCTGACAGATTGATAGATTTCAGAAGCACAGGATGTGGTCGAATCTGAATGGGGGTTTCAAATTGATATGCATGCATTTTATTTGTGATGCATGTCTCTTGATTGTGCTTATTGACTGAATGTCATATTCTGTATTATTTTCCACATGATTATGATTCTGATTGATTGATGGTTGGTACTTGCGGGCTGTCGAGCTCACAAATTGTTGATTATATTTTTCAGATTAATTATGGGCATATCAGATGGATTTAAATATCAAAATGCGCAACGGTCAGGATCGTGGATCGTATCTTAACGCACCGGGTTCAGGCGGGTGATCAGTTGTCCGGGCTCGGGGCGTTACAAATGGTATCAGAGCAATACGATCCTCGGAATTAGTCGGGATTTGGATTTGAAATAATTTTTTTGATTGAATTGGAATTTGAGAAATTGGATTTAGAAGTATTGACTATTGATTTAAATGTGAATTTTGACTTAGTTGGATTTGCTAGCAAATTATTAATAAATAATGAAAGATGAATTTAGAGATATTTGGACTTGAGTTTAAACGTGAATTTGGATTTGGTTGGATTGATTATCTAAATTATGAGCGATAAGTGGTGTTAGGTTTTTAGATTTGATAAATAATGAGTTGAAAAATTTGTATTGATTTGTTTGGATTGAGACAGTATTGAGATCAAATTTCGAGGACGAAATTTCTTTTAAGGAGGGTAGAATGTAATATCCTAAATTTTTTAGTTGAGGTAATAATCAAATATCTTAATGGACTAATTAAGATTGTTGGATGGTTGTGTGGTTTTAGGAGAAGATGAAATTTTGAGAAGAATATTGAGAAGAAAAAGATGGAGATTTTGAGGCAAGTACTGATTCGTTATTCTTCAGTTTCATATCATGTCTGTCTCTCTTGATATTCGTAGTTGCATGCATGTTGAGCATTAATATTGATTTTATGGATATGCATATGATTGCATGGTGGTGTTTCGGTCGACATGTCCTGTGGCTGTGTGTATGTTTCTAGCAGAGCAACTTAGGAAAGAGCTGCCTAACGGACAGCGTGGAGCCACCCGAGAGAGGAAAGAGATGCATGTCGTTAGTGTGGAGCTACCAGGTGTGCGTCTGACAGATTGATAGATTTCAGAAGCACGGGATGTGGTCGAATCTGAATGGGGGTTTCAAATTGATATGCATGCATTTTATTTGTGATGCATGTCTCTTGATTGTGCTTATTGACTGAATGTCATATTCTGTATTATTTTCCACATGATTATGATTCTGATTGATTGATGGTTGGTACTTGCGGGCTGTCGAGCTCACAAATTGTTGATTATATTTTTCAGATTAATTATGGGCATATCAGATGGATTTAAATATCAGAATGCGCAACGGTCAGGATCGTGGATCGTATCTTAACGCACCGGGTTCAGGCGGGTGATCAGTTGTCCGGGCTCGGGGCGTTACAAATGGTATCAGAGCAATACGATCCTCGGAATTAGTCGGGATTTGGATTTGAAATAAATTTTTTGATTGAATTGGAATTTGAGAAATTGGATTTAGAAGTATTGACTATTGATTTAAATGTGAATTTTGACTTAGTTGGATTTGCTAGCAAATTATTAATAAATAATGAAAGATGAATTTAGAGATATTTGGACTTGAGTTTAAACGTGAATTTGGATTTGGTTGGATTGATTATCTAAATTATGAGCGATAAGTGGTGTTAGGTTTTTAGATTTGATAAATAATGAGTTGAAAAATTTGTATTGATTTGTTTGGATTGAGACAGTATTGAGATCAAATTTCGAGGACGAAATTTCTTTTAAGGAGGGTAGAATGTAATATCCTAAATTTTTTAGTTGAGGTAATAATCAAATATCTTAATGGACTAATTAAGATTGTTGGATGGTTGTGTGGTTTTAGGAGAAGATGAAATTTTGAGAAGAATATTGAGAAGAAAAAGATGGAGATTTTGAGGCAAGTACTGATTCGTTATTCTTCAGTTTCATATCATGTCTGTCTCTCTTGATATTCGTAGTTGCATGCATGTTGAGCATTAATATTGATTTTATGGATATGCATATGATTGCATGGTGGTGTTTCGGTCGACATGTCCTGTGGCTGTGTGTATGTTTCTAGCAGAGCAACTTAGGAAAGAGCTGCCTAACGGACAGCGTGGAGCCACCCGAGAGAGGAAAGAGATGCATGTCGTTAGTGTGGAGCTACCAGGTGTGCGTCTGACAGATTGATAGATTTCAGAAGCACGGGATGTGGTCGAATCTGAATGGGGGTTTCAAATTGATATGCATGCATTTTATTTGTGATGCATGTCTCTTGATTGTGCTTATTGACTGAATGTCATATTCTGTATTATTTTCCACATGATTATGATTCTGATTGATTGATGGTTGGTACTTGCGGGCTGTCGAGCTCACAAATTGTTGATTATATTTTTCAGATTAATTATGGGCATATCAGATGGATTTAAATATCAGAATGCGCAACGGTCAGGATCGTGGATCGTATCTTAACGCACCGGGTTCAGGCGGGTGATCAGTTGTCCGGGCTCGGGGCGTTACAAATGGTATCAGAGCAATACGATCCTCGGAATTAGTCGGGATTTGGATTTGAAATAAATTTTTTGATTGAATTGGAATTTGAGAAATTGGATTTAGAAGTATTGACTATTGATTTAAATGTGAATTTTGACTTAGTTGGATTTGCTAGCAAATTATTAATAAATAATGAAAGATGAATTTAGAGATATTTGGACTTGAGTTTAAACGTGAATTTGGATTTGGTTGGATTGATTATCTAAATTATGAGCGATAAGTGGTGTTAGGTTTTTAGATTTGATAAATAATGAGTTGAAAAATTTGTATTGATTTGTTTGGATTGAGACAGTATTGAGATCAAATTTCGAGGACGAAATTTCTTTTAAGGAGGGTAGAATGTAATATCCTAAATTTTTTAGTTGAGGTAATAATCAAATATCTTAATGGACTAATTAAGATTGTTGGATGGTTGTGTGGTTTTAGGAGAAGATGAAATTTTGAGAAGAATATTGAGAAGAAAAAGATGGAGATTTTGAGGCAAGTACTGATTCGTTATTCTTCAGTTTCATATCATGTCTGTCTCTCTTGATATTCGTAGTTGCATGCATGTTGAGCATTAATATTGATTTTATGGATATGCATATGATTGCATGGTGGTGTTTCGGTCGACATGTCCTGTGGCTGTGTGTATGTTTCTAGCAGAGCAACTTAGGAAAGAGCTGCCTAACGGACAGCGTGGAGCCACCCGAGAGAGGAAAGAGCTGCATGTCGTTAGTGTGGAGCTACCAGGTGTGCGTCTGACAGATTGATAGATTTCAGAAGCACAGGATGTGGTCGAATCTGAATGGGGGTTTCAAATTGATATGCATGCATTTTATTTGTGATGCATGTCTCTTGATTGTGCTTATTGACTGAATGTCATATTCTGTATTATTTTCCACATGATTATGATTCTGATTGATTGATGGTTGGTACTTGCGGGCTGTCGAGCTCACAAATTGTTGATTATATTTTTCAGATTAATTATGGGCATATCAGATGGATTTAAATATCAGAATGCGCAACGGTCAGGATCGTGGATCGTATCTTAACGCACCGGGTTCAGGCGGGTGATCAGTTGTCCGGGCTCGGGGCGTTACAAATGGTATCAGAGCAATACGATCCTCGGAATTAGTCGGGATTTGGATTTGAAATAATTTTTTTGATTGAATTGGAATTTGAGAAATTGGATTTAGAAGTATTGACTATTGATTTAAATGTGAATTTTGACTTAGTTGGATTTGCTAGCAAATTATTAATAAATAATGAAAGATGAATTTAGAGATATTTGGACTTGAGTTTAAACGTGAATTTGGATTTGGTTGGATTGATTATCTAAATTATGAGCGATAAGTGGTGTTAGGTTTTTAGATTTGATAAATAATGAGTTGAAAATTTTGTATTGATTTGTTTGGATTGAGACAGTATTGAGATCAAATTTCGAGGACGAAATTTCTTTTAAGGAGGGTAGAATGTAATATCCTAAATTTTTTAGTTGAGGTAATAATCAAATATCTTAATGGACTAATTAAGATTGTTGGATGGTTGTGTGGTTTTAGGAGAAGATGAAATTTTGAGAAGAATATTGAGAAGAAAAAGATGGAGATTTTGAGGCAAGTACTGATTCGTTATTCTTCAGTTTCATATCATGTCTGTCTCTCTTGATATTCGTAGTTGCATGCATGTTGAGCATTAATATTGATTTTATGGATATGCATATGATTGCATGGTGGTGTTTCGGTCGACATGTCCTGTGGCTGTGTGTATGTTTCTAGCAGAGCAACTTAGGAAAGAGCTGCCTAACGGACAGCGTGGAGCCACCCGAGAGAGGAAAGAGATGCATGTCGTTAGTGTGGAGCTACCAGGTGTGCGTCTGACAGATTGATAGATTTCAGAAGCACGGGATGTGGTCGAATCTGAATGGGGGTTTCAAATTGATATGCATGCATTTTATTTGTGATGCATGTCTCTTGATTGTGCTTATTGACTGAATGTCATATTCTGTATTATTTTCCACATGATTATGATTCTGATTGATTGATGGTTGGTACTTGCGGGCTGTCGAGCTCACAAATTGTTGATTATATTTTTCAGATTAATTATGGGCATATCAGATGGATTTAAATATCAGAATGCGCAACGGTCGGGATCGTGGATCGTATCTTAACGCACCGGGTTCAGGCGGGTGATCAGTTGTCCGGGCTCGGGGCGTTACAAATGGTATCAGAGCAATACGATCCTCGGAATTAGTCGGGATTTGGATTTGAAATAATTTTTTTGATTGAATTGGAATTTGAGAAATTGGATTTAGAAGTATTGACTATTGATTTAAATGTGAATTTTGACTTAGTTGGATTTGCTAGCAAATTATTAATAAATAATGAAAGATGAATTTAGAGATATTTGGACTTGAGTTTAAACGTGAATTTGGATTTGGTTGGATTGATTATCTAAATTATGAGCGATAAGTGGTGTTAGGTTTTTAGATTTGATAAATAATGAGTTGAAAAATTTGTATTGATTTGTTTGGATTGAGACAGTATTGAGATCAAATTTCGAGGACGAAATTTCTTTTAAGGAGGGTAGAATGTAATATCCTAAATTTTTTAGTTGAGGTAATAATCAAATATCTTAATGGACTAATTAAGATTGTTGGATGGTTGTGTGGTTTTAGGAGAAGATGAAATTTTGAGAAGAATATTGAGAAGAAAAAGATGGAGATTTTGAGGCAAGTACTGATTCGTTATTCTTCAGTTTCATATCATGTCTGTCTCTCTTGATATTCGTAGTTGCATGCATGTTGAGCATTAATATTGATTTTATGGATATGCATATGATTGCATGGTGGTGTTTCGGTCGACATGTCCTGTGGCTGTGTGTATGTTTCTAGCAGAGCAACTTAGGAAAGAGCTGCCTAACGGACAGCGTGGAGTCACCCGAGAGAGGAAAGAGCTGCATGTCGTTAGTGTGGAGCTACCAGGTGTGCGTCTGACAGATTGATAGATTTCAGAAGCACAGGATGTGGTCGAATCTGAATGGGGGTTTCAAATTGATATGCATGCATTTTATTTGTGATGCATGTCTCTTGATTGTGCTTATTGACTGAATGTCATATTCTGTATTATTTTCCACATGATTATGATTCTGATTGATTGATGGTTGGTACTTGCGGGCTGTCGAGCTCACAAATTGTTGATTATATTTTTCAGATTAATTATGGGCATATCAGATGGATTTAAATATCAGAATGCGCAACGGTCAGGATCGTGGATCGTATCTTAACGCACCGGGTTCAGGCGGGTGATCAGTTGTCCGGGCTCGGGGCGTTACAAATGGTATCAGAGCAATACGATCCTCGGAATTAGTCGGGATTTGGATTTGAAATAATTTTTTTGATTGAATTGGAATTTGAGAAATTGGATTTAGAAGTATTGACTATTGATTTAAATGTGAATTTTGACTTAGTTGGATTTGCTAGCAAATTATTAATAAATAATGAAAGATGAATTTAGAGATATTTGGACTTGAGTTTAAACGTGAATTTGGATTTGGTTGGATTGATTATCTAAATTATGAGCGATAAGTGGTGTTAGGTTTTTAGATTTGATAAATAATGAGTTGAAAAATTTGTATTGATTTGTTTGGATTGAGACAGTATTGAGATCAAATTTCGAGGACGAAATTTCTTTTAAGGAGGGTAGAATGTAATATCCTAAATTTTTTAGTTGAGGTAATAATCAAATATCTTAATGGACTAATTAAGATTGTTGGATGGTTGTGTGGTTTTAGGAGAAGATGAAATTTTGAGAAGAATATTGAGAAGAAAAAGATGGAGATTTTGAGGCAAGTACTGATTCGTTATTCTTCAGTTTCATATCATGTCTGTCTCTCTTGATATTCGTAGTTGCATGCATGTTGAGCATTAATATTGATTTTATGGATATGCATATGATTGCATGGTGGTGTTTCGGTCGACATGTCCTGTGGCTGTGTGTATGTTTCTAGCAGAGCAACTTAGGAAATAGCTGCCTAACGGACAGCGTGGAGCCACCCGAGAGAGGAAAGAGCTGCATGTCGTTAGTGTGGAGCTACCAGGTGTGCGTCTGACAGATTGATAGATTTCAGAAGCACAGGATGTGGTCGAATCTGAATGGGGGTTTCAAATTGATATGCATGCATTTTATTTGTGATGCATGTCTCTTGATTGTGCTTATTGACTGAATGTCATATTCTGTATTATTTTCCACATGATTATGATTCTGATTGATTGATGGTTGGTACTTGCGGGCTGTCGAGCTCACAAATTGTTGATTATATTTTTCAGATTAATTATGGGCATATCAGATGGATTTAAATATCAGAATGCGCAACGGTCGGGATCGTGGATCGTATCTTAACGCACCGGGTTCAGGCGGGTGATCAGTTGTCCGGGCTCGGGGCGTTACAAATGGTATCAGAGCAATACGATCCTCGGAATTAGTCGGGATTTGGATTTGAAATAATTTTTTTGATTGAATTGGAATTTGAGAAATTGGATTTAGAAGTATTGACTATTGATTTAAATGTGAATTTTGACTTAGTTGGATTTGCTAGCAAATTATTAATAAATAATGAAAGATGAATTTAGAGATATTTGGACTTGAGTTTAAACGTGAATTTGGATTTGGTTGGATTGATTATCTAAATTATGAGCGATAAGTGGTGTTAGGTTTTTAGATTTGATAAATAATGAGTTGAAAAATTTGTATTGATTTGTTTGGATTGAGACAGTATTGAGATCAAATTTCGAGGACGAAATTTCTTTTAAGGAGGGTAGAATGTAATATCCTAAATTTTTTAGTTGAGGTAATAATCAAATATCTTAATGGACTAATTAAGATTGTTGGATGGTTGTGTGGTTTTAGGAGAAGATGAAATTTTGAGAAGAATATTGAGAAGAAAAAGATGGAGATTTTGAGGCAAGTACTGATTCGTTATTCTTCAGTTTCATATCATGTCTGTCTCTCTTGATATTCGTAGTTGCATGCATGTTGAGCATTAATATTGATTTTATGGATATGCATATGATTGCATGGTGGTGTTTCGGTCGACATGTCCTGTGGCTGTGTGTATGTTTCTAGCAGAGCAACTTAGGAAAGAGCTGCCTAACGGACAGCGTGGAGCCACCCGAGAGAGGAAAGAGATGCATGTCGTTAGTGTGGAGCTACCAGGTGTGCGTCTGACAGAGTGATAGATTTCAGAAGCACGGGATGTGGTCGAATCTGAATGGGGGTTTCAAATTGATATGCATGCATTTTATTTGTGATGCATGTCTCTTGATTGTGCTTATTGACTGAATGTCATATTCTGTATTATTTTCCACATGATTATGATTCTGATTGATTGATGGTTGGTACTTGCGGGCTGTCGAGCTCACAAATTGTTGATTATATTTTTCAGATTAATTATGGGCATATCAGATGGATTTAAATATCAGAATGCGCAACGGTCAGGATCGTGGATCGTATCTTAACGCACCGGGTTCAGGCGGGTGATCAGTTGTCCGGGCTCGGGGCGTTACAAATGGTATCAGAGCAATACGATCCTCGGAATTAGTCGGGATTTGGATTTGAAATAATTTTTTTGATTGAATTGGAATTTGAGAAATTGGATTTAGAAGTATTGACTATTGATTTAAATGTGAATTTTGACTTAGTTGGATTTGCTAGCAAATTATTAATAAATAATGAAAGATGAATTTAGAGATATTTGGACTTGAGTTTAAACGTGAATTTGGATTTGGTTGGATTGATTATCTAAATTATGAGCGATAAGTGGTGTTAGGTTTTTAGATTTGATAAATAATGAGTTGAAAAATTTGTATTGATTTGTTTGGATTGAGACAGTATTGAGATCAAATTTCGAGGACGAAATTTCTTTTAAGGAGGGTAGAATGTAATATCCTAAATTTTTTAGTTGAGGTAATAATCAAATATCTTAATGGACTAATTAAGATTGTTGGATGGTTGTGTGGTTTTAGGAGAAGATGAAATCTTGAGAAGAATATTGAGAAGAAAAAGATGGAGATTTTGAGGCAAGTACTGATTCGTTATTCTTCAGTTTCATATCATGTCTGTCTCTCTTGATATTCGTAGTTGCATGCATGTTGAGCATTAATATTGATTTTATGGATATGCATATGATTGCATGGTGGTGTTTCGGTCGACATGTCCTGTGGCTGTGTGTATGTTTCTAGCAGAGCAACTTAGGAAATAGCTGCCTAACGGACAGCGTGGAGCCACCCGAGAGAGGAAAGAGCTGCATGTCGTTAGTGTGGAGCTACCAGGTGTGCGTCTGACAGATTGATAGATTTCAGAAGCACAGGATGTGGTCGAATCTGAATGGGAGTTTCAAATTGATATGCATGCATTTTATTTGTGATGCATGTCTCTTGATTGTGCTTATTGACTGAATGTCATATTCTGTATTATTTTCCACATGATTATGATTCTGATTGATTGATGGTTGGTACTTGCGGGCTGTCGAGCTCACAAATTGTTGATTATATTTTTCAGATTAATTATGGGCATATCAGATGGATTTAAATATCAGAATGCGCAACGGTCGGGATCGTGGATCGTATCTTAACGCACCGGGTTCAGGCGGGTGATCAGTTGTCCGGGCTCGGGGCGTTACAAATGGTATCAGAGCAATACGATCCTCGGAATTAGTCGGGATTTGGATTTGAAATAATTTTTTTGATTGAATTGGAATTTGAGAAATTGGATTTAGAAGTATTGACTATTGATTTAAATGTGAATTTTGACTTAGTTGGATTTGCTAGCAAATTATTAATAAATAATGAAAGATGAATTTAGAGATATTTGGACTTGAGTTTAAACGTGAATTTGGATTTGGTTGGATTGATTATCTAAATTATGAGCGATAAGTGGTGTTAGGTTTTTAGATTTGATAAATAATGAGTTGAAAAATTTGTATTGATTTGTTTGGATTGAGACAGTATTGAGATCAAATTTCGAGGACGAAATTTCTTTTAAGGAGGGTAGAATGTAATATCCTAAATTTTTTAGTTGAGGTAATAATCAAATATCTTAATGGACTAATTAAGATTGTTGGATGGTTGTGTGGTTTTAGGAGAAGATGAAATTTTGAGAAGAATATTGAGAAGAAAAAGATGGAGATTTTGAGGCAAGTACTGATTCGTTATTCTTCAGTTTCATATCATGTCTGTCTCTCTTGATATTCGTAGTTGCATGCATGTTGAGCATTAATATTGATTTTATGGATATGCATATGATTGCATGGTGGTGTTTCGGTCGACATGTCCTGTGGCTGTGTGTATGTTTCTAGCAGAGCAACTTAGGAAAGAGCTGCCTAACGGACAGCGTGGAGCCACCCGAGAGAGGAAAGAGCTGCATGTCGTTAGTGTGGAGCTACCAGGTGTGCGTCTGACAGATTGATAGATTTCAGAAGCACAGGATGTGGTCGAATCTGAATGGGGGTTTCAAATTGATATGCATGCATTTTATTTGTGATGCATGTCTCTTGATTGTGCTTATTGACTGAATGTCATATTCTGTATTATTTTCCACATGATTATGATTCTGATTGATTGATGGTTGGTACTTGCGGGCTGTCGAGCTCACAAATTGTTGATTATATTTTTCAGATTAATTATGGGCATATCAGATGGATTTAAATATCAGAATGCGCAACGGTCGGGATCGTGGATCGTATCTTAACGCACCGGGTTCAGGCGGGTGATCAGTTGTCCGGGCTCGGGGCGTTACAAATGGTATCAGAGCAATACGATCCTCGGAATTAGTCGGGATTTGGATTTGAAATAATTTTTTTGATTGAATTGGAATTTGAGAAATTGGATTTAGAAGTATTGACTATTGATTTAAATGTGAATTTTGACTTAGTTGGATTTGCTAGCAAATTATTAATAAATAATGAAAGATGAATTTAGAGATATTTGGACTTGAGTTTAAACGTGAATTTGGATTTGGTTGGATTGATTATCTAAATTATGAGCGATAAGTGGTGTTAGGTTTTTAGATTTGATAAATAATGAGTTGAAAAATTTGTATTGATTTGTTTGGATTGAGACAGTATTGAGATCAAATTTCGAGGACGAAATTTCTTTTAAGGAGGGTAGAATGTAATATCCTAAATTTTTTAGTTGAGGTAATAATCAAATATCTTAATGGACTAATTAAGATTGTTGGATGGTTGTGTGGTTTTAGGAGAAGATGAAATTTTGAGAAGAATATTGAGAAGAAAAAGATGGAGATTTTGAGGCAAGTACTGATTCGTTATTCTTCAGTTTCATATCATGTCTGTCTCTCTTGATATTCGTAGTTGCATGCATGTTGAGCATTAATATTGATTTTATGGATATGCATATGATTGCATGGTGGTGTTTCGGTCGACATGTCCTGTGGCTGTGTGTATGTTTCTAGCAGAGCAACTTAGGAAATAGCTGCCTAACGGACAGCGTGGAGCCACCCGAGAGAGGAAAGAGCTGCATGTCGTTAGTGTGGAGCTACCAGGTGTGCGTCTGACAGATTGATAGATTTCAGAAGCACAGGATGTGGTCGAATCTGAATGGGAGTTTCAAATTGATATGCATGCATTTTATTTGTGATGCATGTCTCTTGATTGTGCTTATTGACTGAATGTCATATTCTGTATTATTTTCCACATGATTATGATTCTGATTGATTGATGGTTGGTACTTGCGGGCTGTCGAGCTCACAAATTGTTGATTATATTTTTCAGATTAATTATGGGCATATCAGATGGATTTAAATATCAGAATGCGCAACGGTCAGGATCGTGGATCGTATCTTAACGCACCGGGTTCAGGCGGGTGATCAGTTGTCCGGGCTCGGGGCGTTACAAATGGTATCAGAGCAATACGATCCTCGGAATTAGTCGGGATTTGGATTTGAAATAATTTTTTTGATTGAATTGGAATTTGAGAAATTGGATTTAGAAGTATTGACTATTGATTTAAATGTGAATTTTGACTTAGTTGGATTTGCTAGCAAATTATTAATAAATAATGAAAGATGAATTTAGAGATATTTGGACTTGAGTTTAAACGTGAATTTGGATTTGGTTGGATTGATTATCTAAATTATGAGCGATAAGTGGTGTTAGGTTTTTAGATTTGATAAATAATGAGTTGAAAAATTTGTATTGATTTGTTTGGATTGAGACAGTATTGAGATCAAATTTCGAGGACGAAATTTCTTTTAAGGAGGGTAGAATGTAATATCCTAAATTTTTTAGTTGAGGTAATAATCAAATATCTTAATGGACTAATTAAGATTGTTGGATGGTTGTGTGGTTTTAGGAGAAGATGAAATTTTGAGAAGAATATTGAGAAGAAAAAGATGGAGATTTTGAGGCAAGTACTGATTCGTTATTCTTCAGTTTCATATCATGTCTGTCTCTCTTGATATTCGTAGTTGCATGCATGTTGAGCATTAATATTGATTTTATGGATATGCATATGATTGCATGGTGGTGTTTCGGTCGACATGTCCTGTGGCTGTGTGTATGTTTCTAGCAGAGCAACTTAGGAAAGAGCTGCCTAACGGACAGCGTGGAGCCACCCGAGAGAGGAAAGAGATGCATGTCGTTAGTGTGGAGCTACCAGGTGTGCGTCTGACAGATTGATAGATTTCAGAAGCACGGGATGTGGTCGAATCTGAATGGGGGTTTCAAATTGATATGCATGCATTTTATTTGTGATGCATGTCTCTTGATTGTGCTTATTGACTGAATGTCATATTCTGTATTATTTTCCACATGATTATGATTCTGATTGATTGATGGTTGGTACTTGCGGGCTGTCGAGCTCACAAATTGTTGATTATATTTTTCAGATTAATTATGGGCATATCAGATGGATTTAAATATCAGAATGCGCAGCGGTCAGGATCGTGGATCGTATCTTAACGCACCGGCCGGGCTCGGGGCGTTACACAGTGTCCCTACTATACTTCACTCCTGCATATCTTTGTTTCTTGGAAGTACATAAGACAACTATAAACTATGGTTGATCAAAAAGATTACTCCAGTAAATGTAAGACACCTCCTTGGGTACAACTGACGTTTAGTTTCTCAAATTATTATTATGTAGGATGTCAAGTTATATGCTATCCCATTTCGGGTACGGTTGGTAGATCACAAATGCTGAATTCTCTGCCAAAAACTATGGGAAAAAATGAAAATCCTTTCTAAGATGGTTCCGTATAATTTGCTTTGCTTTGTGAAATTGGTAAGGGTAAAGCAGACACTGCTGTTTGAAGAAGCCTGCTACCATAAAAACACAAGAAAAATTAAAGCTTTTGAATGATACAAATTCTGTATCGACTCATCTGTGAATCATGGTGAAAAATAAATTATGCACAACGCGTGTGATTTTTTAGTTGGGCTCTTCCAGCTTCTTAATCTTTTCGCGGGTATTCGTTGTTTCCCAGTGATCTGATCCCAGAAATACTTCTTTGATAGTTATAGCATTTCTGTATAGCTCTTCTCCTATGTCACTTAAACCTCCTTTCTGCATTAGCTCAGCCCTTGTTTCTATCAGTTTGGCCCTCAGCAGCGAGAAATCTCGGTAAAGATGTGGATCAAACTCCTCGAGTAATGGATTTTTTGAATTTCCCCACCAAGAAGAGTTATCCAGTTCAGTCTGTAAATCAGACAAATAGGTGTCCTCCAGAAGTTGTAATTTCTCACTAGATCGACGGAGAAGCTCTATGGCTGCATTGCAGTTGCAGGAGACCGTAAAAGTCTTCAGGGCTAGAGGAATTACCAGTTTCTTTATAAAAGATACCAACTCCGAGACCTTAAGATCCACAATCGCAGGGTCGGGCTTGAAATTGAATAGTAAAAAACATGCTTCCCAGGCATGATTCCAGTGATGAGAAACACAAGCCTTGCTGTTGACTGCTCGGACCACTGAACGAGCCATTTCGATGTTTTCTCTTTTGCGGGCGTATAGCCTGGTAATATCATGGAACCAGAGCAAATCCTTTTTGTTGCACATCCTCGCGAAATGGAACCTCACCAGCCTCGATGAATTTTCATATACCGATGCCTTAGATGTTGCACATTTGCAGGACACACTATGTAGCCACCTACGCCAAGATTTACTATCACAGTGGTCTCCTGGGCTGTTATACGCGACAAAAGATAGCAAAGAAACTGGGACGGGTGATGGAGCGAACCAACAACTCGCGTCGACCATTCTTGACGTGGTGTTCTTAGAACCATCAGCCAAATTAAACACCAACAAGCAAAAATCTAAGAGTTGGACCAAGAGGGGGTTTTTCTTCATAATCAACTCTTCCTGATCACTCCATGACATAACTCTTTCGGGCATTCTACAAATGACATCGAGTAGCTTCTGAGGGCTCATCTTCAACTCAGAAACAATGGCTTGGACGATTGATAGCGCAAAGGGAATTCTGCCCACTTTTACTCCAATTTCGGCAAGGGCATTGACATCTTCTGTTTGGTAATCTCTTGACTGCCCTTTCATCAGTAACATTGCCTCGGAATCAGACAAAGGCATTACTTTCAGAGGTTTGGCGCCCATTACACGATTCAAACGAGTGGAAATGACAATATGAGTTTCACTGCCTACTCGAGGGAGGAGATCCATTACACTCAACCCTCTCCACCATTCTTTCTCGGCCTCCAAGTTATCAATAACGATAAGAAACGGAATGCCACGACTAAGTTCCTTTCTTAATAAGTTAATTCCTTGATTCTCTATCTCCTCGAAACTCCTTGACTCGTTACCACCAAAGCATTTTTCATTCTCTAGGCTTGAATCGAAACCCAATGATGCAAACAAACTCATGTAGTTCTGCCAAAAGTACCTTGCTTTGCCACTTATCCACAATACCATTTTGTATCTCTGCGCAAATCTATACGAGAACTCGAGAACCAACTCTGTTTTACCTACACCAGCATCTCCAGATACACAAGCAAATCCTTTGCCATGACTCTCCTTTGATGATCTTTTCTTCCTCTTTGAAATGTCATCAATTTCATTGCCATCTATTTCTTCCACCAACATTGGAGCCTTTCCTTTTCTTTCCCTATCTTCCAAATTACTTTGCATGACACCATTAGAACGAAAATTCCTTTTCAAACTATCTTGGCCTTTAACCTCCAAACTTTCAACACCATTTCCTTTTTCCAAATATCCAAACAACATTAGCTCAACTTCCTCCAATTCCTCCTTTCTACCAATAAAAAAATTACTCCTGGGAAAAAGATGTTCTTTACTTTCCACCCACTTCTTCCACTTCCTCTCCTTCTCCACAATACATCTCCTTCCCAACTTCGTACCGACGAACAAAACAACTTCTGTAATGCAATCCCTCAAATTGCTCGAATTGGCCTCGAGGCTGAAATCCAAGTGACTTAGAGAATCCACCACTTGTTTCCACTCCTCTCCCATGACTCCCCTTCCCTCAACAAGGTTATCTGCTTTTCTCCCGTAGAAGATTGCCAACATGTTTTTCCTCTTCATGAATAATTTCACTTCATTCATACTATGTGAATTTGAAAATGTCCTCCTTGTTATGATCACAATACCAACGGTAGCCGAATCCATTGCGCTGTCAGCCTCAACATGAGAGTGTATGTTATGGCATTTGCTCCTACTGGAAGTGAAACATGACACTCCGTGAAGTTGCAATTCAGCACGAAGCCAATTCACGTAACGAAGTACGGAAGGTTTGCGACTACAAAAACCCATATAGACATCACAACTTGTTCTAAGAGACGACGATACTAAACCATTGTCCGTGGTAGATCCTGAACTAACACTACTTGTCTTATGAATACTAGAATCAATGGTCAAGCATTTTCGGTGCAGCATTGATGTGTTTTGCAGCGGTTTACTCTCGATTCTGGTTCAGAGGGATCTGCCAGTACGAAATTCAAACTTACAACAAGTCCAACAAGAAAAAAAATGAATAAACATGACAACTTAACATTTATAAAAGTAGTTAACTTATTCTGGTCATTGAAATGTGGATATAACAAGTTTTGCATGTGGAACACTAACATAAAGCAAACCAAACCAAACCAACATGACATTTGATGATAAAATTAAGATAAAGTTTCCTATATAATTTTTATTCACCATGAAAATTGGAGTTTTATTTCCAAACGACAATGCAGAACCCCCGTAGCCCTAAAAAAAACCAAACCAAGTAAAAACACAAATGGAACCAGAAAGGTGCCCCGTTGAAACCCCAAAACAGGGCCGTAACAGAGCAATCTGAGATCCCCCCAAACGCCTCCGGAAACCAAAAAAGGATCGAAGGAGAGAGAGAAACCCTACTTTGGGCTTTCGTGGGACGGAGATAAACCCTAGAATCCCAAGAGAAGATTGGTTTGGGTTCTTATGGCTCTGTTTTGGAAATGTTGAGAAAGAGAAGAGTTTTTTATATATATAATTGAACATTAAGCGGGGAGTTACCATTTGCATCAGATTCAAAAGGTGTAATTTTTACATTTCAGTTTTCTTCCAATAGAATAGCTACAGACGGAAAGTCAACTACCCCACAAGACCTGGATAAAGGCTGTGCCGCCCGGCCCAGCACAGCCCGCCCCGGCGTGTTGGCATGACCCGTCGCAAAATATACAAGGCACGGCCCTGCACCTGGACTGTGCCTTGGGTTGTGCTGGGCCAGGGAGACCAACTGTCATGCCGTGTCGGCGCGACACAACTCGCAGTCACCAACACTACTAGGTTGTGACGTGCCGGCACGACACGTTACTCAGGTCCAACTTCACTGCGAAACATGAAATCCTAAAAATTCGTACAAACCTCTCCAACAAAAAAACTAAGTTTGAACTATTTGATTGGTTTTTGGTTAGAGATTTGTCTTCATTTTGTGGGCACGACACAACTCGCAGTCGCCAACACTACTAGATTGTGCTGTGCCGGCACGACACGTTAACCAGGTCCAACTCCACTGCGAAACATGAAATCATAAAAAATCGTACAAACCCCTCCAACAAAAAAACTAAGGGTGAAATATTTGATTAGTTTTTGGTTAAAGATTTGTTTCATTTTTTATAGTAGCGTTTAGGATGAATGAAAACAAAAAAATAGACATCTAAAGGGTGGTTTCTTCTACCTGCAATCTCTGTAAACAAAAACTCCCGACAATGACATGATATGAAGTCATTTTAGTGTTTCGTTTCGGGTCTAACTGAAATTACAATTTTTTTAGACGTAGACTTTCAGACCGAATGATACCAAACATAGCTTTAGAGTTTGAATCTTTTACCTTTGAAAATACAATGTACTTGGCGGGAAAAAGAGATGGTAAAATCATAATTCTCCAAAATGTAGCATATACATACGGCAAGTCCACGAAAAAAGGTATTTCCCTAAATAAATGTGAAATCAAAACAGCACATCCAATTACCCGAAACTACACGTACGGAAATGCAAAAACTCTCCAAAAAGGCATTATCTTTCAAAAAAATCGTCTCATGCGTCCCGGGCTATAATTTCCCCACAGAGAAGAGAAAGAAACAAAAAGAAAGAAAGAAAGAAAGAGAAAAAACTCCAGGTGGAAAGGAAGAAAGGAAATGGGCGAAACACGAGCAACCGCACCACTCCAACTCCAATTCCCGCTGTAACCGTCAAATCCCTAATCCCAACCCTCCAATCCCCCTTCTCGGAGTCGCTTTCGGGGCTCTCGACGGCCAGATTGGGTCTCGGCGGGACTGTTCCGACGCTTAGATTTCTAGAAGGCGGTTCTGATTGGAATTGAATCGGTGTGGTGCTTGATTCGTTTTTTTGGGGGGTTTCGAGGTGTCTGGATCTGTTTGGGAAGAGAAATTTGCGGATTTGGTCGGATTCGGATCGGCTTTTGGAGGAGAAAGTGTGTTTGTTGGCATTTGGTTTGGTTTCGTCGATTTGGAAGTGGTTTCATCTGTTTGGGATAGGAAAGGTTGCGACTTTCGTGTTTTCCGTATTGGTGCGGTGGATTGTTTGGATCTATTTGGGGTTGGAAAGGTTGTTGATTGGCTTGGATGTGGGATGAGAAAGGTTGGACTTTGACTTCGGTTCGATTTCGTTGACTTGAAGGTGTTTTGATCAGTTTGGGATAGGAAAATTCGCCGCGTTGGTTGATTCTGGATGTTCGATGAAAGAGGGTGTTAGGGTGGTTAAAAGGAGAGGATGAGAGGGGGAGCTTTGGGTTTTCGTGTGCGATAATGACTGGCGGGTCGTTGGGTCTCCGAACAGCGAGTTATGGATCTTTGCAGCAGCAGCATGTGCAGAAAAGTCTTGCATTGTCCATTCAGTGCACACCGGTTTCCATTAGGAAGGTGAGGGAGAAAGAGAAGTTGCTCCCGTGGGTTTGCAAGATCGTTGGCCGGAGAAGGATCGGAATGGTCCTTGTGGCCGTGTTATCTGTTGTTGTGTTAGTTTCGGTTTTCTCTGTGATTAATAAAGGTTCACTGCTTTATCTTCTCTTGTTTATTAGGACAGATTTTTCTTTTATCGGTTACTGGTACTGGGACATGCTTTTAGCTTCACCACCTTGCCTTATATAAGTTATGTATCTTGCCTGCATTGTCCATGATGGTAGCACACTGGTGGTGTACTTCTAAATTCCAATTTAATTTAGAAATAGACTCAGTAACATAACATTACTTCCAGCTAAATATTTGGTTATAGTACATTAATTTAGTTTTCCAACTGTGACAAGGACGAAGAGATTGACTTTTATCATACCTTAGGATGAAATGCATGGTTCATGTCTTCCCTGCATTCGTTAAGATATAAAAAGGTGAAAAAGTTAGCTATTATCCCTGGATCTGATTGCTTGAGGCCCAGAATGTTTGTTAAACGTAGTGTGTTTCTTGCGTTATATTGTAGGGCTATTGTTCTGTTTTTCAGTGAACTGTTGATTCTCTTTAAATTTTAATTCCTGAATTCATTATGTTTAGACATCATAGTCATTATGGTTTTGTCTTGGCATTTATCACTGAAATGTTGAAGTATTGTCTAGTTTTTAGTAGTTGTTAAAATGAGAAAAATTATATTTTGTTACTTATCATGGAGAAATTCTGCTTTTCATCCTTCATCTATCCATTTGGCATGGTTTTCTCCCATGCTCTCTAAAATAGAACTGACCTTTACTTTTTTATGTTGTTTCTAGATGATGTATCAAAGGACCCTGACACGATTTGGCAGTCTAAACATTCATTCCCTGGTTTGAAGAGCACATCAGTTGCCTCCAGCCCACCTTTGATGTCTTTAAGTGGTGGTCATAAGTTGAACATGTCAGTGGTATCACATATATCATCGTCCAGCAAAGAAAGTGCTGTCCAGGATAATGTCCTAGTCATGAAAAGAAGCACACTTTCTTCAGTACGTTACTGTGAAAATTTTGCATTTTCACCCCCACCACCACCTGCTGATAGAAGGAGCAGTGGTCCACGTCGTATGTCCCTCCCAGCCACATTCCTGTCATACATCAATAAGAACATAGTTCACTGCTTTATGTTTACAAGTGTGATAATCAAACATTTTATTTGCCGTGCATGTAGCATGTGAGGTTTGTTACCTCCCCGTGGAGCATGCGGCAGCTCATATGCCATCATCACCATCAGTGTCCCCAGTCCTAAAGAATTTGACTTATTTTTCCGAGGGAAATTCCTACACCAATGATTCCAATGGAGGATCGGCATTTGGTGGACATCAGTCTTTTCAGCAGAGGAATGATTCTTTTAATATCAAGGAATCCGTGTCTGTTCACTGTGGGTATGTCTTGTTGTATTTCTTAATATGGATATATATGGTAACATCTTCAATGTTATAATCGATGTTTAAATATTTTGGAGCCCTGTCATATTTATTATGCAATTTTTTGTTCAGGTTTTTTCAAGGTGTCAAGCCTGGCACTGGCAGTGGTTTTGACATTGATGAGGCAGACCTTATTGAGATGGCAAAATGCCATGGGATAGTGGTTGCCTCGGCAATATTTGGTATTAGTCAACCTAGACTTTGTTATTTTCTTTCTCTATTTTAATGAACTCAGAAATGTCAAATTTTATAACAATCAACTCGTCATGTTTTTCTTTATAATGTGAACAGGAAATTATGACATCGCGCAACAGCCAAAAAATACTAGTGAACTAGCAAAGAGGAATACATGCTTCTACATGTTTGTGGATGAAGAGACAAAAGCTTATATGAAAAACTCCAGTGCTTTGGACAACAGTGGCGATAGAGTTGGATTATGGAGGCTTGTCACTGTTCGGGAGCTTCCATATATTGACCCCAGGCGGAATGGAAAGGTTTGCCTCTTTCAATTGAAGTAGTTTTTGGCAACTAGAACTACTGATCCCCCAAAAAAAACATTGGCAACTAAAATCATCCCCATCATGTGGTTAGGAGGTTTCTATTTGCAATTCTGCATTTAAATTTAAAATACCTATTGCAAAATTATTACTTGACAATTTGATTTCGAAGCATTCAACCAACATTTTGTTTCTTTTGAAACTAAAAGAGATTAAATTGATTTTTTATTTACCAATGGAAAGTCTATAACAGAAAGAAATACACATCAAACTAATTAGGGATTAATCCTTTGTTTCCAGAAGTAGTTCTGTTAACAGTTTGTTTTTAAGCATTAACATGCAAAATGATGGGTCTCATGACAAGCCAACTTGTTCCACCGATAAAAAGAGAGCCAACTTGTTCCATACAAACGAAAATACCCTAGTAGGTTTGGGTCCCAAGAAGGATGGATTGAACAGATCTTACGAAATACTTAAAATTGGTTTGGATCGAAGTCGAAACAAAATGATCAAGTTGAACGAATGGATTACTGGTATAAAAAAAATTCGAACAAATGGACCAGATCAGGAGCTCACAATCTCTGCAGAAAAAGGAGTGAAAGGAGCCAGATGAGACCAAATTAACAAGCTACACCTCTCACCTCATCGCCAAGTGGAATTGGTCAGCGGAAATCCCTGCTCGCCACCTTCCTGACCCATAAATCCTCTGAAAATCACTCTGCTGCCCAACCTGAACTCAAATTTCAACTTGACATTTGCCACGTCCTTGGACTAGAGGATCCCCTTACTCGCAAAAACTTACTAATATTTTCCAAGAGCTGATGAGCTGTTCAACAAGCCTGGTATCCACAAGGTTCTTTTACCTAGAAACCTCAAGATAAAGATCATTGAAGTGCCAGATTAGGTCCTAAAAGTGCCCGGCCCATATAGTCGAATGTCTTTTCTGATGTAGAATCATCATGTTTCATCAACAAACGTTGCTGCATGTACGATAGTTTCTTTTCATGCAGCACATTTATTATTGTTAGACTCATGTGAATCAGTATAATCTGGTCAATAACATACATTGTGCTGGTTCGATGGTTAATGATAACTTTTATTATCATATACCACTTCGCAGATTCCCAAGCTGCTGCTTCACAGGCTTTTCCCTAATGCTAGATATTCTATATGGGTTGACGGAAAGCTCGAGCTTGTCGTTGATCCATACCAAATTCTTGAGAGGTATCTCCATGCCAAACCCAGAAATTTTACTTTTCTATGTATATACAATATACTGTACTAGAATAGAATAGAATAGAAATGGACAGCAATATCTCCTACCTCTATTATCTTGCAGTGGTATAAAAAATTAGTCTAGCAGAACGGTTCTTTAACAAAGAATTTAGCTTTTTGAAGGTCGTTTGTAAGGGCGTGAGCCAATTATACACCCAGTAGTTTTTTCATGTCACTATAGTGTGGTAGAAAGGCACCTATTGCTTTTGTCCGAAACTTTACAGTATACCATGTTAAACTCTAATACAAATCTGACCCATCATTATGATTGTGTGATTGTTGTCGTAAACACCAACTTTACATTGGCATTCATTCTGACCCAAATATATGCTTTTATGGTTTATGATATCAATTATTTGAATTTGAAGGCATTTTGAAAAGTGTGACTGACAGACTCACAGTCGTCATCATAGATGTGCATTTTTTCAGTTAACTTTCCCCGACTTCATATATCCTTTCTGTTTAAAAGAAATAGTATTTCCTTTATTTCATACCACGATTCTTGATGGGTTTCATTTCCAAACTACTCCCATTGATTTGGGATTAAAGAATTTGTTGTTGTCCTTGTATTTATTTTGAGTCCATTTTCAATCCAGTGATCCAGTCTACTTATCAGTGGTGACATTGGAATTTTGTATGTTACTAAGACTATCCTCTTTCATTGTCGATACTTTTGATGACTCACCATACAAAAATGCTATTAGACCTTCAAAATGATTCCTATTGCCAATGTGGCATTGATTTGATATTATGGCTCCATGGTATAACTTGATGATAAATTTGGTTTGGTCCCCACATCTTACAACACTAAGCTTTGTGTGGGAAGGAGTGGACAAGGTTGATGCTTACAGCTTACTTATATTATAGAGTGGCCTATATTTTCTTCTTTCCTGGATATCAAAGTTGGTAGGTCTACCACCTTTTGAAACTCTTTAACACTATGGTGGGAGATAGTGAACAGAACTAGATGACAAAATGAGCTATAATTTTTTCGTAATCAAGGTATGGTATATTTTGCGACAGTAACAACGGATTTTGCTTTCTGGGCTGTGCAAAATACAAGATTTACTCCCATATTATTTGATTTTTTGTAATCATGTAATTACCTAATGGTCAGAAAATAGCTAATGAATCCGTGGCACTAACAATTATGGTGATTAAGATTTTATAATGGTTTGTTAGTATTTTGGGAAAAATCTAAACGACTAGTTAACGTCTATCTTGTTTGAAGAGAACTGTATATATATTCAAATTAAAATCACCATGGCAAAGGCCAATTCTAACTATTTATTTGCGACATTGTGATTGACAGATTCTTGTGGCGGAAGAATGCCACATTCGCAATATCAAGGCACTATAGACGCTTTGATGTTTTTGTTGAAGCGGAAGCTAATAAAGCTGCAGGAAAATATGATAATGCTTCCATTGATCGTCAAATAGAGTTTTATAAGAATGAGGGGCTAACTCGCTATTCTCGAGCTAAGCTTCCTATAACCAGTGGTATTACTAAGACTGTCATTTATTTATTTATTTTTGTTTTGTTTTAGTGTTGTCCTGTAAACTGAAAAGCAATCTGTTATTATGATTTATGTTGTCCTGTAAACTGAAATGCAATTTATTATTATGATTTACTCTTGCAGATGTCCCTGAAGGTTGTGTTATCATCAGGGAACATATACCAATTACCAATCTTTTCACTTGTCTTTGGTTTAATGAAGTTGATCGCTTTACATCGAGGGATCAAATAAGTTTCTCAACAGTAAGAGATAAAATCATGTCTAGAGTAAATTGGAACGCTAACATGTTTTTGGACTGTGAAAGGCGCAACTTCGTCGTCCAGGTATTATCTTTTGTATTATTCCTTCTGAAATGTGATCTACTTCTCGAATTTCAATTACTGTAACTGCAAAGTTCTATTGTAATATGGTGACATGGTAATTTCCTACTTGCCAGTGTCATGTAAGCTTTGGCCTCTGAACTCACTTGACAGTATTTCAAAATTCAGGTATATCATAGAGATTTGCTAGAGCGGAGGAGATTAAGTAGACCGCCATCTTCACCACCCTTACCGGTGCGGACTATCAGACCCAGCAGGAAAATTTTACCAGAATATGTTCCTAGCATGCCCGTGAAAACACCGGCCAGACCTTTTAGGCGTATTAGGGATCGTAAGTCCACATCAAGAAATCACCGCACCAGAAGCACCACTAGGAAAGACAACAATTAAATCTGATTATTTCCTTAGTAGATCTCTCTCTCTCTCTCTCTCTCTCTCTCCTATTACTTCTCCCGTCATTCTTTTCAGCTTCATTTAGTTTAATTGATGAGAAGCATGAAACATTCTGTTTCTACGAGGAACTCTGTAAATTCCCTGCCAAAGTAATTAGTAAACAACAGCGTTTCGGAGATATTACTTTTTTGAAAAAAATAGTTTTTTTTTTTAATTTAGCAAACCGCTTCTTGAATTCTTGATTGTTCAGTATCCTAACTACTACTAAAATTATTCCTTATATTTCTGCTGTTGTACGTATATATATTCATCATTTACATGTATCATTTCTTTTGCCTCCAACATGAGAAGTCAAATTAAGAGAAAAAAATATAATTTAATATAATTCCAAAATTTTGTACGACCACTTTCATGTGTGGAAATTCATATCAACAAATTAAGCTCTACTGAAAGCTCTAGTAGAGAAAAGGCGTACCGAAATAAAGATTTGCCATGTCCATAGAAATAGAGCATCATATTCTCTCACTTGGATAATGGAAGCTAATGAGTAAGGTACACGACTATATCACGACCAATGTTTTAGAAACTGAACGAAAAGTCGACTTCAGTTTTGGCTTTTCATGGTTCAGCCGTTGGTTCCATTCAGCTCCACTAGTAATGAAGTCAGCATGACATCGTCAGATCGGAGATTGGACTAACCCGAAGACTTTGAAAATGAGGTCGAACCAGGGTTTAACTAGATAAAACGAGGCATTTTTTTCCTTCTAAATATATACTTGTACACTTTTTTCATACAAAAAAAAATTAAATACATTAGTTTGGTCACAAAAAATCTAGATAAGATGTCTGCAAAAGATAAAATTGAGAATGAAATCTCTCCAATAGAGAAAATCGAAAACAAAAACTCTGGAAAAATCAAAGTGAAGAATATATTCTTTGCAAAAAAGAAAGTTCAAAGTAATTTCTATGGAAAAGTTGAAGATGTGAGAATAAAACTCTAGAAAAGTTATAGTTAAGGATAAATTTGAGAAAATTGATAATATAATTTTTGAAAAAATGGAAGCTAGGAATATAACTGTTTTGAACTTGATAATTGTATACTGAATTGCTAAATGTCGTCCCAAAATTACTTAAATCGTTTGTATGAATTATCATTTTATCATTCTCTCATTTATACATATATCTTTTCATTTGATTACCTTACTACCACTCTCTCTTCATCTTCCTATCATAATTCATAATCATCAAAAATAATATTTCGGAGGTCAAGAAAGGAGTCAATGGACCCCCCGGTGTACTCGAATTAGGCAAAATTTCCAACTTATTTTTAGTAAAAATATATTTAGGGGGGCGTTCTTTTTTTGAACATGGGCCTTTTAATTGTAAAGTATTAACAAGTGAATAAAAATTAACAGATGAATTGCAACGAAAGAAGTACGAATTGGATAATGTGTTGGATTGCAGACGGGCAATCTAGTACCATGTTTCACAGGATACATGCGAATAATCTTCTTTCTACTCAATCTGTTTTCTTCTCTTTCCTACATTATTCGCATCTTAACCACAACCCATCACAACTCATCCTCTCATCCACATCATTTTGGGGTCAATCTTGGAAAATCTTTAAAAAAATTAAAAAAAATCTAAAAAAAATAAATTCACTTGAATAGTGAATGCCCGAGCCATCACCCCTGTTAAGGGGGAGACGACCTGGTCGTGGGGTCATGGGGGTTGGGGGCACGACCCGTCAAGGATGCTCTTAGTAGTGATAGAGAAGATTTGACACCGATATTCGTACATGTAAGTTTTTTAATGTAGATTTCCAACATATATTTTCATTTTTGACATTTTAATAGTAAATTTTTACTAAGATATTAACTACTTAAAGAAAAGCTAGCTATTTACTGAATAAAATATTTGAGATATGTATTATTTTTGTACATGAAAATAACATCTCGGTTGGTTAGTTACACAATGCTATTTAAATAAATTATTTTTTCGTGATTTTCTACAAGTACTTAACCAATTTAATATTTAATTGTTTACTAACAAACAAACCTGTTGACTCAACCTAGAGAGCACCCATCATAATGGGTGCAGTTCGGTTGAAACTGAGTAACCGGTTCCGACCGGTTAACCGGGCCGGCCCCAAATACGAGCAGCTTTAATCATCACGACATGATTCTAGGGTTTCCCATCTTAGTTGATCTCGATTTTTTTTAGTCTCGACCAAAATTTTGAAGATCGAATACGACATTCGTGGTTTAAAGTGTGTGTGTGTGAATTTGGGACATTAATAATGTTTTATCATTCTTAGGTTGCTGATGTTATTCATGTTTTCAAATGTTTTGATATTTGTTATTTTCATGAAATATATTATACCACGGTTTAAATATTTAGATATTCTTTGAAAAATGAACGAGCTGCCATATCTTCTTTTTTTAAACTATTTGTGGCCCTTATAGTCAATATGCCCTCAAGAGTTTGTTGTTGTTTTTCAAAAATTTTAAAAAATTACTTTTGAGTTAAAAAAAAAATTTAGTGTGCTGAAATCTTTAAAATCATTCTCAAAGTTAAGTTAAATTTTATGCACATTTTGCAAATATGCCTTTTAGAAGTTTTTGTATTATTGATTTTATATGTTTATATCAAGATATTCATGATTTTGTAATTTTTTAAAATAATTTCAATATGGAACTTATACATTTTTAGTTTTATTGTTATCTTATGTATTTATGCTCCGAAATCATTTTAAGTTATTTTTTCTTTTTTTTACATTATGATTTTCTTGAATATGGTTTAGAAAATAATAAAATAATTGTTATTATTTGAAGTTTGATTTAATTTCTAATTTTCAGATAACTACAACCGGGTTATGAAATCCACTTTGGAATGAGCTTTTTAACATTTTTTAGATAGAGTTGTAAACAAGGCGAACCCTAAACCTGGACGTGTATGTTTTTTTTCTTTTTTAATAATCAGATTATATTAGATTGATATTATGATCTGGTTACGAGGCAAAACCAGAACAGTCGTACCCTTAGAATACTCCAAAGCAGAACACGGATATGTTTCTGGCACCGATTTACTTAATGATGAGTTAAGAATCACTTGAAAAAGAATTACAACGAATGACTTCTTTTAAGAGCACCGTTGACAGCTCCCAGCAGTTCCCGGACGCTCTGGTTTCTCTCTCAGCCACATCAGTTTCTCTCTCCGCCAAGTCAGCTTAAACCAACTCCTTAAATTTTTCTTAATCACACCCAGAAACAACTCAAGCGACCTACATTCTCTCCCCTACACGTCATTTCGGGATCAATTCTAGGCAAAACACAAAAAATGACAATTTTTTTTAGAAAATATGAACAAATAAAAAACATATTTTCATAAAAAACATTTATAAAAAGGATTTTAAATAATTTTTAAAACATTTTCTAAACACAAAAACTCAAAAGAAAAAAACAAAAAAAGCCACCAATGGGGGGACACATGCCATCCACCCACCACCCCACCCATCCACCCGGGTGGAAATTCAGGCGGATGGGCGCCCGAATTTTCGCCCGAGTGAAGGGTGCCCAATTTTTTATTACTTTTGTTGCTTATGTGTTTTACGAAATTTTGGGAGTTTATTTTTTATTTTATTTTTGCATCGTTAAAGATACTCTAAGGTCTCTCTCATGCGCTCTGTAGTCTCCTGACGTAGAGAAGATAAACAATAGAGTAGTTATACACGGACGCGCGCGTCCGTGACGCTCCCTACGTGGACGGACAAGTCAGCTGCCAGTTCAGCGTCCAGTCAGCCAAAACTTCTGCGCGGGGAAAAGTAAATTACGAATTATTGGGTGCGACGGTTCATTTCCCGAAATCACGATTAAACGGTTCATTTCCCGAAATCACGATTAGACGGTTAAACTTCACGTACATCATTAGCGGCGGGACAACATTCGAGTAACTTTCCTCCCAAGTCTTCTCCTTTTCCATTCCCCATTTCAGCCGGAGTTCCTTTCCATACGCTCATCCAAAACCTTCATTCCTGTTTTAGTCGAACGAAAATTATAACAAGGCGAAAATGGATCCTTCTCTACCTGAAACCTCCATCGCTCCTGAAATTGTAGCCGCGCAGGTGTTGTGTCAACCACGTTCTTTCTGGTTCATTTTAAGGTTCATTATTGGCCTCTAACAATTTTTTTGGTGGTTTAAGGGAAGCACGTACTACTTCCGCGAAACCAAGTGCGGTTTCACGGCCCTTCACAAGCAGTTCGACCGGATGAAGGAGGAGGAGAAAAATGTCTTCCAACGGACGCCTTTCGGTCACTTCCTCTCCTTTCCTCACGTCACAACTGACAACGAGATACTGGGTTGGTTCGTCGAGCACTTCGACGCCACTGAAGTCGGTCTGAGAATAGCCACTGGGGTGGTCCCATTTACGGTAGAAGACGTCGCCCTTGTACTTGGACTAAGAGCACATGGGCAGAGAGTGGATATGGAAGCAATGTACGTAGAGAAACGTGACGGGGTGAACCTCGACAACACCCAACTACTGGGTCATCTTACCGCCACGAGCAAGATGGGCGAGGAGGAGCACGTCCGACTCCTTATTTCTATGATTTTCAATCATTTTTTGTTCTTCGATGGATCACTGCGAAGTAAAGCGTGGTACACGAAGCACCTTAAGAACCTCAAGCGCCTCAAGAGATATGCGTGGGCAAATGCGGTTCACACTTTCTTGGTTGAAGGACTGGAGGAAGCCCAACGGGACCTCTCGAGGAGGAGATTGTCAGGGAACTTCTCTATGAAGCAGGGCTACGTGTATGGTTGCGTTGCCGTATTACAAGTAAGCATCTTGGTCCGGAATGAGTGTTGTGTCAGTCCGGAGTAGTGTTGGTTTATGTCCGGAATGGTGTACACAACATCACATTTTAGGCATCCAACTGTCAATTTGAAATATAAGGTGCATGTGTGTAATTTAGCTATTGTTGTTTTTTTCTTTCTTTTTTGCCATTTATTGAGCTGTAGTGGCAGAGGTCACGTGTCATTTGGGTGTGCCTGGTTTGTCAAATGGTGTCATTGGAGTGGGGAAGTGCAGTGCCAATATGTATTTCACAGTTTGAGGGATTGGTATGCTTCAAGTTGTAGAGTCAAAGTTGATTGGTTTTAAATTGCAGTTAGGAATCCAGATTATCCAGGATAACTTCTACCCACTTCAATGTAAAACCAGGTGAAGATGATCACGAGTAAAAAAGTCAAATCACTTCATTTCTAAATAAAATCAATTTAGAATAAAATGCCGGCGTAAATTGCTCTTTGAACTTAAATTCTCTGCTTTTATATATTTAAAAAAGATGAGAAACGAGGTTTTGTACTAGTGCACCGTGCACGGGAAAAAAGTTTTGTACTAATGCTTTACTGCAGCTGATACTACGAAAGAACATGCTAAATTCAAAGTTAAGTAGAATTAATAAATGAGCAAGATATATTTTTTATTGAAAATGAGCAAAATTTATGGGTAGCAAAGAAGTCATCTTGACTCTTCACTGTCTGACAATAAAAATACAAAGTTATGTTGTTAACAAAATGAAGCACACTAAGTTTCTCCTTGGCCCTGCATTACCTGTGGGTAGTGACAAAGACATACGAATTCATGAAACCATGGCTTTGTTAATAACTAATTTGGGATTTCTCACATCATAGTTTGCTTATATTGATTTACATGCCAATTACTTATGATCTTTGCAGGACAGACTCTTAATTACTCTCCTGCGTTGCAAGTACCATGCATATGGACATTAACAGTTAATTTCTCCACCAAAGATTTAATATTTCATAACAAAAGAAACATCAATACTACAATATTAGAGCTTCATAATGATGTGTGTTCTTCTGGGTATCTTCTTCATTGCAATATGTGTTTTTTTGTTACTAAATAAGCAACCTTGTTGCACTTCTGAAGGGGAATTTTGTAATTTTATAACTCTTGTTCATTAGCTTAGAAATTTTACTTCTTTCATCGTTTCAAATTATTTTGCTCATTTCCCTGGTGATTACAGGCAGTCTTGTTAGATGAACATGAGAACATTATAGCCAGCAATTATCTCAAATCTGTTGATTGTGTGAAAGGTGGCATTACCTATCAGTTACCTGCCTACCTTATTCAGATTTGTGAGCCACGGAATGTTAAAAGAGGTATTTCCCCATATTGTTGTGTTGTTTCATTACCCTCAAATTACCTGTTCATGTGCCCCTTTTGGTCGTTCTGTAAATGAAAACAGTGTGATATTTTGCTAGGCACTAATTATAGCATGTACTGTTTGTTCTAACATTTTAATGATGTGTGCACTTTTCCGAAAACTACTTTCTCTTTCCTTTGATGAATTCTAGCTTAACCAATGTACTTGTTCCATTCAATACAGAGGTATCCTGGAAGAATAATCTATCATCAGAGGCAGCTGGTGACAGACCCGAAACAGCTACTGTCCCTAGCTCAGGAAGAAATCATAGAAACAAAATTCTTCATAAAGGTTTCCATATAATGTGAACTTTGTTATATGCAGTGGCATGATTTTTGGTTTGCTTATGTTTATTTTAAACTACTGCACTAACTGAATGTGCAGAAGTTCTTGAAAAAAGATTTTACCAAAAGAAGTTTCAAGCTCTGTTGGTTTGCAAATCAGAAATATGGCCAGTTCTGCAAGAAATGTTCAGATCGAGCCAATTCATGATGGTCAGCTTAAGAAGTCCCATATTTGCTTTTTTACTTGCAAAATGTGTTCTACATTTCTTTCTTTTCTGGGTTCAGAACTAGCCAGCTAAAATTGGTTAGCCTGTCTTTGTGAAATTGCTAGTTACTTAGGATTTCAAATGACATCATTGTTTTTTGTTTTATTCGTTTATATAAATGTATGGGCATGTCGATTTTTATATTCTTCATTTTGCAGTAATTTTTAACAAGAATGATAACACGCATGAATCTGTCGATGCTACCAAAAAATGTGGAAGGCAGGAAGCTCTAAAAAACAAGCCACTTCGTGATGGTTAGTTTGTTGTATAAACTATAAAGTATTATAGGGGTGACTTGAAGTTTTTTCTCACATTATTCTTAAATAATTGCCTTCTCAATAGAAGCTAGATTATTGCTATAAAAGGACTTTTCAATGGAAGTCTTTCTTGAATTGGAATTAGCAAACTTTATACCGTGTTTCTTCTTGTGGATGACATGTTAGGGTCGATAAGCATAATATGATAAATACTTTCTTCACCTTTTTATCCCTCCAGATTTATTCTTGTGGACTTCATACTTGGGTCAATAAGCATAACATGATAAATACTTTCAACTGTATGTCCACTATCATATCACCTAATTATTTTTATTTTTCCAGCTTTCCAAATTTTATCTAAACTAAAAAAGACAGTGCCTGGAGATTTCATTTCCGCGAGAGAATTGACTGCAGCACATGACTGTTCTTCAGAGAGTTTAAAGCTGCTCCCAACGGATGAAGGACTTGCCAGGAGAGAAATGAGTATTTGTGAACCACCAGGTTATAAGAATGCAGGGATATATGAAGTATATAAAGGTGAATGTGAAGAATCTGAAAAGGCCAATTCCTTCCACACGATCGCTCCTAGTAACAACTGCTTTAAATCTGCTGTCCCTCACACTATTTTTGGTCCAAGCATCACTGCACCAGCATTAGACAATCCTTTGATAAGGTAATGCACTTCTTTTCTTAAGCAGTTCTCATTTCTCGAGTAGGTCGACTTGAGGTCATGGGGCTGATTTACTTGTTCAAATACATACCAAATAAACACATACTACAATGTGTATAGGGTTGATCTTTTGGAAACATTGATCATCGTGCCAATACATATTTTAGTTTAACTTTACAGTTTCTTTATCCTTAATATAAGAAAAAACAGAAGGGTACAAAATGAAAAAAAACAAGAAAAAAGAAAAGAACAAAAAACTGAAATTCCGTGATGATTTTTTTCTTCTGGAAATAGAACCAAATGACCCTTGAAGACAATACGAAGCAGGAAAACAATCTGCTGAAGGGGCCACATAACCTGCAGTATGAAAAGTTTTAGAATAAAAGCCATGTCCAATACTCCAACCCCACTGCATATATCCAAAAGTAGATGTTCCTGGCCTCCCATACTTTGCCAACCTCTTCTCGTTTGTTGTTAAAGACAAACTGAATTCTGTGTCGCCCAATGTTCTACGGAGATAAGGGAGCCACCCTCCCAGCGTCCCCTTTGGGCCCATACCCCCCAAATAGGCAAACTTTACCAAACTCTTTTTCTTGAAAGAATTCCATCACCAAGAATCCTCCCAAATTTGCATAGGAAGTTGCATTTAAATCAGCAGACACCCAAACTACAAACAAGATGGAAGATTATGACACAAGAAAAAGAATTTAAGTGAAAACCAAACCCGGGAATTACAAGACCATATGTTAAAGATGCTTTTATCTTTTTTTTTTCATGGATGTTTAGGATTTGTTATGCAGATGGGAACAAAGGATTTCATATTATAAAGGGGTATCCAGCCATTTCATGTTACGGTTATACCATACTTATATACCGACATATAGTGGATGAAAAAGATAATCACTATTCAATGTGTATCTCTGCAAAAATTTAGTTTTCCGTGGATGAATGTAATAAGATCAAGATCTTCGTTTACGTGGATTGACATAAACAGTCAGCTTTTTTACATGAGCAATCCTAAATTCAGTGTCTATTTTTCTGTATAATGTTACTAATTTCATTTTCTGGTAAACAAATCATTATGTTGTCTTTTTTGTCACCGGCTTTGCAATTTATTTCAGATCAGTGGTGGACTTTGTACCGAGCATAGATGGAAGATTCTCTGGAAGCCAGAAAACTCATATACAGATTGGAGAATCCACAATGTTAGACTCATGCTGTCTGCCAGAGAACAGCCAGATGAACTCCTCCCTTCAAGATACTGTTCCACATGATTTTAATGACACTGAGTTGACGCAGGTTCCTTATGGCAGCAAGGAAGAAACTTTCCAATTTATAGAAGCTAAGTTGCATCCTGAACAGAATGAGCTGTGCCACCATGCACCAGGAGATCCACTGAAGGGAAGAATCAGTCCCGGGAACCAAAGTGGGTCTTGGAGCCTCTCTTCTTTTCTTGATTTTGTTTTCTGCAATCCGTTACTTGATCTGATATTTTCTGCATTTAAACAGGAGCTGGAGCAGAAAAGACTGAGCCAGTTTACATAAAAGATGAATACTCCAATCAGGCGACTAATTTCTCATGGCCTCACAAAGATGTACCACTGGTATCGTAGTATATATTGAAGTGATTCTACACGTGCTTGTTCACCTTTCATGACAGCAGTTATACCCTTCTACGTCTTTCAGGTCGATGATTCTGAAGCAATAACTGGTGATAAAAGTTCTGAAGAAATGTTATCCATGGCATGGGGCTTAAAGAATTCCTCCAATGCACATCAGAGTCTTGCAACTGTAACTTCTGAAGAGCGTTCTGACTCTTCTGAGACACCAAAGAAACGTCTGAAACCTGCATTTTTTCCATCTTTTGATCTTGGAATTTAGTTGGTATACTGTTGCGACTCTGAAGACTACGAGTTTACTGCAATTTTTGTCCTTTAATTACATGTTCTGACTAATGAAACTACTGATAAATGGCTTCTTATTTTTCAGTTTTTTAGGTTCAAGAATTCCGATTCCTGTGCTACAAAGATGGCATCTCTTAGCCAGCCGATGTAATTGAGCAAATGATCGTTGTACAGGTCTATTCCCATTTCTCTATGTGTTTTGGGCTTGCACTTAAGTCATGTGGAGCACCCGTTGAATGGAATCTCGGTTTGGGCTTCAAAGAGGGTTTTGAGACTTAGTTAAAAAATCAACGTTTTGAGAAAAATGTGATCGCCTAATTATATTTAATTTTTAGCATCCAATAATACTCAAATTGAGTTATGTTCCTTTGTACTTTAATGCGACAGTGGAACACGGAGTTGTTGACTTAACCGCTTTGAGACGTCGAGGAAACATGATGGTGCCATCCACCAAACCAGAGTTCAACATGGACAGAAATTTGAATTTATTTAGGCTCCTCTTAAACACTTCGTTACTATTGAACCAGTCCCACTTGTTTTTGTATATAGAAGTGCTTCATGATTAATTAGCTGTCCCTTTAAAATAAGTTAGTATCCCTTTCAAATTAATTAATTCAGCAAACCCCGTAAAATATTGATGTTGGATTATTCAGAGCTGTAAGCGCGTCCACAAGTTCCCTATCTTCTTTGAGTACGAAGCTCACTTTTCCAACACCAGCTGATCATGTTTGACCACGAAAATAGACCCGTGCGTTTAATTAAATCAAGAGTAGTTATACACGGACGCGCGCGTCCGTGACGCTACCTACGTGGACGGACAAGTCAGCTGTCAGTTCAGCGTCCAGTCAGCCAAAACTTCTGCGCGGGGAAAAGTAAATTACGAATTATTGGGTGCGACCGTTTATTTCCCGAAATCACGATTAGACGATTCATTTCCCGAAATCACGATTAGACGGTTAAACTTCACGTACATCATTAGCGGCGGGACAACATTCGAGTAACTTTCCTCCCAAGTCTTCTCCTTTTCCATTCCCCATTTCAGCCGGAGTTCCTTTCCATACGCTCATCCAAAACCTTCATTCCTGTTTTAGTCAAACGAAAATTATAACAAGGCGAAAATGGATCATTCTCTACCTGAAACCTCCATCGCTCCTGAAATTGTAGCCGCGCAGGTGTTGTGTCAACCACGTTCTTTCTGGTTCATTTTAAGGTTCATTATTGACCTCTAACAATTTTTTTGGTGGTTTAAGGGAAGCACGTACTACTTCCGCGAAACCAAGTGCGGTTTCACGGCCCTTCACAAGCAGTTCGACCGGATGAAGGAGGAGGAGAAAAATGTCTTCCAACGGACGCCTTTCGGTCACTTCCTCTCCTTTCCTCACGTCACAACTGACAACGAGATACTGGGTTGGTTCGTCGAACACTTCGACGCCACTGAAGTCGGTCTGAGAATAGCCACTAGGGTGGTCCCATTTACGGTAGAAGACGTCGCCCTTCTACTTGGACTAAGAGCACATGGGCAGAGAGTGGATATGGAAGCAATGTACGTAGAGAAACGTGACGGGGTGAACCTCGACAACACCCAACTACTGGGTCATCTTACCGCCACGAGCAAGATGGGCGAGGAGGAGGAGCACGTCCGACTCCTTATTTCTATGATTTTCAATCATTTTTTGTTCTTCGATGGATCACTGCGAAGTAAAGCGTGGTACACGAAGCACCTTAAGAACCTCAAGCGCCTCAAGAGATATGCGTGGGCAAATGCGGTTCACACTTTCTTGGTTGAAGGACTGGAGGAAGCCCAACGGGACCTCTCGAGGAGGAGATTGTCAGGGAACTTCTCTATGAAGCAGGGCTACGTGTATGGTTGCGTTGCCGTATTACAAGTAAGCATCTTGGTCCGGAATGAGTGTTGTGTCAGTCCGGAGTAGTGTTGGTTTATGTCCGGAATAAGTGTTTTGTCTGTCCGGGATAGGTCTTGTGTCTGTCCGGAATAAGTGTTTTGTCTGTCCGGAATAGTATCTTGTTTGTCCGGAATACGTATTGTGTCTGTCCGGATTAAGTATTTTGTCTGTCCGGAATAAGAATTTTGTCTGTCCGGAATAAGAGTTTGTCTGTCCGGAATAGTGTTGCGTCTTTTCGGAAAACGTATTGAGATTGTCTGTCCGGAATAAGAGTTGCGTCTGTCCGGAATAAGTATATTGTCTGTCCGGAATAAGTATTTTGTCTGTCCGGAATAAGTATTTTGTCTGTCCGGAATAAGTATTTTGTCTGTCCGGAATAGTGTTGCGTCTGTCCGGAATAAGAGTTGCGTCTGTCCGGAATAAGAGTTGTGTCTGTCCGGAATAGTGTTGCGTCTGTCCGGAATAAGAGTTGCGTCTGTCCGGAATAAGAGTTGTGTCTGTCCGGAATAGTGTTGCGTCTGTCCGGAATAAGAGTTGTGTCTGTCCTGGGGAAGTTATGTTTCTGGTTTTTAACTCATTCCTGTTTTCAGGTGTGGCTTTGCGAGAAGTTCAAATTGGGGGATCCCCGGTCAGCATTTCCACGGTTCAAGTGTTGAACGGAAATGTTTAGCAGACGCCAAATCCTTAGAAAATGGGAAGATCGAGGCATCAACTTGTCCCGGATTTACTCGGGTCAATTTGAGTTGAAGGGCACCCCAAAACTCAGTGCACGGGAGCATTCACTGTTGTCAGAGGATCAATTTCCTACTGAAGAAGCAACTCCCGCAGCAAAGGTTGTCTCGAAGAAAACACCTTCAACATCCACTCTACCAAGGGTACAACTCAGTGAATGCAGCATTCCATGTGACCCACTGCTACAAGAGTTGGAACTTAGTGAGGTGAAAACGAATTGGCTGCGAGCCGAAGCAGCACTTAGGGAGGCGACCATTAAAATTAACAACCTGGAGGAAGAACTCCGGATCTCTCAAGAAGAGTGTCGTAGGCTGAGAGTCCGTGGGGAGGAGGAAGAGAGGGAAAATAGGGAGGAGGAAGAGAGAAATAAGAGGGAGGCGGAGGAAGAGAGAAATAAGAGGGAGGCGGAGGAGAGGAAGAAGACAGAGGAGAAATGGAGGGAGAAGAGAGAGGAGGAAGAAAGGAAGAAGAGGGAGGAGCAAGAGAAGAAGAAGAGAGAGGATGATGAGAAGAAGAGGAGGGAGGAGGATGAGAGGAATAAGAGGGAGGAGGATGAGAAGAAGAGAAGGGAGGAGGATGAGAGAAATAAGAGAGAGGAGGATGCGAGGAAGAGGAGGGAGGAGGATGAGAAGAAGAGGAGGGAGGAGGAAGAGAGAAAAAAGCGGAGGGAGGAAGAGAGGAAGAAGAGGGAGGAGGAAGAGAGGAAGAAGAGGGAGGAGCAAGAGAAGAAGAAGAGGGAGGAGGATGAGAGGAATAAGAGGGAGGAGGATGAGAAGAAGAGGAGGATGAGGAGGGAGGAGGAAGAGAGAAAAAAGCGGAGGGAGGAAGAGAGGAAGAAGAGGGAGGAGGATGAGAGGAATAAGAGGGAGGAGGAAGAGAAGAAGAGGAGGGAGGAGGAAGAGAGGAATACGATGGAGGAGGAAGAGAAGAAGAGGAGGGCGGAGGAGGAGGAGAGGAAGAAGAAAGAGGAGGAAGAGAAGAGGAGACAGCAGGAAAGAAAGAGGAAGGTTGTGGTATCGCTACCACTTTTGCACCCTCAAAAAATGCGGACCATTAAACCACGCTTGCGCACAGAACATATAGACGAAGCGCAAAGCAAATCTGGCCAAGATGAGGCACAGAAGAATGCCGCAGAAAAACAAGAAGAAATGAAGGAGGCCGAAGAAGCCACCACAAAAACAAAGGGGGCCGAAGAAGCCAGTGAAGAAATATACGAGGCCGACGAAACAGCGAAAGATGAACTGGCCGCCCATGTTTCGTCCACGAGGCCCGATGTGGATGCGACCGCCTTGAGAACGCTGACCAATGATTAGGTACGTCGTTTATTGAATGCAACGGCTCCCGAACGAGAAGCCAAAGATATTATCTGGAGGGGGGTCTGAGCAATATCCGCAGGGGTGATCTGAAGGAAATGATTTCGGCAAAAACAGAATTCACCAACGAAACTATTGATGGCCTAATTGAGGTACTCCTCAGAAGAGGAGGGCAACAAAAGGTGGTCTGCTTATCATCCTTCGAATCGGAAATGATTGTGGAAGGACAGGGAGAAGATATAAGGAAAGATTATTTACTCCCAAAAATTGAAGGAATAAATGTGGAGGAAGTCATCATCGCACAGCCATGCTGTTTGGCCGGCCACTGGACTCTGTTCGTTGCCCACGGACCTCGATCAGAGTTCATTCAGTACAACAGCCTCTCCCGCACACTTAAAAGAGGTGACAATCCTAACCGTTTAGTCGGAACTCATGAATGCACCGCGTCTAAGATAGCGGGATTCTGGCGAGGGTTGTTGAAGGTCGACTGGCCGCTGAGAGTTGAGAGGAAGGGTAGCCAACGACAGCAACCGGGGAGTAACGACTGCGGGCCATACGTTTTGTACTGGATGAAGCGTTTGATGGAGAATGCTGATCCGACTCAGCCGAAGCAGAGCAAGGTTATTCACCGTTTTAGAGGCGATTTGGCCAATTTCTTACTCGAAGACTCTGGGATGTGCGATCAACAATAAACGACTCTGGATGTTTAAATTTTTTTACAAAGTTATACATGTATACATGTTAAAATTACATAGACTATTTGAATGATTTATCAATACAAGGACATTTGGTGTTGGGTTAAATTATCAATACAAGGACATGTATAAATTATCAATACTCTTAAACCGGACAACAAATACACCTATTCCGGACAGCAAATACACTAATTCCGGACAACAAATTCACTTATTCCGGACAGCAAATACACTTATTCCGGAAAAACTTAATGTTCCGTTTCTGGACAAACTTTATTCTTAAACCGGACAACAAATACACTTACTCCGAGCAAAAAATACACTTATTCTGGACAGCAAATACACTTATTCCGAACAACAAATACACATATTCTGGACAACAAATACACATATTCCGGACAACAAATACATATATTCCGGACAGCAAATACACTTATTCCGGACAGCAAATACACTTATTCCGGACACACTTTATTCTTAAACCGGACAACAAATACACATATTCCGGACAACAAATACACTTATTCTGGACAACAAATACACTTATTCCGGACAGCAAATACACTTATTCCGGACAAACTTTTTGTTCCGTATCGGGACACACTTTATTCTTAAACCGGACAACAAATACACTTATTCCGGACAAAAAATACACTTATTCCGGACAGCAAATACACTTATTCCGGACAAACTTTTTGTTCCGTTTCGTGACACACTTTATTCTTAAACCGGACAACAAATACACTTATTCCGGACAGCAAATACACTTCTTCCGGAAAAACTTTATGTTCCGTTTCGGGACACACTTTATTCTTAAACCGGACAACAAATACACTTATTCCGGACAACAAATACACTTATTCCGGACAGCAAGTACACTTATTCCGGACAGCAAATACACTTATTCCGGACAGCAAATACACTTATTCCGGACACACTTTATTCTTAAACCGGACAACAACTACACATATTCCGGACAACAAATACACTTATTCCGGACAGCAAATACACTTATTCCGAACAAACTATTTGTTCCGTTTCGGGACACACTTTATTCTTAAACCGGACAAAAAAAACACTTATTCCGGACAACAAATACACTTATTCCGGACAGCAAATACACTTCTTCCGGAAAAACTTTATGTTCCGTTTCGGGACACACTTTATTCTTAAACCGGACAACAAATACACTTATTCCGGACAACAAATACACTTATTCGGGACACACTTTATTCTTAAATCGGACAACAACTACACATATTCCGGACAACAAATACACTTATTCCGGACAACAAATACACTTATTCCGGACAGCAAATACACTTCTTCCAGAAAAACTTTATGTTACGTTTCTGGACAAACTTTATTCTTAAACTGGACAACAATTACACTTATTCTGAACAACAAATACACTTAATCCGGACATGGATGAATCGTAATCCGGACGGACATGGATGAATCGTAATCCGGACGGACATATAACGTAATCCGGACATACTTGTAACATAATCCGGACTTATTCCGAACAACAAATACACATATTCCGGACAACAAATACACATATTCCGGACAACAAATACACTTATTCCGGACAGCAAATACACTTATTCCGGACACACTTTATTCTTAAACCGGACAACAAATACACATATTCCGGACAACAAATACACTTATTCCGGACAACAAATACACTTATTCCGGACAGCAAATACACTTATTCCGGACAAACTTTTTGTTCCGTTTCGGGACACACTTTATTCTTAAACCGGACAACAAATACACTTATTCCAGACAACAAATACACTTATTCCGGACAGCAAATACACTTATTCCGGACAAACTTTTTGTTCCGTTTCGGGACACACTTTATTCTTAAACCGGACAACAAATACACTTATTCCGGACAACAAATACACTTATTCCGGACAGCAAGTACACTTATTCCGGACAGCAAATACACTTATTCCGGACACACTTTATTCTTAAACCGGACAACAAATACACATATTCCGGACATATAACGTAATCCGGACATACTTGTAACTTAATCCGGACATAAATATAACTTATTCCGGACATGCATACAACAAACCAAAATTACTTAAATATATTTGTCGCCATCAGAAATTAATTCACAAACGAACAAGCAAAGAAAGAGTTGAATCTTATGCAATAATACGGACAGACATACAATGACTTTCAACAAAATTACATAGGAATAATTCCAACCAAGGACAAATACAATAATCAAGGAGGAACTCCCTCGTAATGCAAATTCATGTCCCAGTCATCGAAATCGTGATCCCCCGGTTTGGGTGCTGCAGGGTGTAACGGGGGTAGAACCTTATTCCTGATGATTTTTTTAACGTTACTTTTATTTATTTTCTCAGACAAAGAAATCCGTCGTTTGCTCGGCGGTCTGCCTTTCCGTCTTGCCTTATCCGGATTGAGAACGGATGTACCATCGAACACAGGATCAGGTCGTTGCATACGTTCCTTAAGCAACTCAAGTGCCTCTACCGCCTGAAGATATCTGTCGTTTGAGTCGAAAGCGGCCTCGGCGATCCAAACCGCACTACCCATTATGTCGTCGTGGCGACGAAGCGCATCGTTCCCCGTTATGCCACTTTGAAGGGGAAACTTGACTCCATAGCTCCTTCGGATATCCTTCCTCCATCGGTGGACGATGTAAGACTCGGGGAGCAACGCGTTTGGACGTATTCGGGCAATAACAACATAAACGTGACAACATAGGATACCGACGTGATCAAACATTCTGCAATCGCATACCCACTTCTCATCTCTAATTTGCACTGTGAACCGTTTCGACAATGGGAGGATATGTGTCAATACATGTTCGGTCACGTTGAAGTGCAATGTGTCGTCCTCGTTGAACTCATCCTTGATGTCGCAGTACATCATCTTCCCAATTTCTAACTGCACCTTCTTGAAGACACCCACCGTATACAACTCGCCCAATTGCCTCTCGAATGGATATTTCGAAATCAATTGCGGAGCCTTATGTATGCTGACAATCGAAATCAGACAGAGCTTCCTTCTCATACTTGTGGCGTACTGCGAGTTCGTATTGTTGAACGAACTGCTTAAGTGTCGTCCTTGATGTGAGGTACTTATCGAAGAAGGCGTTCATACCCTCACTTCTCTGGGTTGATGTCATTCCAGCGGAAAAACAATCCCGCCAAAATGCAGGTACCCAGCGCTCTCGAATTGCATAAATGGATCGGAGCCAATTATTGTCGTGGAACTCGAAATCATCTAGAAAACCCTGCCAATTCCGCTCGAATTCTGCCGGACTCTTGGAATCGAATACACAGTTGTTGAGGTCAAACAACGTATGCTCCCGGTACTTCGTGGGTAGCTTCACAGGGGCCTTATTCATTATGTGCCATATACAAAATCTGTGCCACGCTTTAGGGAACACAGTCCTCACAGCCGCAGCTATGGCGCCACATTGGTCTGTTATGATCGTCGGGGGGCTTGTATCTGCACACAACGCGATCAAGATAAAAACATATGTTAATCGGGACAAAAATAACGTAAACCGGACAGACGTCAAGGGTAAACCGGACGAGCAAAAAACGTAAACCGGACAGACGTAAGGGATAAACTGGACGAGCAAAAAACGTAAACCGGACAGACGTAAGGGATAAACCGGACGAGCAAAAGACGTAAACCGGACAGACGTAAAAGGTAACCGGACAGGCACATAACGTAAAACGGACAAAGCCGGACAAAATAAAACACGTACCGTTCATGCACGTCAACCATGTTTGGAACAACCAAATGTAATTTTGCGTCGTCTCGGAAGAGAGGAGTGCGCAACCGAGTAGGACAGACTGGTAGTGGTGATTTACCCCCACAAATGAGGCAAAAGGCATGTCATACTTGTTTGTTATGTATGTTGTGTCGAAACATATTGCATCTCCAAAGTAAGAGTAAGCAGCTCGAGAACGACTGTCGGCCCAGAACACATTTCGTAGTCTGCCTTCGTCGTCCATATCCATTACGTAAAAGAAGCGGGAATCATTCTTCTGCATCCTGATGAAATAATCTTGGATAGCTTGCGCATCTCCTGGTCCCATTTTGAGGTTTCTAACCTCGTTCACAACATTCCTGCGAAACATAGTTTTTATGACAAAGCTAAATGCGTAACTTCAACCAGGTTAAGTGGAGAATAAATAACCTTAGGTCCCGCTCGTTGAAAGACAATTTATCGTGACCTCCAGCTTCGACCACAAAAGATTGCATGGTCTTGGCGGCAGATATACCGGCAACATCATTGCACGAAATGCGTGCTCTGGCGGACTCCGGGACGGATCGTTTTTGTCGGAGGAAGCGCATCTGGTCTTCCGACAGCATGGTGTGGTTATGTTGGAGATCTACGTAGTTAATTACGTAGCCTCTGGATGGATTTCCGGAGACCCTGATCCGAGCAGTGCACTCGACCCTACCGGATAACCTATGTTTTGGTCTACCTTCACCTTGGTTTCCCGGAGCATTACCCTCCTTGGAGCAAGTAAGAGTGGCCCGTATAACAACACCACGATCGTAATGAGATTGCCTTATCTTCACACCAAAACCACAGGAATCGGCATAGGAAACGTAAAATGCTTTGGCTTCTTCGAAGGAAGGAAAATACATCTTCTCTTGCGGGACGTTTGAGGCATGCGCCGGCTGTGAGGACACATTAACGAGTGCCATTACAGTACAACAAAAAGGGAGGAAGAAGAAGGAAGGGTTCATAGGATCCGAATAAGGTAGCCAAAACATTTTGTATCTCCGTGAAGCGCCAAAAAAGAAGAAATGGAGGACGTGCTGATTTGAGGAGCATTAAATGCGATTGTGGACGTATCGGGAAAATAAAAGAAAAAGATAACATTCCGGAGTAAGTAGTACGCTTGTCCGGAATAAGTGTTCCAACTATGCGGATTACATAGTAACTGTGTCCGGAATGAGTCATGCGCTTGTCCGGAAAAAAAAGGAAAATGAGTAAAAAAATAGGTGACGTGAAACCCTAAGGGATCTTTAGTGGATCTCCGTTGAGCGCCAAAAGAAAAGGTGGTATCTCCGTAGATATGCATTTAATGCTTCGGGAAGACAAATAAGAAAGACATCATTGCTCTGAGAAGCTTAGTGTACATGCTGACTGGATGCTGAATGGACAAAATTTCTCCGCCACGTAAGTAGCGTCAGTGACGCGCGCGTCTACTAAACATTTTCCTAAACAATATGAATGACGTGGTTGCTAGTGATAGTACGAAGATACATATGTACATGAATGACATGGTGAATAGTTCATATTTTAGGATTTATTTGCACATTTTCTTTCTTTAACCGAAGTTCTTAGGTTGGATCAACTCTTTCGCGTTAACATGAAAGGATGGTTGTACTTTGTATATATTTGTTTTTATATTTAAATATATAATGTATAATATAATATACGGGAGGGCGGTGCCCGGGCAAAGTGACCGGGGCGCTTGATCCGGGGGCCCACGTGGTCCCCTTGGATTGGTTAAAAAAATTGTTTTGTTTTACTATTTTAAATAAAAAAGATTAGTTATATATAATTAAGTTAACATATGGATTAGTTAAATTGTAATTAAATTAATTAGGTTTTGAAAATTAATTGAAAAAATATTTTATTATTAATTAAATTGTTATTTATTTATTTAAATAAAAGTAAATTTAAAATTTCTAAAAATCATATACAAAATTTCGCCACTTAGGAGACGAGTATACATACCCATTGGGAATTGGGTTTGACATTCTTCCTGGGTTGGCGGTTGGTGTAGATTGTGCGGGAAATGTTGGTATTGATGGTCTAGGTAGAACCCTGGGTGTGGGAAAATAAGGTTTTGGTAGGACGGGTGGAATCCTGGTTGTGGGGTAAATTGGTTGGTAGGACGGGTGGAATCCTGGTTGTGGGACATTTTGTATGGAAAAAATGGTTGGGTTGGGGGTGGACGACGTGGAGATTGTCGGTACTCTGGTGAACCATTGCCTTCTGAAGATGACATTGTGAGACGATGATGGAAGAAATATTTTAAGTTTAGTATTTAATGATGTATTTTTAATTTTAGTTTTTAAATAACATTATGACAAATATTTTAGTTTTTCTATAACATTATGACTTGTTGCCAGAACAACAATATTGACTTATTTAATATTTGAGGCTTAAAATATTTTTAATTTGAGGCTTAAAATATTTGCCGTTAGCGGGATAAGCCTCAAATCCCAGGTCTACTCATATTTCTTCATTTTCTCTTACTAAACTTAATGACTTGGTTACTAAACTTAATAACTCGATTACTAAACTAACGAAATTTGATAATTTGTATATATTTTTAAAATAAAAACAATTTTTTAAAAATAAAAATAATTTTTTAAAGAAAAAATACATTTTCTAATATTTTTTTGTATATAATTGCTTTTCGGAAAAAAATTATTTTTCATAAATTATTTTCGTTTTTTAAAAATAAAAGTACATTTTCTAATAAAAAATGAGAAAGAAATACAGTTTGAGTCCAATTGACGTGTGTGTCAATGAACATTTAAAATCCGAAAATTTAATTGGATCGGTATTCGAAATTGAACTCTTAATTATTTGAGAAAGTTAAAATCCGGAGACCGTATTCATATCTGAGATGAAGTATCCGTCGACTCGTTGAGCGAATATGAATGATTATTGATGTATTCAATCCAAATAATATCGAATAATTTCCTCTCTGAAATTACGTATTCATATTTATATCCATATACTTGTATAATAACATTGTTATACCAAAGCTATCCATATTTCCAGCGATTATATTTTGAATATATAGTATATATTTATTAACTCTTCTGAGCATACATTTAAGGTGAGCGAAATTCGATTCGGACCGAACCAGACCGAACTCTTTCGGTCCGGTCTTCGGTCCGGGAGACGACGAGAATTCGGTCCGGTTCGGTCCGGTTAAAGACCGAAATTTTAAGGGTTAAATTCGGGTTTTGGACCGAACCGAACCGAATTTATTCGGTCCGGTCTTCCGAAAAGTTCGGTCTTCGGTCCGATCCAGTCCCGGACCGTTAGCGGGATAAGCCTCAAATCCCAGGTCTACTCATATTTCTTCATTTTCTCTTACTAAACTTAATGACTTGGTTACTAAACTAACGAAATTTGATAATTTGTATATATTTTTAAAATAAAAACAATTTTTTAAAAATAAAAATAATTTTTTAAAGAAAAAATACATTTTCTAATATTTTTTTGTATATAATTGCTTTTCGGAAAAAAATTATTTTTCATAAATTATTTTCGTTTTTTAAAAATAAAAGTACATTTTCTAATAAAAAATGAGAAAGAAATACAGTTTGAGTCCAATTGACGTGTGTGTCAATGAACATTTAAAATCCGAAAATTTAATTGGATCGGTATTCGAAATTGAACTCTTAATTATTTGAGAAAGTTAAAATCCGGAGACCGTATTCATATCTGAGATGAAGTATCCGTCGACTCGTTGAGCGAATATGAATGATTATTGATGTATTCAATCCAAATAATATCGAATAATTTCCTCTCTGAAATTACGTATTCATATTTATATCCATATACTTATATAATAACATTGTTATACCAAAGCTATCCATATTTCCAGCGATTATATTTTGAATATATAGTATATATTTATTAACTCTTCTGAGCATACATTTAAGGTGAGCGAAATTCGATTCGGACCGAACCAGACCGAACTCTTTCGGTCCGGTCTTCGGTCCGGGAGACGACGAGAATTCGGTCCGGTTCGGTCCGGTTAAAGACCGAAATTTTAAGGGTTAAATTCGGGTTTTGGACCGAACCGAACCGAATTTATTCGGTCCGGTCTTCCGAAAAGTTCGGTCTTCGGTCCGATCCAGTCCCGGACCGAAGCTCACCCCTACATACATTCACTGATTCCACTTATTTAAACATTTAATCTTATTATTATTTTCGAAATATGAAGTCAACGTAGATAGAAGTTAAAACACATTAAATTAACATTTCAAACCAAATAAAGGTGACATATTAAAAAAATTCTAATTAAAAGCAAAAATATTACGTGGTCTACTATTATATTCACGGATGTGGATGTTATTTATAAACAAATATTCATGGTATATAAAATTTTCATATCCGTAAGCAATTCGTATTTGTATTCGTAAATTTATACAAATATGGATACATACCTGTATCCCATCCGTTGATTGTTACCTGTAATGACAAAAAAATGACGAATCTTGCAAAAACCTTTTGTTCTCCGGATTTTACCCACCAACTAAAGCACTGATGCCTCCTGCAACCCAGTTCATCCCGGCCGTCCAAATCCCTCCAAATCCTCGTGTCGAGATCTCCACCCTTCCCGAAAATTTGACTTCGTTCCGAAGCGCCACTACCACGGCAGCATCAAAAGCTGCCTCTCCCCAACGCAGTTCCACTTCCCTCCCTTCTCATCTCCTTCCAATCTAGGGTTTCTCGTCGCATTCCGCTCTCTCCATGGCATCCGACCACAAACCTCTCTCCGGGAATGGTATCCTTTGGTCGCTTCGTTGTTGCCTTTTTTTCTGGATTTTGTGTTGGTTTTCGCGTTTTTTTTGGGTTCGTGTTTTGCGCATGTGCAGTGGAGTGTTGATCTCGTTTTTATTCGTGGAGTTGGATTTGTGTCGTCGTTTTTATTCCAGTTTGTTGTTTTTAATCGATATTTTTTATTCGTTTATGTGTTATTTGTTGATATTCTTATTTCGAAGTCTTATTTGTCTTTTTTATTATTATACTAAATTCGTTGCTATATTTGTTCGTATTTACTTGATATTACTGGCAGGTGGAGCCGAGAGAATAATCGTATTTACTTGAAATCTTTGTTTATTTATTTTAAAATTTCGTTGATGTTTTTACTATGATCGTATTTACTTGATGTCAAGTGGAGTTGAGATAGTGATCGTATTTACTTTTTTTGGGTTTTTTTATTTAATTTTTGTTGTTATTTTGTTATTATCGTGCTTCAAAAAACACGTTAGGGTCATGGAAACGACTGTGTTGTTTGGTTTTCCTGTTATAGTTCCCGATTTTTCCTTTAAATCCATTCGACTTTTAAGTTTGTTTAAGGGAATTGCAATTAGGACCTGCTGGAGCTTAGTGTATGTACTTATCTGGGTGTCTCTGTACACGTCACATTTAAAAATGGTTTTAGTCTATTTCAGTTAGTTCTTGTGCTTGTAATAGATCCGTGTTTGAGAGGGTATGCCGTATTATTTGTAGCTTTCTCTTCCAAGAGATTGTGTGGATGTGGCACAAGGTTTATCTTTGGTTTCCTGTGGTGGGTATAGCTTTCGGTTGATATTTTCAAACGGAGTCGTGGACTCCGAATTGCCATTTCGCGAACCAATTTGTGGAACTATATCTAACATTATTTGGTTGTCTTTAATTTGTGAACCTTGACTGAATTGTGTTCAGCAGTTGAGGAAGTAATGGTGAAGAGTTCGAAAGTTGATCCTTCTTCCAAGAACAGTAATACTAAGCTGGTAAAACTTTTATCTGTGTTGTTTCTTTAAACCTATAATGTTTTTCTTGTAGCTTGTTGTGGTTAGAAATTGTGTTGTTTCGTGGGACGAAATTGCTGCGAGCTAACTTGGATTTGGATATTGTTTTGCTACTCTGGTTTCAAGGATGGAGCCCTATCTGATGCAACCTCCTTCATCTCCTCTGTGGATGCCATGTGCAGCCCAAAGGAAGTTGATTCCCATCAGGATGACTTGTTGCCAGAACAGGCTGCGTGTTATCCCATGGATGGCTACTATGGGTATTTTTACCCAGGTTTGCAAACTGCCATTCCCTGCAAGTAATTTTCTTCAATTATCTTGTTGATTCAACAGCATTTAACATTGCTAAGTGGCAGGTTATGACGTGCAGTTTGCTGATTGGGATGGCCAGGGTTACTTTTGGGGAGCAGATAGGTTGGATGTGCAACAGACGGTGAGTAGCTCTTCTGTTTGTTGACAACTTGACACATGCTCTCCATTTTCTTAACTCAATCTTGTACAGATATTGTGCGGTCTATACTGATTTTGTCTTTGGATTCAGGGTGTCCAGCCTGATGCCGGATCATACGTTTATTGTGTCCCAGGATTTCAACCAGGCTATGATCCTTACAGTTCTTTTATGCCTGGAGCTGTGGTTGGAATTGATGGACAATATTTAGGTCAGCAACCATACTCTCCAGGCCAAATTGTTTCACAGCCATTTGGGTCCCCCCCGGTCTATTTTCCACCATATGGCTGGGATTTGTCTGCTTGGAATGGTGGCAACAATAACAGCGTTGTAGGTGATTTAGCTGCTCCAGCACCAAAGCCGAAGTTCTGGACAAAGACAAAGTCTTCAAAATCTACCTTTATTTCAAAGAGTGCTACAGGAGAAACAAAAGTGTCCCCTCCAGTTTTACAGATTCCAACTAGAGCAGTTGCCAACCAATCCCAGAAACATGTAAAAAAGGTAGGACAAGCACTACAATGCAAAGCGGCAAGTTATGTTTTGAGGAAAATTACCTAACATCTGTTCTTGTTTTGTATCGTCTATGTTGAAAATTTCAATAGAGTTTCATTATTTTTTCAGAGTTCTCTCCCAAGGAAAAGTTACTTCCCCATGGCTAAATTTCCTTCATATACTTATAATAATGGTAAAAATGGCTTGCTATATCCAACCTCTCACATCAATGTGAAAGAAAATGGACGAAGCTTGGTCAGCAGTGAGAAGATCAAAGCACACAAAGAACCAATCGGGTTTGGTGACGTTGAACTACTTACTGAGCAGAATCGAGGTCCAAGAACCAACTCTGAAGGTATATATGTTTCTGGGGAAAATAATGTTGAAATTCTAGCTTCCAAGTTGGAAGACTTGTATGCAAGTAAGACCGTTGTTATAAAGAAGGATGACTACAACCTTCCTGATTTTCAAACAAAGTACGAGGAATGTATGTTTTTTGTTATAAAGTCCTACAGTGAGGATGATATCCATAAGAGTATAAAGTACAATGTTTGGGCAAGCACGCCTAATGGCAATAGGAGACTTGATGATGCGTTTCAAGCAGCACAAGAGAAATCAGTGGAAAAAGGCTGCCAAATTCCGATATTCTTGTTCTTTTCGGTATGCTCATTATTTATTTCACTTGACACAACATATTCAGTAAACATTGATATTGAAAAAAACTGGTATTTTTCTAGGTCAATGCCAGTGGACAATTTTGTGGGGTCGCTGAGATGACAGGCCGGGTAAATTTCACCAAGAACATGGAATTTTGGCAGCAAGACAAGTGGAGTGGCTTCTTCCCTGTAAAGTGGCATATGATAAAAGATGTCTCAAATCCTCAATTTCGACATATAATACTCGAAAACAATGATAACAAGCCTGTAACAAACAGTCGAGACACACAAGAGGTATGCAGTATAATAGCATTACTTTTATTAATTGTTATGTAGGCATATTCTGTCTGTTTTCTGTCAAAATTCTTACATGTTCGTACCTCAATCTCTCTGCCTTTAGGATTAGGGCATTAGCAGTTCATATGTATCACCAAAAGTAAGGTGGCTTTTATGAATCAATTTCCCTTCGAAAATTCTACGCTCTGTTCATTTTGTTATTTTGATGTATCTTTCTATTTTATTTTTTTCATCATGTATAGTACCATTGCCAAGTTTTCTATATTCATTTTTACAGGTGAAATTTGCCCAAGGTTCTGAAATGTTAAGCATTTTCAAGAGTTTCTCATCTAAGACTTCCATACTCGATGACTTCGGCTTTTACGAAAATCGTCAGAAAGTAATGCAAGAGAAAAGGGGCAAAGTTCCTGCTCCTCCAGTGAATATTCTGGTACCACAAATCCTAACTTATTGCCATTGTTCATTTATGACATACCATTAACAGTCTCTGCACCCAGTAATATGTTTTTTTTCATTTTCGTGGATGAACGTCTTGCATCTTTGTTTCAGTATTCCTTTTATTAGGCTAAACTTTAGTTTGTTAAGACTTAACAGATATGCCAATTACTCACACATGTTTTATGGAATGTAAAGTTTTTCAACAATTTCAATGCTTTTGGCATGTTGTAATGGTTTTCCGCCTATGGTAAACGATTGATTCTAACAATTATGAAATGATGCAGCATTCTGTGTTTTTTCTTTTATCTAGGTAAAAGCAGACAAGTCCATGCAAACTACGAATGGAGATTTGAAAACAATTATTTCTGGTATGGAGGCCGTAGAATTGAGCCCTACTCTTCTTAACAAGAATGAGTCCCTGGTAGCTGCGGCGCAGTGAACTGAAGGTCTTCGACTATGAGCATTGATGTATTTTGGTTTGCCAGTTTGGGTGCTTGAATCAAAGGTTCGGCTACTAACCACCATATGCATCATTTTATTTCTTAGTCATTTGATATCACTAATTTTTGTTTCATCAACATGACACATCAGAACCTCAGCGGAATACTCCAGGAGCACTTGACAATGATTGGGGTGAAATGCCATATTCCAAGTTGGGTTGCTATGTTATGTAGGGTTGATGGTGACTTCGTGATCTTACTTTCTACTCAAGTTGTTGCTTATTTATTCTCAATTTATCCTGTTTAGGTGGGTGAGTTTTTGGTGGGATGTTTGTTGATGTAGCATGGTGGTCTATGTTCTTAAGTAGGTTGTTCTGGATTTGCTTCCAAGTTGTTGGTTTGTTCAATTTGGACTTGGTGACTTGATTGAAGCCTGAAGTCCTTGTCTAACATGTTTTCAAACTTAAAAATATTAAAAAAAGGGAAAAAAGAAGGCAAAGAAGTGGTTGCCGTGTCAATATGGTAATGGTATGCTTGCTTTCTATAGAATCTCTTTTGGACAATGATTATGGTGCGCAATTGTTCTCTTTGGCCATCCTTAACGGATGGCCTTTCGGGGTCGGGTCTCGACCCCAGGTCCCTTAATGGGTGGCGGCCCAGGTCGGGTTGCGACCTCGGTCGGAGAATCGATCTAAGTTCTGACCTGAGTTGGCCATGTGGCCAATCTGGGTTGGTCCAATTTTTTTTTTTTTTTTAAAATAAAGATTAAAAATTAGTTTTTTTATTTGTTAAATAATATTTAATTGATATGTATATGTTTTTATATAATTAGAATTAATTTCTGAAAATTAAAATAAACGAAAATAATTAATCAAAATTAGTAAAATAAATGTAAGTAATTAAATAAAATTACCTATCAAAATATAATACTTGAATTTACCGTGCACCCAAAAACTAATTGGTAACCCAGAAAATCAGTAGAGAATTACCGATAAATCTCAAATCAAAAAAATCTTGAAGGGACGTTACCCATTGTCACCCCCGCCACCTCACCGGCGATGTGGAACGTCGTTTGCTCACTGGTGAGCGAGACTCCGACCGACCTGTTGGAGTGACCATTATTAAAAAAAAATTTGGAATTTTTGGGCCATTAGCATAATTTAATTAGATTAAGTTGCTGTAGAAATAATTTATTTAGTAGTTTATGTGTTTTTGTGATAAAATAGAAAATGAGGTAAAAAAAATTTATGTGGATGGGAGATAGTGTTGAAAGTGAGGTTGGAGTTAAGAAGTGAAATATTGGTTGTGTTGGGTGGTGGGTTGTATAATTTTTTTTACTGATGTGGTGGAAAGAGAAATTGAGTTGGAAGAAAAAATAAGGTTGAGATTAACAATGCTCTTATACCTCTTATTGTCGTATGTTTTCCTACGTGCAATTTGTGGTTGGAAGCTTGGAGGGCGCTTGGCAGCTGAGTGATCCGAAAAATCACATCGTGTGGTGTCCGACTCGACAGCGGACCAATAAAAATTCGTTTAATCTTGACGTGATTTTTGTAATGGGATAATAGATATTAGTATTAAATATTCTCAAAGGAATTTCTTTATTTTACTTGCAATATAAGCGATCCAAGAAGCAAACAACATAAAATAAGCTTCATATCAAAACAAATTACAATTTTAAAACATCCTCCTTAACTTCAACGCTCGAATGAGCCAGAACGTAAAATAATTAGATATTTTACTGAAGCGCTTCAATATTTGACTTCTTGAATGGTTTTCGTTTTTTGCAAATCAAGCCTTGTTTTTCTTTTTCAAGTAAAAAACACATAAAACTAGTCGCTTGTCAAAAAAGGTTTCGACCAATAAAAACTAGAAAAAGTGTAACTGTGTAAGAGTAAAACCTTTATATTCATTGGTATATTTAGAATTCTGTTGTTTTGAATTGTCACGTAAACCAAATAAAATCCAAAATAAAATCTTTGACGGCGATTCCACCCAAATAATTTCCTTTTCTTCATGTGTATATTTCTCTTTATTTATATACCTGTTGGGCCCAACACTCCACCCAAATAATACCCAACGTGGCAAGGCAGCGACGCGTCCATTTGGGAAAAATTCTACTTCACCTCCTACGAAAACTTTCCCGGCAGATCTCCATCTCGTATATAAACCCCACCCGACCCGATCCCTTTTTCTCTCTACGACGACTGCCGAAAGGTTTTGGCCCTTCTTCAAGGTAAATTAGGGTTTATACTTCGCCACTCCTATTACTTCCGTTAAATCCGTCGATTTCACTGCTCGTGATTTGGACTCCTAAAATTGTTATTTCGTAGAGCGCTTTCGTGATTGGTTATCTTAGTTTGCCAGATTTTGGTTTGGTGATTTCGTTTGGATTTGATTATAGTGAGAGTGATTTGTGTGCAGAAATGTGTGTAACTGAATATGCTTCTATTTGGTGCCGTTTAGAAGTGATGTGGTTGTTAGTTGTAAGTACGTAACTTAACACGCCGGTTGGTTAGGATCAGGGAAATTGCAGTTGGTGTTTCGGTTTTGATGGTGGTCGGTCTGGAACTAGTACATATTGGCGTGTTTTCGGATCTTGTGATTTTGCTTTAGATGGGATAACGTTGCTTTTACGGATACATGTGGATTACGATCAAACACGAGCAATGGTGAGAATGAGTGTGCTTGATGGTATGCCTGGTGTGTTGTTAGTAGTAACATGTTATTCATTTGTGTACTTAACTTAATTGTATTCATGAGTGGTTGTGTTTGCTTCTCTATTTCATTTTAAGAGAAACTAGAAGTAGGATAGATGTGAAGAAAGCTAAATTGTGAATAGATTTGGACAGGGCATTTGGAATTTGTTGTGTTTTTTGCAATATCCAAGTTAAAAACAACTGTCAGGCAGGCCCATCAATCACTGCACAATTTAACAAATTGCTTCGATTTTTTTCATTCCTCTTTAGGAAGTCAGTGTGCAATTCTCTTCAAATGTGTCATCGTAACTCAGAGGGTGGAAATGGTTGAATTCATTATTATTGTTTCTCTATCTTTCACCAACTTCCATGCACTCCATCTCCACTTATGTTAGCTTTTGGAAGTTATGTTGCTTATTGTTTGTTGCCATAGTTGTATCTTGCACTTTTATAGACAAAGTGACCATAAAGTTTCTTATTGCTGCATAACCTAATCACCATATAAACCGATAAAAAACCTAATCACTAGATAAGACCATGAGGGTACTCAATGACTTGTGAATCTAGCATGGTACTTTAAATTTGACTCTTCAAGATTGTCTAATGGCATTGACGACCTTTTTTGGCTAACTAGAATACAAATGAATCTTATGCAGCCAAATACTTGCCTATGTTGTTGTTTTGTTCTTATATTCCTTGTTTAATCCTCTTGAAGTCAAATTCTATAAAATTATAGTCTCGCTTCAATGCCTTGGAAGGGGACAGTTGATAGCTGTATAAATTAATGAAGATGATTTTAACATATATTCTTAGAGTGCAAATCTTCTACCATCTTGCATCAGTAGCACAATCTCATGGAACTAAGGCAAGCTGGATTATAGGGATTACTAAACCTACAGTTATCATTGATCACGCACTATCTGGCTTTTCCAGAGTATGATTTCTAAATAATTTCTTATTCAGAACCTAACCTTGTACTGTAATTTTTTACTGGTCCTTACACCTGAGCAAGTTATTTACCCATTTTATTTTGGTGGTTGCTCTTCAACTTGAGTCTTACGCTTCGATGGTAGTAAAGGAATTTGCATGTTCTGCTCACGGTTTCCATCATGCTAGTTCACAACCCCAACTAATGACTTTGTGTTGACTAAAATTCATTTTCTTTTGTCAATGAAATTCTCAGTCATGTTATTTAATATTCTTCTTATATGATGTATCACTTCTGTGGAGTCCAGGATTAAGCTAATGTAGCTCTTTAGTTTTTTTCCCAGCCGTCATTCAATTAATTCTTCGTTACTTTGTTTTCAAATTCTTGTTTAAAAGGACCTGCTTTGGTTGGTAACAGTGGAAAATCAAAGAGGTCAGTTAGTGCCATTCGCTGGGATTATTTACAAATTTTACCATCATATTTCATTTGGTCATGAATTAACCATCATCACACTTTACTTTCTGTAGATCATGGTCTCTTTAATTAGCTGTCTTGAACTCTTTTTCTGACAAGATTTAGGAATTTGTTCACAATCTTTTCCTTGTTTGAGTTGTTTTATTGAACCGTATTATATTCCATAAAATAAAATATGATCGGTAATTTATGTATTTAGTTTGTATGATGCAAGTTCTGCTATTTTCTGATCAATGACAATTACGGAGTCTCATATTCTTTTGGAAATACCTGTTCCATTTTCGTTGAAGTTGCAAACTTTCTGACATGAAGTTACAATTTCTTTCGGCTCACGATGAGGCTAAGTGTGCAAATTCCTCCATTGTCGCCGTTTTGAATCAACGCAAAATTTACGATTTTACTGGAGGCATCTCAAATCAGATCCAGTTGTTTGACTCTTTCTTTTCTTATGTAGTATTCTATTTTGAGCCAGTGAAGAAAATATGGGGGGATACAGAATCATGTTGACTGATGAACCCGTTGTAGTAGATGTGGATCAGATCTCTGGCAGTTTTTGATGACATGTTCCCACATGCATAGGCGCCATGCATATCATACTCCTTGCTCTTATCATATCCTATTCATGGTAATAATTCCATCTACTCTCTTTTCTTATTCCATGCATGCTATTATCCAATCACTACAAGACCATTTTCCTATTTAAGTGTGATGTCCCTCTTGTTATAATAGAAAACCCAGATCATCGGATTGCAAAACGTTGCCAAGTTTGTGAATACCATTTAAATATATTCTCGGGCGGGGTAAGGACTAGTAATTAAACCATCTGTTGATCGGATACACTTTTTAGGATCGTGATTCTTATTTGAAAGGATAAGACAAATGGGATGCTCAACTCGTAAAGAAAATATATATTGAAAGATCTTGAATTAAGGACAGGTTTTCAATTTTAAAAGCTGGATTCACTTAAATTGAGGGAAAGATATCGAAATGGGCTTCCGAACTCTGATCATATGAAAGCTTACACGAATCAGAGGGGATCTGACAGATGTCGAGAGCATCTAAATGCTGTTAATTTTTAACATATTTTGTTTATGTCAACAGAAATATCCAAGTAGTTGAAATCTAGCAACCATTTCTAACTTGCATGGTCCAATTTAGCAATTTTCTGCTGTACATCAATACTTAAGGAAAATGATTTATAGACTCATTTTAAAATGACTTTTAAGATGTTGTGACGTAGAGGGACATGATTCCTTTATGAGTGTTGTCAACGTGGAGCTATTTTGTGTTTCCAGTGCATGATAGTTTGTGTTTCCAATGCTCGCGAGAGACAGTTGTGTCCGTTGATGACAAATTTGTGTCCCACGCGGACAAATATGTATCCCTCTAGGGAGAGGTGTGTCCTACCCGGGATAGATGTGCATCCTGACACAACTAGTCTTGCATTGGAAGCACAAAATAACTCATCGTTGGAAGTAAGACAGATGTGTGTCCCGTATAGGACAGACGTGTCTCGTGTGAGACAAATGTTTGTTCTCTCGGAATACAAAATTTGTTTTGCATAGAAATCATATTTTTAAATAATAAAATAAAACGCAAATGATAACATGGATAATAACTGGGAGCATGTAGGATGCGTGACGTCCATGCATCAGGAATTCAGGACTCATGCTTGAATTATAATTGAATTTTCATTTTCTACTTAAACGTAATTCACAAATGAAAGTAGATTAGTAGAAGCAATTCAATCAACACCATTAAAGCATTTGTGAACAGTTGACACTTCCAACTGTTCAACACAACTTAGGCTTCAAGCTCGTGGATTGGAAGCTCTGTAGAGTGTGCACTGTAGCGACCTCACAAAGCTAATAAAGTTTATTGTTGGGAAATTAATCCAAGATCATGCCGTTTGGATTGGCTAAGAAGAATAGAACCATAAAGGAAGATTACGAAATACGAACTAACGACATAACGTGGTTCGACAGATCTTTCAACTTTAGCAACTTAGCTCACACCCCCTTTCTCAATCTCAACTTGAATATCTGTGCATGGGGCCATCAGTTGGTATTGACTTTGCTTCAAACCTCTCATTTTTCCTAGTCTTGTACTCCTCTCACAATCTTGCAACCTGTGATACACTTCCTATTAAGTAGGGAGTATTTTTGCATCTAGGTGTTTTCAACTTACAGCCGTCTTCTTTTTATATCCTTCTCGTGAAACCTCGATGTAACGCCGTTCATGTTTACCCGTAGGTTTTAGGTTAAACAGGTGCCTATTTCTCTTTTAACCCTTTGGTCTTTTTGCTTGGATCAATCGACCATTCAACTGTTTTAGCTTTGCTTTGGGTGACCATTGTCGACAATACGCTTAGAGCACCCCTTACGAGACCTTTTTCTCGTTCGTGGATGACCGGTCATGGATGACCTGGGCATCACACCCTTAACCCCAGGTCATCCGAGGTCGTGGATGACTGGGTCGACGACCCGATCGTCCATTATTTTATTATTTTTTGATTTTTTTTTGTTTTGATTTTTTGAATTTTTTGTTTGAGTTTTTTTTAATTTTTTTTGAAAATACGTTTTATAATTGTTTTGATTTTATAGATTTTTTTAAATTTTTTTAAATTTTTTACCAAGATAGATCCCGGAATGATGTGGATGAGAGAGAAAAGTTATTGTGGGTTGTGTTGGGTTGTGGTTAAGAGGTGAATAACGTAGGAAAGAGAAAAAAGTGGGTTGAGGAAAGAGAAAGTTGTTGTGGAAGAGAGAGAGCTGATTTTGAAGAGAGTGAGAGCTGATGATCAGGTCGTCCAGGTCATGGTTAGTGATGACCTTACGACCATGAGCATCTACGTAGTTGGGTCCTACGAACAATACAGAGCAATATACCTCGTGACAAAACATAGCCTACACCAGTGGTTCGGTTGTCGGAGTGTGTTAGAATCACTTGTCAAGCAATTAAGACCATCCACCACGGGGAGATCATCCGCAGATGACCTCCCCATAGGTTGGTCATTCCCGTGGCCGACCTGGTCATGGGGAGGATGACCCGGTCATCCATCGACTGAGTCATCGACCAGGTCGTTGGAGCGACTTGGTCATGGGTAGATCGGTCGGTGGGTTTGTTTTTTTAAATGTTTTGTTTATATTTTGTTTGTTTTAAATTATTTTTTTTAAAATTATGTTTTATAATTGTTTATATATATTTTTTAAATTATTTTTTTAGTTATTTGTAAAACCTACCTCCAAATGATAAAAATTAAAAAAAATTGAAAACAATATTGAAAAGTTGGGTCGATTTAGGAAAAAAATAATTAAAAAATTTGGAAAATAAAAAGTAATTGGAAAACATATTTTAAGAAAATAAGATCTAAAAAACAGATTAAAAATGATAAAAAAATAACAATACAAGATTTATTGATATTTGTTATAATAATTAGGGATTTATACAAGATAAATAGTTAGGATTTTTATTACGAAATTTATACCGAAACACACCAATTTTTCAAAAATATGAAACATTGTACTAAATTTAAAGTAGAAAATAACAATTAAACCGAAATAACAACAATCGAAACTAATCATGAAAATAGAGAATATAAGTCTTAAACTGAAATAAAAACCGCAACTACAAACAAATGTGGCAAGTGTCTGTTTCCTCACTATTCTCGTCATTTGGGGTAGTTGTATCCTCGTTCCTATTGGATTGATTACTGAGCAGTGAATTAGGTATACGTCTCGGTGGTTATTGTTGGGAATACCCCAAGTTCTGAAGTGGTGGTTGTTTCTTGGAGTATAAAACCAAATTGTTGGGAATACCCCAAGTACAAACAAATGTGGCAAGTGCTAAAACCCCATTAAGTTCAAATTTTGTTGGAAATAAATCCAAAATTTGAAATAGGCAAAATCGGGTAGAAGTTCGGTAATCCGTTGAGGTTCGGTCGACCGAAGGATCTATGGATCAGTCAACCGAACGTGGAACGGATAATCGTAATTGATTGACCGAACTTGACCAAAGTGCCTGGAGCTTTGGTACGGTGTACCGAACCAGAAACGGTCGACCGAACAATGTCAAGTTCCGATATTTTCGGTTAACCGAATAGCACTCGGTCTTACACGTGAATGGGTCCGATCGGTTAAGGAGAAGTTTTCCCCTTAAGATTCGGTCATCCGTCACGTACTCGGTTAAACGATCGTGACAAATTCGGTTAACCGAGTGGGACTCGGTAAACCGAACAGCGGTCGATTTTCTGCCTTTGATTATTAAGAGATTAATTTGATCGATGGTTGGATTAGCTCCAAATTTGGTCAAACGTTTTTTGGGTGCATATAATGCATTATGGAATTAATTTGTGAGAGAAATTGTCATAAAACCGTGGCTTAAGAATAGCCATGATTAAGAGTAAGATTGGAACCTATAAATAGGCCATTATTCTCCCTAATTGTGACACACAATTCAATAATTATTTTCTCTCTTAATTCACCACAAAAACCCACGAAAATTCTCTTAGTTTTCTAAGTCTTTGGAAGGAGAAATCTCAGAGGCTAAGGAAGGGGTTTGTAGCTAGATTCTAAGCTTGTTTGGAGATCGATTGGCTAACTCCTTTCTCTCCAACCTTGTTTAGGGTTTCGGTGAACACTCGGAGGCATCCGGCGCGACGAGAAGCATCCCCAACGTCTCCGAATCTTCAAGAAGTTTTTGAGAACTTCTAGGTATGAATTTCGGAGCTCTTGTTTGTTTTAATAGAGTTTTGAAACTAGATGTTAAAACAAACCGATGCATGCATGAAATAAATCAAAGAAAATTGTAATTGATCCTTATTATACATAAAAATTTCGAAAATATATATGTATAATTAAACATGAAATCCTACATGTATAGTATTTTTTGGACGTAGAAATAAACTTGGTTGGGGGATTTCAGGTTGGGGGTTGTGGATGCCCTTAGAAGAGAACTGATGTGGATGAGAGAGAGTAGAGAGAGAAAGCCCATGACTAAGTCATGGAGGTCATGGTTACGGATTGTCTTAATGCATATTCTAAATCCATCTTGTTTAAGAAAAAGTTTCCCAAGCAAACCCAATATCTAGCATTATTTAGGGGAGATCAAACCAGCTATATAAGACCACAAGCCCACGCATTCTCATATTTCTCACATTTATTATCTGTTTTTAATAATCATTTACGAGTTTACGTTTTTTAAGTACAGAATGCATCCCTTTTTTGTACAGAAAATATGTACCACTCACCCATCGCTCACGTTTCGTTTCGTTTTGCTCCTTATCCATTATGGTCTTTCCAATTCCAAGCCCAATTCGTTGGCCATATTCTCCAACCATCGCCTCTACCGAAAAAAACCCAATAAATACAATTTCTTGTAACTTGTGACCTCCCTTCGCCAGTAATAATCAGATTTCTTTTTCCTCCCTTCTCAAACCGAAACCCCAATCCTTCCCACTAACACCCCCGCCTCGCCCACTAATTACAGATTCCACCCATGCTCCCTCTCGAGGGCAGTCTCGGTAATTCCTCTGGAAATGCGGGGCAGTTCGGGTATTTCACGCAAGAGGAGCCGCTCCTATTTCTACTCCTCGTTCGAAGCTCTCTCTCTTCTCCTCTGCAGCTTCTCACCCATCCGCCCTCGCCGATTTGGATTCCGATTTCTCTCCGGCGACGTTTTGTTATTTTCTCGTTTTGATTTTACTTTCTCGCGCGATCTCGTGGGCGAGAGCGCATCGGCCCAGCCATTGACGCCGGGATTGCCGATGCTGGGTTTGGTTTGGTGTAGACGGAGAAGTTGAAGAGAACAGAATCCGATTTGAACATGATGAGGTTCGTGGGAATCTCGAAGACGAACCCAGTCCCTCTCTCCCTCTTTCTCGAGCCTTTCTGTTTTCTGCTGTGTTTACGTTTGTTTTGTTTTGGGTGGGTTTGGTTTTCCTAATTTGGATCTTCGATTTGTGTCCTTTTGGTTTTTGTTTTGGTTGGGTTTGTCCTCGGATTTGGTTTGATCAGTGGGTTTGCTTTCTCTTCTCCTCGAACCCAACTACTCTAACCTTATCTCGTGGGTTTTCCTCTGTTTTTTTTGAGTTCGTGCTGGGTTTCCTTTCCTGGAATCCGGATTTGAGTCTGAGAGAACCGGTTTCGGAGTATTTGCTTTTCCGGTGATCCTCTTATCAGGCTCGAGTAATTGTCTTGGGGTGTTCTCTATTTGTAAGCTTGGTTTTGAGTTTCCGGTGATCATCATTCATGCTTGGAGAAAGCAGTTTTGGAGTATTTTGCTGTTCCGGTGATCCTCATTCGGGGCTCGGAAAAGCTGTTTTGTCGGAATCCAGATTTCAGCTTGGAAAAAACAGTTTTGGTGTGTTTGAAGAGACTGTTGTGGGGTGTTCTCTGTTTCCCGCTGTCCAGATTGAAACTTGGAAATAGTAATTTTGGAGTATTTTGGCTCTCCGGCCGTCCTCAATCCGTGTTTTTTGTTTTTCAGAATCTAGATTTAAGCTTCAGAAAAAGCAGTTTTGGAACGAGGAAACTGTTTTGTGGTGTTTTGTTTTCTCAGGATCCAGATTTAAGCTTGGAAAAAATAGTTCTGGAGTTTCTGGTGTTTCCGGGAATCCTGATTGAGGCCGTAAGAGAAACTGTTTTTCTGCTTGAGATTTTACTCCTTGTTTCTTCAATTCTTTTGGACGGAGCCGGAGAAGATGTTTCTCTTAAAATTTTATCTTATTTCGATGGATTCCAAACCTTATCCGAAGGTTTCCCTCTTTCTCCCCAATTTTCCTCCAATCTGACCAAACTCAATTTTTCCTTATTCGTTGTTTTTAACGTCAACCCACCAATTCCATTTTCATTTTTAGCAGCCTCAGATCTGACTCCGATGAAACTGTTTGATTATATTAATGAAATTTTCTCCACTGACCAAATTCTGAAAATTTCCTCTGTTTTTCCTCCACAGATACCAGAGACTAAGCCCAGAATGCCTCCCTCTCCCTAACGGCCGAAAGCCCAACCTCCGGACCTGCAAAGACGACACCAACCACCACCACCACGACAACTCCCATCGGGTCCCGACCTTCCCATCCCTGGACCCCAACAAGCCCCCACGCGTCCGATCCGCCGCCTCCACCAGCCCCGACCACCACTTTCCCCCTTCTCCTCTCTCCACCTCCGACATCAACGGCGTCGGAGGCGACGTCCTCCTCCAGTGGGGCCACCGCAAACGCAGCCGCGGCTCGCGTGCCGATGGGAAGGTCCAACGTCCCCCCGCCAAGATCCAACGGCGCTCCATCACCGGCTTGGATAAGTCCTCCATGGCCCCGCCGTCCGTTTCCGGGTACAGTCGGGGGTCCAACTTGCGGCCTTGCTCGCTTCCTCGCGACTCCATTTCCGGTCTCAACAGGTAAAAAAATAACAAAAAAAACTCCACTCTGTTATCCTCTGTAGCTTTTCTCTTCTTTTTTCCCTCTTCCAGTCGGTTTTGCCCTTCGCGTTTTTCCTTTGGTTGGGATATTTTGTGTGAAGTCAGTTTTGCCCTTCGATGTTCTTTTTCTGTTGCTTCGGTGGTCGATGTGGTTTCTTGCTGTGCACATTTGGCGTGAATTTTTTTATAAATATTTGTTGTCTTAAAGTCTTCAACTCTGGAAATTTCTGACGTATTTTGTCCGGGATTCCTGTGCCCCTGAGCGGTGACCCGGCTTATTTGTAGTGTGGTTCTTTTGCGATCTGGGTTGGCGATTTACCTTTTTTTGTTGGTTGGGTCATGGGTGTGGATCGGGTTGCTAGATCTGTTTGGTAGCTTTATTATTTTTCTGTTTTTAATTTTTTTATTGCTGTTTTTTAGATTATTTATCATTATGTTGTTTATGGTCAAAATATGCAAATTTACGTTCTGTTGGTTTTTAAAGTTAGTAGTTTTTTTTTCTTTCTCCAGATCTTTTTCTGGCTTTGTGATAGAGCCCACCTATACCACCTCTATTACAATTTTCAACACACCGCCATCTCTGGTTAGTTGGGAATCATCACCTTTTTATTTATGTTACGGATAACATAATATCCCCATCTGTGATCTACATAAAAACACAGCAGTTAGGGAACCAGACCGTCAATAATCTGCTGATCTTTGTTTTATTTGTTGGTTGGTTGTTGTGTTTTTTTTATTTGTATTTTTTGTAGGTATTTGAAGGATGCCCATTACCTTCTTGGTCTGGTAAATGAGGTGTAATACTGGGGGGTTTTCCATTCCGTTTTTGTCTTCCTTTTGCTTAGGGAATTCTACTTGCTACAAATACCACACGTATGCCACTTATGACTTTATTAAACTTAGGTGGTATTATTAAAGCCACAGTCTTCTCCTCTGGGTCTTCTGCTCCATGCCCAAAACACCAAACCACCATCCACTGCCAGTAAAAATCTCATATTTTTCCATGATTAGGAACCTGGAGGAGCGATCCGCCGGATTTCTACGGCCCGAGAAGCGCCACCATCCTCTGCTACCAGCGGAGAAGATCCACAAGACCTTCACAACAGCCTATGGTCTCTCATCAGATTCCATGAACCACCAATCATCCACACCTTCCTCCGAGAAGGACGCAAACGGCACCACCACCGCCTTGGCAACAGCCGAAAAGCTCAATCGGGATCACTTTGAGTGGCCCAGGATCTATGTGTCCCTGACAAGGAAGGAGAAGGAAGAAGACTTTCTAGCTATCAAAGGCACCAAGCTTCCACAGAGACCCAAGAAAAGAGCCAAAAACGTAGACAAAACTCTTCAGGTATAATATGCCCCATCATACTTGTATTATCATACTTTTCCCCCCTGATGTGGGCTTTTTATGGGCCAAATATTTAGAAACGAATCTTTCAGATGTAATCATGCTTATTTCTAATTGAGTTTTTCTGTTATATTCAAAAATAACTTATAGTCTACCATGTTCTCACCACTAACCAACAACACAACATTTATTTTTCTTGCAGTACTGTTTCCCAGGGCTATGGCTCTCTGAATTGACGAGAGGACGGTATGAAGTGAGAGAGAAGAAATGCGCGAAGAAGGTAATGCGCACGTTACCCCCCATATTTCTATATATTTCTTATTGTTATTTTCACAATCGTTTTCTATTCTACTGTCAATCTCTTGAATTTTGCACAAAAGAAAAAGAATTTGCTCTATGGAGTTTGTTTTCAGCGTGTGGGCCCATTTATTTTGGACAGGTGAGAAGAGAGAAACTGTGTCAATCACATTATATCTCTACCGTCTGCTATAGATTTGAGCATTCCATGCGTGGGTCCAAGTTTGGTGCCTCATTTCTAATGCCCTTTCTTCAGATCTTGATTTCTTTTTTTATCTTTTGATTTGTATTTAAATATTTTTTAAAGCAATTTGTGGTAGTGCGGGGTGCGGCTCCCCTCCAAATGTATTCTATTCATTCCTCATGAAGCTCATCTCTGTATACTATATTGGCGTACTTTTTAGGAAAAAAATTAAATGAAAAGCATGAATATTGCCACTGTCGACCTATATTTTCCATTAACTAATGTATCTATTATTAATGTCAATTTGCAGAAAAAGAGAGGGTTGAAGGGCATGGAGAGCCTGGACAGCGATTCCGAGTGAAAAAGAACCCATCATGGCATAAAGAAGATAAAGAGATAAAGTGTAGAGGGAGAATGGAGGTAGATCTCGTTGGGTTGCAATGGCTTGTTGGGTTTTTCTTTTTGGGGAAAGTTAAAGTGTATCACTGTTGCTTGAGGGTTTCTGGGTCTTTTTCTTGTTTTTGTTCATTCATCTCTCTCGATGGGCTTCCGATTGGGCTTCGTTAGGCTTGTGTAAATTTCTGTTCCTCCCTCTCTCCCTCGCCATGGTGCTAATTTATCAGCTTCTTTTTGTAGAGAAATGGTTGTTTTGACTAATTAATCAGTGTAATTGTTCTTTCTCATTGTTGTCTTGACTCTGGATACTTTTTTTTTTTTAACAATCAAATTCTTTCCCTCCCCGATTCCTTCCAGTGAAATCTTAGGGAATAAATTACTGTAGCTTTTATGGATACTTTTCCTTGAAGATTTTGACGGCAAGATTCCGATAAGGAGATAAGCATAAACTGGATCATGCCCTGAATCAATGTGAAACTGTACTATTTACAGTTTTTTCTAACTGGTTCGCCTTGAATCAATGTGAAACTGTACTATCTGAATATATATTTTCTTCTCTAACGTGCTGGTTGCTGACGAACATTGCGTGATGTCCTGATTTCCTTTTGATATGGTTAATTTGAAAATTAGCCACATTACCTGAATTATTCTTGGCTGATCCTTTTGGACTTGTTGGTACGGTTTGAAATCTTGAACTGTTTTTTTGCACATAAATTATTAACTCAGATGCCAAAAGTAAAATTGATCGCTCTTGTGATTATAATTGAGTGTGCTTTGTATGATTCGTCCGATTCCCGAGTGACCGCGACATGTTAGGGTGATCTATTTAATTAAGAACAGGAATTTTGTACAAATAAGTAAACTAGAAGGACTGACGTGCAAAGTCAAACAAATGATGAAGTCCTCCTCAGCTGCCGCTTGCCAGGTTCAATCCCTCTCCCTTAAAATATCTCAACTCAAAAAAAAGAAAAAAAAGACACATCTCCCCAAACCTAACCCTAACCCTAACACCACCACCAACCGTGTCGGCGGAGGCCAAAACCCTAAACTTTTCTCCCTTTTAACCGCAAAACCGTCCGATTTGATGATTTTGGAAAGAGGAAATGATGGTTAAAGTAAAAGGTCTGAGCGGAGACGAGGTTTGGCGGTGAGATGGAAGAAACATGGGAGAGGGCCCCTGCCGTTGCCTGAGTCATGGCATTCGGCACTCGCAACCTCTCCCAAATCAACACTTTGCCCCCCTCCTCAACTTCCATCTTATTGGCCGCTTTCCGTTTCATCTGGAAATCCGGCCTTTCGGGTTTGCGGCATTACAGTTTTACAATTTACATCGTTGCCGCTTCGTCTCCTGCGCTGATTACCCGTTGAAGTCTGATCCTTTTGTTTTACGCAAAATGTTATTCGCTTTGTCGAATCGTTTTAGAATGCTTGTAGTCAGTCGGCAATTTAATTTTAGATGGTTTTGAATTCTTCTTTTTTAGTTCGAGTCAACCATCTTTTGCTTCTTTTTAGCTTTCTATGTTTGATTTTTTTTTGTGCTATTAGGAGAAGTTTTGAAGCTTAACATTCTTTTGAATTGTTGTTGACTTTTTATTTGTTTGAAGACATTTTCGAGCACATTACATCTTCTGTTTCAAGATGGTCATGTTGAGATTCTGATTGCTTGGAAGGAAAAATAGTATAGATAGGTTGTTTTATCCTTCCCAACTTAGCTATCCTCATGTAGTCATGTTTCACATTAATTTGTGTTTTTTTTAAACTTTAGATTACGATGAATAGTGACGAGAGTTCTCAGCTTGCAATCTATAATAATATGTTATCCGTTAGTAACATGGTATTAACTATTGTGATTATCTGTGGTAATTACTCATTATTAGAGGTACATCTAGGTTTTCTCGTGACGACGCATTGAAACTTTTGTCCTGGACCAGTGTAAGCTAGTGTAGTAGTCTATTCTTGTCTGGGCATTCTCAACCCTTAGTCTATGGTAGGGAAAATATTGCCTATTTTTTCTTTAAACATTTATTGTAGTTTTAGTTTCTGCAAATTACATGGCAATGGCATATATAATACAACTAACCTTAATTTTAGTTGTAGTTTCTGCTGCGGTTCTGTTTTCAAATTTCAGTGATTGGTTTCTACAAGCCCTTTTTTTGACATTGAAAATTTGGAGCTCTGGACTATCAAAGATGTGGTCTGGGGGCAGTGCAGAGAACCGGTTAATTTTTTTGCCTTTGAACTCTCGTCCTTGATTGGATGCTACATATTTTGTTTTCTTTGGTAACTTCCTGTTGGAGCGCCAAGTATGTTGGGAGGTGCCCAGTGTTCCTAGTTGCGGCACGGGTGGTGCAAGTTGATGTGGGACAAAAGTTTGGGAGTGGATCTTGTTAACTTTGCGATATGAATTTGTTTCGATAATGATATTTTAGGTTGTGAATCTATTTCAATGTTTTTCAGTTGTAATCTTTACTCTGAGGTAGGTAGGGTATGTAGTCCTATTTGAATGGAGACTATATGAATGAATGACAAGGGTGCATTGGTGGAAGTTGAGTTTTGATTTGTGATTGTTTTGGAACAAGGATGGTATTTACTCTCTGATAAATATGAATGTCAAGGGTGCGTTGTTGGAAGTTGTGTTTTGATTTGTTTCAATGTAGTATACAATTGTAGTTGTAGTCTCTTGACAAAATCTTTATAAAATGGTCACTCAGGAATCAAACTATATGATTTTAAAGTTACAACACAAAAGGTATCTTGTCATAAGTGTTTGTCATTTATGATTTACTCTTCAACGTACGTACATCTTATTTATTATTTGAATAATGGAGGTTAAAACTATCTTTAACTGCGCGTGGAATCTTTGGTTGCGTCATGCATAAGTTCCAAAACGGACCTTCACTTCCTCTGAATAAAACTTAAAGTTAATGGGCCTGGGCTCTTGGTCTGGGAGGGTGATTCTGTCTGATTGCTCAAATACAACTTCCTTTGGACAATCCATCTCAGTGTTGTTGGACCAAATGTAATGAAAGAATTGATTGGCTGGATCATTGTCATTATGACAACCATTTAAAATACTTACAATTTGTTTAAAAATATTATTTGTTCCAATTTTATGTGATTACAATTTTGCATATGTTCTGTTTGCTTATGTTTTACAGTGGCGTATTTAGATTGTGGAGAAGACAATTCACGGTCAAAGCAATTGCTCTAACGTAGAAAAAGATGGAAACTAAAACAGTGGGTACAGTTTTAGTTGGTTTGCAGAAGATGTAATTAAAATGTCCAAGAGAAAACCATTATAGAAGGAAAAAAATCACCAAAAATCCTGGTACTCCTTTTTGAGTTCGGTGATAGATTTTCTATTTCATGACTGTTTATTTATTTATTTAGATTGTTGTTGATATGCATATCTTGCAGATAAAAAGCAAGACGTCCGAAAATGGTGATTGCTCTCTTGGACTCACAATCTTCCATTAGACAGGGATTTTCTTAAAACTTCATTTCTCAGATTAATATTCCTTGTTGCTATTTTGATACATAGTCATACTTGTTTATCCATGCATAGAAGATCCAAAGAGTTGGGATTCACTCCCCGTTAACCGCACAAAATGCCAAGAAAGCTAGTTGCCAATAAATATAGGAAATTACTATTTGCCGCGTAAATTATTGAAATCGTTCGCGTCAATTACCATTTTGTCATTCACATTTCATTTAATGCACATTTCGTCACGTCTCTTAAAATAAGGATTTTTTCTCAGTTTTCCTCACTATACCAGTACCAACACCAATGAAATGTCTGACGAAGCGTCTGAATCCGGCGGGGTTAGTTACCATTAGTTTTTTCGACCGAGACGTCTGGAAAAAAATTCTCCCACAAACGCAGATATCAACGGTATGTCAATGTCAGTGACCATGCTTCAAAACAAGTGACCTAATCTGCTAGCAACAATAGTCTCTGTGATATTGACACTCAAAACTGACCCCTAACTCTACAGTGTAATACAGGTTTTATTTCGATTATGTCATTTCAGAACCTTCCGATCCCCGTCTGCCCAAATGTGTCTAACGATGTGACAGCCAAAACTATGAATTACGCTCTCATCTATAGGACCATCAGACATCATATCAGTGACGATCCAAGAATCATCATCAACCATCTTCTTTTTGTGAGTTCGGGGTATTTACAGTGGACGAACTGAAATCGTCAGTCACAAACCTACCACCTCTACCCTCACGAACTACATACTCACAAGTAGAACTACCACGTCGCTCATGTCCTCTACCATACGCCTCCTCTCACTCGAACTCCAACCCATACCGCCCATCATCGTTACTCTCCTCATCGTCACCCTCCACCTCATCGAAAACGTCTTCATCATCAAACGTGTCATTACTGTAGGATCGTGAATCCAGCTTAGTTCTAATTACTTTTAAGCTAATTACCTACTTGTTTAAGCAAACAATGAATGCACAACGAAATTAAAAACAAACAAGCAAGTAAAGAAGAAATAAGGCAAACCACAATGGAGATGGAGATTTTAAAGAGGTTCGGCACCCCACCCGGGTCCTAGTCCTCTTTTGCAAGCTTCGCTCGGATCACCGAGCTCCGCTCACAACTTCACTAACCACTCCCTGTTCCTGGCTGGGAGAGAACGCATTTACAACACAAGCACCACGAACACCCTCGCTTGCTTGACTTTTTTCCTCTCACAATCCGAGAGGGAACACTTCGGGCTTTCACCGAAATCTTTGCTTTCTTTGACAAAGTGATGAGCAAGACAACACTCTAAACTTGAGCACACTTGAGTAGGATATGGAATTGATTACTAAGTGTGGAATGTTTGAGCTTTTGAGTGTGTGTAGTTTTCTCTCTAAGGTAGTGGACAATATAGAGTGAGATGGTTGTGTAAAATAGTGTTGGACAACTCTATTTATAAGTTCTTAAGGTGTTATATCCATTTGGGACAAGTTTGGTAAGAGTTTGTGTAAGAAACACAAAATAGTAAAGTGCATGTCACATTTCAGAGCAAAAACGATCGACCAAATCGGACAAGTCGGTCGACCGGTTGGTCAATTTTAACTTAGGTACACTTAAGTTAATGGTCGAACACTGAATAAGATTCGATCGACCAAAAATTAACAGGTTCTACGGGGTTGACGAAAATGATCAAGTTCAGTTGACCGAACCAAAGTCTTAGGTCGACCGGAAACTTATAGGCAGTTGCACAATTTGGAGACAATTAAGTTCGGTCGACTAATTGACAATTTGTATTTTGGAGTATTTGTTAATAATTCGAATACGACCGTTGATATAATACGACAACCCTAACGGTCAGAAAACTATGTTGATTCGGGATAATTGTGGGATAATTGATTACTCGGTCAACCGAAAGGCTTGAGTCGGTCGACCGAATGTGGGCAGACAGTTCTGGTTTAGTTTTAGTATTTTCCGGTCTAAGTTTGGGTGATCTATTGAACTCCAATTGATGTAAAATTTTGTGTGTGACTTCTATAGTGAAACTAGTATGTGTTTGAGTTGATTTTAGCTCAAGTATGCTCAATTACACAATGTTCCTAAGACTCAGAAGAAATGCAAATTACATGTTTTCAAATGAGCTTGATTACATATCTTGACTTGAATACTTTGTTCCTTGAGTCTTGATCACCTGTAGAAGTTAACACAATACAATATATATGCAATGTAACATGTGTGCTACTCTACATTGATTACAATTAAGATTATGTTGATTAAATCATCAAAACATAGATTAAAGCCAAAAAACCAACAATTACGTGTCTGATGATGACGTAAACTTTTCATCTCCCTCCTAACCGAAGCAGATATACCCCGTCTACGTGGATGACGATGAGCTGAATTTTCTTCATAAACATGTACAAAGTGTAAGGGTACTGATTTTCTTTTTCCTACCCGGTAATTCGATGACTATTATTTAAATTTTAGAAATAAAATTTCGTTAAATGAATTTAAGTTACTAAATTTACAAAGTTATTAATTATTATTTACTAATTATCAATTGTTACTAATTAATAATCAATTTAAAGATAAGGTGGAGGGATTTTTAGTTAATTAGTTGGATTTGATTTTTGTGTAATTAATAAATTTTGATGTTGATTATTATGCATATCAATAAATTCAATATCGATACTTAGCATGTATGCAACTACGAATATCAAGAGAAACAGACATGACATGAAATTGAAGAATAACAAATCAATATTTGCATGTCTTACAATCACAACTTTAATTCCACAAATCACATTCAATCTTCATCTTGCACAACAGAAGTGTAACACCTAATAATCAACATCATAATTTATTAATCACACCAAAATCAAATTCAACTAATTAACTAAAAATCCGTCGAACCTACTCTTCACCACCTTCGTATCCTCCGATCATCAACTCCCATCTCACTCTACTTAATATCCCACACGTACCTCTTCTTTCTATCCACTTCAAACAACCTTTCCTTCGACGAAAGGTCAAGTACCCTGTAATCCCCCTCTACTTTAATTAGTTTATGTAATTATGGTTTAAGGCTCTAACAGCTTTAGTTCGTGGTGATTTTGCTTCGCCCATGTAGCAGTTCAACGTGTGATGTCTATGGAAGGAGGTCTATAATTTTGACTGAGTTATTCGTTATTTTTGGTTCATGTCCTATTACTTTCCATCTTGAATGGCTCAGAATGAATGGGTAGAGATCATATCATTGTTAACCAGTGATCAGTTTGCATATGTGTTGACACAAAAAAATATACATCTCAAATCAAAATAATTTTTCTAGTAATCGTCGACCAATTGTCATCCCAGTTTAGTAGAACTTGGAACTCTATCGAGATGAGACTAAGCAACAACATCAAAATATCAAAATGAACATTAAGGAATCATTAATCTTTTGATATATGTTTATTAGTCTAAACATGGAAATATAGTCAAAACATTAAGAGATGTGGAATATCACAAAATCCAAAGGTGAAAAAAGAAAATTTTCCATTAAATAAGAAACAAATAAAAAAAGTGAATTTTAGCCATATTCGTAAGACTTGGTTTATTTATTTTTTTTTATTTCAAAAGAAAAAAGAAAAAAGAAGAGTGGTGCATACATAATCCCACGTTCAACAAAATACAACCAACTTCATCCTTTTTTCACACGTAATGCAACAAAAAAAAATTAAAAAAAGAAAATCCATATTCATGGATATATGAAAGGATAATGGAATTATTCAAACCACATTAATAACCCCACCTCTTCTTAACCACCCAATACACCCATGATCACCAAAACCAATCCCCACCACCACCAAATTAACATCCACGTTAAACACACCTCTCATGCTATAAATATTGGAGGAGTTTTCCAAATCAAAAAAAAAAATACATACACCCACCAAAAGACTACACGCACCAAAAAAAAGAAGAGAAAAAAGAGAAGAGAAGAAAAAAGAAAGAAAGAGATTCTTAGCACACAAAAAAAGCAACAAAAACGTGAAAAAAAAAGAAGAGAAGGTGAAGGTGAGACACTGGCAATTCCGGCTTCATCGATTCTAACTTCGCAGTCGCGTCGACTCCAACAACGACTCCGGCAAGTGCGATAACGCTTACTTCATCTAAATATTTATACATAATAATAATAATAATAATAAACATACACAACCATTCCGGCCACTTTCCTTTTGAGGAATTGTATCTGGATGGTTGTCAAACATGGTTATTCCGGCCACTTTCCTTTTGAGGAATTGTATCCGGGTAATCATCCGATAATACAATCATCCCGGCCACTTTCCTTTTGAGGAATTGTATCCAGGTGGTTGTCTTCACGTCATTCCGGTCACTTTTCTTTTGAGGAATTGTATCCGGTTTGATCGTTCGTAATTTGGCAAAAAAAAGAGATGCCGGAAGGCTGTCGAATTTTAACCAGAAAAATTATAAAACTCGAACCAAACAAACACACAAGTTCATAATTAATCACCATTATATAAATAATGAATGGTATTTCACACGTTCGGAAAATTAAGCATATGTGGATTTTTTAAACTTTTATATGAACAAAAGTTATCGAAACAATAGCTATGACGTGGTCTGAAATAAAGCCATTATAAAACCAAATACGTAAAAAAAAAGAATCGACATGCTATATAACTTCTTCAATGTTTGAATTGGAAGTTGTATACTCATAAAAAAATCAGTAGAATACACGTACGCCAGTGTTTATTTAATCTGGATTTACATCTCCTCCCTTTGGATTCGACAAATCATATGACTAGGGCTGTGCAGAACCGGGTCAAACCGGACCGGACCGGTCGGTCCGGGTTCGGTCCGAAAATATTTGAAAAAATCCGGTCCGGTCCGGGTTTCGGTCCGACAAATTTTAAATTTTCCGGTCCGGTCCGGTCCGGACCGGTCCAATTTTTTTTTTTTTTAAATTTAAGCCAAAAAATCGGGTTTTTGGACCGGACCGAACCGGTCCGGTCTTCGGTCCGCCTATCCTAATTTTTCCGGTCCGGTCCGGTTTTCGGTCCGGACCTAAAAAAAATTTCCGGTCCGGTCCGGACCGGACCGATGCTCAGCCCTACATATGACAATATTATTCAATTCAAAGTGGAATCACATTCGCATATTTGGTCTAAAAGAAACCCAAGCGTAATAAAGATATCCATGTTGGACTTGGTGCCAAAAAGCAATATACAAAATTGAATAAATCATAAATCTAGTCCTAAATATAGATAAATTGCAACAACATAATTTGTATCAATTGATTTACAAAATCAATCCTAAAATACAAGTAGTCCACCTAAATGGACAAAAAATCATAAATCTACCTCTCGGGTTGGATAAATTGCAAAATAAATCTTTAAAGTTATAAAAGATGTCAACCAACTTTAAAATGTGAAAATAAATTCAAAATATAAACATTGACTACTTTAGTAGTAAGAGAGAATGCACGCCAAGCTTGATCTTGGGTTACATCTCTCTTATCATTAGAGTGGTCAGAAATTTAAATACGGACTACCTTAGTCGTAAGTGAGGGCACGCCAAGCTTGATCTTGGGTTCCCTCTCCCTTACTGGCGATGGAGTCTTCATTTAACAAAAATAATAAACAAATTCAAATACAAAAATATGTATACATATACAAAACCTCCGGGTTACGAGGCTAAACTGACCAAAACATTATAATATCGATCAAAAGAATAATCGTCCAAACAAGTCAAATAATACATACACAAACCCTCCAGGTTACGAGGCTAAACTACCAAAACATCACAATACCCATATCAAAAGTATAATTGTCCAAATAAATCCATATATACAAAACACCTCCTAGGTTATGAGGTTAAACTAACCATTTGTACGATATTCTAATATAAGAATTATCGTTGACAAATCAAATATAAATCCCCTCCGGGTTATGAGGCTAAACTAACCAAAACATCATAATACCCATATCAAAAGCATAATTGTCCAAATAAATCCATATATGGACAACACCTCCTAGGTTATGAGGTTAAACTAACCATTTGTACGATATTTAAATATCAGAATTATCGTTGGTAAATTAATACGGTGTAGTCATCATAAAGTTGAAGAACCTAAACATATACAAAACCCTCCTAGGTTACGAGGCTAAACTGCCCATATTGTGACAATATATCACAACAAAAGGGAGATCATTATCGAATTGATCAAAGCACGAGTCGATAAATCATCGTCCCTAATATATCGAAATATAAAAATCCTATTAATAAAATATATCTGAAATTGTTAATATAACAACAATTTTGGTTTATAATTCGTAAAATGATGCTTATGTATCTTCCATTTGTGCAATGCATAAATATGTCAACTCTTGTATTTCATATTTATATTTAATGAAATGAAAGAAAATGTTGCACTTATTTACTTTTAGCTAGTTATTCGCATTTATTTAATTTCCTGTACAAATGAATGATATGAGTATGACACGATGAGACATTCTTTTATACGAAGTTGTAAGGTGCGGAATTCCATCATGAATTCTTGAGAGGTCTTCGCAACACCAATATATAACACAAAAGAACAAAAAAACTCACGTTAAACAATATGCAAGCTTTACTAGAATCTTATTTTGGAGAGCTGTTGGTTTATGTATTTTTATCAATCTGAAGCATTGAATCAGTTTCAAGATTGTATTGTTGTTTGAGCGCTTTTCTAGAGAGTGCAACATCTGAAGCAACCAAGTTCAGAAGATTGTACAAGTCATCTGTGTTGGGTTACCTTTTGTCCTGGACATATATACATTGTGGTTTAATTGTTTATTTCAGTACATAAAACTTAAGAGATGGTAAGTTAATTATATTCTATCTTATTATGTGCTCGCAAGTACAGGCGAGTTTGCACTTTTTCTATAAGCTTGTCATTAACGAATTTCAAAAAGATTCTGAAATCGGTAAATGAAAAGCCGTTTCATCTTCTCAATCATAACGTTTGCCTTTTCAACATTTCTGTGATCAATTAACTTGAGAGATGACAGCTTGTTATTAAATTGTCTCTTGGTTTGGGCCTCTTTCGTTTTCTCATTTTCTCCGTAATATTGCCGACGACAGCCTATTGAATTCAATATGAGAGTTGTAGAGGAAGAAGAAAAGAGTATATATTTGATTGTTTTTGTTGTATATTACATATGTGAATGCCAGAATATATATATGTATGTTTACATAGCCGTTAGTAGAAGATATTGTAGTGATTTCTTTCCTTGAAGAGATGTTGTCATAGAGAAGAGGAGCGGTGCTTCCCAACGGTCAAGTCTGAATAAGGTGAAATTCTCAACACGCCCCCTCAAGTAGGGTCTGGAATAAGTTGATGGATCCCAACTTGTGAAGAATGTTTGAGAAGGTCTTGTGGTCAAGGGTTTTTGTGAAGATATCTGCGAGTTGATCTTTACTGGAAACGTATGAGACTTCTATTTGCTTTGACTGAATTTTTTTTCCTGATGAAATGACAGTCAACTTCTATGTGTTTAGTCCTTTCATGAAAGACCGGATTTGAGGCGATATGTTGTGCTGCATTGTTATCACAAAACATATTCATTGGCTCCTGGGTGTTGATGTTCATATCTTTGAGCAACTGGTTGAGCCAGATTAATTCGCTAGTGGTGGAAGTCATAGCACGGTATTCTGCTTCTACACTCGATCGAGCAACGATGTTTTGCTCTTTGCTCCTCCAAGTAACTAGATTGCCTCCTACAAAGGTGCAAAACTCAGTGGTGGATCTCCGATCATGGCTCCCTACCCAATCTGCATCATAGTAGCTAATTATTGAATTAGAGTTATTGTTTTTCATCCAAAGTCCTTGCCCTGGAGTACTCTTAAGATATCATAAGATCCTATTTATGATGTCTAAGTGGTGAGTTTGAGGATAATGCATGAATTGACTAACTATACTAACAACATAAGTAATGTCAGGACGAGTGACAGTGAGATATATTAGTTTACCAATGAGTCTTTGAAATTGACTGACGTCACTTAGAGGTGTACCGTCGGTGGGTCATATTTTTTTGTTGGTTTCAATTGGTGTGTTTACAGGTTTAACACCTATTTTACCAGTTTCTTTGAGAAAGTCTAGAATGTATTTCCTTTGAGAGAGAAAAATATCCTTTTTTTGAGTATGTAATTTCAATTCCAAGAAAATATTTCATGTATCCTAAATCTTTTATGTCAAATTTGGATTTTAAGTAACTTTTTATTTTATTTATTTCTTGATAACTATCTCCAGTTATTATAATGTCATCTACGTATAAAAGTACTATGGTTGTGGTATTATGACTATGTTTAGTAAACATGGATGCATCGACAGAGCTTTTCAAAAAACCGTAAAGAATGAGAGAGTGACTGAGTTTGGCATACCATGCTCATGGTGATTGCTTTAGTCCATATATGGACTTATGAAACTTGCATACCTGGTGGGGAGTTGTGGTGCAGCATGGAGGAGGAGTCATGTAGACTTCTTCTTCAAGGTTTCCCTGTAGAAAGGTATTTTTTACATCCATTTGAAAAAGATTTCACCCTTTGTTTATAGCTATGGACAGGAGAACACGAACAATGTTCATTTTGGCTACGGGTGCAAAGGTTTCTATGTAGTCGATTCCCTAGGTTTGAGTATACCCTTTCGCTACGAGGCGGACTTTATATCTCTCAATTTTTCCATTACTATGATATTTGATTTTATAGACTCATTTACATCCAACATGTTTTATACCTGCTTGTAGTGGGACAAGGGACCAGGTTTTGTTGGCTTCTAAAGCTCCTAGTTCTTCTTCCATGGCTTTAACCCAATTTAGATTTCCTAATGCTTCATGATATGATGTGGGTTCCTTATTATTGTCTATTTGGGTTAGGAAGGTTTGAAAGTTATGAGATAGATGGTTGTATGACAAGTAGTCCTGAATGGGGGTAGGTAACATGAGACACAATATAATCATTAAGTCTGGTAGGAGTGCGAGATGGACGTGTGGATCTCCATGGTGGAGGTTCATCTTCATTTCCCCCTTCGTTGCCAACAGGTGGAATATCTTCGACTTGCGGTGTGGGGGTAGGATCTTGCAGGTTATCTTCTTCTTGCGGAGTGCATGGTGAATGTGGAGGTATGTTGAACAAGTCCATGGTGGGAACCGGAATGGCAACAGAAGGATCGTAGTCTTTGTCGGGAGTGAAGAACGTCTCATTCTCAAAAAAAGTTACATCTCTTGAAACATACATTTTACAATTTTTGGGTCATAACACTTGTACCATTTTTTCTAAAAGAATATCCCCAAAAAATACATTTGACAGAATTGTAATCTAGTTTATCCTCCCGTTTCCTGTGAACAAAACAAGTACATCCAAAAAATTTAAGATGATCAATCTTTATTTTTTTATTGTGCAAGATTTCCAATGGTTGTTTATTATTAGTTGTAGGACTAGGGAGACAATTTATAATATACGTGAGAATAGCATCAAACCAAAAATGTTTGGGAACATTATTTTGAAAAAGTAGGGAACGAGTAACATTTAAAAGATGTCGATTTTTCCGTTCAGAAATCTCATTTTGTTGAGGTGTATTAATGCATGTGGTTTGATGAAAAAATCATTTTTTTGTTTTAATAGGTTTTGAAACACATTACTCATATATTCTGAGCCATTGTCGGATCTAAAAAAAGAATTTTGGCATTATACATGTTCTCAACAAATGCAAGAAATTCACAAAAAACTGTGTAAGCATCTGATTTTGTTTTTAATAAATAAATCCATGTAGTTCGAGAGAAATCGTCGATAAAGTTGATGAAATACTGAAAACCATTATGAGAGTCTATGGGAGCAGACCCCCAAATATCAAAATGAACTAATTCAAAAGGAACTTGAGTATGAGTAGTAGAATTAGAAAAAAAGGTAAACGAGTTTGTTTCTATAACTGACAAATATTGCATAAAAGTTCAGATTTAAGCAAAGGAAATAAATACTTTAATACTTTATGGGATGGGTGACCCATCCTTTTGTGCCAAAGTTCTTGGTTATTGGGGGACCCAACATGCAAGGCTTTATTAAACGAATCTAGAACATACAACCCATTTGAGAGAGTGCATCTACCAATCATCATCCCTGTGGTACGATCCTGAAAGATGACGTCATGAGGGGTAAATATAACATTACAATTAAGTATTCTAGTGATCCTGGCAACTGATAGTAAGTTTGTGTCAAAATTAGGAACATACAAGATTTTATCATGAAATTTGTTAATTAACTCAGCATCCCCTGTGCCTTTAATCTCTACTTGATCACCATTTGCTACAGTAACAAATTTATTTAGTAATGTTAGATTATTTTTTATATTTGTTAACATAGTAGGATCTCCAGTCATATGATCAGTAGCCCCGGAATCGATAATCCAGTGTTTTATATTAGCCTTAACTTTTGAAAGGGCATGAAAGTGATAGTTAAGTTTTTGTTCCACACCTGATAGATTACCTGTTCTGGGGGTAGTCCTTTGCAAATATTCGTTGAGGTGTCCCACCAAGGCACTTATCTGGTTCGGATATGGAGCTCCACCACTTGATCTCGTCAACCCGTTTAACATGCTTGGTCCATTTAAGCCCAGTCAGTGTCCATGCGAGATCGGGTCGGAAGAAAGCCCGACTTGACGATCCGGAGTATACAACCCATTGTTGTTTCCAAATCCATCATTCGTGTTAGGGTTAGGGTTCTGGACGTCTTAGTGGCCACCACCCTCTCTGGGCTGGCTGGTGCTGCCACCGGTGATCCCTTCCGCCATATTAGCTATGGCGTTTCTTTCTCCGTTCTTGGGTGGCCTGAGATAAGGAAAAAGAAACCAACAAGAATTTTTTATTATGTCCTTGTTTCTTACAGTTCTCGCAATGTTCGTTTGCTTTGTTGCCGAATCGCCTTTTCGTGTTGTTGTTGCACTGAGCATGGTTGCGATCGGCGATGAAGGCCTGATTTTCGGAGTTTGGATTTGTATTGTTGTTGTTCATAGTTTTTCTCTGTGTTTCCTCGCGCTGAATGATGCTTGTGATGGTCGCGAGGCTCGGTAGCTCCGGTGCCATGAGTATCTGAGACCGTATGGCTTCATAACTAGGATCCAATACTACCAGGAACTGGTAGATTTGGTTCTGTTCTTGTCTGATTTGAATAGTTTTTGCTTCTGTGGTTGGAGGTTCATAGATATTCAACTCATCCCATCGCCTCCTGAGAGTACCGAGGTACTCAGTGATGGAAGTTAAGTTTTGGCGTGTTTGGAGATCTCTTGTTTGATTTTGAAGACATGCGTAAAATTCTTCGTCTTCCCGTAGTGGTCTTGAACGGAGTCCCACAATTCTTTTGCGTTTTCTTTGTAGAGGAAGATTTCGGCGATGTTGGGTTACATGGATGCAAGGATCCAGGACATGACCTGGTGGTCCATCGTTTGCCATTTTTCTTGCTTTGTTTCTGTCTCGGCCGTTCAGGTTTTGCGACATTCCCCGTGATGTGGCCAACCCTCCCGCGGCCGCTGAGGGAAAGGGTTACTCCCCTCGCCCAAGAGAGGTAGTTGGTCTCATTCAGAGGTGTTGAGACGAGGCGCTGGGATGTGGCTGCCTCTGGGTGGCTGATTTTGGTGCCGTCCGACATGGTTTTGGTTTTGTTTGGGTGTGGATGTTGGTTGTAGTCAGCCGTGAACCCCCTTGTATGAGGTGACACCGATGATGACCTCCGGAAGGTTCTGAGGTTGAGCGTTTGTGGATCAATGCTCTGATATCATATTGAATTCAATACGAGAGTTGTAGAGGAAGAAGAAAATAGTATATATTTGATTGTTTTTGTTGTATATTACATATGTGAATACCAATATATATATATATATATATATACACATAGCCATTAGCAGAAGATGTTGTAGTGATTTCTTTCCTTTAAAAGATGTTGCCATAGAGAAGAGGAGTCGTACTTCCCAACGGTCAAGTATGAATAAGGTAAGATTCTCGACATAACCTAACAACCAAATCAATAATTGCAAAAGAAAGTACTGTTTGGGAGAATGTTGTCTAAATTTGATGGTTTTCTGGCCCATCCTGGACAATCTACCTTTACTCGACTCGGTTGATTATTACTGTGTTGCCATTTCTTTTGGATTTTCCCTATCTTTTTACCATGACCTGCTACTGTTTTTAATCTGTAGTTTCTTTGTACGGTTTCTGAGTCTTGAAAGAAATGCATCAAAGATCCACAACAGCAGCTGGGGCAGCAACGTAGAGCTAAAGCTCCTTGTGGTGGTGCTGATTGCAAAGTGGTTGTAGCCATGGACGTTATCTAGTTTGCAAGCACGAATTGGAAGTTGCCAAGAAAATGCAGTAATGGCATATTCGTTGGTGGCATCGGATTAGCAAAAGTTTGGTTAATGCTTCCTGGTTTTGGTATCGTAATTTCCTGTTTATACTTATCATCTCTGATGTCTTCATTGGAAATCAAGTACTGTTGCTAAGCCCAATATTTGTAAGCTAAACACTTGACAAATTGAAAACCCTTTTCTGTTATAGATTGATCATTATGGTGCCCTTAAGACGAATTTGGTATGAGGCAGCTGAGTTCTAAAAAATCACTTGTGTGTAATTTGAGTTTGTTTGCAACTTTACTGTTCTATATTCTACCTTTTCTTTTCAACTTGTATGTCCAGCGGGCAGCTCCTAATGTTGCTTAAGAAGATGTAGAGTATAGTTAGTGCTTGTAGTTTAAAATCACAAACATTGATCAATTTGGTTTTTGGTTCTTAGGAATGTTGTTGCATATATCTTTTCACCAACTTGCTTCGTATCTTTGTTGAGATACCATTACTATAATTTGGTGGGGTTATTCCAAAGATTTCAAATAGCTCTTGATTATGTTTTCTAGTTTAATAAGATTCCTTGTCTGATGCTTGCTGGGATTCCACTACATCTCTGTAAGTTTACCAGAAGTCCTGACAAACTTTTTTCGGTCGATTTGGCTGCATGCAAGGAATAGTATAAAACTTGAAAGCATCCATTCAGTTGGTGACACAGAAACATATGAAATTCCAAACCTCACCAATCGATCCTGAATGTGCCGTAGCATATGGAGTGGCTACATTTTAACATCAAAAGTTATCATAACTTCGTAAGTGACTAATGAAATAAAGCTCATCTTGTGATATTTAATATGTTTATTTTGATAGTCTAATTAAGTCTCTGAAATCCCATGATTAATGCGATTTTGTTATTAACTCGAGTCCCTGATGGCTCGTTAGTGTAATACCCAGAACTTAAACAGATATCTTATAACATAAAAATCTGAACATCTGATAAGTTAATATACATAGATTACTTCATTGATGTAACTTCTTCTTGAGAGATAATGACATATATGAAACAAGAAATCTAACTTCATTTATTCACCCTTTTTTTACAGTACAGCAATGGCATCTACGTTAAGGAAACAGTTGTAGCACAGCAAAGGAAAGGCTAGTAGTACAAGGCATTGCTAAGAAACAAAAGAACCATAGGTACTGCTAATCTTCTACTTCCACTACAAATCTACCCTTAACCACTAACACCAGCTTGACCCAATTTGCTGATTGATATGTACATTCTGATGCTTAGTTTGATGGCTTCGGGACCTCGCATTCTTCTGTTTTCGCGAACCTCCCACGCACCCTTGGTTGGTTATCAGCTAAGGCCTTCCTGCAAGCATACTGCAATCGAACACAACCACTTAAATTAGTAATGACACGGTAATTATCTTCCATACTAATCAATACTCATGTGCAATGCAACAAGATAATACTGATTATCTTACCTTGATTTTTCTTCCAAAATTCCTCTTTGTTTTCTTAGTTCTATATCTGTATAGCTTTTGCCTTCTTTCTTCCATCTTGTAATCGTCTACTGTCAAGATTCGCTCGTAGGGTGGAGGTGGGGCGTTTGTATTGATGACGGTTGCGTTCGGGCCTTTTCCAAGTGTCTATCGCAGAGCAAAAGACGGCTTAAAATTTGGTAAAAAACTTTGCAAGGTTTAGTTAAAAGCTTTTCTTGGATATTAGTTCCTTGACAGGTGCTGCTGGAGAGCGAAGAGCCTAAGATGCAGTGGAGTTGATTGCTGAATTCAGCTTGAATTTGTGGGATTGTGGGAGCTACAAGGCTATAAGTTGCATATATTTCATACACATGTTTATTTTTTATTGCAGTTTGTGGTCACTCTTGGTACATATTCTTTTTCAGTTAATCGAACAGTCCATTTAAATATTCCAAGCACCTTTTTCGTTCTTTGTTAGTAAAACTAATGCTAGAAAGGTGATTCTGAATTCTCTCCTACAGTTTTCATTGAAGGTTTTGAAGATATCTCTTTATTGGTACGTTCTGAAAAGTGGAATAAATTTGACATGAATAATAACTTCAGGTTAGTTTTTGAAAACCACTAATTACAAATAGAAATGTCGTGATTACTCCCAAGTAGAGATTTTTTTTTTGTTGGAAGTGAATTTGTGAGTTTTTTTTATACCTTAATATCTCCTTCACTGAATGCTCGGCGCAAACGGAAATCAACTTCCTGAAAGTCGAGGAAGCTTAGACGCGATGGTCCTCCATTCGTCCAGTCCTCAGAAGCCAAGCATCCATGACTAACACTTTTCTGAATTGGTCCCTCTACTGCTACCATGTTATCCACCTGTGTGGTTTGATCATCATTCCTATCCATTGATGAGAATTTAACGTCTTTGTCGTTCATATCTAGTGATGGGAATTTAACATCAGCCAACTCCGGATATGTTTCCTCGATCGTCGAATCCTCCAAGATATCATCTTTGCATTCCTTAAAGACCTCACTGAACAAGTGGTCATTTGCAATTGCCTCCAAATCCTCCACTTCAATTGCCTTTGTTGTGATGTCTTCTGGAGAAGACAAAATTGAAATGGAAGCTGTTACAGGATTTAGAGCGTGGACCAATTCTTCCATGATGGCCTCTGGAGCCTTGAACAGATCTCCCTCTCCTCCAAGATCATATTCCGATATGGAAGGGGTTCTTACCAGATTACTCTGTGGGCAACAACAGACAGAAACCAGACAAAGGTAAAACATCTTGTTTATATTATTCTTCATAGATTACTTGTAAGAAATATGACACAGTATAATAGTTAGTTGATTCTGTTGGTCACTTGATAAGAACCAACACTAGAGTTGCATTAGCAAATCTGCCTTGGAATGACAACTTTTGGATTTCATACATACCACGTAGCCTATGAATCATGATCACAAGTGAAATTTTGATTTCGATAAAAACACTACCAGAAAAAATCCCAAGGAGTAAAATTTGTGCCTTCAAAAATTTACATGTTTCTGTTTATTCTAAAATGAAAAGGTGCTAAGAGGATTTCTCCTAATTCTACAATGCCCTGTATGAAAAAGTAAATCACATTATATTTAATTTCCTATATTTCTACGACAATAGAGTTAAAAACCTTTCAGGAAAATTAAAACAAGGATTTTGCAAGAGGAGAAACAAGAAGAGAGAAAAAAGGCACAAACTTGGCATGTCAAGAAGAAAAACAATTGATCTCAACATCAGACAAAACCCAGTTGGTACAACGCAAAATTTCAGAAAATTGAAAGATAACCACAAAATAGAAAAGGTACAAACAAAGAAGAAAGTGTATGATGCAAATATTAATACTTACCCCTGAAGAAGAGTCTGTTGAGAGTTGTATGTGGTTGCTGAAGTAGTTGCTGTTGTTGATAAAGCTATCATCACTGAATCCATCACACTGTTGGAATTGGTGAAGAAGCTCTTCCTCTTGTAGTTGGAATTGTTGGTCTTGAAGACGTATTTCCTCAAGCGAAAAGCTCAAGCCCAATCCCTGCAAGTATGGAAACAACTCTGTATCTGCATACATGTCTCCCTCCACCTCAATTCAGAGAATCAATCTAGTTGTTTACACCCCAGAAGAAAAGGAAAGAATCTTTCTTATATACTTGAAGCCAGCATATACCGACCAAGGGTTGGAGCATATGCTGTTTATATAAGAATTTAAGAGGGGGAAAGGACAAGCTGCATGGCAACAACCAAAAACATGTGCTCTTACTAAAGGACTAGCTCAATTACTTGTCTAGTACTTTCTATAGCCACCTCTTTAAAAGGACACTGATTCAATACAAATACAATGAATTTCTGATCACGTCTTAATAATTGATAATACTAGTTTCACTTTTTTTTCATATACTAGTTTCACCTTGTCTAAATACGTATATAGATTAATGTTATAATAACATAAGTTTATAAAAAAAATCCTATAATTTATTCACTTGTAATCTTAAGTGATTTGAACTTAGTGTGGACTGCACATGATGTCAATTGAACTATACTTGGGTTGATTCTGTTTTTCCTTCAGCATTTGGAAGGGAGCAAGGAAGGTGGACTCATGCAAGACTTTTCAGTGAGAAGCTTCCCTCTTTTAACTTTGTATAATGCCCACTTAGCCCCTGTACTCCCTCCATCACTTTTTTCTTGCACCGCCAGTTTGCTAGACTTATCCCCCACTTTGATTTTGATTTCGAAGTTTTACTTATTGGGTTTTGTTTCCTCCAGTTATTATTCCCACAGGTCATATATTCTGCTACATCCAAACCATCAGATATATACCAGCTATATACCATATAAGGAAGTTTGTATTTATGTTGAGATTCTCTTGTTCCTGTATTTTTCATGATAACTCAAAATTTCCATGATTGGCTTTGATATTAGCGTTTAAATATGCTTTTAATGAATCCTTTGATTGATGGTAACATCTGTGGTCCAAACATAATTCTTGGTTACTATATTCATACATTTTTATTTCCATTCAAGGAGGACTGCATGTCACATGCTACTGGACAAAAGATGGAGAATCAGTCTAGATCCATCTGAATTGTAAAAAAAGTGGTGAGGTATGCTTGTTAGCGTTGAATATTGGCTTATATTTGTTAAGAAAGTAAATCCAGGAAGAGTTGGTCGACCGGATTGGATTCGGTCTACCGACGCACAACCCACGAAATTTCGGCGAAGACGGGTCGGTCTACCGAATTGGATTCGGTCCACCAAACCGATGATTCAGGCACTCCGTGTGCAGCTGGGATCGGATGACCGAATTGGATTCGGTCTACCGTCAGAGAGCAAGTGACACTTCGGAACAACGGGTTCGGTAAACCGTTGAGGAGATTATTGGTGTTCCGAGAATCTAAAAATGTCTAGACAATTTGACATGGTCCACCGAGGGGTTCTCGGTCGACCGAAGGGTTGTTGGAGAATTCGTTAGTTCGTGGAAGAATCGTTCTCGCGGTCTACCGAGCCGCGTGAGAAGCGTTCTCTCGGTCAACCGGGAAGGGTTCGGTTAACCGAATCGGAACAGGAATCACTCCTGTTGAAGCACGCACGGTTAACCGAACGAGGATCGGTTAACCGTGTCCCCACGAATAGTTTTGTTCGGTTTTGCTTAATTGTAGCTCGGTTTTTGAGTCTATAAAAGAGCTTGTTTGCTCTTATTTTCAATATACAATTGCATACAACATAGTTTCCTTCATCGTGAGTTGAGAGATTAAGGCTATAGATAGATCTAGAGTGATTTGGATGACCTATTGCCTCCATATACTTGTAATCTCGGTTGTTTCTTTTGTTGGAGAAGCGGAAGAAGGAAAGGAAACCCGCAGGAGACCCCCCAAGGACGTAGGCACGTTGCCGAACCTTGTAAATCGCGTGTGTCGTGGTTGTTTCAGGTGTGCATTTGTGTTTGCTTGTTTATTTTCATCTTATTAGTGTTCTTGTTGCAATTGAGTTTGGGAGATGGTCCGAAGTTAATTTCGCAATCAATATTTGATATTACGTGGTGTGTTTAATCATTGTTTCGTATAAGTGCATTGTTAGATCCCCTCCCGACAACTAGATGAGATTCAAGATCCAACAGTGGTTTCTGTTTGGTTTTTGGTAGTTTCCAGAGTGGTTGGGTGGAGAAAATGCTGATGGGAGAAGTTAGAGGCCATAAAATTATTACAGGACATGTTTACGGCTGCTGAGTACGTAACTTCAACACCACACACATTTCCCTCAACTGTAGATTGTGGTTGTTGCGGTGATTAATGATCAGAGCTATCTTGTGTGTAAAGAAGACAGAATGAGTCAGTAATAGGATGATTGAAAGATGCCACTCATCTATGTTCATGCATTCAGATCTTTTGCAGTTTGATCTCACTTTTCCATCTATAATTTGTTAGTGACAAAGCGTAAGTTAATCTAAATTTCTGAAGACATACTCAACTAAATCTAATTCAGTCGGTAGATTTCTAACTTTTTAATAGTCAAAATCCACGATCATCTCTCATCGAAGTGGATCGCACGTTGACGCTTATGAAACTCTCAAAACATTGCTGTTATGGTCCTATGTTTAGGTTTTACGACATAAGGATTGTCAATGTTTTAAATCTCATTTTGATTCTTTTATTTAATCAATTTATGTTGTAATGTTTTAAATTCAGTTGTATGTTCTCGGTTGTAACTCCTATCAAATAAAAGTTCTTGACTGAAAACATTTTTTGAGAATAGTCATCTAAGAATCAGTTCTGTTTTAGTATTCATTATATCCATGATCTTGTTATATTTAGAAGTAGAAACACAACACTACAACGTTGTCAGATATGTGATAATATTAGATACCAAACCAAACTGAATCCTGAACTTTGATCACCACAGAGGCACAGATTCTCAAACTGCAGACAAAGGTTAAAACCCTTCCAAAGGTAAATTAATACTGGGACCAGGACTAACACGTTAGCTTCTGTATCATTTGTATTTTCTTCCCAGTTTAGGCACATGCAGCACTGCTTCTTCTGGACAAAGGTCCCAACTCCAATTGATCAGAAGGGTCCACCAAACTGGTTCTACACCTACGTCAGATGGTACGCAAGCACATTAATCTTTGTTTTCACGTAGTCAAACCTTTTGAACTGACTTCTGTATCAGTTTGCGTCGTAAAAACAAATTGAAAGTGCAAACTTCAAAGTGACCAACTGAACTCTTAACAATTTATCACCAAATAAGCATAAGTTCAATTTCAAGATCTCTAGTTTATAGTTTATACACATCTTATTTCATACCTAACCTACGAACCATGCCCTGGTGGCACTTCAATCTTTGCTTCTCTAGGGACAACAGACCTCAATTAATGGTTCCTTCCGCCACCAACACCTTCCACAGTAGCACAATAACACTCTAACAGGGAAGATTCCTTCCTTTTGGAAGTGATACTTGAGCATAATTGCAAGAGGACCAATGCCATCAACCCACCACTGTATTATTTAAACACCCATTTGAGAAAATTGGAAGTCCACTGTCATTTCTTTAGTCCAGCAATATGAGCTCCACTCTGCACTTTATTCCTGTTCTGGTTCATTGGGCTTTGTCCATTGGTGAACATGCTGCATATAATAAGTGGAATGATGGATGGAATCTTTGAAAAATATTGGTTCAATAATGCATCTAGTGAGTGGTGGAGTGGTCAGGTGGTGACAAAAGAATGTTTCACGTTGGTGAAACTTTGGGACTTGAATTGCCCACTTAGAGCTGATTTTGGTAACATGGGTGATTAAGAAATTCATTGTCAAGCTGTTGAAGATTCTTGGAAGGATTTGTGTGAATTTTATATCTTCACAGGATATCACAGGTGACAATTTTGTGGTTTATAGGATTCTAGATCTCCCATTCAATTCCAATTAGACAAATTGTTGATTTTCAAGATTATGAATCCCATCACCTGGTGCCAGTTACTCTTAAGTTATACTTGGCTTGCTGTAATTGGATTGCGTGAAATTTAATTCCATGTATACTAATTACATTCCATGGGAGATTTTTGATATGGAAATTCAAATTCCAATAGGGTACATATACAACTCGACACCAATTGGTTTTAAAAGGGAAATTCACACTTCAAAGTCTTCTAGTTTTCTCCTTTATGAGTTACCTATTTTAACTTGTGTGATCATGAATATCATATCATTTACACGGACGGCATGTGATGAGAAAACAACCTTGCGTAAAGTTTCAGGAAAAGCTTTAGTTATTGTGAAGGTAAAGCTTATACCACACATTAGAGGTCTGAGTTCATTTCTTACTGAATTTTAAAAATTCATATTTGCGTTGTTTTGTTATGGAAAACTGCCATCCAAGTGCATCAAGGTTGGTCCGATATCAACAACCCTTAGTTATTCCACTCAACATGATAATTATAACTATTAGCATTGGATGGGAATATTTTGTCCGACATATAGGTGTAGATACGACAGACCAATTTAAGACATGATTAAGTTTCATCTATAACTCTTTCAAGTCTTCCAAAAGCATATACTACAAGACTTCTATTTGTTATAACAATTCTACCAAGTACATCATTTTCATGATATATACAGGTTAACATGTACCATCCACTTGTTAATTAAATATATGAAATTATTAACAACCATGTGATAAGATTGAGGTGCACTTACTTGTATCCACAATTTTTAATGCGAAACCACCAATTGAAGCGGCTAATGAGTATCTGTATCTTTCTTAAACATAAAATATTTATGTTAGCTAATGATGTTATCAAGATATATTTGTCGTTTGGGGATAACTGATAAGATTAATGACTCTGGTCTATTACCACAACTCCAAAGACAATGGACTTCAACTCTATAACCAATGCTATGTCATATCACCATCAAAGCCTATCATTGGCACAGTACTGCATCACCAACTCTTGTATCACATTCATGCTGTGATTATTATCTGAAACGCAAGCCGTTAATCTTCATTTACTCAATCTCAAAAAGGACTATCGGTCTATCTGTCCGGATAGTACTTGTTAACTTGGTTTTGGAAGGTAGGGGGATGCTCGAACGTGAGCCTTATAACCCGCAACATAGTACACTCTTTGTCCGATGGAAAACTATTCTAAAATTTCCAATAGAGAAAATAAAAAAATGGACGTGGGTTTGGCCTAATCCTTATAATATTGCTATACTAAAATTTAGTGGCTAACATGAACTGAAGATGATTTCAAGGAAAAAAAATAACGATATCATTTTCCAATTTCTTATCCTCTAATACCACCTTTAGATTGATAGAAAAAGGCAATTTGCACATTTGAGACCACCACGGAGCCATAAAAGAGCCATCGTTTTATCACCTCTTGTGACTCAAGAAGACTTTTTTTGTTGGTGTGGTTGATGTACTCCACAACTTCTTTACTTTTGAATATGATCGACATGGTGTATAGACGTCGGTTATATACGATCGACGTCTATTATAACTTAAAATAATGCAAAAATGTACATTACAGGCTTACAACCTATAGTAGGCATTCAACCTGTGCAATAATCCCAAAATGCCCGTTATAGGATGTAATGTACATTTTTACGTTATTTTAAGGAATAATAGACGTCGGTCGTATATAACTGACGTCTATACACCATGGTATAGGCATCGGGGAAGTATATGACGGTCGTATAAACGTATATGTTTTATCATCAATATTAGTTTTTAGGATTTTTTTGTTATTCTCTCACTCAGAAACCTTTGATTTGCTGAAATGTCATTCAGTTACGACTATTTGTCCAGGAGCAATTAAAATAAGTTTTTAACATCCAAAATGTCATTACGATTTTTTTCTTGCAACTCAGTTAATCTTTAAAGGTAAAGGGTGTTAAAAATATTAATATTTAATTGTAAATTTTACAATTTCACCCTCAAAAACTTAATTAATTTTTTTCTCATCTCTTTCTTTTATCCCTCTCTCTCCTCTTTGTCCTCTTTCTCCCCTCTCTTCTCTTTGTCCTCTCTCTTCTCTCTCCTAGGTTTTTCAACGGAGAGAGAGAAGATAGTGAGGAGGTAGAGGAGAGAGAAAGACGAGAGATGACAAAGAGGTGAGAGGGGAAAAAGAGAGAGATGAAAAAAGTTAATTAAGTTTTTGAGAGTGAAATTGTAAAATTTACAATCAAGTATTAATATTTTTAACGTCGGTTAACGGAATAGTAACACCGTAAACCGAAAAAGTTAACAGAGTGACAAGAAAAAAATTATAATGACATTTTAGATGTTAAAATCTTATTTTCGTTGCTCTTAGACAAATAGTCGTAACTGGATGATATTTCAGCAAATCAAAGATTTTTGAGTGGCATAATAGCAAACAACCCTAGTTTTTAACGTGGTTACAGTATGATGTCTTCTTTTCTTGGCCATGGGAAGATAAATATTGCAAGTGAAACCGTGTAAGTTTTCAAGACAGTAATAACAAGGGCATTTTGCCATTCAAGTATGTTACCCGACATGTAGATGCAAGTTTCACCTTTCGTCGATCCTAAATTTCTAAGCAATACATGAGAACTGCAAACACTTTAACAATATGTATGAGTAAGTTGTCGTTTTAGAACGGGAGAAAAGAAGTGAAGATATAAGTAAGAAGGAAAAAAGAAAAGAAAAAAGAATTGTACCAAATTTCCAACATTCATCATGACCCTTTCACGGTCAATTCCACCTTGAATTGCTGATTTCTAACACCCGAAAACTAGAGCAAATGCTTCCAATCGCTACCAACAGGGACTTCCATGTCCGATCTCAATAATTGAGGCCTAAACAAAAGTGCTACATATTTCAACAACCAAAAGCTATGCTATACACATTACTTTGGATTTCTTGGCTTGTAGATGGTGGACAAACAATATATATACTTTTAATGTTATACAAAATGTTGAGTAACTACAAGGAATTGCAAGTTGAAGATGTTTTCAAGCTTTGCTAGTTGTTACCCTCTCTCGTCTTCTATCATATCCCAAACAACAACTTGTGTAATTGTGTTGTTCTTCCCTGTGCATTATTTGAGACCATCGTCGTCATGGGTCATCCGACGGCAGAGGAGGCGCTATAAGATATGCACTTGAATGGACGGTTGAGATGGAGTTGTTTGTGTCTTGTACTTGTATGTTTTGACTGCTCTTGTCGTTTGCGGGGAAGGTCCGACATGGTGGTGGGCCCGGAAACTTTTGCCGGATAAAGACAAGAGTCTGGGTTGTACGGCTGGGATTCAGTTCCCGCTCCGTTGTGTCGTTTCCGGTGGGTCCCGCTCGATCATGGGCCTTCCTTCGGCTCAAATGTGGGAGCCTTTTTCTAGCATTTCGTGATTCCGTTTTTTATTACAGCTTTGTTTTAAGAGCAGCGTTAAATGTGTTCCCTCTTTCAACTCTCTTTGCGGTGGGATGATGTTTGGAAAAAATGATTAGTAGCCGCTGTTTAGGACGCTCGTTGAGGACGCTGCTGAGTTGGAGTGATCCATGTCAGCAAAACTTATAATCTTTTTCTTATTTTTTATTTTCACTTCCCGATGCGTTTCCAATCACATTAAATGCGTCTCAAATCAGTTCGTCCTCCCTCGTTTTGGCGCTCCTACGCAGGATACACATCTCATGGATTTTCTTCCTCCTTTTGTCTCCCTTTTGGCGCACTATCAACCATTTTCCTCCCTTCGTTCTTTGTACTCAAATGGAGGAGACCTCAAACGTTCCGAAGCAGCAGATGTTTTTTCGTTCTTTCGAAGACGCCAAAACATTTTACGTTGCCTATGCCGATTCATGTGGTTTTGGTGTTAAGATAAGACAATCTCATTACGATCGTGGTGTTGTGATACGTGCCACACTGACTTGCTCCAAGGAGGGTCACGCTCCAGCAAACCAAGGAGAAGGGAAACTAAAGCATATGTTATCCGGTAGGGTCCAGTGCACTGCTCGGATTAGGGTCTCTAGAAACCCAACAAGAGGATACCACATAAACTATGTTGATCTTCAACATAACCACGTCATGTTTGAGGACGATCAAATGTGTTTCCTCCGACAAAAACGAGTCGTCCCTGATGTCGCCAGAGCACGCATATCGTGCAATGATTCTGCTGGGATATCAGCTGCTAAGACCATGCAATCTTTTGTGGTCGAGGCCGGAGGTCATGACAAATTGACTTTCAACGAGCGGGACCTAAGGTGTGTGTTATTTTTTGCGTAATTTAATTGAAGTTAAACATTTTGCCCGGTCTTAAACATTGATGTGTGCAGAAAACGTTGTAAACGAAGTCAGAAATTGGAAGATGGGACCGGGCGATGCACAAGCTCTTCAGAATTATTTCATCAGGATGCAGAAAATTGATTCTATGTTTTTTTATGTAATGGATATGGATGACGAAGGAAGACTACGAAACGTGTTCTGGGATGACTGTCGTTCTAGAGCTGCGTACTCATACTTTGGAGACGCAATATGTTTCGACACAACCTACATTACCAACAAATACGACATGCCTTTTGCCCCATTTGTAGGAGTAAATCACCATTTCGAATCGGTTTTGCTCGGTTGCGCTTTGTTGTCTTCTGAGACCACTGAAAATTACATCTGGTTGTTCCAAACTTGGTTGTCGTGCATGAACGGTACGTATATACTTATTTAAGGTTCCGTGTCTGTCCGGTTTAAGTTGTACGTATGCCCTGAATAAGTTGTGGTTCTGTCCAGAATAAGTAATATGTCTGTCCGGAATAAGGTCATTCTCTATCCGGAATAAGATGTATGTATGTCCGGTTTAAGGTTTGAGTGTGTCCAGAATAAGTTCTGGTTGTATCCCGATAAAGTTGATTGTCTGTCCGGAATAAGGTCCTCCTCTGTCCGGAATAAGACATATGTCTGTCCGGAATAAGATGTATGTCTGTCCGGATTAAGGTCCTTCTCTGTCCGGAATAAGATGTATGTCAGTCCGGAATAAGGTCATTCTCTGTCCGGAATAAGATGTATGTATGTCCGGTTTAAGGTTTGAGTGTGTCCAGAATAAGTTCTGGTTGTATCCCGATAAAGTTGCTTGTCTGTCCGGAATAAGGTTCTCCTCTGTCCGGAATAAGACATATGTCTGTCCGGAATAAGATGTACGTCTGTCCAGATTAAGGTCCTTCTCTGTCCGGAATAAGATGTATGTCAGTCCGGAATAAGGTTCTTCTCTGTCCGGAATAAGACGTATGTCTGTCCGGTTTAAGTTTTGAGTGTGTCCAGAATAAGTTCTGGTTCTATCCAGACAAAGTTGCTTGTATGTCCGGAATAAGGTCCTCCTCTGTCCGGAATAAGACGTATGTCTGTCCGGAAGAAGTTCTGGGTGTGTCCGGAATACGGTTTGTTCGGAACAAGTTGGGTGTCTGTCTGGAACAAGTTGGGTGTCTGTCCGGAATAAGTTGGGTGTCTGTCCGGAATAAGTTGGGTGTCTGTTCTGAATACTTTGTGGTTTTGTCCGTAATAAGTTGTGTTTGTCCGGATTAAGTTTTCAAAGTAGTTTTTCGTACCTTTGAATAAATGACTCACTCATTTAAAATTGCCCTCGTCCATGCAGATATAAGTCCCCCAGCGATCATAACAAATCAATGTGGTGCCATTACTGATGCTGTGAGGAATGTCTTCCCAGACGCGAGGCACAGATTTTGTATATGACACATAATGAACAAAGCTCCCGTGAAGTTGCGGACGCAGTATCGGAAACACATGCTATTTGATCTCAAATTGATTGTATTTGATTCCAAAACCCCATCAGAATTTGAGCGTAATTGACAAGGTTTTCTTGGTGATTTTGACCTCCATAACCATAGTTGGCTCCAATCAATTTATGCAATCCGAGGGTCCTGGATACCTGCATTTGTTGGAGATTGTTTCTTCGCAGGAATGACATCTACTCAGAGAAGTGAGGGTATGAACGCCTTTTTCGACAAGTACCTGACATCTAAGACCACACTTACGCAGTTCGTTGGACAATACGAACTCGTGCTCCGCCACAAGTATGAGAAGGAAGCTCAATCCGATTTCGATTGTCTTCATAAGAGTCCCCAATTAGTTTCAATGTATCCGTTCGAGAGGCAGTTGAGAGAGTTGTATACGGTAGGGATCTTCAAGAAAGTACAATTATAAATTGGGAAGATGATATACTCCGATATTACGGAGGAGTTCAATACGGGTGACACATTCCATTACAAAGTATCTGAACGTGTATTATGTGGTGAGCAGCTACTGTCGAAACGTTTCCTAGTACAAATCTGATCTACGAACTTCACATGTGATTGTAGAATGTTTCAGCACATTGGTCTTTTATGTTGCCACATTTTTGTTGTCATTGCACGCTTAGATCCTAATGCATTGCTTCCGGAGTCTTACATCGTTAATCGATGGCGGAAGGATATTCGAAGGAGCCATCGAGAAAAGAGTTACCCAGAAGATGGCATAATGGAGAAGGATGCGCTTCGTCGTCACGACGACATAATGGGTCGTCTCGTTTGGATCGCACAGGAAGCTTTCATTTCACACGCAAGGTATCTTGAGGCTGTTAAGTACATTGAATTGCTTAAGTTACGTATGCAAAGTACCCAACTCCCTATTGAACTTGCTGAACCTGGGACGACGGGTACATCTGTTCTCAATCCAGATAAGGTAAGATGTCTAGGAAGACCGTCGACTAGACGACGGATTTCTTTAGCTGAGAAGATAGTTAGAAGAAGCGATAAAAAACACGACAAACAAGAAAAGAGAAAGTTCAAGGAGAAGGTTACATCGTCGTTGCACCCAGTCGCACCAAAACCGGGGGATGAAGATTTCGGTGATTGGGACATGAATCTGTATTACGAGGAACTTCCTCCTTAATTTTAGATTTCCTGTTATTTTCCGTCTCTTGTAAAACTTATTAGTTGTGAAATGTGTTCCTTGTTTAAGTGGTTTAAGTGTCTGAATTACGTTCTGAATCTGTCCAGATTACGTTCTGCGTCTGTCCGGTTTAAGTGGATTTTGTGTCCAGATTTAGTACACGGTCTGTCCGGATTAATGTTCTGGTCTGTCCGGTTTACGTTCTGGATCTGTCCGGATTACGTTCTGGGTCTGTCCGGTTTAAGTGGATTTTTTGTCCAGATTAAGTTCACGGTCTGTCCGGATTAAGGTTGTAGTCTGTCCGGTTTACGTTCTAGCATGTACCAATTATGTTGCTCGTGTGTCCAGATTAAGTTCAGGGTCTGTCCGGTTTAACTATTTTTTGTGTCCAGATTAAGTTCATGGTTTGTCCGGATTAAGGTTCTGGTCTGTCCGGTTTACGTTCTGGATCTGTCCGGATTACGTTCTGGGTCTGTCCGGTTTAAGTGGATTTTTTGTCCAGATTAAGTTCACGGTCTGTCCGGATTAAGGTTCTGGTCTGTCCGGTTTACGTTCTGGATCTGTCCGGATTACGTTCTGGGTCTGTCCGGTTTAAGTGTATTTTTTGTCCAGATTAAGTTCACGGTCTGTCCGGATTAAGGTTGTAGTCTGTCCGGTTTACGTTCTAGCATGTACCAATTATGTTGCTCGTGTGTCCAGATTAAGTTCAGGGTCTGTCCGGTTTAACTTTTTTTTGTGTCCAGATTAAGTTAAGGGTCTGTCCGGATTACGTTCTTTTTAAAGAAAACATTCCAAAAATGGACTTTGTAATTTGTAATTTCCTATCTTTTAAAAAATAGAGTTTGTAATTACATCCTTTGTAATTCCCTATCTATAAAAAAATGAAGTTCGTAATTTGTACAGCTAAAAAAACATCACACTCCAGGAACTGGTGTTCAGATTTGCACACACAAACGGGGGTCCTTAAGCAACCAGAGCGCCAATTCGCCCCTGACAGAGTGAATGACCTTGGGGTGCTTCTCCTTCGTTGGGTCAATATTTAGCATTAATCACTTGATCTAGTATAAAACATACGCTCCACAATCGTTGCTCCCAGGTGATTGTCGTTGGCTTTGCTTCCGTAGGATTCTCAATGGCCAATCAACCTTCAGTTTTTCCCTTCAGTATTTAGCCACCTCTGCTGCTACGCATTCATGTGCGCCAACAAGGACGTCTGGATCTTCACCTCGATCTAGCACCCTAGACGCACTGTTGAACTGCAGGAACTCCGCAGACGGGTCGTAGGCAACCACCAGATGCCAATGGCCTGCAGACCAGCATGGTTGTGCGATTACGAATTCTTTTGGAGACAATCCGTTAATTTTAGGGAGTATACAATCATCAATTGCTCCCCCTTGACCCTCCACAATTCGTCCTGATTCGAATGCTGATATACATATAACCTTTCGGGTTTGTCGTCTTCCTTGGAGGACCGAATCATCACATCCATTGTTTCGTCGCTTATATCCATCCCCGGCGTTATTATTTCCTTCAGGTCGCGGCGTGTTAGACTACAGACGTCCCCTCTCCAGATCACCTCTGTCTGGTTCGTGCTTGGTGCGGTCAAGTTCAATAACACATTGACCTCATCAGCTGACAACGTCCCCAATGCGGTCATGTCAACATCAGGCCTCGTCGCCCCTAAGTGGACAGCCAAGTTGTAATTGTCGTCTTGTTTTTTCCCCTTTTTCGTTAGGCTCCTTTGGGTCACTCTGTCTTTTCTCTTTTGCTCCGCTTCCACCTTCTTCTTCTTAGCCCGCTCTTCCTCATCTTTCCTCGAGCGTTGTCTTTTGACACCCCAGTTTGGTTTCTCCTCCTCTCTCTTCTTCTCCTCCCTCTTCCTCTCTTCTTCCTTCTCCTCCTCTCTGCTCTTCTCCTCCTTCCTCCTCTCTTCTTCCTTCTCCTCCTTTCTCCTCTTCACCTCTCTCTTCCTCTCTTCTTCCTTCTCCTCCTCTCTCCTCTTCACCTCTCTCTTCCTCTCTTCTTCCTTCTCCTCCTCTCTCCTCTTCACCTCTCTCTTCCTCTCTTCTTCCTTCTCCTCCTCTCTCCTCTTCACCTCCCTCTTCCTTCTCCTCCTCTCTCCTCTTCACCTCCCTCTTCCTCTCTTCTTCCTTCTCCTCCTCTCCTCCCTCTTCCTCTCTTCTTCCTTCTCCTCCTCTCTCCTCTTCTCCTCCCTCTTCCTATGTTCCGCATTCTCCTCCTCTCTCTTCTTCTCATCCCTCATCCTCTCTTCTTTCTTCGCCTCCTCTCTCTTCTTCTCCTCCCTCTTCCGCTTTTCTTCCTTCTCCTCCTATCTCTTCTTCTCCTCCATCTTCCTCTCTTCTTCCTTCTCCTCCTCTCTCTTCTTCTCCTCCATCTTCCTCTCTTCTTCCTTCTCCTCCTCTCTCCTCTTCTCATCCCTCTTCCTCTGTTCCGCATTCTCCGCTTGTCTCCTCTTCTCCACTCTCTTCCTTTCTTCTTCCTTTTCCTCTGTTCCTCCTTCTCTTTCCTCTTCCTCTCCTTTTTTCTCTCCTCTTCCCTCTTCCTCTTTTCTGCCTTCTGCTCTTCTCTCTTCCTCTCTTCTTCCATCTCCTCCTCCTGATCCTCCTCTATATTTACATATTGGGTCTTCTCCCCAATGTGAGTTTCACATGCACCCGTTCCTCGTAGAGACACAATCTATTCGCTCAGCCTCCGACACTCTTCGTGGGACATCCTCAGTTCTTCCTCCAGTCTGTTAACCTCTTCAGTCGCCTTCTTAAGGGCTGCTTCGGCTTGCAGCCATTTTGTCATAACCTCACTCAGTTCCAACTCTTGTAGCAGCGGGTCCAATGGAATGTTGCAGTCTCTAAGTTGTAGCCTTGGCAGAGGGCATGTTGAAGCTGATCCCGTTGCTTTGTGCGACTCTTAAGCAAGATTTTGATCGGAAGTCATCAGTTTCCGCTCCCTTTCACTTAGTGATGGAGGACCCTTCAGCTAGAATTTGCCGTTGTAAATCTTGGCTAAGGTTATTCCACGTTCCTCCCATTTCCTCAGGGTTAAACGTTTCCCAAACATTTCCGTCCAACTTTTCATCCGTGGATATGCTCGTCTGGGCTCCCCCAATTTGAATTTCTCACAAAGCCACACCTTCAAATGAGAGATTAAATGTTAATAAGCACGTCAAGACAGATAGACAAAAAAATTATTCAAGATAAAAGATCATACTATTCCGGACAGACAGACATTGTATTCTGGACAACGCCTGATTCCGGACAGCAACATAACGTATTTCGGACAGCCAAACATCTTATTCCGGACAGACCTACTCCTGATTCCGGACAGCCAAACAACGTATTCCGGACAGACAAGAATCTTAATCCGGACAAAAGATCTTACTATTCCGAACAGACAGACATCCTATTCCCGATAGACAAAATTTTTATTCAAGATAAAAGATCATACTATTCCGGACAGACAGACATCGTATTCTGGACAGACCTACGTCTGATTCCGGACAGCAACATAACGTATTCCGGACAGCCAAACATCTTCTTCCGGACAGACCTACTCCTGATTCCGGACAGCCAAACAACGTATTCCGGACAGACAAGAATCTTAATCCGGACGAAAGATCTTACTATTCCGGACAGACAGACATCCTATTCCCGATAGACAAAAAATTTATTCAAGATAAAAGATTATACTATTCCGGACAGACAGACATCGTATTCTGGACAGACCTACGCCTGATTCCGGACAGCAACATAACGTATTCCGGACAGCCAAACATCTTATTCCGGACATACCTACTCCTGATTCCGGACAGCCAAACAACGTATTCCGGACATACAAGAATCTTAATCCGGACAAAAGATCTTACTATTCCGGACAGACAGACATCCTATTCTGGACAGACCTACGCCTCATTCCGGACAGCAACATAACGTATTCCGGACAGACATACATCTTATTCTGGACAGACAGACATCGTATTCCGGACATACACAACACTGAATCCGGACTGACACACAACGTATTAAGGACAAAATTGCTTACTTGTAGTATTGCTACACAACCATCAACGCAACCCTGCTTCATAATGAAGTTCCCGACCGATCTACTCTCCTGCAGTTCTAAGCTGGCTTCCTCCAGACCCCGAACCAGTGCGGCGTGAACTGCACGTGCCCATGCATATCTGTTGATGCCTTTGAAGTCCCTCAAATGTTTCATGAACCAAATTTTGGTTCGAAGTGTTCCATCGAAGAACAAAAAATGGTTGAAGATGAAACAAATAAGGAGTCAAACGTACTCCTCGGCGTCGCCCATCACACTGGTTGCAGTCAGATGCCCTAATAGTTGAGTGTTGTCAAGGTTCACTCCATCTCACTTCTGTACGCCCGTCGGTTCCATAACAACTGTCTTCCCACGCACTTTTAGCCCCAGAATTACGGCAACGTCTTCAGCTGTAAGGGGGACTACCCCTGATCCTATTCTCAGCCCCACCTCCTTCGCATCGTAGTGTTCGACGAACCATCCGAGTATTTCATTGTCCGTTGGAATGTTAGGAAAATCTAGGAAGTGTCCGAAAGCGGTCCCCCGGAAGACCTCCTTTTCGACGTCCTTCATCCTACCGAACTGCTTTTGAATCGCCGTCCAACCACACTTTGTTTCCCGGAAGTAGTACGTGCTTCCCTAAAACAAACAAAAAATCCAAAGAAAGTTCGTAAATAACAAATCCACCCACGAAAAAAACCTAAATCGACCCACCTCATCAGCCACAACTTCTGGAGCGACAACATTACTCGGTGAATCCATTTCTTGTTTTGTTGTGAAACACACGTAGAGGAACGGTTTTCAGATTTCTCTCTTCACAGTTACAGACACAAAGATGAAGGAACTATTCGTTTCCTTCCTTTTTCGTGTGTCTATTCGTTTCCTTGCTCGAGACTCGAACCGTCGCCACATTATGTCTGCGCGCTGTCCAATCGTTTGATTTGGAAATGAACCGTCGAATTTTTTAAAATAAAAAAGGCACGTACTGCCATGACTACGTGTCAACCTGACTGGACGCTGACTCAACAAACTTTAAGTGTCATGTCATGCGCGTCACGGACGCCAACGTCCGTGTATAAGGATCCATGATGTTTTATCTGCAGTTCAACGTATGAAAACATTTATATTCTCTATGTATTATTTGATCTCAAATACACATGTGATTTTGTACGATACGAGTACACAACATGCTTTGTTTTGGTTTGATTGTAGTTGTGAGAATTGTAATTCCTACTTAAGTTACACTAAACATATTAATGGGTTAATTAAGTTAATAGAATAATTATGTGTGTTACCAATAGTTATCTTGGTTGAGATAGAGATGATGTGTGAGCTGTCAGTGTTGAAAGGTGATTGGATGAAAAAAAGGTGTTAACTTAAAAAAAGTATATATAAAATGGTGTGGGTGTTTATCGGAAGGGGTTACTGAAAACGTGAAAACAAAAGGAGGAAAACGTGAATAAGAGAAAGGTTGAGTGCTTGGAAGGTGAAGCTCTGGAGATCAGCAATGTGAGCAAGAGAAACAGGAAAAATAGGAAAAACAGCAAGGTGATCACCGGAAGGTTCTAGGCTAGGAGAAGAAAGTGAAGAAGAGGACGTCCATCAACAAGTCGATTTCAACAAAGGCAATTAGGTATGTCAAGTTCGAATTAGTGACTCACACTAGATGTGTGAGGGTTTAGATAGGTCGCCGGAGGTATGAAACCTCGCCGGTGCGAAGTTAAGTTTGAAATACATGGCAGAACGGTCGACCGGTATGAGTTTCGGTCAACCGAATGAAGTGTAAAAGTTAAGAATTATCCCTCACCGGTCGAACGACGCGATTAGCGGTCGACCGGTTAAACGTGATTTGGGAAGAAGATGATGACTCTGGTAATTTCCGGTCGAACGAGACCCCTTTGCCGTTTGACCATTTGAAGATAAATAAAGTCGGTTTGAATTTATATTATGAGACGGTTGACCGAATTAATGTATTGTTTGACCATTAACTTGAATAATTAAGTGGATTGTTCGACCGATTGATGACTAGAAATTCTAGGTTGTCCCTGATAGATTTCGGTTGAACGGGACCCCTTCGCCGTTCGACCGTTGAAGTGAATATTATAATATGTTTTAAGTTTTGAAGTGGTTGACCGAAAGTGTGATATTGTTCGACGGTTTAAGTTATGTTGGTTGACCGATTACGTGATTTTGTCCGACTGTTAAAGTAATGTGATTGACTATTTATATTTATATTATTCAATCAAATTCAGAAGTTTCGGTCGACTGGTGTTATATGTTTGTTCAACCGCTTAAGAAGTTTCGGTCGACCGGTTATGTTAAGTAGTTTGACTGTTTATGCTGTTATTTCAGTAATATATATTGTTGTTATTGTTCAACTCTGTGGGGGCGTGGAGAGACTGCCTAGCCTTTATGGCGGTGGGGTAGATGGACTCCGTGAGGTGAGGTTGTTGCCCAACCTTGACGACGGCGGAGTTGACCACCGGGTCATTATCATTCGGTGGATGTTATGTTGATTATATATTCATTTATATGTGGCCGATGATATATTCCGGCAAAGTATGTGGCTGATGATTATTCCAGCAAAGTATGTGGCTGATGATATATTCCGGCAAAGTATGTGGCTGATGAGTATTTCAGCAAAGTATGTGGCCGATGATATATTCCGGCAAAGTATGTGGCTGATGATATTTCCAGCTAAGTGAATGTTACGGGTGACCTTGTAGGGCCCGCAGTTATTTATGAGATGTGTATTTTCTTTCATGTTAAGTAAAGTTATGTTATTGTATTATATGCCATGTATACTAGTATGTTAAGTTTTGTGAATACAGTTATCATATGCATATAGGTGAATTTGGCATACGGGGTTTCCTTATGGAAACTCAGGAATAGTTCTGTGTTTATTTTCAGGTCGTGAGCGGCAGTGACTGGGTGGGGACTGAGGACGAGCACACTGTTACCAGATCCTGTTATCTTATTTTGAGGTTGTTATGATTACATGTGTATAGTCCATCTTGTCATTTTGAATGTAATCATACTCTTGACAAACTCCTGTATATGGTGCACCTTTGTTATGTTTATGAGTATCGTCCTCAGGTGTTTGAGTTGAATCTTTGTGTTCAAAAAGTTTAAATTTCCGCTGTATTTTGGGGACGTTACAGTAGTCATGAGTCATTCGAACTACAATGATCGTAGATGGATACTTGATTACTTGATGAAAAGAAAAAATGAGAGGGCCGAAAGAGTTCTCACTATCTTCTTTTGGTTTGAACAATGACATAATAACACGCCATTAGCGGAAGTCACCCGGAACTTTATAGTTGATCCGAAAACAATTGGATATCAATAAAACAATTTTGGAACCATGAACCATTCTCGGCAGGATGGTTCAAAAGAAATTTTAACGAAAATTTATCAGATGAACACATAAATGTGTCGTACACTTTCTACTTGGATTTCATCCCAAGGAATAGGTCGGATGTTAGCCTTTGAGAACTAACTAAAATTGGTCAATTCACGGTCAAAACTTTTACAACATGATAAATAACTGAATTGCTAAACGTCGTCCGCGAATTACTTAAATCGTCAGCGTCAATTATAATTTTGTCATTCTCTCATTTTTACTTATTTCTAGTCACAATAAACTCTCATCTTTTCATACTACAACAAAAAATCCTTAAATATGGATATTACTTAAATCCTTATTTCGACAATTTATTATTGTACTCCGGATATTGATTCGTTTACATTATTTTCCCATCCCGTCACCATCGAAATCTTACAACGGAATCTAAAATAATTTGAAATAACACACCGTATAAATTTATTTTTTTTTAAAAACCGGGGCGTCTGCAAAAGACGCCCCCTATGGGGGAGGAGTTTTTTGCAGACGCCCCGATTTTTTTATGGGACATAATGTGTATTAAATAGAATGTGAATGACAAAATGGTAATTACCACGGACAATTTAAGTAATTTACGGACGATGAATAATAATCCCATAAATAATGAGGATAAGAAATATCCCCTCTATAAGAAAATCTGGAGGTCAAAAGTTCTTCAAAAGTTAAATTTTTTATGTGACTTTTTGTATGAACCAGGATACTAACAAAAGACTGCATCATAAAAAGGAGAATACTGAGACGATAGAACATTTATTATTCACATATGAATTTGCGAGATCTTTTTGGGATGTGGTTGTCGAAATTGATCCTAATCTTGTGATGGGAATAAATTAGGATTTCTGTAAACATGCAAAAAATCATCTCGGTTTGGATCATGCTGATTGGAATAATTTAATAAATTGTTTTCGTTCGTGCATTTGGAAGGAAAGAAACAATATGCTATTTCGCCAATCATCCCATTCTTTTTCTCATGTGATGAATGAATGCTTCAATTTACTCTTGTGTTAGACAGGATCTCGAAAAAGAGGTGGGGAGGTGATCTTACAAACTCGTATTAAAAGAGCACGAGTAGAATACTTTTGCGATTTACCTTCAACTGTGATGACTCGACAACCATCCAACCTTATCGGCAACCGCAGACAAATCTAGGTATCTCCCAGCATTCAGCTGCTCACTTTAACGGTGCAAACCCAACTGAGAGCGAATTCAAAGAAATTCACCATAATGCACGGTTGGAGGAGCTGGCTAATGCGGAGAAGGAGAGGGCTACAGAGGAAGCAACAATGAGAGAAGAACGTGCTAGGTTCTTCGAGGCCACCAAATTTCTACCACGAGATCCATGCTCGTTCTCCACAGTAGACACCTGATTGGTCGCTGCCTAATAGATCAAGGGTTGGTAGGCTGTTGCGGGGGAATATTTTGTTGGAAGCAACATAGCTTTTGATTTTAAGATGTAACCTTAGTGGTTAACTTTGAAGGCTACCATATGTAGGTTGTACGAAGACTTTTTAAGAATGATTGTGTTTTGTAGTCATTCTATTTATAATGCAGTAACCATTATCAAAAAAAGAAAAGAGTTTTGATTTGTGGACATACAAGCATAGTCAAATCCTTTAGTTGCACCGTATGTTAGTTTTTAGGCATGTAAACGGGTTGGGTGTGCCTTTACTCGAACCCATACCTAGCCCAAAAATGGCCTACCCCGTACCCGTTCCATACATGCTAAGTTAACAGGTACGGGGCAGGTAACGAGTAACCAAGTATACGGGTATACAGATATCACCCGCCCTTTGATTTCACAAGGTTCCTTAAACTTCAAAAGATATTTTTGAATTGTAATGCTTTAGTCCACTCATCACTGACAAATATGGCCACATAAAGACAATATTAACTTGAAACGTATGTTAAACATCCCAAAAAGTAACAAATGGAAATGAAAACTTCTATTACCCAAGTATCAATATTATTTTCGTGGCATGACCACCACAAAGACTTGTAATAGGTGATTTGTGTCATTTTTTGAGCGAAATCATCTCATTTTTCCAAGAACACATGTAACTTGAACCTGACAATACGTCTCAAACTATAATTAATTAGTTTTTTCCTTGCATGTGAACTACGTTACCTTAAGATCTTCATCCACCATGCCACCACTAATCATTGGTTAAGGGTTACACACGAAGATGTGTTTTTAAACGAGCGAAGTACAAGGGCAAAGTCATTGTCGATCAAAGTTAATAGATCTGAACTACGAATCTAAACTTAGGTTGTTAATACACGAGCAAAGTTAGTTGGGAAACAAAATAAAGAAAAGTGGGGGACCAAAACTGAAACAACAAAATCCGTAGACTTTCCCCACGAAAAAAACCCCGAGTTAGGAACGTGTGAAGACGAAGACGCGTCCCACTCCTCCGCTCATCTCTCCCCTACAACGACCTCTCCTCCCACCCCATCTCCGATCCAACCCGATCGGGACAAACCCTAGACCACAATGGACAACCTGATCTCGCTGGTCAACAACATCCAGAAGGCGTGCACCGCCCTGGGCGACCACGGCGAGGAGAGCGCCCTCCCCACGCTCTGGGACCAGCTCCCCGCCATCGCCGTCGTCGGAGGACAGGTCAGTTTCCCTCTATCGCGTTTTGGTGTTCCAATTTTGGTTCTCGGATTGGATCGAAGTTTGTTTGTTTGTATCTGTTGTGAGCCTTCAATTCGGATCTGGTAGTTAGTTGGTTTGATGGTTTTCGGATGAGATTTGGCGAGCATTGATCTGTTTGTTTCCGGTTTTGGACATGATATTTGCGATTCGGTTTGTGTTGACTTCAAAATGGAATACCGTGCGTGCTTAGGGTGTCTGTACCGGTCGATTTCTCACTTTTGGTTTTCAAAAAATTTGATCGACGTGGAGAACTTCTAGAATACTAAGTCGATTCCTGATTTGTATAAACATGTCTCGTTGATTCCTCATTTTGATATTCTGCAACATGAGAAACATGATATGTACAACGATGGAGAAAACGTTTACGCGTATGGATTAAATTTATTGGAGGAAGTACTAATGTTGTTGCCTAAGTTGGATTCCTCATGTAATTGGGGTTTAAGGTGCATGGAAACTGGAATGGTATCTTGGAATCACAAGGTTAGTGGAGATTGGATTAAGACTTGCAGTTGGTAATGGTAAACGAATAGACTTTTGGAAGAGCTTGTTGTGTTGGTTTGTAGGTTAGGTGTAAAATCTAATATTTTTGTGCGTCCAGTTACGAACTGTTCAGCTGCATTCGTGACCCTTGGAAATCACCAAGTGCTTAGAAGTAGAACGTCACTGTTTGTAGTGATGTGAGGGATGGGGAGATTGATCTACAACTATTATCTCTATCCTCAATTCATTAGAGGTGGAGAGGAATTGACGGCATTCAAGTTGTTTCAGGTTGACTTTTGACAAGGATTCTCTCATTTAGATTTTCAATTCCGAACCTCCATGCTCAGATAGGTCCTTATGTCTCCCTTAGGTATTAAATAGTTTGGAGTTGGAGCAGATACACTCCATTTAAGTCCCTATATTTTGTTTGGCTTATCTTCAATAACAAGGTCCTAATTGAGGTGTTATTGGAGAGTAGATGTGATTTCTATCATGAGGAAGAATCTTGTCTTCACTTTCTTGGGAAACGCAAGGTTTCTTTAGTTGGTCATCTATAGTCTATACTACGGGATATTCGGGTGGGAGTGAACTCCAATTTCTTTAAGGTGTTTTACCATAATGACATCTGAAGTTGTGAATTTAAATCGTGTAGACATGCGAACTGAAGTTAACTTAGTTTTAAAATGCATCAAGAATTGGCCATTTAAGGCATGCTTTATTTACAGGTTTGCGGAGAAAGAAAACACATGAATCCAAGAGGCAATAGGAGAGTCATTATATCTGTAAAAGAAAAGAAAAGAAAAGTACAGTAAACATGTTATGATTTCAATATATCTTTGAGGTCCAGGTTTCTTTAGTTTGTAATGTTGGTTGTTTTACCATTAATGTTATAAATGGGCAATGGAATTGTGGTCCATTTTAAGCATGAAAACATAAATTGTGTTTATGATATGGTAATCCATTTCTACATTTTCTTAGTCATCATCAACTTTATCCCTCTCTTTATATAGAGATATGAAGTTTCCCTACGTTCTGTAAGGCGAAGTTCATATTTTTGTCGCCTAATGTTGTCATTTATTCATCTTCAATAGTTATCCGTTTTCATGTATCCACGGTTACATACGACATGGGAAATGGGTAAAAAGTAGCTCGAGTTAGTAGAATGATTATGTGAACTTGTTCTAATGGTAAAAGAGTTGAGACTTGGGAGTGGGTAGCATTCATATGCTATAATGGGGTAGGAATATATGAAAATGGTTCAACAATGTATTGCTTAAAGTGAAATATTTTAAGTATCATCATGTCAATGCTCTGTCACTCACACTAACGTCCTGTCAAAACATTTGACTCTTTTGTTGAGGTCAAAGCCTGACTTGCAATATATCGCGTATGAAGTGCAGTGCCATGCTTGGATATGTGACTATTGAACTAAACAAATGTCTCGCACATTGGGCATTCAAGGATTTTTTTGATTTACGCTTTGGCTCATGTGTCATTTCTGTAGTTGCTGTATGAATCATTAAGAAGTGTGACTTGGTTTATAGTCAGTTTCTGTTGTTATTCATTTTAAATTTGTATCTTTTTTTCTTGTGAGGTAATACACCTCCAAGGCTATACATAATAAATGTCTTGTCATGTTCAGAGTTCTGGGAAGTCTTCAGTGTTGGAGAGTGTTGTTGGGAAGGATTTCTTGCCAAGGGGTTCTGGTAATTTTAAAACCTCTTTGTTTATCTCGTTCTTTCTATTCTACAACATATCTTGTGTAAATGGTTACTAGATATTTCTCATTACAGGAATTGTCACAAGACGACCTCTTGTTTTGCAACTCCACAAGATTGATGAAGGGAGAGAATATGCCGAATTTCTTCATGCTCCGAAAAAGAGATTTACTGACTTTGGTACTCTTATCGTTTTGGAATATTGAAAAACATATACTTTTGTTTGTCATGCAAACATTGTATTAATTAAATGGACACCATCACCTAAATTCTAAGTTACTCCTTGGCTCTCCCTTTACCAATAACACAATAATATGAAAAAAGTGAAGTATTTCCAGTTTTGGCGTGCCTTTATATTATATCGTGCAGCTCAAGTTTATTTCTCCTTTCTTTTTCGTCTTTCTGTACCCTCTTATATTTTACTGCTCATCAATTGTTCTTATTTTGATCATATGCATATCTTGTGAAGCCCTTGTGCGCAAGGAGATTGCTGATGAGACTGATCGAGAAACAGGCCGTTCAAAACAAATTTCTACCGTTCCTATTCATCTTAGCATTTATTCACCTAATGGTGAGTCCTTTTAATGAAAGTATTACCGTTCCACCATTGGATGTTATGGTGGTTTATTACCATGAAAGTGAAGGAATGTCATAGAGAAAATCTCATAATTATTTCACAATTTTCTGCTCCTTTATGCAAATTTTTCGTATCTTTTTTTGGTTAATATATCTTTCTTTTACATCTGCAGTTGTTAATTTAACGCTTATTGATCTTCCTGGACTTACTAAGGTTGCTGTTGGTAAGCATTTGTAAACTTCTGTGATGTCCATGCAAATTTGCTTATTTCTACATGTATTCATGGTATCCTTTATTGATGTTTCTTTCTTGTGTTCCTTAGAGGGGCAGCCAGATAGCGTTGTTGCAGATATAGAGAACATGGTTCGGTCTTTCATTGAAAAGGTAACATCTCTTATATTTACCAATCATCTTATGCTTTGTTGTGTACTTGGTACTGTTTTTCCTGTGTAACTTATGAGATATAAAAAAATTCAATACCTCCTATGAAAATTGGTGATATATTTCCTTTTCTTTATGCACTTTGGTACACCTATCATACTACTTTTTTGTATGATGCCAATGGTACATCTTTGCTAATTTTTTGTATGAAGCCAATGTTACATATTTGCAAAATGATTTACATTCGTTACGTCTTTGCTTAACTGAGCTTCTGTTTCGAGCTCAATCAAGAAACTTTATTAGATTTGAGGTTTTCGATTTAACCATTTCCAGCATACCTCTTGCAGCCGAACTGTATAATTCTAGCAATTTCACCAGCCAATCAAGATCTTGCCACATCAGATGCCATCAAGATCTCCCGTGAGGTAGACCCCAAAGGTAAGGGTTAAGTAGAGTCTTTGAACAGTAAAAAAAGTAAATATTTTAAATGTACCTGGGTTTCAAAAGAAGATATATATATATATATATATATATATATATATATATTCTTTTGATGATAAATATTCATATTGATTTTATAGCAGCGGTGATTAACATTTAAGTAGTCTTTGAACAGTAAAAAGTTATTATTTTAATGTACCTGGGTCTCAAAAGAAGGTATATATATTTATTTGATGATAAATATTCATATTGATTTTATAGCAGCGGTGATTAACATTTAAGTAGTCTTTGAACAGTAAAAAGTTATTATTTTAATGTACCTGGGTCTCAAAAGAAGGTATATATATATATATTTGATGATAAATATTCATATTGATTTTATAGCAGCGGTGATTAACATTTAAACACCATGTTTTCTGATATTATCATTTCTCCCTCGAGGGGTTACTATCTAAGTTCGTACTATTATTAACCAATTTAGTACTTGCTAATTTTTTATTGATCAAATATCTTGCAACAAGTTTTCAAGATTTCACAGAACGTGATCAGTGATTAATTCCATTTGTTCAATGCCGTGCAACTGCAAAAATAGTATTGTTTTCAATTTCATTTTAATTTATACTATTAGTATTCTATTAATTCTTTGATGAAAAAAATACCTCTGCAAGATTTTAAACTATATTCAGTAATTAGCTTGATTATAGAAGTATGTACTTTGGTTGTTATTGGTGCTAGTTTTATTCCACTAAATGGTACCTCTATGCGTGTACCAACAACTTCAAGGTTAAGGTTCTTAGTGTTCTGAAAATGACGTTCTAACCTTTTACTACTAGAGAAGTGATTGATCCTATTCTTTTTCAAATAATATAATTTTCCTCTCCTTTTGCTTTCTCTAGGAGAAAGGACTTTTGGTGTGTTGACAAAGATTGATCTTATGGATAAGGGCACTGATGCTGTTGATGTATGTTCAATACTTCGTGAACCTTAATCTGTATCTGGTTAAATACAGTATCTTTATCAAGTTGATTTCAGCTTAGCAGGATAATCTTCAAAATCTTTATGGCCTTTAAATGAAAAGCACTGATCTGGTCATGATTTATTGGAAAAACACTATGATATTGATGTTTGTGGGGATTAAATCAAAATGTGTAATTGACTTTAGTTTTATTCTTTTTTGCATCTACGCTTTGATGTATCTGGCAGATCTAGTCCATTACGCTTTGATGTATCCGAAGACAAATAAACCACATATTCCCAGCTGAGTTATAGATTTAGAACCCCTCTTCTGCATTAGGATATAGAAGCTATAAACATAATGGCATAGAAAGTATTACCATCTCAAGAAAAGTACACCTGTTTGATTTTTGCCTTGGTAAAGGATCCTCTAGAATAGGAAACTTGATTGATAATTGAATATTTTTCATAATGGAGCAATTTCATTACTTTTGAACTAGAATTGTAGGTTGATGGATGACAACTACGAACACTGTTTTTGGTATAATTGTACATCATCGGACCAAAAAACTGATCTGTGCACCTTGTAACTACTCTCCTTTGGTTTTATCAGATGTTGGAAGGGAAATCATATCGTCTGCAGTTTCCTTGGATTGGAGTTGTTAACCGGTCGCAAGCTGATATCAACAAAAGTGTAGACATGATTGCTGCTAGACGTAGAGAAAGGGAGTATTTTTCAAGTAGCCCAGAATACAAGCATTTTGCTCACAGAATGGGTTCTGAGCATTTAGGAAAGATGCTCTCGAAGGTATTGGGCTGGACGTGTTTTATATTCTCCACTGCTGTTTCATGAATACAAGTTAAAATGTCTCTTGCCTCAGCGTAATAACTATGTCGATGTTTAAATTTTATCCTTGTAGCATTTGGAGCAAGTGATCAAGTCTCGTATTCCTGGTATTCAATCTCTAATTAATAAAAGCATTGGTGAGCTGGAATCTGAATTGGCTCGCCTGGGGAAGCCTGTTGCCGCAGATGCAGGGGTAATTTTTTTCCTTATAAAAATCATGGCTATGATTATCAGTGATCTTTTAATTCGTTAATTCATCTTATGTCATGCATCAGTTCAAAACCATCAAGATTTTTCAAGTTACCAGACATTATACTGCATATTTTAAGCTTTATGTAGAAGTTTATGTTCCACGGTGAACATGCTATTGCTGATCTATCTAAATGTGTAAACATGATTGTGATTCCTGGCACTAGCTATAGGCTTTAGCATTTTATATAATATAATGAGCCTTATTCTCGTTTTAGAGATCTTGTAAGAATGTATACACAAATTCCTCTCTGCTGGAAAGTGTGTAATGTCTCCATTCTTGCAGGGGAAGTTGTATACGATCATGGAAATTTGCCGTGCTTTTGATCACAATTATAAAGAACATCTTGATGGAATGTAAGTAATCTTGTTCCATCCACCATTTTGTACAATTTCTTTTATTGGCACAACTTCTGATTTGGTAAGTGTGAGTTTAAACTTTAGTACGGGTGGATATATTCTTCTGCTCGTACTCTTGGGCTTCCATTCGCTTTTAATCGGCAAAATATGCTATGCTTAACTAAGTTAACTTTTATTTGACAAATATATAGGTCCTTGTTTTTTTTTCTTATTCTGGTGGTGATTGCATAATATTTCTGACATTTAAGTATTTCATGGTCAACAGACGTCCTGGTGGTGATAAAATCTACAATGTTTTTGATAATCAGCTCCCTGCAGCATTAAAAAGATTACAGTTTGACAAGCAACTTTCCATGGAAAATGTTAGAAAACTAATAACCGAAGCTGATGGTTACCAGCCCCACTTGATTGCTCCTGAGCAAGGATATCGTCGTCTTATTGAATCCTCACTGATTAGCATCAGAGGTCCAGCTGAGGCAGCTGTTGATGCAGTATGAGTTTTTCATTTCACTTTTTTTCCTTTTCTTTTGGAAGATATAATTTATCTTTGAGTAGGTCTTGTTTGGATTTTACACACTGTTTAGGAAATGTCATATGGTCGATTTATGGGACTTCGTGTGCAAAGCAGTATATAATGGATTTTGTGTACATTGTTTTTACTGAGATTTTAGTTCGTTATTTCAAAAAAAAATCCTTTATTCTTGCGCAAGAATAAATGAATTTTTTTGAAATAACGAACTAAAATCTCAGTAAAAACAATGTACACATTCCTGAAACTGCAGGAAAATCAGAATGAAAAGCAAAAAATTATTTAAGTATCATAGTGTGGCTTCAGGAGAACACTGTCAAAAGTCAACCATGAGGTATAAGTTTCATTAATTGATTTGGATATAATTTGACAGAATGTCTTGGTCCCTTGAAGTTGCATCATCACCATAATAACTACATCATTACCTTCTTGAGTTAAGTTTAAACCCCACAATTCTCAATGCGTTGTGGGGGTGGCATTAACATGCTATGTCAATAAGTATTTTTCTCCATAAATGGATCTGTAATATTAAATTTTTGATATCATATTGTTTAAATGAGTAGAGCATGCTTATAGTAATCTTCCATTGCTTGAGTAGAGAGTAGGGAGAAATGAAAGAAATATTCTTTTCTAAATTTTGTAAAGAGTTGGGAGGCTTGGAGGGGAAGATTATCAATAAGGCTACATTCAGGGGTCTTTTTATTACTTTTTATGAAAAGATAAAGCTCCTAAAGAATACAATTTTTATTTTTTTGATATTTTGAATATCAGTTTGGTGTGCAGGAGTTTTCTTGCTCCCCAGTACTCTGCATGAATAAAATAAACTCTTTGTGTTATTGCTTCAGGTACATGCCATACTTAAAGACCTTGTACATAAAGCTATTAATGAGACACCTGTAGGTCCTCTTCTCTCTTTCGTGATTCATATAGTCTGGTGCAAGCATTAGCTTATTTAATTTAACAATATAATCCTCCGATTCTTGGTTATTTTGGTCTATTTGCAACAACAAAAAAACTTTGTATAATTTTTCTTCTTAAAACATACAGGGATTGATGTAGAGGGTATTTCGTTTGGCATTTGTGTGTAATATACCAAGTTGCATTGCTTCAAGATCTAAAAATATTCTCACTCTACTAGACCTTGTCTGTACCTATATTTGTAATTTACTGTTTATAATAACTGCAAGTAGATAGTCTCTATATTTATTGTCTTCTATATGGAATCTGTTGTGTCTTGGTCTTTCAGTTTATCTTTCATTTCACTATGTTCAAGCCCGCGGAAAAAAATCTAGTAGGGCATCTTATATGGTTAGGTTTGTCTTAGATTTTTTTAATGTTTTTACTCTTACGATTGACCATGCTCACACAGTCACACCTGAATACCTGATGTGCATATATCGATCAGTAGATGTATAACTTTAGGTAGTATTAAAGCTGCCAATATCAGCTCTTAGCTTCGTTTGCAAAATCCCTATTATCAGGATATTCATCTTTTGGGATTGATAAATATGAAGGAAGATGAAGTTTTTTTCTCTCTCCAACAAGAGCTTGCTTTATATTTGAGCTCTTGGTCCTTGTGTTCCGAGAATTTCATTGATACCTCACTGTTTTTAGGTTTCTCAACAATTATTTACTTAAATTAATATAATTTAATGATAGATCTTTTCCCTTCTTTTTATCATGTGATTGTTTTCTACATAGTACATACCCATTAATGGCCCTATTTGCAGAATTTTCAGAGAGATGTTATATACACTGTATGAAGCCCAACAACACTGTTCCAGTAAAAACAAGCTACTAAAGTACCATATTGGAATATGTTCATGGATGGATGTAATCTGACTACCCTTATGACATTTCCTATAAAAGTAATCTGCTAATACACAAGATAGTGAGATACAGATAAACAACGTTACAACAGTCCATTCAGTTTGTGCAGGTTGGACAGTTATTATTTCTCTCCATCCACTTCATGGTCATGTTACCATTTCACTTTATCTGAATGCAAAATTTACTGTGTAACCCTTGACAATCCACTACTGACTAGTATATAGTGATCTTACATATATTTATCTTTGTTCATCGACAGATGCTACTATAATTTTGTGATTAGTATGCGTCAGTGACATGTCTTTTGTTATCCTTACGGCTCAAGGCTGACCTACATTTAACCTCATTATTCATACAAGAGTTGTATGTTGCTATGCAAGCTCAAGCATGTCTTAGCTGCTCAATGGGGTTGACTCAACTACAGATTGAGCAACCTAAGTATACAATGTTCTGACTTCATTTGATGCTAATTTTTTGAAATGGTACTTACCGAGGTTGTTAAATCTTCATGCAAATATATCCCATCAGTCTTGAGTGCAGCATGTTGCTGCAAATAAGTCAAATTTCCATGTTCTGACTGTTGCACGTGCTCTTTGTGGTATTCTAACCATTGGGGATAACTTTTTCCGTAATTTTTTTTTGACATTTAGCAATATATATATATACATATATATTTCTTCTCCTGTGAGTTCACATAAACGAGCTGAGAATGTTAACGTCTCTTTTTCCCAGGAACTCAAGCAATATCCAACTCTCAGTGTGTGTATATATATATATATATATATATATATTTCTTCTGTGAAATCACATAAACGAGCTGAGAATGTTAACGTCTCTTTTTCCCAGGAACTCAAGCAATATCCAACTCTCAGGGTGGAGGTTGGAAATGCAGCCTTTGATTCTCTGGAGAGAATGAGAGAGGAAAGCAAGAAAGCCACTCTAAAGCTGGTTGACATGGAATGTAGTTATTTGACTGTTGATTTCTTCAGGAAGCTTCCTCAAGATGTTGAGAAGGGTGGCAATCCAACACATTCAATATTTGACAGATACAATGACGCATATCTCAGAAGGATAGGTGATTATTCTAATGATAAATTTAATTCATCGCTAAAATTCAACAACAACAAAAAACTGATGCTATGCATGACCTTTAGAATAAGTTTGTCCTGTATTAGTATTGTCATTTATTCTCATGGAGAAAATATAGAATATGGTTGTTTATTTCAAATATAACATGGGAAGTTCTTAAATTTTTCCTTGAATGTTCACACACAGATTTCCTTGTCAGTCTAACATAGTCCACATATTTTACACGGTTGTAACTTGTATAGGAATTCTGGTAACCAACTTGTAAAGTTGGAGTCTGACCTTATCTATATCTTCCATCACAGCTTCTCACTCATCTGATTAAACCCAAATAATGTGTATGTATCATCCAGTCAAGTTTTGTTCGCATCGTACTTCATTTGGTTCATGTTCGCTCTTCAAGACAGCATCCTATTTTTTTACTTTAAGTTGTGTCGTATCGTACATCCTTATTCTTTCATGTTGACAGGTACTACTGTTTTGTCATATGTGAACATGGTCTGTGCAACCTTGCGGAACTCTATTCCTAAATCCGTTGTCTATGGCCAAGTTCGTGAAGCCAAACGCACGCTTCTTGATCACTTCTTCACTGAACTAGGCTCAAAGGAGGTATGAACAGCTTTCATGTGTTGATTTTAAGTGTCGTTTCTTTCAACAATAAATATTTTTAACCATCTCTACATAGCCAATTCTAAATTACGCTTTCATCTGGATCTTTTTATTGAGAGTTCTAACACCACATATTTACTTGTTTATGGTCCAACATGTATTGTCTCTAACCATTGATCTTTATGGATGAATAATATAATCAACCCTGTATATCTGGAGAAATGTGAATCTGTGATATATGCAGATATCCATATAGGGTTCAGTCTTTTGATGTAAGAAACTAAGAACTGCCTTCTTAAACTTTCTTCTGCACCATTATTATCATTATGTTTCGAGTTTTGACTTAATTGCCTCATTGCCTCCATATGCCGCATGTTCATAAAACCAGCAATTGCATACACAAATGACAAACAGTATTACTACCAACTCCTGAGTATTGATCCCTATGAATTTTTTTGAACTCACGTTGTACAAACATTTGAAGTAAAATTACTTTGACGAGGATGTGATTTTTCTGATAAAAAAAGGATGAGAATGTGAATTTATATTTTGATTATTTTTTTCTAAGCATATCATGTCATGTTAACCATTTGATGTTTAGCTCTATCTTTAATTCCATATTCCCGTCGGAGAAAAATTGAACTTCATTTTGGAGTTGGTTGCGTATATTGAAGTATATTACTATCTCATATTTTTGGATTATGTTATATTTGCTTTAGATTACTCATACAACAGTGCACTCCATAAACATTCTTTTAATGTGCGTCACAGCAAAAGCAATTGGGAAATTTGCTTGATGAGGACCCAGCGGTTATGGAACGTAGATCTGCTCTTGCCAAGAGGTTAGAATTATACAGGAGTGCCCAAGCAGAAATAGACGCTGTAGCTTGGGCGAAGTAATGAATGTAGCATTGTTTGTGAGCTGTCTACAATTTTTTGTCCCTTTTACCCACAGTATCTCTTGTTTTTCCATTTCCCATCTCCAGCTAGTGGGAGATATGTAATCCATTTATGATCTGTGTAGCAATTTAATTGACCACATTCACAGATGAGTTTTGTCATGTATTGAAATCTCAGAAAGTACAAGGAACAAATTTGTGTAGATCTTCCACTACCTTTTTGCGTTACACTTTCTGTTGCAAAATCGATTTATTGCATGGGTTTCTCGAACTTTGATGGTCCCTGTGAGAGCTACTCTTCAGGTTATGGTTTGTCCTTTTTCATCTGTTTTAAATTTGTCCTGTTTAGATTTACTTAGGATCTGAGTCTCTCCAAAGTCGGTTTGAAGCTACATTCGTAACCAAATTGAAAATTTTATGTGCGAGAGTAAAGGAAAACCAAGGACCTTTGAGTTGCTACTTCGATTCACCATGTCTATTATAAATTAGAAAACAAAGTGTTGCCTATCATGGACATGTAAATTACCTGAAGCACTAAAACGTGTACAGCATAGTCTACTCCCTTCAGCCCGCCTAATGATGAAAAATATCGCAATTTCAACATCAAGAATCCAACACCAGTCATCCTAACTCTTCTATAAAACTCGAGAACTGCCGTCCATCGTTCCATTCTAAATGGAGTGTTCCACATCATGAAAGAGCCTATAGCCTATGATATCATCAACACTAAAGGAACAAAACAAATAGCACAAACAGTGTCTTAAGTATATTATGTATTCCTAAAGTAAAATCTCAACTGCACAACGGCAGAACAAGACACAATGTAGAACAGTAGAAGTCCACTTTACCAGTGGTGGCCATTCACCCACACGAGTCAGCACCACCAACCTTTCTCCACTCATAGATGCAAATACACATGCTTCCCTCCCAACTGGGCCCTTACATGCAAATCCATAGGCAGATGAGAACAAGACACTTCCCACTTGAATATTGAGGTGAGTGTGAATGGGCCCTATACTAGTGAAACCCTTCTTCTGTTCTACCTAGGAATTTCAAGTGAAATGTTTTCACTTTTCAACCATTCTAGGATAACCTGAATTGATGGATCCCTTTATGGTCATGATGTGGTTGATGGATGACGTGGGTTCTTTTATAGTAGAAGATTCGGTATGGATTTGAATATTATTGAAAATGGTTTCACACCGTAGTTATGATCCTAAGCACTTTGCCTGAGACTAATTGGTTTAACTGAAGGTATTAAGATTTTATAAATCACAAGAATAGTAGTATGAAAAGAAAATTTTAAAACTATTCCACTCCAACAAGAGTCTAGTACTCTATTGTCTTGACATAAAAGAAGTCAACGTCAATTGCGTGTGATCATCGGATCCTATAGGCATGGAATCAGGTGAGATTTGAACAAAACAAGGGTCATGAGAAGATAGGTTATGAGCTATTATATGTGGTCAGATCATACCAAATGGTTAAAAAAAATTGAAATACTCATAACCTTGGATTAAGATCAGAGTCATCGTTAGGTCTAACAAACCTATAAATGGAACAAGAGAATAATGTTGGATCACTCAAATCATATTTATAGTTGAAAGCAGAGTACGAAACAGTAAAACTGTAGAGAAAGAACAGAGACACACCATTTTCATTGAAAACCCACTCATCCTAAGACCATGGTTGTATATATCATGGCTTGTGGATTTATACAAACGACTATGGTCACTCGATCCCACTCAAGTTGTTGAGGATTAAAAAAAGGCAAAATGCAAAGAAAGCATAACCAACAATACTATTATCTTCTCTAATTAAACTAGAGGATCAATCAACAGTAGTAGACTTGCAGTTCTTATTTACTCGTTCTCTCTCAAGTTTTGGAGTGGGTTGAGGAGTTGTACACATCACGCTACTCAATTCATATTAGAACAACCACACTAATTACAAAGAAGCATCAAATGTATATTATATATATAGAAACATAGAAAAGAGTAAAGAAGGAGACGTTTTACCCATCAAAATAAACCAAAGATTATGCAAAGAAGCATATATATATTCCATCCGATTTATTAAAGTGACCATGTCTTTATGCAGTTGTCCTGATGGATCTATTTTTATCTTTAAGTTCGGGTTGATAAAGTACAACTTTTCAATCTTTTGTTGATGTCAAAAGGATTTAACCTTTTCATGCGTGGTATAAGTAATATTTCCATTTATTAATAAATTGGACCACCACACTGGCTTGTATAAGATACAGAACCTTCCTCTTCTCATATTTCAACTTCGCAAGTAATTGATATCGTTATGGTTTTATCAGATGGACCACACTACAGTAGCTTAAAGAGCATCTAAATGGGAGGTAGTAGATTCTTAATTTAGAAAATGCTTTTTTTGTCACATCTGATGTGGATTAGTTTTTTCGCCCGAGAATCCCGTCATTTTATGTGTCTTACATGGACTGTCCATGGATAATAATTTGTGCAACATTTTAATTGAGTATATATGCAAGACAAATTTAGTAGGTAACACAAGTAGCACTCGACAATAGATATGACGCAGTTGGTTAATCTCATTGTACGTGACAATCTGATGAAAGATGAAGAACTATGATGAAATAGTAGTTAATTATTTATAAGTGCGCACAACTATGATTTTTCATGCATGGTTGTGTCTGATTAGTGCTTAAAAGAGAACAAGTTGGAGATAGATGAGAACGTACACGTACGCACTGGACCACACTGCATCGCCCAAGGAAAAATCAGGAAGACCATACCTTCCTCTCAACCATCAACATCATTACGTCATGAAGGAATTTTTCCAGTTAGTAATTAACCAAGAATAAGGCGTATCGAAACTAAAGAGGGATTCAGTTTTACTATTCGATTTGTCCCTCGACGGTAGCTTAATGTCAACACCATTGATCGCATCATCCACGTTGGAGCGCGCACATCGTCTATTTTCTAATTCGGTACGTCGACGTTATTGAGGTTTTCACTTTTCCTCGTAGTAAACTCTTTTGTAGTTATCACCCTTTTTTGGATCGAAATTATATATGTTATTAATCTGTTAGTGTTTCGTTGATGTTTTGTCATGTCGTTATATTTATGTAATATGTCCGACCTTATATGTTTTTCTTACGAAGAAAAATGATTCAAACTTGCTTTTCATTATAGTATCGGTTATGAACTGATGATCTATGAGAGGATATATATATATATATATATATATATATATATATATATAGCCTCTCATCAGTGGCGGAATCAGGATTTACATGGTAGAAACAAAAAATTACAATTGTCTATTATCTAGAACACTTCATTATTGTATCTGGATATTGATTTGTTTACCTATTTATCTAGAACACTTTGTACGGTACAGATCACACTTGAGTTAGAGTTTAAATACCGGGAACTCTATCTTTTCTTATTACCCTGATTTCAAAATAGTGGACTAGGAGGAGAGGCAATTGTGGTTCTCCTGCGAGAGTTTTCACGTAAAATCGTTTGTGTTGTGAGATGTTTTTCCTTCATTTTTGTGTAGTGTGATTGTTTTCTACGGATCGAAATCCCAACAATGATTGCCTCGTCACTTGCTTAACTGATGCAGAGGGGGTGTGAACACTTGCATACTTGGTCACGTTGCATGCCCAATGCACGTGGACCTAGTAGTAAATTCAATTAAGCTGGAGGACTGAATATATTCAGTGCAAATCTGGAAGCATGCTTTAGTTGTTCTTAGCTACAGTAGTAGGCCTTAGTTGACTTTAGAAGTTTACTTTGTTACGTAATAGGTAGTGGAGCATATGCATGCGTGGTATAGGGTGATAAGTTGGTAACCGGGAATGGTTTCATGCATGCATAAGTTGTACGTGACTTGTCACATGTATTGTGTATATATATGTAGTCTTGATGAAGAAAAAAGATAATCCTTTACAATTTATGTGTTGGTTTGGTGGATTCCAAACGTGAATATCCTTCTTCTCCCGGTTCGTTCCGACTAGGAGACCGCCGGCCGGCGCTCGAGTCCGGTCACCGTTCGCCGTCCGCGTCAATTGGTATCAGAGCTTTTTAGCTCCTGGTATGGCCGACCGGGACGACGTCCCACCCCACCAAGGTGATCGAAGCGTTGAGGCTCTTTGGGCCGCCTTCGTCGAACACCAAAACTCCACTGCAAACGCGTTTTCCCGTATCGAGGAGGCATTGAGAAGCTTGTTGTTGGAGCACCACCAACGGCGAGAAGGTGGACGTCGGGCTGCAACGTCGCCGCCGGTTCAACGACGTCCACCCCCTCCCCTCACGGAAGAAGATTCGGAGGAGGAATTTGCCGAATTCAATCGGTATGCTCGAGGACGCCGACAAGGTCCCGAGGGCGAGGAGTATCGAATTAAAGCGGAGGTCCCGGTGTTCTACGGGAGCCTCGACATCGAATCTCTCCTCGACTGGTTGTACGAGGTAGAAAAGTTCTTCGACATCATGAATGTCGCCGAGGAAAAACAAGTCCGTGTTGTAGCGTACAAACTTCGGGGAGGTGCCTCGGCTTGGTGGGATCAAGTGTGCAATGAGCGGCGTCGCTTGGGCAAAACTCCAATCCGAACTTGGCACAAGATGAAGCGTCTCATTCAAGCTCGCTTCCTTCCACCTGATCACCTCCAAATCATATTCCAAAGGTACCAAAGTTGCACCCAAGGAAATCACACAGTGGCCGCCTACACGGAGGAGTTCTTCCGGTTGGCATCGAGATGCAACCTCCATGAAGGCGCGGAACACAAAGTGGTACGCTACATAGGAGGGTTGCGTTTCGCAATCCAAGAGAAGTTGAGCATGCATACTTTGCATTCGGTGGAGGAGGCACACAACCTCGCACTAAAGGCAGAGTTACTTCTTACACGACAACCCTACCGACGTTTCCAGAGTGAGGTGCCGCGAGGTGAGAGTCGCGATGGCGGTGGAACGTCAAACTATAAAGACAAGGTCGTCATGCCTTCAAAATCTTGCCTGATTCAGGCCTCACAAAGCCTCGGGACGAGTGGAGAGAGTGGGACAAAGAGGACGCCTCCAAATCCCTACTCACGACCCACTACTGATAAGTGTTATCGATGCCACGGAATAGGCCACCGCTCGAATGTGTGCCCAACTCGTGGGGCGGTGGGTCTTGTGGAAGGAGACCTCTTTGATGGAGGTGGAAGTCAGGAGGAAGAACATGAGCCGGTGGAATACGCCGAAGAAGAAGGGGAGGTTGTCTCTTGCGTTATCCACCGTCTTCTTCTAACCCCCCGCACGGATGACGAATCACAGCGGCACCGGATCTTCCGGGCACGGTGCACGGTCCACGACAAGGTGTGTTCCATGATTATCGACATTGGGAGTTGTGAGAACATCGTGTCGTGCGCTTTAGTCAAGCACCTCCAACTCCCCGTCTCACCGCACGCCAACCCCTATGATGTCGGATGGATAAGCAAGGGACCGACTCTCCGCGTTAGAGAGACGTGTCGAGTTCCTCTTTCCATCGGGAAGTACTATCGCATGGAGGTATTATGCGATGTTATCGACATGGATGCCTGCCACATTCTTCTTGGTCGTCCATGGCAATATGATGTTGATGCCACGTACAAGGGCCGCGAAAATGTCTACCTCTTCTCGTGGAACAACCACAAGATCGTCGTTGCACCAAATCCCCACAAAGTGGCATCTCGTGGATCTCTGACGGGTGACACCAATGTGATGCTTTCTATCTCGTCGTGTGTCAAGGAATTTGTGGGAGAAATGAAGAAAAACAAGCATGTGGTAGCACTTATTGCCCAACATGACACCTCCCAAATCCCTCATATTCCAGACGTGATTCGGCCCCTACTCGAAGAGTACGCCGAGCTCTTCCCCACTGATCTGCCTGACGGGCTACCACCTTTACGCAACGTACAACATTGCGTTGATCTCCTTCCGGGGGCTAGTTTGCCCAACCTCCCTCATTATCGGCTTAATCCCGCTGAAGCCGAGGTCCTCACGCGCAAGGTTGAAGAGCTCCTCGACAAAGGATTCATCCGCGAGAGTCTTAGCCCATGCGGGGTCCCCGCTCTCTTAACTCCCAAAAAGGATGGCACTTGGAGAATGTGTGTGGACAGCCGCGCGATCAATAAGATCACGGTCCGGTATCGTTTTCTGATCCCTCGTCTAGATGACATGCTCGACCAACTTGGCGCTGCCAAGGTATTCTCCAAGATCGACCTCCGAAGTGGGTACCATCAGATCCGCATTCGCCCGGGAGACGAGTGGAAAACGGCGTTTAAGACGAAGGAGGGGTTGTTTGAGTGGTTGGTCATGCCCTTCGGACTCTCCAATGCTCCGAGCACCTTCATGCGCCTAATGAATCAGGTACTGAAATCTTTCTTGGGCAAGTTTGTTGTTGTTTACTTTGACGACATTCTTGTGTATAGCACCACTCGTGATGATCACTTAGCCCACCTCCGCCAAGTGCTTGACACATTAAGGCGACAAAAGCTCTACATTAACGGTTCCAAGTGTCATTTCTTCACCGATCGTTTGGTGTTCTTGGGTTTCGTCATCAGCGTCAAGGGCGTTATGGTCGATGAAGCCAAGGTCCGAGCAATCCAAGAATGGCCCACACCCCTCAATGCCTCAGAGGTCCGGAGTTTTCATGGTCTAGCGATGTTCTATCGCCGCTTCATTCGCAACTTCAGCTCCATTGTGGCCCCTATCACAAATTGTCTCAAGAAAGGAGCTTTTAATTGGACGCATGCTGCTCAAAATGCCTTCGAAGAGATCAAACAACGTCTCACGACGGCCCCTATCCTCACCTTACCTGACTTCTCAAAAAATTTCGAGCTTGAGTGTGACGCATATGGCGTGGGGATTGGGGCAGTTTTATCTCAAGAGGGTCATCCAATTGCGTTCCATAGCGAGAAGTTGAATGAAGCGCGACAAAAATGTGTTGGCTTTTTTGCCTTAATCCGTATTTTGATGATGTAATTAAACCTAATCTTAATAAGGACATGTAGATTAGCACATGTAGTATAATAGTATACATGTTGTATTGTGCTAACATCTACAGGTGATCAAGACTCAAGAAAGAAGAAAAATCAAGTCAAGACATGTAATCAAGCTAGGATTGAAGACATGTAATTTTACCTTTCTTTGAGAATTAGGAACTTATGTGAATTGAGCATAACTTAAGCTAATATGCATGCATTCACACACTAGGTTCCTTTTAGGAGTCACACACAAAATATCATATAATTTGGACTCTATTAGATCACCTAAACACCTAAAACATTGGTCGCCAGTCTGCCTGAGTTCGGTCGACCGTTCACCTTTCGGTCGACCGGTTATACACAATTTTTGTTATACCAGACCAATCCGTTCAACCGATCACACATCTATTTAACCGATTACCCAGACCTGTTCGGTCGACCGGTAAACCTTCGGTCGACCGTTTCGTTTGCTGTTTTTGGTAAAAATACGACCGTTTTATTTGTCGTATTATACAACGGTCGTATACACATTTTTCTCAATATACACCCCCATATACATTAGAACCGGTCGAACCATTTGCCTAGTTCGGTCGACCGTTCAAATAGGTAGAATCTACCTGCTATCGGTCGACACAAGTTTGTCCAACCGATCAAGATTTCTCTCTACCGAACCCAGTAGTTCGGTCGACCGGTACCTGCTCGGTCGACCGTTGACCTATAGAACTTAAGTGATTCGGTCGACCAATACCTATGTTCGGTCAACCGATCCATCAACAGACTCAAGGGTTCGGTCGACCGATACACCTTTCGGTCGACCGTTTCTGGACAGATTTCTGAACCCGATTTTCTGTTTTGTGTATCTTGCACAAAACCCAATCAAATTTGTCCAAACGGCTAGAAATCTTTAGGAGCTTATAAATAGAGGTTCACACTCAGTTTTCCACAAGATTTCACAACTCCAAAGTGTCAAACTTATAGTGAGATTTTCCACAACCTCAAAGCTCCAAATTAGTTATCTTAAGCCTAATTTCCACATCCTTCATCAATCATCATACTAGCAATTGTTGTGCTCAATTAGAGAGTGAGTTCCACTCAGTCACCATTGTTGTAAAGTGAGCAAGGGTCTTGGTGAAAGCCCAAGACAAAGAAGCAAGGATTTCGGTGAAAGCCCGAAGTGATTCTCTCGATTTGTGAGAGGTGGTGTCAAGCTCGGCGAGGGTTGTTCGCGAGCTTGAAGACTTGTAAAAGGCGTTGCTCCCGGCCCGGAACGGGGAGGCATAGTGAAGATGCAAGAGGGGCTCGAACGGAGATTCGAGAGGGGCTTGCAAGAGAGGACGTAGGCGCGGCCGAACCTCTATAAAAACCGACGTGTCTTCTCTTGTGGTTTGCATTATTTTCCTTTACTTGCTTGCTTGTTTTTAATTTCCGCTGCATTTACTCGATTGTCTAAACAAGTAGGTAATTACGTGATTAGATTAAAAAGTGATTAGTGAACCCATAACCCACACGATCCTACAAAATGGTCCACTTACGAGCAAGAATTATATGCCATCATCCGAGCCTTGAAGGTGTGGGAGTGTTATTTACTCCCGGCAGAGTTCATAATTTACTCAGATCATCAGTCCCTCAAGCACTTTAAGGGACAACGACACGTCAACAAGATGCATGCTCGGTGGGCTTCGTATCTCGAGCAATTTTCCTTTGTCCTCAAGCACAAATCCGGTGCTCAAAATCGTGTGGCCGACGCCCTGAGCCGCAAGCGAGAGCTTCTGATTATGCTTCGGACTGAGGTCATTAGTCTTGAATATTTGCGGGATTTGTATCAAGAAGATGAGGATTTTGGGGCTAGTTGGAGTGCATGTCAGCAACACCAAGCCTTTAATGAATTCCACATCATTGACGGTTATTTGTTCAAGGGCAATACTCGTTGTTTACCTCGCACGTCCCTCCGTGAGAAGGTGGTTCGAGAGTTTCATGGAGGCGGCCTTGCGGGTCATGTGGGACGTGACAAAACCACTCTCCTCGTGGCAGCCCGGTTCTTTTGGCCGCAACTCAAACGTGATGTCGCTTCCTTAGTGCGAAGTTGTTATGTTTGTCAAACAAGTAAGGGTCATGCTCAAAACACCGGTCTTTACACACCACTCCCCACTCCCACCTCGGATTGGGTCGATCTCAGTATGGACTTCATATTGGGTCTCCCTCGCACCCAACGTGGTGTCGACTCCGTGTTCGTCGTGGTCGATCGTTTCTCTAAAATGGCTCATTTCATTCCTTGCCGTAAAACATCTGATGCCATCCATATTGCACGCATCTTCTTTCAAGAAGTGGTGCGACTTCATGGGGTTCCATCCAGTATAGTGTCAGATCGAGACACAAAGTTTCTCGCGGTATTTTGGACCACACTGTGGAGACGATTTGGAACCACATTAAAATATAGTAGTACGACCCACCCCCAAACAGACGGTCAGACAGAAGTCGTCAACCGCACCCTCGGTAACCTCATTCGAGCTATTTGTGGTGACAAACCCAAGCAATGGGACGCGGCCCTTGCCCAAGCCGAATTCGCCTATAATAGTACTCCACATAGTGCCACCGGCCTCAGTCCTTTCGAAGTGGTGTATCGAGTCCCGCCACGTCACGCGATTGACCTCATCTCGCTTTCCGATTCCACCAAGGTCAGTCGTGCCGCAACCGACATGGCAAGAGACGTGCACGATCTCCACCAAGAGGTGCGAGAACGTCTCCAAGCAGTCAATGCCAAATACAAAACCCAAGCCGACCACCACCGCCGCCGACAGGTGTTCGAAGTCGGGGATTTGGTGATGGCACACCTTCGCAAGGAACGCATCCCTGGGGGCAAGTTCAACAAACTCACGGCACGCAAATGGGGTCCATTCAAGATAATCCAGAAGATCAACGATAACGCATATAAAATCGAGCTCCCGGCCGACATGAATATTTCAAGCACTTTCAATACTGCTGACTTATTCCCCTATTACCCTCCAGAGGAGCCACGCTATGTCGAGCACGACTCAGGGTCGAGTCTTCCTAAAGAAGGAGGGACTGATGCAGAGGGGGTGTGAACACTTGCATACTTGGTCACGTTGCATGCCCAATGCACGTGGATCTAGTAGTAAATTCAATTAAGCTGGAGGACTTTATATTCAGTGCAAATCTGGAAGCATGCTTTAGTTGTTCTTAGCTACAGTAGTAGGCCTTAGTTGACTTTAGATGTTTACTTTGTTACGTAATAGGTAGTGGAGCATATGCATGCTTGGTATGGGGTGATAAGTTGGTAACACTGGAATGGTTTCATGCATGCATAAGTTGTACGTGACTTGTCACATGTATTGTGTATATATATGTAGTCTTGATGAAGAAAAAAGATAATCCTTTACGATTTATGTGTTGGTTTGGTGGATTCCAAACGTGAATATCCTTCTTCTCCCGGTTCGTTCCGACTAGGAGACCGCCGGCCGGCGCTCGAGTCCGGTCACCGTTCGCCGTCCGCGTCATTAACCAAGTACTTTTTTCCCAATATTAGTTGGACAAGAGTGTTATTGTTGGAAGTTGCATGATGAATTCGTTCTACTATATATGTAAGGAGAAGAGTATTTATGTTAAAATATAGGTCTCTCTTCAGGGACAGGAATACGCACACAGCAACATAAGCATGAAATCAAACAATAATTCAAGAGCTCCTGTTACTGAAATAAAAGAAAACAAGAACCTTTTAAGTTTCTAATTTTAAAGTTGTACTTGCCTTGTTGACTCTTATTAATTTCCCTTTGATGAAACATTGAAACTCAGTAATTATCAAAATGCCAAGTAAGTTCTTTCAACAAAACTTTCTAATGGATAACTAATTTGTGGTCCATTAAAACAGAAGTTCCTAAAGATTAAAAGTTCAAATCTACCTTTAATATATTCTTCAAAAGTTATTCGACGTTCTTTGCTCACTGCTGCAAGCCTACAATCCAGGATAAATAATTACGATTGAGTAGAATAGTTGTAAGTAATGGAATGAAATCTGTGCAAACCCAATAGCATGACAGAGTTAAAAAAGCATGTTTCCTGAATTAAAAAAATAATCCAGCAGCCCTCCTTGCCTAAAAGGTAGGGAAACTAGTACAAATGTACAAATATTAGATGAAGACGCCAACTGTGAGAGTGTGATAGCTTATAATATGCTCATTAATTAGGACCTCTAACCCAAGGCACGACCCATAAATTTTAGGAAAACGGTGGACTAATCACTAATTCACTACACATAGATTTTCTCCAATCTCCTTATACATACAAGTTACAACTACCCAATAAAAAGACTCAAATCTTTGCTGAGTTACACCCTTTTCCAATCAAACAGAATCTCAGTTCTCAAGTACCAACCATGCCACCTTAAATTTGGAAGGTGATTGATCTCAAATGACAGACATCTAGTCGATCTCGTCATAATATCATTTCAGAATAATCCCTCAAGTCCAAGTATCAATTGCATAATTCGCACAAGCAAGAAGAACAAAAATAATCTCATCAAGTAAAAATAAAAATAGAAGGCTTCCATATTTATTCTTCTCATGGGTCATATAGACTACTCCAGCTATAAACACTAATGCTGGAGACAAAGACGTCACACCAACCACCCCTCACCACACTCACTCTGTTCTATAATACAAACCCCAAACAACACCACTTCTTAAATTAATTTGAAGAACAAAACCGACAGACCCAAACCGAACCGATTGAATGGGTTACGGTCGACTCGTCCGGTTCGGGTCAACCGAGTCACTCCCCTCCATAACCGACCAACCGATAACCGCCCCCAACCGCCACAGCCACCGCCACTACCTCTACATCATACTCCTCATCTCCGCTGCTGCTCTCCTCATCGCTTCGGCCGCCACCACGGCCGTCCTCCTCACCCACCACTCCACCACCCCTTCCTCCCTCCGGCATCCGACCAAAGCCATCTCCCGCACTTGCAGCCTCACCCGCTACCCGTCCCTCTGCATCAACTCCCTTCTCGACTTCCCCGGCGCGGCCGACGCCGGCGAGTCCGAGCTCGTGCACATATCCGTCAACATGACTCTCCGGCACGTGGGCGTCGCGCTCTACGACGCCCAGCCGATAGCGAATAAGGACATGGACCGGCTCACGCGTGCCGCCTTCGAGGACTGCATGGAGCTCCTCGACGCCTCGTCCGCCCACCTCGCACGTGCGCTGGAGGCGACAAAGGCTGGGACTGCCGGAGACGACGTGGTCACGTGGCTGAGTGCCGCGGTCACCGACCACGACACGTGCGAGGAGGGATTGGAGGGGGTGGAGGAAGGGAATGCGGTTAAGAAGGATATTAAGTTGAGGTTAAGGAATTTGAGTGAGCTTGTGAGTAATTGTTTGGCGATCGTGTCGTTGTCGTCGAAGACGGAGAATGGGAACAGAAGGAGGCTTTTGGGGGTTGAGAAAGGCGGGTTTCCGGCGTGGATTGGGGTGGAGGAGAGGAGGCTGCTGCAGGCGCCGCCGGGGACGATCCAGGCGGATTATGTCGTATCGAAGAATGGGGTTGGGACGTATAAGACTATCGAGGAGGCCGTCAAAGCTGCGCCGGAGAATAGCGGCCGGAGGATCGTGATTCACGTTAAGGCCGGGACGTAAGATAAATTATTAACTCACTCACTACCTCTGTTGTTGTTGTTGTATATTATTGTTGTAGGAATAATATGTACGTATAGTATGGTATGGTATTGCTTGAATTTTGAAATTAAATTCTACAATGACTAGCTATAATGTAAATGTATCCTTTAACGATGAACTTTAGATACAACAAGATCGCAAGGAAAATGGTGAATCAACTAAACATTGAAATGTTATATTACAGATTTAGAGGTTTTTAGTTTTTACGTTCCTAAATATATTGTATCTTATATTCATTGTCCGAGTGTCAGACCGTTATTATTGATTTCCAATATGTAGGCTAATATCACAGTAGTTTTTGGAAAATGCTACAACTTTGAAGGGGTCCCGTTTGTATTAAATTACGTTTCGATGGTTGCTAGTTGTCACCCACAAATTATTTTTAATTAATTATATATGTTTTGTTTAACCTATGGCAGAAAGTTGTTTGTAGTTATGCTCGTGACGCAGTTTGATAGCGATATCAGTACGATATTGCTATTGTTTTCACAAATGTCTCTTTCGTGTTTTCTCGTTTTCATGTCTTTTGAAAGTCATTTTCTTAAATATCTCCGACGACGGATTAGTTTTCTAATAAGAAATTCTTCTAATTTCATGAGGTGTATCATTTATAAGTTTAGAATGGTCAAATAACAGTTGTGGTTTGTAAGGATTTCGTCGGTGGCATGGAGGGTAGGATACATCGATCATATATATATATGGTGATGTTGACAAAATCAATATTATTGAAAGTGTAATTCAGAGACACACCATGTGATGAGCATCGATGAAAAAGTAAGTATTGAAAAGTTGTGGTGTATGCGTTTGACATGGTTTGCAGGTATTACGAGAACATAAAGGTGGGGAGGAAGAAAACGAACCTGATGTTCATCGGAGACGGCAAAGGCCTGACCGTCGTTGCAGGTTCCCGCAGTGTCTACGAAAAGTACACGACCTTCCACACCGCCACCTTCGGTAAACATGCATGCAATATCCAAATTAATTAACCAGATTAATCATAACTAATCAACTTCATATATAATACGTACGTATTCACATACATTTGACACACACATATATAAGATGTATTAATTATATATGTATGCCCGAATGAAAATGAAACAGCCGCTACGGGGACAGGATTCATTGCTAGAGACATGTCGTTTGAGAACACGGCGGGACCAGCCAAACATCAGGCAGTGGCTCTCCGTATCGGAGCTGACCATGCTGTTGTCTACCGCTGCAACATCATCGGGTATGTATTTTTTGAACTTATTTGACTCTTGATATAACAATTCTAATTAAAGAAAAATACACATAAGTATATATCAAATTTTCTTTCAATTTTTTCCTATAGAAGAAGTAATTAAGTCTAAAGCAATGAAAATAATCGCTTAAAATTGTAGTTTATAACTTGGGTTATTTGCTTGAGAAACAGCAATATTGGAGTGACACGTTTGAGTTTCACGATTTGTGGGCAAAACTTTTAATTTATGTCTTATTTTCTATTCTTTGCTCCTTAATAACGAACCATGCATTAAAATTCCAACACTGGCCGGCCGGCCGGCCGGCAATATTGCAGGTATCAAGACACCCTCTACGTCCACTCCCAACGCCAATTCTTCCGAGAATGCGATGTCTACGGCACGGTCGACTTCATCTTCGGCAACGCGGCTGTCGTCTTCCAAGCCTGCAACCTCTACGCCAGGAAACCAATGCCCAACCAGAAGAACACCATAACAGCCCAGAACCGGAAGGACCCAAACCAGAACACCGGGATCTCCATTCACGCCTGCAAGATCCTCCCCGCCGGCGACCTCCGTCCGGTAACCGGTTCCTACCCGACCTACCTTGGCCGGCCCTGGAAAATGTACTCCAGGGTCGTCTACATGCTCTCCTACATGTCCGACCACGTGCACCCTTCCGGTTGGTTGGAGTGGAGTGGGGATTTTGCACTGAGATCCCTGTACTATGGGGAATATATGAACAATGGCCCTGGCGCCGCGATAGGGAAAAGGGTATCTTGGCCTGGGTTTAGGGTCATAACGTTGGCGGAGGAGGCCGGGAAGTTCACCGTTGGACAGTTTATCGCTGGCGCAACGTGGCTGCCTTCGACCGGGGTAGCATTCTTGCAAGGTTTGAGGGGGTAGGGAGGAGTTTTCAGAAATGTTAGGGGGTTTTGATATTTTGTTTTGATATTTATAATTTATATATGTGTGGTTCTTTGAATTAGTGGGGTTTAAGGAATAATAAGTCAGAGGTTGAGAACGACCGCCAAGTGTAAAATTTCGGATTATTTGTCTGTAAAGGTTGTGGGTAATCAACATTCAACTCGAGGCCTTTAAATCAATAATTGTATGTGTGTGTTTGGTCTTTTGCGGTGGATCGCATTTCTTTAATAGTTTATTGTGCATGATATGCACAGAGAGGAAGCAAGCAAGAAAGACAGGAGTCGTGACAAATGAAGCTATAATTTCACTCAACTATTACTATTTCAGTTTGGCATTTCAGCAGAATAAACAAAAGATATTGTTCTGAATTCTGAAAGAGAGAGAGATATGCTTCACAACCAACAGTATTGGAAGACAAAAATATCTCCATGACATGATTGATAATATATATACGACATTGAACATCGAATAATTACATTTGCTTCCCACACTAACATACGAGGTTTTAAGAGTTTCTAAATTGCTTTTTATACAGAGTAATTGGAGATTATGTATTTTGATTAGCAGAGGAAATTTGGTTGCAAAAGTAGTTTGAGGGGTTGATTAATTTTAGTAAATTCATATGCCAAAAGGCTAAAAATGCGGGGTTTCGGTTTCCATCTTGTGTTATCAATCAGAAGATAAAAGCAAGGACCCAACAAGTAGGATTGTCAATTGTCCAACGGTCTCATTCCACGCATGATATTTTTAGATTTTAAAAAGGAAATATTGTCCAAAAGCTTATAATAAGAAAATGAAATTAGTTACAGATATTCTGCATTTCATAATGTACGAGAAAACATGACACGTGGGTTAATGGGATATTCTAAATTGTAATAAAGGGTGTTGGAGCAGATTGGGAGCATCTATGGGTCGGTTGTCACGACGAATCACGACGAATCACTGCAACAAAAAAGGAACAAAATGAATGATAATGACATAACCAAAGAAGCTCATTTTATTTATGAGTGAACTCATAAGAGTAAGTTTCAATTCTTTCATGCATGACTTTTGTACAGGTATACAAAATGGGATTCCATTCTTCGAACATCTGTCTTGAACAATTCACGCGGTCGTTGCCCCGACATCATGGTGGGGGATAGTAAAAAACAAATAGTAGCGGTAAACATATGTGTATTTCTGAATCCGACGAATGCTCAACCCGAAATACAGAAAGTCCCCTCACTCGTTCTGAAGGTGTGAAAAAAGACAAAAGCCAGAGGAAAAAGAAAAATTTCCGGGCAACCCAATGAACGTCTCTATACAGTATGTTCACAACTCGAATATTCGTCGAAGGTAAAAGAAAATCTTCTCATCATGGAGAAGGAAAACTGGAATATCATAAATTAAAACTTCGACACAAAAAAAGTAAAGACAAGAAAAACTTGTTGAATAAGAAAAACCGAGAATGACATATTGAGAGCAACTTTATATAAACAATTGTATAAGTATAATTTATTTATTAATCAACTTTATGTATTGTTGTAAAAATATAATTTTAAGTTACTTTTAAAATATTATGAATTTTAGTTACTTCTGTTGTTCATTTATTTTTTAATTTAATTTTAAGTTCCTAAAAAATAGTTGAATTGTTTTCTAAACGTATTAAATTATTTAAAAAAATAAAAAATTAGATTATAAAAAAAATCCTAATAAATAATAACAAGTATTTAACAAACTTATTAACAAAAAACCAAAAAATAAATTAATTAATCAGTGGGACCCACCCACGTGAAGGTGTTTGTAACGGGACACAAACCCCATTGAGGATGCCTAAGGCATGTTATCTCCACATCTTTCTTATCCATTGATTCTTATCCATTGACACCTATCCATGAGATATAAAGGAGCTCTACCTCTGTGGGTTCATATGCTATCGGTAGCCCATTTATCAAGCTTCTAAAATAAAGGCCATACGCCTGTACAAAATGGTGTAGGGATGATTTTCATTTACCATTAACAAGAGATAGTGACCCTTCAACTTATACCCACTGGTGTACAATTTCTATTTCTTCTTTTAGGACTTGCCGGGTTTTGTTTTGGTTGATAATTTAAGGGTGTAGATAGTAGATTGGATCTTCATTTTAACGGTGTTTTAAAGCTTCAAGCACTTACAAGCAAAACGAAACCCGGCAAGTCCCCAAGCAAACAAGTTATATCTTGTAGTCACTTTCTTATAGTTCATCACCATAAACTTCATCGTAAAAGCATTCAACATCAACCATGCATCAAGGCAATATTTTATTTAGATATAGTCTGCCATGGCCTGTGCATCAGATTACAGTAAAGTCAGTCTAAATTGTCTTGGTATAAAGCTAATCACAAGTTATACCATGGCTTATCAGCTGACTAACAACTTAAAACAACATGTCTGATATAAACATTTCAACAGGATTATACAAACACAAACACCATTTATTGCTTCATTTGCCAAGGCTATCGAGATGACGATCCATTATTTCCGACACAGTTTCCATAAATCCAGTTTCACTGCTGCATGGGAGAACAGCTTCTTTTGCTTCGCGAACGATTTTCTCTATCATAGATTCCTTCTTCACAGTTTCCCTGCACATGATGTTTCCTATAGTAAATGGAGTCAGACCCCTTTCCACCCCCTTCTTCAAAAGCATGGTCGAGATGCGAAGAGTACGAGCACAATCCACAGATAACTTCCAACCATGGAACTTCAGGAGAGCTATATCTTGCTCTGCATCTAGAGACCTCACATAGGCAACAGTTTCACTGTTGTATGGCTCCTTGGCTTGGGGCCAATAGAGCCACTCAAATGTGCAATCTTCGAACTGCCATGAGAGACAAAAAGTCATTGATGATCACATTGCCAATATACAGTCTCCAGTGGAAATGTTGAATGTACAGTCAAGTGTTGAGCGTGGAAATGCATTGACTTTGTATTTCTCATGAATAATTATGTAAATACAAGATGCCTACAGCCTGTAGGTCCCCTCGTGTAGCTATATTAGACTATTAGTTCAACTTCTTAAGGTCATCAACTATAAAAAATAAATTTCGTAATGTTTAAAAGGATTTACAAATTTTTTAAAAGTATAAAAAATACCCATCATTGGCCCAGCTAAAATCATTTGCCATGATAATAGCTATGGAACCTAGTATAAATATCACCTTACAAAATAGATCCGTCTAGCTATTTGCGACCACCAGGGTTACATTTCAGTGATTTCACAAACTATATCAAAATCATTAAACTAAAAAATGTCTAATTCAAAAAAATAAAAAAATATGTTATAAATATGTTACATGCCCAGCATAATAAATTATGCAATGCAGAGGTTGAAAACTATTACGTAATGTTAAGTGAATGATTAACCACAAAAAATTGTGAAATAAAGTAAAAGCTAGGAACTCACATTCTCAGGAAGGCAGTATCCATGATCAATTGGAACGAGGATGAGTTGCCCATCTTTGCCCTCTCTCTGAACTAAGATATTCCCACCATGACGATCTGCATTAGCCAACCTTATATCGAGCACTGATATCTTATGAACCCCCTGCACAGGAAAAGCACGAGGACCCATATCCTCACAGCTTCCTTGGTTTTTCATGAACATCTGCAGTGACCCAATTTTCACATCTTTTGCAGCATTCCGGTATCCGTCTGGATGATGGAAACTCTCGTGCAAGCCGCGGACCATGAGTGTAGGAGGAACACCAGCAAAGCCAACTTCACCATTACCGAAAGAACGAGGTCCACTTGCAGGGTGATCCAAAATATATGCCGCAACCTCTCTTAGAGCACCCTCGCCTACACGAGTTCCCCTCTTCAATCCTTCCCCATCTTGTGACAAGGGAAGACCACGGGGATTGTTCGCAGCCATTGGCTCCTCGTCATTAGGTTTAAACACTGCTATATACTTGTCACCCATTACGTCCTGCATGAAATAAGCTCCTCCTGAGCCTTCTGTAGATGGTATTGGTGACTTTCCCTTGTCCAGCCCAGCAACTACAGAACGAACAAGACCCTGGAGGATTGGAGTCAGTTCAATCTTTGGATTCACAACAAATGGTTCAAGCAAGAACTTCCTACCAGAAAGTTCAGTATCTACAATCTTGATATCTTCAAATGCTTTGGTCACATCCAAATCTGCTGCTTCTATTGAAAGCTCATAACCTTTCTCAACAGGCTCGGAGTTAATCTTGGTCGACTCGCAAACAAGGACATGGATAAATGAATCATTGTTGTTCCTTAAGTTAGAAATCGCCACCTGATCATCAAGCACTTCACCATCACAAATTAGTTTCTTATCATTCAGATCAACCAAAGATTCCCCTTTCTCCACAATTTGCTGCTTGATATACGCCACATTGCGACTCTGTTCAGCATGAAACTCAATTATCTTTCCACAAGTTGTCTCAACCGTGATCATACACAGATCGGAAATTCGCACAACGAGATGGAGCACCTTCCCATCTCCCACACCATAATCCTTAACCAGACTGTTATTCCTCGAAAGTTCACGCCCATCACAGACCAGCCTTTGTTTCTTAGCCATGAACCCTTTGCAATTTTGTATCTTAAGCTTCACAGAAGCAATCGATTCCGACTCCAACACTCTCATGGGAACCATTGAAGAGCCGGGAACGGACAAGTAAATCATGATGGCCTCGTCGGAGTAATGTGGCAATCTGAAGCCATCAAGGCCATAAGGGAACAGCGCCAAATCTTCCCCAATGCTGCCGAGAGCAATACCAGCAGAAGACATCTTGCCTTCTTTCGTCCCAAAGAACAAATTTCTCGGAGACAAATCACTAGGCCTAACACCGCTATCAAAACCCGAACTGGAACCCTAAATCCATTACAACAAAAATCCAATCTAGAATCTCTTTCCTCTTCAAGAAAGGGAAGAAACCCTAAACGAACCCTAATCCTACAAACCCATCAACAACCAAAACGAAAGACGCATAAAAAATTAAAAACACCACCTTTTTGCGGTTTCCCCCCTGGAATCGAGAGCGCAAACCCTAGATTCCTGGGAATCAGAGCGGCCCCTTCCAATCCGAAGAGGGGAAGTGGGGAAAACGGCTTCTCCCACCAATCCGATGGCAAGAAACACAACGATCGATAAGGAACGGGTCGAAACCCTAGAGTGAGACGAGAAGGGGATTTTCGACGCTTACGCCCGAATGTCGAGGCCAAATCCGCCCTCAGTTCCGAAATCCGGCTTCTTTGATGGTGAAAGATGGGTATTTGAAGCAGAAATTGGAGGTTTGTTGGCTAAATTTGGGAGAGACGAGGATTTGTGTGGAGTGGAGGACAAGAACAAGGTTTTATCACCTCCGTACCGAAACCAAACTACTTCACGCCGTTACCTTTCGAATTCCAAAACTACCCTCCCATTTTTCCACTAATTACGAGATTAAAATTGTAATTACTATCGTATATTTTTGTTTTGTTGTGGAAATTTGTGAAGAATTGCAGCAGCTACAAGCTACGAACGCCACATTTGTTTGTCCAATTATATTATATAGAAATAATAACAATTTTAGACTTCTCGTGTAATAGTTAGCCCTTAATTGTGAAGATTAAAGAATTTTATGGCATGACAAGAATAAGATTTCATATTATTTAAAAGTCACATGAAATGTTTTCATAAAAGTTTTAAGTTATGAATAACACAGTAAAGATGAAAATACAATTTTGTGGTAGGTGTACATAAAATTGTTGAAATAGTGCAAGGTGATAGTGGTAATAATGTAATTTGAAGAGTTGTTAACGGGAAATGACGTGTTTGGGGTGAAAGGATTCAGTACCAGTGTTGTTGGCTGTTTGACGGTCAAACCTTTCATGCCCTTGAATCGCTTTTTCCAGCAATGTTGTTTGCAAGTCTCCACTTCAAGTCTACCAAATGTTGGAACACGAGCAAACACATCACCACCGTTGGCTCGTGGAACAAGACTAACATGCCTTTGTTATTATTGGCCTCGGCTATTATTAGTTGTCAAAGGTTTTATCTTTCTTTTGCTTATTTTTGAAGTTGTTTGTTCCATACAACTTCGTAAATTGCTATTGCAATTGATTAGTCAGGATTTAAACTGCGTGATCCATACTTAACCATTGTTTCTTCTCCCCCAAGAAGGCAAGAATTATGGGTTTTTTGGATTTGGATTCCATTTTTGTATCCTAATGTTGAAATGCAATACAGGAATAGTTTAAGAAAACGTTTTGCAGTAAACAAAATCAAGACCGTTGTAGCAGTCGAAACGTCTTTCATGTCTACTGCTTTGTTTTCCATCTTTAGCAAGCCACTGAATAAATAAACAATAAGGGGGCATTTAATTCCCACAAACCAAAATAATTTTTTGAACAAAATTAAATAGACAAGAAGAAATACAATTTCATGTAGATTATTAAAAGTTCTAATGTTCCAAATCTGTAGAAGTCTCTCCATCAGTTTTATGGCGCTTGGTAGCTGGTTCCTCATTGTGGGTAGTTCCATTTGTCTCTGGGTTGATATTATTCGAACCTTCTTCGCCATCTTGATGCTTCAAACAGCCGATGATCTTCTCAGGACCAAGTAGAGAAACATGCTTGCTGGTGATCTGCCTACCTGCTCTGACCTTGGGCCCCCAATGCCTTTCAGGATTCGGAAGGAATCGTGCCACTTTCTTTGCTTGGGCTTTGCTCAAAGAGGCGACCGCACGAGCAAAATTTGCCTGTGGATAGAAGAGGATAAGTGGTTCATCCAAACCTACACCAAATGATTGGAGAATTGAGTAGAATTAAGGAATGAAGTGGAAATGGAACAGCACCAGCAACTTCGGTTCCTTGGAAAGGATCACACTTCCTGATTGATCCGATGGTTGGGCTTTCACAGGGTGATTCTTGATCTAAAGAAGAAAAAAATGTGAATATTCTGTTACTGGACAAGGTATTATTTATACCGTGCTAAGACTCAAGGTTCACATGAATGAAATAGGCAGCAGAAGTGGAATGTACCCAGCAGCGCATAATATCCCAAACAACATCCATAGGAGCATCGGTTTTTAGTCCAAGTGGGTTTACATGGCTACCCGAGATACGATATCCAGCGTTTATTACTGCAGAGCGGAACATTACAGCTGAAGGAGATGTACATTTCAGAGTAGCACATAGATTGTGAAGACTGAGAAATAGAGGAACATCAGGTAGCTCCTGCATATTACATCCAGCAATATTAGCTGTATTTTAGAGACATACATATAATACACTGAAGTGAAGCATGTATATCTGTAATCTGTCACTGTGTATGACTGAAAAAGCAGAAAAGGAAAGAGAGTCTATGGCACCCATAACATCACCAATCTCAAAGGTGATGAAAATACATTTTTGAAACAGAAAGAAAAAGACAACAGAATATTGAAGTCCCCTTTGTGCATTACGAACTGCTTTACATATATGGATATGGTCATACCTCTGATATGGTTGTTAATACAGAAGATATCTTTTCATATGCTGGATAGCAGTCTTTCATTGATTTAACACTGGTTAAAATGGACATCACCCATTCTTGGTCGTGGATAGGTGCAGACCATATTGGCCCACCCATATTGAACTTTTTCCCGCAGTCGGTGCATTCTTGTGGAACGGCAGGACCGAAACCAGGCAAATATCTCACACTGTTATTCTTGTAGAACAAACAATAAACCACAAACACATATTGCAATAAGTTTTTTGATAAGGCATATACCGCAATAAGTTGGTATGCTAATTGCACGACACAATAATCTAACAGGTGAAAAGCCATAGATTTGATTACGCGGTCTCCAAAAAGAAGCAGAGCAAGGATCACAATGATACCTTGTTGATGGTCCTCCCAAGGGACTGAAGATGGAACGAATCACAGCCAACACACTGGTAAACATATGATAGCTTCAATGGAGTATTCTTCATTGCGCTCGCAGAACTGTGCATTTCAGGTTTAAGTAACATCAGAGAATAGTTGCAACAATAGGTTAAATATATATATGGTTAATAAATGTTGTAAAAGTTGATCGGGCACTACGTGTATATGCGGACAAATACTCGAACATAGAAATCCATTTGCACTGATAGGATGGGAACAATGTATCGCTTGTAACGATTTGCATGCGCCTGTTGAAGACCATGATAATGCCAAAGTTTATAAAAGAGAAAATAATAAATAATTTACTGAAAGACAAGATCTTTGACTGGTTTAGTACCTCAATGCTAGCAAGGAGGATCCTCAGAGCCATCTCATGGCAATATTTCCCTTTTAAAGGGTAGGAGCCATACCTGGTTCAGTTTTTGAAGTTATTGTGTAAGGTGTCGGGTGTAAGGGTTATATATAGCAAGGACTTATTCAAGCAAAAGTTTTTTTTAAAATTTACTTGGAGTAGCAAACTTCGCCATTGCCACCACATAATACAGCCATATCTGTTGCCGTGCACATCAATATACCCCCATCAGCAACTGACTGAACAGCCGAGTCCAAGAACACCGAAGGTGACCCATATGGATCAAGATCAACCTGAACACATAAACAGGGACAACAAGAACGGCTATTAAATGCAAATCATCAAGAGCTTCAATCTTCAATCAATCAACCAATTCGGAAGATAAATTAATGAAAAACCAAATTAATCACGTAATAGATTTCGCTAAGATGAAGCCCAAAAAGTGATGAACTTATAATTACCAATGAAGGAACCAAATTTGCTAGATAAGTGGAACTATATCCCATTGTATTAGGAGCAAGAAAGCTAGTAGCTACAATAGAGAAACTTATTTTAGAGATTCAATAGGTATACCCTTTTTATCATTTTCAATCTCTAGCAAGGTTCCTGATCATCTTGCTAATTGTGAATTTACATAGTTTTGCTTCTGCATACCAAACTAAGATTGAATATTAACAGGTTGCTGGAGTAAGAAATAAATTGAAACCAAAGTGGCAACCTTAAGACACGAGCAACTAGTGGGGTTTTATCTAATAAATGGAAAATAATCCTTGAAGCAAGAATTATAAATTATACAAAAACATTTGCAAGCTTGCAAAATCACGAATACTTGCAGAAATGTACGATAAGATTTTCATTTATAGAAATATTTACCACATCGAACTCTTTTGGGTGAGTAAGCATATAGACTCGAGCATCAGTTAGATGAGCCTCAACCTTTGCAGCTGCTACACCTCCATTAAATTTTATGTTCTTTTTACAAGATTCAACGGATGCTGCAAAAAAAAGGTGTTTCAGCTAAACCACCATCTCACAACATTGCTTTCTTTTAGGATAGACAATAAAATTATAGTGTAGAAGGAATGACAAAAATATAAGATACCTTTATCATTATCTAGAGCAACAACTTGGTCAATCCCATCTACTTCACGTGCATATCTCAAAGATCTTAAGCCAGATGCAGCCAGAGACTAACATTTGAGACAACGAGAAACAAAAAGGCAAAATAAATTATCAAAAAAATAATATTACAGATATCTGTGGTGTTAAATATGCCAACACTTTCAAACATAAAGAAGAGGAACATGATTGCACCTCGAGGACTCTAAGAGGTTTGAGCTTGCTATGACCCTTGCGGTTAAGATTTTGTGCTGATTCTTTTGGATCACAATTTTCTTGTTTCTCTTCCGACAACAGCCCAAGTTCTTCATTTGGTTTTGGATCTTCACATGCACCTCTCTCCACAGTTCCAGAAGCTGTGTTTTCTGAAACCTTCAAATCAGGTTTAGATTTTTTGCCACGAAGTGCAGCAACCTCCTCCTCTTTCCTTTTGATGATGTGGGCTCTTAAAACAGCAATGGACATGTCTCTGTTGTTAACCTAGTTATACAAAGAAAATATTTTATAGCTGTATGGAACTTCAACTCAAAAAGAATAATAAACAGTTCAATATATCGAAGATTTTCTAATACAAAATCCAGGAAAATCTGAGATGCTATGCCAAAAGCTGGAAAAGCAAACTATGACTTGAAGGAAGAAAGAAGCTAAAAGACTAGTCACAAGGCAAAAAACGTAGAAACTGCAAGCATGGGACTAGAGGTTAGTGTGGCAAAAGTAAAGGGATAGGTCTTCTACGATCCAATGGGATTCACTGCATTTTCAGCAAGCCCCAGTATAACGTAGTTTTTGTCATACCAAATATTTATGCAAGTTGATACAAGCAAGCGAGCTTCTATGATAACATCTCCATCTTCTCTCGTGAACTCATGAGCAAGGCCATGGCAGTAAAATTGCCAAAATGTGAAACGGTCAAGCATGATGATTCATCCAGTTGCAAGAGTCCCAGTCACCAATATTGTGCAATACGCCAATACCAATACCTGGTTGATTCTTTGTACCATAAAAGTGATTGCCCTTGCCTAAACCTAAATGGTGTAACAAGTAGTGTGAGTGTGTAACAGTAAACTGCTAATATCTTCCTGCCCTGGGGTAAGATGCCTCTTTGTTTTCCCCCCTTCACTGCTCAAGTCTGCCGAGGTCATCAACAGGGATCTTCTGGACAAAAAAACTATGTTCACTTTCCCTTGCCATTGCCATTGCCACTACCCTTCCATCAAAAGTCAGCTTACTTCTCTGACCGTAAACCATGCACTTGGAATGAAGAAAACAGTCTCAGATTGCAGATCCAAATAATATCATAGTGTTGTCCACTCAACACCAATGGGTTTTTTAGATGAAAATACAAATTTTGATACTAACTAATCTTGTCCCACGGAAATCCCAAGGGAATCTATAAAAGTCCCACTTTAACATTCACAAATTAGTTGCAAATGCGGATCCAACTATTTATATCGTGTTGCTTATGTCTTTGTGTACATTTCATTCTATGATTTCAACATCAATAAAAAAAACTTAGTTCCTGGTCAAGAGTTTGCACTTAGTAAAAGACTTGCATAAAAAATCAAACATAAACCAGAAACACATTTCGACATGAAGCTCAGGGTGTAAGTACCATAACGACTCCACCTTTTCGACAAATAGAACTTCATAAGATATCAAAAACATGCTTAAGTATATTCTACAGGAGCATGTAACTCCAAAAGGTATGTCAGTCAAAGCATAACCAATCCTCAAAAGAAGTATTTTTTCTACCGACATACATACATAAGGCTTACAGGAACAACAACAAAAAACACAATCACACAAAATAATTCTAAAAGGTACTTAAAAAAAACAAAGCAATGTTTCCTTCGAAACTAAATCCCCAAACAACCCCAGAACCTTAAAACACGTAAACAAACCCCTTCTTTACCCCCATAAAAGCACTTCCTAATCCCGAATCCAGAATAAAACCACCAAATCTCAACCAAAGCCACACCTTCAGCACCAAATCCAAATCCCAATCAAAATCACACCTTTAGCAACAAAACCCAGTCAAAATCCCACCTTTACCAAACAAACACTTAACAAATCCCCCCAGAAAACCACTTTTCCATCGATGAAATCCCCAAACCACGGAAAGCAGAAAGTCGTGTTGCGGAAGGCGAACCTGGGCCTTGTTGAAGAAGACGGTGTTGGAGGTGTGCATGAGGATCTCGGCCTCGCCTTCCTTGATGACGGTGTATCCCTTGAGCTCGTCGCCGAGGTCTCCCATGGCGGTCGGGCAGTTGGTCGGGATCGGGTCGGCGAGTTGGGGTTTAGGGCGGGGAGAGTTGGAAAGAGGAACGGAGGGGGATTGGGGGTATTAGACTGAGCCGTTTTAACCGTCCGATTGAGGATTAAGGGTGGATGGTGGGATTAGTGAGCTCGGAAATATATGAACCAACTTTGGGTATTTTATTAGGTAATTTTCGATTTGATCTTCGATTGTTTTCGTAAATAGTTTATTTGTTTTTGGGGAGTTGTGATTTTATTAGTTTTGTTTTGATTACAATTGTGTTGCTTGAAAGGCAAGCAAGATAATTAGGAGCCCCAAAACACTAGTGACGAATGATGAATTAGTATGAGCTTTAACATGCATTAAGTTGTTGTTTAAAAGTTTTTCGACGCCCTGGTAAGTAGAGTCGCATTTGCCTATACGATATGTCTTTTTATTATGGTAACTTCTAATTTAATTTTGAACGCTAAAGTCTCGTTGTGTAGAACTTATGAATTATCTTAAAAGTTCTCATTATATAGATTGTGAAGGCTATTAAAATATAGCTCATATTTCATTTTCAACCACGACGTGGTTTTGGGTTTTTCTCATACGCAAAACTTTTGATCGAAGATACACAAGTGCAAATGATAATTTTATCACAAGATTCACAACCACATTATTTTGATCAAAATCTAAAAACTCTGAAAGATTTTCTTATTCAAAGTTCCAAACCAACATAAAATCCTTCACCCCCAACAACGTTGTAATTCAAAAGTGAAAATATCTTTGGATAATAACAAATGCATTTAACATCGCAACTTTTAACTCTTAAATTCGATAATTTTCAAAAAAAATCTTGAAATTTTTGGTTGATAGAACTTCCTGACATATAACCCACTTTATTAAGCGAGTTGCGATTCCAAACGGCGGTGGTCTAACACCAAGTACTGACAAATGTTTTAAAAAAATCATTTGATTTAAAATAAATAAAAAATAGGTCCACGATAGATTGATACCCGCATCACTGCGGCGTAGCAGACCGTCCCGCCACCACCCGACCCTTCCTTATCCCAAACCCATCACTCTCCCCCGACACCAATCCAACACCAAATCCAACCATGGCGTCGATTCCGACAACCCTCTCCATCTCAACCCCACCCCTCCTCCGCCTCCTTCCCACCTCCCCCTTCCACCTCCCACTCCTCCCCTCCAACTCCAAGTCCCGCACCCCAACCCTCTCGGTCCGCGCCATGACCCTCGACTTCTCCGGCTCCTTCTTCGAGGGAGGCGCCTCCGACGACGGTGAATCCTCCGGCCCCACCGCCGCGTCGGCTGCGGCCGCGGTTGAGGATAGGGTGGAGCCCCAGTGCCCGCCGGGGTTGAGGCAGTACGAGACCATGGCGGTGCTTAGGCCCGATATGTCCGAGGACGAGAGACTCGCGCTCACGGAGAAGTACGAGGAGGTGAGATTGGTTTTTGTGTGAGTCGAGGTTAAAGGTGGGGGCTTTGTGTTTTAGGGTCATTAGCTCGCCCATGTTCTGCTCGGTGAAATGCGTCGCTCAAATGGATGTCAGAATTATATTAGTCGTGTAATTATGTTGTTGACATGATTTTAAAATTGTTGAATTTAGCATAGCAGCTTCCCTACGCTCGTTAAGAGCTTTTGGATAATTGGTCTCTTCGATTTCTTAATGTATGTAGTAGAAGTTGGGCAATGTATTAGCTCATTACATCACCTATTGAATTTATATGTGGAGGAAGGGCAATGCTCGTGACATCATCAGGGAGTTAAGTTTTAAATCAAGGTCAAGTTAGAATTTTAATTTTTAACGAGTTGAGCTAAAGACTAATGTGGCTCGGGGGGCTGAGCTTGAGCATAGGTAAGCTGAACGTGGTTGCGCTAGGCTCATCCAGGGGAGTGGACGCTACACATCCTTGGTTGGAAACAAAACATCTGTTGGAGCAATGATAAGTATATTCTTTTGGTCTGGTGTTGGGGTTTATTTGGCGTAGGGAGTGTTTTTGAGTAGATGGATAAATGCTGTTGAGGAATACACAAAGTTTGATGGATTTAGGGATGACGCAAAATCAAGGGACAGATAAACTTAGAGGGTGTACATTTCTTCTTTTTTCGGTTCATTGTTGGTTTGGATGAGTGATTGTTGAGATTAGGCGGGTTTTTATTGCGATAGCACTGAGGTCTGAGGTAGTATTTGAATTTCGAGCAACGTTTCTCATTTGGCATGCCAATTACTAAGGTGAAAATTGCAAGAGCTGGATCCTAGGATGCAGAATTTGTCTTTAAAAAAGAGGAGAGGGATAAAAAAAATCTGTTTTATGCGGTGATTGTAGGGGAAAACATTGAATTTTGAATGGGTTTATTTTTTTTGACATTTGGGATATTAATAGTGTTTTCTGACATAGAAGCTGGTCCACATATGGAGCAGATATTCAATCTCTGTTAATTGGCTACTAGGTTTCTCCAGATATGAAATATGTCCTGTTGTTTCTCCTTCAAGTTAAGTTGTCCATGCTCCATTCATTGACATGTGAAAAGTGTTAAAGGGGGGAAAGAGTTTATTTACATCTCTTATGTTAGTTTTAAACTCTAGAACACAAGTTCTTACTAGATCCTGCTTAAAATTATAAGCTCTCTTTCATAATAAATTAGACGAGCATTCACGGTAATGAGGGATTCAGCCGTATTGTACTTGTACTTTATGGCAGACCTTCTCTTTAAATGTACATATTCGAACCATTTGATTTTAAATTGCATCATTTTGGACTTTACAGATTCTCGTCGCTGGAGGTGGTATGTATGTGGAGGTGTTCAATCGAGGAGTCATTCCACTTGCTTACAGCATAAAGAAGAAGAACAAGGCTGGAGAGACCAACACCTATCTGGATGGCATCTACCTTCTCTTCACCTATTTCACCAGACCAGAATCCATTGCTAACCTCGAAGCCAGGTTGAAAACCGATGACGAAGTAATTCGCTCTTCTAGCTTCAAGATAAGGAAGAGGAAGTACTAAAGAAATAGCAAGCTTAGTTCCTACCTAGCTTGTTTTTCTCATGTAACATCGGAGCTTTTGTTGTTTGTATCATGTCATGCATGCAGTAAGGTCACCTTTACGGTTAGCGATTCATTCGTAAGCATTGCACATTATGTTATATATCAGAATTCGAAGTTCAGATTCAGATTTCACGTACAAGTAACAAAGCTTCTGTAACAAACATTTTATGGTTCTGATTTGAATTGGACTATGTTCTGTGAACTGAGTTGGATGGTAACAAACCAACTTCAGCACTTAATTGTTGGTTGCAAATTGACGTGAGTTGCATAAACTAATTCAAAAATCCTTGGAGGAATTGGAGTCAAAAAATGCTGCTCGGCCAAGAAATGGAATTCCAAATCGGAGTCTACGAGTGTAGGATCTTTGTTTCCTGTTCCAGTACAACTACACAGACCATGCGGCAGTATATAAATCGCATAATCCAGTTTGATTTTGTGTTGCAACATCTGATGCAAATACGACGGAATCGACCATTATTGTCATACCGTGACTCCAAATGCTTTGTCGGTTATTCTAGCCTTTATATGTTTGCGTGGCAAGAAAAATGATAATCCCATTGTAGAAACAGAGCGTGTGTTTGTAGCAAAAATATGATGATACCATTGTAAGAAAAGACAAATCACAAACATTTAGATGTATAACACGGACAACTGAACTAGCATCAACAAATGTTTCATATCCAACAATAATGTAGCACTAATTCAAACAAGTCATGCGATTGGTTCAAGAACAGTTACATTAGGGGGCTTGAGTTACTCAATAGCTCTTTGGCAAGGCTGAGCATGTGATCTGGAGTGGCTTGCACTTCACCTCCCTTGACTATGAAATACAAGCTCCATAGTGCAAATCCAATAGCTTGCTGCTTCTAATCAGTCTACCTGTTTTGGTGCAAATTCCTCGATTGTTTTTGTGGCGAGCGTAATAAGATCAACAAAGGAGCTGAATGAAGTTCGCAGAAATCTCGCTTCAACAGCCTCAAAAATTCTGTCACATTAAGTCCCCAGGTTATTGAAGCGGTGGGATTCCACAATGGGAAACAAGATACAAGAAACAGCTTGCAAGGAGAACTGTGAAGAATAACTGAAATGTTTACTTACACTGAAAGCTTTCCACCAGAAACTGACATCTCCCTCTTAACTTTGTCTGGTTGTAGCTTTAGGAGGAAACAAAAGCAAGTGAAACACTGTGTTTTAAATCTAATATGTGGGCGTATGGGGAAAACAAGTCAAAGAAAAAGAAAGGAAATGTCAGGAAAATTTCGAAATAAAGAATTACCTCCTTATCAACAGCTAATGCTGCACGAACCATGGAAGCATGTTTTTCTGATCCAAAATCCACTTCCATATGGCTGCATGGACGAAAATAGAAACACCGCAACAATAATTTTAGCTTTTACAATGAAATATGTCAAAAAATTAATAGCCCCAAAACCTCAAGGAAACAAACACTTTGGGTGTAACTCAATGCATACAACAACAAAGCATTTAATTCCAAACTAGTTGGAGTATGCTAGAAATGTAACTTAATAGACAATAATAATCATGGTTCAGGCACATGAATCGTCTTCTTCCATGCACTTTTATCTAATGTCAAATCCTTGGAGAAGTTCCACTCCTTCAAATCTCTTATGACCAATGCATGATTTGAGAAATTTCATTGATTTGTGAAGTCATGGGATTTCAAATTCTAAGATTCCCCAATAATGTGATTTTTGTTTCTCTCGTTTTATAGAAAACAAATATTAAAGCAGTCAAATGTAGGATCGTGTGGGTTATGGATCCACTAATCACTTTTAATCTAATCACCTAATTACCTACTTGTTTAAGCAATCAAAGAAATGCAGCGAAAATTTAAACAAACAAGCAAGTAAAGGAAAATAATGCAAACCACAAATCGACTCGGCGTTTTTATAGAGGTTCGGCACCCCACCCGGGTCCTAGTCCTCTCTTGCAAGCTCCGCTCGGATCACCGAGCTCCGCCTACGACTTCATTATCCGCTCCCCGTTCCGGGCCGGGAGACAACGCCTTACAACCGTCAAACTCGCGAACAACCCTCGCCGAGCTTGGAATCTTCCTCTCACAATCCGAGAGGGGCACTTCGGGCTTTCACCGAAGTCCTTGCTTCCTTTTACAACAATTGTAACCTTGAGTGGAACAACACTCTCTAAACTTTGAGCACATTTGAGTAGGATGAAGAAATGATCACTAAGTGTGGAAGGTTTGTAGCTTTGAGTGTTTTTGATTCTCTTTAAAGTTTGAGACAAGTTTGTAGTGGGAGAGTTTTTGATTCTCTCTAAAGTTTGGGACAAGTTTGTAGTGAGAGAATTTTTGATTCTCTCTAAAGTTTGGGACAAGTTTGTAGTGGGAGAGTTGTGTTAAAATGTGTTTTACAACTCCTTATATAGGCATTAGAGAGAATAGATCCGTTGGGACAAGATTTGATAGGATTTTGTGCAAGATACACAAAGCAGAAAATTCGGGCTGCAAATCTGTCCAGAAACGGTCGACCGAAAAGTCGAACGGTCGACCGAACGCTTGGGTTTGATAAGGATACGGTCGACCGAAATAAGAATAGATCGACCGAACACTTAAGTCTATTAAGAAAACGGTCGACCGAACAGAGTTACCGGTCGACCGAATAAGCGTTTCGGTAGAGGGAAAATTGGATCGGTCGAACGAAATCGTATCGACCGATAGCAGGGAATTCTTGACAAGGTTAAACGGTCGACCGAACTTGGCACATGGTTCGACCGTTTGGTTAAGTATATGGAGGTGTATATAGTTTTAATACGAATACGACTGTTGCGCATATACGACAAGAATAACGGTCGGAACAGTAAGTTCAAACGGTCGACCGAAAGATATGGTGCGGTCGACCGAAACTAGGCAGGAAAACACAAATTGGATTACTTGATCATCCGGTCGACCGAACGGCATGTTGCGGTAGTCTTTGAACAGTAAAAAGTTATTATTTTAATGTACCTGGGTCTCAAAAGAAGGTATATATATTTATTTGATGATAAATATTCATATTGATTTTATAGCAGCGGTGATTAACATTTAAGTAGTCTTTGAACAGTAAAAAGTTATTATTTTAATGTACCTGGGTCTCAAAAGAAGGTATATATATATATATTTGATGATAAATATTCATATTGATTTTATAGCAGCGGTGATTAACATTTAAACACCATGTTTTCTGATATTATCATTTCTCCCTCGAGGGGTTACTATCTAAGTTCGTACTATTATTAACCAATTTAGTACTTGCTAATTTTTTATTGATCAAATATCTTGCAACAAGTTTTCAAGATTTCACAGAACGTGATCAGTGATTAATTCCATTTGTTCAATGCCGTGCAACTGCAAAAATAGTATTGTTTTCAATTTCATTTTAATTTATACTATTAGTATTCTATTAATTCTTTGATGAAAAAAATACCTCTGCAAGATTTTAAACTATATTCAGTAATTAGCTTGATTATAGAAGTATGTACTTTGGTTGTTATTGGTGCTAGTTTTATTCCACTAAATGGTACCTCTATGCGTGTACCAACAACTTCAAGGTTAAGGTTCTTAGTGTTCTGAAAATGACGTTCTAACCTTTTACTACTAGAGAAGTGATTGATCCTATTCTTTTTCAAATAATATAATTTTCCTCTCCTTTTGCTTTCTCTAGGAGAAAGGACTTTTGGTGTGTTGACAAAGATTGATCTTATGGATAAGGGCACTGATGCTGTTGATGTATGTTCAATACTTCGTGAACCTTAATCTGTATCTGGTTAAATACAGTATCTTTATCAAGTTGATTTCAGCTTAGCAGGATAATCTTCAAAATCTTTATGGCCTTTAAATGAAAAGCACTGATCTGGTCATGATTTATTGGAAAAACACTATGATATTGATGTTTGTGGGGATTAAATCAAAATGTGTAATTGACTTTAGTTTTATTCTTTTTTGCATCTACGCTTTGATGTATCTGGCAGATCTAGTCCATTACGCTTTGATGTATCCGAAGACAAATAAACCACATATTCCCAGCTGAGTTATAGATTTAGAACCCCTCTTCTGCATTAGGATATAGAAGCTATAAACATAATGGCATAGAAAGTATTACCATCTCAAGAAAAGTACACCTGTTTGATTTTTGCCTTGGTAAAGGATCCTCTAGAATAGGAAACTTGATTGATAATTGAATATTTTTCATAATGGAGCAATTTCATTACTTTTGAACTAGAATTGTAGGTTGATGGATGACAACTACGAACACTGTTTTTGGTATAATTGTACATCATCGGACCAAAAAACTGATCTGTGCACCTTGTAACTACTCTCCTTTGGTTTTATCAGATGTTGGAAGGGAAATCATATCGTCTGCAGTTTCCTTGGATTGGAGTTGTTAACCGGTCGCAAGCTGATATCAACAAAAGTGTAGACATGATTGCTGCTAGACGTAGAGAAAGGGAGTATTTTTCAAGTAGCCCAGAATACAAGCATTTTGCTCACAGAATGGGTTCTGAGCATTTAGGAAAGATGCTCTCGAAGGTATTGGGCTGGACGTGTTTTATATTCTCCACTGCTGTTTCATGAATACAAGTTAAAATGTCTCTTGCCTCAGCGTAATAACTATGTCGATGTTTAAATTTTATCCTTGTAGCATTTGGAGCAAGTGATCAAGTCTCGTATTCCTGGTATTCAATCTCTAATTAATAAAAGCATTGGTGAGCTGGAATCTGAATTGGCTCGCCTGGGGAAGCCTGTTGCCGCAGATGCAGGGGTAATTTTTTTCCTTATAAAAATCATGGCTATGATTATCAGTGATCTTTTAATTCGTTAATTCATCTTATGTCATGCATCAGTTCAAAACCATCAAGATTTTTCAAGTTACCAGACATTATACTGCATATTTTAAGCTTTATGTAGAAGTTTATGTTCCACGGTGAACATGCTATTGCTGATCTATCTAAATGTGTAAACATGATTGTGATTCCTGGCACTAGCTATAGGCTTTAGCATTTTATATAATATAATGAGCCTTATTCTCGTTTTAGAGATCTTGTAAGAATGTATACACAAATTCCTCTCTGCTGGAAAGTGTGTAATGTCTCCATTCTTGCAGGGGAAGTTGTATACGATCATGGAAATTTGCCGTGCTTTTGATCACAATTATAAAGAACATCTTGATGGAATGTAAGTAATCTTGTTCCATCCACCATTTTGTACAATTTCTTTTATTGGCACAACTTCTGATTTGGTAAGTGTGAGTTTAAACTTTAGTACGGGTGGATATATTCTTCTGCTCGTACTCTTGGGCTTCCATTCGCTTTTAATCGGCAAAATATGCTATGCTTAACTAAGTTAACTTTTATTTGACAAATATATAGGTCCTTGTTTTTTTTTCTTATTCTGGTGGTGATTGCATAATATTTCTGACATTTAAGTATTTCATGGTCAACAGACGTCCTGGTGGTGATAAAATCTACAATGTTTTTGATAATCAGCTCCCTGCAGCATTAAAAAGATTACAGTTTGACAAGCAACTTTCCATGGAAAATGTTAGAAAACTAATAACCGAAGCTGATGGTTACCAGCCCCACTTGATTGCTCCTGAGCAAGGATATCGTCGTCTTATTGAATCCTCACTGATTAGCATCAGAGGTCCAGCTGAGGCAGCTGTTGATGCAGTATGAGTTTTTCATTTCACTTTTTTTCCTTTTCTTTTGGAAGATATAATTTATCTTTGAGTAGGTCTTGTTTGGATTTTACACACTGTTTAGGAAATGTCATATGGTCGATTTATGGGACTTCGTGTGCAAAGCAGTATATAATGGATTTTGTGTACATTGTTTTTACTGAGATTTTAGTTCGTTATTTCAAAAAAAAATCCTTTATTCTTGCGCAAGAATAAATGAATTTTTTTGAAATAACGAACTAAAATCTCAGTAAAAACAATGTACACATTCCTGAAACTGCAGGAAAATCAGAATGAAAAGCAAAAAATTATTTAAGTATCATAGTGTGGCTTCAGGAGAACACTGTCAAAAGTCAACCATGAGGTATAAGTTTCATTAATTGATTTGGATATAATTTGACAGAATGTCTTGGTCCCTTGAAGTTGCATCATCACCATAATAACTACATCATTACCTTCTTGAGTTAAGTTTAAACCCCACAATTCTCAATGCGTTGTGGGGGTGGCATTAACATGCTATGTCAATAAGTATTTTTCTCCATAAATGGATCTGTAATATTAAATTTTTGATATCATATTGTTTAAATGAGTAGAGCATGCTTATAGTAATCTTCCATTGCTTGAGTAGAGAGTAGGGAGAAATGAAAGAAATATTCTTTTCTAAATTTTGTAAAGAGTTGGGAGGCTTGGAGGGGAAGATTATCAATAAGGCTACATTCAGGGGTCTTTTTATTACTTTTTATGAAAAGATAAAGCTCCTAAAGAATACAATTTTTATTTTTTTGATATTTTGAATATCAGTTTGGTGTGCAGGAGTTTTCTTGCTCCCCAGTACTCTGCATGAATAAAATAAACTCTTTGTGTTATTGCTTCAGGTACATGCCATACTTAAAGACCTTGTACATAAAGCTATTAATGAGACACCTGTAGGTCCTCTTCTCTCTTTCGTGATTCATATAGTCTGGTGCAAGCATTAGCTTATTTAATTTAACAATATAATCCTCCGATTCTTGGTTATTTTGGTCTATTTGCAACAACAAAAAAACTTTGTATAATTTTTCTTCTTAAAACATACAGGGATTGATGTAGAGGGTATTTCGTTTGGCATTTGTGTGTAATATACCAAGTTGCATTGCTTCAAGATCTAAAAATATTCTCACTCTACTAGACCTTGTCTGTACCTATATTTGTAATTTACTGTTTATAATAACTGCAAGTAGATAGTCTCTATATTTATTGTCTTCTATATGGAATCTGTTGTGTCTTGGTCTTTCAGTTTATCTTTCATTTCACTATGTTCAAGCCCGCGGAAAAAAATCTAGTAGGGCATCTTATATGGTTAGGTTTGTCTTAGATTTTTTTAATGTTTTTACTCTTACGATTGACCATGCTCACACAGTCACACCTGAATACCTGATGTGCATATATCGATCAGTAGATGTATAACTTTAGGTAGTATTAAAGCTGCCAATATCAGCTCTTAGCTTCGTTTGCAAAATCCCTATTATCAGGATATTCATCTTTTGGGATTGATAAATATGAAGGAAGATGAAGTTTTTTTCTCTCTCCAACAAGAGCTTGCTTTATATTTGAGCTCTTGGTCCTTGTGTTCCGAGAATTTCATTGATACCTCACTGTTTTTAGGTTTCTCAACAATTATTTACTTAAATTAATATAATTTAATGATAGATCTTTTCCCTTCTTTTTATCATGTGATTGTTTTCTACATAGTACATACCCATTAATGGCCCTATTTGCAGAATTTTCAGAGAGATGTTATATACACTGTATGAAGCCCAACAACACTGTTCCAGTAAAAACAAGCTACTAAAGTACCATATTGGAATATGTTCATGGATGGATGTAATCTGACTACCCTTATGACATTTCCTATAAAAGTAATCTGCTAATACACAAGATAGTGAGATACAGATAAACAACGTTACAACAGTCCATTCAGTTTGTGCAGGTTGGACAGTTATTATTTCTCTCCATCCACTTCATGGTCATGTTACCATTTCACTTTATCTGAATGCAAAATTTACTGTGTAACCCTTGACAATCCACTACTGACTAGTATATAGTGATCTTACATATATTTATCTTTGTTCATCGACAGATGCTACTATAATTTTGTGATTAGTATGCGTCAGTGACATGTCTTTTGTTATCCTTACGGCTCAAGGCTGACCTACATTTAACCTCATTATTCATACAAGAGTTGTATGTTGCTATGCAAGCTCAAGCATGTCTTAGCTGCTCAATGGGGTTGACTCAACTACAGATTGAGCAACCTAAGTATACAATGTTCTGACTTCATTTGATGCTAATTTTTTGAAATGGTACTTACCGAGGTTGTTAAATCTTCATGCAAATATATCCCATCAGTCTTGAGTGCAGCATGTTGCTGCAAATAAGTCAAATTTCCATGTTCTGACTGTTGCACGTGCTCTTTGTGGTATTCTAACCATTGGGGATAACTTTTTCCGTAATTTTTTTTTGACATTTAGCAATATATATATATACATATATATTTCTTCTCCTGTGAGTTCACATAAACGAGCTGAGAATGTTAACGTCTCTTTTTCCCAGGAACTCAAGCAATATCCAACTCTCAGTGTGTGTATATATATATATATATATATATATATTTCTTCTGTGAAATCACATAAACGAGCTGAGAATGTTAACGTCTCTTTTTCCCAGGAACTCAAGCAATATCCAACTCTCAGGGTGGAGGTTGGAAATGCAGCCTTTGATTCTCTGGAGAGAATGAGAGAGGAAAGCAAGAAAGCCACTCTAAAGCTGGTTGACATGGAATGTAGTTATTTGACTGTTGATTTCTTCAGGAAGCTTCCTCAAGATGTTGAGAAGGGTGGCAATCCAACACATTCAATATTTGACAGATACAATGACGCATATCTCAGAAGGATAGGTGATTATTCTAATGATAAATTTAATTCATCGCTAAAATTCAACAACAACAAAAAACTGATGCTATGCATGACCTTTAGAATAAGTTTGTCCTGTATTAGTATTGTCATTTATTCTCATGGAGAAAATATAGAATATGGTTGTTTATTTCAAATATAACATGGGAAGTTCTTAAATTTTTCCTTGAATGTTCACACACAGATTTCCTTGTCAGTCTAACATAGTCCACATATTTTACACGGTTGTAACTTGTATAGGAATTCTGGTAACCAACTTGTAAAGTTGGAGTCTGACCTTATCTATATCTTCCATCACAGCTTCTCACTCATCTGATTAAACCCAAATAATGTGTATGTATCATCCAGTCAAGTTTTGTTCGCATCGTACTTCATTTGGTTCATGTTCGCTCTTCAAGACAGCATCCTATTTTTTTACTTTAAGTTGTGTCGTATCGTACATCCTTATTCTTTCATGTTGACAGGTACTACTGTTTTGTCATATGTGAACATGGTCTGTGCAACCTTGCGGAACTCTATTCCTAAATCCGTTGTCTATGGCCAAGTTCGTGAAGCCAAACGCACGCTTCTTGATCACTTCTTCACTGAACTAGGCTCAAAGGAGGTATGAACAGCTTTCATGTGTTGATTTTAAGTGTCGTTTCTTTCAACAATAAATATTTTTAACCATCTCTACATAGCCAATTCTAAATTACGCTTTCATCTGGATCTTTTTATTGAGAGTTCTAACACCACATATTTACTTGTTTATGGTCCAACATGTATTGTCTCTAACCATTGATCTTTATGGATGAATAATATAATCAACCCTGTATATCTGGAGAAATGTGAATCTGTGATATATGCAGATATCCATATAGGGTTCAGTCTTTTGATGTAAGAAACTAAGAACTGCCTTCTTAAACTTTCTTCTGCACCATTATTATCATTATGTTTCGAGTTTTGACTTAATTGCCTCATTGCCTCCATATGCCGCATGTTCATAAAACCAGCAATTGCATACACAAATGACAAACAGTATTACTACCAACTCCTGAGTATTGATCCCTATGAATTTTTTTGAACTCACGTTGTACAAACATTTGAAGTAAAATTACTTTGACGAGGATGTGATTTTTCTGATAAAAAAAGGATGAGAATGTGAATTTATATTTTGATTATTTTTTTCTAAGCATATCATGTCATGTTAACCATTTGATGTTTAGCTCTATCTTTAATTCCATATTCCCGTCGGAGAAAAATTGAACTTCATTTTGGAGTTGGTTGCGTATATTGAAGTATATTACTATCTCATATTTTTGGATTATGTTATATTTGCTTTAGATTACTCATACAACAGTGCACTCCATAAACATTCTTTTAATGTGCGTCACAGCAAAAGCAATTGGGAAATTTGCTTGATGAGGACCCAGCGGTTATGGAACGTAGATCTGCTCTTGCCAAGAGGTTAGAATTATACAGGAGTGCCCAAGCAGAAATAGACGCTGTAGCTTGGGCGAAGTAATGAATGTAGCATTGTTTGTGAGCTGTCTACAATTTTTTGTCCCTTTTACCCACAGTATCTCTTGTTTTTCCATTTCCCATCTCCAGCTAGTGGGAGATATGTAATCCATTTATGATCTGTGTAGCAATTTAATTGACCACATTCACAGATGAGTTTTGTCATGTATTGAAATCTCAGAAAGTACAAGGAACAAATTTGTGTAGATCTTCCACTACCTTTTTGCGTTACACTTTCTGTTGCAAAATCGATTTATTGCATGGGTTTCTCGAACTTTGATGGTCCCTGTGAGAGCTACTCTTCAGGTTATGGTTTGTCCTTTTTCATCTGTTTTAAATTTGTCCTGTTTAGATTTACTTAGGATCTGAGTCTCTCCAAAGTCGGTTTGAAGCTACATTCGTAACCAAATTGAAAATTTTATGTGCGAGAGTAAAGGAAAACCAAGGACCTTTGAGTTGCTACTTCGATTCACCATGTCTATTATAAATTAGAAAACAAAGTGTTGCCTATCATGGACATGTAAATTACCTGAAGCACTAAAACGTGTACAGCATAGTCTACTCCCTTCAGCCCGCCTAATGATGAAAAATATCGCAATTTCAACATCAAGAATCCAACACCAGTCATCCTAACTCTTCTATAAAACTCGAGAACTGCCGTCCATCGTTCCATTCTAAATGGAGTGTTCCACATCATGAAAGAGCCTATAGCCTATGATATCATCAACACTAAAGGAACAAAACAAATAGCACAAACAGTGTCTTAAGTATATTATGTATTCCTAAAGTAAAATCTCAACTGCACAACGGCAGAACAAGACACAATGTAGAACAGTAGAAGTCCACTTTACCAGTGGTGGCCATTCACCCACACGAGTCAGCACCACCAACCTTTCTCCACTCATAGATGCAAATACACATGCTTCCCTCCCAACTGGGCCCTTACATGCAAATCCATAGGCAGATGAGAACAAGACACTTCCCACTTGAATATTGAGGTGAGTGTGAATGGGCCCTATACTAGTGAAACCCTTCTTCTGTTCTACCTAGGAATTTCAAGTGAAATGTTTTCACTTTTCAACCATTCTAGGATAACCTGAATTGATGGATCCCTTTATGGTCATGATGTGGTTGATGGATGACGTGGGTTCTTTTATAGTAGAAGATTCGGTATGGATTTGAATATTATTGAAAATGGTTTCACACCGTAGTTATGATCCTAAGCACTTTGCCTGAGACTAATTGGTTTAACTGAAGGTATTAAGATTTTATAAATCACAAGAATAGTAGTATGAAAAGAAAATTTTAAAACTATTCCACTCCAACAAGAGTCTAGTACTCTATTGTCTTGACATAAAAGAAGTCAACGTCAATTGCGTGTGATCATCGGATCCTATAGGCATGGAATCAGGTGAGATTTGAACAAAACAAGGGTCATGAGAAGATAGGTTATGAGCTATTATATGTGGTCAGATCATACCAAATGGTTAAAAAAAATTGAAATACTCATAACCTTGGATTAAGATCAGAGTCATCGTTAGGTCTAACAAACCTATAAATGGAACAAGAGAATAATGTTGGATCACTCAAATCATATTTATAGTTGAAAGCAGAGTACGAAACAGTAAAACTGTAGAGAAAGAACAGAGACACACCATTTTCATTGAAAACCCACTCATCCTAAGACCATGGTTGTATATATCATGGCTTGTGGATTTATACAAACGACTATGGTCACTCGATCCCACTCAAGTTGTTGAGGATTAAAAAAAGGCAAAATGCAAAGAAAGCATAACCAACAATACTATTATCTTCTCTAATTAAACTAGAGGATCAATCAACAGTAGTAGACTTGCAGTTCTTATTTACTCGTTCTCTCTCAAGTTTTGGAGTGGGTTGAGGAGTTGTACACATCACGCTACTCAATTCATATTAGAACAACCACACTAATTACAAAGAAGCATCAAATGTATATTATATATATAGAAACATAGAAAAGAGTAAAGAAGGAGACGTTTTACCCATCAAAATAAACCAAAGATTATGCAAAGAAGCATATATATATTCCATCCGATTTATTAAAGTGACCATGTCTTTATGCAGTTGTCCTGATGGATCTATTTTTATCTTTAAGTTCGGGTTGATAAAGTACAACTTTTCAATCTTTTGTTGATGTCAAAAGGATTTAACCTTTTCATGCGTGGTATAAGTAATATTTCCATTTATTAATAAATTGGACCACCACACTGGCTTGTATAAGATACAGAACCTTCCTCTTCTCATATTTCAACTTCGCAAGTAATTGATATCGTTATGGTTTTATCAGATGGACCACACTACAGTAGCTTAAAGAGCATCTAAATGGGAGGTAGTAGATTCTTAATTTAGAAAATGCTTTTTTTGTCACATCTGATGTGGATTAGTTTTTTCGCCCGAGAATCCCGTCATTTTATGTGTCTTACATGGACTGTCCATGGATAATAATTTGTGCAACATTTTAATTGAGTATATATGCAAGACAAATTTAGTAGGTAACACAAGTAGCACTCGACAATAGATATGACGCAGTTGGTTAATCTCATTGTACGTGACAATCTGATGAAAGATGAAGAACTATGATGAAATAGTAGTTAATTATTTATAAGTGCGCACAACTATGATTTTTCATGCATGGTTGTGTCTGATTAGTGCTTAAAAGAGAACAAGTTGGAGATAGATGAGAACGTACACGTACGCACTGGACCACACTGCATCGCCCAAGGAAAAATCAGGAAGACCATACCTTCCTCTCAACCATCAACATCATTACGTCATGAAGGAATTTTTCCAGTTAGTAATTAACCAAGAATAAGGCGTATCGAAACTAAAGAGGGATTCAGTTTTACTATTCGATTTGTCCCTCGACGGTAGCTTAATGTCAACACCATTGATCGCATCATCCACGTTGGAGCGCGCACATCGTCTATTTTCTAATTCGGTACGTCGACGTTATTGAGGTTTTCACTTTTCCTCGTAGTAAACTCTTTTGTAGTTATCACCCTTTTTTGGATCGAAATTATATATGTTATTAATCTGTTAGTGTTTCGTTGATGTTTTGTCATGTCGTTATATTTATGTAATATGTCCGACCTTATATGTTTTTCTTACGAAGAAAAATGATTCAAACTTGCTTTTCATTATAGTATCGGTTATGAACTGATGATCTATGAGAGGATATATATATATATATATATATATATATATATATATAGCCTCTCATCAGTGGCGGAATCAGGATTTACATGGTAGAAACAAAAAATTACAATTGTCTATTATCTAGAACACTTCATTATTGTATCTGGATATTGATTTGTTTACCTATTTATCTAGAACACTTTGTACGGTACAGATCACACTTGAGTTAGAGTTTAAATACCGGGAACTCTATCTTTTCTTATTACCCTGATTTCAAAATAGTGGACTAGGAGGAGAGGCAATTGTGGTTCTCCTGCGAGAGTTTTCACGTAAAATCGTTTGTGTTGTGAGATGTTTTTCCTTCATTTTTGTGTAGTGTGATTGTTTTCTACGGATCGAAATCCCAACAATGATTGCCTCGTCACTTGCTTAACTGATGCAGAGGGGGTGTGAACACTTGCATACTTGGTCACGTTGCATGCCCAATGCACGTGGACCTAGTAGTAAATTCAATTAAGCTGGAGGACTGAATATATTCAGTGCAAATCTGGAAGCATGCTTTAGTTGTTCTTAGCTACAGTAGTAGGCCTTAGTTGACTTTAGAAGTTTACTTTGTTACGTAATAGGTAGTGGAGCATATGCATGCGTGGTATAGGGTGATAAGTTGGTAACCGGGAATGGTTTCATGCATGCATAAGTTGTACGTGACTTGTCACATGTATTGTGTATATATATGTAGTCTTGATGAAGAAAAAAGATAATCCTTTACAATTTATGTGTTGGTTTGGTGGATTCCAAACGTGAATATCCTTCTTCTCCCGGTTCGTTCCGACTAGGAGACCGCCGGCCGGCGCTCGAGTCCGGTCACCGTTCGCCGTCCGCGTCAATTGGTATCAGAGCTTTTTAGCTCCTGGTATGGCCGACCGGGACGACGTCCCACCCCACCAAGGTGATCGAAGCGTTGAGGCTCTTTGGGCCGCCTTCGTCGAACACCAAAACTCCACTGCAAACGCGTTTTCCCGTATCGAGGAGGCATTGAGAAGCTTGTTGTTGGAGCACCACCAACGGCGAGAAGGTGGACGTCGGGCTGCAACGTCGCCGCCGGTTCAACGACGTCCACCCCCTCCCCTCACGGAAGAAGATTCGGAGGAGGAATTTGCCGAATTCAATCGGTATGCTCGAGGACGCCGACAAGGTCCCGAGGGCGAGGAGTATCGAATTAAAGCGGAGGTCCCGGTGTTCTACGGGAGCCTCGACATCGAATCTCTCCTCGACTGGTTGTACGAGGTAGAAAAGTTCTTCGACATCATGAATGTCGCCGAGGAAAAACAAGTCCGTGTTGTAGCGTACAAACTTCGGGGAGGTGCCTCGGCTTGGTGGGATCAAGTGTGCAATGAGCGGCGTCGCTTGGGCAAAACTCCAATCCGAACTTGGCACAAGATGAAGCGTCTCATTCAAGCTCGCTTCCTTCCACCTGATCACCTCCAAATCATATTCCAAAGGTACCAAAGTTGCACCCAAGGAAATCACACAGTGGCCGCCTACACGGAGGAGTTCTTCCGGTTGGCATCGAGATGCAACCTCCATGAAGGCGCGGAACACAAAGTGGTACGCTACATAGGAGGGTTGCGTTTCGCAATCCAAGAGAAGTTGAGCATGCATACTTTGCATTCGGTGGAGGAGGCACACAACCTCGCACTAAAGGCAGAGTTACTTCTTACACGACAACCCTACCGACGTTTCCAGAGTGAGGTGCCGCGAGGTGAGAGTCGCGATGGCGGTGGAACGTCAAACTATAAAGACAAGGTCGTCATGCCTTCAAAATCTTGCCTGATTCAGGCCTCACAAAGCCTCGGGACGAGTGGAGAGAGTGGGACAAAGAGGACGCCTCCAAATCCCTACTCACGACCCACTACTGATAAGTGTTATCGATGCCACGGAATAGGCCACCGCTCGAATGTGTGCCCAACTCGTGGGGCGGTGGGTCTTGTGGAAGGAGACCTCTTTGATGGAGGTGGAAGTCAGGAGGAAGAACATGAGCCGGTGGAATACGCCGAAGAAGAAGGGGAGGTTGTCTCTTGCGTTATCCACCGTCTTCTTCTAACCCCCCGCACGGATGACGAATCACAGCGGCACCGGATCTTCCGGGCACGGTGCACGGTCCACGACAAGGTGTGTTCCATGATTATCGACATTGGGAGTTGTGAGAACATCGTGTCGTGCGCTTTAGTCAAGCACCTCCAACTCCCCGTCTCACCGCACGCCAACCCCTATGATGTCGGATGGATAAGCAAGGGACCGACTCTCCGCGTTAGAGAGACGTGTCGAGTTCCTCTTTCCATCGGGAAGTACTATCGCATGGAGGTATTATGCGATGTTATCGACATGGATGCCTGCCACATTCTTCTTGGTCGTCCATGGCAATATGATGTTGATGCCACGTACAAGGGCCGCGAAAATGTCTACCTCTTCTCGTGGAACAACCACAAGATCGTCGTTGCACCAAATCCCCACAAAGTGGCATCTCGTGGATCTCTGACGGGTGACACCAATGTGATGCTTTCTATCTCGTCGTGTGTCAAGGAATTTGTGGGAGAAATGAAGAAAAACAAGCATGTGGTAGCACTTATTGCCCAACATGACACCTCCCAAATCCCTCATATTCCAGACGTGATTCGGCCCCTACTCGAAGAGTACGCCGAGCTCTTCCCCACTGATCTGCCTGACGGGCTACCACCTTTACGCAACGTACAACATTGCGTTGATCTCCTTCCGGGGGCTAGTTTGCCCAACCTCCCTCATTATCGGCTTAATCCCGCTGAAGCCGAGGTCCTCACGCGCAAGGTTGAAGAGCTCCTCGACAAAGGATTCATCCGCGAGAGTCTTAGCCCATGCGGGGTCCCCGCTCTCTTAACTCCCAAAAAGGATGGCACTTGGAGAATGTGTGTGGACAGCCGCGCGATCAATAAGATCACGGTCCGGTATCGTTTTCTGATCCCTCGTCTAGATGACATGCTCGACCAACTTGGCGCTGCCAAGGTATTCTCCAAGATCGACCTCCGAAGTGGGTACCATCAGATCCGCATTCGCCCGGGAGACGAGTGGAAAACGGCGTTTAAGACGAAGGAGGGGTTGTTTGAGTGGTTGGTCATGCCCTTCGGACTCTCCAATGCTCCGAGCACCTTCATGCGCCTAATGAATCAGGTACTGAAATCTTTCTTGGGCAAGTTTGTTGTTGTTTACTTTGACGACATTCTTGTGTATAGCACCACTCGTGATGATCACTTAGCCCACCTCCGCCAAGTGCTTGACACATTAAGGCGACAAAAGCTCTACATTAACGGTTCCAAGTGTCATTTCTTCACCGATCGTTTGGTGTTCTTGGGTTTCGTCATCAGCGTCAAGGGCGTTATGGTCGATGAAGCCAAGGTCCGAGCAATCCAAGAATGGCCCACACCCCTCAATGCCTCAGAGGTCCGGAGTTTTCATGGTCTAGCGATGTTCTATCGCCGCTTCATTCGCAACTTCAGCTCCATTGTGGCCCCTATCACAAATTGTCTCAAGAAAGGAGCTTTTAATTGGACGCATGCTGCTCAAAATGCCTTCGAAGAGATCAAACAACGTCTCACGACGGCCCCTATCCTCACCTTACCTGACTTCTCAAAAAATTTCGAGCTTGAGTGTGACGCATATGGCGTGGGGATTGGGGCAGTTTTATCTCAAGAGGGTCATCCAATTGCGTTCCATAGCGAGAAGTTGAATGAAGCGCGACAAAAATGTGTTGGCTTTTTTGCCTTAATCCGTATTTTGATGATGTAATTAAACCTAATCTTAATAAGGACATGTAGATTAGCACATGTAGTATAATAGTATACATGTTGTATTGTGCTAACATCTACAGGTGATCAAGACTCAAGAAAGAAGAAAAATCAAGTCAAGACATGTAATCAAGCTAGGATTGAAGACATGTAATTTTACCTTTCTTTGAGAATTAGGAACTTATGTGAATTGAGCATAACTTAAGCTAATATGCATGCATTCACACACTAGGTTCCTTTTAGGAGTCACACACAAAATATCATATAATTTGGACTCTATTAGATCACCTAAACACCTAAAACATTGGTCGCCAGTCTGCCTGAGTTCGGTCGACCGTTCACCTTTCGGTCGACCGGTTATACACAATTTTTGTTATACCAGACCAATCCGTTCAACCGATCACACATCTATTTAACCGATTACCCAGACCTGTTCGGTCGACCGGTAAACCTTCGGTCGACCGTTTCGTTTGCTGTTTTTGGTAAAAATACGACCGTTTTATTTGTCGTATTATACAACGGTCGTATACACATTTTTCTCAATATACACCCCCATATACATTAGAACCGGTCGAACCATTTGCCTAGTTCGGTCGACCGTTCAAATAGGTAGAATCTACCTGCTATCGGTCGACACAAGTTTGTCCAACCGATCAAGATTTCTCTCTACCGAACCCAGTAGTTCGGTCGACCGGTACCTGCTCGGTCGACCGTTGACCTATAGAACTTAAGTGATTCGGTCGACCAATACCTATGTTCGGTCAACCGATCCATCAACAGACTCAAGGGTTCGGTCGACCGATACACCTTTCGGTCGACCGTTTCTGGACAGATTTCTGAACCCGATTTTCTGTTTTGTGTATCTTGCACAAAACCCAATCAAATTTGTCCAAACGGCTAGAAATCTTTAGGAGCTTATAAATAGAGGTTCACACTCAGTTTTCCACAAGATTTCACAACTCCAAAGTGTCAAACTTATAGTGAGATTTTCCACAACCTCAAAGCTCCAAATTAGTTATCTTAAGCCTAATTTCCACATCCTTCATCAATCATCATACTAGCAATTGTTGTGCTCAATTAGAGAGTGAGTTCCACTCAGTCACCATTGTTGTAAAGTGAGCAAGGGTCTTGGTGAAAGCCCAAGACAAAGAAGCAAGGATTTCGGTGAAAGCCCGAAGTGATTCTCTCGATTTGTGAGAGGTGGTGTCAAGCTCGGCGAGGGTTGTTCGCGAGCTTGAAGACTTGTAAAAGGCGTTGCTCCCGGCCCGGAACGGGGAGGCATAGTGAAGATGCAAGAGGGGCTCGAACGGAGATTCGAGAGGGGCTTGCAAGAGAGGACGTAGGCGCGGCCGAACCTCTATAAAAACCGACGTGTCTTCTCTTGTGGTTTGCATTATTTTCCTTTACTTGCTTGCTTGTTTTTAATTTCCGCTGCATTTACTCGATTGTCTAAACAAGTAGGTAATTACGTGATTAGATTAAAAAGTGATTAGTGAACCCATAACCCACACGATCCTACAAAATGGTCCACTTACGAGCAAGAATTATATGCCATCATCCGAGCCTTGAAGGTGTGGGAGTGTTATTTACTCCCGGCAGAGTTCATAATTTACTCAGATCATCAGTCCCTCAAGCACTTTAAGGGACAACGACACGTCAACAAGATGCATGCTCGGTGGGCTTCGTATCTCGAGCAATTTTCCTTTGTCCTCAAGCACAAATCCGGTGCTCAAAATCGTGTGGCCGACGCCCTGAGCCGCAAGCGAGAGCTTCTGATTATGCTTCGGACTGAGGTCATTAGTCTTGAATATTTGCGGGATTTGTATCAAGAAGATGAGGATTTTGGGGCTAGTTGGAGTGCATGTCAGCAACACCAAGCCTTTAATGAATTCCACATCATTGACGGTTATTTGTTCAAGGGCAATACTCGTTGTTTACCTCGCACGTCCCTCCGTGAGAAGGTGGTTCGAGAGTTTCATGGAGGCGGCCTTGCGGGTCATGTGGGACGTGACAAAACCACTCTCCTCGTGGCAGCCCGGTTCTTTTGGCCGCAACTCAAACGTGATGTCGCTTCCTTAGTGCGAAGTTGTTATGTTTGTCAAACAAGTAAGGGTCATGCTCAAAACACCGGTCTTTACACACCACTCCCCACTCCCACCTCGGATTGGGTCGATCTCAGTATGGACTTCATATTGGGTCTCCCTCGCACCCAACGTGGTGTCGACTCCGTGTTCGTCGTGGTCGATCGTTTCTCTAAAATGGCTCATTTCATTCCTTGCCGTAAAACATCTGATGCCATCCATATTGCACGCATCTTCTTTCAAGAAGTGGTGCGACTTCATGGGGTTCCATCCAGTATAGTGTCAGATCGAGACACAAAGTTTCTCGCGGTATTTTGGACCACACTGTGGAGACGATTTGGAACCACATTAAAATATAGTAGTACGACCCACCCCCAAACAGACGGTCAGACAGAAGTCGTCAACCGCACCCTCGGTAACCTCATTCGAGCTATTTGTGGTGACAAACCCAAGCAATGGGACGCGGCCCTTGCCCAAGCCGAATTCGCCTATAATAGTACTCCACATAGTGCCACCGGCCTCAGTCCTTTCGAAGTGGTGTATCGAGTCCCGCCACGTCACGCGATTGACCTCATCTCGCTTTCCGATTCCACCAAGGTCAGTCGTGCCGCAACCGACATGGCAAGAGACGTGCACGATCTCCACCAAGAGGTGCGAGAACGTCTCCAAGCAGTCAATGCCAAATACAAAACCCAAGCCGACCACCACCGCCGCCGACAGGTGTTCGAAGTCGGGGATTTGGTGATGGCACACCTTCGCAAGGAACGCATCCCTGGGGGCAAGTTCAACAAACTCACGGCACGCAAATGGGGTCCATTCAAGATAATCCAGAAGATCAACGATAACGCATATAAAATCGAGCTCCCGGCCGACATGAATATTTCAAGCACTTTCAATACTGCTGACTTATTCCCCTATTACCCTCCAGAGGAGCCACGCTATGTCGAGCACGACTCAGGGTCGAGTCTTCCTAAAGAAGGAGGGACTGATGCAGAGGGGGTGTGAACACTTGCATACTTGGTCACGTTGCATGCCCAATGCACGTGGATCTAGTAGTAAATTCAATTAAGCTGGAGGACTTTATATTCAGTGCAAATCTGGAAGCATGCTTTAGTTGTTCTTAGCTACAGTAGTAGGCCTTAGTTGACTTTAGATGTTTACTTTGTTACGTAATAGGTAGTGGAGCATATGCATGCTTGGTATGGGGTGATAAGTTGGTAACACTGGAATGGTTTCATGCATGCATAAGTTGTACGTGACTTGTCACATGTATTGTGTATATATATGTAGTCTTGATGAAGAAAAAAGATAATCCTTTACGATTTATGTGTTGGTTTGGTGGATTCCAAACGTGAATATCCTTCTTCTCCCGGTTCGTTCCGACTAGGAGACCGCCGGCCGGCGCTCGAGTCCGGTCACCGTTCGCCGTCCGCGTCATTAACCAAGTACTTTTTTCCCAATATTAGTTGGACAAGAGTGTTATTGTTGGAAGTTGCATGATGAATTCGTTCTACTATATATGTAAGGAGAAGAGTATTTATGTTAAAATATAGGTCTCTCTTCAGGGACAGGAATACGCACACAGCAACATAAGCATGAAATCAAACAATAATTCAAGAGCTCCTGTTACTGAAATAAAAGAAAACAAGAACCTTTTAAGTTTCTAATTTTAAAGTTGTACTTGCCTTGTTGACTCTTATTAATTTCCCTTTGATGAAACATTGAAACTCAGTAATTATCAAAATGCCAAGTAAGTTCTTTCAACAAAACTTTCTAATGGATAACTAATTTGTGGTCCATTAAAACAGAAGTTCCTAAAGATTAAAAGTTCAAATCTACCTTTAATATATTCTTCAAAAGTTATTCGACGTTCTTTGCTCACTGCTGCAAGCCTACAATCCAGGATAAATAATTACGATTGAGTAGAATAGTTGTAAGTAATGGAATGAAATCTGTGCAAACCCAATAGCATGACAGAGTTAAAAAAGCATGTTTCCTGAATTAAAAAAATAATCCAGCAGCCCTCCTTGCCTAAAAGGTAGGGAAACTAGTACAAATGTACAAATATTAGATGAAGACGCCAACTGTGAGAGTGTGATAGCTTATAATATGCTCATTAATTAGGACCTCTAACCCAAGGCACGACCCATAAATTTTAGGAAAACGGTGGACTAATCACTAATTCACTACACATAGATTTTCTCCAATCTCCTTATACATACAAGTTACAACTACCCAATAAAAAGACTCAAATCTTTGCTGAGTTACACCCTTTTCCAATCAAACAGAATCTCAGTTCTCAAGTACCAACCATGCCACCTTAAATTTGGAAGGTGATTGATCTCAAATGACAGACATCTAGTCGATCTCGTCATAATATCATTTCAGAATAATCCCTCAAGTCCAAGTATCAATTGCATAATTCGCACAAGCAAGAAGAACAAAAATAATCTCATCAAGTAAAAATAAAAATAGAAGGCTTCCATATTTATTCTTCTCATGGGTCATATAGACTACTCCAGCTATAAACACTAATGCTGGAGACAAAGACGTCACACCAACCACCCCTCACCACACTCACTCTGTTCTATAATACAAACCCCAAACAACACCACTTCTTAAATTAATTTGAAGAACAAAACCGACAGACCCAAACCGAACCGATTGAATGGGTTACGGTCGACTCGTCCGGTTCGGGTCAACCGAGTCACTCCCCTCCATAACCGACCAACCGATAACCGCCCCCAACCGCCACAGCCACCGCCACTACCTCTACATCATACTCCTCATCTCCGCTGCTGCTCTCCTCATCGCTTCGGCCGCCACCACGGCCGTCCTCCTCACCCACCACTCCACCACCCCTTCCTCCCTCCGGCATCCGACCAAAGCCATCTCCCGCACTTGCAGCCTCACCCGCTACCCGTCCCTCTGCATCAACTCCCTTCTCGACTTCCCCGGCGCGGCCGACGCCGGCGAGTCCGAGCTCGTGCACATATCCGTCAACATGACTCTCCGGCACGTGGGCGTCGCGCTCTACGACGCCCAGCCGATAGCGAATAAGGACATGGACCGGCTCACGCGTGCCGCCTTCGAGGACTGCATGGAGCTCCTCGACGCCTCGTCCGCCCACCTCGCACGTGCGCTGGAGGCGACAAAGGCTGGGACTGCCGGAGACGACGTGGTCACGTGGCTGAGTGCCGCGGTCACCGACCACGACACGTGCGAGGAGGGATTGGAGGGGGTGGAGGAAGGGAATGCGGTTAAGAAGGATATTAAGTTGAGGTTAAGGAATTTGAGTGAGCTTGTGAGTAATTGTTTGGCGATCGTGTCGTTGTCGTCGAAGACGGAGAATGGGAACAGAAGGAGGCTTTTGGGGGTTGAGAAAGGCGGGTTTCCGGCGTGGATTGGGGTGGAGGAGAGGAGGCTGCTGCAGGCGCCGCCGGGGACGATCCAGGCGGATTATGTCGTATCGAAGAATGGGGTTGGGACGTATAAGACTATCGAGGAGGCCGTCAAAGCTGCGCCGGAGAATAGCGGCCGGAGGATCGTGATTCACGTTAAGGCCGGGACGTAAGATAAATTATTAACTCACTCACTACCTCTGTTGTTGTTGTTGTATATTATTGTTGTAGGAATAATATGTACGTATAGTATGGTATGGTATTGCTTGAATTTTGAAATTAAATTCTACAATGACTAGCTATAATGTAAATGTATCCTTTAACGATGAACTTTAGATACAACAAGATCGCAAGGAAAATGGTGAATCAACTAAACATTGAAATGTTATATTACAGATTTAGAGGTTTTTAGTTTTTACGTTCCTAAATATATTGTATCTTATATTCATTGTCCGAGTGTCAGACCGTTATTATTGATTTCCAATATGTAGGCTAATATCACAGTAGTTTTTGGAAAATGCTACAACTTTGAAGGGGTCCCGTTTGTATTAAATTACGTTTCGATGGTTGCTAGTTGTCACCCACAAATTATTTTTAATTAATTATATATGTTTTGTTTAACCTATGGCAGAAAGTTGTTTGTAGTTATGCTCGTGACGCAGTTTGATAGCGATATCAGTACGATATTGCTATTGTTTTCACAAATGTCTCTTTCGTGTTTTCTCGTTTTCATGTCTTTTGAAAGTCATTTTCTTAAATATCTCCGACGACGGATTAGTTTTCTAATAAGAAATTCTTCTAATTTCATGAGGTGTATCATTTATAAGTTTAGAATGGTCAAATAACAGTTGTGGTTTGTAAGGATTTCGTCGGTGGCATGGAGGGTAGGATACATCGATCATATATATATATGGTGATGTTGACAAAATCAATATTATTGAAAGTGTAATTCAGAGACACACCATGTGATGAGCATCGATGAAAAAGTAAGTATTGAAAAGTTGTGGTGTATGCGTTTGACATGGTTTGCAGGTATTACGAGAACATAAAGGTGGGGAGGAAGAAAACGAACCTGATGTTCATCGGAGACGGCAAAGGCCTGACCGTCGTTGCAGGTTCCCGCAGTGTCTACGAAAAGTACACGACCTTCCACACCGCCACCTTCGGTAAACATGCATGCAATATCCAAATTAATTAACCAGATTAATCATAACTAATCAACTTCATATATAATACGTACGTATTCACATACATTTGACACACACATATATAAGATGTATTAATTATATATGTATGCCCGAATGAAAATGAAACAGCCGCTACGGGGACAGGATTCATTGCTAGAGACATGTCGTTTGAGAACACGGCGGGACCAGCCAAACATCAGGCAGTGGCTCTCCGTATCGGAGCTGACCATGCTGTTGTCTACCGCTGCAACATCATCGGGTATGTATTTTTTGAACTTATTTGACTCTTGATATAACAATTCTAATTAAAGAAAAATACACATAAGTATATATCAAATTTTCTTTCAATTTTTTCCTATAGAAGAAGTAATTAAGTCTAAAGCAATGAAAATAATCGCTTAAAATTGTAGTTTATAACTTGGGTTATTTGCTTGAGAAACAGCAATATTGGAGTGACACGTTTGAGTTTCACGATTTGTGGGCAAAACTTTTAATTTATGTCTTATTTTCTATTCTTTGCTCCTTAATAACGAACCATGCATTAAAATTCCAACACTGGCCGGCCGGCCGGCCGGCAATATTGCAGGTATCAAGACACCCTCTACGTCCACTCCCAACGCCAATTCTTCCGAGAATGCGATGTCTACGGCACGGTCGACTTCATCTTCGGCAACGCGGCTGTCGTCTTCCAAGCCTGCAACCTCTACGCCAGGAAACCAATGCCCAACCAGAAGAACACCATAACAGCCCAGAACCGGAAGGACCCAAACCAGAACACCGGGATCTCCATTCACGCCTGCAAGATCCTCCCCGCCGGCGACCTCCGTCCGGTAACCGGTTCCTACCCGACCTACCTTGGCCGGCCCTGGAAAATGTACTCCAGGGTCGTCTACATGCTCTCCTACATGTCCGACCACGTGCACCCTTCCGGTTGGTTGGAGTGGAGTGGGGATTTTGCACTGAGATCCCTGTACTATGGGGAATATATGAACAATGGCCCTGGCGCCGCGATAGGGAAAAGGGTATCTTGGCCTGGGTTTAGGGTCATAACGTTGGCGGAGGAGGCCGGGAAGTTCACCGTTGGACAGTTTATCGCTGGCGCAACGTGGCTGCCTTCGACCGGGGTAGCATTCTTGCAAGGTTTGAGGGGGTAGGGAGGAGTTTTCAGAAATGTTAGGGGGTTTTGATATTTTGTTTTGATATTTATAATTTATATATGTGTGGTTCTTTGAATTAGTGGGGTTTAAGGAATAATAAGTCAGAGGTTGAGAACGACCGCCAAGTGTAAAATTTCGGATTATTTGTCTGTAAAGGTTGTGGGTAATCAACATTCAACTCGAGGCCTTTAAATCAATAATTGTATGTGTGTGTTTGGTCTTTTGCGGTGGATCGCATTTCTTTAATAGTTTATTGTGCATGATATGCACAGAGAGGAAGCAAGCAAGAAAGACAGGAGTCGTGACAAATGAAGCTATAATTTCACTCAACTATTACTATTTCAGTTTGGCATTTCAGCAGAATAAACAAAAGATATTGTTCTGAATTCTGAAAGAGAGAGAGATATGCTTCACAACCAACAGTATTGGAAGACAAAAATATCTCCATGACATGATTGATAATATATATACGACATTGAACATCGAATAATTACATTTGCTTCCCACACTAACATACGAGGTTTTAAGAGTTTCTAAATTGCTTTTTATACAGAGTAATTGGAGATTATGTATTTTGATTAGCAGAGGAAATTTGGTTGCAAAAGTAGTTTGAGGGGTTGATTAATTTTAGTAAATTCATATGCCAAAAGGCTAAAAATGCGGGGTTTCGGTTTCCATCTTGTGTTATCAATCAGAAGATAAAAGCAAGGACCCAACAAGTAGGATTGTCAATTGTCCAACGGTCTCATTCCACGCATGATATTTTTAGATTTTAAAAAGGAAATATTGTCCAAAAGCTTATAATAAGAAAATGAAATTAGTTACAGATATTCTGCATTTCATAATGTACGAGAAAACATGACACGTGGGTTAATGGGATATTCTAAATTGTAATAAAGGGTGTTGGAGCAGATTGGGAGCATCTATGGGTCGGTTGTCACGACGAATCACGACGAATCACTGCAACAAAAAAGGAACAAAATGAATGATAATGACATAACCAAAGAAGCTCATTTTATTTATGAGTGAACTCATAAGAGTAAGTTTCAATTCTTTCATGCATGACTTTTGTACAGGTATACAAAATGGGATTCCATTCTTCGAACATCTGTCTTGAACAATTCACGCGGTCGTTGCCCCGACATCATGGTGGGGGATAGTAAAAAACAAATAGTAGCGGTAAACATATGTGTATTTCTGAATCCGACGAATGCTCAACCCGAAATACAGAAAGTCCCCTCACTCGTTCTGAAGGTGTGAAAAAAGACAAAAGCCAGAGGAAAAAGAAAAATTTCCGGGCAACCCAATGAACGTCTCTATACAGTATGTTCACAACTCGAATATTCGTCGAAGGTAAAAGAAAATCTTCTCATCATGGAGAAGGAAAACTGGAATATCATAAATTAAAACTTCGACACAAAAAAAGTAAAGACAAGAAAAACTTGTTGAATAAGAAAAACCGAGAATGACATATTGAGAGCAACTTTATATAAACAATTGTATAAGTATAATTTATTTATTAATCAACTTTATGTATTGTTGTAAAAATATAATTTTAAGTTACTTTTAAAATATTATGAATTTTAGTTACTTCTGTTGTTCATTTATTTTTTAATTTAATTTTAAGTTCCTAAAAAATAGTTGAATTGTTTTCTAAACGTATTAAATTATTTAAAAAAATAAAAAATTAGATTATAAAAAAAATCCTAATAAATAATAACAAGTATTTAACAAACTTATTAACAAAAAACCAAAAAATAAATTAATTAATCAGTGGGACCCACCCACGTGAAGGTGTTTGTAACGGGACACAAACCCCATTGAGGATGCCTAAGGCATGTTATCTCCACATCTTTCTTATCCATTGATTCTTATCCATTGACACCTATCCATGAGATATAAAGGAGCTCTACCTCTGTGGGTTCATATGCTATCGGTAGCCCATTTATCAAGCTTCTAAAATAAAGGCCATACGCCTGTACAAAATGGTGTAGGGATGATTTTCATTTACCATTAACAAGAGATAGTGACCCTTCAACTTATACCCACTGGTGTACAATTTCTATTTCTTCTTTTAGGACTTGCCGGGTTTTGTTTTGGTTGATAATTTAAGGGTGTAGATAGTAGATTGGATCTTCATTTTAACGGTGTTTTAAAGCTTCAAGCACTTACAAGCAAAACGAAACCCGGCAAGTCCCCAAGCAAACAAGTTATATCTTGTAGTCACTTTCTTATAGTTCATCACCATAAACTTCATCGTAAAAGCATTCAACATCAACCATGCATCAAGGCAATATTTTATTTAGATATAGTCTGCCATGGCCTGTGCATCAGATTACAGTAAAGTCAGTCTAAATTGTCTTGGTATAAAGCTAATCACAAGTTATACCATGGCTTATCAGCTGACTAACAACTTAAAACAACATGTCTGATATAAACATTTCAACAGGATTATACAAACACAAACACCATTTATTGCTTCATTTGCCAAGGCTATCGAGATGACGATCCATTATTTCCGACACAGTTTCCATAAATCCAGTTTCACTGCTGCATGGGAGAACAGCTTCTTTTGCTTCGCGAACGATTTTCTCTATCATAGATTCCTTCTTCACAGTTTCCCTGCACATGATGTTTCCTATAGTAAATGGAGTCAGACCCCTTTCCACCCCCTTCTTCAAAAGCATGGTCGAGATGCGAAGAGTACGAGCACAATCCACAGATAACTTCCAACCATGGAACTTCAGGAGAGCTATATCTTGCTCTGCATCTAGAGACCTCACATAGGCAACAGTTTCACTGTTGTATGGCTCCTTGGCTTGGGGCCAATAGAGCCACTCAAATGTGCAATCTTCGAACTGCCATGAGAGACAAAAAGTCATTGATGATCACATTGCCAATATACAGTCTCCAGTGGAAATGTTGAATGTACAGTCAAGTGTTGAGCGTGGAAATGCATTGACTTTGTATTTCTCATGAATAATTATGTAAATACAAGATGCCTACAGCCTGTAGGTCCCCTCGTGTAGCTATATTAGACTATTAGTTCAACTTCTTAAGGTCATCAACTATAAAAAATAAATTTCGTAATGTTTAAAAGGATTTACAAATTTTTTAAAAGTATAAAAAATACCCATCATTGGCCCAGCTAAAATCATTTGCCATGATAATAGCTATGGAACCTAGTATAAATATCACCTTACAAAATAGATCCGTCTAGCTATTTGCGACCACCAGGGTTACATTTCAGTGATTTCACAAACTATATCAAAATCATTAAACTAAAAAATGTCTAATTCAAAAAAATAAAAAAATATGTTATAAATATGTTACATGCCCAGCATAATAAATTATGCAATGCAGAGGTTGAAAACTATTACGTAATGTTAAGTGAATGATTAACCACAAAAAATTGTGAAATAAAGTAAAAGCTAGGAACTCACATTCTCAGGAAGGCAGTATCCATGATCAATTGGAACGAGGATGAGTTGCCCATCTTTGCCCTCTCTCTGAACTAAGATATTCCCACCATGACGATCTGCATTAGCCAACCTTATATCGAGCACTGATATCTTATGAACCCCCTGCACAGGAAAAGCACGAGGACCCATATCCTCACAGCTTCCTTGGTTTTTCATGAACATCTGCAGTGACCCAATTTTCACATCTTTTGCAGCATTCCGGTATCCGTCTGGATGATGGAAACTCTCGTGCAAGCCGCGGACCATGAGTGTAGGAGGAACACCAGCAAAGCCAACTTCACCATTACCGAAAGAACGAGGTCCACTTGCAGGGTGATCCAAAATATATGCCGCAACCTCTCTTAGAGCACCCTCGCCTACACGAGTTCCCCTCTTCAATCCTTCCCCATCTTGTGACAAGGGAAGACCACGGGGATTGTTCGCAGCCATTGGCTCCTCGTCATTAGGTTTAAACACTGCTATATACTTGTCACCCATTACGTCCTGCATGAAATAAGCTCCTCCTGAGCCTTCTGTAGATGGTATTGGTGACTTTCCCTTGTCCAGCCCAGCAACTACAGAACGAACAAGACCCTGGAGGATTGGAGTCAGTTCAATCTTTGGATTCACAACAAATGGTTCAAGCAAGAACTTCCTACCAGAAAGTTCAGTATCTACAATCTTGATATCTTCAAATGCTTTGGTCACATCCAAATCTGCTGCTTCTATTGAAAGCTCATAACCTTTCTCAACAGGCTCGGAGTTAATCTTGGTCGACTCGCAAACAAGGACATGGATAAATGAATCATTGTTGTTCCTTAAGTTAGAAATCGCCACCTGATCATCAAGCACTTCACCATCACAAATTAGTTTCTTATCATTCAGATCAACCAAAGATTCCCCTTTCTCCACAATTTGCTGCTTGATATACGCCACATTGCGACTCTGTTCAGCATGAAACTCAATTATCTTTCCACAAGTTGTCTCAACCGTGATCATACACAGATCGGAAATTCGCACAACGAGATGGAGCACCTTCCCATCTCCCACACCATAATCCTTAACCAGACTGTTATTCCTCGAAAGTTCACGCCCATCACAGACCAGCCTTTGTTTCTTAGCCATGAACCCTTTGCAATTTTGTATCTTAAGCTTCACAGAAGCAATCGATTCCGACTCCAACACTCTCATGGGAACCATTGAAGAGCCGGGAACGGACAAGTAAATCATGATGGCCTCGTCGGAGTAATGTGGCAATCTGAAGCCATCAAGGCCATAAGGGAACAGCGCCAAATCTTCCCCAATGCTGCCGAGAGCAATACCAGCAGAAGACATCTTGCCTTCTTTCGTCCCAAAGAACAAATTTCTCGGAGACAAATCACTAGGCCTAACACCGCTATCAAAACCCGAACTGGAACCCTAAATCCATTACAACAAAAATCCAATCTAGAATCTCTTTCCTCTTCAAGAAAGGGAAGAAACCCTAAACGAACCCTAATCCTACAAACCCATCAACAACCAAAACGAAAGACGCATAAAAAATTAAAAACACCACCTTTTTGCGGTTTCCCCCCTGGAATCGAGAGCGCAAACCCTAGATTCCTGGGAATCAGAGCGGCCCCTTCCAATCCGAAGAGGGGAAGTGGGGAAAACGGCTTCTCCCACCAATCCGATGGCAAGAAACACAACGATCGATAAGGAACGGGTCGAAACCCTAGAGTGAGACGAGAAGGGGATTTTCGACGCTTACGCCCGAATGTCGAGGCCAAATCCGCCCTCAGTTCCGAAATCCGGCTTCTTTGATGGTGAAAGATGGGTATTTGAAGCAGAAATTGGAGGTTTGTTGGCTAAATTTGGGAGAGACGAGGATTTGTGTGGAGTGGAGGACAAGAACAAGGTTTTATCACCTCCGTACCGAAACCAAACTACTTCACGCCGTTACCTTTCGAATTCCAAAACTACCCTCCCATTTTTCCACTAATTACGAGATTAAAATTGTAATTACTATCGTATATTTTTGTTTTGTTGTGGAAATTTGTGAAGAATTGCAGCAGCTACAAGCTACGAACGCCACATTTGTTTGTCCAATTATATTATATAGAAATAATAACAATTTTAGACTTCTCGTGTAATAGTTAGCCCTTAATTGTGAAGATTAAAGAATTTTATGGCATGACAAGAATAAGATTTCATATTATTTAAAAGTCACATGAAATGTTTTCATAAAAGTTTTAAGTTATGAATAACACAGTAAAGATGAAAATACAATTTTGTGGTAGGTGTACATAAAATTGTTGAAATAGTGCAAGGTGATAGTGGTAATAATGTAATTTGAAGAGTTGTTAACGGGAAATGACGTGTTTGGGGTGAAAGGATTCAGTACCAGTGTTGTTGGCTGTTTGACGGTCAAACCTTTCATGCCCTTGAATCGCTTTTTCCAGCAATGTTGTTTGCAAGTCTCCACTTCAAGTCTACCAAATGTTGGAACACGAGCAAACACATCACCACCGTTGGCTCGTGGAACAAGACTAACATGCCTTTGTTATTATTGGCCTCGGCTATTATTAGTTGTCAAAGGTTTTATCTTTCTTTTGCTTATTTTTGAAGTTGTTTGTTCCATACAACTTCGTAAATTGCTATTGCAATTGATTAGTCAGGATTTAAACTGCGTGATCCATACTTAACCATTGTTTCTTCTCCCCCAAGAAGGCAAGAATTATGGGTTTTTTGGATTTGGATTCCATTTTTGTATCCTAATGTTGAAATGCAATACAGGAATAGTTTAAGAAAACGTTTTGCAGTAAACAAAATCAAGACCGTTGTAGCAGTCGAAACGTCTTTCATGTCTACTGCTTTGTTTTCCATCTTTAGCAAGCCACTGAATAAATAAACAATAAGGGGGCATTTAATTCCCACAAACCAAAATAATTTTTTGAACAAAATTAAATAGACAAGAAGAAATACAATTTCATGTAGATTATTAAAAGTTCTAATGTTCCAAATCTGTAGAAGTCTCTCCATCAGTTTTATGGCGCTTGGTAGCTGGTTCCTCATTGTGGGTAGTTCCATTTGTCTCTGGGTTGATATTATTCGAACCTTCTTCGCCATCTTGATGCTTCAAACAGCCGATGATCTTCTCAGGACCAAGTAGAGAAACATGCTTGCTGGTGATCTGCCTACCTGCTCTGACCTTGGGCCCCCAATGCCTTTCAGGATTCGGAAGGAATCGTGCCACTTTCTTTGCTTGGGCTTTGCTCAAAGAGGCGACCGCACGAGCAAAATTTGCCTGTGGATAGAAGAGGATAAGTGGTTCATCCAAACCTACACCAAATGATTGGAGAATTGAGTAGAATTAAGGAATGAAGTGGAAATGGAACAGCACCAGCAACTTCGGTTCCTTGGAAAGGATCACACTTCCTGATTGATCCGATGGTTGGGCTTTCACAGGGTGATTCTTGATCTAAAGAAGAAAAAAATGTGAATATTCTGTTACTGGACAAGGTATTATTTATACCGTGCTAAGACTCAAGGTTCACATGAATGAAATAGGCAGCAGAAGTGGAATGTACCCAGCAGCGCATAATATCCCAAACAACATCCATAGGAGCATCGGTTTTTAGTCCAAGTGGGTTTACATGGCTACCCGAGATACGATATCCAGCGTTTATTACTGCAGAGCGGAACATTACAGCTGAAGGAGATGTACATTTCAGAGTAGCACATAGATTGTGAAGACTGAGAAATAGAGGAACATCAGGTAGCTCCTGCATATTACATCCAGCAATATTAGCTGTATTTTAGAGACATACATATAATACACTGAAGTGAAGCATGTATATCTGTAATCTGTCACTGTGTATGACTGAAAAAGCAGAAAAGGAAAGAGAGTCTATGGCACCCATAACATCACCAATCTCAAAGGTGATGAAAATACATTTTTGAAACAGAAAGAAAAAGACAACAGAATATTGAAGTCCCCTTTGTGCATTACGAACTGCTTTACATATATGGATATGGTCATACCTCTGATATGGTTGTTAATACAGAAGATATCTTTTCATATGCTGGATAGCAGTCTTTCATTGATTTAACACTGGTTAAAATGGACATCACCCATTCTTGGTCGTGGATAGGTGCAGACCATATTGGCCCACCCATATTGAACTTTTTCCCGCAGTCGGTGCATTCTTGTGGAACGGCAGGACCGAAACCAGGCAAATATCTCACACTGTTATTCTTGTAGAACAAACAATAAACCACAAACACATATTGCAATAAGTTTTTTGATAAGGCATATACCGCAATAAGTTGGTATGCTAATTGCACGACACAATAATCTAACAGGTGAAAAGCCATAGATTTGATTACGCGGTCTCCAAAAAGAAGCAGAGCAAGGATCACAATGATACCTTGTTGATGGTCCTCCCAAGGGACTGAAGATGGAACGAATCACAGCCAACACACTGGTAAACATATGATAGCTTCAATGGAGTATTCTTCATTGCGCTCGCAGAACTGTGCATTTCAGGTTTAAGTAACATCAGAGAATAGTTGCAACAATAGGTTAAATATATATATGGTTAATAAATGTTGTAAAAGTTGATCGGGCACTACGTGTATATGCGGACAAATACTCGAACATAGAAATCCATTTGCACTGATAGGATGGGAACAATGTATCGCTTGTAACGATTTGCATGCGCCTGTTGAAGACCATGATAATGCCAAAGTTTATAAAAGAGAAAATAATAAATAATTTACTGAAAGACAAGATCTTTGACTGGTTTAGTACCTCAATGCTAGCAAGGAGGATCCTCAGAGCCATCTCATGGCAATATTTCCCTTTTAAAGGGTAGGAGCCATACCTGGTTCAGTTTTTGAAGTTATTGTGTAAGGTGTCGGGTGTAAGGGTTATATATAGCAAGGACTTATTCAAGCAAAAGTTTTTTTTAAAATTTACTTGGAGTAGCAAACTTCGCCATTGCCACCACATAATACAGCCATATCTGTTGCCGTGCACATCAATATACCCCCATCAGCAACTGACTGAACAGCCGAGTCCAAGAACACCGAAGGTGACCCATATGGATCAAGATCAACCTGAACACATAAACAGGGACAACAAGAACGGCTATTAAATGCAAATCATCAAGAGCTTCAATCTTCAATCAATCAACCAATTCGGAAGATAAATTAATGAAAAACCAAATTAATCACGTAATAGATTTCGCTAAGATGAAGCCCAAAAAGTGATGAACTTATAATTACCAATGAAGGAACCAAATTTGCTAGATAAGTGGAACTATATCCCATTGTATTAGGAGCAAGAAAGCTAGTAGCTACAATAGAGAAACTTATTTTAGAGATTCAATAGGTATACCCTTTTTATCATTTTCAATCTCTAGCAAGGTTCCTGATCATCTTGCTAATTGTGAATTTACATAGTTTTGCTTCTGCATACCAAACTAAGATTGAATATTAACAGGTTGCTGGAGTAAGAAATAAATTGAAACCAAAGTGGCAACCTTAAGACACGAGCAACTAGTGGGGTTTTATCTAATAAATGGAAAATAATCCTTGAAGCAAGAATTATAAATTATACAAAAACATTTGCAAGCTTGCAAAATCACGAATACTTGCAGAAATGTACGATAAGATTTTCATTTATAGAAATATTTACCACATCGAACTCTTTTGGGTGAGTAAGCATATAGACTCGAGCATCAGTTAGATGAGCCTCAACCTTTGCAGCTGCTACACCTCCATTAAATTTTATGTTCTTTTTACAAGATTCAACGGATGCTGCAAAAAAAAGGTGTTTCAGCTAAACCACCATCTCACAACATTGCTTTCTTTTAGGATAGACAATAAAATTATAGTGTAGAAGGAATGACAAAAATATAAGATACCTTTATCATTATCTAGAGCAACAACTTGGTCAATCCCATCTACTTCACGTGCATATCTCAAAGATCTTAAGCCAGATGCAGCCAGAGACTAACATTTGAGACAACGAGAAACAAAAAGGCAAAATAAATTATCAAAAAAATAATATTACAGATATCTGTGGTGTTAAATATGCCAACACTTTCAAACATAAAGAAGAGGAACATGATTGCACCTCGAGGACTCTAAGAGGTTTGAGCTTGCTATGACCCTTGCGGTTAAGATTTTGTGCTGATTCTTTTGGATCACAATTTTCTTGTTTCTCTTCCGACAACAGCCCAAGTTCTTCATTTGGTTTTGGATCTTCACATGCACCTCTCTCCACAGTTCCAGAAGCTGTGTTTTCTGAAACCTTCAAATCAGGTTTAGATTTTTTGCCACGAAGTGCAGCAACCTCCTCCTCTTTCCTTTTGATGATGTGGGCTCTTAAAACAGCAATGGACATGTCTCTGTTGTTAACCTAGTTATACAAAGAAAATATTTTATAGCTGTATGGAACTTCAACTCAAAAAGAATAATAAACAGTTCAATATATCGAAGATTTTCTAATACAAAATCCAGGAAAATCTGAGATGCTATGCCAAAAGCTGGAAAAGCAAACTATGACTTGAAGGAAGAAAGAAGCTAAAAGACTAGTCACAAGGCAAAAAACGTAGAAACTGCAAGCATGGGACTAGAGGTTAGTGTGGCAAAAGTAAAGGGATAGGTCTTCTACGATCCAATGGGATTCACTGCATTTTCAGCAAGCCCCAGTATAACGTAGTTTTTGTCATACCAAATATTTATGCAAGTTGATACAAGCAAGCGAGCTTCTATGATAACATCTCCATCTTCTCTCGTGAACTCATGAGCAAGGCCATGGCAGTAAAATTGCCAAAATGTGAAACGGTCAAGCATGATGATTCATCCAGTTGCAAGAGTCCCAGTCACCAATATTGTGCAATACGCCAATACCAATACCTGGTTGATTCTTTGTACCATAAAAGTGATTGCCCTTGCCTAAACCTAAATGGTGTAACAAGTAGTGTGAGTGTGTAACAGTAAACTGCTAATATCTTCCTGCCCTGGGGTAAGATGCCTCTTTGTTTTCCCCCCTTCACTGCTCAAGTCTGCCGAGGTCATCAACAGGGATCTTCTGGACAAAAAAACTATGTTCACTTTCCCTTGCCATTGCCATTGCCACTACCCTTCCATCAAAAGTCAGCTTACTTCTCTGACCGTAAACCATGCACTTGGAATGAAGAAAACAGTCTCAGATTGCAGATCCAAATAATATCATAGTGTTGTCCACTCAACACCAATGGGTTTTTTAGATGAAAATACAAATTTTGATACTAACTAATCTTGTCCCACGGAAATCCCAAGGGAATCTATAAAAGTCCCACTTTAACATTCACAAATTAGTTGCAAATGCGGATCCAACTATTTATATCGTGTTGCTTATGTCTTTGTGTACATTTCATTCTATGATTTCAACATCAATAAAAAAAACTTAGTTCCTGGTCAAGAGTTTGCACTTAGTAAAAGACTTGCATAAAAAATCAAACATAAACCAGAAACACATTTCGACATGAAGCTCAGGGTGTAAGTACCATAACGACTCCACCTTTTCGACAAATAGAACTTCATAAGATATCAAAAACATGCTTAAGTATATTCTACAGGAGCATGTAACTCCAAAAGGTATGTCAGTCAAAGCATAACCAATCCTCAAAAGAAGTATTTTTTCTACCGACATACATACATAAGGCTTACAGGAACAACAACAAAAAACACAATCACACAAAATAATTCTAAAAGGTACTTAAAAAAAACAAAGCAATGTTTCCTTCGAAACTAAATCCCCAAACAACCCCAGAACCTTAAAACACGTAAACAAACCCCTTCTTTACCCCCATAAAAGCACTTCCTAATCCCGAATCCAGAATAAAACCACCAAATCTCAACCAAAGCCACACCTTCAGCACCAAATCCAAATCCCAATCAAAATCACACCTTTAGCAACAAAACCCAGTCAAAATCCCACCTTTACCAAACAAACACTTAACAAATCCCCCCAGAAAACCACTTTTCCATCGATGAAATCCCCAAACCACGGAAAGCAGAAAGTCGTGTTGCGGAAGGCGAACCTGGGCCTTGTTGAAGAAGACGGTGTTGGAGGTGTGCATGAGGATCTCGGCCTCGCCTTCCTTGATGACGGTGTATCCCTTGAGCTCGTCGCCGAGGTCTCCCATGGCGGTCGGGCAGTTGGTCGGGATCGGGTCGGCGAGTTGGGGTTTAGGGCGGGGAGAGTTGGAAAGAGGAACGGAGGGGGATTGGGGGTATTAGACTGAGCCGTTTTAACCGTCCGATTGAGGATTAAGGGTGGATGGTGGGATTAGTGAGCTCGGAAATATATGAACCAACTTTGGGTATTTTATTAGGTAATTTTCGATTTGATCTTCGATTGTTTTCGTAAATAGTTTATTTGTTTTTGGGGAGTTGTGATTTTATTAGTTTTGTTTTGATTACAATTGTGTTGCTTGAAAGGCAAGCAAGATAATTAGGAGCCCCAAAACACTAGTGACGAATGATGAATTAGTATGAGCTTTAACATGCATTAAGTTGTTGTTTAAAAGTTTTTCGACGCCCTGGTAAGTAGAGTCGCATTTGCCTATACGATATGTCTTTTTATTATGGTAACTTCTAATTTAATTTTGAACGCTAAAGTCTCGTTGTGTAGAACTTATGAATTATCTTAAAAGTTCTCATTATATAGATTGTGAAGGCTATTAAAATATAGCTCATATTTCATTTTCAACCACGACGTGGTTTTGGGTTTTTCTCATACGCAAAACTTTTGATCGAAGATACACAAGTGCAAATGATAATTTTATCACAAGATTCACAACCACATTATTTTGATCAAAATCTAAAAACTCTGAAAGATTTTCTTATTCAAAGTTCCAAACCAACATAAAATCCTTCACCCCCAACAACGTTGTAATTCAAAAGTGAAAATATCTTTGGATAATAACAAATGCATTTAACATCGCAACTTTTAACTCTTAAATTCGATAATTTTCAAAAAAAATCTTGAAATTTTTGGTTGATAGAACTTCCTGACATATAACCCACTTTATTAAGCGAGTTGCGATTCCAAACGGCGGTGGTCTAACACCAAGTACTGACAAATGTTTTAAAAAAATCATTTGATTTAAAATAAATAAAAAATAGGTCCACGATAGATTGATACCCGCATCACTGCGGCGTAGCAGACCGTCCCGCCACCACCCGACCCTTCCTTATCCCAAACCCATCACTCTCCCCCGACACCAATCCAACACCAAATCCAACCATGGCGTCGATTCCGACAACCCTCTCCATCTCAACCCCACCCCTCCTCCGCCTCCTTCCCACCTCCCCCTTCCACCTCCCACTCCTCCCCTCCAACTCCAAGTCCCGCACCCCAACCCTCTCGGTCCGCGCCATGACCCTCGACTTCTCCGGCTCCTTCTTCGAGGGAGGCGCCTCCGACGACGGTGAATCCTCCGGCCCCACCGCCGCGTCGGCTGCGGCCGCGGTTGAGGATAGGGTGGAGCCCCAGTGCCCGCCGGGGTTGAGGCAGTACGAGACCATGGCGGTGCTTAGGCCCGATATGTCCGAGGACGAGAGACTCGCGCTCACGGAGAAGTACGAGGAGGTGAGATTGGTTTTTGTGTGAGTCGAGGTTAAAGGTGGGGGCTTTGTGTTTTAGGGTCATTAGCTCGCCCATGTTCTGCTCGGTGAAATGCGTCGCTCAAATGGATGTCAGAATTATATTAGTCGTGTAATTATGTTGTTGACATGATTTTAAAATTGTTGAATTTAGCATAGCAGCTTCCCTACGCTCGTTAAGAGCTTTTGGATAATTGGTCTCTTCGATTTCTTAATGTATGTAGTAGAAGTTGGGCAATGTATTAGCTCATTACATCACCTATTGAATTTATATGTGGAGGAAGGGCAATGCTCGTGACATCATCAGGGAGTTAAGTTTTAAATCAAGGTCAAGTTAGAATTTTAATTTTTAACGAGTTGAGCTAAAGACTAATGTGGCTCGGGGGGCTGAGCTTGAGCATAGGTAAGCTGAACGTGGTTGCGCTAGGCTCATCCAGGGGAGTGGACGCTACACATCCTTGGTTGGAAACAAAACATCTGTTGGAGCAATGATAAGTATATTCTTTTGGTCTGGTGTTGGGGTTTATTTGGCGTAGGGAGTGTTTTTGAGTAGATGGATAAATGCTGTTGAGGAATACACAAAGTTTGATGGATTTAGGGATGACGCAAAATCAAGGGACAGATAAACTTAGAGGGTGTACATTTCTTCTTTTTTCGGTTCATTGTTGGTTTGGATGAGTGATTGTTGAGATTAGGCGGGTTTTTATTGCGATAGCACTGAGGTCTGAGGTAGTATTTGAATTTCGAGCAACGTTTCTCATTTGGCATGCCAATTACTAAGGTGAAAATTGCAAGAGCTGGATCCTAGGATGCAGAATTTGTCTTTAAAAAAGAGGAGAGGGATAAAAAAAATCTGTTTTATGCGGTGATTGTAGGGGAAAACATTGAATTTTGAATGGGTTTATTTTTTTTGACATTTGGGATATTAATAGTGTTTTCTGACATAGAAGCTGGTCCACATATGGAGCAGATATTCAATCTCTGTTAATTGGCTACTAGGTTTCTCCAGATATGAAATATGTCCTGTTGTTTCTCCTTCAAGTTAAGTTGTCCATGCTCCATTCATTGACATGTGAAAAGTGTTAAAGGGGGGAAAGAGTTTATTTACATCTCTTATGTTAGTTTTAAACTCTAGAACACAAGTTCTTACTAGATCCTGCTTAAAATTATAAGCTCTCTTTCATAATAAATTAGACGAGCATTCACGGTAATGAGGGATTCAGCCGTATTGTACTTGTACTTTATGGCAGACCTTCTCTTTAAATGTACATATTCGAACCATTTGATTTTAAATTGCATCATTTTGGACTTTACAGATTCTCGTCGCTGGAGGTGGTATGTATGTGGAGGTGTTCAATCGAGGAGTCATTCCACTTGCTTACAGCATAAAGAAGAAGAACAAGGCTGGAGAGACCAACACCTATCTGGATGGCATCTACCTTCTCTTCACCTATTTCACCAGACCAGAATCCATTGCTAACCTCGAAGCCAGGTTGAAAACCGATGACGAAGTAATTCGCTCTTCTAGCTTCAAGATAAGGAAGAGGAAGTACTAAAGAAATAGCAAGCTTAGTTCCTACCTAGCTTGTTTTTCTCATGTAACATCGGAGCTTTTGTTGTTTGTATCATGTCATGCATGCAGTAAGGTCACCTTTACGGTTAGCGATTCATTCGTAAGCATTGCACATTATGTTATATATCAGAATTCGAAGTTCAGATTCAGATTTCACGTACAAGTAACAAAGCTTCTGTAACAAACATTTTATGGTTCTGATTTGAATTGGACTATGTTCTGTGAACTGAGTTGGATGGTAACAAACCAACTTCAGCACTTAATTGTTGGTTGCAAATTGACGTGAGTTGCATAAACTAATTCAAAAATCCTTGGAGGAATTGGAGTCAAAAAATGCTGCTCGGCCAAGAAATGGAATTCCAAATCGGAGTCTACGAGTGTAGGATCTTTGTTTCCTGTTCCAGTACAACTACACAGACCATGCGGCAGTATATAAATCGCATAATCCAGTTTGATTTTGTGTTGCAACATCTGATGCAAATACGACGGAATCGACCATTATTGTCATACCGTGACTCCAAATGCTTTGTCGGTTATTCTAGCCTTTATATGTTTGCGTGGCAAGAAAAATGATAATCCCATTGTAGAAACAGAGCGTGTGTTTGTAGCAAAAATATGATGATACCATTGTAAGAAAAGACAAATCACAAACATTTAGATGTATAACACGGACAACTGAACTAGCATCAACAAATGTTTCATATCCAACAATAATGTAGCACTAATTCAAACAAGTCATGCGATTGGTTCAAGAACAGTTACATTAGGGGGCTTGAGTTACTCAATAGCTCTTTGGCAAGGCTGAGCATGTGATCTGGAGTGGCTTGCACTTCACCTCCCTTGACTATGAAATACAAGCTCCATAGTGCAAATCCAATAGCTTGCTGCTTCTAATCAGTCTACCTGTTTTGGTGCAAATTCCTCGATTGTTTTTGTGGCGAGCGTAATAAGATCAACAAAGGAGCTGAATGAAGTTCGCAGAAATCTCGCTTCAACAGCCTCAAAAATTCTGTCACATTAAGTCCCCAGGTTATTGAAGCGGTGGGATTCCACAATGGGAAACAAGATACAAGAAACAGCTTGCAAGGAGAACTGTGAAGAATAACTGAAATGTTTACTTACACTGAAAGCTTTCCACCAGAAACTGACATCTCCCTCTTAACTTTGTCTGGTTGTAGCTTTAGGAGGAAACAAAAGCAAGTGAAACACTGTGTTTTAAATCTAATATGTGGGCGTATGGGGAAAACAAGTCAAAGAAAAAGAAAGGAAATGTCAGGAAAATTTCGAAATAAAGAATTACCTCCTTATCAACAGCTAATGCTGCACGAACCATGGAAGCATGTTTTTCTGATCCAAAATCCACTTCCATATGGCTGCATGGACGAAAATAGAAACACCGCAACAATAATTTTAGCTTTTACAATGAAATATGTCAAAAAATTAATAGCCCCAAAACCTCAAGGAAACAAACACTTTGGGTGTAACTCAATGCATACAACAACAAAGCATTTAATTCCAAACTAGTTGGAGTATGCTAGAAATGTAACTTAATAGACAATAATAATCATGGTTCAGGCACATGAATCGTCTTCTTCCATGCACTTTTATCTAATGTCAAATCCTTGGAGAAGTTCCACTCCTTCAAATCTCTTATGACCAATGCATGATTTGAGAAATTTCATTGATTTGTGAAGTCATGGGATTTCAAATTCTAAGATTCCCCAATAATGTGATTTTTGTTTCTCTCGTTTTATAGAAAACAAATATTAAAGCAGTCAAATGTAGGATCGTGTGGGTTATGGATCCACTAATCACTTTTAATCTAATCACCTAATTACCTACTTGTTTAAGCAATCAAAGAAATGCAGCGAAAATTTAAACAAACAAGCAAGTAAAGGAAAATAATGCAAACCACAAATCGACTCGGCGTTTTTATAGAGGTTCGGCACCCCACCCGGGTCCTAGTCCTCTCTTGCAAGCTCCGCTCGGATCACCGAGCTCCGCCTACGACTTCATTATCCGCTCCCCGTTCCGGGCCGGGAGACAACGCCTTACAACCGTCAAACTCGCGAACAACCCTCGCCGAGCTTGGAATCTTCCTCTCACAATCCGAGAGGGGCACTTCGGGCTTTCACCGAAGTCCTTGCTTCCTTTTACAACAATTGTAACCTTGAGTGGAACAACACTCTCTAAACTTTGAGCACATTTGAGTAGGATGAAGAAATGATCACTAAGTGTGGAAGGTTTGTAGCTTTGAGTGTTTTTGATTCTCTTTAAAGTTTGAGACAAGTTTGTAGTGGGAGAGTTTTTGATTCTCTCTAAAGTTTGGGACAAGTTTGTAGTGAGAGAATTTTTGATTCTCTCTAAAGTTTGGGACAAGTTTGTAGTGGGAGAGTTGTGTTAAAATGTGTTTTACAACTCCTTATATAGGCATTAGAGAGAATAGATCCGTTGGGACAAGATTTGATAGGATTTTGTGCAAGATACACAAAGCAGAAAATTCGGGCTGCAAATCTGTCCAGAAACGGTCGACCGAAAAGTCGAACGGTCGACCGAACGCTTGGGTTTGATAAGGATACGGTCGACCGAAATAAGAATAGATCGACCGAACACTTAAGTCTATTAAGAAAACGGTCGACCGAACAGAGTTACCGGTCGACCGAATAAGCGTTTCGGTAGAGGGAAAATTGGATCGGTCGAACGAAATCGTATCGACCGATAGCAGGGAATTCTTGACAAGGTTAAACGGTCGACCGAACTTGGCACATGGTTCGACCGTTTGGTTAAGTATATGGAGGTGTATATAGTTTTAATACGAATACGACTGTTGCGCATATACGACAAGAATAACGGTCGGAACAGTAAGTTCAAACGGTCGACCGAAAGATATGGTGCGGTCGACCGAAACTAGGCAGGAAAACACAAATTGGATTACTTGATCATCCGGTCGACCGAACGGCATGTTGCGGTCGACCGAATGTGGGCAGACAGTTATGGTTCAGGTTTTGTGTTTTTCCGGTCTAAGTTTGGTTGATCTATTGAAGTCCAAATAATGTGAAATTTCGTGTGTGACTTCTATAGGGAACCTAGTGTGTGATTAAGTTGATTTTAGCTCAAGTATGCTCAATTACACTTTGTTCCTAAGACTCAAAAGAAATCAAGATTACATGTCTTCGATATAGCTTTAATTACATGTCTTGACTTCATTTCCATCTTTCTTGAGTCTTGATCACCTGTAGAGGTTAGCACAATACAATATATATGCAATGCATAGTTTGTGCTACTCTAATTAAGATTCGGTTGATTAAATCATCAAAACATAAGATTAAGGCCAAAAAGCCAACAATTATGCTACCCCTTTCAATTGAAAACCTATTCCACATCCACCGAAAGGGCACATTTTATAACTCTTTTCACTTGCTATTTGCCGAAGACCGTCTCTTGAATTCTAAGGTTTCCCAATGATGTGATTTTCTTCCCTCTTGCTTTAAAGAAAACAAATCATTCATTCATCCAGTAGGGTGATTCTCAATACTAAACCAGTCATCATGCTACCCTTCTCTATTGAAAACCTATGTAACATTCACAGAAAGAGCACATATTATTACTCTTTTCGCTTGCTATTTGCCGAAGACCGTCTCTATACACTTCTATGTATAACAGCAAAAAAAGAAGAAAAAAACCAAATCATATACTTATAATCAATACTTTAAGTTGATCAAAACTCTAAATTCATACCACAATGCCTTTTGTTCTAAATTCCCAATTATGAATTAATGTCGAGAAAAAAGAAGTTATCGGGTACGTACCAGGAGAAGTCCCACTTAGCGGATGATCCGGCGGAATCGGACGTCACTCCTTCCACCACACCCATCTCGCAACGCCTTCGGAGAACAAGCAACAAATCGATTCCAAATTTTGGCAATCCAGAAGTCTCCAAAACCCTAACACGATGGAGAGGAACAAATACCTAGAAAAAGGGAGGAGGAGATGATGGCGGAGAGGGGAAGCGAAGCAGTGCCGGTGGTGTTTGCCTTGACGGTGCCGGCGGCTGCGGCGTTGGGTGGAGGACGAGATGAGTGCTGGGGTTTTACGCTGGATATTTCTTTTTTAAGGGTATTTTCGGAAGAAAATTGGTAAATCGTATATAATTCGGATATAAGCTCGGTAGACGAAGCATTCCGTTGATTCTCTCTCGTTAAATCGCGGCACTATAAATTTGTGAAGATAAGTACATAACCATCTCTTGAGAAAATTAGGATCCAACTTAAGAATTATTAAATTACATAATCACATACTAATTTTAGAATAATTAAACAATAAAATAATGTGCTCCTTATATGTAAAAGATGAGGATTTGACTATTTTAATTTGTATTTAATACTTTATAAGTTTATACTCATAAATCTTTCATCATTCATTTCATGGTAGATGTGTAGAGATGAACACATGTCTTATCAAAGGTAGTTAACAAGGTAGTTATGGTTTTTTTGTGTTTTTTAAATGGTGAATTAGATTTGAAATGGGCTGCTGGAACTTGGGGAATCAATGAGTATCCAGTGTTAAATACGAAAGTAAACAAGTCCTCAACGTATAAAAAGGATACAAATAGAGTGTTTTGCTTATATAAATATTATGTATCCAAACACAAGATTTAAAGACTTTTTTTTTCTTACGAAAGTTTACTTTTAGTTGACTACTAGACATCAACATTATATTTAGCCGGTCGACACTAACTTGGTTGGGGGATTTTGATTTTAGACTAACCAAAACCAAATACGAAATTATAGTTAATTAAAAGATATAATGCCTTGATTGCTTTTTAAAAAAAATTAAACATCGTCATCGTGATTACCGTTCCTTACGTGGAACCACGTGTGGTCCCATATCCAACTGTATCATATGCAATTGACGTAACACAAGTGAATTAGCATTTGATCCACAAAGAACATCATCAATTCATCATCGACATCTATAAGGAATATCCGTAGAATATTTTGGTTGGAGGAATCTTGCCTTCTTGAATCTCTCTCTGCTTCCATCTCCCAATCAAGTGTTCTCTCTCCGTTCCTCTTCACATATTCGGATGTGAAGAAGCAAGGGGGTGGAGGTAAGTCGAGTTTCATTATCGTGAGTTCCAACTTCGAGCTTATGCTTTGTGTTTTCAAGTTTGGAAGTGCTGTTCTATAACTGTTCCTCTGTTTTTTAAGCTAAAAAATGAATTAATAATACGCAGTTTGATGTTCTGAAACGTTTCGTTTTATTTTTCCTAACCGAAAACTGCTTTCATCTGTCTGAGTAATTAAAGATACGGAACTAATAGATAGTAATTTGCAATGTAATTTCGTGTTTTGCACTTCTTCTTTTTTGAATTACTTCGTTGGACGAACGACATCTTATAATAAACGGTCTTATGTTGGAAAAAGGTATTGAGATTAGTAGATCTTTATCTTTCGAATAACTTAGACAAGTAATTCCAGTAGGTAAAACCAGGTCGGTCCAGTTCGATTCTGAAATTGAGTAACCATATTCGACCCATATCAATTTTATCCCGTTTGATTTGACCCATTTCAGACCGTTTATTATAAGATCTCTTACGTCCAACGAAGTAATTCATTGACCCCTAGCTCCGCAGCTTGCACTGTTTTTTTCTCCTTTTAAAGTCTGCACTCTTCTGAAAGTCTGCACTCTTCTGAAGTTAATAACCTTCACACTGCCATCTGTTTGTTATTGTTATGTTGCTTAGTGTTGTTACTGAATAAGTTTTACTGCACTGACATGCATATCTTATCATCTCAAGGAAGCAAGTTTGATCATGAATTCCCCACTAAATGCTAAAATTCGCACAAACCCAAAAAAAATATTTGTTTCATAAATTAGAAGGAAACGTTCTTCTCGAAAGATAATGGAGGCTTGAGACGCATCTCATCAACAAAGCATCTCAACTTAGGTCGAATGTTCGTGATGGTGTCCAGTTCAAATACATTAGGTTTCTTGGTGAGTTGAGATTTCTCTTGGGATTTATTTTTTTTGCTTTCTTGGTGTGCCGCTTCGGTTTTGTGTACTCTGCGCCGACCCTTGAGGGTCTAATGTTGCATTCTGGCCTCTCGCTCTACCTGCAGATAGCAATTGAAATGTTTAATACCACCATAAGAACATATGTGTAGCTTCGTCGCTAACAATTGTGGGTACTTTCTCTTCACAGCTTGAGGTGGTTTTCGACCAGCATTATTTAATGCGGCCTATCAAGCATCATTACACTCATGATGCTCCACAACACATGGTTCAAACTTCAAACCCGGCGGCGCATTCCCATCACCGCAGAGGTAAGTTTCTGATTGTATCATTTGTGCACTAAAACGAATAAAAGGAATTAAGCAATAATTATCATTTTCTAAATCCCATTTGTTTTCATATCCCTCTATCTTCAAAGGCATAATTCCAAAGACTTCCATTTTAGATTTTTAGTTGACGACTTTTATGCCCAGTTTGTGGTTCAATGCTATCGATCAAGGCTTATTGATCATGTGCAAGAGACACTATCTGCCGGACTTATGGTCACGGGTAAGAGACTTAAGTTCTAGTTTTTCCTACCCAAGTAAATTCCACAAATGAGGAAGTGAATCTCATGAATTTGCTCAAACCTCATACTTAAGGCATGTGACTTGACTTCATTATGGTGGTTCAATACTTAGCATCTCAAGGTGACCCATTTCATAAACTCTACCACCAGAGCAAATGAGTGTTCTCCAATGTCATGCCCATAATAAGCTAAAAACCAGGACACGGTCATACCATACAAATGTAATGTTTCCCATAAAGCGAAACAATCTTCCGTATTAGCATACTAAGATCTTGTTGAAAAATACGGGTTTCCATCATTGGCAGAGGTGTTCGTTCTTTTTTCTTTTATGACTAGAGAGAGGTTGGGCCCTTCCTCCATGACATCTAGCTGAGCATAGACCGAGTTTATCCTTGGGTACTTCGAACTCATTCACTCTTTCCTCTTGGGACTTGGCTTGAGTTAAAACGTAAGAGGTCATATCCATTGTTGTGTCACTTTTGTTCCCAGGGTCAAACAATAGAAACCTCCGCAAGAGAGAGGATAAAAAAGTGAGCACTTCAGTCTTATAGTAATATTTCTAGGTTAGTAAGTTCTTTCTGTGGCAGTCCTGAAGTTCAGTCAATATTTTGTAACGAAAGTAGCGGAGAGCCTTCTTCTTCATACAGGTGGGCATCGAATGATAAAATCTTCCATAATTTGTAAATCTATTAATGGAGTAAATCTAAAAGCTTCATCTGAGATTGTAATAATAACCTTATGAAGGAGAGGCTCCCACTCTAGATGGCTGGAGAAGTCTGTATGCCTTCTTCACATGCCCCAAAGCAAATATAAATAAGCCAAAGATGTATAGAATGAAGCACTGAAACTTCGCCATGATATCGTAGGTGGACCTGAAGTAATTTGCTTCAGGCACTTCTCTAACGTTGGATTCAACTGACAGACTTACTGAGAGCCCACCTGCCAGAATTAAAATCCATGAGTTTTGCTTTAACAATTTTGAAACAAAACCATCACAATGAAGTGAAGTTCAGGCTACAGAAGCAAGCTGCTATACTAACCAAAATCATCTTGGAGCAAGTTTGACCAGTCATCCACACTTCGTCCCGATTCTGATGTCGTTATCATCTTTGAAAGAGCATTATTAACCTGCATAACGTATGTGTAATTAAAGTTAGTATGCGAAAAACTATATTGTTAAGTATCATACCCTTAGATAAACTAGACTTCCCTCCACTTCCAACAAACCAAACACATCTTTAGATGAACTACATGCTCTTACCAATATTGTTTTGATGCAGCAGACGAGCTCTGTCTTGCATCATTTTTGACATGCAGTATTATGCCAGCTAAGTAGAGTTAAGTTGTTACTGTTGTAATTCTTGAGTTATGGTATTGTCCTGAAATGAAACGTATGAATGACTAATTGTATTACAGTCTAATTTGTGATGCTGGTGCACTCATGATGCAAGAATAATAGTTATATGGCAGTATTTGGATTTTTTCTGGTTGACTAAAAATAGATTATGATACAATTAGGTTTAACTTCTGCATTGTCTACATTTTCTTAGCATCGCATGCTAGTACAAGCTTCACAAACATTACTAATTGACAAACGAATGCAGCCCAAGTTTTCATTCCTTTCCTGAAGTTACTCCAACTTTGGAGTGTGGAGGAACTATTCGGGAGGGGGGAAAGCGTATTAGGTGACCGAACAAGGAACACTATAGCCAAAATGTTACTATTGGACAAGAAATGCATCCCCATAAGGACAACTAGCTTGTCGTCTTGCCAATAAACTCGAGTGTTGGGAATGGTCAAATCCAACATTTGACTTTGTTAGTAATATCAAGGAACTTAGGTAGAAGATTGCAAAATACCCAAAGGTAATATTTAAAACAAGAAGCTTGGAGAGCAAGCTTGGGCTTTGAAGAGAGAGCACATTATAGATTTGTGGAGCAAGTCTTGTGTGTGCTAGGATTGTCGTTCCACCTTTGGTGAGTCCAACTTGAGCTCAAGTTCAGCGCCATTCTCATATCGTGATATTGTGTGAAGCTTGTCATGTCCTTCTCCACATGTATTGGACAGTGTCGTTGGAGGTGAATGACTTAAGATTTGTACATCCTAGAGGCAATCAAGTGTTTGTTCAAACTCATTTTCTAGATTGTCATACCTTAGATTTTGGACAAAAATCTAAAAAGAAGCCTCTTACTTCATTCATTACTAAGTAGATCTTTTTAATCTTGTACTTCGTGGTTTATTTGTGGTTGCATGCTTGTGTTTTTTATCTGTGTTTTCTGTTGTGATTTATCCGTCTCCTTCGTCTGTATTTATCTGCGACATTGATTTGATTTCCTAACCAGTGAGATATATCTGGATTCCCAGTCAGTTGGATATATCTGGTGTGTGGGTTTTCTGCCAAACAAGGAGAGAGTCTATGAACAATACTACATGCATACCTCTTTTGTTCTTTCATGGCTCACTAGGTGTGCCCCATGAAGCTCCAACATTCTTGCGGCAGGATGAAGCTGGCCTGCAAGCTTCCTTGCATGGCGGACCTGAGCAATGACGTCGTACCTGGTATACATTTAATTATTTGAAAATTTTAGTCTTGTACCAACAAACTCTTCCATTTGTTCCTTGAGTAGTTGAATAACCATTTTTTTATTAGTAATAATCAAATATAATTGACCATGCAATTATATTTGGGGTAACCACCATTTTCTCTATTATGACAAATGATTCTTAGTCGAATTACATAAGTTCTGAAAGACCGATTATACCACCAACCTGCCATGAAGAATCAAAACTAGAAAGCCAGCAGAGCGAATTATATCAAGTTCCTTTGTTGACATGCTATGCGTCCAGCAAGCATTGATTTGCCCTTTAAAACCACATTTGGACTGCATTCCACTTGACGAAATGCCCTTCACATATTCCTGCAAAAATAAACCTAGAGTAAGACACTGTCAACTATGGAGTAAGACTGCAGTTGCACATGGAGTAAATCACACAAGCAACATGATGGCATATCTTCAGTTCAGCTTGCATGCTTCCTATGTGGTTGTGATCATATTAAAAATTCCTTTTCTTAACTACTCAACTTCTGGCTATCCATAACTTCTGGCTATATTTGCCTACTAATTTGTAAGTTTACGGTGTAAGTTTTTTGGTGATATTTTGAACGATCAAAAGGAATTTACATGTAATTTGAATATCGTAACATCTCAGTTGATGGCTTCTGAGAAAATAAACCTGGTCTGATTAGCAAGAGTATGTGGGGATAATATGCTTAGTTTCTTCCTTACTTGATATAGGATGTCTCTCCTGGTGCTTGATCCAACAAGCTCCTCAAGATATTCCTGCACAAAACCCAACATAAATAGAAATTTCAAAACAACAGCAGGGTGGGTTTACAATTCATTTCCAGGTGGAATTCGAACAAATGCAAAGTATTTACTAGCGTTTTTCAGAGTCCTGATAGATTTAAAAGGGAATTGAGATGATTTTTGGAAGTAAAATATCTGACCACAATTTCAGAGCATGCACAAATTATAGAAGTGCAAGGGAAAGTATCCCCCCTTTGTAATCTCCATCTTTCCGAACTAATTTTTTTTCTCTCGTTGGTTTTTAAGAATACAAGTCTCAAATAACCTTAACATCATTCTAGAATAATTGGACACCACCTCACTGCATGGTAGTCTTACTGCCTAACCTTGGAATAGTGCGTCTCCAAATCAACCATTGCTCTTTGCTCTGGTGTTTTTGCCCTTAGGAAACGAATTGCAAGAGAAACCAATTGAGTATCAATCTATACAAGATAAAACGAAAATATTAGCTTGTAGTCATCTGCAGTAGCACCTATTTTCCTAGTTTATAATGCAAAATACTACAAGCAAGTGGAATGCTCCAGTTGAAAAGTGAAAACAAACAGCAGCAACTTTCAACAATCATCACAGAAAAAAATCCCAACTCAAGTAGCCAAGTAGTACTAGGTCAAGTAAAAGCATATCTAAGAAAGGACAAGCAGCCAAATAAGTACGCTTAAATAAACCCAAGTAAATACATGACATACAAATAAGAGGTTTTTCACAGACTGTTCTTAGATTGTCTTCAACATGAAAAATTGAATGGTCAAAGCCTAACTAAGAATTTCAAAATAATAAAAGGTGGTTTTCCAATATCACCATTCACCATCATCAAGATGGAAATTCAACAAAAGGCAATGTTCAACTAAATTCTCTATTTTAGTGGGAGCTGAAATTATAAAAAGTGAATCTATGTTAAGATTGCACATTTGAGAGGTGTTAACTTAACACACTGCGAAACAGTTTTAAAAGACACTACAACATAAAAGGAAGACAACAATCTGAAGTGCCTGAGCTTTTGACAAAAAATCATAACGATGTATGCACATGAAACTTTACAAAGTGAAGCTAACTTCAACTTTATATGAAGTTTTATGAAGGTAGAAAAATTAACTTAAACTCACTCGTGGAACCGTAATTTTTTTATATAATAATAAAAATAAAAAAATTTCGAAATTTAGGAAAAAAAAAATTTTTTTTCCAAAAGTACTCCGATCGCGGGTGTAACCCGCGATCCGTGGAGGCACGGATCGCGGGTGTGACCCGCGATCCGTGCTCCACGGATCGCGGGTCACACCTGCGATCCGTGGAGCACGGATCGCGGGTCACACCCGCGATCCGTGTTCCCGCCAAATTTTTTTTTTTTTTTTTGATTTTCGTTTTTTTTTTGTTTTTTTTTTCTGTTTTTCTGTTTTTATTATAATTATTTGTAATCTTTTTTTAAATCTTTTTTTTTCAAAATAAGTTTTCTAATTTATATTATTTTTCTAAATTTTTCAAAATTATTTTTAATTTTTCCAATAATCTACCTCCAAATCACGTCGATAACCCGGCGTATTGAAATGTTAGGGTATTTTATACAATATAAAAACAAAATTTCTTAGTCAGAATAATAAATTATTTACAACTGAATATTAAACAAACCATAAAACTAATTAAAACAAAAAATTGGTAACGTTGTCAAAAATTCGTAGGGTGTACACACATTACAAACATTTTGGAGGTCGATACAGCAAAAAATTAAAAACACAATTAAAAAATTTAAAAAATTAATAACAATTACAAAACATATTTTGAAAGCAAATATGATAAAAAACATAGTTAAAACGATTTTAAAAAAATCAAAACATCAAAACACTACGACTAAAATCCGGGACTTTTTTTATTTTCTTTTATTGTTTTTGTTTTTTTCGGTTTTCTGTTTTAGTTTTTTTTCTTCTGTTTTTTTTTTAATTATTTGTAATCTTTTTTGAAATCTTTTTTTTTTCAAAATATGTTTTCTAATTTATATTATTTATTAAAAAATTTTAATTTTGTTTTTAATTTTTTCAAGAAACGACCTCCAAATCACGTCGATAACTCGGTGTGTATTGAATTGTTAGGGTATTTTATACAATATAAAAACAAAAAATTCTTAGTTAAAATAATAAATTATTTACAACTGAATATTAAACAAACCATAAAACTAATTAAAACAAAAAATTGGTAACGTTGTCAAAAATTCGTAGGGTGTACACACATTACAAACATTTTGGAGGTCGATACAGCAAAAAATTAAAAACACAATTAAAATTTTTTAAAAATTAATAACAATTACAAAACTTATTTTCAAATATATATATATATATAACATAGTTAAAATGATTTGTAAAAAAACAAAACATAAAAACAAACAGAAAACCGAAAAAAACAAAAACAATAAAAGAAAATAAAAAAAGTCCCGGATTTTAGTCGTAGTGTTTTGATGTTTTGATTTTTTTAAAATCGTTTTAACTATGTTTTTTATCATATTTGCTTTCAAAATATGTTTTGTAATTGTTATTAATTTTTTAAATTTTTTAATTGTGTTTTTAATTTTTTGCTGTATCGACCTCCAAAATGTTTGTAATGTGTGTACACCCTACGAATTTTTGACAACGTTACCAATTTTTTGTTTTAATTAGTTTTATGGTTTGTTTAATATTCAGTTGTAAATAATTTATTATTCTGACTAAGAAATTTTGTTTTTATATTGTATAAAATACCCTAACATTTCAATACGCCGGGTTATCGACGTGATTTGGAGGTAGATTATTGGAAAAATTAAAAATAATTTTGAAAAATTTAGAAAAATAATATAAATTAGAAAACTTATTTTGAAAAAAAAAGATTTAAAAAAAGATTACAAATAATTATAATAAAAACAGAAAAACAGAAAAAAAAAAACAAAAAAAAAACGAAAATCAAAAAAAAAAAAAAAAATTTGGCGGGAACACGGATCGCGGGTGTGACCCGCGATCCGTGCTCCACGGATCGCAGGTGTGACCCGCGATCCGTGGAGCACGGATCGCGGGTCACACCCGCGATCCGTGCCTCCACGGATCGCGGGTTACACCCGCGATCGGAGTACTTTTGGAAAAAAAAAAATTTTTTTCCTAAATTTCGAAATTTAGGAATTTTTATTATTATATAAAAAAATTACGGCTCGTGGAAAGCATTCGTAACCACCACCCGTGACATTTAACAAAGCCAATGAACACAACCGATCAGGTGCCATTGCCGCCAACTTACATGCAATCATTCCTCCTGTTTCCACAGTGCCAGTAAATGACTTCAGTTTAACAACATAATCAAGGGTAAGTTCAGAATTAGGATGAATCATGCATGACCTCAATGCATGGATCATCAGTGAGAAAAAATAACAAACTAAATGGTTCTGCTTCCACGTTTTTCATTCCAAATCGGATTTTTCAAAGACAAAAATAAACATGACTTACCCATTGAGTGTCCAACGATGTGTGCTTTTTTCCATCCCAAATGATCAAGCAAGGCCAGTGCATCTTTAGCCATTTTAGTTGTCCTAACACATTGAAGCAAAGTCAGCTCAGAATTCCAAAGACATGAAAATTGGCAATAAGTCCAATGAAGTATAATACTACAACAATGACAGACTTCAAAAAATCATTTTGCCCAGAATATCTTAAGTCCCCAGCTACATCAACAATAACAAAATAAGTTACGAGGCCCTCCAAAATCTTGTAATATGTCGACTCATTACCTCCAGAAAGAAAGATCATTTACAGCTCCACCTCAGAGCCTCAAATTACTGTAACAAAATAAACACTCCCTAGCACTCTAGAAAAGAGTTCAAATTCACCACTTATTTTCTTTGTGAATTACAGGGCGAATACCCACGGGATTCAGCAGAAAGTGTTGCATGTCATTCATAATTACCACTAACAATTCGATGAAATTTGACGAGAAGTTTTACGACTTACGTGTATTCAGACTTCTTTGTTGGCACAGAACTGCGACCCATTCCTCGGTTGTCGAAACAACAGATCTCAATGTCATTGCCCGCCCTCCCCTCACCACTCAAACCCTCAAATTCTCTGTCAACAGCCTCAATTTCCTTTTCATTTGCATCCTCCATCCCAGCCAACCCCTTCACCTGAGGCGCCCACCCACCATGCGTTCCAGCGAGACCTTCAATCCCATTTCACAATCAGAATCAACGAAAACAACGTAAAGAAACACAAAATTTGACACCTTTAAATCCAGCATCAAAATCAACAAAAAACCAAAAGGTTTGACACCTCTGGATCCTAATCTAACAACAAACCTGACACATTCAAACCCAATCCACCCCCAAAATCGATAAAACTCAACAAAAACACACTAACAAAAAAGAATTCGCGAGCTTCAATCCCAATCCACCATCAAAATCAACGACAAAAAATCGATTTTTCCCCAAAAACCACCAATCCCATTCCACCAAAACAAAACAGCCCACCACCGAAAACCCCCCAAAAATTCAAACCAATCGCATCCGCACCAAACCCAACCTTTCCAACCACAATCAAAACCAAACCAAACCTTTGGGGGGGGGGGGGGGGGGGGGGGGGGGGGGGGGGGGTAAAAAACGGAAATAATTAATAAATTGACCTATGGTGAGGAGCAGTTTGGTATTCCCACGTCCGAATCTCTTGTAAAAGATCTTAACACCAGCAGAAGGAGCAGCATCGGTCACGGTAGTCGCCGGCGAGGACGAGTCGTGGTCGCACACCTCGCAGAACGGCATCGTCCGGGATTTGGGGGGAATGCGGGAGAGGGTTGGGGTCGGGATTTGGATTGGATTTGTGGTTGGTGGGAGAGGAAGAGGAAGAGGAAAGGAATGGGGGATGGCGAGGCGCTCATATTTATAGGCGAGTGGGTGCAGTGGAGACACGTAGGTCGGGACTCGGGAGAAGCCAAAACTACAAAGATGGAACCGGTTTTTATTTGAATCTTCTCATGGTGGTGACTTTTCACGTGGGTGGCGTGGGACTGTGGCGGGGTTTGCTGTTTTGGTCCCTCATTTTTTTTACTTTATTGTTTTATCAGCCGAAAGGTGGTTTGACTTTTTTAGTTCCGGAAGTATAAACTTGAGGTGACCGTATGAATTACGTATGTGATGATAGGTAATAGATACGGTCATTGAAATTGACGAATATTTTTTAGCCTTTTATTTTACTTTTTTAAGTGGACCAAAGAAAGTACAAATTGATTTTTTCCTCAGCTAAGTCAAGGTTGTTCCATGTATATTATTTACAATTAAAGAGTTACAAAATAAATGATGTGGCGAAAAAATCTGGTTATAACTCTCCAAAAGTAAATTATGATTATGCTAATATGCACAAACTAACAAAACTTCCAACACTCCAAAATCGCATGACATAAGTTGCACTTAGGTCTCACTCTTTGTGAAACAATAAAACACTCAAGGATTATTCAAATTTGCATTACAATCTACTTTGCCACATTTCTCTTAACCCGAAGATGCGTTCATTCTGCCCTCTCCAAATTGTGTTTGTTTCAAGTACTTTGTTTTCAAGGTAGGAGGGAATTATGGTTGTGAAGTAAATGATGGATTTGATGCTTCAATTTTTTGTTGTCTTTGCGTGCGTGGTCTAGTAATCGAGGGTTTTGTTCCAGACTTCGAGTTGATACATAAGGATGCGGATTGGTGTTGTCGGCGAAATTAATGAATAAGAAAGATATTGTGTTCGTTTAATACTTTTCCTTCCCGAAGTCCAGGTTGAGAAGAGGTATTTTAGTGCAATAATATCCGATTATGTTATTGTTATGTCTATCAACTTTATAAAGATTTGACTTCTATTAAAAAAACTTGAAAAATGTTTGAATTAGAAAGTGGGCGACACTAATGAGCTGATAATAAACGACGGTATTGACCATTGGTATTTGGCAACAAATGCTTGCTAGTAACACAAAAAACTCTAGCGGTCAATCTTCTTTGAAATTCCAAACGTTTATTGTAACATCCTCAAACAGCGAAAAAATTTAAAATTTTAATAACACACAATTAACATTGGATATCACACAATAAAAGGAAACATGTGCACTATATATATAATATATATTCGAGTATTTCAAAAGTGTGATTACATTTTCAAAAGGCTAAACAATAGATACAAGTAATCACTCCGACCTCAAACGAGAGAAAGTAGGATCAGGTAGCAGCGCTCATCTCCTCGGTCACCACCTCCTATCGCCGATCACGGCCTGAAAAGCGAACATGCAACAATGTCTGAGTTTCCCGAAGGAAACCCCGTATGTCAAACTCTACAATGCATGAACTGAAAAGCACCCTAACATGCAATTCTACCAACAAGAAAAGCATCACAACCAGGTTGTGCTCTAGGGCTTTTTCACCCAACCACAACACACACCACCGTTACGGGGCTTCAAGGCTCTTTCACCCAACCACCGCAACACACTCGTCGCCAAGCTGGGCTCCAGGACTTTTTCACCGAACCCTTAACACGTGGTCCATGCTCAGGATCCAGGGCTCTTTCACCCAACCTGAACGTACTACGGAGCTCCAGGGCTTTTTCGCCCAACCCCGCACAGACTAGCTAGGCTCCGGGGCTCTTTCACCCAACCGCAACTCTCACACAGTTACGGGGCTCCATGGCTTTTACACCCAACCACCGCAACACACACATTTCCAAGCTGGGCTCCAGGGCTTTTTCACCCAACCACAGCTCTCACACAGTCACGGGGCTCCAATGCTCTTTCACCCAACCACTGCAACACTCGTGCTCACTAGCACACTTGCCGGAAGAAAATCGGAACCACAACTCGCCCCACGCGAACGACCACAACAACTGCACCTCCATCGTGCAAAACTGGACACAAACGGTCGACCGAACCAAAAGTCCCGGTCGACCGTTTAGAGGTCGCCTCCTAGGTTCAACGAACAAAACAACCAATCGGTCGAACGGCAAAAGGGTCCCGTTCGACCGAAAGTCACCAAGGAATAATCCCTCACGCACAACAACGAACCCGGTCAAACCCCCGAGCACTCTCGGTCGACCGAATTCCACCAGGGAATTCTCCCACGCTCCACATCAAGTCCGGTCGACCGAACCACCTTCGGTCGAACCGACAACCAATCCAACTTAAGTCACCGGTCGGATAAGGTCACATAGGCGGTCGACCGTTTAGATGGTTAACGCCCCAACCGACCTATGACAGTGCACACGGTCGAACGGCAAAGGGGACCCGTTCAACCGAAACCAACCAGGTTTGCCTCAAATGCACAACCCGTTCGACTGGTGTGACGCAGAACCCGAAATCTCATTAAGAACGGTCGACCGTTTGCACCAACCGGTCGACCGACCAGGCAGTAAAATATGTTGCATGTTTACTTGCGACGAGCCGGAAGGCCTACCGTCGACTTCCAAATACTCACACTACTAAAGTGAGCGAGTTGACATACCGTGAAGGTTTGAAGAAACCTTCGAAAAACCATGACGACGCTTCCACGAGCACTTCTCCTCAAAACACGATCCGTCGACGAACCTCCCGCTCAATCAACGATCACCACTCCTCGACAATCTCGAGCACTCCTTCGCCTCCGTCGATCTCCACACCAACCTCAACAGCTGAAAACGAGGTAGGTTGAGAGAGGACAAGAAGAAGAAACCAACGAGATGAGTTTATCAACCAACCAACTCACCTCCACCACTAAACGGCTCCGATCACCCCAACTCGCCGGAGATCACCACCAAATCCGACCGCCACGTCGGAGAACAACTGAGGGAGAGAGAGTGAGTGAGAAACGAGAGAGAGAGTCGTGATAGTGAGAGAGAGAGAGCTTTCTCACCATAAATATCTTCCTCCAATCCATCTCAACCATCCATCCACTCCACTCCATCTCAGCTGTCCATCTCATCTCCTCCTAATCACCACCTAAATCATCATTAAGACTAAATTAGGATTAGGATCTCACATTTATAGTACATGACATTTTTTGACATCCCAAAGTACTAATTCGATATGTTCTACTCTTAAAAATATGTATAAATAAAAATATAAAATCATACCAACTAAAGGTTAAGTTTTCTTTGAAAAGGTGGCGGGTTAATGCGTGTGTATATTTTGTACAGAAGTTTCGCTAGTGCATTGGTTTTCTTGGAGCGTTATTATAGTGGAAGGAATGCAGGGATTTATATATTAATTATCGTGAATTCGTGATCACTCCGTTTGGTCAATTTTTTATCCTCGGCTATTTCGATAAATGTTTTTTCTATAAAAAAATTTGTTAAGTATTTGTTTATGTACAAGGATGAGTCAGGGAAGCAACATCACCAGTAGTATTTTATCATGGAAACGAAAAAAGTCAAGTTTAAAATATATCGTTGTACTATATATACAATATACTCATGCAGATTGCAGACCTTATACAACACATGACTATTTGCAAAAAAAACAAAAACAAAAGAACCGTAATTTTCTGTTTGGCTGCTTCTACGTAATTATCAAAAAAATATGTCCGACTCTGACTGTATTAACATTATCATTCACATAAAGTAGACGGATGTGTCGAATACTCTGGTGTTTTGCGCCGTTGGGCAACTTAATTTCTAATTGTTATTATATGTCGGAATGCATTGGTCGGTCGCAATTATTATCTTGAAATAGAATTTTCCAGGACCTCTCCACTTTCTATTCAGATGTTACATCTTCACTACTGATCCAGAAGATGGCTCTTGAAGTCCAAAGATAGGAAAGTGAAAGTTCAACTTCAAGTCCCAAAATTTAAGTTTTCATGCAAATCAATCATTTAAAAATTAAATTTCATCTCAGAAGTGTAGTTCTCCTTATTTGTTCTAGTTTTGTAACAAACCAATCGTATCCTAAGTAAATTTCGCTGGCCTGAAAAAGTAAAAAAAAAACAAATCCACTCAACAGAGATCTAATCATATTTACGGCTACGGTGCATGGTGAATCTCCAAAGACTGTCCAATTTTACACAATCTGTTCATCTGAGTGATCGTCAAGGTGTAATGTGAAATCAGGTTCGAGTCACATCACTCACATGCTTACTTAACGATCAATTGTTGTGAAGTCAGTCAGTTATCTTGACTTTATATTTCTACTTATCCTCGTAGTATATATTAGACCGTTGATAGTTAATGACCAAAAAACTACCCCACATCTCATGATTGAGAAAAATGACATTTTTTTTGCCCCTTTTGATTTAAGGAAAATGTTTAGTAGACGCGCGCGTCACTGACGCTACTTACGTGGCGGAGAAATTTTGTCCATTCAGCATCCAGTCAGCATGTACACTAAGCTTCTCAGAGCAATGATGTCTTTCTTATTTGTCTTCCCGAAGCATTAAATGCATATCTACGGAGATATCACCTTTTCTTTTGGCGCTCAACGGAGATCCACTAAAGATCCCTTAGGGTTTCACGTCACCTATTTTTTTACTCATTTTCCTTTTTTTTCCGGACAAGCGCATGACTCATTCCAGACACAGTTACTATGTAATCCGCATAGTTGGAACACTTATTCCGGACAAGCGTACTACTTACTCCGGAATGTTGTATTTTTCTTTTATTTTCCCGATACGTCCACAATCGCATTTAATGCTCCTCAAATCAGCACGTCCTCCATTTCTTCTTTTTTGGCGCTTCACGGAGATACAAAATGTTTTGGCTACCTTATTCGGATCCTATGAACCCTTCCTTCTTCTTCCTCCCTTTTTGCTGTACTGTAATGGCACTCGTTAATGTGTCCTCACAGCCGGCGCATGCCTCAAACGTCCCGCAAGAGAAGATGTATTTTCCTTCCTTCGAAGAAGCCAAAGCATTTTACGTTTCCTATGCCGATTCCTGTGGTTTTGGTGTGAAAATAAGGCAATCTCATTACGATCGTGGTGTTGTTATACGGGCCACTCTTACTTGCTCCAAGGAGGGTAATGCTCCGGGAAACCAAGGTGAAGGTAGACCAAAACATAGGTTATCCGGTAGGGTCGAGTGCACTGCTCGGATCAGGGTCTCCGGAAATCCATCCAGAGGCTACGTAATTAACTACGTAGATCTCCAACATAACCACGCCATGCTGTCGGAAGACCAGATGCGCTTCCTCCGACAAAAACGATCCGTCCCGGAGTCCGCCAGAGCACGCATTTCGTGCAATGATGCTGCCGGTATATCTGCCGCCAAGACCATGCAATCTTTTGTGGTCGAAGCTGGAGGTCACGATAAATTGTCTTTCAACGAGCGGGACCTAAGGTTATTTATTCTCCACTTAACCTGGTTGAAGTTACGCATTTAGCTTTGTCATAAAAATTATGTTTCGCAGGAATGTTGTGAACGAGGTTAGAAACCTCAAAATGGGACCAGGAGATGCGCAAGCTATCCAAGATTATTTCATCAGGATGCAGAAGAATGATTCCCGCTTCTTTTACGTAATGGATATGGACGACGAAGGCAGACTACGAAATGTGTTCTGGGACGACAGTCGTTCTCGAGCTGCTTACTCTTACTTTGGAGATGCAATATGTTTCGACACAACATACATAACAAACAAGTATGACATGCCTTTTGCCCCATTTGTGGGGGTAAATCACCACTACCAGTCTGTCCTACTCGGTTGCGCACTCCTCTCTTCCGAGACGACACAAAATTACATTTGGTTGTTCCAAACATGGTTGACGTGCATGAACGGTACGTGTTTTATTTTGTCCGGCTTTGTCCGTTTTACGTTATGTGCCTGTCCGGTTACCCTTTATGTCTGTCTGGTTTACGTCTTTTGCTCGTCCGGTTTATCCCTTACGTCTGTCCGGTTTACGTTTTTTGCTCGTCCGGTTTATCCCTTACGTCTGTCCGGTTTACGTTTTTTGCTCGTCCGGTTTACCCTTTACGTCTGTCCGGTTTACGTTATTTTTGTCCCGATTAACATATGTTTTTATCTTGATCGCGTTGTGTGCAGATACAAGCCCCCCGACGATCATAACAGACCAATGTGGCGCCATAGCTGCGGCTGTGAGGACTGTGTTCCCTAAAGCGCGGCACAGATTTTGTATATGGCACATAATGAATAAGGTCCCTGTGAAGCTGCCCACGAAGTACCGGGAGCATACGTTGTTTGACCTCAACAACTGTGTATTCGATTCCAAGACTCCGGCAGAATTCGAGCGGAATTGGCAGGGTTTTCTAGATGATTTCGAGTTCCACGACAATAATTGGCTCCGATCCATTTATGCAATTCGAGAGCGCTGGGTACCTGCATTCTGGCGGGATTGTTTTTCCGCAAGAATGACATCAACCCAGAGAAGTGAGGGTATGAACGCCTTCTTCGATAAGTACCTCACATCAAGGACGACACTTAAGCAGTTCGTTCAACAATACGAACTCGCAGTACGCCACAAGTATGAGAAGGAAGCTCTGTCTGATTTCGATTGTCAGCATAAGGCTCCGCAATTGATTTCGAAATATCCATTCGAGAGGCAATTGGGCGAGTTGTATACGGTGGGTGTCTTCAAGAAGGTGCAGTTAGAAATTGGGAAGATGATGTACTGCGACATCAAGGATGAGTTCAACGAGGACGACACATTGCACTTCAACGTGACCAAACATGTATTGACACATATCCTCCCATTGTCGAAACGGTTCACAGTGCAAATTAGAGATGAGAAGTGGGTATGCGATTGCAGAATGTTTGATCACGTCGGTATCCTATGTTGTCACGTTTATGTTGTTATTGCCCGAATACGTCCAAACGCGTTGCTCCCCGAGTCTTACATCGTCCACCGATGGAGGAAGGATATCCGAAGGAGCTATGGAGTCAGGTTTCCCCTTCAAAGTGGCATAACGGGGAACGATGCGCTTCGTCGCCACGACGACATAATGGGTCGTGCGGTTTGGATCGCCGAGGCCGCTTTCGACTCAAACGACAGATATCTTCAGGCGGTAGAGGCACTTGAGTTGCTTAAGGAACGTATGCAACGACCTGATCCTGTGTTCGATGGTACATCCGTTCTCAATCCGGATAAGGCAAGACGGAAAGGCAGACCGCCGAGCAAACGACGGATTTCTTTGTCTGAGAAAATAATTAAAAGTAACGTTAAGAAAATCATCAGGAATAAGGTTCTACCCCCGTTACACCCTGCAACACCCAAACCGGGGGATCACGATTTCGATGACTGGGACATGAATTTGCATTACGAGGGAGTTCCTCCTTGATTATTGTATTTGTCCTTGGTTGGAATTATTACTATGTAATTTTGTTGAAAGTCATTGTATGTTTGTCTGTATTATTGCATAAGATTCAACTCTTTCTTTGCTTGTTCGTTTGTGAATTAATTTCTGATGGCGACAAATATATTTAAGTAATTTTGGTTTGTTGTATGCCTGTCCGGAATAAGTTATATTTATGTCCGGATTAAGTTACAAGTATGTCCGGATTACGTTATATGTCCGTCCGGATTACGATTCATCCATGTCCGTCCGGATTACGATTCATCCATGTCCGGATTAAGTGTATTTGTTGTTCAGAATAAGTGTATTTGTTGTCCGGTTTAAGAATAAAGTTTGTCCAGAAACGTAACATAAAGTTTTTCCGGAAGAAGTGTATTTGCTGTCCGGAATAAGTGTATTTGGTGTCCGGAATAAGCGTATTTGTTGTCCGGAATAAGTGTATTTGTTGTCCGGTTTAAGAATAAAGTGTGTCCGGAATAAGTGTATTTTCTGTCCGGAATAAGTGTATTTGCTGTCCGGAATAAGTGTACTTGCTGTCCGGAATAAGTGTATTTGTTGTCCGGAATATGTGTAGTTGTTGTCCGGTTTAAGAATAAAGTGTGTCCGGAATAAGTGTATTTGCTGTCCGGAATAGTGTATTTGCTGTCCGGAATAAGTGTACTTGCTGTCCGGAATAAGTGTATTTGTTGTCCGGAATAAGTGTATTTGTTGTCCGGTTTAAGAATAAAGTGTGTCCCGAAACGGAACATAAAGTTTTTCCGGAAGAAGTGTATTTGCTGTCCAGAATAAGTGTATTTGTTGTCCGGTTTAAGAATAAAGTGTGTCCCAAAACGGAACAAAAAGTTTGTCCGGAATAACTGTATTTGCTGTCCGGAATAAGTGTATTCGTTGTCCGGAATAAGTGTATTTGTTGTCCGGAATATGTGTAGTTGTTGTCCGGTTTAAGAATAAAGTGTGTCCGGAATAAGTGTATTTGCTGTCCGGAATAAGTGTACTTGCTGTCCGGAATAAGTGTATTTGTTGTCCGGTTTAAGAATAAAGTGTGTCCCGAAACGGAACATAAAGTTTTTCCGGAAGAAGTGTATTTGCTGTCCGGAATAAGTGTATTTGTTGTCCGGTTTAAGAATAAAGTGTGTCCCGAAACAGAACAAAAAGTTTGTCCGGAATAAGTGTATTTGCTTTCCGGAATAAGTGTATTTTTTGTCCGGAATAAGTGTATTTGTTGTCCGGTTTAAGAATAAAATGTGTCCCGAAACGGAACAAAAAGTTTGTCCGGAATAAGTGTATTTGCTGTCCGGAATAAGTGTATTTGTTGTCCGGAATAAGTGTATTTGTTGTCCGGAATATGTGTATTTGTTGTCCGGTTTAAGAATAAAGTGTGTCCGGAATAAGTGTATTTGCTGTCCGGAATAAGTGTATTTGCTGTCCGGAATATGTGTATTTGTTGTCCGGAATATGTGTATTTGTTGTTCGGAATAAGTGTATTGGCTGTCCGGAATAAGTGTATTTTTTGTTCGGAGTAAGTGTATTTGTTGTCCGGTTTAAGAATAAAGTTTGTCCAGAAACGGAACATTAAGTTTTTCCGGAATAAGTGTATTTGCTGTCCGGAATAAGTGAATTTGTTGTCCGGAATTAGTGTATTTGCTGTCCGGAATAGGTGTATTTGTTGTCCGGTTTAAGAGTATTGATAATTTATACATGTCATTGTATTGATAATTTAACTCAACACCAAATGTCCTTGTATTGATAAATCATTCAAATAGTCTATGTAATTTTAACATGTATACATGTATAACTTTGTAAAAAAAATTAAAACATCCAGAGTCTTTTATTGTTGATCGCACATCCCAAAGTCTTCGAGTAAGAAATTGGCCAAATCGCCTCTAAAACGGTGAATAACCTTGCTCTGCTTCGGCTGAGTCGGATCAGCATTCTCCATCAAACGCTTCATCCAGTACAAAACGTATGGCCCGCAGTCGTTACTCCCCGGTTGCTGTCGTTGGCTACCCTTCCTCTCAACTCTCAGCGGCCAGTCGACCTTCAACAACCCTCGCCAGAATCCCGTTATCTTAGACGCGGTGCATTCATGAGTTCCGACTAAACGGTTAGGATTGTCACCTCTTTTAAGTGTGCGGGAGAGGCTGTTGTACTGAATGAACTCTGATCGAGGTCCGTGGGCAACGAACAGAGTCCAGTGGCCGGCCAAACAGCATGGTTGTGCGATGATGACTTCCTCCACATTTATTCCTTCAATTTTTGGGAGTAAATAATCTTTCCTTATATCTTCTCCCTGTCCCTCCACAATCATTTCCGATTCGAAGGATGATAAGCAGACCACCTTTTGTTGCCCTCCTCTTCTGAGGAGTACCTCAATTAGGCCATCAATAGTTTCGTTGGTGAATTCTGTTTTTGCCGAAATCATTTCCTTCAGATCACCCCTGCGGATATTGCTCAGACCCCCCCCCTCCAGATAATATCTTTGGCTTCTCGTTCGGGAGCCGTTGCATTCAATAAACGACGTACCTCATCATTGGTCAGCGTTCTCAAGGCGGTCGCATCCACATCGGGCCTCGTGGACGAAACATGGGCGGCCAGTTCATCTTTCGTTGTTTCGTCGGCCTCGTATATTTCTTCACTGGCTTCTTCGGCCCCCTTTGTTTTTGTGGTGGCTTCTTCGGCCTCCTTTATTTCTTCTTGTTTTTCTGCGGCATTCTTCTGTGCCTCATCTTGGCCAGATTTGCTTTGCGTTTCGTCTATATGTTCTGTGCGCAAGCGTGGTTTAATGGTCCGCATTTTTTGAGGGTGCAAAAGCGGTAGCGATACCACAGCCTTCCTCTTTCTTTCCTGCTGTCTCCTCTTCTCTTTCTCCTCCCTCTTCTTCCTCTCCTCCTCCTCCGCCCTCCTCTTCTTCTCTTCCTCCTCCCTCGTATTCCTCTCTTCCTCCTCCCTCCTCTTCTTCTCATCCTCCTCCCTCTTCTTCTTCTCTTCCTCCTCCCTCTTATTCCTCTCATCCTCCTCCCTCTTCTTCCTCTCTTCCTCCTCCCTCTTCTTCCTCTCTTCCTCCCTCCGCTTTTTTCTCTCTTCCTCCTCCCTCCTCATCCTCCTCTTCTTCTCTTCCTCCTCCCTATTATTCCTCTCATCCTCCTCCATCTTCTTCCTCTCTTCCTCCTCCCTCTTCTTCCTCTCTTCCTCCCTCCGTTTTTTTCTCTCTTCCTCCTCCCTCCTCATCCTCCTCTTCTTCTCATCCTCCTCCCTCCTCTTCCTCGCATCCTCCTCCCTCTTATTCCTCTCATCCTCCTCCCTTCTCTTCTTCTCATCCTCCTCCCTCTTATTCCTCTCATCCTCCTCCCTCCTCTTCTTCTCATCATCCTCCCTCTTCTTCTTCTCTTGCTCCTCCCTCTTCTTCCTTTCTTCCTCCTCTCTCTTCTCCCTCTCTTTCTCCTCTGTCTTCTTCCTCTCCTCCGCCTCCCTCTTATTTCTCTCTTCCTCCTCCCTCTTTTCCCTCTCTTCCTCCTCCCCACGGACTCTCAGCCTACGACACTCTTCTTGAGAGATCCGGAGTTCTTCCTCCAGGTTGTTAATTTTAACGGTCGCCTCCCTAAGTGCTGCTTCGGCTCGCAGCCAATTCGTCTTCACCTCACTAAGTTCCAACTCTTGTAGCAGTGGGTCACATGGAATGCTGCATTCACTGAGTTGTACCCTTGGTAGAGTGGATGTTGAAGGTGTTTCCTTCGAGACAACCTTTGCTGCGGGAGTTGCTTCTTCAGTAGGAAATTGATCCTCTAACAACAGTGAATGCTCCCGTGCACTGAGTTTTGGGGTGCCCTTCAACTCAAATTGACCCGAGTAAATCTGGGACAAGTTGATGCCTCGATCTTCCCATTTTCTAAGGATTTGGCGTCTGCTAAACATTTCCGTCCAACACTTGAACCGTGGAAATGCTGACCGGGGATCCCCCAATTTGAACTTCTCGCAAAGCCACACCTGAAAACAGGAATGAGTTAAAAACCAGAAACATAACTTCCCCAGGACAGACACTAACTCTTATTCCGGACAGACGCAACACTATTCCGGACAGACACAACTCTTATTCCGGACAGACGCAACTCTTATTCCGGACAGACGCAACACTATTCCGGACAGACACAACTCTTATTCCGGACAGACGCAACTCTTATTCCGGACAGACGCAACACTATTCCGGACAGACAAAATACTTATTCCGGACAGACAATATACTTATTCCGGACAGACGCAACTCTTATTCCGGACAGACAATCTCAATACGTTTTCCGAAAAGACGCAACACTATTCCGGACAGACAAACTCTTATTCCGGACAGACAAAATTCTTATTCCGGACAGACAAAATACTTAATCCGGACAGACACAATACGTATTCCGGACAAACAAGATACTATTCCGGACAGACAAAACACTTATTCCGGACAGACACAAGACCTATCCCGGACAGACAAAACACTTATTCCGGACATAAACCAACACTACTCCGGACTGACACAACACTCATTCCGGACCAAGATGCTTACTTGTAATACGGCAACGCAACCATACACGTAGCCCTGCTTCATAGAGAAGTTCCCTGACAATCTCCTCCTCGAGAGGTCCCGTTGGGCTTCCTCCAGTCCTTCAACCAAGAAAGTGTGAACCGCATTTGCCCACGCATATCTCTTGAGGCGCTTGAGGTTCTTAAGGTGCTTCGTGTACCACGCTTTACTTCGCAGTGATCCATCGAAGAACAAAAAATGATTGAAAATCATAGAAATAAGGAGTCGGACGTGCTCCTCCTCCTCGCCCATCTTGCTCGTGGCGGTAAGATGACCCAGTAGTTGGGTGTTGTCGAGGTTCACCCCGTCACGTTTCTCTACGTACATTGCTTCCATATCCACTCTCTGCCCATGTGCTCTTAGTCCAAGTAGAAGGGCGACGTCTTCTACCGTAAATGGGACCACCCTAGTGGCTATTCTCAGACCGACTTCAGTGGCGTCGAAGTGTTCGACGAACCAACCCAGTATCTCGTTGTCAGTTGTGACGTGAGGAAAGGAGAGGAAGTGACCGAAAGGCGTCCGTTGGAAGACATTTTTCTCCTCCTCCTTCATCCGGTCGAACTGCTTGTGAAGGGCCGTGAAACCGCACTTGGTTTCGCGGAAGTAGTACGTGCTTCCCTTAAACCACCAAAAAAATTGTTAGAGGCCAATAATGAACCTTAAAATGAACCAGAAAGAACGTGGTTGACACAACACCTGCGCGGCTACAATTTCAGGAGCGATGGAGGTTTCAGGTAGAGAATGATCCATTTTCGCCTTGTTATAATTTTCGTTCGACTAAAACAGGAATGAAGGTTTTGGATGAGCGTATGGAAAGGAACTCCGACTGAAATGGGGAATGGAAAAGGAGAAGACTTGGGAGGAAAGTTACTCGAATGTTGTCCCGCCGCTAATGATGTACGTGAAGTTTAACCGTCTAATCGTGATTTCGGGAAATGAACCGTCTAATCGTGATTTCGGGAAATAAACGGTCGCACCCAATAATTCGTAATTTACTTTTCCCCGCGCAGAAGTTTTGGCTGACTGGACGCTGAACTGACAGCTGACTTGTCCGTCCACGTAGGTAGCGTCACGGACGCGCGCGTCCGTGTATAACTACTCTTGATTTAATTAAACGCACGGGTCTATTTTCGTGGTCAAACATGATCAGCTGGTGTTGGAAAAGTGAGCTTCGTACTCAAAGAAGATAGGGAACTTGTGGACGCGCTTACAGCTCTGAATAATCCAACATCAATATTTTACGGGGTTTGCTGAATTAATTATTTTGAAAGGGATACTAACTTATTTTAAAGGGACAGCTAATTAATCATGAAGCACTTCTATATACAAAAACAAGTGGGACTGGTTCAATAGTAACGAAGTGTTTAAGAGGAGCCTAAATAAATTCAAATTTCTGTCCATGTTGAACTCTGGTTTGGTGGATGGCACCATCATGTTTCCTCGACGTCTCAAAGCGGTTAAGTCAACAACTCCGTGTTCCACTGTCGCATTAAAGTACAAAGGAACATAACTCAATTTGAGTATTATTGGATGCTAAAAATTAAATATAATTAGGCGATCACATTTTTCTCAAAACGTTGATTTTTTAACTAAGTCTCAAAACCCTCTTTGAAGCCCAAACCGAGATTCCATTCAACGGGTGCTCCACATGACTTAAGTGCAAGCCCAAAACACATAGAGAAATGGGAATAGACCTGTACAACGATCATTTGCTCAATTACATCGGCTGGCTAAGAGATGCCATCTTTGTAGCACAGGAATCGGAATTCTTGAACCTAAAAAACTGAAAAATAAGAAGCCATTTATCAGTAGTTTCATTAGTCAGAACATGTAATTAAAGGACAAAAATTGCAGTAAACTCGTAGTCTTCAGAGTCGCAACAGTATACCAACTAAATTCCAAGATCAAAAGATGGAAAAAATGCAGGTTTCAGACGTTTCTTTGGTGTCTCAGAAGAGTCAGAACGCTCTTCAGAAGTTACAGTTGCAAGACTCTGATGTGCATTGGAGGAATTCTTTAAGCCCCATGCCATGGATAACATTTCTTCAGAACTTTTATCACCAGTTATTGCTTCAGAATCATCGACCTGAAAGACGTAGAAGGGTATAACTGCTGTCATGAAAGGTGAACAAGCACGTGTAGAATCACTTCAATATATACTACGATACCAGTGGTACATCTTTGTGAGGCCATGAGAAATTAGTCGCCTGATTGGAGTATTCATCTTTTATGTAAACTGGCTCAGTCTTTTCTGCTCCAGCTCCTGTTTAAATGCAGAAAATATCAGATCAAGTAACGGATTGCAGAAAACAAAATCAAGAAAAGAAGAGAGGCTCCAAGACCCACTTTGGTTCCCGGGACTGATTCTTCCCTTCAGTGGATCTCCTGGTGCATGGTGGCACAGCTCATTCTGTTCAGGATGCAACTTAGCTTCTATAAATTGGAAAGTTTCTTCCTTGCTGCCATAAGGAACCTGCGTCAACTCAGTGTCATTAAAATCATGTGGAACAGTATCTTGAAGGGAGGAGTTCATCTGGCTGTTCTCTGGCAGACAGCATGAGTCTAACATTGTGGATTCTCCAATCTGTATATGAGTTTTCTGGCTTCCAGAGAATCTTCCATCTATGCTCGGTACAAAGTCCACCACTGATCTGAAATAAATTGCAAAGCCGGTGACAAAAAAGACAACATAATGATTTGTTTACCAGAAAATGAAATTAGTAACATTATACAGAAAAATAGACACTGAATTTAGGATTGCTCATGTAAAAAAGCTGACTGTTTATGTCAATCCACGTAAACGAAGATCTTGATCTTATTACATTCATCCACGGAAAACTAAATTTTTGCAGAGATACACATTGAATAGTGATTATCTTTTTCATCCACTATATGTCAGTATATAAGTATGGTATAACCGTAACATGAAATGGCTGGATACCCCTTTATAATATGAAATCCTTTGTTCCCATCTGCATAACAAATCCTAAACATCCATGAAAAAAAAAAGATAAAAGCATCTTTAACATATGGTCTTGTAATTCCCGGGTTTGGTTTTCACTTAAATTCTTTTTCTTGTGTCATAATCTTCCATCTTGTTTGTAGTTTGGGTGTCTGCTGATTTAAATGCAACTTCCTATGCAAATTTGGGAGGATTCTTGGTGATGGAATTCTTTCAAGAAAAAGAGTTTGGTAAAGTTTGCCTATTTGGGGGGTATGGGCCCAAAGGGGACGCTGGGAGGGTGGCTCCCTTATCTCCGTAGAACATTGGGCGACACAGAATTCAGTTTGTCTTTAACAACAAACGAGAAGAGGTTGGCAAAGTATGGGAGGCCAGGAACATCTACTTTTGGATATATGCAGTGGGGTTGGAGTATTGGACATGGCTTTTATTCTAAAACTTTTCATACTGCAGGTTATGTGGCCCCTTCAGCAGATTGTTTTCCTGCTTCGTATTGTCTTCAAGGGTCATTTGGTTCTATTTCCAGAAGAAAAAAATCATCACGGAATTTCAGTTTTTTGTTCTTTTCTTTTTTCTTGTTTTTTTTCATTTTGTACCCTTCTGTTTTTTCTTATATTAAGGATAAAGAAACTGTAAAGTTAAACTAAAATATGTATTGGCACGATGATCAATGTTTCCAAAAGATCAACCCTATACACATTGTAGTATGTGTTTATTTGGTATGTATTTGAACAAGTAAATCAGCCCCATGACCTCAAGTCGACCTACTCGAGAAATGAGAACTGCTTAAGAAAAGAAGTGCATTACCTTATCAAAGGATTGTCTAATGCTGGTGCAGTGATGCTTGGACCAAAAATAGTGTGAGGGACAGCAGATTTAAAGCAGTTGTTACTAGGAGCGATCGTGTGGAAGGAATTGGCCTTTTCAGATTCTTCACATTCACCTTTATATACTTCATATATCCCTGCATTCTTATAACCTGGTGGTTCACAAATACTCATTTCTCTCCTGGCAAGTCCTTCATCCGTTGGGAGCAGCTTTAAACTCTCTGAAGAACAGTCATGTGCTGCAGTCAATTCTCTCGCGGAAATGAAATCTCCAGGCACTGTCTTTTTTAGTTTAGATAAAATTTGGAAAGCTGGAAAAATAAAAATAATTAGGTGATATGATAGTGGACATACAGTTGAAAGTATTTATCATGTTATGCTTATTGACCCAAGTATGAAGTCCACAAGAATAAATCTGGAGGGATAAAAAGGTGAAGAAAGTATTTATCATATTATGCTTATCGACCCTAACATGTCATCCACAAGAAGAAACACGGTATAAAGTTTGCTAATTCCAATTCAAGAAAGACTTCCATTGAAAAGTCCTTTTATAGCAATAATCTAGCTTCTATTGAGAAGGCAATTATTTAAGAATAATGTGAGAAAAAACTTCAAGTCACCCCTATAATACTTTATAGTTTATACAACAAACTAACCATCACGAAGTGGCTTGTTTTTTAGAGCTTCCTGCCTTCCACATTTTTTGGTAGCATCGACAGATTCATGCGTGTTATCATTCTTGTTAAAAATTACTGCAAAATGAAGAATATAAAAATCGACATGCCCATACATTTATATAAACGAATAAAACAAAAAACAATGATGTCATTTGAAATCCTAAGTAACTAGCAATTTCACAAAGACAGGCTAACCAATTTTAGCTGGCTAGTTCTGAACCCAGAAAAGAAAGAAATGTAGAACACATTTTGCAAGTAAAAAAGCAAATATGGGACTTCTTAAGCTGACCATCATGAATTGGCTCGATCTGAACATTTCTTGCAGAACTGGCCATATTTCTGATTTGCAAACCAACAGAGCTTGAAACTTCTTTTGGTAAAATCTTTTTTCAAGAACTTCTGCACATTCAGTTAGTGCAGTAGTTTAAAATAAACATAAGCAAACCAAAAATCATGCCACTGCATATAACAAAATTCACATTATATGGAAACCTTTATGAAGAATTTTGTTTCTATGATTTCTTCCTGAGCTAGGGACAGTAGCTGTTTCGGGTCTGTCACCAGCTGCCTCTGATGATAGATTATTCTTCCAGGATACCTCTGTATTGAATGGAACAAGTACATTGGTTAAGCTAGAATTCATCAAAGGAAAGAGAAAGTAGTTTTCGGAAAAGTGCACACATCATTAAAATGTTAGAACAAACAGTACATGCTATAATTAGTGCCTAGCAAAATATCACACTGTTTTCATTTACAGAACGACCAAAAGGGGCACATGAACAGGTAATTTGAGGGTAATGAAACAACACAACAATATGGGGAAATACCTCTTTTAACATTCCGTGGCTCACAAATCTGAATAAGGTAGGCAGGTAACTGATAGGTAATGCCACCTTTCACACAATCAACAGATTTGAGATAATTGCTGGCTATAATGTTCTCATGTTCATCTAACAAGACTGCCTGTAATCACCAGGGAAATGAGCAAAATAATTTGAAACGATGAAAGAAGTAAAATTTCTAAGCTAATGAACAAGAGTTATAAAATTACAAAATTCCCCTTCAGAAGTGCAACAAGGTTGCTTATTTAGTAACAAAAAAACACATATTGCAATGAAGAAGATACCCAGAAGAACACACATCATTATGAAGCTCTAATATTGTAGTATTGATGTTTCTTTTGTTATGAAATATTAAATCTTTGGTGGAGAAATTAACTGTTAATGTCCATATGCATGGTACTTGCAACGCAGGAGAGTAATTAAGAGTCTGTCCTGCAAAGATCATAAGTAATTGGCATGTAAATCAATATAAGCAAACTATGATGTGAGAAATCCCAAATTAGTTATTAACAAAGCCATGGTTTCATGAATTCGTATGTCTTTGTCACTACCCACAGGTAATGCAGGGCCAAGGAGAAACTTAGTGTGCTTCATTTTGTTAACAACATAACTTTGTATTTTTATTGTCAGACAGTGAAGAGTCAAGATGACTTCTTTGCTACCCATAAATTTTGCTCATTTTCAATAAAAAATATATCTTGCTCATTTATTAATTCTACTTAACTTTGAATTTAGCATGTTCTTTCGTAGTATCAGCTGCACTGCTGCAGTAAAGCATTAGTACAAAACTTTTTTCCCGTGCACGGTGCACTAGTACAAAACCTCGTTTCTCATCTTTTTTAAATATATAAAAGCAGAGAATTTAAGTTCAAAGAGCAATTTACGCCGGCATTTTATTCTAAATTGATTTTACTTAGAAATGAAGTGATTTGACTTTTTTACTCGTGATCATCTTCACCTGGTTTTACATTGAAGTGGGTAGAAGTTATCCTGGATAATCTGGATTCCTAACTGCAATTTAAAACCAATCAACTTTGACTCTACAACTTGAAGCATACCAATCCCTCAAACTGTGAAATACATATTGGCACTGCACTTCCCCACTCCAATGACACCATTTGACAAACCAGGCACACCCAAATGACACGTGACCTCTGCCACTACAGCTCAATAAATGGCAAAAAAGAAAGAAAAAAACAACAATAGCTAAATTACACACATGCACCTTATATTTCAAATTGACAGTTGGATGCCTAAAATGTGATGTTGTGTACACCATTCAGCTTTACTTTTTTTTTTTGGAAAATCACAAAACGATTCTCAGGTGCATGGCAGCTAATGTTTTTGAGTGAAGGCAAACAATGGCAGAACCTCATATTTGTACATCATACCAAATGAATGCAGCAACTCAAATGGGTAAAAAGAAAGCTGACCTGCTTCATATGCGTGCCACTCACAAGACGAAAGATACCATCATGATACTTCTTGGCCTTCTGAGTTAAATGAGTAGTGTACAAGGCATCCCATTCTGTTGATAAATTCTTATAAATGTCAGCATGGCGATTTACTTTGATTAAAAAAGAAGCAACACTCAGCAATATGTTTTCAGCTAAAAAGACTAAAGAGTGATCCCTAATAACAAGGTCTGCAACACCAGACCTTATCTACATGAGGTTGTGAGTTTACAAACAATGAGTTGAGAAAACAAAAGAGTTGCCCTGAGAAACTCAAACTGCATCATGTTTGAGTAGATTGGGTCTTTTTTACTGCAATTGAGACCAAACATATTTATAGCAAATTTACGAGTACAGAGAATAAGAATGAGAATTAGTTACTACAGAGAGAGAAATCAATGTTCAAAATAAGAAAAAATAATTGCACTCAATATATGTACTTGATAAACATGCACTAACCAGTCACACTGCTGTGTGTTACAACTGGCTGACTGTCTGCAGCATCACTGTTATGCAAAGTGGTTCTTTTTCTTCCCTAATACGGAAGAATCAGTATGCTAATGATAATCTAATGAAACATGCTTATTAAGAAGTGTGGTTTGATGGTCATTTAATGTACAAAAACATATTTCAAAATAATAGAAGGAAAGAACATGCATGATGCTGAAAATCAAAGCAGATATATATATGCACTTGTGCTTCTTGAACAAATAACATGGCAAAAATGTGAGATGACCTTAATATTATCGCTACTAACTTACCGTACCACTTTGGGTTGCATCTGATTGATCCTGTTGAGCACCAATCTTATGCAAATTGGTTCTTTTGTTTTCTGACATAAAAATACTAAGTATGCCAGTATGGATAATCTCACTGAACAAACTAATAGTAGCATCATTATATGATTTTCAGATAAAAATAACAGAATAAAAGGGGCCCATGCCATGAGCCTTGGGCACTGGGGACTGCCATTGATACAAAAACTATGATATGACAACAAGGGACTCTGGAGAAAAGCAGGATTAGATAAACAAAAACTTTCTGTTTATTTCTTAAGGCTTTGTCTACCGACCCTTTAGCATATTATCCAGTACATTCATCTAATTTCCATTAGCCTGAAGAAACAATTTTATTTCATTTTTTTCCAACGTAATCACGGAGGCAACAGAAGGAATGCTAAAGTCGCCGAGCTTGTCAAATGCGCGAAATTGATGCTACAACCTCAAGACCATAGTTACTACCATTGAACACTTTGGTTTGTTCAACAAATCTGAAATCAGAACTTACTACAAAGGATTTTATCTTATTCATAAACCAAAATTTGCTATTCTGATTTAAGAAAAGTAAAATCATTAGAGAGAGTTATTTTCAGTTTGTTACATGGGGAACTGGAAAGAAATGCTAGACATTTCACCACGACCATGTTATTCTAGTACACAATGAATGGGAAATTCCAAGGTAAAGGTAATGCATGCAATGGTGCTGTAACATTAGACTTTGTGACTCTTTTTTGCTTTCAGCCAAATTACAGTATGCCCCAAGCATCCAATGACTACATAATGGAAGATACGACTTCCAGAATATATATAAAAAACTAGGAATTGGCCATAGGACGACCTAAAGCCAAAGACGACGATGTCCTACCATCTTGTTTTTTGGTCATAATCTTCTCATTTTGTTTCTTATTTTTATTCTCGGTTGAGGATTTCTTATCTCCATCGAGATCTCCAACATCAACTAGATACGCAGCAAATGTTAATGTCTTTCCATTTTCAACAACCTCATCTTTCTTCAAGAACCTACTATCTAGCAGTGTATCCGAGTCATCGTACATCATCACCTGGAAATATTGGGAAAACAACATTGAATAAACTGGACGAACAGAAAAGATGAAATATGCAACTGCTTGCTAGTGTAGCACAACAATGTAAGAGAGAGAAAATGCCAAGCTACAAAATCGTATAAAAAACACATTTCCTGGAAACACAATCAAGTGTATGGACTATGAATGCATAATCATAGTCAGAAACATGCTTATTTACACAAAGCAGAATCGTACATCTATTTTATATCAGTATCTATACCATAACGACAACTGAAAACTTTGACATCTAACCATGACATACAGAACATGATAAAGATCTTTAACCACTAATGATCCTCATTCCAACCGAATATCACGTAGCAACAACGACAAAAAAACAAATGCTTCAAAATCACTTCGAGTACTCATTGTTTATCCGATAACCAAAAACAGGAACTTAAATGCTTATTTTACACAATGCAGCATCTTACATCGCATATTACCTACGTTATAGCAACGACTAAATTTTTTGACACATAACTGCTACATAAGGAACATGCTGGAGATCCTTAAATATTTCCAATCCTCATTCCAACCAAATATCATGTATCAACAATAAAAACAACCTGACATTTCAAAATCACTTGGAATCCTCACCGTACATCCAACAATAAAAAAGTAACTAAAAATGCTCATTTTACAGCCAATAAGAAAAAGGCTTACAATGCAGCATCTTACATCTAGTATATCAGTATCTAGTATCTACATTATAACGAGACTAAAATTGTTGACATACATACAGAACACGTTAAAGATCCTTAACTACTTTCAATCCTCATTCCAACCAAATATCATGTATGGACAACAAAAGCAACCAGATGTTTAAAAGTCACTTCGAAATTCGAATCCTCACCATTCGTCTAATAATAACAACAACAAAACTAAAAAAACTTATTTTACACAACGCAGCATCTTAAATCTAGTATATTAGCATCTACCTAACAACAACTAAAAACTTGACATCTATTCACGCCAAATTTCACGTGTCCACAGCAAAATTGTCAAAAACAACCAGAAGTTTCAAAATCACTTCGAATCCTCATTGTTCGTCCAAAAACAAAAAAAATCAAAATGGAACTAAAGCGTGATTAGATGTTCAATTACCTTGTTACTCGAGTGGTTGAGCCTCAACACTCCATCGTGGTACACTTTCCTCTTCTGATGGATGTGCTTCGTGTAGGTCACAGTCCACTTCTTCGACCCCTCCATGCGTCGTCTGCCGAAATCAAGGGATTGATCTATGAAGGTTCGAATCGGCGTGTGATCACATCTACGACGCCTCGATTGGTGGAGAAAGGAAGAAGAAACCCCAGTTTGGGAAGCAAACGGAAATGGTGGTGGACTGAAAGGAGAAACGATGCTTTTATATAGGACTAGGAGAGGTAGTGGGGCCTTGTTATTTACATTTTTTTACAATTTTCTGTAAATATCATTAGGTTTTGAATTTTATTATTCAAGTTATCTTTAATAAAGAAAATATTTGTTAAAGATTCAAAAATCTTTGTTCCCGTAAAAATATTTAAAATATTTTTTTGTCTTTGTTGTTTTATATATACCTGCATTGTAAATGTTATTTTAAGGACCTCATCAAAACTATTAGCCCCTGCAAAAAATACAATTTGTGTGATCTTTATTCGAATTTCTGAGTTATTTGTGATAAAATTGTAAACGTCATTGGACATTAAAATTTCCCTCCTGAGGAAATTGCAAAAATTATGTTATAATCTGAAGAAAAAAACAATATTTATTTAGGTGACATTTTTAAGTCAAGGATCAAAAATCAACGACACTCCCATAGTTGAGGAAGGTAAAATGTATCTTATCCAAAAGAAAATGACGTTATTAGAAAATTAATAATCATAAATAAACTTCAAGGTTTCAACAAAGCCCTATTTGATGTACATTGGGCATATATGTGACTATTTAATTGTCAAAAATCAATTTAAATTTAATCTGTTGCGGAAAATTATATGGCATCTTCAGAATTCACATACACAATCACACGTATTAAAAAGGGAAAAAAGACTAATAGAAAAAACCGTCGAGCCCCTATGTTAATACTTACCAGTTACCAACGTTAATATTAAGAGTACAACCGTTTGCACCGAAGTAATCACGCATAAGCATTAGCATTACAGATACAAGTACAACATGAGAAATATTCACCAAGTAGAAGGGCCATAAACAAATCAACCACTAGGATAAAGAAAGAATGGAATTCAAAAGCTCACACAACCTCACACTAAAATAAATTGCATATATTACAGGATGCTTCAATATGTTACAGGTACAAGGGATATTACGCTTGTCAATTCCTGAAGCCCAAGCTAGGCCATTTCTTTCCCTCCTTCTTTGGTCTTCTCGAATTAGATCCAAGAAGATTTTCAAGAGATTTTGGGTCCCTATTCCTGGCTTTCCCTGCTTCTTTTAATAGCTCTGCGAGTCTTTTCTTCTCGTCGTCGACATCAGGATTTGCTGTTCCAAGTTTTTCTTCCCTCACTTTGAGAACACGCTCGAGGATTTCAATGGCATCTTCCACTCTGTGTGCAAGATTTCAAAAGCAAGAATTATTGCTGCAATCCTAACTGACATTACGGAGGAAAAATTGATGTTTCATCTAGTTGTTTGAAAACTAAATAAATAATAGTAAAACATGGTATACCAACGATGAGAAGTAAATTTTGATATTTCGACTTGTCTTTCTGAATTTCTTCTAAAATCAATCAGAGGCTGGCTCCAAGCAATTTATTATGGGGAAGGAATTTAGAAGTATCTCCTACAAGTTCAACTCCTAAGAAGTGTATTGTAATAATAATCACGATCACGACTTCCTGGATCATAAATCCTCTACAGAGATCACAAGTTCAGAAACAAAAATAACCATTTACTATCTCTTGAATAAAGTCCTCGTTGGGAGTGGATCCCCACATAATCTTACAGTCCGTCATTTGGAAACCTAGGACAACTCAACCACAAAAGCTATCTATCTAATGTGGTCAAGAGAACTTAGGTATATCAACACAATCTCCACAAAATCAAAGTGGGACTAAAACTATTTTGGAGCATAACAGTCCCAGAACTTCAACCCAGCGAATTTCAATCTGAAACTACCACTCTAACTTTCACCGGTTAAAGAAATAAATTGGAGAGATCTCTTGAAATTTTCTGTTTATAATAGATAGATAACTAAATAACACCTTCAACTCAAATGGTCTCGGAAATGCAGTAAGCTCAAGATCTTATACGATCCATGAAATCCATTAGAACAATACTACGAGTGTGAATTAGAGATGATTGTGCGAGTCATCGTTGTGAAATGCCTAACAACTTTTAGTATTCTTTAAACTCATTCTGCAGTCACTTTCAAATAATATATATACATGTGCTTTGTTAAGATGGTAACCTTTTTAAATCGTTTTTTAATCTGCAACTGTTAGGAATTAAAACCAATTACAAGTACGCAGCGTCAAATCCAATGGAGAAAGAAACCACAATTGCAAATTCAAAACATCAAACCACGCAAAACACGCAAAATTTAACGTAGAAACTCAATGCGGGGAAAACCACGGACGACACAACTCCAAATCTACTATAGAGAAACGTATAACAAGGAAAGACTTACAAGGAACACGAACAACCGGCGAAAATACCCGGTTAAATTTGCTACCACCAAATCGACAAGGATGCTCTCTCTTTTTTCTCTCAAGAATGCAAAGTAGACAATATGAATTACCCTACTGCAAAGGGGGACGAAATTGTATTTATATATTAGGCCTAAACAAATATTAATTGCACCAAAATCACGTGGAGAAATGTGCAAATCGTGGGCAGGACTGGGCCAACGGTCGACCGAACGGGTGCTTCGGTCGACCGATCTTCTAACCGTAGCGCAAAACATGTTACATCGGTCGACTGGACCTTAAGTAGCGGTCGACCGAAAATAGACATGCAATTTTCCTGTTTGCTCGAGTGCATACTCGGTCGACCGAACACTTAAGTTTCGGTCGACCAAAAACGGACAGACACATTTTTCCCAGCTCCTCGTGTGTGCACGGTCGACCGAACACTTAAGTTCCGGTCGACCGAAAAACGACAGACATTTTTGCCCAGCTCCCACATGTGTGTCTGGTCGACCGAACAGCTCATCTTGGTCGACCGAAAACCGACAGGCAATGGTGCTGGACAAATCAGAACACACGTCCAGTCGACTGAACTCCTTCCAGCCGACCGAATGTCTGTTTTATCCCACAAATACTTTAATCACATATATTCAAGGTAAACAACAACAGCAACATATACAACATCTGAAAACCAAAACTTGACAAACTGGCAAGGACACTGAATAACTAAGAAGTTGGTGATCTTTTAACATGGACATTTCCACTAAATTTTCGTTTTTTGTGGGTTGTGGAATGTGAACAGGTGATGCACAAAACATACTCACCAGACTTAGAGAAAGAACGGGATTTCTGCCCTCGAATCCCACTATTCTGCATACTTCACTCGGGCAAGTAGAATAATATGAAAATTTGAAATTTCCAGCACATTAACTATCATGAGATTATAATTCCCCGGCATAAATTCTATATATCTATTCTTTTAAGAAACGGACGGAGACAAAAAATAATGCAAACAACTTAACAAACAGTAAGTGCAATGAACAGCTATCAAGCTTACCTTCCCATGGCATCATAGGTAGCTGCAAGGTTGCTATAGACCCCAAGGGTGTCTTGATGGCAAGATCCACATTCCTGCTCTAAAATTGCTCGTGCCTCTTCAAACAGTTTAACAGCTTCGTCAATCTTATATAACTGTACGCATGACAACCCCATCTGATTCAACACAACCCCCAAGAATACAGACTTTCTCTCACCGCTGACTCTCAACTTTGAGACAACACTTTCAAATGATTTTCTAGCCTCTGCATAGTTTCCAATCATGTACTGCATCACACCAGTCTGCGCCTCGATTCCTGCAATTGTGCTCCATTGCCCTGGTGAGGAGTCCAATAGACTCCGAGCTTTCTGCAGCAGCTTTAGAGCCTCCTCGGGCTCATTCATGGCCTCGTATATGGCCGAAACCTCGGAATAGCCCCCAGCAATATCCTCAGACGATGTCCCAGGAACAGGCTTTGAATAAATTTTGAGAGCACTCTCACAGTATGATTTCGACTCTCTGAACTTCCCAGTCTTGTGATAGAGATCCGCAAGACGAACAAAGATTGACGCAACCAAGGGGTGATTATCACCCTTGGTGGACTTAAACACAGTAAGAGCCTTCTGGTATGAAAACACAGCCTCATCGAACCGTCCAAGACTAACATAAGTATTACCAATCCCGACATCAATTGCAGCCACCTCATTATCCTGCCCATGTGCAATCATAGCCATGGACGCAAGCACAAGATGCTCAAGAGCCACCTCGAAATTTCCCTTGGCCTCAGAGATAAGAGCCATCAGGCGCCGGTCCGTCGCCTCCTCGAGCGACCCGGGAGTGCTATGCTCTCGGTGAATCTCAAGTGTCTTCTGGCAGAGCTTCTCCGCCTCATCAAACCGCATCGCCTGCACATTTGCCTCCGCCAAATACCTACGAATTCAACATCAAAAGGTTAAATTCACCGGAATCCATCCACATCCAAATCCGCTAACAAAGCGCAACCTTTCCATACCTACAGGTCTCGGTAACCCTAAGATCCGTCTCCCCGAGCGCCTGCATCTGAATTCGAAGACCTTCGGTATAACAATCTATCGACTGATCCATATGTCCAAGCATAGAGTGCGTGTCCCCAAGCTGCATATACCCGGAAAAAGCCGCCAAAGCGTGATCGGCTCCCTTTTCGACATCGGGAACCCCAATCGCCTGCTCGAGCACCGGCACGGCCTCCTCGAACCTTCCCAAACTACAATAGATCGCCGCGATCACATGCAAGCTCATAACGAACTCCAAACTGGGAGACTCTCCGGCGTCCTGCGCGCACCGTTCGAACGACTTCGACGCGCGAATTGCGTAGTCGAGCGCTTTCCCGGGGCTCTCTCCCGACGCGATGGCGTCCCGGGCCAGCTTCAGCAGGAACGGTCCCAGATCTGGATTCTCGAGCCCGGATTCCTCCACGGAAGGGGAGTTCTTCTTCGGGGAGGGCTTCGCGCGGGAGGTGGAGGGCGAGGGGGTCCGCTTCGGGGCCGGGGATCGCGCGGCGGGACGGGGTTGGCGGTCGTCTGTAGACGGGGACGGAGCCGGGCCGGGCGCGACGAGGCCGGGCATTGTGGTCGGAATCGTGGAATTAGGGTTCCGGCGAGGAAGAGGAGACTCGGGAGGGGGGATGATAACGGACGGAAGTGGTGTTGAGTTCGACTCCGAGCTGAAAGTGAAACTCGAGGTGCTTGTCGACGGTAGCGTTTGACCATGATCTTAGATTTTATTACGGGTATGCCATTGGGGGTGGTTTTGCTGTTGGCCGTTGGATCGGTATCGGACGGGGAGGGTGGTGGCCGTTGGGAGCAGGTTCGGGGGTTATTGGACTTTGGGTTTGGGTTTCGTGATGAATTGTTTTGGATATTGTATTGGAGTCCTTTTGGTTTTCGCTGGCTACGGTTGGACTGCTTCACTTGCTTTTTTGGAGTTTATGAGCTAGAATATTGAAATGGAATCTCTTCCAGCCAATATAATATTCGGATTTCGGACTGAGAAATAGCGTTGAATCTGTTGATGATGGATAATCTCGAGCTAAGAAGGATCTTTTAAGGATTTCAGAATACATTGAATTTTTGTATACGAGGACCTTGTCTGTTGTTTACTTTTTCTGAATTGTTATTCATCTTTTGGAAAACTACTTAAATCGTTTATGTGAATTACTGTTTTGTTCTTCTCTCATTTTTACTTACATATCTCTTCATTTTACTTTTCTACCACTACCATCTCTTCATCTTCCTCTCATAATTATCAAAAAGAATGTCTCGGATGTCAGAAAATGAGTCAGCGGACGTCCTGGTGTACTCGAATCTGGTAAAATGTATCATTTAAATTAAAAAAAAATTAAAAAAATTTGGGGGGGAGGGGGGCGTCTCCGGAAGACGCCCACCCCATGGAAGGGGCGCCCGCAGGAGCCGCCCCACTCTGGGGGAGGCATCTCCCACAGACGCCCCTCCCATTTTTATTTTTATTTTATTATAATTAATAAAATAGTATTAATTGATAATTAGTTAAAAATAATTAATAATTTTGTTAATTTAGATGCTTAAATCTATTTAACAACATTTTTTTCTAAAATTTAATTAATAGTAATTGGGTTACCGTGGAGGAAGAGGAAAATTCATACATTTACGCGTTGTACATGCTTACGAAGATGATTCAGCATCTCGTCATCCACGTAGAATGGATATATCTGCTTCAGTTAGGAGAGAGATAGTTTACGTCATCGTCAGACACGTGAGGATTCTTTCGACGACAAGGAGGATTCGGATGAGGTGGAGAATGACGACGAGAGTGACGATGATGGTCGGTATGGGTTGGAGCGGCAGAAGGAGACAATGCAACAGTAGGGTAGAGGACGGGGCGACATGATAGTTCTTCTGCTGAGGGGGTCATTAGGAATGGTAGAGGTGATAGGTTTGTGACTGGTGATTCGAGTTCGTGCATTGCAGATGCCCGAGCTCAGAAGAAGAATATGGTTGATGACGATTTTTGGTGACTGATGTGATGTCCGGTGGTCTTTTAGATGGCAATGTCATTCCTAGTTTCGGAGGCCACATCGCCAGACACATTTGGGAGAACGAGGATCGGAAGGTTCTAAAGTGTAATAATCGGCACAGAGCCTATACTACATTGCAGGGGTGCGCTCAGTTTTAAGCGATGATATCATGGGGGTCGTTGCTGATAGCTAGGGCTGCAAACGGGGCGGGGCGGGGCGGGTTTGGCTCTGCCCGCTACCTGTCCCACCAAAGTCAGGCGAGCAAACGGGGCGGGGCGGGGCGGGTAAAAAAAAATCGGGCCGCTACCCGCCCCGTTTAGTCTGGCGGGTTAACGGGTCACGGGTAGGAAAATTTTAATTTTAGAAGAAATGTTAGAAGTTTAATGAAATAACGAAAATTTTAATACATAAATATGTATTTTTTTAATAATTATATTTGTAACGGGTAAACGGGTTAACGGGTTGGTAACACATTAACCGCAACCCGCCCCGTTTAGTCCGGCGGGTTAACGGGTGGCGGGTTAACGGGTCACGGGTAGAAAAAATTTCAACCGCAACCCGCCCTACGCGGGGCGGGGCGGGTTGGCGGGTCAAACCCGCCCCACGAACAGCCCTACTGATAGCAGTGACAGCCTTACAACATGTCCCCCTGTCTGGACATGTCGTTGATTTCTGCGTTTGTGGAGCGGTGACAGCCTGACACCAACTATTTCCACTTGCCTTTCGGAGAGATGACGATCGTGTTGCATGACGTCTTCCAGATTCTGCACATTCCTGTTGAGAGTCGTATGGTCAGTGCTCATGCATCGACGCCTGAGCTGAATAGTTATGTATCAGAGTTTCTCGGGGTGAACGTCGATGGTCTTGGGAAGGATAACCCATTTTGGAGAGGCGGTGGTGTTAGCATCGACGTTGTTGACGACTTCTGCAAACGGGGACGACCACCGCGGACTGAGGATACGCAATTGAGTGTCTACCTGTTCTTACTGCTCGAATGCGTCTTGTTTGTCGACAAGGGCGGTTACAGAGTCAGATCACGCGACTTATTAGAGACTAGAGACTCATATACCATTGGTGAGTACTCATGGGGTCAGCAACGTTGGCATACTTGTATCGCGCAGTTAGGGATAGCAAGTTGAGCTGATTGTTTTGGTATTGCATGTTGTCTTACGTTGCTGCATGCTTGGATATATGAGTACTTTCCTCCTTTCCGCCTGCATCGGGAACGGAAAATCCTTGAGCAGGGTCATCCTCGTTCGCGTTTGTGGGGGTGTCCGAACTGAGGATAGGAGCGAGAGGCGACTCCATTCCATTCTTAAACTGTTAAATCAGATGACTGCATCACATGTATAAAACTCTATACCATTCACGTTTATTTAAATTTTATTATTATTATTAACGTGTAAACGTTTAGGTGGAGTGATTGCTCTATGGTCCTGAGCATGCTGAGGTTGTGCCGAGGACTTTATTGATTGGCGTTATTCGTTATCAGGATATCATAGAGCCTTATTTGCTTGATCGCGTCTTGCGTCAGTTAGGGTACGTTCAGGTTATCCCGGTTGAAATCCCGACGCCAGAGCATGCAGTGCGGTCTGCGACTGCAACGACGTACGACGTCAGGTACAACGTTGCGATGGCGGAATCGATTTGGAGGACATCTCCGAGAGGAGGCCGACTTCACCTTGGCGATCTCACAAGTAGCCGCGACCCCTCCGCTTGTCATGCAGATTGTTTGGATTGGTTCGGTAAGTGCTCACATCCAGTTCTGGTGCCCTGAGAGACCACTGGATAAGACTTCTGGCGATGCGGTAAGTTTTTCTAAATTATTTTTAATTTGTAATGTATATTTTGTTTTATTGTTATTGTACACTAGTTTTTATGTTATATATAGTGAATGAGTAGGGCGATAGGGGTTGTGCAACCGTTCATGACTCACAGAGATCTGATACCGAACGAGGCCACGAGATCTGCATGTGTAGATTGGGATGACCTCGTACATGAGTGGAATAGTCACTTAAACATTTCTGACCATGATTCAGATGATGAGTTGTAGTGGGCTTTTACATTATTTATTTTATTTTATTATATGTTGAACTATTACTACATGTATTAATATTTGTTTATCTGTTGTACTCTCATTATCCGTTTATCTGTTGTATTTTTATTATTTATTTCTCACGAGCATATCATGCCTCTGTTTGGTATATGTAATGTAATTTAAATTTAAATACATGATATAATCGCGAACAAATTATACATTAAAAATACAGTAATTTAACAAATACATTACAAACTACAACCCATCCTTCACGGTCACATCGCTCGATCACCTTTATCAAAAAACAATAACCGCAACAACTTCTTTTCGTGTTCTTCCGTACTGCAATATCTATATCCCGAGAACACATTTCATTACTGCGATCGCATCTCAGATAACAATCCATCTGATTATCTACATGTGATCTATAGGATGATATTACAAAAAAAACCCGACTCCGATGACAACTTGTTTCGCCCATTTATTCGCGTCATCGATTGTTGGGAATAATTGTGTACTTACAAAAGACTCACTGCAATCTACTCCATCACCACCAAAAAATTACAACGGAATATGAAATAATTTAAAATAACACAACATTAAAAAAAGACGTCTGGCTAGGACGCCCCCACTATGGGGGGGTAGACATACACCCCCATTATTGGGGCAGCGACTTACGCAGACGTCCGACGCAATTTTTTTTGGCTGGGCTTACGTCACTGGATCCAGACGTTTCGCCCAACATTTTCGTGGTGTTGGTACTGATAAAGTGAGGAAAATGTAGGCAGAATCTTTAATCTAAGAGACATGACAAAATGAGTATTAAATGAATTGTGAATGGTAAAATGGTAATTAGACGGACAATTTAAGTAGTTTTGTGACGACGAATAATAATACCCTACTTTTTTATATCTCATGTTCCTTAATTCCAGCGTATTTCAGTATTTCATCTCTAACTCTCAAGATATTTTGCTTTTTTCATTCTAGAAAGTTGATAATTTTAATTATATATTGAAGAATATTCTCAAGATATTACGGTCCGATCTTTTTAAACACGAAGTATTTCATCATTTTTAGGGATATCTTTTTACACTTACGAATAGGCCTATTTTAAACAACGGAGTTGTCCATTTTAGTCCACTAAACATTTTCCGTATAGTATTTTTGCAAAATTATTTAAGATTTAATATTTCAGAAAATCTTCAAATAAAAAACGCTCGAAAGAAAACTGAATTGCTAAACATCGCCCAAAAATACTTAAATCGCCCCTTGAAATTACCAAATTGCCCTTCATCCTATTTTTGCTTATATATCTCACAATTTCACTCTTTTTTCAAAACTTTCTCTTCCTATACCTACTACAGAAGATTAGGAATGTCTCGGAGGCCAGGCAAGCAGCCAGCAGTTCCCCCGGTGTACCCGTATACGGTAACCTTACTTTATTTATTTGTTTTTAAAAAAAAAATTAAAAAAAGTGGCCGGCGTCCGAGGGAGACGCCCCCCGCATGGGGCGGGCGTCAGAGGAAGCCGCTCCCCCCATGGGGGGGGCTTCCTAGGACGCCCGACCCATGCGGGGGGCGTCTCCCTCGGACGCTGACCACTAGCGGGAGACGTCTGGGGAAGACGTCTTCCCGATGGAGGAGACGTCTTCGGCAGACGTCTCCCCCAAAGAGGAGGCGTCTCCGACAGACGTCTCCACCATACGGGAGGCGTCTCTCGCAGACGCCTCCACAATTTTTTTTTAATTATTAAATCTGATAATTACTCTAATAAATTGTGATAAATCTGAAAATTTAATTTAACAAATTCTTATTAAGTTTAACATTTGTGATATTTAGTTTTAACAATTTTTGATTTAGTTTAACAATTGTTTTAATTTAGTTTAACAAATTTTGATTTAGTTTAACAATTGTGATAATTTAGTTTAACAAATTTTGATTTAGTTTAACAATTGTGATAATTTAGTTTAACAAATTTTGATTTAGTTTAACAATTGTGATAAATATGATAATTTAGTTTAACAAATTTAACAAATTTGTAATTAAAATTTCAATTAATAGTCATCGGGTCACAGTGGAGGGAAATGCAAGTCGATACCATTACACGCCTTCCGTTCTTTAGAGGATGATTCAGCACCGCGTCATCCACGTAGACGGGGGATATCTGCTTCGGTCAGGAGGGAGAGAGAGGCATTACGTCGTCGTGAGGAGGATGATGATTCCTTCGATGATGAGCATGTGGACAGTCCCAACGACGGGAGCGACGATGATGACCCGTATGAGTTAGAGCGCCCGGAGGTGGAGAGGCAGGGGGAGTATAGCAGAGGACGTGGTCGAGCGGGTAGTTCTACTTCCGCCGGATGGATGGTGCAGAAGGGTAGGGGTGGGAGGTTTACGACCGGGGATTCGAGCTCGTGCACTGTTGATCCCCGCGCTCAGAAGAAGAAGAGGGTCCAGGACGATTCTTGGATCGTGAGCAGTATGACGCCTGATGGTCCTTTAGATGGGAGCGTCATTCCTAATTTCTGGGGTCACATCGCTAGACGGATCTGGGACGGAGAGGATCGGAAGGTTCTGAAGTGCCATAATCGGCACAGAGCCTGTACAACACTACAGGGTTGGCGGTCTACACTGAGTGCTGATATCAGAGAGGAGATTAGTGCCACGCATTTGGGGCACTTACCGTACAACATGTTCCCTTATCTCGACATGCCTTTGATTTCTGCGTTTGTGGAGCGGTGGCAGTCTGACACCAACACTTTCCACATGCCTTTCGGAGAGATGACGATCATGCTTCACGATGTTTTCCAGATCCTGCGCATTCCTGTGGATGGTCGTCTGGTTAGTGCTCAGGGGTCGACGTCTGAGCTGAGGTGTTATGTGGCAGAGTTGCTTGGTGTCACACCTGATGGTCTGGCGAGAGATACAGCTTTATGGAGTGGTGGTGGTGTCGGCATCAACTCCCTTGAGGACCTATGCAGACGGGCACGACCTCCGCGAGCCGATGATACACAGTTGACGGCGTACCTATTCTTGATGCTCGGAGCCGTCTTGTTTGTCGACAAGAGTGGTTGCCGGATCAGACCACGTGATCTACTGGAGGCTAGGGACCTAGACACCGTTCGTGAGTACTCGTGTGGGTCAGCGACGTTGGCATACCTGTACCGTCAGCTTGGGATAGCTAGCCGTGCGGATTGTTCTGGGATTGCAGGTTGTCTTACGCTGCTGCAGGCGTAGATATACAAGTACTTTCCCGCATTCCGCCCGCATCGTGAGCGGAAGATTATCGACGAGGGTCATCCACGTTCGGGTATGTGGGCCGTCCGGAGCGAGGACGAGCGATGGACGATTGCGTTCCATCCGCGCACGGCTAGATCAGATGACTGCATCAGAGGTATCAAACTTTACACCATTTACATTTATTTATTTAATTTTAAGATGTATTATTATTAATGTGTTAAAGTTTAGGTGGAGTGGTTACCCTATGGTCCTGACCCAGCAGCGGATGTCCCGAGGACTTTATTGATAGGCCTTATTCGTTATCGGGATATCATAGAGCCTTATATGCCCGATCGGGTCTTGCGTCAGTTAGGATATGTTCAGGTGATCCCGGTTGACATCCCGACACCAGAGCATGCGGTGCGGTCTGCGACAGCAGCGACGTACGACGTCAGGTTCCCCGCTTCTACAGTGGAATCGACTTGGCGGACATTTCCGAGATCATGCCGGCTGTTCCTTGGCGACTTCAGACGTAGTCGCGACCCCTCCGAGTGTGATGCACGTTATCTTGATTGGTTCGGTAGTTACTCACATCCTATCATCGTCCGTGGTGCCTCCCGGAGAGCAGATCGACCACCAGATAGGACGTGTGGCGATCTGGTAAATTTTTCATTTTATCTATATTTATTTGTACCGTAGGTTTTGTTAATGTACGCTAATGTTAATGTTATGTGCAGTGGATGTGTAAGATGATACGGGTTGTAGACCCAATCTTGCAGATGAGGGATGAGCTGCCAGACGATGCCAGAGCTGCATGCGGAGATGTGGATGAGATCATACAGTCGTGGCATACTCAGTTAGGCATCTCTGACCATGATTCGGATGATGAGTAGGCTGATCTGTTGTACCGTACTCTTAGTATTTGCATTTATATTTGTTTATCTGTCGTACGCTTATTATTTGTATATGTGTTTGTGTTTGCTAACATATCGTACGCTTATTATTTGTATTTGTGTTTGCTTATTTGTCATACGCTTATTATTTTTATTTGTGTTTGCTAACGTATCGTACTATTATATATAATGCAAATAAAGCAAACATATCAAAACATATTACATAATAAAGCAACACTATATAATGTACAAACATATCAAAACATATTACATAATTGTTGCCAATATGCTATCCTATTTTGGTACTCCAGCTCCCATCCAATAACACTCCCATCTCGTACTTGAAACCACAGAGTCGCTATAGGAGGTACGGGGAATCCCTCATTAAAATCCAAACGAATGTAATGAGCGTAACTCCCTAAATGAGCAATAATCAACTCTCTGCACGGTCTCGTCACGGTAGGTGGACTCTCCAAAGGTAGAACTGTAAGACATGGGTACAACGAACCATCATTTCCGAGAGAGAAGAACATAACTGCACACTTGTAAAAATTTGCAATGTGAAACAAGTCCGTCCACGTCTCCATGTAGTGATTCTCGCCACAAGGTCCCCCGCCCCAATTAATCCGGTGACGAGCCTGCGCCACACCGTTGTAGTATACGTGCTCATAAAAAGATGAGTTCGCAGCTAGCTCATTTGAAATCGAACGACGGGCGAGTTGCCAATTGTCTTCACCACCGTGAAAAACATCGGCGACACATCGAAATCCACAGTTTCCATCAGCACGTACATCATTCCACTGGTGTAGGAATGACATAATGATTCCTGGAATCCTATCCGCATATGGAAAGTCGCCTACGTCAGCCCGCCCAGTCACTACAATATCAACAAAAAATACAGTTACATATAATAACAAAAGATACATTTTTACTGAAATAAATAACAAAATTATAATAACAATAAATATAGGGATGGTATACCTGATCCTCCCCTCACAGACAAAGAACCAGAAGATCGACCACGACCTTTGCTTCCACTACCGGAAGAACGACCACGACCTCTACTCCCACTACCTGAAGATCGACCACTACCTCGTTCTGCATACTCAAACGCACTAGGGTCCCGTCGTGTCGACTTTTCCCTTGGTCGACTTCGTAGCTTTGTTTTTTCTGCAGGCTCTCTCAAATTCGCATGTTCGGGGTGTAGCTGCTCGAATAAAACCTGAGAGGCAGATCGAATTACGGTGGGGTCACTTCCTGCAATCTCATCAACCAGGCTGCGAAAATGTTCGACGTCTTGAGCTGCCTGAGACACAAACTCTGTGTTCCCGGCTCCTTCCCCAATGACAAGTGTCCTCCAGAACGAATGAATCTGCTCTAAGTAAATTCCGTTGTCTGATTCAAGACATCCGCGGATGGTACATGCGCAAGGTATCCCATGAGAAGTCAGAAAAGCGCACTCACAACGATATTCAACTTCATCATCTAACTGTTGCATTCTTTTCACCTCCTGACTCAGCAATTGCAAGCAGTGATGCGAAACTCGACCATTTATGTGACGATATAGAGCATGTCCGAAATTAGTCAAATTTCGCCGTCTCGAGTCTTCAAGAGCGTTTCGAATATTCGTCAGCTGCATTTCAATAGCTGCGTTGACGCGCTCGAAAAGAGTGTCCAGAGCTGCAGTCGATGTAGAAATCCACTCTTTTAGAGCCGAATGAGCACTTTCGACCCTACAATTCGTGGTGTTCCCAAAATGAAGGACTTTGTTCGTCCAATTCAGCACAAACTTTTCTTTATGCACCAACCACGTGGTGTCCAGATACTCCGTGATAGTCGGCCACGATCTATACAAATCTTTCAGAGCATACACAACTCTATCATACTCGGCTTCTGAAGTAGAAATCATGATTTTCCTCCATCTTCCACGCCTCAAAGTCTCTGCCATCTGCTTATTTTTGCCGAATACGTGGTATGCGTAGTTCAATACGTCTTTGTTGATGTGCCATGTGCAGAGTAAATGAGCAGAGTCAGGAAATACCTCTCTCACTGGTCGCATAAGGCCTAACTCCCGGTCTGTTATTATTGCAGTCAGGCTGACAATCCCCAATAACAGATCTCGCAACTTCTCCATCACCCACAGATAACTGGAGTAAGTTTCATCCATCAAAATCGCATATCCAATAAGAAAATTCATGTTTGTTGGTGTGACCCCAATCATTTTGAACAAAGACATCTTATACTTGTTCGTCTTGTAAGTCGAATCCATGCAGATAACGAAAGGATATGTCCGCAACAACTGGACTGACGTCGGATGTGCCAAAAAAGCGTGAGTGACGACATCAGTTTCTGGATCCGCCATAATCCAATGTAAGTACTCACACTGCACTGCTTGATAGAGAAACTGCTGGACGGGATTCCAGTCTTCAGATTTTGTCCTCCTCATGTAATCTCTGAAATTATAAATATGCCTTTGATTTGGATTGTCCTCCGGGAAATTTTTTTTTACTGCCTTCAAGATGTTCCGTGGTTTTGCTTGCGCCTCAGTCAAATCACGAACAATCTTCTTCGCCCCAGAATTTAGACCACTAATTTGACGATGACCCTCTTGATAAACTGCCAGTCTGTGGTTGTGATGTCCGTGAGCACTATTAAAAACCACAACCCATCCATCACGATCTCGTCGCTCCACCACTTTTATTAAGAAACGGCAACCGCAACCCTTTCTTTTGGTGTTTCTTCGAAGTGCAGTATCCATATCCCGAGACTCCATTTGATTTCGCCGGTCGCATCTCAAATAACAATCCATCCGACTATCTGATCTTGTTTTGTACGACGACACGACCAAAAAAAACCCAGCTCCGATAGCTACTTGTTTGGCCCATTTACATGCTTCATCGATTGTTTCAAATATTTGTGTAGTTTGAAATAACTCACTGTAATCCACTCCATCACCACCGAAATCTTCCAACGGAACCTACAAAAAAAATTGAAATTAAAAAAATCAAAAAAAATTCGGGCGTCTGTATTAAACGCCTACCCCATGGGAGGGGCGTCTGAGTTAAACGCCCTTCCCAAGGGTGAGGCGTCTGAGTAGGACGCCTGACCCTAGGGAAGGGCGTCTACTACAGACGCCTTACCCAAGGGGAGGACGTCTACATAAGACGCCTCTCCCATTGCGTAGGCGTCTGCGTTAGACGCCTCGGCCAAGGGGAGGACGTCCTACGCAGACGCCCTCACCTTGGGGGAGGCGTCTAATGCAGACGCCCGACCCAAAATTTGCCCCGCGCCAAACTTACCTCACCGGATGCATCACCCTCGCCAGACATTTTCGTGGTGTTTTTACTGATAAATTATGAATATACAAGACCGTAGGCCTAATTTATAGACACGGGACGATATGGGTATTAAATATATTGTTAAGGACAATTTGGTAATTTTAAAGGACGATTTAAGTAGTTTTGGGACGACGTTTGGTAGTTCCAAAGAAAAAAATACTCGTTGCAAAATATCCAATACTTCCGGCGGGAATCCCGAATCACACAAACACACATGGTCACCAATCGTCCTCCGATTCCCCCAATCCTCCAAAAGATAAACCCACATTCACTTGGCGGAGCCTTTTCCTCCTCTCCCTTGAAACCTTTCCTTCCGAAACCCTAGATTCCCACCAATGGCGATGCTGAGCCCACGGCTGCAGCAACCCCTGCCGTGCTGCGGCGCCGGGAGGCCACGGTGGCGTTTTCACCGGAGCATCCATTGCTCCGCCGTCGCCGCGTCGCCGGCGGCCAGCGTCTCGAGGATCCGGTGGGGGGCGAGTAAGTTGCAGGGGCTGAGGGCTGAGATGGAGGATGAGGTCGTCGTTCGGTCCGATGGACTCGGGGAGTTTGCGTTTGCTGCTGTGTTCGACGGACATGCTGGATTTTCGTCGGTTGAGTTTCTCAGGTGGATCGGGTGGACGTGTTCGGTTTCCATTGTTCTTTTGTCGCCTTTTGGAGTTGGTATTTACTACAATATACTTCCTGATTTTGCTTGGTTTTGGTTAGGTGTGAATCGTTTTGAATACTAATTTTCAACAAGAGGCGAACTCTCTATTTGTGGTCAATAATGGGAATTACGAGTAGTCTGAAATTTTGTTAGTATGTTATGTTTGGTAAGTGAGAGTGGAACCGATTTGGATGGAATTTACTGGATATAGAAGTTGCTATAAAGAACGAAATATTTACATAATTTTCGTTGATGTTACGAGTTATTAAAGTTTTTAAACGGCGTCACTTTAGCGTCTGTTAACATTTGCAAATCATTATTTTAGGAAACATTTTTAGCTGAGTTTGACTTCATCATGCATTTAGTGTCCAAGTCAAGTTTTTGGTAGGAGATAAAGTTAAATAAGAGTTTTCTTTCTGATATATATAGATATATATAGTTATAGTTATCTAGATTTACCAACTGGTAACTGTTTAATAGGATTGTTGGAGAACATGTCTTGTATATTTAACTGAAGTTGGTCATTCCTGTGTGATGATTGTTCCATTCGAACCATTCCTCCATTGGAATTACCCTTGCTTTGTACAACTTGTATAATACAAGGGATTCCTCTTTGACGAACACTAAGAGAATAGATTATATTATGGAAATCCTGCTCCATTCTACCTCTAGGGGTTTTCAGGGACAATATTCAATACACACATCTTCAATATCTGATTTTTCGGTGAATTTATGGAATTGACTAATTTGGATGGGGTGTTAGGAGGGACCCTGAAGTGACTATTGGTACATATTGGGTTGTCAACTGTGTTATGCAGTTGGTGCTAAAATTTGTCTTTGCTCCACTTCCAGGGATGAACTGTATAAAGAGTGTTTTACTGCTTTGCAAGGTGGATTGCTACTTGCGAGCAGAAATTTTAGTGCTATAAGAGATACAATGTTACAAGTTTTCGAAAGCATAGATTCAAAACTTTTACTTAGGTAAGCTTAACATTTTCAAGAATACACTCCCTTTACCTTCTTGTTGGAATGGTATACATACATACACAAACACACGCATTAACAGTTCACTGTATTTTGCAGGCTTGAAAATGATGGGCAGGAAGATGAATCAGGGTCAACTGCTACTGTTATGTTTCTGCATAACGATGTTCTCATCATTGCACATGTTGGGGATTCATGTGTGGTACTGTTGTTATCTTATGTGCACAGCATGTGGCATTTTTTAATAAATTCTCACGCAATAAATAGGTCCAATTGTTATCAAGACATGGCTTCTTTTATCATAATCTCTTTTTCTTTGGCTCTTTGATAATGTATTAGTTCAAGAAATGTACCCTGAATTGAACAAGGAAGAAGGCTAAGTTTTTCAAATATGCCACCAGAAAACTCTAATGGACCATAATGATGGCCTAACAGAAGGGTTGTTATAATTTGACTGTTGAAGGAAGAAGTTGACGCTTTGCAAAGTTTAGGAGGCACCTTAATCTTGGTCATAATGGAGGGGCTACCCAACTTTATACAAAAAGAGAGAGGGCACATACATTTTATGTAGATAATACAATAGATATAACAAAAATATGGAGAGGGAAAATGACAAATGAGTAGCATTCACAGACTTTAATGCGTATTAGTTGAAGAAGTGCAGCCACTAAAGTCTGCTCCTGCAATATAGGTAATATCTCGCCGTGGAAAAGCAGAATCCTTGACGAATCCACACAGACCGTATGGAAACAATATGGTTTCTCTACAAGAAGTGAAGCGAATAAGAGCAGCAGGTGGATGGGTGTGTTCTTATTCTTGTTTTAAATATTTCTGTCCACTTAATCTTAGTGTCATAATAAAATATATGTTTCCTTTTTGTCATTATTGATATTACGTTTTTCATGCCCTCTTGCAACATGAAGATTAGTGATGGACGAATTTGTGGAGACATTTCGGTATCTCGTGCCTTTGGAGACATCCGGTTTAAGAAAAACAAGAACCAGTGTGTCTCTTTTACATTTTCACTCTATTAGTTCATGAAACTTGAATTGTTTCAGTGATACATTAAAAGTAACCACCTGTTTGTTTTTCATTTTAACAGGTTGCTGGAAAGAGGAGTTGCAGAGGGGAGATGGACAGAGAAATTCATCTCCCGGTATATAGCTGATTCACTAATGTTTTCTATCAATATTGTACCTGAATTCAACTAAACAAGGGGAAAAACCTAACATCAATCTCACTTCCTCTTTTTCTCTAACATGTACTTGACATGCAAGAACTACACAAAGTCACAAACCATTAGATAAATTGTTGCCTTACTAGTCGTCCTGGTATTTAAGCATGTCAAGAACTGCAGAAAGTCGCTAGTAACAGAAACAAATAGTACAGCATGTGATTACAGTGTTATTTTATCTCATTTTTATTACATGCAATGCTCTGTTACTTTTCATTTTCCAAAAATACAACAAGCTTCCCTCTGGAAATAAAGAAACAGAAGTTCCAGTAAGAAACATAAATTGTTTTCTGTACTGCAAGTTATTTTCTATAATGATTCATTATTGTCAAAGAAATATTGTAAACATGTTGCATACTAGGCTTTTTTTTTTCCTGCTGGAAGTGACCACTAAGAATACTTGTCTGCAAAACAGCATAAAGTTAGGATTAGGTTCAATGTATCTTTCTTCCTTGCCCTTACACTCTTATTTGGAAATTTTAAGCCCATTCTCGAGCTACACTTGATCATAACAATTGATCTTAAGCTGTAATACATAGTAAACCTGGAAAAACTGATGAATTAGGGGAAACATCCTGGTGTTATAGTAAGCAGTAATGCATGCTTGAAAAATATGCCACGATTTTATGGAAAGTGAGCTCTCAGATTCAAGATCACGAGTCTTCTAGATCATAGCAACACTATCCAATACACACATGATACATTGATACTGGTAGTAGTTTTGGGCTTTAGCAAATCAAAATTCCTTTGCAAGAACAAGAACCTGATATTGAATTTGCTTTCATTTTTTGAAGTATACAATTCAAAGGGGATTTGGTCGTTGCTACCCCAAATATCTATAAAGAAGATCTTGGATCTGATGTGGAATTCATAATATTAGCTTCAGATGGTTTGTGGGATTACATGAAGAGGTAGTATAACACAATTTACTTTTATTTCATATGACGGAATGTATATCTATTTCTTCCGCAAGATAACAGTGGTCACTAGCCTCAATCTTTTCTGGTTCAGAAATGATGCAGTAAACTTTGTGAGGAACGAACTTCGCCAACATGGCGATGCTCAGGTGCATAATTATCTTTTAAGTTTTAACCTTTGATACCGCTCTCAGTATTGTACATCTTTCTGAAACGTCTTAATTCCGATCCCAGATGGCTTGTGAAGCACTGGCACAGGCAGCTATGGTACCTACAATTCAAGCCTTCTTTGAATTTCATCAGCACCTTTGCCTTTTTGTGCTAACAGTTGGATTTTCTTCCCAGAATCTACGCTCACAAGATAACATCAGCATTGTCATTGCTGACCTTGGGTATGTGCTCTTAAAGATTTCTAGAGTGTCTATCTTCGTACTTAAGCTTGAAATTTACAATTATAAATTATCGTCATTATAAATGAAATGTTGGAGATCTTGCATATGACTATATGAGACTGCAAATTTGTGCATTTAATAAACTTTTGTTTCTGGCATGAAATTGGCAAAAATATATCCGAAAGGAAGAGTTAATTTGCAAACCATATGGAAATGACATGTTTATGCAAATAAGGGAAGCATAGAACATGTAATTTCCAAATATTGAATCTTATATCTCATAATTTGAATGCAGTTTGCAATTTACAAATGACTCACTAAAACACATTTACTTGGTTCCCCGTTTATAGTTTTTGGTGAACTTTAAGGTATAAAGTGTTGTCTGAGTAGGAGATTGATATTTTTTAGTTCGCCATGCTGAGTTGATCAAGTGAAATGTTGTTTATAACTTTCATACAAATGACTTTGAAACTCACCATGGCTGTGAATTGTGCCAGAAGGACGGATTGGAAGAACTTACCGGTGCAACGGCCAAACTTTGTTTTTGAACTGGGCCAAGCTTTTGCAACCATTGGTATCGTGTCCATTGGAATCTGGGTGTCATCTTTGCTTTCGGTATGATTTGAAAGTCCCTTCAAACTTGTAAATAGATTGTGATAATTATATTGTTTTAAGTTTGTATTTCTACTGTGCAGTTTTTTAGATGTTTCTAGGCTTCTAGCTGTGTTTAGTATGTTGTATAGTTCGTATTAGTAGGATGCCAAAAGCTATAGTTGACGAAGCGACAACGGAATCGTTCTAGTATGACCAATAGCATTTTTTAAAAAAACTTTGTTTGCCAATTGCATTTTCCTTAGGGTTTCGATGTAAGGAGTATACTCCTCAACGACCAAGTAAATTTATTCTCACCTGTAGACATAATTATACTTTTAAATGTGAAACCTTTATTGTTTAGGAAATTAGTTTTACTTGTGCCATGTGATGTTTGTATATGAAATATAAACGAGTCCTAACAAGTAACAAGCATCATTCTGGTCCAACGTTCTCTTTAGCCGTGGAAATATATAGCCATCTTAAGTTTGGTAAAGCAGGTCTGCTCAACAAACAAATTCAAACATTCAACGGCTAGTCCCAATATGATTTTGTCCTTGCCCAAAAGTTAAAATTGTCGAGGATTACTTTTATATCCTGCATTTAACTTGGATTGCACTTCAGGATAGGGATTTGGAAGTGTCATCTGTATATGACATTTTCACTTCAATTTACCCAAATGAGATATATTTAAATCATTTTGTTTACTAATATTGTATCTGTAAATATAGTCATCTGGAAGTTCTTTCAAATTTACAAATGACTTATCCAATGCAACTTAAAAGAACAAAAGACTTAATTGGATGATAATATTTAATGCAGTGGTGGGTTTTCCTACTAAATCGATTCAGCTGTTGGGGGAAATGGATTTTATTATTTAAGGTGTGAAATTCGATTGGTTTATCACCTCAACTAAGAACTTAAGTGAAGGGTAGTGAATCCAACTCTATTATTAGAGTGTTGTACACTTTTCATGTTTAACAATATGAGACTATTTTCCCAACATAAATGTGTTAGTTAAACTTTAGAGTCATTTTAAGTTTGGTTTGATAAGCAATGTGATACAATCAGTTCTCCACATTACTCACATAAGTCTCTCAATCACTAAGATTTTTTCATTAATCATCAAGAAATTTCTCTCACCAAACAATCATATTTGGTGGCTAATCCTACCCAAGTGGAGGATCCAACTCAAAGCTTGGGTGGTGGCCAAAAGGCCAAATCCTAGATGGGTTCCCTCTTCTCCAAGCTTGCCTCCAAGCTTATGACCTCTCTTTTTGGACTAAGAACACAAGGGTTATAACTCCCCTTTTATACAAGCCTCAAAAAAGGGTAAAATTGTCCAAATTAGCCAACAGAATCGCCCAGAAACGGTTGATCATTCACCCTGAACGGTCTAACGAATATGTTAAAAAACTCTGGATCCAAACTGCACCAGACGGTTGATCGAAATTCCAGAACGGTTGACCGAAAATGCATGGCAGACTCTGGGTTCAGAACTGCACAAAAACGGTCAGACGGAATTCTGAAACGGTCGACCATTTTTGGTAGACCAGAAATGGACATCTCTGGACAACAACACTTTTTGGGCTCGATTCTCTATCCGTTTTCACCGCTGACTTAGCAATTGCTTCCTTGACGCAACCTTGCATCTAACATTACTCTTACCTTTTGTTTTAGCCTCCAAATTTTGTCGGAATTGGAGACAATTCCAACATGGAAAACCAGCTGTACCGTGGAAGTAATGATTTATCATGATCAATTCACATTTCTATCTGATTATGGATCTGATCTGCTCTTTTTGACTTGTAAGAAAAAAATATGCCAAACTAAAGATTTCCAATTGAAAATATATTATTGGATGTGCAGTGAAGCACATTCACTAGCCAAAAGTGGGCGACACTTTTGGGACCAAATCAATTTCAATAATCTACTTTCAGTTTTCTTACTTCTTGTCCAATATCATCCTTCCTGTCATTGTCCATTTTTCTAATGGGCATGATGTGAGTCTGCATCTTTCCAGTGGCACCAGAGACCAATCTCTGTCTCTGGACTGATTGATCTTGTAGATTATTTATTATTTGGATAAGACTTTCATGCTTTCCCTCCTCTAGGAAGGAACCCAAAAGATTCCTCCCCTTGATAGCAATTAGAGAGCACCAATAGAATAACTCCATGTAGAAACACGTAGTATGGATGTAGAAGAGCTGGATTACCTTTTTCTGATGATTGTTATCAAACCTTAAGTGGTTGGGGCACGTTGCATGATCAGCTGAGCTGAGGATGTTGGTTCTACCATATCAGAATTCCCCCCCGAAGAAAACACCATTATGTACACAATTTGGATGAACTTGAAATCTGAGACGTTAAATGTGATGCCTTTTTATCCATATATAAAGATGAGGAATGTGATCTTATTATATACTTCCAGTACATGATGGTAGCCTAGCACAGCTATTGTACTTCAACACTAAAAGTACAACCTGGCCTTTATTAAGAACTATTCGTTGTAGTTGACGTAATGGACTACATACTGAACTGCATCTATATGAACATTAGAAAACCTCCGTAGTAACTGTGGTGCCTCACGAACAAAAAGATGAAAAAAATGGTGGTATATATGGCCCGATGTCCACTGAGTTATAGGTGTAATTGCAGAGATGGATGTCAGTCTGCATGATAATTTTCTTTTTTTATCTAGGTATACTGAGGAGCTCAGGAACCGCGTAGCATTTTCTTAAGGACTCCTGCCACCAATCCCTGGCCTTCCTTTCCTTGGGTCATGCCTTGAGTTAGCCCCTCCATAGTCGTAATCTAGTGTAATTTGCCGCAAGATCTTCCTAGAGTCGTGGTTCACCTGCAGTTAATGTAAAAAAGCATGTCATTATATAGGTATTGGAATTTGAACTGTTGGGATTAAGTTTGCCCAGATTATTTGGTTTTAGCTCTTTTTTCCCCACATTTTCATTTGGTTGTACAATCAAGCTGGTTTTTCTCTTTGTTTCTGATATGCGCTTTATTTAATAAGTTATGCAATTTTTAATGCAATTTAAATATGTATTGTTTGAGGTCACACATTATACTAGCATATAAAATATCAAATTTGTGTTCTTCCATCTCATAAGGTTTCCTTCCGAGTACTTTTATCTTCAGCTCTTCATCACAGTTGTAGGTCAGCCCTCATGCTAATGATTTTTGGACACTTCTTGCACTTTGTACAAATTCTATGTAAGTTAAAATTTGTTTGTTTCAACTTTCAAGCATTCAATTCACATTTCTGTCATGTCTATGTGCAAATATATACATCATAAATAGGACTAAATTTTCTAATGACTTTGTAGTAACCTAATAATAGTATTTCACAACTACGGTTGTCATCAAGCACATTCCGAATTTGTTGTGCATAAAACTCTAAACAGCATAAAATGACACTCTCTTTTGTCAGTTTTCTTATGATGCCCAGAAAAAGGTTAAAAAGATTACCTTAGAAGTTAAGCTCTTGGTCTCAACTGTATTAGTGAAGTTTGCAGCCTCACCTGAAAATTAGAACAAGTAGCTCCTAGCTTGAAAACAAAGAAACCCCACATAAAGATGAAACTTAAAAGGTAAGAAAAACTTCATACCTGATGATGACTGGAAGATGAGGATGATAAGCAGGAATGTTTTAATCCTCAGCATGATTATTAAGTCAGCTTTATTTCTGCTCTCTTTTGTTCTTCCTGCTATGATTGTTCCTGGTGCTTATGGCTGGATTTAGGAGGTGAGGAGGCCTTTTTATGGGCAAATGTTGATAGGCATGAAGGCTGGGGTTAGAAAAGCTTTTCACATTAGACTATTGGACCACTACAATTGATGTTTGTTTCAGTAAACTGATTATGAAATCCATTAACCTCGTTAGGTCAACTGCATTTACCTCAAAAGGACTGCATCCTTTTTCTGCACCATAATATGCCAGCTCTCTTTTAACTATTTATGCGTATCGCACTTGTGAGCTATAGTTCTTATAGAAGGGTCCATGCATAAGAAAAACTTTACTCAGATAGTATAGTTGCCATTTCATAGTTTATGTACTCATTCAAAAAATTGTATGACCTTTACTTGAAAATTGTGGATTATTCAGTAAGAACGCCATAGGTGAGAGTGTGAGACCATAAGTCCACAGGTTCAAATCTACCCAGAGACGTACCAACATATCATGCCCTGTCATGCGTTATCTTGCTAGTGGAATTGGAGGGAAATAAAAGTTAGTGGGAAAGAAAGAAAGATAGAATGTCACGTTACACCACCTGCAATGTGAAATTTGATACACATTATAAGAATCCCCTAGTTCAGACCCAACAGAACATGAGAGATTTCTGTTTTTTTATAATATATATAGTTTCACACAAGCCTTGTTTCAACTTTGAGATTTTTTTAATTGAAAATGAAAATTCTCAAGAGGTGTGAAAAACTGTTGGTTAAAGGCAATAAAAATCTTTATCCACTTAAATTGAGTGGATTCCACTGCTGACAGTCACCACATTAAGAGGTTGGTGTTTGAGGTTTAGGTCCATCTCTACTCTTTTGTATAGAGACTAGGTTGTTGTATTAAGATATTCTAATTGAATTCATGACTTCATATTTATTTATTTGGATGCAATATATTGTGGTTTTTAATAGATTTTGCTGATCTAATAAAACATTCAGGCATACTAATTACTTTTTGAAATTTCACTAGGACTCATGACAACTTAAGTTGATGGATCAAATGCTAATTATCTCCAAAAGTTGGCATCTTCTTACATAAAAGTATCTAATATAATCATTCTTAGAAAAGCTCCTTCACAAATATGTTGCAGTTTTTGTAGGAACTAAGGTACCACTTAGATTGGGGTTTGGGGGTAATTGAGCATAGTATTTAATATCAGAAAATAAGATTATACTAAACAAAAGTTTTACCATTTTGATATTTACTTTCTTGCTTTCCTCAATCCAAGTGATGTCTAGAGTCTAGAGGTAAAAAACCATGGGGAAGAACTGAAGAAGTCTCCAAAAGAAAGGTGATGATGGCGCACCAAACCCTATATGGGCTATGGCACTGCACATCCCCAATCCTGTAGTGGTGGTCTCTGTTGTGCGCACATCTTTCATCTTTCTACAGCTCTTTGTGACTAGTGTGCACACATCTATATAATCTTTATGTCTTCTATGACGTGCAACCAAAAGCAGATGTCTTTATCTAACTGTGGTTGCATGATTTGCTCTTAATCTCATTTGTTTGACTTAAACACGCAACCCATCTATTTGTTTTAAGGAGGCTTTGGTTTAAAATTATTCAATCTCATGATATGGCATTATTTGCCAACGTCAGAGTCATGCCTATATATTATCCCATTGACATTATGTTATGCCTTTTTTCGCTACATTTTGACTTCAAAACACCGACCTATTTATTTGTTCCGGAATGCTTTAGAATAAAGGCGTGTCATATCATGATTTTATATTATGGGTAGAAAATTAGAAATCATGTTTTCCACTATAATTTATTGTGGGTACGTAGGTCTGGACTGACTTCCAGTTTATGATTTTGTTTTCCTGGATGGCTTTCTTTTATGAAAGTCAAAGTGATTGCGTTGCTAAGTTTACTTGTATTTGTGGTGATTGAGAACTGTGTTAGTAACAGGAAAGGGGGAAAATTTGAAAGTAGAAGAACGACCAAGAAGTGATGTTAGGATTTTTAACCTGTATTTAAGAAACTGAAATTTGCTCTATAGAAAATGGTGAAACCATTAGTTGAACGGTCGTACTTGCATTCCTTTGGGTGGGATTAAGCTCAATCGCGGCATGACTTTCTGTTATTTTTTAGTTTCTGTTCGACAAATGCCTGCCTCTGTTTCTGTTTCTTTGTGAAACATTCTCAGAGCAACATAAATACATAATGCATGCCTATGTTGCTGGTTCTTTGTGAATTTTCCTCAAAAGGCCAAGTTTTTTACTTTTTTGAGAGCCCCATGCTAAGAGAAACATATGTCAGCAAATGATGATATGTTCCTCTCGTGCCCACTACCTCTATTACAAAGTTGAATTTTACAGGTACTGAATTCTACAAAAAGCAGCTGTAATTGAGATGTCATGATAACATCCCAATAAAAATTCGTTTACCTAAAAGCTGAACTCCACATGTTATTTCTCACTGTTTGGCTTCCCAAAACACACCCCAAAAGGGAAATGTCGTGGGTACATCATCCCACCCACAATGTTTGTGGTTGTGACGAACCAAGATGAAGATATGAGATCATTTGGATGCTAGAGAATCACCCATCATGGTATCAATGACCATAGTTGCCACTAGCTTCTGAAGTTGACTTTACAATGCACCCCCATTTTTTCTTTCAAATTTTGTGGCAATGGCAGTACAAGAGGTTTTGTACCCATCTCCACCAAATCCCCTCCCTTCGTGGGACTCACAGAACATGACTCAGAAACCCCACTATCAGTGCCAGCTTTTTAGTGCTTTGCTCTTCGGGGAAGCTTCCTTAGTTTGTTCCAATGTTTTTGGTGTGCCATTTTGGGTCGGAACAGGGAAAGATGATGAGAATATCCTGAATCAACGACGATATTATTTTCTTTTAGAAAGTGGTAGTTGCAGGTACGTATATCAAACAGAAATATTAGAATAAGAGCTAATTTCATTTTTCGGAGGTTTAATGTGAAGGTGAAATCAACGTAAGACTCATGTCAGTCATGGAAATGTGATCTTATGTTTCACAGGTTATACAGTTTGAAATTTTAGATGCACCCCATCAACGTTGTGTCTCATGTGTTGAACGGTCGAAGTTGCATTCCTTTGGGCGCTCGAGCACATAGAAGCAATACATCGATAATAAGAAAAAGAATAAGAAGACTGTCGCCTTTTCCCCCCTTCTTGTTCCGTACATTTTGAAAAAAAAGGCTTGTTGATCGATACTTTCATGTACCACGACAATCAACTATCAAAGTCAGCATTTGATCCTGAAAACTCTAAATATATAGACCCGTACATAACACCATGCCTAGTTTATATATATATATATATATATATATATATATATATATATATATATATATATAATCAAAAAAATAATCAAAAAAATTGTAAAAAATTCCTTTAGGAATTTTTTTCAAAATAATCAAAAAAAAATAAAAAATTGTAAAAATATGTACTACAGAAACTTATTTGGCAAAATATGCACATTGAAAAACGACACCTGAGATACCGTTTTCACTAAGTAAAAACGGTATCTCGAATGTCGATTTTTAACCAAGTAAAAAACGACACTACTAGTGTCATTTTTCACCCGAGGTAAAAATGATACTAGTAGTGTCGTTTTTACCCTATAGAAAACGGCCCCAGTAATTTTACTTGCTTAGAAAACGGTACTACGGGTGTCGTTTTTATGCTATATAAAAACGGCATCCGAGATGCCGTTTTTAGCTAGGGTTTAAGTGGCCTGGCCAACCACCATCTCTCACTCCCCATTTCATTCTTTCACTTCCAAAATTTCCCCCACTCCCCATTAGTCTCTCTCTCTGACGACCAATAGTGTTGAGGTTAGATTTTTATTTTGTTTTTGTTTTTTTTATTTTGACATGAAATACAATGCATGTATAGTTAATGTATTTGTTTTTATGTTTATGTATGTATGAAATGTAGATTTTCTACACTCGAAGTAATGAGCTTCGGTACCGGATTGGCTATGGTTTTTTTCGATGGAATTCTTACATTCGTAGATGATGTACCAGAATATGAAGGTGGTAACAGACGAATGCTTAATGTTAACACACAAGTGCGATATGATGATCTCTGTGAATCCGTTTGTCAAGTTTGTGGTTTCCAAGAAGGAGAGTTTGATCTAAAGTTAACATGCAAATGACCACCGTATGAAAAGTATACATATGCTCAAGTTTTTGATGATCAGAGCACGACTACAATGCTATCTCTATTTAACTTCATGAATACGATTGTATTGTTTGTTGAGAAACAACCCAAGCCCTATACTACCGTCCACCACAGTCAGTTGAATGAGGATTATCAACAAATGACACAAACATATAGCCAATATGAAGCAGGTCTTTCTTCGGCAGTTCCTTAGTCCTATTTTGGATCGTATGAGCACACACCAATGAATATTGGTAATTATGAAGCAGACGTAGTTCAATCACATTCTCAAGGAAGATGAGACAGATGATGATGGTGCAGATGGTCAGATGGATGGTGATGAAATAGACATTGTTGATGTAGATTCAACCCCACTTTCTGAGCTGCAGAACATGTTTCATCATATGGCAGACGTTGTGAATCAAGAACCTGATAGCTACGTACATGAAGCCATCGTTAGTAATGAATTGCCACCATTACCCGTACTACCAGATTTGAGGCATTTACCAGACAGAGCCTGACGAGAACTGGATTGAAGATTTAGTGATTGGAAATGTCGATGAGCGTATTGCTGCGTACATTGAATACGATAACTTGGAAGATGGACGGAGTTATTGGTTGCATAGGATTTTCTCAACAAAAAAAGATTTGCTGCATCAGTTGAAGGAATGACATTTGCGAAAAAATGTCCAATTCAAAGTGTTAACGTCTGGGCCAAAAAGATTTTCAGCTGGTTGTTTGAAAAAAGAGTGTGAATGGAAGATACATGTCTCTTACAGTCAGAGCAAAGAATGTTTTCAAGTTAAGAAGTACAAGTCTAAACACACCTGTAGTAACGAGGGACTTTTGCATGACCACGTGCAATGTGACGCTGGTTTAATTTCTAACATGATTATTACCACCATTCGAACAAACATAACCATTACTCCTGCAGAAATTCAAGCTTTAGTGAAGACTCGTTACTACATAGATATCAAGTATGACAAAGCTTGGTACGCCCGCAAGAAAGCATTGGAAAAAGTATACGGAGTTGATGAAGCTTCTTATCGTAACTTAAGACGTTTTACGTCTAATATTTGCACCATCAATCCTGGCACCGTGGTCGAGATTCAGTCACAGAGGATAAGTCACAACATTGAGCAGTTTCAAAGAGTTTTTTGGTCATTCGCAGCCTCCATTGAAGGTTTTCAGTACTGTAGACCTGTGTTGAGCATTGATGAGACTCATTTGTTTGGGAAGTTTGAGGGGACTCTTTTAATTGCTATGGGTACGGACGCGAACTCTGGTTTGTTTCCTTTGGCGTTTGCTGTTGTTGAAAAAGAATCGGGCAGCTCATGACAGTGGTTCTTAAGTATTTTGGCAAGTAGAGTATGCACACGAGATAAATTGTGTATTATTAGTGACCGGTTTCCGGGTCTTACAAATATTGTGAAGAATTTTCCCCCCCAGTGTGAGGTCATGTTCACAGGTTCTGTCTGAGACATATGAGTGCAAATATGTCAAGAAATATGAAATTTCAAACAACTAAACCGTCAAATAAACTTGTTCATAATACATGACATATTGTTTAACAAATGAAATTGTTCTTAACCAAAATGTAGCTTAACGAAAATGTAATGACAACTAAGGTGGAGAAAAAACTTTAGTAGGAATTTTATTTCGTCCACCTTGTCGAGGGGTCTTCGAAGGGCGACGACGGTACACTTGAGTTATCACACCAGCATCGTCTTCAACAACCCCACCTCTTTCGACTTCAACACCTTGAAATCCTGAACCCTCGCCTACGTGAAATGAAGAACCCTTGCCTTGAAAGAACGTAGTACCGCACGATTCTTGAGTCAGAATCCCTCCATCGTTGGCAGACACTCCGGTGAAAATGAAATTGTCCTCCTCGTCAAGTGACACCTATTTCTGGGAGATTTTCTTCAGAATCTGTACGATGTGGTTGATGGCAAACATCTTCATATTCTGATAGTTTCAATGACGGATCTACTCTCTTAAAGCACGCCATCATTTCCTTGATCTTTTTCTTTAATTTCGCCGTTAATGACTGAGTGAGCCTATGTGAAGCATGCATCCCTTCAAGATGATAAATATCTTCATGTAAACTGTGTAACCCATGGAGCTGCCATAAAAACACATTTACGATTACAAAATGCAAATTAAAACATTAATCAAAATTATAATTTTCTGATTATTTCTTACCAAGTATCGATCTCTAGCAGCTGGAGGCCTATAATTCGGTAATTCAGCATTGTCAACTCTTCGGGTCAACCATCGAATCGTAATCTGCCAGTACCACTCCATGTAAATTCGTCTACAAGCAGCAAAATCTTCTGAGAGTGATGGTGCCTCGAACTGCACAAAATCTCGTCGACGTGACCAGGCTTGAATGTATAACTGTTGCTCTTGCAACCAGTTTACTCTTGGTTTCCCCTGAGCCTTCTTCATCTTGCACATCTCCATTATTTCTAGAATATGTTGCCGCAATCCAAACTGACGCATCACCCTGTCCGGCACGTGCATTGCGGCAACTCCGAAACAAACAATCCATGTTCTGCTCATCCAAACCTCATGTCCTTGGCGACAATCAACAGGTAACGCCATCAGATCTACTTCTTCGTATGGGTTCCAACAAACTTGACTTTCATCTTGAACGTCAAACTCATTTCTGTAAAATTCAATCTGAGCCGTCTTGACATTGTTCGCCCACGACCTAGGAGTCTGTCATCGAGAACCTTAAGGACACAATGGAAGTTGCACACCGGGAATTCTAGATGGTCGTCCGACATGAAGATGTTCCCAACACCATATCTGTAACAATGTAAGGAAACCAGCTAATTGTTTTCCTTTTTTCAGACATGCCTGATCCAAATATTGATACAAAACATTTAAGGATGCAACTCCCCAACTGTAGTTTCCACATTCAAATATGTTTTCCAGCAACAATAAATATCTCAGGTGGACTTTGTTTCCACTCTTATCGCCCACTATCCCGGATCCTAACTGAAACAAAATGTACGCTCTCGTGTGCTGCATAACCTGCTCATCTGTTGCATCTTGCTCAACAACCTGAAAATTTTGCTGCAACCACTGCAATGACACGTATCCACCTTTCACTGCAGTTCTCGCTTCTTCTTCTTCAACACCCAACAGATTCATGCAAACCAAAGTCCAATCGTGATCTAATGTTGCACACACTGCCAAACCGTCAACACGAAGACCACTAAGCATAGTTATGTCTTGTAGCGTGATGGTCATCTCCCCGTGTCTAAAATGGAAGGTGTGTGTCTCATGCCTCCACCTCTCCACAACAGCACGAATCAGATTCCAATCCAGTTGCAGTCATTGCAATCGAGACACAGTGCCAAATCCCGCAATCTCTAACAAATTCCACATCCTTTCATCTTGCACATTCCACGTGTTGAACTGAGTGGCGTGCTCGACGCATTTAATATCCATCAAAGGCTCCTGGAAATTAAATTTAATTATTTTACGTCAAATAAAAACCAATACCGATACACAAAAATTAAAATTTAAAATTCATAACACTTACATTTTCCAGAATCGAAGATGATCTATGATCTTTCTGTAGTACTAACACTGAAGGGTCAACATGATCGTGACAATCATGTGAAGTCTACGTTTGGGAAACTGTAAAACATAATTAACAAAAAATAATATTACATACTATTCAGTTCAAATAATACAATCTAAACAAATTCAATACATTATCCACAATAAATCTAATTTCAACAACTACAACATTGATTATTCAATTTAATTGGTTTAACACAAATCCAAACAATGTAAATTTATTAAATTTGGACTTTTGAGATTAATTGATCTATTAATCAAATCATCAAATCCGCACAAGATTATTAATCATAACAATATAACATCATCCACACAAGATTAATTAAACAAAATATGGTAAACTCAGCAACCAAATATCAATCAATCGAATCCATTTTAAATCAAACAATCCACACACATCCTAACTAAACCAATCAAATGTACATAAATACAAACTAATAAGGCAAAATCTTAACAAAAAATGATGTAAAAATACCTTAAATCGTAGGAGAGAGGGAGAAGAAGAAACACCAAATTTTTTGGGAAGATTGGAGAAAAGAGGGTCTTGGTGCCGTTTTTAACCCTAAGCTAAAAACGGCATCTCGGATGTCGTTTTTATATAGGGTAAAAACGGCACCCGTAGTGCCGTTTTCTAAGCAAGTAAAAAACGGCTCTACTGGTACCGTTTTTCACCTCGGGTGAAAAACGACACTAGTAGTACCGTTTTTTACTTGGTGAAAAAACGGCATTTGAGATACCGTTTTTACTTAATGAAAACGACATCTCAGGTGCCGTTTTTCAATGTGCATATTTTGCCAAATAAGTTTCTGAAGTGCATATTTTTACAATTTTTTTATTTTTTTGATTATTTTGAAAAAAAAATCCTATATATTATACTGGAATACCACAAGTTCGTACCATAGCATAACAACCAACCAACTTAGGTCTCAGACTACCAAACTTGGGTAAAGCTTAATCTGCTGCACATCCTCATCTTCAAATGTAATTACGTTAGAGCATCCTTAACAACCTACTTACATTAGAGCATTCTTAACAACTTACTGTAGCACGAGCGGACTGTAGCACACTTGACCACGTAGGTCGTCCGGGTGAGTGGGGTTTTGATTTTTTTTAATATAAAAATATGTTAACAATTATCTTAAAAAATTAGTTGAAATTGTTTTTTTAAAAAAAATATATGAAAATATATTTTTTATTTGTTTATATTTTTAACATATTTTAATATTACGGGTAAATGATGACATGAAAGGAAGAGAATGTAAGACGCTTGAGTTGTTTGTGGATGTGATTAAGAAAAATTTGGGAAGATTGATTTATGTTGACGTGTCAGAGAGAAACTGATGTATCTGTGAGAGAAAACATGACGTCCGAGAAGTACGTTATTATAGTGTTGAACTTCAAAGGAATCTCAAATTCGGTGCCCAAAAGAAAGGCAAATTGGTATATCCTAAAAAATGTAATTGTAATATCTGTGAGCCAACATTAATAGACAAGCCATACTGAATAAAACTTGCTGATTCCAAACGTTTCTGCTTGTAAAAGCAAGAACTGCCGCGTAACTGACAAGAAGCTTACTTATCCTTCCGTGGTGTAAGAAAGATCTGAAAATAAACCCTCGAGAAAATGTAAAAAAGAAGCATATTTTACATGAAATATCAAAAGGGGGAAAAATCATGCAGAAGCCAAACAATGGATGAATCTCCTTGTTTCCTTCCAAAGAAGAATAATATCTCATCAGCCAATGAACTAATTCACCACTTATGAAAATTGTCCTAACTGCCAAAGAATCAACTACCAAAACAATAACAAACTCGTGCAATATAATGCTAAAAATGAAGTCATGCAATATATATATGGGGGATGAACATAATTCAGCAGCCAACCATGAAGGACCGCAAATGTACATGTATGAGAAGATGCAATCAAGTAAATATGCCAACAGGCTGACAAATAAAAATGCATGACAGTTATGAATGCCCGAGATGAAATGGACTGAAGAGAGGACAAGAATGCAGGGCGGTCTGATTGATCGGTGACAAAGCCAAAGCTGAATATCAAAGAATCATACGATGGACCAATATGATAGAACACCACCAAGCATGACAACAGATACAGTTTTGTTGATGGACCCAGCAGAGTAAGCTTCAGATGAATGCAATATTGTCAATTTCAATGCGTGGGATGGCAAAAAGGAGTTAAGGATTAGATCAATTTTCTGTAATAAGGAATACGACTCCCTCTTGGCCTTCCTCAAGGGAGTTCTGACCTCCGTCACGATGTCCGCAAATGCTTCTCATCAGTTATCCTTAAGCCCATTCCTTTTTAAATTGAACCCAGTTCCAAATGGAGCCAATCCTAGAGTTAGAGAGACAGATGTGACCACTGACTGTCGAAAACTTCAGCAAAATTTAAGAACGACCAACATGCATGCAACCCAAGATACGACTCCAGCTACCCACCACATATGGACTCAGAACACCAGGATTGCATCAACCAGAAACAGCACGACTGATGGCTAACCTAGCCCAATCAGCAGACTCTTTAATCAAATGATCATCAGATGATAAGCATTCATTCAAGAAGTCTTTGCCTGATAAGGACTGATTTATCAAGGGACCAGCACTGCTTCCGAGTGTATCCGCCAAATCTCCAAGCACTCCAATTGCAGTCTTCATCACCACATCATCCCTGATGACAAAGACAACAGGAAACTAGTTAAACAAGACAATACCATGACAATAAATAAGCAAGATAAAGCAAGGGGAAGGGTATTTAAATGCTCACATGTCCTTTTCCATATACAAACTGTCAAGAAATTGCAAGATGTGGGTTGCAAATGGCACCAGACTTTGAGTTTTGGGAGAGCTTTTAAAACCTTGGAAAATCCCAGAGTAGGCTTCTAAAATCCCATTTCTTAGCAGATTAGCATACTCCACCACTTCATCGTCGGCCACAGAGGCCCGAACAGAAAGCTCTGCTGCACCCTGGAGCATCGGCATGGCATACATTAGGTATTTTTCAAAGTGTTCCCCGATGGCCAAGGCAACATCACCGAAGCATGAGAAAATTGGTGGCTTGACGGACCGATGCAACTGATTGCTGGAAAGATCCTTTAAAAGTTGGGTCATAATCCCATCACAGTAAGGAAGTATTTTACCTTCCAATGCCCTACACAAGTCCCCAACTACACCAACAGTAGTAGCACAGACTTGGTACTCCTCAAAATTCTGGAGACCCATCTCCAAATATGGATAAAATCCTGGCATATACTTTGCAAAATTGTCTCCGGTAGCATAGGCCAGTGCTCCAATAGCAAGCATTGCCTCTTCATGTACTGTTGCATTTCTGCATGCAAACACTCTTAAAAAAAGCTCCATCATCTGATCTGTGTATTGCAAAAAGAGGTACTTTGTTGGCTCAGAAGATCCCAGTTTTTGGATCATGACTTGCAAGCAACCACATAGGAGTCCCTGTAGTTCATTCTGCTTCTCTGTTTTCTGCGCTTCGATGGTCTTGTGAACCTCCAGCATCATCACTGGAACAAGCTGCATGACTGTTGGGGCTGTCTCGTTAGTTGAACATCTTACAACTTCATTCAAAGTCTCATAAGCTGCAGTCCTGAGACGTGATTCTCCAGCATCTTCTCTGTTGGTGACAGCCAAGAGAGTTTGAATGATATCCTGGAAGAAAGGTGATAAAGGCGAGGCAGAAGCAACATCCTCGTAACCTTGGGCAAGGAAATAGAGGGCGCCGCAGGCCTTTTCAGCCACATTAGGCACGTCCTTCATGCTCTGAAGCAGGACAGTAAGAATCTGCTGACAGTTTTTCTCAACTGTTGAGGCATGGAGAAACTCAAACATCCTACCAAGAGTCCAAGCAGTGGTATCCTTTACATGATTATTTGGATCCTTCATAAGTGCATTGAGCATGAAATTCAGAGCAACATTGACAATAGGTGTGAGCTTATCAGGTGACGGGCCCTCTAGAATGGAACCAAATGCATAGGTAGCAGCCTCCCTTTGTCTCCACTCAAGCTTGGCGATGTTCTCTTCAATGAAGGGCATCACAAGAGGAACAACGTCATCTCCCACAGTTTGAGCAACCAAACCTAGGCATGTTCCTCCAGCCATCGCAATATTCCAAGCTCCTTCATCCTGATCTTGATCATCATCTTGCTTAAGAAGTGTCTCCAACAACAGTGGGACAAGAAAAGAGAGTGCTTGCTTAATAAAATAAAAACAAGGTATGCTTGAGTCGGCTGTATAGTCAGCTCCATATTCATCCAAAATGTCAATCTCCTCATCACATATTGAGCTCCAAAACTCAATAGCTTGTAAAGCAACAGGCTCCTCATCCTCCCTAACTGCTTTTGCTGTAATATTAAATATGTCCTGCATATACTGTGAAAGTTTGTCATAGTAGGTGGAAGAAATTGCGACCAAACACTCAAATGCCGCCAACCGTAACTTAATCTCAGGTGACAAAGTGGCCTCACAAACCACTCTCATAATGTAGTCACGTTCTACATCATTTATGAAATTTGCCTCAGCAAATCCTAATGCGTTGTAGAGAGCTTGAGTGGCAGCAAGCCTGACATCAATATTTGCTTCAGATGCATTCATACCTTGGACAACAGCTGTAAGGATTTTATTTACTTGATCTTGATGAATGGCATCAGATGAAACTTCTTCACAAATATAACCAAGAGTTTCAAGGGCAGACTGTCTTATATGTGTCTGAAGGTGGTTAGTGTTCGATAATAGAGAGTCTATGAGTTCCGGCCATTGATTTTGAGGCAGCTCTATACCAGCAATCTTGGCAATGACTTGAGAAGCAGTAGATCGTGCATCAGGTATGGGCGATGGAAGGGTCTGCAACAAGCAACCTTTTACCTGAGCCTTCACAGCTAACTCTAGCGACAGCCATCTTTGTACAAGCTCAAATTTCCTATGTTGATCCTTCGCATCCAAGGTATTTTTAAGTATCAAACCAGCCAATTTACGGCTATCCATAGGCTTATCATTGTTGGCCAACTCTCCTGATAGAGATGCTAAGAATCCTGGGAAGTTCTGTTCCTGAAATTGTTTCAAATTTTCTTCGGCATGATTCCGTACCGCACCATCAACTGCTTGAGCATTCAGAAGAATCTGAGTAACTTCCATAGCCATTTTCTCTGACAAAACAATATTGACAGTTAATTACATGTTTAGAGCATTGTCGGATCTGATTCAGCAATGAACTGTTTGTGAGTTGCAAATACAACAGAAATAAAAATGTCTTACGTAGATTCAGAACCACAAAATAACTACCGGAAAAGTGGATAAAAATTTCGTACAAAATATCCACGATTACATTAAGACATAAATTCAATTATGTAATCCCCCGATTAGAATATGCATTAGGCAACGATTACTTAAAATACCTAGGCCATGCAATGTAATAGGATAATGCTGACGGAAATTGGAAAGAGCCAACAATTATATTCTGTTAGGCCTCAGATAAGAGAGAGAAAAACATAGAAAATAAAATTCCTGGATACATTTTTATACCTAAACTAAGGCAGAAAATAAACAATACCTGTTAAGATTTCCCAACAGAATCACGTAGATTAAAGAACAATTCTATTTTTTCTAACCCTAACACAATAATCCACAGATCTGGTTTTCATAGAAAGTAACGGATCTAGATTCTAATAACATTGTAATACTAACCAAGTAAAGTATAGACGCTGCTACTTTTCGATTCAAAATTTTCACAAATAATCCATAAAAAATCAACAACTAACAAAAAAGCACAAAAAAGCAAACTTTCACGACAAAACTTCCAACACAATCCACCAGTACTAATCCACGCCAAAATTCTCGACAATTCGCAGCGAAACCAAATTCACACTAATTGTAACCCCAAAACCAACTCAATCCTCCTCCAATCCAAACGAAAACCCCCATTAACAGACCCAAATCGAACCTTAGAAAAGGCAAAAGAAAATGCGCGATCGAGAAAACCTACGCGAATCAGATAAGAGTTGGGCCGGGGCGATCACACGGCGAGGACTGAGTAGGGGAATTGGGGTCGCGGCGGGAGGAGGAAGAAACCCTAGAAAGATGGGTCGGGCATAGAGTACAAGCAGTGCTGTCTGGAAATGTGAATTTCGATGCCTTTTTTTTCCATAAAAGATGCCTATTTTTAATTTATTAGCGTGATCTAAAATTCTAAACAGTGTTTAAGGTAACCAATTTTTTTGGTATCTCCAAAGAATCTCGACCGTCTATAATCAAAATACAATCTCCATCGTCCATCGGTACTCTATCGTTACGCATCCTCCCAAGTCCCAAGTCCCTCTCCTGCCAAAATACATCCATTCACTACCAACATTTTTTTGTAACCACCAGCCATGACGTCCCTTAAATGTTTTATAATCATAGACCATCGCCACATTTGTCCACAACTTTCACCGTTCTCCCAAAATCACTACTACCGAAAATACTCATCACCTTTCTCAGTCAAACTTTCATCGACCACCTACACACATCATCGTCAACTGAAACCGAACAACGACACATGTCGTCCGTCATCCACTAGCGTGGCCTATCGCATGTCGTCAATTGGTTTTAGACGTCATTGGTAATGCTCTCACTGGTGAGTTCAAGCTTATGAGTGTCCATTTGGTGGTTATATATTGTTGATTTTTCAGTGTTAATTTCTACAGGGATTTAGTGGGGGGTTCGGCCTATGTGAATTCAAGACACCCTAATGTACTTCCAACGCCAATACTTCCTAAGAGCACAAAGGAAGAGACTTCATCTTCCTTTACACATCTAACCATGCCCCAATATTTTCTTTTCCAATGTGTTGTTCCGTTCTTTAATTTTTTAGATGTTCTTCTTCCTGGGGGTATTGCTCACTTCCATTCTTTACAATTCCGAAAATGATGTGTAGTGCATGGGGGTTTCAAACAAGTATATATCTTTCATGCTTTTGCTTCACTATTTTATCTACATTTGCCTCTTCCTTCGCGTTGGTCATTGGATTTTCATTTCCTCTTTTTAATTTTTACTCATGTGCTTCATATTGGTTGTATTTTCCGATGTTACTAAGTGTTTGGTGAATTGCCTCAATGTCTATCATACGTGTCAGTGTTTGGCTTCTCAACGACATACCAACTGTTTATGTGAATTCATATTTGACACTTAATAACTTGGCATTGCAAGTGTCAGGTTATGTGAAAATTTTCATTTTCTACAGAATTCAGTGTCTCGGATGTCGAGTTCTATACACTAAAATTTAAAACCCGTCGTCATTAAGTATCCGTTGTGGTGGTAGCGAGTTTAGTTTGACAAATACTTCTTATGAAAGTTGAAAATGAGTTTAAAAAAAAAATCTTTAAAAAATCACTCATCTCTACCTTCTCTTTTTAAAATGACACATTGATATTTGCTTGAATCAACAAAATACTTAAGGTTGATTAAAGGGAGAAAGGATCGTGTTGTCAGTTTGTCCACATTGTACATGTATTTCATTTTACTACACACTTGAAATAATGAGAATCTTTTACAACAACAAAAATACCAAAGTAACTAACTTTTTCTAGGTTTGAAGCCACAATGTTCCTCTCTATCATTTTGAATCATATGTTCGTGTCATCTCATTTATATAAAATACATCAACTCTTCTCGTGAGTAAGTTTAAGAGAGTGTCATCATAATCTACTATATCGAAAAGTTAGCCTTTGAATTTTAAAATCTTCCAACAGTTTAGTAAAATCTCTCCGAAGCAGCATAAAGTAATGATAACTAGTCTTATAAATTACAACATTATTGGTATGTGAAAAAACATTGTTGATTAGAGGGAGATAATATGCTATGACGATTTGACCGACCCTTCTCCTGGTCTTTGACCTACTTAAATATAACGACTTACGCGTATACGAATAATCCATATTGGTACGTGAATAAACATTGAATTATTACTAGTTTAGATTAGCACATTGACAATAAGGGTTGTTCCAATATGTATAGTTACTTTAATATAACGAGTCATGCGTATACAAAAAATCGTCATACCATATTGGCATGTGAACAAACACCGAATTGTTACTTTGGTCTAACTAATTTTAGATTAGCATATTAACGCAAATGTAATATAATTTGCAGACAAAAAACTTCACAATCACACAAGTCAAAATCGCTCATTCGCTCACATGTGTGGAACATTTGAAGCGTGATAATGATTAATGAATGCGTAGACACCAACTCCACCTTGAAGAATGCACTTTTTTGGTCGACTCAACTCCCCTGGCTCCCAATGGGTTTGCGGACTATAGTGGAAAATGAAAAAGTCTTTATTTAACGGGAAGTTTAATTTAATTTCTCGAACTTACCTTTTAAGTTTATCTCTTATAAATGTCAACCTAGTCAAATTAAGATTCCCACTCTTAGTTAACCTAGTCAGTTTAATTACTATGAATATGTAATGTCAACCTAGTCAAATATATTTACAACTAAGTATAAAACAAAAACAAAAACTAATTAAAACAAAAAAAACAAACCAATAGGAAGGTCACGTACCCACCGACCGCCAGGTTCGCACTGCAGTCTGCCCCCATTGAGGTGGGTGCAGCAAAATGGCAACCTAAAGTTGCAAAACTGCGGACCTCTCTCTCACCTTCACTCTCCTAGAGTCATCTTAGAAAGTCAATCCTCACCGTTGATGCCTTGAGGGTCCTCAATCTCTCATTCAAATATTCAAACTCAAAAAGAAGTGTAAAGTCACCTCCAACTTCCCAACCAACGGCTATCTTGGGAGCAATCAAAAGAACCTGTCTTATTCCTTCTCCAACAACACCAACAAATCCATCAACCAATTCCCACATCTCATGGACAACTCACAAGCCGCCGCCTCGCCTTCTCCGGTCGCAACTCCCCCGCCCCAAACGAAACCCGCTCCACCTTACGTCGCGCGTGTCCTCGAAACAAACCCCAAATCCCCCATCTCTCCGTCCCCACTCCACCTCTCCATCCAAGACACCATCCCCCTTCGGGAGCTCCTCCGGCTCTCGCCCTCCCCTGTCCGGAGGCCCCGGTCCCGCCGCTTGCGTCTGGAGACGGATACCGAGAATGTGGACCCCGAGGGTCCCTATCCGGCTCCCAAGAGGAGAGGCCGGTCCCGGGGTGTTGGGTCCAATGTGGGGCTGATGGATTGCGCTGCGTCCCCCAGGAATGTGAGGCGGGGGAGGAGACCGGTGGAGAGAAAAGGCGGTGGGGATGAGACGGGTGTCGCTGAGGAGAGTGCGGAGAAGGTGAGGAAGAGTAGGAGGCGGAGTAAGCAAGCTAAGAAGGACAATTTCAGCTTATTACTTCCTGAGGAAAATAGCAACAGTGTCTTGATTCCACAAGTTGTGGTTGAGGAAATTAATCCGTCGCTGCCAAGTAATTTTTCACCCAGAAAAAGAACTCGAAATTTAGTAGATAATGCCTTTGGATTCGTTATCTCATGCTTTGGTGTAACCGTGTTTGACAAGTTTATAGATATTTATTTTAGATATATAAGAAGGTAATGAAGCAATCTTTTCGTAATTTCAGATCATTTTTATGTGAATTTAGAAGCTAAATTCTTAAAAATATATGACTTTAGGATGATAATCGAGCAGTCTAATCACCATGTAGTGTTTTTAGACTTAAGTTATGATTTGGGTAACTCTGATCTTGTTATTTCCAGCTATTTTTGGATCAAAACTATATTGTTTTAGGAAGATGTGGAGCAGACTTATCACCATGTATTGTTTTTAAACTGAAGTTATGATTTGTGTAGCTCTAATCTTCTTTTATCCAGCTAATTTTGGATTAGAAATATATGGTTTTAGGAAATATAGGGCAGTTTTTAAACTGAAGTTATGATTTGTGTAGCTCTGATCTTGTTGTTTCAGTCTTACCACCACCATGTAGTCTTTTTACACTGAAGTTTTGAGGTAGCTCTGATGTTGTTGTTTTCAGCTAATTTTGGATATATTGATGTTCAGGAGTTAGTTATAGTGGCAAGCAGACATGTCTGGAAGGTTTTTGGGGTCTTATATCAGAACTTGTGATGTGGAAGGATGTTGCCAAGTCAAGCCTGTGGTTTGGATTTGGAACTCTTTGCTTCTTGTCTTCATGTTTCTCAGCAACTTTCAGCTTCAAGTATGCATCTTTCCTTTTTATCTCCAACAAAAGATGTTATTTTTATTTGTGATATATATATCAATCAACATAACATTTTTTATTTGTGATTGTAGTATTATCTCCACAATTTCTCATGTGGGTCTGTTAATCTTGGCTGTGGCGTTCTTCCGTGATTCCTTCTTCAAGAGGTACTATTTTTAGCTTCACTCTATTATTACTTCTTCCTTTATTTCAGAAGAGAAAAGACCAGTGATGGATGTCAAATTTTTAGATGTGAACGGGAGCCCCAACTGCAGTTTCAGTTAAATGAAGATGACATACTCCGTGCAATTAAATACGTTCTTCCGATCACTAATGCTGCAATTTTGGTGTCTCGAGATGTTTTCTCTGGGGAGCCATCAATGACTCTCAAGGTATACTTGCCGATTTTCAATTTTTTTCCAGTCCTCATATAAGATTTCGGTTCGGTTTTAGACTTTTTGGTTGGGTATGCTGCACAGGTTGTACCCATTCTTCTGTTTACAGCTAAATATGGGCACTTGATAACGCTATGGAGGCTCTCTGCATGTGGTATGTGTGAATATGTCAACAGATATGATGATTCAATTGTATAATTGGTAAATTTCTTAATATTCTCTTGTGGAAATGCCATTGCAGTTTTCTTTCTCAGTTTCACATTACCTAAGTTCTGCTCATGTTACTCGGACCATATTCAGAAAATAGGTACTTCAAAATTGCTTATAATCACAAATTTGTTAACGAGACGTGTTATTCTCATATTATTACTGTATTGGATGGATCAGCTGTGGGTGCGAGTTCGCGACTCACTGAAGCATGGAGAGTTTGTCAGCACAAAAAAGTGGCAGCCTTTTCGATTGCGACAATGTTCTGGAACATGTTTGGTGTTAGAACTAGAGTCATGGCAGGTGAATTACTATGGCTTCAAAATTTTCTTTAACTTGAAGTCTAGTTCAGAATTCAAATGCTAAACCCGCCTTTTGTTTCGTTTCGCAGTGTTCATTGCAGTTGTGATAATCAGGTACCACCGGACTTATAAAGGTGAAGAAGAGACGGGCGGGGAAGATGTAGTAATGGAGTTGGTGGAAAACCAGGCATTGGTGATAGCTGAAGAGCCAAGCCAGAAATAGCCATAGTGTATATATGTCATGAAACCTTCTTTGTGTTGTCTGATAGCAGACTACTACCTAGTGGAGCATAAAGAGGAAGGTTTTTTACGACCACTTCTGCCATGTCCGTTGTAAATGAAGGGGTTAAGAGGAAGCTACTAATGGGAACTTCCCGTGCTTGATGATTCCATGAAAATCCTTTTTCCATATTGAAATAAGAAATGCTAGTAATTCTACAGTATCTGCCTGCTGGGTTGGTTGCATTTGTTGCACCCGATTCATACAACATGTCGGGGTTGGTTCACTTTTTGAGTATTTTTCTCTTTCATTCTGGGTCGCACTATGTTGACATCAAGAAGGCCTCATTCACAAGGATTAAGCTCAGAGGTATTCGACAAAAGATCAAACATAAATCCTGTAATCACCCATTAACGATGAAAAACAAGCTAAAGCTGAAAATACAAACACGTAATATTTTCATTTTTTCAACTGCTAACGCTGGAAGTTAATTTACGGAAAGAGCAGTATTTTACAGTCACAACAGGGATACAAGTGAACTTGAGAAACAATAATCAAATCACGTTGCATTTGAACAAACTGCTTCCTCAAAGTACATTTGCGACATAACACTTCCATGATCACTGCTTCAATACAAAATGCCAACCAAATTGCCCTCTGATCTTTGGACCCAATCGTTCCACATAACTTGTGTCTTTCTCTATCAGATCAGGAACAGGTCCCCAATAAAGAAAGGTATAGATACCTCTTATTGCTGGTCGTCAAATAGTGTGGAGAGAAGCAAGTTCTGCATAAATATTGCCCTAACGGAAGCTTGCTTCACCTTTTGCTCTCTTTCTTCACAACTCAGTGAAGGATCAAAGCTGAAAAACAAAGAAAAATGCATTATAGCATAGATATAGTCACCGTGTCAGCTGCTAACAAGCTACCAAACCAGTTCTGTCTTGCAGCATTACCTTGGTTTCCAAGTTTTCAGAAGTACGGCACTAGGTTTAGATGTCTCATCTGCAACGGGAATGGTAGTTTTTGGAGTCTCTTCTGCTTCAGAGGTGGGAACGTTTAAAACAAGTGATGAAAGTAATGAATCAGGAATGGCTGCAGGTATATCATTGTTGCTAGACCAAAAACCACCACTTGCTAAAAGAACCTGCAGGTGAGCCTCCCTGAGATCTCTGCTCAGCAAAGAAAGTGACTGGCTACTGGGATTAGCAAATCTTCGCAACCGCCGACGTCTTTGCAAGTAATCACTAGTTAAGGAAAATAAACTCATATGTTTTTTTAAATAAAAAATAAACCGATCTTTGCAAGTAATCACTAGTTGGGGGGGGGGGGGGGGGGGGGGGGGAGCCCAAGCACGTGCTAATGTTCAAATGCTCGACTAGAAAAAAAGTGAAAAGGGATATCTTGAAAAGGTGTGCATGCTGCACAGAAATGTGGTTCAGCAGATCTCGCGAAACTTTAACAGAACAGATAGGGCAAACCTGAAGAAGAAAAGAGCAATCATTGAGCAAAAAGAGTGCCTTCGTAGTTAGAATGAACAACACCTAATCAATAATTGAAACTCTTATTTCATTGATGAGGGCAACTACCACTAGAAGCATGTTAAAACTTAGAACCATTTGCTCAGAAAATATACATTTACACATCAGTAGAAACATAGAAACTTGTTAAACCAAATATCATTTCCAAATATTTATATCCACTTAAACAAAGATCCCTCATAGCAAAGTAAATAAAGCTGAAACAGTAACAGGTCAACAATAACAAGATTGCAATAATCCCTCAAGTCCCATTATGTGGGTCAGTGACAAATGGAGATAGAAACCACTATTTTAAATGATTGTGTTTCAAGCAATTGCTCATGAAACCACTTGTGCTTACAGAAATACTAAAGTAAGATGTTATTGATTTGTCATTTGCACGTCAACCGAACAAAGTTGTAAGGAATTTAAAATGAAAATAGATAAACAAAATTTAATTATTAAAGGATTTCATGAAAAACTCAAGAACAGTAGATATGAACATATTTTATGCCGTGTTCATTTTTTATGGATCCCATTCCTGTTAAAACAAAGATAATGAAATAACAATATTCTGCAGAGGGCAGACTCCAAATCAAATGGCTACTTGAGTTTTATCTCTGGTCAAATTCAAAAGTTAAAACCACAATTAAGAACCATCTCCACTTTTTAAGTAATCAAAGTAAGAGACACACCAGACATCAACTAGATTAGAACACAGCTTCTACTGCCCTTTTCATAGGGCTTTCAGTCAAACTCCATCCAAGATGGCATGTACAAATATAGTTTGAGAGCAAGGACGTCGTCATTAAGCACATATTCATATTCTTCCCTAAGTAATCAAACGCAGCGCATACGCATAAAAACACAAAATCACCGGTTATTGACCGACCGACACGCCATAAAATCTAACAGGAATCAACCCTCATTCTTCTACCATCAAATTCAAACACAAAGATCAAAACACATCAAATCCCAATCCTAAAGTCGCGAAACCAACAAACACAAGTAAAAAGATCACAACTTTGACAAGGTCAACGCGAGTCAGAGATTCTCACGGCGATTTTGGACTCGAAGGGGTGCTCATCCTCCAGATGGGCGCAGAGCGATGCGACGTCGTGATCCTCGTAGCAATAAGGACAAGTGAAATCCGACCTCACCTCCTCCTCCACCTCGAAATCGTCCACGCTCAACCGATCTGCCAGGAAAAAAGACCCAAAATTCCCTCAAAATCCAACGCAAAACCAAAAAAAAGGGAACCCGAAATCGAAACCTTGACGGACCTAATTGGGAGCTCTGGTGCTGCAGGGAATAGTGCCTCTTGGCGGCGGCGAGGCGCGAGGCCCAGAGATCGGACGAGTCCATGGCGGAGGGATCGATCCGGACGAGAAGATTAGGGTTAGGTTTGACGGAGGAAGAAAAAAGGGATTTGTTTTTGGTGTGTGTGTGAGAGAAAATGGTGATAATAATGAGAAAAGAAATGTGAGGGGGAGAGAGGAGGAGGGAAGGTGGGGTCGTAGCTTCGTCCACTCCGCGTCCATGTCGGCGTCCATCCTAGTTAGGGGGGGGGGGGGCGTACCATTTTTTTTGTTTTTTTAATTAAAAATATGTTTTTATTGTTTATTTTTGAAAGCTGAATGCATTTTAATATCTTTTATTTGTTTACTTCTTATGCCGTGTCGAGATGTAAGAGAAGGTGTGGATGGGTATCATTTGGGAAGGCACCGAATTTTATTTTTTTTTTATATTTGGAAGCTAAATTCCTTTTTTTAATATTTTTTCCTTATTTGATAACCAAGTCATTTTATTTATTTACTTCTTATGCTGTGTGGTCGTGGAGTTGTAAGAGAAGGTATGGATGGGGGACACGGGGTGGCACCGATTTTTTTAAAAATGTCTTTTTATTTGTTTATTTTTGGAAGGTAAATGAATGTTTTTTTAATGTATTTCTTAACAAACCAGATCCAATTCTACTTCTTGTCCCGAGTGGGAGAAGGTATGGATGGAAGGCTTCAGAAGTGAACAGGTTGGTCTAGGAACGGGACTTGTAAGGAATTTGCATTCTCTTACATATCATTACTTAGTAAGGCCGGTATTGAGTTAACCATTTAGTAGGATTCAAATACTTCTACAGATTTTGGAGTCTCCTCCCGTGGAGACGAATTTCGGTTTTTGTTGGGATGTTGTGGTTTATAACACCCAAATCATTTTATTATTACTACCACACCACTTCCGATTTTTAACCACTCATCATTCACGTGGTGTAAGATATACCAAATGGCCATAAGATTTTCCTATTAATTGTGTATTTAGCTGTACTCGTAATTCAGTGGTATTCCATGTCTCTTTTATCTAACAACTTTAAAGAAGAAAATAAAAATTTATAATAATTGAAGACCAATTTGACCGATGCATCCATCAAGACTGCTTCGGTGTCTATCTTTACTTCGAGCAATCATTAGTTTGTTGTCAATGCAAAGTGATTAAAGGCTGCGATTCGTATTTTATTTAGATATTATACAATGATAGGACACGAGAAAAATGTGCCACAAACTGTTAACGTTATCACCAAAAGCGTGAGGAATTGGATGGCATAGTAAGACCAACCGACTAAGATTTCCTAACTACCCACTAATCCACATCAAGAAACAAAGCATGTAGCTTATGAAAAGACAGAAAATCTTCTGGAACTGGAAGTAAAGTGAACCGCACCTTCAAGTAGTAATAAATAATATAATAACTGATTGCAAAAGAAATATTAGAAAGCACCGGGTTGCAAAAATTATAACCATGATAGAGTGAGTGATAACAAAAAACTCTCAAAAGAAAAAACTCTAGTTCTCGACCTAAATCAACATGAGCAAGCTTTTGCAGAACAACCTAGACTCAAGTCTCAATAAAAATAATTTATTTCACTTGGATGCCACTTGCCTTCAAATATCTCTTGTTGAAATTTAAAATTTCTAAAGCAAAGTAATAACCACATTCGTCTTTCCGGCGCCATACAACTTTCTTTGCAGCAAGTGGTTTCTGTTTTTGGCCATTCATTGTAATACACTAAAAATTGCAGCGAAGTAACTATCAATTCGACTAGAAAGAGAAACCATTCCTCAGAAAATGGCGTCCATAACAATCACCTTCGGAATTCACAGGAATCATCCAGACAGTCCCTAAGTAGGAATAATTCCAAGGAATACCTTTTCGGCTTCTACCATTTATTCCAAACATAGATAAAAGATAATGGAACTTGTCCCAGAATCCATAAAGACATCGCACAGAAGCAGTAACCAACCGGACATTGATGCACCCTTACGGTGACAAGAAAAATTCATAAAATAGACGAAATTGACAGATAAAGATATTGTCCCCAGGTTTTACCAATAAGTTGAGAATTAGAATAACAATTGCATTTGCCAAGATTTAACTGCTGAGTCAAGGGAGTGCTCTATGGTATTTTTGAACTGCTTGCAACATGACATTCTTGGCACATAACTCAAGCAAATGACATGCATCTGTTTTCAACACTTACATTAGCACAACAAAACTTGCCATGCTGATCTGTAATGGAGAATAAAAGAATTTGCTCAACCGATTTTCTAACTATTGGACAAACAAATAGACTGCAGGAGAACCTTTGGATCTTTTGGATAGAAATCCAATGGTTATGCATCTAAACAAGATCTTGCTTATGCTGCAATGTGCCAACCAATTGTTTGATGCTCAGAGAATGGTGCCATCAATCTGGTTATATGGCTTGATATATATATCACCTACGGAATATCATCTGTTTGAAACAAGTTCGAGCATGGAAATTAGGCAATTTTATCCGTAAAATCATATCCAACAAACTATATATCTACAAATTAACAAGGAGGATATTGTCCTAATTGTAGCACATTGACATTGCTCTGTTAAGTGGTGATTACTGGCAACACGAAAGCCTCAATTTTCAGTAATACCGGTAAATGTTTCAATTCAAATGCATGAGGTTCCAACAAAATGCCTATCTCATTGCAACTGTGAAGACAGGGATAAAGATAAGAGGGTGTTCAAAAAGAATTAGAAAACTGCATTTCGGGTGAAAGATGCTTAATTTCCTTTAAAGGAGTCTTGCATACATTACGAGTAGGAAAAATGTCAATTTCTCACTGAATAGATCTGATACAGTGTTTTATGGCTATCAATTAAGCACAGATAATGAACAAAAAGGCCCTAATCAACTAGATGGAGAAATTTATTAGCTCTTTCAATATGGGGAGGAACTTCCAGTTAAGAATCTTTCCACCTGGGCCCTCATTTAGTTTCATCAAGTCCTACAAGGGAAAAAGAACAACCTTTAGACTTAGGTGGGTGGACAAAATGCTTGGGAATGACCGAAAAATGCCAACATATGCTGGGCAGAAAGTAGAATCATGAGTAGAGAAAACTGTGTAGATGCTTTCTACGTACACGGTGAAATGAACCAGGCAACTATTGCCAGTACGATGGTATACAACTACAAATCAAACATTAACTCTCATCTTAGGTGCAAAGTCTAAGAATTAAGTTTTAATGTTTTATATTTATCCTCCAGATTCCTACTTAGGAGCCAAAGCCATTATTATGATATGCTTGTTTTCATCCCATATTGAAGATTTCTCCATCTTAGAGTGGCTTTAGTGGATAGAGTTCAGCAAAAAAATGTGACAAGTGAACATATAATGTAAAGAAAAATGCCTAAATAAATACTATAGTTCAAACTTGCCATCTCCTGACCGTGTTTTTCTCTTGCAAAATATATATCTGAAGTTTGAGATTATTCAGAACAATGTGGTGGAATGTGACAACTTCCATCTTATGGAGGTACTTTTCTTATCTAAAGTAACATTCCTAGGAATGAAATGCAACAACTTGATATTGACTAGTTGTGCTTGTCTCTATGGGGCAAGAACATTCTATATACCCAAATACCTAATAGTAGCAGCCTACAACTGCCACCGCGAAAAATCATTCTAGTTCATACCAAACAATTTGCATCTTTGACAAACTATTTCCAATTGTTAGATTTTTGGCCTATTATTCATTACTTAATTAAATTAAATAAGCCCACAATTGCACTATCTCAAAAGCAATGGGATTAGTGGGGGTTATTTTGATGGGAAATAACCGTATCATGTTATTATAAATGGGTTTGGTCCCAATGATTGTCTGAACTCAATCTCTCATATTCCATCTCCCTTCGCTTACGAAAACACCCTAAGGAGAGAGTCCATCATTAAGGTTGAGGAAAATCATTGAAGACCGACACCCGGAGTTTAGGTGATGCTTCCGCGTTCAAGATTCGAGATGTCGGTGCTAACGAATTGTAAGTCTTCTGATTTTGTTATTTTATGTCGAATTTATGGATCATGGGTTTGAATATTGTGTTTCTATTAATGTTATTGAAACGCATTACTTCTAACATTTGGTATCAGAGCCACATAAATTCGTATGAAATACAAAATATTTAATTTTTTCGATCTTCAATTTCGTTAGGAATTGATGTAACATTTTCAGAATTTCAGTCTGTTGGATTACCGTATTAGTTCCTTAGTTTAATATTATTTTTAAGGATCGTGTATGTGCATGTCGACTGTCAAGTTATGTATTTGATGGAAAGGTGTTATTCAAACTTTAAAATAAAATTTACGTGAGTTGCCAATTGGCGTTCTTGTTGTTGAGTAACGACCTTAGCATGTTCCTAATATGAAAGTTTATTTTCATCTGAAATTTTTATGTTTAATTTTTGTCTTAATTATACTTATGACTTGTATAATTACATGATGTTTTATGTTATAAATATTAATATGATATTTATTTATTTTACCCACGTAAGAAAGTGGATATGATAATAATAAATATTATTTTCATTGATTAAGTTACATTAATTTTAACGTGTAAAACCAATGCCCCTCACATTGTTAACGGTTATGAAGTTAATGTAATGTGCATTTAAATTACGGAATTACATGTTAATTACCGATTAATGTTTCTATTATTAAGTCATTAATTAAGAATTTTACGAAGAATTCGGTGCTTATAGTTCTGATTTTTTTAACCATTTAATATTGTGTTTGGAATTTTGGTGCTCATGACTATATCTTTTAATGAATAATGAATATTACATTGTTTTTTAAGAAAATAAAATATAAGAAAAAGGATCACGTCAGTCACCAATTATGTGAAAGATTCTGGACAAGTAATGGTTATGTATTTTTCCTATTTTTTCATATATAAACATGATCTTAAATCTTAATTATACTTATGATTCGTATAATTAAATAATGTGTTACATCTAGTACATGTTTATATATTACGTCGTGTTATTCATTTCCACTTAACGAATTTGTGGGTGAATAGTAACAGAAATTATCATGATAGTATTATTTTTTTAATTGTTTGAATTATTTAAGGATGGAATATTTCAGCAATTATTTTAATGTCTCAAAGGTTCTTAATGTGACATTGATGCATTTTCACTTATGTTTATGAAATATATATTATGTATATATACAGAATCATATTTGTCAAAAGTTGTAATCCTATTATGTGTTTGATGATTGGTTATTGGCAACTTTACCAACTTTAGTTGTTGATATCCTTTCATTATATAATTTATGGATTTATTTTGACTAATGATTATTTATGAAATATGGGATTTTGGTTGCATCTTGTATGATAGGACCCAACGGAAATATCGTATATGTTTGCATAACTTAAGAAAAAAAGGAATGTTAACCATATAATGTAATATTTAGTGATCGACTTTAGTCAATTTGAATAACTTTAATTGTCGATTGTCTTTTGCTAAATATTTTTCGTGGTTATCATGTGGTGTTAAACCACAATAACGACTTACGATGTTTGATAAATCATTGACATAATTTTACCAACTTTAATTATGAAAATGATTTATTATGATTAATGTTTATATAAATCAGTTTATTTCTGCCCAACGGTGATGTAAATTGATTTATTTATGTATTTTTATGTGCATATTATTAATCGTACCAACTTAGATTAATAATATGCTATAATAAGTATGTCATAACTGAAATATTTTGGGTGTTTAACTTTCATTCAGTTTATTGACATATTTGTTTCCCGTATGGATTTATTAGTTAATAAAGTAAACATAATGCATTTTTATGATAATTATGTAGCATTGATTACGTATTATGTAACGTCACATTTCAATAAATTTTCTCACTTGGAAGAAGCAAATAAAATTTTGTCTTGGTGTGTTTGAAACTTAATCATGCTTAATGAATGAACACTATTACGTTTTCTACAACCACAAGTTCCATGAGAACAAAATGTGGCTTATGAAAATTGAGAGTGTTCTAACCGCATGTCATTAATGATTGTGAAAAGTTTCATTACTATTACTATCTGGGAGCAATCTTTAAGAAAGATAGTGATAACAAGACATCTAATGCTAAAGAATTTTACTTCACTTATAGAGCAATTTAAGGGTACTTTTAAGGTTAATGCGAGTACTCTTATAATTTAAATACTCACAACCAAGTATGATGGACTAGCGGAACATGTGAACATATCGTGATGATTAATGATATGACAGCAAAACTCAAAGACATAAATATAACAATTTCTTGTTCATTTTATTATGAGTTTTGTCCTGCGCAATTTGATTATTTCATAACCAATTATCATGTGCAAAAGGATAAATTGAAAATGAGCAATAAAATTGTCATATGTGTTGACGAAGAATTAAGATTAAAGACTTAAAAGTCTGACTTCGCACACAAAGTCCTTGATGTCCAACAAAGAGAAAATTTAACGATATTGGTAATGGGATAAAGATAATGAAGGCAATTGTTGCTAAAAACAAAGCAAGCACCTGCGGTGCAAATCATGTTTTACTCCTAAATGTTACTGTTTAACGAAATTAGACATTTATTGAAGGAGTATGATGTTTTAAAGCATGACTTGCTAAAAAGATAATAAAGTTAACCTTATGATTTATGAATCTTTTTAAGTTAAGGTTCATTCATGTACCTAATGGATTGACATCTGCACCATTGTGCACATTACGAACTCGTTGTAAAATTCCACTTATGGCATTTACCTCTTGTTTCAGAATTTAGAGGATGACCTCTATATAAGTTGCATTTGAGTTTTTCATCGACTAATGGTTTTATCGATGAACACTATTGGTGTCAATAATTATAGAAGTGAAATCAAGAGAAATCATGATAATGGAAACTCATCGTCATTATGTTATCGTCGTTTGAGATATATTTCAAAAGAGAATATTATGTCTCTTCATGATTGAAATTCTTCTTACATTAGATTTTTCTGATTTTTTAATGTAGTAAAGACAAGTATGTGAAAATGAACTAAGAAATGAGTTACTTGAAGTGGTGATTTTTTGAAAATTATCCAATAATGTATGTGGATAATGTCCTACTTCAAGTCTTAAGGGTCATAATAATATTCATATTTTGCTTTGTTTCTTCATGATAATGATATCTTCCATCAGCTTTTATTGTTGGGACATCCCAAAGAATAATTATGTTGGCTGAGAAACGAAATCGTACAGTTATGGATATGGTACGAAACATGATATGCAACATTAACTTGCCTTGTTTTTATGGATTGAAGCTTTAGATAGACAACCACATATTCTTATTTGGTTTCCTAGTAATCTGTTCAAAAAAAATTCCTTATGATTTGTGGACAACAAGGAAACCGAATTTAGGATATTTATGAGTATGATGTTGTCTTAAAAAAAACTTCAATCTCAAATTAAGAATTAAGATTCCCAAACCATTAGTTGTTATTTTATTGGTTATCCATATATATATCCAAAACTTTTGATTTTATTGCCCAGTAGATACTACTCGAATTGTTGATTTTATGAGTCATCTTATATTCTTAGAAAATGACAACTTCAGTGGGAGTAGTGTGATTATAATGGAAATCTCGAGGGAAATCGAACTTATGTTCTGATTTCGATTATCCGAAAAGTTTTTAAGTTCTAAACATTTTCAAAGTGTTGTAGAAAATTTTAGTCCACTACCTACTGAAGAACCCCACACTAATGAAACTCTTGAGCTGGTTGAAGAACCCTTATGTAGATCTCAAAGGAGAAAAGATTTGTCATTTCTATTGACTAAGTCGTATACCTAATTTAAAAGATGCGATCTTGGTAATGGAGAAAATATACCCTTAGTTAAAGAAGTAATTGTGAGCGATAAATCATCTCAGTGGTTAAAAATCGTTAACAATGAGATGAAATTAATAAAGTCTGGACCCTTTGGATTTACCTCTTGGAGTTGAGCCCGTCGGTTGTAAGTGGGTTTTTATGACTAAGACCTACTCCAAAGGTAGCATCAAATTATTTAAGGTCTGACTAATCGCTAACGGCTTTAACTAAAGGATGATGTTCATTTTGATGAAATATTGTCTCCTATCTCAAGTAAAGACTCATTAAGGATAGTTTTGACCTAAGTAGCTCATAAATATGTTTTAGAGTTACATCAGATGGATGTAAGACAACATTCATAAATGGGTTAAAACAAACTTCGAGATAATGTATGGTATCTTAAGTAAGATAAGGTAATTATTACTTTTGGATTTAAGAAAATGTGATGTATCAATGCATATACCTTATGATTAGTGGGAGTAAATTTATTATTCTTGTTTATACGAGGATTATATATTGCTACTCAGTAATGATTTAGATATATTATACGAGACAAAATGATTTATTTCAATTAAATTTGAAATGAAAGATCTTGGTGAAACCTCTTACGTTATTGGCTTTGAAATTTATCGTGATCTGTCTCGTGGGATGTTACGATTATCCATGCAAAATTACTCCCAAGCATTACCGCTATCGTAAAGGGTGACAAATAAAATAATTTTTAATGTCCTAAGATAATTTGGAATGTGTGACAAATGAAGTTGATTCCTTATGCCTTGTTGGTGGGAGTCTTATGTACACTCAAATTTGCACATATTCAATTTGACCTTTTAAGGTTGGCATACTTGATCAAAATCAAGTAGATCTAGCAATATATCATTAGAATACAACCAAAAGGTTCTTACGATATTCGTAAAAGACACAATATTATATGCTTACTTATAGAAAGTCAGACAACCGTGACGTTATTGGTTATTATGATTCTGACTTTTCAGGTTGTTTTGACAGCAGGAAATCCATATTCAGGTTTATGTATATACTTGCAAATTGACCAAATTATAGAAGAATGCTAAGCAGTCGTTATGAGCATCTTCTATAATGCAAGTGAAATTATGACGTGTTATGATGCTACTTATAAAGTCTTACGATTAAGGAATTTTTTATTTCTCAACTTCAAATAGTAGCAACTTTTATGAAACTTATGTTAAACTTGTGTTTATTTATGATGATGAGACTGCTAATTTCTTTAAACAACAAATTAAGTGATGTGTCATAATGAATTGACATATATTGTTTTAAAGACAAAGTCAAAGATGGTATTTAGTCATACACATATAAGTACTCAACCACTGTTAGTTGATCACTAACAAAAGCTTCTACCACCCATTCTCTTTCGAAGATATGTTGCTGGATGGGTTTGGTTAATGTAATGTTATGTTATTAATGATTAAGTGTATGACAATATACTTTGAAGCTTCACTAATTATTTGACTTTGATTAGTTCATATATAATTGTTTGTTTGATACTTATGGCGCCTAATTTACTTTATTGAGCAAACAATGTTTATAGACCCAAAGTAATGTTATGTGATTTTGACCTTATTAGAAAGATTACCAAGTACTATAATTGATGGGGATCAAATGACGACGTTAGTCATTTTGATTACATTAGTTTGGTTTGATGATTCTAACTAATAAGGTACATGATGTTAAGTTTATATTGACCAAATTTAAGTGTGGGCTTGGTCATGTGATTAATGAATATAATGTTACGGCCAAGTGGGAGAATGTTAGATTTTTGGCCTATTATTCATTACTTAATTAAATTAAATAAACCCACAATTGCACTATCTCAAAAGCAATGGGATTAGTGGGGGTTATTTTGATGGGAAATAACCGTATCATGTTATTATAAATGGGTTTGGTCCCAATGATTGTCTGAACTCAATCTCTCATATTCCATCTCCCTTCGCTTACGAAAACACCCTAAGGAGAGAGTCCATCATTAAGGTTGAGGAAAATCATTGAAGACCGACACCCGGAGTTTAGGTGATGCTTCCGCGTTCAAGATTCGAGATGTCGGTGCTAACGAATTGTAAGTCTTCTGATTTTGTTATTTTATGTCGAATTTATGGATCATGGGTTTGAATATTGTGTTTCTATTAATGTTATTGAAACGCATTACTTCTAACACCAATCACTTACAATACAAAAGAAAAAATCAACAACCTACAATTGTAGTTTTTTAAAGAATGTAAATTTCCAGAAAACACCATATTTAACCAATGACGCACCACAACCGATCAAAAACTAAACATCATAAGATCGGAAAGCAGATATGATAAATACCTTGGGAGAACCATCCATAAGTCCGGGGAGATTCCGAAATCAACGAAGTCATTAAGGCAGAAGCAGTGACACTGTGCAGCGGTAGAAGCGACTCCAAGCAGCTACTTATCTCCACCGGATTCCTACGGCATCAAAAGGATCATTACAATTAACAATTAAACATTACAACTTCCGACACTAAAGAAAAGAATTGTCGCTTCAAATGAGAAACAAACAACTTTCAAAACGAAAGTCCGATAAAAGAACTTCGAAGCTCAAAAGAGAGTAAGCCAAACTACTTCTTCCATATGGATTGTTCTCAACAAGAGAGGAAGCAATAATCAAATTACACCACAAAGTGCGTAAAAAAGATGGGAATTTGGAGTTTCTGATGGAGAAAACTCCCCAAAAACGCGTCGAGCGAAACCTGAGGAAACGTTGGGTGGCGGCGGGGGATTTGGGGAGGCGTACGGAAGGGCGCGCCGCTGCCTTGGTGCCGGTGGATAAGACGCGGCGGAGAGGAGCGGAGCGAGAGAAGGACCTCGCGGCGGAGAATGATGCCATGGAAGAAGCCACAGGAGTCGTAAGGGCGGACGAACGAACGCGATCACGTCGGATGAGCTCTTGCGTTGGTGTTGGTGGTGATTTTGCAACATATGCCCAAAAGAATGTTGTTGTCTCTGCAAGGTGACTCAATTTGTAGTTTACTTGGCTGGTAACGGGTTTGGTATAAGTGTTTGAGTGTTTACCTCGAGGAAATTCATAGTCTCTTCTGTATGTAAAAGAAACACTCAAAAAAAATTAGACTAGTATTAGAAGTAAGAGTGATATTTTACATTTGCTTACAAAAGTTGCATTATTAAGAAACGAACAAGAATAAACTTCTTGCTATTTGAACATTTTTACATGCGAACCACGACGAAGCAACCCAAAAGCAATGTCTAGGGTAGACATTATTGCCAAGTGTTGTGACTTGAACAATGTCTTGGTATGATTACGTTGTTTCTGGTTGATTGGTTTAGTTAGCATTATCTCGACAACTAATAATTGATTTGCAAATGAAAACTACACAATACTTATTTAAGTAGATATAACAAAGAATTGTTAAACATCGCCCCAAAATTACTTAAATCGCCACTTGAAATTACCATTTTGCCATTCTCTCATTTCTACTGCTATAACGCGACATTTTACCCTCCTATCACACATCTCTCTTCATATTCCTCTTATAATCATAAAAAATAATGTTTTGGAGGTCAGTAATGAACCAACGGACGTCCCAGTGTACTCGAATCTGGTAAAATATCTAACATCTTTTTAATAAAAAAATAATAAAAAATTACGGGCGTCCGACGGAGCCGCCCCCACGTAGGAGGGGGCATCTGGCTAAGACGCCTTCCCCATGGGGGCGGCGTTTTACCCAGACGCCTTACCTATCGGGGAGGCGTTTTACCCAGACGCTCCGCCCATGAGACAGGCGTCTGTGTAAGACGCATCCCCCATGAGCGAGACCCCCGAATGACCTGTCGAGGTGGTATTTGTAAGTCAGGATGTTTTACCAACGGGGGATTTGGAACTTAAAAAATGTTGGATCTGAAATTTTTTTGAATCTTCATCACTTGCAAAAAAACTCATTGTAATCCGACCGGTTACCACCGAAAAGTTGCAAAGAAACGTCAAATAATTTGAGATAACACACCGTATAATTTTAATTTGACAAAAAAATTAAAAAAAAACGGGACGTCTGGCTAAGACGTCTGTACCATCGTGGCGGCGTCTGGCTAAGACGCCTCCACCATGGTTGAGGCGTCTTAGCGAGACACTTACACCATGGTATAGGCGTCTGGCTAAGACGCCTGTACTATCGTGGAGGCGTCTGACTAAGACGCCTCAACCTTGGTGGAGGCGTCTTAGCCAGACGCCTCCACGATGGTGCAGGCGTCTTAGCCAGACGCCCGAGTCGGGAAAAAAATCCGTCTCCGTTACTTCGCCTGATATAGGTGTTTCGCCAGACATTTTCGTGGTGTTGGTACTAGGAATGTTAGTAAAACTGAGTCAAAAACCTTGTTTAAAGACACGGGACGATATGGGTATTAAATATATTGTTAAGGGCAATTTGGTAATTTCAATGAGCGATTTAAGTAGTTTTGGGGCGTCGTTTAGTAGTTCCCATTATTAATTGCTAGATTGATGCAAATTTTCACACCAAGACATGATTGTTTAAGCACATGTAACAAAAATTACTAACTACTACCTTGACTGGAAGTTGTAAATCGAAACAAACTTGATTAAAATTTTAAAATGCAAGAACATCGATCCAAGAAGTCCTTTCTAGGTATTATCCATTGGTCAGACAAACTTCAAATCAAGATAGGACTTCCTAAATAGGTTCATATTGAACAAAAAGTTACAAGTGTCACCACTTCTAGCAACATTACAAGGACCATGAAAGATGAAATTTCATATAGTAAATATAATGCTAGTTAGTTGTCGTTAGAAGTCCTACTACAATATTTTATTTTTGATTACACCACATATCTGATACCCGAAATTATATTTGGGGGGTACAGAGGAGCAAACACATGAAAACGAGAAACCACGAGGCCTTTCATGCAAAACCAACATCTTACATTTTTCCGGACTATTGTACCTGTTAGGGTTTTTGGCGGAACAATCTGTAATCCCTCCGCACTCTTCGAATCCCACAAATTCCAAATCGAATGCGTTTTTAGGGTTCAAATGGCCTCCCTGTTCAAGGTCTGTTTCCTTCCGTTTCCCTTAAATTTGTGTTTAAAATGTTGTCTTTTCCTCTTCTGAAATCCCCAAAATTCCTATTTTTACTTCAAAATATGCTACATGTAGCCGTAGATTTGATTTTATTTGAACCTGATCGTGAAAAAAATTATTTTTATGTTCGCGTCGTTTTGGGTGCGATTCGTACTTCAAAATGTTGCACAAAAGATGGAAATTTGAGTCTGTGATTGTTACTTCAAATTGTGCCACAAAAAAATGGAAATTTTAATCTGACCCAAGTCACCAGACCTCGAAAGAACACTAGATTTGTATGTTGATGTTTGAGGGTGTGATTTTTTGTTCCCAAATGTTCCACAAACAGCTGAAGATTTGATTTTGACCTAATTGTGGCAACACTAGATGAATTTGGATGTTTATATTGTTTTTTTTGTGTGTAGGATCAAACTAAGCTTTCGGCTTACCGAGACAGAAGGTTTCCCGGATCGCAAGAAGAATACGACTATGCTTTGCAGACGTCTACTACGTTATACATTGGAAACATGTCGTTCTACACCACGGAGGAGCAAGTCTATGAGCTGTTCACTAGAGCCGGAGAGATTAAGAAGATGATAATGGGTTTGGACAAGAACACCAAGACGCCTTGTGGCTTCTGCTTTGTTCTGTAAGGCTTTTAAGTTTGCCCTCTTCTTGTTTCATGAGATTAGCAAACCAATGGATGTTGTATTTGGTGCTTTGGAAAGTATCGATGTATGCTCTTTTCAGACGGTTTGCTGGCGGATATGGATGCTTTATTGCTTTGGTTTGCTACCCGACTTCTGTGAAATTCTCATTATCAGCTTTGGATTAAATTCTTAGCAACAAAGTGGTGTCTCGAACTTTACGAACTTCATAAGTAAAGTTAATTTTAAATGCCGAAGTTTAATTAATCTTTTATACATTTCATTGAGTGGTATCTGACATACTCCTGTTGAAAAGATGTAAGCTATGAACAAGATAGCAGATATGTATAAATTATTTATGCCATCTTAGGCTTAGTTGTCCATGGAAATGTTGGTTTATGGTAGGAGAAAATAGCTGATGCATGTAAGTTATGGTTCATTATAATATTTGGGGTTGTCTATAAATTCTTTGCCTTCTGCATATTCTCATGGTAATTATTTCTTTTTTTATCGGTAATTATTTCTTGTATAAATGGGGGCAAGATTAGGATGTGGAAGGTGGTATGCTTCTATTTAGGACTTTATGCTTCTTGTAAACTTATTCAAAATCATGTTTCAATTTTTATATACTAGGTTCTATTCTCGAGAGGATGCCGAGGATGCAGTAAAATTTATAAGTGGGACAATTCTAGATGATCGCCCAATCCGAGTAGATTTTGATTGGGGATTTGAAGAAGGGAGACAATGGGGCCGTGGTCGTAGTGGTGGACAGGTTCTTTAACTCAACCAAACATATAAGTGTTCCATTAATCTGAAGAATATCTTTTTTAGTTAATTTACCTTTTTCTTTCTTATTGTTTAGGTGAGAGATGAGTACCGCACTGATTATGATCCTGATATCCTTTCGAAAGGCTACTTTATATGAGATTATGCAACTCGACATTGAATTTAAGTCTTCTTTCTTTTCATGCATGTGTTTGTTGTACAACATAGTACGTAGTAGTTTGGTTTACGTTTTGTTGTGGGATCATCTTCGAATACTCTAGTTTGGGAACTTTTTTTTATACAAGTGGAAGTATACTCTAGTTTGGGAACTTTTTTTTGCCCCCCCCCCCCCCCCCCCCCCCCCCCTATTTTCTCTTGTGAGTGCATTTATGCCACTAGATGTATCACGTTCTGGTGCATCTATCCCTATGCAGTATATGCATTTGTACATGATGATAGGAATCATTGTCTCAAATGAATTGGACATACACTTAAGCTGTCAAATCAACTCTAAAATTCCTTGACGAGTTACACGCAGAGGTGGCTATGGGAAGTTGGTACAGAGGGAGCTTGAAGCACAGAGAGAGTTGGTGGATTATGGTGGTGGTTCACTGGAGTCCTCTTTCCAACATTCATATCCATCTGATTGTAAGTTTTACAAGTAGCATACTTCTTTTTTTTAATTGTCACTTTTGTAATCTATCTATATCAATTGCTCTGTTGGTGGTTGCTCTTTGAAGGAAGAGATAGGTACTTCATTTCTATGATGGAAATAAACGTGCTAATGGTTACTAATTTCCTGACTTTTCCTCATGGTTTTCCATGGCCTGTGTGGTTTCCCTAACGTTAATGGGTGATTTTACTGAATAAGCTTATATCTGGACCAGGGTTTGCTTGCTTCTCTTGTTTGTTACTTCTCCATGTGCCATCCTACAAGTGCTCGATTTAATGTTAGATGGCTATTATATGCATCTCACTTGTATTAATACAACTTCATGCCTGGAAGGTTTTGTTTGGTTGATAATTTGAATACTGTGTAAGCATAATTACACATCTATTTTTGTCATGTAAAAACACACACACACAAAGTCTACGTTTTGTTTGTCGAGCTCCTTTAGCTTTGACCCTCTAGGAAACAATTTAAATCAATTTGTACTTCAGGGCATTTGTCATGATTTTTTCTTCTCTTTGGTTAGGTTGTTTGCTAAACCGTGACATTTGGTATCTAAAGAAAATTAAATCTCGTCGTTCGTAACATCTTGTTTAGGTGTACACACACCTCTTTTAGTATGCCTTGGATTTCTAAAGTTGTATAACATCATTTGAATATTTTAAAATGTGGAATCCAATTATTAACATTGTAGCAGAAAGAAAATTAGATCGCTATTGAACTGAATGCTGCCAACAAAATAATTTTTTTTCCTTTTATGTTTTTAATTTCTTTCAGTTAGGAGTTACATGTACTAAGCTCTGTAAGCATGGTTTTTGAACTCAATGCCCCTTGTTCTTTGTATATATTATGTTTATAACTTTATATGCATCTTAAGAATTTTGTTTATCACCAATGCAAGTCCAATCTTCAGAAAGATATCTGTTTACCTTAGCATTGATCTTTCTATCTTTGCAGATGGTAGACGTGGAGACCGTGGAGCTGGTGGATATAGACAGGGTCGAGGTATGCATTCATTCTACATTTGTTTGCACGGGGATGCATAATTTAACTAATATACCAAGTGCTCTACAGATTACAATAGAAAACGTTACCGGGATGATGAACAGCCTTCCACTGAGATGTCAAAGCGTTCATCAGATAATGAATATCGTACGGGGGCAGATCAGGATGATTCTCGACTGGTAGGTGCCTCTGCCTGTCTATTGTGTGCTCATAGTTCTAGTATTGTGACGTCTTTTCTCAATTATCGTTTTCTTTTCGTGTTATTAATTAGAAAAATCCCCGTTTCCGAGAGAGTGGGGACTCAGAGGACGAAGAAGAAGATGATGATGATAAAAGACAAAGAAGATAGTCATCAAGTTCTTCTACCCATTTTGTTGTCAAGCACTGAAACTTCGTTATTCCCATGGAATGATGGAAGTAAATGATCAAAGTCTGGAATACTTTTAGCTTTTCTAAGAAAACAGTCAGGAATGTACATTTTGTAACACCATGTAAAGGTGCTTAATTGCAATTCAGTAAGATCGTACATTGGCCAGTTGGTGTTATCGACGGGCGTTGGGAAGGTTAACATCCGTATTAACTAATTGAATGTTGCTCGTCGTCTGGCATGTCTTACTTAGGTGGTCCGTTGACCCGATTGACGAAATGAGGAAACAATGGCTTTGTTTTCTTTTCTTTCGCTTATTAATAGTTTTAAGAAGTACAAAGTGTCTCCTAACAAAAGCACTACTAGTATTATTGGATTTATGAATTGAACGTTCCGTAAGTTTTCAAGCCAGTCAATCAGGTGTGTTACACTACTGGATAAGAGAAATCGCTACTAAACGAGTAAACGTTACAGAGCATGTGAATGCCGTATGACATATTGACATGTTTCACTATGCGGCACCTTCCACACGACGCCAACTAGGCGAATTTTCATCCAGGTTGTCATTCTTTATTGTCAAAGAAGAATCACTTTAGGTTAATATTATCAGAGACTTTTATCACAGCATAAGTTTACAAATACCAAATGAATTTCAATTGAGAAATTATTTCAGACTAAATTTTGATGCCAAACAAAACAAATTCTGAAAATAAGATGGAGAAAAGAAAATAAACAATGAAGCTATTCAGCCAAATAAACAAAGAAGCCTTTGATGATTTCTAAACACAATTATTTTTTTCATTCCGAACAATACATTCCAAGGATGTCTAAAAAATCCAAAAGAAACGGTTTCAATTTTGCAAGCGCAAAGAAATGGTTCTTTTAAAGCATGGGTAGACACAGCGATAACTTCTCCTGAAAGATAACCAGAAAACAAAATAAAGGCCCGTAATTTTTTTATTCAATAAAAAAAATCTAAAATTCGAAATTTAGGAAAAAAAAAATTCTTCTAATTTTTTTAAAGCATGGGTGTCACCCGCGATCCGTTTTCCCGCCAATTTTTTTTTTTTTGATTTTCTGTTTTTTTGATTTTCTGTTTTTATTTTTTATTGTAATTATTTGTAATCTTTTTTTAAATTTTTTTTTCAAAACAAGTTTTCTAATTTATATTATTTTTCTAAATTTTTTAAAATTATTTTTAATTTTTCCAATAATCGACCTCCAAATCACGTCGATAATCCGGCGTATTGAAATGTTAGGGTATTTTATACAATAAAAAAATAATTTTTTTAGCCAGATTAATAAATTATTTACAACTGAATATTAAACAAACACTAAAACTAATTAAAACAAAAAATTGGAAACGTTATCAAAAATTAGTAGGGTGTACACACATTGTAAATATTTTTGGAGGTCGACATAGCAAAAAATTAAAAACACAATTAATTTTTTTTAAAAAATAATAACAATTACAAAACATATTATGAAAACAAATATAATAAAAACATAGTTAAAACGATTTTAAAAAAATCAAAAAATAAAACACTACGACTAAAATCCGTGACTTTTTTTATTTTCTTTTATTATTTTTGATTTTATGTTTTGTTTTTTTACAAATCATTTTAACTATGTTATATATATATATATTTCAAAATATGTTTTATAATTTTTATTAATTTTTAAAATTTTTTAATTGTGTTTTTAATTTTTTGCTGTATCGACCTCCAAAATGTTTGTATTGTGTGTACACCCTACGAATTTTTGACAACGTTACCAATTTTTTGTTTTAATTAGTTTTATGGTTTGTTTAATATTCAGTTGTAAATAATTTATTATTCTGACTAATAAAATTTTAGTTTTATATTGTATAAAATACCCTAACAATTTAATACACGTCGGGTATCGACGTGATTTAGAGGTCGATTATTCAAAAAATTAAAAACAAAATTAAATTTTTTGAATAAATAATATCAATTAAAAAACATATTTTGAAAAAAAAAGATTTTAAAAAAGATTACAAATAATTAAAAGAAAAAGAAAAAACTAAAACAGAAAAAAAATCCCACGGATAGCGGTTCACACCCTAGATCGTTGGAAATTTTCAGCAAAAAAAAATTATTCTGTTTGTTATCAAAATAATAACAATTAGGATCCACGTGAAAAATTATGTTATTTTATACAAAAATTATTGAATTTTTCAACCCGCTCTGTTGTCCACGTGATTTGGAGGTAGATTCTGGAAAATATTTTTTAAAAACATTTTAAAAAATAATAAGAATTAGAAGACTTATTTTCAAAAACAAATATATTAAAAAAACAGATTTTTTTTTTAAATATCAAAATATAAAATCAAAAACAATAAAAAAAATAAAAAAGTCACGAATTTTAGTCGTAGTGTTTTATGTAGTGTTTTATGTTTTGATTTTTTTAAAATCGTTTTAACTATGTTTTTTATTATATTTATTTTCAAAATATGTTTTGTAATTGTTATTATTTTTAAAAAAAAATAATTATGTTTTTAATTTTTTGCTGTATCGACCTCCAAAAATATTTACAATGTGTGTACATCCTACTAATTTTTGATAACGTTTCCAATTTTTTGTTTTAATTAGTTTTAGTGTTTGTTTAATATTCAGTTGTAAATAATTTATTAATCTGGCTAAAAAAAATTATTTTTTTATTGTATAAAATACCCTAACATTTCAATACGCCGGGTTATCGACGTGATTTGGAGGTCGATTATTGGAAAAATTAAAAATAATTTTAAAAAATTTAGAAAAATAATATAAATTAGAAAACTTGTTTTGAAAAAAAAAGATTTAAAATAAGATTATAAATAATTACAATAAAAAATAAAAAACAGAAAAGAAAAAACAAAAACAGAAAATCAAAAAAAAAGATTGGCGGGAAAACGGATCGCGGGCACGGCATTTCGAATTTTGGGGAGTAGTTTTGGGGAAAAAATTTTCCTAAATTTCGAATTTTGGATTTTTTTATTATTAAATAAAAAATTACGGGGCGGTACATGATTTTAAACACAAACGGGGGAGGAAGCTAATCAAAACAGAGATTGCTGTTTCACATTGCAGCTGCATTACATTTTGGATTTGCTGATCGCTGCCAAAGCCTACCTACGCAAGGATGGATTTCAAAGGTCACATTCGTCCAGTGCTCCAGAGAAAGTTTCAGTTCAAAGTGGACATCTACATGGCTCAACTCCCCAAGTTTTTTGGGCAAACTCTCCGACCGTTCTATCACTGCTAAACCTTCCACAACCAGCAGTTGTCAGAATGCTCATCTTTGTCCATTTCTGTTTATTGACGAAAGCTTTGTCCACTGCAGCCTGTAAGAGAGGAAAAATTCTCACATTTGGCTGATTGGCTCAACCGTAGAAGCTACAACTAAAAAGAATAATCACCTGCGCTTCAAGATAACGTGGAAAATCATGTCGAAGGAGGTAAAAATCATGACTGCCCTCTATACTATCACATAAAGATTTGAAATACTCCTGGAAGCCAAAATACCCTTCCCTGACCATCCTGTAGACATTTCAACAAGAAAAACATTACCAATTTCAAAACAAAAACAAAAAAACATTACTCACATTCTTGTGACAGCTCAAAAGGCAAGCATATATAAAAGTCTAAAATACTTCCGAAAAGTTTCGTAAAATAGTAAAACTTCACAAAAGCTGCAGAAATAACTAAAACATAGAAGAGGATTATTGTGATGACAGTAATACCATATTAACAAGTATAGTTTGTTCTATGAGCTGAAGGTGGCTAGATGAAATCAACTAAAAGTCTTGGAGAAACCTACCATAGTGAGAGCAATTATCTGCTAAGAACAAAAGACTATTCTCATTGCTATGGGCTTCAAAACGTGAACGGTAAAATATAAAAAAATCCCCTTTATCTGTCACCCCTAAAAATTGCTAATGCTTTTTTACTTATCAATATAAAGGTTGTAGTTAAGCCAAATTCGCTCTTTCTTGGGCCAGTCTATTGCAGGATTTCCGTGATCTTGTTTTCTTAACGTTTAACGAATGCTATGCATACGCGAAGGTATTTGTGCACTATATGTATCACTGCTGTGCAGCAATGTAGATGCACAGATTTAAGTCCACTCTCCTTCAAATATTGAAAGTACAAACTGTCTTCCTGATTTCAGCAGAGAATCTTACTCTGAAAAAATCTGGTTAATTTCAAATGCTGCGAACAGAAAATGTATGACTTAAGAAGATATTAACTGTATTGTTTTATCTTTCATGATTTGACTCAACAATGCCGTCTATCCAACCCCCCCCCCCCCCCCCCCCCCCCCCCACACACACACACACACACAAAACGAAACCTTACACTAATAAATGTCAAGCAGGAGAAACATGTGCAAACATACTGTAATATAAATTAAGCAATTGTGATAACAAACCTGACAATCCTTGAAAATTGTAGAGGCGTTTTAAAAGTGTGCTTCTCACGTAAATTGGCAACTTCATGCTCATGGGCTCCAAATATGAACTACGCAGCCAAAATATAGATTTGGTTAAATATTTGTAGTCAACTAGTAGCACAAAAATCACAGCTGTGACAAGTTGAGAGAGTTTTTTTTATCAAACCAAAATATCACATTACATGTTTTAACTTTTGAAGGAAGAGAAAGAAAAAAAAGCAACAAACCCCAACCACCTATGGAAATTTTGGTTTCGTTCCTGGTGCAATAAACTCATTTCCATTTTCTTTTCAAGCTCCTCCTTCTTGACCTTTTAGAAAGTTTAGAATTTAAAATAAAAAAGTAAAGTAACAATATAACATGAAGCATCTAATGGTCCACTGTTTTGACGAAGTTATCTTCCATCTTAAGTTCTGATATGGACTTGAACACTTATTATGAAGGCTCAACATCATGTATTTTAAACTTATATAGATCTTTAAGGCTGATCTCATAGCAACACGGATACGAACATTTGTTATGAACAGCAATGTGGTATATTGCAATCTAAGGACGCCTTTTCCATTGATCATGTAACACTTTGACGTTGCTTGATGAGACCTTTAATCTCCATGTAGCAACTTTTTTTCTTTGATCGGTAGATAATACATATTCCCAATAACCGCAAGTGAGATTATCTCAAGTTTTCAGAACTAACCATGTTTTCTTCTCCAACCTCCTCAATGATCTCTATGGTTGAGCCATCGGCAGTAGCTAAAAGCAAACATCCATTCATCGCAAATTTCATGTTGCTAGTACCAGATGCTTTATGGTCTGCAGTGCTGCATGTAGAAGGAATTAGAATAAAAGAAAAGGAAACTCAATAATTTACAGAAAAATGTCCAGTCTTAGCATATACGTGTAAGCTGCATTTGGTATAAAGATTGATCATAATGGTTGTTTACACAAGTAAAACATCTGTGAGATCCAAAGGTAGAATTTATTTACCTTATATGCTGGGAAAGATCACTTCCAGGTATTACTAGTTCAGCAACAGACACGTTGTAATCTGGAATGAACACCTACACAACATTGTAAGTTCAAATACCACCCATAGTACAAAGGAAAATTGATGCAGAACAGCTCAAATAGACTATTGGGATAAAAGGGCGATTTAAGTACAAAATTGTGCTATAAATTCTTGTGGATGTTCATCCACCAATCTATCAAAGTTACCAAATAATTGGCTATTCTCTGTTTTTAAAATTTACCACAGAGAAATCTATTAAAATTATTTTAACATTTTTCATATAGAATTACTATACATACATTTAAGGAATTTGGTAGCAACAACATAATGGAGGCCGTCTAAGTACCTTTTAATGCCAAAAATACTAACTAATTTTGTAAGAACAATTGGAATAATCACCTGTATGTATTCGATGTACCTGTGAAAGATTAATCTACAACTAGCATGTGTAACAAATAATGACAAAATAAAAACAATTTCAAATTGCTCAATTTTTGTTATGTTATGTAAAATAAATCATGGTCGTGCAATGGAAGGCATCAGGTCATCTTGTGAATTGTAAGTCTAAACATGAGTCGAATATAGCTCAAAACCTTAGCACATATTAATTTGAATTCTAAACAAACACATTCTAATAGGTCACATCAGAATTCCTTGTCTGGCTTACATCAAATGCATAAGTCTCTCTCCTAATAGTATTAGGAAAGGTCATGCAGATGAGAATAATGTCTCCCGCTATAAAGCATTGCTTCAAGCAAGGAAAGGATCTTGTTTGTAACCAATTCATTTTAAAGTAAGCATCAGATAACTTCGAAAAATATATAGATAAAGAAAATGTAGTACGAGCCTTGAGCTCATTTTGTCTTCGGTTAGCTGCCTTGTGTTTTTTAATTTTATTTCATGATTTGACCATTGTACGACAAATCTAACCATTAAATTGTATCTAATAGAGGAAAAAATAAAAGATATGATGATGACATAATGTATTGTAATTTATGTATTGTACGTGATTTTGAGAAATAATGAAATGTGAGACAGAATTCACATTCACTCCACGATATGATGCTACATTAAAGCAATGCACATCATAGTACTTAAACCGATAGAAGTTAAAGCTTGACATTATATTTTACATTCTGCACAGAAGCTCACCAAAAAAGAAATAAGCTCAAGACTCATTATACCTTGATCCTATAATATACTCTGCAATTATAAGGAATGAAGAAAGAACAAAAGTACCAATTTGAGGAGATCTCCAATATCGGGATCATTGTTGATTCTCTCTCCAACAGCGTGACAAAGTTTTATTATCTTCTTAGCAATCTCATAACCAGGAGCAGCCTTGCCACCAAGGATACAAACTCGAGGCACAACTCTTCTCTTATCACTCTTTTTCATGTTCTACGAAATAGATCATAAGGTTAAAAGAGACACTGCACTCCAATGTAACATTTGGATAAATGATAGCAGCTTTTAAAAATTAGAAAATTCCAGTAGATGATAGCAAATTAAATCCTCTGCTAGCCACAATGCAGCATGAAAAGAGCTCATAACCTTTTAACTTACTAGGGATGGACTTGAGTATTATAGTACTGTGGCTGGTATGAACTCAATTTGTGAGCAGTCCTAAGCTAAGTACATACAAAAAATGGCCAAATGTGTTGAATGAAAAACACAAACCTTAATACAATCATATCGATGGACAATACTGAGTAAGTTGAGCAGTTGTCTTTTGTATTCGTGTATTCTTTTAATCTGTACATCAAATATCGCATCCGGACTAACCTGGTTTAAGAATTATATTATCAGTGAGTAATGAGCATAATGATGTTATAATGTCCAAAATATAATGTTCTAAATTATCTTTTGAAAACCTTCATGCCAGTAGAGGATTCAATAAACTCAACAAGCCTGATTTTGTTTACTCTTTTGACCTGCAAAAGAGGTCACTAGATTAGTAGATTTGTTTCGTAGGTTTGACTATTGGTGAAGAAAAACATTGGTTACACAACAAATATGTAGGCAAAACCATACCTTTCTCCAATCTTGTTGCATAGTTGGATTATCTGCATGTTGGCGCAATCCCACGATAAGTTCTGCATCACGAATCCAAGCTTCTGTTCCGAGCCATTTTGAGATAAGACCACATAAACCAGGATTGGTAACCACAATCCAGCGTCGCTGAGATTATATCAGTATTCATCAAAGCATTTGAAGTTGTGCTTTGGAAAAAGTGCTTGCAAAACATGTAAAAAGAGTATGAGAAATGTGCCAATCTTGTCTTCTTATGTGAAGGTATACATATTTCTTTTCTTTTTTATTCAGTTGATTTCACATCCAAACATAACATTGTCTCCACTTGTATATATGATAATATCACATTTAGTGCATAATTATTACTATAATCATAAGCATATTTATGGAAATAATCACGAATTAGGAAATATTTTGAATATCTTCTACCCTAAATATTATTTTTTTATCTTTTTTGTAGATGATTTCAAATCATTACCAAAAAGACAAGAAAGATTTTGATTGAAGGAAAAGAAAGGAAAAATTATCAATTAAGATTTCCATGACACCACAAAATCTTCCAAGATTATTTGAACATTCCATATTGAAACAAAGAGGGAGAATAATCTCAAAAATTCGTCACTTTATAAAACCCCAAGAGAAAACCCATCAAAGGAAGTAGAAAAGCTAACCCTAGTCTCCCAAATTCTTCCCCAACCCTACCATCATCAAAAGGAGCAAGTTGGAGTGTTATTTGGGTTGTCCAGAAGGGGAGAAATTGTTGTTGGGATCGTTGGAACGGGAAGGAGCTGTTGTCCGTGCTTCTCTGTCACATCTTCCAATTCCTAAACACCTTTCTACTCTTTTAAATCTTAGTTTCTCATATATGTATCAAATTTCAGTATTTTGTTGTTATTTGTTTCGTACAATGAGTAACTAAGTAATTTTCTAGGGTGAAGATGAAGCATGTATGATGTGTTGATGTAATTTGCTACCTCAATGTTAATTGCAATTATTCTAGCAACTTTTTCATCTATTTGATTTATTGCATGTTAAGAATCATGAACTTGACTTTGTGGTTGTATGTTGACGGTTGTCCGCTGCATACAATTAGACATAATAGATGAATTCATTTAACAAGTCAAAATTGTTGCTGTGAGATTTGTTAAGTGTAGGGATTTATAACTTGTGTATTGCTTGTTATTAATTTAATAGATGTGAATGCATGAATTAACCGTCTAGGTTATTTGTCTCGTATAAGTTGTTTGTGCCCGTATGATACATGAGGATAGTGTAAGTTACTTGCTCCCTCACTATCTAGTCCAAACACATCTTCCTAATTTACTAAGGTAATTGCATGGTCATTGGTAGTGAGTAAATCATCAACACAAATTACATGTGGATTCCGAACCCTAGAACTCGTTTTATATAGAATTTCATCTAGATAGGTTTTGTTTCTGTTTCGTGTTAGTATAGTTAAAACTCAAAAACATCAATTACGTTTTTCTTTCGATTTAGTTTCCGCGTATTAAGATTTACTTCTAAACTTCTTCCTTGTGGACTCGACCCCTACTTATCCTTGCTAGTTTAGGATATAAGTTGTGGTATTTTGAGAGCTTAACGACAGCTCGACAATATACATATTTGAATTTCTTTGGATGACTTCTAACTACACGGTCTTGGACATTCTTCCAAAGGGAATATCAGAGCAATTATATTGTAAATTGCAAGTTACCTGAGTGACACCATTGGTGATATATTGAAATTTTTGAGGCCAAAGCTGGTAGAAGTCCTGGTGAAAAAAAGTTTGACCAATCAAAAAAAGAAAAAAAGTTAAAGGAAAAACTCAAAATATATACAAGAATTAGCAATGAATCAAGGAAAAACAAGGTGCAACACAATGCAACAATAACCAGGTAATAATTTAGAACTTCGCCTTCTAGCTTTGTATTGTATTAGCGCATATTTGGGTAACCTTATTTATTCACCATCCTATCATATTAGAATCTGAAGGAAAACAAATATAATGAAAAGATTTTAGTATTAGGAATAGGTTCCAACTTCCAACAACAACAAAGCCTTTAATCCCAATCTAGTTGGGGTAAGCACTATAGGCTAACTCAACATTAGAAATAAGTTTCAGGCTAAGAATAAATTTTAAACATTCTAGATAATACATTTGAAAGTGACATCCATCAGTGAATAATAATATGAAAGTCTTCTTGTATAGACCTAATCATATTCATAGTCATGAAGTTACAAGAATTATCATGAGTTAGTTTAAGGCAAACGACCCTAGCTTCTAATGCACATTAAAAGTATGAATTTCTAAAATATCTAATGAAGATACCTTGAACACTTCTGTCTTCAATGTGTTGAGATAAGCTTGTGAGACACCGTTAATAGTATGGCAACAAGCAAGGGCCAAATTTGCCATCCTAAGTGACTGGAAGAAAATAAATAAATTACCAAATAGTATAGAAGACCTATGGTATGATGGAGACATTTCCTACATCCCATATGTAGCTAGAATGATGTCATCTACATATACGAGTCTAACACCATAAACTTTATTAAGCAAGAGTAAGCACATGAATATGTACACAATATGAGGTTGCTAGTCTGGAGAGGCCATGTAGTGTAAACATACACCAGAATTTTAAGCATAGGCTCACATTAGGTCCTCACCTCTCATTCCATTTTTTCTTCTTGCTTTTTTTTCTGGTAAGGCTGTATCGGAAAAATCAAGGAAGCCAAACCCTCTTACCATAAATATCGACATAAAGTCATAAATTCTACAATGTCCAACAGGAAATTGCTTTCCACTGGGATACTAGAATGAAAGTATTGTCGGCTAAGGCAATATTTATTGCATTATGAACATTCTCTTTAGCGAAATATAAAGGATGGGTATATTATATTACACTAGTTCCACATATGGCATTCTTATCTTCATCTTTTTTTCTGATTAGGTTCCTGATTTTCAACAATGTCCCCTCAGCTCCTTATCCACCTATAAAAAAACGAGACCTCCATAACGTTTCCTTTCTTAAAAGATCTTGCATTTTCTTTCGGAATACAATTGACTGCTGATGTAAAACATTTATTCCAGGCAAAAGATAGGATGACAAGACTTAACCCTCAAAAGCATTTGCATTAATGATTGAAATTTGGTAAAGTTCTAAGGTTGAGCTTCAGTGTTAAACCATTTAAAAACAAGTGACAACTTAAGAACAAGACTATCTTCACAATTTTAGTGTTCAGCCTTCTAATCATATGCTTGACTGCCTGCAATTAACACCCGACTATCATGAGATGTAAAGCAAAGCATTCTTATTGGTTATCAGAGCCTTTGAGGTTTATTTTGTTCCTAATCAGTACAATCAGAGAAAAATAGCATTAATGTGGAAACCGACTTCACTTGGAAATTTAGTATGCCAGGAATTTCTGGAAAAGAAACAAGTTATACCTTTACAGCGCCTTCCTCAACAATAGACATGATAGCTATTCTACTATAATCGAGACCAATGCGTTTCTTCAGCTCCTCTATGAATATGATTTATATCATAAATTATCTGAACAAACAAGTTGTCAAACTCTAAGCAAGTTAAAAGTGTAGATGATATAAAATGTGTCCAATTATTTTTACATTAATGAACTTTAAAGGAAAAAACGAACAGAAAAATGATGAAGCCTACATCGCAAGATCAGTTAAGGTAGGAAACTGGGGGTTATCAGTACCTAACTAAACACCACAGTTCGTTTAAGAATCAAGAGGTATGGCATTTGCAACAGGTAAAAAGTTACGTATCCGACAGTCTAACCACACATTACCAAATGCACCATCACAACTATAGTTCAGTCGTAAACTCGAGTAGCTACGGAAAAGTAACATAAAACCATATGAAACATAGCCATAAATTTGGTTGCACAATTAATTTTACCATATTATATAAAGACTCATCAAATGTTCCAATGTGCCGTTGCAATTTAAATTAATAGATAAGGGTAACCTTGAACAACATTGACACCACTCTAATTTAACTATGAGGAAAATTTGAAACCTTCAATATGAATCAAACTTCTTACATATTTATACCTTTTACATGAAGCTTTCCTACAATCAACCTGTAATTCAGGAATTTCATTACTATATGCTATATAATAGGATGAAAAGCTGGTCCATCAATTGGCTTAATCCAAATTATGTTGTTGTGCTATTTTTTATACCATTGATTGTTTTGGAAGTGAGGGAGCCCATCCTGGGTGTTCGGAGATCTATGAGTGATTTCAAATCTTTACTATGCCAATTTCTGTCATAACCTCATCTCTGGTTCCTTGCCATTCTTTTCCTTGACAACTTGGAAGTGAATGACCCTCAAAAGTCATAAGACCCAATTTGTTGCTTGGTGATATTTCATAGCCATACTCTCACTGATTTCAACTTTAAATCAAAAGGATGGTGGTACTGAGGGAATTGCATTACGCAGGAAGAGGACGGTTTGGACTTCTGTTTTTTTTATTGGTAACAGTTCAGGCATCTTTACAAGTTGTAATTAGTTATCTTGCGAGTTTGGTGGCGGTGGTGGTTCAGGTGGGAGGAATTGTGCATCTACGCAGGAGAAAGCAAGTGACTGTTATCTAGAAAAGTATTGACATTGCAAATGGTAACCAAATATACATACTTGAAGGTGCCGAGGAAGAAGGCTTCCCATCAGGTCAACTGGAACTTTCTCCAATGCCTCAGGGCTTACTACATGAGTAGTAAAAGAGAAAATTCTGCATGCAAATATTCCATGCATGTTCCCAACTAAGAGATTCTTAGTCTATGAGGATTCTCATTATCTCAGGTATTGCTAGGGATGGTTGAGTATCATTGAGCTCCATGGCAACCTGTAAAACAGTTTGTGTCAGTAACTTAAATATGTTTGCCAAATAAGGTTTTTAGAATAAGAGCGCTTTTGTCCAGGGCAGACGCATCTTATATCACTTTATAATCTGAACTGTATCTGACTTATAAGATCCTGAATACTTCAATATGATATCAGAGCCTAAATGGCCCATAGTCAGCCCAACAGATTCACCCATCTTTTACAGACACGTATTAGATTTATGAGAGACCATACATGCGGAGAAGTGTTAAGAATAGATCCATACTAGACAAGTTGGACAACACGTAGAAGTTCTAAAAACAATCCTCCACTCAACACTAATTGGTTTTTAATTGGTCAACTGATGTTTCCGAAAAACATTAATGAACCTTCTCAGAAAATTCATCAAAGCTTGTGTGAGAATCTTTATATCTTCTGATGATATCTTGAACTGATGCCGAGACAAAGAAGTATTGTTGCTTTAACCTTAGTTCCTTCCCCTGCAAATATTAAACACTATTTATTAGGCCAAAAAAACTTAATGGAAAGAAAAGAATATGCAAAACAAAATCCCAATAATGCAATAACCCATAACTTGTCTATCTTCATGTTTACTCAGAAAATTCTTCCGAGATAGTAATGTGGATTGTTGAGATGAGACCAGCACATGCCAACATGATCCCTATACAACTTTTAATGCATAAGATTAGCAAAAGCAGGAGATCGAACGAGTCATGTTCTTCTTTCAGTAACTGATTAACTAGAATGCTGATGCGAAGATGAAACCTGAGGAGAGAGGACCAATACGGAACAAGACATTTGGATAATTTGAATTCAAAATCGCATCTGTTTTTTTAGTGGAGGAAACCTAGAATCCTGATCAGTGGCGGATGCATTAATGTGCCCGGTGGGGCACGTGCCCCACCATTAAAATCCAAAATATAGTCTAATATATTATGTATAGGCTGTTAATTAACATGTATTATGGGTTAATTGATGTGTAATGTAATATTGATAGAGTTATTGCATATTTGCATGGCAGCATGGGTTTTATGGCCTTATGGGCTTTCATGTTACACCTCCACCCCAACAGCTCAACTCCCCAAGACCAAGCTAGAACTCCCAAACTCCCCTCTCCCTAATCCCCACGACCCCAACTTCAAGCTGCCCTAGATTTGGGCATTTTTGTTTCACTTTCAATTGAAAGCTTGAAGTGGCTTTTACTTCAAGGGTTACCTTTTTGTGGTCATGATGAAAAAGAAACTTCATTGAATAGGGGTAATTTTCTTGAACTATTGAAGCTTCTTTCAAAGCATAATTCTGATTATTCAAAAGTTGTTTTGAAAAGCGCTCCGGGTAACTGTCAAATGATAGCTCCTACAATTCAAAAGGATATCATCAATGCTTGTGCAAAAGAGACAACTAAAGCAATAATTGAAGATCTTGATGATGGGTTTTTTGCTATCCTTGCTGATGAGTCTGCAGATGTGGCTGATAAAGAACAATTGGCTCTTTGTTTGAGATATATCAATAAAAGAGGAGAAGTTACCGAGCGCTTTCTTGGTGTTGTCCATGTTCCTGATACTGCTTCTTTGACTCTTAAAGCTTCTATTGAGTCATTACTTATGGAGCACTCTTTAAGTCTTTCTAGAGTTTGAGGTCACGGTTATGATGGAGCTAGCAATATGCAAGGTTCAATTAATGGCCTCAAAACTTTAATAATGGATGAAAATCCATCGGCTTACTATGTCCACTGTTTTGCTCATCAACTTCAATTGACACAAGTTGTCGTTGCAAAGAAGAATTCAGATTGTGGTTGGCTATTTATAGATGTACTTGCACCTTTGCTAAATTTTGTGGGTGGTTCACCTAAGAGGAAAGAATTTCTTCGAGAAAAACAAAAGCAACAAGTTGTGGAGGCATTATCTTTAGGTGATTGAAACGGGAATTGGTTTAAATCAGGAACTTGGCTTGAGTAGGCCTGGTGACACTCGTTGGGGATCTCACTTTAAAACAATTTTGAATGTGCTTGATTTGTATCCCACAATCTTGGAGTCACTTGATGCCATTGGGGCTACTGAGGTGATTGATAGGAATAGAGCCCAAACAATTACACACTTGTTGATGTCATTTGATTTTATTTTTGTGGCACACTTGGTGGTGGGTATATTTGGGATCACAAATGAGTTGAATTTGGCCTTGCAAAAACATGATCAAGATATCGTAAATGCAATGACCATGGTTGATGTAACTAAGAGAAATTTGCAAGAGACGAGAGATCATGGATGGGATTCTCACCTTGAGAAAGTCACTTCATTTATGGTTAAATTTGCCATCGAGATTCCGAATATGGAGGGAAAATATGTTGTCCCGGGAAGAAGAACGTTTCGAGGTAGAAGCCCACAAGTGACAAATCTTCATCATTTTCGAGTTGAAGTTTTTCTAAGTGTTCTTGATCTACAATTGCAAGAACTTGAAAATCGGTTTAATGAGGTAAGCAAGGAATTACTTGTTTGTATTACTTGTTTCAATCCCGCTAATAGGTTTTCTTTTTTTGACCAAAGGATATTGGTCCGACTTGCTCAATTCTATCCTAATGAATTTTCAAGTGCCCAATTGATATTCTTTGAATATTCACTTGACAATTTCATTGTTGATATCCGAAATGACGAGAGATTTTCGAATGTGAAGAATCTTAATGAGCTTTCCATGAAATTTGTTGAGACAAACAAGCATGAAACTCATTCAAATGTCTACTTACTATTGAAGTCGGTGTTACTTCTTCCCGTGGCAACGACAAGTGTTGAAAGAGTATTTTCCGGAATGACTCTAGTGAAAGACAAGTTGCGGAATAGCATGGGAGATCAAATGTTGAATGATTGTTTAGTTACTTATCTAAAGAAAGATTTGTTTTTGGGTATTAGCATAGATGCTATTATAAATCGGTTCCAAAATATGAAAACTCGTCGAGAACAATTGTAATAATTTTAAAGTACTATTAGGTTGTAATTTGAATTATTTATGACTTTACTTCTAACTTTTTATGAAATTTTTATGAAATATTAATATTTTTGGTTTCTATGTTATTTTTTGATTGTCGATTGATACGTTAATACGTGGTACCCTACCATACTTGAAATCCTGGATCCGCCACTGATCCTGATATGACATCCTACTGTCAAGATGGAATAAGGGAATTGGAGTCACCAGGATTGAAATGTTTTCAAAAAATAATTGTCAGACTTGAGACAAAATAATCACTTAAAATAGCCACTATTTAAAATTTGAGTTATTTATTACATGGCTACTTCTGAGTGGTATTTTCAGAAAGTAAAGAAAATATAATAAATTTTGCACAATTGAGAATAATATGGGAACAAGCAGGAATCATCTCTCCTCATTTGGAACTGAATTGCTTGTATCGCCAAGGAGCCTTCAAAAAGGAGACCAAAGTTACCGAACTAAAACTAAACTCCTTATCCCAAACACGGTAGAAACACAGTTTCCTAGACACGGTTTTTCCATAGACACTTAACCAGGGAATAGTTACCACATATTTTCATGTAAAACCAGAAACATAAACCGGCACTTGAAGTTTGAAACTGCTTGATATGCTAGCATTGTAGACTAACTTGTAAACCATCAGGACAGTAAGGGTGCGTTTGGGTATTGATTCTCAAAGTAGATTCTCAAGAATCTTTCAGTATAATCAGTTTTACCCAAACACCATCACCCATAATCGATTCTGAAATCCAAAATTTGATTCTCACCCTTAAAATATGCTCTCACAGTTCTCTCTTCTCCAGAATAAATAAAAAATTGATTCCAAAATACTGTTCATGGATTTTAGGAACAAATGTCTATATTGCCCCCATCAACATAGAATATTTACCAAAGATACCACCAATTATTTTGACTTTTGCCACTTTTAATTATTATAGTATAAGATTTTTTTTGATTAATTACTTTATTGACAACATGTTTGGTTCATGATATGGGCATGTGGATTTTTGATTTATTTTTCACTTCAAGTTGATAATTGTGATTCCGTAACTATTGTCTCGAATATGTTAATTAGTAGCAAACAATTTTAGATGTTCAATCAAATTTGTTATTATGTTATTACACACAATTCTTGTATGTATACATGATGGGGTTGGAATGTAATTTGACTTCAAGTGAAATCATTTCTATCCAAACACTTTCATACCTGGAATCGATTCTGAGTGAGAATCAGATTCTCTGAAATCAATCTAGAATCAGATTTTAGTGAAAATTGATTCTCTAGAATCGATATCCAAATGGACCCCAAATCTAAGAAATTTTGTATGGTCATAACAATGTTAGTACCTGGTGAGTGCGGTCATCTGGGTACAAGACACTACTAATTGTTTCAGCCCGCTGTCTGTTAATAACTGCATTGATATAGTCCCCTGTGTTGTATGCTTGCTATAAAATACACCTGTCAGACAACCTTACCTAAAGATGAAAGGTGTTACAATATTCTAAAATAGCTTACTTATTTTGAAACATTTTTAGCGGAAGATTGTTGATAATATGTTAAGATAATACAAGAAATCATTTATGATTAGATACTGAAAATATAAATAACGTGAGATTGCAAAATTTTGGTGATTAACTATACAAGAGAATATCACATGTGCTAAAAGTTTATAAAAAGCACGAGATAACTCAAACAATAAGTTCGACGATTATTTCATGACTTTCTCACAAGCCCATCAATTTAGTCAAAGATAGCAAATGAAACAAACAAATAATGAAAATGTAATTGTATCAACATAATAAAAGATCCACTATGATACTACGTCACTATCCTTTTCCTATGTAATTTTTTAAGGCTCACTATTCAATCTTAGCATCGCATCACACCTTGACAAGAAATGGAGGAAGAAAAAATTATATATTGGGTGATTTGCTCCATTTTTATTTTTCCTTCACACACTAGAAGAATCCATTGTCCTACAAAATTGAAAGACTGAGAATGCAGATTAAGGGACAACAACTAAGCATAACAGGTAAGCTTTATGGTTTTATAATTAAATACCAAAAACTTTTCATACTCGTGTTTTCCCTTCCTATATGTCTTTTTTGGTCTTTTGTTCTTGGGTTTTTGCTTAAATACTCATGCATCTTAAGTTGGACAAAATACACTTCACATTCTCATATTTCTTTAAATACCTTCATGTAGTTTCTTTGTGCTAAAACACTCTCCTATTATTCTATTTTGCATTTTTGCTCCCCCATATTAACATTTTAAAATAATTACTAACCTGATTTCATACTAGTTTATAACTATAAACCCAAATGGCTAGCCTATGTCTCAGATAGCACATTTATAATGTTTAAGACTTGTATATAGAGTAGCCTAAATGTTCCATTTTAGACATTTTGTCGGGCCGATTCGCTCGCAATTAATTAAAAAACATGATTTATTTTTCTGGTCGTTATTACAAACATGATGTTAGGTTAGTATTTTCTTAGAAGTATTAACAAAGGATGAAATGTCGGGTCTATTTTAACAAAACGGGAACATATGGAAACTACTTTAGCACGATGGAATGCATGAAGGGTATTTAACAAGTAGAGTTTTCTTATCGTTACATCAATTTTCAATTATTGACTTTATTATTTCATAGAATAATCTTCTTCATGCTTTTCTAGGTCTTAACTTTCCTTTTTTTAATGCACATCATCTCATATTTATTTTGGTCCTTAAAATCTGTTCCAACCTTTTGAAAATAATAAGGAAATTCTTCAAGTAGCACAATTCAATAACATAATAAGATAGAAAATGTGATCATATTTTATGCAACAGATGAACATCAAGTAATTATAACATGATCATAAGACTGATCTAACAAAAAAATCAACTGAAGATACCTATCTCTATGCAGGGGAAAGCAAGTGACTGTTATTTTACAATGTCATACTGGTCATTAGGTTTAGCTGCCCAAAGACGAAGATTAATTGTATTTCTTGTCCCATAACCTGGCACAGGATTGTCATAAGCCACAACTTCAACCTGCATCATCCGTGAAGTACAGATGTTGCATCAATGGTGGTGATGGCCGAATCAATAGTCTGGTCTGTCTTCTGCAGTATTGGTTTTAATAGTTTTCTAGAGATAGCTAGGAGTATAGAACAAACAATGAAAATTAGAAGTGATAATCAGAGGAATACCGTCTCACTAGAGATCCAAGCTTTGCATTTTCTTCCGTTCAAAATCTTTTCTTCCACACTCCCGTAAAACTGACGTACATTAGGACAATATAAGTTTTTTTCTACATATATAAGCGTTTATTTATCAGAAAGCTGTCACACAACTGTATTTGTGAAGGAAATTTCTGGTTGTGCACCTTAATAGGATAAGATACACGAGCACGTTCTGTCTCCCATGGATTCCCAAAATTCAACCAGTAATCAGGTTGTTCATGCTGAAATCCATTCAGTATGATCTGACGAAACAATCCATATTGATACCGGAGCCCGTACCTAGAGAAGGGAGATTGAACAATGTTCACAAAAGAAAAATCCGATAACAAGAGCTATGGAATCAACGCGAGAAACATGCTTAGGACCTTAGGTATTTGGGTTTTAACTGTCGATTGCAAGCATCTTATTTGATCATTTGACAATAACATTACGCTTGAGGTTGTTTAACATATGATTGATCATTTGTGAAGTTTAAACTAATAACAGGAGCTATGGGTTTAACTGTTGATTGCAAGCAACTTATTTGATCATTTAACACCATTATGCTTGAGGTTGTTTAACATATGATTAGTCATTTGCGAAGTTTAAACTAAGATTTTAACTTAAACCGGGTTTACGATTCCCAAGTACATGAGAAACAATAAATTTCTAAGAAAAGAGAGTGCAGAGTGGTGAAAACTGACAAGAAACTGCAATTTTCATGTATAATTGGTATCATACCTCCTAATAAAAAAGATGGTCGTGATTTGAATTTGTAGGATGGTCGTGCTATGAATTTTAAGATGGTCGTGCTATATTGCTATGAATTTGTAGTATGAGACATTGGGGCATATATGTGCAAAATTAATAACATACAAATGTATGGAGAACAACTAAAAAATAAATAATAAAACACCAAATTCAAGCCCCAATCTTCTTCTTCTTTTTACTTTCCTCCTGGTTTAATCCTTTATTGCTTTATCTACCACCTTACGCCTTTTTTTGCTGTTAGCCTGCTACTTAGATAACATAGACTACTTAGGTGACTTGTGCCTACAAACCAATGCTAGATGCAAGACCGAAAGTGCTTTGACCAATACTTACACCTTACCCATAATTATTCTTGAGCGAAAGTACATATGAAGTGAAGCCAAATCTTATCCCCAGGCAGGAATGTCCATTGTAGCTAGAGAATCCATCAAGCAAGCAGAAAGACGGGCTAGCCCACCATTACCAAGCGCGGCATCTCCTTCCTGTATAAATTTATTGACAAAAATAGAAACAAATGGAGATCCTTAATTGGAGATTTTTTGGGGTGCTCACAGAAATAAAGTATATTATTTGTACCTACAGCTCGAAATACATGTACATAAAATTTATGGAAGGTTTTGAGTAAAGTAGCTTGACTATCACAGCTCATTATGCTCTTGTTAGCATCCTTTGGGCGGACGTGCGCCTACTTAAGCCTTGTATTTAGACTTTTCTCTTTTAGTTAATTTAAAGGAAACATCATCCCTTTTCCTAAGGAAAAATAAGTATATGCTCTTCTTGCATTAGGTTAAAATATAGGTGTAGCATGAGAGTAGGTGTTATTGTTAGGTGAAGCAGTTTTTACTATGTTTCACAGGGATGTTCTTAAAATAAACGGGCATAAGGATCGAGCGCTTCAAAGTGGTGAAGCAGTAACAAAATGAATCAATTATTTGTAACAACTTGCAAAATTACAATAAAATAATCCATAGAGTTTGAACCGACCTGCTCGGCTAGCACCTCAAATTCAAAACCAAGTTCACTTAAAGCATCTGCATATTGGTCTTTTACACCTATATTTATAACACTATTTGACAATGCACGACCTGCAACAACCAAGGAATGTTTTAAGGATGCTCTGAAGAATGATGAGGTTATATATATGTTATCAAAAGGATATAATATGGAAAAACATAATCTAGTTCAGTCAGTAAATAAAATAGATGTAACACAGAAAGGCACTGGAGTTACCGTGAAGCAGCTAGAGGCCTAGAGCCTAGAGATGTATTTTGTAGTTTCTTTTAGAGGAATGGTCACAGACTCACAAGTGTATTAAATGGAAGATGTAGACAGTTATCTCACCTCCATACTATGTAGCAATTGAAAGGTTATTACAGATATCAGGTGGGACACATTTTGCGAACTAACATCTTAAATCTGAGAAATTGGGATGTGATGATGCATAGAAATAAAGACCTTGCACTCTTGTACAATGTGCAGAAAATACTTCCAGATAATGAAAATTTGCAGTTTTCATACTGATATTCATCCGTAAGTTGATTTTAGTACCGAACAATTATCTCCTTGCTTTATACCAATGAAAAAAGCAACATAAACATAATAGCAGTGCATTAAACTTGTGAAGTTATAGTGATACCCATAAGAAACTCAAGTGAAAGGAAGTACACTCGCTTTACATCTTTTCTTTTGAAGTACTGCTGAGTGTCATGCCACCTCTCAAGCAAGCGATCTCTTACGCTGTGGGATAATGCCTACACTTGTGAACATAATATGTGATACCTTCATGCATAGATAAGTACCCCCAAATAATTACAAAGGTAGTTAAGTGTATAAAAAAAGGAAATATACTTGTGACATGTTTTTGCAATGAGAAGCCATATGTTCAAGGTAGCAACATGTGTCATAATTTGTGAAATTGGTTGGTTCACTAACTCCGCAAAGCCTAGACACTGAGGTGGAAGGTGGTGGACCGGTGGTCCAATTGTTTGCTCTTATTTATTTGAACAAACAATCTGGGATATATTCCCAAAACTACCCTGCGCACATAACCAATATTTTTTCCATGTCTGCCTTGGACGATATACTTTGAAGTGAGCCTTCAAAAGTTGATGGGAAAATTCATCCCAAAAGCAAACTTTTGGGTCAATGATGCCCCTCTATGTTTTAACATTGCGCAAAGTTGATGGTTCGATCATGGACACCATGCCAATCTAATTCTTCATGATCACCATGCCAATCTAATTCTTGAGACGTGGAAAGAGGATAGTCTCCGTTGTGCGTGAGGGGGAATGTGAAAACAGTTTCATGTAAGTAAAGTTGGAGATGTGACTTAGGGTTATAAGGCATATGAGCTTATTCATCTACAGGTTGGTATGATAATATGAGCATGTGTATAAATGATAGCTCTCTTATCTACAACGTTTGCTTGTTAGCCTTGTCTATTTAAAATATCAAGCAGATACATAAATTACATTAGATGGAAAATAAGATCATCATTTAAAAGGGTGGAAATTTGTCTTTTTCCTGAAGCCTAATTGAATCTCCTCAGCCTGGAAGTCTGGAACTGTCATTCATACATCGTGAACAATACATTTGAGCATCAAATAATGAAAATTTAACCTGCACGTAATGATTAATAAAAATTGGATATTGATTGCAGATTGCTTATGAATCAAGCCCACCAAGAACAGTTTTCTGGATGTATTATTTGACTACTTTAAAAGGCACACCTATAACAAATAATTTCCTTTGGATATGTTTGACTGCATGCAATAACAGAAACAGTATAAAGACAAAAACAAACCTAAAGAGAAACTACCCAGACATTGAAATCTATGAAGAGAAACGGCAACCATGAAAACAGTCGGTGTTGCCAAAAATGCCTTATGTATAAAACAGATTGATAGCCATAATAACAGACTATAGCACATGATACTCAACATTGTCCAAATTCCGATTGATTTCTCTGCCATGAGTTTGGAAAATTGGAGCAGAATATGTAGACTATTTTTGTATTCCATACCTGAATTTATGGAGGAATTTTCTACCAGAGTAGAAGACATGGACGACTTTGATATTTTCAGGGCCAGACATCTAAATTTTGCTATTAAACGAGCCATTAGTTGCCTAGGAAAACTATTAATTGACTTGTAGCCCAGGTTAAATAAGTTTCGTATTGAAATTCCTTCTGTAGATTCATCCAAGTACTGAAATCCAGAAAACGATTGGAACCTAGAACCCAATAAAATCCGGGAAAAGCCACAAACTGACAAACGGATAAAAGCCCAAAAGGTTGCTGGTATGCCAAACTTAAGCATGTTAATCACGACTCGATCGAGGATGAATCCATAAACTGTAAATTTGTGACACAATTCGTCGAACACAAGGCTGACATAAAGACACAAGAACGCATTCAGCTTGCAAAATGGAGAAAATGTAGATCACCTGGAAAGCCTCGTAATCGTCGAAACTAAACCTGGACCTCCCAACAGTGTACTCGACATGGTGCAATATATCCTTCTGCAAACTAACCGCATCATTCCTAAGAAACTCGTCCATCAAACCAAACATCCTTTCCGCCTTCCTCCTCCGACTCTCCCTCTCTCCGCATCAAGCACCGCCTTCCGGATCCGATCGAGGCTCGGACCGTCCTCGATCTTCCTCCCGCGCGAATCCACAACCAGAAACCTCACCTCCCTATCGGCTTCGGCCGTCTCCTCCTCGATCCGGAGCCCGAGGAGGTCGAACGCCCGGGTGACGGCGTTAAGGAGGGAGGCGGTGTGGGGGGCGCGGACGACGAAGGCGGTGACGGACGGGGAGAGGGCATTGTCGGCGGAGACGGTGGCGGGGACGGCGCGGAGGGGAGGAAGGGGGAGGGGTTTGGGGGGACGAAGTTGGGGAATGGAGTAGAGAGGTGGGAAGAGGAAGGAGGAGGTGGTGGAGGTGGACATTGTGGTGGAGAGTTGGAGTTGGAGTGGACTGAGTGGAGAAGAAAAGGGTGGTGTGATTAGTTTCTGCCACGTGTTTGCCTCGGGTGAGGCCGTGTTTCTTTCTGACGGCCGGGTAAAGGTGAGCACTCGGTTCGGAGCGGACCGGATCGAATTTTTGTCTGGGGTCCGGACCAAATTACTAAGGACCGAAGACCGGACCGGACCGGACCGAATCGGTCCGGTCAAAAACCGAATTTTTTTAAATAAAAAACAAAAAAAGACCGGTTCGGACCAGACCGAAATTTTAAAATTCTCCCGATTGAAACCCAGACCGGACCGAAACAAAACTTTTCGGATCGAACCCGGACCGACCGGTCCGGGTTTTGCTCAGCCCTAGCCGGGTGGTTGCGGTGCAGCGGTTTTTGCACGTGGGAATGGGTCTGTTACAGTCTCTGGGTTGGGCTTGAAGTTTGTCGGATGGGCTGAACTTTTCGGGTTGTTGGTTGGGATTTTAGAAGGGAAATTTTGATTCTCCATGTTTGAAGTGACTTGATAATTGAGAAAAAAATACACATTTTGACATGATCGTAAAAATATGTGTTATGTTTCCTGTACCATCAAAAATACTCATTGTATAAACCATTCGCTTCCCGATGGTACGAGTTCGTTAAGTTCTCAATATGAACTCGACAGTATGCCCGATTGAACTTGATGAATGATCATTTCTTATGTTTGAAGCATATCAATAAATCAGTTTGACTTTTATCGATTCAAAACACTCTGCAGAACACTCAATCTAATAAATATCGAGCACACATGTTAAAGTAAACAAGTCTATCAAGCACAACAATCAAGTTTCTATCGACCTGGGTTCAACTACGACGGGAAGAGTTGTGTGATATTATATATGTATATATGTTTTGGTTTTTTAAAGGGTAGGTAGGAGTATTTTGGGTAGAAATAGAAACATCAACATATTTTAAAGAGAAGGTTAATGTTGGGAATATTTTTTTCCAAATATTTGGTAGTATAAAAACTGAAATTTCCGCCTTTTGAATTTGATCATTTGATAAAAGATAAAAAATTGAAACTAATAGTGCGATTTTTTTTGGAAAGCGAGAGAATTAAAAACGATGATGCCGTACAAATTTCAAAAAATAAACTGATAACTCAAATAATGTTTTTTGTTTATCATTTTTAGGGAATGATGCATTATGTATTTCCAATGGAAAAAAACTCAAGTCGATTTTAACATGCATATTTAGATTAATTTTTTTGTGTACTTTTGATAGCATATTTAGGTTTCTCTTTTTTCATCAATTCAATAGCACATTCTCAGGGGTTTATAGATTTTGAAAACTAAACTTTAACTTTGATTACAAACTGATTATTTCATCAAAATCAAGAGATAATGGTTTTCTGACAGAAAAACAGAAAACTCCCCAACTTTAAACTTTTTTAAAGAAAGACAATATGAGAAACTCATTTGATCTTTGAGAAGATAATTGTTTTATTAGAAATATACAATTGTTGTTGTTGTCGTCGTCATTGCTTTCTTTTAATTACAAATTTTTTATTGAACCTTTTTTTGTAGTAATACTGTATGTATTGTGCTTGGTGAAATTACATTTTCTCTTTTTTAGACAAAGGTTGAAATTACATTTTCAAACTTCAAAAAGAAATAGAACTACGAAACTGTCAATTCAATTTCCTATCCCTTCCCTCTTCAATGCATTAATAGCACGTTAAATTTTCAGGACATTTTCTTGATATTTTGCATACAAACTCTCGGAGTTATTATAAACGATAATAATTTAGGTATTGCCTAATTAATAAACCCTTGAAGTTATTGGAATTTTGCGCATTTTAATTTTAACATTTTCAGTAAAAGTACTTCAAGTCGGTATCAAACAATCAAACATAATACTGACTAGAGGTTGTTGGGGGGACATTTGTGGGTATTTTGTAAAGAATACCTTAATTAAATTCTAGGTATTTTACAATTAAACTCTTGAAGTTATTTAAAGTGGGATGATTGATTGTTTTGATTTTTTCAGTAGTGTTTATTGTGGAAATTTTGGGATTATAACAATTTGTGATTTTTGTCCTTGTGAATTTCAATACTCCAAGTACGATTGCTATAATTTTGCATCAAACAGTATATTGCTTACTTTTTCTAGATATATTAATTTTATTGTCATTGTTTGAGAATCTTTAAGAATAAAGATTAAAGAATCATATATGGTAAAACACGCATGGCGTGCAACAAAAAAGGCATGGTCAAGTGAAGTTATATGACATTCGTAGAGCGAGAAATAAGCAAATATCTATAACACATGTAAATACATGACCATCAAATACATGTTAGTATAATATCTAGAGTCATAATTTACAAGAAGAGATGTCACAAGCTAACATCTTCACAAGTGCATTTAGTAAACTAAGGGTGGAGTAGTTTACATTGTTTTATGCTAACAAAACATGAAATGTAATGTGTTTTTTTCTTCCAAACTCGCTACTTTTTGGCATCACGCTCTATTATGCAAACACACTTTTAAATCGAAAAGAGTTCGAGAACATTATCTTGTTAATGCTTAGAACCTGACACCAGCTTCATAGTTGCATAATAGGAAAAAAAATTCCATCAGCATATGTTGAGACTTAAAATTTCAATTTCCTTCTAATTTTGCAATTTTTTGGGGAAATCAACATTAATATTTTAAAAGAAAATCCTATATATGTTAGTATCAACTTAAATCGCCAATTTACTAATTAAACGAATCCAAAACCCTACTCCCAAATCCGATTTCTTAAACCCCCTTCGCCCGAATCAAAACAAAAATAAATTCTCCAACTCTTCGCCAGTATAAAACCAAGCATCCGAAAAACTTCTATTTTCCCTCTTCTCCTAAATCCTCTTTACCGCCGCCTCTCTCTCCCCTCTTCCCAACCTCCGACCGGATTCGATCCGAACGCCACATTCATCCCCAATCCGGAAGTTCAGGTTCGTCGACGCGATGGTGAAGCCGAAGAAAGCCTCCTCGAAGAAGCAAAAACCTGGAATCATCGACTTCAAAGTAAAATTCAGTTACGCACTTCGATGTTTCCACCACTTTGTTTCTAATTTTCTCCAATTGAATATTTTGTTGTTGTTATTTTCAGAAAATAAAGAGGAAGATAGGGCGTAAGCTCCCTCCGCCGAAGAATTCGACCGACACGAGGATAAAATCGAAAGGTAAGACGTCCTTTTGCTTATTCACAGACACTACGCGTCGGTCTTTAATTCGTAATGTTCCTAATTGTTTTTATGTTTTGGATGGCAGCGATTGTTCTTCCGGAGCAAAGCGTGGCAACGGATAGGGCCGGTCTAGCGGTGAGCAACAAGGGATTGACACTAAAAGAGCTTCTGCAGCAGTCATCACATCACAATGCCAGGACTCGTAAATGTATGTTTGGTCGGAGTTTGAAAATTGCGGTTGTTATTTTGGTTTAGGTAGGATAGGTTTTGTGTTGCATTTACTTTGTCTAATGACAAAACACACGGAGGCTGCTGTCATACGGTAGGGGAAACTATTAGGGATGTTAGGGTGACAAACAAGGAAGCTCATACTACGACCTCTCAATCGCTTGGAACAATGTAGTTCGTTGCTATACGTGTTTTGGTCTTATCTGTATATGCATTTGTTCTGGAGCTTATGCTGTTTGTGTGATTTTTGTGCCAAGCTTTTGGAGAACTGCCAAAAGTTTATCAAATCATTGTCAAATTGGAATAATGATAATTGTTGGCCTTGCCTTAGGATTTAGAAACTCTTTATTTTGGCAGATTAGCATCTCAAGTTGCCGAATTACCTGTGTCAAAGATTTTAATTTCATATATTTAGATATTGCTTTAGCTGTGTGCTGGTATATTTCATTGGACCTGACAATTTTCTTTAATTTCTCAATGAAGTTGCACTAGTTGGTATTAAAGATTTGCTCGAAAAGAATCCTTCGGAACTTAAGTTACACAAGATTGTGACAATAGAGAAGCTGCGTGAACGAATATGCGACACTGACAAAGTGGTGCGTGATACACTTTATCATCTTCTCAAGATGGTCATATTTCCCGATTCTACGGAGGTACTTCAATTGTCTTATTGTTGCTTTATCTCTAAAGTTAGTTGGTTACAATATGACTATATGAGTTAGAAAAATATGTTGATTCTAAAAGTACCCAGATTCTCTTGTAACAATTTCATGACACATCCATGTTCTCAATTTCAGGATGTATCTATTATTTCTTTGATGATGGGATATGTATTTAATGCCATGACACATTTGGCTATTGATATTCGGTTAGCGGCTTTCAGTTTCTTTGACCTTATCGTCACCAGTTATCCATCTTCATTTTTCCTGTACACTGAAAAGGTAAGACCCAATCTCACATGTTAATGTGCATTCAGTGAGCAATCTCATTAATAGAGTATGTTTATATACTTTGAATTTCGAAATACTTACTTGAGATCACTTTATTTAAGTTCTAACTGTGGTTATACTATACATGAATCTTAGGATAAAGCTTCTCATAGGTAATACTATATCACAATGCATATTTTTACTTTAAGAAAAGATGTCAACATAAACATAGTCAATGTACTATCGGGTTGGTTTCTTAAGCATGCATGCTTATCCTGAAGCCCCTATTGTATAAAATTATAACACTGATAAAAAAGGCGTATAAAATTACAGCAACATGATTGAATTTCTGTTGAATTTTAAAATTTGAAGTTCTTTTATCTCTATATTTGGGATAAAATATAAACAAGCAATGTGATGGTTAGTTTCCAAAGAAAAAACTGCAATCTTCTTATTAGTGTGTGTGTGTGTGTTAATAGAGTTCTACCAAATTGAGGATGATGTTTGGAGGAGAAAATTCCATCATTTGTATCAACAACATGTGCTGAAATCTTTTGCATCTTAGCATTAGACCAGGAAAAAATTAAGAAAGGGTCAAAGACAATTAAGATGGCTCAACGTTGTCCTTGCACATTCCATCTCAGTATTTAATTCAATAATCAGGACTAGTAATGATCTGTCTTGAGTTTAGACAATCCATCTCTGATTCAAGTATCCTCATCACAAAAGATCATTTAAATTTCCAGATCCCTTCATCCCATTCAGTGATCCTGACTAGGGTATAGCATGCGTTTGATAAACATGCAACTAGTTACTACTAGTCCAATGTGTCATTGAAGCTAAATTTGGTGTAATGGCTTGCCAATTGCGTAAATTAGTATGTTTATCATGTTGCATGTTCCAAATTTCTCTCATGCTGTATTGTAAGAGCTATACTAGAATCACAGAAACCTACAATTATTATTGTTTTTCATCCATATACTCCCTCATCATAGTTTACCTCTCCACGTCATAATAATGTTATCCAGTTTTGTAAAACACAATCAAACAATTTTTGCGAAGTGCGAACACATTCAAAATTTAACATTTTGGGATTTTACTTCTCCCCCTTACCACATCTAATCTTTGATTTGGGGAACATACATCGGAAGGAGTTATAACGGTCAATGCTCTTCATGTTTCAATTATACCATAATTAAGTTCACCTATGTACATGGCAGGTCTAGCACTATGGCCATTAATTTCAAACAGATTGCTCTGATGAGTGAAATGTCAATAACTTTCAACATGTTAAGTTTTATCTTCACTTCAATATTTGTGCTCTTTTTGGTTCTGTTTGTTAGGTTATGGATAACTACAAAGATATTCTGCAAAACAACCAAATTTATTTGGTAGATAGAAGCAAACTCAAGATGGCTATTGGTGGGCTGTTCCATTGCATGGGTTTGTTAGGTTCCGACAATGACAAAGGTGACGAATCACATGAAGTAAGCAATTCTTCCTCTGACGACATAAACATGAAATACTGAATGTCATTTCTTTTGTCTTGCCAGTTGATGACAATCCCTGTCCAAAAACGGTTGTCCGAATGCTAATATGGAAATATAACCCCCCATGCCGAAAAGGAAAAAACTAACTGAAGAAATTCTTATTTTCTCCACTGTAATCCTGATTACATATATTATTTATGTTATTTTTCTGAAGTTTTAAAGTTTGAAGTTTTGAGCAACTGAAACGAATTTAAACTAGAAACTTCCTTACTCTTATCTTGTCAAGTGCGTACATTAATATATTAGTTTTAGAGGATCTGTTCTATTGTGATCTTTTATGCTTAATTTTATAGTCCAATTACCTTATATTCAATTTACTACAGAAAATTAATGCACGAAGAGCTATGCATGCATTTGAGTTTGAGGCGCCGACAACACATACTAGTACGTAAATTTTATAAATTTGCTCCACTCTGTTTCATGTTTTTTTCTTTTATCTTATATTTTTTTCTTCCAATTTTAACATTTTCAATTCTAAAGATAAGAAATGAATCTTGTTTCTGTAAATTTATAAAGAAAATACCTTAATAAAGTTAATATTAGTAAAATTTGTAACTTACGAAATCTGAATACTAAAGTACTTAGTGGCATAGACCTGAGAAGCTCTAGGAAAATATCCTTATCCATTTGTCTTCTGAGCTCCAAGTTTTATGGAGACGTGGCAGTAAAATTGTTTGAAAGTTGATTTTTGTAGTTGGCCCAGTGGCTACTTATATTTTTGTTGTTGTTGTCGTGACACCCTCTAAGATTATAAAATCCAATGCACGTGAATTTTCATGTTCAAACCACATACTTCATTCACTACTATGCTTTTAACACCATTAGGTCTTGACTCTGGATAGATGATACTAGACTAGGAATGCCCCTCCAAGTCAATGTGAAGCATGGTTTGATTTGTTATACTCATTGAGTCCACTAGATCATGAGTCCATGACAACCTCTGTTTGTGTCAGAAAATGCCCAAGCCATAGGATTGGAACTTTAGTCAAACTAATTCTACACACCTAGACATCTCACTGACTTTTTAGCATTATTGGAAATAGGAGTGTCAACCGATACCTTTATTCTTCATAAGTGCATCCACTATTAGTAATATGACCATCAAGAGATGTACTTTAGATGTACTTAATTTGGAATGACGAATAAAAATGCTTACCGAGTATTGACAAAATACTAATCCACCTAATTTTATGGAAATTTCGAGATAGAAAATGCCTCGGCACCTGGTCTCGTGATAGAAATGGATGTTGTTTCCATGTGTTCATTTGAATTGGTAGGATAAACTTTGTTGTATGCTTGGTCTTCTTATTGGATGTGTTCAGTTAGTAACTAGGCACACAGCCTGTTCATGTTGCATGTCCCACGTGTGCGGCAATCAAAACATTGGATAATTTTGGGTTAGTATTTTCTGGTGATGTTTGATTTTTTTGGTTTGGGTAAGCACATATTTGCATTCCAGTACACGATCCTGCTGCCAGTCATTGTACTGCCTGTGGTTTATTGACTGAATTTTTTCTTCTTCTATTTATCAGTAGATAAACCTAATTGGAATTTGTTAGTGGTAATCTATGTTGAAGTTTACAAGCATGGTTGATGGTCCTTTTTCTGAATGATACAAGCGTGGTTTTTAGTTTTAATTTTTTCTTCTAATTCTTGGATGTGTTTTTCTGGAGACTGGAGCTGCAGTTATTATTTACGCCTACTCAATACAAGATGATTTATTCCTTTTTTGCATTACAACGAAACTTCTGTATGCTTATTCTCCCCTCTCACGTCGTCTTATGCAGGTGTCTTCTCTATCTCTGATAAACTAGAAGAACTCATGCCAGTTCTTGTCTATTGCTTTCAAGAACTTGCCCCAGTTAATCGTGTTGCACCTGTAGATGATACCGTGTCATTTGACTGTATGGTCAGCCTACTTCAATGCATAAACTTAGCAGTCTGTTACATAGCTGCAGAAGTTGATAAATCAAAAGCATATTTATGGGGTCATGGGGCAACAATATCTAGCAATCCTTCTCGCGTGGAGAACGCCGTATCTGTTTTGAAGAAGTTATGGCACATGTTCCCCTTTGGTTCGCATGAGCAGTCAACAGAGAAGGTCGTTCTTATTTCAGAATTTTAGATTGTTACTTCACCCTGACACTTGTTGTCACTTGTCACCATTATTCACATTCGTATACTTGCTTTGCACCTTAGTTTTTATTTGTTAAACAAGTTCTGATATCAATGGATATCATGAGTCTGAGTTGTATGAAACATTAAACACTAAAATCCGATAAGAAAAAGAAACATTAAGATTCAAAAGAGGAGCTGCTTTCTTTTTCTGTAGATTTGTCCTAATTTCAAAGAATTGTAGAAGCTATTTATTTTCTCTAAGTTGAAAAAAATTGTCCCTTCGTAATATTGTTTTTCTAGATCCAGAAATTTTAAGGTTGTAAGCATGTCCCTGACTTGTAGATCTATATTATAGCTCTTTATGTATGATAATTCAATTACAATTTCAGCTTTGTGTTGTTATGCTGATACTGAACCTTGGTCACCTTTGTCTCCGCAACGTCCACCTACGAATTCAAAAATATTGCACATCATGATGGGGTTAAGAGTGCTTGTCTAGTGCTCAAGCGAAGTAGATTTCAGTTAAAATTGGTTTAGGACTCCAAACACAACATGATTATGTTGTTTAACCGTTAAAATAATTCACTGTATTTTCATCTTAATTTCTGCCCTGCATTACTTTCAGGAAGATCAGAGATATTTCGTATTGAACGTTAAAGTTACTGAAATTTATTTGCACGTTATGGACAACATGAATGGAGTCGATTTTATGCTGGACGAATTTCTTGAATTTCTGGAGAACTCACTAAATGGACAGGTCTTCTCACTCATTCTTTTCTGTTGTTTGTCTGATCATGTTTTTCATCCATACATTTTTTATTACTGAGATATCATGTCTGTTCTTGGAATTTTGGCCAACTTTATGCTATTGTTGTGTAATGCTACATGTTCTTTCATTACTAAGTTTCTTGAAGCAGCTTTTGTTATTATTGTTTGTTAGAGGGAGCTTTCATTCAAATGTCCATTTGAATGTCGGTGAAGTTGACTTGTAGCTTTGTAGATACTTTGTAATTAAATTACTGCCATGTTCACAAATATGTTGGTAGCAAGCCTTGTAAGAAATATAATTTGCTGATCATAGTATGAAGGCTTGATAAAAGTGTGGAATTTCTGCAAATTCATATCATTTATATTTTTCTTGGTGTTCCTTGTTTAAGAAGCTACAAAACATTCGACTTTCGTAACTTCAAAATCAAACATCATAGAATCTTTGAATCTAAATGACATCTTCATTTTTCAGAAAGAATTAATAGTGGTGTATGCGATTGGGTAATGTCACCATTCTTAAAAACTACCACAAGGTTCATGAATAAATGGCAATAACAATAACATGTTTTTGTGCTCGTAATAATTAACGTGAATTGTTTGTCATCCTATATGGTTACTTCGTGATATACGTTGGTTCAATTCAAAGCTTTGATGCCCTTCCATTCATAATGCTTAAAATTTCCTTAGCTCAGAGCAAATTTATGGTTTTCGTTGAAAAAGATAATCCACATTATTAAACACTAAAAATGTGCAAAATTCTAATAAAGTTAGATCCACTATTCACTGCTTAAGTGTTTAGGTATTGTAGTACCAATCAAATTTCACACGGTATCAGACTCAATGGTTTGACTGTGGTTCCATGCCAACCCAATCTATTGTCCCGTAGAAACTGGATAGTTCTGGTTGCACGTATGGGGACATTTGAGAATAAGTCCCACGTTGTAGGATTTTAGGATGTGCATTGGAGTCGTAAGTCATTTGAGCTCTCTCACCTACAAGCTAGCTTTTGGGTTGATCCTCATTTGTCTCATTTTCAACATGGTATTGGAGCGGGTATATCATCCTGTGTCTCCAACTCATATTCTTCGCATAGACATTGAGAAAAATAATCTTAATCACGTGTGCGGAGGAGTACTTGGAAAGATAGCCCTACATTGCTAAATATTAAAAGTGTGCAACACTATAGTAGAGTTTGATCCATTATCCACTACATAAATGCTTGGTCTTTGTAAAAGTGGTGGGCCAACTAAATGTCAGTTTTTTATGGGCTTGCATCAATATCATAGAACCTTCAACGATGAACAGTAAAACAGATTGAGAAACTAGATTAGCAATGATTTTCACTCCCAGACTTGTATATAATAATAGTGCATTTATATTTCTTGTAATCACATCAAATTCTTGTTGTAGGCAAATGAATAGGCCCTCTTAGACAGTGAACTTTCATCAAAGAGTTTGTCACCACCTTTATTTGCATACATCCTTTTAGACAGTGGACTTTCACTAATGAATTAGTCACAACATCTTTATCTTTATACTTCATACATCATTTGAAAACTTGCTAGTGCAGCCATTTATGTTTGTGTTTATTGTAAATGATGTAGAATTTGCAAACCTGCATATCCAGCCATTAGGATAGATAAATTGAAGACTGGGTTAGTGGTTTGGCTAGTGCTGAGAGTGTTTAAGTGTGATGTCGCAATACTTATTCAGTTATTGGAGGTTCATTTTTTATGTATTTGATCTTCAATAACACATTGGTTTTGAATAAAAAATGGTAGAAAAGCCATTGTCAGTGACATGCTAAACTATTTTATTATCATAAACCATTCTTGGTTATTTGGAAGGTCCATGTCAGTTTTTTTATACTTAATTATGCACCTCCAATTTTAAATCTCATGGTATTCTGGTGAATCATTTTGAGTGGTGCACTTCACCATGTTCTAAAGCCTAACTAAAAATTGAATTTGGAATGGTGCACCTTTACTTTCTAATACTAGTCAGCAATTAGTTTTATTTAGCTCTCTAAGCATGCATTCTTTAGATGAGTCAGCTACATCCTAAAGAAGATCTTCTTTACTCGCAGAGCAGTAGCAGGCGGACTAACCTGAGACATCAGGACAGACACTTAATATCAGTTATACCCCTACTCCCAAGGGCCGTAGCACATGTTAGTGGATATTGGAAAATCCGCCTTCTCCAGGTTGCTCTCCTTTCTTTTTGATCTTTTTGTTTCTTTACAACAGCGAACAACCTAGAGCTATGTAACCGATTTTTGGGTGTAAAATTTAATATTGTTATATTCAGGCCTTTACTAGAATATTTCAAGATTGCAAGGCAGAATCTAGGTTGAATCTGGCGTGCTTTTGTGCAATGAAAGAAATGTTACTCTCAGTAAGCTTCCAGTCTGAGTTCATCGGGTTTCGCCTTCCAACTTCAGTATTTAACTTGTAGCACTTTCATGTGGCATGACCAATCGTAATATGCCTGAACTAATCTATGTGTAGGAGCAGCAGAATATGATCTCCATGGAATCTTGTGGCCATGAAATGCTAGACTACCAAGCCTGTTGGCTAAAAAAACTTCCATCATCCTTACTAAATGCAGGAGATAAAAACCCTTCTCTTTCAAAGGTATATTCATTGTGCATGACAGCTGAAATCACAAATTATGTTTTACGAGGAACGATTTATGTAAATAATTCAAAACTTCAAATGCATAACTAATATGAGCAATTGACTGGGTAATGCTATATGAACTGAACTTTTTTATGATTCAGCTTGGTGAACCTCCGTTGGACCAGTCTACTTGTGAATGCAACATGTGTGCAAAACTGCAAAAATACATTTCTTGCATAGGCGTAATTCGGTTCTCCGTTAAATGCAAATATGTGTAATCCTTGAGTAAATGTGTGAAAAACTGCAATATGTGTGTTCCCAATACTTAAAAAATTAATTATCCTTTCTTTTAAATTGTTTTGCACAAACAATGGAAATTTTGCCGGTTAGATCACAAATCTAACCAAATATGCAATCGGGATTTACTTTTCAGCATGATAAAGATTCATTATTTTCTTCCATTGTATTGCCAGTGATGTATAATGCAAAAAACTTTGAATATCCATGTGTGGGCATGTTTGTATTACTCTGACGAATTTAACTTCTTGACGTTTCTTTTCTGATGGATATGTGTTGTAGCTCAGTTTACAACTACAGCTTGAGGGAGATAAACTTTTTAATCATTCCTCATGGTGTTGATGTATGTCTGCAGTTCAAGGGGAATTGCATCCACTGTGTTTTGTCTTTCTGTACCAAATTGCATGTGCACCTAATTAATTGCATCTGCACCTTTTTGTGTGCATTGCCAAGTAAAATTCAAAATTTTGACATGTTTCGAAAAAGTTGTTTTGCTTGTGCTTAAGAATTTATTCTTTAACCTTGTTTTTAGGTTATTCTGAAACTTATGCTCAGAATTGGTCAATGTTCTTCTCCAAATTCTCATATTGATTTCGAGTACAACAACTTGCAATCGAAGCTTGGGGAATTTTACTCTACCGTTGATGATACAGGTATTTTCCATCTTCAATTCCTCTTGTCCTGAAGCTTGCATTTAAGTTGGTTGTTAGCAATTTTAGCATTGATACTGTCTGCTAATCTGCTTTTGGTTCAAATTTTTTATCTTACTTGCAGGAAAAATTATTCTTGGTCCGTTCACAAAGCTCCCAACGGATTGCCAGGAACTTGCCACCTGTTGTTTATATTATTTTTCGAGTCTTACTTCAGATCTGATGCAGTCACTGACCTACTGTTGCCTATGTGAGCAGACATCTTTTGACTTTATATTGAACTAGTTGAGCATGATTGCATAATACCTGCTGTTAGTGCATTTTTTTGTAATACTTGCTTTAAAGGGGTAGGTCACATAAGTCTTCATGATGATCCTGTTTACACCACAATTTTTTTAATTACAATGTTAACACATTCCATGAACATGTGGTCCTTCTGTGTAGCTTTTCTCTGTCATCAGCCTTCATAGATATATTGGGTTGATGGCACATCAAGACATTAGATTGTTGCATTCTACATTGAGAGATCTCAAATGTTGCCCTTTTGTAATCCTTTTTTTCATCCAATTGACCTACAAGCTGTTGACAGCGATGGGCCCTCCAGTCAAATTGGTTGACGAACTCTTCAAACCCAAGCAAGCCTCCTTCCTCTGGGTCATCGGTTTCATTGGTTTCGCTGATGCATTTATATTTACCCAAACCATTATGTTAGCTTGGACACACAGTTGTACAACAGAAACTCCGTTGGAAACACTGCATTTTGAACATGCATCTGTTTTTAGTTGACCTTGTTTCCCCTCAAGTATCAAGGGGATCAGTTGACCTCGTTTCCCCTCAATCCGTCCTTAACTCCCACCTCTCATCCTTTATCTTGATATCAGTAAAATACAGCAAGCACATATTTAATCAAACACTGCTACAATTATGTATTCCTTGCAAATTCAGTTGTAAGGTTGGTGCAGGAGCCTAAAAAAAGAGGTCAATGCACCCTCAAAAAGAGATCAATGCATATCCTATGAAGGGGATGAGATTTGTAAAATAGGAATTTGTTATATCATTCATCGTACGATCTTACATCTTTATTGCTGATGTTTAATCTAAAATAAATGAATAGCTGGCATGTGGCATTGCACATAGACATAGGAAACTAGAGCCGTTGAAAGGGTTCGATCTCCATGTGAGTGAGTGAGGCTGATCCAAGGGGTGACTGGGTGTATTTTAGTCCACAACATTTGTGTTTATCTATTATTAGTTCTTTGACTCTGTGACTCTGTGTCAAGAAGTTCCCTGTTAACTGTTTAAGTTTTGAACCATCTATTGTTCTTTAGTGGAAAAGCTCAAATATTTAATTCTACTGGATATGGTAATGTTTCATTTAACATTTGCTGATTTGCAGGTCCTGAGCTTGAACGCTTGACACTAATGAGAATGTTTGGTGTTCTTCAATCGGCTTATCGAGCTGGGCACCTGCAGATCACAGACTACCTTTGCTTCTTAGTGACAGTAGTTGCTCGCTTTAATGGTGACCCAGGTTTATGTTGTCATTTTTTCATAACATAACCTGCGGAACAAAGTTGAACTATCATAATTCCGAGTTTTATTACATCATTCACAATGTTTATCTTTTAACATGGTGCTCGTTTTGCACCAAAAAGACTTTAGAGGTGTATTTGAGCCCATGCATAAAAGCAAAGTAGCAAATATCAGTCAACAATTCAACATGTGAATTGGTTAATCAAGCATATGCATTTACTTGAATTGTGATGCTCTATCTTTTATCAGAATTTTATTTCTGGGTTTGCTCCCTTTCTCTTCCAAGAGTTGGATAGTGAGATATGCAAAATAAGTTTTTCATTCTCATTGTCTTTGTGCTGTTGTATAGATAATCACATATTCAGAAAGGAAGGTCACCAGATGCCAAATCAGAGCACATTTAAGGCCATACTTGTCACAGTTCTATCTAGTCTTTGTGAAATGGGTGACAATGTGTTACTGATGAAGTTACTACAGAAAAGTATACTCGATGAAATGGTACGCATTGATCTTGAATATCCTTTTCCCCCACTTTTCAACTTATGAAAGGTGATGTTGATTTGATATGTACTTCAATTTAATTTTCTGCTTTGCAATATAATTTACGTATTATGTAATTTACTGATTCTTTCCTATTGAGATAAGACACCATCGATCTTTTATTTCGTTTGATCAACTGTGGATGTCTTAATGTTCGGTAAACTTTTCACACTGCAATATCATGATATTGTATTTATCATACCTTTGAATAATTATTAAAACCCCTGAAGTGTGCATTCCCACATACCACATATATATCGTGTACGGATCTCTGTTCATGATTTTTAAATGCCACATCTTAGGAGAACATTACTGTTCCTGTTTTTGCGACCTCTGTGTGTTGTTGCTGTTTATATGTTCGTAGTAAATAAATTCTAATTGATTTTCCCTGATGCCGAAGATGAATGATATGTTATTGGTAAGATTCCAATGATCTTGTATGATAAGGGAGAAGTTTCCAAGATGTAGCTATATCTATAAAATGAACATCGTGTTGCTTGTAAATTATCTATGCACAAGAATATCAAGAATGTAGCTGCGAATTCACCTGAACTGCAAATCAACCTAGTTTACCTACAAAACACTCAGACAATAAATGTGACGAGTAAAAATGATGGTTGGTAATATCAATTTGCGGGCGGTCAGGCCTCAGGACAAGATATCCACACATTTTGACTGACGGATGCCACATGCTTTATTGTTGGTTAAAAGATGCCGTCTTTGAGGCCTTAGTTACTATAGTTCCAGTCTAACATTTCTGATATCTTTTGCAGAATTTGAAGCCGTCTATAGAAAATATGTACGGGTTGCTCAAAGTGATAGCTGTTTTGGACTCAAGACCCTCAAGACTACCACAGAAGACGATCATTGCTCTGAGTCACTTCACATCAACTTATCTGATAAATATAGCTTCTGTATGTATGCCAACAGTCAATTTTTCTGTGTAGCTTCCCTTCTACAGTCTTTAATAGCTTTCATGTTGGAAAATATCATTTTCGAACAGGGAACAGATTCATGCAAATATGCATGGAGGTGCTAGTGTAGCATAGTGGTCACCAATTCTAAATATATGAGCATCATACATTCATATGCCATGATTGTAGATAAAAAAATAATTGTGTTGTACACAATTGTATAATATGTTTCATATCCACGAGTCTGAAATTCATAGGCCAGTCTCTTTGGCAGCAACCTGGGTCATTTATTCATGAGGGATGTCCTGTTGAGGTTTGGCCGGTTGGGAGATGAATTTTTTCCGGGTCATTTATTGCAGAACCACACTTCTTTTTCCTGATCTGTGTTTTGCAGTTTTTTGTTGGGTTTGCACTTCTCACCATACTCTATTTGAAGAAATGAACAATTAGTTGCTCCTGTACCTGTTTTACTGTTTAACCATAAAAAACTAAACTTTTATTTTATTTTTCATTAATTTCAGTAATATATCTTATATATGATTATCATTGTGATTAGAGCCTGAATTGAAATTTCTCTTAATACGAGCTACTTTTATTGTTTCCTTGCCCCAATTCTTCTTGAATGCTTACTGTAGGTCCCTTCCTTTCCTAACCTTTTCATTGTTATTTTAGGTGGTAATGGTTCTAAATTTTGCCGAACTTCTTTCTTGTGATCTATTTTAACTTCAATCTTTGCATTTTCTCAGAAGTTGCCAGATATTGCTGATGGGTCCGTCCGTGTCAGCTCTTCCAAGTTACTGAAATACTATTTCAAGCCTTGCCTCTTTCTTTTTCATGGAAGTAGCTTGCTTATGAATAGAGTCCTCCTGATGCTTGCCTCTTTCCTTGAACCTAAATCGCCGTCATCTTTGGATTGTGGGACTTGTATGCTAGATATACCTAAAAAAGTCAATGCAATTTCGCTCATCATAACCACGATGTTTGAGGACATGAAGACTATTCACAAAGTCTATTCGAGTAAAGAAGCTATCATCAATATCTTGAGAAGTATATCCAACTTGTTGGTAAGTCACAATATCTATCAGTAATTAGTTTGCTCAATCCATTTCTATTTCAGTGATCGTGAATGCTCACACACCTGTACTTATTTCCAATTTATTTTGGTATATGACATTATAAGTAACACATATTATAACGGGTTTTGTGACCCTATGGGTTGGCTGATTATTGGAAGTCTTCACCCTTACAGATCCGACCTTTCTTTAAAACCTAGTGCAACCAATTTAAAAATAAATTCACGAGGCTTTATGAGAAACTAGATATGAATCGACTGGAATTGTTTATACTGATGTAGTGATGCTATCAGGGAAGGACTTTAGGTATCAAAATCTTTATCCTGCCATAGAATTTCTGCCTACCATCTGCTCATGATTGTTTATAGAATGTGTCTCAAATCTCAATATGAGCATTACACTAGTTTACAAAATCTATTGTGAAAACATATGCCAACTATATTACGCATAGTATATGGAAAATTCAGCAAGAAATGACAAACAATCAGCAAGTGTCAGAGGAAGACACTGTAGCATAATCATGATACTGTATACATTCAAATAACTCCAGAGTGAAAATTAAAAATAGTTCCTTGAAGGGTATCCTGAGATATGAATTTGAAAGGACAACCCGATAAAAAATTGAATTTGAAAGATCAGCTTAAGCGTAACTTGATCACTATATTTTGAACAATTTGGGTGCAGCCTTGGTTATCTGTATAAATATGAAGTCACCTGCTACCTTTGGTTAATCAAGCTGTTCTTGTATTGAATTTTTATCCTAGTGCCGTCTTATACGGAAAAAAGGCCCACCTCATGAATTAGGCAATCATTGTATATGACCACATGTTCATAGCAGTGGACGACATGGTCTTGTTGATTAAAATTGTTTATCATCATGGTCTTGTGGACTTCTATTGACCAGTTTAGTGGTACAATAGAGCACTTTGAAGCATACTGATATTTTGATAACCGGGTGTGCTCAATTGGGTAGATCGTTGATTTCCTTTTTGTCGTATCAAGTTTAGTATCTTCTGCTGATTCATTCTGATCCACATCGTGACTGCAGTGTTCAAATTCAATCAGCCTGACCACGGAAGAGAAACTTAGGATCAAGCATGCAAGTGATATAGTGAAAACTGAGGCATACCAATCGGGTTGCTTGGAATCTGCTGACATTGAAGGAACATAAAATAAAAGTGACCTAGTTTTGCAATCCTTAAATTGAATTTTGTACATTGTCATTCTTCATCAGTCCGAATGTAAGTTTACTTGCAATACCTACTCCAAGATTTACATGCCATGTTCTTTCTGGTTGTCTTCTATATAATTTCAGCTAAAAAATACAAGCTTCACCTTATGATATTATTTTGTTTAGAAGCAGAGGGCGATGGCGTATGTCTACTTGATTTCTAGCTTTGATATTGGACGTGAATTTGTTCAAGGCTACTGGTGAAATCCGATAGTGATTTTGGTAAGTTTGGGATACCCAAAGGTACCCACTCCCAACTGATGACAAGTAGTAATTTACAAGGTATGATATAGGAATTAAGGGTTTCTACCATCTATCTTTGTACAGAATTATCTTCCAATTCTTTGACCTCATCAGTTTTGCTGTGCTTAGATCTGAGATACCAGCTGGTAGCCCAAATTTGTAATCAATTGATCATCCTAATTTTTTTCTAACTTAATTTATATACTTAACAATATCTAAGTGCACTTGTGTGTGACATTGATTTTTCAACAACTTTTACTCCTGAGATGTTCGAGTTTTTATGACTGAATAATTGATTTTGATGAAAATGATTAAATTTCGAGCTAAATTCACATTCATTTCAATGTGATAGAATACCACATATACAAGTTTTTTGAATTATATTACAGTTTAAAAGTGTATTTGTGACCCACAAAAGGAGCATACCGAAAGCCAAATGAGCTCTAGGTTCATCCCCATCAGCATAATATCACAAAAGAGGGATCTATTTACCAATTGCTTTTGTTAATATTGATTTGTCCTTGCTAATAATTTAGATTTTTAATTTTAAATAGAAAATCAAAGCGTAGATATTGATTTAAAATTCATATTATCTACGAGCGCTGAATATCTAAAAATGTTAGAAGTCATTTGATATGAAGTCAAAAAATAAATGTATTACATTTGTTAAATAATCTGAACTTTTGATCTTAATTTATTTTTATTTTTGGTATATATAGATAATATGAGTCATAATCAAGATTTACGGTTTAAATTTTAAACTTTAGAAATTAAGTTATTATCAAGGATAAATTCATATTAAAAAATCCCTCTTATTACAAATTTAGAGCTATATCATAATTTTTATTTCCCACTTCACTTTGGTTCTTGCTCCACGAGATCCTATGAACGCCCAATTCACGAATCACGACATGAGATTTTTTTTTGATAACTTTAACAAAACATTCACTTAAAATTACTATTATCTTTAATCAAAAGTTAATGATGAATTACTGCAACAACTACTGGATAACCAATTATTTTTTGGTATGCTTACAAATAGATTCCTAATGGAAGTGTTCCAAACTCGGCCTTATAGTTAAAATAAAAGACCTTGTAATTTCCCCATAAGGAATGTTTTGAATCATATTAATTATAACAACATTTTTTTACCATTCAATTAATTATAGCACGTAAGTTGTATTTCTAACATGTGAAAGGTTTATGGAGGAACTTAAGATCATTAAATGCTAACAGAATCACTTGGGTTCAGTTCTAACGACAGGATTAGAGAAACTTATTCAAAGAAAAGAAAGGCACATATTACAAAAAAATAAATGAGAAATACAAAGTTGAGTTTCGAACAGATCTCAAGCTTATTACAATTTAATTGCTTAGTTTACATGCAGTAGCAGGTAGACGAAGCCTAAAATTTTGACTCCACATCCTTCAGGCACTCTTCTTTTTCTGCGGGATTTGGCCAAAATAAACACTTGTCAGGAAATTTCGGGAAATACATGAATTCAGCATTTTCTTCTAATTATGAGATCAGATGTAATTTGCTTGATCCAAAAAATATCAAAATCCGTTGGCACGCCTGCGTTAGATCTTTCGAAAAAATACATAATCTGTAATCACTTATATTCCTCTTCCTGGGAAGAAAGGAAAACGTGGTAAACCTAATTATATCAGATTATCCCTTTAATTTTTTTTCATGCAAGTGTAAACCAAGGACGATGACCTAATGGCATCATCTAGGTTCACTTAATCTTCTGATAAGATCATCAAAAAATAATAGAATCCAGGTAAAAAGAAATTAACTCACAAGTTTTTCTTCCTCCATCTTGGCCTTAATGAAGGAATATATTGCAACTCCGGCAATTGCAATCGAAGTACCAATACCCGTTTGTGTTGATATCTTGTTACCTACACAAGTATAGAAGATTAAAGAAATTCAAGAGGCGTGATTAAGTAGGCTGAAATAAAAATACTTAAAACATACCGAAGATGATGATTGAGAAACCAATCACGAAGACACGTTTCAAGACATTTCCTACGGCATGTGTCAGTGGAGCTACTCTTTCCAATGTGTTAGTTGCTACCTGAAACATTGATCAAGTAAGAAGAAAATAGAGTTAATAATCAGTATTGAATAATGTTCGAAAGGAATCATGTAGGGTTACTTGAAGAGATGCAGGTAATTCTATTGGTCATACAAAATTGACCAAGTAATCAAACCGGCAAAGCAACAACAAAGTCGTAACCACTGTAAACGGAGTTCCCTGATGTCACTTATATTGGGGCAATCCAGCTAAAATGTGACTACTCAAAAATGTATAGGAATTTTCTGAGTTTTTCGGTGAGGAAACTTTGCGGTTGTGTTTTGACCTCATTTTGCCATCTCATCTTTGTTGAGCCCGAGAAATCCTTCTAATCTACTTGTTTTTATTCAAGCTCATGATGCCTACACAGTAACACAAATACTATGGTATCTAAAGAATAGAAAGGTTTCGTTATTAAACAAAAGAGATCTTTTTTTTAAGTATTGAAGTGCATTGACTAGAAAGGATAACCTTCCAAGAACTCTGTACCATGGGGCAACCAACCAAACTGGAAACCAGGTCTTACATAAAAATATAAAATAATTACCTGATTGTAGAGGTGATAGAACATTCCAACCCAGAAGAGGTCTGTAACGAACTTGGTCATGCCAACTTTGGCAATTGCATCTTTAAAGCCATATTGAAGAAGCTTAGGACCCTCAATCTGCAATGAGAAACATGAACTATGATGGATACTTTTAGAATGAATAATGACAGGTACGATATTTAACCCAAAACTTTTTCCTTTCTATATCAATAAAACCTGTAAAATGAAGTCTATATTGTGATACCATTGATGACAGTAAAATCAGGAAGCTACCTAAGAAAATGAACCAAATGAACTCGTTTCTAGTTTCTCTTAGAGTTGATTTTCAGCTACTCAATCTGTGATTACGTCGTATAACTATGCCTCATAAACACAAATGAGTAAGAACAACAACAAAACCTTTTATCCCAAACTAGTTGGGGTAGGCTAGAAACGAAACTCTAAGGAGTCACGGTTCAGACACGTGAATCGCCTTCTTCCACGCGTTTCTATCCAATGCAAATTCTCGAGGAACATTCCAATCTTTTAAATCTCTTTGACCGCTTCCTCCCAAATCAATCGTGGTCTGCCTCTTCTTCTTTTTATGCCTTCGATCCGATTCAATACCCCTTTTCTTATAGGTGTCTTCATAGGTTTTTTTGTACACCTATGGAGTTTCTATTATATTGCATTTTTTGGCTCCCTTGATGAGTAAGTTTGTACAAAATAATTCTCTTTTTAGCTCCCTTGATGCAGCTTCTATTATATTGCATTTTTTGAAAATACTTGTACAAAAGAAGAATAAGAAGACCATTCAAAATATACAACTGTTTCTAGTCATAAATATAATGTCCAAGTTACTTACAAATATAGCAGGTGGCAAGCAAACGAAAAGGGCAATAATTGAAATGTATGCATAGAGATTGGTGCTGTCCATACCAACCTGTAAAATGTAATGTTATGGATATTAGAAAATATGTATGTACATATATAAAATATAAAGTTAAACGAGCAAGAGTATACAGAGTGTGACCATGGCCTTCTTTGAATATATGCTTCTGTAAGTGAAGGAGACATTTGAAATCATGGCACTGATAAAGCCAGTCCAATTGAAAGATAGCTCAGTAAGAGATGCCATTGACACACCTGAAATTTCAAGTTACTTGGGTCAAGAAATGCTCCAATGATACCTTACTCTGGTTAGATGAGATAGACTTGTCTCAAAACAAGTATAGCATAAACAGACACTTTCGTAGCTACATAAAAGTGAGCACTACAACATTTTGATTTGTAAGAACCAGAAGACTTAAACAGATGATTACCGAGAACAACTGGAGCTAGGGACAGCCACAATGGCAGGGGTATCTGCTGTCCTAGAATGAATTGAGAAGCTGCCGCATTGAAGAAAGGCTCCAGAGCTGGAATGAATTTAACCGAGAGGAAGGACAAGAAAGAATCAGAAACAATTCCTTTCAGTTAGCTCAGCAAATAGATAACACCATCTCAAAGAATAATTTTCCAAAACACCACCTTTGATTGTGTGAGTGAAGGAGACAGCAACTGTAGCAAATGAGACATTGCTTGTTATATGGCCCACAGCATGGCAAACACCAACAGGTATAAGTAGCTTCAAGAGATTTGAGTCCATTGGCTACAGAGGTGAAAGTAAAATTGTTAGAAGAATCTGACTGGACCATGTAAAGATGATCACTAAGAAATGGTACAATGCTGTTAATTGTGAGAACAGACCACTAAACAGATTAGCCATGAGTCCATGACAGATATGACATCCAGTTGGTATGATATGTTTCCCACTAAGGAACATTATTGATGGATAGTTGTTCCTCCTACACTGGACGACGGGTGTACAAAAGTTTGCTATTGAGTAGTCTAGATACCAGCAGGGAAAAACAGCATTGGTGGAGCATTATTGAAAGTAAAATGAGGCATCATTGCATCAAGGATTGTATACTATCATTGGTGAAGCATTATTAAAAGTAAAATGAGGAGTCAAGGTTTGTGTTGCATCAAAATGATAATTTCTTTTTGTGCAAATTACACAAAAATGACCACCTTATAGAGGCTGAACAGGAGATAGCTTGACCTTCTTTTGTTTCAATATAAGTCAAACGTAGAGGTAGGGAAAAAATATAGCAAAATGACATGCAATATAAACATCCATTGTAAAATCCAAACAAACTATACTACGTTGTGGTTACACTTACAGCACGTTTGGGAAGCCCCACACTCCAGCTCCCCAAACAGTACACCACACCAACAAACAGGTGTATCACCGATACAAAACTACAACCAAATAACACAGCAGAACAAAAAAAAAAGTTACTGGAGATCATTCCACAAACGTAAATAATATGACAGAGCCCGAAACACTCACTAGGGGTATGGGAAGTAATTGTAGATCTTCTTGTTGAGGATGTTGAATATCACATTCAAGAAATACCTTCAATAAAGAGAAAAGAAGTGGTTTAAATAACTAAAAACCCAGAACAGAGACCAGACCAAGACAGAAATAAGAAAAGTTTTGTTATCTACTATTCTTCGTAAAAGTGTTAGTAAACTACTATATAACAGTTTCCTGCCAAGAGTTAAGGTAGGCACGCGCATACCTCACATTTGTCGTATACATTTGCATAGGGTCATAGAGATTTGGCCTCATACGCACGTGAAATTTAGTTGATCCATTTACACCTCTTTAAAATCCTACTATTTAAGTGGAGAATACCATAGTGAGCACGACCCTCATCAATTATCATAAAGTGTTGTGAACTTCTACTTTTGAGCAGTATGAGGACTACATTGCGACAATGACACCATTGCATTTACAACGGATAGTGCATGTGACATATTGACCTCACACAATGTCACATGATAGTTTCACAATCGAGCAGCTTTCCAAATTTGACTTGATTTGGCATGATCTTATTTCTTAAGAAACATAACATTTCTATTTCTATGGCTTTTGTGCACTAATGCTATCCAGATACCACTTTACTTTGCGACAGTTACAGAATTACTTCCAAAGCTTTGCTTACTTTGGCAGAGTTCCTATTTCTTAAGAAAATATAGGATTTCTATATATATATATATATGCCCTTTTTTTTTTGCTCACAATGCATATCCAAATCTCACTCTACATTGCGCAGAGTTACAGAATTATTTCCCACGTAATTACTTGGATTTACCGACCAAATTCCACACAAATAACTCCCTCATGGTAATGATTCCTCTAGCATTACAACCTTTTCCACTACTAACCTCATCTACAACTACAAGCACCGAAACAAATCTAAATTCGGCACCTACACTACATAACTACATAATCATAAACCAAACAAAAAAAATGATGTTTTTACTTGCGTGCCATTTTAAAATACTATAATTATGTTTCTGTCGTAAATTTCATAGTTATTTTTATTAGTGTCACTGAAAAATACACACATTCCATTCATGTCATTACCTTTTCGTCCATGTCATTCCATTAACATTTTCCGTTATTGTTCCGTTAACAGAATTAATAAAATTAAATTTTTAATGATAAATTGTATAAACTCTATCTTGTATAATTTAATAACCTATTTTACCCAGTAAGTTTTTTGAAATGTTCCCTAAACACTTTATTAAATATTATTCACCTCTTTATGGATAAGTGAAGCATTTGTTTAATGTTTAGTTTTGGGTTAATGGAAAGGGAAAGAGAAGGGAGAAGGAAGAGATGAGAGACGACAAAAAGAGGACAAAAAGAGAAGAGATAGGAAGTTTTCAACAACAAAAAAAGAGAAAAAAAGAGAGAGGATTACCGAGTTATTAGATTACATAAGACCATGTTTAACCATGCCCGGGCTACCTCCAGGCGCCCTGCTCCCTCTCCCAGTTACGTCAGCTATCCCACCCACCCAAAAATCCCCCTTAACCATGCCCGAACTACCTCACCCACCATACACTTTATTTCTTCCATATAATTTCTTAATAAAATAATTTTAATTCTTACACAACATTTAACAAATTACATTTTACATAAATATTAATTGTAATTAGTTTAACTTAAAAAAAATTGGATCTTGAAATTGTTGGATCTGAATTTTTTTGAATTTTCATCACTTGCAAAAATTCATTGTAATCCAACCCGTTACCACTGAAAACTTGCAACAGAATGCACAGTAATAAAAAATTATCACCCCACATTATAAAAAAATACCCAATACATTATCAATTAACTCTAATAACAAAACATCCACTAAAAAAAGGACGGACAGGAAGAACACGTGCCCCCCACCCGATGTGCTCCCGGGCGTCCATTCGGGTGCTCCGGCGCCCAAATGGACGCCCGGGTGGGCACCCTCCCGGTTAAAAATACTCTAAGGTCTAGAATTTGTAAATATTCTATTAAAATATTATTTTTATTAACCGGAGTGACGTGCCAAAAAGTTAAAAAGAGTTAGTTACGAAGTAAGTACGGAAACGGAAATATAATCTCCGCAGTCATAAAACCCAAAAGAAACAACATACAAATAGCGAGCATACAACGCACAAATCGCGATCATACATACCACATGAAGAAGAAGAAACCGGTGACGAGCGCCGGATACTTCTGCAGAAACCCCACACTCTTCACCTCCTCCCTGACCAAACACAAACCAAAATCATCACCAACCAACGCAACATCAACTTCCCTCCCTCCCCTACTCACTTACAAAACGAACCTCACCCGCCTGAATCGCTCCCTTCCGCCGGAGCCGACGACGCGGCGGCGACAACGACTCTCGAAGTCGAAACCGCCCTATTCCCAGCCACAACCGGCCCCAAACGCACGGAGTCCGAGACCCTGTCGAAGCGAAGCACGGGTGGGAGGTGCAGTCCGGAGGGGAGGCGTGCCGGGACGGGGGACGCCGGCTTGGCCCGGAGGCGGAGGAGGGACGACATTCCAGCGCACACAGCCATTGGAGGGGAGAAGGAGGTTGGTTATCGTGCGCCGGAGTGCTATAGTGCGCGGAGAGGAGTGTGAGGGAGAGGTGGGATTTTTATTATGGGTTTGTGGTTTATGGTTTATTACCTATCTTATCCGGAATGGAATGTGTGGTGATCGGGAGTGGAGTGGTCTTCGTCTTAACTTTCATATCGTGTTGTTGGATATTGGATGGATTGGAGGAGGAAAGAGAGGCTGACAGGCAGTGTGTTCTTAATTAACCAACTACTTCGACATTTTTTTTTTCTGTTTCGGAAATGACAGTTCTGACGTAAACTATTAATGAACGTTCGTAGTCAACTGGTTTGATATATTTTCTGTTGGGTTAATTATAGTTTACTCCCTATTTATAGATTGATATTACTTTTTATACATCTGAACTTTAATTTTGTAATATTTTATTATCTTTAATTTTAAAAATTTATTATTTAAGTACACATTCACAGTTTTTTTCAATTTTTTACGTTTTATCCCTAATACACTTATAAATCTAGTTTTACATGAAAATTAAGATTGAATTAAATGTTAGATATTGTTGCAATCTGGATCAGAATCGGTCTAATTTTTATATTAGGAATACACTCATAAATCTATTTTTTATTAGATCAATTACAATTTGTTCCTCTGAACTTTAAAAAATGACAATTATCCCCCCTGAACTTTAAAATGTGACAATTATCCCCTTAAACTTTAGTTTTGTAACACTCTGTTCCACTGAATTTTGAAAATTCATTATTTAAACACATTCACAGTTTTTTTTTGCATTTTTTGCGTTTTATCCCTAATACACTCATAAAGCTAGTTTTACGTGAAAGTTCGGATTAAATCAGATGTCAGATATGATTGGAACGTCACTCGCTCACCAGAGAGCGAGACCTTCGACATACACAAACAACAGAAGAGTTATTATTCGATGGATGAGTTATTATTCGATTGAGGTTCGACTACGACGAGGAAGGGTTGTGTGAAAGGGAGAGAGAGAATGTGTGACAGAGAGTTGTTTTTGATTTTTTTTAAATGTAGTGATATTTTGAGTAGAACAAGAAATATAAACATATTTTCTAGAGGATGTCAAAATGAAGACTTTTTTCATGAATTGAGTCACTTGGAGCCTAGAAAATCAATTTTTAATTTGTAGATTATTATTGAAAGTGAGAGGCACTAGGGACGGCATATGTCAAATTGATGTTTCATGAACCATTATTCTATCGAAACTGACAGCCTGACAGGCACTTGGAGTTGAATCTCACATTTCTGCTTTGCTTCTCTGGAATCTCGTTAAAGTAGCTTGATCGTATGCCTTCACCTTATTGCTTTTTGTATTCGGCAATAAGCTTCATTGATTAAGAAAATACTTAAGTGTGCATTGTGTGCTATAAACAACCCGACTTGGATAAAACACGCATCAATCCGAACTTCCTATATATACCAAAAAGAATATAGTTGAGTAGAAGCAACTGTGGTTTTTAGACTTAGCGTGTGAGCTAAACTTCTCTACTAAACAAAATAACGCAACCACAATTCCCGACATTTTGCCATAACCTGAAGTCTCGTTGGGTGCCCTGGACTTGTTTGGATTGGTTTAAAGAAAGGGATCCAACTTGCCCGACAACTTCCATTCAGAAGGTGGTTCGGGTCGATGGGTCAGGGTTCGACCCTAACCTGCTACATTTACAGACTTAAGACCCAATGAAGTCATATTCCCAAAAGTTTTGGAAGCTGACTGTTTAATTTCAATTTCTTTCGAGTCAAACCAGCTTCAATTATATCCAAATGATGGTTACCAGAGCTATCTGTCCTTTGGTTCCTACAGGTAGGTCCTACAGAAGCAGGATTGGTCCTGAAAGTGATATCAAGCAACATATCTGCATCAAACACCCTGGCTTCCCTCTCCATTGGCCTAAGTTGCCTGATAGGAGCATGGGTAGGTAGCTCGAGTGATATCTTCACAACGGCTGTAACTTACGGAAACTGTTGTGAATTGGAATCTAACAATACACTAACACGATATGGATTAAACGCACCACGTAATATCGAATATTGACTTGCGAAAATAACTTCAGACCCTCTCTCGATCCTTAATGCAACAAGAATACAAATAAAATGGAAATAAACAAGCAAACACAAACGCAAACATGAAACAACCACAACACACACGATTTACAAGGTTCGGCAACGTCCCTACGTCCTTGGGGGATCTCCTGCGAGTTTCCTTTCCTTCTTCCGCTTCTCCAACAAGAGAAGCAACCGAGATTACAAGTATATGGAGACAATATGTCATTCAAATAACTCTAGATCTTTCTCTAGCCTAATCTCTAAACTCACAATGAAAGAAATATTACACTTGTACGTTATATGTGTTGTGTGTTAAAAACAAGAGCAAACAAACTCTTTTATAGACTCAAAAATCGAGCTACAATTAAGCAAAACCGTGCTGAGAAAACGTGGGCAACGGTCGATCGATGCTCCTTCGGTGGACCAGGAACGCTTCCTGTTGCGATTCGGTTAACTGAATCCTTCCCGGTTGACCGTGGGAACACTTCTTCGTGCGGCTCGGTAGACCGCGAGAACGCTTCTCCCACGAACTAACTAATTCTCCAACAACCCCACGGTCGACCGAGCACCCCTCGGTGGACCGTGCCAATTTGGACAGACATTTTTAAATTCTCGGAACACCAAAATATTTCCAACGGTTTACCAAACCCGTTGTTCTGAAGTACTTGTTGTCTTATGACGGTAGACCGATCTCAGTTGCACCCGAAGTGCCTGAAATATTTGGTTCGGTGGACCGAATTCATCGGTAGTCCGAACCCTGCATCGCCAAAAGTCATGGAGTTTTGATCGGTAGACGGAAATGGCACGGCGGCAGAGGGAGCAGAAGAGGAAGACGGAAATAGCGCCGACGAGGAGGACGCTGGTAGAGACTTGGAGCAGGGTGGGGTCTTTGGAGGTGGCGAAGAGGGTGGAGGACGAGGGCGAGAGCTCGACCGGTCCGGTTTTGGGTCGCGAGAGCGGTTCTGCTCGGGCGATGTGGAGTGGGGGAACCGGAAAGGGGTCGGGAGGAAGAGGTGCGGGGGAGGGAGGTGGGTGGAGAAGAGCATTGTGTTGGTGGGAGAGTAAGGAGATAAGAGAAAGCGAGGGAGTGGCGTCTGAAAGGATTTACGGATTTGAATTTTCTCGTGGTGATTTAGCGACTTAAGCAACTTGGGTGCGAAGGTTGGAAAAGTTTCCTTACGACAGACACACTGGAGGTGAAATGCAAATATACTCTAACACTCAATTTTTATCTTCTTCTTGAGTTATTTTCCCTAAGACCAACATCCCATTGCAAAAGTGAATAGATTGTCTTGTTGATTTTTGTATAGTGAGCCAAAAATGCAATAAACCGCCAACACCTTGCACTCAAACGAAGTTGTCTTCAACCGAAATTGTTTGTATTGGGGTAAAAATTTGGGAGGCAGAGCAGGTAATATTTTTCATGGAGTAATAATCTCAAATTAGGAAAGTTCAACCAACCTAACCAATTTAGTATAAAATGGAGTTAGTTTTTTTATTATAATCGTCATATAATATTTTTCTACCAAATAGAATAAGCGAAAATAATAATATAAAACTCCATAATTTTTATCCAATCGAAGGAGGCAGGAAGGGGCCACATATAGATAAGGGGCGGGCGATCCCGTGGATTTTTTTACTCATTTAGATTGTGATGCTTGAATTTTAGTAGTTGGTTCACATGTAATGAATTTATGGGATTTCGACTCTATAGATCTTTGGCTTCTTTACATTTCGAATTTCCTCAATTTTTTCAAATGATAATAATAAGATTGCTGGATGAAATTTTGCTTTAGGAATCTAGCACGAGAGTATCTACTTACCCGCTATTGGGGGAAAATACAGAATTAGACTCTAAACCAAAACAAACTAATGAATTTTTATTTTTTTATTGTCTTTACAAATTCCAATCTCTGGAAAATGGATTACTCTCCTATGGAGTTAATATATTTTTTCACCCAAATTACTCCCCCAATGTAAGTATTTTTGGAGTGAAAATTTAAAGGGATAATTCGTTTCATATTTTGAAGTAATAAAACAAAAGCAAGACTTAAATCATTACTCGGTACTCATTAGAAGTTTAGAAGATAACCATCCCACGCACACACCTAAACGGGTTGGTTATTCCGCCCGGACCGAACCCGACAAACCGCAAACAAAACCCATCGTGGAGATCTCCCTCCCCCGCTTCCATCCAAGTGGCCACAAAGCACACACATCACACCTCCCTCTCTCTCCACCTCCGCTTCCAACTGAACCCTTCTTTCTAGGGTTTCCTCCGATCCCCCAATGCCGTGGATGCCTTCGCGCCCCGGCTTCCAGCTCCGCACCATCGCCACCACCTGCCGCGCCGTCGTCCTCCCCCGATTCGGAGGACCCGAGGTGCTGGAGCTCCGTACCGACGTTAAGGTGCCTGATCTCAAGGCCAGGGATGTGCTTGTCCGGACTCGAGCCGTTTCCATCAATCCTTTGGATAACAGGGTTTGTTTTACCTGTTCCTTGGTTTTGGTCGGTGTTTCAGTTCGGAATGGGGCGTGTTTTGGATTGATTGTTTGATTTTAGTGAATTAATCTTCGCGTGCCGTTGGTATTTGTGTCTGTGGTTGTTGTTCCTGTTTGGATATGGTATTGTTACTCGCAAAATAAGTTATGTCGAAACTCAACTTCTAGAGGTATCCTGCTGACTGCTGAGGACTTGCAAGTTTTGGATGACATTAGTACTTCAAACCTGAGTAAATTCCCTAATTTGAGAGAATTGATCGTCTCATGCAGTTGTTTAATTCGGTTGATATAAGTCTTGGTTTGAAAGTTTGGACCATTCTTGTGACTTGTGAGATTTTAGGCCGATCCACTCCGTTCATTATCTGTTGGTTTTGAGTTAGACATCCACACTTATAATATATTGGTGAGAAATGTATCAACAATTAAACTCTGCAAATTGCCTAATATGAGTGATGATGATGGTATCTGATTTCTCATCTTTCATGGAATTTCTGGATCATCCCGTGTCCAGTGGGGGATGATATTTGTTCTTTAAACTCAAGTGAATTGGTTAATTAAAGTGAGTTGATGATCTGATGTGTTTTTCTTCTTTGCTGGGTTGCCGCAGATGCGTGCTGGCTATGGGCGTTCTATATTCGAACCACTTTTGCCACTGATTTTGGGACGCGATGTAAGCGGTGAAGTTGCAGCAGTTGGGACGGAGGTGAAGTCCCTTTCCGTTGGGCAGGAAGTGTTTGGTGCTCTACATCCCACTGCCATTAGAGGTACTTATGCTGATTATGCCGTTCTTTCTGAGGAAGAGCTCACAGCTAAGCCACCAACGTTGAGTCATGTTGTAAGTACCTCATCTCCTCTTCACGTACTGTTTCGATTTTTCCATGTTTGTCTGGATTAGGTAGGAACTGATAAATTGAGTCTATGGCGATGTTCTCAGCATGATGGAAGACAAATTTTATGGGAACGCCGTACCCTGTTAAAATTAATTCATGTGTTTTACCAGGGGATCAGGGATTCTGTAGACTGCGGTTTTATTTTATTCACTTTGCCTACAATAAGCATTGAGTGGCTCAATTTGTTTGTTGGTATATTGTGTTCTATTACAGCAATGATGAAAAAAAATCAGAATAAATATAATTTGGTTAGTATGTTCACTATATTTAAGGAATTATATGTCATGGTTGTCTTAGGTTTTTGTTCATTTGACTAGAATTGGAGAAGACATTTATTAGTAGACAAGTCACTTCTCAATCTTGTATTGCATATGGATCTTCCAGAACTTTCCCTGGGAAATCCATGAATTTAATTTAGGCGCGGATAAATAATTTTCTAGCATCATAAGTGTGGAGAAAAATTCTTGGTATTTTTTGTTTTCTCTGCAGGAGCATCAATGTGAAGTGGTTTTTAGGTTACTAACTACATTGCCTGCTAAAAAACAAGGTCCCACCTAGGCCATTTTCTCTTTGACAAATGTTTAGAAACTAATTTCATTAGAGTTACAATTTATAAGTATGAAACATATATGTATATGTAGGCTAATGCTACTTCCATAGGCCTCTATGTTCATTTCTGAACTGAATTTTGTCTTCTACGTAGGACGCTAGCGCCATTCCCTTTGCAGCATTGACTGCGTGGAGAGCACTGAAGTGTACTGCAAGAATTGAGAAAGGGTATGGTTTCTTCTCCATCAAAAGAATCGTCGTAATTTTGTTATATAAATCTGATCTTCTTCATGTTTGGAAAATAAATGAATGCCAGTGTGGAGTTTTGATTTCTCATTAAGTGCCACTCTTTGCCACTACTAATGCCACCTTATATTTTAAGGAACTTAATTCCTTTCAGGAAGGATTTTTCATGATATTTCAGTTGTCTGAAAATCGTAAACTTATGTGCTTGATTGCATCAGTAATGATGAATAAATATTTCTCCTATTGTAGCTCATAGCAAGATGTGCACTTCATTTCATTGTCAGCTTCATGCATACACTTCCTCCAATACTTACATTGATAATGTAATTTTGCAGACAAAGGTTGCTTGTAATAGGAGGAGGAGGTGCTGTTGGATTATCTGCTATCCAACTTGCAGTAGCTGTTGGTTGCAGGGTTTCAGCTACATGCGGAAGTAAAAGTTTTGATCAAGTTCTAGCAGTTGGTGCAGAACAGGCTATAGATTATACAGCTGAGGTGGTTTTGTTATTTGTTATGCAAAAAATTGATCTTTCTGTTTGACTTACCTAGCAACTTAGAGAAGTAACTTATGTGGTCCCCTGATAGAGACATGCTTTTGTCTTCTTCTAGTTCAGTACGGTGTGCTTTTGTGTTGGATGTTGCAAATTCTTAGCTTCAGCGTAAGATACTCGTACACAAAATTCTGAGCTAAAAGCTGATGTTTTCTCACTTATCGACAATTTGGGTTATGCAGGATATTGAAGCGTCAGTAAGTGGATACTTCGATGCAGTTTTAGACACCATTGGGGGGCCAGAAACAGAGAGAATCGGCACTAATCTTTTAAACAAAGGAGGACATTATATGACACTGCAGGTCTGAAATAGATTTCTCTTCATCAATTTATGGAACTTGCCCATCTGCTTTCTCTGTACAGTACATCATATGGATTCGTTTGTAATTCATGATAGGGAGAGGCAGCTTCCTTAGCTGACAGATATGGTTTTGCTGTTGGTACATCTATTGCAACAGCGATTCTACTAAAAAAGCAACTTCAGTACAAATATTCTCATGGAATAGGTGAGAAGCATACCATCCTTCATAATCTTTCTTGAGCATGGTTCTTCTTGATGAAACCTTTGAACTTCTAACAAATGAGTTCTTCCACTACCTCTTCTTTCATGTATAGAAGGTTTTTCATGATCTTGCAGATATTTGGGAAAAACTTGTAATGTTCTATTTAACCTGATGACGGGATGAATATATGTTTGGTAACATTGATTTGAAATTGTTTAGCTGGGTGGTGCAGATACACTGATTCTTTTTTACAGTTGACACAAGATGAATTTCCTGTGGATTACTGTAGTAGTGGCTCGTCACTAAGAAGTTAATGTTCACGTATTAGGTTCACATGCATTTATTTGAAATAAATATCTTCACAAGTGGTTTTGATACTATTCATATGACCCATTCTTTTTTGTTATGGTTTTCTGGTTTTTTGTTTTGATTGTAAACTGGTCTCAGTCAATGATTGTGAAAATTGATCTCCATGGTTTATATGATATCAGAATACTGGTGGACATATATGAGGGCCGATGCTGAAGGACTTGACGAGATCCGGAGACTTTCAGAAGCTGGGAAGCTTAAGATTCCCGTGGAGAAGACATTCCCAATAACTCAGGTCACTGAAGCTCACAGAGTGAAGGATAAGAGAATAATCCCAGGTAAGGTGGTCCTGGAGCTTGACTAAAATTTCTAGTGCCATCTACTTTCACACGTCTCTGGTAAAATCAAGTAGTAATAAGATCCTGCAAATGTAACAACCTGTGATTCTTATGCTGTTTTTTTCTTCTTAGTGTGAGGGTCTAAAATTTCCAGAAAAGAGCTTGTGATCATTTTTTTTTCTGTCCCAAGATGTTTGGCTTGGGCAAAGAAAGTTCCTGTAGTTGTGCATAACAATCTTTACTCTTGAGTTGTACTAACAAGGCATACAGAAATGAATATAGAAGGATAGCATTGCCATGTCTGTCATGCTGTAGGATTCCTCTGAATATACCATGACGATTTCAATTCAAATTGCTCGGTTTCTGTAAGCTCAAGAATCTTTGGATGAAACATTACATTGTAATGCGATCGATCACAAAAGAACACATTGTAACGCCTATAGGTCACAGGGTGTGCAGAACTCCAAGATTTTTAAGATAAATGCTTCCTGACAAGAAATGTTTTACTCGAGGGAATTGTTTGTGGCTTTTAAGAGCTGCCGGTTACCCTGGTCTCTAGCGAACAAGTTAGAAATAATCTGTGTTCAAATGTGTTATTATGTTCTTTTAAACTCTCGAATATGCATTATTGCATCCAGACATGTCCAACAGGGTAAAAGTAAGACATCACAAACGTTCCTAAGGAGGAGATGTTTTTTTTCCTTCTTTCGAAGAAGCCAAAACATTTTACGTGGCGTATGCCGATTCTTGTGGTTTTGGTGTTAAGACAAGACAATCTCTTTACGATCGCGGTGTTGTTATACGGGTCACGCTCACTTGCTCCAAGGAGGACACGACACTAACAAACCAAGCGCAAGGGAAATTGAAGCCTAGGTTATCCAGTAGAGTCCAATGCACTGCTCGAATAAGGGTCTCCGGAAACCCAGCAAGGGGTTACCACATTAACTTTGTGGATCTTAAACATAACCACGCCATGCGTGAACAGGAGCAAATGCATTTTCTCAGACAAAAACGAACAATCCCTGAGGCCGCCAAAGCACGCATATCGTGCAATGATACTGCTGGGATATCGGCTGCTAAGACCATGCAATCTTTTGTGGTCGAGGCTGGAGGTCATGACAAATTGACTTTCAACGAAAAGGATTTAAGGTTTGTGTTCTTTCTGCCTAACATAATTGAAATTCAACATTTTGTGCCTGGTCTTAGTGGTTTCTGTGTGCAGGAACGTTATAAACGAAGTCAAAAATTTGAAGATGGGACCTGGTGACGCACAAGCTCTTTAGAACTATTTCATTAGGATGCAGAGATTGATTCCATGTTTTTCTATGTAATGGATATGAATGACGAAGGAAGACTACGGAACGTGTTTTGGGCTGATTGTCGTTCTAGAGTTGCATATTCATATTTTGGAGACACAATATGTTTCGACATCACCTACATTACAAACAAATACGACATGCCATTTGCCCCATTTGAAGGAGTTAATCACCATTTCGAGTCAGTTTTGCTCGGTTGCGCTTTGCTGTCTTCTGAGACCACTAAAAATTACATATGGTTGTTCCAAACATGGTTGTCGTGCATGAACGGTAAGGTGTGACTATGTCCAGTTAAAGGTCTGTGACTGTTCAGTTTAAGGTGTGTATGTGTTCGATTTAAGTGGTGGAACTTTTCGGTTTAAGTGGTGGAAATGTTCGGTTTAAGTGGTGTGACTGTCTGGTTTAAGATTTGGATCCGTTCGGTTTAAGTTTTGTGCATGTTCGGTTTAAGGTGTGGATCTGTTCGTATTAAGTTGTGTGTCTGTTCGGTTTATGGTGTGCATTTGTTTGGTTTAAGTTGTGTGACTGTTTGGTTTAAGGTGTGCATTTGTTTGGTTTAAGTTGTGTGTCTGTTCGGTTTAAGGTGTGGATCCGTTCAGTTCAAGTTGTGTGTCTGTTCGGTTTAAGATTTGGATTCGTTCGGTTTAAGATGTGTGGATCTGTTCGGTTTAAGGCGTGTGACTCTTCAGTTTAAGGTGTGGATCTGTTCGGATTAAGTTGTGTGACTGTTCGGTTTAAGTTGTGAATCTGTCCGGATTAAGTTGTGTCTGTTTGATTTTAGGTGTGGATCCGTTCGGTTTATGTTGTGTGTCTGTTCGGTTTAAGTTGTGTAACTGTTCGGTTTAAGTTTTCAAAGTAGGATTTTGTACCTTTCAATATATGAGTCACTCCTTTTAAATTGCCCCCATTATGTAGATATAACTCCCCCAACCATCATAACAGATCAATGTGGCGTCATTACTGCTGTTGTAAGGAATGTCTTCCTAGATTGAAGACACAGATTCTGTATATGGCACATAATGTCACAGCTCCCGTGAAGTTGCTGACGCAGTATCGGAAGCACATGTTATTTGATCTGAAATTGATTGTATATGATTTCAAAACCCCAACAGAATTTGATCGTAATTGGTAGGGTTTCTTTCTTGATTTTGACCTGCAGAACCATAGCTGACTCAAATCGATTTATGCAATCCGAGAGTCTTGGATACCTGTATTTGTTGGTGATAATTTTTTCGCGAGAATGACATCTACTCAGAGAAGCGAGAGTATGAACGTCTTTTTCGACAAGTACCTTACTTCGAAGACCACCATTAAGTAGTTTGTTCAACAATACGAACTTGCACTCCGCCATAAGTACGAGAAGGAAGCTCAATCAGATTTTGATTGTCTTCATAAGAGACTCCAATTGGTTTCAATGTATCCCTTCGAGGGACAGATGAGCGAGTTGTATACGGTAGGTGTCATACCCTTAAAGTCTTCCGTCATGTGGTGTTGATGCGTGCAAACTGTTTGAGGAACATCAGGTGGTCATATGAGCGTAGATGTTATATGGGGGAGAAGCTTCAACTCGAAGGTGAGCGCCTACGGGACTGCACTTATATGCAGTTGGGAGCGTAGGGCTGCTTGGGAGCTGAAGCCGCTTCCCTGACGAGCCCAAGGCAGGGCGAAACCAGTCGATGTTGTCTCGCGCGCAGAATAAATGAGTGTGTGTGCGTGTATATGCGTGCACGCACAGTGCTGTGCGGGTGTGTGCGACTGTCACCGCACAACTCCGTAATAATTGGTATCAGAGTCAAACCTATACATCTTGAGATGTCCCGTGAAATGCTTGCAAGAGGCGAGTAGCAGGGGGAGCTTGTACATCTAAAGTGTATCAGACGGTTTGGGAAACTCCCAAGCTCCAGTCCAGAACCTGCGTAGTTGGCCATGCGCATGTGGGCGAACGTAAGTAGTCAGGAAACCTCAGAAAGGAATGAGGGGGCATATATTCCCACTCTCAGAATACCTGGATGGTGATAAGTAAGTTGTGCACGAGGACGTGCACGATTTTAAAGGGAGGAGAGTTTGTCACACCCTTAAAGTCTTCCGCTATAGGGTGTTGATGCGTGCAGACTGTTTGGGGAACATCAGGTGGCCATATGGGTGTAGATGTTATATGGGGGAGAGGCTTCAACTCGAAGGCGAGCACCTACGGGACTACACTTATATGCAGTTGGGAGCGTAGGGCTGGTTGGGGGCTGAAGTCGCTTCCCTGACGAGCCCAAGGCAAAGCGAAACCATCCGATGTTGTCTGTCGCGCAGAATAGCTGACTGTGTGTGCGTGTATATGCGCGTGCACACAGTGTTGTGCGGGCGCATTCGACTATCACCGTACAACTCCGTAATAGTAGGGATCTTCAAGAAAGTGCAGTTAGAAATTGGGAAGATGATATACTGCGTTATAACAGGTATCTGAACGTGTTTTGGCTGGTGAGCAGCTACTGTCGAAACGTTTCCTAGTACAAAACATATCTATGAACTTCACAAGTGATTGTAGAATGTTTCAGCACGTTGGCCTTCTATGCTGCCACATTTTTGTTGTACTTGGACGCTTAAATCCTAATGCATTGCTCCCAGACTTACATCGTTAATCGATGGCGGAAGGATATTCGAAGGAGCTATCGAGATAATATGTACCCAGACGATCGCGTAATGGAGAATGATGCGCATCGTCGTCACGACGACATCATGGGTCGTGTCGTTTGGATCGCACAGGAAGCCTTCATTTCCCACGAAAGGTATCTTGAGGTCGTTAAGTGTATTGAATTGCTTAAGGTACGTATGCACACTACCCAGTTCTTGGTTCGACTTGATGAACCTGAGTCTGCGGGTACATCAGTTCTTAATCCAGATAAGGTCAGACGTATAGGAAGACCGCCGACTAGACGTCGGGTGTCTTTAGCTGAGAAGATAATTAAAAAAGCGATAAAAAGTACGCCCAGCAAGAGAAGAGAAAGTTCAAGATGAAGGTTACATCATCGCTGCACGAAGTCGCACCGAAACCCGGGGATCCTGATTTCTCTGATTGGGACATGAATTTGTATTACGAGGAACTTCCTCCTTAATTTAATATTTCTTGTTATTTTCAGTTTTTGTAAAACCAAGAAACTTCTAAATGTTAATCTGTTTGGATCTGTAAATGGTTGTTATACACTGTCAGTTCAGATTAAGTTGTGTCATTGTTCGGTTTAAGTTGTGTGACTGTTTGGGTTAAGTTGTGTTATTGTTCAGTTTAAGTTGTGTGATTGTTCGGGTTATGTTGTGTGTCTGTTCGGTTTAAGTTGTGTCTGTTCGGTTTAAGGTGTGTGTCTGTTCGGTTTAAGGTGTGAATCTGTTCGGTTTAAGTTGTGTGTCTGTTCGGTTTAAGGTGTGCATCTGTTCGGTTTAAGTTGTGTGACTGTTCGGTTTAAATTGTGTGTCTGTTCGGTTTAAGGTGTGGATATGTTCGGTTTAAGTTGTGTGTCTGTTCGGTTTAAGGTGTGGATCTGTTCGGTTTAAGTTGTGTGTCTGTTCGGTTTATGATGTGCATCTGTTCGGTTTAAGATGTGCGACTGTTCGGTTTAAGGTGTGCATCTGTTCGGTTTAAGTTGTGTGTCTGTTCGGTTTAAGGTGTGCATCTCTTGAAAACGAAAGGAAATAGTTTGAAATTTGTACATTTTAAAAACACAACACTAAAAAAATAACAAAAAAGAGAGTTTGTAATATGTACATGTAAAAAAATAAACGCTAAAAAAATTGGACTTCAGATCTGAACACACGATCGGCGGTCCTTAAGTAACATGACCGTCAATTCACCCCTGATACAGTGGATGTTCTTGGGGTCATTCTACTTTGTCGGGTCAAGTTTTAGCATTAGGCAACTTATCCAGTAATAAAATATAGGCTCCGCAATCGTTGCTCCCCGGTTGTTGTCGTTGGCTATTTTTCCTGAGTATTCAAGGGCCAGTCCACCTTTAGTAGATCCATCCAGTATTCAACCACATCCGCTGCTGCGCATTCATGTACGCCTATGGTCTGCTCTGGATCTTTACCTCGCTCTAGCTCCCTAGATATACTGTTGAACGCCAAGATCTCCTTGGACGGGCCGTGGACAACCACCATAGTCCAATGACCTGCAGACCAGCATGGTTGTGCGATTACGGTCTCTGTTGGAGACACACCTTTTATTTTAGGGAGGATAAATCATCAATTGCTCTACCTTGGCCACCCACAATTTGCCCTGACTCGAATGTTAATATGCATATAACTTTTTGTGGTGGGCGTCTTTCTTCGAGAACCGAAAGCATATCTTCGATAGTTTGGTCGGTCATACCCATCCCATGCGTTATAAGTTCCTTTAGGTCGGTGCATGTTAAACTACACATATTGCCTCTCCAGATCACCTCTCTATTGTCCTTGTTGGCTGCGGTCAAGTTCAATATCATGTTGACCTCATCAGCTGACAACGTTCCCAATGCAGCCATGTCAACATCAGGCTTTGTCCCTCCTAAGTGGACATCCAACCTATAATTCTCCTCTCTTTTTTTCTTTAGGCTCATTTGAGTCGCTCTGTCTTTTCTCTTTTGCTCTTCTTCCACCTTCTTCTTCTTGCCCCGCTCTTCATCTTCCTTCATCTGCTGCTCCACGATGGCCGTCGAGCGTTGTCTTTTCACGCCCCAGTTTGGTTTCCTTGCCTTGCTCTCTTGTTCCTTTTCCTCTTCTTTATTCTTCTCTTCATTCTTCCTCCCCTCCTCCCTCTTCTTCTCTTCCTCCTCCACTCTCTTTCTCTCTTCTTCTTTCTTCCTCTCCTCCTCCCTCTTCTTCTCTTCCTCCCTCTCCACTCTCTTTCTCTCTTCTTCCTCTCCTCTTCCCTCTTCTTCTCTTCCTCCTTCTCCACTCTCTTTCTCTCTTCTTCCTTCTCCTTTTCTTCCTTCTCTTTCTCCTCCTCTCTCTTTCTCTCTTCTTCATTCTCCTCCTCTCTCTTTCTCTCTTCTTCTTCCTTGTCCTGTCTCCTATCTTCTTTCTTCTCTTCACTCTTCCTTTCTTCTTCCTTCTCCTCCTCTTTATTTAGATCTTCGTCTTTCTCCCCGCAAGTATTTTCACATGTCCCTGTCCCTCGAAGATATACAATTTCTTCCCTCAGCCTCCCACACTCTTCCTGGGACATCCTCAGTTCTTCCTTCAGGTCGTTAACCTCTTCTGTCGCCTTCTTAAGGGCAACTTCGGCTTGCAGCTATTTCGTCTTCACTTCACTCAACTCCAACTCTTGGAGCAGCGGGTCACATGGAATGTTGCAGTCTGTCAGTTGGAGCCTTGGCAAACTGCATGTTGAAGCTGAGCCCTTTTGAACATGAGTTTGAACAGAACTAATAAGTTTCAGCTCCCTTTCACTCAGTGATGGAGCCCCCATCAGGTCGAACTTGCCGTTGTAAATCTGATGTGATGTAATTCCACGTTCCACCCATTTCCTCAGGGTTAAACATTTCCCAAACATTTCCGTCCAACTTTTCATTCGTGGAAATGCTCCAGTTCTGGGCTCCCCCAATCTGAATTTCTCACAAAGCCACACCTTCAAATGGAAAAGTTCAACTGTTTAGAATGACTGAACAGACATACGTTCATATTCTAAACAGACACACAACTTAATCCGAACAGACACACAACATATTTCGAACAGACACACAACTTATTCCGAACAGACACAACTTATTCCGAACAGACACAACATATTCCGAACAGACAAACAATTTAATCCGAACAAACACACAACTAAATCCGAACAGACACACAACTTATTCCGAACAGACACAACATATTCCGAACAGACAAGCAATTTAATCCGAACAAACACACAACATATTCCGAGCAGACACACAACATATTCCGAACAGACAAACAATTTAATCCGAATAGACATACAACTTATTCCGAACAGACACACAACTTATTCCGAACAGACACAACATATTCTGAACAGATACACATTTTAAACCAAACAAACACACAACTTAATCCGAATAGACACACAACTTATTACGAACAAACACACAACACATTACAAACATATACACAATTTAATCCGAACAGACAAACAATTTAATCCGAACAGACACACAACTGTTTAACGTGGGTTTTTTGTTCTCTTTGTGTTTATATATTTTTGGTGTTGCGAAGACCTCTCAAGAATTCATAATGGAATTCCGCACCTTACAACTTCTTATAGAAGAATGCCTCATTGTGTCATACTCATGTCATTCATTTGTACAGGAAATTAAATAAATGTGAAGAACTGGCAGAAAGTAAATAAGTGCAACATTTTCTTTCATTTCATTAAATAGAAGGAATGAATATGAAATACAATAGTTGACATATTTATGCATTGCACAAATGGAAGATATATAAGCATCCGTTTGCGAACTATAAACCAAAATTGTTGTTATATTTAACAATTTCAGATATATATTTTATTAATAGGGTTCTTATATTTCGATATATTAGGTAGGGACGGGGATTTATCGATTCGTGCTTTGATCGATTCGATAATGATCTCCCTTTTGTTGTGATATATTGTCACAATATGATCAATTTAGCCTCGTAACCTAGGAGGGTTTTGTATATGTTTAGGTTCTTCAACTTTATGATGAATACACCGTGTTAATTTATCAACGATAATTCTGATATTAGAATATCGTAAAAACGGTTAGTTTAGCCTCATAACCTAGGAGGTGTTGTATGTGATTTGATTTAGACAATTATTCATATATCATAATGTTTTGGTTAGTTTAGCCTCATAACCCGGAGGGGATTTATGTTTGATTTGTCAACGATAATTCTTGTATTAGAATATCGTACAAACGGCTAGTTTAACCTCATAACCTAGGAGGTGATATTTATGTGTATTATTTGTTAAGTGTGTTGGACAGTTTAGCCTCATGACCCGGAGGGTTTTGTGTATGTATTATTTGACTTATTTGGACGATTATCCTTTTGATCGATATCGTCACATCTTGGTCAGTTTAGCCTCGTAACCTAGGAGGGATTTGTGTGTGCATCTTTGTTATATTGACGATGATTCTTATATTTAAATATCGTCAAATAGTTAGTTTAATCTCATAACTGGGAGAATATTTTATGTATATTGGACAGTTTAGCCTCGTGACCCGGAGGGGTTGTATATATATTTTGTTATATTGTCGATGATTTTCTTATATTCGAACATCATCAAATAGTTAGTTTAAACTCATAACTAGGAGAATCATTTGACTTATATATTTCCATATGTTTTTTGACGATTCATTCCCTTATTTATTTGAAGGGGACCGTCGTGTATAGCAGTTTAGTTTATTTGCTTTGGTTTTGTTTGGTGATTGTCTTTATTATGATCACCGCGATCTAGTCAGTTTAGCCTCATAACATGGAGGAAATTTATGTACACATTTGGTTATGGAGATGATGATTCTTATTATTAGAATATCACAAAATGGTTAGTTTAGCCTCATAACTAGGAGGGGTTGTATATGTATGTATTTTTGTTTTGTTTATTTGATTTGTTAAATGAAGACTCCATCGCCAGTAAGGGAGAGGGAACCCAAGATCATGCTTGGCGTGCATCCTCACTTATGACTAAGGTAGTCCGTATTTTAATTTCTGACCACTTCAATGAATAAGAGAGAGGGAACCCAAGATCGAGCTTGGCGTGCATCCTCTCTTACTATTAAAGAAGTCAATATTTATGTTTTATGTTTGTTTTTGATTTTTAGACTGGTTGACATATTTTCCAATTTTAAAATGTTTCCTTTGCAATTTATCTGATATGAGGGATGGATTTATGATCATATCCATTTAGAGGGACTATTTTGTATTTTAGGGTTGATTTTGCAAATTAATTGGTACAACTTATATATTGTTGCATTTTATCCATATTTAGGGGTGGATTTATAATTTGTCCATTTAAGGGGACTATTTGTATTTTAAGATTGATTTTGCAAATCAATTGGTACAACTTATATATTGTTGCATTTTATCCACATTTGGGGGTGGATTTATAATTTGTCCACTTAAGGGGACTATTTGTATTTTAAGATTGATTTTGCAAATCAATTGGTACAACTTATATATTGTTGCATTTTATCCACATTTAGGGGTGGATTTATAATTTCCCCAACAAACTTGAACAGTGTATTAAGTCATCTTATGATATTTCATCAAGGAACGTGATGGATTTTGACGAGGAAAAGCATCTTGCTGGTGCTGAATCTACACTCATGGGTGCAATTTTCATGTGCAACCAGTTAACTATGAAAGTATACTTTAAAAGGAAAATTTTTGGCCTTCCCCCCGCAACGTAAAAAAAATTGTTGCAAAAATCAAAGTTGGGATGATTTTATTTCTATTCGAATACGAAGCGAGGAAACTCTACGGAGTTTTTGAGGCTGCATCTAATGGTGGTACAAACATTGTTCCAGGAACATTTCGTGCAACAGGAAAGACATTCTCTGCACAGGTTCGTTTCAAGAGTCTCTGGTATTGTTGTCCACTCGCTGAAAATGAATTTCATCATGCTATCAAGGATAATTATTACACACACCAGAATTTCAACTTTGGTCTTTCAAGAAAGCAGGTTTATGAACTTTTACGTTTGTTTAATTCGAGGAAGAAATCAGGGCCAAAATTGCACGTTAATCTGGCAGCCAATGTCAGCAAACCCGGTCTATCTAGGTCTGAACTAAGAGGTAGCCCAAGTTGCATTCCTTAATTATAGACTTAATTATAATACTTTTGGTAAACAAGGGATAATTCGTCGTTTGACCAAGCAATATTCTTACACGCAGAATTTGTTAAATGAATGATAGTCTGTAAATGGTTAAACAACTAAATAAATTGCTGTAATAGATTTATAGACAAGGATTATATTACATCTAATCTGATTGGTTGAAATTACATGTAATTGTCTCATGCGAAAATATTGAACTCATGTGTTTGTTTGGTTCGAGTTTCATAATTTTTCTAGTTAAAATTCGACAGCCTTCCGGCGTCCTTTTTTTTTTTGGGTCAAATTATAGTCAATCAAACCGGGTTCGATTCCTCAAAAGGAAGAGGCCGGAATGACGTATTTTTCCCAAGCCAAACGGGTACGATTCCCCAAGGGAGGTGGCCGTTTGGCTAACGGGCGACCGTCCGGGTTCGATTCCTTAAAAGGAGGAGGCCGGAACGGTCGTTAAGTACACGGATGGGTACGGATCCCCAAGGGTGTGGCCACCCGTGCACATTTAGTTTAATTATTATTATTATTACAGAAGATATTCGCCGGAATTTGCACTTGCCGGAGTTGTTGTTGGAGTCGACCCGAAACCGGAGTTGTAATCGATGAAGCCGAAATCGCCACAGTATCTCGTCCTTCACCTTCTCTTCCTTTTTTTTTTCTCACGTTTTTTTTTCTTTTTTTTCTTGCTAAAAATCTCTTTTTTTTTTCTTCTTCTTTTCTTCTCTTCTCTTCTCACCCTTTTTTTTCTTTGTACGTTCTCTTCTATCCCCTTGATTTGTAAAAACTCATCCAATATTTATAGCATGAGGAGTGTTGTGGGACGTGAGTGATTATTTGGTGGTGATGGGGTTGGTTTTGGTGATCATGGGGTAGGTGGATGGGATCATGTATTGGAAGTTAAGATGGAGGTAGTTTTGCATGCATAAACGTGTATGCATGACCTTGATTTTTTCTTTTTTTTTCTTTTTTTTTTTCTTCTTGAAAACAAGATAGTAAATTCATTACGCATATGCTTAAAATCAATTAATTTATTTTATTTATTTAGTGGCAATATTTCATTTTTGCCCCTACACTTTGTGATATTCCTCATCCCTCCATGTTTTGACTATTTCCATGTCCAATTTAATAAACCTGGATCAAGAGATAAATAATTCTTTAATTTTCATTTCGATTTAATTTGCTTAGTATTCGTCTCGATAGAGTTCCCAATTGCCTATGTTTCCACTAAGTTGGGATGATAATTGGTCGACAGACATTGAAACTTTTATTTTGATTTGGGATTTTTTTTTGTGTCAACAGTTTGCCCCCTCAAGAAGATATGATGAAAATTGTGAATCATAACTTCTTGAGAAAATTATTTCCAATTTTTCAGAAGTACACATTTGTTTATACACAAGGCTATCGATGCCACGTAAAGCTTGAATAAGTTTTTTTTTTTAACTTGTATATGATCGTAATGAATTCTCTCATATGAGTCATATCTTACCACATATCAATATGCTAGTATGTAGAGAAGTGTATACTCAAACCAATGAGGGGCTATCGACGTCGGAGCGCCAACAACAATTGGGGTGACAATAAAGATTCTTTTATCTTGAATCTTATTGAGTACTCCACATTCCATATGGTTGTTGATCAACAACTTATATGTTCCTACAAATCTCATATATGTGTAATAGATTTGTAGATTAGTGAATATTTCATTTTAACATCTCTTTACCTCAAGAACCCTTTTATAGTAGAGAGGTGACTTGAAGGATATTCCATTGTAGGTAGAAGGAAATTGAGTCATCCCCTTACAAACCCATATATATTTCATAGATTTGTAGAGTGTGTTTGACGAAAAGTTAATCTCTCAGGAGGATTTTATATATTTTATTTTTTTTTATTTTATTTTTTTTAACATTTTTATAAACTCCTCTAATGACAAGAGAGAGGGAACCCAAGATCAAGCTTGGCGTGCATCCTCTCTTATTATTAGATTCGTTGACATGTATTTATATGACTTATGAGATTTACGTTAATTTCATATTCTTTTTAGAGAGATTTTTTTTATCCATACCAATTTTAGACATGTTTCATAAATTCCCGGAACAAATCTGTCATATAGTTTTGCCTTATATTTAGAAGGGCGGGATCTTTTTACATCGTGACAACCATCAGCTGTGGAGCCACAGTAATGATCTCATCTTTGAAATCGTACCGGATGCTCGCTCTTCATATGGATGTCACCCAACATAGTTGGGAAGTTTCTACAAATTTCAGATATGCTTCATTAATCTGTAGAACTTTGATAACCCATTTCGCCTCAAGAACCCTCATATGTAGGAGAGTGACCCGAGGAACGTTCCATCGTCAGCGAAAGTTTTATATTATTATTATTGTCCTTACAAACCTCAGATAGACTTCATAGATATGTAGAACATTTCTATCGAAAAGTTTTACCTCTTATTCAGGAGTTTAGAAATTTTTTGAGTGCATTATTCTCGTGACTCGCGAGATCGAATATATTTGGATAAGTTTATCCTCGTTATGCAGGAGGCTTTTGTTATGCGAGTAAGTTGATCATTGTTACTCTCGAGATTGAATATATTTGGCAAGTAGACTTATGGTTACTACTCGGACAATTAGGGCATATGGATAAGTTTAGCCTAGTTAGCCGGAAGGATGGCGATATATGTGGGTAGACTTATCATTGTTACTTATGAGATGAAGGTATATATGTATATGCGAATAAGTTTAGCCTCGTTATTCGGGAGGACTTTGTTGATTTGATTTTTATTTTTGTTGGTTTATATATTTATTTTTTACAAAACTCCTCTAACAACAAGAGAGAGGGAACCCAAGATCCAGCTTGGCGTGCATCCTCTCTTACTATTAGAGTTGTTTGCATATCCTATTTTTTTTGTATTTTTTTTTTGTTTCTATGTTTTTTTTTAATACAATTTTTTTATGATTTGTAAATTTGTAGAGCAAATGTAGCAGACACCTTCACCAAATATTTGGAGCAATGCTGATATATGTAAGCAGACTTATTGTTGTTACCCACGAGATTATGATATATATATATGTATATGAATAGGTTTGACCTTATTACTCGGGAGGACAATATATGAGGTGAGTAGACTTATGTTACTACTCAGAACATTAGAACACACATGGATAAATTTTGCCTCGTTACCCAGGAGGACAGGATTGTTTTATATCATGACAACCATCAGCTGTGGAGCCACAGTAAGGATCTCATCTTTGAAATCGTACCGGATGCTCGCTCTTCATATGGATGTCACCCAACAAAGTTGGAAAGTTCTTACAAATCTCAGATATGCTTCATAGATATGTAGAGCTTTGATAACCCCTTTCGCCTCAAGAACTCTCATATGTGGGAGAGTGACCCGAGGGACGTTCCATCGTCAGCGAAAGTTTTATATTATTATTGTCCTTACAAATCTCAGATGTACTTCATAGATTTGTAGAACATTTCTATCGAAAAGTTTTACCTCTTATTCAGGAGGTTATTTTGAAAAGTTTCATCTCTTATTCAGGAGGATTTTTTTTTGTCATTGATCTGATTATATATGTGTGTGTGTGTGTGTATATATATATATATTTGCAAACTCCTCTAATGACAAGAGAGAGGGAACCCAAGATCGAGCTTGGCGTGCATCCTCCCTTATTATTAAATTTGTTTGCATTTTTATCTATATATGAGAAGTGTGCTGAATGAATTTCTCCACTTGATTCAGAGGTTGAAGTGTAAGAGTAAATTTATCCTTGTTCTTCGCGAGATGAAACGCGCTTGAATGAGTTTATCCTTATTATTCAGGATTTTGTTGTATGAGTAAGTTTATCCTTGCTACTCACGAGGTTGAATACATTCAGAAAGTAGCCTTATGATTACTACTCAGATGATTTGGATATATGGATAAGTTTAGCCTCGTTACCCAGGAGGATAAAATATATGAGTAGACTTATTATTGCTACTTGAGGATTAGGACATACATATAAATTTAGTCTCGTCGCCCAGGAGGCTTTTTTTTTTATTCGATTTTTTGTTTGTTTGTTTATTTGTTTGTTACAAAACTCCTCTAACAACGAGAGAGAGGGAACCCAAGATCTAGCTTGGCGTGCATCCTCTCTTATTATTAGAGTTGTTTGCATTTATTATTATTATTATTATTATATATTTTATTGGCATATATTTTTTTATACAAATTTTATATGGTTTTGTAAAATTTGTGGAACAAATGTGACCAACCCTTTTACTTGATATTTAGGGTGATGACGGTATATGTGAGTAGACTTATTATTGCTACTCGTGAGATTAGGACATATATGTATGTATGAATAAGTTTAGCCTCGTTATTAGGAGGATGGTGATATGTGTGTAGACTTATTATGGCTACAAAAGAGATTGGGCTATGTATGTATATATGAATAAGTTTAGTCTCGTTATTCAGGAGGATTATCGAAAAGTTTCACCTCTTATTCAGGAGGATGAAATATATGAGTATGTTTATCCTCATTACTCACGAGGTTGAATATATTTGAATAAGTTTATCCTCATTATTCAGGAGGTTGAAAGATATGAGTAAGATTATCCTCGTTACTCACGAGATTGAATATATTTGAATAAGTTTATCCTCATTATTCAGGAGGTATATTGAAAAGTTTCACCTCTTATTCAGGAGGACAGGATTTTTTACATCATGACAACCATCAGCTGTGGAGCCACAGTAAGGATCTCATCTTTGAAATCGTACCGGATGCTCGCTCTTCATATGGATGTCACCCAACAAGGTTGGAAAGTTCTTACAAATCTCAGATATGCTTCATAGATTTGTAGAACTTTGATAACCCCTTTCGCCTCAAGAATTCTCATATGTAGGAGAGTGACCCGAGGGACGTTCCATCGTCGGCGAAAGTTTTATATCGTTATTGTTCTTACAAATCTCAGATGTACTTCATAGATTTGTAGAACATTTCTATCGAAAAGTTTTACCTCTTATTCAGGAGGATTATCGAAAAGTTTCACCTCTTATTCAGGAGGACAAGATTTTTTACATCATGACAACCATCAGCTGTGGAGCCACAGTAAGGATCTCATCTTTGAAATCGTACCGGATGCTCGCTCTTCATATGGATGTCACCCAAAAAGGTTGGAAAGTTCTTACAAATCTCAGATATACTTCATAGATTTGTAGAACTTTGATAACCCCTTTCGCCTCAAGAACTCTCATATGTAGGAGAGTGACCCGAGGGACATTCCATCGTCGGCGAAAGTTTTATATTATTATTATCCTTACAAATCTCAGATGTACTTCATAGATTTGTAGAACATTTCTATCGAAAAGTTTTACCTCTTATTCGGGAGGATTTTTTTTTATCAATTGCACCGCCCTTTCGGGTTTTCGCCACAATTGACCCCCACTTGTTTTTTCCTACAAACCCTTTCGGGTTTTCTTGTAGAGGGGTACCCAATTTTGCCTGTCGTCGACAGCCGAGTTTTAATTTTTTTTTTTACCCTTAGCGCCCTTTAGGGTTTTCACTAAGTCCGTAGGGTCTCATTTTTTTAACCCTTTTTTTTATTTTTATGAATAATATGGCTTGAGGAATTTTCCATTTAGTGGGGGGTATGGCCTTTTCCCTTCATGATCGGTTAAGAGATATGCCCCATTGTCATATGCTAGCTCAACAATATATGGACCTTTCCATTTTGGGTCTAATTTCTTTCCATAACCCTGAGCCATGCAATCTTTGGACATTACCCAAACAAGTTGACCTTTCTTGAATGCTCGGGGACGAACTTTCTTATCAAAAGCTCTTTGCATTCGGGCTCGATATAGCTCAAGGCTTTGTTGTGCTTTAAGTCTTCTTTCGTCGGCGTCTAACAACTCTTCGAGCCTTACTTTGATGTTGAGGTCGTTAGTCAGGTCGGTCATCAATGCTACACGGAGGGATGGTATTTCAATTTCTAACGGTAATACAGCTTCTGCCCCATATACCAAGGAATACGGTGTACAACCAGTTGGAGTTTTGTAGGTGGTCCGGTAGGCCCAGAGTGCTTCATACATACGGTCGTGCCAATCTCGCTTGTTTAACTCTACAGTTTTAGCTATTATAGAACAAAGAGTTTTATTGAAGGCTTCTGCCAACCCATTTGCAGATGGGTTATATATAGTGGAATAATTCCAATTAATACTATATTTATTAGCAAAGCGATATACTTTTTGACTTTTGAAGTTGGTCCCATTATCGGATTGGACTCTATTTGGGACTCCAAATCGATGAACAATATTGTTGGTGAAGAACTTGACGACCGCCTCAGCTGTGACTTCACGAAGAGGAACCAATTCTGCCCATCTAGAGAAGTAATCTGTTGCAGCTAGTATGAATTTGTAACCCCGAGATGTAGGAGTGAAGGGTCCAACGACATCTGTTCCCCACTCCGCAAATGGCCAAGATGCAATTGTTGGATGAAGTTTTGAGGGCGGCCTGTGAGATAGATTACCATGTTCTTGGCATTTGACACATTTCTTTGCATACTCTAAGCAATCTTGAGTCATAGTGGGCCAATAATAGCCCATAAGCTTAATTCGATGTCGCATTTTTGGTCCTGCTTGATGGCCGCCACATTCCCCTGAATGAATTTCCTGAAGAATCTTTTGTGCTTCGTCCTTTGAAAGACATCGAAGATACACAGAGTTGTGGTTACCGGGCGCTAATCTATAAAGTGTATCATTTTCAAACACGAATGATGGAATCCGCCTTTTGAGTTCCATTCGATCGGCTCTATTAACAGGTTGTTGACCATGCTTAAAGAAGTCCACAAACACTTGTCTCCAATCATCATCTCGTTCATCATTTACAATGCTGACTTCTTCTATTGCTTCGTCTTCACGTAGCGTCGCTATACTTGGAAGAAGACGACGGTCTTTTATAACAACTTCCACTTCTCCTTGGGGTGGAAGGGTCAGACTAGTCGCTAACTTTGCAAGGGCATCCGCATGAGAGTTATTGCTTCTTGGAACGTGTGATATCTTCAAACTATCGAACCTTCGAATCAGACGAAGTGCCACATCGTGATATTGTATCAGCTCTTCTTTTCGAACTTCATATACGCCGTTAACTTGTCGAACAACAAGTAGAGAATCACCATATGCTTCAAGAGTTTTGATGTTCATATCGAGGGCCATTTCTAGTCCAACTATTAGAGCTTCGTATTCGGCTTCATTGTTGGACCTCTCATCGACAAGTGCGCACGAAAAATGAATTATACCGCGTTGTGGAGTGAAGAACACGATCCCTGCCCCAGCTCGGATCGTCGGACCATCAACGGTGATCTCAGTACGGCAAGCCCCATCAAAGTAGAGTTCCCAGCAAGCTTCTTTGTTAGCTCTGACAGTCATTATTTCCTCATCCGGGAGATCTGTTGCCAATGGGGAATCGCTAGACAAAGGGTGAGCCGCAAGAAAGTCCGCTAAAGCTTGTCCTTTCACTGCCTTCCTCGGAATATATTCAATGTCAAACTCCATCAACAGAAGGGTCCATTTGCCAACACGTCCAGCCAAGGTGGGTCGTGTCATGATATATTTTATGGGGTCCACGTTTGATATGAGATGGACTTTATGAGCTAACATATAATGACGCATTTTTTTAGCTGCAAAGACCAATGCTAAGCATATTTTTTCGATTGCAGAATATTTAAATTCCGCCCCAACTAGCCTCCTACTCAAATAGTATAAAGCTTGCTCTTTATCATCATCAGTTTTTTGAGCTAGCAATGCTCCTAATGAGCAATCTTGGGCGGCGATATATAATATGAGTGGCCTGCCTACCTGCGGTGCCCTTAACACAGGAGGATTAAGGAGATACCTTTTTATATCTTCAAAAGCTTTTTGACATTCTTCATCCCATTCAAATGCTACACCCTTCTTCATGAGGCGAGAAAAAGGCTGGCATTTTCCAGACAAATTTACTATAAAGCGCCTTATATACGCCAAACGTCCTTGAAGTGATCTGAGTTGTTTCAAATTCTTTGGAGGAGGGAGTTCTTGAATTGCCTTGATTTTTGCTGGATCAACTTCGATGCCCCGGTGTTTAACCACAAAACCTAAGAATCTGCCACTTGTGACTCCAAAGGCACATTTCAATGGGTTCATTTTGAGGTTATACTTCCGAACTCTTTTAAATATCAGTTTAAGATCGGATAGATGTTCGATCTTCTTTTTAGATTTGACTACCAGATCATCTACATAACATTCAACTTGTTTATGCAGCAAATCGCTGAATATTTGTGTCATGGCTCGTTGATATGTCGCACCAGCATTTCTCAACCCAAAAGGCATGACTTTATAACAGAAAACCCCCTTCGGTGTACGGAACGCTGTATGTACTTTGTCATCCTCGGCCATCATAATTTGATTATATCCAGAATATCCATCCATGAAACTAAGGATTTCGTACCCAGTTGTAGCATCCACCATCTGTTCAGTGATGGGTAAGGGGAAATCATCTTTCGGACAAGCTTTATTGAGATCACGAAAATCTACACAAACCCGAATCTGACCATTTTTCTTTCGCACTGGAACAATATTTGATAACCACTTGGTATACATCACGGGCTCGATGAACCCAACATTGATGAGCTTATCAATCTCTGCAATCACTAAATCACGAATATCCGGGTGCATCCTGCGAGGCCCCTGTTTTACTCCTGGATGTTTGGGATCGATGGATAAACGGTGCTCAGCGACATTTCGGTCTACACCTGGCATTTGTTTATAATTCCAAGCGAAACAATCATGATTTTCTTTGAGAAGAGTTATGTATTCTTCCCTTTCTTTAAGACTAAGAGAAGCACTGATAAATGTTGGTTCCGGGTCATCATTAGAGCCCAAGTTTATTTCTAACAGTTCATCAACCGTCGCTTGTCCCCCTTCTTCCATTTCTCGTGGAGCTGGGAGAATACCCTCGACATCAGACTGACCTTGAAGCAATATCTCTTCACCCTCTGATCCACTATTAGTCTGATTTTCATCGACCTGTGATTGTTGAGTACCGAAAGATCCTTCGACTTGCGCGACATCCTTTGACTCAATATCTGCAGAGCTTACCGTTATATGTAATGTTGTTTGCTTCTTTAAGTGGTTTGAGCAACCAAGACCCCTGCGATCTTTCCCTTGCCGCGTACTATCACGTCCCTTGTCATCTTTCGGACGCCATATTTGTTCATATTTTTGTTGTTCCTTCTTCTTATAGGGACGATTCTCTCTTCTATTTCTGAAAGCTGTCAATACCTTCGGATTGATGGTGAAATCATCCAAATCAGCATCATCATCAATTTCATTTGTTTTGCCAAAGGGAGTATTTGACTCGACACGTTGTGGTTCGCCTTTATAGAAAGTTATCTTCCCACTATTTTTCTTTGACGGAACAATGAAAGTCTTCAAAGACTTTACTACGTCCACTTCTCGCTTTTCGAGTGTCTTTATAGTGCATGGTGGCAATGTCATCACCGTATTAGAGTCTATTGTATATGTTGCCTTCACCTTCTTACTATCTGATTTGATAGTTGGACCTGGAATCTTAACCTGCTTCTTGGTGTTTAGAGACTGCCTCATTCCTTCTACTCGCTTGGAAGGTGTAACAACTTTGAATGCGGGTTCTTCATCGTCATCACCGAGTTCTATTATTTCCGGGAGTATATCACTTCTCATATTGACCTTTTGTATGAGAGGGGGGGCTTTGCCTTCTTTAGGTTCATCGAGAAAGTAGCGAGCGTCATGGAAATGTACTTCATGTGCTTCAAATGGTTGGCGCTCTCCAAAGAATCTGTGCTCCTTCCCATTGTGTATGTATTTGAAGCATTGGTGGACGGTAGAGGGAACAACAAAATTTTCATGAAGCCAAGGACGTCCCAACAATGCTTTATATGATGTCCCCACATTCAGCACATAGAATGTTGCATCGGTCTCAAATTCTCCAAAGACGAGTTTCAACACTACCATGCCAATGGGAGTTTGCGAATGTTGATCAAACCCGTGTATGACTATATTGGATGGGCTTAACTTTGTCCTTGCGATGGAAAGCTTTGCTAGTGTGGTCATCGGTATGAGGTTTACTGAAGAACCAGGATCAATGAGTATGCGCCCCACAGGATGACCTTCCATGGTTCCTTTGCAATAAAGAGGGCGATTATGATCTATATGTTTCAGAAGCATATCTTCCTTGCTGAAGGTGATTGACGCGATTCCTTGCTTGAATACGGATTGGGTCTCGGCCAGATGAGCTTCGTATATTGTTGATCTTTGCAAAGCTTGAATGAGAGCATCCTTCAATTCGGGTGCCAGTTGCAAAGCATCATATATACTAAGGAGAGCGGGGATTTTCTTCAAATGAGCAATGACATCGTAATTGACTTTCGATTTGGTGTCATTAGGTTCATTGTTTGAAGATTGCTTCGTTCCTTCAACTGCTCCCTGATCATTATTTTTGTTTCCTTCGGTTTCACCAACCAACTGCTTGGACGAATTAACTTCTTTACTTTTGGGTTGTTTTGGAGTAGATGACAGGATTTTACCCTTCCTTAGTTGGATGAAATTTATTCCTTCATCTTCATCACTGGGTTCATCGCTCCACGAAAACATTTCCTTGATTCCTGTAGGTGAACCAACACTGTTGACTGGAGATGAACCCACCATTCGACACTCGTGTACAATTGGTTCCGTCTTATCTTCGGGTTCTTCACCCGAGGGCTCGTCCCTTCTCTTTTCCAGCAATAGTTCCCATGGCATATAATCTTCCAAAGTTATATTTTTCGGGGTACCCTGCTCGTACTCCTTCAACTTGTTAATTAGTTTTTGCAATCTTTCCAACGGGCTTAGCTCATTTGGTGTTTTCTTTGGTTCCACTGGCTTCTTTGCTTTACTTCTTTTCTGTAGGTATTTAAGGGCTCGACGAAGATGTTGTCTTGAATATTGCTTTTGTGGCGGCAGTGGCGGTGCTTGAGGCTGAGAAGATTTCTTTCGACGTGTCACAACTTGCCAACCTTCGTCGTTGTCACCTTTTGATGTTGCCCCACATGAGGTAGAAGCAAGACTAGTACAAACACACCCCTCCATCTCGTTAACAATATCTTCCATACTATCTTTTAGTTTCTGGATTACATGAATTGTTTCTTTGATGTTGGTTGGTTCCTTGACAATAGGAGCCTTACCCTTCCTCGGATCCCGAACGATTTCCTTCACTGGCGTTTGATTAGTGGGAGTTACTTCTTCTTGTTGAACAGTCACCCAAGGCATGAATTTCATCATTTGGCATATTAAATCTTCAATATGGCATGGTGGAAAAGTAATGTGAGTAGATTCAACAACATGAGCAGTTTCCTTTTCACCAGGATGAAGATGAGGTTGCGGTGGATCAACCCTAATTGAGTTATTGAGCTCAATTTCGCCCTTTTCTATCATATTCTGCATTATATCTTTAAAGACCCAGCAATCTTCGACTATGTGACCCAACATCCTATGGTACAAGCAATAATTTGGTTCGCTTGATTTGTCGACATCTCTTGGCCGTTTTGGTTCCGGGAGGCGAAGCTTTCCCACTTCTATTGCGCGTTGAAAGAACTTCTTTACTTTATCTCTTCGGAAAGAGTAAGGTTTGTTTCTTCTCTCTTCTATGGTGGTTCTGGGTCTTGGAGCTTGTTGAGGTGTTTCCTGCTTCCCTTCCATTCTCCTTCCTTGGGCGAATGTATTGTGACTCTCCTTAACCTCCTTTCTCTTTTCATCCTTTTTGACTTTGGAAGTCCCCGAAGATGAAGGAGTGGTGGGAAAAATGTTCGGATATTGCTGTAAGAATAATTCGACATCTCGAGCTTTAGTGTTCAAACGCTCGAAAGTTCGTATATCTTCTCCGACCAATTTCCACCCAAGTTCAGGCCTAAAGTTGCTTTGACAAAGACGAACGGCTTCAGCCTGTTCAATTTCCTGTGAGCAATACATCGAAGTATTCCTCCATCGCAATATAAAATCGGTGGATGATTCTCCGATTCTTTGTTTAAGCATGCTCAATTCTGCGATTGAGACTTTCCTAACGGTAGTGAAAAACCGCTGAATAAACAGTGTTTGCATGGTACTCCAATTGGGGACAGAGTTTGGTTTTAACGTCCCATACCATTCAAAAGCTGGTCCACTCAATGAAAGAACGAACAACTTTAGCAAGTATGACTCGTCGTTTGCGAGGTCTCCACACTGAGCTGTAAAATGAGCTAGATGTTCTCGCGGTTCTCCCGTCCCATTATATTTTGTGAATTTTGGTTGCACATGCCCGACAGGTAATCTGGTCTCCAAATGCTTTATTGGATATGGAATTGTGTAAGGGTTTAGGAGATTTAACGGCCTCTGATCAGTGTTGCTCATCTCCGAGAATCGAGCGTTCACGGCTTGTTCAACCATGTCCCTTTGTCCGGCCACTTCTCGTTCTTTTTCCAAGTTCATTGACTCGATGGTTGCAGACAGTTGCAAGACCATTTGTTGAAGGTCTTCTATTTGTTTTTTGAAATGTTCTTCTCTTGAAGATTCTCCGGTTGTATACACAGTCTGAACTGGTACTTCTTCATCACCGCTAGCATACCCCTTCGATATTTGCTCATCCACAAAAGTTGGGGTGTCGTCCTGTCTTGAATTCCTAAAATCTTCTCGGGGTATTGGCTGCTTCTCTAGATTTCTCAACTTCTGCCTAGCCCTTTCTTTCCTCCTTGTGTCCACACCTGGTTGGGAGACTATGTCTCGGAGTTCTTCTATAGTATTCGGCAGGTCATCATTTGTTTCTCTCCTTGTTTTTTTGTAGGGATTTTCAGTTATTTGTACCATATAACAACTGTGAGTAAGGGTATCACTATCAGCTGTAGACCCTGTACCCTCCAATCGATCATCGGATTTGACTAACACTGTTAGAACCTGCCTTTTGGATAGATTAATCCGTTTGATTTCCAACTTACTTGACTTTTCTTTCCGTCGTACCTCAGGATTTGTTTCAATTTCGAGATTTCCGTCCCACTTCATTTTAATACTCCGGGTTTCAGACCTTGTCTTCGGATGACGAGAAATGCGTTCGAATACGGACGTACGCGATGTGCCGCTACCGATCCTGTCCCAAACAGAAGTCCGGGCATATTTCTTTCTTCTTAACATAGGCTTTTCCTCGTCTGTTCTCCTCAGAATATCGTATCGATTATTCGTCGATATATTCACAGAATAGTCAGGTTCCATTATTTCTAGCTCGTCGCTTGTTAGACTGAAACGACTCCCATCGATCAAAACTGATTTCCCACTTCGGGAAACTTTCATCCTCTTAGGATATGGCCTAAAAGGATTTCCGTTAAGTGGGGAGGACGAGATAACTCTACATTCCATTGGGATGAGAGAACTGCTAAAAACAGGCGAAGATATTAAGTTGACACCCAATTTTTGCGCTTTCATTCTCAGTTTAATTGCACATACCAACACGCGAGCTGGAATTGTGAAGCAATCATTCATCGAAATGTTTTCGGTCATGTGTACTCCAGTAAGACGGTAGACGTCTCTACTAGAGAGAATCACCATCTCATAATCATTAATTTTATTCAGGATGAGCGACATTTGTTTGTCGTTAAGTGCCTTCGGGTTCCCTCCAACCCTTTTATGAGCCTTGAAATTTCCCAATAATGACTTTTGGGGTCGTACATGACACTTAACTAGTTTGCTTGGTGAACCAGGCATGCAAGGACTCTTTGGTGACTGATTGGACGATGATTTGGCTTCTTTCACCTTTGGCTTGCGTGTCTTGTTCCTTTTCTTCTTCGAAATTTTGGCATGTGCTTCAGGAATTTCAGCAATTGCAAACTCAGGATGCGTCCTTTCCAATCGTTCCTTTTCTGAAGCGACCACGATGTTGCCCACCGGACTAGGAGTTGAGGGCTTGATGGGTACTTCAATCTCATAACCCGTCACGAGGCCGTGTTCAAAAGAATACTTGAACAAGGCTGGCTCGAAGGAGCCAAAAGAGACGGGAGCCGTAAATATCACCTTTATGCTAGTTTCCATCGCAAATTTTCGTTCCTATACAACGTGGAAGGTTTTATGTTAGATTAATGACACGAAACATGACTACGAGGATGAGAGGTCCCACCGGGCGTGCCATTCTGTTTAACGTGGGTTTTTTGTTCTCTTTGTGTTTATATATTTTTGGTGTTGCGAAGACCTCTCAAGAATTCATAATGGAATTCCGCACCTTACAACTTCTTATAGAAGAATGCCTCATTGTGTCATACTCATGTCATTCATTTGTACAGGAAATTAAATAAATGTGAAGAACTGGCAGAAAGTAAATAAGTGCAACATTTTCTTTCATTTCATTAAATAGAAGGAATGAATATGAAATACAATAGTTGACATATTTATGCATTGCACAAATGGAAGATATATAAGCATCCGTTTGCGAACTATAAACCAAAATTGTTGTTATATTTAACAATTTCAGATATATATTTTATTAATAGGGTTCTTATATTTCGATATATTAGGGACGGGGATTTATCGATTCGTGCTTTGATCGATTCGATAATGATCTCCCTTTTGTTGTGATATATTGTCACAATATGATCAATTTAGCCTCGTAACCTAGGAGGGTTTTGTATATGTTTAGGTTCTTCAACTTTATGATGAATACACCGTGTTAATTTATCAACGATAATTCTGATATTAGAATATCGTAAAAACGGTTAGTTTAGCCTCATAACCTAGGAGGTGTTGTATGTGATTTGATTTAGACAATTATTCATATATCATAATGTTTTGGTTAGTTTAGCCTCATAACCCGGAGGGGATTTATGTTTGATTTGTCAACGATAATTCTTGTATTAGAATATCGTACAAACGGCTAGTTTAACCTCATAACCTAGGAGGTGATATTTATGTGTATTATTTGTTAAGTGTGTTGGACAGTTTAGCCTCATGACCCGGAGGGTTTTGTGTATGTATTATTTGACTTATTTGGACGATTATCCTTTTGATCGATATCGTCACATCTTGGTCAGTTTAGCCTCGTAACCTAGGAGGGATTTGTGTGTGCATCTTTGTTATATTGACGATGATTCTTATATTTAAATATCGTCAAATAGTTAGTTTAATCTCATAACTGGGAGAATATTTTATGTATATTGGACAGTTTAGCCTCGTGACCCGGAGGGGTTGTATATATATTTTGTTATATTGTCGATGATTTTCTTATATTCGAACATCATCAAATAGTTAGTTTAAACTCATAACTAGGAGAATCATTTGACTTATATATTTCCATATGTTTTTTGACGATTCATTCCCTTATTTATTTGAAGGGGACCGTCGTGTATAGCAGTTTAGTTTATTTGCTTTGGTTTTGTTTGGTGATTGTCTTTATTATGATCACCGCGATCTAGTCAGTTTAGCCTCATAACATGGAGGAAATTTATGTACACATTTGGTTATGGAGATGATGATTCTTATTATTAGAATATCACAAAATGGTTAGTTTAGCCTCATAACTAGGAGGGGTTGTATATGTATGTATTTTTGTTTTGTTTATTTGATTTGTTAAATGAAGACTCCATCGCCAGTAAGGGAGAGGGAACCCAAGATCATGCTTGGCGTGCATCCTCACTTATGACTAAGGTAGTCCGTATTTTAATTTCTGACCACTTCAATGAATAAGAGAGAGGGAACCCAAGATCGAGCTTGGCGTGCATCCTCTCTTACTATTAAAGAAGTCAATATTTATGTTTTATGTTTGTTTTTGATTTTTAGACTGGTTGACATATTTTCCAATTTTAAAATGTTTCCTTTGCAATTTATCTGATATGAGGGATGGATTTATGATCATATCCATTTAGAGGGACTATTTTGTATTTTAGGGTTGATTTTGCAAATTAATTGGTACAACTTATATATTGTTGCATTTTATCCATATTTAGGGGTGGATTTATAATTTGTCCATTTAAGGGGACTATTTGTATTTTAAGATTGATTTTGCAAATCAATTGGTACAACTTATATATTGTTGCATTTTATCCACATTTGGGGGTGGATTTATAATTTGTCCACTTAAGGGGACTATTTGTATTTTAAGATTGATTTTGCAAATCAATTGGTACAACTTATATATTGTTGCATTTTATCCACATTTAGGGGTGGATTTATAATTTCCCCAACAAACTTGAACAGTGTATTAAGTCATCTTATGATATTTCATCAAGGAACGTGATGGATTTTGACGAGGAAAAGCATCTTGCTGGTGCTGAATCTACACTCATGGGTGCAATTTTCATGTGCAACCAGTTAACTATGAAAGTATACTTTAAAAGGAAAATTTTTGGCCTTCCCCCCGCAACGTAAAAAAAATTGTTGCAAAAATCAAAGTTGGGATGATTTTATTTCTATTCGAATACGAAGCGAGGAAACTCTACGGAGTTTTTGAGGCTGCATCTAATGGTGGTACAAACATTGTTCCAGGAACATTTCGTGCAACAGGAAAGACATTCTCTGCACAGGTTCGTTTCAAGAGTCTCTGGTATTGTTGTCCACTCGCTGAAAATGAATTTCATCATGCTATCAAGGATAATTATTACACACACCAGAATTTCAACTTTGGTCTTTCAAGAAAGCAGGTTTATGAACTTTTACGTTTGTTTAATTCGAGGAAGAAATCAGGGCCAAAATTGCACGTTAATCTGGCAGCCAATGTCAGCAAACCCGGTCTATCTAGGTCTGAACTAAGAGGTAGCCCAAGTTGCATTCCTTAATTATAGACTTAATTATAATACTTTTGGTAAACAAGGGATAATTCGTCGTTTGACCAAGCAATATTCTTACACGCAGAATTTGTTAAATGAATGATAGTCTGTAAATGGTTAAACAACTAAATAAATTGCTGTAATAGATTTATAGACAAGGATTATATTACATCTAATCTGATTGGTTGAAATTACATGTAATTGTCTCATGCGAAAATATTGAACTCATGTGTTTGTTTGGTTCGAGTTTCATAATTTTTCTAGTTAAAATTCGACAGCCTTCCGGCGTCCTTTTTTTTTTGGGTCAAATTATAGTCAATCAAACCGGGTTCGATTCCTCAAAAGGAAGAGGCCGGAATGACGTATTTTTCCCAAGCCAAACGGGTACGATTCCCCAAGGGAGGTGGCCGTTTGGCTAACGGGCGACCGTCCGGGTTCGATTCCTTAAAAGGAGGAGGCCGGAACGGTCGTTAAGTACACGGATGGGTACGGATCCCCAAGGGTGTGGCCACCCGTGCACATTTAGTTTAATTATTATTATTATTACAGAAGATATTCGCCGGAATTTGCACTTGCCGGAGTTGTTGTTGGAGTCGACCCGAAACCGGAGTTGTAATCGATGAAGCCGAAATCGCCACAGTATCTCGTCCTTCACCTTCTCTTCCTTTTTTTTTTCTCACGTTTTTTTTTCTTTTTTTTCTTGCTAAAAATCTCTCTTTTTTTTTCTTCTTCTTTTCTTCTCTTCTCTTCTCACCCTTTTTTTTCTTTGTACGTTCTCTTCTATCCCCTTGATTTGTAAAAACTCATCCAATATTTATAGCATGAGGAGTGTTGTGGGACGTGAGTGATTATTTGGTGGTGATGGGGTTGGTTTTGGTGATCATGGGGTAGGTGGATGGGATCATGTATTGGAAGTTAAGATGGAGGTAGTTTTGCATGCATAAACGTGTATGCATGACCTTGATTTTTTCTTTTTTTTTCTTTTTTTTTCTTCTTGAAAACAAGATAGTAAATTCATTACGCATATGCTTAAAATCAATTAATTTATTTTATTTATTTAGTGGCAATATTTCATTTTTGCCCCTACACTTTGTGATATTCCTCATCCCTCCATGTTTTGACTATTTCCATGTCCAATTTAATAAACCTGGATCAAGAGATAAATAATTCTTTAATTTTCATTTCGATTTAATTTGCTTAGTATTCGTCTCGATAGAGTTCCCAATTGCCTATGTTTCCACTAAGTTGGGATGATAATTGGTCGACAGACATTGAAACTTTTATTTTGATTTGGGATTTTTTTGTGTGTCAACAACAACTTATTCCGAACAGACACACAACATATTCCGAACAGATACATTATTTAATCTGAACAGACAAACAATTTAATCCGAACAGACACACAACTTATTCCGAACAGACACACAATTTAAACGGAACAAACGCATAACTTAAAGAGTAAAAAAACACTTACTTGTAATATTGTCACACAACCGTCGACGTTCCCCTGCCTCATAATGAAGTTCCCTGCCTTTCTCATCTCCTGCAGTTCGAAGCTGGCTTTCTCCAGGCCCCCAACCAGGGCTCCGTGAACTGCACGTGCACATGCGTATTTGTTTATGCGTCTGATGTCCCTCAAATGGTGCATGAACAATTGCTTCGGTCGAAGTGTTCCATCAAAGAACAAAAAATGGTTGAAGATGAAAAAAAATCGGGAGACGAACGTACTCCTCCGTCTCGCCCATGACACGGGTTGCCATCAGATGACTGATGCATTGCATACATTGCATAATATGTCTTTCATTTAGATTAATTTTATATCAATAAATGCTACTAAGGTATGTGTTTAGTCTTATTTACAGAATACAGGGACCTGAATGCAAATTACTCATATCCCGAGCATAAACACGTGTAAAAGACTCATTTCTATCATAAAGACCAAGTCAAGATTATCGGGATTCAAATGGAAGTTCATCCAAGCATAAAAGCATTCAAATACCTAATTACAAAAAGGCCAATGACTTAAGCACAAAAGTAGTCAGTGACTGAATTGCAAAAAGTCGAGGACCCGACTGCAATTAAAGTACCAAAATATTATCTTGGAGAAATTCTAAAGAAAAATTAATTTGGATCTCCAAATATATGAAAGAATTAATTCGGAGCTCAAAAGAAAGGAAAGAAATCATCCAGACGTGCAAGGGATATTGAAATCATACCATAAACACACAGGAAAAATTCGGATTAAATCAGCGCATATATTGCGGCGAAATCGCCGCATCCTACGTGTATTGTCCGGCGGAAACGCCGCCCCCTTGTGGATCCGTGGCTCCGGATTTTGTCCAGTCGTGTTTCGCCACGTGTACTTTCCTATTTTATACCTAGGTCCCTTGTATTGGCTATAAATAGCCCCGAAACGTTGTGTAGAGGATGTTCTGAGTTTTATGTTCTTAATTTTAGTCTTAGTTTTTGTTCTAAATTTTAGTAATAAAATTATGTTCTTCTAATTCTTGTTTTTAGTTTTCTTTTTTTTAGTTTCTCTAGGACCCCTTCTCCTTCCCTCCATCCATGAGTTTCTAACTCTCTCCAAATGGTGGGGGTGACGGATTTAGGGTGATGAGAAGAAGAATAAAGTTATTATTTTAATTTCGTGTTAGTATATTTTGATTACTTGAGTTTATGTTTAGTCATTTATCATGTAATGCTTCATAACTAATATGATTTATTATAAGTTTCAGAATTCTCTAATCTAAACCCGATATCTAAACCTCCACCCACTGGACTCTCATCCATCTTTACTTTATTTTTAATTTGTTTTTGTTGTTCTTGTTTTAGAAAATAATTAAAAACCAAAAATCTCAAACCAACCTCATTATTGTTCTCTCTTTCTCTTCTTAATCGAAAACCACAAAAATAACAATATCTCTCCCTCCTTGTGTTCGACCCGTACTTGTCACCGCTTCATCGCGGTCGTGCACTTGCGGTATAAATTTACTTCCAGGCCCCCAACCAGGGCTCCGTGAACTGCACGTGCACATGCGTATCTGTTTATGCGTCTGATGTCCCTCAAATGGTGCATGAACAATTGCTTCGGTCGAAGTGTTCCATCAAATAACAAAAAATGGTTGAAGATGAAAAAATCAGGAGATGAACGTACTCCTCCGTCTCGCCCATGACACGGGTTGCCATCAGATGACCTAATAGTTGTGTGTTGTCAATGTTCACCCTTCTCGCCTCTGTACACCCAATGGTTCCATCACAACGGTCTTTCCATGCATACTTAAGCCCAAAATTAGGGCAACCTCTTCAAGTGTAAGGGGAACTACCCTTGATCCTATTCTCAGTCTCACCTCCTTTGCATCGTAGTGTTCGACGAACCAACCGATTATTTCGTTGTCCGTAGTAATGTTAAGAAGGTCTAGGAAGTGACCGAAAGATGTGCTCCGGAAAACCTCATTCCCAACCTTCTTCATCCTGTCAAACTGCTTTCGAATGGTCGTCCAGGAGCACCGGGATTCCCGAAAGTAGTGGGTGGTTCCCTAAAACAAAAAAATTGAAAAAACGAAAGTTCCTCAAAAAAAGAACGACGAAGGGAAAAAACTAAATAGACCCACTAGTTCTTGCACATGTTCGCTATCGACGGCAGGAGTCGAAGAATCCATTATCGTTTAGAGGGGAAGAATAAAAGCGGAATATGTTCACAGGTAATCCAACGAGAAAGAAAGTGAGACTTTCCCTTTCGATCTGGATATTTTTAATCTTCCTCAGTATCCGAACCGTCGTTCGTAGGGTGTCTGATGTTGTTTTATCTGGGGTTTGGAAAACAACTGTCGTACTTGGAAAACCGTAAAAAAAAATTAAAAACTCATTAAAGACTTGTTTGGAAAGGGTGACATGTCAACCCGACTAGACGCTGACTCGCCAACTTTTGGTGTCATGTAAGACGCGTCACCGATCCTTGGTCCTTCGACACTTAGGCTACTTTGAAATCTTTGACCAGATATACTGGGTAAAGCCCTGATTCCAGACATTGTCTCTTAACTGAGGAATATTTAATTCAACTTGTGCTCATAATGGTTCCATAAGTGTCAGAACACAAGGTTCTTTACCTATTAATCTCATTCAAGCAGGAGGAATTAGCAACTTTTCTAGGCTCTCAGAGACCCTCCAAATGACATCCTTATTAAAAGGAAATTGGGAAACATCATCCTATTGGAAAAAAAAGTACAAAGAAACACAAGTCATTGCACAATGGATCTTTCGTAACTTGCTTCTTATGCTAACAAAAAGGACATGTTAAAAGAAGTTGCCCTCTCAAACGTTTGCACCACAGAACCCACAACCACTCCACAATCATGCAACACCAAAATCGTCGTTCTCGCAACCACTATGCCTTGAGAGCCAAATATCTTCCTTAACTCTATTTGGGAGAGACAAAACCTAGTCCTGATTGACTTGGACTCTTTTGAGTCCATGGTGCGTGCCGCCGATCAGCTAAAATTGTAGTTGTTCAAGCTTTTAAAATTTCCTAAAATGAAAGTTTTATGATGGAATATGAGAGTTGTAGTAGCTATAGAAGATGAAACCCGACAAAGGCGTGAGGCAGAGGAGGTGAGGCAGCTTGAGGAAGAGGAGCGATGCGCTATTACGAGGCTTACGACACCCTTCCGCAGCAATCACCCTCTTCACCGACATACAAGACTTAGAGTTTGGCAGGATATGTTGTAGCAGCTCTAACTTTGCTTATTTTGTGATAGGTGGTAACAACTTAACTTGTTCCGAGCCTATCATCCTGGTTTAGGGGAGAGTAACTTTCGGTCCGGTCCGGGTTCGGTCCGGACCAAAATCAACCGGTCCGGCCCTCGGAAGGGATTCGGGTTTCGGTCCGGTCCGGTTCCGGACCAAAACCTAAAAATCCCCACAAAAATTCGGTCCGGTCTTCGGTCCGATCCGGGTCCGGACCGAAGCTCTCCCCTATCCTGGTTCCTTGAATATGAGTCAATCTTGTACTTTGCAGGTTATGACTTACAACACCTAAACTTCGTATTTTAATTAATGAAAACCACATTTTTATAATTAAAAAAAAAATCAAGATGCCACAAATTTCATGATGGAGAAGCCTAAGTAAAACCCATCCAAGTCAACCTCCCAAGACATCCAACTTCCCACATCATTCCACGTGGCAAATCCCAAATAAACGGCCAGGATCCATCTGAACGCCACTACTCATTGCTTCCCTCTCCCTCACTCACCTTCCCCGTTCATTCCTCAACTTATTCTTCTTCCTGTCCGGTCTTTGAATTGGAAAGCCGGCCCAGAAGGACATCTGAGATGGTGTTACCTCTGTTGAAGTTGGGGACGCTGGCGCTGAAGACGATCAGCAAGCCAATCGGCAGCAGGATCAAGAAGGAGGCGGGTCGCCACCCCAAGTTCCGCGCTCTCATCGTCTCCATTGCCCAAGTAACTCACTTCCCCTTTCCTTTCCTCTCCTCGTACTTCCCTTTTTCATGCACTCCAGATCTCCTTCTGCTATTCTGTTGTCCGGTCCGGTTCTCGCAAACCCTACTATGTTTCCATTTGTCTATGCTCGTTTATTAATCACATTTGTCTAAAAACAAAATCTTAGATGTGACCTACTTCGCTGGAACTGATGATTAATAGAGGTCACTAGGTCAGTGATTTACCAGTCAACTGGAATCTTTCACGCTTATTTTTTTTTTGTTTTGGTGTTTGTATTTGTCAGATGGAGGTTTAAGAGGCCTATGGGATGTAGACACTTAAGTTTGGACTATTTTTAATTTTTCTAGTCTAAATAAGTTTCATTTCCATCAGAGTACCTGAGGTTTTACGTTGGTTTGCAACACCTGAAGTAAATAAATTGTCTTTATTTTGCACGTTCTGAAGTAGAAGTTGAGCATATAAAATCTAAAGTCGATCTCTGTGAGTTTTACCTTTGATATCAGTGTATGCTGGCTTCAGAAGTTTGAGACTTACTTAGAGTTATCCAATTTTGCTGCAATATGTTCCCTATACTTTATTATCAATCATTTAGAAGATATTGGAGTGGGCACACTAAGATCTGGTGAATTGGGATAGTGACTCCTTTCAGTGGATTCTTGTTTTATTTAGTTCTTAGTGATGATAAATATTATGTCATGTCCCTTGAGTATTATTTTTCACCTGGAATTTAGACATTGTTAGCATGCAGAATGCCGTCTGATTCGGATCATTTGGCCTCATTTGTCTAGATAGTATTCCAATGTGTAGGGATGAGTGTCTTTGACTAAGTTCACAAAATTAATGAAATTGTGAATCCTTTTTTTTACTAGTCTCATGTGAGCATCACTGGGCACTCATACCCTGATTCCTCTCCACTTTGGGTTGAACAGGAGTAATTCTCTAAATGAAGATTAAAAAAAAACTAGATGATGACTTGGTGCACCTTGTTGAGAATCCAAGATTCCAAGTGTACTCCCACCATCCTCTATTACACATTTCTACTAGGGTTACTCACTGGGAGCTGAGCTTCAACATGATGTCTTTTTTTATCATTAGGAATGTCATTAAACTGTATCAATAGTTAGTTGGGCATTTTGTCGAGATTTTGATTCCTTAATGATGTAAGAGAAAGACTGAAAGACCACAACCCATACAAGTCTTGTCATTTCCGTATATATCAGGGAAATCAATTGGATAAGCAGATGAAGTGAAAGTGACTTAGAAGATAATTGTAGATTTTAATTAAAATGTTGCAACTCTTCCCACAATAAGATCATAAGAAGTCCCAATTTAGTCATTCATTTGCTCAAACTAGACGAGAAGTTAGATGTGAGCTCATTGTAAGCTTTTCTGAGTCCCAACTTGTATGTGAACGACTGATGAAATTGTAGTTAGGATATGTCTTGAACATATGATTATGAACGAATATATAACTTATCACCCTGCAAACTGTTGAGACTTAAGAGAGTCATCCATTTAATTGTTGCTGAGCTGATGTATATTGCTTAATGCACCAATTGCAGATTGGTGTTTCAAGTATATGGTAATTTAGTGCCCTAAATACAAATTATTACCTTGAAAATTTAAACAATTGTTAACAAGTTAATTTTGGTTGTTGTGACTTCAGTTAAATTAACACTTCTTTGAGTGTTTTCTATTTCAGTAACTGCCCGTAACTCTGTATAGAGCAAATCTCATGTGTGGATTCTCTATGTTGTACTTTGGTATAAGGATTCTCTGACTCTAGATAAACAAAGTTCCTTGTGTATGGAAAATTTATATCCACCAGCTGGATTTATATTTTTCCATTCAATAGTTTCTGTGGCTTTATGAATACAAATTAATTTTACCTCCGCATTTAGGCCGTTTATGACACAATAGCATCTATAGAATGGAATCATCACTGTCATCGGAAGGTGCATCACAACATACACAAATTTCAGAGACTAGGGAAAGTTTGAGTTCGTCCTGCATTCCTCATGGTGTCCTTAGTCCTGTCACCTTTTATGTCCCTCATTCATTTTGCACAATATTCATCAGTACTCTAAACTATTCAACGTCCTTTTGGTGGTATCAAGTTAACCTGCTTTACAAACAACAATTTCTTTTCTTTCTGGCTACGAGAAGCATATTTCTTTTCTTTTTCTGTCTACGAGAAGCATCTTTTGATTTCCTTTTTGTTTATTTATTAGTGTTTGTGTTTGTACATTTATTAGTATGTTGTCTACAACAATTTAAGGTTGTGTTTGTCCTTTATTTTTCTAAAGATATGTCAACCTATTAATTTCTTCATGCTGTTTGTTGCATTCTTTTCTTCTTATCGAGTTTTTTCTTGTTTTTGTTTTCATTGGCCAATCCCTCATCCTATAGGCAACAATTACAAACACTTTAACATCTGACGATACATGCACTGCTTGCTTTTATTCCAGTCCAACCATCGAATCACTACAAATATCCAAAGGCGGCTCTATGGTCACTCTACTGATGTGGAAATTCGGCCTCTGAATGAAGAAAAAGCAGTTCAAGCTGCTACAGACCTTTTCGGAGAGCTCTTTGTTTTCACAGTAAGCTTTATTTTATGTTCTGTTTTTCGCTCTTTAGAAACATAAATCTGAAGGATTTCGTGTCCCTATGTATGTATATATTTTAAATATTTAATACAACATACAAGATCGATTTCATACTTTCAACAATTTTATGTACATTACTTTTTGTTTATTCTAATATTATGCAATTCTACATATATTAAAATAAATCACAAAAAGAGAATCAACCTAAAGGTTCTCTAAAACTTTTTGAAGATCCGGAGTCGCGTTGCTTGTTGAATCGACCGCCGATTCGCCTTCAAGTGTTCACCAAATTCTAAACAAGATTAGAGAGAAAAAAGCTAGTCAATCAATTTCTGATTATGCTTAGAATCTAGCTAATAATTATTTTTTAAGCTCGTGGGATTTTTATCTCTAGAACTTAAAATTACTAAGAGATTTTCGTGGTGATTAAGGGAGAGATTAACGAGAGAAAGAATTTTTACATTAACATTAAACAAGTAGGAGGGTGTGACCTTTTATATGCTCTCAAAACATCATCATCAGGAACTATTATTTAGTCATGATCCCTTGTTTATTCTCCTAAAATTAATCTCTAATTTCTACATAAGCATCCTAAAAAACGTTTTAATTAAATATAGAATTAATCCACCATGATTTAATTAATCTCTTAATAATTCAGGCAGAATCGTTATGTTCGGTGAACCGAGAATTACTCGGTCAATCGAACCATTCAGTTTTAACACGTGTTCAGTGCACTGTAAGCTTGATGGTCGACCGAATCCACATAAGAAAATTTTCCTGGAAAAATTCGGACAAACCACGTCTTTTACTCGGTTGACCATTGACCCACCAAAATCTCTCCTGAGACATAGTCATCGGATGACCGTGTCACATTCGGTATACCGAAATACTCTTTCTCAGTTGACCGTTCACACTCGGTTAACCGAACCCGATTGTCCAGACAATCCAGACAATTTCGGTCAACCAATTGTGATTACTCGTTCCTCATTCAATTAACCGATCTGAAGATACCCCGATCGACCGAACCATGAACGGTTCACCGTGTTTGACTCTGATTTTGCATTTGTCAAATTTTGGATTTAATTCCAACAAAAATTGATATTTTGGGGTTTTTAGCAAATTCACATTTTATGTAATATATTATCTTATATAATATTAAATTATTACACCCCATAATATACACAACTCATATGAATTTATTATGATTCTAATTATGTAAATTCTCATGACATATTGATTTTATTCGTTCACCACATGTGTCTCATTTTCATATGAAACCCGACACATCATATGAACTTAAAATCAAGTTTTTTGTTTCCCAGCTTTGTGGTGTGACCTATAGGAGGATCTAAGCCAAATTGGCAGAGATATTACAAACTATAAGCGGTATCTAGTTACACATCATAGTTACCCAATTAGCATAGATGTATTTGTTCCACTCGAACCAAAACACGATCCATTTAGTGATGTAAGTGCACCACTTGTGTCTGTCCCTTGCCTCATGATATTAAGAATATATATAAAGTAGAAATGTGTCATCTTTGTATTATATCCATTTCTTGATCTCTCTAAAATAATTATAACTATGTAACTTAACTTAAATTATATTGTGCAGATTATAATTTTGTTTTATCAATGGACTCACTAATATCATCACTTAATTAAGAGGGGCAATGATAATCGTTTGACTAGCTATATTTTCCAGCACAAGTCATGTTCAACCAACTATTGTCTTTATCACTACACTCATTGATAGTTTTTGACAATAATCAAATTAAGCACTTTTTCAGTGAAAAGATATAAGTCTCATATCTTAGGATGCAAGACACAGTAAAACATTAATGACACGAAACACAATTCCATAATGTTTTACTTGTTAAGTCTATTCAATATATAAAAGTAATTTTTTCTTCTTTTATATACTTGTGTCGTCAATTATTTGTTGAGCTACAACAATCGATGACCAACACGACAATCTTATCTCGGTGATTAATGTTCCATGTTAATTACCATGATTGTGAATAACTTTTTATTTGTGTAAACTATTATCTTTTAGAGCTCTGCGGTTAAAGACCAATCACATCTTTCTTAACACTTCCAAAAGACGAATAATATAATTAATGAACAAAATGTTTGCACATTCAATTCATAATAATTGACATATAAAAGTAAAACTTTTAGAACACATTCTTTTCAAAATCACCTATGCATATAGTCAGAACTCAGAAGTTTGTGTTTTTAAGTTGTGGGTTTTGTAACTTTATTTTTTTCCCTTATATGTCAACGAATCACAGAAATCTGCTAGCTTAATTTTACATGCAGGGTAACTCAATTAGTTGAAGGAAACTCCATGGAATTTATTTGTTTTTAGTCACTAGTCGATTAATTAAATAAATAAATAAATATATATATATATATATATATATATATATATATATATATATATATATATATATATATATATATATATGCTACCTTACTTTTACATGTTGAATATCTAGAGAATTAGTTGAAGAAAACTGTTTGTAATGTATCATTTACAAATACTTTACTGGAGTCTTGGATTATTATTATTGTTGTTACCTAGGTTGCTGGAATTGCTGTGATCTTTGAGGTGCAAAGAAGTGCTCGATCTGAAGCTAAAAAGGAAGAACAAAGGAGGAATGAACTTGAGGTAATACAAGTCTTAAGATGTATAGTGGTAATACAAGTCTTAAGATGTATAATGTTAACCGTTTTATTTGCGTTATTGTTAAAAAAAGATTTTTGCCCTCCATATTTTACCAACTTGATGGTAAGATGAACATTGGGAAAGGGAAAAAAAGAAACTTTCTGATGAAGCTCAACTTAGAAGATCAATGCAATATTGGAGTTATAAACACTAGAAAGTCCAATAGCTGGTTGGGAGAAAGGAGTGACGGTCCACTTGTCAAAGTAAATCGAACTAGTTCTGGTATATGGACAATTATGATAATATAACTTGAGCGACCAGTAAAATCTGCACGTATTTTTCTTATTTCCAGAAGTTTGACACTTCTGGATGGCAGTAGTAAAGATCACTTGGAAAACTATTGCCTTATCATTGTCTAACCGACTTGTTATCTACTTTGCTTTGGTGGTTGGCACAGGAGATAAGAGAAAGAGAGCAGGAACTGGAAAGAAAACTTGAGATGCTCGATAAAAGAGTTGCTGAGCTACAGAAGCTCGCCAATGAGCGAGGTCTCTCCGGCATTTTTAAGTTCAAGCATGGCACACAAGCTTCTGAACCCAGCAAGTCTGCCGCACCTTCCTGACTTTTTGTTGATCCACTCAAATAATTTACACCTGGGTTTGCTTGAAACACAGGTACTGTTACCTCATTCATTCATGGGATGATTTCGGTCTCAGCGATTTTTCTGTATAGATGATTTGTATCTGATATAGCTCAGCGGGTTGTTTAAGTCCACTATTGATGAGTACATTCTAAAGGTCTGATTTTGAACAAGAGCAGAAAGAAAAAAGGGAAAGCTTACTCTTTTCAATTAGTTCCTTGTTACTAAACTCAAAATAGGGGTGGTGTGGCAGATGACATCACTTTCAGCTCCTTATTATGCCAAGTTTCTAACGGATGTTGGGAACAGGAATATACTCGGATACTCCTTTGAGCAGGATATTTGAATTTATAGGCCCCACTTGGGGCTTATTCTTCGAGTATATGCAGCTCCTTTCGTTTAAAAATCACATTATTTCCTGTTTTCGTTCGTTGTGTGGATAATCATAGTCTAAAATACAACGATTTTCTTTCTTTAGTACGCAAATTGGATTAATTAAGCATAGTGAATGTCAATTATTAAAATACAACGTAGCGTAGTGGTGGTAACTGGTAAGGACGTCAAAGTCGTCGAAGGAGGTGCCATCCAAACGATGTACTGATGTACATACTCAATTGAACTTTTTATGGGGTCGAGGGTTTTAGCTCTAACAACATCTGAGCTTCCTAAGTATGTGAACGGTTCCTTTTCATTTTCTGATACTTTCCAGCAGGATGGTCCCGAAACAAAATGTTTTTTTCAAAGCCATGCACACACTGTAGTTGGTTCACACTCAGTTAAACAACTGAAATAACATGTTTATAATTCTCCTCCATCAATCGTAATTCCATCCTTGCGTTGCATTATTATTTAAGAATCATCAAGTGTTTTTACGAACTTGATTAAACTCAAAACACATCCGTCTCCATTAATCTTAATCACCCCTTATTCTTCTTCTTCCTGGGAAAATACACATCCGTCTCTTCAAACGCATAATCAGGATGCAAATCTCCACGAGTAACCTTCTCGACCTCAAATCTCCGTTGAGGGCATCTTTAACGAGCGTCGTGCGCCCCCACGACCTCAAACCAGCATGTATTTTAAAGATTTTTTTTTTGATTTTTTTGAAATTTTTAATATTTTTAATACTTTTTCAGAATAGAACCGAAATAACGCGGATGAGATAGACGGTGAATTGCGGTCAAGAGTCGAATAGTACAGCAAAGAAAATAAAAAGAGTTAGGCAAAATAAAAAATTGAAGCGGAAGAGAAACAAAACCATGACCAGGTCTGGTTCATGATTACACCCGACAAACCTCCCAAAACAACCGATCGACCTCCACCCCTCTAACTTGATATCCCAACAGCACCACCCCATCCTCCTTTACCAGCCTCTCCATCGACTCCACTAACTCCCCCACTGATTCCTCCAGATACACCACGTCCGCCGCCACCACCAAATCAAACCCCGCCCCCCTCGCTGCCTCGATCTGGCCTCGCACCCCCACCTCATCTCCGCGTACCTCGGGGGTTTCCCCGGAAAGAGTTTCCGGTTGCGCTTGAGGTTGCGTTTGAGGGCGGGGAGGACGGGGGCAGTATCGGTGAGGAGGAGGTCGGAGAGGCCGAGGATGGCGAGTCTGAGGCCGCCGCCGTCGCTGCCGGAGCCTAGCTCGATGGCGCGCTTGGTGGGAGAGAGTGGAGGGAGGGGGAGTAGGGGTTGGGGTTGGGATTGGGATTGGGAGAGGTGGTGGTCCAGCGCTCGACGAACTTGATGAGGACGAGGGAGCACGACCAGACGGTGGTTCCCACTTGGAGGGTGGAGTTGTCTTTCTGTAGGGAGAGGACGACGTCGCCGACCGGGAGGTCCACCGCCGGTGAGTCCGTGAACCGCATTTTTGATCGCTTTGGGTTTGGGTTTCGTTTCAGACTTTGGGTGGGTTTGGATTTTGTGGTTTTCTGGACCGATAAGGTAGCCGACCCATGGCTTTGTCTAGGGGTGAGCTTCGGTCCAGGACCGGACCAGACCGAAACCCGAATTTTCGGGAAGTCCGGACCGAAGACCGGACCGAATATGTTCGGTTCGGTCCGGGTCGGTCCAAAATTCGGATTTTCCCTTTAAATTTTCGATCCGGTCCGGACCGAAGACCGAATTTCCAAAATTTTGTGGACCGAAGACCGGATCGAAAAAATTCGGTCCGGTTCGGTCCGGGTGCCCGGACCGGACCGAATTTTGCTCACCCCTAGTTTTGTCTACTCGTGTGGACGTAGTTCGTTTTTTTTATATATATATATTTAATTTCAGCTAGTCTCAATAAATGAGTTAAAATTTGGAAATTACTATTCGTCGTGGTTTTTACTTAAATCGTCTTTCTCAATCACTATTTTATCTTTCATAATTCATTTAAATCTTAAATTTATACGGTGTGTTATTTCAAATTATTTGAGGTTACGTTGCAAGATTTCAGTGGTGATTGAGTGGGAAAAAAACACAAACGTAATTAAATAGGTAAACAGATCAATATCCGGAATACAATAATAGTGTGTCGAAACAAAAAACGTCCGTATTCTTTTTATGATTTCATATTTCATGGTTATTTTTTGTTGTAGTATGAAAAAAAAAGACTATTGGGAGCATAAATAAATAAGTAAAATTGAGAAAATGGTAAAATGGTAATTGACATTAGCAATTTAAGTAATTTACGGACGACGTTTAGCGGTCCAATAAAATTTGAATATTATATATTACTATATATTATTATTGCATACCAACAAATAAATAAAAATTGAATAATAAAAATCTAGAGTCATAAAATCGAGTTTGAGAGCCGTTTGTTTAGCGATCCAAGTTAAATGTTTTTTTAAATTTATTAGTTAACTCTTTTATTTTCAGTTAAAACATCGAGTTGAATTTCACGTTCGAGCCAAAATTATACCCTCACCACTATGTATCACTATCTCTTGATAGTAAATAATTTATTCTTTTGACCTTAGCAATCCTCGAAAGTTAGTCATCTCTTCCAATTTTTTGACAAATTATTCACAAATTACTATTGCATTGGAAATAATAAAACTCTCATTGGACCCCAAATACATATTTTACCCCTTTCTACCCTGTAAGATAAGATTAGACTCCTACACTACCAAAAAAAATTCTTTAAGGGTGAGAGCCTTATTATATGCGGTTCAAGGGTCAGCGTGCCAATATTGGAAGATTGCCCAGCGTGGGGTAACTGCTGACTTCCAAAGGATTGAAGTGCAAAATGTTGTAAGGTTAAAAGACGGAGGAGTCAAATTATAATCAACGCATGCATATCTTTGTGTGTTAAAATAATTTGCATGGTATATAATATCACGATTAATATTTATTTTTTGCAATTTTTACATGCTTTTGAGAATTTGGACAGTACAACAATTCCAACTTGGATGGATCTTTCACACTGTAGTCTGTAGTTGGGAGGATCTTTCACGTAAATATTGCAATTCTGGGCTCCCCAACTTGAGCTGTTTAAAGATGGAAGCCCATCCGAGTGCCAAACGGCCGATCGGGCTTACCCAGGCCCAGTCAGCGTATTTTGCACATGAAGCAAAATTTGGTAGATTTGGAGAAGCAAAATAAGCTGATCATCAGAATCACAGGAATTGGATTGACAAACCTTGTCATGTGCGCAGCTATTCCAATAAGCAATGCAGCTTAATGATTTTGAGCATGTTGATTAGATGCATTAGCTATAGTGGCTGGCAGGATGAGAAATGGTAGTAAATTAGTAATATACCTAAGAACATTTGAAATTTTTGTGGTCTGCTATGTTAGTCCATTTAGACCATGAAAAGCAATTTGTTGGCTGATTGTCCCTGGTAGTTGTTGCCAAATAAGATTAAAGCAAAAGACAAATTTGAACAACATGCTGAAGTCTTTTCCTGTTTCATTTGCAAGAAAACAATGTATGAGCTTTTTAATAATCTGAAAACTGTAGACATTTAAAATGAATGGCAGGTGAACATGAAGCTAAGCAGCTTTCTCTCTTGGCAGACCCAATCTACAAGCAACCAAGCACTATTTCTGAATTTCTGATCCCGTGGAAATATTTTGATGTTTGCATCAGCAATTGAATGCTTGCATGGTAAGAAATAGCAAACAGATTGGTGCAGTGGTGGGCGGTGAATAAAGGTGGTCATGGACAATTACAGTTACAGACAGGTTCATGCAAGATTGCAGAAGATAATGAGCGTTCGCACCAACTGTAAGTCATTGACATTTTATTACATAATTAATATATTTTCCAAATATAAAAGGTATCCGGTCGTGCATCGTATTCTGTTACAGCTGGAAGATCACGAGGAAAATCTGAAATAATAGAGCTTTTGCATTTACATCCCCCATTTAATATTATTATGTCAATATTATTTGTGAGCTATTGTTATTAATGCCCTCTAATTCGATACCATTATGCCAAAAATGTCTTTAGGCTATCTTTAGGCTATTTTTATAAATGTCAACCTAGTTAAATCAGTATTTCTTTTCTTCGTCACTCAACCACAACTTACTTATAAATGTCAAATCAGTCACTTCACAATCTTTCACTTTCACCTCATTTATTTTGGGAACTACTAAACGTCGCCCCAAAACTACTTAAATCGCCCCTTGAAATTACCAAATTGCCCTTAACAATATATTTAATACCCAAATCGTCCCGTGTCTATAAATAAGGCCTATGGTCTTGTATATTCATAATTTATCAGTAAAAACACCACGAAAATGTCTGGCGATGGTGATGCATCGGGTGAGGTAAGCCTGGCGCGGGGAAATTTTTGGGCCGAGCGTCTGCATTAGACGCCTCCCCCATGGTGAGGGCGTCTGCGTAGGACGCCCTCCCCATGGCCGAGGCGTCTAACGCAGACGCCTACACAATGGGAGAGGCGTCTTATGTAGACGTCCTCCCCATGGGTAAGGCGTCTGTAGTAGACGCCCTTCCCTTCGGTCAGGCGTCCTACGCAGACGCCTTACCGTTGGGGAAGGCGTTTAACACAGACGCCCCATCCATGGGGCAGGCGTCTAACACAGACGCCTGTTTTTTTTTTTTTTTTGATTTTGTTTTTTTAATTTCGAGTTTATTTTTTAATTTTTTTAATTTCGAATTTATTTTATTATTTTTTTAATTTTGAATATATTTTTGTAGGTTCCAGATTTCGGTGGTGATGGAGTGGATTACAGTGAGTTATTTCAAACTACACAAATCTTTGAAACAATCGATGAAGCATGTAAATGGGCCAAACAAGTAGCTATCGGAGCTGGGTTTTTTTTGGTCGTGTCGTCGTACAAAACAAGATCAGATAGTCGGATGGATTGTTATTTGAGATGCGACCGGCGAAATCAAATGGAGTCTCGGGATATGGATACTGCACTTCGAAGAAACACCAAAAGAAAGGGTTGCGGTTGCCGTTTCTTAATAAAAGTGGTGGAGCGACGAGATCGTGATGGATGGGTTGTGGTTTATAATAGTGCTCACGGACATCACAACCACAGACTGGCAGTTTATCCAGAGGGTCATCGTCAAATTAGTGGTCTAAGTTCTGGGGCGAAGAAGATTGTTCGTGATATGACAGAGGCGCAAGCAAAACCACGGAACATCTTGAAGGCAGTAAAAGAAAAATTCCCGGAGGACAATCCAAATCAAAGGCATATTTATAATTTCAGAGATTACATGAGGAGGACAAAATCTGAAGATCGGAATCCCGTCCAGCAGTTTCTCTACCAAGCAGTGCAGTGTGAGTACTTACATTGGATTATGGCGGATCCAGAAACTGATGTCGTAACTCACGTTTTTTTGGCACATCCGACGTCAGTCCAGTTGTTGCGGACATATCCTTTCGTTATCTGCATGGATTCGACTTACAAGACGAACAAGTATAAGATGCCTTTGTTCGAAATGATTGGGGTCACACCAGCAAACATGAATTTCCTTATTGGATATGCGATTTTGATGGATGAATCTTACTCCAGTTATTTGTGGGTGATGGAGAAGTTGAGAGATCTGTTATTGGGGACTGTCAGCCCGACTGCAATAATAACAGACCGGGAGTTAGGCCTTATGCGACCAGTGAGAGAGGTTTTTCCTGACTCTGCTCATTTACTCTGCACATGGCACATCAACAAAGACGTATTGAATTACGCATACCACGTATTCGGCAAGAATAAGGAGATGGCAGAGACTTTGAGGCGTGGAAGATGGAGGAAGATCATGCTTTCTACTTCAGAAGCCGAGTATGATAGAGCTGTGTATGCTCTGAAAGATTTGTATAGATCGTGGCCGGCTATCACGGAGTATCTGGACACCACGTGGTTGGTGCATAAAAAAAAGTTTGTGCTGAATTGGACGAACAAAGTCCTTCATTTTGGGAACACCACGAATTGTAGGGTCGAAAGTGCTCATTCGGCTCTAAAAGAGTGGATTTCTACATCGACTGCAGCTCTGGACACTCTTTTCGAGCGCGTCAACGCGGCTACTGAAATGCAGCTGACGAATATTCGAAACTTTCTTGAAGACTCGAGACGGCGAAATTTGACTAATTTCGGACATGCTCTATATCGTCACATAAATGGTAGAGTTTCGCATCACTGTTTGCAGTTGCTGAGTCAGGAGGTGAAGAGAATGCAACAGTTAGATGATGAAGTTGAATATCGTTGCGAGTGCGCTTTTCTGACTTCTCATGGGATACCTTGCGCATGTACCATCCGTGGATGTCTTGAATCAGAAAACGGAATTTACTTAGAGCAGATTCATTCGTTCTGGAGGACACTTGTCATTGGGGAAGGAGCCGGGAACGCAGAGTTTGTGTCTCAGGCAGCTCAAGACGCCGAACATTTTCGCGGTCTGGTTGATGAGATTGCAGGAAGTGACCCTACCGTAATTCGATCTGCCTCTCGGGTTTTATTCGAGCAGCTACACCCCGAACATTCGAATTTGAAAGAGCCTGCAGTAAAAACAAAGCTACGAGGTCGACCAAGGGGAAAGTCGACACGACGGGACCCTAGTGCGTTTGAGTATGCAGAGCGAGGTAGTGGTCGATCTTCAGGTAGTGGGAGTAGAGGTCGTGGTCGTTCTTCCGGTAGTGGAAGCAAAGGTCGTGGTCGATCTTCTGGTTCTTCGTCAGTGAGAGGAGGATCAGGTATACCATCCTTACATTTATTATTATTATAATTTTGTTATTTATTTCAGTAAATATGTATATTTTGTTATTATATCTAACTGTATTTTTTGTTCATATTGTAGTGACTGGGCGGGCTGACGTAGACGACTTCCCATATGGAGATAGAATTCCAGGAATCATTATGTCATTCCTACACCAGTGGAATGATGTACGTGCTGATGGAAACTGTGGATTTCGATGTGTCGCCGATGTTTTCCACGGTGGTGAAGACAATTGGCAACTCGCCCGTCGTTCGATTTCAAATGAGATAGCTGCGAACCCATCTTTTTATGAGCACGTATACTACGACGGTGTGGCGGAGGCTCGTCACCGGATTAATTGGGGCGGGGGACCTTGTGGCGAGAATCACTATATGGAGACGTGGACGGACTTGTTTCCCATTGCAAATTTTTACAAGTGTGCAGTTATGTTCTTCTCTCTCGGAAATGATGGTTCGTTGTACCCATGTCTTACAGTTCTACCTTGGGAGAGTCGGCCTACCGTGACGAGACCGTGCAGAGAGTTGATTATTGCTCATTTAGGGAGTTACGCTCATTACATTCGTTTGGAATTGAATGAGGGATTCCCCGTACCTCCTATAGCGACTCTGTGGTATCAAATACGAGATGAGAGTGTTATTGGATGGGAGCTGGAGTACCAACATAGGATAGCATATTGGCAACAATTATGTAATATGTTTTGATATGTTTGTATAATTATGTAATATGTTTTGATATGTTTGTACATTATATAGTGTTGCTTTATTATGTAATATGTTTTGATATGTTTGCTTTATTTGCATTATATATAATAGTACGAAAGGTTATCAAACACAAATACAAATAATAAGGGTACAACAGATAAGCAAAACACAAATACAAACAATAAGCGTACGACATGTTCGCAAACACAAACACAAATAATAAATAATAAGCGTACAACAGATAAACAAATATAAATGCAAATACTAAGCGTACCACAGATAAGCAAACACAAATACTAAGCGTACAACAGATAAACAAATATAAATGCAAATACTAAGAGTACGGTACAACAGATCAGCCTACTCATCATCCGAATCATGGTCGGAGATGCCTAACTGAGTATGCCATGACTGTATGATCTGATCCACATCTCCGCATGCAGCTCTGGCATCGTCTGGCAGCTCATCCCTCATCTGCAAGATTGGGTCTACAGCCCGTATCATCTTACCCATCCACTGCACATAACATTAACATTAGCGTACATTAACAAATTATACGGTACAAATAAATTTAGATAAAATGAAAAAATTACCAGATCGCCACACGTCCTATCTGGTGGTCGATCTGCTCTCCGGGAGGCACCACGGACGATGATAGGATGTGAGTAACTACCGAACCAATCAAGATAACGTGCATCACACTCGGAGGGGTCGCGACTACGTCTGAAGTCGCCAAGGAACAATCGGCATGATCTCGGAAATGTCCGCCAAGTCGATTCCGCTGTAGAAGCGGGGAACCTGACGTCGTACGTCGCTGCTGTCGCAGACCGCACCGCATGCTCTGGTGTCGGAATGTCAACCGGGATCACCTGAACATATCCTAACTGACGTAAGACCCGATCGGGCATATAAGGCTCTATGATATCCCGATAACGAATAAGACCCATCAATAAAGTCCTCGGGACATCCGCTGCTGGGTCAGGACCATAGGGTAACCACTCCACCTAAAGTTTAACACATTAATAATAATACATCTTAAAATTAAATAAATGGTGTAAAGTTTGATACCTCTGATGCAGTCATCTGATCTAGCCGTGCGCGGATGGAACGCAATCGTCCATCGCTCTTGTCCTCGCTCCGGACAACCCACATACCCGAACGTGGATGACCCTCGTCGATAATCTTCCGCTCACGATGCGGGCGGAATGCAGGAAAGTACTCGTATATCCACGCCTGCAGCAGCGTAAGACAACCTGCAATCCCAGAACAATCCGCACGGCTAGCTATCCCAAGCTGCCGGTACAGGTATGCCAACGTCGCTGACCCCCACGAGTACTCACGAACGGTCTCCGGGTCCCTAGCCTCCAGTAGATCGCGTGGTCTGATCCGACAACCACTCTTGTCGACAAACAAGACGGCTCCGAGCATCAAGAATAGGTACGCCGTCAACTGTGTATCATCGGCCCGCGGAGGTCGTGCCCGTCTGCATAGGTCCTCAAGGGAGTCGATGCCGACACCACCACCACTCCATAAAGCTGTATCTCTCGCCAGACCATCAGGTGTGACACCAAGCAACTCTGCCACATAACACCTCAGCTCAGACGTCGACCCCTGAGCACTAACCAGACGACCATCCACAGGAAGTCGCAGGATCTGGAAAACATCGTGAAGCATGATCGTCATCTCTCCGAAAGGCATGTGGAAAGTGTTGGTGTCAGGCTGCCACCGCTCCACAAACGCCGAAATCAAAGGCATGTCGAGATAAGGGAACATGCTGTACGGTAAGTGCCCCAAATGCGTGGCACTAATCTCCTCTCTGATATCAGCACTCAGTGTAGACCGCCAACCCTGTAGTGCTGTACAGGCTCTGTGCCGATTCTGGCACTTCAGAACCTTCCGATCCTCTCCGTCCCATATCCGTCTAGCAATGTGACCCCAGAAACTAGGAATGACGCTCCCATCTAAAGGACCACCAGGCGTCATACTGCTCACGATCCAAGAATCGTCCTGGACCCTCTTCTTCTTCTGAGCGCGGGGATCAACAGTGCACGAGCTCGAATCCCCGGCCGTAAACCTCCCACCCCTACCCTTCCGCACCATCCATCCGGCGGAAGTAGAAGTACCCGCTCGACCACGTCCTCCGCTATAATCCCCCTGCCTCTCCACCTCCGGCCGCACATCATACGGGCCATCATCGTCGCTCTCGTCGTCGAAACTATCCACATGCTCATCATCGAAGGAATCATCCTCCTCCTCACGACGACGTAATGCCTCCCTCTCCCTCCTGACCGAAGCAGATATCCCCCGTCTACGTGGACGACGCGGTGCTGAATCATCCTCTAAAGAACGGAAGGCGTGTAATGGTATCGACTTGCCTCTCCCTCCACTGTGACCCGATGACTATTTATTGAAATTTTAAATACAAATTTGTTAAACTAAATTATCATATTTATCAAAATTGTTAAACTAAATCAAAATTTGTTAAACTTAATTATCAAAATTGTTAAACTAAATCAAAATTTGTTAAACTAAATTAAAACAATTGTTAAACTAAATCAAAATTTGTTAAAACTAAATTTCACAAATGTTAAACTTAAAAAGAATTTGTTAAATTAATTTTTTTGATTTATCACTATTTATTAAAGTAATTATGATATTTATTAATTAAAAAAACAAAAAAGGAGGAGGCGTCTGCGAGAGACGCCTCCCGCAAGGTGGAGGCGTCTGTCGGAGACGCCTCCTCCTACGGGGAGACGTCTGCGGAAGACGTCTCCCCCATCGGGGAGACGTCTTCCGCAGACGTCTCCCGCTTCGGGTCGGCGTCCGAGGGAGACGCCCCCCGCATGGGTCGGGCGTCCTCGGAAGCCGCTCCCCCCATAGGGGGAGCGGCTTCCTCGGACGCCCGCCCCATGCGGGGGGCGTCTCCCTCGGACGCCGACGATTTTTTTTTTTTTTTTTATTTTAAAAACAAATAAATAACGTAATGTTACCTCATACGGGTACACCGGGGGAACTGCTGGTTGCTTCCCTGGCCTCCGAGACATTCGTAATCTTGTGTAGTAGGTATAGGAAGAGAAAGTTTTGAAAAAAGAGTGAAATTGTGAGATATATAAGCAAAAATAGGAGGAAGGGCAATTTGGTAATTTCAAGGGGCGATTTAAGTAATTTTGGGGCGATGTTTAGCAGTTCAGTTTATTTTCCCTCCTTTTAAATTTTCCACAATTTTAATTAATTATTATATAATTCATTTATTATAAATTATTATAATTAAATATGAATATTTACGGATAATTGAAAATAAAATTTATTAAATATTAAACTTGTGTTACAATAACTAGACTTTGAAATTAAAATAAAACACAATTAATAAAAATCATTCTCATTTCTCATGTTGTTCGTAACGCTGTCAGATGTTATCGATCAAGTCATCTTTGAGTTGCAAATGTTTACAACAGTATTGAACGTGATCTCTATTGTCCAAGTACATGTTGATATCAACAATGCAGCCGGACAAGAACCGAAAGGACTAATCATCAAAAATTCTACCAGACGAACTCGGTTGATCCTGGACGAATTCTACATGATAATTATTTTAGTAATGTAATTACATTATGTTTCCTTATGTTGCCCGTATTGCATTTACGTCATGTGTGCCCGTAATTAACTTTTATTAATTTTATTGCTAGTCTACTTCTGGTATTTTTAATTTAGATGTTTATCTAAGGAAATATAACAAAAATAATTATCATAACGTTGCTTTAATTTACTAATTAAACTAATTAATTTAAAAATTAAAGTAATTAATTTACAAATTAAAGTATTTAAACTAATTAATTCACAAAGTAAACTTATTTCAAACTAATTAAACTAATTTCAAACTATTTACACTAATTAAACTAATTGATCTAAAATTTAAACTAACTTTAAAAAAACAAAAAAAAAACCACCAATGGCCTCCACCCGGGCAGGTGGAATGAAATGCAAGTTATTGTTCTATTCTAAAATAAAGATGTCCAAGAATATAATTGGAGTAACATTTTCCTACAATTGCTATTATATATAATATCTAATTGAGAAATGCTGATGTAAATACAGCCAAACAAAAGGTATACATGCAAAAACCTCAACCTTAATTATTCACTGAGTGAATCGAAAAGAACAAAGCAATTGGTTTGCGACTTCATCACTCCTACTAGTTAGTATGATATCCTCAGCCCTCTGGTGTATTCCCTAGTCATGATGTAACATCCCGAAACAGCGGAAAATTTAAAAATTCATAATCAAGACAAAGAGCATAATAATCAAGGCGAGACTGTTACTTCTCATAAACAATATAGCGGTGCACCATAATACATCAGAGTTTGCCAAAATGAATACATGATTACAACAAAACGACAAGGGAAGATAAACGTAATCATGTGGACCTCAGTGGTCTGACTAGAGGATCCGACTCCAAATGCGCGCGCCCGCCGATCACCACCCCACTGGACCTACTGCGGTCCTGAAAAAGATGCAACAACAATGCCTGAGTTTCCAGAAAGGAAACCCCGTACGCCAACTCACCTATCTGCATGCATTACACAATGAACCTATCATACTAGTAGCGTGTCATGGCATCGACAGAAATGAAAACAGTTCCCCCGAAGGGTAAAACGGGACATCAGTCCGACAATCAACAACGAGTCTCCCGAGGAGACCTACTGCAGGCACATGCAGCCTTACAGCACGCAACATCACACCCTACACACGCGGCTACACTACTCAAGGGTTCGGCATGGAGCCTCTGTCACGCCTGCGCGCCGATAGAATACAGATCTGCAAATCTCAGTGGTCGGAGCCACAGGGACCAACGGGGCCGTCGCCCAGAAGGTATAACAACAACATCTCGGTAGGTGCCCAGCCGAGGAAAACAACATAGCCGGCACAGCCTCGGCCCAACAATCATCATCGCCGGCACAACCTCGGCGGCATCACCGGCACAGCATCGGTGGTCCATCACAACAGTCCGGCACAACATCGGACAGATCCAGACCGAAGTCTGCCAGGTCATCGGGCTCCTCGAGCCGCGAACACCAACCGCGCCGCTATAAAAGCAGGGCAGCGACCTCCGTAGCCCGTGGGCCGGTAGTCACCTCACCCAACGCCAGTTGCGTGCCCGCACAACATCAATACTGGGATCCGCGATCCCTCAGGCCTGCTATACTACAAAGTGCCCAACAATCATCTCAAGTCACGGTCCATACTCGGAGGTGACGCGTCCCGAACACCCACACTCTTCCCAACGGCGGTCCCTGGGCAGGCACGCATCACGCGCCCACCGTCACCTCCCGGCTCACGCACAAGGCGAGGACACGGGTTTCCGTGGCAAAGTTGGCGTTCAAAAAGGAAACCTGGAATTCTGTTCTGTGCCCAAACGGTCGACCGTAAGAGGTGATTCGGTCGACCGTTTCCAGAAAGGAATCGGTCGACCGTCCCTAACACGGTCTACCGCTGCGCACAGAACACAATCCCCCAACGGTCTACCGAAGGTCTAAAACCGGTCGACCGAACGAGGTCAAAATCCAGAGTTTGGTCAACATTCAATTCATTCTATCGGTCGACCGACTCAGGGGTCCCGGTCGACCGAAAACTAACAGTACATCATTTTCAATCTTTTAATCCATCGGTCGACCGACTCAGGGGTCTCGGTCGACCGATAACAGTTAGGGTCAACCTACATTTCTACGTCATATAACGGTCGACCGAACATATACCACGGTCGAACCACATGCAAATAAAATCCAATATATTTAAGTTACGGTCGACCGAACACAAGGCCTCGGTCGACCGAAACGCAACAGGCAGTAAACATACACATGCATTCGGTCGACCGCCCAAAGGCCGGTCGACCGTCTGGTCGTCTTCAACCTCGCGCCAGCCGAGGTTTCTTCGCCCAAACGCGACGTCGGAGAGGCCTCCGACCTCCTCCGACCGACCAACACGACCCTCTCATGAGTGTCAACAACAAAACCACACTAGAGAGCGGCATACCTCAACGAAAACGACGAACAAAGCCGGAGCACCGCTCGCGCACGCCGTCTCCGGTGACCTCCCCGCGCGTCCACCTCCTCGCACGACCTCACGCCGGAGCCTCCTCCTCTGGTCGTCAGAAAGGAAAGGAAAGGAGTGAGTGAGAGGGAGCAACGAATGGAAGAGAGAAAGAGAGATTTTCGTTATAAAAACCCACCCCTCTCACCTCACCATCACCCTACCCACGACCCACACCTCCCACGACCCCACTGTTCATGCGCCCCTTTTCCATGCAAACCACCTCCTTAATCTCCATTAACCCAAGCTTAACCCTAACAAGGGTTTGGGTTCTTACACATGATGTCAACATCTTCAAGTTGGAAAAACATGCTACGGTTGTATTATAATTGTAAAATTAAATCTGAAGAAAAAAGACTTCTGGTTTCCTCTTCCACACACAAGGGCTCGTTGTGGAATCGTGTTGGCAAGAGGGCCCATCCTGCTCGTTTGCATGTGCTGCGTCTCGGGAAATTAATGCAGTCGTCTGCAGGAAGTAGTGTTGTGTGATCATAATCTATAATCATTCTGATCACTTACCATTTTCTTAAACTCACTCACCATTTTCTTATTATCACGATTAGGTTAGAACTTAGAAGTTTGATTCCTTCTTTATTTTGTCTCTTGCTTCACTTCCCACATTAAACAATTGGATTGACTCTTAAGTTTTCTACTTGCAGACAGTCAGTCACCATCATTACCAGTCATGCAAATCTCATCTCCTTCCAGTAGTAGGCTAGATTTCACATGAATTTTGAACTTTCAAATTTCCAGCACATCACCATAACAAAGATAATCTTCAAAAGTGAAAGAAGAACAACTCAAACAACCCGGAAGAAAAACGTGAACCGATAAAGAAGTTTTTTTTTGGATAAACAAGTTATTAACAAGAACAAAAGAGAATCATCACAATAATTAATATCAAACAACCACAAAAACCACCAAAACGAAACAACAATGCAATTACAAAACAAACATCCAAATCTCACTCACTAACTCATCTCACAAGACAGCCACAGCAACGCTCATGAGCCCAATGCTGCCAACCGAAGCCCATCCAAGGCTCATCGCCCTAACACCCGCACTAGGCGTGTTAGGAGAATCGGCTGTGGCGGGGGAGGGAGCCTTCTTTCCAGCGCTGACCTTTGGTGAACCGGGCGGGGCGGGCGCCGGTCCGGGCGGCTTGGGCCCGAAAATTCCGGACGGGAGGAGGACCTTGTCGATGGAGTAGACGGCGAGCGGGGAGGTGACGTTGAGGGCGCTGGTCACCGAGACGGTGTTGACTCCGGTGGAGATGTTGAATTGGTTCGAGACTGAGCTGGAGCTCACGTCGAACCCGAATCCGTCCGTACCGCCCGACTGCGTACGGATCGGGTTGCTGGCCGTCTTGATGGATTCGAAGTCGTAGAATTTCGGCACGATGTGGAATTGGATCAGCTCCACCTGAGACACCACCATGTAACGTAAGAACGATCTTTAATTTGGTACGGGAAAACAAACTAAATATTTCATTGGACTATTAATTTCTCTACTGTGATGGAGACTAACAAGAAAAACATTCGTAATTAAAAATAAAGTTTGTTGGTTTTATGTGATGATGCAAACATAATATTGTTTGGGCAAAATCTAATTTTTTTAAAAAGTTCAAACAAATGCAATCTAAGAAAGAAGAGAGTGGTAAAGTTAGAATAGATAAAAGAATTGCTCACTTGTAGCTTCCATGATTTATTTTGTTAGGTGACGAATAATATGGTTTACAACCAACCGTTGGACTTAATTAAGTCTCGTGTAACGTCGTTTGAGATAACAACTTATACTACAATTTTCATTTACTTAAGCAACGTACGTAAGGTCTTCATTTAAATATTAAAAGTACTAAAACAACCTCACAAACAAAAAAGATGGATAGAATTAATTACCTGTTCTTGGGTGGAGAGGCCATTGAGGGTTCCAGGCTTGAGGTTGTTGAAGGCATTGTCGGTCGGGGCAAAGACGGTGAAACCGTCGCGGCTGTTGTTGAGCTGATTCTTGATCTGGTCAGACACCTGAGTCTGGCCGAGGAGACGAATGAACGTCGTGTATTGCCTCCCATTCACTAAGATCTCGGTCAAGTTAGTCGCGGCCGAGGCGGATGCGACGAAGAGAGAGACCAAGGCAAGAGCAAAGAGAGGGGAGGTGGAAACCATTGTGGAATTGTGGTGGAGAGAGTTGGAGAGAGGTGGGGGATTTATTGGGGTGGTGGTGGGATGGGGTGAGCTGAGCTGTATAGTGGTGGACTACTTTGAATTGGGATGGAGTGGTTGGTTATAAGTCATGGATATCTGGTTTAATTTGTTAATGATCTTTTGTTGGTTAAGCCTTTGGGTTTTAGTTAATTACCATGCAAAGAAATTCCTAATTCGATGAGACATCATTGTCTCTTTCTATATTCAAATTATGGGTAAGGTTTTTTGTGTCTATTATTGGTTTGGTATGACTAAAATACAAGTCTATTATTTTGGTGTATATGAGAATTGATTTTAGTATGAATATAAGAGTATGGTTGTATTATAACTTAAAAATGGTTGGTTGGAGCATGACGATTATCATAATCATACTAGATGTGCTTGCCCAAAAGCAGACCGCAAATATGTGCCACAACCGACACTCTTGGTTAGGTCTGTAAATGGGGTGAGTTTAGCTCACACCACCCCCACATGGTGTTGGTGGAAAATGTTGAGAACCCGTGAACTAGAGGCTGACGATTGGAATATATAAGTTGTATCATTAATGTTTGAACCAAAAATATTAGAATGTTTTTGTACAATTACTAATCATTATGATGAAACAAATTATGCATTGTGTTACATAAGTCAGTGTCCCACTTTGCAAGAGAACACAGTCAGTTTTCTAACCATCAATGAATCCACTGTTTTAATATATATAAATATAGTATTCAACATATGAAAAAAAATGATTTTATTAAAATAATGAAGAATGAAAACGCATATCTTAGTACAAAATTAAAACCACTTCAAATTAAGTAAATGAGTTCAAGTCTCAACTGAAAACTCACCTATTTGCACAATCTGATATAAACCTGTGATTTCAGCAGATGAATAATTAATGGTTGGTAGAGCCGTTTGAACGATAATATGTTCTCGTGACAACTAAAACTGTAATAACCTAATCTAAACATCTTAATTAACTAAACATAAATCTAATTAACCTAACCTAATCTTAGAACAGTAATGCATGAGGTGTTGGAAGGAGAGAGAGAGAGTTGGTTGGTTGTGATTGGAAGTTTAAGAGGTGGATTGAAGATAAGCTTGGTTTCTTCTATAAATAGAGATGTTAGGTTTTAACTAAAACGTTTGCTTCATTGGTTGGATTATCAGAGAGTGAGAGAGGAGATTTCTTTGGAGAAGAAGAAGGAGAGAAGAAGTAAAGAAGAAGAAGAGGAGAAGAAGAAGGGAAGAAGAAGAGAAGAGGTTGTCAAAGCTTGGGAGCCTTCCTCACTCGACCAAAAGGTATGCCAAGTCTTCATATTAACTCCCCAAGAGGTGTGGGAGTGTAGAGGACGGCGTTGGTGCCGTTTCTCCGGTGAAAACCCTACTGGATGGAGGTTGAAGACGACTGGTTCGGTCGACCGTTGTGTGTCTCGGTCGACCGAACGTCGTCTAAATGATGCATGTACAGTGGCGATTATGTATTGTACGGTCGACCGTGTGAGGTTCGGTCGACCGATATTTATAAATATTAACTTACTGCCCGAAAACGGTCGAACGATGTCTGTGTGACGGTCGACCGTTTATGCCAAATTTCGCGGGAAATAAAGGGTTACATTAGCCGGTCGACCGGTGTTGTTTCGGTCGACCGAACCCAGTAGATAGGTTAGACAGGCCTTTGGCCGACCGAGTGTGTGTCTCGGTCGACCGAACTGCGCAAGGTCGGTTACGAGCGTTGACCATCTAAACGGTCGACCGCTCTGGATCCGGTCGACCGACCGAGTGCGGTTTTCCTGTAGTGAAGTGCTTGTTGATCCGGTTGACCGAAGGAGTTTCGGTCGACCGAATCCAGTGGGCAGGATTCATGCAGACTTTCTTATCGGTTGAACGGACCCTGGTTCGACCGACAAGATATATATGTATATAAAATGTATAGCGTAGACCTTCCAAACGGTCGACCGCTAGATGACTTTTGTTCGACCGATTGGTCGGTATTTCGGTTGGCGTGATTCGACCGATAGACTTGTTTGTACAGTACCGTGTACTGTGTGGGGGACCGGTCGACCGGTGTGCTTTTAGCGGTCGACCGATCTGCCGCAGGTTGGTGGATTTATCCACACGCGATCCGTTGAGTATAGGTCGACTACCGGCTCCGAGGCGACGGTTGATTACCGGCTTTGAGAGCTACGGATTTCACCTTCGACGAAGGCGTATTATTGTATCACTGTTGCCTCTCTTACCGAGCGGGGTGTGAGGGATGTGTACCGTAAACCTTGGGCAGTTTGCGAGGGTTTAGCGGTAGGCCGAGGATGTTCCGGCAGGGTGCGCGCTTGGCGGCTCTTGGGGGAGCAGCGGCTGTCGTCTGACCCGAGTTGTGTATTCGGCGGGCTGACTCGCTCCTTGGGTGGCGGCGTGTACCGGGGGTTCCTTCCTGCACTTTTTGGGGAGCAGTGGTGTCGACTGACCCTTGTGAGGCAGCGGTGGACTGACTTGACCCTAGTGGCAGGAGTGGTTCAGTGCCGCGGAGGCGGTGAAGGCATTATTGTGGGCCCGAGGCGGATGATCATGTATATTCACTTTTGTTGTAATCACAGTTGACTCATTTGTATAGTTTGACTTCGACGTGGGTCTGTATCTTATATATTTTATATATATGTTGGTTTGTTTTCCGTGACGTGCTCTGTGTTGACCGTTGACGGTCTTTATTATTGTTTAAATTTTCCGCTGTTTTCGGGTACGTTACAAAAACAATCATTTTTAAGGTAAATCATGGTTTTGGGCAACCTTTTTCTATCGACTAAAATATGAAAAGTAGCCCTGTTGTTTACGGTAAGAGCACAACTTATTCATCTGGCATTTCAAATTAGCCAAAGAAAAAAATTAATTACTTTTTATTTAGACTGTCGGCATTTTACCCATATAATTATTTCCTTATTGTAGATAGTGCCATAAGCACCCGTTCTTGTGGATAAATATCACACATACACAAAATATGTCCACAACATTGGAACAACAGGAAAGCCCGAGAGAGGCTTGAAGGGGAGGAAGAAGGACGACGTGCATGCGGCCGAGGAAAGGTTCGCATATATACTTCGAAGAGTTAGGAGTACTTCCTAATTCCACAACGTTTTTACCCATAAACTAAGTCGGGTTTGTTGGGAGGGGATCTAACAATACACTAACACGACACGGATTAAACGCATCACGTAACACCCAAATATTGACTTGCGGAAATAACTTTGGACCCTCTCCCAAACTTAATACAACAAGAACACTAATAAGATGAAATAAACAAGCAAACACAAACGCACACCTGAAACAACCACGACACACGTGATTTACAAGGTTCGGCAACGTGCCTACGTCCTTAGGGGGTCTCCTGCGGGTTTCCTTTCCTTCTTCCGTTTCTCCAACAAGAGAAGCAACTGAGATTACAAATATATGGAGGCAATAAGTCCTCCAAAACACTCTAGATCTATCTCTAGCCTTAATCTCTCAACTCACAATAAAAAAAATATTACACTTGTACGTTATATTAAAACCAATAGCAAACAAGTCCTTTTATAGACTCAAACCGAGCTACAATTAAGCAAAACCGAACCGAACAATTCGTGGGACTCAAAAGGAACGATTTCTGTTGCGATTCGGTTAACCGAATCCTTCCCGGTTGACCGCGGGAACGCTTCTCGCGCGGCTCGGTAAACCGTGAGAACGCTTCTTCCACAAACTAATTAATTCTCCAACAACTCTTCGGTCGACCGAGAACCCCTCGGTGGACCGTGCCAAATTGGTCAGACACTTTTAGATTCTCGGAACACCAAAAATCACCCCAACGGTTTACCGAACCCGTTGTTCCGAAGTGTTTGTTATCCTCTGACGGTAGACCGAATCCAATTCGGTCGTCCGATCCCAGCTGCACCCGAAGTGCCTGGAATCCTCAGTTCGGTGGACCGAATCTAATTCGGTAGACCGAACCCTTCTCTGCCAAAATTTCTGGGTTGTGGATCGGTAGACTGGATCCCATCCGGTCGACCGAATCTTCCTGGATTTACTTCCTTAACGAATATAGATCAATATTCAACAGGTTTTCCTCTTGCGCATGGACTGTTGCATGTTGGTAGTTTATGTTATTTAAGACTAATTATTTGATGTAATTGGGGTAAGTCTCCTCCTGTGGGGACATATTTTAGCGGTTTGTATGGGTGTTGTGTCTTATCACCCACAATTTTTACTTATTAACGAATCAATACACTGATTTATCAAAAAATAATAATATATTGGAACGACAGGACAACTGCCCAACATGCAACCATGTCCATCTGTTAGCCTCAAACCTTCAAAAAAACATCCAGCTACATCTTCTTCTACAAATCAATTTGTCAGGAAAAATATGATTTCATACTTGAATTCAAATTATACAAGACAACAATTGCAGGGTTAATTGATGTGAGCTGTAAAATCCAAAAAAGACCTAGAAGATCATGCTTATCAAAATGAATATGCGGGTGTTGGATTAAGTGGCAGCCTGTCCAGCACATGACAACTTGTTGGATTTATACTTTACAGAAGCAACTCTGGTAGAAGAAAATAGAAAAAAAGGAAAAGTCCATTTTGCACTTCTTGTTCTAACCCCACCTCCACACCACATGTATAATCTTTATCAACTGGTTGTCTGATTTAGTGATATGTGCATGCCAGTTATTTATGGCCTGACATACTACACAAAAATTATAGATGTGTGTCAATGTAAGCTAAGGGGCTGACACAACAGCCAATATTTATCAACCAGGACAAGGTTGTCACCTACATTTAATTTTTCTATATTCAAATTGAGTTTTCACCTTTTGAAATTATGGAAGCTTAGTTATTATGCTTTTGACTTTATATAAAGATTTTTAAAAAGTATAGAGGTATGTTTTCCTGTAATGCTTCAGTATAAATACTAAGTAGTAATTAAATGGGAATAAGTAAGTGATTATACTTTTCTAAATATAACAAAAGGTAAATGGTTTTAGTGTCCAAATAATAGCATTGGACATATGGATTTCTTTTCAGCGAAGACTTTAACTCATACATACCAATACAGCCTTAAGGTTAGGGTCTACAGGTTATCATATTATTGTAATTTGTTGACATCACTTGTATGTTCGGTAAAACCAAGAGTTGTGTATGTAGTACATGTATGTGTTATTATATGTGCATAACTAAAGTGATGAATATGTTTTGAGTTTGGTTCTGAAAACCAGTTAATGACGACACTGAGCTTCAAGCATCACACTAACCTGTCAAAAACTGTGGTGGTTACATAATTAATTCAAAAGGAAAAAAATTATATCCATATAGAATTTTTAAATATATCGACAATAATATCAGATTGTATAAGACCGTATGGTGGTGGTGGTCCTTTATTTTGTGAGGTGCAATGTACCGGTCAGGACAGCTATTTTGTGCCAATTGCTGAACAATTAGAGCCATATATTAGTCAATGCATGTGCTTAAATAATACATAAATCAGACACTAGATCTGTTTCTTCAACCTCCACAATTTTATAACAAAAAATAATTATCTGCGGAAGTCTGAACATCTACATCAACTACAGGAGTAAGACTCCTGAATGCTACATCAACTACAAAATTGATAACCAATTATGGTCTTCTTACATACACACATTATGGTAACCATAAATTACCTGCCATGTTATATCAGCATTAACTAAGTTCATATGATCAGTAACCATAAATTATTCATGGCTGCTATGTATGAAGAAACTAAGAAAGCAAAATGACCTACATTGGGATTTCCAAAGAGGATTTTTTTTAAGCAATTGGCAAAAAAAAGAAAAAAATGGTATCATTGTCATGCTCCCGTTAAGTCACCATTAATTGGAAACTTAGGTTGTTTACTCAAAGTTCATGCTTATTTAAGGTTTTATATATTGTCATGCTCCCGTTAAGTTACCATTAATTTATGAAAAAGCAATGCTAAATACTAAAAAAGATACTTGATAATTTGTATTTTTCAAATCCTTTTTATGATTTTTGAATATATATTATTGGTAATCAACATTCGAGATAGGTTTCAATGCAAATCATAAGTAATAATGTGAAACTTAAAATAGTACAAATAAGGTTTACATAAAGATAGTGTTCTGGATGGTTTGCCTACTACCGTGGGGGCATATTTACACTAATAGTCTTTGTATGGCTTGAAATATCAGAATTTCTCTTTAATTTAAATAAACCTTAAATATCCCTCAGATTTATTGGCTTTATCTGATTGTATTTTTCCAAGAAACCAAGAAAATTTCCAGCACATAATAGCATTAATTTCTGACAAAATGTAGATTTAGAGGTCTTTACTCTTAAGGTGTATTTACTAATTCTAGCAACACATTAAACCACTCATATTGAAGAATCAACAAAACCTGGAAACACTTTCCAGGCCTTGGAAGCGCAGAAAGAGACCCAGGAAGGACAACCTTTTCATCCCAGTAATGATGGTTAAGAACAGCATTAGGAAGTGGATGCTGGTATTTTCTGAGGTCCCCATAAATAGTGAATCAAAGGGTCTTTTGTCCTCTAACTAGACAATAATTTCATCCTCTATAATAAGATAAGGTTATGTCAGAGTTTGTTTAGAAATTAATCATCTAACTTGTCCAAACACTCCGACATTTTGCCCTCGCAAACACAAATTAGCCGAGTGTGTGATAATATACCACTGGTCTCATCCTCTTAACAAATCATTGAAGTTCAGATATATCATTTTGTAACCAACCGCTGTTGAGTGAAACAATTCTATACGAAACAATTCCCTACACAAATGATCCAATAACGAAAATTATAACAAAATAAAAATTAAATTTACCAACAACCGTATTATGATTGAGAGACTTTAAATATGCAATAACAAAGTTTGAGAAGCAGTATTGCCTTTTTCTTTCTAAGCAAGTATTCCCAGTAACTAATAGAAAATTGCTAAGTTTGTTGCTCATTTTAACTTCTAACATATGCTCAAGAAATATTAGCAGCAACTGCTCGAGCCCAATACTTAAGTTGCTCCTTAACATCACCCACCGGCCTCTGACGAATACAATTGAATACCGGAGAAACCGATCGTCGAACTAGCCATGTCTCTGAGAGATACGGCCGCCTTGTCTTGTCGTCAACCTCACAACTACCGTGGTTTTTCTCGCAAAGGCCAGGAAGCACATTCAACAAGACTAGGCTTAGCCTTTCCTTGTCGAACACAAAGCCCAAGTCTTTGAAACCTTGCACTTCCTCACTCTCTAAGTCACTTAGGCTCTTCCATTTCTTCACCTCCAATGCTCTCTTGCCTCTCCTTGGATGCCCCATTTGATGGTTATCGTCATAAACATAGTAGGCTTTGTCTTTCCTTCTTTGTGCATCCTAAGGAACAAAAATTAATAGAGCATGTTTTTTTCATAATGTTGGAAATGTAATCTCACATTGTTCAAAGCTGAAAACGTGCAACGTTATAATAGAACGATGTTTATAATTTCTTATGTCGGTACTTGGATTTTATAGTAGTCGACCAATCAAAAGTAACATATAATAACATCTAGACGCTTGAATGATGTCTAAGAATTATAGAACATTAGAAGTACCTTCAGATGAGTTTGTGGTTTGGATGTGAATTCTAAAGAAGCACCCACCCGTTGAACCATCTTGGACTTAACAACACTTGAAGAACTTGGCTCCTCTTGAATGACCACCATTTTCTCTAGTCGAAGAAACGACCCTCGAGCCGAATTCCGGCTGGAAGAGCCACTCTCCGGCAAGAGAAACTTGGTTGGTTTGGAGGAATTGCCATTTCCATCACCATTAGTAGGGCATAGCTTCCTAGTTTTGCTAGAACCACTCAAGATGTTGTGGAAGAACCAGTGCTCTTCTAGTAGAGCCATAGCCATAGCCATAGTTGATTCCTCCATAGTAGGGCCTGAAGACCCATGTGGAATTCTCTTTGGTTTCAATTGGAACATAGGAAAGTTGCAGATCGAGAAAGGTTGGAAGTTGACGATCAGAGAAAATTACAATAGTTAGTGGTTCAATTGGGATGGAATCTCATCCAAACGATTGCTGGGAGTGGAGTGTTGATTAAGCCAGTTTCGATTTGATATGGATGAAGTTGCACATGTGTGGGTTGGCTTACAAACCCTTCTTTTCCATTTCATTACCATAATAAACAAGAGAAATACTAAGGAAAACATGATGTCACGGTCAGGAGAAAACAAAGGGTTTTTTTTAACCTTGAGAACACAATCAAAGCACACGGTTTTAAGAATAGTTTTATTATTATAAATATCAGCACCATTTTAGTAAATTAATCATGGTTGTTTATATGAGACAGAAGGCAAGACAACAACCTCAATTAAACAGAAACATAGTGAATACCACAAAGACATAAGACAAAAGGTTTCTCCATCACTTAAGGTGCAATATATCTTCGAGGGTCTTGGCTCAGCAACCATAATATGGAACAAACTACAAAGACAAGACAAAAGGTTTCTCCATCACTCAAACCGTGGTTGGAAGTTGAGACCACTTATTGAAAGGAAAACCATTACATGGAATAAACACTGCAAGATTCTCTCCCTCCTGAGTTCTTTAGAACCGCATGTTCTATGATATCTTAGGTCATTGATATGTAAAAAGGACATTTCATCATCAATTTTGCCTTTTAAGACATGGTGGTTTCCATCATTTTTTCATTTGTAACTGTCCATTCAAGAATGGTTGTCTAAGATTCTGACTAATAGACCCTGCCCCTTGAAGAATAGCTATATCCGGTGATTAAAAGTCCACCATCCTTGGGTTAAGTCCCATAGAATTAACAATGCCCTTGATGAAGGTCAACATAGTTGGAGTATATGTATCCCATCCATGTAATAAACATTAATAGCTTAGATACAGCTATGGGACATCAACAAGTTCAAGATAAAACTTTGCCCATTACTGTTAAGAAACAGATGTAAGAATGAATAAAACAAAACTATGAACCCAAGCAAAAAAGAACATGCCTCGTGTTCTCTGTACCATGAGAACAAGAACATAAACATACGAATTTAGTGTAACTCAATTGGAAAAATAAACTAATCAAGAGTAGAAACGTTTACTGGAAGACTTACACTATGAAAAGGAAATGTGACTAAATTCTAGGAATATATTATAATGAAGCAACAAGCAAGAACAAAAGGAACTCCAAAGATACAACCAACATACAAGCAAATGGTCATACCTATAATCTGGAGTCCTCTTCCTCGAGCAAACTCTGATTTTGTGCTTATATATCTTGTAAGGATATAAGCCGAATTGTAATGTCCATATCTCCCATTGATACGGTCATCACAGATTTAAGTCCTTATGGTTGAAGCAAATGATATCAGGGTAATTCAGATATCTCAACAAAAATCAAATGGAAGCTACTGGATTACAGAAATGAATTCAATGGAACCAAATGTGGTACATTTATGAATATACAAGGACCAAGTGAAACACATCAAGATGCTGAATTTCAAAACAAAAACTGCTTGGGTCAGATAACATTGACACAAACTCAAAATTCTCAGAATCCATACTGACAATTACAAATAAAAAGAAATTCATCAAAAAACAACCAGTACCAAGAAAATAGACCAAGCAGAGATCTTAACAGCTTCCTCAAACAATGTAAACATCCTTAACCCTGAAGAAACATGTGTATCAAACATAAAATATGAAGAGGTGAAAGGCAATTAAGGTGAATCAAACCAGTCTTGCAAGAGAACAGAAAATAAGCAAGAGAGAATTTCAACTCCAACAGACATTCTGCATTTGAGTATCATTGTTGTGTTAGCAAACATCCTAGAAGGCTACTACAACCTGTCAAATACAATCACTAAAGTAAAAATTTAGTCTTCGCCCAATTAACAATTCAGCACAATTTGTTACACATACTACTACTAAGTTCCGAAGCATGCATACCACAAAAATAAAAGCTGGGGAGAAGAACCAGGTAGAAGTAGCCACAAGAGCACTTTCTTTTAGCACCGATCTTCCACAGGTGCAAAGAGCTGGCACCGACTACGCTAGCACAGGTGAGCAGGACGTCTGAGAACTATTGGACTTATCGTTCACTGGATTGGAGCCAACTAGTGAAAATCCGAATAGTCTGTAACTGCTTCCAACAGTAGAAAGGGAATTATGATTGTCGGTAACGAGCCTGGCAGACTGGAAGGTGCCAGCTTTGTCATTTTCTTCAGGGTGGTGCAGCAAACCAGTAGGCTTTATATGATGCTGATCGTGGTTAACATGACAAGGTAGGGATTCTGTGTTCCTATTGAATCTTTGAGACCCGTGAGATGCAGGAATGTAAATGCCTTCCTCTGCGACGTTACAGTTCATACCAGCAATAGACTGATGACAACGGAGCGAGCCAGCTTGTTGAAAGGTTAGCACTGAAGAAGGCGATGACACCTGATTGGACGGTACAGAGGCTGGGAGCTGCATTGTGTTAGACCAGCTAAACCCTGCCCTCGGCATTTGCATTGACCCAAAGACACCATACCCATCATCTTCCCTAGACTGGACATCTTGCCGTGCTCCGGCAGAGAATGCCCTGAATGGGTATATTTCTTGACCTTGCAAGACCTCATTGAATCCAATGGATCCACATAAGCCTTTGCGTTTGTAGGAAAATTCCAATTTTCCCATGGAAATTACTGAATTTCCATGCATAGCCAACGGGCGATTGCTAGTTTCGGAACTGTGCCTTCCTATTTCTGCAAACCGCTGATTCCGTGACTCATAGAAGTCACAAATAGGTACGTCACTGCCACTACATGGAGTTCCAAAACCTATAATTTCTTGACCTTGCAAGACCTTACGGAATCTTGCAGATTCCTCAAAGTCTGGATACCCACATCCATCTGTAGACAACGCAAAGACAATCAAACTACATGCATAACTTAAGAAAGATCAGAAGAAGAAGAAAATCAACTGATATGAGGTGCAGAAGAACTTACTTGAAACTGGAGTATCTGGAACGGCTGGTGGTAGGGTGATTTTAGCCCTTTTCAGATTAGGTGCCCACACGTTGTTTGAACCTGAAAATGAAGCAGAAAGGTCGACTTCCCAAGGTGACAACCTGTTTTGTCGGTCGAAATCTATGCCATCATCCCACTTTACCTGAAATAATTATAAGAGTATACCAAAAACACATTATCACACGAAACAAGCTAAAGTTTCATCGACAAAAGTAGCGTAAGTTCCAAATTCATATAAACAAATTTATTTGATGCAATTATCCAGAATCTTATAGTGATTCTCAGCAATTTGTAACATACCCATAATATCCACTACAAAGTTTCTCCTTTGCCAGAGTTCAAAACCTTACATTTCATTTACCCTGAAGATGTCATTTTTTTGTTGCCAAGGTTTACTCAACATGTTAGATTGAGATACTCATGAACATCATCTGGTTGAAAGCTAGCCATCAGGACCTAGTGGAAGATGCAAATGGTGGCAAGGGTAGATACTGGGGTGTGAAATTTCTTTGGTTGGTACAGATTAGTACCCATTCTAAATTAGTTGATTGGTATGAAACTATTGAATGAAAAGGACAACAACAACAAAGCCTTTTATCCCAAACTAGTTGGGGTAAGCTAGAAATGAAACTCTAAGGAGTCATGGTTCAAACACGTGAATCGCCTTCTTCCACGCGTTTCTATCCAATGCAAATTCTCGTCAATTAATACTACATCATCCGCAAAAAGCAAACACCATGGAACCTCACATTGTAAGTCTTTTGTCACCTCGTCCATTACTAAAGCAAATAGATATGGACTTAAAGCTAAACCCTGATGAAGTCCAATCTTAATCGGAAAAGCTTTAGTCACACCATCACAAATTCTAATGCTAGTTTCAACTCCTTCATATATATCTTTAATTAAATTAACATATTTTGTTGATACTTTCTTTTTCTCAAGGACCCACCATATAACATTTTTTGGAACTCTATCATATGTCTTTTCTAAATCAATAAAAACCATATGTAGATCATTCTTTTGTTCTCTATACCTCTCCATAAGTTGTCCAATAAGAAATATGGCATCTATTGTTGACCTTACATGCATGAAACCAAATGAAAAGGACATGTGGGATTTTAAAATTAAAACCATTAAAGTAAATGCTCAATTACTCATTGTTAACTTAAATTATCAAAAGCTTAAGAGCTTTAATCAGCCCTTCAATAAAATTTCAGATTCCAAGGAGTCGTCAAAATTAAAATACATGCTTTTCACTAAGCCAGACATAGTTAGTGCAAGTAAAATCAATTTCAAGGGATAGAACTTCATATCACAATCTTACATGGAAGAATGATCTTGCTAAAACTACATATACAACCAGGCTTCAGCAATACAGCTATGAAAAATATGATCATGCACCCAATTTGAAAGGTAAATGGAAGGTTGTCACCAGAGAGTTCAAACTCACCAAAAGGCACCTCCATTTTGAACCAGGCCATCTTACTGGGTCCACATCGCCCATTCCAGTGATCAAGCCACTGAATCTATTTAAAACCCACAGTTAGATAGGATTCAATTAACTTGAAAGCAAAGCTTCTACCGTAACAGTAATATACCTTCTCTCAGATGCATCTTCACTTTCAACATTCATTTTGAATCTTGTTCCAATGGCAAATGACTGGTTGATACTCTTAGAGAACTTATGGTAAGGAATAATATAGTTTGACATGCTCCCCCTACAATCGATAAAAAACATGGCAATTGTAAATTTTCAATTGATTCGGTAATAAAACATATGTATCAATGCATATTGATCGGGCCTAGATATTACTAGATATCCATCTTGTATTAAAGCTCAAGAAAATGGTACCTTGGGTTGTAACATATTTGGAATATGTCTTTCATGTTTATAGCATTTGCCAAAGCAGGAAGAGTGTCTGGATTGAAACTCTTGCTGAAGACTGAATTGGGGGCATTGTCCGTAAGTTGCCCGGCTCTCCTGATGCCTAACCTCAGCTCCCCATCAACACCCCTGTTTAAGTTACCAGAATAAACTTAAAATCAACTTTTCTTAATAATGGGTTATTCGCAATTTCACGTACAACCAACAATACTATTTTGTGGTATTCTCCTTTATACCTAAGAAAAAGAACAGCATCCCCAGAAACCAGCTTCTTCTTGTTCACAAATGCACTCCAACCAGTGGTGAGCAAATGTCTGCGAGGTTGACCTGCAAAAGTGAGTGCAAAAATAATATTAGAAAGGAAAGTGAGAATATAACACGTATGATTATCATCATATCAAACATAACATACCACTCAAAACAATGCTAAACATCCATGAGAAGTAAAAGACTAGAAGTTGAAAAAAATGCTATAAATGGACATTAAATGCAAATGTGTTGTTTTTCTGCAAAGGGTGTTTGTTTTAGCTTATTCTTGTGAGCTGATTTGACTTGGACTTGGTAAAATCTCAAGTGACACCAAAACGAGTCGAACCTTGAGACAGAAAAGTGAATTATCAAACAGCAAAATAACTAAATGTACACCAAAATCAATAAGATAGATACTTCAATGCTACCTCTGTAGATGTGGCGAAACCTCCATTCTGTTCCATGCAGATCTTTTGCTATAAGATCTTGGGAAGGTCTCTGGAGCTTGTAATCCTATGGGTCATGAACAAAAAAAACGTCAACAAGAAACAAAACAATTTAACTTCAGAAAATAAATGCAACAAGCAAGAACTAAAATCAATGCACAGCCATATATCTGGTATCTACCAGTGGAGGGAAGCAATCCTCAGCAGCTCGGCGAGGAACAGAGAAACCTCCATGTGTGCTAGTGTCTGAGGCAGTGAGGGTCTTACAGAACATATGAGGGATAGCTACTGATTTATCTCCACCGGCAACATCATCCAGCTCCCCACAGTCAATCTCATACCTGTGCTCTGCATTCTGGATGATGAAAAAGAAATAATGATAAAAAATCATTCACCAAACTCAAGCATAACAAACGAAGAAATACATTCAACTTCACTATGAAATTGACCAAAACCGAAGCACTAATCTTTTTTTTCTTTCAAATGATCACTCTTAAGAATATGCACACAAAAAAAAGACATGATTACGAAATCCACAGTTCGAAAGTAACCATGGATCAATTAACACATTTACCCCAAACAGCGGAACCACAACATTTGTCTATAAAATAACATTTTAACTGAGAGATTAAAAATAATAACTCTGACTTCTGAAACTCATACATGAATACATGATTATGAAACCATATTTGGAAAACACTCCAAGAACAAGATTTAACCGCATTTTAATCTCGGGAAGAAAAATCAGTGTCCCGAAGAAGAAGGAAAAAAAAACATTTTGCAGAAGAACAAACTATAACCATAAAAAAGTGTAACATCCACAAACAACAAACCCTAACCTCGTCTTCAGGCACCAGAGAGAGGCGAGCAAAGACCTCGTCCGTCTCCGCCTCGGCCTACAAAACAACACCAATAAACAACCATTTCCACATAAAAAACAAACCGAAAAACTCACTCACATGGAGGTCGACATCGAGGACGCGGCAGAAGACATGAGGGCGAACATCGAAGGCAAGTTTCTTCCCGAAATCAGCCCCACCAACAACCTCCAAATGGGCTTGCGGCAAGTACACGACCACAGTCCCTTTCGTCGGCAGGCACACCATGGGGCCAGCGCAGGCGTGCCAGAGCTCCAAGCAAACGGCGGAGGACGGAAAAGACGGAAACGCCCCTGGAGCCCCAACAACCTCGTCCTCGTCATCCACGACGTTGAGATCGATGCCTCCTCCTCCTCTTCCTATTCCCATGGCACCAAAAGGAAAACGGGGTTGGATTGGGTTGGGTTCAGAGAAGGGGAAGGGGAGGCGTGGTCATGGAGGAGGAGTGGCGTGCCATGCTTGCTTGCATCTCAGGATTTTGGTGTTGTGTTGGGGTTTGTTTCTGTCTTTTGTTTCTGCTTCTGTGCCAATCTCTGTCGTTGTCTGGGTTGTGTTTGTGTTTGGGTTCGGGTTTTGGTTCTCTCTCTCTCTCTCTCTCTCTCTCTCTCTCTCTCTACGATGGTATATTGGTATGGTTTGGTGTCCGTACTTGTTTGTGAATTGTGAATTGTGAATTGTGATGGCTGCTGCGAACCTTTTATCATTCACTATCCGGACTTTGCTTTGCTTTGTCGACTGTCGAGTCGTGCGTGCCTCTTGTTTGTAGATTTTAATGTGTGTGGACTATTGATTGGAGTGTTCCACTCTTGCTCGATGCCTTCCTTCCTTCCTTCCTTCCTGGTTTGACGGACGAACTCATACTCACACACTCACACTAACGATCACGGACATGTGTTTTATTATACTCTATTTTTCCCGATACACACTCCGATTCGGATACATACGCTGCGGTTTCGAACTTGAGGTTGTTTAACATTGAATGCACCCAGACTTAATTAGTTGAGTAGGTGGATCTGAACATGACGTTTTTGGATAGAAATGATTCGCTCATCTAACAAGCTATGTTGTGGGGGGTGTGGGACTAGTTTTTGTTTCTCATCAACGGCTAACTCAAGTGAGCTTGGTTGCTGGTAATCGTTAATCTCGGAATTGTTGAGATTAAGGATTAATTTTTGAGTGTATCGTGTTGCGTCTTGGATTGAGAAAATGATAAGGAGAAGAAAAAAAATTACAAGTAAATGTTGAAATGTACTCTCCATAACACATGTTTTAACGATTTTAGACTTAGAATTAATGGATCAAAAATCGTGTGTCGTAAGACATTATGAGCTCTCAACTAAGAGTTTGAAACATTAATCTACAAGTTCTCATCAAACACGATATCTCATTTGGGGGTGATACCGAGATAAAAGAAGAAAAAAACACGCTGAAATTACCAAATTACCTTCCTTATGTCAGGGTTTTCAATTTTGGTTCGGTTTGATAACTCGTCTCGAAAAATATTTAACTCTAATTTAACTTAAAAAAGAAGATTTTTGATGAAAAATCTTTAAACTTGGTTCGGTAACAAGCCGCTCGAACTTGAAATTTTTCGATGATCGACTCAATAGTTCGTTTGAATTTTTTATTACTCAATTCATAAATAAAAAATTATATTTGTTAATAACATAGGATAATACTTATGACTCGAAATTTCGTTCGACTCCACTCGTTTACACCCGTACTTATGTGTGGCCAAATAAATATCATTACATATTATCATGCTAATATTAAATATAATAAATATACTACATTAAAGTGTCTTAGCCCAACATCAGTGATATTATTCATTGGAAAACAAGCTAGGGTTTGTTTGTTGAAACAAATAGTGAGGGATTTTGATCCCAAAAAAAATAAAAATCACATGTACGAATTCTCTCTATTTCTTCCCAAAATTAAGAGTTAGTTGTTTGTCAAGTTTTTATTGTAACCATTCGTTCAATTTCTCTCCTTAAGTCGTGTATCAAACATGATATAAACGTAGAATTATTGTTCTGTTCAAGTATAATATTATATCATATTTGCTTTTGGGTTCGTCACCCTTTGATCAAATAATTCGGCTTCAAGATCAATTCCCATATTAATCTTTGAGACACATCATCCCAAAACCAAATAGTCGGCGATAATAAAACTGCACTTCTCAGCTAACTAAGCAAACCACTGCAAAGAACACAGCATGCTGGATCACGTGACACTAATTCATGGAACCATTGATGTAAATTTGGACGGTTAGGCAACCACCAGAGCTTATGTGGAACTATATTAACACTGGACAAGAAAAATAGTAGTCTATAAGAAATTTTATCATGTCGTGCATCTAAGAGGAAAGTGGATGTTTGTTATTCTCACAAGAATATACTATTTTGGGTTGGAAATTTTCTAACTTTTTTCCATAATATACCATTTTGGGGTAGATATGTTATTCTCATATTAGAGTTTTTTTCTTTTATTTGTGTTTTGGTCTTTTTTTGAATTAATTTGCTATAAAGACATGCATTCAGTTTAATAAAAAAATGACTTTAACACATAATCTTATGATTTTTTTTGTTATTTTAATCACAAAATCGGATTCTTCATCTTTTTATTTTTAAATACAATTACCAATTTTCCATAATTTTGTTGAAATATCTAATTGAAAATTAAAAAAAATCAATTTTAAAAATCAACGAAACTTTATCAATGTGGTACTTGAATTGATTACAAAAAGTAGAGAAACGTGAATATGTTATCAAAACCCAAATATTTTTTTATCATGTTGAAATTGAGTTCAACGTTTTGTAACTTTAAATGCATAATTTCTAAGAACACGAATAAATAAAAAACACATTAGAGTTACCCTTTTCTAGTTTTGTAAACGGTAACTCTACTATTAGATTTATATTTTGCCGATTATTTCCGTAACTCCAATATTTTGCATATTTTTTTATTTTTTCATCATTGTTTTGATTTTTTTCTCCTTAATTGGTATTAACTATTAATGTGCCACCAAAGTCATACAAGTTCAATATTGTTACTTTGATGAGGGATATGTAAAATCGGTTGGCCGTGAAAATTTCACCTGCCACGTACTGGATGCATACACATAAAAAAGGAGGGGATATGTTAATGTTATTTGTAGCATCAAATTGGCAATGCATGACGTTTAGAACGATAGTTTACCCCCAAAAAAAAGTGAGTTCACGACTTGCATGATTGATCGATCACTGTGGTCAGCTCAGTTAAGAGATTATTATATTGAGATGATCAAGACCACAAATCTAATCTCAATTAGTGAATTACATGTAATTGGGATTCAAAATAGGGTGTGTTACAGTAGATAAAATCAAAAAATGACCTGAATGACTAACCAACTGGACTAGCTCAGTTGATAAATATATAATATTGAATTAATCGTGTAATCGATTGTCAGTGTTTGAGACCTCTAGTATTTCGATAATTTAACCCATGTAATTCCACAAAAATAGGTTCATGGTCAAGTTAATTACAAAAGTGGTATTACCAAATTTTGGTATTCCTTTTTTTTTTTTTTTGATCCACGAGCACAGCATTTACTTCCTGCACGATGAACTCTTTTACAATAGCACCTAAACAGTGAATATCAAGGTAAGACGTCACTTATATTGCAATGCAAGCCTGTAAACAAACAAGAACCCACATGACCATTATTGAGGTAATAATCGCTCCTGATTCATACTATTTATCTGCCGAAGAGTGTGGGTCGAAAACATAAACACAAATAGAATCCTATACAAGAACGTGGGCATACATATGTATGTGCTCTTGCATGGTGGGTCAGCGGAGTTTTGTACTGTTGTTCCATTGTTTGTGTCCAAACCAGCACAAATTAACGTCAAACCAAACTTGCCACTCTCACTCATATTGAAATACTTGTGATCGTAGCCGTTCTGCTTTTCTGGGAGATGTTTCCTGTCTTTCTATGTTTCCTGTCTTCTTCTCCCCCACCACAGGATTTTTGTATGAAGGCTCATTTATTTGGATCTTTCCTCTGAAGATGTTTTGAAGAGTTCATCATCTCACATCGAGATAGATGAAAGGTCTAGCTTTGTGAAAGAGATTTGAAGTTAGATAGTAAAGTTAGCTTTGAAGTAGAAGTGACAGATTATCTTATCTTGCGCTGAATTTATTTCTCTATTTAAAACTATATTAAAGAATGGAATCGACTCTATTAGGACGTAAATTCCCTATCAACTGGTAAAATATTTTGTAAGACATTATATTTACTTCTTAATTACATCTACAAAGTAAATATGCGCGCTGAGCACGTTTTCATCGACGTACGTACGTGAGTACTTAAAGATTAATTCTGATTTGATCTAGGAGTTATTGGTTTGGAAAAAGTGTAAAGAAAGTTCAAAACTAAAATTCTTTAATTTTGTTCAGTTTTAGCATGGAGCACACAAAAAATCTTATTCATACAAACTTAATATCCGTAACATAAATTTTCAATTGGAACTTAATTCAGCTGCATTTTTTTGATAAAAAAAGTTTCCGACCGTATACTATTCACCCGAAAGTCATTTGTCCAATCTTCCACTTCGTTACCAATCACACACTTGAAAAGAATCACATCTTAAATTCTAAACAAACATGCACCTACAAACTAAACCCTCAAGTCTCAAAGGTCGGTTCTATGGTCTGGCCATCACCAATGCACCAGACATTTGTGTGTGCAATTGAGGACCGAACCTAAGCCTGCGACGACCAGTAGTGTTGCACTGTTGGTGGTACTTTGGCATATTGATTGGGCACCAAACAACTGGGCTTTCCTGCCATGCCACTGCGCGCGTCAACACAGGGCAAGTGGCCATGCCTCCCCACCTCAACTCCAAGTCTTGGGAAGATCAGAGCAACCATGTGTGGCATTTACTCACGTAGTCCTCAACTTACACCTAAAGCTAGAACAAACAGGACAGGGATAGGTGTGATGGGAGGCAACGCTTAAAGTTGCAACTTTTGAGGCTTTCTCTTTTGTCTTCTTAGGATCTTTCAGGTTTAGCTTAGTTTCGTGCCCACTTTGGTTTTTTTCTACCTAATGTAATCTTCTAATGTAGATATAAGTATAACCATACCGGATGTTGTTGTTCACATGCCTAGTGATGGGTGGCTAATGGCTATGGTTAGTGTAGGTGACTATATACATCCACTGTTTGTCTGAGACCATGAGAATAAATGAGCAAGTCACTGCTCTCATTATATCTCTACAGTTTTATCTGTTTTTGACATTAAACCGCAGTTATAGTTGTATGCAGTTTCGTCTGTCTTGATATCAACCCCAAGTTGAGTTAAAATATTATGCACAAGGCAATCTAACATATTTCTCTTACGAAAGCAGAAAATCTAGCTGTTGTTTGCAGAAAAGAAATACATGAAAAGGTCAATATAAGTGCGTGACAATTGCATCATGCGCATACATCTACTGGTAAATTGTAAGCATGTTAGAATTTTTCTCTTAACAAGTTTTCATTAGAGATCACTCCACAAGAAAGGCTCCGAACCACACAAGAATGCAAATTTTTAGTGCAAGGACAAAATGATGTTTGCTATATATAAAAGCAAATCAATATAATCATGTCAAACTAAAACTATTTAACGCAAAATTATAACAAAAATGTAATACTCAATACGTTAGGTCGAATTAAAACCTATAAGCGACAGTTATATTTAAATTGAGAAATACAAACACAAATGAGAGTAGGAAGTCAAGAAAACGCGTGTGCAAAGGAATAAATTATAAATTGGGTAGAATGGAACAGTGATATTTTCTGCAAATTTCCTAAAAAGTGCCCGGACACGGTGCCCGAGGAGGCTCATTACCCAGCAAAAGAAAAGCCCGGGCAACCCGGGGCACCTCGGCCAAACCAATAAAACAAAACCAAATACACTTTTTTTTTATATTTTTACTCACTATCTATCTAACCAAGATTCTCCTTTCTCTCTCTCATTGTCCCACTTCCACCTTTACTCCAATTCAAGCATCACCGGTAATCTCCTCAGCAGTGCCCCTGAGGCATATTGGGAAAGCTAAACATCTGCTTTCTCCTTTGGTTCAGCCTTGCCTCGTTTGGTCTTAGTCCCTTTCTGGGTTGCTGCTGCTGCTGCTGCCATTACTGCACCACTCTGCCTCTGCTGGCTGGATGAGAGTGGAGAGTAATTAATTGGTTTGCCATCAAAATGAGGGCTACCTATGCTTCTAGGGGCCAGACTAGACTAGGTGTCTTTGCTTGGATAATATGTTTTTGAAACTTGGGTACGTTATTAATTAGAGATCCCGAAGTGGATAATGGATGGACTGCTTGTAATTCCTAACTCGTGTCTAATCTTGTGTTAGTTTTTGGTTACTAAATTAATGTGTGTCATGCCTTTCTTTGCGTTATGTGCAAAAATGTATAATTTGTAGTGGACTAATGGGGTTGGTGTAGTTGATGCCAACTGCATTCCGTGTACGTATGGATAAATGAATGTAATGATTATGGTTGTCATTAGACCGTTGCCATGAGTTTCATAGTTGTAGGACTCCAAAGTTTTTGCCGTCAGTCATCACACTGTTAGTGATCTGTAACCATAAATTAGATTAGTCTACAGACTAAATATATGTTACTACGTAGAAGGAATAGTATTATAAAACAACAACTGGAAGCCTACATGCTACATAAGATCAAATTAAAGTTCATTTCATTAGAGGCTTTATTGGAGCTATGCGTGGTTGTCAAATATACTAGACCTTACTCTAATCTTTAGACTTTACACTATTTGAATTAAAAAAACCCGACTCGTCTCAACGCTGGATATATTATTGCATGCAGCTTTTCCTATTTACGTTCAGATTGGACTTCACGGTAATTAGCGACTATGGATGAATTAAAATGGGAAATAAAGTGAAGATGCTTTTCGAGTTTGAGGAATATATATACGTCCCTCTGAAGGTAGATATATTGACGACCATGATGGGCATCTGTTGACTATGAGTACAATTACCGACTAACTGATTATGATCTTTGTAAACTATTTATCGTGTAGCTTTACAAGTATATACAGATAAGCCAATGGCCATACCAATCTCACTAGTCCAACAACTAACCAAAGCAAAACGAAAACGATTATTTCGTTGGTTATTAATACCAGTAAAACTGAAAGGATAACACTGAATTCCGAGAGTCAAAAGCCGAAGTTGTACTTCACTACACGCCCATTATTTATGCAGAAAGAACATGACACAATAACTTGCTTATCTGGAGATCACAGAGCCAGAATTCGTATCGATTGATCCAAACAATTTAGGATCTGATGATTCAGATCCCTCCTGTTGGGGAACATTAGAGAACGTAAGTCACTCACATGCGATTGGACTGACCTGGACAAGGAAGAGATGAGACCAACTTGTACCACTGTTGTGTTGTGAGCCATTGGCCACTAGTAAATGTGCGAGCCTCACTCCGACCCTTAAGTCAAGTGGTTGTCTTTTGCCACTGCCATTTCGATTCCTGACACATGTTTGGAATCTTCTTAAGAGCTCCACTTTCTAACTAATATTCATTCCCCGGGCTGAGAGTCCATGGAAATGTCACTTGTTTGGACCTGAAGTATTGGACTCTTAATGGGCTTCGTTTTTTTATTAGTCAATGGACTTGGTATTTTGGTCCGATTGTTTGATGTCTAGTAAACCTTATCACAAAATTTAATTATGCTATAAAGTTTGGATAAATATGAGTTACATTTGACCTTATCACAAAATTTAATTATGCTATAAAGATTTGGATAAATATGAATTACCTTTAGACGGTTTCACCATCAAACATATGGACTATTTGTCAACCTTTTTTTCTTGGCATTGGTATATGCTCTTAGGATGTCATTACTTAGAAGAAAGCCCTTGAAATTATTTTATTTATATTTCTAAAGCTATTGTTAATGAAAATGGGTTAACTTATTGATGCCTTGTTTCGAATTTCGTCACAAAACTCATAAGTGTGCAATTCATATACTTTTAATGATATTCTTTTAGACTTTTGATGACTTCTCGTACCTCTGCATGAACTTTCAAGTCAACAAGTCAAATCTAATAATCTCTTACAAACCACTTTTACAACAAAAAAAATCTGACAAACCACTCACACAAAGTTAAATACGGTAGTATTTGGATGTTGAATTTTATCGGTCAAATTCGATAATAATCTTATTTTTTTCTATCCAACATCCAAACACTCTAAACTCATACTCAGATATTTGAAAAGCTCAGTTTTTCAAGAATTTTAATCAAATTTTAGGAATGTACATTTTTACCTTTAGATGTCTTTATGTAAATATTAGTCATAGTTGAAAGAAGATTGATCAAATGTAAAATTGTTTTTTTTTTTTTGCAAGAGTCGAAACATTAAGATTCTACCACATATCAAATCATGTAAAGATTTTGGAAAGAAAATTTCAGAAACATGTCAAAATATATGTCTTTTATACTTAAATTGAAAACATGAAAGTATATTTGGGGTGAACGTAGAAAGATTCGGGAATGATTCGAGTGAGATGGTCCATAGGAGCTTGAGTGGTAGAGCGCCACGTGGCGTAATATTTTATCCGATCAGGACGACCCTTTTTTATTCATCCGCCCGCACCAACGCCCACCCATCTTCGCTCTTTTGCACCCACACCCTTCTTTTCTGCCTAATTTGTGAAATTATCAAACTTTGTTTTGAGCTTCTACCACTCTTAAATCTCTAGTTAGACACCGTAGTGTGCACTGCTATGCATCTATTTATTTTTTATATACTTGACTTGTTATTGCCTATGATACCTTCATTTTTAAATCTATTTAAGTAGTTGGACCTCAACTTGACTTGACTTTGATCTTCTTTAATTTGACTTCTTAATATGATGTCCATTTGAGTAGTTGGCTACATATTGATATATGCAACATTTCAGCCCAACTTTGTTACAACATTCACAATCCTTAATATACATCATTCTTGAAAGTAAACTATTTGGTGTATGTCATAGGAAAATTATTAATATATTCACCACGTTACAACAAACTCATGTATTATCAACTAACTATGTTAAAACAAACCCATGTAATTGTGTTCCAAGATCCATCCTAATTATGTCCTCTTCATATCATCCGTACATGAAAAAATTACGTTATTTTACATCATTCTTGAAAATGTATTACTTGGTGTATGTATGTTTACCATCAATGTTAATCGTAAAAGGTAAGTCGACTAATAAGGAGTTACAAAATACAATTTCAAAACTTGAATTAGGCATGAATTCGAGAAAGCCGCGTTACTCACCCAAAATACAATTTCATATTAAGGAAGTCCCTCCTTCCTTAATATTTTATGACGTAATCATTGGAGAGAGAGAGAGAGAGAGAATTAAAAAAAGAGTCCTTATACACGGACGCGGGCGTCACGGACGCGCCCTACGTGGCTTCAAAAAGTGGATGAGTCAGCGTCTACTCGGATTGCCATGTCACGCTTTCCTTCCGAACGCGCCTCAAATTGTTTTAAATTTTTTTTGACGGTTTTCGAAAAAGGACGGTTCGTTTCCAGATTAGACAGCGGCAGACACCCTACGAACGACGGTTCGGATACCGAGGAAGATAACATATCCAGAACAAAAGGGAGACTCTCGCTTTCTTTCTTTCTTACCTGTGAACGTAGGAAGCGCACCTGTGAAGCATTCCCGACTTTCTTTCCCTGTGAAGCGCACCTTGTAAACGATAATGGAATCTTCAACTCCGGCCGTCGATATCGAACACGTCCCAGAACCGGTGGGTCTCTAATTTTTTCTTTCCGTGGGTCGTTATTTTTTTTGATGAACTTCCGTTTATTAAATTATTGGTTTTAGGGAACCACGTACTACTTCCGGGAATCACGATGCTCCTGGAAGGCCATCCGAAAGCAGTTTGACCGGATGAATAAGGTGGAGAAGGAGGCTTTCCGTAGCACCCCATTCGGTCACTTCCTAAACCTTCCTAACATTACGACGGACAACGAAATAGTCGGTTGGTTCGTCGAGCACTACGATACGGAGGAGGTGGGGCTGAGAATAGGATCAGGGGTAGTTCCCCTTACACCGGAAGACATCGCCCTAATTTTGGGGTTACGTACGCATGGGAAGGCCGTGGTGATGGAACCATTGCGCGTCCAGAAGCGAGACGGGGTGAACCTTGACAACACCCAACTTTTAGTTCATCTCATGGCAAACAGTACCATGGGCGAGACGGAGGAGTACGTTCGTCTCCTGATTTCTTTCATCTTCAACAATTTTTTGTTCTATGATGGAACGCTGCGACCGAAGGAATGGTTCATGCACCCTCTGAGGAACATCAAACGCCTAAGCAGCTACGCATGGGCAAGTGCAGTTCACAAAACCCTGGTTGGAGGCCTCGAGAAAGCAAGTTTAGAACTGCAGGAGAGGAAAAAGGCAGGGAATTTCATAATGCGGCAGGGGAACGTCGAAGGTTGTGTTGCCATACTACACGTAAGTTTTTGTTCCTGCTTCACACTTCCTCTCTTCCTCTTTTTTTGTTTTTGTTCTTTTCGGAAGACGATGTGTGTTGATGAGAATTTTATTTATACCGCAAGTGCACGGTGTCAATGAAGACGTGGCAAATACGGGTCGAACACAAGGAGGGAGAGATATTGTTATTTTTTTGATTTTCGATTAGAGAGAGAGAGAACAATTAAATTGGTTGGTTTTGAGATTTTTGGGTTTTAATTATCTAAAGCAAGAAACATGAACAAATAAAACTAAAATAAGAACAAAGATGGTGAATTCCATTGGGTGGAGGTTTAGATATCGGGTTTAGATTAGAGAATTCTGAAACTTATAATAAATCATATTAGTTATAAAGCATTACATGATAAATGATTTAACATAAACTCAAGTAATCAAAACATACTAATACAAAATTAAAATAATAACATCTTCTCTTCTCATCACCCTAAATCCGTCACCCCCACCCTTTGGAAAGAGTTAGAAACTCATAGATGGAGGGAGGGAGAAGGGGTCCTAGAGAAACTAAGAAAAGAAAATTAAAAACATAAAATAAAAGAAACAGAATTTTATTGCTAAATTATGGAACAAAAGGAAGAACTCCTCACAACATCGTTCTCGGGGCTATTTATAGCCGCTACAAGGGACCTAAGCATGAAATAAGAAAGTACACGCGTCAACACGCAACCGGTAAAATTTTTAGAGCATGGATCTAATTTGGTGCGGCGGATTCGCCGCAATTTGCTCTTGAGGTGCGGCGGATTCGCCGCCTTTTTGACTCAGAATCGACCCGGATTTTTCCTGTGTGTTTATGGTATGATTTCAATGTCATTTGCGCGTCTGGATTGATTCTTGCATATCTTTGGAGATCCGAATTAATTTCTTCATATATTTGGAGATCCACATTGATTTTTCTTTATATTTTCTCCATAATAATAAAAGCTACTCGTGATTTGCAATTAGGTCCTTCACTTTTTGCAATTAAGTCCCCGGCTACTTTTGTGCTTAAGTCCTTGTTCTTTTCGTAATTAGGTCTTGAATGCTTTTATGCTTGGATACATTTCCATTTGAAGCCCGATAAACTTGAACTTGGTCTTTATGATAGAAACGAGTCTTTTGTACGCGTTTATGCTCGGGATGTGGGTAAATTGCATTCAGGTCCCTGTATTCTGTAAATAAGACTAAACACATACCTTAGTAGCATTTATTGATGTAAAAGTAATCTAAATGAAAGACATATGATGCAATGTATGCAATGCATCAAATACCCCCACACCTAGATTTTGCTAGTCCCTAGCAAAACAGAAGATACGAAAAATAAAAACAGGGAAATCCTAACTCACTTTCGTAGGAATCACGGTTGCACTTAGCATGTGCAACAAGCCTTTAAACCTCCTTGTTGCCAAGGAGGAGGAGTGTTGTCTCCTGAGGGTTTTCAGCGGATATACCCACAAAATCCTAAATCAACGTTTCATTAATAGTTCTCAATATCCCTACCTCAACCTTATACATCTCACTAAGAATTTTTGCATGCTCATTATATGAATCTAACTCATTAAAAATATGACTTGGTCTTTGTTCCTCCAACATTCACACCACTAACCCTTCTACACATGTTTATCACTTGAATTATTTTGCACGCTTCCTCTGGTGGTGAAGTATCATTCGGATCAACCATGGCATGAATCATTCTTTTAGCTTTGGGCCTTGAGTATTATTATTATTATTTTTTCTTTTCTTTTCTTTTCTTCCGTGATTCAACATATTTGCTTTTTGACACTTTTACCCTTTTGCATTCGTGTAGCGAGTTTGGTCGATAATCCCGAGCTGGTAGACTCAAGTTACCGGGTTTCAAGATACCCCTACGGACCAGTGACTCAAAGGCTTGGGCTTTTGTAATCATTTTGCAAAATGTGTTTTCTTCACTTTATTCCTTTATTTTTATTTTTATTTTCCTCAAGGCTTAATTGCTATTAGAAGTCCACACTTCCCGGTATATTTTCCTCAACCTCTGCTTTTTATCAACCACTTCAAAGATTTGATTCATCCAATTTAAGTGCATACATGTCTTAAAGGGCAATGGATTATTTCTTTGGAACTTAGATTTATGTCACAATTTCTACAAGCAGAACTATATAATAAGGAACAAAAACTCAATGCAATTTGTACACGGGTTTTAGCAGTTCAATCTTAAGCTATGTCATGAAACATTGATGATTTTTTTTTGATTTTTTTTTTAGAAATAAAAGACAGATCTATAAATAAATATATACATAAACACTCCCCCACACACCTAAATCATGCATTGTCCTCAATGTATGCATAGATAAAATAAATGCACTTATTACCTGAGTCGGCTTGCGGTAGAGGGGTTGAGTTTGCTCAGAGTCAACCGTAATCAGAACTGGATTGAATGACACCATATTGGTGCATGTATCCAGTTGAATTGTTCCCCATGTTGACTTGAGGAAAAGATTCCACTCTTCTCACTTGAATTGGTTCGCTTATTTGTTCGAGTGATGGTGGTTGAGTAAATGAATCACTCCCTTTTTTCTTACTTCCTTTTTGCTTATGTGATGATTTATTTGATTCAGAATTCTGATAAATACGTGCTCTCATCACAACATCACTTGGGTTGCATATTATTTCTGGCTCATTATCAATATGGAAGATATTAAATTCTGCTTTTAAGTTCCCGAAAGATAATTGCATGAGCCCATTTCGACAGTTTATTAATGCTTCCGAAGTGGCTAAAAAGGGTCTACCTAGAATTACAGGGATTTGTCGATTAGGATTTACAACAGGTTCAGTATCAAGTACGACAAAATCCACTGGATAAATGAAGTCACCAACCTTAATCAAAACGTCCTCTACTATACCTCTCGGTTTCTTAACAGAACAATCAGCGAATTGGAGGGTTGTCTTAGAGGGTTTCAGTGGACCAAGGTTGAGTTGCTCGTAGACAGAAAATGGGAGTAAGTTAACGCTTGCACCTAGGTCTAGAAGGGCTTTATTGATAAAAGTATCTCCTATTGAACATGAAATTGTGGGACACCCAGGGTCCTTATATTTTATAGGAGATGTGTTGGAAAGAATAGAGCATATGTTTGCAGTTAAGAATGTCTTCTTTGGTACATTTGTTTTTCTCTTTTTAGTGCACAAATCTTTCAAGAATTTAGCATAAGCAGGTATTTGTTGAATCATATCTAAGAGTGGAATATTCACCTTAACTTGCTTAAATACTTCTAAGATTTTCTCCATTTGTGCACTTGAGCTCTTCTTGAGTCTATTGGGAAATGGGGCTTTAGGAACATAGACTCGCTCAGGTTCAGGTTGAGCTATGGGTTCAGGTTGTGTAGGTGGGTTGGGCTTTTCAATTTGGACGTCAGGTTCAATGGACAGGTCATATGTGGTTGCTTGATGGCTAGATTGATTAGACATTCTAGGGTTTACCACATTGTTATCAACTTGTCGTCCGGACCGTAATGACACTACTGCATTGATTTGTTGGAACGGTCCTTCCTCGTTAATCATTTGAACCGATCTGGGGTTGTTATTTCCTGAAGGTGCTTGATAGGATTGATATGAATTATTATTAGATCTATGGTTCACCTCAGGTTGACTTGGAAACCGACCCTTCTCTCTTTCACCTACTATTTGTGCTAGTTGACTGACTTGTGTCTCTAGCCTTTGGAAGGTCTGGTTGGTTGTTTGTATAAAGGTTTTCATCAAATTTTCCAAGCTTGTCAACCTAACCTCATGATCGTTATTGTTACTAAACCCAGAAGATGTATTATTTTGGACATACGGGTTTGGTTGTTGTCTAGGAGGTTGACCTTGTTGGTTTGATGAGAAATTGGAATTATTACGCCAACCAGAGTTATAGGTTGATGCGTAGGGGTCATTTCTAGCATGGTTATACATGACATTAACTTGTTCCCAGTCCGCACAATCCTCCATTACATGACCAGTCTAACCACATCTAGAGCAGGGGATAGACGATGCTTGATTCACTCGGGTTTGGGCTTGTAGCTCTAGACTTTCCATTCTGCGCATAAGGGTAGCTAGTTTTGCTTCAGCCGCTATATTGGCATCTACAGCTAAGACACCTGGTTTGGGTTGACTTGCTATTCTAGATCCAATACTTGGGTTAAGCGGTGTTCTAGCATTGTCCCATTGCATACTGTTTTCGGCTAAATCCTCAAGGAAAGTCCAGGCATCATTTTCATTTTTCGACATAAAGTTCCCTTGGCTTACGGATTCTACCATAACTCTAGATGTGGGTGTCAATCCCTCATAAACAATTTGGCATAATTGCCATCTTGGAATTCCATGATGAGGGCATTGGGTCAGTACACTCTTAAATCTTTCTAGATAGGAATAGAACGGCTCGCTCTCAGACTGAACGAATGCAACAATTTCATTCCTAATCCTCATAGTCTTATGGTTGGGAAAATATTTTTTCAGGAATACTTGAACAAACTCAGCCCAACTCCTAATAGATCTTTCGGCTAGACTATATAGCCATTTCTTAGCGTCGTCTTTTAGTGCCAGAGGCACAAATTTCAGACGCACTGCCTCTTCAGGGATATGCTGGTATTGCATAAGAGAGCAGATTTCCTCAAATTCTCTAAGGAAGAGATATGGATCTTCCCTAGAGGTGAACTTAGGCAACATACTCATGTATTGTGCCTTAAGTTCGAAGTCGCGACCCAGTATGGTGGGCATAACGATGCACGATGGCTGAGCAGCCATCGCTGGATAGCATCGATCCCTCAGAGTTATAGGTTGTGCAACAGGCGGGTCCACTACGTTCTCACCCATTGGATCCGGGTGAGGTGGTGCAACAGGTGGATTGGGGTTAAGTTCCAGACTGGAATCTAGATGAACTCGTGAGAGTCGATTACTCAAGTCCCGAATCCAAATCTGAGTGCACCGGGTTGAATCAATTTTTGAATTCAAATTCGAAATTTAAATTCCAAATTTAATTTCAAGAATTAATTACAATTTTTTATTTTTTTTTAATTTTCGTTTTTTTATGTTTTTTTTTCAAAAGGGAAACAAACAATAGAATGGGGCAAGATGAGAAAGGAATCCTAATCTAGAGAATTTAGGTGAGAAGAGAAAGAAGACTCAGATGAGAAAGGAAACTTAACTCTAAAGATAGAAAAGAGGGTTGGTCAGAAATTTCCTAAGAAAGCACGGTTCAATCAATCCTAGACCTAGTGTCACTTAAATCTAGACGACTCCTAACTGGTTGAGTCGAATTGATTCGCTTGATTCACCTCCCTCACTAATCAAACCAAATTGGCCAGGTAGTGTATAGCTAGTGGGGGCGCTTCCGACAGAGTCGGTGCCAATTAGACAACCACTTCGCTTGGAAGACTTTCGTCAACACAAAAACACTTCCTAGACACCAAATTGAATTCGATCGGCTTCAGGTCATAGCAAGTCAAACCAATTCTTCTCCTTAATTGAGTCCGAGTCCTTAGGGGCCAATGTCTAATTGATTTTAAATTTTAAGGCTTGGGTGACACTTTAGGATTGTGATTTGTGGGCCACGGAAGGGTGATGAAATCCCCACCGTATCTTTTCCTACGGAGTTGCCCTTAAGATAGTTTAACTTAGATCTAACAAAGATAGTCAAACAATGGTCTTTTTAATGGGGGCAATTGCAAGGTTGTATGCAAATTAAATTATATGCTTAAATGCAATCGTTAAAAACCGCGATACGTACCTTGCCTCCAGCACTCTTCAACAGAAATTGATTTGCAAGAATTTAGCAAGAATAATGCAAACAAAACATTATATGATGCATGCACTAAGGTCTTTCTAATTTTGCGAATTTTAGGTCAGAGTTGAAATATTGCCAATTATGGAATTTAAGCTTAACACGTGCAATTCTAATGAAAGGAAATTTTCTGAAACTAGAAATTACGAGGAAAAAGGCAACGAAGGTTACCTACGCAATGCTCAGTCGGGTTCGCCGCCCGCTCTCGAAATTTTAGTAGCTTTACGCGTCCACCCAGAGATGAGTCGCGTCCCAGAAAAAGTTGAAGCCCAGAAGCTCCAAGTGTGCGGCGGATTCGCCGCAAGTTGTTCTTCAGGTGTGGCGATTTCGCCGCTCGTTTAGCTCAAATGGTGCTCGGATTTCGCCGTGCACTCTGTTGTCTCCTGAAACACAAATCCAAATACTTAGATCGCGCACAAGATAAACAGGATAAAATCGAAATACAAAAACAACAAAATATGCGTCGCCTCCCCGGCAACGGCGCCAAAAACTTGATGAGAATTTTATTTATACCGCAAGTGCACGGTGTCAATGAAGACGTGGCAAATACGGGTCGAACACAAGGAGGGAGAGATATTGTTATTTTTTTGATTTTCGATTAGAGAGAGAGAACAATTAAATTGGTTGGTTTTGAGATTTTTGGGTTTTAATTATCTAAAGCAAGAAACATGAACAAATAAAACTAAAACAAGAACAAAGATGGTGAATTCCATTGGGTGGAGGTTTAGATATCGGGTTTAGATTAGAGAATTCTGAAACTTATAATAAATCATATTAGTTATAAAGCATTACATGATAAATGATTTAACATAAACTCAAGTAATCAAAACATACTAATACAAAATTAAAATAATAACATCTTCTCTTCTCATCACCCTAAATCCGTCACCCCCACCCTTTGGAAAGAGTTAGAAACTCATAGATGGAGGGAGGGAGAAGGGGTCCTAGAGAAACTAAGAAAAGAAAATTAAAAACATAAAATAAAAGAAACAGAATTTTATTGCTAAATTATGGAACAAAAGGAAGAACTCCTCACAACATCGTTCTCGGGGCTATTTATAGCCGCTACAAGGGACCTAAGCATGAAATAAGAAAGTACACGCGTCAACACGCAACCGGTAAAATTTTTAGAGCATGGATCTAATTTGGTGCGGCGGATTCGCCGCAATTTGCTCTTGAGGTGCGGCGGATTCGCCGCCTTTTTGACTCAGAATCGACCCGGATTTTTCCTGTGTGTTTATGGTATGATTTCAATGTCATTTGCGCGTCTGGATTGATTCTTGCATATCTTTGGAGATCCGAATTAATTTCTTCATATATTTGGAGATCCACATTGATTTTTCTTTATATTTTCTCCATAATAATAAAAGCTACTCGTGATTTGCAATTAGGTCCTTCACTTTTTGCAATTAAGTCCCCGGCTACTTTTGTGCTTAAGTCCTTGTTCTTTTCGTAATTAGGTCTTGAATGCTTTTATGCTTGGATACATTTCCATTTGAAGCCCGATAAACTTGAACTTGGTCTTTATGATAGAAACGAGTCTTTTGTACGCGTTTATGCTCGGGATGTGGGTAAATTGCATTCAGGTCCCTGTATTCTGTAAATAAGACTAAACACATACCTTAGTAGCATTTATTGATGTAAAAGTAATCTAAATGAAAGACATATGATGCAATGTATGCAATGCATCATGTGTCTGTTCGGAATACGTTGTGAGTCTGTTCGGATTAAGTGGTGGGTCTGTTCGGATTAAGTGGTGGGTCCGTTCGGATTAAATGGTGGGTCTGTTCGGGTTAAGTGGTGGGTCTGTCGGGGTTAAGTGGTGGGTCTGTTCGGATTAAGTGGTGAGTCTGTTCGGAATAATTGGTGCGTCTGTTCGGATTAAGTAGGGTGTCTGTTCGGATTAAGTGGTGCGTTTGTTCGGATTAAGTGGTGAGTCTGTTCGGATTAAGTTGGGTGTCTGTTCGGATTAAGTGGTGCGTCTGTTCGGATTAAGTGGTGCGTCTGTTTGGATTAAGTGGTGCGTCTGTTCGGATTAAGTGGTGCGTCTGTTCGGGTGAGGTGGTGCGTCTGTTCGGATTAAGTGGTGGGTCTGTTCGGAATACGTTGTGAGTCTGTTCGGAATATGTTGTGAGTCTGTTCAGATTAAGTGGTGGGGCTGTTCGGAATATGTGGTGGGGGTGTTCGGATTAAGTGTTGGGTCTGTTCGGAATACATTGTGAGTCAGTTCGGAATACATTGTGAGTCTGTTCGAAATACATGGTGAGTCTGTTCGCATTAAGGGGTGGGTCTGTTCGGATTAAGTGGTGGGTCTGTTCGGAATAAGACGTGTGTCTGTTCGGAATAAGAAGTCCGTCTGTTCGGATTAAGTTGGGTGTCTGTTCGGTTTACGTTTAATGTATGTTCGGATTCAGTTGTCTTTCGAATATGAAGGTACGTTGGTATAGTAGTTCTCATTTTTTTCCTTTCCATTTGAAGGTGTGGCTTTGTGAGAAATTTAAATTGGGGGAGCCCAGAACTGGAGTTTTCCCACGGATGAAAAGATGGACGGAGATGTTTGGGAAACGATTAACCCTGAGGAAATGGGAGGAACGTGGAATTACCTTACATCGAATTTACGACGGCACGTTCGACCTGATGGGGGCTCCATCAATGAGTGAAAGGGAGCTGCAACTTATTGGTCCTGTTCGAAAGAGCTCAACTTCAACCGTCAGTTTGCCAAGGCTCCAACTGGCAGACTGCAGCATTCCATGCGACCCGCTACTCCAAGAATTGGAGCTGAGTGAGGTGAAGACAAAATGGCTGAGGGCCGAAGCTGCCCTTAAGAAGGCCACAGAACAGGTACACGACCTCAGGGAAGAACTGAGGATTTCCCAGGAAGAGTGTGGGAGGCTCAGGAAAGATATTATATATCTTCGAGGGACAGGGACAACTGGAGTCCCTGGTGGGGAGAACGAGCTAGAGCAAGAGGAGGAGAATAGGAAGAAGAGGGAGGCGGAGGAAGAAGAGAATAGGAAGAGGAATGAGGATGAAGAAGAAGAAAAGAGGAGGGAGGAGGAGGAAGAAGAAAAGAGGAGGGAGGAGGAAGAAGAGGAGAAGAGGAGGGAGGAGGAGGAAGAAGAAAAGAGGAGGGAGGAGGAAGAAGAAGAGAAGAAGAGGAATGAGGAGGAGGAACGAGAAAAGAAGAAGAGGAAGGAGGAGGAGGAACGAGAAAAGAGGAAGAGGGAGGAGGAGGAATGTGAGAGAAAAAGGGAGGAGGAAAGGAAGAAGGAAGAAGAGGAGAAGAGGGAGGAGGAGAGGAAGATGGGAGAAAAGAGGAAAATGCTGGAGAAGGAGGAAGAGAAGAAGAAGAAGGAGAAGGAAGAAGAAAGAAAGGCCCAGATAGCAAACTGGGTCGCGAAAAGAAAACGCTCGACGGCCACCGTTGAGCAGCAGCTGAAGGAAGGCGAACATCTGGCCAAGAAGAATAAGCAGGAAGAAGAGCAAAAAAGAAAAGATAGAGCGGCTCAAAGGAGCCTGAAGAAAAAAAGGCCGGATGTTGACATGCCTGCATTGGGCACGTTGTCATTTGATGAGGTCAAAATGCTACTGAACCTGACCGAACCCAACAAGGACAATAGGGAGGTCATCTGGAGAGGCGATATGTGCAGTTTAAAACGCTCCGACCTGAAGGAGCTTATAACGCTTAGGATGGATATTAGCGATGAAACTATCGACGCTATGCTATCGGTGCTCGAAGAAAGACGCCACCCAGAAAAAGTTATATGCATATCCACATTCGAGTCGGGGCGAATTCTTGCAGGGCAAGGCAGAGAAGTTGATGATTTTATCCTCCCTAAAATCGTAGGTGCGTCTCCAACACAGACCGTGATCGCACAACCATGCTGGTCTTCAGGTCATTGGACACTGGTGGTTGTCTATGGCCCGTCCAAAGAGATTTTGGCATTCAACAGTCTCTCTAGGGAGCTAGGCGAAGGTGATGATCCGGAGCAGACTGTAGGCCAGCATGAATGTGCAGCAGCGGATGCGGCTGTATACTGGAGGGATCTACTCAAGGTCGACTGGCCCCTGAGAATCCTGAGGAAAGAGAGCCAACAACAACCACCGGGGAGCAACGATTGCGGCGCCTTCGTTTTATACTGGATAAGGTGCCTAATGTTGAATGTTGACCCTACGAAGGAGAAGGACCCCAATACCATCCACTCTATCAGGGGTGAATTGGCGGTCATGTTACTTAGGGATCGTCGGTCGTGTGTGCAGGTCTAAACAGACAAAGATATTTTTAGTTTTGTTTATTTTTTGGTTTACATGTACAAAATGTTTACATATTCAGTTCACAAACTATTTACATGTAAAAATACAAACATTACCAATGTCATTCTTAAGCTAACTTTATTCCGAACAGACAGTCTTCTTATTCCGAACAGACCCAACACTTAATCCGAACAGACGCAACACTTAATCCGAACAGACGCAACACTTAATCCGAATAGACTCACACTTAATCCGAACAACCGCAACATTTAATCCGAACAGGCTCACAACTTATTCCGAACACAGTCTTCTTATTCCGAACAGACCCAACACTTAATCCGAACAAACGCAACACTTAATCCGAACAGACGCAACACTTAATCCGAACAGACTAACTACTTATTCCGAACAAACGCAACATTTAATCCGAACAGGCTCACTACTTATTCCGAACACAGTCTTCTTATTCCGAACAGACCCAACACTTAATCCGAACAAACGCAACACTTAATCCGAACAGACGCAACACTTAATCCGAACAACCGCAACATTTAATCCGAACAGGCTCACAACTTATTCCGAACACAGTCTTCTCATTCCGAACAGACCCACCACTTATTCCGAACAGACCCAACACTTAATCCGAACAGACGCAACACTTAACCCGAACAGACTCACAACTTATTCCGAACAAACGCAACATTTAATCCGAACAGGCTCACTACTTATTCCGAACACAGTCTTCTTATTCCGAACAGACCCAACACTTAATCCGAACAAACGCAACACTTAATCCGAACAGACGCAACACTTAATCCGAACAACCGCAACATTTAATCCGAACAAGCTCACAACTTATTCCGAACACAGTCTTCTTATTCCGAACAGACCCACCACTTAATCCGAACAAACGCAACACTTAATCCGAACAGACGCAACACTTAATCCGAACAACCGCAACATTTAATCCGAACAGGCTCACAACTTATTCCGAACACAGTCTTCTTATTCCGAACAGACCCACCACTTATTCCGAACAGACCCAACACTTAATCCGAACAGACGCAACACTTAACCCGAACAGACTCACAACTTAATCCGAACAAACGCAACATTTAATCCGAACATGCTCACTACTTATTCCGAACACAGTCTTCTTATTCCGAACAGACCCAACACTTAATCCGAACAAACGCAACACTTAATCCGAACAGACGCAACACTTAATCCGAACAACCGCAACATTTAATCCGAACAGGCTCACAACTTATTCCGAACACAGTCTTCTTATTCCGAACAGACCCACCACTTAATCCGAACAAACGCAACACTTAATCCGAACAGACGCAACACTTAATCCGAACAACCGCAACATTTAATCCGAACAGGCTCACAACTTATTCCGAACACAGTCTTCTTATTCCGAACAGACCCACCACTTATTCCGAACAGACCCAACACTTAATCCGAACAGACGCAACACTTAACCCGAACAGACTCACAACTTAATCCGAACAAATGCAACATTTAATCCGAACAGGCTCACTACTTATTCCGAACACAGTCTTCTTATTCCGAACAGACCCAACACTTAATCCGAACAAACGCAACACTTAATCCGAACAGACGCAACACTTAATCCGAACAACCGCAATATTTAATCCGAACATGCTCACAACTTATTCCGAACACAGTCTTCTTATTCCGAACAGACCCACCACTTAATCCGAACAAACGCAACACTTAATCCGAACAGACGCAACACTTAATCCGAACAACCGCAACATTTAATCCGAACAGGCTCACAACTTATTCTGAACACAGTCTTCTTATTCCGAACAGACGCAACACTTAATCCGAACAGACTCACAACTTAATCCGAACAAACGCAACATTTAATCCGAACAGGCTCACTACTTATTCCGAACACAGTCTTCTTATTCCGAACAGACCCAACACTTAATCCGAACAGACTCACAACTTAATCCGAACAACAGCAACATTTAATCCGAACAGGCTCACAACTTATTCCGAACACAGTCTTCTATTTCCGAACAGACACAAGTAAATCTGAACTGAACTTGTATAACAACCATTTACAGATCACAACGTATCAACAATTAAAAGTTTCTTGGTTTTACAAGAACGGGAAAAAACAAAAAAATGTAAATTAAGGAGGAAATTCCTCGTAATACAAACTCATGTCCCAATCGGAGAAATCAGGATCCGCGGGTTTTGGTGCTACTTCGTGAAGCGGCGAAGTAACCTTCATCTTCCACTTTCCCTTCTCTTGTTGGGCGTGTTTTTTATGGCTCTTTTTAATTATCTTCTCAGCTAAAGACACTCGACGTCTAGTCGGCGGTCTTCCTATACGTCTGACCTTTTCCGGATTAAGGACCGATGTACCCGAAGACTCAGGTTCATCAGGTCGAACCAAGTTTTGTGTAGTGTGCATACATGCCTTAAGCATTTCAATACACTGCACGGCCTCAATATACCTTTTGTGGGAGATGAAGGCTTCCTGTGCGATCCAAACGGCACGACCCATGATGTCGTCGTGACGACGTAGCGCATCCTTCGCCATTACACCATCGTCTGGGTACGTCTTATCTCGATAGCTCCTTCGAATATCCTTCCGCCATCGATTAAGGATGTAAGAGTCTGGAAGCAATGCATTAGGATTCAAGCGTGCAAGTACAACAAAAACGTGGCAGCATAGAAGCCCAACGTGCTGAAACATTCTGCAATCACATGTAAAATTCATGGATGTGTTTTGTACTAGGAAACGTTTCGACAGTAGCTGCTCACCAGCCAAAACACGTTCAGATACCTTGTACTGGAATGTTTCATTCGTATTGAACTCCTCCGTTATATCGCAGTATATCATCTTCCCAATTTGTAACTGCACTTTTTTGAAGACCCCTACGGTATACAACTCGCTCAACTGACTCTCGAATGGATAAATTGAAACCAACTGGGGTTTTTTATGAAGACAATCAAATTCTGATTGAGCTTCCTTCTCGTACTTGTGGCGGAGCGCAAGTTCGTATTGTTGAACAAACTGCTTAAGGGTGGTCTTCGAAGTAAGATACTTGTCGAAGAAGGCGTTCATACTCTCGCTCCTCTGAGTAGATGTCATTCCCGCGAAAAAAAAATCACCAATAAATGCAGGGATCCACGACTCTCGGATTGCATAAATGGATTTGAGCCAGCTGTGGTTCTGCAGGTCAAAATCAAGAAGGAAACCCTGCCAATTACGATCAAATTCTGCTGGGGTTTTGGAATCATATACAATCAATTTCAGATCAAATAATATGTGATCCCGATACTGCGTCGGCAACTTCACGGGAGCTTTGTTCATTATGTGCCATATACAGAATCTGTGTCTTGAATCTGGGAAGACATTCCTTACAGCAGCAGTAATGGCACCACATTGATCTGTTATTATAGCTGGGGGGGGGTATATCTGCATAAGGGACCCAATTAGAAAGGAGTGAGACATTATTCCGAACAGACAGACTTCTTAATCCAAAACAGACAGTCTTCTTATTCCGAACAGACACAACACTTAATCCGAACAGTCAGGCCACTTATTCCGAACAGACACAACACTTAATCCGAACAGTCAGACTTCTTATTCCGAACAGACAGACTACTTATTCCGAACAGTCAGACTTCTTATTCCGAACAGACACAACAAGTTAATCCGAACAGTCAGACCACTTATTCCGAACAGACACAACACTTAATCCGAACAGTCAGACTTCTTATTCCGAACAGACCCACCACTTATTCCGAGCAGACACAACACTTAATCCGAACAGACTCACAACTTATTCCGAACAGACACAACACTTAATCCGAACAGACACAACACTTAATCGGAACAGTCCGACCACTTATTCCGAACAGACACAACACTTAATCCGAACAGACTCACAACTTATTCCGAACAGACTTCTTAATACGAACAGACAGACTTCTTATTCCGAACATACACTCTTCTTATTCCGAACAGACAGACTTTTTATTACGAATAGACAAACAAAAAAGAGGAAGATATGAAGAGGGAAGAAGGAAAAAAACTTACCGTTCATGCACGACAACCAGGTTTGGAACAACCATATGTAATTTTCAGTAGTCTCATAGGACAGCAAAGCGCAACCGAGCAAAACTGATTCGAAATAGTGATTGACTCCTACAAATGGGGCGAATGGCATGTCGTATTTGTTGGTAATGTAGGTTGTGTCGAAACATATTGCGTCTCCAAAGTATGAATATGCAGCTCTAGAACGACTGTCAGCCCAAAAAACGTTGCGTAGTCTTCCTTCGTCATCCATATCTATTACATAAAAAAACATGGAATCAATCTTCTGCATCCTAATGAAATAGTCCTGAAGAGCTTGTGCATCACCAGGTCCCATCTTCAAATTTCTGACTTGGTTTACAACATTCCTGCAAACAGGAACCAGTAAGACCAGGCGCAAAATGTTCAACTTCAATTATGTTAGACGGAAAGAACACAAACCTTAAATCCCTTTCGTTGAAAGTCAATTTGTCATAACCTCCAGCCTCGACCACAAGAGATTGCATGGTCTTAGCAGCCGATATCCCAGCTTCATCATTAACCGATATCCGTGCTACGACGGATTCAGGGACGGTTCGTTTTTGCCTGAGAAATCGCATTTGCTCCGGGTCAAGCATGGGATGGTTATGGTTAAGATCCACAAAGTTAACGTTGTAACCCCTTGCTGTGTTTCCGGATACCCTTATCCGAGCAGTGCATTGTACTCTGCTGGATAACCTAGGCTTCAATTTTCCTTGCCCTTGGTCCGTTGGTGCGGTGCCCTCCTTGGAGCAAGTCAGCGTGGCCCGTATAACAACACCACGATCGTAATGAGATTGTCTTGTCTTAACGCCAAAACCACAATGATCGGCATAGGCCACGTAAAATGCTTTGGCTTCTTCGAAAGAGGGGAAAAACATCCCCTCATGGGGAACGTTTGATGGCTGCTCCACTAGGGAAGGCACGGGAACGATTTCCATTTGAGTACAGAGGAATGACCACAGAAGAGAAGGGAAGGAAAAGGAAGAGACATCTTGAGATTGATAACAAGTCTTCTGTGCCGTGTAGGAGCGCCGAGCGCCAAAATGATGAAGGAAGAGAGTGATTTGAGTCGCATTAATGAAGGATGGAGGGAATGATGGTGGAAATGATGACGGTACGAAAATAGAGGAATAAAAAAACATAAAACTTTTCATATCCCATCGCGCCAAGTAAGCAGCGTCTGCTGAGTGGACTGGCCACATCAGCGCGCGTCCCGGACGCGCGCGTCCACTAAACATTTTTCTTAAAAAAAAGGAAGAAAAACAAAGTCCCACATTTCCACAGCAATTCTTCTCCTTCCTCTTTCTTTGGTTCTTCTTCCCCTATTCTCCGGCTCACGCACAAAAGGCATATTCCATCCACCAAATCCCCACCAAGATTCCACCTTTCCCCCTCCGATCGCCTTCTCCAACCGTAATTCCCCCAATTCATTCCTCCAATTCAGTTTCCGTTCTTGATTTCGCCTCTTTCCTGTCTTGTTTGCGGTTTGGGGTTTGCATTGGCCAAGATTTTTTTTGCTTTCGATCCTTTTGCGTCCTTTTGTGGCCAAGATTTTGATTTTTGTCATTTTTTGTGATTTTTGGGGATTTGTTCGTATGTCAGAATGGATGCGTTTGAGAGGTTCGGAGATGTGAAAATGAAACGAAATTGTAAAAAGGAGATGAGAAAATAAATTTTGGAGTTGTGATTGGAAACTTATGCTTGCAATGGAATAAACAGTTAATACTGCCTTGATGTGAGAATGAGTGCGTTTGGGAGGTTTGGAGATGTGCAAATGAATTATAATTATAAGATGATGAAGATGAGAAAACATGATTTTTATTTGGTGGGAGTTTTGCAACTTGTGATTGCGAACTTATGCTTGCAATGCCTTACGCATTTGGTTGTGTGTGGCAATCTTGTTCTTCTTCACTTGCATAGTCGGGGTTAAAGTGTGTTTCGAGTATGGCATTGATAAAGATTATTAATCTTGAAAGATAAGTAAATTTTAGTCAATTCCCTTCCTTGAATTTAGTTAGTATAATTGGTTGCTTATATTTAAAAATTCAAGTCAAATTCCTTCATTGAATTTAGTGACCAATGAGTATGGCATTGATAGAGATTATAAAGTTTGTGAGATGAAGAGGTAATGTTTGGTCAATTCTCTCCCTTGAATTTAGTTTGTATAATTGGTTGCTCATGTTAGCTCTTCAAAATATATCCAATGAGTAGTAGCTATGCGAAGACGAATGAGTTCGAAAACATTCGGGCAGAAATCATGAACTTTTAGTCAATTCCCTTCATTGAATTTAGTGGGTACCTTCATAAGTGGCCAATTTTTTGGCATCCTTAAGAAAATGGCTTCCCTGTATAAATGACATATACCGATGGTGTCTTTGGATTTTTATTACCGCACAAAATTCTCATTACTGATGCTAATCCTTTTTTTGATATCCTTTCCCTCTACCAAGTATATTTTCAGACCTTGTGTATCAAATTAAACTTTTCATACTGTGAACAGCTTATGCCTCGGACCTATTTAAACCACTGAAGAGGTTATGGCAGAAAGAAACACGACCCATCGCCAAATGGGTCTTTCAGAAACGAATTCAGATCATGCTCAACTTCAATTTGATCCACCTAGCATTTCGGTGAACAGTCCCAATTTTCCAAATTCACATGTTCATCCACTACCTACCAGTTCAGGGACCATTCCAAGTCATATTATTGATTACGACCGCAGCAATTTTTCTATTCAGAATCAGTATGATGGTCAACAAAATCCACAGAATGTTCCAAACACAGAAGTAGGTCCTGTTATCCCACCCAACTTAATTTATAATCCATACATGCCTTCATCTGTGGGCAGATGGACCTTTCCTGCAAGTGGTGGACCATCTACTCAAATACCACTTCCCCTTGGTAATGGAGTTAGAATAGGCGAGTCTGATGGAAGTAGCCAATTTTTTAGTAACAATGGTCCATGGAGTAAGCAAAAGAATCATATTGAAGCTCCTGGGAATTTTTATCGTGTCAATGGCAACAATGATGCTAGTGCAACTTCCAGTTATGGATCACAGCCTTGGCAGAGGCCATCTGAAGCTGGACAAAATAATTTGAGTCATGCATACTTGAATCCATATGAGCGCCAAGGCTGTAGTTATCTTCCAGTGGAGGGGTTACAACACAATACAAGAAGCAGGCCGATTGCCCACCCGCAAGAGCATTCCCTCTTCCCTCGTCAAAGCTATTTAGCACAAGAGAATTACATGGAACAGTCCTTCCAGCCTGCTGGTAATGTTTGGGTGGATCAATTTGGTGGTAGCGTTCATAATCCCTCACATAGGAACCATGCAGTCCCAAGGCCTATTTTGCCAGGTTAGTTTTCTTCACATCATAGAAACACCGTGACAACATCATCACAGAAGATATTTGTAAACTACTTGCTTTTGCGTTCTCTCCAAATTCCTGCCCTAATTCAGTTTTTCGGACTTCTTAAGTGCTAGGATTCTTACTTTTTAAAATTTTTGTGAAGATTTTTGTGTTTTCGGCCGTTTTACCCACACTCGCTTATAGTTTTTCTCCATTGAATACATTTGACAATGTGCACTCCCTTTTCCCTTGTACTGTTGCTTACAGACTTGCATTTGTTTTCTTGATGAGAAGTTGTAGTATTTGGCAATTTGACCTACCCTATTTGAAAGCAATTTTACTTGCTTTAGGAATTGCTGTGAACAGAGGTTCGGTTGGGATTGGGAATTTCGGTAATTCAGGCTACCAGGGCAGGAGCTCTTTGTCACAGCTACATCCTTTGCTCATACCCAATCGTCACCATGATCTACTAGCACATGGCATGCACCGAAACTTCAACCATCATCAATGGGGAGGACCTCCTTACGGTCATTCGGTTAACAATGTTATGCATCATGGTATGTTGAACCCCCCTAGCGGTGACATAATTGCAGAGATAGGATTTTCATCACAGTTCCTGCCCAATACTTCATGGAGGTTTCATAGGCATCCTCAATTTCTGAATGAAGCTGCACCTTCTGATGCATATATGGAGCTTTTTTCTAATGAGGTGATTTGACACAGATTTGAATTTTAACTTAAATCATACATCAATTTGAAATCTATATAATGTGAAATAGGATTAAGTTTTATCATTCCATTTCTATTAGAAAGTTACGTGAAGCAACATAGTATTGATTCATTGAATCATGAGATGGCAAGTCTTCATAGGACAAATGACTGCAAGTCTTTCAGATGAACATTTGCACAAAAGCTAGATCTTAACATTACGAAGGCACCAATTTTATTTTATTTTGTTAAATCCTGACTGTGCCATATAAGTGCAGTTCCCATATGTTCCAAATGACCTAAATTAATATATTTTGTCGTGGACAAGCTTTGTATGCTCTTATGGAAGGTATAAAGAAAGGTGACATTGTGAAATTTGTTTCCTGAATGTTTTTTTTGGGGGGGAGATGTAAATTGGGCTCCATTTCTTTTCCCATAGACGCCCTTTGATCATATTACTTGATGTATTGGCAAGCTCCAAAACCTGATGTGCATCATTTTATAATTTGGGATGTGACTGTTATTGTAACACAGTGCTGCTATTCTGTAGATAGAATTTATTTTTTCTTATTTAATTACAGGATGACGCTGATCTACAATTTCCTAACTTCGGGGTTGAGAATTCCACCGACCAGCATAGAGATATGAGATTGGACATAGACGGCATGACATATGAGGTGAGAAAAACTAATGAATATGGTTTCCCTCAGTAATCTTAGTTCTGGAATCTGGATATAGCTTAACCAACTGCATTTGTGTTTGTAATGGTTGCACTGAGGTGCTTCAATTGATATTTAACATCTTTATTGCTTATAAACATGAGACAGTGTGACTTCTAATGTCGAGTATTTATTGCATTTCTTTGCACTTTGATCATTGTAGGAACTTCTGGACTTGCAAGAGCACATTGGAAATGTGAATACCGGTCTGTCAGAGGAGTCCATCCTAAAACATCTAGTGACGAGACAACACTTATCCATTGCATCCTTATCTCTGTCAACTCAGTCCCCCGGAGATAGTCTACAGAATGCAACTTGCATCATATGTCTGGTATCTTGTGAATAATTTTTCTGTAGTTTTAATTATTTGCAAGGGAAAGTCCTTTTCAAGTTGTGCTGCCTACATACGGGATAAAGAATGTCAAGATTTATTCCACTTAAAGGCCTTTTATTCCACTTAAAAGCCTAGATCTAAATATCTGTAATGAGAAAGCTACCACATTTTCAACTATCATTACTAATCTACAAAGGGTGGAAAAGCAATACCAAACTGTGTTACGTCGCCGAAAAGATAAAAGTAAATCTATGCCAAACTTATGGCTAATTAGTTTTGTCCTTTCAGATACCATTAAAGTTGAGCGGGGCTATATGATAACCCAGAAGATCCAGGTCTATATGATAACCAGAAAGCTAGATAATTACACTGTCTGACCATCCATGGAATATAGGAGCTTGCCTTGACCATCTAGAGTCCGAAGTTGCTTGGAGGACCTCAATATTATCATGACAATCTTCACTTTTTCGAAGTTGCAATAGTTTGATGGAAATAATTATTTGTTATACAATGGGAGTTGGTCTCAACCTTAAACGCTGCCACTGTTTCCCATGAACCCTTGAAAAGAACAAGTAACTTGCTAAACAACTCTTTATGGATCCTACTTGCTGGAATCCTTTTCAACTTTTTTGGCAATTGTGCATTTAGCCGACCAGTAATAGCCTTCTAGCGCTCTAGCAAAGTCACTTCATCTAAAAACTTACATCTTTGTTATCTACTCTTTGTTATCTATACCAGTAAGCAACGTCCAGGAGTTAGATCAATCGATTCTTGCTGTCAACATACTCTTTGTTATCTATACCTGTCTTTGATCATCTGAGAAATAGAATTATAATAATATACTGATGTTTCTAATTGTTTTTTTCATCCAAAGGTGGAGTTTGAGGAAACTGAGCGAATAGGCATCCTGCACTGCGGGCATGAATTCCATGCAAACTGCATAAAACAGTGGATATCGGTGAAGAACGTTTGCCCAACCTGCAAAAAAACGGCACTTGCAGTGGACAAAACATAAGGGGGTATCACAATAGTGTATATCCCTTATATCGGGTTAATACCATTTTTAATTTCAGTAATGTACATAGATTCATTTGGAAAGATAAGACTCACAAACCTCCTGTAATATTCATCAGAAAGGTTCAGGCACTTTTGAATGTATATGAAACTGGAATTCGGTTTCTCAGAGATAAGAAACAAATTCACGTCATCTTAATGTATAAAAATGTACGTTGATTATATTTTTCCTTGCAATTTCCTTCCATGAAATGATGGAAGCCATTTCTGGATTCATATGTTGGTAGGTTACACAGTTTACATGTAGCATGTAGTGCACAGGTAATTGACCAAGATGCAAATTGTGGGGGACTAAAACATCCGTTCTCTACATTTGTACTTGCAACCTTTTTGCCGAGGCCCTGTTATTTTTTGTTTGTTGTTTTTAACCTTGACAAGCTGTCAAGCAGGTTGTGTCAACGCTTCAAAGTGTATAGTACGTCATGGTACTGTTTCAAGAGTCTAAAACAATACAAGGGTCAGAAAATCTCATGGACTGGAATAAGAAACACGTAAAGTATTGACATCCCACAGAAACAGAAAAGAAAAAACACTGCTAAAATTGTTACGACGATTACATTACAGAACCAAACAAGCAGTACTTGAACAAAACATAATGCTCAAAATGATTGCGATCGATGAGTATCTCTTCCTGTGAAACTGAGCTAAAACTGCAAGAGTGTACCGCTGTATCCTCCTGAATGTGGTGGTGTCTTTTGTGATTGTAATAAACTTTTCAATCTAGGTTTGGAAACTTGATGATGACGGAGGGAAAGATTTTATGGTACTATACCAAGCATCAACGTTTGAATCTTCACCTAAGCTGAGCAACATCCGACTTTCTTCACAGCAGAAACATCATCCTTGGATCCAACGTTGATAGTTTGTCCCTTAGGTAAAGCTGCAGGGTCCTCACCAAGTTCTAGAGCCTTCTTGCTAACAACACGGTAGATCTGCGTAAGCACTTCAGTGAAGGCATTTTCCACGTTCAACGATTCGAGGGCAGAAGTTTCCATGAAACATAAATTCTCCCTTTCAGCAAAGGCCGTTGCATCTTCTGTTGAAACGGCCCTTAGATGGCGAAGATCTGCTTTGTTTCCAACAAGCATAATGACAATGTTGGCATCTGTGTGGTCCCTAAGTTCTTTAAGCCATCTCTCAACATTCTCAAATGTCACGTGTCGGGTCACATCGTAGACGAGTAGTGCACCAACAGCTCCACGGTAGTATGCACTAGTAATTGCACGGTATCTACGATAAGAAGCAATATGTAAATTAGAATTCTCTGCTGCCACACCAAAAAATAAGTATGCTACAAAAGAATGCAATGTGAAACGCAAACAGATGAAGTGACCGAATCAAGAGCATTACGTCCTTCCATCATTAAACATCAAGTTATGGACACATAGCATACATGGCTTATAAACATATAGGCATCGATAAGTTGAGAACATACTTTTTTATCAGTTAAGTTGAACACATACTTAATCTTAATATCTCATCAATTGTTCCCCCTCTTTCTATCTTATCTCGATATATTTTTGATAGATTAACTCAATGCATAAAAAATATGGTAAAGAAAGCTTATGATCCTAGTCATCGACCTTGATTTCATTTATGCTGCATGAGTTGTTCTATAACCTCCCTTCTCCCTGACACAAGTCCCATGGGTTTCGGATCTATATAATTTCGACAATATTTACGGTTCAAATTCAGTAAATGTTTATTGATTGAAAATGGAAACAAAGAAACTCAATAGGTTGTTAGTTGTGGCCTTGTGGGAAAACTACAACATGATAAGGAAAATAATTGTGGCCAGTACAAGCTATTCGGTCATAACTCGAAAAAGGTTAAAATGATGCATCTACATTGTAAACTCATAGTAACATTGCCTAGGCAAAATTAGTCACGCAAGCTTATGATCATTCGTTTGAAACAACAATCTATTCACTCTCACAGCCATACCTTGTGCAAACATAACCTTCCAATATATGGGAGGGTCACTAATTGGTTAGAGCATATATCGTTTCAGAACATAAAACTGCATCTACGTCTTAGAAACCCCTTATTGTGGGCACACTTCAAAATTAAATGTTTCATTACCATGTTTGAGTCTTTGTTAGAAAACAGTGCTTTCGGTTTATGTGCAATAGTTACTCTAGCTTAGAAAACTATTACTAATAATCCAATACACTAAGTCTGATATAGATGTATTTCATTGGTAATGAATTCCACACCACTCCCCAGCTCCAGTTGTTCAACACGGTTCTACATATGATACCTTAGTAATTTATAACCAGGAATAAAACCAATTTTGCCTCCTCATTCCTTTTGGAAAAAACAGTCATCCCCATTTTCAACCTTATAACTACTAATTAAATCAAGCATTTCACTTAACGTCGCATTCCACCATTCCGGTCCTGCAAAGCAGTTGAACATCTGAACAAAATTCCCACCCTAGACTCAACGGAAACAGCACAAACCCCCGATTCCGCCTCGCTACAAGCAGACTGACTAATAGAACAGTACCAGAGCGAAATCGTCAGCAACGAAAGAAAAGCAGATCGGAGATCGAATCAATCACGAGATTTTCACTAAAACAACATGAAAAGAAGCGAAAAGAGTGGGAATGACACCTTTCCTGACCAGCGGTGTCCCAAATCTGCGCCTTGATGACCTTTTCCTCGACACGGATGCTACGGGTGGCGAACTCGACTCCGATCGTGGATTTGGACTCGAGGCTGAACTCGTTCCTCGTGAACCGCGACAGGAGGTTAGATTTCCCGACTCCCGAGTCCCCGATCAGCACCACCTTGAACAAGTAGTCGTAGTCGTCGTCCGTTCTGTACGCCATTGCCGATCTCAAGGACTCCACCGACCAGATCGAGGGCGAAATCTAGGGGTTTTCGATTTATCTCTCTAGATTTCGACCTCCGCCATCGGGGAGGGAGAGAGAGAGAGAGGAATTGGGTTTGTTTGGGCAGTGGAAGTTGGAGGTATTTATAGGGTGGGGGGGAGGTTAGTTGGGGGTCTGTTGGGTTTGTGATCCTAGTGGCGGATTTAAATTCGAGTATTTTCTCCTCTTTCTTTGCGTTCGTTGTAATTAATTAGGGATTAGTAGTTGGTGGAGTCACGAGGTCTTTGTGGCTGGAGTGGCAGATTTGTTATGGTTGTCCTACGTTTGTAAATCGCGTATGTGATTTTGTGCAGGTTGATGTGTTATTCGTATACTTCGGATCTTACGGTGGTGAATTTTATTTTGTTCAGGTGCGTCCAGCCGTCCACGCGGAGTAAGTAATTCGGAGATTATAATTCTGGTCATGAAATCAAAATGCAGGTTGGAAGAATTTAAAGTCAAAAAATAATAATCATTGTAGGTACTATATAGCTATAAACTAAATTTAAATTCTACCAATTACCGTTGGACAAGGTTAACGCATTTCTTCCAGTATTTTTATTTCTTGACCACAATCTTAACCACCCACCTGGATTTGATTAATAAACAACTCATTGGTGCTTTTTCATCTTTAGCAATAGGACTTTCCAATATTAACAGTCCTAGAAGATTAACTTCCAACAATGTAAAGACCGAGCCCTCCAAGCGGATGCCTAATAGGTTACGATGTTCCCTTGGAAAATGATATCGTCAATCTAAGTGCCATCCAATTGTAGAGATCAATAAGGACTGAAGGCAGGACTGCTTTCACTTTTCCTTCACCAGCATTTTGAGAAGTTAGCAAGGCCTGGAGACAACCGAATGATTAAACATCAGAATGAAACGAAATGAGAACAATCAGTATCTTGCTGCCTCAACAAATCCTTACAAGGAAAAATATAAGCTCATGTTTCCACAAACACAGAACTAGGTCATCGGTATCTGATATCTAATCAGCAGCAAGTCAAATAATACAACTCTTGAGAGTCTGTTAAAATCTTATATTTTAACAATATACATACAAAGGGCACTCCAAAAAGTATATGAATGGCCTGCATGCCTCGATGAAAAGTCGTCTGTGCTCCGGTACTTCTCTTAATCTCTCGTTCTCATCTGACTTTTGGAGACACGTATCCGCTTGATGTAAAAGAAATCGGATTTTGTTTGTGATATTACAGGAAAGATTATTGATAATTACTACCAAAATTTTCATGAATGATGATACATCAACAATGGACTCTATAAATAATACCCTAATTTAACAAAATCGTAGATGAATTTGAGTTTTCCCCCCTCATCAGCGGGAAACCTGCAGTGTCAGGAGCATCAACTTTCAATTTTTTTGCTCATCGACTTTCGCTTGGTAGCGTCCAAATACCGCTTCCTCAATCTCACCGCTTTAGGTGTCACCTGCAGCAAAGCATAGGTTGAATGTCAATTAAACCAAGAATGTCATGTTTTCCTAGAGAAATCAACTACCAGCATTTGGACTTGCCTCAATTAGTTCATCGGCTGCAACATATCCAATTGCCTCTTCCAGAGTCATCTGCACATGCATATTGTTTCTTTTAGTTACGGTTTCCCATTCCAAGATGGTGATATCTTCCTATCATTAGGTGTCCTATTGGGCGACGGATCATTCATTTCATGTGCCCCCAGGACCAACAATTTGCAGTGCAACTGTGTCCTAAGTAAAGATACTGGAACCATTCTGTAGCTATGTAAATCAGGGCCAAAAAGGAAATTACCATTCGAGGAGGCGTCAGTCGCACATTCTCATCTTTATTAGCAGCACGTATATTCGTCAACTCTTTCTGCTTAACAGGATTCACCTGAGTCATGAATACATATGAGAATAAGCAACAGAAACAAAGAGGAAATGTGTTCAAAAGATGAACAAATTTCTCCCTTACACCAAGATCAGTATCCCTCGTGTGCTCCCCAACAATCATGCCCTCGTAAGTCTTCATGAATACAAGAGAGAGAAAACTCAGGCTATGAATTTATTTTAATTCTGAACTAGCCATTGAGATAATGAAAAGGTACCATCATACCACGATTAGAATTTAAAAGTTACCTCCATGCCGGGTGATACAAAGAAACTTCCTCGAGCTTCTAAACCCATAAGGGCATGTGAAGTGATGGTACCGTTGCCCATTGAAATCTGATATTAAAGAAGCAAACACCATAGAGATTGAAGCACAGCATGGTATAGGGGGAAAAACCCTGTTTTCAGACTCGGCCCAAGCTGACCGGTTCAACTGGTACACCTTTGCTTTCTTATATTACTTTACAGTGTTACTCTCTTTTAGATGTTAGCCAGATAAAAAAAATCATTGAACATACACTACCAAAATATTGTTGTATTGTTCTGTTAGCAAGAGGCAAGAAGCTTACCAGTACACCTTTCCTTACATTCCCTAGAGGTCCTCGATGTTTTGCATATTCTGCAGAAAATTAAACTGGTCATCACTCTATGAGATGATATATGCAGTTGACACATCGCCAAGTCATAGAATTCAATACTTCTATGTCTACACAATTGAAATGAACCTGAAAAAACTACTTGGAAAATGCTACTTTTATTTGAAATTATAAAAGATGGTGCTCAGGCAATCGTCTCAAAATCAAAATTGACCTCAACTATTTTATAAAATGCCCCTATCTGCATGTGGAATGCCATCAAAGAGGAAGATGGCAAACACCTTTTGTTATCAACTGAAAATGAGCATGACAAGCCCAACACAAACTAGTGTGTTATCATTGGTTCAAAAGACCAAGAGAGAAAAAGTATCAAGACCAAAATTATAAAAGTATTAAACAAATGGTAAAACAATGGTATTTTGTTCCAAAGAGTCTATAATAGATTAATCACAGTTTGAGGTTACCCAGGAAAGCTCGGTGCATAAATCCGGTACCACGTGTATCACTGCTGAACACACTTCTATATCCAACTAAACCCCTGTCAAGAAAAATGACAATTGTGGCTCTATTGTATCCATAAGCTCAGGAAATTTATATGCACAAAGTGTTGGAAAAAAGGAACAAATGCTTGCACATACCTCGATGGGCATGTAAGAGTCATTCTGGTCCTGCCAACAGCCCCTGGGACGGGACCCATGTCAGTGACTTCAGCACGTCGATGTGAGAGTGCCTCCATTACGAGTCCCACATGCTCCTCGTTCACCTGAATGGAGTTCAATCATTTTAAAAAATTACAAAGGGAAAACTATTAGGCCAAATGACGATTCTAAGTTTCAAAATGGCGATACCTCAACAGTGACTTCTTCTATTGGCTCCAACTTTTCCCCCTTCTCGTTCTTATACCTAGAAAATAGATGGAACATAAATACATGGATGCGGTTAACTACGAGAAAAGAAAAACATAAAACAAGCAAATTGTAAATCCATGCAGCAGTAAGGAGCATGGCACTCCAAGGTTGTACAAGCTTGACCATGAGCATAATGGCATGATATAAATTACTTACTTTTTACTCAAATTTCAAATTCATTGTATACTTATATATTTGAATACATATTAGGATATCTGACAAACTGTGAAAGGAAAAATATAACCATTGAGTTTAATAATCAAAGAAAAAGTTTTACCACAGCAATAATTCCTTTGGTGCTTGTCACACCCTAAATGTTCAAAGAACTTTTAGCAACTCAACAAGTTTTAACAAGCACACCTCCAATTAGGCTTGACAATCGTGTCGTGTTGTATACTTTCGTGTTGCGTTATTTCCGTGTGCTAGGCAAGTTCACTAGACACGAACACGACCCGAAAAAATTCCGTGTCCAATAAATAGAACACGACCCAAACCAACACGAAAACCAACCTAGAATATTTAATTTTTAAAAATTTCATTATTTACTCTTAACAAATTCATTAGAGTACACTAAAATAGCGAAACAAAGCTCCCAAATGGTGGAATGAGAAGTGAATGGTAGTGTTACTTTTATAAGGTGGAGTGAATGGTAAGAAGTTGAATCAGGCGATGTGGGACTAAATTTTCCAGATCACCAAACTCTGGAAATCGATATGTTAATATCTTTAAACGTATAAAATATACAAGAAGTTGAAATTGGCTTAGTGGTTAGGTCTAATTTAAGGTCTGGCTGGGCGCAAGTCGAATCTCCATGGTGTCACTTTTTTATGGAATTAAATTTAACATTTCGACAAAAAAGAAAGGGCGATGAGATTCGAACCTGGGTCTTCAGATCCTTACCTACCACGTCAAACCATTACACCAACCGAATAATTGTGTCTATTGTTAGGAGACAAATAATTAGTGTCGTCCGTGAACTTTTTGGGTACACGAACTGGAAACACGAAAACTACACGAAATTAATCTGTGTGCCCAATCTAACACGAACACGACACGAAACACGAAATCATTAAACCCAAACACGGATTTTTTGTGTCTGTTATCGTGTTCCGTGTCAAAATGTCAGACCTACCCCCAATGTCAATATCATTACATGATTGACAACATGTCATTGAACATGTATAGATGCAATATGTTGATAATATATTATGATGAAGACAGAAAATGTTGTAATATTTAAATTACAGCAATACAGAGGAAAAAAATTACCACACTAAACCTAGAGGAATACATACATGACTTTGGGAGGTGAAACTGAAAGTTCAAATCCTTCGCGCCTCATATTCTCAATCAAGATGCCTGTGTTTCAAACTAACGATTAAAATTACATTGAACAAATTAATAAAAATCAACAAAGAAGAATCATGGAACATAAGTGAATGATCACCGAAAAAGCATACGAAGTTTTACTTAAACAAAGGAAATTTCACAGAACCAGTTCACAAAAATAAGTCAAAGTAAACTACACGGGAAGAGACACACACCCAATTGAAGCTCGCCCCTTCCTTGTACTTCATACGATTCAGACATTCCTGGAATTACATTTATAGCAAGGTTTGTTTCCACTTCTGCTGTAAGACGGTCGCCTATCTTTCCACTAGTCATCTGCACATTTTTTAGTTATTTACGTTACACGTTTCCATCTTATAACCAACATCAGCATAGAAAAATGATAGCCCGCTGTTAAATTGATATTAAACTATCGACAGAAAATCTGATCAAAGAAAGTAAAAGGGTATGGATGTAGGGGCATTAACGCAGACAAATCGCAACATTAAACTGGGACAAAGTCATCATGGTACCAACAAGCAAAGTAAACATTTGGATTTACCAAGGAATGTGCAAAGCAATATATCAGTAAACTTGATATCTTTAGTATCTGATGTAACAGCAGTTATGAGGAACTCAAAATATTCAGAATAACAATTTCACAGGATGACATATTTTGTTGAACAATTAGAAATTTACAGGAAAAAATGTTGTAATGATGTATCCACGTCTCATGTCAGAATACAATGGAATTTTTCCGCTATGAAAGCTATCATGATGGGTTGATGAGATGGAAGAGTAAGAAAACTATGGATGCAGTGATAACATATAATATCTGAATTCACCTTGACAAAGAAAAAACAATTAATTAAGGAAAAGGGAAAAAGTTCATCTAAATATTCCTTACATGGGTACCATCACGGCCTGCAAGTGGAGAATCATTCACACCAAAAGTCATAGATATTGTAGGTGGATCTAGCTCAACCGTTGGTAATGGTGTCATAACCTAGTAGATAGCAGCTAAAAAATTTAGCAATATGCATTTTGTACTTATCGTATAACTTGAAACATAACGCGTTATGTAACAAAGCACGAGAAATAAGCAGTTTTGCCTAATTATTTTTTGGAAAATAAAAGATAATTAAAGCTGATTTCTGAAGATGAATGTCACAAAATGAAAATAAAACTTTAGGGGCTCAATTGAACACTATTGAAATTGGTTCTTTTTCGGTCAATCTACCACTTTAGGGGCTGAAGATAACTTCAGTGTTATGAACAACGCTACGAAGATGCTGGAATGACGAATATAACACAATCACATGGTAGAAAAGGAATTCAAGAGTAAAAAAAAAGCAATATGGAAGATTGCTGACTAGTTCCTCGATATTGGACTATGCCATCCAGAAGCTTCAATTCGAACGAAACTAAAGTTAAATGTCTCATACTGATTGGTTGCCATGCTATGGTGTGCTCATTGGAGAGAAAGTTACCTTTCTGAAATGGAAAACGTAGAGAACTACAACATAACTGAAACTTCAATGTTGAGATGAGATGAAGTATGAACAAATGGGATACCTTGAAAAATAAAAAGATGGACACATGAAAACCACTAAGGTGGCATCAGTAAGGACAAAGATTTGTCTGACCGCATGATAAAAGTACAATACAAAATGTAATGCATAACTGACCAAACAAAAAGGTTGGTAGAAATTGGAAATGATAGAGGAAGATCTATAGATACAAATTAAGCAGCAGTGTGGTTCGAACAGAAATAGCATGGCGTAGACTGGAATGCAGAAAGACTTCACGACATAGGGCAAAAACATACTTTTAAGATTTAAGGTATTACTCTTTCCCAGAACAATCATGTATTATCAGAATGTGCTTAAAATAGGATACTTGAATTTTTTGTACAGAGCATTCTGATCTGTAAACATTGTGCAAGCATATTCAGCACTTTGGATTACAGATTGGCAGATTGCTCTTGAGTGAGAACCCAGAGCAGTAGGATTCTCAAAAAAAAGAATTTAGCATACGAATCTAAGGTTTGGTCACTTTTAGCTAAGTTAAGCTGACAATACAAAACAATCTACAGGATATTGAAAAAATATAACCCAGTAACATCTGCATCTTGAAGTTTATTTTTAGTTCGCCTGCAAACCAAATCATTATTAGGATGGAAATACTAAATAGTTCCATTTGCAGTATGAAATTCATGTTTGCTGTGTCCAGCTGATTTTAAGGAAAAAGAAGAAAGGAAACACACCTCGACATTTGCCACCGTGTGCCCTATAGTCGGGCTGGCTAATCCTGCAATTGACACTATATCACCAGCTCCTGCACTTTCAATCATGAGCATGCTTGTGCCCTTCTTTTTCATAAGTTTAGTGACCTACGCCATTTTTCTTTTTAGGTTAACATTCTGGGAGATACTTGACACTAATAATGTCTCACTTCATAATCATTTATCGGGATTCAGAAGATGCACACCTTTCCTTCTTCGACTTTTTGGACACCATCATCTGAGCTTCTGATAGCATGTAACTTGTCTCCAACATTAACGATTCCCGAAGATATGCGCCCCGTCAATATTCGTCCAAGATAAAAATCTCGTTCCATCATTGAGACCTGAACAAAAATTGTGCTAATTTCTTCCAATGTACAAACCAGAGCATTCTAACACTTAAACTACAGGAATAAATCAGAAATCTGGAAAAGCAGATCAGATCGCTTATGGGCTGTCAGTTCATCTATTGTGATCATAACAAACAGCTACTGAGCACTTCACTCCCGCAGGGAGTACACGGCTTTGTTTGGATTGGATTCTAAAGGTGATGATTCTTGTGAGAATCTGATTCTTACTAAAATAACTGGAATCTTGATTCCTATAAGAAGCTAAACATGTTTGGATGGAATAAATTCTTACTCATGATTCTAAATGTTAAATGACCAGTATGCCCTTATATTTAAATTTATATTGTTAGATTACTATTGTAAGATGTGGTATGAAAAAAAATTAAGGTAGAATATTATGTATCAATGTCAATGACAACATTATTATGTCTTTAATATTAGTTTCTAATATTAAAAAGTATCATAAAATATAATATATATGACATTTATCTAATAAATATCATAAAATATTAGTTTCTAATTAGAAATTTATTGAATAAAAATATTAAAATATGAGGGTATTATGATAAATACAACTGAGGGTAATATGGTAACTGTCATTCTAAAATTCAGATTTTTGCAAGAAGCTATAAAAATTCAGCTTCTTCATTCTATACACATTCCATTGTCAAAAATTCAGAGATTCTTACAGAATCTAGAAGCTGGTTTCTGTTTGGGAAGCCCAATTTGATTCTTGGCTTATTCTTGCTGGAATCCAGCCAAGAATCCCTATCCAAACTGTACCTAAGTTTGTTTTTATTTGTATGTTATTGCCACCCAAATTACAGATTGCTTATAGTGTGCGGTTTGGTTTCTGCTAGACCTGGGTAAAAGGTACAAAAAGAAAGGAAAAAGGAAGTATTGACTTTAAAATAAAAAAATACTGACCAGCATACGAAAAGGAGCACCAACATCTGCTGATGGTGCTGGGACATATTTTAGAATTGCATCTAACAAAGGTATCATGTTCTTTTCACCGTCAGCTGGACTTTTAGTGAACTTCAAGGATGCCCATCCTTCTTTAGCTGATGCATAAAGAACTGGAAAATCAAGCTGCTCCTCTGGAAATAAAAAGATAAAAAGAAGGCAAGCATCAGCTGAAATATTAACAGATTAAATACCAAAACAGAACGTAAGGATAGGTTGCAGACCTGTCGCACCATGGTTGGCAAAAAGATCAAACACCAAGCTCTCCACCTCATTGCATGTCTCCTCAGATACTACAGGACAAACATTTAATATATATATATAAAACTGAAAGATATGCAAGCTCAAAAATAATAACTGAACAAAGAATGTATTTCAACAGAAAAAAAGGAGTGCTGCACTACGGGCATACCACCAATTCAAAAGTCTAAGGAGATATGTCAAGGGTTCATGTAAATAATATCAAGACTAAGATATCCGAAATGTGTCAGGAAAGAGAACCATATGGAAGACAAGAAGAGAAATTACAAAATGGGGCACTAGAAATCTCTCTAAAAGGAGTACTACATCAACCTACCAAATGGATTATTTTTATAGCCTCGGGTGTGTATTAGTGGAAAATTAGCATAATCATATAATTAATGAGAAGTCTTAGACACTCCCTGTAAAAACTTATGTTTGCCATAAACACTGCTTTTATTTACAGAGACAAAAGAAAACGGGAAATACCTGAAGGACGATCAACCTTGTTCATGAGGAGAATTGGGCGCAACCCGTACTTCAAAGCCTTTGCAAGGACGAACTTCGTCTGCGCAAGGGGACCCTCCCCTGCATCAACCACCAGAACCGCACCTTCCACCATTCCAACCACCCGCTCTACCTACCCAAACAGCACAACCAAAATAACAAATTAAGCAAGTCAAATTAACTTACCAGAATAAGCATCTCTATGTAATATGAATAGCAAGCACAATTAGCAACAACTAACAACAATCCAACTGAAATTCTGTAAAAATGACCTTTTGAAGCTCAATCTCACCTCTCCACCGAAATCAGCGTGTCCAGGAGTATCAACCATGTTCAACTCGTGCTCCTTCCACGAAATCGACGTCACCTACAAAAACCCCACGAAAACCTCAAAATTCTCTGCAAAAGGGCCAAAAAATCCACAAAAACTCCTGATTCCTCGTCTCCGACCTTGGAAGCGATAGTGATCCCGCGCTCCCGCTCGAGGCTAATGGAATCGAGCGCCCTCTCGTGCGGGATATGGGCTCCGCACTGGCGGAGGAGGCGATCCATGAGCGTGGTCTTGCCGTGGTCTACGTGCGCGATGACGGCGACGTTGCGGAGGAGGCGGGGGTCGAGGGCGGTGCTCCCGGAGGCGGCCGAAGGGGAGGGGGCGGAGGAGGAGGAGAGGAAGCGGAGGGGAGGGGATGGGGAAGAGAAGGCCCTCCGGCCGCCGGAGTAGAGGCCGCGGAGGAGTGGAAAGACCATCGGCGGCGATGGAGGAGGGAAGTGGAAGTGGAAGTAGTGTTTGCCCTTGGGTTGGGGTTGTGGGGACGGGAGGGGGGTTTCGGGTCGCGGGTTGCGCACGTGGTGGTGGGGCGGATCCGAGATCCGCGAACCATTTCGGGCAATTTGTACTCGGTTTTTCCATTTGTCTGCAATTTGTCTTCTTCCCTCTCTTTTTAATTTTTTCGTAAGTAGTAAATTTTTTGTAAGCGGTAAAATCGATTTAATTGTTAAGGTGATTCCGCATTTTCCGCATCATCCGACTACAGACAAGGGTGAGCTTCAGTCCGGGACAGGACCAAAGACCGAACTTTTCGGAAGATCAGACCGAATAAATTCGGTTCGGTCCAAAACCTGGATTTAACCCTTAAAATTTTGGTCTTTGACCGAACCGAATTCCCATGGTCTCCCGGACCGAAGACCGGACCGAAAAAGATCGATCTGGACACCCAAACCGAATTTTGCTCACCCCTAACTACAAATTGTGATGGAAAAATAATCGTGAGATGAGTAGTCAAGCAATGATATGGTTGTTCGAGTTGAAGCTCTAAAGGAACGACTTTAATTGTGATTTTGTTTTCTTTAATTTCATTTTAGGTTGTGCTTATATTTCTTGTATGAATGCATATTTATGGTTATCCAAAAATAAATAAAATTGACCAATGAGAATACACGTGTTGTGCGCGTCATATTTGTTCTTTCATTTCTTCGCCAAATTGATTAATATGTTGTAACTCCTTGATTACTAGTGTATTAAAGACTTCACAATTTTGGTTGCTGTTTATCGTGTTTTTGTGTGTGTTTTGGATTCTCTTATTTGTCCATAGCATTGGTAGTTGTTTGATTTATTTATTTTGGCCGATCCTTGTTCACATGTTAATTGTAACTTTGAGCAAGTTGAATAGCAATTGTTGTCTGAAGCTGTGAAGAACTTATGAAGTTTGTTATCAGTTGTTAGAAACGTTTATAATAATTTAACTACCTCGAAACTATTGAAGAGACTATCACTTTTAATTCACTCACATCGTTCCCTCCTTAGTTCTAGAGTTGGAACGAACAATCTAGTGTGTGGAAAATGATACAAATTCAACATCAGGCAAAAAGTTTAAGTGTCCATGCTTCGTATATAACATTTCTTCGTATAAAAGTGAAGTGAAAATGAAGCATATCCTTATTTATTGTCAATTTGAACTTCATCGTATTTCTTTTAAAGAAGAAATCTCTCTTTGCAAGTTCAAAGATTGATTAACTACACGACTTAATGACAAAACCAATTATAATGTTTACTTGGAATATATTTCACACCACATAACTCACAAGTTAGATTTACAAAACGCGATCATTAGTTCATTACGGAATTATCAGTTTGTGTTAATTTAAAGCGAATATATCCCATATTCCAACACCAACCGATACTAATCTTCTGTCTAGGACATCATCAGGGCATTAGTGTTTCCGAGGACAAAATACATGACGTCATCTTGAAGACGGCATCTGAGGGCTCTCCAAAATGGACCAATCTCAAATAGTCCATAGATCGGATAAGCCCATCCAGAATCAAACTAGTCTAGAAGAACTGACCGGTCCACATAAAAAAACAAACCCGACCCCAAATGCCCATGCTCTTGCCATTTAATTACGAGTAAACCGAACTTTCAACATCGACGCAAACAGCGATTGAAAAGGGTAAACTCGTCACTTAAACAAACCCACCCCTTCCTCCCGCCTTCCTTGTGCACGTAGTCCAATAAAAAACCTTGAGTCGAGGATTTGGTTTCTTCGTTCAAATTCGCATCGCAATTGAATAAAATCGTTTCAATTATTTAACTTAATTCCTTACGTAGTCACACCCAAACCATAACTATTACTACTCCAATACCGCTACTATCTTCTCACAAACATAGAAAGAGAGAATACGAGAAAGCCACTATTCACCATGGTCGATTCGAGAATTCCAGCCTTATCAAGGCCACAGACGTCGTCGCAGTCGCAGCAAGAGCTCCCTCTAAACCAAAACGACATGGAACTCTTTGAGCTTCTTAAAGATGCCACGTTTGACAACACTACTAGTACTGCCACCACGATGAGTAATTCTGTAAGTCGTAGGGTGAAGACGCATAATTACCGAGGGGTGCGACAACGACCGTGGGGAAAGTTTGCAGCCGAAATACGTGATTCTTCGCGTAAAGGAGCACGGCTGTGGCTTGGGACCTTTGGGACGGCTGAGGAGGCTGCAATGGCATATGATCGTGCCGCATTTCGAATGCGAGGGGCCAAGGCATTGTTGAATTTTCCGGCAGAGGTTGTCATGGCTAGAGAGGCGACAAGTAGTGGAAGCCGAGATGAGGAGTCGACTGCGAAAAAGAGGAAAAGCAACGAGGGTGTGGTTGAGCTGAATGACTTGGGACAAGATTATCTCGAGAGATTGTTGGCAGATTCTGAAGTAATGGAAGGTTGTGGTGCTAAGATACAATTTAACAACCTTCCATAGTTTCGTAAGTTGTGGATTAGTTTATGATTAGTATGATAATGAAACTGTGCCTTGTGTGTTTTTTTCGTTAATTGATTCCACAAACATGTTCGTTAATTTGGCCTTTTGTTTATTGCATGTCATGATTCCGCTCGCATTTGTTGAGATGTAACAGGCAATGAAATAACTGTTCGTATTCCCTTTGTTGACGTGTTTCGACGTTGTGAATTATTTGAAATCCAAAATATAGAAGTAAAAGAATTTGTCGAACAGATTTCAATTACGTATATATTATGTAAAATAACTATCTCCGTTTGCACACCGTTCCGTTGTAGTCTAGTTGGTTAGGATACTCGGCTCTCACCCGAGAGACCCGGGTTCGATTCCCGGCAACGGAAATTATTTTGCGCCTTTTGTTTATATTCTGGAAATATTGCATTATCAGTTTTTTAAAAATTGCTCATCCTCCCTGGCACAGTGGCATTTGGTTGCTGAAATGGTCCCAAAAGAAAAAGGTAAGGCTTAACAGGGAAGCAATGACAAAAAAGAACATGATGGTACTAATCTCATTACCTTTGAATTCGACCTTCGGGTAAAAGCGTGTTGTTTCGATCCAAAAACAGAAGCTTTAAGTTTGCATTCATGGCTGTAAATTATAATAGTCGATGTCTCACAAGGAAAATATTAAACGGATGCTAACGGTAGAAGGTGCATGAGCGCTGTACCTTTTTAATAACAAACCATAGTTAGGCCGTCCGTGTAGACGTGTTACAACAGCCAACAGAAAGCACAGCCGAAGATAAGCTTTCTGCCTAATCACGTGGGCCCAGGGGCCAACTTGCTCCCTGCGCTGACGGCAGCCACTCAGCTTCCGGCCCCGGCTGCGACTGGTCTTCGGACAGCCACGCTATTGGTGGGCCCTCGGCCCGTGAGCTTTCGGAGATCTATCGTCTTGTTGGGATCAAGGATGAAGCCTGTGAGCTGGAGGTGAGGGAGGCAGCTCGCCAGGAGAAGGTAGAGGAGAGGATCTGTCACTTTGAAACGTATGACACACTCCAACTAGTTACCTCAGTGGATACGACCGAAACTTAAGCTACGAGCAGGATCTACTACTATTTGATTACCATGCTCTATGTTATATTCTGTTGTTTTATGACTTGCAAAGGCTAGGGTTCCCGTAAAGGGAACAAAATTTGTAAAATCTTATTGGGGTGTTGTGGTTCATGGTATCTCGATCTTATTTTATTTAATTCAAGCACTAATTACTCAAAAACAAGCATGTGCTTTAAATATTTTTGAAATTTAAGCAGAAAATATATTGAATTGCTAAATATCGTCGGAAAACTACTTAAATTGTCCGTATGAATGACTATTTTGTCATTTTATCATTTCTACTTATATATCTCTTCATTTCCTCTCATAATCATAAAAAACAATATCTTAGAGCCTAAAAAGAGTCAACAGACATCTCGGTGCACTCCAATCTCGTAAAATGTCTCATTTATTTCAATTTTTTTTTTAAAACCAATTTTTGGGGCGACGCAGGGACGCCAGGGACGAAAAAAGTTTTTGGTGGGCTTACTTCACCGGATCTAGACGTTTCGCTTGACATTTTCGTGATGTTGGTACTGGTAAAGTGAAAAAAACTTAGACAGAAGTCTTAGTTTAAGAGACGGGACGAAATGAGTATTAAATGGATTGTGAATGTCAAAATGGTAATGTTAGAAATGGTGCGGGAAGGAGAAAGAAGAATGAATGTATGTATATATTTTTTTTCTTGTATTTTGTTACATATATGAGAGTGATACTATACATTAGTTTATATCCATTATACATTTATTTCCATGCTTCGAATGTCCAAACGTTACCTCTGATGGAGAGCTTTCCAACGGTAAGTTTCTTTAACACGCCCCTTCAAGTTGGGTCTGGAAAGGATTGACAAATTCTAACTTGAAGAGGAGATTGGAAAACGTTTTGCGATCAAGTGTTTTGGTGAAGATGTCTGCAAGTTGTTCTTTGCTTGAGACATAGGGAACTTCAATTTGTTTTGACTGTATTTTCTCCTTGATGAAATGACAGTCAACTTCTATATGCTTGGTCCTTTCGTGGAAGACATGATTTGTGACAATGTGTCGTGTTGCATTATTATCACATAACATCTTCATAGCCTTTTGAGTTGTGATATTCATGTCTTTGAGAAGTTGACTGAGCCAGATTAATTCGCTGGTGGTGGATGTCATCCCTCGATATTCTGCTTCTGCACTTGATCGTGCGATGACATTTTGTTTCTTACTTCGCCATGTTACCAAGTTGCCTCCTACAAATGTGCAAAAACCAGTAGTTGATTTCCGATCATGACTCACAACCCAGTCTGCATTAGAACAACTAATTATTGAGTTAGAGTTATTAGGTTTCATCCAGAGTCGTTGTCCAGGGGTTCCTTTAAGATAGCATAAGATTCTGTTTACCAAATCTAAGTGGTGAGTGTGAGGTGCATGCATGAACTGACTTATTAGACTAACAACATAAGTGATGTCGGGTTGAGTGACAGTGAGATAGATGTGTTTTCCCACTAATTTTTGGAATTGTCCAATATTGGTTAGAGGGGTGTCATTTGTTGGTCCTATTTTCTTGTTAATTTCTATTGGTGTAGTCGTGGGTTTTAATCCTAGTTTTCCAGTTTCTTTGAGTAGATCTATGATGTATTTTCGTTGGGAAAGGAACATACCTTTCTTGGATTGTGCAATTTCTATTCCTAAAAATATTTCATAAATCCTAAGTCTTTTATGTCAAACTTTGAGTTTAGATATTCTTTAACTAAGGTAATTTTGTGATTATTATTTCCGGTTATAATAATATCATCAACATAGATGAGCACAATGTTGGTGGTATTATGACTACGTTTTGTAAACATGGATGTATCAACAGAACTTTTAATGAATTCATAACTAATAAGAGAGAGACTAAGTTTGACATACCACGTTCGATGTGATTGTTTTAGTCCATATATAGACTTATGAAGTTTGCATACCTGGTTTGGATGTGTGATGTAGCCTGGTGGTGGACTGACGATTTAAGTAGTTTTCCGACGACGAATAGAAGTTCCCAAAATATACCCTCACCGTATTAGTCCCCCCCCCCCCCCCCCCCCCCCCCCCCCCCCCCGCCACGGTGGTTTAGTGGATATTTAGTTCCAAATGAAATAAAAGAAAGCACAGCTTAATTGCATAGGAAATAGTTTTTTTCTGAATACCTTACTACGTGTTGGTCAATTGGTGACATTATTAACAGGAAATAACCAAAAAGACTTCTTGAGAATTTAGTATTAACTTATTGTGTGAATTGAAGCTTCCAATGTTTCGAAGATCGTGCGTATTATGAATGTAATGACGATTAGAATTTGTTTCCGAACGCATTTGAGAAATAAAAGGTTGACATATTCATTATGCTTTTTACGAATCAGAGACAATTCCAACCTAACAAGCTAGAGATGCACCCCCTATGGCCCTATCACAGGGTTGATGACAAGACACGTCAAACCTACACTAGTGCAGAAAAGTCCATATACGTCGGATATACAGGGGTATAGACGTCGGATTTCGACGGTCCAAGTACCCGACGTCTATTTGCCCGTCGTCTATTCCTTATTGTATAGACGTCGGCTATATATGACCGACGTCTATACAGTGTATAAACGTCGGCTATATACGACCGACGTCTATTATATGTTAATTAACAAAAAATACATTGGAACGTATATCGGGCATTCTGCACTCACATTAATCAAGCCCAAGCTGCCCAAGTGCCCCAAGTGCCAATCTTTTGACAAATAACCACGAATATCAAGCTCATCATAAACAGGTGCTCCAAGTCGTTCGCGTTCAGAAGTAAAGGAGTGGTGGAGTACATCAACCACACTAACAAAAATAAATTCTCCGATGTGGGACTAAAGTATTACACCCAATAGACGTCGGATATTTATATTGACCGACATCTATTCATACAGCATGACCTATAGACGTCGGTCATGCTATACATCCGACGTCTATACATTGAAATAACAATAATTAATAAAAAATACGCCCTATAGACGTCGGCTACCATATACAACCGACGTCTATACATGAGTTAATAGTAAAAAAAAGACGTTGCAACCATTTGAAGCCCAAGTGCCCCAAGTGCCAATCTTTTGACCATTAAATATATATATGTATCTCACTTGCATTTTGTAATGTGGTACCAAACTACCATTTAGAAGTAAAGGAGTAGTTGAGTACTTCAACTCCACCAATAAAAAACTTTCTCCAATGTGGGACTAAACATGTCACCATACACACACATGTGTACAACACACATGTGATAGTTATAATGATGTAACTATTATTACACAAAATAATCCCCATAAATTATTACACAAAATAAATCCCAAAAAATTACGTTATTTCTTATACAAAATAAATCCCAAAAAATGTGTTAATTCTTACACGAAATAAATCCCAAAAAAATGTGTTATTTCTGATACAAAATAATCCACATAAATTCTTATACGAAATAAATCCAAAAAAATAAAAAAAAATATTTTCTTCTTTTAGGAGGTATAGACGTCGGTTATACTAAACAACCGACGTTTATACAAACCTATAGACGTCGGATGTCCAAACATCCGACGTCTATACCAATAGACGTCAGATGTTTTTATATCCGACGTCTATTTGGTGACGTCTATTGAGCATTCTGCACTAGTGCTAATCGAGCTGCGAACCAGCTCGACTCAAGGAAATTCAAAAAAACATTTCAAGCTTGTTAAATAAACAAACCGTTCGCAAACTAAACCATCTGAGTTCGAACGAATCATGCTTGTTTATAATCCTGGTTGACACTTACCTCTTACGTAGAGTTAGAAAGTGAGTTTGAACCCTACCAATGTAAAATAATATGGTATCTTTACTCCTGCTCTTCCCCGAGCTTTGTCTGTAGAATGAATCCACAATCTACCATTAATAGCTAAAATCTTAACACCCACTACTTCACTCTAAGTACGTAACATAACCTAAATACAGACGATATCACATCCAAACCCACCATCACATCGGCAGTAATGAATATTATCGAACCACTTCGGCTCCTTGATAAAGGGGTGTGCGGTTAAATCGTTGTTGACTGTCTGTTAGTCAACCATAACGTCAACCTAATGACTTCCTACCTAGGATTGTCAACTTTAGCTTGGTTCGATAGTTCGATTCTAGTTTAACTTGAAAATTAAAGATCTTGATGAAAAATCAAAAAGTCTTCAAACTTCGTTCGATAAACGAATCGGTCGAACTCGAAAAATTATTTTTTATTATCTAATTCATGATTATTTTTTTATATTTATTAATAACATAAGATAATACCTATGATTCAAAAGTTTACTTAACTCACGCTACACCTCTGTAGTTAACTGTAATAACCTAATCTAAAACATCTTAATTAACTAAACCTAAACTTAATTAACTCTAATTAATCATGCATGAAGAGCAGGAGGTGTTGGAAGGAGAGAGAGAGAGAGAGTTGGTTGGTTGTGATTGGAAGGGTTTTAGGTGAATGGTGATTGGAGGAGATGGAGGTGATGAATGTATATATATAGTTAAGATAGGATTTTGTTAAAACGTTTCTTCATCATTTGCATCTAACAGAGAGTGAGAGAGAGAGACTTTCGGAGCAAAAGAAGAAGTAAAGAAGAGGAAGAAGAAGAAGAAGAAGGGAAGAAGAAGAGAAGGGGTGTTGAAGGGAGCTCGGGAGGCTTCTTCAACCATCGAAAAAGGTATGTCAAATCTTCATTATAACTCACTTGTGCTTTGTGAGTGTTGGGGATCGACGTTGGTGTCGAATTCCCCGTCGGAATTCAACCAATTCAGAGGTTGAAGACGACGATCGGTCGACCGGTGCCTGTGGGCAGTCGACCGATCCTATTATTATATTGATGTTTACCCGCGAACGGTCGAACGATGTCTTAGGACGGTCGACCGTTATGCCAGATTTGTGCGGGAAAAAGGGGATATGCTGTTATCGGTCGAACGGGACCACTTAGCCGGTCGACCGAATAACGATGAGAATGGGTCGGTTGGGGATTTTGACTTATTAAACGGTCGAACGTCCTTTACCTTGTTCGACCGATCCATTCGATGCTAAGTCGGTTGGGAGCTTTGACCATCAAAACGGTCGACCGCTCTTTAACTCTCGGTCGACCGACTGAGCATTTAATTATGCGGTAGAGTGCTTGTGTTGTTTCGGTCGAACTGTATTTCAGTTCCGGTCGACCGAACGAGACTTGGGCAAAATATTGAAAGTCCTGTTATCGGTCGAACGGCCCCCTTGGTTCGACCGGTCGGATATATATATATTATATAAAATTGTATAGCGTAGACCATCCAAACGGTCGACCGCTAGATGACTTTTGTTCGACCGATTGGTCGGTAATTCGGTTGGCGTGGTTCAACCGGTAGACTTGTTTGTACAGTACTGTGTACTGTGTGGGGGACCGGTCGACCGGTGTGCTTGTAGCGGTCGACCGATCTGCCGCAGGTTGGTGGATTTATCCACACGCGATCCGTCGATGTCAGGTCGACTACCGGCTCCGAGGCGACGGTTGATTACCGGCTTTGAGAGCTACGGATTTCACCTTCGACGAAGGCGTATTATTGTACTACCATTTTCCTCTCTTACCGAGCGGGGTGTGAGGGATGTGTACCGTAAACCTTGGGCAGTTTGCGAGGGTTTAGCGGTAGGCCGAGGATGTTCCGGCAGGGTGCGCGTTAGGCGACTCTTGGGGGAGCAGTGGCTGTCGTCTGACCCGAGTTGTGTATTCGGCGGGCTGACTCGCTCCTTGGGTGCGGCGTGTACCGGGGGTTCCTTCCTGCACTTTTTGGGGAGCAGTGGTGTCGACTGACCCTTGTGAGGCAGCGGTGGACTGACTTGACCCTAGTGGCAGGAGTGGTTCAGTGCCGCGGAGGCGGTGAGGGCATTATTGTAGGCCCGAGGCGGATGATCATGTGCATAGCATTGCATTGTCTTTAATTCCTTTTTGTATTTTAGGAGGTGTGGTATACGGGGTTCCTGCAGGGAACTCAGGCATGTTTGTTGTTTGCATTTCAGGTAGCGAGCAGGGTTAGAGTTTGAGGTGGTGACCGAGGACGGTGCCCCCCGAGATCAGATCCTGTAGTTGTCAGTCTCTTCCTTTTGAGGTGATTACATGTTGTATAGCTTTTGTCGTAATCACAGTCAGTTTGTATATTTGACTTCCACGTGGATCATATTTATATTATATATGTTGGTTTGTTTCCCGTGACGTGCCCAGTGTTGACCGTTGACGGTCTTTATTATTGTTTAAATTTTCCGCTGTTTTCGGGTACGTTACAATTTGGTATCAGAGCGTTGATCTCGGCGTACTTGTCCAAAAAAACCACCTTTGAGTTAGGAGTTAGGTCTAGAGGATCATGCATGCACAGATTATATTGATATTGTCTTGTTTCCTATGGCAGATGCCTCCTAGACGGGAGAAGGCAGTTGCCCATACTCGCGGTGAGAGTGAGACTGCGAGGGATGAGGCTTGGGAGGATGAGCGTCGGACGTTGTTCGATACGGTCGGACGTCTGACAGAGATGCTACAGCAGCAGACGGCACAGACTGGGCAGACGGGGACTGGCGCTATGCATGACCGGTTTATGCGCCAGCATCCGCCTACCTTTCTGGGGCAGTACGACGCAGAGGCTGCGGAGGAGTGGATCTTCACTATGCAGAAGATCTTCAGTGCTATTGGTTGTCCTCCAGAGGCGAGAGTGGGCCTGGCTACTTATGTGTTGGGCGGTGCTGCGTCCAACTGGTGGAGGTCCACATCTGCAGTAGTGTTTGCGGACAGAGATGATATAGCCTGGGAGGAGTTCGTTGGCGAGTTCAACGAGCAGTATTTTCCGCAGCATGTCCAGGACGAGAAGAGGGAGGAGTTTCTGAGTCTTCAGCAGGGAGACATGACCTTGGCAGGCTACATCGGGAAGTTCAACGCCCTAGAGCGTTACTGTCCCGAGATGTATATCACACAGGAGCAGAGAGCAGGGAAGTTCGTCCGAGGGCTCCGGAAGCAGTTGAGGACGAAGGTGCTGACACACATGCCGAGCACATTAGCTGATGCGGTGAAGAGTGCTACTGTTCTTGATCGTGACTACAGGGAGAACTACCAGGATGAGAGGAGGCCATCAGGTAGGTTCTCTGGGAGGGCAGACTGGAGGGAATCCGGGCAAGAGGCCCCGATACGAGGGAGCAGGAGTTGCAGTACCACGACCAGAGCCTTGTGGTACTTGTGGGAGGTTTCACTCCGGGCCGTGTTTCACCCCCGGAGCATGTCATGGGTGTGGCCAGCTGGGCCACTTTATTAGGAGCTGTCCGAGCCGAGGAGCTGGGCCGAGCAGACCACCGGGTTTACCCGCACCAGGCAGAGGAGGAGGCGGAGGTAGACCACCTTTCAGACCACAGCAGGGGCAGCGCACAGGCAGAGTTTTCACCATCCAGGCAGAGGAGGCTCGGGATGGAGGCGTTGTCGTGGAAGGTACACTTCTTGTCGCAGGTTCAGTAGCTAGGGTGTTATTTGATTGTGGCGCGACACACTCGTTTATCTCAGAGCGATTTGCGGGAGTGTTGGGCTGTACCCTTGCGATGTTGACTGCAACGTTGGAGGTCAGCACACCCCTGGGTCTGGTGGGCACTGTGGGGAGATTTGTCCCCGGCGCCACGGTTGTTTCGGGAGATCAGGAGTTTCCGGCAGACCTGGTCTTGCTACCGATGGAGGACTTTGATGTCATACTTGGGATGGATTGGCTGTCCCAATATGATGTTCGAGTCTTGTGCCGTGAGAAGAAGATTTTGATCCCGAGGAAGGGTTTGCCTGATATTATGATTAGAGGGATCAAAAGCAGAGGGGGTCGCATCATTGTATCTGCTGTGAGAGCTCAGAGACTGTTGCAGCAGGGTTGTGCAGCATTTCTGGCGACACTTGTGGTTGCGGAGGCAGAGTCTCAGAGGCTAGAGGACATTGAGGTGGTGCAGGAGTTCGCGGATGTTTTTCCAGCGGAGATTCCAGGTTTACCACCACACCGGGAGTTGGAGTTCGGCATTGAGTTGGTAGCTGGCACTACACCACAGTCGAATGCTCCATACCGGATGGCACCTGCTGAGTTGACAGAGTTGAAGAAGCAGTTGCAGGAGTTGATGGACTCTGGATTTATCAGACCGAGTGTCTCGCCTTGGGGTGCACCAGTTTTGTTTGTGAAGAAGAAGGACGGATCCTTGAGGATGTGCATAGACTACAGGATGCTGAACCAGGTGACAGTGAAGAATAGGTATCCCTTACCTAGGATCGAGGACCTCTTTGACCAGCTGCAGTCAGCGAAGGTTTTCTCGAAGATTGACCTGCGTTCAGGATATCACCAGTTGAGGATTCGAGATGAGGACATCCAGAAGACAGCCTTCAGGACGAGATATGGACACTATGAGTTCTTGGTGATGCCATTTGGATTGACGAATGCTCTGGCAGCATTCATGGATCTGATGCACCGGACATTCAGGCAGTATATTGATATATTTGTGATTGTCTTCGTGGATGACATTTTGATCTATTCACCAGATGTGGAGCAGCACAGAGAGCATCTGAGGATTGTACTCAGCATCTTGAGGGCTCAGCAGTTATATGCTAAGTTCTCAAAGTGCGAGTTTTGGTTGGCCAGAGTGGCATTCCTCGGACACATTGTATCGGCAGAGGGGATATCAGTGGATCCGGCGAAGGTGGAGGCAGTGACACAGTGGAGGACCCCTACGAGCGTGACGGAGATTAGGAGCTTTGTTGGACTGGCGGGTTATTACCGTCGCTTCATCAAAGACTTCTCGAGATTGGCAGCACCACTGACGGCTCTGACGCAGAAGGGAGTCACTTTTGTTTGGTCACAGAAGTGCGAGGACAGCTTTCAGGAGCTGAAGAGACTGTTGACCACAGCACCAGTTTTATCATTGCCGAGTGGCACGGGTGGATTCGTGATTTATAGCGACGCTTCAGGTGTTGGCTTAGGATGTGTACTTATGCAGCACGGGAGGGTGATCGCGTACGCATCCAGACAGCTGAAGGTCCATGAGAGGAATTACCCGACACATGATTTGGAGTTAGCAGCAGTGGTTCACGCACTGAAGACCTGGAGACACTATCTTTATGGCGAGCAGTTCGAGGTGTTTACAGATCATCAGAGTCTGAAGTACCTATTTTCGCAGAAGGAGCTGAACATGAGGCAGCGCAGATGGCTTGAGTTCATTAAGGACTATGACTTCACTATCTCTTACCATCCGGGGAAGGCGAACACAGTTGCAGATGCTTTGAGCCGGAAGGTGGAGGTATCAGTAGCAGGCCTATGCATTCAGGAGTGGAGACTGCTAGAGTCCTTGGCAGAGTGGAGGCCATTTGCTGATAGCTCTGAGGGCGCAGTGATTGCCGGATTGAGAGTAGAGTCTCAGACAGTATCAGCAGTGATTCATGCTCAGACTACAGATGAGGAGTTGAGCAGTTTGTTACAGTTAGCTGCCAGAGATGGGTCAGACTTCAGAGTTGGAGTGGATGGAGGTCTGAGATTCAGAGACCGTATCTGGGTGCCGAAGACAGAGGACCTGAGACATGACATCATGGAGGAGGCACACAGATCGAGATATTCCATTCATCCAGGGAGCACCAAGATGTACAAAGACCTGCAGCGGAACTTCTGGTGGCGAGGTATGAAGAAGGACGTTGCAGACTTTGTGTCAAGGTGTTTGGTCTGTCAGCAGGTGAAGATCGAACATCAGAGACCAGCAGGGCAGATGCAGAGGATTGAGTTGCCCGAGTGGAAGTGGGAGCACGTGACGATGGATTTTGTTACGGGGCTACCGAAGACACGGAGATTCCACGATGCGATTTGGGTTATAGTCGATCGACTGACCAAGTCGGCGCATTTCTTAGCTATTAAGACCACTCTTGCTCTGGAGGGTCTAGCTAAGTTATATATTGAGGAGATTGTCAGACTTCATGGCGTACCAGTCAGTATCATTTCAGACAGAGATCCCAGATTCACTTCGAGATTTTGGGAGAGTCTACACAGAGCACTGGGGACACGTCTGAAGTTTAGCACAACTTTCCACCCACAGACTGATGGCCAGTCAGAGCGGACGATACAGACATTGGAGGACATGCTGAGAGCGTGTACACTGGACTGGGCCGGGCATTGGGATGAGCACTTGCCGTTGATAGAGTTCGCCTACAACAACAGCTACCATTCGAGTATTGGGATGGCACCCTATGAGGCATTATACGGGAGACCGTGTAGATCGCCGGTATGCTGGAGTGATGTGGGCGAGAGACAGCTAGTTGGACCTGACATTATCCAGGTGTATTCAGAGAAGGTCGACGTGATTCGGAGACGACTACCTACGGCGCAGAGCAGGCAGAAGAGTTATGCTGATACGCGGAGGCGTGAGCTGACTTTTGATGTAGGAGATCATGTCTTCCTGAAGATCTCACCTTCCAGAGGTGTGATGAGATTCGGGAAGAAGGGGAAGCTGAGTCCGAGATATGTTGGACCTTTTGAGATATTGGATCGGGTCGGTGAGGTGGCATATAGGATTGCACTACCACCACAGTTTGCAGGACTTCACAACGTCTTCCATGTTTCTATGTTGAGGAAGTACGTGGCCGATCCAGCTCATGTGATAGAGATATCAGTACCGCAGATCCAGCAGGATTTGTCATTAGATGAGAGACCAGTTGAGATTGTGGATCAGATGGTACATCAGCTCAGGAGGAGAGCGATTCCTATGGTGAAGGTCAGGTGGCAGCATCACACTGTCAGAGAGGCTACCTGGGAGATTGAGGAGGATGTTAGGAAGCAGTATCCAGAGTTGTTTCGGTAAGTCTGTTGTTTTGAATTTCGCGGACGAAATTCTTTTAAGGAGGGTAGATTGTAATAACCTAATCTAAAACATCTTAATTAACTAAACCTAAACTTAATTAACTCTAATTAATCATGCATGAAGAGCAGGAGGTGTTGGAAGGAGAGAGAGAGAGAGAGTTGGTTGGTTGTGATTGGAAGGGTTTTAGGTGAATGGTGATTGGAGGAGATGGAGGTGATGAATGTATATATATAGTTAAGATAGGATTTTGTTAAAACGTTTCTTCATCATTTGCATCTAACAGAGAGTGAGAGAGAGAGACTTTCGGAGCAAAAGAAGAAGTAAAGAAGAGGAAGAAGAAGAAGAAGAAGGGAAGAAGAAGAGAAGGGGTGTTGAAGGGAGCTCGGGAGGCTTCTTCAACCATCGAAAAAGGTATGCCAAATCTTCATTATAACTCACTTGTGCTTTGTGAGTGTTGGGGATCGACGTTGGTGTCGAATTCCCCGTCGGAATTCAACCAATTCAGAGGTTGAAGACGACGATCGGTCGACCGGTGCCTGTGGGCAGTCGACCGATCCTATTATTATATTGATGTTTACCCGCGAACGGTCGAACGATGTCTTAGGACGGTCGACCGTTATGCCAGATTTGTGCGGGAAAAAGGGGATATGCTGTTATCGGTCGAACGGGACCACTTAGCCGGTCGACCGAATAACGATGAGAATGGGTCGGTTGGGGATTTTGACTTATTAAACGGTCGAACGTCCTTTACCTTGTTCGACCGATCCATTCGATGCTAAGTCGGTTGGGAGCTTTGACCATCAAAACGGTCGACCGCTCTTTAACTCTCGGTCGACCGACTGAGCATTTAATTATGCGGTAGAGTGCTTGTGTTGTTTCGGTCGAACTGTATTTCAGTTCCGGTCGACCGAACGAGACTTGGGCAAAATATTGAAAGTCCTGTTATCGGTCGAACGGCCCCCTTGGTTCGACCGGTCGGATATATATATATTATATAAAATTGTATAGCGTAGACCATCCAAACGGTCGACCGCTAGATGACTTTTGTTCGACCGATTGGTCGGTAATTCGGTTGGCGTGGTTCAACCGGTAGACTTGTTTGTACAGTACTGTGTACTGTGTGGGGGACCGGTCGACCGGTGTGCTTGTAGCGGTCGACCGATCTGCCGCAGGTTGGTGGATTTATCCACACGCGATCCGTCGATGTCAGGTCGACTACCGGCTCCGAGGCGACGGTTGATTACCGGCTTTGAGAGCTACGGATTTCACCTTCGACGAAGGCGGATTATTGTACTACCATTTTCCTCTCTTACCGAGCGGGGTGTGAGGGATGTGTACCGTAAACCTTAGGCAGTTTGCGAGGGTTTAGCGGTAGGCCGAGGATGTTCCGGCAGGGTGCGCGTTAGGCGACTCTTGGGGGAGCAGTGGCTGTCGTCTGACCCGAGTTGTGTATTCGGCGGGCTGACTCGCTCCTTGGGTGCGGCGTGGACCGGGGGTTCCTTCCTGCACTTTTTGGGGAGCAGTGGTGTCGACTGACCCTTGTGAGGCAGCGGTGGACTGACTTGACCCTAGTGGCAGGAGTGGTTCAGTGCCGCGGAGGCGGTGAGGGCATTATTGTGGGCCCGAGGCGGATGATCATGTGCATAGCATTGCATTGTCTTTAATTCCTTTTTGTATTTTAGGAGGTGTGGTATACGGGGTTCCTGCAGGGAACTCAGGCATGTTTGTTGTTTGCATTTCAGGTAGCGAGCAGGGTTAGAGTTTGAGGTGGTGACCGAGGACGGTGCCCCCCGAGATCAGATCCTGTAGTTGTCAGTCTCTTCCTTTTGAGGTGATTACATGTTGTATAGCTTTTGTTGTAATCACAGTCAGTTTGTATATTTGACTTCCACGTGGATCATATTTATATTATATATGTTGGTTTGTTTCCCGTGACGTGCCCAGTGTTGACCGTTGACGGTCTTTATTATTGTTTAAATTTTCCGCTGTTTTCGGGTACGTTACATTAACAATCACCCCGTAAGTCCATATTTAAGTAATTAACCACGTCCCAACCTTACCTCCAACTTAACCTGAGTATAAAAACCCCAAAACACACACACTCTCTCCCCTCACTCCAAAGTCCAAACCCATCATCAATGGCGGACCGAATCCACCCCTCAACCAAACCCCCAACAATCCCTCCCACATCCAAACCCCAGCCGACCATCCGCCACCCTTACCGTCGTCCCCAACCGCCTCGCCGGCGCCGGCGTTCAACTCGTAGCCTCTGCTGCTCCTTCTTCCTCTGGCTCACCCTCCTCCTCATCGCCCTCCTCTTCCTCGCCGCCATCGCCGCCGGCGTCTTCTACCTCCTCTACCATCCCCACCCTCCCACCTTCTCCCTCACCTCCCTCCGCGTCTCCAATCTCTCCCTCTCCTCTCACCGCCTCCACTCCCTCTTCCTCCTCTCCGTCTCCGCCCGCAACCCCAACCGGAAGCTCTCCTTCCACTTCGACCCCATCCACATCTCCATCTCCGGCCTTGCCGAGGGGGACGTCCCGGGGTTCGAGATGGGGCCGGGGAATGTGACGGTGGTGAGGGGGGTGGTGGAGGGGGAGGGGAGGGAGGTAGGGGAGGAGGAGGAGAGGAATCTGAGGAGAAAGGGGGGGATGGAGGTGGAGGTCGGGATGGAGACGAGAGTTGGGGTTAGGGTTGGAGGGATGAGGACGAAGAAGGTCGGGATTAGGGTTGGGTGTGATGGGGTTAGGGTTTCGGCGCCGAAGGGGAAGAAGCCGGTGACGGACGGCGGGAGTTGTAAGGTGAAGATCAGAGTTAAGATCTGGAAGTGGTATTTTTAGTCGTCAAAATGGAGGAGATTAAGATAATTGAGATAACTATTAGAGGTTCGTGTGGAGATAATGGAGGTGTTATCAAGTTCATTGAATTCGGTTTTGTGGTGATGTTTATTTTTTTCCTTTCACTATCAAGCTAACTGGATTATGGAATTGTTGTTAGTTTTTTTTTTGTGGAGTAATTGAATTGTTGTTGGAGTTATTGTCTAATATAATGTTGTTTAGCTTGCTTGTTGGTGTCTTTTCTTATAATTAATAATATTAATTTTATTTTTATTTATTCAAATGGGTTACATAACCATATCTCATGTTATTTCATCGTACTTAATTAGACGTTACGTGCTGCGGAAATTTGTGTTGAATTTGCGTTCCACTCCCATCCGATGTGGATCTTATGTGCTTGCTTGTAGGTGTCGGTGGTCCGTGTTAGAATTTTGCTGATAAAATATTGAAAAGTTAGTTGTTTTCGGCCTTTGGGTTGGGATCTGATGAGTGTTGGTTAAGTCAGCAGTGTGAGTGAGTGCGATTGAAAAGTTGGTGACGTGACTTTGATTCCTAACTGGATGGCTTGGTGGATGGTTGCATATGTTTATGTTTGGAAATATTTCCAATGATGAATTATTCTTTTGGTTATATTTATTTTCTCACTCGTGTTAATGTGATATGGTTTCTCACGTGTGATTGGGATGTGCAGCTCTGAGTTTTTTTTTTCTTTTTTGGGATGTGCTTTGAATAAGACTTTATTTTTTATAATTTTTGGATTGATAATTTCTTCTTCTTTTTGAAAGTTTTTGGACTGATCATTTCAGTATTAACAAACACTTTGTTCTGTTTGGATGGAAACATTATTTTTAAATCATTATTTTTTTATTAATATCAGTACCAAAAAAAATCTATTCGTGGCACACGGAAGCTAATGAGATCATTAGAATTTAGAAATGGAAAAAATGTAAATATGATCATATTTACAGTGCATCAATCGTTTTTCACATCATTTTCAAATGGTTAAAAGTGTGATTCAAAGGACTTCTGTCCCCTTAATTTGTAATGTCACCTTTGCAATTAATATCAATATAAATCCTAATAGGATTTCTAAAATTGACACTCATCCATCATATATACTCAATATATTTCCAAAATTTAAAAGGACTTGGTAGCCTAGTACTCAATATATTTATACTTAAATCATAATTTTCTACGGGTAGTAAAATCCATCTCTAACTCATGAGTCATGAATGTTATGGTTCCGGCTACCAAATCCGGTAGCCATAGTAACTGGAGCACGGAGAATGGATGGATTGGAAGGGTACCATCACGTTTACTGGTGAGTGGCATGCTGGCATTGAATGTGGGATCTTACTTCCGTCTTTTGGCGTTTACTCGATCTTTCGTATGTTTTTTTTATATCCAGAGGAACTCATCGGACCACCAACCTTTGAACGCCGATCAAACTACAAATCCCAAAATGGCCCACACCACTTGCACCGGAGGAAATTAACGTGGGAGCAGGAATTCAAACTTGGGTCCCTATGTTCCTGACGTTGGCGATCCAATCGGAGGACATCATGTTTCCTGACGTTGGGGATCTCCACTACTACATGCACGTCCAAATCTGGTCAAGTTTCTTTCCTACTTTCCTTCCTCTGGTGGTAGGCCGTCAGCCCGGTGGGACCGACGAGTGACCAACTGAGCAGGATTGCTAAAAATTATCATGTGTAAATTACAGGCCCAAAAAAGATGCAAAATGGCATTATTTAGAAATTTATAAGGATTCTAAATTACAGGCTACTACCCCAATACTCTATACATACACGACTGATCTCTTTGAACAGGGCTTTCATCTTGGACGAACATTGAAACTTATCCAACCTTAGATTCTCTAAACTGGGTGGATGAAGACAGAAATATCATAATATACACTAACACACGTTTTATCCTAAGCTTGTCTCGTGACTTTTACTGTGATGGTCCTACTGATGGTGGAATTTCTTTCTCCTGTGCTGCTCCTGAAGCTGCAGATAGAGGTAAAACTACTGATGATTCAGATTTAGGCGCATTGACTACAAGCGGCTGTTGCAGTTGGCTATTTACGTTGGCGAGCAAACTTTTGATCTGATCCTCGCATAATGTTTCATGCTTCAACAGCGCATTTGCAAGGACATGAAGTTCTTTGTCGTGATTTGTCAATATCATCTTAGCGTTATTATATGCTGTCTGCAGAAAACTCCTGACCTCTTTATCGATCAATAGCCTGGTCTCGTTACTCATGCTGCTTATGTCGTATTTGTAGTACCCAGCAACCAGCCCCACTTCCTTGCTCATTCCATATTTTGTAACCATCGCTCTTGCAAGTGATGTCGCTTGCTGAAGATCAGAGGATGCACCAGATGTGACCTCATTTTCTCCAAATATCAGTTCTTCTGCCGCTAGCCCGGCCATGCAAACATCCAGCCACGCAAGCATCTGCTTCCTGGATACACTTGTCTCGTCCTTCTCTGGCAGTTGGGCTACCATTCCAAGTGACATTCCACGGGGTACAATTGTAGCCTTGTGAATAGGATGGGCACTATCAGTGTGAATAGCTACAAGAGCATGACCACCCTCATGAAATGCTGTGAGCCTCCGAGATTCCTCAGAGATGACTGCTGATTTTCTCTCACTGCCCATCATGATATTGTCCTTTGCATACTCAAGATCGTCCATGGTCACTGCTTTGGCCCCATCCATTGCAGCCTTAAGAGCGGCAACATTGACCAGGTTTGCAAGGTCAGCTCCTGAGAAACCAGGTGTCCCTCTGGCAATAATCGACAAGTCCACATCATCAGACTTAAGTCCTGCACGAGTTGTTACAATCATAATAGGAGTTATGCAGCATAACTAACATATCATAGTAGTATTTTTGATAAATATAACGTATCACAGGAATTCTGACACCATCTATGACTACGAGATCTCAAAATAACAAGATCCAATAGGATTTAATTAGATGATAAGCGGACCCACATCACAAGGAAATCAAATCAAAACCCTATTGGAGGTCATTCAAGGGAAGGAATAACCAAATTCGACGTCTATTGTCTAAGCATCAAATAATAATAAAATATAATACTTTGAAAGCCTTAATAACCTTGGACATGTAGACTTCCATGACCTGTCGACGTCCTTGGACATCTGGGGCATGGACATCAATTTGACAGTCAAAGCGTCCAGATCTCACCAGAGCTTTATCAAGTGATTTCAACAAGTTGGTAGCAGCAATAACAATTATGTTTTCATTTTGCTTAAAGCCATCCAATTCAACAAGCAACTGGTTCAATGTCATATTTATGTATTGGCCCGTTGGATCACGACTTCCACCTATTGCATCTATTTCATCAATGAAGATAATGCAAGGGGATCGTTTCCTTGCTGCAGAGAAGAGATCTCTCACTCTTCTTGCTCCTACTCAACCATACAAGTCTACGAACTCACTACCATTGCATGAGAGAAACGGAACCCCTGCTTCACCAGCAATGGCCCTTGCCAGCATGGTTTTTCTAGTACCAGGTTCCCGCACAAGCAAAAACCCTTTCGGAAGCTTGCCACCAAGTCGCGTAAACCGCTGTACAATAGAGAAACCCAAAATTTACAAAAAACTTTATTTTGTTTCTATGGATAAAGGAACTCTTTTTTAAAATAACTGCTACATGTTACATGTATCAAGAAAAATAAACAAGTCACAAAAAAATTCAAGATAAAAATGTCTTAGGCTTGAAACCGAGCCATTTCAGGCTCAAAGAATACATATCTGTGATTTAACAGAACAAAAAAGAAGAAAAACATTTCCCAGAGCCTACAAGTACGAAAAAAGTTTCAACATATTGGATTTCTTCTTCTTCTGTTCTTCCTATTAAACAGTGCATGACTTATATTATTCTTCCTCTTAGTCCTATATGGTACATTAATTTGACCCGTTATACATAACCGCTTGTTTTTATTTTCAGCATCTTCCCATTATCCATAACCGCTTATTTTTATTTTCACCATCTTCTTTACTTCTTCTCCACTGTGAAGCCTTTTAGTTAATAGTCTCAATGGCAACGACCGTGCAGAATCCATGTTTTGCCGCAATAAACATTTGTACATGAATCCTTCCTTCGAAAACACAATGTTTACTACATTGAAGATTGATACACCTGGTTGTTAATGTCAAGACTCTTAAGCCAAGAGGCTTCACGGTGTAGTGAAATAAAGAAGATGAGGAATATAAAAGAAAAGGAGAAAAATGTAAGCAAGTTAAAAAGGAAAAGAGTATCGATATTTGGAAGAAGAAAAAAAGTCATACAAATTGAAGTCCGGAGGAGGGGGCGAACTACAACCTTTTGATGTTTCAAGGTGTGAAAGTGAAATCCAGTAAAAATTCAAGGAGAAAACTGTTTAAATGATTCCTTGTCTCAAAAACAAAAGAGTACTTGAGGGCTATCTTGATTAATTAGGCACTATTACTTCCACTTAAAAAACGTATCTACGAGAAAGAATCCAGTCACAAGGAAATGAACCAAACATGGGAAATAACTTTTGTGAAGAGCAAAGTTCTTGTGAGGATATGGACATAATTATATAAAAGATGTTACCTTAGGATCTCGGAGGTAATGAACTATTTCTTCCAATTCAGCCTTCGCCTCATCAACACCCTTCACATCATTCAATTTTGTACTAAAATCCATGCTTGGTTGTGCTTCTTTATTAAAACCAAGTTCTAGTAGATACACAAAGATAGAGATGTTACTCTAATTGAAATGAATAACTATTGGTTCCGATATGTAAGATATGCAATTTACATGGATAATAACCTTGACCAACCTACCTAGACGACTAACGGTAGTTTTCTGAAACAAACCATTGCCGGTTCCCTCTACAACAGCTTTCACAAAGTTGATCAATACTAATGTTATAAAACAAAAGATACGCCATAGCTTGTTCTCAAACTTTCCAAGATTTGATGTCACTATGTAAATGGCATCCCTCGCTATCTTAACAACATTCCCCAAGGTCAGAACACCAGAATAGCTCTCTTTTTCTCTTGTTGAATTAGAAACTACGAATTTTCACCCCAAAAAAAGATCATCGTTAGGTTATTAAGCACTTGCACACATGATACTTAAAGAATAAGAGGGCTATAGAAACTTCATATAATCAAAATTTCCAACAAACAGAAGCACTCTGATGCAACCATGTGTTCTTTCTTTCTTTGATATCTTTATTCATTTGTAAGTTGCAAGAAAGAGACAGAAACGCCACAGAATACAACCACTACAACGTTCTAGTTAATGGTGGTGAACAAGAAATTAAACGAAAGGTATAAAACCCAATTGCTAAGGGAAAGATAACTAGAGCCTTGGAGAGTGCAGTGCATGGAGGATCCAATACAAATGCAGCTCATGAGAAAGGAAGATCAGCATGATTTTACTAACTGGAAGATAAATTCTTACTTAACAGTATATTCCAGAAGGGAGAGAATTGGTTCAAATTTAATTATCTGCCTGAGGTTAAGTATATGACATTAAAATTTGTTCAAAACTCTGCGTAACTAGATTGCAATATGGTTACTTAATTCTTGTAAAGTGACGACAAATCCAACAGATATCACTACTAAAATCCATGACTAGCAAGAACAATATCCATCTACGACTTCATTTCCTCTTAAAAAACACCTTGTGGTCCGGAGATGTGATAGGCTATGACGCAGCCAACGCTTACAAGCATCTGATTCATCTCCAGACATACTTCCTGGATTGTTGAATTGTAAACCTCTGGGTCGATGCAGCCCTTTTCTTCGACAGATTTTGTAAGAACCCAAACCCTTGTTAGGGTTAAGCTTGGGTTAATGGTGATTAGAGGAGGATTAGGAGGATGGTTTGCATGGGGTTGTGTGGAGTGCATGGGGAAGGGAAGAGAGGCGAGTACTGTAGCGTGGAGGAGAGGTGATGGGTTTGGAAGTAGGGGACTGTAGCAATTTCGGGTTTATAACCCAAGTTCTTCTTCTCCTTTCTTCTTTCTTCTTTCTTCCTCATTTCCCTCATTCCTTCTTCTTTCCTTGCTGGTGCGCGTGTTGGTGGAGCAGCTGCGGAGGCGTCGGGCGAGGAAGGAGCTCGTGCGGGAGAGGTGCGGAGTTGAGCGCGCGGGGTGATCACCGGAGGCGACGTGCGTGAGCGAGCTCCGGCGTTTCGTCGTCGTTGGTTGAGGTATGTCAACTTATTAGTGTGGTTTGTTACTCACCCAGGCGTGGGGGGAGGCGTTGGTCGGGTCGGGAGAGGTTGGGGACCTCTCCGGCGACGCGTTCTTCGTAAAACCTCGGCTGGCGCGAGGTTGAAGACGACCAACGGTCGACCGGATCCTTCGGGCGGTCGACCGTTTTAGCACTGTTTGCCCGACTTTAACCTTCACCGGTCGAACGATGCCTTGGGGCGGTCGACCGGTAGTGCATTATTGCTGGTGAGTTGGGATTTTCTACCTGTAATCGGTCGACCGGTCCTTGTGGTGTTCGACCGGAACTTAAGTGTACTGATTATTATTGTTTGATTGTTCGACCGATTTATATTGCGTTCGACCGGTTGCATGTTTGTTCGACCGGTAGCATGTTTGCGTTCGACCGTTTGATGACGTAGAATACTAGGTTGACCCTGTTAGTTTTCGGTCGACCGGGACCCCTGAGTCGGTCGACCGATAGAGTGGATTTCATGTTGACCAGACTCCGGATTTTGACCTCGTTCGGTCGACCGGTTTTAGACCTTGGTTCGACCGTTGGGGGTTCTGTCTTGAGCGCAGCGGTAGACCGTTATAGGAGTACGGTCGACCGATTCCTTTATGGAACCGGTCGACCGAATCGCCTCTTTCGGTCGACCGTTGGGGCACAGAACAGAATCCCAGGTTCCCTTTTTTGAACGCCAACTTTGCCACGGAAACCCGTGTCCTCGCCTTGTGCGTGAGCCGGGAGGTGACGGTGGGCGCGTGATGCGTGCCTGCCCAGGGACCGCCGTTGGGAAGAGTGTGGGTGTTCGGGACGCGTCAGCTCCATGTATGGACCGTGACTTTTGAGATGTTTGTTGGCACTTTGTAGTATAGCAGGCCTGAGGGATCGCGGATCCCAGTGTTGATGTTGTGCGGGCACGCAACTAGCGTTGGGTGAGGTGACTACCGGCCCTTGGGGCTACGGAGGTCGCTGCCCTGCTTTTATAGCGGCGCGGTTGGTGTTCGCGGCTCGAGGAGCCCGATGACCTGGCAGACTTCGGTCTGGATCTGTCCGATGCTGTGCCGGACTGTTGTGATGGACCACCGATGCTGTGCCGGTGATGCCGCCGAGGTTGTGCCGGCGATGATGATTGTTGGGCCGAGGCTGTGCCGGCTTGTTGTTTTCCTCGGCTGGGCACCTACCGAGATGATGTTGTTATACCTTCCGGGCGACGGCCCCGTTGGTCCCTGTGGCCCCGACCACTGAGATTTACAGATCTGTTTCTATCGGCGCGTAGACGTGACAGAGGCTCCCTGCCGAACCCTTGTGTAGTGTAGCTGCGTGTGGGGGGTGCGATGTCGCGGGCTACTAGACTGCATGTGCCTGCAGTAGGTCTCCTCGGGAGACTCGTTGTTGATTGTCGGACTGATGTCCTGTTTTACCCTTCGGGGGAACTGTTTTACCTTCTGTTGATGCCATGACATGCTACTAGTATGATAGGTTCATTATGTGATGCATGCATATAGGTGAGTTGGCATACGGGGTTTCCTTCTGGAAACTCAGGCATCGTTGTTATATATTTTCAGGACCGCAGTAGGTCCAGTTGGGTGGTGATCGGCGGGGACGCGCATTTTGGAGTTGGATCCTCTTCTCGGGCCGCTGAGGTCGACATGATTACCTTTTTATCTTCTGTTGTCGTTCTGCAGTAATCATGTATCTTTTGATAAACTCTGATGTATTTTGGTGCACCACTTTTATGATTTATGAGAAGTAACAGTCCCGCCTTTGATTATTGAGTTGATTGTCTTGATTATTATTTTTTTTTAAATTTCCGCTGTTTCGGGATGTTACAACTTGGTATCAGAGCGGTCGATTCCTATGCGGTTCCCAATGAAATCACCCTTGTAGTAATAGGATTCATGCATTTTTCTTTTAGCATGCATACATGGCTGAAGTTGTGATTGTTTCTTCTGGCAGATGGCACCTAGGCGTGTGAGGAGTTCTCCACGCGATCGTGATCCCAGTGACGACACTTCAGGTGCTCAGTGGGACAGGCTGGGCGAGTTTCTGGAGCGTCAGGCAGCTCAGAGCGCCCAGGGCGGAGTGGGGGCTGAGCACGATCGGTTCATGCGTCAGCACCCGCCGACGTTTGATGGCAGGAGGGCCCCAGAGGTTGCGGAGGATTGGATCTTCCGGATGGAGAAGATCTTCCGTGCTATTGGTGTAGCACCTGGGAGGATGGTGGAGCTGGCCACCTATGTGTTCGATGGCGAGGCCGCCAACTGGTGGAGGTCCACGTCCACAGTGTTGTTTGATGATCGTGTGGATGTGAGCTGGGAGGAGTTTTTGGAGGTGTTCCACGAGCAGTACTTTCCCCAGCATATCAGGGATCAGAAGAGGGAGGAGTTCATGTCGCTGGAGCAGAAGGACATGACACTGACGAGCTACATCAGCAGGTTCAACGCTTTGGAGCGTTACTGCCCTGAGATTTGTGTGACCCCAGAGCAGCGGGCGAGGAAGTTCGTGAAGGGACTGAGGCAGCCGCTTCGATCTCGGGTGATCAACAGCATGCCGCGGACCCTTGCAGATGCGGTGAATCATCGAGCAGGACCAGAGGGAGTGTATTCAGGAGGCGCGGAAGGCGCCAGTGAGCACCGGCAGCAGAGTAGCTGGTCGTGGAGCAGGGAACTCGGGCAAGAGGCCCAGGTTCGATGGTGGAGGAGCACGTCAGTCAGGAGCGTGCACTTACTGCGGGAGGTTCCATCCAGGGCAGGAGTGTCCCCGTCGGACTGGAGCGTGCATGGGTTGCGGCCAGATGGGGCATTTTGTCCGTGAGTGTCCTCAGAGGCAGGGAGAGCCGAGCAGGAGGCCGGGACCACCAGCAGTAGGCAGAGGCGGAGGCAGCCGATCAGTTGTGGCACCGGGGCAGAGCAGGAGGACTGGGCGAGTCTTCACTATCCAGGCTGAGGAGGCGAGGGACTCCAACACCGTCGTGGAAGGTACGCTTTCAGTTTCTGGTTCAGTAGCGCGTGTGTTGTTTGATTGCGGCGCCACTCACTCCTTCATCTCGGAGAAGTTTGCTGGCGAGTTGGGTCGGACCCCTGTGCTGCTGACTGATGTTTTGGAGGTCAGCACGCCCATGGGTGAGGTGGGCACTGTGGGGAGCTTTTTCCCCGGCACCACAGTTGCTTCGGGAGACCACGATTTTCCGGCAGATCTGGTCTTGTTACCGATGGAGGACTTCGACGTCATACTGGGGATGGACTGGCTATCACAGTACGACGTGCGAGTCTTTTGCCGTGAGAAGAAGATTCTGATTCCGATGGAGGGCGAGCCAGATGTTTTGATCAGAGGTACGAGGAGAAGAGACGGTCGTCTGATTGTGTCTGCAGTTAAGGCACGGAGGCTGGTACAGCAGGGATGCAGCGCGTTTGTGGCCACGCTGGTAGTTCCTGATTCTGAGAGGAGGAGGCTGGAGGATATAGAGATTGTGCAGGAGTTCCCGGATGTATTTCCAGCAGAGATTCCAGCATTACCGCCGCACCGAGAGATTGAGTTCGGCATCGAGCTGGTAGCGGGTACGACACCTCAGTCGAAGGCACCGTATCGTATGACACCTGCTGAGTTGACAGAGCTGAAGAAGCAGTTGCAGGAGTTGATGGAGTCCGGGTTCATCAGACCGAGTGTTTCTCCATGGGGAGCGCATGTGCTCTTCGTGAAGAAGAAGGACGGATCGTTGCGGATGTGTATCGACTACAGGATGCTGAATAAGGTTACCGTTCGGAACCGGTACCCTTTGCCCAGGATTGACGATTTGTTTGATCAGTTGCAGACGGCGAGAGTGTTCTCGAAGATCGATCTGCGTTCGGGTTATCATCAGTTGCGGATCAGGGAGGCAGATGTTCAGAAGACAGCCTTCAGGACGCGGTACGGCCACTACGAGTTCTTGGTGATGCCATTTGGACTGACGAATGCACCTGCAGCATTCATGGATCTGATGAATAGGACCTTCCAGCCGTACCTCGACAATTTTGTCGTGGTATTCGTAGACGACATTTTGATATACTCGCCTGACAGGGTGCAGCATCGAGAGCACCTGAGGATTGTGCTTGGCATCTTGAGGGATCAGCAGCTATATGCCAAGTACACGAAGTGCGAGTTTTGGTTGGATCAGGTGGCTTTTCTGGGGCATATTGTGTCAGCGGATGGGATTTCAGTGGATCCGGCGAAGGTCGAGGCAGTGACTCAGTGGAGAGCCCCGACGAGCGTGACGGAGATCAGGAGTTTCGTTGGACTGGCAGGGTATTACAGACGGTTCATCCAGGATTTCTCCAGACTTGCGTCGCCGCTGACAGCGTTGACGCAGAAGGGCGTCAAGTTCGTTTGGTCCCAGAAGTGCGAGGACAGCTTTCAGGAGCTGAAGAGGCGATTGACGACAGCACCTATTCTGACGCTACCGAGTGGCAGTGGAGGCTACGTGATTTACAGCGATGCATCAGGGATAGGCTTGGGTTGTGTTCTGATGCAGCATGGGAAGGTGGTCGCGTACGCTTCGAGGCAGCTGAAGGTGCACGAGAAGAACTACCCGACTCACGATCTGGAGTTAGCAGCAGTAGTTCATGCGTTGAAGACCTGGCGGCACTATTTGTATGGCGAGCAGTTCGAGGTCTTCACCGATCATCAGAGTCTGAAGTACTTGTTCTCGCAGAAGGAGCTGAATATGAGGCAGCGCAGATGGCTCGAGTTCATTAAGGACTACGACTTCACCATTTCCTATCATCCGGGGAAGGCGAATTCGGTTGCAGACGCGCTGAGCAGGAAGGTGGAGGTTTCAGTTGCGAGTATGTGCATCCAGGAGTGGAGGTTACTCGAGGCTTTTTCCGAGTGGAGTCCGTTCACAGAGGGTTCAGAGGGAGCAGTGATTGCTGGGCTTCGGGTGGAGCCGCAGACTGTCTCACGAGTGGTGCAGGCTCAGCTTGGGGATGATGAGTTAGATGGTCTGCTACAGTTGGCTTCCAGAGAGGGGTCAGATTTCAGTATAGGGGTTGATGGTGGTTTGAGGTTCAGGAGTCGGATCTGGGTGCCGAAGAGCGATGGGCTGAGAGATGACATCATGGAGGAGGCACACAGAGCTAGATACACCATTCACCCGGGGAGCACGAAGATGTATAAGGACCTGCAGCGGAACTTCTGGTGGAAGGGCATGAAGAGGGATATTGCAGAGTTTGTGGAGCGATGCTTAGTCTGCCAGCAGGTGAAGATTGAGCATCAGAGGCCGGCAGGACCGATGCAGAGTATTGAGCTTCCTGAGTGGAAGTGGGAGCACGTGACGATGGATTTTGTCACAGGATTGCCGAAGACGAGGAGATTCCACGACGCGATTTGGGTGATAGTCGATCGACTGACCAAGTCGGCGCATTTCTTAGCGATCAGGACCACGTTGCCTTTGGAGGGTCTAGCTAAGTTATACGTGGAGGAGATAGTCAGGTTGCATGGAGTACCAGTGAGCATCATCTCAGATCGAGATCCTCGTTTCACTTCCAGATTTTGGGGGAGTCTGCAGCAGGCTTTGGGGACGCGTCTGAGATTCAGTACAGCGTTTCATCCGCAGACAGATGGTCAGTCAGAGAGGACGATTCAGACCTTGGAGGATATGCTGAGAGCATGCACGTTGGATTGGGCAGGGCACTGGGATGAGCACCTGCCACTGATAGAGTTCGCCTACAACAACAGCTACCATTCGAGTATTGGGATGGCACCGTACGAGGCGCTGTACGGGAGGCCTTGCAGATCACCGGTATGCTGGAGTGATGTGGGCGAGAGGCAGTTAGTGGGGCCAGAGATTGTGCAGATGTACTCAGAGAAGGTTGATGTGATCAGGAGGAGACTGGCCACAGCACAGAGCAGGCAGAAGAGTTATGCTGATCGACGCAGACGTGAGTTGAGTTTCGAGGTAGGCGACCATGTGTTTCTGAAGATTTCCCCAGCCAGAGGTGTGATGAGGTTTGGGAAGAAGGGGAAGCTCAGTCCGAGGTATGTTGGACCGTTTGAGATCCTCGACCGGGTTGGAGAGGTTGCCTACCGGATTGCGTTGCCGCCGCAGTTTTCAGGTCTGCATAATGTCTTCCATGTGTCGATGCTGAGGAAGTATGTGGCAGATCCGTCGCACGTCATCGAGATAGCAGTACCAGAGATTCAGCAGGACTTGTCACTCGAGGAGAGACCAGTTGAGATTGTCGATCGCATGGATCATCAGCTCAGGAGGAGGACCATTCCGATGGTGAAGGTCAGGTGGCAGCATCACAGTGAGCGCGAGGCCACGCGGGAGATCGAGGAGGATGTCAGAAGGCAGTATCCAGAGCTTTTCGGTGAGTAGTTGCTTTGATTTCGGGACGAAATCCTTTTAAGTTGGGAGGATTGTAAGAACCCAAACCCTTGTTAGGGTTAAGCTTGGGTTAATGGTGATTAGAGGAGGATTAGGAGGATGGTTTGCATGGGGTTGTGTGGAGTGCATGGGGAAGGGAAGAGAGGCGAGTACTGTAGCGTGGAGGAGAGGTGATGGGTTTGGAAGTAGGGGACTGTAGCAATTTCGGGTTTATAACCCAAGTTCTTCTTCTCCTTTCTTCTTTCTTCTTTCTTCCTCATTTCCCTCATTCCTTCTTCTTTCCTTGCTGGTGCGCGTGTTGGTGGAGCAGCTGCGGAGGCGTCGGGCGAGGAAGGAGCTCGTGCGGGAGAGGTGCGGAGTTGAGCGCGCGGGGTGATCACCGGAGGCGACGTGCGTGAGCGAGCTCCGGCGTTTCGTCGTCGTTGGTTGAGGTATGTCAACTTATTAGTGTGGTTTGTTACTCACCCAGGCGTGGGGGGAGGCGTTGGTCGGGTCGGGAGAGGTTGGGGACCTCTCCGGCGACGCGTTCTTCGTAAAACCTCGGCTGGCGCGAGGTTGAAGACGACCAACGGTTGACCGGATCCTTCGGGCGGTCGACCGTTTTAGCACTGTTTGCCCGACTTTAACCTTCACCGGTCGAACGATGCCTTGGGGCGGTCGACCGGTAGTGCATTATTGCTGGTGAGTTGGGATTTTCTACCTGTAATCGGTCGACCGGTCCTTGTGGTGTTCGACCGGAACTTAAGTGTACTGATTATTATTGTTTGATTGTTCGACCGATTTATATTGCGTTCGACCGGTTGCATGTTTGTTCGACCGGTAGCATGTTTGCGTTCGACCGTTTGATGACGTAGAATACTAGGTTGACCCTGTTAGTTTTCGGTCGACCGGGACCCCTGAGTCGGTCGACCGATAGAGTGGATTTCATGTTGACCAGACTCCGGATTTTGACCTCGTTCGGTCGACCGGTTTTAGACCTTGGTTCGACCGTTGGGGGTTCTGTCTTGAGCGCAGCGGTAGACCGTTATAGGAGTACGGTCGACCGATTCCTTTATGGAACCGGTCGACCGAATCGCCTCTTTCGGTCGACCGTTGGGGCACAGAACAGAATCCCAGGTTCCCTTTTTTGAACGCCAACTTTGCCACGGAAACCCGTGTCCTCGCCTTGTGCGTGAGCCGGGAGGTGACGGTGGGCGCGTGATGCGTGCCTGCCCAGGGACCGCCGTTGGGAAGAGTGTGGGTGTTCGGGACGCGTCAGCTCCATGTATGGACCGTGACTTTTGAGATGTTTGTTGGCACTTTGTAGTATAGCAGGCCTGAGGGATCGCGGATCCCAGTGTTGATGTTGTGCGGGCACGCAACTAGCGTTGGGTGAGGTGACTACCGGCCCTTGGGGCTACGGAGGTCGCTGCCCTGCTTTTATAGCGGCGCGGTTGGTGTTCGCGGCTCGAGGAGCCCGATGACCTGGCAGACTTCGGTCTGGATCTGTCCGATGCTGTGCCGGACTGTTGTGATGGACCACCGATGCTGTGCCGGTGATGCCGCCGAGGTTGTGCCGGCGATGATGATTGTTGGGCCGAGGCTGTGCCGGCTTGTTGTTTTCCTCGGCTGGGCACCTACCGAGATGATGTTGTTATACCTTCCGGGCGACGGCCCCGTTGGTCCCTGTGGCCCCGACCACTGAGATTTACAGATCTGTTTCTATCGGCGCGTAGACGTGACAGAGGCTCCCTGCCGAACCCTTGTGTAGTGTAGCTGCGTGTGGGGGGTGCGATGTCGCGGGCTACTAGACTGCATGTGCCTGCAGTAGGTCTCCTCGGGAGACTCGTTGTTGATTGTCGGACTGATGTCCTGTTTTACCCTTCGGGGGAACTGTTTTACCTTCTGTTGATGCCATGACATGCTACTAGTATGATAGGTTCATTATGTGATGCATGCATATAGGTGAGTTGGCATACGGGGTTTCCTTCTGGAAACTCAGGCATCGTTGTTATATATTTTCAGGACCGCAGTAGGTCCAGTTGGGTGGTGATCGGCGGGGACGCGCATTTTGGAGTTGGATCCTCTTCTCGGGCCGCTGAGGTCGACATGATTACCTTTTTATCTTCTGTTGTCGTTCTGCAGTAATCATGTATCTTTTGATAAACTCTGATGTATTTTGGTGCACCACTTTTATGATTTATGAGAAGTAACAGTCCCGCCTTTGATTATTGAGTTGATTGTCTTGATTATTATTTTTTTTTAAATTTCCGCTGTTTCGGGATGTTACAGATTTCGACGCGAGCTGGGATAAATTGGCAATGGCGCCTTCATTTAGAGGGGGCACTGAAGACATCAGTTCCTGATAAGGGTGAAGAAAGCACATAGTGTTGGAAATTGCAACACTGGGTTTGTTAACACAGTTAACGCTAAAAACATATTGCAAGATATTTGAAAAAAGTATACATATGCCAAGCAGCATGACAACAACATGGTTAAGATCAAGGCAAATAACATGTTGAATAAACAACGAAAACAAGAAAACATGGGAATTAGATCACTCAGTTACAGAGCATACCGCCCTCACGCGCGGGTGAGAAAAGCCTGACAATTTCCTTCCAAAATAAGGCTGTAATGTTGCTTCCAGCGCTTTCCGGATCTCGAAAGCAAAGCAAAACCTGCAGAGCGCTCAGAGACGGAGTTCAGGTGAACGTTATGGTGGTGAAAAGCCCTAGAAAGTAGTTTCTGCTTTGTTGAACCTGGTCTAAAGCTTAAGTAGATGTAGCAGGAAGGAAAAAAAACGAAGAACTTCATTATACCCAGTAATCAGTTGACAAATTATGTTGCGAGAAGGAATATTTCCTTGTCGCAGTTCTTTCTCTAACTACTTAAACGTCTTTTTCATGCTTACAATAAAATATATTAACTTATAGTTATAGGTATACAGGAATTCTCTAGTGAGCCCAGGGCTTAATTTAGAAAAATTAATTTAGAAAAATTAAGTCCCCACAATATCCACTACTCATTTCAAATTGTAAGGTAGATTAAGAAAAAAACGGTTATACTAATGAATGGTGAGATTAACTGTAAATAAGATCCAATGATGAGATTGTAAGGGGCTTAAACTAAATTCGATGAGCCCTGGGCTTACTAGAGCTTGGCCCTATAGGTATATTCATAAAGTAATCGAGTTAATCTATCCAAACGCTATTATTGGTTTATTTATTAGTATTTTTTGCACATACACCTATCTTTTGACAATACAACTCCCATGATTGTGTGTTACAGAACTATTAAACATATGAGATGAGATAGTATTAGATATTGATCTAGTCCAGTACTCAGGGTGACGAAAGTCTAAGAAACGATACCTATTGCAACGATAATCATATGCAAGCTGACATGGGTGGTGCAAGGAATTTAAGTACAGATCATAAAAAAAAATTATTTGGGTTTGAGGTAGAAAAGTTTGATTAGGTAGAAAAGTGAGTATGTAAATAATCTTGTATTAGACTAACTGGACAAAATTTAATCTACATTATTTATTATTGGTATTTGAAAATATTCACGTGGTCGAAAGGGAAAAGGGTCAAAAATCCACAAGGGTCGCCCGACCCCCTGTCCCTGTAGCTGATAAATCATAAAGATTTCACTTAAATTTTGACTAATTCACTCTGAAAAAATAATAAATTATTATTTTAGACCTAAAAAAGGGATTTTTTAAAAAACCCAAAACGGATTCCAACAGGAATAAATCAGAGGAAAAGGATGAACCATCCATCTGGGTGGAACGGTTGAAAGGACCCCGAGAGGTTTCTCTGGATAACATAACGTTGGGCAAATAGCCAAATACCAATCGCAGCCGCGAAAGACAACCTAAAACCATAATAATACTAACGTCGTTTAGGTCTCGTAAGAAACAGACACAAATTTGTACAAAAGAATCTCCCGAAATCAAAACGAAAACCATCGTGAGCTTCCCAAGCAAGCACGGGATCGACTTGTCCGATCCAACAAAAATACGACTCCATCCGATTCGAAGATGAGAAGGAAAAGAAACATAAAAGTTGGAAAACGCAAACAAGGGAACTGACCTCGGATGGGTGGTTCGCGATGGCTTTGAGATCTGATACGAGCCGAAGTTGCGCCATGGGAGATCGAAGGACTACTGCTGATCCCAGAGCAGCATATTATGATGAAAGGGGGATCGTTTGGCGCGTATGAATGGGAAGTAGATGAATATTATCAAAAATGAATTGAATAAAAAGTGGTGGGATACTGGGACGTTGGAGTTAAATGTATGGTTAATGGGAATTTCAGATAATCCTAATTTCAGATATCGGCTAGAATTTGCTAGCATTTAGTTCAACGTGTTCTTTTTCTTATTATATTCACTGGGATTTGGAGATTTGCCGCAAAACGCCCAGTGAAAAGGTTTCTTCAGATGTCATTCATTATTCACCGTAAGCTCGGCAATTTACACAATGGTCATCTCACAATAATTCCAATATACCAATCGTTAAAGATTAGAAACTATCATGGTGGGCAAAACGAAAGGAACGTGCACAGACTGAAGATATGGCTGTTACGCGCGTCTAAACAGTAAAAATATCGTAGCAAGATAGATCAGATTTCAAATTGTTTAAATAGACCATGTCATCCAGCATCCAGTCTTATCATACAACAGAAGTAAGGTGGAAAAAAAGGCATCATTTAAAAAATTAGAAGCATTCTAAATCAAGCCTGCTACACTAAAATCATGCATGACTGTTCTCTCTGAACAGGGTTTCATCTTGCATTGACAAACTAATCCAACCTTGAACTCTTCAAACTGGATGGACAAAGATGCTCATGCTATTATACACGTTTATTGTAAGGTGTATCGTGACTCCTACTATCATGATCCTACTGCTGGTCGTGCCACCTCTTTCGCCTTTGCTGCTGCTGAAGCAGCAGCTGCGGCGGCTGTAGCCGCTGCAGCTGCAGCAGCAGATGGAGGAGAAGCCACCGATGATGCAGATTGAGGCACATTGACAACCTGTGGCTGTTGGCTATTTACATTGGCAAGCAAACTTTTTATCTGAGCCCCACTTAAAGTCTCATGCTCCAGTAATGCATTTGCAAGAGTATGGAGTTCTTTGTTGTGAGTTGTTAATATGGTTTTAGCATTATTATATGCCCTCTGAAGGAACCCCCTGACCTCTTTCTCAATCAATAGCCTTGTCTCGGTACTCATGCTCTTTCCGTTGTCATCGTAGTTGTGAGCAACAAATCCCACCTCCTTGCTCATTCCATATTTTGTAACCATCGCTCTTGCAAGTGATGTTGCTTGCTGAAGATCAGAGGATGCACCCGATGTGACCTCATTTTCTCCAAATATCAGTTCTTCTGCCACACGCCCACCCATGCAAACATCCAGCCGGGCAAGCATCTGCTTCCTGGATACACTTGTCTCGTCCTTCTCTGGCAGTTGGGCTACCATTCCAAGTGACATTCCACGGGGAACAATTGTAGCCTTGTGAACAGGATGGGCACCATCAGTGTGAATAGCTACAAGAGCATGACCACCCTCATGAAATGCTGTGAGCCTCCGAGATTCCTCAGAGATGACTGCTGATTTTCGCTCACTGCCCATCATGATCTTGTCCTTTGCATACTCAAGATCGTCCATGGTCACTGCTTTGGCCCCATCCATTGCAGCCTTAAGAGCGGCAACATTGACCAGGTTTGCAAGGTCAGCTCCTGAGAAACCAGGTGTCCCTCTGGCAATAATCGACAAGTCCACATCATCAGACTTAAGTACCTGCACAAGACATTTCAAAAGATGCAACAAATCACAAGAGTTCTGCAACTAATGTAATTCTACAATCAACTATGACAAACCAAAACTCTAATAATCCAGTAGAATGATATATGGCCTTTACTTTTGTTCACAATAACCCAACTGAAGGTCATTCTGGGAGCAGCAATAACTACTCAACTTTTCTTGTCTAATCACTAGATTATCATATTATGTACATTACTTTCAGAATGACCATGAAACAAAAGAAATACCTTTGACATGTGAGATTCCATGATCTGTCTACGGCCTTCAACATCTGGATTAGGGACAACAATGTTGCGGTCAAAGCGTCCAGGCCTCACCAGAGCTTTATCCAATGACTCTGGGAAGTTGGTAGCAGCAATAACTATTATGCCTTCATTTTGCTTAAAGCCATCCAATTCAACGAGCAATTGGTTCAATGTCATCTTCATGTACTGCTGATCCTTTGGGTTGCGACTTCCACCTATCGCATCTATCTCATCAATAAATATGATGCAAGGCGACCGTTTCTTTGCTGCAGAGAAGAGATCTCTCACTCTTCTTGCCCCTACTCCGACAAACATCTCTTCAAACTCACTACCACTGCATGAGAAAAATGGAACGCCTGCTTCTCCAGCAATCGCCCTTGCCAGCATAGTTTTTCCAGTACCAGGTGGCCCCACAAGCAAAACTCCTTTGGGGAGCTTGCCACCAAGCCGTGTGAATCGCTACACAAAGAAGGATGAAAACAAAATTCATTATATTTGTTTTGTTTTTTAAGTAGCAAAAATAATCAATATTTTGAAGGCATACTACATGAATCAAAATAAAGGAACTGTTTAGAGATATTCACAAGATAAAATTGCTAAAGGCTTGAGATTGAAACAATTCAGAATCCAAGAATCTATCGCAAATAATTACTAGAACAAAGAGGAAGCACATTTCCTTCCTAGAGCCTACAACTTGAAAGAAGGCCCAATGTTGGTGTTGTAAACATCATTTCTTTGCTTACTCCCATTTTACAGCGCATGACTTACTGTTATGCTTGCTCCGGATTGATGCAATTCAAGGATTGTCTAAAAAGATCTCCTTTCATTGGAAATATTGCCCAACTTTATTGATTTTTTTTAATTTTACTTTCCCATTTACAAGTGTAACCTTTCCACCACACAATATCATTTGCTCCTATATTTCACTGTATACTTCCATATAGAATACAGAGAATGATAAAATCAGGAAATATATAATCAAATTAACATGGTAGATCAAATAATTTTGGAATTTATTCATCATTTATAAGAAAGAGAGTCCACGCTGTGAAGGAAATGCACCACAAAATGGAATGAACTTTCATTGAGTGCAGAGCTCTCATGAAGGAAAGAGATGTTACCTTAGGGTCTCGAAGGTAATGAACTATTTCTTCCAGTTCAGCCTTTGCCTCATCAACACCCTTTACGTCATTAAATTTTGTGCTAGAATCCATGCTTGGTTGCACTTCTTCATTCAGGCCAAGTCCTAGTAATATGCAAATAGCGATTTTACTTTGATTGAAATAATAAACCAAAACAAAGAATTCAATTGTAACATTGATAAATAGTAAATTTTCAAAACAATGCACCTTTGCTAATTCCCCTGTCCTCTATCAAAGCTCCCACACCAGATATCAAAAGGAAAGCTAATGCAATAGAACGGAAGGTGCGCCAAAGCTGATCCTTGAAGTTTCCAGCATCTGATGTCACCATGTGAATGGGAGCGTTAGCGGTACCAAGAACACCCTCCTTCGTCATCCGACCAACATTCTTCAAGGCAGGAACACCAGAATAGCTCTCTTCTTCTCTTGCTGAATTAGCAATACCTACAAAAAAAAGTGTTTACGGATTTAGGTTATTAAGATGCCTGGAAAATAAGTAAAACGAAGCAATATAAATTTCACAATCAAATTATCTACAAGCCAAAGGATAGGAGCAGCTTAAGTGAGTAGAGTCAGAAATCAGGCACTCTAATACAATTGTGCATCCTTTCCTTTCTTCCAATTCATAGTTCACTTCCAATTCATTGTCCTTAAGTCTACAGAACTGAATAGCACCACTACAGCAGTACACCTAAGGAGTAAGGACAAAAACCAGAAAGGGGAGTGGAAGGTGTAAAGCGCAGTTGCTGAAGATAGTTACATGATATAGTGAAGCTTTTTTCTGGGTCAAGCCAGTTATTAGAAATGCAGCTCAAGAGAACGGAAGAAGCTTAGCATAATACAATTTTACTAAAAGCAAAACCATACTCAGCAGTATATTCCAGTACAGAAGACATTTTCAATTTAATTTTTAGTCTTACTCAAGTTCAGAATATTACTACATTGGTTTGAAACTTTGAACTACTAGCTCGCAATATGGTCACTTATTCATGTCGAGAGACCCCCAAAAAATACTTTTTCATGACACCCTTAACCTCCATGCCGGATGAAGATCCAATCAAAACTCAGATCCCTACAAAGGAAACCTTTTGGCATCTTTTTATTATGTTATCAGCTCGAGGTCTAATCTTTTAGAATCTTTAACAACCTTAAATCACATAAGTGGTAATGTATTAGCCCAAAGGCCAAAGCCCATAACAGATTAAAGTTTTGTCTTGTCCTTACACAAAGCCAAATAACTACCACTGATTTATCATAAATAGAATAAATGACATTACAGCAAGCTGACAATGCAATTGTTCAAAACGAAAGGTTCACACCGTAAGTATCATGTAGTGACTAGAAAACATCCTAAGGACCCAACTTTTACTCTGCAAAACATGAAAGAGACCTAAGCTCATCCCACTATCCCACTATGGCTAAAAGAAACAAAACGAAATCATGGCTGTTCACAGATAAAACTACAAACACGTCAAATTTCTAGAATTAAAAACAAAAAAGAATAATGTCATCATATGGTGCATACCTCTCCGCAGTGTTTTCAGCAGTGAACTCTCATCAAGCCTGTCAATTTTCACCAATGCCTTTACGTACTCAGAGAGTGCTGAAGGGTTTGAATGCAAAGACGGCTGGCTCTCAAAAATCCTAATAACGGTTTCTGGATCACTTCTATATATTTCTTTAAGTAAGGCAATATCAGTTGACCCATCGATGTCCCTTGCTCTGCGAGCAAAATTGCCAGCATAAGCTGTTGACTGAAATCTTTTCTGAGAACCATTTAGCCCAACTCCTGCGCAATGTTTAAGACCGCCTTAAACACACACATACCCACATCACTACTTTAACTGAACTGAAAATGCACCAAAAAATTTATGGAAAGCCAAAAAATCACCTTTAAGAAAAACATACCTATACCAGTTTGGGCTCTGGAAAGTGCAAGCCGAGTCTGTCTATTCACAAATTCAGCGACATAGGGTTGCTCCAATTGCTTCCTTGCTGCCTATCCAGTAAAAGTAATACGGTCAAACAAATTTAACAACAAAAATGCTCCTGCAAGTCAATACAATGTAAAAGAATGTACTTTTCGAGAAACCATATCAATCAAGTCGGTTTGTCAAGTCAATTTGGTTCTTTCATCATTACCTATCCAGCTAAAATTGTTTGGTGAAATAAATGTAACAGTAAAAAATGCTCCTGCGGGTAGAATACAATGTGAAAGATCTCACTTATTCAAGAAACCATATGTTAAAAGTCAATTAAGTTAGTTTGTTGAGTCTATTTGATTCTTTTGATTGAGCTAGTAGGAGCAAACTTCGCTTGCAAGAATCATAAAATCGACTAAAACAAAGAGAAAAATAATAATAATAACATCATAGACGGTAAAGAAAGGATAACAGTCTCTATTCGGGAAAGCAACGAACGAAACCCCAAATCGCCCTTTGAAAACTTCGGATTCCCAAAGAGCGTTCCATTTCAAAACACTAATGTTTCTTCGAGCTCATTCCAACGGACGCAAGAACCTCGAAATCCTCCAAATCGACGAAAGATCGAATCTTTCTTCCATCCCCACCACTAAAAACCCAACCCAACCCTACAATCACCGCAATCAACGACTCCTAGGGGGGTTTCCACAAATTGGACTGCTTTAGGTCAAACGGAGACCAAAATGGACCGCGAGAGCGGGGAGATCGGGAGGGGGAGGAATCTGACCTGCGTTAGGAGGCGCCTCCAAGCCATGACACCGTCTTGGAGGATGGGAATTGGAGAGAGAGGGGTGTTGGAGGGGCGAGGGTTTGGTTGGGGAAGGAGTGGGAGATGGGATGGACACGAGAAGCGAACGAGAGTCAGGAGAGGCCGGAACGGGAGCTGGATTTTCGTGTTGGTCTGAAGCTTAAATTTAGGGGCCTAATGATATATGGATTCTGGATCCGGATCGAAATAACCGATTAAGGTGTTGGTTATTATACACACAATAAATGATAAAGTTCATTATTTACTATTTATAAATATAAACACATATATACGTGCTGTAATGTTGTCTTTCATATATAGTAGATTTTGCCTTTTAAAAGGATTTTTTGTGATAATATTGGATTTTAGATTGTGAGTTTACCTTCTGGGAGGATCTCTCGATAGAAAATTTCCTGGTTTTGTATCTTATTAGGCCAGTCATTGGATCCAATCTGAATCGGCTTTGGATGGCGGATAATCCAAATTTTAATAGATTATTTTCATTTTCACCAACAAATAAGAAACCTGACTGTTTTCCCCCCGAGTCTATCATCGTTCTCTCAACTGATAAGAGTATTAGAATGTCGTGTTTCATACCAAAATCTTGATATCATACCAAGAAGGAACATCAGGAGATCAAGTTCCCACAGAGACATCAGGGATTCAAGGCGAAGAAACATACCCAAAAAAAAAACTAATCATTCACGCATCTAAAGCCGAAGAGATGAGTAAGTTTCAATCATCACAAGGTAATTAGGTTAATAACTTAAATGTATTGATCAACCATAACAAGACTGCAAGTTCCCGAACACTAAAAAATAGAATTCACTCACAGTTACAATCAAAGTCGCACTTAAAGTGTCTATAATCCCAGAAGGCAGTTTCGGTAATATCTAATCAACCTACCAAGTCTACTACATCCATCCCATATTTAAGACGAATGCAATCAACAAGCTTAATATCGCCAATGTCAAGAACATTGAAAGGAAGCATCCCCAGGAGAGCAAGTGAAAGGCAGTGTTGGCGCTAGAAGGCAGTCCACTTCATGATCCCTCATCTACCATATGGATTGTACCGGTTGCTGTGTCGTCCACCACCATAAGCACCACCTGTACCACCTCCACCACCGCCATAAGCACCACCAGTACCACCTCCGCCACCGCCATAAGCACCCCCAGCTCCACCACCACCAGTGTCATAGAAAGCTCCATATGCACCTTGGCCACCATACATGGCACCATATCCATACATTGGCCCACCATATCCTGATCCAAAACCCATATCATACCCATAGCCAGGACCAGCACCAGCACCATAGCCATATCCTCTTCCATAACCTCCAGCTGCAGCTCTTCCACCGTAGGCACCTCCAAAACGTTGCCCACCGCCATACCCATGGCCACCACCACCTCCATAGCCACTGTACATGTTCCCACCACCGCCATATCCAAAACTACCCCTTCCACTGCTACCTGAGTCACCAGCTTTCTTTGGTACAGCCCTCTTCAATTCTACCTGCATTGCCAAATCAATTGATCAATGCAACATTTTAACCAAATTCTAGACGAAGCTTAAGATTTTTGGAAGACCAAGTAAACACTTGATGATACAGAATATGATAACTTTCCCTGCTGTGATAAATTGCTAGACCATTACCCGAGGTTAAGTATTATCTGGCAGATTTCAACGGCAACAAGGACATATATAAAAGGGGGAAAACAGCTAAACAATGTATGTAAAAGGTCCTGAATCAGTTTTCAGTATTCAGAGAGGCAGATTTCATGAGAAATTGAAATATTTGCAAGCTTATTATGTTGCTCAAAACGTAGAGAAGAGTGGGTAATTTCAACCAAGACCATTAAAATTTGATGGTTACAAGTATTCTGAGATAAAATATGTTGTAATGATGTAGAGTGGTACGATTCCAATTTCAAACAAGCAATTCTGGATAATGACCGGTGGTACTGTTATGGCCAATAATACAGCCTAAGTAACTAAGGGACGAGCAGCATGTGCTTAAGAGCAATTTCAGGGCAGATAAGCAAGGAAGGACAATCAGCTAGGGAGAGAAAGAATCATAAGATTGCAATTCTCCGTATCAAAACAAGCCATTCTGTTCCTTTGGTTTGTTTCATGAACATGCACAAAGTCAAATGTCATACTAGAATACTAGATCATTCATCGGGAATTTCCCGGCACTATGTAGAACTAAATACAATTTGCCATTCAAAGTATGAGCTTATAGACCAACCTGTTTACCACCAAGCTCATGTATCTTGTCCTCAGCCATTATTTGCTCCACTGAGTTCTCGTTCTCAAATGTGATGAACCCAAAACCTCTTGAACGACCAGTGCTATGATCTAGCATTATCTGGTGCTCAGCAACTTTACCATATGCTGAAAAGTAGTCTTTGAACTCGTCTACAACATTGTGAAAGAAAGAAAAATTAATCAAATTTAACAAAGTCCAACAAAGAACTTCAAAAACTACCTTCTGTTAAAGATGGGGGTATTCCACCCACGAAAACTTTCTTCGTCTTAGGTCCCTCTTTCGAACCCATTGTTTCTCTAGGCACTGTTCGCTTGATCTCCACCTAAAGAAGGAAACATTAATCATATCACTACTTAACAGGTAGAAGAAAAGATATCCTAAACATGGAGTTGTTGAATACTTACAGTCCTTCCATCGATAACATGCTCATCTTTTATAACATCATCAACTACGGCAGGATCAGCAAATGTTATGAACCCAAAACCTCGTGGCTTATGTGTATGCTTATCCTTCATGATGACGGAATCAATAATTTCACCATATTTCTTAAAATGATTGTGGAAGGAGTCTAAAATGTTGACAAAAAAGCATTGTGAGCAGAGTGCGAGCTTCAAATATTTGAAATAAAATAAAACAACAAATCATAATGCAATAAATGAATGAAAGTCGTGACTCATGAAATAATATACTAATGGGACAGTCCTCCAGGATGCAGGCATACATCTACTACAGAAGCTTCTATTAGAACTCAAATGAACCTTGGGATCAAGTACTTACAAGTTGTTGCTTCTCTGGCATGATGTATACATTGTATTGTAATTATTTTTTTATAATCGATCAAATTTTGCATTGTAATAAACATAACGATACCATGTCAGCAAGCATGGAAATGAAGCAAAAAAATGTTCAACAATTGGTTTGAATTGGGCACAGAACATAGAAGGGCATTAGCATCACATACAGAGCCATGGTAAGTTCTTCTAACATTAGCATAAAACTTGCATTTATACCTTAATAATTTAACATCACAGAACAACAAAATTTAATCCCATGTAACTAAAATGCATATCTTCATGGTATTGCACATGTCACTAGCAACAATAAATGGAACATCAGAAATTTTACTCTCCTTCAGTTTTATATCAGAGGTCAGAGTTGCAGAAATGGATGTCCATGCTCGATTGTTAAGCCTCATGCTTATTGCAGAACAAGATGGCATTATTAAACTAGCAAAAATGTGCAATATGCCAATATCAGATGCTGCATGAAATCACAAACCATGGCATTGGCAAAAATAAAAGTACAATTGAATCCTATCTTATTGTGAACTGCAAATCTGCTCACAAAGAGTCACACTATTTCCTACGGGCACCGCATTGATATCTTGGGGTACACCTAACACTTATGTTCCTGCTAAATGCAACAAGTTGCCCAGAAATACCGATACAAAAAGGAAACACAGAATTCCCATTCTTGATTTTTTATGTCCCCTAGGAAAAAGAGATTGTGAGACTGACATTTATATCTGATATGAGATGGCATGAAAGAACAATCAGGGACTGTCCAATATCACGAACACATTCACATCAACGAACACCAGAACTTTTCATCTCAGGGCATTACTTCCCAGCCACCATTTCATAATCAAATATAGTAGGGTCAGAAACCTTGGCTTGCTTGCCCGAGCCTGCCTTGCATACTGATTTTTGGCTATGACATAACATAAAGTCAAATCTTTCTTATTTTCTAATTGAGTGTATAAAATTATAAATTTGTGCGACTTCAGGGTTCATCCAGTAACATGCTACTTGTAATCCTTAATCCCACTACGAGTGAAAAGAAATTCAGAAAATGACTGGTTGACATGCCATGAATTGCAAGAGAAGAGAAAAACAAACTGCAAACAAGAAAGAATAAATCGTTTCGTACCTTCAGTTGTTTCCCATGCGACACCGCCGACAAAGATTTTTCTATCAAACAAGAAAAATCACTATTAACCTCCGTTCCTTCGCCACCCGAGGGCAATTCCGAACCATATTTTCCCCAAATCAAAAACCAACCCAAACTCCGGAAAACAAACTAATCTGCAAGAAGAAAACACAAAAAACCTAGAACAAACCCTAAGACCCGGACGACTAACCCTTCGGAGGAGAGGCCATTAACGGCCTGCTTGGCCTCGTTGCGATCACTACCATCTACTTTATCTAACCCTCGGTCCTGGCGCTCCTCCACTACCTCCTCCTCCACCTCCTCCACCTCCTCCTCTACCTCTACCTCCTCGTACTCCTCCTCAAAATCCTCACCGCTAAAGGTGTTTCGCTCCTCTGCGGCGGACTCCATAAGAAACTAGGTTTTCCTACCGAACCTGCAAAGGAACAGAGGTTATATAACTGGAAACTACAACGCTAGACGGTGCGGAGAGGGAGCGAGACCCTGGAAAACTCGAGCTTTGCCCCGATTCCAGTGGATGGATGCTTCCCGGGATTGTAGGGCGTAATCTAGGGTTTGCGAGAGAGGAAAGGGGAGAAGAAGATTGGGGGGGTTTGAGACTGAGTTCGGGTTTGGACTTTGGACTCGGGAAAGTCTGGGGTGTGCTTTATAAATGTCTCGGGCAAGTGAGAAAATTGGACATTTTTCTCTGTAATTGGGTGAGACCGTGAGAGCACCCTGTTTTATGATAGGACACGAAGCTACCATTTTTCGTGCGTTTGATAAGAATCATATTAAGAAAAAAAAAATATAGCCTCGTATTGTCAAAATACTCTTTTAACAGTATTATTTCATTTCGAAACAATTTATGAAGAACAGACAAAATTCAACTATTTCTTCATTTTAGGAAATAAATTTGAGAGTCCATTTTGTATACGATGATTTCTCTTCTTTTCTTTTCTTTTCTTTTCTTTTTATTTTTTTTAAGTTGTTATCCAAACAAGAGAAAATTCAACTTTTTTTTCTTTTCTCTTAATTTTTCTTCTTAAGTTGTTAACCAAACACAATCAAGACAAAAAACATTCTAAGCTCTCGAACTTCTTCCAAAATCGTTCCCTTTGTGTTTTTAGCCAAAAATCTTGACATCTTGTGATTTCTTTGTTGGATTCTAAAATTGGAGTTCTATAAATTTCAAGACTTCTATTGTACTTTGAAAGAAGTTATTGCACTTTTACTCTGGAACTAACCTGTTATTATCATGTCATGAAGGTGGATGACATATCTTCACTTTGACATGCAATATATATATATATATATATATATATATATATATATATATATATATTCGTACCAAGTCATGAAAGCTAGACGATTACATATGTACATTATATCTGATCTTATTGGTCTATTTTTTTAAAACTCACAACAATACCCATTTATATAAAAGAAAATGCTCAAATAGACTCCGATACATACTTCAAATTGGAGCTGTTTATAAGACAGTTGTGATATCTTTTTTCTTGTTTTGATGGAATATTTTATTTTTTGATATCCCATACAAATTTGACTCGTATTCTTTGGCACAAGTGCACAACCCAAGGTTCAATATGCAACGAGCACTACGTTGTTGGCACTGTTTTAAACTCTCGGGGCTGTTTTTTAATGGGGCTCAGAGTGTGTTGATTAATTAAAAGCCCATCAGGTATTTTGGTTGCCCAGGTTGTTTCCAGGAACCCGACTAGCAGCTCTAATGGGCTAAAGCTGGTTATAAAGTCCAGTTAGCCTAATACATAACTAATGATGCAATGTCTAAATACATTAATTATAAGTTCTAACATTAAGAAAATATGCTTCGATGAACCTGATGTTTTGGCTCATCGTTAATTTAGCACTCTAGATAATCTAGACAAAACAAATTCCCGAGAGGGACGAGAGCAAACCTTGGTGAGCTCCAACTTTATATATAGTAGTTGGAGTTAGTGAAGTTCGTTACTTGTGAGCCCAGTAGGCTTTTCGCTATTGTGCCTTGAGGCCATGTATAGCATGCGATGCAAAATATAAAATTTAAATCTGAAAACTTTATAGTTGTGTACTTGTGTTTGACAATTTGGGTTATACAAAGAAAATATCCGTGTCTTAAACGGCAAAGCGAGTTTGCACTTTGCAGCAGCAGTTGACTGCTAAAAGTTTTTTTTTTGTTGTTCATAAAAGGTGGTTTTAGCCGACTGCTAAAAGCTAAATCTCATCGACTCAAGTGAATACATCGAAGATGTTAAAAACTAAAAGATTTCCAGCAAAATGAATTCCATTTGTTTTTTTACTTTTATTTATGACCGGAGAACTCATAAATCAACTGTCGTTTGGACACCGACCAGATTACAAACTCCAAAGTGACCCACACCGGAGAATATTAACGTACTGGCCAGGAATTCGATGCAGGGTCTCTTCTATCAAGCCCCGCCCCACCCCAGTGGGGACAAGTGAATTCCATTTATTAAGTGAAAAGATGAGCAACTTTAGCCTAAGAATCTATTGTTCCTTCCCTATCCTTCTCTCTCTTCGCTCCATGGTTCACACTACCAGTTTCTGATGAGATGAGAAGTGCTATGCATTTTTATTGCACGTTTTGATTTGCTTGCACTCATAGAGTCATAGATGTCAGAAAAGGCTCAAAACAAGAAAGACAACCTGAAAGAAAGAAAGGCTTAATCATTTATTCAGTATATATGTAAAGTTTCCGTAATTTTTTTATATAATAATAAAAATAAAAAAAATTCGAAATTTAGGAAAAAAAAATTTTTTTTTCCAAAAGTACTCCGATCGCGGGTGTAACCCGCGATCCGTGGAGGCACGGATCGCGGGTGTGACCCGCGATCCGTGCTCCACGGATCGCGGGTCACACCTGCGATCCGTGGAGCACGGATCGCGGGTCACACCCGCGATCCGTGTTCCCGCCAAAAAAATTTTTTTTTTTTTTTGATTTTCGGTTTTTTTTTTTGTTTTTTTTTCTGTTTTTATTTTTTATTATAATTATTTGTAATCTTTTTTTAAATCTTTTTTTTTCAAAATAAGTTTTCTAATTTATATTATTTTTCTAAATTTTTCAAAATTATTTTTAATTTTTCCAATAATCTACCTCCAAATCACGTCGATAACCCGGCGTATTGAAATGTTAGGGTATTTTATACAATATAAAAACAAAATTTCTTAGTCAGAATAATAAATTATTTACAACTGAAAATTAAACAAACCATAAAACTAATTAAAACAAAAAATTGGTAACGTTGTCAAAAATTCGTAGGGTGTACACACATTACAAACATTTTGGAGGTCGATACAGCAAAAAATTAAAAACACAATTAAAAAATTTAAAAAATTAATAACAATTACAAAACATATTTTGAAAGCAAATATGATAAAAAACATAGTTAAAACGATTTTAAAAAAATCAAAACATCAAAACACTACGACTAAAATCCGGGACTTTTTTTATTTTCTTTTATTGTTTTTGTTTTTTTCGGTTTTCTGTTTTAGTTTTTTTTCTTCTGTTTTTTTTTTTAATTATTTGTAATCTTTTTTGAAATCTTTTTTTTTCAAAATATGTTTTCTAATTTATATTATTTATTAAAAAAATTTAATTTTGTTTTTAATTTTTTCAAGAAACGACCTCCAAATCACGTCGATAACTCGGTGTGTATTGAATTGTTAGGGTATTTTATACAATATAAAAACAAAAAATTTTTAGTTAAAATAATAAATTATTTACAACTGAATATTAAACAAACCATAAAACTAATTAAAACAAAAAATTGGTAACGTTGTCAAAAATTCGTAGGGTGTACACACATTACAAACATTTTGGAGGTCGATACAGCAAAAAATTAAAAACACAATTAAAAATTTTTAAAAATTAATAACAATTACAAAACTTATTTTCAAATATATATATATATATAACATAGTTAAAATGATTTGTAAAAAAACAAAACATAAAAACAAACAGAAAACCGAAAAAAACAAAAACAATAAAAGAAAATAAAAAAAGTCCCGGATTTTAGTCGTAGTGTTTTGATGTTTTGATTTTTTTAAAATCGTTTTAACTATGTTTTTTATCATATTTGCTTTCAAAATATGTTTTGTAATTGTTATTAATTTTTTAAATTTTTTAATTGTGTTTTTAATTTTTTGCTGTATCGACCTCCAAAATGTTTGTAATGTGTGTACACCCTACGAATTTTTGACAACGTTACCAATTTTTTGTTTTAATTAGTTTTATGGTTTGTTTAATATTCAGTTGTAAATAATTTATTATTCTGACTAAGAAATTTTGTTTTTATATTGTATAAAATACCCTAACATTTCAATACGCCGGGTTATCGACGTGATTTGGAGGTAGATTATTGGAAAAATTAAAAATAATTTTGAAAAATTTAGAAAAATAATATAAATTAGAAAACTTATTTTGAAAAAAAAAGATTTAAAAAAAGATTACAAATAATTATAATAAAAAATAAAAACAGAAAAAAAAAACAAAAAAAAAACCGAAAATCAAAAAAAAAAAAATTTTTTTGGCGGGAACACGGATCGCGGGTGTGACCCGCGATCCGTGCTCCACGGATCGCAGGTGTGACCCGCGATCCGTGGAGCACGGATCGCGGGTCACACCCGCGATCCGTGCCTCCACGGATCGCGGGTTACACCCGCGATCGGAGTACTTTTGGAAGAAAAAAATTTTTTTTCCTAAATTTCGAATTTTTTTTATTTTTATTATTATATAAAAAAATTACGGTAAAGTTTCTCCTTTTCCATTTTCTGCTTGTTGGGTATGTTCAATTTTTTATTGATATATATATATATATATATATATATATATACACGAGTGTTAAATAAGTCATCTCCTATTCTCCTGCACTTGATCTAAATAGTTCAAAAATCAAAATGCAGTAAATTAAATATTGTCATTTTTAATAAACAATATTTTCTTAACAGTAAATTGTCAAAAAGTTTCTTGGTAGCTCTTTTTTCCGTCAGTTGTGATGGTCTACTTTACAGGGATTCCGTTTGTTAATGCAAACAGTTCCCTCACAATTATTTGTTGTAAACATCTTGCAACTTTATAATTTCTATTCTTTCTCACCAATGATGCACTCAAACTGTCAACACGATCATGATTTTATAATCATCTTACTTTGGTGCGGGTACAAATTAGATAAATAAAAGAGAAAGACACTACACTATGTATAGTTAGGGTGTGTTTGGTGCTTACCATCGGGAGATGCTTTTCGACTATGAGAGCTTCTTCAGCTCCTGTCACTTTGGGACATCAAACCACAGAGAAGCTCCCCCAGTTTGGCAACCATTATCCTGTTCACCGCTTCTCCCTCAGCGGGTTGTCCCTCTTCTTCCCGCGTTTATATCAACTATCACACTCTCCCCTATTTCACTCGCCCCAATATACAAGCAGATCAATATACAAGCATGAAGTTTACCTCAAAAACCAACAAAATTTATTCCCATCAACCCAGAATTTGTAAGAAATATATGGGAAAGGGAGAAGAAACAATATCGTAGAAGGGGGCAAAGATGGAGAAGCTTATAAATGATTTGGGAAGCTTATAAAAGCAGGAAATAAAATCAAAATAAATGATTTGGGAAGCAGGAAATAAAATCGAAATAAATGATTTGAGAATCTTATAAATTTGATTCCTTCAAATGTTACAGATTCCTTCAAAGAATGCGTGAAAACCATATATCAAAACAACCAAATAAATTAAACAGCAAATAAAAATCAATTTTGGGAAAAACGGAAAGGGGGAAACAACCAAAGCAAACTTGGTGGTGAAGAGGGAGATAGGAAGGCCGATGACCAAAGCAAGAGGACCACCGCCGCCGACGAGGTCTGGACCAACAACATGACAACGACCAGGGGAAGGAGGCACAACCAAAGAGAAATGAAGATTTGTGGTGAAGTGGATTGGTTGTGCACAATGGAGTATGCTGGAGGAGTGGCAATTTCGTGATTAAAGGAAATGGTAAGACACGTAAATTTAACGATTTGGAGGGGGAATGTCGAACATCACCGGAGAAAAGCTGCACGAAGCTGGGGGTTCGCAACTTTTCTTCTATTGTTCACGTGTGAGAGCGTAAAATCCGGAGCTTTTGGATGAAAATCGGAATAACTTAAGAGTGTGTTTGGGGCCACCAACTGTTCACCGTTTTTGCAGCTCCAAAACATATGACCCAAACACATTTAAGCTATTCTGATTTTCATCCAAAAGCTCCGGATTTTACACTCTCACACGTGAACAGTAGAAGAAAAGCTGCGAACCCCCAGCTTCGTGCAACTTTTCTCCGGTGATGTTCGACATTCCCCCTCCAAATCGTTAAATTTACGTGTCTTAGCATTTCCTTTAATCACGAAATTGCCACTCCTCCAGCATACTCCATTGTGCACAACCAATCCACTTCACCACAAATCTTCATTTCTCTTTGGTTGTGCCTCCTTCCCCTGGTCGTTGTCCTGTTGTCGGTCCAGACCTCGTCGGCGGCGGTGGTCCTCTTGCTTTGGTCATCGGCCCTCCTATCTCTCTCTTCACCACCAAGTTTGCTTTGGTTGTTTCCCCCTTTCCGTTTTTCCCAAAATTGATTTTTATTTGCTGTTTAATTTATTTGGTTTTTTTGATATATGGTTTTCACGCATTCTTTGAAGGAATCTGTAACATTTGAAGGAATCAAATTTATAAGATTCTCAAATCATTTATTTCGATTTTATTTCCTGCTTCCCAAATCATTTATTTTGATTTTATTTCCTGCTTTTATAAGCTTCTCAAATCATTTATAAGTTTCTCCATCTTTGTCCCCTTCTACGATATTGTTTCTTCTCCCTTTCCCATATATTTCTTACAAATTCTGGGTTGATGGGAATAAATTTTGTTGGTTTTTGAGGTAAACTTCATGCTTGTATATTGATCTGCTTGTATATTGGGGCGAGTGAAATAGGGGAGAGTGTGGTAGTTGATATAAACGCGGAAAGAAGAGGGACAACCCGCTGAGGGAGAAGCGGTGAACAGGATAATGGTTGCCAAACTAGGGGAGCTTCTCTGTGGTTTGATGTCCCAAAGTGACAGGAGCTGAAAAAGCTCTCATAGTCGAAAAGCATCTCCCGATGGTAAGCACCAAACGCACCCTAAATGTGTTTGGGTCAGATGTTTTGGAGCTACAAAAGCGGTGAACAGTTGGTGTCCCCAAACACACCCTTAGTGTCTAAAGACCAGGAAAAGTTAGGCAGGTCCTTTACGCGTCTTTGTCAAATACATGTGTTTAGACCACAACTACACGGCAAGAAGAAAAAACAGATTAGCTTAAACAAATCAAGAATCTTAGGTAAAATGGAATGATCATACAACTATTAGGACCTCGGATGCTGTTTTAGCAGACCATATATTATGGTTGTCATTCTAAAACAAATGCTTCAAAGCCCACCACCAACCAGTCAACAATAGAAAAACAGTCCACTTGCCATGTAGTTTTTGTCTTTGATCTTATCGTCCAAAGCAAGGTGGAGAGCAAAAGTCATAGTTAACACTGCTACATGTAAACTAGGAAAGGGAATGATGGACTGTATACAATCAGCTCTGGTCCTCTGGATCATTGTCTACTTTCCAAGTTGCACTATCACTTTTCAGCTTACCATCTGAATCATTTGATCTTATGATTTGTTTAGCTTTTACTGTGTATTATCCTACACCATGCATGCATGAAACTCTTCTTTTGCTGAACATGTAGTGAGGTAACATTATTGACTGTAAAATATAATAAGGACAACTGTAATTGTAACTTGTAAGTATAGTAAGAAGTTTAGAACCCTTTCGCTATTTTAATAATTAATATTAAAATTAATTAATGTTAAAAGTTAGATACAATATATTGAATATGTAACATGTATTTTTTTCTTTACAAATTAATTTGCTATCTTCAGCAAAAGAGATATATTTTTGTAGAGCAAACTAGTTTATAAATATCAAACACGATGATATAGGAGTTTATTAGCTTTCACGCAGCTGATACTGATTGCATCATTAACTACTAGAATGCATTATTACTTCAAAACCTGAATATGATGTATCAAGTATCAACTACTCCAGCAGAATACATAAGATATCTAATCACAGACATGCATGTAGATGACGGAATCATTGCAACAACACGACAGTACAGTGTTGTGTACTACACGTGAAGCTTTTGATTGTCCTCATCACTTACATATCACAAGAACAACAAAAAATAATATTTTGAAGGAGCATTTTCTCCCTTCTAGAAAAAAGATTGTAGCTAGCAATTGGAACTTTGGAAGAGCTTAACCACTCCCCAACTACATTTATTTCTCTTTGATCCTTTCCTATCATTGCCATGGTTCATTACTAGATTGATGTGGTCCTTGCTTATATTGGGAACTCATGCTACTCTCCAACCCTGCAAAATTGAGAATATCACTATGAGAGAGATTTGTGAGGCCCAAGAAGTCTCTAGTCAAATACCCATCATCATTTCCACCACCTTCCAAGTTCTCTTCTCTCTTCCCTCCAAACATCCCTCCAAAACCATCTTCAAAAGATCCATCAAACCCTGAAGTAGCTGAAGAAGATGGGATCATCACACCATGCATTGCAGGGGTATTGGGTTCATGAACAAACCCTTCAACCCCAAACCTAGAAGAAGATGGTGCAGAACAACTTGTGGACATGTGAGATGTTGCCATATGGGATGGCCTATGCATGGTTGCACCCATTTGGGCTGCCCTTTGCAGGAGTGCAGTGGCTGACATATGAGGGAGAAGAGGAGGAAGGCTAGATCTTGTTGGATCTTGTGGCATGTCATGTCCTAGTCTTGTTGGGAAGTGTGTGGATTGGAGTTGGTGTGGTGAGTGGTTCAAGTAAGAGAGTTGTACGTCTTGTTGTCCCATGGTGAGATCTTGGTCTTGTCTTTGTTGTTCTCTGTTGAGGGTTTGGTCTCGGAGGGTGTGATGGTCATGAGATGATGATGTTGTTGGTTGAGGGAGGAGGAATGGAGGGTGGTTAATGGGCATAGGGTTTGCAGAGACGACTCTTGCACTCTCTTCTGCCAGTGCATCACAGAAGGCTCTGTGTGTGATAAAGCTGTCCCTCCTGCAACAATTAACAAAGAATCAACACAACAACATGAATAGAGTAAAAAACAAAGGGTACATCCAAGTTTCTACATACAGCTTATAAGTGGACATAGAATTCAAATTAATACATGCTAGCATGGGTTCTAACTTGTACATATTAGATATTAAAATCAAAGAAGAGTCCTAATGATCGAGTGGATAGATTTTCAAAAGAAAAAAATGACTACATTTCCACATGAGTTCAACTTACGATAAGCTTTTGGGTTGAACATGTTGGATTATTGAGTTTGGAATAACTCAATAGAAGAAATCCAATGTTGAGATGAAGATGAGAACTTTTGCCCCTAAATGAAGGATGTTGATAAACATTCTATTCACTTCACCATTTGTAGGTGGAAATAGAGGATGAGAAAATTCTCCACACATACGCGCGCGGGCGCCCGCCCGTCCCGTCCCGGTCTGAGGCGTGGCAGCGGGGGTTTTGGGGGAAATTAGAGGCTTTAGCCTCATGGTGATGGGTGTATTTAATTTTTGGACCTCATATTAATTATTTTTTGCAATTAAGTCCTTGACGGTTACAAGATTAAATAAATATATATATATATCACAGTCGGTTTCCTCCTGGACACACGTTTTATTCTCATCCTCTCTCTACGAAAATCGTCACTCTCCGGCGATTTTAGGTCTCCAAATACAGAGTTCTCCGGCGACCGAGTCTTGCGAGGTTCTGCGCTACTTTCGTGGTCCGTCGACTTCGGTGTGCGCCTGATCGACGGTGTGACCGTTCTATCCTGGGAGAAAATCGGAAGACCATCAAACACACTGGTATGTAAGCTAATATTTTCTCTGAAACAAATCGTCTTCCGACGGCTCGGTCTTTGAGGTCGTCTCTGATCACTGTTCCTTCGTTTCTTATTTTCATATACATGTTTTTGTATGTTGGCTTTATCTGGATCATTACAGAATATTTATTCGACATATGTACCTCACTGTATTACATTATCATATTTGTAATTGTATCAACAGAACATGTGTGTCAAAATTCATCTAATTAAAACACAATGGATTTGCTTTATTTGCTACTATAAATTCTTTTCCAATAACATGCCTATCACTGTCTTGTTAATATCAGCTAGCTAGAATCCTATATACACCACATACATTCACCAGTGCCTACTAAATTCAAAACATGTAACCCTTTCTAACCATTCATTTAATTTATTTATCCAACCTCATACTAGTTAACACCAAAAATGATTAATCCCTAAACACGTGCACTGTACTTTTGGTGTCTCCTATGATATTTTGTCGTAAGAAATGTATCTTATTTCATGCCAACTAAATGAAATTTAAGACAAAAATTAAATGTGTATTCCAGTCGGTTTAAGGACTAACTAAGTGGAAGTAAGGGTTGTAACAATACGTGGTCAGCCGAATGTACTTACAGTCTTACATTACACCTCTCGGTAATTAAAAAAAATAACCCTACTATACTACGTATCAAAAAACCAAATGAAATGAGAGTATATAAGGACCCCAAGATAATAATTGGTTAATGGTGCACGGTGATTGGAGATTGATAGATAGATTACCTAGAGAAGAGAGTTCCACAGTCACATCTATACTCCCTGGTACCACAAGTCTTGGAATGGGCCTTCCAATCAGACTGGACAGCATACTTCTTGGAGCACTTGTCACATTTCCACCTCTTCTCTCCATGCTTCCTGCAGAAGTGCTTCTTAATCCCAGTGAGGTCTCCCAGAGCCCTTGCCGGATCATGGTGGACACATGTCTTCTCCGGGCAGACGTACACCTTCTTCCTCACCTCCTTGCTCCCCCTCTGCTTCAGCTTCCATGGGAGGTTGTGACCTCTCCTGTGGAGCAGCAGGTTTTGGTCCCTCTGGAAACCTTTGTTGCAAATTTCGCACATGAATCTGTTTGTGGCTAGGAGTGACTTGGGTGATAAAGCTACTACTTCTGCTTCTGGGTCTAGTCATAACAAAATTTTCAAAAAATATACATATAAAAATTTCACCATGTAAGAAAAAAATATATTCAAAAACACTTGTCAAATGTTTTGGCATTTCTTCCATGAAGCCATACGACTTGAAACGGAGTTCTCAATTTTTGTTTATCTTTTGTAGTAATATATCTCAAGGTTTCTTTATAAAACAAAGAAAGGGAATAAGATGCACTATTAAAATAAGAAAGGGAATAAGATGCACTATTAAAACAAGAAAGGTTTCTTATTTTAGCCGACCGAATTCCATCAGTCGAATTAGGGAGAAAGGTATTAAACTATTAATCGAGGAGATTACTATATAGTCGACATACTTCATCACTTCAAGTAAAATTTTCAATTAATCACTAATAATTCCTAGCTAATTGAGATGAAAGATTTTTACCTGGGTTTCCTGGAAGACTTCTCTTCTTCTTGAGGGGATTAGGGTGGTTGTGATTTGGAAAGGAGGGATGGTTGGAGGAAACACTGGCTTCATGCCCAGAAGCTGAGGTGAGATTTGACATGTTTTCCTCCAAAACAACTGGATATTGCTAAATCGTGGATCCTTTCATCACTACCTAAAGTGTTTGTATGGATGGGAACAAATTAAAAGTATATGGTTGAGATGGGCCAGTAGTATAGGGTTGCAGGAATATGGATCTTGGGATGTTTAAGCAGATCTTGGAAATTCACCTGGGTTTTGAAGTTATATCATGAGAGGCATGTGTAGTATGTTATGCTTTAGCTTCTCATCTATGGAAACATGCACCCGATGCCCTAATTAAAGTTTGGAGAAGATTGTACAGTGAACAAAAATTAAGGATGTGCTTATAAGCACAAGAAAAAGTAGGAAATAATATTGGTCCTCCAACCTTAATTAAGTTTGAGAGGGAAATTAAAGAGAGAGTACTTCTACATATATGGCTTATTAATTAGATCTAGGTAGGAATTTGCAAGCAAGAAGATAAACTTTTGTTAAATAATCTTCTCCGATTGCTATGCAGCAAAGGAAGATAGAACCAACAATTAAACCTTGAAATGAATGAAGTGCCCACAAGGTAGAAAGAAAAGGAAACCTTTGAAATTCTAGAACTTAATGAGATCTAAGCTAGCTCAAAGATGAGAACAACAGTTTCTTGTAACAGGAAGGACTTCACAAGAGGAAGAGTTTGGAGAGAGAGGTGTCATGTGTCTATGAAGTGGAGATAGAGAGAGGATAGAGAGGCTTATGCACACAACATGTACATCTACTGTGCTGACGTTGCACTTTCTGTATTTTCCTTTGTTCTTACACGTCTAAAATATTCCATCACCTTTGTACCTCTCATTTCTTTATCACTTGCTTTTGCCAACAAAAAAAACAAAATTTTCAAAAATAAAACAATAAGAAAAACAGGTAAAATTAAAAATGTCTATTCCTTTGGGGTAAATGTCAACCGGTCAGCAATGTACCTAATTGTTGTTTAAGAATATGCAAATTTAGAGAAACACTGCGCGCAACTTCAACTTCAACTGCACTATATATAATTATATATGTCTATGTTTACAGTTTAGTTAAACCTTCTTTTTAATTTAGAACTCTTAACTAATTAACTTGTGTAGAATTTTTTGTATTGTTTATGCTGTTCTGTTGTAAAATGTTTGACCTAACTCACTTGTATCGTTTGTATTTTCTTAAAGAATCTTATGCTGTATTTTAACTAAAATGGCGACAAGCGGTTTGCTAACGTTGGGGAATGATCTCTGGTCTTAGTGCAAACATGTTGTGGACGTCTTACGTCCATTTGGATACTAACCCAATATATAATATCATCAATGTTTTTTTCTCCAACGTGTTAGATGAAAACCATATTTCTTTTGCTTGTAGTATCATTATGCACGTATATTAATCTATTTACCCACTGAGTAACTACTTATTTGATCTTACTAATTGTTTGTTTTATGTTGAATATCTGCAAGCCAATTTTTATTTTTAATAGAGCACTTTTGTAACATTCCGAAACAGCGGAAATTTAAAAATTTACAATCAAGATAAAGGAACTCAATAATCAAAGACGGGACTGTTACTTCTCATAAACAAATAGCGGTGCACCAAAATTACATCAGAGTTTGTCAAAATGATACATGATTACAACAAAATGACAACAGAAGATAAAACGTAATCATGCCGACCTCAGCGGTCCGAGAAGAGGATCCAACTCCAAAATGCGCGTGCCCGCCGATCACCACCCAACTGGACCTACTACGGTCCTGAAAATATATCACAACAATGCCTGAGTTTCCAGAAAGAAACCCCGTATGCCAACTCACCTATATGCATGCATTACACAAATGATCCTATCATACTAATAGCATGTCATGGCATCGACAGAATGGAAAACAGTTCCCCCGAAGGGTAAAACAGGACATCAGTCCGACAGTCAACAACGAGTCTCCCGCGGAGACCTACTGCAGGCACATGCAGCCTTACAGCACGCGACATCGCACCCCCCACACGTAGCTACACTACTCAAGGGTTCGGCAGGGAGCCTCTGTCACGCCTGCGCGCCGATAGAATACAGATCTGCAAATCTCAGTGGTCGGAGCCACAGGGACCAACAGGGTCGTCGCCCGGAAGGTATAACAACATCATCTCGATAGGTGCCCAGTCGAGGAATCAACATAGCCGGAACAGCCTCGGCGCAACAATCATCATCGCCGGCACAACCTCGGCGACATCACCGGCACAACATCGGTGGTCCATCACAACGTCCGGCACAACATCGGACGGGTCCAGACCGAAGTCTGCCAGGTCATCAGGCTCCACGAGCCGCAAACACCAACCGCGCCGCTATAAAAGCAGGGCAGCGACCTCCCTAGCCTGAAGGTCGGTAGTCACCTCACCCAACGCCAGTTGCGTGCCCGCACAAACATCAAACACTGGGATCCGCGATCCCTCAGGCCTGCTATACTACAATGAGTCAAATTAATCCATCAACTGAGTCACGGTCCATACATGGAGGTGACGCGTCCCGAACACCCACACTCTTCCCAACGGCAGTCCCTGGGCAGGCACGCAACACGCGTCCACCGTCACCTCCCGGCTCACGCACAAGGCGAGGGCACGGGTTTCCGTGGACAAAGTTGGCATTCAAAAAGGGAACCAGGAATTCTGTCCTGGGCCCAAACGGTCGACCGGAAAAGGTGATTCGGTCGACCGGTTCCAGAAAGCAATTGGTCGACCGTACGCCTAACACGGTCTACCGCTGCGCTCAAAACACAATCCCCAACGGTCGAACAATTGTCTAAAACCGGTCGACCGAACGAGGTCAAAATCCGGAGTCTGGTCAAAATCAAAATCAATCTATCGGTCGACCGACTCAGGGGTCTCGGTCGACCGGAAACAGACAGGGTCAACCTAATATTCTACGTCATATAATCGGTCGAACGCAACATACAACGGTCGAACAAGCATGCATAGAAAATCAGTACACTTAAGTTCCGGTCGAACGACCCAAGGAACCGGTCGACCGAAAACACACAGAGAGTCCCAACTCACCAGCAAATACGCACTACCGGTCGACCACCACAAGACATCGTTCGACCGGTGAAGGTTAAAGTTGGGTAAAAACACTACATTCGGTCGACCGCCCGAAGGGACCGGTCGACCGTTGGTCGTCTTCCACCTCGCGCCAGCCGAGGTTTCTCACGGAAACAACGCCGAAGAGGTCTCCGACCTCCCCGTCCGACCAACACAACCCTCCCACGAGGGTTAGGAACAACAAAATCACACTAGAGAGCGGCATACCTCAAACGAAGACGGAGTACGCCGGAGCCTCGCTCACGCACGTCGCCTCCGGTAGACCTCGAGCACGCGCCTCTCCTCCTCCGGACGAGCACCTTCCTCAGCCGACGCCTCCGCAGCTGCTCCACCACCACGCGCACCAGCAAGAAAGGAAGGAAGGAGTGAGAGATCCGAAATGAGGGTGAAGAGAGAGAGAGAGAGAGAGAGAGAGAGAAAACCACGATATAAACCCATCTCCCCGCTACAGGACCCTACACTCCAGCCCACACCTCCCCCTCACGTCTACAGTGCGCGCCCCTCAACCCTTCCCCATGCACACCACTTCCCCATGCAAAGCCCACCCTAATCCTCCACTAAACCAAGATTAACCCTAAACAAGGGTTTGGGTTCTAACACTTTTAGCTATTGGCTAATCTAACTTAACAGCTTTGGTTGCTTTGCGGGTGAGAGGAATCTCATTTCTTTCCTTCAGGGTACATTAGTCAATCGGTTTTAAGGAAAATTGGCCCAACCATGAATCCATGTTAAAATTTCTGGGCTATTGTTTAAAAGCAGTTTTTTCCACTAATTACGTAATGTTATGATGTTCTTTTTTAATATAATTAGATAATCTAAGGTACCGTTTGGATGTCCCAAAAGCTGACAGTTTTTCCAATAAAAGCCGATTTTTTGGGGGATTCATTTAGGCTGACTTAATGTGAGGTTTAAGCTGGATCATTTGGATGTTCCTAAACGATACCTAACTTTGAAACGTCTCTTCAATGACAATTATCATATTACCCTCCCCTCAGGGGTATCAAAGTAATTTGATCAGTGGCAAGAGTCGTAAAAATAATCAACGAAGGACCTAAATATGTAACCTTCAATCGTAGGTCCCGCCAGAAAAGCTAAAAGCTCGTTTCACCCAACTTCTACGGCCTTATTCAAAATTGATAAGTTGGTCTCAACTTTTAATTAGAAGCTGGACTACTAAAATCCTGTTTGGATGCAATCTCCAAAATAACCAGCTTTTGTTGGAAAAATTGTCGATTTTTGGGACATCCAAACAAAACCTAAAGTTAAAATCAGCTTTATGCTTCAAATACAAGTCTAGAATTAAAATCTATGATAGAGGTTCTCATTTAGGAATATAAATGAACTGATTCTGAGACGAGTTATGGCTGACTCGAACAAACCCACTGCAAATTTGGTGGGTTAGTGAGTAGGTTCAACCTGTTCCATGACATGCCTACTTGGGTCATCATAGATCGGGTAAGCATGTCGAGGGATTGTCTCTAAAATTTAATTAATATTATTTTTTAATGCAAAGAATTACAACTACAAACATTGTTCTACACTTATTTATTAGTATTAATGTGTTCGATGTTAAGGAAATTAGGTCTTAGAGGTAGGGGTGAGCAAAATTCGGTCCAGTCCGGGCACCCAGACCGAATCGAATTTTTCGGTCCGGACCGAACCGGACCGAATTTTTTCGGTCCGGTCTTCGGTCCACAAAATTTTGGAAATTCGATCTTCGGTCCGGACCGGACCGAAAATTTAAGGGGAAAATCCGGGTTTTGGACCGACCGGACCGGACCGAACCTATTCGGTCCGGTCTTCGGTCCGGACTTCCCGAAAATTCGGGTTTCGGTCCGGTCCGGTCCTGGACCGAAGCTCACCCCTACTTAGAGGGGTTTTTATTTTGAATACGTAAACATTAGATAAACTACACAAAAATGTACATAATATTACAAATATACAAAAAATTATTATATTTTGGCAGGCTTGGTAGGTTTGGATTAGGCTTGATCCTCACATGATCCGTTAAGATGGGTTGGCAATTGGCGGGTTCAAAAATCTAAAGTGGCCCAACAATTAAGTGGACAATAATGTTATTTAGATTATATTATAATAATTTGTATATCAAAATAATATTAATTAATTTTAGTAGACAACCTGTGAACAGACATATCCAATATGTGACAAATCCACAAATTTGGTGGGTCAGTGGGCTGGTTCAACTCGTCCCACGATATATGCCTACTTGGGTCGTCACAAATCGGGTGAGTGGGTCGACCGGTTGTCTTCTGAAATTTAATTCATAGATTTTTTAAATGCAAAGAAATACAACTAAGCTCTCAAACATTGTTCTTCACTAATTAATTGTTAGTATTAATGTGTTCTTTGTTAAGGAAATTAGGTCTTAGAGGGGTCTTTAATTTTTAATACGTAAATGTACACTAGATAAACATACACAAAAATGTACATAATATTATAAATACTATTATATTTTGCGGGGCTTGACAAGCTTGGATTAGGTTTGACCCTGTCATGATATGTTAAGAAGATAAGTTGGTCGATTCGTCCGTTGGCGGGTTCAAAAATCTAAACTGGTCCAACAATTATGCATGTTCAATATGTGACCCGCTAAGTAGGTAGGTTGCCTGATTGATTGAACCTGCTCACTACCCCCCACCAATTTTTAAGAAGATTTGGTTCGAGTTACCCTCAACTTGCTCAGACACGACTTATTTACATCCATTAATGAGAACCCGTAGTCATAGATTTTAACTCGAGAGTCAGCATAAAAATGATATTAAACTACAAAGAAAAAAGGTTGAAAATATTTTCTTTTTTTAAAACTAGAGAAGTTAGATGATATTATGTGTTGTTTTTAATTAGAATCGCATTTACGCGTATATTATTACATGGAGAAATTTTAGAATGAGAATTATGAGGTCATGTTCCAAATTTCAACAAATAAACGGAATCAAGCCTCTCGATTCAAGTTGCTGCAACTAAAAAAAGGCAACCCAAAATGGCACACTGGGTCGGGCTCCATTCACGCCCCAGCGTTTCGCACCAAAAAAAAATTACTCACCAGGAAAGGTGGAAAGCTAAGTTTCCACGTGTACTGCAGATCTTAGATGCAAGAAATCACCAACGGTCACGATTCGTTAGGGGTTGAGTTGTGCGTAGAAGGGTGGAGATTAGTTGGATGGTTAGGATTTCCCGAAGAGACCAAAATAAGATTACCTTAAATACTATTTAAATTTTGATTAGATAATTCGAATTCAAACAGGTTCGTGAGAAGTCCCATCTTCCTTTTCTTCATCAAACCCTAGAACCCAAATTCGCCCTTCGTCCTGATCTGCTTGCCTTTGCCAGTGGAGGCGTCCGACGAAGATCGTGTCCGCATGCCCGAGAAGGTTGTTGATTTCGATGTCTTATTTTTTTTTTTGATGTTTCGGTTGGGTATTCCATCTATTTGAAACCGTTGCGGGAGAATAGTGGTGTTTCGCCTCAAGTCGTGATGCCTTTTTGAAGAGATTCACGTCCTCAAGTTTTTTGTTTTGTTTTTGGAGGCATTCATGTCGATTTGTGGTATTGGTTTAGTGTTCTCGATTGAATACCGGATATCAACAATGGTCTGTCTGTTCGCGCCTTGCTGTTACCAATCCGTTTTGGATTTATATAGAAAATTCTAATATCACCTCAATAACACACAAGCTCGTTCTTTGCTGTTGACGTTCCATTGCATTTGCCAACTGGGGTTCGCTGTAGATCCTTGGTGTTGGATTAGCATGTTGGAGTAAGACCATGGATCGAATCTCAGCTTGTTGGGGTGATGCTTTCAAATAATAAAAAAATCCGTTGCATATAATGAAAGTCAATTATTCAACCTAACAATTGTGGAAAAAGAACAATTGAACTCTTCATGTGAGGATTATTAGTGACCAATGCGTTCATCACTCTCTAATTATATATTTTCCTTAGCTTGATGGATTTGTTTTGGATATCTTTTACAATCTCCTTCAGCTTAGTTGACTACTTGACTGGAGATCAAAGGGGTGAATGGACTGTTGGGCTTGGTAATTTCGACAGTTGACGTGATAGTTTTTCACAATGCAGGGTTTCCTTGCGGGAACATCCAGAAGGAGAAGAACAAGATGGGTGCCGACAAGTATGATTTCTCAACAGCAAGACTACACGAAGAAAAATGTTATTTCTACGAACAAAAAGTGCATGAAAAAGCATTCTGAAAATCGTTCAACTTTATCCGACAGCCTTCTTAGAGGGTTATCAAGTTTGGAAGAGTGTAGCCATAATCTCTAAAGGAAAGTAGAGAAATTTCAACATTGTCCATTACAATATCAGAAAGAATTTGATGCCTTGCTCAAATTTCTGGAGGAGGAGCAACTCCACAAAGTAAGTATTCCGGGTTTTGCGATTCCTGCCATTCTCTTATTATTTGGTTTTAAAATAAGAACAACAACGATGGGAAGAACTTTGACGATCATGGACTGACAATGGGGCTGGAAAAGAAAATTATATACAAAGCATTTTGTCATAATTTTCTATGCCAGTGCACTTTTTAGTATATGAACAAAAAATGGTTACCTGTCTGGACATCCCTTTGAAACAGGCAAATTAACTTTTATTCTACACTGTCATTTTATGTCTATCTTCACTTACATATATATGGTAAGGTTTCTTTATCGTCGCTAGAAGTAGGGGTGAGTTTCGGTCCAGAACCGGACCGAACCGGACCGAATAAATTCAGGTCGGTCCGGTTCGGTCCAAAACCCGAATTTTACTCACGAAACCTCGGTTCGGTCCGGGATCGAGGACCGAATTTTCGGTATCCTCCGGACCAAAGACCGGACCGAACAAATTCGGTCCGACCCGAATTTTGCTCTCCACTAGTTAGACGTATAATATGTTATCACAGGTAGTACCGTAATAATTGGTATGGTATTAGCATAATATGTAAGAAATGGCGAATATAACATGCTATTGCAATAGCTGGTGGTCGATCCTAGCTAGTTTTGGTGTAAAAGGTGTTGCTGATGGTTCACTTCAATAAGAGTTCAATCTTTTTTTTTATGGTTCAAGATTTCAATCTATACCATCTTGTATTAACATTTTATGCACAATGAAGTAACTACGTCTATACAATATGTTATCAAGAAGAAATTACTATATGCATATCTTGTGTTGCTTAGGTCCTCTGTGTAGATGTTAAATGATGAAACTAGGAAACACCAATTTAGAAAATCCTTATCAATTTATCTAATTTATAATTGTTTCCTTATATCTATTATCCTAACAAGTACTTGAAATAACAATTAATTTTTTCCAATCTTAATTCAATGGTGTATCACTTAATAGAATAAGTTAAAATATGTCAATTAGGCTATATGACGTGGTAAATTAAATTTAGAATTGAAATTGGAAGGCAAAATGACAAATTTAGTCATGGGTGCGTATTGATTATGAAGTTTATACGTGGTCACGTCTACTGTTTTGATTACTGTACATTTGGAAATTTGAGATCACATAATGTTTAAAACTTCCAACTGATGTATGCCTTACCTTGTGTTTCTTTTAAAATGTTAAATAGTATTTTAGCCAACTTGATCAAGCACTTAATTAATGTATTACAAGTAGTAAACTCGACAGCCCTTGTTGTATCATACCATGATTTACATCGAATGAACTGACTTGCAATTATACGGTAAGACTTACATTCTCTTCGTTCCACAGCTCTTGAAGTTTGGAGCAAGTCTTCGAGAGAGTCAACAGCTTCAATCTCCTACGTCACGCGAGGAAAAAGAATTTAATGCCAGGCTTGTCCCTATTGAGAACCGTCTCCATGAAGTAAGTTTTGTGGGTTTAGTCGTTCCAGTTCCGTTTTTATTCAATAGGAAACTTGAGTAGCTATAGTAAGACGAAATGTTTATTATGGCATTCGACATGCTAAAGATTTCATAGAGCATCTTGTTGTGTATGTTAGTTCAATTACCTTTTTTGAATATAATATTAGAAGAGATATTATTTGTTCAGCCACAACGTGAATCTTGCCGTTAAGGTTCAATTTGTCGGGGAACTGATTTGTTATTGTCTCATTTGATCTTTGTTTCCTCAAAATGTGGACCGTTTTGTTTATTAGCAAACATGGAAACAGAAGTAATTGAAGTAATTTATGGAAGAATAGGTGTTTGGACTTCGGTCCACAACTGAAGAAATCTTTTGAGCTAAAGCACATGCATCTTGAATATGTATTCATGTATAGTATATCTTGTAACTGATAAATGCCTTCGCCCTTTTTGTGTGTTTACGACACTAGTGACTTAAAATCTGATTCAAATTAACCAGTATGTATTATGTAATTGCTGATATTCTCTTACTGCATAGATCCACAGGTCCATAGATGTTTTTCAAAACAAGCAAAGACTTGCTGATGCTCAGAATACATTAACCAAGCTTCATATTGCCGAGCAAAACCCCTCGGATGGATGTGCATCTGAGGCAAAAAAAGAGCAACTCCACTATCGCAGAAAATCAACTGCTTGCAGCCCGGGAAGCTTTTCTGTGGCTCAACAGTGACCAGGATCACTCTCTTCCTGAGGTTGTACCTTATGCTTTTGATGTTCCACCTCAAAACCAGTTGCCAAGTCAACAACCTGCTTCAGCAGAATCCAGGATTGCAACCTGAGCTTCAATACATGCAGCAAAAGCCTTGCCAGAATCTTCCTCAAGCTCTTGACGGGTCAGACATCAGCATTTGACATTTTCAGCAGCAGCAGCAGCCTCATCACTCTTCACAGATTCACCGCAGGGTAGCACGTAATAGCTTTTAGCCAGTCATGTCTAAAGCATAATCATGTGATATAATAATGATGACAGAAGTCGACCTTGACAATTATGTTCTTTTGCTTTCAGACTTTTCTCTTTTAAACAATCAAAGTCGCCAATAATTCATGCACGAGTTTGTGTTACGAGTTCCTGTAAGCTCTATAATGCTTAAACGTTGGAAGATAGTTTTTGGAGTTGTAGTTTTGATTAGGTTCACTGCATTGTTCGGGGATGATATTCTGTATCTTTCTCTTAGTCAATTTACTCTTTGGTCTGTTTTATATGTTTGAAATAATAATTCTGTGTGTCATGCTTGTTCTGTTGATATTTATAATTTGTTCATTTAGAAATGTACATTTCTCCACCTTGAATATTGAGTCTTCGTGTTTATGGTGTGATTGGTATGATTTTTTTTCTTCGGGAAGTCTATGTATCGGTGTGGTGACATAGGTTGGTATTTTGATTGGTTTTATTAGTTCAAACGGAATCATTGAAATGATCGGCGAAATATGCTGATATTTTAGTGATTAGTTTGAAAATACTACAAAATATAATTAACTATTCATTTAATTTTTGTACTGTTTGAGTTTTAATATTTTCCATGCTTTTCATGGTTCTCATATTTAAACTCTAACCTTCGGATCATCATGCGAGCGAGACACTGCGACTGGGCTTAGACGGAGATGTTGATGGGTGCTGCACAGATTGGTTATCCGCTTGCTAAAGATCCGTCCGTCCTACGAAAAATCCAATCAGGTCACGAGCTAGTCTCACTAGCACTAGAAAAACTCAGACCTTGCCATTGCGTATGTTTTTGACGTGGTTCTGGAATGCAATTGTTCGCTCTCTCAGGAGATCCCGCTCTACTCCACAAGAATAACACTAAAGTTTGGAGCAATACTTCATTTTCTTTTACTTAATAATAATAGCTTACATAGATTATAATGTCCATAGGGATGGATTTCTCCATGGTGGGTTGAGTCTATGACAGACCCGCACCTTCCAACTCCTAATTATAGGTTCTCATCTTACAGAAACATGTGGTGCCGCATCAAGTCCCATTGAGTGCTGAAAAATTGGAATAACCTTGTTGTCATTTCTACAATGCAGACAACCCATAGTTGTCTTCTTTAGACGTGTGGGTTGCCTTGCTTTCGAGCGTCTTCGTCTTTCGCTCCTGCTCACTGGCCTAGTCTTCAAGTGGCTACTCTGTTTGCTTGCCTACTCACCAAAGCTCCCCAAATCTGTCAACACCAAAAGAACTTTGCCATTACTCCTACATCGTTGGTTGCTATAAATGTTGCCACGTCCCAAATCTTGTGTATCACACTGAGAACCATAACTGCAAGTTGTTCCCAAACTTCCATATTTGCATAATGTGTTGACACCAATGTTTTAAAAATCGAATCGAAAGAGTAAACCGAAAATAACTTGATTTGATTCAAAATGGTCAAACAGATAGTTCAAAGTGGTCAAACAAATAATGACATCAACAATTTGTGAAACGAGCGTTGGACCAAACCGACTCCATTGCAATAGTTCAACCGATGGTCCGACCGATTGAACCGGTTAAATTGAGGGTTGGACTGGAGTTTACACGGGGAGTTCGAGCGCTCGAAGGTTCAGGCTCGACCTAGTCACTAATTTGAAATTTAGCAAACTATTTCCAGGGACTACCAGATCATGGGTACCTGAATAGTAGTTTTGTTTTTATTGTTGTTTCCTTAGTTTTTTTATTTTATTATTTGTTTTTGCATTTTCTCTGCAACCTCTTTTATTTTATCATTTAATAAGTCTACAAACTATGTTTCTCGAAGGAATGAAAAAAAATCAGTGGCTCTGATGGAAGATAAAATTGCACGGTGGAAGTGGGATACCAATGATGGTGCTTTGGTATATCTGCCATTTAATGTTATAATTTTTTTTAACCTCGTATAATTCGTATGTTTGAACTTTGAACACACAGTTGTTTCAATCGACACTGACAACTGCAAGCACAATGTTTGAAGTCCCTACAGGGTGCCAGAGGAGACTTCTTGGCATATCAAATAACAACGTTAACTGTTTTATCTGTTTGGATCGTATAATCGAATGTTTTGGTATATCGGATAGTCGGATTTGAAGGTGATGTTTGTTTCTTTTATTTATTTATACATATTCTATAAGTTCACCTTGTTGACTTACCATTGACGTCGTTGTTTATCATCAAACACATCATTATAGGTATATTTTTCATACGGTAGTCATTTTCAGGTTAACGTCAGATCAAATTCTTCTTCTTGAAAAACACAAACTTGACAAATTGTTTCATAAAGATCATAATATCACATTTCAGTATTAACATTCTTTATCCGTCTGTAGTCACCTTCATATTCTACAATGTCATTTACGAGTGTAATAATTCCATCGAAAAAACCTATAATTAATCTGTTACCGAAGCTCATTACTTCGGATATACAAAATCTACATTTAATACATCAAAATAACAATCATACATTAACTACACATGCATTACATTTCATATCGAAATATATATATATATAACCTGAACTTTGTTTGACGCCGGAATAGAGTAATGGGGAGTGACAAGCGATTTGGAGTTGAGAGAACGAAGATGGTGACTGACAGTCTTATTTATGCTCTAAGTAAAAACGATATCTATCTTTTACAAAAATGACAACCCCAATGTCGTTTTCAATAACGATTTACTTCGTAAAAACGGCAACAGAAAGTCATATTTTAGAAGTATAATTTGTCAAATATTGTTTCTAGATTCGTATGATTCACAAAAAAAATCTACCATTATTTTTTTTTAAAATTCTTCGTATTATTCTCTACAAAAACAAAGCTTATCACTAACTGTTAGGAATTAAAACCAATTCCAAGTACGCAGCGGAATCGAAAATAACAAATCCAATTGAGAAAGAAACCACAATTGCAAATCCAAACTACGCAAAACACGCAAGATTTAACGTGGAAACTCAATGCGGTAAAAACCATGGACGACACAACTCCAAATATACTATAGAGAAACGTATTACAATGAGAGACTTACAAGGAACACGAACAACCGGCGATAATACCCGACTAAATTTGCTCCCGCCGAATCGACAAGGATACTCTCTCTCTTTTCTCTCAAGAATGCAAAGTAGACAATAACAATCAATCTAATTGTTCTCTATTACAAAGGGAGACGAAATTGCCTTTATATAGTAGGTCAAAACAAGTATAAGTTGCACCAAAATCGCGTGGAGAAATGTGCAAATCGTGGGCAGAACTGGGTCAAACGGTCGACCGAACGGGTGATTCGGTCGACCGATCTTCTAACCGTAATGCAAACCAGGTTCCATCGGTCGACCAGACCTTAAGTAGCGGTCGACCGAAAATGGACAGACACTTTTCCTGTTTGCTCGAGTGCATACTCGGTCGACCGAACACTTAAGTTTCGGTCGACCGAAAATCAACAGACACAGTTTTTGCTAACTCCTCGTGTGTGCCTGGTCGACTGAAACCTAAGTTCTGGTCGACCGAAAAAGGACATACACTTTTGCTCAACTCCTTGTGTGTGTCTGGTCGACCGAATCTTAAGTTCCGGTAGACCAAAAATGGACAGACATTTTTACTGGACAAATCAAAACATACATCCGATCGAACGCTTTCCGGTCGACCAAACGTCCGTTTTATTAAAGGAATACTTTAATCACATACGTTAAAGGTAAACACCAACACTATCATTATTATATTACGATAATAAGCAATCAGAGAGGATAAACACCACATCAACGTCGTCACCCGTCCGTCCATCAACCCAGGAGCACTCTAGTCCAAAGTCAAAACCCGAACGCTTCCCGACGACCGTCACCGGTGACGATGTCGGACTCCGACAACGGCAGCAGCATCTCCAACTCCAACCCTCCCACTTCCCCATCCCCCTCCAACCCCGACGCGACGGCCCTCTCCCTCCTTTCCTCCAATCTCTCCTCCCTCTTCCTCTCCCCCTTCTGCTCCGACGCCGTCCTCGTTCACCCCACCTCCCCCGTCCCCGTCCACCGCTGCGTCCTCTCCGCCCGCAGTCCCTTCTTCCTCGATCTCTTCGCCAACGACTCCGCACACGAGCTCCAGACTGATGACCTCCTCCCGGCGGTGAAGATCGGGTACGACGCGCTGCTCGTCGTCGTCGGGTACTTGTACACTGGCAAAGTCGGGGCGTTGCCGAGAGGGGTCTGCGTGTGCGCCGAGTCGGACTTGGAGTGCGACCACGTCGGGTGTCGCCCGGCGGTTGACTTCTTGGTCGAGGTGCTTTACGCGTCGGAGGTGTTCCGGGTTTCGGAGCTCGTTAGTTTGTTCCAGGTGGGTTCGAGATCGGCTCTTTTTTACGGTTTCCGTTTTTGGGGGGTTTGGCCACGTGTTGTGTTCCGAATTTGGGATGATCTTATGGTTTTTGAGGAATATTGAGGTTTGGGGATATGTTTTTTCCGGGAATTTTTGTTGAATTGTTTCGATGGATTTGTTGTATTGTGATTTGGGAAGGTAGGAAGAGTGATCCTGAATATGCCTGTCACTGTCAGCTGAGTTGTGACTTGCTAACGGAGTCTGGTCCCGACTCGTCCCAATAATGTCCCGTGGTTATTTTGGGGTTATCCTCTGCCAGAGTGGAATAAGGCTTTTCGTTTTTCTTCTTCTTTTCATTCGGTCGGTGTCAATTTGAAATTGTAATGCACAAGTGATTGTGCAGGATTTGATGCCTGAAGTTTTAGTTGTTTCGGTGGTCAACTATGTTTCTGTTCATGTTGCACCAACTATTTCGTTTTCAAAATTATAAGCTGTTCTTTTCCCTGGCCTTTCAACTGAAATATGATGTTTTGTGTGCAGCGGCATCTTCTTGATATTCTTGGTAGGGTGTCCGAAGATGACATGTTGGTAGTTCTATCCGTTGCGAATTTGTGTAGCAAATCTTGTGAGAAGTTGCTCAGCAAGTCCATTGAGATTGTAATACACTCTACGCTTGACTATGTAACGTTGGAGAAGGCTCTGCATCCTGATATTGTCAAGCATGTCACGGAGTCCCGCACCAAGTCCGGGCTACTTGGGCTGGATGGTGGCATCCCAAACAAGCATGTGATGCGGATACATCAAGCTCTTGATTGTGACGATGTAGAATTGGTCAAAATGTTGCTCAAAGAGAATAACACATCCTTGGACGATGCATGTGCTTTGCACTATGCAGTAGCTCATTGTGATTCCAAGACCACAACTGAACTTCTAGATCTTGGGATTGCCAATGTCAACCATCGCAATGCTAGGGGATACACTGTTATCCACATTGCTGCAATGCGAAGAGAACCGAAGATCATCATGTTGCTCCTCTCAAAAGGTGCTCGACCGTCGGATGTCACTTCAGATGGTAGAAAGGCACTTCAGATATCCAGGAGACTGACCAAGCTTGTGGATTATAATAGGCCTACTGAAAAAGGAGCAGCTTCTAACGCAGATCACCTTTGTATTGAAATTTTGGAAAATGCAGAGATGTCTAATCCTGTGGTTGGAGAAGCAGGTGTGCACCCCACAACTACTGGTCTGGATCTTCGCAACCAGTTGTTGTACCTTGAAATCCGAGGTACCCTTTTTTAGTTTGTTTTGTTCAGTTTGTTCTTTTGTTGCTAGAATTATTTAACTTTATGATTTTTGTCTATTGCATTTCTGAGATGCTGACATCATCGATTACAGTTGGTTTGGCTAAAGTTTTTTTTCCCGAGGAAGCGAAAATTGCCATGAACAACGCAAAAGTTGATGGTACGCTGGAGTTTGTTGTTGATGCACCTGGTAATGCGTCACAAGGAAGGCGAGGTTTGGCAGTGGACAATTTCAATGAGGCTCCAGTTCGAGGAAATGAGGAACTCTTGTCAAGGATGAGAGCATTATCGAGAACAGGTACTTTTATTGGCTTTTATCATTTACCTCAGTTGTATCATTTCAAGTTCTGTTCCATTTCAGGACGCATTCTAATATTGCTAGATAGTAGTATGAATCTTGATTTTGGAGCAAAGAATTTATTTTTACCCAATATATTCGGTCTAAATTCGAAGCAATGGTGTCTGATTCTTAACCGTTTAAGGTTACCCTTTTCTAAACCAAAAAATGTTAAGGTAAGTTGAACAAACAAAAAAAGCAAATACTTTTGGTAATCTAAGCTGCTTCCCATTTAAAAACAGTCTGCTCGTTTATATGTAGACATCATTTGTTGTTTGATTTTATATCGGAATAGCAGCTTCTTTTTAGTATTTGTACATGTAAATATGTAATGCCCATCTCAGACAAAGGTGATTATGGCCAAAGAATAGGAACTTCAGTGAAACCCAACTAATAGGTAGAGTAAATCTTTGAAAACAGGTATCTGCTAAATTGCAAGACAACAATTAGTTTTCTTTTCCTTATTTTTGTTGCTCTTATACAAAGTAGGATGCAGTTTCTCACCACAATAACATGAAAAACCTGAAGCAATTTTCAGTTGCACCTAGCATTTCTTCTGCAACCAAAATCACAATGCAATTTGCAACTCTCACTTGACTTCATTACTGTAACCGTTTCTATTTGTATCTTTTCTTATCAATACAACTAAAGTTTTTTTTGATAAAACTTAGCATGTCTAATACATCATTTTTTGCTTCGTAGTTGAACTTGGTCGACAATTTTTTCCTCGATGTGCTGGTATCCTTGACAAAATTATGGCAGAAGAGGACACGTCAGTTCTTGCTAATAATAAAAACGACACCTCTGAAGAGAAGCTTCGGAAAAAGAGGAGATTTCAGGAGCTTCAGGATGAGCTTTTAAAAGCTTTCACCATGGACAAGGTGGAGAATGTTAAGTCTGGAATTTCTGCTTCTTCATCGACAACCTTCCGTACGAAGAGTAAAATGGCACGAAAGTGATTTTATTGTACCATAACCATCACTAATTACCCTAGTTCCTAATTTTGTTCTAAATATAGATTGGCATCGTTTTTGAGTGGTGCTTTTTTTCAGTTAAGATGATGGTAGAGTCGCCTATATTGTACATACAGGTGTAGGAACTCCGGCGTTTTTGTTTCAGAAAGTTGATGGAATAAAACCAGCTTTTCGCGTTAAACTTGATCTATTTGTTTCATTTTTATTCTTTTAGCTGTTATTCCTTCTGACATAATGATGTTTGGATAGAAGTTATACTCTTCAGTGTAGTTGATTAAGACTCTAAGCAAGATTTTTATAGGAATCGAAGACTTTGCATTGCTTCAAGGCTTTCTTTGCTTGTAATATACATCAAAACTCAATTGAGCATCAAATTAGTTAGCTGTGAGCTGTGACATCCAATTTTATATACAACCGTACTTTCATTACACGCTAAGAGCATAACATTGGGTACGAAGTCAGTATCTCTCTACAAATCTCTCTCACAAGATCACGATAAAAATGGTCAACTAACTCTAATTGCAACTACCAAACAAACATCGAACAGATGAAACGCAATTCCTATGGGCTATTGCAATCCATCTGCTCGAGCAATCCCTCCATATATTCGTCGAGATCATCCAGTTTTGCAGCAATACTTTCCGGCCCGACCAACATTTCATCCCCTAGTAAGTCCTCCCAAATGGCATCGTTCACGGGTTCTTCATTGACCTCTATTGTGGAGGCACTCAAGTTGTCGTCAACCGTCGCAAGCAAAACATTCAGTTCGGAATCAACCAACATTTCTTCCTCCTCTGCCTGTATATACTCGGGCGCGCCCGGCAACCTTCTTTTTCTCCCAACGCTCCCGAGTCTCTGCTTAATTTCCCTCTGGCTCGCGAGTTGCTGCATGAATGTGGGATTGGAGAAGGCCCTCGCCATGAAGGCCATCATCTGCTTTTGCTTCGTCTCCGTCCCTTGGAGCCTCTCCTCCATCGCCATGAGTTGCGCTCTTGACTTCTGCTGCTGCTGCCTGAGTTTGAAGATCTCTGTCATCAGCATCTTTCTGTCCCTCCTTAGAATTTCTAACTCGGTTTCGAATCCGAATTTACCGACTTCGACGCATACTCCGGCCTTCTGCGGCTGCTGCTGCTTTTGGCTCACGTTTTGCTTTCTTTTTATGTGCTTCAGCAAATGCTTCTGGCCTCCTAGAAACCCCTCGTTCGCGAATTCCCACCGATCCGGATCAACCTTTCGGAATCCCTGAATCCAACGATGACATAAAATCACTTTAGTCCAATGTTGACACTTTGACAGTGATGTATATAGTGCGTATTTCCGAAGATCAAAGGAAAATTCGACGAAAGCTCTAAAATTTAGTGCAAGACCACAATCTCGTTTCCAAAAGCTGCAGACGAACTTCGGATGAAATTGCAACAACAACAACAACAACAACAAAACATATTTTTGTTATTGACATCCTAACTAACAAAACCACCATCACGTGCATTCGAGCTTTTCGATTGAGAATCATTACTGAATTACTAATTCAGGTTGAATGTCAACTGAAAAACCAAAATGGGGTTTTTTTACCAATGAAATTGCACATTTCTAACAAAAACTAGCTTCCGACGACACTTACGTAAGTGTTGAGTTGGCGAATGAAGCTGGAGAAGTTATCATGCTTGAAGTACTTTGGCAAGATCGTACTCGCGAACTTAAGCGAATCCCAAACGACAAAACTATTCCGACCAACGCTCCACGACACAACGCTATCAGTCCCCGGTTCCTCCACCATGTCGTAAGTCTTCGTTAAGAAAGGCGGCGGTCCACCGTCCCGCAACCCGACTATCGGGTGCGGAACGTTGGTCTCCTCCACCTTCACCTCCAAACGATCCATTGGGTTTTTGTGTTGGATTAGTGAGTGGGTTTTGTTTGTTTGACAAGTGTGTTGTCGGTTAATTTGGAGTGGATATCGCCGGGAGATTGTTGTTGGATTGGATATCATATATATTGGGGGGGCGGAGGGTATGGAAGCTTCTGGAGCACTTATGGGATTGGATACTTTTGTTGTCTTGGTTTCTAGAATGTTCCAAAACATTTCTAGAGTGGTTTTTTTGTGGCCTCATAGAAGATTTCATGATATCTAAACATATATATAAGTTTGTGCACAATTCGAACCACGGCTAAAGGTACATTTGGTGTACCATTTTTTGAGATCCAGAAAAATCCATGTTCGAAACGAAAGTTAATTGTATCTTTTTACCTCTCATATCTTTTTTTCACAAACATACCACTCACATCGATCTTTAATTTTGATTAATTCAAAACTATAAATCTACCAATTTGATCCAACTACTTATAATGTAACCATCTTTGTAATACAAAATAAAACTTTGGAATATGTACCCAACTCGTAATCTTATTTAACTTGAGAGAGTTTTGACAATCTAAATGTAGGACCACAAGCCTGATCTTTTTAGAAAACTCTGGTCCAAAACCTGATAATAAGAGACCTTAAGTGAAGGCTACTACTTATATGTGGAAAGTCAGATTTTTACACCAACCGATTTTAATATATTCCCTTTCCATTGAGAGCAACAACAGAAAACATTTTGGTGCATTAAGGTGTGGGACGATTTTTATTTTTATTTTTATTTTGTTGCCACCTCACTACAATCTTCTTCAGATTTCCCCCTCCCCCTTCCGTCTCTGAGGATGCTCTAATTCACATTCTAGTGTTGCAATTGGCTCTTCTGATAGGCTTTTAGGTGGATGAAATTGTTGGAGGGTCCTTCCCTCGCCATAAATAGACACGTATGTGAGAGATTTTTATTATTTATATGGTCCACTTTTACACATTGTCTTGAGGTGTTAGTGGAACCTACCACTACCAATAGGCAAATTAGTAATGTTCTTCGGTGAAAAAAGTGGAAGCAGATAGTATCTATTTCGAGTGTGGTTGAAATCAAATTAATTGCAACTAAGCGTGTATGTGGACATGGAAAGCGTGAAGGTGTTAAGTCTTATTTGATCATTACAGCTAAGATTTTGGATCATTGAGCTATGATAGCATATGTTGATGATGTTGCCAATGCAACATCATTGAGTATTGTTCATCTCGTGTCAATAGATATCTAGTTCAAGTTCGGCCAACTTCTCTGAGCCGAGCGAATTCAGATAAAGGCTCAATTTGTACACCCACATTTTAGTACGTGTTTGTGGTCGTAACATATTTTTAATATGAAATTCAAGAAACCCTTTTATGCACTTTTGTGACGATTTTTTGGGAAATTGGAGTCACGATTGACCTGAACCTTTCATTAGGAGCAAATAATGAATTTCGTCTTAAAGTTGCAAATGATCAACTCACTTTAAACAATGAAGACTAGAACAATTTAATTAGTGTGTTTTGTTGGGTAGTACGCAAGGGAAAAAATATTCGGATTTTTGGTGGATCTTCAAATTCTTTTGCTCACATATTGAATGAATGTTTCAATTTGCTATTATATTTATGGACATGGTCCCGCACATAAAAAGAGCACGAACTCACAAGTCACAACTTTGTATTAATGCGAGACAGCATCACCTACATATATATGTCGCCATGCTGATAATTCAAGTTATTCGTCGCCTTGCACTGATATTACTGATATTGAAATCATGAGTATTCATCACCATGCTCAACTGGAGGAACATGCTCAGGCGGAAGCCGATATGGTGGAGGAGGAACAAGCGGTTGGTGGAGAGCGCTTCAGGGTGCACTAGGAAACCGGCTTGATGCCGCGCTTCCCTACCACAGTTTCGTCAACCAACACTTAGAGCATCATTAACAGCGTCCGGACAGTTCCCGAGTGTCCTGATTTCTCTCTCCGCCACGTCAGTTCAAACCAACCTCCTAAATTTTTCTTAACCACACACAAAAACATCTTAAGCGTCCTATATTCTCTCCCCCTACACGTCGTTTTGATATCAATTCTAGACAAAACACCAACAATTGTCAAAAAAATTAGAAAATATAAACAAATAAAAAACTTATTTTCATAAAAAAATATTTGAAAAAACAATTTTAAATTATTTTTAAATTATTTTTGAAAAAAAACACACAAAAAAACCAAAAAAAAACTGAGGACCAATTGAGGGGGGCACGTGGCCCCCCGCCCGGACGCCTGGGGTGCATTTTCGGGCAGCTTGCCACCCGGAAATGCACCCGGGACGTCCTGCCCCAGGCACACCCTCCCACTAAGGGAGGGCATTTCGGGCACCCTTCCAGGGCGCCCGAAATAGAGCACCCGTTAAGGGTGCTCTCAACGGGGGTGGTGGGAAAGTTGAGTTTGGTGGATATCTAAGCACCACATTTTGTTGTATATATCAACCATAAAGGTTGTAAACTCACGCTACTTATCTAAGTTTTTTTTAATATTTAGATCACTGGAGATGGTTGTGTTTATAGCCATCTCTTTTCACTAATGCAATTATCTACTTTTAAAAAAATAGTTATTTCATGCAACACGTTAGACAAATAACTTAGCCTTGCTAACTTGCCATTTCTTCTTTTCTCTTTTTTTCGCATATATTATTTTCGTGTGGTTTTTTGTTTACCAACACCAACAGAGACAGATATTTGTATTATTGTATAGTGTATTTCAGACACCATTTTTGTCTTGGTCAATTTGTGAACCACTGTGGGCTTGGTTAAATGATGATGGACAAAATTAGTTGCCAACCATGCTTTGTTTGATCTCAAAATTAGGCACGCTCATCATGGGGTGGCCGGGATTTTGTTCCTGAAATAGCATTTGGCTTTTGACTACATGTATGGTACGCAAATTTATAAAAGGATGCTTGACAGGACAAAGAATATATATATATATATATGAAGCATGTCCCATATTTCCCAGAGCTATTATTATTGACACTTTCTACGGAGGAAATTTGTGTGGGAAAAGAAAAACCAGAACTAAAAGAAAAGGTCGAAGAAATATGTATCTGTTGCAGGTTTTTTACTTTTTCGAGTGGGATATAGGATGTTTATTGTTATTTAAGTGAGTTTGATGGTTGGTTAACTTGGCTGGTTGCTATTGGATTCTGAGCACGTGAAGCTGTTGGAAGGGTCCACTACGGGCACGGTGGCACGGAAAGTCGCTGACAATATCTCGTGATAATTGTGTCGTGTCAAGTCGTATATAAAAATTTTAAGTATTGTGTTGTATTCGATACATTTAATAATTGTGTTGTTAAACTTCTGTCATATCCAATCCGTTTATAATCGTGTTGTCATATCCAATCCGTTTATAATCGTGTTGACATATTCAATCCGTTTATACACGATTATTAAACGGGTTACTTCATGTACATGTTTAACATCACTACCGTTTACACCATTAACACAATAATTCATGCACAATTAATTTTGTTTATTACACGAATACCAGATTGCATGATTGCACGTCACCCGTTCATTATAATTTATAACATATATATTACTTGTAGACTTGTCGGTATTGTCGTGTCTTAATCGTGTAGTATTCGTAATTGTGTACCTAGTTACCTGATTACTTATTGTGTTTTAATCGTTTTTGCAGTAGAAATCGATATCCAACATATTTATCAATCGTGTTCAAATTCTCAATCCATATCTACTAAGTTCGTGTTGTTTTCGTGTCGTATAATCGTATTTCGTGTAAAATTGATATTGTCGTTTTATAAACGATATGACGTACAATCTGTTCATAGAGTCTGTTCGATTTTCCCCCTAAGAAATTTAGACATTAGATTCCAATAAGTGTATATATTCATTTGATCATATGGTTTAAAAGTGTTAATTTTGTTTAAAAATGCGTCGTGCAATTTTACGTGATTTTCACACTAAGTTCATAAAATAGCAAGTTAAAACGAGTCGTCCTCTTGGTATTGTTCCAATTTACAAGAATTTTAATGTCAAAATCGTTAAGAACTATAAAATTCAATAATGTAAGTCCATATCCTACCTAGTGTTCTGAAATGAGGCCGGATGCGGGTGCGATGTGGGGGAGAAGCGCATCGCATCTCCCCGATGAGGCATGCCCGATGCGACCACATTTCAAAACACTAGCTTTTGTTTTATTTTTGTTTTTTACTTTGATTTGTTTAATATTGAATTAATGATTTTAGAAATTATTCAAAAAGTTACCTAAATTTTTAGTTATATGTATATAATTTATAATTAATATATCTATATTATATTATTTAATTATTAATTCGCAAATCACATATGCACCCGCACACGCATCCCGTATTTTTGAACCTTGATCCAACCATGTCATCTCAGACGCCATGCGAAAACTTACTGCCAACTAGGATGTCATCTTGAACCAAGGATGTCTCCAAAAATGATTTTAAAAATATGTTCATTCTTTCGCATAATTGTGTTGTTTACTGTTTGGAGAAAAGAAATGTTAGGAAGAAGACCAAAACCAAAACCAAAAGAACTATCAGAAAATAGTTAGAAAGAACCATACCACAGTTTCATCCATTTACTTTCTCTAGAGAAAGTGATTCCAATGTCAATCATGACATGCGATCTATTGGTCGCATTACACTATTACAGTGACATAACTGTACATATTTATCATTTTCAAAAAAAAACTGTATATATTTACCTTACACAGTTGTTTATATATAGGTTATAATTAACTACACAATGCCTAAAGTTTTGGTCTGATATGGTAAATTACAGTTTACGCCATAAAGTTTCTAATGTCTTAGCAAAAACAAAAAACACCTGAACGTGTGGGGCAGACTTCCGACGTGGAATTATGGCCTTCATGTGTACTCCGCAAGATCTGCAAGCACATGATCGCTTCTTACCAAACATGAAACAAATAAATAATAAATGACATATATCATCATATGGTTTCATCACCGTCACGTGATAATAATTTTCATCAATCTTGTGCTCAGACTGGATTGCTGGGTCTGTATCATGAACAACACTCGTATAAGTCATTATTATTCGGGATGTAGGATATGATTTGCGTGTACCAACGGCAAGAGAAGCTAATTAATGTGCGACCTTGCAACATATTAACAAGGATTGAGAATTGTTATGACTAAGGGTTCATTGCTGAGGTTTGGACCCCTTGTTCTTGTTAATGAAACTACTTCTGTATTGAGAATTGTGATATGTCTAATATGTTAGTTATTGTTCCTTAGAGTATGCAGACAATTTTTATTTTTTTGATGCTCTGTTGTGCTTAATACGATTTAAGGAAGATGAAGACAATAGTTTTTGCTTTCAGCAGGAATGACACCTTAGAGATGTTTCGGGAAAAAAAAAGATTTATGAAGCTTCAAGATGATTTTTCGGAAGCTTTCAAGAAGGGCAAGGAGTTTCATACCACATTTTCTTCGTCCTCTTTGCGTCAAGTCGGAAGATTAAATAACTCGTAACTTGAAAGTGATATTTTGGTATTCTGTATCCTCCGCGATTGTAATTATTTAACTGACCTCCAACGTCTAGGTGAGTTGTCTCACCACCAAAGATAGAACTAGAAAAGTCAATCTCCTTTTTTTTATAGATTTAATTTCTTCTTTTGATATCTATTTTTTTAAATTCCATATAAAGGTGTAGAATAACTCTCAAATCATTAAAGTAAATGCAATCATTTTCTCTTTGTAGTATTTGTTGGTTTTTTTAACTTAATCTTGTTTATATTTTCATAATGTACAATAACGAAATCGTAATTATAAGTATTTGACAAATATTCAAATCTACATCACATAAGTCAACAAATCAGTCAAACCTTGCATTAAATACGCATAATGGACATATATCGCATATCTACTTTATACCTAGGTGATCAAATGATAAGTCGTCACGGAGCAAGGATTAGAGACTTCAAAAATGTAATCAAGTTTTGATGAATACATGTATTTTCCATTTAATGAGTATACGAATTGATTGTAAACTTAACACAAATGATATGGTAGAAAACTTGATTAATTCGAACAACCAGGACGTCACTATGTCTTCCGAACCAGCAAAAGTAACTTATGTAACACATAGTCAAACCCCAACAGACGACCTAAACGGTCTGCAGTCCGATCTCAATTCCTGACTTCTTCTGACCATTGGTTTTGGACTTCCTATCCACTTAAAAGGAACATGAAGATGGTCAATGGTTTAGACGACTGAAACCAACAACCTTACTAATAGGGTTCTAAATTGGCAGTGTCAAAATCGTTTAACCATCCTAATCGAATTGGTTGATATTGTCACGGATTGTCAAAATCATAACTATTTAATAAATGAACATGTAATGATATTATTTCACTCGTCCATTTAATCGTTTAACCGTGAAATATAATGAATATATATATATAATATTTTGTTATATGTAATATATACATATAATTTTTTTGTATTATTATTTTCAAAGATACCCAAAAAATTCATTGATTGTGGATTTTTGGAAGTTTTGATTATAAAATTATGGACCGAACCGTTTAATTAGATGGATATGATCATTAGTAAGTCCGGTAACCACCCACTAACCACCCCAATACTGCCCTATTTATTGTCATCTTAATTTTTCTCCGAGGAAAAGTAACATAAGTCTAGCATCTGCACAGTGTGAATTTTGGGCTTTCGGTGTGGACAGTATTATAGTGTTTACAGTGTTAGGATTTAGCCCAATAAAGTTGAACAAGGTCCAGTGATCAACTGACTCTCAAAGTGGTCTTTACGAAAAAAGTCATTTAAAGAGAGGTGTGTTACTATTATGGATTCGGCCGGGAATTCGCTTATTGAGACTTTGTGATCCCTGTTTGTGAATAGTAATAGAACTTACAAGTTACTTCACATGAATACACAATAGTCTTTTCAATCTTTGCCCATCTTTCCATGCTATAGTAAGGAATTGCATTTCAAAAAACAAACAAGCATATTTAAAATAAATACACACAAACAAGCTCTACTGTAGTGTTAAATATAACACCAGTAATAAAAGTTTCAAGATAATAAACTTGTAATAGTGACAGTGATTCAAATGTGACACTTTCGTATCAGAGTGGAAAGGCTAGCCTGAAATATGAGACGCTTTTGCCACAGACAAGTTTTGGTTGGAGGAGTTGGGAAAAGACAACTTTCTCTTCCCAGCTCTAGTCATCTCTCTGTGTCACCCTGAACCAGTCTAGGATTCTTGTCCAAGTAGGGTATCAAAAGGGGTGGTCCATCTGCAGCAACTGACCCCTGATCAGCCCTCAAGCAGTGTGCATTTTGTTTTGATCGGCAGACCTCATGCAAATCTGCATCACATCACTAACTTATATTATGCATAAATAAACATATAGTTCTGCTATTGAATTTTTGTAGGGAAATGTTTTATGACCGTGGTGCGTCCCGGACGTCGTTTGACGTGGACAACCGGGACGCCGTCTGATGTGGACAATACAATCAGCAAAAATCAAAGATTAATTAAATCACATATTATTTATTTATTTTGTGTCACATCACACGTACGCGGAACTATGTGACATATGGTTTCCAATATACATATATTCTCAAAATCTTCAATTATCCCCCAAACCTTTCATTCTCCATCATTTTCTCCCGATGGAAGACGAAATCGGTAAGAGGGATGCCGAGGAGATGACGCGGGAGTGAGTATTAAGGAGGTTGGGACTCCGACGTCGTTGGTTAGGACGTCACGATGCAGTTGGTCGGCGAGGAAGAGGAGGAAATGGTTGGCGTTGGAGTCTTTCTCGATGCGAGGAGGAGGAGGAATGCAATTTTTGTAACTGATTTTAGTTTCTTGTATGATGTTTTTGGGAGAAAGTTTGGTTTTCGTGGCTGATTTGAAGTTTTGGGATTTTGTTATGTGATGGATTGATCTTGGGTTTTTCGGACACATGATTTTTGTAGCTGATTTGAGTTTTTTTGTGTTGAGTTTTTGCAGACGAGGAGGAATGTGGTTTTTTGTAACTGATTTAAGTTTTTTGTGAGGTGGTTTTTGGGGAAAGTTTGATTTTCGTTGCTGATTTTAAGTTTTTGGTTTTGTTCTATAATTGATTGGTCTTCATTTTTTTTGGAAGTGTAGTTCTTTGTAGCTGATTTGGATTTTTTGTGTTGAGTTTTTGAGGAAAAATTTGTTTCTTTGTAGTTGATTTAAAGTTTTTGGTTTTGTTAAAAAGGAAAAACAAAAACTTAAAAAGGAACAAACATAACTTAAAAATGAACAACAGAAAATTAAAAAGGAAAAATAGAAAATTAAAAAGGAAAAACATCAATTTAAAAAGAAACAACAGAAAATTAAAAAAGATGAAGCAATACTTAAAAGGATGAAGTAGAATCTAAAAAGAAACAACATATCTTAAAAAAGACGAAACAAAAATTAAAAAAAAACTCCACACTTAAAAATGTACACTTACTTAAAAAGGAACAAACTACACTTAAAAATGTACAACTCAGTTAAAAAGAAGAACCTCAAACATAAAAAGGAAGAAGCCTCACTTAAAAAGGTACTACTCACAGTTAAAAAGGTGGACCTCAACATAAAAAGAAACAAGCAATTCTTAAAAAGGAACAGACATCACTTAAAAAGGTACGACTCACAGTTAAAAAGGAGAACCGCAAACTTAAAAAGGAACAAAAAACACTAAAAAGAATAACTTCACACTAAAAAATGTACACTCACCTAAAAAGGAACAAACTACACTTAAAAAGGTACAACTCACAGTTAAAAATGAGAATCTCAAACATAAAAAAGAACAAACAATTCTTAAAAAGGAACATACATCACTTAAAAAGGTACAACTTACAGTTAAAAAAGTGAACCGTAAACTTAAAAAGGATAGACGTAGATGTTAAAAAGGAACATGTTTTGCCTTTTTAAGTTGTTGTCTGGGGAAACCAAAAGTTGCGTTGGGAAAAGTAAAAGTTGCATGGGGAAACCAAACGTTACAGTGAGAAAGTAAAAGTTGCATGAGGAAACCAAACGTTGCAGTGAGAAAGTAATGTTGCATTGGGAAATTAAAGGTTAAAAAGGTACAACTCACAGTTAAAAAAGTGAACCTCAAACATAAAAAGGAACAAACAATTCTTAAAAAGGAACATACATCACTTAAAAAGATACAACTCAGAGTTAAAAAGGAGAACCACAAACTTAAAAAGGAACAAAAAACACTACAAAGAATAACTTCACACTAAAAAATGTACACTCACTTAAAAAGGAACAAATTACACTTAAAAAGGTACAACTCACAGTAAAAGTTGCATGAGGAAACCAAACGTTGCAGTGAGAAAATAAAAGTTGCATGGGGAAACCAAACGTTGCAGTGAGAAAGTAATGTTGCATTGGGAAACTAAAGGTTGCATGTGGCACCAACATGTTATTAAATGAATTTCTCTACTGACTGGATTGCTGACTCAACTGACCACGTCAGCCGCGTCCGGGACGGGCGCGGTCGTTTATAAGGACTCATTTTTTTAAGAGTACTGCTTTGGAACTTGACACACGCATTCCAGAAAATTAAGTTTACGACATCCCTTAACGGGGATTCCCCCACCCCCATGACCCGGTAAGGTCGAAGATGACCAGGTCATCTCCCCCGTTGAAACGCCCGGGTCGACGACCGAAAAACCAGGTCACCAATTATTTTTTATTTTAGTTTTTTAGTTTTGATTTTTAGGATTTTTGTTTAAGTTTTGTTTTATTTTTTTTAAAAATACGTTTTATAATTGTTTTGATTTTTAAGAAATGTTTTTAATTTTTTTTTATTTTTTACCAAGATGGATCTCGAAATGATATAGAGTAGAGATATAGATTGTTGTGTGTTGTGATGGGTTGTGGTTACGAGGTGAATAGTGTAGAAAAGATAAGAAGGTGGGTTGAGGAAAGAGAAAACTGATTTTGAAAAGAGATTGAGCTAATAATTAGGTCGTCCAGGTCATGGCAAGGGATGATCTTAAAACCTAGAGTCGAAGTCATATGAGTCAAATATGTTAGAGTACGGAGGTAAAAAGAAACGTTGGTGAGGAAAAAAATGTAAAAAATTAGAGATGACAGTGAAAAGTTTTTTAAAAATCAGAAAATTACTATGACAAAAAGATGAATTAACTGGCGTGGCGAAAAAAATGGAGTGTGATTGTAGGCAAGGGTTATTAGAAAAATCTGAATAATCAGATATCCAATCCTAATATTTCGGATGAGATATCCGATCCGATTTTCTACACACTTTTTCCGACTGGATTCGAGTTAGACCTTGGGGAGAATCGGATATCTGAATCCGAAATCTTTTTTTTTTGAATATCCAACTAGACGCCTAGACTAAACTATCTTCCATTCTCTTCGACACCAACTCCAAACCCTAAATTGTCTCCTCTCGAACTCCAAATCCTTCTCCACATCCTCATTCCTCAACTCCGACCGATTCTAGCTTCAGGGGAAGGTTGCTGCTCTCGTTCTCTTGCTCCGATCCTTCGACATTGGGACAAAAGGGGTCGATCTAAGCTGGGTGGAGGAAGGAATCCATATCAGAGGTGGAGATTTGGGGATTGAGGTTTAGGTTTCGATTTTGCATTCATAAAGTTCAGAAATTTAAACCTACAATTCAACTGTTCTGCTCTTTTTGTTTGTACTTTAAATACTTTATTTTGCATACTTTAAATACTTTATTCTAGGGCTGTAAATGGGTCGGGGTGGGTTTTGAACTCACTGCTACCCGACCCGCCTAAGATCAGGTAAACGGGTTTAGCGGGCGAGGCAGGGTGGCTAAATGGGTTATGCGGGGCGGGTAGATGGATAAATGGATTATTTATTTATTTTCTTTTTCTCCATAACACCATAAATTAAAAACATGACATATTAGCACCATAAAAGCACGACTAATGTGATTACACCATAAATTATAAATAGCTTCGACTTTATAACATTATTAGTAAATTAAGGATTAGAGAATAGTAATATGTATATGGTATATAAGTGTATATATATAATATTTATTATTTAATTTATTAAATTCTTATGCGGGTACTCGGGTAAACGGGGTGGGTAGAAAATACAACCGCTACCTGCTTCATTTCTTATTCGGGTAGGCGGGTGGCGGGTTTGATTTTTTACACTGTACCCGTCTTTGGAGGGTCGAGTTGGTAGGTCGGGGTAGGTTTTACCCGTCCCATTTACAACCCTACTTTATTCTATATAAATTGCACTAAACAATCCTCAAAACATGCGTATGTGAGAAATTTACAATTGAATAATCAGATGTACATTTATGTATTATGTATATTGTGTTTTAATTTATTGAGACAATTGATACACCTAATGAGTGAATGTTGTGGTTGTTTTACATTTTTACTATAAGAACGTTGACTTTGTATTGGAATCCTGAATTGCAAATTGATTTTGTTTTGGGAATGTTTTGATGATTATGATTTTTTTCTTTATCCCTGCATAATTATTAATACATTAATTTATTATTATTATTTTGGATTGGAATTTGGATTGGAAAGTTTAGATAATGTGTGAAAAATTATGCATGTATTTATGGGAACAATAACCGGATACCCGAAATCCGGATATCGAGATTAATCCGAATTGGATCCGGAATGATATTTTGGTGATCCGAAAAATCGGATATCCGGATTTCAGGTATCCGAAAATTCGGATATCCGGTTTTGCTCACCCCTAATTTTAGGGGCAACTAAGAACGCGGTAGTGGATGCCTTTAACGAGGGGTGTCTGAGCGGGCACGTCCTATGTGAGTGGGCTACGGACACATGTGTCCTAAGTGCACTGGTCCCCTCTGTTTGGTTATTTTTTTTAAATCTTTTAAAAATGTTTTTTTTATTTCATTTTTTCAATTTTTTTATTTTTTTTGTTTTTATCCATGTTAGAATGCAGAGGTTAAAAGAAATGATGTGCGGGAAAAAGAGCATTTAGAAATTGGGTATGGTAGTTGAGAGTGTTTCGAAATGAGTTGATAAAAGCGTGTATTAACGGGTATGATGACGTGACGGAGAAATAATGGTGATTTTGGGGGTCAAAATGTGGCTCCTCAGTGGGTGGCCTAAGACCGTCACTAACCATGACCTGGACGAACCGGTCATCAGTTCTCTCTCTCTTCAAAATCAGCTTTCTTTCTCTTTCACATCAACTTTCTCTTTCCTCAACCCACTTTTTTTTCTATACTATTTACATCTTAACCACAACCCAACACAACATACATCTCTCGTCCACATCATTTCGGGGTTCATCTTGGTAAAAATTTTAAAAAAATTTAAAAATTTTCTAAAAAATCAAAACAATTATAAAACGAATTTTCGCTTTCTGTTTGAATTTAATTCGTTTTATAATTTAATAGTAAGGAATAGTAAAAATAGGAATTTTTATAATAGGAATTATAATATATAACTATTTTATCTCGTTTTATAATAGAAATTTAGTGAAAATTAAATTCGTTTTATAATTGTTTTGATTTTTTAGAAATTTAATTCGTTTCAAAACAAGAGGTTACTTGACCCCCTCTCTCATGTACGTGACACCGCTCCTAATTACTAGTCTACTGTGATCATATAAAAGACCAATGCTCCTTATGTAAATTCCTTACTATTTTTATTTATTTTTGATAATGGTTAATTTTCATTAGAGCAAAAAATTCTTTACTACGTTGTTATGTGAAATTCATACGAGAAGAATATCTTCGTGAACATGGTGAAATAAGTAGAAACTTTGATTAGTAGAAATTACCTAAATAAACAAAAAGAAGAAGCTGATCAACTCTTATTCTGAACGGGCTTCATGAGTTGTGTAACCCATTAACCAATCACTTAATTTATTGAACCGTTAAATCTTATTCGTGAATTAGTTAAATCGTTCGTGTTAATTATAATTTTTTATTTTTTTATTTTTACTTCTAATATATTTTTTCTTTTTATACTATAATGAAAAATAATTATGAAAAATAAAATCAAAATAAAATGGGTAGTTTTCCTAGATCAGTCTGTCAAGTAGCTTTCAGTCTACAAAACCTCCAAGAAACGTACCTTCTTTTAGGCTCTGCAGCCAAGAAAACATCGAGATTGCAGTATATAGTAGGCCTACCAGCTCACATCCCAACCCACAGGCCACACACACCTTGTTAATCTTTTGGCCTTGGTGATAAACTGATAATAGCCACAGGTGGTAGAATTTTATTAAATTTTAACGAGTCACGCTTATAGTCTTATACACATCACTTAGTACAGAGACAGGGCATTGGTATTGCCCAAGACCAAAGAAATGCCATGCATGGCAAAGATAGAGTCTCATCAATCATGTGGTGTTTCAACTTTCAAGTGAGTTGTCATCGTAGTTTTGCATGACATGAATGCCCATCTGCATCACTCGTAGTTCAAGCAAAATATCTCTCAACTTTCTCTCTTTCAAACACATCCAATAGCAGGCAGAAGCGTGAGACAAACATAGGGAGGATATATATATATCTTAATCTTTGGTTCGACATATCAGCCATGCACACCCTATAACGCACACCCACTATTGTGTCTGAACATGGTGATGAGAAGAAAACTTAAGGGCAATCTTGGTTGGTTTCTTGTCATTTTTGTTGTGGCGGTGCAACTCTTGAGCTCTTCATGTTGTTGTGCGTGGAAATTTTACCAACATGATGACAATCAAGGTAAGTCAGTGTGAATTTGTGTTTGTGTTATGATGTTGTAATGTGTTATGTATTGACGGTGATGTGATTTTTTCAGGGAGTGATGAGGTGGTCGAGTGGGATGGGTTGGGGTCAAGACCTCCACGCTGTGGGAACAGATGTGGTAGGTGTGTGCCTTGCGTGGCTATTCAAGTGCCCACCACTTCGGATCACTTGGCTGCTCAATACACTAACTATGAACCTGAAGGGTGGAAGTGCAAGTGTGGCTCTGCATTGTACACACCATGAATTAATGATGTTGTTAATGTATAACTTCTTGTCACAATACAAATGTTTATCTTGTTGTGTACTTATAAAGTTTTGATGAGGATGATGATTATGGTGATGTGTAATGCTATGATGAATACTTGGCATTGAGTGTGTGGGAGCTTTTGTTTGTCGATTGTTGTTTGGTTACATCTTTGTAAGTTTGTTTCCAATGTTTGTTTTTTATATATTAAAAGTAGTTTGTTTGCAATGTTATGCGATTTGTTTTCAACAAATTGAGTCCTATTCAGAATTGAATAGAAGAAAGAGTATTTCAAATATTAATGATTATTTTGCTCTTTTTAAAATCTCAAGTAATCTTGTAAATTGTCACGGAAGTCAACATGGAAAGTTCATTGAAATCAATGAAGGCCAATTTGATTTTTTTTATTACGTAGGATAATTTTTCTAACAAACCAATCACACCAACCATCTATTTTTTAATTTGATTTAATTAAAAATAAACAAATTATGAGTCCAACGAATCAAAATAAAAATGTAGCGGTGGAACGGAATCCTTGCCGGCCGGCAAACAAGAAAGCCCATGATTGTGAGCCCAAAAGCCCAACAAAGTAATTTCAGACACAGTACTGCACCACATTTACTAAATCTAAGAGAATATATAAAAAGTTATGCTTATCAAAAAAAAAATATAATAAGTTATTAAAACAAGATGGACTTTTGATCCCACCTGATAAGTAATAAATAACACTGCATCTCTGAAACATGAGTTTTGTAAAATGTTTCAATTAAAAATCAAGTATTTGACTTGGCCTTACTCTAACACATTGTTGAAATCAACATTCAGAAGAAGTTTAACTAGATACTATTATTTACCTTTCTTCTAATTCCACAGTCGAAATTAGACAACCTTCCAAACCCCAAAGGCAAAATACTAGCAGCAATCGTTGAATTTGCACTTTTCCATCACTTAAAACTTCAACTCGAGTTGCACTATTTTACAAAATATAATCCTAAACATGCGTGTTTCTTACCCAACTCTTTTGAAGAAAAATAAAGGAAGCGTGTGCAGTAGTTTTTCAACTTGGACGTCAATGTACACTTGATTTGAATGCATTTGAATAAAGATGTGGAAATTGGAAAACTTGTTTTCTTCTTGACTACATGTTTAATTAATTTCTTAGTTGGTAGGATGGAGTGGTTAGAACTTACGACCAAGGTACGTAATGGTGCAATTATGGTCTACTTTAATCTATCCATCGGAATATCCAAGTTTTGAAACTAAAAAAAAACATAGCGACTACCATTAAAAAAAGACAGCACAATAGCACATAGCAGGGGAATTTTTTGAGAAACTATGCTAACTTGGTTTTGTTTCTCTTGAGATTCCACACGACCAATGAGTCAATGACCCCTGCCAATCTTCCAAATTCATGCAAAGGATGTGGTCAAAACAGACACTTATAAACACAATTTTCCATGTTTTGTTCAAAATATTCTCTGTTCTTTTTACGTGTTGCACACTTTGCTGCACTTGTTGGCTTCTGTGGAACAACACAGAGAACCTTCCTTCGACTCTTATTTTTTGTTTCAAAATCAAGGAGCAAAAAATTATATTGTCGTAGCTAGAAGTTTCCTCTGGAATAGATTCACTGGTCCCACTCTCACAAGTATCAAAAGATGACCATCTTACCTCCACAAGACCACAACTTACTAATGTAGTAATGTTACATTTGAATTTAACATTGAAGTTGATGATAAGGTTGCAAGATATTTCTCTCTTCGTATTTGTTCCATGCTGTGTGGAAAAGTTTGACGAATGTGAGACTATGAGATTTCTAATCTCTATCAAATAACTTGACCTTTGTGTCTGATAAATTAAAGGACATGTTGTGTTCTGGAAGTAAAAAATAATTTGCCCCTTCATGTCTTAAACTGAAAGTCTGAAAGGTGGTGTTAAAACTTAAAACTGAAGCCCAGAATTCAATAGACAAGGCATATTTTGCATCTATACCCTTTAATGTTGTTACATTTATAAGAAACAATCTTTTTTTCTGGTATCCATTTCAGGCTATAAACAGAAATTCTAAAGAATATTAAAATTAACACAAAATTGCTTGATTACAAGAAAAGCCTGAACTTCCTTTCACACTTTGCTTTTCCATCTTTCTACGGTGGAAATTTGTAGAAGCTGGTCAATTTGAGGTGCCATGTTTTGATTGTTGTTAGATTTTGACTTTTTTGGTGTTTGATGATGTTTTTTTAGTAAATTGTTTGATGATAGTTGGACAGTAGAAGATGTTATCTACTCGCGTTGATCTTTCAAGTTGATGACCTGCGCATGATCATATTCTTGCCATGGTTGTCACTAGCAGTTGCAACTTCTCCTGCAGGTTACGATAACCTTAAGTTGGATTACATAAACCATTAGCAATAAATTACCTAACAATCTATCATTATTTGAACAAAATAATAATATAAATAATGATCAATGATAGGACTTTGAACCTACAAAGTTGGGGGACTTGCTAATCTATACTAGCTAATCGACACTTATTTTTAGCTAATTGACACTTTGTTCATGTGTACACAGTGCACGAGTAGAACTCTATATTGTACCCACACGTTCACCCAAACGTGTTAGGTAGATGTATGCACGTGTTTTGTTCTTCTTTTATGCAATTTGTCATGTGACACAGTTATGATGATTGCGCCACGTCGAGGGTAGATAAATTAAGTTTCTCACAAACTCTAGTGTTTTTTTTATTGAATCAATGTGATTAGTGCTGTCAATTTTACACGAAACACGATAACACGACACGAAGTTAGTGGATATGGATTGAGAATTTTAACACGATTATTAAATGAGTTGGATATGAATTTCTGGTGCAAAAACGATTAACACGATTAAGACACAATAAGTAATTGGGTAATTAGGCACACGATTACGAATACGACACGATTAATACACGACTAATACCGACAAGTCTATAAGTAATATATAAGTTATATATTATAATAAAAAATTCTAAGAACTGAATGTCATATTTATAATTTTACCAATTATATATATGTGTGGTTTGAAACTTTGAAGTTTGAACTCTGAACGAGTGGGTAATCGTGTGTTAAACGTGTGTTAAATGGTGTAAACGGTAGCGGTGTTAAACGTGTACACAAAGTAACCCGTTTAATAATCGGGTATAAACGGGTTGGATATGACAACACGATTATAAATGAGTTGGATACGGCAGAAATTTAGCAACACGATTATTAAATGAGTCGGATACAGCGCAACACCTAGAGCTTATATATAGGAGACATGACACGATTTGCACACGACACGACACGATTGACAGCCCTAAACATGTGTATGCCATCTAATTTCATATAATCTACGCCAAATTTTCAAAAACGACCTACCCTACGATACAAAAGGGTATCTCAAAAGGTTATCAAAATATTATTATTATATTCGGAAGAAGGAAGTTTAAAAAGTTATGATCTGAAGGAAATCACAACAAATAACCACCGAATCAAGACCCGAACATGCACATATCATTTCCACAATTTCCTCTGGACCAATCGACCATGTTATTGTGGGCATTGCATAAGAGTGCTTCATTGTGATTGTAGTGTACCAACAATTTGATGAAGAATATCGTTATGGAAGTTATTTTCATGCCGTTCAATGTTGTCAATTAGCATGCCGTGAATTTTACATTTTCTTGGTCAAGTTCGTCAAATTGACGAGTATAGTGTATGACCTACCACAAGAAAAATCTAAAGAAGAGTTATGGTTATATCTACAACTAACCGATATCACTAACAGTGAAACTCATCGCTTCTGATGAAATCAAGTTGAAGGAGTTGCAAAGAATACTGAGCAATAGCGGGGGTAACTATCCCATCTTGCTTGCTAGAAGGGACAATTAATATTGAAAAGTCGAACACGCTCAAAGAAGGAAAATGTTTAGTGGACGCGCGCGTCCGGGACGTGCGCTGATGTGGCCAGTCCACTCAGCAAACGCTGCATAGTTGGCGCGATGGGATATGAAAAGTTTTTTGTTTTTTTATTCCTCTATTTTCGTACTTTCATCATTTCCACAATCCTTCCCTCCATCCCTCATTAATGCGACTCAAATCACTCTCTTCCTTCATCATTTTGGCGCTCGGCGCTCCTACACGGCACAGAAGACTTGTTATCAATCTCAAGATGCCTCTTTCTTTTCCTTCCCTTCTCTTCTGTGGTCATTCCTCTGTACTCAAATGGAAATCGTTCCCGTGCCTTCCCTAGTGGAGCAGCCATCAAACGTTCCCCATGAGGGGATGTTTTTCCCCTCTTTCGAAGAAGCCAAAGCATTTTACGTGGCCTATGCCGATTATTGTGGTTTTGGCGTTAAGACAAGACAATCTCATTACGATCGTGGTGTTGTTATACGGGCCACGCTGACTTGCTCCAAGGAGGGCACCGCACCAACGGACCAAGGGCAAGGAAAATTGAAGCCTAGGTTATCCAGCAGAGTACAATGCACTGCTCGGACAAGGGTATCCGGAAACACAGCAAGGGGTTACAACGTTAACTTTGTGGATCTTAACCATAACCATCCCATGCTTGACCCGGAGCAAATGCGATTTCTCAGGCAAAAACGAACCGTCCCTGAGGCCGTCGTAGCACGGATATCGGTTAATGATGAAGCTGGGATATCGGCTGCTAAGACCATGCAATCTCTTGTGGTCGAGGCTGGAGGTTATGACAAATTGACTTTCAACGAAAGGGATTTAAGGTTTGTGTTCTTTCCGTCTAACATAATTGAAGTTGAACATTTTGCGCCTGGTCTTACTGGTTCCTGTTTGCAGGAATGTTGTAAACCAAGTCAGAAATTTGAAGATGGGACCTGGTGATGCACAAGCTCTTCAGGACTATTTCATTAGGATGCAGAAGATTGATTCCATGTTTTTTTATGTAATAGATATGGATGACGAAGGAAGACTACGCAACGTTTTTTGGGCTGACAGTCGTTCTAGAGCTGCATATTCATACTTTGGAGACGCAATATGTTTCGACACAACCTACATTACCAACAAATACGACATGCCATTCGCCCCATTTGTAGGAGTCAATCACTATTTCGAATCAGTTTTGCTCGGTTGCGCTTTGCTGTCCTATGAGACTACTGAAAATTACATATGGTTGTTCCAAACCTGGTTGTCGTGCATGAACAGTAAGTTTTTTTCCTTCTTCCCTCTTCATATCTTCCTCTTTTTTGTTTGTCTATTCGTAATAAAAAGTCTGTCTGTTCGGAATAAGAAGAGTGTATGTTCGGAATAAGAAGTCTGTCTGTTCGTATTAAGAAGTCTCTCTGTTCGGATTAAGTGTTGCGTTTGTTCGGAATAAGAAGTCGGATTGTTCGGATTAAGTGTTGTGTCTGTTCGGAATAAGAAGTTTGACTGTTCGGATTAAGTGTTGTGTCTGTTCGGAATAAGTGGTCGGACTGTTCGGATTAAGTGTTGTGTCTGTTCGGAATAAGTTGTGAGTCTGTTCGGAATAAGTTGTGAGTCTGTTCGGAATAAGTGGTGGGTCTGTTCGGATTAAGTGTTGGGTCTGTTCTGATTAAGTGTTCGGTCTGTTCGGAATAAGTGGTGGTTCTGTTCGTATTAAGTGTTGTGTCTGTTCGGAATAAGAAGTCGGACTGTTCGGATTAAGTGTTGTGTCTGTTCGGAATAAGAAGTCTGACTGTTCGGATTAAGTGTTGTGTCTGTTCGGAATAAGTGGTCTGACTGTTCGGATTAAGTGTTGTGTCTGTTCGGAATAAGAAGTCTGACTGTTCGGAATAAGTAGTTTGTCTGTTCGGAATAAGAAGTCTGACTGTTCGGATTAAGTGTTGTGTCTGTTCGGAATAAGTGGCCTGACTGTTCGGATTAAGTGTTGTGTCTGTTCGGAATAAGAAGACTGTCTGTTTGGATTAAGAAGTCTGTCTGTTCGGAATAATGTCTCACTCCTTTCGAATTTGGTCCCTTATGCAGATATACCCCCCCCCCCAGCTATAATAACAGATCAATGTGGTGTCATTACTGCTGCTGTAAGGAATGTCTTCCCAGATTCAAGACACAGATTCTGTATATGGCACATAATGAACAAAGCTCCCGTGAAGTTGCCGACGCAGTATCGGGATCACATATTATTTGATCTGAAATTGATTGTATATGATTCCAAAACCCCAGCAGAATTTGATCGTAATTGGCAGGGTTTCCTTCTTGATTTTGACCTGCAGAACCACAGCTGGCTCAAATCCATTTATGCAATCCGAGAGTCGTGGATCCCTGCATTTGTTGGTGATTTTTTTTCCGCGGGAATGGCATCTACTCAGAGGAGCGAGAGTATGAACGCCTTCTTCGACAAGTATCTTACTTCGAAGACCACCCTTAAGCAGTTTGTTCAACAATACGAACTTGCGCTCCGCCACAAGTACGAGAAGGAAGCTCAATCAGAATTTGATTGTCTTCATAAAAAACCCCAGTTGGTTTCAATTTATCCATTTGAGAGTCAGTTGAGCGAGTTGTATACCGTAGGGGTCTTCAAAAAAGTGCAGTTACAAATTGGGAAGATGATATACTGCGATATAACGGAGGAGTTCAATACGAATGAAACATTCCAGTACAAGGTATCTGAACGTGTTTTGGCTGGTGAGCAGCTACTGTCGAAACGTTTCCTAGTACAAAACACATCCATGAATTTTACATGTGATTGCAGAATGTTTCAGCACGTTGGGCTTCTATGCTGCCACGTTTTTGTTGTACTTGCACGCTTGAATCCTAATGCATTGCTTCCAGACTCTTACATCCTTAATCGATGGCGGAAGGATATTCGAAGGAGCTATCGAGATAAGACGTACCCAGACGATGGTGTAATGGCGAAGGATGCGCTACGTCGTCACGACGACATCATGGGTCGTGCCGTTTGGATCGCACAGGAAGCCTTCATCTCCCACAAAAGGTATATTGAGGTCGTGAAGTGTATTGAAATGCTTAAGGCACGTATGCACACTACACAAAACTTGGTTCGACCTGATGAACCTGAGTCTTCGGGTACATCAGTCCTTAATCCGGAAAAGGTCAGACGTATAGGAAGACCGCCGACTAGACGTCGAGTGTCTTTAGCTGAGAAGATAATTAAAAAGAGCCATAAAAAACACGCCCAACAAGAGAAGGGAAAGTGGAAGATGAAGGTTACTTCGCCGCTTCACGAAGTAGCACCAAAACCCGCGGATCCTGATTTCTCCGATTGGGACATGAGTTTGTATTACGAGGAATTTCCTCCTTAATTTACATTTTTTTGTTTTTTCCCGTTCTTGTAAAACCGTCAAACTTGTAATTGTTGATCTGTAAATGGTTGTTATACAAGTTCAGTTCAGATTTACTTGTGTCTGATCGAAATAAGTTTTTCCTGTTCGGAATATGTTGTGGGTGTGTTGGGAATAAGTTGTGTGTGTTCGGATTAAGTGGTGTGTCTGTTCGGAATAAGTTGTGAGTCTGTTCGGAATAAGTGGTGGTTCTGTTCCGATTAAGTTGTGAGTCTGTTCGGATTAAGTGTTGGGTCTGTTCTGATTAAGTGTTCGGTCTGTTCGGAATAAGTGGTGGTTCTGTTCGGATTAAGTTGTGAGTCTGTTCGGATTAAGTGTTCGGTCTGTTCGGAATAAGTGGTGGTTCTGTTCCGATTAAGTTGTGAGTCTGTTCGGATTAAGTGTTGGGTCTGTTCTGATTAAGTGTTCGGTCTGTTCGGAATAAGTGGTGGTTCTGTTCGGATTAAGTTGTGAGTCTGTTCGGAATAAGTGGTGGTTCTGTTCGGATTAAGTTGTGAGTCTGTTCGGATTAAGTGTTCGGTCTGTTCGGAATAAGTGGTGGTTCTGTTCCGATTAAGTTGTGAGTCTGTTCGGATTAAGTGTTGGGTCTGTTCGGATTAAGAAGACTGTGTTCGGAATAAGTTGTGAGCCTGTTCGGATTAAATGTTGCGTTTGTTCGGATTAAGTTGTGAGTCTGTTCGGATTAAGTGTTGCGTCTGTTCGGATTAAGTGTCCGGTCTGTTCGGATTAAGTGTTGGGTCTGTTCGGAATAAGTGGTAGGTCTGTTCGGAATAAGAAGACTGTGTTCGGAATAAGTTGTGAGCCTGTTCGGATTAAATGTTGCGTTTGTTCGGATTAAGTTGTGAGTCTGTTCGGATTAAGTGTTGCGTCTGTTCGGATTAAGTGTTCGGTCTGTTCGGATTAAGTGTTGGGTTTGTTCGGAATAAGTGGTGGGTCTGTTCGGAATAAGAAGACTGTGTTCGGAATAAGTTGTGAGTCTGTTCGGATTAAATGTTGCGTTTGTTCGGATTAAGTTGTGAGTCTGTTCGGATTAAGTGTTGCGTCTGTTCGGATTAAGTGTTGGGTCTGTTCGGAATAAGAAGACTGTCTGTTCGGAATAAAGTTAGCTTAAGAATGACATTGGTAATGTTTGTATTTTTACATGTAAATAGTTTGTGAACTGAATATGTAAACATTTTGTACATGTAAACCAAAAAATAAACAAAACTTAAAATATCTTTGTCTGTTTAGACCTGCACACACGACCGACGATCCCTAAGTAACATGACCGCCAATTCACCCCTGATAGAGTGGATGGTATTGGGGTCCTTCTCCTTCGTAGGGTCAAGATTGAACATTAGGCACCTTATCCAGTATAAAACGAAGGCGCCGCAATCGTTGCTCCCCGGTGGTTGTTGTTGGCTCTCTTTCCTCAGGATTCTCAGGGGCCAGTCGACCTTGAGTAGATCCCTCCAGTATACAGCCGCATCCGCTGCTGCACATTCATGTAGGCCTACTGTCTGCTCCGGATCATCACCTTCGCCTAGCTCCCTAGAGAGACTGTTGAATGCCAAAATCTCTTTGGACGGGCCATAGACAACCACCAGTGTCCAATGACCTGAAGACCAGCATGGTTGTGCGATCACGGTCTGTGTTGGAGACGCACCTACGATTTTAGGTAGGATAAAATCATCAACTTCTCTGCCTTGCCCTCCAAGAATTCGCCCCGACTCGAATGTGGATATGCATATAACTTTTTCTGGGTGGCGTCTTTCTTCGAGCACCGATAGCATAGCGTCGATAGTTTCATCGCTAATATCCATCCTAGGCGTTATAAGCTCCTTCAGGTCGGAGCGTTTTAAACTGCACATATCGCCTCTCCAGATGACCTCCCTATTGTCCTTGTTGGGTTCGGTCAGGTTCAGTAGCATTTTGACCTCATCAACTGACAACGTGCCCAATGCAGGCATGTCAACATCCGGCCTTTTTTTCTTCAGGCTCCTTTGAGCCGCTCTATCTTTTCTTTTTTGCTCTTCTTCCTTCTTATTCTTCTTGGCCAGATGTTCGCCTTCCTTCAGCTGCTGCTCCACGGTGGTCGTCGAGCGTTTTCTTTTCGCGACCCAGTTTGCTATCTGGGCCTTGCTTTCTTCTTCCTTCTCCTTCTTCTTCTTCTCTTCCCTCTTCTTCTCTTCCTCCTTCTCCACTATTTTCCTCTTTTCTCCCATCTTCCTCTCCTCCTCCCTCTTCTCCTCTTCTTCCTTCTTCCTTTCCTCCTCCCTTTTTCTCTCACATTCCTCCTCCTCCCTCTTCCTCTTTTCTCGTTCCTCCTCCTCCTTCCTCTTCTTCCTTTGTCCTTTCCTCCCTTTTTCTCTCACATTCCTCCTCCTCCCTCTTCCTCTTTTCTCGTTCCTCCTCCTCCTTCCTCTTCTTCTCTTCTTCTTCCTCCTCCCTCCTCTTTTCTTCTTCCTCCTCCTCCCTCCTCTTTTCTTCTTCCTCCTCCTCCCTCCTCTTTTCTTCTTCCTCCTCCTTCCTCTTTTTTTCTTCTTCTTCCTCCGCCTCCCTCTTCTTCCTATTCTCCTCCTCTTGCTCTCGCTCGTTCTCCCCACCAGGGATTCCAGTTGTCCCTGTCCCTCGAAGATATATAATATCTTTCCTGAGCCTCCCACACTCTTCCTGGGAAATCCTCAGTTCTTCCCTGAGGTCGTGTACCTGTTCTGTGGCCTTCTTAAGGGCAGCTTCGGCCCTCAGCCATTTTGTCTTCACCTCACTCAGCTCCAATTCTTGGAGCAGCGGGTCGCATGGAATGCTGCAGTCTGCCAGTTGGAGCCTTGGCAAACTGACGGTTGAAGTTGAGCTCTTTCGAACAGGACCAATAAGTTGCAGCTCCCTTTCACTCATTGATGAAGCCCCCATCAGGTCGAACGTGCCGTCGTAAATCCGATGTAAGGTAATTCCACGTTCCTCCCATTTCCTCAGGGTTAATCGTTTCCCAAACAGCTCCGTCCATCTTTTCATCCTTGGGAAAACTCCAGTTCTGGGCTCCCCCAATTTAAATTTCTCACAAAGCCACACCTTCAAATGGAAAGGAAAAAAATGAGAACTACTATACCAACGTACCTTCATATTCGAAAGACAACTGAATCCGAACATACATTAAACGTAAACCGAACAGACACCCAACTTAATCCGAACAGACGGACTTCTTATTCCGAACAGACACACGTCTTATTCCGAACAGACCCACCACTTAATCCGAACAGACCCACCCCTTAATGCGATCAGACTCACAATGTATTTCGAACAGACTCACAATGTATTCCGAACTGACTCACAATGTATTCCGAACAGACCCAACACTTAATCCGAACAACCCCACCACATATTCCGAACAACCCCACCACTTAATCCGAACAGACCCACAACGTATTCCGAACAGACTCACAACGTATTCCGAACAGACCCATCACTTAATCCGAACAGACGCACCACCTCACCCGAACAGACGCACCACTTAATCCGAACAGACACACCACTTTATCCGAACAGACACCCAACTTAATCCGAACAGACGCACCACTTAATCCGAACAAACGCACCACTTAATCCGAACAGACACCCAACTTAATCCGAACAGACGCAACACTTATTCCGAACAGACTCACCACTTAATCCGAACAGACCCACCACTTAATCCGAACAGACGCCCAACTTAATCCGAACAGACGCACCACTTATTCCGAACAGACTCACCACTTAATCCGAACAGACCCACCACTTAACCCGAACAGACCCACCACTTATTCCGAACAGACCCACCACTTAACCCGAACAGACCCACCATTTAATCCGAACAGACCCACCACTTAATCCGAACAGACTCACAACGTATTCCGAACAGACACACATCGTATTCCGAAAAGAACAAAAACAAAAAGAGAGGAAGAGAGGAAGTGTGAAGCAGGAACAAAAACTTACGTGTAGTATGACAACACAACCTTCGACGTTCCCCTGCCTCATTATGAAATTCCCTGCCTTTTTCCTCTCCTGCAGTTCTAAACTTGCTTTCTCGAGGCCTCCAACCAGGGTTTTGTGAACTGCACTTGCCCATGCGTAGCTGCTTAGGCGTTTGATGTTCCTCAGAGGGTGCATGAACCATTCCTTCGGTCGCAGCGTTCCATCATAGAACAAAAAATTGTTGAAGATGAAAGAAATCAGGAGACGAACGTACTCCTCCGTCTCGCCCATGGTACTGTTTGCCATGAGATGAACTAAAAGTTGGGTGTTGTCAAGGTTCACCCCGTCTCGCTTCTGGACGCGCAATGGTTCCATCACCACGGCCTTCCCATGCGTACGTAACCCCAAAATTAGGGCGATGTCTTCCGGTGTAAGGGGAACTACCCCTGATCCTATTCTCAGCCCCACCTCCTCCGTATCGTAGTGCTCGACTAACCAACCGACTATTTCGTTGTCCGTCGTAATGTTAGGAAGGTTTAGGAAGTGACCGAATGGGGTGCTACGGAAAGCCTCCTTCTCCAACTTATTTATTCGGTCAAACTGCTTTCGGATGGCCTTCCAGGAGCATCGTGATTCCCGGAAGTAGTACGTGGTTCCCTAAAACCAATAATTTAATAAACAGAAGTTCATCAAAAAAAATAACGACCCAGGGAAAGAAAAAATTAGAGACCCACCGGTTCTGGGACGTGTTCGATATCGACGACCGGAGTTGAAGATTCCATTATCGTTTAGAAGGTGCGCTTCACAGGGAAAGAAAGTCGGGAAAGCTTCACAGGTGCGCTTCCTACGTTCACAGGTAAGAAAGAAAGAAAGCGCGAGTCTCCCTTTTGTTCTGGATATGTTATCTTCCTCGGTATCCGAACCGTCGTTCGTAGGGTGTCTGCGGGTGTCTAATCTGGAAACGAACCGTCCTTCTTCGAAAACCGTCAAAAAAAAAATTAAAACAATTTAAGGCGCGTTCGGAAGGAAAGCGTGACATGGCAATCCGAGTAGACGCTGACTCCTCCACTTTTTGAAGCCACGTAGGGCGCGTCCGTGACGCCCCCGTCCGTGTATAAGGACTCCTCAAAGAATAGTCTATAGGGACTTCCCTCTATTCGAGGTAAAGTCGACCATCGTCATTATTAGTTGCTTCGTCTTTTGTTGGCTCTAATCATTTGACTAGATAAAAATCTCGGACGACTTGATTATGAGTTTTCTTTCTTCTAAATCAGATTTATCTTTCTTACACATCAATTTTCTCTATTCCTAACCTATTTTCTTCTATTTCCTATATTATTCACATATTAACCACATCTCTCCCATTCACATCATTTCGAAAACGGTTTTGGAAAAAAATCTAAAAAAATTAAAAAAACGTATTTCAAAAAAAAGATTTAAAAAAGATTATAACTAATTTTAGAAAAATGAAAACAAAAAAATACTTTAAAAATTGTTTAAGTAATTGTTTGGGAGAAACAACCAGGTGGGGGACATGACCCATTAAGGATGGCCTAACCCTTCACATTTACTCTTCTACTCACTTGTACTCTCTCAATGGAGGTCTCTTTTGAGTTTTGACTATGTCGGTCGTCATTTTGAACAATCCAATCGACTTTTTCAAAATATGTGCACTACACTGGCAAATTAGAAGATGAATCTTAAAATAACCAAGGCGAACAATAGAATCCTAGTGATGAGCGTTTGAATCATGAATTTAATTTAAGTATAATTTAAAAAAATAAAATTGTGGTGCACCGATGCAAACCAAAAGGAAGTTATGCTCGCCTCACTAACTAGCTACAACGGTTGACATAGTTGCCTCCACTTTAACAACAAACATGTACCGTCACAATTGGTTGCTTACAGAAGATCATCATAATCGTTTGAATTGACGGATATTTACGAGCAACATTTACTTGAAAACAATGAAACTTAAAATTCCACGTAAAATATCGATTTCCAGTTTCCACAGTTCCACGGGTTGTGAATTGTGATCAGCTGCAATGTCAATAACATGTCTAGGAGTCTAGCTACACTCATTGTATATTTCAACTGGTTTAAGTAATTGTTGAGTAAAATTAAGACATGTATTAAACCACAACAATAATAATTAAATTACCCCTACGAAGAATTATCAATAAAAATATATATTTATCTGTCATTGTAGCATAAGGTGGCAGTCTTAAATGTTTTCCATTTCTAAACTGAATTGTTAAACATCGCCCCAAAATTACTTAAATTGCCCCTTGAAATTACCATTTTGTCATTCTCTCATTTCTACTGCTATAACGCGACATTTTACCCTCCTATCACACATCTCTCTTCATATTCCTCTTATAATCATAAAAAATAATGTTTTGGAGGTCAGTAATGAACCAACGGACGTCCCAGTGTACTCGAATCTGGTAAAATATCTAACATCTTTTTAATAAAAAAATAATAAAAAATTACGGGCGTCGGACGGAGCCGCCCCCACGTAGGAGGGGGCGTCTGGCTAAGACGCCTTCCCCATGGGGGCGGCGTTTTACCCAGACGCCTTACCCATCGGGGAGGCGTTTTACCCAGACGCTCCGCCCATGAGACAGGCGTCTGTGTAAGACGCCTCCCCCATGAGTGAGACCCCCGAACGACTTGTCGAGGTGGTATTTGTAAGACATGATGTTTTACCACCGGGGGATTTGGAACTTAAAAAATGTTGGATCTGGAATTTTTTTGAATCTTCATCATTTGCAAAAAACTCATTGTAATCCGACCGATTACCACCGAAAACTTGCAAAGAAACGTCAAATAATTTGAGATAACACACCGTATAATTTTGATTTGACAAAAAAATTAAAAAAAAACGGGACGTCTGGCTAAGACGTCTGTACCATCGTGGCGGCGTCTGGCTAAGACGCCTCCACCATGGTGGAGGCGTCTTAGCGAGACGCTTATACCATGGTATAGGCGTCTGGCTAAGACGCCTGGACCATCGTTGAGGCGTCTGGCTAAGACGCCTCAACCATGGTGGAGGCGTCTTAACCAGACGCCTTCACGATGGTGCAGGCGTCTTAGCCAGACGCCCGAGTCGGAAAAAAAAATCCGTCTCCGTTACTTCGCCTGATCTAGGTGTTTCGTCAGACATTTTCGTGGTGTTGGTAATAGGAATGTTAGTAAAACTGAGTCAAAAACCTTGTTTAAAGACACCGGACGATATGAGTATTAAATATATTATTAAGGGCAATTTGGTAATTTCAAGGGGCGATCTAAGTAGTTTTGGGGCGACGTTTAGTAGTTCCTTTTCTAAATGGGCAAAAACGAAACCTATCAAAATGATTGATAGGCCAGTGAAGTTTGTGTTTTCCTCCATTTTTTGAAATCGCCGCCATCAATCAGAGGGTGGTGGGGCTTGGGTAATTGAACCGGCCATTATCTATTTATATCTCTTGTTAAATTTCATATATTATCAAGAAATTTTATGTATTCTTTGAAATATAGGAGTTGAGGTTGGTCTATTCTTTGAAGTTTGGAGTTGAGGTTGGACGACTTTTTGTCACACCGCTGCTCCGGTCTAAGCAAGGTGAGACAAAAATGCAATGTTAATCGTGTTGGAATTGGTTTATAATTGTTAATACAAGAATTTAGGGAGAATCGGTCGACCGAAAAAAGTCAGTAGATTTAGAGCTCGAGATTCGGTCGACCGGTGCTGGGCACGCGGTCGACCAAAAAACGACAGTAGCTGCGAGATGAAAATCGGCAGGCAAATCGGTTGAACGGTGTTGGACTCGGGGTCGACCGAAAACGTGCAGGAGCTTCAGACACTATTCAGAAGCGCGGAACGGTCGACCGGCTCGGGGTAAGCGGTCGACCGAATGTTGGCAGTTACGCGAACTAACCGAAAACCGGTCGACCGATAGGCAATTCCGGTCGACCGTTTTGAGGCATTATGCACGATCTGAATTATTCTCTGTACGAATTTAGCCCATTATAAATAGGTTTTTTGCCCTAATCTTGTAACACAACATACAATATTTATTTTCTTGAGAGAGATTAGGCTAAAGAGAGATCTAGAGTGCTTTGAGAGACATAATGCTTCCAATCGATTGTAATCTCGGAAACTTCTCTCGTTGGAGAAGAGCTTCAAGGAAAGGAAATCCGTAGGAGACCCCCCAAGGACGTAGGCATCTTGTCGAACCTTGTAAAATCGCGTGTGTCGTGGTTTGCTTCAGGTGTGTTGTGTGATTGTTTACTATTTCATCTTATTTGTGTTTACTTGTTGCATTGAGATTGATGAGAATGTCAGAAGTTATTATTCTGCATTCAATATTTGTTTTCGTGATGCGTGTAATCTGTGTCGTATAAGTGTAACGTTAGATCCCCTCCCAACAAATGGGTTTTGCAGGTTGTGGGTTAATGAAATTGAGTTGATGTTATGAATATCATGTTAATGAGTTGTGCAGGTTGGGAGTTAAGCGGTTTGACAGATAAATAAATATTTACCACAATCTGCATTGGACGGCACGAGACAAGGTGGCGGGTTAAATCCGCTTCATTTCCATCTAATACGGAGGGGGAGGGGATGGTATCGGTCAGTTGATTTGATGTTTCTTTAATGTTGGCAGTCAATGATTTGATGTTTCTTTAATGTTAGTTGGTTTCATAATGGATGTGTTTGATATTAAGATTAAGGACATCCTATCATCAATTAAAAAAAGATAAACAGTGATGTCGGTGTAACTGTAGCATTTAGCATATATAAATCATGGAATAGGTATATGCGCAATTAAAAATTATACATGTGGCAATGAATATTGGACACAAACTTGAAACTTCAAACAAATGATGTGAACTTATGGCATATTTCCAAAGGTTGACAGTCAAATGCAAGAAGCCAAACACTTTTGACCATTGGCTTCTCCTCCAAAAGTCCACACACAATTGAATATTTATTCATTTTTTACACCCCATACCATTTCGTACACGTATTTTAATTTATGTACCAAGCACATAAATATTGCTCACATAAGGAACTTATACAGAGAGACCGTCGTCAATATCCTTAAATATAGGGTTAAATCAAAAGGCTATCCCAAGATTAGTTTTAAATGAACAATGCCATTTGAACCACTAGAATTTGAGACCTCCCTGATTTGTTAATTACTAACCTAGAACCAACACCGATGTTATCAAATTACACAAATACACTTCCCAAACCTTTCATAAGGTTATTGATATTAAGGAGAAATTCGTCAACTTTCCATAATAAAGATTAAGTGTATAATTTAAGTTTCCTTTCAAATCTATGTTGAAAGAAGGTCAAACAAACGCAACGAAATTAGTTTACCTCTAAAATAATACAACATATTTTTGTAATAACATACATTTATTCCTTATCTAAGTTGGAAGAAGGTCAAGAACCAAAGGCAACCACTTTAATCAACCCTTAATATAATACACCATATTCTTGTAGGAGTTGGGGCTTATTATGCCATTAGTTCTGAAATGGGCAGAAATGCAAGTTTAAACTGAAGAGTTTTTAGATGAATTTTCTCTCTCTCGTTAACTTCTTATACTCTTTTTTCTAATCTAATAATCAACAGGGGAAAACCAGACTTTTCTAACGAAAGAAGAAAAAAAGTGAGAAGGTAAAATCTTATTTAGCCTGTAATGTAACAATAATAATAACAATAAATTAGTAATATTATTACGAAGAAAAAACTAACAATAAGACTTAACATATTCTTGACTTGTTTCATGGTCCCATACCCTGTTGTAGTATGACTAATATTACGTGTCTCAATCACACCAGCTTCCAAGCAAATACCTCTCTTCTGATCCATCTCCTCCTCAGTATATATTTTTCCTCTTCCTTCTGTTTCCTTTCAAGTCTTCACGGCACAACACAAGCTTAGTGTTCTTGGGTCTACGGAGAAATCCGCATTGGTTTCCTGCTTGAAGACTGCTTTGGACAATTTTGACAAAGACCACGCTTTTGCTTGCTTTTTTGTGGGATATATATAGCTCTGAGGAGTAGGAGATTCATATCAAACTTGGAGTTTTGTTTTGGTTGCCTCTTGTAGGTATGGAACAAAGGAAAGCCCACTTCTTCATTTTTGGGTTCAAGGGAGCCTTTTGTTGGAAATTTGTTGGTTTTGAGTGTTTTTTTTTTTTTAGAAACATAAAGCTTTTTAGAAACAGGAAATTCTTTTTGTCTTGGTATATTTTTCAAGTACACTTTTTGAGTCATTTCAATTGGTACTTTTGTAGATATTTTTAGAACTTTTTGTTCAGAAAATGAAGTTTTTCTTTTTGCAATTTCAATTATTTAAGATTTCAAGCGGTATTGCAATTTTATCATGTCTAACTAGTTATGTCTCTGCTCTGCAGAATTCTCCTAACATGCTTCAATTGCCAAAGAATTTCGACTGCCCACAGATAAGAACCATTAGTTTCAAAGAAGAAGATGTGCAGATGGTTTTAAGAACAGTTAGTTTCAAGAGAGAAGAATCAGACATAATCTTGACCCCAAAGGGTTCTGGGCAGATTGTCCTGGAAAGATCTCTAAGCTTCAAAAACTGGGAGATTGACAATAAGAAGCTCGAAACCACGGTTTCTTTCAAAATTCAAAGCCCAAATGCCGCTAACAAGAATGGTGCTTCCCCCGTTTCAAGATCCCCGAAGATCCTCCTCGAATCAATCTCTCCAAAGCCCAAGTGCGAGCTTGATGCGGCTGCTGTTAAGCTGCAAAAGGTGTATAAGAGTTATAGGACTCGAAGAAACCTTGCTGATTGTGCCGTTGTTGTTGAAGAATTATGGTTAGTTTCCTAACCTCTTATATGCTCTCAAAATTCAGTGATCATTCTAGTTATTTCACTATTGGACATCCTAATTGATTGATCTCTTTATTTTCATGTGTAGGTGGAAAGCTTTGGATTTTGCATCACTTGAACATAATTCTGTGTCGTTCTTCGACACTAAAAAACATGAAACTGCGGTTTCTCGATGGGTGAGGGCCCGAAAAAGAGTTGCCAAGGTGATTAAATTGATATCCAAAGTCAATTAACTTGAGATAATTTTTATGGAGCTAAGTAACTTAACGGTCCGTCGCTACTTCTTTAGGTTGGAAAAGGCCTGTCCAAAGATGAAAAAGCTCGAAAGCTGGCTTTGCAGCACTGGCTCGAGGCGGTATGTGCATGTTTTCAATCCTCAAATTATGTTTTCTAAGTCCTCAATATAAAATTAGAAAGCATTTTTCCTTGCTTATTATTTATTGACAATAAGAATACAAAATTAGACAACATTGGGGCACAGTTTTGCAATGAGATTCTAGTACTAGAAAGAAATCATGGTCGTTCCTATGATGTGAGTAGCAATATCTATTAGCTTCCAATATAGTTTTGCTTAAAGACCAATCAGCATCTGTGCTTTTCCTCAATGACTTACCGACTACTCTTTTATGAATATTTGCTGATTCTTATGTTTTCCTTTGCTTCAGATCGACCCACGTCACCGATACGGACACAATTTGCATATTTATTACGATGTTTGGTTCGATAGTGAGAGCACACAACCCTTCTTCTACTGGTGAGTTCAATTGCACTATTTGATTAAAATTGTCATATGGTTTCAAACACAATAGTAAATACTAACTCTGTTCATCTGAAAATCAAAGGTTGGATATAGGAGACGGCAAAGAAATAAATATTGCAAAATGCCCAAAAAGCAAACTCCAACAGCAATGCATCAAATATCTTGGACCAGTAAGCTGCTTAACCATTACTTCCCACTTTGATCGAGTTCAATGTTGGCTTTGGCTTATGATTGTTCAAAACTCTTACAGAATGAAAGAGAGGAGTATGAAGTGATCGTCGAGAATGGGAAACTTGTCTACAAACAAAGTGCATCGCTTGTGAACACCATTGAAGGATCCAAATGGATTTTTGTTCTAAGCACTTCTAGAAATCTATATGTTGGGCAGAAGAAAAAGGGAAAGTTTCAGCACTCAAGCTTTCTTGCTGGTGGTGCTACATCGGCTGCTGGAAGATTAGTGGCAAAAGACGGTGTCCTTCAGGTATTTGATCATCTGTTATCATTTAAATTTTCACATTAGTCTCCACTGCTAATATTTTTTGAACATGCGTTTGAAGTTACTAATTTGTGAAATTGTTTCAGGCAATCTGGCCATACAGCGGTCATTACCTTCCCACCGAAGAAAATTTCAAGGAATTCATCAGTTTTTTGGTCGAAAACAATGTCGATCTGACTAGTGTTAAGGTACACAATTTACGTGTTAAATCCTCTTGGTACCCTTAGTAGTATTTATTTTTCACGATAAAAATTCAAATGTTCTTACACACATTTTTATTTTTTCACAGAGATATTCCGTTGACGATGATGAATTCCCATCGTTCAGAAAACAGAACGAGGAACCAGTAGTCGAGAATACAAAACCGGAGGCATTTGAATTCAGTAAGCACCCATCTTGCAAGTGGACTACGGGCACTGGACCTCGTATCGGGTGTGTTAGAGATTACCCTGCAGACCTCCAAGTCAAGGCTCTCGAGCAAGTCAATCTATCTCCCAGAGTTGCTGTTTCACCGATCACCAATAAGGTCCCGATCCCATCTCCACGCCCCAGTCCAAAGGTCAGGCTATCACCGAGGCTAGCGGTCATGGGCATCCCCAGCCCAAGGGTGTCACTTACACTCCCATCTTTCTTACAGAAATGATTCAGCTGCAAATTTGGTTACAACTTCAGGGATTCGTTGATTGTTTCCATAGAATAACTATTCTTTGTGATTTTTTTGACCATTGTAGTTGACATGTAGAGTTGCATTCTTTTTATTGTTTTTCCCCCAAGGGTACCATGAATTAGTTGGTATTCCTTGAAACAGTGGAGTGTTGTTTTTGATAATGTTGTGTGATATGGAACCTTTTGTTCCATCAAATGAAAGCAAATTTTGATAATGTTATTTGTTGGCTTATGATCTCTGTGTGGACAATAATGATTGCATTGCACCAATGCACTATTTGTATAATAATCATTAAGATCTTATAAAAAATAATAATGGTAGCAAGTCCAATTCATGTATTTTCCAGAGGAGAGAAGAAACTGATGACTTCAAAGACCACGTAGAAATGCAGGCTGATTGAAATGCAAACAAAAGTAGAAACTAGATGGCTTCATCATAGTTGCATATTTACTTGCAAGAAGACACTACCATTAATCCATTATCTTTGGAAAGAGCATGAACGTATGCATACATTAAAGAGGGGTCTGAGTCCATTTCCATATGTGTGTCAGTGTGTGGGAACCTGAGATATTTTAGTCCTGCACCTGACTTTATTGAAAACCATTTGGAATCGGGCATAGCCGTCTGTTCCCTTGGAAGGCGCCAAAAGGTCCACTTTTTTTTTGAAAAAAACAAGACCTCAACTGGAGGGAAGACTGGTGTGGGTGTGGGTGTGGTGGTGTGACAGAAGGACTAACAGCTTAGCACGGTCATAAAGTACTCACATCTCCCAACAACAAAAGGATGAAAATCATACCAAATATAACAACCAAGGTGTTAATCATAAAACAGAAAGTACAAGTACCAACCCGACTTGATATAAAGCAAGGGTTCGTAATCTGAGTTTGATGGGAGTCTTTCTCTAGTTTGGATCTCTGTTTTTTTTAAATAATTAGCAGGGTTAATTTAATTATAAGACGGACGCACGTGGACATATATATATATGGAAAATGATTAGGAAAATGTTTGTTGAACGCAGGCGTCACGGACGCGCTCTACGTGGATATCCATGTCAGCATGAATGTTTTTTTGTTTTTTCTTCCTGATGTCCACTCAAATCACATTAAATGCGTTTCAACTCAGCACATTCTCTCTCTCCACCCAAATACAAATATGATGACACTCTTTCTTTCTTCTTCATTCTTTCTCTCCAGAATAAATCATCATTTCTAACAAGATATTATGTCGAAGAAGCGTCTGATGCTGACTCCTAGGATTCTTCACAACATAAGCAGCGTGAATGGGACGGTGCGAAGACTTCCCGATGTTCTACATAAACAGGAAATCTGAGATGCTATTTTTTTCCTAAACGTAATTCTTGTGGGGTAAAATATACAGTAGGAGGTTTGTTGAGTTTGTGCGGGGGTGGCAGGGGGCGGCAGCCCCTGCGGGGGACGTGAGACATCATATTATTGCATTCCATATATTGATTCGTTTATTCCGACAATAATGAAGCCATATATTATTCCGGACTGCAAATACACTTATTCCGGACTGCAAATACACTTATTCTGATTCCGGATAGCAAATACACTTATTCCGGACAGCAAATACACTTATTCCGGACAAACTTTATGTTCCGTTTCTGGGCACACTTTATTCTTAAACCGGACAACAAATACACTTATTCCGGACAACAAATACACTTATTCCGGACAGCAAATACACTTATTCCGGACAAACTTTCTGTTCCGTTTCTGGACACACTTTCTTCTTATTCTGGACAACTACACTTATTCCGGACTGCAAATACACTTATTCCGGACAGCAAATACACTTATTCCGGACAACAAATCAACTTATTCCGGACAAACTTTATGTTCCGTTTCTGGACACTTTATTCTTAAACCGGACAACAAATACACTTATTCCGGACAATAAATACACTTATTCCGTACATCAATATACACTTATTCCGGACATACACATAACGTAAACATGACAAACACATAATGTAACTGCACACACACATAAAGTAAGCTAGACAAATTAAGTTGATCCAACGTAAAACTTAAAAACAAATATTTTATTATGATAAGTGTGGGCTCTGCACGAATAATGAGACTGCACGATGTCCTCGGGTCTACACACTGTCTTATCTGTGTATTGGGAAATGAATCGTTCAACTTAAAGAACCGGCGTTTTTTAAAAATACCAAAACGCGCGAAGAGAAATTTCGCTGACTGGACGCTGACTCAAAGAAAAATATCTGAGCTGTACAGATCCACGTAAGGCGCGTCCGTGACGCGCGCGTCCGTCTATCACGGTTCAAATGATTAATGGTCGTTTGCAACTTCTACTCAGATATATATATATATATATATATATATATAATGAAAATGATTAATGCAACTTCTACTTCCCTAATGCAACATTACGTTACTCAATGTAACATTTCATTTCCCTATGTAACATTTATTTCCCAATGTAACTTTTGATTCCCCAACGGAAAACCCCACAACATAAAATGAATAGACGAACACATTATTCTGTCCGGAATAAGTTCTGTGATTGTCCCGAATAAGTTGTGTCTGTCTAGAATAAGTTCTGTTTGTTGTTCATAATAAGTTCAAAGTCTATCCAGAATATGTTATGTGTCTGTCCAAAATAAGTTCAAAGTCTATCCAGAATAGGTTGTGTGTCTGTCCATAATAAGTTCAAAGTTTGTCTATAATAAGTTTTGTGTCTATCCATAATAAGTTCAAAGTCTGTCCATAATAAGTTTTGTGTCTGTCCATAATAAGTTTTGTGTTTGTCCAAAATAAGTTAAAAGTCTGTCAATAATAAGTTTTGTGTGTGTCCATAATAAGTTAAAGTCTGTCCAGAATAAGTTCAAAGTCTATCCGGAATAAGTTCAAAGTTTGTCCAGAATATATTGTGTGTCTGTCCATAATAGATTGTGTGTCTGTTCATAATAAGTTCAAAGTTTGTCCATAATAAGTTCAAAGTTTGTCCAGAATAGGTTGCGTGTCTGTCCAGAATAGGTTGTGTGTTTGTCCATAATAAGTTCAAAGTTTGTCCATAATAAGTTCTGTGTGTTGTCCATAATAAGTTCAAAGTTTGTCCAGAATATGTTGTGTGTCTGTCCATAATAAGTTCAAAATTTGTCCAGAATAAATTGTGTGTCTGTCTATAATAAGTTTAAATTAAAGTCTGTCCATAATAAATTTTGTGTTTGTCCATAATAAGTTCAAAGTTTGTCCATAATAAGTTCTGTGTTTATCTATAATAAGTTCAAAGTCTATTCAGAATAAGTTCTGTGTGTGTCCATAATAAGTGCTAAGTTTGTCTAGAATAAGTTCAAAATTTGTCCACAATAAGTTTTGTGTCTGTCCAGATTAAATTGTGTGTCTGTTTAGAATAAGTTGCATTGGGAAAATGTAACATGAGAAACGAAATGTTGCATTGGGAATAGAAATGTTGTATCGGGAAAGTAAAAATTGCATGTGACACAAAATAAATATGCTACTTAGTTAAGTTCAAAAAGTAAGAGCATTTGAATTTTGCTGACTGAACTGTTGACTGTACTGACAATGTCAGCGCGCATCATGAACGCCCGCATGCGTGTATAATGATCCAATTTTATAAGTTTCTTCAAAATGTGATTTTTAAATTTACAAATACAATGAATTTTTATTGTACATCTTCTATAATATACATCTTTTAAAATAAGTTTTGACCCCCCCCCCCCCCCCCCCCCCTCATATGCTCCACAGTCCACCCCTGCACATCTATTATTAATTATTGTTTATTTTATACAACGTCGATTATATAATTTTACAAACACAAAGATAAAAGGGACACAAAGCAAACCACCTGTTGTGTTGGGTGTCTGTGACTGGTCGGGGCCACCCTGTTCTTGTTGCTGCTGCTGCTCACTCTTCACGCCCGTTGCTTCTTCCCCTTCTTTTCCATTTCAAAAATCAAACCGCTTCCCTCTACACGTTCTCCACCTCTCCCTCTCTCTCCAACAAACACTCTAACTTCCACTTCCCATCATCACACTCAACTTTTCCGGCCGTCCGGCGACATGGGTGCCTCCGGCAAGTGGATAAAATCCCTACTCACCCTCAAAAAACCCGACAAAGAAGCCCAAGTGAGTTGACCCACCTCGTTTCTCCACCGAAAGTTTCGATTTTGATGTCACATACGTGATTTTTTGCCTGTTTTACGAGATGGGTCGAGCTCAGTTTTTTGTGTCTGTGGTCAGGAGAAGGTGGCCACCGGTGGGAGGAGCAGAAAGTGGAAGCTCTGGCGCAACTCGTTGGGGTCGAAGGGGCGGGGCGTGCTGGCGTCGGACGCTTCCGAGGTCTCGTCAGTGAACGGCGACCCCTTCACGGCGGCCGTGGCAGCCGTGGTTCGCGCACCGCCGAGGGACTTCAGGGTTGTGAAGCAGGAGTGGGCTGCCATCCGGATTCAGACCGCATTCAGGGGTTTTCTGGTAATAATGACGAAAAAAAATCATTTTTTACGTTCTTATGTTTGTATTTGGTTTTGTGAAAATAATGTGTTGTGCAACTGTGTTTGTGTTTGGTCTTGAAGCGATTGGTTTTGTTTCTGGTGAAAGTGGTTTGCTGTTCTCTCGTTGAGATTTCTTTTCTTCCTTTCTACTGTTTTTATGTTTTATATTATTAGGAATGAATACTTTTTTCTGGTTCAGCTTTCTGGCAATCATCGTCTGTCGTGTGTTGATGTTTACTTTTCTCTTGTATTGATGGCAACTTTGAAATTTAAAATCTCATCTTTGAAAATATGATGCCCTTTTCCCTCTTAACCTGTATTTTTTTCCCACATCAAAAAAGTTGTAGCAGTACTGCAGTAGTTTCCCTTCTTCAATTTTTCTGTATAGCTATGTGTAATGTCATTCTTTATGCTTATATTTAGCTCTTATTTTTCTCCTTTCTCTTTTCTTACTTTTGTAATATTTTATTTTAATAAAAACTCGAAGCCTAATATTCAACTTGAAGTAGTTCTAGATTTTCTCCTTTTATGTCTGTGGAATCTTGTAATCTCATCTCTCTTTGGTTTTCACTTTTCCTTAATTTTCATGTTTGTAATTCTTCATATTGAAACTTCAGGCTAGAAGAGCACTAAGGGCGCTCAAGGGAGTGGTGAGGCTTCAGGCACTAGTTCGAGGCAGGCAAGTTCGGAAACAAGCAGCGGTAACTCTGAGATGTATGCAGGCGCTTGTGCGGGTCCAAGCCCGTGTAAGAGCACGCCGTGTGCGCATGTCTACCGAGGGCCTAGCTGTGCAGAAGTTGCTCGACGAGCGTCGAACTGAGGCAGACCTCTTGAAGGAAGCCGAGGTACTAACTTACGACTAATCTACCTTCATGTTCCGACTAATCTACCTTTTGGTATGCCAATATCAAAAATTCAGCGACTTGAGTAATCATTGCTGTGCTACTGCTTACTTGCCTGCATGTCTTATTCAGTTCATTTGGCTGGACTTGATTCTATGGTTAATATCTGATGACTAGATTTATGTTCTTTTGCAACAATTTTTGTTACACATAGAATTCATGTTGTAGATTATAAGTACGGTTGCTCAACGTAGCAAGTAATCATTTGCTAAACTAAAACTTACTGTGTTAGCCGAAGCACCAAACCAAGTTGGTAAGCTGCATCAACTACATTGTGAAGGTTTTTTATTTGCAAGGTAATTGTGTTGAAACATGAAAAGAATCACATATTTTGATATTTGTGTTTGTTCAGCTAAATCAGTCTAAATGTCTAATGACGTTGGAGATCAGGTTTGTCTGTTGTGTGCTGATTTGTAGGGGTCTTGTGAGATGTTGTAAGACCATAGTAAAACGTGTCATCTAGTGGTCAAAATTGAAACATGTTACTTCTTTTGTATCAATGCATGTTGGTTTTTAAGTACCCAAGTAACTTTTTTTGAGAAGATTGTTTAGCAACATTTTGCTGTAAACAGGAAGGGTGGTGCGACAGTCAAGGAACACTAGAAGAAATCCGAGCCAAACTACAGATGAGGAAAGCAGGAGCCATCAAGAGGGAGAGAGCCATTTCCTATTCTCTTTCTCAACAGGTTTAGATTTAGTATACCATCACTTTTCTCTTTACATCTAAACATTTAGATTCGTATTTGATGTACAGACCGAAGACACTTATTTTTTCTTTATGTTTTTCTATTCAGCATAGGAAATCAAATCCGAAGTCCAGTTTGTCAGTGATTTCTCTTAAGAACCATGAGGTTGATAGAAACAGTTGGGGTTGGAGCTGGCTTGAAAGGTGGATGGCTGCCAAGCCATGGGAGACCAGACTGATGGAGCAATCCGAAGCCATGATTCCTGAAACATCAATTCCAAAATCTTCCAATGGTTTTGCAGTCCGCTCGAAATCTTCCGAACCGGCTCGTGTAGATATCAAGAAAAATAATGTCAGCACAAGGATATCAGCTAAGCCCCCTAATGGGCCTACCCATAATCGCCGTGGAGTGCGCTCGAACGTGTCATTGAGTTCAGATTTTCAGTTTGGTGAGAGCTCCGCCTCTTCTTCATCTGTTGGTACATCCACTCCTATATCAAGGACGACCCTTCTAGCGTCAGAGAAAAGTGAGGACAGCATCAGTAGGCCGAATTACATGAGCACAACTGAGTCCATAAAGGCAAAACAAAGAGGATACAACTCGAACTTTTCTCGGTCTCATAGGCCTGTTTCAGGAGAAATTCATTCGGGTAAAAAGTCGTCTTACTTAAGCAATGATTCTTTCAGTTGTCAACCAAAGAGCAGCAGCTCGATAAAAGGAGAGATTCGTAACGATGGATAGTGTAGTTCTGCTGAGAGAACTGTCTGATTTCCGAGATCAACATCTTGTTGTCGTCTGTGGGAAGAGAATTGTAAAATACAAGGTTTCTTTTTCTTTTTGTTTCTGTACTTGGATGCTAAGAGTTTCCTTGTCTGGTTGTTTAGTGGCTGACAATGTATCTTTAACAATGGTTTGTTTGTTTTGAGCAACGCCTCTGGTTGCAGTGGATTTAAAATGGTGATAATCTCAATCCGATTTCCTGAAATTTTCCTCAAGTATTATTTCATTAACAATTAATTTAACATGGCTTAATTGGTCTGGGTAAATATAATTTTAAACTAGTCAAGTTGTAACTTTCACAAGTGAGTTTCTTTTCTGACTTATCCCAACTAAACTAACTAGTCTGGGATCAACTCATTTCTGGCCACTCAAACAAGTTTGGAGTTGAAAGGTTCTCTCTGTTGTTGATTATCATTCCCCTCGTCTTCATTTTTTGATACCTCAACTGTAAGTACGCATTCCAAAACAAATCTAGCAGGCTCTTTGGTTGCACAAACTCCCAATGTGATGACGGTGAATTTATAATTATTTGTTCTTGATGGTTAAGAGCCTAGGCACTTGAGAATACACTTTTTGTCGTCTTGAAGAAAAGAGACAAAATAAATGGGCCGAACTTTTACAGGCAAGTCTGCAAAGAATGATACAATACTTTCGTGATTTGTCATGCCAAGCTAGAGTACTCAAAACACAAGCCAATTATGAAACAGTAGTATTATTTACTTCTAATTTTATTCCTGTCTCCACACCAGATACTTGTAAGATGCATTACATACACAGATAATGAAATAGGGAGAAAATTGGGTTGCATTAATTACAAATTTGATAGCATGAATAAAATGAACAAATAATACAAAGTGAGTTTTATCACCTAATGAAGTCACTTATGGTTTCTAAAACTGAGTGACCCCATGCCTTTCACGGCAGATTCATAGTTACTTAAACTAGTTTGTCTTCCGGAAGAAGAGCGCTTAGGATCGACATGGCCAAAAGAACTTTGCTTTGAATTCGAATTTTTTCGGAAAAGACCACCAGACCTTGATTCTGTAGTCTGTCTAGAATCAAACGGAGGACTACTGGGTGCAGCATGAGTTCTCACAGGATGACCTTCTAAGTTCCAGTCCACATTGTGCAACTGTGGAGGTCCCAATTCACCACTCAAGGCCGCAGCACGGTTGGTAGAAATAGCCGGTCGCCTAGAAGAACTTGTCGGCCGTCCCAAAAATGCTGACGTTGACAACTGCATCAAAATTGCATTTTAGTTCAGACGTTGCAAGCCATGGGAAGTAAAATAGTTAAAACCACAATAATTTTGTTGCGAAATGATGGGTCAGCAGTGAACTATTGCTTCATCGCATTCTAGGACAGGTATAATGCCAAATGAAGAACAAAGAGTATAAAAGATAAGTACAAACCAACGCTTCTTCTGGCACTGCCGAATCATTTCTCACAGTTGTCATATTTTTAAGCTTTGAAAAGCTAGCAGAATTTACAGCTTGAGAAGAAACTTGCTGTTGAGAGGGGTCCATGGCGGACCATCCGCCTGTATGCCCACCACCTGAGACAAAAGAAACATTTGCATATCATATGTCGAAATGAAGTTGAGTCAATGTCTTAAATCATTTAAAGACAAAAAAGATCATAACAGTAATTATGATATGAGTACACACACAAGAAACAATGCAAAGTTTTGTGCTTCTCAGTCAAAAAATTGAGTGCAGTGCTAGACAACATGTAGCAGTCAAGTTAACTCAAAAAACTATATATATAAAACGGTTATCGTAGTGAATCAGAACCTGATTGCTTCTCTTTATTTGCTAAAGTGCGAAATACTCCAGAGCTTTCTCCAGCACCATGACCCTAGTTAAGGACTTTTTAAACTATTTGCAGGTACGGATTGCAAAACAATGACAAGGGGCTGGTGAACAAAGTCAACTCACCAGAGCACGAGCGCTGCCAATTTGTGATTGCTGGTACTTCAAGATCGTCCAATCAAACACATGATCAAATTGAAACCCTGTGAATATAAATGTTTTTTTTGTCCTCGTTGATTCAGCAATTTATATGTGCATAAAATTTCATGTTTTTTCATGATATTTTGGAGTTACCTTCACGGATAAAAAGATCACGGAATAATCTTTTCAGGTAAGTATAATCAGGCTTGTCATCAAAGCGCATAGAACGACAGTAGTGGAAAAACGATGCAAATTCTGACGGATATCCTCGACATAAGGCCTAGAGAATAAAAAAGATTGTCAAATCAGTAAACAAAATACAAAGGGAATAAAGGTGGAGAATATTTAAAAGAAAGTTGGGAAGGTTAGATACCTCAATGGAGGTGGACGCCTTTTTGTCACTGATCTTCTCATATTTCTGCTTTTTATTTCCTGCTTTCAGGCTCTGCCATGGAAGGCTAAAGAGAACAGAAGGTAAGCACAAAATAATAAATAAATGGCATCTATTATGATTATGAAAGATTAACCAAGGCAAAAGAATTCACCTTCCTCTTAGAAAATACATTAGAACATATCCCAGCGATTCCAGATCATCCCTCCTGCTTTGTTCTAGAGGACGAATATAGCCGACACAAAAAAGAAGAAGAATGAGCTTCGTTTGCATTTAGGAATCTATAGGCCATAACATAACATACCAATGCCAAAATGAGTGTTCATGCTTGCGTATCTAGCTGTTCCAGTCAAGTTCTTATTCTCTCTGCAGGGAAATAATAATGTGAACATGATAATGATCCTAATGATAGGATCCACATCATCCAGAACAAAGGAGAAATGTCATTACCTATATGGAATATGCTGATGAGTGTAAGTATCCCTGTATTTCTTTGCAAGACCCAAGTCAATAACGTAAACCTGGTAAAAGAAAGAGCCGAAAAGAATTCAGAAGGGTAAAACGATTGAAGAGAAAATGAATAGATATTGTAGAACCAAAATTCAACTACACCTGATTTGCTCGTCTTCCCAAGCCCATGAGGAAATTATCTGGTTTGATATCTCGATGTAGAAATGATTTGGAATGAATAAACTCTATTCTGTTGATCTAATAGAACCGAAGAAAAAAAATCATTAATATCAAAAATCATATCTACGTACTAAATGCACATGTATAGAAAACAGACATTCTATTTATTGAGAAGCATTACACTCACCATCTGATCTGCAAGCATTAGAACTGTTTTCAAGGATAATTTTCTGCTACAGAAGTTGAACAGATCCTCAAGACTTGGTCCTAATAGATCTATCACGAGAACATTATAACCTCCTTCAACCCCATACCATTTCATATTTGGTATTCCAGCTATCAAAGGCAGAAAAGAGACAGAAAATATAATAAGTTTCAACAGTAATCATAAATGATGACATATATAACATTCTAGAACCATAAATGATGAAATGTGTTTGGGATATATTACTTCCTCCTTGCAGGAGTTTGTAGACTTTCGATTCATATAATAGTTGCTGGTGTTTGGTCTTCACATTTTCCTGAAAAATTAGGACAAGGGGGCAGCCATTTCAGCAACCCAATAGGAGGAAGTAGATTATCAAAATAAACAACACATAACCAAATGTCTAGAGGGCAAGCAAAATGACCCGTTATGGGCCATTTAAAAGACAGTTTATGTCCTCAAACAAAGGGATAGAAGCTGCGTTCCTGTTTGGGCATCTTTGTAACCCCTCAATCATATTAATCAAACATAATGACATTGGTTCTGCAGAAAAAAGAACCACATCCTTATCATTTCATTATGAGAAACAAGGATAACCCAATGGGAAGCCTACAGAATAACATCGCCAAACAAATTAACTGTCCAACTAGAGTTCAGCGCCAGTACCAAGTCAAACTACCATTAAGCTTTTCCATTAACATGAACTCTCCTTGGTGAAATATTTTTTCTTCACTCGTATTCAAATGGAAGGACGAACAAAAATAACCATCATCCCGACTATCTTGTCCTATTTTTCTGGTGTTTCATCCATTTCATACTCAATCAAGAATTCATACTCCATAGTATGAAGGATAAGCAGTCACCCAGTTATCCGGATGCAATTAACGATTAAATTCAAAGACGACGACAAGCAATTCTACTGAAACCAGCACTATGAACCGATGAAAGAAACTAAAGTCAACGAAACAGACCCAAATCCATCACATGATTTCAAATCCAGACCACAGACTGACGGAAATAACAACTTACAAGCTTGATTGCAACCTCCTCATTAGTGTGAACATTGGTACCTGAACACAACAGCAACAAATCAAAATAAACAAAAACAACCCAAAAAATACAAAAATTAAATGAAAAAGAAGAAGTGGAAAATGGATTCCTCGCCTAAATGGATTTCCCCAAACGATCCTCTCCCGATCTTGCGGCCGAGCCAGAACTTGTTCCCAACTCGCGTCTCCATCACAACCAAGACTCAAACTCCCGAATCCAAATCTGAATCACCGGAGCCAAAAGAGGTTCGTTTCCGAATCGATCCTGGTAATTTTGTCCGACGAGGACTAGAAGTGGATAACCCCTAGATAAACCGCGAAATAGGCAAACATGAAGTCGAAAGGAAGGAATTTGTACAGGGATCGGAGATCAGACGGGTGGATGGGATTTGATTGGAGGACGATCGGAATCAGAGGAAGATCGCCGGCGGCGGCGAAAGGAGTGCCGGCCGTTGGTTTAATTATTTTTATTTATAAGATAATGAGATAAGATAAAGAAGAACAAAGCGACCCCACCGGGTAGCTCAACCGGTGAAGACCCATGGAACATGAGGTCGGAGGTTCGAGTCTCCCCAGGTGTCGAAACTTCTAAACGGTGGAATGGATCAAAACGGGTGGAGGGTAATAAAGGAGGTGATCCTGGCCGGCATTTGCAGCCTGGCCGGCGTCCAAAGGACGGTGGTCTGGTGAGTTCCTCGTCGGAAAAAAAAAAACAAAGCGTGATGGTAGAAGTATTATGACCTGTATTTGCACCCTAGCTTTTGCATTAAACACAGCAGCTTGTAAGAACCAACGGACGTACAGATTAATAAGATCCAATGATATGTAAGTTGAATTTTTGTAGATATTTTATGTCTCTCGATTTCAAAGTTCTACCACGTAACTTACGTGGAATTTTACGTAGTACTAAATACTAGAAATATTATTGAAAAGTACTGGAGCGGACGCCAACACAATGTTTTTGCGTCATGGTAACAATAATAATATTTGTAAGTTAAACTTTTCGGAGTGGTACAGGTCATGGTAATGGTGATTGTTGTTGAACTTGTTCTGAGTTGTACTCTGCAAGAAAATTTATAAATTTCAATCATTTTCCTCAGCGTTATGGCCTTATAATATTTGCCACGACGGAATAGAAATGCAAAATTACTAAATGGATACCACATTACCACATTCTCGCAACTTATATATATATATATATATATATATATATATATATATATACATGAAATTTTAGTGAGTCCATGATTTAATTTTTTTAAATTAAGCCCTCCACAACATCATCAATCATTTCAAATTGTAAGGTAGATTAAGAAAAAAACGGTTATGCTAATGAATGGTGAGATTCACTGTAAATAAGATCCAATGGTGAGATTGTAAGAGGCTTAAACTAAATTTGATTAGTCATGAGCTCACTAGAGCTTGACCATATATATATAATACCATCTTTTGTACTTAATTGGAATTTTCAATTGCAATTGCATTTTACAAGGCATGGTTAAAGAAACCGAGAAAAGTTCTATAAATTAGTTCAAATATCAAAAAGTTAGTTGATTTCTTAACACAAAGATTAGTGCAATACGTTTGATAACATAACTCACTTTTTTAACGTAACTTTTAGAGCATCATTTAGGTGCTATTTTAAATGTCATGCTTAATTGTTACGAGCCATGGGAATTAAGGTTTGCAAGTTATGAGGTGGAAACTTCCACAGGGTGGGAGAATCTTCTGGTTGAAAAAGCCAAGGCATAGGCTTTCGTTTACTTTTTTTATATTTTTTTGGTTGGTGGTCGGTAAAGCGTTAGTTTAAAGTTTGTGTCGTGTTCCACCTGAACGGCATGGTTAAAGACCCGGTCGGATTGGAAACCGATGGTTCAACAGAAAATCAAGATTCTAATCGAACTGTTATGAACCGGGTTGGACCGTTTGGTTGGACCGGACATAAAAATATTTCAATTTTTTCTAATTTTTTAAAATCAAACTTTTTGTTAATTTTTTTCGCAATTCTTACAAACAAAAACCCACCACCTACAAACCCTATCCTCCCTCACCAAACCCCTTTTATAAGTAAGAGTCATGGATAATATCGAATGTTGATTTTGGTTTTAGATTCTTAATTCAAATAATGTTTTCTCTAATTCTTATTCAAACAAAATTGTCTAGTTAAGTAAAGATAACGAATTTGCTGAGTTAAGCAAATTGTACTTGATATTGTGAAATATATTTAACGTTTAATATGTATATATTAAATGAGTTTACAGAAATTGGTTTAAGCCGGTCCGACCGTTAATATTTATTGGGTCCGGTCCAACTTTGGGTCTCAAAAATGCTGATGTCAGGCTGACATCATCAACAGCTCGACTGTGGTTGGATCACATTGAACCAAAATTAAAACTTTATCGACGACTGGTTTGATTCTAAAAACCTTTGTTTGTACCCGTTGTGAGTTGTAATTAGACCTGGCACGAACAAATTCGGTAGACACGAACACGACCCGATAAACTTTCGTGTCTTCTAAAACGAACCCAAACACACACGCAAATTCGGTAGACATGAACACGACCCGATAAACTTTCACGACCACGACACGAAAATACACATATCTAATTCAAAATTTTACTTATATAGAGATGAATACCTACGTTCAAGATTTACAGAGCTAAACAACTTGTTAGCAAGGTACTCGGAATGAAAGCTTTAAACCATGTTAACATTCAAACATAGGCGATGTAGGACTAAAGTTTTGCAGCACCAGATACGAAACCAATACTATGTATATATATGAACATCCAATATTCGTAAAAATGAAGAATGGCTTAGTGGTTGATGGCAGGTTAATAAGTCCCTTACCTTAGAGCACCCTTAACGGGTGCTCTTTGGGGTCGGGTCTGAGGGGGACCCGACCCCAGCCCCGCTTAATGGGAGGCGGACGCAGGTCAGGTCCAAACCTGGGTTGGCTTTTTTTTGTTAATTTTTTTTTGGTTTTTTTATATTTGTTATTTAATATATAAATAATATATGTATGGTAATTTATATAATTAGAATTTATTCGATATAATTAAAATAAATAAAATAATTAATGAAAATTAATAAGATAAATGTAAATATTTAGTAAAAATAAATATGAGTAATTAAAGAAAATTAGTAAGATAATTGTAAATGTATATAATTAAATAAAATTACATAACAAAATAGAATACATGAATTTACCGAGGTTCACCAAAAAACGCATTAATAACCCAAAAACTCGGCAAAATTACTAATAAAAATCTCAAAAATCGGCAAAGCATTAGCGATACCACCGACCGACCCGTTGGGGTGTGCATTATAATTACAACTAATTAGTAAAAAAATGAAAATTAAATAAATATAAAAATGACCCAAAATAAAGAAAATTAAATTAACATAAAACTGCTTACACGAGCAAACACACATAGATATGACTACTTCCATAACTGGAAATACGAAGAAAATATACTTAAACCAAATACATCATTCTAAAATAAGTTCAACTGATTAACAACAAAGTGCGTAATTGTCGAATTTTAATTAGATCTAAATTTTCGATATTATTTGGCAATTAATGTAATTTAATTAGATTATGTCACTGTAGAAATAATTTTCTTAGTAATTTGTGTATTTTTGTGATGGAATAGAAAATGAGGTAAAAATGATATGAAGGAGAGAGAATGTTAAAAGTGAGGTTGGGTTGGGTGGTGGGTTGCATAATGTTTTTCGCTGACGTGACCGAGAGGGAAATTGAGTTGGAAGGGGGATTTTGGGTTGGGATTGTGGATGCTCTTACCCAACACAGGTTCGAATTACCGTACGACTCTTTTTTACGTTTTCTCAAATTTCGACAAAAAAGTGGGCATGATGGATTTCGAACCTGCGCCTCCAAAACAACTGAGTTTAAACCATTGCACCAGCGAAAAACACATGCTTTTTATTAGGTTTTAAATAATTAGTATTATTCGTGTACTTTTCAGGTACACGGAATGAAGACACGAAATTTTTCCGTGTACCCGAAAACACGACACGAACACGGCACGAAACACGAAATCCTTAAACCCAAACACTATTTTTTCGTGTCGTGTTTCGTGTCAAATTGCCAGGTCTAATTGTAATATTGGTTGATTTTTTTTTTTTTTGTGTTTTTAGTTTTGAAAGTAGTTTTTTTATAAAATAAAAAAATTCAAAAAAAATACCAATGGTGTTTTGTCATCTATAAATAAACACCAATGTTTCCACGGTTTGACACAAATCTAATTTTTCAAAGTTTTCCGGCTCCTCTTCTCATTTTCTTGTTTTAAATTGTCATTTTTTTATTTTCTGCACATTGTATATTTGAGCTAAGATCCTCGAAATTTCAGTAATAATCCATATCGTCCCAATTTTCGGACCTAATTCTCCCAAAAATTTCATTTTGATCCAGCATTTCATATATTTCCAGTTTTCGTAATTTTAAATTAGTAACCCAATTCCCCCAATTTAAAAATAGTAAATGATGAAAGTAATATTTACTTATAAATATAAGAATAACAATTACAGTTATGTTTAATAATAGCACCAAGAAGAATAAGGTGGTAACTACGGAGAAAAAGTTCGATGAGGTTGAATAGATATAATCGGTCAGTTGAAAATGTTAGGATGAATCGATAGGTTTGTGATAAATATTAAGTTATTAAGTTTTGAGATTGTTTGGTGAAAATTTGAATTTAAAGATTTTGAATTTAAAGTCACTCGACATTTAGGACACCTCGGGGTGTCCCGACCAGGCGCAATGTTTGGTTGTGGTACTTCGGTGGAGGTTCCCAATAATGGTTTTTTTTGTTTTAATTTGTAAATTAATTCGTATTTTTAAATAAAATGGCTTTGTTAATTTTGTTAATTACTTTAATTAATTTCTATTGTTAATTACTTTAATTAAAATTTGTTTAATTATGTTTATTTCTTACACAATTTTAATTAAAAATTCTTTTTTCTAATTAATTATCTTAATTTTGGGTTGATTAGTATATTTTAGAGAACTAGTTAGAATTAGTAATAATGTTTCAAAAATAATTTAAAAAATAACAACAAATATTTCATTGTTTGGTTATTGTTAAAAAGTAATGGTGCAGGGGAAAAAAATGTTGATTTGATAAATTAATATTTATTAAGATGACATTACGAAACTAGAAGAGGAAATGACCCCTTGAGGACTGAAACGTTTTTTGTTGAAGTCACGTCATGTTGGTAATTTTAATGAAAAGAAAAGGAAAGTTGGAAACGGCTGCATGTTTTTGACTGGACCAGGTCAGACCGGGATTACAAACGCGGCTTCAGCAGGTGCGTTGAGTGTTTGACCGAATAGATCAACCAACGGCTGGATGAGGGCTGATTGGAAAATGGACGGTAAGGATTGGTTTGTGGGAGGTGGGACGAAGTTGACTTCCGGTACACGCGATTCCGACGCATGTATTTGGACTCGGTGATTGAGGCGAATAATTGCACATGTGGGACTTGCTTGATTAGCTCACAATGAAATGTCTGTTTCCTGTTGGGTCTGCTTGTTTCAATAATTAGATCAAATATTAACTTCCGCATCACAATTGAAGTAATGGAGTTTGAAAAAGTAGGTTTGTTGGCGGATGAAGACGTTTGAAATCCATTTTTGCTAGCTAGATGATTTGTGATTTACGTTTTCTTGTAAGTTTGGATTTTCTTCTTAAATAGTTAATAGGAGGACACAATTACTATTAAAATATAGAGATAATTAAACTTTGCCTCCCTAAACCATACATTGGTATCATTTTGCCACCCCTAAAGTTTCAAAGTTAACAGTTACTTCCTCTTAGTTTTAATTTTGTAACACTTTGTTCTTTTGAACTTCAAAAACTCATTATTTAATAAACATTCGACGCTTTTTTTCCTAATTTTTTTGTATCCCTAATACACTCCTAAAACTATATTTACGTAAAAGTTTGGATCGAAACAGAAGTCGGATATGGTTGAAATTTGAATCAGATTGACACTCAATCTATTGAGTTTATCATCAATTATAGTAAGGGTGTGCCGTCATCAAAATTCAAAAAAATATTATTTTTCCATCTTTCTGAAATATGTTCCCCGACCATAAGGCCCCATGGGCCGATTCTATATTTTCTGAAATGGTTGTGGGCTCATATTGGGCCTGCTGTGGTCTCCATCCAAAACCAGGCCCATCTCACGTGCGCTGCACCATTAGGCTTCCGGATAAATATTCCCGACACAAACCCCACTCTCGACGAAGACCATCAGACGCAAACCCTAGACGAGACTAAAGCCGATTCGCGATGGGTAAGATCCAAAAACTCCCAAATTCGCCCCAAAAACTCGTCTTTCTCCTTCCAATCTCACTCTCGATCCGTTCTCCGGTGCAGGAAAGGTTCACGGATCTCTGGCTCGTGCCGGGAAGGTGAGGGGTCAGACCCCGAAGGTGGCGAAGCAGGACAAGAAGAAGCAACCCAGGGGAAGAGCCCACAAGAGGATTCAGTACAACCGACGCTTCGTCACCGCCGGTGAGTTCTTTTCCTTTGATTTTCGCCTCGTTCGGTTCGTTTGGGACCAAAAGGATTGGATATTTACGTTTTTTTCTGGGTTTTTTTTTTGCAGTTGTTGGGTTCGGGAAGAAGAGGGGACCCAACTCGTCCGAGAAGTAGAAGGTATGGATGTTAATGTAGATTTGGTGCGTTTTCGGTTACGAAAGATTGGATCTTTATCGGTCTTTTTGTGTTTCGCAGTTAAAGTTTGGAAGGAGAAGACTAAACCTGATGGAGAAGATGTTAGAGTGTTCGATGTGGTGTTTGGAGTTTTTGGTTCGAATTTTGTTTCTGTGTTTTTTACTTTCATTTGTGTTCGGATTCTTAGGTTGTCTGTCGTGTAACGATGAGCGTCTGGTTAATATCCGTATTATCATGAATTAATGAACTCAGTAATGGAATTTCGCTGATGCTTCTGTTTGAGTGTGTGCCTTTCTTTTAATGTTTTGAGTTGGATTTTGTGAATGGATTCAAATGCTTATGCAGATTATAAGTCAAGAAAACCTCACTGTTTTTAGATTGGTCTATATTGATGCTCTTTTTGTGTTTGATCCCTAAAAATTTAGGCATTTGCTCGTGATTGTTGTGTTGGTGCCTCGTCAATTTAACCATGTTGGAATCTTCAACAATTGGCATGTACCATCAATATAACATTTAAAAAGGAGATTGTGCATGATTGGTTCATGAGCTCATCAGTATGATACAAGTGTTGCAATGAAGTGGTTTATGTTAATCACTTGTGCACAATAATTTAGAGTGGCTTAAAATGTTCAATGTGGCACTACTCTGAAAAATGTGACAGTTTATATAATCGTTGTCTGTGATTCACTATTTCAATCACTGTTCTTAGAATATTGCGGTGCCCCTTTTATTGTGATCTGAATGAATCACTTCTACTCCGTCATTAGGCCTAAGGAATCACTTATCCACGCATTCAAAAATGAAGCAGATTTACTAAGGTGTGTCGTTGCCCAAATTGTTTACTGACATGTGATTTCACCTCTGTTCCTCGTAACACTGCACTAAGATCAGAGTTTAATTTGTTTGTAATAAAACGTAAGGTATTGAGGGGAACTATCTTTGAGATGAAGTATATTAATTCTCTGCAGGATACTTCAAAGTTACCTCACTTTCACTAAGAGTGTCATTGGTACCCCTAAAAGTTGGGGAAATGTAGTTTCAAAATGAGTTTTAAGTGAATGGTACCTCAAAAGTTGTAGAGCATGAAATCCTCATATTCTATTTGCTTCATCTTCGGTAATAGTTGGTTGGTTAGATCGTTGGCATCTGTATCCTTGTGGATTAGACGGAGGTGGCCAACCGAAGGGCCTGTGGCGGCAATGGGTGGTGGTGCGTATGGAGATGGGGGAAAGTTAAGTTTGTTTTTTTAAGAATGAAAAATGGAATTAATTGCTTTTATCTTTTTGTGATATAAAAGGAAATGTTATGTTATTGATGGGAAGTCTTTTGAGGAGATAAATTTGTAAATCAAATTAGTTAATTTAGTGATGGATGATAATCTTTTGGCTTTCTACAGAGTTCGAAGGTGTTTTTTTGTGTGTTTCGAGCATGAATGTTTCCTAATGTTATTTTGTCTAGTAAAACATGTAATATTTGTATGTTTTACTTTGAAATTAATTATTAGTGGTTTGCCTTAGACAACCTAGATCTTACAAACAAATCTCAAAAAAATTCAAGTTATGCACGAATTCCAAAGATGAACTTCATTTTTATCAAAATATGCATTTTTATACCGATCGATGGAATTGGAGTTTTGAGAACTAGAGTAGTAAGAACTACAATTGCATGTGAATTGCAACTATGCAAACCAATTTTTTAGAACTTCTATTTTGCCAACCAAAATATCATCCATCAACTTGTTTGGTGATCCAGTTACACATACTCACTAGTGCTAGAGTTCGTTTCAGTCTTGGTCATTTACAGCTTGAGGGTTTTATCAACTACATGAATCTGTACATGTTCAACAATAGCATGTGTATAACATGGACAATTTTTTTCTAGTTCAAGATATGTCCAACTTCGGCAACATCCACACAAAGCAGGGTGGCGGCCAGAAGTGGTATGGCCTAAAACTCTTATCTTTGGGATTAAAACCTCCCAAGTTTGCAGTTTCATTAACGGTGGACATCTCCCAGTTGTCTTTAACATGACTGGCGAAATGAATGCAATCGCCTTCTTATTCGGGAAAATCCTTCGTGGAGACGACGACATGGTTATTCATACCCAAAAAGACGTCGAGGTACAACACCTCGACGTCTGCCTCTGTTTCCTTAAAGCGCCTCCAAATTTGGCATAATTTCCATTCAATCTCAAGAAGATATGGATACACTCTAGTCCCGTTTCCAAATTTTCGAACACCATGCTAAACTCTGTTCCATGTAACCAAATTGATCACGCATAAAGGAGAAGGGCGTCACCCCTATCCTCTCCAACCTATGAACCCAATCCTTGTAGTAACGAAGGTCGTAAACATCACGTGCCCTCTGAAACACTGTCCAAATATTGTCTCCTTCCCCGGCGACCGCCACAATATTCATGTGTGAGTGTGTAACAACGACCATGAATCCTCTCTTTGTCCCTCACAACAATGGCTCGACCAATAAAACGTAACCTCCTTTGGTCGATTGTTTGAATATTCACCTGCAACGTAAATTCGTAGTGTTATGCTGTTTTATTGTCTTCATCAACAGGTTCATTTACCATGTCTGGGAAAAGGTATGTAACATTAAACATCACTTGAAGGACGTCCACCATGATGAATAAAATTATATTTCTGTGTTAATCATTTCAAATAAAAAACAATGAATTGACAACCCTATAGATGCAAAACATGCCAACTTCACTTTATAGCATTTTTTTATCATTGTCGTATAATATAATTGTGGAGTAAGAAATAGACATGTCTACCTGCAAGCTCATGAAGGTTTAGTAGGGTGATAGTAACCGGCAACTCTCCCTGTTTCATCACGGTCCACACCGATGATGCATGGGAAGGTGGTTATGGGAAGGCGTAATGTTTTGGTCGTCATAATGTTGTAGCCGTGAAGTCCACGTAATGCATGTGAAGATATTTTACAACTTATAATCCAAAAAGGAGTCGTTAAATTAACTGATGTTAAACTATTCTCAAACAATATCTTTCCAATTTTTTGCAGATTAACCCGAAGCATTTGCGATTCGTTGACACAACATTGGCCATGAGTTCTCTCGGCAGACCAGACCAGTTAATGCGGGGCTTATTGTCCAACTCCATGTTTAAGTTGTATCTCAACGTCTTCTACCGTAAAATCTCCCAACCACGCATTCTAATAGAAAATTAATCACTGTCTTTGTAACGTCCCGAAACAGCGGAAGATTTAAAATTTCAAAATAACCAACATAACAGACAACTCACGCGGGAACGTCACTAATATATAAATATATAAATCCGGGTGCACCCAAAATACAAGGAGTTTTCCAAAAGAAATACGACTACAATACGGATACAATGGAAGAGAATACAAGTAGTCGTACGGTCTAGCAACTGCCGAAGAGGATCCGACTCCAAAGCGCTCCGTCCTCGGTCACCACCCACCCGGACCTACTGCGATCCTGAAAAAGATGCAACAACAATGCCTGAGTTTCCAGAAGGAAACCCCGTATACCAACTCACCTATATGCATGCATCACATAATGAACCTATCATACTAGTAGCATGTCATGGCATCAACAGATATGGAAAACAGTTCCCCCGAAGGGTAAAACAGGACATCAGTCCGACAATCAATCATCGGGTCTCCCGAAGAGACCTACTGCAGGCACATGCAGTCTAGTAGCCCGCGACATCGCACCCCCCACACGCAGCTACACTACTCAAGGGTTCGGCAGGGAGCCTCTGTCACGTCTACGCGCCGATAGAAACAGATCTGTAAATCTCAGTGGTCGGGGCCACAGGGACCAACGGGGCCGTCGCCCGGAAGGTATAACAACATCATCTCGGTAGGTGCCCAGCCGAGGAAAACAACAAGCCGGCACAGCCTCGGCCCAACAATCATCATCGCCGGCACAACCTCGGCGGCATCACCGGCACAGCATCGGTGGTCCATCACAACGTCCGGCACAACATCAGACGGTCCAGACCGAAGTCTGCCAGGTCATCAGGCTCCTCGAGCCGCGAACACCAACCGCGCCGCTATAAAAGCAGGGCAGCGACCTCCGTAGCCCGTGGGCCGGTAGTCACCTCACCCAACGCCAGTTGCGTGCCCGCACAACATCAACACTGGGATCCACGATCCCTCAGGCCTGCTATACTACAAAGTGCCAACAATCATCTCAAAAGTCACGGTCCATACATGGAGGTGACGCGTCCCGAACACCCACACTCTTCCCAACGGCGGTCCCTGGGCAGGCACGCATCACGCGCCCACCGTCACCTCCCGGCTCACGCACAAGGCGAGGACACGGGTTTCCGTGGACAGAGTTGGCATTCACAACGGGACCTAGGAATTCAGTTCTGAGCAGATTCGGTCGACCGAAATAGTCTAACCGGTCGACCGTTTCCACGAGGAATTCGATCGACCGAAAGTCTGAATCGGTAGAACTCACTGCGCAACACTAATTCCCAAACGGTCGAACAAAAGTCTAAAACCGGTCGACCGAACGAGGTCAAAATCCGGAGTCTGGTCAACATTAAATTCCACTCTATCGGTCGACCGACTCAGGGGTCTCGGTCGACCGATAACAGACAGGGTCAACCTAGCATTCTAAGTCATATAATCGGTCGAACGCAACCCTCCAACGGTCGAACAACAAACGATCGGTCGAACGTCACATGAAATCGGTCGAACAAATCAAGCAACACTAACAGGTACACTTAAGTTCCGGTCGAACACAACAAGGACCGGTCGACCGAAAACAGGCAGAACGTCCCAACTCACCAGCAATATGCACGACCGGTCGACCGCCACAAGGCATCGTTCGACCGGTGAAGGTTAAAGTCGGGCAAAAACACTACATTCGGTCGACCGCCCGAAGGAACCGGTCGACCGTTGGTCGTCTTCAACCTCGCGTCAGCCGAGGTTTTACGAAGAAACGCGTCGCCGGAGAGGTCTCCGACCTCCCCCGACTCGACCAACGCATCCCTCACATGAGGGTCAACAACAAACCACACTAAGGAGCGGCATACCTCAACCAACGACGACGAACCGCCGGAGCAACGCTCGCGCCTCCGTCACCGCCGCACGCGCGACCTCCTTCCCGCGATGACCTCCTCACGCCGGAGCCGATCTTCCGCCTCCGTCACAGACCTCGCGAGCTCCGTTCTCCTCCGCTGCCGCCGAAAGCGAAAGGAGAGTGTGAGGAAGGTGGTGAGAATGGAGTGGGAAAAGAAAAGAAGATGAAGTGGGTTTCCTCTCCTTAAAAACCCAAACCTCACACCCCAAGCACACCCCACCATACCTCCCTTACACCCCCACCTTACCTCCATCACTTCACCTCACAACACACCATACCTCCCTCTCTCCTCCAAGTCAAACCTCACTTAACCACTAATTAAACCCTAAACCGGGTTAGGGACTTAACAATCCACCCAACTTAAAAGGATTTCGTCCCGAAATCAAAGCAAACTACTCACCGAACAGCTCTGGATACTGCCTTCTGACATCCTCCTCAATCTCCCATGTGGCCTCGCGCTCACTGTGATGCTGCCACCTGACCTTCACCATCGGGATGGTCCTCCTCCTGAGCTGGTGATCCATGCGATCAACAATCTCGACTGGCCTCTCCTCGAGCGACAAGTCCTGCTGAATCTCGGGCACTGCTATTTCAATCACGTGCGACGGATCTACCACATACTTCCTCAGCATAGACACATGGAAGACATTGTGCAGACCTGAAAACTGCGGCGGCAATGCAATCCTGTAGGCAACCTCTCCAACTCGGTCGAGGATCTCAAACGGTCCAACATATCTCGGACTGAGCTTCCCCTTCTTCCCAAACCTCATCACACCTCTGGCTGGGGAAATCTTCAGAAACACATGGTCGCCCACCTCGAAACTCAGCACTCGTCTGCGTCGATCTGCATAGCTCTTCTGCCTGCTCTGCGCTGTGGCCAGTCTCCTCCTGATCACATCCACCTTCTCTGCATACATCTGCACGATCTCTGGCCCAACTAACTGCCTCTCGCCCACATCACTCCAGCATACCGGTGATCTGCAAGGCCTCCCGTACAGTGCCTCATACGGTGCCATCCCAATACTCGAGTGGTAGCTGTTGTTGTAGGCGAACTCTATAAGCGGCAGGTGCTCATCCCAGTGCCCTGCCCAATCCAGTGTGCATGCTCTCAGCATATCCTCCAGGATCTGTATCGTCCTCTCTGACTGACCATCGGTCTGCGGATGAAACGCTGTACTGAACCTCAGACGCGTCCCCAAAGCCTGCTGCAGACTCCCCCAAAATCTGGAAGTGAAGCGAGGATCTCGATCGGAGATGATGCTCACTGGCACTCCATGCAACCTGACTATCTCCTCCACGTACAACTTAGCTAGACCCTCCAAAGGCAACGTGGTCCTGATCGCTAAGAAATGCGCCGACTTGGTCAGTCGATCGACTATCACCCAAATCGCGTCGTGGAATCTCCTCGTCTTCGGCAATCCCGTGACGAAATCCATCGTCACGTGCTCCCACTTCCACTCAGGAAGCTCAATACACTGCATCGGTCCTGCTGGCCTCTGATGCTCAATCTTCACCTGCTGGCAGACCAAGCATCGCTCCACAAACTCTGCAATATCCTTCTTCATGCCCTTCCACCAGAAGTTCCGCTGCAGGTCCTTATACATCTTCGTGCTCCCCGGATGAATGGTGTATCTGGCTCTGTGCGCCTCCTCCATGATGTCATCTCTCAGCCCATCGCTCTTCGGCACCCAGATCCGACTCCTGAACCTCAAGCCACCATCAACCCCCACACTGAAATCTGATCCATCTCTGGAAGCCAACTGTAGCAGACCAGCTAGCTCCTCATCCCCCTGCTGAGCCTGAACCAACCGTGAGACCGTCTGCGGCTCCACCCGAAGCCCAGCAATCACTGCTCCCTCTGAACCCTCTGTGAACGGTCTCCACTCTGACAGAGCCTCGAGTAGCCTCCACTCCTGAATGCACAGACTCGCAACAGAAACCTCCACCTTCCGGCTCAGCGCATCTGCAACCGAATTCGCCTTCCCCGGATGATAGGAAATGGTGAAGTCGTAGTCCTTAATGAACTCGAGCCATCTGCGCTGCCTCATATTCAGCTCCTTCTGCGAGAACAAGTACTTCAGACTCTGATGATCGGTGAAGACCTCGAACTGCTCGCCATACAGATAGTGCCGCCAGGTCTTCAACGCGTGAACTACCGCCGCCAGCTCCAGATCGTGAGTCGGGTAGTTCTTCTCGTGCACCTTCAGTTGCCTCGAAGCGTACGCGACCACCTTCCCATGCTGCATCAGAACTAAACCCAAGCCTATCCCTGATGCATCGCTGTAAATCACGTAGCCTCCACTGCCACTCGGGAGCGTCAGAATAGGTGCTGTCGTCAATCGCCTCTTTAGCTCCTGAAAGCTGTCCTCGCACTTCTGGGACCAAACGAACTTGACGCCCTTCTGCGTCAACGCTGTCAGCGGCGACGCAAGTCTGGAGAAATCCTGGATGAACCGTCTGTAATACCCTGCCAGTCCAACGAAACTCCTGATCTCCGTCACGCTCGTCGGGGCTCTCCACTGAGTCACTGCCTCGACCTTCGCCGGATCCACTGAAATCCCATCCGCTGACACAATATGCCCCAGAAAAGCCACCTGATCCAACCAAAACTCGCACTTCGTGTACTTGGCATATAGCTGCTGATCCCTCAAGATGCCAAGCACAATCCTCAGGTGCTCTCGATGCTGCTCCCTGTCAGGCGAGTATATCAAAATGTCGTCTACGAATACAACGACAAATCTGTCGAGGTACGGCTGGAAGGTCTTATTCATCAGATCCATGAATGCTGCAGGCGCATTCGTCAGTCCAAATGGCATCACCAAGAACTCGTAGTGGCCGTACCGCGTCCTGAAGGCTGTCTTCTGAACATCTGCCTCCCTGATCCGCAACTGATGATAACCCGAACGCAGATCGATCTTCGAGAACACTCTCGCCGTCTGCAACTGATCAAACAAATCATCAATCCTGGGCAAAGGGTACCGGTTCCGAACGGTAACCTTATTCAGCATCCTGTAGTCGATGCACATCCGCAACGACCCATCCTTCTTCTTCACGAAGAGCACAGGCGCTCCCCATGGAGAAACACTCGGTCGAATGAACCCGGACTCCATCAACTCCTGCAACTGCTTCTTCAACTCTGTCAACTCAGCAGGTGCCATACGATACGGTGCCTTCGACTGAGGTGTCGTACCCGCTACCAGCTCGATGCCGAACTCGATCTCTCGGTGTGGCGGTAAAGCTGGAATCTCCGCTGGAAACACATCCGGAAACTCCTGCACAATCTCTATGTCCTCCAGCCTCCTCGTCTCAGGATCAGGAACTACCAGCGTGGCCACAAACGCTCTGCATCCCTGCTGCATCAGTCTCTGTGCCCTAACTGCAGACACAATCAGACGACCCCCTCTGCTCCTCGCACCTCTGATCAGAACATCTGGCAAACCCTCCATCGGAATCAGGATCTTCTTCTCACGGCAAAAGACCCGCACGTCGTACCGGGACAGCCAGTCCATCCCCAGTATGACGTCGAAGTCCACCATCGGTAACAAGACCAGATCTGCCGGAAAATAGTGGTCTCCCGAAGCAACTGTGGTGCCGGGGAAAAAGCTCCCCACAGTGCCCACCTCACCCATGGGCGTGCTGACCTCCAAAACATCAGTCAGCAGCACAGGGGTCCGACCCAACTCGCCAGCAAACTTCTCCGAAATGAAGGAGTGAGTGGCGCCGCAATCAAACAACACACGCGCTACTGAACCAGAAACTGAAAGCGTACCTTCCACGACGGTGTTGGAGTCCCTCGCCTCCTCAGCCTGGATAGTGAAGACTCGCCCGGTCCTCCTGCTCTGGCCCTGTGGAACAACTGACCAGCTGCCTCCGCCTCTGCCTACTGCCGGTGGTCCTGGCCTCCTGCTCGGCTCACCCTGCCTCTGAGGACAATCACGGACGAAATGCCCCATCTGACCACAACCCATGCACGCTCCAGTCCGACGGGGACACTCCTGCCCTGGATGGAACCTCCCGCAGTAAGTGCACGCTCCTGACTGACGTGCTCCTCCACCATCGAACCTGGGCCTCTTGCCCGAGTTCCCTGCTCCACGACCAGCTACTCTGCTGCCGGTGCTCACTGGCGCCTTCCGCGCCTCCTGAATACACTCCCTCTGGTCCTGCTCGATGATCGTAGCATGCTTCACTGCATCTGCAAGGGTCCGCGGCATGCTGTTGATCACCCGAGATCGAAGCGGCTGTCTCAGTCCCTTCACGAACTTCCTCGCCCGCTGCTCTGGGGTCACACAAATCTCAGGGCAGTAACGCTCCAAAGCGTTGAACCTACTGATGTAGCTCGTCAGTGTCATGTCCTTCTGCTCCAGCGACATGAACTCCTCCCTCTTCTGATCCCTGACATGCTGGGGAAAGTACTGCTCGTGGAACACCTCCAAAAACTCCTCCCAGCTCACATCCAGACGATCATCAAACAATACTGTGGACGTAGATCTCCACCAGTTGGCGGCCTCGCCATCAAACACATAGGTGGCCAGCTCCACCATCCTCTCAGGTGCTACACCAATAGCACGGAAAATCTTCTCCATCCTGAAGACCCAGTCATCTGCAACCTCTGGGGCCCTCCTGCCATCGAAAGTCGGCGGGTGCTGACGCATGAACCGATCGTGCTCAGCCCCCACCCCGCTCTGAGCGCTCTGAGCAGCCTGACGCTCCAGAAACTCGCCCAGCCTGTCCCACTGAGCACCCGAAGTGTCGTCACTGGGATCACGATCGCGTGGAGAACTCCTCACGCGCCTAGGTGTCATCTGTCACCACAACAATCAACAGATAAGTAACAATGCATGCATGAGCTACGAAATTAATGCATGCCTCTAGCACTACTCCTAAGGGTGGTTCTTTAGACGAATACACAGGAATCGACCGCTCTGATAACAAGTTGTAACGTCCCGAAACAGCGGAAGATTTAAAATTTCAAAATAACCAACATAACAGACAACTCACGCGGGAACGTCACTAATATATAAATATATAAATCCGGGTGCACCCAAAATACAAGGAGTTTTCCAAAAGAAATACGACTACAATACGGATACAATGGAAGAGAATACAAGTAGTCGTACGGTCTAGCAACTGCCGAAGAGGATCCGACTCCAAAGCGCTCCGTCCTCGGTCACCACCCACCCGGACCTACTGCGATCCTGAAAAAGATGCAACAACAATGCCTGAGTTTCCAGAAGGAAACCCCGTATACCAACTCACCTATATGCATGCATCACATAATGAACCTATCATACTAGTAGCATGTCATGGCATCAACATATATGGAAAACAGTTCCCCCGAAGGGTAAAACAGGACATCAGTCCGACAATCAATCATCGGGTCTCCCGAAGAGACCTACTGCAGGCACATGCAGTCTAGTAGCCCGCGACATCGCACCCCCCACACGCAGCTACACTACTCAAGGGTTCGGCAGGGAGCCTCTGTCACGTCTACGCGCCGATAGAAACAGATCTGTAAATCTCAGTGGTCGGGGCCACAGGGACCAACGGGGCCGTCGCCTGGAAGGTATAACAACATCATCTCGGTAGGTGCCCAGCCGAGGAAAACAACAAGCCGGCACAGCCTCGGCCCAACAATCATCATCGCCGGCACAAACTCGGCGGCATCACCGGCACAGCATCGGTGGTCCATCACAACGTCCGGCACAACATCGGACGGTCCAGACCGAAGTCTGCCAGGTCATCAGGCTCCTCGAGCCGCGAACACCAACCGCGCCGCTATAAAAGCAGGGCAGCGACCTCCGTAGCCCGTGGGCCGGTAGTCACCTCACCCAACGCCAGTTGCGTGCCCGCACAACATCAATACTGGGATCCACGATCCCTCAGGCCTGCTATACTACAAAGTGCCAACAATCATCTCAAAAGTCACGGTCCATACATGGAGGTGACGCGTCCCGAACACCCACACTCTTCCCAACGGCGGTCCCTGGGCAGGCACGCATCACGCGCCCACCGTCACCTCCCGGCTCACGCACAAGGCGAGGACACGGGTTTCCGTGGACAGAGTTGGCATTCACAACGGGACCTAGGAATTCAGTTCTGAGCAGATTCGGTCGACCGAAATAGTCTAACCGGTCGACCGTTTCCACGAGGAATTCGATCGACCGAAAGTCTGAATCGGTAGAACTCACTGCGCAACACTAATTCCCAAACGGTCGAACAAAAGTCTAAAACCGGTCGACCGAACGAGGTCAAAATCCGGAGTCTGGTCAACATTAAATTCCACTCTATCGGTCGACCGACTCAGGGGTCTCGGTCGACCGATAACAGACAGGGTCAACCTAGCATTCTAAGTCATATAATCGGTCGAACGCAACCCTCCAACGGTCGAACAACAAACGATCGGTCGAACGTCACATGAAATCGGTCGAACAAATCAAGCAACACTAACAGGTACACTTAAGTTCCGGTCGAACACAACAAGGACCGGTCGACCGAAAACAGGCAGAACGTCCCAACTCACCAGCAATATGCACGACCGGTCGACCGCCACAAGGCATCGTTCGACCGGTGAAGGTTAAAGTCGGGCAAAAACACTACATTCGGTCGACCGCCCGAAGGAACCGGTCGACCGTTGGTCGTCTTCAACCTCGCGCCAGCCGAGGTTTTACGAAGAAACGCGTCGCCGGAGAGGTCTCCGACCTCCCCCGACTCGACCAACGCATCCCTCACATGAGGGTCAACAACAAACCACACTAAGAAGCGGCATACCTCAACCAACGACGACGAACCGCCGGAGCAACGCTCGCGCCTCCGTCACCGCCGCACGCGCGACCTCCTTCCCGCGATGACCTCCTCACGCCGGAGCCGATCTTCCGCCTCCGTCACAGACCTCGCGAGCTCCGTTCTCCTCCGCTGCCGCCGAAAGTGAAAGGAGAGTGTGAGGAAGGTGGTGAGAATGGAGTGGGAAAAGAAAAGAAGATGAAGTGGGTTTCCTCTCCTTAAAAACCCAAACCTCACACCCCAAGCACACCCCACCATACCTCCCTTACACCCCCACCTTACCTCCATCACTTCACCTCACAACACACCATACCTCCCTCTCTCCTTCAAGTCAAACCTCACTTAACCACTAATTAAACCCTAAACCGGGTTAGGGACTTAACAGTCTTGTTATTTGGAACATACTAGTTTGGTTTGCTTGCACAGAGAGAAAAACATTCACTGAGATTCTTTTGGATTCCGTTAAATGATAATAGTCGTGTGTTTATGTCAGTAAGATATTTTTATTTCCCATTAATTATTACTTATTATAGATAATATGTGATTCTTTTGGATACAGTTATATGATTAAATAGTTGTGTGTGTGTGTCAATATATAAGATACTATTTAAAATCGCGCGTTCAGGTCATAGATGCGTCTAACTCTTTGAGATGAGAATTACATACCGTTAAATTTATAAAAATCGAAATGTTATGTTAATAAAAGGTCATCAACACGAATAAATTGGTTGTAGTTTATACTTTATAGACAGTCACCGTCTTAGCATATTTGTGCAGATTTTTTAAACTAATTATGTTAAATTAGTCCAATACTATTTTTTATGTACTTTATATTTTTTGTGGTGGAAAATCATATCCTGTAGTTGCAAACCAATTCTATTAATTGAAATATTAAAATAAACAAAAAAAATAATTTAAAACTGAATCAGCTTGTGTCGGTGTCCTATACTCCTATATAGTGAGCAAATCCTAAAAAAAACAAAAAATAATGATTTTATTAAGAAAAAACAAAGTTACAAATCCAAAATATTATTATACTCATTCGTTAATATTTCAATATTCACGTTATTTTTACTTTAATTATTTTTTTAGAATTGTCATTAAGACCGTAAAATTAAACTTGAGCTTAAGATTCGCTTAAATTCAGCTTTTAAAAATTATGATCCTAATTCAGCTTAAAATTAAACTAACAAAACAATGAACATAATTTTAGTCTCGGCTAAATAATTAAGCCAGTTAAGCTTAATTTGTTAAGAGTTCGTCATATTAAAAAAATTATATATTAATTTATATTAAATTATTTATATACTTTTATTATGTAACTTATAGATATTCTTCTTCTTTTTTAAAATGTACTAAAAATAAAAATACATATTTAATTTAATATATTTACAAATTTATGTAAACTTATTACATACAAAATGTTTAAATTTCATTTTCATTGTAATTTACATTACAGTTATATTTATATATAATTATTGCATGTTGAATTCTTATTAACAATAAGCTTTATTTTATCATATACCAAATTTTCAAGTCATAACGAACAGATGAAAAAGGTCAAGCCAGAAAAGACATTTGATAAAGAAAAATTTTTAAAAGAAACATATATTAATAAAATATTAATTTTTTTTACATTTGATGATTATCACATATGTCAACTATTGGGATCAAAATCAAAATATTTAGATTTTTAAAATTTAAGTTGAATTTCGTGTGCTTATGCATATAAATTTGGGTTAATTCAAACTTGATTTTTTTTAAAATGTCGAAACATATGGTTTTTTGTTTACACGTACTATTAGAAAATTTGATGGATACTTATTTGGGTTTCATCTCGATGACCAAACTATGCTCATGGTTGGTACACTTGTTAAGAATTTAACCCTGTAAATGCAATAAAATTAGAATATGCTAACACATTTGTACTGTCAATTTATTGTTGTGGTTCAGTAGCTTGGAAAATGCAAAGATATTTTTGGATTTAGATTTATAAAAATTATAAAATCAAACAAAAACGTAAAGATATTTTCCCTCCAAAAAAACCAAGTCAAACGTAACGAACCTAACGAACCCCCGCCAGGCGCCAGTTGAGTCTCTCTCTCTCTATATATATATAACTTAGAACTCCAAAACCAACCAAACCGTTTCCACTATTCTCTCCCACATTCCCATGGCTTCAAATTCCTCAGCTTCAGCGTTCTCCACCGCCACTCTGGCGGCCGCCCTCCTTCGCACTCCCTACACTCTCCCTGAAGAGGACATCCTCTTCTGCGTGGACGTCGACAGGGAATCCCAGTACCCGACCGCGATCTTGGGCTCCAAGGGCCAGCTCACCCGCCTCGACGCCATCAAGCAGGCGATGCTCCTCTTCGTCAACACCAAGCACACCGCTTCTCCTTCGCCACCCTCGCCCAGTCCGTCCAGTCGTCGTGCGACGACAGGAAGGATACTGTACTGGGGAATATATATATGGGATCACGGCCTCGGAGGAGTGCTGACTGAGCTGTTTGTTGAGGCCAAGAGGCAGGCTATACGCTCGCGCGCTAGGGAATGCTCTTTTAGAGTGGTATGTGGTCTGATCTGATCTTCTTTCTTGGTTGCTTTATTCTGTTTTTGGTTGTCTGAATTTCTGCTTAGTTTTTCAGAAGTTTTTAGGATGTGTTTGGGTGGTTTTATGGTTGCGTCTGGAAATTTGCAGAGAATTTGGAATGGAAATCTGCAAAACTTGCTTAAAAGAGAATTTCAAGTACAATGATCGAATTGTTTTTTTCTGTTTTGATTACTTCAGGTACCTCAACAAATTCTTGATGTTTTTTTCAGCATGGTATTTTAAAATGTTTATGTCATTCTGGGTTCTCTTGGATATGACATGCTTAACCAACAGTATATACAAGCCTTGGTAAATCTTCACAAATCAGTGCAAACTCAGAGATTTCTATTTCCCAAACCACCTGCAGATACTCTTCTACAACAGATCATCATCCAAAGTGCTTCACAATTGGCCTGAGACAGAGAAGTATTTCTCCTTGGATGTTATGTACCTTCATGACAAGCCCAGCCCCGACAACTGCCCGACCGAGGTATTCAGCTCCCTCCAAGACACCATAAAGCAGGTGAGCAAGTACGAGGGCTACTCCCACTCCTACAACACTGTCACTGGAACAATTGAGGCCCTCTGAGAAGAAATGTGTGTGCTCTTGTGTCACCCAGCGCAGAGGTGCCCGCAGAGCAAACTGGACATTCCGAAAGATATTGGCATTTGGCAAGAAGGAGGAGCCTGCCCCAGCTGCAACTTTGGTTAAGAGAAAGAATACCAAGAATGAAGAAGCCAAGAAGGAGGAGCCTCTTCTAGCGGCAACTTCGGCTAGGGGAAAGAATACCAATAATGAAGAAGCCAAGAAGGTGGGGCTTCTTCCAGTGGCAACTTCGGTCAGGGGAAAGAATACCAAGAATGAAGAAGCCAAGAAGGTGGAGCCTCTTCTAGCGGCAACTTCGGTTAGGGGAAAGATTATCAAGAATGAAGAAGGCAAGAAGGTGGGGCCTCTTCCAGCTGCAACTTCAGTTAGGAGAAGGAATACCAAGAATGAAGAGGCCAAGTGATTCCAATAGGATTCTTTCAAACTTTCAGGAGGAGCATGCCTAGCTTACTTTTGACGTTTAAAGTAAGAGAGCTTCTAGCATTTTACCATCACTGTGCGGGTAGTACGGAATGTCATTGCAAAACTTAGATGGAATTTATTTGCAAGTCAGAAGGGTACTAACATGTTGTCATCCCTGTACGTTAGCTTGGTAGGGAATGCCCCTGAGAAAATATATAGAAGACAATGTTGACAGATGAAAAGAAAAGTTTATGATTGCTAGTATACATTTCTCCCCGATACCTACTTACTTTCTGCGCATACCACATCGAAATTAATCCATATGTGATAAATGAGAACAAAAACTTGCTTCAAGGGTAATGGTCCGAACTGAAGTCATGATTGCCACAACATAATGTAATAAATAACATTGAGAGCTGTGCTACATTCAGGATGACAAAAGGCAGCGAATTAAGATAACGACCAAGTTCAACAAAATTCTCCTAAAAAACATGACTTTCAAGCAACTAAAGAGATGTAAAACCCCTCAAAATATGAAGAGAGAATGTAGTTTAGTCGGTCTCTTCAATGATCTTTGTTCCTAGACCCTTGAGCCCTTCTGCTGGAACATCCGCAACTGTAACAAGAGAATAGAGTTCTTCCTTTGCATCTTCTTCCTCATTCCTTCTACGAGCAATGCGAACACGGACTCTCCTGGGAACACTACGGATACCTCTGCTCCAGATTTGCTTGTTCAACTTCACGTCAACTCTGACATCGTTTGTTCCCATTTCCTTCTGAGCAAACTTCTTGATCTGCTTAATGGCCTTTGGAGCCTTCTTCTTGAAGGTGCTGCAAACACATGATACAGTTCAACATAAAATGACGGTACCAGAAAAGGGAATACATGAGTTAAAACATGGAAGATGGTTGACATGGAAATGATGGAAAAATTGATGTTCAATAGACAGTAACAGTGTAGATGTGAATATCTGAAGTTCGCTTTCAGGACGGAAGTGTCTATGTGCAGGAGGCCTACTAACGGGTTAATCACAATGGGAAATCAAAAGCAAAGGTTAACCACTACCATCATTATTCATTGCAATATTCATGAAGCAGTGATGCTCATGCATCAACAGATGAAATAATATAAACAAGGAACAATACCATAACATTTCAAATTTTGTATTTCAATATGTTGGGTTTTATTTGGTTTTGTGGTAACTTATAAAACTCCTGACTGGTGCAATTAAAAGTATGAAAGCCTTTAATATCGCTAGTCTCAAGTTATCTAAATTTCTCTAGGCCGAGTATCGATCTACACGCCTCATAGTATTTTGGGTGGATTCATTCAGAAAACCGTTTGTCTACCACAAAACAATTCATTGTTGATAATCCATCTTAGAAGCAGCATATAGTAATTCATCAAACAGCCTATAAGGATACTAAGACATGGCATTGATGAAGCATTGGCCAAGTGAATTGATTACCATCTACTTGCCATCCATTTGAATGCTAGATCTTAATACTATAAATATTGGTAGATAAACATTTACCAGACAAAAAGTGAAAACCCAATAAAGGGAAGTTCAATTACCATCCATGGAGACGCTTGTGCAAGTTGATGGTGTACTCTCTCGTCACCACCTCCTCCTTCCTGCCTTTTGCTCCCTTATCAGACATGATTCCACCACCCTACAATTCTAAATCAAACATACACCCAAGGAAACACAATTAGACACGAGATCAATAACAGAACAACAAACTACCAAAAACGTTCTCTTTTATACTACAAAAAAAACATGGATGCTACAAAAAAAATCAAACTCAAAGGTTCCATTTCAAAATTCAAATTATTCGAATCTAACACGAAAAAAGATCACTTTGGGATTAGCATGCGAGATTAGCAACGAAATCAGGTAAATCGATAACTTTAAATTTCATGAAATCACAAAAAAAAGCTCCAAGATTCGATTTTGATGCTATTGGCAGCTTCAGAAAAAAGAAACTAAGAATATGTGAGCCAGAATGGGAGTGGAAAGGGTGGAATCTCACCTCCGCCGCAGTAGTACGAGGGTTAGGGTTTGCGTCGTCCAAAGCGAAGAGTCCGAACCCTAAAATTGCAGAAACCTTATACGCCACAGCGGGAGATCTCAGCCGTTCGTTGCTCGATCTCGGTGTTATTTGCCTGCGTAACCTTGACATTTGAGGGGTTTGTGTGCAAATAGGATCGAAAAATTAATTTACATGAAGGGACCGTAATTTTTTTATTTAATAAAAAAAAATCTAAAATTCGAAATTTAAGAAAAAAATTTTTTTTTTCCAAAACTCGTGTCACGGATCGCGGGTCACACCCGCGATCCGTTTTCCCGCCAATTTTTTTTTTTGATTTTCTGTTTTTTTTATTGTAATTATTTGTAATCTTTTTTTAAATCTTTTTTTTTCAAAATAAGTTTTCTAATTTATATTATTTTTCTAAATTTTTGAAAATTATTTTTAATTTTTCCAATAATCGACCTCCAAATCACGTCGATAACCCGGCGTATTGAAATGTCAGGGTATTTTATACAATAAAAAAATAAATTTTTTTAGCCAAATTAATAAATTATTTACAACTGAATATTAAACAAACACTAAAACTAATTAAAACAAAAAATTGGAAACGTTATCAAAAATTAGTAGGGTGTATACATATTGTTAATATTTTTGGAGGTCGATACAGAAAAAAATTAAAAACACAATTAATTTTTTTTAAAAAATAATAACAATTACAAAACATATTATGAAAACAAATATAATAAAAAACATAGTTAAAACGATTTTAAAAAAATCAAAACATAAAACACTACGACTAAAATCCGCGACTTTTTTTTATTTTCTTTTATTATTTTTGATTTTATGTTTTGTTTTTTTACAAATCATTTTAACTATGTTATATATATATATATATTTCAAAATATGTTTTATAATTGTTATTAATTTTTTAAAAAATTTAATTGTGTTTTTAATTTTTTGCTGTATCGACCTCCAAAATGTTTGTATTGTGTGTACACCCTACGAATTTTTTACAACGTTACCAATTTTTTATTTTAATTAGTTTTATGGTTTGTTTAATATTCAGTTGTAAATAATTTATTATTTTGACTAAAAAATTTTGTTTTTATATTGTATAAAATACCCTAACAATTCAATACACGTCGGGTATCGACGTGATTTGGAGGTCGATTATTGAAAAAATTAAAGACAAAATGAAATTTTTTGAATAAATAATATCAATTAAAAATCATATTTTGAAAAAAAAGATTTTAAAAAAGATTACAAATAATTAAAATAAAAGGAAAAAACTAAAACAGAAAACAGAAAAAAAAAATCTCACGGATAGCGGTTCACACCCTTAATCGTTGGAAATTTTCAGCAAAAAAAAATTATTATGTTATCAAAATAATAACAATTGGGATCCACGTGAAAAATTATGTTATTTTATACAAAAATTATTGAATTTTTCAACCCGCTCTGTTATCCACGTGATTTGGAGGTAGATTCTGGAAAATATTTTTTAAAAACATTTTAAAAAATAATAAGAATTAGAAGACTTATTTTCAAAAACATATATATTAAAAACAGATTAATTTTTTTTAAAAAAATCAAAACATAAAATCAAAAACAATAAAAGAAAATAAAAAGTCACGAATTTTAGTCGTAGTGTTTTATGTTTTGATTTTTTTAAAATCGTTTTAACAATGTTTTTTATTATATTTATTTTCAAAATATGTTTTGTAATTGTTATTATTTTTTTAAAAAAATTAATTGTGTTTTTAATTTTTTGCTGTATCGACCTCCAAAAATATTTACAATGTGTGTACACCCTACTAATTTTTGATAATGTTTCCAATTTTTTTGTTTTAATTAGTTTTAGTGTTTGTTTAATATTCAGTTGTAAATAATTTATTAATCTGGCTAAAAAAATTGTTTTTTTATTGTATAAAATACCCTAACATTTCAATACGTCGGGTTATCGACGTGATTTGGAAGTCGATTATTGGAAAAATTAAAAATAATTTTAAAAAAATTAGAAAAATAATATAAATTAGAAAACTTATTTTGAAAAAAAAATTAAAAAAAGATTACAAATAATTACAATAAAAAAACAGAAAATAAAAAAAACCAGAAAATCCGAGTAGTTTTGGAAAAACACCCGCGATCCGAGTAGTTTTGGAAAAAACACCCGCGATCCGAGTAGTTTTGGAAAAAAAAAATTCCTAAATTTCGAATTTTAGATTTTTTTTTTATTAAATAAAAAAATTACGGTGAAGGGAGTTATTTGTTAGCAACAATATCTATTTGGTCATTTTATCGTAATGTATATATGATTGACTAAACACTTAAATTGTGGATCCATATAAATATCTTAAATACAATGCATTCGACTACATTCTCTTAATGAAAGATGTTTTATTAGTTTGACTCATCTCAATGCACTAAAAATCCATACTTTGATGTGGAAACATTAGCATTTGAAACTAATTATGTTTGTTATAGGTACATGTAAATTAAGGTTGTTAGTTTCTGCTCGTGCTCGATAACTCGCCTAGATTCGTTCGGTTTCGCTCGCTCAACTGCTCGGCTCGATTGTTAACAAGTCAAACACGAGCCAAAAAAATCCACTCGGGAAAATAAACGAGCTGAGCTGAGTGAACCCTTCTCGCTTGGGGCTTGCTCGTTGGCTGACTCACTCGGCCAAGTTGCTCATATATATGTATGCGAGCATGCATCTCTATGCAGACACAACATGTTACATTACAAATATACATCTTTATAAATTGAGGATGAATGAAAACATAGAGATTTATTTCTGCAATATTATTGTAAGATAATAATGTTTTGGAAAAAAAAAGATTAATTACATAGAAATTTGTCTTATAGTTTTTTAAGTATGAGATTTAAAAATAAATTAGTTTGAAATAAGTGAATTGCATTAGACAAAAATAGATTAGTTGAACTGCGAAATCTCCAAACGAATTAAAAAATTGAAGCAACATCCACACGATCAAAAATCGAAGTGTGAAGTGTCATCCCCAAAATCAAATATTAGTATGATATCGTCAACAATAAAATGTCAAAAGAACTTTATATGTTTGTGACTTTCTTAATTATCACCGAACATGTTTGCTTATCCTCTTGACCCATGTGATGACATTAACGTGTTGGGATGATTGACAGTGGAAAATATTAAAATTTGAAATCTATTTTGAATTGTTGATTAACTTCTAAACTTTATTTTGAATTGTTGATTAACTTTTAAAATTTATTTTGAACTGCAAATTTATTTGATTAGTAGACTCGCGAGCAAACAAGCCGAGCATGCATGTCAAGCGGTTCACGAGCAAAAACTAAGCAGAACACGAACACAATTTTCACGCTCGAACCAAGTCACGAGCGAGTCCAAAAATAAACGAGCCAAGTTCGAACGAGCGAACTCGGCTCATTACAATCCTAATGTACATTATATATTTCTCCGTGGACACTACCATGAACTTATATTCCTTTTATGCGAATGTGGGAGATAGTAAATTTACAAAGAAATACTTAACTTTGAAACTTAAAACCAACCTGCTACCTTTTTCCCGTAATTACTTATAAGCAATTGATTTTTGGAAGATGTGACAAGTTCTGCCTTCTGATGTTGCCTCAACTTTGCTTGTTCAGTTAGTTTTTTTTAATGGTTATTGAGATAAAAATTTATTATAAAGTGCTAGCATGAAAAATACTAGAGTTTGTTTTGCATGTTAGTACATTAAAATGCAATTATATCGTATTATAAATTTAAAAATAATCAAAATGAATAAACAGAAAAGAACAAACTTCAAGGAGAAGTACTTTTTCTCACTTCCTGTTCCTGCCATCCTGCTTCCAAAAAGAAAAAAGAAAAAAAAACTTCTCGCTTCTTGTCATGTAAATAAACACAAGTGTCTACCCGCAATTTCTCCTCTTGTCGGAGTTGGCACGTCCATGGGTCCCACCGCACTCCCCACCATGACCCCTCTATAAGAACAAAGAAAGTCCACCACCACCATTTTGAAGTCAAAGACAAGACAAGATTGCACCAATTCAATCCATGGCGATCCGACCTTCTATGTTCCTCACCTTCTTCGCACTTCTCCTCTTGACCTCTCCCCTTCTCCGAGGTAATCCATCTTCCATGTCCTCAAGATCTTCAAATTTTGTCGTGTTACGTGTGTGTTGTTGTTGTACTACCGTGTGGTATGATGGTCAACGTGCATGGCATTGATGGTCTTCTTATGTGTCTAAATATGTTCGAATTTCGGAAAGAAACATGCTTTTGGAAAACATTTTTTTGAAGCAACTATAGTATAGACGGTCTAGTCGTATTTTTGTTTTGCTTTTAGAGTTTGAAGGTGTTGAAATGGTAAGATTATGAGATACAGATTTTGTTTCTTTGCACAAGTTTTTACTACTTAAGTGTAATGAAATCCTAAGACACGAGTGGCTTCCACTAGGATTGATCTATCTTTGTGGGCTAATCCCGGTTGAGGGATATAAATTTTGTTTGGAATGGTAAAAGAAAAGGATGGTGGTTAAAATTTGACTGGAATGTTGCAATAAGGGTGCTATAATTGATGAAAAGATGGATCTCGATTATGGATAAATCAACTGAATCCATGTAGATCTGCCATCTTATGTCTACAACGACAGCCGAATGGTGGTGCAGTTTATGCTTGAAGGTGTTAGAAGATCCCTGCTATGGATTTATTTATTTATTTTTAATAATCTCCCTCCTCTGGATTTTGGGAAACAGAAGTTGAGTGATAATCTATATGCTAATACATCAGATGTGTATGTTTAATGATAAAACCTCCCTCCACTGTGTGCCATTCATTTCTGACATTGCAGTTTATTATTAGTGAATCTTGAACTTCAGCCTTGAGAAAAGTTCAAAGCACGTATTGTATAATATAGATACCTGGTACAAACTTTACTCGATCAATGACAGTGATACCGTTAATCTACTCCAGTCAAAATTATTTCAGTGGTCTAGAATGTTTATCTGACTCAATTGAATTTTTGGGAATTTGAATCACATTTAAATGGTCTACTATATGCTCATGATGAATTATAATACGTGAAATGTTGTTTCGCAGCAAACAGTTCTCAGTCGGAGGCACCTGCAGATGCCGAGGTTACGGAAACGAACGATATCGGTGTTGTTGATGAGAAAGACCAGAATTCGGACGAAGGGGAACTTAGTACGCATCCTGGAGTAGACACTGTGTTTGTTTTCCCCAATAATTCTGCCCATCGTAAGCTTTTTTTTTACTTTTAACTTATTTACTGTCATGTTACATTTCGAGCTTCCATGTTCAGTTCCTCTTATTTTACTGCAGTGGTGACTGCTGGCAAAGAATCTGAACTCCTAGTCGGAGTCTACAACAATGGTAATTTACCATGCCTTTTGTTTTTTCAGAAGCTTTAAATTACTATCTACTTTGGCAATTTGACATACACCTCCCTTGACATGTTGGCATAATTTCACCTCCCGCTGAAGTCATCTTGTGCATCATATTGGTTTGGGCAATCATCTAGTTTATTTTGAATTTGCTCTTTTATATTTGATAACATTCTTACCATCTTACTGGAAAGAATGGAATTATTTACAAGGAAGATGCATACTAAGAGTAGAGCAAATTGTATATCCTACATTTCTGCATCATTACATTTTTTTCTTCTCTTAAAGGGTCTTTGAAGTTCTGAATCTAACTAATTCCGTCTCTTTTAAATTTAAACTTGCACTCCCATCATGCAACCTTACATCTTAGATCAATTAAAACGAAATCATGAATTTATTCTCAAGCACTTAGCGCATAATTCACTTGAAAATTAGAAACCTGATCTCATAACTCAAAACAAAATATACTTTCCCCCCACAGTTTCATATCAGAAGTTCTGAGTAACCTACTTCACCTAACTGAATTTTGGTAAAATACAGGCCCATCGGTCCTCAACGTCATTGGAATTGGTGCGAGTCTTTATTTTCCTAACAATCGTGACGTGCTAATCCAAAATCTTAAATTTCAGGTGTGTTTCTATATCTTTACAGTCAGTTTATGTTATCTTGGCAGATATAGGTATATAATATATATACACCAAGACGGAAAGGTCTATTATGACGTATGTGCTATAAAATCGGCATAAATTACCATGTCGGTGTTGAACAATTTTTGTTCTTCTTGTTGTTGTTTATTTTGAATATGTGAATCAAGTATTTTTGTGAGAAAATTAGACAGACGGTCAACCGGTAGAAGTTCGGTCGACCGGTATTGCAGTTTTACGTTCAAGACAAAGTTTCTGGTTATTTTCGGTCGACCGATATTTCTCTTTCGGTCGATCGGTTGATGTTTGGATATATCTAGACGTCATTAGACGAGGCATCTGGACACGTCAGGGCGACCGAATATTCTTAGTCGGTCTATCGTGTCTGCGTTTGGAGGTCTGGGACAAGTGTCTGGAAATTTTCGGTCGACCAAAGACGCACAACAGTCGACCGGTGGAAGTCTGAATCGTGCTACAGTTCAAGTTCGGTCGACCGTCCAGAACAGTTTTGCCCACGTTTTGTAGTTCTCTCCACCCCGTTTTTGGTGCAATTAATACTTGTATTGGCCTAGTATTTAAAGGCAATCTCGTCACCTTTTGTAACTTCATCTACTTTGCATTTTGAGAGAAAGAGATAGAGCATCGTTGTGTGGATTCAGGAGCAAAATCAACTGAGTTTCTTCGTCGGTTGATGCGTATGTTCTATAAGTCTCTCTTGTAATTCGTTTCTTTATAGTAGATTGGGGTTGTGTCGTCCGTGGTTTTTCCCGCATTGGGTTTCCATGTTAAATCTTGTGTCTTGCGTGCTTTGCGATGCTTGGTGTTGGTGTTAGGAATTAAAACTAATTTCATGTACACAGCGGAATCGAAAATAACAAATCCAATGGAGAAAGAAACCACAATTGCAAATCCAAAACACCAAACCACGCAAGATTTAACGTGGAAACCCAATGCGGGAAAAACCACAGACGACACAACTCCAAATCTACTATAGAGAAACGTATTGCAAGGAGAGGCTTACATGGAACACGAACAACCAGCGAGAATACCTGGCTAAATTTGCTCCCACCGAATCGATAAGGATGTTTTCTCTCATTTCTCTCAAGAATGCAAAGTAGACAATAACAATTAATCTAATTGTTCTCTATATAACAAAGGGGAACGAAATTGCATTTATATAGTAGGCCAAAACAAGTATAAGTTGCACCAAAATCGCGTGGAGAAATGTGCAAATCGTGGGCAGGACTGGGTCAAACGGTCGACCGAACGAGTGTTTCGGTCGACCGATCTTCTAACTGTAACGCAAACCAGGTTTCATTGGTCGACTGGACCTTAAGTAGCGGTCGACCGAAAATGGACAAACACTTTTCCTGTTTGCTCGAGTGCATACTCGGTCGACCGAACACTTAAGTTTCGGTTGGCCGAAAATCAACATGCACGATTTTCTCAGCTCCTCGTGTGTGTCCGGTCGACCGAACCCTTAAGTTCCAGTAGACCGAAAATCAATAGGTACTTTTGCCCAGCTCCCACATGTGTGTCCGGTCGACCGAACAACTCCTCTCGGTTGACCGAAACACGCCAGACATTGTTGCTGGACAAATCAGTACACACATCCGGTCGACCAAATGTCTGTTTTATTCCACGAATACTTTAATCACATATTCAAGGTAAACAACAACAGTTGGTAATTTGCATTGTTTGTGTTGCTCTTCTTAAATTGAATTTGCTATTTCGTTCCGCTGTGTATTTTAGGATTGATCTTATTCCCTAACACTCCTGGATAAATAAGGTCAAGTAGATTTATAAGTCTGATGGAATATATCTTTATTTGAATATTTCTAGGCTTTTTTATCTCTCTTGTTAAGCTACAGGGCAAACTTAACCTCTTGAATTACTCCAACGTCTACTTGTTCTGTTTCCATACATACCAAAAGACAACTATCTGTTTATGTGTGTTTCAGAAGTTTAATAATGTATCCGTGCCGGCATCCACTCAAGGCACATTTCAATTCCCTTTTACAGTAGGCGCACACTTGCGGGTACTTCTCAATTTCCCATTTCCGCTAAAATTGGACAATGGTTATTGCTGATTTTTTAACGTTTAAAATCTTTGTATGCTTCAGCCTGGAACTTTTGAAATGGTTGGGGCAATTATTTACGAGATCGATCAACAACAATATCAAAATCTCTTCTTTGAAGGCAATATTGAGGTTGCCGAGGTGGGAGCCCTTCTCACAGTTGAATATACTTTCATTTTGATCCTTGGGATTACTCTAGTTTCCTTCTCTGTGCTGTGGTTGTATTCTCAACTGCGCAAATTTTCGAAGGTAAGATTATAATTTAATTTTTTTCCTTTCTTCGATCAAGAAATAAATGCTTGTAATTGAAAAGTTTAGTGGAAAAATATGGTCTCCTTTTATCTAGTATTACAGAATGTCTTTGTTTATTAACATCTAAGAAAATGAATTTCTCTTATTTAAATAACACAAATTAACTAGAGATCAATATATGTTTTCTCCTATTTCATGTAGTCCTCAAGTACTCTTTAATTTTTTTAGAAATCTAGAAAGGCATCGTCAAAATCAAAGGTGGAAGTTGGTACCAGAACAACTGATGCTAACATGGACGAGTGGTTGCGAGTAAGTACTTTAATCTATAATCACTATCCATATCAAATTTCTTTGTAACTAGTAACTAGCTTTGTCGAGTACTTATCACACAGTGTAACACAAAGCTCATATATCCTATCGATTTCTTCAAGTTTTCAACATCACATATCACGCATTTAAGTTTTTTTTGTCGATTCTTTGTGTTCAGGGAACTTCTTATGCTAAGAGTTTGTCCCAGAAGCCCAAGAAGGCGTAAGAATCAGATCGCGTTCATAAATCATGATTCGTTCACCAAAATTTGATTATACCCAAGCTTGTGCTGCTTCTGAATTCTGATACTAGCGCTCTTTATTTTTTTTATAAAAAATTCCAGTTGCAGATCATTCATAGTGAACAACTGAACATCCATAAGCATGTTGTTTTAGTTATGTTTTTCTTCTTCTTCCAGATATGATATAATGATAGTGATATCATTTCACGTTGTTGCTAAGTTTGATTCTATGCTGTTAGCTTAGATACTACCAAAGCCATTTCTGGTTGGTGCCTTGAAATTTGAAAATGAAAACCCCGGTATGATTCCAACTTCAGAATGACACTTTTTTCAAACAGAAAATATTTGATAACTCACAAACATAATAATCATTATGTCAACATGATTTCTCTCCTCCCGAGGATTAAGCACCTCATTCTTCCAACACTTGCTATTACATGTATAAATGAATTATGGTACAATTTATAAACGGAGTGGAAAGTAAAGTCTGCCAAAATTTGTTTTAAGGCAACACTTGGTTTGTAATAGTTATGTAGGTAGTAGAACTGCCTGTAGGTGAAATACCAATATTAAGTAATTTATTATACAAAAATGTTTATTATCTCGAAAAGGTTGACCATTTTCGAAATAAAAAGTTGCCAACAACTGTTTTGCTTAACTTTAAATCTTAAGTCAAACCTAAAACCTAAACCACTTAGAGATGAATATATATATTTGCTATTTTGGAAAAATGTCAAAGTAAAGGTTAAATTTTCCGGCGTCAGTGGCGAAGGTTATTAGAGCTTCAAAAAGTGACAACAGACAACAGGCAAAGGTGACTCCGCCATTATCTTCAAAGTACAGCAACCATTAAAACCACATACAATACCGTCGTAAGTTGGGAATAGTGTAAGAGAAAGTTGAACATAGTAAGAAAGATGAAGAGAAGAATAGTTTACCTTGTTATTGAGTTCGAGTTTGTAGTCAAATCCAAATGATTGTTGAGTTTAACCAACTTTTGTTTCTTCTTCTTCTTCTTCTATTGAACCCACCATTTATGTTTTTGTTACAATCTAATTGCTCTTTGCCTCATTAACATTTTGTACCGTCAAGATTATTTACATTGGCAGTATTGAAGGATGGTTTTGGGAGTTTGGGTGAGTTGATCTAGACTTTGGTGGATTTGGGTTGATTTTTTTTATAGATATTGGTTTGGCTTTAATTGTATTAAAACCAAAATAATCTATGTGAATCTTTATATACATTTTACTGAAATTTGATTTGTAATTTTTTGAGTATTGTGTTGGATTTGGATTGATTAAAAAATGGCTGAATATGAAAAAAAGATGTTTGAAACTGGAAACCATATGCTTAATAAATGTGAAATGTATAGTCATTCATGGAGTTAGATTTTGATTGAGTTTAGATTTAAAGTTGCCTGGTGCATGTGATCTTGTTATATATGTAAGATTTTGCTTGAAAAAGCATTTAAGTTGAAACATTTTATGGCTTGGTTGGCTTGGTGGGTTGATTGAGTAAATTTGGAATCAAAACAAGTGATTGGTAATGTGTTGCCCATAGTATCCGGAATCATATCTAACGAGAGAGAGACCGTGGGGAGCTTCTTAGACTTGATTATGTTTGAATTTTATTTGTCTAGATAATAATTAAGGTTCTATGGCCATTCTTTGCTAATCTTGATGTACCTAGTAATGTACATATACTGGGATGTCATCTTGGGTAGACCTGGGTGTTGTGTTGGGTCAGCCTGATACGCAGGTTTACTTGGGAGATTAAAATGCTTGAAGAATTCCTATGTGATTGTTTTGTGTTTCGATTATCCGAATGATTCGTGTGAAAATTTCAAGACTCTACATGATATACTTGTACTTAATAGTGTTTACAATTATTGTGTTTTCCTTGAACTTTCACGTAAAATTATGTTTAAGAGTGTATTATGGTTACAACGCAAAAATTACAAATGTGTGTTTAAATAATATATTTTTAAAGTTCAAGTGAACAAAATCTTACAAAACGAAAATTAAAGGTAACTGATAACTTTTAAAGTTTAAGAGTGAAAAGTGATATTAAAACATAATTCAGGAGACAAACTGCAATTAACCTTTAAGTTTATCGAGCCTAAAGTTAAGTTTAGATTCAACTCATTAAGTTGAAGTTCGATTTGAGCTTTCAACGTACTTATTATGAATCCATTTAATTTAGTTTATTCTATAAGTAATAACTAATTAATTTACACATTTTGTATGTAAAAGTTCATACAATTTGTAAATATAGGAAATAAATATATATTTTAGTTTTGACATAATATTTTTAGAAACCAATACTATAATATTTATAAGTTACATAATAATGTGTATATTAAAACATGTATACAAATAAACATATAATTGTTTAATATGAAGAGCCAAACTCATGTTACCATCATAGATATGTGGTAGGCACATATAAATCACTCTAAGTACGTAGATCTGAGATTAATCGTCAAAACTTTATCTGAACATTGCCATTAAAGTTCACTATTAAGTTATTTTAGGAGCATGAGTTTTTAAAAAGTGGGTCAGAATTTGTTTTGTTTTGTTTTATTTGAGAGATCTAACCAGTTAAATTCAAATAAAATCCATCAAAAATCGTGTTATTATTTCTTAGTGCTTAAAATATATTTTTTGTGTGCATTATTCTTTCTAAAAAGTACTTTTCTCTTATTATACCATTCTGGTTAAGATATTAATACCCACGTTCAGTTGAATATACCAAAGTTCAAACTAAGACGGTCAGACTCACTAAACTCCCGAAACCTCTCAAATTCAAAAGTTGAGGTAACTGGGTAGGGTGTAATCGAGTCGAGTCGAGCAAATTTTCGTACTATATGTATTATCTTGTATTATTACTAAATACAAAATAATAATTATAAATAGAACAATAAAAAATTTGAACGAACTATCGAGCTGTGCTTCAATTTTTTTTGATTTCGAGCGATTCGTTTACCGAACCAAGTTGGAAGATATTTTTTTTGTTTTTCATCATGATTCTTCGTTTTCAAGTTAAACTAGAGTCAAACGTTTTTCGAATCGAACTCAAGTCGAACTATCGAGCCGAACTAAAGTGACGGTCCTGTACCTGGGTAGCAAAAACTGAAATGATGTGGTCCAAAGCAGAATCAAACACTCTCAAAAGACCAAAACACAAATGACCCACAAATCCAGTCCACCGTTGATTAAGTCCACTAAAACAGATAACGCGCACTTAAAAGTCCAATTAGAGTCCTTAACTATATTAATCCCTAATAAACTCACGTCACATCCACATCTCATTCAAAGTTCAAAGTTCGAACTCACCCATTTGGACTCAAATGTTTCGATGATATCAAAGAATATAATAATATCACAACTTTTCTCTCCCAGAAACCGACGCCAACCACAAATTCCAGCGCACTCACTCCACCGTTGGCACCAAAATAAAATAAAAAAGAAAACCAAAATAAAAAGAAAAGAAAATTTTGCGAAAGGGGGGTGAAGACTGAAGAGAGCTTCAAAATCCATCGGAAGACGACGACCCAAAACCCTCACGGGTTCAGGTGACCTCTCTTAGGGGTTGATTTGGGGGTTTGCTCTGGTTTCCAGATGAGTGGTTGCGGGGAGACGGCGTGTTTCGAGGTGGGAGTTGTGGTTCCGAGGAGGAAGAAGAGGGACGAGAGCTTTAGCTTTGATTCTATCGAGTTTTTAGTTGTGGAGTTGAAGAAGGTCGGGTTGGTCGTCGACAGAGTCCAAGGGATCTCCGATGAGTTCATCAAGGTTTGTGCATTTCATTTTTTTTAAAATTTAATTTTGGTTTCGGGAAAGTGGGTAATGGTCGTTATACCTAACCTTTTTATTGGTTTTATTAGTTTTTGTTTAGTGACTAAGAGTCTAAGACGTCATTAGTTTTTTTAATATGTCCATTGCCATCTTGTCAAAGATTTGGCATTTGGTGAATCTTGGACCCTATCAAATGACTATTTAAGCAATCTGCATTTATATATTGTGAAATCGCAGAGGATTAGTTGCATTTCACGTTATTTGGTCAATTGAAAACAACTTGCTGTTTTTCAGTGGTAGGGTTGCGTATACCTGACAACCCTCCACCCCCAGCCTCTTTCTGAGACATTGGGTAATGTTGACGTTGATGATGTTTTAATTTTTTTATATGTTTATGTTGTTGTTTCGTGAATGTTAAGTTTTCCCCCAGACTTCCTTGGACAATCTTATGTAGGGCTTCAACTGAGCATTCTGGTTGACCTTGGTGTGTTTATGACTTTATGCTTGCTGAATACTTGAACATCTTCACGCCGGTGGTTGGAATATACAACAAGTATTGCCCGCAGATGAAGTTGTTAGAATGGGCCTCAAAATGAGTATTGCCAATGAATTATAAATAAATATGTGAAAGCATTCTGTTGATGAATCACATGGCAAATGGCTAATTGTAATTTGTATGTGGGTTGCTGACGTGACATAGTGATACCTTCATGAAAACAAACAGGTCCTTAGGGTATGATTGGTAGACAAGAACACTTTATGAAGTGAAGAATTGGACCTCTAAAATGATTTCTAGGTGATTGATTATCAGGGAAACTTAAAAATCTTATAGCTTGAGTTCTTGTTGGAGTTGAACGACTTAAAGTCACTCCCTCTAAAACGAAAAAGGAAATCATGGAAGTGGATTTTTACGCTTCCTCCAGGCTCCATCTACCTACCAGTCGCACCCACAAGGATTGTAGAATTTTAGTAAATGATACACTGGGTCACTGGGATGTTCATTTACTAAATTGCTGATCACAACTTGGTACTGGCAGTGTAAGAAAAAAACAGAGAACATTGAGTTATATATACAACTATCTTAATTTGTACAATTTCCCCCCCTACTTGTATCGGTTGACTGGTTTCATAAACAAAACTTCTTATGAAGCATTTAATGTTTGAAATTATATGTCGAAAATGTCCTTGCTTGGGTCACCCTTTTAGGCATACATTGAGATGATTAGCATCTGATTTCAAAGAAATTTTAATCTATTGGAGGATCTGTTGATGTATTTTATTTAGGCATCAAGGGTTGCTCGAAAATGGAGCTAACCCTTTGAAACGTTTCTGTATCATATATGGATTATATCCACATACAAATCACTCACCTGAATTTATCTCGCCTGGGCATTAGATTTCAATTTACCATTTGATATTCTATGCAGATAGCAGCGCCTGAGGAGGTCCTTGGCAGAGCGGCCGAAGAGTTACAAATAAAAAAGCTGACGTTTATTGGTAAAGTTTCAGCATTCAAACTATAGTTTCCCCATGAAATTCATGAAAAATGCTGAACCTTCTGCTCTGATGGTTGTTACCTCTAATCCTTATTAGGTATGGAATTGCAGTTTGAGTGGGAAGAAGTGGAGGCATTTGTGAGGCAGCCTGATGGTTCTCTGTTCAGTTGGTGTGAACGACTAACTTGTTACCACCACCTGATATATGGAATTGTGCGCTCTCTATAACTTGCATTGGTGCATTGCATCCTTGATCCTACTTTGTTTCTGTTAGATAGGCAAATTGTCTATATGATTTTCTGATCTGTTATGCAATTATCAGTGTCATTTGAGCTAGCATTTTCTCTTTATTGGCGACCATTGATTTTGATTCACAGCCCTTTTTGTGACCTTTATGGAGAGAGAAATTTGTTCAGACGGGTCTAAGTGTACTGTGTATCTTTTGAGTCTTCAAATAGTCATCCGATTTGGATCATCTTAGGCAATATATTAGCTTTCCATTAGTATTTTTTCCAATTTTTTTGAAATATTCTAACTACAGTTTCAACTGCGTGCATTAATAACCTTCAATTTTACAGCTTTTGTCATGAAACTGTGCAAGCATACCGATACATGGGGTATAGGACTATGAGAATACATATCCTGGAACTTTGATTATGCTTAAACGTGCATTCTAGATCGATGGATAATAATTCATTTTCTTAAGTTCCTTATTCATTCTAAATATTATGATCTATTATAATTTTTAATGTCAATGAGCATGTTTGATTTGTTTGTTAGTGGCTAGTGCAACTTGATTACAATTTCAAGTATCCTTACCCGGCCATGTTTATGCATTATGTTTTTTTCCTGTCTTGGTTTCTTTGTTCATGCTGAAGAAAAATACGCAGGTGAACACAAAGAAGGTTGACTTGACTCTGCAGTTCCGAGGCGAAGAATTCTTGTGGCAGGCAAATGAAGCATTGCTCAAGAGAATGGAATATGAAAACATTGTTAAACTAGTGTTTCCTTTGCATGGTGAGCTGTCACAGTTTTTTTGGGGTCTCTTTGAATTAGTCAGCTGTTATAGTTCCAGTGTATGCTATATACAGATGAATTGAAGAGGAAGCATCTCATTAGAAATTGGGCTTTTAACTGGCTGGACTTCACCTGGCAACCAGTTGATGAAATATATTCATATTTTGGAACTAAAGTAAGTTGCATGTTTTTTTTTTCTAATAACCTGTACAATAGAAAGTAGTTGTTTTATCAGCTGAGAGTACCTTCATGGAAGTTCGTATTCTATATTGGAGTAATTATGCTAACAGTGTGTTTAATTAATTTTATAAAATTTGTATTGTATCTATCTATCTATTTATCTATCTATCTACCTACCTACCTACCTACCTGAGTTTCACTGGGTACAATATTTATAAATTCTAATGAAAAGGGAAATTAGCCCATTATACTTGTGTTAAATCAATTGGACATCGAGTCTAGTTTCTCTGGTGCTGAAATACCTTTCATCTACTTTTGCAGATTGCCACTTATTTTGCATTTCTTGGCATGTATACACGTTGGCTACTTTTTCCAGCTTTCTTTGGTCTTGTTGTACAGCTGACTGATTTTGGGTATACATGACTTCTACAAATATGCTAACACATTCTGCATCTCATGTACGTGACTATTAATCAAGTAATTTTGTTGCATCAAATTTCTTGCAGATCAGCTCAAATATTTGTTCTTCCCTTATTTTTTGTATTTGTCATAACTTGGGCCGTATTCTTTTTCCAATTCTGGAAGCGCAAGAATTCTGCTATTCTAGCAAGGTAATTTTAGAACTTCTGCAGTCCTATACATACAGTCTACACTTTTCATATAGAATTATAATAAACATGAACACCACACATTTTTCTGACATTCTGCAGGTGGGGTATTAGTGATTCACTGGATTCACTCCCTGGATATAAAGGTGTGGAGTCAAATTTTTATAGCCCACTTCACACGGAAAATGCAAACAAAATAGACGCTGAAACACCCACCAAAAAAGAAACAGAGAATCCAAAAAACCTAGATGCTGGGACACCGACTAAAAAAGAAAAGTTCATGTTGCAACAAGAAGAATGGTTTGGCCATCTTCTAAAGATAAGAAACAATGCAATTGTTATCTTCGGCATCATTTGCCTTCAACTTCCTCTCGAGTTGGTTTATGCTCATCTGTACGAGATTACCGATTCAGACATAATCAAGTAAAGATCCTTGGCATGTAGACTTGGACAATCATTTATCAGAAGTTGAAGTTTTATTTGTTCTATCAATAGTGATTTGGTAGATGTAGGCTATCTACCTTGCATCGTTTATTGAACAACTTCTTGGAGAATCACTCTTATGAGCACGAAAAGTTCAATAATGGGTGGTATCGTCGTGAGACTGCCAACTTAATCTCCCACCTTTAGAAAGTTTCTCATATTTACAATTTTCTTTTGCATTCTAGCTTTGCAGGAATCATATATTCACTTTCCTTTCGTCAATAAGCATATAATAAAGTATGTTGATGTAAATGTTTGTCTCTCAGGTATGGATTGACTGTAGTTTACCTATTGGCCATTCAATACTATACCAAAATTTGCGGCAAGGTGTCAATCAAGCTAATTAAATATGAAAATAACGGAGGACGAGAATCTAGTGCTGACAGCTTGGTTTACAAGGTAAGAGTGAATTTTGGATGTTAAAATTCTGCTTCATTTTTTCTTGAATCAAATTCTACTGATGTTATTTTACATTTGAGTAATTCTGGATTTGACATTACAAAAGTATAACTTGCTAATTCATAAGACTCGACCATGTACAATGTAAGGACATCTATGGCCTTTTATTGTGAAATTTACCTGGTCTTAAATATAATGTTTTTGTTGTGTGTATTTCATAATTCCACCTGGGTGTACAAACAAGTAGAAATTAAAACATGGAGTCTTCACCTTGTTGTGTGTGGGTGCAGGTGTTTGGCCTCTATTTTATGCAGACATATATAGGCATGTTTTATCATGCTCTTCTGCACAGGAACATTGCAACTCTTCGACAAGTCCTGATCCAACGTCTGATATTATCTCAGGCAAGACCTTATTTTTTCACTGATGTCTTTATTCTTCGAATGTATTTAACCCATTACTATTCACCAGGTTTTGGAAAATTTGCTAGAGAATTCCGTCCCTTACATAAAGTACAGCTTCAAGAAATATAAAGCTCTTCAGTAAGCTTGCTGTCCGTCAATATGTTTGTTTTGAATCTTGAAAGTCTTCACCTAATACTTGTACTTCCTCATCAACTAAAGGAATTTTTATATTTCATTTTTAAGCAAGAAGAAGCCTGAGAAAGGACAACCCGCAAAACAATATCAGCTGGCTTCGAGGGTGGAAAAGGAGTACCTGAAACCTTCTTACTCTGCAAGCATTGGAGCTGAACTTGAGGATGGGCTCTTTGATGGTTGCAATCACGATCCTGTGCTTAAACCTTGAGTTTATTTAATTGTTGTTTAATCGTGATTTTTTTTTGGTTAAGATTTTCTGGAATTGGCACTGCAATTTGGAATGATCATGATGTTCGCGTGCGCTTTCCCTCTTGTCTTCTGTTTCACAGTTTTGGTGAGCTATCTTCTGTTTTATGACCTTTATATTTCCTTTGGTTTGATGAACAATACATAAATCTTGCGGATAATTTGTATTATCCTTCCACATGCATGCCAATGTCATTGTAGTCTCAAACCTTGTCTTGTATTCTATGTGTTGTATTGGATTTACTAAGAACCTACAGATTTTTCTTACAATTTGCTGTGATATACCAAAAGAGTCTAGGACTTGATACTATTTTGATTTTTTCCTAGAACAGACAACTGTGAAGATCCTTTTGATCGACAAAAACATATTTGACATATATTAAGCAACTTTTTCGTAATGCAGAACAATATCACAGAAATTAGGGTGGACGCGCTGAAGCTACTGGTGATGTTTAGAAGGCCCATTCCTCGAGCTGCTGCGACGATAGGTGCTTGGTTGAACATTTTTCAGGTACGTACTATTAAAATGTTCTTCATGATTACTACCAAATATAATAATAAAATGATTACTATCAAACACATATCACATGGAACTCATTCAAAGATCAAGTTGCTTTCTTCGTTCATTGTTCATACACTAGCCGATAGCTTTATCCAAAGCACCAGTCAGGCGAAGCTTAATATTGCAAAATCATATAGAGACCATATAAGGGAGAGTATATGGACACAGACACATGCAATTTCTTCTTAAAATATATGAACCCTTTCCATCGTGGATTCTAATAACAGTATTCATTTGACGACGGTAATGAATTAAATCCCATGTCTCCAGACTTCAGTATAAGCTCTCAGTTTGGCTTACAGCTGATGCTAATACTTTACTGTCTTCAGTTTTCTTTTATCAAACCGACTTACCAGATGTATCTCAGTTTTTGATTGTCATGTCGATCTGCACCAACTGCACCCTCCTGGTGTGCCTGTATGATCAGGAAGGAAAATGGAAGCTAGAGCCAGGTCTTGCAGCAATCCTAATTATGGAACATATCCTACTACTGATCAAATTTGGATTTTCTCACTTTGTGCCTGAGGTCAACTCTCTCTCCCACTCTCACTAGTAAATGACATGATTTGATTGGTGTACCAGTGAAGAAAGTAAGCTATCTTTTTGATTCACAGGAACCAGCTTGGGTAAAAGCTAACAGGGTCCAAAATGTGGCGAAGGCTCAAAATCTTTGCTCTAAGCAGCTACTGAGAAGCATCTCTTGCATGAAACGGAAGAGGACAGACTAGAAGACTCAATCGTGCTCTTCCTGCCACCTTATGAACTCGACATCATCCACATAAGTGACGGTGTACATGTTTTGTAGTTTTTTTTGCGAATTATAGAGGTTTTTGAGGAGCTTTATCAGCAAGTTGAAGAATTTTTGTAAAGTAGATTAGATCGTGGTTGAGATGATCTAGATCAGCTAATTTTTGTGTAGAAACTACCTTCTTTTTGTCTACATCAATTGTAATAACTACTGTTTTCCCCGCAAATGTTTGTTTTATTTATCTCCATCCATATTACAACTTTTTGTCTCTATTGCAGTATATGCCACTACATGATTATGCTTTAGTTTTGCTAAATGTTGATGGAGAGGTTATTACGAGTTATGGAAAGATGTAGTCCTGTATCTGCATGGGATTCTAGTTTACCAAATAACGTTGAGCTAAATTTTCAGATAAGAATTTGGATAATTGAAACTTTTTTGCAGATTCATGGTACATGATAATCACGTGACTGTGTTGATGTAACAGTTTCATGCTAATTTAGATTAGCTGACTCTCATCTACAACTTTTTATTTTTGTACGGGCAACCAGTACAACCTATACCATTCAGGAATTTAAACAAGCTTAAAGGTATGGCTAATGGAAAGCTAAACCAAATAACAGACCCAACGTATTTAGGAATTTATTGTATTTGTACGCATGTACTGGATGTTTAACCACTTCGAAGTTTTTTTTGAAAGTCGGCATTAGAATTAGTATTAAAATTATCATTAGGGTTAATTACAGTTTGATCCCCTAAACTATGCATTGATATCACTTTGCCCCTCTGAACTTTCAAAGTTAATAATTATCTTCCCTGAACTTTAATTTTGTAACACTTTGCCCCCCTGAACTTCAAAAACTCATTATTTAACACACATTTGACGTTTTTTCCTAATTTTTTTTTGTTGTATCCCTAATACACTCCTAAACCTATATTTACGTGAAAGTTTGGATTGAAACGGAGGTCGGATATGGTTGGAATTTGGGTCAGTTTGACACTTAATTCGACCCAAATTCCAACCATATCCGACATCCGTTTCGATCCAAACTTTCACGTAAATATAGGTTTAGGAGTTTATTAGGGATACAACAAAAAAATTAGGAAAAAAAACGTCGAATGTGTGCTAAATAATGAGTTTTTGAAGTTCAGGGGGGGCAAAGTGTTACAAAATTAAAGTTCAGGAGAGGTAACTGTTAACTTTAAAAGTTAAAAAGACAAAGTGATACCAAAACATATTTCAAGTTCAAACTGTAATTAACTCTTATCATTAACCACTTCGAAGTTTTCCTCAAACAAACGTCGAGGTGACTGGTTTAAAGAAAGTGTTCAAGGGCCCGACTCCCGAGTCGAATGGATGAAATAATTTGTTAATTTCGCATTGCAACCCTTCAAGAATTAGATTTCCAAAACCGACTCCAAACCGACCCCATATATGTAATACTTACTTATAAAAACCTTCAATTACATGTACACATATGCAAATAACCCACAATTTTTATTTTTATTAAAACCCCGACTTGTTCCTCCAAAATCTGTTACGGAACGAAGTGGTCGTCGACGACCGCAGAGGTACTCTCTTCCCGTTCTTCAGTTTCAAATTCATCTCACCAATCTCCCGAAAACATGTGCCAAGGCGTGCGTGGATTTGGAGCAGATCGAAGGAAATCGAGTACTTCCGGATCCAATGTGATTCTACGGGAGCTCGTTTGTCACGAAAAGTTCGAACCTTTGTGTTCGATGGATCTGATTTTGTGGTGTTTTTTTAAGGTTTCTGGTTTTGGGTCGGAGTAAAGTTAGGAACTTGGTGGGTTTGGAATGAATTTGTTGGATTTGCTTTGCTTTTCTATCGCAATTCGCTGCGATATTGTGAAAAATTATATCTTTATTAGAGGTAACTTCGTTATTTCTATTGTTTTTTTTCGTTGTTTTCGGGCCAAATTTCAATTTTATTTTTGTGCTTCAATAGACCACTTTAACCTCATAATTCTGGATGGATTACTTTTCTTATTTCAGACTCTTATTTCTACGTTCTAGAGATATCATCAACGATTCAATTGGTCATTTAACTCCTAGGGTGGTTGTAACGTACCTGAAAACAGCGGAAAATTTAAACAATAATAAAAACCGTCAACGGTCAACACAGGGCACGTCACGGGAAAACAAACCAACATATATATAAAATATATAAGATACAGACCCACGTGGAAGTCAACTATATAAACGAGTCAACTGTGATTACAACAAAAACGAATGTACATGTAATCACTACCTCAACAAAAGAAGTATAAAAGAGAACAGGATCTAATCCCGGGGGCACCGTCCTCGGTCACCACCTGACTCTAAACCTGCTCGCTACCTGAAATGAAAACAAACAAACATGCCTGAGTTCCCTGCAGGAACCCCGTATACCAAACCTCCTAAAATATAAAAAGGAATTAAAGACAATGTAATGCTATGCACATGATCATCCGCCTCGGGCCCACAATAATGCCATCACCGCCTCCGCGACACTGAACCACTCATGCCACTAGGGTCAAGTCAGTCCACCGCTGCCTCACAAGGGTCAGTCGACACCACTGCTCCCCAAAAGTGCAGGAAGGAACCCCCGGTACACGCCGCACCCAAGGAGCGAGTCAGCCCGCCGAATACACAACTCGGGTCAGACGACAGCCACTGCTCCCCCAAGAGTCGCCTAGCGCGCACCCTGCCGGAACATCCTCGGCCTACCGTTAAACCCTCGCAAACTGCCCAAGGTTTACGGTACACATCCCTCACACCCCGCTCGGTAAGAGAGGAAAAAGTAGTACAATAATACGCATTCGTCGAAGGTGAAATCCGTAGCTCTCAAAGCCGGTAATCAACCGTCGCCTCGGAGCCGGTAGTCGACCTATACTCAACGGATCGCGTGTGGATAAATCCACCAACTTGCGGCAGATCGGTCGACCGCTAAAAGCACACCGGTCAACCGGTCCCCCACACAGTACACAGTACTGTACAAACAAATCTATTGGTCGAACCACGCCAACCGAATTACCGACCAATCGGTCGAACAAAAGTCATCTAGCGGTCGACCGTTTGGATGGTCTACGCTATACAATTTTATATAATATATATATCCGACCGGTCGAACCAAGGGGCCGTTCAACCGATAACAGGACTTTCCGCATTTTGCCTAAGTGATATTCGGTCGACCGGAACTGCTATACAGTTCGACCGAATCAACACAGGCACTCTACCGCTTAAATAAAATGCTCAGTCGGTCGACCGAAAGTTAAAGAGCGGTCGACCGTTTTGATGGTCAAAGCTCCCAACCGACTAAGCATCGAATGGATCGGTCGAACAAGGTTAAGGACGTTCGACCGTTTGATAAGTCAAAATCCCAACCGACCCATTCTCATTGTTATTCGGTCGACCGGCTAAGTGGTCTCGTTCGACCGATAACAACATAACCCCTTTTTCCCGCACAAATCTGGCATAACGGTCGACCGTCCTAAGACATCGTTCGACCGTTCGCGGGTAAACATCAATATAATAATAGGATCGGTCGACTGCCCATAGGCACCGGTCGACCGATCGTCGTCTTCAACATCTGAATTGGTTGAAATCCGACAGGGAATTCGACACCAACGTCGATCCCCAACACTCACAAGGCTTATGTGAGTTATATTGAAGATTTGGCATACCTTTTTGACGGTTGTGGAAGCCTCCCAAGCTTTGACAACCTCAACCCACTTCTTCTTCTTCTTCTTCTCCTCTTCCTCTTCTTCTCTCCTTCTTCTTCTCTCCTTCTTCTTCTTCACCAAAATCACCTCTCTCACGCTCTGGTTAGCTACGAAATGAAGGAAACGTTTTCAGTTAACCCTCTTCCTCTTATTTATAGTAAAATCCAAGTTTATCTTCAATCCACCTCTCATTCATCCAACCAAAGCAAGCCACCTCATGCTTCACTAATTAAAGCTTAATTTAAGTTAATTAGGTTTAGTTTAGTTTAACTTAGGTGTTTAGATTAGGTTCTTACAGTGGTGATCTCCGTTCCTCAATTTCCCAGCAACAATGGAGTCCAATTCCGAAGCATCAGAACAAACCCCCCTTCCAATCCGAAACCTCGAGATCACAGATGCCTCCAAAGGCTTCCTTGAGCTCCTCTCCCAGCTCAGTCCTTCCCCTGCTCCAACATCTCCAGAGGTCTTCCAATCTCGCTTTGCCGATCTCCTCCAATTCGTTGACGACCACCTTGTTGTCGTCATTGAAGACCCTGAAACCAACAAGATTATAGCCACCGGCACGGTCTTTGTGGAGAAGAAGTTCCTGCGTGGGTGTGCTAAGGTGGGGCACATTGAGGATGTGGTGGTGGATTCTTCCTTGAGGGGAAAAGGGTTGGGGAAGCGGGTTGTGGAGTACTTGGTGGAGCATGCGGAGAGGATGGGGTGCTACAAGGTGATTCTTGATTGCAGCGAGGAGCGGCAGGGGTTTTACGAGACGTGTGGCTTCCAGAAGAAGAGCGTTCAGATGGCTGTCTACTTCTAGGAAATCCGCGGTTTGTTCTTCTGGTAACTATGTTTGTTGTTACTGCTTTCACTTTCAATTTTGTATTATGCTTTGATCTCTTTGTCTGGTTAACTTCGGTTACTAGCTTCTGTGCCTGTTTTATTCTATTTATGTTCGATCTAAGTTCTCGTCTGAGATATAGTTGATGTTATATATAGTACTGAATAGAATTCTATACTGGTGAAAAAGAAGAAACATAGAAACACACTATATTATCAAAAGAAGACAGAATTCACATATTAACACTGGCAAATGTTGGTGGTGCATATATAATTAGAGCCATGTTTGTTGGAAACGTGTAACATGACGAGCTATATGTATTCTATCGCATCCACTGTTGCTGGTGATTTAGTTGTTTTTTTCCTTATTTCTTGGAGATGGCCGTCTTATTTTCTGAAGGTGATGTAAGAATTTGGTATTTACTATTTAATAGCAGCCTTGACTCCTCCACCCCCTGACCCTCGAATGAGAAGGGCTGTTTACTATCATAATTTACAGTATCAAATGAGCAAACTTACTCTTTTCTTGATGGTGAAATAGATTAGTGGATATATGTGAATTTGTTTTCTGTACGAGTTGTTCAATAGTATATAAAAAACTTGCACACAAGCCTGTATGTTGGAAGATTGTGTTTATTTACAGATTAAGTCATTTTATAGATTCAGAGATTTATGAAAATAGTTGCAATGATTATGGAAACCAATGCTTAAAAGGTTGTTTATGATTTGTCGATGCACGGAAAGCACACTATTCTGCACGTGCAAAAAAACTCTTGAGCATAGCATTTTACTTTCACAGATCTTCTAGGGGATTTTTTTGGAAGTACAGATCTTGTAAAGGATTGAAGCAGGAAAATCTCTGCAATTTTCACCAGTTACCACTGCACCAGTGAGACAAAGTGCACAATTTGAGTGTGCTCCACTAGACCACTAGTCACTACCCTGTTCATTGGTTGTTTCTTATCAATAATGTAATCTTTTCTTAGCATATATAACAGTTCACTAAGCCACCAATCATTCCCAACCACCGTTTTAAAGCTTGCAAGTGAGTCAGTGATGTCATCTCTCGATTTTCAGATACCATCCGGCGAAAAATATATATGGAAGGATAGCCTTAGATAATTGAAGATGGTAGCTGAAAACACCCCATGAAAAATTGACTGCTTTCGAAAAGCATGGATATTGGATAACAAAAGTATGATGTGGTCATCCTTTTGATGTTTCTTAGTAGAATATGAGCTTAATGTTGATGACAACATGATTGTTTTAAGTTGTTGATATTATGCAGTTTGTTTGTAAGTTATCAAAGAGATTGCTCAGATCCTATGTTTTCATGTCCACGAAATGGAAATTGTATGACAATAACGACTCTTTTGAATGGCATACTGGCATGCTTCTACCGACAATTCATTCCGTCCCAAGCATTACAATCACTATGACCAGCCAGTTGAATTGGTTGGAACCGACCAGGATCTGTTACATTTTGAGGAAACTTAAATTATGAGTTTTTAACCATATTTTGCATTTATACGCATGTCCGCCGTCGTACTTCTACAAGTTTATGATTGTTCAATAAAGGTGTGGATTTAATTTTTACATAATTGCAATGACATGTAATGGTTCAGGATTGTTGTGGTTGAAATTCAAAACCTTGAATATCTATTTTCGATGATGCTTAAATATTACACCAAACATAATGCAATATACTCCGGCATAGCTTCTATTATTGTGACTATATATTATGAATCTTGTCTTGTCCATATAATTCAGCTTGATTTGCAGAAATAAAGTAGAATAGAATCTGAAAATTGATAAGTCAGCCGTTCGACTGCATATGACTATGAGACCTGTATACTGAAGAAAAAAACAAACAAACCAAATCACGTTTGTGGCTCAGAAAACCTATATAAACCAACAACTTTTACATAAACGAGTTCCTTCAAAAAAACCTCGGAGAAAAATATTACAGGGCAGAAACAGAGCTCAGAAGCCAAGCGTAACAAATATATTTCACCGAAGAGACAACAAATGTCTATTCTTACGTGTTAGCAGCTCATCATAGCCAGAACATTAAAAACAAACACTAAACCGTAGCTAATTTAAAAAAAATAAAACCAGAATCTGAAACCAAATTATAAAAAACCCCTCAAATAATAATAATAATAATCGCATAAGGTTCAAGAGAAACAATCCTAAAGCTCAGAAGCCAAGCGTAACAAATGGATTTCATTGAAGAGCCAACACATGGCCCTTCTTACTTGTTAACACCTCATCACAGCAAACATCCACCAATTTTAGGATTAAAATTCTATTCAAAAGACCAAAATTAACAAACAAAGAAATTGCAACAAAAAGGCATCTAAACACCAACAAAAACTCTAATGTTTTTTATATCTATATCAACAGACAACAAGTAACCTCTAAAAACCTAGCTTTTAAAAGGATAAACCTCATCAAATCACCAACAAAGACAAATTCGGATGACGAAAGTTGGAAACTTTGATCTAAATGTCGATCCCGACAGGGTCACCACTAAACCATATTAGTGGAAGATGATTTAGGGTTTTGAGCGTGACGGGAAGGAGAGTTTAGGTTAAGACATGAGGAAGACCGAAGAGAGTTGGATTTGGACGGAAGATGTGAACATGAAAACTGAGATCTTTGATTTGTTTTGTTGGTGTTGGAAAAGCAAGAACAGCACATAACCAGCGGCGTTGTTGTTTTATAGCGCAAAATCTCCAAAACCCTAATTTTGATTTACAAATATGACCTCCAAATATAAGATATAGACATATCAGTCCTAAAAGAATATGCTTTCTATTTTATGTTTCAAAAGCACATAAAGTCTAAAAATGCAAAAACAAATGCCTAATTTAATAGGATTCCAAACCCTTAATTACATAGACTAATTCAACAGCCGTCGCTTTTTTTTCTCATCCTTTCCTTAATCATTGAACATCTTCTCTTCTCTTCTTCTTAATTAATAAGGAAAGACCATAACAACAATTCTATTAGTGCAATCAATTTCACACGTTGACATGCGGTTCTTTTCGGAAATTTTGTTAGGATGGTGGAGATACGATTGGTAGTGGGAATTTTATTCGATGTCGTGCACAATTACATCTTGCCACGACTCCCAAGAAGAACTTTGGTCCGTTTCCAATCCACTTGTAGAACCTGGAAATTAGTAGCCCCACCTTCCGTTTGTTTGTGGCCGAATGCAGAAAGATAGGGGGAACTCTTAGTTTGCTATGCTTTGTTATAAAGAGAGAAGTAGGAGGTGTACTTCTGGCCTCTGTATGAAGCTCTGTCATCGCAGCGAGAGATGTTATCACCAGTATTACGCTAAGTAAAAACTCCAACTGGTCTCTGTTCCTTCCATTTGTCGCCAATCTTTCACCTTCTAATTATGACCTGATACTAAGCACATGTTTAACACATGATAGAGACTAGCATTGATTGGATTACACTTCCCTTGAATCGATTCATAATAGGAGAATTCAGTTTGAACATGACAAAATCTTATGAACTTTGATCATCATCTCGTTTCACTTAAGCAGAATCTGCCATGCTTAATTGTTATTGCCTTGTTTGACAGAGTCCATCTTATCACCAACTTATTAGTTCACTAAAACCATTATGATTCTGCGTGGCTTTCCACAGCTAATTATCCCATTTCCAAGTTAATCTTCGTAATAGATCGAACAAGTTGACAATTGGAGCACGAGGTGAGATGATTTCAGAGGTTGATTGGATGGTTTTGTTAATTGCAGTAGTGGTAGTTACTGCTAGGTTTTGATTGTAGAACAATGCAAGTTGAAAGGTAAATTTGTAATGAAAATCTGATATTTGTGGCTGTAATAGACATTTTCTTTTGAAAAACTGCAGATTAATACAGGAAAGTCCAGATAATCCAACCTCCTATCCTGGCATCCCGCGGACACTAAAGAACAAGGATTAGTGATTGCATATGCGATTCTAGGCGACTGGGTTTGCTCACCTGCCTTTTTTTTCAATAATTTTTTTGTTCTTAATTAAAAATAGGAAAAATACATGAAAAAATACAAAAAAAATTATAGATTTTTTTTAAATGTTTGAACTTCAAAAAGACACAAATCACCGATCATAGTCTCACTAGGTACCTCATCTACCCATCCAAACACTTAGGCAATTAGTCATTTATATTATTAATTGTATAGTTAATAATACAATCAAGAGGATACCAAAATTACAATACAAGTGTCTTAGTCATTCAATTGGACACATTGTTCTAAAATCCAGTTAGGAACTTCAGTGTCGTCGTCGGAATCATTTGGATCATCAACGCATACGTCATCCTCTTTGCTTTCTTCATATTTGATTGGAATGAAATCTCCACCGACATCCCAGGATGCTTGAGAACTCGATGCACCGAGATCTCCATAAGTATAATAAGTAATGTTGACTTCATCTAATCCTTCACTTAAAAAAAGTGTAGTTGAAGACGCCGAGTCTCTTGAAGTGAATCAGGTGACCACCGGCCTTAACAAGTTGCCCCTGATGGTTTTTCGCAACTGCGAGAGTAATAACACATGGTCGTTAAAATGCCTCACGATCTGTCAGCTTAAGGCAATGTTTTTCAAAAATAACTTATCAATGTCCTCCAAGATGAGGTCAATGCAATGTGCGACACAAGGAGTCCAGAAAAAATACTCCCTTTTTTCACATCATCTTCCTAGTGACTACGTACGCGGTAGTGTTGTCGGTGACAACTTGAACCACGTACTCCCCCACTTCTTCAACAACTTTGTCCATTAATTTGAGCAAGTAGTCAATTGTGTGTGAGTGTCCAGAAGCATCAATTGATCGTAAAAACATGGTTAATGTTAGACAACTCACTAAAAAGTTGATTAAACTTCTACCAAACTTATTGGTTCATGCATCTGTCATTATTGTGGATCCATATAACTTACAATGTTGCCTATATAAATCTAGAAAGCCCCTAGGATGTTTAATTTCTGTTATTAGGCATGTATTACTAACTTCGTGATAAGTGATGAGTTTAAGGCCAAGACCGTGTGTGGAGGTAACGACGATGACTTCCCTAAATTCAGGTGTATTAACCGCGTTGAAAGAAATTCCACAGCTATAGAAAAAATTAGCCTATTTTTGAATAATTATTTTACGGTCTTCTTTCTTAAAATGTCGTTCAATTGTGGTTTATTAGGTCCGATCAACATCTTGAGATTGTCCACAAAATCAATCAATTTGTCCCCAATTACTTTGCATTTTCCTCTTTCGAGGATTCAAAGAGGGTTGGGTTGGGATGTTGGGGTCAGGCCGTGTATTCCTATATCATCTCCTAAATCTACGAAATCATATAAACATGCATTTTGATTATTTTAAATTCTACTAGTAGTTGACATGTAAGTGGTTATTTTGACTCTTAAAATGGGACTTTGCCACAAGTTCGGACGTTAGTGGCTAGTGTGTGGGCGATATGTTTTTTATGACAGGCAATTCCACCCTTAGTGACTCTACCGCATATGTAATTCACAGACTAATGATTATTTTACAGTTAAACTCAAGTAGTTGACACATTTCCATCCGGGATCATTACTTGGTCTTAAAAATAGTCATAATTTCATGAGTCATTAGCGAATTCATTCCAAGTACATAAGTCATTATCTAAGATTTTAAATTACAAAATAAAAATTAAATTACAAGAAAGAATTAGAAAGTGCGCATATGTTTTATCGAAATAAAAAACTTGGAATGCTAGAACTGGAGAATTTGGAAACCAGGGGATATTTATAGGAACGGAAGATGGGAACTTATTTATAATAAAAAAAGGACAAAAAATAACTAGCCGTTACATATGTACAAACCGCACACAATTGCGTGGGTGGTCAGTCGCTTAGGCGGATGCCTATTCGCCTACAAAAACACTGCTGCTATAGATCATGCTTACTCTCACCATGCTGCAGAGTGCAAAGGCCTTTTGTTCCACTTCAGAGTCCACCTATTACAATTCAAAGCAAGTGGAAAGATATAAATAGAAAGTTTAGGAACTAAAATGGAATTATGTTAGTAACGTTCCCCACAGAGGATTTATAGTTAACATGCAGGAAGTAAATACACTTACAACACTTTCCAGGATATTAGAAGTATATGGTGGTGCATTCTCATATACAAGACCAATGACATCAAATACCAGAACATATCCTCAGTCAATATACTACTTGTACAAGCACACATATATCTCCTTGAAAATATTAGTCATTACACTATGATTCATCATGGTTATATTGCCACCAATCGCGAAGTTCCTTGACGTGAAAAGTTACATATTAACAAAGGCCTTCGGCAGGATCAACATGAAGGGAGGTGCCTCAGCCTTGGATGTGAACTCTGAGAGGCATTAGATGCAAGCCCATCTTAACAAATGTTCAGCTGTTTAAAACCATCAGGTAGAAATGATGAGGCCTTTTAAGAAGCTACGTCGCCAAGTCTCTCAAAGAATGTCTATCCTCAAAAGTAATGCGGGCTCTTTTAAATGATCACGTCCCTATACACACCCCTGTTCACTCATTGCCTGAGCGAGATTCAGGAAAGCGCAGATATTCCCTCCGTGCACTAAAGTTCTGCAGTCGGAAGAAAGAGAATGATGAAACATCACCACAAGGCGAGTACTATTGGAGTGGATAAGCATGTTCGAAAAGAGTGTGCGACAAAGCGCCACACAGAGAGCAAAGTTCCTCTTCGAAGATGAAAAATTATACACAGCCATGAAGACATTATCGTAACATTTTTTACACAACACATGTCGGTATATAATATATGCACGTGCTAATGAAATGAATGTGTGTGTTCTGTTTCCTGTATGTCATGAATATACTATAAACCCAAGATGTTGGAGTGAAGGCAAGGATGATGCACAGTGAAAATCAAAAGACGGAACAATATTTTTACTAATTAGTTTTATTTGAAGCTTACTCAGGATTGTCTTTTAAATACCCATTATCACTAGCTGCCTTGAGAGATCTCTCGTACATCTGCTTCATCGTCTCCTGGAAAAAAGGAAGAGAAAGCACAATGCAAACTGTTAGAGGGTATCATCTCCCTGTAGCAAAGTAGAAGCAGAAAAATAAAATAAAAGAGGGAAACACAAATCTTTGCCACGTGAATAATTAGAAAAAAATGCACTAGTGGCATGTTAGTTTTTACAGTCACTAGCAGAACAGTTAAAATATTACTCACTAGCAGCAGAAATCTCCAATTAGTCCGATGGTTTGCAAGTTCTTCATAAACTAGATATATTTCTTTATTTCTAGCATCCAGCCCCATAATTATGGTTTCATGTTCAAGATGAACAATTCAGGTATTCAAGTATTCTTTTTTGGTACTATCGAATTGTTGCTGAATGACGCAGTTCAAGTCAATTTCAAGTATTACAGAAAGTGCTTTCGCAAAGACATGGCAAAGATTGATTACTGAAGAAATAAATTGTTCTGGTAGTGGATATTGTTGGTTTTCATAACCGCTGCATCTCAGACATTATTCCCAGGGTAACACTACAAATTTGCAAAGCACGGCCATGATCAGATGACTACTAATTACAAAAACTAGTACTAGGTACCTGTAATTTGCTTTCAAATTCTTCAGCAGACCAATGCATTGGGTTATAATCATGATTAAGTTCAAATTCTCCAACAACCACCTGCATTTTGCATGAGAAAGGATGTAGGGGGGAAGTTACCAGACATTGCAGAATATGGGTAATTAAATGCTATAATAGAAGCCATATACAATAAACAATGGTATATTCAGGGATACATTAGGTCAACCCTTGACATTTTACTTTAGAAGTATGCCATTGGTGAAAGTTTGTTTGAACGGTTGCCTTTGAGAATATAGTAATATACAATTTCTATAAATCACCTACATGACAAAACTACAAACATGAAGTTATATACAATGATGAGGAACGTGATGAAGATAAAAATTGAATTATGGGTTTGCCAGTGTGACTGAAAACAAGCCTGATTATAGTGTATTTATTTACCCAATGAGGTCACTCTTGAACCAAATCCCCCATGTAGTGGTGCTTGAAAATGGGGACACACCACTGCCTTAACTAGAATATCAAGCTCAGCTAGTTGTTAGATCAGGCTATGGTGACTTAGTAATATGTATAGTAGATTTTACATAAACTTCATCCATCAACTAGATGCAGCATTTTTTCCCCTCCACTAAACTCTTCGTGGGAGGTTGTTTTGCTTAAGTTAATTTTCTATAATCATCCTCATTCTGAAATGCAGATGAAATGCAGATGAAGAGAAGGGTGGTTAACAAGATCTTATGAAAGTAAATATAAGCAGGTATCATTTTTTTGTTTGTTGCACACACACAAAAGGAAAAGGAAAATAAATCAATCAATCAAATTTAGCTATGTTGTACCCCTCCAGCATTAGCAGCCTTTGCAGGGGCAACCAGAATTTTGGATTTTCTTAAAACCTCCAGTGCTTGCGGTGTACAAGGCATATTTGACCCTGGGTACATCATAAGGATGAATAAATATGAGGATGAAGATGAAAACGTGCACAAATACAGTTTGGAACTCATACCTTCTACCAGTAATTGACACCCCGAGTTAACCAACCCAAAGGCATCACCTTGATCAATTTCATTTTGTGAAGCACAAGGAAATGCTATGTCGCATGGCTCATTCCATGGTTTTGCAGACTCAAAGTACTTGGCTCCGCAATAGGATTTCAAATAATCCCTATCAAGTGTCAGCCCGAGAACTCGTCAGTAAAATACTAAAATGTTGTATAATTTTGAATAGTGGAGCACATAAAAGGAGCAATATTGAACCTCAAGCTCCTTTGCTGGACTTTAATGTCCCTAAGGAATGATAATTTGGCATAATCAAAGCCATCTTCATCCAACAGATAACCCATCGAATCTGCAAATATAATCATTACAAACATGCAAATATATCGAGAAAAATGCACTAGTTCGCCTTTTTCCAGCAAGAACTTCTCTAAAAGTTAAGTGGAAAAAAAACTAAGCAACATGAATATAAAGATAAATCAACTAAAAAAAGATAAATGCTCGAAGGCCTATCTAGATGTGGATGTAGAATCTAAAAAGTCATACAATGCTTAGCTTTCTCTACCATTTAAAAATTTGAAGACATTTTTACAATATACTAAACAAGGTTTTCATAACCGAACCGGACGTCGAACCGGCAACGTCAAAGGTTCAAAGGTTTGACCGGGGTTGGACCGAATCGAACCGGTGACGTCAGCATGACGTCATAAATAAACAAAAAATAACCATGAAAAATAAAATCAAAGTGTGAATGCGGGGGTGGCAGAGAGAGCGCACTTTACAGACGTTTTTTTTGTTTCGACACCATGTTATTGTACTCCAGATATTGATATGTTTACCCGTTTATTTACATTTGTTTTTTTTTTGAATTTGAGTAAACAGATATTCGTTTACCCAGAACTGTGGCTGAACAGGCTGGTCGAACCAGCTGGTCCGGCACGGTTTGACGCAAAAAAACGGTTTTGGCATGTTATCGGACCGGACAGGCCTTCGGTTCATGGTCGAACCAGTCCAACCGGCAGGTCCGGTTTTCTGAACAGTGATACTAAAGCCATCAGCACTTGATATTTGAATTAAACAGAGTTCTTGTGGGCTGAATTTCGCAATGACCTTTACTGACCAAACCGTGAGCAACTAAAAATCACAGTACCTGATAATGTGATGGGGATAGCACCATATGCAACAAGCTTCTCTACAACATGCATTGCTAGTTTACCAGCACCACTTACTACGCATCTGTAAATGAAAAGGACAATCAATAAATAACCTATTTCGCAGTTGCAATTTGCGGTGGCAAAAATTAATCACCACAGGCTATCATTCACATACTCAGCAAGTTGAACTCAAAAAGGACGTATGCACAACCTTTTCATCTCACCAAATTAAACACAAAAAAATATTGATGCTTAATAAGTTTGTAGTGCCATCATTGTCAAAACTTTTCCATCTCGTTGTCAACTACTTTAAAACATGATTACGTTATAATGTGTGTGACTATGTTAAGGATTCTTTGCCAAACCATTAAGGAAACATAATTGGGTTTTTTTCAAGCTTAAGAAAACTAGAACACAAAATTACGGCATTAAGCCATTAATAACAACAGCAATTAGGGCTCCTCACAAAAGTAAAGACAGCTAGGAATCTAAAAACAATATCTCGGTTTCGTAAATTTTCTAGGAAGACAAGAAACCTTAGGTCTTTGAGTTCCTTGTTCATTCCTGCAAGTATTAGACGTGAGAAGAATACCTGCAAAAAGGAAACAAGGATCTCTGAGAAAATAAAAAAGTCTAAGAAAGTAACAAAATTTATTGTAACTTCATGAAGAATGTAGCTAAAACATGTTTGGGTACCAGTCCATAACCAGTAGCTTCGGTTCGTAAGCTAGAACCAGACCAGAACTTTGGGCCTGTAAAACTTCCCTGCAAAGGTAAAACATGCAGCTAAAGCTTCAATTGAGAAAAAAGAAAAGAAAAGAATAGTCATCCTAGAAATTAAAAGACAATTTAAGGCGATGATCATATTTTTTTGTTCTAAAATTGGCATTCCATTTGTATGCAACCAAGGCGCATATAAGCAAATCCCAGGATATCTTTGAGGCTAATTTAGCATAGAATCTGATCATTTCTTACCTAAGTAACCACCAATAAGTTAAAAAATGGCAGTATCAACCTCAACTATTTGTTCAAAGCTAACCTGTTACAACGTCACTCTCTGTCACAATGTCCAAAATTACCATTGTCCACAACCCTCTTCCTGCCCCCCTCATTCACCTTGAGGGCCTTCCTAGAAATTCCATTTTTATATCTTCAAACCCCTTAGCCGATCAACTCTGTAAAATTAGATGAGATGGGGGGGGGGGGCAAGACTGATGGTTAGCCTAGTGTTGACACTGAAGCAAAAGTTTAGTTAATATGGAGATGAGATGATAATAGGATTACGTGTGGAATAGAGAACAGTAAGACAGAATATTGAAAGAGTCGCAACTTTGAAAATACACCAACAAAAATAATGGTAAAAAAGGTTAGCGGAGTAAGGGGAGTGGCAAAGGATATTAGGGTAGAAATCTAAGTCTCATCTCCTTTACCCATGCTTTTTATTCAATGTGGCTAAAAGAACCAAGGGGAATATTGTACCACTCAAGAAGAAAAATAACATGAGTTTAAAAACAAAAACATATCAACCATTAGAGAACAATCATAATACAAATCTACCTGGAAATGTCCAACAAGACGTTTATATTGACCAAAGAGGTAACCCATTTCTCTAGGACCGACTCCCATATCCTCAGAAGGAAGATCCTATTTCAAACATGAAATGAACGATAAATGTTGCATTGCAGGCTGGCCTCTTGAAACAAGCAAAATAATAGCCATCCTGTCAGTTAGCGATGATACCTGATCAGGTCCCAAATACCGATGTAACTCGTCCATAAAACTCTGACAGAAACGCATTACCTAGCAACCACAGGAACAAACACAAAATTTACAGCAAAGAATACACACGTCAAAAGTGTTCTGTTGATTGAAAAAATGCAATACCTCACTTTCACTTTTACCCTTTGGATCAAAATCACTTCCTCCTGCAGCACCACCAAGTTTATATGGAGATAAAGCATTTTTCAGTGTCTGAAGTCAAAAAAGTCTAATTAACAATCTCCTAAAGAAATTCATCTAATCATTGATTCTTTATACTTCATCATTATTCGTTACCATGAAATAATTGATGAGATAGTGAATCATGGAAAGGGGTTGCAACAGTTAGAAGTAAGAAATATCAACTTATATGACAACAAAGAATTTCTAGTTTGACAGTGATTACTAATTCAATGAGATATATGACCTTTAAAAATTCTTTGTTGGGTAAAATGGTTTACCAAACATAAAGAAAATGATTTAGGGATGAACTACATGTTGCATGGAAAGAAATGGGAGATGTCAAACATAGATGCAAAAAACAACCTGCTCAAAACCTAGAAATTTGGCAATACTTAAGTTCATGGATGGATGAAAACGGAGGCCTCCTCTACATGGTCCAAGAGCTTGACTAAATTGCACACGGAAGCCTCTGTTTACATGTGTCTCTCCCTTGTCATCGACCCATGGCACTCTGAAGACAATAACTCGCTCTGGTTCTATCAAACGCTCTAAAATGTGAACATACCTGATGAACAAGTTCATGTATAACAGACAATTTTGAGTAAATAAAAAGTGATTCTCCCTCTGCAGAGAAGAATGATGACTTACTGAGGATTCTTTAGTAAGATTGTTTCCAGTGATTGAACCACCTCTTGGACTGATTGTACAAATTCGTACTCATGAGGATCCCTTCTTAGCACAGCTTGAACAACCGAAGCGGCAGTCTTTGACATCAAATCTTAAACATATTCAAATGACAGTAAAACTTATAACTCATGCGGGGTGTCGAAAGTGGAAAAGTTAGCTAGCATTGACAGAGAAACAACAAAAGCAAAAACTTTAAACCCAGACTAGTCAGGGAGGCAACTTATTGTGGTAGCATCTGGCAAAATTATGATTGCCTTTCAAGGGGGAAAAAGGATAACTAGGTCTAGGAGGGTATTATTGGTGTGCTACCCAAGAAAGAATATTAAGTATCACATGTAATTTTTTTGTGATTTAGCTGATAAAAACTGAGTGGAAGAGAGATTATGCATTAACTTCCACATGAATAAGAGATTGAACTTTTTGCCTATTCTTTTTATTGTTTTTAACAGTGGATAAACAGGATAGTTGTTTACTTGGCAAGCAAAAATACAACATAGGCATGCCATGTACCTTGTCTCCATCATCTTCAAACATCAGTCACAAATAACTATTCTGATGAAAAGATCTTTAATTGAACTAATCAGGAAATTGTCAACTTTGTATTCCAATAGACTTCTGATAAAAAATAAAAGTTTACTAATAGAGACTGTAATAGCATAATTATCATGAGGCGTGATATTAAGAAAAGGCAGATTTAGGAGGATAAATGTCTCGAATAGAAGATGTCTGTTAAGGGATTTTTTTCCATTGCCGAGAGCCCGAGATTGTATAAGAGTATGCCTATGCGGTGCCACAACAAAATGTGGTAACATAAGAAAACCACTAACCTTTTACAAAGATAGGTCTCTCAGCGATGGGTAGATTTTTGTCTTTTGAAGCAGCTTGGAGACGAAGAGCCTCCTTATGAAGCAAGCTATTGTTATGTTCTTCCAACGCACTCATCTGCATGTTCCTACTTCCTTCATTCCCATAAGGATTTCTTCTATGTTTCCTTCCGTACTCTTTACAAACCGAACAAAAAATTCTTGTAGTGCCTTCGTTTACATCAACATACGCCCATTTATACGTCTCTGCCCACTCCTCCCTCCATTTCTTCACAACCTTTCTTTTCCTCTTAGTTTGCGGTAGCTTTGTTGCATCAGCCTGCTCATCATTAGGATTCTGAGAAGCCAAAAGAATTTGTTTTTGGTCCTCCTGCTCTTCAGTCGACGCATTTTCCTGAGGAAGAATGCCCACCAAGGCTGTGTTCGAAAAAGAAGGCTCGTCGTCTCCAGGTCCAATTTCCAAGTCAATTTCTGCCCCGAGATCTCTAACCACAATGTGATGACGTTGTGCTTGCCGAAGAAGAGTGATCTCATCCATCGTATCCGATGTCAACATTCGGTCCAAATCAACACTCAACCGACTACTTCCAGTTCTTCAAATCAAAAACTAAACTCTTCCTGTAGTCCCTGTAACTACACTATGGTACACAAGTCTGAAAATACAAATACACCATAATTACGATATACAACTACACAAGTCTCCTCTAACAATGCAATCCAACAAAAACTTCTAATTTTAATCTCTATTGTAGAAAATTAGCTTCTGAGGTCAATTTCCTCCAACACCCACTAAATTCCTCACCCTTTCTTCTCCCGCCGCAAAACACGAAAACTCAAATGGCGGAGTTAAACTAAAAGCTAAATCCCAGTAATTTCTCCGCCTCGTCCGTGCCCAATCCATCACTCCTTCTGCCCCCTACACCTCTCCGTCCCTAAAACCCTAAATTCCCCTTTCTCACCGGAACGGAAGACCCGATTTGGGTACGAAAACATCAGAAAGGCGGGATTTTGACGGCGACCCACGAAAGGAAACGCCGAAATCCACCGAAGGGCGTCCAATTGGGAGAATTGGCGACCGAAATCGGCTCTATCGTCGCACTTATCCTCCGACGAGGTCTTTTTTTTTTTGGGTAAAAATGGTGTGAAGAGTGGAGTTGAATTTGGGAGTCTCAACTTCGTCGCTGTCGAATGTCCCCAAGTGCGACGGCTGGGCTTCTTTTGCTTTTAACCGTTGGATTTGATCAGATGGACGCTTGGGATTTAGTGGACGGTACCTGACGAACCCAGAGCAAAGTTGAAGGGTCAAATGGACACCGTTTGGGGTTTTCACTTACACCCCCTTGGGGAACATTGTAATTATGTATGGACCCTCGTTTTATGTAAATATCTTTCAATCTGTCATAGATTAAAATTTGACTTAAATTATCAACCTTTTTATCCATCTAAAAGACAACTTAACATCCCTCCCCAATACATATGGTTCTTAGAGCAAGTTAGAGGAAATTTTGTGAGTGTTTTTCAATTAAACCCTTAGAATTACTAGAAAGTATTAAAAGATGAATTTTCTTTCTGAAAGTGTTCACAATGAAAATTTTATGTGCAAGCATTAATATGATTCCTTAAAATTAGGGGTTACTATTCGTCGCCGGAAAACTACTTAAATCGCCCTAAAAATTACATTTTTGCCCTTAACAAATCAATTAATACTCATTTCGTCCCGTGTCTTTAAACAAAGTGTTTGATTCCGTTTTACTCACATTTCTAGTACCAACACCACGAAAATGTCTGGCGAAGCACATGGATCTGGCGAGGTAACGGGGCGAATTTTCCCCCCCTCGGGCGTCTGGCTAAGATGCATCCACCTAGGTTGAGGCGTCTGGATACGACGCCTCCACCAATGTGGAGGCATCTTATCGAGGTGCCTCCACTAACATGAAGGCGTCTGGCTACGCCCGTTTTTTTAGTTTTTTTTTAATTTTCTGTTAAATTAATTTTTTTCAGGTTCCGCTGCAAGATTTCGATGGTGATGGAGTAGATTACAGTAAGCTTTTTGATAGTAAAGAAATATTTACAACAATCGAAGAAGCTTGTAAATTGGCGAAACAAGTTGCAATAATAGCTGAATTTTTTTGGTTATATCATCATACAAACCAAAATCAGATAACCGGAAGGATTGTTACCTGAGATGTGATCGCAGACGTGAAATGAGTTCTCGTGATACGAGTATTGGACTGCGAAAGAATACAAAAAAAAGTTGCGGTTATCGTTTTTTGGTAAAAGTGGTGGAGCGACGGGATCGTGATGGATGAATCGTTGTTTCTAGTAGCACATATGGGCAGCACAACCACACACTTGCAGTTTATTCAGAGGGTCACTGACAGGTCAGCAGACTTAGTGATGAGGTCAAGCAAATTGTTCGTGATATGACAGAGACACAAGCAAGACCATGTAATCAATAAAGGATCTAATAAACTAATTTAATTCATTATTAACATAATATTCAATTTATTTTAAATTTATCACAATTTAAATAAATTTAAAAAAAAATAGGACATCTGCGGGAGACGCCCCAACGTTGAGGGAGGCGTCTGCCGGAGCTGCCTCCCCTACGTGGGAGGGGCTCCCGCAGACGCCTTGCCCTATGTTCGGGCATCCGCGAGAGACGTCCCACCCAAAAAAAATTATTTAAAATAAACAAGGGAAATTACTAGATTTGAGTAATCCGGGGCGTCTGCTAGTTCTTTTCTTGACATTCGAGACATTGTATCTGGTGAATAGAAGAGTAATATGAAGAGAAAGTGGTGTTAGAAAAGTAAAATGAAGAGATATAAGTAGAAATGGTAGAAGAGCAAAATAGTAATCTGTACGGACGATTTAAGTAGTTTTACGGCGACGAACAGTTCAATAAAATTATGTACATATATTTTAGTAATTTAAGTAAGATTACTTTACATTGATATTGATCATTATATTATTGAATTATTGTGTGAAATATATCAATTTTATTATCATTGTTTGAGATATACCAATTCTATAGTCATTGTTTGAGAACTTTCAAAACTAAAGTATCACATATTATAAAACCACACCGTGCAATGTTTGTGTTTCCCTCTAGTTAGGAAGCATATAAGAAGAAAAGATAACACATATCACTTGTTCCACCAGCAAACACATGCATAATAAAGGTACAAATGTTTTCACTTCTTCTTAATCTGGCATTTTTTTTCCACTTGTTCAAGCACAATCACGATAAGACCGTTTATTCTGAGAATCTACACATTTATATCCATTAAAATAGCAAGATGCATTAAATCAAACCAATTTCGGAAAATTTGAAACGTTCCAGGCGATTAGTTGCTTGTTTTGGCAGGATTACAGGTTCATCTCTGCCAAAAGCCCACACCTTTTCCCTCTCACAATCTCAAATTCTAGTGGAAGAACAGAGAGTTCCACTTCCTCTCCCACTCCCTCCACATCCAAATCCACCCATCCACGGGGGGCAGAGATTGGTGGGAAGAAAGGTGATTTTTTTTTCTTTCTTCCTTTTCCGGTGGAAAAACATCAACCTTTTGATCCATTTATTGACCACTTTACCCGTGTTTGCTTTCTGATCCTCACGACCAGTTTTCAACCCAAAGTTGAGATTTTGATCATATCCAAATTCGTTTGGCGTCCTTTTAATCCAATTGTGTGCCCATTTTAGTGGTTTGTCGCTGGGTTTCATGGCGAAGAAGGCCGGGACGATGCTGCCAGTGGCGGATCCTGTTAGGAACGGTGATGAGAGCTTGTTCAAGGGATCGGCAATGACGAAGATGGGCGCAATTGCTGCTGTTTCTTACATGACTTGTGCAGGTTTTGGAATTCTACTTATACAAACAATTGCTTCATTTTACTTGTTTAATGGTGCGTTTGTCATACTTTTATGTTCACTGAATCCCACTCTATCATGATAAGACTTTCCGTGTATATCTTTCGTTTGACTTGATATCGGTTGTTGATGGTCTTTAATTTTATGATTGGTGTTCTGGTTTGAAGATTATTGGATTTTACTCTTTGCAGTATCAGTGTGTTTTCTTACTTCATGGCCGTATGGGCTTCTGCCATGTTGAGAATCAGAGGTTCCCTATTATATGAATTTTAGTCTTCAAGGATATTTCAAATCCATTAGCCCCAAACGGTTTATTGCAGATCAATTTTACTTAAAGGAGCAGCTCCCATCTAAAATTCTTTTGATCCACGGAAGAGAATAATATATGGGTGTAATTAGGAGCTTCACGTGTATTGTTCAATTTGATAATGGAACCATGCTTTATAATGTATAGGAAGCTCACGGTCACGATATCCTTGACTAGTGCATTTATGATTTGCTTTCTAAGATCACTTTCTTTATGGATCTTTTATAGCGGCAATTGTGATTCTCACTTCTACCTAATATGGTCCATACATAGATATAAGGGTAATCGGTGGAGACTGTTTGTGCTGCACTGTATGCTTCTGGCAACGACAAATGACCTCTTTCCACTGTCATGAATGCTTGAAACATCAACTTGTTGGTAAATGCTAGTCACTAGAGGAAGTCTAAGTGATCCAAAGGTAAATATTCTAGTGACCCATAGGTAAAAATTCTAGTGCATATTAGGTATAAGAAATATAATGCAATGAAAAATAGAAGTAACTTGGATTGTGTTGTACTGCCATACTGGCTCCTATCATTAGTTTGCTGTGATCAATGGACCTGTCACACATGATGCGGTAAACACACAATGATCTTCACGTCATGGCTCATCTAGTTTGCTTTTCCAATTAAATATTTGATGTTAACACGCAACAAACCTTTTAAGGATCCCACCAGGGAGTAGTAGCTTCAAAGAAAATACAATGTGATTGGTGTGTTTATTTAAGATCCCACTAGGGACTAGGGAGTGGTGGTTAATTAGCAATATGGTGTAATTATATTGTTCACCATGTTTTTGACAAGTCAAAAGAAAATGACCTGTATCGTTATTAGGATCACCAAGTAAAAACCAACAAGTGTGTAGTGAGTTACTGACGTACTGTGTTCTGAATCTTTTGATCAACTTTTCTTCTTTGCTTACTTTCATTAATGGTTGTGCAATTTAAATGTATCCATTCATTTTATAAATTACAATATTCAATCAGAACCACTCTGATTTACTTAAAGGTGAATTCATTAGTTAGAAACATACATGCCAGGTTAATTGGATATAAATGTATATACCGGATTGATTAGATATGAACGTACATGCCAGGTTAATTGGATATAAATGTATATACCGGATTGATTAGATATGAACGTACATACCAGGTTAATTGGATGTAAGTATATAGTTCTTTGCAGGTAACATCTAATTGGTGTCTTCTTGTCTAAGTTGTGGCTCTCCCATTTCTGCAGTTCTTTTGGTGATGTTTAACAAAGCTGCTCTTTCTTCATATAATTTCCCATGTGCTAATGTCATTACTTTATTCCAGGTACTCTCCTTCCCTTATGTAATCTTCAATTGTAGTAAACTTCTCAAAAATGCATGTTCTGTGCTTAGACCTTTACTATTTATTTTCCAATAATATGTATTTGAAATAATTTCATGACACCCACATGTTAGCCGAAAGGATTGATTTGTGTAGAAGACGTGAATTTTCTTTCTTCCCTGGTCCAGCTTCACTTATAATTGTCCAAACTTGTATGACTTCGAACTATTTTGAGAATATTGCTTTATTCTGTCTGGATTATGTGGAAAGGTTCTTTTTCATGAATTTCAAATTGTTAGCCAGTAACTTAATTAAGTTTTATATTCTAATTTGTAACTACTTGCACTTATATGGGAAAAAGTCTGGTGCACATTTCTATACAATAACTAAGATAGTATTTCCCCAATTTTGCAAATTCAGAATGCTTTACCAACTTTATGATAGTTGACGTTAGTGATTTTAATTTTTTTGAACCTTTCTATGGTAGATGATTTGCTCTTCTTCAGTACTCTTCGCACTGAGGCGTTTTGAGATCATTTCTTTCTCAACTATGGAGACATGGAATACATCAGATGGCTTCTCCAAAGGTCTTGTACCACTTGGGACATTGCTCGAGACAGTCCCCCTTTCTTTCACATATCTACTATATATGGTATTCTTCTGTTTTTGTTTATATGAACTTAAGTTTGCAAATGGCTATTTGAGTTGTTAGTAATAAAATTCTCTCTCTCGCAAAGCTTGCCTCAATGGAGTCCGTTCGTGGAGTTAATGTTCCAATGTACACTACCCTTAGACGGACTACTGTGGTATTTACAATGATAGTGGAATATCTTCTAGTTGGGCAGATATATACGTCTCGTGTTATGGGAAGGTAACCATCAGCCTTAGCTGATGTTCATGCCTTAATATGATCTGCTTCCAGTTACTACTCTTTCTTTTTAAGAATTTAGAATATCTTTTCAAGTTCTTTTGCAATTCTGTCATCTTTTTTCTGAGCATATATTCAAAAATGACAATCAAAGGCTTCTTTAGTGTGGCGTTGATTGTGGTTGGAGCATTTGTTGCTGGTGCTCGGGATTTATCATATGATTCCTATGGTTATGCCATTGTTTTGATAGCAAATGTTGCCACTGCAATATACCTTGCAACAATAGCTCGCATTGGTAAGACTTTTTCTTCTTCTTCTTCTTTCAGATAGCTTTATGTGCAATTTAAATGCTATTCCGCTTCTTTGGCAGTTTTTTTCTTCATTGTTGTGGCCTCATGTCTTTATCTTCTTTGCTGTTTTAGGGATGTCCAGTGGTCTCAATAGCTTTGGTTTAATGTGGTGCAATGGTAGGATCACCTTGATCTATAAGACTATAACCATCTAATTGCTAACTTGTCGTGGCACCTCCTATATTTTACACTTTAGAACAATTATGACAACAATTATGTTATGAAATATGGTTATTGCTCTTGTCGCAGGAATGATATGTGGACCTGTTTTGTTGTTTTGGACATATGTCCAGGGTGACTTGGAGAAGACCCTGAGCTTTCCATATCTGTATACTCCTGGCTTTATGGTATCAACTAAACTCAACTCCTTTGTAGCTTTTCAGTTTTGTTGCCGATAGTTGCAAAGAAAGCAATATACTTATTGTTTACCCTGAACCTGGCAGTGAGAAGATGAACTGATTAACGTCTTCCATTTTCAATTTCGTACAGGCAGTGATGTTCCTTTCGTGTGCAATGGCATTTCTACTAAATTATTGCATATTCCTAAACACAACTTTGAATTCGGCAGTCACGCAGACGATGTGTGGAAATCTGAAGGTATTGCCTACACCTATCTGTTGACAATTGCTCCTACCATTTACTTTCTTCATGCAGTGTTGACTTGTGATTTCTTGAATTCCAATGTTTTGCTACTTTAGGATATCTTCACTGTCGGGTTTGGCTGGATAGTATTCGGGGGACTCCCTTTCGACTTGGTTAGTGAGAAACATGACTCCATATTTATCCCTTCTTTCGTAACATAAAAAGTTTGTTATCTTTTCTTTACAGTTAAACGTCATCGGTCAAGGACTTGGCTTTGCTGGCTCAGGTTTATATGCATACTGTAAAATCAAAGGGAAGTAGTAACTACATTTCCAAAGCTCTTAGCCTTAACATTCGGAGAGTAAATCATTATATACAACTGCCAATCATTCAGAACCACCCTCTAAAGTTAATTCGAAGCAAGTAGATCATCATGTGGAGCTGCCTCACAAGCACAATCTTTCAGAATTTTGTCAAGCATTATTTATAGCCTACATTAAGAAGATAAGACTAGTTTTTTGTGGTGCATATTTTCTGGTCAAATTTTGCAATGGTAATCTATTCATTAATTATCAATGTATGGATTTTCTTCTTCCAAGCCTTGTGTATGAGCCAAGTTAACCTTGTAAATTAATTAACAATTCTCGATGAGTACAGTTTCAAGCCTTATTATATACTAATTAGCCTATGAAAGCTTATTTTTGCCACATTGTTTTGTTATACTTCAGGGTTTATGACCTTGTCATAAATTTCAGTTTAGGCAAATTAATGTTATTAATAATCTTTGGATTGTATCTTTAGTTTTATTTCGATTATTTACTCAAAATAGAGTGATGTATACTTTATACACATATTGCGTAATATGTATAACAAAAAATATTGTCTTAATCAATGAAATCCCTTAGCTTTTTTATGGACTTTATTTTCAAAATGTATATTATTTTAAAATATTTTCGCTTATTCTCCCTGTATTATCGTTTGTATATGATTCTTCTAATGGACTATTAAATGTCTTAATTACTTTTTTGTCATTTACATTACATTTAATATTTATTCATTCCGCTCTGTCTCTTCAACTAAAGTTTTTGTCTAAATTTTCCTCATTTTACAAGTACTAACACCAAGGAAATGTTTGATGAACCATATGAATCAGGCGAATTTAAAAATAAAAAAATAAATTTGGGTAGGACGTCTCGCTCAGACAACCCTTCAAAAAAGAATTTAAAATTATACGGTGTGTTATCCCAAATTATTTCAGGTCCCGTTGCAAAATTTCGGTAGTGACGAAGTGAATTATAGTGAGTTTTTTTGTAATTAAGGAAAAATGATCATTCTCCAATGTAGGACTAAGGATAATTGATCAAGAAGGTGGCCAATTTTCGCATAATCTCATGTATGACTGTCAACTTTGGCTCGGCTCGATAGCTCGACTCGAACTCGACTCGAAAAATGCTCGACTCTAATTTAACTTGAAAATGAAGGATCTTGATGAAAAACCAAAAAATCTTTAAACTTGGTTCGGTAAATGAGCCGCTCGAACTCGAACAAAATTGATGATCGGCTCGATAGCTCGTTCGAATTTTTTATTGCTCAATTCATTAAAAAAATTGTATTTGTTAATAACATAAGATAATACTTATGACTCGAAATTTCGCTCGACTCCGCTCGTTTACACTCCTAATCTCACGTATCACACATCAATTTATGTAGTTTAGTCCCACATTAGAGAATGATATTTTGTTGGTTGGGTTAAAGTACTTCACCACTCTTTTAGTTCTAAACGAGAGTTGTGTACCACACTACAATAAACAAGTGAGATATATATTTAATGGTCAAAAGATTTAATGGTCAAAAAATATATATATTTTATTGCTCAATTCATTAAAAAAATTTGTTAATAATATAATACTTATGACTCGAAATTTCGCTCGACTCCGCTCGTTTACACCCCCAATCTCACGTATCACACTACAATAAACGAGAGTTGTGTACCACTCTGGATAAGACGCCATCGTCATGGAGGAGGCATCTGAGCCCGACACCCCGCCTAAATATTTATTATTTATTTTTAAATTCGCCTGATTCAGATGGTTCGTCAGACATTTTCTTGGTGTTGGTACTCGTAAAGTGAGAAAAACTTAGACAAAAACTCTAGTTTAAGAAACGAGACGAAGTATCAAGTATGTATTAAATGGAATGTAAATGACAAAAAAGTAATTAGGATAGACAATTTTAGTAAAATTCGGACGACATTTAACAATTCCCTTCTTCTATGGTTTCCCGTAAATAACTAGCAATTTTTCAAATTCACATTATTTGTCCCAATATTTTAAGAAAATCCTAACATTTATTTGTCCATTTTTCTTCAGTCGTTCGTCCTTAAGAAAAGGAAAATGATTTTTCATGGCCCTATAATCCTATCATTAGTCCGTAATTTTTTTATATAATAATAAAAATAAAAAAATTTCGAAATTTAGGAAAAAAAAATTTTTTTTTCCAAAAGTACTCCGATCGCGGGTGTAACCCGCGATCCGTGGAGGCACGGATCGCGGGTGTGACCCGCGATCCGTGCTCCACGGATCGCGGGTCACACCTGCGATCCGTGGAGCACGGATCGCGGGTCACACCCGCGATCCGTGTTCCCGCCAAAAAAATTTTTTTTTTTTTTGATTTTCGGTTTTTTTTTTGTTTTTTTGTTTTTTTTATTTTTTATTATAATTATTTGTAATCTTTTTTTAAATCTTTTTTTTTCAAAATAAGTTTTCTAATTTATATTATTTTTCTAAATTTTTCAAAATTATTTTTAATTTTTCCAATAATCTACCTCCAAATCACGTCGATAACCCGGCGTATTGAAATGTTAGGGTATTTTATACAATATAAAAACAAAATTTCTTAGTCAGAATAATAAATTATTTACAACTGAAAATTAAACAAACCATAAAACTAATTAAAACAAAAAATTGGTAACGTTGTCAAAAATTCGTAGGGTGTACACACATTACAAACATTTTGGAGGTCGATACAGCAAAAAATTAAAAACACAATTAAAAAATTTAAAAAATTAATAACAATTACAAAACATATTTTGAAAGCAAATATGATAAAAAACATAGTTAAAACGATTTTAAAAAAATCAAAACATCAAAACACTACGACTAAAATCCGGGACTTTTTTTATTTTCTTTTATTGTTTTTGTTTTTTTCGGTTTTCTGTTTTAGTTTTTTTTCTTCTGTTTTTTTTTTAATTATTTGTAATCTTTTTTGAAATCTTTTTTTTTTCAAAATATGTTTTCTAATTTATATTATTTATTAAAAAATTTTAATTTTGTTTTTAATTTTTTCAAGAAACGACCTCCAAATCACGTCGATAACTCGGTGTGTATTGAATTGTTAGGGTATTTTATACAATATAAAAACAAAAAATTCTTAGTTAAAATAATAAATTATTTACAACTGAATATTAAACAAACCATAAAACTAATTAAAACAAAAAATTGGTAACGTTGTCAAAAATTCGTAGGGTGTACACACATTACAAACATTTTGGAGGTCGATACAGCAAAAAATTAAAAACACAATTAAAATTTTTTAAAAATTAATAACAATTACAAAACTTATTTTCAAATATATATATATATAAAACATAGTTAAAATGATTTGTAAAAAAACAAAACATAAAAACAAACAGAAAACCGAAAAAAACAAAAACAATAAAAGAAAATAAAAAAAGTCCCGGATTTTAGTTGTTTTGATGTTTTGATTTTTTTAAAATCGTTTTAACTATGTTTTTTATCATATTTGCTTTCAAAATATGTTTTGTAATTGTTATTAATTTTTTAAATTTTTTAATTGTGTTTTTAATTTTTTGCTGTATCGACCTCCAAAATGTTTGTAATGTGTGTACACCCTACGAATTTTTGACAACGTTACCAATTTTTTGTTTTAATTAGTTTTATGGTTTGTTTAATATTCAGTTGTAAATAATTTATTATTCTGACTAAGAAATTTTGTTTTTATATTGTATAAAATACCCTAACATTTCAATACGCCGGGTTATCGACGTGATTTGGAGGTAGATTATTGGAAAAATTAAAAATAATTTTGAAAAATTTAGAAAAATAATATAAATTAGAAAACTTATTTTGAAAAAAAAAGATTTAAAAAAGATTACAAATAATTATAATAAAAAATAAAAACAGAAAAAAAAAACAAAAAAAAAACCGAAAATCAAAAAAAAAAAAAAAAAATTTTGGCGGGAACACGGATCGCGGGTGTGACCCGCGATCCGTGCTCCACGGATCGCAGGTGTGACCCGCGATCCGTGGAGCACGGATCGCGGGTCACACCCGCGATCCGTGCCTCCACGGATCGCGGGTTACACCCGCGATCGGAGTACTTTTGGAAAAAAAAATTTTTTTTTCCTAAATTTCGAAATTTTTTTATTTTTATTATTATATAAAAAAATTACGGTCATTAGTTTTCCTAGAAAAATGATTTGTCATGGTAATATTTAACATGCCTGATGGGCTGGGCTTCCACCAACCATTAATGACCCGTCAAAGATACTGGACCAAGGCTGACCTTGTTTACAGGTCAACTCTCGAGTAAATAACACGAGAGAGGGAATTTTACATCAATAATCTCTATTTTAAGCAATTGATGATACACAGGTTTTCAAAGATATTCAAGTAATCTACATTAAGCAATTGTCCGAAAATATACCTGGAATGGTTCACTGAAGATGATGTCATACACCCAAGGATCAAATACTAAACTCACACTACTACAGAAAAGAGAATATACGTCGGATGTACGGGGCTATATACGTCGAATATAAGCACTCCCCTATCCGACGTCTATGTGTGCGTCGTCTATACATAGACGTCGGCTATACGATAGCCGACGTCTATCCATAAAGAATATACGTCGACTATACTTAAAAGACGACGTTTATTTGTTAACGCCTAGACGTCGGTCTATACAACACCCGACGTCTATTCTTTAGGGATAGACGTCGGTGCTGTAACAGACGACGTATATTCTTTAGGGATAGACGTCGGTGAACTAACATGCGACGTTCATTCCTAATGATTATACGTCAGATTCAAACTAAAGCCGGCGTCTATTCCTTTCTTAAGAGGAATAGACGTCGGCTAATACAAACAACCGTCGTCTATTCCTAAACCTGGACCAAAAAAACAGCATCCTGCAAACTTGTTTTTAGTCATCGTATTCGTGTACATACAACTGCACCAAATTCGTTCACCTATAATTTTGTTCACAAATACTCACAATTTCATCCACATATACATACAAGCACAAACAAACAAGCATACATGCACAAACACAAACACAAACATTCAACCATACATGCACAAACATACAAAGCATACACAATTGACATTCAACACACTTGCAATTAATTCATTCTAAAATTAAGGTGATTATATTAAGGCATAAAGTGTAAGTTTGTAATACAATGCGATTATATTAGTGGCCGCTATGAGTCTATGGAGAATGTGTCACAAAAAACTTTTGGACATTTGGCATGTTTCTATATTAATTGATGAGGTGATACTAGTGGAAGTAAATGTGATGCTATGTCGAGAAGACAAGGTGTTTATGCAAATCTTCTTTTAAAACTTAAATAAAAGGTAGAAATCCAAGACCATTTTCTGTTTGAGTTCATGACGTACTCATGACTTCGGTTTGCTTAGAATGTGAAAAAAACCCCGGATGGATCCCGAACCTAAATTGTCGTTCACAAATCACAAATTCGGGCAAATATATAAACACTACACGTCCAAGTCTCTCTGACCACACACTCTCTCTCTCTATCTAAACTCATATATTCTCGGCTGTTTTAGATAATACATTCTTGTTTCTTCCTCTAATTTCAACTGCTCTCCTCAATTCATCTTGTTCCAAGTAAGTATTCTTTCCACTTCTTGTTTTTGAATGTAATTTTGTTTTGAAGAAAACTGCTTTAGATCATATCGGGATTGTAACCAAAACATTCCTGCCTCCCCATTTTCAAATCTTGAAGCAAAAGACAACCATTCTTTTCCTTTTGCTTTCAATATCCTCAAATCTAAACAAGGATATTGATTAGTGATCTTAAACCAGAATTGGTAAAGGAAATGGCTCCCCGTTCTTTACTTAACCCCATGTTTCTGGAACAAATCTGTCATGGCTTGAAGCTTCCAGATAGTACCGCACGTCCATCAAAGGTACGTAGGATTACATGCACCAATTTCTTTCATTGTTACGTAAGGTTATTGATTTCCAGTAGTTTTTTTAAGTTATAAGTAGTTCTGGGTAGGATCCTAAACTTCTTATTGCACTCTATTAGGTTATAATTAGATCAAATCTTGCAGTTATACAGATTGATGTACTCTAACGATGGTGACGTAATTATTGCATTGACCCAAGACGGCCACAAGATATGGAAATGGCGCGAGGATGAGATGGGCCAGATAGTCCAGGTACGTGCATGCATACATGGGAAATAATTATCGACCGGTCGAACCAAATGGGACCATATATACACATACTCATAACTCTCGAATGGTTCTTGATTCTTGTAAAAGGAGCTAAATATTTTGTCTGTTAATTTCATTTATCTATAATTTACACCTAATTAAATATGTTACATCATCTCTCTATCTTGAATATTTAGGCCAGTATTCGCATTCCACCATTGTTCTTCAACGGGCCGGCCACCCCAGTGAACCCACGTTCGGCTGTCAAGCTGTTAGCAATGACAAGCAATGATTCACATATTTTTACCAGTTCAACAGGCTTATTGACGTTGTTTAAGTACCCCAGCTTTGAGGTAATAAACCATTCTTCTTTGAATATTTAACTAAACCTTCTGCTTTACCTTAACATTCCAATAGTAGTCTTCGATACAAACTATTAACATTTCATCTCTCCGATTTCTCATAGTTATATATGTTTAGAAAATAAGATACAACATGAATGTGGTTTTACATATATTACATCTATTTTGTTACTACATATGAATCATGCAACTCTAAATTTGAAGTAGTTATGTGATACATGTCATTCTTCAAACTTCAAAGATATAAAATTTAGTGACTTGGGGGTTGTTAGTGTGCAGAAGAAAGTTCCGGAAAATGATTTCTGGAATCAACCGGAAAACAGAAGAAATAAAGTCGAACGGAAAATAATTTTTCTTTGACTAAATTTTGTTGTTTGTGCATGTTTGAACAAATGAGTTCGAATGAGTTTGGATACCAAAAACGGGCGACCGAATTAATTTTGGTCGACCGAATGAGAATTCCAGTGATTTCTCTGAGCGAACGTTAATGGTCATTCCAGTTAGGAATTTCGGTGGACTGAAATGTGTTCGGTCGTCCGTTAAAATCATTTTGGCAAACCAAAAGATTGACGGTCAATCAAAAAAATACGGTTTTCGTTGCTTTTCGACGTCAAACGTTGAGAAAACTCAAAGAAAATTTTAAACTTACCATGGAATCCGAAGGAATCCGAGACATGGATACCTCATAGTGCACAAACAACCTCATTTTCAGAGTCAATTGGAATTTGATTTCCTTTCACTCGGATTCCCCGGATTCCGGGTGCACTAACCCCCACTTGGCTATATATGAATTGGTATTGATTAGAAAACGTTGGTTAATTTGATTTTTATTCTTTTTCTGGAAGAGAAGCTTGTGCGATCGGTTTCAGTGGCCGGATCCACCGTGACTGCCATAGCATTTAATCCTACCGATGACGCCAATTTTGCCATAGGGACGGACGACTCGTGCGTTATGCACTACAGCTTCAACTCCAATGCAAAGGTTATATTCTTAAAAGTTTCTTTGATTTGTTTGTTGTAGTAACTAATCGGACATCCAAGAATAGTAAGTGGACCAATATTAATTTCGATTGATATTATTCAAATCTCTCAGCAAAGCTTTAGTTTAGACATGATGTCGAAGTGTATGGGAAAGAAAGTAACAGATATTGCCTTTTCCAAGGGCGCCCTAGGATTGTCATTGCTTGTGGCCGTAACATCAGACCACAAGGTCCGTATTAATATGTCTTTGTAAATTATTTTAAGCATCTTAATTACGTAACATATATATTAATTACCACAACTGGATTGTAGTTTGGAGTGTGGAAGTATTCGGCAGGGTCCACTCTTGTGTGGAAATTGGTTACTAGGAAAGCACGAAACCTACATGCTCCACTGAATCCCTGGGAAGAAGACATAAGACTCCACTTCAAGATCGGCACGACGTGTTTTCTCGCTGTTGTTTCGATGCGGGTGGTGCTTTTTGAAGCCCGAACATTGACTCCAATCAAACAGGTATGATTAAGTTTTATCAGAATTAAGGTGCCAACGTTTATAGATGCTAATTTTGTACATACGGCTGCATGGCAGTGGTCATGTGGACGAGAGAATGGTCGAATCACAGCCGCGGCATATACGTGTGACGGCAAGTTTATTTTCGTGACTTGTATGGATGGAAGTCTGATCGTGTTCGATTCCTTGTCTCTTCATCAGAGGACAAAGATTGCTTTGGCATTGCCTACTACAATAGGGTATTCGATCGATTAAGTTAATTTGTTTTACTTAATTTGTTTTTGTGTGTGGTTTTAGTAGTGTTTTTTATTACAAATGCTCCAGGTACGCACCACCTTATCCGGTTATCCTGGCCATGCATCCAAAGTTTATTAGCCGGCTCGCCTTGGGGTTGAGTAATGGTGTGGCCTTGATGTTGGATACCAGAACAACACTACACTACACTGGATGATGTTACAGAACCAACAGGAGTTTAGATATGTTAATTAGTTATACTTATGTAGTACTGCACCTAAAATATAGATATGTAGGAGTTTTATTTGTGTGGGGAGTTGAAGTTTGATATGAGATCTGTTTAGGGCATCACCTCTTGGCATCTGTACATGAAGGTTTGAACTCAATCGGAGGAATCCACTTTTCTGTATGTAGTGCTACAATATACTGAGCAATGAGCATTAATCACTTTGTGAGAGTCCAGCGAATTTTATATATTTTTTCCTATTTGTATGGATTTAGTATGATATGTCCAAAGAAGTCTAATATGTCAAAGAATATTAATATTAATGAATTAAAAAAGACTTAATATGATCTCTAAGTATGGAAAGGAAGAAAAAAAAACTCTCACTCTCATATGGGGAAGTCAACTGTAAATGAATGCTTAATATTTGAATTTCAATTTTTTCCTCAAAATAAAGATCCACATATGTATTTGTATCCAAATTCACTTCTAAATATTCCAGGACTCTGGAGAAATTATGCATGATCTATGTACTGACATACGTTCAACAAATGAAAATCCACATTGTGACATCCATACCTGTCGTCAAATTTGTATCAACTGTGTGAGAACCCAAACCTAGGTTAGAGGGGCTAATGGAGATTAGAGGAGGATTAGGGCTGACTTTGCATGGGAAGTTGGGTTTGCATGGGGAATAGGCGGGCTACAGTGGCCTGAGGAGAGTAGGGTGATGGTGAGGGTGACGGGCACTGTAGCAGACGGGTGTATAAATCGTGTTTTCTTCCTTTTCTTCTCCTTTTCTTCTCCTTCCTCATTTCTTCTTCCTTTCCTTGCTGGTGCGCACGGTGGGAGCAGCTATCGCGGAGGAGGCGGACGAGGAAGACTTTCGTGCGGAGGCTTAGCGCGAGGGAGACCGGAGGAGGCGACGTGCGTGAGCGGAGCTCCGGCGGTTCGTCGTCTTGGTGGAGGTATGTCGCTCCTTAGTGTCGTTTGTTGTTAACCCTCATGTGAGGGATGCGTTGGTCGAGTCGGGGGAGGTCGGAGACCTCTCCGGTGACGCGTTTCTTCGTAAAACCTCGGCTGGCGCGAGGTTGAAGACGACCAACGGTCGACCGGATCCTTCGGGCGGTCGACCGTTTTAGCACTGTTTGCCCGACTTTAACCTTCACCGGTCGAACGATGCCTTGTGGCGGTCGACCGGTAGTGCATTATTGCTGGTGAGTTGGGATTTTTCTGCCTGTTGTCGGTCGACCGGTCCTTGTTTTGTTCGACCGGAACTTAAGTGTACTGGATTTTATGGCATGCTTGTTCGACCGATTGTTGGTTGCGTTCGACCGTTTTATGACGTAGAATGCTAGGTTGACCCTGTAGGATTTCGGTCGACCGGGACCCCTGAGTCGATCGACCGATAGATTGGATTTTTGATGTTGACCAGACTCCGAATTTTGACCTCGTTTGGTCGACCGATTTTAGACCATTGTTCGACCGTTGGGGGTTCTGTTTTGAGCGCAGCGGTAGACCGTTTTAGGAATACGGTCGACCGATTTCTTTCTGGAACCGGTCGACCGAATCACCTCTTCCGGTCGACCGTTTGGGCCCAGGACAGAATTCCTGGTTCCCTTTTTGAACGCCAACTTTGTCCACGGAAACTCGTGTCCTCACCTTGTGCGTGAGCCGGGAGGTGACGGTGGGCGCGTGATGCGTGCTTGCCTAGGGACCGCCGTTGGGAAGAGTGTGGGTGTTCGGGACGCGTCACCTCCATGTATGGACCGTGACTTGAGATGGATTGATTGGGCACTTTGTAGTATAGCAGGCCTGAGGGATCGCGGATCCCAGTGTTGATGTTTGTGCGGGCACGCAACTAGCGTTGGGTGAGGTGACTACCGGCCCATGGGCTACGGAGGTCGCTGCCCTGCTTTTATAGCGGCGCGATTGGTGTTTGCGGCTCGAGGAGCCTAATGACCTGGCAGACTTCGGTCTGGATACGTCTGATGCTGTGCCGGACGTTGTGATAGACCACCGATGTTGTGTCGGTGATGCCGCCGAGGTTGTGCCGGCGATGATGATTGTTGGGCCGAGGCTGTGCCGGCTATGTTGTTTTCCTCGGCTGGGCACTGATGAAGATTTAAATTTATACTGCAAGTGCACGGCGTCTATGAAGACGTGGCAAGTACGGGTCGAACACAAGGAGGGAGAGATTTCGTTATTTTTGTTATTTTCGATTAGGGGAAGAAGGGAAGAAGAAATAAGTTGGGTTTTTGGTATTTTTTTGATTTAATTATCTAAAGTACGAAACAAAAGCAATTAGAACTAAAACAAGAAATAAGAAGAGAATTCCGTTTGGTGGAGGTTTAGATTTAAGGTTTAGATTAGAGAACTTAGAAACTTATAATAAATCATGTTTAGTTATGAAGCATTACAAGATAAATGATTTAACATAAACTCAAGTAATCAAAATACTAATCACGAACTTAGAATAATAACATTCATTCATCTTCTCTAACCCTAAATCCGTCACCTCCACCCTTCGGAAAGAGTTAGAAACTCATGGAGGGAGGAAGAAGAAGGGGTCCTTGAGACATTAGAAGAAAAGAGAACCAAAACAAAATAAAACAGAAATTTATTACTAATGATCCAAGACCAAAGGTTCAAAGATGTGTTACATTCGTCCTACAGGGCTATTTATAGCCGATACAGGGGATACCAATACATAAAAGGATAGTACACGCGTCGACCCGACACTGGACGAAAATAGGGCACACAGATCACCCCTGGTGCGGCGAAATCGCCGCACAATGCATGGGAGGTGCGGCTAATTCGCCGCCCAGGTTGATGGGATCGGGTCCGGATTTCTGCGGTGCGTTTATGGCATGATTTGATCTTTATTTGCGCGTCTGGATGATTTATTTCCATTGTCTTGAGCTCCGGATTAATTCCTTCCATTGTTGGAGATTTATATTTGATTTTTCTTTTGACTTTCTCCACACAATAACTTGGTCCTTTTATTTTGCAATTAGGTCCTTGGCATTTTGCAATTAAGTCCTTGACCTTTTTGTAATTAGCTCCTTGAATGCTTTTATGCTTGGATGCATTTCTATTTGAAACCCGATAAACTTGAACTCGGTCTTTATGATAGAAATGAATCTTTTGCACGCGTTTATGCTCGGAATGTGGGTAATTTGCATCCAGGTCCCTGTATTCTGTAAATACGACTAAACACATACCTTAGTAGCATTTATTGATATAAAAGTAATCTAAATGAAAGACATATGATGCAATGTATGCAATGCATCAAATACCCCCACACCTAGATTTTGCTAGTCCCTAGCAAAACAGAATATAAAAGAAATGAAAACAGGGAAATCCTAACTCACTTTCGTAGGAATCACGGTTGCACTTAGCATGTGCAACAAGCCTTTAAACCTCCAAGTTGCCTTAGAGGACGAGTTTTGTCTCGTGAGGGTTTTCAGTTGACACACCCACAAAGTCTTAATTCAACATTCCATTAATAGCTCTTAATATTTCTGCCTTAACCTTATACATCTCACTGAGAATTCGTGCATGCTCATTATATAAATCTAACTTATAAAAAGTTTGACTTGGTCTTTATTCCTCCAACATTCACACCACTAACCCCTCTACACATGTTATCACATAAATTATTTTGCACGCCTCCTCTGGTGGTGAAGTATCATTTGGATCAACCATGACATGGATCATTCCTTTAGCTTTGGGCCTTGAGTATCTTAAAGTATTTTTTTTTCTTTTTCCGTGATTCAACACATTTGCTTTTCTTTTTAACACTTATACCCTTTTTGCATTCGTGTAGCGAGTTTGGTCGATAATCCCGAGCTGGCAGACTCAAGTTACCGGGTTTCAAGATACCCCTACGGACCAGTGACTCGAAGACTTGGGCTTTTGTAATCATTTTGCAAAATGTGTTTTCCTCACTTTATTTTTATTTTATTTTACTTTTATTTTCCTCAAGGCTTAATTGCTATTAGAAGTCCACACTTCCCGGTATATTTTCCTCAACCTCTGCTTTTTATCAACCACTTCAAAGATTTGATTCATCCAATTTAAGTGCATACATGTCTTACAAGGGCCATGGGTTATTTCTTTGGAACTTAGATTTATGTCATAATTTCTACAAGCAGAACTATATAATAAGGAATAAAAACTTAATGCAATTTGTACACGGGTTTTGGCAGTTCAATCTTAAGCTATGTCATAGAATATTGATTTTTTTTTTAAAAATAAAGCAGAACAGAAAATCAAATCGATAGATATGTACATATATAAACACCCTCCCACACCTAAATCATGCATTGTCCTCAATGTATGCATAGATAAAATAAATGCACTTATTACCTGCGTCGGCTTGCGGTAGAGGGGTTGAGTTTGCTCAAAGTCAACCATAATCAGAACTGGATTGAATGACACCATGTTGGTGCATGTATCCAGTTGAATTGTTCCCCATGTTGACTTGAGGAAAAGATTCCACTCTTCTCACTTGAATTGGTTCGCTTATTTGCTCGAGTGATGGTGGTTGAGTAAATGAATCACTCCCTTTTTTCTTACTTCCTTTTTGCTTATGTGATGATTTATTTGATTCAGAATTCTGATAAATACGTGCTCTCATCACAACATCACTTGGGTTGCATATTATTTCTGGCTCATTATCAATATGGAAGATATTAAATTCTGCTTTTAAGTTCCCGAAAGATAATTGCATTAGCCCATTTCGACAGTTTATTAATGCTTCCGAAGTGGCTAAAAAGGGTCTACCTAGAATTACAGGGATTTGTCGATTAGGATTTACAACAGGTTCAGTATCAAGTACGACAAAATCCACTAGATAAATGAAGTCACCAACCTTAATCAAAACGTCCTCTACTATACCTCTCGGTTTCTTAACAGAACAATCAGCGAATTGGAGGGTTGTCCTAGAGGGTTTCAGTGGACCAAGGTTGAGTTGCTCGTAGACAGAAAATGGGAGCAAGTTAACGCTTGCACCAAGGTCTAGAAGGGCTTTATTGATAAACGTATCTCCTATTGAACATGAAATTGTGGGACACCCCGGGTCCTTATATTTTATAGGAGATGTGTTGGAAAGAATTGAGCATATGTTTGCAGTTAAGAATGCCTTCTTTGGTACATTCGTTTTTCTCTTCTTAGTGCACAAATCTTTTAAGAATTTAGCATAAGCAGGTATTTGTTGAATCATGTCTAAGAGTGGAATGTTTACCTTAACTTGCTTAAATACTTCCAAGATTTTCTCTATTTGTGCACTAGAGTTCTTTTTGAGTCTATTGGGGAATGGGGCTTTAGGCACATAGACTCGCTCAGGTTCAGGTTGAGCTACAGGTTCAGGTTGGGTAGGTGGATTGGGCTTTTCAATTTGGACGTCGGGTTCAATGGTCAAGTCATATGTGGGTGCTTGATGGCTAGATTGATTAGTCATTCCAGGGTTTACCACATTATTGTCAATTTGTCTTCCGGACCGTAACCATTTGAACCGGTCTAGGGTTGTTATTTCCTGAAGGTGGTTGATAAGATTGATATTGATTATTAGTTCTTGGGTTCACCTTAGGTTGACTTGGAAATTGGCCCTTTTCTCTTTCACCTATTATCTGTGCTAATTGGCTGACCTGTGTCTCTAGCCTTTGGAATGATTGGTTGGTTGTTTGTATAAAAGTTGTCATTAAATTTTCTAATTTTGTCAACCTAACCTCATGATTTCCATTGTTATTACCCCCAGATGATGTATTATTTTGGTTATATGGGGTTGGTTGTTGTCTAGGAGGTTGTCCTTGTTGGGTCCACGAAAAATTGGGATGATTACGCCAACCTGGGTTATAGGTTGATGCGTAAGGATCATTTATAGAATTGTTAAATGTGGCATTAACATGTTCCAGGTCCACACAGTCCTCCATTAAATGACCAGTCTGACCATATCTAGAGCAGGGGATAGACAAGGGTTGATTCATTCGGGGTTGATTTTGTAGCTCTAGACTTTCCATTCTACGCATTAGGGTAGCTAGTTTTGCCTCAGCCGCTATGTTGGAGTCTACAGCTAAGACACCTGGTCGGGGTTGACTCGCTATTCTAGATCCAATACTCGGGTTGATGGGTGTTCTAGCATTGTCCCATTGCATACTATTTTCAGCTAAATCCTCAAGAAAAGTCCAGGCATCATTTTCATTTTTGGACATGAAGTTCCCTTGGCTCACAGATTCTAGCATAACTCTAGATGTGGGTGTCAATCCCTCATAAATAATTTGGCATAATTGCCACTTCGGAATTCCGTGATGAGGGCATTGGGTCAAGACACTCTTAAATCTCTCAAGATAGGAATAGAATGACTCACTCTCAGACTGAACGAATGCAACAATTTCATTCCTAATCTTCATAGTCTTATGGTTGGGGAAATATTTTTTTAGGAAAACTTGAACAAATTCGGCCCAACTTCTAATAGATCTTTCGGCTAGACTATATAGCCATTTCTTAGCGTCGTCTTTCAGTGCTAGAGGCACGAATTTCAGACGCACTGCCTCTTCAGGGATATGCTGGTATTGCATAAGAGAGCAGATTTCCTCAAATTCTCTAAGGAAGAGATATGGATCTTCCCTAGAGGTGAACTTAGGCAGCATACTCATGTATTGTGCCTTAAGTTCGAAGTCGCGACCCGGTATGGTGGGCATAATGATGCACGATGGCTGAGCAGCCATCGTTGGGTAGCATCGATCCCTCAGAATTATAGGTTGCACAACAGGTGGGTCCACGACGTTCTCACCCATTGGATCCGGGTGAAGTGGTGCAGCAGATGGATTGGGGTTAAGCTCTAGACTGGAATCCAGATGAACTCGTGAGAGTCGATTGCTTAAATCCCGCACCCAAATCTGAGTGCACCGGTTTGAATTAATTTTTGAATTTGAATTTGAAATTTAAATTTCAAATTCAATTCCACGAATCAATTACTCTTTTTTTTTGAATTTTTGAATTTTAAATTTTTTTTAAGGGAAACAAACAATAGAAAGGTAAGGATGAGAAGGGAAAGAAGACTCAGACGAGAAGGGGAGCTTAACTCTAAAGGATAAAAGTTAGGGTTGGTCAGAAATTTCCTGAACAAGCACGGTCAAAACAATCCTAGACCTAGTGTCACTTAGATCTAGACGACTCCTAACTGGTTGAGTCGAATTGATTTGCTCGATTCACCTCCCTCACCAATCAAACCAAGTTGGCCAGTTAGTGTATAGCTAGTGGGGGCGCTTCCGACAGAGTCGGTGCCAATTAGACAACCACGTCGCTTGGAAGACTTTCGTCAACACAAAAATACTTTCTAGACACCAATTTGAATTCAATTAGCTTCAGGTCATAGCAAGTCAAACCAATCTCCTCCTTAATTGAGTCCGAGTCCTTAGGGGCCAATGTCTAATTGATTTTAAATTTTAGGCTTAGGCGACACTTCAGGATTGTGGTTTGTGGGCTACGGGAGGGTGATGAAATCCCCACCGTATCTTTTCCTACGGAGTTGCCCTTACGATAGTTTAACTTAAATCTAGCAAAGATAGTCAAACAATGGTCCTTTTAATGGGGGCAATTGCAAGGTTGTATGCAACTAAATAATATGCTCTAATGCAATCGATAAAAACCTCGATACGTACCTTGCCTCCAGCAATCTTCAACAAGTATTAATTTGCAAGAATTTAGCAAGAATAATGCAAGCAAAACATTATATGATGCATGCACTAAGGTCTTTCTAATTTTGCCAATTTTAGGTCAGAGTTGAATTATTGCCAATTATGGAATTGTAACCCTAACACGTGCAATTCTACGAAAGGAAATTTTTCAACTATTCAGATTTTACGAGAAAGGCAAGAAAAGTTACCTCCGCAATGCTCAGTCGGGTTCGCCGCCCGCTCTCGGAGATTCCAGTAGCTCAATGCGACCACCCAGAGATGCCGACGACGCCCTCAAAATTTGAAGACCGGAAGACCAACCTGTGCGGCGATTTCGCCGCAAATGCTTCTTATGGGGCGGCAGATTCGCCGCTCTTTAAGCTCAGAATGCGCTCGTATTTCTCCGCGCGTTCTGTTGTCTCCTGAAACGCAAATCCAAATAGTTAGATCGCGCACACGATAAACAGAATAAAATCGAAAACACAAAAACAAACGAAATCTTCGTCGCCTCCCCGGCAACGGCGCCAAAAACTTGATGAAGATTTAAATTTATACCGCAAGTGCACGGCGTCTATGAAGACGTGGCAAGTACGGGTCGAACACAAGGAGGGAGAGATTTCGTTATTTTTGTTATTTTCGATTAGGGGAAGAAGGGAAGAAGAAATAAGTTGGGTTTTTGGTATTTTTTTGATTTAATTATCTAAAGTACGAAACAAAAGCAATTAGAACTAAAACAAGAAATAAGAAGAGAATTCCGTTTGGTGGAGGTTTAGATTTAAGGTTTAGATTAGAGAACTTAGAAACTTATAATAAATCATGTTTAGTTATGAAGCATTACAAGATAAATGATTTAACATAAACTCAAGTAATCAAAATACTAATCACGAACTTAGAATAATAACATTCATTCATCTTCTCTAACCCTAAATCCGTCACCTCCACCCTTCGGAAAGAGTTAGAAACTCATGGAGGGAGGAAGAAGAAGGGGTCCTTGAGACATTAGAAGAAAAGAGAACCAAAACAAAATAAAACAGAAATTTATTACTAATGATCCAAGACCAAAGGTTCAAAGATGTGTTACATTCGTCCTACAGGGTTATTTATAGCCGATACAGGGGATACCAATACATAAAAGGATAGTACACGCGTCGACCCGACACTGGACGAAAATAGGGCACACAGATCACCCCTGGTGCGGCGAAATCGCCGCACAATGCATGGGAGGTGCGGCTAATTCGCCGCCCAGGTTGATGGGATCGGGTCCGGATTTCTGCGGTGCGTTTATGGCATGATTTCATCTTTATTTGCGCGTCTGGATGATTTATTTCCATTGTCTTGAGCTCCGGATTAATTCCTTCCATTGTTGGAGATTTATATTTGATTTTTCTTTTGACTTTCTCCACACAATAACTTGGTCCTTTTATTTTGCAATCAGGTCCTTGCCATTTTGCAATTAAGCCCTTGACCTTTTTTGTAATTAGCTCATTGAATGCTTTTATGCTTGGATGCATTTCCAATTGAAACCCGATAAACTTGAATTCGGTCTTTATGATAGAAATGAATCTTTTGCACACGTTTATGCTCGGAATGTGGGTAATTTGCATTCAGGTCCCTGTATTCTGTAAATACGACTAAACACATACCTTAGTAGCATTTATTGATATAAAAGTAATCTAAATGAAAGACATATGATGCAATGTATGCAATGCATCAAATACCCCCACACCTAGATTTTGCTAGTCCCTAGCAAAGCAGAATATAAGTAAATGAAAGCAGGGAAATCCTAACTCACTTTCGTAGGAATCACGGTTGCACTTAGCATGTGCAACAAGCCTTTAAACCTCCAAGTTGCCTTAGAGGACGAGTTTTGTCTCGTGTGGGTTTTCAGTTGACACACCCACAAAGTCTTAATTCAACACTCCATTAATAGCTCTTAATATTTCTGCCTTAACTTTATACATCTCACTTAAAGTTCTCGCATGCTCATTATACAGTTCTAACTTATAAAAAGTTTGACTTGGTCTTTATTCCTCCAACATTCACACCACTAACCCCTCTACACATGTTATCACATAAATTATTTTGCACGCCTCCTCTGGTGGTGAAGTATCATTTGGATCAACCATGGCATGGATCATTCCTTTAGCTTTGGGCCTTGAGTATCTTAAAGTATTTTTTTTTTCTTTTTCCGTGATTCAACACATTTGCTTTTCTTTTTAACACTTATACCCTTTTTGCATTCGTGTAGCGAGTTTGGTCGATAATCCCGAGCTGGCAGACTCAAGTTACCGGGTTTCAAGATACCCCTACGGACCAGTGACTCGAAGGCTTGAGATTTTGTAATCATTTTGCAAAATGTGTTTTCCTCACTTTATTTTTATTTTATTTTACTTTTATTTTCCTCAAGGCTTAATTGCTATTAGAAGTCCACACTTCCCGGTATATTTTCCTCAACCTCTGCTTTTTATCAACCACTTCAAAGATTTGATTCATCCAATTTAAGTGCATACATGTCTTACAAGGGCCATGGGTTATTTCTTTGGAACTTAGATTTATGTCATAATTTCTACAAGCAGAACTATATAATAAGGAATAAAAACTTAATGCAATTTGTACACGGGTTTTGACAGTTCAATCTTAAGCTATGTCATAGAATATTGATTTTTTTTTTTTTTAAATAAAGCAGAGCAGAAAATCAAATAGATAGATATGTACATATATAAACACCCCCCCACACCTAAATCATGCATTGTCCTCAATGTATGCGAGCAAGATACTACATGGATTTATGCATGAAAAAGGAAAGATCTCAACAACGTGAAGTACAAAGGAAAGTTCAGGGCTCTGTTGATGGACAAAAACCCGAATTCCCTCAAAAACCTGTGAGATGCTAAAGAAGGGATAAAAACAATTTTTTTTTTACTTATTGTTATACAAATATAACTATGTACAAACATAAGTTCCCATCTTCATTTGTCAAAAGACCTCAAAAGGGAACATGACACCACGTGGGGCCAGAATATTCATGTGTGGCCCCCCTTCACAAAGAGCACAAGAAGAAATGAGAGGTTCATGAATTGGACGCAAAGGCGTCTCATACAAAGGATCAAACTGAAAGAGCTTGAACCTCTCGAGAGTTTGGGAAATAGGGGGCAACGGAAGAAGAGTTTCTCCCGTTACGGTGCTGAAGTTATGATCGTCAATCCAAACTCTCCAACCAACTGGCTGGTGCGTCGGAGCGAGGTCAGGAGCCTCGTTAGGCAAGTCCGACTCAACAGGTAAACATAAAATGGGTCTCATACCCAAGGTATCCTCCAAGGAACTCCTAATACCCTCATGAGCACTGTAGTCGTTTGATGTTCCATCATTTCCAAGATGATCAGGAACGATAGTGAGAGGCAAACTCTCATCAGGTTGTTTGAAATTGAGGGTGCTAGGGAGCTCTTGCTCCACCGGAAGTGAGTCCTTAAGAGGCACAACATGAAGATCATGTGGCTCAAGGGCCACGGGGCACGAAGATAAGGCACAATCCTGGGCCGACTCATGATGAAATTGGTCAATGTGTATCGAATCCTCCACTAAGTGATCGTGAATTGAAACCCCAAGTCCTTCAGACTGACTAGGAGTTTGGCTTTGACAGATTGTGCTTTGAATTTGTGGATGTGGTGGTGGTTCGATATCAAAAGGTGGATCCTCATGTTGACACGAAAAGTTACTCTCCTTACGTTCACCTAATTGTTGTATCATTTGACTCAAATGCGATGTTATATTTTGTACGGATCGTTGAGTGGATTCCATGTACATAAGGAAAGTTTGTTCCAAGGAATTAGGTACGTGGTCAACTATGAGGTCCAAGTTTGAGCTTGTGAAATTATGGGATTGGGTGTTGATGGGCTGAGAATAATGATTTGACGTGGGGAGTTGGTAGAATTCTGGGTATTCGGGAGGAGGATACTGAGGTGAAAATGAAGTATAAGAATTTGGATAGGAATTGTTTCTCCACGAATCCATCACTCTCGGGTTGTACGCGGATGCGTAATAGTCATTTTGAGCGTCTTGGGAAAAAGTATGCTCATACTCAGGCTCTGGGGGAACATAAGGGCATTCCCTGATAACATGACCACTCAACCCACAACAGTCGCACGGTACGGCTACTGGAGCCACCGGTGCACTCATGTTGTCTGTCCTACGCATGAAGGAGGCAAAAGTTTGTTGTAATGTCTCAGTTTGTTGACCAGCATATGATCCGACATAACTAGATTGTGGTCTAGCAGTCGGTGCCTCTCTCATGTTACCCCAATATAAAGATTGCTCAGTCATACAATTAGGATTGTCCCAACCATATGGGGTGTTAGTCTGAGCCACCCCAGGTTGCAAGGTTTTAGAATACCAGGAAGCATTGTCCTGGTCCCAACAATGATATGGATGGTTGCTCATGTAACCATCCATCAAAACACTCTTGAGTCAAGTACTCTTACCCTTATGAGGCTAAGCAAGCACAAGTTCTCGACTCGACCCTAAAATGCTAATAGATAATGTAAAGGGGAGGAGACTAGAACGTATAAGTAGGTGAGAAGAAGATGACTCAGAGGAGAAGGGAAACTTAACTCTAAAGATAGATAAGAGGGTCGGTCAGAGGTTTCCTAAGAAAGCACGGTTCAAACAATCCTAGACCTAGTGTCGCTTAGATCTAGACGACTCCTAACTGGTTGAGTCGAATTGATTTGCTTGATTCACCTCCCTCACCAATCAAACCAAGTTGGCCAGTTAGTGTATAGCTAGTGGGGGCGCTTCCGACAGAGTCGGTGCCAATTAGACAACCACGTCGCTTGGAAGACTTTCGTCAACACAAAAACACTTTCTAGACACCAAATTGAATTCAATTAGCTTCAGGTCATAGCAAGTCAAACCAATCTCCTCCTTAATTGAGTTCGAGTCCTTAGGGGCCAATGTCTAATTGATTTTAAATTTTAGGCTTAGGCGACACTTCAGGATTGTGGTTTGTGGGCTACGGGAGGGTGATGAAATCCCCACCGTATCTTTTCCTACGGAGTTGCCCTTACGATAGTTTAACTTAAATCTAGCAAAGATAGTCAAACAATGGTCCTTTTAATGGGGGCAATTGCAAGGTTGTATGCAACTAAATAATATGCTCTAATGCAATCGATAAAAACCTCGATACGTACCTTGCCTCCAGCAATCTTCAACAAGTATTAATTTGCAAGAATTTAGCAAGAATAATGCAAGCAAAACATTATATGATGCATGCACTAAGGTCTTTCTAATTTTGCCAATTTTAGGTCAGAGTTGAATTATTGCCAATTATGGAATTGTAACCCTAACACGTGCAATTCTACGAAAGGAAATTTTTCAACTATTCAGATTTTACGAGAAAGGCAAGAAAAGTTACCTCCGCAATGCTCAGTCGGGTTCGCCGCCCGCTCTCGGAGATTCCAGTAGCTCAATGCGACCACCCAGAGATGCCGACGACGCCCTCAAAATTTGAAGACCGGAAGACCAACCTGTGCGGCGATTTCGCCGCAAATGCTTCTTATGGGGCGGCAGATTCGCCGCTCTTTAAGCTCAGAATGCGCTCGTATTTCTCCGCGCGTTCTGTTGTCTCCTGAAACGCAAATCCAAATAGTTAGATCGCGCACACGATAAACAGAATAAAATCGAAAACACAAAAACAAACGAAATCTTCGTCGCCTCCCCGGCAACGGCGCCAAAAACTTGATGAAGATTTAAATTTATACCGCAAGTGCACGGCGTCTATGAAGACGTGGCAAGTACGGGTCGAACACAAGGAGGGAGAGATTTCGTTATTTTTGTTATTTTCGATTAGGGGAAGAAGGGAAGAAGAAATAAGTTGGGTTTTTGGTATTTTTTTGATTTAATTATCTAAAGTACGAAACAAAAGCAATTAGAACTAAAACAAGAAATAAGAAGAGAATTCCGTTTGGTGGAGGTTTAGATTTAAGGTTTAGATTAGAGAACTTAGAAACTTATAATAAATCATGTTTAGTTATGAAGCATTACAAGATAAATGATTTAACATAAACTCAAGTAATCAAAATACTAATCACGAACTTAGAATAATAACATTCATTCATCTTCTCTAACCCTAAATCCGTCACCTCCACCCTTCGGAAAGAGTTAGAAACTCATGGAGGGAGGAAGAAGAAGGGGTCCTTGAGACATTAGAAGAAAAGAGAACCAAAACAAAATAAAACAGAAATTTATTACTAATGATCCAAGACCAAAGGTTCAAAGATGTGTTACATTCGTCCTACAGGGTTATTTATAGCCGATACAGGGGATACCAATACATAAAAGGATAGTACACGCGTCGACCCGACACTGGACGAAAATAGGGCACACAGATCACCCCTGGTGCGGCGAAATCGCCGCACAATGCATGGGAGGTGCGGCTAATTCGCCGCCCAGGTTGATGGGATCGGGTCCGGATTTCTGCGGTGCGTTTATGGCATGATTTGATCTTTATTTGCGCGTCTGGATGATTTATTTCCATTGTCTTGAGCTCCGGATTAATTCCTTCCATTGTTGGAGATTTATATTTGATTTTTCTTTTGACTTTCTCCACACAATAACTTGGTCCTTTTATTTTGCAATTAGGTCCTTGGCATTTTGCAATTAAGTCCTTGACCTTTTTGTAATTAGCTCCTTGAATGCTTTTATGCTTGGATGCATTTCTATTTGAAACCCGATAAACTTGAACTCGGTCTTTATGATAGAAATGAATCTTTTGCACGCGTTTATGCTCGGAATGTGGGTAATTTGCATCCAGGTTCTGTATTCTGTAAATACGACTAAACACATACCTTAGTAGCATTTATTGATATAAAAGTAATCTAAATGAAAGACATATGATGCAATGTATGCAATGCATCAGGCACCTACCGAGATGTTGTTGTTATACCTTCTGGGCGACGACCCCGTTGGTCCCTGTGGCTCCGACCACTGAGATTTGCAGATCTGTATTCTATCGGCGCGCAGGCGTGACAGAGGCTCCTTGCCGAACCCTTGAGTAGTGTAGCTGCGTGTGGGGGGTGCGATGTCGCGTGCTGTAAGGCTGCATGTGCCTGCAGTAGGTCTCCTCGGGAGACTCGTTGTTGACTGTCGGACTGATGTCCTGTTTTACCCTTCGGGGGAACTGTTTTCCATTTCTGTCGATGTGATGACATGCTACTAGTATGATAGGTTCATTGTGTAATGCATGCATATATAGGTGAGTTGGCATACGGGGTTTCCTTCTGGAAACTCAGGCATTGTTGTTGTATCTTTTTCAGGACCGCAGTAGGTCCAGTGGGGTGGTGATCTGCGGGCGTGCGCATTTGGAGCCGGATCCTCTAGTCGGACCACTGAGGTCAACATGATTACGTTTATCTTCCTTTGTCGTTTTGTTGTAATCATGTATTCATTTTGGCAAACTCTGATGTAATTTTGGTGCACCGTTATTGTTTATGAGAAGTAACAGTCCCGTCTTGATTGTTGAGTTCCTGTGTCTTGATTACAATTTTTAAATTTTCCGCTGTTTCGGGATGTTACAAACTGTCCATCATATATACACCAATACAGTGTATATGTATAAAAATATATGGAATAACACCTCAGTATCATAATATATGTATAGGTGGACTGCAGCTATAACATAATAAATATATAAGTACGCAAGATATACGAATTTGCCTTTTTTATTTTCTTTGCCACTATAACCTTTATATAAGTGCATAGTTATTTTCTAATTAAGAGTCAAAACTCAAAACACAAAATTTATAAACAAGAACCCAGAGAATTTCTGGGGTAAACTTGTATCACATTTTCCCCATTTAAGTCTCATGATCTCATCTTCTAACGTAAAGAAGAAAAAATACTCCCTTTCTCACCGTATCCGACCCAAATTCCAACCATATCCGATCCAAATTTCAACCATATCCGACATTCGTTTCGATACAAACTTTCACGTAAATATAGGTTTAGGAGTGTATTAAGGATACAATAAAAAAAATTAGGAAAAAAACGTCGAATGTGTGTTAAATAATGAGTTTTTGAAGTTCAAGGAGACAAAATATTACAAAATTAAAACTCATGGGAGGTAACTGTTAACTTTGAAACTTAAGGGGACAAAGTGATACCAATGCATAGTTCAGGAGGACAAACTGTAATTAACCCTAGTTAATATCTTATCGTCCAAGTTCAATTTTTATAAAGATAAATTTTGTTAATGCACTGTTTATTCTAGCCAACAACACAACTCAGGGACACTAGTGTTTAGAGAAATCTTAGAAAGAGTGTCTTTTTAATGTAAATTCAGATATGTTCGGATTAAAAAGGACAATAACACTTTGTTCGTTCTGGCTCGATTCGTGGTTCCTTGACTAACCACTTGGAAATATATCGTCAAGGAAGTTTTCTTTGCCTTCCTCGACGTCGACCTCCAAACCGACGTCATTCACAACTTCACCAAATCCTTAATAGCGTTTTGGCCGAGCCTGCCCGGGGCGACTTAGGACATATCGAGTTGTTTCCAATCCACGAGTCAAATGTTACAATCTTTGAAGTCGAATCATTGACTCAATTGAACAAGTAATTAAGTAGCTAAGTTGGACCAAGTATTGAACACGAATATGTTGTATTTATATTTGGTTTTTTTTTACTTTCGTACCGATCAAAACATTGTTAATTGACGACGTACCAATGGTTTGGAGAAAATTGGCCCGTACGTATCAAAAACAATGTAATTGAATTCATACCCATCCGTTACGGTGGGACCCACATTAACGTTTTCCGTGACGTATCGTGATTTATCAATGAGTTTTTTACTTCCATACTTATCAAAACATTGTTAATTGACAATGTACCCATGGTTCGAAGAAAAATTGGTCATATACGTATCAACAATGTAATTGACATCATACCTATCCGTTACGGTGGGACCCACGTATGTCTAGTATCGTTTACGTTTTTCATTACGTCCCGTGATTTCTCAACCAATGTCTTTTATCAACAACTTAAAACTCTAATTAGTATCCTGACTCGACCCCAATTACAACTTAAAATCCCGACCCGGTGCTACACCCAACCCGACCCCAAGATATCACGTAATTAAAGATGATAATGTGTAAATGCAGTTGGTGATCTCAACCAAACAAAATAGTGATTTCTCTCCTTTTCCTGTGATATAACACGTTGTCTTCATGTTCTTTATTTTGACGCGAGTCGTGTTTATTTTAACAAATATGATGTTTGGTTTTGTTGTTTGCATTTGTAACACAAAAGGCACGTTTGGATACAACATAGACATGGATGTCAAATGATAAATGGTCTTATTTGCTGACTGAATTTTTTATTCATGTTTTTCCGATTTGTCTGCCATGAGGGATGATCGCGGGTGTTTCAGGTTGGTCTACGCAAGTTGGAACAACATCTACACGCCCCCGATCGAGAGTTATCCCTACATTCTCATGATAGAAAACGAGTATGGAAGAGCAATAAAGCAACGAAGATGGATGTCTGAGTAGTGAAATTGTGTAGGTCGGCATGGTTTGAGATAGGGCATTGGAGATATTGTTGTTTTCTTAGGTAGCAACCATTGAGGTGTCGTCTCTACCAAGAATTTTCTCAAGTTGGAGGACGATTGCATGCATTTCATCGGCTACGATCACAACAAAAAAGGTTGGTTGTCCACCAAATAATTCACACATGGGAGTGTTCAATCTTAAAGATCGGCGCTTCAAACCGTACTTCTCCATAGCTAACGATCAGACCACACACTTCAGGCCACCGCCCAGCCTTTTTGTATGCACGCTACCAACAGCGTTATTCATCTTGAACTAATAGAAAAGAACTTGTCATTATTATTGTCATTAATCAGGTTGTATACAAATATGTGGTGGAAATATTTATGCACAACATTTTGCCTTCCAATGACTTTTAGGGTGCGTCGGGATGTGGTTGATCCAACTCCTCCACGCACAAGGAGCCGTTACAATAATTTGAGGTTATCCAAACACCTACGGGCTTCTCAGAATCTAAACTCCTCGTGCGTCAACCCATATTCAAGGATCATATAAGCCTATTACATGGAATGCACCAAAACTAAAGCAAGCCACTCCCGAAAGAAATAAATGAATTCCAAAGATTTTTGGTAAATCTAAAGAGTTTGTCGCTAGGTATTTGATCAAATACGATCGTCTAGTTCCTATTGAATTTATCACTAAAATACCCCTAGAATGAGATAAGATTAGGCGAAGTGAAAAAAATTCCACAAGATGGGAAATGAAAACAATTAACCCCACGAGGAACTTCTACAACTCCCACACCACTTACAAAAATTTGAATCATCGTACCCTTTCTGAATTGAGGAAATTCATCATTATTTTATGTCTTTTTTATACATGATTGGAGGATACTTTGGGATTTCGTTTGACAAGACATTTGAAAATTCACTGAACTTCTCGCACCTTAGTGTTCTAACTACTAACATTTACCGTAAGAAGACACCCTTCGGTTAACAAAGCAACGTACAATAAAAATGCCAACTATTAATTCGGTCGTTAAAGGCCCCAATAACAAACGAACATTGAATTGAAATGAAAGGTTGTATCATACTAGCTAGCCTTTATAGAAATCAATTCAAAAAAGCACACAGCAAGAGGCGGACATCTCTATTGATACAAAACTTCCGAAACATATCTCAAAGCAAATAGAACAATAGTGAAGGCTTGCCATATAATTATGCAAATTAATCACCATTATGTGTCTCAATGTTTCTTCTAGAATACATACTGCAATTGCTTTGGCTCTCTAATCTAAAGGGGGACCACCCGAGCTTTGTATAAGAGAATATACGCCATATGCCAATCACCTGGCACAAAAGTATTATCTCAATGAATGCCTTTCTTGATATGGACAAAAAAACAATTGATAGGCAATCGAGAACATTAACTAAATCCATTTCCATAGTTCCATCAAGCAACAAGTCAAATATTGAAAGAAAGAAAGAAGAAGAAGAAGAAGAAGAAGAAGAAGAACCCTTCAAAGAGCGATCTTACCTCCACCAGAGAGCCTTGTGATGTCTTCCCCTTTTTTAAGATTTGCATTTTGATCATCATACTCGACCCATTTACCTGTATTTTCCTGTGTTAGTACAAGATGCAGATTTGCAATCTACAGCAACCAATAACAAGCATGTAAAGTCCCATTAAGTTGACGTATTTGTTTTGTATACTTGTACAATTCTCACCGTATGCATCCAAATATACGGTTGCCACTTCATTTGGAGAATTTTAATTCAACAATTGTAATTTGTATGGTTATAATAAACATATGCAGGATAGAGGATACTTTTTACATACTTGAATTAACATATTCAAACCAGAACTTATCTCAAAATATAGGAAAGACTACTATTTACTGATAATGGCAACAACATTTCTGTACTAATTTCTGCATTGAATTTGATATTCTTTAATCTTCTCATTCCAATTTACTTCGTAAATGTTTCTTATCTTTAATGGTATTTTTAATTGTAGCTTGCATTCATATCCGTGCTTTATAAAATAAAATCTACTGGCTCAAGATAAGTCAGATGAACCTACCACTTTCTTGTTTCACCCAAGCAACATAATGACCGGAGTCAGTGGACCTTCCCTTGTGTGTTAAGACAGCAACAAGGTCATAAACACCAGTTAAATGAGCTTTTTTCTCTGACATAGAAAAAGGAGAAAAAAATGAACATACAAATTTAGAAGATTTACATTGCAGTTGTGCAGGAATGAAAGTTCAGCCAAAGCACATCTCCGTCGAATCAGCTTGTGTGTGTCAGTGTGTGTAGGTGCGTGTCCATAGAGAGAGAGGGAGGGCATACAGTTCTAAGCAGAAATAATAACGACGACCAAACAGCATTTCGCAATTTTACTCTATTCAAGTATGTATGCACCATATGGTTAAGAGTATACAAGTAATCCATACCATCAGGCGGACTAACACTGGACGATTCTCCAGTATTGCCAGATGCCCCCTGCAGATAGGAATAAATATTAGATATGACATAAATAGTTAAATACAATAACAAATTATGAATCTCAAAGGAATTACATTTTAAAGACAAAACACAATGAAGCAGCTTTTGAAAACTGAGTCATAATCTAAACAATGACATTAGCATCTGCATCGCCAATACAGTCAATTGAGCTCAAAATGTATCAAACCTAAACTTGAACACATGTAAACACACAAGAGGTACTTGACAAGGCCACTTTATAGGAAAGGGATAAGGATTCATCTTAAAATAGATATAGAGAAGCATGCAAGGAAGTGAGGGGCACAAGCTAAAATACCAAAAACAGCCAAAAAGAAAACAAACCTCTGACTTCATCACATTATCACCTCCCTCTTTAGCATTGGCATCTTTATTACTACTTTTGAGTCCAAACTTAGAATTCTCCTCATCTCTTAGTGACTTTCCAAAAATAGGGGCAATGGAACAGATAATTAGTTAATCTACTTTAAGTCAAGCTGCTAAAGAATTCATAGTTCATGAGAAGAAAGGTTGAGAGATACTTGGCGAGGTCCTTGCAATTTTTGACGAAGGTCATCCGAACAGAGATCATAAACGTCTAATTCCAATGGATAATCCACTTTCTGAAAGAACAAAACACATTATGAATAAGAATGTCAGGCTATTTTTGATGCTGCTAAGAAATGAGATGAATGTATCATGCAAGAGCTGTAATACCCTTAAGATTTTCGCCTTTTGATTTGACTCTCTTTTCCAGTAAAACCGAACAAATTGTACACTCAAGTACCTGATGAATTATATAGCTGAATACCAAATAACAAAGCTCAACTGCAACAAAATGTAAAAGGTTAAAAGCTATCAGACCTGGGCAAGCTACTAATATGTGAATGCTTTGCGTAAATGGCACTGCGACCCAAAGAAGGGGACACCTTCTCTAGTTCAGACTTCAGACCCTGTAGAATATAAATATTGTGCAACATGAAAGTGTAAGTACAAGAGACTTCTTAGGAAGTTTGTTGGTGTGAACTTATGAGATTATGAGCACATAACAAGCGAGCTCGAACTTATAAAGCGCTCATGAACAGAAGAACACAAAATGTATACTATGTTGACATTTTGAACGATTCATAAAAAATTACAATGTATTAACAATTTTGAACTTTTAACATTTTGAGCTCATAAACCATAAACATTTTGAGCTCATAAACTTTTATGCAATGTATTAATGATTTTAAACTTCTTAACATTTCAAAATCCAATTTCTGTTGCCCGACTAATGGTTTCTATGAGCTTATGAATATTATGTTGGATGGAAGCCGAAGGACGGGACCATACCAGCAGTGACTTTGGAACCAAGATGTAATAACTAATAAATTGTTTCAAAAACTCTTATTCGGGAAGGGGGGAAAAGAAAGGCAGTAAAACAACATTATTGTCAAGTACTAGGATTAATTTATCATTTTGCCATGATTATGGATTTTGGTACGAAAATGAGATCAGGTTCCTTACTCATGTTGTTTGAGAAAATACATATGCCATAACTTCCCTTACGGGCTGAGATTAATGTTGTTTCTAGACAAAAAGAAACACAAGTACCCTAAATTTAATCAATACACAAAAATCAATGAACATAAACACAATGTCAAAGTTAGTCAAACTCTATACAGTTTTAAGACCCTCATGCAAATGGTTCACGTCCTTAGAGATGTGACATTTCAGCGAGAGGACTGATTCCGTCTCCATGCTTTCTTCACCACTTTCCACACAATTGACCCTGCCAAAAAAGAAACACCGTTCCGTTATACCATAACTAACAAAATTGAAATAATAACCAAACAAGTAACCACAAGTCATGGTAAAAAGAAGAAAAAAATGTATCCCTCTTTTTTCCAACTCTTAATTTGTAATGTTGCTCTAATATAGTCTTCAGTCATATTTGTTTTTAACTGTTGGCACCTTAACATATCAGTTTGATATGTTTACGATGTAACCACAGTTTGAGAATATATCACTCCTAAAACAGTAAAATGTCACGTGAAAAAATAACCTGCTGACAAGTTCAATACCAAAAAGTTCCTTGACAGTGGCAGATGCTTCCCTGTTACAACACCAAATAAACCATGTCAGCAACTATCATAGAAAGTATGGCTGATATGCAAGTCAAACTCTGAAGTAAAATAAGTGAATGTGCAGAAATTGTTCACAAGAATTATCCTAGTAGTGTTCAACAAAACAAGTAATACCTGGATTCTAACGGCTTAAGAGATTGAGAGAGAGTATACAGAAGTTGGGTCCAGCATTCCTCTGCATCCTGCCATCACAAAAACGTTGTGCTAAGCAACTTATATCAAAAACACTTGTTATATTAAGATATAGAAAAGGCAACCTGCTGCATGTAAATTCCATTTTGCTGCTGCCCAAATTGAGGGTACTTCTTGCGTAACAACTGCCACAGAGGAGGAAGATCAGCAAAAGGGAAATATGCTATTAAGAAATCAAAGATCTAGGGCATTAACCAATTCATCAGGTACAACTAACTTACAGCCCAAAATTGTGATGGATAGATTGGAGTGACACTTTGATCCAGATCAGTGAATAGTTTCCGAGTGGCAACAGTCAAATCATGAGAAGACTGGTCTATGTCATTACTTTTAATGGAGTAACTGCACCAGAAAATGCATATTCAAGCTTAAGTTTGGCTAAATAAACCACACCAACATGGAAACTTTAAATAAGTAAACAAATACCTAGACAATGCTGATTTCAGCTCTGGAACCGAATGCAGACATTGCAATGTAGAGTTCATATAACATGTATTTCCCAAGTTATAGAGGCCAGGGGTATAACCCTGCAAATATAGAATTTGGAATCTTAAACTAAAGAAAGTACTGCATTAAAACTTATGATGCTTATCTATGACAGACATTCCATAATATACTACAGATCATAGATGTAAACCTTTCTCCAGAAAGATTAGGAAATTGATTCTGAATATAACGATTAGATTATTGGACAAAACAACCCCGAAGCACGAGGCTCCCCACCTTGTGAGGGCCGGAAGGGTACACTTGCTCGCAATCTTTCCCATATATTTTATTGGCAAAGAACTTGTTTCCGTGACTTGAAAACATTACCCTTTAAGCAGTAAATCAATTTTAGAATCACAATTATTTCAACATCGACATTACCCCAATGCCTCTAAAGAGGCTCCCGCCTCGGCGAGGTGAGGGGGGTCAGGTGTACGCAACCCCACCACTGTAAAACAGTGAGGTTGTTTACAATTGACCCAATGATGCGAAGTGCAACTGACCATCTGCGATTTCACAATAGATAAGAAATGCAAATCGTTTAAATAACCATTTGATACAGTTTCATGAAACTCCAAATGCCAAAAACAACATCATCTTTGACACAATGAAATGGACATTTAAAATCACAATGATTTGCTTGCAAAAATTAAAATTAAAATTTAAGAATCCTATAAAATTGTAAGCTAACAAAAAACCCTTTGAAGTGGAAAAATTAGTCATTATCACGCTTGCAGAGATGATGGGCACAATATTCAAAAGAGAAATCTAAGCTTTAGCAGCTAATTGGACGAGGGTATAACGTATATAATGCCCAATATAACATCTATATTAAGAAAATGCAAATTCATTCAGAGCATGCTACCAATTAACATCATATGGTAGAAGTTGGAGCAGAATTATAATAAAAAAATCTACTTTTGAGGCTAGTACTTGTTTGCAGGATTTATTGCAACATTGACAAATTCGACATCTAAAGTTTCATTCACAGCATGAAAGGACGTTTCATTTAGGGGTGAGCTTCGGTCCGGGACCAGACCGAAGACCGAACTTTTCGGAAGGCCGGACCGAAAAATTTGGTTCGGTCCGGTTCGGTCCAAAACCCGAATTTAACCCTTAAAATTGTGGTCCTTGACTGGACCGAACCGGACCGGACCGAAGACCAAATTCTCATGGTCCTCCGGACCGAAGACCGGACCGTAAAAGTTCGGTCCGGACCGAAAAATTCGGTTTGGTCCGGACACCCGGACCGAACCGAATTTTGCTCACCCCTAGTTTCATTCACAGTATGAAAGGACATGAAATTCACAAGATGTTTCCTTATGGAAGAAGGGTCATGGAGTGCTACTGTGCTTAAGGTTGTAAATGGGGCGGGTTTGACCCGCCGCCCCACCTAATGCGGACAAAAAAAACTTACCCGCAAATCCCAGATAATAAGGAAGTGCAACCCGCCCCGCATAACCTGTCTACCCGATAACTCTAACCCTAACTTCCTGAGTGTAGTTGTGCAAACCGCTCCAGCAAACCCCAAACCGACGGTTAGACCCATAACCCGCTCGGCCGCTCATCCTCCCGACGCCGAGGCTAGTACTCCTCCGGTACTCTCGACGACCTACTGACAGACGGCAGACCTCTGGTCTGTTGGTTTTTTGGCCTTAATCTATGTTTTGATGATTTATTCAACCTAATCTTAATTATAATCATGTAGAGTATGACACATATTGCATTGCATATATATATATATTGCTTTGTGCTAACCTCTACAAGTGATCAAGACTCAAGGAAGAAAGGAAATCAAGTCAAGACATGTAATCAAGTTCATTTGAAGACATGTACTTTGTATTTCTTTAAGTATTTAGGAACCTTGTGTAATTGAACATACTTGAGCTAAAAACTATTCAACCACACACTAGGTTCCTTGTAGAAGTCACACACAAAATTTCACATAATTTGGACTTCAATAGATCATCCAAACTAGAACCGGAAAACACTTAAACGAAACTTAAACTGCCTGGACCAAAACGGTCGACCGTTGAAACCTTTCCGTTCGACCGTTTACACATATTTTCAGACGTTTGGTTTGTCGTATTATACCCAACGGTCGTATTCGTATTATTCCTGAATACCCCAAAATTACCAAACCTCCGGTCGACCGAACCAACACAATTTGGTCTCCCAGAAATGCCTGGACTAATTCGATCGACCAATCCCCTGAGCCTGTTCGACCGTTAACTTAAGTGAACCCAAGTCAAAGCTGAATTTTGACCAAACGGTCGAACGACATACCCGTTTCGGTCGACCGTTTTTAGGCAGAATTGCGCCCTGCAGGTTTCTGTTTTGTGCATTTCATACCAAACTCTTACCCAATCAAACCCAACGGCTATAACTCTTTTGGAGCTTATAAATAGAGATGTAAAACACATTTTAACACATCTCTCCAACACCTATGTGTCCCCAACATTAGAGAGAAAGCTCCATACACTCAAAAGCTCAAACCTTCCACACTTAGTGATCAATTCCATATTCTACTCAAATGTGCTCAAGTTTAGAGAGTGGTGTTCCACTTCAATTGTTTGTCAAGGAAGCAAGGGTCTTGGTGAAAACCCAAGACACAAGTATAGACTTCGGTGAGAGCCCGAAGTGATCCCTCTCGGATTGTGAGAGGAGTAGTCAAGCTTGGCGAGGGTTGTTCGCGAGCTTGAAGATTGTAAATGTGTTCTCTCCCGGCCCGGAACGGGGAGTGGTTAGTGAAGTCGTGAGCGGAGCTCGAAGTGTCGAGCGGAGTTTGCAAGAGATGACGTAGGCGATGGCCGAACCTCTGTAAAAACTCACGTGTTCCATTGTGATTTGCCTTTATCTTCCTTTTACTTGCTTGTTTAGTTTAAATTCCGCTGCATATCTTTGATAGTTCAAACAAGTAGGTAATTAGCCTTAATTGTGATTAGAGATTGTGGACTCATAACCCACACGATCCTACACAGTCTTCCCAACTCCTACCGGTAGTGAGGTTTCTAAGAAGTTTTTTTCGTGATTTCTTGATTTTTTGCTTCTGCCTATCGGTAGGTCGTCGGGACAACGAGGACGTAGAGGGTGATGATGGGTTAGGTCATTAAGACTTGTCCCGACAACTTGAAGTTCATGGTTAAAGGAAACATGTTTTCAATGTTTCATGTTAGAGTTTGTTATTCTTATTAGTTCTTTATGGTATATGAGTGTGAACATGACCTTATCATTAGGTGATTTGCTTACTTATGAAATGAGCATCTAGTTATCCATTGATGCACCTTTAACTATTTCTCAATTTCTGATATTCTTTGGTTTTCATTAGGAAAATCTAAAATGTCAAGGAATAACACGCCAGACACGCCCTGCCTAGTCCACCCTTAGGCGGAATGGGTGGGTAGCGTTTTTCTTTTTGGCTCCGTCCCACCCAGCTTACCCGCTTAACTTAGGCAAGGCGGGTGGCGGTAGGGCAAAAACTCACCTCGTCCCATTTACACCCCTAATTGTGCTAGACTCACATTCAACATCCTCATTGTTACCTACGGTTAGCCAGCATAGCCACTGGCAACTTGGAAGTTGCAATGCTTCATTTCATGATTCAACACATTATTGGGAACATAACATCAAAACTAAGATTACCAATGGCAAATAAGCTCAGAGAAACATGGTGAATCTTCCATAAACATAACAATGCATTTAGGCCTCAATGGAACCAAATGCTATGCCTTCTAAGTTCCGACGGTTTTCTTTTACGCCTTAAAACTGAGTCTAAGGGCAGATGTAGAAAAATCTTGTGATGGGGAAGTGGAAAGGATAATTTCTGCAAATACAGGTTTTGATGACTAGGAGCATCAAATGTCACATCATATTACAAGTAATACAAGTAACGAGCTTATGCTCATTAGAAAAATAGATGGTTAATGAAGTAACAAAATTTTATTGTTTAAAGACTTTCATAATCATGATTTTTTTTATGTTAGCACGAGACAAAACTAGAGCAAAATGAATAAATTGTCATAAAAAATAAACAGCAAAGTACCATTTCTTGTCATGAAATTGGCAAGTGATCTGAAAGAGACCTCCACATCTACTCTCAGGAGATAGACAAATTTTGGGAAATGGTATAGTGTTATTAACATGACTTTGCTTTGGAGCAAAGACTTAGGTAATTTATCATATTGGAGAACCAATTCCTAGGGTGGTATAGAAAAAGTGGCTCAGCAAGGACACCAATAAAGCATATGGATGATGCTTCTTATTTTCCTTTTTGGTGACTTCCCTGCTTATTTTTGTCCTTATCCTTTTTCACAGAGCCAGTTGGTTTACTAGTGGGTACATTCTTAGGTCCTCCGTCCTTAGCTCTTGGCCCACATACCTTCCTTGCTTTCGCATCCGTTCTCATCAAATAAAACAATCTAATTTAGTTGGCAGCACATGATTTAGTTTTAGATAGTTATTTTCGAGACTAAATGATTAATGGTTTCCATCAGGTCTGGACTCAAGACATTCTAATTCACTATCCTCAGTTTTGCATTTGCGGTCATTATATTTTATAGGACAGAAATATCATAATTAGAGGCACATGTATCAATGTACAAAACACATACCAAATTAACTACTTGTTCTTCTTCTGGCAAGTCTTCCATGAACACGGTGCCTTTTTCGGGAGCTTTAATGATTTCATCAGCTGTTCCCATCATCATCAATTTTTGACCCTGCATAATATATCAACATTACTTTTGGTTATTAATCTTTCATGAAGAAATCTGTCACAATGAGAAGTGGCACCTCTTTAATCGCTAGAGTTGACCAGTCTGCGTCATCCTGCAGACAAAAGGCACATTCATGCATTCAGTAAAGGTTAAAATTCCTTGTATCCATGAGTAAATTAAAATGAATGATGAATCACACCTTCAGAAGACCACCTTTCACCATTATCTTTTGTCGTTCAGGGGGGACACCACTAAGCTCATACAATTGGCATTTAAAAACAAAAGGAGGCTGGGTGGTGTCAATCTCCACAGCAGGAAACACTTGCTTCTGCCACTTGACACTCACTGCATGAAAATTATGCAGGCTCAAAAAAGCTAACACAGTAAACCAGGGGGATTTTTGCATATTGCAAAAGGACCAACCACAATCACTTATTTGCAAAGAAGGGGCAATGCAAGACTATGTGCAGCAAACAGGAAAGTACATTTGAGAGCACTAATTAATTATGCATACTTGATAGGCCAATAGGGTGTAATGTCTCATTTTTATTACAACAGTAAGAGCATTTGAAACTGGACTGCCAAACAGTAAAAAAAGCATTCCATAAATTCTGGAATGTCTACATTGCTCAAAAAATATGTACTTATCATGAACATTCACAATTTTCTCCCCTTATTCTCTATATTTGTGGGTAAAAACTAAAAGGCAAGAAAAAGGTGAATTGATATTCGACACTATTCCCAAGGGTTATTGATTTTGGCACTTAACCTTCCATCTCCAACTATCTCCCCAACTTTTTCAGCATAACAAAAGTATTCTTTAACTGATAAAACAGAAGATAATAACACTTGAGTAAACCAACCATACAACTACACAAGGACAACATATAGTTATCAACATTCCAACTTAATTTAATAATTTCAGGTCTGCTTTCTAGGAACAGCCCCATCATTCGTTTAAGATGTGTTTTCTTCTACCATCCTTAACAACTGAAAACACAATTCTTGCACCAGACTAGTCTACTCCTAATCTTGATGATACTGAGCATTCCTCTTACTCCGTGATAGTTGACACCCTGAAACCTTTGTAACCTTATTATCCACAAACCCCAAACCACATCCAAAAGCAACAGTACAAAGCAATCATCTTCCTCCATCTTTGATTTGAATTTCCAATCTCACGTGTAGCATGTCTTGACTAATTTTCACCAAACAACAACAAAATCGCAGATATCCAGGTTCATGAAACATCCAACTAAATACATGTGTCCAAGGGATTAGGGACCTTCATAATTAGTTCATGTTTTCACCTCTACCTTTCCTTTTAGGTAATTCTTTAGATCAGGTGGTTAACAATGAGCCACTCGCGAAATAATAACGATTAGGGTTTACAGTTTGACGTTAATTGTTATTTGAACAAAAAGTTTACAATAAACTTTTGGTAAAAGTTTTGTCTTGGTCCGAGTGGGGATGTTAGAGAAGTAACTCAAGAGGGACGGCACCTATTGCCCAACCCAACAAATATGATTTCATCTTATTTTAGGGCTTCGGATACTCTATTGTGCTAACATCTCCCAGTACCACCACCACCAGTCCTAGTCGTGACGTCGGCGAGATTTTCCGGTGCAATACGACACTGTTCGCATCGCAAGACCAACACGTTTAACATCTAAAAAGGTGGAAAACGAGCAGATCGCGCGTATAGAGGTCTTTGAAATAGAGTTTTGGGGGCGAAAAGAGGCGTAAGGTGTGCTTACCGGTCGGCATGGTGGCGTCGGAGATCGGGAGCAGAAGGGGTTCAGAGTTCGGACGGAGTCGTCGACGGATAGGAGAGAGGAAGGGCGTGTGGATATTTATAGGGAAGCGGTGAAAGGAAGGAAGGAGGACGTATTGGTGATGTGGGTTTGGTAGACTGTTGGGCCGAGAAAAATGGGCTCGAGATTTTCCGATTGGGCCGGACTCGAGTCCAGGCGACACCAACAATCTAACTGGTTTCAATTAAAAAATTGTCGCAACTATAATTAAGAATTACTGTATGTATATATCATATATTTATGAGCATTGCTTAATGAAATAAAATTGAATGTGAACCAATAATTAATTATTACCACAGAATTTAATGAATCTGAAACACGCTAGCAATTAACAAGATGTAACACTAGCCTAAGCGGTAAAACAACGTTTTGTAATAATATGGTTGGAAAAATACGAACAATGTTGTAGTGTGTGGAACATTTTTTGAGAATCTACAAATGAGCTCGAAGGTTAATGGTATGTGTTCTCACTTGTCGAAGTGAATGGTACATTAAAGATAATCCTCCGAAAGTTATGGGTCCAATTCACTTACACCTCATGAATTTTAAATAGTGACGCTTACCATTCAAAATTCCCCGGTTTTGTAACACTTTGAGAGTTTGAGGCTTTGACTTGTCGTCATCAATAATATATAATTTCACAATATATTTATTTTGTATGTTATGAAATATTACTCCTAACACCGACTTCATGGCAAGTTTGGATTTACATATTCATTGAATTATACATATTTCGCATTAAAAACATATATAACGTAAAGTTGAACAAAACATGACGTTAATCCAAAACTAAATTTGTCAAAATGTTAATTTAGTGTTTGTCTTTGAAAACAATGCAAAAGAAATAAAAAAATAACAGCAAATATGTTAGAAAAAAACACATTATCGATGAAAAGAAGCAAAATGTTACGAACCAAAACTTCACAGGAATTAAGCGTTATTTATTTATTGATTATCCGTAATATAGGGACTGTGGGCCGCGTAATCGGCTTGGATCGGGGCCTTGACGATGGATTAAATGTAAAAACAATATATTTCGTATGTAGCAAGCATTTCAAATTCAATCGTGACCACAAAAACCTTCACACCTAACTCGATATCCTGACCGTTACTTTTTTTCTGATCCAACGGGCCATACGAATTATATTTTCCAGCGCATATTATAAAGGGGTTTTTGTTACAGTACACCCCGTAAGTATCCAAATTGGTCATATGCACCTGATTTTTCGGTATTACCGTATATGCATCTGGTAAGCATCCTATTTGCACAAATGCACTTGGGCCGTTCGTGGGCCCACTCCAGAGAGACGTCGTGAATGTGCCGTTAAAGGCCGTCTGAATCGGTTCGTGATCCGTTTTGTAGGACGTGTAATTTGGGATTGACTGTAGCCAAATAATTTTTACTAAGACTAATTTAAGATCATGACGAAATCATTACAGTGCTAGAATCATTCTGCATCGAATCACTCTGAATCGACTCTGACATCACTCTGGATCGTCTATGGAATCGCTCTTTATCGACTCTGAAATCGGTCTGGATCGTCTCTGGTACCAATTTGGATCGACTCTGGACAATCTGGATCGACTCTGGAATCACTCCGGATCTTCTATGGAATCGTTCTGGATCGTCTCTGGAATTGTTTTGGATCGGCTCTGGAATCACTCCGGATCCAGTTTTCTTTTTTTTATTTACATTTACTGATCAGAAATAATAAATACAATAATGATTAATTTAATAATATAATAATACTATAGTCCCACGAACACGTATGAGACCTGGTCGTTCGATCCTGGAACGACTCTGGAATGACACGTCACACGTCAGAGACCACTAGGCAAATACGTGTCTACAATGAGGTTGATCTGACAATTCCTTTGTAAGTTGAAGCGCAAAGGTTCTCGTGATCAAAGGGGAACGACTGTTGAACATCGAGATGAGGACTTAACATCTGGCCAATTTGGATGCTCATCAGATATATATGCGACAATACCAAAAAAACAAGTGCATATGATCAATTTGGACACTTACTGGACGTAACGTAGCAAAAACTCCCGTTATCAAAACAAAATTCTGGTTTGCGAGAAGTCCCAATTCTCGAACCCAAACCTCGTCCTTCTTCCCAATCTTCTCGCCTTCTTCACGGAGTCGAGACCCGGAAATCGACTCCCGGAGGAGAAGTCCAACGGGAATCAGCACTACATTCCTCAGAAGGTGTTTTCGTTGTGTTCTGATTTTGTTATGGTTAAGATTGGTGATTTTGTATACAAAATGGAATAAAGTTTTGGTGATGCTTATCATCTCTCCCCCAACAAACCTACAACCCGAACTGATCGAGATGTCTAATGTGGAAATGTTCAAAAGAAAATTATAAATTTTCAAGGGGAAGTGTAATGTGATGATGATTGTTGTAGTGCCAATTCCGTGTTCTTCTTTCTGATCTTATTATGGTTAGTCGTATATGTTCTTTTTATGATTTGGCAACATTGTAGTATATTTAAGATGCAAATCACTATAGGAAAGTCACGTAATGTCCAAAGTCCAAACCAAGTTTCGTGTTTCTGCTCCTAGATGTTTATCCTGTGTATGGGAAAGGAATAGGATTTTATGGTATCGATTTTAGAGTTTTCAATTGAATATCAAATTGATATGGAGTGCTTGAAGAAGACAAATAGAAATGCTTTTCATGTGCGCAAAAACAGTGAATTATGCAGTCATCACTCATCTCTCTCGGATTGTATTTTTTTCTTTGCCAGTTAGAAAAAACACACATTTGTTTTGTTATCTTGTAGGATCACTGTCAGTTTAGTTAACGTGAGATCAAAAGGCCGATGGGCTCATGAACTTCAAGTTTATCCTTATATTTTCGCTCCTCGAACGATGAATTGTTCATGCTTAGGATGTGATCAGTTTGAAAAAAATCTTTGAGTTGTAGAAACTCTGCTCAATGACTGTTGATTGGTTTAAATTAGTCTGTATACTAGAACTCAATGAACTCTCTCTTTTTTGTTGTATAGTTTTGTATGACTTGTCACGGTTTAACCGAGGTAAGAGGGGGAAGTTATCTAATATTAAAGTTTCTGCACTTCAAGTTACCTATCACACGGAAGTTAGTTTTTGATCATTCAAATCACCACTTTTAAGGATTTTCTTATTCGGTCAAACCCTTGGCAGGAATTAAGTGTGACACTTTTTCCTCAATTTTCATTTTCTCTTCATAGAATATCAAACTAGTCTGTCATTATCGCTCACAAGATTCATTGATCGTGTTATTTGCCGTGTCATTATTTAAAAAAATATTATAGGCTGTTTTTATTATATATAGTATTGAAAAATAATCCACATATGAAAAGAATGTAAGCACAGTTTGCCTTAAAAGCCGAATTAGCATGAACTTTAGAAAAAAAATGTATATAATTAGGCATTAAAAATTCTATACGTGCCATCATGTGAAACAAGCTAGATTCTAAAATTTCACATCCCACCCCCCCCCCCCCCCCCCCCCCCCTTTTATTGCTTTGTTTGCTCATCAACAATACTCATTAACATCATTATAACTGTGTTCAGGATGTATTTGCATTCTAATATTAGTATGTACAAGTTAAAGTCTCTTTCTTGTTTCAAGCAACCCTCCATCCTTGTCCAAGCCTCCAAGGTAGTAGTTCAATTTTTTTCTATAAGCAACATGAAATGTAGCCAATAACAATTACATATACAACAAGAAAATGAAGGCTCGCAGTTAATTTTAATATTGAATAAGAACGTCATTTTTTATACTACCATTGTCTTTCAACTGATTTTAGGTCAATGGTGCCCACTCTGTGTTTATTTCTGGATCCACCACTGACTGCAACTTTTTGTTTCTTTTGGGGAGACTTGGTTCTCCTTAGTAAACTTTTAAAAGTTCCATGTGATGTCTATTGTTCTAGTGTCAGCTCCATGTATCAGTTTTAGACTTGTCAATTGAACACTAAATAGACACTCATTGTATTTCTCTTCACTGGATACAAACAATTGTTACGCGATCTTGTGTGCTCCTTCAGTTTTAATTGACTACATGTCAAAAGGCCAATTGGCCTTACAATTTTGACAGTCGACTTCTTACTTGTTCCAATGCAGGATTTCCTTGAGTTCGGAACACGAAGAAGTGCAGGAAGGTTGCTGGCAAGTATGAAGTCTCAACGGGAAGACAACAAGAAGCAGCATGCTCTCGCTGCGAACAGAAAGTGCATGAAAAAGCATTCTGATGGTCCTTCCTATATAACCAAGGACCTTCTTTCTGCGTTATCAGGTATGGAAAGATGTGGCTCTCGTTTTGAAAGGGCATTTGTGAAAGCTCAATCTGATCTGCCACATGATGAGAAAGAACTAAATATCATGCTTAAATTTCTCGAGGTGCACATCAGCCAGGTAACTTGTCTTTATTTTTATTTTTATCGGTGTAACTTGTCTCTATTTCATTGTTCCTACCATTCACTTTTTTATTTTATTCTGTTTTCAAACATTAATAGCTACAATAAGAAACTTCGATTATCATGGAGATACTATCGGACAAGAGAAAATCCCCGTAAAGCATGTCAGTCTTCGTTGGTTGAATAACTAGGATTTTGAATATAAAAAATGGTCATTTGTATCTGCATCCCTTCAAAAAGGGGCAATATCGGAATATCCTACACTTTTTCATATTTATACTAATACTTCTACCTCTGTATAAATAGTAAGTTTTATTTCCTGTCTTTAGGAGTATTTATACCATGTTAATAAGCATCAAATGAGTTGACATGAATTTGCTCAATGGGTCTTATATTTTCTCCTTTTACAGGTCTTAAAGTGTGGACCGGCGATTCGAATGAGGCAAAGAAATCAATCTCATACATTACGTGGGAAGAAAGAATTACATGTCAGGCTTGAGACGATCGAGAGCCATCTTCTTGAAGTAATTTTTGTGTGGATCGTCATTTCTGATAGAAATGGCTGCAGAAAGAAACATCCATGATTATGTAGTTACTTACATCGTGCAAAAGATTGTTCAGTGAGCACTCATCCATGCTGTTTCGTTTACTTTGCTTATGAAATAAAAATATATTGTTCTTTAACTAATTAAGTAGACGTAGTTCAAATATTAGATCCGCCGCAGGAAGCTCCCTATTATGGTTCACTTTGATACGGAGGTGCTTGGTTGATTTCTCATTGTTCATTATTTCCTCAGAATGTAAAGCATCTTGTGTGGTTGATAAATACTTAAAGGAAATCATGGTCAAATAGGGCTTAGGCTTCTGTCCATGACTGAGGCATTTGTCAAGGAAAAACATTTTTATCTACACTACCTACTTTATATATAGCTGCCTTGGGTTTGTCCATTTTTGTGTCTATAGTCCACATAGTAAGCTCAGTACAGGATGCTGATTAACTTACTATATGTATCAAATGAATTGTTATAAAATTGGCATCTGATGTTGTCTCCACTCTGTAGGCGCTCAGGTCTATTCAAACTCTTCAAAACAGGCAAGAAGTTGCTGATATTCAGAATGCACCAACCGAGCTTCAGCTTGCTCAATTTTTTTTTCCAGATGAGTCTGCATCCGAGGCAAAAAACATAGCAATTCCACCGATGTAGATTACGTCATTCCACGAGCTTTTACATTTGTACTCCGGGCGCAGGAACCACTTCATGAAAAATAGCTTCTCTTGAAGCATCCACCTTCCACATCGAACGTTCCACAGCAGAATCAGTTGGCAACTCAACCACCTGTGCTTCAGCAGAATGCAGGATTGCAACCTGAGCTGCTATACATGCAGCGAAGTCCCCATTGTCAGAATCTTACCCAGGCATCCATTTCTCTGACTTGAAGATTGTCATCTGCACACATTTCTCGACAGCAGCCTCATCATGGTCGTGCAGAGCGCTGCCTTCAGTCACCCCTCTTCACAATTATGTGACATATGAGGATATCGTAAGCGGACCTTGACAATGACGGTCTTTTGCTTTCGGAGTTTTTTTTTTAAATTATTGAAGTCTTTTTTATGAACTGGTAGTTCTATTTTTATACAGTTTTTTTAGATTATGAACCCAAATTCCTACAAAAAATTAAGTTAATTTCTAGGGTTTAGCCGTTTAAGTTTTTAATTTACAAAACTAAGTAGGAAGTATATCTAACCCAATACCAGGACACCACAAAGTGATATTGGGTCAAGGTGTTGGCCTTTCTTGGAATGGTTCAATTATAGAAGTTGTGAATAATTCATTCTAAAGATGTTTATGTAGAAAGGTTAGAGATCATGTGGGTCTGTTGTGCCTCTTAACCACTGTATGGCTTATCATGGGGACGATTCTTTTTGGGTCACTGACTCACTGCCGGCCCTCTTTAAGTATGATATTCTGGATATATCTCTTTAGAATAATTCATTCTAAAGATGTTTGTGTAGAAAGGTTAGGGATCATGTGGGTCTGTTGTGCCTCTTAACCACTGTATGGCTTATCATGGGGACAATTCTTTTTGGGTCACTGGCTCACTGCTGGCCCTCTTTAAGTATGATATTCTGTATGTATCTCTTGTTGGATATTTCAATTGATTTTTATCAGTTCTTTACTAACGTTTATCATTTCAATTGATTTTTATCAGGAGCAATGCCCTTTCTCCTGAATTCTCATTTTCTCTTAAAATTTCGAAGTAATGTGGCAGTGTTGCCCACAAGGTTCACTGATCACGTTTATTTGCCGTGCCATTTGCTTATAAATATTATAGAGTACTATGGGATATTAGCTTTGATCATAAATATTCATAAATGTTATCACATTAGCTTATAAATATTATAGATGATTTTATCTCCCTACTATGGAACCAGAGCGTGGTCGAAAATAATCAACCTATGAAAAGATTGTAACGTGCCTTTAGCCCCTACTAACCTGAACTTTCATAAAATTTAAGCTTTATAACAAGACAACTCAACCTATATGTGCCATCATATGAAACAGACTGCAATCAGTTTTTGTCGTGCTTTCTTTCTTTTTCTGTTTTTTTTTTTTGCACAGAAATCCTCCTCACGTTTTTTTTTAAATAAACGTAATGTGTTCATTATTATCATCGGACAAAACTATGATACATTTTTATTTTTTAAATTCTTTTTGGATTAAGTTCTTTAGTGGTAACATTATCTTCAAGTTTTCTTATGGCAGGCCTATGTTATCGAATTGTAAGTACTTTTTTATCTTTAGATCGGTATAAAATCAGAGTTCAATGTTGTTTCTTAAATTGAAGGGTTTGATTGTCTCTGAGTCAACTTTTAGTTCAACATATGTGGAACTTATTTAAGTTATAATTATTAACAGTATCTTGTACTCTCTCCCTTTACTGTGAGGTTCATTTTGAGTGCAAGCCTTGTACTTTTTTGACTGTCACGCTCAACGCTCTATTGACTTAGCTTCAATTCTGTATTTTAGCTATGGTAAATATTCCAAAAAACTTAACGACCATATAGGTATTGGCCGAAACCCTTTGGCCCAGACGGTGTGACCTATCTTCTAAAGAACAATGGACGTCCAACAGCAGTCAGACTATACTCGCTAGAGAAGGTGGTTTTGATGTGTTTTAATGTTTATTTAAGTTGAGTGTTGGTCGGGTTGAGTCCGTTGCTGAAGAGAAGTGGTGTTTAGCTGCAAGTTTTTTTGTTTGTTAGGGAGACTTGGATTCTTCTCCCTCTCTTCGCTAAATACAAACAACTGATTTGTTTATTTGTGTGCTCTCCTTCGTTTTTAGTTGACTATAGACCAAAAGGCCGATGGGCTTGCTAATTTTAGTTGACATCTTGCTTGCTTTTCATGATGCAGGATTTCCATGAGAGAACACAAAGGAGAAGTGCAGGAAGGTTAGTGCCAAGTATGCAGTCTCAACAGGAAAACAACGAGAAGCAACTTGCTATTACTGAGGACAAAAAGTGCATGAAAAGGCATTGTGATGATCCTTCCTCTATAACTGAGGACCTTCTTTCTGCGTTATCAAGTATGGAAAGAGATGGTTCTTTTTTTGAAAGGGCATTTGTGAGAGCTCAATCTGATCTGTCTCGTGATCAGAAAGAACTAGATGTAACGCTTAAATTTCTCGAGGTGCAAATCTGCCAGGTAACTTGTCTTGATTTGGTTGTTCCTGCCATTCACTTTTTATTTTATTCTGTTTTAAAACATTAATAGCTACGTTAAGGAACTTGGATTGTCGTGGGTATACTATGGGACAAGAAAAAAAAATCCCCGTAAAGCATGTCAGTCTTTGTTAGTTGAATCACTAGGATTATGAAAATAAAAAAAATGGTCATTTGTATCTGCATCCCTTCAAAGAGGAGCAATATCGGAATATACTACACTTTTTCATATCTATACTTTCTACCACTGTATAAAACTATAAATAGTCAATCTTATTTCCTGTCTTTAGGAGTATATATACTATGTTAATCAGCATCAAATGAGTTGACATGAATTTGCTCGATGGGTCTTATATTTTCTCGTTTCACAGGTCTTAAAGTGTGGACCAGCGATTCGTATGAGGCAAAGAAATCAATCTCATACATTACGTGGGAAGAAAGAATTACGTGCCAGCCTTGAGACGATCGAGAACCATCTTCATGAAGTAAGTTTTGTGTGGATCTAGTCATTTCTGATAGAAATAGCTCCAGGAAGAAACGTCCATTATGTTGTTACTACTTCAAGCAAAAGATTCTTCACAGAACATATTGTCCATGCTGGATTATTAACTTTATAAACTGTAATTTAACTAATTAAATAGATGTTGGTTGAGATATTAGACTCCCCACAGGAAGCTCCCTATTACGGTTAACTCTGACATCGGTTTATTTTCTCATTGTTCATTATTTCCTCAGAACGTAAGGCATTGTGTATGGTTGCAAACACGCGTACTTAAAGGATATATCATGGCAAAACAGGGTTTAGAATTTACTCCATGACTGAGGAATTTGTCAAGCAAAAGCTTCTCTCTTTTATATCTTGACTACCTATTTTATAGATAGCTGCCTTGAGTGCAAGTGATGAATGCCTTTGTCTGTTTTCATGTGTACATTCCACATAATAGGCGACATGATGCTGATTAACATACTATCTGTATCAAATGAATTGATATAAAATTGGCATCTGATGTTGTCTCCACTCTATAGGTGCTCAGGTCTATTCAAACTCTTCAAAACAGGCAAGAAGTTGCTGATATTCAGAATGCACCGACCGAGCTTCAGCTTGCTCAGAAAAAAAACTTCAGATGAGTCTGCATCCGAGGCAAAAAAATGTAGCAACTCCACCGATGTAGATTCCGTCATTCCAAGAGCTTTTACATTTGTACTCCGGGAGCAGGAACCACTTCATGAAAAATTGCTTCTCTTGAAGCATCCACCTTCCACATCGAACGTTCCACAGCAGAATCAGTTGGCAACCCAACCACCTCTGCTGCAACAGAATGCAGGATTGCAACCTGAGCTGCAAAGCGTGCGGCAAAGGCCCCATCAATTGGACATCTACATATGAACATTATCAGAAGACGTGGCCTCACCAATTATCGCAGGTTCACAGAATCACAGCAGGGTAAGGTGGAATAGCTGCACAAATTATGTCCTATAATGAAAACGACATATGTAGACCTTGATGGTGACGTTCTTTTGCTTTCAGATTTTCTTTTCAAACTGTTGAAATTGCAAGTAAATCTTGTTTGTGTATTGATCATGCCGGATATGGGCATCGCTGTACCTGTGAGGGCTATATGGCTTCTGGAGTGTTGATCTAGTACACTGGATTGCTCGAGTATGATATTCCAGGGTTTTTTCGTATTGGGCACTCTCATAGATTTTTAAACATTTTCTTTAGTTTTCAAACGTATGAAATCGTCATTTCCTATGTGTATTCGTCTTTTTTTGTTAATAATTATTAAAAAAATGCACTTTTTTGCATAGCCCATCGACGAACCTGTGCGTTGTATCACTTGTATGGTCGTTCGAATCGCTTGTGTTTGTTGCTGCGCTTGCAGCCATTAGAAACTGTCGTTCACTTCTAAATGAAATATATCATATGTGAAATTTTGAGAGCTAACGTATTGCACCCATTTGCGAAGCTAAGAGCACAAATAACAGTGTCCGGGCTACCCCGGGCGTCCTGCACTCTCTCTCTGTCACATCAGTTTTTTTTCTGTCACGTTAGCTCACCAAAAAGAAAACTTTACCCATGCCCAGGCTATCCCCACTCACCCTACACTCTCTTTCCTCCACGTCATTTCCTAACTAAACAATTTTAATTTTCACACAACATTTAACAAATTACATTTTATATAATTCTAATAACATTACAATTCTATTTTAACTCGAAATATTGTTAATAATTACTGCTAAATCACGAAATTGTTATTAAATATTACGGAGCAACATTACATTTAAGATAAACTGAAATAAGAAATATTACACTCAAAATTAAGAAACAACAATACATATTACATAAACTAAACTTTCAAATACTACATTAGCAACTACGTTAATCGATTTTCAAACCACCCATCGTCTGTAGCGTTGTCATATATGCTCAATTAAATCGTCTTTCAGATCCAAATGTTGGTTCCTGTCACGCACTCGATCTTGATTGACAAAAAAACTCGTGAATATCCGCTATACGATCGGTCGAATACGGCATTTCCTCAGCTGAAGTTCCAGGACGATATTCCATAAATTTGCGAATATCTCCAAAATTAACGTAACAGTCGCGTTCGTCCTCCACTATCATGTTATGCATGATGATACAAGCTGTCATTATTTTGGACAAAACGTCCTTGCTCCAGGCAAGAGTCGGGTTTCTGATGATCGCGAACCTCGCTTGCAACACTCTGAAAGCGCATTCAACGTCTTTACGCGTTGTCTCATGCACTTCAGCAAACAATATGTGCTTCGGGGTGTGAGGGTGAAGGATGGATTGGATGAAGGTCACCCACTGTGGATAAATATCATCAGTAAGATAGTATTTCATATCATATTGAACACCATTTACCTCATAGTTAAAACAGTGTACGCGTGTTTACTCAGTGGAAGCGTGATTAAAGTGCACACGTGATTGAAAACAGTGCACGCGTGGCAAAACACTGCACGCGTGTTTGCTCAGTGGAAGCGTGATTAAGGTGCACACGTGATATAAGACCATACTATTAAACCACCTCGACAGGTCGTTCGGGGGTCTCGCTCCCCGGTGAGGTGACGAGGGTGGCAAGGGGGCAGCGCCACCTGAAAATTTTTTGGATCTTGAAATTGTTGGTTGTGGAATTTTTTGAATCTTCGTCACTTGTAAAAAATTATTACCCAACATTAATAACAAATACTCAATCCATTAATAACAAAACATCCACTAAATAATTAAAAAAATCGACGAATAGGGGGGACACATGCTCCCCACCCGAGGGCGCCCCGGGCGTCTGCCCGGGACACCCAATGCCCGGGCAAGCGCCCGCCCCGTTAACGGGGGTGCACTCGGGCGCCCGACCAAGATGCTTGGGCGGGGCACCCCCGTTAAGGGTGCCCTAAGTTTCTTCATGACCCCGAGTGAGGTATGCGAAGGATTGAACGGGCACCTAAACAGTGTCATTTGTGTTTTCTTTCTTTAAGTTTTGGTGTGTTTTAGTTCTCTTCACCTTTGTGTATAAATCCCTTGATTTTGATTTTGTCGCTTTTTCCAGTGAGGCATGTGCCGAAGGTGTTCTTAGCACATGATATTCGACAACCTTAACATGTAGATTTACAATACTTACCTCAATTCTGATGCTTCGAATGGAGCAAATTCTCAGAAAAATTCGGTAGGGTAAAACCATCAAAACGACTTGGAGACCTAAAATTTCGTGATCTTGAAGCTTTCAATAAAGCTCGTTTTCGGACCAGCTCGATCCTCTAAGGATGTGGTAAAACAAGCATATAATATCCTACTTGACAATCAAGGTTCACCTGGTCAAATGGTTCGCACTCACATGACCACAAAGGGTTTACTACTGCGCATCTGGTTCTTGCTATGGAAACACAATGTGATTTTAGCTGCTTATTGTTGGAAAACATCATTACTTTTTTGCACAGTTAAGAAAGAGGGCTACTATTCGTCGCCGAAAAATTACTTAAATCGTCATAAAAATAACTTTTTTGTCATTAACAAATCAATTAATACTAATTTCGTCTCTTGTCTTTAAACAATGTGTTTGACTCGGTTTTACTAACATTCCTATTACCAACACCAAAAAAATGTCTGACGAAACACCTAGTTCAGGCGAGATAATGGAGGCGGATTTTTTTTCCAACTCGGACGTCTGACTAAGACGCCTGTACCATCGTGGAGGTGTCTGGCTAAGACGCCTCCACCATGGTCGAGGCTTCTTAGCCAGACGTCCCGTTTTTTTTTAATTATCTCAAATTATTTGACGCTCCTTTGCAAATTTTCGGTAGTAACCGGTCGGATTACAATGAGTTTTTTTGCAAGCGATGAAGATTCAATTTTTTTCCAGATCCAACATTTTTTAAGATCCAAAATCCCCCGGCGGTAAAACATCATGACTTAGAAATACCACATCGACAGGTCGTTCGGGGACCGGGGTTCTCAGTAGCTTCGATATTTCTCTGGAAATCTCTATTCGGTGTACCGAATGGGTATCGGTCATCCGAATATAGTAATTATTAACTTATTAATTAATTAATTTAGCAATTATCTAAATTTATAATCAATTATCTTTTTTATAAAAAAATATAAAAAATTACGGACGTCCGACGGAGCCGCCCCGCGTAGGAGAGAGATGTCTGGCTAAGACACCTCCCCCATGGAGGAGGCATCTTAGACAGACGACAGACGACATACGATAGACGCCCGTCCCATGGGCGGGGCGTCTGGGTAAAACGCGCCCCATGGGGGAGGCGTCTTACCCAGACGCCCCTCTCCTACGCGGGGCGGCTCCGTCGGACGTCCGCAATTTATTATTATTTTTTTATTAAAAAGATGTTAGATATTTTACCAGATTCGAGTACAACGGGTCGTCCGTTGGTTCATCATTACTGACCTCCAAAACATTATTTTTTATGATTATAAGAGGAAGATGAAGAAAGATGTGTGATAGGAGGGTAAAATGTCGCGTTATAACAGTAGAAATGAGAGAAGTGCAAAATAGTAATATGTTGAGACGATTTAAGTAGTTTTAGGACGACGAATAACAGTTCAGTTAAGAAAGTCAACGAACTTTTGGTTTTTTGACTATTTATTGTTAGACCACACCATTTAGTTTCAGGATTACAATTTGACAAAGAAACTTACGTGATAATGACAAACGACAATCTTTAGTTTCCCTCGTGAAGAATGACCACTTTTGGTTTAACATAAAGTTATGGGAGCCACTGTGTTACAAAATTAAATTATAGACGCAAAAATCCAAATAAAATTCAGGAATGTCAACTGTAATTCATTTTTCACGCCATCCACGGAGGGATAAAAAAGTTCAAAATGAAATATTACGGATGTTTTCTGTAGCAAAACAACAAACAAACGCAATAACACATGAGGGAGAGTATTTTGCAAATACGAGATTACTGGGAGGTATTTCAGACAAAAATCCAGAATAATAACCATATATAATAAAAAAAACACCATTTAAAAAGGTCCAAAAAAGGCAAAAAAACAACAACAAGAGAGAGAGAGAAGAAGAGAGTAGAAAAGCAGAACATTTCCCCATCCTCTCCATCTCACCATCATCATCTCACCTCACCAATCCCTCCCATCCATGGTGGGTCCTTCTCCTTCCGCCACTCCCACCCAGTGAGATCTCTCCGATCGGGCTCCGGATCGCCGTTGATGCGCGCAGGAGGGCTCCGAGGTCGATCGCACCGTGACTGATGACCGGAGGCGGAGAAAGCGCCGGGACACCGGCGCCTCTGGAGTGGAAATTCTCCCAGGTGTTCGGGGAGAGGACGTCCGGGGAGGAGGTGCAGGAAGGTGAGCGATGGGGGTGGTTTGGTCGGTTCGTTCCGGTTTAGATCTGGAGGTGGTCGTGGATGGATGATTGGAGTTTGAGGAAGGATTTGGATTGGAAGCGTTAGGTTTTTTTGTGAGGGATGATTTAGGAGTTGGTGTTGGAAGCGATTTTTTTTTTTGATGATTTGGTTGATGTTGTGATCTGCTTTTTTGTGTTGTAGTTTTTGCACCACTTACTAACCCTGCATGACACTATTATCGAGTTATTGTGCTAAACGGACTCATATTAGGAATATTCTTACTCTCGATGTTTGGGTTGTGTACTTGAGGTACAACTATGCCTACGGCCTTATACGTAGCTAACACTTTCTGTTATTTTGATTTAGGAAATGATCATGAGTTTAGTAACACTCAGCTTAAGAAGTAGAAGCACGATTTTCAAAGTCACTGGTTATCCCTAAGTTCTGGACCACTCCCTATTCTGAAAATCAAATTGAGGAGATGGAGAAAGAGAATTCTACCAAAATGATGGCTGAAATACCTTATGCCTCTGTGTGAATAATTATGAACCATCTGAATACGATTTTATTGTAGATTTTATAAAGTTAGAGCCATAATTAAGGCATCCTCAAAATATTTGTTATGTTTATTTTCTCCTTCTATTTCATTACCTTAAAATCAAATGCAACTTATAATAGCCGTACCACGTGCTTTTAGTAATCAGTTATAGTTTTCTCAGAACCAGTTCTCTTTTAGCTACCAAGACCGCAGTGTCTTTGTTGTTTAACAAATTTGTTTTCATTTATACTGCTCCATTTGAAAGTGTGCAGTACTGTAAGTTAAGCCATATTCATCACTTAACTACTGTTATGGCAAAGAAGTCTGCATGCCCTAGCTTACTCAGTCTCATTAAGTACCGGCATGCTATTGTCAATTTTTGTTTGGATCTTCACTTGTTATGTAGTGCCATTTGATGGATCATACCTGAAACCTCTCGTAACTTCATTATTTGTCGTTTTCATTGTCATGACTCTCCAGCCACTTCCTTTTTAATATGACAATAACTGTGGAAGGGTGCAAGTAAATTGGCATGAAGACTTATCTATGCATCTCAACAGACAAAAATCAAGATAATAGTCAATTAAAAGAGAAGGGATAAAATTACCATAGTTGTTTCGAACATTTCATGGCAATTAATTTTTAATTTGGCCACCTAATTGCAACCTAGGAATCCATAATGCATATGTAGCAGCAGCCATGAAAAGCACTTATTGCATCGGCAAATGAGATAGTCGTTCTGTTGCATCGAAATTTCACAATTATTATGTTGATATGGATATTTATCTATTATTTCATATCATCACAGTTGACTTCCAAGTTCTTCATTTATTGGATCAGAACATTATAATCTATCATCCATGGTTTTCAAGTTACAACGTTGCAGTATTATTTATTGGGCTTCTAAACTTTTCCCCATCTTGTAAGAGAACTTTGCTTTGTTTTCCTATGGACTCATGCCTATTGCTATTATCTCAGTGGACATAATTTCTGCGATTGAATTTGATAAAACTGGTGACCACCTTGCAACTGGAGATAGAGGAGGTCGTGTGGTTTTGTTTGAAAGGACCGATGTTAGAGATGTACGGTCCACAAGTTCCTTCATTGTTTGTTTAACAGACTATTCATGCTTTACAACTCCCCAGCATATTTTCATCTTACAATATTTTGCAGCAGGGTCAACGAAGAGACATGGATAGGCATGATCACCAAACTACTCGTCACCCTGAATTTCGTTATAAAACAGAATTTCAGAGCCATGAACCTGAGGTGATTTGAAGATTTTATGATTGTTGGTAATTATAGGTCCTTTTTCTCTATTAAATCATGCCACATTTAAACCCTGATTCCTATGTTTCCTTATGTGTATATGCAGTTCGATTACCTTAAGAGTTTAGAAATAGAGGAGAAGATTAACAAGATTCGTTGGTGCCAAACGGCAAATGGTGCTTTGTTTCTTCTCTCAACCAATGACAAGACAATTAAATGTTGGAAGGTGGGTGTCTGTCAATATCTTTAAAATACCTTTTTCATTCAAGATGTTCACTTCACATGATAAGTTCCCGTTTCAATTTCTTTATGTAGACAAATTTCCTTGGTTGTTAACAGCCACTCAGGTCCTAGAAGAATAAACTTATCTTCCTAGTTAGACGTGTTTGCAGTACGTAGCATCTACATGGTTTAGTATTCACATGAGCCTTCTTAAGTAACAGTACGCATGTTCAGGAAAATGTTTTGACAGGTATTTTTTTGAATTATATTTGAAGGTTGGTCATGTTTTTAAAAGCTAGAATGTGGTGAAAGGAAAAAACGTAGTGAAGAGTTGAATTTTTTTTTGGCTCTACGACTTTTTGATATTTTGGTCATAAATGAAGTACACATCAATTTTAGAAATTGTTCAAGGAACTATATGAGAGTGAACTAGTGAAGGTCCCATCTCATCTAATATCATCATGTTATTACTTTATTATTACAAGTTTGCAACTTTCACCTTTCAGAATGTAACCTCAGAAATAGTCAATCGAAAAATGTCATGCAAAGTACAGTCTTTTAGAATGTAATACATTTTCTGTTTCACATCTTCTCAATTTCTTCTTCTTCAAATGTTCACATTCCACATCCACATGCTAACTGAAAGAAAACCTTTTGTTGATCTCTTAACTTTCTGTCCAGGTGCAAGAAAAAAAGGTGAAAAGAGTTTCTGAGATGAACATGGACACTTCTGCTGTCGGAAATGGTGCTGCCGCTGTCTCTAGTGTGTCGTCAAATTCAAGATCAGTTTTCCCTAATGGTGGACCTTCAGAAATGTGCTACCCTTTTCAAAATGATAACTTCTCATTTCCTCCAGGGGGATTTCCTTCTCTACGTCTACCAGTGGTAGTTGTACTGATCACAGCAATTCTGTTTTTACTGAATCAAAATCATGTTGACCTTTTTCGTAATCTTTCTGTTTGTTTACAGCATTTCCATTGATAAATAGTTTTTTCTTCCCTTTTGCTGTATTTATTTTAATTATTTTAAAGTTAATATTTCCAGACAAACCAATAATTTGTGTTTGTTCCAATGTCTTTAGGTGGCAAGTCATGAAATGAATCTTGTTGCTAGATGCCGACGAACGTATGCTCATGCACATGATTTCCACATAAATTCTATCTCTAATAACAGGTGCCTTTTTCTTTTTCTAGCATGTAATATTACATTTTTAGGTCTAATTTCTTTTTTCTCCATGATTTTACCAGTTATGACCCAGAAGTTATTCTTGTCAGTGTGGTACTATGTTTCTGTCTAATTTCTATTCATTTTCTCCTTTATCTGCAGTGATGGGGAAACTTTTATCTCAGCTGATGACCTACGGATAAACTTGTGGAACCTAGAAATAAGCAACCAAAGTTTCAACATAGTCGATGTAAAGCCTGCAAACATGGAGGATCTAACTGGTACAACATCCTATTAATCACTCATATTCGTTCCTTCGGGTTTTTTTTGCTAGTTTCTAATTGATGTAGATTCTGAATAATAGTTTATTTTCACCATTTCAATAATGGAAGTTTGGATTATTTAAGATTGTCAGTGTTGCCTTGAATTGTATGTGTTAGAGTTCGGAGCAGAAATCGATTTTTTAGCAATTATATCAATAATATGTAAATTGTATTTGGTCATCTTCATTATGTGTAAATATTTGGTTACCAATAAATAGAATGTAAATACGGTGTTCATGTTATTTTGCCCTTACATGTATTTTATGCACTCTTCAAATAAAGATAACTGATGTTTAATATGTAATTAATGTAATTTTGTCTTTCTCAGAGGTGATAACATCTGCCGAGTTTCATCCCACTCATTGCAACACTTTGGCATACAGTAGTTCAAAAGGCTCAATTCGGCTGATTGATTTGCGGCAATCAGCTTTATGCGATAGTCACACCCAAATGTAATGAATTACTCGTATTAATGCATCTTTTGTGCAAATCTGCAAACCTTGTGCATCTTATTGTTGCCTTTTTATAGGTTTAAGGAGCCAGAGGTTCCTGATTCAAGGTCATTCTTCACAGAGATTATAGCTTCAATATCAGATATTAAGTTTGGACAAGATGGAAGGCACATTCTGAGTCGTGATTACATGACCCTAAAGGTTTAAACCTTCAACCTCATCTTTTAGCATATTGTTCCCATATTCGCACTAATGACTCCAGAATTTCAGCTCATTGTGCAAGTATGTGGCGTAGGTAGTGATCCATATCTAAGAGTAGCAAGATTAAGTTCAATAAATTTTAAGCTTTGGGGAAGATCATATACAACTAATAGCTTATTAAAACCAAAAGTCACTAAAGATTCTGCAAATTGTCTAAATATCAGCCGCTTAGATATATCCTTGTCAGTTGTCAAGTATGTTGAAGTGGGAAATTATTGTTTCTGACATACTGAAGCCTGGGTAATCATTTGTTTCTTGTTATTCATTTGCTAGTATTGGCACGATCCTATCTTATTTTAGTGTAACAGTTAGATGTTTTTCAGCATCTTAAGGGTATATTGTGCACATTTCTGTATCACTAGCGTCTTCATGAGAAAGAATATTTTGTTTTGCAACTGCACTTTCTGAAAGAAAAAAATATCTCTCTTCAAGTTCTGCCTCCAGGTGGGCATTTGGTTCCCTTTTCTAAGATATGCGTGGCGAAGTTAACTTTATTTTTTTCTCTCTTAAAAAGCCGTGCAATCTTGTTGGCCTTTTCCTGTTTGTCCTTTTGAATTTCATCCTATCCATGCAAAGCAGCAATGGAACGAATAACATGTATAACAATGATTGTTAACTTTTAATTACCATTCTCATGCACTACACCACCTTAGATGTCCTTGTTATATTGTATACTTGGGAATATGTGTGATAGAATTTAGTTACTAGTTAGGGATGTAATCATGCATGAGAAGATAATCTTAGAAACTTGGATGGGATTTGTAAATTCATCTTAATGGATTGTTCCTGCAATTATTAATCTCACAATTGCACCATTATTGACTGCTCTTATAATTTTACAATCAGTCAAGTGTGGCTTGCAATGTCATCGTGACAAAGGGGAATGGAATGCTTCATAAATTATTAGATGTCATTCACAATAAAATTTAGGATAGTCGGTCTTCATCTCAAGATTGGGTCTTGAGACGAAAAGTGTCATACATCATATATGCATGTTAAATAATGAAAAACTGTGTTTCACACTGTAAATGATGTTTGCAACACCAAAGTGTAGTTGTAAATGCACAATGGACAGAAAATTGCAGGTATATTTTTAATCGTAGGACTATAATAAATTGTATTTCCGCTATGGGATAGAAGCATGAATTCTCATTCTGTTTCGCCTTTTCAAGTACACAAGCATGTTTTTGGTTTGAGTTCTGTCTTTATCTGACTATAATGACAAATACTGTTTCAGCTGTGGGACATAAACATGAATTCTGGTCCTGTTTCGACTTTTCAAGTACACGAGTATTTAAGGCCAAAGGTACGTGCAAGCTTTTGTTGTGTTGGTCTCTTAACACTGGGGAATAACTATTTTATCTTTTGTCAGCTTTGTGACTTGTACGAGAATGATTCCATTTTTGATAAATTTGAGTGCTGTTTGAGTGGAAATGGACTGAGAGTTGCTACCGGTTCATACAGGTACTTTGACCAATATTTTCAGTATAAAATCTTAAATCCTCAAACAATCCTTTACAGAAACTATATTTTTTTAAAACTTGTCAGCAATCTATTTCGTGTATTTGGTTGTGCCACGGGAAGCAATGAAGCAACATTGGAAGCTAGCAAAAATCCTACAAGGTACCCTAGTTCTGTTGGTTTACTAGTAAAGCATTTAGGCAATGGATTCATTATATGAATCATTAAAGCTGGATGAATTGATTTTTTAATATATACTATTCTTCAGAAGACAAGTGGCAAATACTGCAAGATCTCTTGGCAGCCTAACACGTGTTGTGAGGCGTGGTTAGTATGAGTTTTTTCAGTATCAGTTATTTCTAATACCTTCTATAAATATCTCATCCTAATGGTCATCCAATCCTCTTCCCTGTCAATTCAATGAGTTCATTTAAATATTGTATGACAGGAGCCGAGACCCCTGGTGCTGATGCTAATGGAAACTCTTTTGATTTCACCAATAAGTTGCTTCATCTGGCCTGGCATCCGACTGAAAATTCAATTGCCTGTGCCGCTGCAAATAGTCTGTACATGTATTATGCCTGAAGGTTGCTCACAAACATAGCTATGTGGGAGTTTATTATTGGTATGCTTCTGGCAGGTCAGTAAATGGATGAGCATAGTTTGCATTACCCCACACATCGTTTATTTTATCAGACCAAGATGAGGCCATAGGAATTCCTGAATAAGTTTAATATCTTTGATTCCTTAGTGAACAGCTTTCTCCTGACTACATTCTGGCCTACGTTCGTCAATGCATCAGTAGTTCTTTTACCGCCAATTAAGGCTGTTAGGTGCCGTGCGTCACATCTCGTGCAAAGGGGGATGTTTTGCTGTTCGTGTTGCTTCCACAAAACCAAAGTCTTTATATCATTTATCCTGCACTGTTGCGGACTGAAAGTGTTTCCCCCCACTGATCTGGTCATTCTTCTCCATTCTAGATTTGTTACTAACTCCCAGCATTCAATCACTTTCACAGCTGCAAGATTATTTTGTTTACATATTTAGCCCATCTCATAAAACTAGATGTGTATTTCTAACACTAATATTCTTTTCATACATTCGTAATATTCATTAATTTAGGTATTCAGTAATGCTTTTAGGCTTTTAGCTATTCTTTGAGGTTTGCTTCAATTTCCACAAATTGTAAAACAAGGTCAGATAACTTTCAGGCATGTTCATTCATATTCTTGGTTCTGTTGGATTCATTTTTTTGTCTTACCCTGGCTTTTGGTTTATGTTGATGTTGTCACGATTTTCCACTTTTAAATTGCATAAGATTTTCACTGTTACATGCATATGTTGTATGTATTCTCTGTTGAAGGATTTGCTAGCTGAGACCTAGTAATAGATGCTTGTTTCAGTTCTGACATCATCATTGCCCAAAGAAATATTGCTCATTGGAGTTAGACCAGTACTGGTTATTCTGCTTGTTAGATCATCCTTAACAGCACCCTGGTAGTTCACGGGCGTCCTGCTTTCTCTCTCAGTCACGTCAGTTTTTTCTCTCTGTCACGTCAGTACAAACCAACCCCCTACAAAATCCTTAATCATTACCCAATCCACTCAGTCACGCTACGGTATTTGTTGTCACGTCATTATTTTTATTCTTCTCTCCAAAAATCTTTCAACAATCAACAAAATATATTAATAATCATTATCGTAATAATTTAATATCAACAATTTATTTATTTTTAAATAATATTTAATTAATAAATACGAAAATATTATTAAAATTTAGAAAACCACAAATTAATAAATTTCAAATTTAGGACCTACAGTATGCGTGCGACTCACAAAAGACGAGACGAGTGGATCAAGGCTTGGACTTTTATGACATCGAGGAGCTACAGTATGCGCGTGACTCACAAAAGACGAGACGAGTGGATCGAGGTTTGGATTTCTATGGCATCGAGGAGCTACAGTATGCGCGTGACTAACAAAAGACGAGACGATTGGATCGAGGCTTGGACTTCTATGACATCGAGGAGCTACAGTATGCGCGTGACTCACAAAAGACGAGACGATTGGAGCGCATCTACAATGACTCAGGCGAGCCAGGTGTAGTAGAGCGTAACGATGAATCTTTGAAGGGGCGATGGAGGCATTCATTGTCATCTGTGAACCAATGGGCGGTGCGGAGGAAGAGAAGCAGTTACAACGAGGACGATGTCATCCATGAAGCGCACATCATCTACGAACGAACACACAACGCCAAATTTCAGTTCATGCATGTTTGGCTTTTGTTACGCAGGTACCCTAAATGGGAGTCTGTTGCGCTTGTACTTCCCACCGGAAACGTCGCTGCAGAAAGTCTGGAGAGTTTTACCAGCGGGAAAAGAAAAAGCACCGACGACGATGGGAGTAACGCATCACCGTCAGCAGATGAAATGGTGTTCGAAACATGTCCTCGTCCTGAAGGTGTTAAAAAAGCCAAAAAAAGAAGGGGAAACAACAATTTCAGGCACAACTTGATCCTGATATCTTAGAACTGGGGAAACAAATTGAATATAGCGCAAAAGTGAAAGAGGAAAAGTATTTGCGTTACGAAGAACGGATGGAGAGGAAACGCATCGAAGCTGAGGTGAATTTCCAAAGGAAACTGAACAACAAGAAACTTGATGTCCTCTTCGTTCTAATGAAGAAGGAAAACAGGGACAAGTTCGATAAAGAAATACTTGCTGAACTCAAGGAGTGGGCTAAAGCACAAGGATATCTGTAGGTGCTTATGTTTTCAATATCTGTGGTACTTTATCAGTATTTTGGTATTTTAAATTCTGTATCCGTAGGATGATTGTCTTTCCTTTCCTTATTTCAGTTGTATTTTGTAATTGTATTGTATTTTGTTTTCGAAGTGTATGAGTATTGTACTACTATTTCTTAATTTGTTTATGATTTTTTAATTTTATTTTAATCTAAATAAGTCAAAAAAATAAATTAATCATAAAATATTTTTACAATTATTTTTCAATACCTAATTAATTAAATTCAAATTACCTAATTAATACATTATCTTAATTATATATAAATAATTTTTATCTTTAAAAAAAACCAAAAAAAATAAAACTGACGAATTGGAGGGGGGCACGTGGCCCCCCGCCTTGGGCGCGCCCTCCCGTTAAGGGAGGGCTGCCCGGGCACCCTGCAGGGCGCCCGGGCGTAGAGCACCCGTTAAGGGTGCTCTTATGGTCGTTTTAAAGGGTTAAAATCCCAATGTGTATTGATCTCAATTGAAATTTTGCATGCATATTATTAGAAAAAACCTTCAATTCAAATTTGTGGTTTCTCTTTCATGATGTTTTTATCAAACTCTTTAATCTTATAGGTCAAAAGATAATCACAATTGAGTCCCAGGTATTTATATTATACCAAAAATATCATGATTTCCTTGACTAAACGTGAAAAAGAAAATCTGTCTGTAAGGAATATATTCAATCGCTTGTGGTTCAGCGTGCATTTTAAATATTGTCACGCTTACGGAGACCCTGTCCCTCACTTTAATCTTTCTAAAGCATTTTCAACTATAACCGAAGGAATAACAAGAGTTCGTGAAACTAAGTATAAGGAAATATAAAAATATAATTTACAATTGGAAATCTCGATAACTTCTCGATGGCATCAGCATTGTTGTCCACTTTTTTTGAGTGCCGCAAGACTAGTTACTATGATTTTATCCCTTGAATTTTTTTGTCACAATGTATTCGTTGCAACTAATCCGTTTTGATGATTTGGCAAAATGTTACTACATTAATTTAACATCAAAGAACTAAATAAAACAATATATTGTTGAAAGAGTGGATTGACAATTTGACATTTTACGATTGGCTGGTTCGTGAACGAATATTGTTTGAAGGTTTCATCTTGTAAATTCGTTTGAAAATACGACATCTATCTTGTATGATGTCTCTAATCTAATCAAAGCAACCTTTAGGGTAGTTGGTTGATAGTGTGGCATCATATTCTTATAACCCTAGTAAACACAAAAAGTACACCTCGAATATTCAGTGTTGGATCATCTCCAACTTGACTCAAAAAGTTAGGTAGCATTGGGAATCAATCATTTGGAAGCAATAGACGTGGACTATTATAACTCCTTATCAAAATGTATAATAAGCTAATAACCGTAAGGAACCGAAATTTCCTGAAGTCATAGAAAGAGCAGAAAGCTATAACGGTTAGTAAGTAGTTCGACGGACCTTCCCAAAAGACACAAATTGTAAAACAAGGTCAGATAACTTTCAGGCATATAAGATAACAAGGTCAAATTGTACAACACCCCCAATCCTAAAAATCCCACGACAAAACTTTACCAACCGCCCAGACCCTGTTACCGGCCTGACAGCCCGTTGGGCTAATCGGGCCCGACACGATAGACAGGCCCACGGGCAGGGCCACAACGGGTTTGGTATTATTATGTATTTAGGTATTTTTTAGACCGATTTTTTTTAAATAATAATAACAAATTACGAAATTAAATTTTTAGGAAAATAAAACAAAAATTCGGATTCTACTCCGCTCGGACCGGGAAGTCCGAGCCGTGGAAGCGACGTTTATAAAACCGTGCAACCTCCTCACAAATTCCGTATTCCCTTCCCTAATAAATACGCTTGGTGATACCAAATTTCGATCGGTCGGACTCAATTGCTGTTATTTGAGGTATTTTTTCCCTCTTATTTCATATCATCTTTGTTAAGTAGTTATCAATTTTGTTAAAATTTTCAAATAGTTTTAGTCTGAATCTGATGAAAAAACACCACATTATTGTAGATTAATGTAAATGATTCTGATAAGTGTGTACTTTGGTGGTGATATAACCCAAAATGCAAGCATTGATGTAGAATACACAATCGGCCCAAAACTTACACTTTCAGCGAGCGAAAATGTAACCCTAGAAGAAATTAAGAGTTGGATTTACCAAAGTCTGCAGGTCTTAGAATCTCGGTACTCGATTAATATTCAATGTCGAGTCAACATTACCCCGACATGATTTTTTTTATTTCAATGTGATGTCTGTATATGACGAGAGTTCCTGGAGAATAGCCTACCAGACGACATATTCAAAAATGAGGATGGTCGAGCTATATGTTCTATTGAATCCTTTGGAGATTGAGTGGAATGCTGAGATGTTTGCGGGTAGCCAACCCGGTAGTAGCAGTGACCCACATTTCACATCTCAACAACCATGTGTTGCTAACACAAATAACAAGAAAGATCAAACTTCGAGCCAATACCGACTGAGGATGAAGAATAAAATGATAACGAAGATTACAATACGGAGTCGGAGGAAACGAATGAATCATTAGGTAAGGAGAGTGAGGAGGATGATGAGATTGAGGATGATGATGATATTGGACCGAATATAAGTCGTTAAGTCAATTCAACTCATTTAGAGGTAGGAGTTGAGTTCACCCAGCTAGTAGCTTCCATGATTTTTCTTGTTGGACCTGCAAGTCCGAGCGGTGACCACGACTCGGATTTCCCCGGTCCGAGCGGAGTAGAATCTGATTTTTTTTCTTTTGTTTTCCTAAAAAACTAATTTCGTATTTATTATTATTTAAAATTCGATTTTTAGAGGTATTTTAAATATTTGGATGTATTTTTTAAGGATTTGTTTTTTGAACGCACGGGCCTGGGCCCAGCATGATAACATACGAGCTCAGACCACGGCGTGCGGTGCCGGATCTGGGGCGGGACTGCCCGGCCCGGTAGTCAAGTCGAAAGTCCAAGTCCACTTATATAACATCGCTCCGCCGTCCCACTCCCTCTCCATAAACCCCCCCTCACTCTTCCCTTCCACTCCACCCAACCTGACTTTCAAACATGCACCACCACCCACCACCACCACCACCATACACACCACTTCTGGAAGATTCCCTAAAAAGATTCCTCGACGATCCCAACAACAACCCATCCCCATTCCGCCCCATCTTATCCCGCCTCCTCCACACCCTCCCCGACCCTCCCTTGGAGGCCATCTGGTTCTACGCCGCCCTCCACCCTTCCACCCCCAACCACCTCCTCCACCTCCTCGTCTCCCTCTCCGCCTCGTCCCGCTCCCCCTCCAAGCGCGTTGCCGCTCTCGCCCCCCTCGTCTCCGACCTCTTCTACCTGGCCTCCGAGTCATCTTTCGACTCGGAATTGGTGGAGGGGGTGATCGGGTATTTGGGGATTTGTAAAGAGGGTGGGGAGGAGGAGGGTGCGGGTGGGGAGTTGATGGGGTGTTTTGGGGATGTGGTTAGGGTTTGGACGGTGGGGAGAGGAGGGATGGAAGGGTTCTTACCGTTGGTTTCGGAGGAAGTGAGGGAGGAGGTTGCGAGAGGGGACGGGGGAGTCAGGTATCTCGCTGGAGTTGTGGTTGTCGAGGTATTTTTGCTGCTGATGTTTTTGAAGGTCAGGAGGGGTGTGGAGATGGACGAGTTGAGGGGTTCGGCTGTTGAGTTGCTCACTGCAATCGGGGATCGTGTCTGCTTTGGTATGTAATGTATGTGTTTTCGCTGTTGTGTTTGTTATGTGAATGGGTGGTAAGTGTGGTCATAGGAAAAAGTGTATTTTATACTTTCTTATTTATTAAAATAATCCGTCAATTATCCGTCGTTCGAGATTTCGAGTGGAAGGAAAGTGTATAAAATGACAACCATGTATCGGTTTTCTAGTAATAGGAGTATAGGACTATGTTGATGAGAGAGAACATTGCATCGTATTGGGTTTTTTCCTTCTCTTTGCGACAGTGAACTGTAATATGTTATAGTTATAGATAACATATCTTATTAAGAAGGTTCTAAGGGGTCTTTTTTCTTATTCGTCAGGAGGGGTGTGAAGTAGCTTCATATTAATTAGTAGATGGTTATATAGGAATCCTTTATGGAAATCAAGTGACATCAGAGGCTAATTGATCCAAGTGCGACTGAATTAAATATTTTTATTATGGGCCTCATAACTGGGCTTTACACTGACCATTTTATCATTTTATGCTTCCTATACTTTATATTACATTTTTAATGAATAACCTCTTCCATATTACCATGGCACTTGCTTTCATATAATATTGCCTTTCATGAGTTTTCTTGTTATTTTTCATTCTTTTGGTCTAACTGTCACTATTCCTCATATTTGGGCTATTTGGTTAGTTATATGTTGTATGGATTAATGAGTTTGCGGATTTGCATTTCACTGTAATCTGGTTCTTGTCCTGGATTGTAATGTGACACCAATGAAGAAGCTATAAGATCTTAACCTTTTCATTATTCCTATTTTCTGATTTTTTTAATGTACGTGTAGGTATATTGCTGAAGCTTTTGTTGCATTCAACTACACCATCTGTTTCTGTGTTGGTAAGCTCACTGATCTTGGGAGTTAGCAACGTGGCCTATTCCTTAGGACAAATCTGAGATGTTCATGTATATGAAGTTTGAAACCCAAACAGGCATATACAGTATGCCAAATCACCGCATTATCTGATGTAAAGAACAACATTTCAGAATCCTAAATACAAAAGCGTGATAAGAACCATCCTCTACGATGCTGTGCTACTAGAAGAGTATAGTTTCCTCCGGCCTACTGGAGTTGAGCAATTCAACGCTTGCTTGACTTCTCTGGCTTTAGCTAAAGCAATAGTTGCACATGAAGCCATTCAGATTGCATGGTGAGTGAAAATTAACTTGTGTTTATATGATGCATTGATGCTTAATGTAGCTCCTCTAACTTTGTCAACTTCTACTTTTATATTCAGGAAAAATGGAGATCAGGGTAAAGCTATTTCCTTCATAAATGCTTTTTCAAGATCACCTCTAATATCTACATTTGTTAAGTGGCTTAGAAATCAGTCTGGCATGGATTTGCTCGGCATCTCCAATGTTTCCACACCTGAAGTTCTTCTTAGTAGGTTTACATTCTTAGCTTTTTGATTGTCCACCATTTTCTTGTTCAATCTGCACTTGAACAATTTATTAACAGCAGTCTAAATGTTTCACAGGGTGGCTTCTTAGGCTTGAAGAACAAGGACAAGGGCTATTTGAGCATAACATTCTAAAACCTTATAAAAACTCTCTTCATGAGTTAAATCTCGCTTGCGAAGGTCAAATACTGGTGATTGGCAAGAAACCAAGAGATGACTTGTTCTTATCTGATGGCAAGGCTGGAGTTGATGGCTTAGAGGATCAAGAAATGGAGTCAGTTGATATTGCATTTGCTTCTGCTGTGCACTCTATGGAGATGGAGAAAGATAGTAATATCAAGAAACGTAAAGGAAATCAAGGGGAGCAGCAAGCTAAATTTGTCAAGTACGAGCTCGTGGACAATTTCGCAAAAGATTACTCTATCTTCCAACAGCAACTCATGAGTAGCAAGATAGAGGTGAACCCTGTTGATGAAGACATGGAAGAGGCCTAGTAGCATGGAATATATTTTTAAAGTTAACTCGTATGAAAACCCTTATTGACTCCGCTGGATTCACAAAGTGTCTTGTGGGACATTGAAGATGAAGAATCATTTCACTTTTGAGCATTTCTTGGTTGACCAGTGTTATTTGCTTGCATTATTTTTAGGACAAATAGGAAAAAAGAAAATGTGAGTGGAGATTACAGATGCTTCAAGTCTTTTTAATTTCCGACAAAGAGAAGCCTAATCTGCTGTTATTTCTGGAGACACGAGAGTTTAGCATTTTTTGTATAGCTTGGCGGCCGCAGACATATATATACATGTATGCATTCTGAAGCTACATGTTGCATGCGTTTCATCAACATTTCTCACCGTGACCATATGAAGAGATTTACTAAATTCTTAAGCTGGATTGTTTTCCTCGTCCCTTTTCCTTTTCTTTGTGCCCTTTGCTATCTACTGTAGTCATGTTTGTCTTGGTAATTTGCACCCAGCTTAAGTGCTCATTCCAATGTTTTTCATCGTTTAGTTTCCATTTCTGTACTCAGTACTCACACGCTGCCCTCAATTTTTCCCTTATTTTATGACTTGGGTCTCTGCTTTTGAGAGCCTTTATTCAGTTGCAGGTTGTTGGAGAAAGAGCAACACAGCCTATAACCCCGAACTCCTACGTACTGGAGGGTCGAGCCTGGGGAGTTGGCAATTTAAAATCGGGATTCAGGTCAGTTGTGACTTTTTTTTTCTTTTTCTTTTGATGACCCAGAATACCAACACCCACCCCACTTGCCTTTTGAAGTATATGCTTTTATTTGACGCGAATTTGAATGCTTGATGATTATACCAATGTAAAAATTGCTTCATAATACGTCAAAGGAACCATTGGTGTTGGTATCTTAACTAGTTGGTGATCCCCCGAAGAGGAAGTGAGATCCATAGATCATGTGAGTTGCCGTCTAAGAAGCACGGAGACAAACACGTACGGGGATACGGTATTTTTCTAAAAAGTAGGACACGGAGGGACACGGTATTAAAATTTTAATTAAAAATTATAATATATATAAATAAAAAATAATATACTTATAAAAAAATAATTACTCATAAATGTTCATAATAAAATAATATAAGTTATTTCAGGTTGACTCCTCATTGTCCCTGACAAAAGTAGTCATTGTGCATATTCTGAAAGAACCACAAACTGATTACTACCCAATAAAATAATATACTTCAAGGGTTGTATTGAAACTTCCTTGACCCAATGATTTATCTTCTTCTCCTCCTCTGTATAAACATTTTGGTACCGAAAAGGAGGAAGAAAAAAAAATCAAAAGTCAAAATCGAGACCAAGGAGTGTCCTAGCCGTGTCCGAGGAGTGTCCACCACTGCGAAATATCACGTGTCCAAGGCGTGTCCGAGGAGTGTCGGTGTCCGACACGGCAACAACTCGGACACGAAGACCATTCAGAAGTGTCCATACTTCCTAGATTGTCATAGTATATTCAACTTAATTATGGATACAATTGCATCACGAAAACCCACAGCAAATCTCATGTTTGTTAATGCTGATGGTTGGAATAGTTGGCATTTGACAACCTTCCCCTGAGTGTAATTGAAACAGTTTAAGTAGAGAATTAAATTTAAGATGATGAGTAAAGACTTGAATTTGATTTGTTTACACGAAGCTATACAACTTGGAGTTCTTGGTTTATGCTTTATTTGGCTGGTTGTCCATTCCTTCTCTAAATCTATTAAAAACTAACATCAATTTAAAACTAAGCATAGGAATGTGAATTGAGTGATGGCATATCATGGCATCTTTCTTTAAGTTAAATGTAAACGAAATGGATCCATGATTGGGTAGTTAAGATAGGAACGATAATTACTTTAAAAATAATTAGTTAAGCCATCAATTCAAAGCTTCAAGGTCATTTGTATTGTGTGCACTTTATATTGTAAGATTGTTGGAGGTGCAACTCGCTATACAAGTAACTGATATTGTGTTTCATTTGCCTTTGGTGGTTTAGTTGCTTATCGTTGTTTTTAGTTGCTAATCGTTGTTGATGGATTATCATGTAGTTAATGAATTAATTTTGCACTAGATTCTGTAAGAGGTATATAACAGATGTCTCCAAAGAGACAGATATTTATATCTATACACACTTGAGAATTAGGCACTTCAAATTTTAGATTCTATAGGTCAACCTTTAATTTCCTCAATCCTTGTCTTTCATTTCAATTTCCCTCAAAAAACCATTACTCTATTCCATGAAAACAAGAATGCCAACAACGAAGAAAGTTATAAGAAAACTTTAAATATGAAAGTTGTTTTTGGCACTAGTATTTCCCTTTGACTGTCTCATTAATTGGTGACGGATTGAGGTCACAACAACTAACCACCATGTATACTTGAGAGTGGTTTTTGGGACCTCAAAAGTTCATGGGCCCATGTTCGATCAACTTAGTTTACAACAACTGCACACCAAGTAGACGAGAGATACGCTTGAACTTACAAATTTCACACTCAAGTTATGTGATTGTTTTGGGGTCTTGAACCAAAATATTGCTGATTCAACTTACCAAACCATTTCCATCAAATATCTGCATTCCCAAAGTAAAGTTCTTCCTGGAAAACCAGGATGCGTCTTTGATGTGGAGAAGTGCACCCTCCACCTGGATTTGAGAAGATAAGAAGAGACATCATAGGATCGTGCATTAACTTTTTGGATCTGTTAAACATGGATGTGTTCATGTCATTAAGTAAGACCCCAACCTTTGCTTTCACATTACTATAGTTCATGTGTTGTTCCCTCCGGAAGCTTAGCTTGGGTTGTGTTCTTGGTGGCCTCAATCGTTGTATGTGTTATGAAAATTTATGATCATGGGCAGAAATTATAGTCTGATCAAAGTCAAACCATGCTCACATGCACGATCACTGTCACTGCCGATCAAGTGTCCACACCTGGACTTCCGTTTGCATTAGACAAGTTCATACCTTTTTAAAGATTTTTTTTTGTGTGACAAACTAAAATCGAAATATCTTCGTCAGTGTGCAAAGGTGTATTCTCATTTTTGTACTTTGAACTTTGAAGAGTTTTTTTTCTCCAGAAACCGCAGCATAAGTTTTGGTTGCCCACCTCTTGAATTGTAGAACATGTACCTAGTTGAGATTGCTTAATTGGTCACTTTGAGCAATGAATTTTTTTAATAGTATTTTAGTTTTTTTAAGTAAATCCTAACATATAACTTACTCGCAATGATCAATTTTCTGTAGGGGTGTAAGCAGGGTAGATTTTTGTCCTACTGTTATTCGCTTCGTTTAAGTCAAACGAGTAGGCGGGGCAAAATATATAAAAACCCAGTACCTACCATTCCTAAGGGCGGGGTGGAATGGGTTTAACGGGTCATTCTTTGATTAAAACTAAATACAACAAATCAATTAATTTTCCTTAATATTTTTCATTTTGATAAAAACTATATACAAAAAATTAAAAAACATCAATTGATGTATGTTTTTAAAGTCAAATACAAAAAAATCAAAATTAAATACAAAAAATTCAAAACTAAATACAAAAAATCAAGTAAAATACAAAGGTTATACGGGTTGCGGTCCGCAACCCGTCCTGCTTATTATGCGGGTGGGTTGCGAGAAAATCGTAACCCCTCTCGCTTATTATGCGGGTTGGCGTGTGACATTTTTTTCTCCGCAACCCACTTAAAACTATTGATGTATCGACTAAGACTAACGTAACTTCAATTCGTAACTTTAAAGTTATTCATATTAACCAATTAATGCAAGTTGAGAATTCCACGTGGATGAATTCTAAGGTTTATGGCATGAAAGTGTGAAGGAACCAGCCATAAATTCTCTCATCAAGGCTTCGATAGTGCTATCACTTAATGTCCTCAAAAACCAATAAATGGAATTCTTGGTTTCTAAATTTTAAGTTTTGAAATTTGTGACTTACCACATGGGAGATTTCATCTAAAACGAGTTATTTATTGTACTAGAACTCACGAGGTACTCTAGATTTTTCTCTAAAAACATGTTATCCCAGCTTGTTAGTTGGGTTAAGATAACCTCCATGTGTTTGTGCTCTTGGTTAGCGTTGTGTCTGTCATACAGTTTGATTGATGTCTTGAATCTCGATGATGTTGCTGCAAACATCCAAAATGATAGCGATTTGCATGAGATTTGTGAAATGACAAAATTCTGGTTGTTGCCCAAGACAACGGAAGTTGCTCTTTGAAATAAAATAATATTAGAGTTGCTTTCCAACTTGCATGATCAATTAAATTGACCTTACATGGTTTGATTCTTATTGCAATGGTGATTCACCTCTGCTAAGAGGAGCCTTGGAGATTGAAAGACACCGTCGGTGGGTGAATGCTTGCCCAATTCCTGCAATCATTCACAATTGACTTTGATGGTCTGTTAGTTTTGGATTGAGAAAAAATATTTATGCTGTCGATTTCACATTGCAAGATTAATCCTGAATTCCCCTCACATGACCTCAATTTTGACGTCTAACAATAATTAATAATATATACGGTGACCAGACCTGAGGAACTGAAAACTGTAGTTCAGAATCTTCTATTAGGGACATTTTCTTAAATATCCTTCAAATAACTTTAAACATCGCAATAATTATCTTTAGAACTCTAGTCCTTTCACGCGCACTATGATGTCAAAGCAGTAAATTTAATATTATGAGGTTAATTTCGTTCGAAGTCGATCTATTAAGGTTGAAGCATCTGACGAAAGGTAGGCTTAAAAGATCACCTTATCCTTGCTCTTCAGATATGCTCATATGCACCATATATACTCTCACACCAAATTCACTATCTATTAGTATTAGTTCAAACATAAGCTTCACTAATTTTAGGTAAATTATTGTTTTGGTCAAATAAGTCAGAACGCGCCCGTGATTTGTATCGCAGGTAAATAGATATTTCCATGGGTTTCAGAACCGAATCGGACGTCGAACCGGAATTCTCAAAGGTTCAAAGGTTGAACCGGGTTGAACCTGTGACGTCATAAATAATTAAATAAAAATATATAAATATCCAAATAAGAAATTTAGGTACATAAGAATGAGTTTAGGTAAATTAAAATTAAAAATACACAAAATTTGAGGTTGAACCGCCAGTTCAAGCCGGTTCAATGCAATTTCCGATTTTTGGGCTTTATCGGACCGGACCAGCCACCGGTTCACGGTTGAACCGGCCGGTCTGGTTTTTAAAACAGTGGATATTTCATTAGCACGTAGATCTTCACAATGAAAATCCTAACGTAATTCATTGCTTACGATATTATTATCATATCGTGATGGGTTGACGGAGTTCTAATTTATAAACAAATTTACGGAAAAAGGGGATTTTTATTTATAAAAAGGACACAGCAGGAACACAGATGCAAACGGAAGGGTAATTCCGTCATTTCAAGTAACATCATGTCGAACTCGTCAAACTCTCTTCTAGCTGTCCCGCGATTAACCTCACCTCCCACCCCAGGCGTCGGTGGACTTAACCATGGTTAGGCCTTAACCACTGTCCCCCCATATTTAAACCACACCAAAGCCTCTCCCACTAGCCACAACAGAAGAGGACGACGAGCCCATGTGAGAGGTAAAGAGAAAAGATTCTATCTTTTTGGAGTTTAGAATTGAAAAAAAAAGCATGGTAGAGCCTAATGGGTCGGTCTCCATCGACGTGGAGAGGATTCCTCTAGGTGGAAAGGTGAGGACTTGCTTGTTTCGGGTTTGGTGTGGCAAAGATTCGAGCTTTGTGTTCAATGCTGCATTCTCAAAACCACGGTTTGATGTGTTTGTGTTTGTTTTTGTTTTGTTTTAGCATTTAGATATTGTGTTTTGGGAAGCAAATTAAGAGGTTAGTTAGAAGGTCTATTTCCAAATATTTATCTGTGCTTTCATAAAATGTATTGTTTTTTTATTTAAATGTCTTTGTCATTTTAGTTGCTAACTTGTTTTTCCATTGTATAATAACTTGAAATTTCTTCAATTCAGCAAACTGAAGTTCCGTTTAGTACTAGTTTTGGAATGTAATGAAATGATGCATTTATAGGGTTGATGAAGTTAATTAGAAACCATTTTGAACTTTATTGTGCGAAACTGAAGTTTGAGTTGTAGCTAAGGATGGTAATCAGATATTTAATGTGCCTTTTAAGTTTGATGAAAATTGAAAAGTGTAACGAATTATTAGAATTACGAAGAGTGAGGACATTTGGTCTGGTTCTTTTTTTATAGAAAAAGTGGCTTTGGTGTTGAAGGGTTAATACTTTCCACCATACTTTCTATATTTGAGTGTTTCAATCTTGTACAGTTGTACTCTTCGAACTTTTTGTTAGAGTTGCCATGATTTGGAGTTTGGAATGAAACGTTTATTTGGTAACAGATTTTGGTTCACGTGTGGGGCTTCTGGTGACCTGTGGAATCTGTTCATCTTTGGATGGTGCATATGGTAGTCTCATTCTTAAGAAACAGATCTTGTGGAAGAAAAACAATCATCTTGTTATTTTGCCATTTGGTTTTCTATAAAATGGTTAGGCAGTGACTTGTGTTTGGTATTTGAGTGCCCGCTGCTTCCATTTAGAGCTTTCTTCGTACTTATCTAGTTTAAACTTGGATGTGCGTAACTTTGTGTTTTCTTTTGGCATCATATGAACAATAATACTGGTTTGGTGAAGATGAACCCAATTGACTAACTTTGTCTATCTTTGAAGATTGGTCATTGAGGTTTCGTGAATGAAACATGTTGCAAACAATATTTATGTGGTATATTAGTATCTAGACGAAGTAGCCAGCTTTTGATATCTATGACTCTTAATTGATGATTTATGCCCAACCATCCTAATTTGATTTGATCACTACATGTCTGAAACAAATTTGGTAAGTGGTATCATTTGTAAATTATGTTGTTATTCTAATTCCCATTTTATTCTGTAATACCACATTAATAGTTAACAATTAAATTTAAGGCTTATGGCTAATTTCAGCTCTAACGTTGGGAGTCCATGACTGTCGAGAACCATTTTGTCGTTTTTATAAGTGTCCTAATAGTGGTTTTATTGAAATGTTTGCTAATGCTAATCTATGTTGTGCATCTCTTATCTGTTTTAATTGACGACAGGAACACCATATACGAACTTCCCATGGTTTAGTATCTGTTGTTGTGTTTGGTGATCCGCATAAGCCAGCACTTGTTACTTATCCAGATGTAGCGATAAACTGTAAGCTCGTGTTTTCCTTTCTAATTTTGGCATCATTTTTGGTTACTTAATATCAACTTATGGAAGTTTGTTCAAGTATACTTCCGAATTGCTGTATTCATAATTTCTGATTGCATATTTTCTTGACAATATCCTTTAAAATCTATGTTTTCTCTGCATATTTGAACAGATATGTCCTGCTTCCAAGGATTGTTCTTTTGCCCACAAGCTGCATCCTTGTTGCTTCACAATTTTTGCATTTACAACATTTGTCCTCCAGGACATGAGGTTGGTTATTCAATAGCTTTTCCGAAGTATCTGTTTTTTCTCTCTCCAAGTCGGGTCATTTCGACGTATGTTGGTTGACTACACCAGTATGATTTACCAACAAATTTTGGACCCACTTTGGGTATACAGCTAGGAGCTGCTGCAATATGTCCAAGCAAACCTATTCCTTCTGCCGAGGATTTAGCAAATCAGATTAAAGATGTTCTTGATTTCTTTGGGTAATAATTGTTAATCTTAAAGTTCCATATTTAGTCCCTTTTTAAACGGTTGTCTAGAAAATAATATTTACCCACACTTTCTTTTCAGGCTGGATGCTGTCATGTGCCTGGGTGTGACCGCGGGTGCTTACATTCTCTCACTTTTTGCTGTACGTTCAATTACTCCTCGGATGATTTTAAACTACATTCTAATTATCAGTTTAATTTCTTATTGTTCGCTCTAATTTCTGCAGATGAAATTTAGAGAACGTGTTGTTGGTTTAATACTGGTTTCTCCTTTATGCAGAACACCTTCGTGGACAGAATGGTTGTACAATAAGGTATTATGGTATCCAATATAGAGTGACTCTGTGCTATCCATGTTATTTAAAGTTGTACATTTTTAGTCACTTGCAGTGTTCAATGTACAGATAATGTCCAATTTGCTCTACTTCTATGGAATGTGTGGTTTGGTGAAAGAGTGCTTGCTTCAGCGATACTTTAGCAAGGTACGATTTTAAATCTCTCTTTTCATTGTAAATTTTTGCTGTCTTCTCATATGTGACTTCTGAATTTCATTATTTTTACAAACAGGAAGTCCGTGGTAACATTATAGTTCATGAATCAGAGATTGTGCAAGCATGCAGAAGTGTAAGTATTTCATCTCATCATATCATGTTGTGATCATATATTTGTTTATCAGTCGGCACTTGCAAAATAGTCTTGGTCAATAGGGTGTCATTTTTTCTGTGCAGCTTCTTAACGAAAGGCAGGGGACAAATGTTTTCAGATATCTCCAGACAATTAATGGGTATGTTCAGATATTCTACTCCGACCATCGTATTAGTTTATGTTGCAGAATGCTCTCTGAAATACTTTTTGGGAGGATAAAATTTCAACTTCTTTGTAATGAGCAGGAGGTATGACATTTCAGATGGGTTGAAAAAACTCAAATGTGGAACTCTGATTTTCATAGGAGAGAACTCTCCTTTCCATTCTGAAGCACTTCATATGACTTCCAAGTTGGACAGGAGATACTGTGCATTGGTTGAGGTCAGTTGTTTTCCTTTTCTTGGACGTCTTTGCCCTAATGAGGACCCAACATGCAGAAAATAAGCATCATTGACTTTTTTTTAGTATGTCCACAATCCACATATAGGCAATCAATTTCAGAAAATTTCACCAACTACAACATGATTAATACTATCTTAAGTGTTTAAAATGTGAAGTACTGATATAGTGATGTTGCTAAATATAGGTTCAGGCATGTGGATCCTTGGTCACAGAGGAGCAGCCAGATGCAATGGTGATGCCTCTCGAGTACTTTCTAATGGGCTACGGGCTTCATAAACCACCTCCACTGAGTGTTAGTCCTTGCAGCCCCCTCAGCCCATCGTGCATCAGTCCCGAGCTACTATCGCCCGAAAGCATGGGAGTGAAGCTGAAGCCAATTAAGACGAAAATTCCTTTTCAAGTGTGATGCTACACTAGGATAAGGTCGCAGAAGATGTGGAGGCAACAAGCCAGTGAGATTTATGTTATTACAAGGTAAACAATAAAACTTTACCATCTTGGGTGTACATAAGGGTGTCATATAGAAAAGGTTTTGGGCATTGGTATATGAGCAGGGAAATAGGTTTTCAATCTTGTATATCCTTAATTTTGCTGTCAAATCAAATCTGATTAGTGCAGTGTTTTCCTTCCAACTAAATAAGGTCGTCTAAAGTGTAGTAGTCACTGTAACATTTGGATCTTTATAGTTAGCCGATCTTATTTGATAATGTTTTTCGCTTGGTCCCATTTGGTTGTTTTCTTTTATGCTGGACAAATGCTACTGGCTGTCTCTGTCTGAGTGTCATATAAAGATGTAAATTGTGATCGACTAGACTCTGGAGATGAAAATGGTCAAATGCAATAGATCTTTTCCCCCGGAGCCGGAAAATGATATGAGGAAATTTTCTTCGATCTACTAGAGCAACATGTTTGAATGCTAGTGACAATACCAGTCAACCACGGAGGTTACAGAATTCCGATGACCCCATTTTTTGTGCATTAACTTGGTCTTCAAACGAAACGCATGGAATTCAATTAACTAATGTCTTCTGGTCTTGCTTTGAGCTTACTATGTTAGGTAAGAAAATCGTGATTACCATTTCATTAATTAAGTCTCATATAACTAGATAAAAGATAAAAATATTTACTCGGAGTCAGGTGATCGAAAATTATAAGAGAGTGCATCCTGCATCAAATTAAAATCAACCAAGTATCTAACCCCGTGAGCTGACGACGTACCATGACATGCGTGTTATATTTATTACCAGATCCACTTGTGATTTTTGAACTACTACTAACTTAACGACGACGGTGTGGAAGTAGACACCGTCAATAAAAGAATGAAACAAAGAAACGATGGCGACGTTGAATGTCAGCTCACCAAATACAGATGTCAAATGTCTTCGTCATTTGTGTGAAAACAGGTAGCATGTTTACAGTCTTAAAGATCTACTCAATGCCTGACATGCTGGCGCTTGTATGACCTGTGATAATGAAACAAACAACACAGTTTACAACGGCCAATGTAGTCTCACTTTTCCATATACACACGGCCAGTAGCCGAGTATCCTCACAAGATGAAAATAACAAAAAAATTGGCACTAAATCTCCAGTTTGCTTTCCAACTTACACTCCCTAGTCCCTACGAAAGCATAGCTACAAATACAATATCAGCAGTTCCGACACTAAATTTTGAGATGATGGTAGTCTAAAGTGGTCAAGTTCAGAATTCTGAACTGCAAATCATCTTAGTATACCGGGTGGAATCATAGAACTATCAGATGACACTTAAGCTTTTATACTCCAACCTGCGGCAACAGAAATCTCATACCTAGATCACCACCGATCCGCCATTGAATGATGCTACCAATGATAAAATTTAACTTATTAAAGAGGGAAGATATTTTATAAAAGCAATCTACAATACTAAACATTGGTTCTGGTTCCTAATTTCTACTCAGAGAATGATTTACATCAACATCAAGATAACCCCAATGCCTCAGGGTCGGATGTACGCAACCCTATCACTGCAAAACAGTGAGGTTGTTTCCGATTGACCCAAGTGATGCAAATGCAACCAACCATCTGCGATTCCACAATAAAAGAAATACAGATCGTTTACTCAGAGAATGATTTAGAGAGAAATAAATATGAGTACAAATACGAGACTAACTTTTCAAATTTAGTATTTAAGCCTTTTCGAAGGACCCTGATCCAGAATAGGATCAGAGGGAACCTGTGATTCGTTGGCCTCTTCCTGATCCTTTTCTTCCGTGGTGGAAGTGGGGCACATATCCCTCTGGAAATGGTGGTGGGGGTGGTGTCAGCGGCAGCTGCAAAATTTGTATGTGATTAGGAAAGATCAACAGCCGTCATTTTTTAATGAAAGAAGTTCCAATGAGAAAAGTCTTTCGGAAGATAAATAAACAGGATATTTAAGATGGTGAAAAAAAGTAGTCCAAGCAGCTGCAGCAAATATTTTGGAAGTTATAGCTTTCATGACCACCAAGGCCATGACTAATGCTCAGTTAATAATGCCAAGTTGATTGGTCTGTTGTCAGTTATTGTGTTGTAAGCAGGCGTTTCATGTGGTCAACTAGTTGTTTCATCAACTACTTTAGTGCGGTGGTTCATATGCGGAATGATGAATAAAATCAATAGAACTCACGCTAAACAATCTTCCGAACACCTAGCATACATCTAGCAATCTCACAAGTAATCAAACAAACACAAACAAGCACAACATCGAATTTACGTGGAAACCCAATTGAGAAAAACTACGGCGACGGAGACAGGTGAACTTCACTATTAAACAGTTGAAGTACCATGAGAATGGAACCTGAGATGACTTTATTGCACTGGGTTGGGGGTTGAATGATTCTCCAACAACAATTTTTCCCAAAATCCAAAACCCAAAGGAGTATGGTAGGGCTGAACATCGGTCCGGAGCCAACCCGGATGCTTTTCGGGGTCCAGACCGAACCTGGACCAGGTTTTTGTGGGAAAAATTGGGTTTTGGACCGGACCAAGAACCGAACCCATCCCGCAGTCCGGACCGGTCGGATTCGGTCCGGACCGAACCCGGACCGAAAAATGTTCTCCCCTAGAGTATGGTGGCTAAACCTACCTCTCAATTTTGGTGGCTCTCTTTTCTCGCAAGATTTCAACAACAATAAGGTTCTAACCAACTTAGGTATTTATACGAAAAAATTATGGCAAACCTAAATGACTTAGAAATGTCGAAGTACCCTTAATGCCAACTCCACCCGTCATGGATTCGGTCGCCTGTAAACGGAACGGTCAATCGTTCTTCACATTTTGGTAAACCCCAAAACTTACTATCCACTTGAGTTCGGTCAACCGTTGGCCAAACAAATGACCAGATCCGGACGACCAAGGGCAGACGTTCTGACCTCATATTCCAGTAGCTCTCAGGAAGACTGTCTGATCGGACCTAATGAGATTTGGTCTATCGATACAGATACTCCAGTAACTTTCCATCTCAATCTGTTGGATGTGTTCCAATCGACCGTTCTTGATGCTTGTTTTCAAGGCAACTTTCTAACACCTGGCGATTATAAATTAGAAAAAATAGCTCTTCCAACCATTTTCAGTGTTCCAACTAGTGCTCTTATAGCTTATAAAGAAAGAGCTTTTGTTGGTATGGTCCACTCGATGAGTATCTCTGGAATTTAAGTGAAAAAATTGTAAACAAATGGCCAAATTTAGGTTGCTCACAACAGCTTGGATTGAGATCTATACATTAAAAGAAAAAGATCTTCATATTCTGGCTTATCTAGCAAACTGAATTGAACAATTAAAACAAGTACCAAAGAATGGTAATGTTGCTAATTCAACACATTTTGATGTTATTTATAAACATTTATAGAGCCATTGTACTAAAATTAGAAAAAGTATAAGTAAACATATTGCCATTTGGAATATGTTTAGTACGTCCATGTTGATTCCTTTGTTGGTGTCTATAAATAATCACCTCATGTTGGTGTTCTGTTTTGGTTACACTCATGTTGATATCTATGTACTAAAAATCATTTCCTCCGAAAGGGATGCCAAAAGAGAATACTTTTATCATAAGGACCAAGTTTCACCCGGAATAGAAAAGGAGAATAGGAATACAACAACAAAGTCTTTTATCCCAAACTAGTTGGGGTAGGTTAGAAATAAAACTTTAAGGAGTCACGATTCAGGTACGTGAATCGTCTTCTTCCACGTGTTTCTATCCAATGCAAATTCATGAGGAACATTCTAATCTCTTAAATCTCCTTTGACCGCTTCCTCCCAAATCAATCGTGGTCTACATCTTCCTCTTTTTATGTCTTCGATCCGATTCAAAAAGAGAATATGAATAATTCACCCAAAAAAATTTGTAGAATATTATTTTCCATCAAATTATGTACGGTCAATAACTTATATTTACATAGTTTGATGAAGAATAAAAGGATAAAATTGGGTAGATAAGCTTGCCAAAATTACTAGTCGCAAAGACATACCATATCCGATCTTCTCCAACTTTGACGCAGCAGTGGTAAAAGCCTTTGATATGTGGTAAATAGCCCTCCCATGCAAAAAAAATCATTGATCAGGAAACATAGGACTGCATCTAAAAGACAAGGTTGATATTCATCAGTCGACAGATTCTATTTCATATGGTCACCCTATCAAATTTTAGAGAACACCACAAATAAATCACAAACATCAAATAAGTATAGTTTAGTATCAAAAACCTAATCTATAACAACAGAGAGAAGAAGAAAAACACCAAAACTCCAGAACGCCAATGAGACACATTAACAAATTAGGGGTTTGTTTCACATTTCAATAATCAAAATAAGATCACAAACATACCCTAGCATCAGTACGAAGTTTCTAAGTTCCTAAATTTCAATCGTAAACCGAACTTCATCCTTGACTTCTAGGGGTTAAAAAGCATGCAATCCTGGTAACGCCCTTAAACTAACCACAGCAAAACGTAACGATTGACCATTGAAGATCAAACTAGAAACAAGAAGCAAAAAGGCGAAGAGATCGAGCTCACGATACGCGACGAGAAGACGCTGCAAAGCTGCGGCGCCTGATAGACCGATCCATCCAAAATATAGTAAGTGAGCATCGGCGTAACCTTCTCCGGCCCGTCCCTCTTCTGCTTCCTCATCACAAACAAGTGCGGCTCCATCACCTCATTCAACATGTACTCATTCCCCGTCATCTTCCTTCAAACCAAAGTCCAATCAACCACACAAAAATTTCAAAAAACAAACAAACAATGCTTACGAGAGGTGAGAGAGGTCGAGTGGGTGGATGGAGCGGAGGCGTATCTGCTCGTTGTTGCAGGTGACGTCGTAGAAGGGGGAGAGGGCGAAGTAATCGAAGACGAGGCTGCGGTCGAGAGGGTAGGTGTTGAGCCAGAGCTGGTCGCGGAAGCAGATCCCGGTCATGTCCGTTCCTGGGGGTGGGAGGGAGGTGAGTTCCGAGGTGGAGTTCGGGTTCCCGGCCATCGCCGGCGGCGACGGTGGAGGGAAAGATGGGTTGTTTCGGTTTGGGGCGATCGGTTTTGGTATTCGGACTCCGCCAAGGACAGCTTGGATCCTATTAAGGATCCGACCACTGTTGTAATCTACCTTTTTCTAATACCTTTACATAACACGTACGTGAGATGTACAGTGATTTTAAAATGAAAAATGAAAGATGAATCGTTGGAAATGTGTAAAACCAACGGCTGCCAGTTAAGGAACATTATCTAGGAGTAAACTTGTAAGAACAATAAGTGAGATATCATATCTTTTTTTACTAACGCTGTGATTCTTATTAAGAAGTTCATGGAAGTGTGGAACATTTTTTTCATGTTTTTTCTTTTATTTTATCAGGGAAGTTCTGGAAAATACATTTTAAGTACATGTTCTTGAAACTTTATTTCTATTTTTTCAAAGTTTTTCGAACTAATGATCATTCATAACTCATAAGTTATTGTATCAATCACACTTACAAATTTACTTGGCGAATAATTGGTGTTAAATTTATTCACCGTATCATGCTGGCACATTAGTTCAATCTTACAATACCACACAAAAAAATGTAAATGAAAGCAATGATTTCATTTTCGTTTAGAAGATTACGTAGGAAAACAATAGACAAACTACAATGACTTTCATTCCTAATACGAAAATTTGCCTTTAATCAAACGTGAATATTTGTATAGTAACTTGTAGATGGATCGATCCGGACGTTCGGTCCATTTGTATAATTGAATTATTAGATTTTGATATGACGTAAGTGCCACTTGATAATTGAATAAGTTGAATTTGAAATTGACATAAGAAACTCTTGTTCTATTTGTTTATCGAGTAACTAGTTTTTTCCTGATCTTGTATGTACGTATGTATGCGATATAGGCATACAAAGGGCTGTTTTTCTTCCGATAAGTCAATTTAGTAGAATTTTTTGATACACAAAAATATTCCATTTTGGACTTGTTTAACCAAAGATTGTTTACCGGAGGGAAATGATTCATACGACGAGTTCAATGGATTGGCCGTGTGCCTGTCTGCCAACACGTTATTACATGTGTCATGTTCAAGCCATCTTTCTCAGCCCACATAAATATATAATTATTAATAGATCGCGTCTAGATGCATCTAATATTCTAATCCGATATGGATTGCGATTTGCGAATAAAATCCACCCAAGCCTGAAGTTTAATCGAACTTCGGAAAGTAATTATCAAATTTTGAACAAGTCCCACAGCTTGGACCGACGTGCAACTTGACGAGGTTCTTTCCCTTCCTCTTTAAGGCGAGCTATGCTTTACGTTATTTAAAAACAGCTATCCCAATCTAAAGTGCCCTGCCCTCTATCATGCCCTACGTTTCTTTTTCGATAGGTGATAATTAATGTACCTCCAAAAACTTTATTAAGTATTATGGTTGGCACATTCCACATTTGGGATTTGGCAATGAGAACCTGCTGATCAACCTAAACACATCCACAATCTAGTTAAAACAAACCCATCAACGTCGTCTAGGGGTGAGCATAACCCGGTCCGGTCTGGGTTTTTGGATCGAACCGAACCGGTCGGTCCGGGTTCGGTCCGGACCGGAACCAACCGGTCTGGGTTCCGGTCCGTACCGAAACAAAAAATTTGGATCCATTCCTGTCCGGTTTAATTTTTTTTAATTTTAAGGTAAAAAATCGGGCTTTTGGACCGGACCGAACCGGTCCGGTCCGGTCTCCGGTCCGACCCTTCGATTTTTTTCCGGTCCTATCTGGTTTCCGGTCTGGACCTGAATTTTTTTTCCGATCCGGACCGGACTGGACCGATGCTCAGCCCTAACGACGTCGTGTGGGTATCACACATAATTTGCTTTGCTTAAATAGCAAGTTGTCAATGAGATTAAAAGGGACCCAAGCCCAACAACCAAATTCAATCATGGGCAGCACCCAAGACTTCCACTATTGTATTCACCACTAAGCAGAAGATTTCCCTTAAACCAAGTGGATTAGATAAGCATAACACTGAACATAGTACTCCCAATCACATGAGAAATGGATAAGAACAAAGGACGATAACGATATGCACCATAGTACTCAGAAGGCTGTCAAACCGTATAGACGGGCACATCACAGCAATGTGCAACCTGCCATTTCCTGCCTCCTCTACTGCTGTTCTAGCTGCTACTAATTTGTAATTACTTTACTCTCTTAAAAGGTAAAGCAATACTGGTGTATAATCCAAAAGATTTTAGGGTATTAATTAGTTGTGCCATTACATCAGCTCTATTGGTAGTTGTGGACTGATTTTCACGGGTACAATTTGCTGCGTGCCCACTGATTTGCATGTAGTGCTTAAGTCCCGTACTTTCCCACGTCTAAATCTACAGAAATAAACAATAAAAAAAAGAATTACAATTCGTAACGTCTGTTTTTACATAAATTATTTGTCACAGTTATCATTTTGTCATTCACACTCTATTTAATATCCATTATGTTCCGTAAAAAATAAAAATAAATCAGGACGTCTGACTACGACGTCATTTTTTTTTAAAATCTTGAATTTATAAGGTGTGATATTTTAAATTATTTCAGGGTTTTTTTTGCAAGATTTTAGTGGTGACTGAGTGGAAAAAAACATAAACGTAAAAATTAGGTAAACAAATCAATATCCGGAGTACAATAATAGGGTGTCGAAACAAAAAAAAACGTCTGCAAAGCACACTCTCTTTGCTCGCTCGCTTTGCTAGCGTCCCCCGCAAGGGCTGCTGCCACCCCCACATTCTTACTCTGATTTTATTTTTCATGGTTATTTTTTGTTGTAGTATGAAAAGAGTATGATCTATTGAGAGCAGAAATAAGTAAAAATGAGATAATTATAAAATGGTAATTGACACGGGCGATTTAAGTAATTTACGGACGACGTTTAGCAGTCCAGTAAAAAAACGATGTTAAAACTTTTGCCTAATGACATGTGGTAGGTTATATATGTTAAAATAATTTATTTATGAAATTTGTGGATTATTATGAATTTAAAAAACGTAAAAATAAATGATGATGCGAGGCAAAAAATGTGGGAAAATTAAGAAGAAAGTTTGATTTTAAGTGGATAAAAAGATCCGTCCGAGGACACACCCCACCCCCGACCATTGATTCGCCCCTATTAAGGAGGCCAAAATCGGGAGCCCAATTTAAGGGTTCTCTAGTGGTGAGTTTGGAGAGTGAAATGTGTGTTGTCGGTCGAAGCAACAAGTACATTTTCTTCCTCTCATCGGTCACATCTGTCTTCTTTGTCAACACTTTCCAATGACCCTTGTACATGGATCTTGTGTCTGAGACCATGTTGGTGCGAGAACGTTGGGAATTTGTCTACTGGCTCATTCGTCTACGTTTCAACTCATTCGTCGTCACTCCTTGTGTCACTACGACTCAGTGCTACTCCTCATACATGGCTACGACTCATTGCGTAGCAAGAAGGGGTGCTTCGATTGATCATGAGATACCTCTTTTCATAAGAGGCAACATATGTCACACAAAGCGCCGATAAACCTTATTTTTTGGAAGATTTAAGTAATTTACGGACAACACACACGTTTCACTCTCCAATTATTGTTTTATGTTTCAACTTTTCACGTAGGGTGTTTACGTGGGCGCAATATTGTGGTAGTCGCACCAACATGGTCACTGTGCGCCTATCCGTGATACCATACAAATCATTATTTATTCGATCCAAACATAAAGTTGTCCAAATAAAGCTTAATTAAATTGGTCATTCTATAAATATAAATTCTACCAAAATGTAAATAATAATGGATTGGATTGCAATAAGGTATGGGCCCAGGGCCCCAGAGAGCGCCATATCTCGTCTGGACCCGAACGTGGCGCCAAGGCGAGATCAAACATCTTCATGCGCACCGTACACGTTTCAAATCAAGCACCACCGACTCATTAAAATCTCCTCTCCAAATTTATCCATAGATAAAAGCTTCCCCGATTTAACTCCACTCCAACCATGGTTAGTTATAACCTAACAACAGTTAAATCGTGCCTCTTTAAATACAATCCTTTCCTCTTCTGCCCTCCCCCGTCCAAAAACCAAAACCCAAACTGAAACCCAAACCTACTAACAGCCAAGATGATGTTGGGAGAGCGATCGCACCATATGAATCCGACGGTCCAGGTTCCACCCTGGCCGACTTACGACGATCCAACTGCCACAAACGGAGTTTCGGCATCCTTCCCTGTGAGTGGTGTCAACAGCCCACGCAACGGCGGGGACCTCTCGCCGTACCTCCTCGGAGACGCCGCCCTGAACGCTCTCCGGCGATTCCTCCCGTCCAACGACTCCGACGACGCCGTCGATGCATACTCCTGCGATGAGTTCCGCATCTACGAGTTCAAGGTCCGGCGGTGTGCGCGGGGTCGCTCCCACGACTGGACGGAGTGCCCGTATGCGCACCCTGGCGAGAAGGCTCGCCGGAGGGATCCACGCAAGTACCACTACTCCGGCACTGCGTGCCCGGACTTCCGCAAAGGGAACTGCAAACGCGGCGACGCTTGCGAGTTCGCGCACGGCGTGTTCGAGTGCTGGCTTCATCCGGCGAGGTACCGGACGCAGCCGTGCAAGGACGGAGTGAACTGCCGGAGAAGAGTCTGCTTCTTCGCGCACACGCCGGAGCAGCTCAGGGTGCTCTCCCCGGCAGCGCAGCAGAGCCCGAGGACGGGGTCGAGCGTGGAGTCGTACGACGGGTCGCCGTTGCGGCTCGATCCGTTTCTGGTAAGCGGGATGTTGGCGGCGGTGGCGTCACCGCCGGTGTCGCCACCATCGGAGTCGCCGCCGGTGTCTCCGGGTGGGGTTAACGACTTGCTGGTGTCGTTCCGGAAGTTGCAGATGGGGAAGGGGTCGCCGGGAGGGTCGTGGGTGGGTTCCCCACGTGGGGTAGTCGGGTTCGGGATGGTCGGATCGGGGTTCGGCAGTCCGAGCCCGATGGTGGGGTTGGGTTCTGGTGGGGTCGGGTTGTGGGAGGAGCCGGTCGAGAGGGTCGAGTCCGGTCGAGTTCTGAGAGCCAAAAGAGCCGAGAAGCTTAGCAAGGAGAACTGTTTGGAAAGTTCCGAGGAAAGCCCTGCTGGTGTCGATCCTGACGTGGATTGGGTTTCTGAGCTCGTTATGTGAAGCAAGTAAAAAACAAGTTTACGAGAACGAAAACGTGGATTAGTTGTTGTTTCATTGTTTTGGGTAAATCCGAGTTAACTTTGCTTTGTGAATAGGAGAAGACGGGAGTAATCGAGCCTGTGAACTGTGTAAATATTCCTGGTGTTGTGTTGCGGTGTAGGAAGAAGCTGATCACTGGTCACCGTTCAGCAAGCAATCGCTTCCTCTGATGATGTGTTATTTGTAAACATTGATTTGTTTTAAGTTGGAGAAGATTTGATCGAAGGAGAGGGTAGCAGATTGTAATCTCCGTTTCTAATGTTATGTTTTTTGTTTGTAATCTCGAGAGGCACGTGTAATCAAATCATATCAAATATGAAATCAGTATGTTTAAGTATACTTGTAGTGTAGTTTTTGTGGTGTGTTGTGTAGTTTGTTGGGGTTAGAGAATCCATAACGAGTGTTCTTCGCCGGGCGTCCTCCGTTCGTCCGAATTGTTTTTTTTAAATAAAGATGATTTATATATAATTAGAATAATGTATTAATTAAGTAAATAGAATTTAATTAATTAGATATTACAAAATAATTGAAAAATATTTTATAATTAATTAACAATTTTTAGATTTACTTAGATATAAAAAAAATCATAAACAATTTAAGAAATAAAATACAATACAAATACATAATACGAAATACAACAGAAATAAGGAAATGAAAGACAATCATCCTACGGATATAGAATTTATTGAAAACATTATGACATACATATATCCTTGTGTTTTATCCAACTCCTTGAGTTCAGCAAGTGTTTCTTTATCGAATTCGTTCTTGTTTTCCTTCTTCATTAGAGCGAAGAGAATATCAAGTTTCTTGATGTTCAGTTCCCTTTGAAAATTCGCCTCTGCTTCAATGCGTTTCTCTTCATCCGTTTTTCGTAACGTAAATATTTTTCCTCTTTAACTTTTACACTATATTCAATTTGTTTCCCCAGTTCTAACATCTAAGGATCAAGTTGTGCGTGAAATAATTGTTCCCCTTTCTTCTTTTTGGCTTTTTTAACACCTTCACGACGAGAACATGTTTCGAACATCATCTCATCTGCTGACGGTGTTGCGTTACTCCCATCGTCGTCGGTGTTTTTTCTTTTCCCGCTGCTAAAACTCTCCGAACTTTCTGCAGCGACGTTTTCGGTGGGAAGTCCAAGCGCAACAGTCTCCCATTTAGGATACCTGCGTAACAAAAGCTAAACATACATGAACTGAAATTTGGCGTTGTGTTCCTTCGTAGATGATGTGCGCTTCTTGGATGACATCGTCCTCGTTGTAACCGTTTCTCTTCCGCCGCACCGCCTGGTCGAAGGAACCAACCCATTGGTTCACAGATGGCAATGTACGCCTCCATCGCCCCTTCAATGATTCATCGTTAAGCTCTACTACACTTGGCTCGCTTGAGTCATTGTGGATGCGCTCCACACGTTTCCAGAAGGACTTCATTTTTTGGTTTGTCCCAACCACAGCATTGCCACTGACAGCCATGTAAGCCGAGACGAGTCGTTGATCCTCTTGTGCGGACCACGATTTTTGCGACCTCATCGTCGCGGTTTTGCGTGTTCCCTGAGTCGCGGTTTCGACATTCACATCAGCTCTATAGCAGCTTGCATTTCCACTACTTTCGCGCCTTAAGAGGTGAGTATACATACCCATTGGGAATTGGGTTTGTCATTCTTCCTGAGTTGGCGGTTGGTATTGATTGTGTGGGTAGAACCCTGGGTGTGGTAAAAATTGGCTTTGGTGGGACGGGTGGAATCCTGGTTGTGTGGTAAATTGGCTTTGGTATAACGGGTGGAATCCTGGTTGTAGAACATTTTTGTAAAGGGAAAAAGTGTTGGCTTGGGGGTGGACGACGTGGAGATCGTCGGTAATCTGGTGAACCATTGCCTTCTGAAGATGACATTGTGAGTAGAGAGTAGAGATGAGTAGAGAATTATGGTGGAAGAAGTATGATTGGAATAAAGGTGAGTAGAGAATTAATGTGGTTGGGGTATATATTGAAGTAGTCACGCGCGTACTGTAGGTCATCGATTCAATCGTCTCATCTTTTGTGAGTCACGCGCATATTGTAGCGCCTCGATGCCTGAGAAGTCCAAGCCTCGATCTAATCGTCTCGTCGTTTGTTGAGTCACGTGCATACTGTAGGTCCTCGATGTCTGAGAAGTCCAAGCCTCGATCTAATCGTCTCGTCTTTTGTGAGTCACGTGCATATTGTAGGTCCTAAATTTTAAATTTTAAATTTATTAATTTGTGGTTTTCTAAATTTTAATAATATTTTCGTATTTTTTAATTAAATGTTAATTAAAAACGAATGAATTGTTGATATTAAATAATTACGATAATGATTATTAATATATTTTGTTGATTGTTGAAAGAATTTAAGAGAGAAGAATAAAAATAATGACGTGACAACAAATACTGTAGCGTGACTGGGTAGATTGGATAATGGTTAAGGATTTTGTAAGTGAGTTGGTTTGTGCTGACGTGGCAGAGAGAGGAGCTGACGTGACTGAGAGAGAAAGTAGTACGCCCGGAAACTGCCCGGGTCTTGTTAAGGATGCTCTTACGTTCCCTAAGTTCCCATCGGTGTTTTAGGAATCCTGCGTTATATGGGCTATAGTTCCGTAGTGCATGGGTTGGCGGCACATACATGTTGGGAAGCTGCAAGTAAAGTAGGATTAGAGTAGGATGTGGTGCAAAGTTTGATGATTTAGGACTTAGGAATAATTTGGACCGGAGGTTGAAGAGTGTTTAGGGTTGAGGAATGGTTGTCGTGGTGGGAAGAGACCGCCAGACGGGACGGTTGGTTCCGGTGGAGTTGGTACCTGCGGAACTGGAGTAACATTATGGGCAGGTGGGGGACCCATTTGGATTTATGGTGATCTTCGAATTTATTTGACCCGTGAATCTTACAGGGTCAAGTGTCACACCAATTTATTACCGGTTAAGAAGAAGATCGGGCGTGGTAAATCACGGATAATTACTCTTTAGCATGGCCGTTTGCTCCACGTCAGCGGGGCCAATTGAATTTGGTTCTTTTCTACCTAAAAGATTAATGTTTTTAGTGGTTTTTGTCTCTCTTTTAACCTCGGACAAGACATATTAAGTTTTTCGAACTTTAAATTCTAAACACTGAGCATTATATTACCTCATATTTCAAATTATCATGGTTGTATACCGTCTGAATTACTTTCAATGTGGTACTCGTCTGAATTATGTGTCGAATGCAGAGTGGGTATCTAATCTGTATCAGTAGCTGAATATGTATCACAATTTAAAATGTTTCTTGGATTACCAAACTAATACGTTAGTATGATCTGTATCTCTTATTGCTTGCATTATTTTTCTTCAAAATATGATATATTGTAAAATGTAAAACATTTTCATTTATTATGTAAGTAGGGGTGCAAGTGCAACGTAGAAACATTATCGCTTTATTGTCAATTCAAGTTGGATCCTTGCTTATTTTTATTACTCTTCTTTTAAGAAATTTTTTTCTGGGTTTCCTAGAATCCGACTGGAATACTTCACCTTGTAAAAGCAAGATAGAAATGAGTCTCAATGTTTCATGTAGTAGTTAAAGATAAGTTTTTCGTAGTTGAGAGGGAAATAAAACATAATTTCCCAAGAATGTTGCCCATCTTTGGGTAAGAAAGAAAATCTTATAGATAGAGTATCGCCTACGACTCTCTTGGCCACATGTTCTTCTACCCCTTCTCTGGAGACAAGGGGCAGAGGGCATTCAAGAGTTCCCTGCAATGCACTCCACATGAAAGTTGAAGTAGAGGAGGGACCTCTCACTCTACTTTGTGGCATTCTGAACATATCCATTTCCTGTGTTTGTCCTTTCTCTGTACATTGTTATTGCCTTTTATTAGTAATAAATAGGAAAATTTTTCAAAATAATTAAAAAAAAAATTTGGAAAAATATGCACTTCAGAAACTTAATTGGCAAAGTATGCACATTGAAAAACGGCACCACAGGTGCCGTTTTCATTAAGTAAAAACGGCACTGTAGATGCCGTTTTTACCATTAATGAAAACGGCATCAGTGATGTCGTTTTTACCTGGGCAATTTTTTCTTGGTTTCGAGATGTCGTTTTTATTTAATACATGTTGAACTAGAAACGGGTCGGTCGGGGATGCACATGAGTTTTTGGCAAGTGACGAAGATTCAAAAATTTCCAGATCAAACAATTCCCGACTGACCCGTTTCTAGTTCAACATGTATTAAATAAAAACGACATCTCGAAACCAAGAAAAAATTGCCCATGTAAAAACGGCATCACTGATGCCGTTTTCATTAAGGGTAAAAACGGCATCTACAGTGCCGTTTTTACTTAATGAAAACGGCACCTGTGGTGCCGTTTTTCAATGTGCATACTTTACCAATTAAGTTTCTGAAGTGCATATTTTTCCAATTTTTTATTTTTTTTTGGATTATTTTGAAATTTTTTCCTAATAAATATGTATTTTGGTGTGCAGGAACATCTTAAACGTATGAAAGTTTGAAAGGAAATTCAGATGAATTTTGTAGACTATCCTTGGCTATGACAGAGAGGTAGTGTTTAGTGTGTCATCATGAAACAAGTCTAAGTTCATTTTTCATTTGTAAAAATGTCATTGGTCTGTAAGAAATTTTTGAGAATAAAGATATTTTTTTGGAATTTTCCATCGTTATTTCGAAGTGAAGGGCCATTGAATAGTTGTGGATGACTTTCCTCTCACAATAAAACAAAACGGACTTCTACATTTCTTATACTTTATATCTATACATGTTAGGATCTTTAATGCGTAGCTCACATGCGGAACGGTGAATAATGTTGGAATATTGAGTTTGGGCTAGGCCCATGAATAACTCAATTGAAGAAATCCAATGTTGAGATGAAGATGAGAACTATTGCCCCATGTGTCATGTGCTCACCTCTACTTTTTAGTCCCACATTGGCAAAGCTAACAAGTTGAAGGATGTTGATAAACATACTATTCACTTGTCACTTTGTAGGTGGAAAGAGAGGAGGAGAGAATTCTCCACACACGCGCGCGCGTGCGCCCGTCCCGTCCGGGTCCGGGTCGGGGCGTGGCGAGGCGAGGCGAGGCGTGACGTGACGTGACGTGACGTGGCAGCGGGGGATTTGGGGGAAATTAGAGGCTTTAGCCTCAGGGTGATGGGTGTATTTATTTTTGGACCTCAAGGTAATTGTTTTTGCAATTAAGTCCTTGACGGTTACAAGAATAAATACATATATATATATCATGACAGTTTCCTCCTAAATAAGATACACGTTCTATTTCCATCATCTCTACGGAAACCGTCCCTCTCCGGCGATTTCCTTCCCCGAATCCAAAGTTGTTCAACGTCTGATTCTTGCGAGGTTTCGCGCTGCTTTCGTGGTCCGTCGACTCCGGTGTGCGCCTGTTCGACGGTGAGACCGTTCTATCCTGGGAGAAAACCGGCAGACCATCAAACGCACTGGTATGTGGGCCGATATTTTCTCTGAGGCAAGTCGCCTTCCGACGGCTCGGTCTATGAGGTCGTTTCTGATTCATGTTCCTTCGTTTCTTGTTTTCCTTTACATGTTTTTGTATGTTGGCTTTATCTGGATCCTTATGGAATATTTATTCGACATATGTAATCCACTGTATTACATGATCATATTTGTAATTGTATCAACAATCTCAGAGAAAATATTGTTAATTATGTCGTCTAATAAATCGTTTGCGCCAAAAGTGGACATGTCAGGCATGCCGGAAAAATTTTCCGGGCAGAATTTCAAACGTTGGCAACAACGTATGAAGATCTGGTTAACCGCTATTGGTTTAGTTGACGTAATTGAAAAGGCTTTCCCACTTTCTGAAACTGAAGATCCCCAAATCAAAGCAGCACAAGATCTGTGGATAGAGAAGGACAAATTATGTCGATGTTGCATTCTGTTGGCTTTGTCCAACGTGCTCTTCGATGTTTATAGTTCGTCCTCCTCTGCTTCTGTGACTGCAAAGGATTTGTGGGATGAGTTGGATAAAAAATATAATACTGAGGACTTAGGTCATGAAAAGTATTATGTTGGAAAATTCCTGAAGTTTCAAATGGTGGAAAGCAAGTCAGTTACTGAACAAGCTCATCAGTTTATGATTCTAATCCATAGCTTAAAAGAGGCTGACATGAAGCTTCCTGAGAAGTTTCTGGTAATGTCAATCATTGAGAAGTTCCCTCGATCCTGGGAGGACTTCAGGATGTCTCTAAAGCATAGGAGAGGAAAACTAACTATGGATGACCTCATGGTTGCTATTGCAATCGAGGAGGAACATCGGGGTGAAAAACCAGTAATGCCTGTAGAGTTCCAACCAAAGGCAAACGTATTAATTGGATCCTCATCTAAGTCAAATTTTAAAGGAAAACCACAACCTATTAATAAGACTAAACCCAAGGTCAAAATCCAGAAAAGACCAACAAACAAACCATGTTGGAATTGTGGACAGGTTGGGCACTGGGCTAAGGATTGTCCATCCAAGAAAGCCAAACGCCAACAAGGTACCACTGAATCGACTCCACATGTCAATGTATTGACTGAGGTGGATGAAACCAACAGTAAGTTTGTTTCTGTTAATCCTCATGTTTTTTCCATTTATGAACCACGTGAGTGGTTGGTTGACACTGGGGCTAATGTGCATGTATGTGCTGACAAGTCCATGTTTGTCTCTTACCAGCCTGTTGATCGTAGATCTGTAGCGATGGCCAATGGGAATGTTGCAAAGGTGCTTGGAATTGGACGTATCGACTTGAAGTTACCTTCAGGACGAGTTCTTTCTCTGCACAGGACGCATCATGTGCCTGCTGTTCGTCGTAATATTATTAGTGGTCCGTGTCTGGTAGTTGAGGGTTATGAAGTAACATTTAAATGTAACAAAGTTGTGATTACTCTTTCTGGTACTTTTATTGGCAAGGGGTACTTGTCTTGTGGTGCTTTTTTAATTCATGTTGAACCTGCTTTTTATAATCGCAATGCTATTTCTGTTAAAGATGTGTCTTCTCCTGTTGTTTATTCCATTGAATCTGGTGATGTTTGGCATAAACGTTTAGGACATGTGAATTATCAATGTTTGAAAAGAATGATGAATTTAAATATGATTCCTAGGTATGCTATTGAGAATAAAAAATGTCAAGTGTGTGTACAAGCTAAACAACCGAAAAGACCGTTTCATTCTGTGACTAGAAATACTAGTATTTTAGATTTAGTACACACTGATACTTGTGAATTCAATGGCATGTTAACTAAGGATAAAAAGAAATATTTTATCACTTTCATTGATGATAGTTCAAAGTATTGCTATGTTTATCTTTTGAAAAGTAAAGATGAAGCGTTATCTAAGTTTCTTATTTTTAAGAATGAAGCAGAGGCACAAACTGAAAAGAAACTTAAGAGGTTGAGATCTGATAGAGGTGGTGAATATACGTCCAACCTGTTCGAACAAGTGTGTCAGGATTCTGGCATAGTTCATGAGGTGACGGCGCCGTATTCTCCACAATCTAACGGAATTGCTGAACGGAAAAATAGAACATTATCTGATATGATTAATACATTATTAGAGAGTTCAGGATTACCCAAATATATGTGGGGAGAAGCTTTGAATACGGCTTGCCATATTCTGAATAAAGTTCCTCAGAAACATAAGGAGGATAGTCCATTCGAACTCTGGTGTGGTCGAAAACCTAGCCTTAAATATCTTAAAGTTTGGGGTTGTCTTGCAAAAGTGTTAATCCCTGAACATAAGAGGAAAAAGCTTGGTCCCAAGACTGTTGATGCAATATTTATCGGATATGTGATTAATAGCTATGCGTACAGATTTTTGGTAATCAAGTCCGAGATATCTAGCATAGATGTTAACACAATTGTTGAATTTCGTGATGCCACATTTTTTGAGGATGTATTTCTCATGAAATCTGGAGTTCCTCAACAAGTTTCTTCTTCAGTTGATCCTTCTACGTCTTGTTCCATCCACGAACATGTGGAAAGGATGACAAATGTGGGGGCAGATTTGTCTATTGCCGATTTTGAGTCTTCTCAAACTCAAGTTGAAATTGAACCTAGAAAGAGCAAACGTTCTCGAATTGCCAAGGATTTGGGAAGTGATTTTATCACATACCACATCGAGGGTGATCCTAACACTTTCAAGGATGCTATGGCTTCATCTGAAGCAAAGCATTGGAAAGATGCAGTTAAGGTCGAGATGGACTCTATTGTCTCTAATGGGACATGGGAGTTGGTAAATCTTCCTCCAGGTTGTTCAACAATCGGATGTAAATGGATATTCAAAAAGAAATTAAAACCAGATGGTTCCATTGATAAGTATAAAGCCAGATTAGTTGCCAAAGGGTTTAAACAAAAGGAAGGAATAGACTATTTCGATACCTATTCTCCAGTGTCTCGTATGACTACTATCCGAGTGCTCTTGGCATTGGCGTCTGTATATGATTTTACAATCCATCAAATGGATGTAAAAACTGCTTTTCTTCATGGTGACCTTGAAGAAGAAATTTATATGGACCAACCTGAAGGATTTGTAGCTTCTGGAAACGAGAACAAAGTTTGTAAACTTGTTAAGTCTCTTTATGGACTTAAACAAGCCCCAAAAGCTTGGCATGAGAAATTTGACAAAATTATATTATCATTTGGATTCCAGGTTATTGATTCTGATAAATGTGTCTATTGCAAAGTTCAAAGTAATGCATGTATTGCATTGTGTTTATATGTTGATGGCATTTTACTGTTTGGGTCTAATTTGAATATAATACATGAAACTAAGTCCTTCTTGTGTACTAAGTTTGAGATGAAGGATATGGGTGTTGCAAATGTGATCTTGGGTATCAAACTGACTAGGTCAGTTGATGGTATTTCCATATCTCAATCTCACTATGTTGAGAAGATTCTTGAGAGATTTGGCTATACGAATTGTAGATCTGTGAAAACCCCATATGATTCATCAAAACCTTTGTACAAGAACAAGAGTGGTGTTCCAGTTTCACAACTGAGATATTCTCAGATTATAGGTAGCTTGATGTATCTTGCAAATTGCACACGACCAGATATTTCATTCTCGGTGAGCAAACTTAGTAGATACACAAGTTGTCCTGATCGTACTCACTGGGAGGCTTTGGATAGAGTACTTAAGTACTTGAAGGGTACTTCTACCCTTGGGCTGCATTATGGGAAATTCCCAGCTGTACTAGAAGGGTACAGTGATGCAAGCTGGATAGCCAAAAACTCTGGGAGTAACGGTGTTACAGGGTATGTTTTTACTCTGGGTGGAGGCGCAGTCTCCTGGAGGTCTACAAAACAGACCATATTGTCTCGATCTACATTTGAGGCTGAACTTTGTGCTTTGGATACAAGTGGAATGGAAGCTGAATGGCTGAAAGGACTCCTTTCTGAATTGCCAATGACTAGCAAACCAGTTCCTGCAATATCTGTACATTGTGATAGTATGACTACTATTGCAAAGTTAAGAAGCTCAAAGTATAACCACAAACAAAGGAGACACATCCAAGTCAGACTGAAGTCTGTAAGGGAATTGATCTCGGAAAGGGTGATAGCTGTTGATTTTGTTGGTACCAAAGACAATACAGCTGATCCTTTCACCAAAGGACTTGATCTAGCTCAAGTTCTGAAATCCAAGTTGGGGATGGGACTGAGACCCATTACATGACTCATCTAGAATGGCAACCCAACCAATCTGAGTGGAGATCCCACGAAGTTGGTTCAATGCGGTAATAACAAGTTCTTGAGTGAGTCAAGTGCAACTCATTGGTGATACATTGTAGGTCATACATTGTATCTGTGTCAATACCCCAAAGAATGGATATGTTGCTGAAACTGCAAGTTTAGTAAGAGTGTAGACTCTGAATGGGTTCAAGTCTTTGAGACAAGATGTTAGCAGTGCATCTTTGGAGAAGCCCAACTATGTGAATGCAATTGTGTGGCCGCAATTAGAGGAATGGGGGTCATTCCTTGAAAGCATTCATGAAACAGGATACGGATGCATGACCGTAAAGCATCAACCCTGTAGATTGCAGCATAACCTGCTTAGTGTTGTTCTCAATGGACATCTCCACACAAAAGGTTCAAGTTCAAGACTTCGTTTCACTTAGTTCCTGTGGGGGTAAAGTTGAAGGACTCAGGTCGTGGTTCAAACCCGAAAGGTACCATTACTGAAAGCATTAGGCTGCAAGGTTTGGTCGCTCGATCAACAATGGATTTGTGGGGGATTGTTGGAATATTGAGTTTGGGCTAGGCCCATGAATAGCTCAATTGAAGAAATCCAATGTTGAGATGAAGATGAGAACTATTGCCCCATGTGTCATGTGCTCACCTCTACTTTTTAGTCCCACATTGGCAAAGCTAACAAGTTGAAGGATGTTGATAAACATACTATTCACTTGTCACTTTGTAGGTGGAAAGAGAGGAGGAGAGAATTCTCCACACACGCGCGCGCGTGCGCCCGTCCCGTCCGGGTCCGGGTCGGGGCGTGGCGTGGCGAGGCGAGGCGTGGCGTGACGTGACGTGACGTGACGTGGCAGCGGGGGATTTGGGGGAAATTAGAGGCTTTAGCCTCAGGGTGATGGGTGTATTTATTTTTGGACCTCAAGGTAATTGTTTTTGCAATTAAGTCCTTGACGGTTACAAGAATAAATACATATATATATATCATGACAGTTTCCTCCTAAATAAGATACACGTTCTATTTCCATCATCTCTACGGAAACCGTCCCTCTCCGGCGATTTCCTTCCCCGAATCCAAAGTTGTTCAACGTCTGATTCTTGCGAGGTTTCGCGCTGCTTTCGTGGTCCGTCGACTCCGGTGTGCGCCTGTTCGACGGTGAGACCGTTCTATCCTGGGAGAAAACCGGCAGACCATCAAACGCACTGGTATGTGGGCCGATATTTTCTCTGAGGCAAGTCGCCTTCCGACGGCTCGGTCTATGAGGTCGTTTCTGATTCATGTTCCTTCGTTTCTTGTTTTCCTTTACATGTTTTTGTATGTTGGCTTTATCTGGATCCTTATGGAATATTTATTCGACATATGTAACCCACTGTATTACATGATCATATTTGTAATTGTATCAACAAATAACTCGATAGAACTATAGATAGAACTAAGGCAGACAATCTATTGAACACCTAGCATGTATCTAGCAATCTCACAAGCAATCAAACAAACACAAAGAATCAGACCACCAAATTTATGTGCAAACTCTGAGAATGAAATCAAAGATGACTTGCTTGTATCGGATCGGGAGTTAATGATTATCCAACTACTTTTTTTCCCAAATCCAAAACTAGTATGGTGGTTTAACCTTCCTCTCAATTTTGATGACACTTTTCTCTTAAGATTTTAACATTAGAGTTCTAAGCAACTTAAGTATTTACAGAAGAAGATTATGACAATTTTAATTGCCTTAGGGTGCCCAAATTGCATATAATTAATGAAAATTGGTCACGTCTAGAATTCGGAAAACAATCAACTATTCTTAAATCACCACACAACTACTAATCACTTAGTTTTAGTCAATTGTTGGCCAAATGGGGGTAGATGTCCGTTCTCCAGAATTCATTGATTCCTAGAATGATTCTATTGATCAGGTAAATGGTGGACCGAAAGAGATTCAATCAATCGATTGTGGAAATGCAGTAAAATCTCAATATGTGGATGTGTTCCGCTCGATCGAAACTGGGATTTCATCGAGCGCTCGTGATACTATATTTCTAACAATATATACAAATATATATATATATATAATACTGTAGTCCTTCAAAACATATATCAACTTAAAACGTTAGACCTTAAACTATTATATATGCTCTAAGCATTGAGTTCCAGATTGTTGAATTACTATGAAAATGATATATAGAATATCAGAACAAAAATAGTTTAAAAATCCTCTTGGGACCATTTGATTGAGCAACAATATGAATGGCGGCTAACCCTCAAATTCGTAGCTGTAGACCAGATCAATTGTTATAATACAGGTTATACTACAAATCCGAGGTTAATAACCACTAATCACTATGATCTAATAGCTCATATATTTATTTGAAGACGTTCAAAGCGGTAAGCCGCCAAATCCTTCAGAGGCCATAATTAATCATAAGTTCACAACCACCAACCTAAGCAAACCAAAATTAAGTACTACACTTACATGGTTCCCATACTTTAATCAAACGAAAGGAACAGCTTCACGTGGTCGCACCACAGGACCCGGTTCTTGCTTCGTTTAAGGGCATAAAAAATCCAAAGACCATGGCTGCCTTTCCATGTGTTTTTCCTTCAAACCTTCATAAATCATAATCAAACTGGTCTAAGTGTTTTTTTTTTTGATGACCCAGAATTCCCCGGCATCCGCCCCCACTTGGGACAGGCGGGTTGCGGCTCCAAACTGGGGGTGGTTCAACACCATTTTCACCGGAACGCATTAGCATTAAATAAAGTGTCTTGCTGGAATTCGATCTTGTGACCTAAGGTTCGTGAACCCACGTACCTAACCAATTCGGCTGCGTTCCGGAGGACAAATTGGTCTAAGTGTCCCCAAAGGACAAGGAGGGAGAGGATAAAGATCCAGATGGCAACCAGGAAGATCTTCTCTTTCTTTAACATTATTAAATGTACCATGTACTATGGTTTTTGATGTTATCCATTACTTCGGCTACTTGGGTTAGTGGGTGGGATGGATGGGTTTTGATGTTATCCATTACTTATGTCTAAGACATGTCCTTGTCACGTGAGAAACCTTTTACTTGTGGCTTTGAGACGTGCGAACCAGTCCCTTGCTTGTCTGGCTGGTGGGTCCATTCCTCAATTCCGCGTTGGTGGTGGGGGCATGTCGGGAACTCCGCAGCAGCGAGATATTTCTACCCACTTGCATAGATTCATAGTTGGGTTGTGGAATCATACTTCGGCTTTGGGACTTACTAATGCCCTTAACTTTGGGTTTAATTTTTCAAGTGCCATTGCTCTCTTTGGAAACCGAATAAGACAATAGATATATACTTTTTGATACAAAGTGCTTCCAAAACCTATGACGTTATATAGTATTATTATTTACATCATTGTGGAATATCATCAGTGTTGTTGTTTATCTTGAATATGTGATTAAAGTATTTGTCGGATAAAATAGACATTCGATCGACCGGAAGACATTCGGTCGACCGGATGTGTGCTCTGATTTGTCAAAGAATATTATCTGTCGTTTTTCGGTCGACCGAGAGAAACTGTTCTGTCAACTAGGCACACATGTGGGAGCTAGACAAAAGTGTGTCATTTTTCGGTCGACCGGAACTTAAGTGTTCAGTCGACCGTGCACACACGAGAAGCTGGGAAAAATGTGTATGTTGGTTTTCGATCGACCGTTGGACTCAGCCCTGCCCACGATTTGCACATTTCTCCACGCAATTTTGGTGCAATTAATACTTGTTTAGGCCTACTATACAAAGGCAATTTCGTCCCACTTTGCTTAAGAGTAATTCTTATTGTCTACTTTACATTCTTGAGAGAAGAGAGAGAGCATCATTGTTGATTCGGTATGAGCAAATTTAACCGGGTATTCTCCTCGATTGTTTGTGTTTCCTGTAAGTCTCTCATTGTAATACGTTTCTCTATAGTAGATTTGGAGTTGTGTCGTCCGTGGTTTTTCCCGCGTTTGGTTTCCATGTTAAATCTTGTGTGTTTTGCGTGACTTGGTGTTTTGGATTTGGAATTGTGGTTTCTTTTCCATTGGATTTGTTATTTTCGATTCTGCTGCGTACTTGGAATTAGTTTTAATTCCTAACCAGCAGAATATTATTCGATTTGATCTACAACTTGATACATCAAATGGATGGTTTGTACTTTGTAGAGAGAAGGAAAAAAAAATCCAAAGTAGGATATTGAAATTTTTCAACACAATGCATATATATCTTGCCCAATTTGCAATTTGCAGATTATTTACTTGAGAGTGCTTCCAAATCCAGACCAAACTTGAACAAGTCATTTGAGGACAACCTACAACTTGCTAAGGTGTTCAATCACAACGATAGGTCCCCATAAACATCGTGCATGGTGTCCTTACCTACCTTAGGCATTAAGAGACGTGTTTATTTATGTGATCATGAACAGCACTCTAGCCTCTAATCACCTCGCAAGTGTCTGAAACAATGGAACAAGTCAACCACGTTAGCCTTTGGAACTTAGAAGACATTAACTGGAAGATACGGTGATTATCAACTAACCCATGTTCTCTAGTTTCCTCCACGGGGAACCGAGGGTACCCATCTTTCCCGAAAAATTGAGGCAAAATCACATAATTACTGTTCTTAGCTTACCCTTCTTCCACCTTACCTGGAAAGGTGCAAGATGTGTGGAGATGAGTAGATGACCTTTCGCATCAAGAAAGATGGGGGGCTAATAAACATTGTGTCACCCTTGGCCACTGGGGTAACCCCCCCCCCGCAGGAGCCACTATAAAGTGGTATATGTAGAATTTCAGTTTTACACCTTTTAATTCTAGTCTTAGAACTTTAGTTCAAGTTATTGGTACAGATATGTATTTCATAATAAAGTGAAAGAAAATCATTCATTTTCCTATATTAAAGTTTGTTTGGTTTTGCAGTTCCCAACTGACGGTCCGACCGATTGAACCGATTTTTCGTATTATTTTTACATAATAAGTAATAACCAAATGTCTAAACTATGAACAATTCATCAAAAAATATTTATCTGTAAAATAACTTACTTAAAACTTGTAAACAAAAATGAAGTGATCGCGAGGGGTGGAGGAGTGGTGAGGGGTGGAGGCGTGGTGAGCGGTTGGGGAAGGAGTAGTAAAACGTAAAAATTCTAGAATTTGGGTAAAATTTGAACAAAAAATAAAACAGTAAAAATCAAATTTTGTTTAAATTGAAAAAAAAAACGGTTCATTTCGATTTGACCAAACCGAAAAAAAGATCGATTCAATCGGATTTTTCGGTTTTCTTCGGTTCACTTTGGTTCATGAGGGGGGACCGATTTTTTGACAGAACCGGCCGGTCTGCTACCGGTTCACGGTCCAACCCGGTCTGACCGTCGGTTCGGTCCGATTTTTAAAACAGAGCATGTACCGATTACCTTACAAAAGCTAAGGAATATGCTTAGTCTAAAAAAGGTAGATTAGGAAATATGTAGCTAACTATACGTGCCAGATTTTTTTATATTAGATTGTGAAAAGTGAGAAAGATTGGATACAAATTCATAATGCTGGGCCTAAGGGTGTTTCCTTGGATGCTAAGGATATTTTCGCAAAATCTCTAGATATGTTTTCTTGGATGTGATGTAAGGGTGGAGTTGGAATCCGTACATCAACTTGCTTCAGAGATTTGTCTGTTTCTCCAGAAACTTCTTTTGATTTGACGTTTACTGTTACCAATGTCGTAGCCCTATGCTATGCACAGCAGCACAGCAATATCTTTTACTTTCTTCTTTGGTCGTTTAATAATGGGATAAAGAAGTCCCAGCACCGTATCTTCGCGTGAGTGCGTGAACCCCGGTTCGAATTTTAAACCACTGTTAGTTTAGAACCGCAATCTTCTGACCCAAGTGGAAGTGTGTTACGGAATTCTGGATCATTAAAAAAAAATAACGATCGGAATTTGATTTTTTTTTTTTGAAGTTCGGAACTGGTGATGTTCTTTGATAATGGTTGATGTACTTTAAATAAAAAGAGAAGTTGTAACCCAAATGTCTCACCAAAATCTACAAAAGATTATACACACATAAAATTGCCTTCATTTTCAATTACTATAGTTGAAAGAGATAAAATACAAAACCAATTCAAAATGTACATCATCTAGCCACAACCTTCTTATCAATTATCCGGCGCCGAGAATGAGTTAGTATCGCGAGGCAATAGCCCAGTACCCTTAAACATCCTAACTCTTTCCCCCTACTGTCGCTTCTTCAACTAGGCATATTTCAGCTTCTTGCTCTTGCACTCCCAGCATCACAACATGATAGATTTTTCCATCTCATTCTCTGTGTTATCAGTTGTGACAGAAGGGAGTTTCATATTGGTTGGGGAGTCTGTCGGTTGAGCAAATTGATGAATGATCACGGTCGGTGACACAGTTGAGACATTGTCCAACTTTGCTCATTTAATAGGGTTTGGGATAGTTAACGGGAACAACTATTCGTCGCGGAAAACTACTTAAATCGTACTAAAAATGATTTTTTTGCCCTTAACAAATCAATTAATACTCATTTCGTCACGTGTCTTTAAACAATGTGTTTGACTCAGTTTTACTCACATTCCTAGTACCAACACCACGAAAATGTCTCTGAATTTTTTTCCCGACTCGGGCGTCTGGCTAAGCCGCCTCCACCCAGGTGGAGGCGTCTGGATAAGCCGCCGCCACATAGGTGGAGGCGGTTTAGACAAACACCTCCACCTATGTGCATGCGTCTTAGATGGATGCCTCCACAAAGGTGAAGGCGACTCAGCCAGACGCCCGTTTTTTTTAATTTTTTTTAATTTTCTGTTAAATTCAAATTTTTCAGGTTCCGTTGCAAGATTTCGGTGGTGATGGAGTACATTACAGTGAGTTTTTTGACAGTAAAAAAATATTTACAACAATCGAGGAAACTTGTAAATGGGCGAAACAAGTTGCACTAGGAGCCAGATTTTTTTGGGTTATATCATCATACAAACCAAAAGCAGATAACCGGATGGATTGTTACCTCAGATGTGATCGCAGACGTGAGATGAGTTCTCGTGATACGAGTATTGTACTGCGAAAGAAATACGAAAAGAAAAGGTTGCGGTTGTCGGTTTTTGGTAAAAGTGGTGGCGCGACGAGATCGTGATGGATGAGTCATTGTTTTTCAAGTAGCATCTATGGGCAGCACAACCACTCATTGACAGTTTATTCAGAGAGTCACCGACAGGTCAGCGGACTTAGTGCTGGGCAAAGCAAATTGTTCGTGATATGACACAGGCACAAGCAAGACCCCGTAACATTTTGTTGGCGGTAAAGAAGAAATTCCCGGACGATAATCTGAATCAAAGACACATTTATAACTTCAGAGAGTACATGAGGAACACGAAATCTGAAGACAGGAATCCCGCGCAGCAGTTTCTCAGGGAGGCAGTGCAGCATAAGTATTTGCATTAGATTGTGGTAGATGAAGAAACTAATGTCTTGACTCAAGCATTTTTTGCACATCCGACTTCAGTGCAGTTGTTGCGTACATACTCATTCGTAATCTGAATGAATTCGACGTATAAGACGAACAAGTATTAAATGTCTTTGTTTGAGATGGTTGGGGTTACTCCAACAAATATGAATTTCCTCGTCGGATATGCGATTTTGCAAGATGAGACTGAGTCTAGTTACTGGTGGGTGTTGGAGAGGTTGCGAGATCTGTTATTGGATATTGTTAGCCCGACAGCAATAATTACGGACCGGAAGATGGGTCTGATGCGACCAGTGGCAGAGGTTTTCCTGAGTCTGCTCATTTACTATGCACCTGACATATCAACAAAAATGTGTACAACTACGCATACCACGTATTCGGCAAAGAGAAGCAGCTTGCAGAGAGGTTTAGGCGTGGAAGGTGGAGGAGAGTCATGCTTTCTGATTCACAGACGGATTATGATAGAGCAGACCGTAATCTGAAAGATTCTTACAACTCCTGGCCAGTGCTGACGAAGTATGTGGAAGACACGTGGTTGGTGCATAAGGAAAAATTCATGTTGAATTGGACGAATCAAGTTTTTCATTTCGGCAACACTACGAACTGCCGGGTGGAAAGTGCACATTCGCCTCTGAAAGAGTGGATCACTACATCGATTTCCGCTCTAGACACTCTTTTCGACCTCGTGAACTCGTCTATTGAAATGCAGCTGACGAATATTCGGAACTTTCTTGAAGATTCGAGACGTCGAAATTTGGCACATTACATAAGTCCTTTGTTTCAGCATATAAATAGCCGAGTTTCGCATCACTGCTTGTCGTTAATGAGTCAAGAGTTGAAGAGAATGCATGACTTAAGTGATGAAATTGAAAATGGTTGTGGGTGTGCTTTCCTGACAACACATGAGATTCCTTGTGCTTGTATCATGTACGAGTGTTTGACGTCAGGTGATGGAATTTATTTAGAGCAGATTCATCCATTCTGGAAAACACTTGTTATCGGAGAAGGAGTCCAGATGTCAGAGTTTGTTGATCAGTCACTCAGTCAGCACAAGACGTCGAGTATTTTTGGAAGCTAGTGGATGAGATCTCGGAGAGCGCTCCTGCAGTAATTCGTAGTGCCTCTCGTATTTTATACGAACAATTACACCACGATCAGTCGAAATATGGAGAACCCGAAGAAAATACTAAGGTACGAGGTCGACCTAGGGGAAAGTCGACACGTCGGGACCCGAGTGCCTTCGAGTATGCTGAGCGAGGTCGTGGTCGGTCTGACAGTAGTGGGGGAAGGGGTCGTCGGTCTAATTCGTCTCGATCGTCTGTGAATACGGGCACAAGATATTCTGGTATGTCGATATCTTTGTTGTTATGTTATTTAATATATATATCAGTAATCTTTGTTGTTGTTTTAATGAATTGTTATTTAACTATCTTCTGGTATGTCGATATCTTTGTTGTTGTTATTTAGCGATTTATTTATTAATTATCACAATTTATAATCAATAAACGATTTACTAAACTAATTTAACTCATTATTAACATAATATTCAATTTATTTTAATTTTATCACAATTTATAATCATTTTAAAAAAAACAAAAAATAAATCGGGCGTCTGCGGGAGGCCTACCCTACGTGGGAGGCGTTTGCCGGAGACGCCTACCCTACGTGGGAGACGTCTCCCGCAGACGTCGGGTCCTGGGGTCGGGCGGCCGTGGGAATCGCCTCCCCCAAGGGGGAGGCGGTTCCGGCGGCCGCCCTCTCGTTGGGTCGGGCGTCTCCCGCGGACGCCTGACCTAAAAATGTTTTTTTTAATTAATTGAAATAAACAAGGTAATTTACCAGATGTGAGTAGTCCGGGGTCTCCGCTGGTTCTTTTTCTGGCCTCCGAGACATTTTATGTGGTGAGTAGAAGAGTGATATGAAGAGAAAGTTTTGTTAAAAGTGTGAAATGAAGAGTTATATTTGTAGAAATGTTAGAGGGGCAAAATGGTAATCTTACGGACGATTTAAGTAGTTTTACGGTCCCATCTTTCTAGAGCATATCCATAACAAAAGAAGTTCAAAACATTCATTCATCACATGTATAAAGAATTTGAAGTATGTCTAAAAATCTTATTATTCTCATTCATTTCAGATGGCCCAACAAATACAATTCAAGAGGTTGTTCCATACTAGTTGGTTTGATCATGTAGACAAAAAACATTATTAATTCATAAGACGATATTGAGGTTTGTCTCAATTCCAACATCACAGAATTGACGCGCATAATCACACGTGAATAAAAAGATGTTATGTTGTTTCTTCTTCTAGGCCGTACATTGGACAAATTGAATCAATCAGAAATTGCCTTTTTATAAGTCTATCCCTTGTGAGTAGTCTTCCCTGATACAAGTTCGATAAGAATTTGACACGAAGTCCAAATACATACTATATAAATCATTTACTAGAGCCGTAGTTAGTTCGTTAATAAACCTTTGGTGAAACCATGTTGTTGAGAGGAGTTCTTCCCAAAAATGTTTTAGGGATATTAAAGTTTGTTTAGCAAGATGGATCATGTTCCAGTGACTTTTCGTAATCAGAGTATCTTTGAACCAACTATCAAACAAGAACATAGTTTTATCACCTCTTTCGATTGTAACGGGGCTGACCTTACAAAGCTGCGGTATTCACGACACCAAATCCTAAGGCCTGGGGATATTAATTGTGCATTTGATGCAATAAACCAATTCAAGGGTTTACATCATCACAATACTTAATCTTGATCATTGAATTGCAAATAGAGCCGTTTCCTCATAGCACACCCCAACTTTTTTTTCAAACGTAAGCATAAGTTGTGTTTCACAATGTTAATTATTCATAATCCACCTGTCATTTTGTTTGACAAACTTTTGGTCATTTAATCAACGCTTTTAAGTTGGAATGTTGAGTGGAGTTATTCCACACAAAAATTCGACGAATACGGTGTATTCATTTTATTATGCCTCGTGCCGTCTTCAGGCATGTCATGTAATAGGACGACATTGGAGTTATTACTGAGTTTGTCACAGTGACTCAACCTTCAATTGAGATATTTTTTGTTGTCTAGCTCCCAATTTTTTGTTCTATTTCTTGGAGAAGTGGGTTCCATAAGAATCATCGTCCTGATTTCTCATGTAGTGGGATACCGAAGCACTTGAAAGAAGTGTACTTATATCACATCCAAGAATATTTTGAAATATTACTAATTCTGGACTTTCCTAAATTAATTTTTAATCCCGTGATATGTTCAAATATTACTAGAATTTGTTTTGTGTTAATGATATTATATGTGTATGGTTTAGGACTGTCAAGTTCTGCTCGGGATCGATAGATCGCTCGATGTTCGCTCGATTTTGCTCTGATTTTGCTCGAAATTGCTCGGATCGGTTAGTAACGAGCCGAGCACGAGCAGACCCCGCTCACTCGATGCTCGTTCAATTATCGCTCGAAACCTGATTACTGTATCCAATTATTTGATTAACCTGAATATTCTATCCAATTACCCGATCGGTAAAGTGTTAAACTCATTAAATAAACTAATTTACCAAACCCAACAATCCATTTAACAAACCAAACCAAAATACTCATTAGAATCAAAATCATATAAGTACTAAACTTTTCATTTTTTTCATTATTTTTTTTTTCATTCTTTTTTCTACACCAAAAGTTCAAATAAATTAAGGTTTAGGTCAGGTAGATGATCTTATTTATAAGATGTTGATGTTGTGAGTTGTCATACAATTTAGAAGATTGTGTTTGATTTTAATATTGTGTTGATTTTGTTTGATCCAAGTGTATAATCTTATTTATAAGATGTTAATGTTGTCGTATAATTTATAAGATTGTGTTTTATTTTAGGTGTTAATTTTAAGATTGTGTTAGTAACTATTATTATATTTGTCTTAAGTAATTTTATAATTTACTTATTAGGACAACATTATTAGGAATTCAATACCAAAAAAAGGTTTAGGTTAACGAGCCGCTCGTGAGCAGATCGAACCGAGCACGAGCAGAATTTTCCGCTCGAAATCCTTAACGAGCCGATCTTGAGCAGACTCGGATTACTCGTTTAGAGATCGATTACACCCCAGTACTATGGTTCTAAAAGTATGATTGTGTCATTTGCAAATTGTATTTTTAGAATGTTTTCTTCACTAACAAAGATACCCTCAATGATTTCATTTCAAACTCCCAGATTGAGCATATTACTCACTAAGTTTGTAACTATTATAAATAATAATGGAAATAGAGGGTCACTCTGACGTACCTCATTTTTACTTTTGAAGAAACCTCTGGGATTGACGTTTATGATTACCGAAGTTTTAGATGTGATATACATAGCTCAATCCAATCACACCAAACTGTCGAACATCCTGACACTTTTAGGTTCGCCCATCAAAATTCCAATCCAGCTTATCTAAGACTTTCTCAAAATTCAATTTGTATAATTCCAGTATTTCTTGAGATGATGGACCATTTCTTGGCCGGTACCACAATGTCTTTGATTTGTCGACCTTTGAGAAAAGTTGTTTGCGTTGTTTGAATGATATCTTTTATGCTTTGAGCCAATCTCTTAGGAAGCACCTTTGGGATAATTCTGTATGTGCAAGAACTTAGTGATATTGGTACTAAGTCTTTAACATATTCGACGATCACTTTTTTGTTTGGGTATGAGCGCTATAAAACATTGATTAAATTTTGCAAATTGTTGTTTATTAAGTTGCTTGTTATGCAATATTCGGAATAATTCTTTGAATGATCCTTTTAGTTGTATCCAATATTGATGAATTTTTTTAATGTTAAATCGGGGCCTCATGTTTTTCGTAGGGCCAAGAGTTCAAAAATGCGGGATGCGGATGCGATGCGGCGAGGAACCGCACTCGACGTATGCGGGATGAGGATGCGATGCAGGTGCATATGAGGTTTGCAATTTAATAATAGTATATAGATATATTAATTATATACATGCAACTAAAAATCTAGGTAGATTTTGGAATAATTTCTAAGATCAATGATTCAATATTAAACAAATCAAGGAAAAAAGAAAAACAAAAAAAATCCAAAAATCGTGTTTTGAGATGCGGCCGCATCAAGCCACGATGCAGGCCGCATCGGACTGACGCATCTCCCTTGTATTCCCGAACATAGGTTGAGACAACTTTTTGATATTCTCTTTTTAGAATGGTAGGATAAATTCACTCGGGACTCGAATTTTATCGGGGGAAATCATAGCATAAATTATTGGGATATTATAAGTTGGTGGGCCATTGAAAGGATTTTGACGAATCTGTTATTTTAAATAACATAATTTGCCTTTGATTTTTCTTGAACTTGTGTTGTCGGTAAACCTAAAACATTGAGTTCGAACTTGTACGAGCTAAGAGCACCAGTAGTGGTGTCTGAGTTTTCCCAAACACTCAACATTCATATAAAATCATTTTTCTGTCACGTCAATTTCTCTCTTTGTCACGTCATACTTGCCCAAAACCCCAAACTACTCAAAAATTCACTGTTAACAATGCCGAGACGGACCATGAAATTCAACAATCTCTTTCCTTTACATTATTTTCTTTTACTTTCTTTTTTAATTCTTTTACAACAATCAACAAATTACATAACAAGTATTATTGTGATTACATTAATGTAATTAATTAACACATTTTTTATTAAACCACAAAAAATGTTATTAATAATTAATAAATCACACTACATATTACAATAATTGAAATTCTAGAAATTAAAAACCATATTACAAGAAAACATTGTCAATCTGCATTTCCTCTGTAGCGTTGTCATATATTCTCGACCAAATCGGATTTCAGATACAAATGTTTCTGTTTGTCTTGAACTCGATCTCTATTATCCAAATAAATGTTAATATCCACGATACAATCGGTGGAATACTGCAATTGTTTCTCATATGAAGTTGCACTAATGTTTATAAGTCGGTCTTGAATAAATTAGTTTAAATGAGCAAAAATTAACGATCATCCTCAGTTATCATATTGTGCATGATAATGCATATTGTGACTATTTTGTTAAGTATGTCTTTACTGTATGCAAGAGTCGGCTTTCTCACGATCGTGAATCGCATTTGCAGGACTCCCAAAGTGCGTTCTACATCTTTACGTGTTGTTTCTACACTTGAGTAAATGTTGATAGATTTTGATTGCAAATTAAAATTGTTGAGAAAAAAATAACTTCAAATTTTTTTAATTGCATAACCAAATTACAACTTTAACTTAAAATAACTTACAAATTTCAGAAATATTTACAAATTGCATAACCATATCGAACCAAATTAATTACAAACAAAAACTAAATTAATTACATACAAAAAACTAAACAAAAGCGAAATTAATTACATTTAATTTAAAAATAAAAACCAAAAACTAAATTAAAGTTACACTTAATATATTTTTAAAATCTATTCTGGTTGCACGTTTAGGATGCTCTAAGAGGTTTATACAGAGAGGGAGAAAGCATAATAACAACCTAAACCAATTTTAAACCACTGACAATTGTATTTTTATTTAAATACTAGGGGGCTTGACATAAACAGGTAAAAGTAAAAGCCTCTTTGTCGTTATGTCTTTAAATTGCCTGGTGTAATTTACTTGTACTTTATAAATATAATGCGATTGGCTGTTAAAAGCCTTCAGAAATATAAATCCCTAATATCCTATGCAATCTCGGTGCTTTCAACAAGAACCTTTTTTTTTTTGACAATAAACAGGGACGTAATTGTGGACTTTGGCTCATTACAATGGTATTTGATTGCTTGTCGGTTGATAAAATTTTCCTAAACTGTCAATTAGTTTTGGCGCTTGTGAAAATATGTGTCATCAAATATGCCAAAATCTACAGAATATCACAAAATCTTTGACATGCATTTTCTTTAAGAAGAAAAAGGACATATGATGGGGAAATCTCATCCATATTTTCCAATAAGATAAAATGACATGACGTGAACATCTCTTTCGTTTTCCTTTGGAAGTGTAAACATCTCTCTCTCGAGTGAGTTTGGGGCCCATATTTGACAATGAGGATTTTGAATTCTCAACGTCGTGATAGCAAATCTCACGAAAGCCACATGGATAATCTTTAAACCTACCATTTTAATCAAACTCTAGTATGTGCATCCACTGATCTTTTACTCTATTTTGCCCCCGACAATTGTTTATAAGGTTATCACTCATCATGATCCCGGACGATCTGATCATAAACGTTCTTCATTTTTTCTCTCTACCACGTCAGTTTTTTTTCTCTCTACAACTCAATTTTTTCTCTTTCAGACGTTATTCACATCTTAACCACAACCCACAACACTTTATCTCTCTTCTACATATCATTTCAGGGTCTATCTAAGAAAAAAAATTAAAAAATTAAAAAAAATCTAAAAAATCTAAACAATTATAAAACGTATTTTCAAAAAAATTCAAACAAAAAATTCAAAAAATCAAAACCAAAAAAACATTTTTTTAATCGGACGAGCCAAGCGAAGATGTCCGAGCGTGGGGGTCGTTAGTAGTGCTCTAAGGGCATCCACAACCCCAACCCAAAATCCTCCCCCCCAATCCAGTACTTCTCTCCGTTATTTCAACGAAAAACACTATGAAGCTCACCACCCAACCCAACTCATTTTCACTCTTTAATCTCAACCCCACTTTCAACACTCTCTCTCATCCACATCATTTCTTACCTTATTTTCTATTTCATCACAAAAATAAACAAACTACTAAATAAATTATTTTTACAGTAACTTAATCTAATTAAATTATGCGAATTGCCAAACAATTTCGAAAAATTAGATTTAATGCCCACCCTAACGGGTCGGGGTTCACTCGAAAAATTAGTATGATTTTATTTGTAAAATAGAAATAGAATTTAAAATTATTTTATATTATCTTACTAATTTTCTTTAATTACTTACATTTAGTTTTACTAATTTTGATTAATTATTTACATTTATTTTACTAGTGTTCATTAATTATTTTGTTTATTTTAATTTTCAGAAATTAATTATAATTATATAAAAACATATACATATCAATTAAATATTATTTAACAAATAAAAAAATTAATTTTTAATCTTTATTTAAAAAAAAAGGTCAACCCATGTCGGGTCTCTGACCTGGGTCGGCCCCTCGTTAAGGGGCCTTGGGTCGGGTCGACCCCCTACCCGACCCCAAAAGGCCATCCGTTAAGGATGGCCTAAGAGATTTTGATTTTGATCGAAGCAACGCCCACTATTATTTCTTAATAAATAAAAATACAAAAAATGTAGTTTCATGCCAAAGTTTACCACAAGATTGAAGATCCGACTCTTAAACGCAAATAAACATATGGACTTTATAATCTAACAGTAGGAATTTCATCTAGTTATGTAGGAGTGTAGGACTATTATTTTCAGTCGTTTGCTCTTATAAGGTACTTTTGCTATCTCATTTAAGCTTCACAAGTCAACTAAAGGTCATATACTACAATAAAATGTTGTCTTATTTAAGGACTTATGCGAAAAGCTAGTGTATGGAATAGAAATGTGGCCCAACTTCGAAATTAGGCCTACTAATACGAAACTACGCTTTATAAATTACAATTTCAAATCAAGTGACGAGGACTCGAAGTATGTCGGGTAAATAACTAATTATTAGATCTGTTTTCATTCTTATTTCATCAGATTACTAATTTGGAGATAATTATGTGGTTGTCATCCACCCCAAATAAATAAAAACTGTGTCACAATTGTCCTCTTGTGAAAAGCTACTAAATTAGCATTTAGCCATGATGAAATGAAAATCAATTTATTATAGTGAAAAATGGTAAGATAAATTCACATTAATTAAGTCATATCATCCACGGTAACTAAGACAATAAATAATCATGTCCGGGTTACCCTGAGCGTCTTGTTCTATATCTCTGCCACGTCAGCTCACTTAACTCACCAAAATAAAAATTAACCACGTCCGGACTACCATCATCCATCATACATTATCTCTCGTTCCCGTTATTTGAAGATCAATTATGGAAACAAATATATAAAAAATTACAAAAAAAATCTACAAATTCAAAACAATCTACCATCAGTTGTTTTTTGAAAAAACAATTTAAAATGAATTTATAAACATTTTCAACAAATAACAAAAAAATATTTTTCGGACCAATGGGGGGCGACTGACCAGGACGTCCAACGCCCGGGCGCCCCCTCCCGTTAAGGGCAGTTGGAGATCAATCCTGGGTAAAATATATAAAAAATCACAAAAAAATCTAGAAAATCAAAACAAAAAAAACATATTTTCAGAAGAATTGTTTTTTTGCAAAATTAATTTAAAATGAATTTATAAACATTTTCAACAAATAACAAAAAAAATCAGACCAATAAGAGACGACACTTGCCTAGGTGCGAGACAGGGACGTCCAACGTCCATGCAAGCGCCTTAGCAGTTAGCACCCCTCCCGTTAAGCGTGCCCTAAGGATGCAAAAGCCTGGGTACAAATTAAGTATTGTACCACTGTATCCATTTACAAATTCACGTATATATCAAAATAAAAAATATGTCAACAATTTGTATCCTAATCAACCCAAAATAAATATGGATACAGACCAGATATATAAATCATTCAGATATTGACAATTTTGGATATATCGGATAAAAAATGGATATTAACGTTGTTAAGGATATATAATAATACATTACGTTACAGAAATATAAATATAATTTGTCACCAAATAATATAGAAATTACTAAAGACATTAAATAAATAGATAAAATCTAGAAGTGTTTGCTTTGGGGTTAAGGCTAACGTGTAAATAACGATAGTTTTGTATTTTAAAACATTTACATAAACTATGATATTTTATATAATTATAAGATGTTTGTGACAATATATTGTTACTAAATGCATATTAAAATTTTAATATAGGTAATTTAGTATAGAATATTAGAAAGTACAACTTCAATTATGACCTACTTGAAATTAAGGTTGTAAAAAGATACGTATATGCTCTGCTCGAGCAAGGCTCGTTAAGATTTTTCTTGCCGCAGTGGATGGCAGAGGGTCCGTAGTACCCAGATGGAGGGATACGGAGGCAATTGCAATTCCAGATCACGACGCAAGCTCAGGTTCATGCTTGTGAAGCAAAAATAACTGCTCATGCTCGGTCAATTTCTCATTTCGAAATGTAAGTAGTGCCCAATAGAGACCACTAGCCCAGGAATAGGCCGTCTTGACAACCCAAAAACCTCAACCAAGTGAGAATGTAACAAATGTCTGGGTGCTTCCCTATTTATAAGTCTTTGGTGTTGCCTCTTTTCAAAACCGGCGATGTGGGACTTAAAATACGGAATTCTTTGATCACAATCATTATCTATCTGTTGGATGAATAAAGGAAATCGAATCAGACTTTTTTAGTTTGGGGTTTCGGCCCGAGTGAAAAGGAAACAAACCCCCAACAGACCTTGAGATTTGTTTTTGGGCATGTGTAGTGTGAACTGTTTTTTTTAATCCTATTGAGTTAATTTGTATTTCTGGTGGGTTATAGAGGAAATATTGATGAGTAGTCTTTCTTGTTCATGTTTTATATTTGTAATTATCATTTAAACATCATGATTAATAAGTTGAATAAACAATGATTTGATGTTGTTCCAAACACTTCTATTTGTGGATACCTGCATAAAACTAAAATATGTAAATGTATTTATGTATAATCGAGCAATTGAGCGAGCAGGGTCTGCTCGTGCTTGACTCGTTTAGTTTGTCGAGCGGATTTCTTTGCTCGTGCTCAACTCGTTACTAACCGATCCGAGCCACGATCCAAGCAAAATTGACCGAACATTGAACGATCCACCGATTCCGAATAGAACTTGACCATATACTGATACTTATCATACGTATAGTTATACAACTCATATCCATTTATTATTTTGTAATCAATAAACGGATACTATCGTCTATAGATACAAGTCATATCAATGTTCCTATCAATTTTCTAATCTGAATTCGGATACCAATGTTGATCATCTGCGAATACAAAAAAGTAATATCCATATCCATATCCATATAAAATGGAACCAATATTAAGAATTTGTATCACCCCACCACCCCTAACTGTAACTCAGTTGAATTCTGAATTTCATCTGTTTTCTTGTGTTAGCAATTGAATTGATCACGAGAACGAAATTGTCCAGAGGCAAGCTGACTGATGACCACATAACAATATTTCAAGTTGTAGTGGACAAATGGGATTGGAGTCAATAATCAGATCAATTAGGCATGTACATTATTAGCATAGTTTAGATTTTGAATCAAATCTAGCGAAATGTGTTCGTGAAATGAGAGGAAAATAGAGAGGTGATTCTAGAAAACAAAAACCGACAACCTTTAGCTAAAAAAATGTCGAGTAGAAGGGTGATTTTATGCCCTCTCTTTTATTGCTCGTCTTTCTCTCGTAATAATATTTACCAATTTGCGACCTTTTACAACAGGGAAGTTTACTACCATGTTTTCTTTCCTGAAAAATGGTCAAGATAAAATGTCGGACGAGTAAGTAGATCATGAGATTTAGAACAATTCAATTTTCATGCGAAGCCCATGAACTTAGCATCCATATAGATTGGAAAGAATGAATGAGAGGAATTAGCGAAATTAATATAAATTCTATTCAACCAAAGTCCATGAATATTTTTGAGCTTATAACTTAAATCACTACCATCCTTAGTTGTGGGTTTCTAACAATCCGTCTAGAATTCAGGATCTAATAGAACTGGGCCTAGACTTGTAGGGCTGCAAAAGCTTGAAGTCTTCGGTCTGACATAAATGGGCCACATTAGTATGGCCCCAGAAGTTTACGCTGGGCTGACGTTAGAAATTTGGCCTTTTGAGGCCGTGAAAGAATCCATTGGACTCGTTGAGCAACCACAGGTCCACAGCGCATAATATGATATAATATGATGTATAAGAATATAGAGTTAATAGTTAAATCTTATAACTTGGTTTTTTTCTTGCCAAGGTAGCAAAGAATAATGATCCCGTGATTAAAATAAATCATATTTTTGCAGGTTCGTTACCAAAAAAGTTCTGATCCTTATCAACAAAGAACAACGTATAGATAGATCGCAAATTATTTAAAGTATATTTAAGATCCATGCTTGTTCACGATGAGAATCAAACTTATACATATCTATGTGATATATTAATCAAACATCATATCATTGTAGAACTTCCTTATTTTAACGCACATGCTTCTATTTAAATGTTTTCAGCACACAGTTGTGACTTTCAGAACCATCGATAACAATATTATAAGCACTTGCCACTTGCCACTTGCCAGTCTTGCCTTATGTTCCATACTAACTAATTGACTAAGATATGCGTTGTGATTGTCAAATTCCACCAAACTTCGAAAAGAACGTCCAATTATTGCAGCGTTGCTTACTTTATCCTAAGTATTAATCCTTCATAGGCTTCACTTGCTGTATATCTGATCAGATCTTTCTTAACTAATCATACCCAAGTTCTTTATTTTTTGTACTCCTTGTACTCAACTTGTAAGTCTAAAAAACATGATGTATGTTTGGTTTGATTATAAAGAACAAGTTCTTCCTACCCAAACAAGGTTCAGTGAATTTTAAAGGGTTACTTCCTTTATCAAATGAAAATCCCATTATTATGAAAAAAAGAAGAAAATTACAAGGTAATAGATATCATGTGGGCATACTTATTTCGTTAAGTAAACGTTGGTGTGAATATCTCATGATAATGTTGTAAAGTTTTGAATACTGCTTATGTTAGGATGTATAGACATCACCTTGAGATTGAAACATATCTTTTGCACTGCCTAATATTCATTGAATTTCCAACCAGACGGTATTTTTTACAACATGAAGTCTGATATTTTATCTTATGAAAGTCCACTTCTATCTTCTGTTTTTCTACTTATATTACTTCAGTTCTAGCTATATATTAAAAATTTGTTGACAAAGCAAATTAGTGAATGAAAATGATGCTTAAATTCCATAAGCGCAAGTGTTACCAAAAAAAAAAAACATCGATTTCTTTTTTACTGCCGAACAAAAACATGAAATGACTGTTTACTGACAGATCTTATTCTGTTCAAGTGTACGCAGAATAATGCAGTAGAATAGTCACAATCCAAGAAAAAGACTGATATATATATATATATATATATATATATATATATATATATATATATATATATATATATATATATATATATATACGATTCCTAAAAATTTGTTTTTAGGGAATTGAAGGATTTCCTAGTTTGAAAGATAAAGTGCACGCATGCTATGCACTAGTTCAAGATAAGTTTTGAGGAACAATGTTTTGTTAGTTATGAATACATCCTTCACCAAATGCCAACCAAACCTACACTACTAGGCTTATGCTTGTTGGACAAACCATCCTGCTTTGTTTTGGCTTAATCACGTATTACTAAGTCTTGGCCTGTCCTTTGCAGGGTTAGTAGGTTTGAGCAATCGGTAAAACTGTTGACTGTTGTTGATATAAAGGAACAGTAGTAAGTACTTCGAAATTGGCTTCTACTTCTGATTTGGGCTTCTCTACCTAACCTGATTGGGACGCTTCGTTTGGTCGTTGCTTAGGAACTCTTGTTAGAAGTAAATGCGTTTCAATAACATTAATAGAAACACAATATTCAAACCCATGATCCATAAATTCGACATAAAATAACAAAATCAGAAGACTTACAATTCGTTAGCACCGACATCTCGATTCTCGAATCTTGAACGCGGAAGCATCACCTAAACTCCGGGTGTCGGTCTTCAATGATTTTTCTCAACCTTAATGATGGACTCTCTCCTTAGGGTGTTTTCGTAAGCGAAGGGAGATGGAATATGCGAGATTGAGTTGAGACAATCATTGGGACCAAACCCATTTATAATAACATGATACGGTTATTTCCCATCAAAATAACCGCCCACTAATCCCATTACTTTTGAGATAGTGCAATTGTGGGCTTATTTAATTTAATTAAGTAATGAATAATAGGCCAAAAATCTAACATTCTCCCACTTGGCTGTAACATTATATTCATTAATCACATGACCAAGCCCACACTTAAATTTGGTCAATATAAACTTAACATCATGTACCTTATTAGTTAGAATCATCAAACCAAACTAATGTAATCAAAATGACTAACGTCGTCATTTGATCCCCACCAATTATAGTACTTGATAATCTTTCTGATAAGGTCAAAATTACATAACATTACTTTGGGTCTATAAACATTGTTTGCTCAATAAAGTAAATTAGGCGCCATAAGTATCAAACAAACAATTATATATGAACTAATCAAAGTCAAATAATTAGTGAAGCTTCAAAGTATATTGTCATACACTTAATCATTAATAACATAACATTACATTAACCAAACCCATCCAGCAACATATCTTCGAAAGAGAATGGGTGGTAGAAGCTTTTGTTAGTGATCAGCTAACAGTGGTTGAGTACTTATATGTGTATGACTAAATACCATCTTTGACTTTGTCTTTAAAACAATATATGTCAATTCATTATGACACATCACTTAATTTGTTGTTTAAAGAAATTAGCAGTCTCATCATCATAAATAAACACAAGTTTAACATAAGTTTCATAAAAGTTGCTACTATTTGAAGTTGAGAAATAAAAAATTCCTTAATCGTTAGACTTTATAAGTAGCATCATAACACGTCATAATTTCACTTGCATTATAGAAGATGCTCATAACGACTGCTTAGCATTCTTCTATAATTTGGTCCATTTGCAAGTATATACATAAACCTGAATATGGATTTCCTGCTGTCAAAACAACCTGAAAAGTCAGAATCATAATAACCAATAACGTCACGGTTGTCTGACTTTCTATAAGTAAGCATATAATATTGTGTCTTTTACGAATATCGTAAGAACCTTTTGGTTGTATTCTAATGATATATTGCTAGATCTACTTGATTTTGATCAAGTATGCCAACCTTAAAAGGTCAAATTGAATATGTGCAAATTTGAGTGTACATAAGACTCCCACCAACAAGGCATAAGGAATCAACTTCATTTGTCACACATTCCAAATTATCTTAGGACATTAAAAATTATTTTATTTGTCACCCTTTACGATAGCGGTAATGCTTGGGAGTAATTTTGCATGGATAATCGTAACATCCCACGAGATAGATCTCGATAAATTTCAAAGCCAATAACGTAAGAGGTTTCACCAAGATCTTTCATTTCAAATTTAATTGAAATAAATCATTTTGTCTCGTATAATATATCTAAATCATTACTGAGTAGCAATATATAATCCTCGTATAAACAAGAATAATAAATTTACTCCCACTAATCATAAGGTATATGCATTGATACATCACATTTTCTTAAATCCAAAAGTAATAATTACCTTATCTTACTTAAGATACCATACATTATCTCGAAGTTTGTTTTAACCCATTTATGAATGTTGTCTTACATCCATCTGATGTAACTCTAAAACATATTTATGAGCTACTTAGGTCAAAACTATCCTTAATGAGTCTTTACTTGAGATAGGAGACAATATTTCATCAAAATGAACATCATCCTTTAGTTAAAGCCGTTAGCGATTAGTCAGACCTTAAATAATTTGATGCTACCTTTGGAGTAGGTCTTAGTCATAAAAACCCACTTACAACCGACGGGCTCAACTCCAAGAGGTAAATCCAAAGGGTCCAGACTTTATTAATTTCATCTCATTGTTAACGATTTTTAACCACTGAGATGATTTATCGCTCACAATTACTTCTTTAACTAAGGGTATATTTTCTCCATTACCAAGATCGCATCCTTTAAATTAGGTATACGACTTAGTCAATAGAAATGACAAATCTTTTCTCCTTTGAGATCTACATAAGGGTTCTTCAACCAGCTCAAGAGTTTCATTAGTGTGGGGTTCTTCAGTAGGTAGTGGACTAAAATTTTCTACAACACTTTGAAAATGTTTAGAACTTAAAAACTTTTCGGATAATCGAAATCAGAACATAAGTTCGATTTCCCTCGAGATTTCCATTATAATCACACTACTCCCACTGAAGTTGTCATTTTCTAAGAATATAAGATGACTCATAAAATCAACAATTCGAGTAGTATCTACTGGGCAATAAAATCAAAAGTTTTGGATATATATATGGATAACCAATAAAATAACAACTAATGGTTTGGGAATCTTAATTCTTAATTTGAGATTGAAGTTTTTTTTTAAGACAACACCATACTCATAAATATCCTAAATTCGGTTTCCTTGTTGTCCACAAATCATAAGGAATTTTTTTTTGAACAGATTACTAGGAAACCAAATAAGAATATGTGGTTGTCTATCTAAAGCTTCAATCCATAAAAACAAGGCAAGTTAATGTTGCATATCATGTTTCGTACCATATCCATAACTGTACGATTTCGTTTCTCAGCCAACATAATTATTCTTTGGGATGTCCCAACAATAAAAGCTGATGGAAGATATCATTATCATGAAGAAACAAAGCAAAATATGAATATTATTATGACCCTTAAGACTTGAAGTAGGACATTATCCACATACATTATTGGATAATTTTAAAAAATTCACCACTTCAAGTAACTCATTTCTTAGTTCATTTTCACATACTTGTCTTTACTACATTAAAAAATCAGAAAAATCTAATGTAAGAAGAATTTCAATCATGAAGAGACATAATATTCTCTTTTGAAATATATCTCAAATGACGATAACATAATGACGATGAGTTTCCATTATCATGATTTCTCTTGATTTCACTTCTATAATTATTGACACCAATAGTGTTCATCGATAAAACCATTAGTCGATGAAAAACTCAAATGCAACTTATATAGAGGTCATCCTCTAAATTCTGAAACAAGAGGTAAATGCCATAAGTGGAATTTTACAACGAGTTCGTAATGTGCACAATGGTGCAGATGTCAATCCATTAGGTACATGAATGAACCTTAACTTAAAAGGATTCATAAATCATAAGGTTAACTTTATTATCTTTTTAGCAAGTCATGCTTTAAAACATCATACTCCTTCAATAAATGTCTAATTTCGTTAAACAGTAACATTTAGGAGTAAAGCATGATTTGCACCGCAGGTGCTTGCTTTGTTTTTAGCAACAATTGCCTTCATTATCTTTATCCCATTACCAATATCGTTAAATTTTCTCTTTGTTGGACATCAAGGACTTTGTGTGCGAAGTCAGACTTTTAAGTCTTTAATCTTAATTCTTCGTCAACACATATGACAATTTTATTGCTCATTTTCAATTTATCCTTTTGCACATGATAATTGGTTATGAAATAATCAAATTGCGCAGGACAAAACTCATAATAAAATGAACAAGAAATTGTTATATTTATGTCTTTGAGTTTTGCTGTCATATCATTAATCATCACGATATGTTCACATATTCCGCTAGTCCATCATACTTGGTTGTGAGCATTTAAATTATAAGAGTACTCGCATTAACCTTAAAAGTACCCTTAAATTGCTCTATAAGTGAAGTAAAATTCTTTAGCATTAGATGTCTTGTTATCACTATCTTTCTTAAAGATTGCTCCGAGATAGTAATAGTAATGAAACTTTTCACAATCATTAATGACATGTGGTTAGAACACTCTCAATTTTCATAAGCCACATTTTGTTCTCATGGAACTTGTGGTTGTAGAAAACGTAATAGTGTTCATTCATTAAGCATGATTAAGTTTCAAACACACCAAGACAAAATTTTATTTGCTTCTTCCAAGTGAGAAAATATATTGAAATGTGACGTTACATAATACGTAATCAATGCTACATAATTATCATAAAAATGCATTATGTTTACTTTATTAACTAATAAATCCATACGGGAAACAAATATGTCAATAAACTGAATGAAAGTTAAACACCCAAAATATTTCAGTTATGACATACTTATTATAGCATATTATTAATCTAAGTTGGTACGATTAATAATATGCACATAAAAATACATAAATAAATAAATCAATTTACATCACCGTTGGGCAGAAATAAACTGATTTATATAAACATTAATCATAATAAATCATTTTCATAATTAAAGTTGGTAAAATTATGTCAATGATTTATCAAACATCGTAAGTCGTTATTGTGGTTTAACACCACATGATAACCACGAAAAATATTTAGCAAAAGACAATCGACAATTAAAGTTATTCAAATTGACTAAAGTCGATCACTAAATATTACATTATATGGTTAACATTCTTTTTTTTCTTTCTTAAGTTATGCAAACATATACGATATTTCCGTTGGGTCCTATCATACAAGATGCAACCAAAATCCCATATTTCATAAATAATCATTAGTCAAAATAAATCCATAAATTATCTAATGAAAGGATATCAACAACTAAAGTTGGTAAAGTTGCCAATAACCAATCATCAAACACATAATAGGATTACAACTTTTGACAAATATGATTCTGTATATATACATAATATATATTTCATTAACATAAGTGAAATGCATCCATGTCACATTAAAAACCTTTGAGACATTAAAATAATTGCTGAAATATTCCATCCTTAAATAATTCAAACAATTAAAAAAATAATACTATCATGATAATTTCTGTTACTATTCACCCACAAATTCGTTAAGTGGAAATGAATAACACGACATAATATATAAACATGTACTAGATGTAACACATTATTTAATTATACGAATCATAAGTATAATTAAGATTTAAGATCATGTTTATATATGGGAAAATAGGAAAAATACATAACCATTACTTGTCCAGAATCTTTCACATAATTGGTGACTGACGTGATCCTTTTTCTTATATTTGATTTTCTTAAAAAACAATGTAATATTCATCATTCATTAAAAGATATAGTCATGAGCACCAAAATTCCAAACACAATATTAAATGGTTAAAAAAATCAGAACTATAAGCACCGAATTCTTCGTAAAATTCTTAATTAATGACTTAATAATAGAAACATTAATTGGTAATTAACATGTAATTCCGTAATTTAAATGCACATTACATTAACTTCATAACCGTTAACAATGTGATGGGCATTGGTTTTACACGTTAAAATTAATGTAACTTAATCAATGAAAATAATATTTATTATTATCATATCCACTTTCTTACGTGGGTAAAATAAATAAATATCATATTAATATTTATAACATAAAACATCATGTAATTATACAAGTCATAAGTATAATTAAGACAAAAATTAAACATAAAAATTTCAGATGAAAATAAACTTTCATATTAGGAACATGCTAAGGTCGTTACTCAACAACAAGAACGCCAATTGGCAACTCACGTAAATTTTATTTTAAAGTTTGAATAACACCTTTCCATCAAATACATAACTTGACAGTCGACATGCACATACACGATCCTTAAAAATAATATTAAACTAAGGAACTAATACGGTAATCCAACAGACTGAAATTCTGAAAATGTTACATCAATTCCTAACGAAATTGAAGATCGAAAAAATTAAATATTTTGTATTTCATACGAATTTATGTGGCTCTGATACCAAATGTTAGAAGTAATGCGTTTCAATAACATTAATAGAAACACAATATTCAAACCCATGATCCATAAATTCGACATAAAATAACAAAATCAGAAGACTTACAATTCGTTAGCACCGACATCTCGAATCTTGAACGCGGAAGCATCACCTAAACTCCGGGTGTCGGTCTTCAATGATTTTCCTCAACCTTAACGATGGACTCTCTCCTTAGGGTGTTTTCGTAAGCGAAGGGAGATGGAATATGAGAGATTGAGTTGAGACAATCATTGGGACCAAACCCATTTATAATAACATGATACGGTTATTTTCCATCAAAATAACCGTCCACTAATCCCATTACTTTTGAGATAGTACAATTGTGGGCTTATTTAATTTAATTAAGTAATGAATAATAGGCCAAAAATCTAACAACTCTGTCGTGTAGTAATATTGTTGCAGAACTTCGATAATGGTTTGTCTATTATGGCTTTGCCACGATCGATAACGTAACTCCATTGAGTCGTTCGATTAGTTTTTGCCGTTTGATTTCAAGACAAATAATTTTGAGCCAATGGTTATATATATAGCATAATTGCATTCGCTGTATTCCAACAAGTTGCAAAACATAATCATATGCCACGACTGGTTAAGTTATAATTGTGATCAATATTTGGTGACTATGAGACTTGCGTGCAGTAACAGGACTTCTGGAGCGAAGCACAAGCACCAGTGGGGATAACGTAAGGCTTTGGGTGTTTGACTAGTGACCAATCATTGGTCGTATACATTTCAAAACACTTGTCATTTCCTCAATGCATGCATGGTTTTATTCCACTCGCATATATGAATGCATTTCTTGTTCATCTTATTTTTCTGGTCAGATTTGATATCAGTCAATTTTATTTTTATTAATCACATGCAGAATTTGTTAGCATTCGCATTTTTCTCAAATGAAGTCCGCATGTTTAACATTCTAGTATATATATTTTTTCTTCTAAATGTTGGTTTCGGTTTCTTTGTCTAATATATAAATCTCATGTGTAAATTTACTGAATGAATAAGTCGAGCCGGGCTCTTCTATTTATAAAAGAGTAAAAGATAAACATAAACTATCTTTTGTGTAAGTGTTTTTTTCCCAGTTAATGAGAAGCCAATCAACTTTGACAGTAATTTCTTTGAAATCTATCGATTATTAAGTGAGAAACTAAAATTGTTGACAAAAAACACCGGAATACACAGCCCCTAAACGTTGTTATCTAGCTTATGGAAAAAAACAAAGGTCAGACTAGAAGGTCCCTAAAGTTCAAAATTAGAAACAAGAAAGATAAAAATAATTGCAAGTACACAACCAGAGCAGAAACAAAACATAGTCTTTTTTGAAAGCTTTGAAATTCAGTTAATGACTAATGTAATCACATTAGTACTCAGAAAAATAGGGTTCTATGATTCAATCACAATTGTGTAACTCTATTTATATGGCAAGGAAAATACAATGCTAGAAACAAAACTTAGTCAACTACCTTCATTTATATAATGTATATCCATACACATCCCCACAGCCACCACCCTCTTTAAAAGAGCCTCAACCATCTCCGCTCTATCCCAAGCGGCATAGAAGAGTGGATATTTTCAATCTACAATATCAATGGGGAGAGCTCCTTGCTGTGACAAAGCAAATGTGAAGAGAGGCCCATGGTCTCCTGAGGAAGATAGGGTTCTTAGAAACTACATTCACAATAATGGCACTGGTGAAAATTGGATTGCCTTACCCAAGAAAGCAGGTTTGTATCTCTTGTACATGCTGATTTCTTGCTAGAATTAAGTCTAACTAATTCATGTACCAAATTAACCAAAATATATTGTCTCCTGCATGTTTCTATGTGTTCGTGTATGTTTTAGGACTTAGGCGTTGTGGGAAGAGTTGCCGTCTTAGATGGCTCAATTACCTCAGACCAGGCATCAAACATGGAAGTTTCACAGAGGAGGAGGACCACATCATCTCCACTCTCTACCACAGCTTGGGCAGCAAGTACTACTTCACCCCATATCATCACTCATATCCTCAAATTTTAATAACATCATGTTTGTTCTTCCTTGTTATAGTTGTAGTCTTGCTATGTTTAACAAGCTAGTTTGTTTTTCTTAAGTAATAAAATGAGAACATGGGCTACTCGTGATATGTTATAAAATGTAGTCTCAAATTGTTCAGAAGTAAAAGTGTACAAAAACTTACAATAAAGTTGTATCTACTGTTTTTAATTTAAGTACTTGGATTTTGAAGAGATTATGGCTAGGAAATTATGAGTTAATCTCTTATTGATTCTGGTTAGATGGTCCGTCATTGCTTCGAAACTGCCGGGAAGAACAGACAACGATATCAAGAACTACTGGAACACGAAGCTCAAGAAGAAATCTAAACAAACCAGCAACACTACTACTTCCACTAAAACAGGACCATCAACTCTGACTCCAAAGCCAGAATCCAACATCAGTAGTGTCACGACGGACTCTAGTCTGGACCCCATTTTGTCACCGGAATTGACTTCTTTCCCCATTCCAAACATGAGTTGGCCAACTCTAGACATGCCGTCCACCTTGACGAATGCACACGTGGCATGGCCAACACCAGACGTGCCGGACGCCTCTAATGGTTATATGGTTCGGCCGGAGAACAGCGGTGTTGATGAGTTCTTGATGAATATGGAGTTTGGGGCATCTTATGACTTGTTTGCTCTGCATGGTTTCGATGAGTACTTGCTTAGTGGGGAAGAGCTAGGTTGCAATCGCAAGCAACATGGGATTTTTAACAATACAATGTACACATGGTAGTTTAGGTTTCAGCACTACATAGATGATAGATGTCAAACAAATTAGACATTCATATGATGTTCATGATGTACATGAATAGATAATATATTTTAGTAGATTGGTTTAAGTTGGACTTTCATTTTCCATTCCATCTTTGTTGTGATTTGTCTTGGTTTGTGTTAGAGTCCACGAAATCTGCAGAGGGATTAAAAAAAACAAAAGAAATGAAGGAACTATACTCATCACAACAACCACTAAAAAACACAAAGATTCTTGCACTCTCACAAATAAGCCATTGCTTCATTGCTGTCCATACTAAATAAAAATGTACTTTGTGATGTCAAAGGAGACACATCTGGTTTAGGGTTTTTAAGTAGATGATGATGTTGCAGCTTCATTGTGATGTCAAAGGAGACACATCTGGTTCTGGGTTTATTTATGAGATTAGGGGTGGCAACGGGTCGGAACCGGTTCGGGTATTAGTATAACCGGAACCGGATCCGGATTTAAAATTGGGATCCAGAACGGAACCGGATCCGATTCGGTTCTCATCTTGGATATCCAGAACCGGATCCGTTTGATTGACAGGTACCCAGAACCGGATCCGGTGGAACCGGATCCGGTATGCAAAAAATGTTTTCCCCCCTATTTAAATAACATGAGCTTTGAGGTTGCATATTATGAGACTGGCATGCAAATATGTCATTACCAGATATATAATGAAAGTTTATGCACTGGAAACTAAACTGAAGCATCACTTGCCACTTGCCAGTTACCACTCAGTACACAAATATAGATGTAAATAAATTTATCCTCATGCGAACTATCAATATCACCAACAAAAATTCAGCTTCCACTCTCCAACATTTGTATGAAATATGAATCATGATTTCAAAGATTCACTTCAGCAGTTACTGTGATCAAGTTTGTCTAACCTCATCACCACATTAACTGAATAGTATACAATTTACAGGTACCTGCACATTGAAGTGGCACTTTTTCAACTTTTGTGATCACTAACTACATTTTGAAGACAAAACGACTAGCAGATTTTATCACAAAAAGAAAAGCTGTCCAATAACCCACCCGCAACACTGCTAATAACAGTAAAGCTGTCCAATAAACATACAAATGATTTCATCTCCACAGCAAGCCAGACTTTAAAACATATTCAATAAACAACCAAATTAACATCTTCAACGTCAAGTTTATAAACAACAAACATAAAGCAAAATCATAACATACACCGAGGACATAGCTCCCGCCTCCCGGTTAGTCTCAACAAAACACAAACAAGCCGTGCCAATTGTATTCCGAGTGATGATCATCCCATGTTGTCATGATCTTCAAACCTATAAATATTCAACAAAAAAGAATTTGAATAGTATACATCATACTATATTTTATACAAGAGAACATTAAGCAAATGAAACCTCAATTTGTTGACTATCTGCGGACACCTCTGGGATGTCAACATCCATATCATGGATGATTGTTGCATACTTAAGCTCATTTGACTCTGAAAACCCTGCTTCAATGTCAAAAACAAATAAGAAACAAATTAAAACAAATAATAAGAGAATAATAACATAAATCACATAACTATATGTAATATACCTTGCATTTCAGATGACAACCAACTTTGAGAACATGCTAACGCTTCAACTGTATCGGGATGTAACCTACTACGATGGGGACTAATCAATCTACCACCCATGCTGAATGCCGACTCAGAAGAAACGGTGGAAACAGGGATGGCATAAATATCCCTAGCAAGTTTTTGCAAAGTAGGATATTTTATACCATTGGATTTCCACCAAGTTAATATTTCAAAGTTCTTATCCCTCGGCAAAACATCCTCATCCAAGTAGTGGTCTAACTCTGATTTCACATATCCCCTCTTTCTTCTCTTTGAATTAACATATAAATCATAATCACTCATTTCGGCCTCAGATTTTGTCATAGCAGAACTTCTATCTGCCTCCACTGCACTAGCTGACTTTGTTTGGTACTCATGAAGCAAAGCATAGCAAACCCTTCTAACTCGATCTACTTCTAACTCAGCCTTTTCTTCTCCGTAAATCTTCTCAAAATAGAACTCCAACAAACATAGCTTATACCTTGGATCCAATACAGAACCAACTCCTAGAACTTCATTAGTTGTATCCCAGTATTTTTTAAACTTGACCAACATTTCAGAAGCCATTGATGATATCATTTGATCATGACTATAACACCATTCCATCAAAGCCAACCGAATCTCACAAATTTTGGGGAATCCTAAATTTGAAGTGACAAAGTTTGAACCTGAAAATAGCAATGTTGTGTCATAAAATATCTTCAGCTTCTCACCAATTTTTTGACAATTACTCCAATCATCTTCACTAGGCACGTCCTCTATTCGAAGAGCGAGTTTGTTTTCACGTTGTTGCAAACGGTGAAATACTTCCTTATTCTTAACTGCAACTTCTAACATTAAATAAGTTGAGTTCCATCTGGTTTTACAATCTAAAGACAACTTCTTCGATGAATGAATTCTTAATTGTCGTGCTGCTTCTTCAAATTTCTCTATCCTTTTTGCTGTTGCCGTCCAAAATTGTACAATATGTCTAACTTTCTTAATGGCCTCACTAATTACCGACAACCCATCTTGTACAATTAAGTTCAGAATATGAGCACAACAACGCATATGACAGAAGCTACCACCTAATATCAACTCCTCTGACCCAATTTTGGCAATAATTTCTCCAACAAGACCTTCATTCGTAGAACAATTATCCACAGTGAGACATGAGATCTTTCTATCAATGTTCCAATCCAAAAGACAAGTAATTAATTTCTCAGCAATAACTTCTCTAGTATGAGGTGCAGGAACATAACAAAACCTAACAACATCAATAATATCTCAAATTAAAACATATAATGTAAAACAAAACATGTAAAAATGTATTAATATAAAATGTACCAAAAAACATGAAAATATACCTTATGATTAGTTTCTGCAAGTTCCAAGTTTCATCGATATAATGGCCAGTGATGGCCATGTATCCCTTCCTTTGATGATCTGATGTCCACATGTCTGTTGTAACAGCAATTCTACTTGAATTGAAATCTATATTTTGCATCAGCTTTACCATTTTTTCCTTATACAACTTCATAATGTCCCTTTTAATAGTATTCCGAGTGGGTACTTTAAAGAGAGGTTGAAGGCCTTGTGAATATGTCCTAAAACCAACATGATCAACAATGGACAGTGGGTACTCGTGCAATACTATCATATTAGCAAGATCAGTTCGTGATGCTACATGATCAAAATTGTAAGTCCCAAGTGTTGACGAACCATCTGAACTCTTTTTTGCCTTATCCAACAACATTTGTCGAGGATCTCTATTACTCCTTCTAGGACAACTCAGCAAATGCTTACGTAGATTGCTTGTCCCATTTGCACTATCCGCATTCAAAACCTTTTTACAACTCCTACAAGTTGCTTTGTCTCTGCCCTCTATTTTTTTTTTTATCAAATTCAAGCCAAACATTTGATGTTAACTTCTTAGTATGGACACTACTAGAATCTATTTGAGGCGGCTTAGCACATGGTGTAGGTGCAGTTTCAGTGCATTCAATGGATGGGTTTGTTGATTCCTCTACTAACGGTGTAGACAAAACACTACCAACCTCGTCCATAGGATCAATTAAATCATTGGATGCCATATTAGCTGCAAAAACATGTAAAATTCCAAGGAATATCAAACAATAGAACTATGATCCATGATCACATAACAAAAAATTTCAGCTTTGACAAAATTTACCTGACAGGAACGAACAAACACAGTTGACGAATCCAAACCTCAAAAGTCCATGCTCTCTTCTGAACAGTGTTTCCAAATATTTAAATCTGCAATACAAGAACAACATGTTGTTTGTCAAATAGCATTTGACTTGTAGAGTTTGGAACTTCTCTATATCATTAAACAAAGTTAATGGTTATTTTAACTTCTGCATCTCCACAGTTGACGAATGCTTAACATAATGATATGACTAAAGAAAAAAAGATTCTCTTTTGGAGATCTAAACATGCTCCACACAGGATCCTTTACAGCATTCAAACGGGCTTATATTTGGAACCTCGTATACTTCGTTTTTTAGTGAAATACATGGACAAACAAACACAAGGTTGATGTGAACATTGCTAGACGACATATTTTGCTGGTTTTTTGAAGGGACAAAACACACATGAATGAATGGAGAAATACCGAACCGGAGAGCAGCGGAGGGAGACGAAGTGGGAGAGGGAGTAAGGGTCGATAACGGCCTGGGAGAGGGGCAGCAGTGCAGCAGAAGAGGAGATGGCGCCGCAGTGCAGCACTTGGAGATGGCGCCGCAGAAGAGGGAAAAAACCCTAGGTGATTTTGCTTTCTGGACAATGGACGGGTATACCGTATACGGGTAGGGTTTTTTCTTTGCAAATTTAATCGGATCCGGTTCCGGATCCGGTTTCAGCGGTAAGAACCGGATCCGAACCGGATCCGGGTCGGTTCTGAAAATTAAAAACCATATCCTATCCATATCCATTTTATCCCGGTTCGGTTCCGGTTCGGTACCACCGGATCCGGGTCGGTTTGGTCGGTTCTGGATACCAATTGCCACCCCTATATGAGATGCAAGTCATGGCTCCACACACTTGTCCATAAAATACTGGATTATTGAAAGATTTTTCAGCTTATTAAATAAACAACTACTTGTAATTAGAATGCACTTCGATTTTTCTATGTATAATACAAACTGTTGATACAATTACAAATATGATCATGTAATACAGTGTGTTACATATGTCGAATAAATATTCCATAAAGACCCAGATAAAGCCAACATACAAAAACATTTATAGGAAAACAAGAAACGAAGGAACAGTGATCAGAGAGGACCTCAAAGACCGAGTCGTCGGAAGACGACTTGCCTCAGAGAAAATATCGGCCCACATAGCAGTGTGTTTGATGGTCTGCCGGTTTTCTCCCACGATAGAACGGTCGCACCGTCGATCAGACGCACACCGGATTCGACGGACCACGAAAGCAACGCGGAACCTCGCAAGAATTGGTCGCCGGAGAACTCTGGATTCGGAGACCTAAAATCGCCGGAGAGGGACGGTTTTCGTAGAGAGAGGATGGGAATAAAACGTGTGTGTACAGGAGGAAACCGACTGTGATATATATATATATATATATATATATTTAATCTTGTAACCGTCAATGACTTAATTGCAAAAACAATTAACATGAGGTCCAAAAATTAAATACACCCATCACCCTGAGGCTAAAACCTCTAATTTCCCCCAAAACCCCCGCTGCCACGCCACGCCTCGCCTCGCCACGCCCCACCTCGCCCTGCCCCGCCCCGGACCGGGACGGGACGGGCGCGTGCGCGTGTGTGTGGAGAATTCTCTCCTCCTATCTTTCCACCTACAAATGGTCAAGTGAATAGGATGTTTATCAACATCCTTCAACTTGTTAGCTTCACCAATATGAGACTAAAAGTGAGGTGAACACATGACGTATGGGGCAATAGTTCTCATCTTTATCTCAACATTGGATTTCTTCAATTGAGTTATTCATGAGCCTAGCCCAAACTCAATAATCCAACACAAACATCAACCTTATCCAAGGTAATTCATCTTAAATGGACAATGACAGCCACTGATTAATTGAATGGGTAAAAAAGAAACCTCGTTATTCTGGGATTCCATGAACCACTTGTGAGACCATAAATAACAGTGTACGGGCTACCTCCAGGCGTCCTGCTCCCTCTCTCCACCACGTCAGCTCACCTTACCTACAAAAAAAACCTTAATCACGTCCGGGCTACCCCTACCCACCCTACACTCTCTTTCATCTACATCATTTCTTAATTAAATAATTTTAATTCTTACACAACATTTAACAAATTACATTTTATATAATTCTAATTCTAATTACGTTATAATTCCAATTGACGAAATTATTAATATTAATAATTAGTAATTAACATTAATAATTAATATTAAACCACGAAAAAAATTATTAATCAAAATTAGAAATGCACAGTACATGCGTGAATGCACAGTGTACGTGTGCATATACAATGTACGCGTGAATGCGCAATACCCACGTGAATGTACAATATACACGTGAAAGTAGTCTACTTGAATGACGAAACTCATCAACTGGGCGGATGAGAATGGTTTCATGTAGTTTGTTAATTTATATTAGTTTGTATCTCGTGTAGGTTATATTAAGTGTAGTTTGTTGTATTTCGTGTATTTCGTACCGCTCCGTATTATGTCTAGTTTATATTTCGTACCGCAATGTGTTGTTCTTATGATGTTGTAGTATTAATATATTTTCTAATTTAAACATTAAATATGGATTTACCTTTGATTTATGTAATTAAAAACATTTAATTAATTTTTAAATTAATTACATCAAAAATTATTACCCCACGTTAATAAAAAATACTCAATACATTTTCAATTACTTCAAATAACAAATCCTCACGAAAATAAAAAAGGACCAATGAGGAGCAACACGTGCCCCCCAATCGGGACGCCCACTGCCCGATCAGACGCCTGGGGGCTCCGGCTGAGAATCAGGATCTCCTCAGATGAGATCTGAGGTTTATGTATAGATTATATTTATAGTCTTTACAAGAGGAAGAAGATGACTCACCATCCTCTGACAAACTCCATCAGACTCAACAACCCAACTACAAAAGCACATCAACCAATGACAGTTTGACACCTGTCTTAAACACAACTAATCCACCGCACATACTTACACAATACACCCTTCACTAATGTACAATATCATAAACCATAGCATTACTCTTAATACCACTGAGGTTGATTCAACCGATAGACTGTGGCAATTAAAGTCAAGAAAATATAAGCAAAAGAAAGAAAAGTTATTCCACGAGGGAGAGCTGCATGCATGCATTTGAACGTACCAGTCACCATCAGCTCGAAAAAAAGGTAAAAGAAGTCTTATCTGAAATTGACACCCAAACTAAGAGTACAATAACGGCAACCTCCATATAGATTTTGCTGGACTTATTTGTTTGTCAACTTTAGAAGTTTAAGCTTTTACCGACCATGCTATATTCATACATGCAACTCAGAAAAAAGAAAGGGACAGCGTCACATTTCTGAACTTGGTGAATAAAATAATTCTTGCATGGGATGCTCCATTTTGTCATGTACTTCTTAGTTGTTTCTCAACCTAAGATTATTCTAGTTTTAGTGGAATTATTGTTTCTTGCTTTACTCAGGACTAGTGGAATTATGTCTGTCATATGTTACTTTGTCCCAAGAGATTTAAGATGGCCGTTCTAAAAGAAAAGGTTATGATGTTGACTGATTTGCAAACGCCAAATTTAAGAGGGGGCAAATATTGACGGGCGGGCTTAAGATGAGAGAAAGAAGGGTCTATATTTCATCACATCCAAATATTGTTGGATTATTGAGTTTGTGCTAGACCCATGAATAACTTAATTGAGTAAATCCAATGTTGGGTTGAATATAAGAACTATTGCCCCATGTGTCATATGTTCACCTCACTTTTAATCACACGTTGGTGAATCTAAAATGTTGTAGGATGTTGATAAACATCATCTTCACTTGACCATTTGTAGGTGAAAAGAGAGGAGGAGAGAATTCTCAACACGTGCGCGCGCCCACCCGTCCAGGGCGGGGTGGGAAATTATAGGTTTTTAGTCTTAGAGTGATTTTCGGTCTCCGAATCCAGAGTTCTCTTGTGATCGATTCTTGCGAGGTTTCGCGTTGTTCCCGTGGTCCGTCGACTCCGATGTGCGTCTGATCGACGGTGAGACTGTTCTACCATAAGAGAAAACTGGCAGACCATCAACACACTAGTATGTGAGCTTATATTTTCTCTGAGTCAAGTCGCGTTCCAATCGCGTTCCAACGGCTTGGTCTTTGATGTTGTTTTTTATATCACTATTCATTCTTTTGTTGTTTACCTAAACTTGTTTTTGTACGTTGTACGTTTTACGGATGACCTGGGCCTGGGCGAGCGAGAAAGTAAACAACAACCTTGAAGCGACTGAGGAGCCCTTGATCATCCGTTCAATCTCTCTCTTTTTACCTGTCTTTTTTCGACCTTCCCTGAATTCAAGGAAAAAAGGAGAGAGGATCATTTCGAATTAAGTTGTGAAAAGTTAGATGGTAAAGCAAAAAAACTTTAATTTCATAGCTTAATACTTGTTAGAAAGTATATGTGTTTTAGACTTAGATTTATTTCATGCAAGGAAATAAGGAAGAGATAGCCTGTGGTGGAAGCACGAATCAGGTCGCTTTCCTCAGAACAAATTCCGCCCCTTCTTGCGCACAAGGCCCATTGACGGTTTGCTCCCAAGATACGACCACCCCAGCTATCTGGTCCGGCACTCAGTGCGTTCGAGACGTCGGAGTTGAACCTGGATCTTTGGCCTAGTTGCTCAAATTTGAAAACAAAGTATGTGGGAAGATCTTTGAAGATCACAACAACAAATTTCTTGGAGATTGGTAAATGAATGGTGGGTGGAATGGACTGGAATGTTTGATGAGAAAATGATGCGAGAGATTATGTGTTTTCCACTGTATATCAATCTCCATATACATGCCTTATTTATAGGCATTGCTCTGAACTCTTCCATTGCTGGAACGTTGGAAAAAGCCTCACAACGTTCCATGCACATTCATGGCAGCCTTCCATTCACAGCAATGATTTATTAGCATATTTAATGGTATGATTTATTTGCCTTAAAATGCATTGATGCATATATAATTCTCCAAGGTATAGCCGTTGTTCTCAACAAAGATAAACTCCACATAAAAACCTTCCCAAATATGGATTAAAATTTCATTAAAACTTTTATAGAAAAGGAAAAGAAATCAAAGGTTTGGAAAATGTAAAAGCAAACAATTTTTATTTTTAATCACCTCAAAGAAACATAAGTCTCACTTGATTAGAATAACTTTGTCTGCAAGTTTGAGAGCCTGTTTGATGTTGAAGAATTTTTATAGATTAGAGCTGAATTTATTGAAAAAAGTGCTTCAACGCTTAAGAAAGCTGTCGAATTTAGAAGATGATGTATTTTTATAAGTAGTGAGTAAAGAACTTTATGATTTTAAAACCTACATTAGTCCAAAATAAAGTCAATAATGAAGCTTCCACACATTTTCCTTGCAAATGTTTCTTCACTTCTCAACAACTTGCTTCACACCCCATTAATGACATTTTGACAAAGACACGGCAATGGATTAGGATCGTAAATTCACATGAATAGTCATATGTTCTAAAATTTTGTTGCCCTCCACACATGTCTAAATTGAGAAGCTCTCAATGACTTATTTTTCTTCAATTGCGGTTGCATTTGACCAATCTAAATCTGTTGAAGTACAGTTATGCACACGTCCAGCTTGGATTGATGGGGAGATTTGGGTCACAGACAAAACAATTTGTTTTGGTCTTACAACACAGAAGGTCAAAGTAGACACCTCAATGGAATCAACGAGGCAATAACAAATATTATTGCATACCAACTTAATAATTGTTCAGAAATTTGCCTGGGCATTAAGGTTTAACCGTGGTTGATTTAATTTCACAAGTAGCATTGATTCTCTGCATTTCTGTAAGAATAAATTATTGCTTGCGTATTGGATTTGAGGAAGAGATCAACATTTAGCATTACAGGGCAGAACTATGCACCCAATTAAGTGATTACACTACTACAAAAAAAGTGATTACACAGGAGTTACTTGACATAATTTCTTCTCTACCACGACCATGATTATCCCATAAAATGTATTTGAACTTGATGAGCTCAGCTGAAACTAAAAACGGCTCAGCTTCATATTCCTTGACATTCAGTGATTTGGAAGCTAGTTTGACAGGGATTGCACCACCTTCTTTTTTTCTTTTCAGGAAATTATTCTTCAAGACAAGTGAAAAAATTGGAGTAATTAAAACATCAAACACATGCTGTTGTGATTGATTTGATAAACATGTAATTGGCATGGTGCATAATCTGATTACTGAAAACACTCATGTTTAGGATTATACCTGTACCTAAACAAGCCTGGTCTAAAGCTCATAATTTAGCACGGCTTGCTCAAGATGGACTCATCTCTTCTTAGAGATTGAAAACTAATCCTTAGAATATAATTTGTGATCCCATTTTAATGCTTGAATATCAATTAAATACGAAACAAATATATATAACTAAAAAATTAAAAGATCTCAATCCTGTAACAGAAATTACAGAACTCGTATTACACTTCGGGCTTCAGCCCGCCTCAACAAATTCCATCCGGCCCAAAAGGCCTAGGATGGGCCCTTATCGGATCTCCGACCCGACACGGACCCTGGAGACATCCCTGCAGGCTGCAGGTCTCAATTAATCACGTGGTAATATTATACGAATCAGCTCCACAAAAGCGGAAGAAGAAAAATAAAAAAAAATAAAAAAAGTCTTTTCCATTGTCCCCTCCATATACACAACACAAGCGAAGATCGATCAGGCGAGAAATGGGAATTCCATCGGATCTGAAGGAGGCGTGGTCGAGCAGAAGGAGATCGTCCTTCCCGATCGCTTCCCCGCAGGAACCGATCCCCGATTCCGAGAGCTCCATACGCGGTACGCCCTTCTGTTTCTCCTCCTTCGATCCCGATCGCGTCCAACGAGCAAAACCGAATGGAACGTAAAGGACTCTCTGTTATACTTCCCCCCTCCCTAATGATATGGTCTCAAGAAAATGTGGGCATGTGAACGGGTATTTAATGAAATCGAAGATTTTTCGGACAACTTTATAAACTAAGGTCTCTTTCGGGTTTTGAAACTTTGATTTGTGAACTTCATTTTTCGAGTTGGCGTCTGATTTAGAACCTATGTTTTGATAACACATTTTTTTTGTATGTAAGATAAGATTATATGTTCGGATGTGAATGTAGTTTTGGTAAGATCATAGATTTCATAAGAAACGAGGAAAGAAGAAGTGTCATAACGTAACTGAGAAGCTTAAAGTTTTCTCTCGAAAGGTGAGTTTTCAGCAAGAACGGATGTTAATTGCAAGAGGAGTAACATTATTATGCTTAAAATGTGCACAGCCTAATTTTATAGCGAATACGGAATAATATCCATTGAAGAGATCGGAAGTGTTTGGAGGAAATTAAGTCATGGACTTATGGTGGTTGAATGGCAATCTCTGCTGAAGAATAAAAATAATCAAATATAAGGAACACAATCAAGACTACATGGACAATATAGGAGCTCAACTAGTTCGCAGATTACCGGAGATTTTGTTTTCCTATGAGACATCTCTATCCTTCCTTTTGTTTTCAAGCTCTTGAGATGCAGATAATGTATCAATATCTTTTATGTGAATTTGGTACCATTTCCAAACTTTGTTGGTCCGTTGGAGTTTGTCCCTTTAAATAGATTATCTTTCTTAAAGGTTTAGAGTGTGTTAAATTTGGTTCTCCACCACCTCAACGAAACCTAAAGACTTAGGTGAAGGGTAGTGGATCCAACTTTATTATAGAGTGTTGTACACTTTTTGTGTTTAACAATATGAGACTATTTTCTCAACACTCCCCCGCACGCGTGACCGGGATAATTTTTCTCCGTGTCTACGCGTGAACAATATAGGTTGGAGTGAGCCCCCACAGGTCAATCGACCTGCTCTGATATCATGTTAAATTTGGTTGGTCCACCACCTCAACAAAACCTAAGCACTTAGGTGAAGGGTAGTGAATCCAACTTTATTATAGAGTGTTGTACATTTTTTGTGTTTAGCAATGTGAGATTATTTTCTCAACAGAGTGTTCCCATAATATCTTATGAAAAGTTGCTTATGCATCATATGTTGATGTTTTTTCTTGTTCTGTTGATTTGGCAGAGGCAACAATGGCCGGGTTCAAGAATGCATGCATTGTTGGAGTTGTTGCTTCAGTACCAGTTGTAAGAACTTGAAACACTCAGTATGGCATTTTCAAGTATGTAAAATAGCAAATGTTTTCTTTATATTAGCTTGGTTTTAAATGTGCCTTATGATTCTTTGTGCAGTGCCAGCAATGGGTAACTGTTAAATTTGCATATGTGAAACATGTTGAGTTTTCATTCTCAATTTAGCCTAAAAGGGCTTTCTTATTGATTGTGACTTTGATATTAAGAAAACAAGCTTTTCTTGGGTGATGCAAAGTACCGGTTTAATCCTTGCATGACATTTATTATGTTGTATTTTTTCAGCTGTATGGTTGTCGTGTCATTCCCTGGGCCAAGGCTAACCTTAATTACACTGCACAGGCTCTCCTCATATCATCAGGTAATATTCGTGGCCAATGCTTTGAGTTTATCTCTTGTACAGAAATCAATCAGGTCACCAACTCAATGTGTCCCCCCCCCCCCCCCCCCCCCCCCCCCATCAAAACACATTCTTTGGCATATCTTCTTTAGTAATTCAATGTGTTTTTCTACCTACTATAACCATATCCTCCACGACGGGTTTGGATTAATGAAATGATATCTTGCCAGAATATAAGTTAAAAACTCAAATTTCTTTAAATAACAAAATAGGTGAGTTTTCCCTCCCACAAGATTGTACTCTTCATGAAAATCACCATTGTGCGTGTTTCTAGAGATGGGCTCTGCCCCTGCCCTGGTTGGCTTATACCGTCTCCATTGATCAAGTTTCTTGCATTTTCTGGCACGGAATCGATATGTTGTGACCTGATATCTGATAGCAAGGATGATTGTGAAAGTGGTACTGATTACTGGGTGTATCACTGCAATGCTTTCTAATCTTACCACTTTATGGTTTTAGCTACGAACATCCACCTGCCATATGTTTGGACTTTGGACACTGTTTGTGATCTGTTACACACATTATAAATTTCTCAAATTCAAATTCATTCATTGTTAACTATTGAATTTGATTACCCATTTATGTTGAGTTTCTCATAACACTGTTATGAATCAATTTTGAACCCAATTTTCAGTGGATGTCCAACGCATAATTTTTTTGCTTCATATAACATTGGATGTTTATTGCCTGTTGCAGCTACAATTGCTGCATTTTTCATTACTGCTGACAAAACCATTTTGGGAAGGGCGAAGGAGCAGTCTCGTGCCAAGATTGACAAATCCTCGCAATCCTGAAAGCGTCAGGTCTACAAGTAGCTTAACCAGTTTGTTTGGTGTTTTCTAGTTTGAGGTTTAGACATTCTTATTCTGCTAGAAGTTTCAGGAGGAGTTTGTTGTTGATGCAGTTCTCTTTAGTCTTCACATAGATATGGCAGTGAATCGCGGTCAACTTAATTTCGATCATCTGTGTTGAGGTTGGGTTGTACACTTGTACCCAGACTTTGATTTGGCTTTCTGTCTTCCGAGCCAGAGCTTCTGTTTTTGGTTGTTAAAAGCAATATTTAGGATAGATGTGCTAAACATGGGAATTCACATTGGGGATGGTTAGCATGTCGCTAATAAAAGGAATTTTGTCAGAAATATTGGTGATTATGTATAATTCGCCTTCTCAAATTCACATGGCTTACCTTCGATAATTTTGCCTACTACCAGAAGTTTAGATTCCCTGCAGACCATGCTTATAACTAAAGAACACACGATCCAACATCATATAGGATCCGTGGGGATCTGAATCCTATTCTGGAATCTAAACCTAATCTTTTTTGCGATCTAAGATGACATCAGAAGATTTTTATTGAATAACAGGGATTTTGCTAAAAGTAGATTTTTTTGAGAAAGAAAGTAAAATTGACGCATGGAGGCCAGAGAGTACAAGCCCGAAAGGGTTTGCCTCAACGTTTAGGCAGACGCAGGAGGAGTTCAATGAGGTGAATTTTAATTGAATGTGAGCCAATGCGGATATGATTGGGTTTTGTTTCAGATTCGGTAAAGCTTACCCGTTCCGACCCAAGAAGTCTCCTAAAGTAATACACTGTCGTAGCTGACCTGGATTCGCAGTTTTGATTCCGTTCCGAGTAGATTGATGCTCGCTGCGACAGTAAGAGATTGATGGTCCCTTCAACTACTTGATCGAGTCCTCTACCGGGTTAGCTTATCAATAGTTTAGCGAATAGTAATTTAGTATCTTTTTCACCGATGCTGAAACTGATGCTATTATGGATAAAAGACTGGAATTGACAAATCCAGGACCCACCTCTTCCTGACTTTTCCAATCACACAAGCAGAGAATACATAGATCACAGTAAGTTAAAATTGATGATGTTTGAAGAAGTCGAACTTTCCTCGGATTCAATTTTAAGAACCAAACATCTAATCTAATCAACATTCAGTTTAACGGTCAAAGGTGACCTGACTGAGACAATTTAAGTTGGGCCGGATTCGGACCTCAACCGAAAGATCCATCGGCCGAAATCGGCCGTCATATCTCGGCCCAATCACCTGAACCCAACAAAACCACCTCCCTCCGCTACCTCCCCCTCACGGGAGTTTGTTGCGCCATAGATCTGGACGCTCTTCCGCTTCGGATCCCGCAGGTAATCATCTTTCGTCCCCAAACCCTGTCGAATCCGTCCAAATCGCACTCCTCTCGCCCTCCCGTTGTTTGATTCGCCGGTTTTCTGGTTTCGATTGCAGATCACCCCACCGGCGATGGATTTCATGAAGGTTCTCGACAAAACCGTCCGAGAGATGTAATGATCTCCGTTTTCTTCTAGATTCATCTGTTTTGGGAGTTTGGAATCAGATAACGGTGTTGTCTTCCTTTTTTCAGAAAGAGGGAGGTGAATTTGAAGGTTCTGAAGGTTCCCGAGATCGAACAGAAGGTACAAATTCTGGTCTGTGTGTGCGAAATGTGATTTAGTGTTTAGGTTTCATGATCCAGTGTTAATCAGTACTTTTCGCTTGCGTTTCCACTGGAAGTGGATCATGGTTGCTGAATTTGAGTTTATGAGGGGTTTTAAGTGAAAATGTGTTGTAGTTTGTTAGAATTTGGTATTATGTTAGAATCACGTGAATGTATGCTGTTTTGGAAATGTACAAAACGTTTGAGATTCGATTGTGGTGATTTGCTAGGTTCAGTGCAACTTCTAACTGTGGTATAACCCTTACTTGCACAATGTTGCATTTTGTTGGAATCCTATTGATCTTCATTGATAAATAGTAAGAGATTTGGAAGGAAAAACCACTTTATGATCTTCATATGCATTGTTTGATCTCTGTGTTTCTTTCTCTAACAATATCATAAGCTTTGTTTTTCCTCTGCTAACACTTGTGTCTTGGTCTGTTTTCGATATGCATGAAAAGAAACTGTCTTAGTGAGCTGAAGTTATAATAGGCATGGACAGTATGTTACTGACAAAGGAAGAAAAAGAACCTCTTAAAGTTAGATTGTTTGCTCCATGAAATGTTTATACAATGCTTTCCTGCACGGTTGCATCTAATACGATAATCACGGCAACAAATGGTGCATGCAAGGTCTCGGTCAAAGATTAATTTTAGACATCTCAGAACAAATCTCACACTACCAAACTATTGGTAATAACAATCGTCAATATATTGGAGCCCTCTACAAGATGTTACATATTTTAAGCAAACTGCCTGAGGTGGAACCACACAATCTATGTTAAGAGTCGTGGCCATAATCTTGAACTTACACATCGCTACCATTTTGCTAGGGAACTTTTTCGACATCCCTTGACATGGGTTTCCCTTCGATGCTTAGTTTCTTCAGTGTATTTTTGCCACTCAAGTAGTGTTGAATCTTTTTCATCCTTTATATGGTCAAAAAGATTGACGATTTTTTCTTCATTGTATCTTTCACTCTAGTAGACTTTTTTCATCGTTTTTACAGTTGAACAAATTAATGATTTGGTCACGGAGAAGTCAAAGGAGGTTGGAATTTGTTGTTTGTAGGCTTATATGGTCATTATATTTCAAAGTAGTACTATCTACAAAATTATGAAGAATATTCAGGAGCTTCTTAACATTTTCCATGTTTACTACTAGGTTCTTGATGCAACTAGTGATGAACCTTGGGGACCTCATGGATCCGACTTGGCAGAGATCGCTAGGGAGACAAAGAAATTGTAATTTCATTGTCTTTTTAGTTTTGTTACATGAAGTTTTATTTATCTGCAACATGTATTCTCCTATTATGTGGTACAACTCACATTCTCCATCAAGATGGCATGTGCAGCCATCACATGCCATGGACGGCCTTCTCAACCTATGAGGTTGCATCATGTTGAACAATTTGCTACAATTTGTTAGAAATATGACACGTTCCCTATCCATGTTTTATGTAAATTAAGTGTAACCCCTCATCAATGCCCTTGCAAACCTTAGTGGTTGTTTGTTACAAATTCTGCTAACGACTTTTCTCATTGTATTTACTATATTCTGTTTTCCAATGAATTTCTCTCATCATTTTTTACTTGTATCACTATTCTTTTTTCACGCATTGGTACAATGGATGCTCTTAGCATAATTTGCACATGGTCTAGATTCTAAAAAAAACACGTAGATCATTCTACGAGATTGAGTTTCCCATAATATTAGCTTTTAATGTCCTTGCAGTACTGAATGCCAGATGATAATGAGCGTACTTTGGTCAAGATTGGCCGATACTGGTGCAAATTGGAGGCATGTTTACAAGGTTACATTGCTGACTTTTTGATACATTATCAATTGTTGAAAATGTCTTTTAACGAATATTCCTTCTTATGTAACATATGTTGCGGGCATAAATATTTTCTGTAGTCATTGGCTGTGATAGAATATCTAATAGCTAATGGAGCAGATCGAGCTGTTGACGACATCATTGAACATACTTTTCAAATTTCGGTATGGTCTCTTCCCTTTGCTATTCATATCGTATGAAATTATGAATGACGGCTAATCAAGTCATCAACATACAGTAGTGCTTGTTTTGGAAGTGTTGCAATTGCTTACTTGATTCAAATTTATGAAGTCTCTTTCAGGTTTTGAATATGTTGAACCCAATGGAAAGGATGTGGGGATCAATGTAAGAAAGAAGTCTGAAACCATTTTGGGTCTTTTAAATGACAGAGAAAAAATAAAAGCAGTTCGGGACAAAGCTGCCGTGACACGCGATAAGTGAGCATGCCTTTAACAAGTGTAACATGCTTTCGCCAAATGGTAGTTGTTCCCTGACCTTTCTTTGGTTGATACCTTTTCCTAGATATTGTGGACTTTCTTCAACGGGAATAACATACAAGTCAAGTTCAACTTCACTCAGCAGTAGCAGTTCTCGTAATGGTGGTTATGGAGGATTTAGTGGTTACAAAGACAAAGATCGGTCTGACCAAGAAAAAAGATCCAAGTCTAGAACTAATAATGTCCACCAAAAATCTCGAGAAAACCACACTCTGCAAAATAAAAGCAGGTGCACTCAGTTGAATTGTATACCATTTTAGTTGCAAATGTTTTTGCTACCTATAGGCTATAGTACATTATTTTCTATTTATATTTATAAATGCATCACCTATTGCTTACCTGATGTATGTAAGATCTTCAACATGCAAGAAATTCTTGGAATGACATTGCCACAAAAATAGCAAATCAAACATGCCATAGAAGAGCCTTAGGATTTTTACAAACCTAAAAGGAATGCTAAACCTTGAATATGAGATTACTATCCTATTTATCAATAGTAATGAAAGATCGCCCTAGAATAAGTTTGATGCTTGACTCACCAAGAGGGCATGCTATTTAAGATTGTGCTACTTATTGATATGTATAAATATATGTATATCTTTACGTTTTCTTTCTCTTTGTCTGGCAAAATCTCTCAAGTTGTAATCTTTTCCCCCCATCTTATCTTTAACTAATAGTACATCTTCATATATTGTTTCAAAAAAAACTTTTAGAAATAGGTGCAATTACATCAGGATATTAGGGGGATTCTGTGTGCTATCCAAAAAAAATCATACTTTAATGATCAAAGTAAGAAGCTCATTGAATCATTCTACTGTAACTAGTTAATGATTATATGCTTCACGTGCAACATATCGAGGTATTTTTCTTCACCCCGGTAAGTTTTAAAATTTTCAAGTAATAACTAGTTGTATGCATCACCAATAAGTCAAGGCATCGTACTCGACGGGTGTGAGCGATAATGAAGCTAGTCGAGTGACACCACCACATTAGTGGCACACTACATCGGCTCCCGGATGTAGTGCCGAAGAAGCGAGGGTCTTTGCACTTTCCTCAGTGGGTGCAGGGGGCAACGAAACTAGTTGAGGATAGTAGTATTCGCTTAGGTAGTTGGAATGTTGGCTCCTTAACAAGAAACTTGAGAGAGTTAGGGATCGTGGCCACCAAGAGAAGAGTAAATATTCCAAGTGTCCAAGAAACCAAATGGGTAAGTGAAAAACCAAAGAGGTAGAAAATATAAGGTTTAAACTATTGTACAATGGAAAAGATAGAAACAAGAATGGTGTGGGGATTTTGGTAGATAAGAGCTTAAGAAATGAGGTTGTGGAGGTTAAAAGACAAGGAGATCGGATACTTTTGATAAAGTTAGTGATAGGAAAATTAGATTTGAATGCCATTAGTGTCTATGCCCTACAAGTAGGTTTGAGCGAAGCATTGAAGAAACAATTTTGAGTAGACCTTGATATGATCGTGAGAGGGATCCCTAGTAGTGAGAAGTTTCGGATTGAAGGAGATTTCAACGGTCACGAACGTATTCATGGAGGATTTGAGTGTGGTGTTAGGAACCAAGAAGGAGAAAATTTTCTAAATTTTGCTGTAGCATATGATCTCATGGTACCTAATACTTTCTTTAGGAGAAAATCTCATTTAGTCACATTCTTTAGTGGTCAACATCAGAGTTAGATTGATTTTGTGTTTACTCGAAAAGATGACCGAGGATCTTGTGTCGATTGTAAGGTGATATTTGAAGAGTGTAGTGGCTCAACATAAGTTAGTGGAAACAAATTTCCGTTTTCGGATTGGTCTTTGACGGAGCAAGTATAATAAAGATGCAAGGATTAGCTGGTGGAATCTCAAAGGGAAGATGTGTCTTAGATTTAGAGATAAGTTGATTGTTGAGGGACATTGAGACGTAGAAAATGATACTAGTAGTATGTAGGTGGGCATGACATCTTGCATTAGAAGAGTGATTGGAGATGTATGTGGAGAGGGTAGAGGAGGTTGGTAAGAGTCTAAAGCTACATGGTGGTAGAGTGAAGAGGTTCAAAAGCAATTAAAACTAAGAAAGAGTGTCATAAGTAGTATAAGGATAAAAATGAGACTAATTTGGAAGAGTATAAGTTGACTACTAAAAAAGTTAAGAAAACGGTAAGGGAGGCTAGAAGAGTGGTATATGAGAATTTGTACCAAAAGTTAGGATCAAAATGTGGAGAAAATGAAATTTATAAGTTGGCTAAAGTACGAGAGAAGAAAACTAGTGACCTTAATCAAGTTAAATGCATTAAAGATGGTAATCAAAAACTTCTAGTTAAAGACATAGATATCTTAGGATAGGTGGAGAGTGTATTTTGATAAGTTCAATAAAGATAATGAAAGTGATATTTTTGAAGTAGATAATGCATTTGAGGATGCCAATAAAGGATTCATTCGAAGGATCAGAGAGATTGAGGTTATGGAAACATTAAAAAGGATGAAAGTAGGCAAGACTGTAGGATTTTAGATAAGACTTGAAAAAGGATGAAAGTGGAGATGTCTTGGGGATAAAGTTATAATGTGGTTAACCAAGTTTAATAGTATTTTTAAGACGAACAAAATGTCAAACGAGTGGAGGAGTATATTGGTGCCAATTTATAAGAATAAAGGAGACATTCAGAGTTACAATATCTATAGTGGTATCAATCACATGTGTCACATTGAGAAGTTATGGGAAAGAGTAATTGAACACCGTTTAAGAATAGAAACAAATGTTAAAGATAATCAATTAGGTTTATGCCTGGAAGGTTGACGATCGAGATCATATTCTTGATTAGACAACTCATGGAGAGGTATGAAGATCAAAATAAAGATTTACACATGATTTTTATTTATTTAAATAAGACTTGTGATAGAGTTCCGGGAAGTCTCATGTGGTGGACCACTGAGAAGAAGAAAATATCAACAAAATATGTTAACTTGATTAAATACATATACGAGAGAGTGAAAACTAGTGCTAGAGTATGCGATAGTGAGACTAGTGTCTTCCCAATTAGGATTGAACTTCAGCAGGGATCAACTTTCAGTCTGTATCCTTTTTTGCTTTAGTGATGGACGAGGTAACAAAATATATACAGTTTGAGGTCCCATGATGTCTGTTTTTTGCAGATGATGTGATACTAATTAACGAGAGTAGGATATGTGTTGAAAGGAAACTAGAACAACGGAGGGACACTTTAGAAACAAAAGATTTTAAATTAAGTATTTCTAAAATTGAATATATGAAGTTTTGTTCAGCACCGTCGACACTGACGAAGAAGAGATCAGATTGAATAGTCAAGTGGTAGGCAAGAGGAGGGATATTTAAGATATCTAAGGTCGATACTTCAAAAGGACGGGGGGATCGACGAAGATGTTAGTCATAAGATTAGGACATAGTGGATGAAATGACGACAAACATCAGACATCTTATGTGACAAGAAGATCCCTCTTAAGTTAAAAGAAAATTTGATAGGAGTGTTATAAGACCTGCGATGTTGTATGTAGTGGAATGTTGGGCTACGAAAAGATAACATGTGCAAAAGACGAGCGTGACTGAAATAAGGATGTTGTGGTGGATGTGTGGACATATGCGGATGGATCGGATGAGAAAATGAAGAAATTCGCAAGAAAGTTGGAGTTGCTCCAATAGAGGAGAAACTCATACAACACAAGTTGAGATAATTTGGACATGTACAAAGAAGATTTATGGAGGCACCTGTCAGAAAGGGAGTATTGAGGTGTGACGATGTCATAAAAAGGAGAGTCAGACCAAAATTAACTTGTGATGAAGCGGTTAAATGATGCCTAAAAGATTAGAATATTCCTAGAGATTTGGTGTATTAAAGTGTGGGTATCTAACTCAAAACCAATTGGTAATGAGTTGAGGGACTCTCCGGTTTATAACCCAGGAGAAAGTCCATATTTTAACCGATGTGGGACTATTCTCTAACACTCCCCCGCACGCGTGACCGGGATTTATTTTTCTCCGTGTCTACGTGTTGATAACAACGGTGATGGATGTGTCAAGCCAGCCGTTGAGCCTTACATGCTCTACTACCATATTAAAGTGTGGGTATCCAACTCAAAACTAATTGGTAATGAGTGGAGGGACCCTCCAACTTATAACCTAGGAGAAAGTCCACATTTTAACCGATGTGAGACAATTCTCTAACAGGTGTTAGATAGGAGTGTGAAAGAAAATTATTCACGTGTTTGACCGTGATTCTTTTGAGTTTATTTCTAGCATACCCCAAAACTAGTTTGGGATTAAAGTCTTTGTTGTTGTATGCATCACCAATAAATAAAAGTCATTATGCATCTATTTTTCAAGATATGTTGCATTTACCAATCCAAAAAAGAAAAAGAAAAAAAGAAATATTGCATTGTTTGTTGTTTCTTATATTTTGGTGTTTATTTCCCTGAGATATCTGTGTTTCCGCTGATTAGTTGTGTTATATCAATGTAGAGATGAAGGTTCTTCTAGTGTGAAAAAGGTGTCAAGTAAGCAAGGTTCTGTCCCCTCATATGTAGCCTCAACTTCTCAAAAGACGGACGAGGATTTTGATGATTTTGATCCCCGAGGCTCTGCAACTAGTGAGTTCAAAGTTTGGACACTATCTTTCATCTAATTTTTCATGATGAAAGCTTGTGCCTAATAGCAGTCTCTTAATATATACTGAACATTATATGATAAAAAAATCAAACTTTATACCACTGTATGACTATCTCATTGTCTTATGTTGAAGTTCCCTTGTCATTGATTCCGCCGGTCTTATTTTCCTCTTATATTCACAGAATCAGCTGCTCCTTCTAGTTTCAACCAAGTAGATTTATTTGGAGATAGTTTGCTAGTTGACCTTATGGATGCTCCTCAACCTGTTCAAAAAGAAGCTCCTGTTGGCCCTGTCTCAAATGCAACGCCTGAAGTAGATCTCTTCGCTGATGCAGCATTTGTGTCTGCTCCACCTGTTTCGGCATTACCCACGGATTCCCATATACAGGTTGGACTTTTTTATTTTATTATTTATGCATAATCAATCATAAGTTACTCTTAGTATTATAGCTTAGTATTATGTTTGTGCTTGTCACCTGTTCATTTTTTGGAACATTTATGAAACGTAATGTTAATGTTTTAAAGTTGGATGGTAATCTATTCTTGATTACCGAAATTTTGATTCACGACTTCATAAATTCAATTGACATTGAATAATTTTTGTTTCTGTAATCTTACATGGGATCTGTGAAAATGTTATCTGTAGTTGATTGGTTTGACATTGCATCTCTTCTAAAGCAAGCCTTGATTCAATTCTTGATTGATATTGTTGCAGAACAAAGTGGACCTCTTTGCCTTTCCAACTGCTGCACCTGTTGCCTTTCAGCAACAAACAGTGGATCTTTTTGACACATCAAACACCGTTACAATTTCAGCTCCAAAGACTCCCCCATCTGAGCCAACTAATGGCCATAGCTTCGATCCATTTGCTGCAGTTCCACTAAACACTTTTGCCGAATCTGACGATTTTGGTGATTTCACCTCAGGCACATGTCCTGTGAAGTCAGAATCTTCCCAGAGTTCTGCAAGTGATATTCTTGGGAATTTGAATCAACCCAGTGCCACACCATCTAAGCAGCCGAGGAAGGACAATTTTCAGGTCAAATCTGGGATTTGGGCCGATTCACTGAGTCGTGGATTGATTGATCTAAATATAACTGCTCGTAAGTTCTGGAGTTTATTATTTTCCTCTTTGCACATGCTTTTCACTTGATTTTATTTCGGTATATCTGAGGTTTCAAATTCAAGGGTAGGTTACATACTTGCATGTTTACATGCCTACCTTCTGAAACAAATCTTTATTTTCTATTATTTCTAAAAAATTGCAATCTGAAAGGTTTATTTACGGAATTACTTTTCTATTTTTCTCTGGCCTTCATTTGTTAAAAAACTGCCATAATTTTTGTTAGCAATAAACCCTCTTTCGCCTTGTTTTATAAATGTATCCAATAAGGTGCTTGAAAAGGATTTTAGCCATTATGGTTTGGTTAACATTTGGCTAATCATGAAGACATAAACCTATCTAACATTTTTATTATTATGGTTGTCGCTGATCTAATTTCTCGGATGGATGGGACTTTATGATTATTCCTTTAATTATGCAGCTCAGAAAGTATCATTAGCTGATGTTGGGGTTGTTGGTGCACTGGATGATCTTTTTGAAGTCAAAGAAAAAGGTTTCCCTGCCTCCCCATTCATGGGAAGAGCAATGGGCACTGGAGCAGGTCTTGGCAAATCGAATTTTCCTTCCTCAATAAGATCAGGGGCTAATCCGAGCTTGTCAAGCTTCAAATAGTTTGACAGCTTTAAGTAATATGTATGTTTCTCCATCCATTGTCTTTATGACATCATTATGAATTCATTAAAATTGTACTGCTACATGGCACCCTTATGCGCTTGTGTACCGTAATTTTTTTAAATAATATTCGTTTTAAAAAAAATTCGAAAACTAATCACAAAAAAAAAAAAATTTCAAAAATACGCAGATCGCGGGTCGAACGCGCGATCCGCGCAACCACGGATCGCGGGTGCGACCCGCGATCCGTGCTGACGGATCGCGGGTACGACCCGCGATCCGTGGTGACGGATCGCGGGTCCGACCCGCGATCCGTGGTGACGGATCGCGGGTTCGACCCGCGATCCGTCACCACGGATCGCGGGTACGAACCGCGATCCGTGCCCACGGATCGCGGTTCGCACCCGCGATCCGTGGGCGCGAATTCTTATAAATACGCGGTTCGTCAAATTTTTTTAAATTCAATTATTTTTTCAATTCCTCATACATTTCCACTTCTACTCTCCACAATTTTGAAATTGTGCCCGGTAATATTAATTTTTCTGATCCGTTTGTCTTTCCTGGTGTTATTTGAGATAAATATTTTTTTCATTCTTATATTTATATTTATTAATATTGAAATTATACTCTCTTTACAGTCTTCAAATTGTGCCTGGTGATATCAATTTTCTGATCCGTGTGTCTTTCCTGGTGTTATTTGAGATAAATATTTTTTTCATTCTTATATTTATAGTTATTAATAATTGGTAATAATATCAAATATTGAAATTATACTCTCTTTACAGTCTTCGAATTGTGCCTGGTGATATCAATTTTCTGATCCGTGTGTCTTTCCTGGTGATATTTGAGGTAATTATTTTTTCATTCTTATATTTATAGTTATTAATAATTGGTAATAATATCAAATATTGAAATTATACTCTATTTACAGTCTTCGAATTGTGCCTGGTGATATCAATTTTCTGATCCGTGTATCTTTCCTGGTGATATTTGAGGTAATTATTTTTTCATTCTTATATTTATAGTTATTAATAATTGTTAATAATATCAAATATTGAAATTCTACTGTCTTCACAGTCTTCCAATTGTGCATTTGATAACTATTTTTTCTGATCCGTGTGTCTTTCCTGGTGTTATTTTAGGTAATTATTTTTTTCATTCTTATATTTATAGTTATTAATAATTGTTAATAATATCAAATATTGAAATTCTACTCTCTTCACAGTCTTGAAATTGTGCCTAGTGATAACTTTTTTTCTGATCCGTGTGTCTTTCCTGGGGGTATTTGAGTTAATTATTTTTTTCATTCTTATATTTATAGTTACTAATAATTGGTAATAATATCAAATATTGAAATTCTACTCTTTTCACAGTCTTCAAATTGTGGCTGGTGATATCAATTTTTGTTATCCGTGTATTTTTCCTGGTAAAATTTGAGGTAATTTTTTATTCATTTTTAATTTCTATTTATGTCACATTATTAATAATTGGTAATAATATCAAATCTTGATATAATTTGTAATATAAAACTGATTAAAGAATTTTTCATTGTAGTTAACAAAATGATTGCGGTAAGTGTGTACTTTGGCGGTGAAATAGTTCAAAATGCAAGTTACGGTGTAGAGTACACGATAGGTCCAAGACTTACACTTTCAACGAGCGAAAATGTAACCTTAGAAGAACTTAAGAGTTGGATATATCAAGGTTTGAATGTCGAAGAATCTCAGTACTCGATGAATATTCAGTATCGTTGTAACATTGCACCAACCGGTTACTTTTTTTTTAATGTGATGTCTGTATATGATGAGAATTCTTGGAGAATAGCCTATGAAACAGCTTATTCCAAAATGGGAATGATGGAGTTATATGTACAGTTGAATCCTGTGGAAATTGAGTGGAGGGTTGAGATGTTTACAGGTAACCAACCGGGTAGTAGTAGTGGTGCAGGTTTCATATCTCAACAATCATGTGATGCAAACACCATAGCAGAAACCAGTCGACCTGCGAATAGAACTTCTGATTTCGTGCCTATACCAACAGATGATGAAGAAGAAAATGATGACGAAGATTACAATATAGATACAGAGAATGAATCATCAGGTGAGGACGACGAGGATGCTGATGAGATTGAGGAAGATGAAGATATTGGTCCGAACGTGAGTCAGTTAAGCCAATACAACCCATTTAGAGGGAGGGGTTCGGTTCACCCTGCTAAAAGCTTTCATGATTGTTCTAGTTGGGTTCCTGCAGATACATCATTTATAGAAAGCAGCGTAATAGTTGAAGGTCCGTTAGCTGAGAATCAAGCATTCTCATCAAAAGACGCTCTGAAGAACGCAATATCGAAATGGCACATTGACAATAATCGGGAGATCAAGGTGCAAGACAGCAGCAAAACCAAATATAGGGTGAGATGTAAAGATGAAAATTGTAGCTGGATGTTGTACGCTACACGGACCGGTTCGGGTGATGCATGGTCTATAAGAAAATGTCCGTATAAGCATATATGCAGGTCCACAGCTGCCCGATTTGATCATGCTCAGCTGACTGCAAAGATGATGGCTGATATCATCCGTGAAGATGTCGAAAATAATGTCTCGCTCCCGATTAAACAGGTGTTTGGTCTGGTAAGAAAAATATTTCCAGGTGTTAATCCAAAGTACAATAAATTATGGCGTGCCCGCGAGATTGCCGAACTCTATTTGGCCTCGTATGTAGACTGTGTACATACCATTATGCTGAAACCACTGACGATACCGTCGATTTTCTCTCGGATCATATGGTCGACTTTCGTGAACAATATGCGGTCTTTCCCACATTCGTATGTAAATTTCATGCTTCGCTGACCAATCATCTCTCTGTCGGGCCGCATGTACTATCTTATCAAGTCTTTTGAGTTCTGTCCACGGATGAGGTTCTGGCGGTGGCGTCGTCTGATAAAATCCAAATTGTCTCATAGTTCTTTCTGGATAATGCCATGAAATCATCCAGAAATGAATCAAAGGCACTCTCGCAAGCCAATATGCAGCATCAGTAGTAAATACCCGGCCAGGAAGCGACATCATACTTTCATAATACGGCTGCCAGTTTACATGCTCATCCAACATACATTCAAATTCATTTCTGTAATGTGTAAGACAATTATGTGCGGCACTAACCTCATAAGTCTGTGGGTATTGCCACTTAATAGCAAATGGAGGTCGCGAGTCTAGGTCTTCTCCACCTAAACACTCAGCATGACCCACGTGTCTCGGCCGGGCTACGGGAAACCGAGTCCAAGACCAGTGTTGAAGAAGTAACAATGCACCGCCAATGTTCCTTTTCCCAGTTTGACATGAAATAGACAAGTTGCGATATAAACATGAAAGCACGGCCGCACCCCAATTGTATACTATCGGCTTGTCCAACACCTGCAAAAATCTCAAATACATAACTGGAACACCTGTCCCAGAGCTATCAGGGAAAACCATGGATCCAAACAAATCTAAAATGAAAGCCCGTGTATATTGTGCCACTTCTTCATCTGTGGGAAATTCTGGCAGATTCCCGTAATTTAGCCGCAACCATTGCAAACTGATGCTAAATCCAGACTCTTTGAACATTTGTGGCTCATCTCCTCCAACCGTTCTTTTACCTTTTTTCATAATCTCGGCGTTTATATCAATCCCAAAGCAATTTCTAATTAACTCACGACTATCTCGATCACTGTGCCCGATTATTGGAATACCACTGATAGGTAGACCCCACAAACAGCTAACATCCTGCAATGTTAATCCAACTTCCCCAACCGGTAAGTGGAAAGTGTGAGTCTCAGGACGCCAACGCTCTACAAGTGCAGTAATCAATCTATTGTCTGTCCTTGTATGTTTTATTTGGGCAAGTTGATATAATCCCAAATTTTTTAGTGCTTGACTAAAACAATCGTGGAAAGGAATTACTGGACGATGTGCACGACATTCCAAAACAGCCTCCGGCTATAATATATTCAAATATATTGTGAAAAATAAATCAATTAAAATATTGTAATTTAAATATTTACAAAATTAACGCAATATACTTTTTTTGTACTTACATTTGTGCAAATATCATTGACTCTGAACATGCAATTTGGTATTCCGAGAAGTGGGGAAATAGACTCTCTATCAACTGCATCATTATACTCACGTTCGTTTTGTACAGAGCGACTTCTACTTAAATGACTCATTTTGTCAAAACAACTGTTCATGAAAATAAAAACAGAATTACTTATAATAAAAAGCAAAAATAATCTACTCGTACATTTCATGACAAATTGCATGTTATAGAAATAATGAAAGTTATAACAATTTAACACATAAATACAACTAATATTTAAATTTTAATTTAACAGAAAATAATAAATAACTATTACAAATACTTATATTATATAATAAATTTCGTAAATGTACGTTATACAAATTTTAAATGTATATACAATTAATTTAATTATAAACAGATACATAAATACAACTAATATTTATAATTAAATATAATAGAAAATAACAAAACAATTCCAAATAATTTAAATTTAACAAAGAAATTAAATCTTAATTTAAAATATTCTTAAGTAAAAAATTTGTGTAAAATTTACCTGAGTCCAAGATAAGCTGGGAAATAAGTGTTGTGCGAGCTCCGAATTGTAGAAAAACTTGAAGAGAAGTGTCGTGCGAACCCGAGAAGATAATAAAAACTAGTTGAGATTAACTGATTTTAACTCAAAATTTAATCTGAAAACTCAAACATTAACTGAAAACTCAAAAATTAACTTAATACTTAATCTGAAAACTCAAAAACTTAATAACTGAAATTAAAAAAAGTTAAAAAAAAAACCCGACGGATCGCGCTTTTATAGCGCGATCCGTCGCACGGATCGCGGATCCGATCCGCGATCCGTGGACACGGATCGCGGATCGGACCCGCGATCCGTGGGCACGGATCGCGGATTGGACCCGCAATCCGTGGGCACGGATCGCGGCTCCGATCCGCGATCCGTGCCCACGGATCGCGGGTCCGATCCGCGATCCGTGAAACACGGATCGCGGGTCGCACCCGCGATCCGTGGTTGCGCGGATCGCGGGTTCGACCCGCGATCTGCGTATTTTTGAAATTTTTTTTTTTTTTTGATTAGTTTTCGAATTTTTTTTAAAACGAATATTATTTAAAAAAATTACGGCTTGTGTAGTTATTATGTTCCATGATATTGTTTGTCCCAAGTTCTTTTGTTTCATTCATAATAAATGGCTACATTTCATATCTACCTGTTAGGCTGTTACACAAAAAACATCAACTCTGAGCTTAGTAATCACATACCGTGGCGTGTCGGTGTGAGGTCATGGCCTACTTTTACGCGTGCTTTTATAATGTGAATTTACTTCAAACTTCAGGTATTCAAACCGAGCAGACACGTAATAAATAAGAAATGCATTTCAACCTTGTGAGTCTTGTGACTGAAGTTTACAGGACCTGTATGGCTGTATTATGTAATAGAAGCTATTACTTAAGTTAAGCTATTACAAGGGGGTTTTGAGTTCACTTATGAATACAATTATAAGTTAAGCTACATGGTAAGCTTTCAAAAAACTACATATTTTCCTGTCATAAATGTCACAACAAAGAAAATCTCAGACCACAAAGTAGAAAGCATAAGACAGACCATGTATATTAGGGAAATCAAACGAAGAGGAAGTGTGGAACCACACCATACGCCTTACACTGTTGTATCTCCCACAACTACACGCGTAGCATAGCTTCTAGATCTAACTTCAAGATTCTATTCCAGTCATACATGGTGGTACTACTTAGCCCTACATTTATATCCCATTGCGATCCCTCCCAACCACATGTCAGTTGCTTAGATGCGAGCAAGTTTCTTGACATTTATGGGATATGCTTCATCACTGAGATTAGAGTCGTAAGCCTTCTTTGCGATCCACACATTCACAGCCTCCGTAGGATGAAGCCCATCAAAGAACAGATGAGCATGGCGTCCTCTACAAGTCGTACCTCCCTTTCTGCACAGAACCCCGTTCCTCATGTCTAGAGCACAGCATGACCTGCTCGTGTCTGTGAAACCTTTCACCGACCCAGGGGGAAAAAACTCAAAGTTAGCTGTTTGAAAACAGTTACATAAACGCACGGGAAATATATATATACATACATACATACATGAATTCTCTAGTGAGCTCAGGAATTAATTTTCAAAAATTAAGCATCCATAATATCCATCACTAATTTTAAATTGTAAGGTAGATTAAGAAAAAAATGATTATGCTAATGAATGTTGAGATTAACTGTAAATAAGATTCAATGGTAAGATTGTAGTAGACTTCAACTAAATTTGATGAGCTCTGAACTTATTGGATATATATATATATATATATATATATATATTAAAACTGAACTTTGTATTCGTTTTATTTATTGGTGTAACTGCACACATTTAAAGACAGTTCTTAAATTACAAAATACTTTATCTGGTATATCATTTAAGGCATCGGTCCTACGCACTTGTCATCTTTAAATTTTTCTGACGAACCTGTTTCGTTGATTGCATTAAGAGCATTCCTTAACGCAAGTTTTTTGAGGTCATACACGACCTCACGACCGGTCGAAGATGCCCGCAAGTTTTTAACGCAGGAAAAAGAAGGTCGAAGATGCCCGGGTCGACGACCCGGTTGTCCGGGTCAGCCAACCCGGATGCGCCACGTGGCGCGTCCGGGTTGAATTTTTTGATTTTTTTATTTTTGGTTTTGTTTTTGTTTTGAATTTTTTGTTAGAGATTTTTTTTATTTTTTTATGAAAATACGTTTTATAATTATCTTGATTTTTTAGAATTTTTTTTATTTTTTTTTAAATTTTTACCAAGATGGACTCCGAAATGATGTGGAGGAGAGAGATAAGTTATTGTTGGGTTGTGGTTAAGAGGTGAATAGTGTAGGAAAGAGAAGAAGTTGGGTTGAGGAAAGAGAAAGTTGATGTGGAAGAGAGAGAAATCTGATTTTGAAGAGAGAGAGAGCTGATGACCAGGTCGTCTAGGTCATGGTTAGTAATTGACCTGAAGTGGCTTCGGTAGATTGAGACGTTTACGTTGGATCAGAGGAAAGGAAGTCTTTGGTAACATTTATTGTCAAGGCGACACTGCAAGCACGTTCATGTGCATACCATCTCCACAAGATGTTGGTATTAACAAAAAATCCCATGCTGATTGATTTATATTCAAGTTATTGCAATTACTAAGTGACACTAGTTATGTACCTGACTTGTAATAACCTAAACTAAACATCTTAATTAACTAAACCTAAACCTAATTAACCCTAATTAATCCTGCATGGAGAGGTGGAGGTGTTGGACATGTGGAGGTTGAGGTGGATGGCTTTGGTTGGTTGAGTTTTAGGTTAAGTGTGATTGGATGAGGTGTAGGTGGATTTGGCTATTTAAGGTGATGTTGTTAAGAGATAAGGGTTTGGTCGTTTCTTTCATCATTGCTTGTTATCAGAGAGTGAGAGGAGGTGAACGTCGGAGAAGAAGAAGGAGGTGAAGTAGAAGAAGAGGAGAAGAAGGAGAAGAAGGAAGAAGAAGAGGAGTGAAGTGACTCAAGCTTGGGAGGCTTCTTCAACCGTCAAAAAGGTATGCCAAATCTTCATTATAACTCACTTGTGCCTTGTGAGTGTTGGGGATCGACGTTGGTGTCGAATTCCCCGTCGGAATTCAACCAATTCAGAGGTTGAAGACGACGATCGGTCGACCGGTGCCTGTGGGCAGTCGACCGATCCTATTATTATATTGTTGTTTACCCGCGAACGGTCGAACGATGTCGTTAGACGGTCGACCGTTATACCAGATTGTGCGGGAAAAAGGGGATTTTACTGTTATCGGTCGAACGGGACCACTTAGCCGGTCGACCGAATAACGATGAGAATGGGTCGGTTGGGGATTTTGACTTATTAAACGGTCGAACGTCCTTACCTTGTTCGACCGATCCATTCGATGCTAAGTCGGTTGGGAGCTTTGACCATCAAAACGGTCGACCGCTCTTTAACTCTCGGTCGACCGACTGAGCATTTAATTAAGCGGTAGAGTGCTTGTGTTGATTCGGTCGAACTGTATTTCAGTTCCGGTCGACCGAACGAGACTTGGGCGAAATATTGAAAGTCCTGTTATCGGTCGAACGGCCCCTTGGTTCGACCGGTCGGATATATATATTATATAAAATTGTATAGCGCAGACCTTCCAAACGGTCGACCGCTAGATGACTTTTGTTCGACCGATTGGTCGGTAATTCGGTTGGCGTGGTTCGACCGGTAGAATTGTTTGCACAGTACTGTGTACTGTGTGGGGGACCGGTCGACCGGTGTGCTTGTAGCGGTCGACCGATCTGCCACAGGTTGGTGGATTTATCCACACGCGATCCGTCGATGTCAGGTCGACTACCGGCTCCGAGGCGACGGTCGATTACCGGCTTTGAGAGCTACGGATTTCACCTTCGACGAAGGCGTATTATTGTTGTACTTTTTCCTCTCTTACCGAGCGGGGTGTGAGGGATGTGTACCGTGAACCTTGGGCTGTTTGCGAGGGTTTAGCGGTAGGCCGAGGATGTTCCGGCAGGGTGCGCGCTAGGCGACTCTTGGGGGAGCAGTGGCTGTCGTCTGACCCGAGTTGTGTATTCGGCGGGCTGACTCGCTCCTTGGGTGCGGCGTGTACCGGGGGTTCCTTCCTGCACGTTTTGGGGAGCAGTGGTGTCGACTGACCCTTGTGAGGCAGCGGTGGACTGACTTGACCCTAGTGACAGGAGTGGTTCAGTGCCGCGGAGGCGGTGAGGGCATTATTGTGGGCCCGAGGCGGATGATCATGTGCATAGCATTGCATTGTCTTTAATTCCTTTTTATATTTTAGGAGGTTTGGTATACGGGGTTCCTGCAGGGAACTCAGGCATGTTTGTTGTTTGCATTTCAGGTAGCGAGCAGGGTTAGAGTTTGAGGTGGTGACCGAGGACGGTGCCCCCGAGATCGGATCCTGTAGTTGTCTTCTTTTTTTTGAGGTGATTACATGTTGTATAGTTTTTGTTGTAATCCCAGTCAGTCGGTATAGTATGTATAGTTGACTTCCACGTGGGTCTGTACCTGATATAGTTTATATATATATATATGTTGGTTTATTCCCGTGACGTGCCCAGTGTTGACCATTGACGGTCTTTGTTATTGTTTAAATTTTCCGCTGTTTTCGGGTACGTTACAATTTGGTATCAGAGCGTTGATCTCGGCGTACTTGTCCAAAGAAACCACCTTTGAGTTAGGAGTTAGGTCTAGAGGATCATGCATGCACAGATTATATTGATATTGTCTTGTTTCCTTTGGCAGATGCCTCCTAGACGGGGGAAGGCGGTTGCCCATACTCGCGGTGAGAGTGAGACTGCGAGGGATGAGGCTTGGGAGGATGAGCGTCGGACGTTGTTCGATACGGTCGGACGTCTGACAGAGATGCTACAGCAGCAGACAGCACAGACTGGGCAGACGGGAACTGGTGCTATGCATGACCGGTTTATGCGCCAGCATCCGCCTACCTTTCTGGGGCAGTACGACGCAGAGGCTGCGGAGGAGTGGATCTTCACGATGCAGAAGATCTTCAGTGCTATTGGTTGTCCTCCAGAGGCGAGAGTGGGCCTGGCTACTTATGTTTTGGGCGGTGCTGCGTCCAACTGGTGGAGGTCCACATCTGCAGTGGTGTTTGCGGACAGAGATGATATAGCCTGGGAGGAGTTCGTTGGCGAGTTCAACGAGCAGTATTTTCCGCAGCATGTTCAGGACGAGAAGAGGGAGGAGTTTCTGAGTCTTCAGCAGGGAGACATGACCCTGGCAGGCTACATCGGGAAGTTCAACGCCCTTGAGCGTTACTGTCCCGAGATGTACGTTACACAGGAGCAGAGAGCAGGGAAGTTCGTCCGAGGGCTCCGGAAGCAGTTGAGGACGAAGGTGCTGACACATATGCCACGCACATTAGCTGATGCGGTGAAGAGTGCTACTGTTCTTGATCGTGACTACAGAGAGAACTACCAGGATGAGAGGAGGCCATCGGGTAGATTCTCTGGGCGGCCGGGAGGTCAGACTGGAGGGAATCCGGGCAAGAGGCCCCGATACGAGGGAGCAGGAGTTGCAGTACCACGACCAGAGCCTTGTGGTACTTGTGGGAGGTTTCACTCCGGGCCGTGCTTCACCCCCGGAGCATGTCATGGGTGTGGCCAGCTGGGTCACTTTATCAGGAGCTGTCCGAGCCGAGGAGCTGGGCCGAGCAGACCACCGGGTTTACCCGCACCAGGCAGAGGAGGAGGCGGAGGTAGACCACCTTTCCGACCACAGCAGGGGCAGCGCACTGGCAGAGTTTACACCATCCAGGCAGAGGAGGCTCGTGATGGAGGCGCTGTGGTGGAATGTACACTTCTTGTCGCAGGTTCCGTAGCTAGGGTGTTATTTGATTGTGGCGCGACACACTCGTTCATCTCAGAGCGATTTGCGGGAGTGTTGGGCTGTACCCTTGCGATGTTGACTGCCACTTTGGAGGTCAGCACACCCCTGGGTCTGGTGGGCACTGTGGGGAGATTTGTCCCCGGCGCCACGGTTGTTTCGGGAGATCAGGAGTTTCCGGCAGACCTGGTCTTACTACCGATGGAGGACTTTGATGTCATACTTGGGATGGATTGGCTGTCCCAATATGATGTTCGAGTCTTGTGCCGTGAGAAGAAGATTTTGATCCCGAGGAAGGGTTTGCCTGATATTCTGATTAGAGGGATCAGAAGCAGAGGGGGTCGCATTATTGTATCTGCTGTGAGAGCTCAGAGACTGTTACAGCAGGGATGTGCAGCATTTCTGGCGACACTTGTAGTTGCGGAGGCAGAGTCCCAGAGGCTAGAGGACATTGAGGTGGTGCAGGAGTTCGCGGATGTTTTTCCAGCGGAGATTCCAGGTTTACCACCACACCGAGAGTTGGAGTTCGGCATTGAGTTGGTAGCTGGCACTACACCACAGTCGAAGGCTCCATACCGGATGGCACCTGCTGAGTTGACAGAGTTGAAGAAGCAGTTGCAGGAGTTGATGGACTCTGGATTTATCAGACCGAGCGTCTCGCCTTGGGGTGCACCAGTTTTGTTTGTGAAGAAGAAGGACGGATCCTTGAGGATGTGCATAGACTACAGGATGCTGAACCAGGTGACGGTGAAGAATAGGTATCCCTTACCTAGGATTGAGGACCTCTTTGACCAGCTGCAGTCAGCGAAGGTTTTCTCGAAGATTGACCTGCGTTCAGGATATCACCAGTTGAGGATCCGAGATGAGGACATCCAGAAGACAGCCTTCAGGACGAGATATGGACACTATGAGTTCTTGGTGATGCCATTTGGATTGACGAATGCTCCGGCAGCATTCATGGATCTGATGCACCGGACGTTCAGGCAGTATATTGATATATTTGTGATTGTCTTCGTGGATGACATCTTGATCTATTCACCAGATGTGGAGCAGCACAGAGAGCATCTGAGGATTGTACTCAGCATCTTGAGGGCTCAGCAGTTATATGCTAAGTTCTCAAAGTGCGAGTTTTGGTTGGACAGAGTGGCATTCCTCGGACACATTGTATCGGCAGAGGGGATATCAGTGGATCCGGCGAAGGTAGAGGCGGTGACACAGTGGAGGACCCCTACGAGCGTGACGGAGATTAGGAGCTTTGTTGGACTGGCGGGTTATTACCGTCGCTTCATCAAAGACTTCTCGAGATTGGCAGCACCACTGACGGCTCTGACGCAGAAGGGAGTCACTTTTGTTTGGTCGCAGAAGTGTGAGGACAGCTTTCAGGAGCTGAAGAGACTGTTGACCACAGCACCAGTTTTATCATTGCCGAGTGGCACGGGTGGATTCGTGATTTATAGCGACGCTTCAGGTATTGGCTTAGGATGTGTACTTATGCAGCACGGGAGGGTGATCGCGTACGCATCCAGACAGCTGAAGGTCCATGAGAGGAATTACCCGACACATGATTTGGAGTTAGCAGCAGTGGTTCACGCACTGAAGACCTGGAGACACTATCTTTATGGCGAGCAGTTCGAGGTGTTTACAGATCATCAGAGTCTGAAGTACCTGTTCTCGCAGAAGGAGCTGAACATGAGGCAGCGCAGATGGCTTGAGTTCATTAAGGACTATGACTTCACTATCTCTTACCATCCGGGGAAGGCGAACACGGTTGCAGACGCTTTGAGCCGGAAGGTGGAGGTATCAGTAGCAGGCCTATGCATTCAGGAGTGGAGACTGCTAGAGTCCTTGGCAGAGTGGAGGCCATTTGCTGATAGCTCTGAGGGCGCAGTGATTGCCGGATTGAGAGTAGAGCCTCAGACAGTATCAGCAGTGATTCATGCTCAGACTACAGATGAGGAGTTGAGCAGTTTGTTACAGTTAGCTGCCAGAGATGGGTCAGATTTCAGAGTTGGAGTGGACGGAGGTCTGAGATTCAGAGATCGTATCTGGGTGCCGAAGACAGAGGACCTGAGACATGATATCATGGAGGAGGCACACAGATCGAGATATTCCATTCATCCAGGGAGCACCAAGATGTACAAAGACCTGCAGCGGAACTTCTGGTGGCGAGGTATGAAGAAGGACGTTGCAGACTTCGTGTCGAGGTGTTTGGTCTGTCAGCAGGTGAAGATCGAGCACCAGAGACCAGCAGGACAGATGCAGAGGATTGAGTTGCCCGAGTGGAAGTGGGAGCACGTGACGATGGATTTTGTTACGGGGCTACCGAAGACACGGAGATTCCACGATGCGATTTGGGTTATAGTCGATCGACTGACCAAGTCGGCGCATTTCTTAGCTATTAAGACCACTCTTGCTCTGGAGGGTCTAGCTAAGTTATATATTGAGGAGATTGTCAGACTTCATGGCGTACCAGTCAGTATTATTTCAGACAGAGATCCCAGATTCACTTCGAGATTTTGGGAGAGTCTACACAGAGCACTGGGGACACGTCTGAAGTTTAGCACAGCTTTCCACCCACAGACAGATGGCCAGTCAGAGCGGACGATACAGACATTGGAGGACATGCTGAGAGCGTGTACACTTGACTGGGCAGGACATTGGGATGAGCATTTGCCGTTGATCGAGTTCGCCTACAACAACAGCTACCACTCGAGTATTGGGATGGCACCCTATGAGGCATTATACGGGAGACCGTGTAGATCGCCGGTATGCTGGAGTGATGTGGGCGAGAGACAGCTAGTTGGACCTGACATTATCCAGTTGTATTCAGAGAAGGTCGACGTGATTCGGAGACGACTAGCTACGGCGCAGAGCAGGCAGAAGAGTTATGCTGATACGCGGAGACGTGAGCTGACTTTTGATGTAGGAGATCATGTCTTCCTGAAGATCTCGCCTTCCAGAGGGGTGATGAGATTCGGGAAGAAGGGGAAGCTGAGTCCGAGGTATGTCGGACCTTTTGAGATATTGGATCGGGTCGGTGAGGTGGCATATAGGATTGCACTACCACCACAGTTCGCAGGACTTCACAACGTCTTCCATGTTTCTATGTTGAGGAAGTACGTGGCCGATCCAGCTCATGTGATAGAGATATCAGTACCGGAGATCCAGCAGGATTTGTCATTAGATGAGAGACCAGTTGAGATCGTGGATCAGATGATACATCAGCTCAGGAGGAGAGCGATTCCTATGGTGAAGGTCAGGTGGCAGCATCACAGTGTTAGAGAGGCTACCTGGGAGATCGAGGAGGATGTCAGGAAGCAGTATCCAGAGTTATTCCGGTAAGTCAGTTATTTCGAATTTCGCGGGCGAAATTCTTTTAAGGAGGGTAGATTGTAATAACCTAAACTAAACATCTTAATTAACTAAACCTAAACCTAATTAACCCTAATTAATCCTGCATGGAGAGGTGGAGGTGTTGGACATGTGGAGGTTGAGGTGGATGGCTTTGGTTGGTTGAGTTTTAGGTTAAGTGTGATTGGATGAGGTGTAGGTGGATTTGGCTATTTAAGGTGATGTTGTTAAGAGATAAGGGTTTGGTCGTTTCTTTCATCATTGCTTGTTATCAGAGAGTGAGAGGAGGTGAACGTCGGAGAAGAAGAAGGAGGTGAAGTAGAAGAAGAGGAGAAGAAGGAGAAGAAGGAAGAAGAAGAGGAGTGAAGTGACTCAAGCTTGGGAGGCTTCTTCAACCGTCAAAAAGGTATGCCAAATCTTCATTATAACTCACTTGTGCCTTGTGAGTGTTGGGGATCGACGTTGGTGTCGAATTCCCCGTCGGAATTCAACCAATTCAGAGGTTGAAGACGACGATCGGTCGACCGGTGCCTGTGGGCAGTCGACCGATCCTATTATTATATTGTTGTTTACCCGCGAACGGTCGAACGATGTCGTTAGACGGTCGACCGTTATACCAGATTGTGCGGGAAAAAGGGGATTTTACTGTTATCGGTCGAACGGGACCACTTAGCCGGTCGACCGAATAACGATGAGAATGGGTCGGTTGGGGATTTTGACTTATTAAACGGTCGAACGTCCTTACCTTGTTCGACCGATCCATTCGATGCTAAGTCGGTTGGGAGCTTTGACCATCAAAACGGTCGACCGCTCTTTAACTCTCGGTCGACCGACTGAGCATTTAATTAAGCGGTAGAGTGCTTGTGTTGATTCGGTCGAACTGTATTTCAGTTCCGGTCGACCGAACGAGACTTGGGCGAAATATTGAAAGTCCTGTTATCGGTCGAACGGCCCCTTGGTTCGACCGGTCGGATATATATATTATATAAAATTGTATAGCGCAGACCTTCCAAACGGTCGACCGCTAGATGACTTTTGTTCGACCGATTGGTCGGTAATTCGGTTGGCGTGGTTCGACCGGTAGAATTGTTTGCACAGTACTGTGTACTGTGTGGGGGACCGGTCGACCGGTGTGCTTGTAGCGGTCGACCGATCTGCCACAGGTTGGTGGATTTATCCACACGCGATCCGTCGATGTCAGGTCGACTACCGGCTCCGAGGCGACGGTCGATTACCGGCTTTGAGAGCTACGGATTTCACCTTCGACGAAGGCGTATTATTGTTGTACTTTTTCCTCTCTTACCGAGCGGGGTGTGAGGGATGTGTACCGTGAACCTTGGGCTGTTTGCGAGGGTTTAGCGGTAGGCCGAGGATGTTCCGGCAGGGTGCGCGCTAGGCGACTCTTGGGGGAGCAGTGGCTGTCGTCTGACCCGAGTTGTGTATTCGGCGGGCTGACTCGCTCCTTGGGTGCGGCGTGTACCGGGGGTTCCTTCCTGCACGTTTTGGGGAGCAGTGGTGTCGACTGACCCTTGTGAGGCAGCGGTGGACTGACTTGACCCTAGTGACAGGAGTGGTTCAGTGCCGCGGAGGCGGTGAGGGCATTATTGTGGGCCCGAGGCGGATGATCATGTGCATAGCATTGCATTGTCTTTAATTCCTTTTTATATTTTAGGAGGTTTGGTATACGGGGTTCCTGCAGGGAACTCAGGCATGTTTGTTGTTTGCATTTCAGGTAGCGAGCAGGGTTAGAGTTTGAGGTGGTGACCGAGGACGGTGCCCCCGAGATCGGATCCTGTAGTTGTCTTCTTTTTTTTGAGGTGATTACATGTTGTATAGTTTTTGTTGTAATCCCAGTCAGTCGGTATAGTATGTATAGTTGACTTCCACGTGGGTCTGTACCTGATATAGTTTATATATATATATATGTTGGTTTATTCCCGTGACGTGCCCAGTGTTGACCATTGACGGTCTTTGTTATTGTTTAAATTTTCCGCTGTTTTCGGGTACGTTACATGACTTCTTCGGATTATGGATGATGCGCCTTATAATGTCGTATGAATTGATGAAGACCATGTGTGATCTTGCCATCTCTGGTTTGTCACTGTCCACAAGCGTTCTCATACGTGCATTAAACAGAACGGCAGCTTCATTAATGGCCTCCACGCAGCTTCCGTTCTGAGTGTGAATGTTTGCTTTCACTACTGGCACGCATCCTATGGCTTGAACGGACATCAACACGAACTTCCTCGCGCCCAAATCATATAATCTCTATAACCAACAAAACAAAAAAACTTACATGAAACATGACATTAGACGACAAAACAAAAACATGTTGTATCACTCTAACATAATGGCTTATGTATGAATTATATTAGCTCGCCTCGTCACTTAGAAATATCTTTCAATTGTAGGTTGTCAGATTGAATCTTATAGGACGTGAATACGAAACTAGGATTCCTCCTCTTCTTAAAAAAACATAATAAGCAATAATATCGTTGTGTTCGTAATGACCTTGAGGTGAGAAGACAAGGTGGAGATAAGGTTGGTAGTGAAGTCTTCCAGCCCGATTTCGGAGCCCATTTCTTTGTTTGTGAAATAGTTGAGCAAGTAGTCGTTCCCTCCCGTGCCCATGATAAAAAGATAGTCGGACAGAGCATTAAAAACGCTTCCTTGGTCCACTGCCCGACCTTGGCAGTTGAGCTCTTCCCTGAGCTCCGGCAAAGTTGTTCTCTCAAAGTTCGTGATTTGCTTGCTCAGGCTTATCACTGTTCCCTGCAACATATATATATAAATACCGTTTAACTATACTATTATATCATAGTTTCATTTTTTCGTTTTCCTTTCTCTTGTCCTTCTAATCTTAATATTAAGTACATTTATATATGGGATACTTGCATAAATGATGTCAAAGCAAAAATACGCTAAAAATCAACCAAAAATTGGACATAATTAATTGTATAGGTATCTCTATACGCGGAACATGTAAAGTACCTCGATGCTCAAAGTTAAAACCTTTTGATTTATGAGATTTCTAAATCAACTAAATTTCACATGGTAAAATAACGTAGAAACGTACATATACTTGTTGTTGTTGTTGAAGATGTTCATGTACATATATAGCAGAGTATCCTTCAATTATTACAACCATGCACCTTAAACTGTAAAATGCAACGAACTCATCATATATACTTACACCGATGGAACCGGTCTGGTCGAGTATACCAGAGCCACCGGAAGCGTAGTTAACGCCATGCACGATCCGCCTCCCTTTGGTGTCTGGGTGAAGAAAAGGTGGAATGGGACAAGGGAGGCGGAGCAACTCCCCCAGCTCATCGATCATGTTCTTGCCATTCGAGAACCTCCCGGATGGACCCTCGTCTGAGTCAATCCCATAAGGCAAGTAGTCGACTTTCGCAGTAGTGTTCTCGAGGAAGTTGTTGTTCCCATTGTCGACTAGAGAGCTTCCGAACACGAACATGCCTCTCGTCTGTGAGGCCGATCCATGGCAAGAAGTTGAGAGGAAGAGAATGGGAAACAACAATAACGAGAAGAAGGTGGCCATTGGTGGAGTGGTGTGGAATGGAGAAAGGAGAGTAGTGGTGGTGGGTTTTAATGGCAAGTGTGGATTCGTTGGTAGACGTGCGTATTAAAGAGGGTAGATACCCTAATATATATCCATCACGTAGAATACATCCACCCCTAACCTACGTGCCTCATGTGCAAGAGTTTAATTTTGTGATAATGGTAATTAATTTACCTGAAATTTTATTCCTTTTCCTTCTTCAACTAATCCCTTGGGTGTGATTTTGTGAGTGAGATTCTTCTTTTGTTTTCCCTACTACTAATTCTAACAAAAGGTTTTGTAATTTCGATCTAAATCTAATCTAAAATATAAAATTTCTCCATTAAAACACATCCTGATCGTTCATCTAATTAAAACCTCCTCTATACAACATCGATCCTGATTGTCCATCGATTATGTGTCCATAAACGGAAAAATCAAAAAAGGTTTGATGGTCTTCATCTTCTAGACTTCCACTCCCACCGACCTTCCACTTCCACAAACCCTTTTCACTACAACACACTTGCCCTCAAAAATCACAGACATATATATATTCCCATGTCCCTCTCCTCTCCAATCTACAATCTCAAACTTTCTCTTCTCCATCATATGAGTTTTTGGCCGGCCTACTGCATTTCGTCTCTGAAATATACACATGCATGTCCGTTTAATTTGGTGCGTACATGTGCATCATATGGCAAGTTTTCTTGGTAGTTAATTGCATGTTCTATGATTTAACGCCACAGTTTCTTGGTAGTTAATTGCACGCCACTGTTTCTCTTTTGGTTCCGATGATCTCCCCTTCCGATGATTTTCTTGGTAGTTTTGAATTCAAAATACATTGTGTTTTATACGAGTGTAAGTCTAAACGTTGGGTGAGCTACCTCGGGGAAGAAGCGTTGCGTCCGTTCGGAGAAGGGGATGCGCCTGTTGAGGAAAACGCGCCATTTGGATGAGCGCCGGTTGGGTTCTCGATGTATCCTTTTTAACAGTTTTCATTTACTGTAGGTTCGTGATATGTTCTTGTTAAAGCGGGAGCATCCAACTCAAAACCAATTGGCTATGAGTGGAGAGACTTCCCAACTTATAATCCCAGGAGAAAGCTCACATTTCTACGATGTGGGACTATCTCTAACACTCCCCCGCACGCGTGACCGGGTCTGCCGTGTCTACGCGTGACACGAATGAGAGATGTTACGCCAGCCCGGTTAAGGGTTCATCAAGGCTCTGATACCATGTTAAAGCGGGAGCATCCAACTTAAAACCAATTGGCTATAAGTGGAAAGACTTCCCAACTTATAACCCTAGGAGAGAGCCCACATTTCTACGATGTGAGACTATCTCTAACAGTTCCTGGATAAGGATACGCATGCAAAAGTTTAACCACGAGCCTCATGTAGAGCAACATTATGCCAATTGTAAGACATTGTTGGTAGTGAGATTCTTAAAGGATGGAGCATTCAAGAGGTTTGGAACTTACAATGCAGTTGCATATTCTAAGCAGCCAGGAATGGATGAATAAATGTCATTTGTTTGCTTCAATGCCTCGAATTTCCAAAGAAACAAAATGTCGATATGTATATTTGGTTCTACCCATAATTAATTATGAATCGATATAATTTTTTTTGTGTACATCTATTATCTCTTCAGTTTCTTTATAGGATGCATAACTAGAATGATCATAAAAAAATGGAAATGGTATTACTTATACATTTAGACAGATTGTCTACCATTATACAGTGTTTGGTTAATTTTTATAAGCCAAATGAAACATACGTACCATGCATTGTGAGCGTTATGTTAAGAAGTCTTCATAGTGAAAATATAACTTAGTCTATATTGATGATGAAACTTAGTTTTTCCCCATTAAATATTAAGAAAAAATTATGGTAAAACTAGAAATGATAAAGGTCATCCTCTATTGCATTGCTTTTCTGCAGTTAAGTCGCTACATCCTATTACGAAGGCTCAAGTAACGGACTCAAGCTAGCATAATTGCTCGACTCTTGTACATAGAATAACCAAAATCAAGTAACGGAATCAAGCTAGCATAATTACTCGACTCCTGTACATAGAATAACCAAAATCAAGGCTAAACTCCGTAGAATCATGTGACTTCCTGAGGTATATGGTTAATTAACGTGGATAAATTTTCAGAAATGAAAGACTATTAGCACACTTAAACCCTGCAACTTTTGTTTCGCTTTTAATTCATAGTTGCAATATCAACATGTTTCTCCTTCATGCATAATAAGGAACACTCCCAACATCTCTTTATTAAGTTTTATTAATTACCTTAGACTCACAAATATAAGTGGAACTTTTAAAGTGTAATTGTTACTCTGCGATTTATCCCACTGCTTTTACTCTAAACTATCTTTCTCTTTCACCATTGAAACATGCAATGTGCAGTGTTCACTTTTTACCTGTAGTTTTTCATTGATCCCACTGTTTGAATATGGTAGAATGACTAGAATCCTCAAGCATCTGTTCTTTTATTTAACATTTACTTCACAGAAAACATGCATGTCATGTACAGTCTTTCTTGTCTCCGTGAATTCAATGCCTAATGTCTTCGTTCAATGTACATACGACGCTTGAAATTTATGTAAAATCAGAGGTCATGGTAATATAAGGTCATATTGACGAGTACTGATTTGGTGAATTATTCGTCTAATGCTTGTGAAACAATTCCAAACTCCAAAGTTTTTTTACAAGTTGTATTTATTCAAATGTGCTGATCAGCAGGTACATAACTACAAACACCAAAGTTACTGTCACTCCTCAGCAAACACCAAAGTTAATTTACAGCGTCAATTAAGTCACATTCTGTTTGGTTGGCAGCGTGAGCACACATCAATTTTGATTAATAGTCCGCATCAATTTCAGAAATTTTGCGTGGGCATTTGCCTACGTGTGGCTACACGTAGGTCCGCCCCGTGACTATAGTGGTATATGTGTCACTTTGATACCCATGCTTGGGAGTTGGGACCATCAACACCCTTCATCTGCAGTCCTGAAAGTCAAACATGGGGCTTACATCTAACATCATTTCGTAACAGATACCACTGTTATGTGGTTAAAAAACTAATAACATATATATTGAATTATACATATGTAATGACAGTGTGTGTTATGTGGTGCATCGTTGTAATAGTTAATTTGGATGCGTAGTCAGGGGCAGACCCAGAACGATATTGAGGGGTGGACACCATTTAAAATATATCAACTCAAAAATAATATAATAATTTAAAAAAATTTATATTAACTTCAAACTTGGGGGCTGGTGGAGGCGTGCGCGTGGAATTGTGGAGATGGAGAAGCGCGGAGGTGGGGCGATGCGTCGCCGCCCGCCGGATCAAGGAGATCGCCAGTGCCGGACATCAAAGGTGGACTTTAGGGATTTTGGGTGGAGGTGGATAGGGAATTTAGGGATTTTTGGTGGATGTGGAATTTGAGGGAAATGTGTTTTTGTATGAAAAAATTAAGAAGATGATATGTAAACATGTAATGTAAATGTAGTGTGTGGTTTTTGACTTTGTATAACACATTCCGAAATAAGGCAACCCACTGTGGGATCAGGATCGGGGTGGGAAAAATTGCCCGATTAGTGGGGCTGGGCCCATGTGCCCCGAGGCTGTTGGTTGGTTTTCTTTTTTGTGTTGATTTTTTTTTAAAATCTATTTTTAAAAAACTTTAAAAAAATATGTTTCTATATTTTCTTGTTTTTAAAAAATAAAGTTTTTGTTTTATCCTGGATGATGTGGAGGAGAGTGTGTAGAATCGTTTGGTTGTGATAGTAGAAGATTTTTATGTTGAGTTCGATAAATGGTTGGATTAAAAGTTGTGCGGACATAGAAAAGAGAGAAATGTTGAGTTGAGTTGGATTTATGGTTGGGGTAGTGGGTGTCCTAATGGTTTGAAAAAGTTTATAAGTTTTTAGCTATCTACTTAATCTGCGAGTGAATTGATCACACACTCACAAGTCATACTGTGTTTGGTTGGTAGTGTGGGCACACATGAATTTTGACTAATAGCCCCCATCAATTTCAGAAATCTTGCGTGGGCACTTGCCTACGTATGCCTACACGTAGGTCTGCCCCGTGACTATAGTGGTATATATGTCACTTTGATACCCATGCTTGGGAATTGGGACCATCAACACCCTTCATCCGCAGTCCTGAAAGTCAAACCTGGGGCTTACATCTAACATCATTTCGTAACAGATACCACTGTTATGTGGTTCAAAAACTAATAACATATATATTGAATTATACATACGTAATGACAGTGTTATGTGGTGTCTCGTTGTAATAGTTAATTTGGATGACAGATCCAGAACGATATTGATGGGTGGACACCATTTAAAATATATCAACTCAAAAATAATATAATAATTAAAAAGGTTTTTATATTAACTTCAAACTTGGGGGCTGGTGGAGGCGTGCGCGTGGCAGTGTGGAGGTGGAGAAGCGCGGAGGTGGGGCGATGTGTCGCCACCCTCCAGATGAAGGAGCCAGTGCCGGACGTCGGAGGTGGACTTTAAGAATTTTGGGTGGAGGTGGAGAGAGAATTTTGAGATTTTTGGTGGAAGTTGAATTTGGGGGAAAATTTTGTTTTTGTATGAAAAAATTAAGAAGATAATATATAATATTGTAAATGTAGTGTGTCATTTTTGACTTTGTATAACACACTCTGAAATATAGCAACCCACTGGTGAGGCCGGAATAGGAGCGGGAAAAATCGTCCGATTAGTGGGACCAATTTTGACTAATAGCCGGCGTCAATTTCAGAAATCTTGGGTGGGCGGGCACTTGCCTACTTGTCCGCCCCTGCGCGCAGCATGTGGTGTCTATATACGTGGGGCAGTAATATTGCAAAGTCGTGGTGTTTATGTCATTTGTACTACGTGTATCTTGTCAACAATTAATTATATTAAATAATGACATACCTTTATCTATTATCCAGTTGTTCGAGATGCATCTCTGCAATTGGAACTTTAGATGTATGTGTCAACATACATGTGATAGGGCGTATTAAATAGGGTTAAATACAGTTTGACCCTCTAAAGTATGCATTGGTATCAATTTGTCCCCTTGAACTTTCAAAGTTAACAGTTACCTCCACTGAACTTTAATTTTGTAACACTTTGTCCTTTTGAACTTCAAAAACTCATTATTTAACACACATTCGACGTTTTTTTTCCTAATTTTTTTTGTTGTATCCCTAATACACTCCTAAACTTATATTTACGTGAAAGTTTGGATCGAAATGAATGTCGGATATGGTTGGAATTTGGGTCGAATTGAGTGTCAAACCGACCCAAATTCCAACCATATCCGACCTCCGTTTCGATCCAAACTTTCACGTAAATATAGGTTTAGGAGTGTATTAGGGATACAACAAAAAAATTAGGAAAAAAAAACGTCGAATGTGTGTTAAATAATGAGTTTTTGAAGTTCAGGGGGACAGTGTTACAAAATTAAAGTTCAGGGGATGTAACTGTTAACTTTGAAAGTTCAGGGGGGCAAAATGATACCAATGCATAGTTCAGGGAGTCAAACTGTAATTAACCCTATTAAATATTAATCTAACGAAGTATCTTTTGTTTTGCTTTTGGTTATAGTTGGAATATCTACTTGTTTTACTTCATGCTTAATAACGAGGAACTCCGTCGATCTCACAAATATACCTGGAACTTCTAAACTAATTGTTACACTGCGATTCATCCCACTGCTAGCTGCAGTTACTCTAAAACTCCCTTTTTCTTTCACCTCTGAAACATGCAACGTGCAGTGTTCCCCCATTTATCTGTAGTTTTTTCATGAAATCCACTTCTTGAATATGGTACAATCCTCAAGCTTTTGTTCTTTTAATTTGTCATTTACTTCGCAGAAAACATGCATGTTTGGTTCAGTCTTTCTTGTCTCTTCGTATTTAATAGCTAATATATGGGTGGATTTTTATCTTGTGTTTCAAACTCGCCTTCCTCCCGCTGGAAAGCATGTTGAGTAAGACCATCCACTATGGGTGGTTATCCGGCGATTGACCGACCCAGTGGAGGTTGCCACATAGGTGATCGACATGGTCGCATGAGGGACAACCCAATCGTCTGTCGACCAGGTCACTCCAGCGAGCATGACCAGGCCGGTCGGTTGTTGGTTTTACTTTTTTTTACTTTTGTTTTGTTTTTTTATAAATGATTTATAATCTTTTTTTAATTTTTTTTAAAAAATAAGTTTTATAATTGTTTTTATATTTTAAAAAAAATTTAAATATTTTTTTTTCAAAATATACCTCCAAATGATGTATAAGAGAGAATGTATTGAAAAGTTAGATTATTTTCTTAAATAAAAAAATAAATTCTCTTATCTACCCTAATGAATTATTTACAACTAAATATTAAACAAAAATTAAAACAAAAAATAGGTGAGGTTGTCAAGTCTGTGGGTGTGCGCGTACTCACTACACTCATTTGTGGATGTCGATTTTGGAAAAAAAATTAAAATTAAAAGTATTTAAAAAAACAATTAGAAAACATATTTTTAAATAATAAGATTTAAAAAATAGATAAAAAATGATAAAAAAAAATAACAATACAAGATTTATTGGTATTTTGATTTTGTTTTTGTTTTGGTATTTGTTATAATAATTAGGGGATTAAATATAAAAAATGCAATTTGGAAATACGAGATTTATTGGTATTTTGGTTTTCCAAATAGATTATTAATGTTTTTGGTAAATATAAATGATTTTGGAATATAATAAAAGTTGATAAGGAAATTAATAATGTGGAGGAAAGAGAGTGTGATGAACTAGGTCATGGTAAATTGGTGAATAGTGAATTAAAAATAAAAGGTTGGTCATTATGACGTGACAAAGAGAGAAATGAAAAGTGTGTGTGGATGACCTAGGTCATCAGAATCTGATCTAGGGATTTATTTATTTTTTCTTTTGAAAGGGCCATCTGATATGTTCTGATCCAGCAGGAGTAAAATAACTAAATAAGCATCTTGCTGATTATGATAGATTGATAGTTACATAATGAATTTGCCTAATACTACTTGATCAAAACATTTCATAGAACATATTGTTACAATATAAAATACTGCAACATCGATTTAATTTCTACAAACTACATCTTTTGATGTATGACATCTAAAATAACTTAAAATGAAAATATTTAAAATTGCTAAAATGCAAGTCATTGTCACAAACTTTCTTACAGTGATAAGTATAGCTCCTAAAAAACTTTACGAGTTAGATAATTTAATTTCACCATTAGTTACTTAAAGGTCTTGTGCTAAGTTCAGAAGCAGTCCTCAATTTGACTCCCAAGATTCTGCAAATAGCTCTCCAGACCCCCACATACATAAACCATCCATTCCAAAAACATCATATCCCATCATAAAATCACTCTCTCAAAGAACTATGTTTGTATCCCAAAACCAAAAAAACATCTAGTCTCCATAGCATTCATGGATTCTGATCTGCAAGAGGGTGGTTGGAGGCCTTTATGGGGTTCAGTTTCCTCATGTCAACTGACATGCTCTCTTCTTAAATAGTGCTCTTCAGAGAACAACTTTCACTACGGTAAAGAAGTTCACATGCATGAACACAATCACCCATCCCCATGAATCAATCATGAAGAAAGCTGTCGACATATCGTAATTCTTGACAATGAATTACCACATTGTTCGTTACTAGCAGATGTAAACAAATTAACCGACAACAAAATTAATCACATTTTTACCTTTGCCTTGCGATGTGATGTTTTCCTACACTTCCATGGAATTGTTTGACCATTTTAGTGGAATATGAGAATTAAAATTAAATGATCTTCTGAGATTTTAAGATCAAACCATTCAAAATCTTTGTTCCAAAAGCCAACTTTGGAGGCAAACTTATTTAATTTGAGAAATCGTAGATATACATACACGTCTCTAAGACATACATAAACCCTGTCAAACTCTTTGTTCCTCTTTGATAAATCCATTTGGAATGGCATGCATTCCATTGATGCCATCCAAAATCAAGGAAGAATCATGTATTTCTTCTTTCTTTGACCTCTCCACAAGCTTTGGGCAGAGAAAACTTGGTTGGTTGGTAGAAGATAGTAGCCTTGCCCACATCCTATCAGTTATGATCACTTTGTTCCTCCTCTCTGTAATCATCTGAACACCAAACATAAATTTTCATATCAGTCAAGTGAAATGAATAAACACATTCAAAAATCTCAAATGCGATTTTTTAATGATATATGCAAATAATTTTGGTATTGAAGGTATCAAATAAATTAGAGCTTATTGAGAATATATGTGGCACTTACATAGAAGGGTATATAAGCATGTCTTCCATTCACAGGTCCAACTGTGAAGCCTGTATATCCGGCCATCGCACCATGGACGGCACTTTGAGCCAGTAGTGTGCAGTAGATGTTGTCGGATGCATTACTTGGGATTGCACGAACCATGTAAGTCGGATCTGAATTTATCAACAAGTATGTTAGTGATCTGATGTCAATTCAGCTATTGGTTTGTTTAGTAGAAAATATAACAACTTAAGCTCATACCAATATATTTGAGAGTAATGACCATCTTCCTCGCCTTGGTGAAATAATCCTGGCAAAAAAATTGTTACGGTCAACTAAAAAAATGAGATTTCAACTTCAAATGACACATGAAATATTAACCATGTACTCTCATACTCTCGTTATTAGATTATATGGTCCAATACATATACCATGGCATGATTTATTATATGAAGAACTTACCTTGATTTTCTGAGACAACCACATTCCGACGTCAAGGAGAAGTTTATTTCCTGAGGGATCCAGCATGTTTGTGGAACCAACACTTTCAGACATGAGATCCTGTCCTGCACCCTCTGCTACAACCAGAACCATATGTCCATTTTCTTTTAGTCTCTTCTCAATGAACTCATACAGTCCTCCTTTCCCTTCCAGATAGAATCTTGACTCCGGAATCAAACAACAGTCCTGAGTGAGTGGCACAATTTTGGAGGAATTAGATTTTGAGAGCAGAAGTAAAATTTTCATAAAGGAATAATCATGTCGTTACATTTTTTTTGTAAGAGAATCAGCTATGCTTACCACGTCTCGACTGGCAAGTGTAGCGAACTGCGCAATGAAACCTGCATCCATTTAGGCAATGCCATGACAAAATGTAGTGAAAGACTGACTTAAAATGATTGATATCGGGTAAATTCTTCCATAAAATTTTGATACCATATGGAACTAAAGGGGTGATGTTGTTAAGGATTCAAACTCACCACTGTGGCGGCCCATTAGTTTCACAACTCCTATACCATTTTCGCCACTTTCAGCTTCAACATGAGCCGCATTGATGGCCCTTTGAGCCTCTTCAACAGCAGTATCAAAACCAAATGATTTGTCTATGACCTGGTTCACCATTTCATTATATTGTCATTGACTTAGCTGTAACACTCAAGAGCAAAATAAATTTAGTAACATAAGATTCTGGCTTACTGCAATGTCGTTGTCAATGGTCTTTGGAATGCCCACAATGGAAACTTTCAGGCCACGCCTCTGGATTTCCTGTTTCAAATAAAGCAAAATTTGGCATTCTCAAGAATTTGAATTGTGGGGAGTTGGCGAGTTGCTTAGTTTTTAATTCAGTCATTCAATACAAGAATGTGATCAATAACTTGGCATAAATTTCACTTCATACCTCAAAGATCATTGAAGCTCCTTTCTGGGTTCCATCACCTCCAATTATATAAACCTAGAACATATTCAACAAAAAATTAGCTAAGGATCCAACTTAAAATGGTTTAACAATTACCAGGACATGAACTGAAAACGTAAAAAAAACCTGATTAATCCCTCTATCTTGAATGCTATCGACTATCTTAGTTGTGTCGTGTCCCCCGCGCGATGTGCCAAGGATTGTTCCACCTCGTTTATGGATATCATTCACAATTTTTGGTGTCAAAGAGATAGTGTTGGATGCATAGAATCCTTTGAATCCTCTCTAGAGAAAACATTTTGATATTATTACTCTCAGAAGAGAAAGAATTGCCACATAGAAGATAGTAACAAATTCCACAAGAAAATCTACAAGGCCATAATCAGAATGATGTGAAGATATACTTGATGCTGGCAATGATAAGAAACATAACACACTGAAAGGCTCACCTGGATTCCCTGAACATTGTGAACACCATACATGTCATATAGGCCACAAACTATTTCCCTAATGACAGTGTTCAGACCAGGACACAGTCCTCCACACGTAACAATGCAAGCATTCACTTCATCTGACTCAAAGTATACCTGAACAGCATGATTATTGAGTTACTAACACATTAAATAGAAGAACCAAATTTGTCGAAATAGTTATTTAGATGGTACTTGACATGGTTTCTTTATTTATTAGGAAGTTAGGATTTTCTTCTAATAAATCATACCCTCTGCCGTGGTCCAGCGCGTCGTAAGTGGGTCGATCTTGGGCTGTTCTTGTGAACAACAATCTGCAGAAGGAAATCATAAATTGGCAAGTGTTTTACAATCAAACATGTATTTGGTAAATTGTCTATGTTGAAATTAAAATTGAGTTCAGTACCTTTTGTGCCACTGTGTCATCCTTGTTGACAAAGTACTGCCTGCAAAAATCAATAAACCAACATAAGAGACATATCAGAAATTCAATTGAACAGCAGAGTCAAATGTAAACACTTTAGTTTACCAGTTAATGAAAGTTTGACTTACCTAACGACAGAATAAGCTGGGTTGAATTGCAAAGGATTCGTATAAGTCTGTCAAAGAAAGATATCACAACAACTTCAGAACAATTTTCAAGAAATGACCCAGTATTATACACTTTTTTCTTAAAAACAGAAGAGTCTTACTTAGATGGCAAACACAAATAAAATACAATTAAAAATAAAAACATGTTATTCCCTTCTTATATCCCAATCCACAACTTATAAAATCCTCTGTTTTCCACATGATAACCAAAAGGTCAAAAGGCTTTAACTAAAAAATCCCCAAAAGAAGCAATTAAAGACACAAACTTTACATCAAAGATCACAATTAAGAGACTAACAAAAAACCCAATAAAATAATAATAGAAACCTACCGGAAGATTGGGAATAAAGTCCACAAGGTGAGGAACATCTTCAAGAACGTACCCACCATCTCCATGCTCGATCTTCTTTCGGGGACCGAATTGAGCGTTCAAATCGCCGTTCATGGTAGGAGCAGGAACTGCCATAGGTGGAGACATGCTGGTAACAGAGAATGAATTAAGAAGAGAAAGAGCAGAAGTTGACAACAATCAAGGATGAGTTGGTGTTGTATCTAAAGATGCTATAAATGGATTGGAGGACTTTGCTCGAATAGTTTTTCAATTGTTGGCGAATATTAAAAAACTGATGGCTTCTAAGGTGGGGTTTTTGTAGGTATTTGACGTGAAGGAATCGGAAGGTGACGAGAAATGGAGAAATGTATGTCTTGTCTTCTTGGGTTTCAGTTCTGGACGTGTGGGTACGGCGACAAAAGGTTTGATTGGTCGCGTGTTTTTTGTTTGACCTCGGTTTTGGAATGAATTTACAAGGATGCCACTCCTAGTTTATGGTACAGATGGGGGGGTTGTGAGTGGTCCGAAACATGCAAATTGGTTTAGACGTTCACATTGTGTGGTATTGTGGGTTTGAAGGTCAGCCACGGCACCGCCACGTTGTTTTCTAAAGAAACTTTGGAGAGAAATATATTTGATTGATTTGGTAAGTGATGTTTAGCATTATAATTACAGTCACATGTATGTTACTTAACCGAGAAAAAGATCTGCAAATCCTGCGGAAGTAAAGCCTCAATTTGTGATGGTCTAAATATGAAATTATTGTGAGCTGGTTAACTCAAAGGAAACAAGTTGAATCCAACTGCACTAATTGTGTATCGCAATTTATTCAACGTTCGAGTACTTGTTTGGTAGAGAAGATATGGGTTTGAGTTTTATCTTTGTAAACAACCTGAAATTGGTTAGATGAAAATTTGCAGAATAAAAAAATCAAAACTAATTCCTACCACTTACCAGAGAAACCACGCTGAACTGAACTTGCATGAGCCAATGATAATTCTTAATTAATGCATGGTGGCCAGGAAAATACGTCAATAACAAGATGATATATTTGCATTCATATAAGATAATTTAAGGGTCCACAACAAAGGACAAGTATAAGTATGACATCATTTATTAAGTCTAATAGTGGTTGGTTTAAGACTTAAAACGTAACATTCCTTTTCTGTGTCTGGTCTTCTGGTGGGTCAAAATTTGCAACCTGGTTACCATTCTTGGTTGAAGGGGCATTTACGTCCATATTGGTAACTGCTGCAGTTACTTTGCAGTCTGTGCTACGTTAGAAAGAGAATCTGAGACAGAATCGTCTTTGTAAAAGTCAAAGTACGAAACTAAACTTTTTCCTAATTTTTTTAAAACAACAGCTAAAAACTGAATGGTCTGAAGCTGCCGGAGAACACCAATCGCACATGTTGGATTTCGCTTTCTCATTCCTACTTCTTTTGACAATTATCTTTCCTTTTTTTTCCTCGAATTGTTTTATTCCCTTCGGGCACATAAAAACCCATAAATTAAGTCAAAACCAGAAAGTCGATGTTTTTCTTTTTCATGATGCTATAGCCTATAGGATTCATTTTCAGATCCCTTAATATAGACTTCCTCCATTTTCCGGAGATGGATGCCTTGTCAAACACCTAAAAATACATATTAAAATATTTCTCTTCTGAAGTTGAGTTTTTCTTTTAGTCCACTTTAAGTTTCTTAGTTGGACTTAGTGCCATGATGTGGAGTTATATAGTCATAATAATTGATATGCAAAATATTAACCTTAAACCATTCTACAATTTATTTGTGCAAACTACCTTTCACATAATACCTGAATCCAGCGAAACCAACCAAATCTATCTAGCTTCGCCATTTAATTTTCATATATTTGAAAAATAAATTTCATTTTTGTTTGTATTTTTTGTTTATTAAATGAAATGTCATATTCATTAGACATTTCAATCCCACTAATATTCCAGAAAAGGTAGTTTTGCATGCACGTTGGCTAAGATGTTTTTTTAATAATGGTTAATTACATTAATTAAAATAAGAGGTCGCAAACACAATCCCTCGTAAAACAAGTACACAATACATAATTAGTCGTACTAACAACTGATGATAGTCTTAATTTTCAATCGTTACGGTTGAGAAATATTACAAAAACTAGATATAAGTGTCAACCGGTCCGGAATTATCTCCTCAAGCTTCTACGGTGGAGAACGAGTTGGCTAAGATGTCGCGTCAAGCGAATTTCAATATTATGTGGTCATGACTGACACCAAACAATGGCGTGCTGGGTAAGCACTGAGCAGCCATCTTCACTAAGAATAATATAAAAATATCTCAATTTTTAATCAATAAATGAAGTCATGATGAATGACGAACTTTGGACATTATTTCATTAAGAAAGGGTCATTTGTGATTTGTTAAAAGAAAGGGTCATTTGCCATTTGTGACGAATATCTCTTGGGATTTGTTTAAAAAATCAGTTAGCACATGTTAGCCGAGTCTAATTATTCGTCAGTTATCCTCGTGAATAATTATATTTACGGCAAATGTACTTCACTCGTTCCTATTGGCATAAGATACAATATAATGTTTGCATGTCATTTTATTTTTTGCAATGTTAAAGTAAAGAGTCTAGTGACTATAAGATAGAGCGATTACTCTTGAGCCCTCCCAAAACAAGCCTGATTAGTCAAAATATTTAGTCATATGCATGACTATATAAGAGCAAAATGTAAAAATAAGTGATTTAGGAAGAATTTGCATAGTTGAATTTGATTCCTTCCCAAATCAATTTTTTGTACTATTTAGTATTTATTCTATCTTGTGTTTGTGATGACTAACAAGTCCTTCAAGGGCATTATCTATTTTATATAAAAAATCCTTCAAGAGATTGTATGACCATCACTAGTTGTGGAGTTCGGCAAGGTAGATGGCCGCCTTCGCCAGATGTTTCTAAAAAGAAATACGTGTTTCTAAAACGAAGTATGCAAACTATTACAACTTAAAGAGTAATATAAAAAATCTTACAAATTAATACGTGGCTAAATTTCTGAATATTTAGCTTATTTACAGTTACAAGACAAGAATAATTGCCTCTCTATTTGGATAAGATGATGTAAGTCATCATATATTAATTTATATGTATTTCAAGTTATATTTGGTGTGCTTCTCTAATTAAAAATGTTTAGCGTGGGCAACTTATTGACATTCCCATTGTAATACCGTATTGTATTATATAACGCCGATCCTTAAGGCTGAGTATCGGTCCGGACTCGGGTGGAATTTTGGATTTTGAATCGAGTTCGGACTGGACCGGACGGAAACCTGAACCAGTCCCGAGATTCGGACCGAAACCCTGACCGGGTGGAACCCGGTCCGGACCGACCCTTATGTTCAAGCACTTATTTTACTATGTGAGTTGAAAATAGCACTTTATAGCTATATATATTTAAAGAATCAACATGAACACAAATCTACTTAAAATTTAGCACAATTACGAAAGCACTTTCTCCACATCAACTTTCCAATCATGCGTGAGCCATTTATCTATCATAATTCAAAATATTTTGTCAACATGTCCTATATAGCTATATATATCATAATTCAATAGTTACATAAATATCAACAATCTGCACAACTGCTGATCTACAACATTTCCTTCATCCTATAAAATTGTAAAAGTCAAATAATGTGCTCGTTGTTCCAATTAGTGAAAGATTTAACATCTATTAATATTTTCGAACAACACGAGCTAACGTTCTTCTATATCTTGTTTGAACCCTTCACTGTTCTTCTACCAAAATATTAAAAATCGTGTCTTCTAAAGCTACACCCAGTAAAACTGAAAATGCATTCAGTTATTCACTTCGCCACACGTTGCCATCATTTCGGTCAATTTACGAACAGGCTGAAGATAAACCCATAGTTAGGAACTTAAGCTACCATAGCCCAACCCATGGGCCTATGTATCAGCCCACATTAGAATCACTTACGTGCAAAAAGAGTAAAATTTGGAGGTTTTAAGGATATTATGAGAAATGAAAGGAAGTAGTAATAAACTTAATTATTTGAAGGGTATTTAAAAAATTATTCAAATGAATATTCTTAAAGATCGACAGTGCTCCGGCATCGCAGGCTCACATCCATCTCCTATGTCCACAAATTATAACGTTTTGTTCTATATTACTTAATATAAATAGTATATAAATAAAAGGCGGGCCATATAATAATGAAAACAAGGTTAATAATGTGAACCACTGAAGTCTCGCGACTCGCGAGACTTGATATCCACGGCGTGTGATCAAAGAGCCCATGTAGCAATGGAATCTTATCCAAGTGACTAGAAGCTCCTTATCAGTTATTAACCTCTTTCTTTTTATGTGACCAAATATTTCCCAACACTTGTCCAGCTTAATTAATGAGGCAAATTGCTTGACATTTGAATGTCAACTACTATGAGCTGCATTTCATGGTTTGGTTAGAATTGAAAATTATCTAGAAACATATATCATGCAAGGAAGGGGCCGGTCAAGGGAGTCCCTTATATTTGGGTCGACTTAGCCTCACTCGTTAACATGCTCTCTTGGATTTTGAATATATATGTGTGTGTGTTTCGACTCTTTTAACTTCGACTTCTTGAAGTTTTAGGCCATGCGTAATTGGGTCGTGGATGCCCCCCCCCCCCCCCCCAACAAGGTTGTGACCCCCTTACCAGGGTCACGACCTTGGTTGTCGGCGACCAGGTCGTCACTGTTGAATTTGTTGGGTTTAAATGATTTAGCTTCACTCGTTAATATACTCTCTCGGATTTTGACTATATATATTGCTTTTAACTTCGAATTCTTGATGTTTTAGGCCATGCGTAATGGGGTCGTCGATGACCCCCCCCCCCCCCCCCCCCCCCCCCCCCCCCCCAAACAACCGGGTCATATGACCCCTTCACCAGGGTCACAACCTTGGTTGCTGACAACCAGGTCGTCACTGTTGAAAAAAAATTGTTTTAATTTTTTATTGTTATGTATATAATTGAGTTTAAATGATTTAGTGGTATTATTTTGTGGATGAGAGAGATGAGTTGTGGTCATGGGCGGATCTAAAACGATGTTGAGGGATAGATCCCCTTCAAAAATATATCAACCCAAAAATAATATAATAATTTTAAAAAAATTATATTAACTTCAAACTTGAAAGCTGGTGGAGAAGCATGGAGATGGAGCGATGCGTGCGTGTAGCAGTATGGAGGTGGAGAAGCATGGAGATGGAGATGGAGCGATGCGTCGCCGCCCGCCGGATCAAGGAGATCGCTACCTTGACGTCTGCACTGGCCCCGTCCGTTACTCTCCTGTGATCTATGTCTACAAGAGCAACGGAGATACCAACTTCTTTAACTTCGAGGGGCTCAAAGATGGACTTGCGAGGACTCTTGTTCCGTTCTACTCTTACGCCGGTCGCCTCGATTATGACCACGACCAACGCATTCAGATCGAGTGCACCGGTGAGGGTGTTCTCTTGGTTGAGGCTTCTTGTGATTCCAGTGTGGATGAGATGGGGGACTTTAGTCCGAGTCCTGAGCTTCGTAAACTCTTGCTTCCTCCTGTTTCTTCCCCTAATCCACCTTGTCCTCTGGTTATGATTCAGGTTTATTTATTTCTCTAGATACCTCTTACTTTATCTCTTTCATAGCACTTGCTGATGATAATTTGTAGTAATTATATATATATGGTTTAATTATGGTATTTGTTGAAAACATTAAAGATGGAGGAAAACCGAAGCAAGATAAATGTGTTTACCGTTGAAAACATTAAAGATGGAGGAAGAACCAAAGCTTGACGAATCAGGTCACCAAACCACCGATTGATATCCCCAAGTCACAAATAAATGTATACTAACGGCTAGATTACTACATATATATATACTCATGTATTCAAACAACAAAATATAGAAAATATATACATACTCTTTCTTTCTTGATTCCTCCGTCTTCTTCCAAACTGTAAATTTAACATGGTATCAGAGCAGGTCGATTGACTTGTGGGGGCCCACTCCAACCTATATTGTTCACGCGTAGACACGAAGAAAATTATCCCGGTCACGCGTGCGGGGGAGTGTTGAGAAAATAGTCTCATGTTGCTAAACACAAAAAATGTAAACATTATATAATAAAGTTGGATCCACTACCTTTCACCTAAGTGCTTAGGTTTTGTTGAGGTGGTGGACCAACCAAATTTAACATGGTGAGGAGAGAATGAAGACGAAGGAGGAAATGGTCACGGAGGAGGAGAAAATGGACACGGAGGAGAAGAAAATGAAGAAAGAGGAGAAGAACCTCCGAGAAGATCTACACGCCCATCTCGCCCTCCTATCAGGTTCAATCATCTCTTAGCCTCAGTTCTTCCCCAAATCCTCATCGGCCTCACCTCATCCAAGGGGGTTGAAGGTCGATTCCGCCCTCATCCAAACCCAAGAAGGGAAAATCACAAGAAAATTCCATCATGTCGAATGGCAATGGAAATCTACCAGACATGGCGAATCCCCACCGCCTGGTCACGACACCTTTAAACGGGACAAATTACTTGTCTTGGGCGCTTGCAGTCACCTTCTCCCTCAGTGGCAGGGGGAAACTGGGTTACGTCACCGGAAGGACTCCAAAACCAGAAGAAGGTGAAACAGAGAAGGTTCAAGATGAATGGCAAACATCAGATCATCAGGTGATGTCATGGCTCATCGCATCCATGCAAAATCACATCGCCGAGATCTTCATATACAAAGAAAGTGCGAAAGAGCTATGGGACTCAGTCAAAGATCACTACGGCAAAGCAGAAAACTTCGCACATATCTTCAAAATAAAACAGGAGATCGGGCAAACTCAACAACTCGGGGCTTCAGTCACTGAGTACCTCGGTACTCTCAGAAAAAGGTGGGACGAGCTAAAAATATACGAACCCCCAACCGCGGATCCAGAAATCATTCAAAAGCGACAAGAGCAAAATCAGATCTACCAGTTTCTGGTAGGATTGGATCCAAGCTACGAGACCATTCGGTCTCAAATACTTATGGCGTCTGATCTCCCAAGCCTAGCAAACATCACAAGCCTCGTTCAACGCGAGGAAACAAGAAGAAACACAATGAACAACCACAAAAAAAATCAAAACTCCGACAACCAAGCCCTCATCACCGGTCGGAACCTAGCTCAGGGAACAAAAAAGCGATTCGGAAACAAAAGCAACGAACACTGTGAAAACTGCAAGAAACCAGGACATAGCAAAAACTCGTGATGGTTTCTGTTCCCGCACCTCAGACCACAAAAAACTGAAAGAAATACAAAAGCAAATCTGGTGGAAGGCAACAACAACAACAACCTGCTCGGAGGCGGCATCGCCAACCTGCTCGGAGGAGGCAGCAGCGCCAACCTGCTCGGAGGCGCCGACAACACCTTCCGGAGCGGCAACCGACAAAGTGAATACGAAAGGTTACAAAACCCTACCGGTTATGTGGATAACACAGCATTATATATCAACCGCATATCCGGATCCGCAAACCCTACTCCGCGATTCCAAACGGAAAACGGGTCTACCGGTTCAGATGCTATCGGGTATGGGTCAAGTAACCCGGATCCGCCAAATCAGATCCACTTACAGAATCTGGTGAACCAGCTCAATGACTATTTCCAGAATACCCCTCCTGCAACAGGTAATTATGCAGGTATCACCAACCTTTCTAATTTTACTGCTTTCTCTGAATTAACATCCAAATCATAAAATAAACCTTGGATTATTGATACCGGAGCCACCGATCACATGACTGGTGATCCAACACTACTTAGCAATATGAAACAAAATCTTAGGTTATTAAATAACTTTGTAACTGTTGCTAATGGAAGTAAAGCCCAAATTAAAGGAATATGAATGACAAACTTAGTTAACAACACATCTGATGACGTTCTTTTTGTACCTAATCTTGATGCTAACCTTATATCAGTTGCCAAACTCACCAAAATCTTAATTGTAATGTTATATTTACTCCTAATGTTGTCATCTTTCAGGATCGTATCACCAGGAGGATGATTGGTAAGGGCATCCTCACGAACGGTCTCTACATTCTAGAAACAAACAAGAAAGTTCTACATACCCGTATGGTGGATAATCACATCCTTTGGCACAAAAGAATGGGTCATCCTTCATCAAATATATTACAATATTTATTCTCTGTTTTTAAAAATGAACTCTTATGCGATGTATGTCGTTTTGCTAAACAATCTAGGTTACCATTTCAAAATTCTAGCACCAAAACTCATTCTCCTTTCGAACCAATACCTTCTGATATTTGGGGACCAGCCCCCGTTGAGTCTTACAATGGTTTTCGATACTTTATTAGCTTTATTGATGATTTTTCTCGAGCCACATGGATTTATCTTTTAAAAAACAAATCAGACACCTACTCAGTTTTTTGCGAATTTCTTCGTTACATAGAAAATATGTTTGACGCAAAAATCCGTTTTTCAGATCTGATAATGGTCCTGAATACATGAGCAATTTGTTTCAAAATCTTTTACGACAAAAAGGTATTTTTCATCAAACCTCTTGTATTAATACACCCCAACAAAATGGGGTTTCAGACCGGAAAAACCGACATCTGTTAAATGTCACTCGCTCCCTCCTTTTTCAAAACAATGTCCCAAAAACGTTTTGGTCCGACGTGATTCTAACTGCTACCTATATTATCAATCGTCTTCCTAGTCCCACTACTAACTATAAGAAACCTTTAGAAATCCTATATAACAAAAAAATTACGATCGAACACCTCAGAATTTTTGGTTGTACTTGTTTTGTTCTCAAAAAACGAGAAAATAAATTTGATCAGAACTCCATCAAATGTATCTTCTTAGGGTATTCCTTTAGAAAAAAGGGGTACAAATGCTATAACCCAAACAATAAAAAAACATACGTCTCAAGAGATGTCACATTCTTCGAAACCATTCCTTTCTTTCACAAACCTGGGCAAGAAGAAAACACCTCCTCCATCCCAGTACCACACACTGATCTGCCTCCTACGACATCACCAACAATCGACGGAGGCGAAAATAGACACGGAGGAGAGAATGAAGACGACGGAGGAGAGAATGAAGACAACGGAGGAGAGAATGAAGACAGAGGAGGAAATGGTCACGGAGGAGGAGAAAATGGACACGGAGGAGAAGAAAATGAAGAAAGAGGAGAAGAACCTCCGAGAAGATCTACACGCTCATCTCGCCCTCCTATCAGGTTCAATGATTATTTTCTCTCACACACCAAATATCCTATCCAAAACTCCAAATATCCTATCTAAAACTTTCTATCATACCAGAAAATTTCTCAACAACACCAAGCCTTCCTAGGAAATTTAGACACAAACAAAGAACCTACACATTACCATGAGGCTATTAATGATCCGAAGTGGGTCAAAGCCATGAATGATGAACTACAAGCCCTAGAAGATAACCACACCTGGACACTTGTTCCACTCCAATCAGGTATCAAACCTGTTGGATGTAGATGGATCTACAAAATTAAATATCATAGCAATGGGCAAATAGAAAGATATAAAGCTCGTCTTGTGGCCAAAGGCTACACTCAGACCTATGGCCTTGACTATTTAGAAACATTCGCTCTTGTAGCCAAAATGAACATTGTTCGTGTTCTTCTTTCTATCGCTGTAAATCAAGGATGGAAATTATTTCAGATGGATGTCAAAAATGCATTCTTACAGGGAAATCTTGAAGAAGAAGTCTACATGACTCCTCCACCTGGAATCACCACGTGTCCCAACCAGGTATGCAAGCTTCATAAATCTATATATGGGCTAAAACAATCACCACGTGCCTGGTATGCTAAACTCAGTCTCTCTCTCTCCTTAGCTATGAATTTATTAAAAGCTCTGCTGATGCATCCATGTTTACGAAACATAGTCACAACACTACAATTATTGTTCTTATTTATGTCGATGACATCATTATAACTGGAAATAATAATCATCAAATAACATTAGTTAAAGAATACCTAAAATCAAAATTTGACATAAAAGATTTAGGATACTTAAAATATTTCTTAGGAATAGAGATTGCATACTCTAAGAAAAGGTTATTTCTCTCCCAACGAAAATATACCCTAGATCTACTTGAAGAAACTAGGATCAAAACCCTCAAAAACTCCTATAGAAATCAACAAAAAAATAGGACCAACTGATGGAAGCCCTCTTTCTGATATTGGTCAATTTCAAAGATTAGCAGGGAAACTTATTTACCTTACTGTTACCCGACCCGACATCACATATGTTGTAAGTCAAATAAGTCAATTTATGCACGCTCCTCACACCCACCACTTAGATTTAGTAAAAAAGATCCTATGTTATCTTAAGGGCACACCCGGATAAGGACTCTGGATGAGACCCAACAACTCTAACTCAATAAATGGATATTCTGATGCAGACTGGGCTGGAAGTCATGATCGAAGATCAACCTCTGGATTCTGCACATTCGTCGGAGGCAACTTAGTAACTTGGCGAAGCAAGAAACAAAATGTAGTTGCCAGATCTAGTGTTGAAGCAGAATACCGTGCAATGACCTCAACCACCAGCGAATTAATTTGGTTGAGTCAACTACTCAGAGATATGAAGATCACAACTCAGAAACCCATGAAGATGTTTTGTGACAATAATGTTGCACGACACATCGCTATGAATCCTGTCTTCCATAAAAGGACCAAACACATAGAAGTCGACTGTCACTTTATTCGAGAAAAAATACAATCAAAACAAATCGAGGTTCCCTACGTCCCAAGCAAAGATCAGTTAGCAGATATCTTCACCAAAGCTCTAGATCGCAAGACTTTCTCCAACATCATTCTCAAGTTAGGATCTATCAATCCATTTCAGACCCAACTTGAGGGGGCGTGTTGAAAACATTAAAGATGGAGGAAAACCGAAGCAAGATAAATGTGTTTACCGTTGAAAACATTAAAGATGGAGGAAGAACCAAAGTTTGACGAATCAGGTCACCAAACCACCGATTGATATCCCCAAGTCACAAATAAATGTATACTAACGGCTAGATTACTACATATATATACTCATGTATTCAAACAACAAAATCCAGAAAAATATACATACTATTTTCCTTCTTCATTCTTCCGTCTTCTTCCAAACTATAAATTTAACAGTATTTGTATACTATAGTATATATATAATGGAGAGACTGTGGATGGTTTTTATAAGATGGACTCAATTAAGAAAGCTCAATCGAATTGTTTTCTTGAATAAAAATATGTTGAAAATATTTGGGAATATACATATGTACCTTTGAAACAAATAAAAATTACATTTAATTTGGTGATCCTGTTACTGTGTACGTGTATTGGATGAGATCTTTGTGCTTGAAAATTTTGGCATTAACTGAAAAGTACAGCCAAAGTACTAGGTAGTTACATCGGTTAATTTGAAGAACAAAAAATATCTATCAACAATTGATTTTGAAACCATAAACAGAGGCAGTTGCATAGTTGGCTTGAAAGATTGAGAGAGAAAAAGGACACATGAAAAAATGGAGCCAACATTTCAGAAGGACAAAATAGGTATTCAATTGTGTGCACTGGAGGCTATACCTAAGCCTAAGGGTTATTGTGACGTTACGTTACGTTAATGTTGGATGCAGAGAAATTGAGAATAGAAAATTATGTTGGATGGAATTAATTTGTCGAAAAAGTGAAGAGTAGTGACAAAATAACTTATCGAAATTTAATGTTATGTCATTTCCTGTTGAATATTGTGGTGATGATGTAGATGACCATGACGATTAGATCATCAACGTTAATTTCCGGTGTACACACGTAGTTATGTTATTGTTATCTAAAATGTTTCTCTCTTTGGTTTAGCAATTGATCGATTCAAATTAAAGGCATTAAATTGTTTGCTATTTAATTATGAATGAAAATTTTAAATAATTTAAATGAAACAGTGGTCTGCAGGTTTAGGATGTCATATTGTAATGAATGAAGGAGAAATAGAAAGAAAAGAGTCAGTTTCATCTAATGCTAGATGTCCTTTTGTAAAAATTTCAATATATGGTTTTTATTATTATCGAGAACATAACAAATTAGGTATGGATTTGATTAATTGGTTAGATCTATTATTATTATTATTTGCGTGCTTCACTAAATATTGTGTCAGTACTCCTTTGCGCATGGAAATGCTCACAGCTGTTTGAAACAGCCATGCAACTGACATTTGGGTAAGGGGTTGGGTAAGATGAATAGATAGCATTGGACTGGGAGTACTTGGGCAGTTTTTAGTGTCCTTGTTAAATACTAAGCATCCATTATGTCAAAAAAATACGAAGCATCAAGTTAGAAAAGTAAATGGTGTTCAAATGAAGACCTTGAAATTTAGTAGTGTGTGGTTAAGGTGAAGGTGTGCGATCCTCGACCAAATTTTTGGTTTAAGAAACTAGCATGAGCTCTAATAATATCCCTAATTTTAATGTCCATAAAATATAGCAAAAGAGCAAAAATACAGTGTGGAAAGAAAATTCATAATTGGTAGCAGAGCCCACCGTACGAATTCCAGCCCACAAAGCCCAGCCTTACAACCACACCACATCATGCCCTACACGTGCATCCAACCCCACACCCCTCTCGTAATTTCCCCCAACCCCAGACCCAATTCGTTCCGAATCAGAACCGCACCAAACAGTGCCACGTGTCCAACCCCACGGACCCCACTCATCACCTTATATATAGTTATACCCCTCTCCGCTTGAAATAGAAACCAACGAGAAGCTCCGGCGAGAGAGAAGGGATTGTAGAGAGAGAGAGAGAGAGAGAGAGAGGAGGAGAATGTCGTGGCAAACTTATGTCGATGATCATCTGATGTGCGATGTGGAGGGGAGCACGCTCACGTCCTCCGCCATTCTTGGCCATGATGGTAGCGTCTGGGCTCAGAGCTCCTCTTTCCCTCAGGTCCTCCATCCGATCCGATCCGGTTCACGTTTACGTTCTTTTTCCCTCTTGTGATGGATTTCGTATTTTACTGTTTCTTGAAAATATGAAGAAATGCAAATTTCTGATTTCTATTTGATGTTGTGGTACGTGTATATATGGTAGTTTTATTTGGTTTTTGACGGATTTGATTCGAATAGAATGGTGGCTTCGTGAAGAAACCGTATAGATCTAAAGTGAGATGCGTATTAGATGTATAATTCAATAGATCGTATTCGTTCTTGCATTCGCATTTTTATGTCCTTTGCCATGATGGTTAGCTATGTTCTGTTCTTTTGATCTCTCTTCAATATGTTAAAGAATAATGTAGTTTTATTTAAATTGAAAGTGTCCCTCGTGTTGTCGTCTTAAAGTTTAGCGTCTAATTCTAAATCAATTTGTGATCAGCGAAAGAAAAAAAAGTACATCATGACACAGGAGAATGTCTTTAATTTTCCAATGTACAACTATTTTCTAACATATACGTACTGTGTTGATCTATGCATATTTGCTGGTGCGCATTTCCTTTGGTGTTCTGTTTTGTGGAATAGTCGTTTAAATACCAGCTAATAAAATAATATGTGTGCTTTGTTTTCACAGTTGCACCTTGTTATTTAATACTAAAATGCATCCGTTTATGTCTTAGAGTTTCATCGACTTGTTCTGGAATTTGTAAATTATATTAGCTGTGTAAGTCTATTCTAATGCTGTCTGGGATCAATTTAAATTTTAAAGAGCTGATTTTATGCAATTCTTTTACTTGATTATTTTTATATTGTATGGCATAATTTGTTTGCATACTGACGGAACAACTTTCTTCTCTTTGGTGCTAAATTACAGTTGAAGCCTGAGGAAATTACTGCAATTATGAACGATTTTGCGGAACCAGGGTCTCTTGCCCCCACAGGCTTATATCTTGGATCAACGAAATACATGGTGATCCAAGGAGAAGCAGGGGCTGTGATTCGTGGAAAGAAGGTGGTTTCGCTATTAAAATATCCAAGTAACATTATATTGTGACTCCAGCACCATATAAACATGCTGTGATTTCTGACTGTAATGTGTTTCCTAGTCTGTTTTACTTATATCCAAGTAACATTTATTGTTAAGAAGAGCATATGACTTGCCTAATCTGTTAATTGACCTTTGAAAACTACTCTATTAATTTATGCAAGTATGTCATAGTGATCACTTTTTTCTTCTTACAACCATGTCTTAGGCTCTTAAGCTGCTAATCTGGTTTTCAGGGCTCAGGTGGTGTGACTATTAAGAAAACCAATCAAGCTCTTATTGTTGGCATCTATAACGAACCAATGACTCCTGGGCAGTGCAACATGATCGTTGAAAGGATGGGTGACTACCTCATCGACCAGGGTCTGTAGATCAACTTGTGTTTGGTTCTTCCCTCATATTTTCCAGTGGATGCAGGATGTTTTTTGCTTTGTGATTTCCAAGAGAAAGTTCCTTGTCAGTCTTGTGGTTGTTGCATGTCTTGCCGAAAATAATCTTTTTTGGACAAGTTCTTATATAACGGATGTTTGTTGAGAGTGAAGTGTATTCATCATATTAAATTACGGTTTCAGTTAATGACTTGATGTTTTCACTTCTTCATCGATTGTGAACTTGTAACGCATCCGAAGTGAAACACACTTTTCGTAATATACTTCTTTTAGTATGAAATTGTTTATTGCCTTTTCTTTTCTTAACAGTTTGATCATATTGGTTAACGGTGATTATTCTTTTTGCTTTTAAGATTTATTCACGTGAAATTTGAAAACATGTATATCATAATGTATTTTCATAATCCTTCATTTCTGATTGACTGGGTACGTGAATTGTTAGAAAATAGTCTAATATAGGTTAAAATGAGAATTTCTTCTTGGGTTATAAGTTGTAAATATTTTCTACTTATCACTAATTTGTTTTGAGTTGGATGCCTATAAGTAGGGTTGTGCATCCGGTCTGGACCGGACCGGACCGGATGCCCACGGACCTAAGACTGGACCGGTCAAAAATCAAAATTTTTAAGTTAAAAAAAAAATTGGACCGGTCTGGACCGGACCGGAAAATTTAAAATTTGCCGGACCGAAACCCAGACCGGACCGGATTTTTTCAAAAATTTCCGGACCGAACCCGGACCGACCGGTCCGGTTGACCGGTTTGACCCGGTCAATGCACAACCCTACCTGTAAGTAATTCAATAGTCATTTTGAACGAAACGATTGATTAGACAAATGATAAACTTGGTGTTTATCAAAGTTGTTATGTTGTTTAACAGTGTCGGTGTCGTGAATTTTTTTAACAACAGAATTCAATACAATTCCTACTAAGTATGATTTTCGACGGGGTTAATCTTTTCTACACCTTTATTATCAACACAACGATTCTTGATTTAATTATCAAGACGGGTTGGAGAATTCTTAATTACACTCGAAGAAGTTACAAGGTCTATACAAGCGAACCAGCAGACCGTATCCAATTCTCTAAATTTGTATTTACCAACGAAAAATTGATTAAATTCCAAAATCAAAAGCTTAAAGTCATCATAATTTATGGCAAGTCTTTTAGACTAGCTCTCTTAAAATGGTGATTCCTAGCCAAACATTTCGTAATATATTTGTTTTTTCATAAAGCAGTACATAACTACATACTAGTATTTCTTGCACACTAAGCTTTTTCTTGTGTTTTGCAGTTGGGCCAAGGCCGATGATGCATAATAACGGAAGGCTGGAAGTCTCTTCAGCTTATAAATTATAATAATATTTCACGTTGCAAGAACGCTTAATTTATTAACCCTCAAAGACAAAAAGATGCTGCAAGAATGCTTAATTAATCAACCCTGTGTTCGTTTGTTTTAAGATTGAGCGTCATATTTATGCTCCATAGTAATGACATCAATGTTTTCCTTTCAAAGAACATGTGAATGAATGTAATTCTCTGAAATGTATACACCATGGTTTCTTTGTTGAATACTTGAATTACGGGGGAAAACTTTTCAAAATCAACAGGTCCAACCTTAATCACGTTGTCACAATTCATTGCGAATCATGTAGGCCATCAAATTGCAATTTATTTAACTTATTCTTTGCAAATCGATCCTGAGAACCCATGCACGTACGTCAAGCCGATAACACATGACAACCTCATGCATAATATATATTAATCCAGTGGTCATTAATGATTATTCATCCGAAATTTCATGTTTTTTTGTAATCTTTTGATTTCAGTCCTACGAAAAGTAGAGAAACTATAGCTCGAAGATCAAGTATATTGTTGTCACTTACACGAAAGGAGCCCAATTCCCTGTGGTGAGGCACACAATACACTCAAATCAGTTTTCTTCTTTTTCTTATATGCAGCTTGCCTTTTTCCATTTCATATGTTTCTTATTTACTTTTGTCTTGTCATCGACATGACTTAATAGAAAGTAAAGAAATCATAAGTTGTCAACATGAACGAGAAAAAATAATTATGCTTCTTATTTTGAGTTTTTGCTTATATGTTATTTCAAAACAATTAATTCCCCTTTATGTCATCACTACACTAGTATTTGTCGTAATGCTATTATGTTAAATCATTATTTATATTAATGTCATTTTAGTAGTAGATCCTACGCCAACTCAACTAGAGTGTGCACAATCCGGTCCAGACCTGAATTTGGACTTGAACTGGACCGGTGGATTCAAGTCTGGTACATGGTAATGCTTGATTTCGGGTTTCCAATCCGGTCTGGACAAAACCCAAAATATTCTAATCAGAACGAGTGATCTAATTTTTTAAAAATAAAAAATACTTTTCATAGGTGAGACACATGCTCCTAAACTTGGAATAAGCCCAGAATGAGGAACCTGAGTCTCACCCATAGATTTTTTATTTTATTTTAAAAAACCAACTCAACAAACTGGATTCGAATATTCCAGGTTTTGCCCGGACTGGACTAGAAACTCGGAATCAAGCATTTCATGGTTCAGAGACTGGATCTGAATCGACTTGTCCGGTCTGGACTGTCCATTCCGGCCAGTTCATGTCCAAATTCAAGTTCAGATCGGATTGTGCACACCTCCAGCTACATTGGAGTGAGACCTACTGTCAAAAAGATATTAATATAAATAACATTTTAACATCGTGACGTTACGAAAGAATAGGGCAGAGCAAAAATCGGGTTGACCAGGTTAACCCGACTGGACCAGTCCAGTCAGTCCGGGTTCGGTCCGGGTTTCGGTTTGACAAATTTTAGTATTTCGGGTTCGTTCCGGTCCATACCGGTCCAAATTTTTTTTTAATTCAAAAAATTCGGTTTTTGACCGGACCGGACCGGACCCCGGATAAAAATCCGGTCCGATCCGGTCCGGTCCGGACTGGATATACAGCCCTACGAAATAATATTGATTCAACGATGATGTAAATTAAAATTAATTGTTTTGAAAAAACAGCTAAACAAAAACACTTATTTTTTCAGTATCACGTTTCCCGTGTTCGAAAGTTCAAGTATCACGTTTCCCGTGTTCAAGGATATTTTATATCTTTGTTATTTGACCACAACAGTGAGTGTCAGCGGTCAATTGATTTATTTTGTTGTTGTATTTCCTAAATCACTGTTGTACATTTTCCTTTGCTCCTCTTCAATCTGGTTATTAGAGCATGTTGTACTTCGGTCAGTACCGGGTCATAAATGACCTCATCTCTTAACAGTGAAAATGTTCGGTCGTGAATGACCCGGTCGTTTGAACGACCGGGTCCACGACCCGGTCATCCATTATTTTATTATTTTTTGATTATTTTTTGTTTTGATTTTTGTTTTGATTTTTTTATTTTTTTGTTTGAGTTTTTTTATAATTTTTTTTATTTTCAAAAATTCGTTTTATAATTGTTTTGATTTTTTAGAAAAATTTTTAATTTTTTTTAAATATTTACCAAGATGGACCCCGAAATGATGTGGAGGAGAGAGATAGGTTGTTGTGGGTTGTGTTGGGTTGCGGTTAAGATGTGAATAATATAGGAAAGAGAAGAAAGTGATTTGAGGAAAGAGAAAGCTGATGTGGAAGAGAGAGAAAGCTGATTTTGAAGAGAGAGATAGCTGATGACCAGGTCGTCCAGGTCATGGTCAGTGATGTCTTAGGGATTTGAATTTTGTTTTACCTCGCCATTTCTACGTTGGTATTAGAACGTGTTTTGTTTCCATTTTACTTACATGCCCATCGTCCTAAAATAAATCGATAATATTGTTGTATTGGTAAACTCAATACGTTTGATTTAGGCTGACATGTAGAAGTAGCATAAACAGTTATTAATAGTGTTGGGAAACAAAGTATTCATGCTAAAACAACTTATTTAGCAAGTATAACCCATGATTAGATTCCAGAATTAGATGCTATTCCATTAACATATGCATCTAATTACCTAAAGTTTTTTTCAGCCAAATATTCGAACCTAATGCTCTGGTTGTTGGTTGATTTGTCCCATGTGATCGATGTGTAAAACTAAAAATATAGTTTGTTACTTTTTGTAATGAAAATCTATAAATCAGTCTTTTGTTTTCGTTTCAGTTTTGACTTTTAATTGTTATTGTTTTTTGTTCAAATTAAATTGTTTCGCAAAGAGGGACCACAAGTTCTGAGGTTGGTTTTCATCTTCACATTCTCACTAAATATCTTCAACATTTTTCAGTATGAATTTCCCTCTCTAAATCCATTTTTTTGTTGCTAATTGGACAACCCTCTGTTCAGTTTTGACCTTTATGCCCTACGATACTCCATTTTAACTAGGTTTCAAGTTTCACGTACATAGTTTGGCTTTTTTAATTCAATTTCCATCATTTATATTTTACTTTTCTTTTCTAAAACCAATTTTGATTTGGTTTTTTGCAATGCCATATGATAACTATGAACTTGAATGTAATTTTTGTAGAATTCAGCGGCTCAAGAGCCATGAAAACTATTGGTTGCATCCAAACAGAAATATGTAAAGTTTGGTTAGCTTGGTAGGTAGGTTTTTCCAGACACATAATCACACTAAACAAAACAAAAAAAAACTTCTGAGATTTTCACAACTTTGGTTTAAATTCACCATTGTCATGGTCGTAATTTATCATGACATCCCTATGATTTTTCCAAAGTAAACGTCATGTTCTCATTCATCATTCACATATGGCCTATCGTTCAACATTATTATGTTGAAATAATTACAATTTTTATTCTTAATTTAAAGTTGAATTACATTGGCATTAATTATCCGTCTATTTTTATGCACATGGACCATCTTAGATGAAATGACGAATGACAAAATAATATTTACCACGAAGTGACGTATCTTAATGTTTAACTTGCCTTTTCAATTAGTGTTCGGCGTAGATTCATAATTGTACTCTTTCCTCTGCTTTTATAGATTGTTACTATCATATTTGTACTATCCTGAGATAAATTGGGTATGCATAGGATGTTGATGTATAGACTGATGATAGTTTGTACTGGCTAATGCATGGACGCTTGACTCATTAGTCTCATTTAGAATGCCAAATTATATCACTGAATAACATAATGAAGCTTCCTCTCGAAATAAAATTCGTTGCAGAAAGTGTATTGTTATTATGTCAATTAGTGTCATCGTACTTTATACCACCAAAAACTAGCCCTTCAACTGTGCCAGCTCTTTCGCCAATTAAAAAACTGAAATAAGGCTGGCAATTCATTCAATTTTTTGCCTTTGAAATTTATTTTTGATTAAAACGTGTCATGTGTCTTATTTCGGTCCTCGAATACACATTTTGAATTTTAAACAAATTCTGGCCTTAGGGAAGGAAGATGTAGTTGGGTTGCGTTCAGGTGACCCATTTTGTGATGTTAATGAGGTCCTAAGGATGATTACAAAATGTAGGGAAGAAATGTATGTACTAATGCTTAACACTAGGCCTAGTCTCCTTAGGTTGGTATAGAATTGGATTATGATTGTGGTGAGTTAGGTCGTGCTGTTTCATTTACTGTTTGACGTCAGTTTACGATTGCTTTTTCCTCTGAGTTTTATAAATCTCTGCTATTATTTTTCGCTAGATACTATGTAATTTACATGCTTCTAGAAAATTTTACGTCCTTGATAGTTCAAAATCCTGTAGAGCAAGAATTAGACTGTCATTCAACAACCTGGCGGGCTGGAGGGATTAATTCACAGCCGCATGAACAGTAGAGCACAAGAACTAGAACACTCAGGCAGCCTATAATAGTATCATATGCATCTTCATCAAGAAGAGAAAGCAGAATTATATCCTTTTGTTGTTTAAGGGCAAAAATGCAAGACGCTTCCCCCATTAATGCTGCAATGTTAGCATATGATGATCTTATAGAGGAGACAAGCTAGATGGACTTTGCATGCCAATAAAAGGATAATAGGAAGCTCACACGGCTAACTTTGCGGGACAAACCTCAATGAAATCGACATGTTTCAACTTCCACCTCGAATTCACTATGGCATCAAGCCGTCAACATCTTTGGTTGCCATGCGATTAAGAAATAAAAAGATTGCTAATAATGGAATTACGGACACATGTATTACATTTGTAGTTACCATGATTGCATACCTTCCATCATGGATGTATTACTAACTAGCTTCTGACTTGTGTGCGGAATTTGCTGTCGTATATTCTGTTAAGTGCTTTGAATTAATAATTATGTGCTTTAGATTTTGTACTCAATAGGATTGTTCGTCGTCTCTTGTTAAAAACAAACTTACCGTTGTGGTTGCCTCATCCAAGGTGACGATTCAGGAGATCAGACGAATGGAGTATTCAAGACAATAAATGCAACAACGGCTCCAAATCCTCTTGTATAAATTCAACAATCAAACTCATGTAATAGATACAACAAAATCAAATAACATTCTTCTTCTTCTTCTTCTTCCAAATCCATACTCGCATCATTTTTAGCATGGTATCAGAGCGTATGATCCATACGTAGTCTCAGTTTTCCCCAAAATCATCATCGATCTCACCTCATTCAAGGGGGTTGAAGGTCGAACACCCCTCATCCAAACCCAAGAAGAAGAAAAACCAAAACAGACATGTCGGACGGCAATAGGAATCCACCGGAGATGGCGAATCCCCATCGCCTCGTCACGACGGCCCTAAACGGGGCCAACTACTTATCCTGGGCGCGCGCGGTCACGCTCTCCCTCAGTGGCAGGGGGAAGCTTGGCCACGTCACTGGGAAAACTCCAAAACCAGAAGAAAATGCATCGGAGAAACTTCAAGATGAATGGCAAACCTCGGATCATCAAGTGATGTCATGGCTTATCGCATCCATGCAAAATCACATCGCCGAGATCTTCATATACAAAGAAAGCGCAAAGGAGCTGTGGGACTCAGTCCGAGACCACTACGGCAAAGCCGAAAACTTCGCACATATCTTCAAGATAAAACAGGAGATAGCGCAAACTCAACAACACGGGACTTCAGTCACTGAGTACCTCGGTACTCTCAGAAGAAAATGGGACGAGCTAAGGATATACGAACCCCCAACCTCTGACCCAGAAATCATTCAGAAAAGACAAGAGCAAAATCAGATCTACCAGTTTCTGGTAGGGCTAGATCCGAGCTACGAAACCATACGGTCTCAAATACTTATGGCTTCAGATCTTCCAACACTCGCAAACATCACAAGTCTTGTTCAGCGCGAGGAAACAAGAAGAAATACAATGAACAACCACAAAAATCAGAACACCGACAACCAAGCCTTCATCGCCGGTCGGAACCAAGCTCAGGGAACGAAAAAGAGGTTCGGAAACAAAAGCAACGAACACTGTGAAAACTGCAAGAAACCAGGACACAACAAAAACTCGTGCTGGTTTCTATTCCCGCACCTCAGACCACAAAAAAACACAAAAGCAAATCTGGTGGAAGGCAACTTCAGCAACAACAACGGCCTGCTCGGAGGAGGCGGCGGCGCCAACCTGCTCGGAGGAGGCGGCAACGCCAACCTGGTCGGAGGAGGCACCGACAACACCTTCCTGAGCGGCAGCCGACCAAAGGAAAACGAAAAGTCGCAAAACCCTACCGGTTATGCGGATAATGGAGCGTTTTATATCGATCGCCGATCCGGATCCTCCAACCCGACTCCGCGGATCCGATCCGACAACACGTCCACCGGGTCAGACGCTATCGGGTATGGGTCGGGTTACCCGGATCCATCAAACCCTGTCCACTTAAGAAATCTGGTGGGACAGCTCAACGAGTTTTTGCAACAAAACCCTTCTGCAACAGGTAATTGCACAGGTATCAACAACTTTCTGGATTTTACTGCTTTCTCTGGAATGGTAACCAAATTTCGTAGTAAATCCTGGATTATCGATACCGGAGCCACCGATCATATGACCGGAGATCCAACACTACTTAGTAGTATAAAACAAAATTTAAATTTAGTAAATAATTCTGTAACAGTTGCAAATGGAAGTAAAATACAAATTAAAGGAATAGGAAAAACAAACCTAATTAACAACACATGTGATAATATTTTATATGTTCCTAAACTCGATGCTAATTTGATATCGGTGGCCAAACTCACCAGCAACCTCAATTGCAATGTTATTTTTCCCCCTAATGATGTTATTTTTCAGGATCGTATCTCAGGGAGGACGATTGGTAAAGGCATTCTCATGAATGGTCTATATGTTCTGGAAACCAGCGAGAAAGCAAACCATACCCAAACCATAAACGAACAAAATCTCTGGCACAAAAGAATGGGTCACCCGTCATCAAGTGTGTTGAAATATTTGTTTCCGTCTTTTAAAAATGAATTATTATGCGATATTTGTCGTTTTGCTAAACAAACGCGATTACCTTTTCAAAACTCTAGCACAAAAACTTATATGCCTTTTGAATTAATACACTCTGATATTTGGGGACCTGCCCCCGTTGAATCATATAATGGTTTTCGATATTTTATTAGTTTCATTGACGATTTTTCTCGTGTCACTTGGATTTACCTATTAAAAAACAAATCCGACACTTACTCAGTTTTTTGTGAATTTCTTCGTTTTGTTGAAAATATGTTTGATGCAAAGATTCGTATCGTTCGATCTGATAATGGCTCTGAATATATGAGTAATTTATTTCAAAAACTTTTAAAAGAAAAGGGTATTTTTCATCAAACCTCGTGTATAAACACACCTCAACAAAATGGGATTTCAGAACGGAAAAATCGACATCTGTTAAACGTCACTCGTTCCCTTCTTTTTCAAAATAATGTCCCCAAGTTGTTTTGGTCTGATGCAGTCCTCACTGCTACTTACATTATCAATCGACTTCCCAGCCCTATAATTGAAAATAAAAAACCATTAGAAATCTTGTATAATAAAGAAATTAACATAGATCATTTTAGAATCTTTGGTTGCACATGTTTTGTTCACAAGAAACGTGAAGATAAACTTGATCACACCTCGATCAAATGTATCTTTTTAGGATATTCTTTTCGAAAAAAAAGGGTACAAGTGCTACGATCCAGAAACGAAAAAAACATACACCTCTAGAGATGTCTCTTTCTTCGAAACTGAACCCTTCTTCAAAACCTCCACAACTGAAGACGCTTCCGCTATACCAGTACCTATAAACACACCTTCAGCAATTCTAGGAGGAGAAGACGAAGAACGAGGAGGAGAAGACGAAGGAGAAAACGAAGAAGGAAGAAGAGGAGGAGGAGAAGACGAAGACCAAAGGGAAACAGAGGCCCCCAGAAGATCTTCTCGTCCGACTCGTCCTCCACATAGGTTTAACGATTATTTCCTCTCACACACCACTTATCCTATTCAAAACCACTTATCCTACCATCACATCTCACAAAAACATCAAGCCTTCCTAGGGACACTAGACACAAATAAAGAACCAACCACCTATCATGATGCCACAAGTAACCCAAATTGGGTCAAAGCCATGAAAGAAGAAATACAGGCCCTAGAAAATAACCAAACCTGGACCCTTGTCCCACTCCAACCTGGCATTAAACCTGTAGGATCCAGATGGATTTACAAAATCAAGTATCATAGTAATGGGAAAATAGAAAGATATAAGGCCAGACTTGTTGCCAAAGGGTACACCCAGACCTATGGCCTCGACTATCTCGAAACATTTGCTCCCGTTGCCAAAATGAATACTGTCCGGGTCCTTCTATCTGTCGCTGTTAATCATGGATGGAATCTATTCCAAATGGATGTCAAAAATGCATTCTTACAGGGAAACCTCGAAGAAGAAGTCTATATGATTCCACCGCCTGGGTACACCACTCATCCCAACCAGGTATGCAAGCTTCATAAGTCAATATATGGACTAAAACAATCGCCTCGTGCCTGGTATGCCAAACTCAGTCACTCTCTTCTTAGGTATGGTTTTATTAAAAGCTCTGCTGATGCCTCCATGTTTACAAAACATGATCATAAAAACACTACCATTATTCTCATTTATGTCGATGATATTATAATAACCGGTAATAATAATCAACAAATAAGTTTAGTCAAGGACTACCTAAAATCTAAATTTGATATAAAAGACTTAGGAATTATGAAATATTTCTTAGGTATAGAAATTGCTCATTCCAAGAAAGGGTTATTCCTTTCACAACGTAAATACACCCTAGACCTCCTTAAGGAAACCGGGAAAATAGGATCAAAACCTACCACCACACCAATAGAAACTAATAGGAAGATAGGACCCACAGATGGCACGCCATTAACCAATATTGGACAATTCCAAAGATTGGTAGGAAAACTAATCTACCTTACAGTTACTCGACCAGATATCACCTACGCTGTAAGTCTTATAAGTCAGTTTATGCATGCTCCCCACACACATCACTTAGACTTGGTTAACAGAATCTTATGTTACCTAAAAGGCACACCCGGGCAAGGACTTTGGATGAAACCTAACAAGTCTAATTCAATTGTTGGTTATTCTGATGCAGATTGGGCTGGAAGTCACGATCGGAAATCTACCACTGGCTTCTGCACATTTGTTGGAGGAAACCTTGTTACCTGGCGATCTAAGAAGCAAAATGTCGTTGCTCGCTCCAGTGCAGAAGCAGAATATCGTGGAATGGCATCCACTACCAGCGAATTAATCTGGCTCAGTCAGCTTCTCAAAGACATGAATATCACAACCCAAGGCCCGATGAAAATGTTTTGTGACAATAACGCAGCTCGTCACATCGCAACAAACCCTGTCTTTCATGAAAGAACTAAACATATCGAAGTTGATTGCCACTTCATCCGAGAAAAGATTCAGTCAAAAGAAATAGAGGTTCCCTACGTCTCAAGCAAAGAACAGCTGGCAGACATCTTTACCAAAGCTCTGGATCACAAGACATTCTCCAATCTTCTTTTCAAGATGGGATCCATCAATCCTTTTCAGACCCATCTTGAGGGGGCGTGTTAAAAACAAACTTACCGTTGTGGTTGCCTCATCCAAGGTGACGATTCAGGAGATCAGACGAATGGAGTATTCAAGACAATAAATGCAACAACGGCTCCAAATCCTCTTGTATAAATTCAACAATCAAACTCATGTAATAGATACAACAAAATCAAATAACATTCTTCTTCTTCTTCTTCTTCCAAATCCATACTCGCATCATTTTTAGCATCTCTATTTTACATGGATTTATATTTGTTTGTTTTTAATTGGTTTATATGTTGACGTCCACCATGTATGTTTCAGTGGCGATGCAAATTACTTTTTGTCAATGGGGTATGACTTTTTAGATCTGAATTGTTATTCTTAAATTCCCGTACAGATTACCATTTTCCCTTCTACCATTTTTACTTAAATAACTCTTCATTTCACTCTTATAACAAAATTTTCTCTTCATATTACTCTTCTATTCACCAGATATAATGTCTCGGAGGCCAGGAAAAGAACCAGCGGACACCCCAGACTACTCACATCTGGAGACGCCCGACCCAACGAGAAGGCGACCGCGGGAACTGCCTCTCCCTTGAACATTGGACTAGACGTCTGCGGGAGACGCTTCCCATGTATGGCAGGCATCTCCGGTAGACGCCTCCCACGTACGGCAGACGTCTCCCGTAGACGCCCCGATTTTTTTTTGAATTTATTTAAATTGATTATAAATTGTGATAAATTTAAAATAAATTGAATATTATGTTAATAATGAGTTAAATTAGTTTAGTAAATCCTTTATTGATTATAAATTGTGATAATTAATAAATAAATTGATTATTAAGTTAATAATTAGTTTTAGTAATGAATTATTGATTAAAAGTTGTGATAATCACTAAATAAATTGATTATTATGTTAGTAATTAGTTGTGTACGATTTTAGTAAAGGATTATTGATTAACTATGATAATTGCTAAATAAATCGATTATTAAGTTAATAATTAGTTTAATTATTTTAATAAATCCATTAATAAAATTTTATTTTTAAAATTGAATTAATAGTCATCGGGTTACCGTGGAGGAAAAGGGAAATCAATTTCCTTACGCGCGGTACGTAGTGTAGCAGACGAGTCAGGTCCTCGTCATCCACGTACACGTGGTATTTCTGCTTCAGTTAGGAGAGAGAGATCTGTTACGTCGTCGTCAGACAGCTGAGGATTCTTTCGACGACAAGGATGATTCAGATGAGTTGAGGAGTCACGACGAGAGTGACGATGGGGGTCGGTATGACTTGGGGTCACAGGAGGAGGCGATACATCAGTCCAGTCGAGGACGGGGGCGACATTGTGGTCCTTCGGCTGAGTGGGTCATTAGGAAGGATCGAGGTGGCCGGTTTGTGACCGGTGATTCGAGTTCGCACACTGCAGACGCCCGAGCTCAGAAGAAGAAGAGGGGTGAGGACGACTCTTGGATCGTCACGGATATTATGCCTGGTGGTCCTGTAGATGGCAGCGTTATTCCGAGTTTCGGAGGCCACATCGCCAGACGCATCTGGGACGACGAGGATCAGAAGGTTTTGAAGTGTCATAATCAGCACAGAGCCTGTACGACATTGCAGGCATGGCGTTCAGTGATCACTGATGATATGACGGCGACCGTGGTTGACAGTGGATTTGGTCACTTGCCGTACATCATGTTTTCCTGCATCGACATGCCGTTGATTTCGGCTTTCGTGGAGCGGTGGCCGCCTGACACCAACACTTTCCACTTGCCGTTCGGAGAGATGAAGATTATGTTGCATGACGTCTTTCAGATTCTGCACATTCCTGTTGAGGGTTCTATGGTCAGTGCGCAAACGCCGACATCTGAGCTGAAGTTATATGTATCTGAGTTACTGGGTGTCAGCCTGGAGGGTCTTGGGCGGGATAGCTCATTTTAGAGTGGCGGTGGTGTTAGTATCGATGTTGTGGACGAGTGTTGCAGACGAGGGTGACCACCACGGACTGAGGATACGTACATGACTGCTTACCTCTTTTTACTACTAGGCTGCGTCTTGTTTGTCGACAAGAGCGGTTCCAGAGTCAGATCACACGACCTACTATAGGCGAGGGACCCAGATACCATTGGTCAATACTCATGGGGGTCGACGACGTTGGCATATCTGTATCGCCAGCTGGGTATATCTAGTCGTGCTGATTGTTCTGGGATTACTGGTTGTCTTACACTGCTGCAGGTTTGGATCTATGAGTATTTTCCTGCTTTCCGACCACATCGGGAGCGGAAGATTATTGAGCGTGGTCATCCTCGTACGCGTAAGTGGGCTGTCCGGGCCAAGGATAAAAGCGAGGGTCGACTTCTTTTTATTCGTAGACGGCTAGATCAGATTAGTGTTTGTCCATGCCGAATACGTGGTATGATTAGTTATACACGTCTTTGTTGATATGTCAGGTGCATAGTAAATGAGCAGACTCAGGGAAAAGCTCTGCCACAGGTCGCATCAGACCCATATCTCGGTCCATTATTATTGCAGTTGGGCTAACAATATCCAATAACAGATCTCGCAACCTCTCCAACACCCACCGATAACTAGACTCGGTCTCATCCTGCAAAATCACATATCCGACGAGGAAATTCATGTTTGTTGGAGTAACCCCAACCATCTCAAACAAATGCATATTGTACTTGTTCGTCTTATATGTCGAATCCATGCAGATTAAGAATGAGTGTGTACGCAACAACCGAACTGAAGTCGGATGTGCCAAAAATGCGTGAGTGAGGACATTAGTTTCTTCATCTGCCACAATCCAATGAAAATACTTATGTTGCACTGCCTCCCTGAGAAACTGCTGCGTAGAATTCTTGTCTTCAGATTTTGTCCTCCTCATGTACTCTCTGAAGTTATAAATGTGTCTTTGATTGTGATTATCGTCCGAGAATTTCTCCTTTACTGCCAACAAAATGTTACGTGGTCTTGTTTGTGCCTCTGTCATATCACGAACAATTTGCTTTGCCCCAGCACTAAGTCCACTGACATGTCAGTGGCCCTCTGAATAAACTTCAAGTGCGTGGTTGTGCTGCTCATAGATGCTACTAGAAACAATGACTCATCCATCACGATCCCGTCGCTCCACCACTTTTACCAAAAACTGACAACCGCAACATTTTCTTTTTGTATTCTTTCGTAGTGCAATACTCGTATCACGAGAACTCATCTCAGGTAACAATCCATCCGGTTATATGCTTTTAGTTTGTATAATGATATAACCAAAAAAAATCTGGCTCCTATTGCAACTTGTTTCGCCCATTTACAAGTTTCCTCGATTGTTGTAAATATTTATTTACTGTCAAAAAACTCACTGTAATCTATTCCATCACCACCGAAAATTTGCAACGGAACCTGAAAAATTTAATTAAATAGAAAATTAAAAAAAACGGACGTCTGGCTAAGCCGCCTCCACCTAGGTGGAGGCGTCTGGCTAACACGTCTCCACATAGGTGGAGGCGTGTTAGCCAGACGCCCGAGTCGGGAAAAAATTCCACCCCCGTTACCTCGACGGATTCAGGTGCTTCGCGAGACATTTTCGTGGTGTTGGTACTACGAATGTGAGTAAAACTGAGTCAAACACCTTGTTTAAAGACACGGGACGAAACAAGTATTAATTGATTTGTTAAGGGCAAAAAAGTCATTTTTGGGCGATTTAAGTAGTTTTCCGGCGACGAATATTAGCCCCCTTTTAGATTGATCATTACTACATTTGCAAAATATAAGTTATATATATATATATATTTGATATGTATATATATATGTCAAGATCTAATGAGCTCATGACTCATCTTATTTGTTTAAACTCCTTGTAATCTCACAATTAGATTTAATTACGGTTATTGTACAGTTCCTATCCACCGTTAGATTATTTTATTAGCATAATCTTCATAGTCTTAATCCACCTTACAATCTAAGATAATTGATGGATATTGTATGGGCTTAGAATAGTTAGATTAAGTTTCGAACTTACTGAATAATTATATATATAGGGTCAAGCTCTAGTGAATCAAGTGTTCATCTGATTTAGTTTAAGCCCCCTTACAATCTCACCATTGGAGTCGGCTAGCAACGTCGCGCTAGCACGCTCTGGAGTTGCTGCTCTTCAACCACGCCATAGTGACCTCCGTCGCGTGTAGGCATTAGCCTAAGCAAGCCAGGCTTTCGCTAAGTCACTCGCTTCGGCCACTTACGGAAGGCTGCGCCCGTCAATGGAGCGTGGCATCAGCAAGCAACTCAAAGTCAAAAAGTAATAAGAGAACAAGCAACTCCAGAGTGCGCTAGCGCTATGCGACCTTGACTTAACTCGTTTCCTTGTTTCAACCACGCATTCCAATTGGCAAAGCAGTTGGTCAGTAGCCTTGAAAGTTGCTCGCAGATCTGCCTGCACAGATTGATTCCGTGTTAGCTTTGCGATCTTCTCACCTCTCGCTCGAGCCGCTATTGCTTCCTCGATAGCACAGGTTTACTCCTGGGAGACTCTTCATGAAGGCTAGGCTGGAAAGTTGATTGGCAACATGTCGGCACGAAGTACTTCATCATGCTCAAACATGAACCGATCGTTATCTCTACACTCATTTCTGTTGCCACTTATGATGGAAAAACCAGCAAGCTGCTTCCTCTGTCGTCCACTGTCGCCATAGCGCGCCCTGATGACTTATACAATCTTATTTACGGTTAATCTCACCTTTCATTAGCATAACCATTTTCTCTTAATTTGCCTTACAATTTGAAATGAGTGGTAGATATTGTGGGACTTAAGTTAGAAAAATTAAGCTCTATGCTCACTAGAAAATTCATGTATATAAATACATACATACATACATACATAGATATATATATATATATATATATATATATATATATAGATAGATTTATATATACACACACAGGGAAATATACATCTCTTCTCTCTCAGCACCTGAACAGTTAGGAATGAGAACAATGTGTTGGATTATTAAATTTTGGCTAGGCCCATGAACAACTTAATTGAGCAAATCCAATGTTGAGAAGTGAGAGAGTGAAAGTAGGGGGGGGGGGGGGGGGGGGGGGTAGACCCATGTACACTTGCACACATGGTGATCATGGACCCGTGTTTGTGGGGGTTAAGGAGTCTTATTTTTGTGCATAGACTACTATAAAAGGTCGTGCACTCTACCCAGAAAATATACAAAAATAATACACATCTTTTATTTCTCTCTCTCAACGAAAAATCGCTCCGGCGATTTTTTTCTCCACGAATTCCAACGTTCTTCGGCGGTCGATTCTTGTGAGGTTTTGATTTGCTTTCGAGGTTCGTCGACTCCGGTGTGCACCCGCTCAACGAAGGAACCATTCTATCATGGGAGAAAAGTGTCAGACCCATCGTACTGGTACGTTTGAGCGATATTTTCTCTGAGGCAAGTCGGAATTCGATTACTCGGTTTGTAAGGTGTTTTTTGATCATTACTCTTTGTTGTTTGTTGTTCGAACATGAATTTGTACGTTGACTTAATATGAATTTTACTTTAATATTTATTCGACGTCTGTAACTTATTGTATTACATGATTATATTTGTAATTGCACCAAGACAACGTGTTCCTTAGGATGTAAACCCTTTACGTTACAGCAAAGAGGCAATCATTATTGGAGATGCATGTGGTGCAACACCAACCTCATTAAGCCCGCGACCTTAGGTTCTCAACTATAGTCTAATTAATTAATGATGTCAACGACAATTGATCCTCCTCTCTGTTGGTTGGATGTTTGCCACTGGACATGCAGAGCACATGATGCCATTGCATGCTTAAACCGTTTAAGCACTAATCAGACCTGACATGTGTGGTTACGAAAAGACTCATGCTTTGCTAGCTCTAATAACTATTATTTCCCCACTGACTGTTTTATTAGAGTGCTGATGAAGCATCAACCACCATGGCCAGGTGGCCTGAGGGAACATGTTCAGTCGGATGTTGTTAGGATGTGATTTTGATAGAGGCATCAAAATGTTTTGCCTTTATTTTGTAATTTTTTAAAATTACTTATAATATCAACAATACCTTCTAATTTGACTCACATTTTCAATTGGGTAGTTTTTTCGATCATTGCAACTTCAGTTTCTATTTAAAATAGAAACACTTCACGTGGAATTGACTCATTAGAAGCTTCAAATATTTATTTTCGCATCACAATGTCATGAGAGGACTGTTTTGAATTAAATTGACAAAAATGTGAAGTTGGTAATAACTTGCCAATATTGCAAAAGGTCACGAGGATAACGGCTCACTTTCAAATGATATATGAGGTTGCAAAGTACAGTAACGCCAAAAGTAAAAATAGACAAGCTACAGTTAACCAAAATTTCAAAGATGGTTAGATATGTCATAACTAAATTAATCCTACAATCATATTGAATTGGTCTATTTTTACGAATTCCAGATCCGAGACATATTCCCAACAAACATGATATCTGGTTTGGTTACTTCAAGTTGAGAATTGAAAAGCTGTCAGAAAGATTGATATGGTCTCTTACTTAGTCATACGCAAGCATAAATTCTCCAACAATATCTCACATGCAGCTACGTACACCCATGTATACATGCAGAAGATAGAACGTGTGGGTTTTGTGTTCAACAACTGGAGGGCCCAAATGTCTTTGAAGGAAAAAGGTAGATGCGGTTGATGATGATGGTGACCGGTGGTGATGATTTGCTCCAATTAAGAAGCAGCAGTGGTAGGAAGTTGGAACTGGTGTCTGCAGCTGGCCTGGCATGGATCACTACCGCTGCAGCTGTGCTGGAGCAATGGAAGATCGGAAATCGACTGTTCTTTTAACATGTTGCTCAACTGTTATGTTATTACAGTTAGTTGTGAGCCCATCTTGGAGTTTCATGGTTGGCATGGTAAGGGTGAGTCCCCCGCAGCCAGGTCAGCGACCACATTAGCATTATTGTTAGACCATCACTAACCATCAGGGCTGTCTTGGAAATTTTTGAGGCCCTGTGCGAAAATCAACAACGAGACTTCTAAATTTGAAAAAAAAATATCCTCCTAGTTTAAATAATAAAAAATTTAGTAACTTAATGCAATATTAATTGAATTTTTTTGTCATCTTAGCAATATTTGAGACAAATTTATCAATGTTTAAGTGTTATTTATGTGTTAACACTAATTTTTTTTGCAACCCAATAAGGTCATGTACATTTTTTATTTTTTTTGAGGCCCCCTCAAAGTGAGGCCCGGAATGAGGCCCGGAGCAGGAGCTCACCCTGCTCCTGCTATTGGGCCGGGCCTGCTAACCATGACCTGGACGACCTGGTCATCAACCTTCTCTCTCTTCAAAATCAGTTTTCTCTCTCTTCCACATCAGTTTTCTCTTTCCTCAACCCACATTCTTCTCTTTCCTACACTATTCACCTCTTAACCACAACCCAACACAACCCACAACAACTTATCTCTCTCCTCCACATCATTTCGGGGTCCATCTTGGTAAAAATTTAAAAAAAAATTCTAAAAAATCAAAACAATTATAAAACGTATTTTCAAAAATAAAAATAAAAAAAAAACTCAAACAAAAAATTAAAAAAAATCAAAACAAAACAAAACAAAATCAAAAATCAAAAAATAATAAAATAATGGACGACCGACCCGGTCATCCACGACCTCTTCACGACCGCTCCATTCACCCGTTAACAAAAAAAAAGTCACGGTCATTAATGACCGAACTCTTACGACCGCAAATTTACAAGCGATAAGGGATGCTCTTAGGGGTGGAGGGTTTTCCGGTAGAAAAGAATAATTTTATTTGATTTCAAGCAAATTGTGGTTCCCAAATTTTAGGAGTTTTCTTTCAAAAAAAGACATGACTGTTAATATTCTGTCTATATTCAGTTTAGAATGGACACGGTTCTGGACACGATTATCCAAATTTTGTCCAGACTCAGTCTAGAATGGGGTATGGTCTAGACATGATTGTCCAAGTTCTTTCCAAACTCAGTCCAGAATAAACACAATTTTGGACACGATTGTCTAATTTGTTCGGAATGTGTCAAGACTCAATCCATAATTGTCACGGTTTTGTCAAGACTTGTTTAGAATGTTAACAATCGTGTCCAGAATATGAACAATCATGTTCAGAATGTGAAAGGAAAACTCAAATTTTTTGAGAATCACAATTTACTTGAAAACAAATAAAATCATCATTTATCTGGAACCCCCGTCCCTTAGCAATGGTGGTAACGTGGTTAACCTGGTTGCATCCAATAATTGTTTTCCGGGTAAGAATACAAGATGATTGTTTTTAGTTAAGATTATATATGGATGCTAAGTTATGTCTTATTCTAACCGAACTAATATATATTATACTATACCATTGAAGCCATCAAATATGATCAGCTCCATTGGAGATAGACATTATATGTTTCTTTTGCATCCTTGTAGAGGTCCACTTCAACCTTCTCATCAACAAGGATCCTTGGAGCACCCACTGCCGGGGCAAGAAAAAAAGCTATTTCCCCCCACTTATTGGGAGCGCGGGAACGGGTGGGGCGCACCCTGCGTCCCGCTGCGTGGGTTGCGCCCCATGGTTTAATTTTTCTTTTAATTTTAATTTTAGTTAAAATCATTAAAAAAAATTAAATATGTTTTTTATTTTATTCTATTTTTCCAAAAAATATATTATTTTTTGCTTTATCAAGGATCGGCCCCTAAACAATTCTAACGATGAACATGTCTCAGGCTATTGACCGGGTTTATATATATATATATATATATATATATATTTGAAAATTTAAATTATTTTTAAAAATTATTTGTAACATTTTTTTAATTAAGTAATTGCAAAACTAATTAGTAATATGGTTTGTGGATTATTGTGAAAGAATAAAAAAATATAAAAAGAAATGATGTGGATGAAAGAAAGAAAGTTGAGAAATGAGATATGGTAGTGTAAGTTTTTTGAAAATAAGTGGATAAAATTGTGGATTAATTGACGCAATGACTTGACGAAGAGAGAGAGAGAGAGTGATTTTGGGAGAACTTGGGGGCACGGTAGCGGATGTCTTTAATGCGAGCATCCAAAAGCTACAAGTTAATTATTAGTCGGTAGAGATTGTTTTAGAGATCACACCCTGTTTCTTGTATTGTACCTCAAATCTGATATTTATTGGTCATAATATGAAAACCAATTGTAATATCCTTGAGGCTAATGTGTGTTACATCAGCGTTTAATAATAATGAGAGAAAAAAGTATATGTCTTTAGAACATGTTTGTGATTAACCACAGATCGGTTTCATTCTTTTTCAGACTTCCCACTCAATGGTAGGTTTTGTGCTTATGTTGTTGAACAAAGAGACATGACGGAAAGCATGTCGCGTTGTGGATTTTTATGTGTTATGATTGATAACGATCTGTAACAGCAAATCAGAAGCGGTAACACCATGCATGACATGATTGGGTTGTTAACTTGTTATGAAAGCTAATTAAGTATCTTACCAAACCTTGTAGTTAGGGATTCATTTATGTGATTTATGCTTTGGAGTCACCCTGCTCGTCCAAAGTGGATTCATCATTCCTAGTGGCATGTGACCACCGTTGTTATGGAAGATGACGTCCAAACTACCTAATTAAAAGTAATGGTCGATAGCTCGATGCTCAATAACTAGTACTTGTGTTAGTTACTCCTAAAAACATCTTGTGATGATTGACTTGAAATGAAAAACATGTAGTGATGATTGAATTGAAATGAAAAACATGTGTGTTTGTAGGGCACTGATCCAACAAACGATAACTAATTTCAAGAACCAAAAGATGAGAACTCAATACAAATTTTGTATCCAAAAGTTAATTTTTCTTCTTCTTCTATTGATAAAGCCACGTACGCAAACGCAGCCCCGACAAATTACAAGTAGAGGGAGATGGTCTTGACAATAGTACAGATACAAAAATACTAAACCAAAGATCACATTGAGGACTCAACCACAACAAATTTCAAAGGCCAACTCAGAGTGTCTTCTTTGTCCACACTCATTGCCTAAAATATGTTTGAAAGCGCACATCATGGAATGTTTCTGAAAGTTCTCACTGGAACTGCAGTTGTTGTGGTCCTCCGAGACATCATCGTTGCCTTCTCAGAAAACAACAGCTAAGTGGAATTATTAAAACTCAAATATTCATCGATTTCCCAAATGTATAACTACTTATCTTTTGATAATTGATAGAGCTAATTATTACCATGTGTTTTGTGATTTTCCTATGACCACGTATTGTTACAGAATTAAGGATCAAATTCGTTTTTTATTCTCATTCGACTAAGAACAATTGTGCATATGAAACAAAGAACAATTATGACATTGTCATCAAGAATAACACAAGTCCTTATATCAACTCACAATACATTTCCGTTTTAAAAAAAGGTAATGAAATGTTATACAAAAACAATGACATGGTCAATTACTAAATTACGATCTCATTTTCCCCCCTCCAAATCAATCAATTAGTTGAATATAATAAATCCAATCAAGTGATGATCTTCTCAAGTTCTTCCATCTTAATGGAAATCAAAGGTTGACATCGAGTCTCATCCTCGGCTACCACCACCTTCTCATCTCCACAAGTCAACAGCTGGGCCTTCCTCGCCTGGGCCTCCCAATCCGTGGACCCCACCGAAAACAACATAAGCCCAGCACACGCAACTTGGGCCGCAAGAAGGCCCATCCAAAGCCCACAGAAGCCGAGCCCAAAACCAAACCCGAGCCCAACCGCCACAGGCATCCCGACGAGATAAAACGCGCCGAGATTAACGTTCGCGGCGTCCCGCGTTCTGGCGCAGCCACGTAACACCCCACATCCAACCGTCTGCGGACAATTCCCGAGCTCGCACAACCCCACGATCGGCATCGCGGCCGCCGTCAGCCGTAGGATCTCGCGGTCGTTAGTAAACAGCCTCCCCCACGTGTCGCTCATCCCCGACGCGAACGCCATGGAAACGAAACCGATCAAAGCAGAGGCGGCGATCGAAACGGACGCCGCGACGCGGGCCCCACCGGGACGGTCGGCTCCGAGGTGGTTCCCGACGCGGGTGGAGACTCCGAAGCTGAGAGACGAAGGGAAGACGTAGAGGAGCGACGTGGTCTGGATGAGAATCCCCATCGACGCGACGGTCGACTTAGGGTTGGGGAGGAGACCGCAGAGTAGGATGAGAAACTCGTACCACCACCATTCTAAGCAAACGGAAACACAGCTTGGGGCAGCGAGACGGACCAGTGGGCCCCACCCGGAGAGGCACTGAGAGGTGGGGGTTTGCCAGGTGGGGCCGTGGATGCCGGTGAGTTTGATGTATAGGATTAAGAAGAGGAGGAGGGAGAGATTGGAGAGAGAGGAAGCGGCGGCGACGCCGGGGACGCCGAGGTTGAGGTGGGAGACGAGGAGGAGGTTGACGGGGACGTGGACGAAGGCGGCGAAGGCGGCGGAGAGGGTGAGAGGACGGGTGAGGGACTGGGAACGGAGGTAGACGCGGATGGGGTGGATGAAGGAGAAGGATACGAGGTCGGGGAGGGAGAAGTGGAGGTAGGATTGGGCGAGGGATGTTATAGTGGGGTCTTGCCGGAGGAATAGAAGGATGTCGGACATGTTGAGCCAGAGGAAGGAGATTGGTAGGGAGGAGGTGAGAAGGAAGAGGATCGAACGGTGGAGAGTTAACGATAGTAGTTTGGGGTTGTTGGCTCCGAATGCTTGGGAGCAGAGCGGGTCCATGCCGAGGGAGAGCCCGGAGAGGACCGCGTAAGCGGTTATGTTAGCGAAAGCGATGCCGAGGGAGCCACCGGCGAGGGAGAGGTCACCGAGGGAGCCTAGGAAGAGCATCGAGATCGCCGACCGGGAGTAGAGGATTAGAGCCGTTACAGCGATGGGGAAGGAGATTGTGAATATCGACTTCGCCTCCGATATGTTTTCGGATGCGGACGGGAATTCCAATTTCGGTGGTGGTGCTTTTGGTTTGGATATTATGGTCACGTATAGGTGTTGGGGTGACATGGTTGCGTTAATGTCTTTGCTTTAATGCTTTGGTGAGTGGAGTTAGTGGACTGGAGCAATGTATGTGGTATGGTTGGGTATTTAATTTATAGGGACGAGGGTATGCAGTGCACAAGGATGGAAAGGTTTGCTTTGGACTATTTCTTATTAATTCGTGTTCGTGTCGACTATTTCTTATTAATTCGTGTTCGGATTGAGTAAAAACAATTCGTGTCAATTCGTATTCGTGTCAAACACGACACGAAACACGAATTTACCAGTCCTACTTTTGAGTGTTCACAAGAGACAATCTTCTTTTCAATATTTAGGTTTTTTTATATAATTGCTATGATTAATTTTTAATTATTAAAATATATTGTATAATCATATTCTACTGATCACTAGTTGATACGAGATGAGATCAAACCTTCATATCCACAAACATTATTAAAGTGTATTGCGTATTCTACCAATCACTAGTTGATACGAGATGACATCGACACTAGTTGATACTTGATGAGATGGAACCTTCATTTCTACTTACATCATTAGTGTATTGTGTAATCGTATTCTACCAATCACTAGTTGATACGAGGTGGGATCGAACTTTCATTTCCACAGACTCCATCCGACGTAACTGGTCATTGCACCTGTTATGTGTTTTATGTTATGTGTTTGTTTTCTTTCGGTTCTGGAAGTGACTTTATTTATTACAGTGTGTAGATGTAGATCCTCTGTCATGGATGCTCGTGTGCCACTCATTACTGATTACAACCAAGTAACAACTTCGCTGGCTAAATCTAGCTTCCTCCTTTCGATTGGTACTCATGTTTAGCTGTGTTGTACTAATTAATGTTGCTTTATGGAGTTAATTAATTAACTTAACTACCTTTTGGGTGTGTGCCCGTGAGGAAGCAAGCCATCCCAACTAAGCAGCACTTTTAGCATGATGTTCAACTGTATCCAGTATTTTAAAATCACTTTTAAGTAACTAGTATTTGTCTATGTTGGAAAAGATAGAAACATGATGGGGATGGCCGGATGGATTGTGGGCTGCTACATAGCTGGGTCTGTGGTATCCAACTTGCCCTAACTTTTAAAACCAGAGAGGTGTTTTAGTTGTATTATATGGAATATTAACCGGAAAATGTTGATGAGACCGGGTTAGTTAACTACTCAGGTTATTACATGTTAATGTACAAGGGTGGTTATATAGTCTCTCGGAACATAGTGTAGTGGTTAGATGTGAGTACATGAAAACGTAAGTTCAAAACTCATTCTACATGTCAAACCTTCTGGTGAAAACGGTGTGGATCACTTTTAATTTAGAATTTCAACTTGCCTAACTCAAGTAAGAACGAGAGCTATAAAAATCTAGATCATAAAAATAAAAAAAAATAAAAATACAGGGGTTCATTTAATGGGGATGTGAAACCGTGGGCTGAGATATATGGTTGGACTGGCGTAGGCAGATGGTATGAAGGAGACAGCTTCTTTACTTCCCACTTTGTCCATGGTTCGGTTCCTTCTCCAATCGCCACCCCAACGCATATGTAATTGTGTCTCGTCACTAATTGTTTTACTAGTTTGGTGTCTTTTTTTTACTGGACGATTTATCCTTCCCATCCCATGTATGTTGCATTCATTTCCCAGTGGAACGCAGATGTCGTGGACCACCCACGTCAGAAACAAGTGCACCACAGTTTCCGGTCCGACCAACTTGGCTACGTTTTGGACTCATACTGACGCTCGAATTTCACGTGTGGTTGGCGTGATGCACGATCGATTAGACGTCAATGGATGTTGTAGAATTAACGTCTCGTGGTCAATATGTGCATTGGTGAAGTTCTGTAGTTGATTACGCTTTTTTTCACGCTGTGTCAATATGGATTATATTTATTATGTTATAATCTAATTTCACAGGCTGTGTATTAAGAAGCGTATATATTTGGTGGATAACATGAAACTATGAATCACGAAGTTTAGCATATGTAATCTTGCGATATTTAACGTAAATTCGGGAAATGAAACATAAAACAATGATTTAGATGCGCAGACTTGAAAAAAAATGCACCCCTGACTACCTGGAGGTTTGATGTCAACATATACAACAGCTAGGAATGAAAACATAATGGAGATACCTTCCTCGTAGTTAATAACGGGATATGAGGAGGTTGTTGGGTCAAGCAAGTTGTAAAAAATTGACTCCATAATAGCAAGTCATGATATATAGGTCTAGGTCATTAAGGGAGCGTTTGGATACCATGTGAATTCTTGAGTTTCCACCAAGAAGCTTGCTTCCCACGACTCTAGTTTCTTCATGGGATTTTGGACTAAAGAAACTCTTGATGTAGTTTTTAAGCTCTAGTAAAGATGTCTTGTCGTTGCCAACGTTCCATTCTACCCTTGTGATTTTCCCCTACCCTCCTTCAAAATCCAACATTGGGATCATCCTCGTCATTCTTCCTTAACACCCTCGTGACATTTGGAATATGGAAATTGATCGTTGTTAATGCGGAATTTGCACACCTAACAACTAGCAGGGTGTTGACTGAAGCCGGTTGCAATTCCTTTTTGGTTGCAAGTAGATGAACATGAAGATCCGAAAACTTCTTATGCAGTTCTTATGCTATATATACTTGAAAGATGAAGTACCATGTCTTAGTAGCGATCTTGCAGTAGATCTGACAATCGTGTCGTGTCGTGTGCTAATTGTGTCGTGTCAAGTCACATATATAAACTCTAGGTGTTGTGTCGTATCTGACTCATTTAATAATCGTGTTGATATATTCAACCTATTTATACATGATTATTAAACGGGTTACTTCGTGTACACATTTAACATGACTACCGTTTACACCATTATACAATAATCCATACACAATTAGTTCTGCTTATTACACGAATACTGGATCGCATGATTGCAGATCACCTGTTCATTATAATTTATAACTTATATATTACTTATAGACTTGTCAGTACTAGTCGTGTCTTAATCGTGTAGTATTCGTGATGGTGTACATAATTACGTGATTACTTATCGTGTATTAATCGTGTTAATTGTTTTTGCAGCAGAAAATATGTTGTTATATCCCACAAATTTATTAATCGTGTTCAAATTCTCAATTCATATCCACTTAGTTCGTGTCATTTTCGTGTCGTGTAATCGTCTTTCGTGTAAAATTGACAGTCCTATCCTGCAGAGTGTAACTTTTGCTATGTAGTTATTTGAGCATGTGGTGAATGCTACAGACACAAGTACAAATCACCAATTTCAGTCTGGACACCAACAAAGCCTTTGAATTGATTGTATGAAGTAATTGAAATTGCTTAAAGCTAATTGATTTAACTTGCTAGTGAATGATATCCACAGCATTAAACAAGGAAATGGAAACCAAAGCTGCAATTTATATACTACACCTGAAAGGAAACATGTTAACCAACTATTTAAAATATCGGTTCGTATACTTTCAGTAGGCTACTACTACTGAAATTAATAATCTCTATCAACTAATACATAGTATAATCATAAGTAAAACGAGTTCTTAAGCTTATCCACCACAAAAATACCACTGAAGTTGCATGGCAGAGAATCATCCAGAAAAACCAAAATTAAGAAAATGTGTGATCAATTAAATTGACTCATGTATAGAGCCAAAGAACATGGTAGCATAATCATAATTTCATCCCTTATTATAATCGTAATTTCATCCGTAATCATACACAAAATAACAAATATATATACGTTAGACCATAAATAACAACGTCTAGGCTACCTCCGGACGTTCTGCTCTCCCTCTTTGCTACGTCGGCTTTTCTCTTTATCACGTCAGCTCACCTCACCCACCCAAAAAAACTTCTTAACCACGTCAGAGCTACCCCACCCACCTTACACTTTATTTTTTCACATCATTTCTTAATTAAACAAGTTTAATTCGTCTAATAACATTTAACAAATTATATTTTACATAATTCTAATTACGTTATAATTCCAATTGACGAAATGATTAATATTAATAATTGGTAATTAACATTAATATTAAACCACATATATGTGTTGTTCCTATGATGTTGTAGTATTAATATATTTTCTAATTTAAGCATTAAATATGAATTTACCTTAGATTTATGTAATTTCAATATTAAAATATTTTTCAAATTAATTAAATCAAAAATTATCACCCCGCATTAATAAAAAAATACCTAATACATTATCAATTACTTCTAATAACAAATTCTCCACTAAAATAAAAAATTTAAAAAATAGAAGAATGGGGGGCAACACGTGCCCCCCACCCGAGGGCGTCCCAGACGTCTAATTGGGACGCCCACCACCCGAACGGACACCCGGGTGGTCGTCCTGCCCGTTAGGCGCTCGGTCGGGAGGTTAGGTGTGCCAAACCCGTTAAGTGTGGTATTATATAATAGTTAACGAAATTGACGAAAGGAGATACGACGAGTCATTTTACCTATCTAGTAGGGGCAATGTCGTCACTTCACCCCCACTTTTCTTGAGCTGCCGCCAGAAGCTCACCACATGAGCTTCTACGACTAAAGAAAAAAAGTTGGGAGCTGAAACTTGGATGTAGTTGTTGTTTGAATGACGTTACGGTCCTGTGGCAGCTCCCAACCAGAGGAAAAGGTGGAAGCTTATACATCAAAACGCAGTCTCAGTATGAAAAATAAAATAAAAATACAAACAAAAAAAGAAAACAAGTTCGAAATAAATTATTAAAAAGTCCAAATTGGTAAAGAAATCTTGAACAAACAAAAAAATGAAACAAAATTCAATCGGATCCTAATAAGCGGTTCTTCTTTAATCGGGGTAAAGTAAACCGGAAAATTGTTGCAATAAAGTAAAGACCACCCGAAAAACACGGATTCTGAAGGAGAAGGAAACGAGGGTTTGCGAAAAAAATGTCGCACATTCCCGCCCCAAAGAAGAGGAAAACCGATCCAAATCCACAACTGTAACCAAACATTTAAATCCCAATTCCATCGTTTTTGCGTTCTCTAATTTTGTTATTGTTGCAGCGCTCCTTCAACTTCAACTGCGCCGCTGCAACCGAAACCCGCGGCTTCACCTGTAAGTAACTGCCGATTTGTTTTCTAATTTCCTCTTTTCATTACCCGTTAAAAAATTCCTTTTAAAATTGCATTGTATTTGTTTATTTTATTTTATTGTAGGTTGGAGTGGATTCCAAAATCCAACAGGGCAAGAGGTTCGCGGTGATGCAGGCGCAGCAAGAGGCGTGCCTTGGTTGTTACAGGAGCTTCGATTCGCCTTTCGGGAACTATCTGTTGCCGGTGATCCCGACTCGGGCCGACTTGTTCGGGGAGAAGTAGGAATTCCGGAGGACTCATCTTTGTTGGTAATTGTACTCAACTCTTGATATCTACTTGAAGTTTTGCTTTGTTTGATAATTTAGCTTGTTAAAGAAGATATGCTAATATGGTTGTTCTTCTAGTTGAGGATGATCTTTTGTTGAAAAATAATCGATTTTGCATGGTTTTGTTGGCGTAGCACAATGTTATCTTAGGTTGACGTTGCTTGTGGCTTGGTGAGATTTGTTTAAATTGCTTGTTTATGTTAAGGAAGGTCTAGTGTAATTGCAAATGATTTTTTTTTTTGTGTGGAAAATATATGGTTCATGTGGTCACTTGATTGTGTTTGAAATAGTTGCATGATGATATCATAGGTTCATATTAGTTGTGGCATGGGCTTATCGGCTTAATTGTCGTTTCACATCTTATTTAGGTGTTTGTGTAATGTGGTGTAATTGTATGTGGAACACGATGAATGTGGGTATCAAGTTTCAGAAATGACACGAGTGGTTAGGTTGCTTGAAGTTATTCCGAAATTTTTCCTCTTGTATCTCCTTTTTTGTATTCTATTAATGATGAAAAGGAAGTTAATTTGAATTTATATACACTTGAATTTTTTTAAGTATGATGTCTTCTAGGACTCCACTTCTAAACCATGGAAAAATTAATCATTATCCTGATTGAAAACCGCATCAATAGGTCTACTTAGAGTAAGGTAGAGATACTTTCATAAAAGATCTTGGAAAAATAGGCAGTAAACATAGTAACAGAAGCTAGACTTCACATTTCCTCTTAAAACTAAATTGTTAATGTCCCTCACGTTTGCAGTTCCCCAGCAAGGAGATGACTTCCTACAAAGTAATTGTACATTTTTTTCGATAGCATGATGAAGTGCATGTATTATGTTTGAGGTTCTTTGTGATATTTTTTAGCTTTAGAAGATTGGTCTTGTAAAGTGATAGGATCGTATGATCGAAGAAAAAGAGAAGAAGGTCGGAGCATATGATTGTTCTCTTATGCATACTATGGTTATAGACTCCATTATCTTGCATCTTGGTACCTTGGTAAGTGGAAATTTTTAGAATAAGAAATGGTTGCCCATCACTAGTTACCAGCTTATTTTCAACCCACCCCTGTTGAAGTTGTTGGTTTTGTTTATTGTTCCTCATTCGTTAGCCATTAAATCCTGCATGCGTGTAACATTGTTCTCTTTCTGTTTTCTCTCGTCTGTTTTCTTCCTGTTGAAGACTCAATTAATTGGACAATTGAGGAAGGACAGGGATCCAATCCTAAAGTGAAAGCCACTACAAATAGACGATGTGCTTTGCAGCCCATGAACCAGCGTAGTGTTGGTGAATCTGTTGCACAAAACAAAAAAGATGGAAGAAAACATACACGGAATTCGTAATGTTGCTCCTATTATTTCTTGTAATTGGATCATACAGAGGGATAGGTGGTATTCAAGACGATCAATAGTTTTTTTTTTGTGGTTACGCCTTCGATATGTTTCCTTGTTACACCAAATCGAAATTAGGGCCGCCACCGCCAGATTGGGTACATTGCTGTCCAAATATGAGCTGTTGCACCTCTATCAACCATTGGCAATTAAATTGTTGATCAAATCTGTATTTTTCCTATCATACTTTCTTAACTGGTTGAGATTTGCTTTGTTGTTGATTCTCAGAGCTCTAGTTATCAACTTATAGTCGACGGGTAGCCTGTGCCTAACCTTCTCTATTCAGTTTTTTGATTAAATTTTGTAACATTTTTACGTGAATAAAATATCGCGAAAACCCAGCTTACCTGGGGAAAAATAAATAAAATTCTACTCAGCATTGAAACATCTATTACAGCAATAGGGGAGAGTACAATCTGGTTTGGGTTTTTGGACCGGACCGGTCGGTCAGGGATCCGGTCCACAGCAGATCCGGTTGGTCCGGTATTCGGTCCACACTATGACAATGGACCGGGTTTCGGTTCGAGTTTGGACCGATACACAACCCTCTCAGCGTAACATGGTACCAAAGTACCAACAATAATATCATAGCTCTTAAGAATGGCAAAGCAACCACATAAAAAAAGACGCGCAAGCAAAAACATGATTGTCTTACTCGTTACACAGCAGAAAGTTCGAAAAACTGTCAGAGAACTACTTGGATGAAACATTGGGTGTTATAGAATGGTTTTTTTAATATTGCTTAAGAATTTACCAAGTGTCTCGTAGTGCATTTGGTCGAGAATTAGTTATGGCAAGTCTTATGTGAAAAGTTCAAATTCTAGTATTATCTCGTGGGTGTAGCTCTACTTGTGTGAGGATGTGATTTGTGATCACGGTTGAGTCTCAATAAATACGGTTTCATAAATGGTATTGAACCACTGCATTAGGTGCTAGACAAATTCTAGATCATAAAAAAACAAAAACAAAATTGACCAATAATTTGTACTGGTTAAATGTTAAATTCCATAATCTCAGGACTGACGAGCAGGATTAAGCCCCAAAAAACGTGTTACGAAATGTTTCTCCAAAACCAAAATAAAACGTCGGACCCAAATCCTGGCTGAGCGGACGCAGAACACCTGCACCTGCAGGTCACTTACGACCATCCGATCCCCATCCGACGGTCGAGATCCCCTTCACATTCCCAGCTCTGCTAAGTACGGACAGCACTCACTCAAAGCGGGAACGCGAACCGAAGCGTCAAACCGAACCCCGAAAACCCAAACCAAAACCCCAAACGACAAAAAGACAAACAAACACACTCCGCTCCTCCACTCCAATGGCGGCGACGGAGGGCTTCGGTCGGCGGTCCCCGCGGCGGCGGAGGTGGTGGGAGCACACCCAGCTCTGACGTGGCAAGGTTTGGGTTTGGATCTGGTTGGTTGGTGTGCATAAGCAAGCGGCACACAGGGAAAGCCAGGCATCAGTGGGAGTAGGTGTTCGGAAGTTTAGACTTTAGATAGAGAGGTTGGTGTCTTTTTTTGCTTGTCATTTCTCATAAATTTTTTTTAGTGTTTCGTTTGTTTGATGATGCCTTTAGTGTGGATTGTTTTGGGGGTTTTTTCCCTTTCTTTTTTGGTATTTATTGTTGTGTTTGAGTTGAAATGTGAGTTGAGTGCACTGCATTGTGGGGAATGATCTAGTAATCAATCTAATGCCATTTTCCAGCGCTTCCGTGTCCTGCATTCTGTGCTACTGATGATATTCTTTTCTGGGTTTTTTTTTTTTTGCCTTATCTTTCGATTGTTGTAGAATTTCGTTGTGAGAAGTTGCTCGAGGAGGAATTTAATTTTGGTCATGAACTTGCGCCTTAGGATTTAATTTTGGTTTTTGTATAACTCGTATTGACTTTCGGGTTTTAATGGTAATATAATACCATCTAGTAGAAAGTCGTCGAGGTTACAAAATGAGTACTTGCTTATGTGACTTTAAGGGTTTTTAGATATGTTAGTGTAGCCTGTGTAGGTTACAAATCTAAATGTGACTTTGTTTAAAAGATCACTTCATGTTTTAGTTTAAAACTTAATTAAATTAGTTCGTATTTCAGTTTAAAACTTTGAGTGTCCACAATTCTTGGTCTTATTCTAAGCAAGTAATCTATATGCCATTCCACGAAATTGTTAATTTGCCATTTTCCTCTTGGCGTTGCTTGCTGACTTCCTTTTAATTTCAGCAAACATTCGCATTTGCTTTTCCTCTTTATACCACAAGTAGAAGTAGAAGTAGAAGTGGCGACAACATTACTTCATTGGTGCGGTGTCTGCTTTCAGATTTTATGGGCTTTATAGCCTCTAGGCATTGTCATCCTGGTCAACGGAAATGTAATCTAACCATCAGAATAAACCAAAACTACTGTTTTAGCCTGATCTAACAGCTTCGTCGCATTGTCACTATTGGCCAGCTAGTTCAATCCCATAACGCATAGGATGTGGGAGTCTTAACTTAGGTCCCTACAGAACTCATAATATTTGTTTAGACTACTGCTGGAGGCATGGTGTAATGCATCATAACTTGGGTTATCGTGGAGGTTAGGTTGGTCTAGTGTGGGTCTTACTAGCCAAGTCAATAACTCATTATGTAGGCACAGTTGGTGAATTTGTCTTCGGCATGTTTATTGTTTTTTTCTCTCTCGTGAAGAGAACTTATTTTTAAGTATCTATCTACCTAGTAGTCTCCAGACTTGAACTAAGCCACGTTGAAAAGCTTATGTTCATTAGCTCTTATCTATGATCTCTTTTTGCGCCCGTGCCACTTGTAGACTGTACTGTATTGTTATTAATTTACTATTCACCAATTGCTAGTGGGCGACAAATATAGTTGGTGGTGGACGTGCCATTTCACTTGGTAGTATCAGCATCAACTAGAGCCACAGCACAACAATTAGGTTCAGGTCATGTCTTTGTGAGATAAAAACAGGCCCGTGGAAATATTAGATAGGCCTCTAGAAGTTTGAATTCTTTAGGGTACACCTTTTGGGCCTGGAGGGTCTTGCGGTCTTGTTTCGTTCTGTGTGATTCACAGTCGAGTAGCAAGTGACGTTCTAAAGAAAATGAGTGAGAAGTATATTTTAATGTTACTATAATTAAGATTTGACTTTTTTAGGTTGCTTCTGACGTTTTTCCTGAACATCTGAAGCGCATGATTAAGATAATAAAATGGGTCAGTAGACTATTGATTTTGTTTTAAGATAATAAAACAAGTAAATTGAGAGAAGGTGCGTTGCTGCTCCTAGTAGATTTTGGTAGAAGCTCAATTACTTTTCTTAATCATAATAGCGTATCAAAATTTCATGGTTCTCTAACCATGAACCATATGGCTATTTATGGCTAATTTATTCTGATTTACGCCTCTCCTGGTGCCCAAGAGGATCTGTAAGCTTGCAGCTTGAGTCTACTTCTTCCTCAGGGCACGTTGGATGTCAACCTCTGTAAGAACCAGATATCTTGGTGTGAAGTCACGTTAGTGGACGTGGGATCAGATATGGCAAACATCGATACCCACGTTTCCATCTCTAAATCTCAGCACCACCTTTAATGATCAAATATATTTTTGTGAGATAAATAGGATAACATTATGGATCTCATTGCGCCGCATGGCAATACGACCAACGTAACGTAGCACATGAATGCTCAAACACCACTGTTCCAACCACCTACACAACAAATAATAGTGATGAAGCACATGGAAATTGTTGTCTGTACATTAGCACGCATATCATAATCAGTTTTGTTGGGTATCCACAATTCCACATGGTCGGTTTAGAAGTGCCGATTGCCCGGTCGTTTTCTAAGAGATATGTGCTCCTGTCAGGTTCGTCAGGGTTTTGTTTTAATTGTGCTTGTAAATTGTTCCTGACCATTTACTTACGTCCAAATCTCAAGGCAAATTTGTTGTTTACTTCTTCTGAGTGATTTTGTCCTTCGTATAACAGCAGCAGCCTTAGGCTGAAATTTTGTTGAGTTAAACGTTATTGTGTAAAAGACACTACAATGTTCTTCAATCGATGGCTATGGATTTGATCCCATGTCCTGTAGTTGGCTAACAGAGGAGCTGGCACAAGCAGTCCGGATCAGGTGTGTTTTTTTTTAAAATTTGAACAGCTAAATTTCTTACCATATAAGTGAGAGAATAAGTGTCAAGTAGGACTATTCTAGTAGTCAACACTTGGTGGATCCTTGATTTAGAATACGCAATAACCTCCCGAGGCGTGGTTTCCCAATACAGACAAGTGTTGGATAATCTTGGGTTATCAAAAGAAAGTTATGCAATAGTCAAATTCAGAAGGTATACTGTAGATGCTTTCCATATTCGTGAAAGTATAAAAGCTTCATATTTCACTGAAGCGTACATATTCAAACGCAGATCTCATTTATACAATCCACAAACCTGTCTTCGTGCTTGTTGTACATGCCCTGTATGTGGAAAAATGGAAATTCTTAATTCGATCGTCAGGCGAGCCTGCTAGAGATCCACTCTTTAAGGAAACCAGCCACAAGTAAAACTTAATAAGTAGCTGAGTGAGAAACTCCTTAAAAATATAGGGAAATGTTTGTTGAACGCAGCGCGTCACGGACGCGTTCTACGTGGACATCCATGTCAGTCCTTACGTGGTCAAAGCATGAATGTTTTTTTGTTTTTTCTTCCTGATGTCCACTCAAATCACATTAAATGCGTTTCAACTCAGCACGTTCTCTCTCTCCACCCAAATACAAATATGATGACACTCTTTCTTTTTTCTTCATTCTTTCTCTCCAGAATAAATCACCATTTCGAAGAAACGTCTGATGCCGACTTCCAGGATTCTTCACAACGTAAGCAGCGTGAATGAGACGGTGCGAATACTTCCTGATGTTCTTGTCAACGCTCCGTGGTGAAGACTTACGTCTGTTCGGTTTATGTTGTACATCTCTCCGTAATAAATCACCATTTCGAGTAAGATATTATGTCGAAGAAGCGTCTGATGCCGACTCCGAAGGTTCTTGACAACGTAAGCAGCGTGAATGAGACAGTCATGTTTAAGTCTTACATCTTCTTTCCGATTTACTGGGAAAATATATATTATTTTTGTAATTTGTGTGTGTTTGTAATGGAAATCTGAGATGCTATTTTTTTCCTAAACGTAATTCTTGTGGGGTAAAATATACAGTGGGAGATTTGTTGAGTTTGTGCGGGGGTGGCAGGGGGCGGCAGCCCCTGCGGACTGCAAATACACTTATTCCATATATTGCATCATATTATTGCATTCCATATATTGATTCGTTTATTCCGACAATAATGAAGCCATATATTATTCCGGACTGCAAATACACTTATTCCGGACTGCAAATACACTTATTCCGGACAGCAAATACACTTATTCTAGACAACAAGTCCACTTATTCCGGACAAACTTTATGTTCCGTTTCTGGACACACTTTATTCTTAAACCGGACAACAAATACATTTATTCCGGACAACAAATACACTTATTCCGGACAGCAAATACACTTATTCCGGACAAACTTTCTGTTCCGTTTCTGGACACACTTTCTTCTTATTCTGGACAACTACACTTATTCCGGACTGCAAATAAACTTATTCCGGACAGCAAATACACTTATTCCGGACAACAAATCAACTTATTCCGGACAAACTTTATGTTCCGTTTCTGGACACACTTTATTCTTAAACCGGACAACAAATACACTTATTCCGGACAACAAATACACTTATTCCAGACTGCAAATACACTTATTTCGTACAACAATATACACTTATTCCGGACAGACACATAACGTAAACAGGACAAACACATAATGTAAACTGCACACACACATAAAGTAAGCTAGACAAATTAAGTTGATCCAACGTAAAACTTAAAAACAAATATTTTATTATGATAAGTGTGGGTTCTGCACGAATAATGAGACTGCACGATGTCCTAGGGTCTGCACACTGTCTTATCTGTGTATTGGGAAATGAATCGTTCAACTTAAAGAACCGGCGTTTTTTAAAAATACCAAAACGCACGAAAAGAAATTTCGCTGACTGGACGCTAACTCAAAGAAAAATATCTGAGCTGTACAGATCCACGTAAGACGCGTCTGTGACGCGCGCGTCCGTCTATAACTACTCAAAAATATACATCAGCAAACCAACCACCACTATTTTTAAAATGTCGCAGTCTTTCAGGTTGTGAGTTATGACATTCAATTTATGGATCATAAATTTTCACCATGAAACATGTCACTACTCAACTACGTTAGCTGCTCAACGTGAGGGATCCAAGGAGTTTTACACAGCAGTTCACGTGCCGACCACACTGTTCAACCGAAATGACATATTCAATCAGATTGTATTCATAAACTTCATACTGATTAAAGAAAGTTATAAAAAGAGCATCAATTAAAGAATCCGATAGAAGAAAAAGAAGTGGTTGAAGAGGGACAAATGGACAACATCACCCACAAATTGTTTATTTTAATGTGTTGTCCAGACTGGAACAGATTGATTGCTTAGGCTTGGTCCAGCTAGTAAGTCAACATGTTCCTCTGGTTAGTCCCCACCTTCCACATCACCTCTCTATCTATTGCCAGCTTAGCCTCAGTAGGTTCATCATCTCAAATCTCTATCAAACAAACCCTTTGATAGTGTTACGGAAGTAATACACATCTAATCCCCAAATGGGTATGTCTGCATTACTGCATATATTGTTGTGGGACCAAACAATACTTTTACGGAACTCAATTAATTGGCAAAGTAGCTCAACATTGAAAGCTGCACATGAAGTGATGGGCTGTCCTTTTTATATATAATAAAAGTGCTTCGTTACTTTAATAATAAAATGTTAGGGGTGTTTAAAAAACAACCCCAACGGCCCAACATACAAAACTCGTCCATTACTGAACAAGCCGAATGCAAACAAACAAACAAACAACCACCGGATCCTCCAACCTAACTTTCGTTGGATATTCTAGCTGTCCGTCCACCTACATGCATGGTCTGGGACACCCAAGGCAGAGAATCGACACCGTCCAGCACATTTGGCTGGGCATACGAGGAATGGTCATCGTTGGTGAAGGCAAAATGAGTTCAAGCAAGCCTTTTTGATGGTTGATTGTTGCAACAGGTCACCTCATCTCTTAACTGGGTCTTGTTGGAATTGGTTTATAATTGTTAATACAGGAATTCTGGGAGAATCGGTCGACCGAAACTTAAGTGTCCGGTCGACCGAATTACTCCAGGAGCCATGGGGCTCGGAACAGATCGAGGATCAGTCGACCGGTTCTGGGAATTCGGTTGACCGAAAAACGTCAGTAGATTTGGAGCTCAGGATCGATCGAGATCCGGTCGACCGGTGCTGGGCACGCGGTCGACCGAAAAGCGACAGTAGCTGCGAGATGAAAATCGACATGCAGATCGGTCGACCGGTGTTGGACTCGCGGTCGACCGAAAACGTTCAGGAGCTTCGGGCGCTATTCAGAAGCGCGGAACGGTCGACCGACTCGGGGTAAATGGTCGACCGAATGTTGACAGTTACGCGCTAACCGAAAACCGGTCGACCGATGGGCAATTCCGGTCGACCGTTTTGAGGCAGTTATGCACGATCTCAATTATTCTTTGTACGAATTTAGCCCATTATAAATAGTTTTTTGCCCTAATCTTGTAACACAACATACAATAATTATTTCCTTGAGAGAGATTAGGCTAGAGAGAGATCTATAGTGCTTTGGGAGACATATTGCTTCCAATCGATTGTAATCTCAGAGACTTCTATTGTTAGAGAAGAGCTTCAAGGAAAGGAAATCCGCAAGAGACCCCCCAAGGACGTAGGCATCTTGCCGAACCTTGTAAAATCGCGTGTGTCGTGGTTTGCTTCAGGTGTGTTGTGTGATTACTTAATATTTTATCTTATTTGTGTTTACTTGTTGCATTGAGATTGTGAGATGGTCAGAAGTTATTATTCCACAATCAATATTCTATTATACGTGGTGTGTTTAATCCGTGTCGTGTCAGTGCATCTTAGATCCCCTCCCAGCAGGTCTTTCCAACGAGAAAAGAGATTGAAACAAGTATTCATCAAGTAATCAAAAAAATCAGCTTCGGCATGAAAAACTATGTTATTACGTTCAGACTATGAACACCAAAAAAAACATTAATAAAAACATTGCAGTCATAGTTATTGAAATCAAGGTGATTACAAACAAAAAGACGAAACTGGGAGTTATTGGTCGGGGCAAAGTTAAGGTCAATCTACGAGCTAATGCCCTGGAAACAATTAGCAAAATCGCACTGGAAGAATAGATGATCTGATGTTTCCGTCTGGAGGCCACACATTGGGCATGATCGAAGGGTTAATTTGTATGCCTTTGTTGATCATATTTCCACGGGTAAAGATTTTATTTTCGTTAACTAGTCACGATAATACATTTGCCTCGTGAGCAGGTATCACGTTCCCTCGTCAATTAGCATCTTATACATGCTTTTAGTCGTAGTGTTACATTTTTTGGTTAATGTCCACATTCTAAGGTCCTTTTGATTAGATTGTGAGAAAGCTAAATAAGTCTAATATAAGTGTGTGATTTGGCTCTTGTTATGTGTGGTGACGACGCGTCGACTTTTCTTGCTTTCCTTGGATTAGGCCTTCACCCTAGAAGTTTCCTATTGAAACTTTGTCAAACCAAAATAAGGTGTTTTTACCGTTACTAACAATCATTTTGCTGAATATGCATAATAGTGGTATTCTGTCCAAATTTTGAAAGAAAATGGAGATATTTTGTCTTTCCTTTGGGAATAAGCGTAGCTTAGTTTTGTTGTTTTGATATCTATTTCGCTGTTTATGTAGATACAATGAGAGAAAAATGAGATATTGATATAGAAAGTTTGTCCTGTTTATGTACAAAGTTTGTCCTGTTTATGTAGAATGATTGTCCAATTTATGTTGGAAGTTTGTCCAGAAACGGAACAAAAAGTATGTCCTGTTTATGTAGAAAGTTTGCCCTGTTTATGTAGAAAGTTTGTCTTATTTATGTAGAAAGTTTGTCATGTTTATGTAGATACAATGAGAGAAAAATGAGATATTGATGGTACCTATTATTGATGATAACTATTACACAATAAGATATAATGAGAGCACACAGACAAACAAACAATACAAACACAAAGACACACAAATTACAGAAATAATATATCTTCTCCCAGTAAATCACACACAAACAAACAATACAAACACAAACACACACAAATTACAAAAATAATATATATTTTCCCAGTAAATCGGAAAGAAGATGTAAGACTTAAACATGACTGTCTCATTCACGCTGCTTACGTTGTGAAGAACCCTGGGAGTCGGCATCAGACGCTTCTTCAACGTAATATCTTGCTCGAAATGGTGATTAATTCCGGAGAGATGTACAACATAAACCGCATAGACATAAGTCTTCACCACCGGATCCAACATAAATCACATTCGAAATGGTGACAAGAACCTCGGGAAGTCTTCGTACCAATACATCTTTGTTGCACTGTTGGAGTGCCCATGACAGAAAAAGAATGAAGAAGAAAGAAAAAGTGTCATTATATTTGTATTTGCGTGGAGAGAGAGAACATGCTGAGTTGAAACACATTTAACGTGATTTGAGTGGACATCAGGAAGAAGAAAAAAATTATTGCTTTGGCCACGTAAGGACTGACATAGATATCCACGTAAAGCGCGTCTGTGACGCGCTGCGTTCATAAATCATTTTCTTTTCTGTAATTAAGGGATTCCAAAGTTTTTTTTTGTCCTCAGATTGCCGTAAGTGTGATATCCAGATATTTAAAAGAGAATTGTCCTAACTCACACCCCAACTCCGAGATATTTGATGGGCTGTCACATGGGTGTGTAAGTGTTGTCCAAGTAACAAATCTTATTATTCACAACCAACTCACAAGATGTGTTAAAAGTGGACCCAACGATTGACCTCCATTGGATTCCGACGGTGGGGATTCGAAGACCATCGTAAATAACCGCAAGTTGGAGATTATTTGGTCAACATATTGGAGTGTTGATGCTCGTCTTTGTACTCTTCTTTGCTTGGTGTGTCGTTATTTGGTCTCTGCGATGTGATACGGATGTAGCAGAGATTGTTCGCCCCCACGTGTGTAGAGGGATTAGAGGGTAATCTTACGAATAAACAAATGATAATGATGTTCTAATAGTGTCCGCGAGTGTTACTTCTGCGGGCGTGCATAGCCCGAGGAGGAAGAGATGGATCTTGTTTTCTCTGTTTAATATGGTTGGATATTATCCTCTTATAATATTGATACTTCTGAAAACTATGCCATCTTTTCAAAGTAAACTATGTCGTCCTTCGCCCTTGTCCTATAAATTAGAATAATAGTAATAATAAGTCATGCCTTAGCCCTTTTAGAGACAGACACTTCTGGTTGTGATTTTTTGGAAATAAAATCAAGTTCGAGTAAATAACTGAAAACAAAAGCACCCATAACATGTACACCCCGACCGTCTAATTTACCTTCACGACCAAATGTGATAATACGCTTTCAAATCATAATTTGTTAGTAGTTTTTAGCACTTCACACATTATGACGTGAAACAATAGTTATCATTAACGTAGACTGAGTGAAAATATTAAATAATGTGACACGCATCTAGAACTAAAACTAGTTAAGTGCGTAAGTGAAAATATAAAATAACGCGGAGTCTTACTAAAAAATATCCGAAAGATATTTAAGTGTGTAATGAATGTTTTTAACAATCGAATCGCCGAATTCCCACTCCACCACGCTTCTCTCAAAATCCAAATCACTACGAGGTCTTTTCTTGGGTCCCATTTCCAGCTTTGATATAGCTGTTATATGCTCTTTACACCCCCACAATTTCAGAAACATCCCTTTCGTCTTATATAATGTGACTTTCCTAAAAAGTCCCATTAGGTATTTTTGTTGGTTTTGTTTTTCTTTTGTTGGGGTTTGTTAGAAAGCTGCAAAAATAATGGAGTTAGTTTCATGATTATCCACCTAAAAGTGTGTAATGACATGTGATGCTTGTTGTTTTGGGATCACATAGAAGGATTGGTTGGTTTTGGGAACTTCACTTGGTGGGATGATTTACCAATTAAGGATTCTACAACTACAAGTATTAAGCTTTAAGATGGTAGCATTACAAATTATAAACCATAATTTACTTCATCACCGTTTTTGTATGTCTAAAGGAGAACAAATCATCTAAAATAAGACGAAATTATAACCACTAGATTCTGGAATATTGTTAATTAATTACCTTCCTAACAATGGTGCGTTTGCATTTATTTAGTGAAAATGTTAATAGTCATGACCACAGTTAATATATTTGTAAATTTCTAAACTTAATTCCAAACTTATGAACGAATTCAAAACAAATCATGTAAATATATGCAACAATGTTAAAGATGAACTTAAGATTACACTTTGCTTCCATACTCTTTTTGTCGTAACAACACTCTTAATTTTGGAAATATGAAGAAAAAAATCACTTGGACATTCATCATTAGATGAAAATTCAAAAAAAAAATATATATATATTCATCGTGAGGTGACATCTTCTAAACTCTCTGTCCCGACACAAACCCAACCAAACCCAAACACTTCCCCAATAAAAATGCCATCTTGATCCCAGTCGTCTCCTCCAATGGCTCCTCTCCTTCTTCTCCTCCTCTTCCTCCCCCTCTCCCTCTCTTCCCCCCTCAACTGCACCGATCCCACCCGCCTCTGCACTTCCTTCCTCGCCCTCCGCCCACCCCACCAACCCGTCCCCCTCCTCCAGAGCCTCTTCGACGTCCTCCCTTCCGACCTCACTGTCGACGACTCCTTCCTCTACGTCCGCAAGAACTGCTCCTGCTCCTCCACCTCCACTTACCTCACCAACTCCACTCTCACCGTCGCCTCCCCCTTCCCTGTCACCGCCAACAAGGCCGTCGTGGACGCGTATGGAGCTTTGGCGGTTTTTCCCAACTCGAGGCGGCAGGTCGGGAATGGGTCGGTGGTGAATGTGAGGTTGGTGTGTGGGTGCTCGAGTGGGCTTTGGAATTATCTTGTTGGGTATGTGGTGGGGGAAGGGGAGAGCTTGGAGATGCTTGCGAGCTGGTTTGGGGTTAGTATGGATAGTATTGAGACGGTTAATGGGATTCAGGATCCGACGGATGTTGTTGCTGGGGATGTTTACTTCATTCCACTTGATTCAGGTTAGTGGTTTGTGGATTTTTGGTGAAGTTTTTTTTGGGTTTATGTTTGATGGTTTGGGGTTTTTGGATGAGTTTTGATTTATGTTTTTTTTGGTGTGGTTTGGTAGGTTGGAGGTTATGTGATTGTTTGGGGTGTAGCCATGTAGGTTTGCTAAAAATTGGATTTTTATTGGTTTTGTGTGTGTTTTTATGGGTTTTTTTTTTGCTTTTTTTAATGATTTGGTTGGTTTGATTTGAAGTTTGTACGATTATGTTTTGGGCTTTTGGGGAAAGGATTTGGTGGAAAAAGTGTTACTTATTGGTGTTGGATAAGTGGTTTCCTGTGGTTTGATGGGTTAATCATTGTGTTTTCTCTGGATGGGTGTGCGTGAACATTTGATTTTTTTTTTTAAATTTCTTATTGTTGGTTTCGTTTCAAGTTTGCATGATTGTTATGGGTTTTTGGGAGAGAAATTGTACAAATAATGGATTTCTTGGTGTTGTGATAGGTTAAAGATCGAGTGACTGTGGTAGATTTTGTGGGTAGAAGTTGGTTTCTCTAGATTTCTTGTGTGGTTTGGTGGGTTAAGATTCCTAAGAAGTCAGTAATTGTTGTGGATTTAATGGTCAGTTTAAGAGTGAACTTTTATGGTTTTAGAGTCATTTGATGTTTTCGGGTTTCACTTATTTGTCCCGGGTTTTGTTTGTGTGCTTGCAGTTCCTGGAAAGCCTTATACTGAGAAGATGGCAGCTCCTCCAGCCCCTGCTCCCATATCTTCTCCACTGTCAGGTTTGTTTGCCTTTTGTGACTAGTTAATTTTGTGTAGTCAAAAATGGACATGCATCTTGATATTTTTAGTGAATCGCTAGATCTTACAAAATTGAAGGTGATTAGGATTGAGTTCGATAGCAACATGAGAATATTTGTTATTATGAGAGCTCAGTTGTAAGGAATCTTAAGACACTGACTTAGTTGAAATGATTTTCTAAATACTCTTTTGTACTAGAATATTGAATGTCTAAATATGAGTTTTGAACTTTTAATGATGAGAAGCTGTTATCATTCTAGAAGAACGAACTGACATACAACGTAGAAAGAAAATCTTCTTCCAGAAATCTGAAAGAATTATTAGGTCTCATGGAGTTTCTGTTCGCTTTTGACGACCATTACAGTGTTAGAGGTATTTGCCTCAAATTGCTGAAGTTGATATTATTTTTTTGTAGTAATGAAGGAGCACCACACAGCTAAATTTCCCTATAGATGGATTATATTGAGTATTGGCACTGCTCTTGTTCTGATTGCTGTTCTTCTACTGTTATGTGTTTGCTGCAAATCCACATTTTGCTCGTCAAATATCTCAAGAAATCTCGCAAAGGATCCAGAAGCATCTACATCTCATAAGTTTCAAATTCTTCATAGACCAAGCTTTTGTTACACCTCTGGAGGGTATTTCTGCTTCAGGCCTAGAAGGAAGAAACCTTCTTCTATTGGAGATACCAACAGTCACCACGTTGACATCCCCAAAGGTTGAAAAAAATTCTTCGATGATGTCATAACCAAAATCTTGCAATCGTTCTCTCAAATTAGTGGGAGCATATTCAAATTACATGAAATTCTGGACTGTCTAGTTACATATTGGAAAACGAGGATAACATGATATATGCTGATCAAGTTAACTGTATCCACAGGAATGGCAGCTGATGCATTTGACGTGGAGAAGCCAAACATTTTTTCATATGAAGAAATTCTTTTGTCAACTGATGCATTTTCAGATACCAATTTACTTGGCCATGGGACATATGGTTCTGTTTATTATGGAGTCCTTGGAGACCAGGTCTGCTCCATTGTGTATTTTATATCTACGTTTTGTTCTTCTAGTTTTCTCATCTTAACATCTCTATGACATTGAGCTTGCATTCATTTCAGGAGGTTGCAGTTAAGAGAATGACTGTTACGAAAAGCAAGGAATTCAAGGCTGAAATGAAAGTCTTGTGCAAAGTCCATCACGCAAGTCTGGTATGGCTTGTTCCCTAATTTCTATGGTTTCCTTTTTTCCTTGATTTTCATTAACAATTGTTCTTTTTTTGTTTTCAACTTTTCTCAAGGTAGAATTGATTGGTTATGCTGCAACCGGAGACGAGCTATTTGTTGTGTATGAGTATGCTCAGAAAGGCTCACTTAGGAATCACCTTCATGATCCTCAAAACAGGGGTAAGATGTTAAAATTGCTTGAAGTTTCACATCTTAGAATTTTAATGATCCATTAGTAGCAACAGATCCCATTTTATGAGTGTACCTTTTCATAATATACCACGTCTTCTTGTTTGCGTCAATTAGTTGTTCAGTATAAGGATTTTTTTCCTCAAAATTAGGAGTCGTGGATCCAATTTTTCAGCGTCATGGTCCTAGTAGACTGAAAGTGTCACTGAAAGTTGAACCTTTTCATTGGCCAAAAAGAACGATAGGAGTAGACAATAGGACCCATGAATACATAATTGATGTGCTCTCAAGGATAAGGGAACAATCCAGTGGAGGGAGGTTACTTGATTTGTGATGCAGCACAAATCTTCGCAATGACTTTTTGCCTATGTTGCAATTATGTGGACTGTAAAGCTTGAATGCTGTAGAGATTGCCTCCATTGTCTACTGTTCGTGGAATATATCCAAGCCAAGTAACAGCTAGTTTGCCTGTAGAGTTCGTACCAGTTATTTTTCTTTGCCCTGATGTCTTTGGTATTATAGAAAGTGAAATCAGCTCGCAAGCAAGAGCTTGCACTATAACACTTCAATACATACCAATCACGGTGTTCTTTGGTAATGTCCTGGACTAGATACAGAGTCACAATCAGGAGCTACAGTAGAATGAAATACTCTGAAAAGGCAAGAAAAAACATACAATGCACGACTGTGTTCAGCACTAATCCTAATGCTACAGTTCTATTAATCATCATAATCGTGGTAGCTGGTACTAGGATTTTCAAGTCCCAAGAAATTTATTGATAATTATTATATGACAATCTTTTTTGCTGAAACGTAAAAGAGTATATAAGAAGCTGGTTTTCGTAAAATACTGCAGTTTTCAAATGTTATATTATGTTCTTTATCTTTTAACTTATCAGTTCTCTTCTCATGCAGGGCACACGTCACTTTCCTGGATTGGACGAGTTCAGATTGCACTTGATGCTGCTAGAGGTCTGGAATATATTCATGAGCATACCAGAAATCATTATGTTCATCGGGACATTAAAAGTAGCAACATTTTGCTTGATAGCAACTTCAGAGCCAAGGTTTTCCCCCAAGCTATTTTGAGTTTTGTAGTCTTTTACTCACCACTGTATGGGAAAATAGTTGTTTTGCTTAATGGCAGCTTCGGAGCAAAAGTTTTCACCAACTTTTCTCCCAGCACTGCATTTTGTTTGTTGTCTTACCACTCTTTGGGAAATTCTTTGTGATAGATTTCGGATTTTGGGCTGGCCAAGCTTGTTGCAACAACTCCTGAAGGAGAAATAGCTGCTACAAAAGTTGTTGGAACTTTTGGATATTTGGCTCCTGAGTAAGAAGATCCATAAATTAGAATTTATTGAATTAATATTTCCTGATTCTGGTTCCTTTTATAGCACATTTTCTATAATATTGTTGTTTTCTTGTAGATACTTGCGTGATGGCCTGGCTACAACGAAAAGTGATGTTTATGCATTTGGTGTTGTTCTTTTTGAGTTAATAACGGGGAAAGAGGCAATAACACGGGCAGAGGGAATAGTTGCTGGCAACATCGAAAGGCGTTCTCTGGCATCAGTTGTAAGATCTAATTTTCTATTCTCGTGGATGTTATTGGTTCACATTTTCACCATATGCCAACTCAAAGATGTCTGATATCCCAGCTGTAGCAATATGTATTTCCTGATGAAATTTCATGGTATACCGACCTTATAACATTATTTTGTATTTTTGTGTTTTCAGATGTTAGGAGCTCTCAAGAATGCTCCAAGCTCAATGAACATGGCAAGTTTGAAGGAACACATTGATCCAAATATGATGAATATATATCCCCATGACTGTGTACACAAGGTACAGTTCTATTGGTGTCTATGCAGATGTTTATACTCTCTTGTTATTTATATATGAAGGGCAGAGGGATCGTGGTAGCACAATATTGGCTAAACCCTTGCCAAGAACGCACCCTATACAATATATAATGACTCATCCCTAGGCTCGTCGAGAGCTTGTTCTGGTCTTTTACCTATGGATTCAGCTCACAACGACCTCATAATGGCTTACTAAAATTGAGCATTTAAAATACTTACACTGAAAACCGATGCTGGTTAAACTGGTGTCCTAAAGAGTTATTTTATCTAAGATTGTAGTTGAGGAAATATTTTTTTCTTCAGAAGTACACATTGTGGTGACATTTAATCATTCTTCTAGTGCTTTTGGTTGCACATTTTTTGGAATAAATAAGTTATCTTCTACTTCTCTTTACTCAGTATTGAATAGCATGTTGATTTCTTTTTTTGTAATTTAAGATGGCTATGCTTGCAAAGCAATGTGTGGAAGAAGACCCCATTTTTCGCCCTGACATGAAGCAAGTGGTGATCTCCCTTTCTCATATCCTGTTATCCTCTGTGGAATGGGAGGCGACCCTGGCCGGGAATAGTCAAGTTTTTAGTGGCATTGTCCAGGGAAGATGAGGAATCAGCTGGTTTGTTCCACTACAATCTTTTTGTGTACAGCAGTATATATATTCTTCAATAAAGTATAGTTTTAAATTGCGTGGTTCGAGTCCATGACCACTTGTTCAGCGTCCGACTACTACAATGTTCTTTATTCTTTTCAGAGTTTACGTAACATGTCGATTTTATTTGTTGTATTTTTGGCAGTTGAGGGTGTATAATAGTTGATTTGTTGAACGTATATTGCTTTCAATTGAAGTGTTGAAGCATATTGCTGAAGATTATTCTTTGGTTAAGAAAACTTGCTTAAACGTGATATTTGAGGTTGTAAGCCAGTAACTTCTATGTTCCATTTCATAGCAAACCAGGCATTCAGTTTCTAGTATGGGAACGCTGCTAGATACAGAATGATTAACAACAATCATTTATAAAACATACAGATACAGAACCCCGCATGCAGTTCAATTATTATTATTTTCTTTCGGCAGTTCCATATCTATTACCTTCATACTTCACCTCGCAAACGATGCTAGAATGCGACGAGGAGGCTTGAACGACGACCTTGAATGTAGAATGTTCAGATTGTCTAAGAGCAGAATGTCACCTTTCTTCCAAGGTATGGCAACGCATTCTTGCTCAAGCATTACCAAGCAGTCATCTATGATATCTTTGGGCAATTCATCCCCATCACCAAATGTGACACTGTTAAGAGGCAACGAACCATCATGTTTCCAGACATAAGATATAATCAGACCATTGAACCAGGTTTTGTTTCCAGTTATCTTGTCAGATCTAAAAGCTGGAACTGGTCCAAATTTTATCCTTCCACCCTTTTCCAACCATTCCAACTTCATACCAAGTTGACTGGCTCTGTCAAACAAAAGAACAAAGTTTGTCAATCTCAAACCATGCAAATTTCTTAGTTATCTACTGCATTAATGATAATCACATATTCACATACTTTTCCTCTGCTGTGGCTTTATCTGTTGTTGCAAAGGTAGACTGCCAGCCACGACCAGCAGCTGAAGAAGAATAATCGTCTTCCTCTTCCAAATAATGTGTGTATATCAAGCCTTCTCTTTCAAGTTTGGCAACAAAGTCAGGATATTTCTGGAGTATTTTTTCGTATACTAGATTGCTAGGAATTATGGGAGTTTCACCCCTGCTTTTAGGTTCCTCTTCACAGAAGAAAAATAACTTTGTTGGAGGCACAGGAACCTACACTTCCAGACATCCAAGCATAACTTCATTAGTTAGGTAAAAGATTGATCTAATCTTCGTATTTGGTCTAGATATTGAAATTCTGTACAGAATATAAGCTTTGTTTCATTAATTTCAGCTTATATCTTAAAAGAATATAGTTCTTCAAAAAAAAAGGAACTATTGTTTGATTATACCTTTATAGAGGTGCATTTGGCATCGCTTATATTCAAGTTTTAATCTTAATTATTTCAAGATTAGACATAAATTGGTATATTAAACTCTATCTACAAGATTCCTCTAAAATAGGATATGTTTCACATATCGTGTGGTTGTTGTGCATGCAAATTAGTCATGATTTTGGTCTTATATTATTAATATTAAGTAAAAGGCTCAAAATCAGACGGGACACATGTGCTGGTGGATCATAACTGAACTACAAAAAACTACTGTAGATCATGATGTCACAATATAACTAGACAAAAACACTCTTTAAGGAGGTTCCAAACTTCCAATCAAGATTTAATAAAGCCAAAACTCCAAATCAATCTCAACTAAACATTACCCTACTTCTATGATCTATCCATTGATTGTGACAATTACGTACACACATGTCGAACCGGGGACCAGTGCAACTTCCACTACCTAGAGTTCAATTTTAAGTACGCTTTGGCATCTTTCTACAAGTGGTGAGGAAACAGGCAGCAGGCTTGATGAAGGAAATCAATACATCTGGATTCTGGAGGATTGAATCCTATCCATGTTGATATTGGCGTTGGGAGAAAGAAATGGGAAACTCATCCTCAACTTGCCTATCTGTAGTGTATATCAGGAGGTCCAGACTGGAAAACTAAAAGCTTTGTGGTATGAAAATTTTGAAGCCATGTAGTAGTGTACATATAGGAAATGTGATCAAGACATAAATTGAAGTTTAATAATGAACTGTAAAGGTACTGAAAAAACAACTTTAGCCATGGTAATATGTAATATAGGTGCAACAAGTTTCATGGCTTAAAGTTATTTTGATGTTGGTTTTGACTACTTCCAATCTTAAATTAAAGGTCAAAGAGTCACGACTCACGACCACATATAGCAATGTATAATACCACTAAACTACATAATAATCTTTTTAAAAAATAATCTTTTCTTACGTGTCAACGTCGCACATCGCCGACGGTGAGAAACAACTAATTGAGAAAATTGACTTACGTGAGACAACTCATGGTGGAACGGAATATTCTTCTCCGGCGGCGACTCGTTGGCCGTATAAACCCTCCCGACGACTTTAGTCCTCGACGCGACACCGCCGACGTACGGGTACTCCTCGTACCCGAACGCCTCCAGCACCTCGTCGAGCTCCGCCGCGTCGGTCACTGGAAAGCCCCGGAAGAGCACGGCGCCGCTCGCCTGAAGAACATCCTCTATCCACGCCTTCTTCGCCTTTATGGCCTCCTTGAACTCCTCGAACCCGAGTTGCACCGACGGGTTCGCCGCCAGCACCGTCGGGAAGGCCATGGCTCCGGTGGCCGTAGACCGGAGCTTCTGCTCCGGGAGGTTGACCGGCGTGAAGGCGTCGGGGGTGGTCATGGCCATGGGGTGGGGAGGCGGTGGTGGGTTTGTTGTGGTATTTATAAGATTAGGAGAGGTTGCGTTATGGTCTTGAAGTATATTAATGCTATTTGTGTTGGTTTCAAAAAAAAATAAAAAAAATTACTATTAATGTTTGTATGTCTTTGGAAAATTATGGTTTTGATCGGTGTACAGTTAGTCGGTCGCTCAGGTGTAGGCGATCACCTATTTTCCCTATTAAATTATCAAATTTAATTGAATTAATAATAATAATAATAAAATAACCGCCCAAAGTTGGGTGGTCGTGCAAATGCCTAGGCTACGGGACACACCTGGTCGTCTAGGCTCGCCTAGGAGTTCCCTGAACACTGGTTTCGATGAAACTTAAAAACTAGAGTCGGAGTGCGTAACAAAAGAAAAATTGTTGTTGACTTTTGACTTACTTGTATTTTTTTTTAAAGAATTTTGATAAACGAAAAACCGAGATAAACCAAATAAGAATTGTTGTTGACTTTGGACTTGCTTGTAATTTTTTTAAAAAAAATTGGAATTTTTGCTTGGGTGCACTTGCAAAAAGGTTTATTGGACCTTTGCTCATCCGAAGTTTTTTATTGACCACAAACACTTGCAAAACGCTATATTTGCTTTAGTGCACTCCCCGTCTAACACTGTTAACGGATTTCCATTAGACTCTGACGTCGCTAACGGTAAAAATACAGTATTTAACCTCATCTACCACACGCATAGTTCAGTCGACTGTTACAAACCCGGTCATCCAAACTTGGAATTCTGAGTTGTATCTCTTCTGTGAAACGGACGACCGAATCCAATTCGGGCGTCTGTTTTTCTGGGGTTCCAGTGATATTATAAAATGTCTATAGGCTTGGAAACGGTTGTCCGAGTGGAATTCGATCTTGTTCGTTTGCTTGTGATTTGTTGTTTTTCATATGCATTTGCTTTTGTATCACTGTTATCCTCCCTTTTAATAATAAAATTTCACATTACTATTTCACATTATTTGTTGGGTCTATGCATGAGTCTGATGAGGAATGCGGGAGTGGCAGGGAGCGGCAAATTGTATTCTGGATATTGATATGTTTACCAATTTATCTACATTTGATGTACGGTGCCATGATTTTCCCCACAAGGGTTTCCAAGTAAAATCGTTTTGTGTTTTGGCGTGTTTCTTCTTCGATTTTGTGTCGTGTGAATGTCTTCTAAACATGTCAAAATCCCAACATTCTTATTGTTTTATGAGATAAATGTTAGGGAGAGGGTGAAAAAAGGAAAATGTTATGTCTCAATGGTAGATGTAAAAGTTAAAAAGTTCATTGACGCTTCAAGTTCGGTGGTCCGAATTCAACTCGGACGATCGTTTCCAAACCTATAGACATTTCATAATATCACTGGAACCCCAGAAACGGACGCCCGAATTGGATTCGGTCGTCCGTTTCCAAGAAGAGATACAACTCAGAATTCCAAGTTCGGATGACCGGGTTTTGTAACGGTCAACCGAACTATACGTGTGGTAGACAGGGTTAAATACTATATTTTTGCCGTTAACGACGTCGGAGTCTAACGGAATTCCGTTAACGGTGTTAGACGGGGAGAACACCAAAGTAAATATAGAGTTTTGCAAGTGTTTGTGATCAATAAAAAACTTCACATGAGCAAGGTCCAATAAACCCTTCTGCAAGTGCACCCAAGCAAAAATCCTAATTTTTTTTGATGTACCAATGCATGTAACAGTATTACGTATTGCAGACATCTCGAGATCAATGACAGGTTTCCTGAGTAAAAACAAATCCTTCTGACAACTATAATTCACGGGACCTCATCATTTTGTATATTTTAATTAATTTTCCTATTTAAATAATAATTTCAATACTTGAAGTAGTAAAACATTTTTATATATTTTAGAACATAATGATGAATGGGCCAGACCTCACGAGGAGAACTAGAGAAGGTCCCATGCAAGTAACTTGTTTTGTTTATATTTTATAATGAGACAAGATCCTAAAAATAATGTTTTGTTTATGTACATTTAGTTGGATTTCGACAGGAGTAAAAATCCATCTACCTCTAAGATGGATATTTTGCAAGCGGAAAAGAAAAAAACTTTATACCACGTGTCGTTATATTTAGAAAATCATCAATACAAAAAAAATAATCGAAGAACCATAAAGGTTGTATAGTTGTGCCCACGTTGCCGATTAAGCTCTAGGCATTCAAACACCCAGGTTGACGACTGGATCGTTCCGGTCGTCAACCCAGCACGGATTTTAAAGTATTTTTTTGTTTTGATTTTTTAAATTTTGTTTGAATCTTTTTTTTTATTTTGAAAATACGTTTTATAATTGTTTTGATTTTTTAGAAATGTTTTAAATTTTTTTCCATGATGGATCCTGAAATGATGTAGAGGAGAAAGATAAGTTGTGTTGGGTTGTGGTTAAGAGGTGAATAGTATAGAAAAGACAAAAAAGTGGGTTGGAGAAAAAGAAAGCTGATGTGGAAAAAAGGGAAATCTGATTTGGAAGAGAGAGTGAATGCTCATGACCAAGTCGTCCGAATCATGGTTACGAGTTTTACAGTTTACACAATTCTACGTGGGCCTACAACACGGGAGGAAGATGGCTTCCGAAGATAAATGTTTGAGAAATCGGAACATTTTGCTATAGTAATTTCAAATCTGAGTTTATAGTTAAATAGTTATATTTTGATAATCAGAATTTTAAAATATAATAATATGCAATATCTCAAAAATAGCACCTAAAGGTACATTAGCCTTAATACGAACATTCTAATTTTTTGTATGTAAATTGCAAACCACATTTAATTCTTAATTTGTCTTGTCAAGATTCTCAGTAACTCAAGACATCCACTACCACCCCCTGTCCCCTTTCCCAAAATCACACCCTCTTTATTCTCCACATCGGCCATCAATCTATCATTTTATCCGTTCAATTCCAAAAACTCTCCACTATCATACATTATTTCTCAACATTCTTTTTCGTCATTTTTTTACCTTCTTTTTTATTCTTTTATAATAATTCACAAATCACATTATTAATTAAATTTGCAATTACTTAATTAAAAATATTACAAATAATTTTTAAAAAAAATAAATTAAAACCCGATTAGAAATGTTTAGGAATCGATCCTGGATAAAACATTTTTTTTTTGAAAAATAGATTAAAATAACAAACATAATTTTAAAAAAAGTTTTTAAAATATATTTTAAATGATTTAACTAAAATTTAAAAAACAAAATTTTTAAAAAAACATTTAAACCAATGGGCTGGGGACACGTAGTGTCCCGAGCCCACGCACTGGGGGTGCCCCAGGGCACGCCCCACCCTCCCGTTGATCAGGGGTATATCGGGCACCCCATGATTTTTTTTTGCCCCCGTAGCGGGTGGTCTCATACACTCCTGTGTTTCCCTTTATAAATTGAGAACCGTAAAATAGAAGTCAATTCAAACTCTCTCCTATTTTTTGGAGTTCGAAAAAAGTTTATCATAACCAAGAAGAATTTCCTCTCAATTCTTACTCGAACGGCTAGTTCTGAGAATACTTCTGATAGCACAGGTAGCTGGTGAAAAATGAACCGATTAAAATATTTACGTTGCTTTGTCTTGTTTGATCAATGATCACGTACGAGAACTTTAATATTGTACTTGTAATTGATCAATGACCCTTTTAATAATTAATTGCTTGCGCCCATTACATCATGGTGAGCATGAGCATAATATTGTTTAACATAAGTTTTCAACTGACATAGACATTTAGAAATAATAGTATATTAATTTATTGTGAATGTTATTTGGAGTGACGTGCGAGCGAAGTTTTTAGTTTTCCGAAAGGTGAGGTGGTCTGATTTGATGGAGTGATGGACCACGGGAATGCATATGGTGGTTCCTTTTAATTTTTGCACGTTTAGAACGAGTTGCCATTTAGGGTTTCAACTTATCTTGCCAAACTACCCCATTCCGATTCGAGATATTATTGGTGGAAGAATTTGGACTTACAAATCCTCCAAACGTTGTTGTTGGTTGCACTCACCTTGTTCGTTTGGCTAATAGTTGTTGTCACCGTTTTACCGACCATTCAATTTATGATGGCACGTGATGAATGAGATCGCAAATTATTATTTTTTGATTTTATCTATTATACCTTACCTCATTTTAAATCTCCAACATGCTGATGTATCTAGTAAAATTTAATCTTTAATATTGGCTACTCCGAGTTAGTACAATTTTATATTGAGAGACACCGGATCATATTTTAGTTAATTCCTTTGATATCTTTTTTCCAAAGAACTTAGATAGCACTTAAAAGTTAAAAGGAGACCTACGTACATACGTAGTTTGATCAGATTGAGTTTGCCTACAGATGGGTTTGTGAACCAAAACTAACAACTTTAGTTACAATTTTTCTTAGATATTCATGCTTCTCCAGGTATTCAGTACGGTCCACCTAGGAAATTCAAATTTTGCCGATTTTCTGAATCAAGAAACTTGAATCTAGAAGTTGTGACTTTTACTTCCACGTTAAAATTAACTTCAATTTTCTACTCTCGAAAATGGCAATGTTGCTGAATGAAGACTGACGGAATTGGTAGAAGTAGGGGTTATGACTTGGTTTTCCAAGTCCAATCTTGACTTGATTAAAACAAATTGCAATGTGGCGGAATGCAGAAGACGGGGGTGGAATTATTCCACGACAAGCAAAATGAAGCAGCTGACACGACAAAAGACTTTCTTTTCAACATACAAATATTATAAGACAAGGAGAGGGTTGAATTTTACATTTTTTGGAAAATATCTCGTGTTGTGGTGTCTGATGGTGATGCATGATGAATTGCTTCTCTCTCCTTAGACTTGAATTTTGTAGTTTTTGAAGATTCTTTCCTTCTCTCGTTTAGAACACGTGCAAATTTTGACGAGCGTAGTTGTGACACGAGGAGTGAACCATCACGAGTTTAAATTTTGAGAAATATTGGTCTATCTAATCCGGTCCTTAGATCATGTGTAATCATGACCCAAACGATCTGGTCATAAACGTTCTCTCTGTTATGTCTCTCTTACACGTTAGTTTTTTCTCTTCCCAATCAATTTTCTTCTTTTTCTTACACTATTCACATCTTAACCACAACTTATCTTTCTCATCAACATTATTTTGTGATCCATCTTAGAAAAAAATAAAAAAAATAAAATAATCAAAATAATTATAAAACATATTTTCAAAAAAAATTAAAAAAAAATCAAACAAAAATTAAAAAAATCAAGACAAAAAAATAAAAAATTACTATGACCCGGTTGTTGACGTCCCTGACGAGATTATAATAATGCTAAACAGGTAAAAGAAACACCGGGATTATAAGTTAACAACTCGAGGTCATAATAAGTCATAACTAAGAAACCTTTATGCAAAACACAAGGTCACATTTTTTAGATTTAATAGCCATTTATAACGTGAAAAGGGTCATACATGTTCACCTCAAAACTTCTTTTGTAACTAACAGGTTAGTTTATTTGGTAGATTTCTTATCCTGAGATAATTAGACCAATGATTGAAACATAATGGTCTCATTCACATATCTAGGATTCTTGGGATCTAAAATATAGGCGGAGTAGAGAGTACACAAAAAATCATATATCAAACAAGAAGAACAAAAAATCCCAAAAGCACAACATGAGACGAGGAGTCCAATATGTATGACAGAAAGTATGTCCTGAGAACTTCCACAAGGGAGAGACATACAATGCATTACCATATCTACATCCGCTAGGATTGCAATTTGATAATAAGTTATTCCATAATATAAACTAAAATACGAGTTCATTATTGCATATACAAGGTTCTCCCTGTGCACACTATACAGTCTAAAACAGGAGATAATTATTGAATGTACAAGTTTGCAGAGAAGTAGACAAAGTTTTCGAGATAAATATCACCTTTTGTGGTAAAATTAGAACAATTATTTGCAAAGTGACGCAAGAACTCGACGAGGAGATTCAAATGATCTTCGAGAGTGCAGAATAGCCAAGTTATCCAGTAACAGAACGTCACCTTTCTTCCATGGTACCGCGACACACTCTTCCTCCAATATTTTCAAGCAATCTTCAATTATATTGGCAGGAAGTGGTGTTCCATCTCCAAAAGTAACAGCTTTAAGAGGATCGTTTCTGACATCCTTCCATCCAGTATAAGCAGCAACCATGCTATTAAACCAAATCTTTCTTCCTCTTGCTTTATCAATTTTGATAGCTGGTATTGGGCCCATTATTGTTTTCACTCCATCTTCTTTCCATTCCAACTTCATTCCCAATCTAGCTGCCCTGTAACGAATCACGAAGACATATTGATAAATAGTTGATGAAATAAACATCTGTAAACTGAAATAGGCTAATATGAATTCAGGGAGGCAAAACAAAACACAAACTTCTTTAAACTGGAATTAATATTTCATTTCATGCCGCAACAAAAGTCAGTGCTAATTCCAGAAGAAATTACTAAGTAATTTCTACCTAATGATAGAGCCTTATCCTATTGAAGTTATCAAGATATTTGAATAAATAACAGATAAGTCTTCACAAGGTCGGATGTCTATGTGACCTATGTATACTATTTTCGAAAACACTTACTTATTCCTGTGGTTACTAGGCTCATGAATATAAAGTAATTGAACAATCAAGAACCCTAATATATACAGTACTGTTAGGAATCTCAAACAAAGATCTAAGTAGTCTGGATGATTCTGAAGAAACACACACCGGAAAAAGCTCTAGACAAGTTGTCTTCCCTGGGACTAGGGAAACAGTCAACTGGCGAAACTCTTGATTGATCTTATCATGCCATGATAAAATCTTTCGTGTTAGAAAAGATTAGCAAGAAGAATATAAAATTAAGTGCACCGTCTAAAATAAAATAAAAGATCAACATGACAAACCTTTCCTCTGCAATGTTTTTGTCCTTGGTTAAGAATGTGGAATGCCAGCCACGGCCAATAGGTGAGGAAGGATCATCTCCTTCTCCCAAAACACGTATATATAACAAGCCATGTTCTTCGAGCCTTTTGACAAAATCTGGGTACTTCTCGAGCATCCTTTCATAAATCCGATGGCTGAGAACAATAGGTGTTTCACCTCCTTTTCCTGGCTCCACCTCACAGAAGAAAAACAACTTCGATGGAAACTCGGGAACCTGTATCATCGTCAATAAACTCAGTCAAGTGAATTGGAAAATAAACACTGAAGGAATCTTATTATAGAAACCATTATAGCTTTTTTCACATTATAAAATCAAACCGATCCTCACTGGTGTGCACCAACACTAACACTTTACAAGTGACAATTTGTTGGTTATACGAGTTTCATATTTGCAGCTGAAGGTAAAATGTTGATAAAATCTAGTCTTTCGGTGTAAAAGATTCTCATAGTTAAATAAATGGAGTCGGCTGGAAATAAACATAAATCCTTTCTGAAGCCAAACTTGATAGAATTATAAATGCGTTACTGAATCACATGTTAGCGTCGAAATAGTGGAGTGGCTTTAACATTTCTCAACAGAATGTAGAAGAAATACATTCCGAGGCATTACATACTCCACCTCTAAAAAGCATCTGTTAGGACATGCCGATGAAACATGACAAATATTTCAGAAAAGGGCTTAGACCACAAATATTTCAGAGCGACATTGTTTACTCTCTCCGCCACGTCAGCTTACCCCATCCACCAAAAACAAATCACGGTTTTTGCTTGGGTGCACATTCAAAAGTCGTTTATTAGACTTTTGCACTCGTGTATTTTTTTATTGTTCCAGAACGCTCACAAATAAAACTAATTGCTTGAGTGCACCTCCCTCTAACACCGTTAACGGATTTCGTGACACCGTTAACGGATTTCGTGACACCGTTAGTTGCCCCGTTAAGTTCGAATCCAAACGATCGACCGAAAAACAAATTGACTCTTAATTTGAGTCGACTGAGTCTAAATATGTTACTTGACACCTAATTAAACACCAATTCAAGCTCTAATTAACATCGAAAGTATCTAGAAAACTCGGTTGGTTCGAATTGTGAGTCAATTTAGTTTTCAGTCGACCGTTTGACTTTCGGTCGACAGTTTGGATTCGAACTTAATTGATGTCTAATTAGGTGACAAGAAGCATATTTAGACTCAGTCGCCTCGAATTGGGAGTCAATTTTGTTTTCGGTCGACCTTTGGATTCGAATTTAACATGGACAACTAACGGTGTCACGAAATCCATTAACGGTGTTAGAGGGAGGTGCACTCAAACAACTAATTTGATTTGTGGGCGTTCTGGAGCAATAAAAAAATACACAAATGCAAAGACCTAATAAACAACTTCTGGAGGTGCACCCAAGCAAAAACAAAAAAAAACATTAATCATGCCCGGGCTACCCCGACTCACTCTACACTTTCTTTCATTCACGTCATTTCTTAATTAAACAATTTTAATTCTTACACAATATTTAACAAATTACATTTTATATAATTCTAATTACTTTAACTCGATAATATTTAACTTTTACGATTAAATCATGAAATTATTATTAGAAGTGTGACTACATAGTGCACGCGTGATTAAATATTAGAATCGTGATTACACAGTGCACACGTGATTGAACAGTGATTCCACAATAATCAAAATCATCACCCCACATTAATAAAAAATATTCAATACATTATCAATTACTTCTAATAACAATCATTCACTAAAAAAATTAAAAAAAAATGGACGAATAAGAGAGCAGGGGGGACACATGCCCCCTACACGAGGGCACCTCGGGCGTCCAATCAGGATGCCCACCACCCGAAAAGACGCCCGGGTGGGCACCCCGGGCGCCCGCCCGGCAAGTTAACAGTCGGGCGCCTAGGTCGATCGGGTGGGCACGCCCAACCCGTTAACAATGCCCTTACGGAGCCACTACAGCAGCATGTATAACCTCTTGGCTCTCGTAGCACCTCCCAAAATCTCCACTGATGAAGTGTTCAACTATTGTCTGTTTTGAGTATCAAAGGAGGCATACTTCAACAATTTGCATTTAAGATGAAGAATTCATTCAATACATGCTGAGTATTTCAAAATTTTGATCTAAATACGTATTGCTTCTAGTATATTTACGGTAAGAAAGGTAAAATAGTTATCCAGTATACTACTAATTTAGATAAACTTGATTGGGATAAATTCTCCTGGAAATTTTTGATCCTCCCAGATACTCTCTAATACCACCTTTATACAAAATTGTCAAAAGTATATCCAAACTGTAATAACAAAATTGAAATTTTCACATATTAATCTAACTTCAGTCATTCCATATTCATACGAAACGTGAAGGTCATACTCCAAATAAAATTACATGTACATGAGTAAATGACCATATATTTTCACCCAATGAATATGATTATGAACTTTGTAAGAATTGAAATAAGGATTATCAACACACTACCATATGCATTTTTTTTCTGCCAAATATCATTCTAAAACCATAAGATCATACACATTACACGATAAGAGAAACAAAAATCATGACATCATTACATGCACATTACAGTATGTTTAGACACTACGAATAACGATCTCAAACTTGAGAAATTCCAGAGTTTAAACCTGCGCCATCTCGTGATGGAAGGGGATCTTCTGATCGGGCGGCGACTCGTTGGCCGTAAACACCCTCCCAACAACGTTCGTCCTGGGGGCGGCACCGCCAACGTAGGGCAGCTCCTCGTACCCGAACGCCTCGACGACGGCGTTGAAATCGGAGGCGGAATCAACTGGAAAGCCCCGGAATAGCACCGCGCCGGCGGCGTGGAGGCGCTCCTCAATCCACGATTTGTGGGAGGTGACGGCTCCGGTGAAGTCGGCGAGGTCGAGGTCGACGGTGGGGGCGAGGACGGCCGGGAAGTGGAGGGACGGGGGGAGGGGTTTCAGTTCGGGTATTCGGAGCTCCGAGAAGGGGAAGGTGGGGTCCATCGGGGAATTGGGAGGATGAGGACTTGAGGAGAAAGGGGATAGAGAGAGAGAGAGAGAGAGAGAGAGAGAAATGATATATAATAAAGGAGGGTTTGGTGGGTGTACGTGGACGGAAACACGGCCGGTTGCGGCGAACGGGTACGGATCAACTGAAACATCCCTTCCTCGTTTAAGTCATTTTTATTTTGTAAATTACAGTTTACCTCCGTCTGACGTTACCTTAAACTTTAAAACATTTACTTGCACATTTTAAATTTTGTGTGTAACATTTTAACACAATTTCTATAAAAAAAAGTAATGTTACATCGTGTTCATCGTTTTTTTCAAAAATAATAATTATTCGTTAAACATACTTTTAATTTATCTTTACGTTAAAGTTACAATTGAATTTTAGTCAAATTTGGTTAGGATTATAAATCAATAAATATCAATTTAAGTAAAAATATAACTTCTGATTTGATTCAAAATTTACCATAAAATACAATAGAATCATGCTTAATAAACAACACAAAGAAGAGAAAAAACTATGAATCTTGAAAAATAATAATTTTTTGATGGATATGATACCAAAGTGTTACACAAATAAAAATTTAAAAGTATAGGTGTGACGTTTTAAATTTTAATAAGTCAAAGTGTTACTCGACAATTGTTAATGGGGCAAAATGTAATTTACACTTTCTGGGGGAATTAATTAAAGTGAGACAAATTATAATTGACCTTTTCTTTTTTTCGAGAGTTGTAGCTCAAAGATACATAACACACCCAAGACACAACTGAGATAATGTAACCAATGCGTACACGGGTTATGTTGTAGAATGGCAAAGGATGGAGGAAAAGACAACGACCAGGTTTGTCTGGGGCTCTGGGCACACGGGTAGGATTTCATAAAATACAAATTGTCGTGATTCTTCTTGCAAGAGGATGCGGGTCGAGATTTTTTTTTACAATGATGAAAGAATATCCCAAAGCCATGTCTCTTTTATTTGAAATTGATTGTATTTTACAAAATTATTCAGAAGCTAAGATTTTTGATAAATCATGGTATACTAAGCAAATAAGTTACAAGTAAAAGGAAATTACGGGGCAGGAATTCTAAATGGAATGAGCAATAAGAACGCATCTAAGGTTCAGCCCTTCATCACAAATTCATAATTGATAGTCAAAACATAATGTATAATCTCCTCATCCATGAGGTACTACTACACCGCAGGAAACATAATGAAGCCTTAATCCATTAAAAATTGTGAAGAAAATAACACAAGATGTAGTCCACAATCCATAGCTACGGTACAACACTCCATAAAAGTGAACTTGCTATCCAAATTTCTACTGAATACGGATCCATTACATTGGAATAGTAGAGAAAAATATGAGTGCAGGAAGTAGAGGTCTTATTTCTTCTTGGCGGCATCACCGGCTTTAGTCTGCAAATTCAACATGAGAAACTCATCAGAACACCCACCAAACATTATTTAAAACATCCAACGATAACAATGACAAAGTGACGTGTAATGTTTCCATATTTTCAGTATATTTCCATAGACGTGTAATGTTACAGCAAAACAGAATGTGGTGGGAGAGTAAAGAAACTCTACAATGTAACATCGTTACAACTATACCTTCTTAACTCCACGAATTTTCTTCGCCCTGTTCTTCCTTTCCTTCATTTGCTTCCTTGATTTCTCAACCTTGGTTGCAAGCCCATTCTGCAAATGACATATTATAAGTACAGTTTAAACAAAAGGAAACAAAGAAGAACCATAAAAGAACATCCACGTCACATTTTAGAACAAGTGAGCACATCGGGTGTTATGCTCTTAACAATACCAATTTTGAAAGAAAAAGCTGTAGCTGATAGCATAATTGTAATTGGTAGTGCCAAAGTGTTTTTGGTGTACGTTTAGTAATTTTGAAATAGAAGACTAACCGAGAGCAAAAATGGCATTGCCAAATTAGCAAAAATGGCACTGCAGAATTCTTGTCTTAGTGTACATTGGCAATAAAAATATACAAAAGACAATGCCAAGTTATACAGCATCAATGCGTAGAACAATTGACATGACCAAATGTTACACAGTTGACCTAATACATCAAGTACAGTTTTCGACATCTTCAGCTTCTAGTCATAAGGTCTAGATCTGATGCATAGAAATCTGGTTAATAAAGCAGTAGACTCGCATGAATTCTAGATGACAATAATTGCCCAGTGGACTTGTCAATTACACATCCTATACTTTGAGTTGGTTGGAATTGTAAGCTCTTTGACAAAAATTCCCGAAAAACCTCTAATAATTTCGAGTTAACGATATACTAGAAAACAAGTTCACTATGTTAAAATCAAAAAATAAAATAAAATAATACATGCTGTGTATATGTCACTTTTGAATTTAAATGTACCATGCATGAAAAACAAATGGGTAATAAAATCTATGCTGGACAAAACAACTTTAGAAGAATATTTGTTTGCCCAAGCTTTTGCAAATTAATGTAAAAAGACTTATGGGCCATGGAGCTTAAATCTACAACGCACAAGCTAAAGCAACCCAACATTTCATAAGTTTCAGTTAATTTATTGTCAAGAGATACTTAAATAACAGAGCAACAATAAATCATGTGGCAATAATCCCTCACAAAAAGTTAGTGTTGTATTTGAAGTTCTTTGCCCTTACATTGGCATCACTACCAACAATTGTCCACCTAATGCAGCCAAATACCAGTTCCCATTCAACTTTGTTTTGCTAGGATAATAGGATGTGCATGTACATGATGGGGTTGAAGCACAAAATGATATCAACATCTTCGAGGATAGTTTCGTGGGCTCCCGTGCAAATCAAATAACGATTCACACTCGTCAAGGAAGGAGTGTCCCAATAACACAATAAACACCGACAAAGGGACGAAGCAATTCCTAGAACTTAGCAGAAGCTAATTCTAACCAAAGGATCACATTTCACAACACATAAATCTCAAAAAAAAAAAACAATCAGCACAAGCAAAATTCAAGTGCAAAGACAAACACGAACACGAAAACATACCCTGATGAGCCTATACTTGGGCTCGTACTTCTTCGCGTTCTCGACGGTGTCGTAGATCAAGCAGAACCCGGTCGACTTCCCACCACCGAAGTGCGTCCGGAACTTGAACACGAAGATCGTATTCGGATCCCTAACCTCGTACAACTTCCCCAGCTTCTCCTTCAACTCCGCCTACACACCCAAAACCACACCATAAGCCCCGAACCCAAAACCACCCAAACTACCAAAGACCTCACCTTTGAGACGTTCGCCCTTCCGGGATGCAACACGTCGATGACCTGAAGGAAGGAGAAAGGAAAAGGTTAGGGATTGGGAAGAGAGGGGTGTCGGAGTCGGAGGGAGGTTAGGGTTGGGAATGGTTACGAATTGCTTGCGGGAGAGGAGGCGGTTGGTCATGAACTTCCGGGTGCGGATCGTGACGGCTTTGGTGTCCGACATTGTGGGGGATCTCGCCGGAGTTGGGTCGTTTACGCCGCCGCGAGGATCGTTGGAATTGGAAAGAAGTAGAGAGGTTGGGTAGTTGGCTTTTATACTAGGGTTTTGTCCACCGGTTTTTCGGGTTTGATGGGCTTTTGTGGTGGAGATTAATGGGCTTTTGACAATACAAATTTAACCTTCGTTATGGCCGACGCCCGTTAAACAAATTCCAATTATGGATCTATTGGACTACGCCAGCTCTGAAAATAATAAAGATCACGACTAGAGTATGTTTGAAAATTGTGATATTGTTGAATCATTGGCTTAGGGCTCAAACCACTACAAATCATAATTTTTTGCTTGGTCCAATTTCTTTTTGGGTTTCACGGTTGCAATCAAGATCTTTTTAGTTGGTACTCTGAGTGTAACTGATGTTCATTTGGGACATCCAACAATTTGGTCTGAGAGTCCAAAAGGTTGCAGTTGAGAGTTGGACTTCATTTCTTGTTTGGAACATTAGCGATTGGAGTTGTTTCTCAATCAAGTTGGCGTATGACTAGAAACTGGGACTAGCAAAAATGAACGGGAGTTTGAGTCTAATTGTAGTTTTTCAACCCTTAAGAATCTCTGAGACGTGTATGAAAGTGTGTTAGCTCGAAGTACGAAAGAAAATAAGCGTTCTCCCCATCCCAATTAGATTTAACTTTGGATCCAGTGCTCTATTCACGAGACCAATAGAACCCAAGACATCTTAGACAAGCTTGCTTCTACCAGTGAAAATTTTCGTCGCTGATTCCTCTCCAACCACCGACAGGATGAAAATGTTGTTCTTATCTTTCGTCCCTATTAATATCGTTAAGCAGATATTTTATAGAATTTTATAAGTTTAATGAAGTGGTGGGGCCCAACGTTTCTGGTCAAAGATGACAAGCCGGCCGCCGGCCGCCACCCGCCACGTCATTCTTTCCACCAATCCCCGCGTATGGACGCTAAAGGCTAAACCCCATCAGTTGTTTTTTTGTAGCGATTAACGATTAATCTTCACACACAAAAAGAGAAAAGAACAGCATCTCTCCTTGCTAAGGAAAAGTTTGGCTGCAATTTCTGATTTTTACACTAATTTGAAAAAAATCTTATGTTTTTTATACCTTTCATACCATTCCATGAAGTTTGACCTGACATTTCAAGATAAAGTAGACTTTAATGCTGGGAAGTTGGAAACATTACGATCATTTTCACAACGTTATTTATATCGTGTCTGAGAAAATCTAGGACTAAGATGAAATAAACAAACATTTCTCCTTCCGTTGATCACCTTTTTCCCATAACATCTGGATTCATTGTCCCCGTTCATGTGAAAACCGATTGATGTCATGTATAATGCAGGACAAAATTGGAAACTTCGTTTAAATTTGAAATTTATTTACGACGTTAGTCCATCGTCTAAAGATTCGGCAAATAAAGACCAATGACAAACCACTTCAAGCGCATTCAGATACGAATGGTAATGTGAGTTTTCCGTTCAAATCCACCAACCTCTCCTGAGGGTAATTGCGAGTTTTGTTTCGTACAAATTACATTAGAATACTGTAGTTTTCGATAATAATCGACAAGGCATCTTTCTTCAAGTGGATATTATCATGTATCGACACGTGGTGGGCCCCAACACGTCGCCCGACACTGACAACCACGTACACATACAGCGACAGGCGGCTAATGATTTATGGCAAAATATGTCATTTCAAAATAATAATTCCTTTTCAACTCCCATAGAATCATAGATCCTCCCTCACATCCTCCAAATCACATAATTAGTTAGTTAACCACCCAAAGTTAAAACTTAATGCTACCATACCATGTAATGTAAAGGAAAACCAACTTGACAAAAGAAAAGTAAGCGTCAATTCAAATTATTAAATTCAAAACTTGGACTGTTTCCACTATTCCTTTCACATCGTCAATTTTTAAAAGTCCAAAAGAATTAGGATATTTCACATACAAGCGCAATAATGCAGGACAATAACTCCGAAAACCACAAAGCTCTAATCATGATTTAGACTTTTAATTAAAAATCCGTAACTCTATTTAAAAGGTCGAGCACTACTACCACCTCCACTTCATAGTTTCTTCATTCCATATTTCTTGGGGAGAGGAAGAAGAGAGAGAGAGAGAGAGATGACGAATGAGGCAGCGGCGTCGGTTGTGGATACCGAACTCGCCGTCGGAGGCGGAGTTAAGGATAGTTACGGCGAGGATCGGGCGACGGAGGAGCAGCTCGTCACTCCCTGGACCTACTCCGTCGCTAGGTAGACTTCGATTCGGTTTCGTTTTGGTCGGATTTTGGTCGTGTTTCGGTCGGATTTTGGTTTTTCTTGTGTTGTGTGCTTCGTTAGTTGTGTCGATCTGATGTTTTTTTTGGAAATACTCTGTTTTTGGTGGATCCATCAGGTTCAAACAAAAGATGAACGCAAAATAATCTGATCTGTTGATATTTTAATGGTTAATTAACAGATTTCCTTGTGAGGTGTTGTTTCGGAAAATAAGCTTCTTCATCAAGATTTGTAACTAACTTTTACCGTTAGAAGATGGTTGTGACAAGTTGTTAATTGAGAACTTTCTTCATCAAGTTTCATAATCAACTTGTGGACAATACTAGTAGATTTCTGGAAAAGAAACCTCAAATCTTGGTCAAACACTTACACTGAAGGTACAGAGAACTCTATGCAAGTCACAAGTATTTAAGATCAGTTGGCAGATATCTTTTTTAGCTTTTGACTTTGGTGTGGTCTCGCAGTGCTTGCCTAATTCTGCTATGTATGGTCAAATCTCCGTTTACTCTTGCTTTTTGTCAAAAAAAAAAATGATAAGAAAAGAATGAAATAGTTTTTGTTTACTACTGTCAATAGACTCAATTCAGTCTAATAATTGGTTTTGTAATACGACCAACCTAATTTGTTTATGTGTCTCCCAGAGTGGTGGTGATCCATGGATTAACTGATGTTACTCTGCTTAGTGCCTTAAACAACTTCTCTTAGCTTAGATTTATTGTTTAGGTCAGTTAATTTTGGATGCCAACTGAAACCAACCTCTGCACTCATCTAATCCCATCAATATATTTTCTTTTTATTTGCAGTGGATATACGTTGTTAAGAGATCCACACCACAACAAGGGTCTTGCTTTCACAGAGAAAGAACGAGATGCCCACTACCTTAGAGGCCTTCTGCCACCAGTTTGTATTTCTCAATCCCTTCAGGTACTTGCCTCCATTTGTTTAAGGATTATCTTTTGTTTTCCAGAAAGCTCATTTGATGACCTATCTATCTATCTATCTATCTGCTCTGCAGGAAAAGAAGCTTATGCACAATCTGCGCCAGTACCAGGTCCCCCTGCAGAGGTACACGGCGATGATTGATCTTCAGGTATTCAGACAACTACACAATTTGTCTTTATAACTTTTACTTGTTTTATTTTCGAGAAAAAAATTGAACTTGTTTATGAATAAAAAATAAGCTTCGGCTCGATTTTGAATTACTTCTCAGGAAAGAAATGAAAGGCTTTTCTACAAGCTCCTCATTGATAACGTCGAGGAGTTGCTCCCTGTTGTCTACACCCCTACAGTTGGTGAGGCCTGCCAGAAGTTCGGATCCATTTTCAGGCGTCCTCAGGGTCTTTACATCAGTCTGAAAGAGAAGTATGCTAGTACATTCACAAATAAATAATACATTACGGCTCATTTATGTAACTTCGTTCTAATTTAATTTACTAATTGATTCGTGAAGGGGTAAAATTCTTGAAGTGTTGAAAAACTGGCCCCAAAGGAACATTCAGGTTATTGTGGTCACTGATGGAGAACGAATTCTCGGACTTGGAGACCTTGGTTGCCAGGTAAAGGTTCATATGTCCGAATAACGTTTTGAAATCCTTGCACACTGAGGTTGCGAAGTTTTTATAACAATTTCTTTGTGTTTGCTTTTCATAGGGTATGGGTATTCCAGTTGGCAAACTTGCTTTGTACACAGCCCTTGGTGGACTTCGTCCGTCTGCAGTAAGAAAATCATTTGTTTGTTGTCATATTGGAGGATTTTTGTTTTCATTTTTGCTCTATGTATGGGATTCATTCATGATCATTTAAGCTTCACGACTGAAATCAAATGTGGATACCTGTCTATGAGTTACTCCTAAGAATTGCACTTGTTGCAGTGTTTGCCTATAACAATCGATGTCGGAACAAACAACCAGAAGCTACTTGATGATGAGTTTTACATTGGACTTAGGCACAAACGAGCAACTGGTCAGGTAAATGACAGATCACCAACATACATAAATTACATCATCATCATCATAATAGTAGTAGTAGTAGTAGTAGTAATAATAATACTATAATAGTAATAATAATAATAATAATAAACCTTATGTTGTGTGGCAGGAATACTATGACCTTCTACATGAATTTATGTGTGCTGTTAAGCAGAACTATGGTGAGAAAGTTCTCGTCCAGGTATTATTTCTTTAGCTTAATAAGCATATTTTCACTAAATGATCCCGCATGGCGCATTATATTCTTTTCTAACCTTGAGGTGCTTGTCCTTGCAGTTTGAGGATTTTGCCAATCACAATGCGTTTGAATTGTTGGCTAAATACAGTAAAACACATTTGGTTTTCAATGATGATATTCAGGTAAACAGCTGTTCTACCTTACATCCTGCTTGTAAGAGGTACATATAATTTCATGATTATATTACTGCAGGGGACTGCTTCTGTGGTCCTTGCTGGACTCGTTGCAGCACAGAAGTTGCTTGGTGGATCCTTGGCTGACCACACCTTCTTATTTCTGGGAGCTGGTGAGGTCAGTATAATATTCTACCTTTGCTTCTGTTTTTGACATACTCAGACACCAGTCTCTTTTTTCACTTATAATTTAAATGAATAGACCTAAAATTTGAATGATGCATTGTTCCTTCTGTAAGTTGTGCTGTTAAATATTTATACTTTCAAAAAAGTAGAAACATTTTGTGCTGGTTTTTCTTCCATCTCCTGGATGCGACATGATTGTTAATATGGTATGCTGAATATATATACCTTTCTCTTCTTAAGGAAGTAATGATCCAGTCCTGCTCTATTATAATTTTGATACACTATAATGAAGTTTCACTTTTCCTGCAGGCTGGTACAGGTATAGCTGAACTCATTGCACTTGAAATTTCAAAACAGGTAATTTTTAGGAAATGTAGTCCCAAGTTGCTTAAGAAAAAACATACATATCCCTTTTTAATAGAGTTGTGTCCGCCATCTCCTACTTTAAGTGTTTAGGTGTAAAGAGTGATGGACCAACCAGATTGCATGGAAGCTAAACATTCAATATCTCACTTTGGAATCATTGTCAAAACAACTTTATCATGCTTTGAACATTTAGAATCATTCTATTTGATGCTCCGACTTATTCGCAGTTGGGAGCTCCCATAGAAGAAGTTCGCAAGAAGATTTGGCTTGTTGATTCCAAGGTACAAAGCTCACCATCAATTAGTTGTTGATGACCAATACACACTGACCTATACTTTCAACTAATTAATTTTTCAAATGTTAACCAGGGATTGATCGTCAGTTCCCGCTTGGAATCACTTCAACACTTCAAGAAGCCTTGGGCTCATGATCATGAACCTGTCAGAGAACTTGTAGATGCTGTAAAGGTGTGTAACACTAACACTCTCAAATTTTCTTTTTCTCTTTGGTCCTTCCCAGACTGAGCTGCCATGCTTAAATGATATGGTTGATCAGCGCTATATCAACCTATATATGATGCATCTTCCCTTAGACTCTAGTCTTGTCAACTTCATTAGAAACAATGTCACACGAGCATTTTTCTTTAAGGGTTTTGCCACAATAAGATGAAACATGTGCCAGTAATATATTGACTCTGGATGCACTTGCTATTAGCTTATTTCTGTGGCTCTGCTTACGTGGTATATATTATTCAACTGATTTGCTTTCTTCAGGCAATCAAACCCACTGTGTTGATCGGAACTTCTGGAGTGGGAAAAACATTCACAAAGGATGTTGTTGAAGCAATGGCTTCTTTTAATGAGGTATTCCCATCGACTTTTTATGATGAAAATCCACTCTCCCTTCTTAGGAATTGAAGTTCCTTATAAGTTTTCAAATGAAATGCAGAAACCTATCATCCTTGCTTTGTCGAACCCCACTTCACAATCTGAATGCACTGCAGAAGAAGCATACACATGGACGAAGGTAAATATGTTGGTCTATTCCATTTATGTTCATCGATGTCGTATAGTCTGTATCAATTAGCTCTGTGAAGAAAGTTCCAACCTTGTGAATATGCTTTTCAGGGTACTGCAATATATGCTAGTGGCAGTCCTTTTGACCCTGTTGAGTATGAGGGAAAAATTTATACTCCTGGCCAGGTTTGATATTAGCCTTTTCCCTCCCTTCCCCTTAGTAACATGAGTCAAGAGGCATCTCTTGTTGTGTATATTTACTTATTTAAGAAAGACAACATGAAATCCTATCTGCTCTTAAGCTAACTGTTGTCAACACTAACTGAGTTTCGAATATCTGTTGCAGTCAAACAATGCTTATATTTTCCCTGGATTTGGACTTGGGCTGGTGATGTCCGGAGCAATTCGTGTACATGATGATATGCTTCTAGCTGCCTGTAAGCAATGCTAACAAGATTGTATCATCTCGAGTCTTGATTGAAATAATAACATGTTGAAGTATGGTTAATCTGATACACGCCAGCCTACTAGCACTAGTTAATCTTTAATCTTAACTCAGTCTAAAGAAGAACATAGAACCCTGTGCCCATCTTCATTTACTCTTTTTGGTTAGTTTCTGATTGCTTTTTGGTGTAACAGCGGAAGCATTGGCAAACCAAGTGTCGGAAGAGAACATCGAAAAACGACTCATCTATCCATCATTCTCAAACATCAGAAAGATATCAGCACAAATTGCTGCCAATGTTGCTGCCAAAGTGTATGACCTAGGTCTGCTACGTGCCTCTTACCTACATGTCTGTTTCCTGTTTGTTGTGCTTTGTAACAACTCTTGCTTATGCTTGTGTTTTCTCTCATCATAGGTTTGGCAAGCCATCTTCCTCGTCCTGTGGACTTAGTGAAGTATGCCGAGAGTTGCATGTACAGCCCGGTCTACCGCACCTACCGTTAAGCTGGATGAAACCTGAAGACGGCTGGTGTAGTGGTTAAGATGGCTGTCTTAACTCTTAATAAGCTGAGTATTGTTGTTCCCTTCAACCCTTGGATTTGATTTCTGTTCAGTTGGCACTGTTTGTATCGTAGTTTTCATTTTAGTGGAACCAGTATTGAGTGCGATGCCCTTGTAATATGAATGTAACAGTTATCTATGAGATGTTAGTTCCGTAATTTAATAATTTTTGGATCCCAGGTCTTGCTATTCATCTATGCATGTTGCAGGTCTCATTTTATTTTATTTTCATGATCCTTAACTATTTGTTAAGAAAATGTTTTAGGTTTGCCAGGTGGTGGTCGATCTCAACAGCTCTAGTCCTAGACCTCAAAACCGTCCATACGTGTAAATGTGTTAGTGTTCTGTTTTCCCAGAACTAGCTTCTATTTGATGCTTCATCACTTCGCACTTCAAAGGTAAAGCCTACACTATAAAGATAACGCAAGATATAGTATTGGAAAGTTATGATCTGTTTCCACTAGAGGATCGTCGTACTATTTTCTTACCATGAATCCATGATGTTAGTACTCTATACTTTAATATCGTGAAAAGGCAGGTTCCGATGAAATCAAACCAAATCATCTCTTTAATCAAGTTTATTTATCTACTTTGCAAGTTAGTATAATCCCCGCTTGTGTCCATAATTTCAAAATACTTCATTAGTTGAGAGCAAAATTCAACTCTGAGCATCATCAATTAGTGCTTGGCCTCCAAAGAAATAATTAAATCTAATCCAATTTTTCCTGTAATTTCCTTAGGGACGTAGACAAACATAGAATTTCCGAATTCATAATTTAAAACTTCGTTCTCAATTACATTGCGGGGTCTGTTTTTAATAATTTTCATAGCTAAAAATACACGTTCAACTGTAGCCATAAAATTAAGAAGAGTCGACACAAATCATGTCGATTAGTAGACCGAATAGTATGTCTTTTAGTTTAAACTTTACAAACTGAATTTGAAAATTCAGCCTATATTCACTTAGATTTGTTTAAATCAATATTAAATTTGCCCAACCCTAACATATAACAAATTACATGACTTTTATTTAATGAAACGTTTCTCTCTAATTAGCAAAAATCTTGATATGAGAATGGTGAATTTGTAATATACCAAATCACTTTGGTAATATTAGATGTACGATATTGTGGGTCCAACATTAACAAAGATTTGAAATATACCAACATTAACAAGATTTTTCAAAATTCTATAACCTCCATTTGTCTCTACGTAGCTCCATTCCAGATCTTGCCAGTGCATTTACCAATTTCTCAAATAAGCCATGAATATTCATACATTACAATTTAGCTCTCTTAGCCACTCCGATATTCAAGTTTCAGCATTTACCATGACTTGTCAATTAACTCCTTTAATTTGATCTCCTCCACTGGTAAATCAAATACACCTGTTTGATATTTTACCACAAACATATATGTTAGTGGTTACGTATGTACGATGGTGGGGGTAATATCACATGTTTTTGAGATGTCATGAAGGCGACAAACACTAGAACAAAAGCGAATTTATCTAAATATCTTTTGCGTCTTCCAATTGGTGAAGGCCGTTTCGCTTGAAGACGGCACTACCCACTTGTGACGTAGATTTCCAACAAATCTTTTTAGACATTGTGAAAAGAGATCTTCTATTCTTCTAATATGAAATCAATTTAAGTAAACATAGTATTGACATCTCACGACGCATAATTAAGTATCTACTTTGTTTATTAATGTGGAATATCCCCAACGCGCGTCTCTTCTCATGTTGAATGGATGTGTTAGGTCGCCCGTCGACTCTACTTCCGAATTGTTTGGTTTGTTGTTCTTTGGAGTTCAACTACTCGACTAAATTATTACGAGTTACAAATTTGTAATCTTCTTTCACCATCAATTCTGTTAATGGATGCTTGCCTTTCGAAATGTACGTTTTTTTGTACTATTATCTTTCAAAATGTCTCTTGCATCCCTTTATCAATCAATATATTGTACTTAGGGATGTTTTTCTTATGTCTTGATTTGATTTACACTCTCTCAAATATCTAAGTTTGATAAAATATTTTCCCACTTCAACCAATTTATCTAATATTTTAATTATATCCAAACAATTCATTAATCTTAGCGTCGCCTTCAAAATTCCAGCAAGAAATTAGATTAAGACGTCTTTCGTATACTATTCGAACTAAAAATATATTAAGACAAACTAAAGATAAGTTTGTCTCTATGAAATTTACGATAATATTTGACAAATTTAAACATACAATAATATATTATATAATACGAAAAAATGATGACATATCGCTAGATACATATGTACATTCCAAAATTCTTAAAAATATATCATTATTGCATATATGTTTTGCACACTCCAAAGAAAAGAAACATATTATTTTCCAAACAAACTTCTCCCACCAAACCTGACGACCAAAAACAAAACAACTCAAACAAAAATAAAGTTGGAGACCAACTCCGGCGCCGGCGATCACACCGATATCCGGCAGCGGCACGTTGGGCACGACCCGTGCCGGCCGACCCAAGCGGAGATGCACTCGGCGTGATACACATGGCAGCAGGGCGTGGTTTTTCCCACGTCGCACTCCTCCATGCACACCGCGCACGTGCCACCACCGGCCACCGTTGGCATGGCCGCCACCACCGTCTCCACCTCCACTGCCACGTCCTCTTCCGCCACCGTCAGCGCAAGGTCAAGGTCGAAGTAGAACTCCACCGGAAGGTAACCGCCGTTGGCTCCCATGGAAGAGAAGAATATGTTTGGGAAGTTGATGGGAACAAAACCTTCCCGGGGTTTTATAAGTGAAGGTGAAGTTCGAGACTATGATGGTTTTTTGCATGTATATCCTTTATTGTTTTGTTATATCGATCTAATGTTATTCTAATTCAATCGACAAACAACACTTTCGGGTAGTTCACATGTATACAGAATAACTTTTATATCAATGTCACAAGTTCAGCTTCTAGCTAGCTAGCCTTCTAGGAGTAACATCAACATAGGAATCCTATAGAAGTTGCATTGTTTTTAGGAAAGAAGTTATATATTGAATATTGTAATAATAAAAAATTGCAAACAATATAAAATATAACAATTTGACTAGTCCATTTTTATTTTTATCCAATATTCTTCAATTTGATGTTTATTTGGTGTAATTAGACGTGTCATGGAGTAAGGAGCAAACTTGCTTTTAGGAAACATGGTGTAGTGACACGTGTAAAATACATTAGGACGAAAATTTAACGTCCATTTTTATTGTCGGCTTTGACGTCGTAGTTGGGTTATGAGTGATTATGACTTCTTAGCTGAGATGTTTGACTTTTAAATGAGTCGGTGAGCCTACAAAAAAGTTGATCGGAAGTCAACATTTCTACAGTTAGCAATTGTTGGATGTCAAAGTTGAAATAATTGTTTTGATTTCAAAGCATAAATATATAACTTGCATGCAGCACATCATTTGTTTGGCAAACTTTAGAGACAATCAACTTTCCGTAGGAAGGAAATAGCCATCAATGCCATAATGTGTAAGAGATGGACTCATGGACCACAACTCCACAAGGGGTACGTACTCCTCGCCAAACCGTGTGAAAATTTTCACAGGAAAATCCCAAACCATGAAATCGCTAGAATAATGTCCGAAAGTGTCAAAAGTTGATGACTTGGTGATGTTATTTTTACTATAATCAAATTACTATTAATATCATCCGCACTGCATATCCAAAAGAGGTATTATTTTGCATGGTTCATATTTATTATTCAATATTAACTAAGTAGTTATCATAAAGAGAATTTATAAAATATAGTTATACAAAAACCGGATCGAACCATGCATCATCAATTTCTTTTGAAAGTCAATATCCTATAGCAGATCTGTCGGCGGGAAATGACAAAGTTGGAACTTGGAAGCAACAGTATGACGTGCAGAAGTAGATTGTTGTTCTTTTTATATGGTAATAATCTCGAGTCAAACTAATTACGATAACTTTGCATTAAGCTCAAAAGTCAAAATCTTCTATATAAATTATATAGAATGTAACCAATTTAAGATGAATTCATGGAACAGATCAGAAAAACCACAAGAGTTTTATAATAAAAAAAGACCAGAAGGTAACAGCCACGTGGTAGGCTGCTTTATCCAATAAATCTTCTGGTTTTCCGACACCTCAACTAAAATGGATAGAAAGTACACCAAATTAGTCGTGGATGCTCTCCCACGTCATCATTTCCCATGTCCACTAAATTAACAACAAGATACATCTGTTTTCTTCAACATCAAGGAAAGAAAAACTTATTTCATTTGTATTTTCTCGAAGGATTGTAAATTGTAATCTATATATGTTGGTTTAATTTATTTGCAGAATAAGTAATAAAAATGGGACTTTATTCTCATATATTCTCGAAAAAAGTGGTTATTTGCAGAAGTTATTGGAAGCAGAAAATTATAGTTTTGGAGTTAATTCGTAGGTGTTTATGGATTATAAAATGATATGACCTCTTTAATAGTCCACCAAAACATAGCCGAAAAAAAATGAGAAACTCCTTTTTCGGCAGTTCCACTAATTTTTTATTTAAATCAAGTTACAAAAAGTACCAACATACTTATTAATTTGAATTGGAATATTGAGAATGGAAGCCAGAGGCTTATGGCTTGAATACTTCTTCGGAACCAATCCCTCACTTAAGAGCTTTAAAAAAATCAAGAAAAATATGAAATTGAGTACTACTTTCTCCAACTGTGTTTTTAGACAGAACAATTTAGAAAATATGTTCTCTCAAGTATGTTTTATTTCTCATGTTTATTTTTAATTTAATCGTCTTTGATGAATACTGAAAAATGTAAAGGGAGTAGTTTGTTTGCAGAAAATTAATTTCGAAATAAGCGAATAAGATTTGCAAATCTAATTTCCCACGACATGTTTGTGTCCTATCTTGAATCACACACACTATAGTTGATTTGTCTCACTAATCAAGGAGGAAAAAACACCAAAAACACAAGAAACTACTACAGGCAGATAACGTTCAATCAGGAACTAATGATTGAAAGATCCACTTCTAACTGTAATTTATAAGAATATCTTTTTCTCGCACCAATCGCGTCCTGACTAAATAAAACCCCAAAGTTTATCGGAAGTGTAATCTCCCTTTTCCAGACCAAACAAAGCTAGAAGAATACTCATGGACAGGCGTGAGCAAAATTCGGTTTGAACTGAATTTTTCGGTCCAGATCGAACCAAACCAAACTTTTTCGGTCCGGTCTTTGGTCCGGGAGACCACGACATTTCGGTCTTCGGTCCGGTCCGGTTCGGTCCGGCTCGGTCCGATCAAAAATCGAAATTTTAAAGATTAAATTCGGGTTTTGAACCGGACATGACCAAACCAAACCGAACCAAATTTATTTGGTCCGGACTTCCGAAAATTTCGATCTTCGATCCGACCCCTAACCATGGTGGGGTGCTGGACTCTAGAGAGTATAGGTTTCTTGTTGCTAGATCACGTGTTGCCATTTATCTTGTCCAACTTAAACCACACAAAAGACAATCCAAGATTAGTTATTTAGTTGTCTTCAAACCCAAGTTTTCCAGCCAAGTGGACTATCCGAGACCGTACAACATTATCTTGAAATTTCCAATTGTCAAACAACTCTTTTGGAAAGTTTCCACGTCGTCGTCAAGTGGAACCAAATTATCCCAAACGTGTCATTCGTGTAAAATCTTCCAACTTTAGGTCTTAATTTCAACACCTATCTGTCCATCATTACGATATTATTCTTTCGGATCAAATCCTTCCTTCATGGTACCCTTACCGCTCAACACCTCGCTTGTGATTGTGGGTAAATATCTAAATATAAATAAATTCAGTTGTCAATTTTAATGCGACATCAAACGTCAACGAAACTGACAATAGAAAATATGAAAAATTACGGTTACAAAATCTCACATATCTCGTTTGTTAAGATATTTCATGAGAACAATATTTCTACATTTGTTCCAGTGCATAACAGTTGAATGCTGTCAAACACGAATTGTTTCTGTTTCTTTAGAAGAAAAAAACATTTCTTATATTTTCAATATGATAGCATGTTTACATTTTTATTCGGATTAGGCATGTCACTCATATTGAATTATTCCAGTGACCATCTTCCAATTTACACGTCAATTCATTTAATTGAGTTACCTACAATTTTGTTTTGAAAAAGCATCACCTATAGCACTATCCATTTAGTCTAACTATCAAAGCGACATTACACACAACAAATGAACTATACAAGTAATTCTTCAAAATAGCATAAAATACTTATATCGTTAACATGTCATACCACATCTATAAAACATATATATGCTAGAAGTCAATGAATCTAATTCATTGCATTTTTAACGATGAAATACTAAGAATTTCTAGTGTCACTTGTACTTACAATTCCTTACAAAATAATTCTCGTAGGAAAATACATTTTCATCAACATAAAAATACATGATTGAGTTTCATAATTAACCATGGACACTAATATGCATAGTCTTATTTTTTAATAACCTAAAAACACGACACGATAATAATCCTGTAATTTGCAAATTCCCCTGACAGCACCACCAGGTATCCTCACCGCGAGTAATAGAATCCACTCCTGGCGATCAAAACGGCTAAAAAACCCACACTTTTCGAACGCACCCCAAAAAAAAAAAAAAAACCAAACCCAAACCACAAACTCCCTTACCATTCCCATCCCCTCCCGCCGGCGGCAGTCTCCGATGACTCGCCGATGCTCCCATTGCAGCAACAACGGCCACAACTCCCGGACCTGCCCGATGCGCGCCGGCGGCGTCCGCCTTTTCGGGGTCCGCCTGACCGAAGGCGGATCCATGAAGAAGAGCGCGAGTATGGGGTGTCTCTCCCACTACGCCTCCCTCGCCGCGTCCCCCAAGAACGCGCTCGACTCGCCCCCGCCTGATCCGCTCCGCGACTCCGCCCCTGACGCCGCCGGGTACGCCTCCGACGATCCCAATCACGCGTCCTGCTCGGCCAATCGTCGAGGAGAGAGGAAGAAAGGTGGGGCTTTTAGGGTTTTGGGATCGGGTTTTTGTTGGATGCGTGCTTTTTTGGGGGATTTGGGTTATGATTTTGGTTGGATGTGTGTTTTTTCGGGGATTGGAGCGGTGAAAATGTAAACTTTAGGATTTTGTGATCTTTTGATTCCTCAGAAAGGTTTCGTTTTTTATCGGATGGTGTTTTGGCAATTGTATGTGGGAAAGATGAGATTCCAATGGCGTGCATTTTTGGAATTTCGCTCATTTGGATGGAAGTTACCCTTAATTGTACGAGGTGGTTTATGAGATTGGTGATTCGTTCATAAAGGAATCGCCAATAATGATTTTGTTAGATTTCTTGGGTTGATGGTTGAACTCTTAAAGTTTTTCGACCCTAAAAGATAAATGAGTAATGTGAGCGTTTTCATGCTTGGTGGACAGAACACTACCTTATCTCATAAATGGATTTGGTTTTGGAGAAGATTTTGATGGGTTGCCCCAAACACCAAACACTGCCGACCCCAAATGAGTAGTGGGCCATTTGACTATAACTTGCTTTTTGGATGTTTCTCGTCAATAAAGTCATCTGAATTTTTAGAGCTTATTAGAAATTTAAATGTTGTGGTCCTTAGTTCTTTTTATTATTGATTGTGAGCTCTCACCAAGCTTTGTATTGATCAGGTATTCTAAAAAGTGGGATGTGATATGTTGAGATTCTGCTCTAGCTTCCTTGTGAATTTTCTTATGTTATTAATTAATCCCTCTTGCTTTTAATTCTTATATTAATCAGATGTGCTTTTTTTCAATGTTCATATTTTGATTCTGCAACATTTTGAAACTCCCTTTGTTTTGCATTCCTTACACAAGCTTATATGATTTTTCTGTCCAAGAATCAAATTTTGTCCAAGGTCATCTAAATTTACTTGATCCATGCCTTATGATGCATATATTGCAAGTTGTCTCGTTGATTGAAGAAGTATGTCATTTCATTTATCGGTTCCTCGCTCACTCAGTGTATGTAACTATAGAATTAAAGAAGGCTGACCTAGAGTTTGGAAATTAAGTAATTTGAAATTCCACTCTTAAAGTCCCTCTTAAAAACTCTCTGAAAGCCTGGGCGCTTAAAAAAATCTTTAAATTGGAAGATGGGGTTATCATTGTTTGGTCTATTTTTGGAGCTTTGTGCCTGCCATCTTAAGCAGCAACATAATCATATCAAATACTAAAGGTATTGGTCAAGCATCATTACACAATCCAGTTCCTCATTATAGTTGTATTTCCAATACGTGAGGATAACTAGGGCATATCAACTTGAATGGGTAAATCTCAGCATGCATTGGACATGTGTTGCTTAAATGGATTTTGATTGCAATGTAATATTTCGTTAGATTTTCCCTCCCTTGTGGGTACTTTTATTTGTATGTTTTTATCTATTTAATACTTCATTGTGTTCTATTTGATTGCTTATGGATTTTGTACGTGAAAATATTTAAGTATCCTGTCACTATAAAAACAAAAAAAAGTGTATCTGTCATGCACATATTTCCCCCTCCACAAAGATCTGGTTGCTTGTATATTCAAATTTTGATTTTGTTTAGCATTTTGTTGCTCTACACCTGTAATGAGTACGATATGGTGGACTAACCAGATATCGTGCTTTCATTTTTTATTTTTCTTATATGTATTTTGACCCCGACCGACGTTCCATTCTTCTTGCAAATCCATTTATTAGAACCCTTGCACAAATATAGGTTATGATGCCAAAGCTTGTGATGTGATCTATTGTTTATGTAAGAGAAGAAACAAAGACAACAAGATAAGCAGTACAACCTAAATTCATTTGTCTGAAAATGTCGTTTGGTTTTAAGTTTGTGTTTTCATCTAATAGTTTATTAGTTGTTTTTCTCATTTTGACTTATATTGTAACATATGCCAGCGAGTAGTCTGCATGTTGCTTCCTAATATTTGTCATTGTACACATTTTATAATGTATTTTATCACTCTGATTCGACCACCAAGTTGCACTACCTTACAAGTAAATAATAGCTGAAGAATATGCTCTTTGAAAGTCGATACTGAATCAAGGAGCATATTCTTCTAATTTGTCATTGACATTTGAGAATAGTTCTTTCTACTTGACTCTTAGGCACACCTTGGACAGAAGAGGAACATCGGATGTTCTTGGTTGGTCTGCAGAAGTTGGGGAAAGGTGACTGGCGTGGTATTGCCCGAAATTATGTTGTCTCCAGGACTCCAACACAAGTGGCTAGTCATGCCCAAAAGTATTTTATCCGTCAGACTAATGCATCAAGAAGAAAGAGACGCTCCAGCTTGTTCGACATGATTCCTGATATGGTTTGCCTACGAAATTCAAACAACTTACATTGATATTTTATCTTTTCTTTTTGTAGTTCAATAGGATGCAGTAATTTTCACTGATACATTGTCATTTTAGCCCATGGATCAGGTGCCAATTGTGGAAGAACATGGACACCATTCTCCTACTATGTCTGAAAATGCAAATAATTTGCCCTCCTTGGATCTCACACTAGACTATGAATCTGCCCGCCCAGAAACTTTAAAAGAGAGCCCATCACTGGAAATGAATAATAATGCCACGTATAACAATATTCCGCCATTGGTTCCAATGCTTTATCCAGCTTACATCCCTGTGCCTTACCCATTCTGCCATGCAAGTTTGAGCATGCCTGCAAGTGAGGATACGTCTGGCAAGACGCACGAGGTGCTGAGGCCTAAACCTATTCTACTGAAGGACTCAATACATGCTGACGAACTTGTGGGGTTGTCAAAGCTCAGCCTTGGGGAAGCTGGTAGCAACCGTTTGGAGCCATCTGCTCTCTCTTCAAAACTGCTAGACACTTCTTCATCTCGACAATCTGCATTTCATACAAAAGCAGCATCTACCTCTTCTGAGATAAGCCAGAGCAATAGTACAAATGCAATTCATGCTCTTTGAAGGTGAAGTAAGCCCTGAAACTGTTGCTCGCCGTGCATTATTTGTTGCTGCTAATGTTTTAACATACCTGCATTTGATTCCTTGTAACATAGTAGCATGTCACCAAATCCCTTTTCTATCTTCTGCTGAAAAGAAAATTCCTCAAAATAAATGATTTTCTGCAGCAAGTATTCATGAAAAGATAAAAGATATTGTAGTGTTCTTGTAACCTTTATTTGTCTACAGGTAAATTTCAAAATGAAACTGCATTATTTTTCATTTTGTCGTTGAGTCAGCATAAGTGGTCCGTGATCCCATTCATTGTTCTTCTGTTATTGTATTTTGGAATACGATGTATTTGATTTTTTTTACCTCTCTAACTAGAGTTAAGAGACAGGAAGTGTTATTTTCAAGCTTAAGAACATCTTAAAGAGAAGTGGGTTTGGTTGTTTCACTTTACTTTGAAAAGAGTTTATAATTCATCTAAAGTTTATCCTCCATTTGATAGAAGAAATCTAGTTGTGCAGTTCCCTGTTGTCTTCATATTTTCCTTTTATTTGAAGGAATGAAATGATATTCTTATTCAAGGGCTTAAGTGTGTGTTTTTGAATATATTTCCTTAGAACTGAGTTTTAACTTTAATATATCATTTTGCAATATTTTTTCCGATACACTGCAGTACCGCACCTTTGAATTTCAATGAATGAAAATAAGAAATGTGGTATTGCACTAATGAAAATAAGAAGTGTGGTATGGGAACCCTCGCCCGGGCGAGACCCCGTTAACGGGGAGGGCGCCCCTCGGGTGCCCGTCCGGAACGCCCACTCAGGCGCTTGCACGAGCATTCTGGGCAGACGCCCGGGGCGCCCTCGGGTGGGGGGCACGTGTTCCCCCATTCATCCAATATTTTTTTTTGATATTTGAGTGGAGATTAAATGATTTGTATTTGGTGTTTTTAGTTAATGTAAGGTATTTTGGATTAATGTATTGGCTATTTGTTAATAATATATGTTAATTTTATTTAATCACGTCCACACTTTTTAATCACACGTGCACTTTAATTACACGCTTCCACTGAGCAAACACGCGTGCACTGTTTATTCACGTGTGCACTTTAATTACGCTTCTACTGAGTAAACTGTGCAATCACGCATGAACAGTGCAACAAATACGTTTTCACCCTCCCAACTATAAATACATCTACTATCTCCCGACTCCTCACATTTTCTTAACTTGTTAACTTCTTCTCTCATCAATGTCGGATAATAGTTTAAACTCCGGTCAATCCGACGATGATAATTGGAATGAGACATTAAATATAATGGACCGCGTTGTTGAATTGGTCGGTCGGGTTGTTCACGAAAGTTTAGTTTATGTAATATGTACTGTTGTTTCTTAACTTTGAGTGTAATATTTCATATTTCAGTTTATCTTAAATGTAATGTAGTTCTGTAATATTTAATAATAATTTCGTGATTTAGCAGTAATTATTAACAATATTTTGAGTTAAAATAGAATTGTATTGTAATTAGAATTATATAAAATGTAATTTGTTAAATGTTGTGTGAAAATTAAAATTGTTTAATTAAGAAATGATGCGGAGGAAAGAGAGTGTAGGGTGGGTGGGGGTAGCCTGGGCATGGGTAAGTATTTTTTTTGGTTAGTTGGATGAACTGACGTGACAGAGAGAGAAGCTGACGTGGCAGAGAGAGTGCAGGACGCCCGTGGTAGCCCAGATGTTGTTATTTGTGCTCTAAGGTTGCGATTGGTTAATGCTGAAGCCATCTCCTCCAACCCCTTCCGGTCCTCTGAAGCTTCATCCAAATGCACCGAATTCGAAGAAAGTTGTAGAAGCCAGTGTGGATTTCAACACCGAAATTTGAAACTGGGATGATGGTGCTTTCACCAGCTTCGGTGTTGGTGGAGATATTTGCAAATTTTTGACGATACTGCCCCTGATCTTGTGATTGTGGTTAGAAGAAGATAGTGGGTTTGGGGGTATTTCGAGAAGTCTCAATGGATAGGACATCAACTCCTCTACCACATCTTCTCCATGGTGAGGGCGAAGGAGCTGCTTCATGATGGGAGCTGGATTCATCTGGGAAGCTGCATACCAGGGAGATGAACCAAACGCACCCTAAAACTTTGAGCCACAATTCAGCGAAACAATAGTCCTATGATTTAGGAAACAAGCTGCAGAAGTCAAGAAAACCAACAATGTTATATCCTAACCCTTACTTAATGTTTTAATTGTGTTTAGGAGGTGGATTAGAGGAGGATTGAATTGGACGACTGAGATCGATTGTGGGAAGAGTATATAAAGGTTAAATCTTTTATCTCTCTCATTTTCTCTCTCTCTCACCCGCACGCCTCTCTTCTTTCTCTCTCCCGCTCATTTCTCTCTCCCGTAGGCGAGCCAGAGGATCTGAATTTGGAGTGGCGGGGAGGAGCTTGGACGTTTGCCGAAGTGGAGGTGTTCGCCGAAGGAGATGAGGTTTTGCGAGGAAGCGCTCGTCGTTGGTTCTTCAAAAGCTTCTTCAAGCCTTAAGGTATGTCAAACTTGCTTTTACGCTCACCTATTATTAGTGTGGGGGTGGGAGCGGTCGATGGTAGGCCGATTGGCTCGTCGGACCTGCACAACAGTTTTTCTGCACTATACGGTCAACCAGTGTTTTGAGTTCGGTCGACCGGTTATAGTGTATTTTGGGCAAAATCTCTCGCACCGGTCGAACGATACCGTTGGGGTGGTCGACCGGTTGTGCAATTCTAGCAAGAGATGGAAGCTCTGGGCACTTTCGGTCGAACGGGACCCCTTTGTCGGTCGACCGAAAGTACTGTCGTAGGTCGGTTGGGGCGTTAGACCATCTAAACGGTCGACCGCCTGTTTGACTCGTCCGACCGACGACTTAAGTTAACTTAATGGCGGGTCAACCAGAAGTGTTGTTTCGGTCGACCGTGTAGTATGGATTGTTGGTGAGTTCTACTGGAGGTGTTCGGTCGACCGGAAGTCTTGGGTCGTCCGGCCGTTTTATCGTGGTTTGCGAAAATAATTTTCTTACTGGTGCTTTTCGGTCGACCGGGTCCCCTTTGTTGTTCGACCGATGGGCGAGTTTTTCAGTTAGGGTCAGTTCTCTAGGTGAGGATTCGGTCGACCGAAGGACTGCTTTTGTTCGACCGTTTTTACACAGTTGGTGTCTGGGTGTTGCTGTTGATTGACTAGAAGGCAACGGGTTCACCGGCCTTTTTGGGTAACGGACAGACAGACCGGCTCTATAGCGATCAGTGGTGACACGTTGAGGAGGGTTGTGATTGTTTTGCCGTGACTCCCGCGAATGAGGCAAAGCCGTGGCTCCGGCGATTGATGTAAAACCGTGGCTCCAGTAACACTGAGGCAAAGTCGTGGCTCCGGCGATAGATGCAAAATCGTGGCTCCGGTAACATTGAGGCAAAACCGTGACTCCGGTGAATGAGGCAAATGTTGATGGTTTTCAGTGGTTGAGATTGTGTCTTTTATGACTTTTCACATTCATTGTTCATATATGTGTTAGGGTTTGGCATACGGGGTTTCTTATAGAAACTCGGGCATAGTCATGTTGCTTTTCAGGCCGAGAGCGGCGTTAGGAGGGTGGTGACTGCAGAGGAGGCGCTCGGGATCAGATCCTGCTTTCCTTCCTTTTGAGGTGGTTGTGATTACATATGTATATTTTTTATTTACAAGCTTTTGATGTAATCACATTCTTTTGTAAACTCGATCGTATATATATATTATATGTTGGTGCACCTGTGTGTGTATGTCTTTTCGTAATGTCCTCATTTGATTGTATGTTTTAAAGTTAAAATTTTCCACTGTTCTGAGTACATTACAAACTACCTGAAGACTTAAAAGCCAAGCCAGTGTGAAAAATCTTCAACAGGGTATAAATGTAATAGTTGAATTACACGCCGGTGGGAATAACTTCTGCCTCTCACCTAAGAATAACTTCAACATGACATTGTGAAATCAAACGAGGGCAGTGTGACTTATGCAAGTATGCAACTAGTTTTCCTCTCCCTCGTGCTCACAGCAGTCAGCACTTCTAAGAGAACAATTTGTATGGGTAACTGCCATGACTTCTTTTTTTAATTTTAGTATAACATTTGTAAATACTTTCAGAAACTTCATCAGTGGCACCATAAGAGTTTATGGGCATTACATGAAACACGATCAACCTAAAAGGGACAGAGTTAAAACAGTTATACATCAGTTTTGGCTAAATGGAACTTCGTTTGCTTCTGGGCTCAGTCATTTGTTTTAGAATTCAAACAACCATCGTTTAATTTACTCATCTGTGGGAACATATATATGAAAGAAAGAAATCTTACGGGCTATACAGGGTCAGAGGGGCTCGGTTTCCCTGCATTTAAGATTTTTCGCCTGTTAAATATATACTAACTAAGATTTTGTCATTCCTAAATTTTGAATTTCACGTAGTTAATAACTTAATATACACCATTTGGATTTTGTCTCCGTTGGAATTTAGATTTTACCAAGTTAAGTATACTTATACTGAGTTTCTTGAACATCTTAAACTTCGTCCAAGTTATCATGCAAATTGCGCCGCCCCAACTTAAAATCCCGACAACATTCCGATCACAATCATATGACAACGTTTGTGCTGACATGGTATACGTTGTTTGGTGTATTAAGGGTCCCGCATTTAGGCCAGTGATGCTAATGTTCTTTGTCTTTACTGCTCTTTCTTCTCTTAATGTTTTATTAATATCTTTGTTTTTCCTTTATATCCTAATATAGCTTCTAAGCTATAACGAAAAGTTAAGAATACCTATGAGATCTTAATCCTAATTTGGTTTTAATGTTTGTTAAGGTGGTGATTAGGAGGAGATTAGATTGGACAGCTGAGATGGAGTGGAGTTGGATGGATGGTTGAGATGAGTTGATGGAAAGTATAAATGTTGAGCTCTCTCTCTCACTCTCTCACGTCTCTCTCATGTCACTCTCTCCCTCTCTGTGTGCTGAGCTCCGACGGGAGGTGGTGAATCAGGTGAAGAAGAGAGGATCGACGAGTATTGGGTTGGTGGCGAGTGGGTGTGGTTGGGGAAGTGATCGACAAAGGTGGTTGTGTGGTTGTGGATCGACGAGGTGTGGTGATCGTTGATCGAGCGAGAGGTGCGTCGGTGGATCGTATTTGGGGTGAAGTGCTCGAGGAAGCGCCGTCGAGGTTCTTCGAAGGTTTCTTCAAACCATTACGGTATGTCAAACTTGTAGTTGTAGCTCACTTTTGTTGTGTGAGTATTTGGAAGTCGACGGTAGGCCGAAAGGCTCGTCGCAAGCAAACGTGCAGCAAATTTTACTGCTGGATCGGTCGACCGTTTGGTGCAAACAGTCGACCGTTCCTAGTGAGAATTCAGGTTTCTGCCTCACACCGATCAAATGATGCCCTTGGGCGGTCAATCGGTTGTGCATTTGAGGTAAGCATGGTTGGTTTCGGTCGAACGGGACCCCTTTGTCGTTGGACCGTGTGCACTGTTGTAGGTCGATTGGGGCGTTGACTATCTAAACGGGCGACCGCTTGTTTGACTCGTCCGACCGATGACTTAAGTTGAATAGTAGTTTGGTTCGACCGATGGTGGTTCGGTCGACCGGTGTTGACTGGATGCGATGGTGGATTTTACTGGTGGAATTCGGTCGACCGAGAGTGCTCGGAGTTCGACCGATTGATGATGTTGAGTGATGGTGAATTTTACTGGTGGGTTTCAGTCGAACGGATCCCCTTTTCGTTCGACCGATTGGTCTTTATGTTCGTTGAACCTGGGAGGTGACTTTCTAAACGTCGACTGATCCGTGATTTTGGTTCGACCGAACGTGTGTTGTTTGTGGGAATTGTTCGACCGATGGAGTGTCAGTCGAGACAATTACCCTATTTTAGTGGGATTCGGTCGACCGGGACTCTTGGTTTGGTCAACCGTTTGTGTCCAGTTTTGCACATTGGAGGTGCAATTGTTGTGGTCGTCCGTGTGAGGCGAGTTGTGGTGCCGATGTTCTTCCGGCAAGTGTGCTAGTGAGCACGGGTGTTGCGGTGGTTGGGTGAAAGAGCGTTGAAGCCCCGTAACTATTGTGAGAGTTCCGGTTGGGTGAAAAAGCCCTGTAGCCCAACTAGTCTGTGCGGGGTTGGGTGAAAAAGTCCTGGAGCTCCGTAGTGCGTTTAGGTTGGGTGAAAGAGCCCTGAAGCCTGAGCATGGACCGCGTGATAAGGGTTGGGTGAAAAAACCCTGGAACCTTAGACGTTCGGGTTGGGTGAAAGAGTCATGGAGCTTTGGTCGTGTCGTGGTAGCTACGGTTGGGTAAAAAAGCCCTGGAGCCCAACTTGACGACGTTAAGTGTTGCGGTGGTTGGGTGAAAAAACCCTGGAGTCCCGTAACTGTGTGGGAGCTGTGGTTGGGTGAAAAAGCCCTGGAGCCCAGCTTTGTTGTTTGTGCTTTTCTTTGTCGGTAGAATTGCATGGTAGAGTGATTTTGTTTATGTATTGTAGAGTTTGTCATACGGGGTTTCCTTCTGGAAACTCAGGCATTGTTGCATGTTTGCTTTTCAGGCCGCAATCGGCGTTAGGAGGTGGTGACCGAGGAGAGGAGCGTCGCTACTAGATTCAGTTTACTCTCATTTTGAGGTCGGAGTGATTACTTGTATTTGTTGTATAGCATTTTTGTTGTAATCACACTTTTGAAATATTCGGATATATATATATATATATTATATGTTGATGCACTTGTTTTCTTGTATTTGAGTAATATCTTCTGTTTGATTGTATGTTATAAAATTTAAAATTCTTCTACTGTTTGAGAACGTTACAATACCAAATTACTAATAACAACCTAAAACCATTACATGTTTTTTTATTTATGAAAACATCACATCTGTGCAATCATATATCCTTCTCTTTGAATAGATTCATTGCATTGCTGAAGTCTTGTTTGATAGATGTGTACTTCTAAACACAAGTGTAGACATGAAGAAAAATGGAACAAAAACGGAGAACAGAGTTGTTGTCACCAGTGATGGTTGGTGTGTTGTCGCTTGCAAAAGTTGTAATGCATGAATGAAGCTGACGTGTAAGAACAAGAACAGCAACTTATTGTTGACCGCAATCTTGTATTTTTTGTCGGTTGTTTTCAATCGATTTTGATTTGCATGAAAATATTGAAGTTTGCAATCCTAGTTTCATTGATCGTCATTGTTTGCTTTCATTCACCTAATTACAATTTGATCTTTGTCGTGCTGGTTGTTGGATCCTTAAGAAGTAGTTTTTCTCTCCGGAAATGCCCACTCCCACATGAGGATCACATGAGGAATAATGGAAATAACTTTCCCAGGATAAACCAGTTGTTTCCAAACAAAATAAAAATGGAAAAGTTAAGAATCTTTCCACGGGAAGAAGGTTCTTATAAGAATTAACTTCTTTTTATAAATATCAAACAAATCAGTTTGTTTTTTTGTCTTATTGTTTTTCTAATAATATAAATAACTTCTTTACACCCACATGACTGACAAGTAAATCAAGACTAACAAAAAAAATGATACCTTAAGCTTTTAATCAAATGTAGTTGTTGAAGGCGAATTCTGATTTATTACAATTGAGTTGAAGAGATCAACACCATGTACACAGATTATAAAACTAAAACTTATAAAGTAGATAATCTAGGGTTCTTTGATTACTACTTGCACTAACGATGAGACTTTAACCCTGTACGTCCGACGTCTAAGAATAGACGTCGTGCGAATACACGTCGGATGTGATGGTGCTGATATCCGACGTGTATAGGCCTTAACATCCGACGTATATGGTCTTTTCTGTAGTAGTGTGTTAACCATGACCCATCTGAAGTTTCTGAGTAATTTGAAAAATCTTCGTATAAGTTTGAGTTATATAACTAGTGGAAAAGCTTGGCTCTTTAAAATATCATAAAAAACAGAAGAAATATCACCCCAAAGAGTTTGTAATTTTGGAAATAGTATTTTAGTCATGATAATATTTCTACAGGAGGAGTTTGCACTGGATGTCTGTGAAGAAAGTTAAATTCCTTCACCAAAATCATTCATTTTGAAAACCCTTGGTCACGAGTAGAAAAACTAATTTCTTTGCCTAATTACGTCCTCAAACTAAACACACATTACGTCTACATCCAGACAACTCCAGTCCAACTTTGCCAAATGCTATATCTACGTGGGATTTTCCAAACTTTGTTTCAATTAAGAACTAGTGATAAGTTAGTGGATAGTTAATGTAACGTCCCCGAACAACGGAAAATTTAAACTTTTAAAATTAAGAGGAACACAAGGATAAAACCATCAAGAGTGAGGACATTACTGGAAAAAACACCCAAGTACGTCCGATGCACCATATTACATAAGAGTTTGTCAAAAGAGTAATTACATCATAACACAAAACACATAATACATGTAATCACGACAACCTAAAGTAGGTAGACGACATGATCCAGTCCCAAAGTGCAATCTCCCTCAGTCACCACCCGTCGGAACCTAACGTGGTCCTGAAAAAGATGCAACAACAATGCCTGAGTTTCCATAAGGAAACCCCGTATGACAAGCTCACCTATATGCACTAACATACTAGTATAGCATGACATGAAATACAAAGCAGTAAACATTCCCACAAGGGCAAAACCGGACATCCGTCCTGCAACCGTTCCCGCTGCCACACAGGCCCCGCGGTCTTCAATCGCCACCGCTGCCACACAGGCCCCACGGTCCGCAACATCGTCGTCGCCACACAGGCCGCACGGTCCAACATCCACCGGTACCACACAGGCCCCACGGTCCGCAACATCGTCGTCGCCACACAGGCCGCACGGTCCAACATCCACCGGTACCACACAGGCCACACGGTCTAACATCACCGCCGCCACACAGGCCGCACGGTCCAAACATCGGGTCCCCGTAGAGACCTACCGTAGGCACATACGGTCTAACGGACAGTACGCAACACATCCCCACATGCGACTACACAAGCCAAGGGATCGATGAGGAGACGTTCGCACTTCCGCGCAGGTAGAATAATATCTGAAAAACATTGTGGTCCACCACCACACCAATGGAGCCGTCGCTCAGGTCGGTCTATCACTGGCACCACACAAGCCGCACGGTATCTCACTCGATAGGTGCCCAATCGAGCTACCTGCCGAAACACATCATCGGCAGTCCATCACCGCAACCACACAGGCCACACGCGATCCTCCCTGCCGCCACACAGGCCGCACAGGGTCCCTCCCGCCGCCACACAGGTCGCACGAGCACGTGCAATAACTGTCATCAAGGTCAGTCGAACATATCCACCACACAAAGGTCAGACAAACGACAGATCCGAACCGAAGTCTGCATGGTCAACGAGCTCCACGTGCAGACACCAACTCCGCCGCTATAAAAGCAGGGCAGCAGCCTCCGTAGCCCCTCAGGTCGGTAGTCACTTCACCCAACGATAGTTGCGTGCCCGCTGAAGCAATGGATCTGCAATCCCTCAGGTTGCTACTCTACAATGAGTCCTATCAATCCGTCATATTAGTCACAATCCATACATGAAGGTGACGCGTTCCGGACACCCACACTCTTCGACACGGCGGTCCCTGGGCAGGCACGCGTAACGCGCCCACCGTCACCTCCCGTCTCACGCACAAGGCGAGGACACGGGTTTCCGTGGACAGAGTTGGCATCCCAAGAGGAACCAAAAATTCTGTTAAGTGCAAAACGGTCGACCGAAAGAGACAACTCGGTCGACCGTTTTCCTCAAGGGAATCAGTCGACCGAAAGTGACAACCGGTCAACCGCTTCCACAAGGGAATCGGTCGACCGAAGCGTCTGCAACGGTCGAACTATTTGCACAAAACATAAGTTCCAACGGTCTACCGAAGGTTTAAAACCGGTCGACCGAACGAGGTCAAAATCCGGAGTCTGGTCAACATCAAAATCAAATCTATCGGTCGACTGACTCAGGGGTCTCGGTCGCCCAAAAACTAACAGGGTCATCCTATTATTTCTACGTCAAATAACGGTCGACCGCAAACATGCAATATAACCAGTACACCTAAGTTCCAGTCGACCGAACACAAGGACCCAGTCGACCGAAACACCACAGACAGTCAAAATACACGACATTCGGTCGACCGTCTGATGGACCCGGTCGACCGTCAGACGTCTTCAACCTCGCGCCAGCCAAGGTTATAAGCAGATTCCTCGTCGCCGGCGAGGTCTCCGACCTCCCGCGACCGACCAAAACATCACCCTAACGTGGGTGATCACTAAAGGCCTATAATGCAAGAACTTGGCATACTTTCTCTTGAAGAACGACGAAGACACCGGAGCTCACACGACGGCACCTCGAGACCGCGACCTCACGCGCGTCTTCCTCCTCGCGCCGCACCTAGCCCAACACGCTCGCTTGCACGTCCTCCTTGCTCCACAACCCTCACCACCGAAGCTGAAGATCCGAAGGAGGGAAAAGATGGAGGCTTGAAGAGAGAAAGGAGTTGAAGAAGAAGGAAGAAGAAACAAGAAAAGGAGAGGAACGTTTGCTTCACCTCTTCACCACCTCCTCCAATACGTCACCATGCACCTACTGTAAGATCTTAATCCTAATTGGGTTTTGATGTGTTTAGGTGGTGATTAGGGGGAGATGAAGATGGACGGCTGTGATTGAGAGGAGATGGATAAAGGGCTAGGATGATGTGGATTGGATGAGGGGTGGAGATAGATTAGAGATGGAGGGATGGATGGTGAGGATTTGATTGGAGGAGATATTTATTTGGTGAGCTCTCTCTCTCTCCCTCTCTCACTCTCTCTCGCGACTCTCTCTCCCTCACGTTTTTCTCTCTCTCAGAGGTGGTGATCTCCGGCGTAGTGGTGGCGTACTCCGGCGAAGGGAGGCTCGGGCGTGGGTTGCGAGTTGAGGTGAGTGTTGGCTTCTCAACCCTCTCCCTTGTTTTGTTCCCTCCCTCGACCTTACTCGTTTCAGTGGTTTTGGGTGCTCGTGGTTGGTTGGTGGAGGTTGTCGGAGGTGGAATCGTGAGTGTGGATCACCGAGGAGGTGTTGATCGTCGTTTGGACGCGAGGTTCGTCGACGGATCGTGATTTGGGGAGACGTGCTCGTGGAGGCGTCGTCGCGGTTCTTCAAAGGCTTCTTCAAGCCTTCCGGTATGTCAAGCTTGCTCACTTAATTATCGTGAGTAATTAGAAGTCGACAGTAGGTCTTTCGGCTCGTCGCGAGTAAATGTGTAGCAGATTTCACTGCCTGATCGGTCGACCGGTTGGTGCAAACGGTCGACCGTTCGTGATGAGAATTCGGGTTCTGCCTCAAATCGGTCGAACGATGCCCTTGGGGCGGTCGACCGATCGTGCGTAGGAGGCAAGCCTGGTGAGTTTCGGTCGACCGGGTCCCCTTTGCCGGTCGACCGTGTGCACCGTCATGGGTCGGATAGGGCGTTGACCATCTAAACAGTCGACCGCCTCTATGAATTCGTCCGACCGTGACTTAAGTGGATGGAGTGGTCGGTTCGACCGAATGTGGTTTCGGTCGACCGGACCTGTGTGCTGAGCGTGGGGAACGCTCTGGTGGAATTCGGTCGACCGAGGCGAGCTCGGCGTTCGACCGGATTTGTGGTGCGAGTGAGGGATTATTTCCTGGTGGGATTCGGTCGACCGAGAGTGCTCGGGTGTTCGATCGAATTCGTTGTGAAGTTGTGGGATTTGTCCCTGGTAACTTTCGGTCGAAAGGGGCCCTTTTGTCGTTCGACCGATTGTTCGTTTTGTTCGGTGAACCTGGGAGTTGACCATCTAAACGGTCGACCGTCCCTTGACTTTGGTTCGACCGAACGAGTGCGGTGGGTTGGGATCGGTCGACCGAGGGAGTGCCGGTCGATGCGATTGCCCTGTATTTGCTTGATTCGGTCGACCGAGACTTTTGGTTCGGTCGACCGTTTGTGTCCAGTTTTTCACTATGGAGGTGTTGTCGTTGTGGTCGTCCGTGTGGGGCGAGTGTGGTGCCCATGTTCTTCCGGCAAGTGTGCTAGGGTGCACGAGTGTTGCAGTGGTTGGTTGAAAAAGATTTGGAGCCCCGTAACGGTGTGAGAGCTTGGGATTGGCTGAAATAGGCCTGAGACCCAGCTTAGAATTGTGGTGTTGCGGCAGTTGGTTGAAAAATACCTGGAGCCCCGTAACTGTGTGAGAGCTGCGGTTGGTTGAAAAAGACCTGGAGCTCAGCTAGTCTGTGCGGGGTTGGTTGAAAAAGACCTGGAGCTCCGTAGTGCGTTCAGGTTGGCTGAAAAAGGCCTGGAGCCTGAGCAGGGACCGCGTGTAGGGGTTGGTTGAAAAAGACCTGGAGCCCTTAGACGTTTGGGTTGGTTGAAAAAGACCTGGAGCCCTTGGTCGTGTCGTGGTAGCTGCGGTTGGTTGAAAAAGACCTGGAGCCCAGCTTGGCGACGAGTGTGTGTTGCGGTGGTTGGTTGAGATTAGACCTGGAGCCCCGTGACTGTGGTGTGTGCTGTGGTTGGGTGAAAGAGCCCTGGAGCCCAGCCCATTGAGATGTTTTTCTTGTTTAGTAGAATTGCATGCTAGGGTGTCTTTCAGTTCATGTATTTAGAGTTTGACATACGGGGTTTCCTTCTGGAAACTCATGCATTGTTGCATGTTTACTTTCAGGCCGTGATTGGCGATAGGGGGTGGTGACCGAGGAGAGGAGCTCTGCTACCGGATCCAGCTTTCTCTCAGTTGAGGTCGAGTGATTACTGCTTCCATTTGTATAGTCTTTTGATGTAATCACAACTTTTGAAATACTCTGATGTTCATATATATATATTATATATGTTGATGCACTTGTGTTTAGTATTCGCGTGATATCCTTTGTTGATTGTGTGTTATTAAAATTTTAAATTTTCCGCTGTGTTGAGGATGTTACACCTACACCATGCACCCACTGTTCACCCTCACCTCTAGCCCACCTCCTTCACGTCACTCCACCCTCACCTCCACTATTCCCTCTTCAACTCCCCATGCAAGGTCATCATCACTCCACCTAAACACCCATTAAACCCTAATCAAGGTTAGGGTCATAACAGTTAAAGTAAAGACAAATCCTCTGGTTTCAACTCCTTCTGACTTTTAGCAATTGTTGTGGATTTGTCAATAATTTTGTAACAACTAAGATGTCAAACTAAGTCATATTCGTCAGACATGTTCTATGCATACGTCTCTTAATCTCTTGTAGTAATGCATATAAAGTAGGATAAAAAACAATGTGTCGTAAGTTGAAGTTGTCAATCAAATAACCAAAAACAATTGATGTCAAGCTCCTCTTTCTTTCCAAAATTTCATCTACAAAACTTCCACGGTTCCGCATCCTATTCAGAAAACAAGCTTCAGACAACAGGGATATTCACGAGGCTTCATGTCAAAATATTAAAAGGCTACACTACTTTATAAGAAAGAATGAAGGAAATATGCAAGACATTAACTTCAAATGTAAAAGTAGTGGAAATCGGTTGTTAGTTCATACTATTATTATTTTTTGGGAAAGCATTACGTATTTTTTTTGTTAAATTCGAAATATGTAATTCTATGCTGGAGATTTGTCCTTGGTATTCGATAATCGGAGATCAGATACTAACTGAGTTAGCCCCACTTATAGGTGTATTTCTGGAGTTTACTTATTTTCTGACCAGTGACCAATATGTTTAACTTTTTTACCGTTATTGTTCTAAAAAAATGTTGTCTTTTCGAGTTAAAATAAGATAGTATCTTTTCAGGTTTATATAACCCATTGACTTAAGAAACAAGAAGAAAGGAAGAATTTTTTCATCTCAAAAAATAAAGTCTGTTAATTGAGCAACAAATTGTAACAAGAGAGCATGGAGTTGCAGTAGTACAAGCATAGAAACAAAAGTAATCAAAGTATCCTGTAAATTTCCCCCAACAAATTGCATTTGATTTATTTTTTCCTTTATCAGTAAGACAGTAAGGTGGTTGTTTATGATTGTCCGAAAAAAAGGATAAAAATATACTTGTCATGTAGTGCTCTCCTCAGGACTCTGTTTTTGTGGTCAAGTTTTAAAAAACAAAAAATGTAATTTAATTATTTCTCAGTTTAGTGGATTCCCTCTAACATTCCATCACGTGTGACCTTCTAAGAATATAATATACCGGTGGATGGGTCATGAATGCAAGTGGCAGGTAGGGCTGTGCATTGACCGGGTCAAACCGGTCAACCGGACCGGACCGGTCGGTCCGGGTTCGGTCCGGAAATTTTTGAAAAAATCCGGTCCGGTCCGGGTTTCGGTCCGGCAAATTTTAAATTTTCCGGTCCGGTCCGGACCGGTCCAATTTTTTTTTTTAAATTTAAGGTAAAAAATCGGGTTTTTGGACCGGACCGAACCGGTCCGGTCCGGTCCGGTCTTCGGTCCGCCTATCCGAATTTTTTCCGGTCCGGTCCGGTCCAGACCGGACCGGACCGATGCTCAGCCCTAGTGGCAGGAGTTCTTAGTTCCTCAAAATAGAAGTAGTGATATCGTAACGAAATCCGTCTATGGATGTTAATTAATATGATATATTATTCCAGTAGAGGTTAATTAATATGATATATAAACACGTTAAATTTTAGGGTTAATTACAGTTTGACCCTCTGAACTATGTATTGGTATCACTTTGCCCTCATGAACTTTCAAAGTTAGCAGTTACCTCCCTTGAATTTTAATTTTGTAACACTTTGCCCCCTTGAACTTCAAAAACTCATTATTTAACACACATTCGACGTTTTTTTTCCTAATTTTTTTTGTCGTATCCCTAATACACTCCTAAACCTATATTTACGTGAAAGTTTGGATCCAAACGGAAGTCGGATATGGTTGGAATTTGGGTCGGTTTGACACTCAATTCGATCCAAATTCAAGAGTTGTGTAGTAGGTGGCATTGTGTAGTAGGTGGCATAAGAGTTGGTATGCATTATGATTTTCTTTGCATTAGATATTGAGTGAATAATACAAATAATATCCTAATCTTATTACATTCTAATGTAAAAAATGTACTATTACATCTAACACTGAAAAAATTATTGCCTTCTGAAGTTCAATTATGTCAATTGTGTCGACGTTTTCTTTTAAGGATTTCGTGAGCGGCTCCAAAACGCAAGGAAATTTATTTTGCTGAATACTATCTTTGGCCTTTCTTCCTGTAAGTGTGGCAATTTTCCACCTCAATAAAAGTATAAACACTTGTCTTCAAATATTTTAAGATTAAAAAATTATCAAATAAACCAACTCTTGTTCAATATTGTCTCATAAGCTTTTAATCTTAAAGATTAGTAACCATATTAATACCATTCTAGACTTCTAGTTGTGAACCTGAGTTAATTGAAAGGTAGAAAATAGATGATTGATTTTGCATCAAGTTATCACACACACGAGTTGCACTGATATATATATACATACATACATATATATATACATACATACATATATATATATACATACAGGACTAGGGTTTAATTTAAAAAAATTAAGTTCCCACAATATCCACCACTCAATTCAAATTATAAGGTAGATTAAGAAAAAAACGATTATGCTAATGAATAGTGAGATTAACTGTAAATAAGATCTAATGGTAAGATTGTAAGAGACTTAAATTAAATCAAATGAGTCATGAACTGACTAGAGTTTGACTATATATATTTCTAACCTTCTACCACAGGAGACACCTAGTGTGCCGATGAACGTACTCACAAACATATAACACCATTAATCGGAGAAACACAATAATCACAAATTACATTCCAAAGTCCACAACATCATTAACTCAAAATCCTGTCCCTTCTAATGTGTTTGGCGCCAAATAGTCGGTGAGCCCAACCGGCCTCACCAACCAACCCCATTCCTCCACACGAACCTCTAATTTGGTCAATCACTCCACCTACTCATTCCCTCCATATATATTTATATTTATATATATACACACACACCACCACTCTCTTCTCCTCAACAACAAAAGATAACACAAAACCATAGCTTCTCTGGATTATGGAGGGGTTGTGGGACACCGGGAGGAGGGCTAGCCGGAGCCTGAGCCGGAACATGGGCAATTGGACCGCGGACGATGCGTTCGCGTTGTCCCGCTCTGTGTCCAAACAAAGTGCAAATGATGACGAGGAGGCGCTCCGGTGGGCGGCCATTGAGAAGCTGCCCACCTATGACCGGATGCGGACCGGAATCATCAAGTCCATTGTGGAGGAGAAGGAGGAAGAAGAAGAAGGGGGGAAGTTCATTCACCGGGAGGTGGACGTCCGGAGGCTCGGCCTCCACGACCGCCACCAGTTCATCGAGAGGATATTTAAGGTGGCCGAGGAGGACAACGAGAGGTTCCTCCGTAAAGTCCGGGCTCGCATCCACAAGTATGTTTAATGGTCGTAACAACTAAGTTTCTCTGATGTGGTTATAATTAAAATTAATTATCTGCTCTCTCACCTATAAGTTATCTTTTAAGTTTTATTTTGACACGAGATATCATTTCTGTCTCATATTCTTGATCTAATATGGTTTGTTTTGGGATTTGACAGTGTTGGTATCGCTCTCCCGACAGTGGAAGTTAGGTTCGAGCATCTGAACGTCGAAGCGAAGTGTCAGATAGGAAGCAGAGCCCTTCCAACTCTGCTGAACTCCACAAGGAATATGGTCGAGTCGGCTTTGGGAATGTTGGGCGTCACTCTTGGCAAGACCACCACTCTTACCATCTTAAAAGATGCTTCAGGGATCATCAAACCGTCAAGGTTTGGCCAAATCACAAACTTAATCTACTCATATCAAAATTACCACAACCATAGAGGTTTCCAAAATTAGCTTTGGCAATTTAATGGGCTAATTAGCTAATATTTATATTTGATTAAATGGCTTAAGTCAAGCTGGAATTACACTTCATGGTGATCTTGTTTTGGTGCTGTGAACAGAATGACGCTTCTCTTGGGTCCTCTGTCCTCCGGGAAAACAACTCTCCTCCTTGCGCTCGCCGGAAAGCTAGATAAGAGCCTTAAGGTTAGTAAAAATTTGGCCTTTAGTTCACTAAATTATGACAAACTTAACAAATTATGACATGAAACTTATAAAAACAGGCGAAGGGAGAGGTGACATATAATGGGCACCGAATGAATGAGTTCGTGCCGCAGAAAACATCAGCATATATCAGCCAAAACGACGTTCACGTTGGAGAGATGACCGTTAAGGAGACTTTAGATTTCTCAGCAAGTTGCCAAGGGGTCGGGACACGATACGGTAGGCGATCATCATCCGAAATATTGTTGTTCAGCTAATTCAAGTTTGTTGGATTCGGTAGGTATTATCAAAGTCTAATGTGAACTTGCAGAGTTGTTGAGTGAGTTGGCAAGAAGAGAGAAGGAGGCAGGAATTGTCCCAGATGCTGAGGTTGATCTTTTCATGAAGGTCAGGTCCTGCACAAATTCAAACATGGTTGGGACATTAAATGTTGGGTTTGGTTGGATGATTAATTTTAAATGTTGAAAATTTGCAGGCAACTGCAATGAAAGGAGTTGAAAGCAGCCTTCAAACTGACTACACTCTCAAGGTTTGCACCTAATTCTGTTAGTTGGTTAAATATGGAGATTGGGCGTAAGAGGATAATGGCTGGTGATGATAAGGACATAGGTGGGACTAATACCTGTGATAGGATCGTGGTTCCAGTTTTCAAACACTAAACCAACTGGTTGGTCGGTGTGAAAATGTCTTGTTGGCCTCTAGTGGTGAAGTAGTTGGGAGAGTAAGAGAGTCAAACTTGTATTGAAATCCATCTTGGTTTCATACTTGTTGTCTGTGTGGAACCTGAAGGGTCTGAAACCTAGGACTGTTCGTGGGGTGGGTTTAACCCGTCAACCCATCCCGTGTGGGACGGGTTGCGATTGTTTATTTCACAACCCTCCAACCTGCGACCTGTCAACCCGTTAGTTTAAACGGGTCGGGTTGCGGTTGAAGGCTTCAGTGAACTTTATCGATTTATATAATAACTGACAAATTTCTCCTTTTTGGATATGTCACATGATGGATTAGATATGTTAAACGTAACACACATGAAACATGAAAGTCGAAAAAATCAAATTTGAACCTGATACAATAGCTCGACAAGAGGAGATGGATGTGCAAGTAAATTTGATAAAAAATGAACATTATTGAGTCTTGACACCGCTACTCCGTGGAATTACATGAACTTTGTTGAACTGGATACAATTTACATCTGTAAAATGTCTAATTTTCTGGCTCTATCTTCTTGATTGCCCTTTTTGTGGACATTTGCATCATTTCCTTAATTTCCCCTAATTAAACTACTTTTTCACTAGTTGTATTACTTTTTCTTCAACGTGAAGAAGAAAAAAAGCAACATCGTGCTTATTCATGTAAAAAATAACACACGTACATGGTCTTACAAAACAGATCCTCGGATTGGACATATGCAGAGACACAATCGTGGGAGACGAGATGCAAAGAGGCATCTCGGGCGGTCAGAAGAAAAGAGTAACCACAGGTTCCAACCCCCACAAACACCTTCTAAGAAATTCAAATCGTCCAACTCGATTTAATTTTTTTGTTTATTTCAGTTTGGGACTAAAGATTTTGTTGTTGTCGCTGCCAGGGGAAATGATAGTGGGGCCCACGAAGACGTTGTTCATGGACGAGATATCGACTGGGCTGGACAGCTCGACGACGTACCAGATAGTCAAGTGTCTGCAGCAAATCGTGCATTTGGGGGAGGCAACCATACTCATGTCTTTGCTCCAGCCTGCGCCCGAGACGTTCGAGCTGTTCGACGATGTTTTGTTGTTGTCGGAAGGGCAGATCGTTTACCAGGGCCCACGGGAGCATGTTCTCGAATTTTTCGAGTCTTGCGGGTTCCGTTGCCCCGAACGCAAGGGTGTCGCCGATTTCCTGCAAGAGGTGTGTGGTTTGAGTTATTTAGAATATTCTAGTTTGTAAGCTAAGCTGCTAATACGTACGATTTCAAATTTAATCTTTTTTGAATGACAATTGCTAAGAGGATGGTTGTGTCCATCTAGACAAGCATCATACGGTTTGGTAGTTGGATATGACCGCGTCGATTATGTGTCCAAAATATCTTATGATTATCTGGTGGTTCGATATTATTACTTTAGTAAGTTATCTATAGATTAGTTGGAAATCTTTAATCTTGTGATAATCAAGATGATGATTTGAATCCTGGTAGATACATTCAGTTAGTTGAAATTTGAAAAAGAATAGGATAGAGTTTTAGATAAAATAAAAAATGAACGGGATGAAGTTGCTTCTTTTGTTTTAATTACAAAAAAAACTTTAAAAATAAATATTGTTATCTATTATTAGTGACGCATTGCAACCGTTTTGACAGGTAATTTCCCGCAAAGACCAAGCCCAATACTGGTCCGACCCCACCACACCCTACCGTTACATCTCCGTCCCCACCTTCTCCCGCCTCTTCCACCAATCCCCGACCGGCGCCGCCCTCTCCGCCACCCTCGTCCGCCCCTTCGACAAGTCGACATCCCACAACGCCGCCCTCGTCCACTCCCCCAACTCCGTCCCGCTCCGCCACCTCCTTCGCGCCTCCTTCGCCAAGGAGTTCCTCCTCATCAAGCGCAACTCCTTCGTCTACGTCTTCAAGACCTTCCAGATAATTCTCGTCGCCTTCGTCTCCTCCACCGTCTTTCTGAGGACCAATTTACGGGACGATGACGAGCAGGATGGGGCGCTTTACGTTGGAGCGTTGATATTTGCGTTGGTTATTAATATGTTTAACGGCTTTTCGGAGCTCGCGCTTACTATTCAGAGGCTGCCGGTGTTTTATAAGCACCGCGACTTGATGTTTTATCCGGCTTGGGTGTTCACGCTCCCCACTTTCTTGCTTAGAGTCCCCATTTCGGTGCTCGAGTCGATGGTTTGGGTCGGGATGACGTATTACACCATCGGGTTTGCTCCCGATCCCACCAGGTACTATAACTCTACTTGCTTCTGAACTTATGTTCACTAATATTTATGTGTATCGTGTTAGCTCTCGTTCATACAAAATCTTGGCTCTTCTTCCCCTGATGTTGTGATCTGATTGAAACCACTTGTTTAACTAAAAATGGATATCTATGATTTCTCTTGGATATATTCTAAGATTTTGCGGTCCGTTGTTGTTTGTGGAATTAAGAGTTCTGGTACATGTTTTCGTTTTACAATGCTGCAATTGTTGAACAAATAGTTTTACATTTCTAAACACAAAATGTGTTCAACACGCTTAAAGAAAGTTAGATCCAACCAAATATCACAACAATAATAATAAATGGAGATCAGGAAATTATTTTTGTGAAAAGGGTATTTGCCAATGCAACTTCTAGTTCATGGACTTTTGGAATTTCACTTGAAGATATTACTCGATTAGTTAGAACCAATGTGGATTTGAATGCATTTTCCAAATTCACCCTTAATGAATTTTCTGGTTCTTTTGGAGTTGTGATGTTTATGTTTCTGTGATTTCGCAGGTTCTTCAAGCAGTTGCTTCTGGTGTTCTTGATACAACAGATGGCGGCAGGATTGTTCCGGGCCATTGCCGGAGTTTGCAGGACTATAACCATCGCTAGCACGGGGGGAGCCCTTGTGCTTCTTATCTTGTTTGTTCTTGGTGGTTTCATTCTACCCAAAGGTAATTTAAATATAACGCGGTTGGTGACCCGATTTAAGTTAAGTTTATCCATTATCCTATATTTATCTGACTTCTTTTCCTCGCGCAAACAGAGGTGATTCCGAAATGGTGGATATGGGGTTATTGGATTTCTCCGCTTACTTACGGATACAATGCTCTAACCGTCAACGAATTTTTCTCTCCTAGATGGATGGACAAAATCGTAAGCTCTCATCTTGTGCTCTTTAATGATTTTCCCAACTTAAATCGTTTAACAATGTCATTTTGTATAGTGTTACTGATCAATGCTCTTGTAGACACCTGATGGTCGGAGGCTTGGAGCTGCCGTCCTTGCGAATTTCAATGTCTTCCAGGATAAGTACTGGTTTTGGATAGGAGCAGCAGCTCTTCTGGGTTTCACTATCCTCTTCAATCTCATCTTCACCTTGACTCTCATGTACCTAAATCGTAAGCTACACTTCATACCAACTGTATTCTCAAATGCCTACCAATGCAGAAAAGTGGCGTAGTCTAAGACTATTAGTTTTCATATTACAGCACTTCAGAAGCCACAAGCTGTTATATCAGAAGAAGAAGCCAATGAAATGGAAGCCAACCAAGAGGAGTCAGAAGAAGCACCTAGGTTTCAGATTATAAGATCAAAGAAAGAATCGATGGTTCGATCTCTATCAGCTTCTGATGGGAACAACACCTGTAGGTTCTAAACCATACACAATATGACAGTAACATTTCAAACTTGGTTGCACCGTAATTTTAAGCTTGAATTGTATTTGTTCAGTGGAAATGATGTTCAGGAGAATGAGTAGTCGTGCCAAAGTGAATGAAAATTATAACGATGCTGTTGAATTAGCCAACGGGGTTCCCGCAAAGAAAGGGATGGTGCTTCCATTCATTCCCTTAGCCATGTCCTTCGATGAAGTCAAATACTTTGTTGACATGCCTCCAGTAAGAATTATTCTTTACAAAAGTTTGAAATTATTCGAGAAATATCTTGGAACATCATAATTCGGTACACATTGTGAATGTATTTGATCGTGAATATTCGTCGGCATTGAGATGTTTAGAATTGGTTCACTATCTAACAGGAAATGAAGCAACAAGGGGTGACAGAAGATAGGTTGCAATTACTGCGTGGAGTGACTGGGGCTTTCCGGCCAGGAGTTCTAACAGCCCTTATGGGCGTTAGTGGGGCGGGAAAGACGACCCTCATGGATGTTCTAGCTGGAAGAAAAACTGGAGGTTACATTGAAGGGGACATAAGGATATCTGGATATCCAAAGAATCAAGAAACGTTCGCAAGAATATCTGGATACTGTGAACAAACAGATATTCATTCTCCCCAGGTGACCATCAAGGAGTCACTGATCTATTCCGCATTTCTCCGACTCCCAAAACAAGTCGACGATGGTCAAAAGATGGTAAAAAACTGATTTTTTTTCTTCTCTCCTCTATATACCATACATTCAATACCAAATTTAAGACTCATACTTTGTATTTCAGGTTTTTGTTGACGAGGTGATGGAGTTAGTTGAGCTTGACAATCTTAAGGATGCTATTGTAGGGCTTCCTGGGATTTCAGGTTTGTCAACTGAGCAAAGAAAGAGGCTTACAATAGCAGTGGAGTTGGTGGCTAATCCTTCAATCATATTTATGGATGAGCCTACGTCTGGTCTCGATGCAAGAGCTGCAGCTATTGTCATGAGGGCAGTGAGGAATACTGTCGATACTGGGAGGACGGTTGTCTGCACAATTCATCAGCCAAGTATTGATATTTTTGAATCTTTTGACGAGGTACAATTTATTATGTTTATCTCACTTTCAGTTGGCAATGGTATTATGATCTATATCGTTTTTGCTTCTATTGATTTTATTTCTCCTGTGCATAATCACTGTAGTTGTTGCTAATGAAAAGAGGAGGACAAGTGATCTATTCTGGACATTTAGGCCGCCACTCGAGCAAGATCATTGAATACTTTGAGGTGCATATCTTTCTCCAGTTATTGGCATGCTTGTTTATTAATAGATTTCCTCGTTCTTATTCGTATGTAGTTAAGATACAGAAAGAAACGGTATATTATTTGAAGGGATTATCCCTACCTGATAATGCATTTTCCTTTCCTTTTTATCATCATAATTATGGTTCACTGTGTCGGGAGGTCAAACTAAAAGCAAAACCAACAAAAATGTATCATTTGACAATGCTTGATATTGTTTTATCCCATTTCAGTCTATTCCTGGAGTATCAAAAATTCAAGACAAATATAACCCTGCAACTTGGATGCTTGAAGCAAGTTCTATTGCTACTGAAGTACGATTAGGAATTGATTTTGCGGAGCACTACAAAAGTACAAGTTTGTATCGGTAAGTTAACTATTATTTCCCTTCTGATGTTGATCCGTTTGTACTACATCCCCTTCAGAAATAATACAAGCTACTAATTAAAATAACTATTTATTTTCTATTCATATAAAAGATATAACTAGATTTACAATAATATAATCTGATAAGCACATTTCCTATGTAAATGTCATCAGAAAGAACAAGGAACTTGTTAAAGAGCTCAGTCAACCGCCTCTTGGTTCAAGTGATCTCTTTTTCCCAACCCAATACTCGCAATCTACACTAGGACAGTTCAAGTCCTGCCTTTGGAAGCAGTGGTTGACTTACTGGAGGAGTCCAGATTACAATGTGGTCAGATACTTCTTCACTTTAGCTTGCGCCTTATTGCTCGGGAGTATTTTTTGGAAGATTGGTCTTAAAAGGTATGCGATCGTGATTTTATCGTTTATTCTATTTAATCGTGCTACGACATGTCTCTGGTGTTGGTAGTTGATATTTACGAGATTTCTCACTGTGCTGATTCAGGGACAATGCAAATGAGCTCACAATAATCATCGGGGCAATGTATGCCTCGATATTGTTTGTGGGCATCAACAACTGCTCCACTGTCCAGCCCATTGTCTCAACGGAGAGGACGGTTTTCTATCGGGAGAGGGCGGCTGGCATGTACTCAGCATTGCCATATGCTCTTTCTCAGGTAAAACATCTGAACAACATGCTTTGCCTTCGAATTACTTAGAAAGTTTTTGCTTACAATCCCAAATTCATTTTCTAAAAAAACCATGCTTTATTTTCTCCAGGTGATTGTGGAAATTCCTTATGTGCTTTTACAAAGCATATTCTACGCTGCAATTGTGTATTCAATGCTGAGTTTCCAGTGGACGGCCGCCAAATTCTTATGGTTCTTTTACGTTACCTTCACCTCATTCTTATATTTCACCTACTATGGAATGATGACTGTGTCTATATCTCCAAACCATCAAGTTGCATCTATTATAGCGGCGACTTTCTATTCTTTGTTCAACCTCTTCTCCGGTTTCTTCATCCCAAGACCTGTAAGTATTTCTTCTTCCTAAAGATTATAGGTTCAATCAGGAATGGAGTTACAAAATTCAACAATCAAGGCTAATTTATGTAACACTTATGTCATATGCCTCCAGTAAATGAGTGTGCCACGCAACTCACGATATATGTGTCTGGATAAGTCAATGTCATTGATTGCTTTGTTTATCACGTTAAACATTCAGAGTTATGTCGGATTCAGATAGTCCAAAATTTAATATCACTTTCGACTTCATAATTTTTGTTGAAATTGGTTTCAGAGAATACCAAAGTGGTGGATCTGGTACTACTGGATTTGCCCTGTGGCTTGGACAGTTTACGGACTCATATCAACGCAATATGGGGATCTGATGGATATAATAAAGGTTCACGGAGAAGCTGACCAGACGATAGCGTTTTATGTCAGGAACCACTTCGGATATCATACAGACTTCATGGGGCTTGTTGCCGCAGTTCTCCTTGGATTTTCTGTCTTCTTTGCCTTCATGTATGCGTATTGCATCAAAACTTTAAATTTCCAAAACAGATAGGACCCTTGGAATCATATTGTTGCGTAAGTTCGATGATGACTCTGGATCTGCAATTTTTTTAGAGGTGGTGGAGTTGAGACAACTTTTATGGTAGCAAGCTATTGTTGAATATGTATTTAGGTTGGTTATAGCAATGTTTAGAAAGTAATAGGTTTGTCAAATGTATATAATGGTTGTTTCTAGGCAACACTATATTTATGAAAGCTGGAAATCAGTGTTAAGAAGAGTTCTCTGTTTTGTCAATATGTGGAATGCCTTGTTGATGAAAGATAGTTTCAAGTGTTATGGAATATTTTGTTTGTTTAACTAGTAACACTTTGAAAAATATATGAAATTACTTTTAGTTTATTTCAAACTTGCTGCTAATTACTTCTATTTCAAACTTAAGTTATATGAACCAAATAGAGTAGTGAAAAGATAAGGACTTCTGGCTTTAATGTCAGAATAATCTGACGCAAATGCTATTTTATGATTGCGAGTCTGAATGAGTTTCAATACTTGACGTGCAAGTCATATTTATTTATATTTCTAACTTGAAAACACAATATGGTTGTTCTGACCCCAAGACAACACACACATTACAATCTTATTGTCATTCTAAGTGGACACAGAACATACAGATAGCAGAACAGCCCCAGAGGACACTAACTCCATCTCCAACAATCAATCAAAAACATGAAATACTTTTTCTTAACACAATGACAACACAACTGATGATCAAATTTCACTACCACCTTTTGCTGCACCTTCCACTCCCTTTGCAATTTCTTTCAGATTGGGTCCAAGAAAGGAAATAAACTTCTCCAGGGTCCAACCCCCTTTCATGGGATCAACCACAAAAGACCACTCGAGTCTGCAACCGACTGAGTCCAATTCAGGCACCACCTTCATGGAGAACGTCGATTTACAATCAAACCCGATGTTATTATCCAAAATCTCATAACTGAACAACATCTTCTCATTGTCCACCAAAACCAGCCTCTCATAGGCAAAGCCAATGGCATCACCGTTGACCGGTGGGACATGGGGACTTGCGCACCGCCTTATGCACCCTACGGTGCCCTCGGTCCCCTCGACACAATAACACTCGGTGATAAGTGGAAATAATTGATGGAGGTTGCAGAAGCTCTTAACAATGGACCAAACCTGGTCAGCTGAGATAGCCTGAATTTCAGCTTGCACCTTGCCTTCCCATTGCCTCTTGATCTGTTCTTCACCCATTGCTTCTCAGTAGATGTGGGAGTGTGACAACCATGTAAGACCGTTGGAATATATATAGATGGGAAAATGATTTATGAATTTCCCTTTAACACAGTCTTTTACGACACTTCAGACATGAATGGACAAGATTCCTTCAAGTTGCATGCACATGTAGTGTTTTACTAGTTATTTAATTTGTTTAAATTGATGACGTGATAATCTAGACGTCTGTTAATTTCTCAATGCATGTGACCATTAACATTTCAAAATGCATAGATGTGTGTCTTATACGGGACTAGTGTGTCTCATACGAGACAAATGTGTGTCTCACGTGTAACTGATGTTGATCCATTTTTTTGTATTTAAAGTGTATTAATAAAAAACTAAATGTCTCTTATTTTATCGAAAACTATATTTTTAAATAATAAAATAAAAAACTTAAACGATGACATGAATAGCAAGGTGAAATGCATCCCAGACGCATTTTTGGCAATGAAATAGTTAATTAGTCATACTTGCATTATTTGCGGGGTTGTAAGCATCTCTTGGTTTCACATCAAACAAAGAAGCATTTAAAATGTGCACATCATACTGTGCCAGATCGACTTGGTTGTACAGGGAAAACTGGAAAAGGACAACCAATTTACCTGTCAAGGTGCTGACATGTCTCTGTCTTGCAATATCTACGTCGATCATGTGTCATATGGTAAATGGATGGATAGCTTGAAAGCTTCAATGAACAATCATCTATGAAAAGGGGACAATTACTAACTTTTTAGTTCGGATCTCAAGTGTCATGACATTGTTTGTTATGAAGATAAATATTTTAACTACAATCAATTCAAAGACTATTTTGAAGCTGTCTACGTCAATCTTTTTTATCAGCATATTTTGCCTATATCTATCACTATCAGTATTCGGTACGGAGGGATAAGAGTGAGATCTTCCACTGAATATTTTTTTCTCTTTGTTGCTTTGGACACCAAGAACCTCCCAAAAGTTACATGACGTGAAATTATTTTATTTCTAAAACTTTTTTATTAACAATCTCTCCAAAAAAGATAGAAATATGTTGGTTTGATAATATATAAAAAAATTATAAACTTTATCAAAAGATATAAACACACGACAATGCGACATGAAGTACTAAGTTTTTGCAAGAAAATTGACTGGAGATACAAATCCCTGATCGATTTTTCTTCCAATCTAAACATAAAAAGATAGAGCATGGAGTAGGATGATTATTGACCAGTGTGTAAGTATCTAACTTCTTCTAACTTCTAACCTCTTCTAATGGTTTCTATTTAAGGTCTTTTTTGTAAGTCTCACCTTCTTGACAAGCAATGGCCACCTATTTTTTCCCCTATTGTTAGGATCTCTAATTTCCTCTGTATGAATTCACAAAAGTCTCTCTAGTCAATGTTGATTTCAGATTGTACAGTAATAAGAACATCTCTGGATGGTTTCTATTGTAACGTTACTCGTTTCCCCTGTTAGGGCACCCTCAATAGTAGGGGTGCACACGGGTCGGGTTGGGTCGGGTTGGGGTTGAAACCCGACCCAACCCGAAATTTTCGGGTTAGCGAAATACCCAACCCGAACCCGAACCCGAACCGATTCGGGTTGGACCCAACCCAACCCGAAATTTTCGGGTTGGGTCGGGTCGGGTCGGGTTGGACCCGAAATTTGACAAAAATCAAATCATTCCAACAAAAATCCACAAATTAACATCACCAAACACATAGAAAATAACCTTTTTCCATCAAACCACCCTCAAACCACCAAAATCCGATCAAAATCTGATCAAACCACCCTCAAACCACCAAAATCCGAACAAAATCCCACTCAAACACAACAAAATCCGATCTTTTACCAACGAAATTACCTTGGGACAACACTTCCCGCAGTTGGAGCACCGGATGAAGTTGACGAGGCCACGATCGTGCTTGTTGCGGCCGCCGTTCCAGGGCTTGAACATCTGCGGGACATAAAGAACTACCAGAATCCGAGTCGGAGGTCGAAATCGGAGGGATAGAAGACGAGATCTTACCATTGTCGACGGAAACCCTAATGCTTTTTGATCTTCCGGGCGAGATCGAGCTGGTGGGGATCCCGACGAGGATCTCATCGGGGACTGGGAGGTCGAAGTCTGGGGCTTTTCCGCCGAAGAGACGGGAGAGGGAGAGAGTGAGGAGGGTGCGGGTTTCGGGGAGGTCGAAGTCCGGGGTTTTTTCGCCGGAGAGACGGGAGAGGGAGATGGAGAGGAGGGTGCGGGTTTCGGGGAGGTCGAATGCCGAGATTTTTTCGCCGGAGAGACGGGAGAGGGAGAGGGAGAGGGAGAGAGTGAGGGTGCGGGTTTGGGCTTTGGGGTATAAGTGTTTGCTGTGCTACTGGACTGCTGGGCCCATATTCGGTTTCGGGTCGGGTTGGGCCAACCCGACCCTTACAACCCGAACCCGACCCGAAATTTCGGGTTTTTCCTTTTTCCGACCCGACCCGACCCGGACCACTTCTGAACCCGACCCAACCCGACCCGACCAGTCGGGTTCGGGTCGGTTTTCGGGTTCGACCCAACCCGTGTGCACCCCTACTCAATAGGGTGCCCGTAGGATCGTGCACCACTGGGGATCCTGGGCCCGCGTGGTAAACCGCGTAGGAACATTGGGGTGGTGATCCCCGTGAGTGGGTCCCACCCTATTAGTTTAATGTATTTTTTTGTTTGGTTTTGGTTAATTACGTGTTATTAGTTACTATTATTTTATTTTTATTCAATTAAATTTTTCAATAATTTTCTCAAATCATTTAAATATTGTTTAATTTAATTTATTATTCAACTAATTTTTTTGAAACTAAACTTAAATTAATAAATAAATGAACAACATAAGTAATTAAAATTCATAATATTTTTAAGACCAACTAAAATTACATTTGAACAACAATACATAATGCACAATTAATAAATAAATTCTAATTATACAATTGTTTGCATAAATTTGCCCACAATGTGTCCTCAAGTGCGTCAAATTTTCTTTATTTAGCAACATCATCAACAAGTCTTCATTTCCTTTGTGTCGTAGTTTTAATTTTTGATATTCCAGTTTTTCCTTCTTCATTGTGAGAAGATTTTCTTGTATCTGTGATGAATATTCGAGGTGGGAACAAGCAATACAGAGGCGTTCATTGGGTTGGTCGGAAACCTTTCATTTTCCTCTAGCTTTTGCCTTTTTCACACATTCAGGACGAGTTCGGAACAAACAGTATAGAGGCAACCTGTAAGGATGTAGAATGGGTATTTGGAGTGCTTCAATCAAGATTTGTAATTGTTAGGAACTCGTCTCTTGCATGGAACTCAAATTTACTAAACAAAATAATGACTACATGTATTATAATGTACAATATGATAGTGGAGGATAAACGAGACTCTTATGATCATGCGAGATACAACCGAATTTGTCGAAGAACAACATCAACACGGAAAAAGAACGACAACATCCAACGATGAACATTTCCAGTACTCCTCCGATCATATTGTGGATATTAGCGAATAGTTGGATAATATAGACCGGGTTCGTGACAGAGTTAAACATTTGACTTTGAAGAATGACTTGATCGAGAACATATTGTGGACAAAATGATGAATGAGAATGTAATTTATTTAATCATGTTTTAATTATTTATAGCTTAAATTGTTGTAATACATTATTAATATTTAATAAGATGTTTTTTTGGATTTTCCGAATTATTAATTACGTTAAGTTATGTATATCAATTAAATTATATATTGGATGTTGGGGGAAAATAGAAAAGAAAGTGTGGTAGAAGAAAGAGAAAGTAGTGGGATAAGTTCTCTGAGGAGTGAATAATGTAAAGATTGTAAGAATAAAGATCGTGTTGATGTGGAGAAGAGAGAAGCTGATGTAGATGGGAGAATGTGGATTGTGATCTTTAAAATAAGATCACTGTCGAGGATGACCTTAACCGTGTTGTCAACGAATCAAGCTTATTTATTATTTCAATATTGCTGACACATGCTGAAAGAAAATTGATGGTCTTTTAATCACGCTCTTGACATTGTTATTTGTCATACTTGAAAGAAAAATAGACAACCGTCGATTGAGTGGTTCCTCAGAATGTTAGAAGAGTTAAATTGGATTTGATAAGTAAGGATTAACCATTACTCGGTGAAAGTAGGGGGGAAAGTCAAAATTGACTTGGTTGTTGTGGTCAACAAAAATTAATTAGCATGTTTTGTATTTTTAACATATTAGTTATATTGAAGAAGTAGGTTGTAGAAATTGAAATTTATTTGAATTATTACGTTTTGTAATCTATAAATAGATGTTGTAATCTTAGTCTTCAATGAACCATGTGAGAGTGAAATAAAAAGAAGAGTCGTTGTCTCATCTCTTTTAGTCTCGTTCCTGAGTTTAGTTTAGTTTGTCATTACATCATGCACACCGGCGTCTCCAATGGACGCCTCCACAAAGGTGGAGGCGGTTTAGCCAGACGCCTGTTTTTTTTTAATTTTCTGTTAAATTCAAATTTTTCAGGTTCCGTTGCAAGATTTCGGTGGTGATGGAGTAGATTACAGTGAGCTTTTTGACAGTAAAGAAATATTTACAACAATCGAGGAAGGTCGTAAATGGGCGAAATAAGTTGCAATAGGAGCCAGATTTTTTTGGTTATATCATCATACAAACCAAAAGCAGATAACCGGATGGATTGTTACCTCAGATGTGATCGCAGACGTGAGATGAGTTCTCGTGATACGAGTATTGCACTGCGAAAGAATACGAAAAGAAAAGGTTGCGGTTGTCGGTTTTTGGTAAAAGTGGTGGAGCGACGAGATCGTGATGGATGTGTTATTGTTTCTAGTAGCATCTATGGGCAACACAATCACTCATTGACAGTTTATTCAGAGGGTCACCGATAGGTCAGCGGACTTAGTGCTGGGGCAAAGCAAATTGTTCAGGATATGACAGAGGCACAAACAAGACCCCGTAACATTTTGTTGGCGGTAAAGAAGAAATTTCCGGACGATAATCCGAATCAAAGACACATTTACAACTTCAGAGAGTACAAACAATAAGTCGCGTGGTCTCAGTCTGCAACCGCTCTTGTCGACAAACAATACGCAGCCTAGCAGTAAGAAGAGATAAGCAGTCATCTGCGTATCCTCAGTCCGTGGTGGTCGCCCCCGTCTGCAACACTCGTCCACAACGTCGATACTAACACCACCGCCACTCCAAAATGAGCTATCCCGCCCAAGACCCTCCAGGCTGACACCCAGCAACTCAGATACATATAACTTCAGCTCAGATGTCGGCGCCTGCACACTGACCATGAGACCCTCAACAGGAATGTGCAGAATCTGAAAGACGTCATGCAACATGATCGTCATCTCTCCGAACGGCAAGTTGAAAGTGTTGGTGTCCGGCTGCCACCGCTCCACGAATGCCGAAATCAACGGCATGTCGATGCAGGAAAACATGTTGTACGGCAAGTGACCCAATCCACTGTCAACCACGGTCGCCGTCATATCCTCAGTCATCACAGAACGCCATGCCGACAATGTCGTACAGGCTCTGTGCCGATTATGGCACTTCAAAACCATCCGCTCCTCGCCATCCCGAGATGCGTCTGGCGACGTGGCCTCCGAAACTCGGAATGACGCTGCCATCTACAGGACCACCGGGAATAATATATGTGACGATCCAAGACTCGTCATCACCCCTCTTCTTCTTCTGAGCTCGGGCGTCTGCAGTGCACGAACTCGAATCACCGGTCACAAACCGGCCACCTCGATCCTTCTTAATGACTCACTCAGCTGAAGGACCACCGTGTCGCCCCCGTCATCGACTGGACTGATGTACCGCCTCCTCCTGTGGCCCCAAGTCGTATCGGCCCCCATCGTCATTGTCGTCGTGACTCCTCACCTTATCTGAATCATCCTCGTCGTCGAAAGACTCTCCAGGTGTCTGACGACGACGTAACAGATCTCTCTCTCTCTCCTAACTGAAGCAGAAATACCACGTGTACGTGGATGACGAGGACCTGACTCATCTGCTATACTACGTACCGCGCATAAGGGAATTGATTTCCCTTTTCCTCCACGGTAACCCGATGACTATTAATTCAATTTTAAAAATACAAATTTATTAATGGATTTACTAAAATAATTAAACTAATTATTAACTTAATAATCAATTTATTTAGCAATTATCACAATTAATCAATAATCATTTACTAAAATCGTACACAACTAATTACTAACATAATAATCAATTTATTTAGCGATTTATTTATTAATTATCACAATTTATAATCAATAAACGATTTACTAAACTAATTTAACTCATTATTAACATAATATTCAATTTATTTAAATTTTATCACAATTTATAATCAATTTTAACAAAAAATTAAAAAAAAAACCGGGCGTCTGCGGGAGACGCCTACCCTACGTGGGAGACGTCTCCCACAGACGTATGTTCCTTGGGTCAAGGGGGAGGCGGTTCCCGCGACCGCCCTCTCGTTGGATCGGGTGTCTCCCGCGGACGCCCGACTCAAAAATGTTTTTTTTAAATTAATTGAAATAAACAAGGTAATTTACCAGATGTGAGTAGTCAGTGGTCTCCGCTGGTTCTTTTCCTGACCTCCGAGACATTTTATGTGGTGAATAGAAGAGTGATATGAAGAGAAAGTTGTGTTAAAAGAGTGAAATGAGAAGTTATATTAGTAGAAAGGGTAGATGAGCAAAATGGTAATCTTACGGGCGATTTAAGTAGTTTTACGGCGACGAATAACAGTTCAGTTTTTTTAGCATGTTCTAAGTGTCATGACATTATTTTGTTATCAAGATAAATATTTTAAGTACAATCAAATCAAAGACTATTTTGAAGTTGTCTACATCACTCTATTTTATAAACATATATCTGTCTATATCTATCAGTGCGGATGGACAAGAGAGAGATCTTCCACTCGGGTGGAATTTTATTTTTTTGTTTTAAATTATTTTTAATTTGTAAATAATGAGTATTTTAAAATAAAATGATTTTGTTAATTACTTTAATTAAATTTATATTGTTAATTACTTAAATTAAATTTAGTTTAATTATGTTAATTACTTACCCAATTTTTGATTAAAATTTATTTTTTGCTAATTTATTTTTGGTTGATTATTATGATTTAAAGAAGTAGTTAGAATTAATAATATTTTTCATAATTAATTTAAAAAACAACAACCAACATTTCATTGAGAAAAAATTACAACTCTTATTTCATTGTATGTCGAGATCATCTAATTCCGCAACTAACTTTTTCTTGAGTTTCTCTTTAAGTTCCATCGGCAAGGACTTCCTCGATAAACTCATCAATCATTCAAGTTTCTTCATGTCTTTTTTGTCTTCATGCAGTTGGAAAACTAGTTTTTCTTGCTTGAGACGAATCACTTCTCTTTTAATGTATGCATTGTTATCGTCGTCGATCTTAGATTTCATTTTCTTCTTGGATTTCTTCACCCGTTCTGGATGATTGTATGGTTATGCTTGAACGTTTCCTATGTCAATTGATGACACCAAAGTAGGTGTGTAGACGTCTCCAGACTCCATCGTACGCGATCTTTTTCCGAACTACAAGTTTCTAGACTATCGACAATAAGGATAGAATTCCTAGGTCGCCCATGTTGAATGTTGCCTATGGAAGAAACCACGACGAGCTATCATTTCGGGTACCTGCACAACATTACCCACGCATGAAAGAAGTAAAAATTTGGAATTATGAGTGCACTCATGGATGCAGTGTGCTTCTCGAATGACATCTAGTCATTCATCTAGGCCTGTAAATGAGCGGTTATATGACTTACCCATGACCATACCCGTCTAATTAAACGGTTCGCGGTTCGGTTAGAAAACACGTTTATTTTAACCTCTACATATGACCCTACCCGTTTAATTTAGTTAAACAGTTTTGAGCGGTTAAATAGTTATATGGTTAAAACTTAATAGATACTAAAATCAATATAAGAATTGGTGAATGGTTAAATGGATAAAAACTTGTCAAACTTGTTAAAAACATCAAACATCCATAAATTTATAATCAAAACTTCCAAAATTCCATAATCTAAACATCCACAAATTCATATAAAATAACATCAAACATCCACACATAATGACAATAATAATACAAAAAATTATATGTATATAGTATATATAACAAAATATTATATATATTCATTATGTTTCGCGGTTAAACGGAAATGTTAAATCATGTAAGCTTATCCGCCCATTTATTAAACTGTTATAATTTTTACAATCCTTATCCACCCATTTAATAATGTTTCTTCTGAGTTCTATTTTCTATTGTTTATATTTAGTTATAAAAAGTTATTGTAAATACAATGAGTTAATTACTTGGTTATTGTTAAAATTTGTATAGGGGGTGATATGTGGAAGAAAGAAAATGTGAATTTGACAATTTGAAATTTATTGGTGGGTTGTGGTTGAGAGAAGAATGCTGTTAAGAGAAGAATAAAAAAAGTTGTGGAAGAGAGAAAATACTGATTTGAGGATGACCTTACTTTAGACATCAAGAACCTCCCAAAAGTTACATTATGTGAAAATATTTTATCTCTGAAGCTTTTTTATTAACACACTTTCCAAAAAAGTTCAATTTTTTTATGACCCTGAATTTCCTGATACCTACTCCTATTTTTGGACAAATGGACTACGAGTATAAACTGGAGGGTGAACCACACCATTTTCACTAGGGTGCTTGACAAAAAGTTCGAAATATGTTGGTTTGATAAAAAAAAAACTTAGAAACATTATCAAAAGATACAAACACACAACATGAATTACTAAGTTTTTGCAAGAAAATTGACCGGAGATACAAATCCCTGATCGATTTTTCTTCCAACCTAAAATAAAAAATAATAAGAGCATGGAGTAGGATGACTATTAAATAATCTGTAGGCATCTAACTTCTAAGTTATAACCTCTTCTAATGGTTTCTATTGTAAGGTCTTTTTTGCAGGTCAGCGATGGCCACCTCTTTTTCCCCAGTGTTAGACCCTCACACTTCCTCTATATGAATTCACAAAAGCCTCTCTGGTCAATGTTGACTTCAGGTTGTCTAGTAATTAAGAACCTAACTTTCTATTGTAACCTCTCTCTTTTCCACTATTAATAGTGTCGTGCGAATCAACCTTATTTATTATTTCAATAATCCTGACACATGCTGATAGAAAATTGACAATCTTTTAATCACGCTCGTGACATTGTTATTTGTCATACTTAAATAAAAAAAACCCCGTCGATTGAGTGGTTTCTCAAAAGGTTAAAAGAGCTAAATTGAATTTGATTTGATAATTAAGGATTAACCATTAGTCGGTAAAAGTAGTAAAGAAAGTCAAAATTGACTCAGTTGGTGTGGTCAACAAAAGTTATTTAGCATGTGTTGTATTTTTAATATGTTAATTACGTTAAAAAAGTAAGTTGTAAAAGTTGAAATAAATTTGAATTCTTATGTTTTGTAATCTATAAATAGATGTTGTAATCTTAGTTTTCAAGGAACCATGTGAGAGTCAAATAAAAAGAAGAGTTGTCTCATCTCTTTTAGTCTGGTTCCTAAGTTTAGTTTAGTTTGTCATTACATCATGCACACCGGCAATTGTCTTAACTTTGATTTCAATACGAAGCCATGAAATAAACGTAGAAAATCATGCTTTTGAAGCAATTCACGGAAGCCAAAGAAAATCATGTTTATGAAATAAAAACGTTTTGTTGAAAGCTATGATTTTGAAATAGCCTGGAAAGAGGAAAGTGACCTTGCTAAAGGGACAAGATTAAACTTGAGATTCGAGTTGTGCCAACATGGTACGACTCGTTAGCCCAACGGCTGATGGGCCCCAAGCCACTGTGTCGTGTCGGCATGACTTAGCCCACTTCGGGACCGTGCTCGGCACGACACGAGTCTCAGCTCTAGACAAGATCCTTACCCTAGGTAAGGCAAAGATGGCATACAAGCACTACCATATATATAGTGTAGGTGTTACGTGAGGTTGAAAAGTGAAAACAATTCAGATAAGGAACGAATATTTGTCATACTTATATAATGAATATCATCTTCGCTATATCTGTCATACTTATACAACGAATACATATATAGATATAGTTATTTTTGGTTTTTACAATTTATAACCATATTTAGGATTAAACCAACGCGGAAAAGAATTGAATACGGATTTTTTTTTATGATTTCTATAATTCATAATAACCATATTTGGGGTTAATCTGATGCAGAAAACAATCGGATACGGATATGTATAATGACATATAAATTTATGAAAAATCTTGAATAAAGAATTCAGATACTAGTATGAACCAAAATTTATCTTATACATTCTTATATATATTATGAATTCAAATTTTATATTTAACGACTATATCATACTAAACAAATTCGAATATATTGGTCGAAACAGATAGTATCAGACTACTTTTATTCGGAGTTCGCGTTCACATTCCTCGGGTAGAACTTCAATAAACATTTCCAAAGCGTATGCCAATCAAAAAAACCAAAACATTTCGTCCAACAGCACACGGATCTGGATCCGGATAAAGATCCGAACCCGACAGCCCACTCTGACCTTCTTCCTCCCGCCCTCTTTCACCCCCTCCAAAACCCTAAACCCCAATCGCCATCCTAAACCCCACCACCATCCATGAACTTCCGCTTCCAGAACCTTCTCGGCGCGCCCTACCGCGGAGGAAACGCCATCGTCGCCGAGAACACGACCCTCCTCTCCCCGGTCGGCAACCGCGTCTCCTCCACCGACCTCCTCAAGGCCCAAACCCTAACCCTCCCCTTCGAGGCCGCCACCGAACTCTCCCGCCTCGCCATCTCCCCCGACGCCGCCTTCCTCCTCGCCGTCGACAAGTCCTCCCACGCCTACTTCCTCAACCTCCGCCGCCGCGTCGTCCTCCATCGCCTCACCTTCAAGCACCCCGTCTCCGCCCTCCGATTCAGCCCCGACGGGGCCCTCATCGCCGTCGGAGTCGGGAGGCTGCTCCAGATCTGGCGCTCCCCCGGGTTCCGGAAGCAGTTTTTGCCGTTCGAGCTTCTGAGGACGTTCACGCACTTTACTGGATCGGTTGTGGCGTTGGATTGGAGTCCGGATTCCAAGTATGTTGTGGCCGGATCGAAGGATTTGACCGCGAGGTTGTTTTCGGTCGAGAGGTCGAAGGACGGGGAAGGGAAGCCGTTTCTGTTCCTAGGGCATAGGGAGGGGATTGTCGGGGTTTTCTTCCGTGTGGAGAAGAAAAGTGGTGAGGTTTGTGGACTGTACACGGTTTCTCGTGATGGAGCAATATTCACTTGGGATTTGGATGAGAATGACGGACCACCTTCTCCTGGCACGCCTGAAAAGCCTGGTTCTGAAATGGATGATGGAAGATTGGTTGTCGCGGAAGAGAATGGTGTCGGTCGGAAAAGGAAGAAATTGGAGGAGGATGTTCCTTTGCACAGAGGAAAGTGGGAGTTGGTTAAGAAGAATTTCTTCTTGCTGTCTCCAGCTAAGTTAACAGCTTGCGATTACCATCGGGAACTTGATATGGTTGTTGTTGGATTCTCTAATGGGGCCTTTGGGCTGTATCAGATGCCGGCTTTTGTATGTATCCACCAGCTTTCTATATCGAAGGAGAAGATTACTACCACAGTGTTTAATGGGTTGGGAAATTGGTTGACTTTTGGGTGCGCAAAGCTTGGACAACTGCTTGTGTGGGAGTGGCGGTCGGAGAGTTATATTTTGAAGCAGCAGGGACATTATTATGATGTCAATTGTCTTGCGTATTCGCCGGATTCACAGATGTTAGCTACCGGAGCCGATGATAACAAAATCAAGGTGATTTGGAAATTGCTTAACTATATGTTTTCGCCTGACCAATGTTGTATGTTCCGTCATGTATAACTGATTGGGTCTTATTGGAATTCTGTTATGTACTATTGACAGCATTTATTTCAGGTTAGACAGTCTTTTGTATGCATTAGGTTCAGGATAGCAGGGTAGGTATGCAGCTACACATTTCAACTGCATACCATTCGTGAAAAAGAATTAGTAAATTTTCAGATTGAAAAGAAAGTTTGCTATTAGCTGCCGCCTTTTGTTTGTGAAAATGTCCTAGGCTTTAATTGTTTGACCGATATATTTTGTGGAAATTCCAAAAATGCTACTCGTATTTTATCTTCTCTTTGATCATGTGGTACTGAACAAGGTCATTATTTTCCTCTGCTCTGTAATTTGTTTATTTTAAAAAGAATTTTAATTCAATTTCATGTGTTTTTCTTCTCATTTATGACTGCCTAAGTTGACATTGCGTCTACATGTTTGGCAGGTTTGGACAGCTTCATCAGGCTCTTGTTTCATAACATTCTCCGAGCACACTAATGCTGTCACCGCTTTACATTTTTTGTCCAATAACAATTGCCTCCTTAGTGCATCTCTAGATGGGACCATCCGTGCTTGGGACTTATTTCGTTACAGAAATTTTAGGACATTTACTTCTCCGTCCTCAAGGCAGTTTGTTTCTCTGACATCAGATCCAAGTGGCGAAGTTATTTGTGCCGGAACATTGGACTCATTTGAGGTATTGAATTTCTTGCCTACTCTTATGTAGCTACAATATCTTTTGCAGATTTCTGACAGCATTTGACAATGAAATCTCAGATATTTGTTTGGTCAATGAAGACTGGCCGGCTTTTGGATATTCTTAGTGGTCATGAGGGGCCTGTTCATGGGTTGATGTTTTCACCTACAACTGTAAGTTTGAGTTTCAATTGTTAACGTTCCTATTGAATTAATTTTTTCTATTATGTCTACTTTTAATAGAATAAAAATGTTGAATGTCATTTGATTCATTTCATACCTAATATTTTCAAAAATGATGCATTTACTGTGAAAAAATGTCAGATTCCTCTTCTTTTAGTCCAGTTCACTTGTGTTTAAGGTAGTTTTGATCTTTTCCTTATTCTTCAATTTCTGATAACATTTCCCGCTGGTAGTGCCGCAGGTTAGTTTCCTCAATGATATAATACATATGCATGCTTCAGCATCTATTTCAGTGTGGAGTGTGGTCCATCCATCTTCATTTTCTTGAATTGTTTTGTACTACTATACCTTTTTATCATTTCATTTTCAAGCCGCCGACCTTCGTTTGATTGTTTAGATTTGAGACAACTCTCTTGAATTAGAGTTTGAGATATTTTGGTGCTGTTGTCCTCATACTCGTTTTTTGTTTCTTTTGCAGAACTTATTGGCTTCATCTTCATGGGATAAAACTGTTCGCTTGTGGGATCTTTGTGGGAAAGGTGCAGTTGAATCCTTTCCGCATACACATGATGTTCTAACAGTGGTTTATCGACCAGATGGAAAACAGATAGCTTCCAGCACATTAGATGGTCAAATCCACTTTTGGGATCCTATAGAAGGCTTGTTGATGTATACAATTGAGGGCCGTAGGGATATTGCTGGAGGTCGCCTCATGACTGATAGAAGATCAGCAGCCAATTCTAGTTCAGGAAAGTGTTTTACTACGTTGTGCTACTCAGCCGATGGTAGTTACATTTTAGCAGGTGGTAGTAGCAAGTACATCTGCATGTATGACGTGGCAGATCAGGTTTGTTTAAAATTTAGTTATTGTGATTAACATCATAACTTTTACTGTTTCTTCTCATTGTACACCTCTTACGAATATGCAAGGTTGTTGCCTTCGGTTATCTCTTGATTTCTATTAAGAATTATTATGAACTGAGTTTTTTTATTGCACCAGGTGCTCCTACGGAAGTTCCAGATCACACGCAATCTTTCCCTTGATGGAGTTGTTGATTTCTTGAACTCTAAAAATATGACTGATGCTGGGCCACTTGATTTGATCGATGACGAAGATAGTGATGTTGAGATTGGTGTAGATCAGCAAACAAGACAGAAACTGGGATCCAATTTACCTGGTTCTGCGCCCAATCGTGGACGGCCTATTGCTCAAACAAAATGCTTGAAGATTGCACCAACAGGAAGATGCTGGGCTGCAGCCACAACAGAGGGTGTTTTGATTTATTCCGTTGATGAATCCTTTGTATTTGATCCCACAGATCTTGACTTAGATGTTACACCTGAGGTAAGTTAAATACCTTTTTTTTCCCTGCATGTTTTTTTCCTCGTCACTGGATGTCAGACAATTTCTCACATCAAATAAACTTGGAAATGTTGTGTTAGCTGTGAATTTTTATCTATATATCTGAGCCTGGGTCTGTTACGCTGTTTCTCCATCTTAAGGCCAACATCTGTTTAGGCTACAGAAAGGTGATGGCCTCCAATCTTCAAATTTTTGGGCCTTAGTTTCCACCATTAATCTTTTGAACCACAATGCCAAAGTGACCTTCACCAACTCTTATCAAATTGTGACGTGATCTTTGAAACCTGTTCTTTAGTGATTAATCTGTTTACTGAATACTGATTAAAACTATTTTTCGATTTATCTTTTAATTGTTACTTGATTTGTACTTCAGGCGGTTGAAGAAGCACTTTCTGAAAACCAACCGCAAAAGGCGTTGCTGATCAGTCTCCGTCTAAATGAAGATTCAATGATTAAAAAATGCATTCTTGCTGTGAAGCCGTCGGACATACCTGCTGCTGCTTCATTTGTTCCTGTGAGATATTTGCAGAGGCTGATTGGGGCGTTGGCTGATCTTCTTGAAAGCTGTCCTCATCTGGAGTTGATTCTTACCTGGTGCCAGGTCTGTATGAAATGTGGAGTTCTAATGACTTTGAAATTATGCAGTCCTGCAAAAATGAAACACATCTTGCTAATCGCTAATTCCTGGTTTCATATATGCAGGAGCTTTGTAAAACTCACGGTCCTTTCATTCAGCAAAATTCTCGAAGTTTACTTACTTCACTGAGATCCTTGCAGAAGGCCATCACCATTCTACATCAGGATCTAGCAGACATGAGTTCGTCTAATCAATATTTGCTTCAATATTTGTGCCCTGCTGAAGTGGAAAGCCAATGATATTTTCTTATATTTTCATTCACCTTAATGTCTAGTATTTTAGTTTGAAATTTCTGTATCATTTATTCTGAGGTACCTAAATGATTTATTTGTTTAACCACTTTTGGTAGTTGGAATTGTACTATTACAAGTGTCGTAGCACTACTCTGCTTGTAACAACAAAAAATCATATAAGTCAATCTAGAAGGTTTTTGGCCACTTATCTAGTTATCTTCAATCTAGAAGTATATATTGTAACATATTAGATTTTATTTTTATGGCATATCTCTTAGAGGGTACTCTGTAACATACGCGTTGTGACTGGACCAATCTTTGATTGCCCTGCCACCTTTAAGTTTGTTTTTCATTCTATAATTCTACCTGTTCAAATATTTCAATCTTGCATTATAAGATCTTTCTGCTACATTGTGATTTTATATTTGAATTGCGTTGCGGTAGTTTAAGAGTTGGAAAAAGTGGGGCGAAAGTGAAGGCAACCAAACGAATTACTGAATATATCCAAAGGTTTCATACTTTCATGGGTCTTTATTATCTTACTTGCCCAAGGAATTTGTCTTCTTACACTAAAGCTGGATTTGATAGGTAAAGATTTTTGGTCATGTACGTATCGTAAGAATTAAAAATATTTATAAAACAAAAAAGAAAGGGTGTGCCGTGTGATTATCATGCTGACTGCTGAGGGCACCCCTTAACAGGGCCAAAAACCGGGTCATCCGACCTGGGGCGAAGATGACCCAGGTCATCTTCGCGTCCCGGGCGTTCCAACGCCGGGTCGACGACCCGGGCGTCCCAGGTCACCCAACCCGGACGCGCCACGTGGCGCGTCCGGGTTTTTTTTTATTTTTTTTTTTAGTTTTTAGTTTTATTTTTTTGTTAAATATTTATTGGTTAAATATTTGATTTAGATGTTAGGTTGATTTATTTTTTGGAGATGTTGGGTTTAATTTATGTTTGGTTTAAATATGTTGGGGTATTATTTATTTGTTGAAAATGTTGTATTTAATTTGTATTTTGTTTAAATATGTGGGGATATTATTTCGTAAATAATTTTATATTAAAACTATATTAGCACACTTAGATCGGAACAAAGCTACAATACACCGCTTAATTGAAATTAAAACAGAATTACAATGCTTAAACGGAAAATGACATCAACTCCTTACGTACATTTTCTAGCTGGATTTCGTCCTCCTCAGTCATTAAACCCAGCTCTTTAAGCTTCAGTAGTTGTACGTATATATCATAGAGTTTTTCCTTAGCACGTCGGTTCTCTTTCTTTCTTTGAAACTCCAACTTGCGTTCTCTGAATGCCAGTTCTTTGTCTTTTACGGTAGTGTGTTCAGCAAGACGAGCACATCAACTCTGGGTTCGAATCAGTTCTCCACCGGTCGTGTTGTCAATCTTGATACGTATATGGACACCAGAGAACGCATTCGTGAAAAAAACAGGCATCTCGCCCTAAGATATGACTTGATCGAGCACATATGGCAACGATTCGGGGGAACCTCAAATTAATTTTTTTTAGTAGTATGCATTTTCATTTTAATGAAATTAAGGTAATGTAATATTTTATTGTATTACGCTACGTATAATGGTTTAAATAAATATGTATTTTGTTTGTTATTGATAAACATAATTATTTGCTTATTAATAAATATTTGTTTGAATTATTAATGTTTTGAGTAAATATAATTGATTTTGGAATATAATAAAAGTTAGTGGAAATAAAAGATGATGTGGAGGAGAGAGGTATGTTGTTGTGGGTTGTGTTGGGTTGTGGTTAAGAGATGAATAGTGTAGGAAAGAGAAGAATGTGGGTTGAGGAAAGAGAAAGCTGATGTGGAAGAGAGAGAAAGCTGATTTTGAAGAGAGAGAGAGCTGATGACCGGGTCGTCCAGGTCATGGTTAGTGATGGCCTGAGTGATGGACATTCCATTAATCCATCCCTTCAGCAAAATAACAACTCAAATAAGATTAATAATTTCATCCTCAACAACAAGAATTTATATGGCAAAATAAGGTAAAATATCACTATCACAAAAAAGTCGACTTGCTGCGAATTGTTGCTGTTCCAATATATGGCAAAATAAGTTATATTCCACTTCGTGTTTCATGCTTAACCAAACCCTTTCTTCCGTTCATCTCGCACCTGCAATTGTTGCAATGTTTTTCGAAAATAAAAATTCTACTTTATCCTATTTCAAATTCAGAACACGATTCGGTGGTTGAAGAAATATACTGATTCTTGATTAAGACAAGACAACCATCTTCCTTTTCATATTAATGTACGGTACGTCTTATTCAAAAAAATAAAAATACTAATGTCAACAAAAGCTTTTTTCTCCTTGAAGTTTGAAGAAGATTTTCAAAAGTGGTGAAAAATTAAAAAACCTCGTGGGAAACATGATCCATTGTGCATGCCATGTTGGTGATGGGTCACAAATTTGATTTCCTCACCCGTAGCGACGTGGTTCGTGATAGTATATTCATATTAATGGTGATACGAAGGCGGCGGCTATAGGTTCGGAGGACTACTGTTTGGATTCGATCGCTTGTTGTGCGGTGAAGTTGGGATTCGATTAGCATCCACCTTAATATTAAAAAATCAATCTCTACTATTTATCAAAAAACATCATTATCATCTCACTCCTTTTTTTTTCCTTCAAAATTCGCGGGGTAGGTTTTGGTGTTGAATTATTGCAAGCAACCTCTTCTTATTTATATTAAAATACTTTAGAATGCCCAAATTTGTTAAAATTTGTCATCACATCACCAAATTCCTCATATTTTGTTCCAACAAGTGTCCAATTTATACATCTATAGCAACAAGATCGCAACTGATGGATGTGGTAGCTAGTGATGAATACGGCATTTGCCGGGATAACTCATATTTAATTTCTAAAATGATTTCTAAGTAATTCAGTTGGTAAAAAATGATTTGTAAACAATGACTCTACTACTCTACACGACTATGCACTAACTATGAGAAAACTAACAAAATATAGATCTAAATAAAACTATGATAAAACGACAACGACTTCCTACCATATATGTTGAAGTTATAGCTCAACTTATCTTGAGTTGCCTCATTTAGAATCTTATTATGTGCAACCAGTCGTTAAAGACAGTTTTAGGAACCACAATTGCACCTTACACATACAATGACAGCTGGAATATCAACCTACAAGTATGTACGTTAACCATCGGAGAGAATATATTTCAAAAAAAAAAATCATTCGGAGAGAATATATATCAATGATATATATTCTCTTATTAAAATATCTATTATACATTAAAAAAGATCATAATTTGTAAGCAAGTTGCAGACGTAAATTTTATATTCTTTACTCTGATAATGTTGGACATGACAACCACCTTATTAATCAATTAAGGTGAAATTCGAAAAGAATCTTGAATTAATTAGAAAATTGAAGGCATGTATTATATTAATATGTAATCAGGAGAGAGCAAGAAAACAAAAAATCAAGGAAAATGGTATACCGAAAATGTGGGTGATTTGGTAAAAGCGGGTCACCATTCTATTTCCAATGCACATGAGAAACGACTCTATTTCTAACACACATGAAAACGACTTACCAATGAGATGCAACTTCACGTACACCTTGCATTTAATGTCTTCATCAAAGGAGGTAAGGGAAAAAGACAATCCAAAATAAGTTCATAATATACATCAAATCTATTCAAGAGGTTCTTTTCTTAGTGTATTTTTTACTTGATCAGCCAACAAAATTAAATATAATATGGCCATCCCTATTATTATACGTACGATCTCAGTAGAATGTGCTTCTGGTTGTTTAATTACTTCATGGCTAACCATACGGCACCCATAACACCTAAATGTTTGGATCTAATATTTTCTATGTAAATGTGCAAAATGTGATTCATCAAAGTGGGAAATCTTTTAATGGTCTTTATTTTGAATCACATGTGACTTTTGTATTATTGCAAATATAAAATCTCTTTCTCGTCTTTTTCTTTCTTTATAGAGAAGATGAATATGATAGTACGTATGATTGCAGAAACGATCTACGGTTACAAAGAAAATACATGACGATTAGAATACATATAACCATAAGCTGTAAATGTTCAAGACTTGAGATTCGTATCTCAGTTTTTAAAGTCAACCAGTAAAGAAAGGCAATATTATTTTTGTAATATGTCGAATTCCATGTGCAAGTGCAACAGCATACGCATTATATTATTATTTCTGTAAAACGACAAAATCCACACAGCTCAGAAGACAAGACTCCGACGTGATAAAAAAAATATTTTTGGTTGGGTGAATTTCTGGTATGCACCTGCATTTCAGGAAATACCTAATGTGCATATTATTTTTATTTTTTACTTGCATACACTTCGACTTTTAGTGTTTTTCTGTTAAAAAATTGCAAAAAACTCTCCTTAAAATAAAAATATCATTAATGTTTATAACAAATTAAAAAAATCCAACCAAAACAATAATCCCCTCATCTCTCTCATTCTCTCTCTCTTTAAATGAGAGAGAGAGAGAAAAATGAGATCGGAAATGAAATAGAGAGGAGAGAGAAAGAGAGAGAGAGAAGTGAGAAGAAGAGAGAGAAGTGATGAGAAGTGAGAACGGGTTGAGAAAGATGAGAGAGATGTGAGATTGAAGAAGAGAGAGAGCATGTGACTGCGTTGTCTCCACTTACGGCACAAATGCACGCAAGTAAAAAAATAAAAAAGAGAGGTGCACTTTGAGCATTTTCTGAAACGCAAGTACACAAGGGAAATTAACACCATTCTGAAACGCAAGCAAAAACCCAAAAAAACTATAAGTCTTTTGAATTTTTTACTGAATTGCTATTTATCGCCCCAAAATTACTTAAATCGCCCCAACAAATTACCATTTTGCCCTTTAGAAACTTTTAAAAAAAAAATTTTAGGGGGAGGCGTCTGCCGGAGCCGCCTCCCCATAGGAGGGAGGCGTCTGCCGGAGCCGCCTCCCCATAGGGGGGAGGCGGCTGACACAGACGCCCGACCCTTGGATCGGGCGTCTGTGGCGGACGTCGCCCCCCTATGGGGAGGCGGCTCCGGCAGATGCCTCCCTCCTATGGGGAGGCGGCTCCGGCAGACGCCTCCCCCTAAAAAAAAAATTTTTGGGTTTTTTTTAATATTAATAGAAAATAGGGTTTACATTATCAAATTTAATATGTTTGTACATTATGTAGTGTGGATTGATTATCAAAAAATTTGAAAGATAGGATACTCATCATAAAAAAATAACAGTACGACAGAGAAACAAAAACAAATACGAAAACAAACGTACGACAGATAAAAAAATACTAATGGGGTTGTTATGTACAGTGGATGGGTAAGATGATTTGGGCTGTGTAGCCGATCCTGGAGAAGAAGGACGAGATGTCAGGCGAGTACACCAGAGCTGCTTGTGTAGATGATGATCACTTGATACAGGCGTGACATTCTCAGTTGGGCATCCCCGACCATGATTAGGTTGATGAGTAGTTAGAGTATTAGTATCTTACTCTTATTACTGTATTCTCGTTTCTGTCGTACACTTACTATTCGTACTTGTATTTGTTTATCTGTCGTACGTTTGTTTTTGTATTTGTTTTTGTTTCTCTGTCGTACTGTTATTTTTTTATGATGAGTATCATATCTTTCAATTTTTTTGATAATCAATCCACACTACATAATGTACAAACATATTAAATTTGATAATGTAAACCCTATTTTCTATTAATATTAAAAAAAACCCAAAAATTTTTTTTTTTAGGGGGAGGCGTCTGCCGGAGCCGCCTCCCCATAGGAGGGAGGCGGCTCCGGCAGACGCCTCCCCCTAAAAATTTTTTTTTAAAAGTTTCTGAAGGGCAAAATGGTAATTTGTTGGGGCGATTTAAGTAATTTGGGGCGACGAATAGTAGTTCCCTTTTTTTATGCTAACTTTTAACTCTTTTTTTCTGGAAAATGTCATCCATAACCATAACAAAAATAAAAAAATGTCATCCCATAAACATAAGAAATGTGAGTAGACAACCAGATGATTTATATGCAATCACTAAAGAATACTTGCATAATCAATATCCACGTTGAACTCGAGTTCTAGAACTTAACATAAACAAACCTGTAAAAATAAAAAATAAAACTGTACATAAACACATATACTAGTTCAGATTTCAGACACAGTAAAGATTGAATGTTTTAACCAATATGGGTAAAGATGGACTACCGCAAACTGATCCTTTGTCATTTTTATATTAGTAAGTCACAACTGAAATATAATTAATTTCGGGAATATCCATAGCTTCAAATGGTCTACTATATTTTGGAAACATGATTTTACCATTGCCCTGTTCTCAAATTCTTTTCATTTATGTCCTCATCTTAAATCATTCTTGGAGTCGGAGTTTTGACAATTTTTTTGGCACACCTAGGTAAGTAGAGGGTTTTAAAGCTGAATTTATTTACGTTAAAAAAATAAGGAAAAATGTACCAAAATGGGATATTGAAAGTTTTAACAACATAAGAAAGTAAACGATCATGAATATATCCTACATTAATTATTGGTTATAAAAAAGTATCACAGAGTCTAATAACTGCAAATAATCTAATATGCAATAGATAACCCTTGCATACACACCACAAGAACCACGAGGGCATGTAAGAAATCTTGTTGATTCAAAAATTACTATATCCTCGGCCTGTTGTGATGCATGACAGGCGAACCTCTCCTCGTCAAGACGTCCTTACATTCTAATAATTCTATTCTAATAAAGATATACAAATAGCGCGAGCTTGCATTTAAGTTTAACGAAGTAATATATATATATATATATATATATATATATATATATATATATATATATATATATATTGTCGAAATCATGTAAAATCATTAACCAATTACCATTCAACGCTCTTTCCCTTGGCCGCAGCTGTTTTGAGAAATTGTTTCTATGATTTTCTAATTAAATCTTAGGATTTATAAGATACCTTCAATAATGAATAACATGATTTTTGATCTTAATTATTCCAACTACAAGATCAATCTAAGATTATTTACAACTACTTTAGCTAGGATGATAGTCTCTTTTCTTTGGTTGCTCATTCGCTTGTTTAGTGAGACAGCTGTGACGGCCTTTAATGAAACTTTAAAATATATGTTGTTATTTCGTTTCCTCTCTTGTGCAATTCGGTAGGAAAATTCGGTATTATTTAATTTTAAGAGGAAAACAAGTTTGAAACGCATTGTATTTGGATTGCAATGTATTTAATATGTATTAGAGTTTGTATTTAGAAATAAACTAATGAGTTGATGTATTTGTGGAGTAAAAAAAAAAGATTTATCAAACAAGCTAATTAAATTGGTCATGTACGTTGGTTGTGGTTGGGCATGGCTTCGATGATATACAAGTTCCTACTCTCTACTTAAAGGAACACCCAACATAATTTAGCTTCAACCTAATACCAACAACCAACACAAACATCCTGCAAGAATTAGGGTTTGGTGTCAATTAACTCACAATAATATATGTCCTCCTCCTCTTCCTCCTCCTCACCACAACCAAAAGAAACGATGACGACCAAAACCACAAAAAGACCAGGTGTGTCTGAGAAAGGCCCGTCGTACCACGGTGTTCGCATGCGGAGCTGGGGCAAGTGGGTGTCTGAAATCCGCGAGCCGCGTAAAAAGTCAAGAATTTGGCTTGGTACGTTCTCAACGCCCGAGATGGCAGCTCGGGCCCATGACGTGGCAGCAATGAGCATCAAGGGGAAGTCTGCCACCCTCAACTTCCCGGAGCTTGCCAGGAGACTCCCACGCCCGGCGAGTTCGTCCCGCAAAGATGTCCAGGAGGCGGCGGCACGAGCCGCTGCCATGGAGACAAGTCGAGTCGAGAGTCCAAACGCGGGTTGGGATGAGTTGGGTGAGATCAATGTGGAGTTGGGTAGTATTGACTCCAGCTTGTTTGAGTTGACCGAGTCGGGGTTTTACGACGAGTTCTTGTTTGGGTATGGTGTTGGTGAGTCGTTGTGGGTGCCTTCCGATGAGGGCTTTGGGTTTCAATGTGGGCTCGAGAATGATTGTTTGTTGTGGAATCACACTTAGAACTTCAATTCTTTCTAATCAAATTGAATCGAAGAGACAACCCTCATTAATACTTCTGAGATACTTGGCTTTACATTTACCAACCATGCATGCATGCAAGATGTTGTTGTATATATCTACAAATTACTTTTTTTTGTAATCGTTTTGATTCAAGCATAAGATGGTACAATACGTTATGATCTTAGATTTCGGATTCTTAACCTTTTAGGCAAGGGTTGATTGGTTGTCAAATTTATGCAATAGATTGGTTGGTGAGTGCACGTTAAAATTATGAATGTGCTGTTGAGTCCGCCGAAGTGTCCCTTTCATGAAGCCTTCGTTGATTTTTGTTGCATACTAAGGAAATATGACTTGTTTTTGTCTTTTTGTGGAATCAGATGAATTCTGATTAGCTTTCTAGTTCGAATACAAGTGGTAATCTCAACATGTGCATTCACATGTTTGGGGTTTTAAATGAGATAGGTTGAAGTAGATAAAATTTAACTAGCGTCGGAAAGAAAATTTTAACTAATCCCAAAACGATAAATTTAGCGAATACATAAATCAATTTTCATCTATTGCTGGCCTCAGAAAGAAAAAAATAGCTCTCGTAAAATCTAAGTCAATAACAATGACATGTAGAATATTTTAGTGCCGACCAAAGAAAATATCTCTCGCAATTTTTATTTTTATTTTTTTGCGCTTTCCCCTTTCTCTACTTTCTCAAAGAAATGAGAACATAAAATACAGAGTTGAAGCTGAGGAAAGAGTTTGGTTAACTGCGTAGACCCATATACACAGTCAGTATTCAGTAATCATAATGGTCAAATCCCAATCTCAGAAAGAGTTTGGTTAACTGCCTAAAGGACTCACAAGTAGCAATTTGAAAGGAAAAGACCACCTCAAAAACTAGGTTTCTTTTTCTAAACAAATAAAAAGAGAAATGAAAATGAAAAGATATTGGCTTCTCAGAAGTCAGAATTTCAATCTTTGATAAAACAGATACGATCTAATAAATTTCGGGATTCAAAAACAGTCGAAATGAATATCAGTCGAGAATACCTAGAAGAGCCGATGTAACATCCCCGAACAGCGGAAAATTTAAACTTTTAAAACCAAAGGAATCACGAGAGTAAAACCATCAAGAGTGGGGACATTACTGAAACAAATACCGAAATACACCTGGTGCACCATAATACAATACGAGTTTGTCAAAAGAGTGATTACATCATAACACAAAACACAAGGTACATGTAATCACGACAACCTAAAGTAGGTAGACGACATGATCCAGTCCTAAAGTGCAATTTCCCTCGGTCACCATCCGCCGGAACCTAACGCGATCCTGAAAAAGATGCAACAACAATGCCTCAGTTTCCATAAGGAAACCCCGTATGACAAGCTCACCTATATGCCCTAACATACTAGTATAGCATGACATGAAATACAAAGCAGTAAAACACATTGCCACCAAGGGCCAAACCGGACATCTGTCCCGCGATCGTTCCCGCTGCCACATAGGCCCCACGGTCTACAATCGCCACCGCTGCCACACAGGGCCCACGGTCCGCAACATCGCCGTCGCCACACAGGCCGCACGGTCCAACCTCACCGCCGCCACACAGGCCGCACGGTCCAAACAACCACCGGTACCACACAGGCCACACGGTCAAACATCACCGCCGCCACACAGGCTGCACGGTCCAGCATCGAGTCTCCGTAGAGACCTACCGTAGGCACATACGGTCTAACGGACAGTACGCAACACATCCCCACACGCGACTACACAAGCCAAGGGATCGGTGAGGAGGCGTTCGCACTTCCGTGCAGGTAGAATCAGATCTGAAAACATCGTGGTCCACCACCACACCAACGGAGCCGTCGCTCAGGTCGGTCCATCAATCGGCGCCACACAAACCGCACGGGATATCACTCGATAGGTGCCCAGTCGAGCTACCTGCCGGAACACATCATCGGCAGTCCATCGCCGCAACCACACAGTCCACGCGATCCTCCCTGCCACCACACAGGCCGCACAGGGGCCCTACCGCCGCCACACAGGCCGCACGGCACGTGCAATCACTGCCATCAAGGCCAGTCGAACATATCCGCCACACAAGGGCCAGACAATTGACAGATCCGAACCGAAGTCCGCAGGGTCAACAAGCTCCACGTGCAACACCAATTCCGGCTCCAAACGAGCAGGGTCGCGACCTCCGTCGCCGTCAATAGGCCGGTACCTCTCTGGACCTCCGTCGTCAATCCTGGCCGGTAGTCTCTGTGCCTCCGTAGCCATCGGCCGGTAGTCACTGCACCCGTCGACAGTTGCGTGTTGCTGAAGCAATGGGATCCGCAATCCCTCAGGCTGCTACTCTAACGCGAGTCAAACAATCCACCAGATATAGTCACGGTCCATACATAGAGGTGACGCATTCCGGACACCCACACTATTCCACACGGCGGTCCCTGGGCAGGCACGCATAACGCGCCTACCGTCACCTCCCGGCTCACGCAAAAGGCGAGGACACGGGTTTCCGTGGACAGAGTTGGCATCCTAAGCGGAACCAGGAATTCTGTCCTGTGCAAAAACGGTCGACCGGAAGAGACACTCGGTCGACCGTTTCCTCAAGGGAATCAGTCGACCGCTTCCACAAGGGAAATCGGTCGACTGAAAGTGACAGCTCGGTCGACCGCTTCCATAAGGGAATCGGTCGACCGAAGCGTCTGCAACGGTGGAACTATTTGCGCAACACAAAAATCCAACGGTCTACCGAAGGTCTAAAACCGGTCGACCGAACGAGGTCAAAATCCGGAGTCTGGTCAACATCAAAATCGAATCTATCGGTCGACCGACTCAGGGGTCTCGGTCGACCGAAAACTTACAGGGTCAACCTAATATTTCCTACGTCATCAACGGTCGACCGAAAACACTAGCATCCTACCGGTACACTCAAGTTCCGGTCGACCGAACAAGGAAACCGGTCGACTGAAACACCACAGACAGTAAAATAACGCTACGTTCGGTCGACCGTCCAAAGGACCTAGTCGACCGACAGACGTCTTCAACCTCGCGCCAGCCGAGGTTTTGACGCCCAAACTCGTCGCCGGCGAGGTCTCCGACCTCCCGCGACCCACCAAAACCTCACCCCAACGTGGGTGAGCACTAAGGCCTCTAATGCAAGAACTTGACATACCTCTCTTTAAAGAACGACGAAGACAACGAACTTCACCGGAGCTCCAACGACGCCTCCGGACTGCACTTCACACCCACTCTCCTTGCTCCGTCTCCTCGCGCCTCAACAGACCCCGCACGCACCACCACAGCTCGAGCCTCGAAGAAGAGGAAGAAATGGGTGGAGAGGAGAGGTTTGAAGAAGAAGAAGAAGAAAAGGGAGAGAAGGAAACGTTGGTTTTCCTTTAAAACCAACCAACCATCACCTCAACCAAGCCTCCCATCCTCTCAACACAACCGCACCCTACACCCAACCTACTGTTCACGCAGCACTCCTCCAACAGCACCTACACCCTCCCATCACGTCTCCTCCTTTCCCGTGCAAACCCCATCATTACACCACCTAATCACCAATTAAACCCTAAACAGGGTTAGGGTCATAACAGTCGAAGCCCAAGTTTTGCTTTCTGGAGGCAGGTGATCTTCCTAGCATTGTAACCATCGAAGAAGTAGAAGTTACACAAAGGGGCTATACCACTCTCAACATCGACAAGTAGACACTGGAGTCTGGAGATGAGCACATTAGAAATGACACAAGGTCAAACTGGAAAAGGGGACTGAACCTAATTTATGATAATAAATTTTGAAATATTACGTTTGTGTTGGGCAATATGGTCAAACTTGGATATTGCAGGCAATAATTTAAAGAGGAACGATTGATGAAAATGAGCATCATAGTTGAATTTCCTTTCTATGTACAATTATCTTCTGAATCTGTAAATTAAGTAATAATAAAATCATTAGCCAACTAAATAGAACGATAAGCAATAGACATATTTATCTCTAAATATTAAATGGCTCCATTCTAAATAAGAAAAAACACATGAAGACTAGGACATCAAAGTTAAACAGATCCATCTAACTGCTTGGCTCTGTTACATGTTTAATATTTCTAAACAGAAATTGAGAGCCCCCAATTGGGCAACCAAAAGGTGAGATGAAGCAAGGGAAGATGCAGCTTTAAGTCTCTTGTATTGGCAGAGAACCGAAGGGTCTTGTATGTAAGATGACTTTTGTGCCGATGCTTGTCTAAAGACTAGTGTTTAGGGTAGAGGGAACTACACATACGATGTCCCTGCTTCTGAAGATGGATGGCAGCCGTTTTCAACTTTTCCCTCTATTTTGCGTATGGTACTGATGACAACTTCATAAACATGGGGCTGATTAGCCTACCTAGATCACCATTCACCTGCGAATCACAGTTCAGGTTTGGTAAGGTTCAGATGGAAGAACATAAAACATTAGGAGAGGAAATTCGATTACTGAATAAAGGAAACCGAGCCATCTCAAACCATCAAAACTAAAGCATTATGCAGGATGATTATCTCAGGTAAGTTGTGGCCTCATGGCACCACAAAATGAAATTAACACACAACAGGACGTACACATCCAGTAACATGACTGAAAATGGTGTTACAATATTTCTATGTAAGTGATGTACACTCAATTGGAAAAGTCCTGGTTGGTAATTAACACTAGAAAAAAAGATGATTTTAACCCAAGTCAATATTTCTACGAGCAGATTGAAATAAACGAAAGAATAGCATGATCAAGAGAAAAAGATACAAAGCAGCAATACTAAGTACTTATAATCCACATCAAGCAAGCAAATGTGGAAATGAAGATCCACAGAAAAGGGTACTCCGAGCCTCCTAGGCTCGTGTTTCCTCTATCTACCTACTATTTCCTCAACTTCCGAACCAAATAAAAATTTAATCGAAGAGAATAGTTAAATCTGAAAAAGTCATACCAAGTCAGAAGTAAATCATGTCAAGCAACACTTCAGAAGCACAGAGCTTTATCACAAAGAAGTGCACATGCTAATAAATAACAAAATGTGCATGATGAAGGGGGAAAAAGGTGTGCTGTTACAGATACTGACCATAACTACAGGCCAGGAGGTTTCAGAAAGGAAATCGGAAAGAAACTCTCAATGTCAATAGGCACCCTGAGAGCTTGACTCACAAGCTCTGGTGAAGATGTTGTGCCCTTCCACGTGGAGAACCACGGACCACCTCCTACTTCTACAGCAGCCATATCACTAGTTACCTCAAGGACTTTCTGAAAAATAATATGTTAACAGTGCTGGACGAGAAAATGGAAACAAGTCTTATGGCAGCAATATTTTATTTCCTATTCTCATTTAATGATAATAATAAAAAATCAATCGGCTGGAACAAATTCAAGCATGCATATATATACCTTTCCCTTTGTACCATCATATTTTTTTTCCCACAACTTCAGGGTGAGATCTGCAACACATGTGTCTTTACATGCAGTTACAAAGCCATCTTCCGAGGTGGGAGCTCGTAATGGAGCTCCAGGTTCTTCCGTGGTGGCCTCTAAATCTACCTGTGAAAAGAAATAGGTCTAGCATAAAACAGAATAGGCAACCATTGAGAATGCCCCCTCCTATACCATATAATTCTTCAATGATCGTGATCACTATGCTAAACACATTATTTCAAGTAGGACAGGGACCGGTCTGAAAGAAATTTATCCACGATTTCACATTAGTGATCTTTTCAAAATAATTTACATAGTGGTAAAACTATGGTGAAACACCTGGATACTACATTAACATGCACAAATTATTGGCATCACTAAGGACTTCGTTCATAAATAGAGGGAATAAATCAACAAATATCAGGTCCGGAATGATGTGGGAATAAGGTTTTTGACATTGTCATTTTCACAAAATAGCAAATAGGATTACAAGAATAACCAAATCATTTTTGTTTATTCGTAATGTAAGCATAACTCACATGTTCCAACTCCAGTGATCAGATATCATACAATAATTGAATAATGAAAAATATTACTGGATCCATTTTAAAGAATTCAGCCCAAGGCTTGTTTGAATTTTACAAAAGTAATACTTCCTACATTATATGGTAGTACACTGCAAAGAACGTCAAACAAAATTCCACCTTCAATTTATATATGTGCGTGTATATAGTATTCACATGTATTATTATGTGCATCACACATGAATAACGTGAATATTAAACACAACAAAATATTTTCCCTAGAATCAAAACAATAATAAATTCTAAAAGAAGTAGTAAAGTCATTACCATATACAAGTCATTTTCTGCGTATATATGCCAATGATCCCAATGGGAAACTTCCCAGCTAACTTTACCATTCCATGGAACAAATTCATAAAACTTTCCTCCAAAGTGAACTCCAATCTGTTAATTAGAAGTGACAAAACACATATTACAGAAAAGCTTGCAAGTATTGGAGCCACTATCGAACTAGGAACGATTTTTTTTAATTACAGCATTAAACCATAAAAACATAAATGGGAAATGGGCATCCATAAATGAGGGAACATACTTCAGGGATTTAGGCTTGAAACATACCAGAGCAGCATTTTCAAAATTATCAGAAAGTCCAGAAAGTTTCCTTAGTCCACCAGCTGCAGTTAAAGCTACTTCTCCGGACGCACCTTTGAAGACATTGCACTGCACCTGCAAGAATCTTAAAATCGTCGTCATCACTACTAAGCCTAATGTAATCAAAATAAAGTTGCATAAAGAAATTTCAATTGATCATTAAAGAGAAAAATTAAACAACCTCATAAAAAAGCATTAAATAATTTCACCTACTAAAGACAAAGAATGGATGGGAAACCAAAACTAATGGAATAATAAAATGACAAGTTAACACATACTTTGTAAGATTGATGTCACATTGACGATTAATTGTAATAAGTTTAGAAGCTTTTGGGTCATTGTAGACAACATACTGAATGAAAAAGAAAATAAACTTTCATTTTCTCATGGCAATCCATAAGGCTTGTTAATTTGTTATGGATGAGAACTACCCCGACAGATTTGTTGAAGCACAACAAATAACTCTAAATTTACAACATTGGCAACTTAATCACTATATAACAGGCTGGAAAAATATATAGTGGGAAGGATGTATACCCAGAACCATTTTCGTGGAAACCCCCCACCCCAGTTCTTCTCAGAGTAAGATGGAGCATTTTTGAATTCATATCGTTTTCCATCCCACTCAATCCAACCTGCAGCATAATTACACATGATATTTAAAAACCAATTCCATTAAACAAAATAATGCATTCAAATATGGATATAATACATTTCAAAAGTGAAAACATCATCAAAGAATTAATATGTGAAAAGCAAATGATCGTTAAAGTACAAAAATACAGCTATTCGCAAAAGGGAAAAGGTGAAAGCAGAAAAGAAGTGTGCCTAAATCAGGTCGACCCTGAAATGCAGCAAATCAACCTGTATGCTGACCTGAACCTGCCATCCTACTGCATTACTAGTCACAAGACTCACAACTCATAACCAGAGTAAGTTGAGCCTTCCACCTTGGAGAGCTGATTATCCTCTGACAGTTCTGACAAGAGATTTGAGATAGTGGCTGAAGACTTTACCATAGTGGGTTTTTTTTGCACTTTACAAGGGATTTGGAATACCACCCATGTTTTAAGCTTTTTAGCCATTTGGCAAAACTTCGATTAACACTTAATTTAAGGATCTCTTTTGAGAGTTAGGTTGTCATTACATAGCCCAATCCATTGTAAATGAAATCTACCTACCATATTTCCAAAAAAAGGAGTAAGGTGCACAAAACAACCCCTACAACCCTGTCTGGTTTCGCATTTGTGTTCTGCAAACAGCTTTTGTTCCTTTTAGGTTTAGGCATATCTCCAACATAACAGATACATTCTGATTGATGCTCTTGCACCAAACTAGGCACATCCATAAAATGGGGTTACACAATGAAAGTAAAGGACCACAACAATGGAACTTAACTTCCACTCAGTAAAATCAGTCATCAAACAGAACTGATCGACAATTGGGTCTGGATACCTTGCTTTGTGTTTACCAAGGAATATCAATGTATCAGTTAACTGGTTCATAATTCGTTTTGTACTCCCTCTTTTCATTTAATGGAATAGCCCATCATAACCAGCACCATTATGGGGGAAAAGATAACATAATGACTAGTGCATAACCTTCTAGTACCTGTTGACAATCCACCAGCCATGCAAACTTGCCAGTGCGGTTCAAATACTGGAAAGGTAGCAAGCCATCCAGCTGTTGATTTTTGTCGCGAGTTAATATCACCCCAGCCATAGACAGGACGAGTGCTATACTCCCAACGTGCAGTCTTGACAGTTTGCACATAATTTGACCTATGATGCAAACTTAGCAGTCAAAACATAGGCAGCAAGGACTTTAAGATCGGCTAAAGAGACTGGCACCTCGCACTCATTATCATGATATCATCACAAACTTAATTAATAAAGGTTTCATGAAAAGTGCATGATCATACTTGTGAAAAGGTAATAGATTTGGATAGCCATATCATGTGTATATGCTTATAAAGTAGTAACAGATTTGCGTATAGTTTCAGCATACAAAATTTAGGAACCCAACTGAATTTCACTTAAAAAAAACTTAAGATCAATGATGAAGATGAGCTAAAATGGCCTTGCAAAAAAAAGATGAGCTAAAATGATAAATGTTTCATGAAAATTATATGAAAAACATATAAAAGACAACCAATTTGCGAACAGTTTTCGGATTTGAAGTTGGGAAATCAGCCCAATAAAACTTTGACATAAACATAACAATCATGAGAATAAATGACAGCAACAAAGTGCAGATACTAAATTATTTTCAGAAAATCATTCTTTAAGTATATGATTTATGATTTACTTTCTTTTTATGGTATGGTCGGCTTCTTTATAATATATATAACAGAAGATGCCCATCTTCAAGATACCCTTTGTTGGTTAGTGAACATGCATGGGATTAGCTGTTGACTAAAAAACTATTCCTCTAATTTTGTGTTTCATATGTTGGTCATGACCTGTGTATATACCACATATGTATTAGTCAACAAGCACAAAAAGGTCACGAGGATGTACATACATCACCAAATAGAATTGAAAATTTGAACATAAACCTAGCCATCCTACAGATCATTTTTGCAATGCAGCAATAAACAATATGAATTACAAATAAATATAATAAATATCCAGTGCACAAGACTCCCCCGGGTTTGCAAGGGCCGGCCGGGGAGGGTACATTTGCATTCAGCTATTTCCTTGCCTTTCGAAAAGATAATGTTTCCAAGTACAGAACAACTATAGTGATATGAACTATAAGCTGAAGCCAATATAGACCAGTAATACATGTGAAAATACAATAACCAATCAACGGGAGTTCAAAGCAACAATTTCTTTTAGAATATTCTTATCATAAGGCAAAAGTTAGTATAGTAACATGCCTTCCATCATCAAATATGCAACCTTGGTTCCAAAACGGAGTAACCTGAAATCCTTCTGAGACACACCTATCAAATTCCTACAAGAACCAAATTGTATATAATTATCTATGACATATAAGAAATAAAGAAACCCAGAAACATGACAGTACCAAAATAACAGACAGGCCACTTCTTGCATTTATGTAAACATTCCATGCTTTAGCATTTCAAAACCTCTCAATGTTTGACATAAAATCATTCGTAAGAACATATTACCAATGACTCCAACAAAAATTGCATGAAGTGGTGTTCAGTAACATTAAAAAAATTGAAAATCATATGACATACAAAGAGATGTGTCAAGCACCATATCGAAACTCTGTATCCAATGCTTGTCATATAACAATAATACATATCTTAGCCTGTCAAGAGAAGTTTCCTATTTATATGGACATTGTTGTGTTCTTGAAACATGAGAGCATTAAATGCCATCAATGGGATGCAATGCTTGTCAAGTTACAATAACACAATCTCATCCTTTCAACTCTAGTAATTATCTGAGACATATCAACAACAGTAATTGCCAGGATAGTGATGAAAGGAAGTCGGAGGAATAATCTACCAGTAAACAAATATCAACATTGTAAAGGCTTCACCCTTGAGTATCATTACCTCAGCAAAATTACAGTCTACAGTGAATATTTCCATGGTTCATCAGCAATGAACATGCAGAGTATAGAAAAAGAATCTCTTGAAGGTGTTTCAAGCATCATACTTCCAAAAGATCTTATGTACAGTGACTGTTAAAATGACATAAATGTGAAGTTGTAAACAGAATGACCTCAGGATGAACTTCCTTATTAGGAGGACTCGAGCCTTGTCCGGCTTTGAAGGTGTTCCCCAGGCATAACTCATGTCTACCTATATGAATGGATATAGTAGATTAAAACGGAAAAATCAATGCAAAACATGTAAGAGGTGACCGAATTCTCTCGGAAACATATAACATTTCCTCAGAAACACATAATGATTACAAAGGAGCTCAACTCTCTATCAACTATGCAGAAAGTATTCATATTAGATCAAGAAAGACACCGTGGTATAAGACAATGGGAAAAGGTTTTACTGTTTAAAAAAACAATGGGAGAAGGTTTTATGCTTATGAGAGGATATCAGATTGACGATATATCGTTTGACTCAAATAATTTTAAAAGTATCAAATGATAATGATATCAAGTTCGATGATCTAAAAATAACATATGAGCTGCATAATACAGAATCTTCAGCTCAATCAAGGAATACTTTTTTTATCATTAGATCCATCAAGGAATGTTAATAACTTACTTCCCCAGAAGGACTCAGACTCCTTAGAATATTGGCAGATGTACTTATCATCAGCGCCAAGAATTTGAACCCCAACACCTGTAAATCGAGGCCCATACATTGCCTCTTCTAACTTCCCTAATGGCTTACGGAAAGTAGGATTTTCCACAGAATACATAAAGCAAAAGCTTTGCCTTTCTTCTGGTATGGAGACCTTGAAGTACCAGCCTTCAAAGAACAGTCTAGATGTGCCATCAAAATGATACCTAAATCAATAAAAAAGTACTATATTCAAACTTCAATACCAAATGTAGCCAGAATAGTAACAAAATAAGAAAACAGAAAAAAAACATAACTTAACGTATCAGCTTTGTACAAAGGAGGTGAATTGAGCCCAAACTTTTAGCAGTTTGTAGTAGTGAATAGTAATACCGAAGCTCAGGGGACAATAAAATCTAAAAACAAGAAAGTCTGGACGCCATAAATATAAGTTTTCTATTTCTCGTCCAATAGTATTAAAACCTGACACTCCTTTAACAAATTTGAAGTTGTAAGCTCATCCATTTAGCTCAATACAAGAGTTGAAACAGTCATGAGCTCATGGCTTCCAGCAAATCTAAATCTAGAAATTGAATGGTCTGGCAGAAAACATAATAAAGTGACGATTAATACCTAACAGGATGTAAACAAACCCAATATTAACTAAAGTTCTGCTAATTGTAATGACACATTTAGAGCACCAGAATGCCAAAAACATTCGTAGATAAAAACAAAAAATCATCGAACGTAGCAAAATCTATATGTGCATGGCCATTCCAACTGCACGAAAACTAACCCACCCAAGGCTATGTAGACCAGGACCTCAGATCCACAATACAGCAACCAACTGCATGCCTTTTAACGTCTGCGAACATGCTCTTTCCATTTAATCTAGGCCAAGGTGTCAACACTAGATAACGAAAAGGATTTCATATCCAAAAAATTGAACTTGTCTTTCCCATCTTCTCATCTCGTTCATTTTCTGGAGTCAATTTCTCACCCCGAAAAGAGATCGTTATCCGTCACAAACCCTCCATTTCTCCGAAATTCCCATCAAATCCAATCACAAGCAACCAAAACCACATCGGTCTCTCGATTTCCGAACGAAAACCGAAATCATCAAAGCAAGCACTACAGTTATTTACAATTTTCCCTAAATTACATAACTACTTCAGTTTCACAAGGAATGCAAATAAAGTTTCGTCCAAATCCAACTCGGAAGCATCACCCGCTGTGAGGAGTCCGGAGCTCTCTGTGAGGCGGAGTGGGGACGTAAACAGGCCGGACGGGCGCCGGATCCCCTATCTCCTCCCCTCCGGCGGAGGAAGCCCTAACGGAGGTGGCGACTCGCGCGGGGGCGGGTCGGAGGAGGGAGTCCGGCGCCCGATCGCGGCGGAAGGCGAGGGATGAGACGGAGGAGAGGAGGGAGGCCATTGGTCGGGAGAGAAGGAAGGAGGTTTGGTTTGGCGGGGTTGTGTTGTGTTGTGTGGACTGGTTCGGTGAGGACGCCACGCCAAACGTCCAACGCTTTTCTTCTTCTTTTTTTGTCTATCTTTCGAATATTCATTCTTCTACCAGTTTTATCCCCGTTTTCTGCCCGTCACGTTAGCATAAACCAAATTCCTCGATTTTTCCTTGACCACACCTACAAACAACCCAAACACCCGACATTATCTCTCATCCATGACATTTGGGGATCAATTCTAGATAAAACACAAAAAAATAAAATAAAAAATATAAACAAAAAAAAATGTTTTCCTTTTTTTTGTTTGAAAAAACGATTTAAAATATTTTTTAAACTAATTGTTAACATATTTTTCATATTTTAACAAAATCAGAAACCAACGGGGTCATGTGACCCCATCCACCTGCCGGTGTGTGCTCTCCCCTCCCATGTGGCTTCTGTGAGAGATAGTCCCACATCGGAAGAATGTGGGCTTCTCCTGGGTTTATAAGTCCTTGGGTCCCTCCCCTCTTCACCAATTGGTTTTGAGGTGGATACCCGGTTCTCATATGGTATCAGAGTTTCCGCTGCGCACTCTACCCGGTTGGGACATTTTCTCCACTCGTGTACACGGATAAAAAAAATGCCGGTACACGCGTGCGGGGGAGTGTGAGAGATAGTCCCACATCGGAAGAATGTGGGCTTCTCCTGGGTTTATAAGTCTTTGGGTTCCTCCCCTCTTCACCAATTGGTTTTGAGGTGGATACCCGGTTCTCATAGCTTCCCCTTCAACGAACCGCCCAACAAATCGTCTCCTGTCAAGGATGGCCTTACTTCACCTTGGTTTTTCAAAACAATTACAAATTTAATCCCATGGATTTGGAGCAAACGTTTTTTTTAAATATATTTTGGTTAGTTTATGGTCACCTCGTTTTAAATTTCAAACACATCAAACGTATGAACTAAATTTCTCAGATTGGGTCACCAGTCTTGGTTCCCTCCAGACAAGAGAATTACCAACGACTGTAATAGTTTGTGGTTTGGAGCAAACTTTTCGTTATGTTTTTGTAGAGTTTTATTTTCCTTCCGGAGGAGCATTGAACTAATTTGATTTGAGTTTTTACGTGACGGGGTTAATTTGAGTTCACCTGTGCCTCTCACCACCACTGTTGTGTCTTTCAACGTTTCATGAGAATCGGTGTTCCCTTGGATGGAGATTACATATTAGACACTTACTCATGGTCATTAGGATCCTGAAATGTTAAATTAAAATTTTCTAAATTAAGTTTTGTGTGTAGACAAATCATTCTCTGTGTGTAGACAAATCATTCTACTTTGGGTTTAAATTGCCGTCAAATATGTTAGAAAAAAGCCTTGACTATGAGAGTATTTTTGACATTCTTAATGTTTGTCCTAAACTTCACCTATAAATACACTTGTCAACAAATTGCTAGAATGTATTCAATGAGAAGTTTATATGTCAATGATATTTGTTTGATAATTTTCTGAACTGCTAAACATCGCCCCAAAATTACTTAAATCGCCCTTTGAAATTACCAAATTGCCCTTCCTCCTATTTTTGCTTATATATCTCACAATTTCACTCTTTTTTCAAAACTTTCTCTTCCTATACCTACTACACAAGATTACGAATGTCTCGGAGGCCAGGGAAGCAGCCAGCAGTTCCCCCGGTGTACCCGTATGAGGTAACATTACGTTATTTATTTGTTTTTAAAAAAAAAAAAAAAAAAAAAAAGTCGTCGGCGTCCGAGGGAGACGCCCCCCGCATGGGGCGGGCGTCCGAGGAAGCCGCTCCCCCCATAGGGGGAGCGGCTTCCGAGGACGCCCGACCCATGCGGGGGGCGTCTCCCTCGGACGCCGACCCGAAGCGGGAGACGTCTGCGGAAGACGTCTCCCCGATGGGGGAGACGTCTTCCGCAGACGTCTCCCCGTAGGAGGAGGCGTCTCCGACAGACGCCTCCACCTTGCGGGAGGCGTCTCTCGCAGACGCCTCCGCCTTTTTTGTTTTTTTAATTAATAAATATCATAATTACTTTAATAAATAGTGATAAATCAAAAAAATTAATTTAACAAATTCTTTTTAAGTTTAACATTTGTGATATTTAGTTTTAACAAATTTTGATTTAGTTTAACAATTGTTTTAATTTAGTTTAACAAATTTTGATTTAGTTTAACAATTTTGATAATTAAGTTTAACAAATTTTGATTTAGTTTAACAATTTTGATAAATATGATAATTTAGTTTAACAAATTTAACAAATTTGTATTTAAAATTTCAATAAATAGTCATCGGGTCACAGTGGAGGGAGAGGCAAGTCGATACCATTACACGCCTTCCGTTCTTTAGAGGATGATTCAGCACCGCGTCATCCACGTAGACGGGGGATATCTGCTTCGGTCAGGAGGGAGAGGGAGGCATTACGTCGTCGTGAGGAGGAGGATGATTCCTTCGATGATGAGCATGTGGATAGTTTCGACGACGAGAGCGACGATGATGGCCCGTATGATGTGCGGCCGGAGGTGGAGAGGCAGGGGGATTATAGCGGAGGACGTGGTCGAGCGGGTACTTCTACTTCCGCCGGATGGATGGTGCGGAAGGGTAGGGGTGGGAGGTTTACGGCCGGGGATTCGAGCTCGTGCACTGTTGATCCCCGCGCTCAGAAGAAGAAGAGGGTCCAGGACGATTCTTGGATCGTGAGCAGTATGACGCCTGGTGGTCCTTTAGATGGGAGCGTCATTCCTAGTTTCTGGGGTCACATTGCTAGACGGATCTGGGACGGAGAGGATCGGAAGGTTCTGAAGTGCCAGAATCGGCACAGAGCCTGTACAGCACTACAGGGTTGGCGGTCTACACTGAGAGCTGATATCAGAGAGGAGATTAGTGCCACGCATTTGGGGCACTTACCGTACAGCATGTTCCCTTATCTCGACATGCCTTTGATTTCGGCGTTTGTGGAGCGGTGGCAGCCTGACACCAACACTTTCCACATGCCTTTCGGAGAGATGACGATCATGCTTCACGATGTTTTCCAGATCCTGCGACTTCCTGTGGATGGTCGTCTGGTTAGTGCTCAGGGGTCGACGTCTGAGCTGAGGTGTTATGTGGCAGAGTTGCTTGGTGTCACACCTGATGGTCTGGCGAGAGATACAGCTTTATGGAGTGGTGGTGGTGTCGGCATCGACTCCCTTGAGGACCTATGCAGACGGGCACGACCTCCGCGGGCCGATGATACACAGTTGACGGCGTACCTATTCTTGATGCTCGGAGCCGTCTTGTTTGTCGACAAGAGTGGTTGTCGGATCAGACCACGCGATCTACTGGAGGCTAGGGACCCGGAGACCGTTCGTGAGTACTCGTGGGGGTCAGCGACGTTGGCATACCTGTACCGGCAGCTTGGGATAGCTAGCCGTGCGGATTGTTCTGGGATTGCAGGTTGTCGTACGCTGCTGCAGGCGTGGATATACGAGTACTTTCCTGCATTCCGCCCGCATCGTGAGCGGAAGATTATCGACGAGGGTCATCCACGTTCGGGTATGTGGGTTGTCCGGAGCGAGGACAAGAGCGATGGACGATTGCGTTCCATCCGCGCACGGCTAGATCAGATGACTGCATCAGAGGTATCAAACTTTACACCATTTATTTAATTTTAAGATGTATTATTATTAATGTGTTAAACTTTAGGTGGAGTGGTTACCCTATGGTCCTGACCCAGCAGCGGATGTCCCGAGGACTTTATTGATGGGTCTTATTCGTTATCGGGATATCATAGAGCCTTATATGCCCGATCGGGTCTTGCGTCAGTTAGGATATGTTCAGGTGATCCCGGTTGACATCCCGACACCAGAGCATGCGGTGTGGTCTGCGACAGCAGCGACGTACGACGTCAGGTTCCCCGCTTCTACAGCGGAATCGACTTGGCGGACATTTCCGAGATCATGCCGATTGTTCCTTGGCGACTTCAGACGTAGTCGCGACCCCTCCGAGTGTGATGCACGTTATCTTGATTGGTTCGGTACTTACTCACATCCTATCATCGTCCGTGGTGCCTCCCGGAGAGCAGATCGACCACCAGATAGGACGTGTGGCGATCTGGTAATTTTTTCATTTTATCTAAATTTATTTGTACCGTATAATTTGTTAATGTACGCTAATGTTAATGTTATGTGCAGTGGATGGGTAAGATGATACGGGCTGTAGACCCAATCTTGCAGATGAGGGATGAGCTGCCAGACGATGCCAGAGCTGCATGCGGAGATGTGGATCAGATCATACAGTCATGGCATACTCAGTTAGGCATCTCCGACCATGATTCGGATGATGAGTAGGCTGATCTGTTGTACCGTACTCTTAGTATTTGTATTTATATTTGTTTATCTGTTGTACGCTTAGTATTTGTGTTTGCTTATCTGTGGTACGCTTAGTATTTGCATTTATATTTGTTTATCTGTTGTACGCTTATTATTTATTATTTGTGTTTGTGTTTGCGAACATGTCGTACGCTTATTGTTTGTATTTGTGTTTTGCTTATCTGTTGTACCCTTATTATTTGTATTTGTGTTTGATAACCTTTCGTACTATTATATATAATGCAAATAAAGCAAACATATCAAAACATATTACATAATAAAGCAACACTATATAATGTACAAACATATCAAAACATATTACATAATTATACAAACATATCAAAACATATTACATAATTGTTGCCAATATGCTATCCTATGTTGGTACTCCAGCTCCCATCCAATAACACTCTCATCTCGTATTTGATACCACAGAGTCGCTATAGGAGGTACGGGGAATCCCTCATTCAATTCCAAACGAATGTAATGAGCGTAACTCCCTAAATGAGCAATAATCAACTCTCTGCACGGTCTCGTCACGGTAGGCGGACTCTCCCAAGGTAGAACTGTAAGACATGGGTACAACGAACCATCATTTCCGAGAGAGAAGAACATAACTGCACACTTGTAAAAATTTGCAATGGGAAACAAGTCCGTCCACGTCTCCATATAGTGATTCTCGCCACAAGGTCCCCCGCCCCAATTAATCCGGTGACGAGCCTCCGCCACACCGTCGTAGTATACGTGCTCATAAAAAGATGGGTTCGCAGCTATCTCATTTGAAATCGAACGACGGGCGAGTTGCCAATTGTCTTCACCACCGTGGAAAACATCGGCGACACATCGAAATCCACAGTTTCCATCAGCACGTACATCATTCCACTGGTGTAGGAATGGCATAATGATTCCTGGAATTCTATCTCCATATGGGAAGTCGTCTACGTCAGCCCGCCCAGTCACTACAATATGAACAAAAAATACAGTTAGATATAATAACAAAAGATACATATTTACTGAAATAAATAACAAAATAATAATAATAATAAATGTAAGGATGGTATACCTGATCCTCCTCTCACTGACGAAGAACCAGAAGATCGACCACGACCTTTGCTTCCACTACCGGAAGAACGACCACGACCTCTACTCCCACTACCTGAAGATCGACCACTACCTCGCTCTGCATACTCAAACGCACTAGGGTCCCGTCGTGTCGACTTTCCCCTTGGTCGACCTCGTAGCTTTGTTTTTACTGCAGGCTCTTTCAAATTCGAATGTTCGGGGTGTAGCTGCTCGAATAAAACCCGAGAGGCAGATCGAATTACGGTAGGGTCACTTCCTGCAATCTCATCAACCAGACTGCGAAAATGTTCGGCGTCTTGAGCTGCCTGAGACACAAACTCTGCGTTCCCGGCTCCTTCCCCAATGACAAGTGTCCTCCAGAACGAATGAATCTGCTCTAAGTAAATTCCGTTTTCTGATTCAAGACATCCACGGATGGTACATGCGCAAGGTATCCCATGAGAAGTCAGAAAAGCGCACTCGCAACGATATTCAACTTCATCATCTAACTGTTGCATTCTCTTCACCTCCTGACTCAGCAACTGCAAACAGTGATGCGAAACTCTACCATTTATGTGACGATATAGAGGATGTCCGAAATTAGTCAAATTTCGCCGTCTCGAGTCTTCAAGAAAGTTTCGAATATTCGTCAGCTGCATTTCAGTAGCCGCGTTGACGCGCTCGAAAAGAGTGTCCAGAGCTGCAGTCGATGTAGAAATCCACTCTTTTAGAGCCGAATGAGCACTTTCGACCCTACAATTCGTGGTGTTCCCAAAATGAAGGACTTTGTTCGTCCAATTCAGCACAAACTTTTCTTTATGCACTAACCACGTGGTGTCCAGATACTCCGTGATAGCCGGCCACGATCTATACAAATCTTTCAGAGCATACACAGCTCTATCATACTCGGCTTCTGAAGTAGAAAGCATGATCTTCCTCCATCTTCCACGCCTCAAAGTCTCTGCCATCTCCTTATTCTTGCCGAATACGTGGTACGCGTAATTCAATACGTCTTTGTTGATGTGCCATGTGCAGAGTAAATGAGCAGAGTCTGGAAAAACCTCTCTCACTGGTCGCATAAGGCCTAACTCCCGGTCTGTTATTATTGCAGTCGGGCTGACAGTCCCCAATAACAGATCTCTCAACTTCTCCATCACCCACAAATAACTGGAGTAAGATTCATCCATCAAAATCGCATATCCAATAAGGAAATTCATGTTTGCTGGTGTGACCCCAATCATTTCGAACAAAGGCATCTTATACTTGTTCGTCTTGTAAGTCGAATCCATGCAGATAACGAAAGGATATGTCCGCAACAACTGGACTGACGTCGGATGTGCCAAAAAAGCGTGAGTGACGACATCAGTTTCTGGATCCGCCATAATCCAATGTAAGTACTCACACTGCACTGCTTGGTAGAGAAACTGCTGGACGGGATTCCGATCTTCAGATTTTGTCCTCCTCATGTAATCTCTGAAATTATAAATATGCCTTTGATTTGGATTGTCCTCCGGGAATTTTTCTTTTACTGCCTTCAAGATGTTCCGTGGTTTTGCTTGCGCCTCTGTCATATCACGAACAATCTTCTTCGCCCCAGAACTTAGACCACTAATTTGACGATGACCCTCTGGATAAACTGCCAGTCTGTGGTTGTGATGTCCGTGAGCACTATTAAAAACCAAAACCCATCCATCACGATCTCGTCGCTCCACCACTTTTATTAAGAAACGGCAACCGCAACCCTTTCTTTTGGTGTTTCTTCGAAGTGCAGTATCCATATCCCGAGACTCCATTTGATTTCGCCGGTCGCATCTCAAATAACAATCCATCCGACTATCTGATCTTGTTTTGTACGATGACACGACCAAAAAAAACCCAGCTCCGATAGCTACTTGTTTGGCCCATTTACATGCTTCATCGATTGTTGCAAAGATTTGTGTAGTTTGAAATAACTCACTGTAATCCACTCCATCACCACCGAAATCTGGAACCTACAAAAATAAAATCAAAATTAAAAAAAATAAAAAAATAAATTCGAAATTAAAAAATTTCAAAAATAATGTCGAAATTAAAAAAACAAAATCAAAATCAAAATCAAAAAAAAATAGGCGTCTGTGTTACACGCCTGCCCCATGGATGGGGCGTCTGTGTTAAACGCCTTCCCCAACGGTAAGGCGTCTGCGTAGGACGCCTGACCGAAGGGAAGGGCGTCTACTACAGACGCCTTACCCATGGGGAGGACGTCTACATAAGACGCCTATCCCATGGGGGAGGCGTCTGCGTTAGACGCCTAGTCCATGGGGAGGGCGTCCTACGCAGACGCCCTCACCATGGGGGAGGCGTCTAATGCAGACGCTCGGCCCAAAATTTGCCCCGCGCCAGGCTTACCTCACCCGATGCATCACCCTCGTCAGACATTTTCGTGGTGTTTTTACTGATAAATTATGAATATACAAGACCATATGCCTTATTTATAGACACGGGACGATATGGGTATTAAATATATTGTTAAGGGCAATTTGGTAATTTCAAGGGGCGATTTAAGTAGTTTTGGGGCGACGTTTAGTAGTTCCCATAATTTTCAAACAAAACTTCAAAAGAAAAACATTTCTAAGAAAAAATTTGCGTCTACAATATAGAAAACATATAATAACATGTAAAGTGACTATTCTACAAAATCACCAAAAAACAATTAAAGTTCGATAAAATATAATGTGATAAATTTTTAAACGAAACATATAAAGAAAAAGTACTTCTACAAAGGTTTAGCATTTAAAATACTATCAATGAGTATAGTGATAAAGACAATAGTTGGTTGAACATGACTTGTGCTGGAAAAGATAACTAGTCAAACGATTATCGTTGATCCTCTTAATTGAGTGATGATATTAATGAGTCCCTTGATAAAGCAAAATTGATTGACCGAAATTGTCTGGAGTGTCTAGACAATTGCGTTCGGTCAACCGAGCGTGAACGGTCAACAGAGAGAAAATATCTTGGAATATTTTTGGTAGACCGAAGATGACACGGTCGTCCGATGAATGTTCGCCACGAGAAATTTTGGTGGGTTAACGGTCGACCGAGCAAGACGCGGATCGTCCAAATTTTTCCAGAGAATTTTTCTCATGCATATTCGGTCGACCGTCTAGTTCATGGTCCACCGAACATGTGTTATAACCGAACAGTGCGATTTTTGCCTGAATTATTAAGAGAATAATTAGATCATGTGTTGGATTAATTCCATATTTAATTAAACATTTTTTAGGATGCTTATGTGGCAATTTGATATTAATTTTAGGAGAGAATAAGCAAGAGATCATGACTAAAAAATAATTCTTGATAATGATGTTTTGGGAGCCTATAAAAGGACACATCATCCTACTTGTTTATGTTAATGCAAAAAAAAAACTCTCATTAATCTCTCCATTAATCACCACGAAAATCTCTTAATAGTTTTAAGTTTTGGAGATAGAAATCTTAAGAGCTTAAAGAATGATTATTAGCTAGATTCTAAGCCTAATTAGAGATTGCTTGGCTAACTCATTTATCTCTAATCTTGTTTAGAGTTTGATGAACACTTAGAGGCGAATCGGCGAACGATTCAACGAGCAACGCGACTCCGGATCTTCGAAAGGTTTTAGAGAACCTTTGGGTATGATTCTCTATTTGTGATTTATTTTAATATATGTAGGATTGCATGATATTAGAATAAACACAAAGTAATGTACATAAAATTGTTGAAAGTGTGAAATCGATCATGTATGTTGTATTAATTTTTTTTTAAATATATATACATGGGGACATGAAATCCTACAGAAATGTCCCTCGACTCATTGTCAATTGGTTTTGAGTTGAATACTCAGTTCTAATATGGTATTAGAGCCCGTTAAGGATCAATTGCCGGCTTGACACTTCACCCTCTGTTCCCACGCGTAACACAGAAGAAATTACCCGGTTATGTGTGTGGGGGAGTGTTAGAGATAATCCCACATCGTCTAAATGTGGACTCTCTCCTAGGCATATAAGTTGATGTAGGATTTTATGTTTAATTGTACATATTTATTTTCGAAATTTTTATGCACAATAAGGATCAATTTACAATTTTCTATGATTTATTTCATGCATGCATCAATTTGTTTCAATAACTAGTTTCAAAACTTTATTAAAACAAATATGGGTTCCGAAATTCATACCTAGAAGTTCTCTAAAACTTCTTGAAGATTCGGAGACGTTGGGGATGCTCCTCGCTGCGCCGGATACCTCCGAGTATTCACCAAACTCTAAACAAGATCGGAGAGAGGGAAGCTAGTCTCTCAATCTCCGATAGGGTTTAAAATCTAATTACTAACCCCTCTTTAATTCTCTTGAGAAGATGATCTCTTAAGAACTAAAACTAAACTTTAAGAATTAAGGAATTTTCGTGGAGAATTATGGAGAGAGAATTTTGCATAAGAAAATAATGAATGAATTATGGAGGTAATGAGATAAACTTGTATTTATAAGTTCTCTCCAAATTACCTATTCATGTGCAACCTCTTGCCCATGATTTCATGCAAAATTCCATCTAACCATCCATTATTCAATAATAAATAATCTTAGCCACTAATTAAATCAATTATGGACCAATTCCATGCATGATCTAATTAATTCTTAAATTAATTCTGCATTAATCGTCTGGACAGGTCGACCGTTTGGAGGTTCGGTCGACCGCTCGAACCAGGTTTCGGTCGACCGTTCAATAACTCGGTCGACCGTTCGTAACAGGAATTATTTCATCGCTATGTTCGGTCGACCGACCGATTACATTCGGTCGACCGTTCGAACAGATGAAAATTCCATGTTATCGGTCGAGACATGTCCGGTCGACTGTGCCCGATCGATCGACCGTTTACTGCTAACCGGTCGACCATTGGAGCACTGTTCTGCAGACTTGTCAAATTTCGGTTTTACCCCTACAAAATTTGACATTTCGGGATTAGTAGTAAATTCACAACTTATATAACATATTATCCTATGTAATGATCAATCATTACACCTCATAATATTTACATCACATATGAATTTTAATTTAGATTCTAATTATGTTATTAATCACAACATAATTTTGATTTTGCTTGTTCACCCCATGTGTCATATTTTCTAAATGAAACCCGACACATCTTATGAGCTCAAAATCCCCATTTCTTGTTTCCCAGTTTTGTGGTGTGACCTATGAGAGGATCTAAACTAAGTTGACAGTGATATTAAGAGCTTAATATCACAAGCTATAAGCGGTATCTAGCTACACATTATAGCTCCCAATTAGTTAGATGTCTTAATTCCACTCGAACCAAAACCCGATCCATTTAGTGATGGAGTGCATCACTTGTGTCCGTTCCTTGCCTCATGATATTAAGAATACACACAAAGTAGTATTGTGTCATCTTTGTATTAGTATTCATTTCTTGATCTCTTTAAGCTAGTTATAAATATGTGACTTAACTCAAATCACATTGTGCACATTATAACTTTGCTTTATCAAGGGGCCCACTAATATCATCACTCAATTAAGAGGGGCAATGATAAGCTTTTGACTAACTATCTTCTCCAATGAAAGTTATGCTTAACCAACTAATGCCTTTACACTACACTCATCGATAGATCAAGACACCAGTCTAATTAAGAACTCCTTAAGTGATCAGATATAAGTCTCATATCAAAGGACCAAGGACACAGTAAAATATTAATGACACAGAAACACATTCCTATAATATTTTACTTGTTAGGTCAATTCGGTATACAAAAGTACTATTTTCCTCTTTTGTGTACCCGTGTTGTCACTCACTTGTAGAGCTACAATGATCTATGACCAACACGACAATCTTAACTCGGTAACAAATGTCCCATGTTTATTACCATGATTGCGAATATCTTTTGTTTTATGTAAACCAATATCTTTTAGAGCTCTACGGTTAAGGACCAAGAGCCTCTTCCTTAACACTTCCAAAAGACGAATAACATAAACAAGGAACAAAATGATTTCTCATTCAATTCATAATAATTGACATTTAAAAGTAAAAACTTTTAGAACACATTCCCTTCAGTTGAAAGGTTCCTCCACTCATTGTCAAATGATTTTTAGTTGGATACTCAGTTCTAATACATTTCTCATTATAATCATAACCAAACACCAATTGATAAGATTAAACATAACATCAGACCCCTAATCCTCCTGTAACATCCAAAACTCACTCTAAGAACAACACCGACTTCACCATGCCATGAAGATCACGTGGTGGAGCGACATTTGACGATCTTGAGCTGGGCCCAGTTGAGGCGGGCACAAAGCTTCGGGGAAGAAGTCACACTCAACCATCGTCTTGAAGCGGTAGAGGAAAGAGAGAGAGGGTCGAAAGAGTAGGAGAGAGAAAGAGAGGAGTGAGGAGAGTTTGAGAGAGAGGGCTTGAAGTGTAGGACAGAGAAAAAGATGAGTGAGAAGAAGAGAATGTTGGTGTTAAGAGAGAGACGTCTGAAACAGATAAAGGTGTTTAAGAATTGTTTTTTACTTTAATTTGTTGTTATTTACATTAAGGATATCTATTAATTCATAAGTTATAATTTGCAAGATATCTAATAGAAATTGTGACTTAGTGTGTCCTACAAACGGTAGAGATGTATACAAGTAAAAAAATTGAGATTCAAGGTGCACAGAAGTAAATACCGAAAATATGAGTGCACACGGCAAATTTCAATCTAATTCAGGTGCACGAATTCAATTCACCCTCGAACATATATAAATGCATAATCATGTTGATTGCAGAAGTGAACATATTACATGTTTTACGTGCAAGTTTAAACTACTTCTGTAATAACCTAATTTAAATCCCTTAATTAACTAAACCTAAACCTAATTAACTTAATTAAACCATGTTTAGTGAAGGATGAGGTGGAGAATTGGATAAGAATTGAGAGATGAGGTGTTGGAATAGGATTGGAGGAGATAGAGGTGTTGAGTTTTGAGGTAAATATATATAGGTAGATAAGAATTTAATTGGAAACGTTTTGCTTCTTGTTTTGGTTTACCAGAGAGTGAGAGAAGAGTTTAGAGAGAAGAAGAAGAAGAAGGTGAAGAAGAAGAAGAGGAGAAGAAGGAGAAGAAGGAAGAAGAAGTGGAGTGAAGTGGTGCAAGCTTGGGAGGCTTCTTCACTCGACCTACAGGTATGCCAAGTCTTCATATTAACTCCCCAAGAGGTGTGGGAGTGTAGAGGACGGCGTTGGTGCCGTTTCTCCGGTGAAAACCCTACTGGACGGAGGTTGAAGACGACTGGTTCGGTCGACCGTTGAGTGTTTCGGTCGACCGAACAGCGTCTAAATGATGCATGTCCAGTGGGAAGATGTATTGTTCGGTCGACCGGTATATGGGTCGGTCGACCGATATTTATAAATATTAACTTACTGCCCGAAAACGGTCAAACAATGTCTGTGTGACGGTCGACCGTTTATGCCAAATTTCGCGGGAAAATGAAGGGTTACATTAGCCGGTCGACCGGTGTTGTTTCGGTCGACCGAACCCAGTAGATAGGTTAGACAGGCCTTCGGCCGACCGAGTGTGTGTCTCGGTCAACCGAACTGCGCAAGGTCGGTTCGAGCGTTGACCATCTAAACGGTCGACCGCTCTGGATCCGGTCGACCGACCGCGTGCAGTTTTCCTGCAGTGATGTGCCTGTAGATCGGTCGACCGGGAGGTAGGTTTCGGTCGACCGAATGCTGTAGGCAGGATTCAGGCAGTTTTCCTTATCGGTGGAACGGACCCTGGTTTGACCGATTGGATATATATTTATATAAAATGTATAGCGTAGACCTTCCAAACGGTCGACCGCTAGATGACTTTTGTTAGACCGAATGGTCGGTATGTCGGTTTGCGTGGTTCGACCGATAGACTTGTTTGTACAGTACCGTGTACTGTGTGGGGGACCGGTCGACCGGTGTGCTTTTAGCGGTTGACCGATCTGCCGCAGGTTGGTGGATTTATCCACACGCGATCCGTTGAGTATAGGTCGACTACCGGCTCCGAGGCGACGGTTGATTACCGGCTTTGAGAGCTACGGATTTCACCTTCGACGAAGGCGTATTATTGTACTACTGTTTCCTCTCTTACCGAGCGGGGTGTGAGGGATGTGTGTCGTAAACCTTGGACAGTTTGCGAAGGTTTAGCGGTAGGCCGAGGATGTTCCGGCAGGGTGCGCGTTTGGCAGCTCTTGGGGGAGCAGCGGCTGTCGTCTGACCCGAGTTGTGTATTCGGCGGGCTGACTCGCTCCTGGAGTGCGGCGTGTACCGGGGGTTCCTTCCTGCACTTTTTGGGAGCAGTGGTGTCGACTGACCCTTGTGAGGCAGCGATGGACTGACTTGACCCTAGTGGCAGGAGTGGTTCAGTGCCGCGGAGGCGGTGAGGGCATTATTGTGGGCCCGAGGTGGATGATCATGTGCATTGTATTGCATTGTCTTTAATTCCTTTTTATATTTTTAGGAGGCTTGGTATACGGGGTTCCTTCAGGGAACTCAGGCATGTTTGTTTGTTTTCATTTCAGGTAGCGAGTAGCATTAGAGTCAGGTGGTGACCGAGGAGAGTGCCCCCGGGATTAGATCATGTTCTCTTTTATATCTTCTTTTGTTTGAGGTAGTGATTACATGTATATTCACTTTTGTTGTAATCACAGTTGACTCATTTATATAGTTTGACTTCCACGTGGGTCTGTATCTTATATATTTTATATATATATGTTGGTTTGTTTCCCGTGACGTGTCCTGTGTTGACCGTTGACGGTCTTTATTATTGTTTAAATTTTCCGCTGTTTTCGGGACGTTACAACTTCTTAGAACTCGTTCATTCTTAGCAATTTAAGAGATTTTTCGAAATTGAAACGGTAAAGGATATGATATTTTACACTTGTAATCGTGCTCTGGAAGAGATGATCTGTTGGAAAATATTCGTAATTACTAAAACAAGTAATACATAACACCATAGAGAGATGTGGAGTACTGCCTTTCACTTCACTACGAGAGACTTTGAATATAGAATTAGTTGACCAACGAAATTCAGTACAATCCATTGGTTGTTTTGAAGGACATATTGTATGATGTCGAAGTACAATAATATTGTTCTTCTCATATTTTACGTTGACAATATACTGCACAACTCAAAACAACAATCCACCATCATATATATATGGTAGTGCAATCACAGGATTTGGATAAGCGATAACCTCCATTAATTAGATATGTTAATCCAAATTAACACTAACATAAAACTGAATTCCATTTACATCACTGCATGCGCGCCCACGTCCAATATAAGTAGACATGCACAAGCCCTACTACAGAACTCGAACCATTATCCACAACAGTATCTATATGGATTCGATCCGACTGTGACGCTATAGTTGCATTAATTGTACTAACGAAACACATAAACAAAAGGAACGTAGCTAATTAAGCAAAAAACATGAAAATAATAAAATTATGGCGTGTTAGCACTTAGAACCCTAAAACATGCATCCAGAAGCAGGCTTGAGAGGTAATGCATAGCATCATGAGCAATCAGCCTTTGTAGTTTTCCAGCAGAGTGACTGCTCATGATGTTATATCATCCATCCATTCATATTGATCATCCTTAATTTGGGAGTTAATTATCACTTGTTTGTTGTTGATGGAGCCACTTAGAGGAAGGCTGAGCCAAGGGCTGGAGCCCAGTAGTCTGCACCATTGTCACTACCTATGTGCATGGTGCAAGATATGGGAACAAGGCATAGTCCCCTACTCTTTAGATCCTTCTTCTGAGCTTCTTCGTTCTCTTCACCTTCCTGAACAATGACATCAACAAGTAGGATTCGTGTTAGTTTGAGGAGTATACTTGGTGTAAAACGCACGGCGTATAATGACTCATTAATATTCAATGAGAAGGTCAATATATATTTGCATGGTTCAAAGTTTGATGACATTTAATTATATTTCTTTGAAGGGATCTCTTATTTACTTTACTAACTCTCATGACACTTGGTTTAGTAGGATGTGGTCCTATTTGATCTCGACTAATTCAAGATATACCACCACCTTTGGGTCATGTTATGCGTCATTGGTTGTTAGTCCCATAAGGATAAGCAAACCAATCTAAGAAAAGACGACACTTTTTTCACATAGTTGTTTTTACCGTCATACCTTTCTATTCTAGACATCTGAACCATAATCAACTTTAAGTTTTTTTAAATAATATTCCACCCCAATTACATGCAAATATATTTACTATTACATATATAATATTTACGGAGTAATAAAGAACAATCTTTTACAAAAGTCTACTAAACCTTCTAGTAACTATAGATGTTCCAACCTATACTACATAAATGGAAGTTTACCTTCTGGTTCGTTGATCTTCTACTCTTCATGAAAGCATCATTGAGCAACTGTTCACAACAAAGCAAGAATGAATCAAACTCAAAAGCTAGCAACCCACGAAATCTTTTTCTTAGGTTAGAGCCACAAATCAACCCAAGTTAGTGGCTGTAAAGCAAACCACTTTCTTTCTTTGGTTACTTTGTGGTGTGATATGATATTTCGAAGAATAAAGTAGTGAAAGCTAGGGTTGATCTTTTGAGGTGGTATGGTCACGGATCCAATAAAGCATATATGTGCCATACCTGACCAGGGTCCTCTGGGAATATGCAACTCCTTTCTCCTTGTCCCTGAAAAGATGCAAATTTCCCATTACTATCGATCTCGCACGCTCGCATGCACGTGTAGAAAGATGGGACACGTGCCTGACTTTTGACGTGTATATATATTTGAAATTTAATTGAACAAGATGTTCGGTTTTGTCACTTGTGCTTGTCTCTCTGTGTACATGATTCGTATTCTAAGTCGAGCCACAAAGGTCTCATTCAAGTGTATAGAGACAAGAGACAAAAATAAACCGAAAATTGGAAAGCAAATTTTATCTTGAGCAACTTAAATATGAACGTGTACTAGCTAGGGAAAAAATGTCACTAGTGAAGAAAAAATTATAAACATGCATTGCTTCTCTCCTGCAGAGTGCAGAGTGCAGACGGTTAAACATCTTTCTTATGAGAAATCTATGGAGTCATGTTTTTCGACCATTTCAGTTTACAGACTTAAAGTCTTTATGTTTTGATTAACCGAAAAGAAAATTAATTTGGTAAGTCCAAATACTTAGTGGACATAACTATCTCATAAAATGTTAATATTTTTTCTTCCTCTTCAAGCAATATAGGCTCATATTTCTGAAAAGTATAACACATTATACATGTATTATCCAAATGGGTCAACCTTTCATGTTCAGAAAATGGCATGTAACTGTATATGCTGATGATCAAACTCCTTGAAGTAATTATATTTTTTATGGGAATGATTAAATATAAGTGCAAGTAGCTAAAGTGTTGTAGTATATATACTTACAGTGTTCCTGGAGTTTCCGGGTGTATTAGTATGAGTGGCATTGCCCAAGTACGGGGAACTAAGAGCCTACAGGAATAAAGACAGTAGTCAGCACTCTATAACACAGAAACACATGCCAACGGCCACAGGGAAGTGACAACAACTACGTTGTCGAATCAAAACACATGGGCTCGACCTCAATTTGGCTTTGGAGGAATCTGATGTAGCCAATGGCCTCTTGCAGTACAGATGCAGTGTCAGTCTGGAAAGGAATTGTCAAGTCAGTCCCACCCTTAAAACAAATCTCTTTATTATTGAAAGCCAGGAAAGAAGATGGAGATGGAGGAAAGTATAAAGAATGGAAAGGTGGCAACAAAGATGGAAAAGATGTCTTTCATGTAGAGAGAAGGGTATGTGTACGTATCTACCTTTCCAAATGGAGAAACAAGTTGATGAAGGGCTGTTATTCTATCTCCCAACTTCTCCTTCCTTACCTGCAGAGAAGAGAATAATGCAACAGGTTTAAGCAACATTTTTTCCTTACATAAACTCAGAGAGAGAGAGAGAGAGAGAGAGAGAGAGAGAGACCTTGAAGGTTGACTGGGCAGAAGACGAGCCTTGAATTCTAGCCTTCTTAAAAGCAGAAGCAGCTGCTGTGCTGTTGCACTTCAAAAGCAAAGGGAGAATAAGAAACTTAGAACAACTTGACCTAGCTAGAACTCCTAGGAAAATGTCATGCAACTTCTTCAAAGAAAAATCATGCAAAATCTTCTTCTTATTCTTATTAGCCACGGATTAATATTATTTTGATTGGTCATTTATGACTGTCTTTAACTATAGGTTGCACAATCAGATCCTGACATTATATAGCTAAGGATTTTCCTTCCTTGGGAAAAAATATTCTTACCAATGACATATAAAGGTTATATCTACAGGCTATTAAGTAAGATTAATTAGAGTCCCCCCTCCCCCCCAAAAAAAACCCTAAAAGGTGGACGACATATCTCATGGAATACATACATGTTCCTCAAAGAAAACAAACATGAAACTTCAAAAGAAGCCAGCATGATAGACTAGCTAGTAATCTCATATCATGCAATCAAAACAAATGAAAAGGAGGACCATAAAACATAAATAACCAACAATTGAGATTAATGTTGATGGTGTGTACCTCAGGTGACTTGTCTGGTCTTTTCTGCCTCCCATCAGCCTTGATGTTGGAGAAATCCAACATGTTGGTACTGAAACTTGTGACGGAGGACCTGGGACTAGGAGAGGATACAGGTGGGATTTGGTTCCATGAAGCTTTGTTTATGGCAAGTTGAAACTCTTCACTCCCTTGCCCATACATGTAACCATTTCCAGGTCTCTCTTGCTTCACATCAACCATGTGTGGGTTCAATACTGGTGCTTGGAAAGAAGGAAAACTGCCTCTACCATCTCCCTCCACCAATCCTCCACTGTGAACACATAAAAGAACAAGAATTTTAAAAATCACGTTGTACTTGTAAAAAAAGAAGAAGAAAATACTGATCAGATCAGGAGCAAATAAAATCACTATTAGTTTCAAAAAATATTAGACATGCCTATGTATCATGGGTAAAGGGCAGGAAATGATCAATATAGAGCACTGCAAGGCTCACAAACCCTAAATATGGAAAATATTGAAGAAACCAACTACACAATATTACTTAATTTCTAGATGAAACAGAGGGTATTTCTTATGTAAAATCTCCATTAATTTATTCTAAGACCCCAAATCTATCTGATCAATATTTCCAGACAAATAACTCTATATCCATAGGAGAAAATCATTCAAAGACACATATATAGATTAACCATTTTCTTGAAAAATCCAACACATATAAAAAGGAACAAAACACTTGAATCGTCAGGAAAACCAAGACAAAATCCTCACGCAAACCACGAAAAAGGAAAAAAACTTACAGAAGAAGTTGGCTCCAAGAGTCAGGCAGATCCTGGTGGTTATCTTGCCAATTAGGACTGGAATTAGGGAGCGGATTAGTGGAAGGATGGTAAGGGTAGTCATGCAAGGAGCCAGAAAGAGAAGGAGAAGGCAAGAGAGGAGTGGTAGAGGAGGAGGTATGATCTGAGGGTGACCCTCTCATGTTGTTGTTGTTGTTAAGGTTCCACCACCCACCACTAGTGCTTCCTCCCATCACTGGTGCGCTCTGGAACACAACTCTATTCGTCCCCATAACCCTCCTTTCTCTTTCTCTTAAGTCAATCACCACTTAAGATATATTTGCTTCTTCTCGATCTCTTTTGATGAGAAGCACAAGTGTTGGGTTTTTTTTTTAAATCTTTTATCTTCTCTCGTTTTGTTACTATGGCTTCTTTATATATATAACTCTGAGGGGTTTCTTTATTGGTATTTTTCAAATCGCTTTCTTTTCGCTGTTTTCTTGGCTTTCCCTTGCTTTTGCTTTATCATCAAAGTGTGTGCGTGAAAGTTGCTGGCAGTGTTGTAAGTGCTTTCATTATAGCTTGATTGCGGATTACATCTAACAAAGTATAAGGGTAGTTTTCTACATTATTTGTTTTGTTGTGGTAAAAGTAGTAGTTAGGTAATTAAGTTGGAAAGAGACAAGAGTGACGACAGCAAACAAGTGACAAGTTCCATCCACATAGATTACTATATGACTATGTATCATGTGTCCAAACTGAGCTGTACAGTTAATTTTTCTCTTGTACTTAATCTGATATAAATCAGAATCCTTCCATATATTCCTGTGTATTTGTCCTTTTCACCATATGAAAATGCCTACCAAAGTTAACAGCAAATTATGGGATATGATTAAAGGGTCCTTAACCAACAGAGAATGATGTTTGTTGGTAATTAAGTTGGTGGAAACAAAGAAAAGGAAATGTACCAGGCTTTATTGAGGGTACTTCATTTTATGCATGTTGTTGGTATAAAGGAAAATTTTGCTTTAAAGCTAACTTTATTCTAGGAACTTTGATCCGTTCTCTTGGTGTGTGTGTGTCTTCAGGAAAACACTAGCATATATTCATAGTCTAAAAGAGAAGACTAGCATATATTATTCTTATTCTTTGGCTGTTAGTGTCACTGTCAACTAGAACTAGAATTTGCTAAAAATGAGTTTGGTGAAGATTAATTGATAATTTCCTGTCTCGTGCTAAATTTCAAAATCATCATCAGCAATATTACATCATGAAAACATTGACCATTACTCGATATCTGAATTCTTTTATATCAATAAATTTGTCCTGGTTTACAATGAAAAGGAAGAAAAATACAAGCAAAGATGTTCACAACAGATGTTTTCTCTTCGTGTTACACTTATCATTTACCGCTCATAGTTTACTAGTATGGTTAATTGCAAATCATAATTGGTCAGCACTGAAGGTAAAATCCATCAAATGTTAAAGTATACCATATATGAGTGATGACCACATAAACAAACTCAACATGCAATGACATATGAACCTTCAATAATAAAAATCATTACGTGTGGGAGAAGCCGAGGAGAATGACACACTAATCTAAGAGCATGATTAATAATATTGTAAGGAGATGATCAATCAAAGAACTGTAAAATAACTAAGCCCTATGGGATTAGGGCCAAACAATTAACAACAGCATGTTTCCTGACATTCCCCTCGGACACATTATTTTAAGCACAACAAGACCCTTAAATCCCGAGCCTTTTTAGGGTTTGCATTAGGTCTTCACTATTGTAAAAAATCTTTGTCCAAAGGTGCCATGTCTTCTTTCCCTTTGTTTAGACATATCCCTCTAGACTCCTCCCAAGAACAAAAGCTTCTCCTTGTTGTCCTCTTCTGAAATGCAATATTCCTTCCCAAGTTGATGCATATCGAGGGTGGGAATAGCAGCCACTCCTTTGAATACATTAATTATTTAATTATAAACATCAAGTTGTATAAGAATGTTAATTTGAACTTAATTAATTTGACAAAATACAGGTTTGTCTCATGCATTGTTAATTAATGAATAGCATTATTTGTGATAGATCAGACGTCAATTAAGTTGTTCAAGAATTCACCCAATGTAATTTTCTTATGTGATACTATAAACAACTGTTAAATTAGAGGTTTACTCCATCTAAAATGACAGGGTGTACGTGTTGGTTATAATTGATGGCCTGTTGGTACCACTTTCAGCAATGATTTGTTTTTGTCGAGAAAGACCAATATCAATGTATTGTGGATAAGTGGCTTCAAGCAATATTCTCATAGCAATCAGTATGCTACAATTCGTGAATTCAAGCAAAACGTGCATATCGCTCATGGCAAAAACAATGAAATAACCATCGCCATGTTAAAATTTTAGACCACAGTTCCTTGTTATGTTAATGCATTGCCAAGAGTAGTTCTGTTAATCTTTGTTCTTACTTCATGTCTCATGCTTCTTGCAAAGAAGTAGGAACTGAAAAAGAGTCAAGATCTACCTACATGTATTCAAGAGAAAAATTAGAGCAAAGATCGAAATGATTTTTTCTCTCGATATAATTCCTTTGGATTCTGCAGATATTTTCTTTTCTCATAGAAGGATTCTGCTGATATCATACATAACTTAATTAATTTTGATCCAAACTGAAATCAAATCTGTGTTGCTAATACTACCTTTCTCAAAGTACAGGTACACACTTTCAATTGGAAGATAATGATGAACTTATTGTTGAATGTTGGCTTATATTTGTTAAGAAAGCAAATCCAAGAAGAGTCGGTCGACCGGATTGGATTCGGTCTACCGACGCACAACCCAGGAAATTTCGGCGAAGACGGGTCGGTTTGCCGAATTAGATTCGGTCCACCGAACCGAGGATTCCAGGCACTCCGTGTGCAGCTGGGATCGGACGACCGAATTGGATTCGGTCTACCGTCAGAGAGTAAGTGACACTTCGGAACAACGGGTTCAGTAAACCGTTGATGAGATTTTTGGTGTTCCGAGAATCTAAAAGTGTCTGGACAATTTGGCACGGTCCACCGAGGGGTTCACGGTCGACCGAAGGGTTGTTGGAGAATTCATTAGTTTGTGGAAGAATCGTTCTCGCGGTCTACCGAGCCGCGTGAGAAGTGTTCCATCGGTTAACCGAATCTGAACAAGAATCACTCTTGTTGAAGCATGCACGGTTAACCGAACGAGCATCGGTTAACCGTGTCCCCACAAATAGTTCTGTTCGGTTTTGCTTAATTATAACTCGGTTTTTGAGTCTATAAAATGACTTGTTTGCTCTTAGTCTTATATCATATTGCATACAACATAGTTTCCTTCATTGTGAGTTGAAAGATTAAGACTAGAGATAGATCCATCTCACATTAATGGATGAGAATTAACTATGGATTTGGGGACGTGGTAACTTTGACAGGCCTCTTAGCTTTTAAATTATTATAAACCATAACTGTGCCCAACTAAATTAATGATATTATATTATATATATTCAGAAAATTAGCATCCCTCGGGTTTTTTCATAGAAAATTGCTATGATCTTACTGAGGAGATCATCAGTAAGTTTTTAAGAAATCTACCCACAATATATCTTACATATATATATATGGCCATGATGATGCTTTACTGGAGATTTGGAAAGAAAGGTAGTACCTTTTGTTACGGTAACATCTCTATGCTCCGAGATATTCAGTTATTTCAGTTCACATTCTGTGGCTGCTGATGATTAAATAGAGAATTCAGGAACTAATCCTTGCCTTAATATTTGATTATTTTGTACAACAATGAATCCTTTCATATTTGACAATAAGGGAGAGCAGCATCCAACAATCCTATGAATTGATCGACGTACCACTTCTCTTCAAAACTGCACGTCTGTTCCCTAATTTGAATCTATTAATTGGCCGTTCCATTGATTCCTCAAACTGCTCACGTAAGAACCTAATCTAAAACACCTTAATTAACTAAACCTAAACCTAACTTACCCTAATTATGCATGCTAATGAAGAGGTGAGGAGATAAGGTTGGGAAGATGAGGTGGCTTGCTTTGGTTGGAGGAATGAGAGGTGGATTGAAGATAAACTTGGGTTATACTATAAATATGAGGGTGAGGGTTATCTGATGCGTTTTCTCCATTTCTCAAGCTAACCAGAGCGTGAAGGAGGTGAATTCGGAGAAGAAGAAGAAGGTGAAGAAGAAGAAGAGGAGAAGAAGGAGAAGAAGGAAGAAGAAGAGGAGTGAAGTGACTCAAGCTTGGGAGGCTTCTTCCCTCGATCAAAAGGTATGCCAAGTCTTCATATTAACTCCCCAAGAGGTGTGGGAGTGTAGAGGACGGCGTTGGTGTCGTTTCTCCGGTGAAAACCCTACTGGACGGAGGTTGAAGACGACTGGTTCGGTCGACCGTTGTGTGTCTCGGTCGACCGAACGTCGTCTAAATGATGTCTGTCCAGTGGGAAGATGTATTGTTCGGTCGACCGGTATATGGGTCGGTCGACCGATATTTATAAATATTAACTTACTGCCCGAAAATGGTCGAACGATGTCTGTGTGACGGTCGACCGTTTATGCCAAATTTCGCGGGAAATAAAGGGTTACATTAGCCGGTCGACCGGTGTTGTTTCAGTCGACCGAACCCAGTAGATAGGTTAGACAGGCCTTCGGCCGACCGAGTGTGTGTCTCGGTCGACCGAACTGCGCAAGGTCGGTTATGAGCGTTGACCATCTAAACGGTCGACCGCTCTGGATCCGGTCGACCGACCGAGTGCAGTTTTCCTGTAGTGAAGTGCTTGTTGATCCGGTTGACCGAAAGAGTTTCGGTCGACCGAATCCAGTGGGCAGGATTCATGCAGACTTTCTTATCGGTTGAACGGACCCTGGTTCGACCGACAAGATATATATGTATATAAAATGTATAGCGTAGACCTTCCAAACGGTCGACCGCTAGATGACTTTTGTTCGACCGATTGGTCGGTAATTCGGTTGGCGTGGTTCGACCGATAGACTTGTTTGTACAGTACCGTGTACTGTGTGGGGGACTGGTCGACCGGTGTGCTTTTAGCGGTCGACCGATCTGCCGCAGGTTGGTGGATTTATCCACACGCGATCCGTTGAGTATAGGTCGACTACCGGTTCCGAGGCGACGGTTGATTACCGGCTTTGAGAGCTACGGATTTCACCTTCGACGAAGGCGTATTATTGTATTACATGTATATTCACTTTTGTTGTAATCACAGTTGACTCATTTATATAGTTTGACTTCCACGTGGGTCGGTATCTTATATATTTTATATATATGTTGGTTTGTTTTCCCGTGACGTGTCCTGTGTTGACCGTTGACGGTCTTTATTATTGTTTAAATTTTCCGCTGTTTTCGGGTACATTACAGCTCATGTTTTAGTTCTTCTTGCTCGCAACCTCCTGAAAGGGTTAAAATGAGTTTGTTTGCATGGTTTTGTAGTTTACTTATGATTCATCTACCATGTGACTTGTAATTATCACACTGAATTGAATTTTTTTTTCACTTGTTTCATAATTTAGCTCAAATTAATGTTATGGTGATTCGTAGAATCTTATCTTAATATGTTAGCAAACTCAACCTTCCTTAGTGCTTCCTTAAGTGACATTCGTCTTCCCCTCGGTCCAATCCTCGCATATATTATTATTTAATTATTTCAATAGAAAGAAGGACCAAGATTGGTTCGTTCAAAAAAGATGGTTGAATTTTTAGTGGTCCTAAATGTTGGACACTTGTGATTGCGTAGTTTTTGAAAATGGACGTAAGAGATTGTTTTCATATATGGCTAGGGGGGGAAGGTAATGAAGTAGTTATTTACGCGGCACTATAGAACATCTTGCCTATTCAAATTGTTGAACGTAACTTCAACAAATTAGAGGCCCAACCCCAACGGTTTCTTTACCGGTTAGAACCTAATAGCCTGCCAACATTTTCTAAAATTACGAAACATAAAATTTATGATGCAAAAATCAGAAAACATGAGGTCCTCTCTCATGACCAGATAATTTCCTTCCACATATCCTTTCCTATCTTTCACACTAAAATTGTACTCTTACACGAGAAAGAGTTGTGGCCCATTGAGTCCTTTAAAAGAAGTCAATGATTCGTTCCTTAACAATACTTATATCTAGCTAAAAGGATGGCCATTCTCAAATTGAAACTAGAAGTGAACCAACGACAAAGATTTCATCACTGGCACCAAAATTAGTGCACTCTTTCAAGTCAAAATCTTATGCACAAAGGAAGTATTATTTCTCACTTTGCTATCCTTTTGGCTTTTCTCAATATAAACACAGCTTCTTTTACCTTCCTTTCTGCCATTTCCAAAATCTAAAGAGATTCCTCTCTCTCTCTCTCATAACCTTTGCTTATTTTCCACCTCATTTCATGCATCCAGATTATTTGTTATGGAAGTGCTGAAATTGTCCTTTTCCAGGGAATCACTACACGCTTCTTCCGCTTTCATGCACCTGAATCTGAAGCTTGAACTAATGATAACCCACAAAGAAAGCCGCAGGATTCAACACACTTCTGTGAAACTGTATAAACCTACAGAATATGGCACTGTGAAATGCTGACACCTTCTATGCAGTTTTGAATGAGACCCGATAGACTCAATTTCTGCTATTTGGGTTGCATGCATGTCAAAAGGTTAATTATTTCAGTTGGGGTATTAAAGAATAAACATCAAACAACATATAAACTTTTGGTTAGGCAAAGTGCTTGTACTCTTAAAACGTGGAGGTTAATATAAATGTGTATCTTGTGGCAACATAATGGACAATTGATACTGTGGTATTGTGAGCTTTGCATGAAAGAGAGAGGAGTAAAAAGTGCAGGCACGTCTTCTATGGTAGAAGATCAAATGTTTAATTTTATGGAGTATGGACAATACCAGTTCTTCAATTCATACACTCAGCTATTTCTACCGTGCAAGTGAATACAATCATCTCATGTTTTGTGTTCATCCTCATTTTTACTACACGTAATTTGCTTGTAATCTACAAAACGAATTAACGATTAATTTAAACTTATACTAACATATGCCATCTGGATTCAAGATCACATCTTAAAACAGGCAACACTATAGGACCCTCTAGCTAGACAATGATAAGTGTGAAGTGGTTGGTGGTTTGGCAGGTGCAACGCTAAGGGTATTTAATAGCTATATATCCGTACAGTCCAATATCATTTTCAGCTAAGAACTTGTTTTTCGGCATAATTTACACCTTAAGCTTGGACCACCTAAATTCCAAGAAATCCAACCTATACGTACGTAGACGTTGTTTCGAGGATATCTAGTCTAGTTTATACTTACGTACATTAGTACGTACGTAGTTTGCTAGTAAGTAAGGCACTGTTTGTTAAGACCCCGAGAATGTAACTGTTTGGACTGAGGTTTTGCATGAAAGAGAGAGGAGAGGAGAGGAGAGGAGATTAGAGGAGGAGGAATCTGTGTCTTCTCCCAGAACAAGACAAGACAGACCACCGACCGAGGAGAGACCTCTACCCACGTGCCTCTTGCACGTGTAAATAGGTTAAAGTGCGTGGACCAAACCGGAAATAAAATACCGAAAGGTTCTACGGTGAGCGGAAAAAAGCTAATTGAACGGGAAAAAGAAGGGGACATATGGGGCCCGCGCGTGCTTCAACAGTCCAGGGGTGAGAGAGAGTGCGGGACCCTCTCTCGGCCGACACATTGACCAGTGAAGGAGATTTCGACACGTGGCGGGACGATGTGTTTCATTTCTGTTGATTTTGGTTTTTAGGTTTTCCATGCGTGGGCGTGATGTGAGCGTGATCATGCACCGATCTTGGAGGGAAAATATTAACATTTTTTTTTTTGAACATTAAAATTTTATTTATTTATGGAGGCTCGTGGCCTCGTGGGTACATTAGTCGATTTTTTTACATCATATCATAAATGTTGTACAAGTTAGAAAAATAAAATAAAATGGACAATCTCTAAATCTCGCGACGGAAAGGTGGAGCGTAACCATCTTATTTGTTTATGCCGACTAAAATCTAACCATTATATTTAATTACGATTTTACGGTTAATATCAACCGTTAGATTATTTTACCAGCATAACTGACATAATATTATTTCAACTTACAATTTAATATGAATGATAGATATTATAGGAGCTTAAAATAATTAGATTAAGTCATGAGCTCATTGAAGAATTAGTGTGTGTATATAACTATTTTATATACAGTGAGCTACCCAAGGCTTAATCTAACTATTTTAAGTCCTACAATATCTATCATTCATCTAACAATAACGATTTATGTTAATAAAATGATCTAACAATGAATATTAACTGTAAATTAACCGTAATTAAATATAATGATGAGATTGTAAGGGGCTTAAACAAATAGGATGAGTCCCGAGCTTACTAGATTTTGGCTATACATATAAATATATAGCACTGGACAATTCTCATCTTATCTTAAGCCCCTACCATATCCATCACTCATATAAAATTGTAAGATATATTGCGGTTGTGACAATTATGTTAATAAAATGATCTAACGGTGGATATTAATAGTAGATTAATTGTAATTAAATATAATTGTAAGATTATAAGATGCTTAAACAAATAAGATGAGCATTGGACTCATTAAATCTTGACTATATATATATATACACTTGGTACCCGACAATTTGATGGAAGTTCAGACTTAAGATATTTGAGTTGATTTTTGCATTGTAAACTCTTTATTCAATATGCATCCATTTGTATTTCCATGGAAAAATAATTAAAGAGATTACTCTCAAGATGAACGACCGAATTCAACGACAACACCTAGTCATCAAGTAAATTCGAAATTTGATCTTGTGTCAAAGTTTAACACTTAAACTTTGATCTAGATGAACATCAACGTCCGTCGTTATATCTATCTTGTCCTCGTACGAAGTGGAATAAAATAATTTGGTAATTTTTACCTAAACAATAGAAAAGACCAGAATTTGTGCTTTCGTGGATGCGGGTCATGTTCGTTTTATATATGGGTTATTTAGAGAAACCTATGACATCCTTTATCTAGCTCATAACCTGTCAAATTCCACTAATCTTTTTCGAGTTCTACTTATTTACGTAGAAGATCATGTTTGTGATCATCTTCAAGGAGTGAAGGGCGAGAAGAGTCAGCTAGAGAATTTTGAATTTCAAAAGTTATCATTAATTTATCCTTCATCTAAGAATTTGTGAAGACCTAAGACGATTAACTTCAGGCGCTTTATTCTCCGTTATTAGGCATTAGACAATATATCTAGGATGGCTTGTTTTATATATAAACACAAATGTGCTCATCAAAGAAGTGGTGTGCTTTTCAAGATTCTAATTGGCCTCTCAACTTAAGTATTAAATAAGATTATGCCATTTCGTTGTTTTGTTTTGAGGTTGACTAATTGTACCTTTACTTGTAATATGGAATCAAAATACTTGAATCTGCTTTTCAAGATAAGGAATAACCGAAAAAGCATATATAATTAGAAAATTTTCCGTAGGATATTTTCCTTTTTTGTCTCCATTATGTTCATCAACGATGTGATCGGTTCTTTAAAGCTTCTAATTTGATATCTAATTAAGATTCCATCGTGATAAGCATAAAATTAAGAATTGATGCTTACAGATGATTTGTCTCGTCTCTTTTAATTAATGAGATACCCTTTCCCTTTCATTTTTCAAATATTCTTTACGTAACCTTATCTTAGTAATACGAACTGACTGAAAAGTTCGACGTTTTCGCTGACAATAATTTGTAACCACTAACAAAACCCTTCACAATGTCAAATGATTTGAGTTCTTTAGGCGAGAGAATCGGTTTGGTTAATTTGGTAGTGTTGATGGAACCAACATATACATATTATCTTTATTATGCGAATAGACTGATGTTCAATCTCATTTCTAATTTTATATAAATGCAACATTTTCGTATTAATGCATAATACCTCGGCACATGTCCAACAAAATAAACTCCAGTCTAGCAAATAAAACAACGACGATGTGTGTCGCCTCCCAGAACCAGGAGGATCGTAAAAAAAAACACAAAAAAGTCTATAGAGAAAGGACATGAAAGCTAAACAACTCAGCCTTGCTGCTCCACGGAGAAAGAGAACATGTTGTCTTGCGTAGCACTTGAAAGCTACGTTGACATAGTTGGTATCACTTTCCATAGATATCCCATGATGATGAATATAATGGTTCATTGTGACCTGATTTTGGAATTGGAATAGGGAAGACAAGTGTTCCTTCCAAAGTGGTGGGTGGTTAAGTGGGTTGACTTGCGTCTGACTCTTTTGTAGTCATAAGTGTCATAATTAACTTAAATAATGTTGCACCCACTTCACCTAACACGTGCTTGGGATTGCAATTAAACACCACAAACATGCACTGGTTTTCCACCTGTGGCGGCTTTGCAAGTGCTCAAGATATGCCTGGAGAAAGAGAAGTACATGATTTCAACACAAAAGATGTAGCAAACTTCTTCTTTTTTTGTTTTTTGTTTAGGAGTCAATTATTAGATATCAGGACAGTGAAACTTAAGTTACTCGATTTTAATAATTAGTAACAGTAGTTATTACTTGTTAAAAGTACATAAGTTTGAAATATTACAAACTAGAATTATTACTTTGGAATTTTTCTACGTTATGGTGACTTCTACAACTAGTGGTGCTAATGTGCTATTGTGGTAAAAATGTGAGCGGATATCTTATTTCTGGTGAAGTACCATGATGAGTTGATGTTAGATTATGATGTGCCTTTTGCGGGTGATACTCCATGTTTCCTTTTGATAGAGTACAAGTCATAATGATCCTGCTGGAGGAATAATCACGACGCAAGTCGGTTCACAAAGGTTTGTTTTTAAGAAGGGTATAAGCTTTGTTTCAGCATTTGGTTATTGTGCAGATAAGCCTAATGTCTCAAAAAAGGTAAGACATAATGGAGGCTTATTTCTCAAATGCAACCCATATGCTATAAGCGTTTCAGAGTTTTCACTCAAATGAATCACTTTTTAGTTTTTACCACACGACAATTGTCTCATTCCTGGGCAAAATAAGGAAATCTCATTATGAACTTCAGCAGTTTTACTTTGCCTGTAAAGTTGACTCCGTTACATTTTTGACAAAAGATCGTTTAGGTCCCAACATACATATGTAGAAAAAACCTGGAAAAAACATATATGCAGAAAAAAGCTAAGGCTGCAAGCTAGCACAAAAAATTGTCTCTTGTTCTTATGGTCATAGTTGAATTTTGCATGAACAATTACGAAGATCATAATTGTGGTTTCATCTTGATAGCAAATTAATTATTGCCATCTCCTCGTGTTTCTACTTTTTCAATACTTCTCCCCTTCCACCGACCACTTCACCGAACCTGTTTGCACGAAATATGATTGCATCAGAGAATACAACATGGTCGTAGAACCTGGAAACCAAAATAATATAGGCCTCAAACCCATCATAAATACCCTGCCCATTATCAATGGGATAAACAGGAAATGATACCGAGTTCTTAGATTTAATTTAGGATCCAATTTGCAGAACAGGGTGAACAAGGAAAAGCTTATAGGGATGACCAACTGGCTTACAACGTATCACTTCTAGGCCCTTCCTCCTCCAGACCTTTTAATCCAATTATGGATGTGATTAGAACAGAGACTGGGTACAAATAACAAACCATAAACAAATGAAATGCTTCTGAGTCGGAGTTCAGACAAATATAAATCAAACATAAGCAACAGCAAAAACAAAAGGCATCACATTCATGGTTCACCTGAGGGTAAATTAAATTAGAGTAAAACAATCATGACTAAAAAATTGAACTATATTGCGACTGTGACATTAATAAGCAGAATTACTTGGTTTTATGGACACCAAACAATTGATAAGATGATTCCAGGGATTAGATGAAAGATCCTCCCTAGAGAATCAAAGATTTAAGAAACATGGGGGGAGTGTTAAGTTTGATTTAGACTGTTAGAGAAAATACATAGCTCATAGCAGATGAATGGAACAGATGTTGAAGGAATCAAGCCAAAAAAACAAGGGGAAAAAGAAAGTATGTTAACATGATAATACTGTAAATGAACACACTAATTGTTTTCCCAAAAGAATACTTATTTTCCACTAATGAACTCAAATATACGAGTCAACTAGCATGGACACAGCTAAAAGTCAATACTAACTATAACCCATAATGCCACAACCATATTGTACTTATTATAGATATAGAATCATATGTTTATTGCTAAGTATTGCCAGACTTGAGACAGTAAGACTTTCAAGAACAACATGTTTAAGTAAATCCTTTAGAACGAAAATCTTACGAATGCAACCAAATTCTATCACGTAACCTTTCTTCCCCAGCACCGAACATCTCATCAACTCTTTCGCCATCCCGGTAGAAATGGATGGTGGGAGTGTAGCGTATGTGCTGAGTGGTCTCAGGGCATTCATCAATGTCAGCGTAGACGAAAGAGAGCTTTGGGAATTCTTTGCTCATTTTCTGAAAACCAGGAAGAATCTGAGTGCAAATTTGGCACCATGCAGCACCATAGTTAACAACAGCAGGCGTTTTGGAAGACTTAATCTCTTGAAGGATTTGTCTCAAACTATCATCACCTTTTGCCATTTTTAGGGTGTTGTCGTGATTGGCTGAGAGCTGGAGCAAGTCTTCCCTGCCTGTTGAACTCATTCCTTCACAAACAAATGAGATGATTTAACTCAATGTTCAGGAATGACCAGTTGTGTGATCCTGTTGTGATTGTGTGAAACTATGCTAATCCGTAATTGTACTCAACTATTCACGTATCATTCTTATCAAATGAATCTGTCATTACTGTATCAACATTACCCTCCAAGTGCCCCCTGCCAAGTAGGGATGTAAGCGGGGCGGGGCGGGTTTTTGCCCCACTGTTACCCGCCTCCCACCTAAGTTAAGCGGGTACGTGGGGTGGGGCAAAAAAATCCTAACATCATACATAACAAACTTGAACATTCATTATAACAATAACAAACTTCACCTGTTCACCATGAATCATTAAAAATACAAACTAAATAATAATAACAAATCCTAACATCAAACATAACAAACTTGAACATATAACAAATGTTTTAGCAAACATATAACAACGATGCACACACAAACGATTAACTTATGCATTTCAATTTACAGCCTACAAGTATAATACAAACCAACCCATCTGTAGACAAGATATCAAGGGGAAGCCAACCTCTCTAGTCACATGATAAAGTCCACCTAAATTTCTCAACATCTTTAATTCATACATGACGATTTGATTGGTTGTATTTTTCGAAGAGAAACAGACAAACATGCTTCACGTTCACAAACCGCGATTGAGAAGGTTGTATAAAGCTTCTCTAACAATATGAATCTTGATAACTAACCCATCGCATTTGCCATATATTTGAAAACCATGTGAACTTCGAATTAAAAATAATCTCGGATTAAAGAAGTCGGTGACAAATCTCACCTCTTTCACTTTTCAAGGGCTGGTCGGAAGAAGTGATCGGGTGGGTCGGATGTGTCGGAGGGGGATGGGGTCGGGGCTGGTCGGGTGGGTCGAAGGGGGGTGGCCGGATGGGGTCGGCAGGATCGGGTGGGTCGGAAGGTGGATCAGAGGGGTCGGCGCTGAGAGGGTGGATCGAGTGGGTCGGAGATCGGAGGGGTCGGCGCTGGAGGAGGCACTCGGTCACCGGGTGGGTCGGAGGGCGGCGTTGGAGGAGAGAACCGCACTCGGAGGGCGGCTTTCTTGGTTTGGGTTTTTGGCTTTTGCCTTTTGGTTAGGGTTTGGAACTTTGGATCGTGGGTATTCGGTTAATTGGAACAGGTATTGGATTAATTGGGTAGGATTTTCGCACAATAGGTAGTTGAGAGACAGTTATGCGGTGGTAGGTTATGCGGTGCGGATTGAGAGACAGTTACAACCCACCCCGCTTAGTAAGCGGGTTATACAGGCGACAAGCTGGGGGGTAATGATTTTTTGACTGTCACTAGCATTAGACGGGGCGAGGAGGGTTTGCAGGTAAAACCTGCCCCATTTACAACCCTATCCCGTGGGCATAGCTCCACCGGTGACGGGAGTGGTTTCGCTGCCAAATCAAGGTCACTAGTTTGAGCCTCAGCGATGACATTGCATAAAATGCGCTTGGTGCAAACGGTATGTGTCACCCATAGTTTGTAACAACAACCCACTTGTCTCGAAGTAGGGTGGGTGTTGGATAATTCTGGGTCATCAAAAAATAATACACCCGGTCCATCGAGAAAAGCTTCCCTAGTGATCAAAGATGTTTTTTTTCAAATTGATCCATTGATTTGATGTACAGTCAATTGTGTGACATTTCACAATCTATAACAAATGCACTGTTTAAAGAACCTTTAGATTTGGTCCATTTCAATCTGAAATAACAATCAACATATTATTTTCTTTCCTCACAAATAGAATTGTGAAAATGCAAACATCAGATAAAGTTAAACCACAAGCGCAAATAACTCAAGACAGAAACAAGTTTCACAAAAAAAAAAGCTTTCTCTTGAGCTGTAACCAAGCTATGTCATACTGTTGGATAATTCAAAACAGATATTGAACTTCTACAAAACCAAATCATAATTATTGGGAAGAATTTGCAACTTTCAACCCCATACAATGTTCTATTGAGAAAACGAGTTATAATTATTTTAAATAATACACTCCATTTAATATCAAAATTGACAGACACCATTTATTTGCAAAAATGGCCTCCATTTCCCACTTATTCATCGCACTCAAGTCTTGTTCCAATCTTTAGAAGTTTGGATCCTGAAACTGTTTGGGCACAAATATGTTGTATATTTGAGACTTTAAAGCTTCAAGTCTTTGTTTTCCATGACAAGTAAAGCAACAAAACCAAAAACATAAAACTTCTTCAACTAAATTCACCGTTAAGCTATTTAAGATGCACTTTAAACGCAAACTAGACATCAAAGACGGAGACGGAATGGGCCCAGGTCTAGGCCCAGTCTATGGGTTGATAAATAGGCCACTTCCAGGGGTTGATCAAAAGGGTCCAAGTGCACCACCCCATTATAAACTGGAAACATCACTAATCCCATTTCTTTTTGGATCTCAAAAGTCAAAAGATGAAAAACTGGAAAACAAAATCTTCAACGCTCTACTCATTTAAATGGAGTTAAAACAACGTAAACGACCAGATTCCAATAATAATCAACAAACTCATTTGGAGAAGATTGGAAAGTACAAGAAGAACACTTCTTGTGAACCGAAGACGCGCCAAAGAAAACATGGAATCTAATATAATTTATATCTAAGTTCAAATTGTTGGATACAGGTAGACTTTGGACGTGCTCAATTAGCAACCAATAGGTACAAACTTAAGCACATTTTTTCTTCAAAAAATCAATATGCAGCACAAATAATCGTGACACACAAATGCAGCACAAACCATATTAGAAGCAACTTTGCTCTTACTAGTGTTAGACCTCAGTACAAAAAAAAGAAACCAATGGTGACACTACCATTGCTCGACAAAGCCACAAAGGTAATTATATATAGACCTAACTATGTTCACGTTTGATTTCTATTTCATCGGTCCAGATTTTATCCATTTTCATTCTATGTGTTACATATATGAAAATTTGCAGGATATTGAGGATCCAAGGCAGAAGTTTTTGGTTTCGTTAATGGATCCTGACCTGGACTCATGTGATGAAACAGGTGAAGTTGATTTGGATCTCAAACTCTAGCTAAGCTAGCCTTGAAGGGTAAACATGCATTGCATGGACTCTTCTTCTTCTTCTTCATATTTTCATGCATGTTTTTTTTTTGGTAGGGTGATATAATGTTGATGTTAATAGGGATACCTCAAAGATGCCATCTTCACCCTCATCGTCCTCAACCCTTAGATGTTGGCACACAAAAATGAGATTGAAAATGCATACCAACCGTAGTAGTTTGATCATTTACGCAATAGGACGTGCTAGTGGTTGTCATCCCTTTGTAGTCTTTGATCAAGTATCTTCGAGGGAATAAAATTCAACTATTAGAATTCGGAAAAATCAAACAATGTAATGGTAAAATCAGTCACCAAAGCAAAAGGAGAAACAAATAAAAAAAGAAAAGAAAAGTTCAGTTGAGAGACAAACTCACAAACATGATCCTGTCCGGTTTGTTCTTGGCAAAATTAGGAAGGTTGGAGGCTTATCAAGTAAACCGGCAATCCAGAAAATTTGCCTCCAGTTTTAACCAGATTAATTGTTTTTTAAAAAGAAGATTTATTACTTCGGTCCCTTAATGCATTAAACTGGGGTGGGGGGGAGAGAGAGATCAATATACAAAAACCAAAGAAACACAAAGAAAAATGGGAAGCCTTTTTAAAGAACTACCACTACATGCTTGACAAAAGTAGCACAACGACGTAATATTACGATTAAACATCACAATTACAATCCCAAAAAGGATAGTTGGGAGCAATTTGTCAAACACCTCGTGTACATAGCCCAACGGTAACACTATAAAACGGAGAACCACGTAAGAAACACACCTAAGAAAAGAAAAAAAAACTTGAGTTGCAAAGTCTAAAGCAACATATGAGAAATTATTGAACATAAATATACGCAAAATAACAAATATTTTTGTGGGCGTAGGGGGTGAGGGTGGGGACACCACGTGTCCCCAGCCCATTTGTCCTTTATTTAATTTTTTGTTTTTTTGTTAAAATCATTTAAAATATGTTTTTATTTTTTTAAAATGTTATTATTTTATTCTATTTTTTAATTTTTGTAGTTTTTTTTGCTTTACCATGTTAGAGTATCGATGAAAAAAATGATGTAGAGGAAAAAAAATGTTGGAAAATGAGGGATAGTAGTGAAATGTTTTTGGAAATGGGTGGATAAAATGATAGATTAATGGACTCAATGACTTGACGAAGAGAATAGTGATTTTGGGGGGAGAATGAGGCTCGGTAGCGGATGCCCTTAGGTTTAGATTTCGATCGTGGGTAATTCCTAATCGGGTAGAGCATTATGGATTAATTAGGTTATCGATAGTCAGATTATCAGATTATGCAGGTGGAGGGTTGTGCGGGGTGAGTTGCGAGATAACTGCAACATGCCCGCTTATTAGACGGGTTATGCAGGTTGCGGGTTGACGGGTAATGTTTTTTCGTCCGGTACCTGCATTAGGCGAGGCAGTGTGGGTTTGCAGATAAAATTTTACCGATTTACAACCTACCATGGATGATACTACATAATAGCGAGGGGTGGATTTTTATTTCTTTTAAATTGTGACCCATAATTTTAGTGTATGTGTGTGTATACACCACAAAAATCTCTAATAAAAATGTAAAATTAATATATTGAGATCATGGTTTTTATCATATATAATACGTATGTAAGATATGGCATCCACGTATATTGAAAAATGAAAAGTTACATATAATACCTTTCTAAATATATTAAGAATGATGTGAATTTGGGCACGCTTGCATTATATTGTTCTTTATCCCCGCCTTACTTGATGCATGTATGTATGGTATGACAACCCCGATTGAGACTTCTAATAGTTGGTGGTTGTTAGTTCAACAAAACAAGCTTAATTGTTGATGAAAGACAGGGTTTTAACTCTTCGAAAATGATTTTCCATGTACGATTTCGCACAACCTACCTGACAAAGATCATTGTGATCTTCCCTTTGGTGACAGTTGCATGCGATATGATAGTCTCCTAACTTAAAAAATAAAAAAAGTCCATGGCATGATTCAGAGCACCAGTGAGGCGGGAACCGGGTCGTCCCGCTGACGATCCCCGACGACCTGGTCGTCCGGGTTGTCGCCCCCTCACCGGGGGCGACAGTATGGTTGTTACGACCTGGTCGTCACTGTTCATGCATGCATGCGTGATTTTTTTTGTTTTGATTTTTTAAAATTTAGTTTTAATGTTTTTAATATTATTTTTTTGAAAATATGTTTTCTAATTTAGATTTTTTTTTAAAATTTTTCCAAGATCGACCCCGAAAGTGATGTGGATGAGAATGATGAGTTGTGGTTAAGATCATCACTAACGATGGGTCTTCCGCCCCACGACCTGAGTCACCACCAGGTCGTGCTCCCCTTAACGGGGGAGACGACCCGGTCTTCCGGGTTGTCTTCTTTTTTATTGTTTTTTTTCCTTTTGATTTTTTTAAATTTTTGTTTGAATATTTTTAAAATTTATTTTTTTGAAAATACGTTTTATAATTTTTAGTATTTTTTAAAATTTTCCCAAGATTGACCCCGAAATGATGTGGATGAGAGAGATATGTTGTGGTGAGTTGTGGTTAAGAAATGAATAGTATACGAAAGAGAAGAAAATGGATTGGGGGGAGAAAAAAATAATGTGGAAGATTGAGAAAGTTGATTTAGAAGAGAGAGAACTCATGACCAGGTCGTCCAGGTCATGGTTAGTGATAACCTAAGAGGTGAATAATATAGGAAAGAAAAAAAATTAGGTTGGTGAGAGAGAAAGTTGATGTGGATAAGAGAGAAAACTGTCGTGGAAGAAGAAAAAAAACTCAGGACCAAATCGTCCAAATAATGACCAAAGATTCATATCGATTCATTCCCCAGATTCTCCACAAACCTACCAGGCTACCACGTACAGCCTTCTATATTACATAATTTAATTGGAAAAAACTCTGGATCTTTTAGATAAGAAAAACTTAACATCTACTAATAGGACGTTAGCATAAATGGGTAACTTAATTTAAGCTTTCAAAACATATTTGCATCTTAAAATAATGTGAAAAATCAATACTAACTTCCAACTATTGAATATTAAAATATCCACTGCCTTTTATATCTATTTTCTAAATGTTATAGTGAGCAATAATCTGAAATATCTCAAATGCAAATTTAATAAAAATAATAATTCAGGTTAACCAAATCAAAGTTGACTTAAAGGTATACAACTTAAATAAGCTAATCAAATTGGACGGTACTTCTAATGTTTCAAGAGTGAAATGTAACAATTATATGTGAAGCATCTTTGATTATTATAAATTGGTTGTGAATAAGATTTAAAGATTATAGAAAGAAGGTTCTGTTGAACTAAAATAAAGAAGCTCATGTTGAATGGGAAATAATAGTTGACCTACAAGATTTGGTTCTATGGCAAATCTAAAATTATAATATCAGTTCAGAAATATATGTACAATATCTACGTCTGCTCTGAAGTGTCCCCCATCATGTTGGGAGGTTAAAGTAACACATCCCACCGTCTGTGATGTCTCCGGTATTGACAAAGGAATACCCCTTTTTTTTGCTCATACTTAAATGTCTCTAGTAAAATAAGGTCATATGATTGAGATTAATAATTTCATTTCTGAAAAATATAATTTAGCTCTTCCTCTAGAATATATGTAGATTTTAGCTTTCTTTAATTCTTTTAATTTAATTTAATTTAATCTACTCTACTATTATATTGTATTTCAAATTCCAACCTCGTAAATTGATGATATTTGATCATTAGTCTTAACCATTTCGAACAAAAAACCTCCCAATTGAACTAGTTCCGATTGAGGTTTTCTGTAATTATGTTTGTAATTCTTATGTATTTTATATCGAAGTGATAAATGCACGACATAAACAACTTAACCTAAACAGGATTTGTTATCATCCTTAACCTCGATTATGAAGTATGAGCTAGTGTACAGCCCAGACGTTTCATGCAGATATTTCTTTAAGTTGTTTTGATGTGGATTAGTTAAGAACCAAAGATTCAACTGCAACGTGATGCCACTTCTGACGGAAATGCCCCCGAATACATTCAACGACACATATTGTCAACAAACGCCTTGCATAATTGATGATAATTAATGTTCACTGCGCATCATCAGTTTTGTATATGTATTGTTCTTCTTTCTTTCGTCGCAGGCGTCCTCCATTTTTAAACAAGCATCTGCCAAACTCCACCGTGAGAAGAGAAAGAAAACAAGGCACACAAGATAAGAAAAAATTAAGTAAATTAACAAGTTGGTTCGGAAACAAACTCAACCAAATCCAAAACAAATGGATAATGACAAGGTTTTCATAACCGAATGGGACGTCGAATCGGCAACGTCAAAGGTTCAGAGGTTCGACCGGGATCAGACTGAATCGAACCGGTTGAACAAGTGATGTCAACATGACGTCATAAATATATATTATATACATAATAGTCATATTTATTAAGCAAAAAAATATTCAAAACATCTACAATATCAACATTTCTAGGGGTGAGTATAGATTTGGGTTTAGTTTTTTTTGGATATGTAGCAATCGAATAAATGAATACATAATCAGGTACCAATATGTATAAAAAACAATTTTTTTTTCATGAACCAGTTACTAAACCGCCGGTTCAACCCAATTCAGGGTATAAACAGTTTTGGACAGGCCTCCGGTTCACGGTTGAACCGGTTGAACGCCGGTCCGGTCCGATTTTCAAAACTTAATTGCATATCATGGAACTCTATTAGTTATCCATTCCTCATATCCAAATCCAAATTTGTTACCTACTAACATACTGATATATGTCACTTTCCAAGAAATTAAGCAACGACTTCAAAGATTAAGTAACAAGCTTATGTTTACAAGGTGGAAGAGCAAAAATCAATATAAATTCCCCCATTTTATTTTACAAAAAAATATGCAAATTACACTGTTGCATGCGTTTACAATTTGATATGTGCATGTCGTTATCGTATTTGTACGATATGTTATCCCTTACATAAGTAACACACAAGGACAAGTAATCAACCATTTGTAGCAGTACTTGTTCTCGACCCCCAAAAAACATTATTTACATACACGTTAAATAGAATTCCAAACCAAATGTCAAAAAATTATTACCTTCTGATATGAATACCAAAAATTCTTACAAAATCTGTTTACATCAATGTTGACCGTTGACCCCATTCTCCACCCCAATGCTTAATTTTCCGACTTCTTTCCCGATCACATCCCAATCATGACCGTACCCTTCTTAGAATCCCAAACATGTTATAATTTGTATCCCAATTAATCACACTTCAGTTGCAATGTTCCGTCGTGACGTGGGTCTCCTCTCCCGTCCGGCCAACCACTGCACCGTCCTCCTCGCTATCGGCAACCAAACCCTCCTCACCTTCTCGTCCTTGCCGTGGTCCCCACCGCCCTCCGCAACGGTGCCATCTCTCGGCCTGTCAACGAACCTCGGCACGTTCGCGATCTCCGATACCGACCTCCTCCCCACCGTTATCGATGCGGTGGGTCCCACCGGGTCGACACTGCTCGACGCCTTGCACGGCAAAATTCCCCCACCAATTTTGCTCTCTAAAGCTCTCTTCCTCTCCATCTCCTCTCTTATCCTCGCAATCCCGTCCGTCGATTTCGATGGGATTTTCTCGACCGTCGGATCGGAGACGGTGGAGAATCTTCGGCTGGAGAGGTCGCTGAGCATGTCGGAGTGCAACCAGGTCAAGTCGGAGGCATTCAGGTCGCTCCACCGGTTCTTGAACACGACGTCCGAAACCACAATTTTGTGCTTAAGCTTCGAGTATCCCCTCTCGCCGGCGATCTCCGGTAGCAAAGACTCCTCCTTGGGTGCCACTACGCTTCTACTCCATTCCGCCACCTTCCGGAAGCTCCCGCCTATGCTGAACCGTGTCGACCCGTGATTGCGGTTCCCATCGATTTCGACCTCTCTTTCGACGAATAGCTCGAGCTCAGGGTCGTCTCTTTCGGACGGATCGCGGAATAAAAATCTGTTCCACAATTCACTAACTTAATTGAGATTCAAATACTAATACTTATGAAAGTTAGTTAAGTGATATACAAGTTTATAAGTTATTAAAAACCTGCTGGACTGTTAAATTATATATATATATATATATATGCACCTGGAGCTATTGGAGCACTTGAAGACGGTGAGATCCTGCGCCTCGACTCGACACCGGCACATCGGACAACTCGAGTGGTTCTCGAGCCACTGGTCGACACATCCGATATGGAAGGCGTGCTTGCACTTGGGGAGCAATCTTAGAATCTCATTATCTTCGAACTTCGACAAGCACACCGCGCACTCGAGCCCCTCCCTCGAGCCCTTGAGGGTTGAGAATCGGAAGAACGGGAGCGACTCTATCGTACTCTTGTCAACCCCCGAGAAGCGGCCACCAGAGAGAATTGTGTTGGGGAAGTGGTGATCCGGCTCACGGACGTAGAGCGTCGAACCCCTGCTGCTGCTGCTGCTGCTGCAGAATTTCGTGTAAATGAGGAGTACGAAAGTGAGGGTGAACATGATCGCGAAGATTCCGATTACGATCGCCACGCTCGGCCTGAAGGATACCGAGATCTCCTCCGAGGCCCCATCGGGTGAGGATTGCGCAGCGGCATAGGAGGCTAGTAGGATTGTGATGGTCAAGAAGAGAATGATTCGGTTCATCTCCGGCGAAGGTGTCTTCGCGCGGTGGTGTTCGCCGGAGATGGGGTTGCTAAAACTGTGGTTTGGTCAATGGGTTTAGAGTAATTGCTGGGTGTTTAGTTGTGTCTTATTTATATGGACGATATGGACGTTTACATCTGAAAGTTGTAACGTGAACATACATGGCCTGGTTGGTTTTAATAATAATAATAATAATAATATGTGTGTAACTGTGTATATGTGTGTGTTGGGGTAATCTCTTAAATAATCTCTAATTAATTCGGTATATCATCAAAAACTTACAATATGTTTCATAATCTCTTTATAGACCGTCTGATTTCATACTAAATTTCAAGTGCACATTCTTTTTAGTCATTTAACAAGAACTTAAATATAAATCGCGCTGATGAATAATTATTTAAATGTAGAGGGTATCATGTATGCACATTGGTGATATTTTGTATAACTTAAGCAAATATTTGTGCAATACCTTTATTATGTTTTTGTTTAAATTATGGAGGTCAATCCTTCGTAGAGTCATCTGGTGTAAGCATTTTCAGATATTATCTGGTGTAAGCATTTTCGAGGAAATTTATATCTTCAAGTTTTTTTATTTATTAGGTTTTTGCATCAATAATTTTATGAAAACTCGTATTGACTGATTGACTTGTATAAATGTAACGTTCCCGAAAACAGCGGAAAATTTAAACAATAATAAAGACCGTCAATGGTCAACACATGACACGTCACGAGACGACAAGTCAAAATGTATATATATATAAAGATATAGATCCAAAATATACATATGAGTCAACTGTGATTACAACAGAAATGAATATACATGTAATCACTACCTCAACAAAAGATACAAAAAGAAGACAGGATCAGATCCCGGGGGCACCCACCTCGGTCACCACCTCGACTCTAATGCTGCTCGCTACCTGAAATGCAAACAATTGAAACATGCTTGAGTTCCCTGCAGGAACCCCGTATACCAAACCTCCTAAAATACAAAATGGAATTAAAGACAATGCAATGCACATGCTCATCCGCCTCGGGTCCACAATAATACTTATCTCCGCTTCCGCGGTACTGAACCACTCCTGCCACCACGAGGGTCAAGTCAGTCCACCGCTGCCTCACATGGGTCAGTCGGCACCACTGCTCCCCAAGAGCCGCAGAAAGGAACCCCGGCACTACGCCGCCACCCCAGGAGCGAGTCAGCCCGCCGAATGCACAACTCGGGCCAGACGACAGTCGCTGCTCCCCCAAGAGCCGCCGGACGCGCACCCTGCCGGAACATCCTCGGCCTACCGACAAACCACAACAAACATCCCAAGGTTTACGGCACTCATCTCTCACACCCCGCTCGATATGAGAGGCCAACAATAATACGCCATCGTCGAAGGTGAAATTCGTCGCTCTCAAGGCCGGTAATCGACCGTCGCCTCGGAGCCGGTAGTCGACCTATACTCGACGGCTCGCGTGTGGATAAATCCACCAACCTGCGGCAGATCGGTCGACCGCTACAAGCACACCGGTCGACCGGTCCTCCGCACAGTACTCTGTACTGTACAAACAAGTGTATCGGTCGAACCACGCCAACCGAATTACCGACCCATCGGTCGAACAAAAGTCATCTAGCGGTCGACCGTTTGGATGATCTACGCTATACAATATTTATAATATTTATATATCCGACCGGTTGAACCAATGGTCCGTTCAACCGATAACAGGGATTTCAGCATTTTGCCTAAGTAATATTCGGTCGACCGGAACTGAGATACAGTTCGACCGAAACATCACAGGCACTCTACTGCTTAATTAAAATGCTTCGTCGGTCGACCAAAAGTTAAAGAGCGGTCGACCGTTTTGATGGTCAAATCTCCCAACCGACTTAGCATCGAATAGATCGGTCGAACCAGGTTACGGATGTTCGACGTTTAATAAGTCAAAATCCCCAACCGACCTATTCTCTTTGTTTCGGTTGACCGGCTAAGTGGATCCGTTCGACCGATAACAACATTAAACCCTTTTTTCCCGCACGAATCTGGCATAACGGTCGACCGTCCTCAGACATCGTTCGACCGTTTGCGGGTGCAAATTCAATATAATAATAGCATCGGTCGACTGCCCACAGGCACCGGTCGACCGATCGTCGTCTTCAACCTCTGAATAGGTTGAAATCCGACCGGAAATTTGACACCAACGTCGATCCCCAACACTCACAAAGCTCATGTGAGTTATAATGAAGATTTGGCATACCTTATTGACGTTTGTGGAAGCCTCCCAAGCTTTGGCAACTCAACCCAACTTCTTCTCCTTCTTTCCTTCTTCTTCTCCTCCAAAATCACTTCTCTCACTCTCTGAAGAAACCAAGTTACGAAGAAAACGTTTTTCTTAAACCTAACACCTCTATTTATAGAAAAACTCAAATCTTATCCAATTCTTCCACCTCATGCTTTACTATTCAAGCTTAATTAAGGTTAATTAGGTTTAATTTAGATTAATTAGGGTGTTTTAGATTAAGGTTATTACAATAAATATATCATACCATTCCGTCTTGAGTATTGTTTTAGGCTAACAATGTGCTGTTAGCGATACTTCCATTTGCCACCCACCGTGATGATGTGTGGTATGATGTCACTATGCCGTTTGAGATATCAATTAGACATTAAATTAAAATAACTAGGATTTACCCTTTTTAATTTTTAAGAAACTTTTTATGCAAATTCCAATCGGTAGTCTAGTCTATCCTTAAGTTTTTGCCAACTTACCTTTTTCTTTATTACCTAACGAAAACGGGCGTCTTGTTGCCATTTGAAGCAAACGAGCTTTGGGATGGGATACTCTGAGATTTGTCGTATGAAATGGACTAGCATTAATTGTGATTAATTGGTTTAACTCTTTTACTACTATAGTTGTCTCTTTCCTTGTAGAGAGAACTCCAGTCCTTTTCTCTTGATTCAAGTCTGATGTGTTCAAATACAACTTGTAGTTGACTTTTGGAAACATTAGATATCTTCTTGCGTTGTCATGGTTCAGAAGAGTTCACGTTTGAAACTTTAAAGCGCAAAACTCCATTTGGATCATTCATTTTTTTGTGTTTTTCTTTTATTCCGTGGTCTTGTCCATTGATGCTGGGAATTATTGATGCTTCTACTCTACAGTTTCTTTTGAACATGTTTCCAAAACGTCAACGTAGATTAGTCAAATGTGTTGTAATTTCCCGTGGTTCTCTTATGATATTTTTTTTTCGGGTAGACGCAATTACCATTCCTAATCCCTGTTAACGTTTACGCATCATGATCGATGTGGTCAACGATCAAGCACACAAGAGATCTCAAGGGGTCATTTGGAGTTGAGGTGTAAAACATAAGCAAACCAAAATGCAAGTGGGTTTTCAGAACTTTGTGCTTAATTCTTTTACAATAAACTATTCAAACTTCAGGTTTAGAAAAGGCAAAAGGTCGTTGCTTGTTCAAAGAGTATATGTTAATTTGTTACTTTACCAAAACGTATCAATAAGTTTTAATTTTTTTCCTGGAACGAAAAGAAATACTTCAATGCTACTTTTAGTTTTAACAACAATTGACCCCGATTACTAATTATAGATCATGTGTAGCCCATTTCAATTAAGTTTTTATATGGAAAAAAAAGAACTTCAAACTTGAACGTGCATTTTATGACTTTTGAATTGACCCTAAGACAATTTTGTACCTCAAATTGATACCATCGATATTATATCCCAAAATAGTCAATAATTAACCTTACAGGAACTCGTTTTAAATTTTTATCACCTAAAATTACGTGCTAGATCTGAGTGCAAATTTTAATCAGCAACTTCACTCACATATATGGCCCGTTAAATAAAATAAGTGCATTTGATTTGGATCTGATTCAAACCAGATGTTTATAAACATGTTCAGACTCAAACTCAGACTTCTGAACAAATGGCCATCCTTGACTCTGTCATTGTTGTTTTGTAGTGCTTATGTAGTCTTGTTTGAAAACAAGATTCTCTTTGTGGCTTCTAATCATGGAACTGAACCAGGAAGAATCTGTTTGTCTGTTGGTGGTGATTTTCAACATAACATGTTTTATTTCTGCTCGTATACATCACCAGGACTTAGAACTTTGTGTTGACGGTGATGCTGAGGGACCACTATGATTCTGATATTTCGAAGTTAGGTATGTTGTTCTACTCTTTTGGATCTGAAGTTAATCTGTTGAGGCAAATTTCATGTTGAAATTAATTGGTAGTAGGTGGCAGTTTGTTTGTTTTTCTATGTTCCACTGGTGTAGTAATTCATGTAAATTTCTAAGAAGGTGTAGTTCAGTACTCATGATCTTGAATCCTTAATTTGAGTATAGAGGTCAATTAAGTCTGGAAGGCTTTGTCTTGTGTCTGTTCAAACACATACTTCTAAAACAGTATCTGATATAACTTATGCAAGACAGCAAGAGTGATATGTCTGTTACTTCAAATCTTAATTGACAATAAATTAATATTAAATCATAATGTAATGCAATTTGAACAATATTCCAACCTTAAATTACAATTTTTCTAATTAAAAATTGTTAAATAAAAAAAAATAAACTGGACAACCAGATTCTCTCTTCAATCTTACAAATTCGAGTTCATTTCTTACCGTTTTAAATCAGTGGACATCGGTAACTGCAAGCCATCGCGGAAATTCTTCAGTTTTTTCTCTCGTCTCACTGGTGCCCTTTTAGTGTAATTTTCCATCACGATCAATCTTACAAACATATGATATATATATGTATTTATTCTTGTAACCGTCAAGGACTTAATTGCAAAAACAATTACCAAGAGGTCCAAAAATAAATACACCCATCACCCTGAGGCTAAAGCCTCTAATTTCCCCCGGACCGGAACGGGCGCGCGCGTGTGTGGAGAATTCTCTCCTCCTCTTTTTCCACCTACAAAGTAACAAGTGAATAGTATGTTTATCAACATCCTTCAACTTGTTAGCTTTTCCAATGTGGGACTAAAAGTGAGGTGAGCACATGGCACATGGGGCAATAGTTCTCATCTTCATCTCAACATTGGATTTCTTCAATTGAGCTATTCATGGGCCTAGCCCAAACTCAATATTCCAACATGGTGTACATGAAAGGCTATCTAATTGAAAAGTATGGGTGAAGTTGGAACTTATTTGAAGGATATGTATGAAATTCCCCATTAATTGGTTCTGCAACCTAAATGTTGCATGTTAAAACACTGTCAGCCAATTGTACCTGGAATTTTCTTCTTTCATCGTGTTCCGGAGCTTTTTGTTAGTTAAAATAATAATAAAAATTTATTTCTAAATAAAAATAAAATTACTCATCTTAATTTACTGAACTACTAAACTTCGTCCACGAATTACTTAAATTGCTCACGTCAATTATCATTTTGTCATTCTCTTCTTTTTACTTATTCTTGCTCCCAATAAACTCTTATCTGTTCCTACTACAATACAAAATAACCATGAAAAATAAAATCGGATTAGGAATACAGGGGTGGCAGGAGACTGCAACCTTCTGGGGGATGCGAGTCCCCCTGCAAAGCGAGCGAGAAGAGGGAGCGCACTTTGCAGATTTTTTTTTTGTTTCGACATCTTATTATTGTATTCCAGATATTAATTCGTTTACCCAATTATTTACGTTTGTGTTTTTTTCACCTCGTAACTACCGAAATCTTACAACGGAACCTGAAATAATTTGAAATAACAAATTATATAAAATTAAAAATAGGGGCGTCTGGGGAAAAACGTCTTACCAATAGGGGTGTTTTTTTTCCGGACGCTCCAGTCGAAATTTTTTTGGTAACTAAACCCACCGGATTCAGAGTTATCTAGACATTTTCTTACGTTTATTGGTATTGGTATATGTAAAGTGAGGAAAACTGAGACAGAAGTCTTATTTTAACAGACGAGACGAAATGTGTATGAAATAGAATGTGAACGACAAAATGATGATTTGCAAGACGATTTAAGTTGTTGATTTTACGTTAATTCAACCGCACCGTGAAAATCGGGAACGACAGACACGTCGGATCCGAATAGATCCATTTGATCCAACACCATACACAAACCGAACCTCGAACCCAATCCCGACACCTCCCCCCACGATGTCGAGCCAGAGCTGGAGCATCCACGGCCGCGCCGACATAACGGCCCGCTACTCCATCTCCAACCTCATCGGCTCCGGCGCCTACTCCTCCGTCTACGCCGCCCGCCGCCTCTCCGACGACCTCCCGGTGGCCCTCAAGGAGATCCACGACTACCAGAGCTCCGTCCGCGAGATCGAGGCCCTCCGAGCTCTCGCGGGCTCCCCCAACGTCGTCGGACTCATCGAGTACTTCTTGCACGACGACGACGACGCCGTGCTCGTGTTGGAGTTCGTCGCGTCGGATCTTGGGGAGGTCGTCGAGGAGGCGAGGAGGAGTGGGAGGGAAATTGGGGTCGGAGAGGTTAAGAGGTGGATGGTGCAGGTTTTGGTGGGGCTTCAGGCGTGCCATGAGAGGGGGGTCGTGCATAGGGATCTTAAGCCGTCTAATCTGCTTGTTTCTTCCGATGGGGTTCTTAAAATTGCCGATTTTGGACAGGTGAAACGATCGTGTCTATGCAATGTTTTTTTTTGGGATTTAAGATGTTAGGACGAATGAGTTGTTTTTTGACGGTTGGAGCATCAAATGACTATTTAAACGTTCTGTATTTCTTTTATCGTGGAATCGCAGATAGTCAATTGCAATTGGGTCAATTGGAAACAACCTCACTGTTTTACAGTGGTAGGGTCCCCCCCCCCCCCCCCCCCCCCACTTAAGCGGGAGCGTCTTTGAGTCATCGGGGTTATGTTGATGACGTTAAGACGAATAAGCAAGTGGTGTCAGGAAGTCTGGCCTGGGTGTTGAAATTTGTATTATTAAAGTTCAAGGGTTGTATAATGCAAATCCAAAGAGGACAGAAAGTTTTTATTTTATGAGCAGAATAGTAAGGATTTTCGTGTGGTTCGTTTATGTGGTGCTTTTGTTTAAGTGTTAGTTGGAGATCTAACAAATTGGATTGGAATTGTGACTTTGAAGTTTATCTTTTAAATTAACAGATGTGACCTAACCTCGGCAGCCCTCCAGTAAATGATGTGGTTTATTGAAGTGCTTACTATTTTCATAGTTCTTGTACCAGGTAGGATGTCTTTGTATGATGTAATCATAAGTTTTGTGTACCAATCAAAAAAAAGTTTTCTGTAGAAATTACTGCATATGGTACAACTTTTTATTAGGTTGCACCAAATTTTCGTAAGATGAGGCCTTGAAGCAATATCAGGTGACAAAATGAAAGGGGCTTTGTTTTATTTTATATTATTTTTCTCCAAGATCTCTTTTTCCCCCCATATTTGCCACATTGCTCGTTTTAAGTAATAAGACTGTAGATAGATATGTTCAACTTGGGAGTTCTTCTTTGACTTAATAGTTCATAAAACACATGATTCCATTATATATTTGTATGGGTGGTATAAACTGGTGGGTTACTTTTCCTGATAGGGATTTCCATGTGGAATAGGTTTCTTTTTATTTTGTCGAGACAACTACAACACGAGTCTAACTCTTGCATTTGGTCTAATTCTAGGAAAATTTACAGATAGTCTTGTATCTCTAATGTACATGGGAGTAAATGTATAATCATACTTAAGTAAAAAAAAGCTGGTACAAAAATTTAAAGTGAGGTAAATCAGGTTTTGCTATGGACTTTTTTGTTACTAGACAATGGTACAAGTTCAAATTTTCCTTGGCAAAAATATTGTTTCAATGTAATGGCATTTTTAGTCATGGGTAATATTTTTTGCAATAGCACAAGAACATTCTCATTTCACAATGATAAAAAAACATTCTCAACTTCACAAGGTAATAGGTTTAACTTTACTAAGGAAGTCCTTAGACATCTTTATTTATTCTATTGCTTACTGGTTTCCAGTTTGATGTATAAATTTCAGTATATCATTTGAGGTGATGAGGCTAGAGGAGATGTATATCAGCACATCCCATGTTTGCTTGGAAATAATTATGAATAAAAAGTGAAACCTCGTGGTGTAAGGAATATTGAAGAAAATCTGAGGTTCGAGTGATAAGCTTCACCAGTTCTTAATATATGCTAATTGCTAGTCTTTTTATCTGATGATTTCTCTCCATTTGAGAGATATAAGTTTTTCTGAAGTCCTTGTCTAGATCGCAAATTGGCTACAATGCATAACATCAACCCCCCCCCCCCCCCCCCCCCCCCCAGAATTGTCTCATGTCATCATGTTATATTGATTCTACAACCTTATGATCTTTCTTTTCTTGCAGTCAAGGATACTTCAAGAAACAACATTCATTTCTGGAGACAGTAAGCCACTTGAGCATGGCTCAAGCAATGAAGAATGGACGTGGCCTGAAGCATCTAAAAATCAGAACATCACAGAACCACAAGTGACTTTTGGCGAAGACTACTTTCAGGAGATAGATAGGCTCAAGGCCAAGCACCAAAGTGATGAAGTTGTTAGCTGGCAAGATGGAGATACATCTTGTCTGGCTACTTGTTGCACAAGTGATATTGAAGATGACCTTTTGAAGGACCAATGTTTAAATGAGGCATATGATGTTGGGGAGGTAGATGACTCTAATGCACTCACATCTTGTGTTGGAACACGATGGTACAAAGCCCCTGAATTACTCTACGGATCTACAAGCTATGGTCTGGAAATTGATTTGTGGTCTTTAGGGTGTATCTTTGCTGAGCTCCTTAAACTTGAGCCTATCTTTCCTGGGACATCAGATATAGATCAACTTTCAAGACTAATCAGTACTTTGGGCGATATAAATGAAGAAACATGGCCCGGTTGTTCCAAGTTACCAGACTTTGGCAAGATGTCCTTCAACAGTGTGGCTCATCCCATTGGTTTGGAGGCATGTCTGCCCAGCGGGTCTAATGTGGAGGTGAATATGATAAAGAGAGTAATTTGTTATGACCCGATGAGTAGAGCAAGTGCAAAAGAGCTGCTAAGCGAGAGATATTTCCTTGAAGACCCTGCACCTGTCCCTCTTAGTGAACTGAAAATTCCTGATAGGAGCAGTGGACGGGATGCCAGCTCCGCCAGAGGATGCGGTGATTATGGGAATCTGCTATCTGATTCTGACCGCGAAGAATTTGGCGGTATGGAGATTTCAACAAATGAAAAAGGCTTCTCCATCAAGTTTGATTGATTGTTGTTATACATGTATTTGCTCTGAAGCCGTCGGTAGAGAAGAATATGTTATTTTGCCAGTAGCTACTTATGCATGTGTATGAGGTGTGTCGCTGCTGACAACAGAAAGTTTTCACTTTTCATACACAGACTAGCGATTTTCATATAAGAGGTATTTTGAAATGGGAATTTCAGATTTATAATCTTCCCAAGCAGCAGGAGTTTCTCATGGGTTAATAATGATATGCAGTTCTGTTAATGCTCAACCAAGTGCCGTGACTTATAAGTGGGAGCTGCTTATGTGTGATTTGCCAGTGAAGTACCATTTGGACAAAAGATTGTTACTCTAGGTTCCTATTTGCGAACATCTTAAGTTATCTTGTCAAAATACATTGCTTCTAGATTGCTAAAATGAACTCAAGTCTATTATTGTTACCATTCATCATGAAACAGATGGATTTGAAATGTCAGGCAGATATTTATCTTTATTGTATATGTTTAATTGTACCCCTACGTCATTGTCTACATTCCAGTATTTAATAAAATCATTCTCAAAATTCTGATTTTGGTATGTTGATTCATGAGGATGACGAAATAACGCTTACAACAACCGAGAAATACTGATATAATGAGCATAATATGCAAGGAAAGCAAAAAAAATCAGTTCAAGGAAGTGAAGAACATAAAAGGTCACATTTGACCCTTTTTTTAGGATACATAGTGGGTCAATCAATTTTTTAACCAAAATCGCATAATATTGAACAAAATCATTGAGTTTGAATATGAAGGTTTGTACTTTGTATATTCTTTCAGACGATATCATATATGAAACTGGTAACAAGCACACATCCTCATATCATTAGCATATTGATCATTTTACTAATCTCAATTCTATATATATCACAAAAACAAGCACATATAAGTTCATAGACTACAGACCAGCACTTTGGAGTTTATAGTATCTCTATTTGCAGAATGTAGAAAAGATAATACAGAAAATCTCCTAAGCGAACTACATAATTTGGTAGCTGCTTCTGAGGAACCTTTTTAGTGCTGTAAGTTTCATCGTTTTTTATTTACTCTGTCAAAAAATTCACTTTGCATCTCAAGTCTTTGTATCCACTTGTAGACTCATTGCTCTCATCTGGTATGGTGAAATCAGCTGGGTTCCTGTTAAGAACACATAGGTCAGATTGAAGCCTTGTACTCGATGATTTCTCAAACTCAGTCAAATTGTTTTCCTCAATTGGCATCATATTTTCATTCCTTTGCAGCAATTCAGGTTGACACGTACGAGTTAGCTCAGAAAGATTATTCTCTTTTCTATTATAATCTTGAGGAACCCTGTCCTGTACCTTTTCTACGATTTGCAAGGTTGAATTAGACGCATATGGTTGGCTGCACTCACTTCTGCCGAACCAAATCGATGTATTGTGATCGTCGGTAGTACGCTTGAAAAATGAGGTCTTGGGCACCCAGTTGCTGCCAGTGAAGCAGTAGATACGAGTAGAGAAAAAAGTGGTTCACATTTTCCTTCGGTGACCTCTACTATTTATAGATGGAAGTAATTATGTTGCAAAGTTTGTTACATAGCCGGGTAGCATTCCAATCTACAACAATACAGACTCAACGACTCTTTACGATCACAAACCTAAGATTCAAAACTTCTTATGCATGTGTATCAGGGACGTCTCGGGATTTTTCGAGGTCCTGTGCGAAAATCAAAATGAGACTATTAAATTTGAAAAAAATTGTTCTCCTAGTTTAAATAATAAAATTTTCACTAATTTAGTGCAATATCACTTGAAAATTTGTCATCCTATCTTTCTTTGAGGCAAATTTATCAATGTTTATGTATTATTTATGTGTTAACACTAATCCTCTTTGCAACCCAATAAACCCATATACATCAATATTTTTTTTTTTGAGACGCCCTTCAAAATGAGGCCCAGAGCAGGAGCTCACCCTGCTCCTGCTATGGGCCGGGCCTAATGTGTATGGTTGTAGATTTCACAGGAAGGACATGAAGTTTGTCGCGTAAGCCCTCAAAGCGGGACCGAGACAAGGTTTTGGTGAAGATATCCACGACCTGGTCTTGTGTGGGAATGAACCTGACATCCAGGGCACGTTTGGAAACTTGATCTCGCACAAAGTGATTGTCGATCTCAATATGTTTTGTACGGGGGTGAAATACTAGATTTGCCGTCAAGTAGGTGGTGCCCAAATTATCGCACCATAAAACCGAAGGACGAGAAAGAGGATACCCAAGCTCACTGAGGAGAGAAGTCAACCACATGAGTTCGACATAGGTGTTGGCGAGGGCGCGGTACCTTGCTTCCGTCGGCGAACGTGAAATGGTTTTCTGTTTACGCGCGGACCAGGAAACTAGATTGCCACCAAGGAAAACAACAAAGCCACCAGTTGAGAGGCGGTCGTCTGGGCATCCCGCCCAATCAGCGTCAGAGAAGGTGTGGATGGAAAAAGGAGACGGGCAGTCGTGCAGAAAGAGCAAGCCATAGAGAGCAGTGTGCTTGAGGCCACCGTTAACGGGCCGAGCGGGCATTGGGCGGCCGCCCGGGACGCCCACTCGGGTGCTTGTTCGGGCGTTGGGCGTCCCGAGCAGACACCCAGTGCGCCCTCGGGTGCCCCCCCCCCCCCCCCATTTGTCATTTTTTTTGTGAATTTTGATATTTGAGCGGATAAATGTTGATGTTTAATTGGTATTTTTGGTTAATGTAGGGTATTTTTGATTAATGTGTTGGTTATTTATTATTAACGCATGTTATTTTTGGTTAATCTCGTGTGCACTATGTAATCATGTTTCTACTTTTCAATCACATGTGCACTATTCAATCACGCGTGCATTGTGCATTCACGCTTGCATTGCTTATGGCAACACTACGGACGAGGAGCGGTTTGAAAATGAGTTAACGTAACTGCTAATGTAGTATTTGAAAGTCCAGTTTATGTATTATGTATTGTTGTTTCTTAACTTTGAGTGTAATATCTTCTATTTCAGTTTATCTTATATGTAACGTGGCTCCCAAATATTTATAATTTCGTGATTTAGCAATAATTATTAACAGAATTTCGAGTTAAAGTTATTAAATATCATAATTTGAATTAGAATTATATAAAATGTAATTTGTTAAATGTTGTGTGAGAATTAAAATTGTTTAATTAATAAATGATGCGGAGGAAAGAGAGTGTAGGGTGGGTGGTGGTAGTCCGGCCATTAAGGATATTTTTTGGGTAGGTTGGGTGAGATGACGTGAGAGAGAGTGCAGGGCTCATCCCTGCAATGGAATCTTGCAACGGTAGCCGAAATCTTGCAACAGAACCTGAAAAAAATTAATTTAACAGAAAATTAAAAAAAACGGGGAGTCTGTGTCAGACGCCCGAGTCTGAAAAAAAATGCACATCTGTTACGTCACTGGATCGAGGCGCTTCGTTAGATATTTTCGTGGTGTTGGTACTGGAAATGTGAGTAAAACTGAGTCAAAAATCTTATTTAAAGACACGGGACGAAATGAGTATTAAGTGATTTGTTAAGGGCAAAATGTTAATTGTTTGGGCGATATTAAGTAGTTTTCCGGTGACGAATAGTAACCCCTTAATTAATTGTAAGAGTTTTCTTATTTTGATTCACTGTACATTCGTGTCGCAAGAAGGTCTTGAAAGTTAAGCATCATGATCGTACTCATTCAGTGGTATTACCCGAACTTGTTACGGAATAGTAGGTAACGTGTGAATATTAGTTGTTATGTCATACAACTCACGAAACAATGTTAGGACGAGATACATACATACATATTCCCGCAGAATCAGAAGCGACGTGAATCTTGAAAATTAGTGAATCTTGAAAATTAACTCCGTGATAATTTTCCCACTTCCCCTCAACGTAATTATATCTTAGTATCACAGCCTGTAGGCTTTCATAAATATCCAGGTGCATGTTTTGTACCTAATTCATGTCGTCGGATTATCTTCTTTTTATTCACGCAAAAACTGTATATCGTACTTTGTTAATAGCTTACTATAGGTTTCATTTTCTGCAACACGACATTATCTGTTACAAGTCTGTAGTCCACTTTGTTAAGCTTGCGAGTGTAAACCAAAAGCAGTTAACATTGGTTATTTGCCAAACAAGGCACTTACGATGATTATTCTGTTCAAACTATTATCGTCGTTATCTTACCAAGCAGTTAACATTGGTTATTTGCCAAACCAGGCACTTACGATGATATTCTGTTCAAACTATTATCGTCATTATCTTACCAAGCATAACGTCTATCACCCACGAAGCAACGCCGATAAATATAAGTGGTCGTGACCCATAACATATATGCTCATCTCATCAACCGGCTTATGATGGACCTATACTACCTTTTAAATTGACATGCAAACTCACGTATATACGAGTATACGCCTGTGAAGAATTGGCTGCATAAGTCAATTTGCTAAAACCGAAATCATCAGCACCATATGGGTACATTTCCTAGCAACAATCAATAAGTTGAATATGATACCATATATTAGTTATCAAATTAAACTGGAAAAATTCTTGAAAGCACGTTAATCATGTAGAACATGAAACTAAACTCTTGTTCCATTAGGGTCACAAACCAGGAGTTCAGTATCTGAATCTTGCATACGCAGTAATTTTATCATTAGATAGTAGGCAGTCATTTTATCATTAGATAGAAGAGTCTTAACCTCGAAGCACCATGGGAGGTAAAGTATAGTTATCAGTTATCACAGCTACAATTCTCTTTTCTCGAAGTATGAAATAAACTAACACTTGGAGGAGATAAGAACCAATTGTGAAAAATTCAATACTTAACCTTTGCAGCGCTTTATGCCATGCCAAAGGGGAAATTCCACGTCTACATGGTGCCTCTCCGACCACCAAATCTTAATGCCTGCACAGATCATTGACCAAAAGATTACGGCCTCAAATATGGATGTCTTGACTCTTGAAAGAGATGGTCTACTGAACATGGCGGCAAGCTTCCAACTATATTTCCTGCAACACCAGAAAAATGGTGTCAAGCAAAAATGGCATTGAGAAACCACAGACTTCTGCTTACAAGAAATGCCAGTACAATTCACTGTGAAACAAAAATAGTAGGTACTCCAAAATACATAGTTGTGAGGCCTTAATACTTTGAAACACCAAGTTTGATCCGATGTAGTAGTATTGCACATGTTGGAAAAAGAAAAAAGCAAGGTATGGCCAAATACGGATCATATCTGGGTTTTTGGATATTTAACAAGTATAGATCCATCTCGGCCTCACCTACTTGAGTACTTGTGCAATTTCAGCCCTTCAAGAGTTTTGTGCATTTTTTCCTCGAAAAAAAACTGTTCTGAAGATCTCAAAGTGCTGGAACTATTTAAGTAAAATGGTGGTTTGTTTCGTTGTAAGTGTAAAATGAACAATGCACATTTTGTCAATTCAATTACAGTTCAACAAATATCTTTGAGCCAATAAATATAATTATTTATTTCCAAGCCTTAATGTAGATCATATTTTACTTTCTAGAAAACAGTGTATGTGATCTTCCGATATCTCTGACGTCTTACCTATATAACCAAATGCATAACAATGCTACAAAGTTTACGTGTCCTTTTTTGTAATTGCAAAAAATTAAATTCAGAACATATTTACACACCTATTTTCCATATGTGATGGTTTGCCTATGTTTTCAGGCTAGGTGATCTAAGTAGTTCTACATTGCTGACATGGTTACATGATCCCTCTTATGGCTTAAGTTGGTATAATTTAGGATAGGTTTTCAAAGGTAGGGGTTTTTTCCTGCCAAATGAAAAAGAAGCAAGGAAAATGCATGGTTAATGTTTCTCCTTTTGGTCCTCGAAATATTGATGAAATTTGGAAAATGATATTTTGGTAACAATATGCAGCTATCCGTTTACTGTAAAGAAAAATATGTATGGAAATAAAATCTCATTTAAGCACCATGCTTATATAATTATATTCCAGCAATGAAGGACTGAATTAAATCATGAATATGGTAAAGAGCCAAAGAGGTACCTTTATTCTGCTGGCAGAAGTGCTATTTCAATTTCCTGTAACGATTTCCCTTTTGTTTCAATCACATTTTTCTTGACAAATAGTACAGCTACCATACATAAACAAGAAAACATTGTGTACACAAAATGTGGCCCAAGTTTCTCCAGAAGTTGAAGAAACAGAAGTCCAACGAAGAAGTTTGCAACCTGACAGAAAAGAAATATCAACATTAACCAATGAAGCACTTTGAAACCTCAAACTGGTCCTCTTCCCTTTTCACTTTTATTTCATGTCGCAACAGAGCAACGAGGTGTCGTACTTTCCAATGAATAAATTTCATTCAACTAAAGAAAGGCAGGATTTCATGTTCTTACACACAAAATGGTATATGGTTATAACTCATTCGATCCAAAACTCCACAACACAAAAACTCTAGGGATGATCAATAATGAACGTTCTCCTTCACCCCAACTACCAAGATAAATTCAAACCTTGGCAGAAGAAGTTACCAGCTCAACACTCCCATGATTTTCTAGATTAAGGAGTCATAGAAGTAACAAGGGAATAAATTTCCAAGCTAGTTGGTACCATCATCAATCTAAAGGAATATTGTTGAATCACTGTTGCTACATATATCCCATAAGAACATTTATCATCTCATGAGCACTTACCCAATGCACAGACATAGAAATGGCCATAGCCTTAGCCCGAATTTTATTGGGAAACATTTCTGCCAAAAGAAGACCAGGGACAGGACCAGCTCCCAGTGAAAAAGCCAAAACAAACCTGCATATGTAACAGTTGATATTCAGAGATAAGACGCTTATAGCAGTAAATTATATATCTACTTAGCATTCACGAGTAAATTATTCCTTTCATCAACTTTTGCAGTTTGCTTACCATGATCAAGGAAATTAGGAGTCTTAAGTGCGATAACCATTGGTACATCCATACCTAACTCCATTTCTGAACTTGTATTTCTAAAATTGTCGAAGCATGATGTCTTCGTTTTCATGAGGTATACACCTTGCATATTCTTTGGTTTTAAAATTCAGCATGAAATTTCTTTATATTGCCATTGAATAAGCCATTAAAAAACCCCATAACAACTTAATCCCTAAAACATCCATTTTTATGCTAGTTTTTCTTGGAAAGGAAACAAAATTCACTATCCTTCCAGATTTAAAGGACCAAAACAAAATATTAGGTTTAGCAGCACACTTAGATCTGCATTTTTACATTAAACTTCATACATTAATATGAAAATTAATCAATAGGAACTTAATCCCTAAAAAACTTCAAAAGTTTTGAGGTAGGTGTTTACATACATTTTTGAGTTAAATGTATATATAGATCTATAGCACTGCCGGAAAGATATACTTTATGGTCATTCTTTGCACTTACATTAGCATTCCACCAACTGATAACTGGACAGCCCAAGGGCTATAACCAAAAAGTTTTGAAGCACCAGCTTGAATGGCCATAGAAACTGACTGGAAAAAATGGCAAAATTTCAGATGATATGATGTTCAGCTTTGATAGAATGAAGCCATACAAAAATGAAACCTACTATAATACATCAGACAACCTATAAAATGGCCCTTAACTCTACTTCTAATGTTTACCATGCCAAGGAAACTTCCTATAAGTAGCAACCTTCTTCCAAGTTTGTCCATCATAAATGTCGCAATAATTGACCCTGAAGATAGAAAGTATGAAACATTTGTTTTTGATACCTTGGATCAATATTCATTTTAAAAACTTCACTGTAATATTCACCTAATAAATTTGTAATCCCCACACTGATATTTGCAACCTCAACCGGTACCCCAGCACTTCTGAACACGGTTGAGGAGAAATAGAAGACAGCATTTATACCCGATAACTGTTGTAAAGCAAACAGCGTTGACCCAATAAAAACAACTGTCACAAGAAAGAATGTCTTCAAATGAACAAAACGTATGTGCAAAGGACAGATTTCATTTCTCAACACTAACAGGTAATAACATGAATAGAACTATCACATTTGTGAACATCATACATACCTCTGAAATGGCGGCCATAGAGCAGTTCTGAATACCTTACTTCTGTGTCATCTCCTTTATCTGTGTGTGAGAGTTCACTGACCGCTAATTTTACATGCTGAAATCCCAAGACTTTTTCAAATGCAACTTCTGCCTCATTTATACGGCCACACTTCAATATAAAAAAAACAACAAAGTTACATTTTCAGGCTTCCACTAAAATCATTGGATACATGCTATCAAGATCAAGATATTGTTTTTATTAAAGCTTCAAATCTTTTAAAAAGTGAAACAACATTATCCGCTATAAAACTGACTTATTCAGTTATTCCCAGGAAATAAAAAAGAGATAATTATACATATCCCCATGAAAATTAGGTAATCAAATATTTTAGGATAAACACAATTGATTTCAGTTATTTCCTATCAATAGTTTTTTGGTTAGTTTTCCTGCCATTTCCTTCCTTTTTATCCTTCAGATGTGCTTCTACCAGTCAAGCATTTATCTCTAGCCCAACTATGAAAATAAAGATAAATGATGACAGTAGTGGTGTTTGGTGCCATGTGAAGGAACATTGGGAGTTAAGACCATGACATGAAGATAACGGAGATGAAAACATGCAGGCAAGAGGGAAAAAAGATTTCCCTTGTAGGTTGTGGCTGAGGCGTTGTCGTATTATTACATATGCACTTCAAAGCATGTGACACTCTGAAAAGGAAGACACTTTGATTCATAAAAAATGATGTCGTATTTTCCAATATGTAATTAGATAATTAGGATATTATCTAGTTGTCAATGTTGGTTTCCCAATACCCTACTTTCCCACTTCTTTACATATTAGATGTATTGTCTCGTTTTTACAAAGCAGATGATAATTCATATTGTCTTCGAATCTCAACAACAACGAGGCCTTCAATCCCAAACTACTTGGGTGGGCTTAAAATGAAACTCAACATAATGTCTTCCAATCTCAACACAAATAATTATCTCCTTAAGCATCAACATTGTATCTAGTTAGGGGATGTAATCTACATTATCCTTCAATCTAAATACAGCATTCCCTCTCCTTCTGCAAGAACATTACTCTGATTCATTTGCGTTAATATCTAGTATCAAAAAAATATCTAAATCAAGTAGTATGAAATATACACGGGAAGATGTCAATTTCCATGAAATGAGGTTTCTGAGGAGAGGACCTTATAAAGCCAATGTGGACTTTCAGCGCAAAGCTCCATGCCTGCTGCAAGTAGTACTGCAGGAACAATAGATACCCAAAAGCAAACTCGCCACCTGTTGGCATCAAAAGCAAAAGGAGAGACTAAAAATTTAGGATGAATAAGTTTTTCCAACTAAATGATTTTAACTGACAAAATGGCAGCTGAAAATCAATAAAATATTGAGGATCTTGATATACCATCCATCAACAGACTTGGCTGGAATTCCAATTAAAAGAGCTGCAATTATTCCAAAGCATGTCGCTATCTGAATGAGGCTTCCATAGGTGCCCCTGATGAAAGAGGGTGATACCTATCAAAATAACAGAATAGTCAAAGTAAGATCGGATAAATGACAAGGCAAGTACCCAACTAATGGAACCCTAGTCAGAATTGTCTCGCATACAGCATACCTCTGTCACATAAAGCGGTACAACTGCTGGACCCAAGCCCATACCGGTTCCCACCATGAACCGACCAAGGAGCATACCACCCAGAGTATTTGTTGTTGCACTGCCAAATTTTGTTATAAAACAAATGATCATGGATATGTTTAACAGAATTTTGCAGGAGAAATAGACAAAGCAATGACAGATGAGGTGAATAAAGTTGGTGCACGCATGTAACACTAAGTCCATAAGGAACGTTTCATTTGCAAATTGCAATACAAGGGGGAAAATCTTCAAGTAAGCTACGGGTCTAGTTAGTTAAAGCTTTTTAGCTCTATTTTTGGGAACTGAAACCTGAAAATTGGAATTCAAGTCTAATGCAGAAAATCAGTTGACTTAAAAGTGAGTAGTTGTGCAGATTAAGGGCAAAGTGATTTTTGTTGGTTTTGGAGTTATGGATAAGCCTACATTTGTAGGTTGTCAAAGTTCGTGAAAATGGTGGAACACACATCAAGCAAAACAAATGAAGTATTGAACTCCAATTTCAAAAAAATCTGAAGGCAGTCATCAAAAAGTCATCTCTAGACTTTAGAACCTCACTTTAAATTCCAAACTCATTTTTTTCTACAAACAAAGTGTATCCTTACTTCTTCAGTAGAATGCGGTGGGTCTAAATCTCTATATGCAGTTTACACCCGAAGGAGCTGCAAGAGCCAAGAGAACTCCACATGAGTCTAACAAAGCAAGACGAAGAATGGGGTTCCTTTTATGGGGTGAACACAAATATGACTCTAAAGTAGAAAATCGGGATAAAGTAATAAAGGTAGGATTAAAACCTCACAGAAGCTCCAACAATCATGGGCAACACACTAAGCTGAAAAGCCCTGCGTCGTCCAACTCCATCTGCAATCCAACCACTACACATGCAACCAACGAATGCACCACCAAGACATGTACTAACAACAAGACCTGCATTCAATTTGAAACCAATGTCATCAAGCTAACACCCCACAGCACTCAACAACTGTGAAGTAAACAATAATCACCTTCGGCCATAGCATCTCCATTAAATCCAAGATCTAAAGAGATGCTCTCGAGCGGCTCATTAACAACGCTGTTGAAAACAAACATATCCACTCAAATTACAATTCATGGAACAACAAACAAGACCTCATTTTTTCTAACTAAGCAAAATGAACACATACCCCGTGTGATACCCAAACAAGAACGAAGATATGATCGCCACAATTATGTGCGGAAGAGACCGCTTCCACGATGGGTTTCCGGCACCATTTAACAAACGAGCTGCAACAACAACAACAAAATTACATTGTAAAAACAAACAATTCTTTAGAAGTACAAAAATAAGGCAATATTACAACGTAAAACCATAAAATCTTCAAACACATAATACATGTGAAAAATTGGTTGATCCACCGCCTAGAAAAAATCCAAACACAGTATTGGATGGTGGATCCAATTCTATTACAGAGTGTTGAATACTTTGTGTGTTTAGCAGTGTGAGATTATTTTTTTCTAACCCTTTCAACATTCACAAAACAAACCAACAAACATAGACTTCGATAATAATCCGAAAAACCATCCCCGATACGACTTTCAGCATAGAAGAGCTTCAGATCACCGGAAAAGCAACCAAACCTAAAGCAGCATTCCTTCGATCTCGAATACATCGGAAACACCAAAGCAATCGCAAAACAATCTTTAAAAAAACAATCTTAAAAAGAAAAAAGAAATCTCGCGAGATTTCCACAAAATGCCGACAAGTATAATATCATAAGATGACCTGAAGCGTCGTCGGTGACGACGCTGGTGAGCTCCTTGGAGGGCCGTTTGTGGACGGAAGACGAGTTAAACTTCCACATCGCCACTCGCCTCCACCATCCGCGACGAGATCGAGATCGGAAAACCTAAAAAGGGGATCGAGACCGGAATGCGAAGCGAAGGTCGGGAGGTTTTGGGGAGTCGAGATGGATCTGAGGCTTTTGGTGTTTTGGTTGCTTTGGAGTTGGGCGATGACGTCGGTTGCTATCGTGCGCTGGCGGGTTCGGGTTTTGTTTGGATCCGGGAGGGAATGCTAGGCTGCGTCGGTAAACGGTTGCTCTAACATCGGGTGTCCAATTTGCCCTACCTTAATGAGAGGGTGAAAAAAATTCGCTCCCGGGTGGGACAATCTGGGGACATGTCTCTCCGGATCGGTTTAACAAATTTTTTTATTTTAAAAATGTTAAAAAATGTTTTAAAAATTATTTTAAATCATTTTTTTTCAAAAAAAATGAAAATATGTTTTTTATTTGTTTATACTTTTAAAAAAATTAAATTTTGTGTGTGTTTAACCCAGAATTGATCATCAAATGACATGGAGGGAAGAGAATGCAGGACATGCGAGTTGTTTCTGGGCGTGGTTAAGGAACATTTTGGGGGTTTGATTTGTGTTGACGTCGCTGAGAGAGAAAACAATGCACCTGAAAAGTACTCAGGCGCTCTAAAGATGGTCTTAGACAGCAGATGTGGCCCCACAAATTGTGGATTTCGTTCACGTGTGGTGAATATGCTCTGAGAGCACCAATAGTGGTGCCCAGACGCTTAACTTCAACGTCTGATTTTCTTCTTGTCCGTCAATTTCTTATTTTTCACGTTATATCTTCTCAAAATCCTCCAACTATTCGAAACTTCATTCTCGACAATGTCCACTCACTTAGGAATTCAACATTTTTTCTTTTGCATCATTTTTTTTTTACTTTTTTTTATTCTTTCACAACAATAAACAAATCACATAATCAATTGTTGTTGTAATTAATTAACAAGTATTATTATTAATCCACGAAAAAATTATTAAAAATTAATAAATCACACTACATATTACACTGATTGAAAACACCAAATTTAAAACCCATATTACGACAAACTATTGGCAATCCACATTTCCTCCAAAGCATTGTTATATATTCTTGACCAAATTGAATTTTCAGATTCAAATGTTTCTATTTGTCACCAACTTGATCTCTATTATCCAAATAAATGTTAATATGCACAATACGATAAAACAATGTATTATGAATGTTTAGTATTTCTTTCATTAAATTTTTTATGGATTTTGATTAAAAATTAAAATTATTGAGAAAAAAATAATTATAATTTTCTTAATTACATAACCAGATTACAACATTAATTTAAAATAAATGTAAGTTATTTTAACCAATTAAACTAACTAAATTACAAACAAGGTTATGTAATTAAGAAATTTGTAGTTATTTTTATTCTCAAGAATTTTAAATTGTAATCAAAATCCATCAATTCTTTGTGGGATCCCCCCCCCCCCCCCCCCCCCCCCCCCCCAATTTCTGCCCGAGCGCCCACCCTTTGTCCACCCACTAAGAGTGGTCGGAGAGTGTGGGATGCTTTGAGTCGTGGTCGTGACACATGTGTGTATTGAAGTGCATGAAATTTAAACATTTTTTCTAATATAAAAATAATAATTTCATAACATGAAATTAATATTTTCATGTTCATTTTTTTGGTTTCTATATACTTTACTACACACCTCGCTTAAGTCACAAACATTCTAAACATATAAATAAAATTATTGAGATTCAATTTCTAGTCTTAACTATCTAAACACAAAAAAATCTCCAACTAAAATAACCAGAGTTAGTATTTTCTTTTTGTTTCTAGTTGTTAGACTTGCTACAGTAGTATTGTTTTTTCCCAATTAAAGTTTATGGTCATGATTAGACTCTACTAAGTATGGTCTTCACTGTGCTTCATACGTTGAGATGGTTCTCATGCGTCATATTAATCCTATCGTTCCAAAATGTGGTGCACAAAATTAATTTCTAAAAATATGATCGCATCATTCTTTTCATATCCACCCAAAAATGGTTGATAGCTTCTACAAATCACAAATATAAAAATTTGAAGAGTAATCCAAAAAAAACCTTTATTACATAAATATCTAAACAGGATTCGGTGTTGTATAGTCGAAAACATATCTATCAATCTGCAAGAACTCGAAAGCAATACACGGCATCATTCTTATCATATTGCATACAAATACCTGACTTATGATTTTCAAACTAAAACTGACATGATTCGATACCTAGTTTTTGAGGTAAACATTTTGTAAATGCGCAACATGGATCATTTATTCAAAGCTCGTTGGAGGTGACACTAATTTTAGCGTTTGAGTCCTTGTAGTAGATTGGGATCATGATTTCATGGTATATATAGAAACTCATCTAGCAACATGACTGTTATGTTATACTTGTAACTTGTAAGACGTGTCAGATAATATAAACTTGTAAACCAAATGTCTTATAGAAATAAAGATGTCGCCAAAGTCTAGAATGATTAGATTTTGGTTGATTGCATGTCTTAGAAAGACTTTCAATATTTAGAGTAAAGAACTTAATTACAGAACACAGAGTAAATAAGGAGGAATGAATCATAAAAAAAACAGTGCATAGAAAATAGGTTACTCATTCTCATCGAGTCTATAAAGCTCTTGACACACAAGATGCTTGATATTAAGAGTGAAAAATATTTTTCTAAAAATAATAAATTTAATCTTGACTGCTTAAAGACTAAATATTTACCAACCAGATAATCACTTGATTACGGCGAAGAATAAACCCTAATCAGTTTTCAGGTCCTCTTAATTTCGTTTCCCGGGCCCACATGAGATTCTTTCCTTGGCAAATCCTTAAAAGTAGCTAAACGACAAAACCCCCAAAGCGTAATCCTCCCTTTCCTTTCGTGCCCGACCCGTTTCCTTCCTCCCCCATTCTAGGGTTTCGCTCCGGCGAACGCCATGAGGCCGTGGGAGCGAGAGGAACCCTCTCCGCCGCCGGATTCGCCGCAGTGGAAGGCCAAGGCAAGCCTCAGCAGCCTGGTCATTCGCGCGCCGCCAAAGGAGGACCACGAGGAGGACGCCGGGAATAAGGAGAATCCCGAGTCCCCGGTTCGATCTCGGCGGGGTTCTCGACCTCGCCGGTTCCCGGATTCCTCAGGTGAATTTAGAATTTTGAGTTGGTGTTGCGAAAGATTTCATCTTTTAGTGTTCAGCTTCAAGTCTTTCGTGGAAGTTCTTTTTTTGGTTCTTTTACTTATAAGCATAGCTTAGAAACTTAGCGAATGTGCGTTTAGGAATTAGCATACCGCAGGAGTTATGTTTAACTATTAGGCGATATGCGTAATACGGACATGAGTTTTTGTTCTATCAATACTTTGACTGGAAATAACGCCATGTAGATGTTGATAATGTATTTTGTTAAGGGTTTTTCTTGCAAGCTCTGTAAATAATTGAAATGAAGAAACATTTGCTAATAAGTAACAAGATATAGCCCATGTTTTGTTTTAGCGTGAAATCTTATTAGCTATCATGTTTAGTTTCTGTAATATGTATCAGGACCAGCTAATAAGTAATAAGATATTTGAGTTTTCTTTTTTGTGCCGATTACTCCTGCTAGCTATTGTTTGTGCTTAGTAATTAGTTGTATGAAACCACCTTTGTTATACATGTGTTTACTTACAATGATTTGCATGGCTTTGGGCCTCTGACTCAAGTTCCCTGATTATCTTGTGTCTAATTTTTATGGCTTTTCGTATGTGCTGACCTTCATGTTTAGTGTGACAAGTGAACAGTTCAAGACATGCTGAGCATGAATTGAGCATAAATTCATTCAGTGTCACATCTAAGCAGCTTCCTTGTTTCAAGCTGCAGAGTATCATCTTACTTTCGGTTTTGAAGCAGGAAATTATGGATCAGAAACTAGAAATAAAATAACTCTGGGATGTTTGAATCATCATTTTGGTGTGTGCTTAAGCCCGAAGTCTTGTTTCAGTATTGTACCATAGACGCTCAAGTGCTCAACTTAAATGTCAGTTTCTTTTTAGAAGTTGCTGGTGTGTGCTGGGCCTTGTTACCTGTCCAATTCACATCAGGTGACACAGGGAGATTAACTGCACTGAAGAGGGTTGCTTGAGTATCATGTGTTCCAGATATTAACTCCTGGGTCATCTGCTTGTGGGGATATTAATGATTTAATCATAACATCACTTGCTGGCAATTTGTGGGCAAGTCTTCTGTTAGACAATTTGCTGATATGGGTAGTGTGCTTTGATCTTCAAGAACACACCTCTCTAGGGATTTGGTGCTAGAAATTGTATTTTCTCATTGTTGGGGTAATCAAATACATGTATGGGAATTAATAGTTAGAACAGATCAGATGATGAAGAAATAAATATATAGTGTAGGCATTGCTGGGACCTGACATGCTAAAGAATGAACTGGGCCCTGATATTTTCTTCTTTCTCCGGAAATGAGAAGGTTGATGCACTGATGTAATTCTAGGGAGTTTGTTGTTCTATGTGGGCCTTCATGAATAATAGCTTTGATTGCGTTCACATCTCTGCCATGTATTCAGGGGGAATATCTTTTGAGAATTTCCATTGATCAAATAACCTTTTCTAGGAATTAGGGTCTTGGGATGGCCTTATTGGTGTATGACAAATTTAGTAGTGTTTTTTATCCAATTGCTATGTTGCGGTGAGGTTCGTCTTCACTTTGTGAATGCTTCTCGAAGTTGTCCATATTGACAGTTTTACAGAGAGCGGATGGAAAATTGTTCAGCGCTATACGCCTATATCTTATGTGTCAAATATATCACTGGAAGAAAATTTGTGGCTTCAAGTAACATCCATGAGATAAACCATTTTGTGGTAGACATTTGATTTCCATGAGATTGGGGGCATTGAGCTATTGAGGGTGCAAATGTTGGTATTTGATGTTAGTTACCGTCTGATAGTGGGAAGGCTTTGGTTGGGGAAACAAGTTTGCTTATTCATTCTTGGAAAAGAACTGAAAGGTCATACTTCTGGAGCCATTTCGTTTTCGTATGGTTAAAATTGTTGGTAAACTCTGCAAGGCTGCAAGCTGTTTGATAATGGTGATATTGTTGGTAGCTGCTGGTGCTGTGCATGTGGATTTGCATATATTACAATATGTAATACACAACTTAAATGATGAGTTTATTGTTGCTTCCAAATTTTAATTTATCTACGTTGTAAATAGATATAGTGGTTAGTTTCTTTTGAAAATAACAGCACGTTCCAACTATGGCTGCTCTTGTAAACATCTATCCATGGCCACACATGCTCAAATGGAGTGAATGCCTCAAGTACAGGTAGTATTATACGAACCCTATTTTGTTTTTGGTTGCTAGTGAGCCATCCGGATCAATGTCAAATTGCACTTGTTTTTCCTTTTTTTGTTTCATTGCGATTGAAATCTATTTTATCATTTCAGGATGTGACATTTCTCCTGGTTCTCCACCATTTCACCGCCAAAGGACAGTGCGTCATCCACATTACACGGTGCATGATCACTTTGAAGGACCACGATATAATCGCCAAAGACACAGAGATCTGAGGAATGGTGCTAGAACTCGAGATTGCTCACCCCTATATGGACGTGGAAATATTTTAAGAGATATATCTCCACCTTACGGACATGGGGTGGTTGGAAGAAGCTCTAGAGACATATCTCCTGCTTATGGTCGTGGAAGAGGTGGAATAGGTTTTAGGGACATTTCACCACCATATGGGGGTGGAATGGGCTGCAGAGATGCTTTTCTCCCCAATGGTCGGGAAAGGGGTGAAATGGTTTTCAGAGATACCTTTCCCCCATATGGGCATGGACAGGTTGGTTTTGTTAGGAGAGATATTTCACCTCCATATGGGTCTGCAAGGAGTTTCAGAAATATTTCACCTTCATTTGGGCGTGGAAGAAGTTTCAGAAAATTTTCACCACCGTATTTTAGGCATGGTAGGTCTGGAGGTAAGTTTCGTGATTGTTCACCTGCTCAAGGTCGTGGAGTGGGGCAATATCAAGAACCTGCTTATAGTCTTGGAAATGGTAGGGGAAGATATCGGGATCTTTCACCCACCTATATTCATGAAATAGATAGAACTTTTCAAGATGTTTCGCCTATTTATGAACGAGGGCGTGGTGGCCGAAAATTCTTTGATACTTCACTTCCATTTGAGCGAGTAAAGAGTCCTAGAAGATATCATGATCCCTCACCTCATATTAGTCAGGGTAATGGAGGAAGATACCAGGATCGTTTGCCCCAGTATGGGCATGAACGAGAAGAAAGATCAACAAGAGAAGATAAACGTGACCTTTTGCCTGACCCTTTGTCTTTCAGAGATGAACCTGGTACCCGCAATAATCCAAATATAGCACCAAGAGCAGGGGACTGGATTTGCAGCAATTCCCTGTAAGTCTCCCGTTTATGAATTATTTCCATATTTATGTCAGCTTTCAAAAACGTCTCTAATCTGGTTTTGTTTGTCAGACAAACTGCTTCTATGCTCTGATTGTCATGTACTTGACTGGATCTTTATTCATTTTGACCTTGGAATGTAGGTGTGGCAACCTAAATTTTGCAAGGCGAGAGTATTGTAATAGCTGCAATAAATTTCGTTATGAACCAGGAGATGTGAAGTTGAATGGTGGTCATTCTCTGGGACAATCTCTAGATGCCCCCGTCCCTCCTCTAGATCTTGGTCCATGCAGGGATACAACTGGTTTTGGATCTCCACGTCGTGGTTGGCCTAGAGATGAACCTAGAGACACTCCCCCTAGGCGTGGTGGAAGGCTGATACGTTCCCCCATTCAAACAGGCAGAGCGGACTATAATGGAAAAATTATCAAGGAGCGTAGACGTGCTGAGCCTGATCTTGGTCGTGAAACAAGAGAACCATGGAACCTAGGTAAAAGGGTGAGAACTCGATCGCCAATAGCAGAAACGCCGAAGGATTATCGCCGGAATTCTCACATGGGCCGTGGGAAAGATGATATGCCTGTCCTTGGCAGGGAAGAAACGCTGAGACATGCTTAGCTTGGCTGAGATGAACACAACTTGCCATTTGAGGGCATATAACTATTATTTCTATAATATCCTGTCAAATCTTCTAAATTTTGGCATGCCCCTTGGTGGTTATATACTGAGTTCCATACATTCACATATATTGTTGATCATGTATGTTTTGTCTCAAGCAGATGTTTAGCTGCAATGTGCTGGTGGTTATGTACTTGTTTTTGTATGTGCTTTTGCAGCCGTCACAATGGGTTGTCTTGGGGCTGGATTAAGAAAATTAGTGCCATTTTGCAATGGAAGTTCCGATGATTCGTTAAGAAGTTAACATGTATAGTGCCTTGCGCCAAATTCGCATACAAAGATATACATTGAACACGCCTTTTATTGTAATACTAATACTAATATCCCATATTTTCCTCTCATTGTTGCTTCTGAAGAAGCCCTTGTGAAAGTGAAAAATTGAAAGTCGAAATACATTCCACGCAGTCATCTTGTTGCAAATAATTATTAACACATGCAACGATCAATTACATGGCAACAATCCATTACGAGAGAGAAGTATAACCTCTCCAGTTTCCACGACGTCTTTAGATGCATTGTAGTTAAACGATAGCAAGCTTTCGAGTAAACACCTGAATCAATGACGATGCAATCCATAATTCGCCACCACCATGAACCGACGCGACCATTTGATTCACCAAACAGGAACACAAACCAATTAAGCCATGCTTAGCTCTGAAACACAGACTCCAGCATCGTACGCTTAACAAAACCTTCCTGTCATTCAGTTTTCTTCCATTTCACTTGAATATTTAACGAGAGTTGGTAAATTAAAAACTAAAACCAACCAACTCCTGGAATGATCCACCATTTAATTACGGACACATATATATTCCCAATTAACCCCCTCTTTAATTAATGACACAACTCATCCCCGCCAAAATCTCTCTTCGATGCGCCCGACTCGTTCACGCTCCACTCTCGACCTTCCAACTCCACTCCACTCCACCACAGCAAAACACAAATCACTCCAACACCAGTACACCACCACAACCAAAAAACAAAACATGTATCCTAGCGTGACGTCAGACGAGTTCTCCCCATCGAACACCACCGACGAGCGCTCCCCACCACCATACGTGGTGGAAAGCCCACACGTGGTCCACAACCGCAACAGCTCCGACGAGAACTACGACTACTACAACCGGAAGTACGGAGACTCGTTCGACGACAGCGTGGCGGAGAGCGGGTGCAGCTCGGGGACGTACTCGTCGGTGGAGGGGCCGTTGAGGGAGGACAGGAGGGCGTTCGTGGAGAATGACGGGTTTGGGTGGAGGGAGAGCGACGTGCTCGTCGGTGCTGAACTCGAGGTTGTTCTGGAGGACGACGAGGACGTCGTTATGGTTATGGACCGTGACTTCCGGTTTCAGGTTTTCTTCGTTGTTTCGGCTTTGGTTTTCGCCTTCTTTGTGCTTGCATGCTTCGTTGCGTGGGTTCGTCGAGAATCGTTACGTTCCAAATGTTGTAGTTCAGGTATATTTTTAAGTTTTATCATAGAGTAAAGAATAGTCTTAGAATTAAAATTTTCACTTTCACGTGGTTCTAATTAAGCTTACAGGAGAGAATAATACCATGTTTAGATACTATTACGTTGAAATGGATGCTGTTTTGACGTGGATATGTATATCATGACGTAGGATTTCCAAATGCAAGACATGTACAGTGGAACCGGAGTGGATCACACTGGTGTGTTCACTAGAACGTTGACCATAAACTGCACTTTGAATATTACTGTCTCCAATCCTGCTCCCAATTTCGGGTTTCACGTTTCCTCCGATAATATTCGTCTCGTCTTCCTTCAGGTTCCCATTGCAGAGGGCGAGGTTCGATTTACTTCTCTCTTCTTTTGTTTAAGTTGTTTCAAGTTTTGGTTTGTTTAAGGAGTGATTGGATCCATTTCCGAAGAATCTAACTTATGAAAATGAAATTGCACTAAAGAAGTTAATGTATTAGTTTTCACGTTCCATGGTTTATCTTGATTTTAGAGGTAAGAGGAAAGATGTTATCCTATGTTACATCTCTTGAAACAAGGGAATTAAGTTTCATAATATCATCTAAATCACACTAATGATGACTTTGAGATGTAATATTAAATAAATGAAATTCTTGTAACATGTCATTACCTCTGTTCGAACTTGTAGTCATCCTCTTCTGCCCGAAAAGTACGTATAAAATCGTTTTGTAGACATTAAATTACTTAGAAGATATTTTATTTTATTTTTAATATGTAAACAAATTTAATAAAAAAGATTTAACTACTGCAACCAATCACTCATCATAATTCTAACATCTTACCATGTCTTTGTTTGAAATGCAGTTAAAGATCTACCAGCCCAAGAAAAGCCACCGGACGTCCACAGTCAACTTGAGAGGTAACAAAATCCCTCTATATGGTGCAGGACCTAAATTCGACAAGATGGGCAATCGAGCTAGAATCCCATTGTCATTAAAGTTCACCGTAACGAGCAAAGCTTATATACTAGGCAAGTTGATCCAGACAACGCATCACAAACATATTTCTTGTAATATGATTGCTCACCTTGGCAAGAATGATCCCATCACTATGTCTCCCGATGTTTGCAATTATAGTTGATATACCAAAATAACAAGTAATTATCTTGTCCTAGACATATGATCGTCCTAGACATATGATCTTGGAGAGATATGTAGCTTCACAAATTTGTTGAGGGATTAATCAATACAAACATACGTTGTGATTCTTGTGATGTGCTTGTTTGGAAACTGGAAGATTGTTTCTTTGTTCAATTCTATACAAGTGCGTGCTGGGTTCAGTTGTCATTCTCAACCATGATTTGATCTCTGATGACCAGGGAACAAACTCTATTGAAGCAGGAGGCACTCTAAGCTGTAATTAGAACAAGGTAGAAAAAACTTTATAAAAAATTAATGTGCTCAGAAATAAACTTCATAGTGTCATCGAAGTTGTTTTCAGAATATACACATGAAGACCATATGGTTCCTAACACTGAGAACACCATGCAAGTATACAACTCCAACATATGAGCAGAATCATTTGGTATGCTAATTTGGGCTTTAGAATACAAAAACAAAGTAACCTAAGGTCCTAATCTTGAACGGTAACATTACAGTCAACTGAAAGGCTCTTGTAGCGCTTCATCAAGAGGAGAAATAAATCACATTCTCGGTTGGTTTCCGTCCTATGTTGACACAACTGAACTTGTAAAACTTTGAGCTTTTGGTTTTAAGTTGGGTGCCAGGGGAGACCAACTGAACTTGATAGGATTATGAAAGCACAGACTACTGAGAGCGAGAAAACAGAGACCCAGGTGTTCTCTGCATACATCTCCATGGCATCTGTGAAGGACAACTGATCCCCACTTTCTGCCCAGTTTCTAATTCGGTCCGAGTCAGCTGCGTACAAAGCTTTTCCCTGCAACAAGCATACCAATTCCAGAAATAAAAACTCTGAAGAAAAAACATGGAGTTTGATAAATATAACAGCAGCAACAAGCAAGCCTGTTAGTTTGGAAATTGGACATGTGCAAGAAAAGAATTTTTTTGAAGAAAAATCTGTTGGAAAGATGGCAGATTTCATAGGTTCAGTTTTTTCTTTCTTTTCAGAGCTCCTTAAAATAATTTAACAGAAAGGTTGATTCCCCATAGTCCAAACATGCTCTGCAAGGAGCAAACCAAGAGAAACTAATTGATGAACTTACACTTGATCATCAAACCATCGACTCGCCGAAGCCAAGCTGTCACCAGTGCAATCAAGATCCGAGGAGGGGTCAAGTAATTGACTGCCTTGCCCGTACCTTTAACGACTCTCATATTGGGAACCAGCATTCTTGCCACTGTCTCAGGGAGCTCGCAAATTATATTGAACATCTGCTTGTTTCTCAGAGTGGAACCACTGCAAGAAGCATTTAGATCACCATGTCAATTCAAGTTGCCATCACAATTGGGCTTAAGCTAAATAAATCAGAAATTCTTGCTAATTGGAGTGCTTCATCCATTTTACGCCACCTCAAAAGCAAATCCGTTAGAACCATTCCCGGTGATGTTGTACGTGAAGGGAATGTGTTCTAAAAGTTTTACTTTTAAATGTCAATTATTATGAATTGAATGAGAAATCATTTTGTTCCTTGTTTATGTTATTCGTCTTTTAGAAGTGTTAAGGAAGAGGCTCTTGGTCCTTAACCGTAGAGCTCTGAAAGATATTTGTTTGCATAAAACAAAAGATATTCGCAATCATGGTAATTAACATGGGACATTAATTACCGAGTTAAGATTGTCGTGTTGGTCATAGATCATTGTAGCTCTACAAGTGAGTGACGACACGGGTATGCAAAAGAGGAAAATATTACTTTTGTATACTGAATAGACCTAATAAGTAAAATATTATAGAAATGTGTTTCTGTGTCATTAATATTTTACTGTGTCTTTGGTCCTTTGATATGAGACTTATATCCGATCGCTTAAGGAATTCTTAATTAGACTAGTGTCTTGAGCTATCGATGAGTGTAGTGTAAAGGCATTAGTTGGTTAAGTACAACTTTTGTTGGAGAAGATAGTTAGTCAAAAGACTATCATTGCCCATCTTAATTGAGTGATGATATTAGTGGGCCCCTTAATAAAGCAAAGTTATAATGTGCACAATGTGATTTGAGTTAAGTCACATATTTATAACTAGCTTAAAGAGATCAAGAAATGAATACTAAGACAAAGATGACACAATACTACTTTGTGTGTATTCTTAATATCATGAGGCAAGGGACGGACACAAGTGGTGCACTCCATCACTAAGTGGATCGGGTTTTGGTTCGAGTGGAATTAAGACATCTAACTAATTGGGAGCTATAATGTGTAGCTAGATACCGCTTATAGCTTGTGATATTAAGCTCTTAATATCACTGCCAACTTAGTTTAGATCCTCCCATAGGTCACGCCACAAAACTGGGAAACAAGAAATGAGGATTTTGAGTTCATAAGATGTGTCGGGTTTCATGTAGAAAATATGACACATTGGGTGAACAAGCAAAAACAAAATTATGTTGTGATTAATAACATAATTAGAATCTAAATTAAATTCATATGTGATGTAAATATTATGGGGTGTAATGATTGATCATTACATAGGATAATATGTTACATAAGTTGTGAATTTACTACTAATCTCGAAATGTCAAATTTTGTAGGGGTTAAACCGAAATTTGACAAGTCTGCAAGACTGTGCAAACGGTCGACCGGTTAATGGATAACGGTCGACCGGACATGTCTCGACCGATAACAGGGAATTTTCGTCTGTTCGGAACGGTCGACCGAACATCGCGATGAAATATTCTACGATAAGAACGGTCGACCGAATCTCGCACGGTCGACCGAAATTGGGTTCGAGCGGTCGACCGGACCTTCGTAACGGTCGACCGGTCCAGACGGTTTTATGCAGAATTAATTTAAGAATTAATTAGATTATGCATGGAATTGGTCTATAATTGATTTAATTCGTGGCTAATATTATTTATTAATAAATGATGGATGGTTAGATGGAATTTTGCATGGGATCATGGGCAAGAGGTTGCACATGAATATGTAATTTGGAGAGAACCTATAAATACAAGGTTATCTCATTACCTCCTAATTTCATTCATTATTTTTCTTATGCAAAATCTCTCTCCATAATTCTCCACGAAAATTTCTTAATTCTTAAGTTTAGTTTTAGTTCTTCAGAGGTCATCTTCTAAAGGGAACTAAAGAGGGGTTAGTAATTGGATTCTAAACCCTATCGGAGATTGAGAGACTAGCTTCCCTCTCTCCGATCTTGTTTAGAGTTTGGTGAATACTCGGAGGCATCCGGCGCAGCGAGGAGCATCCCAACCGTCTCCGAATCTTCGAGAAGTTTTAGAGAACTTATAGGTATGAATTTCGGAGCTTCTTCATGTTTGTTTTAATAGAGTTTTTGAAACTAGTTTGTTAAAACAAACCGATGCATGCAATAAATTCTAGAAAATTGAAAATTAATCCTTATTATACATGAAAATTCGAAAAATATATATGTATAATTAAACATGAAATCCAACAGTATGAACTCCAACATTGGACCTCTTGAACTCCTTTAAAAGTGACGCTTGAAGCTGCCTTAGGCCACACTTGTCGAACCATAGCTACGAAGCAAAATAAAGTAGATTCATGGTATGCATTCATCAATAGTTCCATCCACACTGACTATAAAATCTAAGTTGTTCAAACGAAAAGTATAATGATGACCAAGATATTGAGATTTCTATAGGATTAAGTGCATAAAAGGAGATGCTGAAAGATTCAGATTAACTCTTACACAGCAGTCAATGGGGTGCTAGATCCACCCGAACCAGCCCCATCCATGTTAAATATGTGCCTTCCTTAGCTCTGGGTTTTCATGATGCGCATTGCTTCTTTTGTGCAGATTAAAGATCCAACCAAGTTCGTGGAGACAATTTGCCCATTTGAGATACTCGTTAAGAAACATGACTCACTATAAAGACAACCCGAATGCTATAATCCCATCGTGAACCACAAACTGGTCAACAACATGAATAAAGATAGAAGAAATATAACGATATTTTACATAGCGAGGATTTTATAGTTGCAAAACAAAAGTTTCGATAAATATTGAGCTTCAGGTGGAAGCAGAGACTTGCTAACAGGCACAATTAAAATTACAACTTAGGATTTATTTTTCATTGCATTACATATAATAAAATCCTCATCTTTCTATATGACAATTAAGTAAAATAAAATAAATGAAATTAAAACAAATTCTAAGTTGGACTCTGAAACAAAAGATGATCAACATAATTTGTTGATTTGATATGCAAGAACCTTGTGAATATGATATCGACCTAAAAATTCTCAAAATGATACTTCTGCAACTCCAGAAAATCTAAGAATCTAGAAAAACCAAGTCAAAATTCTTAAACCTCTTTTCTTAGAAACAACGAAATATATCAAAAAAATTGTCATCTCTGATATAAAACAAAGGGGGAAAACATGCATTTAAAACAGGACAAATACACTTCAATGAAAAAAACCAACCTGTCCAATTTCTTCATCTGTGAACTGAAGCAAAGGTCTAAAACCTTTATTCATGCCAGCGTTGTTTATCTGTAAAAGTTAGTAACAAGCTCAGTAACACATATAAGAGTGCCCAAATGAACAAAGAGTGTTTACAACAGTCACAGAAGATAAATAAACTCTTTGAAATTCTTAGGTTATAGGCAATAGTAATTATTGTAGGATTTCATGTTTAATTATACATATATATTTTCGAAATTTTTATGCATAATAAGGATCATCTTCAATTTTCTACGATTTATTTCATGCATATAACGATTTGTTTCGATAACTAGTTTTAAAACTTATCAAAACAAATATGAGTCCACGAATTCATACCTAGAAATTCTCTAAAATCTCTAGAAGATCTGGAGACAATGTTGATGCTTGTTGCTGCGCCGGATTCCCCCGAGTGTTCACCAAACTCTAAACGAGATTGGAGAGAGAAGAGCTAGCCTCTCGATCTCCAATAGAGTTTAGAATCCAACTACTAACCCCCTTTAGTTTTCTTGAGAAGATCTCCTCTTGAAACTAAATCTAAACTTAAGAATTTGTGGAAATTTCGTGGAGAATTAAGGAGAGAGATTTTGCATGAAAAGCAATATTAATTAAGATGTAGAAAGGCAATGAGATAACCTCTAGTTATAGGTTCTCTCCAAATTACCTATTCATGTGCAACCTCTTGTCCATTATTTCATGCAAAATTCCATCTAACCATCCATTATTTATTAATAAATAATATTAGCCACGAATTAAATCAATTATGGACCAATTCCATGCATGATCTAATTAATTCTTAAATTAATTCTGCATTAACCGTCTGGACCGGTCGACCGTTTTGGAGGTTTGGTCGACCGCTCGAACCAGTTTCGGTCGACCGTTCAATAGCTCGGTCGACCGTTCGTAACAGGAACTATTCCATCGCAATGTTCGGTCGACCGACCGATCACTTTCGGTCGTCCGTTCGAACAGATGAAAAATTCCCTGTTATCGGTCGAGACACGTCCGGTCGACCGTTTGAGCACTGTTTTGCAGACAAGTCTACAAAATTTGACATTTCGGGATTAGTAGTAAATTCACAACTTATGTAACATATTATCCTATGTAATGATCAATCATTACACCCCCATAATATTTACATCACATATGAATTTGATTTAGATTCTAATTATGTTATTAATCACAACATAATTTTGATTTTGCTTGTTCACCCCATGTGTCATATTTTCTACATGAAACCCGACACATCTTATGAACTCAAAATCCCAATTTCTTGTTTCCCAGTTTTGTGGCGTGACCTATGGGAGGATCTAAACTAAGTTGGCAGTGATATTAAGAGCTTAATATCACAAGACACTAGTCTAATTAAGAATATGTGACTTAACTCAAATCACATTGTGCACATTATAACTTTGCTTTATCAAGGGACTCACTAATATCATCACTCAATTTAGAGGGGCAATGATAATCTTTTGACTAACTATCTTCTCCAACGAAAGTTGTACTTAACCAACTAATGCCTTTACACTACACTCATCGATAGCTTAAGACACTAGTCTAATTAAGAACTCCTTAAGCGATCGGATATAAGTATCATATCAAAGGACCAAGGACACAGTAAAATATTAATGACACAGAAACACATTCCTATAATATTTTACTTGTTAGGTCAATTCGGTATACAAAAGTACTATTTTCATCTTTTGTGTACCCGTGTTGTCACTCACTTGTAGAGCTACAATGATCTATTACCAACACGACAATCTTTACTCGGTAATTAATGTCACATGTTTAATTACCACGATTACGAATATCTTTTGTTTTATGCAAACCAATATCTTTTAGAGCTCTACGGCTAAGGACCAAGAGCCTCTTCCTTAACACTTCTAAAACACGAATAACATAAACAAGGAACAAAATGATTTCTCATTCAATTCATAATAATTGGCATTTAAAAGCAAAACTTTTAGAACACATTTCCTTCAATTATTGCATACTAACTTGTAGTACTTTCAAACTTGCAACAGATCTATAACATCGAACTTGAAAGTTGGAACAAAATATGTGTTTAAACTGAAAAAAATGTGAATCCCATATAAAATTAATACTCCAGTTTATCTTCTACAACATACTCCAAACAGAACTACAATTAAATCAGCCAAACATTAAAGTTTAAGAAACAATAGAGCATGGAGTTATACAGATGATGGTAACAGGTTACATATGCCGATAAATTGCCGATGTAAAAAAATAAGCCAGGAAAGTGGATAAAAGTTACCCATATATCTATCGAACCAAGTTCATTTGAAACGAAGTTGGCTAACTTCCCCACTTCATCAGGTTTGCAGACATCACAAGCGGTACCAACAACTTTAGCATGCGAAGTATTCTTTTCAGATTTGGGACCTTTTTTTGCGATGCCCTCATCAAGGTTTTGTTCAAGCTCCTCCACGGTGGCAGATACAGATTCAGGACTGCCACACACAAAAATAAAATAAAAATGGAACATTGGTTAGGATAGTGTTCTGAAAACAAAAGTAAAGGCAAATTTAAAAATGATAAAGAATATGTTTGCAACAAAGGGAAATCTGCACCTGCGTGAGGCAATAACAACACGATCTCCAGAGAAAACAAACTCTCTCGCTAGTGTTTTCCCCAAGCCTCTTGTACTGTTGGAAGAAACTATTAAAAATCAATGTTTTCTCAAACGACCTTGTAATCTCCAAACAAGGAGCTAGATTTCTTTTTCCAAATTGGTATGTTAAGAGGGCCTTTTAATTAGATTATACACTTCAAAAAGGTTATCAAATGTTTCTCTGACATTATTTGTCTCCTTTAAGTATTTATCTCAGCTTCATACTCTTATCAGCTTTTTTTCAAGAATCAACGATAAAACTCTTACCTTCCTGTAATCACAACATTGCGGGGGGCAGCTCTACTATGTTCTTCCAAAACCATATTGGCTCCAATCATGGTCCCAATGACGATCCCGCCAAGCCAGCTATACCATATAAATTCATTCAGTAGCTCATTCCCACCTTCATGATCGAACAAAAACATACACAAATAAGTGAATTTGTATGAAGATTCACCACATCACAGACCTTCAAGGAACAACACCAGACAAACCAAACATGTCACCCGCAAACCTGAAAATTGAAACCCCATCGCAAGTATAACGCCAGTGCTCATCATCATGACTAGGTATCTCCCCAAATGCATAGCAGCCTGAGCAAAATACAACAAACAACATTACACCTCAAATCAACTCCCATACTAAAATCTTTGTCAAAGTTGAGAATCAATCTTTTATTCGGAATTAAAGAACATTACATTAAGTTATTAGATGAGTCATTCCAGCGTCCAGTCAACATCAATTGATTCTGTAATGGAAGTTCACACTTTATATTATATGAAATGTCCCAGAGGCCATCACAATACATTCAGTCATCTTTGAATTACACATGGTGGACTCAAAAGAGAGCATATACGTTTAAGAGAAAGTGTTCAAAATAGTTTTATAGATCTTCAATTAGTAACCGCATTCAAGTCACAATCCTAACAAGTTATATAGATCTTAAACCAATCAACTTGACATCATCTTATCTGGGAATGTAAGTTCACACTGCAATACAGTATCAAAGTCCAACGGTCAAGACATGCACATCCACCTATCCTTGAATAACAAATGCTGGACGAAGAGATATCACAAGTGAATGGAAACGCTAAAGTGGCCGCATGATGCAAAATTTTAAGGACGATTGTCATGAGTTATAAGATCCTAAATCACTCCGCTTTTCAGTAATGGGATTTGACATGGAAATTCGTACCATAAGTTTTTTACAAGCACCAAAAAAGAAAAAAAAAAACCAAAACGCACCGCGAAGAAGAACGACTAGACTTTCTCGACGGCTTTCTTGTACTCCCCAGCCGCGACCCGAAACCCTCCGTCACGACCGACTTCAACGAGAGCAAACCCTACCTCCGCACCACCGGCTCATCGCCGTTCTCCGATCTGAAGGCCCCGCAGATCTGGGCCGTCCGTTTGGGCCGGAGCAGGGGAACCCCACCAACAAGAACGGAGTAGGTGGGGAAGTGGACCGCCGCCATGGGAATCGAGGGTGAGGAGTTCCTTCTAGGATTGTGTTTATTGGTTTGGGGAAGAAGGATAAGAAGCAAAAATATCGAGGAGAAATAGTGTGAAGACCACACGTTTGGGAAATCTGATCCGAGTAGTGTTGTTCTGGACATGTTCCGGTGTTTTCCACGTCGGTAAAAGTGTCGCTTTTGGTGCCTTTTCCACGCGAGTGTGGCCGTCGGGGTGATTACGTGGAGTCCGATCTTTTCGTCCTTGGATTATATTAGATATTTTTGGTCTTTGGATTAGATATTTTTGTTCTTAGATTTTCTCGGTCCGTTTGGGATACCATGCTTGGTACAAAATCTAATAAGTACGAAATCTTCTCCAAGGGAATCCTTTATTTTAACTACTCTGGAACTGTAATCACTAATCACATTTCGTTTTTTAAAATATATCTTAGATAATTTCTGGTCTTTGTTATCATATAGTTCGAATGAAATTGTTGCGATGATTTCTGGTCTTTGTTATCCCAAGACTTCGGATCTTCCAACTAGTTGATCTCAGTTAGGTACCAAAAATCTTTAAACAATCATTTTAGTTTTAAGATTGTTCACTTAATGTGACGTTAAAATGTTAATTTTGTTTTTTCACCAACGACACACTCTAGACTTTCACGTTTGGTCAGAATTAAGTTTTTTTGTCTTTTTCTTCTTCAATTCGAAATTAATAGTAACTTAAATCATTTTTCTCACACTGCACTCTTTTCAAGTGATACGTGACATGGGGGAAATGAGATGGTTGTAATTGGGCTCAATATCCAACTCGTTGTTAGTACGTATCTCTATTATGTAGTAATTAGATTAGTATACGGCTTGGATCAGAGGAAGTCGAATCTTTAATGGATCATAGCTAAATGATATTAATTAAGAAGATGGTATAACCGTAACATCATACAACGAGATCCCGCTCCACATTCCAAAGAAATGATTCGTGCATTTTGGGATTTAGAGAGAGTTTTTTTTTTTTTTTGAAAGAAGATTTAGAGAGAGATATGTTGCCAACTAAATGGGCCTATTCCTTTCGACCCAATAGAGAGGTAAAATCAAAAACCGAGAAAAAAAGGCTTTTTTATAAAAAAAAATAGAAAAAATGCTATTAACTTAGGTCATGTTATAGCTTTTAGTCCATAGATGCAACTTGGGTTCATTTCTTGCCTACTCCAAAATCTTGTTTTTACAGGTTTGCAAGCTTTAACCAGCAGCCAAACATAAAGAAGTCAGAATTTTCAAATTTCAAAAAAACTAATATTAAACAAACATAACTACGATTCCCCCCTTCAAGTTCAACCCGAACAACTTAGACCACCCACTATTTCTATTGGGGGGTGGGGCTGGAGACACATTCGTTTGTTATTTTATTTTATTTTTATTGTTAAAATCATTTAATACATGTTTTTAAAATCTTTTCTTATTTTTTTTAAAAATATGTTTTTGATTTTTTAATTTTTTATAGGTTTATCGTGGATCAACCTCTAAACAGTTCTGATCATGTGTTTCAAGTTCATTAGTCAATTTTTTTTGGGATAATTAATTTTCTAATTGTTTTAATAAATATAAAGTAAATAATACGAAAATTAAAAAAATATTTATTTACTAGAAATTGTAAAGATAAATTATTTTGTAGTTTGTGAATTATTGTGAAAGAATAAAAAATAAGGTAAAACGAAATGATGAGGAGGAAATAAAGTGTTGAAAAATAGAGGAGGGTAGCGGATTTTTTTTGAAAATAGGTGGATGATAGTGTTTGCTCTTGCTATTAACAACCTATTAACAACTAGAGTAATAATCTCCACCAAAACCCGTCTTCAATTTTTAGTGGTGACATCAAATGCAGGTTATGTTTAGAAGTTCAAAAGAATTTCTCCAAGATTTTTAAGTCCCACCTACTTCTTTGAATTGGATTTTTTATTTCACACGAGAAGGAAAATCTACACCTATAGATGTTACCTCTAATATGTTCCAAACAAAAAAAAAATCCAAGCATTGCGCTTAAGGGTAATATTGACACGAAGCAACTTGAGGGAAGTCTAAAACTTAACCTTTATGATTTTATATAATTTTAGAGTAATGGTTGGAGAAATCACTTCTAGTATTAACTTTTGAAATTCCACCAGGAACTTCAATTTCTGAAAATTTGAAGTTCTCCTAGCTACCAGTAACTCAAAAGTTATTGTGCAAGTTTAGTTTCTCACTACTTGGAAGTTTTCCAATATAAATTCAACAAAATAATTAACTTCCTTTGATAATTCATTTGCCCTAATATGATGGACTAGCAACGTAATATCCAAATGTTTTCTTATAAGAAGGTAATATCCAAATGTTGACAAAATAAGCATGATATATATATATATATATATGTATATATATATGTATATATATATATATATGTATACATAGATATGTATATACATACATATGTATATACATACATATGTATATACATACATATGTATAGAGAGAGAGAGAGAGAAAGGAATTTTCTAGTGAGCTCAGAGTTTAATTTTTCTAAATTAAACCCTACAATATTCACCACTCATTTCAAATTGTAAGGTAGATTAAGAAAAAAATGGTTATGCTAATGAATGATGAAATTAACTGTAAATAAGATCCAATGGTGAGATTGTAGGGGGCTTAAACTAAATTTGATGAGTCCTGGGTCACTAGAGTTTGACCATATATATAAATATATATATAGTTTTTTAATTCCTTTTTACTCTAGTTGAGGTAATTTAGTTTTTTAATTTCTTTGTACTCTAGTTAAGGTAATTTAGTTTTTTAATTTCTTTGTACAATTGATTATTTGATTTGATGGATTTCATTTTTTTAAATGTATCATTTCTCCAAAAAAAGTAAGATAGGTATAAGTAATTTATCATTGATTGATTTACTTATTTACATGGTAGCTATTGATTGATTATGTTGTCTAGTTCAACCATAATTGTACGAGTATCCAAATAATTCATTTGAATTTCCTTCCAGGAAATTTCCCGACATTTTTTGAGTTTTTCGCTCTCTCCCCCTAATGCTGGGAAATGTGTCATCAAATATACAATCAGCGAACCACGCAGTAAACAAGTCATCCGTCAGGGGTTCTAAGTTCTTAATTATAGTTGGAGATTCAAATACCACGTAAATGCCCAACCTTCTTTGAGGTCCCATTTTTGAACGTTGTGGAGGTGGTATAGGAACATATATAGCACAACCAAAAATACGCAGATGGAAAAGATCATGTTCAAAACCTTGTACAAGTTGAATTTGGGAGTATTCATGATATGTAGTTGGTCAAATTCGGACTAGAGATGCAGCGTACAAAATTACGTGTCCCCACAAACTAAATGGTAACTTTGCATTCAACAATAAAGGTCTAACAATCATTTGCAGACGTTTAATTAATGATTCAGCCAAACCATTTTGTGTATGCGTATGTGGCACCATATGTTCCATGTCTACCCCAATGGTCATGCAATAGTCATCAAAGGTTTTAGAACTAAATTCACTAGTAATATCTAACTTAATTTTCTGGATCAGATAGTCTGAGAATTATGCTCTTAATTTGATCAATTGAGCAAGTAATTTTGAGAATGCTAAGATTACGTGTAGACAACAAGTTAATGTATGCCCATCGCGTTAAAACATCAATCAAGACCATAAAGTGCCTGAACGGTCCACATGCAGGATGAATTGGTCCACAAATGTTCCATTGGATCCTAGGCAAAAATGCAGAAATCCAGGCCACCTCAAAATTCGTTCAAAATGAATGGATGAGATTTACAAAATTCGTCCTCTCAAACTACCTTAAATAATCCAGGAATCTATTCTTGTACCACTACGACACGCCTTCCGATAATTCAAACGAACTCAAACCAGACCTCCAAACCACACCCGACTGAAGCAAGTCAAATCTTGTCAACCACCTTGTTCGTCCTCATCCTCCAGATTCCAGAACCAGAAGAGAAAGAATTAAAGAAAGGTACGATTGGTCATGGGTGGTCTTGCTAACGACAACAGGGCCACGACAAAAGGAGACATCGTAGCCTGTGCGAATTTTGCATGAGACGAAGACGTTTCCACCCAACACATTGTTCCCTTCTTCATTTCAAAACACCCTCCAAATTACTTACGTGCGTTCTATATCCGTAGAAGGTCTTTGTTTTGGAAGTGTGTGTTTTTGTTTTTGTTTTTTGATGGGATGATTATTGAAGAAGGTATGCAATGGCGTTTCTAGTTGGTTTTGGTGTTTGTTGAATTTACTTGTACCAAGTATATACTTTCCATCACACTGGTTCGATTACATTCCACTAACAAATATGTAACATATCTTAATAATTCTGTATCACTTATCAATTGAAAAAAAAATTGATCGGTAAATAAAATAGTCAAGGTAGTGTTTTTTTATGACCTAAAATTCCTCAACACCCACCCACATTTTGATATATTTGGGCAACAATCACGCAACTTAACTTAATAATTAAAAGTAATTCTGTTGTTTACAACAAAAAAGAGCAAGATAAGCCGAATAACTAGGGGGTGTTTTTTCTATAACCAAGAATTCCACGTTACACACCCCTACTTTAGGATATGTGAGTTGTAGACTTGTAGTTCTAAATTGAAGATAACCTATATCATTTTCACCAAAACACTTGATGGAGTTTGAACCGAGGAACTAAGGATTCAATACTCCATCCCCTATCAGGAAATACACAAGGGGTTAATCAGGACTTGAGGATAGTTTTAGAAATTTTAGTCAGAGGTATTAAAATATAAATAAATCAAAATACAAGAGGTCAGTATCCAATATTATAAAATGTCTTTTCCCGTTAATAGGCATCATCTTTGGTAAGTTTGTTTGCATTGGTGGAGTGACTTTGTTTTGGTTGTGCTCCATTAATGAATCCCGATAACGTATATTTGGTTGCATGCATGCATGCAAATATGTGTTCTCAGATCAATGTTGGACACCTAGCCTTCTGCTTTGTTTGGCAGCCATTTTTTTTTTGCCATCCAATGAATACGAGCTGTATTGTTGATTTGTTGGGCTTTGCATGGAAATGTGGGGATTCTCAAATTTCTGTTGGATTCGAATTTGCACTTAAAATATCACGAGTGGGATGTATAATGTAGGGATTTGTGTGGTATCTTAACAGCTGGGACCTCTTGAACCGCTCCACTACATGTATCTTGGCGTTGGATTCCAATTTTTTTACTGTTTCAAACCACAAGTCTACAGCCACAGTATGTTCTTTATGTTTAGATTTGTACTATATATACTGGTTTTGAAGTAGCTAAGATGAAATAAAATGTATTCAGGTATATAACTAAGCTACGACTAAAAAGGCTTTTGGAGAAGATAACAAGACCAAATCAATGGTCAACATTGCATATGATAGTTCCACAAACCTATTTTATTCAACAAATTTTCAATTGTATTGACCCTTCGGTTTATTATATTATTAACATAAAACCAAAAGGTACAATGATAGACACGTGATCGATTAGGAAAGTAAGGGCACTCACTCGGGTGCCTAAAAAACGGGGGCAGGAAATTAAACAAGGGGCGCACCCCAGAAGTGTGGGGCTGGGGACCCACGTGTCACCATCCCATTGGCTCCTTTTTTATGTTTTAAATCTTTTTTAAAATCTTTACTGATTGGTAGCTTGTCGAGGATCACTGCCGATAACAATAACAAATGTAATCATAACTTGAATGTAGATTAATTTGAAATTCATATCGAAAAAACAGTCAAAAAATAGGAAGAGAGAGGAAAAAGTGGGACGCGGACACGGACGCGGGCGTCACGGACGCGCCCTACGTGGCTTCAAAAAGTGGAGGAGTCAGCGTCTACTCGGATTGCCATGTCACGCTTTCCTTCCGAACGCGGCTTAAATTGTTTTCAAATTTTTTTGACGGTTTTCGAAGAAGGACGGTTCGTTTCCAGATTAGACAGCGGCAGACACCCTACGAACGACGGTTCGGATACCGAGGAAGATAACATATCCAGACCTAAAGGGAGATTCTCGCTTTCTTTCTTTCTTACCTGTGAACGTAGGAAGCGCACCTGTGAAGCTTTCCCGACTTTCTTTCCCTGTGAAGCGCACCTTCTAAACGATAATGGAATCTTCAACTCCGGCCGTCGATATCGAACACGTCCCAGAAGCGGTGGGTCTCTAATTTTTTCTTTCCCTGGGTCGTTATTTTTTCTTTCCCTGGGTCGTTTATTAAATTATTGGTTTTAGGGAATCACGTACTACTTCCGGGAATCACGATGCTCCTGGAAGGCCATCCGAAAGCAGTTTGACCGGGTGAATAAGGTGGAGAAGGAGGCTTTCCGTAGCACCCCATTCGGTCACTTCCTAAACCTTCCTAACATTACGACGGACAACGAAATAGTCAGTTGGTTCGTCGAGCACTACGATACGGAGGAGGTGAGGCTGAGAATAGGATCAGGGGTAGTTCCCCTTACACCGGAAGACATCGCCCTAATTTTGGGGTTACGTACGCATGGGAAGGCCGTGGTGATGGAACCATTGCGCGTCCAGAAGCGAGACGGGGTGAACCTTGACAACACCCAACTTTTAGTTCATCTCATGGCAAACAGTACCATGGGCGAGACGGAGGAGTACGTTCGTCTCCTGATTTCTTTCATCTTCAACAATTTTTTGTTCTATGATGGAACGCTGCGACCGAAGGAATGGTTCATGCACCCTATGAGGAACATCAAACGCCTAAGCAGCTACGCATGGGCAAGTGCAGTTCACAAAACCCTGGTTGGAGGCCTCGAGAAAGCAAGTTTAGAACTGCAGGAGAGGAAAAAGGCAGGGAATTTCATAATGAGGCAGGGGAACGTCGAAGGTTGTGTTGTCATACTACACGTAAGTTTTTGTTCCTGCTTCACACTTCCTCTCTTCCTCTTTTTTTGTTTTTGTTCTTTTCGGAAGACGATGTGTGTCTGTTCGGAATACGTTGTGAGTCTGTTCGGATTAAGTGGTGGGTCTGTTCGGATTAAATGGTGGGTCTGTTCGGGTTAAGTGGTGGGTCTGTTCGGATTAAGTGGTGGGTCTGTTCGGATTAAGTGGTGCGTCTGTTCGGATTAAGTTGGGTGTCTGTTCGGATTAAGTGGTGGGTCTGTTCGGATTAAGTGGTGAGTCTGTTCGGAATAAGTGTTGCGTCTGTTCGGATTAAGTTGGGTGTCTGTTCGGATTAAGTGGTGCGTCTGTTCGGATTAAGTTGGGTGTCTGTTCGGATTAAGTGGTGCGTCTGTTCGGGTGAGGTGGTGCGTCTGTTCGGATTAAGTGGTGGGTCTGTTCGGAATACGTTTTGAGTCTGTTCGGAATACGTTGTGGGTCTGTTCGGATTAAGTGGTGGGGCTGTTCGGAATATGTGGTGGGGTTGTTCGGATTAAGTGTTGGGTCTGTTCGGAATACATTGTGAGTCAGTTCGGAATACATTGTGAGTCTGTTCGAAATACATTGTGAGTCTGTTCGCATTAAGGGGTGGGTCTGTTCGGATTAAGTGGTGGGTCTGTTCGGAATAAGACGTGTGTCTGTTCGGAATAAGAAGTCCGTCTGTTCGGATTAAGTTGGGTGTCTGTTCGGTTTACGTTTAATGTATGTTCGGATTCAGTTGTCTTTCGAATATGAAGGTACGTTGGTATAGTAGTTCTCATTTTTTTCCTTTCCATTTGAAGGTGTGGCTTTGTGAGAAATTTAAATTGGGGGAGCCCAGAACTGGAGTTTTCCCACGGATGAAAAGATGGACGGAGATGTTTGGGAAACGATTAACCCTGAGGAAATGGGAGGAACGTGGAATTACCTTACATCGGATTTACGATGGCACGTTCGACCTGATGGGGGCTCCATCAATGAGTGAAAGGGAGCTGCAACTTATTGGTCCTGTTCGAAAGATCTCAACTTCAACCGTCAGTTTGCCAAGGCTCCAACTGGCAGACTGCAGCATTCCATGCGACCCGCTGCTCCAAGAATTGGAGCTGAGTGAGGTGAAGACAAAATGGCTGAGGGCCGAAGCTGCTCTTAAGAAGGCCACAGAACAGGTACACGACCTCAGGGAAGAACTGAGGATTTCCCAGGAAGAGTGTGGGAGGCTCAGGAAAGATATTATATATCTTCGAGGGACAGGGACAACTGGAGTCCCTGGTGGGGAGAACGAGCGAGAGCAAGAGGAGGAGAATAGGAAGAAGAGGGAGGCGGAGGAAGAAGAGAATAGGAAGAGGAAGGAGGATGAAGAAGAAGAAGAAAAAAAGAGGAAGGAGGAGGAAGAAGAAAAGAGGAGGGAGGAGGAGGAAGAAGAAAAGAGGAGGGAGGAGGAAGAAGAAGAGAAGAAGAGGAAGGAGGAGGAGGAACGAGAAAAGAAGAAGAGGAAAGAGGAGGAGGAACGAGAAAAGAGGAAGAGGGAGGAGGAGGAATGTGAGAGAAAAAGGGAGGAAAGGACAAAGGAAGAAGAGGAGAAGAAGAGGAAGGAGGAGGAGGAACGAGAAAAGAGGAAGAGGGAGGAGGAGGAATGTGAGAGAAAAAGGGAGGAGGAAAGGAAGAAGGAAGAAGAGGAGAAGAGGGAGGAGGAGAGGAAGATGGGAGAAAAGAGGAAAATAGTGGAGAAGGAGGAAGAGAAGAAGAGGGAAGAGAAGAAGAAGAAGGAGAAGGAAGAAGAAAGCAAGGCCCAGATAGCAAACTGGGTCGCGAAAAGAAAACGCTCGACGGCCACCGTTGAGCAGCAGCTGAAGGAAGGCGAACATCTGGCCAAGAAGAATAAGAAGGAAGAGCAAAAAAGAAAAGATAGAGCGGCTCAAAGGAGCCTGAAGAAAAAAAGGCCGGATGTTGACATGCCTGCATTGGGCACATTGTCAGTTGATGAGGTCAAAATGCTACTGAACCTGACCGAACCCAACAAGGACAATAGGGAGGTCATCTGGAGAGGCGATATGTGCAGTTTAAAACGCTCCGACCTGAAGGAGCTTATAACGCCTAGGATGGATATTAGCGATGAAACTATCGACGCTATGCTATCGGTGCTCGAAGAAAGACGCCACCCAGAAAAAGTTATATGCATATCCACATTCGAGTCGGGGCGAATTCTTGGAGGGCAAGGCAGAGAAGTTGATGATTTTATCCTCCCAAAAATCGTAGGTGCGTCTCCAACACAGACCGTGATCGCACAACCATGCTGGTCTTCAGGTCATTGGACACTGGTGGTTGTCTATGGCCCGTCCAAAGAGATTTTGGCATTCAACAGTCTCTCTAGGGAGCTAGGCGAAGGTGATGATCCGGAGCAGACTGTAGGCCTACATGAATGTGCAGCAGCGGATGCGGCTGTATACTGGAGGGATCTACTCAAGGTCGACTGGCCCCTGAGAATCCTGAGGAAAGAGAGCCAACAACAACCACCGGGGAGCAACGATTGCGGCGCCTTCGTTTTATACTGGATAAGGTGCCTAATGTTCAATCTTGACCCTACGAAGGAGAAGGACCCCAATACCATCCACTCTATCAGGGGTGAATTGGCGGTCATGTTACTTAGGGATCGTCGGTCGTGTGTGCAGGTCTAAACAGACAGAGATATTTTAAGTTTTGTTTATTTTTTGGTTTACATGTACAAAATGTTTACATATTCAGTTCACAAACTATTTACATGTAAAAATACAAACATTACCAATGTCATTCTTAAGCTAACTTTATTCCGAACAGACAGTCTTCTTATTCCGAACAGACCCACCACTTATTCCGAACAGACTCACAACTTAATCCGAACAGACGCAACACTTAATCCGAACAGACTCACAACTTAATCCGAACAAACGCAACATTTAATCCAAACAGGCTCACAACTTATTCCGAACAGACCCAACACAGAATCCGAACAGACGCAACACTTAATCCGAACAGACTCACAACTTAATCCGAACAACCGCAACATTTAATCCGAACAGGCTCACAAATTATTCCGAACACATTCTTCTTATTCCGAACAGACCCACCACTTATTCCGAACAGACCCAACACTTAATCCGAACATACTCACAACTTAATCCGAACAAACGCAACATTTAATCCAAACAGGCTCACAACTTATTCCGAACAGACAGTCTTCTTATTCCGAACAGACCCAACACTTAATCCGAACAGACGCAACACTTAATCCGAACAGACTCACAACTTAATCCGAACAACCGCAACATTTAATCCGAACAGGCTCACAACTTATTCAGAACACAGTGTTCTTATTCCGAACAGACCCACCACTTATTCCGAACAGACCCAACACTTAATCCGAACAGACGCAACACTTAATCCGAACAGACTCACAACTTAATCCGAACAAACGCAGCATTTAATCCAAACAAGCTCACAACTTATTCCGAACACAGTCTTCTTATTCCGAACAGACCCACCACTTATTCCGAACAGACCCAACACTTAATCCGAACAGACGCAACACTTAATCCGAACAGACTCACAACTTAATCCGAACAAACGCAACATTTAATCCGAACAAACGCAACATTTAATCGATCAGACACAAGTAAATCTGAACTGAACTTGTATAACAACCATTTACAGATCAAAACAGATCAACAATTACAAGTTTCTTGGTTTTACAAGAACGGGAAAAAACAAAAAAATGTAAATTAAGGAGGAAATTCCTCGTAATACAAACTCATGTCCCAATCGGAGAAATCAGGATCCGCGGGTTTTGGTGCTACTTCGTGAAGCGGCGAAGTAACATTCATCTTCCACTTTCCCTTCTCTTGTTGGGCGTGTTTTTTATGACTCTTTTTAATTATCTTCTCAGCTAAAGACACTCGACGTCTAGTCGGCGGTCTTCCTATACGTCTGACCTTTTTCCGGATTAAGGACCGATGTACCCGAAGACTCAGGTTCATCAGGTCGAACCAAGTTTTGTGTAGTGTGCATACGTGCCTTAAGCATTTCAATACACTTCACGGCCTCAATATACCTTTTGTGGGAGATAAAGGCTTCCTGTGCGATCCAAACGGCACGACCCATGATGTCGTCGTGACGACGTAGCGCATCCTTCGCCATTACACCATCGTCTGGGTACGTCTTATCTCGATAGCTCCTTCGAATATCCTTCCGCCATCGATTAAGGATGTAAGAGTCTGGAAGCAATGCATTAGGATTCAAGCGTGCAAGTACAACAAAAACGTGGCAGCATAGAAGCCCAACGTGCTGAAACATTCTGCAATCACATGTAAAATTCATGGATGTGTTTTGTACTAGGAAACGTTTCGACAGTAGCTGCTCACCAGCCAAAACACGTTCAGATACCTTGTACTGGAATGTTTCATTCGTATTGAACTCCTCCGTTATATCGCAGTATATCATCTTCCCAATTTGTAACTGCACTTTTTTGAAGACCCCTACGGTATACAACTCGCTCAACTGACTCTCGAATGGATAAATTGAAACCAACTGGGGTTTTTTATGAAGACAATCAAATTCTGATTGAGCTTCCTTCTCGTACTTGTGGCGGAGCGCAAGTTCGTATTGTTGAACAAACTGCTTAAGGGTGGTCTTCGAAGTAAGATACTTGTCGAAGAAGGCGTTCATACTCTCGCTCCTCTGAGTAGATGCCATTCCCGCGAAAAAAAATCACCAATAAATGCAGGGATCCACGACTCTCGGATTGCATAAATGGATTTGAGCCAGCTGTGGTTCTGCAGGTCAAAATCAAGAAGGAAACCCTGCCAATTACGATCAAATTCTGCTGGGGTTTTGGAATCATATACAATCAATTTCAGATCAAATAATATGTGATCCCGATACTGCGTCGGCAACTTCACGGGAGCTTTGTTCATTATGTGCCATATACAGAATCTGTGTCTTGAATCTGGGAAGACATTCCTTACAGCAGCAGTAATGGCACCACATTGATCTGTTATTATAGTTAGGGGGGGTATATCTGCATAAGGGACCCAATTCGAAAGGAGTGAGACATTATTCCGAACAGACAGACTTCTTAATCCAAACAGACAGTCTTCTTATTCCGAACAGACACAACACTTAATCCGAACAGTCAGGCCACTTATTCCGAACAGACACAACACTTAATCCGAACAGTCAGACTTCTTATTCCGAACAGACAGACTACTTATTCCGAACAGTCAGACTTCTTATTCCGAACAGACACAACACTTAATCCGAACAGTCAGACCACTTATTCCGAACAGACACAACACTTAATCCGAACAGTCAGACTTCTTATTCCGAACAGACACAACACTTAATCCGAACAGTCCGACTTCTTATTCCGAACAGACACAACACTTAATCCGAACAGAACCACCACTTATTCCGAACAGACCGAACACTTAATCAGAACAGACCCAACACTTAATCCGAACAGACCCACCACTTATTCCGAACAGACTCACAACTTATTCCGAACAGACTCACAACTTATTCCGAACAGACACAACACTTAATCCGAACAGTCAGACCACTTATTCCGAACAGACACAACACTTAATCCGAACAGTCAAACTTCTTATTCCGAACAGACACAACACTTAATCCGAACAATCCGACTTCTTATTCCGAACAAACACAACACTTAATCCGAACAGAGAGACTTCTTAATACGAACAGACAGACTTCTTATTCCGAACATACACTCTTCTTATTCCGAACAGACAGACTTTTTATTACGAATAGACAAACAAAAAAGAGGAAGATATGAAGAGGGAAGAAGGAAAAAAACTTACCGTTCATGCACGACAACCAGGTTTGGAACAACCATATGTAATTTTCAGTAGTCTCATAGGACAGCAAAGCGCAACCGAGCAAAACTGATTCGAAATAGTGATTGACTCCTACAAATGGGGCGAATGGCATGTCGTATTTGTTGGTAATGTAGGTTGTGTCGAAACATATTGCGTCTCCAAAGTATGAATATGCAGCTCTAGAACGACTGTCAGCCCAAAAAACGTTGCGTAGTCTTCCTTCGTCATCCATATCTATTACATAAAAAAACATGGAATCAATCTTCTGCATCCTAATGAAATAGTCCTGAAGAGCTTGTGCATCACCAGGTCCCATCTTCAAATTTCTGACTTGGTTTACAACATTCCTGCAAACAGGAACCAGTAAGACCAGGCGCAAAATGTTCAACTTCAATTATGTTAGACGGAAAGAACACAAACCTTAAATCCCTTTCGTTGAAAGTCAATTTGTCATAACCTCCAGCCTCGACCACAAGAGATTGCATGGTCTTAGCAGCCGATATCCCAGCTTCATCATTAACCGATATCCGTGCTACGACGGCCTCAGGGACGGTTCGTTTTTGCCTGAGAAATCGCATTTGCTCCGGGTCAAGCATGGGATGGTTATGGTTAAGATCCACAAAGTTAACGTTGTAACCCCTTGCTGTGTTTCCGGATACCCTTATCCGAGCAGTGCATTGTACTCTGCTGGATAACCTAGGCTTCAATTTTCCTTGCCCTTGGTCCGTTGGTGCGGTGCCCTCCTTGGAGCAAGTCAGCGTGGCCCGTATAACAACACCACGATCGTAATGAGATTGTCTTGTCTTAACGCCAAAACCACAAGAATCGGCATAGGCCACGTAAAATGCTTTGGCTTCTTCGAAAGAGGGGAAAAACATCCCCTCATGGGGAACGTTTGATGGCTGCTCCACTAGGGAAGGCACGGGAACGATTTCCATTTGGTACAGAGGAATGACCACAGAAGAGAAGGGAAGGAAAAGGAAGAGGCATCTTGAGATTGATAACAAGTCTTCTGTGCCGTGTAGGAGCGCCGAGCGCCAAAATGATGAAGGAAGAGAGTGATTTGAGTCGCATTAATGAGGGATGGAGGGAAGGATGGTGGAAATGATGAAGGTACGAAAATAGAGGAATAAAAAAACCAAAAACATTTCATATCACTTCGCGCCAACTAAGCAGCGTCTGCTGAGTGGACTGGCCACATCAGCGCGCGTCCCGGACGCGCGCGTCCACTAAACATTTTCCAAAAATCTTTACTGATTGGTAGCTTGTCGAGGATCACTGAGAATAACAAATGTAATCATAACTTGAATGTAGATTAATTTGAAATTCATATCGAAAAAACAGTGAAAAAATAGGAAAATGGTCAAATGAGAGAGAAATTGTGTTGGATGAGAGGGGAAAAAATGTTAGACCATCACTAACTATGACCTGGACGATCCGGTTATCAGCTCTCTCTCTTCAAAATCAGCTTTCTCTCTCTTCCATATCAATTTTCTATTTCCTCAACCCACTTTCTTCTCTTTCTTATACTATTCACATCTTAACCACAACCCAACACAACCTACCTCTCTCCTCCACATCATTTCGGGGTCCATCTTGGTAAAAAATTTAAAAAAATTTAAAAAATTTATAAAAAATCAAAACAATTATAAAACGAATTTTCAGAAAAAAAATTGTAAAAAAACTCAAACAAAAAAATTAAAAAAATCAAAACAAAAAAAAAATCAAAAAAATAATAATATTCAGCCCGGACGCGCCACGTGGCGCGTCCGGGTTGGATGACCCGGGCGTTGAAACGCCCGGGTCGACGACCCAGGCGAAGATGACATGCTGTGTTCTGCTGTTAAAATTTCATTAACCCGGTCGTGAATGACCGACCTCTCTCACGACCGTAAAAACTCCCGCGATAAGGCATGCTCCTAGAGGATGGAGAAAATGTCTGGTGATGTGGGTATTGTTGTATCAAGTTGTGGATATTTTGCCTGTTAATGTAGGTATTTTCTTGTTATAGTTTTAGTATTATCGTATACATAAACTACTCAATAATCAAAATCTTAAATACTTATAACATACAACAAAAACAGAATAATGCTTAAACAAAACATTGAAGAATCCCAAAATAAACATGAAAAATGTTCTAATAGAATTCTAATAAAAAAGTAACCAAAAGTACTCGTATCATTTCCCCATTGCATCAAAATATTTACTCATTTATGATATATTGTGAAGGTGGAAGAGGAGAGAAAAGTGTGTTGGATGATAGAGAAAAAAGTGTTTTTGTAATGTAGATTTTTCCGTATCAAGTTTTGGGTATTTTAGTCTTTTGATGAAAGTATTTTGTTGTTATAGTTTGGGTATTATCGTATACATAAACTACCTAATAACCAAAAGTCGTTTCATTTCGCTATTATATTAAAATATATACCTATTAATGGTATGTTGTTTTCTCGAAAGCAATGGACAAATTACCATGTGAGTTTTCGTAATTATCAAGTGAAAAATGTGTGAGAAAATGTGTTTGGAAGAAAGTAAGAAGAAGAATGTGACAGAAAATAGACGAAGAAATGAAAAAATTGTGATAAAAGAAGTAAAGGGTGTCGGGAGAGAAGAGGAAAAAGTTGGAGAAAATAGAAAAATACTAACCATATTAATATCATACTCATATTTTACCTAATACTAACCGTATTTTACTCAATACCATACCTATCCAAAAAAACTGACGTGGCTCCCGCGGAAGGGACTGTTTGGAAAACCAGCTTAGGCCTCCCGGGATCCATCCCTTAACTACACGTATTTGATTCTTTTGTAGGTGTTCCATTTTGCATGTGATCATCTTCTAGTGCGTACAGTTCCATATGACAGGAGAGGAGACAGGCCTTGATTTCTCCATTTGTCTACACCAATCTGGAAAAGGTCTTGCAGGCATGCATCTGCCAAAGATACCAGAAAATAGAAATGATATTCTCATTTCAGGTGGTAATTAGCTGAAGAACTAAACCTATATCACTTAATTGATGAGTTCACTATGACTACTCACTTTCGTATTATAATCAATAAAAAATTCACTCATTTCTGTATTACAATCAAAGTTTATCACTCACTTTGTATTATGATCAAAGGATAATCGAAGTATTGGAGAAGACATTTAATTCCTAGCTGCAGTTTGAAGTTTGAATTTTAGTAAAAAAATGAATGATGAAACAAATTCTTAAATTTAATTTGTTGACTATACCCACCTTCCAACATGATTGAGTCACTGACCACAATCATTATTTTTTCATTGCTAATTATAATACTAGAAGATAGGGTAAGTTGTAAGTCATTATAAACTCTGGATTCTGCTTAATATTTAGTGTTGATCCGAAGAAACACAATATTTTATACAAAAACGAAATACAATATTAAGATTTAATGAACATTTCCTTCCTAAACGGAGGTAGAGAATGTAAGGAATGGCGCAAGTCTATAAGCCCATAAAATGCCAAGTTTATTTCTATAATTAACATGTGTTAATTTGTAGGACAACTGTCTAAGTATTAACTGAACTAACTCAGCTTCTGATGCGACCACAAAGATCATTGATTTCAACCCATGTGGAATCACCAAGCCATGTGACTATGTGAGCAGTTATAACGACAATTACTCTCGGACGCTCGCTTACCATTGGACAAATAATTGCCATTTAATCCGAAATCTAAATCCGGCCAAATCCACATGGCTTCTGATCTTTTGCTACATTGTCGTCATTAGAAAAGTCATTCTAATGTAACCTAATTATCTTTGCTCACGTTTTTTATATATATAAGCATCATAGCTCACGTACTTCCATTGTGCAGAGGTTAATCCACAACTCAACCTATTAGTCGTGACACCTAATATATATTTATAAAGGCCCACAAGTACCACATTGAGAAGCAAATCGATTTTTTCAAACTCACTCAACTATATTAAATTACATCTCAATCCTTTACTTTAGAATCTTGCTTAATCATCTTTTATAACCCCTTAAATCAAGAAAAAACTAGAAAGCAAATATCAAAAGTATCTCCAAGTGATTGGGACGACGATAATGGTGTTGTTTTGATAGAGGATGACTCAAGCAATAACAATGTTGATGAGAAGGATATGAGTAGCTAACGTTGTTTAGTAAGATCACTTGACTTTAAAGGACCAAACTGTACTTTAAAGTAATTTCTACTATTTTCTCTTCCCTCCCTTAGTCCTGTCTAAAAATATCATTACGTTAGTCAGTTAGTGTCTTATTAGAATTGTTTTGACACTTTTCTTCAAAATTGTTCATTGGCGATAAATACATCCTACATTAACTTCTTCATTTTCTTTTTATTTTTAAATTTTCTATCCTTAATTATCTATGAGGAAACTACAACAAAGTACTTGTTGTTGGCACGAGAGTGGAGCATCATATACCAATTCTTGAAACCTAGAAGAAAGATATGTACATTAATACACCTATTGAAATTGAATAAAACTACCACAAACACAGTAAATATAGAGACCATTTCAAAATATAAGATAATATTGATATATAACAAAAATCCAATGGTACACATTCGTGTAGGTTGACTTGAAACCATTCAAATCTATCCAATGAGATCGAATTTAATTGAAATACAGAAGAATTTTTTTGTTGTTATTGAAGGAAATCAAATTAGACATTAATGTTAGACGTTAGACAATTAATCCACCGACCAAGCACCCATACGATATACAAGAAACATCACTTAAACAATCCAGAAGTTGGAAACCCATACGATCTACAAGCAACGTCACTTAATAGACTAAATCCAAAGGCATAGATGCAAAAACCACCGACAACAACAATAAACTTATAATCCAATCAACAGATCATCATTACCAACTCAAACCTCCATCATAATTACACTCATCATCACCACACTCAAAAGTCCTACCTCACTCCATTTCTCCATCTATAAACGAAACCCAACCTCCCTTCACCTCCAATTAATTTCAAACCCACCACACACACCTGGACACCACCATGTCAAAGCCAAAACCATCCCTCAAAACCCTCCTCTCCTCCTTCTTCCGCTCCCCATGCAACAACCTCTCCCCTACCCACCAACCCACCTTCCTCCCCAACCCGTCCAAACCCAAACCCAACAAAACCAAACCAAGAAGACCCGTCTTCTCCGGTCACATGTGCCCACCTTCCACTCCCAACAAGATCAAAACCAAACCCAAACTCTTCCCCGACCCTTACGGTTTCACCTCCGACGACGAAGACGAAAAGGAGACCATCTTCGGAAGCGAAGAGGAGGAAACGCAGACCTTGTTCTCTTCCAGAAGCTTCTCCTCCGACTCCTCTGGGTTCTACTCCACCGCCCGGAAAAAGGGTCGGACGCGTTCGAGGCGTTCGAAGTCCTTTCGCAACGGGTTCCAGCCTTTGGTGACGGTTCATGAGAGAAAGGCGACGGTTTTGAACAGGAAAGACGACGGATTTGTGGTCGTAAAAGCGTCGAGGGATCCGTATAAGGACTTCAGGGGATCGGTACTGGAGATGGTTATGGAGAAGCAGATTTTCGGGAGAGAGGGGTTGAGGAAGCTGATGATGTGTTATTTGGAGTTGAATGATGTTAGGCATCATTTAATTATTAGGAAGGTGTTTGCTGATGTTTCTGAAGTGTTGTTTGGTAACTGATTGTGTTTTTTGGTTTGTTTGGGAATGTAATTAGATGTGGGTTTCGGTTTGGAATTTAATCCATTTTGGTGTTGTGAGATTTGTGACTGATGATGGCATTTGCAATTTAGCATGTTGTTTTTTGATAAGCTTGTGTTTGGAGGATTTTTAATGTAATGCATGCATGTGGATGTGGTCACAACTCACAAATTGGATGTTGGTAGTGAGATGACAGAAGTGCAGAGTGCGAGTCAAAGGCATATAATGTCTTATACTCTCATGCATGGTTATTGTTCTTCAATTTCATGCCTTGCATGTATAGGAGAACCAACTTTTGTATAGTTTTAGAATATATTTTTATATGTATGGTATGTTAAGACAAATCACAAGCCCATCACCACCGGCCCAACCGCCTATGATGAGAAGGTAGTCCATGAAACAAATAACGTGAGCACAGGTGCAAGTTCACCAAGAGTGCATGGTTCGACCAGACATGATCCAGGTCCGAACTCCTCTGGTGTACCAAGTATCGGCTCAGTGTTAATGAAATAGGGTCCGAACCTGAGGCACTCACACACAAACATATTGTTTGTCAAGATTTGGTCTGATTTGGCTTGTATATGTTGGTCTATGTTTAACAGATAGCTTGTATTCTGATCCGATCCATCTAGGCTAATCGGATCCGGGTAGTGAGACCCGACTATGATATGTATAAATACCATGTTAACACAAAACCCTAATAAGAAAGAAATCTAACTTCTGTTTTCTCCGCCGCTTCTCCCATCTCTCTCTTCGTCTTCCCGATCTAACCCTAAACCAAGGACTGAGGCCTCTTGATCTCAGTCAAGACTCCTTTTGTGTTTCCGCGCATGGTATCAGAGCATTCCTGGTGAGATCTACTCATTAGAACCATCAAGATGTCGCCGATGACCCAAACCACCCTAAAACCTTACCCCTATCCCACCTCCATCAGCGTTCCGAACTTTGTCTCCTTCAAGCTTACCACCACAAACTATCTTCCATGGGAGATGCAAATCCTTGGGCTGATCGAGTCCCAAGGGATGGTTGGCTTCATTGATGGGACTATTCCCGTCCCGGAGAAAGAAATCTTGGAGGCCGAGAAGGAGGGAGGGTCGAGATCTGTCCAAAATCCAGACTATGAGCTCTGGAGACGATCTGATCGCCTTCTTAAGGCGTGGATCATAAGTACCTTAAGCGAGGAGGTGCTGAGCGTAGCCGTCCGACTCGAGTCGTCTCGTGCGGTCTGGGAGGCGCTTAAGCACGAACTTGCTCAAGATTCTGAAGAAAGAGAATTCTACCTCATGCAGCAACTCCAGATGCTAAGAAGAAAGATCTTCAAGGAGTTAAACGACTACCTCAGGCAATTCAAGAAGCTATGCGATGAGCTGGCGGCGATCGGGCGACCTGTGAGGGATCAGACTAAGGTATTTTGGATGCTGAACGGGCTTGGTCTTGAATACAATCCGTTTACCACTACCTATCTAAAGCCACCGCTGCCCTCATACGCGACAGTAGTCCCCCTTCTCCAAAACTACGAGATGCGTATGCAAATCCATTGTCCAGATGAAGATGTACAAATGGCTTTCTATGGCCAAAGACAAGGAGGAAGAGGGAAGGCGCAAGGAAAGGAAAAGCGAGATGGAGGCTTCACCTCCAAAGGTCGAGGCTTTAACTCTGCCACTCAAGGTCAGCCAACATCCGCTTCAATAGACCCTGTGCCCCCTCCCACTGACTCTAGAGCCTCTGGAAAGCCTGGTGATTCGGACCCCAACCAAAGGCGTCCACTAGTGGTCTGCCAAATCTGTCAAAAACCAGGCCATGATGCACTCAAGTGCTGGCACAGGTTCAATCAGAGTTACACCTCCAGGGAGCTCCCTCAGGCACTTGCTGCGATGACTATGGGGGAGAACACTGAGTGGTTTCCTGACTCTGGCGCAACCAACCACATGACAGGTAACTCAGGTTTGTTATCATCTCTTGTCCCTTATCATGGTCATGATGAGATTATGGTAGGAGATGGCACTTGTTTACCTATCACACACACTGGTGCTGCTGAAATTAATCATGATCATGGCAGCTTCACCCTTAAAGATGTATTACTAGCTCCTAAACTTAAAGCTAATCTCCTTTCAGTAAAAAAGTTCACAAAAGACTTTCCTTATAACATAGAATTTTCTGACACTACATTCTACATTAAAAATAGAAGTGATGGGTCCATAATCACAACTGGCTTACTAAGTGATCCTTTATATGCTCTACCCAGTAATGTACATAAAACGTTTTTCTCTAACAGGCAAAGAAATGTAGATCTTCATACCTGGCACTGTAGACTGGGACATCCCAACTCTAAAGTGCTCAACCTTCTCAAAACTCAGGGGTGCATTTCCATTTCTTCATGCAAAGAAAACTTTGAAAACTCTATATGCAGTAGTTGTAATATAGGAAAATCTACTCGATTGCCTTTTACTGATTCTTATAGCATTACACAGAGACCTTTTGACAAAGTGCATTGTGATTTGTGGGGACCATCTCCTGTAATAAGTAGGAACAATTTCAGATACTATGTGTGCTTTGTAGATGATTTCACTCGTTTCTGTTGGTTGTTTCCCTTAAAAACAAAATCTGAATTTTTTAAATGCTACATTCTTTTTGAAAAATACATTGAACGACAATTTGAGGGCAAAATCAAAACCTTCCAATGTGATGGAGGGGGAGAATTTGCTTCAAATACTTTTCAAAATCATCTTCAAAATCAAGGAGTCTTACTCCAAATGTCTTGCCCTCACACTCCTGAGCAAAATGGAGTAGCTGAAAGAAGACATAGACTCACAACTGACATTGGTCTCACTTTGATGTTCAATAGTAGAGTACCTAAAAAGTTCTGGGTGGAGGCTTTCAATACTGCCACTTACCTTGTAAATAGGATACCTGACTCTGAAGAAAAAACCCCTTATATCTCCCTTTTATCAAAATCTCCTGAGTATCATTGCATGAGAGTCTTTGGGTGTAAGTGTTTTCCTTGCCTTAGAGATTATGCCAAAGATAAGTTCTCTGAAAGATCTACTCCATGTGTGTTTTGGGATATAGTATTCGACATAATGGTTACATGTGCTTTGACCCATCTAAAAACAAAATGTACATGAGTAGGCATGTTGTATTTGATGAAAAATCTTTTCCTTATAAAAACCCTTCATCTATCATGCTTTCTACTGATTCTGAAACTACCATCAGCACTTTCTATGATTGGCTTTGTGTTCCCAAAAATAACTCCACCCACAGCAATGGAACTGAAGTCACTCAACCCTCCACAACTGTTGAGCTGGCTGAGACTTCTCTTCCCACATTCACTGATTTTCCTATATCTGAGGCCACTGAAAGTGATAGTAATCAAGCTACCACTAAACAAGTAGAGGTCCTTAACCTCGAAGATGGTCCCTCAGAAAGACATGAGTCCTCACAAAATCATGGTCCTGGATGTGAAGTACCTCAACAGAGTGTTAGCTCACCCCAACCTGACCTGGTAAGCTCTAATTCTGAGCTGGGTGAAGACCTCACTAGTCCTCTCACGGATGCTGAATCCACACCTGTGAATCTCACTAATGCACCAGTGGACAATACCATCAATAACCCCCATAGAATGACAACCAGATCCAAGGCAGGTATAATCAAGCCTAACCCTAAGTATGCCTTACTTCACCAGACTATTTGCCTTCCTCAGGAACCATCTACTGTGGCTGAAGCTCTTGCAGACCCTGGGTGGCATAGAGCCATGGATGAGGAAATGACTGCCCTTCAGCAAAATCATACATGGGAACTTGTGCCTAGAAAGCAAGGCACTCACACTATTGGTTGTAAGTGGGTTTTTCGAGTAAAACTAAGACCTAATGGGACACTTGATAAACTAAAGGCCCGTCTCGTAGCTAAAGGCTACAGACAAATTGAAGGAATTGACTATCTTGAAACATTCTCTCCTGTAGTTAAGTTTACTACCATTCGTTTAGTTCTGAGTTTAGCAGTCATGCATAACTGGTCTCTAAATCAATTAGATGTAAAAAATGCTTTCTTACATGACTCCATTACAGAAGAAGTGTATATGTCCCAACCTCCAGGTTTTGAAAATACTGATAAACCCAGGTATGTTTGCAAGCTCAACAGGGCCCTATATGGCCTCAAACAATCTCCTCGGGCCTGGTATGACCACTTTGCTTCCTTTCTATTTACTCAAGGCTTCTACACAAGCTCCTCTGACAGTTCACTCTTTATATCTCATGTTTGTGGTCCTGTCTTCCTCTTAATTTATGTAGATGATATTATAGTTACTGGTGCAAACAATCTAGCAGTACATTCCCTTATCTCTGCACTTGCAAAAGAATTTAACATGAAAGATTTAGGTCCCTTACATCATTTCTTAGGAATTGAAGTCACTAGGAACAATGATATGCTCATTTTGTCTCAACATCATTATGCTACTGGCATTCTTCAACGCGCTAACATGTTGCATGCTAAATATATAAGCACACCCATGCCTGCAAAATTGGAAAAAGAGCAAAATCAAAAGTTGTTTTCTGATCCTACACTATACAGACATATTGTCGGCTCACTTCAGTATCTTTGCATTACAAGACCAGATATCACCTTCTCTGTTAATTACCTGTGTCAACACATGCATAATCCCACTATTTCTCACTTCCAGCTTGTTAAACGCATTCTAAGATACCTAAATGGCTCCTTAAGCCACAGTCTTCACTTATATAGGCATTCCTCCCTCACTTTATCTGTTTACTCTGATAGCGATTGGGCAGGTTGCCCGGTAACTCGACGCTCTACAAGCGGCTTTTGTATCTTTCTGGGTCAAAATTGTATCTCTTGGAAAGCCAAGAAACAACCAACTGTCTCTCGTTCTAGTGCGGAGGCCGAGTATCGAGCCATGGTTGTTGCCACAGCTGAGCTCACTTGGGTTTCCTTCCTTCTACGAGATCTGGGAGTTTTCCTTTCTCAGCCTCCTACGTTATTTTGTGATAATATTAGTGCCTTACACTTAATTATAAACCCTGTTTTTCATGCTAGGACTAAGCATGTGGAACTTGACTATCACTTTGTCCGGGAGAAAGTGGCTAGCGGGCAGTTGATCACCAAGTTCGTTCCCTCCTCGCTGCAACTTGCTGACTTATTCACCAAGGCTTTGCCCAAAGAATTATTCCGTCGTGCTCTGCCCAAACTTAACCTCCTGCCCCGGTTAAGTTTGAAGGGGAGTGTTAAGACAAATCACAAGCCCATCACCACCAGCCCAACCGCCTATGATGAGAAGGTAGCCCATGAAACAAATAACGTGAGCACAGGTGCAAGTTCACCAAGAGTGCATGGTTCGACCAGACATGATCCAGGTCCGAACTCCTCTGGTGTACCAAGTATCGGCTCAGTGTTAATGAAATAGGGTCCGAACCTGAGGCACTCACACACAAACATATTGTTTGTCAAGATTTGGTCTGATTTGGCTTGTATATGTTGGTCTATGTTTAACAGATAGCTTGTATTCTGATCCGATCCATCTAGGCTAATCGGATCCGGGTAGTGAGACCCGACTATGATATGTATAAATACCATGTTAACACAAAACCCTAATAAGAAAGAAATCTAACTTCTGTTTTCTCCGCCGCTTCTCCCATCTCTCTCTTCGTCTTCCCGATCTAACCCTAAACCAAGGACTGAGGCCTCTTGATCTCAGTCAAGACTCCTTTTGTGTTTCCGCGCATGGTAGGGATTGATTCCAGCAATAATGAGTTTTTTTATTGAAATAGTAGGTGGTTTCATTAATAAATTAATAAGGAGTCAATCATAAGTTGTTTATGGAATGGAGCTCTAATCTATGTTTACTTTTATCCAACTTACTTGAGTCAATTCACAGACCCAATAAGTATTCCAACTTATGTATAAATGTATTGTGCAAGTAAGAGAATTTATTTGCCCATCTCTTGACTAACTATGGTCAGTTGGATGTGGTTACATAACCTACCTTGGCAATTTAAAACTACTACTTATCCAGAAAAACACTGATCTTGGCTGTGTGCTGAGTTGATGAGCCATGGAGGTAAAGTACCATAATAATAGGTTGAATTGGCAATAATGAGGTTGAAGGAATATATAAATGCGTTTTTAAATACAAGCAAACTAATTAAACAAAATAATACCATGTGGTTTTTTTTTGTCCTTGTACGGCCAAAACCCCGCAAAAAAATTAGACAATTTATGTTTTATAAAACAAAGTAATCAACTGGACGCTTAACATGCATCCATTTTGTCTTCCAGTCCACAGCTCACCATCTCATAATTTTGACATATTTAAAGCGTAAGACACACAACAATAACACCTTAACAAGTCAAACCGCAGCAGCAGAATTAGAATAAGAAGAAGAGAACAAAACCCACCTGTAGATTCTCTGCAGCGTAATTTCTACTGCATCCCAACAAGAAAATCTGATCAGCAGGTCACGAGTAATGCAAAACCATAAATGCTCATACCGCACTTGTCCACAACCATAAATGGTCGAGTTTGAAGTGGTAATTAATGGTACTTACCTACTTGAACCCACAACATTCTCTTGTGACCCAATCACAATCCATTCAAACATCCGAATTACAATTCCAAATGCCAGACCCACTTTCCCCCCGAAAGAATTACATATTTTCTAGCTATTTAATCCTAAATCACGTTATAATATTCAATCTTTGGTTCTAGGTAATATAAAACTACAAAATTAATAACCAAACTGGTCTTTGTTGGTGACGCACTCTCTGTGTAACATTTAGTTTTATACTTTCAACATGTTTAGATTTGACAATGTTGTGGTAACATTCCTATTCTTTACCAACATTAATTTGCTTGACAATCATTTTCCCCTTGATGTTACACGTGATGTGCTATTGAGAAATAGATTAGTAGAGGTAATCAATAATCTACTTGATTAGTGATGTATATGGTATATTGGGTTCATTTGGGAGACACGTGTGGCAATGACAAGGGAAGAGAGACATATATCACCTATTATGTCATGGGGGTGCACGTCGCTCAATTCAAGGTTGATCCAACTTCTACCTCATTGCTAATTCTAACTGATAATGACTGGAACTACCTTGGTTAAGAGATTCTTAAACTTGGGAAAGTCAAGACAATTAATTAAATTTAAAAAAAAAATATAATCCATTTCCTCACCACAAACCACTTTCCCAAAAAAATGTTTGGAAATCAAATCCCACAATTCATTTCCTCGCTCCGACCCACTATGCCAAATGACATTCGGGAATCATACATCCCAATTCCTCGATCTCAATCCGCCGCAAACTCATATTACCTCCCCACCATGGAAATCATTTCATTTCATTTCCTGACCACAAAATGATGTTTGTGAAGCATAACATGTGTTTGGGCGAAAATGTGAAAAATCTCTTGAAGCTTGCGAACTAAACTAGGTTCAATTACCATTTCACGCGTCTCCATCCCTGGTCACCTTGTCTGGGTAAATTGAGAGTAAATTAAGCATGGATCGTTTCGCACAAGCTCGTCATTTTCCGTACAGCTTGGTCTCACATCATAGCTGCTCTCTGCTCCCAATGCAGCAACATGACTAACAAAGACATTGAAACAAAACCCAGCAAACGTGGCTCGTGCTTGCACTCTATCCCTCGCTATAGATCTGCACCAGATCTACTAGACATTGATCTCTTGTTGTTGCTCGAAAATGTGCTGGCCAAAATCACACCTGTTTGTGAATTGAGAGAGATAGTGGAGTCAGCACTATTGTAAAGCATTGTGTTTTGATTGATACAATGCAAAGACTATACCATCGAATATTTCTCCGAATGCATGTCGTAGGCTCTTCTTCGTGAACATGATTTGGTTCAGGTCTGCCCCCACAAGTCGATTGTGCGGGGGTGTTATTATGAGAATTTTGCTTAAATAGCCAACACATCTCTATTGTAAAGTCTAATGCACTGTTAACTTTTTATACTACGTAGGAAGTAGGATCATACCTCTTACAGTACAGCCCAAAACGGTTGCACATTTACAATTTCTGTCACTGTAGGATGGCCACCCTGAACTTGATAGACTCGTAGAACTTTGGTCCTACCGTCCTACGAGCTCCAAAAGATGGCTCTAAGTTAGATATAGTTCTTTTCATTTAAGATGATATCAATTATTAAGCCGGTTCTGGTTCCTCTGCAGACCTCACCTGGGAGGCTCGTATTAGCCTCAGCGGGTTATTTTAGTGCTAAACTATGTTTCATTCCGAGCACATATCGATCAATATATCATGCTAACATCATCGGTACAGAAATCAAATAACTGAACATGGTCGACATTTCCAGTTAATAATGCATTGAACACTCCAACCAAGTCTTGTCCTTACGATACACACTTTTTTCATGGGAAAAAAATACAAGGCTAAGTGAAAATCAAATGGCATTCTAAGAAATACACTTGTCCAGGAGAAAACAAGGAGTTCAAAAGTAAACACAAACATATGAACCGCCAAACTTCCGAAGTGGCAACACAAAAACAGTTGACACCAAGTAATTGTGTTATGTAAGAAGACCGCACACTTAAAAATACTAGATTGCCAAAGATTACAGATTTACCCAGAGAATTCACACAAAGAATTGTTGCATCAACAGATACGGTGGTGCACAAGCCTCGGTCAAAATAAATATGCTGCCCTAACACAGTGACAGCAGTTCTGTTTCTGAAAAGACTGGCTAGAATGCATCGTCACAGCCGACCAATACGAAACCTCTGGTTGCGAAGAGCTCATGTAAGCTTATGAAGAAACTAAAACATTGTTGTCATTCAAGAGCCTCTGGAAATTAGCCAGCCGCATCTGAAGATGCTCAATTCCAGCAGCTTTCTGTGCTAGAATATTATTCAATCTAGAAATGTATTCGTCTAGCTGGTTACCTGGTTGATCTGCCTCGACCAACAACTTCATTTCCTGCATTAATGAGTGGAACTTGATTAAATATCGAAATAGTAGCCTAAAACGGATTAACCATAATATAAATCACTAACTCTAACTATATAGTCTCTTATTTGGGGAAATAGATATCAAAATAATGAACGAAAGCAAGTCAATCGCCACATATTGTAATGCATGTCTATAAAATGCAATAGATTTCTGCTCCACCTGAAGGATAGAAATTAGGAAGTTTGACCTAGCAAGGTATCTAGTTATGAAACATTTATACATGTATGTAACCCAGTTAACAGTTCCAACCGACACTCTGACAGTCCAACATATTTTGATACACGTGGGTTCTGCTACCATGAACTTTTGCATATTCAAAATTATTTAATAAAAAAAACATAAATAAATGCATTGTTAGTTTTCATTTCATACCTCCCTCACAATGTCAATGGTTTCCTCAACTTGCCTTCTATGAGCATTCACAAGGTCTTCTTCTTCCTAGTAACATATGCAAATCAGCAGTTCAGGTAAACATCTACTGAGCTACCAAAATGGTTCAAATCTAAATAGATAGGAGCAGTGTCCTCTACCTTAAGGAGAGCATTAAGATCTTCATCTGACCGCGTACTTGAGGGTTTCATTTCTGAGGTGTCTTTCCATTTTGTTTGAGAATCAAGTTTTCTTGACTTGTCAATTACAGCAGGTGCTGCATATGCCTCTGGCTTACCTCTTCTTTGAGATTGTTTGTCTTGTTCATATGACTCAGCGAATATATTTTCTTCTCTAGTTATTGAAGATCTGCGTTGATGGTAACTCTCAGATACAGGGGCAGCAAGCCTCTCTTCTTTGATACTGGGGCCATGATCTAGAGACCAACCAAATCTGTTGGTCTCATTGGTGAAATCTATACAATTAGCTTCGGCGGAAGGTACCATTGAAGCCAATGGCAACAAGGTTGACTCCCTCAAGTTAACTGCTGAAGCTACATCCTTTTTAGGGTTGTTTCCTTTTGATAAGCTTTTCACCCTGCAAACATAACAGGAGTTCTATCCATCTCAAAAGGGATAAAACAAGTCTAACCTCTAAGCATAAGGGACATCAATCAATTAGCTTCACCTGTCAGCATATCTTAAAGTATTTAGGGTGTGTTCGCATGATCCTGAATTTGGAGAGACGCATGATATCATCACCGTACGAGAGTTTCCAATGAAAGAGTCACGTAACACCTCAGTTAATTTACTCCCTCTGAAAGGAATATGAACTTGATCATTGTCCAGCGCTCTAATGCATTCCTTGAGCGCTAACAAGCTTTTATTGATTTCAGCACCTTCAATCCTGCATTTTAAATAATGTTTTTTAAGCAACAGTAGACGTTAAGATATAGTACATTTTGTTCATCTATAAGGTTAACAACATTCTGGTAGATTTAATTGCTGCACCTAGTCTGCTTATCATTATCAGTGGTATCTGCACCACGCTCACTACCAGCAAGATCTATGAACGATAGCTTGCCAACCAGCCGAGCAGGTTTAGTTTCGCTGCCATCTACAGATCTCTTAATAGCAAGCTGGAGAATTGCATGAGATCGGGAGGATTCCTCATTTGCTCCAGTTGTTCCGGTACTCCTGGTAGCATTTCCCTTTACAATGAGTTCACTAATGGTTTCCACATTTGACACCTTAAACTCCTGCAAACCAACAATGCATACTTGTTGTTTCCCATCCTCCCTCATGCAAAGCTTTCTGCAACATAAAGAATTACCACGTGCAGACTTTAGAAAGCTAGACATAGATACCCAACAGCATACAGTAATTATTTTTCGGATGGTAAGATTGAGAAAGAAGAAAATGCAGACCTTCGATCATTCAGCAAATCGAAAAGTTTGCCACCATATATTTCAAAGAAACTGACATGTAGCTGGAATCCCTGGTTCCAATAAGTTTGATGCATCAACCGTAAGATATCCTGAGAAGCTTTTAGAGGCAAAGGCTGCATGGTGTAAGTCTTCCCACTGCCTGGAGAAACAAACAGGATTAATTTAGCATTCCAAGATATTACAAAAGGTATTCAGAATCTCTGGGGATTCAAACTGCATAAGAACAATATATTGAGATCCAGTGCAACTTTGGGCTATTTCAAAAAGATTTTGGTCATTTAGAGCATGATTAGACAAAAACCAGAACAATTGTTCATACAGTTACCTGTTTGCCCATATGCAAAGCAAGTAGCTTTCGTGCGCTGAAAAATTATCGGCACAATAGGTTGCACAGTTTCACGATAGACCTACATGAAGAAGATATAAGCAAAAGAACTGTGGGAAAATTTATTTGAATCATGAGTAATGTTAACCTCGTCATTCGAGACATCTTCGTCAAGAACATAATCGAAAACAAACTCATGCTTCTCAAGGTACTCAGTTAAATCAACCTGTAAAACAACACTGCTATATTACAAACATGAAAGTTTTCTCAAGTGTCAATTATTGTTTATATATGTATCACTACTGAAACAAATAAGGCAGTTGTAGAAGAAAATGAAAGTGAATAAAAAAGAAACATCAAGCACGTGATACCAATATGAATATGAATTGAATCACAAGAATCAACATTCTCTCCAAGATCACGAAAAAAACTCAAGAAAAGATTAGGAAACTTGACACAAACTTTCACATTAGTGATTAGCCAAGGCCCAAAATTGAACTAAACTTATTTTGACTATTCAAAAATGAAGCCAACAGCATCAATATAAAAAAAATCACTTAAATTGTGCTCATTTAGTTCAGACTTCAGCAATGCTTTCATGTTCCACAAAGCTAGAAAAAACAATAAACATAGTAGACCAGCACTAGAAAAATCAATATTATTTGTTTGAAATGCTTATCTATCTATATACCAGGAGAAAATTAATTTGTGGCTTGAGCAGGAGCAATATAAATCCTAGAAGAAAAGGAGGTTTACAATTTTCAATACTCTACAGGTAAAGTGGATTGTCTACTTTCTCTTGAGGCTTACCTTCAGCTTAGTCTCATGAACTGTAAGAGCATTAAGATGTGAAGATATTTCTATGACATCCTCTTCCTTCTTTGATAACTCTTTTTTATTCAATGGCCTCTTCCTCACCTGCAATACATTTAAAGTAATAACTTAAAGAAATAAAGGTAGAAAACTCACATTCACTGAGCATACAAGTATAATTTCCTTTGGGCATGAAAGCACAGTTTTTCAATGAATACTTATGATATTAATGTATAAAAAATGTGTTGATTTACATAGTTGAAAACTAAACGAGTGAAAGTATTTGGAGTCCTCTCACATAACATTTCTTTGATTATCATGACAGAAAAATTAAAACCATGCTTTATATATTCAAATATGTCTGAAAAAGAAACATGTAGTTTCATTTCAGAAAGAACAAAATGATAAACAATGGTTCTTCTTACTTCTTAACAGAAGAAGGCCAAGAAATTTCCAACTTAACTAATGATTTGGCATGCAGTGTTTGGACCAAGACACATAGACGAATATAGCATACCACAACTTTGATCTTTGCAACTGAGGCTGATTTCTCTTTGTCACCTGAAAAACTCTTCATCAGGTTATTCTCTTGCAAAGGCCGAGATTTACTTGTTGACTTGTTTGTAGAAAATAGAGGATCGGAATCATCAAAGCTTCGCTCCTGGCCATAGTTACCCAAGCCAGCATTAGCATAAATCGTAGGTACCTGAAACAGCATATTTCTTGATTCTTTTCACAATTAATTTAAGTAAACATTGATACAGTCAAGAAGCAAGAGAAATCGAAATACAGCATCACAAACAATATCAGTTCAGATATATGATCCATTCTCAATTTCTCATCCAACAGAAAACTTCAATCCAAGTTATAACTCATAACCGAACCTCGAAAGCGAAAGAACCAAAAGGTAACAAAATAATTCGTGTATATTTTTGCCGAAGTAAAGCCAAACGGATTGCGGAAACAGTCGAATTAATACAGCATTGTGAATTCAGTCTACACTAACAACATAAAACCGAAATTTAATTGATAACAACCAAAACCGAACCTCCATAGCGAAAGAAACACAATACCTCGGTTAGCAGCTCAGTATCAAAGGTGTGAAGATCCAAGATCCCGGGACTGAGCTCACTCGGCGAGACCGGATCCCCATTCTTCCTCTGACTCGACGATCGCGAACACACCGGCGGCGTCGACGGCTCCATTGAGTGAAACTCCCCACTCATCCCCCTCTGCATACTCCTAAGCATCCTCGAGTACTCCACCTACAAAACCAAACCACCCCTAGATCAAATCTTTACCCCCGAAAACCCATCCAAGATCGAATCTTTCGAGGATCCGTACCTGCTGGGACGGGTTGAGGGGGTTGGACTGGAGCCACTTGGTGCTGCTGGGGGAGGAGGCGGTGGAGTCGAAGACTAAGTTGTCGGAGTACTGGCGCTGGTGAGCGCCGGATCGGCGGTTTCCGACCGCCGCGCCGTTCATGGCGGTGCCGGTCGAGTCCGATCGGTTTGGGAGGAGGCGTGGGAGGAGTGATGGGAGAAGGGAGGTTTTGTTGGGAAAGGAAATGGGAAATTTGGACAACGTCTGACATCAGTGGTTGGTTGGTGTGGATTTGTTTTATTTTTTATTTTTTGAAGAAAAAATGGTTTCCTTGGATTCAAAAATAATGTTGCGGGAATACCCTTGCGTTTTTTATTTTTCCTATGTTGATACTTGTTAGCGTGATTTTACTCTTTTAGTACTAATATTGTGTTTTGCATGAAGGCAGGTTTTGTCAAGAGTTTGCTCTGGTACTCTAGCTTTTTCGACCTTTTATCTTTTTCTTCGTGAACACATTTCTAAGGGTATGAGAGAAAATACCTCGAACGGAAGATGTTTGACGTCCCATCCTTTTAAATTCTTACAAGCAACTTATGGTCAATGTAAATTTTTACCAATACATTCATTTGAGACGCCACCATCTAGGGATGGAAATACAAAACTCATATCAATTCAAGATTTCATTGCCCGTGCCAATGGATGTGGAAAATGCTTTAAAAATGATGTTGTTATGATTTTCTAGCTTCCAATAATTTCATACCAAAGTTTTTGACGAGTATAGAATGAAATTGCATTTCATGGTCTACAACTGACATATGTGTGTGTGTGTACACATCAAATTATTTCATATAACTTAATTTTAGTTGATTTAAAGCACTATCACACTGGAAGTAGAAGATATAAGGAATTGGCCATTCGATTGATGTATAATGATTTTAATTTCCCAAATGTACATGTAATGTCATATTGTTTTTTGAGTTTAAACCTAAATGAGAGTGTGTTTACGTGAAGCACTGGGAGTCTGGGAAGATTAGTGGTTGTACAAATCGCAAGGCTCTCAGACAAAAAACATCTCTTTAAATTGACATATGGATGGATGCAAACGATAGTGGTGTTTAACTTAATTTCATTAATTGTGAAACATTGCCAATCCATAAGCAGACTAAAGCCTCTCCAAAACACAATTCTTTTGTTAAAAGTAAGAACATTGCTGACCTAAAAATCAATTTTTTACGTGATAACGCAATGCTCTCGAGTCTCCTCATTTGTAATACACTATAAATGTTTTAGCACATTAAATTAAAATGCATTTTATTCCTAAAATATCTTTCGTTTGTTCCATCTTCTTTTTTATGTGTATCAAAAGAATTATATTAGCACATTACTACCATGATATTTGGTAAACTAATGTCATGATACCCTAAGTTAAATATGTTATCATAAGGTACTTTATTAGGTATTCTGAAGAGTGTATTAAACCGAAAACTTCCAGGTACTATTCTGCAAACCGAAAGATAGCAAGGACAGCCGATTTAAATAAAGCGAAGATATTTTAATCATCCTCACGTTTCAAATTTCAAACGAGTCGGGGTCGGGGTTGCGATGTGAGCGGCAGAAAGAAACGGGGAACGTGCGGCCACGAAGGTGGACCATCCAATCTTAAACCAACGGTCAGATCTCGTCATCGATCTCCAAACCTGACGATATCAGGTGGAACTCGTTTCCTCCCACCACGTGGGCCCTGTGCGCGCACCGTCCGCGCCGCTTTCGAAATCTTGGCTTTAAGGTCATCCTTAGGCCATTCTTGACGGATGGACTTTTGGGGTTGGGTCGGGTCGAATCTCGATCTGACCTCAGACTCCTTAATGGGGGCGGTCCAGGTAGGGTTGCGACCTGGGTTGGAGATTCGACTTGGATTTTGACCCGAGTTGGTCACGTGGTTAACCTGGGTTGGTCCAATTTTTTTATTTTTTTAAAATAAAGATTAAAAATGAGATTTTTATTTGTTAAATAATATTTAATTGATATATATATGTTTTTATATAATTAGAATTAAATTCTGAAAATTAAAATAAACGAAAATAATTAGTAAAATAAATGTAAATAATTAATAAAAATCAGTAAAAATAAATGTAAATAATTAAATAAAATTAGTAAGATAATTGTAAATGTATATAATTAAAAAAAATTACCTAGTAAAAATAGAATACATGAATTTACCCATGTTCACCTAAAAACGTATTAGTAACTCTAAAAAATCGGTAGAGAATTACTAATAAATCTCAAAAATAAAAAATCTTAGGGGACGCTGTCTACTTGTCACCCCCGCCACCTCACCGGCGAGTGGCGATCATTAGTAAATCTAATTTTTCGAAATTGTTTGACAATTAACGTAATTTTATTAGATTAAATATATTAACATTATTAACTATTATCAATATTAAAAAATATAGGTAATTTTTTTATTGATATGTATATTATTTTATATAATTAGAAATAATTCCTGAGAATTAAAATAAATGAAAAATAATAAGATAAAGTCGTTGTAAAAATAATTTATTTAATAGTTTGTGTATTTTTTGTGGTGGAATAAAAAATGAGGTAAAAAGAAATAAATTGGAGGAGAGAGTGTGTTGAAAGTGAGATTGGAGTTAAGAGATGAAAAATGAGTTGAGTTGGGTTGTGGGTTGTATATTGTTTTTTGCTGACGTGGCGGAGAGAGAAACTGGATTGAGGAAGGGGAGGGATTTTTGGGTTGGGGTTAATGATTGTCTAAGAGTTGATTAGCTTCAGCGTTTAGCACGAAGAAAATTTGGAATTTAATCACAGGAAAGAAGAATCTTTGGACAAACATCGTAAATACCAAATACAATTATGTTAGAAGGAAGAAACGAAGAATGGGTGCGTTTGGTTCTCTCTGAGTGACATATATCTTATATGTATCGATTACTTACTTTTAAAAATAGGCAAGTGCAAAACATGAAGTATGAGTCACTGATACAAGGTCAAGTATCATTTTTAACCATAGTATTATAGGACTTATAGTATGTTATCATGTCAAACAAGTACTTTTTAGAGCATACATCGATGAAAACGAATTTAGGTATGATTGATTTGTAAGAAGTGAGAAATAATTCACGGTGATTGCTGCAAAATTATTTATAATGTTGAAATGAAAATATATATCTCTATTTTCTTGTCGCAACGAGAATATAAATAATTTAGTTTCACCGTTCATGACCACTCTCGAGTCTCGTCACAAAGCAAATTAGGAGTTATCATAACTTGAAAGGTCAATAGTATAACGTTATCCATTCGGAATGTAACACGATTATCATACTTGAAAAGGAATATACATGCAAAATAAGATAACCTCGTGAAATTAAGTATCGTACGCAAGTATTAGGTGGTCCATTTGGAATTGAAGATGGATGAATGAAAAATGTAAATAAATTTTATACCGAGTAAAATAACTCAATGGGTTGGCATACGATCATATCCAAATTAAGTTCTAAGTTTTGGTAAACATAACCTTGCAAAAATGTATAAATATTAGCATATGCGTGTGTGTACATAGGTATATATGTGTGTGTGAGCAACAAGACATAAGATCCGAGAAGGATCTAAAATTGTGTTTGTTTGATTTTTTGTTGTTGTCAAAGAGGGAATCATGTCCCCAACTTATCCTTTTTCTACCTAGAATAATGAATGACGACTCAGGACTCATGAGATCCCAACCTAAGAATGATGAAAATAGCGTCCATCATTAAGCATGCCCTCAAAGTCGACACTTGTAATTAATTTCACACGGAAGATAATCATACGATGTACTTTTCAGTGCCCGACCATATATATACACATCGCATTCTACATCAACTACAAAAAAATAAAATTGCACTCAAGTCCACTTTAGGTATGGATGTTCATCTCCAAAGCTCTCATCAGAGCTCTTTACTTAGCTTCATCTTAATTTGTCGGTTAAAATATCAAATGAAAAGCATGGCAGAAAGCCCAAGAAATCAAAATGGCTAAGAAGTCCTTATCTCACATACCTAACTTTAGCATAAAGCAACTAATATTCAGATCAAATAGTTAATCAATAATCATCTCACGACGGTGTTCCAACGCTAGCAGACCTAAAGCAATTTAGGCTCCATTTAGAAAATCATTCTAGTATATACTTTATTATCGTAGAAATCTCAACATATAAGTTCGTCTTTCCAAACAACAAATGAGTTATAACGTATAAAACATTAATTATGTATGTATTTTAAAAGCACAAACTAATAATTCATTTATGAACCTAAAACTCAATTTGCATTTGGATTTTGGACTATAAACATGTGTTAATAACCATTCGCCTCTTTTTTGAACTCTCCTATAGATGACGAACATTCTAGAACCACAAGCCCAAAGCGGAGGTCACCAAAATTCTTCCCGCCACTTCTCCACTATAAAACCCCAACTCCAGTTTCCTCTAGGGGTGCACACGGGTCGGGTTGGGTCGGGTTGGAGGTGAAACCCGACCCAACCCGAAAATTTCGGGTTAGGGGAAAACCCAACCCGAACCCGAACCCGAACCGGTTCGGGTTGAACCCAACCCGACCCGAAATTTTCGGGTCGGGTTGGGTTGGGTCGGGTTGAACCCGAAAATTTGACATGAAGTATTTGCACACCAAGTGCTAAATAATTCCTGAAATGTAAGCAATAAAAATGATATGGATATTCCAAAAACCACAACCATTCAATCCTAACTTATATAAATTGATTTCAATCCTAAATTAAAAACAAACAACCAAGTGAAACAACTACATAACTTCAAACACACCTTAAATGAATACAACTTCAAAATCAGCAAACAATAGACAATAGTTCAAGCCTTCAAGGTGTCAAGCCAAGAAGCAATAAGTTCAAAATAACTTCAAAATCTAACAATTAACTTAAAACACGATGCCATGAAACAATCCTAATTCCGACATAACATCCAATATTCGTAATGACTAAATAAAATTAAACATTACATCAAATAAGTTGAGCAAGCCTCTCCACGATGTCTTTATCTTCCGAAATAGCTGAAACAATCAAAATCAAACAAATATGAGATCGGATACGTAAAGAAATTTAACTGATTGCAAATATAAATGGTTCGTACCTAGACTCTCAACTTCTAGAAGCTCTTCCAAAGTTGTAGGCCACTCAATGTCAAGGTTCCCTCTCATCCAATCTTGTGTACAAATTAGACACTCAACAAGCTTTGGAGTAAGTGAACTGCGATAATCGCTAAGAATCCGACCACCTGTGCTAAAAGTCGATTCAGAAACAACTGTAGACACCGGAATGGCAAACACATCTCTCGCTATTGTTGCAAGAGTTGGGTATTTGCTGGATGCCACCTTCCACCAATCTAACAACTCAAAACTTGTATTGTCATCTTCACAATTCTCATCCAAATACTTCTCCATTTCTGATTTGGCATTTTGGTCATCCTCTTTCAATCTCTTTTGGAAATCGAACCTGAAGTGGTCATCATCAATGTCCTCATCAACACCCGTATTTGTGTGCACAACAATCTGCATTTCATTCACCAACTCATTCCCACTACTACAAGCAACCTCTGACAATCTGTATTCCTCAAAAAGAATCTTCAATTTGTTCAACACCTTTTCAGTTGCTATGTCGATTTCGTCCTTGGTATCATATAATTTGCCATAACAAAACCTCACAAACTTAATTTTGTATCGAGGATCTAGGACAACTGCAATTAACAACAACTCATTCACAGATTCACTTTTCCCCCAATATTTATCAAACTTCATTTTCATTTTTAATGCCATTGCAGATAAATGTGCATCACTGTTCTTTGACCATTCCTTCAACATACTATCCACCAAGCAAACTTCTTTGAAATAAAGGTTAGATGTAGCATAAGTAGATCCGGAAAGACGCTTCGTTGACTCATAGAAACGTCTCAAAATTCTAACCAAAGTACGAGCTTTAGCCCAATCCGTTTCGGTTGGAATGTCTGAACCAACATCACTAACAAATAATGGAACTTGTTCTTCCATTCTCTCAAAGGCCTTTTGATACTTCAACGCACTATCTAACATTTCGTACGTCGAATTCCACCTAGTACAAACATCCAAACTCAAGCCTTTCTTTGATGTTATGCTTTCCTGTTCCACACAAGCTTTAAAGTGTTGCCCTCTAGCCGTTGAACTTTTAGTGTACTTAATAGCCGTACGAATTCTTTTAACAGAATCATCGACCTCAGATAGCCCATCTCTCACTATTAGATTTAGTATGTGAGCACAACAACGAACATGAAAATATTGACCACCAGAAAGAAGACTATTTTTTTTCACCAGTTTACTTTTCAAGTATTCAACGGCAACGACATTGGCACTAGCATTATCCAAAGTGATGCATCCCACTTTTCCAATTCCCCAATCGAGAAGAAACAACTCAATGGCTTTACCAATTTCTACCCCTTTGTGGCTGGGAACACTTACAAAGCTTAATATCTTCTTATGTAACTTCCAATTGACATCAATGTAATGGGCCGTTAGACACATGTAAGAAACTTGGTTCCTTGATGTCCACTGATCACTAGTAAGACAAACCCTTTGCCCGGAAGACAACATTTTTTTCAGTTCTTTCTTCTTCGACGCAAACAACTTTACCACATCTCTAGCATGAGTTGTTCTAGAAAGAATTTTAAACTTCGGTTGCACCTTACTCATGAAATTCTTAAAACCCTCTCCATCTCCAAAATTAAAAGGCAATTCGTCGACCACAATCATTTTAGTAAACGCATCTCTAGCCTCCTCTTGATTGAATTTCCATGCAGACAAAGTACTACAACTCCCAAACTTAGATTCAGACACAGAAAATGACAAGGTTTTTTGACTTTGATCTTCCACTTGAACCTCTGACTTTAGAGGACTTTTACGACACATGAGCCTAAGATGTTTCCACATTGTACTTGTTCCATGAGCAGTATTACAAGAATAATCAGTGTTATGACAATAGTTACAGACAGCTCGTTCAACCCCTCCTTTTCCTTTGACCCTCTTGAAGTGACTCCACACTTCGGATTTACGTTTCTTACTACTTTTCAGTTCTGATCTAGTACTACTTGGTTCGACCACTTCATCAATAATGTCAAGCCCCTCTACATGATCTTTTTGTTGATCAGATGACATCTACCAATAATAAGATGACATGATCTCAGCACATAACAGCAACAAAATTTGAACAACATCAAAACGACTAAATAAAATCATCAAAACAACATCATTATTCATTGTACATAACAACAACATCAAACTGGAAATTCCAGAATGAAAACCCTAACCCTAATCCTACACATGGTTTAACCCTAACAAATATGTTTAAATAAAAGCATCAAAACAACATCATTATTCATTGTACATGTAAAACACAAGAATGAAAACCCTAACCCTAACTCCAGAAATTCCACAAATTCCACAAAACGGAACACTAATCCGAAATTCCAGAAATTTAGCATCAAAACCCTAACAACAACCCTAGCCGTAACCCTAACAATAATCGGAACCCTAACAGTAACCCTTACTAAAACCCTAACAGTAACGCTAACCCTAAATGGAAGTTTGAAATTACCTGCACCGAGTTTGAAGAGGACGCCGTGTTGGTGAAGCGGGATCGACGACTAACGGCGGCGTCTGACGGTGACCTTCAACCGGGCGACGATATGGAGAGAGACGGACGGCGATGATATGAAGCGTGAGGGAGAGGAGGAACTAGAGCGGGAGAGGGATGCACCGACAGGGGATCGAACGTGAGCGTGAGGGGGATCGACCGGTAGGGGGATCGAGCGTGAGTGTGAGGTCGGGAATTGGGGGTGCTGTGGTCGGGAGGGATTTGGGGGTCGGGAGCTTTTCGCAACAAGAAGCACTGAAGCAGTTGTGGAATCGGGTAGCCGGGTAGGGTTTGCTTATATTTGAGCGGGTATTTGGGTCAAGGGTTAATGGGTATTCGGGTTATTAGTGGGTATACGGGTCAGAGGGCATTTTTTTAGCGGGTTCGGGTCGGGTTGGGTCAACCCGACCCCTTCAACCCGAACCCGACCCGAAAATTCGGGTTTCCGAAATTTTTAACCCAACCCAACCCGACACACCTACCAATCCGACCCAACCCGACCCGACCAGTCGGGTTCGGGTCGGTTTCGGGTTCAACCCGACCCGTGTGCACCCCTAGTTTCCTCTTCGTATCCAGAATCCAAATCGAGATGGGAATCTTGATCGGAGACGATTGCTCCGGCGAACACGATCCTACGCGTTCCTCTCGATCCCCTCGAGGAGTCCACCGATCTCGATTGGAGCTCCTGCCACAGGTATTCCTGATCAAATCTCTCTTCCATTCGAATTTCGTGAAAGCTGGAAATCGAGATCGCGATTTTCGCTTGAAACCGTTCGTCTCGATACGTCGTCGTCGTCGTGAAATATGCTGAGAAGATTAAGGTTCGAACGTCGTATTCTGGCGTAAATTCGCTGTTTTCTGTTTGGCGATGTTTAGCCCTAGTTCGTTTCGTTTATCGGTTCCGCAATATGGACGGGGTGGAGTTAGTTAATCGTAAGATTGGTTATGATATATGCACCAGAAGGTTTGATAATGCTCTAAAATCGCGCTTCAATTGAGTCATTATGCTATGAAATAATGCACATTCTGTTGGTGGAATATCCCTCTCCGACTTCAGTATATTTTATTACGATTTTCAAGATACTCGAATGTGACAATGGTGCGACATAGTGAGGAGAGGCGTCGGGCGACCCAACCAGGGTTTTGGCACTCTCTTATTTTGCGAAGACCATTGAGACATCGAGCCTTTGGAACCTCTTTTGATTTTGACCTCCTTAAATGTATCTGAATACCAATAGGTAGATAGATAAATGATTTTTTTTATTTTAAAGGCAACTAGTCTAGTCCAAGAGTATTTACCTACCCACCAAATGATAGCTCGAAATGAGTTGAGTACTTATGTAAGTTGATTTACTTTATGATTAGTGCACAATAATTTTAATTGCACATTATAAGATCTTGAACAAATGATTTTCTCAATCTTAATTTAACGATAGACAAAGATACATAGCTTGTTTCATGTTTTATTTTTTGATGAAGAGACAACACTTTTTTTGTAAGACTGATTTCTCCCTCTTGACCCCCTTTAGTGTTTGATTGAGTTTTGTTGGAAAAACTACATATTTCTTTTGTGGGGGAAGAATGATGACCAACATTATATATGAGAATGTGAGTGTAACCACCGATCAAAGTGTAACCACCCACTAACTTAAAATTTCGCTCAAATTAATCAATTAATTTTATCCTCATAATATTATTAATTTAATAAAGTTGACACTTAATACATGGTTACAAAGAAAATATCTAACACCTCAATCTAATGTTTCCCCTTGTAACATATCAATATTGAATATGCTAAACCTGTCTTACTTTTTGTTGAATTTTGAGCTTAAACACTTTTTTGTTGCCAGGAAAATTTAACTTAACATTCTTTTTTTGTTGTCTGCCATGAGTCCATGACTATGCAATAGATCATAGAGGCCTTTGGTCCTTTGTGATCCTACATACAGATCCCTACGGTCATACAGGACAATACCTAATGATCATGTATGCGTTCGAATATTGTTCAGTTTCGTAGATACTATAATCAGGCCATCTGCTAGATGTTAAAATAACAGACGTACTAGTCAAAGGTATTGAGCAATCCACATGATTCTGATACTAGATTTGGTCCTACTAAATGTTCTTATGATTTCACCTGCTGCAACAAGATCTAGCCCTCACCAGCAATAAATTTCTGCTGGCTTTTTATTGAGAGACATGAAATATGTTTTCTCTTTGATTTGCTAACAGACCATCTGCAAAGACCAATTATTTTGCTCTATTTCTTGTTTGCTGACTGAATCATTTGCCTTTCTTACACACAAGAAACACCTCCTTGCACATATGTAATGTTCTTACTTCTTAGAAATCAGAAGGATCAGCAATTTGTTTGGGTTATAAATCAGCACCATGTGAATTTCTAGACTTGAAGAGATTTCAACTACGGGAAGTGGATGTAAACTCTACTGTTAATTAATTTGCAAATGAATTTAGCCATCAAGGAGTGATGCAATACTTGTCTACTATGTTAGATTCTGAATTTTTTATTGTTCTGATTCTAGGGGATAGTTTTCTATTCAAATTGAACGAGGTGGGCTATCCTAGACTAACTGGTGTTGTAGATTTTTATTTCCACGTCACTACTTGTTTAGTTGTGTAAGGATCTGGATTTTCTCACTAAATGCATGCACTACTCATAGAAGGACTTGGTCACTCTTCATCTCTTCTTCTGAATGTTGCTTGTCATTCATCTCAGGTGCGATAGCGATGTGGCTTTTGGAAGATTACTTTCTCCTAGCACTCTGCCCGTTTTATGCTTTGATTTTGATGCTCCAAGCACATCCTTGCAAGTTGCAACAGTTACTATGCTTCTTAGCTGGTTGCTATTGGATCCATGTTAATTAATCCAGTCCAGGTACTTATAATCTAGAAACCCAGATTAACACTGCAGATGAAAAACCTATCAGGTACTACTACAGAGACAGACATGTCAAACTAACCGAATCTGGATAAATATATAACCGAATTTTTATAGTTAGAATGATACTTCACAGTTCTCATTTTTAGTTATAACTCAACCTTTGATTTGGAGTTCAAAACACTCATTTTGACCTTTCGATATTTTATGGATGGAGCTTTGTCAAGCTTAATATATAACAGCCTCAAAATGTGTATTGTGAATCCACCTCAAATAATGGCTTTTTAATTTCCTCAGCACTTCTCATTCATTTTATGCTCATTGTTCTCCAAATATGAAAATTTATTTCACAATCTACTTGTACCCTAGAGTCTTTTTCGTGAGACACGTAGCTTATTCAAACGATACTACGGATGCAGTATTCTCACGAAGTATTGGTTATTCTGTTACTTGTCTGTGAGAGCCCATTAAACTTTTTCGAATGTATCAGAGGCTCTGCCTCCATTTTTTTGTTAGCGATTAGAGTTACTATTGCCTGTGGTCTACTGGTCTGGTATATCTTATTAGTTTGTAAGGTAAAACCTAGAAGCTTTCTGGCATCTGTTGATTAATGTATGATAACTTTCTTGGAGAAGGAAAACCTCAATGATTTCAAGGGACCATTGTTGGATGTGTTTTAGCAGATAAAATATAACTCGTTCAGTGCTTCTCTTTTAAAGATGCAAACAGGATTATGGCATGTACTTTTGGATGCTTAAGTAGTGATTGGTGTTTAAAACCTGAAGATAATATCTCACGAATCTTTTGTATGCTGCAAGTTACCCATGATGATAGTCTTAACAGTGCGTATCTAGAACATTTTGCCTTGAAGTTCTTGCATGTTGTGGTTGTAAAAATATATAACCATGTTACCTATATGTTTGCTTGGGTAGTTGGGTTGATGTCGTGCATATATAAACTTTTCTAGGTGCTTGCTTTTATCATCTCTTTGTATTCGTAAGTGTTTTTAGTTTTTAGTTTCATCTTAGGATTTAAAGTGTTGATCTGTTTAAGTTAGTGAACAACCTAATCTGCAGAGAGCCAATTCTTTATTTGTTTCTATATAGCCATTATAGAAGGGCCCTTTGTGAATCTTTGCTTAAATATAATGTTTGGAATCTCTGTTGGTTGCCCACTAGCATATTAGTAGTTTGATGGTAAACAAACTGGACGCCTTGGTGCCATCTTTTGGTCAAATTAAAAACTTTACTGGAGAAGGATGACATTGGCGTTTTTGAGGGGCCATTATTTGGATGTTTTCCAGATATGTTAATCAAATGCAACTTCATTCTCCAGCAGTGCTTCTCTTTCCAAGATGGAAACATAATTTTGTTGTTAACTGATAGTGTTAAGAGTCTTGGATGCTTTGAAAGTGGTTCTGAGAAGGGGGGAAAACCCTGAAGTGATTCGGCATGCCATGCGGCAGCATCTAAGCTTACAACATTCAATGTTGTCTTTGGGCCACATGGGACATGAAAACCGGTAAGATGAAACTATTTTCTGTCCAACCATCCAAATCTTGCTAAAATTATATTCCGATTGAACTTCGGTTGGATCTCTATTTCATAGTCTAGAACCAAACTGATGTAGATTTACATGGACAGGATAGCTGGTGGGTTGTTGTGAATGTACAAGAGGAGCTCAATGGAGCCACTTGGAGGCTGTTAAGGTGTGTTAATTCTGGAGAACATCCTTTCTCACTTCCCACTATAAGGTGGTTAATGGTGCACTTTAGATGGACGAGATCACTGCCCAATTGGCTTTTGAGTACTACAGTGACAGAAGGGAGATGGACAGCAAAGACAGATTGGGACACATTAGTCATGCACTCATCTTAGTGCTTCCATACAGCATATTAGTGGTTTCATTGTAATCTTCTTCTTTCAGTAATTACAAAATACATACATTTAGTAAAAATCCAAAAGTAGACCTTTTCCATTAATCACGCATTGGAAGTTCAGAGAATCAGAGTCCCACCTCTTGGCATCACGAAAGAGATATTTTATGCTAAAACGAACATTTAATGCTGTTAGGATGGGTTAGAGTAAGCCCTGTAGTACACTAAATAAATGAATGTTTTATACAGCCTTTATCACCCTAGACTAGATATGTGTGACCTGTGGTAAGCAGGTATATGCAAACTCTGACATGGTAAGATTAAAAATCCTTTCCACATAATGCAACTTGGTGGTGATTTTTAATGCTGTGGGGTGTTTAACAATGGTAACTCTTGAGAAGAGAAGTAGTGGAACAATGGGAAGTTCAGGTGTGAGTCTAACCACCTATGCTCTTTATGTCTAAAGCATGTATCATGGTCCATTTACTTTCTTGTTAAATAATTGAGTCAGTATGTAATGTAACGAGATTTGTGTTGAATATTGGTCTATATTCGTTAAGGTATCAAATCTAGGATCCGGTCGACCGATTTTTCTTGGATTTGCTTCCTTAACAAATATAGACTAATATTCAACAATCTCCACTCTGGTTTAAATTTGTTACCTGAGTCTTCTTTTAACTTGCATATTTCGTGTCTTCATGTGGCACTGTTTTGGTGCTACCCCCTGGAGTGCCCTTCTTCTCAGTTTCTGAGGATATTGAGAAGTTTCGAGCACAACTCGAACTTCTCCGATTGATCACCTTGGTCATCGAATCTGTATGATTCTCGTTTGTGTCGATTTTCTGGAGAACAACTTGCTCTTAATCTGTGTTGTGTTAGTGCATTGTTAGATCTTCTCCCAACAATTTGTTTTGTAGTTTGGTGACAAACTTATACGTTTTATTGGTTATTGTTTTTCTAGATTGAGAATAGAGCCCGGAATGAAAGACAAGAGAAATAGCTAACTTAGTTGAGAAGGGAGATCATTTACATAAAGTTAACGAGGAAATTACAAACATGGTTACGGGTGGATGTAACAACCGAACAACATATGTAACGCAAGCTCTTCAAACATTTTGGGGTATAAATAGTAGTCTTTCGTAAGAGCATCGAATCTTGAATTTTGTATTTGATTTAACTAATAGTACATTCAAATTTCGCAATCATATTATGTTTTTTTTATACTATTTATGACAACATTTGGGCACTTGGTTAGGAAGATCGTATCTATTTTAAGTTGTCCCAATATTTAGATGGATAATTCCATATGAAATGAAATCAATTTTTGTCGTGTCATTTCTTATCTTCAACAAGTGTTTGATTAAGTAAAAGTTAAAAGTGTCATTTTCATAGAAAAATTAGGTATTATTATTTTCTTTGTTGGGATTGGATCGTACATTTTATGTCCACCTCGACGGGTCGGTCGGAGGTCTAATGTGTTGGGATTTATTAGTAATTATGTACCGGATTTTTTGGGTTACTAATGTGTAATGGGTTTAATGTGTTTTAAGCTCATGATTCCAATTAGGATTTCTAATTATTGTATAAATTATTTTTGTATGGACGGTTATAGAATATATACAAGAAAAAAAAGAAGAAAAAAAAGGAAAGACACGGCTTAACCACGTAACCACGTTGGGTGAATCTGGGTAAATTTGTATGTTTTTATTTGATGATTGCAATTCATCTGATCCGTGATTTGGTGTATTTGAGTCTTAAAAATCTAACATTCTTAAATCATCATGATTAAACTCAATTAACAAATATCAATACGGCGTCAAGTCATGTACGAATCGTGTTAACATATTGTGTTGTGAGTTGTGACTTTGTTATCGTACCTTGGGAAGAAAAAAGCATAATTACGTCAAGTTTGCTCTTAGACCATCACTAACCATGACCTGGACGACCCGGTCATCAGCTCTCTCTCTTCAAAATCAACTTTCTCTCTCGTCCACATCAGCTTTCTCTTTCCTCAACACACTTTCTTCTCTTTCCTATACTATTCACATCTTAACCACAACCCAACACAACCTACATCTCTCATCCACATCATTTCAGGGTCCATCTTGGTAAAAATTTAAAAAAAATTAAAAAATTTCTAAAAAATCAAAACAATTATAAAACGAATTTTCAAAAAAAAAAAAAACTCAAACAAAAAACTTTGTTTAACCCGGTCGTGAGTGACCGACAGACCCGACCCAATAGCAGGAGCAGGGTGAGCTCCTGCTCCGGGCCTCATTCCGGACCTCACTTTGAGGGGCCTCAAAAAAAAAAGTAAATGACATTATTGGGTTGCAAAGAAAATTAGTGTTAACACATAAATAGCACTTAAACATTGATAAATTTGTCTCAAATATTGCTAAGATGACAAAAAATTCAATTAATATTGCATAAAGTTAGTGAATTTTTTATTATTTAAACTAGAAGGATAATATTTTTCAAATTTAGGAGTCTCGTTGTTGATTTTCGCACAGGACCTTAAAAATTTTCGAGACGGCACCGTGACCGACCTCTCTCACGACCGCAGAATCCCCGCATTAAGGGATGGCCTTATATGTTACATAGATATCTTTCTCATCTTTCTCATCTTTCGATAAGTAGTCATGTTTCTCACTGTATGTTTACTGGTTATTGATTCTGACTTATTGAATGTCTTCAACATGGAGGTATGCGTCTGTCCGTTTGGGTCTTAATTCCATTTTCCCCCCTGTTTCCTCTGTTTGTCGCTTTATGTTGTATGTGTTACGTTTTCTATTTATGAAAGTCGTAAATTACATGGTAATTTCCTGTGCATATATAAAATTTTCTTTTGATCTTATGATTCTATCAGCACTGAATCATTCTTGCTAAGTTGTTCCGAGAGCATAAATAGCAACGTTCGGGTGTCATGTTTCTTCTTTCTACCACGTCAACTCACCTAACTCACAAAAAAAATCTTTAACGACGCCCAGACTACCACCTCCAGTCCTCCACCCTACACTTTTTTTATTTCACATCATTTCTTAATTTCGCAATTTTAATTCTTCCACAAAATTCAACAAATTACATTTTATATAATTCTAATTACATTATAATTCTAATTCACGAAATGATTAATATTAATAATTAATATCAATAATTAATATTAAACCACGAAAACATTTAGTAATTAAAATTAAAAATGCACAGTGTACGCGTGATTACACAGTGTTCGTGTGAACTCTATTAACCCGTGTGCATGCACAATACCCGTGTGAATGTATAGTATACGCGTGAATGCACAATATACGTGTGAATGCACAGTGTTTGATTTTTCCTTTATATATAGCTTACACAAAATATAACTTACACTCCACACCTCTTCCACTTCCTACCTCATTGTTGCTAATTCCCACAAGCAACTTTGCAATGTCTTCTCCAGATCACAGTCGTTCCCCCCGTCGTCCACAATCAACACCACGTCCATTCTATCCGCAAAGATACCCAACATATCCATATTACCAACAACCATTCTAACAGTCAGACTTCCCCCAATACGCATCACCATTCCCACAACCAGACCAAAACCAACATTTCCCACAATTCCCTCAATATGCACAACAGCTTGCATACACTGCCAAGTGAAAGAAGATGGTTTTCTCAAGCAAGAGGAAATAGCAGAACGAAATTTTCAAAGGCATGTAAAAAAATTAAAGTCGACATGCTTTACTCTTTGATGAAAAATGAGAACTCGTCGGAAAGGGATCAAAAAATAATGGTGAAACTCATCGACTGGGCGGAAGAGAATGATTTCATATAGTTTGTTGGTTTGTTGTAGTTGATATTTCATGTAGTTCGTATTTCGTGTAGTTTGTTGGTCATAGGTAGTTGGTATTTTGTACCGCAATGTATTGTTGATATGATGTTGTAGTATTAATATATATTCTAATTTAAGCATTAAATATGGATTTACCTTTGATTTATTTAATTTAAATATTTAAAATCTTATTCAAATAAATTACATCAAAAATATTACACCACATTAATCACAAATACTCAATACATTATCAATTATATCTAATAACAAATCTTTAATCATCCACTAAAATAAAAAAAATGGACCAATGGGCGGGAGACAAGTGTACCCAACCCAGGCGTCCCACTGGGACAACCAACTCCTGGGTGGGCGCCCCGGGCTGCCCGACCCGTTAACTGGAGACACCCCACCGTTGACCATGCTCTGATTTTTGTGGACCCTCACATGTTATCTCTTATGTTAGTTTTATTGATTTTTTAGCAAGCACACTTAGTTTTTCCATTGTTTCCTTGGTTTAAGGTATTGTCTGTTTTTCAACTAAAACTCAATAAGCTAGTGGGGTAACTTCACAGCTGTGTGATCCCATTAATTTTGATTTTTGAACCAATAATTTTTTAGAAACAGTATGTTTTAGGTGAGGGGAAATAACATGGGTGTGAAATCCAAATTATATCTTATGGTAATTCTTACATTTAAGATTAACCCTTTTTGGTGCTAGCTGATGGTAGCTTAGTCCTTAACTAGAAATGGTTGCCATTCCGTGGCAGTCATTTAGAAACTAGGATGGGGATCTAGATTCGCTAAACGTGGACTGGAATCACCTTGCAGAGTGGCGCATGTGACGCCTAGTTGCCTAATCGGTCGGCATCTTCTCACCCGTTGACATTGCTAAGTCAAGAGGAATTGTGGTGGAGAGAAAGGGGTGCGTTTGTATTAAAAAAATGATCAAAATTTCACATAAATTAACTTTTATCCGAACACTTCCATGAAGGTAAGAGTTACGGTCATTTTTTAAGTAATACGTTTTTATCCTTATTGAGATGAATATTTAAGATACATTTCTACTTTAAAGAATATTCGAAGATAGAAAAATTAATTTTTTCTACGAAAAATTTAAAAAATTAGATGGAATATAAGTTTTTGACTCTTATTTTATTCCCTTGGACAAGAAATTAATTTTTCAAATCATACATTTTAAGTCAGTTGAAGCGACATTTAAATCGCACCCAAGATTCAGTGAGACAGTGAGATTGGAAATTCCGAATCATCCGAAAGAAAGAAGAAGAAAAAAACGACCGGTGAGTAGTACGTGATGCGGGGGGGGGGGGGTGGGGGGGGGGGATAAAGCAAAAAAAAAAAAAAAGAAGAAAAAAGCAGGCGTTGATGTGTGTGTGATGCGGGGAATCCAAAGCCCAGTGCTGTCTTCCTTCTCTTTCAACCCCACAAATATTATAATATCAAAACATGAAAAAGTCAGCGTCATCTCCTCTCCTCTCCTTCCTCCCATTTCTCTCACTTTGTATCAAAAGGTCAACCTCAGATCCCACAGCTCCAAATCCAGACATAAGTTGGTTTGTTCTGGTTTTTCTTCTGTCGTGTCATGGCTGAGGAAAACTGGGACTTGCAAGCTGTCGTGAGGGGCTTTGGTCGGGCAAAACAAGAACCAACAAAAGACCCTTCATTTACCACTTCTTCTTCTTCTTCTTCTTCTTCTTCTTCTTCTTCTTCTTCGGTTCTTCTTCACGAAAGCAAGATTGTTAAACAAGACGACGTCTTCGGCTTCCCCGATCTTATCAGCACTTCTGCACCACTCCAGGAGCTGCTGGAGTTGTGCAAACCATTCTTCCCAACCCCATCACCACTTCAGCAGCAACAGCAGAAGCAGAAACCTCTCGTTTCCGCCTCGCCTCACCCGAACCGTTTCTCCTCCGCTGCTTCGTGTTTCCGTCAGCCGCTGCAGCTTCCCATGCCTCCACGCATCAAGAGAAGGCAAACCCAAATATATATATATATATATATATATATATATATATATATATATATATATATATATATATATATATATACACACACTCTTAAAAAGATGGAAAAAAATATATGGTGTGTGTAGTTTATAGTTGAAAGTCAGTCATATTATTTTTAATGGTCGTGTTTTGGTTTCTTCAGGAAGAATCAACAGAAGAAGGTGGTGTGCCAAGTTCTAGCCGGCAACCACTCGGATGACTTGTGGGCGTGGCGTAAGTATGGGCAAAAGCCCATCAAAGGCTCTCCTTTCCCAAGGTTCCATTTTTTTTCCTCTTCTTTTTCTTCTTCCAAGTTATAGAAGTCCCACTCCCACACAACACAATTCAGAAGTTTTTTTTTTGTTTTTTTGTGTGTTTAAACAGAGGATATTATAGGTGTAGTAGCTCTAAGAGTTGCTTTGCGAGGAAACAAGTCGAGAGAAGCCGAATGGATCCTGGTGTGTTCATTGTGACATACACTGGGGAACACAACCACCCGATTCCCACTCACCGGAATTCCCTCGCCGGAAGCACTCGTCACAAGATCCCCCCTGTTCCGATTCCTATCACCTCCTCCACCCGTGAGACCACCGATGTTTCAACCGGAGTTGCAGTTGGTAGGGCCTCCGACCAAGGGACAAATACAACACCCTCGGGTTTGTCTCCAACGACACCCCTTACACCAGCTGTAGTGGAGGAGGAAGAAGATGATGATGACTTGCTAATGGTGAGTGATATGGATATGTTGGCTGAAGATGACATGTTGTTTATGGGCTGACCACTTTCTCAAAGAAATCATATGCTATTTTCTTTTTTGGGCATAATTATTGACAAGAAATCAATTGTTGAGTTATTGCAAACAGTCTGTGTGGAAGGAGACCAGAATGTCTTTCCCTCATGCCTCTGTATTTTTTTTCCTACTTGTTTATCAGAGTCATTATGCAGTGGAGAGAGACTGTGGATTGTACCAGAGAGGAACTCATTGTGGAAGGAAGATGCTTCATTTTCCTTCTATTGTTCTGCGTCTTTCTTTTTCCCTCTTACACCAGGAATCATTTTTCCCAATGATATCTACAGTCACTAATTCACATTTATATTTGCTTAAATTATTTAGTCATGGTGGAGAGTGGCTTATTGTTTGCCACTGCTTTGTGGCTTAAATTCTGAAAAATGATACCAAAACTGGACATTTGTTAGTGTTCGGAGCATCTTGTAATTAAACTTGGATTTTATCATTGGTCCTAGTTATTTCATGTTTTAAGTCTCTGAACTGGGCCTGAGCTAGCCCCAGAAATGATGCACATCTTTTAAACATATTGGGATTCAAGTTAATTTCAGTAGATTACAAGCACCATTATTACTCAGTTGCTTTATTGATGCCCAGTTCGAAACCCCACCCGTCAACCTGTCTATGCATCTTATTTGCTGTTGTGATCAATGGCTTAAGGTTTCACATCTCGAGTCAGATGGAACTGATCTACTTATCAGTGGATTACTGCTGCCAGAGACTCATTTGGATTGTTTGATCGAGATATCCTCATATCCAATCTACCCAAAAATTCTTAATATCCACCAAGGCTTTTTCAGTAGAGCTGCAGAGCATCTGAATTTTCGCTTTCCTTCCAAATTTGGATCGTCAAGCCGTAGTTGTATGCCCCTAAAAGTGGGGCTTTACCCTTCACTGCTCAATCCAAAAACAAACTCCTTCATAGTAACACATTTTTAACATAGAAGACGACGAAATGGTGACACTATGGCATGGAACATTACGCTAATTTTGTCAATGGTACGCCATGTTATATTTCAAGGCCACGAAAGGATGCTTATATCTACAGGATTAGGATACAGAAGAACCAATCAACATTTTACAGTACCATGCCATCAAAAAAGGGGGGAAAACATTGTCCAGACCATTCTATCAGAAATTGAAACCAGACCAGTAAGCATTAAAAAAATCTCAACTTGGTGTTGGCGCTTAAGAGTTAAAAGACGTTGATTAGACAAACATAAATTGAAAACATTCTACAGAGCACAGGGGACATATTTAGAGGGTCGAAAGTGGAATGTGAAGAAAAAAAATACAGGCAGACACAACAGAAGTTAGAAAGCAGTACTAATTAGGCCCCACCACACCAAGTCAGATCTATCTGGGAAAAGTAGATGCCTGAACATTACTAGTGTTCAATCCAGCAGAAGGCTGACTGAAAGGATTAGGAACCATAGATGTCGTTGGCGGGGTTATCGTTGGAGTGTACATTGAGATTGCCGCGGAGTATTCCTCACCACTAAGGCTACCACGCATTCGTCCCGTAGGCCGCCAGTGTGCTTCAGTGGGTGACTCCGATAAACCATCAAGCCTTACTGCCTGCCGAATTCCACTCCCCATATGCAATCGTTCACTAATAGATGATACATCAGTAGTGGACAGGGAAGCGGTTGGAATGGTAGCTTGCAGCGAGGAAAAGGCAGGCCCCAATCTTGCCAGCAGAGCTGCACGACTTTCTGCCAGCAAAATTTGTTGAAAATTACCAGCTGCTGCAGTAGCTGCAGTCTGAGATGACCAGTGTGGTCCTTGAATGGACGGAGGCTGTGGAAACGTGCTAGCCGATTGACTTAAGGTTTGATGGGCGTGGGAATTTACATTTTGTTGAAAAGAATTTAGAATGTCCGAATGAGGTAGAACAAATGGACCACTGTGACCCGCTGCTGAAAGGTCCAACACATTTCTTGTACCGCCTGGATATTCAGATGGTCTAAGCCCCAACCCACGATCCGAAGTTTGCTACTTCCAAAGTAAAAAGCATACCGGAAAGAAGAAAAATGAGAATAAGCAGTTGAACATCACTAAGTGATTATTTTTTAAAGAAAAAAAAGACAAATTACCTGAACTGAATGATGCTGCATATCACTGGTTCCTGCAGTACTAAATCCATCTTGGAAAAAAGATTGTGAATGTGACAACTGGTGAGATATACCCGAGGAACCATCCCACGGATTAATCATTTGTGGCCTTCTGGTATGATTTAAGTTTTGTCCTGCTGGGAGAGCTTGAACTGCTACAGGAGTTCTGGTGACATGCGTAGGTATGGGTGACCTCTGAACCTCATTTCTTACAGCTGAACTTTCTGGTTGTTGCACCTGCAGATTTAGAGGGACAGCAGATGCAACACTGCCGGTTGTATTAGCATAGGATTTTGGAGCTGCCATTGTCTGGCTATGGGCTCCCATGTTATGAACTGTTTGCGAGTTTGAAGCCAATGTTGAAGTTAGAGTACTTGACCATGTCGCATTGCTCCCTTGAGGAGTTATTTCAGGTGACAGAGACGTGGAACAGAGATCTGGCAGGTGCTGGAAAATGTCCTGAAAAGGCTTCCTATCTCCAGACACGTGAGGATTGATTCCTCCAAGGATTGGATCAAGACCGTGTGCACCAACATCTCCTGAATCTTTGATCATTGCTTCACCACTATCATCGTCAGTCAAATCAGTAATAGCCACGTCGTTCCCAACTCCAGTGATTTTGCTTCTTGCATTACTAACATGTTGGTCTGTCAATGCATTCGTATCAGATTGAACTGTATTACTTCGGGGTTCCTCAGTTACTTTCCAGGTTCCATCAGCTGAAAGAATTACATCCGAAACACCCTCGGGAGTTTCTTCTAAAATCTAGATGGTATGTGTTCACCAGGTCAACAAAAAGAAAACCAAATGCATAGTATGTCAAAGGATATATGTGCACTCACTAACCTTTACCATTATTTGGTCAATGCGTAAATCTATGCAGCTAACAGGTTGGTTACAGTGAGGGCACCGCCAACATGGTTTTCTTGAATTCATGTCCATGTAGTTGTCAAAATCAAAACACTGCAAAGGAGTTTGTAAGCAATTATATTTGTACATGTACGCCATTTTATCCATCACTAAAAGAGCTCAATGTCTCACTTGGTGATGTTTGCAGAGATGACCTTTAACAGGAGTCTTGATACGCTTAAAGCTGTTGCAAGAGCAAAAGGCATGTCACTAAGTGCCTTGTAGAGTACCGTATACAAAACTCCAAATATAAAAGAACCAAGGTAGTAAATCATTAAATATAAGAGACAGGTTGCTTTTCCACCTCTTTTATCAAATTGATATCACCGTCACATGCTCTGAAGTTGAAAACCATGGAAAATGGGCAACATTATCCTTACTTTTTTTCATTAGGGATTGAGTCTAAGGAGAATAATATAACACCGCATCCAACAATTTACTAATTTTAAACGACCCACTTACTATATATTATTCAATTTATCAATGTAAAATGAAGACAACATCTGAAACCAAGGTAAAATGAAGCATGAAGAATTTCAGCAAAATTACATGCAATACTAGTGTCAATATTGTGAAAATTCTACACATAATAGAGAAAGTAATTCACGAGGGAACTGTTGACTTTTGGCACCAAAAGGTAGGTGCTTTAACCATACAAGAACTCGTCCAGGAATGGTAATTAAAATTCATAGATTGGAGTTGAAAAATGTACTATTATTATTATTATTAAATATTAGAATGAACGAACCTATTCCTAGAACACAACAAAAACTAAACAAATATCTAGCTGACAACAAACTAACTTACCTTATTGGGCAATTCAAAGAAATTCTTGATGGCCCCTCAATAATTTCAGTATCTGGCATTACAAGAACTGAATATGTCAGCCACAAAAACTTCACACAAAATTGCAACTCAATGTTCAATGATCCCAACTGGCCTTGACAAGCACAAAAATCAGATATTATCTGAGATAGCTTGCATGTGATCGATTAGAGGATATAATTGGTCTAAACAACAAGCTAATGATGCATGTCAAACATGATTAGTAATTCGAACAGAAAGGCAAACATTCAGTGGAATGTTGGGAATGATAAATTTCTGGACCTGGTAAGGTGGATGATATGGTTATAAGAGGTTGAATCACAACAAAACACAATTGCAATCTTAAGATGAATTTGTTTTATATAAAAAAGGCATTTATTGATAAAGCAATCCGAGCAACACACATCAGCTAGGTACCATATCATGTGCATTATCATATAACATATGTCGAAGGCTATATCCTGTAATTAACCTTGATCATGAACGGGAGATGAGCTATTGCAACTTCAAGTAAATAGTAGATGTAATTTGAAAGAAACAAAAAGCTTATGCTAAGTCATTTGAAGGTTGACATCAACCTTCAAAGAAAACCCATCAGTTATAACAATAACCTGCCACCTACATCTGACAACTAGAATCCTTGAAATTCCCCGTAGGCTTAGAAATAATAAACAGCAGGTGGACATCTATGATGCATGAAGTATAGGTATTCTCAATATTTAATTGCAGTGAAATTGGATTCTAACACGTGAGGATCTAATTAACTCCGAATGCCAAAAACAAAATGCTTCCCCCACATTCTAACAGCTCAGGTGTGAACTGAGAAGTACTAAGATGCTCTTTAGACACCTGATAGATCCGATGAAGCTGTATCCAGGAAAGAAAATGACATGTTTTCCATTACCTTATACATCACTGTGGAAATACTAGGAGAAATTTTTGAAAGGAGCCATTAACCAGGATTTGGGACATGCAAATATGTCGCAAAGTTCTTCTCTCTATTCTAGTTTCTAAAAGCATTTTGAAATGGAAATATGAAGAAATCAGCAACCTATATGAAGAGCATTTGTCTTCACAGCTGCTGGAATCCTTACCATCATAATTAAGTCATAATTCATATGAACTTTAGATATATAACTACATATGTGCCACAAGACTTAGTGCATGTTATATTGTTACATGAAGGTGTCAAAAGTAAAAAAGAGTGAAATTGTTATCCAACTCAATGATTGTCATTAAATTAAACAAATATAAAAGACACAACATCAAGCATTTATTTAAGATGGATAGTACATAATCAGGTGACAAACATGATCATCATATCCTCATCAGTCGGTCAGTGACTATTATGCTTCTTTCAAAAGTTAATAATTATAAAGCTGTCATAAATTCGTGATTATAAAACACTGGTTAAAAGATGACTATCTGTCCAGCTTTACCAACTTCAATTAGAGATATTTTTTTCTGAAGTATATATAAGCACATCCATAACCTTCTCATAATCTCATTTTTCTAAGAAATGAACCAGCAACTTCCAAAACAAAGCAAAAGGTTTATAAGCAATGGCAGAGGATGTTTGTACAACCTGGTGTAACAGCTTCAACAGCTGGTTGGACATAGTCTTGAAGTACAGGGGCAGCAATATTTTCGGTGGTCACAGCAACACCTATGACAAAGTTGCCTGATAACAATAAAAAGTGACAAGGTCACAAAACAACCAAGTCAGATATCAAAAACGATTCAGAAAGTTGAAGAGCATTGAGGCCAAGATGGTTGCACATGTTTCCCTAGAAACATACCACTAAAACAGCCAACAGCCTGAAAAAGATTCATTCCGTATTTGAGCATTTTTGTAATATCTGTTGGAAACTGTGGTCCAGTGTCCTGACAAATAGGCGAAGAATATAAATTTAACTTCCCAAAAACTCGAAACTAAAAAAATGTGTTAAAGAGACTAACCATGGAGACATTGGTCCTCCTATCCACACCTTTCCCGTTCACCAAGAAACTGCGACAAAACCAAAATTTAGAAAAGAACTGAATAAACAAAACCACATATAACAAAGCATACCTGACTTGTGGAGGACTTATAATACAAGCAGAAGATCCAGTATTATCCGATTGGACAACAAATAGTCTCTACAAAGGAAATACAAACAACAATGATACATTATTAGCTTTTCAAATATCAACGAAGTCCCAGATATGAAGTGAAGAACCCGCGTGTAGTTTATGTAATGACTACATAGTCTGTCACAAGTCAAGGTAAAGCAGGAGAGTTATGATGACTGATAAGTGTGGGGAGCTGATCTGCTGATGTAAAAACTCCACTACACATACAACAATACCTTTAATTCCAAACTAGTTGAAAGCAGAAGCAATTTCAAAGAGGTCATCCATCCTAATAATACTCTTGCCTAAAAAACCACTCCGTTGGACTTGGACATGAAAATGAAACCAAAAATTCTGTGAAAAGTGAAGCATACATGTTGACAAAATAACCATGCAATGATGCAACCAAAAGAAAATGCCGTATACACCTCAAAGTTGCCAAATGTGCAATCTGCACTTCATATAAGTGTCAAAGAAAAACTGGCGTGTGCATTCCACGTGAAAATCAAAGATAAAATGTTAGCAATATCAGACCAAAACCGTCACTAGTCTAAGATATAAAAATTTAAAAGGAGAGCTGAAGGATGAGCGTAAATTTTCATCATACAAATATGACAAATCAATAGAATATACATGACGCCCAGTGACTGTATGGTATGTATTAATTACAATACCTAAAGTATGATATTGATAACATAGAAAAACTTGAACTAATTATTCATTTATCACAATAAAAAAACATATGGGCAAAACTTGTTTATTTTTGCAGAAATAACCTTGGGTCATTGACGCTTGCAGTTATTCCTTGTTACTCAGAAGGATGTAGGTGTAAAAGAGATAACCGGTAGAGGCAGACAAATAAATTGCTAAAAGCAGAACTGACAGATGCAGAACTTACTATACGTTCTTCTGGAGCTATAATTCTTGGAATAAAAATATCTGCCGCCAATATTTCATATCCTATCTGGAAACAAGGGAAAAAACTGGTTATTAAATGCTCAACCCGAAGAAAGGATGATGGATTTTACCACGAGATTAACAAGGATATGACAATAGAAACATCAGTAAACCAAAAAGAAGTATTAAAACAGTCGTCATCCCAAAAAGGTGTTTCTAATTATCCCATGGGTTTTTTAGATAAAATAGCTGCACAATGAGGACATTTCTGGTAGGCCTGGGTGTTGGGCCTAACCTCGGCCAAAAGGGGGCGGACCAGGTCCAAGGCCTGGTCCGGCTAAAAAAATTGTTTTTTTAATTATCTCCAAAAAACTTAAAAAAACTAAAATACGTCCAAAAACTGCAAAAATACCTTAAAAAATAAAAATACTGGACTCACAGGCCAGGCCAGGGGCCCAGCCCGTTTAGGCCAACGACCCGGCCCAATACCTAGGTCTAATTCTGGGTTGACGACTTCTAATTAGCACATAGATTATGACTAGAATGCTGCTTCATAGAGTTGTTTTTGGATTGATGGCTAGGCATAACTTGAAATGTTCAACACAATAAGCTGTCGAACAACAGCAGCGGAGTCTTATTCCAAAATTAGTCGGGTAGGCTATGAATGAAACTCAAATCACAGTTCCAACACATGACTAAGCTGCCCAAAGTTTTCAAAAGAAAGAGGACAAAGTAAATGATCAGTCAACCTTCATACAGCTGTCAACTGTTATGCTCAAGAGGGAAAAAAGTGTTTAAGAAATAATTTGGCAGCATAAGGATGGAGTGAAACCTTGATTTCGAAAGAAGCAATCAAGCGTTTCAGCTTAATCCGAGGATAATACCTGCACAAAGAAAGTGTCTTATAACATGAATAATACACAAGCATCTCAGGAAGCCCATCATGAACCATCTGTTCACGACTTTTTCTTCTTCTTTTGTGGGGCTTCTTAAAGGGGGCGACATGCAAATTAATAGATCAAGTACATTGAACCAGTTATATATGTGTTAACGGTACTAAATGAAGGAACTTTGGAATCTAGAACCCTCCGGAGAGGAACAAATCCCCAAAATAGTTGATTTGTACATAACTGTGACTATTAGTTAGGTGGGATACCAAATCCCAAAGTGAAATCATGGGAAAGTCTCTGAAGCTAATTGTCTGATCCTAGTCTCTCTTCACGAATAACCATAATTTTGTAACCTAATGCCATCTAATGTGGTCGTTTAAGAACCTCCAAGACGGTACCGATAAAAAAACCTTAAGCTTCTTTCAAAGTTTAAGACCGCCTAATGCCCACCTAAGATGGTTATGTTACTTCTCTTTCAGAGTCAGTCACTCAGCTGGAAGGGTTCTTGCTTAAAACAACCAAAATATCTTTCAAGAATTTGGCAAAACATCAACTGATGACTAATTGCACCACAATGTGTTGATCTTATTCCCATTCCGTGTTTTGGTAAAAAAAACTAAAGCAATTCCATTTTGTGTTTTTAAGCATTTAACAATAGATTGCTTGCTTCAACACGATTCAAAGGGAAAATAGAAAGTGGAGTAAACCTGGGTAGTGTAATCTCAGATATAACACGAAGAACATTGCTTGATCCAGAAGTGATATTTTCCGCGACACAGAAGCTTCTTGACATCTAAAGGCAATATATTTAATATTTAGAATAAATTTCCTTGGTGGCAAAAGGTGCATGGTACAAAAGGTTAGCATCATCAATATGTTAGGACCTCGCTTTCCATCTTGAGAAGCTCCTTCGAGTCTTCAGCTTTAAACCAGTTATGCTTACAAGCATTCTGTCAGAGGCACAAATGCAACACTAAGAAAAATCCCAAGTGCTTGAAGAACAGGGAAATAAAACAAGCAGAATCAATAACCAAAATTGATACTTTTGGATTTGCAAATAATTATGCGAGCTACAACAAAAGTGCTGACCCGTAATATGTCATAACCCAGCCCAAAAATGTTCAACGATGATCTGTGTAACTTATGAAATACTGAACATGATCTAATATCACAGGAAACTAGCAGCCCCTCATAGAAGCATCCACAAGCACTTTCTGAGAAAAAATAGAAAGATAAAAGAGGGGCTCATAATGGTCTCTCGTACAGATAAAAAAGTGAGTCAAAGAGGCAAAGAAAATTTCAACTCTTATTCCAACATCAAAATCAAGAGATTAGATGTAAAAGTAAGGAAGGTTGTTCAGCTCTCAATAAAAAGTATCAAAACTTTATAGTGATAACTACTTGCAGTCATGCTTACACTACAAAAGTTGTAGCCATGTGCCCATTGGAAAATGACAGGAAATATGTAATAGATAACACCGCCAGGGGAAAAAAATCCTACTCTGGAACATAAGCCACTGATGCAGGATTTTATATCAAAAGAAGAAGATGATTACCTTAACTGAAAGCATAAGCACCATTATAGCTGCCTGAAGAGAATCATCACTTTTACGTTGATATACCTAAAAAGAGTGAAATTCGATACCATTAGAAGACAACTATTAATGGCAGAAACTACTATGAACAATGCATTCATATGAAAACAAGTTTTGCTTGTTGCATTTACTCCCAATTCTCAAAATGCATATTTTTTGATAAAGTAATTAATTGTCACAGTAAACATGTAATGATGCTATGTCGCAGTAGAGATAAGAGACTAAAAGATTGTTAGCTTCTTAGTACACAAGGGTGCATAAGTTTTTGCTCGGAGCATTTTGGCATCTAATGCCAGGATATTACAACGTAAATTGTTTGTTCTACGACACAATAATTCTTGCCCAATTGTACCACATCAATGAAGCCATTCGCAACTCGCAAGTGCATTTGATTGTTTCAATTTTAGATGTGAATTGTCATTTATTTCTAACTATGATTAATCCTATCTGAATCCATTTTCTGTTTTACAATTTTCGCAACCAAACCACTAGATGTGATAATCAATTATGATTCACACTATATTGTTGGTTACATCCTTCGCATATATCATAGCTTCAAGTAACACCTAGGAGGGAATTTCTTCCACAAGACAATTAGAGAACTAGCATCTCCAAAGTCCGATTCAAACTCCAACAGGTTATTTCATTTCAAGGCTGTGTTCATTGGATATCAGAGAAGCAAAGCAGAATAATTAGGTTAAAAAAACTATTTTAGTTTCGTTTTCGTTGACAAAAAATGGTAAACAAACATATCATCCAAGCACCAGATGTTCAAACAAAAACAAAAAATGAAGATAAATTGAAAACATATGATAAAAAATTGCACGATGAATAGCTTTTCATGATAAATGTGTTTTCAACCTAAGAATAAAGGTCCAAATAAACCATTGTCTGGTTAAAAGAGACAAATTTCTACCATATGAGAGAATCAACTCTTGATATTTCATTACATTACAGGGTGCAAAGTTTTACCTGTTTTAAGAGTAACGGTAACTCAGCATTGGGAGCAATGTCATTATGTGATATTGCATAATCGATGCCCCTGAAATCATCAGGAAAAAGGAAACAATAAGCATGGGAACCGCAAAAGGTGATAGACTGATAGTTTTGAGATATGTTGCCATTTACTGCCTAACCACTTCGCTATCTTTTATATCAACAATACCATGTAAAAATGCACTAATGACACCTTATTTTGATAAGCTTTTCACCAACTAATCATAATTACAGGCAAAACATTCATGACGGTCTAATGCTGTTTAGGTTTTGATAGAAACATTTAAGGAAAAAATGGTGAAGTTCAGAACTCGTAAAAAAACATTCTACTGCAAAACAAACACGCCGCAGAGGCGCAGAGCATGAATTTTCAATTTGTAGAAATTCAAAACAGAAACTTCACAAAAGCAACCCTTAAATTCCATTTGAACTTCAATTCCCATATAACAAGCAAATCTAAGCGCATCCATCGACTTGAAGTCCCCAAATCACCGAAACTCGTCGATAAAACCCTAAACCAACTTCTTCTCGCCGAAAACGATTTCATGCCACACAGCGCCAACACGACCCCGAAAAGTCCTTTCAAGTCCAAGTTCCGACGCACCTCGCGAGCGTGAGGCATAGTTGGGAGAACTCGGAGGCGTCGGAGCGGAAGGCGGGTTGGAAGTGCATGGCGAGGCGGTTGACGACGGTGCCAATGCGCGACTTGTTGATCTCCGAAAGAGGCACCGGGCTGACGTGTCTCGGGGTCGGGGAGACACCGAGGTTCCGGCCGGAGACGGCGGAGGAGGGAGGGGTCGGGAGGAGGCGAGGCGGAGGAGAGGGAGAGTGGTTGGCCATCGTCGGAGGCCCTCTGCTTTTTATAACCTACTGGCGACGGGCAAACAATGTATAGGGTGGTAGAAAAATTGGGAGTTTCTCTGGATTCCGCGAGCAATAGTAAACAGGATTGCTGCTTCGTTGGTTGTTGACGTGGTTGTGCTGATTTAACAGTTTTAATATTTTTATTATCTCCCGTGTGCGTCACGATCTACAGGAAGATTCGATTCCAAATACATATTTAAATGTTTTTTCACTCGTTCATCTACGGTTCTATCCTCTCCCTAAACTTTCATATTCCGTCTTTCTTGTCTCTGCGTAGGCGGAGTCTCCAGTGCAGCTCCGTCTCCTAGATAATACAAGTGTACCCTCGACGACGACAGCAAAGTCCGGAGGGCGTCTCCGGGAATCGCACTTGTAGACGGTGATGAATGCGGGAGGAAAATAGCGGGAGGTGGTGAGCTTGGAGATGGCGATGTGGTTGAATGAGTTTTGGAGAGTGTTGTGGATGTGGGTGGTTTTGTGTTGTGAATGAAACTGGAATGTGTTGAATAAACATATTTTGGAGTGTCTAAGTTTTATTCTAAATTTGTTGGATAAGTACTTGAAAAATTCTAACTTTGCATATGTAGTATGTTTCAAGAGTTATAAATGATTTGTCATTTTCTTTTGTCTAGCATTTTGTGTTTGTAATGATTATGTCAAAAGTTGTGAATGATTAATATTTTGGATGTAAATGGTGGTGTGGATGTAAAGTGTGGAGATCGTGATCTGATAAATAAAACACAATTTTACATGATTTACTTACCACTCCATCAACACCAACTGTAACGTGACAGAATCTTGGCAGTATGATGTGTCAAAATGTGTCCAGGATCAGTCGAGAATGTGTCAACAATGTTTTCAGGATGTGTCCATAATGATTCCATTATGGATTGATTTTGACACATTCTGGAAACATTATGGACACATTCTGGAAGCAATATGGATTGATTATGGAGACATTCTGGAAATATTCTGGACACATTCTAGAATGATTATGGACATATTCTTTATGGGAAGATTCCCCACGTTTGCTAACGTGACAAGTGACGTGGAGCGCATCCGTGTATCAGCACCCTAGTAAAATAACATGACGTTTGACATCATTTTTTTTTGGATATTTACGGGAATGGTCAGAATCAACTTACCATTTTGCTACTTCCAATAATCATATCTCAACTCGTGTTTTCAGACACATACCCAAGCACATGTGACTAGTAGTGTAAATGGTTACCAACTATCTGAGTATTTGTATTAAAAATTTATATATAATTGGTATTTGATAAATTTTATCTTACCAATTTAATGACACATTCTGGAAACATTATGGACACATTCTGGAAGCATTATGGATTGACTATGGAGACATTCTGGGACCATTATGGACACATTCTAGAATGATTATGAACATATTCTTTATGGGAAGATTCCCCACGTTTGCTAACGTGACAAGTGACGCCCACGTTTGCTAACGTGACAAGTGACGTGGAGCGCATCCGTGTATCAGCACCCTAGTAAAATAACATGACGTTTGACATCATTTTTTTTGGATATTTACGGGAATGGTCAGAATCAACTTACCATTTTGCTACTTCCAATAATCATATCTCAACTCGTGTTTTCAGACACATACCCAAGCACATGTGACTAGTAGTGTAAATGGTTACCGACTATCTGAGTATTTGTATTAAAAATTTATATATAATTGGTATTTGATAAATTTTATCTTACCAATTTAATGACACATTCTGGAAACATTATGGATTGATTATGAAGACATTCTGGAAACATTATGGACACATTCTAGAATGATTATGGACATATTCTTTATGGGAAGATTCCCCCACGTTTGCTAACGTGACAAGTGACGTGGAGCGCATCCGTGTATCAGCACCCTAGTAAAATAACATGACGTTTGACATCATTTTTTTTGGATATTTACGGGAATGGTCAGATACACTTACCATTTTGCTAATTCCAATAATCATATCTCAACTCGTGTTTTCAGACACATACCCAAGCACATGTGACTAGTAGTGTAAATGGTTACCAACTATCTGAGTATTTGTATTAAAAATTTATATATAATTGGTATTTGATAAATTTTATGTTACCAATTTAATTTCGAATGAGAATTCGGATACAAGATGTTTCAAATTGGAATTATCCGAATTATTCGGATACATGACCACATACACACATTAGTATTCAAAAATTTTGATTTGAAAATTAGTGTTTGAAAATTAATATTCGAAAATTAATTACAATATACATATATATTTAATTTCAGATAATATCTGAATACCAATTAGTATTCGAAAATTTTGAAGATTCGGATTTGAATTCAGTTAGTTTTCTAATTTCGGATTAAAATCCAAATTTGATAATGAATTACGGAATTCAGATTCAAATTCGGATACACTGTATATCTGAATCAAATAATCTGAGTTGCACTCCTACACGTGACTCACTTCTAGTTCCTCATTCTCTACTCCCATGTGCTCCTCCTCCATGGCGTTCTCGGAGATCCACTAGCCGACTCGTAGCAATTATGGACGAAGCAAACAAATGTGTAACTTGGGGGGGGGACAAATTAGGGTTAACTTCGACCTTTCCACAATTGTGGATTTTCCATGCTATGCATCCAAACACCACTCGCAAACTGATTCTTCAACTTAAAAAATCTCACTTTTTCTATGTAATTCCCTAGAATTAATTTCTCAAGAAATTGAAGACTCTGATTCTTTACATCCAAATCGGCTTGAAGGTTCAAATGTGTGGTGCGATCACGCACTTGATATCTCATTCTCAAGTACCTGGTAATATCCAATACACGGTCAGTGGAATACCGAACTGCGTCGTTCACGGAATTTCCAGGTTGATCCTAAACAAATTCGTTTCAATCTCCAGAATTACCGAAGGAATCACGTTCATCCTCCACTATCATATTAAGCATTACAATGCAAGCTATCATTGTTTTGTTAAGTACAATCTTACTCCATGCAAGAGATGACTTCTTCACTATCGTGAATCGCGCTTGCAAGACTCCAAATGCACGTTTTACATCTTTGCGTACTGCTTCTTGTCGTTCAGCAATTTTTCCACACCCAGTGCATGCAATCGATACTTCCCATCATGCCTGGGAACCCACGTTGCTCACCAACGTGAGGTAGTCGTGCTAGGTCATTTGCATTAGGTCTTCGGAGGTACTCACCGCCAAAGTTGTTAATTACACCATCGCAGAATTTCTCAAGTGCGTTTCTTGCCGTGGATTCGTTTAACCTCAAGTATTCGTTCACCTCATCAGCCGTAACACCGTACGCTAGCATACGAATCGCCGCGGTACATTTCTGCAGGCCAGAGATGCTCATCATACCGGTGGCGTCTGGATTACGTTGGAAGAAGACATCAGACGCCTCAATGACACTCACAATGCGAAGAAATACATGTTTTCACATCCTAAATCTTCTCCTGAAAATGTTGTCAGGATAAACAGGGTCGTTAGAAAAATAATCGGCAATCAAACGGTTGTAACCAAGCTCATTATCTCTATCTGGGTTCGAAGTTCGCATTCTACGCATCTTAGGATGTTGGTCCACCACTTGGGAGACATACTCCGTTAAGGAGTTCAACACTTGGTCGTAAACTTCGTCATTGGATGTTGAAGATGATGAAGACTTCCAACTGGAAGACTTATCGGGTGAAGACATTGTTCGTAGATGAATGAGAGAGAACCAACCAGGAGGAGTACATTTATAGTTGTGAGAAGTAACCTACAGTATGCGTGTGACTCACAAAAGACGAGACGATTGGATCGAGGCTTGGACTTCTCAAGCATCGAGGACCTACAGTACGCGCGTGACTCACTAAAGACGAGACGATTGGATCGATGTTTGGACTTCTCAAGCATCGATGACCTATAGTACGCGCGTGACTCACTAAAGACGAGATGATTGGATCGAGGCTTGGACTTCTCAAGCATCGAAGACCTACAGTACGCGCGTCACTCACTAAAGACGAGACGATTGGATCGAGCATTGGACTTCTCAAACATCGAGGACCTACAGTACACGCGTGACTCACTAAAGACGAGACGATTGGATCGAGGCTTGAACTTCTCATACATCGAGGACCTACAATATTTCGTATTCTGTACTTGTATTGTATTTTGTTTCCGAAGTGTATATGTATTGTATTTGTATTTTGTATTTCTTAATTTGTTTATGATTTTTTACTTTTTTTTATATCTAAGTAAATCAAAAATTGTTAATTAATCATAAAATATTTTTTCAATTATTTTGTAATAGCTAATTAATTTAATTCCATTTACCTAATTAATACGTTATCCTAATTATATATAAATAATCTTTATTTTTAAAACAAAAAAAACAAAAAAAATCGGACGAATGGGGGGGGGCACGTGCCCCCCCGCCCGGGTGGCCTGCCGCCCGGGAATCCGCCCAGGGCGCCCCGCCCTGCCCTGGGCGCGCCCTCCCGGGCGCCCAGGCAAAGAGCACCCGTTAAGGGTGCTCTAAGGGTATGTTCGGTAGTGGGCTTCGGAGACCCGTTTTTGGCCGAAAAGTCATTCCACCTCACCCTTAAGCTTCTGTTACGCTTAGCTATCCCGTGTCCACGAGAAGTCGCTTCCAGAAGGTCTGTCCGACTTGTCGAAGCCTCACTTTCGTTCTTCTCTGGATTTACCCCTCCTCGTGTGGCACACGAAGTTGCAACTATAAATGACGGAGAATCAACTGTCATCGACATCCTCATTTCTTGGCTACCGTCCACCAACCGTGCTATACATTTGAGAATACTTTAGTCTAGACAATTTTTTTCTTCATTTGTTTAACAAAATATTCTTGAAAAACTATTCCTAACACCATAGATAGAAACTAGAAAAACGAAGAACTTCCGGTTTTTTTTCAAGTAAAGTATATAATTTCCAATACAAGCATGAACCATTAAGATCTTTTTTTCCTGTCTAGAAAAAAACACACTAAGAACATCATTAGCCGTTACTGTCCACCAGGGTGGTACTGCTCACGCCCGGCCACGTAGGCTAAAACTCGGATTTTCCACCTGCTCGGGCGGAAATTCCGGGTGGGTGGGGGGCACGTGTCCCCCATTATTGGTTATTTTTTTGGGTTTTTTGAGTTTTTTGTTTTAGAAAATGTTTTAAAAATTATTTAAAATCGGTTTTATAATTTTTTTATGAAAATATGTTTTTTATTTGTTTATATTTTCTAGAATTTTTTGACAATTGTTTGTGTTTTGCCTAGAATTGATCTCAAAATGACGTGTAGGGGAGAGAATGTAGGACGCTTGAGTTGTTTCTGGGTGTGGTTAAGAAAAATTTAAGGGAGTTGGTTTGAGCTGACGTGACAGAAAGAAAGTGACGTGATTGAAAGAGAAAATCGGACGCCCAAAAACTACGGTGCTCTAAGAGCATCATTAACGGCGCCCAGGCAGTTCCCGGGCGCCCTGCTTTCTCTCTCAGCCACGTCAGCTTCTCTCTCTGCTACGTCAGCACAAACCAACCCCCCTACAAAATCCTTAACCATTACCCAATCCACCCAGTCACGCTACAGTATTTGTTGTCACGTCATTATTTTTATTCTTCTCTCCAAAACTCTTTCAACAATCAACAAAATATATTAATAATCATTATTGTAATTATTTAATATCAACAATCTTTCGTTTTTAATTAACATTTAATTAATAAATACGAAAATATTATTAAAAATTAGAAAACCACATTACATAGTACATTAACCGGAAATTTAGAAACTAAAACTAAAAATACATGCTTAAATACTAAACATAAATACTAAACTTCAAATACATCAAGACGCATTTCCTCCAAAGCGTTGCCATATATTGTCGACCAAATCGGCTTGAAGGTTCAAATGTGTGGTGCGATCACGCACTTGATCTCTCCTTCTCAAGTACCTGGTAATATCCAATACACGGTCAATGGAAAACCGAACCGCGTCATTCACGGAATTTCCAGGTTGATCCTCAACAAATTCGTTCCAATCTCCAAAATTACCGAAGGAATCACGTTCATCATCCACTATCATATTATGCATTACAATGCAAGCTGTCATTATTTTGTTAACTACAATCTTACTCCATGCAAGAGATGACTTCTTCACTATCGCGAATCGCGTTTGCAAGACTCCAAATGCACGTTCTACATCTTTGCGTGCTGCTTCTTGTCGTTCAGCAAATAACCTGTCTTTCGGTGTTTGTGGATGAACGATTGACGGAATGAATGATGCCCATTTTGGATAAATACCATCAGTAAGATAATATCTCATATTATATCGAGAACCATTTACCTCAAAATTCACAGGTGGAGCTCGTCCTTCCATTACGTCGTCAAAAACTGGAGATCGTTGCAGGACATTTAAGTCGTTGCATGAACCTGGTGTGCCAAAAAACGAGTGACATATTCACAAGTCAGCTGACGCCACTGCCTCGAGAACAAGAGTGGCATTGCCACTACGCCCTTGATATTGTCCCCTCCACGCAACATGGCAATTTTTCCACACCCAGTGCATGCAATTGATACTTCCCATCATGCCTGGGAACCCACGCTGCTCACCAACTTCAAGTAGTCGTGCTAGGTCATTTGCATTAGGTCTTCGGAGATACTCACCGCTGAAGTTGTTAATTACACCATCGCAGAATTTCTCAAGTGCGTTTCTTGCCGTGGATTCGTTTAACCTCAAGTATTCGTTCACCTCATCAGCCGTAACACCGTACGCTAGCATACGAATCGCCGCGGTACATTTCTGCAGGCCAGAGATGCTCATCATACCGGTGGCGTCTGGATTACGTTGGAAGAAGACATCAGACGCCTCAATGACACTCACAATGCGAAGAAATACATGTTTTCACATCCTAAATCTTCTCCTGAAAATGTTGTCAGGATAAACAGGGTCGTTAGAAAAATAATCGGCAATCAAACGGTTGTAACCAAGCTCATTATCTCTATCTGGGTTCGAAGTTCGCATTCTACGCATCTTAGGATGTTGGTCCACCACTTGGGAGACATACTCCGTTAAGGAGTTCAACACTTGGTCGTAAACTTCGTCATTGGATGTTGAAGATGATGAAGACTTCCAACTGGAAGACTTATCGGGTGAAGACATTGTTCGTAGATGAATGAGAGAGAACCAACCAGGAGGAGTACATTTATAGTTGTGAGAAGTAACTTACAGTATGCGTGTGACTCACAAAAGACGAGACGATTGGATCGAGGTTTGGACTTCTCAAGCATCGAGGACCTACAGTACGCGCGTGATTCACTAAAGACGAGACGATTGGATCGAGGCTTGGACTTCTCAAGCATCGAGGACCTACAGTACGCGCGCGATTCACTAAAAACGAGACGATTGAATCGAGGCTTGGACTGCTCAAGCATCGAGGACCTATAGTACGCGTGTGATTCACTAAAGACGAGACGATTGAATCGAGACTTAATTTGTTTTTGATTTTTTTTAAGTAAGCCAAAAAATTGTTAATTAATTATAAAATATTTTTCTAATTATTTTATAATACATAAGTAATTAAATTCTATTTACCTATTTAATACATTATCCTAATTATATATAAATAATCTTTATTTTTAAAACAAAAAAAATCGGTTGAATGGGAGCACGTGGCCCCCCGCCCGGGGACTAGGGTGTGCCCTTCCGGTAAGGGAGGGCTGCCCGGGCGCCTTCCGGGGCGCCCGGGCAAAGAGCACCCGTTAAGGGTGCTCTAAATACTATTACTCTCCTGGGCAGCAGAGAAAAACCGTGGACTGGTGGACCCGAGACACACGTGCGAGACGGGAATCTTCGGAAATGGATAACCACAAGCATCCCTCACACGCGTACCGACCCTCTCTCGCCCTTTCCCGAAGACTATAAATACCCGTCTACTTCCCCCTACCCTTCCCATTTCCCACCCCAAACCCTAAACGCCTCGATCCCAAATCCATGCCCATCCGCCGCCGGAACGACGCCTCTCAGACGCAAGTCCTGTGATGGACGCGGTGGGGTTGCCTCCGCTTCCGCCGGTGCCGAAGCCGTTGTTCGGGGAGGAGAAGGGGAGGGGATCGGGTGCTGGTGGTGTGAGGGGTTGTTTCGATGGGATCAAGGATTTGACCGGAGTTGGCTTGGATGGGATGTTTTCGCGTGAAGGTAAAGGAATGGGGAGAGGAGAAGATTTTGTTGTGCGTTTTTTTTTGCGCTTGATTAAGCGGGAAGTGATATAATTACAAAGTAGGCAAATGATTAATCACCGTTAAGAAATCGTACTCTGTTCAGGATTGGGTTTGTTTACTTGTACATGTTTTCAGATGGTGATCTTTAGCTTTTCGTAAATACCCACGGGTTTAGTTGTTACTTGAGCAGCCTTTTTGGAGGGAGGATCGGCCATTATGGAGTTTGTACCAAGTTTCGCTAGTACTACTTCCAACACGCGACACATACCCAAGCGTACAAAGTAGTTACTTTTAAAGCAAGAGTGCAAAACATTAGTAGAAGCAACAAAACTTGGGGAAAACCATAACAAATAACAATAGATTCTTCCGAGCCTTTTTGGAGTTTTGCACATGAATGCTTTAAGTTTGTTATAATTAAAGGTCCGCACACTTGTGTGTGGATGCTTTTTTTGTTTTATTGTTTTTAATGCTTCGGAAAGCGTATTGCCCAAAACAATCCAGATGCAAGTTACTCAATCATTACTTATTACGTTATTTCAGTCGCCAATCATGGCCGAGTTGATAGAGAATACCCAACTGCCAGTTCGAAAAACAGATATTCTACAAGTACAAAGGATGATGGTTTGCTTGACAGTTTTTTTTTATCGACAAGTGAAAAAGTAGGCAAAAGGCAGTGTACGGAAGAGACGGGAAGTTCTATTTTGTTTTCACGCAAGCATGAAGCCCAGCATAGGCAAAATAAGTCATTGAAAAGGAGCATCGCTCCCATTTCTACAGAGCCAACAGTGGATCAGCCAGAAAATCTATCATCTTGTCCTACTAAATGCACACCCTGTGGTAAAAAATCTTTATTCTTATTCAGTTTGTCTAATGGGTTATGATATTTTATGACCAATCCCCTTAGCCCTTGTATGGTCTTTTTATTATCCCTGTAAAAGAATAACCTGGTTGATGGCTGTTTTCGATCCTGATAATATATCACTTAAGTATCAATTTACTTTCGATTTTAAACGCAACAAGTTGTTGTTTTGGATCTAATTGATTGGTCCATACACGCTTGGTCATTATATTGTGGAACTTTTATCTGATTGTGTCAAATATATATGTATATATCTCAGACAAACCAAAGGTGTTCAGACAGAGAAATGCTCAAGATGGCAAACGATCTGACAGAAAAAATGTGCGGTTTTCTGGAAAGACAAAATTGGACCCTTTCATTTCAAAAGAGGGTCTGCAGACTTCTGATGTTGCTGGCAATGGGAAACACATACTTGGTATGTAACCCGTTAGCTACTTGTAAAATTCTAGGTTTTGTAATATAGTATTGCCTTTTTATTTACTCTTTATTTAATATCAATTAAACATTTCACTAGCATGATATTGGAAGCCCTGATTCAAAAAAAAACTGAAATTTGAAGCTTGGTGATAACCCTACCTTACACAGGACGGCCATGGACTTAAGTTATTCTCAAGTTCAAAGAATTACCTTACTTGGATACATTTTGAAGTGACATTTGTTACGAACATGCTGGACATAGAAAAAGTCTTTTCCTTTTTTTCTACAGGAATTTATGGTCTTAAAACAGATTCTCATGATGTTACAAGGGATGTGGATGAGCTGTTGCTGTCTGAGCTTCTTGATGGCAGTTATAGATGCCCAAGTCCGTGCAAAAGCAAAGGGAAAAGAGGTCAGACCGTAAATGCAAATTTCATGCAAACGGTAAGAAAAGCACGTGCAGTTCTTCCTGTGCATAATTCGGTTTATAGCACAGAGGTAAGTAAGCTCCCCAGCTCTCCTCTGACTACAAGCTCTAGCCCCACTTCTGCAACTGGCTGTGATGTTGAGGAAAAAATTGTAAATGATGGAGTCCCATCAACTGAGGTGAGTTAGAAAATTATTGCGTTCTGTTTAATTTTGTTACTATATGCTTATGCACTTTATATTGTTAGGAATCAAATTGTGAAATGCCGAGTGATATTCAGTTACATCAGCCAATGGACGTCTTGAAGAGGCTGAAACTTCCAATGAACCAAGATTTGGATTCTGTAATACGAGACCTGGATATCATGACCTCAGCTTCCTTGTGCAGTGCAAAAGGCATGCTAAATGTTGATAAAACGCCTCTTGTCCCATTCTCTTGGTCATTATCTCATGCGGGGCCTTCTAAGCCAAGTTTAGATACTTGCAAATTAGCTAATCGGAGTATGTCTCAAGGCAAGTGGGTTAGATTAGGAAGTCATGTGGATTATTGCAGTAGCTCTTCTGTAAAATTAGATAAAAAAATACAGATCGCTAGTGGAAGTTCTTCAAAGCATTTAAGTTATAATGATCTCCTTCTGGATGTCAAAGCGTCGATGAGGGACTTTAGCATTCTTTGCTATAAATCTCCTAGTGTGTCATCTGACTTGCGAAATGTCCTCAAATTGGAGAAGGCTGATGAGCCTAGATCATCAAATGACTTTGGCAGTCTGAGCTCAGGCAACTCAGCTAATTTAGGCCCACTAAACACAACCAATAACTCCATTGGTAACTGTTTTAAGTGCAGTTCCAAGGGCATTGTTGATGGCTGCAAGCAAAATCAAGAGAAAACAATTGATTTTTCGTGTCTGTCGTCTTCAAAGTTGGAGTTTTGCATGAAAACATGCACTAAAGAGAGACATGATACAGATGGCTTATATAGCAATAATTCTTGTCATTTCCAGAAATACATCTCCATTGGATGCAATAAATGCTTGCAGCAGTTTTGTTCATGCAAGACACCACCCAAAGGTAAGATCCACAATGTAACTTAATTAGTATTTATTTTATTTCATCTCCACCATGATGGATCAAGAGGTTCTATTACATTATCTGTTCTTGGTACATTATTTTATTTTTGAGAATTTTGCTCATCTATTGATTGTAATGAGATGTTGTCAGTATCATTGACTAAGTTCAAATCTAAGAGAAATTTAATGTTGAACCCTTTATTTGAATAATAAATGAGATTTTGTCAGTATCAAAAAATAAGTTCTAGTTTAGGAGAAATTTGATGTTAGCCTTTTATTTGAATAATAAAAATTGGAGTATTTACCTTTGTGTATTTTGTCTGAGGTTCTCTTATGTGTCCTTATTCTACCCATTCACAAGCTTTGCTTCTTGGTCTGGTTGTTTATTTCTGTTTCTACGGAATTTTCCAAGTCAGACTTTGTTCCATGACACGCCACACCTATTAGAGAAGGATAACTTCAGTTAGTTCTGAAAGATGAGAATTCCTAACTTCGTACCCCGCATAATGTGGTATGTGGTTATTGATAACTTTTTAGATTTGAGCTAATCAAAAATCACAAGGATGGCTGAAACACATCTAGGTGATGATATGTATTTTAAGGGATCATGCAACAATGGATATAGATCTTATTGATATTTTATATCATTTTTTCTTTCTTATTAGCCTACCCCAACTAGTTTGGAATTAAAGGCTTTGTTGTTGTTATTGATTTTGTTCTTTCTTATGTTTCTCCAAGTAATGTTCAAGGTTTACTTGCTATCATGTAGGCTATTCTCCTGAACTTTCGACTGCTGCCGAGACACCATGTGAAATGTCCAGAGAGTTGGATATTTCCTGGAAATGGAAGTTTGGCAGTGAAAAAATAACAGTGAATGGTGCAGCGAGGCAGATCTCTGTTAACAATAAGCCATGCTCTTTGCTAGGGAAAAAACATGGACCACCAAATGATGCTAGGCCAGGTTCTGTTGGAACTGTGGGAGAGATGTCATCACATCAGCAAAAGGCTTTGATAAGCTGCAAGAAAAGTAGGCTTTCCAACAGTAATGGTATTAGTGGAAGACACATTAGATGGACTGTTACACCTAGTGAGAAAAGTTATCCTGTAAAGCGTGGGGCATTTTTATGACCAATAGAAAACATACATCTGGGAATTTTGCTGGGCAAGGTTCATCTTCATTTGCTATTCAGGTAGAGAACAGAAGCAGCTGTCGTCGAGAATTAAAAAAAAGGAAATGTTGTAACCACACCATATGCTGTTGCAAGTGCTTGTGGTAAAGATTGGAATGGCGGGAAGAGTAAGAAAACCTGACTCCTGCATCTTTTGGTGTTCTCTTCGGTCTATATTTCTTGTTATAAATGAGCTTAGCTTGCAAGCCTTCACCATTACTCTTCAAGTCCTGATCTGTGCTGATGGCGATTGGTCAATTATGACATCAGATCAGAACCAAGTTTCTATGACTATCTATGTTGACATACTATATGGAAAGGCAGAGCTTTCTTTCTGTTGAAGGCAAAGGTATCTTCTTTCATGCAGAACGATCATTGTTGCAATGGGTGATCGTGCATATAAGGGAGGTGTCCTGTCTGCCATGTCACAATCTGTTTGATATATTGCTGATATGAAGCAGTTTGTGGTATATGCAATGCTTTAAAAGATGCAGAGGTATTTCCTATGATCGATTTTTTTTTGTTATGCTTTATCAATTCTATTATCCATGCCTCTTTTGCAGTAGAAGCTGTACGGTTTTTGATAAAGACATTTTTTTGTAGTTTGTACTAATGCTGTTATTGTTTGCTCTGCAGGAATACCATTGTTAGTTTACTTTGTTTCCATTTTTTAATGGTGTGGTAACATTGCCCTTTTCTAATGGTGCTGATATTGTTCGATGCGGACTTCACAATTTACGGAGTCTTTTGTGCAAAACTGGGGGAAGGAATCAGTCGTAGACCATAGTTGTCCTTTTGTATTATGACACCTGCAGACGTGCATGTTTTGAGATTCTTTTTGTGTAGTATGTGGAGGTGGCTAAACCAGTTGCTTCTCTGTAAGATTTTGGATTTGCATGTCGATTCTTGAAATGATGGTATATAGCCTTCTGGAGTTCCGAAGATGTTGGTATATATGTAGGAAACACGTAATCCAGAGACAAAAGGCCAAAAGATTATTGTTGATGTGACATCAGGGGATGCAGCATGATGTTGGTGGAAACACGAAAGCAATTCCCCACCCACAATGCTAGAGCAGGTTGTTATCAGGACGACCAGAGAAAAAAGCAGCAGATGCAGGTATAAGAGATGCCGTTTTGAGTGATCACCTTTTGCCAATGTCAGCTGGCTGGTTCAGGAGAAAGCTTGTACATATCTTTGTGGAGTAATAAATTTAGTTTGGCCCAAGTGCAGTATTAAGTTGCATTTGGTGATTGGTATGTGGAGATTATTGGTGTATTGTTCTACTGTATTGGATCACAAATTTGCATTGGGATCCAAGTTGTAATCTGTTTGGTCAGTGACACAATTAAGAAAGGAAAATATTTTATTCAAAGGGAAGCTAGGTGTATTACAGTGCTGCCGGAGCCTATGTACTGCGTGTTTGCGTGCCTAATGGCATAAAGTGCTGAAAAGTATAATGTGGCAGAGTCAACCGAGGAATGGTAAACTTCCTTTCAAAAAAACTATGAATGGTAAACAGAGGTCTGCTTTACAATTGAGGGATGCTAAGCAGAGCTTGCAATGCTATTGAAGTCCAGCCAATGAGAGGGCAAGAGAAGGATTCAGACTGCACGACTGCTTCCGATGTTTGTATAGTGGCTTTACTAGTATTGGAGCACTTGGTTCAACATGCGTAAGCTCAGAAGGACCTGCTATCAAGTGGGTGATATTTACTGCCGGGTTTAGATCATGCATCAGCATCACAGTAATGGGACAAGATCTCGTCTCCTGAACCGAGTTTTCTCCATTATTGACATTATTTTGATTTTGTTTACTCCCAGGAAATGGTCAAATCCACACCAACCAAGCTTTATCTGCTGGGCTGTCTCCGTCCGGAATGACACATGGTTGGCATTTTAGCATTTGATTGTGGAAGCCTTTCTTCAAAATATATGGTAGGCTGGTTGAATCTCCATTGCAGGATGTACATGCGACATGGTTGGCTACAACCGGCACTGTAAATGCTCTAGATTGACTCTAGACAAGTTGCAGGAGTGGATTCTATCCGAAGCCATGTATAGCATTATTTCATCATAAATCAGGTAACATCCATCTGGGAGGAAGCATTGTGGATAATTCTCCTGGATATATGATATCGTATTCATTGTACTCCTTGTTTACACTTGCTTGTGTGGAAGTAATAGGTCAATTTCAGGCTTTTCCTTATTTACTGTAGCATGCTAAATAAAACGGTTTCTGAATTATTATATTCTGAAGAAGTTTGTTCGGGCTGCCAAGCTGAAATGTTTATTTACCAATAATAAGTTATTACAATCTGCAGGATGCACCCTAGAATCACCATCGGTCCATTTTTATTACTCTGTTAGGCCTATATTTTGGACTGTTGGATGAAGTATCCGATCCCCACCAAATCCTTAACTACTTTGATATCACTATTACTAGACATTTTCTTCTTTAATGTTTGTAAAAATAACGGGCCTATTTTATCATTTAGCATCAGCCACACCTTTGCAAACAAGAGCAAAATCACTCGTCCAGATGTCGGAGGGGGTCCGTTTGGGACTTGCGTTGGTGAAAGTTACACTATTTTTAGCAGTGGTGTTGGTGTGTTAGGTTGTGACGCGCCCGTTATACATGAACATTCATCAATCTCCATCCCAGCTTCTTAAAAACGCAGGAAAGAGAATTCTTTTTTTCATGTTTGCTCTCAACTCCTCGTGTTATTTCTTGATTATTTACCCAGGATCTAGGTATTTTCTTAGTGTTGTATCCATAACCTAGGTATTTTTTTGTACTTGACAAAATTAAACAATTTATTATATTTTTTACATAATTTAAATAATTTATCATATTTTACCATAATATATATGAAATTTCTTGTATTCCTCCCACAATTTAGGGTAATTCTTGTATTGTACCCATATTAGACAATTTATTATATTTTTACACAATTTAAATAAGCTATCATATTTTACCCATAGTATAGTTTATTTCTTGTATTGCGCCAACAACCTAGGTAATTTCTTGTATTGTACCTAGATACTTCACTATGTGTTTACCCAATTTAAATTATTTAAAACATTTTACCTACAGTATGAGTAAATTCTTGTATTGCACCACAACTTAGGTAATTTCTTGTATTTTATTCATAATTTGCAAAAAAGAAAGCACAAATATTTAAACCCAATTCACTCACACCGTCCACACCACCGACTTCCCCCAACCACAAATCAAACCAACGTCTGGGACGCCAATCGCTTGACGCGGGTTTTCCAAGCGTACCCCCAAGTCATCCTTTCTGTTGTGTGTCCATACACTTTTAAAACCATCCACTCCACATTCGACACTAAAGACATCGCAAGGGACCACGCAATCGTTGTCCGTTAACTGCAATTCTTCTATATTTCCAAGCACAGCGAAAATGACTTCTTCGGTTATTTGCGAGAAAAAGTAGCAAAACAACAACAAACCAACCATCCGCACTCACTAAAACAGTGGACAGTGGTTCCTTTGCCGACGCGGCATCAGCACGCGAGAACGACCATACAAGTTTGTGTACTTCATTGTATGAAATATTCATTCAGTAGTCGCTATTGTGTATATTTTGATTTGTAATTATTTTTACCAATCATATTCTAATAAAATTTTCTTAGTACTCGTACTGAATCAACTAGCCTTTCCAAGAACAACTAATATTAAAAGAGGTGGATAGTGAGGTGCAAGAGGTAAACAAAGACGTTAGTAGATTATACGTTTTTACATTTTATACTGGTGAAATTATAACATAAATGTAAGATGATTCAAACATTAAAAAATGGAACAAAGCAAAGGTGAAATTTTACTCGCTAAAAATATGGTTTGGAAATATTCTAGCATTCTATTAGTTAGACTTAGATGACACCATATCATATAAGTGCTCCTGGTCAAAAGTAGTTATAATTAACATTGGGAAAAAAATACGATACACATGAAATATGGAATAGAATATGCCAAATACACGTTAAAACCACACCAACCAATCCTAAAATCGTAACAATATTTAAGACAAATCAAGTAAAAGTGAAAAAAACTCCACATGCATCCAAACCTAAACACCCAACTAAACCACAACCTAAACAACTTCCTCTTATCCCATTTCCTTCAAAACACACTCACACCAATCAAAACAAAACTCACCTCTCCTGTAACGTCCCGTCCCCGAGTCCGCATCGAACCCGGGTCCCGGTCCGTCACCCATGTGCCCACTGGCCCACAACACCCACCTATTGCCACAAAACTTAAGTTGGTAAGTGTTATGGTAGTGGGCTCATGTCTTTATATCTCACCCCAACATTCTCATGTTAAGCAATGTGGGACTAAACTTGGGGGTTTTACAACCTACCCCACTTGAACACCTGACGTCCTCGTCAGGGTCAAGCCACTCAGTCACCAGGCGTTGTGGGATTCTAGAGGTGGCTCCCACCCTTTAGGTGTAGCACTTAGTTCCCACAATTCCGGCTGGTTCAGGCTCTGATACCATCTGTAACGTCCCGTCCCCGAGTCCGCATCGAACCCGGGTCCCGGTCCGTCACCCATGTGCCCACTGGCCCACAACACCCACCTATTGCCACAAAACTTAAGTTGGTAAGTGTTATGGTAGTGGGCTCATGTCTTTATATCTCACCCCAACATTCTCATGTTAAGCAATGTGGGACTAAACTTGGGGGTTTTACATCTCCTCTCCCCTCCAAACTCTTTCAACATGCCGGAACAAACCCGAAACCACCCAAAACCAACCCCCAAACGCCAACGCAAACGCCTCCTAATCTCCATCTGCGTCTGCCTCTCCACCACCCTCCTCCTCCTCTTCGCCGTCCTCCTTGCCCTCGCGCTCACCGTCTTCCGCGTCCGCGGACCCCACATGACCCTCAACTCCCTCTCCCTCCAAACCACCTCACTACTATCCTCCGGCAACGTCACCGTCGCCGCCGACGTCTCCGTGACCAACCCCAACGCCCTCCCGTACCACTTCCGAGGCAGCACGACGAAATTCTTCTACAAGAGAGCTGTCGTGGGGGAGGCGGTGGGCCCGCCCGGGACGGCGCCTGCGAGAGGGGTCTATAGAGCGAATGTCACGGTGGAGGTGGCGGCCGGGGGGTTGGTTGGGAAGGTGGTGGCGGCCGGTGAGGCGGCCAAGGAGGCGGTCGAGGTTAAGAGCTCGACGTGGGTGGAAGGGCATGTTAAGGTTTTGGTGGTTAGGAGGAAGGTTGATGTAAGGATGAATTGTAGTGTTACCGTTGGAGTTGCCAATCTTACCGTTCTTAACCAGAATTGCGACCAACATATTTGGTTTTGACGTTGTTGTCCGTTTTTTTTTTGGTTTTATTATTATTATAATAATTATGAAGCTTAATTTAGTATTTCTTCTCGATAGTTCGAGTATTCATGTATATCTCATATCTGTCAAGCCATGCATAGTGCAAATTAATTATGAATGTAGCACCTAGAATATTGGTAGGGGTTACGTAAGGAATGTTATGTTTTGTCCTTTTCTAGCTCGTCTTCGGATTTGAGATATATAAAAAAACATGTGTACCAGTATGATATTTGCTTTTATGTGATGTTTTCATTTGTAAGTTGGTTTTCTATGATCACAATTAGTCTAAGTTGTCATAGCTCAGGGGTGCTAGCTAGGGATCTATAGATTTAACTTGTGTGACTAATTATTGCCTTATTAGGTTCTAGTCAAGATTGGGGAGTGCCAACTATATACCAATCAGTGTTTCTGAGTTTGTATTTGCTGAGAATATATATATGGATCTAGTAGAATTTTATATCGACGCCAGTGTCAAAGATCATGATCGGTTAGTGTTTGTTTGAAATTGAAATACACATAAATGGCGTAAGTGTGAAACTATATTAGGTTGGCCAGTGACACGAAAAGCAACCGAAGGTGATTTTTGCGGTCAAATTGAAAACAAAATCCATCAGAAAGTAAAAACACATTTGACCGAATACGACAGAAAATAAATTCCCTTGTGTCTAGGGGAGAACAACTTCCTGTCAGGTCTGGGTTTTTGGACCGGACCAGTTCGGTCCGGGTTCGGTACCAATCGGTCTGGGTTTCGGTCCGGCCCACCGGAGCGATTCGGGTTTCGGTCCGGTCCGGTCCGGTTCCGGATCAAAACCCAAAAATCCCCACAAAAGTTCGGTCCGGGTTCGGTCCAGACCGAACCTGACCGGTCCGGTCTTCGGTCCGGACCCCAAAGAGAATCCGGGTCCGATCCGGACTGATGCTCACCCCTACTTGTGTCTATCATTAAAACCTAGAATAAAGTTTACTGGTGCACTTTATAAATGAAAATATGTTGATTTAAAAACAATAGTTTTACAAAAAATAATGTCAAGAAATATCACAAAAGATTACATGCGATTTTGAGAACACCACAAACATTATCAATTTTTTTACAACACATTTACCAAACATTCAACAAAACTGAAGACGAGGAATTAAAGTTCTAATAGTTTCAGAACTATTCCCATGAAAACCCCCAAAATCTTCTAAAGTTACCAAACACCCACAAATCTTCCAAAAAAAAGAAGATCTAAAGGTACTAGATGATGATCGTCACTGCGCACAACACTTGACCCCTAATGTCATCGGAACCCCAACCAAAAGCAACCCGACTAGTAGCCGCACACAACACTTGACCCCGTAGCCCTCCGAACCCTAGCCCCAAATCCCAGACGTGTCGCGAGGGTGGAGTTAAGCGTTTGCTTTCCGAAGTGAAATAGTGAGAAAAAGAAGGGAAAATTGCTTTAATTCGGGGAAACCGAAGGAAAGTGAGGACGGTTTCCAATGCATGCATAAACAACCTTATTTAGATAGGTCAATAAGAAAATATTTTCCTCTCCCTTCTATTTTGTTCCCTTTCGACATGCCAGAACCCCTTAAAGTTTCTAGCGTTTGATGGGTGTTTGTTTGGTTGGTAAATTTTGGGGTTAATTACAATTTGTCCATTTGAACTATGTCCCAGTTTTACTTTGTCCTCCTGAACTTTTAAAGGTGACACTAACCCGTTTAACTTTCGTTTTATAACAATTTGACCCCTTAAGCTTAAGAATATATTATTTTTCCATAGATTTGATTTTTTTAGTTTTATAACTAATACACTAATAGTTCTAACTTTATCTTAAAGTTTGGATCAAATCAGAAGTCAGATATGGATTTCATTGACAACCAATCTGATCCAAATTCCAACTAAATCAGACATCCGATTTGATCTGAAATTTAACATAAAGTTAGGATTATGAATTTGGTAGGCAAAGAACGCCAAAAAACAAAAACAAAAACAACTAATATGTGATAAAATAACGAATTCTTAAAGTTCGGACGGAGATACCGGGAGAGGGTAAAAGTGTTACAAATAAAAATATAGAGTAGATAATTATCGTCTTTTAGAGTTAGGGGACAAAATGAAATCGAAGCATAATTCAAAGGCAAAGTTAAAAGGTAAAAATATCTTTTTCATTCCTTTCCCGCAGCTTCATGACAAGGGAATTCTTGTAGGATATAGAGACGACCGTTAACGTTTACTGAAGTCGACGATTTTGGTACTGTAGTTCACATGACTATTAATATAAGATTGGTTTTGTTATGAATCCGGTTTTACTTATATATAAGTAATTATTTGTCAAATAGGATTTGATGGGTGTGTATACATTGGTTCTGTAATCTGTTGGTGATTTGTTGCGATTTCTCTTGCGTGTTTGGTGCGATTACACATGGCTATGGCTATGGCTATGGCTATGGCATGGGCGGGTCGGTCTTTCTATTAGTTTAAGTTGGGTAGAGAGAATATCGTTTACACGCTTTATTCACTTTATAGGTGGCCTAATCATTTTGGCTTTGTTTGTTACATATCTTGTTGTCGAGATTTTTTTTATAGAATAAAATGGCCAGTTACAGCAATTATATGTTAGATTCTTCGGTGATGTTACTTGCAAGCGATGTTTTTGTAATTTATAACATCGTTGAGATGATTTGCCTTTTCTTTTTCGGATGGTCAGCAATTGATTAGTGTACTGGATTATTGCAACCTCACGCAGAATAGCGATATAACGAAGTTTTGTGCGAAAGTGGAACATTATAAGAAAGGAATTGTTCATTCTCGGGCTTAAGATTGAGGTATGGCTTTATACCATGAGATATTCTTATTTTCTTTAAAACTAATTATATTTTATTCTAGTATACTACCTTGTAATTTGTTCCTCTCCAATTTTTGACGAACATTTATACATAATATGATATTTATGGCAGTGCTATATTGCGTACGACTAAAAACAAATACAATAGCCTCCAAAACTCGTTAACCAATAAGTAGTTATACCTAATAATGTGGTTTCATTCGTTTAAACTATCGTACAACAAATACAAGTAATAAGTACAAACTTTCACAGAATTTTCGATTTTGTGAAACAAAACGTTATACCAAAATTCGTTTCACAGAAGCAAAACGTTTAAACAAACCACAAACTTTCTTCGAACGACCACCGCTAGAAAATCTCAAGTAATAAGTACATACAAGTTAGAAAATTTTCGTAAAAGATACTTAAAACTTTTTTAAAACATTATTTGCCACCACTTGCACTTTGGCAATCATGATTGCTTCCAAGATGATTGTTAGAACTTAGAACATCAGCCTACAGTGTTTTACAATTTTTCTAAATTATGTTAATTTAATATAAAAGTATGAAAACTTTTCAGATGGGCCGAAACAATATTTGGCCTTAGAATTTTATGAATTGCCTGCGTCCGGCGTCCCAGACAATTTAGTAATTCAACAATTTTATAAAATCTATTAATTCAGGTTCCCAGAATTGAGGGCCGAAGGTATCATTCCTTCATTTACTGTATAGCCCCATAAAGTTTTTTTATTGGACCCATCACCAACCATATGAAGTATGGGCTGGCCGGATTGATCTTGATCAAATACTAACTTTTAAAAAAAGTTATTCAAATCCGAATTGATGATTTGAATATGTTTTGGTATTACAAAATTCGATCACATTACTCAAATCCCAAATCGCTTTCCTTAAAACTTTCATACAAATTCGTGGTTTCAAACAAAAGGCCTTGCGTTCACGCAAAGATTCTAAACAAATATAGCACACACTTTGCACTGTTCCAATCATTGCAAGATATTACATGAACAGTCATGACTCACAAATCATTGTTATTGTATATATTTGTATACCCACACCCATACATACAAACATAACCTTCAGCAAACCACACATCTTTTTTTTTCCCGAAAGCTAAAACCACATACATCTTAAAACAACATTATTTTTCATACTAATACCCAACCAATCTAAAGACACAAACATAAGAGTAATTTTAAATCTGAATGGAGCACTCTGGAGGGAAGCCGTTGGGAAATCTTGAATAGTCACGGCAGTAGTCATAGATCATGTTGTTTTGTCTCACGGACCTCAATTTTGCTTGGCTCGCAGCATCAAGTGTTGTGGCCATCCAGGCTCCGCCGCAGGCGGTTCTCGGGCCGGAAACAGGGCAGGCGTTGGTGATTAGGTTGCGGTATGACGTGACGAACGGGGCCCTTGACCAGTCGGTTTTGACTCGCCCGCCTTGTGTGGCCCAATCGTCCGCGCTCCAGAGACTAGAATAGAGGCGCATCGGTTGGCTCCGTGGGTATGGGATGCCCATTTTGGCTTCCAAGTTCCGGAACACACGGATAGGGACGTTGTCGACATAGAAACTGCGGTTTTTTTAATGTTGTTATTGACGTTAAAATTTGATAAATCGTTTTATATTAATTTCGCTATAGTTGTGAACATAGCGAATGCTGCAATTTATTATTTATGCAAAAAAATAATGAAATGGGGTATTAACCAATTATTTGTGTTAGTTATTTTACACCCAAGGCAATTAAATTAAAGCCAATGAAGATAAGAGCATTACACAACCCTGGATAATAAGCACGCATGGAATAATGTCGTACTGTATAAAAATAATTTTATGAATTCTGTGAAGATTGAGAGCTGCAATCCATTTGAGTTAATTAATATAAGTGATTCTCTATAGAAGATTTTCATTCATCGATAGATTCTTGGTTTTTAACATCAAATATAGCAACATATTATTTGCGGTGTGCATATCTTGGTGATTTTTTTTACGTCATTAATTAATATCTAGTGTAGTCCCCACGTTTTAGATGATTGGACTCAAACGAACTTCGTGGTATTGATATTTTCATGTGTATATATATCTTTGAATTCGGTGATTGACATAATGGTAGGTTTATTAAGGACCACGTAAAGCATGTCCTCATCAACGAATTTGTGGATAGATTCTTTGCCATGCACTTGCATGCATGATTTAATATTATTAATTTTCTTGGTAAAACTTAATTACGTATATTTCGACTTAATAGATTATAAGTTATCCAGGCATAATGATCCACCACTTAACCTTCTTCGGTTAATTATTTGATTGTTTTTAATTCTAATCAGAATATAAAGATATTAACACTTAATTGATTTTATCTGCCTAATTATCTTGGGCAATGTACTGATATTTTTCCTTCTTTGAAGATTTCATATTTGTAATAACACTTTCACCCTAAACAACCCAACAAAACGAATTAAACCGACCGGTCCAATTCTTGTTCATCGGTCTACCCGGTTCAACCTTAAGTTTGTCGGTTTAACCGTCCAAGGTTTTATGTACATATGGGTGAATCGGAAGTGAACGTATGTTTGTCCAACAAATATTGGTTCAACCACCCGTCCTGGTCTAGTTTTGAAAACCATGTTCGAACTTCAAGAACACATGTTTCCCTTTGCCAAACGGCACCTTAAATAAGTAGTAGACATCAACTTCATTTGCATGCATGGTTAAATATATAGTTCATGCATGGTTTTGGAGTCCAAATTTTTCTTAAAACCACATGGTTGTAAAGTAAACACACACATTGGCTATTCTTAGTTTCTTTTTTCATGATAGAAGTTTCTTAGTTTCTTTTTAAAATATTTATAAACATCAGCATATGACCAACATCCAGTGAAAGTTCTTGCCACTTCATTTTGCTATCCATCATTAAAATTGACCAAGTGCGTTAGCCCAACTGGTTTAGCTTCATGTGATCAACTAACTTGTCAGGGATTATCCATTTAACTTCAACCGAACCAAAAAGATGTGGCTTTCATCCAATAAATGCTTGTAAATGAAGCTAAAAAGACCACAAAAACACAAAAATTATTGAAAGTACTTACATGATATTATTTGGGTTCCAGAGAATGGAGTAGGTGTGGTAAGTAAGCCTGGGATCAAACCAGAGCCTGAACTGCTGCTCCCTGCTTCCCTTCCCTTGACTAAACACATTTGTGTGCAAAGTGTAAGGCTCTCCACTCGAATTCCCCAGGAACTCGAAGTCTATCTCGTCGTGCAATGGCCCTTGAGATGACAACTTCATTGCCCCAAGAAACCAAACAAAACAATTAGCCCCGAACTCCATCCTCTTATGTTTGACACCAACAACTTTAATTGTACAATATTATTCTAAGTAAACTTAGGTGAGACCCGTTATCAATCCAACAATCTACCGATTGAACTAGCATCAGTTGGATAATAATACAGATAAAAACACGTAAAATTGTGATTATGGAACAAATACGTACATAGTAAGTGGAAACCGTGCCGGCGGAGTTGCCAGGGACGACTTTGATTTGCATATCGATTCTCCCGTACAAGTACTGTTGTTTAGATTGGAAGCCAGAGCCAGACCCCTGGTCTAGGGTGAGGACCAAAAGGTTACCATTCTCAAGAATCTTGCCTCTACCACCACCCCAAGTAACGTCCACATTATTGTAGAAAGTTGCGACCGATGACGACAATTGGTTGGCCAAACAAAAGAAGAGAATCACAAGGGAGAGCTTGTTGGCCATGCTTGAAGTTGAGTTAGAAAAAATGGTTGTGGTATGGAGGAGAGATTGGAGTGTTTATATAGGATAGGAGTTGGAGGGAAATGGGAATGGCTCACCCACCTCTACCTCTAGCATGCGTGTGGAGATTAGTTGCTACGTAGATCATTGAAGTAATATTGTCTAATGTCTACGGCAGCTGGTGTAATGGACTGGGCTGGATGACAAGGATCGTTTGTTCTGGGCTTTATTGGGAATGTCCTACGTGGGCCCTTCATGGGGTCGTTGTTGACCTGTCCTCCTTATCCAACTTGGCACTTCTTAGAAAATAGAAATTATTGTACTACGTTTACTTGGAAATCTACTCTACCCATTTGTTGATCACCACTTCAGTTGGTAAGTTTGGGCTTCCCATATGGGCTAGTGTGGGAATTGGTGTATTTTAAACTCTGAAAGTTGTTGACCAAGAATCTGATGAGGATATTTTTTGGTATCAATAGTTCATCGAGTAGCAGTTGGAGACTAGCTTGAAGTGTTACATTTTCGTCACATGCTTGTCTAGTTTTTGGCTATTTGTTTTAAAGTTTAACATTTTTTATTTATTTAATACAACAAATGCATAAACAGATATAAGCCTCGAGAAGGAGGATGAAATGAGAAAATTCTAACTATTTTTCAGGTAAAGTGAGATTTGAACCTCCAATCTTTGATTAATGAAACCACAATTTGACCGATTAAGTCATCTCAACTTGTCCTGGGGTATTTGTTAATTGAAAAAAAAGACCGGAGTGTCACATAAGGTGCATTACGTACACAAGTTCGTTATCATGATTATTGATTAACAAACCGTGTCATTCTCTAGAGACTGATGCCTTTATAAACTATGCCACCAATGATCCATCGCATCCATTGTACATCCCTAATGTCACTAATCCATACAACTGGCTTATTTTGTCAAATTATTTAATTACATTGTTTTGTAACCATATATTAATGGCTGCTAGGGGTTGTTGATTTCCAAAAATCTAACGTATTGTATTGTTATCGTATGCTTGAGTGGACCTCACACAAAGTATTATGAGTGGATCCTTTGAGGCAGTGGTCCAGCAAGCAATAATCAAGTGTGTTAGACGTCTATAGCAAACCATAAACCTTGAGGACCCTATACAACTCATGGGTTAGCTGAGACATCTAATTGCCAATGGCCGACACAATTGGATGTGTTAGGATTATCGACTTAAAGGCATGAATCCGACAGGGACTTGCTTCTAATCCAACCATTCTTGCAGTACTCTTGCTACATATTAGCATTTAGGACTGCCCAATATGGTCAATGAGGTTATCTTCTTTTCTATATTCTTCTATACTTTGCTGTTAAGAGCTTCGTGTAGATTGAGAAGTCTAAGATAAGCCATATTTACGTCAATGGAGAAGTGGTAGACGGGAATCAGAAGGTACAAGCTAGGGAGTACATGAAAAAAAAACGCGTTTTCCTTGTAAGTTATAAGTTATAACTTGTAATTTGAACGAAGATTTGTTATACATAGTTTAAACTTTGTGAAGAATAAATAAAACATGCATGATGGAGAATTGGCTGCGTTAGTATGCCAAATCCTTTAAGTTACAGGATTTGATCGTGTTATTCCATTTGCATTAGTTTTCAGTTTCCTATCCGACTCCACAAAGAGATCGAGGTGATATTACGTGATTTTCACCTCTGTCGTTGTAACTTTCAAAATCAATCACTGTATAGATATTATAATTATCAGGTGACAGCTCGATGTTCATGCGCGCAAGTGATCACCCAAGCTTACTCAAAAAAGATATATATTATGAATAATGTGTAAAAATTGGTCTTAAATATGGTTTCTGATTTCTCTCTTATTTAGTTATGTTCCTCCTTCTTCTTTTTTACTTCATATTTTGCCCTTTGTCCATACATCACCGTATTCTTATTACTCCAACAAAAAATTAAGTCAATACCCAACATGCATCCTAGGACGTCCAACTACTAAATGGATGTGGATAGAATACATGTTCACTGTCGTAACAATCTGTTGTCGCTAAATAGTTGTTACATATCCAATTAATGAATAATTTAAATTAACTTTACCACTTATAAAAGGAACTAAAACCAAGCATGTATGTCCATTTTCCATTTCCATGCTATTCATCTACCATTCTCCACGCCCATCTCCCTACTTGAGCAAAAATAACCCCATCAAACAATTTCCATAAATGTCTCGGGATGGCATATAATCGTATATAATCTAACCCACCCACCATTATTGTTGCTCTAAGTAACATTTCCTTAGTTAATATTCTTTACTTGTTAATATATTCCATCACGTATTCTTCCATTACACAAATTAAACATAATAGTCATTAGCAATCGCTATAGGAACAATCAGTGCATGCCAACTTCATTAGATGACGACTAGCTACGTCCGCCCGTCACACCGAAACGGCTGTCCAGACACTGTTACATCCGCCATGATACTGTGTTTCCTGTCGAGGTATGAATGTATTTTTGATCGATTAATTTTCGATAAGATCATCCGACCACGGTCAACCCAGACATGTCTTTCACATCAATTTTATTACTCATTCACATCACTTTTCTCTTTCTTCAACTCATTTTCTTCTTTTTCCAACACTATTAATCTCTTAACCACAATCTATCTCATTTAAACCCAATTATTTACCCAACCAAAAATGTTAAAACAAAAAATAATTTTAAAATATATATTATCCAATGGGGACGTGCCGCATGGGCCGTCCCTGTGCCCAACCAGACCGACCCCCAACCTGGTTAGGGCTGTCAATGGGTAGAAATTTACCCGCAACCCGCCCCGCCCCGCCCCGCCTAACGCGGGTTGCGGACAAAAAATTGTTACCCGCCAACCCGCCAACCCGCCACCCGCACAACCCGCATAATAAGCGGGGCGGGTTGCGGTTTTCTCCCAACCCGCCCCGCATAACCCGCAACCCGCATAAGCCATATATATTTTTGATTTTTTTGTATTTAGTTTTGATTTTGTTTGTATTTAGCTTTATTTTTTTTGTATATAGCTTTAAAAACATACATTGATTGATTTTTTCCTTGATTTTTGTACTTAATTTTGATTAAAATAAATAATGTTAAAGAAAATAAATTTATTTTTGTATTTAACTTTAATAAAAAATTAAACCCGCCAAACCCGCCAACCCGCCCCGCATAGCCTAGTCCATCCTTACGCGGGGCGGGTAGCGGTTTTTTTTTTTTGACCCCGCCCCGCCCCGCCCCGCCGACCCGCTTAACTTTGGCGGGGCGGGTAGCGGTTGGGTGAAAACCCGCCCCGCCCCGCCCCGCTGACAGCCCTAAACCTGGTCGTGACCTTGTGAGGGGTCCCACGACCCGTTATTTTTGCCCTAAGATCAGACTGTTTTTATGACTAATCAATAATTAACATCATCGAATTCCACCGAATACAATATAGTTTGCAATGTCTATACCTTAACTATGGGTTTTCAGGTCTTAACTTAAGATCAGGTACCTCAAAATAGTCTTAAGTTGAACTATAGTTACAGTTCTATCCTGCAAAAGTACAAAACTACCTTTATACATTACAATTATTGGACGTATAGCATTTGTGAATTGTGAGTATGGATTAAATACATGCATGACTCAGAAATATAATAACCAGTCTTTGTCAGGTATTACATCTTTTTTGCAAGTAAAAAGGCCTCGTATATATGAGCCTCCAAGTATATAACTGTATAAGCTATTACTCTTCGATTTTTGCTTTGGATTAAATACATCCTTTCCAATTCTCCTTTCGTTCATCTGAAGTAAGAACTTTTGGATTCCACCTAGGATTGATCTGTAAGTAATTAGTAATTACTAATTACCACCTCGAGTCCATTTATATTTTATATAGATGCAGACTTTTATCATGCAGACAAAGCAACAACTAATGCGACAAGCCAATAAGATGATTTAAGCATTAGAACATAACCGTTGTCATTCTCAGAAAAGCTGTCATTTATGGAAAGGAAGAAAACACTAACAACACGTACAAGTTTCTGAGATGCTTTTTTGTGTCTTGATTTTCCTCCACAACCTTGGAAACACTATAATAATTGAAACGAATTTTTTTTGGCAAAACATTGCCATCTATCAACAGTGCGCCGGCCAATGACCAATGTTGCGACGTGTCTGGTTATCTCGTTCTCATGCTCGAAGACAAAGATAAGAAGAAAACTGATGTGAAAAGGAGAATTCCAAAAAATTTGGCTGTAATGCACTACGAATCTACGACCAGTGGTACGTTGATGTAAAATATTCCAAGAGAAGAGTCAAAATAGTGTGGCAAGTCTACTCCACTGATGTAAGTAACTATTTCTAGGTTTAAACATCCATTAAACTACACACTGTTACGTGAAACTTAATAAAATTGTTTAAATCAATTTACGATATTACGAAGAATATTATCATCATTGAAGGAGGCTCTTGAAAAACATAGTCTTACCTTATTAAACACGATAAGTTATAAAACATTATATAATAAGTGTAGATACAGAGGCTTTAACAGTTTAACCCCAACCCATATTGTCTAAGTGTGGATACAGAAAAATAATTATACATTGATAAACAAAAAAGTGTACAACATTTCATAACATAGTCAAATCTACCATCGATAGCCCAAGTGTGAGTTTAATTTGTTGAGATATTGGTCCAACCAAGTTTTAGAAACCACTATTTTAACTGGCTCGCTTTTAATAATAAGTTAAGCATAAAATGGATTACAATTTGACAAGTTACGTAGCACCTTCACTTATATGACATTGAAGGGTATAAGTTACATTAGCACTGATTGGATGGTCACGACTCATGACGAAAATACAAGAAAAAAACACAGGACATAATCACCACTTTGTCTGGTTGGATTTATCTTGAAATTCAAATATAATTTTCCAAATAAAATGGGAACGTGTTTTGTGTGGTCGACTCCAAACTGACGAGAAACCTTGTCTTTTTAGATGATTCAATTTCGCGAATGAAACCAAAGTTCCCAATTAAGAATGTATTAAGTGCACCCTACTACTTGTATGCAAATACTCAACTAAGACATCACTCAGTTTAATATTGCCCAAAATAAGGCGTCTCTTAGAGTGTTTTGTTCCTTTATTCTTTGTCTACATGTTGATCACTGATACTTGGATTTATTTATTTAGGATAAAAACGTGTTGCTTGTATGCTTAGATTTGGATCGTGATTCGTCAAGGCCCAGTTTAGTTATCTATTGGGCTTATATTTGATCCAAAACTAATTGAATATATGTTGCCCATTCAAAGCTAACATCTTTCTTCTTTATCTTGAAGCCATTTAAGAGAGTAAAAAAAAAAGCAATAGTGGAAAAGCACTGAAAAAGTTGGTTCAAATTAAAAGTTGACCTTTTTCAGAACATATAATCCCCTCGACTTTGTTTTATAAAGTGCGTTTTGGTTCTAGGATGGGACTGTTATTCTTCAATTGTGCCCGACATTGCATATTTGCATTGCACAAAGGGAACTTCAAAAGAAGGTTACTTTCTTCAAAAGCTGCTCAAACATAGCACAAACAATTTTTTGATTCTTTTCTTTTTAATGGAAACAATACCTCACTTTGTAATCCTTACTTTGGACGGCTTATATTATTTGATGATGATGATGGTGATATGACATGGCCCGTCACAGAAAAATAAGTGAATATTCACAATATGCTACATGATAAGTTAGTTTTATTTGAAATCATACTTCATGAGTACTATATTCACTATATGCTACATTATCATTTGTGCTAACTAACGTTTCTTACTAAAATACTGAAATTTTGTGATCTGGTTCAAGTGTAGTTTGAAATAACATATCCAATGACCATTTCCAATCTTGGAATCATCATAAATCAGTAAATCATCCTATAAGCTAGAAAACCATCCTATTATATATAGTTCCTTTTTAGCAAGTAAAGAAGCAAAAGGTAAAAGAACACCATTACTTTCGTCATTATCTGTCCCATGAAAACGTAACATCAGCTGAAACATTTGCTGTTTTATAACAAGCATAGGTGCAGAAATATTTTCTGTTATTGGTCAAATATGGCAGGATTAGTATGGATATCATTTCCTTGTTTTATTCACGCTTACACTTACATGGGAAGGTGTTCCATAATCACTCCACTGGAAAAAAAAGATGTACACACCACCAGCACCACATCAAGCAATAGTATGGCTTGGCAAAAGAGAAAGGAACACAAAGCCATTTTCCTATCTCAACAGATACTCTTTGCTGTCTAGGTAAAAGGTTTTTATTTTTCATTATTTTCTCATCAAATTGACAACTTAGAGACGTAATTGTGAAATCTTAAAGTTCAAGATATCTAAGTGTTACATAGACATAATTGAGAAGTATCTATGATTTGCCTCTTTTTCTTCTTCTTTCCAAACACTACATAGACACTGACTACTACTACTACCCCATGAGATAACAAAGGGTACACAAGTCAATACGGACATTAATTTCATTATCCCCAAATGAGTGTAATTATACTTCTCTAGTACTTGTTAAGTGGCACATATCTCATGCGTAATAGGTGTTTTTTCCTAAGCTCATAGATGGAACAAAAAACATCAAGTTAATGAGATTTACACTCAACGTAGAATCAAATAAAGTATAATAAATAATGAAAAATATTAGAATGATAATTGAAGTGCACTTTTGGCTCTCCTATGTAATGACTGCCAAAGGTTGGAAATGTCCCAACTTTAAGATGTTGAAATGCAAGTTTCCTTCGTAATCTCAAACACCCAACCTTTATCCTGCACGAACTTCGGCTAAATCTTGCGTAGGAGACTGTGATATTCCCCAATGGCTTGGAAAAGGATTGCCCAAAGTAAACCCACCGAGTGATATTGCCGTATTCCTTTAATAAGGATCTGACTAAAAGTACATTGCCTTCTAAACGGCAAGTTTTTAAATATATAAATAAGATCGTAATCATGTTCTATGCTCTTTCTGGGGACGTGTAAATTCAGGTTTATAAGAAACATTTCATGTTAAAACCAACAAACAAAAACATGTACAGAAAACAACAAACAAAAACAACGAATTACATATGTCGAATAAAGTTTCTATTAGCATACAGATAAAACAAACAAACAAAAAAATGTATAGGAAAACAACAAAATAAAGAACAATGATTAGAGAACCTCAAAAATCGAGCCGTCGGAAAACAACTTGCCTCAGAGAAATATCAGCCATCATACCATTGCGTTTGATGGTCTGCAGGTTTTCTCTCAAGGTAGAACAGTCTCACCGTCGATCAGGCGCATACCGGAGACGACGGACCACGAGAACATCGCAGAACCTTGCAAGAATCGGTCGCCGGAGAACTATGGATTCGGAAATCTAAAATCGTCGGAGAAGGACAATTTTCGTAGAGAGGGGATGAGAATAAAACATGTATATACAGTAGGAAATCGACTGATATATATATAAATGACTTAATTGCAAAAAACAATTAACATGATTTCCAAAAATTAAGATACACTTATCACCTTAAGGTTAAAGCCTCTAATTTCTCCCAAATCCCCTGCTGCCTCGCGTCACCATGTCCGGGACGGGACATGTATGTGTGTTTGTGGAGAATTCTCTCATCCTCTCTTTCCATCTACAAAGGGTCAAGTGAATAGGATGTTTATCAACATCCTTCAACTTATTAGTTTCACCGATGTGGTATTAAAAATGAGGTGAACACATGAGGCAATAGTTCACATCTTCATCTCAACATTCTTCAATTGAGTTATTCATGGGCCTAGCCCAAACTCAATAAACTAACATGATTCACTATCCTTTAAAAATTTGTCATCGATTTACTATTGTTGATAACATAAACTTCAAACTTTAAATTGCAAATTTAAATCTTAAATCTTATGTCATATCAAATATGAATATGCATTAATCATAAAATTTAAAAATTGTCTTACTCGAATTTTGAAATATCCAAAAGTCAACGCGCTAGAATTTAGGAGAGGAATCCCCTCTTCTAGGGAAAAAAGGACAAAATATAAGTTACAAGTACTATCATTGTATTTTAGAAAAATAGTTAATTGTAAAATATTAATCCCAGAGCAAGTTCGTTTCAAATCTAACATAAGACTATATTTTTTTCTTCCGAAGTAATAGGTTGATTGCATTAATATTTAAATAAGTTATGGAGCCACAATCCCATGCAGGAGCCAAACTTGGATCATTAGGAACCTAACCAAAGTAAAAGTTCAAACATCCCGTAGTGTGTACACCAAAATGCTACGGTGCTTTGGGGAGCTGCAGCATTGTTGGGGGTACTTTGAGGATCCTGCACAAGAGGGCCATGAGGCTGGCCATCAGGAGTCCCAAAGAAATCTATTTTAGCTCGCTTGAGAAGAACTTATTATCGAATCCCAATCTGTGGAAAATTATCTTAACGACTCTGTAATTTCTTTCCAGCCAGTAATTCCAAAGAACTGACTTGAACAAGATGTTCCCAACAGTTTGTTGAAGGCTGATGCCATTTTCTTTATGCAAAAGGAATTCAATATTATTTCCCAACTCAAGGTTTAAGATCAAGCTTTGTTGTTTTCTGCCAAAATTGAAGAATATTAGAACATTTAAAAAACAGATGATCAACTCATTCATTCTCAACCTTACTCATGGGGCAAGTAAGACCATATTCGGACTATTACGAGTTTACGTCCCAACAGGCCCGCTTTAACGTTGGACATAATGTTCATGCTTGGATTTGAAAGGACACAGGCATCCATGCTGCTCTATCAGAGCACTCTTACGGAGTTACGAGTGCTCTTTCGGGTCTGGTCTGAGCAGGACCCGACTCCAGTCTCCCTTAATGGGGGGCGGATCCTGGTCGGGTCCAGACCTCAGTCTGCGACCCGACCTGGGGTCGGACCGGGCTGGACACGTGGCCAGTTTGGGTTGGCTGATTATATTTTTTTTGTTATTATATTTGTTATTTGATATGTATAGTAATTTATATAATTAGAATATATTTGTGAAAATTAAAATAAATAAAAATAATTAATGAAAATTAGTAAGATAAATGTAAAAATAATTATAAATGTAAATAATTAAAGGAAATTAGTAAGATAAAAAAATTACATAATAAAATAGAACACACGAATTTATCTAGGTTCATCCCAAAATACATTAGTAACTAAAAAAATCAGTAGAGAGTTACTAATAAATCTTAAACCCTAAAAATCTTCAGGGGGCGCCGCATGTTGCGTGAGCAGTTAAGATTCGTCCGACAACGTATGTTGTGTGAACATGTAAGATTCGTCCGATAGCGCACACTGTGTGAACATGTAAGATTCGTCTGAAAACGCATGTTGTGTGAACATGTACGATTCCTCCGACAACGCACGCTGCGTGAACAAGTAAGATTAGTCCGACAATGCATGCTGCGTGAACATGTAAGATTCGTCTGACAACGCATGCTGCGTGAACATGTATGATTCATTTTACAAGATAGAATTAATGATACAAATAAGATGTCATTGTAACGGGAACCTTAAACTGCAACTCCTCCTCAAACGCAAAGTCTCAAGTATGTCGGCTGACAATACTTCTAATTCCAAGTCTTCCTCTTTCTCATCTGATGTCGTAGATGAAAGGAATGTGTTCTAAAAGTTTTACTTTTATATGTCAATTATTATGAATTGAATTTGCAAGCATTTTGTTCATTGATTATGGTATTCGTCTTTTGGAAGTGTTAAAGAAGAGACGTTTGACCCTTAACCGTAGAACTCTAAAATATAATGGTTTACATAAATCAAAAGTTATTCACAATCATGGTAATTAACATGGAACATTAATCACCGAGATAAGATTGTCGTGTTGGTCATCGATTGTTGTAGCTCTACAAATAATTAACGACGCGAGTATATAAAAGAGGAAAAGATTAATTTTATATATTGAATAGACCTAACAAGTAAAACATTATAAAATTGTGTTTCGTGTTATTAATGTTTTTACTGTGTCTTGGATCCTAAGATATGAGACTTATATCTTTTCACTCAAAAAGTGCTTAATTTGATTATTGTCAAAAGCTATCAATGAGTGTAGTGATAAAGGCAATAGTTGGTTGACATGACTTGTGCTGGAAAAAATAGCTAGTTAAACGACTATCATTGTCCCTCATAATTGAGTGATGATATTAGTGGGCACCTTGATAAATTAAATTATAATGTGCACAATGTAACTTGAGTTAAGTTACATAGTTATAATTAGATTAGAGAGATTAAGAAATGAATATAATACAAAGATGACACATTTCTACTTTGTATATATTCTTAATATCATGAGGCAAGGGACGGACACAAGTGGTGCACTTACATCACTAAATGGATCGTGTTTTGGTTCGGGTGGAACAAACACATCTATGCTAATTGGGTAACTTTAATGTGTAGCTAGATACCTCTTATAATTTGAGATATTAAGTGTTTGATATCACTGTCAATTTGGCTTAGATCCTCCTATAGGTCACACCACAAAACTAGGAAACAATATGCTTGATTTTAAGTTCATATGATGTGTCAGGTTTCATGTGAAAATAGGACACATGTGGTGAATAAATAAAGTCAATATGTCATGAGAATTGACATAATTAGAATCATAATAAATTCATATGAGGTGTATATATATGAGGTGTAATAATTTAATATTACATAGGATAATATATTACGTAATATGTGAATTTGCTAAAAACCCCAAAAGATAACATTTTATTGGAAATAAATCCAAAATTCGACAAAAGCAAAATCGGGGTCAAACACGGTGAATCGTTCATGGTTCGGTCGACTGGGGTATTTTCGGATCGGTTAACCGAATAGAGAACGGGTAAGCACAATTGGTTGACCGAAATTGTCTGGAGTGCCTGGACAATCGGGTTCGGTTAACCGAGTGTGCACGGTCAACCGAGAAGTAGTATTTTCGGTAGACCGACGGTGACACGGTCATCCGATGACTATGTCCCAGGAGTGATTCTGGTAGGTTAACGGTAGACCGAGTAAAAGACGTGGTTCGTCCAAATTCTTCCATGGAATTTTTCTCAAACGGATTCGGTCGACCGTCTATCTCACGGTGCACCGAACACGTGTTATAACCGAACGGTTCGGTTGACCGAATAATTCTCGGTCCACCGAAGAAGAACAATCCTGCCTGAATTATTAAGAGATTAATTAAATCATGGGTGGATTAATTCCGGATTTAATTAAAACGTTTTTAGGGTGCTTAAGTGGAAATTAGAGATTAATTTTAGGAGAGAATAAGCAAGAGATCATGGCTAAAGAATAACTCTTGATAATGATGTTTTGGGATACTATAAAAGGACCCCTACTCCTACTTATTTAATACTAATGCAAAAATCTTTCTCTCATTAATCTCTCATCTAATCACCATGAAAATCTCTTAATAATTTTGAGTTTAGGAGATAGAAATCTCAGGAGCTTAAAGATGGGTTATTAGTTAGATTCTAAACCTTGTTAGAGATTGATTGGCTAGCTCATTTCTCTCTAATCTTGTTTAGAGTTTGGTGAAGACTCGGAGGCAAATCCGTGGACGATTCAACGGGTAACGCGACTCCGGATCTTCAAAAAAGTTTTAGAGAACCTTTAGGTGTGATTCTACATTTGTGGTTTATTTTAATAAATGTAGGGTTGCACGTTATTAGAATAAACACAAAGTAACGTACATAGAAATTGTTGAGAATATGAAAATCGATCTTGTATGTTGTCTTAATTTTTTTAAAATATATACATATATAGGGACACAAAATCCTACAGTGGTATCAGAGCTTTTAGTTCATATTTTCAATAATTAGACTACATAATTAATTTTAGTTTACCATTTACAATCGAAGCAATTCATGTTCAGTCTTTTTCGAGTTTTCCGATAGTTTTGTTGATTTAATTCTAATTGATTTTTTTGATAGTTTTAAATATTTTGAAACACATCATGTGAATGTTAGAATTAAAATTTAGGCTTATGTCTAGTTTATAGAATTTTTGTTTTTAATTAAATGGTTATTTTATAAGGAATCAACAAAACGGAAAAAAAACATATGTTTATCTTTTTTTAAATTTTTTATTTTGGGAAATTTGTTTGAAGAACTGTTCAAATATTTTATGTTTTTGAACTATGGATGCATAAAATCATTTTTAATGGATTTCAAATGATTTTAGAATTGTTTGATTTAGAGATGCATGATAAACTAAATCGAGTAATATATAGTATATGTACATGCATTGCTCGAGTTCTCTTATGCAGGAATATGTGAGTTTATATGTTCCGTTGAAGCCACATGTGAATGAATAAATGAATGTGTATGTTATTATTATTCAATCACAAGGGCTTATGTATATGTAAAAGCTAAATTTCTATTTTTATGTATATGCATGCATATGAGAGGATTTTTACATAGGACTTGCACTACACAATTTTTAAAATTGAGAGATACATGTTTATATTTTTGCAATATCAACATCCATGGTGCAAGAGAAAGACGTTGAAGAAGCGTAATGATCGAGGATCAAGGATCAAAGACGTGAGAACATATAAACTCACACATTGTGTGTGTGAATGAATTTATTTATGTTTGTGTGCTTGATATATATGTGATTGCATGGATGAATGTTAGGATGTGTATAGATGATAAATATGCATGATCACCTAAATTCTAAAATCACATATTAATGTTTAAATTGTCCAACAAAAAATTAAGAGTATCTTTCTGCTCGCTCTTAGCGGGAGATAGCTTCCTCCATCTTTGGGAATAGTGGGAGATATAAGGTTGTCTATTGTTGTGTCACGAATAGATGAACGAGGTGCGATTCACCCTTAATGGACACCGAGTATAATTCTGTGAAGGTGTCATCAGCAATTTCGGTGCTGAATATTTACGAACGCCTAATCCAACAGACGTAGCAAGATTGCTCGAGATTGGTGAACTACGAGGGTTTCCAGGCATGATGAGCAACATCGATTGTATGCATTGGGAATGGAAGAATTGTCCAGTTGCTTGGAAAGGGCAATATCAGGGCCGAAGTGCAAATGCAACACTTGTTCTAGAAGTTGTTGCATCTTACGACTTATGGATTTGACATTTATTTTTTGGGATCTCAGGATCATGTAATAATCTGAATATCCTCCAAAGATCTCCAGTTTTCGACGACATTATGGAGGGACGTTCATCACCTGTTAGATATGAAGTGAATGACAACTCGTATGATATGAGTTACTATCTCACAGATGACATTTATCCAAAATGGGCAGCATTTATGCAATCAATCATTCTTCCTCAGACAGCAAAAGATAGATTGTTTGCCCAATTTCAGGAAGCAGCAAGGAAAGATGTGGAACGCGCATTTGGGGTACTTCAAGCAAGATTCGTCATCGTGAAAAAGCATTCGCTAACATGGAGTCTAGAGATTCTCGGTTAAATTATGACTGCATGCATAATATTGTACAACATGATTGTGAAGGACGGACGCGACTCTTACGAGCAGTTGGTGGATGTAAACGAATTTCTCAACGACCGACCTCAATACACTGCCGAAAGTTCAAACGAGTCAGATCTTCCGTTTTCCACCGATAGTATCGTAGATATTAACAAATATTTGCGTAACAGAGATCGGGTTCGGGACGCCCGGAAACATATAGCATTGCGAGCCGATTTGATCGAAAATATATGACAACGTTTTGGAAGGAATGCAAGTTAATTTTGTTTGTAATACGTATTGTAATAATTTAATTTAAAATTATCGTATTATGTAATTGTCGAATTTTAATTCGTTTTGATATTATTTGGCAATTAATGTAATTTAATTAGATTAGGTCATTGTAGAATTAATTTATTTAGTAATTTGTATATTTTTGTGGTGGAATAGAAAATGAGGTAAAAAAATGATGTGAATGAGAGAGAATGTTGAAAGTGTGATTTAAGTTAAGAAGTGAATAATGGATTGGATTTGGTAATGTTCTTCGCTGACACGGTGGAGAGATAAATTAAATTGGAATCGGAACATTTGAGTTGTGGACGCTCTCGTGGACTTTCGTAGCCGCATTTAACACCAAGCACACGTTGCAAGCAACATCCTAATTTAATAAAAGTTAAAGACAATTAATTGGGAACAACCCCCAACAGTCGCCACTCTGTTCATTATTACCTTGTGCGTGTAAGTGTAGAGATTAATGACAATACGAATCCATCTCTTCGAGGGAATCAAGGCAGTCTGCAGGACCACTGTATTAACTTCACTGCTAACCCTTCAGAGCTTCTGTCTTTTCATTTCTCTGTGAATGTATGCAATAGCATATTTTGTCCATTTAACTAACGAAATGGACTCCATATGATACGTTATTATCTTTTACCGGATCAGATTATGAGAAGTAAATGAGTGTGGAAAAGTGAGTTGTTAGAATTGTACACAAACATGGCTTTGACTGAAAGCTTAGAAAAGACACATCATTGATCTCAATCAAGGCCACAATAGACTCTACTATAGAACACTAGTTTTGATATTAAAATTCTACCACGTCCAACTTGGCAACTTGTCTCATTTACATACACATCAAGGGCTACTAATGGAATGGTAAATGGGTTTTTTTCTGAAATTTGCCCATTTGGGTTAGAGAACTACACTACAGCTACTACAATTGACGTTCAAATGGCAGAGTCCTCGTTGTGTTTGTTATTGTTACCGCTCTGTTCTGGAGTAGTAGTCACCACTGCATCTGTCATAGAACAGGACAACAAGGTGAACAATGATACCTGGAGGTGTCAATCGAATAAAAACATCATAAATTCGAAGAGTCGTTCTGATTAATGTGAGACGTCCTGGCTTTAACCATTTCGATTCTTATTTTATATTTGAGTGGGTAATATTTTTTTTCTTGGGTAATTACAAACATTACCAAGCATTTTGCTGTTAAAATATTTTCAAGCCTTAACTATGAAATAGTAACTACTATTACAGAAATTTAAAAATGATAAGGTTGCTTGAGTTTTGTAGATGAATATAATTTTATGTGGAGAAAGCAAAGAAAAATAGAAATCTTAAGTAAAACCAGTATCTTTTTTAATCTCAAGTTCTCCTGATGGCACAAATGTGGTTCCATATTTTTCAAAATAAGTAAAAAATGTATGAACTAGAAAATGGAATTGCATCCACGTTTGTAGAAAAATACAGGCGGCCTGACAGATGCATAAAACTTCACATCACTGGAAAGTTGGAAATCCAATGGTCACTACAGTTATCTCCTACCAATATAGTTATGATTCAATAATCACAATGGACAAATCAAAATTTGACCCCCCAAAATTAACACCTCACACGTTACTTAACAAGAGAGCAGGTTGGGAGCACAAAAAATCAAACAACGTGCAAGGGATTTAGTGTGCCATATCCATGAACATTTTGAAGAATCTTTTAACATGAAGATGTAATACGTCATAACCACAAAAACCCAACTAGCATTTCAAGTTAAAATTTTAAAAAATCATAAAAAAACTCTCAACAAGAAAACATAAACTTCATAACCAACTCAGTTCTTGCACCGTCGTCATAATTAAAACGAACCTTTACGATTACGAAGAGAAAACAATGATTTATTGTTAAAAGTAAAAAATGAAAAGGAAAATAATTACCAAGATTAGCGTTAAGCGAGTTCCTGCAATGAGCAATGGCGCTCTGAATCCCATCCTGCAAATCCAGAAGAGAGTCGTCCCTACTTCTCCCGACGACCTCCGCCGCCACGACCGCCCCGCTCTTACTCCCTTTCCCTCTCAACCCCACCACCTGCATCCGTCTCAGCAAAACCCTCTGCTTCGTGTTCCTACTCTTACTCTTCTCCTCCGCTACCACCACCACCTTCTCCTCCTTCCCCTCCTCCCCGCTCCTCCTCAGCACCATTAGCCGCACCTTCCCGAGGTATCTGGAAAGCTCCCTTTCCTTCTCGGTGAGGAGGAAGCGGAGGCGGGCGGAGAGGGGTTTGGGGTCGGAGGGGTCGAGGGGGACGACGACGCCTCCGTTGGAGAAGAGGGAGGGGAACGAGGGGTCGGAGATGGTGTCTTCTTCTATGATGGGGTCTTTGTCTTGGGGGAGGAATTCGAGGTCGAAGAAGGGGCCGTCGTCGTCGTCGGAGGTGGAAGTTGTGGTTGCGACCGTCGAGGACGTGGGGCGGCGGAGGCGGAGGTGGCGAAGGAACGTTAAGGCTTCTTCCATGGTTGAGACTTGAGAGGAATGGAAGTGAGAGGTGAGTTTTTTGTTTCGGATATAATCGTATAAATGGGTGGGAGAGAGAGAGAGAGAGGAGTTTTAGAGAGAGAAAGATGGAAATGGCGGGACAGTAGGAAGGTGGACTGTGGAACAGTGAAGCATGGGTTTGAGATGTCAACTTTTTTAAAAAAAAAATCTCTTTAATAAGTCCTACAGTTAATTTTAATTAATTAATTAGATGTCATCTCAACGGTCTCAGTTTGTTACAGGGCACCTGACTAGGTCTTTGATCAACTGCGAAATTAAGTTAGCTTGGAGATAGGTGGAATTGTCATCTTTTAACATAATTGTGATGACATATGCACACGGGATTGCTCTTAGAAATATTTGAATATTTAGTTATCTTTATTGATAACTTGAAATTTAAATTCATTTTGAAAATTCAAATAGTAACTCTTGAGCTCTAACTACCCAAGCAATGATCATTAATCATTTGGCGGTTTACTCCGATAACAAGTAGGATTGTTAGAACCCAAACCCTAGATTAGAGTTAAACATGGATTAGAGGAAGATTAGGGTTGGCTTTGCATGGGGTTGTGTGGTTGCATGGGGAAGTGGGGTTGCAGGTGTTTGCATGGGAAGGTGAAGGGTCGGCTACTGTAGCACCGAGTTTATTAGGCCCTTCTCTCTCATTCTTCCTCTTTCATCTCCTTCCTCATTCCTTCTTCATCCATTCTCACCAAACACACACCTTCTTCCTCAGTCACCCAAGCTCAGGCGGAGGAGGCTGCGTCGGCGTGAGGTGTGAAGCGGTCCAGGCAGGAGAGGTGCGGAGTTGAGCGCACGAGGAGATCACCAGAGGCGACGTGCGTGAGCGGAGCTCCGGCGTTTCGTCGTCGTGGTTGAGGTATGCCGCTCCTTAGTGTTGTTTGTTTATTACCCTCATGTGAGGGATGCGTTGGTCGAGTCGGGGGAGGTCGGAGACCTCTCCGGCGACGCGTTTCTTCTAAAATCCTCGGCTGGCGCGAGGTTGAAGACGACCAACGGTCGACCGGACCCTTCGGGCGGTCGACCGTTTTAGCACTGTTTGCCCGACTTTAACCTTCACCGGTCGAACGATGCCTTGGGGCGGTCGACCGGTAGTGCATTATTGCTGGTGAGTTGGGATTTTTCTACCTGTTATCGGTCGACCGGTCCTTGTTGTGTTCGACCGGAACTTAAGTGTACCTGTTAGCTTGCATGTTTTGTTCGACCGACCGTTGGTTGTTCGACCGATTGTATGTTGCGTTCGACCGATTATATGACTTAGAATAATAGGTTGACCCTGTCTGTTTTCGGTCGACCGAGACCCCTGAGTCGGTCGACCGATAGAGTGGTTTTCAATGTTGACCAGACTCCGGATTTTGACCTCGTTCGGTCGACCGGTTTTAGACCCTTGTTCGACCGTTGGGGGGTTCTGTTTTGAGCGCAGCGGTAGACCGTTTTAGGAGTACGGTCGACCGATTCCTTTCTGGAACCGGTCGACCGAATCACCTCTTCCGGTCGACCGTTTGGGCCCAGGACAGAATTCCTGGTTCCCCTTTTGAACGCCAACTTTGTCCACGGAAACCCGTGTCCTCGCCTTGTGCGTGAGCCGGGAGGTGACGGTGGGCGCGTGATGCGTGCCTGCCCAGGGACCGCCGTTGGGAAGAGTGTGGGTGTTCGGGACGCGTCACCTCCATGTATGGACCGTGACTTTTGAGATGATTGTTGGCACTTTGTAGTATAGCAGGCCTGAGGGATCGCGGATCCCAGTGTTGATGTTGTGCGGGCACGCAACTGGCGTTGGGTGAGGTGACTACCGGCCCTTGGGGCTACGGAGGTCGCTGCCCTGCTTTTATAGCGGCGCGGTTGGTGTTCGCGGCTCGAGGAGCCCGATGACCTGGCAGACTTCGGTCTGGATCTGTCCGATGTTGTGCCAGACTGTTGTGATGGACCACCGATGCTGTGACGGTGATGCCGCCGAGGTTGTGCCGGCGATGATGATTGTTGGGCCGAGGCTGTGCCGGCTATGTTGTTTTCCTCGGCTGGGCACCTACCGAGATGATGTTGTTATACCTTCCGGGCGACGGCCCCGTTGGTCCCTGTGGCCCCGACCACTGAGATTTACAGATCTGTTTCTATCGGCGCGTAGACGTGACAGAGGCTCCCTGCCGAACCCTTGAGTAGTGTAGCTGCGTGTGGGGGGTGCGATGTCGCGGGCTACTAGACTGCATGTGCCTGCAGTAGGTCTCCTCGGGAGACCTGATGATTGATTGTCGGACTGATGTCCTGTTTTACCCTTCGGGGGAACTGTTTTCCATTTCTGTCGATGCCATGACATGCTACTAGTATGATAGGTTCATTGTGTAATGCATGCATATATAGGTGAGTTGGCATACGGGGTTTCCTTCTGGAAACTCAGGCATTGTTGTTATATATTTTCAGGACCGCAGTAGGTCCAGTGGGGTGGTGATCGGCGGGCGCGCGCGTTTGGAGTCGGATCCTCTAGTCAGACCACTGAGGTCCACATGATTACGTTTATCTTCCCTTGTCGTTTTGTTGTAATCATGTTTTCATTTTGGCAAACTCTGATGTATTATGGTGCACCGCCTATTTATTTATGGAAAGTAACAGTCCCGCCTTGATTATTGTGCTCTTGATCTTGTTTATGAATTTTTAAATTTTCCGCTATTTCGGGATGTTACAAGGATGGAGTTGGTGCAACATATAGGAGGGAGGGTGGAAATACCAATATCTTGAAATAACTGTGCAAATAAAATATATTTTAAAAAGTAAAGGATACGCTTCGTTAATTACAATTTATCATTGTTGATTGAAATTTAAAGTCTGAATATTATAGATATAAGTCAAATTTTTAAGTCATTTATGTACATCTTAACCCTCAATTGAACGGGGAGAAGGACTTTTTCATTTATTACAACTATAATACGGAAGACTTGTTGAGTTTAGGGTAATGTTAATTAATTCGGACATAAAATGTTACACCCGTGACCCTCGTTAGGGTGCTAAAAGTGTTTAGTGGAGTTAAGGTGATGTTTAACTTGGTTGAAGAGGGAGAAGGCTTTGATGTGATGGGGGTCATGGTGAGGTGAGGGAGGGAATGGTTGGGTGTGTTGTGTTGTGTTGTTTTGTTTTAAAAACAAACCCATCTTACTACTCCATTCTTATTCTTCGATTCCTTCTCTCTCACCACACTCATCTCAATCTTTTCTTCAAGGTGTCACATGCGGCGTGGCGGAGGAATCCTCAGCGGGCGGTCGTGCACGGTGAGCAGGAAGTCATGTGCTGGGAGGATCGCGAGCGGGGACTGTTGGAGGTCTGTTGTGTCGGGGGTTGGTTTGCGCGAGCGGAGCTCCAACGAGTTTTCATCCACACGAGAGGTACGTCAAGTTCTTGGATTAGAAGTTGCACGCACATGTGGGTGCATGGATTTGGTTTGCTGTCGGAGGTTTGAGACCTCATCGGCGACGAGGGCATCAAGTTATACTTGACAATAGCAGGTTGATGTGAATGAACGGCCGAACGATGTCTTGCGGTGGTCGACCAGTTGAGTATTTTTTGTGGGTTAGAGAGTGACTGCTATTTTTCGGTCGAACGGGACCCCTGAGCCGTTCAACCATTTCTTTTTGGATTGGTCTGGATCGAACATGGACCATCTAAACGGTCGACAACTCTTAACCCTAGTCCAACCGATAGCTTAAGTGTACTAAATGTTAGGTCGACCGATTGGATGTTGGTTCGACCGATTGTGACTTAATGATTGTAGAAGAGACCCTGATGTTTTTCGATCAAACGGTTCCCTGAGTCGTTCAACCGTTGCCTTGTTTTGACTTAGTCTATGTTCGGATTTTGACCATGTAACAGTCGATCGGTTTTCACCTATTGTTCGACCATTGGGGCTTCAGTTGTGAGCCCGGAGTTCGATCGATTGTAGCCTTGTAGGTTTGACTGATTCCCTTGCGAGCGGTCGACCGATATACCTTTGTCAGTCGACCATATGGGCCCAGAATTGAATCTCTGTCTTAGTGGAGTGTCAACTCTGTCCACGGGAACCCGTGTGCTCGTCTTGCGCGTGAGTCGGGAGGTGACGGTGGGTTCGTTGCTCGTGCTTGCCCAGCGACCGTCGTGTGGAAAAGTGTGGATACTTAGGACGTGTCACCTCTGTTTTTGGATTGTGGCATACTGCATATTTTACTTGGCTCGTTTTAGAGTAGTAGACCTGATGGATTGTATATCCAATGCACGATGTTGTACGACTCTACAGAGCAAGATAACCCTACGGACTACGGTCCGGTTGAGTCGATTGGCTGGCCTTTGGGCGATGGATACCTTCGACTGACCTTGGTGTCAACTATTGTATCGTCCGATGTTGTTCTGGATGAGATTGTCCTCGTCGATGTTGTTACGGCAGGAGTGTCGTGCGATGTTGTTCCGGACGTGATTGACCGGAGCCGATGTTGTTCCGGCAGGTATACTGACTGACGATATATTCTGGCAGACTGCTTGGCTGCGGCACAACCAGGTGAGTTGGACCGATCTGAGTGACGACTCCGTCGGTGAGGCGTTGACATCGAGATTCAACTGATTCTTCTGACGCAGACGTGCGAACGTGTCTCACCGAACCCCATGATTAGTGTAGCCGCGTGTAAGGTGTGTTGCGTATATTCTGTAAGACCGTATGTGCCTATGGTAGGTCCCTACGGGTGACTTGATGATCAATTGATGGTTTGGAGGACAAATATCCTTATTGACCCTTGGATATGTGCACTGTGATTTCCACCATGAAAGCAATTCAATAGGTAGTTCTCAAACAAAAAATATTTTGCAAGATACTAAATTACTAACTAGATATTTCAATGGCGGCCAACACTTAAACCAAAACACCTACTTGTGACCACTTCTCTAATCTTAATACAAACACCACACATAGAGGGGCCGAAATAAATAAAAAACTACTAATCAATAACACGTGTCATCAAGACAAGACAAGTCTAATGAGCTGATGTCCGCTACGTTTGCTGATATCCAACACGATATCGACAACAAATATACAAGTAATTCCTACAAATAGTCCAATACCATCCAATATATGTCCACTACAACAGGTCAACACGATATTGTATATTGTCATGCTACTAGAATGATAGATTTATTTTGGTATTTGAGCATGCATATAAGTTAGCTTTGTATACGAGATTTCCTTATGGAAACTCATGTATTATTTCATGTTTGCATTTCAGGACTGCAGTAGATTCTGACGGGTGACGACTGAGGACGGGGCACTTTGGGATCATATCATCTTTTGTACTTTTTAGGCAGTATGACTACTTGTTTTTACTCTCGCTTGTACTCTGATGTAGTCGTACATTTTGACAATTCTGATGTAATATGATGCATATTTTAGTTATTTCATGAGTAGCGTTCTCTCGCTTTTGGAGTCTTAATCCTTTTGATGATTGTGGCTTGAAATTTTAAATTTTTCGTTGTTTTCTAGACGTTACATAAAAAGGATTAAAAATAAAGAAGATTCGTACAAACTTGGTTTTAGAGGAAGCATAAGATTATTACGGTATGGAATCTAGAAAACTAGTCTGTGTAACTGAGTTTTATGGTTTCTATGTTTTCTCTCGATTTCACTGGGAAATATTGGTACAAACAAAATAACAAAGACAATTCACCAAGGAAGCAACACCGTTAAAATTTCATACTATTTTTTGCAATCAATCCCTGAAAACCATAGTCTAATCTTCAAACTATATCCTTTATGTTTTCTTACTGAGAAAGTAGCTGTTGCAACATAGCACAAGTAAGATACGCGAAATGAAAATGTTGCAAGATAAAGTATAATCAGTTCAAGAGTTATGGGTAACCATTCTTGGTACGAGGGCTCACGTGATCATGCAGGTCCAGGTTCAGATCTGGTGTGGCGTGGTCCCCTGTTTCTCCTCTTCCCCTGGTTTTACCTCACTGTCCGGCTCAGCTCAGGTGGTGGGATGTCTGAACTAAATCAGCCATTTTGCTTTCGATTTGTGTTTTAACAAGTGGTAGGTATTGGGACTCTTCGGTGGACACTGAATTCGATCTTGCAACTTGCAGTCGATGATATGCATATGTGCATATGGAATCAACTTCACCAACTGAACTTGTGTTCTTCCCAAATTGCATTACCAGAAATCAGGTTATTATAGAGTTACAAAATATGAATCAAACAGAGGTCAACACTTTAACGTAGTATCTTTAATATGTTTGTCGGTTGACTCGAAATATTTTTGCATGTCATGATATTTTTAGGGAACTACTAAACGTCACCCCAAAACTACTTAAATCGTCCCTTGAAATTATCAAATTGCCCTTAACAATATATTTAATACTCATATCGTCCCGTGTCTTTAAACAAGGTTATTGACTCAGTTTTACTAACATTCCTAGTACCAACACCATGAAAATGTCTGGCGAAACACCTAGATCATGCGAAGTAACGGAGGTGGATTTTTTTTTCCGACACGGGCGTCTGGCTAAGACGCATGTACCATCGTGGAGGCGTCTGGCTAAGACGCCTCCACCATCGTTGGATCTGGAAATTTTTGAATTTTCGGTGTACCGAAGGAGTATTGGTCATCCGAATATAGTAATTATTAACTTATTAATTAATTAATTTAACAATTATCTAAATTTATAATCAATTATCTTTTTAAAAAAATAATAAAAAATTACGTGCGTCCGAAGGAGCCGCCCCCACGTAGGAGGGGGCGTCTGGGTAAGACGCCTTACCCAGACGCCCCCTCCTACGTGGGGGCGGCTCCTTCGGACCTTACCCAGACGCCCCCTCCTACGTGGGGGCGGCTCCTTCGGACGCCCGTAATTTTTTATTATTATTTTATTAAAAAGATGTTAGATATTTTACCAGATTCGAGTACACTGGGGCGTCCGTTGGCTCATTACTGACATCCAAAACATTATTTTTTATGATTATAAGAGAAAGATGAAGAGAGATGTGTGATAGGAGGGTAAAATGTCGCGTTATAGCAGTAGAAATGAGAGAAGAGCAAAATGATAATTTCAAGGTACGATTTAAGTAATTTTGCTACGATGTTTAGTAATTCAGTATTTTTATCACGCAATTAAGAGCCTAGTTAAGGAAGAGATGGCCTACGAAGGTTCATGCACGCAACGTTGGTGCCACATCTCGTGCTCTCCATTATTAGAATTGTCAGTTCCGAGTTCTGACAATTAGGATGGGGGTTGCAAAGTGAAATCAGAGTTAGGTGCCATCAAAATTGAGTCTGATATCCACACGTGGATTGCGCCATACATCAATTGCTACTGCCACTAAAGAGACCACACCAACTTGGACGTGAAATCTTCAACGTGGCCGGAGTAACTCGGCTAAATGGACAAGAGACTATGGCTGACAATTTGGGTCATGACACTAAATATCACGATTCGGGTCGACACGAATGACACGAACTATAATTCGGGTCGGGTTCGGGTTGGAATATTTCGTGTTTCGTGTAATTCAGGTTGACACGAATAACACGAACTGCAATTCGGGTCGGGTTCGTGTTTAGTGTAATTCATGTCAAACATGCTAGTTCGGGTTAATTCGTGTTTGTGTAAATTTGTGTCAAACATGTCATAATTGGTGTCAAACATGTTATTTCGTGTTCAAACTAATTCGTGTTTGTAAAATTTGTGTCAAACAGGTCAGTTCGAGTTATTCGGGTTAATTCGTGTTCGTGTCAACACGAACACGAAAAATGGATTCGTGTCAGTGTGGGTCGTGTTCGGGTTATCAAATTCGTGTTCGGGTTTAATATTAAATTTTCGTGTTCGTGTCGACTATTTCTTATTAGTTCGTGTTTAGATCGAGGAAAAACAATTCGTGTCAATTCGTGTTCGTGTCAAAAACGACATGAAACACGAATTTGTCAGCCCTACAAGAGACACTTCTCGAACTTGTGGACCATAAATATCTCTTGGTTGCGCGTCCCAGAAAATTATGGAATTATTTTAAGCTAGATTTGTTGGTGTAACACTTTCATAAGCAAGCATGAATCAAGTTTTCCTCACATGGGGCTGGAATTGGAAAGGAACATTTCCATTGAAACGACCTCAGCACCTTGCCTAGTTAACTAGGCGATGTAGTTCACTGCCTCTCTATGAAATCTAATACTGCCGACGTTTTTCCTACCATGAATCCACCTTCTGTGTTTTCTTGAGTAAATATATTGAGGTCCCCAGATGCTTAAAATACGTCTTCCACATGGGCTCTCTTCTTAGATACTAAGGTGCAACTCCATTTCGGCCTATAATGTAATTCAAAAGTAGGATAAATAGTTCATCTTAATCGAACTCACTCACTGAACTGACGACACATGATGCCTAAAGGTCAAGAACTCAAGATCAAATCATACGATTATTCTTACCCATGCCCTTGGTTAAATCTTTAAATTTTCGTTACTTCCACATACACTAAAAGAACTGAATTCATTGCTGTTGATTTGTATGCATGGTTGGTTAGTATATGCAACTGTCGTCCATATAGAATCATCTGAGAATGTCGGAAAACCAGTGCTAAAGGAGAGAAAAAAATGTATCAATGACTGACCATCTCAGATGAAGTTACGAAACGACTTATCACGAACCCTTCCCTCAAGTCGTTGACAACCCTTTTGTTTACAATCCAAACATCTGCCAGTGAGGTTAATACAGTCAATCGCCAAAAGTTCAAAATTCACAAGAATCTATGAACAAACGAACATGAAATTTAACTTCAATGCAGAACAGTCATACCACGATTGGAGAGATATGATCTGTGCTAGGCTATTCTCAAACAAAAAGACAGCCAAAATTAAATATATTTTTTAACTGCTTACAAATGATGTTCTAATCCGGGCCTCGCAACAACTCCCGTTAAGCCTACCATAGTCAATCCCATTAGAATTATTTTTTTGATCCTCTCGTTTCTAAATAGAAGAAAGGAACTTTATCAAAAACAATGAAAGCTCTAAATTCGCAGCTAGTGATGAATGCAAGGCTTCCACCATGTTGAATTGCAAACATCTGAAATTAGCATGCAAGCAGAAGCATCTGTTGGAATTTTCTCTCAAATCTTGCAACCCTTTAGCGAGTTCAGGCAGTACATATTGAGACGCTGGATTCCCCACTGTAAAACATCTTGTATCATATCTGCTATCACTTGGGCTTTCTGTACTCTACTACCCTTGATCCTTTTATTTTACATACGGGTTCATCAGGGGAGGTACAAAGCTCCAATGCTGGATGAACTTGAAGGTCTCGAAGGAACAATTTCCTACCCACATCCAGCTCACTCAAATCAACGTCGATGTATGGTGGAACAATGTCAGCTGGACAAATATATTGTGCCGTTCTACGTAAGGTTTGAAGATATCCACCTGCCAAGTTTACCAAATGGAAACATAAAAGTTACAAAACTGGAGAAAAATCGAGGTAAATACTAACTGAAACGCTTAAATAAACAATGAGGGTTTAACATACTGATTGGCCAAGTCTGACTCAGGTACAACGACAGACAATGAGACTATTTTAGTTGAATCACAAATCCACAGGTGAAATATGTTGCAGACAGAGAGCAAAAATGGCCAAATTACAAAAAGGTATTGTTGTAGGGATAATATCAGGTAGTGTTGTAGGGATAAAATAATGCTAATGTGTTTCAGGAAGCACTGAGGAACCAACCACCTAAACACTAGTACACTACACTTGCCAGACAATCTTTATGCAAGAGTTCTACCGACAAGAAAAAATAAAAAGCAAGATCGGATGTATATGACAATTCAAGACAGTCACAATAGGCACCTTATTTTAAGTTACAAACTTAATACCTTTTCTCAGTCCTGGGCACACATCTTCTCCTCTGAAGACAAGAGGAACATTAATCTTCAATAACGCCGATGAAGGAGCTCTCATGAATGTAACATTGAGAACTTCATCAGTAGTTGGATGTTGATGCAGCTATCATCATCCAAGAAATACTTCCATCAGAACATTGACAAAGAGGAATACTTAAAAGACAAGATTATGTGTGACAGTAATGATTCAGATTTTGAATGGGCCCTGTAATGTTGTGATCTGATCTGTTGTGCTTAGACAATATTAGAATAGCTTATTCTTTAAAGTCACAGAGTATGACTTTCAACTTCTACAAGAAGCACTTTGAATTACATAAAGTTGATCACTCACCATTACACATTTATGAAAGTTAAACTAGAAGGTTGTATCATGAACTATTCTACTTCCACAATGTTATTGTTCCACCTAAATTTGGTGGGTAAGATTGACTACTGCTTAGGGTTTTAATAGACTATCAGGCTAGGTAAACAGGTCGTCAGAAACAAGACATGGAAATACAAAAGGTTGTACTTATATACTAAAATCATTGTGAGTGTTCAAAACGTCGGTAGAGGATATTCAGGCAAACCTTCTAAATCTGAAGCTTATTATAGTTATTCACCGTTTCAACAGTGAAGGAACTTAATCCAGATAAATTACTAACACCAACCTCCTTTCAAGCAATGACACTAACCGCCTCAACCTGCACTGTACTTTTGCACACCTACATACATAATTACGTATAAACAATGCAAGTGAATTGTCAATTTTCCATGTCCTCCCTAATCATATCCTACGAACTTTTGGATTATAGGCAACACACCCCGAATGACTAACAACTTGAACTTTTCCCGACCGATAGTATTTCTTATTCAAGCAAGCAGTATGCCTGGAGGTCAATTCTTCAAGGAGAGTAACACGTATTTATCTCTAACATTAATTGCCTTAACTCGGGAATTATAAACCAATACCTATTCAATTTCACTTACTGAGCAACGTCACTCATTCCAAACCCTTACAAATATCTAATCCGCTCCAACTACCGATCAAACCAACGCTCCAACTACCGATCAAACCAACTAAACAACAAACATCACACAGATATATACAATAACTAAGCCAATAAACTCACGCACCAGTCGCGGCAAGACTCGAACTTTCTCGATCGTCTCAACCGAATCGCCCTCGAACTCCGATCTGACCTCGAGATCAAACAACCTGGAACAGAAAAACGGCGCTCCAACGTGCCTCACAAGCTTCCAGATCTGATTCCTCCTAACCGAAATCAGCCTCTTGTTCCCCCCCTCCTCCCCCTTCTCCTGCTCGAACACGATGCTGGGAACACGCCCGGCCTTTCGCTCCTTCGCTGCGACGCTCTTCCCAGACTTGTCCCGCTGGATGGCGAGGATGGTCTCGGCGTACTTGGGGTCGGGGCGAGGGAAGCCGTCGAGGTAGTCGAGGGCGGTGTTGGGTGGGGTGGGGGGAAGGGGGCGGGCGTCGCTGGGGGAGTCCGGGAGGATTACGGCGGCGGTGGCGGAGAAGAGGGGGCGGAGGACTGCCGGGAGGGTGGAGGTTAGGGTTCCGGCGGTGCGGTGGAGTCGCCACATGGGGTTTCGAGGGTTTTTCGGTCAATTTTTGGGATTGATTAGTGATGGTATCGGTTTTCTGTATTTGACTGTCTGGTAATGTGGCGTTTGGAGAATTATAAATCACTTTGATGTTTGTGATCAGTAAGTTTGTATTTTATGTTAAACGTAATTATTATTATTTTTGGATTTAAATTACTTTTTATCTAATTTTGACTATCTCAAAATAATATTCAAGTGAGCTACTGCCTACTGCAGAAATCCCAATTGGTTATGACATATAAGATAATGGGTGCACTTTTTAATAATTTTGTGTGCTTTTTTTATAGAATCGGTAATCATTGATATATTATCAGTAGAACTAATGACTCATTTTATGTTTAGATTGGACATCAAATCGGACGACTAACAAAAAAAAATTGTGATTATTATTTGACTATTTTTTAAAAGTCGCACGAGTTAGAAATCATCGATGTTCTCCAGTGACATGAAATTAGAACCTTTTTCTATCGACAAGCAGTTGCCTTTACAATTTCAGTCAAATGTTTTTACTTAAGATTGAATAATTATACTCATTACCACGTCATATTATCCATACAAAAATTAGATTCATCAATATTTTCATTATCTGTAAGAGGCAGAAATGGTAACAATTAACCCCAACGGATGTTTTACAAAATAACAATTAAACGTAATTATATTTTTTAATGGATTTTAATTACTTTTTATCTAGTTTTGACTATCTCAAAATAATATTCAAGCGAGATATTCTGGAAATCCCAATTGGTTATGACGTATAAGATAATGGGTGCACTTTTTAATAATTTTGGGTGCTTTGTTTATAGAATCGGTAATCATTGATATATTATCACTTTATCAGTATAACTAATGAATTATTTTATGTTTTGATTGAACATCAAATTGGGCGACTAACAAAATTAATTTGTGATTATTATTTGATTATTTGTTTAAAGTCGCATGAGATAGAAACCATCATTATTCTTGGTGACATGAAATCAGAAGCTTTTCTACCGACAAGTAGTTGCCTTCACAATTTGAGTCAAATATTGTTACTTAAGCGTACGTAATTATACTCATTACCACATCATATATATCCATAAAAAAATATTAGATTCATCAATATACTCATTGTTGGAGCTTTTTATCTGGACGAAGCAGAAATGGTAACCATTAACCCCCTACGGATGTTTTACAAAATAACAAATATAACCGTAGTTTTACGAATAACATCAAATTAATTCGAACTTGAAGTTCCGAGTTATAAAAAATAAAAATAAAAACTTAAAAAGGCCCAAATAAACCCCCCCTAACTGGCGATCCAAACTTCCGAACCGGGCCTCCAGTCCACACCAAGAAGACTCCAAGCTCATTGGGCCTCAGGCCATAATTTCTTGGACTACACAAACCAAACCGAACATGCTACGAGCATATACGGATTTCCAAAATGGATATTCCCCAACAACAAACCCAAATCCCAAAAAAAACATCTTCCACTCCAACCAATCCCTTCCCTGTCTCTCTCTTCTCCCTCCCTCGATGGAAATCTTGGTCCCGACGGCTGAAGCCACCACGTCGGAGGGGACCATTGCGGTTCAACACCATCGTCGGAGTACTGTGTTCATGCCATGGAGGGAAGAGTAACGGTTTCCTATATATAGTTTCCGACTTTGAGTTGTATCTTTATAATTTATATCCTTGTGTGGTCCTATGTTTTAACTCCGTCGTTAGATTATGATATTTCTAAACCATCCGTTCTGTAAGGTGTTTATAAATTTGATAAGCTGAGATTAGTTAGTTGATCTTTTTGAATTAATCTTAACTAAAAATTAGTAATGTTTTCAAAAAAAAATTATCATTAAATTTGAAGTTGTTGAACGTGTCATATTTCTTGAACTCACACCTTTTAGCAGTAGTCATTCTCTATCATTTGTTGCTGCACTCTTGTGAGAATTAGTTTATAATGCAATTTGATGAAGTTTAAAAGGTATGAATTAGTATGATGCTACGATATTTGTGGTGGATCAACTGTTAATATGGCAAAAATAAAAGGTTGAGTTGAAGCATACCCCTTTGGTGTGTGTGACTTTAGAAGTATTGCAATCTCGATTAGTTCATAATGTACTATCATTTCTACTTTTCTTTGACATGGTTCATTTTCAAGGGTCAACAACTTTTGGATGGCTGAAGTATAATTAGAACGCTTCAAGATAACTTTTAAACTTTTTTAAAGATAGTTAATCTCAAGATAATGATCAACATCTACATCTAGTGTTCTTTTTGTATGCATCTACTATATATATATATATATATATATATATATATATATATATATACATTCAGATATATATGCATGTCTTTTGAATATCTATTCGTGTTGGTAAAAGAGGTTTTCTTTCTTCTTCTAATAGTAAGGGCTCCCTTAACGGGGGTGCCTCGCCCGGGCGCACCCCCCGTTAGCGGGCGGGGCGCCCGCTCGGGCGCTTCCCCGGGCGGTGGGCGTCCCGGGCAGACGCCCGGGCGCCCATGGGAGGGGGACACGTGTCCCCCTCCCATTGGTTTTTTTTTTTTTGGTTTTTTTATTAATGGATTGGGTATTTGTTATAAATGTGGGGTAATAATTTTTTGTAAGTGATTAAAATTAAGAATTTTCCAGAACCAACAATTTCAAGTTAAATAGAAAAAAAATTAATACAACAATACCATAACAACAATACATTAATAATAATAAAATACGAAATACAACCAACCACATGAAACATCTGTTAAAGGGAAATACAAACCATACGGACTACTACAACCCGAAATACAAACTAAGGGAAATACAAACCATACAGAATACATACTACATCAAACTACACGTACCCATTCTCTTCTGCCCAGGCGAGAAGTTTATCGATTACTTTTTGATCCTCTCCGTCGGGTTGTCCTTCCTCATCAGAGAGTGAAGCATGTCCAACTTATTTTTTATTAAATGTCTCTGGAAATTCCTTTCCGCTAACTCCTCTTGCTTGGAGAAACCATCTTCTCTGACTTGGGCGGTGTATCGCATCTGTTGTGCAGTCACGCGCGTTTCGAAATTCAAATATTCAAATTTCAAATATTCAAATTTCAAATATTCAAAATTTTGTGTTTAATAGTGATTAATTTGTTAATTAATTAATAGTAATAATAAGTATATCGCGAATTAAAATTATAATGTAATTAGAATTAGATTTATATATAATGTATTTTGTTAAATGTTGTGTGAGAATTAAATTTGTTTAATTAAGAAATGATGTGGATGAAAGAGAGTGTAGGGTGGGTGGGGGTAGCCTGGGCATGGATAAGGGGATTTTTTGGGTGGGTTGGGTGAGCTGACGTGGCAGAGAGAGAAGCTGACGTGGCAGAGAGAGAGTGCAGGGCGCCCGAGGGTAGCCCGGACGTTGTTAAATATGCTCTAATAATCTTCTTACTGAAAATATTGAGAGCCCGTCTATACGATTGTACTTTATACCAATTTTTTTCATCATCTTGGAAAATCATCTACCTTCGTACTAACCATCACTCTTCTTGGTTGTTTCTGTAATTAAACTTTTGTGATCTCAGTGATGTGAGATCACACTTGTCTGCCTTTTTCTTCGGTTAGTCAATTGGGAAGCCTTTCGGTGTTTATTTTTGTTTCCTTTTTAATTGCCTTCTCCCTAAAATAATAAGCGATGTCATCATCAATTCATCATCCCGAGACTATAACTTTAATTGGTAATTTTAAACTTTTCACGTTCACAAGCGATAGCGTTAGGACTTATAAACAGTGCTGTAGACATTTTATACTACAAACATCGTTTTCAAATAAATAGAATTCGGCTTTAAAAGAAACAATTTAAAAATAGCAACCACGTATAATAACCTCATCGTTGGCTTACATCTCCAACATTAATCATGCATTACATAATACTTATCCCCTCACCTATTTCCTTATATATATTATTTACCGACGCAGATTCGAGGGCCACGTACCCCTGTGCACCCCGTCATCCGGGGTAGTGCACCCTTCACAATTCCAGATCCAACCAACCCCCATTCAAAAACTCCCACCACCCGACAACCGACACGTGGCGTACCCTCTCGCCTGCCTCGGAACCCGAACCTCCGGCTCGGGTCCGAGCCAGAACCTGCGGTACAAAACCCACCACCACTGCCAGTGTGAGAGCCGAAGCTTCCATTGAGGGTTCGGGTTTGGATTTTGATTTGGATCTCGATCTTGATCTGGAAGATGACGGAGCACGAGGAGGAGACGAAGAAGGAGTCGATGATGGAGGCGGCGAAGGAGAAGATCTCCGAGATCTTCGACCACGGTGACTCGTCGTCGTCGTCCGACGAGGACGAGAAGAAGAAGAAGGCGAAGCAGGTCTTACCTTCGTCGGCGGAGGCTGTGAAGACGAAGACCTACCGGCTTTTCGGAAGGGAGAAACCCATCCACCACGTTCTCGGCGGCGGAAAGTGTATTTGATCTACAACTATGCTTTTGTTTTGGTTTTCAGATGGTTTTGTTAGAGATCTGCCGGAAAAGTTGGTTTTTTTTTTTGGGGGGGGGGGGGGGGGGGGGGGGGGGGGGGGGGGGGGCTGATCGATGATGATTTCTGTTCGGAAAAGGTCCGATTTTTATGTCTTTTAATCTGATTTCGTTCGGAATTGATTGTTTGATGGATGCTTTAAGTGGAGATCTGATTGTTTTTTTTGTTTTTTTTTTTGAAGAATTTGTTCTGTTTGTTTGGGGTTCGGATCGATGATGATTTCTGTTCGGAAAAGGTCCGATTCTTATGTCTTTTAATCTGATTTCGTTCGGAATTGATTGTTTGATGGATGCTTTAAGTGGAGATCTGATTGTTGTTATTTTTTTTGAAGAATTTGTTCTGTTTGTTTCTGCTTCCTGCTTAGATTTGGCAATTCGTGCGATCAGTTTCAGTGGAGATCTGAAGAATTATTATCATTTTCTATCAAGTTTGAATTATTGTTCAGAGTGGAGTGTGTGGTGTTTTGAACGAAGATCTGCTGGGGGAAACTTAAATTGTTAAAAAATGACTCGAATCTTACTGCGTATTATTATTATATTAATTTATTGGATTCCTTTTTAGATTCTATATGTTGGATATTTTGAATCTAGATCTGTGGAAAGCTTTTTTCTTTTCTTTTAGAGTAGGTATTTTCTTTTATTTTGCTTTTGTTGTTCGTAAAGTTTTTTAGGTTCTACTGATGTAGTGTAGAATTCAACTTACTATGCTTGGTACGATTCAATTTCTATGGAGCTGTGATTTGGTTCTCTGATTAGTGGGTTATGTGTTTCAGCTGCTGACGTTTTTCTCTGGAAGAACAAGAAGATCTCTGGTGGTGTGCTCGGAGGAGCCACTGCTATCTGGGTGTTGTTTCAACTGATCGAGTACCATTTGGTAACTCTTGTTTGCCATCTCCTCATTTGCGCACTAGCAATCCTTTTCATTTGGTCCAACGCCACCACCTTCATCAACAAGTAATGGAGTTTCAATTATAGGTTGTCACTTATTTCTGTATTCTTGTGTAATGGCTAATGGTGTTGTCGATCTGTTTTTGGTTGTGGCTTTCTTTGCGTAGATCTCCTCCACATATCCCAGATGTTCAAATTCCTGAAAACTTGGCTGTGAACATTGCACACTCTCTGAGGTTTGAGTTTAATCGTGCCCTTTCTGCATTAAGGGACATTGCACTTGGTCGTGATCTCCGAAAATTTCTCATTGTATGTTCTCTTTGTAAACATTCTACTTGTTCTAGATTAGTACTTTAGGGATTGGCATGTAATTGCATTTTGCTTTCCACAGGTGATTGCTGGTTTATGGATTCTGTCAATCATTGGAAGCTGCTGCGATTTCTTGACATTGTTTTATATTGGTAATCAGAGTTTGCATTTATTCCACTGATATCATGTGTTATGTTTTGTTGTTTGAAACTCTAAGCGACCGAACTCCTTTTATCTGTAACAGCATTTGTGTTGTTGCACACGGTCCCTGTGCTCTACGAGAAGTACGAGGACAAGGTTGATTTTTATGGTGAGAAGGCAATGGTGGAGATCAAGAAGCAATATGCCGTTTTTGATGCCAAAGTTCTCAGCAAGATACCTAGGGGACCTCTGAAAGATAAGAAGCTTAACTGAACTAGCTATAGTGATTGTCTATGTTGATTGTGGCGGATATTTGCTAGATACGCATTTCTTATCTGTTTATTTGGCCATGTATCCGTTATTTGCAGAGAACTCTCTCTTCTAGGAAAAAAATTAGTTTTGTGCTGGTCTTAGTTGACATCATGTGTTCCTGGTAGTTCTTTGCACAAAGAATCGTTGTGCCTAAGGGTGTTTACTTAGCCACTCTGGGGTGTTTATCCTTTTGCAATCCTCTAGTTTTTTCTTCTTCTATTGTATTGAGTGATGTGCTTTGTCTGCCCTGTGACCCTGTCTAATATTATCTGGTCTTGTTTTCTTCCACCCCCCTGTGCATTTGTCCTGAGAGAATTTCATTGGTGTTGTAGTCAGTTACAAACAAGGGTTTGTGTTCGCCAGAGGTTTAACCCTGCAAAATGCAAACAGATTAGGGAGAGGCAAGACCAGTGAGGAGAAGATGGAGGAGAGAATGGAGAGGAGAGAGAAGTGAGAAATGGTTGGATTTTTTATGTTTTTTTTTAATTTTTATGTTATTAAATATTTTTACTTTATAATGGTTTTTTATAAATTTTCTAACATAACGGAATAGTTCCTTTGATGATCAAGGTGTAGTAAGGTAAAAAACGAAAATACAAGGTGAATCTGATTAAAATTAAAAAAAATGCGTATATTTTGGAGTTGCACACAAAAAACCCAATGGAATTTAATATCCGGTTAACGGAGAAAATTTCACATTTTGGGCCAGTAGAGTAGCAGTTAACTTTTTCAAGAAGGAACGAGTAGCACTGCAGTGACTGTTTTCAGCATTTTGTGTCTTGACTCGCCTTTTTTTTTAAAGAAAAAATGTGTTGACTCTTGATTGTCTGCTCTTCCCCACGCGTGCAAGTGGGTACGGATCTATTTGTTTTTCTAAGATTATGAGTGGTATTTTTCATTTTTCCATATCGGACTTGATATGGTCATATACTCATATGGATACGAATATTGAATTATAAACTTAAACATGTGGTTAGAAAGGTGGTGTCAGGACTTTTGTAAGATATGTATCTCTTATTTTTATTAGTATCAGTTTGTAAAATATTTGTTCCATATCTAAGCATATTTAGTATTCATAGGTAATCCATATTTGCATTCACATCCCAAATATAGATATAAAAGTATTCATACGATCATATCCACTTCGTATCAAGTCTACTTGCACTTGTAGTTTGCAAATAAGATCCTATTTGTAATTCCCAAATGATACTCCATTTTCAAGTTTCAACACCCTTACTCTAAACTATAATCTAGGTTGAGATAAGTGTCGATGTTTTATTCATCCTAGATAGTTTGGAATTCTGTTACGATGTTTTAATTGCCGATGTACTTGTTCTGCTTAATGAACTATCTTAAATTTTATCGATCGACGTTAATAACCGAGTATGCCTCGTGATTTTGCGAACCCACGATTGATGGGTGCATTAGTATGTTATACGTTTAGCTTGACTAATGCACGAGTTAAAAGCTCGTTATTCGTAAAGACAGGAGTTTGAAGTAAATTGCCCAATAAAACACTTGCCGAGTTGCAGGGTGCTCGGTTTCAACGGCTCTTCATCCAAATGTCATGATGCGATATGATGGATGACACATTTCATTCATTCATTGTAGGGAGGACGCCCTCTAGGAAGTGGCCATTATAGTATCGTTACGCCTCAGGTGTTCCAAACGAGGACTCTCAATTCTAATCTCGTGTTGAAATGGTCACCAGTAAAATTATGTTGAATTGTGGACTTCACCTAACAGACGTCTAGTGTGAATTTTACATGAAGCGGTTTCTTTTGACGTATAAGAGAACTTGCATCAATAATGACTGAGCACGACTATCTTCCGTATATTAACCTTTGGCAGAAAAAAATTCACAAGTTATTGCATGCAAGTTTCGGAATGATTTTTTATATTTATAAGTTAGCGCAATGGAGGTAAGACGTGGTATCAAAATACAAACACATACAAAAATTGATGATTAATGAAATAATTGTTATCATACGAAATATACAATGGAATGGATACAATGGAATGGACTACTAGTATTTAGGGAACAGCCTTGAATATCGTGAATTGTTATCTGTGTTGGGCGAAAGCAGATGTGAGAGGAATATTTGCAAACTCAGAATCTGATTCTGATAAAGATGGTTTGGGAGAGGAAAATTGGATTGTGTGTGAATGTACAGTTGGAAAAGTGGAGGTAGGAGCAGGTCTGATTAGTGAGTCAGAAAATTGAACCCCAGAACCAGAAGGACTAGATGTGTTTGGTGTACTTGAAAGTTGTTCATCAGCTACCACGGATTCTCGTTTTTCTCTTTGTTCTGCATCCTTAAGAAGAAAATCAACCCAAAGATCTGCAAATGACTGAATAAAATAAAGCAAATAAGTTTCTAACATAAATTTCTAATAAAATTTTGAAATCAAGACAAACAGTGCTTAGGATGCAAAACTTCAGTTTTTTACTCAAATTAAGTGAGCTTGCAATCAAATTGAAAACCAAATGAGAAGAAACGTGAGCAAGGAAAAAGGAAGCTGACCTGATCTTCAGTCAGCATATCACTATGTGGTTCAGAGGATCTGCCGCCCAAGATGCCACCAACAAGACGACCAGGTAGACCAAATACACCTCGAACAACAGTCTTGCTTGCGGTTTGCTGAGCAATACCTATTCTGTTTTTTTCATCTTCAGAGAAACCCAACATCCGCACCATAAGGTCCAGAACCTGCATTTTAATCTCTTTAGAGGTTGGATAAAAGGAGGTCCATTAAGATGACATCCATGTGAACCTGAGCATATACCTCTTTGCTGTGATTTCTTTGAAAATAAGTGACTAATAACTTGATCACGATCCGCCTGCCACCAATGCAAACACAAGTTACAGCTCAATCACGAGGTTCATACTGAAAGTGAAGAGTGATTTCCCAAATGAATGTTAGAAAGAAGATTATACGTCAAGTATAATCTAAATCTGGGCAACACAAAGGATCACATCAAATCCACATCTGCTAGAAATTCTCTGGACACAAATGCCTTCACTCCCATATTCTTGGTTATTGCTGCTATAGACTTTACAGTTCAAAGTCTGAACAAATTGCAAACTTGACTAAATATTCATAAGAAACTACGGTGCACCAGAAACTGGCAGCAGAAAACACAATTTAAAATCCTTTCTGGGAACCATTGAACATTCTTTAACCCACACAAAGAATGCAAAAGTTGAGCTACCCATCATCAACAACAACAACAAAGCCTTTAATCCCAAACTAGTTGGGGTAGGTTAGAAATGAAACTCTAAGGAGTCACGGTTCAGACATGTGAATCGCCTTCTTCCACGTGTTTCTATCTAATGCAAATTCCCGAGGAACATTCTAATATTTTAGATCTCTTTTGACCGCTTCCTCCCAAGTCATGGTCTATCTCTTTCTCTTTTTGCGTCTTCGATCCGATTCAATACTCATCTTCTTAAAGGTGTCTTCATAGGTCTTCTTTGTACATGTCCAAACCATTTCAGTCTGTGTTGTATAACTTTCTCTTCCATTGGAGAAACTCCAACTCTCTCACGAATGTCTTCATTTCTAATCCGATCCATTCGCGTATGACCACACATCCACCTCAACATCCTCATTTTAGATACACTCATCTTTTGATCTACCCATCAACAACTCAAAATAATACCACTAATAATAAAAGAACATGGAAGACAACAAATCACAGCACTGTGGTCATAGAAAACATACTTTAAGGTGCAAAAGAAAAAGTAATGAAAAACAAAAAAAATCAGAAAAATTCTACGGACCAAAACTTGCAACTCATTAAAATTCAATAAGCACTTATCCTGAAGTGGAGGACATTTATATAGTTATTTTATCAATTGGAGAATAATTGTTCATTTTCTTCTGCGCCCTATCATTCTATTGATGTTAAAAGGCATATCTAATCTCCATTGGCATTTCCTTGGCAACATGCTAAAGGCACAGGTAGCATATGTTGAGATGCCAAAAGAGAATCAGTTGCCTGAACATATCCAATTACTACAAGCGGCTTTCAGCTAAACCATATTTGTACATATGCCTGTGAACTTATCATGAATCATGGTCCCACCAATAAATAAGCATACTGAAAAAAGGGAAAGATACCTGTCAACATAGTAGTCAGAATCCATTGACATTCTGTTTAGCCTTGTCATACTCTGCTCCACTGCACGCTGCAATTTTGAATTGTCATCTTGAAGTTTTTGTACCATGTGTTTGGTTTCGGATAACATCTTTTCAGTAAGTGAAAGTTTAGAAACAATATCTTCCTTTTCTTTATTTGATTTTTCTAGATCCTCCTTGGCAACCTAACAGAGTAAAATTCTCGCTCTTAGAATCCAAAGGAAGCAAAGAGCGCAAAGGACAAGTAAAAATTGTGCATCTCTCTAGGAAAAGTATTGCCTTCAGTAATTCAGAGAGCTTGTGTGAACCTTCTTTCTCTGCAGCTAAATCTCTTTCTATTCTGACCTGTAAATCAGCCTCCAGGTGAAACTCAATGCCAACAATCAAAATTTTACTAAACAAGGATCTCCAATATGTAACAAAACCTACCTTGGCTTCACTCTCTGCGTAGTATTGGCCTAGGGCAGTCTGAAGATTCAGCAATTCAACATTTTTGGAAGCAATAATACTCATAAAATTAGCAACTTTTTGCTTAAGCTCATTATTGATTTCGGTCAACTTTTGAAGCTCGCTTCTTTGGACATTCTTGGCCTCTTCCAGCTTAGAAATTTCCTGCTTCAAGGCTTTATCTAAGTGTATTATGTGGACCTTTTGGTGCTCACACATTGCACGTAGCTCCTCAATGATTTTGCTATCTTCGTCCATCTTATCTGATTCTTCAAGTTCCTACAGATTTCCATATTACCAAGAAACTTCAATTGAACTGCAGGATGTTTCAACCCCCAAACACATTCCAATATGCTACTTCGTCGATAAAAAAATCAATGCTGCATCACACATTCAAGCAGAGGCTAAAACTAAACATAGCAGACAAGCACAAGGATATGCTTTAAAATAGAACGTCAAATTGCCTGATAAAGCTACTTTCTAGGTTTCATGGAATCTAGTAACTTGTTAAATAATAAAAGAGAAATTCATCAGTGACTAAACATTTTCTTTGTCAAGGTAATTTAATGAAGCCACATTGCATTTGAATTTCAGGTGTAAATCATAACCAGTTAGATAAAACTACAAATTGACTTATAGTTTAATGTTTCATACATATTTAAATTGGACATCTAGGGTAAATAACAACACAACACTACAACAGTACGCTGAACACAAGTACTGAAATAAAAACACATGGACTCTAAATAAAAAAGTTTTGGAAGTGGTAAAATAACATCTAAATCTGATTACTTTTAGTCGGAGGAAAATATTTTTCCACTATTAGTGTAGAAAAGAAAACTATATGAATTGATGTCAAACTAGCAATATTACCTTGTCCAACAGGTGCTGCTTTAGACGTGCCAATTCTCTCTGTGCTTTATCCCTTTCCTTATATGTGTCTTTCAAGGTCTTCTCCAAATTCTGTATGGACAGTCGCAGCTCCTCTTTTTCCTTCTGCTAATAATTCAACTGGTTACCACATGCTAAAGGAAAGAAAATCTAATGACTATCCACCATGCATTACAAAATTCATTCATTATAACCTCTTGAACTGATGCCTCAAAATGCTCTTTAACAGAATTACCACTATATAAGTTCACAAATTAATGCTCTGATGATTCTGAACCAACCAATCCAATCCCGAAATAAAGCGAACTAGGTTTATTTTTATTCTCCAACACATAAAAGACCCACGTTAATTATGTCACTCTATGGACTAAGTTTGGAGTCACCTGATCAACAATATCTGATGTTTCCTTCGAGAGCCCTGGATTACTAGCACGAGTTTTTCCTAGATTCTTTGCATCATGTTCCATGGCAGCCTTAAGTTGGTGATTTTCCAACTGCACATTGCACTCACAAATGACATCAGTTCTCAAAAATCCTACCTACCCCTAAATTTCCTTAATAACATCCAGCTAGCAGTTTCCATTCACCTTAAGTTCAGCATTCTCCTTCTCCAATATTTCAAAATGATGCAGCGGCTCATCTGATTTTTCATTTGTTTTTTTCTTGTCGAGCTCCCATTGTAGCTGTTTAATTTCAGAAATGCTCATGTCCATCTTCTTTTGCAATTCTTTCATCTCTGCTGAAGTCTACATTTAGATACACAATGTCACAATAGAAAACCAAGAAAACATAAAAGGTAGAGTACAATTGGAAGCAGTGAATCTTAACCAATAGTTTTTTTATTATCAATGAATCTTAACCAATAGTGTTTTCAATCATAAAACTCAATCAAGTAACAAATTGTGCTAGACAAAAGGCAGACATATTTGATGGTTTTCTAATCGGGAGGTTTAAAATGGTTGGTGAGGGTGCTAAATTAGAATTTTGTGTCTATAGCTATATTTTAGCTAATCCTTATATAATGATAAATACAAAATCTTACAGAAAAACCCTGTAAGGGTAAAGCTACGATAGGAATACTTAATTAGCGTAGTGAAAGTTTGTCAACTTCGGACATAGTCAAAATGATTTATACCACAAGATTAATATTAGCTAACTGTAACAGTAGGAACTTACCCTCTCATTTTCCTTCTTCAGACGTTGAAGTTCTTTTTTTGAAGATTCATTTGACTGGTATGCGTCTGAAAAGTTTTGTGTCAGATAAAAACTGTAAATAAGGCAGAATTTTTTAGAAACCATAATACCTCGAAATTTCAGGCTTATGCTTTCTGAAACATCACGCTCCTTTTCAAGTTCCATCCGTAATTGTTTGATTTCATGTTCATGACTGGCACGCACTGCCATCAAAGCATCGTTATTTTCTTCATGAGCAATTTCAGGCTCCTACAACAAATATATTTTGGATCTCCAAATGTCATGATCAAAAAAGTATATGTAGTATTAAATCAGCAAGCAAACACTGATTGCAAAATAAGGCACCACTGCAAAGTCCAGCCTACAAAGTTGAACCTTGGAAGACACCTCTTCATTGCCTTGGCTATTTGCAGATTTCATAGCCAATTTTCTTTTTGCTCTTTTAGATTTTTGTGCTCAAACACTACCATTGTTGGAGACAGTACCAAAACAGTTTCTATATGAATTTCTGCCTAGTCTGCTCATCAGGTAATCCAGTAAGATCTCCCTATATGTGAATAAATGAAAAGAAAAAAAAATCTGCTACATGAATGATGAATCAAAAGGAATGTCGTGAAGACATGGTGCCAAAGCTAGAAGTAACGATTATCAAGCCAGAAGTAGTTGGGAAAAAAGGTGGTGACCAAGTATAGCTCATTGGTTCCATGTATTGTCATGGTTTGGTTTGAATTACCGAGTCAATTTTTCTTATGGCTCTGCAATTAGAAATGTGGAAGTACAACCTTTCTTATTTACTAGTCATGTGCTCAATTTTTGCATTACTTACCAGTCCAAAAGCTTTGGAACTGTACCAAGGAGATTTTAAGGCAAAAGGGTCACCGGATTTACAATAGGAATGACGAATATGTAAGTTGAAAAGAAGGTGAGTGTGGGAACAATAAGAATAGTTGACAGTAGAAGAACCCTAGAAGTGGTTAGGAGAATTAAACATGATAATCTTGACTTATTACCAAATAAACAATGGACATTTTTGCAGTTATGCATATTTTATGTGATAGTGAAACTGAGATGCATGTCACATGGTTTTTAACTTTTTCAATGCAACCCTCCATGGCTACACATACTATTTTCAAAAGTTTATGACATGTGAGATTCTATGTTGTTGCAATATGTACCTCTTACATCTTTCTCTATCATGAACTTTCCAATAAGAGGTAAGAATATTCTACAAAAAGTCCACATGTAATCGTATTCCTTGAAGTTAATTAAAGTCGACAAATATTGCCATATTAAATGCTGCATGCAGAAATATGGTGGCCTATTAAGAGAGAAAAACCACTGACAATACAAATATATGTTCACCTTGTGCACAACAGCATTGCTATTTAGAGAAATGTTATCTCTTGACATGTGAGCAATGCCATTGCTTGCCCCCGTACTTTTCCTCAAAGAGCTGTTTTCGTCATGCAATCTTGAAAGCTGACTCTGCAACATTTGAATTTGGAAGAAAATAAACCCCTTAAATCCATGATGAAGTTGTCAAAGGAAGCTACTACAAGCATTTTATGATCCAAATTTAATCTTTGAGACCAAAATTTGACCATAGACTCCTCAATTAATAAAAAGAATGGTGAAATTTCAGATTCTTCATTCTTAGCAGCTGTTACTTGACAGATACCCAAGCTACCCGTGCCACATGCCAACTGTTTTGGTTTATTAGGCTAGGACAAAACCGGCTCAGACTTTGCCAGAGGCGCACAACTACATCGCGGTTGTTTGAGTCAACATCTGGCGAAACTAAAGGTATCATACCAAGAGGTATTTGTTATTGAGAGAGATTATCCTGCATTCCAGTTCAGTTATTATACTGTACTATGAGTGGACTATGCTGTTGTAAACAAACTACGATAGCTTATGTGAATTTTGGGGAATGCTATTGTCAAAAGTCTCCAGCAGTCAAATAGAGCATGTTTCAGAAGATACTGAAAACAAACCAACTTGGCATCCAAAAAAAAGTTCTGATATTATACCTCTTTCTCCTTCAGCATAGTAGCATAATTAAGTGCTAGTGCCTTAAGCTCAGCTTCCGATGCACGAAGCCTTTCGTTTTCTGCTCTTTGCGTATTATTCTGCAAGTTCAAGAAACTAGTTTTACCATATGTAGGTATACATGGAGAAGCAGGCTGAGAGCTGTTGTCCTCCCTTTGCACAATATTCACATGACAATCTTACGATCCAATGCAAACACGTATTTGTTCTCAACGAGTATGGTAGTGTTAGCCCCCTAAAAACATAACCAGGACATGGGCAAAAGGATAAGGCCAAAGCTATAAGTGGGGCACATTGCCTACCTAGAGACTTAACATGATTGGTAATAATAAGGAGAGGGTCAGTTCAAGTGTCTCAAGTGACTCACTTGGATATCAACTTACGTTTAAAATGATAGAGAAAGTTATAATGTAACTATGTAAGTGATGTTTTTCTCGTTTCGGTAGTAGAAGTGGGAGCACGAAAACGGAGGAAAAGGATAAAATAGGGAAATGATATAAGCGATGCTTTTCTTGTTTCAGTAGCATAATTAGGAGCACAAAAATGGAGAAAAAGATAAAAACCACGCTCCATCTTCCGGCCCCTTAATTTCGTTAAAAGATAATAAAAAAACCTTAAGCATGGGAAATAATTCTCGTGGGTAATTTACAGACTTAGCTTGGTGGATGTTGATCCCCTGGATTTTTATACAGACCGCCTTGCCAGTAGCAATAGTGACATTGATACAGGAGACATCAAAAATTAAACGTTTGATTGACAATTTCAACTTTGCAGACCAGAACTCCTGCCACTGCACCTATCAGTGATCACTACAACTCTACAAGCAAATATAAGTTACGTAACTAACATGCAAATATGCAATGCTCAAGGTTCGTCACTAACTGAAATAAACAAGAAAATTCGAGACCAACACCATCGGACGGCAATTGAATCCCACAACCACTATTTCCAACGCAAAATACCTAAAATCGTCAACGAACTCATCCTTCAACACGAAATATATATACTACAAAATCAAAAGAAAATCAGATAATCGCGCACTCACAGGCCGGCGTCATACCTCCGATCCGGCAGCGTGATGGACCCCATTGGAATCCGGGGATCGCCCGAATCGCCTCGAAACCCGACGCTGGGACGAGACGGAGTCCCTGTCGGATCGCGACGGCGACGGCGACGCCTCGAGCTCGTCGTTGGCGTCGAGGACGTCGCCGGCGATCCGGGAGAGGGTCTCCTTGTAGGAGGCGATCCTGCCCTGCATCGTCCGGATTGGGACTCGAATCCCTGGGAATTGGGGTGGGATTTGGGGGCGAGAGTGGTAGATCTGGAACGGGATAGGGGGGAAAGTTTGGGTTTGTTTTATACGAGAGATGGAGTTGGGATTTGGGAGTCGAGTTGAGTTTTGGGTTTGGACTTGGATTTGGATTTGGATGGGGAGGTCTGTTAATTTGTTTGGTACCCCCGGACACGTTACCAGGTGTATGTATGTACACAAGGTGCGTGGCGTGGTTGACCATTTTTTGTGTTTTTCCGACGTCAACTAGGAAAGTTAATAATGCTAGAAATGAAACGGAAAGTTAATAATGCTAATGCTAGAAATGGTTCCATTTCTAGCCTATTTAATAGGCGTGTGGTCCGTAAGGGGTCACAATTATGCGATAACTATATATTTGGAAGAAAAAAAATTATGGAATCAAAGATTAAGTCTTTTTTTTTACTTTTGAGTTACAATTTGACTAAATTAGTGTTATTTGTATAAATTGTTTGTAATTTTTAATTATTGTGAATTAACAGAAAGTTATCTAACATCATATTATGAGTCAATTAGAAACAATATTTGTGTCACAGAGTGACAACAGTATGATTGCGTACACTCTAATTACTTGAATTAGATGTCTTTTAATTTTAAGCTTATGAACTATCCTTATAAAATTTGATTTCCTTTAACCTAAATTACTATTTTGGTCGTTGATTGCATTGCAAAATTATCTCTAATACACTAATGAATCGTTGCAAAGTGCAACGAAGGAATGTGAAAACGTAGCATTCTCTTGTGATGCAAGATGCTCGAGTAATGCAAGGTGTAAACTGATTTGAGATTTAGGGTGCGTTTGGGTGCAGCTGCTAAATGTTAGCTTCAGATCAGAAGTCAGCTTCTAAGGATGTGGATTGAGGAGCAGCTTTTTCTTGATGGTTAGGGGTTGTTTGGATAGGCAGAAGATTTCTATTAATTGGTGATGTCTTGTCAAAAGAAATTTCTAAATTGCCTATAAACTTTGATTAAATTAAAATTCATTATAAATTCGTTTTAATTGTGTTTTTTTCAAAAAAAATCTTTTGAAAACATGTTTTTTATTTGTTTATATTTAAAAAAAAAAATAAATTATTGTTTTACATGTGATTGATCTCCAAATGATATGGGAGGTAAATTACCTCAAAGTTTGATTAAATAAAAGAATATATAGTTATATGCTAAAAATAAATAAGGGTAAAATGGTCACAAAAATTCAACAACTGAAGAAACTGCCAGAAGCTCATCTTGTGAGCTTCTCCATTCAATACAAAATATGTCTCGATTATCGTGCTGGGAGCCCAACTCCTGAGGATCTATTCTGATGTTTAGATGTTGAAATCTATTGTAGCAGCTCCTGGGTGGTTAAGAAGCTGGGATCCGAGGTATCCAAACGGGGTCTTAATATTTTAAACACGAACTATCTGTTTTATTCTATCAAAACTCTCAATCAGGATTGCAAATGGGACGCGTAGAACTCACAACGTCGTCTGATGAATTCAGGTTAGCGTGTTGGGGGGAGCGCAATCCGTACTTGCGAAGCCATTTTATTGTATACATACGTGTGTGTAACTAAAGTTCACATATCATGCCATCAAAACACAAAAGATCCTAAATCTCAACAGTGATTTGCATTTAAAATATTAAACGGGGTATAGTGTCGTTTAGAGCACCCTTGATGGATGCTCTTTGAGGTCGGGTCGGGATTCAATTTGACCCCAGTCCCCCTTAACAAGGGCAAACCCAGGTCTGGGACCTGACCCAAAACGCGTATGGCCAACCTGGGTTGGTTGATATTATGTTTTTGTTTTTTTATTATAAATGATTTAAATTTTTTTATATTTGTTAAATGATATGCATATGTTTTTATATAATTAGAATTTATTTTTGAATATTAAAATAAATGAAAATAAATAATGAAAATTAGTAAAATAAATCGATTAAATTAAGTATACTTATAAAAATTTAATGGAAAATCCTCAAGTCCAAAATACATTACGTTTGGTTTCTCGGGAGCGTTGCCCCCTTGAAACCCCCGACTGACCTGTCAACGTGAAAAATCATAAGTATGAGTCAATCGTAACTCAAATAAAGGAAAATAAATTAACTTAAACAGGTGGATATAAACGAATTTATCTACGAGCGACCTCAAAACATCGACGAAAGTTCAAACGAGTCGGGTCTTCGGTATTCTACCGACAGTATCGTGGGTATTAACATATATCTACACAACAGAGATCGAATTCGAGACTCCCGAAAACATATGACATTGCGAGCCGATTTGATTGAAAATACATGGCAACACTTTGGAAGGAATGCAAGTTAAATTTGTTCATAATATGTATTGTAATATTTTAATTTTAAATTATCGTAATAATTATTTCTCGAATTTTAATTAAATGTAACTTTTGCGTGTTATGCGTAATTATCGTAAATTTAATTAGATTAAGACATTGTAAAAATATATTTTTTAATAGTTTGTGTATTTTTGTGATGAAATAGGAAATGAGGTAAAAAGAAATAATGTGGATGAGAGAGAGTGTTGAAAATGATGTTGGGGTTAAGACCACCCTTAACGGATGGTCTTTTGGAGTCCCCGACCCGACCCCAAGCCCCTTAACGGGGGTCGGCCCATGTCGGGGTTCCGACTTGGGTTGGCCCAATTTTTTATATAAAATAAATATTAAAAATTAGTTTTTTTATATTTGTTAAATAACATTTAATTGAGGATTTTTTTTCAAAATAATTAAAAAAAATAAAAAATTTGGAAGAATATGCACTTTGAAAACTTAATTGGCAAAGTATGCACATTAAAAATGCCACCACATGTGCCGTTTTTATTAACTAAAAACGGCTTCACTGATGTCGTTTTTACACTTGATAAAAACGGCATCCGTGATGCCGTTTTTACCTGGGAATTTTTTTTCTCGGTTTCGACCTGTTGTTTTTAGCTAAGTTATGTTGAACAAACAACGAGTCGGTCGGGGGTCTCGCTCACCTGGATTTTTTTGGATCTTTAAATTGTTTGATATAGATTTTTTTTAATCCAAAACATACTTGTGACTCGTGATGCCCGCATATGTAGGTCTTTTTTTGTTCTAGAGATGGAGGAACATATGGACGTATAGTTCTTGGCAAGTCTTATTACATACTTTTGGATTTTTAAATTGTTTGATCTGGAATTTTTTTAATCGAAAACATACTGATTGTGGCGGGGTTGTAGATCATTTTTTTGCAATGAGTTTTATGCAAGTATGTTTTGGATTAAAAAAAATCTATATCAAACAATTTAAAGACCCCCGACCGACTCGTTGCTTGTTCAACATAATTTAGCTAAAAACAACAGCTCGAAACCGAGAAAAAAAATTCTCAGGTAAAAACGGCATCACGGATGCCGTTTTTATCAAGTGTAAAAACGGCACCTGTGGTGCCGTTTTTAATATGCATACTTTGCCAATTAAGTTTTCAAAGTGCATATTCTTCCAATTTTTTATTTTTTTTGATTATTTTGAAATTTTTTCCTTTAATTGATATGTATATGTTTTTATATAATAAGAAATAATTTCTGAAAATTTAAATAAACGAAAAATAATTAATAAAAATAGTAAAATAAATGTAAATAATTAAAAAAAATTAGTAAAAATAAATGTAAGTAATTAAAGAAAAATAGTAAGATAATTGTAAATGTATATAATTAAAGAAAAATACTTAGCAAAATAGAACACATGAATTTACCAAAGTTCACCAAAAAACGCATAAGTAACCCAAAAAATCGGTAGTGAATTACTAAAAAATCTAAAAATATATGTATCCCCGCCCCCGACTGGCCCGTTGGAGTGGTCATTATTAAATCTAATTTTTCGAAATTATTTGACAATTAGCGTAATGAGTATCCGTCAACTCGCGGGGCGAATATGAATATATGTGTATTTGATATGAATAACATCTTCTCTAGTACTACATATATGTATTTCAACTTATGTATCAATATATGTACCCGTATACTTGTACAATACATTATTATAACTAAAAATATCCATATTTCCAATTTGTGTCATTAAATTTCGAATATATATTTTAAATTTATTTACTCAAATAAAAAAATACACTGATTACATTTATTTAAGTGTTGAATATTGTTATTATTTTTAGAATATAAAGCTAGAAGTTAACATAAATTAAATTAAACATTAAGTGAAACTAATATAAGGCGACTATGTATAAACATTTTTCTAAGTGAAAACAAAAAAAACATTTTAAGGTGAGTTATTATGTTTACGGATATTGTCTGTCTCCACTCGGAATCTGTCATATATCCGAATTGATATAGATTTTTCATATCTGCAAACAATCCATATCCGTATCTCCATCTGTAAAAATTATGGGGATGTGTTTTTGGGGGACAAGTTGGACCATCCTGTAAAACGTCAAACTTGAAATGGGTTGGATCTGAATTGGCAAGACTCACCCAATTCACACCTATACTTGTATCAAACTTGTTATCGTTGAAAATTCCATTATTGATCTAGAACAAAATCACATGGTAGAATATACATGCATGTAGATGTGTAAACGAGTGGAGTCAAGCTAAGATTTTGAGTCTCGAGTACTCATTTATATTATTACTAAATACCTAGAAAAAAAATGAGAATAAAAAAGTTGAATCGAGTTTCAATTATTTTGGGTTTGACTCGATTTGTTTATCGGAATAAGTCGGAAGGATTTTTTATTTTTAATAACTTTATTCATTTTAGTTAAATCGGAATCATTTTTTTGGAGTGAGTATAAAATTGGGCAAGAACTACGTGCAACAGTTACGGAATACATGTGCTCGATTTACTTACCGACACCAGGTGACGAAGTTTGGTCCACCTTAAAGCCAACATGTTCCGGGTCGCCGGAGTGAACCCACCGGGCCTTCCACCACCACCACCGCCACCAATCCCTCCACCATGGCTACAACCTCTCCTCTCCGCTCCACTCCACCCCCCAAACCCCCTCTTCCAACCCCAATCCCTCCGGGACCACCTCCACTCCTCCGCCCAATCCCTCCACCTCCTCAAATCCCTGTCCGTCCCCTAACCCCACTCCTTTCCCTTCACCCCACCCACCCTAACCCAACTTCCCTCTTTTTTTCCAGGCACAAGGAGTTGGAGGCCATCCTCGCCCTCAAGGTCTCCTCCGCCGACTCCGTTTCGGGAATTGCGGAGGAGATTAAGAGTAGAGGAGGTGTGTTGGACGCGCAGGAGGCGGTGTCGTTGGACGCCGCCAAGCGGGCGTATTTGACTTTCAGGGAGCAGGTCGAGGCGTTGCGGCGTGTTGCTGGACAGACCGGTGCGTGGGAGGAGAGGTCCGCAGCGGTTGAGTTGGCGCAGAAGGTGCAGAAGCACCGGAGGAATAAGACGTGGAAGAAGAAGAAGAGGAGGAGAGTTGCGGAAGCGGTTCGCAAGGTTTGTTTTTTCTCTCCCTATTTTATTTGTGAAAGGTTTTGGTTTTGATGATGTTTGAATGGCAGGAAAGGGAAATGTACGGGAAAGTTGATCAAATGGCGGATGAGTGGAGAGCTAGAGAGATTGCCAGAGATATTGCAAAACGGAAGGTATTGAAACATTTATTCTTAGTATCATTCCTATCGTACATAAAAGTATAAAATCGTTTATCATTCAGGAAGTTTAATTACATTCCTACCAGTGGCTTCTGTATTAAACCACAAACGGTATCAATGACCGCCAGCCCTTTCACTTAATGCTGTCTAAGCCAGGCCAACATTCTGGTTGGTAGGCGTTGATTAGTTATAGATTATAGACATTGAATTTGGTGGATCTGTGATTCATGTTGTTTGGTGGTAAGTATTAACTGAAGAAACGTGTCAAAGTAGTTCTGATTTTTTTTTCCTCCACCAAATTATATTTTTACATGTACCTTCTATGACAGCCATGCCTAGGTCGATAAGAGCCACATGAACACCATAATGTCTAACATCATTTAGAAAACATTGACAGGATTATCCACCAATTGCCAATTAGGGTGGAGTTTGTGTTTCACGTAATTTGAAACTTGAAAGTTATTTACCTGTTAGTGTTTTGCATTCATGCCTTCTAATCCTGTTGTTTCATAATGTCTTTAAAGTTCATTACTGCTTATTGTTCTTTGACTATTTTCATTATTCTTATACACCATGGATTATGACTAATGGACTATTACTCCGAACTTAACATTATCTAATTATCATCTATGTTAGATGGAGAAAATGAAGGAGATTGCAAAGCTCAAAAATAATGAGGAGAGGAAGAGATTAGAATCAGAGGTCAGTGCATGTTTCAATGAAACAATCTGCAATGCCTGCAACTCTCAATTCCTATATGTACCATACTTTTCATAGATGCTAACTGCTGTTTTTCTTATTCAGAATGCTCATCACCTTAGGTTTTGCTTTCACTTCTCCACTATTTTAGCATGCAGCATGCTTATAGTGTCTTACTAGATAGGTCTTTACCTTTAATATGCCTTGCATCTCAACATGCGTATCTATGCTGCCCAACCAATGTTACAAGTTCGTTGCTAGATAGGTTTCAGCATAGGACCTATAAATTTATGTATATCCAAAAGTTTAACCTTTCATCAAATATGCTTTACATTGTTGAACCTCCAGGTTTTATGCATTTCATTCAAAAGTTTCAAAGGTTAGGGTTATGATTACATAGTTGAACCTCCAGTTATAAATTTTTGTATATCCAAAAGTTTGACCTTTCATCAAATATGTTTTACGTAGTTGAATCTCCAGTTATGCATTTCATTCACAGAAAAGTACAGCTCAGTAAGCACAATACTGTTTTGCGTGCTTCACGTTATAATCAATGTCATGTATAGTATCTACGTGAAATACTAGTTTTTTACATTATCTTACCCGTAGGAATTCATTCCATAAATTGGTGCTCGATAGTGATATATATAACCTTGCCCACCTCACTTCTGGCTCCATTTTATTGCCGAAAGTAAGAATTTATGATGTTTCAAGGAATTTTTAGGTGGAGACAAATTTCAAGAAAACTTTAATTTTTAAGGTCATTTCATTCTGAAATATTATTTCTCAATTGCTTGAGTATTTCAGTTTGAGCTTGTCTTAGTTGTGGAGAAGCTGCAGGAAATCCGTGCCATCAGAACACAGAAGTTGAAAAAACAAGGCAAGATTTTTTTATTCATTGTTTTTTCCTTTGTAGCAGCTAAAGTAGTATCATTTTGGAGGAGGAAAAAGCAGAGAACTTTGTTGTAGGCGTGTTGAATGAATGACCATACCTGCTAGTACCTCAAGGATTGGAAGGAACTGAATTTTTTGTTGCACAGTCATTTAATTAACTAGGAATAGCCATTAGCAAACTGGTATTGCCTTGACCTGGCAACTAGGTTGTTTGCAAGTTTGATTTTCAGGCACATCACTTTGTGTCGTGAGGTGGTACAGTAGGAGTAAGTATGGGTGACGATGGCGTATCAGGAAACATACCTTCACAGTGTCAAAATGGTGGTTTGAATTTTGAATTTCCAACCTTTTTCCTGAGATATTCTAATGTTGGGAAACATGGAATGGGATAAGGTGTAGTAGATTTAGGGCGACTTCCTGGGAAACCTCTTGATTAGGGCGTCCCTTGGATTTCATAACAAGGGAGCCAGCATCAATGACAACACATGCATTCAATGCTTCTGCCAGTCCCATACTATTTCACTTCAACTGTCTACATTGCAAACATATTATGCTCAAGCTGTATATTTGTTTTGAATAATCTTACATTGTTTATTTCAGGGCATTTCCTTCCCGAAGAGGATAACAAATTCCTTGACCGAGTTCGAGCTGCAGTTGAGGAAGAGGAGCGCCAAGCAGCAGTTGCTGCTGACACTGATGCTGCTAGAGATGCCATTGCCAGTGCAGAAGAGTTGAGAAAGATAACGAACGCTACAACCAACATGGAGGATGTTAGAAATAATGATGAGGCACAGATACAAGCAACAAGGTAATTAGAGACCAAAATGAGGAAACATCTCAAGTGAATGAGCATCCTGAGCCTGAACAGCAAGCGAAAGGACAAGGTCGTGGAGGGGACTATGATTTCATGTCCAACTTACCATTGGAATTTTATCACTATTATCATGGAAGTAACCATGATATGGGCACTTTAATTGAAGTAAGGATTGATCCTTTGGGAACTATGTTGCAGTTTTTTTCTTCAACTTGATTGTTATTTTTACTTTATTATTATTGATAATCGTGATGTTCTGTCATGTTCCTTAACTCTGACCGTCTGCGTCTGCCTCTGTGCTGTACGATCCTAATTGCCTATTCCTTTTAATATTGTCTATGTAATACGTATAAGTGAAGATTGTGCCACTGAGTCAATTTCCAGACCTTTAGGCTTAGGTTGAAATAGTGACATAGTGGATTTGATTCATTGACCGTTCCCTCTAAATGGGGCTTGTGAAATATAATTATACTACATTGGATCTTTGGATTTTATTTTTACACAAGCTGATAGTGTTAGAGCAATTTATGCAATTTTTTTGTTGCCTTCTAGGTTAGAAGAGCATGGGATGCTTATATCAGACCTGGAGGAAGGTAAGTGTAGTATCATATCGTTTTTTTTATCCTATATATAAATATGTTCGCTCATATTCAATTTTCTGCAGCCGGATACCTAGCCACTGGGTTCAGCCTCCCCCACCTGCCAATGATATATGGGCCTCATATTTGGTTAGTCCGAAGCACTGAATGGGGGAAGCTAGAAGAACATTGCACTTTCGAACCAGGGGATAGGTCAATCAAAAGGCAAAAAGGAATCCATAATCATTTACTTGATTGTGCGAGACAGATGACTTTTCCTGCCTTCCAGTAAGTTTTCTTTGCTCTTGATGTAGAGACGCTACTAACCATAGTATATGGTTTTTCTTCTTATTCTTGTTTACTGCAGCGTCATTTTCTACTAACCAATTTTGTTTCATGGCTTTTCATTATGAAATGCAACTTTATTGTTCCGTGATAAACAAATAACCACCATAGAAAAGAACTTCCATGCGAACAATCTTTATTGGCATGTTCAGATGAGGCGAGGTAACAATTTAACATCAACATGCCTAATTAATCTGCAGTCTGTAATGGTTTCTTTTTAATGCGACTCATATTGCAATGTGTAGGTGCCTTCTATTTTCATCAATAGTCCTCTATTGCTCCAACTGATACCGGCATATTTACTTGCAAATTTCAGGTCGAGATGATGGTTTCTGTCGGAGCAAGTTGGGAGAGTAGATATTTGAATACCGAAATTTTGTTGGAGGAACCCCAGGCTCAAAATGCACAACAATTACATGAAAAAAGCAGCATTGGTCGAGGAAGGCAACATTGCAGTAGTGTTTCATGTTGCAACAGTGTGTTGTGATTCCTTGGGGAACGAATAATAGTGAGGGGAAATGTGAAAAGGTGGGACCCATCTTATATCAGTGCCCAATGATTAGTGAGATTTGTTGTCGGGAACTTGTCATCATGTATTTTCGGCTAGGATGCAACTAACTATCCGAATATTCGATTCAAAAATTTCTATTTAGTTGGTATTTAATAAGTTCAATGTTACCAATTTAATTTCGAATATGAATTTGGTTTAAAAAAATTACCAATTAGAATTCGAATACGAATTCAGATACAAACTATTTAATATCTGAATTATTCGAATACATGGTTAAATACACAAATTAGTATTCGAAAACGTAGTATTCAAAAATTTAGTATTCGAAAATTAATTACAATATATATATATATATATATTCAATTTCGGAAAATATTCGAATACCAATTAGTATTCGAAAATTTTGAAGTTTCGGATTCTGATAGTTCTACTGAATTCGAATTTGATAATGGAATATGATATTCAAATTCAAATATAGTAGGTATTCGAGTCAAATTATTTAAGTTGTACTCCTAACTTCAGCCCGTAAGATTGTTGTAATGACTTGTATGCCCACTGTATGTCATTGTGCAAAATGCCGTGTATGGAGTATGGACCGTTACAGTTAACTTGGTTTTCATTCCCTTAACAGGTAACACAAGTAAACCACTTATATTGACTTGGGGCCAAAATCCATGTTCTAAAATTTTATTGAAACATATTTTCCATGAATTTAGACGCATTGATTTCTGTAACCCAAATCTCCCCTTCATCTAATTAGACTTCTGTCAGCATTCATGACGACATTTCCAGTAGGTAATTGGTATCGTATGAGTTGTTAATTGTCATCCTATCCACAGATTCTCAGCACAAACTCCACCATCACTGAATCAATTCCAAACCCCAGTCCCACCCAAAAGTGGTATTCATCTTTGTGATTATAACAGCTGCACCCTCAATTCATCAAAGGACAATTGGAATATATGCTTGTCAAACGTGAAGACATTCTACTTGTCGTGTTTGAAAACCAAAAAACTTCGAGCACAAGAAGACATCCGTTTAATGTCCCCTTGTCCCACCGCCAGTCCACGTGACGAGCCACACACAACCCTGTGGCCTGTGGCCTGTGGGCCTCCAATTTTACGGCCCGCTAACCTGTTATAGCGACGTTTACGTCCTTTTCTGACGACAGTCGACTATTTTCGTCGTCTTTGTAAACCTTTTATATATATATATTTATTTGATTTTGGTATCTACGCGGTTTGGTATATTATCTTGTTAATTTTTCAAGTTGGTAAAAATAAAATGAAGGGACACTATGGCATGGGCTACTCATGGTGGTGTTTCCAAGCAATCTTCTTGTTACTGCGATGTAGATTTTTTCTGAAAAGATATGATGATGCAGATCGTTGTAATTAACTAATTGTATAAGGAATGACTTGTAAATTACTACAACAGTGCAACCAATTTGTCATGCTCCTGTAGAAAACAAATTGGTAATTAAACTATGATTTGGGCCAGTAATTTTTTGGAACGGATAGGTTGTTACCGTTGCTTTCTTATCGAGAAGTGTTTCGAAACTTGTATGTGGCAAATAGTAGGGGTAGTGTCACGTACCGATGTACGTCACAACACACCGTCAAGCATAATTACGGTTAATTGGAGAAAAATATTTTAAAGACAAATATAAGTTCAAAATGTAGTGGCTGTGCTTTCTTGGAAATGTAGTGAAAAGCTGAGACTATAAAAAATATATCTTTGAAGGCTAATCTTCTGCTATTAATCTTCGAAGAAATTTGGTCAGATGTATTTTGTTTCTTGACTTCGTCACCCGTGAATTTCCCTTCACGTTGAGAAATTGTAATGTTCATTTGACTGAAAATTAATTGCATGTTCAATAACAAAAAGAGCAAAAGTAGTGAAAGTTTATCTTAATTATAAAGTTGCTTGGACAAAAAAACATTCAGAACTCATTTCAGAAAGGGAAGGTGCATCATGGATCTGACAAGACTGCTTCTTGGTTGGCATGCATGGTAGCAACTTGAAGTTGGCAGTGTTGGAATTTGATACTCATTCGAATTATCTTAATCAGTTTTTTTATAAGCTAAAATTTGTTAATTAGTTGCTAAATTTCTATGATCAATGTTTAGGGCTGTAAGCGGGGCGGGGCGGGGCGGGGCGGGTTTTCGCCCCACCGCTACCCGCCCCGCCAAAGTTAAGCGGGTAGGCGGGACGGGGCGGGTTCAAAAAAAAATTCCGCTACCCGCCCCGCGTAAGGATGGACTAGGCTATGCGGGGCGGGTTGGCGGGTTTAATTTTTTTATTAAAGCTAAATACAAAAATCAATTTATTTTCTTTAATATTATCTATTTTAATCAAAGTTAAGTACAAAAATGAAGGAAAAAATCAATCAATGTATGTTTTTAAAGCTATATAAAAAAAAATTAAAGCTAAATACAAACTAAATCATAACTAAATACAAAAAAATCAAAAACATGTAAGGCTTATGCGGGTTATGCGGGGCGGGTTGGGAGAAAACCGCAACCCGCCCCGCTTATTATGCGGGTTGTGCGGGTGGCGGGTTGACGGGTTGGCGGGTAGCAATTTTTTGTCCGCAACCCGCGTTAAGCGGGGCGGGGCGGGTTGCGGGTAAATTTCAACCCATTTACAACCCTATCAATGTTAGAGAATCAAATCAATCATAAATACTCATCGGAATCGAAAATAGCAAATCCAATAGAGAAAGAAATCACAATTGCAAATCCACAAACACCAAACCACACAAAACATGCAAGATTTCACGTGGAAACTCAATGCGGGAAAAATCACGGACGACACAACCCCAATCTACTATATAGAAAACGTATTACAAAGAGAGACTTACATGACACACGAACAATCAGCGAGAATACCCTGTTAAATTTGTTCCCACCGAATCCACAATGATGTTATCTCTTTTTTCTCTCAAGAATGCAAAGTAGACAATAGAAATTATTCTTAGACAAAGGGGGACGAAATTACTTTTATATAGTAGGCCTAAACAAGTATTAATTTGCACCAAAATCGCGTGGAGAAAAGTGCAAAACGTGGGTAAAACTATCTCGAACGGTCGACCGAACGGGTGCTTCGGTCGACCGAACTTCAAACCGTATCACAATCCAGGGCTTCCTCGGTCGACCGAAGTTTAAGTTCCGGTCGACCAAAAAACAACATGCACTTCTTGATTGTTCGAGTGCATACTCGGTCGACCGAATCACTTAAGTTCTGGTCGACCGAAAAACGACAGACACTTTTGCCGAGCTCCGAGTGTGTGCTCGGTCGACCTAACAACTCCTATCGGTCGACGAAAAAATGACAACCACTTTTGCTCAGCTCCGAGTGTGTGCCCGGTCGACCGAACAACTCCTATCCGTCGACCGAAAAACGACAGACACTTTGGCTGGACAAATCATAATACACGTCCGGTCGACCGAGTTCCTTTCGGTTGACCGAATATCTGTTTTATCCCACAAATACTTTAATCACATATTCAAGGTAAACTACAACACTCATAATAGGTAAGATTAAGAATTGTGTAATATGACAAAATGGGGTGCATCATGTGGCACATATATAGGTCGGTACTCGGCAGTTGATAATGTTATATCCTAACCCTTGGTTAATGGTTTAATTGTGTTTAGGTGTTGGCTTGGAGAGGATTGTGATGGACGGCTGAGATCAGTTGTGGGAAAAGTATTTAAAGGTTTGGATTCTCTCTCTCACTCACTTTTTCTCTCATGTCTCTCTCTCTCTCTCTCAAGCTTTTCTCATCCAGCTCGGGGAAGTCGTGGAGGCGAGATCGTCGACGCTTGGAGGAGCTCTGTTGGTTATCTGCGTCGAGGAGATCGAGTTCGTGGAGTTCACCGGAGAAGAAGGGGTTTGCGAGGAAGCGTCGTCGTTGGTTCTTCAAAGGCTTCTTCAAGCCTTGTGGTATGTCAAACTTGCTTTTACGCTCACCTATTATTAGAGTGGGGGTGAGAGCGGTCGACGGTAGTCCGAATGGCTCGTCGGACCTACACAACAGTTTTCTCTGCACTATAACGGTCGATTAGTGTTTTGGGTTCGGTCGACTGATTATAGTGTATTTCGGGCGATATCCATCGCACAAGTCGAACGATACCTTTGGGTGGTCGACCGGTTGTGCAATTCGAGCGAGAGATGGAGGCTCTGGGTACTTTCGGTCGGACGGGACCCCTTTGTCGGTCGACCGAAAGTACTGTCGTAGATCGGTTTGGGCGTTGACCATCCAAACGGTCGACTGCCTATTTGACTCGTCCGACCGACGACTTAAGTTAATTTATTGGTCGTTCGACCGGAAGTGTGGTTTCGGTCGACCGTGTAGTGTGGTTTGTCGAGGGGTTTTCACTGGTGGTTTTCGGTCGAACGAAGCCCCTTTGTCGTTCGACCGGTTGTGCAGTTTGTATGTTGTGTGTTCTGGCATCGACCATCCAAACGGTCGACCGCCAATTGACATTGTTCGACCGTTGGGTCGTTATGTTCGTTGTTGGTTCGACCGGTCTCTTAGACGGTAGAACTGTTGGTGTGCACTGGAGAAATCCGGTTGTCCGTTTCTGCCAGTTTTATGTGTTTCGTGGTTTTGTGTGTATGTTTGAAGACGGCTCGTCTCTCTGGCCCCCTAGGGCAACGGCATGGACTGTCGCCCAATAGTGGTGTGTGGTTGATTGAAGGCGGCTCGTCTCTCCGACCCCCTTGGGCAACGGCACGGACCGTCGTCCTGAAATCTGGTGGTTGTGTTTCCTTGTTGTTTGATGTGGTGGTTGTTGGCCGTGATTTTGACCGGCGGTGCCTTGTATGCACGTGTGTTTGTAGGGTTGGGGTGAGAGGACCCATGAGACCCTGTTGTGAAGTCGTGACTGTGGCGAATGAGGCAAAATCGTGGCTCCAGTAACACTGAGGCAAGAGTGTGGGTGTTTTGTCGTGATTTGGATTGGTGGTGCCTTGGGTGCACGTGCGTTGGTAGGGTTGGGGTGAGAGGACCCTTGAGACCCAAGTTGCCGTATCAGCTTTGATCGGGAGAGAGGTCTCGGGAACTTAGTTGATGATGTCTGTTGTGGTGGTTTTTGTTCATGCCATGTTTCATTTGTTGTCTTGTTCATTTATGTGTTAGGGTTCGGCATACGGGGTTTCCTTCTGGAAACTCAGGCATAATCCATATTTGCTTTTCAGGCCGTGACCGACGTTAGAGGGTGGTGCCTGCGGAGGAGAGCTACTGGGATCAGATTCTGTTTTCCCCTTTTTTGAGGTTGTTGTGATTACATATGTATATGTTATCTTATAGCTTTTGGTGTAATCACCTTTGTAGTAAACTCAGATCCATATATTTGATATATATGTTGGTGCACCTGGTGTTTATCCTTGGTAATGTCCTCAGTGATCTATTTTAGTCTGTCTGTTATCCTTTGAAAAGTTTTAAAATTTCTGCTGTTCTGAGGACGTTAAAGATAAAACTTGTGGTTCATATCCAAAACAATGCAAAAAAGAAAGAGAAAGAGAGAGTTATTTTCAACATAAATTAAGTAATCATAGTCATTTTACTTGGCATTACGAGCTGGAAAAAAGATGAAAGAGTTAAAACCCTTCTTTATTTGTTACTTTAGATAATCATGGCTGTCGCATACAAAGCTACTGTAGCGATCATATGCAAGGTCCACTCCATGGGGTCGGATGATTAAAGGTGCTTTTCAGGTGTATGATTATATATTATTAACAAAGATAAACAGAGGCATGCATGTTACTTATCCCTGTGGAGAGCAGTCTTTTGCTTTCTCTTCTGATTTGGTTTTTAGTTTCGAGATTGGCAGCACATATGCTTACAATCGGGCTGCGCAACAATATCATTGTGTAAATTGGTGATCATGTTCATTGTATACGGTTGAATCGTTGATGTCTACGTTTTAATATGATATCAGAATCATAATGGGATAAACATATATTCAAATCGTGGTAAGCAAACACACATGCTTGAACAACTCACCGCTGGAGAATGATGTTATTATGTCAGATTTTTCAACATATCACGTCAGGTTGATCGACCCTAACTGTCCGACGTGTGTCCGGGGACGTGATAAGGGAGAGAGATATTATGTCGGTCAATACGCCGATCTGGTATGTAGGTCAACAACTTCGGTATTTACCAATAACTAAGACGTGGTATTTACAACATAACACGTCACTCGCACCCTGACGATTGACGCGGATGTCATATTATTAAAACAAGAATTTCGGAAGAAAAAATTCCAATAATAGGGCATACCATGTCAAATTGTTGACAAGTGACAAACGTGGTCTCGAGACACACCACGTCGGTTGAATCAAAAGCTCGACGTGGTTTGTCCTATTATCAAAAAAGGAATTAAAAAAAAACAAATAATAGAATATACCACGTCGGTTAGTTGGCAAGCAACGCCGACATGATATGTCTTTTTTTGATTTTTTGGGTGAAATTCCACGTCGGTTTATACGAAATAACCGACGTATTATGTCATTAAATGAATTTTATTATTTGATTCTGATTTTATTTTTAATTTCACATAATAATCCCTGCAATTGAAACAGAAATGCACTATATAAAATTCCTTGCAATTGAAACAGACATACACCACAACATTCTGATCATCACTTATATATGATTGTGTTCTACCAAATGTAATATTATATATATCTCACTTTACACTAAAATCATTGAAATGAATATACCAAAAATGTCTCTCTCTCTCGCACAGACACGCACACACATATAGTAGTTAACTTATTATACATACTCTCAAAATTTATAATATGTACATCAAACAAAAACTGAAAAACATGTGTACACTTGCAAAAAAATTAACTTGTAAGGCTGTTGAGGTGAAGATAGTGTTGTAAACTATATTTGTGGTGTAAACTAAGTTGGTGGTGTACACTATATTTGTGTTGTAAACTATTTTTCTTCGATTCAGCTGCCTTGGAATATGAAATGTTTCTAAACTATGTTTTTCTTGTACCTACAAAAATGGAGGCATTTATCGCACATTCGTGAGCAAGTGTTGTATGTAAAAGATGATCGGGGCTGGTCGGTCTGAACGAGCCAATCGGTTGGGTGGAGCTCACAAGGGGGATGAGTGATCAGTTGGGGTTAGTCGGTCTGAATGGGCTGATCAGTCGGGTGGAGCTAATAAGGGGGATGTGGAAATAAAATGTATGTGTGTGTGTGTGTGGGGGGGGGGGGGGGGGGGGGGGTTGTTGCGTGCCTAGCTCGTAATTAAGTTTGTGTTTGTGATGTAAGATTGAATATTAAATATAACAACGTAATATTAGAATTTACTAAAACAATTAGAGGTTACCACATCGGTTAACTTAAGCAATGACGTGGTTAATCCCTCTATGGACATAACATGCTAATCAGACGACCGAACACAATTCGATCCACCGAAACTGCTAACTAGAATCATCAGTTCGGACAACCGAAAGACATTCGGTCAATAGGAGACAAATGCTTGGGAAATATACCATGTCGGTTTTCGATGAACCTAATACGATAGATGTGGTAACGCGAACATTTACGTCGGCCGTAAATTATTTGACGTGATTAAGTCAAAAACCACGTCGGTGCACGTTGAACATATAATGACTAACATGGTAACGCGAACATTCACGTCGGTCATAAACTAGCCGACGTGATAAGTCAAATACCACGTCCGTGCACGTCGAACATATTTCAGCCGACGTGGTTATCTAATATCACGTCGGATTCTAGAATTCTGACGTAATTAGGACTATTTAATACCATTTTTTCCAGCAGTGCCGCTTGCGAACTCTAAGGGTCGACAATCAATTTTGAGCTAACAACTTAATTAACACGCACGTGTGCCCACACTTGTACACATGTGTGATCTGTATATCCATGTGTGCACATGTATTTCTACGTATGTTCGTCTATCTATTTCGAACCCAAGTCATTTGGTTTCTAGCTTTAATCCTAATGTGGCTTAGTCTCTTGTATATATAATGTGTACTAGCCTAGCTAATATGTGAAAGATATTAACGTAGTCTTTTCAAAATCCAAGCACTTAAGTTGAAGACGATAGATACAATTTTCATTAACACATAATTATATCTGCCTTGAAGAAAAGTTCTAACAATATTTTCAACTGAAGAGGTGAATGGAGTCTGGGATTACAATTGGACTTGATGTTTGCAATCTAAATTTACTGATTTCCAATTATTTAGTTGGTTTTATCTAATACGTTGCTTACTTCGGGCAGAACGTCTAAAAGTGGAGACAACGACAAGCCAGTAGATATAAGACATTATTTTTTAAGCTTGGGATTCTAAAAATTCTATATCCTGAAACTTTGGCAAACCTAATTAACCACGTCAAAGTTCTGTAATTATTTACAATTTACAGGTAGATATGCTCACTTAACCATAAGATATTTTGTTTTTGATACTGTAATGAAATTCATTGTCTAATGCAATGTATTGACATGTGTTGGTACGCCTGGGATGTAGCATAACCATTATTATTGACAATGGAGTTCTGGTACCCTTAGGGTGCAAAATGGGTTCAAGATCAGTAAAACATTTTCTCAAAGTCTTGAGATCGAATTTCCAGTTGAATGGAAAAAAAAAAACATTAAGCATCTGGTGTTGGGTCACTTACTATTTAGAACTACATATCACTTCGTAGAGTGAGCTGAGTGTTGCGGAGTACTGCGTGATTATTAAGAGAAAGACATTGGAGTTTCGGTTCTCGAAATCAACCGTTGATTGATGTATTTGGCATAACTGCAAAAAGAATGCGTGTTGTTGAGAACTACGGTTTTGTAAAAGGCACCACGAATAAACACACGAACATTAGACACATTTAATTTTGCTCTTATAATCAAGGCATCATAATATGTTTGTTGGCTCTTCACCATCAATTATATTCAACCTTCGATCAGTCATCACACTTGTGACAGACAAACTGAAGTCTTACGCCCACAATATAATGACATATTTATTATATCCTTATCTTGCCCAAGACCCTATAGATTTCTAAGTCAACTATAGGAAATCATATTCATTTGTACTTTGCAAGGTTGATTTGCGTGCAAAACTCAAATTTGCCTCTAATCTTCTAGAGATTGGGCACCAAACCACAATAATTGTAATTTTTTAGCTGTAATCAACCAAAAACACCAAACGTGACAAAAGGACCACTTCATTCTAAACAGCCCACCATGCGAGCACCTTTCATTTCTTTTGTAGTTCTAGTCTAGATTGTACAAAAATGAGAAAATAAAGTTTCATAGTGGTGACAAAATCACAAAAAGTGGCTAAGGTGACAACCAATATTCACAAAATTAATCTAAAATTATTCAAACTTTCCTCCTATCCTTCTTTTGCACTTTCCACCCATCACTCATCTTTGCCTGCAAATAACAAAACAACAATTATTTCCCATAAGCTTCTTGAAGTAATTAAACAAATAAAACATTCTCTGCTTCTTGACTAAAACAATATGGTGCATAGATCCGATCTCATTCTTTTGTTTTCCCCCATACATAATGGCAAGTTACACATTTCAAAGATAAAATCAAATTATGATTGTACTACAACAAAAGAATAACATAAGCTAATTTTCTAAATACATTTGAGTGAACCACTCTAACCAGTTCAACTATAGTTCATCAATAGGTTCTACTTATTGATCAGAAGGCAAACAATCACATACCATTTGATTTCTTGCAATGGAGAACTGCTTCAAGAATGGATTTCTCCACACCCTCGTCGACCACAGCGGCCGTCTTATTGGATCGGTGCCAGTTAGTGCTCACGAAAGCTCCGGCCGGCGGTTGACTTCTCTTTTCCGTTCTCAACCCTTTGACTTTCTTAAAGAGTGGCACAAGAAAGCAAAGATACTTCTTTATAATTTTCTTAGAACCACAATTACCAAACCAAGGCAGCTTTGGTTTCCTCCAATTCCCGGTCGTAGTTCGCCGGAACATAGCTGGAGATGTGTTTTCAGACACAGGAAAGCATGGCATCTCGTATCGTTTACTCAACGAGAGAAGCACACGCGTTGAATCGGCTGATTGGGACCTTGTAAGCACCGAATCGGGTGAGTACGAGAGCATGGAGTGCTCCTCCTCCACGGAGGCGGTGAGCTCAAGAGGGAGGAGGAGACCTCCGGCGATGATTTTATCAGCGTCAGCTATCAATTGGTATTGAGTGGAGGGAATTCCAAAGTCAAAATCACAAACATCGGCCTCAGACTTTCGTCTGAAGGACGAATGTCTGGGGTCGATATCGATGAAAGAGGGAGTTTCTACGTTCGAAGTGTCGTCGCCGGACTTCATGCTCACTAGCCACCTATAAGAGAAGCTCTCTAGAGATAGAGGTTGTAATGTTTCCATGATTAATTGTGGGTGGAGATGGGGATGTGGTGCAACTATATATGAAGTGTGTTGCTGAATGATGAGTAGTACCAAACTTTTTCACTCTTTGTTATATATATATATATATATATATATATATATATATATATATATATATAGGAATTCTTTAATGAGTTCAGGGTTTAATTTTGCTAAATTAATCTCCCACGATATCCACCACTCATTTCAAATTGTAAGGTAGATTAAGAAAAAAACGGTTATGCTAATGAATGGTGAGATTAACTGTAAATAAGATCTAATGGTGAGATGGTAGGAGACTTAAAATAAATTTGATGAGTCCTGAAACCATTAATTTGGTCGTAAACATTCTTTTTTGCACTCAATTTGAGATTGTGACTATTTTAATACGACAAATTTCCTAAATACCTTTTAATATAATGGAATTGTGAAAAACACCCTCCAATTAAAGTTTGAGTATCTGAAGTACCCTACATGCAGCTGCACCAGTGCTCGTTCAATTGTCATTTAAATTTAAATCTACGTTGTCAGGTATTAGCTTTTGATAGACAAATTAAATTAATGCATACTTAAGGTTGATATTGCTCGAGTAGAAATTTATGAATCGCCATGCTTGTATAAGACATACCAATCGAGTCACTCAAGGTTGCCTGTACTTCGACAATGATGATCGATGGTCGACAATCAGTTGGTAGCGACACAAAGTGAGTTGGTTATTGGTGGACGGGAAACCTTGGAAGGAATGAGAAGATGATGGGATAAAATGCAATTATTCTCTAAATTTTTCCGTCAAATTAATTCGAATTCAAAAATGAAACCAATCAATCAAGGTGATGATAGTGGCGAGCGAAGGACATTTGAGTATAATCAAGCGATTAATCACGTGTATGATGTAGATTTGATTGGGTTGGTATAAGATTGAATTTTCTGCTTGTAAAATGAAAAAAACGAAGGTTTGGGAGTAATTAAAAATACGTGCAAATCTTAGGACCTAATATATATTGTTTCAGATATTAAGTTCAACGGGTGGAGTGGAGTGGATCAGTTCATACATTTCATGAAAATTAAAGGGTATTTAAGTAATAATCTTACTTTAACTTGGTGGCCCTTGGAGTGCTTAATTTGTTTTTTAAAAGGATTAGGAGAGTGGATTAGGCAGTTTAGTTAACTTCTTTGAACAACCTATGATATACTTTATGAAAGAATGATGTACTTCTTGATTAATCTTTTTAAACTAGCACGCATGAATCGTATAAATAAATTAAGGAAGGTTTGTGTTGCTGAACTTTTCTTGGTCCCTTTACTTTCCCTGATAGCGAGACATACCAAGTTGGTCAAAATAGCCTATGTAACAAACAGATGTCAAAGAAATGCAGGTAAAATACGAATTACAATAAAAAATAGTCCTACTAGAGTTGTATATGCTAAGGTGAGTTTCTAGAAAAATACGCAACTATCTTACTATTGCACACTTGTTTTGAGTAGTTTATGAATAAAAGAGATGCCATTTAGGATATGCATCCCCAAGTTTGAGATTTGTTCCAATGTTTAGTTTGTGGCGTTCAACACGAAGAATAGAAGTCAGGTTATTATATACATGTTTCATGGCGTATTATGTTCTGTGTTGTTACTTAGAAGGAGATTTAGGACATATTAATTAACTAATATTTCGTGTCAATGATTGAGTTGGAACTTTTATTTATGGTGTGTCAATTAAGCATGGCCGAAGGAGACCAATAACCATGTTATGTGCATGTTTGTTTCATTGATACTAAATTTGTTTTCATATGTTATGTTATTTTGTATTTGTAAATTTTTATTATTCATTTTCATTTTCATGAGGAAGATGCATCTCGTTTTGTTTTACATGCATGAGGGTCGGATTGGATGTGTGATTGAAAACAATTGCTTTATTATGAGAAGTGCCATGATTGAGACTCAATTTCAAGGGGGAAGAAAAGCAAAACTAAAGTGTACTGTCTGATCTGGATAAATGCTTGAAAAAGGCAATTCTCGAGAATAGGAAAACTTATAGATCTTTTAGACTTGGCACCACAGCTTATGAAATTAAGGTTATGCTTTGTCTTTCCCATGACAAGAAACTAAAAACTAGACTTATCACTTGGACACGTTATTAAGAGAAAATAATACATGAGTTTCTTCAAACAAATCAATTTGACGTGAAGGAGAGGCACATTGATTGATTAAATTAATGAGAAGTGTAGGGACCCTTCTAGGAAGGCATAGAATTATTCCTTCTCGTAAAGATAGCCAACAACCATCATACTTCCCTCTTTACTTTATTGGCCTTCTTTTCTTCTATGCTCTCTCTTTTTCGGTGAAACGAGCATGCTATTTTTAAAGAGTACACTCTTTTCTTGAACTTGTCTTAAAGAATACACACTTTGTTGTGTAATGTGTATACACGTAATGATGCTTGATGGTGGTAATTATGTGATTATGTCAGCTTAGAGCACCCTTAACGGGAGGGCGTGCCCAGGGCGGGGCCACGTGGCCCCCCCTTATTGGTCTGATTTTTTTTTAACAAATGTTTTAAAAATAATTTAAAATCGTTTTTTCAAATAATTTTTTATGAAAATAAGTTTTTTATTTGTTTATATTTTTTAGAATTTTTTGATAATTTTTCGTGTTTTGCCTAGAATTGATCCCGAAATTACGTGTAGGGGAGAGAATGTAGGGCGATTGAGGTGTTTTTGGGTGTGGTTAAGAAAAATTTAGGGGGGTTGGTTTGAGCTGGCGTGGCGGAAAGAGAAGCTGACGTGGCGGAGAGAGAAACCAGGGCGCCCGGGAACTGCCCGGGCGCGGTTAATGATGCTCTTAGAGTATTGCTAGGCGTGCACACTTGAACCACAACATGTCAAACTCAAACATGGGTGGTTATTTCTGTTGAATATTGGTCTATATTTGTTAATGATTCAAATCCAGGAAGACACGGTCGACCAGATGGGATCCGGTCAACCGTACTAAAACTCCATACACTTTTGGCGAGGCAGGGTTCGGATGACCGAATTGGATTCGGACAACCGAACCAAGGATTCCAAACACTTCAGGTGCAACTGAGATCGGACGAACGAATTGTATTCGGTCTACCGTCAGAGGACAATAGACACTTCGGAACAACGGATTCGGTAAACCGTTAGAGAGATTTTTAGTGTTCCGAGATTCTGAAAATGTCTGTCGAAATTAGAACGGTCCACCGAGGGGTGCTCGGTCGACCGTGGGGTTGTTGAAGAATTGGTTAGTTCGTGGGAGAAGCGTTCTCACGGTATACCGAGCCGCATGAAGAAGCGTTCCAACGGTTAACCAGGAAGGATTCAGCTAACCGAATCGCAACAGGAAGCGTTCATGTTTAGTCAAGGAAGACCGAAGGAGCATCGGTCGACCGTTGCCCACGTTTTTTCAGCACAGTTTTGCTTAATTGTAGCTCGGTTTTTGAGTCTATAAAAATCTTGCTTGCTCTTGGTTTTAATGCAACGTACAAGTGTAATATTTCATTCATTGTGAGTTGAGAGATTAGGCTAGAGAAAGATCTAGAGTGATTTGGAGGACATATTGTCTTCATATACTTGTTGGAGAAGTGGAAAAAGGAAAGGAAATCCGTAGGAGACCCCCCAAGAACGTAGACACGTTGCCGAACCTTGTAAATCGTCTGTGTCATGGTTGTTTCAGGTGTGCGTTCGTGTTTGCTTGTTTATTTCCATCTTATTTGTGTTCTTGTTGCATTGAGTTTGGGAGATGGTCCGAAGTTTATTTCCACAAGTCAATATTCAGTATTACGTGGTACGTTTAATCTGTATCGTGTTAGTGCATTGTTAGATTCACTCCCAACAGTTTCAGTCCACCTAAAGTTGTTATCCTGAAATGTGCAGAGTCTGGCATGTGCATGCTAGGCTAAAATGCCTCAACGCTTAACTGATCAACCCTCCACTCCAACTGATGGGGGTGTTTCAGCTTCTAATCTTTTCTGAAACTTTAATTCCATTTAATTAATTTGGAGGGAGGGGTGTACTCGAGCAAAATTTTCAAGCAAAAAATATATATTAATGTCTATCACTATTAAATACAAAAAATTAATTACAAATTGAACAATAAAAAAATCGAGTCGAACCTTAAATTTTCAATTTCAAGTTTATTTACCGAACCAAGTGGTTTATTTCAAGTTTATTTACCGAACCTTAATAAAAAATCGAGTTGAACCTTAATTTTTCAATTTCAAGTTTATTTACCGAACCAAGTGGTTTATTTACCGAACCAAGTGGTTTATTTCAAGTTTATTTACCGAACCTTAATAAAAAAATCGAGTGGTTTATTTACCGAACCAAGTGAGAAGATTTTTTTTATTTTTCATCAAGATCTTTTATTTTCAAGTTAAATCAAAGTCGAACGTTTTTCGAGCTTGACCCAGAATTGACAACCCTAGTTAGAGATGAAGATGAAGTTTGTATTAACTTTTAAGTTTCCAGTTTCCACAGCTTTCCATGTGCTTAAGTGGGAAGTGAAGGAGAGGTCATCAGTCATCACATGTGTATTTAGATTAAAAGCTCAAGTTTAGAAATTCTAGTAAAGCCAAAACATGGAAGTTAACTTCAAAAGTTCAATTTTCCACATCTAAAGTGTTTTCCAGAAAATTGGTTACAACATAAGGGTATGATTAATTTACAGCAGAAAGTGGAAGGGAAATTTAGAAGTCCAATTTTAAAACTTTCGTTCTCATACCAAATTGTTCAATGGACATGTTTAATGCAATAAGTTCACTCAGAACACAAGAAAGCATAACACTACACATTTTTCTGATGCAAAGATTGAAACAGCATCAATCTGTTAATGATGTGTGGCATGAGAACAAAAGGACAATGAAAAGGACAAGATCACTGTCTCCCCAGTCTCCTCTCATTTGCGTGAACCAGAAGTGGACAACAAACACAAGAGTGAAAGAAAGATGAACATCCCTCTTGTTCTGATATAGAACGGCCACGTTAGAGATAACATATATATATATATATATATATATATATAAGTAGGTTTTGAAATGGTAAAGTGTCACTGAAGTATATCCTTTCGTATATGTACTTTGGATGGGAAACAAAAGTAGCACTTCTTTGATGTGAATGATGGATATAATTGAGTTCAGTCATGGTTAGATATGGCCATAGTTGCTTTCTTAGATTAGAGACCTGTTTAGATATGAATACTTTTATTTGAGTCGAGCAGGCCATAGTTTCTTGCTTAGATTAGAGACCTGTTTTAGATATAATACTTTTGTTTGAGTCGAGCAGGCCCAGCCCAATAAATGATTATTGGATGGGGTGGTGTTAAAACTTAAAAATGTTAAATTGAGAATTGCGAGGAAAGAAGAAAATTCAGTAAAAACATATGAATGAAAATAAATAAAAATACCTCAGAAATAATCCGAACAGATAGACGAACGGAGGTGGATTACAGAGTCAAAATACCTCAGAAACATGGTCAGAATAATCAGCGAGAATTGTGTGAATACTCATCTAAATAGTGTGAATCAAATCAAGAAATCTAAATTCAAGTTATGAATATAAATAATGGTCTCTTGGGCAGTGAAAACTGCATCATACCATCAAAATCTCCATCATTTAATCATCTGGCATAAGCATGTAAGAGTTAGAATATAAGCCTGGTTGCCCACACCCTATACTCTCTGCTTAGGCCCAACAATATAAATGATATATCTGTTGAAAAAAATGAAGTTTTAAACAGTTATAATGGATCAGTGTTTATTTTTTATTTCGCTCAAGTTGTAAACAGTCTTAAGTAGGGAGTTATATCGTAATATTAAGGTCAAGTTGCCTCTGTCTTTCTTTTTTGACAATCTGAAGATATCTGGACAAGAGGAGGTTGTAAAAATTTGTTTCTTTTGATCATTCAGATGATTGTGATTTACGTCAAAACCGGAGACACCATCTTCATATTCAAACATGATAAATAATACATATAATTTTCACCTACTTTTTTCAAGCACAATCGGAATCACATGTTAATACACTCTGTGCTCGTATATTAGCATTAACGTCCAGGTTTGTCAAATCAAACCTAGGTTGGATGGCATCTGATATGTTCCAAACATGGTTTGACCAGACCAGACTCCAGATCTTGTGTTTGCAGAGAAAGAATTGAAATCACTCAACCCTTTGAGGAATCGTTTAAACCACTGCTTCAAATGGAAACTTCCACCTGTAATCCAGGTTGATAATATCATAAACACCAAGTAAAGTGGTCAAATATATTGTATAATTGTTAAGAGCTAAACTATAAGGTCACCGCTCTCATTCTTCTAGTGTAAGTTTCTAACACGACAACCTGATAATCGAGTATGATAACGTTAACACAAATGCATGAAATGTTAATGTCTTAATCGTGAAGTGATCCAATACTGAATGGACACTTTGAGTTGGCGTTGCTTCTGTTTCTTTGATTAGTTATAGTGTGATGGCGCACAGAAAATTCCAGTACACCATCCTCTGGCCCCAACAGCATGGGCACCCCATCCACCAGTTGGAGAAGACAAACATGGAATTGATCTGAATGGCATTGCAATGACACCCAAGACGTTCTCGAAAATGGGCAGTCCAGGGTGGTTGTCATGATGACACTCCAAAGTTCTGATTGGAACAATAACTTCGTTTTTGTTTGAAAGTATCGGTACGTATTATATTAACGAAGTGAATGTTAACTTATATAACTCCGAACAAAATATGATTGAGAGGAATCTCAACTGCGAAACTATTGAAAAGATTGAATCTGCAACCTGTTTTGGTTGAGATTACTCTAATTCGGTTGTGACAGCCATCCCAACTCGTCCTTAACGACTAAGATACTAGACAAAAATGTTGAATTACAACAACCATTAAAATAATAATCATAAAGCAGAATTCATGTCTTATCAGTTAAGCAACAATTTAAGTTTGAAATTAAAAGAATTATTTGGTTGATAAGGATGGTATAAGCAACAAACCTAAGTTTCGTTTACACAAAGGAAAGAGATGTGTTGGCATGGATGGTCACCGCATCTTTCTCATGTTTCATACCCGTTAAAGATTATCCGCCAAAGCAATTCATATCATAGCCCATAAATACACGTAACAATAACGATTGACGACCAAAATAAAACACAACATCATGGAAACAAAACTCAGGCACATCACCTCAGAGGAGCTGAGCCAGCACACCTCTCCCTCCGACCTGTGGATCTCCATCCAAGGCAAGGTTTACGACGTCACCGAGTGGGCCCACCACCACCCCGGCGGTGCACTCCCACTCCTCAACTTAGCTGGCCAAGACGCCACAGACGCCTTCGTTGCGTACCACCCCGGGTCCGCATGGAAGCATTTGGATTGATTTGTTATTGGCTCCTACTCCGATTATGCTGTTTCCGACGTGTCGACGGATTTCAGGAGATTGGCCTCTGAGTTTGCTAGGCTTGGATTGTTTGAAAGGAAAGGCCATGGGGTTGCCTTCTCCTTTTGTTTTATGGCGATGTTGTTGGTGGTTTCGGTTCTCGGGGTGGTGCGATCAGACAAAGTGTGGATACATTTGTGTTCAGGCGGGCTGATGGGGTTTCTATGGATCCAATCGGGTTGGGTGGGACACGATGCGGGGCACTATCGAGTCATGCCAACACCGTGGCTTAACCGAGTTGCAGAAATTTTGACGGGTAAGAGTAGAAACAGATCTAGCAAACTATCTTATCCTAAACAAATTATATTAGTTTATCATGCATGCCATATGAGACTTGTTGTCTACTCATTAGATGAAAAACTACCACGAAGAGAGAGAAGAAACAGAGATGACTCGCAAAGTATAGTTTTAAGTTAACATCGTGAGCTCGTATTTTTAATCTAGAATAAAATAACTTATAATTTAACCATGTCATACGATCTAAAATTTACGCTTAATTTGTTATTTTACAGGGAACTGTCTGACGGGGATCAGCATAGGTTGGTGGAAGCACAACCACAATGCCCACCACATCGCGTGCAACAGCCTCGACCACGACCCGGACCTCCAACACATCCCATTTTTCGCCGTCTCCTCGAAGTTCTTCGACTCCCTCACGTCCGCCTTCTACCAACGCAAAATGCCCTTCAACTCCCTCTCCAGGCTCCTCATCAGCCATCAGCATTACACGTACTACCCGGTCATGTGCTTCGCCAGAATCAACCTCTTCGTGCAGTCCATCCTATACCTCATCTCGGCAAAACAAGTACCGAACAGGCTACAAGAGATAGCGAGTGTTGTGTTCTTCTGGATATGGTACCCTCTGCTGGTGTCTTGCCTGCCTACGTGGGGCGAGAGGGTGATGTTCGTGGTGGCTGGGTTCGCCGTGACGGGGATCCAGCATGTGCAATTCACGCTGAACCACTTCAGCACGTGTGTGTATGTCGGACGACCGACAGGGAATGATTGGTTTGAGAAACAGACTGCGGGGACGCTGGATATTGCTTGCCCTCCGTGGATGGATTCCACGGTGGGCTCCAATTCCAAGTGGAGCACCACTTGTTCCCCAGGTTGCCGAGGTGCCACCTTAGGAGGATCTCGCCTCTCGTCAGGGAATTGTGTAAAAAGCACGGGTTGATGTATCGGTGCGCTTCGTTCTGGGAGGCGAATAAGATGACAATTCGGACGTTGAGGGATGCCGCCATGGAGGCTAGGGATGTCAGCAGAGGTGTGGGGAGGAATTTGGTTTGGGAAGCAGTGAACACCCATGGCTGAGGAGTTTGCAATGGGGATTTGGGTCTATCTCTGCCTTGCATAGTGGTATGGTATCTTTGTCGGTAACATGTATGTTTCTGATCAACTAAGAAAAAACTGTTCTTGGTTTGGGGTATTGGTTGATTGATGGATGAATGGAAATAGTACCTAAACTCCATAAAAATGATTTTCTCGATCATTAATTTTGTGGTTATTTTTAAATTTCAAACTCCGTTTCTTGTGCATTTATGCAAGGGATTCTCTCATGTTGATGACTTCATACAGTAGTCTTCATGCATATTAGTTTTCATAATATTTTCTGTTTTGATATCCACATGTTATGATTAGGCATTTTTCTCTAGTGTTTTTTATGATCTTCTGATTTTCGAAAGTTGTTTTTATGATTTTCCATTTGAGTTCATATTCACGTGAATATGAATATCGATGGGTGTAACCTTTGTGCTATAGTATGCTACAATGTTGACTTTTCAGTGCAGCTGTTTGAAATGGGTATGTCAAAATAGCTTTTGTGTTAATTCCTTATCACAGAACACAAACAATGATAGATAGAGGTGGAAACAGAACTCACCATATTTTCACTCTGATAACTTACAACTCATGTACTCATTCCCTCTTTAACTTAAAGAGATTACAAAATGCACAAGGAGGTCCTCCTCAAGATCCCGAAGCAGTCATCATCTTAAGGATTTGCTGGTAGTGAGGATAGTATCTGGGAAAATAATGGTATACCAGAAGGAACTCTTCTTATCTTGAAGAGAAACTGGCATTGAAATTTTGACACTTCGCAGAATGGAGTACAGAAGGAAAACTGACCTACTTGTGCCGCCTGCCTAATGGAGCCACTTCTGTATTGCCTTTCCTCATCATGGCAACAAACTCATCATAGTTAATTCTTCCATCCTATCATAGGAACACAGTTTAGTAAATAAAATGAATATCTAAAATCGCCATTTAAGTTGTAAAGGTAACTCCCACAAAATGGTATAAATAAAAAGATGATTCCATGATGGTGCACTACCATATCGTCCTGAATCATCAACAAAAAAGTTTGAATTTTCAAGTTTTAATTCCTCGGTTTTATAAATTCCTCATCCTGCCTCTCATACTTTACAGATTGAAATGATTATCCAGAATATAAGATTTTCTCATACTTGAGTTGCAGATAGAAGTTACTATATCAAGGGTTTTTCTCCACCATTTAATGTTCCAAGAATGCATATCTGTTTCCATTTGAAAGACCCAATTCTTCATTATAGTTAATCAAGAATTCAAGATATTAGATCATGGTCACATTAAGATATCGTCAGCAATTTTAGGACCCAATGAATATTTGGCAGGTATAAAACAACCAGCATTATATAAGAATGTCAAACTTACATTGTCAGTATCAACTTCCGCAATAATTTCTCTGATTGTCTTCTCATCACCCATGTTGTATTTTTCAAGGGCTTGTCTCAGTTCCTCCGTAGTGATATACCTGAGAATTTTTATAGTCAGCACAAAGAGAATAAAATTTAATACCAATTGCCATAATCAGACGCAAATCTAAGCATAATCAGGATTCAGGATAAAGAGCAATCACCCGCTTTTATCCTCATCAAAGTACTCAAATGCCTTGTACAAATGATCTTCTCTTTCCATTCTATTCATGTGCATTGTGGCTGTTATGAATTCGATATAGTCAATGCTCCCATTCCCATCAACGTCAGCCTGAAACAGAAGTCACAAACTTATACTCTGTAAAGCAAATGAGTAGCAATGTTTTTTAATAAGTAAATTGGGTACTTGGGTTTGAAATAACAATCAAATGATTAGAATCATGGGCGTAAGATAACTTAAAGGACCAAAATATAAGTAGCAAGGTTAGGTTCTTTCAAGCAAAAGCACAAAAGCAAGAATGTTCTCTCACATGCCTTAAAGCTAAAGAAAGAAAACAGAAATGACTGTGCAATGATTTCTGATTGTATATACAGATATTTTAAATTACCCATTTGCATGTGTTAAAAGACGATGTACAATCATTAATGATGACAATAGCATTAGAATTTTAAAGGTTAGAAGAACCACATAAGTCCAAAGTAAATTAAAGTGATCCAATCTTATGCATTGGAATCCTACCGCTTCCATAAATTGCTTCACTTCAGACTCTGAGATTTTGGTGCCCAACTTTGGGAGACCTGCTTTTAGTTCTTCAAAGGTTATAGTTCCACTATTATCAGTATCAATAGATTTGAACATCTCTTTCATTCCTATGATCTCTTCTTCGGAAAGATTCTCAGCAATAACCTGTTAAATATGAGGCCAAAGAGTTTAGGTACAGGAAATAAACAGTACTTAATGAAACCACATGGGAAAAAATCACCTTTAAGGCCACTTTCTTCAATTTATTCATTGCTCTGAACTGCTTCATCCTGGATAACACTGTGATATCAATTGGTTTGTCTGATGCTTCCCCGTCTTCTCTAACCCATGGATGATCTGCATATTGTTACAGCTTAAAAACATGTATATTTCCATAATAAGCACATAGGAAAAAGGAACAAGTACTGGTTTCTGGAACATTTTAGGAGGCTATGATCCCAAAAAAGTGAGTGATCTAAAACTAGTTTAAAACAAAGAGTACCAATCTGGTGAACACCCACAAAGGATCTAGGAATTCGATGGTGTCAGTGACATTGTAACTAAAAAAGGCATTTCAGCATTACCCTTCTGTTTACCATGGCTTGGAAATAAGCATAACATAAAGCTTTCAATCATCATGGCACACATGTACGCAAGGATGAACTCATAAAGAACAATAAGGTAGCACTACTGTAGTTTGAACTTACTCAATATATCAACTGCTGCGAGCCTCTCCGTCGGATCATATTGTAACATGCTCTTAATCAAATCTTTAGCACTGCTGGAGATAGAAGGCCAAGGATCTGACGAGAAGTCAATATGTCCACGTAAAATGGCATCAAATATACCCTTTTCATTCTCTGGAGACAACATAAATAATAACTGATAATCCGATAGTTCATAAAACTACACATACAATTTTTTGGGGATCATCGTCAAATGTGTTAAGATACCAGCCCAGAAAGGAGGGACTCCAGATATCAGCCTCCGGCCCGTAAGAGCGTTTTAACACTTCAGGAGCCACATAATAAGCACTTCCAACAAGATCAGTAAATACCTCTCCTGCGATAGCCAAGTGCATCGTTTAGAGCAATATTTATGTGAAACGCCACAACATGAACAGTAAAACCAAGATTTAACTACTGTCGTACTTTGGTTGCAACAAACAGAAATGGTAGTGGCATTAGATTTACTTGTTAGCATTTCACACTCAGTGCATAACTCATCCTAGTAAAAATAACAGTATGGAAAAGCCCAAACACAAGTATAAATGATAGTGACATATGGTGGAAATTGAAATTTAATTTTTGTTTAAATTAAATTTCCAAAATCAGGCTATATTTGGTATAATAACACACAGAAGATTATTAGACCTGTTATAACCCCAGTCAATTCAAGGGAAACAAACCCTCTTCAGCCTCTAACCAATTTCACAAAGATTGTCTCCATTCCCAGCACATATTTCCAAAACCTTGCTGCACCGTCTTTTTGATTGATCCAACGAAAAGTATTAATAATTTAATATATCTATTGTACAAAATCCAATTCAAAGCTCTCTAGTTTAACTAGTTTCCAAAAAGAAAGCTTTCCTTTCCTTCCTTCTATCTGATTTGAGAACTTCACTCTACCAATCTAAAAAAGGCGCAAAAGAAAACAATTAATTTGATTTCATTAATTTAACTTGTTCTCAGAAAGAAAATGTTAAGATTCATTGACTGGGTTTAGTACCACATCGGGTAGGCTAACCTATACGCCAGCTTTTGGGATAGATTCTCCTATCACAAAATCTCCACCTTATTTGAGAACTTCATTTTAACAATCTAAAAATAGGCAAAAAAAAAAAACAACAACTCCTCAACCAAACAAAGACCAAGTTTTCCAAACTTGAAATCGCACAACCAACAAGTAACCATCAAATTCTCATTAAAAAAAAGAAGAAGAAACTCTACCAGGCTTGAAGAAAACGGAGAGTCCGAAATCCGTGGCCTTAAGCGGGGAGTTCTCCTTCTTACTCAAAAACAAGAAATTCTCGGGCTTGAGATCCCTATGCATAACCCCCATCGTGTGACAAATATGCACAACTCTCACGATCTCCCTACACAACGCGGCGGCAGCCCGCTCGGAGTAATGCCCCTTGGCGATGATCCGGTCGAAGAGCTCCCCGCCCTCGCAGAGCTCCATGACGAGATGGACGTGGTGGCGGTCCTCGTAAGCGCCTTTGAGCTCGACGATGTTGCGATGGCCGGTGAGGTGGTGCATGATCTGGACCTCCCTCCGGATGTCTTCGATGTCTTCGGCGGAGATGAGCTTGCGGGTGGCGATGGACTTGCAGGCGAGGGTGGACTTGGTCTGGCGGTGGGTGACGAGGTAGGTGACCCCGAACTGGCCGCGGCCGAGCTCGCGGCTGAAGGAGTAGAGGGAGCGGACGTCGGACATGGGGCGGTTGAGGATGCGGCCGAGGGTTGGGGTTGGGTTGGTGGAGGGGGTTGAGGTTGACGTTGAGGTTGAGGTGGTGGTGGTGGAGGAGGAGGGACGTCGGTCGCCATGGCGGTCACCGTGACGTTCGCCGGTGCGGGAGTGGAAGGTGATGCGGTTTCCCATTGACGGACGGAATAGTGGTGGTGTCGATCTGGAATGGGGGCTGGTAGTAGCCTAGCCTAGCCGGTGGGTGGGAGATTCTATTGGAGTTTTAAAGTTGTTTTTGAGTATTGTTTGTGGGAAAATGCTCAGCGGTTCCGTTATGGATTTTTTTGGGATTGTTCCCCACCCACGCACATGTCCATCCTATCAGAAATTTCTAATTGGAATCTTTTGCGTAAACTGTCTCCAACTTGTGTGAAATAATCTCCAACTTGTGTGAAATAATCTGTCTGTCACGTTCTCTCCTCGTTGTTTAATCATCACACGTCCCTTCCAAATTTTAATGCAACTTGACATGACTGCAATCTTCCTTAACATTCCATTTGATTTCTTCGTGTCTTCACCAAACAAGATATATCAATTATTTAGATATAAGTTGACAATATGTCTACATCTAATCAAACTTGTATCATTACTATTCCATGCATATATTGCCCTACACTTGTGCTTGCTGGACATGTCAAACATTTCTGGATATAAAATGTATAATATGTTTTTGAGATACATGTCCACATGCCTACATATAGATAATATGTTTGATAAACATTTTCCAAAATAGTATTTTTGTCGGGACATACATAGATAATATAAAATAGTTGGACAACACACAATTATTCTGTATCATCACTTATCAAGACATATGACATCTCACATTTTCCAAATATACGGGGATATAAAATAACATGTATTGGTGCGTCACTTGTGTTGTCTACATACCATTTACTTTTTCGATGAGTAACTGACTTTGTCTAGACATATATAGAAATTATCAAACACAATTGTCTTGTATCATCACTTATCCATACATAAATCACCCAAGCATTTTCAAAACAGTATGAGGTCTGAAAATATATATGTTGTCTACATTTATCATCTGGATATATATTAAGAAATTTATGAAATTGAGTTTTGGCAACAGATCGATCGATGTATGTCGTTTAGATTTGCTGAACATGTCAAATAATATCTGGATATTCAGTCATTCATATATATATATATATCTTATCATGTGTGGAAAAATAATACCATTTTCAACCCAAACAAGAAGTGCGTACTATGTTATTTTATTATTTTATACCTTTTTTATTATTTATAATGTGTAGTGGAGAAAATGTTTTTCATGATGACTTGACTACAGTTGGGTTGTGCTTTATGTTTATGGACGACTGATCTCGACCCATCGTTTCTAAGTTTGGATTTGAAATTTGACTTATAAGATAGTTATAAAACTTTTGCATTTTCAAAGTCAACTTTTCTTAAGTCTGTGCAAATCTGGCTTGAAGTTGATACAATTTTATTTTGTTGTTTCGTAAGGAATTACTTTATAATCACTTAACTTTCTGAAAGCATTATTAAAGATTTAATATCGTCCATAGTTTCAATTTAAGAGTGATTTTCTTTAATCTCAAGCAACTAGTCCAGGCTGATACCTAATAGAAATATCATTGCTATGTTGTGCTCCCATCAAAACACAACCGTGTACGGAATAATAATATCATTTTCAACTCAAACAAGACGTTTGTACCATGTTATTTTATTATTTTATACCTTGTTATTATTTATAATATGTAGTGAAGATATATTTTTTTGGATGACTTGACTATAGTTGGGTTGTGCTTTGTGTTTATAGACGTCCCGTCCAGACCCATAATTTCTACAGTTGGATTTGAAATTGGACTTATAAAGTTCTAAACACGAAATACTTTTACAACATTATAGATTATCTGAATAAGTTCCAACCTTTTTTATTTTTGTTTCTCCCACAAAATGTATCATGAGTAACTGTCTTTATTTGGACATATATAAGATGTATCAAACAGTTTGAAAAAAAATATTATTTAAGTTGATGAGAGGATGTCTACATTTAATACAAGGTGATGGTGGTAGATTGTTGGTATAACAGACGTCTGAAATGATATCTTTGAACCGTATAATTGGATAAAATTGGCTTTCTTTGCAACACACGAACTATATTACAACAACGTAATTATCGACTAACATTTTCTATTACGGCTATGGTTATGCGCTTAAGAGACGTAACAAAAAAGAATGAGTGACATCCAATTATATCTTGGCATTTGCTTCAATACTACGAGTCTACGACTTAAAATTTTCTAAGGCACTTCATATTAAATTTTAGAATGAAAATATTTCCGTTCTAGAGCAAAACTTTATCTTGATTACTTCATCAATCAGAGCTCTAGCAACCATTAGACGTACGTCTTTTGGATCTTATATGAAAAATTTTAAGTTTTTTGGCCGGCGTTGTTGAAAGATTTGATGATGGCTGCAAGTGGTTCTCACGTAAAACCGTTGACGCCGTGCAGGTGTGGTTGGTGTGGTTTCGTGGTAATTTTCCAGTTGATGGAGATGGAGATGGAGATGGAGTTTTAATTGGTCCGTACCGACAAGTCGGCTTCGGAACATGAAATTTAATTTCCAGTTCGAGACTAATCACGGGTTTGTCTCTGCAGTTCGCATCCAGTTGAGTTTGTGGGTGTGAATTAGGGTTAACCATGTTGCATTATTTAATAGGAAAATGTTTAGTGGACGCGCGCGTCCGGGACGCGCGCTGATGTGGCCAGTCCACTCAGCAGACGCTGCTTTGTTGGCGCGAAGGGATATGAAATGTTTTTGGTTTTTTTATTCCTCTATTTTCGTACCTTCATCATTTCCACAATCCTTCCATCCATCCCTCATTAATGCGACTCAAATCACTCTCTTCCTTCATCATTTTGGCGCTCGGCGCTCCTACACGGCACAGAAGACTTGTTATCAATCTCAAGATGCATCTTCCTTTTCCTTCCCTTCTCTTCTGTGGTCATTCCTCTGTACTCAAATGGAAATCGTTCCCGTGCCTTCCCTAGTGGAGCAGCCATCAAACGTTCCCCATGAGGGGATGTTTTTTCCCTCTTTCGAAGAAGCCAAAGCATTTTACGTGGCCTATGCCGATTATTGTGGTTTTGGCGTTAAGACAAGACAATCTCATTACGATCGTGGTGTTGTTATACGGGCCACGCTGACTTGCTCCAAGGAGGGCACCGCACCAACGGACCAAGGGCAAGGAAAATTGAAGCCTAAGTTATCCAGCAGAGTACAATGCACTGCTCCGATAAGGGTATCCGGAAACACAGCAATGTGTTACAACGTTAACTTTGTGGATCTTAACCATAACCATCCCATGCTTGACCCGGAGCAAATGCGATTTCTCAGGCAAAAACGAACCGTCCCTGAGGCCGTCGTAGCACGGATATCGGTTAATGATGAAGCTGGGATATCGGCTGCTAAGACCATGCAATCTCTTGTGGTCGAGGCTGGAGGTTATGACAAATTGACTTTCAACGAAAGGGATTTAAGGTTTGTGTTCTTTCTGTCTAACATAATTGAAGTTGAACATTTTGCGCCTGGTCTTACTGGTTCCTGTTTGCAGGAATGTTGTAAACCAAGTCAGAAATTTGAAGATGGGACCTGGTGATGCATAAGCTCTTCAGGACTATTTCATTAGGATGCAGAAGATTGATTCCATGTTTTTTTATGTAATAGATATGGATGACGAAGGAAGACTACGCAACGTTTTTTGGGCTGACAGTCGTTCTAGAGCTGCATATTCATACTTTGGAGACGCAATATGTTTCGACACAACCTACATTACCAACAAATACGACATGCCATTCGCCCCATTTGTAGGAGTCAATCACTATTTCGAATCAGTTTTGCTCGGTTGCGCTTTGCTGTCCTATGAGACTACTGAAAATTACATATGGTTGTTCCAAACCTGGTTGTCGTGCATGAACGGTAAGTTTTTTTTCCTTCTTCCCTCTTCATATCTTCCTCTTTTTTGTTTGTCTATTCGTAATAAAAAGTCTGTCTGTTCGGAATAAGAAGAGTGTATGTTCGGAATAAGAAGTCTGTCTGTTCGTATTAAGAAGTCTCTCTGTTCGGAATAAGTGTTGTGTTTGTTCGGAATAAGAAGTCGGATTGTTCGGATTAAGTGTTGTGTCTGTTCGGAATAAGAAGTTTGACTGTTCGGATTAAGTGTTGTGTCTGTTCGGAATAAGTGGTCTGACTGTTCGGATTAAGTGTTGTGTCTGTTCGGAATAAGTGGTCTGACTGTTCGGATTAAGTGTTGTGTCTGTTCGGAATAAGTTGTGAGTCTGTTCGGAATAAGTTGTGAGTCTGTTCGGAATAAGTGGTGGGTCTGTTCGGATTAAGTGTTGGGTCTGTTCTGATTAAGTGTTCGGTCTGTTCGGAATAAGTGGTGGTTCTGTTCGGATTAGGTGTTGTGTCTGTTCGGAATAAGAAGTCGGACTGTTCGGATTAGGTGTTGTGTCTGTTCGGAATAAGAAGTCGGACTGTTCGGATTAGGTGTTGTGTCTGTTCGGAATAAGAAGTCGGACTGTTCGGATTAAGTGTTGTGTCTGTTCGGAATAAGTGGTCTGACTGTTCGGATTAAGTGTTGTGTCTGTTCGGAATAAGAAGTCTGGCTGTTCGGAATAAGTAGTCTGTCTGTTCGGAATAAGAAGTCTGACTGTTCGGATTAAGTGTTGTGTCTGTTCGGAATAAGTGGCCTGACTGTTCGGATTAAGTGTTGTGTCTGTTCGGAATAAGAAGACTGTCTGTTTGGATTAAGAAGTCTGACTGTTCGGAATAATGTCTCACTCCTTTCGAATTGGGTCCCTTATGCAGATATACCCCCCCCAGCTATAATAACAGATCAATGTGGTGCCATTACTGCTGCTGTAAGGAATGTCTTCCCAGATTCAAGACACAGATTCTGTATATGGCACATAATGAACAAAGCTCCCGTGAAGTTGCCGACGCAGTATCGGGATCACATATTATTTGATCTGAAATTGATTGTATATGATTCCAAAACCCCAGCAGAATTTGATCGTAATTGGCAGGGTTTCCTTCTTGATTTTGACCTGCAGAACCACAGCTGGCTCAAATCCATTTATGCAATCCGAGAGTCGTGGATCCCTGCATTTGTTGGTGATTTTTTTTTCGCGGGAATGACATCTACTCAGAGGAGCGAGAGTATGAACGCCTTCTTCGACAAGTATCTTACTTCGAAGACCACCCTTAAGCAGTTTGTTCAACAATACGAACTTGCGCTCCGCCACAAGTACGAGAAGGAAGCTCAATCAGAATTTGATTGTCTTCATAAAAAACCCCAGTTGGTTTCAATTTATCCATTCGAGAGTCAGTTGAGCGAGTTGTATACCGTAGGGGTCTTCAAAAAAGTGCAGTTACAAATTGGGAAGATGATATACTGCGATATAACGGAGGAGTTCAATACGAATGAAACATTCCAGTACAAGGTATCTGAACGTGTTTTGGCTGGTGAGCAGCTACTGTCGAAACGTTTCCTAGTACAAAACACATCCATGAATTTTACATGTGATTGCAGAATGTTTCAGCACGTTGGGCTTCTATGCTGCCACGTTTTTGTTGTACTTGCACGCTTGAATCCTAATGCATTGCTTCCAGACTCTTACATCCTTAATCGATGGCGGAAGGATATTCGAAGGAGCTATCGAGATAAGACGTACCCAGACGATGGTGTAATGGCGAAGGATGCGCTACGTCGTCACGACGACATCATGGGTCGTGCCGTTTGGATCGCACAGGAAGCCTTCATCTCCCACAAAAGGTATATTGAGGCCGTGAAGTGTATTGAAATGCTTAAGGCACGTATGCACACTACACAAAACTTGGTTCGACCTGATGAACCTGAGTCTTCGGGTACATCGGTCCTTAATCCGGAAAAGGTCAGACGTATAGGAAGACCGCCGACTAGACGTCGAGTGTCTTTAGCTGAGAAGATAATTAAAAAGAGCCATAAAAAACACGCCCAACAAGAGAAGGGAAAGTGGAAGATGAAGGTTACTTCGCCGCTTCACGAAGTAGCACCAAAACCCGCGGATCCTGATTTCTCCGATTGGGACATGAGTTTGTATTACGAGGAATTTCCTCCTTAATTTACATTTTTTTGTTTTTTCTCGTTCTTGTAAAACCAAGAAACTTGTAATTGTTGATCTGTTTTGATCTGTAAATGGTTGTTATACAAGTTCAGTTCAGATTTACTTGTGTCTGATCGAAATAAGTTTTTCCTGTTCGGAATATGTTGTGGGTGTGTTGGGAATAAGTTGTGTGTGTTCGGATTAAGTGGTGTGTCTGTTCGGAATAAGTTGTGATTCTGTTCGGAATAAGTGGTGGTTCTGTTCCGATTAAGTTGTGAGTCTGTTCGGATTAAGTGTTTGGTCTGTTCTGATTAAGTGTTCGGTCTGTTCGGAATAAGTGGTGGTTCTGTTCGGATTAAGTTGTGAGTCTGTTCGGATTAAGTGTTCGGTCTGTTCGGAATAAGTGGTGGTTCTGTTCCGATTAAGTTGTGAGTCTGTTCGGATTAAGTGTTGGGTCTGTTCGGATTAAGAAGATTGTGTTCGGAATAAGTTGTGAGCCTGTTCGGATTAAATGTTGCGTTTGTTCGGATTAAGTTGTGAGTCTGTTCGGATTAAGTGTTGCGTCTGTTCGGATTAAGTGTTGGGTCTGTTCGGAATAAGTGGTGGGTCTGTTCGGAATAAGAAGACTGTGTTCGGAATAAGTTGTGAGCCTGTTCGGATTAAATGTTGCGTTTGTTCGTATTAAGTTGTGAGTCTGTTCGGATTAAGTGTTGCGTCTGTTCGGATTAAGTGTTGGGTCTGTTCGGAATAAGTGGTGGGTCTGTTCGGAATAAGAAGACTGTCTGTTCGGAATAAAGTTAGCTTAAGAATGACATTGGTAATGTTTGTATTTTTACATGTAAATAGTTTGTGAACTGAATATGTAAACATTTTGTACATGTAAACCAAAAAATAAACAAAACTAAAAATATCTTTGTCTGTTTAGACCTGCACACACGACCGACGATCCCTAAGTAACATGACCGCCAATTCACCCCTGATAGAGTGGATGGTATTGGGGTCCTTCTCCTTCGTAGGGTCAAGATTGAACATTAGGCACCTTATCCAGTATAAAACGAAGGCGCCGCAATCGTTGCTCCCCGGTGGTTGTTGTTGGCTCTCTTTCCTCAGGATTCTCAGGGACCAGTCGACCTTGAGTAGATCCCTCCAGTATACAGCCGCATCCGCTGCTGCACATTCATGTAGGCCTACAGTCTGCTCCGGATCATCACCTTCGCCTAGCTCCCTAGAGAGACTGTTGAATGCCAAAATCTCTTTGGACGGGCCATAGACAACCACCAGAGTCCAATGACCTGAAGACCAGCATGGTTGTGCGATCACGGTCTGTGTTGGAGACGCACCTACGATTTTAGGGAGGATAAAATCATCAACTTCTCTGCCTTGCCCTCCAAGAATTCGCCCCGACTCGAATGTGGATATGCATATAACTTTTTCTGGGTGGCGTCTTTCTTCGAGCACCGATAGCATAGCGTCGATAGTTTCATCGCTAATATCCATCCTAGGCGTTATAAGCTCCTTCAGGTCGGAGCGTTTTAAACTGCACATATCGCCTCTCCAGATGACCTCCCTATTGTCCTTGTTGGGTTCGGTCAAGTTCAGTAGCATTTTGACCTCATCAACTGACAACGTGCCCAATGCAGGCATGTCAACATCTGGCCTTTTTTTCTTCAGGCTCCTTTGAGCCGCTCTATCTTTTCTTTTTTGCTCTTCTTCCTTCTTATTCTTCTTGGCCAGATGTTCGCCTTCCTTCAGCTACTGCTCAACGGTGGCCGTCGAGCATTTTCTTTTCGCGACCCAGTTTGCTATCTGGGCCTTGCTTTCTTCTTCCTTCTCCTTCTTCTTCTTCTCTTCCCTCTTCTTCTCTTCCTCATTCTCCACTATTTTCCTCTTTTCTCCCATCTTCCTCTCCTCCTCCCTCCTCTTCTCTTCCTCCCTCTCTATTCTCTTCCTCTCTTCTTTCTTCTCCTCTTCTTCCTTCTTCCTTTCCTCCTCCCTTTTTCTCTCACATTCATCCTCCTCCCTCTTCCTCTTTTCTCGTTCCTCCTCCTCCTTCCTCTTCTTCTCCTCTTCTTCCTTTGTCCTTTCCTCCCTTTTTCTCTCACATTCCTCCTCCTCCCTCTTCCTCTTTTCTCGTTCCTCCTCCTCCTTCCTCTTCTTCTTTTCTCGTTCCTCCTCCTCCTTCCTCTTCTTCTCTTCTTCTTCCTCCTCCCTCCTCTTTTCTTCTTCCTCCTCCTTCCTCTTTTTTTCTTCTTCTTCTTCATCCTCCTTCCTCTTCCTATTCTCTTCTTCCTCCGCCTCCCTCTTCTTCCTATTCTCCTCCTCTTGCTCTCGCTCGTTCTCCCCACCAGGTTTTCCAGTTGTCCCTGTCCCTCGAAGATATATAATATCTTTCCTGAGCCTCCCACACTCTTCCTGGGAAATCCTCAGTTCTTCCCTGAGGTCGTGTACCTGTTCTGTGGCCTTCTTAAGGGCAGCTTCGGCCCTCAGCCATTTTGTCTTCACCTCACTCAGCTCCAATTCTTGGAGCAGCGGGTCGCATGGAATGCTGCAGTCTGCCAGTTGGAGCCTTGGCAAACTGACGGTTGAAGTTGAGCTCTTTCGAACAGGAGTTCCAACATGACCAATAAGTTGCAGCTCCCTTTCACTCATTGATGGAGCCCCCATCAGGTCGAACGTGCCGTCGTAAATCCGATGTAAGGTAATTCCACGTTCCTCCCATTTCCTCAGGGTTAATCGTTTCCCAAACAACTCCGTCCATCTTTTCATCCGTGGGAAAACTCCAGTTCTGGGCTCCCCCAATTTAAATTTCTCACAAAGCCACACCTTCAAATGGAAAGGAAAAAAATGAGAACTACTATACCAACGTACCTTCATATTCGAAAGACAACTGAATCCGAACATACATTAAACGTAAACCGAACAGACACCCAACTTAATCCGAACAGACAGACTTCTTATTCCGAACAGACACACGTCTTATTCCGAACAGACCCACCACTTAATCCGAACAGACCCACCCATTAATGCGAACAGACTCACAATGTATTTCGAACAGACTCACAATGTATTCCGAACTGACTCACAATGTATTCCGAACAGACCCAACACTTAATCCGAACAACCCCATCACATATTCCGAACAGCCCCACCACTTAATCCGAACAGACCCACAACGTATTCCGAACAGACTCACAACGTATTCCGAACAGACCCACCACTTAATCCGAACAGACGCACCACCTCACCCGAACAGACGCACCACTTAATCCGAACAGACGCACCACTTAATCCGAACAGACGCACCACTTAATCCGAACAGACACCCAACTTAATCCGAACAGACGCACCACTTAATCCGAACAAACGCACCACTTAATCCGAACAGACACCCAACTTAATCCGAACAGACGCAACACTTATTCCGAACAGACTCACCACTTAATCCGAACAGACCCACCACTTAATCCGAACAGACACCCAACTTAATCCGAACAGACGCACCACTTATTCCGAACAGACTCACCACTTAATCCGAACAGACCCACCACTTAACCCGAACAGACCCACCACTTAATCCGAACAGACCCACCACTTAACCCGAACAGACCCACCATTTAATCCGAACAGACCCACCACATAATCCGAACAGACTCACAACGTATTCCGAACAGACACACATCGTATTCCGAAAAGAACAAAAACAAAAAGAGAGGAAGAGAGAAAGTGTGAAGCAGGAACAAAAACTTACGTGTAGTATGACAACACAACCTTCGACGTTCCCCTGCCTCATTATGAAATTCCCTGCCTTTTTCCTCTCCTGCAGTTCTAAACTTGCTTTCTCGAGGCCTCCAACCAGGGTTTTGTGAACTGCACTTGCCCATGCGTAGCTGCTTAGGCGTTTGATGTTACTCAGAGGGTGCATGAACCATTCCTTCGGTCGCAGTGTTCCATCATAGAACAAAAAATTGTTGAAGATGAAAGAAATCAGGAGACGAACGTACTCCTCCGTCTCGCCCATGGTACTGTTTGCCATCAGATGAACTAAAAGTTGGGTGTTGTCAAGGTTCACCCCGTCTCGCTTCTGGACGCGCAATGGTTCCATCACCACGGCCTTCCCATGCGTACGTAACCCCAAAATTAGGGCGATGTCTTCCGGTGTAAGGGGAACTAACCCTGATCCTATTCTCAGCCCCACCTCCTCCGTATCGTAGTGCTCGACGAACCAACCGACTATTTCGTTGTCCGTCGTAATGTTAGGAAGGTTTAGGAAGTGACCGAATGGGGTGCTACGGAAAGCCTCCTTCTCCACCTTATTCATCCGGTCAAACTGCTTTCGGATGGCCTTCCAGGAGCATTGTGATTCCCGGAAGTAGTACGTGGTTCCCTAAAACCAATAATTTAATAAACGGAAGTTCATCAAAAAACATAACGACCCAGGGAAAGAAAAAATTAGAGACCCACCGGTTCTGGGACGTGTTCGATATCGACGGCCGGAGTTGAAGAATCCATTATCGTTTACAAGGTGCGCTTCACATGGAAAGAAAGTCGGGAAAGCTTCACAGGTGCGCTTCCTACGTTCACAGGTAAGAAAGAAAGCGAGAGTCTCCCTTTAGTTCTGGATATGTTATCTTCCTCGGTATCTGAACCGTCGTTCGTAGGGTGTCTACCGCTGTCTAATCTGGAAACGAACCGTCCTTCTTCGAAAACCGTCAAAAAAAATTTAAAACAATTTAAGGCGCGTTCGGAAGGAAAGCGTGACATGGCAATCCGAGTAGACGCTGACTCCTCCACTTTTTGAAGTCACGTAGGGCGCGTCACGGACGCCCGCGTCCGTGTATAAGGACTCTATTTAATATTATCTAATTGGGTTTATAAGGTTTGTTTTGCGAGTTGGGTTTTTTTAATGTCAATAAGTGGGTTATTCCTACTTTTATTTTTAATTTGTCGTCACTTTGATTAGTTAAACTTAAACTTTTTTTCTTAATCTTAAATCTTTAAATATTATATTTACTAAATAATAAATAAATATTTGACAGTTAGTGGAACTAGTTGAAAACTACCGCAACTCTTCCCAATTTAAATAAGTGGGTTGACGAGTGGCGGATTGGTGAGTTGTGAGATTTTGATCGCAACTTGCCCCGAGATACCCTAATCCGGTTGATACTTGGTCAAATAATAGAATATCATTACTTATGGGGTAAAAACTAGTTAAGTCGAGTTTCAACATTTGAGTTTTACTGTGTTTTCTATTAATAAACACACAAAAAATATTACCATAAAATATTGAGTAGAAACTCAAGGTCTCAAGCCAACTTTTTTATGGATCAAAGTAGCAGGAAATGTTTATTTTCGAACCTAACTTGAGTTAGTCAAACTTAACTCTAGTTGAGTTCTCAGTCCGAATCATATATTATTATATTGAGTGCCCCACCACATGTTAGTTATTACTAATTCTTTTGCAGCCAAAACAAGAGATTCAAGTGAGTTACTGAGTCCTAAAAAAATTAGATAAACATAATACAATTAACAAATAGTAAGATATAAGTCCAACCTTGAACAGCTCTACATCTCAACCGACGGCTTGCATATCGATCATAAACTATGAGCCGAAATTGTACAATTTCTACACTCCATTAACGTATCTTTCCAGGAAACATCCTTAGAACATAAACAAATTTAGCGGGTCAACTTTAAATATCGCAGCCTTTCGTTAGATATTTGTCAACAGTTATATATATGTTAACAGTTTAAGATCTGGTTGACTTCTATAACCTATCGCTGAGTTCGCATGGCATTTTTTTATAGTTTTTTAGTGTAAACATCCTTGTTCCAGTTCCGGTTTCAATGGGTGTTCAATTTTTATTTATTTTAAATATAGTATTTATTTTCTGTTTGTGGAAGTCTACCAGGACCTATTAAAATAGTGCAGACCGGCTTAAATTTGTTAGCTTGATCATGCGTTTTGCGAGTCTAAAATAACTAAGTTCTTATGATCATGTAAGATTAAAAAATAAATAACTGAACTCTTAAGTGGAAATATTTATCATCTTACAGGTCTAAAAAATGTCTCATGAATTTCGTATGATACAAATGATTATTTTCGAGTGCTCCCTTTATACGTGACACTTCGTGAGTCTAAAACATCATATGGAGGTCAATTTTGAAAAAAAATTAAAAAAATTAATTTTAAAAACAAAAAATTAAAAAAACAAAACAAATAAAAGACCGACCGGTCGATGCACGACGCAGGTCGGTCGTAGGAATGACCTCCCCACAGGTCATTTTTTATTCTATCACAAAAATACACAAAATATATTTATTTAATTTCTTTTATTTTACTAATTAGTTGTAATTATAGCTTAGATGAGATAATCTAAAAAGACATGTATTAAGAATCACAATTTTAATGTGCGAATCAACTTCTTCCGCGCACTCTTACTTAAAGTCGACCTTACGTATAATAATATTTAATTTAATTTATCATTTTTCTCCTGAATCGGTCTTGATCTACCTTTACCTCTTCACACCTTCCTTGTAACTCGAAACCCACCTAGCCGATGTCCCATATGTTTTTGTTTGATATGTTTAAATTTTTGTAATTGGTGTGTTAATTGTGTTAATTGATATGTTTATACATTCACCACAACATCTTCGTTTATACTACATTCATCTTTCACAATAGTTGTATTACTGTTCCTCAACACTCTATACCACAAAAACATCATAAGTTTTATAATTGTTCCGTAAAATCGACATTTTGGCTTCACTGGATTTTCCTGTCATTTTTAATTATAAATAATAACATTTTTATTTTATTCACATAGCTAAATAAGAGTTAACTGTTTTTTTCTTCTTTATGAACCAAGTCACTTTAAAAGTTAAATGGATTCTGATCGTTACACGTTGCAAACATGATGAGTTCTAAGTGCATCCACTACACTCCCCCCTCCTCCCAATTCACTCTTTCTTTCTGCCACTTAATGGAGTCATTTTATCCCTCTAACACCAAACTCTCTCCACGACGCTCCCTAACTTTTCGATACCTTATTTTTTATTCTTTCGCAATAATCTACAAATTATATAATAAATTATTTTAGGTGTTGGCATAACCGGACCTTTTTGAAATTTCGGTTCCCGTCCGGTCCGATCAACGGTCCAAAGTCATCCGGTCCGGTCCAATCTTCGGTCCGGACCCCGGAAAAAATTCCGGTCCGGACGGTCACCCCTAAATTATTTTTATAATTACTTAATCTAATTAAATAACAAATATTATAATTAAACCACAAAAAAATTATTGATAATTAATAGTTGATAACTACATATTGCAATAATTAAAACTTAAAAATATTAAAATACATATTACAAAAAAATTGTTAATTTGCATTCCATCCGTAGTGTTGTCATATATTCTCAATTAAATCGGATCTTAAAGTCAAATGTTTTTATGTATCACGAACTCAGTCTCTATTATCAGATATACGTTAATATCCACGATACAATCGATGAAGCACTGAAAATGTTCCTCATTCAAACTTTTGCTGATATTTTGAGGTAAATCATGGATAAATTCATTTATATCAGCCAAATAATTGTAAGAGTCGGGTTCATCCTCCACGATCATATTGGACATGATGATGCATGTAGTCATTATTTTGTTAAGCATTTGAGGATTTCATCAAGAGATGACATTTTCACTATCACGAATCTAGTTTGAAGCACTCCGAATTAAGGGTAAAACTTTGTGTCCGAAATCCGTCAATCTGATCGACTCCGTATTCGAAATCAAAAAAATTATCCGAGAAAAAAAATCCGCAACCGAATTTGTATTCGGATATAAACATCCGTAAAAAATGAAGCGAATATGGATATTGGTACATCTGATTCGAATAATATCCGGTTCGTATTTTATATGCATATATAAATAAAAATAAAAAATATATACAATATATATGAATTAAATTATGTTATTTATATTATATTTAATATTTTTTCATGTAGGCAGAAAATAAAGGCTGAAATTTATTCTTGTTTAGATCAATCAAAAAATATTTTTAAGTCTATTCGGATTTTTTAACGAATTCGGATATCCTAATTCGGAATGGATTTTAAACTTAATTCGGATGCGAATTTATTCGAATTCGGATCCGAATTCGACGGATACGAATTCAGATCCCTTTCTCATACATTCGGTCAGATTCGAATTCAAATTCGAGAAAAAAACGGATACGAATTCGGATACTGGCAGATCCGCTTCGTATCCGCTCCGTTTTCACCCCTACTCCGAATGCGTGTTCCACATACTTTCGTGCTGCTTCCTGAACTTCAGAAATAATCTATCTTTTAGGGTTTGAGGAAGAACAATTGATTGGATAAATACAACTCATTTCAGATAAATATCATTTGTAAGATAGTAACTCATATTATACCAAAAACCATTGACCACGTAAGTTACAGATGGAGTTCGACCTTCTAGTATATCATCGAAAGCTAATGATTTAATGTAGGCTAGTTATCATAATGTTGAAATATGTTGTATTTTCTACATTCTGTGTTTTATAATTTTAGTAAGTTTTGTACGTCGTAGTGTATTTTTACAATTAAGTGTTGTACTTCAAATTCTATCAAATAAATGTATTTTAATTTCCGTATCATTTACTGTATATTTACTAAAACAATTTTTTTTTTAAAAGGCTGGGACACGGGTCCCCAACCCCACCTGCATTACCGGCCCCGTTTAAGGGGGCAGAAATTGGGCACCCGATTAAATCCACCCCGTACTGGGTGGCCCTAACTTCTAACCAATAATATTGTCAGCAAACATATTGTGATTTCAAAGTCCGTTCCATACTACTACAAAAGAGTTTTTGGAGCACTAAGTACTTCTTCACCATCAGCCTTCAAACTCTCAGGTTAAAGAATTCAAAGTTAAATATCTGATTAGGAAGAAATTTTGTATTTTTCAGACTAAATCCCGACTCACAAAGCACCAATATTGGAAGAGAGAAAGGGATCCTATTACGTTTTGTTAATTTACATAGAAGAAAAAAAGTTTTAGGAAAAATTACATATTTTCACGTTCAAATTGTGAAATTTCTCAAGTCACAATTGTGTAGTGGAAGATGATGAACACCACCACACTATTTAGGTGGAAGATAACTCTAGGATAGGACGTGGTGTCCAAGAATAACATCGTTATCATATACAACGCATATATCAGTAGATATTGTTCTGCGATGAGAGAGGAAAAAAAATACTTATTTGGTGATAACTGCACCAGCAATTAAAGCAACCAATCATGGCCTCAAATAAAATTACAGAAGAATAAAACCATCCGGAAACTCATAATGAACAAAAGGACACCAAAGAAATCCATTAGAATCACATCAATATGTTCCTCCACTCCAACAATCAAAACAAAGTTACACACACAATATGGTCCTAAGTGGCCATAAGTAAAGACATCGACATGACACAGTACAAAACATTGAGACAACAGCAAAGCATGGACAAATACCAAAATAGAGTTCAGCTAATGCACATAATAGATAGACACCAAAAACAAGTTTTTAAAACCACGAGGGGCACAAAAGCGAGAGGACACATCCAAGTCAAGCCGGATAATACCGGGATGCAGATCAAACCCACTTGTGAGGCATCACTGAAGCTGCAGTATGGTCTGAAGGTTCACCTCCTGAAGGAGCATGTTCACTTGTCGCATTGTGCGATAGGAAAGACATCAGACTTCCACCATGCACCCTTCCTTCCTTTCGGTTGAAGCTGTTCCATCCGATGTAAGATTTCTCCAGATTCTTAAACCCTTGGACCATTTTGGCAGCAGCAGTTTCCCTGAGCCGGGCTGGCGCATGGAGAGGTGTAGCCGGTGTGACATTCAGCCCCAATGTGGCACCACCATGCACCTGAAGATCCTGTACCAGAGCACTGTGTAGGGTGCAGAACTCATTGCCACTCAAAGAGTAGCGGTGACAAGGTAGAGCCTCAATGCTAACACCGGAGGCCTCTTTCCCCCACGAGCATTTCTTCAAAACACTATGACCTTCATGGAAGTTAGTAACTCCCCCATAGTTAACACATAATGCTATCTGTCTGCTGTCAAAACCAGTGCACTCCAAGGCATCACATCTTTTCCCAACTCCATGGTTGACGCAGAATTCAGTCCCACCAAACACGCTCATTGAGCAGATGCCATCGCCACCAAACATGCACCTTTTCCCTCCACCATGGCTCTTGCAGAGAGGTGAGCATCCTTCAGCTCCTTTTCGGCATTCAGGAAAAGTGCACTTCCTACCACCACCATGCCTTTTGCACAATGTTGTGCTCCCCTGTGCACCATTTTTACATAAAGGACGTTGACACCGCCGGCCACCTCCATGTGATATGCATAGCCCAGTATGATCCTCGGCACTCTTATTGCAGTCTTTCTTCTGACACCTTTTGCCGCCACCGTGTCTGATGCAGTAACCTGTTTTTCCCCGGGAAGCATGGGAGCAACCTTCATGGCCACAACGTATACCTCCACCATGTCCTATGCAGTAATCTGTAGGGCCTTCAGCACTTTTAGTACACCCAAGAAATTCACACCGTCGTCCGCCACCATGTGCTTTGCAAAAGGTTGTCCGTCCTTCGGCACCCCTCCGGCACCCATCTCTTTTGCACCTCCTACCCCCACCATGTGCTATACACAGCCCAGATGCACCTCTGGCTCCAGTTTGACAACCAGAAACTTGACATGTCTTGGTGCTGCTGCCACGTCGATTCCGCATAAGAGTGGTACCTGGAGGAGAGCTCGAGTTTTTAGGTGGAGGCAATAAAGTGAGAGTGGATTGTTGGGCTAGAACTTGATCAGCAATGGTTGTGATTGCATGTCTAGGAGTAACATTATCAACTCTTTCTGCAGAACTGATGCATCTAAATACCGAATCTCCTGATTTCCAGCGAGATGATGTTGATCCATCATCTGTAGGTACCAAGCAATTAGCTGATACAGACGTCCTCAAGCTTTTGTTATCATAAGTCATGGAAGGGCACATACTAGTAATGACAGATGTGGATGTCCCTGAGAAGCTTAATTGCAAGTCGAAGAAGGGTGATGCTTTTGATGTTGCTTTTCCACCAATATTGTGCTTTTTAGAAACAGGATCACTATCACTGCCAAGATGAAGCTGAAAATTCAGCTCCACATTCATAGAAGTTCCTTCATCAGTTTCTTTCGCAGAAGAGTCAGAGAAAGCAGTGTTATAGCTTGTCTTGCTGCTATCAGATGAACCAGAGGAACGTTCTAAACCAAGGACCAGAGAAAAATCATCTTCAGACGATTCATTTCCATCAACAGCACCCCATTTCCTCTTGTTACTTTTAGTGCTACAAATGTAAGGGTGAGGGGCACTGGAAAGCCCAAGCGTTAATGATGTATTAGTCGAAGGAGTGAACTTGGATCCAACTGTACTCTGATTTCCAAAAGAGATGAAAGAGTATAGAGGGCCAGTAAAGCCCTGGTGTCGATATCTATTGTCCATGCCACAGCTGGAGGGGAACCTCTTATTCGGGCAAACTTAAGTCAAATTTGTCAACTGCACTTCTAAGAGCTGGAGGAACACTTTTAAGACACTTTATTTACAAAACATCAAACTGATCTGGTAGGACACCTAAAAGTTGGGGGGTTCATCGGGTAAATGAAAGAATAGAATAACTGAGTACGAGTCCCTTGAAGAACATGCTCCCCCGCTAACAAATCCAGATGTATCCTTCCGATCCATTTTCAGAAGCTTCTAACAAGCCTTACCTAAACCACAACAAACATTTGTAATCTGTAAGAGGTCATGCCTTCACAGCAAACTAATAACGTCAACAGAAGAAACTAAAACTCTTTTTCCTGGGAAAACAACTAAAACTAATTAGAAACTCCGTAACATTAACAATACATTAAAGAAAAGAACAGAGTGGTACAAAAACAATGTTGGAAAAAATAATTCTAATAAAAAATAAGTTCACGAGAATAATATAAAACTGAATTGCAGGTCATTACTTATTTGTCAGGCTCCTATCAACATCCTGCAAGATAACCTTCAGTAAAATAACAATGTTTCTGTGTGAACAAAATTATAAATAATAACTTTGTAAGTTGAATAAATTCTTTCAGACAAACGTTAAATTAGTATATTTTTTCCAGATAGTTCTAGATCCCCTTATGTGCGTCCACTCTAGAAAACAAGTATTTTTCTTAAAGTTAACAACAATTGCAAGTATTGGACCAATTATATGGTGACTGGTGGAAGAAACAAGTGGGGCAAGAGTCAAGCATATTAGCATTGCCTTTTTCACAACTCCTAAACAACTACGTTGCCAACAAAATAGTTGCTGATGAAAAAATAATTTTCATCATGTTGAGTCCACGATGGTGTAAAAATGCAAAGGTTGAACCATCACCACTCAAATATAAAAAATAGCAAACTAGTTCTTTATGACATTATTGGGATCAATATGAATAAACAGAAGATATCTAAGTAATGGAGCGACCTTAGTGATAAATCTGTTGAGTTTAACTATTTTCCCCAAATGTTATGTGCTTAACATATAGTGATGAAAATATTAATTTTTGATACAATAAACAGCAATAATAAAAATTAAAAAATGAACCAGGCTAATTGGCTATGAAAGGTACCATGTGAGCCTCAACGTCAAAATCAAATATCATGGGCAAGCACAAAGTCCCCAACGTACAAAAATCGTTAACAATTATTAAAACATCGTCAACATAACAGAGAACCTATGAAAAAGAATTACAAATTTAAATACCAAAATATGCTGGGTACCAACAAAAACCAACTCTGCAAAAGAGAGAAGAAAATAGTTCTTCAAAAGGGTATAAGCATATGAAACAAATAACAAGGTTGCCAATCTGAAAATTCCAAATTGTATCTGAATTAACAGAATAGCAGCAATAGAGCAAGGCTATCAATACTAGCATATTGAAAATCATAACATACAACACTAATTAGAAGAAAACCAAGCTGAAAAAATATTTACCTGATCAACAAGCACACAAAGCTACCAAGGCGCAAAGTGTTTCTGCACCCACTGGCAGCTTAAGCATCATGAATCATTTGAATTTTGGATAAACACCAAACTGTCAAAGAAACCGATTAGAAACCATAGCAACTCAATAACCTTAATTACTCCAACATGATCAATAACGTGTAACTAAACAACCAAACGGAACAAGGCAAACATAAAAAAAGAGTAAAAATTAACCCAGACAACATAGAAGACAAGGGGTGAAAAAATTAATAAAAAAATGGCAGATTAAATATCAAAGAACAAAAAACACCAAAGATAAATCACGATCTCCTCCGAAGAAAGGTGTTTATCAAATAGTAGCCAATTCAAGCCAACAAAAGGCTAAAACCACCTCAAAAGCCCGAAACTTTTGGAATGAAGAAAAAAAAAGATCATATGTACAAAAAAAAGAAGATAACTTCACCAATTTCAAGCTGATTCAAGCAACAAATCACATATCATCGTAAAACCCCCTCAAAAGCCCGAAACTTTTGAAATAACAAAGAGAATCACCATATAAACCAAAAAGGAGTTAACATTGCAAAACTGAAGCCGATTCAAGCAGAAGATCACATGGCAGCCTAAAAACACCTCGAAAGCCTAAAAATTTTGGGGGGAAAACAAAGAGAATAACCAATTTGAAGCTGATTCAAGCAACAAATCACACATCACCCGCCTAAAACCACCTCAAAACCTGAAACTTTTCTTTCAACGAAACCCCAAAAACCCAGCTTTTCCACAGAAAAAGGCGAGATTCCTTCCTCCAAACCCGACAGCGAGAATCCAAAAGGAACAAACTTTAGGCCTCGAAACGAAAAGAGACCACAAACCTCGAGGGGAATCGGGGAAAGGTGTGACGGGACGGAGACTTGGACTCCAACGGAGAAGATTCGAAGGCGAAGGTCGATCGAGTCTGGCCAAGTGTGATGGGAAGCAACAAATGGCGATATTATTGTAACGGGAGAGGAAAGGGGTGGGTGGGTGCGACAGCGTAGGTTAGCGCCCGGTGTGCGCTGACGTGCCATAACATGCGCGCTTTTATTTTATTTTATTTTATGTAGAATATTTTATTTTTATTTTTACATTGATGATTTTCCGCGGTATGGGATGTGAGTCATATGACTTGAAAATAGATATGTTTCAATATCATTTTCATCACGTCACACATCTTTAGGATTGGGTTATGCTATCATCAAGTTAATTTGACACGAACTAGATCATTTTCGAATCAAATATACAAGAATCAGATTCGTTAATCGACATAGTAAATCCATGAATTGAACCTTTTGTTTCCTTAGATTTTGGAATATGACATTTGATAAAACAAGATGAAATATAAATGATATTAGTATAGCTATACTTTCTGAAGAGCCTTGTTGCTTTGTTGGCAATGGGTCTAATTAAAGGCAAGATAAAACATACCAATTTGGCAATTTGTGAGCTGATAACTGTCTTAATACTAGTGATCACCGGTTGAATACTTGAACAAGTTGACTTGCCATTGCCAACAACATTTTGTGATCATATCTTTTAGTTATTCTAGTCTAGCCTTTAGTCCTTCGGTTTTACTTCACTAATTCATGGTTATTTAAGTACCATTTAAGTGTCCAATTTAAACTTTTTACATTTACTTGTTCAAATACTTCTCCAAGTTGTGCTATCTATATGTTTGTGCTAAAATAATTGATCTTCAATAGCGTAGTTTGAATTTATTAGTATCTTATTTTATGCTAAAAAAATGTTAGGTCGTCCCATGTTCCATTCTCATACAAAGTTTAAATTAACTATTTAGACATCGATGTCCATATTATTTATTTTCATTCATATATACTTTGAACAAGACAATTAGCTTTCCTTATGCAATTGGATGTTTTTTATGGATTCTTCAATTCACATTAGCTAATCATGAAAATTATAAAAATGAAACCTTTTTTTAGTATATGCAATAAAATAAATAAAGATGATGTAAATGTGACGCCAAGAGATGCAAGTTGTTGTGGTTTTTTATTTGTGAATAAATTTATCTGTAACGTTAAGACGTCTTGTGGACATTTCGCAAACAATGTTGACTTCCAAGTTTTGAACGAACATTTCATAAGTTTGTGGGACAAGTTTGGTAAATGTATCTTTAAAGTTTAAACTTTAGTCTTGGGATCAGATTTGAGCTTCATATAGAGAGATATTTACAGGATTTATATTGCAAACTAATGTTGGAGCATGTCGAGGGAGTTCCTGTTACACAAAGGGGGGAACTAAAAATCCTATTACTGATTTTGAATGCATTACCTCTAAACTTGTGACGGGTATTTTCAATTTTATCCCAAACACTCGTGTATCCTAATTGGTTCAAATTTCTAGTTCGGGTAAGGTGAGGGTTCGGGTCCCACCCTTGTAACCCGTGGATGATGAGGTGCTATTGGTTGTGTTAACCCTCACAAAAAATAAAGGTTTTTCTCATCCTTAATTATCCATGTTGCCATATAAAAATCACGCATGCCTCTTCTGAAATGTTTATCCACGGAGGCAAGGATCATGATTGATTCAACTACAGCCATAGATCACAGACCATGTAGCTTCCAAATCAATATTTCTCTTAACATTTATGCCAAATTATACCACACCAACCCATAGTAATCGCTGAACACTTTCGAAGACACAAGAATATGATGAAAAGCTCGGTCTGAAAATCTTGTGCTTAAGAGGAAATCAGAAAGAAAAGAACATGGTAGCGGTCTTGCCAGATAACGAAGCCTATATCTATTGACGATACATCAATAACAATAATATTCTTATCATGGTCGAGACAATTAGCAGGATCGAAATGAATTGCAGATACCAGAGACTTATACCTTCAGTCGGGATTCTATGAGCAACTGTTATGACTGTGGAATCCACAAACTCAGCTCTTATAGTATTCTGGATATTGCATCGTCAATGGAAGCTGCGGCTTCATCAGGTACTACTACTTAGCTTCTCTTTAACAATGAGCGACATAAGCAAAACAACTGCCTTTGTCCAATGCTCCAGTTCGATCTGTCCTATACGACTGTACTGTTATCCTTGTTAGTCATCAGTGAAATAAAAGAAGATGAGATCAATCAGAAACTTTCAAAATTAATATACCTTGTGAATCCAGTCCCTAATGTCAACATCAACACAAAGTATAAAAATAAAGGTTCAGAAGCTGAGGGAATAGAGTATTACTGAATTCAGTTCCTAATGTTATTTTCATTAAAATGGGCAACAACACGAGTTGAGATTGATTACCTTCCACATTTCTTCATTTGTATATTGTCCTAATGGATCCAAATTGTATCTGATGGTTCCACTAAAAAGTGTCGGATATCAAATCATGAAGCCCAATGGTTGCAATGTCAACGTTGTCAACCAGGATCTTCCCACCTGCTGGTTCTACAAATCTAAACAATGCACCAATCAGAGTGGTTTTATCGCTCCCAGTCCAACCAACCAACTATTCCGATTTTGAGGCCTCCTTCGAAAGTGCAACTAAGTCCCTTTAGCACGAGCAGACAGTTCTGTACCTGATCTGTATTGCAGTCAATTTTATCAGCGTTTGATTTTTGAAATCATCATCAATAATAGCTATTGTTGAGAATCGAGAATAGTTCCACAGTGAACATTTCATTAAGTGCATACTTACATTTTATTTGCATGTTTGTGGTTTTACTTAGATTTCGAGGCGTGTACCTGTAAATCCTGGATCTCCACTCTTCCTCAAGTAGGCCAATTAGGTGTCTATGTGTTACAAGATTAAAGAAAATAAGTCAGGACATTGAAAATCAAACATCATTAGATTACCACATGAAAAATGATACCAACCAGAGCCAAAATTTCCGTTTGGAAGAAGAGTCATCGCAAATGTTGTCAAGGAGAGGATAGTCTGCATTCATAACCTCCAAGCATAGCATTAACCACTCAATTGCTGCAAAAAGAATTCACTAATTTAATCCAAATTGGAATATTTTTGTGCAAGGCACAAGTTTGACACTACTTCAACATGATAGTAAAATGGTCTGGATTCTAGTTGGGTTCAACCCCCCCAAAACAACACTAACATGGCATCATAATCAATATATGATACTATTATCAATCTTGTGTAGAATCGATGATTTTATCCACAGGCAAGACTTCATAAATGAACAAGTTAAAGTAAATTTATCTATTAATAAATGAACTACAATGAGAAGTTAAGAAGTATTACCTTGTATGGATAATTACAGGCATGCTCCTGATTTGTTGGTCCAACAAAGTGAGGACCCAGAATAATTTGTTCCAGTGGGGATGACTTGCCATGTTGCCTGAAACAAAGGAATGCACTCCTTGCTCCAACTCCACCCAACTACAACCAACCGTCTTCTTCACACCATTCTTCCACATCAACCTCCTCATTCCTTCCACGTCGCTCCATCGCCCCCTCTCCGCCAACATGTTGGAAACTAGAACGTAGTACCCTGAATTAAGATTGGAAACCATTATGGCTTCTCCTGCGTGCATCCCAATCTCCACGTTCGAGTGGATCTTACATGCTCCGAGCAATGATCCCAACATTTCCATTGACAATTCATTGCTTGGGATCATCTTCAACAAGTTGAGTGCTTCGTCTAGCCTTCCCGATCGCCCCAGCATGTCGACCACGCATGCAAAATGCACCTGTCTCGGGCTCACATTGAAGTCTGTTGTCATGCTTTGGAAAATCCGAATCCCCTCCTCCACCAATCCTGCATGGCTGCAGGCTGATAAAACTGCAATGAAACTGACATCATCTGGTTCCTCAAGTCTTTGGAACACATTGATGGCCCTCTTTGCTAATCCATGGATGGCGTATCCTCCGATCAATGTGTTCCATGTGACCAAGTTCTTGTCATCCACCAGATCGAACACCCTGCTCGAGGCATCTAAACATCCACATTTGGCATACATGCTTATCAGAGCGCTGCCAACAAAGGTGTGGTTGTCGAACGACCTCCTAACTGCCCACGAATGCACTTCTTTTCCAAGCTTGAATGCAGCCACACCTCCACATGCCGAGAGAACACTTGTAATTGTGATGGGATTGGGCTTGACTCGTGCTTTGGTCATTGCCCTGAAGGTAGCAAGTGCTTCATTGTAGTGTTCGCTCTGAGCGTAGCCGGCAACCATGGAGCTCCACGATATGACATCCTTACAACTTATATGGGTGAAAATCCGATTGGAAGATAGAACGGAACCACACTTGGAGTAGACAGAAACAAGAGCATTTCTGATCCTTACATCGGAAGAGCATGATTCCAAGGCGTGCCTGCAGGAGTAAGCATGGATCTCTTTGCACCCGAGAAGCCACTGCAGTCCCGCAACAGCCGGTAGAAAGCTTGCCACAGTGACAACGTCAAGCCTCAATCGCGTCCCCACCAGCTCCCTAAACAACTCCAACGCTTTGGCGTGTCGATCAGCAGCAGCTAAGGACGAAATGATGCCAGTGTAGCTCACAACATCCGGAGACGATCCGCCAGTTGACGATCCCGCCTCCTTCTGCATTCGGCGGAGAAGAGAGATACTCTCATGGAAATGGCCGGAGAGGGCATATGCGGAGATGAGAGCATTCCAGGAGACCTTGTCGATCGAGGTGTTGTCCTCATCGAAAAGGAGCTGCGCAGGTGTCAAGCAGGAGCACCTGCCATAGGCAGATATAAGGGCATTCCGAAGCACGGAGGGGAAACTGCACTTTTCGGTGGTGGTGACAGCGTAGCAATGAACTTGTCTGACGGTTTCGGAAGACGAAGAAGAGGACAAGAGAGTAACGAGCGTGACGTAATCGGGGGCAGTGGACCGGGCCATGCGTCTGAGGAGGACCTGGGAAGACCGCAATGAGTGGACAGCGGAGAGGAGGGAGTTCCATGAGACGAGATCCGGACGGGGAATTTTGTCGAACACCCGGAGGGCGTGGCGGAGGCGGCCGCACTTGGCATATACGGACACGAGGGCATTCGAGGCAACTAAGTGGGAGTAGAGGATGCCGCACCTCAGGGCCAGCGCGTGCAGGCGCCGTCCCAAATCCCCCTTTCCTCCGCCCTCTTTGAGAGCCCTTGCGAAGCTGTGACCATCCCGGATGATAACAGCCAACTGCATTCCCGTTATTAGTTAGTTACCTGCAAAAACCTGCCTCCGGATCTCGCTCACTAGAACATCCCCCATCAAAGCTCAGCCCCGTCTCCTTTCCCCGAGAACTTCGATCACCAACTCCACAACTCTGGTCACCACCTCAACTTCTCCTTTACCTGCGGACTCGATCGATGACGTGAAGAAGGACAGGGAGAGTGGCGGTGGAAAGAGTTGGAACTCGGAAAGAAGTTCGAGTGGTTACAGTTTGGAAATAAGTGATTACAAGTGAAAAGAGTTTGTTTAGTATTTTATTAAATTATTAGTGAAAAGAGTAACGTGGATTTTATAAATTTTATAATTAAAAATTAATGAATTTTTAATTATAAAATTGACATTGTCAAAAAATAATGACACCTACGCACTAAGTTTAATTTTTCTGGTAGCACGGAAGAAAATAGGCAAAGAACGATGACATTTTTGTAACATCGAAACTTTAATCTCTCACAACAAAAACCTTAGGGTTAATATTTAGATTTGGAGTTATAAATATTAAGGAATGGTTGGGGTTTTGAGAAGAATGATTCAATTTTCACTATTAAGGTGAACATTTGAGATGAAATTTACAAGTGAGGGGCAGAAAATTTAGTCTCTATTAATCAGATGAGACGTAGACGTAGACAAAAAGGTTATATAATGCCATGTACATAAATAGAGATGTTTCGTGATAACGTCAAAATAAATATGAATACAATGATATCACAAAGACAGCAAAGATCGAACCATGAACGTTGAAGATCTCGTCAAAGTGAAGTGCAGAATCTAAGAGTCAGAAGGTCAATTTGAAGAATAACTACTTGCATTGAGAGCATGAGACCAGTACTCTTTAACAAGCTTCGCTAACAGCGATCCGTCAGTCTGCATCAATTTTTCTGGCTTATCAAACTCAACTAACTTCCCTGCAAATGAAATAGAACCACCCAGAAAGCTAATAAATTCAGGATGTAGGGTTATGTACGATATGTTACTTTCTGAAGAGCAAGTTGTTCGAAAACAAAGAGATTGTAGGAAAAGAAATTAATGGAGATTCTGTGAGCCACAGTAATGACAGTGGAATCCGCAAATTCAGCTCTTACTGTTTTCTGAATAATCAAGTCTGTGGCATTATCAATTGAAGCTGTGGCCTCATCAAGAACTAGCACTCGACTTCTCTTTAGCAATGCACGGCACAAGCAGAACAGTTGTCATTGTCCGATACTCCAGTTCGAACCATCCTCCATAACTGCATGTCTTTTTTTCAGTAGAGGGTAGAAAATACGACATTTAATCGCAAATGTAAAATTACAGACCAGGTGAATAGAGGCCCTTCTCGTTCTTGTTTTGTACAGCTTCGAGCAGTTGACATTTTCTGAGAACCTTTTCAATAACACAACAAAGAGAAAAACGAGGTTGCATCATCAGGACATTAAAAAAAAGATACTATTTCTGTTAAAAGGATTCAAACTTCACAGTGGAGATCTCGAAACCACATCTGCCATATTAGCGAAACCAGTCACTCTACATTGTCATGTTTAGTTTAGAAGAGAACATCATAATGTCAAATTTGGACGATCAATTACCTTCCATATATGTTATGTCCCTAACCGAGATTAGGAAGTTAATGGAGATTAGGAGGTGTTTTGCATGGGGAAGACGCGAGCTACAGTGGTCTGGTGATGGGTGAGAGGTGTAGAGTTGCGGGTTACTGTGGAGAAGAGATGGGTTGGGGGTTTAAATCGCGTTTTCTTCTCTCTCTCTCTCATTCTCTCCATTTCACTCATCTTCTCCTTCTTCCAGCTGAGGCGCCGATCGGAGGAGACGAGGACGACGCGCGGGCAGAGGTCGGACGTCCAGAGGAGGCGCGGCGCGTGCTCGAGGTCTACCGGAGGCGACGTGCGTGAGCGAGCTCCGGCGTTTCGTCGTCGTTGGTTGAGGTATGTCAACTTATTAGTGTGGTTTGTTGCTCACCCAAGCGTGGGGGAGGCGTTGGTCGGGCCGGGAGAGGTTGGGGACCTCTCCGGCGACGCGTTCTTCGTAAAGCCTCGGCTGGCGCGAGGTTGAAGACGACCAACGGTCGACCGGATCCTTCGGGCGGTCGCCGTTTTAGCACTGTTTGCCCGACTTTAACCTTCACCGGTCGAACGGTGCCTTGGGGCGGTCGACCGGTAGTGCATTATTGCTGGTGAGTTGGGATTTTCTACCTGTTATCGGTCGACCGGTCCGTGTTGTGTTCGACCGGAACTTAAGTGTACCTGTTAGTTTTGCATGATTGTTCGACCGATTTATATTGCGTTCGACCGATTGCATGTTTGTTCGACCGGTAGTATGTTTACGTTCGACCGTTTGATGACGTAGAATACTAGGTTGACCCTGTCTGTTTTCGGTCGACCGAGACCCCTGAGTCGGTCGACCGATAGAGTGGAATTTAATGTTGACCAGACTCCGGATTTTGACCTCGTTCGGTCGACCGGTTTTAGACCCTTGTTCGACCGTTGGGGGGTTCTGTTTTGAGCGCAGCGGTAGACCGTTTTAGGAGTACGGTCGACCGATTCCTTCCTGGAACCGGTCGACCGAATCACCTCTTCCGGTCGACCGTTTGGGCCCAGGACAGAATTCCTGGTTCCCCTTTTGAACGCCAACTTTGTCCACGGAAACCCGTGTCCTCGCCTTGTGCGTGAGCCGGGAGGTGACGGTGGGCGCGTGATGCGTGCCTGCCCAGGGACCGCCGTTGGGAAGAGTGTGGGTGTTCGGGACGCGTCACCTCCATGTATGGACCGTGACTTTTGAGATGATTGTTGGCACTTTGTAGTATAGCAGGCCTGAGGGATCGCGGATCCCAGTGTTGATGTTGTGCGGGCACGCAACTGGCGTTGGGTGAGGTGACTACCGGCCCTTGGGGCTACGGAGGTCGCTGCCCTGCTTTTATAGCGGCGCGGTTGGTGTTCGCGGCTCGAGGAGCCCGATGACCTGGCAGACTTCGGTCTGGATCTGTCCGATGCTGTGCCAGACTGTTGTGATGGACCACCGATGCTGTGACGGTGATGCCGCCGAGGTTGTGCCGGCGATGATGATTGTTGGGCCGAGGCTGTGCCGGCTATGTTGTTTTCCTCGGCTGGGCACCTACCGAGATGATGTTGTTATACCTTCCGGGCGACGGCCCCGTTGGTCCCTGTGGCCCCGACCACTGAGATTTACAGATCTGTTTCTATCGGCGCGTAGACGTGACAGAGGCTCCCTGCCGAACCCTTGAGTAGTGTAGCTGCGTGTGGGGGGTGCGATGTCGCGGGCTACTAGACTGCATGTGCCTGCAGTAGGTCTCTTCGGGAGACCCGATGATTGATTGTCGGACTGATGTCCTGTTTTACCCTTCGGGGGAACTGTTTTCCATTTCTGTTGATGTCATGACATGCTACTAGTATGATAGGTTCATTATGTGATGCATGCATATAGGTGAGTTGGCATACGGGGTTTCCTTCTGGAAACTCAGGCATTGTTGTTGCATCTTTTTCAGGACCGCAGTAGGTCCGGGTGGGTGGTGACCGAGGACGGAGCGCTTTGGAGTCGGATCCTCTTCGGCAGTTGCTAGACCGTACGACTACTTGTATTCTATTCCATTATATCTGTATTGTAGTCGTATTTCTTTTGGAAAACTCCTTGTATTTTGGGTGCACCCGGATTTATATATTTATATCTTAGTGACGTTCCCGCGTGAGTTGTCTGTTATGTTGGTTATTTTGAAATTTTAAATCTTCCGCTGTTTCGGGACGTTACAACTTGGTATCAGAGCGGTCGATTCCTGTGTCTTCGTCTAAAGAACCACCCTTAGGAGTAGTGCTAGAGGCATGCATTAATTTCGTAGCTCATGCATGCATTGTTGCTTATCTGTTGATTGTTGTGGTGACAGATGGCACCTAGGCGCGTGAGGAGTTCTCCACGCGATCGTGATCCCAGTGACGACACTTCGGGTGCTCAGTGGGACAGGTTGGGCGAGTTTCTGGAGCGTCAGGCAGCTCAGAGCGCCCAGGGCGGAGTGGGGGCTGAGCACGATCGGTTCATGCGTCAGCACCCGCCGACTTTCGATGGCAGGAGGCCCCCAGAGGTTGCAGAGGATTGGGTCTTCAGGATGGAGAAGATCTTCCGCGCTATTGGAGTAGCACCTGGGAGGATGGTGGAGCTGGCCACCTATGTGTTTGATGGCGAGGCCGCCAACTGGTGGAGGTCCACGTCCACAGTATTGTTTGATGACCGTGCAGATGTCAGCTGGGAGGAGTTCTTGGAGGTGTTTCATGAGCAGTACTTTCCCCAGCATGTCAGGGATCAGAAGAGGGAGGAGTTCATGTCGCTGGAGCAGAAGGACATGACACTGACGAGCTACATCAGCAGGTTCAACGCTTTGGAGCGTTACTGCCCTGAGATTTGTGTGACCCCAGAGCAGCGGGCGAGGAAGTTCGTGAAGGGACTGAGGCAGCCGCTTCGATCTCGTGTGATCAACAGCATGCCGCGGACCCTTGCAGATGCGGTGAAGCATGCTACGATCATCGAGCATGACCAGAGGGAGTGTATTCAGGAGGCGCGGAAGGCGCCAGTGAGCACCGGCAGCAGAGTAGCTGGTCGTGGGGCAGGGAACTCGGGCAAGAGGCCCAGGTTCGATGGTGGAGGAGCACGTTAGTCAGGAGCGTGCACTTACTGCGGGAGGTTCCATCCGGGGCAGGAGTGTCCCCGTCGGACTGGAGCGTGCATGGGTTGTGGTCAGATGGGGCATTTTGTCCGTGATTGTCCTCAGAGGCAGGGTGAGCCGAGCAGGAGGCCGGGACCACCAGCAGTAGGCAGAGGCGGAGGCAGCCGATCAGTTGTTGCACCGGGCCAGAGCAGGAGGACCGGGCGAGTCTTCACTATCCAGGCTGAGGAGGCGAGGGACTCCAACACCGTCGTGGAAGGTACGCTTTCAGTTTCGGGTTCAGTAGCGCGTGTGTTGTTTGATTGCGGCGCCACTCACTCCTTCATTTCGGAGAAGTTTGCTGGCGAGTTGGGTCGGACCCCTGTGCTGCTGACTGATGTTTTGGAGGTCAGCACGCCCATGGGTGAGGTGGGCACTGTGGGGAGCTTTTTCCCCGGCACCACAGTTGCTTCGGGAGACCACGATTTTCCGGCAGATCTGGTCTTGTTACCGATGGAGGACTTCGACGTCATACTGGGGATGGACTGGCTGTCACAGTACGACGTGCGAGTCTTTTGCCGCGAGAAGAAGATCCTGATTCCGATGGAGGGCGAGCCAGATGTTTTGATCAGAGGTACGAGGAGAAGAGACGGTCGTCTGATTGTGTCTGCAGTTAAGGCACGGAGGTTGGTACAGCAGGGATGCAGCGCGTTTGTGGCCACGCTGGTAGTTCCTGATTCTGAGAGGAGGAGGCTGGAGGATCTAGAGATTGTGCAGGAGTTCCCGGATGTATTTCCAGCAGAGATTCCAGCATTACCGCCGCACCGAGAGATTGAGTTCGGCATCGAGCTGGTAGCGGGTACGACACCTCAGTCGAAGGCTCCGTATCGTATGGCACCTGCTGAGTTGGCAGAGCTGAAGAAGCAGTTGCAGGAGTTGATGGAGTCCGGGTTCATCAGACCGAGTGTTTCTCCATGGGGAGCGCCTGTGCTCTTCGTAAAGAAGAAGGACGGATCGTTGCGGATGTGTATCGACTACAGGATGCTGAATAAGGTTACCGTTCGGAACCGGTACCCTTTGCCCAGGATTGATGATTTGTTTGATCAGTTGCAGACGGCGAGAGTTTTCTCGAAGATCGATCTGCGTTCGGGTTATCACCAGTTGCGGATCAGGGAGGCGGATGTTCAGAAGACAGCCTTCAGGACGCGGTACGGCCACTACGAGTTCTTGGTGATGCCATTTGGACTGACGAATGCACCTGCAGCATTCATGGATCTGATGAATAGGACCTTCCAGCCGTACCTCGACAGTTTTGTCGTGGTATTCGTAGACGACATTTTGATATACTCGCCTGACAGGGAGCAGCATCGAGAGCACCTGAGGATTGTGCTTGGCATCTTGAGGGATCAGCAGCTTTATGCCAAGTACACGAAGTGTGAGTTTTGGTTGGACCAGGTGGCTTTTCTGGGGCATATTGTGTCAGCAGATGGGATTTCAGTGGATCCGGCGAAGGTCGAGGCAGTGACTCAGTGGAGAGCCCCGACGAGCGTGACGGAGATCAGGAGTTTCGTAGGTCTGGCAGGGTATTACAGGCGGTTTATCCAGGATTTCTCCAGACTTGCATCGCCGCTGACAGCGTTGACGCAGAAGGGCGTCAAGTTCGTTTGGTCCCAGAAGTGCGAGGACAGCTTTCAGGAGCTGAAGAGGCGATTGACGACAGCACCTATTCTGACGCTACCGAGTGGCAGTGGAGGCTACGTGATTTACAGCGATGCATCAGGGATAGGCCTGGGTTGTGTTCTGATGCAGCATGGGAAGGTGGTCGCGTACGCTTCGAGGCAGCTGAAGGTGCACGAGAAGAACTACCCGACTCATGATCTGGAGTTGGCGGCGGTAGTTCACGCGTTGAAGACCTGGCGGCACTATCTGTATGGCGAGCAGTTCGAGGTCTTCACCGATCATCAGAGTCTGAAGTACTTGTTCTCGCAGAAGGAGCTGAATATGAGGCAACGCAGATGGCTCGAGTTCATTAAGGACTACGACTTCACCATTTCCTATCATCCGGGGAAGGCGAATTCGGTTGCAGATGCGCTGAGCCGGAAGGTGGAGGTCTCTGTTGCGAGTCTGTGCATTCAGGAGTGGAGGCTACTCGAGGCTCTGTCAGAGTGGAGACCGTTCACAGAGGGTTCAGAGGGAGCAGTGATTGCTGGGCTTCGGGTGGAGCCGCAGACGGTCTCACGGTTGGTTCAGGCTCAGCAGGGGGATGAGGAGCTAGCTGGTCTGCTACAGTTGGCTTCCAGAGAGGGGTCAGATTTCAGTATAGGGGTTGATGGTGGTTTGAGGTTCAGGAGTCGAATCTGGGTGCCGAAGAGCGATGGGCTGAGAGATGACATCATGGAGGAGGCACACAGAGCTAGATACACCATTCACCCGGGGAGCACGAAGATGTATAAGGACCTGCAGCGGAACTTCTGGTGGAAGGGCATGAAGAGGGATATTGCAGAGTTTGTGGAGCGATACTTAGTCTGCCAGCAGGTGAAGATTGAGCATCAGAGGCCGGCAGGACCGATGCAGAGTATTGAGCTTCCTGAGTGGAAGTGGGAGCACGTGACGATGGATTTTGTCACAGGATTGCCGAAGACGAGGAGATTCCACGACGCGATTTGGGTGATAGTCGATCGACTGACCAAGTCGGCGCATTTCTTAGCGATCAGGACCACGTTGCCGTTGGAGGGACTAGCTAAGTTGTACGTGGAGGAGATAGTCAGGTTGCATGGAGTGCCGGTGAGCATCATCTCAGATCGAGATCCTCGTTTCACTTCCAGATTTTAGGGGAGTCTGCAGCAGGCTTTGGGGACGCGTCTGAGGTTCAGTACAGCGTTCCATCCGCAGACAGATGGTCAGTCAGAGAGGACGATTCAGACCCTGGAGGATATGCTGAGAGCATGCACACTGGATTGGGCAGGGCACTGGGATGAGCACCTGCCGCTGATAGAGTTCGCCTACAACAACAGCTACCACTCGAGTATTGGGATGGCACCGTACGAGGCATTGTACGGGAGGCCTTGCAGATCACCGGTATGCTGGAGTGATGTGGGCGAGAGGCAGTTAGTTGGGCCAGAGATCGTGCAGATGTATGCAGAGAAGGTGGATGTGATCAGGAGGAGACTGGCCACAGCGCAGAGCAGGCAGAAGAGTTATGCAGATCGACGCAGACGAGCGCTGAGTTTCGAGGTGGGCGACCATGTGTTTCTGAAGATTTCCCCTGCCCGAGGTGTGATGAGGTTTGGGAAGAAGGGGAAGCTGAGTCCGAGGTATGTTGGGCCGTTCGAGATCTTGGACCGAGTTGGAGAGGTTGCCTACCGGATTGCGTTGCCACCGCAGTTTTCAGGTCTGCATAATGTCTTCCATGTGTCGATGCTGAGGAAGTATGTGGCAGATCCGTCGCACGTCATCGAGATAGCACTGCCAGAGATTCAGCAGGACTTGTCACTCGAGGAGAGACCAGTTGAGATTGTCGATCGCATGGATCATCAGCTCAGGAGGAGGACCATTCCGATGGTGAAGGTCAGGTGGCAGCATCACAGTGAGCGCGAGGCCACGTGGGAGATCGAGGAGGATGTCAGAAGGCAGTATCCAGAGCTTTTCAGTGAGTAGTTGCTTTGATTTCGGGGCGAAATCCTTTTAAGTTGGGTGGATTGTTATGTCCCTAACCGAGATTAGGAAGTTAATGGAGATTAGGAGGTGTTTTGCATGGGGAAGAGGCGAGCTACAGTGGTCTGGTGATGGGTGAGAGGTGTAGAGTTGCGGGTTACTGTGGAGAAGAGATGGGTTGGGGGTTTAAATCGCGTTTTCTTCTCTCTCTCTCTCATTCTCTCCATTTCACTCATCTTCTCCTTCTTCCAGCTGAGGCGCCGATCGGAGGAGACGAGGACGACGCGCGGGCAGAGGTCGGACGTCCAGAGGAGGCGCGGCGCGTGCTCGAGGTCTACCGGAGGCGACGTGCGTGAGCGAGCTCCGGCGTTTCGTCGTCGTTGGTTGAGGTATGTCAACTTATTAGTGTGGTTTGTTGCTCACCCAAGCGTGGGGGAGGCGTTGGTCGGGCCGGGAGAGGTTGGGGACCTCTCCGGCGACGCGTTCTTCGTAAAGCCTCGGCTGGCGCGAGGTTGAAGACGACCAACGGTCGACCGGATCCTTCGGGCGGTCGCCGTTTTAGCACTGTTTGCCCGACTTTAACCTTCACCGGTCGAACGGTGCCTTGGGGCGGTCGACCGGTAGTGCATTATTGCTGGTGAGTTGGGATTTTCTACCTGTTATCGGTCGACCGGTCCGTGTTGTGTTCGACCGGAACTTAAGTGTACCTGTTAGTTTTGCATGATTGTTCGACCGATTTATATTGCGTTCGACCGATTGCATGTTTGTTCGACCGGTAGTATGTTTACGTTCGACCGTTTGATGACGTAGAATACTAGGTTGACCCTGTCTGTTTTCGGTCGACCGAGACCCCTGAGTCGGTCGACCGATAGAGTGGAATTTAATGTTGACCAGACTCCGGATTTTGACCTCGTTCGGTCGACCGGTTTTAGACCCTTGTTCGACCGTTGGGGGGTTCTGTTTTGAGCGCAGCGGTAGACCGTTTTAGGAGTACGGTCGACCGATTCCTTCCTGGAACCGGTCGACCGAATCACCTCTTCCGGTCGACCGTTTGGGCCCAGGACAGAATTCCTGGTTCCCCTTTTGAACGCCAACTTTGTCCACGGAAACCCGTGTCCTCGCCTTGTGCGTGAGCCGGGAGGTGACGGTGGGCGCGTGATGCGTGCCTGCCCAGGGACCGCCGTTGGGAAGAGTGTGGGTGTTCGGGACGCGTCACCTCCATGTATGGACCGTGACTTTTGAGATGATTGTTGGCACTTTGTAGTATAGCAGGCCTGAGGGATCGCGGATCCCAGTGTTGATGTTGTGCGGGCACGCAACTGGCGTTGGGTGAGGTGACTACCGGCCCTTGGGGCTACGGAGGTCGCTGCCCTGCTTTTATAGCGGCGCGGTTGGTGTTCGCGGCTCGAGGAGCCCGATGACCTGGCAGACTTCGGTCTGGATCTGTCCGATGCTGTGCCAGACTGTTGTGATGGACCACCGATGCTGTGACGGTGATGCCGCCGAGGTTGTGCCGGCGATGATGATTGTTGGGCCGAGGCTGTGCCGGCTATGTTGTTTTCCTCGGCTGGGCACCTACCGAGATGATGTTGTTATACCTTCCGGGCGACGGCCCCGTTGGTCCCTGTGGCCCCGACCACTGAGATTTACAGATCTGTTTCTATCGGCGCGTAGACGTGACAGAGGCTCCCTGCCGAACCCTTGAGTAGTGTAGCTGCGTGTGGGGGGTGCGATGTCGCGGGCTACTAGACTGCATGTGCCTGCAGTAGGTCTCTTCGGGAGACCCGATGATTGATTGTCGGACTGATGTCCTGTTTTACCCTTCGGGGGAACTGTTTTCCATTTCTGTTGATGTCATGACATGCTACTAGTATGATAGGTTCATTATGTGATGCATGCATATAGGTGAGTTGGCATACGGGGTTTCCTTCTGGAAACTCAGGCATTGTTGTTGCATCTTTTTCAGGACCGCAGTAGGTCCGGGTGGGTGGTGACCGAGGACGGAGCGCTTTGGAGTCGGATCCTCTTCGGCAGTTGCTAGACCGTACGACTACTTGTATTCTATTCCATTATATCTGTATTGTAGTCGTATTTCTTTTGGAAAACTCCTTGTATTTTGGGTGCACCCGGATTTATATATTTATATCTTAGTGACGTTCCCGCGTGAGTTGTCTGTTATGTTGGTTATTTTGAAATTTTAAATCTTCCGCTGTTTCGGGACGTTACAATATATCTTCATCGGCATATTGTCCTAAAGGATCCAAATTGTATCTGACCGTTCCACTAAAAAGTGTTGGATCTTGTGAAATGATTGCAAAGCGTGATCTTAAATCATGAAGCCCAATGGTCCCAATGTCGACACTGTCAACCAGAATTTTCCCCCCAGCTGGTTCTACAAGCCGAAACACCGCACTAATCAATGTGGTTTTCCCACTCCCTGTTCTACCAACTACACCAATTTTTTGTCCTCCTTCGAAAGTGCAAGTGAGACCCTGAATTACGAGGGGAGACTCGGGTCTGTACCTAATCTGCATAATATCTTGGTTTCAGCATACAACACTCACAAATTGCCACCATGACCAGATGCAGTGATTATGAATCTTACTAGCATGAGCTAGGAGATGTACCTGTAAGTCTTGGATCTCAACTTTTCCTGAAGTAGGCCACTCGGGTGCAGTCCTGTTCCCTTCTATAATTTCTGGAGCTTCACAAGGTATGTGCACGAACTGATTTAGCCTCTCCACAGATATGATGTAATTTGCAAGTGTGCACTGATTTCTAACTGAGGCAACAAGGGAATTATTCAATGACAGCCCATAGGACAAAGCCATCCCAATGAGTCCTGCATAACAAACAAAGCACCAGTTTGATAAAAACCAACAATCGAAAAATATCAAATTTCCATCATTTTTGCCTACAAATTTACAAAAATGGTTGGTGATTAGATGACGACTGATGCCATATTTATTTAATTAACTTGATTATGTTTAATAACAAATCATCCTACTACTCAAACGACTATTCCTAGAAGTCTGCACTTAATTACTTGTTCCACTGCTAAAAAGAACAACACTGTAAATTAATGAAAAGAATCACTTCTACTCAAACAAATAAAATCTAAAAACGGAAGCATGTCAAGAATCACCTTTCAGTAATTAAAATTTAGAGCATTGGCTAGTATTAACGTAAAAAACTGACCGTAGCTAAAAGTTCCTCTTGGGAGAAGAGCCATGGAAAGTGCAGTCGAGGAAAGGACAATAGCACCCATCACCTCTAAACGAAGCAGTAACCACTCACTTGCTGCAAATGGTTTGCAACTGCAGATTTTGTGGTGCCATTTATACGCATCAATTCTTTTCCAGCAGCATAGTAGTATTTCTTTAGTCTCAGGGTGATGGGTGTATTTATTTTTGGATCTCAAGATAATTGTTTTTGCAATTAAGTCCTTGACGGTACAAGAATAAATACATATATATATCATGACGGTTTCCTCCTGAACACACACGATTTATTTTCCATCATCTCTCTACGAAAATCGTTCCTCTCTGGCGATTTCCTATCTCCGAATCCAGAGTTGTTCAACGCCCGATTCTTGTGAGGTCCAAACCTGGGAGAAAATCGGCAGACCGGCGATTTCCTATTCGACATATGTAACTCACTGTGTTACATGATTATATTTGTAATTGTATCAACAAGATAGACCATTGGAAGGGAGACAAGAAGAACTTGCCAAGTAATTGTCGCCAAAACTCCTAGATTGTTGTACACATTCAAGGCCGCGGAAGCACTTATTATCAAAGTGAATGGAATGTCCAGATCAACGATGTTCATATCAGTAGACACCTGATGCAAAACAAGGTATTGAAAACTTGTCATTTTGTTACATCATCAATCCATAAATAGAACAATTAATTAGCCGACTTAGAATTCTTCCAACTGCTGTTGAGTCAAAAAATGACATCGGTGCCCGAAACAAGGAGTCCAGTAATTGAGAAAACAATGATTTTGAGGACTGAAGGCCCAAAACAACAGCAAAAACTGATCTACAGGACAAAAATATTGTCGTAGTAAACCCAATAGCCAAGTAAACTGAAATTAGCTGAAGCTGGCTACATTGAGGATTCTCCACATTAGCTGCCATCCATGAGTTCTGTGAGATCTGACCAGCTATAAACATGATGTGTGAAACAAGTGCCAAGGAAAAATACAAGTAGCCCCAATTCTGATTTAGATATTGTAAGTAAGGCTTCAGGCCCGTGTCTCCTGTTTCCTTCTCCTCCTTCTTAATCAACTGATCTCCAATTCGACCTTTCACACTCTTGGCAGTAGTCTTAGCACATATGTGCTTAATCTCTTCTTCAGAATCCTTACCTTTTTTCACATTCAGTTGATTGTCTGGCTTTTTAGAGCCCACAACTTCCTTGTGAGCATTAACAAGATTCTGAAATTCAGCACTCAAACTCATCAACTCGTAATAAGGAGCATTTTGTAGAATTTCTCCATGTGACAGTAACTGTGCATAAAAAAAACAATTAACCAAACCGGTTTCTTATAATATAATTTACACATGATATATCTGATCTTTTTGAGGACTTCCGTTAAACCTTGAGTATGCTCAATGAAGAAATCTAACTAAGTTCATATTTTAACCAAAAATGGCTATATTTAGTTCATTTCATGAGGATATTACTATATTTTCTGAATTTCAATTATTCTGTAGAGAATGGTGAAGGAAAACAACCATGTAGTTTTGGGGTGCAATTTGGCATCGATTCTGGTATACATTACATTTGACCGGTGACTTCTACACCGAAGTGTGTTATTATAGTACTTGCTTCCCATATCATGTCATAAACAAATGATTATGTGTGCAAGACAGAAAGAAACACTATTAGTTTGGCAAAAATCCGCCATTACAAAGTTCAGTAAGAAGTTTATGTTGACTAACCAGAACACAGTCGAATGCTGGAAGAAAATCCACTTGATGAGTGACAAGCAAGACTGTCTTGTCAGCTAATGCTCCCATAACATAATCTTACACAAGGAATAATAATAATAATAACAATAACAATAACAATAACAATAACAATAACAATGAGGAATCTAAAGATTGTGAGAACATTCCGAAAGTGTGTGTTTGTGGTTAGTACGTTAAAAGCTTGTAGCAGTATGTGCATCAACGGCGCTAAATGTGTAACGTATTCGAACAGTCGAAATTTTAAAATTTAAAACGTACAATCAATAGAAGACATTACCAAAGATAACAAAAGGTGCACCAACGTATATATCAATATACAGATCTGAGTTTACAAAAAATGTGATTACATCAAAAGTTATAAGATAAAATATACAAATGTAATCACAACAACTTCAAAAGAGGGGGAAACAGGATCAGGTCCCAACAGCTCTCCTCCGCAGGCACCACCCTTTAACGTCGCTCACAGCCTGAAAACAGACATAAAATATGCCTGAGTTTCCAGAAGGAAACCCCGTATGCCAAACCTTAACACATATATGGACGATAATGAAATATGCAATGAACAATGAATATCACAGGGCACAACTGCTAAGTTCCTGGGACCTCTCTCTCAGTCATAGTCAAACGACAACCCGGGTCTCAAGGGTCCTCTCACCCCAACCACACCAACACTCGTGCACACAAGGCACCGCCGGTCCAAATCACGGTCACACAACCGGGTCTCAAGGGTCCCCTCACCCCAACCCCACCAACACTCGTGCACACAAGGCACCGCCTGTCTAATCACGACCACACCACCGGGTCTCAAGGGTCCTCTCACCCCAACCCCACCAACACTCGTGCACACAATGGTCTTTGACCTCCGTTTCGATCCAAACTTTCACTTAATCCGACCCAAATTTCAACCATATCCGACCTCCGTTTCGATCCAAACTTTCACTTAATTATAGGTTTAGGAGTGTATTAGGGATACAACAAAAATTAGGGAAAAAACGTTGAATGTGTATTAAATAATGAGTTTTTGAAGTTCAAGGGGTCAAAGTGTTACAAAATTAAAGTTCAAGGGATGTAATTGTTAACTTTGAAACTTCAGGGGACAAAATGATATCAATGTATAATTCAGGAGCAAACTGTAATTAACCCTTCTTTTTAAGTTGATTGTTTGGTCCACAACTTCGTTAACTCTTTTATGTGCTTCAACTTTCATTGATTTATTTTTTTCCAGCGGGACAGATAAACACTTAAAAGAAAAAAAATCGCAAAAGTGTAGAGTGCTTGTTTGTAATGGGCAGTTAGCTTCATAAATAACCAAGAGAACAAGCCAGCAACTTTCAAAAATAAAAATGAATAAACAGTCGATACAATAATGATTTTTTTTTTGCCCTGAAAATATTTTTTTGTCCTTGAAATAATGTGTTACCCTGGATATTTATTCTAAGAGCTAACACTTAGAATGCAACACCACTGATGGGTAAGAAACAAAAATCTAGTGCAGAACATGTCCATTTTTTACAAGAACAAAACCTGTTAATGAATCATAAATAGGCCCAATTGTTAGAGATGAAATTCAATTTTGAAAAAATAAAATAAAATGAGACCGAATCACGATAACTTGGCGACTCAGATCAATAATAATCTCTTGTAGTTTTCAGCAAACCATTATCTACTTCATAGATACAAAGTCCACTGAGGGATATAGTACAATATATTTTGGATACAAAAGACTACTAAAATTGATTCTTACAGTAATAAGACACATTACTTCCAATGCTCGATGCCACAGAAGCACTACAAATTACAATGTGCTACGAGTGTCTTTTTGTTATTGAGTAAATTACATCACAACGGCAAACTAACAAGGCAAATTGGTATCACGTGTAATGCTCAAGAGGGGTTATTGAGTAAATGTGCCAACGCTTTGTCTGTGTCGTTGTCATACATGGCTAATACTTCAGGTACATTTCCGGAGGTGAAGCCCATTTCTCGTAGAACATTATAGCCCTTCACAAACTTGCGAACCTGAAAATAGCTATTAGCCTTCTATTTCAACCAAGTAATAAATCCATGATCTTAGTATGACAGATCCATCACGATGTTGATGGTAGAGCAACTACCAGCCTATCTAATACTAGCACCATGATATGGACAAAAATTGAATATCAATCTCTGTTTAGAGGACTTTATGATCTGTGACAAGAGGGGAGATGCATGGAAATTACAACAGCAAAGTATTTAATCCTAAACCAGTTGGGGTAAGCTAGAAATGGAACTCATCAAGAATCATGGTTTGGGCACAAGAATCAGAAAGATGCATGGACATTCAAGTGGAACAATATTTTATCAGTATAGTGTTTCTTATACAATCTACAAAATTGTCTCTACTTATAAGCCCACATTTTTATTCTGATGAACACAAGCATTCAGCCTTGAAGATTTTAGTCCATTGTCATACATGAGTAACATGACAATCAGTAGTTGATTGGTTAAGCCCCAGAGCTTCTTTTGGTTGCAAAAGCATCATGTAACTAAACTTGTTTGCATACTAAGGTGGTCTTTATTAGGTGTAACTGTGCAAGAATGTGATGGGTCTAACGACCGACCGATCTCATGTCAAGGATCCTGAATTTCTGCAGGCAAGTCAATAAAAATCCGCATTTTTTTTCAATAAAGAAAGTAAAGTTACCTTTACAGGGTCGTCACCATAGTTCAGAACTGCAAATGAAACAGGTTCCCGTCCAAGACCTGAAGCCACGTATTTATCCACAGCTGGATCACCACTTGGAACCTTCGGAAAGAAATATGCATTTTTGTGTTAAGTTTAGAGACAAACTTGACCTGGTCATGTGGTGTTTTAGAAATTAAAATGCTGCCAACTTGTGCTAGAAGGATTTTGAGTGGAAAACAAAACACTCCATTTGCAGAAGGAAGGGATATCAGCAGTTAAATCAAAAGTCCCATATGTAAACCTAAAACATGTCTTGAAAAGAAAAATAAAATATATAGGTTAGCAACCTTCCAAAATTAATAGCTACATATCCTTTGATGAGAGTACAATTGTCCAGAAACATTCGATTAAAAGACCAAGTCTTACTACTTCTGTAGTGCCATTAACTCTTTTTACTGTATAACATCATTGCAAAAAATTATCCTACATCAAAGACATTATATGATACAAAAACATAGGCAGCGAGTTTGGTAAAACATGTTCATGTGAACATCTGGGTAGTACCGTGGAAGAACTTGGACTTGCAGTCTTGGATGGTTGGTTTTCAGCAGCAATTCTACCCCAGTTTGAAAACATATCTCTCTCTGCTTCTGCCAAGAGCTTCTTTTCAAAGTCAAAATTAAAACTGAATGTGCTTCTGGGAACTTCAGTCATCTGTGAGGCCATTGCTGGCTAAAAATACAAAACAAAACAGCACTCGAGTTATGTGGCTGTATTGCAACACATCTACACAATGCATCAAACACAACTGTAAGCTCAAATAAGTTTACAAAGGGCCACCTACTTGCACTTCCGCTGATACAAGGTCAGCACATTATACAAGTTCAGAGCCTACTAGGGTTTTTATTTAGATGTGTTACGAGAGAAACAATCATAGAAAAGGACGACATGAAGTCATGGACAATCTTAAACAATTTTCATCATTTAGTGTTTCCGAGGATTTGTTAAGAGAAATTGAAGGATTAGAACATTCCCAAGATATGGCTTTAGACAAGAATATGTGGAAGAAGGCGATTCACATGCCCAAACCGTTAGTTTTTATGAGTTTCATTTCTAACATACCCCAACTAGTTTCGAATACATACTTTGTTGTTGTTGTTTTAGTGTTCTCTCAGAACTAAAATGGATTTCTTTCTTTAATTCAATATAAAGAGACATTAAAATAATATATATATATATATATAAAGAGAATGAGACACTGATACAAAGACCAGGATTGAAGTACTGAAAACATACAGGAGGTGTGATTTGATATTCTGGCTTTGTTGCGACCCTAATGCCCACTCCAGCTGCAAAACACGTGATTATTATTAGTATTATTAAATCCCAGCAAACATTTACAAACACGGAGCATGTTAAAATAAGGTTCAAATCCTTCTGAAGACAAAGTTCAGCAACACCCATTCAGAGTACCAGCAATCATTAGCAAAACTTTCTTGAACTGCAACCCAAGACAAAGTAACATGTCTATGTAAGCAAGATATTCATAACTTATTTCAAGATGCAACATGGCTTTGAGTGATTGTGTAAAGATTAAATTAAAAAAACTTACATATAAGAACATACCTAATTGTTTGCAATGAAAATCATATGCAATGAAAATCAACAAAAAGACATTCTTTGCACGGTTTTCTGGTTTCTAATGAAATAAGTTGTGAGTTTCAATTATTAGAGGGACTGCAAACAATCACAACATAAGAGAACATGGAAAATAAAAATTTAAATTATGTCAACATTGAAAAACTATCCCTCTGTTCTTAGAAATTTGTACAAAATTATGGAACAATGGGTCAAATGAAACAACCTCTCTATTTACCCCCACCCCTCTTTTGAGGCATTGGCGTAAATCGGTAATGCTGATGTTGGCACAAAATTACAGAAAGGTCCTATACATGCTCAAGGACTCCACCTCAGAAGTAGAACATCTCTACGAGCACAGTTCTAAATTTTGAACAGATAACATGCATCACACTACCACCCATCCATTAGTTCTCACATTGATCCCGAAACAATCAAACACGGCCATGTGCCAATTCTTGTGGAAGGACATATCGTAAAACAATTAAACAATTTACATGTTTCAAGTGAAATTGTTCCATAAGATACACACAAGGTCATTAGCAGCCAACCTACTGGCTATAATTAAAGAGATCCCGGTTCAATCCGTCCCCTCGAATCGTCGTAATTTCACTAATTTAGTACTTCCCATCTCCCCCACAGATAAAAGCAACCACATCTGAGCTGTAAGAAAAAACAATTTCTTTATAGAATAAATTGCCCTAATCCATCAGTAGACGAATCCCCTCAAAAAATCTCACAAACACACGAAAACACCTATCGACATGCAAATCTAGATCTAACGTTTCCTCGAAAATAAAAGGAAAAGGAGTTTGGGGGAGGAGAGTTACAGGAAGGAGGGGGAGGATTGGATTGGTACGGAGGTCGACCGGAAGGCGGCGGGGGGGCGTGGTGGGGCCCAAGTCTGGGGTAGAGGGACGAGGTGGTCGCCGCCTGCGGAGGTCCGTAAGGGTTCCGGTTCCGAAAGTCGTAATCCATGGATGGATCCGATCAGCAACTTTGAGATGGTGGGAGTTGTTTGCTTAAGTGCTTTTCCTAACGAAACGCAGTTCCGTTTTATTATTTCAATCTAATGAGATTAGTTTCTTTTATTATATAGTTCATTTTTAAATTCCAACCTCCAAAATCCCAAACATACTATTGATATTTTTTCGATTTGATATATAATCTAGATTATTTTAATGAATTATTATTCTTATTCGGAAAACTACTTAAATCGTCCGTACGAATTACCGTTTTATTATTTTCTCATTTCTACTTATATATCTCTTCATTTCACTCTTTTATCACATCTCTCTTTATCTTCCTCTCATAATCATCAAAAAAATGTTTTCGGAAATCATGAAAGGAACAACGGACGTCCCGGTGTACTCAAATTTGGTAAAATATTCAACTTCTTTTTAGTAATAAAAACTAAAAAAATTTAGGAGGCATTCGTCGGAGCGCTTAGACGTCTACTCCATGGGGTGACGTCTGGCTTAAACATCCCTTTTTTAATAAAAAATCTAAAAATTATACGGTGTGTTATCTTAAATTATTTCAGGTTTCGTTCCAAGTTTTCCGGTATTAATGGGGTGGATTACAGTGAGTTTTTTTGTAAGTTGGTAAGTTTTACCAAATACCATTTTGAAAAGTCGGTTGGGGGTCTCACTCTCCGGCGAGCGAGCAGGATTCCACCTCACCGGTGAGGTGACGGGGGTGGCAAGGGGGGCACCGCCCCCTAAAAAAAATTGGATCTTGAACTTATTGGATCTTTATCACTTGCAAAAAAATCTCATTGTAATCCAACGGAATCTCAAATAATTTGAGATAACACACTGTATAAATTTAAGAAAAATTATTTTTGGACGGACGTCTGGGTAACCACGCCCCCCCCCCCCCCCCCCCCCCTCATGCGGGAGGCGACTGGGTAAAACGTCTCGTCTAACAAAAAAAATTGAATTCGCGTGATACAAACAATTCGCCAGACATTTTCGGAGTTTTGATACTGGTAAAGTGGGGAAAACGTAGACAAAACCCTTAGTTAGAGAGACGAGACGAAATAAGTATTAAAAATGATTATGAAGAGCAAAATGATAATTAAACGGACAATTTAAGTAATTTTGGGGTGATGAATAGTTGTTCCCTCCTAACTAACTAAGTCTCGTTGATATTTTTGATTGTGGTAGTGTTTGATAAAAAAGATAAATATTTTTGAGATTTTGAGAAGAAAAAAATAAACAAGTTGTAATGATTGGAACTGGATTTTACAGGAGCACCGACGCTTTTTATTATTGAAAAAAGTCTGAGTTCGGTGTTTTTTTGTGTGGAGTTTAATTTACAAATAGGTCATGTTCTAATTATTGTTCTTAATAATAATTCTAAATGAAGTGAATATTGTCGATGGCTGTGCATATAAAGAATCAGGATCTATTGAAGTAAGTAACATGTTCAAATATAAAATAGAAAAGTTTTGTCAAGATAGGATATTTTTCAACCTTTTGCCTCAAATTAGCTCAACGTTGGGTTTTACTTTTACCCAGCCAACTCTTGGATCTACCCAATTTATCATTTTAAAACATCTCTAGAAATCCCATAATACTTGTAAAAACTCTGCACTCTTGGGCTTTTGGGGGCAATTTGTCTCAAGGAACCTAATGTCAAGTCCAATACTTTGGGTCCTTTTGAATAATTTATGTTTTAAGGTTCGGTGTTTGAAACACCGCGCTGAGGTTAGTTACAAACCTCAAAATCCTACACGTGTTCCAGATTCAAACCTCACACATCGTGCTTATTTGTTTGGATTTCGAATTTAAAATGTTGAGTTTTAGTACTCAAGAATACTCAAAACTCAAACCTAAAAGCACATGAGTTGAAAGTGGTAAATAAGGAAGTTATTAGGGTTTTTATGGAATAAATTTTGTGTTTTTCGAAAAACTCTTCTGGATATATGTTTTGCAAAATATTTCAAGCTAATTTTGTAACCAAAAACCTAAAATTTAACCTCCAGAAATGTTTGTTTGGATGACAAAATATGGATTATGATAAATTACATATAATCTATTGAACTATAGGCTCAAATCGATTAATTCTCGTGAACTTTCAAAGTCAACCACAAATAGAATTCCGGTTCATGGAATTAGTATTAAAAAAAGAGTTAACGAATTTTTTGAGTGCAACTATGACAGTCAACCAATGTGAGCTCCTGAAAAACAAATAGTCATATGCAAAATCATCTAAAAGTTTAATTTTCAAACTAGACCCACGAGATATGTGTTATAATTTTTTTACAAGTTTTAATGCTTTTATCTTTTTTGTTAAACATAATACTTCATGTTTTGCATTCATTCTCACTTTACAAGTAATTATTTTTTACATATTATTATGTATCACATGTTGAGATACGTCCCCTGCTTGGCTGCTTGTGAATTTTTACGCTTGAAGAACACGTACCAAATGCTTATACATGTGCTCAAGTGCGAAAGATACATACATAAATCCAGTAAACATACAAAACCCCCCAAACAACAAGAGAACACCAATAAATTAGGGGTCACTATTCCTGCAATCATAACGTGATCGTTTGGCCAATCATTCACTTCTTCTCTCTCTCTCTCCACTTCCCATCACTTTTTCTTTTTTTTATTTATCTATAAAAACTTTCCTCCCACCACAAACGTCTTCTTCTTCCCTTCCACACACCAAGAATCCCCTTCTTCCCGGAGAAGAGCGACCAATACCAGGTTCGTTCCTCTTTCCCTCCCCGGATCCGTGCTCTCTTCGTCCTCCCCGTGCTCTGCTCTCTGTTTTGATCCCGGTTTCGTTTGTTTTGGTTGGTTTTTGCTCGATCTAGGGGTTGGAGTTGTAGATCTCGGGGAGATGGCTTCGAAAAGGATTTTGAAGGAGCTCAAGGACCTCCAGAAGGATCCCCCCACGTCGTGCAGTGCAGGTATGGTGCGGATCGGGGTTTTTTGGTGTGTTGAGTTCGTTTGGTGTTAGATCTGGGTGGTTGTGTTGTTTCTGTGTTTGTATCTGTGAATTTGTGGTGTTTTCGGTGTTTCTGTAAGATGTTTAAGGTGGAATCACGGTTTTTGTTGCTATTTTAGATGTGACAAAACTTTGACCTACCGTAGGTAATACCGGTAAAATTAGAATTTAAAATTGCTAATATGAGTAGGTAGTTGGAGATGAAGAAATAGAGGAAGTTCCAAAGTTGTGGTAAAGCATTATTGGCTAAGGTGATGTTGAATGAAAGCATTGGGATAGATTGGTTGCTCCGTGATGATGTCGTGCGGTGTTTAACGTGCTCTGGATTCTAGTCGTGTCATGGCCTCTAATGCGACTCTCTGCTGAATTGTGTTAATAGGGTTGGTTCTCAATTCTCATGTCCAAAAAAAGACATGTAGAATGTGTTTGATTTTGTATTAGATTGAACGACTTTGTCCTTATGAAAGTGATAAGCCAAGGCTTGACCGAAGTGAGGTCATTTGGGTATAAGCCAAACGGCTTGTCTCTTGAACATTCTATTGGAGCAGAGAATGGACTCTGAATTCATTTGTACCATCATAACTAACTTCCTTAAGAGACTAACATGCTTAGTACAACGTATGTAAGGAATTTATGCTTTGTGTCTATCCAACAATTTGACTTTGTGTTCTATAACTTTGTCAATATCCCTCGTAACAAGTGTTAATTGGAAAATTAGCAATTTCTTTGTGGAAATTTTAAAATTATACCATCTGCAGGTAGAAAAGAAATTACTTTATTTATCAGTGTAGCTTATTAGCTCATGTGTATTTGTCTAATCTATAAACTTGTTACTGCAGGCCCTGTTGCCGAGGACATGTTTCATTGGCAAGCAACAATTATGGGACCACCTGATAGTCCTTATGCCGGGGGAGTATTTCTAGTTACTATCCATTTCCCTCCGGACTATCCATTTAAACCACCCAAGGTATTTTTGTTACCCCATTCTTAGTAACTTTTAAGCCTTTATTTATGTTAATTTTGATGATTAATCAAATTAATCTTAATTAATTAACATGGTCGATCAAAATAGACAAACATGATTACATGCATTGCATATATATTTGTATATATGTGAACCATCTTAGTAGGTTAATCAAGATTATCAAGAGAAAAAACACTGAGATAAAGACTCAAGATTGTAACAAAATTTTGGACCAAACTTGTAAATTTTCATTTATTGAGCTCGTATGATCAAATGTAAACTTGAACACTAAGATTCTACCCAGCCTTGTTCAGTCGACTGAACACCTAACGGACAACCGAATTCATCATACCAGTAGCCGTTAGAATCTTCTCTGAAATTGTCCACTCGGACGGACCGAATCTCATTAGACCAATTTTGGATTTGACTCCAACGGTCACACTTGTATTTTGTCTTAGAGTTCAGTTGTCTTGTATATTTTCGGACGACCGATCTCCTATCAGTCCACCAATCACTTTTTGGCATCTAGTGACTCTTTCCACGTGTCAATATAATTGTTGGACTTACAACAGATATTTGATTTCCAACAATTGACGCTAAAAGACAAACTATTGATCTGAATGACCAAAATCACGGTGGTTGTGATCGAACCTCTATAAAATCTGATGTCGATTTTGTAGTTTGTAATTTTTTATCTCTACTCATTTTAATTCCACATTTAGTTTGTGATTTAAGAGTCATTCTTCCTAACAACATCAGCTAGAAAGTTGTTGCAGTAATGTATTATAAGCTCCTTTCTGAGTATAGATTAGTTGTTAGTTTGGGTAGTTGTTAGTTTGGGAACCCTTCGGAGTTTTATCTGATGCCATTTAGCCTTTTGCTATAGCGTACTTCGTGTGAATGGGTTTGGGTTATGACTTGTGAGGATCATCTTATGATCTATTTTATTCAATTTTTCCACAGGTTGCATTCCGAACCAAAGTCTTTCACCCAAACATCAACAGCAATGGTAGTATTTGCCTTGACATTTTGAAGGAGCAGTGGAGTCCTGCATTGACCATTTCGAAGGTGTGGTATTAGTTTGTTCTGTCTAATCTATCTTTCAAATACCGCAAGTGAATTAATGTTTGCTTCTCAGTTCTGTTTATTTCCATGTGAATTTCTATTTCTAACAAATTTCTTAAACTTACATCAACACACGTTAGAAGGGAATAGGAACCAGGAGGGTTTCACTCCCAAGTCTCCTTTGTGTTTTTCTTTTGTGATTTTGGTTTTGAGTCTTAGTGTATGAGTCATTCTGCTGCATTTAGGCATTTACCTATTGCAAAGAGGGTTAGTGTGGCAACAGCCACTCAGTCACTCAAGTGGAAATAGTATAATTTCTTTGTACGTTTATGGTAAACATTAAACAATCTTCTAGTGCTTCTATCTGCTCAACATCCCTGAATAAGGTTCATTGTGCCCACTCGTAGGTACTGCTTTCAATATGCTCCCTACTTACTGATCCAAATCCAGATGACCCGTTGGTCCCTGAGATTGCACACATGTACAAGACAGACCGCAGCAAGTATGAAAGTACTGCCAGGAGCTGGACTCAGAAGTATGCTATGGGTTGATAATGCTGTATTGCTGATCATCTACAGCAGGAGTTTCTCCATTATTAAGATGACTTGGGATTCCTTGATATGTATAAATTAATTCGAAGTCTGCATATCTACAGCTGTTCCTCTATCCCAACTCCCAACCCAATCGACTGAGTAAGGTGTTGTCACCTTCTCTTTAAGAAAAACCATTTGGTGTTTTGATTACTTGCATGGAAATTTCATCCTTTGAGTCTTCTGATAGCCAAGCCTAGAGTGGTTTTGCAAAGATTGCATTTTTTTTATTTTTTGCATCCTAGATGTCAAGTGGTGTTTCTTTTCTTTCTTTATTCACTTTCAATTGATTATTTCTCGCTATTTAGGCTACAGGAATCTGCACATATTTTTGTTTATTTTGCACAATGCAATTTGGTTTTCTAATTTGAAAGATATGTTCATTAACTCTAGTTGGCAGTTTCACGCTCTTGATATGGGGATGCAATTCTGTCATTGGCTTCCACTTATTCAACTTGCTTAGCCAAAACTTTTTGTTGTGGTTTGATTGTTGAACACAAACCATTTTGTGTGAACACAAGAACAATTTTTTCTGTAGTGTAGGTCGTGCACTGCTCTAATTCTCCCATTTTGTGTGGATATGCTATAATATGAATGATACTTCTATTCGCTACATGTTGATTTATTAGTTGATCAAAGATTCGTTCTAATTCCCATGTTTATGTTTATGTTTATGATGAGAAATTTCGTAGTGCCGTTGCATTTACATTTAATATGGTTTTACCGAGCTCTTACCTACAGAATAGTTCCTCATGGCATCAATCATTTTGGTAGAAATCATTTTCAAACTCGACGAATTCTCTCGCGGCGAAAATAGACGCCATATCGAAGTAATCCAAATTATGTTACATTGCGGAATAGCTAGAAGTAGAGTGGTTCACGTTGCTGAGTGAGAAACCATCATAAGCTCAACTTAATTTTCATCAAGTACTCTGTTTCTTTATATGATCGATTGATCATGTATAATCTTATGTATGATTTAGCAATCTAAGGTTTGCCGAAACAAAATTCATGTTGGATGCAAGTTAAAGGTTGGTTTTTGAATTCACAAGTTTGGTCGTGTATTTAGCTGAAGCATAAGTTTAACCTACGATTAATCAAGTATTATATTACTTGAAACTACTAATGATGCTTACTACTTCATCATTGCAGCAAATTGATTAAATTGATTTTTAATTTTAAGATGAGTCGTGTAATTGCATTCCATTGACTATTTGACCACGGATCATGGCATAACAGCAGTGACAATATTAGCAACTTAAACTTCATCCTTGTCGCAAATTGATATTTCCCCTTCCATCTTTCTCTCTTTCTTTCTCTCTCATTCTCCTCCATTTCCTTCTCTCTCTCTCTCCCCCCCCCCCCCCCCTAAACTCGTCTTTGAAGTACGATTCAATCAAATTTAAAAAAGAAAACATTACGAACTAATACCATGACATATTTGGTACGTTAAGAAGCATCACAACAGAGATTGTACACAAATTACTTCAAAAGGAAACGAAAATTTCCATCGTATTCACATGTAACAAAATGACAATACAAGGATACACGAAATACCATAGCCTGGTTAGAAGATGTCCTCCGTGTATGATAGAAGGTAATGGATCAGAACTTAACGAAGCAAATCACATCCCAAAGAGACGTAAAATGGTAAGAGTGAGGCTCAAGCGTGAATCATCAAAAGTTGCTCATTAAACTTCAATCCAGCACAAGGTCAACATCACAACATTAATGAAAAATACGAAAATTTTAACCAACACACATTAATCACACCACCCTTAAGAACAAACTAACATGAACGGTTTCTTATAAAAAACATCAATGATTTCGAACGAGCCTCTTCAGTTCAAACGCTTGAGATAATCACAACCACAAAACTCCATAGATCTGGTTATACCAAGTGAAGTGCAATGTATGGTTTCGGATTAACAGAGGCATACAAAAGTTAGTCTGCAGTTATGTCAATGGAATGGACACCTCGAGATATAGTTCAAAATAGGCTGTGAGATGACGAAGCGTCCAAGGGGTGGATGAGGTATGTCAGAACCAAAGCCACCAGCATCAGAACGTAAGCAATTCCTTGATCGATCGAGATTCCTATATGGAGAGTGCAGAAAGCGAAAGTTCAGTTAGATGAACAGAGGTATTTCAATTTATAAGTACAGATCTTAATGTACAGCAGAATGAGGTATTTTAATGATGACAAAATAGCAATGATCACCTAACTAACACTAACTATCATCATCTATAAACGGAAACGTTCTTTTGAGAGAATGATGATATACAGAAAACTAAAGTCTTGTTGGAAGAAATCTTTGATTTTATAATGAAAGATCTAGAACTAACAATCGAAACACAAGGACGGTGTTGTTGCACATTCACCTCACGCCATCAATCATTAATTCATCATTGCACTCATGTGTAAGCCTAATCCTTCAGAATATCCAACATCACTAATACGAGAAGTGAGGGAAACAGATGTTCAAAACCAAGTATGATGATTTGAGGCGGGAGATTTTATTAGATCACATAAACACCTTTCTAGTAAATTATTAAGCCTATGATTTTCACCTAATCCAGACTAACAAATCCATCAATATTTATGACTAAAGAGGAACATCTAGCTGTGGAATAGCTAAACTAAATACAGATCCAACTCTCAAGTTGCAGTCTACGCACATTCATATTCTAATTTTTTTTGTGTTTGGCTAAGAAGGCTATCTAGACATTAATTTTGTTTACATTTAAACGGCAGATTGTTTCATAAAATGCTCCACCACAACATCATCGATACCACAACTCAAATTGCTTGAGCTAAAGGGGCTCATTGTTTTGCTTATAAACTGCTTATGCAGAAAACAGAGATTCCCTAAGGAAAACAGGCATCTACTGAACTGATAAAACATTTGGTCGACTTCAAAGTTTTCCATTGATTAAGATTTAGGTCCATTTTAAGAATTTTGTTTTCAGAAGCCCCCGTACCTCAATGTATCTGATTTAGATACATCACATGAATTTTGCTCCTGCCACAATTTTTGCATAAATCTAAACTACGTTGGCATTTATGCAAGCAAAGATTTCCACCTTGAAAAGACCGTCAACCTCACCCTCAACCAACCAAAATCATTCAAAACAAAAGTCCAACTAAAGACAGCTAAAAACAACAAAACTATATCTAATTTTCGCAACAACAAAAAAATCCATTAAATCAACTTCCAAATTCGGATCGATCAAGATATAAGTTCGTTTTCAGTTTTTTCTTTCTTTCGGAAATTATCCGTACAATTTCTCGTTAAATTACATAAACTCACATTAATGTTGCTTCCTCGAATATATTTTTACATAGACGGCACAAAATTAAAGCAGAAACTTTATATCAAAAGTGATCTTTCACAAAATCACCTACATTAGCAAAACTCAAGCACAAAAATCGGAAGAGACCTACAAAACCCTCGCCATCGCCATCACCATCAACCAACTCAAAATAAGCAAAAACACCAAAAAAAGAACCAAAATTTCCAACCAAAAATCAGAAAAAAGAATCCGATTGTACCGTCGCTGGTGGGTGCCGGAGCCGGCGCTTGCGCGCAGACGGCGGGGATGACAATGCCGACGACGATCGCCACCACCACCGTCACCGCTCCAACAGACAAAACCTTCCCCATCTCTCTCTCTCTCTCTCTCTCTCTCTCTCTCTCTCTCTCGCAGGAAAATGTGAGAGCGAGAGAAAGAGACTCGAGTCGTTTCTTGTTTCCGAACGGGAGAAAAACGGGTTCGGAGAGTAATTATAGGCCGTTTCGAAGGGAGATGGGGAAGATGTGGTGCAACGGTGTGCGTGGCGGAAAAAGTGCCGTTCCGCCTCCCGTCTTTGCATTTTCCGTGGGACCCACAGACGGTTGTGTGCTGGCACGTCGATCTTTTACTATCTTTAAAATAAAAATTAAGAACTATAAATTACTTAAATGATTAAATCGTCCGCATAATTACTATTTTATCATTCTCAATCTATTTAGTACTTGTTTCATATCGTCTCTTAAACTAAAGATTCTGTCTACGTTTTCCTCACTTTACCAGTACCAACACTACGAAAATTTCTGACAAAGCGTGTGGCCAAGCGGGGGTGGCTCCCGCGATCACCCACTTCAATTTTATTTTATTTTTTAAATTAAATAAATGTGACATTTTATCATATTCTAGTGCATCGGGGCGTCCGCTGACTCCTTCCCTGACCTCCGAAACATTTTTTGATGATTATGAGAGGAATATGAAGAGAGAGTGGTGGTAGGAGAGCGAAATGGAGAGATATATAAGTAGAAATGATAGAAGAGCAAAACGGTAATTCGCACGGGTGATTTAAGTAATTTTGGGACGACGTTTAGCAGTTTAGTTTACTTCCCTTAACTATACATTGGTATCATTTGAGAGTTATTTCTCCTGAATTTTCGTTTTGTAATATTTTGTTCTTATAAAATTTAAAAAATCATTATTTAAATACACATTCGTTATTGTTTTTTTGCAAACAAATTCGTCGTATCTCGAATACACTCGTAAATCTATATTTAAGTGCAAGTTCGGATCCAAACGAATGTCAGATATTGTTTGATTTTGGGTTGAAATGATATTGAATTCGACCCAAATTCCAACCAAATCCGACTTCCGTTTCGATCCGAATTTTCACGTAAATATAGTTTTAGGAATGTAATAAGATACAATGAAAAAAAATCCAAAATAACGAATATGTATTTAAATAATTAATTTTTAAAATTCAGATGAGTAAAATGTTAGAAAACAAAATTTCAGGGAGGTTAACGGTTAACTTTAAAAGTTTATGATGGAAAGTGATATCAAGACATAGTTACGAGAAAAATTGTAATTAACTCATTAAGTTAATTCAATCATTTTTGGAAATCGTAGTTGCAATGTCTGTTTGAGTTCGATACGATACACGAATTTTTTTCGGTTTTTGATATATATATATAGTTAAATTGATACTTGTAGAATGTGACTTTTTGTAAATTGGTGTTGTATGGTTATCTTCAGCGTAGAAGTTTTGTCAAATCGACCATACATTTTACTAAAGAAGTGGATAAGTGTTTAAAGAAATTATTATTCGTCGACCCAAAACTACTTAAATCGTTCCAACAACTATTCTGTCTCGTCTCTTAAAATAAGGTTTCTACCTACGTTTTCCTCATTTTCCCAGCACCAACATCACGAAAATGTCTGGCGAATCGCATGTATTCGGTGAAGTAAGTCAAGAAAAAAAATCAGGACGGGGGAGGGGGTCTGGTTAAGACGCCCGTCTAAAAAAAAATAAAAAATTATGGTGTATTATCTCAAATTATTTGAAGTTCCGTTGCAAGTTTTCGGTGGTAACGAGTTGGATTACAATGAGTTTTTTTTACAAGTGATGAATATTCAAAAAAAATTAGATCCAACAATTTCAAGATCCAAAAAAAATTCCCCGTCCGACCTGTCAATGTGGTATTTTGTAAACTTCCCGAGTTACAAAAAAACTTACTGTAATTCACCATATTAATACCAAAAAATTTGGAACGAAACCTAAAATAATTTGAGATAACACACCGTATAATTTTTAGATTTTTTATTAAAAAAATAGGGACGTCTAAACCAGATACCACCCCATTGGGGGGCTCCGACAGATGCCCCCTAATTTTATTTGTTTTATTAAAAAGAAGTTTGACATTTTACGAGATTCGAGTACACCGAGACGTCCGTTGGTTCATTTCCTGACCTCCGAAATATTATTTTTTATTTTTGTGAGAGGAAGATGAAGAGAGAGTGGTGGTATGAGAGTGAAATGTCGAGATATATGAGTAGAAATAAGAAAATGACAAAACGGTAATTCGCATGGACAATTTAAATAATTTTCCGACGAAGAATACCAATTCAGATATTAAACGTCACTTTGTTCAAGTTTCAACACGAATCAAGATAAATTACATGGTTCTGAGTCTTCATACCCACAAAGCATCGAATGAAAGGATTCATACGGTTTTAAGTTAAATATTTATTTGGGTCAGAACTTGACAAGAACAACGATGTCAATCTTCACAGTACAACCGTATTTTATCCACGGAAAACACACCCACTATGTTACTTCTTACATCAAGAGTATATCATCTACCACATGAAACTGGAAAAAGAAAAGGAAAGTAACATAAATGTAGGCCGGTGAATGACAGCGTGACCAATGGAATTCCACATTGTTGGTCGGTGTACGTTATTCGCAATCACCTTGTTATTCCATTATGACAAAAAATATTCACAGTCATGTGGAATACTGGGAGGATTGGTGATTGGATAATTGAGTGGTGATTAGAGATGATTGGAGTATCTTTGGCTACATAGAACATGGATGCTGGTAGTGATGAGTTCTTCGAGCGATGGTGTTATGGCCATGTGAGTGTATATATAATTATATATATATATATTATATATATATATATAATATTATTGGAAAGTCATGCACCAGGAATATGATTGATTTTTTGCAGTAGAATGAAAATATTGGTTCTTATATTGGTAGTTAAAAAGTTTGTCACTTCGTGTCAATTACTTCCTCTGGTTTGTTCTTGATTTTACAACAACAACAAAACAAACAAACAAATTACACGATCAATCAAATTCAACTTGTTATTGAAAAGTGCTTGCCAACTGTCTCTCTAATCTGATCCCATTGAACAAACATGAAAAATAATTTCCGCCACCATGAACGGAAGATTTCTAAGTGAATATAAAACGTATAAATATGCTACCATCTTATAAACTTACGTATATTAAGTTCTACTTAAGTTGTATTTGTGCGAGTTATCAACAAATAGTTCAACAAACAAAATGCACTCTTATAACTTCGTTTAATAGTAGATTAAAGAGGAAATTAACAATGAACAAACCAGCGCATAAGGTTTGTGTTTTATCATAAAACAACTACTGCTATACCACTTCTTAATTATTACTAGTAATTAAATTAAGGTACGACGTACTCCCGAAACATGTAAAGACTGCCATGAAAATTAGCATTTTTCACAACATAACATGTACTAATATTAACTTAAGTCATTCATGTTGATCAAATTCTTTCACCAGTACTTCACCTTACTTAGAAAAACATATAAATTAAGGCAATGAACTCATATTATTGCTCATCAAACCATTGGCACATACATGCTCCTCATTGGTGAGAATCCTTTGAAACATGACCCACAAAGCAAATGATAAAGAAAGAAGACACGCCATCCACCACCAAGGTAGAAAAGGACAGTTGGAATTTAAGCAATAGAACATGCTTTACACAAAGGAAAACGATTAGTGGACGCTAGCGTTCGGGACGCACGCTTACGTGGTCAGCCCAGTCAGCAGACGCGTTTGAGGTGGCAGTCTCCACAGAAAAAGTTTATTTTTTATTTTATTCCTCGTTTCGTACAAATGTCTACATCCCTCCATCCCTCATTAATGCGTCTCAAATCACTCATTTTCCATGAACATTTTGGCTCTCCTACACAGCACAGGAGACTTGTTATAAATCTCAACACGCGTCTTCCTTTTTCTTCCCTTCTCTTCTGTGGTCTTACCTATGTGCTTTGATGGAAATCGTTCATGTGTCTTTCCAAGTGGAGCAACCGACAAACGTTCATAAGGAGGGGATGTTTTTCCCCTCTTTCGAAGAAGCCCAAACATTTTACGTTGCTTATGCTGATTCTTGTGGTTTTTGTGTTAAGAAAAGGCATCACATCCGTTTGTTTGCTACCTCTGGGTCAGGTGTTAATGTGCTGAAACGAGATGCAATGTTGTCAAAGCTTCCGAGGATTTTGGCGTGTTTTTCCCCTCTTTCGAAGAAGCCCAAACATTTTACGTTGCTTATGCCGATTCTTGTGGTTTTTGTGTTAAGAAAAGGCATCACACCCGTTTGTTTGCTACCTCTGGGTCAGGTGTTAATGTGCTGGAACGAGATGCAATGGTGTCAAAGCTTCCGAGGATTTTGGCGTGATGTTCTACTGTTAAAAGTTCAATCAGAAAGTTCTATGCTTTTGCGTATAATTCCACATATACAACAAACAAGACCAAAGTCATCCTTAAGAATGTAGGAATGATCACATTCTTCTTCATTTTCTTCATGTACAACAGTTGTATGTCTGTTCGGAATAAGAAGTCAGTCTGTTCGGAATATGTTGTGTGTCTGTTCGGAATAAGAAGTCTGTCTGTTCGGATTAAGTGGTGTGTATGTTCGGAATACTTTCTACATAAATAATACAAGACAATCTTTCTACATAAATAATACTTTCTATGCTTTTGCGTGTAATTCCACATATACAACAAACAAGACCAAAGTCATCCTTAAAAATGTAGGAATGATCACATTCTTCTTCATTTTCTTCATGTATAACAGTTGTATGTCAGTTCGGAATAAGAAGTCTATCTGTTCGGAATATGTTGTGTGTCTGTTCGGATTAAGTTGTGCGTCTGTTCGGAATAAGAAGTTTGTCTGTTCGGAATATGTTGTGTGTCTGTTCGGAATAAGAAGTCTGTTTGTTCGGAATAAGAAGTATTTCTGTTCGGAATAAGCAGTCTGTCTGTTTGGATTAAGTTGTACGTCTGTTCGGAATAAGAAGTCTGTCTGTTCGGAATATGTTGTGTGTCTGTTCGGATTAAGTTGTGCGTCTGTTCGGAATAAGAAGTCTGTCTGTTCGGAATATGTTGTTTGTCTGTTCGGAATATGTTGTTTGTCTGTTCGGAATATGTTGTGTGTCTGTTCGGAATAAGAAGTCTGTCTGTTCGGATTAAGAAGTCTTTTTGTTCGGAATAAGAAGTATGTCTGTTCGGAATAAGTAGTCTGTCTGTTCGGAATATGTTGTGTGTCTGTTCGGATTAAGTTATGTGTCTGTTCGGATTAAGTTGTGTGTCTGTTCGGAATATGTTGTGTGTCTGTTCGGAATATGTTGTGTGTCTGTTCGGAATAAGAAGTCTGTCTGTTCGGATTAAGTTGTGCGTCTGTTCGGAATAAGAAGACTGTCTGTTCGGAATATGTTGTGTGTCTGTTTGGATTAAGTTGATCCAACCTAAAAGTTAAAAACAATATTTTATTATGATAAGTCTGGACTCTGCATGAATAAAGGGTCTGCACGCTGTCCTAGGGTCTGCACGCTGTCTTAGGGTCTGCATTATCTGTGTATTGGGAAAAGAATCGTTCAACCTAAAGAACGAAGACCAAAGCACGTGAAGAGAAATTTTGCTGACTGGACGCTGACTCAACACGTCCACGTAAGGCGCGTCCGTGACGCCCGCGTCCGTGTATAAGGACTCTTACACAAAAGATATGCACATCACGGATCAAAGATAGCATCGCTAATAGCTCTTCTTTCCAATACTCAGTGCACAAATTAACCCTTCTTAAAGATATATATATGTATATATATATATAGTCTTAGTGAGAGGACCAGAGGAAGGCTCCCTTGGCAAATTCCCTCTTGTATGCAAGATCTCCGGCCACCGACAAGCCATACTCAGAGAGAAGACGATCAAGCTCCCACTCCGGCATCTTTTCATACTCATCTTTGCTGTACCTTGGGTAGTGCAATGGCATTTGAAAGAAATTGCACCTCTCCTTTTGGAGGTGGTTGCCACTGGCCACAGCCATCACACCACCCTTTGCACCCAAACTTGCCTCCATATATATGATCCTCAGTCGAAGAGTTCGATCTACTGAATGTCTAACGTATTACTTGTAGTGGCCGATGCAAATGCAATGCCAGATTCGGAAGGGAATCGGAGGGTACAATCATTGGCGGAGGAGGATGGTCATTGATGGCTAATTTAAACATGAAGGAGAAGTAGTTTGAGAATTTATATCATGTGTGGAAGTTACTTCTTGAGAGGATTATGTGTGCCATATATGCATGATCGAGTTGTTTGCTGGTGTTGGTTGTTGGTAAATTGGAAGGAGATGATCAGGGTAGATAGATAGCTTATGGGCATACCATTCTTGCTTTGCTTGGTTGCTTGCTTTGTTGCATGCATGGTGTTTGTGTGGTATTTGATGTGTGTGTATATAATGTTTTCTTGACACGAGTAATTAGGTTACCATATAATTATGGATAAAGTACCTTATAAAAAAGTACAAAGCCTATACATTATGAAAGAAGCAACACTTTTTCGTATTGAAGCTAATGTATATAAGCCAACAAAAGTTGCATATTCAATCCCCAATGTCAAGCTACAAATTTTTTCTAGGCTTATATAGGTTACATTCGCTCCTTTAATTAATAGAAAAACGTTAAGACTTTTTTTTAGGGTCCTCATCTCCAGTGGCCTGACAAAAGTATTCATCCCTGCTGTTGATATTGCCAATTACCTCACGGCGAGTCGCGACAATTAATTTCCAATCTTACCTAATCAATGGTGCAACAGTCACGGTAAATTTTGAAGATAAAATGGAACTATTTCTATAAAAAAAACAATGAAACTATTTTGAAAGCAATATGCTAATAGTGTAGGATCGATACAGTGTCTAAGGGGTGCACTTTTGGTTTTGGATTTTGTTTAAGCGTGTTTGCCCAGAATTTAGTTAAAAGCTATTAAGAATCTAAAAACACCTTTTCTGAACAACTTATACTTTCACTTGTTTCACTTTCTGTCTAACGAGGAATGTTGAGTTTTGAATTGTGAGAATTATACTTCAGGTTAATTAGGAATGGACACAACTAGGTATGCATGGTGAATATATATATATATATATATGGTAGTAACAATTTGTAATTGCAGCCCCTGATTTGTGTGTTTCACCAAACATGCTATTAGACAGGGATGAAGTGGATTAATTGTGATAGTACAAATGTTTGTTAAGCATGTCACTCGAAGCTTTATCTTAGGGGAGACGCAAAACATACTTCCCCCTCTGCCCAAACAACCCGTGTTTGCTGATGAGTTTTGAGTTTTGCAAATCTTAAAATAAATCTTTCATATTATAGATTTGAGTTTGAATTTTGGGTTGTCAATTTAGCTTATAATTAACTTGCATTTTGCAAAACACCAACAAGTATTAGTGTTTTGCAAAACCAGAATTCGTTCCACATTTGCCACAATCAACTTCCTTATTTACCATTCTCACGCATAAATTTTGAGTTTACTTGAAGGAAACCAAAACTAATATTTCAAAACTCAAAAGTCAAACAACTAAGCATGAGATTTGAATTTCGAGTATGAAATATGTGGATCTTTGGGGTTCAAAACGTCGAGTTTGCAACTCCTCAAAATGTTGAGCTTTGAACCTCAAAACTCAAGTTATCCAAACTAACCTTAAATTTCACTTTAATGGTGGTTTTATAATCTAGTTTACAAATAGTTTCACCTATTTTTCTTAACACCGTTGCAACCGAAGAAATGGGAAGATAAGTGAATACAAAGACAAAACACTTAATCAATGATATGATGCGAATAAACATATTATTTGACGTTTAATCTTTTAAGAGAGTTTTTACAACTTATATTATTATTTTTCAAGTCCCAAATGCTTTATGGGCCTTTGGAAAAGCCCAGACGCTATGTATGGATGGCATTATTTGATGGACCTTTATGGGCTTCTACAGTTGTTTCCAGCTCGTTTAAGACGAGAATGAACGTAGCAAATGAGACGGATTCTTATTTCCGTGCCATGCTGGAATACGACCTACCTACTATGATACAACTTATAATAAAACACTTAAATAATGTTTCATTTCCTAGGCATCGAAACACTAAGACTATGTTTCATGTGAACAAGTTCGATATTCAAATCTTTAAGCTATGGTTGGTCCCAAGTTTTTTTTTTTTTTTTGCATCAGCATGAATTCCTTTACGGTCAATAGACTTTGAATGCCCTTTATTTTCTGGACTTTGAATTTCAAAGCAAGGCAAAGTAATAAATAATAATACAGTGGTGCGCGGTTGACCAAAGTTTTAAAGTTGATCAAGTTTTTCAGATTCCACCATTAATCATGAGTTCTTCAACGTCGAGTAGTATCTTTAATGGTATCGATTCTCCAATACAATATGTTATCTTTACTAGAAAACAAATGCTAACAAAGCAAATTCTCCCAAGATTTTCTTATAGAAAATTCCAAGTTACATAAAGTAGGACAAAATGAGCACCACGTTTAGCTCAAGTGTCTAATAAATAAATAACTATATAAACAAATAAGAGTTGGACCACAGCAAAAAATATATTCTTGAGGGTGATGTTTGCAAAGAAAATAATGTGATATCTATAAAAATAGCATAATGATGATGTGCTCATTTATATGCTTTAAGCAATCGAAACTCCTTGAGAATGCTCAATGCTGTGTAGGATGGGGACTTCCACTTCCTCATTTCATACAAAAATAGGTGTACGAATTAGTTGTTGTAAACCCAATCTAATTTTTTCCTCCAATCCAGTTTCTCTCTCCGCCACGTCAGCAAAAAACACTATTCCACCCACCAACCAACCCAACCCATTTTCACTTCTTAGCCCCAACCCCACTTTCAACACACTCTCTCATCCAATTTATTTCTTTTTACCTCATTTTTATTCCACCACAAAAATACATAAACTATTAAATAAATTATTTTTACAACGATTTTATCTTATTAATTTTCATGTATTTTAATTCTTAAAAATTAATTCTAATTATATAAAACAATATACATATCAATTAAATAATTTACCTAATTTTTTTTAATATTGATAATAGTTAATAATGTTAATATATTTATTTTACAGTTATTTTAAATCTTTTTTTCAAATCTTTTTTTTTCTGAAAATGTGTTTTTATTTGTTTTCATTTTTTAAGATTTTTTAAAATTATTTTTTTTCCAAAAATTGATCTCCAAATAACGTAAAGGGGAGAGAATGTAGGGTATTTGATTATTTGTTTTAATTTTCAAAAAAATAATTATAATTATATAAAAATATATATATATCAATAAAAAATTATTAAACATATAAAAAATTAATTTTTAATCATTTATTTAAAACAAAACAACCAACCCTGGCCAACCCGGGTCGCAAATCAGGTCGGGTCGCCGACCCAGGTCGGGACCCGACCTGCTAATTTCCCGCGCCAAGGGAACTGGGGGGTGGGTTGAATCCCGCCCGCCCCAGTTTTTTCCGCGTTAAAGATGCTCTAAGTTTTAACATGAATCCAGAGCTGGTCAACGTAGTTATCTGAAACTTTACCTAATGTTGGCAATTCGTGTCATGACACGAAATTCAAACCCAAACTCGACGCTAAATATCACGATTCAGGTCGACACGAATGACAGACTATAGTTCGAGTCGACACGAATGACACAAACTGGAATTCTGGTCGGGTTCGAGTTGGGGTATTTCGTGTTTCGTGTAATTCGGGTTGACACGAATAACACGAATTGTAATTCGGGTCGGGTTCGTGTTTCGTGTAATTAGTGGCAAACATGCTAGTTCGTGTTCGGGTTAATTCGTGTTTGTGTAAATTTGTGTCAAACATGTCATAATTGGTGTCAAACATGTTATTTCGTGTTCAGGTTAATTCGTGTTTGTAAAAATTCGTGTCAAACAAGTCAGTTTGAGTTATTCGAGTTAATTCGTGTTCGTGTCAACACGAACACGAACAAATGGATTCGTGTCAACGTGGGTCGTGTTCGGGTTACCAAATTCGTGTTCGAGTTGAAGATTAGATTTTTGTGTTCGTGTCAACTATTTCTTATTAATTCGTGTTCGTATTCGGATCGAGGAAAAACAATTCGTGTCCGTGTCAAACACGACACGAAGCACGAATTTGCACGTCCTAACTTTACCTATCACTCGTGTTGCATTTTGTTTTGATTACCTAGTATGCAATAAAATGTAAAATAATCCAGCTATCCAGCAATTGTGGTCTACCTATTAAGTTTTCTGAATATACAAACTCACTTTGTGACGAGTGACTCGGCAGAACACCTCATTCTATTTAATTAAGAAAGTAATTCATGTAATGATTTGGTTTTTATTGTTTGATCACTTGATCCAAATAGATAGATTGGACTTATTTGACAACATTTTGGGTCCGAGTATGATAACATTTTTTTTCTTGCTTTCAGCTGTAAATGCGCCACCAATTCAGCGAAAAATGGAAGTAGTGTCATTTTGGAAATGTACATCAAATATTCAAACGATTTCAAAGTAATCATAATTCATAACGAATTAACCATGTATTTGCTTGCGTCAAAGTTCTGTTGTACAAAAAATTAATTGTCATATTGGAAAGAAAAGCTTCTTCTCGGTTTATTCTGAAATGTATTTGTCACATATAAAAAAATGTGAGATTACAATATGGAGATTCTTGGTAGCTTCTTATATACTGGTTCGTTTTTTGTTAATATCACAACAAAGAAATCTTTTAAACGTGAAAAGAGTAGCTTATATTTTGATTGCAGGAATGTGATTCTTCATTAGTGTACTTTTAATATGTATACTTTTATCTTCAACATCTGCTCTTAGTTAAGGAGTATGCCATATTTACAGCTACCCACTACAAGAACAAGTGTTTAAAAGGGACTTCCAGGAAATTACACCTTGTGTTGGGATTTAATAAAGTTGCATCCCTTTTCCAGTTACATGCAGTTGTAACTATTAAGTAATCACTGGGAAAAGTAACTTGCCAAAACATTTCTGGTCTTCTCACATGGAAGTCACTTCTAACTTAGTAACTTACCATGCCACATAAACATAGCACTTCTTCAGTTTTATGTGATTTGGAATTTGGATGTTGTTTAGACCATCTTTGAGTTTATTCTTCCAAAAAAGAATCATTCTCTCAAAACATATAAGGTCGTTAGAGTTTGTTGCATTAGTGAGAAGTTTTTGTTCAAGACCTTCTGTCCACCAAAGTGTCATTTTGGTATTTTTGTCTATCAGAGTGTGATGGTCGACCTATTACTATGAGATCGTAGTTTAGGGGATGAAACTATGATCAATCACAATCATGGAGTTTATAGATCCAAAATCTTTGGGAAGTTGCAATTTGTACAATCCCTCCTTCCCCTTATTTGGTTTGCATTGTAATTTATCTCAATCAATTTTAAAATTGTAAATGTGTCATTAGCTTAATAAGAGGGTTGCAACAAAAGGGCATTGGTATTTAATACTTGAATTGCCACACCGGTTCTGTACAGCTTTCAAATGTCAGTGACCTGCAGCAATAACTTTCTTTCCCCACTTTATCTCTAGCCAGATATGGACGCAGGACCAGTCACGCAGCAACCAAAGAGAATAAGATCTCAAATGGCAATAAATTAAGATTTTTATATGTCAAAAAGACTATGGCATAAATTCTTGTCTCCTCAAGCAAGAAACAGAATGACATACGCTTAGTTTGATCAACAGATGTAGAGCTTCGCTAGTATATAGTCAAAGAATATTGTTCCTTATCTGCACTCCAAGAACTATGGGTTATTACTTATTACAAATGTGATATTGAACTTATATCCCACCGCCACTGTGTTGGTGTTGTGATCTAGAACTAGAAGCCAATAGCCGGATAATGGTATTTTAATAATTTAGTTTATGATTTGGGTTATTTATATAATATTGTTTTTGGCTTACTTAAAAATAAATACTCTAAATTGTCTTTAATCTTAGTAATTAGCATGGAACACTAATTGACAACACAAGATTAATGTGTGCATTAAATGATGTTTATGTTCTACAAAACATGTGATAAGGAGACAAATACACAATGTATTGGACTGACAAAAATTAAGATATTATTTAGTTTGTGTTTTTGTCATTAATGTTTCATTTATATCTTGATCAATAATATAAGATAAACACTTTTCTCACATGAGAAATGTGTATCGTGGATATTGTCCATCACTAGCTGAAATAGGTAGTCATAAATATAATATCTTATTGTGCAAGACTTGTGCGGGAGGAAAGTGTTTGTCTGAGATTATTTCTGTCGCTCGTATTAATTATTAGCGATGATATCTTCGGGCCTCTTGATGAAGTAATGTTTTATGCATGCAACATGATTGAGAAGTGAATCATGTTTACAATTTACTTGGAATCAAGAAAAAAATAAGTTTGCAAGAAAGACGCATTACAATCTTGAACTTTTTTGTGATATCATGTAACAAGTGAATTGACGCAAGTAATTATTGCTCAAGGATCGTGATTAGTATGAGATACATATTATCTTTGTCTTTGGGGTAGTTATAATATATTTTGCTAAGTACCTCTTATGACTTATGGAATTAAAATTAGTTTTGATTCTATTGCCAACGTGACATAGATCCTATCAGATCACACCGAAAGGATCTAACTAAAGAAACCTATTTTAATATTCATACGGAGATATGATGCTTGAACATGTATAAGTGTTTAATTTATTTGGTCATCTTAATATACTAAAATGAATGTCACGTGATGAAAACTTAAATCTAGAATAAATATAAATAACATATTTTGGGCTCAACAATGACATAAAAACAATTGATTAGATTAATAATTAAAGAGCATAGTGGGTCCAACCCAACTTTTTTTGTAACGGACCGAAGAGAAGCGAGCTCATATTTGGATAATGTATTTGTAAAATAATTATCCATATTCAAATAGTTATTGTAAGATGGTAACTACCAAGTAAACTACTTCGGAATGAAAACTATCAACTACTTTGGAATGGTAATTACCCACTACCACATCTCTAAAAATAAGATCATATACGCATTGTTTGTTGACGATGGTATCTTTTATCATTCTCAGTGTCGAGAACCATTTTTTTATAAACGAAACTGTTTGATTGAAGTGGAAACTTGAATTAAGAATTGAATCAATAACGTATTTCTAGCAAAAAATAATTATTATTTAATTAGTTCTTGGTGGATACTAATAAAGACATCAACCTGGAGGTAGTTGATGTGGTGCTTGCAACATTATCTTGATCGTCTTTTGATTTTGGAAACCAAGAGATTGGTATTTCCGCTTTGTAAGTTTGAGGTTTAGAATTAGTTATAAAAGTTGATCATTTGGTTCTTTATTTTATTAGTTAAAATAAAATTTTGATTTTAACTTCTTCGAGCAACCATGAAGTTGCTTTACACTCAGCCAATTAGGATATACAATAAATGTTATTAGGTGCTAATTCTTAAGCGAGCAATGACTTAAAATCAACTTGCACTGGCAACTGATAGCCTAAGTAAAAGTGTAAAATGCGGTTGGTTTTCTACTCGTATCGTTGCAAAATCTTATTAATTCTTGAAGAGTACTACTCGAATTGGTTTTATATATATATATATATATATATATATATATATATATATATATATATATATATATATATATATATATATATATATAGCTTACCGTTATAGTTTGATGTATCATACTTTTACATCGAGAATTAATATGGTAATTTAGAGAAGTTAAAAAAAATAAAAGATTGCTCGAGAGTCACGTTGATGGAGAAAGCTTTCGTATGTTACAAAAGGGACAAATATGCATGTATTTTGAACCAAATGTAATCGGCAACGTCATATTTTTATGGTGAGACATGTTCATGTGACCACCAAATGGCCTTGCAGTAGTTCAGCTACAATGTTGTCCTTGTTTCTTATCATTAAAACTTGGAAGTATTAGACTCCACTAGGAGCATATGATTGAGTTGTAAATGTTTTTGGACATAATAACCCCAACGGATCGAGCTGAATCCTATCGCGATTTACTAGGCTGGGCCAGGGAGTAATCCAACTCCGAGTCATTTTGGTCCCAAAATGCTAAACTTGCATATTAACATAACAACAGTTCAGAAATTCGTAAGCACAAAGTCAAGGCAGTGGAACTGTGGAAGTTGAAAGGATCAAATATTTCCAAAAGATTAAAGTTCCCAAAAAAATAAAAATTAGGTAAAATCTCAAAATCCGTAGAACAACTATCAATGTATTTGACCTCGCCTCTAATCTTACCCGACCGAAAGTAAACTCACAAGTTTTTCACCATTAGATTTGGTGTAGATGGTGACGGGTCAAAAATATATTTTAATAGAGTTTGAAATCCTAAGAAAGATCATTGAGTTTTTTTTGGTGGTAATACTGGTGGATCCTGAAGATGATTCAATGGTGGTTGCATATGGGGTTGGGGAGATGGTGATGTTAGAAGGATAAAGATGGTGGACTATAATATTAAACATTTATCTCCACATTTTAGTTAAATATTCAAATGACATCAAGAAATCTATTAAGATAGAGTTGGGTAGGATATGTAGGAAAAAGTAATGAATTTTAGAAAAGTGGATGCCCATGTCTAATATGCAGGGGGAAAACTCTAGGATTTAAACAAATATTTTGTTAACATTATTGAAAGCAAAATAATTAATCTTGCAAACCTTTTATTTTTTTATTTTTTTTGGAGTAAAGTTAGTTTATAAAATTGGGAGGTCAATGAAAGGAATGTGTTCTAAAAGTTTTACTTTTATATGTCAATTATAATGAATTAAATGTGCAAACATTTTGTTCCTTGATTATGTTATTCGTCATTTAAAGTATTAAAGAAGAGACATTTGGTCCTTAACCGTGGAACTCTAAAAGATAATGGTTTACATAAATTAAAAGTTATTCACAATCATGGTAATTAACATGAAACATTAATCACTGAGATAAGATTGTTGTGTTGGTTATCGATTGTTGTAGCTCTACAAATAATTGACGACACGAGTATATAAAAGAGGAAAATATTACTTATATATATTGAATACACCTAACAAGTAAAACATTATGAAATTGTGTTTCGTGTCATTAATGTTACTGTGTCTTGGATCCTAAGATATGATACTTATATGTTTTCACTCAAGAATTGCTTAATTTGATTATTGTCAAAAGCTATCAATGAGTATAGTTATAAAGACAATAGTTGGTTGAACATGACTTGTACTGGAAAAGATAGCTATTCAAACGATTATCGATGTCTCTCTTAATTGAGTGATGATATTAGTGGCCCCTTGATAAAGTAAAATTGTAATGTACACAATGTAACTTGAGTTAGGTTACATAGTTATAATTAGCTTAAAGAGATCAAGAAATGAATATAATACAAAGGTAACACATTTCTACTTTGTATATATTCTTAATATCACGAGGCAAGGGACGGACACAAGTGGTGCATTTACATCACTAAATGGATCGTGTTTTAATTCGAGTGGAACAAAGACATCTATGCTAATCGGGTAACTATAATGTGTAGCTAAATACCGCTTATATTTTGAAAAATTAAGTGTTTAATATCGATGTCAATTTAGCTTAGATCATCCTTTAGGTCACACCACAAAATTGGGAAGAAAGAAGCTTAATTTTGAGTTCATATGATGTGTTGGGTTTCATGTGAAAAATGGACACACATGTGGTCAATGAATAAAATCAATATGTCATGACAATTGACATAATTAGAATCATAATAAATTCATATGAGGTGTATATATTATGGGGTGTAATAATTTAATATTACATGAGATAATATATTACATAAGATATGAATTTGCTAAAACTCCTAAAAGATCAAATTTTGTTTGAAATAAATCCAAAATTTGACAAAGTCAAAATCGGGGTCAAACCCGGTAACCGTTTAAGGTTCACTCGACCGAGGTGTCTTCGGAACGGTCAACCGAACGGGGAACGGGTAAACACAATTAGTTGACCGAAATTGTCTTGACTGCCTGAACAATTGGGTTCGGTCAACCGAGCGTAAACGGTAAACCGAGAGAAAATATCCTGGAGATATCTTGGGATATTTTCGGTAGACCGAAGGTGACACGGTCGTCCGATGAATATTCGCCAGGAGAAATTTTGATGGGTCAACGGTCGACCGGAACAAGACGCAGATTGTCCGAATTTTTCAAGGGAATTTTTATCATGCATATTCGGTCGTCCGTCTAGCTCACGGTCATCCGAACATGTGTCAAAACCGAATGGTTCGGTTCACCAAGAAGAATTCTCGGTCAACCGAAAAATACGATTTTTGCCTAAATTATTAAGAGAATAATTAGATCATGGGTTAGATTAATTCCAAATTTAATTAAACGTTTTTTAGGATGCTTACGTGGCAATTTGAGATTAATTTTAAGAGAGAATAAGGAAGAGATTATGACTAAAGAATAGTTCTTGATAAGGATGTTTTGGGAGCCTATAAAAGTACCCATCATCCTAAATGTTTATGTTAATGCAAAAATTCTCTCTCTCATTAATCTCTCCCGTAATCACCATGAAAATCTCTTAATAGTTTTAAGTTTTTGAGATAGAGATCTTAGAAGCTTAAAGATGAGTTATTAGCTAGATTCTAAGCTTAATTAAAGATTGATTGAATAGCTCATTTCTCTCTAATCTTGTTTAGAGAACCTCCAGATCTTCTGAAATGTTAGGGGGGAATCGGCGGGTGATTCGACGAGCAACGAAACTCCAGATCTTATGAAATGTTTTAGAGAACCTTTGGGTATGATTCTCTATTCTTTGTTTATTTTAATATGCGTAGGAATGCATGATATTAGTATAAATAAATACATGTACGTAAAATCAATGAAAATATGAAATCGTTCTTGTATGTTTGTATTAAATTTTTTTAAAATATATACATACATAGTGACACGAAATCCAACAGTCGAAACTACAGTCCCGAGCAAGCAAAACAGAGATTCTTGTGGAAGATAATTTTGAAGTATTCCAAGCCGAACAAAGGTACCATTTGGATATGATTCTTAGCTGAAATCCAGCAATAATCCGGTAAGAATCCAAATTTGTTTTACAAACAGAAAATCAACTTCCAGATTCTGTAAGAATCTATGGATTCTTAATTATGAAAATTATACAGAATGAAGAAGTTGGATTTTTATAGCTTCTTGCAAAATCCAAATTCTAGAGTGACATTTACAATATTACCCTCAGTTGTATTTATCATAATATCCTCATATTTTAATATTTTTATTCGATAATTTTCTAATTAGATACTAATATTTTACGATATTTATTAGATAAATGTCATATGTATTATTTTTTATGATAATGTTTAATATTAGAAACAAATATTAATATGGATGATGAGGATCTGGCTCTCCCACAGTGGAGGCGCAACTACAGTGCTAGGAGCACATCCAAACACGATGGAGATCCTGGGAAGTCCAGCTCCTGACACGACACTCAATGCAATTTTTTATGCTTGGAGTGAGAAGTTGTGGTGGAGGAGTTTCTCAGCTTCTTATTTCTAGTTTTGTTTTGACCAATTTACTCACACATCATTTCGAGATCAATCTTGGGTTAAAAAAGTTGATTTTTTTATTTAAAAAACAAATAGAAAATATTTTTTTAGAAAAAAATTGAAAACAAAATTGAAATGATTTTTTATTTCATCAAAGTGTATGAGCAATTTAGGAATTTCCTTTGACAAGACATCACCTACTACCAGAAGTTTTCTTCATATCCAAACAACTCTCAATCATAAGAAGAAGTTGTTTTACGTCTACATTCCCAGAAACTGACTTCCCATCAGAAACTGATATTTGAGAGGTACATCCAAACTCACCCTTAGAATCTGGATTCTCACCGGAATCCTACGTGAGAATCTCTATCTAAACGGACCTAATGTTTTTCTCTTAAATTGACGTACAAACCATGAGTGAGAAAAGTGTGTTCCCCACTAGGTAAGCCACTATAGATCGGTCCACCTCGTGCTTTACTCTTCTATCACTTTGTTGCTTCCATTGCTATCCTAGGATGGTGGACAGGATCAAAGAGCAAGAGGAAAACTTTGTTGACAATGAACATGCAAGGGAAGGAAAACTTGCATATGCAGTGATATGATATCCTTATAGTTTCTTAATACGAAGGTTAATTACAGTTTGCCCCCCTAACTATGCATTGATATCACTTTGCCCCCTTGAACTTTCAAAGTTAACAGTTACCTCTCCTGAACTTTAATTTTGTAACACTTTGCCCCCTGAACTTCAATAACTCATTATTTAACACACATTCGACGTTTTTTTTCCTAATTTTTTTGTTGTATCCCTAATACACTCCTAAACCTATATTTACGTGAAAGTTTGGATCGAAACGGAGGTCGGACATGGTTGGAATTTGGGTCTGATTTACACTCAATCCGACACAAATTCCAACCATATCCGACATCCGTTTCGATCCAAACTTTCACGTAAATATAATTTTATGAGTGTATTAGGGATACAACAAAAAAATTAGGAAAAACAAACGTCGAATGTGTGTTAAATAATGAGTTTTTGAAGTTCATGAGGACAAATTGTTACAAAATTAAAGTTCAGGGGAGGTAACTGTTAACTTTGAAAATTCAGGGGGATAAACTATAATTAACCCTAATATGAATATGCTCAGCGGCCCTTTGTCTTGTCCCCTCTATTTTGGTCATGATAATTTGCTTGGAGGGGTAAATAGCCAATATTCTACCCCAGAAACTTTTTTTCTAATGGGGTTAACTTGATCCTGGAAACCACATATTTAATTACTCGTACCATGAAATGATACTAACATGATTTATAACTTCATTTTGTTTTGAGTGAAAGAAGTCCAATTAGCATAGTTGCATAAAAAAAAATTCAAATTTTGGAGCATGGAAGATTTAATATGGATATGTTAAAGATGTTGTTTCGGCATAAGCTGATGTTCCTATGATTGATATAGTTTTCTCCCCTCTCCGAGTCAAGACTCAAGAGGCGTCAGCCAATATATATGCAAGGAAATTTAAAAACCCAATGGGACCATGACCCCTCTTGGACCCTTGTGACCACTATTACCACCCAAAGTAAGGGTGTACATTGGATGTAGTTAACCGAAAACAGACCCAAACCAAATCAATTGGGTCGGATATGATTCTGCAGTCTCGGGTTAGTTGTTTTTCAACGAATGGGTTTGACCGAGCCAGCTCGAGAACTGATATATACTATTATTTCTAATTTCAGAGATTGTTATATAAACTTTAGGCGTGAGATTTGAGATTGCTATTTAAATTTATGATTGTATGGTATTATGTTTGTGAATTAGGATTGTTGCTTAAACCTATATTTGTAATGTCAATTTGACTATATAAGGACAAGTATGGATTCGGGTCAACTTGAAAGCGGACGGACCCAAGTCAAATTCTCTGAGTTGGGTTAATTGGATCAAGTTAAATTCGGGTTGAGAGTTGGCATCTAACCTCAAAATCGGAAGTACTCATATCCACGTGCACCCTAACCATGTGTCCCAAATTCGTACTATTTAATATTTATATTGGTCCTTCGTGAGTAAGCATCAAGATGACTCACTAACCATGACAAGAAAGTTATATTAGAAAACAATCTTGGATTCCTGGACAAAATTAAAAGATCAACCAAATAATATGTCCTTGATGTAGTACTGTCAATTAGTCCACGACATGATCATAGCGAAGTGAAATATTAGGAACCTTTCAGTGTTAGGCGATCAATAGGGCAGTAAATGGGTAATATTTTACCCGCAACTCGCCCCGCCCCGCCTAATGCGGGTAGTGGACAAAAAAATATTACCCGCTAACCTTCCACCCGCATAACCCGCCTAATAAGTGGGGCGGGTTGCAGTTGTCTTGCAACCCGCCCCGCATAACTCGCAACCCGCCTAATCAAATATATTATTAATTTTTTATATACCAAAATCATTTTAATGTTTCAATTTTACTCATAACCATTAACCCACCTTACCAAATCATTATTCAACACTAACCAAATGTCTAGTTTTTCACTCAACACACATCTAATTTCCCAAAAAATACAATAAGTAATTACTATTTTTCAAGTTTTGATGTTCTTTTATTTTTCTTAGAAAAAATCAAAAAAAATCAAAAAAACCCGCCAAACCCGCATAACCCGCCCCGCCTCACCTAGTCCAACCTTATGCGGGGCGGGTAGCGGTTTTTTTATTTTTGACCCGCCCCGCCCCGCCCCACATACCCGCTTAACTTATGCGGGACGGGTAGCGATGGACCAAAAACCCGCCCCGCCCCGCCCCGCTTACACCCCTATCGATCAAGCTGTTGGAACTGACCCAACAGAGGCATCTCGATTGAGTCATGATATTTCAAAACTCAATGGAATTGTTATGTAAATTTTAGTTGAAATACAAAAATACTTTCACAAAGAATCATCTCTCTGTAACTGTAAGGCCACAAAGGATCATATCTGTGTGAGCTCAACCTTTTTAAAATTAACGTGTCTCTTTGTTTCTTAATAAATTGCCAAAACTGTCGATGTATAAAGAGAAAGGAACAACGTCATACGAGTGTTTAATTACGTGATGGGAGTCGCATCAAATTAAATGGTTAACATACAAGATTAAAAATGATTTAAGTGTTGACATGGATGCAAAGTGACGTGGTATATGTTAGGAATTAAAACAAATTTCAAGTACGCAGCGAAATCGAAAATAACAAATCCAATAAAGAAAGAAACCACAATTGCAAATCCAAAACACCAAACCACGCAAGACACGTAAGATTTAACGTAGAAACTCAATGCGGGAAAAATCACGGACAATATAACTCCAAATCTACTATAGAGAAATGTATTACAAGGAGAGACTTACAAGAGACACGAACAACCGACGAGAATACCCGGCTAAATTTGCCCCCACCGAATTGACAAGGATGTTCTCTCTCTCTCTTTTCTCTCAAGAATGCAAAGTAGACAATAACAATCAATCTAATTGTTCTCTATTACAAAGGAGAACGAATTTGCCTTTATATAGTAGGCCAAAACAAGTATAAGTTGTACCAGAATCGCGTGGAGAAATGTGCAAATCGTGGGTAGAACTGGGTCAAACGGTCGACCGAACGGGTGCGTCGGTCGACTGATCCCCTAACCGTAACGCAAACCAGGTTTTCTCGGTCGACCGAAACTTACGTACCGGTCGACCGAAAAACGACAGACATTTTTCATATTTTGCTCAAGTGCATACTCGGTCGACCGAACACTTAAGTTTCGGTCGACCGAAAATGGACATGCACTTTTGCCCAGCTCCTTGTGTGTGTGCCCGGTCGACCGAAGAACTCCTCTCGGTCGACCGAAATACTCTAGACGTTGTTGCTGGAGAAATCAGATCACACACCCGGTCGACCGAATGCCTTCCGGTCGAACGAAAGTCTGTTTTATTTCACGAATACTTTAATCACATATTCAAGGTAAACATCAACGGTATAAGATCTTATTTTTACTTTGAGACGTGGTGTGGTATTGAATGATACATGTCTAATTTTATTTTTATTTTCTTTCTACAAGCACATTTTAAGTCAAACAAGGATGAAGTGTCTTAACGAATGGTACACTTGTATATGACAAAGAAAAATATAACCGTACGTTAGTCAAGGTACACTTTTCCGGCCACCAAAGATAATTTATTATCAAAGATACGTATATGTAATATGTTCAAGCATAGAAAAATTAAAGGTTTAACCAACGTGCTCGCGAAAAGTCCACACTGATAAGTTAAATATGATACAGAGCCCTGTCATCAATGGAGTTAATTAAGTAGCAATGATGGATTGATACAATTCACTGGAGCATGTGATTATATATTTTTCTAGAAACAATTATTCTAAAATATATTTCATGATGCAACTCGGACGCAATCTCTAATTTTTATAATCTAAGTCAAGATTCTACATATCGACGTTAGAAAATTAAGCTAAGAGGTCATATGTGCAACATCATTGATCATGAATTCATGATCATATAAATTATTTTCGGAAGTAGAGAAAATTAGAAATCAAAAGTCATTTAAATTTCTAGCAGATTACTTAACCTTCTGATCTCAACCTACCACTGAACCCAGGATAATTGGCCAATTCGTGGAAAAATGTCAAAGGTTAAGATATATAATCATTAAATAAGCTAATCCAGGATAAGATAAGTTAGTTAAGGTGGGAGAACAGCACCCTCCATGCAACTTCAGGAAATTGACAAAAGTAGGTATATACATAGATATATATCAATCACAATGGTCCCCTCCCTGTCGGCTGTCATCGTGCTATCTTAATATTTGCACTAACCTTAATTAAGCAATGTGGTTGTCAAACGTCAACAGCAAAACAAAATGAAAATCTCGTTTAAGGATTAGTTCATTACGCTCCCACGAAGGTTCTACACTAACACAATAACTACTACATTTAACTAAACTAAGATGCCAACGTGACGAATTTTCAGGGAATTAGTGTCACTTGCCCGTTACTTAAATCGTCTGTATCAATTACTATTTTGTCATTCACATTCCATTTAATACACATTTCGTACCGTCTATTAAAATAAAACTTATGTCTCAGTTTTCTCACTCTATTAGTTCAACACCAAGGAAATGTAAGGAAATATTAGACAAAACGTCTGAATCCGGTAGAGTTAGTTACCCAAAAAAAAATCGACCGGGACATCTGAAGAAAACACGCCCATGGGGGGTCCTGACCTGGCGCCCACATTTTATTTAAAAATTAAATTTTATATGGTGAGTTATTTCAAATTATTTCAGGTTCCGTTGCAAGTTTTTCGGTGGTGACGGGGTGGGAAAAAAACACAAACGTAAATAATTAGGTAAACGAATTAATATCCGGAGTACAATAATAGAGTGTCGAAACAAAAAACGTCCGCAAAACGCACTTCATCTGCTCGCTTGCTTTGCGGGAGGACTAGCGTCCCCCGTAGAGGTTGTCGCTCCCTACCACACTCGCATTCCTACTTCGATTTTATTATTGATGATTATTTTTTGTTGTAGTAGGAATAGATGAGAGCCTATTGGGAGCAGAAATAAAGTAAAATTGAGAGAATGACAAAGAATTCGCGGACGATGTTTAGCACTTCAAATTTTTTAGTATTAAACATAGCACCACGTCACAACAATTTTTTTAGAGTTCTATTAGAGTTTTTCTGTGAACCACAATGAGGTTCGCAAAAATACATCAAAATCTTCATGGTTCTTTGCACAATGTTGTTGGAAAAACACATACATGGTTCTTAAGAAATCGGACCGTGTCTGCTATTCCATGTTCGTTGTGAGAGTTGATAGTGTTTTACTTGTTTCCTGTTAAATTATTTTGATAATCTTTCCTTTTGATTGTTATTGGTTTAAATCTTTCGCAAAATTTTTACTTTAAAAAATATAAGAAAAAAACAACTATAATTTTCAGAACACATGGTCCACTGTGTCCACGGTAGTCATTACCAACGGAGTAAGGACAAGGACGAGGGGTTCCAGGCGTCTTATCAAAGTGGGCACAAACATATTGAATGCCATGTACGTCAATGGATAAATGTTCCCACGACTTTTAACGATCTCACAAATATTATATAGAAAAAAATAAAATGTAATAACACGAGAATACTTTTGAATATTGGTTGATATTTGTTAAAGAATCAAATCTAGGATTAATCGGTCAAACGAATGTGATACGGTCTACCGATCCAAACTCCAGGACTTTTGGCGATGCAGGGTTCAGACTATCGAATTGGATTCGGTCCACCAAACTAAGGATTCCAGGCACTTCAGGTGCAGCTGGATCAGACGACTGGATTGGATTCGGTCTACCGTCAGAGGACAACAGACACTTCGGAACAATGAGTTCGGTAAACCGTTGGAGAGATTTTTGGTGTTCCAAGAATCTAAAAGTGTATGTCCAAATTGGCACGGTCCACCGAGAGGTTCTCGGTCGACCGTGGGATTGTTGGAGAATTAGTTAGTTCGTGGGAGAAACGTTCTCGCGGTCTACGGAGCCGCAAGAAGAAGCGTTCCCGTGGTCAACCGGGAAGGATTCGGTTAACCGAATCGCAACAGGAATGGTTCATGTTAGTCAAGGACGGTCGACCGAAGGAGCATCGGTTGACCGTTGCCCACGTTTTCTCCGCCCGATTCTGCTTAATTGTAGCTCGGTTTTTGAGTCTATAAAATGACTTCTTTGCTCTTAGTTTTAACACATAACACATATAACATACAAGTGTAATATTTCATTCATTGTGAGTTGAGAGATTAGGCTAGAGAATGATTTAGAGTGATTAAGAGGACCTATTGCCTCCATATACTTGTAATCTTTGTTGCTTCTGTTGTTGGAGAAACAGAAGAAGGAAATAAAACTCGCAGTAGACCTCCCAAGGACGTAGGTATGTTGCCGAACCTTGTAAATTGCGTATGTCGTGGTTGTTTGAGGTGTGTGTTTGTGTTTGCTTGTTTATTTCCATCTTATTTGTGTTCTTATTGCTTTAAGTTTGGGAGAGAGTCCAATGTTATTTCCGCAAGTCAATATTTGGTATTACGTGATGCGTTTAATCCGTATCGTGTTAGTGTATTGTTAGATCCCCTCCCAACAAACACCGGCTAGACCTAAACATATTTAGAGCAAACCATGCATATTTAGAACAAACCATGCACATTTTAGACTTTCGGGTCAAAAATCAACTCGATTTAAGGGCTGAAGAATGTAACTCATTAGTTAATGCATTCCAATGGACATCTTTATGGAACGAAAGAAACTCTAGGGTATTCAGGAACACTTCGAACACAATAAACTATGTGCTTAATTTGTGTTTTGATATGGCTGAATGTTGGTTAGGTACTTTGAAGAGAGGGGGAGAGATGCTTCAATAAACTTTGGGGATTAAGCGTGCCTAATTTTCTATGGTGGAAGGTGCTTGTAACGCCATCCCGATGCAATGGGATGCCGAGTAGCATGATCTGGATACTACATATTTTTTTAAGTCGCGTGCCCTTCGACATTCTCATGCATTTCTCTGTATTAACTAAGACTGGTTATGTAAAATATAAGATGGATCTATTTTACTACTCGTTATAGGACTGATATGTCTGAGGTTTTGTACCCCTTCACGGGGAACTATTTGCTCTTTCAGTTCACGTTGTGGTTCATATCAAGAACTTTATCTTAATGCAATTATCCGCTTATAAAATAATAAAAAAGAGAACACCAGCGAGTGTCTTTTTCTTCTTTTGTGTGTTGATTTTGAGAGTAAGAAGCTAGTGGTGTTTGTTTGTTTATTTGTTTGGTTTGAGAGAGGAGTGTCTGTTTGGAGCGATGGAAGGGATGGTGGCGAGGGAAGTGTGGAGGGTTTTTTATTTGCGGTGTTTTGGTTGATTCTTTGTTTAGTTTGTTGGTTTTTTGTGTTTTGGATTAATTATTCATGTTAGTTCTCATTTGGTGTTGTTTTGTGTGATTTATGCAGGATCTGGAGGGTATTCGTACTTGTATGAGCCGTGGTGGTGGATTGGGATGATCACAAGTATGTGTTGGAGTTTCAGTTTTGATTGTGAATGATCACAAGATGGTTTTCAAATGGAATGTTTGTTGATGTTTCTGAATGTTCTCTTTTATGTGACCACAATTTTTTTTGAAGGATTTGAAATTCAGTTCCAGATCAAGCAACCCTGGCATACACCAAGTTAACCAATCTGTCTTGCTAAGTGATGCTATGTTAATACATTATTGTGTTTACGGATCATTTGGAGGATCTTTGATTCTGTTGATGAAGTACTGATTTAGTAATCAGATATCATGACTTTTGGCTTCGTCGGTGTAACAATCGAGTCAATTATTTGATCTACTTGGGACTCCAAGAAGCGTGTATTATGTGTGTTGATTGTTGAGCAAAAAAAGAATTTCGATATATATTTTTTCAGTTTCAGATGATTTGTACCATTGTTCATTTTGAATTGTATACAAGTATTATCGTGGCTATTCATGTATACGTGTATTTATCATGTGTTAGGTTCTTATCATGTATGTAGGTATGTATCGTGTATGTAGCTACTTATCGTGTTTGTAGGTATTTATTGTGTATACATGTATTATTCATGTCCATTCGTGTATTATCGTGTATTGTGTTACATGACACGATAAGAATTCACGTACAAATCGTGTCGTGTATACACGATAATTAACGTGTCGTGTTCGTGTCCAGGTTCGTGTACACGATTTCTTATCGTGTCGGATTCGTGTATATCCAATACTTGTTATTATCTGACCATATACGACACGATAAAACACTTACACGACATGATTGACATGCCTAGAGTGTATATATGCACCTGTACATGTGTAAATCACCATGAAGTACGTCATAAGATATCTCAACTCACTAATGGCTAATACCTTGTAAAAGTAAAGGTAACATCCAACGGTCATTATGAATTTGTCACTAAATACGATTTAATTATCAAACATAGGGACAGTAGGATAGTTATGGGCAGTTATAACTTGTAAAGTAACCACATTATATAATTATTTCGTAAACGAACTGTATTCCTTATCATCCACTTACATTATTTATTTACAGATACAATTTTAAAAGCTAAAATTTGATTCCAAGTTCCAACAACGTTTTAGCAAATATGACATAGAATATAGTGTATTTCCTGGTATTCGGATAAAAATCTGATGGCATTCGAGTAATTACACTGTTATCCGAAGGTGAAATCCCAAACACAATCCATTTGCACTCGAGATGAAACGAAGGCGGGGCCCACATTACGTGCATAAATACGGAAGCTCCCGTCGTTTCGAAGCCAAAATTCTCAGAAGCAAATTTCTCTCTCTCCCAAACACAAACAACTCGACTTCCGGAGATTCCAAAAGGACTTCCGGAGTTCGAGAAACAAACAAACAAACCACTCCCACTCTATCTCCTCTTCTCCCCTCCTTCCTCCACCAACCTTCGAGGACCACGTGCTCTCACCCTTAGGTTCGACGTCCCTTCTCTCTCTCTCTCTACTTAAGTTGGTTACTTTCGGAATTTAGAATCTCAGTTTCCTGTATTTTATTTTCTTGGTTAGTGGTTAGTTAGTTTTACTGTGGTAGAGGAGAGGACTAGTAGAGTTGGGCGGCAGTAGTGGGCTAGCTTTAACTTGTCCACAGATTCGCTTAGGAGTATGTCTACTTGTATTCCTGCTCTTTTCCGAATTTCACTTTTTTCTGTTTTTTATTATTATATTTTTACCGCGACCTCCAACACCGTTGTCGGTCGGAGTTGACATCAAAATTTGCAACTTGTTAGTGTAATTGAATTTCAAGTAAGCAAACACACACCATCCATTGACTGTTCCCGACATGCATAGTACAACCATGTTTTTCACTTGACAGCCTGTCTTTGTCCCACAAATCCAACTTGCCCGTAACTGTTTGGGATTTTGTTTGTTTTGTTGCATGCAGACAGGCCACTGCTTCTGCTTGTGTGAGCAACGATGGGCCAATTCAGCCTTCAGGCCGTGATCGATCGGTTCGAGGACTTAACCAGGGACGCGGTCGAGGTCCAGAGGGAGACACTTAGGAGTATTCTGGTGAGGAATGCCGAGGCGGAGTACCTAAGGAATTGTGGGCTGAATGGGAGGACTGATCCTGAGAGCTTCACGGATTGCGTTCCGGTGGTTACTCACAAGGAATTGGAGCCTTACATTCGGAGGATCGCCGATGGAGAGACTTCGCCTATTCTTACCAAAGAGCCCATTAAGAATATTGCACTGAGGTAGATAAAAGGGTTGACCTTAATGTTTGTTTATCTTGGTTTGTGGCATTCTTGAATTAATGATCTTGATGTATATTGTGTGGTTTTAGCTCTGGAACTACACAGGGGAAGCCCAAATACTTACCTTTCAATGAAAATCAGTTGCATTCCACAATGGAGATTTATAGGATCTCTTCTGCCTATAGAAGTAGGTATGTATCAATGATCAGTTGATTTATTTTGTACGAGTTTAATTTTGTCGATTGGTTGTTTTTGCCATCTTTGGAACCATTCTGTTATGCACCAACCTATCTCTGATTCTTTACACCCTGGTTGCATTTATATTCTTGTATAATCGGAACCAACGTCACCGGTAAGAATTTAACCTCTCAAGCTAAATGGGAGCACTAATTAGAACTAATTTTGTAGATAAAACCCTGGTCTTGAAATAAATGTATGGAGTCCAAATGCAAGAAGCCATTTTTCAGGTACGAGTGTATGACTAGAGTTCGTAGAATAAGTTTTCAAATAATCGGAAGAACTAAATGTAATTCTTTTATCATCATTTATCAAACCATTCATCATTTAATTACACGGTCTTGATATGATGGATTGGATACCTCCAATGATCCATAGAATTTCGTTGCAAAAGACTTCTCAATTATTCACTTAGAACTCATTATAATCGAGATATCAAGAAACTAAAGCAAATGTCATCTTTCCATTTTCCAATACAATATTTCATCCATACTAGCACATCATCCATTTATTATCTGAACTTGTGTTTTTTAGGGAATTCCCTCTAGTGAAAGGAAAAGGTTTGCAGCTCATCTACGTCAGCAAACAGGGCAAAACCGAAGGTGGTCTGGTGGCATCAACAGCAACAACAATGGTGTTCAACAGCCAACAGTTCAAGGACACCATGAAAGAAGTCCACTCAAACCTCTGCTGTCCCGAGGAAGTAATCTTCGCCTCCGATTTCCACCAATCCCTCTATTGCCACCTTCTCTGTGCCCTTGTCAACCCCGGCGATGTCGAATTTGTCTTTTCGAAGTTTGCTCACAGCATTGTGCATGCCTTCCGCACGTTCGAGCAAGTCTGGGAAGAGTTCTGTTCTGACATAAGGGAGGGTGTTCTTTCCAACAGAATCACTGTTCCATCTCTAAGAAGTGCTGTTTCGAAGCTGCTTAGCCCCAATCCCGAGCTTGCAGACTCTATTGAGCACAAGATTAGAGGGCTAAGCAATTGGTATGGTGTCATCCCTGAGTTGTTTCCCAATGTCAAGTACGTCTACGGAATCTTGACGGGTAAGTGTGACGATTTTTGACACGACACGATATTAACACCGTGAAATTTCATGAAGACCATTAGTTAAAAAAATTTAAGGAGTGATTCGGAACTTCTCATTGAGAACGATCTTATTTTTGAAATTTTAAAGTCATTCTCATGAGTTATAAGATCTTGAATAATTTCACTTAATATTTATTAGTTTAACTTGGAGACCTGGACTCTAATATGGACTCTAATATGGTCTACGACTACGATCCCAGTGGTCTAAAAACAGATTAAACAATTTGACCCGTTTTTGATTTCCAAAAGTTGAGGTCACATGTGATTTAAGAGTGTTAAGAGTTAAGACTAAAGACCAATTTCATATTGGGAACTGGAAGCATGTGACATATAAGATCTTGGTCATTTCCTTCAACATTAATTTGTTCTGAAATGGACGCTCACACTTCAATTCTCGAATTATGATTAAATATATTTCACGACTAAAACTTTTGTATTTATGTAAAACAATAAGCATACAACACAACCTGAATGATGTTTCAATTGTCAGGATCCATGGAAGCATACCTAAAGAAACTGAGGCACTACAGTGGGAACCTACCACTGGTGAGTGCTTACTATGGTGCTTCTGAAGGCTGGATTGCTGCTAACATCAACCCAAGGGCACCACCTGAGTCTGTGACCTTTGCTGTGCTTCCCCACATTGCTTACTACGAGTTCATCCCTCTTGGGCCTGACCATGAGGTGAAGTTGGTGGAGGATGCTGCCACTGGTCAGCTTACTGAGGCCAAGCCTGTTGGTCTTGGAGAACTCCAGCTTGGGGAAGCCTATGAGATTCTTATCACCAATTTTGCAGGTTATTTTTCAGAAATTTTATCATTCTTATGTTTCAACTTTTAAAAAAAATAATTGTTTGGCAAATTTCATTAATGTCCTGGGAGTTTCAAAATACCAATGAATAGTGAAATTAATGGAGACCTTGTGAGTAGTACTAGTAACAGGTGGTTTTAAAACATTGACCCTGTGACTGTTAATAGTTATATGTTACAAAAATTAAGAACGTTCTTGTAAGAGTCAGTCCGCTAAATGTTGAGTTGAAAAGTCTTACTTTAATATCCTTGATTACGATGTCTTAGACATCAAAGTAAAAAGTCTTAAATTTTGTGATGTTTCAGAGTTAAAATACTCTACTGTCAAACGTCGTATGCGAATTACTTAAATCGTCCGTGTCAATTATCATTTTGTTATTATTTCATTTTTACTTATTTACGCTCCTAATAGTCTCTTTACTGTTCCTATTACAACAAAAAATAACAATGAAAAGAAAAATCGAAGTAGAAATGCGAGATGGGAGGGGGCGACAGTCCCTGCGGGGGACGTTAGTACCCCTCAAAGCGAGCTAGCGGGTGAAACGCGTTTTGCAGACGTTTTTTTGTTTCGACACATTATTATCGTAGTCCGGATATTGATCCGTTTACCTTTTTATTTACGTTTGTGTTTTTTTTCCACCAATTACCACCAAAATTTTACAACAGAATTTAAAATAATTTGAGATAGCACACCATATGAATTTTAGAATTTTTTATTGAAGGTGCGTCTTAGCCAGACACCTCCCTCATGGGGGCGTTTTACCCAGACGTCCCGTCCATTTTTTTCTCTTCAAGTTTTGCCTCTGATGGTTCGCCAGATTTTTCTTGACGTTGGTACTAATAAAGTGAAGAAAACTTAAACAAATTTTTTAATTTAAGAGACGTCGTGAAATTAGTATTAAATAGAAGGTAAATTGTAACAACTGAAGAATTTAGTCAAACTCGGGCATTGTTTAACAATTCCCTTGGAATATCTGACATATGATGACATCACGGTTTCATCAGACAACTTTGTCCCATGCTATGTCGCTGTTTAGACTTTAGACTAATGATGACAGCTTAGTTAGTTAATTTGTTTTCTGTCGGAATTTATTCTAAAGCTCAAAAAATATGTTTTTTAGTTGTCTTTCATTTATTTGTATACAGGAATCTACAGGTACAAACTAGGGGACGTAGTTAGAGTTGCTGGATTCCACAACTCCACGCCGGAGCTCCAATTCGTGTGCCGAAAAAGCCTTCTTCTCACCGTAAACATCGACAAGAACACCGAGAAAGACCTCCAACTCTCGGTGGAAGAAGCCGGGAAACTCTTGGCCGCGGAGAAATTGGAAGTGGTGGACTTCACGAGCCATGTTGACCGGTCGACCGAACCAGGTCACTATGTCATATTCTGGGAGCTTAACGGTGACCCAGGACACGATGTCCTCGCGTGGTGTTGTGATTGCTTGGACCGGTCTTTTCTCGACGCCGGATACGTTAGTTCTCGCAAGGTCAATGGGATTGGCCCGTTGGAGCTGAGGATTGTGAAGGAAGGCACGTTCCAGTGCATCATGGACCACTCGGTCGCGCTCGGCGCGGCCGCAAGCCAGTTCAAGACTCCACGGTGCATCGGAGATGCTAACGTGAAGGTTTTGGAGATACTTTGTGATGCTGTTGTGGGGAAGTACTTCAGCACGACCTATGGAACTTGATTGATTGCATGTATAGTTACACAAGTGGTGTTTATAGGTTGTTCTGTTTTTATTGTTGTGTTTTGTCGTTTTGTTGTCTGTTCTAAGTAAGTGATAATGTGCTTTCAAAAAATAAAAAATAAAAATGAAGTGAAGTTCTTTCACGCCAAAATATGGTAGAATCCCTGTATAAATTATTTTTTATATTTGTGGGGTGAAAAATTATCTCTCTAATATTTTATGCCCGTCCCATTAGGTTTATTGGAAGAGGATAAATGTAAATTTGTTATTAGATATCCAACATCCGTAAATGTTAGACCTTCTGAAAGTTTAATACTGTTGTGCTCCTATAAATGCACATAAATGAGGCCTAATTAGATTATCGCATATAGTGTGTAGTATTTTTTGGAAGTAATCTGGTAGAAATAAATTGGTGATTAGTTAATTGACAGATTGAAAGGCCTGGATGCCCTAGACTGAATAAGGGCATGGAGAAGGTCTGATTCCTCAGTTTAAATGAACTGTCACTGCCAGAAATTATGAACCGTTGAAAAATCAACGGTTGAAATGAGAAGAAAATGAGGATGGCCCGCCTGTCCAAAAGCCTTGCGCAAAATCTATTGCGAAATTCAACCTTCAGATTTCCATGAGGTCATATGTATTTTTGCTCCTTTCATGACCTTGCGAGATTACTTCCAAAATACCTGGCAGTATATGACCAGATTACTTCCAAAATAAAATACTTCCAGAATAAAATACTTCCAAAATAAAAGACTAACATGGTGATGGCAGTATATTTTGGAAGTCAAATCATAAAAAGTTATCCCAGTAGTTATCATGGTCTCCATTTTTTTTCATTAAGAAAATGACGATGCTGGTTTGCAAGTGTTATCATGGTCTCGAAAATAAGCCCATATGTTAGTCCATCTTTTAATGGGCTTATCAGCTCATTTTTTATAACAGTTCTTCTCAAATACCTTGTGTATATATGGATAGTTCAAAGCTCTTGGTATGGTTCTCACATGTGATTTCTCACGTATGTGCTAGCCTTTTGGCTGAGTTCCCAAATATTTCCGATTGTTTTACTTGCAAATTTTGCTCCTTTCATGACAAGTACTGACCATAAGGAATAAGTGCAGATGAGGATGATAAAATAGTTTCACATCAACGTCACAAAATTCATACTATGGAGTTGTAAGGTCCACGTGCTCTCATATTAATGAATTCAGTTGAGCTCTCATATTCTCAAATATGACCTGATTTTCAAAGTTGTAGCCAATCCTAATCACGTTTTAAACAAACCCTCAACATAAGTTATATTCTCATTTTTTCAGTTCCTAACGTGCTTGTCTATTAGTGCTAATGAGTTTTTTTGCAGTCTCAGACAACTTTTTATGATTGACTTTTCTAATAAGATTCCTGAGGCCTGGGGCTTGCCTGGCCTGTTTTGCTCAAACATTGAATTGGAAAGTTTATGCTCAAATTTTCCAATACACATGCAGATGTGACAAACTCCTATATTTGACGGGTTCATTTCAGCCCTACAGCTATTTGTATATAAAGGCCACCAACTTAAGGTAGAATACAGTGATTAAGATGACATCCTGAAACAAGCTCATAAAGACATGTCATTAGTCATCTCACTGAATTACAACTTCAGCTGTTCAGCAGCTCCTAATATTTGTTCAGGTCAACAAAGTTTTGAGTTGCTAAAAAGGGTTAGTTAGAGCGAAGTTAAGGCTGCATCGACCAATTTGGATGGTGCTTTCACCTGCTGCAGGAGTGTCTAAATTTGTCTTTGTCTTTCTGACATGTAGACAGGCTGATGTTATCTTGTCTACAAGAATTAACTGCTGTAAGATGAGGTCTGTTCACCAACACTGACTCCTTAAGTAACTTCATTGAAAGATTCCTGGCTCAATAGTACCTCACACTTTTCTATTGGTGTTCCACTGCTCTGGACTCTTGGATATCTGTAATGAAATGGGCAACTTAAGATGACTATGTTAGTGTGTCAAGTCATATTAATTAGAGTGAGTTTGATTGCAGTTGAGTATGGTACATGTATTCAGAGTTGGTGAAATTGTTGCATCCATGCCTTTGGAATTGGCTTTTTTGTTGTTGTTGATAAGCTGATTCTTTGTGGTTGTTGGATGTGGAAATTTGGACATACTCTGTGAATATTTTAGAATGGGGAGAATATCTACTCTGTAAAAAAAGAAGTGAGATAACAAACAATATATAAGGTTGTTTACTTTAGAAGATCCATTTGACTTGAAATGACACGAGTCTCAGTTTTTTTATTCAAAACATCCAAGATACCAGTTGGGCATGCACAAATCCATTCCATTTACGTTCTCATCGAAACGCTTTGATAGTCATTTCTCATCAATGCAAATAAACATCAAATTTTAAAATTGTCATGCCTACGCACATTAAGTTAGTATTGATTTATTTGTTAATTTTGGTGTGCTAAACTCATCGTTCTAAACCTTCATGATCCTTGAGCATGGGTGGATCTACGTATGGGCCCAGGTGGGCACAGACCCACCCACTGGGGGGGGGGGGACTATAATATATATTACACCTATTTTTGCAATAATAATATGACTTCAATGTTATCCTAGTAGTTAGTCTTGTTTCTACATGTTAGGTGAGTTCGAATCTCGACCTTGATCTTTAATTTTTTAGACAAAAGGAATAAAATAAAAAATATAAAGACTCATGAGGTTTTGAACTTGAGAATGTCATGAAGAGTAAGTAACAATTATCACTACAATATCCTAGTTGTATGCTATAAAATCGTCATATGTATTGTATATTTAAGTATATGATGTTTTTTAGTGGGCACAAAAACATTTAGTGTACTTCTTCCGTGTAGTGATTTGATACTCAGCTTCAGAAATTTAATGATCGTTTCCCCAATGTTAAATTGATAAAAATGAGTTGAACTAGTCTACGACGTGTTTGGATCTCTGTAACTATTTTTCAACATTTGATTCGCAAAGATTATGTCAAGTTGCTGACTTTTATCCAGTGAAGTTTAATGTGAATGATCGTTTGATGCTTGAAATTCAACTTGACAACTATATTGTTCATGTGAGGAAGTCTTCATACTTTTTAGATTTGCACAACATTACAGATCTTGCAAGGAAGATGGTCGAAAACAAACTCAATGTGATGTATTATCTAGTTTATTTGCTTATCAAGTTAGCATTAACATTGTCGGTAGCAACTGTTGAAAGAGCATTCTCGACTATGAAGATTGACAAGACTACGTTTTGGACTCAAATGAGTGATAATTGACTGAATGATTGTCTTGTCACGTACATAGAAAATAATATTTATCAGTCTATTGAAGATGAAGTAATTATGAAGCAATTCAAGACATGAAACTATGTATGATCGACTGAATGATTGTCTTAGCCGTGAAAAATGTTACTATAAAAAAATTATGTATGATTTTTGGCTACTCGAAAAATCCTGGATCCATCGTGCTTAACACAAGGTGGAAACCAAAGTGACATGTATAAATGGCTCCAAGTTCTGCAAACCACTGACATTGTAGTGTGCACTCCTCAGCTTGAAGCTGTTCCTCCTATGCGAAGCTCTGTTCAGACGTAAACCACTTATGTTGCTTGTATGCATTGCTTTCAATTTTGCAGTCAAAATTGTAAACCTGCAACTATTCTGACGTGTACATCTAATTTGAAAGTACAGCACATTTAAAACGAGAAATGGTCTGAGTTCATATTTCAGATCTTTTAAAGGTTCATCATATACTTTGATTTTTGTAATGTCTATGGTTCACATCATAAGCATAAATGGACAAAAGAGTCTTAAGGATGAAAAACCGTTCCAACAACTACATTTGCGAATTGCAACATCTTCTTGCTTAGGCAAGACATATACATAGGTGTAATACTGTAACAAGTTACAGTGGAAGCATTATATAGATCAATTGTTAGTGGGTCATTAATTGAATCGGACAAGATGGGTCGTTACACAATTTTTTTGTTCTTTTAACATTGTGAAGCTTTCACAATTTCACATGCAAAGCTTCTGTCTTCTTTTATAGTGTAGTTGTTTTCTTTCCTAAAGTACTACTAATCAAGCATAGGATACTCATAGGCTAGTAGACAATTGATATTTTTGGCAAACTGCAAAAACTTTTGGTTACCATCATGTTTTTCTAATTTAGCTTCAATCATCGAAGTGGTCATGATTTCAGTCCGGATCAACAATATGATGTGATGATATAATAAGATGATTAAGATCATAATAACCTAATCAGCCCATAACAGTCCTGACCAAGATCCCAACAAAAGCTGACTCTATTCCTCCCTACCAAGATTCTCCATCATTTGCTCTAGTTTTCCAAGCAGCAATGATTCCATGGAAATTACAGACTACATCCCAAAAGAACAACTTCCATATGCTCAAAAGCATATCATATTCTAATTATAATGTATTCAACATGAACAGTTGAAAAGTTTTCTCAAAATAGCTGCCATGCTATGCCTTTCAACAAAGCAGTCAAAAGCTAAAGGTGAAGAAAGTTAAAGGAAATTTCACAGTAGGGAAAAGGGTAGGATGGGATTCATATGATAATTAGACCAGTGCAATGTAAAGTGGCCACAGTCTTGTAGATTGCCCACAGTGCAGAAGCTTCTTGTTGTTACTAAGTTGTCTCCTGTCGTGAAAATACCATGAACTTGTTTGTTTGTAGGCTTTTGCTTGCAAAGTGTGGTAGATGGGTTTTTGACACAGAATTCTCTAGATTGTGACTTAACACCGGTGTGACTTAACATGTATAATTATATTGTGACACAAAATCGCAAGATTTGATGGAGTATTCCACTCCCTCAAACCAGTTGCCACCGTAAGATGTTATTAAATCAATAATACTTTGTAATTTATTGGTTTATGTTTTTGTCCCTACCTACGAACACAAAGCATCTTCCTATTTTGAGTAATTATTAATTAATGATTTTTTTAACATAGTCAATAACTCTTATTGAACATTGATCAAATTCCATCATGCACCTTGGCATGTTTGAGATTTAAAATCGAGTTGGAATTGATCGAATCCTGTTCTCTTACACTCTTTAATGTTTTTTAGTATCAGCCTTTTTTTAGTTCATCTGATGATCTGGAACCAAAGTATCGCTATTTTATCTATTCTTAATACTGTTGATGGTCAAAAGAGGAAATAGTTAGGTACCCGTTCCAAATGAAATACCAAAGTAATTTTGAATCTTGTCGTACTGAAGAATTTAATACAAAAATAATTTTCACAAAATTTGTTTTTGGATGGTGTTCTAAACTTAAACTTCTACCCTGGACAAATTCATCCTGTGGTGTTGGATCAAGCAGTAAATATTCACCATCTCACCTTACCTACTCAATTTTCAAAGCAAAGTAAGAGAGAGACAAAGGAGATGTTATGAATTTGTCAATTTAATAACCAATATCTTCCAAATGTGTTCCACCAAAAACAAAAAGTCGAAAAAACATCCAACTTATCCTCCGAATTCAAAAATCAAAATGAAAGCAGCTTATTAACCAACGTCGGATGAGCTGAAGTCGGTCAAAAATTCAAAAGACATTGTCCTGTAAAGTTTAAGATTTGGGTTTTAAACTTTACATTTTTCTCATCTTTAGTCTACCTAATCCACAAAGATGAAGTTTAGGTAGATTCAAGAAAAGATGAAGTTTTAGGTTTTAAAACGCAAACCTATACAATTTTCTATTGGATTCATATGCTCAAATAAAGTTTAAATCATATTTTAAAGAATCATAAAACGAGTAAAGTTCGTCCGGATACTAGATACGAGCTCTGGTTAATTTTGAAAAATAAAATAAAATAAAGTATGATTCCAAACGTACTAGTAATGCAGGATTAACATTAGCACTATTTGCAATGGTTCAAAATGTAGGATACATAGAGGTCATTAATGCAAACATGACTAAATGAAGGATGGATGTGCAAATTCCCCAATAAATAATATACTAATTTGAGAAGGAACATGTCATTACGTCAACAAATCGAGGTGGAGCTTAGAAAATCTAGGACTAAACATGTGTTTGGTAGAGTTTTTCTTCAAAAACAAACGCATCATCACCAATACGACCATTGATTTCAACACTAAGCAAAAGCCAAAACCCTAATGATCCCTACCATTGCCACGTCGTTATCATATTCCCACCGGTGTAATTTATTCGCAAAAGCTGCTTATTCAGAAATCAGAATCCAAAGCCCCTCCTCCACTCACGTCCCGCCAAAACACCCCAATCCCCCATAAAAAAAAAGCAAAAGAAAAGAAACGGAAAAAAAACTTCCTCAGCAGTTTAAAGGTATGTTTCCATGTTGGATTTGCATCTGCCTGGATTTTCAGAAAATACAATCTTTTCTTATTCTAACATTCAAATATTCCAGATTTTACCTAGAATTTGCGTTCCTGTAAACACCATTTTTTTCCCCACTTTGTAAAACAAAAACGAAAAATTATCCGAGTAGTTTCAGCAGATTTTGAAATAGTAAAAACAAATGGACTTATTCCTCAACACTCATTTTGTTGTTTTTTACGTAAAATGTCATTAATTTTGACGTATCTGTCCTTAACAAATGTAGATTTTCCATCCCACATCTTTCATTAAAACAAAACGAGATTTTCTTTTAATATAACATCCAAAATCTCAACCCGAAACGAAACGAAACTTTCGACCAAAAAACGAGTTTCGAATAATATCCAGATTCTTAAGAATTTCACACACACAAAGCACACCTTAATAACCCGTTTGGAACAGCAAATCCTCCAAACACACCCTTTTGCTTTCTCCTCCTCTCTCTTTTTCCGCTCTACTTCAAGGACCCGAAAGGGAGTTACGAAAGAGTGGGTTTTGGTCGGATTCGGGAAAATGGGAGAAGGAGAGGAGGTGAGAGTGGTGCGGTGCCCCAAGTGCAGGAAGCTTCTTCCCGAGTTGGTCGGAGTCACGGTTTTCAGGTGTGGCGGTTGCAATGCTGCTCTCCAAGGTTAGGGGAAGCTCCCAAAGCCCTAAAAATCTCACTTTTGAGTTTTTTGTGTTTTTCTTCTTCTTCTTCTTTTTTTTTGGAATTGTTAGGAAGTGGAGTGTGTTTGTGGTTTGAGGTTGAATGTGGAGGAAAAGTTTGGTTTTTGGTTTTTTGTTTGTGAGCTGATTTGCAGATGATACGGTGGTTTAACTGTTTGAGTATTTGTGTTTGTTGGGTGGATTTGTTTTTGTTAGTCTCTATTTTGTAACTGAAAAATGAAAGGCAATGGAATATTTTTCTGTTTTTCTTTGAAAAAATGTTGTTTTTACTACTTTAGAATTTAGATATCGTTTGACATAATGTGCAAGTTTAATCATCTGTGTTTGGAGAGCATTTTTTTTTAAAACAAAATTTTCTTTGTCTAGGAAATAGGAACCTCCTTTTGAGACCAGTTAGTGAAGTAATTTCATTTTTTTTTAATTTAATGCTATCTTTTAAAAAAAAGTTGTTTTGTTGTTGCCCTGTCAACTTAGAAGTATGTGCACGAAAAATAAAATTTGACGGTGTTTCGGCCTATGGCGATACTGTAGCTTATAGTTTTGTGTTAGACTGTGTTAAATTTTGCTCGTCGTGGTAAAAATCTTTTGCCTTATATTCTGGGGTTTTGTAGCAAACAAATCCAAAGCTGTTATGATGATGGAGACTTCTATGGATAAATCCAAGGATGTCAAAGTGAACGTTTCTGCGATTCAACGAAGCCCTTCTTGCACGAACGAGGCTTCTTCCAGTGCATGCAAAGAGACTAACTCAGGAAGTCATGTAGAAGATTTTGGAGAAAATGAGGGTGTTTTTCCAGGAAAAGATAGTGTATTCAGTGGAAGTCCTGCTTCGGCAACTGATTCAAGTGATTGTCGGGACGCCTGTAACAATCACAGCCCATCACAGAACAAGTTTTCCGGCAGTGCAAGCCATAATCTATATGGAATGCAGAATTCAGCAGACAACTGCTTGAATGTGGATGAACATAATGGCCCTGAAGATTGCAAAAGTGGCAAAATGCAGGAAGTCAGCGCCTATGCTGGCAAAAAAGTCAACAGTGTGAAACACGAGGGGGCATCTGGACCTCAGAGATTTACAGCAGACACCTCGCGGGGTATTCGATTCTCCCCTTATCCTGATGAAGGTCCTTCTCACTATCGGCAAAGTTCTGCATTCTCTCGTCGTGATTTAAAGTATCGGAATACTGATCTCCCTAACAGAGTCGAGCTCCTTGAGCAAGACCGAGCTGAGCTTCTTAGGAAGCTTGATGAACTGAGGGATCAGCTTAGTCGCACTTGTGAGGTCACAAACAAGCAAACCAAGAGGGTTCACATGGACGGTAGAGCAGGTCTTACGAACCTCTATGAACAAAACGGTCTTAATGGCTGGGCTCATGAGAATCCATCTTCCACAGAAGCAGGAACAGTTCCGACAAATCCATACAGTCTTAATGGCCTTGATGGCCGGTCTTATGAAGGTCCACCATCTGTCAATGGTCCTCCGCATCCACAATTTCCTGTTCTAAATGGGCATGACGCCGACTTGCAACGCTATCATTCTGCGTTACATAGCCAAGATGACATCCTTGGATATGGAGAGCCATTTCCACCATATCTGCCTAGAAGAACTCCCTGCCAAACAACCAGGCACTATCCACAAAGACCATCAAATGGTTGTCACCACGGTCGTTGTGATCCCGGTACAGTCATATCCTATCCTCATGATGATTTTCGTCACCAAGCAATATGTTCACATCTGGATCCTCATACTAGACACTTTCATGGACAAGTCCCACTTAATGGCTTTACAAGAGGTTCATACCTTTCAAGCTATGAATTAAGTCCTACAGATGATCCTACAACATATGGTGCAAGAGATTTCAGTAGTAGAAACACAGTTCCTTTTCTTTACCGTCACCCATCAAACTACCAGAGGCCTACTTTCAAACCGCAAAATGGACGCTGGTACCATCCTTTAGGAGGTGGTGCTCCCTATGTTGTATGTTCTCACTGTTTTCAGCTGATTGAAGTACCACATAGACTCATAATGAGAGGTGAGGATCGACACAAAGTCCGTTGTTCCTCTTGCTCTGAGATAATATCATTTGAAGTCAGAGGTAATCGGCTAGTTGTGTCCCCTGCACCAAAGACGGATACAACTTCAGGTCCTAAAACCGGTACAACTGATGAGAACAGAGAGGGTCAGCAACAGGGAGTTCACAGGAATGGTGCCTTTGGTTCTGATTATGAGGATTATGATAACCCAATGCATAACTTCCATTCCATGGATGAGAAGTTTATCTTGTCCCCTCCGTTTCTGGATGCTGCTAATCATGTAGTTGTGGGAAAGGCAATTGGAACGAGCATGAGCCCATCCGAACATGCGGAACTAATGCCTTCATGTTATGATGAATTGAAGGATGGCAGGTTTAGTGATCCAGCTGTTTACCAAAGAGACATTGCTAGATATGCAGATCTCCCACAGAAGTCTGATGTCAATTCACGTGCACCTAGTGTACCTCTCCGGGAGCATTTTGGTTGCTCATCATTCAATCATGGTGAAAGTAGGTCCGAAACAGGAAGTAGAAGTGCCCGCAGTGAGCAGGACAAAGTTTGTCCTACTAATGGCAATTTCAAGCAAAACTCTGTGAAGGATGTTCTACTAGCTACTGAGATGAACTTCCCAGCAGATGAATATCCAAATCCTGACCTTTCTCAGGATTCTACAGAGGCATGCGAGGAAGATCATCTTAGGACAAGCAAAGGTGGTGATTCGTTCCTTGCGGGCCTTATAAAGAAAGGGTTCAAAGATTTTTCTCGTTCGACCCAGTCTCAAGAAAATGGGAAGTATAAAGTTTCCGTCAACGGTCACCGGATTCCAGACCGTGTCGTTAAGAAAGCTGAAAAGCGAGCTGGGCCAATCCAACCTGGAGAATATTGGTAAATGGGGTTTCTAGTTTCAAAACTAGCATATGAATTTGAACACAACCATGCATTATTTTCTAATATTTTATTCTTTTAAACAGGTATGATTACCGAGCTGGATTTTGGGGTGTTATGGGGCAGCCATGCCTTGGCATAATTCCTGTAAGAGCGGAATTTTCATTTTTTCTGTTTTGAAAAATTACTTGACATATTCTGACTTCTTTTCTTTGATTTCAGTCATTCATTGAAGAGTTTAATTTTCCAATGCCGAGGAGTTGTTCTGGTGGTGATACTGGTGTTATTGTAAATGGAAGAGAGCTTCATCAGAAAGATTTAGATTTGCTTGCTGGTAGAGGCCTTCCAACTACCAGGGACAACTCTTATATAATTGAAATTTCTGGAAGGGTTTTGGCTGCTGTAACTGGTGAAGAACTGGATTTCCTTGGCAAACTTGCGCCCACGTAAGTCCAAATTAAATTACTTCAGGTTTACTTCTGCGGAATGATTGGCACAAAGATAACTTCACATCGCCTTTTGCCTTTGTCTCATATTCTCAGTTTTCCACGTGAGACTTTATTGCGAGAAAGATAATAACCTTCAATTTGGTGTCTGTTTCCAATTTTAATTGTTTGAGTGGAACACATATTTGGTAACTGGCAGTCTAGTTAAAATCCTTTAGTCTAGTTAGTCAATTTAGAACGATCCGTTAATGAAAATAAATGCCTAATGCATGTAATAAATCGACCATGGGAGGATAAATGCCGTCAATAGACTAAGCAAAGACGAGGCAGCAAGAAATAAACGGTCTTTCGATGAAGTCATTTTCAACAAGCTCTAGTGAAACAATTATAGTAGATATTGGTTGAAAAACTATTGACTAAAAATGAAAAAAACTATTTCACGTACAATTAAAAAGAGAAGCATACTGTTTTGAAATTAATTAATCACTGATTACTTTGTAGAAACCCCATGCAAATCGGCAAGTACTTTTTGTAGTTTAGGTGTCCTTAATATTAATGGGTCTCGACAGTTGTTTTCTGAGTGGTTTATCTTTTATGTTTGCTTAATCTGGACAGAGTTGAGAAGGCAAAACATGGGTTTGGCATGCGAATTTCTGGAATAGCTGCTGTTTGAAGTTGAAAATTTTGAACTTGGTGCATTGGGAGGTTTCCATGTGATCTGAGTCTCTCTCCTTGGAAGAAATCACTGCAAAATGTTTTTATCAAGTTATGATTTTCCTATCATGTAGATTTGCTGTTTGGTTGTGTGTGAAGGTGTCACTTTAATTTAAGTGGAGCCTAATGGATACGTCTGTTTGCATAATCATAGTTAGAAACTCTATTAGCATTTCTTTTATTGGTCAGTAGTGTTGTCAATTTTCTGAACTTTCTGCACGTAATGAAAATCTAACAAGTGGTTTGTTTCATTTGCTGCTCAATGAATGTAACTTCCGGAGTTAATATATTAACTCTCTTGCTTGATGTGTATAACTCAATTGGATTGGATGCTTTGTAGTTTCTAATTATGTTCTGCTCCGATGCATTGGCCTTTCAGATTAGACCATCCTTACCAACTACCAAATTCTCTGTTAAATTTTTTGAGTTGCATTTATGTGACAAGTAATTAGTGGTGGTATAGATTTCAGCTTCTTTTCTCTTTCCCTGTTGTCTAGCAAAAAATAAAATGATGAACTTAGACCATATGAACCATGCAAACAAATTATGACCATTTGCCAGGTCAGTCAATGTACTTATTCCTTGGCAAATGCTTAAGATTCGCTCTTACTAGGTTGGTGGAAGCTCTTCCCCAACCAAAACATGTGTCCAATTCTTTTATTATAATCAATCGTTCACAAGGTGAACTGATGATGACTTTACTTGTATAATAGTCTTCATCTCTCAGGCTTTTACATCCCTCCCACGTTTAATAAGCATGCCCTGTTAGAAAATGCTATGTTTCCATTCACATTTCGTTTTATTCCTTCCTATCATCCCCACTTAAATATATGTGCTCGTTCACATGGCAAGTTGGTCTCAAGTAATTTCCAAATCCATATTACTATTGCATCTCTTTTCAGTATTGTACTAATCTGCTACATTTCTGATTACTGAATGAAATTTTGGCTGTTACTGTTGGAAAGTTTATGTCCAAATAACATGATTCTACTAGCACTTGTATTTTTTTCTTCTTCTATTGATCACTAATTAAATAAAAAAACATTCCTTTGGTTGCCTACTTGCCTCTCAAAAACTAAGGTTTGTGGAGGAGAGGAAATATATCTTTAGTATGGGAATATATTTTTCAACTACATGAATGTGTGGAATAAGTGGCACGTTATGGTTTTATACGTTGTCTGTTGTAGGAAAAATATTTGACGTGGTCGTATAATTCGCCATGACTTCTGTTAGTCTAAAATTAATTTCTATTTTGAGTAGTTGTTAGTTAGCTGAATCCTGCATGTGAAAACATGTCAAAAGACATTGATGCATGATCCACCATGCTCAGTAACTGTAATAAACTATGGAAACCAATGAGACCACAAGCACATGAACCACATTGGTATGGTGGAGAGATCATGTCTATTTTTAGATACTCTCTTCTCCTTTAAGAACAACACGTCGAAGAAAACGTTAACAAGAACAAGCAGAAGAGGATTTAAACCTCATTGGAGCAACATGAAGAAGTCGGTGGTGTGGGACTTCCATATATCTCTCCCCCCCCCCCCCCCCCCCCCCCCCCCCCCCCCCCCCCCCGATTCCGCCACGCCGCCGCGAGATAGGAAGAAGTCTCCTGGGATTGCTCCGTCCGTGAAGAAGCTCTTCAAGGCGGTCCCCTGTGTGCGAATGGAGAATTTAGAATCTCCGGTGGTGTACCGACGAGGTGGTGGTCTCGCCACGATACCGGAGGTCTGGGAAAAGGAATGCGAGTCACCGGAGGTGAGACCGACGATCAGAAAAACGACTTCAAAGTGGTTCTCTGATTTTGCTGGAATGCTCGGTTGACTGACGAGAAAAGTTGTGAAATTTATATTGGATGAGAGGAAATGTTTTTTGATAAGTAATTAGCTTGTAGTATTAATTAAAAATCCACAACAAAGACCAGATAAGCGCAATTTTAGAAGAGATGTGTGTGTGGGTCCTTAATGATCTTCAGAGGATTTTATTTGCTTGTGTTAACTTGGACTATGGGTTTGAATGAGTAATGATGCATTGAGGTTTCTTTTTTCTGGATAATTTCATTGCGTTCTTGGTCGTTAACGTATGTGCCGATTGACAATTCGTTCTGGAATTAGACTATCATACAAATACAATAGACATCTGATTTCTGTTGTCATTTTTTGGGCGCAAATCAACTTACTTTTATATCATAAAAGCACACATTTCCCAACTACCCTTTTTTGCTCAAAGCACACATTAATCATAACAGCTTCAATATCCAACATACAGACACCTTTGATCACCCTTCACATTGCATTTCTCCGTAGAGTGGATTGATGCGGATTTACCACATTTTTCATTAGTAGTGTCACTATTACATTAACAATATTTTTTTTAAAAAAATTAAAGATAAAATTTACAAATTCACTCCTAAAAAACTTAATTAACATTTTTTCTTTCTGTTATCTCTCTCCTCCCTCTTCTCTCCCGTCTCTGCTCTTTCTTTTTTCTCTCTATCTCCTCTCATTCTTCTCTCTCTCCCTCTTTTGTGGCTCTCCTCTCTCTCTCTCTCTGAACAATAGAAACGAGAAAGAGGAGAGTCAAAGAGGAGGAAGAAATGAGATAGATAAGAGGGACAAAGATGAAAGAGAGGAAAGACATGGAGAGAGAAGACAAAGGAGAGAGAGGAGGGAGAAAGAAAGAAAGAAGAAAGAAATGTTTATTAAGTTATTCAAAGATGAATTTGTAAAATTTACAATTAAATATTATTTTTAAACGGAGTTAACGGAACAGTGATATCACCAACCGCAAAGATTAACGAATTGACAAAAATGCACAAATCCAAAAATATAATGATATTTTAGATGTTAATCATGTTTTTGAGTGACATTTAAGATAATAGTATTAAGTTATTAACTGGATGACATTTTGGGAAATCGAAACAACAAAAAAACCTAATATTTTTGAAAAATTGCATAGTAGTCCTTGCCAAAGCATAATATTTTACCTAGCTCCTCATACTTGTTTAACTTAGTTAAGACACTTGTTTAACTTATTTTAGGAACATAGTTGGACTTCTGGTATGAAATTTGATTGGATTGGGGAATAAACTTGTTAAATTAAAATAAATAACTTAAAAATCTCAAACGTAATTACTTAACCCTTGAAAGTATTAACAAAGGAAAAATTGAGTTCTTATGCTTTAAGTGCCCAAAAAATTGGGGGAAAATATCACATTTTAACCTCCTCTTAAAAATATGATTATATTTCCATTTCTACCCAAAATACATCTACCCCTTAAAAACCAAAAAAAATTTCTCTCTCTCGCATTCCTTTCTCTCTCTCTCTCTATCTATCTCTTTCGTGCAACCATTCCCTATCGTAGTCGAACATAGATCAGAGAACAACTCCTCCATTAAAGTCGACGACGAATGTCAGGTTTAGGGAGTGGATTGATATGAGTTTTGTGGAGTGAGTTGAATCGATGAAAATCAGACTGATTTTCTGTGTTTTCGACGAAGCTCGATATGAGTTTGATAAGCTCGATAGTAGGGGTGTAAGCGGGGCGGGGCGGGGCGGGTTTTTGGTCCACCGCTACCTGCCCCGCATAAGTTAAGCGGGTATGTGGGGCGGGGTGGGTCAAAAATAAAAAAACCGCTACCCGCCCCGCCTAAGGTTGGACTAGGTGAGGTGGGGCGGGTTATGCGGGTTTGGCGGGTTTTTTAATTTTTTTTATTTTTCCTAAGAAAAATAAAAGAACATCAAAACTTGAAAAATAGTAATTACTCATTGTATTTTTTGGGAAATTGGATGTGTGTTGAGTGAAAAATTAGACATTTGGTTAGTGTTGAATAATGATTTGGTAAGGTGGGTTAATGGTTATGAGTAAAATTGAAACATTAAAATAATTTTGGTATATAAAAAATTAATAATATATTTGATTAGGCGGGTTGCGGGTTATGCGGGGCAGGTTGCAAGACAACCACAACCCGCCCCACTTATTAAGCGGGTTATGCGGGTTGGCGGGTTGGCGGGTAACATTTTTTGTCCGCTACCTGCATTAGGCGGGGTGGGGCGGGGCGGGTTGCAGGTAAAATATTACCCATTTATAGCCCTACTCGATAGGAACTCGATTATTGTGCCCAATTTCTTTTATATGTGTGCTCGATAAGATTAGATTGAGTGTTTTGTGGAATGTGTTGAATTGATGGAAGTCAACCGATTTTTTGTGTTTCCGATGAAGCTCAATAAACTCGATATGTGTTTGATGGGAACTTGATTGTTGTGCTCGAGAGCTCGATTCCTTTTACATGTGAGCTCGATAAGATTAGATTGAGTGTTTTGTGAAGTGGGTTGAATCAATGGAAGTCAGAACGATTTTTTGTGTTTCCGACGAGGCTCGATAGACTCGATATGAGTTCGATAGAAACTCGATAGCTCGGTTCCTTTTACATGTTTGCTCGATAGAATTAGATTGAGTGTGTTGTTAAGTGTATTAAATCGATGGAAGTCAGAGCGATTCATCGATATGTTTCAACCATAAGAAATTGTCATTTATCGAACATACTATCGAGAACTTATCGAACTCATCGAGTATCATCAATTTTCATCGAGTATGATCAAGAAATGGAATGATTTATGCAATAAGTATTTTGGGTACTACAGAAACATAAGTGTATTTCTACGATGATGTCAAAAAGTAAATTTTGTTCTTCCAAATATTGAGTAACTTCAATCATAGAGACTCAAATATTTCCCTTAACAAATACAGTAATTATATTCGGGTGTGCAGAGAATCCGATAAAGTCGGAGACGCCAGATCCGATTTCTGATTACGAATACAAAACCTCATGTCCTGAAACAGCATCGTCTCGTCTCCTTTTTTCTTCTCTCCTTCTCGCGCCGTTACTCCAATGCCGCCACACTCCCAACGGAATCTCCGGTTCAAACCTCAACCGGACCAAACCCTAGACGATTCCGGACTCGGTAAGAGCAATGCCAAACCTATTCTAATCCACCTTTTCGATTTCTCGTCTTTGTTTTAATCTGCGTGTTAGTTGGGAATTCGTTCGATCTCCCGTTTGATGTCGGTTAGGGTTACATTGTTCTATGTAGACTTATGTTTGAGGAGTCTTGATGTGATTTATCAAAAGAGGTCTTCTTTTGCTGAATTAGTCGATGATCATCAAATTTTATTGAAATCTTTCCGGTTCTAGTAGAATCCGAAAGGTAACCTTTTTCGTCCGTGTTAGTTTGTTTTAACCTTTTGTAATGTTTCTTCAAATGGAAAAGTTGTATAATCTATGCCATTCCTTTTGCTATTGATGTGAGAACCCAAACCTTGAGGAGAAATTCAAGACTAATTGGATGCTTGTGTGTTTTTGGAGAAGGAAGGGGGTGAATGCAATTTTCGCAAGCTTTCCACGTGTGATGCTGAGGAGAAGGAGTTGGGAGGCGGTGGGTGTTGGAAGGTAATTGGATGATACGAAGGTGGAGTAAAAGTAACTTATATATAAGTGATAAATGATGTTTTTCTGGTCAGAAATTCCTGGCCTCCACGTGAGAGAAGAGATAGTAAAAGTGACGAATGGGAGAGAAGGCAGTGAAGAAGGTGGAGAGGGAATAAGCAGCAGGAGGTTGAGAGGAGAAGGGAAAGAAGTTGGAAGAAGGAGGTGAGGTTTCTAGTTAAACAGTTAATCCACTTTATTTTTATGTTAAAATTTCACTGATTTGGTTAAGAACACCAAAGATAATGATTAAGATGATGATCTTTATATTTGACTAGGTTTTTCTGGTGCAAAAGATATAAACGAAAATATGGAGATTGGAAGTGAATTGTGGAAGTAATATTCTGGTTGCGAGACAAGCAAGTACTGTTTCGTTATTCTTCAGTTTCATGTCATGTATGTCTCTTTTGATATTCGTAGTTGCATGCATGCTGAGTATCGATACTGATTTGATGGATATGCATATAATTGCATGGTGGTGTTTCGGTCGACATGTCATGTGGCTGTGTGTATGTTTCTGGCAGAGCAACTTAGGAAATAGCTGCCTAACGGACAGCGTGGAGCCACCCGAAAGAGAAAATGTCTGTCGTTAGTTTGAAGCTACCATGTGTGCGTCTGACTGATTGATAGATTTCAGAAGCACATGATGTTGTCGAATCCGAATGGGGTTTCAGATCGTTATGCGTGCATTTTATTTGTGATGCATGTCTCTTGATTATGCTTATTGACTGAATGTCATATTCTGTATTATTTACCACATGATTATGATTCTGATTGATTGACGGTTGCAACTTGCGGGCTGTCGAACTCACAATTTGTTGATTATATTTTTCAGATTATTATATGTCTATCAGATGGATTTAAATATCAGAGTGCGCAGCGGTCAGGATCGTGGATCGTATCTTAACGCACCGGGTTTGGGCGGGTAAGCACCTGTCCGGGCTCGGGGCGTTACAATTGATGTGTTAGATTGTAAGAGTCGGTAAATTTGTTCGGATACTTTCTTTTAGAAGTTAAAAACAAGTAAATAGTTGATTCAACATTATTGTTGATGTGCCATCATCTCTAACTATAAAAACAAGTAAATAGTTAATTCAGCATTATTGTTGAAGTGCCATCATCTCTAACTAACTTTCAGATTTCAAATTTTTGGAGAATTATAGTCCCCCAATGCATCATCCATGCCCCCACAGGGTCTAAAGTTTAGTAAATATAAAACACATCATCGTTGCAATTTGGTGTTGTCTTGATCTTATCTAATACTCCTGTGTTATCATTTTATCCTTAGTTGATATGTTTATTGTTCTAAATCTAAATCATGCCTTATTTTTGGAGATTATTGTTGTAGAAGATTTTGTGTTCAGACAACAGGTTGTCTGGTTAAAACTTCGCAAGAAACAGGTAAATCTGGGAGGGCTTAAGTTTAAGACACGATCTTAACATGGATGTTTGGCGTAAGAGATCAAGCAGCTAGTCATGGTATAGTTTATACTTTTCTGGATGCTTTAAACAGCACTAGATTTTCCTGATGGCTTCAAATAGAACCACATCCAAACGTGGTTAGTGAATTCTAGTACAATTTCGGGGTAGAGCCCTTAGGCGCCAAGTGCTAACTGCTAAGCCATTTAACGAACGAAGGAAAAAGTGAGATTTCTATGCACCTTTGTGGATGGTACTGTTGGTATTGGTAGCTCATCGGCTGTCTTCTCATTCTTTGTGTCCTTGTGGCAACTTCACCCTTTGAGTAAAATTTGCAAGTACCTGAGGATTCCCTAACTACTTCATGTGCACATCAGCACGGCCACACGACAAATTTACACGTGTTATTCTGAATTCTGTACGAGGTAAGCATTTATGGCAAACCTTAAATCACATTCAAGATAATCTCGCGAGCTATTTGGATTGGGAATTTATTGATATGGATGATTATGGAGGCACTTAACTGGGACAACAAAAACATTATTGAACTCATGAGCATAGAAAAACTAGTCCAACTCTCACTTTGTCGACAAAGTGCTAAAATGAGCATCGTCTTTTTGGCTTTCTTGGACTATCCAACAAAGTTCATCCTCCTGTAACTGTTTTTTGTGATAATTCGATATTGGGGTTGATTTAGGGTATGAAAGTTGTGATTCATAGGTTAGAGAAGGAAAAAATGGCACATTCGGCAGTAATCTGCTTGGCAATCAGTTTGAATTGTTGGCACGCCATAATCTCATCAGATTTTGAATGGCCCTATTCCTATTGTTTTAAACTTCACGACTTAGGGAAGATACATGGATGCAGTACTTTTGGAAATATAAGGAAAATGCAGGATGTTTCAGTTTTCAGGGTTAACTGAATCTCAAATACAAGAATTTCAATTGCTCTCAATGAGGGCCATGAAATTAAATATAAAAGCCAAAGCCACGGTAGGGCCTGACACAATACAAAACTTAACATAATCATTTGTGAGAAAATATTTCCCGAGGGGTAACGCTAGCTACTCAACTACCGTTTTCCCACACCCACGATACCCTCTTGGTTTGAATCCTTAAAACAACTAATCTTCTAAATCTGAACTAGTCTATACATTCTATCTTGTGCTGGTGGTTTATGAGAAAAAGTGTGAATCAAATGGAAAGTCAGCGTTGAAGTTGATACCATCCAGTGGAAAATCTACACCCATAGGTAAATTTGTTGCCGAGGTGGCAGCAGATAATATACAGTTGAGATCATATTCCACTGTGTGAAAATTCATGGCTGGTTCTCCAAACGATGTAGCCAATGAGAAGTAATCAGACTCCGATCTGGCTGGCGAGATGAATGGTGAGAAGCAATTGGTCCCTCCGAATTGGTTTTCAAGTGTTGAAGGAGCAGAGAAGATGTGATTGTGTTTCTCGGAGTTTACATAGTTAATGGGTGTTGATGGGAATGAGAAGGAAGAGGTAGCAATGTTCTCTAAACCCTCAGTCTTGATTTCAAGCCCAGATTTCAGGCTTGCAAGAAGCTGGTGGTCTATATTTCCTTGGGAGTTTTCCTGGTTAACTGAAGGCCTCTGGAAACATGTGTGCTCTCCTCGATATTTTACTTCAAAGATGTTTGGGTCCTTTTCAGATCTCTGCACTTGCTTTGTTGCGAGGCAACCCTGAGAGTGACGATGAGTGCAACGGTAGTAGCCTCTGCAAGTATAGAAAAAAACTGGTTCAGAAAAGATTTCGTACTCAAATACTACTCCATGTATTTTGTAAAGGTAAAACAGATGGTTGTCTGTGCTAAACTTCGTGACTTCTAGAGTTCAATGGAAAGCTACCTTGGATGCTTGGCTCCGAGAATGTCTTTCTGCCCATACTTCCTCCAGCTAGAGCCATCATCTGGTGGCCCTTCGAAGCTTGCTCCTGCGTATACCTGAATTGGGTTTGTCCATTTTTGCACAGCTTTCCTGCAAACATGGCAAAAATTCCCAGTCAGCTAATTGATATTTTGATGTAATGACAAGCAATTCATTCTTATACTTAAGTTCTATGGTTCTCACCTCTTCTTGCTCATCTCTTGACACTCCTGATTCTTGAATGCCTGACTGAATGTCCTGCTTGTTGGACTATCATTAACTGACTGCGGAGATTCATTTCCAGTTGTGACCTCTGCGCTGCGATTCTCTCCTTGAGAAGCGCTTGGTTTTGCGATTAAGATAGCTTGCTCTATGGAAGCGATGCTGCTCTCTAAGAGAGCTTTGCGTGATTCAATCGAGCTGGGTTGGTCAAGTTGGTCCCTGAGCTGCCTCATTTGCTCGTGGGCTTGAGCAAGCTTGGGAATTAGTCGGCTTTGACCGAAAGCACCTCCACTCTCCATTTCTTTTCGTGTAGTTTGCAAAGAACAACCGAGTATCCAATTTCAAGGCTTTTTGCCGTTTTTCTTGAAGAGAATGTGAATTAGGTGTTGGGGGAAGATACTGATTTAGAAGGAAAAATCGGAAGCAGCAGATGGATGGAACCTATGGAAGTTGTGTTGCAAAAGGAAGGAAGTGATACACTTTTTAATTGCTCTCTCTTTGTTTCATTGCAGATCTCTTTTCACAGGTGATTAAGTTGAGTATGCAAGGAGTGGGGAAGTGTTGGAGGATGCAGATAGTTTGAACACATTGGGTTTGTTATATAGTTAATTGGTGGGGGAGAAGTTTGACATGGTCTTAAGTCCTAATAAAATAAAGGGTTAATTACAGTTTACTCCCCTAATTATGTCTTGGTATCACTTTGCCTTCCTGAACTTTTAAAGTTAACAATTACCTCCCCTGAACTTTAATTTTGTAACATTTTGTCCCCCTGAACTTCAAAAACTCATTATTTAACCCACAATCGACGTTTTTTTTCTTAATGTTTTTGTTGTATCCCTAATACACTCCAAAACATATATTTACGTGAAAGTTTGGATCGAAACGGATGTCGGATATGGTTGGAATTTGGGTCGGATTGAGTGTCAAATCGACCCAAATTCTAACCATATCCGACATCTGTTTCGATCCAAAATTTCACGTAAATATAGGTTTAAGAGTGTATTAGGGATACAACAAAAAAAGTAGGAAAAACAACGTTGAATGTGTGTTAAATAATGAGTTTTTGAAGTTCAGGGGGCAAAGTGTTACAAAATTAAAATTCAGGGGATGTAACTGTTAACTTTGAAAGTTTAAGGGAACAAAGTGATACAAGGCATAGTTCAGCCCTGTAATTAACCCTAAAATAAAAAAAAACACGGAGAGCAGAAAGGCCCACCTCTGACCAATTCCTCTGCCCCATAGGTTGGATTCTTGTTAAGATTACAAAGTACGGTAGACAATGGATGTGATAAGGAAAGGGCATGGAAATTTTGGTAATAATAATTCAATCTCTTCCGCGTCAGATCAATTTGTGTATTTTGTTTTGGATTGATTTCTTTTGTCCATGTGGCAACACCTCAATCTTGCCTCAAGTAACCGCAGCTTAGCCTAGTCATTATCAAACTTAAACTTGTTTCTTCACTAATGACATGGTCAAGAGTAGGTTTTCTCTATTTTCGTAGATTTATCTTTTCTTCAGTGATTGAAGTGCCTTCCCTTTTCTTCATTTTCCAGGAAAGAGAGCTGAGACATAAATCATTGCTTCCTGCCTAGCTTCGGCATACCTACTAAACCATGCTGACTTGTCCGAGAATAGGGTACTGCCTCAGCAATTATTTGTAAGTTTACTGGTTATCACATACTTTTTCCCCATATCATTCTCAATGGAATTTTACTGAAATGAGTGGTAAATAATTGATTGAATTTGTACCGAAGAGAAGACTAAAAACTAAAATTGTCATTTTACGAAGAAAATACAAAAACATAAATTGTCATATTTTCCACTAGTTTAGTTATCTGTTACACCTTAGTTGTAGGATTATAATATGGGCTAACGTAGTTGTGGGGGACATTATAGCTAAGATGACCGTGACATTTCATTTTTGGTCACTTCCGGTTAGTTTTTTTCTATGAAAATTTATGGATGAGATATACTATATAGGAACATGTGGTAAAAATTTCAAATCAAATGGATCATCATAGACCTTAATCCGAATACTTCAAAATTTAGTAAATTTCAGTCATTCAAATATTGATATTTTTATATTAACGGTGAAATTAACTTCGATTGACCTAATATTTTAATAACTTCTAGCTCAAGAGATAAAAATACACCGGATCTTGTTTGATTAAAAAAATTAACATTAAAATCTTCGAAAACCCACTTTAAGCCTAATATCAAAAAATTAACTTCGATTGACCTAAAACTAAGCATCTTGACTATAACGTCGTAACAACCACGTTAAGCCCAACATGGGATTATAATATTTGTGAAGGTTTCATTCTTTCCATCTTTCATGTTACTTAGTGACGTAAGTTGGCAACTTGGAGGATGTTATTCTGACGTTGCTTCACGATTGGAAATCATGCCCCCATTGTAGGACCACATGAGATGGTTCCTCACTGCCCATTAAATACTTCTGTCTTGTTCCGAAAAAGGGGGGAATCTATCCCAATTTTCGTTCTCTCGGTCCTCATATCGGTTTAGGGTGCAACATTGAGAGCAGGGGTGTAAACAAATCATGTATGGTTATACTCGTATTCATATTTGTCTAACTAAACGGGTATAGGTATATATCTGTTTAAATATTATTGTACCTGTACCCGTTTAATGGGTATGGGGTGGGTATTATGGGTATAATTTTTGTTAACAAAATATGTACTTTTGTTAATAAAACTCAACTTAGAAGAACATAATTATTAGATGATAATTAATTAAGCAAAAAAATGCTAAATTTACGGTTTTGATATTAGAAATTAAGCCAAAATGATGAAAAATAACTAATATTCTCACAAAAAACAATCACTTTTGCCTACAAAAATCTCATTTTTTTATTATTTTAACTATATATTATATATTAATTAAATAATAAAATGGGTAAATGAATAAACGGGAATGAGCAGAGGTATATCCGTACCCGTCCCATTTATTAAACGGGTAAAACGTGTATGGGTAAACGAGTATAATTTTTTAAATAGGTACAAAAATCATACTCATACCCGTACATGTTTATTAAATGAGACGGATAAACAAATAATACCCATCAAGTTTCACCCCTAACTGAGAGGATAATCTTCTTATAAATACCTAAATACCTCAGAGCAATAATATCAGAAGGAAAGTCAGGCTCAAAGTTGAGGTGGTGAGGTGGTGGATAATGATGATGATGATAATAATAGCAATAATAATAATAGTAATAATGCTTGTCTTCTCGTGAAGGCTTATTTAAAACGTAAAGATCTTAAAGCCTGGGTCACTTTTCATTGTTTTCAAATATCACATTTTTCTCTAAAGGCTCGACAGAAATCTCATCTGCGACCACCAGCCTGAAAGTCCTATTTTGCTTGAGTTTAAGCTTGTTTATTTTAAGGGCAACCCGTGTGGACAAAGGAAAATAAAGCAAGAGCTTGCTTGATCCCTTACCCGGAAGAAGCATTTCGAAAGCTTGAAAGGTTGTCTTCAGATAATTTGAGTTATACGTATTTATAGAGTATGTAGTAGTACTAAATCCTTGAAGAGGGGAGATTGCTTGGTTTAATCGACGTTGCTAATAATGATCGACGTACCAACTCTTCTTAATGTGCAGAAAAAGGTACTAACTTGGGGTTTACCGTTGTTGGTCTCGTAATTGGATAGCTTAATAACGTCAACAGATTGAGCTCTATGACATAAACTGTGGCTCTTCCATAAATAGCTACGGTTAACAAAATTAGAAATCATTGGCTAGCAGATGATGGTCACAATTGCTTAAAAGTTGTGTTTGAATAGAGTTTTGTCGCCACTCTTGGGTCATAAATTCCAGAAAGATAAGTTACATTATAAAAAACCGATTAAAGAAAGGGAAGTACTGAACGCACTGACGTGGTGTAAATAGCGTCATTAAGAATTTGTTTTTGAAACCAGCCATTAAGAATTAAGAATTTGTTCTGGTCCCATCTCAAACCAACGAACCAAGTTGTCTATTCAAAGAGATTAATGAGATGAACCTTTTTACCCGTCATTAAATTGCACCTAAAACATGTCCATGTTTAGTTTTAATTTACACGTGACTCAGCTATAATGGATTAAAACAGAGCTATTTTCAAAGTAAATATAACTTGAGTTTGCTAATATACAGGGAATGCAGGTAGGGAATAGGGATGCAAACGGATGTATTTGACTTGAATTGAATATATGTTACAAGTACGAATGTCCGAATTCCAGTGCGAAACCCAAAATATGTTACAAGTCTGAATTCGATCCGAAATGAATTAGGTTTTCCAAATTCAAATTGAATATTTCTTATTGTCGAAATTGAATGGGAGTTCGGAGATTATCTGAAATCAAATTAAACATTGTTCTGTTTAAGATTTTGTCTATGAACTTCACCAAAAAATTGCAATAACTCTTTCCGCAATCATCAAATTACCTATTTGAACAAGAAAATATGTATTTGTATATTGCAATGAAATGACATGTTTTAATATAAAAAATAAGTAGATTATTATATTTCTGTGTATATTATATATACCGGTTAAATAATTTGGTTTTTGGATACACGAATTTGAAACACTATGTATATGAATCCGTATTCGAACTGGGAATGGTAATTTTTTAATAATTTTCGTATCTGAATTCAAATTGATAAGAAATATCTAATCAAATATCAATGAATTTAAGTTTTTGAATCGGATATTTGAACATTTGGTAACCATTTGCACGCAAGTAAGGGGCTTCGTGGATTTTTTTAAATTATTTTGCTTACTTATCTACATACTAATTTAGATTTTGTTCCTCTCCCTTCTCATGGACTTTGAGTTTTGCCTACCTATGTATACATCAATTTAGATTTTTTTTCTTGTTTTTTGACACCTTTGGATTTTACTCATACAGTTTTCAATATTAAAAGTCTATTAGTAACCATAAATTATTATAATTTATTAATTTATTTCCTATGCCCGCTAGTTTAGGAAACCACATGGACAATGATCAATGTACCTAATTATAACTTACAAGTAAAAAGTCCGACTATTTGAAGAACACATTTACTCAACTTAATCAAAAGAAATTGCGCCTCTTTGGCTAGAAATTCTGACACCACCCTTGCGGCCTTGCTAATATACTTTCGTACAACGCCCCCGAGATTTCTTTGTTTGATTTTCCTTTACTTGAAGAAGCTTGTTTATTGGTCTTTTATTTTTCAAAATTGTAGAGAAGGAAGATAATAAAATTCTAGTTGTGAACATCAATCTCTTGATCTTTGGTTGAAATCGTTCGATGATACACTTTTTGATCTCCTGTTTTTTAACTAATTTGGGATGAAAAGGGAATACCAGCAATCTCCGTACTGACACCAACAACTTAACCCAATCCTTTTTCAAAATAAGTAACTTTCGTTTTCCTTACGAGTCCAGACAGCGACTCAGGATCACAACAGAACCACTTGGTGGGTTATAACTTATAACCATAGAATAGAATGAGGAATTCCAATCACAACCGTGTGGAAATATTGAGAACATCATCTCATTCTCACGGCGGCATGCAGATTGTTAGCCATGTTTTGTAGTACAAACGACCAAAGTGACGGGACTGACGTAATTTTCCTCGTTCTTCTCATCACGCGGTATCTTCCCCCACTTGATTATAGTGGAGGTCCCAGTCATAGTGGGACAAAGGACTCGGTCAAATGAAGACAGATTGGCTATTAGTTATTCCACAGATTAAATTCAAAGGGTTCTATAACTTGATAACGTTTACAATCTCCATAATGCCTTACACACGTTAATTGGAATTCAACCAAATCGTGAAAAAAAGTAGGAGGCTTCTTAAAGTGTCGTATCTCTTGTCGCCCTTGAATGGGGAACTGTTTTTTTCAAAGCCAAGTTAGCGACTAGATTAGTTAGTGATTAGTTCTTTTTTATGTTATCTATATTCATGCTATCTTAAGCTTTGTTCTTCGTTTTCTGGTAACAAAGAGACCAAGAAATATCTTCCAAAACCTTAGTATTAGGATTGTTAATCCTGGTTCGAACTCGACTCGATAAAGACTCGATTCTGGTTTAGCTTAAAAATAAAAAAAAGATATGTGAAAATTTTAAAAAATCTCTTAAACTCGGATTGAAAGTCGAGTTTAAAGTTCGAGCTTGAAAATAAAAAAGATAAATGAACATTACAAAAATTCTCCAACTCATATCGGAAACAAGCCAGCTCGAAATTGCTCAAGCTCGACTCAAGATTTTTATTGTACCATTTGTATTTTTTTTGATATTTAGTAATAATATACAATAATATGCAATATTTGATTTTTTAACTTGACTCGACTCATTTACACCTCTGCTGATTATTTTGTTCTCTTAAAAAATGAAAATTTCAGTGAAATAGACTAAATGTGAAATTTAATTTGGAATATTAAAAGAAAAACATATTATGATATGTCAGCAACTAGTACGTGGATCGAACGATTCGGGAGTTGTTCGAAAATTTGTTTGTGGTATTTTCTTTTGTACATCAATATGGTTCATACTGTCGCTATACTTTGCAAAGAAAAATTGTCCTCACACATGTGAACATGTCAACAAGGAATTAAACCTGATCAGACTATAGTTGTGGAAGGTGCGTGCGTACATACATTGAGGAGTTCAGAATATAGGCGTTCCTTCTGTCTATGTCACTTTGATTTGTGTTCTGTGGTTCTAAATCATTTTGAATGCATATCGATGAAAAACGAACAATTAATTATCGGTTCATTAACCATGTTTTTCCTCCTACAAGACCCCATTGCGGCGTTGCTATTGGATGGTATAGTCCCCAAAATGATTGGGTAGGTCAGATTGGATTATATTTACTGTATGAGTGTTAGTGTGTTAGTTCTAATAATGTGATAGCTCAAAAACAAATGCGACTAAAACATGACTGCTATAATACTCAAATTGATCCACTTTACGCTCGGACAACCCATAATTAACCCACTCAAGTGGAAGTGGCCTAATCCGCAGCCAATGACATCATACAATAGTGATAGTATTGAATATTATCGATACATGATTTTTGTTATCGTATGCATTTATCTATATTTGAGTAAGTTTTTTAACTTAATAAATTTATGATAATGATTTACACGTTTTCAAACTTGATCTCCATTTTGACATCCTATCAGTAATAAGTCAGATAATTTTGATTATTTTCTATCTCTAATTGATACAAAATTCCTTATCTTTTTTATATTTTATCAGCACAAAAGATATTCCTAACTGATCTGATCTACATCGAATCATATTGGATGGGGTCGGACCATGGCATCACGCCCAATTCAATGTCCAATAGGCTGCTTCTGATTTTTTCAACCAAAAGAAATCAGATTGATAGTGTTTCTTCCCCAACCCACCATGGAGGCATGGGCCAGACCTCAGAATCAAACTTCCGAGTTAAATTGTCCCAGTATCCCTTGAAATATTTTTGTCAATAACACTCAAGGCAATTGTAATGATCTTGAAAACGTCTTATAAGTTACATTTTCTATAGAAAATCTCGAAGGTTGTCATAACCTTTCACTCGTACATTCGTATGGACTGACTTAGGTGCAACAGAGATAAAAGAGTTACTTTGTTATTAACCAATTGTTGGCTAAGAAGCTGATATCAACCTTGTAGTTTTCAGAACATTTTTTAAGCTAATACAGTTATACAGCTTCAGAGAGAATAAAACATAGTTTGCCTTGCGGCCATTTAGGTAATGAGGAAATGCCTCCATCTCTTTTATCATCAAATTGAGACAGTACCAACTCAGTTTCGTGGAAAATGACGTTTCTATCCAATGGTACTGATAAGCGACGACATACCATTTGAAGCATAAGACCATTTCAGAGAGGTTATGCTGGCAGAAATTGCAACTAGCATGCATCAAACTTTAGCAATAGGCCTTCGAAGTCTGACCAGCCTATATACTTGATGCAGATGTTAAGTCTATCAAATCTTCTGTTTGAATATATGATCGAGATCAACGTGCAGATGCATAATCACACATTAAAAGCAAAAGATCGAGTGGAACAATGACAATGACCTGCTAATAATATTGCAACTGGTAGAGTAGGTTCTCAAGTTTAAAGTGATCTACCATGTAGTTCAAATTCACTTTCTCTACTTCTAAGTTGGGTATGGTTAAAGTTCATTACATGATCAAACTTGGGCCTCACGATATCTAATTTCATACATAGATACAGCAGAAGCATGTTTTGACATAACAGGTAGATGATCCTGGTAGGCCTCAGAACAGTCCGAGCTATGGTATCTCTGTTCCAAGAGTAGATCAATGACTCGGTCTTGCATCTTGTGTAAATTTCACCACCTAACAAGCAAGGTAAGCGGATCAGTGCTGGTAGATACATGACAATCCACAGTAGTGATCTATGAGAACTAGGTAAAAGAATGAAAAGACACTTATTCAAATCCTCATAAAAAATGTTCTATCATCAAGACACATCTGAAGTTGGGCCGTATAACATGCGGCTTGACTCTTTAGCTGAATAAAAAGAAAGATCTTTGATCAATATCAAGCAAGCCGGTACCAGTAATAAATAAGACGGATAAAATTTGAATCATGACCTTCCAAGTTGCACTAAAATCTGCTTAGTCATTTCTAATAAGTATGCCCAAGCGCAGCACAGAACATGCAAAGCCCTAACTTTTCCTAAATTTGATACGTTGATATTTGGTAGCAACTCAAGGAAACAAAAGAAGTATGAAAAGAGTAGAGGCTCTTTGCAAATTTTAGCTTCAACTTCCACTTCATAAGTAGGAAAAAAATGAAAAGAAGATTATCTATCACCCCTAAACATAAACATGCCCATCAGTCGGTTGGAAATTAAAACAGAAAGTAACGTTGGTAAATTTACTATGACGCGTATTTTTTTCTCACCAAACTCTTGGCCAAACAGGAGAAAACCAGTTACTCTCGTGTCTACCATTCACGTTCAACTGATTGATTACTTGTTAGCTTCGTAAAATGTCATCTATATAGATGTTACTGATCTTGTATGTTTGGAGGTTGGTTTTACATTAAGAACATCATTCTTTGACAAAAGGGAACCAAATCTGGGAAAAGTAGAAATAAAGCATCAATGGCCATCATTTTCCTGCCTAACAACAACGGAAAGTGAAAGGAAACAACAAACAGTAAAATATTCATGTCTAGCTAACATTGTTATATTCAAGCATATGATATAAAGAGTACTTCAAGCAACTATTTTTTGGTCCATCTAGACGATTGAAAATCATCAAACCTAATCATCCCAGAGGATATACCCCCACACCTATATGAGCAATCAAGGTGGAGGATTTTACTTTAGTATCCATAGAGGTTTGTCTTCGGAGATACATCACAAGAAAGTGAAACGATGTTGTTGAAGTCTGTGCTGTAAAGTGTTGTAAGGTATATTTGGTGTTAAGTATTTTAAGGTATGTCCCTATAAAAACTGCGGGTTTTAGGTTCTTTACTGAGTTTACTCCTACAGTCCAGCTTGTGATGGGTCAGGCCTGACTTACCTATATTCTCCATGATATTGCGAAAGAGTTTACCTATAATATTTGAGTTTATTTGCTAGCGAAAATGGTATGTAATAGGTTGTTGATTCCTTGATAGAAGGCAAGAACAGATCTATTAATTTAATTCATTTTATCCAATCATTCCCCTAAATGTTAACAGAAGTGAACCGATAGGTTAACAGCTGAGGTTGACACTTTGGCAATCTAAATAAAAGAATTAATAAGGTGGATAGATGGTAAGTGGTAGACACAGTCAGATTGATACCCAAAATTGCTGTAGAACAATTTCTTCCAACAAACGAATCGACCAACTTCAGTAGGCCTCAGAGGGATAGCATTTGCTAGGTGAACATTATGAAGTAGTAAGATCCAAAAACAAACGACTCTAAAGGTATTTTACTATAAAAAAACTTACAATGGGCAATGTTGTTCCAAAAAAAATTCATTATCCATGGTGTGAGATCATAGGTAATACTTCATTTGAAGACCAACAAAAACCCCCCACAATGTATTCTATTTGGTGTGGCTAACTTACAATAACAGTAGGGAACATTGACATGCCTATAACGATTGCAGTAGCCACTGCAAATGATTTATACTACTTTACCTAGCATTTACGAACCACAAAACAAAAATGACAGAGACATTCACTTACATTTCTGAAGACTCAGTTTTTCTCTTAAGCAAAAATCCAAGTGCGGTAGCCTCCTGATCCAATTATGTGATGTATGAAGAAGCTCTATCTTTTCACCACCTTTCTCTAGGTCTTCCATCAGGAAGCACAGGAACACGATCTATCTCCTTAGTTATGGACGACCTACTATCTCTCTTCACTGTTTTACTAACAGCAAAACTTGCATTTTCACCATCATCAAAATCCGGTGGGCTGTCGTCATCTTCATCGCTCCAATCATCCTCTACATCATCATCACTATCTTCATCACTATCATCGTCAGATAATTCATCATACATACCTCTCTGCAGAAAGCCTTCAACATCAGACCTTTCGTCCTCATCATCTCCTCCACTCCCTTCCCCTGATCTTTCACCATTAACAATTTCTGCATTTTGAATACTCCTCCCCCTTGGCCGTGGGACGGCAACAAGGGCCCTGAGCTTCTCCTTAAGAATCAACAACTTATCTTTCTCAACCAATTGTGAATCACGATAAGCCTCCCTAAGAAAAACAGAATCCCTATCTCCCTTAAGGGACACATAGAACATATCAGGATGTCTTATCAACATCCCCCTGAGCTGCTGAGAAAACCGGAACTCCTCCCTGAAATGCGTGAGATGGTCGACCAACGTCCTCTTCTCAACGGTCAAGCTGAGAATCTCATGAACAACAGCACAAGCATGCTTCTCCTTCTCCGGAGTGCCAGGTCTCAACTCCGTGAAATCCAAGTAAGGTGAAACATTAGGCATTTCCCTAAACTGAGTGATCCTCTTCATCTCACCCCTAGACAAATTCAACCCTTTCGGGAGCTGCACTCTCCTAAACCTAGGCGGCCTATCAATAATCAAATTCCTCTCCTTCATCTCCCTAACCCGATTCTCCTCCTCGTTAACCTCCGCAGCTGAAACCGCCAACTCGGGATCCCAATGCGTGAGCTCGAGAGCCGGCCCTCTATCGGTCCTAACCACCCGAAAATACTGTGGATACCTCTCGCAGATGGTATCCTTGAACTCGGCTGGAAGCCCCAAGTCGGTCTTCAAATGCGCGATCTTCTCGATCAAAATCCTCTTCTCCAACGACATCATGAGTAGTTTCCGGAGTTTGACGACGATCATCCCCTCCATCTCGTTCCGAACTTTCAGCTCCTCGAAGTAGATCTGTTCGGCAGCGGGCGTGAGGCGGAACTTGAGGGAGTAAACCCCCTCCTCGACGATCTCGAATACGGCGGGGAAGCGCTTGAGGAGGGCGATGAAGCGGCGCTTGCGGGTGAGGCCGAGGTCGCGGCGGAAGCGGCCGAGCTCGCGGAGGCTCATGGTGCGGTCGGGGTAGTTGACGAGGATGCGGCGGATCTTGAGGACGAGCTTCAGCTTCTTGTCGCGCTGGATAACGGTGTCGAAGGGGAGCTCCTTCCGGCGCTTGACGGCAGCGAGGATGGGATGGAGGCGGGGTTTGAGGGTGGACTTTAGGAGGGGGGTTAGGGTTAGGGCTGGGCCGAGTAAGGAGAGGTGGGGTTTGGGGTTGGAGGAGAGGAGGGTTTGGGGTGGGAGAGGGGGGTTTAGGAGGAGAGTTGTTGTCGGAGAAGAAATTCCGGTGGCCATTTTGGTGAACGACAAGGAAAATGATTTTGGAAAACCCCTTAAAAACCCTGACTGGATAGGGAAGAAGGTGGTGGAGGACTGGAGGGAAGGAAAAAATATTTTCCCAGGGTTTTTTGCTTGTAATGTCACTAGTTATTTTACTGAATTGCTAAACATCGCCCCAAAATTACTTAAATCGTCCCTTGAAATTACCATTTTGTCATTCTCTCATTTCTACTGCTATAACGCGACATTTTACCCTCCTATCACACATCTCTCTTCATATTCCTCTTATAATCATAAAAAATAATGTTTTGGAGGTCAGTAATGAACTAACGGACGCCCCAGTGTACTCGAATCTGGTAAAACATCTAACATCTTTTTAATAAAAAAATAATAAAAAATAATAAAAAATTACGGGCGTCTGACGGAGCCGCCCCCACGTAGGAGGGGGCGTCTGGCTAAGACGCCTTCCCCATGGGGGCGGCGTTTTACCCAGACGCCTTACCCATCGGGGAGGCGTTTTACCCAGACGCTCCGCCCATGGGACAGGCGTCTGTGTAAGACGCCTCCTCCATGGGGAAGGCGTCTTAGCCAGACGCCCCCTCCTACGTGGGGGCGGCTCCGTCAGACGCCCGTAATTTTTTATTATTTTTTATTATTTTTTTAAAAAGATAAATGATTATAAATTTAGATAATTGTTAAATTAATTAATAAGTTAATAATTACTATATTCGGATGACCGATACCTCTTCGGTACACCGAAAATTCAAAAATTTCCAGATCCAACAATTTCAAAATCCAAAAAAACTCATTGTCACCGACCGGTCGAGGTGGTATTTGTAAGTCATGATGTTTTACCACCGGGGGATTTGGAACTTAAAAAATGTTGGATCTGGAATTTTTTTGAATCTTTATCACTTGCAAAAAAACTCATTGTAATCCGACCGGTTACCACCGAAAACTTGCAAAGAAACGTCAAATAATTTGAGATAACACACCGTATAATTTTAATTTGAAAAAAAAAATTAAAAAAAATGGGACGTCTGGCTAAGACACCTGTACCATCGTGGAGGCGTCTGGCTAAGACGCCTCCACCATGGTCGAGGCGTCTTAACCAGACGCCTCCACGATGGTACAGGCGTCTTAGCCAGACGCTCGTGTCGGAAAAAAAAATCCGCCTCCGTTACTTCGCCTGGTCTAGGTGTTTCGCCAGACATTTTCGTGGTGTTGGTACTAGGAATGTTAGTAAAACTGAGTCAATAACCTTGTTTAAAGACACGGGACGATATGGGTATTAAATATATTGTTAAGGGCAATTTGGTAATTTCAAGGGGCGATTTAAGTAGTTTTGGGGCGACGTTTAGTAGTTCCCTTATTTTAAGGGAAACTTTTGTTGAACGCTCGCGTAATCCAGTCAGCACACTGGCTGATGTGGGCAACCCAGTCAGCAGACGCGGCTGAGTGCGCACTCTCCCCAGAAACAATTTCCCTTTCTTTGTTTAGTTTATTCCTCGTTTCGTACAAATTTCTCAATCCATCATTAATGCGTCTCAAATCACTCACTTCATTTTGGCGCTCCTACAGAGACTGAAGACTAGTTACTCAACATCCGTCCTCATATTTTTTCCCTTCTCTTTATTAATAAATTCATTTTTTTCCGGACACACACATCTGTCATTTTTTTAGTTTCTGGACAAGCGCATAACTTATTCCGGACACAGTTACTATTTATGCCGGACAGTTGGAACACTTATTCCGGACAGACGTATTACTTACTGCTGAATTTTTTTGCTGTTGTTTTATTTTCCCGATGCGTCCACCATCGCATTTAATGCTTTTCAAATCAGCACGTCCTCCGTCTTCTTTCTTATTCTTTGGCGCTTCACAGAGATACAAATATGAGTGTCTTGGTTATTCCGATCCTACGAACCATTCCTTCTTCTCTCCTTCCTCCATTTTTGTTGTACTGTAATGACACTCGTAAATGTGTCCTCACAGCCGGCTCATGCCTCCAACGTCCTTCAAGTGAAGATGAATTTTCCTTCCTTCGAAGAAGCCAAAGCATTTTACGTTTCATACGCCGATTCCTGTTGTTTTGGTGTGAAGATAAGGCAATCTCATTACGATCATGGTGTTGTAATACGGGCAACTCTTACTTGCTCAAAGGAGGGTAATGCTCCCGGAAACCAAGGTGAAGGTAGACCGAAACATAGGTTATCCGGTAGGGTCGAATGCACTGCTCGGATTAGGGTCTCCGGTAATCCATCCAGAGACTACGTAATTAACTACGTAGATCTCGAACATAATCACGCCATGCTGTCGGAAGACCAGATGTGCTTCCTCCGACAAAAATGATCCGTCCCGGAGTCTGCCAGAGCACGCATTTCGTGCAATGATGCTGCCGGTATATCTGCCGCCAAGACCAAGCAATTTTTTGTGGTCGAAGCTGGAGGTCACGATAAATTGTCTTTCAACGAGCAGGACCTAAGGTTATTTATTCTTCACTTAACCTGGTTGAAGTTACGCATTTAGCTTTGTCATAAAAATTATGTTTTGCAGGAATGTTGTGAACGAGGTTAGAAACCTCAAAATGGGACCAAGAGATGCGCAAGCTATCCAAGATTATTTCATCAGGATGCAGAAGAATGATTCCCGCTTCTTTTACGTAATGGATATGGACGACGAATGCAGACTACGAAATGTGTTCTGGGCCGACAGTCGTTCTCGAGCTGCTTACTCTTACTTTGGAGATGCAATATGTTTCGGCACAACATACATAACAAACAAGTATGACATGCCTTTTGCCCCATTTGTGGGGGTAAATCACCACTACCAGTCTGTCCTGCTCGGTTGCGCACTCCTCTCTTCCGAGACGACACAAAATTACATTTGGTTGTTCCAAACATGGTTGACGTGCATGAACGGTACGTGTTTTATTTTGTCTGGCTTTGTCCGTTTTACGTTATGTGCCTGTCCGGTTACCCTTTACGTCTGTCCGGTTTACGTCTTTTGCTCGTCCGATTTATCTCTTACGTTTGTCCGGTTTACGTTTTTTGCTCGTCCGGTTTACCATTGACGTCTGTCCGGTTTACGTTATTTCTGTCTGGATTAACATATGTTTTTATCTTGATCGCGTTGTGTGCAGATACAAGCCCCCCGGCGATCATAACAGACCAATGTGGCGCCATAGCTGCGGCTGTGAGGACTGTGTTCCCTGAAGCGCGGCACAGATTTTGTATATGGCACATAATGAATAAGGCCCCTGTGAAGTTGCCCACGAAGTACTGGGAGCATACGTTGTTTGACCTCAACAACTGTGTATTCGATTCCAAGACTCCGGCAGAATTCGAGCGGAATTGGCAGGGTTTTCTAGATGATTTCGAGTTCCACGACAATAATTGGCTCCGATCCATTTATGCAATTCGAGAGCGCTAGGTACCTGCATTTTGGCGGGATTGTTTTTCCGCAGGAATGACATCAACCCAGAGAAGTGAGGGTATGAACGTCTTCTTCGATAAGTACCTCACATCAAGGACGACACTTAAGCAGTTCGTGAAACAATACGAACTCGCAGTACGCCACAAGTATGAGAAGGAAGCTCAGTCTGATTTCGATTGTCAGCATAAGGCTCCGCAATTGATTTCGAAATATCCATTCGAGAGGCAATTGAGCGAGTTGTATACGGTGGTTGTCTTCAAGACGGTGCAGTTAGAAATTGGGAAGATGATGTACTGCGACATCAAGGATGAGTTCAACGAGGACGACACATTGCACTTCAACGTGACCGAACATGTATTGACACATATCCTCCCATTGTCGAAACGGTTCACAGTGCAAATTAGAGATGAGAAGTGGGTATGCGATTGCAGAATGTTTGATCATGTTGGTATCCTATGTTGTCACGTTTATGTTGTTATTGCCCGAATACGTCCAAACGCGTTGCTCCCCGAGTCTTACATCGTCCACCGATGGAGGAAGGACATCCGAAGGAGCTATGGAGTCAAGTTTCCCCTTCAAAGTGGCATAACGGGGAACGATGCGCTTCGTCGCCACGACGACATAATGGGTCGTGCGGTTTGGATCGCCGAGGCCGCTTTCGACTCAAACGATAGATATCTTCAGGCGGTAGAGGCACTTAAGTTGCTTAAGGAACGTATGCAACGACCTGATCCTGTGTTCGATGGTACATCCGTTCTCAATCCGGATAAGACAAGATGGAAAGGCAGACCGCCGAGCAAACGACGGATTTCTTTGTCTGAGAAAATAATTAAAAGCAACGTTAAGAAAATCATCAGGAATAAGGTTCTACACCCGTTACACCCTGCAGCACCCAAACCGGGGGATCACGATTTCGATGACTGGGACATGAATTTGCATTACGAGGGAGTTCCTCCTTGATTATTGTATTTGTCATTGGTTGGAATTATTCCTATGTAATTTTGTTGAAAGTCATTGTATGTCTGTCCGTATTATTGCATAAGATTCAACCATTTCTTTGCTTGTTCGTTTGTGAATTAATTTCTGATGGCGACAAATATATTTAAGTAATTTTGGTTTGTTGTATGTCTGTCCGGAATAAGTTATATTTATGTCCGGATTAAGTTACCAGTATGTCCGGATTACGTTATATGTCCGTCCAGATTACGATTCATCAATGTCCGGATTACGTTTTATTTATGTCCGGATTAAGTGCCCAGTATGTCCGGAAGACGTACTTAGGTTGTCCGGATTACAATGTTTTTCTGTCCGGATTACGTGTATTTGCAGTCCGGAATAAGTGTATTTGCTGTCCGGAATAAGTGTATTTGCAGTCCGGAATAAGTATATTTGTTGTCCGGAAAAAAAATATTTGTTGTCCAGTTTAAGAATAAAGTGTGTCCAGAAACGGAACATAAAGTTTGTCCGGAATAAGTGTATTTGCTGTCCGGAATAAGTGTATTTGTTGTCCGGAATTAGTGTATTTGTTGTCCGGTTTAAGAATAAAGTGTGTCCAGAAACGGAACATAAAGTTTGTCCGGAATAAGTGTATTTGCTGTCCGGAATAAGTGTATTTGTTGTCCGGTTTAAGAATAAAGTGTGTCCAGAAACGGAACATAAAGTTTGTCCGGAATAAGTGTATTTGCTGTCCGGAATAAGTGTATTTGTTGTCCGGAATAAGTGTATTTGTTGTCCGGTTTAAGAATAAAGTGTGTCCAGAAACGGAACATAAAGTTTGTCAGGAATAAGTGTATTTGTTGACCGGAATAAGTGTATTTGCTGTCCGGAATAAGTGTATTTGCAATCCGGAATAAGTGTATTTGTTGTCCGGAATAAGTATATTTGTTGTCCGGTTTAAGAATAAAGTGTGTCCAGAAACGGAACATAAAGTTTGTCCGGAATAAGTGTATTTGCTGTCCGGAATAAGTGTATTTGTTGTCCGGTTTAAGAATAAAGTGTGTCCAGAAACGGAACATAAAGTTTGTCCGGAATAAGTGTATTTGCTGTCCGGAATAAGTGTATTTGTTGTCCGGTTTAAGTGTATTTGTTGTCCGGTTTAAGAATAAAGTGTGTCCAGAAACGGAACATAAAGTTTGTCCGGAATAAGTGTATTTGCTGTCCGGAATAAGTGTATTTGTTGTCCGGAATAAGTGTATTTGTTGACCGGAATAAGTGTATTTGTTGTCCGGTTTAAGAATAAAGTGTGTCCAGAAACGGAACATAAAGTTTGTCAGGAATAAGTGTATTTGTTGACCGGAATAAGTGTATTTGCTGTCCGGAATAAGTGTATTTGCAATCCGGAATAAGTGTATTTGTTGTCCGGAATAAGTGTATTTGTTGTCCGGTTTAAGAATAAAGTGTGTCCAGAAACGGAACTTAAAGTTTGTCCGGAATAAGTGTATTTGCTGTCCGGAATAAGTGTATTTGTTGTCCGGAATAAGTGTATTTGTTGTCCGGTTTTAGAATAAAGTGTGTCCAGAAACGGAACATAAAGTTTGTCCGGAATAAGTGTATTTGTTGTCCGGTTTAAGAATAAAGTGTGTCCAGAAACGGAACATAAAGTTTGTCCGGAATAAGTGTATTTGATGTCCGGAATAAGTGTATTTGTTGTCCGGTTTAAGAATAAAGTGTGTCCAGAAACGGAACATAAAGTTTGTCCGGAATAAGTGTATTTGCTGTCCGGAATAAGTGTATTTGCAGTCCGGAAAAAGTCTGCAAATAACGTCCAGATTACGTATCATGTATGTCCGGAAACAAGAAAATAATTTTATAAAAACCCAACACCAAATGTCCTTGTATTGATAAATCATTCAAATAGTCTATGTAATTTTAACATGTATACATGTATAACTTTGGGAAAAAAATTGTTGAGTGCGCAATGGTGCAAAGTAAATTAAAACATTTTCAGGGCGTTTATTGTTGATCGCACATCCTAGAGTCTTTGAGTAAGAAATTGGCCAAATCGCCTCTAAAACGGTGAATAACCTTGCTCTGCTTCGGCTTCGGCGGATCAGCATTCTCCATCAAACGCTTCATCCAGTACAAAGCGTATGGCCCGCAGTCGTTACTCCCCGGTTGCTGTCGTTGGCTACCCTTCCTCTCAACTCTCAGCGGCCACTCGACCTTCAACAACCCTCGCCAGAATCCCGCTATCTTAGACGCGGTGCATTCATGAGTTCCGACAAAACGGTTAGGATTGTCACCTTTTTAAAGTGTGCGGGAGAGGCTGTTGTACTGAATGAACTCTGATCGAGGTCCGTGGGCAACGAACAAAGTCCAGTGGTCGGCAAACAGCATGGGTGTGCGATGATGACTTCCTCCACATTTATTCCTTCAATTTTTGGGAGTAAATAATCTTTCCTTATATCTTCTCCCTGTCCTTCCACAATCATTTCCGATTCGAAGAAGTAGTACGTGCTTCCCTTAAACCACAAAAAAAAATTGTTAGAGGCCAATAATGAACCTTAAAATGAACCAGAAAGAACGTGGTTGACACAACACCTGCGCGACTACAATTTCAAGAGCGATGGAGGTTTCAGGTAGAGAAGGATCCATTTTCGCCTGGTTATAATTTTCGTTCGACTAAAACATGAATGAAGGTTTTGGATGAGCGTATGGAAAGGAACTCCGGGTGAAATGGGGAATGGAAAAGGAGAAGACTTGGGATGAAAGTTACTCGAATGTTGTACCGCCGCTACTGATGTACGTGAAGTTTAACCGTCTAATCGTGATTTCGGGAAATAAACCGTCGCACCCAAAAATTCGTAATTTACTTTTCCCCGCGCAGAAGTTTGGGCTGACTGGACGCTGAACTGGCAGCTGACTGGTCCGTCCACGTAGGAAGCGTCACGGACGCGCGTCCGTGTATAACGACTCTTATTTTAATTAGTATACGGGGCTTGTACTCTAAAAAGCATTACAAATCTACTTTAATGTTTTTTGTTGAGGCAATTTAGTTAGTATTAATTAAAAAAAATCTTTGCCATAAAAAACCAAAACATCAGTTTCCCAAAGCGTATATCAAACTGCATTTATCCCGTAATAGAGTATTACAAAGGGTCTTACTTCTTAGTTCTTATAGACCAAAGTAGTCTACTAAGAACAATAACAAACAACAAACAAGGTTACTTTCCGCCGTTCAAGCGGGTTAGACTGCCAGCAGCAACAAGAATGTTTGATATTGTTTTCTACGTGTGATATCAAGAATTTGTTTTCCTTTGAGAGCTGTTAGGCTTATGTTTCGGCTGAGGTAGAAGTTATTACTGTCCCAACCTAGGTTGTAATTCACCCAGCCGGTTTTCATCCGGGCAGTTTTGGTAATAATATATATTCACCCGTCTTAAGCTCCCCAGCCAAAAAAACGTCGTATGAAATTCATGTGTTTGAGTGAAATGTGACATGTTTTCACCCCTAATATCTTCTCCCTGTTTGTATCATTCTTTTGAATCTGAAAGAGTGAAATTGAAGAGGTACATTAAACTTTTGTCTTTGTTTTGCAGGAATTTTGGTAAAGCTGAAATGCTGGGACTAGAAGGTGTAGAGAATTGCATTACTACATGTTAAGTTCCTGAATGGTAAGTTCGGTCCATTCATCCAAACAAAACAGTCTGAATAGTGCAGTAAATGTAGGGATGCAACTCTTTTCCTGGATAGTTCAACTCTACTTTAACCTTGGAGAGAACAATTACACAAGTAATAAGCTAAACAAGACCTCAGTGCTATCAAATGAAACAAAGTAGTCAGAATACAAGCTCCATAGTATAAGTATTCCTGATGCAGACTACATAAACAGGGAAAGGGAAATTTTGGAATTCAAGCAAAAACTGGGCATACAAACAAATATCACAAGATTTATACATTATTATTTGCTCATCTAAACACTATTACTCAACTGTTTTAAGATGTAAGCATTCTCCCTTGGAGAACAAGTATTTTGCCTGCACTCTTATTGCTGAACATCTTCAAACATTCTTCCAGAAAATTATCACCAAGTAAAACTTTGTAAAAGATTCAAACCAAGCAATGTGTTATAGTTTACTTCTAAGGCCTTGATGGTGAGGGCGAGGATGGTGGCTTCAGATCAGGATACTGCAAAATGCAGGTAAGAGTTTTCAGCGTTCAAACAGAATAACTGAAGCAAAAGATGCTATGACTTATGGCCTCTATCTCTATTGCATAAAAATTGCAACATATATGTAACAGCAATTTTCAAAGCATAGGGTAATGTCTGAAAATTTAACCAAATTCTATGCTGCTAATGTAAGAAGAAAGGAAAGAAAAACAAGCAAGCAAGAATGGAACATTACATATGGGTATGGAGAAAGTGGTCTGGGTTGTGCTGGTTTTGTTTCCGGTTCGATTTCTGCTTTAGGAACTGAGTTGACTTCCTGTGGAGGTTCTTCAGCTACTTCCTCTACCTTGGGCTCCATATGTGTCTCGGCCACCATTGTCGTTGCAGGCTCTTCAACCGGAGCTGGTAGCGTTGGCCTTGCAGTCGTAGATATAGGAAGAAGAGCTTTGCCAATCATCTAAAATTAAACATCATAGTTAAAAATCGAAAAAAGACAACTCACGTATGTGTTATTTAGACTTGCAAAATTTAGTGTCATCATAAAATTCTTGGTCACGTAATTTTATTATTATATGGTCACTAACAACTAGGAAATTTTGGGTGAGCTAATGGAGAGATATCTGAAACTCGGATCTGTGCTCATTTGTCTTTAAGTCAAAATGCCCCACAAGTAGTTACAGGACTTCACCTTTATTTCGTCAGCAAGCTCTTTGGGAGCAACCTTGGTATTCAAGAACTCATCAACTTGTCTGAGAGTGGCCTTCCTATCCTGCAAGCAGAGAAAGAAACCCATAAAAATGCTGACCCTTTATCGAAGTATCTGAAAATCAACATATTGATGTTTTATTAGGGAATTAAGAATTTAGAAGTTGAAGCTAACTTCTGCAAACAAAAGTTTTTTGGTGGCAAACTGAATAATCGCAGCAGATCCCAGAAGCTGGAGTACGGTCTCTATCTGCAAGTAAATGTTCATACAGTCAGTAAACATAGGATCAACCAGTTTAAGAGCTTAAAATATACACTGACCTCGGAAAGAGCCAAAACACCTAAGCCTGTAGCAGCTGCAAGTCCAAGTGTAACAGGTAATCCATCCGACCCTTCCTATGTAATGAATAAATATCATCGTTAATTTTGAGAAAGCGGCAGAAAATTAGACGATTACAAAATTAGCAACACGATATTCTAATAAATCTTATTACTGACAAAAGCAACTGGAGAAATCATGCCATAAGTAACTAGGCATTAGCCTAAAAAAACTTACTCCAAGTACTCCACTGATAGCATCTTGTAAACCACCAAAATCGACAGCAAGGGACTTCCTAGGAGCTGACCAGGGAAGGCCACTATTCTGTGAATTTCAAGATTCATCACTTACATGTCAAGAACGAGTTCAATTGTAGACACTTAAGTGGAAACATTTGGAAGAAAGAAAAGAACCTTCCATCCTCTGGTTCCTTCTGCACCATCCTTGATTGCATAGGCTGCTTTGAAGCCATTCACAGTGACCAACTCCGCAACGAGCTCCGAATTCCCATCAAACCTGGCTTTGATCACATACCATGTTCTTAGTTTTATGAAAGCAATCCATCATCATCAGAAACAAAATGAATAAAGGCAGATTCATCATTAAATTGCCAATTTACACTTCTCAACTATTTTAGATGCCAATACATTCACATACAGCATTGTACGAATCCGTCAATAAAATAAACTTATAAAAGAGCAGAGCATCAATAGAAATCATCATGCAGTATTATTTAACAAAAGATCAAATTTTTACATGAAATTATACCCCCAGAACGATCTTCTTATTCTGGAGAAGCTAGGTTATCAAAAGAAGTCTTAGTATTCTATAATAAGTGTGTTCAACGCCCATCCATAACACAGCGAAACACCACCAAGTACCAAATTTATGCGAAATGAGCCTTCTAAGCATCCATTGGTCCTATAATTCTGCTAAATGACTATGTGCAAAAAAGGAGGGGAATACTAATGCAATATCACCTAAGTAATGTGAATCACTCAACATGATTACTTCTTACTTATAGCAAATTTATATCAGGAATTGTTTTCGATCATTATGTCCCAATCCTACGTACATTTGTGTCAAACATTCGATCTTGTAGTGGAGAAGTAAGTACATCAACCAAATAATAATAATAATAATAATAATAATAATAATAATAATAAATAAAATAATAATAACAAAATGAAAACACAAGGAATTGAGATATTCACCTGTCAAGAATCACCAATGTGGTACTTGCAGGGTCCTTGAATTTGAGTGCAAGCTTCTTCAGAAACCCGTTCTTGTCGTCCCCTCTGTAAGAAATCGAAACCGCCTTCTTCTTCAAACCTCTAACGTCCGGACTTCCGGACTCCTTGAACTCCTTCCCTTCCCTTATATCAAGCAACTGCACATCTTGATCCTCCGCCAACCTCGCATAAGCACTTTTCGCAGACTCAACCCCATAAGCCTTCTTAGGCTTCCCGAGAATATTCGACAAGACCAACGGAACCGCCAACGCGACTGCCCCTCCACCAATTACCAACGGATTCTCAGTCGCGAACCCCACGACACCATCAAGAATCCCGTTAACATCGAAATTCGGAGAATCCCCACTGCTGACGGATTGTTGCAACGCTTCTTCGTAAGTGAGAGCATTGGCGAGACCGACTCCGGAAGACAACACAGACAAACCACCACCGATACTCCTCGAGATGAGCTCTCGGAATTCCAAGTTCTTGGCAGGTGGGAATTTGGGGAGTTTAGGGAGGGAGACTCGCTTGGCCGGATGGAGCGTCGACACCGGAGCAATGCCGGAGGCGTTGAGGACTTCCATGTTGGTCTGTGGAGAACTGAACATGGGATGTCTCTGTTGTGTTTTGGTTTTATTGGAGTGGTGGTGTTCGGATGGGGATTGCTTGGTGAAACAGAGGTGGAAGCTGAGTTGGAAACTGAGATGGGTGGCTACCGAATCCGAATGTGACACGTGGGTAGAGGATTAGATTGCGTTCTCGCTTTATGTGGACGTGAGCGGCTGTGAGAGTGTTGGGGAGTTTGGTGGGTCATTGGACTCTTTTTGTAGTACAGGAAAGTGACACGTACTATTGAGGTTTCAGTACAATACTTTTTATATATTTTTAATAGTTAATTATATTAGATTAAGGAAATGCCGTTAACATAGTTTCTAGAGTTAAAAACATATTACAATTCAAATATTTAACCTCAAGTTTCCCACCTTGATGGTAGGTGAATATTACAAAAGGTTCTTGCACAATAATCAATAATTCAGTCATGACCTTTTAATCAAGTTACCACTGTCAAGAGGGAGTTGGTGTCGCGCGGTAGAAAAGCATTGACATTGAAAATTTTACTTTACATCCCACAATTGTACCCATGTATTACTTTGTCACCCCCTCAAATTTTAATGGCATTAGTTTACTCTCTTCAAATCGGTAAGTTCATTAAAACTCACTCATCTGTTAACTTATTATCTTAACATAGTGAATTTTTCTAAAATTTTCAAATCGGTAACTTTTTCCTCAATTTTACAATTAGCTTCCTCTTTTAAGCAAATGTGAGATTATCTTCCCTAAATCCTAGCTAGTTTTCCCTTTTCTATTTCTATTTTTCATCATCTCTCCAAATGTTGGGTTCAAAGCTCTCTTTCTCTTCTTCAAGCCACGATAAAGAAGAACTTCAACTTCCCAAATGTTCTCGTGGTATGTGGTCTATCCTATTTGTGGTTGAGCTCCCGTCAAAGGAGAGAGATGTGGAAGATGGGGGAATTATGATTTATGAGTTTTTAAATACAACGGTAATTTGAGTTATTCAGATGGAATGTCTTTTCAATTAGGAGTATATTGATATTTTCACCTACCAGATCTCTTTCTTTCTGTCAAGTGCCAGCTATCAATCGGGTCAACGCAACAAGACCTGACAAGACCTTATCCGGAATCTTCCCGAAACAATTATCAGACCTCCACTCCACGTGGCAACAAAAGCACGACACGACGTAACCAGAAAGGCAAGGTCGCCCTGCAGAGCTACACGTACCCCCAAACCACCACCCTTTCAAGGAAACCATTCCCACAACTTCCACCTCTCTTTCTTCCTCCAACAAATCCACAATGGTGAAGCTTTCCACCGCACGTGAGAGCCGTTCGTACGGGCCCCGCCTGGCCCTCGCCCGTTGGGAGTACATCAACGCCGGGACCTACGTCTTCGCCACCATCCTCCTCTCCGGCGGCTTCGGGTTGCAGCTCGTTCCGAACCGAGCCACCAACGAGTTGGGGCTCGTGCTTGTTTTGATCGGGCTCGCGGTATTGGTCGTCGTGAACGGGCACGATCTGATTGCGCACTTCGCGGGGATCGATTATATGTTCTCGTTGATGGGGTATGATGTGCAGCTTGGGCTTGTCGAGTTCGCCGTTCCGGTCGTGCAGATGGTTGGGACCGTTCTTGCGTTTATTGGTGTTCTTCTGCTCTTTAGTCAGGTCTATTTTTTGTTTTGACTTGATTTCATAATTATTCTTTATATGATCGATTCCAAGTATCACCAGTAGTATTTTATTTTATTGATTTTGTAGTTTGAGTTATATTTGGAGCTAGTTTTGATACTCATATCTTGTCATTGTTTTTTTAAGCGATAAAATTATATTATTAATTTTTGAGTTTAGATACACCTGTGGAATATAACTTATAATTATTCATTTTAGACTTTATTTAACTAAGAAATGAGTATTGTTGGGGCTTGAGAGATATTATGCAAATTGAAGGGTATAATTGTAATAAGTTTGGCGTATTTGGAGGGTATAGTTAACATGAAATGTAATGTTGGATGGCTGTGTGATTAGATTTTAACGGTAATTACTAATTGGGTAATTGAATATGTGGATCGATTGGTTACACAACGTCATGTATAGTATCCTTAAACTTATCCAATTATTAAATATCAATATCAAAATCATGTATGGAATGGTCATACCTACGGATAGCCATTATTAGAGCAAAAATGAAAATCATGTTACAGTTCGAGTGTTGAATAAGTATAGGTCTTGAATCTTGATCAACTTGGAGGATCTAATGGGAGTTTAAAACCTTTTCTGAATAGACCGGCAAGGGTTATCGTTACAGAATGGAGAAGCATGCTTTAAACTTTCTGATAGCAGGACCAGTTTTGTGGTTGCTTGGATCCATCCATAATGCATGTCAAATCTACGAGAGAGCCGATGGCCACGTCCAAATTCTTCAAGCGAGTGTTCAAATCCCCTTCCTCCTCGGAAGCTTACTCTTTCTGGTTGCGGGCATTTTCAACAAGCTCGACATGTTCAGATCGGTACAATATACCTTCAAAGTTCTGGTGAGTTCGTAACTTCTACATCATGAAATCAAGCAACAACGAAAATGAACATTGATTAGATTTGTTTGATTTGCCTAGTCACTCAATTAAAGGTAACAATTTCTATTGCTAGATTACCAATTAGTTAGGCTTGAGTTTGTATTTATTTCATCACGTATTTTTAATTAGAATGACATGCACGAGTTAGATAAGCAATTCTATGTAGGATTTTTAAATATTGAAGTCAGGTTCACAAGCAACATATGGTTGGTCTCAACTAATATTTCCCTAAATTGGTATAACAAATGTCTTAACCCAAGGTAATTAGATGTGGCACTTTAAAATTGGTACAAATGGATGGGTAGAATAAAAAGGTGGTGCAAATGTGATGATCAGAATAAGTTATCCCTACACAAATGATCATATCACATATATATATATATATATATATCAATGAAACATGCATGTTGTTCTGAAGCAAAGGCTGAATGTTGTTTCTTGATGGTTATGAACAGGGGAAGAAGTGGGTGTGGTTGAGCCTCGCCGGAAGCTTGCTATTCCTTGTAGGTGGTCTGACGAACGTCATGAAAGTTTTCAAGATGCAACAGATGGATGGGATAAGGCTGGAGAAGCTTCGTGGTGGTGCGCAGGAGAGGCTCAACCGGGAGAGGGAAGGCTTGGTGCCTCTCATATTGGAAGAGAACCGGAAGTCAAGATACGACACTGGCCGACCCTCTTCAGCCCCTCCACCTTCGTACAAGGATGCCGTCGTCGGAAGTCAGCAGGAAGCTTGAGGCATGTACGTGGAGGCTGGAGGTTTGATTAGTAATGTTTAATTAGTTGAGATGTCGATGTGAGAATGTAAATTGTGTTGAATGTTGCATTGCAATTTGCATACCAATAAAAGTCTGTAGTGTTTGTTTGGTGAAAGATTTTTCTTCTTTCTTTGATCTAGGAATATTTGAATATATAGAACATGAATAGACATGTTTCTTTCAGAATCATAGTTTGAAATTAAAGGTTATATAAGTTTATGAAGCGTTTGTGTCTGAATTTCTCGGTATCTTTCATGATCTTCCTGTGGATTCGGGTGCTACACTATTCATAAATTTTTAACCATTGCTGTTGAAGGCAGCAAGCCTCTACCTTTCCACATATTTCTTGGTTAGTATTTAATATTTGGGACAATTTTCACAAAAGATGGAATCATTTCCTTTGTAATCTGGAGACTTATTGTCGTCACATTAACAAAGTCATCCTGATAACAGACCTTTCATTTAAAGAAGTTTTATTCATTAATTGCTGTTTTACAACTTCTCTTTATGTATATATATATTTATTTATTTATTTTGAAAGTTGGCAAGCCAACCACCAAAAATCATCCACAATGTGCAGTTCACAAAATTTTCATCGGTGTAGAATTGATTCTCAACCATTTACCAAACACAAAGATATTCATGCATCAAAGTGCCAAACACAAAGTTATCCAATTTACAGGCCCAATATTTCAGGCAGGTCACGAGTTACGACGCCAATATGAATATTTATGCAGGCGGTGTTAGCTCAGCGGGAATTTCGTAGTCTTTAGATAATTAAGATCACGTATGAGATATCGGATTTTAGCGATTAATGAGATACAATGGATGAAATATAAAAACAATTGTACGTAGGCACTTCCATCTATGGTTTTCTTCTTTTTATTAACAAAAAATCTACCATCGTTAATAACTTAAAATGTAAACTATGAATATATCTGTGATTCATTTTATTTTAATGTGTCAAAAAATTGAAAAAAAAATCCGAAATTATTTGACATAAGATCAAGATATTGAGTTTTCTAAGGACCGTAATGCATATGGATCTCTTTAACTTATATTAAATGATTTTTATTTTTATTTATTTACGACATATAAAGTTAAAATGAATCATGAATCAGGACAATTTTAAGTTATCGATGTCAAATCATTTTGATTACGAATCCCTCTTCTTTTATTAACTACTACTTATCTACCATTAAAAAAACTTAAATCTGTTTGACAATAGAATTTGCTTGACAGAAACTCTACTGTCAGTTTTCAGTCTTCACACCCAAAACTCCACCAATCAGAGAATTAGGACTTCACGAGTTACGACCCAAACTCCCGAACAAACCACGAAACCCACGAATACTAAGCTAACCTCCCCCAGAACACCAAACCCCATCTCCACCGTCTCCCACCATAACCCCAATCCAACGGCCACAAACATCCCTTCTCCCCTATAAGGCTATAACACAACTTTCCCAAACCCCAACTGCTCCACTCCAGCCATGGCGAAAATCCCAACCACAACTCTCACCTCCTTCCTCCTCCTCCTCACCCTCACCTTCGCTAATACCCTTCCGTCGGTCAAACCCGAGACCACCGTCCCATCCGATCCTCTCGCAGCAACCCACATCCCCGTCCGGGTCGACTTCCTCCCCATCGACGGCTCCCTCAAGGAGCTCAAAGGAGATCGCCACTTCTGGATGTTCCAACACCACCTCGACATGTCGGATATGGGGATGGGAGGGAGGAAGATGGGAGGAGGCTGTGGGGGCATGAAGAAGGTCAGGGAGATGGTCCGAGAAGGTCTTCCCCACTTCCACCACCACCCCTTCATTCCTCACCATCGCCACGAGGGGAGCAAGATCGGTTTTCTCGAGAGGATTCGTGGGTTTCTGAACCGCGTCTGAGGTGGTTTCCGGTTTCCGGTTTTGTGTTGGCTTGGTATGAAGGGGTATTTACGTAGAGGATGATGTGTCATGTGTGTTGTGATGTTTTTAAATGTTTCGGTGTATGTTAGCGTGTATGTATACGTATGGTATTATTGACTGTTGATGGCTATGTTATGTTTGCTCCTTGTTTTATAAATTTAAATTTAATAAAAGCGGTTGTTTCGCGGTGATGTTGAAGTTGTATTTAAAAATATAATGTAAAAATATAAACAAAAAAATATCTTTGCAAATTATATATTCTAAATTTCTAACGTGCAAGTTTTTTTGTTTGATAAAGAAAAACATGTAAGTTTTCGACTTGCAAGTTTCAAGTTTTGAATTTGAACTATAGTCGACTCAACGAATTAGTTTCGTAAGTTTGGATGTCAAGGTCAAGCACAAGATTTTTGAGATCGATAGTGCTACGTATGACGTCATTGCTGAGCTCACTAGAAAGGCCCAACATGATCATATTTAACAATTTCCTATATTTGATTTCCCTGATTTCGTAAGTTGTTTTTAGGCATATCACATGCACCCTTTGGGAGTTAATTGTAGGAATAACAATAATAGTGAGGTAATGTTTTCCAAAATAAAATTGTTCGTTTAGACTTTAGACAGAGGCCTATCATCACTCTTCTATTTTAGTTGACACGTTCACTACAAATCACAAAAAATGACATCAAGTGATAGATATCGTGATTTGTGATATCTTTGAGTTGTGAGTGGGCCGCGTGTTATGTTAATGGGCTGAGTTATAAAGCCCAGTACAAATAAATACGGTAAGTGGAGATTATTACTTGTTAGTATAGTCGGCTACTTTTTTTTTGTATATACAAATGGAGAAAATCAACGAAATGTTAACAAGAGTCATGAATTGATTATTTTTTTGAAAGATGAGATTGCATTTGGCACTTTTCCAAAGTGAGGATATCAAAGTCACATTGGCACAAATGGCCTGACCACTAGTAGCTACTTACCATATTTTTTGTTACAGTGTTTTCATCTACTAAATTAGGAGTTTATTATCTACCTTAATTATTTTATAATAGTAGAGGAACGAAACAACTTCACATGTAATTCATTTTCTTATAATATAAAGTACACACAAGTAATCGATCTTGCTTATTGCTCACTGCTATTGAATAAAATACAAGTTGGCAAAAAACTGAGATAAACTGAAATAACCTCCACAAACAACATACCTTATAGAGCACCTAAACAAGAATCCATTGAGCTTGTGCTGCTTAGAGCTGCACAAGGTGATGGCTGGACCTCGACCGCCGCTCCGCTTACGTCCTCACACTGCCACGAAACCACCTTGTTCGCATTATACAGCTTAATATTGGAAAAGCATATCCGAGTGAATGGACTGCTCTTGATTCCAACAATTGATCCTGCTTGACTGATGCCTTCACCCTTGATGTTCTTGATTGTGATCCCGTCCACGATCGGAATAGCATTGGAATTGAACTTGTCGTCGGGGTGGTCCCCGACGCTCCCCATGATCCTCACAGCTTTGCGAACTTTGCTCATGTACACATCTGTTATCGTTATGTTCTTTATGTATCCTCCTCTTCCTGTGTTGGTTTTCACGTGGATTCCGTAACCGGAGTTGGAAATGTTTATGTTCTCAACAAGAACATTACTCACTCCACCAGATGCTTCGCTCCCTATCGCTATCCCAGCGAAGGGAGAGGATCCGCTCAACCGTCTCACTGTGACTCCAGTGCTTGGACGGCCATATGCAATCCCATATTCGTCCCATCCACTCTTGATGGCTACCATGTCATCACCAGTCGCAATATAAGAGTCCTCGATGCAGACATTACTGCTTGAATCTGCAATTTACAGATTTATAAAAACAACATCCGAATTGATATTGAATTTTGACTTAACTACTAACTGATAGGATTACCTGGATCAATTCCGTCTGTGTTTGGTGAATCATGAGGAGCCAATATCGTAACATACCTAATCACAACATTGCTGCAACAAAAAAAAATGTTTTCTTTAGCACAAAAAATTACAAGGAAAACTTATTGTTGGTGCAACTAATGGTTAAAATAATATGATATTTAGGCCTTGTAGTTAAACACATCAGCAAACAAAGACTGTAGTTTGTAACATAACCTCCAAGTCCTGTCATGTGAATGTGAAACATCTTAAAATCAAGAACAAAATATCACATCGGACCTGCAATAAACAGGATGGACATTCCAAAATGGCGAGTCGCGGAAGACGACATTAGAGATGACAATGTCATTTGAATTCACTAGCTCCAAGATGTTGGGTCGAGTAAATGGCAGGCTTCCCTGCCTCCACATGTTCCACCAAACATCACCTTGGCCATCAATTGTCCCATTGTCACCTGTTGTAGCAAATGATTTACACATAAAGCGTAGCAGAAATGAAGTAATTTCAGACGTATGGCAAACAGGCAATGAAAGACAGCAAGATCCACAGATACGTAAAATTGAGTATTAAGACACTGGAGCTGGTGCATGAATGATTGATCAGAAGCACGGAAGAGAACTTGAACAAACTAAAAATATTGACCCATGACCATAAGAGACATTCAGGTCTTATTTAGTCCAAGCACCTATCAAAATTACCGATCTTAATGATAAACAAAATCACACACAACTTTCTATTGGATGTACCCATCTCGTATTACACAATTGATATCAAAGAGCTTAAACAATGTTCGTTTTAGAATTCCTGCATCAAATCGATTCAGAAATCGCACATACGATAGTACATATGTTAAAAGACAAAGTTAACCATCTGAAAAGAGCCAAAATCCACAGCTTAGAGAAAAACAGAACACAGAGAACCAGGAGAAAACCTGTTATCGTCACATCTTGAACTTCATTTCCATGAATCAAACTAATATATCGGGCTCCTGGTAGTTCCCTTCCTCTCCCGTATGACGGTAAAGGACTAACCAAAGGCCAACTTGAAGTATCCTGTACCAATTAAAAACATCTTCCTTTAGCCTTTTAGACAATAAGATTGGAAAGCATCTATAATATGAAAAAACTTCGTAAATATTATATCGTCTTTCAAATAAGTATTAAGGTACGGTTGAACTTGGAATTCACATGTCACGTTGTTATTGCTTTCAGAGACAAATTCCTAACATGTTGATACTCTAATATCTCATCGTTTCTACCCAAAGAGGCATTTCATGTAGCAACAAAACATTGAGATCGTAACTCCAAAACAAATCCAACTGCTAGCTCAGTTGGTAGAATTTTAACTATGGAATAATCAAGACCAACAATCGCAACCGAACGAAACTGATTGTCCCATACGAAAAGGAGAAAAACGGCCCAAAATAACTCCAAACCCAACACCCAAACACATCGAAATAAAAGTTAACAAAAGCCAAAACCCCCATCCTAACACTAGATTAGTAGATTAGGTACATAATACGATATCAAATTAGCAAAAGCCAAAACAACTATTCCAACAATAGATTAGTAGATCAGATACATGATATTATCATGATTCATTAACGAAGTATTATTATCCACCTGAGTAGCCTTGATGACGGCATCTCTGGCAAGAAACAAAGTCATGTGGCTGGTAAGGTTGAAGCTTCCAGTGAGCCAAACACCAGAGGGAACATAGAGAAGCGTCCCTCCGGGCCGCTTCAGGTGCTCTATCCGGTATATCGCCTCGCGGAAGGCCTTAGTGTTTAGTGTCTTCCCGTCGCCAACGCCTCCGAAATCCGCAATGGTAATTCTCTCTGCTCTTGCTTTCACCGGCACCGTGTCGGAGCATGTTTTCTCCGGCACGGCGCCGTTGGAAGGGGAAACGTGGATGGAGAACGTAAGACATAGGATTAAGACTAAGAGGGAAGTTGATGAGGATTGCATTTTTTTTCCTTTTCTCTTTGAGGAGATGAGAACGTGATGGGAGAGAGTTATAATTGTTATGCAATAAATACATGGTGATGGTGTGATTCCAGATTTCATGATGGTTATAATTGTCTGCAGAAAATAATGTACATGTGGATATTAATAATACATGATTAAAGGTTAAAACTTGAATCCAACGACCAGAATGTTAACTGCATACCGTTCACTGTTAAAGGTAGATGGAAAATAAATAATAACAAGCTACTTTAAAGCCAACAGCAACCGAACTTTTTATTGTGTGTGGCGTTACAGAGGTCTAATTCATAAGTTGGATGCTTTAGAAAGTTTCAGCTAATGAAGTAAATAAGACGTTGCCAGCGGTCCTGATGTAAACTCAAGCACTTGATGTTTGTGACTGAATTTAAGAACTAGTCAAACCAAAGAAGTACGAAAATTGTCATGCGGTTCTGGATTTAATTCAGAAAAGAAAAAACCACGCAAATATGAGTTCTAATCTAATACTTCCTGGAATGATCTAATAATTAAGGATTGCTTTTAATTTACGGATCTCAAGACCTCGTCAATCGTCGCAGACCAATATGCTATTGCAATGCAAACAAAAAAGGGAGCAATTCGACCACTCTGCGGACCACAGTCCAAGACCCCAAACGCGGTGTGTGGACAACTGGGATGACATTTGGACTGGAATGGTGGTTATTCGGCAGCCATCATTCGCAATAAATAATGAGAAACATGATACAGTAGTGTCATGAAAACGAATGGGTTGGTGGCATCTTAATACTTACCATTTATTTTCATTATACACTACTGGTGTATATGTTGCAGATTGAGGGATCTACCACTATAAAACGTACATGATGCGTCGGTGACAATAAAGATGGACCTGTCCCTTTCGTAAACCACGGTGGGTCCCGTTGTCTGTCCTTGTTGGCTTTCCCTGTTCATGATATATTACGCGTGGAACTTCGAATTTGCCGTGAGTGCTCCATCCATCTCCGAAAGTTGCGGTGAATGCTTCACTGCAGATCGCAGATGGTTAATAAAATTGAAACACACTAATTTGCGAATCTCGGTCTCCTCAGAAAATGATACATACGAGATGGGGTTCTTTAGCCATCAGACCATTCTTAACGGGTCGGGCACCTGCCGGGTCGGCGCCCAGGGCCCCCACCCGGGCGTGCATTTGGGTGCCGGAGCACCCGAATGAACGCCCGGGCGCCCATCGGGCGGGGGAAACGTGTCCCCCTCTTCGTCAATTTTTTTTTGTTTTTTTATATTTTAGTATAACTCTTGTTATTATAGTTAATTGATAATGTATTAGGTATTTTTTAGTAATGTGGGGTGATAAATTTTTATTATTCTTGCAACGGATTGGATTACAGTGTGAGTGATGAAGATTCAAAAAAAAATCAGATCAAACAATTTTAAGATCCAAAAAATTTCCAGGAGACGCTGCGCCCTTGCCACCTCACTGGTGAGGTAGAATGTCATTCGCTCACCAGGAAGCGAGACCCCCGAACGACCTGCCGATGTGGTTTAATAGTATGATCTACGATGATTAACTCATGGTCTAAACACATGGTTAAAGTTAATTGATAATGTATTGAGTATTAATTGATAAATGTAGTAATTTCAAATTTTCAATTAATAAAAATGTAATTTGTTAAAATATGAGGTAAGAATTAAAAGTGTTTAATTAATAAATGATGTGGAGGAAATAAGTATAAGATGGATGTGTGGGTAGCCCAGGCATGGTTAAGGGGAGTTTTGGGATAAGTGGAGTGAACTGAGTGGCAGAGAGAGGAATTGACGTGACGGAGAGAGAAAGCAGAACACCTGGAGTAGCCCGAGTATAGTTGAACACGCTCTCATAGTGTATGCTCGAGGCAAAAAAAATTACTTGGAAGTTACAAGCACAAGAAATTACACTCCTGTATGCCACCACTCAAATAGTTTAAAAACATGACTACTTAATGAAATTAAATTGAAGACCATAGAAGATGGGGTATATGATCCTCATACACAACACTCAAATCCTCCACGGATTTCCCTCTTTCTTACTTTATCTGATGCCCAAAGGCCAAAGCTTATCTAAAGTTATTCTACATCCGCGAACGGAGCGTGGAGAACGGCAAAGCAATAAATATGTGCAGTTCTCCGTGGTGGAAAAAAGGAACAGCCCATTTGCAGATTCCTGATTCCTCCAGCAGGACTTCTACAGATTGGTGACCATATAATTTACTCGGCGAGTTTTTTCACTTCATGACCCTGTAGATAAAATACAGAAATGTCAGAACACAGATGTTATATTCATATTTTTTGTCCACATTTACAGAGGAACAATCATGGCGCTTTTGTGTTGGATAGGTAACAATGTAATGTGACCGAAAGAGGAGACGGCTAATCGCCCACAACATGTTCTGCACAAGAACTTGGTCATGGAGCATAAGCAAATTTCACCAATATGTTTCATCAAGAAAGATGAAAATCATGTTCCATTACATGCTCATAAAGCATTGGACACTAAAAGAAAATGACAATTCTACAAACAAATGAGCATTACCAGGGTATCTTACACCATGTATTGAATACTTGGCAAACTGAAGATAGTTTCCATTTATCTATGTTGTAAAACTATATACATGGAGATAAAGAGAGACAGAAACACAGATACTAATATAAGCTCTGCTGTGCAGCTAACAAGCCAGTCCATGAAGAATCTACTCCTACAGGTCTACCAGCGGACTGTTGTTATTTACTCACAGTTCTGTGGCTTCCGCCAACCTTGACAGGCAAGGGAGGGACAATAACGGACCCACGCAATACGTATCATGGTGAAAGAAAAATATCAATGTGATTCAAAATTTGCAACTGGCTTGCAGCTCATTAGAAAAGGAAAGAATTTAAGAATTAAGAATAACAAAAAAGTGTTTCATCGACCTGTACCAAATGTACTCGGTTAAGGTTTCAGATGGTTGGATAAACCAATTAGAAATTATGTTAGCCCAAGGCGTCACAAATAATTACAATTTTTATTTAAAATAACCTAAATAGATAAAAAAAAATAAGTTATTTTTTTTGGCTTTTAGGTTAAATGGACTAAATCAACGTGATTCATATAAAGTTGTCTGCAATTCTTATTTATTGTGAATTAACAGAAAGTTGTGTAGACACCATATCATGGGTCAATCAGAAACAAACTCTCTATCACATAGTGACATGAGTATCAGGTATGGTTGCATACATTCGACCTCCCTTACCTTACTTATTGTGGGAGCCTCTTTTGAGGTTTTGGGGTAATATTGATGTTGATGTTGTATTAGAAAGAGGCCAAGATGGATGAGACGTGGGCATGTAATGAATAAGATAAAAAGAGTCAGAATGCAAGAGGAAGTGTTGAGGGCCCGAATGGGAGATGAGAGGGACCGTGGGAGAAAGAAAGCTTGCCCTTCAATTCATTTCCTTTGCTTTAGCCCTTAAGTTTATAGTTGCATGATTGAATTTTTAATCGAGTATCCTTTTAAAGTTGAATCCGCAGCTCAACCACAAAACAGTGGTTCAGACAGGTTTGGGGGGTCAAACAACACAGCTCAAAAGGGTACAATGTGTTTTTCGATGCTTTTTTTTGCTCGTAGTTCAATTTCATTTCTGCATCTACATTTCTAATCCCTCCTCATCTCGTCTGCTGCCTTATTTTGTTTGCAGGGTGTTTGACAACATGGTTGTCCAAATATCAGTTGTTGATTGCTGGCGACATTTAAAATCACTAAATGAGAGTGCCATATGTTTTTTTGATAAATAATGTCGCATCGAGTGCATGATATGTTCAACTGCAGTGTATTCGTCGATGAGAGAAATGAAAAATGTTAAACTCAATTCTTTTCATGTTTCAGTATTAGGTTTGTTGTATTATTTTCATTAGCATACTCATCAAAGAGGTTGGTCTTTGTTTTTCACACCATTGTTGTAATTCTGCTGACAGTGTAGTGCTTAACTCACCTTAAGTATTTCATTTTGCTGGAATGATCTTTTTTTTTGAACCACTGTATTGAAACTTTTAGTTATATTTATGTCAAGTTACCATTGATTTTGTTGTCCTCTTACCATAACTTTTGTGATGTCTAACAAAAAAAATGCAGGAAATGCACAATATCTCACTCCATTTTACTAAATAGGTAAGTGGTCATTAACAAAGATGGCAAACAAAATTTGGAAACCGATTGGGATCTTTGTTGTGATTTGTGAATGCAATTGGGGAGAAGATTTTCATTTCCAGGGCTTTGATCCTAGAAAGGGGATATCGAATTACTAATATCCGAGGCTAACATCGACACAAATTGGTATCGTACATGTTTTTTCATTGGTTTTTGGGGGGGAAAACCCAGAAGGCAGTACAGACTACAGATATTGCAATATAGACTGAAATGGGTTTTACCAAATTTATGATTTTGATTATTATTATTATTATTATCTTAAAGCAGGAATTCGGATCAGATTTTCAAATCCAGATGTTTTCATCCGCATGTTACATAACGATACGGACAATATCCGTATTCGATCTGGATTTGCCGGATATTGATTCGGATATAATTAAAAGATCCGGTCGGATACGGATCCAAATACGGATGCCAAAAAATCCCAGATTCGGACGTTGGCAGATCTGATCCGTATTCGATCCGTTGACACTCCCTGGTTTTTACGCAAACAACAAGGAAAATAAAGTGCAATGTAAATAAACATGTAACGTAATGTAAATAGACTTGAAAGAAGAAGAAAGATGCTGCATTGAAGCTTGAAAGAGAAAAATCACTGACCAGTATCTACTTCTTCTCGGCCACTCTTTTCCATATTTCATGGGCAGTGTTGAAGATGCCAAGTGTTGGCTGATTGCATACAAAACACTTCTTGTTTTTCGAGTGATGCTGTTTGATAACATGTCGAATCAGAATGAATCAGTGAAAGATAATGACCAACATTATTATATAATAAGATACAATATACGAGTCAAGAACATCGGAAAGGTGATGCTAGTATATGACTAAATTTTCCAAGGGAGCAGATATTAAAATTTAAAAACCATAATGAATTTGATACCATCAAATGAAGGTCATGGTGAGTAAAAGGAAGAAAAGGCTTGGCAAGAAAAAGTTAAAGGAAGAAGAAAAAATTCTAAAACAGCTCTTCTACGCAGTTTTTTATCAATAAAATACTCCAGAACAATTTGGTTTCCGATATGGTAGGAAAATAGCTCTCTATGATCAATTTACTTTGTTTGGGCTAAAGTCTAAACATCCAAAAAATGCCTTAAATGTAATGGGCTAATGGCTAAGGTTTTATATGCCACAAGACCATGTTTGTAAGATATTTAAAAGCAATTCCTTGATCAAGTAAATTCACTGTTATGTGGTTTAGCTCAATATCAAATATTTATCTTTTTTTACCAAAAGGGGTCCTTAACTTGGTAATCTGGAGTATTTACAAAAATGGATCTCAAGATCACAACACATCACCACTTGTCTGTTGCTCCAACATCACACCACACAGGCATGATCTAGCTAACTCACAAAGCTGTCAACAAAGACCTTGCAATTCCTTTAAAAAAATCACAAATTGTTTGCCAATCATAGATCCAGATAGGGAAACAGAGTGAAACATGACCCGACCCCATTGATGAACTATGCCCCATAGGTTAATTAACTGAAACGTACTTCCTAATTTCCTATAATATGGACATCAACATCAATATTGCCCTAGCACCTCAAAAGAGGCACCTGCCTAAGCAGGGTAAGAGGGGTTCAGATGTAAACAAGGGCGGACTTAGTAAGGTGCCAATGGGGGCCATGACCCCCACTCATTTTTATTTTATTTTATATATGTATAAGAATTAGGCTTCCAAATTGAGGTATATACCTAAAAAATACTATACTCGTGCATCACTCAATAAAAAGAAATACAAGTAAAAAATAAAATGTATTTGGGCCTATTTCAAGAATATGTAATTGAGCTTTTACATGTGAATTTATGGTATGAAATCTTTAAGTTGTATACTTGTATATATATTCGGACCCTTCACAAAATCTTTTGCGTCTGCCACTAGATGTGCACAACCTTAGCAATGCTAGTCAAAGAGGATGTTTCCAATGTTTTCTCTTATATGGAGAAATGTCTTTTATGACATATCTTAGACAATTCATCGTCTAGATCTAACCATTCACGGTATCCAGACTCTATAGAAGTTTATGGTCAAACACATGATATATCAAAAAATAGCCTGCTATGAAATGGCACATCAACGGAGAACACCTAAGACAGAACTGGCAAGTATACTACGACTGGCAATACTAAAATACTAACTGATACAAGTCATAACCTGAACTAAAGTTAATAATCATTTTACAGGACTGAAATGAATCAAGAGCATCAAAAAAGTGTTACCTTAAGCGCACAATGCTCGCAGAAGTAGTGCTTGCACTTGGTCATCACCGGATCCTCAAAAGGCTGTCTACATATGAAACACGCAAACGGCAACCCATCGTCATCTTCCTCATCACTATCCTCATCCCCATTCTCACCACCACCCATCGCCAACCCCCTCTTCCTGGCCTTCTCGCTCTCCTCCCACTCCTTCTCCATCTGCCACCCCGACTTATAATCCCCCCTATCATGCATAAACTTGCAAGCATCCCCGAACCCGCAGTACCCTGTCTCCTTATAATCCTTACAAATATCCGGCTGGTAATCGAACCTGGCGGACGCCCGGATATGCGCGGAGGCCCTAAGCGGTCCGTGGGCCCCGCCGGCCTTCTCCCCGGCAACTGTATGCTCCCTCCGGAACCCAGCCTTATAATCCGTATACCCGTGAATCCCCTTGTAGACCTTGTCCCCGCCTCCGCCTCCGCCTCTGCTCCCTCCCCCGCGCTTCAGCGCCTCCTCGGCGCGTTTCAGGACGCGTTCGCGGATGGCTCTTGCGTCGCGGTCGTACTCGGTCTCGGTTTCCAGGGTGGCGGTGGCCTTGCTGTCGTGGTGGACCTGGATCTCCTTGGAGGACTCGAAGTGGAAGGCGCCGGGTTGGGCGTCGGGGGTGGGGTCTAGGGTTTGGGGTTTGGGACGGGAGGTGGAGAAGTGGAGCTTGTTGTCGGTCGGCCGATGGAGTTTCTTCGGGAGGTGGAGAGAGGTCGATTCGGATTCGGATTCGGGTTCGGAGTCGGAGTTGGTGGTGGTTTTGCGTTTGCGGATGTTCTTGTTTTTGGTGAATTTGCGGAAGAAGCTGCAGACTGAGGGAGGAGAGAAGGTGGTCAGAGTAAAAAGGGTTTGGGGATTGGAATTGAGATGGAGTGAGAGAAGGTGGTTGGACGTACCTGAATCTGACGGTGGGGCTTCGCCGGCGTCCGACATGGTGGGTTGGAAATTGGAAGCAGGAAGAGTAAGAAGGGGGAGATAGTGTTGGGTTTTGATTTGGGTGTAGATATGGACTGTGCTCGGCCCATTTAAGCCTATAGGTCCATACCAGGATTCTGTTTCATAAACCGGTTAATGATCTCGTTTGAGTTGTGGATTTGATTACATGATTAATTGATTGATAATGGTTGGGGGGAAAACTATTTCTGCCACAAAAAAATCATTGGGACCATTAGTTGTTTCTTATTGACTTTGCTCATTGGATTACATGGCAGACGTACACTTAACATTTTCTGAAAGTTTTTGGATTTTTTTTTGCAAATATTTTATTGTCTTTCGATTATGTTAATGTTTTTCAAAGTCGATTTTGAGTTTTTTTATATCAATCAAATAACCAGCCGTTCGTTGAATTCATGGTGCGTTGATAATTTTCATCGTTTTTCACGTTACCAAAATAACGTATATGATATTAGAAGATGGAAACGCAGTAGTGCTAATAAAAGGGAGGATCCAAAAGACAATCACAATTCTATTAAAGACAAAACCATCACAACAGGGAGATTCGACAAGTACACTAAATTAAAACCACCCACACACCAGAATGATACCAAACGAACGACATTGATAGCCAACGAACATAAATCTGACAAAATCTCTACTCAACCCGACGCCCTATCTAAACTCCAATTAAACCGTCACACGTTTATTTCCTCGAAGTTCGAACCAAAGCTCAGTTATTCTTCACGGTCGTCGTCTAGTTCATAACTACTGGTGGAATGCTGCAACGAAAACAAAGGAACAAAGTTAATAACCGTCAAAATCCACAGTGTAATACTACAAAGTACTAACAAGCTAGTATCGCTTAATTACTTTGAGCAATTAACCGATGCTGAAATAGGAGAACTCATATGAATGCCGCATAGTGCCGGAAGCCGGGCAGCGCGGGCAGGATCCAATCCCACAAACTGAGACCCCAAGCTCTTGAGGCACTCGCAAACAGCCTTCCGGTCCTCATCCGTCACCGCCGCCATTCGTCTAGCAGCAATGGCTCCCAAGCAGCAAAGAGGAGCGGGATGGAGAGCCCGGTCGGCCAAGAACGGTATGCATGGTGTCATCAGCCGGTCGATGTCCCCGCACGAGGCTTGGGCTGCCGGAGTCGTCTGAGCATATGAGGGTGTGGATATTAGGAGCAACATCATTGCAATGGTGACATGATTAATTGCTACTGTCATGTTTGTGTTTTGTTTCAGCGTGTGTGTGTGTGTGTGTGTGAGCTTGTTGGTAATGTGTGTGTGTGTATAACTATATATAGTGTGTAATTGGTTTGGTGATTGGCACCATGTTGTGTTTGATAGAGGAGGGGTTGGTTTGGCGTTAGAATGTGCATGGGATTTTGCATTCTTGGGTTGGATGATCATTTGATTCATGTGATCAAAGTCATCAAACTTTGTTTGACTTCAGACAGAGGCTCTGAAGGAAAATTAAGTGGACTGATGTGGAGGTGGTCTGGGCCACTTCTACTAATGAGAAAATAACTGGGCTGCATTGCTCTCAGGCAAACAGTCTTCAAATTTCGTTGCAGAATCATTTCTAGTTATAAACTTATAATCACATTTCGGCTTGCAAAATCAAAGTCCACTTGTCCCAATTTCAAGATCCCAACATCAGTTCTCCAAGCACTCCCCTTCTCTATCACTCTCAAAACACATTGCGGTAACGTATCACCATTGCATACTTTCCACCAATCCATTATCCATGTAATAACTCAAATTTTTAACCAAGACGGAGAGGAGGATAAAAATCATAGGGAATAGAAATTCCAGATATCGAAATTGAAAAGGCTTTTTACAAATAAATAAAATCCAAAGACCTAGGGGCCAGTCGTCTCTGTATTAAGCCTCGCCAATGTAAAGGTGTTGGTTCACATTTGACTTGCCTAATATTCCATTGATACATATCTCATGTGTGTTTCATGATTTTTATAATAAAAAATTGCATGCAAAGGAGAACTTGTCAAACAATATTTGAAAATCCGACATCCAAACAATATCACTTGGATAACTGGGTTCGGTTTAAGCCCACTGGGCCGCTTGCACCGGCCCACGCCCACACTGATACCGTACTCTCAATAGTCCAATAACAAACACGGACATCGCAATCCAGCCGTCCATCACACGATAAACCGAACCAGGATTTCCACAATTGAAAAAATAATAACCATAAAAACGAGTCCAAACGATCCGATCCGATCAAAATCCCATTTCCAAACCAAAATCCCTCTTTCGTCTTCCTCACCAAACCCTAGAATCTCCATCCATCCAATCCCCATCCATGACGGTCTACCAAATCCTCGTCAAGAACCTCGACGGCCAAACCCACTGCCTCCAATTCCCCACTCCAACCATCTCTGGCTCCACCCTAAGGCAAACCCTAGATTCCAAATCCCACGTCCCGCTCCACCTCCACCGCCTCACCACCTCCCGCCACGTCATCCTAGACCACACCCTACTCGTCGCCGATCTATCCTCCTTCTTCCCCTCCTGCGCCGTCCTCGCTCGCCTCCGCGGCGGCAAGGGCGGGTTCGGCTCCCTCCTCCGTGGCGCCGCCACTAAAGCCGGCCAGAAGAAGACTAACAATTTTGACGCTTGTCGCGATATGAGCGGACGGCGGCTTCGGCATGTGAATGCCGAGAAGAGGCTCGAGGAGTGGAAGGCGGGGGCGGATGACAGGAAGCTGGAGAAGATCGCGGAGCAGTTTCTAAGGAAGCAGGTGAAGGAGGCGAAGAAGAAGGACTCCGGAGAGGCCGAGAAGTACCTCGCAAAGTATAAGGAGGATTCACAGAGGTGTCTGCAGGAGGTCGAGGAGTCGGTAAGGGAGTCGTTCGAGTTGTACGAGAAGTCGAAAAGGAAATTCTTGCCGGCGTCAGGACCCGCGTCCAAGCGGTTGAAGAATTGGTAAGCAAGAGCTGGATTTTAGTTTTTTTATTTTTTTTTTGTTTTTTGTTGTAGGTGGTTTGAGTTTGTTGTGTGTTTAATTTAGGTTGGGGAAGAAAGTAGTCGATGATGAGAGTGGTAGTGAGAGCGATAGTGATAGTGACCAGGAAGGTGATGATGATTTGAGTAATAGCGATGGTGCTGATGAGAAATCTGTCGTGCTTGATGATGGGAACCGGAAGAATGCCGAGGGCAGTTCAGGGGCAGCTTCCGAGGGGCAGTCCTCGGATGGAGAGTCGTTAGGTGGAAGGTCTGGTCAGAGCATTGTAGAGGAAGAGAATGGAGTTTGTGGATCTGCTATGGAATTAGGTGAAGGTTCTGGAAGTGGAGATGCAGTTATTGTTGATTCGGATGGTCCCCCTAGTTCTGGGGCAGAAGAAGTTATGAAGGAGAATTTGGCAAAGGAGGTTGCTATTGAGACTGATGAGAAGATTGAAGAAATTGGTAATCAGAGTGTGATGGTTTCTTCTTCTCCAGAAAAATTGCAATCTGAGGATGATGAATTGATGAGGAGCTCTTTGGGCTCGCTTCCAGTAGTTCATGAACAAATAAATAACAGTGTTGCGTCTTCTCTCAAGAACTCTTCTGGCCATCTCCTTGATGATGCTAATATAGCACAGGTAAAATCTGTGAATTTTGAACCTGCAGTTCCCGTAGAATCTTCTGCCTGTGAGGATGAACAGCTGGAGGAGCCCCTTCAGTTGTCCAATTATATCTCATCCACAGAGTTAGAGGTGAGTCTACGTCTATGCCCCCTTTAATTATTGTTAACCTTGAATATTTGATACTGGTTTTGGGTTTTTTTCCTTCTTATATTTCTTTGTTGTCTGATGTTTGAATTTACCATACTTCTAGTACTAACGGTTATCAGCAGTTGATCTTCATATTTAATCACAACAAAGAAAAAAACATTTCTATGATTAGCTTTGTAGAAAAATATAAGATTGTCTAGATTCAAGAAAGCATAATTTGAAATTGGGCTCTTCAATTTCATATAGCAAGGCTCATTATACGTAAAATAGAAATCTAGGTTCACAATCGTGAAAAGGCTGTCGTGGAACATATATTGAATGACATGGCCCTACCCATTAGTTTCCTCTGCAGAGATGTGCTTCACCTCATAGGAGGTGGATATTAGGTCAGTGCTTTAGGGTTTGTTTATCTTCACCCGACTGATAGTGGCATTGCCATGTATTCTGCTCAAGATGTCATTTGCTTTGGCCTTAAAAATATATGAAAGACAACAAGAAAAGTGCAGCATTTATGAATATCTGCTCGATTTCCAATTAGAAAAGTTATAACTGAGAACTATACAGCATTGCTCAAGGAGCCACATTTCTTTGCAAGCCAAAGGCTCTCTTAGTCTCTTTCCTTCTATTGTTTTACATATAATCTCTATTTTAAATATTTTAAGGACAACATATGAGTTCACATGCTGTTAACTAAAGAGCGGTGGTAATTACCACCTGAGAGATTCGTTTTCTTTTTCTATTTGAACACAACCATCATCCATGAAAAATTAGTTTCCTGTCCTTCTAACTGGAACCTGAATCTCGACAATCTTTTCCACCCAGTTCTATTTGACCCTAGAGTATCCTAATCTGCTTTACCTGGTGAACTTGCAGTTGTTAGACAATTAAGTTAGAGAAATACCACTGGTTATGATTGATTATCAGCAACGCTGTTACTCATTTTAATTATTTCTGATAGCTATGGGGGTGACTATTGCTCCCATTGTCATGGTATGAACTTCACAAAATATCCCCCTCTTGAATCGATCATTGCTTTCCAGTCTGGAATGTGTTTTTGAAACAATCTTTTTCACATGTTACATCCTTAAAGAGAATTCTGATTACAAAGAATGGGTGTTAACTACTATTTTGTTCAGGTTCTTGGCATGGATAGGCTGAAGTCTGAGCTGCAGAATCGTGGATTGAAATGTGGAGGCACGTTGCAAGAGCGTGCTGCAAGGCTTTTCCTGCTTAAGACAACTCCCATCGACAAGCTACCGAGGAAGCTGCTTGCAAAATCTGCAGCTGGAGGGAAATGAAGTTTCAAATCGGCACCTAGACAATATGTACATTATCTGTTGCGAGTTGTTTTAAATCTTCTATCTACATGAGGTATCTCCTACTCTGCCTTACTGAGTTGGACTTCGGATCCTACACGGCAGGAGCTTCACGTTACACTAACTATACTGTATGAATTGTATTTTATCCTAGTCATTTATTTCCTGGAAACGAGAATAATTCTCAACGTATCTGCCGGCAATTGCCAACTACACTTTGAACGAAATAATTGTAATACCTACATCAACACAAGTTTATCATAGAAGAACCAAAGTTCCCTCTGAGCTTTATTCCAACTAACACACTGTACCAAAACACAACTATCATGGATTCTCTGATCCATACCGACTTGGAAGTAAACAACGACTACTGGACATCTCACATTGTGTCCAAACAACATTAATTTCCGGAACCAAATTTATTCTGTCCTTGAGCGGTCCGCCGAGGTTCTCATCCCACGTCTTTCCGAACAAAGTCACCTGTAATAAAGCAGCAACAGACATCAAAGTATATCAGAATAAAATGGAATCATCTCCAAAAAAAAAAGAAATCAAAAAATCATATATTAAATCAACCTTCTCAGAAATCGGAACATCGACCTTTCTTCTCCCAATCGCCGTACCGAGTGGGCTCAGGCCCTCTGGGCCCGCCGATCTCACCAGTTTCCTTGTTCACGAACTCACCTTCTTCATTCAACTCGTCCTCGTCGCCTTCCACTTCCGCCGCCTCTTTCTTCCCGTCTTTCACCTTCTCTTCGTCTGTCGACTCCTTCTGATGCTGATCTGGCGTAGAGCCCATCGATCTCCACGCTCCCGCACGTGCGGGAGTGGACAGGGCGTTCAGCTCGATCGACGAGGTAAAGACCGGAACCAAACGGCGGAGGTTGGAAGCCATGCTGGATTGGTTTCGTGTCGGAAACGGAAAACTCCTTTTATTTTTAGATCCAACGAGAGATGGAGGATTGGAGATGTGGAGCATTGCAACTAGGGGTGCACATGGGTTGGGTTCAACCCAACCCGAACCCGACTGGTCGGGTTGGGGAGGGGTTCGGGTTGGGTCGCGTTGGGTTGGGAAAATCAAAAACCCAAATTTTCGGGTCGGGTTCGGGTTGAGGGGGTCGGGTTGACCCAACCCAACCTGAACCCGATTTTTTTATTTTTTTATTTTTTTTCCCAAATAAACCAGTCGACCAAACATCACTCGGTCGACCGAAAATCACTCGGTCGACCGTTTCCAACCCGAAAATTTCGGGTTTTCAAGCCACCGGTCGACCGAACCCGACCAAGTTTGGGAGAAATTTTCCGAATTCGGATTCAACCCGATCCAACCCGACCCAACTCGAAAATTTCGGGTCGGATCGGGTTGAACCCAAACCGGTTCGGGTTGGGTTGGGTTTTTTCCCAACCCGAAAATTTCGGGTTGGGTCGGGTTGAGGCCCAAATCCGACCCAACCTGACCCATGTGCACCCCTAATTGCAACCGAGGAAGCACCGTGGCGGCATTAACCCCGGTGTGGGCTTTTGGGCTGTAATGGACTTAAGGCCCAATAACAAAGCAAACTTCGGATTAAGACTGGTGGGCTCGGTTTGGGTTGTGGATTATTGCCCCGGTCTAAATCAAAACTACCTTTGCTGAATCATATGACAATCATTGTTTAACAAAATTGAGTTGACTGTTGAGTACTGTTTTAAATAGGTTTGGATTGAAATTTGCATCTAATATTTTGTTTTTAAATGAAGGAGAAGATTTACAATTGGAATAATAAAATAACAAGACAAGGTTTTTTTTTTTTGCAACGATAAGGAAAATCTATATGATTGAACATGCCACATTTATCATAGGATGTACTTATTATATCAATGAATTACCAACGGCCGCAGGTATTCCACAAGAGATAAGTACTTCGTTGGCATAAATTTTAGGAATATTCCGTTCAGTTAAGAACAAGGTTGAACCCAAATTCCAGCCAAAAATATGAATCTATTTCCATCTTAACCTGAAATTGATATTACAAATCCACTTCAATAAAACTCAACTACTTATGTACTAGATGTCCAATCCAAATCTATTATGGAATGTTGCGCAGATAATGTAACATATTTTCGAAGTTGTTTCACTCCAAATAATTTCCTCAAATTTCCATAAATGGTAAAGATTATTGAAGTGTTTGGTCTCTGAGCATTAGACTAATCATATCTTCACTCAACAGCGAGGACAAACCTCGATTATGCATTAATGTTTTATATGGAAAGCGATCTTATTAGGAACACTGCCCCACTCCTTATATGCAAATTTGCAAATCATAATCCTCAATGTAAAGATATCAGTCCTGCTATGATTGTTGACTTCCTAATAAACTTTATTACTTTTGGGTGTCTATATGTTAGACATGAAGACCAATCAGGCCCACGCAAATAAAGCCCAGTCCAAAAGTCTGTTGTCTCTTAAACATAAACATAATTTAGACTATTTGTATACTTAGAATTTAGTCTCATACTGCAAAATACATTTATGTAATACATTGGCTGATATATAAATATACTCCTCTTCCTCACTTATTTGATAAGTGAAAGAAGAGATTCATTTGTTCTTCTTAAGATTGATCTATTGTAATATGGTATCAAGAGTCTAAATACTAACTGTCTAACACTACAGTGGGGCAAACATGCAGTCCAGTAAACAATCAATCAGTGATACAAATGCAGAATATGTGTGGATATAAATTTAACTGCTGATTCTTGATTCTTTGCTCTTACCAACAACCAAAATTTTCATAGAAATAGTTGCATTTTCTGATTTGAAGGCTGGTCAGGCCTAGCAAGTAGTTGTGTTGTCACTGGTTTCCTTACTCTCCTGTAGAACGTCCAAGAAATGGACACTTTAATTCTTATCGTCTTGTTATGGGATTCTTCCACGATTCCCACTAATCTTGTCCTCATTAGACCGGCAATTTAAAGCATTTCCCTGGATTTGCATGGAGGGTTTTTCTCTCATAGAATCATTGAGTTCACACTGCTATTTCTTCTCATTTGACAGGAGTTGGCTCAAGAAAAGACTGTAAACCTTACAAGAATAGGTCTATAGTTAGTAATCCGGTAGACACTCACCAATACTTAATTTCTTATCTTCAAAAAAAAAACGGAAAGAATTTAAGTATATGGATATGTCTTTTTTAAACTTTTTTCTCATATTTTAACCAAACAGTAAAATATATATAACCCGCTTCACTGACTATTTTATAGCCAGTGCCAAATAAATTTGTTTCAGTCGGTGGTGATATAGATTTTTGCTACTATTTTATTCTTTATTTGTTATAATAATTTGCAGAACAAGAGTTCGGTTTCTGTCAACTTTTGCTCATGTTCCTGTTTTTCTTCACTTGCTTCAGTCGTATCTGTCGAAAAAACCCGAACATGAAGTCTGTTATCTACATAAGCCAATGAATTTAGAAGAAACCAGAATAATCAATCTCCCAAAAGTCTTCACGTCACAATGACCAAATCTAACGAGCTCTGGCCCAGATTACTACGACAGTTAAAGTCTATTTATATGAGTGCTAAAATTGGATTCGAAAGAACCATCGCGAGTGGATCGCGACAAGCTTTGCAGCTTGCATGTTTAATTCATATTAAATTGCATACAAATCCAAAAAAGACTGAAAATTGGAAATATCTATGCTAATTTTGTATCCATGACATGTTGCATCCACTGCATTCCAATTCCATTATTTTGACATGATTATGCTCAAGTTCGAATTTTGATACTACAAATGCTCCATCATGTTTTACTACAACGTTAATCTTTGCCTTGCAATCAGTTTTTGTAGAAGAAGAACCTGGACGTGACAATTTGTTAATAGTTCATTTAGGCTTACGACTTCGAGCACAACCGATCGAATGAAAAAATATTTAGTTTGTTCAAGCCATGAGCGAGGGCTTTAGAACTTGATTTGTGAACACCAAAACTAATTGAAGCAGCGTACCTTTTGAAGTAATCAAATATTTATTCTTTAGTGTAAAAACTCTTCCCTACTCGTGGAGGTTGAACACTTTCCAAGCAATTTTCTTCCAACTCCATCCTATTGTAATATTGTATATTACAATAGAAACCTAATTTAATTTAAAAATTGCTTCCAAAAATCCAAAAAGGAAAAAAAAAACCTTGCAATGGTTGTAGTTTGTTCTTCTAAAGTGGGTTGCTGACTTCTTCTCCCTTACAAAATCAAACGGAAAGTAGCTACTCTTCAACTTCGTTGGGTTTTTTTCGAGTTAATTCGAATGCAATTTAAAACTATATCTTCAACTCAATACAATTTAATATTAATTTATTCCTGATGCATCAGCGAGCATTTTTGTCGCGTCAAAATTAATTTTATATAGGTGAACATTGTTTATTAGTATGTGTCTATGTGACGACTTAAACTCGTCATCATCATATGTGTTATATATGAATGCAGAAATATTTTGCTTGAATGGTGATCAAAATGCAATTTAGCTGCATAAAATATTAGCTTATTAGTATTTTGGTGGAATTTTTCTCTGCACTACTCTAGGTTACTCATAGATGTCATTCACTGTACCAAAGTGTCTTCTTAAGTTTTTACAATTTTAAGATTAGTAATATACAAAGTAGACAAGCCTCGATAATAGCATGATTATAAAGGTAGCAAAATAAAAACAATAACATGACAACATCGATCGCGAAGATAATTATTTTATGTGGATTGTGGAAGAATGCCAAGAATATGCGATCTTTTTAGACAAGTAGGAGGATATGGAATCTCAATACGGGTACATTACCATGATCAACGTTTTTAGTGGAGAAAATCCATAACAATGACGGACTCCAAACTGGAGCTAAATTAGACCCTCACAATGATGTTCGATTTTCACCTTTTTGTTAGTTTTTTTTTTTTGAAAAAAATTTTTGTTAGTTAATTTTAGAATTTATGTCAATTAATCTATTAAAGAATCATAAATACCAACCACCTTCCCACCAAACTAACCGGACCTTGAGAGCAACCTTTGACTTTTCTGGCCATCAATAGCCACATAACACAAAATTCGATGATACGATGTACTGCTTATTAATGAGCCTCCTAATCACGAGTTATTAAGTCACACATTGGTAGACCAATTGATTGATATTCTGAGATGTAGATTACTTTGTCATTTTTAAAGCATTACATATTTTTATAGTGAAATACCAAACACGTATTAATCACTTCACATGTCGAGGACCGATTTCCGGTTTTTGCTCATTTAATTTTGGAGATCTACCAATCGATCTAAACAAATTACAGAAGTTAATAATGACTTAAATCACAATTAACATTAGGTTATAAGGTCACAGACTCACATAGTCAACAAGAAGACATTTCAACATTGACCACACCATTAGACCTTTATGATCCCTACTTATTCATAACCATCTCAAATGATGGCAAATTCGTAATTTCACTTGTGGCCAGCGTTTAGTGCATCCTTCTCCAACATCATATTATATAAACCAAGAGATTGGAGACCGACTCCGTACTCTACTCTCAAGTTTGCCACTTCTCTTCTCCATCTATAATTATATATTTGTAGAAGCTATAGACATGGGCAATTGCATGGGTTGCATGGAAGAAGATACATATGAGCAAAAACAACAAATTTCCAACTTTGTTGATGAATACTATGGCCTCTCTTTAGAAGGAAGTAGTGAAAGTGTTAAAGTCAAGGTGGTCATGTCAAAGTTGGAACTTGAGTATTTGCTTCATCTAATGGAGAAGAAAGCAGAGGTGGGTGATTTTGATAACATGGTGGACAAGAGAATGGAGGCTGAGGGATGGAAGCCATGTCTAGAAAGCATAGTAGAGGAGGATTGATGTTTCTTTTGTACCATAATTCTCCACTTCTTCTTTAGTTCATATTTAATGTTGGTTAATTAATTTTTGTTTCCATTTATCTCCTCTATTTGGATCACTGTCTTGAGCTACAATTATTATATAACATGCTCTCACTTTTTCCTATCCATTTTATTTTTTGTCTGAGCCTTTTGTATGAATTTCAGAAAGGTGAAACTCAAAACTGTTCATGGTTTACGATAAACCAGAATGATTATCCTAATTTCATGAATAGGAGACCTTATAATGGCTGCAGCATGACTTTTACAAGAAATATTTCAGCGTTTTTTTGACAATAATTAATTCGTTTGATTTTAACTTTTTTTCTCTCTCCAGGATGCTAATTACTTACTAAAGAACATTATAGGCGTGTATCCTAGAGGCGCGCATACATTTAGAGTTAAACCTAAAAGAACATTACTGTCCCAATTATGAGTTGGACACTATTTCAAGTTGAAATTAATGAAATTTAATACTGGTAAGTGCGATTTCATGCTCCGGAATCCGGATGCTGCAAACAAGCTCTTTGAATTTTTATTTTTTTGGAAGTAAATACTAATGAGTTGTTGCTGAAATGGGACAACTTCAAAAGTAAGATTCAACCACACACTGTGGTGGTGTGCCCCTTGGATCAGTACATATTATCTTCTGAGTTCAATCCTGATGAAAATAACCATATTAGAGTTTTAATTGATTTCAGAATTTAATGGTAGTCCTCAAGTTGATTACTGACTTCAGGTCTAGAGTTCAAACCTGAATGGACTGGACTAGATAAGAAAGCAGAACACCTAAATGGGCCTAACTTAAAAACTTGTAAGTCTAAACTTGAAAACCAATTGCAAGTAGCTCAAAAATTTGTGGGTCATATCAATGTCATAAATATGTTCTCAAGCACATAAAACCTATCATGTTCATTTCCCACCCTTTCTATATCTATAAGAGATTTCCTTGTAACTTTAAAGGAGGCGTTATACAAATATTTAAATTTTGAATATTATGTATTAGTTGGATGTTTATTTTGTAAATTCCGTCGAAGTCTATAGTGTTATAAACTCATAATGAACCGTGATTTTTTTAAAAGGTAGGCATGCTCATATATATTCAGGCGAAAAATTGTAGCAGAAATTTAATCAAACTGTTTACGGGACATCATGCCATGTAGGATTTCCAAATTTTAACTCTACAACCATATGGAAGATTTTCAGCCCTTTTCATCATAAAACTTCTACAAAAAAAAATTGCAAAATTAATAGATGGCCATACCTTGCTTTCGACTATGAAGTAGAATTCAGTTTAAGCTCCGTATTCAGATGAATATCAAAATATAAATGCTTTTATATTAAAATTTTAAATATAAGTGTTAAGAACGTTGATTGCTTTAACTTCGGCCGTGCTACCATGCACATACGAACTCAATTATGCTTGCGCGATAGATACTGCTATCACTTCCAAGTGCCAAATTCAACTAAATCCATTTGTTTTAGAGTCCTTATACACGGACGCGGGCGTCACGGACGCGCCCTACGTGGCTTCAAAAAGTGGAGGAGTCAGCGTCTACTCGGATTGCCATGTCACGCTTTCCTTCCGAACGCGCCTTAAAATGTTTTCAAATTTTTTTGACGGTTTTCGAAGAAGGACGGTTCGTTTCCAGATTAGACAGCGGCAGACACCCTACGAAGACGGTTCGGATACCGAGGAAGATAACATATCCAGAACTAAAGGGAGACTCTCGCTTTCTTTCTTTCTTACCTGTGAACGTAGGAAGCGCACCTGTGAAGCTTTCCCGACTTTCTTTCCCTGTGAAGCGCACCTTCTAAACGATAATGGAATCTTCAACTCCGGCCGTCGATATCGAACACGTCCCAGAAGCGGTGGGTCTCTAATTTTTTTCTTTCCCTGGGTCGTTATTTTTTCTTTCCCTGGGTCGTTTATTAAATTATTGGTTTTAGGGAACCACGTACTACTTCCGGGAATCACGATGCTCCTGGAAGGCCATCCGAAAGCAGTTTGACCGGATGAATAAGGTGGAGAAGGAGGCTTTCCGTAGCACCCCATTCGGTCACTTCCTAAACCTTCCTAACATTACGACGGACAACGAAATAGTCGGTTGGTTCGTCGAGCACTACGATACGGAGGAGGTGGGGCTGAGAATAGGATCAGGGGTAGTTCCCCTTACACCGGAAGACATCGCCCTAATTTTGGGGTTACGTACGCATGGGAAGGCCGTGGTGATGGAACCATTGCGCGTCCAGAAGCGAGACGGGGTGAACCTTGACAACACCCAACTTTTAGTTCATCTGATGGCAAACAGTACCATGGGCGAGACGGAGGAGTACGTTCGTCTCCTGATTTCTTTCATCTTCAACAATTTTTTGTTCTATGATGGAACGCTGCGACCGAAGGAATGGTTCATGCACCCTCTGAGGAACATCAAACGCCTAAGCAGCTACGCATGGGCAAGTGCAGTTCACAAAACCCTGGTTGGAGGCCTCGAGAAAGCAAGTTTAGAACTGCAGGAGAGGAAAAAGGCAGGGAATTTCATAATGAGGCAGGGGAACGTTGAAGGTTGTGTTGCCATACTACACGTAAGTTTTTGTTCCTGCTTCACACTTCCTCTCTTCCTCTTTTTTTTTTTTGTTCTTTTCGGAAGACGATGTGTGTCTGTTCGGAATACGTTGTGAGTCTGTTCGGATTAAGTGGTGGGTCTGTTCGGATTAAATGGTGGGTCTGTTCGGGTTAAGTGGTGGGTCTGTTCGGATTAAGTGGTGGGTCTGTTGGGGTTAAGTGGTGGGTCTGTTCGGATTAAGTGGTGAGTCTGTTCGGAATAAGTGGTGCGTCTGTTCGGATTAAGTTGGGTGTCTGTTCGGATTAAGTGGTGGGTCTGTTCGGATTAAGTGGTGAGTCTGTTCGGAATAAGTGTTGCGTCTGTTCGGATTAAGTTGGGTGTCTGTTCGGATTAAGTGGAGGTCATCTGGAGAGGCGATATGTGCAGTTTAAAACGCTCCGACCTGAAGGAGCTTATAACGCCTAGGATGGATATTAGCGATGAAACTATCGACGCTATGCTATCGGTGCTCGAAGAAAGACGCCACCCAGAAAAAGTTATATGCATATCCACATTCGAGTCGGGGCGAATTCTTGGAGGGCAAGGCAGAGAAGTTGATGATTTTATCCTCCCTAAAATCGTAGGTGCGTCTCCAACACAGACCGTGATCGCACAACCATGCTGGTCTTCAGGTCATTGGACACTGGTGGTTGTCTATGGCCCGTCCAAAGAGATTTTGGCATTCAACAGTCTCTCTAGGGAGCTAGGCGAAGGTGATGATCCGGAGCAGACTGTAGGCCTACATGAATGTGCAGCAGCGGATGCGGCTGTATACTGGAGGGATCTACTCAAGGTCGACTGGCCCCTGAGAATCTTGAGGAATGAGAGCCAACAACAACCACCGGGGAGCAACGATTGCGGCGCCTTCGTTTTATACTGGATAAGGTGCCTAATGTTCAATCTTGACCCTACGAAGGAGAAGGACCCCAATACCATCCACTCTATCAGGGGTGAATTGGCAGTCATGTTACTTAGGGATCGTCGGTCGTGTGTGCAGGTCTAAACAGACAAAGATATTTTAAGTTTTGTTTATTTTTTGGTTTACATGTAGAAAATGTTTACATATTCAGTTCACAAACTATTTACATGTAAAAATACAAACATTACCAATGTCATTCTTAAGCTAACTTTATTCCGAACAGACAGTCTTCTTATTCCGAACAGACCCACCACTTATTCCGAACAGACTCACAACTTAATCCGAACAGACGCAACACTTAATCCGAACAGACTCACAACTTAATCCGAACAAACGCAACATTTAATCCAAACAGGCTCACAACTTATTCCGAACAGACAGTCTTCTTATTCCGAACAGACCCAACACTTAATCCGAACAGACGCAACACTTAATCCGAACAGACTCACAACTTAATCCGAACAACCGCAACATTTAATCCGAACAGACTCACAAATTATTCCGAACACAGTCTTCTTATTCCGAACAGACCCACCACTTATTCCGAACAGACCCAACACTTAATCCGAACAGACTCACAACTTAATCCGAACAAACGCAACATTTAATCCAAACAGGCTCACAACTTATTCCGAACAGACCCAACACTTAATCCGAACAGACCCAACACTTAATCCGAACAGACGCAACACTTAATCCGAACAGACTCACAACTTAATCCGAACAAACGCAACATTTAATCCGAACAGAACCACCACATATTCCGAACAGACCGAACACTTAATCAGAACAGACCCAACACTTAATCCGAACAGACTCACAACTTAATCGGAACAGAACCACCACTTATTCCGAACAGACCGAACACTTAATCCGAACAGACTCACAACTTAATCCGAACAGAACCACCACTTATTCCGAACAGACCGAACACTTAATCAGAACATCCTTCGCCATTATACCATCGTCTGGGTACGTCTTATCTCGATAGCTCCTTCGAATATCCTTCCGCCATCGATTAAGGATGTAAGAGTCTGAAAGCAATGCATTAGGATTCAAGCGTGCAAGTACAACAAAAACGTGGCAGCATAGAAGCCCAACGTGCTGAAACATTCTGCAATCACATGTAAAATTCATGGATGTGTTTTGTACTAGGAAACGTTTCGACAGTAGCTGCTCACCAGCCAAAACACGTTCAGATACCTTGTACTGGAATGTTTCATTCGTATTGAACTCCTCCGTTATATCGCAGTATATCATCTTCCCAATTTGTAACTGCACTTTTTTGAATACCCCTACGGTATACAACTCGCTCAACTGACTCTCGAATGGATAAATTGAAACCAAGTGGGGTTTTTTATGAAGACAATCAAATTCTGATTGAGCTTCCTTCTCGTACTTGTGGCGGAGCGCAAGTTCGTATTGTTGAACAAACTGCTTAAGGGTGGTCTTCGAAGTAAGATACTTGTCGAAGAAGGCGTTCATACTCTCGCTCCTCTGAGTAGATGTCATTCCCGCGAAAAAAAAATCACCAATAAATGCAGGGATCCACGACTCTCGGATTGCATAAATGGATTTGAGCCAGCTGTGGTTCTGCAGGTCAAAATCAAGAAGGAAACCCTACCAATTACGATCAAATTCTGCTGGGGTTTTGGAATCATATACAATCAATTTCAGATCAAATAATATGTGATCCCGATACTGCGTCGGCAACTTCACGGGAGCTTTGTTCATTATGTGCCATATACAGAATCTGTGTCTTGAATCTGGGAAGACATTCCTTACAGCAGCAGTAATGACACCACATTGATCTGTTATTATAGCTGGGGGGTATATCTGCATAAGGGACCCAATTCGAAAGGAGTGAGACATTATTCCGAACAGACAGACTTCTTAATCCAAACAGACAGTCTTCTTATTCCGAACAGACACAACACTTAATCCGAACAGTCAGGCCACTTATTCCGAACATACACAACACTTAATCCGAACAGTCAGACTTCTTATTCCGAACAGACAGACTACTTATTCCGAACAGTCAGACTTCTCATTCCGAACAGACACAACACTTAATCCGAACAGTCAGACCACTTATTCCGAACAGACACAACACTTAATCCGAACAGTCAGACTTCTTATTCCGAACAGACACAACACTTAATCCGAACAGTCCGACTTCTTATTCCGAACAGACACAACACTTAATCCGAACAGAACCACCACTTATTCCGAACAGACCGAACACTTAATCAGAACAGACCCAACACTTAATCCGAACAGACCCACCACTTATTCCGAACAGACTCACAACTTATTCCGAACAGACTCACAACTTTTTCCGAACAGACACAACACTTAATCCGAACAGTCAGACCACTTATTCCGAACAGACACAACACTTAATCCGAACAGTCAAACTTCTTATTCCGAACAGACACAACACTTAATCCGAACAATCCGACTTCTTATTCCGAACAAACACAACACTTAATCCGAACAGAGAGACTTCTTAATACGAACAGACAGACTTCTTATTCCGAACATACACTCTTCTTATTCCGAACAGACAGACTTTTTATTACGAATAGACAAACAAAAAAGAGGAAGATATGAAGAGGGAAGAAGGAAAAAAACTTACCGTTCATGCACGACAACCAGGTTTGGAACAACCATATGTAATTTTCAGTAGTCTCATAGGACAGCAAAGCGCAACCGAGCAAAACTGATTCGAAATAGTGATTGACTCCTACAAATGGGGCGAATGGCATGTCGTATTTGTTGGTAATGTAGGTTGTGTCGAAACATATTGCGTCTCCAAAGTATGAATATGCAGCTCTAGAACGACTGTCAGCCCAAAAAACGTTGCGTAGTCTTCCTTCGTCATCCATATCTATTACATAAAAAAACATGGAATCAATCTTCTGCATCCTAATGAAATAGTCCTGAAGAGCTTGTGCATCACCATGTCCCATCTTCAAATTTCTGACTTGGTTTACAACATTCCTGCAAACAGGAACCAGTAAGACCAGGCGCAAAATGTTCAACTTCAATTATGTTAGACGGAAAGAACACAAACCTTAAATCCCTTTCGTTGAAAGTCAATTTGTCATAACCTCCAGCCTCGACCACAAGAGATTGCATGGTCTTAGCAGCCGATATCCCAGCTTCATCATTAACTGATATCCGTGCTACGACGGCCTTAGGGACGGTTCCTTTTTGCCTGAGAAATCGCATTTGCTCCGGGTCAAGCATGGGATGGTTATGGTTAAGATCCACAAAGTTAACGTTGTAACCCCTTGCTGTGTTTCCGGATACCCTTATCCGAGCAGTGCATTGTACTCTGCTGGATAACCTAGGCTTCAATTTTCCTTGCCCTTGGTCCGTTGGTGCGGTGCCCTCCTTGGAGCAAGTCAGCGTGGCCCGTATAACAACACCACGATCGTAATGAGATTGTCTTGTCTTAACGCCAAAACCACAATAATCGGCATAGGCCACGTAAAATGCTTTGGCTTCTTCGAAAGAGGGGAAAAACATCTCCTCATGGGGAACGTTTGATGGCTGCTCCACTAGGGAAGGCACGAGAACGATTTCCATTTGAGTACAGAGGAATGACCACAGAAGAGAAGGGAAGGAAAAGGAAGAGGCATCTTGAGATTGATAACAAGTCTTCTGTGCCGTGTAGGAGCGCCGAGCGCCAAAATGATGAAGGAAGAGAGTGATTTGAGTCGCATTAATGATGGATGGAGGGAAGGATGGTGGAAATGATGAAGGTACGAAAATAGAGGAATAAAAAAACCAAAAACATTTCATATCACTTCGCGCCAACAAAGCAGCGTCTGCTGAGTGGACTGGCCACATCAGCGCGCGTCCCGGACGCGCGCGTCCACTAAACATTTTCCTTTGTTTTATTGACAATTTAGTATGTCACGCGTGACTATCCAAAAATCCTTACTTATGAGAGATTTAAACTTCGCCTTTAAGATTTAATTAATATTTATCAGTTGTAATGCATGGACTTCTCCCTACTTGTAGCCTTGTAGGAAGGACCGTAAATGAATGGTTTGTGACTGGTTATATGACTTACTCATGACCCTGCCCGCTTAATTAAACGGTTCGTTGTTCGGTTTGAAATCCGTTTTTTTTATCTCTACCCATGATCCTACCCGTTTAATTTAATTAAACGGTTTTGGGTGGGTAAATGGTTATACGGTTAAAATTTAATAGATACTAAAATCGATATAAGAATTGAGTAAATTGTTAAATGGATAAAACACTAGTGCAGAAAAGTTCATATACGTCGGATATATAGTGGTATAGATGTCGGATTTCGATGGTCCAAGTACCCGACGTCTATTTCCCCGTCGTCTATTCCTTGTTGTATAGACATCGGCTATATACGACCGACGTCTATACAGTGTATACACGTCGGCTATATACGACCAACGTCTATTATATGTTAATTAACAAAAAATACATTGGAATGTATATCGGGCATTCTGCACTCACATTAATCAAGCTCAAGTTGCCCAAGTGCCCAAATGCCAAACTTTTGACAAATAACCACGAATATCAAGCCCAACATGCGCAGGTGCTCCAAGTCGTTCGCGTTCAGCAGTAAAGGAGTGGTGGAGTACATCAATCACGCCAACAAAAATAAATTCTCTGATGTGGGACTAAACTATTACACCAAATAGACGTCGGATATATACATTGACTGAGTCTATTCATACAGCATGACCTATAGACGTCGGTCTTGTTATACATCCGACGTCTATACTTTGAAATAACAATAATTAATAAAAAGATACGTCCTATAGACGTCGGCTACCATATACAACCGACGTCTATGCATGGGTTAATAGTAAAAAAAACGTTGCAACAAGTGCCAATCTTTTGACCATTAAATATATATATATCTCACTTGCATTTTGTAGTGTGGTACCAAACTACCATTTAGAAGTAAAGGAGTGGTGGAGTACTTCAACTCCACCAATAAAAACTTTCTCCAATGTGGGACTAAACATGTCACCATACACACACATGTGTACAACACAACACACATGTGATTGTAATTATTTTTAAATCCACATTATTATTATACAAAATAATCCACATATATTCTTACACGAAATAAATCCTAAAAATTGCGTTATTTCTTATACAAAATAAATTTAAAAAAAATGTGTTAATTTTTACACGAAATAAATCCCAAAAAATTGCGTTATTTCTGATACAAAGAAATCCAAATAAATTCTTATACGAAATAAATCCAAAAAAATAAACAAAAAATATTTTCTTCTTTCAGAAGGTATAAACGTCGGTTATACTAAACAACCGACGTTTCTACAAACCTATAGACGTCGGATGTCCAAATATGCGACGACTATACCTATAGACGTCGGTTGTTTAGACATCCGACGTCTATTTGGTGACGTCTATCGAGCATTCTGCACTAGTGAAAACTTGTCAAACTTGCTAAAAACATCATAATATTAATAATTTTATAATCAAAACCTCCAAAAATTCATAATCTAAACATCCACAAATTCATATAAAACAACATCAAATATCCATACATAATGACAATAATAATACAAACAATTATCTGTATATAGTATATATAACAAAATATTATATATATATTCATTATGTTTCGCAGTTAAAATGTTAACGGACAAGTAAATTCATGTAAAATTATCCGTCCATTTATTAAACGGTTATGATTTTCACAACCCTTATCCGTCCGTTTATTAAACGGTTGTGATTTTTACAACCCATGACCCTACATGTCGGTTCGGTTAGAACGGTTAAACGGTTTTTACCTAATCCATTTACAACCCTACTTGTAGGACTTGTTTTGCTTTGACGGTGAGAAAAGGAAAGGAATAAATTGTGTCATGCTTTTTTTCTAGTCCAAAGGTGGACTAGAGAAGACGTCAGAGACTAAAATCCTATACTAATCACGGGTAGTTTACGTATTAATGAAACATCCGTTCATCTTCCTATGGTACGAACTGTAGATTATTCATATAAATGGATAACACTATTTTTATCAGGAATGAACTCAGAAGTTTTAAATCCATCCAACACAATATGATTTGGCAAATCATATTCATTCTAGGAACAAATGCTTATACAAAAGACTTTATCTCCTCTGCCAATTGATTGACATCTATTTTATCATGTGTTTTTTTGCAAGCATTTTATGGTTCTTAACTACATTCCAAGTTTCCAACATATGATATATGCTGGAATTTGATCCTTTGTTTAACTAATTCAAAACTACGGATCATGTGACAACACCATTTGTTTTCTTATCATGTGATTATAATCTCATTTTCTAAGGTACGAATCCGTTAGTAAAGTATATTAAAATTTGTGTATGTTGATACTCCTTAATCCTTAAGGTTCACAACTGCATATAAAAGACTAGCTAACACGTCCAATCTAACGAGCAGCTAATTAATTAACCATAACTTCTGTTACTGAACTTCCAAGTTTGTTTTCTTGATTGATGCCAAGATTATTGCATGCACGAATAGCTAGAATTAATATATATGAGGAAATCGTTGATATGTATAATCGAAACGAAGGACCACTGCATGTTTATGTTTGTTTTATTCCCTCTTAAGTATAGATATCAAAGTAGGAAACAAAGCAAAATATATATAGACACCAAAAACCTCTATAAACCACCAATACATGCAAGTATTCAATATGTACATATGGTATCCCATACATAATATATAAGTAGCCTTCAATTCAGGTGTTCCAATTTCATTCAAACCAAATCATGTGAACTAGAAATCAGTAAATGGGGTGATCGATCAACAGACCTACCTCCTCTCTAACCATGCATGTAACAACGTACGTCACACACGAATGATTAGAAAACACCAAACAACTAATATATCCAACCCTAAACAAGATACCCTTCACACAACCTCTGGAATACTCTCAAGCACTGGTCTCCACACACCTCCAACACTAGAGCTTTGTTTAGCAACGTCGAAATGATCGGTCCCAAAGTTGTTCAATTCCTTGGCAAGTTGTTCTAGTATTGCGTGGGTCTCATCCTTGGCTAGTAGTTGTGCCACTTCTGCCTTTGTAAGGTAGAATTTGACCCTCACAACTCCCTTCTCTTCTTCTTCCTTCTCCTCTTCTTGCTCTATCATGGTGGGACTTCTTATTACGTCTAGAAGTGGCTCCCAAGGGTTGCTGTTTTGGCTGTGTTTTGAAGAATCATAGGCCTTACTTTGCCCACAGCACTTCATGGTGCAGTTGCCCATGTTAGAGAGAGAGGGAGGGAGGGGAGAGAGAGGGAGAGGGAGGGAGGGAGATAGAGATAGATAGATAGATAGAGAGAGAGAGAGAGAGAGAGAGAGAGAGAGAGAGAGAGAGAATGTTATTTGGAGTTCCAATAGAGCATATGAAATTAAGAGTGAGTATTTATAATACAAGGATATGGGATTGCTAGTAACAAGCTGGTAGTTGCCGCCTAATAATTTTCTTCTGTGTCATTTGCTACTTAATACCTCATGATAGATTAAATTAGGCATGGAGACCCTCGCATGCAAAATATCATCCTGTTACTGTCTGATTGTATGACATCTTTGAGTATTTAAGGAAGTTAAGAAGTAATTAATATACGTTTTAGTCTACAGAATGAACATTTAAGTGAACAATGAAGATGGAAAGAACAAATCCGATCGTATGTCACAGATATTAATCATGATCTATTTGCTATAAGAGATAGGTAGAAATAGTTATTGATGCCCATATTGCCAAAGCGAGGGTGGTTCTAGGGTGAGTTGCTCGCCTGGACTTACTTAACTCCCACTCTCCGGAGAGAATGGGATCTCGAGGTTTTAGGCTCCAATGCTAGTTACAAATTAAGTGAGGTCAGGACGAGAAGTTCCTTGGTTATCAAAAAATAAAGTATGTACAATGGTGCGGGAACTAGGAACTTACTTTTTTTCGAAATTACACATGAATTGTCGGGTGTAAATATTTAGTGTCTTCATGAGATGGTGCAAATGAATATATTTGTGGGGCTACATTAGAATTACGTTGTTGAAATTGGTTGTTGGCCACTTAAGACTACACACGTACGTGTTATAATCAACAAAGAGTTCCAAAAGAATATAAACCACGAAGGACAAGATTGAAGTCCAACAACTTGTGCTAGTAATAGACAAGAGTGGAGTCCGAATTTATTGAGCACGTTGTAGCTTTACATTAGATGAAGCCTAGTGGCATTTGGCAATCCACTGTGGAAGTTCAACCAAACCAAAAGGGCTTAACAAAAAGAAGTGAAAAAGTTCGACATAATCACACCTGCCCAACCATTTCTTTGAAAAAGAAATCGACATAGTAAAAGACAAACATGTAATTGTAACTTTCCAGATGTCATTCTTCTACCTTTTTTGATTTCACGTGCTACAAACAAAAGTTAACCATGTCATAATCAACTAATCACGATCCATGATACAAGTCATGGGCAACAGGGCAAAAAATATAATTAATTTACGGTTGGTTAACCATGAAAGTAGGAAGAAGCAGAACGCGTTCATACTCATCTTTGTTAGATGTAATTCTTACTTATGTCCCACTTTTACGTTACGACAACCTAATTCGTAATTAGTTAAGTTTTTTTTATATAATACATAAACGTTTAGTATGATGAAATTGCATCCAGAACATCCGAATATAAGAACAAATTCTTACACGACTACCGTATAATACACAAGTGTTGTGTGTCTTTTCTTTTGAAAACTAATTAGCAATACTACGAAGACATGAGTAGTAAGTAACATTGAGTTCATGACATTAAATTAATATGATGCAAACGACTTCCAATGCACCAACCATTTTAATCTCAATTGGCATGCATATAGATGATAATATGTCTAATCAACGTGGAGCCCTATCTTTCTTTTTGGACCAGAGGACTTCAAATCGATGTGATGTGTGGTCTCCCCAAAATGTTTGAAAAGTATAATTTGGTCGCACGCGAGCAGCAATTTTTGACTTCGGCTTACCGTCGCCCACCATGCATTCTTTGGGAACCTCACACCTACCATTACCTTCATTTATGATCTCGGATTAAAGTTCAAATTACCAAGCTTGCGAAGAATTTTAAGTGGGGAGAGAAGATGAATTTACTTTGTCAAAAAATGAACTTATGAACAATAGTTACACAACCAACCAGCCAACTCAATCGGATTTACCATGCTTGTTCCAGTTTTTAACTTGTGTGGCTTTCGACCTGACATAGGTCTGTTTGGGACACCAATTTAGTGACTTTCATGATCATCTGAAATGTGAGAATGTGACGTCTGGAACCCATAATTAATTAAGCGTCATTAACCAATGACCATATTTTATAAGATGAAATATCTTGGACGTGTCCCAACAAGGATTCTCCTTTATTAGCCTTGACACCCGACCACTTTTCAGGGAAAAAAATTGAGGCCTCAGTTTCCTTATAGAGAGGTTTAACAAAGTAAACTTCATCGGCACATATCTATAGCTTATTTCAGTTAACCAAAATTAAAATAGAATTTCTGAAAGTAACATAGGACGTCGTTCACTAATTGATGGAAAGAGAGAGAGAGAGAGACAAAAATGTAAGATACTACTGCACGTATGCAACAAGCCAGATAATTAAGGTTTATCTGGCTCTCCTAATAAAATCCCAATAAACTTGACAGAGAATTATACCTTTACGTCAGGGAGGTGCTGTCGTATTATAACTGCATAGCGCATGCATGATGTTCGTCTCACAAATATGTGAGATAATTGATGACATGACGCAACTCTGACAAAGAGTTCTATCTACCGGACTTTCCTGCGTTATTTTCCAATGTGAGGGGCAAGAACATTAGAGATAGACCCTCCATCTCACTCAAACTCTTATTCCATCTAAAAGAACCGTTCCCAGACGTTATTCAGCTCAACCTTCAAACATGAATCAAATGCTTTCATACAAAACTATATTACGCAACTAAATTCTTTAAATGTAATTACTAGGAAGAGAGAAAGGAGAATAATCAATCCTTTAACATGATCCACAGTTCAGATCATACACGGCGGGAGAACATTTGGCATACCAAAGGCAGTATGTAAAAAATGAAGACGTATTTCATTGCTTTCGTGAAAATGTAACTGCTCAAAATAAGAATAACACGTAAAACCTGTAGGGACAACAATTTACAAAATTGTGGACATCTTTTGGCTGCAATTAGTTTTTATTTTATTTTTGCTCAACAGACTATCGAAAGAATGGAATAAATTAGAGGAAGCAGTTGATAAATATGAAACTGCTCCGTGTGAAAGAATCAGTTTTTTTGGTTATCTAACTAGTTCATGAATCTTCGGCAGTTCGGGGCTTCACACAGACAGGGAACTTTACATTCCTCTGCTTCGTCGGAATCAAATTTGTAATCGTACCTATCAACCATAAGGCAATTTTTGATTAGAAAGACTACATATTTGATTAAGAAGTCTGAAACAAATTATGCAAATAATTAAACTATCATAAAAAGGTAGTGACAGTGATTAACCTCACTAAACAGAATTCAGGCAAACTCGTAGTCTAGTATATAACAATGATATATCAACAAATCAATGCTTTTCGAAATCAAACATGAAGAAATATGTGCAGCACGACGGCAGGACCTGGCTAACTCTAATCATGAAGAGCTTGAATTTTTTTCAGAAAAACTCGTGATTAAGCAAAAATCACTTATAATCTAACAAAACACGAAAAGCGAAAAAACAATCTTTTATAAAAAAATTGAAGTAAAAGAAGAGCAATACGTTAACTCATCTCCAGCACAAACATCCCTCTTGGCAATAAGAACAATACGGCTCTCGTCGTCACCCATACTCATGATTCTAGCATAGCAATTCGGCAAGCACTACAAAAGGAAAAAACGAGTATCATCAGTTATCAAAATCAATTAGACAGCATAACAATGTCTTTTTACTAGTATCTCTGAGCATCAATTATGAGGTCCACTTACTGAATGGTTGATTAGACGGGCAATGTTCCCCTTGTTGGTAGCATCAACTACAACCTCCTCGCTTATCTTAAACAACTGTAACAAATAAGCCATGGTCAATTTATCCTTTTGCTAGATATAAAACTAAATGAAAAAATAAGTACATTTCACGAGGAAACAATGAATATCATATCAGTAAGCGATAGCAAGTTTATGTTCAGATCAACAAGATTGAATAAAGGACTGCATATAAAGACACCAGAAAATAAGATTCTCAGTAACACTTGGGGGGGAAAGGAATTATTTACAGTTGAGAGTACAATAAAGGAGAAGTAGTATTTATATGGCATAAAACAATAACTAAAATTTGATGGCTAGGCATTTATGCACTACAAAGGTAACATCCCCTCCACAAGCCTACAAAAGGCCAATGTGGTCCATCACTCATGGGTTCACTATCCCACAATAACCTCTTATGCTGCCATAAAACTTAAGTTGGAATTGTGTAATGGTAGCAGATAGACAAGAACATCAAATTTTTGTTAAGCAACGTTAGATTATAATAGGTATGGTCCATGGTGGTGTTGCAATGTGCTCATAAAAAGCAGACACCAGAAGAGTGTTGATGCCATAGTTATCATGTTATGGTATTTCAACCATATAAAAGAAAGAAAAGTGAACAAATAATAAATTGTCAGCATGACTTACATAGCAATCTTTTTTCCCTGGAACGATAGCACGATCCATATAGAAGGTGCTAATAAAAGGAAGGAAACAAAGAAATAACAGATAGTCAGGATGGCTTACATAGCAATCTTTATTTTCCAACCGATAGCGTGTTTCTCTAAGATCAGCAATATGGCGCCTTACCAGCTCGCCACGATATTCCACAACCTGCAAACAGATCCACAGATCAGATTCAATGTTCTAGAACGGGAAAAATATAACAGCTCTATGAACAATTACTCCCATCTCTACCAAACCCCAAACAAAAAAAAGAAGATAAAAATAAAAGAATAATATTTTACACGCTTCTGTTCTGGTTCACATTGTTTTTTTTATCGATGTTCACATTGAATGTTTGAATATCCAACATTCATCACATGGTGTCGTGAATCATGGTAATAACTTAATAGTGATTTATTGGTATATGCAAAATTCTCAAGTGTGTTGACTGTGTTCCTTACTACAATAATCATATTTTTTCAAAGTCGATCGCTAACAGTGTTGGCAACAATGTCCATTTGAAAAACGAATCACAATGTCAAGGAAATGTCATATACTAAGCCTATTTGACTGTTAAGCATATCACTTGTCTTTTTTGTGTACAGTGTTTGAATACGGAATACTAATGCCCAGGAAATGCCGTACTACCAAGCAAAACGCCCAATTGACTTGGGTATTCATGTTACTGATGCATCAGTTTTGGTAGTTGAATTTGAATTCCAAACTCCTAGCAATTTTGTATTTCACTAGTTAATTGTATGAAGTTTAAACATCTTGTATAATATGCTACTCATAAGTCAACTAGTAAGATTCTAATGAACAGAAGCAGTCTTCTAAATTTTTAATTTTTTCCTCTCTATAACAACCACTACGAGTTTGTTAGACAAATAAAAAATACTTGAGGTTTCTGTAGTGCTTCTGGAAAAAAAGAGCAAGAATTGATAGAAATTGTAGTATGCCAAAACAGACCCTACTCTTGATTAGTATATGCATGTTGTTGTACTCTTGCTGTTTCTGAGTTATTTATTGACACTTTGGAATGTATTATCAAGTTATAAAGTAGGTTATTACCATTTCGCCTTCTTGAATACTTCGTCGTGCAAAGAGACCCCAGCCATGTATGCCAGACTTGCCAAAACAGACCCTACTCTTCTCGGTTGCCTGTTTGCAGAAAAATTGTTGTTTGATGATGTAAAGATAATGTCACCACGGAAACAATGGAATCAACAAATTGTACCTGCAAATGTTGTAGACGCTCCTTCAATGTCAACATGGACTTAGGATCCCTTTCTTCCTACTCATAAAAGACGTAACGTAATTACCATTTGATCAAAAGCATTGGACAGACTGAAAAAAATTGTTATAAAATGGAAACTGATGGAAGCTGCAACATAATAAGAAAGAGCAGTTTACCTTAAGTGTATTCAGATTACTTATTTCCTGCAGTGAATGTAAAGAATTCCCCCTCAAGTAATGGGCAATAGCCGCATGTCTCCAGGTCTAACAATTTGGCAAGTCAAACAGAAATAATAGAATGGAGTAGAGAAAACAACCGAAATATGAGCACGTAGAAAGCATTTCAGAGGAGATTGTGAATTTCAAAACCATAATAATGAAGAAAAAATGTACCTTATTATGTGACTTCCTGTAGATTTGACATCTTGCTACAGATGAAGATTCAGGTTGCGGTTGTATAGGCAATTCCTTTGGGACATCTTTCCGGATTAACCTTGAACCCACATGCTTTTCTTTATTTTGAAGCAAACTTCTTGTACAAAAAACTCCATGAGGGGAGTGTACAATCAAAACATTATCAAGATTTGGAGTCCTGCAGGGAAGTCAAACATGAATTAAATTAAATGGAAAATCGACCAATAAAACATGATTTAGAAACATAAAAACTTGTGGTTATTGTTTATAATCTTATTCCATACATGAAGATTATTGGTGCTCATTGCTCCAAACATAAGGGATCGACCAATAAAACATGATTTAGAAACATAAAAATTTGTGGTTATTGTTTATAATCTTATTCCATACATGAAGATTATTGGTGCTCATTGCTCCAAACATAAGGGCCAATATCTAAAGAGTAAAGAACATAAATATAGTTATAAGTTCGTTACATACCTGTGATGAGAACAATATGAGACCATTCTGGTCAGTTGCTTTCCATTCTTCTCCGAGCAATGCAACTGCAAATCAACAAAAGCAGCAAAAAAAACACCAAACGTCAAATGTGTTCAAAGAACACATGCAAAATAAAATAAATCCACTGAGTTCCCTTCGATGAACTGAATATTTTAAAACCACTGATGTTGTGATACAGACAGAATCTCTTTAAGTTGCATGACATGGAAGAAGACTAGAAAGTTCTCAGTAAAGATATAAACCTGAATATCATTTCTATAATCTACTATTTCAATGATGAATTTTTTATGGGTTATTTCAATTATCAAGTTTAGACTTCAAAAACACTCATTACTTAAAAAGTGTGGAGAAGATCTTGCTTTTTAATCATATTTCAGAGTAGAGTAAATTGATGAAAACATTAAATCCTCTCAATCAACAACAACAACAACCAAGCCTTTAATCCTTTCAATCAACAAATCTATTTATTTATATTACAGAAAAAGGATGATATTATAAAACAAAATTGCCAGCACATAATTGTTCTCTTCCCTAAACATAAAAATTGACTAAATGAAGCTATTTTAGTGTATATGATATGGTAGTTTACATTTCATAATGATAAATACATAAAAATGTAATTTTACCTCCATTCTGTATCCAGCCCTTGATGCACACATAGAATGATAGAAAGTTGAACATGTGTGACACCGAGTGCAGCAACCATGTCTCTGTTTACATATTACACAAGCCTGAAGTAGGCAGAAGTTTGAGTCAGTCCCAGTATCCACTGAAAATATTGCAAGACAACCTCAAGATGTAGGAAGAGTGGAACACAGAGATTAGATGGTACTTAAGTTACAGCAGCACAGTGGAACATGATGGATAAGTACAAAATTGTACATGTATTAAGCATTTGACGCTGTTCAAGTTTCAAAAATCCGACATTCTAGAGTTTCTTTCAAGCAGATTAAAGATGACTAATGCCTTCGTAAGCAAGTTAAGTTAGGCAGCATTCAGCATGGCATCTGGAGTTAGCTGCTGACTGCAGACTAATAGCCGGTAGACTTCAAGTCATGAGTCTAATAGCTGATTGTTTGGTATGGATATAAAATGCCTAGAAACTGATTATTGTGTTAGGTGTATCTACTTGAACTTCCTCTCTCCTTCTAGACAAGTCGCGACACCTAACTTAGCCACGACATTTTCTAGTGGATACAAATCCATCCGACTGGATTTTAGATTTGTAGTCGCTCATTTTGACACCACCATGACAATTTGTCAAAGTAAGCCAACAATTAACCACTTTAAGCCATCATCCCAATCACTACCTTGGTAAAATAAATATTGACAAAAATAAGCAAACCTTCATAAGAGACTGTGATGGAATATTCAATATCCCAACAGCAGGCTCCATATACTCGTCGTTTGAGAACATAACTTCCGGTTGAAACCATGCACATGTGACATGAACCCATAAGCCGTTGACATTTGTTGGTTTAAGTGCACCTCCTAAAATATGAAATCACATTTACTGTTAGTGAAGAACTATTATATTAAATAGATCACATACTTTGTACAGTGGGGAGATATCACATGGTGATGTCATATATGTGCCAAGTTAACCTCAATAAAAAACTTTATAACAGAAGGTAAAGTTGCAATCTAAAACAAATTAAGAGAATGCAACAGAAAAACATATTTTTCTTTATTCCTCATCTGGGACTGTAACATAGGTAGAAAAGGTTAGAGATACAAATACTGTACACAAATAAGGTATATATTTACTGTTTGATTATATTTATTTGGGGACAGATAGTGATTGATTTACCTTTAACTGGACAGAGGCAACATCGGCGTTTGATTTGTGGTGTCTCACACGCTCTGCAAACCCAGGATGTGAACTTTTTTACATTCTTGGCACCATAACACTCCTGGTGTACAGCAATTTGGCATCTACAAATTCATTATTCATCAAGGAACTTTGGTTTTTATTTTACAAACAGAAAATTAAAGAGCTACTACATAGACATGGAAGTGGAATACAAAACACTACTAATAGATAAGTGACATTGAAAAGAAAATTACCTATTGCAGATAATAATTTTGTTGTAGTCCCAATCTTCGACCCATCTACAAACTGCACACCGTTCTGTTGTCCATTTAACATCAATAGGGTCGTGAATTTCTGTTAACAAAACCAACACTTCATTACTCCAGCATTTCGATTGGGATTTCAAACCTATCAAATATAGCACGCGAACCTTGGATTCTGAAAAAGACAAACCTTGTAAATATGCAAGCAGATTTTCTTTGCCTGCTTTTGGAGAAATGTATTTGCTCAGTTTTAAGGGATCAGATCCATGATAGCTATCCAACTGTATGCAGAGGTTGTATTTCATTACCATCGAGATTTTTAAGGAAGAATTCAAGTTGAGTTTGCACATGAAAATTCGTGAAAAAACATCTTTTATTACAAATATAATTCTAGGACCAAGTAAGATAACCACATCAACTCCCATTACGGCGAGTAACGTGAGAACATGTCAACAAAAGGAACAACACGTTGTGCATAAACAGGGGCAAGTATAACGTAACTATGTGAGTCTACAAAGAAATGTACTAGATGTAAAAAAAAAAAGTAAGCCCGGATATTATATGAAATATCAAGCTATAAGGTGAACGTATATATTTAGATACTAACCCATTTTTCTAATGCCTGTTTTGTCGTCTTGATCTTAACAGAAGTTTTCCATTTTTTGCTCCTTGAACCAGTATGCCTCTCCCATTCAGAGAGTCTCTGCATCTGCTTTCCACATGATCCACACCGACATATAACTCTAGAATGTAAAAAAGGACAAATGTTACAATAAAGTATGCGATGAGAAGTCAGATACTACAAAAAACGTTAAGTCAGAACACCATAGGTAATCCACGATTGGTGCACATGATGACAACTACTAGTCCTAGATGATGAAAGGAAATTATTCCATGTAAGTGCTCAAACTTAAACCAAAAAATACATACGCATGCTGCACTGGCAAGTATTCCCCTTCAACACCATTACATATGACAGCAACTGACTTGGGCTGTTCATCTTGTGGACGATCATTGCTACACCTGTTTACAGCAATCAGAAGACACATTTCATAAAAATAGAAAAATACCTTGTGCCAAAAAAGAAAAGTAAATACCAAACTGAAAGTATCTGATGCCAAAAAAACCAAACCTTATTTGTGAAGCCTTGTTATTTTCATCTGATTTCTGAAAATTAGACTTTGCCTTACAATCAGGACAGAAATAATCGGTGTTTTCTAAATCCTGTCAAATATAATAACCATAGATGGGATTTGGTTGGTTAAGATCTTGCTTTCATCAAACAAGTAGCTTGAGTTTCATATGCACGGGTATAAAAATAGCAATATATGTTACCTCAAATCTGTCGCTGCAAATTTTGTCACACTCTGCATGAACCCAAACTTTACACCCATCGCAACAAACCTTCAGGGAAACAACTTCAATCAATTGCCTCATAATTAGGATTCATAGGACAAATTTAAAAATCATATTCTGGTACAGTATGCACTCTTACCCAGCGTCCAGTATCAAAATGATGCCATATCTTCTTGCATATGCCACAGTATTGCTTGGACTTCAACAGCTAAGGATGGGATACATTTAAAAAGCGTTATTATTCAAAAGATCTAAGAAAATATCCACATGAAATAACATATGGAAGTCATATGAAAACCAAAAACAGCTTAGAATTTTGCAATTACCTTTTTACAATGTTTACACAACAACTGTTCTGACCCATACTTCGTCTTTTTTGAGCCTTTAAGTGAAAATGCTGAACCACAGCTCTCACAACAAAGTTCCTGCTTTGGCAAAGCCTGTTAATGAAGTTTGTAAACTTTACTAACTTCGATTCTGTGTTCTTTTGTTTACAATGCAACTGTTGATATAAGCATGACATTTTATCAAGTAAAAACCGACAATACTAGAAAACAACGTGAGGGTACAAGTGCATAATCAATCTCTTACATCCTTCAGATTTTGTTACACTGTACAGTAAGAAACCGTGTACCACCACCCACCCAGGTTTGAGAAACTAAAATATCAAGAGTGAATAGGTTTCATGTTTCAGCGTCGGACTGCTAGAGAAATGAACCCTTATTTTTCAGTAAAAGGCCAAATATGGTAACGAGTCCAATTAAAAAACAATATAACACATGGTTTGTGAAGAAATGTTGCTCATTTTTATTTCTTTGCAAGTTATGTATGGAACATGTGTTTAAAAAATAGGTTATTTTTAAATATAAAAACTCTTCTTGTCCTGTACTTCTTTTCGGAAAAAAACCCAAAAACGGTTTGATACATAGGGTTCAGACCTGATTCCTAAAGACCAAAAATGACTCCGACAAACCGGTCCACTGGTTTCTATTCAATTCATCACTTGCCTGAATTTGTGAGTTGCAGTCCGGATCTTGATTCGAACCGGTTGCTTCCAACACCTCTCCTGGAGGACCAGCGTGCCCTGCAAAATCTACATCCCCTATCATGAATCCCTGCTCAGCCAAAAAAGCCTCCTCTATAGCCATTCGGAAGTCACTCGGCTTGCACTTCTGTAAGTTGGTTTGACCTTGAAACCTAACAAAAGCAACAACTCACGTGAACAAATTATATTATAAAAAAACCAAGAAACCATCTAATCTCACACAAAGTATACTTACCTGTCTAGATAATCGAAAAATGGGAAGATCGTCCCTTGCTTAACCCATGCATAATCCTGCTCGCCCAAAAACAATAGGAATTTAAAACCCCGACAAAGCCAGTCCGGTATATAATTTTGATTTTACTGTGGAAATACTATTAATGTTTGAAGATAAACTTGAAAATAATCTCTCCCTTCGTTTCAACTTACCCTTCCATTACCGTCGGGAGTATGGCCGAAGAACATCACGCAAAGAGCTCTCGGGACGCAGAAGTTCAATACAAACTTAGGAGCTTGCTGCATTGGATCAATCACGACGGCCGGCCAAGCCGGAAACCGCTTCCCCGGCTTCGCCCACACGATGTCTCCCCAAGCAAAATCCTCCGGCCAGAAGAAATCCCTCCGCCTCTCCGAAACGGCATCCAACCTACCTCTCCTGCCTTCCGAAGGCTGAAACAGCAACCTCTCTTCCTCCTCCGAACTCTCGCCGACCGACGTAACGCTGCTCCGCGAATTCGACACCTTCCCGTGGAAACTCCGGTACCGCTCTTCCTCCGACAATGCGAGTTCGCAATCGGATGTTCCGTTTCCTTCCGAAACGACGGGAGAATCCGAATCTTTCGGTGGATCGATCGTGACAAGACTCCGGGTCGAACTCCTCAGATTCCGGCCTTCTCCCGTCCCAACGTCGGGATTCTCCTCCTTCTTCCTCTTCCTCCCGCTCCGCCCTTCCAACGACGGCGACTCCTCCGCCTTGCAGCGCTTCAGACTCGGCATTGTCGATCCCGAGCAGCGCTTGATTATCATCCCAATCCCAACCCCCAAACCCTAAAAACTACGAAAACCCCAAATTTTTCGGAATGTCGATTCGGAGTTGGGAGTTTCGCAACCGCTCGGCGGAGGCGGACAGACGAGAGACAGGTTTGGAATTGGAACCGATTGGTGCGGTTTCGACGTTTCGTTTGTTTTAATTTGATATCGGAAATAAATAAAAGAAAACTTTTGGTTCCGTTTCGTTTTTTGGCTTTTCCCTCTTCGTTTCTTTCTTTCCATCTTGTGCGCGGAGTTTTCGATCCCCTTTTTCTTGACCCATGAGCGGTTGGAATCACGAGTCGGGATTCGGTTCTGGTCCGATTTGGCTCGACCGTGATTTCGATTTCGGGGATTTCGCTGCTTTTCAGAGTGGCGGGAAGTGGGGGTGGAGGGAACCCAATATTTCTGGAATAGAGGGCTAGAGGCTCTCTGTTGTGTAGAATGGTTTGTCGGCTTGGGGCTTCATTGAGTTTTATTGTTATTTAATTAATTACAAACTTGTGGTTGATAATTCAGTTGTTAATTCGGTTAGATCAAACATTTTGATTCTGGGCTTCGATGTAATTGTGTTTGGTGCCCGACGACGTCGAAACTCGAAAGAGAAAAGATAGTTTTAAGTTTTAACACCATTTATTGGACAGCATCGGATATTTGTCCTGATGGAGCCTCTCTGCCATCGACGGCCCATCGGGATTAGGCCTATAATGTAAGAAAGAATATTCTATTTATTTAAGTGTTGTACTTATCCAATTGAACATCTTCACGTCACCAACGTTATCCACTGGCACAGTGGCAGAATACGTCTTATTTGCAACAAATCCTATCGGTGTCTACGTGGTTAGGTAAACGGAATCACAACATAAAATTTTACAAAAGAGATACAAATTCGAAAAGCCCCTAATCTTGATATAATCCATACAACTAATTGGACAATGACGACCCCATGTAACTCCACCTTCGACCGTAATGCCCCAGTCTACGACCATAATGCAAACTAAACTCAACTACCTCGAATGACTGAACAAGTTTATGCAACCTCACTGATCGAGCTTTTGTAACAACATGGGTCACGAAGCAGCAAACCTCTTATGAGAGGGCGACAAGATAACAAGATAAACTTATTTGTTATAGTGATTATTCAAACAAAAGAAAAGAAGAAAAGAAACACATTTCTTTTTTCTCAATTTCTCTTCTAAGTCGTTATACAAACAAAGTATTAGACTCTGCTTCTTAAAGATTTAAGTGACACATCAAGCTTCCAACATTTATAACCCAACTACTTAGGTTTCTAGATACTAGTTGATTTTTTTATATTAGGTCAATAAAACTACCAATTTGAAAAGGGAATTATTATTCATCGCCCGTAATTTACTTAAATCGGTGCGTGAATTATCATTTTGTCATTCACACTCTATTTAATACCCGTTGTGTTATGTAAAAAATATAAAAAATTGGGGTGTCTGCAAAAAAACGACTCCCCACCAATTTTTTTGTATTTTTAAATTTTAAATTTATACAATGTGTTATTTCAAATTATTTCATGTTCCGTTGCAAGGTTTCAGTGGTAACGGAGTGAAAAAAACATAAACGTAAATAAATAGGTAAACATGTCAATATCCGGGAATGTGTCACACCTGCATTCCTACTCCAAAATTTTTTCCCATGGTTTTTTTGTTGTAATATAAAAAAGGAGATCCTATTAGGAGCAGAAACGATGTTTAGCCGTTCAGATTTTAAAAAATAAAAATAAATAATTTTTTAACCAACATGTTAAGTACAAACCAGTCCCTTTCCAATATCCATGGCCTAAATCGCGCCAGAAGACGTTTACGAAGGAATAGTGGAAGACTTGCGCCTCAAGAGACACCCCACGTAGCAGAAACCACCACACCAACGACGACGCCATCCTCCTGCCACGTGGCAAACCACGTAGCGTCGCATGAGGAGTGTGAGTCGCATCACCCGAAGGGTAAACCCTATCAAGTATAAAGGATCCTTATACACGGACACGGACGTTCGTGACGCGTGCTGACATAGTCAATATAGTCAGCAGTCCAGTCAGCAAAATTCAAATATCTTTTACGTTTTGAACTTAACTAAGTAGCATATTTATTTTGTGTCACATGCAATTTTTATTTTCCCGATCCAACATTTCGATTTCCTATGCAACATTTCGTTTCCCCATGCAACATTTTCACAATGCAACTTTTTCTGAACATACACACAATTTAATCTGGACAGACACAAAACTTATTCTGGACAAACTTTGAATTTACTATGGACAAACTTTGAACTTATTATGGACACACACAGAACTTATTTTGGACAAACTTTGAACTTATTCTGCACAAACACAGAACTTATTATGGACAGACTTTGAACTTATTCTGGACAAACTTTGAACTTATTATGGACAAACACAAAACTTATTATGGACACACTTTGAACTTATTATGGACAGACACACAACTTATTCTGGACAAACTTTGAACTTATTATGGACAGACACACAACATATTCTGGATAGACTTTAAACTTATTATGGACAAAATAAAGTGTTAGTCTGTTCATTTTATGTTGTGAGTTTTTCCGTGGGGGAATCAAAAGTTACACTAGAAAAATAAATATTGCACGGGGAAACGAAATGTTGCATTGGGAAACGTAATGTTGGGAGAGTATAAGTTGTACGTGACACAAAATAAATCTATTATTCAATTAATTTCAGAAATGAAAAAACATTTCAATTTTAATAACTAGATTTTTCCTGACTGGACTGACTACTACGTCAGCACGCGTCCAGACGCAAGTATAAAATCCCCTCTCTGACTCAGACCCGCTCATTTCTCCCTCGTTCTTCCCCCACTCCTCCCACAGTCCCACGCCGTCCGAACCCACTCCGGTGCCTTCTCCGACGCCGTTCGACGGTCAGGAAGGATGAAGTACGTGCTGGTGACGGGTGGAGTGGTGAGCGGTTTGGGGAAGGGAGTGACGGCGAGCAGCATCGGCGTCGTCCTCAAGGCTTGCGGCCTTCGTGTCACCTCCATTAAGATTGGTGACGTTTACGTTTTTGTATTATTAGCTCCGAGTTTTTTTATTGCCGTCGATTTTGATTGATTTTTGCAATAGAATGCAATCAGAGGATTTCGTGATGATGATTTTGAAACGTGCATTGTGGATGTTGATTTGAATCGCTTTAGATGGATCCGGTTTATCATGCATTTCGAATACATGTAATGTGTTTGACAAAAGCCTTAGGTTTTCCAAAGAAGAAGTTGTTTTGTACAGCTTCGGAGAACGAGTTTGAATGTGTTAGATTTGATGTGATTTATTTTTCTGCTTAGGGATTGGTTGTTAGACTAATAGCACCGCTGTCGAATATGCTACTGTGGTTTCAAACTATACCTAGTTGATTCTGCGGCCTTTTGCCTTACATGCAAGCCACATAATCTCATGGTTTTTGCTCATACATGTATTGAAAATAACTACTTGTTACGAATGAGACATGCTTCACCTAGTAAGTGTTGGAAGGTTAGAAATTTAGAATTGCTAGTTACAGATTCTTAAGGTCAGAAAATAAGTGCATTCAACCATAAGGAATCATTTCTACTTGTCATTGTTTTTGCTCCATTGAGACAATTAATCAACTACATTCTTGGTCTCTTTTGGTTTCTTACTGGAAAGATGTTTATCGCGTGTTCTTCTTTCCTGAATTGTTGTCTTCTGACCAAGTAAGCTTTCACACCATCAGTGTGACCTTGTCATTACGCTAATCATGCCAACACTTGGAAGATTTTGCATCTGGCTTTTGTCATGTTTAAGAGAGGGGAGAGTTGAAATTCACTGTTAAATGATTTTTTTCAGAGTCCTGTTAGCTTCGATTGTTATTTTTTTGTATTTGTCAGTTGAGCTTCTGATTCCCATGTTAGTGTTTAAAACGTTCCACTTCTTATAACTAGTTTAAGCAATGGAAAGGTCCCAATCAAATAATCTTACCAAATTCCACCATAATGAATAAGAAAAATATCTTAAAGTCAAAGGGAAATGATTAAAAAAAAGGAATAATTACTATGTGTATTATCCTTTGCAGATCCATATCTCAACATAGATGCTGGAACAATGTCACCATTTGAACATGGAGAGGTCTTTGTCTTGGATGATGGTGGCGAGGTAATAACAATAAAGTATTCATTTGAGCAAATTCAGATAATTTGGTAGGCGCTGACTCAAACAGATCTTGCCAACTATGTAGTGGACTTGAAGTTTTGGTTGGTTATTATTGTGAAAAAATTGATGCTTCATGAGCTACCGCTAGAATACGATCAATGTAGCCTCCTAAAGTTTTTTTATGCCTCGTAGTCTCCTATAGGTGTTCTTAGCCTCTGACTTCAAGCATGAGATATTTTCTGCACAATACCAAGGTGGACTGATCAACTTTTTTTTGCAATGAAGGTGGATCTTGATCTCGGAAACTATGAGCGATTCCTAGATGTAAAGTTGACATGTGACAACAATATCACCACTGGGAAGATCTACCAGGTAGCTAAGAAATTGAATTTGAATACAAGTATCCATTTTTCTATCTTGTTGTAGCTTATAGGTTTCTAAGTTTTTCATAATGATTGTTTATTTTATAAGCCATATTCGCAATTGAATACATATCTTTTGATGTCTGTGTTAGACTGTGTTAGAGAAAGAGAGAAGAGGGGATTATCTTGGAAAAACTGTGCAGGTCAGAACAATTACAAACAACTATTACTTTATATTTCTTTTGTTGATGCATATTTTGTGATCCCTAATGTTTGCCGCCTTGGTTCTTACTTGAAGGTTGTACCCCACATCACAGATGCAATTCAAGAATGGATTGAACGTGTGTCAATGGTTCCAGTCGATGGAAAAGATGGGCCAGCAGACGTTTGTGTTATTGAATTAGGCGGAACAATAGGTATTGCTATCCTAAGTTGCCGATGGAAACTATGTTGCAGCTCGACATTCTGTTTGATTGTTGTCGATATCCATGTTCCGGTGGCATGATAACTTTGTTTTTTCTGCAGGAGATATCGAATCAATGCCATTCATTGAAGCTCTGGGTCAATTTTCTTACCGTGTTGGTAAGTGTTGTAGAAGATTCTTGTGTTTATCTGTATACAACTATGCAATGCTTCATATGATTGTGTTGTAATTTTATTCCTTTCCGAGTATATAGGTCCTGGAAATTTTTGCCTTGTTCATGTCAGTCTTGTCCCAGTCCTAAACGTTGTTGGTGAACAGGTAGGCTTCCGAGTAAATTTTGATTTGATTCGGTAACTGTTCCTTTCTGTTCAGTTTTGCTGCTAATTTTTGGTTTTCAAAAATTCCATCAGATGCTGAACTGTTTGCATTTGTTATTTGCAGAAAACTAAACCCACACAACATAGTGTTAGGGGGCTTAGAGGATTGGGACTTACACCAAATATTTTAGCTTGTCGTAGTACAAAGGTTGCTTTTGCCATTTAGTCCTCTTCCCTTTATATACCTCTTTTACTTCATACATAAATGAAAATGTTGAGAAAACTGTTTCATCTACTTATTGTGGGGCGTTCAACTGTGCAGGCTCTGGATGAAAATGTCAAAGAAAAACTTTCAAAATTTTGTCATGTTCCGGTACATGATTGTACTTGTTTTCCCTTTGTGTAAGTTTGAGTTGCTCAGGGTATTATTTTAGGAGGAAATAAAAGATTTGTTTTTGCAGGTATCACATATTTTCACTCTTCACGACGTTTTGAACATTTGGCACATCCCATTGCTACTGAAAGTATGTGTTTACAAATTGTTAGAGCACCTAACCAATTGAAATTATTTTTTCCTTTTCACATACATGTTCTGAATCTTCCTAATTTTTGTTTTAATTTTGCAGAACCAGCAAGCACATGATGCAATTCTGAAGAGCTTAAACCTTACAGAGTTCGTTACTGCCCATTTTGTTTGTCTTTATATTGCAGAAAAAATGCAAAATAAGTTTTTGTTGGAGTGTGGCTGTAAATGCTCGTCTTCATTTGCAGTGTCACTGTGAAGCCTATATTGAGGGAATGGAGAGCACGGGCTGAAATATTTGACAATTTGTGTGATCCTGTACGTTAAAATATTCCCCATTTCATGATTTTGTGTGCCTTTTGTGGTGTACTGTAACTCAAGAATTCAAGATTTTATGTGAGTTGCAGGTTAGGATTTCCATGGTTGGGAAATATACTGGACTTTCTGATTCTTACCTCTCTGTCTTAAAGGTGACCGATGTTCCTAATGTGTGTTGATTCTTTTAAGAGCTTATCAACATTAATTGTTGGTGAATATAAGCAATAACAAAAATGACCAACACTAGTTCTGTGATGTTCTTTTTATAAATGTCTTTAGTTTTTATTTCTTTGTGATTATTATTTGACTGTGGCTTGCGTATAGGCTCTTTTGCATGCTTCGATCTTTTGTCACAAGAAACTTATTCTAGAATGGGTTGCTGCAACTGACCTTGAAGAAACCACACGTGAAGAGGTGAGTCTATCTGGGATTTCATGTCTACTAGAATATAACCGCAAGTAATACCTTTTCTTTTCTAGAGCCCGGGTGTTTTTGAAGCTGCTTGGAATCTATTGAAGGTATGGTACTTTTCCATCCGTGGACTTTCCATTGCCTTATGTTCCTAAAACTAGTACTTATATGTTCCTAAAGTTTACAAACAAATCATTCTGACACGTTCATTCAATTCTCGTAATTTTTTTTATACCAACCATTGCTGTAATGTCATCTGTTTCTTATTTCGCTTCTTCCACTTTTTTTCTCTCTATACAGTGCTCAGATGGTGTTCTAGTTCCTGGGGGGTTTGGCGATAGAGGAGTGAAAGGAAAAATTCTTGCAGCCAAATATGCCCGAGAGAACAATATTCCTTACCTAGGCATTTGTTTAGGAATGCAAATTGCTGTCATTGAATTTGTTCGTTCTGTTCTTAACCTGCAAGATGCTGATAGTACAGAATTCAATCCTGAAACAAAGAACCCATGTGTTATTTTCATGCCTGAGGTTAGATTACTAGCCTATGTTTGCATTCCGACCGTTCGAAATTTGCCTATTGGCCCTATTGATCATGACAACTGAGGCAATTGTTTCAGGGATCAAAAACACATATGGGAGGAACAATGCGTCTTGGTTCAAGAAGGACACACTTTGAAGTCCGAGACTGCATATCTGCAAAATTGTGAGGGAACTTATCATCTTTACAGGGATGAAATGGTCCTTTCTCATCATAATTATCATTTAGTAATTTCATAATTTCCCCTCTTCTTAGGTATGGTGATGTCAGTTTTGTTGATGAGAGGCACAGGCACAGATATGAGGCATGTTTAAATGTTCTTTCACTCTTTTACTTCTTTGATCAGCAGTAGAAATATATTAAATATTTGTCTTATTTATTCTAGAATGTGCTCTTTTTTCTTTTACCGACACATCTTGAATCATTCAACTTTTGTAGGTGAACCCAGATATGATCCAAAGGCTTGAGGATGCTGGCTTGGCTTTCGTTGGTAGAGATGAAACTGGAAAAAGAATGGAGGTGAAAACGGTTCCTAGTTTATATACACTTGAATTTTTTTATCAAAGCGAAGGTTGTGTACTTGTGTAACTTGATGTATGATTCGTGCAGATTGTTGAATTGCCTTCTCATCCATATTTCGTGGGGACACAATTTCATCCTGAATTCAAATCAAGACCTGGGAAACCATCAGCACCTTTTGTTGGTATGTTTTTTATGCACTATTTTGTTGCAGCATGTTTATTGGTAACAATATGTATCCTTGTAATTTGTGTTTGCTTGAAGATTTATTATCTTGTTTAGTTAATTTCTGGAGATATCCAAATATCTTGTTGATAGTCTTTGGTGTATCAATTTGATTGAAACTGCATGCTGTCACAACCAAATGCAGGACTAATAGCAGCATCATGTAGGGAGCTCAATAAGTACCTTCAGTGCTCTACCATCAATGGCATCGGTCAAAATGGAATTGCTCACCAACCTGTTAATGGCCCAACTAGTGACAGTTTCTGCTCAAATGGGAATGGAAATCATGCCCGAGAGTTATTGCTAACCTTAAATTAAACCTTCTTTTATTATGCTATGCACTCTCCAACTTTATCCACCAGACTGGCTTTTGCGATTGAGGATTAAGAATACATATTACCAAGAGACTGGTCCTTGTCCTGGGACAACGACTGACATTAAATGGCCGGTGATAGAGTCCATAGATCAGGATATTATTTAACTTTGTTTGGGTGTTATCCAGTCTTAGTGTCGCCTTGTTTGGGTGGGCGAGACTGATGGATGTAAGAAATTCTAAATTAAGAAAATATGTAATTCAGCAGACTGATGGATAATCTAACTTTACATATTGCTAACACCGTTTCTACATAAGATTGAGCCTGTCATTATGCTTTATAATACAAGACATTACATCAATCATGCATGTGATGTAAAATAAACAGCGAAGGATTCAGATGCAGCATGGACTATAGAAGCAATGACTGAAGCTAAAGACAGCAGATCAATTGTTGTGGTATGGTAAATTCCTATTCTTTCATTTGCACCACTTCAACTACAGTTTGTCTCCCAGCTTCGATAATAGCCACTGCAGGTCCATCTTCATGGATATGGAGACAGCAGGGATGCCCCTCAGCTTGAGCCTGTCGCCCAAGAGCTTCCCAATCATGGAAGCAGCACTAGCTTCTCGGACCGAACCGAGTGTTGCCCGCAGGATCTTCTCCTCCGAGCTTGCGGATAACGCCACAGTGCCAGTTGGGGAGTGGATGACTTGAGTGCTTATGTGATCCTCTCTGAAGCTCACCTTCAGCGCATAAGATTTGAGGTATGTTGCAATCCTCGCCGACTTCATGGTGGGTATATGTTTTGTGATGTTGGAGTTAGACCGTATAGGTTGGGTGGTGACGAACTAATAACAGGTAAGGAAAGGAAACAATCAAAACAATAGGGCAGGTTTTGTTACTACTGGTTAGGGTTTCTTCTGGTCATGGTCCACGAGCTTGAAGTCCATCACTTGGGTTATTAGTCCAGCCTTATTTGAGCCCGCCTCTTCTTGAAATTGCAATCTCTACTCTAGCCCTACCAGAGGAATATATGGCTGCTGGAAAAACATGTTAAAGGAGTGAGAGACACGTACGATGGGAATATCTAATCCAAGTTTGTTGGTTAGGACCATCAGGATGTAGAATTGTAGACGTGTCGTATTTGTAGTCGTTTTTGTGTAATTAACATGTTTGATTTGTGCATGATCTCCTGAGAATGGTAAGTTTGTGTTTTGAGTGGTGGTTTTGTTTTTTGAGAGCAAGTGCTTGATTTTGTATATAACTGCAAGGCAGCAGGAGTACGTAATGAATACGTACATGCATTATCTACACACGTAGTTACGTATGTTGATCGTGATTAACTTACTCTTCACACTTCAAAATGGCGGGACCTTGATATTGTTTTTAATGTCTTTTGGGTGGCTTGACTTATATGTTGTACTATTGTCTTAAGCGGACCCAAGTATTAAATATATGTTATTGAATACTAATTTAAAATTCCTCTTTTTATGTAAGACTGGACGTCTGGACCATAAATTATGGTTTCTGTCATCACTCTAACTTTATAGTTTAGGTACTAAATTATTTAAGCCATTGTAATATAAACCTACTCAAAGATTTGACTGTGTTAATTAATTGAGCTGAAAGGTGATGAGATAGATAACCTGCAACAGATTAATTCAAAAACTAAAGGAAGTGTTTCTAATTTCACGAACAATCAAACACTTTTACATTGTCGTGCTAGCTTTCTGGGGCTGTGACTTGGGTCCTTTTGTATTAGTCTTCAACTATAACGGTTGCTAACTGCAGGCAATTTATTTATTTGGTTCTTGTAATATGCAAGCTTCGAGACTTTGGACGATCGAAACTCGAAAGGTTGTGTTTAGCAACCTTTCTTTGACTAATGCAAATCAGCAACTATCAAAAAATCAAACACTTTTACATTACCTCTAATTTGGTTAAAACATGAGAATTCAAGCCGTAGTTTGACTACTAAAAAGGGGAGCTCCGAGTCTCTGAGCAAGGGTCGGACCCACGGGTGTCTTGCATCGGAAATATTATGATTTTTAGAAATGAACTCCAAATCCCAACTGGAGTAATTCACGAGAAGTACGAACATAAAATATCCATTTCATTCTATAGCGAAGTAATCAAGTCGTCGCTATCCACTAACAGCGATAGGTACAAGACGACCAATCTCCTCGCATCATCCGTTACTTTCAGCTCCATGTTGCCTTCAAGCATGCCCATATTGACCGCATGCCACCTTCCCGGATGATAGGAACAACAATTATTTGTTTAATCCAGCAAGAGATTGCTTCACTCAATTGCGTTCGTTTTAGAATCCTCGGTTTCACTAAATCCTACTCTCACTTCGTTATTAAAGTTTGATAAGTTTATTTCATTTGTCTCATTCTTCAAAAAAAATTGGCACGTACGTTTCCCCTTTTATATTATTTTATAAACTCTTATGTTAGGAATTAAAACCAATCTCAAATACGCAGCGGAACAGAAATCGCAAATCGAATCGGCTAAACTTGATAATAAAACACAAATCCAAAATCCAAACCACACAAAACACACAAGATTTAACGTGGAAACCCAATGCGGGAAAAACCACGGACGACACAACTCCAAATCCACTATAGAGAAAAGTATTACAAGATATGCTTACAGGAGACGCGAACGAACCGACGAAACAACCCGGCTCAAATCTCTCCAAACGAATCACAAGGATGCTCTCTCTCTCTTTTCTCTCAAGAATGCAAAAATGGACAATAGGAATTAACCTTAAGCAAAGGGGACGAAATTGCATTTATATAGTAGGCCTAAACAAGTATTAATTGCACCAAAATCGCGTGGAGAAATATGCAAAACGTGGGCAGAACTGGGTCCAAACGGTCGACCGAACGGTTGCTTCGGTCGACCGATCCAATAACCGTATCGCGAACCATCTTCTACCGGTCGACCGAAAGTGAAGTACCGGTCGACCGAAAAACGACAGTAACTTTTCTGGCTTGCACGAGTGCATACACGGTCGACCGTACACTTAAGTTTCGGTCGACCGAAAAACGACAGACACTTTTCTCCCAACTCCTCGAATGTTTCCGGTCGACCGAAAACCGACAGTAACTTTTGCCCAACTCCATTTGTGTGCCCGGTCGACCGAATCCTAGATTCCGGTCGACTGAAAAGCGACAGACACTTTGCTGGACAATTCAACACACATCCGGTCGGCCGAAAACACATTTCCGGTCGACCGAATGTCTGTTTTCCTGCACGAATACTTTAAACACATATTCAAGGTAAACAACAAAATCTTCTTTTCGTTGTAAGAAATTAATAGTAACTTTATTGCATGGGCCCTACGTTTGTTTAGTCAAGAACGTCCAAGTCAGAAGCTTACTAATTCCAACTTTAAAGAGCAGGACCTTGTAAATTAATTAGAGAGGTTTCGAATGCGAGAGATATCCTAGATCTGATGAGTTAGTTCAATTTGAGAGTGGAAAAGAGAAAAGGTGAACATATGCCCAGTCAATCTTAGAAATTCTAATGTATGACCACGTCCTTGGAAAACTAAGGACCCGGTCCTAAAAAAGACTTGGTTCATTTTACCACAGAATTAAACTTTAAAAGTTGTTGTTTCTTATTTAAGTAATCTCATCAATAGTGTACTATCTGTTGTATAGAGATATCACCTTCACATGAGAGAAAAAAACAGCGGAAAGGCAAAACATATAAAAAGGCTAATTATTTTGTCTGAATGGAACCATATGACGTATGCGACAACGACTCCTCGTGGCATTGTCTTGCACTCTTGTGCATTAACTCATTGGTAAGTTTTGGTGTGCTACTTACTTGAGGGGCATAGTGACCCACGACTGAAGTTAAGATGATCTAATAGTCCAGATAATAATTTGTTAGATTTGAAATTTTGGAGATCGAGGGATAGACTTAGTGGAGATGGATCGTGTTTTGACGAATAATTAGAATAAAAAAGGAAGAAAATTTCTTTTCCGTGTCGTGCTCCTAAGTTAATTCGATTAAGATTATCCATTAAATGTTCCCGATATCTAATTACTTTGTATTTAACCTTTATATATTTCTTAAAGCAGGATTAGTTTGTACGAAGTAGATGGAAATTCAGAATTTTAGTTTCCAGCTAAAATTGACGTTTACTTTATGTTGACCAAAACAAATATGGAAGGCATTTGCAGTTATAACGAGGGAAGACTTGACTTTCATGTTTAGGATGGGAGATCTCTAGATAATACGATACGGTGTGTAGCTGTTCACCATTTTGGCCTTAAAATCACAGTTTTGTGGTAGTGTATCTCCTTTAAACTATTATTAATTTCCAATTTCAAACTAAATACGAATTAGAATAGTCGACATAGCAAACCAATCTAGCGTCGCAAACTTGCCTTCGTTGGATACTCGTACATAATTAGCTTATACTGTTAATGATTTTAACTTATGGTATTCTCCTCCAGGGTTTCATACATTGTGATCATAATTGAGTTCTAAAATGCAGTTTCCTGATTCGTAGAAGTCTATATTTCGGTGTAAACGGTGTTGAACCACCTTCTGTTTAGTTTCAGTAACCATCTTAGATGTTCGAAAAGTCAAAACCATCGACAGAAAAATAAATAAAAGCTCGAATCCATAAAACCATTCAAATTCTAGAAACCGAAATTGTTGTTTGATTTCCACGACTCATATTAAACCCCAGTGGGAGTCGCTAAACAAAGTAACAAACAGACAATTAATGGCTAATTAAGGTAGGCCACGTGGTGGGCCTTCATGCATGCATGTACAGTTCTTCCCCAACCCCAACATATATTATATTATTATGTCTATCATTCCGATAATGAAATGCTTTGTCTTCGTTTACGTAAGCTTGACTTGATCACACGTCATAATCCTCTTGTCTACGTTGGTTCCTCTCCACTTCTTCCCGCCCTCCAACATCTTCTATCTATATATACCTCATAAATTATCCAAACCATCAACACCAAACATATATAGTCCAAACAACACCACAACCAAGAGTATTTCAACCATAAATGTCTGGTAAAGATATGGGACAAGTGAAGGTGAAAGTGATCGAGACAAGATTTGTGCAAACTAATGCTGTGGAGTTCAAGTCTGTAGTGCAGAGTCTTACGGGCAAAAATGCGGTTGTTGGTGGCTCGACGTCGTCGGAGAATCAACGTAAACATGAGCAAGAAAAGTTTGTAAGCAAAGGAGGAGAAAGAGAAAGCGATACGGCGTCGTGGGGGACCGGAAACATAGGGTGGTTGTCGGCTGAGGACTTGCGGTCGATGGACGAGCTACTACAATCGTTTGATGGTAACCAATAGCCCTCCCAATATTTGAAGTTCCTCTCATGAAGGAGAACTTTTCTTTTTTGATTGTGAGCTTGTTAGATTGCCTACGCTCGTCTATGGAGGCTCACTTGGTCGAAGTAGCACTTGTTTAGGTATATATCGTTCTTTCTGCTTAATTGTTAATTTATTGTTGTACCAATGGATCGATCGATCACCCGAAATTCGACCAACTAATCAGTTGCATGCTATGATATTTTTGCTTCCTTGGTGGAGTGACGTGTTCTTGGAAGTTTGACCTATGGTTGAGTGATGTTTGCAATATCTTATTTGCTGTAATTTGATTAGAAGATCTTTAAAGCATGATGAGGTTGAGTGTTGCTTGTAAAACTTATAGTCTTCACAATTCTTCCATATCAAGATGATTGGGGAAGAGCTTTTTCTTTATAAATAATAAGTTTATGTCTGAATGTGATAGTAACTTTCAGGGCAATTTAATGTGTAAGCCGATCTTGTATTTTAGGAAATCCAGATATTTGGGTGCTAAAACATGAGATTTGGTGCTCCTAGATGATCTATTGCTTGTATTATACTTAAGATGTATATTGTAAATCTATTGAACATACTCATACATTTACTTTAAAATACCCTCATAATCAGTATAAAATACCCACTTAGAAAATATCAATGTTTCCGTAGGCGACCGACCGCCCGTCGCGGTGGTCGCATGGGCGACCGCCGCCTTTCGCCGATCATAGCTGGGAGAAATAGGCGATCGCCTCGCCTAGGCGAGTGCCTCCAACGGCTCTTTCCTTTTTTGTTTTTTTTTCTTCAAAATTTACAAGTTTGCCACTACCCCAAATCCTATATAAACCCCTCCAAACCTCTTCATTTTCACACATCTCTCATTCTCTTCTTCTTCATAATTCTATTCTCATCGTCAATTTTCCTAATCATCAAGTTTTCGCGATTAAGTCTCCGGTCTGGTGCTTAGTTTTGAAGTTGAAAAGTGAAGTCTCCTGTAGAGGGGTGCCTAATGAGGCATTGGTCGAGGAACTAGGTGTCTTTTCGAAGCCTAAACATGTATGAGTTTTTAGATAATATTTGTGCATTTTTTTTTCCTATTTTTTCCTATTTTTCCTGATTTTTTATCTATTTTATAAAATTTAATTGAATTAAAAAATAAGATCGCCTCGGCGATCGCCCAGGCGACCGGACGCCCCCGGTCGCCTAGGTGGTCCGTGAACATTGGAAAATATCATCACATTTAGAATAAAATACTCAACAAAAACACCTTAAAAACTATTGAACATACCCACATATTAACTTCAAACATTCGATAGGTAGGCAAGTCCATCATGTTTCATTCATTTTACTTGGTGAAGATAACCCGGTCAGCAAAAGAAGTCACTTGTCGAGATCTTACCATTTCCAGTGGAATTGGAGCTACATTTCTTTTCAATTAACATTCAAGAGTCATGTGTTTCCATAGATCCATCACACAAGACGGTTTTCACTTCCAATCGGTACAAACGACGGTCAATTTCTCTGTCTACTCTGCATTCTACCTTGTATTAATTAGGATTTGCTTTGTTCGCTATCTTAAATATGATATTTATCTTACATTTGATATTTGTGTGCACAAGATGCATTTAGGTCCCCTCCTCTTGTGACAAAACATCCAAAAAAATATCGCTTTTGATTGGAGTCTTGTATCCCGAGAATAATATATCTCTAAATGGACACAAATTGGTGGGGGCACAAAATACACGTGCTTAAGCATGTGATTCTCCAATGGAAGCTCATGCGAGGGAAGCTTCTTAGTTCTTACACATGATTTGATTTTATGAGGCGACGGAAGTTATGCCTTGACATCAATCATCTGGCCTTTATCCCCGACCTCTCTCCCGGTGCTTCATCATTGCAATCCCGTACCTGACAGCTGAATACGACTATTCCTCCTGCCACCCATTCACAAGAGCCGTGATAGACGGACGCGCGCGTCACGGACGCATCTTACGTGGATCTGTACAGCTCAAATATTTTTCTTTGAGTCAGCGTCCAGTCAGCGAAATTTCTCTTCGCGTGTTTTGGTCTTTTTAAAAAACGCCGGTTCTTTAAGTTGAACGATTCATTTCCCAATACACAGATAAAACAACGTGCAGACCCTAGGACATCGTGCAATCTCATTATTCGTGCAGAACCCACACTTATCATAATAAAATATTTGTTTTTAAGTTTTACGTTGGATCAACTTAATTTGTCTAGCTTACTTTATGTGTGTGTGCAGTTTACATTATGTGTTTGTCATGTTTACGTTATGTGTATGTCCGAAATAAGTGTATATTGTTGTACGGAATAAGTGTATTTGCTGTCCGGAATAAGTGTATTTGTTGTCCGGACTAAGTGTATTTGTTGTCCGGTTTAAGAATAAAGTGTGTCCAGAAACGGAATATAAAGTTTGTCCGGAATAAGTTGATTTGTTGTCCGAAATAAGTGTATTTGATGTCCGGAATAAGTGTATTTGCAGTCCGGAATAAGTGTAGTTGTCCAGAATAAGAAGAAAGTGTGTCCAGAAACGGAACAGAAAGTTTGTCCGGAATAAGTGTATTTGCTGTCCGGAATAAGTGTATTTGTTGTCCGGAATAAGTGTATTTGTTGTCCGGTTTAAGAATAAAGTGTGTCCAGAAACGGAACATAAGTGGATTTGCTGTCCGGAATCGGAATAAGTGTATTTGCAGTCCAGAATAAGTGTATTTGCAGTCCGGAATAATATATGACTTCATTATTGTCGGAATAAACGAATCAATATATGGAATGCAATCATATGATGTCGAAACAAGGTGTGTCGAAACAAAGTGCCGCCCCCTGCCACCCCCGCATAAACTCAACAAACCTCCCACTGTTTATTTTACCCCACAAGAATTACGTTTAGGAAAAAAATAACATCTCAGATTTCCTGTTTATGTAGAAAGTTTGTCCTGTTTATGTAGAAAGTTTGTCATGTTTTGTCCTGTTTATGTAGAAAGCTTGTCCTGGAAAGTTTGTCCTGTTTATGTAGAAAGTTTGTCATGTTTTGTCTTGTTTATGTAGAAAGTTTGTCATGTTTTGTACTGTTTATGTACAATGTTTGTCCTGTTTATGTAGAAAGTTTGTAATGTTTATGTAGAATGTTTGTCCAGTTTATGTAGAAAGTTTGTACTGTTTATGTACAAGGTTTGTCCTGTTTATGTAGAAAGTTTGTCCTGTTTATGTAGAATGTTTGTCCAGTTTATGTAGAAAGTTTGTCATGTTTATGTAGATACAATGAGAGCACAATGAGATATTGATAGTACATATTATTGATGGTAACTATTACATAATAAGATACAATGAAAGCACAAAGACAAACAAACAATACAAGCACAAACACAGACACACAAAAATTACAAAAATAATATATCTTCTCCCAGTAAATCACACACAAACAAACAATACAAACACACACAAATTACAAAGATAATATATATTTTCCCAGTAAATCGGAAAGAAGATGTAAGACTTAAACATGATCGTCTCATTCACGTTGCTTACGTTGTGAAGAACATTGGGAGTCGACATCAGACGCTTCTTCGACGTAATATCTTACTCGAAATGGTGATTTATTACGGAGAGATGTACGACATAAACCGAACAAACGTAAGTCTTCACCACGGAGCGTTGTACCTCTCTCCGGAATAAATCACAATTTCGAGCAAGATATTATTTCGAAGAAGCGTCTGATGCCGACTCCAGGGTTCTTCACAACGTAAGGAACGTGAATGGGACGGTCGATGACACCTTTTCTTTCTTCTTCCTTCTTTTTCTGTCATGGCTCCAACAATGCAGCAAAGATGTTGTGGTGCGAAGTCTTCACCACCGGATCGTCACATTCACGATGCTAACGCTGACAAGAACATCGGGAAGTCTTCACACCGTCACATTCACGCTGCTTACGTTGTGAAGAATCCTGGGAGTCGGCATCAGACGCTTCTTCGACATAATATCTTGCTCGAAATGGTGTTTTTTTTCTGGAGAGAAAGAATGAAGAAGAAAGAAAGAGTGTCATCATATTTGTATTTGGGTGGAGAGAGAGAACGTGCTGAGTTGAACCACATTTAATGTGATTTGAGTGGACATCAGGAAGAAAAAACCAAAAAAAACATTCATGTTTTGGCCACGTAAGGGCTGACATGGATATCCACGTAGAGCGCGTCCGTGACGCCCTGCGTTCAACAAACATTTCCCCATTCACAAATGGAAAAGTGGCACCGACCCTGGATCATGTATGACTTTGGGAGAGCGAGATAGAGACAAAGACCCAATGGACGTTACCCTGCCCTCGCCTCTTTATCGATGAACTACCTTTCACTATATTCTCTCAAAACTTTCTACGCAATTTTCCTTTCTGGATTTGAAGGAAGATGGGTGTTGTGGAGCAGAAGGAAATGTGGAAAACAATAATATGCCAAGTTGAGACCAACCATAACATCGTCTGGCTGGGTCTCGTCGGTATCAACAATACTCTCATGATCAATATAAAATACTTATCTTAAATATTTTTTCGCATTTAATATAAAATACCTAGCAAAAACACCTACAAATCTATTGAACTTACCAAACATAAACTCCAAAATATCATCACAACCAGTATAAAAATACCCACATTGAAAATACCCTCGCATTCAGAATAAAAAAATCTAGCATAAACACCTACAAAAATATTAAACATTCACACACATTAACTCTAAAATACTCTCACAATTAGTATAAAATACCCACCTTGGAATTCGAGATTATCATCACCACCGTCTCTGACTCACCGCCATGGCACTATCACTCGTTACCACTATCGCATTTGCACTCACCACCTCTATCATCTAACACCACTACCTTCGATGGTCGTCATTGACACCACTACCATCTACCGCTACCAGTACCACCGAAACACACTTTCCACGATCACCGCTAATAGCATCAGCACCACCTGTCACTGCCACCACCACTTTCAAAGGCCACTACTATCACCACCAAAACTACCTATCACTGTCACCACCACCCAATCACCATCTTTCATAAGCACCGCTTACACCTGCCATCACCCCCACCAAACCCACCACCACCATTTTTCGTAGCCACCACTAACACCTAAAACCGTTATGACGACCTAACCACCACTCTCCACACCACCATTAGGGGTGCAAACTCAGATTATTTGATTCGAATATACAGTGTATCCAAATTCAAATTTCATACTCCATTACCAAATTCAAATTCGAATATGAAATTAGAAGAACTATCTGAATTCGAATCTTCAAAATTTTTGAATACTAATTGGTATTTAGATATTATCCGAAATTGAATATATATGTATTTTGTAATTAATTTTTGAATATTAATGTTCAAATACTAATTTTCGAATATTAATGTGTGTATGTGGTCATGTATCCAAATAATTCGAATTCGAAATACCTTGTATTCGAATTCGTATCTGATTTCTAATTAGTAATTTGTTTAAACCAAATTTGTATCCAAAATTAAATTGATGAGATGAAACATGTCAAATTTCAACTAAATAGAAAATTTTAAATCAAATACTCAGATAGTTAATAATCATTTGCACCACTAACCACCATCACCTTTCGTAGGCACCACTAACATCTATCACCACCACCACCACTAGTGTCATATTCTGCATCACTGTTTCCCACCACCATCACCTTAAGTCACCAAAATCACTAACAACCATCCACCAACTTTTCCCTCTCAAATAAAAAAAGTTGAAAGTAGTGATAAGAAAAGTGAATTCAAAATCCCCCATGGGTTTAAAAGTGGTTTGAATGGATTGGTTGGTTGGAAAATAGGATAAGAGTCGTATTTATCCTTTCGTAACGTATTCTCTTTCCTCACCGAATATAAACAAATTTAAACAGTAATTAATTTCATAATTCTCTCCACAACCCGTCAATATTGAACGGTACACCTGATAGGAAAAAATAATAATTCTAGAAGATGTGATAGTAGCAAGAAGTATTCCCCGTGACCAAGTTCACTTTCGAGTCAATAAAATCATAAGCAGAAGATTATCAATTGCAGTCTGCAGAGGTTAGAGCACCTGGACATCTGGTCAGCCTTTGTTAAAACAGACAGGTGTGGTGTGTGGCAAGTCAACAGAGACTTCAAGTTGCAAAATCTAAGCGAAGAGCTGATTTGGAATGTTTCAGAAGTTTGCTGACGTAGGTGTTGGTCAGGCATGCACTTGCCTTTTCTTGAGGAAAGTTCAGACTTGTCTCGTTGCGAACGTCAGGTAGAAGAGCAATTTAGCTCAAACCAATCTTCATAATTTTTTTTAAGTGTCTCTCTCCACGTCATTTGAAGATCAATTTTAAGTAAAAATGTAAAACATACAAAAAATATTAGAAAATAAGAACAAATACATATTTTTGTATTTTTTTTGAAAAAACGATTTAAAATAATTATTAACATATTTAAATATATTTTTATATTAAAAAATTAGTAATCAATGGACGGTCATGTGCCACCCACCCCTGTCCACCTGGGCGGTGGATGTGGCAAAAACCAAACTGATGTGTCGGATGGTTGGTCCATCCACCCGATTGACAAGGATGGTCTAAGAAGTCACCAAAACTACATGTTAATACAAGACAACGTGAAATCAGGAGAGAAGAAACAATCTATAATGATATTACCACATGTTCATTTCCAATTATCAAAAGTGGTTGTACAAAGCCGTAATTTTTTTAAATAATATTCATTTTAAAAAAAATTCGAAAACTAATCACAAAAAAAAAAAATTCAAAACTACGCAGATCGCGGGTCGAACCCGCGATCCGCGCAACCACGGATCGCGGGTGCGACCCGCGATCCGTGGGCGCGAGTTCTTATAAATATGCGTTTCGTCCATTTTTTTTTAAATCCAATTATTTTTTCAATTCCTCGTACATTTCCACTTCTACTCTCCACAGTTTTAAAATTGTGCCCGGTAATATTAATTTTTCTGATCCGTGTGTCTTTCCTGGTGTTATTTGAGATAAATATTTTTTTTCATTCTTATATTTATAGTTATTAATAATTGGTAATAATATCAAATATTGAAATTATACTCTCTTTACAGTCTTCAAATTGTGCCGGGTGATATCAATTTTCTGATCCGTGTGTCTTTCCTGGTGTTATTTGAGGTAATTATTTTTTCATTCTTATATTTATAGTTATTAATAATTGGTAATAATATCAAATATTGAAATTATACTCTCTTTACAGTCTTCAAATTGTGCCTGGTGATATCAATTTTCTGATCCGTGTATCTTTCCTGGTGATATTTGAGGTAATTATTTTTTCATTCTTATATTTATAGTTATTAATAATTGTTAATAATATCAAATATTGAAATTCTACTCTCTTCACAGTCTTCAAATTGTGCCTGGTGATAACTTTTTTTCTGATCCGTGTGTCTTTCCTGGTGTTATTTTAGGTAATTATTTTTTTCATTCTTATATTTATAGTTATTAATAATTGTTAATAATATCAAATATTGAAATTCTACTCTCTTCATAGTCTTGAAATTGTGCCTAGTGATAACTTTTTTTCTGATCCGTGTGTCTTTCCTGGGGGTATTTGAGGTAATTATTTTTTTCATTCTTATATGTATAGTTATTAATAATTGGTAATAATATCAAATATTGAAATTCTACTCTTTTCACAGTCTTCAAATTGTGCCTGGTGATATCAATTTTTGTTATCCGTGTGTTTTTTCCTGGTAAAATTTGAGGTAATTTTTTATTCATTTTTAATTTCTATTTATGTCACATTATTAATAATTTGTAATAAAATCAAATCTTGATATAATTTGTAATATAAAACTGATTAAAGAATTTTTCATTGTAGTTAACAAAATGCTTGCGGTAAGTGTGTACTTTGGCGGTGAAATAGTTCAAAATGCAAGTTACGGTGTAGAGTACACGATAGGTCCAAGACTTACACTTTCAACGAGCGAAAATGTAACCTTAGAAGAACTTAAGAGTTGGATATATCAAGGTTTGAATGTCGAAGAATCTCAGTACTCGATGAATATTCAATATCGTTGTAACATTGCACCAACCGGTTACTTTTTTTTAATGTGATGTATGTATATGATGAGAATTCTTGGAGAATAGTCTATGAAACAGCTTATTCCAAAATGGGAATGATGGAGTTATATGTACAGTTGAATCCTGTGGAAATTGAGTGGAGGGTTGAGATGTTTACAGGTAACCAACCGGGTAGTAGTAGTGGTGCAGGTTTCATATCTCAACAATCATGTGATGCAAACACCATAGCAGAAACCAGTCGACCTGCGAATAGAACTTCTGATTTCGTGCCTATACCAACAGATGATGAAGAAGAAAATGATGACGAAGATTACAATCTAGATACAGAGAATGAATCATCAGGTGAGGACGACGAGGATGCTGATGAGATTGAGGAAGATGAAGATATTGGTCCGAACGTGAGTCAGTTAAGCCAATACAACCCATTTAGAGGGAGGGGTTCGGTTCACCCTGCTAAAAGCTTTCATGATTGTTCTAGTTGGGTTCCTGCAGATACATCATTTATAGAAAGCAGCGTAATAGTTGAAGGTCCGTTAGCTGAGAATCAAGCATTCTCATCAAAAGACGCTCTGAAGAACGCAATATCGAAATGGCACATTGACAATAATCGGGAGATCAAGGTGCAAGACAGCAGCAAAACCAAATATAGGGTGAGATGTAAAGATGAAAATTGTAGCTGGATGTTGTACGCTACACGGACCGGTTCGGGTGATGCATGGTCTATAAGAAAATGTCCGTATAAGCATATATGCAGGTCCACAGCTGCCCGATTTGATCATGCTCAGCTGACTGCAAAGATGATGGCTGATATCATCCGTGAAGATGTCGAAAATAATGTCTCGCTCCCGATTAAACAGGTGTTTGGTCTGGTAAGAAAAATATTTCCAGGTGTTAATCCAAAGTACAATAAATTATGGCGTGCCCGCGAGATTGCTATTGCATACATGTTTGGAAGTTGGTCGGGTTCATATGCTTTGTTGCCTCAATTGTTAAATGCTATTAAACAATCAAATCCTGGAAGTAAAGTTGTAGTTCATTCTGACCCTTTACCATGCGCTGGTGTCCGTCAGTTTAAATGTGCAGCATGGGCTTTTGGTCCTTGTATTCAGGCATTCAAATATCTGCGTCCTGTTATCAGCATAGACGCCTCATTTCTTAAAGGTAGATACGAATGAAGGTTACTTGTTGCTGTTGGGTATGACGCTGAGAATCAACTACTGCCTCTTGCATTTGGGCTCGTTGAGAAGGAAAACATATCCAATTGGGGATGGTTTATGAGATGGTTGCGACGAGAGGTGATTGGAGATAGGAAGATATGTGTCATATCTGATCGACATGCTGCAATTAAACACATTTTTAGGAATCCCGGTTACGGTTGGCACGAGGAAGGAAATGAAGCAGTTCACCGTTTATGCGCACAGCATCTTGCCGAAAACTTGCTCAAAAATTGTAAGAATCAATATGCAATTGACGCTTTCAAGGCAGCATGCAGACACAGTAATCCGTGGGATTTCAAAGCCAGTTTGGAACAAATTGAGTATTGGAGTAAAGATGCATTACAATACATAAAAGGGATAGGGAAAAAAGATGAAACAAATGAGAATGAACCGGAGGTTCCTAGTAAGTGGTCGTTGTGTCACGACGGAGGCCAAAGATGGGGAATAATGACAAGCAATGCTGCAGAGTGTCTGAACAATGTTTTCAAAGAAGCTCGTGGTTTACCCATTTGTGCAATTGTAGAGGCGACATACTATAAACTGTTGGAGTGGTTCAACAACAGAAGACAACATGCACGTGTGTTGGCACAAAGAGGACACATCTTTTCCGAGAGGGTTACACAAATATTGGAAAAATCTGCAGCAGTTGCATGTCAACATGAGGTGAAAATAACTGATTTCGATACAGGAGTATATGAGGTCATATCCAAACATGAAAGAGTGAGCAGAACTGGAGGTAGGAGGGATCGTAGTTACAAGGTGATTCTACGTGACGGCACCAGACCGAAGTGTAAGTGTCGGGGACTACAAAATACAGGTATCGCTTGCAGTCATGTTTTGGCAGTGTGTGCCGCACGTAACTACAATGCCAATGAATATACACATTCGTACTACAGTGTCAACTCTCTAGTGCACACATGGGAGTGTCACTTCGATGTGTACGGGAAGGAAGAGGATTGGCCTGAATATATGGGAGACAAAATAATACCTGATCGAACTCTCGTCAAGAAAGGAAGGAGAAGGTCAAAACGTTTACCGATGACGATGGATGTCATGGAAGGAAGGATAGGTCCGGGTCATTGTACAGGTTGTGGTTCTATTAATCACCCAAGCGATCGTTGCAATGTAAGGGAAGGTTGAATGTATAGTAATGTTTAATGTGTTGTAATGTTGAATGTATTGTAATGTTGAATGTGTTGTAATGTTGAATGTGTTGTAATGTTGAAGGTTGAATGTATTGTAATGTTGAATGTGTTGTAATGTTTATAATGTTTATAATGTCTTATTTATAAGTCAAACCATATCAATTAAGATTACAAAACAAAATCATAAGATCTTAAAGTACAACCGCGAGTACAACTGAATTACAATATGAACTACTGCGTGGGAGTGAAAATCTTTGTCTTCATCTTGCGTCGGCACCCTCGACCGACTAGAGTCGCAACATGCACTGATTCTTCTTCATCATCAGAGACGACGTATGGAACCAACTCAGATTGGGGTTGAGTCTGAACAGGTGAATGAGACTCAACAGGTCGAAAAGGTGACTGATTTTGAACAGGCAAATAAGGTGACTGAGTCTCGTAAACTATGGAAGGTACAGGATTTAATTCACAAGTGTACCCTTGGTCAGTGAATGGACTGAATATACCATCCAACAAATTCCCGAAGTCTGTTTGCGGCAACTGAGGGGTATCATAATTACTACCAGGTGTCTGATAAGTTGGATAATCTTCGGGAATCTGGGAAAGCCCAAACTGCGTGGGCTGCGATGGTCCAGCGCCAATGTCACCATATGTTTCAGAATATCCAAACTGGGTTGGCTGCGATGGTCCTGCGCCAATGTCACTATATGTTTCAGAATATCCAAACTGGGTTGGCTGCGATGGTCCTGCTCCAATGTCACCATATGTTTGAGAAGATCCAAACTGCGTTGGCTGCGATGGTCCTGCTCCAATGTCATCGTATGTATATGAACCTCTAAACTGCGATGAATCTGGGACAAAATCATCGTATGATGCATTGGATAACCTAAAACTATATGTTGTTTGGTCTGCAACTCTAGGTACAGGACAGTCATCACGAATCTCATTATTACCATCATCATCTTCAGGAATCGACTCCACATCTCCAGGTAATCCAGCATCGCACAGTACTCTTTCAAATTCGTGCACCTGATCGCAATCGACAGCATCGAGTTGGTGACTCTTCAGCAACATTTTACACAGTCCCTTAGTTCCACGTTTGTACAACTGCTTAATAACAAATTTAGCCCGTTGAATACCACGTAAGCCCTGCAATTGTAGTTTGAAAATTAGATAGTAAAACACAACAAACAATAATCGTCAAAGTCGTTCAAAATACATACCATACGTCGAATACGTGGTCCACCAGGAACGTAACCTAAGTCCTCAATAGAATCACGTGGGGGTGGCAACGGCCTTTCCAAACCGAACTCTATTTGGCCTCGTATGTAGACTGTGTACATACCATTATGCTGAAACCACTGACGATACCGTCGATTTTCTCTCGGATCATATGGTCGACCTTCGTGAACAATATGCGGTCTTTCCCACATTCGTATGTAAATTTCATGCTTCGCTGACCAATCATCTCTCTGTCGGGCCGCATGTACTATCTTATCAAGTCTTTTGAGTTCTGTCCACGGATGAGGTTCTGGCGGTGGCGTCGTCTGATAAAATCCAAATTGTCTCATAGATCTTTCTGGATAATGCCATGAAATCATCCAGAAATGAATCAAAGGCACTCTCGCAAGCCAATATGCAGCATCAGTAGTAAATACCCGGCCAGGAAGCGACATCATACTTTCATAATACGGCTGCCAGTTTACATGCTCATCCAACATACATTCAAATTCATTTCTGTAATGTGTAAGACAATTATGTGCGGCACTAACCTCATAAGTCTGTGGGTATTGCCACTTAATAGCAAATGGAGGTCGCGAGTCTAGGTCTTCTCCACCTAAACACTCAGCATGACCCACGTGTCTCGGCCGGGCTACGGGAAACCGAGTCCAAGACCAGTGTTGAAGAAGTAACAATGCACCACCAATGTTCCTTTTCCCAGTTTGACATGAAATAGACAAGTTGCGATATAAACATGAAAGCACGGCCACACCCCAATTGTATACTATCGGCTTGTCCAACACCTGCAAAAATCTCAAATACATAACTGGAACACCTGTCCCAGAGCTATCAGGGAAAACCATGGATCCAAACAAATCTAAAATGAAAGCCCGTGTATATTGTGCCACTTCTTCATCTGTGGGAAATTCTGGCAGATTCCCGTAATTTAGCCGCAACCATTGCAAACTGATGCTAAATCCGGACTCTTTGAACATTTGTGGCTCATCTCCTCCTACCGTTCTTTTACCTTTTTTCATAATCTCGGCGTTTATATCAATTCCAAAGCAATTTCTAATTAACTCACGACTATCTCGATCACTGTGCCCGATTATTGGAATATCATTGATAGGTAGACCCCACAAACAGCTAACATCCTGCAATGTTAATCCAACTTCCCCAACCGGTAAGTGGAAAGTGTGAGTCTCAGGACGCCAACGCTCTACAAGTGCAGTAATCAATCTATTGTCTGTCCTTGTATGTTTTATTTGGGCAAGTTGATATAATCCCAAATTTTTGAGTGCTTGACTAAAACAATCGTGGAAATGAATTACTGGACGATGTGCACGACATTCCAAAACAGCCTCCGGCTATAATATATTCAAATATATTGTGAAAAATAAATCAATTAAAAAATTGTAATTTAAATATTTACAAAATTAACACAATATACTTTTTTTGTACTTACATTTGTGCAAATATCATTGACTCTGAACATGCAATTTGGTATTCCGAGAAGTGGGGGAAATAGACTCTCTATCAACTGCATCATTATACTCACGTTCGTTTTGTACAGAGCGACTTCTACTTAAATGACTCATTTTGTCAAAACAACTGTTCATGAAAATAAAAACAGAATTACTTATAATAATTAAAAAATAATCTACTCGTACATTTCATGACAAATTGCATGTTATAGAAATAATGAAAGTTATAACAATTTAACACATAAATACAACTAATATTACAATTTTAATTTAACAGAAAATAATAAATAACTATTACAAATACTTATATTATATAATAAATTTCGTAAATGTACGTTATACAAATTTTAAATGTATATACAATTAATTTAATTATAAACAGATACATAAATACAACTAATATTTATAATTAAATATAATAGAAAATAACAAAACAATTCCAAATAATTTAAATTTAACAAAGAAATTAAATCTTAATTTAATATATTCTTAAGTAAAAAATTTGTGTAAAATTTACCTGAGTCCAAGATAAGCTGGGAAATAAGTGTTGTGTGAGCTCCGAATTGTAGAAAAACTAGAAGAGAAGTGTCGTGCGAACCCGAGAAGATAATAAAAACTAGTTGAGATTAACTGATTTTAACTCAAAATTTAATCTGAAAACTCAAACATTAACTGAAAACTCAAAAATTAACTGAATACTTAATCTGAAAACTCAAAAACTTAATAACTGAAATAAAAAAAAAGTTAAAAAAAAAACCCGACGGATCGCGCACGGATCGCGGATCGGATCCGCGATCCGTGGACACGGATCGCGGGTCCAATCCGCGATCCGTGAAACACGGATCGCGGGTCCAATCCGCGATCCGTGAAACACGGATCGCGGGTCGCACCCGCGATCCGTGGTTGCGCGGATCGCGGGTTCGACCCGCGATCTGCGTAGTTTTGAATTTTTTTTTTTTTTGTGATTAGTTTTCGAATTTTTTTTAAAATGAATATTATTTAAAAAAATTACGGGTACAAAGTTAGGGGTTTGTTAATGTATTGGAATTCGTTGTCGAGATGACAATTAACCAGGGTTGAAGTGGACTCATTGACATATTTGTAAAGTCTACGTTACCGGCTTCTCAGGCAAATGGAATATTTCTCTATTAGGACCAGCTAAAATAGCATGACTTGATCAACAACGACAAATGGCCAATCTCATACGTGAGGACCACTTGAACTGCAAAATCAAGGTTTATGAAACTTAACCGAAAAATGGTAAATACTTAGTTTGGTTCAAAATGGTTTTGTGAACCGCTAGTTAAACCGAAACGACTCCAGGATAACAGTCCAACCGGTAGTCTAACCGATTGAACTAAATTTACATGTCCTCTACCAAATATTTAAGTTCTTAAAGCCTTCATATAATATATAACTAAAATTAATGATGAAATTTACAAAAATACTGAAACATATTAGTTATTATATACTGATCATCGACCATCAACAAAAAGGAAAAAAAATGTTGTTTAAGGCTACATAATGTTAATTAATTTCATTTTATTGTCATAATCTACATTTTCACAAACCCAAAATGCTAATTATATTTGAAAATTTTAATGATCGAAACAAAATAATGTTTTTGGGTTGAATTGAAACAAAATTATTGTTTTTGGGGTAAATTGTTACTTTTTATAATTTAATGTGCAAACCTCTTTTGGTCACGGTTCAACAACCAGTGACCAAACCGACCGATTTTTTTGGTTTTTCTGGTCCAATCAGGTTCAATCTAGTTTAATGAGAATTTGATTATTTCAATGATCTGACCGATTAACTTGGTTTTCAGTCGAACCCGGTTCGATTGCAGGTTTGATTTTTAAAACTGAGACCGAAATAGGTACATCACAAATAAACAAAAATAACACTTCTCGGTTGGGGGGAGTGGGGGACTACAATGACTTCAGGCATGAATATTGGCTATAACTAAGTGTAAAATATAATACAATTAAATTCACAATCAATCAACTTATCCATACAAGTGCCACTTTCCAGCAAGGCAATTGTGCATACTATATTAAGGACTATGCTTATATCTATACCCCATGCCCATAAACAAATCCTCCTCCATTTAAAAAACACACTGGGAGCCATCTAATTTTACAAGACTCAGACTCTGCTAGAAGAAATATAGTATTATTGCACAAATAAATTGCTCCAAAAGTACACGAAAAAATAAAGAATATGAATGATAAACCTTACACTTAGGCTTGGATAATGATATAGGTAGAAGGATGAGTATCTGTCTAATTTCTGAGTCCAAACTTGAGGAAATTTCGTCCGACAGGTTTGCTAGATGTTGTACTGCTCCACAGTATATTCCAGTAACTCCCTACTTGGGCAAATAATTTCTTTGATTTTGGAACCATTTTTATAGAATTTGACGGTCGGGACGGCCACGATGCTTTCCATTGCAGACAATTCTGTGCTCTTGTTCACATCAACCTGTTGGAAGTGTAACATAAAATAATCATTGGAACAAACAGGAAGTTATAAGGACAAATTGAATTCTATCTGTTTCATGAATCATGATCACAATGATACCTGAAGAAAATTTAGATAAGGATATCTACTGCGAAGAAGGTTTACCAATGAAGAAATGCGTTCACAGTGCTCGTTTGCAGACATGAAGTGTACAACTGATAGCTCTGAAAGAAAATCATACATGTTGGTTAAAGAATTTTGTCATCAAAACAGAATGCCAAATCATATCATTATGTTCTGGACTTCTACATCATCCTTTAATACGAAAATATGTAAAGCGTAAAAGATAGTTCAGTAAACTAAGTTCCACCTATTACAAAAGATCTCAAATGGATCGACATTGATTCCACCAAATCCAATCCAACATGATCTTCAAAACTCACCAGGTAAAGATTTTACAGTCAATAACTGCTCCACATTCACAATTTTCTCGACCTCGCAACTGAAGGTCATGTTAGTAATATCTTCTCCTCGAGACATTCTAAACGCAACTCGGGCGTGGAACAGCGCTTCTGCGATGGAATTCTCATGGGGATATTTTCTCGTCAAAATCTCGTAGTCTTGAATGGAATCACACCACTTGTCAAGCTGATGCAATACATTAAAATGGAAGCAAAACAATACATACTATGAGATTAAAAAACGAGTACCGAAAATAGCTGGCTTGCAGTCAAACAAGTGAAGGATGTTTCATTGAACCTTGGCATAAGAACGAGCTCGTCGGAGAAGAGCCTTAGAATAGTTAGCTTGCAGTCTAAGAGCTTCGCTGCAGTCGTCTATCGATCTCTGCCACCGCTTGAGATTGAAATGGCAAGCTGCTCTATTACAGTAAAGCACAGGGCTCAATAGATCATTCTTTAGGGCCTCACTATAGACAATGCAGGCATCTTCATATCTCCCTGCATTAAATAGCTCATTTCCGTGGACTCGAGCACTTATGACAGACCTCACATTGAGCAAATTAGACGCTATTTCTTTGTTGTAAGGGTCTAGTTCTCCACCTTTCACTGCAGCCAATTCTGCACTCTCGAACCTGTTTGGAAACATTACCAATGTTAGAAACTGTAGAAATTTATAATCTCACATTGATCAAAGCAAGATGGATAAGAGCTGTGTTCAGTGTCCACCACTCCAACCTAACTATTTAGGTTTTCAAGAAATGATGAATCAACCAAATTTCATCTCCTATTATAATCTCCCTATCTTACATCAAATTTCACAACACGAAGTTATATATAATGCTAGAAGATTGAGTTCTATCTACTGTTTTCTGTCTAAATTTTTTGGCTCAATAATGTCGCTGACCAATCAAATTTCACAAGACAAATAGCATGACATGATTAGATAACAATAAACGAGATTGCAACTAAATAACTATCACCTTCCCTGTGCAATTTCAACTTGAGATTGCACAAAATATAGATAGGAATTGCCAAGCATGCCTAAAACTCTAGTCCGTGAGCACGAAGGTGCAGATGCTTCTAGCTTGAATGCGTCAATCAAAACAGAATCAGCCTTGTCAAGTCGGTAGAGACGAAGAAGGCATTCTGCTCTCAATGCTGTTAACTGCAAGTGCAACTGAATTAGACTCCAACTTAACAATCGAAAAACAAAACAAGCATTATATGATTTATATCATCCTTTTAAGGTTAAGTTTCATACCAAAGAGGAGGAATCAACACCAGCTGCTATTGCAGCATCACATTCCCGCAAAGCAAGCCTCCAATCTCCAACCTTTCTTGCACTTTGGTATCCTTCCCGATGTCTTTGTATAGTTTCCAGCCTCCTTAAATCCGTCGGCTCAGGCAGCTCTGTTTGGGAGAACAGATGTTTTTTAGCATTCTCAGTCTGTCCTAATCTGCACGGCATCAAATTGGAAGTTCAATTCCAAAAAATAGTGCCGATGGATTTAAAATCCAACAAACAAAAGCACATCATGCTACCGCAACGTTAATCTATTATCGGATATTAATTGAAGTATTAACTGTAAGTCGCCAATAACAAAGCACACATAGTAAAACAATAATACAAGCCCAATTCAATATTAAAGAAATAAGATCACTCAACTTAAATACAATGACACAAGCCTCCGGTGAGCTCCGGCACACGTCGGTTTGATCCGTAACACCTCCTCGCAATTCTTGATAGCATCATCAATCATCCCGACCACAGCTAAAGCTGCGGCTCTATTATTCCGAAGTTCCACATTACCCGGACTCAACTCAATTGCAAATCCAAACATCTCCGCCGCTTCCCCAAATCTCCCATTCCTGTAATGCTCGTTCCCCACCTCCATAACCTCCACCAAATCCAACCTCGAACTCGTCTCCACCCCTCTCCTAACCACACTCCCGTACCCGTACGAACCAGGATCTGATCGGCTACGCAGAACTCTATTACCAGACTCCTCCTTCCGAGCCATTCCGGTCTTAATCACGCCGGAGGGCACAATGTTCCCTACCGGCAAAACAAGCTTCTTCGACGGAACAATGGCCCCACTTCCAACACCAATGCTGCTACAGGAGAGCACTGAAGGACTTGAACCCGATCTCCGATGAAAAGGCTTCAAGATAGATTTCGGTGAACTCGACATTGTTGTGCTCGTTCCCGCCGATACAGCGAGCTCGCCGGACGAGCTCTGGTCGGCCCACGACACTGTTTTCTTCGCGGGAGAAGACGAGCCGCTCGTGTTGGCGCTCGACATTGGCGAGCCAATGTCGAGTGTTGTCTGAATTTGTTTCGCTTCCCGACCTCTCGAAATCGGCATTGGTATAATATTTTGTCGTAAAATCAAACCGGGAATGAAGCAGAAGAATAAAGAGAAGGAATCGATGTTTTGGTGTTGTCGGAGTTTTATTTACGACTTTTGCCTCCAATGCGGTAAGTTAACGTCCTTTTGAGTTGTAGCAAAGCGGTGGTGACCGGATTCACCCTGAGGTGGACTTAGTTTGATGCGCTCACCGCCGTTTACTTTTACTACGATCCCGCACTTTTACGATATTTGAAAGATGCGAAGTTACAATACTGCCCTAGATTCGGTACTTAAATTACTGTATTGCCGCACAAGTTTCCTGAACGGGAAAACACTTTGGGGTATTTTGATAAATAAGCTTGTGCTCCGCTGGCAAGAGATTCGTCGGATCTCGTGGGATTACAGCTGTGGCAATCGGCGAACTCGAAGCGGTGCTTGTAATCCGTACTCCGGTCTGTTGACCGTTCGTTCCCAGAATCAATCTTGGCCGTTGGTTCCTTGATTTGCGGGATTACGTCTGCCTAAATTTTTTGTTTGAGCACGGGGGGGGGGGGGTTAATGTGTTTAATGGTGGAGTTGTTGGGGCTGGGGGTTTATAAAGTGTGTTCTGAAATAACTTTTTGGATTTACGATTTGCATACCTGAAAGCAAACTGGGAATGATATCGACCCGGTGCGCACGCATGGTGTTCTCGTCGTATCACCAGTGGGGTTTCCAGATAAGACTTATTAACCTTCATTGCTAAGCTAATAGAATTTATCACAAAAAATAACGAATGAAAAAATAGCATTTGACCTTTATCTATCGATGTTATTTTTCCATTGCGAAAGTCAACGACTATTGTTGAGTTGGTTTGGGTCATGGCTCGTGTTGTGAGCGAGTGAGTTGGTTCGCAAGTATCGGCGAATGGAGTCCAAACCCCTTATTTTTCCTCTAGTTGAGCTCCCTATGAGCTTCAGTTTAACTCGGTTTGATTACACAAACAGGAGGCAATATAGTTTCTGTTTATTATTTTCTTTGTGTATACATGTAGCTATCCAATACAGAAGATTGTTGTAGTTTACTATTTCCTGCTTTTTCCGGGAAAATATACACGCCCAAAGTTGGATAAATAAGTGCTGAAGCACGCATACATGTTAAGGTAATACAAACAAGATCGATAGTTAAGAACACGTATTTGTTGTTATTTCCAACCAATGAACCAAGGGCATGTCCCAATGAAGCTAATCCACAGTCCACCGCCCATCCGGAGTAGAAACAACAAAGACTTTCTGACGAAGAATGTGATGGAACTTGAAGAAGAAGGAAGAGCCATTTCAATGAGTTTAAGGATTAGTTTGAGGGTGTTTCTTTCGTAAGAGCAGAAATAAGTCAATAACAGCGTCCGGGCTACCTCGGGCGCCTTGCACTCTCTCTCCGCCACGTCAACTTCTTTCTCTGCCACATCAGCTCACCCAACCCACCCAAAAACACTCTTACCTATGCCCGGACTACCTCCACCTACCCTACACTCTCTTTCCTCCACATCATTTCTTAATTAAACATTTTAATTTTCACACAACATTCAACAAATTACATTTTATATAATTCTAATAACATTACAATTCTATTTTAATTCAAAATATTATTAATAATTACTGCTAAATCACGAAATTATTATTAAATATTACGGAGCCACCTCAGTGGAAGCATGATTAAAGTGCACACATGATATTAGACCATACTATTAAACCACATCGACATGTCGTTCGGGGGTCTCGCTCCCCGGTGAGGTGGTGGGGGTGGCAATGGGGCAGCATCCCCCATTTAGATTTTGAAATTGTTGGTTCTGAAAATTTCTTAATTTTAATCACTTACAAAAAATTATTACCCCACATTTATAACAAATACCCAATCCATTAATAACAAAACATCCACTAAATAATTAAATTTTAAAAAAAAAATCGACGAATGGGGGGGACACGTGCCCAAATCGGGTGCTCCGGCACCCGATTGCGCACCCGCAGACGCCCAAGGCGCCTGCCCAACAGGCGCCCGGGGCACCCGCCCGACAGGCGCCCAGGTCGGGCGCGAGGGCGCGCCCGACCCATTAAGGATGGCCTAACGAGACAACGTGGCTATAAAAAAGCGATGATGATACGCAACTAGAACTGATTGGACCACAATCTTATTGTCCTCGAGTCCTTCGTTACGTGTGTACACAGCTTGGTCGGTAGGCATGTTTCTTCGTAGCTATATATACACCTACATGTGGGGCTGAGCGGGTTTCGGTTCCACCGGTCCAGTCTTTAGTTCAGACTTTGGGGCGGGTTCGAGTTTCGGTCCAGTCCAAAACTCATATTTTAATACCAAAAATCTGGTTTGGTCCGGTCCAAACTGATGCACAACCATACCTACACGCGGAACTCCAACGATGACCGGTGAGAAGAGTACGTATCACTTCACTTAATCTCTCCGAGTACAATTGGTCTGGGGAAGTGAAATAATCAAGCACAAATTCAAATTCTAACAATGTAGCTAATTACATTCTGATACGACGGTCGCATGTTATCAAAACATGTCCAACACCTGGTTTAGAAACGGAGTCAACCCAATCTAACGGCCTTCCTGTGCAGTTGTTCGAAGATTACGTTGGTGTTCTTATACAAACCATATCTCATGTTGTTAAACCTAACTTCACGTTTGTTTTTCCTTTTCCTCCATTGTTATTACTACAAATATTTATGCATTATTTAATAATTTGATGCATTAGGTTAATCATTTGCTACATAAGACTTGGCAGCTTATTTAACCAATACGTTATTTATGCCGAACGTTCTAGTGGAGTAAATTGGAACATGTCATGTTCGTTCAAAATTGTGTCAATATAAACGTTGTATTTACCTTTTTTGTTTAAAATAATTATTTACCATTTTTGTATAAAATAAAATAAGACTTTTTTCTTTTCTTTTCAGAAGGCAAAACAAAAAAAATAAATTTACACCATCTAAAATTTCCAAGTCAGGAGTCCATCCAAATTCCAGCCCACAAACTCCAGTCCACCAACCAAGCCCAAACCCGTCCAAGGGTTTAACCCTTCTAGGGTTTCGGAAGAATCCCGAATTCAGGGTTTATCCTCTTCTTCCCTTCCTTCCCCCATGGCGATGGCGCTCCGAACCCTAGCGTCGAAGCACCCCCTCTCCCTCACCCGCCTCTTCTCCACTCGCCCCCTCCTCACTCGTCCCCTCTCCCCTCTCCTCCGCTTCCGCCCCCTCCTCGCCACCGCCGTCGTGACCAAGGTCGCTTCTTTCCGGTGCTTCTCCACCAGCCGGACCGCGTCGTCCCTCAACGACCCGTCCCCGAACTGGAGCAATCGCCCCCCGAAGGAGACGATCTTGCTCGATGGGTGTGACTTCGAGCACTGGCTTGTCGTTGTTGAGCCGCCGGATCCGAGTCTCACCAGGGACGAGATCATTAAGAGTTATATCAAGACCTTGTCGCAGGTCATTGGAAGGTTTGTGGTTTTGGAAATTTCTGGAAAGTTGATGTTTTTTTTTGAGATATGATTAGTAGACGCTTTATTTGGTTGCGTTGTGGTTATTAGTGTGAGATGCGTAGTTTGATTTGGTCATTCTGTTTGTGTGTTTGATAGTGGACTAGATGAAGTATGCTTACTTTCTTTTGTGGTACCGAAGCCTATATATTATAGATTTTCCTGTTGTGTGTTTGAAGTCGTTGATGGTTTTTGGAGCGAGTCCGGTAGCAAGCAGGACTTGATTGTTTGTCAATCGTTTAAAATAAATAGACGGATTTTACTTTAAGCTGAGTAATATTTTGTTTTGCAAGTTGCTATCATTCCAAGAGCTAGCCGGAATTGATTGTTGGTGAAATCTTAACCCAAATGAAAAGGCATGTCTTTACTTTGCAAGTGATACCTAGTCATAAAAGGAGGCATACAGTTTACTTATGGTTCTTGTTCAACTTCTTTTTCCAGTTGCCCATATTTGTTACCTAGCACTGTTCATGTGTTATTGACCTCATTGAGATCTTATTCAAATAAGGATCGTATATATACTACATAGGTTATTCCCTTTTTTGACGATTTTCTGTTTGGTTTTCAGCGAGGAAGAAGCAAGATTTAAGATCTATTCAGTCTCAACAAAACACTACTTCGCTTTTGGGGCTCTTGTTTCTGAGGAATTATCTTACAAGCTTAAGGGTATGTCTAGTTTATTTTTCTTATAATTAGTATTTCTGTTTGTTCTCCTAATAGAAATTTGTTTAAATCCTCCACTTGTGCGACAGAAATTCCTGGTGTACGTTGGGTACTTCCTGATTCCTACTTGGATGTGAAGAATAAAGACTATGGAGGTAATTAAGCCCAAAGTGTTGGTGTATTCTTTGAACTACCTTACATTTGGTACTTTGAAATAATTTTCTTATTTTTGTGTATCCATAGTCATGCATTACCTGCATTACATATGTTGCTTTTAATTTTATTTGTTAGCCTGTTGTTTTTTCATTTGTTCTTTTTATCATAGTGGTGTCAAAATTTGCGCTGCACGCGACATTGGTATGAGTTTGTGTCACTGAGGTTCCAGAATTATGTTTTCTCTATGTCTATATTGTATGGTACTGCTGAAATTTATATCTACAATTTGTCGTTGCTTATTTTAAGATATTTTTTGATGAGTTGTTTTTAAAATTTTGAACAATTTGGCAATGCAGTTAGTCATAAATGGTAAATATGATAAAAGAGAGCATCGACTTATCATTGGCAAGCATGTGTTCTTTTTATTTGCATATATTGTCTGACGTATGAAATTATCTGGCCACGTGTATGCCTATTTTTTATTTGAAGCTTATGAAATTATATGGTCATGAATGAACTTATTCTATGTGAAATTTATATGTTTGTTTATTTGGTCAGCTTCTTTCCGAGGATCATGTTTGTAGCTAACTGATTTCATGCAATTGATTTATAGGGGAACCTTTCATCAATGGAGAGGCTGTGCCTTATGATCCCAAATATCATGAGGAATGGGTTCGTAACAATGCTCGAGCAAATGAGAGGAACAGGCGTAATGATAGACCTCGGAACTCTGATAGGTCAAGAAATTTTGAGAGGCGGAGAGAGAACATGCAGAACTTTCAGAATAGACCGCCAATGCCCCCAATGCCTAATCAGGAAATGGGTGCACAAGGTGGGCAGAATCCCATGCCACCCCCTGGGCAGCCTTCTATGCCTAACACCACCATGCCACCTAGAGAAGGACCAAACATGGCCGGGCCTAACTTTGGAGGCTATCAGAATCAAGCACCTAACTACCAAGGTAACATAACCGGCGGTGGTCCACCTGGCAATAGTGGTTACCAGGGCCCTCCGAATGCATACCAAGGTCCAGGTGGTTACCAGGCTCCTCCGAATTCGTATCAGAGAGGCCCTGGTGGCTATCAGGGGCCTCCTAATGCTTATCAGGGAGGACCAGGTGTTTACCCAGGACCTCAGGGTTCAGCACAAGGAGGTCCCCCAGGCTATCAGGGAGCACCAAACTCCCCTCATGGTGGTCCAGTTGGTAATCAAGGTGCACCAAACTTTCCTCAGGGTTCACCACAAGGAGGTCCCCCAGGCTATCAGGGAGCACCAAACTCCCCTCATGGTGGTCCAGTTGGTAATCAAGGTGCACCAAACTTTCCTCAGGGTGGTCCGCCAGGTTACCAAGGGCAGGGAGGCCCTGGTGCTTACCAAGGTGCTGGAAGTTCTCATCAAGGGGGTGGTGCGCCAAATCCAGGCGGTAATGGCTTCCAAGGTGGTGGCAGTCCTTTCCAACCAAGAGACATGCCTGGCAGAGACCAGTAGTTCCTAGAGTCTGAAGATGGGAAGGATGAAGCAAGCAATAACAAATCCTGAGGTGTGGTGCATCCGTCAAGTTCATTCTCCGAGGGTGTGTATTGACAAACCAGCATATCCAAGTTCTCATGGTGGTAGCCATGAGCTCATATTTTTTAGTTAATGTTAATCTACCTAGAGCTGTGTTGTACCTATTGTCCTGTCTTTTACGCTTTCAAGAGACTGATTGTGAACAATTTCATGTTTGAAACCTTTAATACTACTTATCAAATGTACCGTGCTTATTCCGGCCACTTTCTTGGGGTTGCAAATCTTCCTTTATATTACCTCCATGTCTGAGTTGAAGCATTCCTTCGATGCCGGGTTTGAATTGGACTTCTAGATGTTATTCCAGTTAATTTGAATGGATCCCTACGGGACATTAGGTGGTGCCGTCATTTTTACGAAATTCATTTCAGATGTGTATCCTGCATGAAATTCAGAATATTACTCCGTAATTTTCAGTCGGGTAGAGGACGGAAGAAAAACAGTAGTTTTTGTCATGCTGGAAGTTACATGCATCTGATACTTCTTCACGCTGTTAAGGCCATAATCCTATTAAGAAAAAAATTAGTGCTAGCTACGCACCGTACTTTCTGTTTATTGTGTTTCTACTAGATCCGTTCCTTGAGGAGTTAATGCTAGCAGTTCGGAGATGAAGAATAAGATGCTAACAGAATGACTAACTCAGGACCAGAGCAGTAGAGCACAATAGACAGGTCTCGCTTAAGCATTCTGATGAGAGTGGAAATAATTAACTTTTAGTTGGGACTCAGAAGAATGTTTGAATCAGGAACAAAAGAGGACAACTATGCAGTTTGTAAAACTAGAATAGAACGAAATGTTCTCCCAGGCACTTGGTTAAGGTGTGAAACAGAAATTAATTCACATGTAACCGTGCAGTCAAAAGAACGAATTTTGTCAGTCACCTCTCTTGCATTATTCCATGCAAAAAATGCAATTCCAAATGTAGTCATAAATTTGTTTGAACATCATTTGTATTAGATGCAGCTTTTCTACTCTTTGCTGCTCGAATCTGCTCAGCAAACGATATTCTTTTCCTCATATTTTCCTTCCTAATAAACTCCAAATCCCACTGTTCAACATCGCATTCTGACTCACGGACAGGGGCAGCAACAGTTGGCGGAGCATCAAGTGCTGAAACCGCTCCATTTAACTACAAATAAAAATAAGTCAGATCTCGAAGCCAAATAGAATTAACTCTGAAAACAAGTGCAGTTGTTTCGTTGCCATTTTATTTTGACTTCGTTGTGTTTGCAGGTTATTCAACTGGGAAAAGAATTCGCTCTACTAATGGTGATAGATAGATAGATACTACTCAAGGATTTTAAACTCAGCAAGCCGGCGAAAGGAAGACAGTATTTACCTTGGTAAATTTATCTTTGATTTTTAACCGACTGAAGGCAGACGCTACTTTCTGATCATCCTGTTCTTTTAAGGTAATCTTTGATACCCTCGATCGACCTTTTTGTTCCTTATCTTTTCTTGCTTGGGCAATCCGAGCAGTCTTAGCTTCCTTTGTCTTGGCTGCTCTTGTTGCTTTTAGTTTTGCAAGTTCCTTTGCCCTTGCTTTTTCCTCTTTTCGCTGGAGATCTTCAAGTTTCATTTCAGCTTTGATCTTCTCATAGCTGTCCCATTCCAATTCATCTTGCCCGCGAAAGCCCAGTTTGGCCGCGTTCACTATACAAGTTGCCCACGCCAGATAACATATATCTTGCAAACGTTTTCTTTCTAAACGTTCCTTCCATACTCTCTTTAATGCCGTGCCAATCTTAGCTTTGCTTTCTTCACTGAAATCGACCAACATTCGATATTTTCAAATGAAATTCTCCTCAGGGCATTTTTAACAAATAAGGAATTAATTTTCTAACTGCCATCATTTTTTTTGTGGTGATTGAAGTCAATCATATTCATACCTATGAACACGAGGGAACACAGACATTTTTTTCTTAACCTGAAAAAAGAAGAAAAAGTTAAAAACTTAACATTTCCCTTTCAATAGAAGAATGGTTCCAGAACAATCTGAACAATTAGTAAGCCCTAAAAAATATTCTTGAGGTAATTTCAAAATAGATTCTTACATGACATCACCTTGGGATTTCTCAAGGCTTCTAACGTGCTTTGCTTGATGAGCTCACGAGTCTCTGTATTAAAACATGATTATAGATGTAAAACTTATAATGATAGGTTGAAGTTCATCAATATTAAAGGGAAAAACAACATAATGCTGACCTGCTTTGTGCTTCTTCCCTTTGTTCCATGGTATCTTTCCTTTATTTGCGAGTCCAATTTTTCTTCTTCTTTGCATTTCGACATATTCCCTGTAGTCTGTTTTTTCTTGTGGATTTGAATCAAGGTTGCCCAACATATTCTCTTTCTCACAGAAAATGGAATCTTCCCCGTTGATTGCCAGCTGAAGGGACATCTCCAAGTGCTTATTACTGTGTAAGGATAATGCTAGTGTTGTTGGTTGTGATGTGTTCTTCAGGAAGAATGCCGGAAAATTCGCTAACATTGGAGCTCGGCAAATTTGTACAATGTTCATGGTTTTGCCGATGGTAGGAATGTGAATATGATCAAGAAGCACCACCAAGCGGTCTAGTCTGTGAACTGTAAGACATTATAAATCCAGTTACTAATACTGAGTTGTATGGCATCACAATCCAAGCGAATAGCAGCCTAATATAAGACATGCCACCTTTGTAAGTACCAAAGTTATCTGCAATTTGTTGAAATAATTGCATTCTCACTTGGGAAATTTTTGTGCTGATCTTGCTATTTCTACAAATCATGTAAGTTGGTTTCATTAACTCTTGTTGGCAATTCCACCTTCCAATGCCACCCACTAGGCGTGCAATGACAGACAAACACAAGAACAAAACAAACAAAAGAGCACTTATGTGGCATTGTGACCCGAAGAAAATGCCTTTGCCTTCATCACAAGACACCCAACAATTGACAGAATCACAGAATCCACTATATAAAGTATTACAAGATCATCTTTCAACATTTCTATGATTCTATCTCTTTCTCTTTTCACAAACCTGTACAAGTTTTTCCTTCCAAAGGAGATGATTACTCCCTTATGCCCTTAACAAAATTCATGCCTAAACATCTAGAATAACCTCCTATTTGTAGAGGTACACAATCGTAGGGAGAATGCTAAAAAAACATGACCTCGCCATCTCTATAATCTTTGATTGTGTAGAATCGGTCAACAGTTCTTTGGTTCAGTTGAACAACTACCTTTCATTTTGGATATCTATTGCACCCTTCCTCTTCAGCGTTTTACTTGTAACTCGTAGATAACACTACTCAACAACTTACCGCCCACCCAAATGGATTCTCAAAGTAATTCGATACACAAAATCCAGCAAAATTGTCAGTTGTGGAATGCATGAAGACTGAAACAAAACCAGTAGACCGCAAATTGACACTTCGAAAATCAGGTTGCCAACTCTGATTTCAATTTTCACAAACAGCTTGAGACCACAAATCCCAAAACCAAAACCAATGTGACAACATCCACCTAACTTGGTAGCATTCACAAATAGACTTAAATAAGCTACGCAAATATAAATGGCCAAACTGAAGGTTGTTTATCCAACTCCAACCAAATACAACATATATTTAACACAAACAAAAAGAATGATATCTTTCTGTTGACCCAAGACCTAAACAGCACAGCACACCATTCCACAACATAACATCACACAACACAAATAAAAACCCAAACAAAACAACACATGCAAGGTTGTTTTTTTTTACCACAATATGAAAAATGCAAACTGAAATCGCAACTGAAGGGCATGGAAAGGAAAGGGACACACCTTGGGTGGAACAGGACTTCTTTGGGCCACTGGAGTGCCATCCACTTATAGTTATTTATACGCCAGAAAATAGATAGAATATAATATGGATTTTTGGTAAAATGTTCCTCTGGTATCGTTTAGCTTAAGATGTAGAGATTAGGATTGGACTCTAGAATCTAGTTTGGGAATTGGGAGTCTTCCATTGTGGGGACACAAGAAATCTTGTGGTTTTGTTTGCGATCAGAGGTGTGGCCACGTGTATGACAAGATTAATGAGAGACGATGATGTGTAGTGTGTTAATACTTAATCAGCCACGCTCAAGTAATTTCAATTAATTGGATTTGAAGTTTACCTTTTCATTTTCTGGGCAAAAGCCGGAAAAACCTACTCATCGCAGTTTTAAGAATTTTTCATAGAAATTGTTAGACATAAAAATTGAACTTGTGATATTTATAATAATAGAGAAGAATGCAGGTTGGGATAGTTCTGATTTGTTGTTAGCAAAAGGGTTCAGAATTATCATGTAAATATTTCAAATTAAGTACTTAATGTGCGTTAACTAAAGTTTTTCACGCATAATTTTAGCAAAATCATATTTTATTATATTGTTAAAAAAATATTCTGCTGATAAGCGGTTTAATTATCTGAATTGCTAAACATCGTCCCAAAATTACTTAAATCGACCCTTGAAATTACCATTTTGCCCTTCTCTCATTTCTACTGCTATAACGCGACATTTTACCCTCATATCACACATCTCTCTTCATATTCCTCTTATAATCATAAAAAATAATGTTTTGGAGGTCAGTAATGAACTAACGGACGCCCCAGTGTACTCGAATCTGGTAAAACATCTAACATCTTTTTAATAAAAAAATAATAAAAAATTACGGGCGTCTGACGGAGCCGCCCCCACGTAGGAGGGGGCGTCTGGCTAAGACGCCTTCCCCATGGGGGCGGCGTTTTACCCAGACGCCTTACCCATCGGGGAGGCGTTTTACCCAGACGCTCCGCCCATGGGACAGGCGTCTGTGTAAGACGCCTCCTCCATGGGGAAGGCGTCTTAGCCAGACGCCCCCTCCTACGTGGGGGCGGCTCCGTCAGACGCCCGTAATTTTTTATTATTTTTTATTATTTTTTTAAAAAGATAAATGATTATAAATTTAGATAATTGTTAAATTAATTAATAAGTTAATAATTACTATATTCGGATGACCGATACCTCTTCGGTACACCGAAAATTCAAAAATTTCCAGATCCAACTATATTCGAACGACCTGTCGAGGGGGTATTTGTAAGTCATGATGTTTTACCACCGGGGGATTTGGAACTTAAAAAATGTTGGATCTGGAATTTTTTTGAATCTTTATCACTTGCAAAAAAACTCATTGTAATCCGACCGGTTACCACCGAAAACTTGCAAAGAAACGTCAAATAATTTGAGATAACACACCGTATAATTTTAATTTGAAAAAAAAAATTAAAAAAAATGGGACGTCTGGCTAAGACGCCTGTACCATCGTGGAGGCGTCTGGCTAAGACGCCTCCACCATGGTCGAGGCGTCTTACCCAGACGCCTAGACAATGGTATAGGCGTCTGGCTAAGACGCCTGCACCATCGTGGAGGCGTCTGGATAAGACGCCTCAACGATGGTGGAGGCGTCTTAGCCAGACGCCTCCACGATGGTACAGGCGTCTTAGCCAGACGCTCGTGTCGGAAAAAAAAATCCGCCTCCGTTACTTCGCCTGGTCTAGGTGTTTCGCCAGACATTTTCGTGGTGTTGGTACTAGGAATGTTAGTAAAACTGAGTCAATAACCTTGTTTAAAGACACGGGACGATATGGGTATTAAATATATTGTTAAGGGCAATTTGGTAATTTCAAGGGGCGATTTAAGTAGTTTTGGGGCGACGTTTAGTAGTTCCCTTAATTATGTTGCTTGAATACTTTTTATTGATATTTTCACTAAAAAATATTGCACCAACAAAACAATAAACAATAATCCAATTCAATAACCATAGGAATAGTGTTCTACACTTCATTAAAAAAAATCCACAAAATATGCAAAACAAACAATCTAAACTAACATGGGAAAAGCAAAAGAGATGAAGATCAAAGATGCAAAAAAACAGGAGAAGGAAAATGCAATCATAAACTCCCATAATATTTGGTTGATATTTTTGTGTGGTAATTTTTGTAAACGAATAGGATAAAGTACTAAAAACCATTTTAAGAATAAAAAACTTGAAAAAATCTACCCCAATTTTATATCATGGAAGAAAGAGAAACAACAACAAATTTAATCCTAAAATAGTAAGGGTACAATACAAATAAACTAAAAAAAAACACAATCCGGACACATGAATTACAATCTTCAAGCAAGAAAGAAATATACATAAAAATAAGGTATTTATCGGATTTTAAAAAAACTAGAGAATTGAAGTATTGTTTGACAATAAGTTCTAAAACAAATCTTATTTTTTTGAAGTTTGGAACAAAATATTGTAGCCAAAAGTATCGTTAAGAGTACTGAAACGAGATGAGTAATAAGAGAACAACTAAAGAAAAGAAAATCGTAACATAAATACAAATATGTGAAACATTGGTGCGCAAGAGAAACGTAACTATAGATATTTTACCATTAGACTTGCTTTAATGTTATTCTATAAAAAAAACTTGGTTTAATGTTAGTTAATAGTGTCCATTAATCTCGATGATGTTTGAATAATTATATTTTTTTAAATAATACCATAATCATAAAACTTGGTACAGACGACAGTGCCGCATAAGCATGCCCTCTCCATCCCCCAGTGGGCCCTACGAGGGTTAAACCTCTTAACCTCACTACTAAAAAATTTATGATTTGTCTTTGTTATTTTCAGTTCAGTGCCTCTTTCTTTTCTTTTCTTTTCTTTGCTTTCTTTCTTCTCTCTCTTTCCTTCCTCGTCTCCTCTCCTCTTATCCATCGATCGCTTCTTCCCTTGCCGTCAAGCCTTGGTTCTCCATCAGGTACTCCTCCTTTCCCGATTCTCCTGTTCAAGTAACACTGTTTTCTAGGTTTCGACTTCGTCTCGCTTTCGGCTTTGGTGTTGTCTTGCCTTTGTTTCGTCACGGGTTTGGTGGAGTTTGGAGAATAAATTTGAGTTTTTTTAATAAGATACCGTTGTAGGTTTCCGATCGAGCATAGGTGTTCGCCGTTTTATGGTTTTTCCTCAATGTTATAAAGAAAAAGTTCGTTTTTTTTGTTTTCTTAAAGTTTGGTTTGTTTTTTATTTCCTTTTTTTTGCTGAGAAGATTTGGAGATTTTAGTCATGTGCGTTTCTGTAAGCAGGAAACGTGGTTTATTTGTTCCCGATGGTTACGGAAAGGTGATACGATGTTTTGATTTATTTTTTTCTGGTTTAATTTGCAGGGTAAGGTGTGTTCTGGACAAGGAAGTTGCTAGTTTGGGTGTATCATGAAAAAAGTAGATGAGAATGTGGTGAACCCCTTTGAGGAAGGGATGACCGTGTTCGGCATGCATTTGCCGTCCAAGGGATTGTCTTGGGGTGAAAACTTGTGCCAGAAACTGGAAAGTGTTAATCTCAATAACATTATTGGACAGGTTTGTGTTGGTTTTCTTCCCTTTGGTTGTAGCAATTAGGTGTTGTTTCTTAATTATTGCCTTTTTCTTCGTAGAATTGTTTTTATGGCATTTTGATATATATATATATATATATATATATATATATATATATATATATATATATATATATATATATATATATATATATATATAATAGCATATTATAGATGCCTCTTGTGATCAAGTTCGATTGTTTGAATTTTGATCATTTGGGATGTACTAATTGAGCACGTTTGATGTTTTGATTTCATGCTTTTATTGTCAAGATTGATTGTTGTAATTTAAATGAAATACATATCTGTTGGTTAATGAGAATCTGTAGTTTGTTCATGTTTAAGTGATTTTATATGGCGTTAATGTGAAAATAGTATATTGTTGTGAAAACTGCGATTCCATTTGTTTCTTACATTATTAATGGCAACATCTATATTGGTTTCTTTCTTCACATAATTGTTTGATTTTATACTTACATTCCGGTAGACATTTTCATTGTCAGAATCCATCAAAAGTTATTGATGTGTTTGGAGATCATGTCAGAAAGATTTGTGAAGCAGTGGCTGAAGAATGGCTAAACCCCTTTTCCGATGACGTTGAAGATGTAGATTCCAATTCATCTTCAGAATATGGGGATAGAGTTTGTTGCAAGAAGTATGACGACCATAATGAAGGTGGTAATTCTACATTCACGGACAAGGCTAGCATTCATTCATCGCTCCACACGTGTCAATGTGCGAACCATGAACAAAAATCTGTTCCAAAATCGACAAATTCAATTTCAACTCCACTGCAGCAGAGTAAGCACATATTTCCCAATTTAACAAGTGCTGGTGACAATATCTCCAATTGGAACGATGTTGGATCTTGCACAATTAGTTGCTGATACTCAAAATCTTTTTGAACCGAATGCAGTCAAAGTCAATGAATCTGGAAAAGTATCTGTTCCTCTTGCAACATCTGCAAAATCACATGGTATTGATAAGCTTGTCTATGTCATGGTTTTGATACTTTTTTGGTGGTGCCATTTGTTTTTATCTTCCATTTTTTCAACAGGAAATGAAGTTCATAGGAGTAAAACTGTGGGATCTGCATGTGATAGTAATGGTGCAAGGCCACAATATAAGCAGGATGCTTTGGAGCCTTGTCAATCTGTGGTAGATATGGGTAACCATCTGATGATTCTTAACCCTATTTCTTAGTTTCTCATTGATTTTCCTTTTTCAAATGCCTCAACTGTGACTCTGGTTCGATTTATCATTTGTAGCTTTGTGTAAGACAAAATGTGTCGATCCTAGTATCATTATTGCATTTGGATGGGAATTATAACATTGTTAGAGGCATTAAAATTTTAAATATAAACATTACATTGTTTCGCAATTTTTTTGAACATGGATGAAATGTTTTTTAATGTTTACTTTTATCTTCTAATCACATTCTTTTTCATGTCCACTATCTGAAGTTGTCGCTCCCTAGTCTCTACTTGTAGGAGATTTTGTTGTTTCTGAATCCTTATGTTGTGCCTGTTTCTTTTGAAGATGCATGTTATCCAATGTGTGAATTTGCTAGGAATTGGGATTTATCAGGCCAATATAGGTTTTTGCAGACCAAGTATTATTGTTGAGTTTCATTTCCCTTTGAAGTTATCCTTAAACCAAATTATTAGCCACTTGTGGTCCTGGTGGCTGCTTTATTATAAATTTTCTGGTGTCGATCCAAGATACTATTAAGTGTCAGTTCAGTTGACCTTTTTAATTTCACAATATTGGAATCGGAAGCATGTTGCTTAGCGCCATCCACGAGTTGTAATGCAGGACAACCAAACATTTCAAAGCTGGAATACTTAAATTATCCTTGCTCTGTTTGAAGCTTGTGATATAAAATGCCCCTTTCTTATCGTATTTTATAGATATTGTATTTTGGTAGTTAATTTGTTTATTTTTTTTGCTTCAATCTGCTCCAGAGGGTTCAGTTATTGGCTTTGACACAATTACTATGGATGATGTGATTGATATGAATACAAGTGCAGCGGAAGAATTTGAACATGTAGGACTTGACCGTTGGGATGATAACGTTTGTAAAGAACTTGCCTTAATCAAGAACCAAGCCAGCAAGAAAATTTCTTACAAGGTTAATATATATCTTCCCTTTTAAATTCAACTTTATTTTGATATGGATTGGAAACATTTACATATTCAGAAGTGCTATGTTGGCATCACTTCAGTCTTCAGACCATTTGAAGGCTGGTTCCGAAGCAACATCTTAAATAAGTCAAGAGTCCCTAAATGCTTGAAATTTTGTATGTCATTACAGATCAACACACCACATACCATATGCACTGAAATGAGGTTGCTAGTTGCTACTCATTTGTTAGGTCAATATAAAACCATATGCTCTGGTAAAACCAAGAAAGTTTTTCTTTTGTGTTTTGGTCAAGCAAAACAAGGGCTGCATAGTTTGCACCTCAAATTCTATCCAAATGGATCTTTTATGTTCAAACATGCAACGCCAGACAATCTTAATTGAAGTACAATGACTGACAGAAATTTTGACTTTGATCCTAATGAAGGAATATTGCTATTTATTATACTTTGTGTTCAAACATGTAATACCTAACGATCTTGATCTAACTACTATTGACCATGACATGAGAATCGACTTTGATATTTCTGACAGAAAAAACTAAGAAGAGCCATTACATCAAAGTTCCATACTGCAAAAGAGAAAGAACACCAACCTTCTACCAAGGAATTGGTCTCCAGCTCTTCAAGAGGCCATGCATATGATTCCGATTGGGAGCTTGTTTAGCTTGTTGAGGCAACTTTGGTGTTTGTCGGAGAGCGAGACTTGAAGCACTGAGGCATTTTTGCTGTGGATTTAGCTAACTGTGAGAGTGATATGGATATCATACTATACCAGTCCATGGTCTAGTATTCATATTAGAATAAAAATGTTGATCTGGACTCTGAAGTTTAGCTATAGGTTATTGCCTTTACAGGCAAGTGAGAGTTAATTCTGAAGGCATATTGGTGTTTTTATTTCAATCAGCTGTATAATGTTGTTGCCATTAATAAAGACAAAGATATCACTTGAATGAGAAGTATATTAGGTCTATATTGCCTATCCTATGAGTTTGTGATGTATTGTAATCAGCTGTAATGCTGTATAGTGTTGCTGTTATTAATAAAGTGAAAGATATCACTTAAATGAAAAGTATATTAGGTCTATATCGCCTGTCCTATGAGTTTGTGCTGTATGTCTAATTGGCTATACCATGTAAGCTATTTTACAATAATATTTGTAAACACCTGAATTTCTAGGAAAGACCGAAAAAGAACTGATTATGCTTCATAAAATTTGGAAAAAAACATTAAAAAGTAATATTCTCTAATTATCTAAATACAAATTATTGTTGCATCTGTTTAACAGAGCAAAATACACGAGCATGATTCCATAAAATCACTCTTAATTATCTAATGCATATCACTAAATTCTCAATAGAAAAACAAAAACATAAAAAGCGAGCTTGATGACATATCCGTACAGAATGATCGGCCGAATTCTGTCATGTTCTCAACTAAATTAGCACGCTATAGTTACATCAAGCAACTTTTCAACAAATGGTTTATCCATATTCGATCCCAACCATTCAATTGTGCACCTGACGACTTACCTCACTATATCACTTTAATTAATAACAAAACATAAAATCTATCGCACAAATAGTCTTAAAAAGCTATCACACTTTTATCAAAAACATATATTATCTATCCATTAATCGTCCCAAATCGGGGTAGGATTGTTGCTCTAAGAAAAATAGTCGTTTTTGTCAACTATCGAAAAACTTAAGTCGTTTTTGTCTTTGTAAGAAATTGTCAGAGGCAAGAGGAAGCGTGGTCGTCGTATGATAACCACAGTCGAACAAACACCATTGTGCTTTCCACGGGCGGCGCTACGTACATCCGAAGGTTGGTGAAACATGGATTCTAAATTGATACTGATTTGTAAATATGTTTTTGATTGCGACATTTTTATTCGTATTTTTTTTTTGGGTTCCGACTTCCTGAATTTTGACCTTTTTAGATTTCTACCCACCTGAATTTTTTTTCTTACTAATAATTAAATGTGTAAATACCTTTCTAATTCTTTTATAATATCCATATGAATTTCGACCTTATGACCTAAAGTTTTGACATTGGCCGCACTACCTATATCGATCATTTTCTCTTGAAATGCTTCTATTAGTTAAATCAATGTGGAATTCAACAGTAGTACGTGGCCTTCAAATATGGAGGTCATACAATTGACCATGGGACAGAAGATTGTGAAATCAAATGAGTTTCCAGTGATGTCATTTCCTTACTACAAGGAAAAAGAATATTGTACATGTCAACTTAAATAAAACATCAGGCAGAAAATATGTTTTAATTCACTATGTTTATCTTATTAAAACTGTATTGAGTATCGTGTTTTTTTTTATCATTAATACTGAAGAAAAACCCAACTCTAATGTATCGCTTGAAACGAGAGGAACAATTAAAAAGATAAAGTTGTTGAATAACAAAATATACTTTTTTGATACAAAAGGTTTATCCCTTTGATTATTCTTCTATTTTTACTCTCATTCCAAGTGATAGCTAGGTTATCCAGAATAATGCCATTGAGTTGGGTGCACACTTATGCAACTCATAAAGACATAAACAAAGCTCAAAAACCAACCATGGATCTGGTTAACCATCACAATGGTGTCATTAGACAATGATTCCAAAGCAAAAGCAAACTATATAAGACGTTGTCCACTTCTTATCACGTATATATATATATATATATATATATATATATATATATATATATATATATTACCATTTCAAAAATGAAGAATAGTATGTACATACACAGTCGACGTAAGTTGGTGAAATATTACTTCACAACTATTTTGGAGATGATGACCTCATATAATATCTTAAACCCACAGGAACACTTCTTGCTGCAGGATGGTGAACGCGTAATTGATTAAAAGGCAAGTCTGTTGCTAGATTGAACATATCAATTATAGAATGATGTCAGATGATTTGAATGGTTCAGATTTAAGAGGAGACGGTTTCTTCGGGTATGTTTGCATCTTTTGCTCTCCATTCTGGAATATTTATTTTAATACCCTTAAATTGATTATCTGGAAGACTGCAATAGATAGCCCCTAGCTAGTTTAATTGATATCACTAAATTTTCCCTTATGTTGTTATTCTTGGTGGATATATTAGTATATATCCTTCTCGGTCCCATTAGATGTAGTTCACTAGTTATGGAAAATTCAGCCTTGTTTCATCTTTCTGCTCGTCTTACATGTTAGCACTACTGTAATTCTATTTTGTATAAATAGTTCAAGTTCAACATGAAGCTTAGATGTGCTAAACGCCCTATGTACAAATGGAAAGTCAAGTTCAAAAAAAAATTATAACGATCGAGAAAGCATAAATTCAGCAGAATAATATCAACTTAGATAGTACGAGTGACATTTTCAAATTAGAAAATATAAACGTAAAAATATGAGCAAGATGGAGTGTATAAACGCAAGACGTATCCTGTTGTTTTGATGATTTCTTGGAAGCAAGATCGAGAAGGAGAAGAATATTTGATCCGGTCTTGATTCGAATGAAAAGTTGTTGCGAACGGCGTTTGACTGGAAGTAAAATAAGAGAGAGCTAGGAATAGTTGACTTATTCTGTAAAAATTGAGAAACCTTAGAATCAGAATTGGGTGAAGTAAACCAACCGGAGCAAGGAGCACAAGAGTTAGGAGAAAACCCTACAACCCCACTTAGTTACATCCTGGGCTCTTCAATTATTAGTGGGCAAACCAAATGGTTTGTAAGTAAAACAAAACAGTAACGACTATATAAACTACCATTGGAAATGTATGAATTTCATCATATTCTTCTTAAATATAGTAATAATTGTTATAATAATAACACATAAGTTTGTTTATAAGGCAAACATATATGCAACACGGAGATGCCTATATAAATTAATGAGCAAAAACTACTCTCAGTCCGGAACATCGCAACACAAAAACACAACGAAAGTTGGAATAATGAATTATTTCTTGAATCGATTATAAAGGTTCTACTCTTACTCCATCTACAGAACAAAAAAAATATATGAGGAGGTTTGACCAATTAAGTTGACACATCAAAGGCTGACCAGGCCACATATACGATAATCCCGCAATTGTTGTTTGATAGTATATGGTACAGCAATGAGGACCCAATTGAATGGAAAAAATTGCATCTCAAAACCTTACGATTAGTAAGAATGCAACCTCTTTTTGTGTGACTTATTTGCCGCTCCATAAGTCTGACAAGTTCAAACACAAAAAACCTACTCCGCCAAAATAGAATAATGGATCTGATACTGGGATATATTCTTGTAGTCATGCCTACTCTTCTACGAATAGTGGACTTGTTGAAGTCTATATAAACAACAAACGTCGCATTTCACAATCCACCCAACTTAACTGAGCATCAATCTTATCAGTTATTAATTAGCGACGAAGCTGGGAATATAATTGCATCCTTTCAATACGATGGATGAAATACCACTAGCTCCTAAGAGTTCATCAAGCTGCCGTGGCGTCGCCTTCGAGATCAAACACCACAAAGTGGATGCCCCTAATCCAGTACCATCGTTCCTACACCCGCCGCCTTCTCGAAAATCCGTTCGCGTGCTCTCGTCGTCTTTTCGGGCCATCGAGAGATCCCTCAGTCGTCCAAGTAGCCACTTTTGCGACTTGGAGGAAGAGGAAATCGAAAGCGAAAGCGAAAACGAAAACGAAAACGACGAAGAGAAACAATTACCTCAACCTCAACTTCCTACCAAGAAGAAAGACAATTCGAGGCTAGCAACAATATTGCTAGACCAAGGCTTGTTCACGGTCTACAAACGGCTATTCGTCGTTTGTTTAACCCTAAACATTGTGGCTCTAGTGCTTGCATGTACCAACCACTTTGATTACGCCAAGCGCAACGCGGTGGTGTTCGCCCTCGGCAACGTCCTCGCCCTCACCCTGTGTAGGAGCGAGGCTACACTACGTGTTGTGTTCTGGTTGGTCGTGAAAATACTAGGGAGGTCATGGATCCCTCTAGTGATCAAAACCGCGACCACTTCTTTCCTCCAGTCTCTTGGAGGAATTCATAGTGGTTGCGGTGTGTCGTCTCTAGTTTGGCTCGTTTACTCAATTGTGTTGACTTGTGTTAGGAACAGTAGAAGTACCCCGACCGAGGTCGTCGTGGTTGCTTATGCCATATTGTTATTGCTGTTCCTGTCGTGCATGGCGGCGTTCCCTCTCGTTAGGCACCTCCACCACAACGTCTTCGAGAGGACGCATCGGTTCGCCGGCTGGTCTGCGCTTGCTTTGCTTTGGATCTTTGTGATTCTTACGGTCGAGTACGATCCGGAGACCAAATCATACTACGATGTCACAGGTAAAAACAGTTTGATTTGTTGTAGATGTATTCGACTTGCATGCATTGGATCGATTTTTGTTTTCACGATATTGTAACTAACAAGAAATTAAAGCAAGCTTCAGATTTGAGAAAATGTTTGCAAATATGCTATAGTATATAAAAATTAGCATAAGCATAAATTACGATTTTCTTTCGAATGCTTTTAAGTTTTAACTGCCATGCATTAATTAGTAAGCCACGTACACATTACACCAACTTGGAAGACGATAATGCAAAAATCACCAAAACGGCGGCGGCGGCTATTGCTGGTAAAGAACGATAAAATTAAGGGATATCATATCAACACAAAAAATTCCAAAAGGATGAGTCAAAAAAAGCGTTATCTGTTTGTTTGCACATAAGTCAGGATGACCGTCGACAATGCATGTTTATTCAACGATCGTAGTATAATTTTAGTTTAGTTCAGAGTTCAGACACACAAACAAAACTAACGAATTCTTTCTTCCTCACAACAGGTCCAAGACTAGTAAAGCAACAGGCCTTCTGGCTAACACTAGCAATAACTTTCTTCATAATCCTCCCATGGACCACAATCCGAAAGGTTCCGGTCACCACCACCTCTCCGTCCGGTCATGCCACCCTGCTGAAGTTCTCCGGCGGCGTCAAACCCGGTATTCTCGCTCGCATAAGCCGGTCCCCACTCTCCGAGTGGCACGCCTTCGGCATCATCTCCGACAACAAGGACTCCCACACCATCCTCGCGGGTGCGGTGGGGGACTTCACTAAGGGCCTGGTCACGAACCCCCCGTCCAACCTCTGGGTCCGAAGCCTCCACTTTGCCGGGCTGCCTTACCTCGTCAACATGTACGACAGGGTTGTGCTGGTGGCGACCGGGTCGGGGATATGCGTGTTCTTGTCGTTCTTGATGCAGCCGTGCAAGGCGAAAGTGAGGGTGGTGTGGGTGGCGAAGGGTATTGAGGAGAACTTTGGAAGGGAGATTAAGGAGAGGTTGAGTAGGGATGAGAGGGTGGTTGTTCATGATACGGCGGTTATGGGGAGGCCTAATGTGGCGGAAATGGCGGTGTCGGCGGCGGAGAAGTGGAGGGCTGAGGCTGTGGTGGTCACTAGTAATCCTCAGGGGAGTAGGGACGTCGTCAGGGCTTGCAAGGCAGCGGGGTTTGCTGCCTTTGGACCCATATGGGATTCCTAATTAGTTTGATATATATGGCTAGATGGATTGGTGGGGCGGTGCAAATTAAATGTAGACCAATTTGTTTTTATTACTTTTTTAAGATATAATTAAGTTGGTTATATTTAGTTCTAGGTAAGACAACAGCTTTCCGGGGCGGATCTTCAACCGCGCGCGTGGAAGCAACAATTGACATTTTTTTTCCTCCTTTCTCTATGGAATAACTATGGAAACTACCCTACCAACGAGCAAAAAATGAATCATCTCACTCAGACTGAGTGCCCTAACCCTAACGGATGAGCAGCGCCAGCAAGTTTGCTGTTTTCTTTCTTGCTTGCTCATTGGTAATGTCAATGTGAGTCCAGCTACGGAGCCTCATTGCCCACAACCAGATTCAACAAAATACAGAGAAAGTTGCATCAACTATGTAAGTGCATGGTACTAGTGGTTGTGAAAGCCATGTAACCATTTGAGTTTTTTGCATTGTGGTAGTTTATTGGTTACCTGCTAGTCTGTGATGGTCCGACGTGCTCGTCCTCGAATGTACGTTTTAGATAGTTTGCTTGTCTTCAATTGTCAATGCCTTTTAGTCGAACATGAACTGATTTAAATATACTGGAACTCTCTTTTTTAATCCAAGAGATAAAGGCCAATTTTAATTGTTAATGGATTGCGATCCCAACCAATGTTCGTTTAATAAAATTCAGACCCGATACAATTTTGTTCGTTTATCATCACTACGAAGTTGTTTCTTGAAACTGCTTGAGAATTAGAATACCGTCAAGCATTTAACTATTACCGCCTTCATTCACACATACATCCACCGATAACATTACACAACATCAACATGATAATAATAAAGGAATAACAGATAAATCGGCATGGTAGAGAAATTGTTGTTACCATACTTCTGAACATAGAAGGAAGTTGCATTTTAGTTGTTAGTTTGTTACAATTCGGTCCAAGTTGTGGTAGAAAGTAGCAACAATGACATATACGAGGCAAATTCAAATGAATAAAGGGCACTAAAACAACTAAAATAGCTATAGGGTAGATGAGTTGACCAAATCAATAATTAGGTTCCAATCCAGAATACAGTATGCTTGAATGTGAATTACCTCTGCCTTATTCAGAATAAAAAAGTTGTAAAAAGCCTCAGGTGGCTGCAACATCAGCAGCCAGTAATAGCAAAATAAATAGGCAAAAGCTGTGATTGAAACTCATCTAAATTTTTAGTGGTCCAATACAAGTACTGCTTAGGAACAAATTAATTGTCCTTGGCAAACTTGATTCCCTTTTCAATGGATGATTTCAGCTCGGCCTTCAGATTCTCCAATCCCTCTTTCTCGAAGTCACTGAGGGAGCCCAATCCAAGTACTTCCTCAACACCATTCTTACCCAATCTTACCTGCAACAACAGAACATAAAGCCTTTAGGTACACTTCCACCACCAAATGGGTTCGCAATTTTAGTCTAACAGGCTAGTGGCAACCCGTGGCAAACCAGTAAATGATAATCATGTAATATATGTTGAGCAGTTCGTCTAAGATGGTAAATGATTTGTATACTATGAAAAATCGTAACAAGCAGTACAAACAAAGCAAGCTCAAATACAAAAAAGAAGAAAAAAGAAATCTAATCACCTTTGAGGCAAAGAAAGGAAGCTCCGTGACAGTTGACTGTACAAAAGTGCACTCCACTACATCAGGGACCCCATTAAGACCCTTCAGGCAGGCATCAGCAAAGAGTGCACCAGCATATCTGCAAGAAGTGAAGAAATCATTAAAAATAATGCACCAAACTCCAATTCAAATATTTGCATTGAAATGGAAAGAAGGCATTTCCATAAACATCATGAAATAACCTTAGGACATATTAGAATGCCATTATTTTGAACAAATAATAATCATCAATAATTATCAGGTAAACATAAACTTGGATACAAGGGTAAAGAGACAACTATACAGGCCTAACTATGTGTGATTAGGTTAAAGTTCACGAACATATCATATTGATGGCAGGGATCACAAAAGGTCACATAATTATCAATACCAACACGGCAACTATGATAGAGATATTTGCATCACCAAACCAATATCACTCTGAAATGACTGACAGAGTACCATGTTCACATTCAAGTCAACATCGCTAGAAGGTGAAGTAAGAAATACAACAACTTTTTCATAGCTAAGAATAAAGAACTAAACGAAGAAAACAATCAAACATAGCTAAAACATTTAAACTTACGCCATGGATAAGGTGGCAGATCCTTTGCCAGCCTTTGCCTCAACTACCTCAGTTCCTCCATCCTGTGTTCTCTTTGTGAGAGCCTTAATGTCCTCAGCTGAGAGAGCATTTGATACGGGAGTTGCCTGGGAATATTATAAAGTACAGACCGTTAATTATCAGAATATGCCATGATAACTGGGCCCTATGTTAAAGGACTGTCATTGCAAGGTTTCAAGGAAGATATGTGATACTGCGAAACAGTAACATTATCTTTAATGAGTATCACAATAGTACATAATATGGGCAATTTTTAAAAGGATTATGATAAAATGGAACAAAAATAAGGTAAAAGCACCACAAATACAGTTTAATCTGAGGCAACACAGAAAGAAGAAATATAATCAAAGAGCAGTACCTGAGAAAACAATGGCAGGATGGTCACTCCAGCATGGCCACCAACAACAGGAACATTAACATCTGCCCAAAAGACACTTAAAATGTAAACCACTTAAATCACTCCAGGCTACGAAAGAAAAAGGTTGAAGGAAAAGATTACGCATACCTGCAACAGGAACATTAGCCTTGCCGGCATAGAATGTTTTAGCCCTCACAACATCGAGAGTGGTCACACCAAATAGTCTCTTCTCATCGTATGTCCCTGCCTTCTTGAACACCTCTGCGGCAATGGGCACGGTTGAGTTCACTGGGTTGCTGATCATATTGACAAGAGCCTAACATAAAAAGATAAAGACACAAGATCAGGAGAAAAAACACAAAAGTCAACCCAAGACTTATCTTATGATCGCAAAATACGCAAGCCATGAGCCGCAAAGCACAAAAGAGTATCATATCTCATTTAAAATCAAGTAGCACGATGTGCCTAAACTTTATCCAAAGTCAGCTTCAACCTATAAGAAGCTTCAAACTTTACAAATCTCACAAACTCAGTTAAATATACCTATATCAATAATGTCAAAAACTCAAAACAATGCAAAGGAAAAAAATTAAAAAACACAAAATGGAACAATCTCACACGAGGACAGTACCTTTTAATCTTTTATCTAATGATCGAGAAAGTCATAACTTGCAAGGCACACATAAGGTGATCATATCTCATTTGAATATAAAAAATATCTTAATGCGCCTAAACTAGACTCAAAGTCAGCTTCAAATCTCACAAACCGAAGCTGAATCTACGACATCGATAAAACGCCAAAGAAACAGACTTTAAGACTGAAAAGCAGGAAGAAACTCACATGAGGGCAGTACTTGGCTATGGCAGTACACAAGGACTTGACGATCCCAGCATTGATGTTGAAGAGATCATCTCTGGTCATACCGGGCTTCCTCGGGACCCCGGCCGGAATAACGACAACATCAGACCCCTCCAGCGCCTCCGCTAGCTGCTCCTCCGCGGCGTACCCTTTCACCTAACCAAAACCCTAACTCAGTCAGTCCCACCATCCAACCGAACCCGAAGATCGGAGATTTCGGAAAACCTACCTGGGCGCGGGAGTTGATGTGGCTGACGTCGGCGGCGACTCCGGGAGTTCCGGCGATATCATAGAGGGCGAGGCTGGAGACGAGGGGGTTGAGCTTCATGAGGAGGGAGAGGGGCTGGCCGATGCCACCGGCGGCGCCGAGGATGGCGACCTTACGGTCGGGGGCGGAGGAGGAGTAGGATCGTCGGAAGGCGTGGAAGGATCGGAGCATCGAAGGCCTCATCTTTTAGGGATCGTCGGATCTGAAGGGAAATGATGGTTTGTTGGGGGTTTGGAGGCGGAGATCGAAATGAAAGGCTGTGTGGTGGGAGATTAAAGAGGTGGGGAGTTGGTGGTAACTGATTGTGGGTCGGATTCGGTGATGGGATCCAGATTCGTCGGCCCAACTTTAAAGTGCAACATTTCTTTAATTAGTATTCCTTGATTTACGAGAGCCAATTCATTTGTTATTGGCTTTTACTTACCCAACCTTATACCCCTAAAGTTTGTTCAACCCGTGACCAAATTTATATCTCTAAACGTTGTTTTTAGAAATTTGTTATTGTTTCTCTAAGCTTGTCACATATTTGCCTTCATCGTTGTACTCTTTTTGGTGGTACAACTTGGAATTATAGTATAGTTGCATTGTAATTTTGAAGAAATTCAATATGATATTGATTTTTTTTCTTTCAAAAGCATCACTTGGGTTGCTTTTTTTATGCGTTATGATGTGGAAAAAGCTAAATACAAGTTTTAACGTATTATATAAAAAATCAGCACATAATTTACAAGTTATAACTTATAAATATATATTAAAAAACGTATGCCGGTAATCAAGTATATAGGTATGGGCAATGAGTATATCAGTCATATTTAAAGGTTAGGTATACAAATACAATTTTTTAATCGATCATGTTTTTTGTACCCATATCCAACCGAAGTGGATAACCGAATACAGATAGACGGATATCATCCGATCCATTTACACATCCATCAAAGAGTTACCGAAATCAAACCTTAATTCTAGCATGCCCTACGTCGCCCACGATACCGTACACCTTATCAAGATAACCATGGTTTTGATTCCCATATACCACACTACACTTGCGTCACCGCACACATCAGCAATCAAATACCTATAAGCTTGGGAAATTGGGAACCTATTACTTTCACACCGGACATCATAATTCCGAAACCAACTTAGCCGAATAAATAATAGTAGTAAACCACCTAATACGTTTCTTACGACAAATCCCAACAGAAGATCAAATGACATCCTAATATCGTGTCTATAACGTTTTTATTTCTTTCTGAAAGCTTTTATCTTCTAATTAAATTCAAACGAATAATTTCGTAGACAACAACTAATCCAAGACCGTAGATCATATTCTCAGTTGGTAACTGAGTCCGGAAGAGAAGGGGGAAAAAAGGTACAAATAACAGTAGACAAACTCTGGCATATCTAAACCACGAAGGATCCCAACATTCCCAAAACAAAGTACAATCCTGTCCCCAACCCTCTGAACCATAAGACACCAGATAACAAGCACAGGAACACAATTTCATACTTAAATCACATTTCACCGAAAAGACATAAATCTAACATAAGAATAATTGTCCCTTCTGAGCATCTAAGAATTATTACAAAAATCAGTAAACCCTAGCAAGGGATCTGGGAGGTGAACCAGGTCATGACGTGGAGAGGGGCTTTGATGAGTTCTATGGCGAATTCCACCAGCAAAGTCACGCACAGACAGCACGGACATATGCACGACAACAGCAACCTGTTTGTTGTTCACTTTACGATTTGAAATAACTGAAAAGAAACAGAGAAAAAAAGAAGAAGAAAACGAACCCGACGATCCAAACGAGGATGCCGACGATGGAGACGAGGAGGGCGAGGAAGGCGAAGGGAAGCCCTAGAAGCCACCCCAAAGGCCTGCACTCGCAGTCGCAGCACATGGTTGGTTGCTTCTATTTGATTTCGGTTTTCTTCTCTTTCTTTTGTGTTATGTTTGTTTGGATACTATAAATGCGCAAGACAGATGTTTGAGATGCAAGAAACTCAAATAAGGTTGGTTGTTGTTTGTTGCCCCTTTGCGGGTCTAAACCGAACTCTCCCGTGATTGGTTCCATTTTAATTTCTAATTATTGTTATCATACAACATTACAGGACCCTAATGTTGCTACATATCACTTTTAAAATTCCTAACTTAACGACTGAATTGGCCTATAAATTGGATGGCTAACTTAATAGATTCTTATACTCAAGACCGAAATCGCTCTACACGAAGCGGATGTGTATCCCAAGGTATAGTAAAAGCAAAGTAGAAAAATCTTTTTCATAACAAAATAGATTACATACTTACATCCTTTGTTTTATCAGAATCTGTAAAAGAACTTTCAAATAATGCAAGCGTGCTATGTTACTACTACTACCAGGGAGGTAGTTGGTTGTACTAAAAATTATTCCGACAGCCCCAATTTTTAATCCTTCCGAGTTCCTACTCAAATCCTGTTTACTGCGCAAGGGAAAACTTCAGCTACCATTGTTTCAAACCACTTCAATAGATTATAATATTTTGCATTTACTACTACTACTACTACTGGGGAGGTAGTTTGTCGGGTCACTAAAAGACAACATATACAAAAGATTTGAGTGTATCTGAAATGATGATGTTGAAGTGGATGTGTGGTCATACGTGAATGGATCGGATTAGAAATGAAGACATTCGTGAGAGAGTTGAAGTTACTCCAATGGAAGAGAAAATTATACAACACAGACTGAGACGGTTTGGACATGTACAAAAAAGACTTATGGAGACACTTATAAGAAGAGGAGTATTGAATCAGATCGAAGACACAAAAAGTGGAAGAGGTAGACCACGATTGACTTGAGAGGAAGCGGTCAAAAGAGATCTAAAAGTTTGGAATGTTCCTCGGGAATATGCATTGGATAGAAACGCGTGGAAAAAAACGATTCACGTACTTAAAACGTGTCTCTTTAGAGTTTCATTTCTACTTACCCCAACTAGTTTAGAATTAAAGACTTTGTTTCAATGTTTCTGTTGTTGCATTTACTAGTTTCAACTTCCAAACCTAGTTGAGGACTTGAGCCCATTTCCTTTTCGCTTAATTATTGTATTAATGAACTTTTTGGTCTTATATCCGTACATACAAGCATGTGATGACGTGCGCCAGATGCAACCACTACTCCACCAACTGCTGCCTTTCTTGGTTACCAAATGGAACTAGTTTCTCATATAGGATTGGTAAGCACTCCTCATCCAAATCTAGATAAAGACTCAAAAATCACGAGGCAGAGTTTTTTTACAGGGCAAGCTCAAATTTTAGATCTCAGAACCAGACTTGATTTTTAAAAGAGATAAGAACCAGAGCAGAAGTTAGAATCGTTTTGTGAGGATGTATGAACCACGATACTTGTACGAACTGTAATACTCTTATAGTCTGTACTACTACCACAACAAGGTAGCTCAAAATTTCAACTTTCCAATTGGTAATTCTTCCAATCGCTATTTTTTTGGTTACTAATGTATTTTTCGAACCAAATTGGTAATAAAATCTCAAGTTCAAAATTACATTGTGTTTGACTTAGCTAGTTCAACATGTCTTAGCTAAAAACGACATCTCGAAACAAGTAAAAAATTATCCAGGTAAAAACGGCATCAGTGATACCGTTTTCATCATGGGAAAAAACGGTATATACAATGTCGTTTTTAGTTAATAAAAACGGCACATGTGATGTCATTTTTAAGGCGCATATATACTTTGTCAATTAAGTTTCTTATGTGCATATTCTTCAAATTTTGTATTTTTACTATATATAGTATATATGATATTTGAATAAATACAAAACAATGTACATGAAATCGTTCAAAATATGAATATCGATCATGCATGCATGTATAATTTTTTTAAATATATACATACATATGGGAACAACCAAACATAATAGATTGAAAATAATTATTAACCCCTACAAAAAAAACGGCAAACCATATTTATTGGTTTTGCAGGTTGTGTCGAATACCACAACATCACCAAATCGCTCATAACATAAGCGAGTTCTAGAATCAACCCAAAAGAAATTAACCATTCGAGACACGTTGTCATGTAAAATTGAAAAATAAAAACTTGGATCTTGAGCTTACTTCATTCTACAATAATGGAAAACACTCCCAGCATCGCCTAAATCCAAATTCATTGTTCTCGAATTTCTCACACGATTCCAGCAATCCCTACTTGAGAAATTAACATCTGTATCATCATTGAAAATATGAGTTACTCTACCGGGGTGAGAAGCCCGACCTCGCAGAATTTTTCGACTAATTTTTTGGCAATTGTGGGCATGACCTTGTAACTTCTAAAATTACTAGCACTTCTAGGACTAACAAGCACATGGTTATACACATTTTCAACTGATGTTGCAATTCATTTACCTGTCACCTTTTTTCGTAACATAGTAAAACCCACTGGACAAGCAATTCTACTTGTGAGTGTCTTCTTCCTTTTGCACCTTTCATCGATATCAGAATTACTCTTTGACCGGTATCCCTCACACGAGCATACATAGCGACGATATTTGATTTTAGCACTTCTAGAAAAGGTATTATAGTTTCGAATACGCACGTTGAATCCACTATATAAGTAATGAGCTTCATCAAGTGAGTCAAACACCATGCCTTTGAAAGGTTGCACACCATCATATTTTTTTGCAACAATTTCTTTCAATGAATTGTTTAGCAAAACATCTCAATTTCGAAGATCTGACATTCTCTTTGACCATTAAACCGACAATGAGTGCTCTAAGAAATAACAAAAAGAATGAAACCCACTATAGCCATGTTAAATCTAAACATAAAGAAGAGCAACAAATTTAATAATAACAGGAAGGTAGATGTGGGAATTTTGATTTCGTTACCATATCTAACGGTAAATTCTTAAAGAGAATGAATGAAAGGTTATGAATCAAACATCGTGAGAAGTAGATGACAACCACCAAACAATCGACGATCACGACGGGAGATCAAAGTAGAACAACTGTCGTGAGAGGAGAAAGACACGACGAGGGATTGGAGGTGGTCAGTTGGGGCTCACGGTAGCAGTACGGTACATGGGAATGACAACCGTCTTTTTTTATTTTAATAAAAAGTTAATGTTGACTTTTTTTTCTTTTATTCCTTTGGTAGTTGGTACATTTATTTGATTGTTGAGCTTAGAGAAGTGAGTTGACAAATATGAATAGTTAATCAAGAAGTTGATGTGTGGTTGACACGGAGTGTAAGATCATTGTCAATTTTTGAGGTTAGCGGATGCCTTCTGTATCTTTTCTAAAATTCCAAACTTAACGTGTGAATTGGATTGGCCTATAATTTGTTCATAACGAAGCAATTGTGTATCCCAAGGTATAGTAAAAGCAAAGTAGAATAGTAGTCTTTTTCATGACAAGTGTTTCAGCAAAATAGGTTACATACTTGCATTTTTTGTTGAATCAGAATGTGTAAAAGAACTCTTAAATAATGTAAGCGTGCTGCGTGCTACGTTACTTCTACTTTAGGGAGGTAGGTAGCTGTACAAACTTGTACTAAAAATTGTTCCGATTGCCCTAATTTACTGTCCTTCCGAGTTCCTAGATCCTATTTACTGCACAAGGGAAAACCTCAGCTACCAGTATTGTTCCAACTTCCAAACCACTTCAATAGGTTATAATATTTTGCATTTACGTGTTTCAACTTCCAAACCTAATTGAGCTCATTCTCGTCACTTAATTATTGTCTTAATGAAATTTTTGGTCTTTTATGCAAATACAAGAATGTGATGACGTGCGCTAGATGCAACCACTACTCCACCAACTGCTGTTTTACTGATTCCGGGCCTATCAAATGGAACTAGTTTCTCTTGTTGGATTGGTAAGCACGTGACCCCGACGAGATGACGCTCCAATACTTGGAGGCCCTTGATCATGCAAAGCATTAAGCAGGCACGTAGACATGCATGCTTTGGTGGGAAACCTCATGAAGACCAATCAAGTCACAGCAGCCCACATGTACATAATAAAACCAAGTGGGACAAAGTAGAATCTCTACACACTCCCATCATTATCCATGCTTGTCTTATTAGCTAACCACCCCATGTTTGATTCTCTGTGGCATTTCAAATTAAAGCCGTTATGGCTACTTTAGTTGGTAGGAAAATCAGCTTTACTTTTAGCACGAATGTAACAGCTTAAATACCATGAACGGAAGTGAGAAATGGAACTTTTTGAACCAAACTTATCTGCCTTCTATTCTCTTACTCTCCTATCTTTACCTCCTTCCTAACCTCTAAAGACCTTGGAATACAAGGCAACCCCGGCCTTCCCGGAGGTGCTACTAGAGTCCGACCCCGGCTAGCTTCTGTTTGCGTCATTTGGTATCAGAGCCAGCCTCTCTTGGGATGACAAGCGGAGGTGAACACCACGGGCGTGGCGAGGAGGCTTTATGGGGAGCCCTTGCGCAACAACAAAAGACGATGGAGGAAGGATTCGCCCGCCTCCAAACGACCCTCGAGACGTTGCGAGTTGACAAGGCCAGTGGCGAATGGCGTGATCGGCCACCCGACGACGTCGATGAGCCTCCTCTCCGTGAGGCGAGACAACAGCGTGGGAGGAGACCACCTCCACTCGAGTCGTCAGATTCGGACGGAGACTTCAACCGGGAGGCCAACCGAGGACGACGTTACCCACCAGCACGCGAAGGAGACGAGTACAAACTCAAGGCAGACCTCCCCACGTTCGCTGGCAACCTTGACGTGGAGGCCCTCCTCGAGTGGCTCTACGAGGTCGATAAGTTTTTTGAGTACATGGGAATTCCGGAGGCCAAACAAGTAAAAATGGTGGCCTATAAGCTTCGTGGGGGTGCGTCGGCATGGTGGGAGCAACTGAGTAATCAACGACTACGACAAGGCAAAACGGTGATCCGATCATGGGTCAAAATGAAGCGACTCATTCGGGGACGATTCCTACCCGCGGACTACCCACAACTGCTTTTCCGTAAGCTTCAAACTTGCGTTCAAGGAGGCCGTACCGTCACTGCCTATACAGAAGAGTTCCTTCGGCTCTCTTCACGATGCGATCTAGTGGAAGTCCCGGAACAACAAGTGGTCCGATATGTTGGAGGGCTCCGATTTGCTATCCAAGAAAGAATGTCCATGCAAACAGTCTTTAGTGTCGATGAGGCTAATAACTTAGCATTGAAGGCTGAATCACTCCTCAATCGTACGTCCAACCGGCGAGGCTATGTCGAGTTCAACAAAGATGATGGCAAGGACGAGGCCGTGAGGGTTGCGGCAAAGGGTAAGGGAATTCTTGGATCGGGGGCCACGGTGACACCTATCACGGGTGCATCCTCAAGTAGTGAACCGGTGAATAGACGCTCCACGTCCACTCCGTACGCTAAAGCCACCATGGATAAGTGTTACCGATGCAATGGCATGGGCCACCGATCCAATGTTTGTCCGTCGCGACGTCCCGTGGGAATGGTGGATGGGGAAGAAGGATTCGTGGATGAACCCCTTGATGATGACCTGGACGATGCTGAGTTTGCCGAAGAAAATGGAGAGCCTGTTACTTGTGTTGTTCGTCGCCTCCTACTCACTCCGCGGATCGTGGACCCATCCCAACGTCATCGCATCTTCCGGTCCAAATGTTCGGTGCTAGACAAAGTGTGTAATCTCATCATCGATAATGGTAGTTGCGAGAATATCGTCTCCTGCACCTTAGTCGAGCACCTCAAACTTACAACAGTTCCGCATCCTCATCCATATGAAGTTGGGTGGATTCATAAAGGCCCTTCCATGAAGGTGACACGATCGTGCCATCTCCCACTTGCCTTGGGAAAGCAGTATCATGCGACCGTCGTTTGCGATGTGATGGAAATGGATGCATGCCACGTCCTTCTCGGTCGTCCGTGGCAATTCGACGTCGATGCCACTTACAAGGGACGCCAAAACATCTATTACTTTTGGTGGAATCAAAAGAAGGTTGCTCTCTCGCCCCTCGCCTTGGAGGATCCCAAGCCCACGAGTGCACCCCTCAATGAGCCCAAAACGCTACTAACCATCACTTCATGTATGAAAGAGTTTGTCCGCACCATGAAGGAGAAACAAACCGTGATAGCTGTGATAGCTAAGGGTTGGCGACCCCATGATGACGAGGAGATCCCACCCGAAGTGCGTATGCTGCTCAAGGAGTTCGTTGATGTTATCCCGGAGGGACTTCCCATCGGCCTCCCACCCATTCGCGAGATCCAACACCGCATCGACTTGATTCCCGGTGCGAGCCTTCCTAACCTCCCACATTATCGCCTCAATCCAAAGGAATCTGAGGTCATGGCACACCAAGTGGAGGAGCTACTACAAAAAGGATTGATACGACATAGTTTGAGTCCTTGTGGGGTTCCTGCACTCCTCACGCCGAAGAAAGACGGGACATGGAGAATGTGTGTTGATAGTCGGGCCATCAACAAGATCACCATCCGGTACCGATTTCCAATTCCTCGTCTCGACGACATGCTCGACCAATTGAGTGGTGCCCGGGTGTTCTCGAAGATCGATTTGCGGAGTGGATACCACCAAATTCGCATCCGCCCGGGGGATGAGTGGAAGACCGCCTTCAAAACAAAAGATGGCTTATTCGAGTGGCTTGTCATGCCATTCGGGTTGTCTAATGCCCCTAGCACCTTCATGCACCTCATGACGGAGGTGTTACGTCCCTTCATAGGTCGGTTCGTGGTTGTTTATTTTGATGATATTCTCGTATTTAGCACTAATGCGCAGGACCATCTCTCCCATCTCCGCACCATCTTGGAAACTTTGCGAACCCATAAGCTATTTATCAACGGGCCCAAGTGCAAGTTCATGACTTCCCAGCTCGTGTTCTTGGGATATGTGGTAAGTGATGAAGGGATAAAAGTGGATGAGACGAAGATCTGTGCTATCCAAGCTTGGCCAACACCCTCCACCGCCACAGAAGTAAGAAGCTTTCATGGGCTTGCCACCTTCTACCGGCGTTTTGTCCGCAACTTTAGTGCAATCATGGCACCTCTTACAAATTGTCTCAAGAAGGGGCCTTTCAAGTGGACGTCGGAAGCTCAAGAGGCTTTTGAAGCCATCAAAATCAAGCTCACCACCGCACCGGTCCTTGCCCTACCAAACTTTGACAAGCTCTTCGAGCTTGAATGTGACGCTTGTGGAGTCGGTATTGGAGCCGTGTTGTCCCAAGAAGGACATCCTATAGCATTCCATAGCGAAAAACTCAACGAGGTGCGCCAAAGATGGTCAACTTATGAGCAAGAATTGTATGCTGTCGTGAGAGCCCTCAAGACATGGGAAAGCTATCTCATTTCCTCTGAATTTATTATCTACTCTGACCATCAAGCCTTACAACACTTCAAGAGTCAAAAACATATGAACAAGATGCATGTGCGTTGGGCGACCTACCTTGAGCAATTCACTTTCGTTATCAAGCACAAATCCGGAGTCCAAAATAGGGTGGCGGATGCCTTGAGCCGCCGTCGCGAGCTCCTCACCACTTTGCGAGGGGAACTGGTAGGCTTCGATGAGTTGCGCGAGCTCTACGCAACCGATGAAGACTTCGCTGTTACTTGGGAACGTTGCAAGGACCACCTTCCCTCCGAAGACTTCCACATCTTGGACGGCTATCTGCTCAAAGGGAATGCACTATGCTTGCCTCGAACTTCGGTACGTGACTTAGTCGTACGTGACCTTCATGGCGGTGGATTGGGAGGACATGTGGGGCGAGATAAGACTTACCACTTGGTGCGCGAATGGTTTTATTGGCCACAATTGAGGAAGGATGTGATTGCTATTGTCAAAAGTTGCCGCACTTGTCAAATCGCGAAGGGGCAAGGCCAAAACACGGGCTTGTATACCCCACTTCCAGTACCTTCTCGCGCTTGGGTGGACCTTAGTATGGACTTCGTGCTCGGCCTTCCCCGCACGCAGCGAGGAATGGATTCCGTGTTCGTAGTTGTTGATCGTTTTTCCAAAATGGCCCACTTCGTCCCTTGTAAGCGTACCACCGACGCCCACAATGTGGCACGTTTGTTCTTCCAAGAGATCGTCCGGCTCCATGGTGTACCCACAACTGCCACAAGTATTGTCTCCGATCGCGACACGAAGTTTTTGGCCGTTTTTTGGACCACGTTATGGCGTCGCTTTGGCACTACACTTAAATATAGCACAACAGCACACCCCCAAACGGATGGCCAAACCGAAGTCGTGAACAAGTCATTGGGCAATCTCATCCGAAGCATTTGCGGTGACAAACCCAAGCAATGGGATTTGGCCTTAGCTCAGGCCGAGTTCGCCTACAACAACTCGATACACTCATCGATTGGTTACACGCCATTTCAAGTGGTTTATCGGGACGAACCACGACACGTCCTCGACCTCGTGACTCCGGACAAGCCCTCCCCAGGTGGAACCATAGCGGACCAAATGGCCATGGACATGCACCACATCCAACGCAACGTCATGGATCGTCTCAAAGCCGCTAATGCCAAATATAAGGAACGTGCGGACCGCACTAGGCGACTCAAACGGTTCATGATAGGTGACCAAGTGATGGTCCTCTTTCGCAAGGAGCGATTTCCCACTGATGCTCGTGGCAAGTTAGCACCACGTAAAATTGGCCCATTCAAAGTCATCCAATGTATAGGTGACAATGCCTACGTACTTGACCTTCCACCTGGCATGGGAATCTCTCCAACGTTTAATGTGGCGGATCTTTTTGAATACTACCCACCGATGGAAAATCTTTACCCACAAAACTCGAGGTCGAGTTCTCTCCCGGTCGGGGAGAATGACCCCGACGAGATGGCGCTCCAATACTTGGAGGCCCTTGATCATGCAAAGCATTAAGCAGGCACGTAGACATGCATGCTTTGGTGGGAAACCTCATGAAGACCAATCAAGTCCAGCAGCCCACATGTACATGAATAAAACCAAGTGGGACAAAGTAGAATCTCTACACACTCCCATCATTATCCATGCTTGTCTTATTAGCTAACCACCCCATGTTATGGCTACTTTAGTTGGTAGGAAAATCAGCTTTACTTTTAGCACGAATGTAACAGCTTAAATACCATGAACGGAAGTGAGAAATGGAACTTTTTGAACCAAACTTATCTGCCTTCTATTCTCTTACTCTCCTATCTTTACCTCCTTCCTAACCTCTAAAGACCTTGGAATACAAGGCAACCCCGGCCTTCCCGGAGGTGCTACTAGAGTCCGACCCCGGCTAGCTTCTGTTTGCGTCAGCACGCCTCATCCAAGTCCGGATATAAAAGACTCAAACTCAAAGGATGGAGCCTTTTTAAAAGGGTAAGCTCAAAATTTAGATATCAGAACCAGACTTGTTTTTTAAAAGAGTTAAGAACCAGAGCAGATGTTAGAGTCGTTTTGTGAGGATGTATGAACCACGATACTTGTACGAACTGTAATACTCTTATAGTCTACCACACCAAGGTAGCTCGAAATTTCAACCTCAAACGAAGGTTAACCCATGTTAAATGGGAAATTCGGTACAATTGCTTGGCACCAACTAGTAAGTTTGGCAGAGAATGTGGATTAGTCGATGATACCACTGAGAATAGCCTTGAAGAAAAAATTCCAGTAATTTTTTTGCTTGTACAGTACACCTGATTTGTATCAATGCGGGCATGATTGAACGTGGACCAACTGTTATGTTGAGTCTACTTATAACTTAACAAGGACCAACTACATTGCTATCAGATGATAGAGATCTTAGCTGTCAAGTGTAGAATTTTCTTTCTCCATGGCAATAATGGAAGCAAGCCTGTATTGGACCTGTCACAACAAACGACATCACTTCTAAGCAACAAGGTTCAACCAGACAAGTTTTAATACATTTCGAAGCTTCTTCCTGAAGAAAATACCTCGGAGAGATCAGGTTTTCCCTTTTCCAGTTGATAGCCATCATACCTGGAGACAGTAAAGCATTAACTTTTAAACCATCGAGAGCACCACAACCTACACTACACTGTTATACAATTTTAGTCAAAATACCAGTCACGGGGAATTCCAGCTTCATCCCGAGCAGGGTAATTGAACGGACCCTTCAACTCCACGTTAAATTCTTTGAGCAATCCTGCGGGAAAAGAAAAGTGTAAGAGCATGTTCTGACACCTATTCGTAACATGGGATGTTTATCACAAAACTATGTTTTCCAATGTCCTACGAAGAGGTATCTAGATAAGATCAGATGACACAATTTAATACCATATTTTTCCTTTCAAAGCTGTGGTAAGGTAAAAAGTGATTCTTGTTTCTTCACTATCACGACTCCATTCCGAGATCTACTCAAACACCGATGCAGGCACCACCAAGGATTAGGTAGCAGTAGCACTGACGAAGATTTTCTAGTTGAGCCTGAACCCAAAATCTATGTTTGGAATCTTATTGCCACTCCTGCAGCCTAGAAATCACTTACACTGTGGGAATCATTACTGAGGAAGCTTGGTAGAGACATATGACATTCTTAGCACACCAACACAATTACACATGGCAATGGGAGGAATCGCAGGAGAAAGGTCGGTAGTCGAGAGACGACTTAGGGTCAATGACATGATAGGCTTAAAAATTCGATGGATGGATTGAAACACTAAATATTGAGCTTTAAAATGTTAGCTTTGATATTTGCTTCGATACTTCAATCCTTCAAATTCAAACAATAGAGTATCAAACCAAACAGCCGAATATGGATTTTCAGTTTAGAAGCTTTCTGTTTTAAAATCTAAGTTGACAGCGGTGGTCCTAAAATAGTTCTGCATTTCAAAAAATCAGAAACAATAAGAAAGTTAACAATAACAGTAATACCCTGGAATGCACTGCAAGGAGTCCAACCCATCTTTTCACAAACTGAGACAAACCAGTATACACCAACAGCCACATGGGCAACTTCTTCCTCAGCAACTCTAGCCACAATATCTGATGAGCGATGATCCCCGAAGCCTGTCAACCTCTTGACTAGTCTAGGACCAGCATCCAAGCCCCGGGCTTCCTAAACAAATCAGAGGTAGAAAGTTATTTCAAAGGTGTTGGTAAAATTAGGATAATTTTTCTCAACTGTCCACCACAGCTACAACAGAATATGAGACGAATGCTTGCGGTTAGATACGAACAAAGGGCGCCATGTAACAAGAATGGACCATGGAATATGTACCAGTGACAGGTGGGAACAACAACAACAACAAAGCCTTTAATCCCAAACTAATTGAGGTAGAATAGAAATGAAACTCTACAGAGTCATGGTTCAGGCACGTGAATCGTCTTCTTTCATACGTTTCTATCTAATGTCAATTCCCGAGGAACATTCAAATCTTTTAGATCTCTTTTGACCTCTTTCTTCACCAATGACAAATGGGAAATGACAAAAAAATTGTAATTGAGATAGTTCGCACGTGGTGTTTATGAACATATAACATGTATAGACAGCAACCATATGCAGATCTCTCAAATGTGGTATTAGATCCTAGAATGGCTTCTCAGGGCCTAAGATTAATTTTGAATTTTTCTACTACACAAATGCTTATTAGGGCTTAAGCTCATGAAAACAAACGATAAGTACCTGAACTAGTGGAATAACTGCCAATCGTGCAGCAACATCTTCAGATGACCTTTCACACTCTCTAGATAGTAAATTATGAGCAGGCATGTCTCCATAACTGTATCAAGAGTCAGCAAATTCATTCTTCTATTTTCCCAAAAGGGACAAATTGTTAACAATATACAAAACAACACAACGCAACTATCTAAAACAAAACAAAGCAATATTATCACATCTCTAATTTCTAGAGGTAATTTTCTTAAAATGATATTTTTACTTATAAATGTTATAATTCATAAACATTGCAGAAAAAGTCAGATAATACAAGACAATATTTTCTTTTAAGTGACCATCTATGATATACAAATTAGCCAGGACAAAATACTAAGAAAAAACCCCCGAAGCAACTGATTTGCAAAGCTCTTATATGATCCCACAAGAAGAAGAAGTGGAAAACAAAAGTTGCACGCTAGCACAAATATTAAGCAACTATGGACCCTTAATTATCGAGACAAGCTTTGTCAAAAAGACATTTGTCCAACAACAATCACGATCTCGTACAACTACTCTTTCAGTGTGTTTCTCTTTCAATATTTGTTTGGAAGCACAATGTGTTAACAATAATACATGTAGTATGTAGATGCATTACATCCGGAAACCAACACAAAACCTCAGTTCTCAATCCTACTTTCCAAAGCGTAAAACACAATGAAGCACCAAAATCCATACCTGAACCCGAGCTCCTTGAGTCTCTGCTGGTACCACCCAAAGTGCCGACTCTCATCATCCGCAACCCTCGCAAAATCCCCGAAAAATCGATCCCCGAGCACGTCCCTAAACGGCGAGAACCTCACCACAGTATCCCAAGCCAGATCGATCGCATTGAGCTCCACATGCGCCAATCCATGCAACATATGCGCGTTAAGCGGCAGCCCAGACTCCTTCTGGGATGGCACGTCCCTGTGGGACACCAGCCTCGGCAACGCCGGCCGAGCGGGCCGGTCGGGCGCGGCGGCGGTCCCGATGGGGAGGGTGTGGGATTTCCAGGTGGAGAAGGCGATGCGCGAGAGGTGGGATTTGGCGGTGGGGTCGGGGGTGGAGAGGATTAGGGCGCCCCACTCGGAGAGGGAGGTGGGGGTTGGGGTTGGGGTGGGGGGTGGGGTTGGGGAAGGAAGTGGTTCAGGGCCGTGTGGGCCCCAGAAATGGTTCGAGTTCGGAACGGAATCGCGCCAGGTTTGGAGTCCGGACCAGTGGGACCGGACGAGGGGTGGCGGAGGAGAAGAGGTGCGGAGGGCGGTGTGGAGCATTTTTGTTTGGGTTCGGGTTCGGGCTCGGGCGTGTACTGCACGTCGGGTGGGGGTTTTAAGAGCATCATTATCGGTCGGGTGGATGAAACAATCGTCCGACACATAAACAAAATTTAATATCACATATACCACCCGGATAGATGCGGGTGTGGGCATGTAACCAGTTGTTTTTTAAATATTTTAATAATTGTTTTAAAAAAATATTTTAAATTGTTTTTTATGAGAATTTATTTTTTATTTGTTTATATTTTTTAATATTTTTTGTGTTTTATTTCAAATTGTTGTGGATGTGAGAGAATGTAGGACGTTTGTGTTGTTTCTAGGTGTAGTTAAGGAAAAATTGAAAGGGTTGGTTTGTGTTGACGTGACAGAGAGAAAAGTTGATGTGGATAAAAAAGAAAACAAGACGTTCGAGAAATATTAAGGCACAGACATTGGCTTGCCCATAGTAATCGTAATTTTTGCTCTCAAAGGAGTTTGTTTATCTGCAAACAGACAACGAGGTCGAGAAGATAATCAATGTTTCTTTAAGGTCCGTCAATCCTTGTTTTCGAACTCGAAATTCGAGTTAACTCCGTTCGAAAACAGCTCAATTTTATTGGTTAAAAAATAAACGACTTGGCTAAGAAATGAATACCCCTCTCTCTATCCCAACTAATCCCAACTTAGATTAGTGAACGGGTGACTTAAGTTAGAAAAGGCTTGAACTCGATTTGAGAGTATTAAAATGATATTTATATTTGTGTCTAGTAGTACATGGAAATAGGTCAAAGACTCTAGGAGTAAGATAGTTTTATAGTCATTTTGATTATGGTACTTCGTATATGACCTACTTTTGATGGGTTGTTTTCATGATTTTTTTGGTGAATATATTCATCACACATAAATATCATGTGGTAGAAATTTCAAATGAAATGGATTGTTTTAATTTTTTAATTCAATAAATAGTAGTCGTTCCAAATTAGACATCGACGGTAAAATTAATGTGGATTGACCTCAAATTTTAGTATGTTTGAGATTAGTGCATAATAATGAATGTGATTTAGTTTCATTAGAAAAATATGATCTTTTAAATGTTAAAAATGAAACATCATGGCTAAGATGACTATAAATGACTCATAACAACATTTCCCAATCATACATTAATATTCGATGTTTGAAATTTCTGGTTGGAGGGATAAAATTGTCAATGATTTGTGACACCATGTATATATAAATGAGTAGTAATATTTGTAGTTCTGTCATTTTAGTGCCAACTGTAGATAAATGTCATTCGCACAAAAGACCCAATGACATTTAATAGGAAAATTGCTTTTAAGTTACTTTGTCGAGAAAAAATTAATAGGAAACTAAAATTAATAGCTTCTCATGGCCCGCCCTTCCTACTCTGTTCCTTCCTTCATATCAAATCCAAAATTTGAAAGAAATTTTTTACCAAAAAGAGAATCTCGTTTGTGCACTACTTCAATGTTTTTATGTTTGTGATTCAGTCTTTCACACCGCCATTTTAATTAAATTCTGAAATTTCAGAAAATGTTACACGATGTTAACCCGGCATGTGAAATAATATACGGTGTTGTGAAATTTCAGAAAATGTTACACGATGTCAGCCTGACATTTGAAATGTTAGAAGATGGATAGTTTGCTATGTGGTTGAAGAGGCTGAGGTTTGAGACGTGTGATTCATTGTAGACGGATTCTGATTTTTGAAGTTTCAATTTAGTGAAGCGGACTGATTCAGTAATTTGAAGGTTTGACCTTTGTGAAATTTCAGTATTGAAACAATTGAGAGAAGAGGAGGTTCATATGTTAGTCGAACCATACTGGACACAACTTTTGGTTTTAAATTTTCAATTTTATGAAATGGGAAAGTCATTAAACCCTGAAGTTTCAATATGCCCAAGACCGTCCCTTCTTAGTTCTTACGTTATGTTCAAATCCAGACTTCACCCAACATTAACAATGGGTTCTCTTTCATGATAAAACTTTGAAATTTCATTAATTTTTTAATTGGAAACAACAACATCAAAACATATATGTTGGATTAGACATAGAAACTAATGAAAACTTTGGGGCTAAAAATCACCAAAATCGTCTTTGTCATCATGGTGGATTCCATTCCAAAACAACTTAAACCAAAACCAACTCGGTGAGATTACAATTTACAAAGATGGAAAGAAGCAAAAATAAACTGAGCATTGAAAAAGGTTGTGAAACAAATAGAAGAACTAGAAAACCAAAAAAGAAATATAATTTACAACTATAATGTGGGGTAAATTTGAGCACTAAATAAAATTACAAAGATTGATTACCTCTGGTGGGGCAATTTATAGCTATTAATGGCCACTTGACAAGGTAGATTTTCTCCAGGTAGTTAATGTTGTTTGAGGTCTCAATGCAAACCAATTTATGTTGGCTAAATAGAAACTACAATAGCAACTATATTAAGAAAAGAAACTACAAGAACCATTTTCCTATATAAATAAAGAGAATTATAATTAGCATGATTGAAGATTGGGAAATTTAGGTCCTTCGAGTTAAGGTATCGTTTCACAATACCACTGTCATGCTCCAACTCTTGGAGAATACTCATTTGGTTCACGAACTGGCCATACTCGTTATATGCTTCTGTATGGAGCTCTGCGTAGCTTCCAAAACTTGCATTTGGTAGGGTAATACAATAAGTCAAAAGCTTCTAAAATTAACGTTTTCATTGCCAAAGAAATGAAAAATACACACACGTACCTTTAAGATAAGCGTCGTGTATGCCCGGATCTCAGCTTAACAGAAAGGGAAAAAAAACAGTTTTCTATCACTAATAACTCAACAAGGCATTATTATCAAATGTCATTTACCTAATTTTACTAACACAAACGCCTCTTTATTAAATCATGAAATAAATCTCGAGCACGTCTAAATTAGCGTTTGGACGGTGATAAGGTTATTTATCACTGCACATATATCTCTTCTACTCTACTATTAGAGACCAATAACAAATGTATGATTCGAATATTTGTTCGCAATGTAGATTTGTAGCCCGATGTGATTGACTTTTTTGGTCCAGAAGGTAACGCAGTAAACACAATAAAATAAAGAAACTTTGGAGCAATATATTTGTTTCGTTATCTGTGAAGGTCATGATGCAAAAAACATCAAACTCTCAGGGCCTCCTTAACGGAGGCCCTTTTCGGGTCGGGGCGAAATTCGCCCCGACCTAGCTCCCCTTAATGGGGAGCGGACCCGGGTCGGGTTGCGACCTGGGTCACGACCCAGGTCTGGCCACGTGGTCAGACCTGGTTGTTCGTTTTTTTTTGTTGTTTTTTGTTATTTATATTAGTTAAATAATATGTTAATAATATATATAAATAAAATAAATTGTAAATAAATATAATAATTAATAAAATAAATCAATTGCATTAACTATAATAATACAAAATTAATATTGAATTTAATATCGAATTTCAAATTGTGTTTACCTTTCAGGGGGCGCTGCCCCCTGAAATTCCCACCAGTTCACCGGCGAGCTGGACAGCCGCTCGCTGACCGGACAGCGAGATCCCCGCCAGCTCACCGGCGAGCTGGGCAGCCGTTCATACGAGTTCAATATGTTTCAACCCAACTTTTAAAAAAAATTACATTTTCTTGTGTTTTTGTTAAACAAATCAATTAAAGTGTATCACTTATTAATATTTGTTAATAATATAATAAACAAAAAAATTGAAACTCAAATAAATAAAATTAAATTAACTTACAAACAAATTAACAACCAAACACATAACATAGATTTCTACTACAAAAAGGAAATAACATGAAATTTTACTTAAACTAAACTTGACCGAAATCGATTAGCAACTAAATACATAACTAAACTAATTTAAAGATGTCCATTTTTCTCAGCTCAATCCAGCAACTTTCCAAGTGTCTTCTCCTCCACTTCTGTGCGGTTCGATTTACCAAATAATGTGTTCATTAATGCTATCTTCTCAGTGGCCAGCTTCAACATTGCTTTTCGCTCCGATTTTTCACCTCTAACTTGCGAACAATATTCAAGTTTTGAACACAAGTCTACAACCCGATCGTCCAGTTGATTTGCTGCTCGAGCTTTTCCCTTCTTCTTTGCCTTTTTAACCCCTTCCGGACGCTGAAAGGATTGTTCTGGAGTTTCATCTGGTGTTCTTTCGTTCGGTGGAGACGACCGGGTCGAATAGCCTTCAGTGCTTTTCCTCTTACTCCTGCTTCCTGATGTTGGAGTAGTTTCTACTTCCTCTAGTTCAATTATGGGTGGGCGTGCACGTGTTGCACTTCCCGAACCAAGTTTAACGAACGACTCCCACTTTGGGTACTTACGTAACATTTCTCATACATGAAGAAATGCGAACTTAGAACCAACAGTGGATTCGTAAATAAAATGCGCTTCACGAATTACATCGTCGTGGTTGTATCCGCTCCTTTGACGTCGTAGAGCTTCATCATAGCAACCGCTCCACTTCATTACAACAGGCGTAAACCTCCTCCAACGACCTTTTAAGGAGTCCGACAGGCGTGTGGCTATGTTCTTGTTCGAGCGGGCAGCATGCTCGTACACACGTGCCACTCTACCCCATAAAGCTCCGGCTTTCTGTGAGGTCCCGACAATGGCATCCATACTAACCTGCATGTAAGCCGAGATCAACGCTTCATCCTCCAACGTTGACCACGCCTTCACTTTATTTGGTTGCGGTGATTGTGTTGGTTGGGCGGAGGGATGGTCGTCGCTCTGATTCTGATCATTCACATCGGCATCATTCGGATCATGTCCACTAATTAGGTTGGCATACATGTCATAAGGTGGTAATGGGTTGTGATATTGTTGTGGTGGTAATGGATTGTGATATTGTTGTGGTTGAAAAAATTGTGGTGGTGGATTTTGTGGTAAGCTTGGATAGTTGTAAGGGTTGAACTGGTAAGGATTCGGATGCGGAACATGTCCATTACCACGGGGAAATTGTGGTTGGGAAATACCCCGTGCAGGACGTGAGTCACGATTATGGTCAGGAGAAGACATGTTTGTTTAACATGCGATGCTAGCTTTGGATGAGTTGTAGGAAATGAAGTTTGAAGTGTTAGCTTATATAACAATGAAGGGTGAAGATTTGTCCGACAACGCATGACAACCAATAGTGAAGATTCGTCCGACAATGCGTGACAACCAACAGTGGAGATTCGTCGACAATGCATGACAACCAACAGTGAAGATTCGTCCGACAATGCGTGACAACCAACAGTGGAGATTCGTCCAACAACGCATGACAACAAATAGTGAAGACAACGCGTGACAACCAACAGTGGAGATTCGTCGACAACGAGTGACAACAAATAGTGAAGACAACGCATGACAACTAACAGACAACACATGACAATCAACTTTGAAAGTTCGTTCAACAACGCGTGATGATGAACAGTCGTCCGACAAAACATTATAAATAGGAGGTCATTTGCAAGTCTTCCTCAAACCTCAAGTCTCAACTATGTCGAGTGACAAATCTTCTAACTCTAATTCCTCGTCTTCATCATCTGATGACCTAGATGAGGCCATAGACCAAGCAACTGAAATGGTTGCCGAGTACCTCTCCTCTTACCTCAAAGCACAACGACCATGTAACAGGAGGCGACGAACTTCTAACCCAGATAGAGATCGCACTGTGGGTTATAATCGTCTAATTGCAGATTACTTTAATGACAATCCTGTGTATTGTGATCGTGTTTTCAGAATGAGATTTCGAATGCGGAAGCATGTCTTCCTTCGAATTGTAAACACGCTTGAGGCTACCGATGTGTTCTTCCAGCAACGACCGGACGCTGTGGGTCGACTTGGCATATCAGGTATCCAAAAATGTACAGCAGCGCTCCGGATGTTAACATATGGTGTAGCGGCAGACGAGGTGGACGAGTACTTACGTCTAAGCGAAGCAACAGCAAGACAATCTCTCCAAAATTTCTGTCAAGGTATCATTACCAATTTCGGTGATGAATATCTACGAACCCCTACCGCAGCGGACCTAGCAAGACTGCTCCAGGTTGGTGAGCTACGAGGGTTTCCAGGCATGATGGGGAGCATCGATTGTATGCACTGGGAGTGGAAGAATTGTCCAGCTGCTTGGAAGGGACAATATCAAGGTCGAAGCGGAAAACCGACACTTGTTCTGGAAGCTGTTGCATCTTACGACCTTTGGATTTGGCATTCATTTTTTGGGATCCCAGGATCGTGTAACGATCTCAATGTCCTCCAACGCTCTCCAGTTTTCGATCACATTCTGGAGGGCCGCGCACCACCTGTGAGATACGAAGTGAATGATAACTCGTATGATATGGGTTATTATCTTACAGATGGTATTTATCCAAAATGGGCAGCATTTATCCAATCAATCATCCTTCCTCAAACACCTAAAGATAAATTATTTGCCCAATTTCAAGAGGCAACAAGGAAAGATGTGGAACGTGCATTTGGAGTGCTTCAGGCAAGATTCGCCATCGTGAAAAGACCGTCGTTAGCATGGACTCCAGACATTCTCGGTAAAATTATGACTGCATGCATAATCATGCACAACATGATCGTGGAGGACGAACGCGACTCTTATGAACAGTTGGTGGATATAAACGAATTTATACATGAGCGCCCTCAAGAAATCGGTGAAAGTTCAAACCCGTCGGGTCTCCGGTATTCCACTGAGCGTATCGTGGATATTAACAAATATCTGCGTAACAGAGATCGAGTTCGTAACGCTCAAAAACATATGGCATTGCGAGCCGATTTGATCGAGAATATATAGCGACGTTTTGGACGGAATGAGAATTAATTATGTTTGTAATATGTATTGTAATATTTTATCTTTGAATTATTATAATATGTAATTGTCGAATTTTAATAAAATCTAATTATTATGTGGTGTTCGTAATTATTGTAAGTTAATTAGATTAAGTTATTATAAAAATAATAAATTTAATAGTTTGTGAATTATTATGTTGATATAGAAAATGAGGTAAAAAGAAATGATGTGGAGGAGAGAGTGTGTTGAAAGTGGGGTTGGGGTTAAGAAGAGAAAAATGGGTTGGGTTGGGTTGTGGATTGCATAGTGTTTTTTGCTGACGTGGCAGAGAGAGAAAGCTGAGGTGTAAAGATATTTGGGGTTGGGGTTAAAGATGGCCTCAAGGTCCTCCTCCTTGCGTGTAAGGACTATAAGGACTAAGTCAACTCTATATCACTGGTCCCACCGCTAGCTTGAACCTTCGAGTCGGTTCTGTGTTGTCAACTTACTGTCACTGTGTTGCCGTGCAGTCGAGTTGGTTGGGTATATCAGTTCACATATCTTAAGTCACAAGATCGAATATTAATGCGTTCCAGTGAAAATGGTATTAGACCACTTCTAATTTGAAACTACAACCCATCTGTCCCAAGTAGAAACGGGTGTTAGAAATTCTAAGTCATCAAAAAAACAAAAAAACTTACTATCACTATTTTGATTGTCAAAAAAGATATTATCACTATTTTTCTCGAAAAAACCAGAAGCTATCATGATTTCAAGGGTCAACCGGTCAAGGGTTTCCACTTTCTCCTTGTTTCATTGTTTTGTGCGGGCCATTTTTTTCAGGATAAAAAAATTGTGGCCCTGAAAAGCACCACGACTTTGTTATTTGGAATTTTAAGCCAGCGGAGGTATCAAACGGTTGGATTATATTTAAGGAAACCAAGCGCAATATGATATCCAACCGAGTTAACGTCATCTGCTCGCTTGAGTTGAGGTTATGAAATTGCATCATGTAACATTTTGGAACGTGGATATGACAAGAGCTTGAAATATCCGTAGATTTTATGACCCAATATAGTTTGAGTTGTGAGCAGGTAAATATAGAGTACTAGTAAATCCCCATCCTTCCTACGTAGAAAACACCATGATGACTATTATAGAAGGAATTTTCGAAACCGGACTTCAAATCCGGTCTTCACCTCGTAAAAAAGTAAACAATGATAAGGCGGGCCGAAGAACAAAAGTTACAAAACAACGAAACTTATCTCTCACGTGTAAACAACAATTTTTTTTCCTTTCAGGTAAAAAAATACTATGTAACCAACAATCCAATACAATACAATTTTCACTTCTTAACACAAACCTTGCTTTCAACATTTTCTCTCATCCACGTTATTTCTTTTTACCTCATTATCTATTCTATCACAAAAATAAGCAAACTATTAAATAAATTATTTTTACAATGACTTAATCTAATTAAATTACGATAATTACGAATAACACGCAAAAGTTAGATTTAATTAAAATTCGACAAGTACATATTATGATAATTCAAAATTAAAATATTACTATACATGTGACGAACAAAATTAATTTGCATTCCTTCCAGAACGTTGTCATATATTTTCAATCAAATCGGCTCGCAATGCCATATGTTTCCGAGCGTCCCGAACTCGAACTCTATTACGCAGATATTTGTTAATATTCATGATACGATCGGTGGAATACGAAAGACCCGAATCGTTCGAACTTTTGCTTTGAGGTCGCTCGTGGATAAATTCATTTATATTCACTAACTGTTCGTAAGACTCATGTTCGTCCTTCACGATCATGTTGTGCAAGATTATGCATGCAGTCATAATGTTACCGAGAATATCTAAACTCCATGCTAGCGATGACATTTTCACGATGGCGAATCTTGCTTAAAACACTCCAAATGTGTGTTCCACATCTTTCCTTGCTGCTTCTTGAAATTGGGCGACAATCTATCTTCGGGTGTTTGAGGAAGAAAGATTGATTGCATAAATGTTGTCCATTTTGGATAAATATCATCTAGGAGATAGTAACCCATATCATACGAGTTGTCATTCACTTCATATCTAATAGGTAGTGTGTGCCCTTCCATAATGTGATCGAAAATTGGAGATCGTTGGAGAACATTGATATTGTTTCGCGATCCTCGGATCTCGAAAAATGAATGTCAAATCCGACCCAAATTCCAACCATATCCGACCTCCGTCTCGATTCAAATTTTCACGTAAATATAGGTTTACGAGTGTATTAGGGATACAACAAAAAAATTAGGAAAAAAAACGTCGAATGTGTGTTAAATAATGAGTTTTTGAAGTTCAATGGGGCAAAGTGTTACAAAATTAAAGTTCAGGGGAGGTAATTGTTAACTTTGAAACTTCAGGGGGCAAAATGATACCAATACATAGTTCAGATGGGCAAACTATAATTAAACCTACATTCTATTATGAATGATAGAATCTTCAAGGACGTCACTTCTTTCATCGAGCCTACATGATTAGGGGTGAGCAAAACCCGGTCCGGTCCGGGTTCGGTCCGGACCGGAACCAACCGGTCCGAGTTCCGGTCCGGACCGAAACAAAAAATTTGGATCCGGTCCGGTACGGTCCGGTCCATTTTTATTTTTTTTTAAATTTAAGGTAAAAATCAGGTTTTTGCACCGGACCGAACCGGTCCGGTCCGGTCCGACCCTTCGAATTTTTTCCGGTCCGGACCTGAATTTGTTTTCCGGTCCGGACCGGACCGAACTGATGCTCAACCCTATACATGATTGCACCCGCAATTCGGCAATATGGATCTCGGCACTCCAGATAGATCACTCTGTTAGCCTTACATTTAAGAATTACTGGCCAAATTCCAATGCACCTGCGGAATCTAAGCATCTCAAAATACCTACGAGGAGTTGATGCATCACGTACACATATGTTTGTGTTTTTATTCTTATGTCTCACATATTTGTTTCCCTTGCTTAACATATAATGTTTGCTTCTTGTTAGGGGTGAAAACGGAGCGGATACGAAGCGGATGTGCCAGTATCCGAATTCGTATACGTTTTTTTTTCTCGAATCCGAATCCGAATTCGAATCCGATCGAATGTACGAGAAAGGGATCCGAATTCGAATATTCGCATCCGAATTAAGTTTAAAATCCATTCCGAATCAGGATATCCGAATTCGTTAAAAAATCTGAATAGACTTAAAAACATTTTTTGATTGATCTAAACAAGAATAAATTTCAGCCTTTATTTTTTTGCCTACATGAAAAAATATTAAATATAATATAAATAACATAATTTCATTCATATATATTGTATATATATTTTTTATTTATATGCGCATATAAAATACGAACCGGATATTATTCGAATCGGATGTACCAATATCCATATTCGCTTCGTTTTTTTACGGATGTTTATATCCGAATACAAATTCGGTTGCGGATTTTTTTTTCTCGGATAATTTTTTTGATTTCGAATACGGAATCGGTCGGATTGACGGATTTCGGACACAAAGTTTCACCCATAAGTTCTTGTAACTATGACTTATGTGTTGATATTTGTTATTTAATAAATAAAATATGTTATGCTTTCCAAAAAAAAACACCCAGTAAATCTAACATTGTCTCTCGAAATTATAGAATCTATTAAAATGACAGAAAGAAAGTTAACAAACACAAAGATGCAACTTAGATTCGAACTCCAAACATTTAATGTAATCTACTAATCAAATTCGAGTTACCAACTTTCGTAAAATATCATCTCATAAGATTTTAAACAAAATGAGTCCAAACGTATAAACCTACCAATCTCATTCCTCACCAACTTTGGTAAAATATCATTTTATAAGATTTTAAACAAAATGAGTCCAGCTGTCCAAACGTATAAACCTACTAATCTCATTCCTCGCCAACTTTGGTAAAATATCATTTACAAGATTTCATCCCAAAGAACTGGAAAAAAAGGGGAACTACTAAACGTCGCCCCAAAACTACTTAAATCGCCCCTTGAAATTACCAAATTGCCCTTAACAATATATTTAATACCCATATCGTCCCGTGTCTTTAAACAATGTTATTGACTCAGTTTTACTAACATTCCTAGTACCAACACCACGAAAATGTCTGGCGAAACACCTAGATCAGGCGAAGTAACGGAGGCGGATTTTTTTTTCCGACACGGGCGTCTGGCTAAGACGCCTGTACCATCGTGGAGGCGTCTGGCTAAGACGCCTCCACCATCGTTGAGGCGTCTTAGCCAGACGCCTCCACGATGGTACAGGCGTCTTAGCCAGACGTCCCGTTTTTTTTAATGTTTTTTGTCAAATTAAAATTATACGGTGTGTTATCTCAAATTATTTGACGTTTCTTTGCAAATTTTCGGTGGTAACCGGTCGGATTACAATGAGTTTTTTTGCAAGTGATGAAGATTCAAAAAAATTCCAGATCCAACATTTTTAAAGTTCCAAATCCCCCGGTGGTAAAACATCATGACTTACAAATACCACCTCGACAGGTCGTTCGGGGGTCTCGCTCCCCGGTGAGCGAGCGGCATTCCACCTCGCCGGTGAGGTGGCGGGGGTGGCAAGGGGGCAGCGCCCCCTGGAAATTTTTTGGATTTTGAAATTGTTGGATCTGGAAATTTTTGAATTTTCGGTGTACCGAAGAGGTATCGGTCATCCGAATATAGTAATTATTAACTTATTAATTAATTTAACAATTATCTAAATTTATAATCAATTATTTTTTTAAAAAAATAATAATAAATTACGGGCGTCTGACGGAGCCGCCCCCACGTAGGAGGGGGCGTCTGGCTAAGACGCCTCCCCCATGGAGGAGGCGTCTTACGCAGACGCTTGTCCCAAGGGCAGAGCGTCTGGGTAAAACGCCTCCCCGATGGGTAAGGCGTCTGGGTAAAACGCCGCCCCCATGGGGAAGGCGTCTTAGCCAGACGCCCCCTCCTACGTGGGGGCGGCTCCGTCAGACGCCAGTAATTTTTTATTATTTTTTATTATTTTTTTATTAAAAAGATGTTAGATGTTTTACCAGATTCGAGTACACTGGGGCGTCCGTTGGTTCATTACTGACCTCCAAAACATTATTTTTTATGATTATAAGAGGAATATGAAGAGAGATGTGTGATAGGAGGGTAAAATGTCGCGTTATAGCAGTAGAAATGAGAGAAGGGCAAAATGGTAATTTCAAGGGACGATTTAAGTAATTTTGAGGTGATGTTTAGCAATTCAGAAAAAAAGGAGTCCAAAGTCCAAACCAACTATAAAGTCTAAACCGTTAAAGTGGACTGAAAGAAAAACAAAACAGACCACGCCACACCGAACACATTTCCCCAACCAAATCCCACAAAAAACCACACCCAACCCGGACACGCGACACCACCAATCCAAATCAAACCACCCCAGACCCACACAAATAAGACCCCACTCCACTCCACAACACAAACCAAACCAAACCAAACACAGACCAAACATGTCAACTCCCACCAGAAACAGCAACGGTCTATGGTCGGACATAGACGGAGAAGGGCACTACAAAGTGGACAACAAAGTCCTCATCTCCGCCGTCGTCTGCCTCGTCTTTGTCATCGTCCTCGTCATCTTCCTCCACATCTACGCCCGCCGCGCACTCCACCGCCACCGCCGCCGCCAGTACCTGTCCACCATCGCCCGTCTCCGGACCGCCGAGGCCCGGAGACACAACAACCAAGCGCAAAACGAACAGAAAACCGGGCTCGACGCGTCCGTCATCGCCGCCATGCCGACTCTCACGTACCGTCCCGTACCGGACACACCTCCTCCGGAGTGCGTGGTTTGCCTGAGCTTGGTCGAGGAAGGGGAGGTGGTGAGGATTTTACCTAACTGTAAGCACGTGTTCCACGTGGAGTGTGTGGATGTGTGGTTGCACTCGCACTCCACGTGCCCGGTTTGCCGGGCCGAGGCGGAGCCGGTGCCGGTGGTGGACGTGGAGAATGGTGGTGGTGGTTTGGTTGCACCGGTGGTGGCAACGGAGGCGGGGGTGGGGCCGCGTAAGGAGGAGAGTTCGACGTCGGCTTCGCGGTTGGGAGCGTCGTTTAGGAGAATGCTTAGTAGAAGTCTGCATGTGGAAGCTGTGGAAGACTTGGAGAGACAGTAGGATTTTTTTCCTTTTTTCGTTTAAAAAATGTTTGGGGAATTTAAAAGATAATTTTCTTTTTTCTTTGTTTTATACATGTTTAGTACTGCTTGTGTTTGTTGGAGTTATAGAGCAGATGGTTGTTGGATGGTAAGTCGAATTGGATGTGTTATGTGTATATGTATGTAAAATCACTTTAAGCTTGCATTGTGGGTGTTTTTGCTCTAATATCTTGCATTTTTGTCTGATGGCTATTTTAAACCTCCTGAATTTCTGTTCTTTTGGTTTTTAGTTAGATGAGGTGCTAAATTTGGCACGGTTGTTGCACATTAAGCTTGTTTCTTGTTTGTTTTTTTTTGTTTTTTTTCCTTCAAAAACCGTTACTTATTCTTTCTGTTAAGAACAAATAATTTATTTGTGGTTTCACATGTTTCATTTTGACTTTTGAGATGCAGAGCGTATGCTAAATTGCTAATCATATTACAACATTAGGAGGAAACTTGGGAATTCGCACTCAAATCTAAGACAAAATGGATGTCTTATAATGATCGTCGTGTTAGTAAGCTCTGAAACTCTTACACAGTTACATCCCAGGTGGATTTGTGGAGCATAAGTTTCTTAGCATGTAATTAATTAATATATCACTTTGTTAAGGTCAACTTATCATCTTTCACAAAAAAATATAAATCCAAGGTGGCAGAAATAAAGCCACAAGTTCCGGTCAATCGGCAAATTAGGCACTGGCATGCTTTTAGATTTTACAATTATCGTGTATCAATCAACTTCAACGCCTCACAAGAAAATATGATAATTGAAGTGCAACAAATTAAAAGATATGAATAATGCTGTGGTGAGGCTCACTCCTGAAATTTGTTTTTCTTAATGAACAATATATAACACCTATTGGCAATGCTTCATGCCTAAAGTCTGTTATGTATTAATGAAGTCCACCCTATGCAGCTCTCAAGTCTTCGTCCACATTGAAACAATAATATTGCAAGTCAAATTTGTCAAGTAGTGATAGACTTGACGAACCACATCTCTTTCAAACTTAAATTTTCACAAGCAAGTGACAATATGAAATTCACCCAAGAGACTTGTCTTTTGGTGCAATCCCAGTGTGATAGAAGATTTCGTTCTTCTACGAGCCTTAGTTGAAACGTCAAGTAAGACTCTATTCTCTCCAGTTATTAGTTATTAATTTATTATGCTTACAAGCCCGCTTAATAATTTATCATATGTGAATCACTAGGTCAAACGATTTGCCGGATTAGGTAATAGCATCAATTTTTTTCGTTGTTCCAATCTTCAAGTCTTCAAGTGATTTGATTCCCCTCATAACCATTCAGATTTAATTAGAACTTTGTCTTTGTATCACCTGTTCTTGTCCAAAGCTGCTACACCTAATTTTTTCTACCTAAATGTTAAACGTGTTCACGTTCTCGTTGATGTTTTAGTCGTGTTGTTCCATGATCCAATTGGCTTCCTGAATATTTTTGAAAGAGGTATGTATTTTTTAATTAAATCTCAAACAAGTAATCAGAAACTGAGGGTTGATCTCTAGTTATGGTGTTAGGAAATAATGGTGAACCGAAAAAAATGGAAGTGATGAAATAAATCTCAATAGAAGCTACGCTAGACAATTTAACAAACACATAGCATGCATCTACCAAACGAGCAAATGAAAAAATAGCAAACCTATAAAAAAAGAAAGTCACAACGTTGAGATTTACGTGGAAACCGAAATTGAGAAAAACCACGAGTGGAGACGGTACAAGCTTTACTATGCAGAAAAGTGGAGTAAAATAGAGAAAGAGAGAACGAAGTACAAAAACTCGGAAGCGGACATGGGCTTGTATATGGATGAACCTCTGAGAACAAGAGGATCTTGAATCCTATTTTCTAAGCTTGATCGTGGCTAAACCTACATCTCCAAAATTGTGGCTCTCAATTTTGTAAATCTCTAAAACCCTAATCACAACAAGGATCTATATATATATATATATATATATATATATATATATATATATATATATATATGTGGTCAAACTCTAGTGAGCTCATGACTCATCAAATTTAGTTTAAGCCCCCTACAATCTCACAATTGGATCTTATTTACAGTTAATCTCACCGTTCATTAGCATAACCGTTTTTTTCTTAATCTACCTTACAATTTGAAATGAGTGGTGGATATTGTGGGGGCTTAATTTAGAAAAGTTGAGCCCTGGGCTCACTAGAGAATTCCTGTATATATATATATATAATCTTTCACGCAACTCTTCCCCGTCGTGGTCGAACCAAGATCGGAGAATAACTGCTCCATTGAAGTCGACGATGAAGGTCAGTTTAGGGAGTGGGTTGATCTGAGTTTTTGTGAAGTGGGTTGAATCGATGTAAGTCAAACCGATTTTCTATGTTTCTGACGAAACTCGATAGATTCAATATAAGTTCGACAGACACTCGATTATTGTCCTCGATATGCTTGATTCCTTTTGCATGCAAACTTGATAGGATTAGATTAATGTGTTTTGTGGAGTAAGTTGAATCGAAGGAAATTAGACTAATTTTCTGTGTATTCGACGAAGCTCAATAGGCTCAATCTGAGTTGGATAGACACTCGATTGTTGTGCTCAATATGCTTCATTCATTTTACATGTGAGCTCGATATGATTAGATTGAGTATTTTGTGGAGTGAGTTGAATCGATGGAAGTCGAATCGATTTTCTATGTTTCCGACGAAACTCGATAGACTCGATATGAGTCCGATAGGTACTCAATTGTTGTGTTCGATATACTTGATTCCCTTTATATGTGTGCTCAATAGGATTAGATCGAGTGTTTTGTGGAGTGTGTTGAATCGATGAAAGTCAGATCGATTTTATGTGTTTTCGACGAAGCTTGATAGACTTGATATGAGTTCGATAGAAACTTGATTGTTGTGCTCGATAGACTCAATTCTTTTTACATATATGCTTGATAGGATTAGATTGAGTGTTTTGTGGAATGAGTTGAATCGATGGAAATCAGACGAATTCATTAATATGCTTCAACCATAACAAATGATCATTTATCGAGCTTTATCAAGTATACTATCGAGTTCATATCGAGAACTCATCGAATTCCATTGAGAAACGGAATGGTTTATGCAAGGGGTATTTTAGGTAGTAAAAGAGACATAAGTATATTTCTATTATTAAAACGTCGATTATTTTTTTTCAATTATTAAGCAACTTCAAGAACAGAGACTCTAATTTCCATTTTCTATTCCCGTTCCATCCACCTATCTCAATCCTACATGTGCACCGTGTTTAATAGGGAACATAAGAAAGAAAGAAAAATTCAGACAAATGAAAACAATTTCTAGTAAAATAGCTTCCATTGTTGACTTCTTAGTCCAGTAGGGTCGTGAGCATTTGACTTGAAGGAAGAAAAAAAAGACTATGATGTCAAATTTTGATTAACGATTACACAGGGGAAAATGACTACATATTTGGTGTGGACAGTTAGCTTAGTCCAATTCCACAGCTTCTTCATGCTTAGATACATTTATACGTTGCTTTAGATTACTTTGTTCCTATTCCTTTATTGATATTCATCTCTGGAATGCATCTTCCCATTGATTTAAGGAATCCTTTCATACCTTGTCCAGATTTCCCGCAGAAAAAAATTGTAACATTCAAAACCATTATCAATATTTTGACCAAGTCCTATGGAAGAGTAAGTTACCCGTGGGAGATAAAAATAAAACAAAGAACTTCATTGTAATTGAATTTGATTGAATATAAGCTACTTTGTGTCTGTTTTTATTGGAAAGAAAGAAAGTAGATAACGAGGGGATAATTCTTATATTAATGAAAAGGCTTCTGAGCTCCCAGAAAATATAATCCATCATGCTCATATCAACTTTGGGATTAGTTATTTAGTAATGTGGTTTATTTTATCAGAAAAGGTCAGATTCGAAGTTCACAATCAACTCCACACCAACCGTTGAGGAGAAAGTATCTAACTAATCCTGTTCCCAACCGGCTAACCCCGTGCAAGAAGCAAAAACATTAATAAAAACAAGTTGCATATAGACCCCTGAAAAAATTGCATGTGGTGTAATTATAAGAAAAGCCTGGCATTTTTGGGTTGATGTTAGCCGGTTCGGGTCCTTCCGGCCTTTTTGCTCCAAATCGAACAAAATCCAGTACATAAATGGAGATCCAATCAAGTTCCTAATCGGATGGTCAGAATTCAGAAATTATTGTAGAAGATCCGATATAATAGTTGAAACAAACCTCCTTCCATCATGCAAAGTATTAGTTATATAGGTTCTCTTCGTAATGATTGTCTTGTTCTTCTAGTTTCCATTTGTTCATTTTTATATATTTAAGATATGATGTAGATTGTAAATGTAAATGGTGAGTAGAGTCTCTTGAAATTGTCACTATTGGACTCATGGTCTTATAGATCCTCACATGTTTTCTTACTTATGTGATTTTGTATTGTTGGGTTATTTATATGAGCGTTACAATGTTATAATTAAACACTTAGGGGGTGTTAGTGGTGTTGAAAGGAACGAAAAGTGATTTTAACAGTCAAACAATTAAAGCAGAAGAAAAAAAAATTAGTGAAAAAATTATATTGTTTGTGTATGTTTAAGCAAATAATTTTCGACCGGTTTGGATACCGAAATACGAATGATTGAAAGAAGATCGGTGAACCGAAATGAAAATTTCAGTTAACAGATAAATTTCTCTGAGCAAATAAGAATGGATGACCGAATGAATTTTGATCATTCGAACTTGTCATTCCAATTAAGGATTTCGGATCCAATTAACGTCATCTCCATGGTCAATTAAATTTTGAGTCGTCACTCATCGGTATATGTAATTTAATTTTCTGTCATTTGATTTGTTAATGCTTTAATACAATTGTTTGTGACAATTTGTCCCCGGCCCGCATAGAAAACCTTATATATGCACAACTAGGTCTTACATATGCACAGTCTTATAATCCCTACAAGGCTTTCTTGCACATATGCAAGGTGCAACTATAATTAGAGATGTTGACTTAGTGAGGTCATCCACCTCTCTCTTAACCTAAAATAGAATATACTTTCACTGCACAAGCATTACTAGAAAACCACAATAATTTGACAAATCTCTTTGACCACTAATTTGAGGAACCTACTAATTTGAGGAACCTCCATTCCTCCAAGCATGTTACAGTTGCCATCTTATTATTAAAATCATCCCACATGGACTGAGCTGGCTGTCAAGAAGCTATTGTGATCAATGAAACAACAATAAGTTCATAACATAAAGGGTAAGTAGAGAAGTAAGATGGTGGAAAAAATAAGAAAAAGTGGCCAAGGCATGAAGAGGTGCATGTGAGAAGCTTCAGAAAGCAATCTGTGAGGAACATGCATATGCACATGGGTGGACTACTCTGAGGTACCGCATCAATACTCCACACCTTCACTGCTCTGTATGTATATTTTTCTCTAGGTTTTTGTTTAGTACTACATTCCTATCTAAGAATCGTAATCTCTGGTCACAATTTTTTTATCCATTATGTTGAGGTGCTTTGAATGGTTCGATCTATGCAACTCAAAAATAATATGGGGATAATGACTTGAATGTGATCTCCATTAATCGGGTTTCAGGATACTTTAAGGTGACTAGTTGAAACTTGAAAGCTTGGCTTGTCGAAATTTGTGAAAGTGGACAAGCATTACAATTTCACAATTACATCAACGTAATTTAGTGTTGTCTTTTATAAGGTATGAAGCTCTTTAAGGTGTCATTGTTTTGCAATGAGCACTCTAAACAAAGTGGTGTAAAGGAGCATCACACTTCGAAATAAGTTTTATATAATTGGTTTGCAGAAAAAATTGAAATAATCTGAAATTGAAATTACAACTGCATATTTATGATTGAAAAAGTATATTTGGAGAATATCCTTACACTCTTAAACCAAATGAAGTCATAAAATTGGAGTTTTTTTAGATTTCCTTATATTTTCTGCAAACCAATCACGCCATTAAAATGAAATAATACCTTATAAAAATGCATGAAAGTTCAAGATGCCAACGTAAATGCTGGTTAGCGTTTTTTAAATAAAAATAGTGTGGTTTTCGTAATTTTATTGCCAGTAAGATTTCCCAAGGGATTATGGTTGAGGTCAAAGTTCACCTTGTGCAACGACTCAAACAAAATAATCTCCCAGCATGCTGTTGGATTTATCACGTGTAGTTGCCATGAAACATCAATCCACCAATTTATTTTACCACGCCTTGGTTAAGAATAAATATATTTGCGTAAAAGCTGTAATAGACTGGGTGGATTTTACATGGGATCCGACAAAACATTGGTTTGAACAGTCTCACTGTTTGTTTTGTGATGTTGATGGTGTAGGAGCACGTGATCGTACTTAAATAGTGATAGAATTAGTAAGTAAGTATCAAACCAAACCACACATGCACATTGCCGGATGGTGGTGGGCGGAGTCGCTGGTGGCCGATGATATCGGACTCGATTTTGGGAAGAGGACGGAAGAACAAAAAGGAGGGAGGCGTGAGGTTTTGAGTTGGGACGGGGCGTGTAGGCGTTAAAGTGGTGTTGGAGGCCAGGTAGAGATTGCACTGTGAGTATGAAAGGTCAGGATTTTCTGAAGGGATCAAATTATGGGCTAACAGCTAAGTTAAGCACTGTATAGATAATTGTTTACATATTTTGCATATTTACTCTCCTAGTCTTGTAGTTTATGCTAAATTGATTGGATTTTTTTATATTTTGATTATAATCATCATGGTGGTCTCGACGAAGTAACGTTTCCCCTTCATTTCCCCGACTAATGTGGTTATGAGGTTATCACTCCATATATTTATCCATGTGTAGTGTTGTTCTAGATGCTTCATGTGGAAGAATGAAACCTTACCTAAAGTTACGTCATTCTGGATTTCCACTAATACTAGCCAACCAATGAAGCATTCATCACGTGAGTTCAATTTATCTTGGTTATGAATGCCATAGCAACATGATAAATTCACAAACTAGTATGAAAGTGTGTTTATTTACTTAAGGCTATATTGTAGAAATATTTCTTTTGTAAACGTTGTATGATTTTGACATCTCTGAATGCAATTTGAATTTAGAACGTCCACTTTACCTAGAAACCCCAGCTAAAGGTGAAATTCCCAACAACGTCACTGGAAAACATAAAATACGACTAGTTAACAAATCGACACAAAAACAACACAATCAAGCGGATATTCATGCAAATGCACCTCATAATAAAAATCTTCTAAATCTAGAAAACTTGTTCCTAATTAACAACTCGAGGATCAAGCGACCAACCAATGAACCACCATGTAGCACGAGCAGTCGCCCTTTCATTGGAAAGAACTAAAGCCCGGTCTCTCAAGCACGTGGTGGGCTGCTTCCCACCATATCATAACCACTCCCCTCCTCCTGCGTCTCTTCTGCTCTACCTCCCAATTCAAACTCCTAGCTACCTCCCCAGCTGTTGCTAGCTGCCATCCCACCTTTCCTCTCTTCTTCCCATGTGACGTCCAAGCTCACCACCACATTACATACGTCACACAACCTCCCTTCCGAATTCCGTCTAACTTATATCAGTTTTGTGACATTGTCTATCGTCACATCAGTTTGCAGTAAGAAAGAATTCGTAGACGTCTAATCATATGCATGCATTGGATATAGAATCTGCACGTAAGGTTTAGGTATCTATCCATCCAATGGCCCAACTCCCGCCCAAAATCCCCAACGTTGCTCCGAATTGGTCCAGCTTCGGCCACCAACGGAGCCCGTCGATGTCCACGTTCCTCCCCTCGGCGGCCGCCCAACCGTCGTGGGTCGACGAGTTCCTTGACTTCTCCTCCTCCAAGCGTGGAGCCCACCGCCGCTCAGCTAGTGATTCTATGACTTTCCTCGAGTCCCAGTTGGACGGTGCCGGAGATCATAATGACGAGTTTGACCGCCTCGACGATCATCAGCTTTTGTCCATGTTTTATGATGATGGGGTTCCAAGCGAGAATGTTACGGCTGGACGGGGATCGAATTGTTCGAACCCTTCCACACCTTCGGATCATAATAGTGCCAGCGAGGAGCAACAGCAGCAGTTGATGGTTAAGAGTGAGGCGGAGGAAGGTGAGAGCGAATGCAAGCCGGAGACGCAGCCATCGTCGGAGCTCGTTGTTGATCCCAAAAGGGTTAAGAGGTACTCAATTATTGTGCAAATTAAAACGGTCGATTACATTTTCAGTCATGTAATGTGTGAGCATTCTCAATTTCTCACGAGTCACAACCTTTTCAAATATTGTTGTTTTTCTATTGGTTTTGAGAGTTTGATAAAATTTTGCTCATACTTTTATCATAACCTCGAAATGCATCTAAAATGTTGGCGGTCGACCGATCTCATAGTTTTCATAATCACAACGTCCATAATTATGAATTTTCTAAAAAAAACTACAAGTATAAAATTGTGATGATCAAAATTGATGAAATAGGCGTTAACAAGCATCAAATTTTGCTTCCAACAGTAAAATATTTATATAAGCAATTAAGATTGTAACATAATTTAATATGATCATATTCACGATCTTGCATGTTCTTGTCGTCAGGATCTTAGCCAACAGGCAGTCTGCGCAGAGATCACGAGTGAGGAAACTGCAATACATATCGGAGTTGGAACGCAGCGTTACGTACTTGCAGGTGATTAATCAAATCCAAGGATTATAAGACAATGTCACCAATTCCAATTTCTTTTCCAACGTTTTATGTTTTTTAAACAATATTCTAACGTGTTATGTTGTTGATAAGTAGTGTAAAACATTTTTGTAAATTATTGTACGTGGAGGAACAGACGGAGGTGTCGGCGTTGTCTCCTCGAGTGGCCTTCCTCGACCACCAACGCTCCATCCTCACCGTCGGCAATAGTGCTCTCCGGCAACGCATCGCTGCTCTTGCCCAAGACAAGATCTTCAAAGATGGTTTGTCTTTTCTTTTGAATCTTAGTTTTTCTTCCAAATCTAAATAAGTTGTGGTATATTGCTTCGAATAGATGGCATTATTTCTGTAAAAATCATCCACGACATTGCCATGCAACTATATCCACGTGAAACGTGATTATATTCAAAATTACTTGATTACGAGTGTTATAATAGCCTACATGATGCTGCATGAAATTTTTAGCTTGTGAGCAGTTAATTTCTTGTAAATACATTAAAAATTACTTGATAAATGGAAAAGTTGGAGCACAGTTATCACTTACCCAACCATCTGCAACCAGATGAAATGGTTCAGCTTAAGCAGTAAGGACCATATTTTAGATTTTTGTCTTCTTAATTTTCTCTTATTTCACTCACGTGTACAACTTCAAATTTCAGCAAAATTCTCACTTGGACAAATCTCACAGGTAGATAATCTAACCGTAATTAAGAAAATTTGTTCTGTCAAAACTGCAGCTCACCAGGAAGCACTAAGGAAAGAGATAGAAAGGCTAAGCCAAGTCTACCAGCAGCAAAGCCTCAAGAACATGTCCAGTGGCAACTCCGAACCAAACCCAACCGAGCCCAGATCGTGTGCAGAGCACGAGCTGGTCACCTGAGCTGGTTCAACAGGTGCACACCACTTCTCCCCACACCCTATGTGATGACACGACATTGGGTGGTGGAGAATAGCAAAAGCAAATGTTGCACCAGATTTGCAAGATTTGCTGATTCACTTGTGCAGATTGTCTTGTTGGTTATACAGTTAGGAGGGGTGGGTTAATGTTTTATGTTGGTTTGTTTTTTGTTTGTTGGTGTGGTGGTGATCGATTGATTTCTCTTGTGTATGTATTTCCTTTCTTTTTTTGTTTTTTTCTTTCTTGGTTTTCAAAGTTTCAACTCCACCCTCCTTTTTTTGATGTTAGAGGGTGGAGTAGTAGTAGTGGTCTGTGCATGTGTCAGTTACATCTTTTGTGGGGTTCAATCCACTTTCTTTCTTCCCCTTCTTTCTTGGGTCTGCAGAATTTATTCAGATGCCTCTGTTTTGGATGCATGATAAACGAAACATGACAAAAAAGAGGAAGAAAGCATGCATGGGATGGAAAGAAGTACTCTTCCTTCCACTTGTGCATTGTCATCCAATTGTCTGCTGTTGTACATGTATTTTTCTGAAGCAATGGTGCAACATAATTTCATTGTGTAAACATAGCCTAGAATAGTAAAATGGGCAGGTGGCGTGTCCTACCAAGTGCCTTGCATGTGAGCATCATATGCCTTGGTCCATAGAATAGTGTTGTTTGCTATCTTTGCCTTAGCTGGAATTTGGTATATTTGATTGGGAGGCATGCATGGTGGTGTTGGGTGAGCAAGTTGCCGCCACAGCAATCCAAGTGACACATGATAAGTGGAGTATTTCTTTGGATTTTGGATCTGAAGGGTAGTGGTGGTCCTGATTTTTTTAATGATAGAGATACCTCAAGCATGTGCTCTTGCCTCCTGGTGCAGTTCTACAGGACTATGACACTTGTGGACAGTAAGGCAGAAAGCTGTGCAAGAAGTTGCTGCCTACCGCTTGTTTTGTGTGCGTTGGAGGGGATCTAATAATGCACTAACTCGACACGGATTAAACGTACCACGTAAAATAAAATATTGATTGCGGAATTAACTTCGGACCCTCTCCCAAACACAATTGCAACAAGAACACAAGCAAAATGGAAATAAAACAAGCAAATAACACATGCACACCTGAAACAACCACGACACACGCGTTTTACAAGGTTCGGCAACGTGCCTACGTCCTTGGGGGGTCTCCTGCGGGTTTCCTTTCCTTCTTCCGCTTCTCCAACAAGAGAAGCAACCGAGATTACAAACGCTTGGAGGCAATAGGTCCTCCAAATCACTCTAGATCTATCTCTAGCCTTAATCTCTCAACTCACAATGAAGGAAACTAACTTGTATGCAATGTATGAAAGAGCAAGTACAAACAAACTCTTTTATAGACTCAAAAAACCGAGCTAAAATTAAGCAATAACCGAGCAAAACTATTCATACGCACGGTTAACCGACGCTCGCTCGGTTAACCGTGAATGCTTCAACAGGAACTATTCCTGTTCCGATTCGGTTAACCGAATCCTTCTCGGTTGGCCGAGGGAACTATTCTCGCGCGTCTCGGTAGACCGCGAGAACGCTTCTTGCACGAACTAACGAACTATTCCAACAACCCTTCGGTAGACCGAGTAACCCTCGGTAATCCGTTCCAACTTGGACAGACACTTTCCAGATTCTCGGAACACCAAAAAATCCCCTCAACGGTTTACCGAACCGTTGTTCCGAAGTGCTTGAAACCTTCTGACGGTAGACCGAATCCAATTCGGTCGTCCGATCCCAGCTGCACACGGAGTGCCTGGAATCCTCGGGTCGGTGGACCGAATCCAATTCGGTAGACCGACCCGTCTTCGCCGAAAATCTCCTGGGTTGTGCGTCGGTGAACCGAATCCAATTCGGTCGACCGACTCTTCCTGGTTTTGCTTCCTTAACAAATATAAGCCAATATTCAACAATCTCCACCTTGGTTTAGATTTGTTACCTGAGTCTTCTTCTAACCCGCATCCTTCGTGTCTACACGAGACACCACTTGGCGCTACCCCCGGAGCGCCCTCCTTCTCACCTTCTGAGGACATTGAGAAGCTTTGAGCACAACTCGAACTTCTCCCGATTGACGACCTTGGTCATCATATCCGCAGGATTCTCACTTGTGTCGATTTTCTGGAGAACAACCTGCTCTTCTTCGATCCACTCTCGGATCCTATGGTACCTTACTTCAATATGTTTGGTCCTTGAATGGAACGTCTGATCCTTGGCTAGATAAATTGCACTTTGACTATCGCAATGCAATTTGGTCACTTCTTGTTCCATCCCCAAAGAGCTAACCAAACCCTTCAACCATATAGCTTCTTTTCCGGCATCGACAGCAGCCATGTACTCCGCTTCCGTTGTTGACAATGCGGTAGTATGTTGGAGAACCGATCTCCAACTCACTGGACCTCCACCCAAAGTGAACATGTACCCTGTTGTGGACCTCCGCTTATCCAGATCTCCAGCGTAATCTGAATCGACGTACCCCTCCACCTGCCTTTGTGCTCCATCTTTGGTGAACTTCAAGCTAACATCCATGGTTCCCTTCAGGTACCTCAGCAGCCACTTCAACGCTTCCCAATGCTCTTTTCCTGGGATAGCCATATAACGACTCACGAGGCTAACTGCGTGTGAAATGTCTGGCCTAGTGCAGATCATAGCATACATAACGGATCCGACTGCACTAGCATATGGAACTTTCTCCATATCTCTCCTTTCCTTTTCAGTAGAGGGGCTGCACTTCAACGAGAGTTTGAAGTGAGCACTCATAGGTGTGGCCACCTGCTTGGCGTTCTCGAGATTGTAGCTCTCGAGTATCTTCTGGATATAACTCCTTTGAGTGAGCAGAATTTCACCTTTCTCGGTATCCTTTGAGATCTCCATACCGAGAATCTTCTTTGCACTCCCGAGGTCTTTCATCTCAAACTCCCCGTGAAGCTTCAGTTTGAGATCATCTATATGCTTCATCTCCTTAGCCGCGATCAACATATCATCGACATATAAAAGCAAGAACACGTGTGTGCCGTCTCCAAGACTCCGCAAGTATACACAACTATCATAATCGCAATGTACAAAACCATTATTAATCATAAATAAATCGAACCTTTTGTACCATTGCCTCGGCGATTGTTTAAGTCCATAGAGGGACTTCTTCAACTTGCATACTTGTCCTTCCTTGCCTCGTGTAATGAACCCGTCCGGCTGCTTCATATAGATCTCCTCCTCTATGTGCCCGTGAAGAAAAACTGTCTTCACGTCCATCTGCTCTAACTCCATGTTATCCATAGCTACCATAGCTAACAACACTCTAATAGAGGTATGCTTTACAACGGGTGAGAAGATATCGTTGTAATCGACCCCTTCCTTCTGAGCATATCCTTTTACCACCAACCTTGCTTTATACTTTATCTCCTCCATAGGAGATGACCCTTCCTTCTTCCTGAAGATCCACTTGCACCCAATCGCGCGCTTTCCCTTGGGGAGTTCCGTTAACTCCCAAGTTTGATTCTTATGAAGAGACTCCATCTCTTCGGTCATGGCCACCATCCACTTGTTCTTGTCCTCCTGCTCAATAGCTTCTTCGAATGTGCAAGGGTCCCCACATTCGGTAACAAGTGCAAACGCAATACTAGCATCACCGTGACCATACCTCACCGGTGCCTTTGTGATCCTCCTTTGTGTTCCTTGAGCAATACTCTCTTGCTCAGCTTTCTCCTCTACTCGTGAGTCAATTGTTTCCTGCTGAACCTCTTGATTCGATTCTTCCCTTGAAGTCGTGACCCCAACTTCGATTTCGTCTTCCTGCATGGGAACCTCTTGCTGCTCTTTCTCCTCAAGGCCCTTGAGCAAACTTGTCTCGTCAAAGACCACATTACTCCGTAGGAATATCTTCTTGCTCACCGGATCCCAAAGCTTATATCCTTTCACCGTCCTATCGTAACCAAGGAATATGCACTCCTTTGATTTCGAATCTAGCTTCGACCGTTGTGTCTCATCGACCAACGCATAGGCTTTGCATCCAAATATCCTAAGCCTTGAGTAATCAAATAGCTCACCCGTCCACACTTCCTGAGGCGTCTTTAATTCAAGTGGTGATGACGGTGAGATATTTACTAAATAGCATGCAAGATCTACTGCTTCCGCCCAGAAATCCTTCGACAGATTTGCATGAAGCCTTATGCTCCTTGCCCGTTCGCATAGTGTCCTGTTCATCCTTTCAGCTACGCCGTTTTGTTCCGGACTCCGCGGTGTAGTGAAATGCCTCGTGACGCCTTCTTTCTCACAGAAACTTGCAAACTCCCTTGAGGTGTACTCACCTCCGTTATCTGTCCGTAAGTACTTCACAAATTTTCCTGTACTCTTCTCTACTTGGGTCTTCCATGCTTTAAACTTATCAAAGACATCAAATTTATTTTTCAGAAAATAAACTCATACCTTCCTTGAGAAGTCGTCTATGAATGTGACGAAATATTCGGCTCCACCCTTTGACCGAACCTGAGCCGGTCCCCAGACGTCTGAGTGCACATACTCCAGAATTTCCTTCGTCTTGTGGATAGCCGTCTTGAATCGAATCCTGTGCTGTTTACCGAAGACACAATACTTGCAAAAATCCAATTTGCAGCTCCTAACACCCTTCAGCAATCCTTGTTTGTGTAGCTCACACAAACCCTTTTCCGACATATGACCAAGCCTCATATGCCAAAGTACGGTGCTGTCTTCGTCGTGTGCAACATTTGATGCACCTTTTCCTGCTACTGCATTCCCGAGCATCCAATATAAGTTGCCCACCTTGGTTCCCTTTATCACTGTCATCGCACCATGAGTGACCTTGATTTTCCCGTCCCAGTCGGACCATCTCCACCCGAGAGTATCAAGCTCTCCTAGAGAAATCAGATTCTTCCTCAACTCTGGTACGTGACGCACACCCGTCAGCGTTCGAATGCACCCATCGAACATCTTGAACTGTACGGAACCAATACCAACGGTAGTGCACGGCGCATCGTTGCCCATAACAACGATCCCTTCTTTCAGTGACTCATAGGATGTGAACCACTCCTTGTCCGGGCACATGTGAAAAGATGCTCCTGTATCCAAAATCCATCCAGATGATGATTTGTCAATACCTGCAGCGCAAACCGTTAGAACGTCGACTTCGTTCTTCTCCTCCACGACGCTAGCGGAGTTGTACCCATCTTTCCCTTTCTGCAGCGACTCCTTGAAGGCCCTACAATCACGCTTCATATGACCAACCTTCTTGCAGAAAAAACATTCAAAGGATCTCCCCTTTGATTTGGACCGCCCTTTACCGTTGTTTCTTCCTTTGTTACCCGTCATGTCCCTTTCCGGTGCTGCGATCAATCATTCACCCTTCTCGAAAGAGCTACTACTCGAATTCTTCCTTGCATCGTAGGAGATCAGCGTGCCCTTGACCTCCTCCAATACCAACGAATCCTTGCCATATATGATCGTGTTCACCAAGTTCTCATACGAGTCCGGCAGCGACGTCAATAACAACATTGCTTTGTCTACATCCTCCATCTTGTCCTCAAGCTGAGTTAGATCAGCTATCAACTTATTGAACACCGAGAGATGCTCAATGAACGGCGTGTTCTCCTTCATCCGAAGCATGTACAGTTGACGCTTCAGATTCAACTTGTTGCTAAGGTTCTTCTTCATGAACCTCTCCTCCAGAAGTTTCCAATATTCTGCCGCGGTCTTCGCCGATTCCTCGAAAAGTAAATCATCCGAGAGGCACAACTCGATGATTCCAATAGCCCGGAGATTCAGACTCTCCCACTTTTCGTCGGTCATCTTCGACGGCTTCTTCTCTACTCCATCCAACGTCAGCAGTAGCCCGTCCGTCTGAGACATCAACGCACGAACCCTCCGTTGCCATGTTGAGAAGTTCCCTTTCCCGGTGAATTTCTCCACCCGAAAGTTCCGCGCTTCCTCCGCCATCGAAAGTGCAACCAAAGCTCTGATACCAGTTGTTGGGAGGGGGGTCTAATAATGCACTAACTCGACACGGATTAAACGCACCACGTAAAATAGAATATTGATTGCGGAATTAACTTCAGACCCTCTCCCAAACACAATTGCAACAAGAACACAAGCAAGATGGAAATAAAACAAGCAAATAACACATGCACACCTGAAACAACCACGACACACACGTTTTACAAGGTTCGGCAACGTGCCTACGTCCTTGGGGGGTCTCCTGCGGGTTTCCTTTCCTTCTTCCGCTTCTCCAACAAGAGAAGCAACCGAGATTACAAACGCTTGGAGGCAATAGGTCCTCCAAATCACTCTAGATCTATCTCTAGCCTTAATCTCTCAACTCACAATGAAGGAAACTAACTTGTATGCAATGTATGAAAGAGCAAGTACAAACAAACTCTTTTATAGACTCAAAAAACCGAGCTAAAATTAAGCAATAACCGAGCAAAACTATTCATGCGCACGGTTAACCGACGCTCGCTCGGTTAACCGTGAATGCTTCAACATGAACTATTCCTGTTCCGATTCGGTTAACCGAATCCTTCTCGGTTGGCCGAGGGAACTATTCTCGCGCGTCTCGGTAGACCGCGAGAACGCTTCTTGCACGAACTAACGAACTATTCCAACAACCCTTCGGTAGACCGAGTAACCCTCGGTAATCCGTTCCAACTTGGACAGGCACTTTCCAGATTCTCGGAACACCAAAAAATCCCCTCAACGGTTTACCGAACCGTTGTTCCGAAGTGCTTGAAACCTTCTGACGGTAGACCGAATCCAATTCGGTCGTCCGATCCCAGTTGCACACGGAGTGCCTGGAATCCTCGGGTCGGTGGACCGAATCCAATTCGGTAGACCGACCCGTCTTCGCCGAAAATCTCCTGGGTTGTGCGTCGGTGAACCGAATCCAATTCGGTCGACCGACTCTTCCTGGTTTTGCTTCCTTAACAAATATAAGGCAATATTCAACAGTGTATACGTTGATGATCAGAGCACTACTGATATCTTATTAAATATTGAACCTCCACATAAATTCGGCTTTTTTTTAATGTGTGTGGGTCTACTTGTCCATAAGCCCACATAAAACATCATATAGGCTTGTTAGTCATGTCCAGTGACCTACAATGACTTCTTAACAGTCCAACAGATTGGACTTAAAAATGCTTAACTTTAACCTGGGTCATTACGATTCCCACAGATTTTTCTTGACAGAGCAATATGAGGTTATATCTGGATGGGTTCAAATACATGAGAAGATTAAGACCCGTTTGGATGCAACTCCCATTGGAATCTAGCGCTCCTTTAATCATATTTTCATCTTTTTTTTGAAAAAAAACATTTAAAACGAATTTAAAATAAAATTTTATTTAATCAAAGTATGGAACAATTTATGAATTTCCTTTGACAAGACATCACTTACTACCAGAAGTCTTCTACCTATCCAAACAATTCTCAACCTCAAGAAAAAGTTGTTCTTGAATCTATATTCCCAGAAACTAGCTGCCCATTAGAAACTATCATTTGAGAACTGCATCCAAACTCACATCAAGTATCTTGAAAGTTGAGACTGTAAAATGATGCATCTCTTATATATTGTTCCTTCCAGTGGCAAATGGAAGGCCCAAGCCTTTTTGTAATCTTAAACAGGCCTGGTTTCTAATTGAAATTAACAGCTCTGTATTTGTGAAGTCGATATACATCGCTCAACAATAGCACTTAAGATGAGACAACTACATTAAATGACATCAAAATTATTGAAAAGCTCAGTAACTCGTAGAGAGAAACAAAGGAGGCATTGAGTCTCACAATTGGATCCTCTCACGGTCTGTATGACACGCAGTTACAAAACTCTCTTCGTTAGATGGGCTAAATTAATGTGCTTTACAGTTTCTAATTTGAAATTTTCAAACTCAACTTACTCCTTTTTCAGTATCAGTCCCTGAAATACGTCGTAACAGATCTGCAGTAAAAGAATTTTTTTTTCAAGTGTGAAGTAGTGATAATGGTGAATTGTATCGTGCCGAAGGCATTATTATTTCTATAACACTCCAACCATTGTGAATTTGGCCATGAAAGCAACAAGTATATAATCACCGCCCAGTTAGAGAATTTGTAACACACCCATCAGTATCGCAATGATTTGGCTTAAATAATAGCATCAAATTATTCTCCAACCATACAATTAATTCAGAATAAAAATGTGATGGAATTATAATATGCAAAATTTTAGCATCACCATACTAAGTGTGCGTTTAAAAGGACATTTGCAAATGCTAGTTTCCTTACAACGAATATAGTGAATAAAATGCAATATTCTAACTTCAACTGTATATACTAAGTGTTAAATCTTCCACAAGTAAGAATTCTTCTTCCTGAAAAGAAAGAAAACCCCCTCAAAACAGAGTCTACCGAGTCTATACCATATTTTCAGATGGGCTCAAAGGGCTCATGATTGTGCTAAGCAAGGGGTCTTGACAAAACACTTCATTGAAATTGTAATACCGGATAAGCTGGTCGATTTGGGGGAAACTCAGCTTGTTCGCATCGCTTCCAAACATACATTTTAGCTCGTTATTATTAGAGGAAAACGACAATTAGATAATGTTAAAAACTACGCAGCCCATGTTTTGTAATTGTATAAGGTTAACTTTGTTTTTAGTCTTCCAAGATTCTACATTTCGAGTGTGAATTGCAGAAAAAAACCATCGTGAGTTTGCAAATAATATTGAAGCCGGAGTGCATCAAGACAACTTGAAATTTACCATATGGTAACTTACTTCACTAGTACTTAAACACATGAAGTTTTTTTGAAGCAAAAGAGTAATACGAAGTTACGATTTCTTTCGCAATTTAAAACTACTTGGCCTGTTTGGATCACGGTTTTAAAAACCGGACCGGACGGTTCGACCCAGTCGGACCGGGAACCGATGGTCCAGTGGCCGGTTCACCCAAAAAAACGAACCTCTAGTCGAACCGTTCTGAACCGGATTGGGCCGGGTCGGACCGGGTTGGACCGGGTGATCGGACCGGTTGGTCGGACCAGACATTTTTTTCTTCAAATTTTCTTAATTTTTTTAAAATCAGAAAATACGAGGATTTTAGATTCTTAATCCAAATATTGGTTTCTCTAATTCTTATTCAAACAATTTTGTTGAGTCAAGTAAAGATAACAAATTTGTCGAGTTAAGTAAAGATAACAAATTTGCTTAATTAAGTAAATTGTGATTAATATCATGTATTATATTTAATGTTTGATATGTATATATTAAATAGTTTTACAGAAATCGGTTCAAACCGGTCCGACCGTTAATATTTATTCGGTCCGGTCCAACTTCGGGTCTAAAAAATGATGACGTTATGTTGATGTCATCAACGGTTCGACCGTGGTTGGACCGTGGTTCGACCACATTGAACCAAAACCAGAGTTTTATCGGTTTGATGACCGGTTCGGTTCTGAAAACCTTGATTTGGATACTTGAAAGTCTAATACCCAGATAATTGTTTTAAAGAAGACCTATTTCCCATAAGAACCAGCTGCCTCGTTGGTATGTGCTACCTCCAACGGTCCAACCCCTCTCTATCGCTTCTCTCTAAATTCTCCATTTCTCTTCACGTATCTTCTTTTCCCTACAACCTACGTATTGCCAACTAAACCCCTCGATTTCGTCTCAACTTATAACTCCTTTTTCTTAGTTCATGTTAGGTATACCATGATCAAAGTACATGGAATTTTTTATCAGTATTACATGGAATGAGCATACATTCCAAAGAATTTAACTCCATGTAAGCTTACAGAGTCATTTGATAATGCTAGGGAATTCACCACATGAATTCCAATGCAATTCCTAAACCCATCAGTAATTCGGTAGTTTCAGCAATGTCATTGGAGCTCTAGCAAACAAATGTCCAACGAGGTCGCTAGAGTTCTAACAAACTTTGGGACTTTGCAAGGTAAGTTTTAGTGAGATTGTAAAATTGGAATGAGTTGATTTCATAATTCAAAGTCAGATGACGACCTCTAATGGGGTGGTCCAAATCAATTACATTGGAATGGTGCGATCGAATTACACATGTAATTTGATTACAAAGTGACTAGTTCGATTTTCTCAGCCCAACAATTAAACGTAATCAAAAGTTTACGTTATACTACACCGTTGGTTACGCCAAACCAATGTGATCTCGGGTTAAAAATTGACACAAAATGGTTATTTCCTCTTTATCTCTCACTCAACCAAAATGGGTTTTCAGGAAAATACACATTTCACCCAAAACCATTGTTCGATCGAAAACTTTGTTTTAATAATGTGATTTCTAAATTCGATACCATCTACAAAACATAAAACCAAAAAAAATTAAGTTTGAAGTAGAACTTCAATCCAGACAGAGTAATTAACCCTTATGTTCAGTTCAGAATCCTCGTGAATTTTAACTAAAATTAACGTAATTTAACACGAAACTGGAGAAGTCGGATGTGGTTGGGTTTTTCTTCCGTCGTGATTCCCGAACCGAACTTCAAGTTGTACCTCGTCGACTCTCCTTCGCTCAAAGCAGAGCAAGTTCCCATCTCGTAAGAGTGAAATAATAATAATAATAATAATAATAATAATAATAATAAACTTACAAACAAGTTCCGAAACGCCTCGAGAACGACCATTTCGGATCTCGGGTATGGAAGCATATGTTTGCAGTCAAGTCAGGTAACACAAAATTAAACTCATAACAATGATGTTAAAGTAAAGAGGGGTCGACTGTCGAGTGATCCCTTTGCAGCTTTGGGATTTTTGATATTTCGTCTATTTTCTAAAGATGTTTTGTATCTCGATCTTCTTGGATTTTTTACTCATTCAGATTTTATACCTCTGAATATTTTGGAATGTCAATGAAAAGATATGTCTAGATGATATATCTTTCAATTAGAATAATGAAAGAGTATGTATTTACTCACTTGCACTTTAATTAGATTTTAAATCAAACTAAACTAAGCAAATCTCAATTACTTTCCTATCGTCTTCACAAATTCTGACCCGTCACCTTAATTCTTAACACTACCCCTTGCTCACTTACTTATCACTCAGCTACGGAGAGTCATTCGTGATCTAAGTCCCAGGGAGGGATTAAGATAATACTCCACTTTGACTTACACGAGAAAGTGACTTTGTGAACTTTGTTCGTTAAATCCTAACCCTTGTTTAGGGGTTAATCCCTGATTAGGTGGGAGTTGACTTGGATGTAACGAGGGAGGTGTGCGTGAAGCGAGGTAGGTATAGTGTGGAGTGATGGAAGGCGAGGGGTGAGGTATGGGTTGCTGGGTTGTTAAGTGGAGAAAACTCACATCTTCTTCCTCTTCCTCACGTTTCTCTCCCTCACACCGCTCTTCTCTTCTCACCTATCTCTTTCCCTCTCCAAGGTGGTTGACCGGTGGAGACAGTAGGAGCCGAGGCTGGCAGTGGTGGTGCGAGCATAGCAAGGTGGTGGTTGTGTGCGTGACCGACAAAGGGAGGCGGTTACGTGTTGGTGCAGCCGGGGTGTAGTTGTGATTCAAAGGTGACGCCGAGTGATCTCCGACGAGCTCTGTCAAGGAAGATATGTCAAGTTCTTGCATTAGAGTTGCTCACACAAGAAGGTGTGAGGTTTTGCTCGTCGCCAGAGGCCGGATACCTCGTCAGTGACGAGGCAACACGTTATATTTGGCAAGGCCAAGTAGTTGCTAGTTAACGGTCGACCGGTGCCTTTGGGCGGTCGACCGGTGCCTTTGTAATTCTCTATCTTTACCCAGTACCGGTCGAACGATGTCTTGCGGCGGTCGACCGATTGAGCATATTTGCTGGGTTGGAGAGTCTCTGATATTTTCGATCGAACGGGGCTCATAAGCTGCTCAACCGTTATATTGTATTTTGACCTGCACCGGGCGTTGACCACCTAAACGGGCGACTACCCTAGACTATGGTCCGACCGATGACTTAAGTGTACCACGTGTTAGTTAGAACGTGTGGACTTTAGGTCGACCTGTGGTGGCTAAATGAATGTAGGAAAGACCCTGAAATTTTCGGTCGACCGATTTCTAACCCTTGTTCGACCGTTGCCTTGATTGATTTAGTCTTTGACTGGGTGTTGACCTTCTAAACGGTCAACCCCTTTGACCTATTGTTCGACCATTGAGGCTTAAGTTGTGAGCCCAGAGTTCGATCGATCATTTTGGAGCGGCCGACTGTTTTGCCTTTTTCGGTCGATCGTTTAAGCCCAGGACTGAGTCTTGGTCATTGTGGAGTATCAACTCTGTCCACAGAAACCCGTGTTCTCGCCTAGTGCGTAAGATGAGAGGTGACGGTGGGTGCGTTGATCGTGTCTGCCCAGGGACCGTCGAGTGGAAGAGTGTGGATGCTTGAGACGTGTCACCTCTGTGTTTATAGACTATGGCGTAACTTAGAGTTTTACTTGACTTTTACTAGAGTAGTAGTCCTGAGGGATTACAGATCCTGGTGCACGATATTGCACGACTCTACGGAGCACGGTCTGGATGAATCGATTGGCCAGCCTGCAGGAGATGAATACCTTTGACTGACCTTGACGACGATGGTGTGGCCCGCACTACTTTCATGGCGGCGGTGTTGGTAGTCTATGTTGAGAGACAACCAGGTGAGGATTCCTTCGCGCGACTGTCTGGCGACGGAGAGGCTCACACGACCTAGATAGCGGCGATGACTATCTGATGACGTATTCCGGCAGTGGTGAGTGGACCGACCTGAGCGACAGTGTAATATGATGCACCTCTTGGATATTTTGAGTGACGTTCTTTCGATTTTGGGGTCTTGATTTTTGTTATATTTATGTTTTAAATTTTAAATTTTTCGTTATTTTGGAACGTTACATTGTATATCCTTTTGTTCACCACAAAGTAGGAACAAACCAAAGGAACTCACAACGTCAAAAAATTATATTCCCAATACCAAAGAATAAGGACATACATTCAACGGAAGGATTATAAATACAAAATTTTGAATTCTCACTGTATACTTCGATATTTTAATTAATCAACACAATCATGTTGAAAGGTGAAAACATAAGCTTGTGACCACGTGTATTTAAAATACCATGCTTATTGCTTAATGAATAACAATTCCCTACAACACTTAACTAATAACTTACTTCCAATTGACACAAAGTCAATATATTTTTTTTACTTTTTACCGGTCTTTTCCCTTACGATATCTCTATTCCTATCACCGACTTTTTTTTTTGGATTTTCTTTTTCGTCTAACGCATCGTTACAATCATTTATTTATTTGGTTTGGGCCGCTTGGCGACTTTATTTATACGAAATCAATAATAATGATCCAAACTATAAGAACAAAAAAATATTCAGCAGTTAGTAGACAAAAACTTAAAACAAATACAGAGTGATGGGTCTCCAACATTTTTCTCTCGATAACTATCTACACGTCTTAATCTAATAACCACAGTCTTTAAGAGTTAATACACAATTATGCCCATAAAATCCACGCACGGCTGCATGAGAATGATGCCGATTTCAAGCTAGTTGGTGAGCACATCACTTTCGGCAGAAGTAGACGACCGGCATCAAACAATCCAAATCAACCGGCTAAGTTCTCTCATTTTTTATTCCAATTAAATAACAAAAACTAAATCTAACCAGTATAATCTAAACAAGACAGCCAATGTAACTGTCTTTCTAAGCCCAAAAAGGGTAAAGTTGTGATCTGCAGAGTTGATGAGTGGAAAGGGCGGCTGTGAATTGCAGGTCGGTGTGTTGTGGGGTCATTATCTGAAAGTCCCATTACAAATGAGAGTGAAGTAATCCTACTTCAGTACTTCTAATATGTGGTCGCCAATTATTATAGATTTTCACATATATTTTTTATTATAGATTTTATTTGGTGGTCGCCAATACGTATCTATCTACCTACCATTAAATACGAGGAAATAGACTTTTCACAGCCTCAGGGGACTTATATTTGTTTGTAAATTCCCACTAAAATATGATTACAGTACAAATATGAAAATGACCATATTTGCTGCTCATCATTGTGTGCCTCTTCTTACAAGCATATGCTGCATATCCCTTAAGTCCTTACTTTTTTCTTTGAGCGATTGAAAGTAAACGCCACTACTTATCTCTACTATTAAATACAAGGAGATAGACTTTTATAGTTCTAAGTGACTTATACTTTTATTTAAGGTCTCACAAAAAAACTTTGGTAGAGAAAGTGACTCATAATATGAATTGTATTTGTATCACATCATGTTGACCAATGACTTCTGTACTTAATTTCATTTTTGTTGCAATATACCCTCGAGGTTCAAACTAGGTTTTTTTTTTGGTGTAAAAAAAGTAGTCATATTTGCACTAAAAAATGAAGTGTGCATTAGCCTTTTATGTTTGCATCATGTTTACATAACGAAATACACATAGCGATATTGTTTAATATATATTCATTTTTAAAAATGAAATGAACGTCAATAACAATAGGATATACATATGAATAAGCTTTTATGACACATGCTCTACGACGCTATATTTATTACGACATCTAAATAGATTTTACATTTGCAATTTTATCTATCAAATAAATTTTATTCAATGAGTTGGATTGGATAGTGTCGTCCACACATTAACTCGGACTGTATGCCCCCCTAATTACAAATTACAAGCACATTATCAAATGTTAATTAATGTAATTAAATGAAATCCCACCTAATTCCATTTCTCACTGCGAATAATAATAATAACGGTAAAAATAATAAAATAAAAAAGGAATATAAAAAAGAAGAGTTGGAGGCAACCAAATGAAGCTCCAAATCTCTCTCTCTCGCTTCGTTCTCTCCGTATTGTTGTTGCTGCTGCTGCCACTGTTGGAGCAACAACCACTTCCAATCCCCACTCGAACCCGATCCCCCCTCCGATCCCGTCCAGATCTCCTTCCGATCCTTCCAGGTTCGCCCGATCCCTTCGTTTCCCCCATCGATTTCCATCGTTCCGTTCGATTTCGGCCGTGTTTTTGGTCATGAGATTGGTTGAGAGGCGAATCGGAGTGAGATGTGTGTTGTAAAGGTTGAGATCGGCGTGGAGGGCCGGTTTTGGTTCGAATTGCGGGGGAATGTCGGGTTTCGAACTTCCGATTGTGGATCTTTAGGGTGGTTGTTGGATGTTTTGGTGGAATTGGTGGTGGTTTGATTGGGAGATTTGTGGAAGTGGGTGCGTGATTGTGTCGTCGGGTTGTTCGTAGATTTGATTGCATCTCTACTTATATTATATGATTGATTAACTTCAACTTTGGCTTTAGATATGTAAGAATATGTATGAATGGAAAAACTGTGATGAACACTTGTGATGTTGGATTGGAAATTGATAGGTTTGTTGAAAGTAATACTTCCGACAAGTAATGGTGTTTGGTAGGTTTTTCAACCGAGGGTTAGTGCTGATGAGAATGAAAAAAGGAGAATGCAAAGATGGGAAATATATTGATTCGTGCTTATAAGTTTCTCGCTCGAGATTTGGCCAAAAAATTAAAAGTTCGGTATTTGGTTATGACATACTAATGTTGTATTTTAGTGGTGTACATGATAAAGCACGAGGAGGAATGAGATCTGGGAAGCGTTTATACAACACAAATGGTATCTTATCCCAATGACATGCAATATGCATTACTACCCTAACCATGGTGCAGAGTTTGATTCCTATGCTCTGAAAGTGGATTTCCATTAGTAACCTTTCTGGAAAGTTAACTACGTAAAACAAGAATAAATCACCATCACACATTTCTTCGTAGTAAGTAGAGTGTTCAGTTAATTATTGAGTACCTATGTCATTTTGTTATGTTTGAGCTTGTTAGGATGTACTCCTTTCTCTCTTTTACTGCTACCCTGGAAGATTGGTGACTACTGTGAGGGCATTGAAACAAGATTTGCTGCATCAGCAACATGTTTCGAAATCAAACATGTGATCGTTGATGGGTTATTGATGATAAATAATATCCCATGTAATAGGATCAAATAGTGGTTCTGTAGACACCATCAACCTATCAGGTTTTCTATTTCATTCTTCAAACACTATATTTTGGTGTTATTGTTTGAAATGTTGTTTTTCTAATAGTATCCAGATGTGAAGACCTTACTTATAATAGTATTTGTTTCTTATTCTGTTGATCCTTTTCTTGTGGTATTTCTGCATCTAGCGAGCAATGTTTAACATAATACTAGTCATATGACGTTCGAACATTATCTCAATTACGCAAGAGCTAAAAGGGATGGAGTTTGAGCTGAACTTGAAGAAGCATTGTGAAATACCAGTTGCAATTTGTTCCCATAATAGCCCATCAAATAATATGATAAACAACAAAATGTTCTGAGCCGAAAATTGATTAATGACTATATTTTCTTATGATTTCATCTAACGAAATAATTTTTTGAATTATTTCGAAGCCACATATACCCTTTGTATGTTTATATCCCATTTGTGTTATGTTTTATTTATCAGTAATTGACTAATTTTGTGCAGAAAAATGGCCGAGGATCATTTGTCTATTCCACTTATTGACGGAGATGGTGTATTTAACCTTCCTGGTCTTGACACCCTTGCTCGACATTCCAAGTTAGCTGAATGTGGGCTTTCTTATGCAGTGGTGTCTATTATGGGTCCACAAAGTAGTGGTATGAAAATTTGTTCACATCATTTTAAATAGATACATGATTTTTCATACTTTTGATGCACTATGATTTTCTCTTCCACCTTGAAAAGTACATATTGTCTTATCACTGCTTTGATTCTTGTGATGTATTGGTTCCTTGTAGAAAGGACTTGTATATAATCATGTTTGCATCTTCTTTCAGGAAAGAGCACCCTCCTTAATCATCTTTTCTATACCAACTTCAGGGAGATGGATGCTTTCAAGGGGAGGTGAGCTTTTTTCTCATATCACTATTTGTTTTCAGTTCACCTTTCCCGTGGAAATAAATGTAAAAACTTTGGAATACAAATTCGTGTGAGCATATTTCCCCCCCAGGTCTCAAACTACTAAAGGTATATGGATGGCTAAATGCGCAAATATTGAGCCCTGTACACTTGTTATGGACTTGGAGGGTACTGATGGAAGAGAGAGAGGAGAGGTACTTCCTCAGCAGCATTTTGTAAATTTCTCTATTAATATATTTTGAGTATGTTATTCTTAGAATTCACTTGCTGTTGCCAGGATGACACTGCTTTTGAGAAGCAAAGTGCCCTTTTTGCTCTAGCGGTTTCTGATATAGTACTTATCAACATGTAAGCTTATTGAATATATCTCATAAGTTAGTTCCCTAAACTCTATAAGAATACTATATGCAACCAGTAACCTGTGTTTTTTAGGTGGTGTCATGACATTGGCAGAGAACAGGCTGCCAACAAACCTCTTCTGAAGACTGTTTTCCAGGTACGTTATAACAACTTTTGGACTTTAATTGAAATATTTAATTTGGCTTGAAAGTTTGTAGTAGTGGTATGATTGTGGATGTTTTCTGTGGCAGGCCATGACACGACTGTTTAGCCCTCGTAAAACAACCTTATTATTTGTTATACGTGACAAAACCAGAGTATGTATGCTTGCCTTGATGAACTATTATTTATGGTGTTATTTGATGGGAAGATCAGTTCTGTCTTAACAACAGTCAAATGATTGCTTGGCCATACTTCCTTTGTAGCTAGAGATGCTCTTAACTTTCTCATTTTTTTCTTTATGTAGACACCTCTGGAGACCTTGGAACCAATTTTGAGAGAGGATATCCAAAAGGTATTTGGCCTATGCATGCAAAAGCATCTTGAAGTCCGAAAGATCGAAGTTAGCCTTTTCCTGTAGTTACTTATAACCCTGTTTTGTTGATTCTTGCAGATATGGGATGCTGTTCCAAAACCACAAGACCATAAAGAAACTCCATTAAGCGATTTTTTCATAGTAATAACAAATGCAACTCTATCTACTTAAATATGGCCAAAATATCTGCTTAGTGGAGTTTTAAAACTAACTTATGCATTTGCTATCATGCAAAATCAGGTAGAGGTTGTAGCTCTTTCAAGTTTCGAAGAGAAAGAGGATCTATTTAGAGAGCAGGTACTCGATGAGAACAACACTTATGTTGGATTGCTTTTTTTTTGTTGCTCTGCTTTGAGTTTTGTTTTTTTAGTTTGGCTTGATGCAAATAATATGATTGTAACATTTCCTAACGGAAGAACACTGCCTTGTTTTAGGCATGGATGTACTTAAGTTTTTGTTATGTTCTATTTGATTGTTGTGTATTGAAATCTCCTTGTTCTCTTTGAAGGTTTATAACTTAAGACAACGCTTTTACAATTCTATTGCCCCTGGTGGACTTGCTGGCGATCGACGTGGTGTTGTTCCTGCTTCAGGGTTTTCTTATAGTCTAATGCAGATATGGAAAGTTATTAAAGAGAATAAGGATCTTGACTTGCCTGCACATAAGGTAACGACAAATAGCGTCAAAGTTGGGAAACCACTGTACGTAAAGTGGAGCAAAAATCCATTCATTTAACCCTTGTTTTCTCTCCAACAGGTTATGGTTGCAACTGTGCGTTGTGAAGAAATTGCTAACGAAAAGTTCACGTCATTAAGTGCAAATGAGGTTAATTTGCGTGCTTTAAATGATCTGTCAAATTCAGTTAATCCATGTTTTTTGTTTAGTTATAATGTGCTATTCTTCAGGATTGGCGTGAAATTGAAGAGGTTGCACAAACAAAACTTGTACCTGGTTTTGGCAAGAAATTAAGCTCAATAATAGATTCATGTTTGTCGGGGTAAGTTTGTTCTTTCAAATAAACAACTCAGCATGATATTTTTCATTAAAGCAATCTATCATGTAGGTTATGATTTTCTAACTTGAATGGGAAAAGTTCCGTTCAACTAGTCAAGCCATTGGTTGGCTTAACTACGTGATCTATGATGTTGGCATGGCATCATAAATTATTACACACAACATAAGTAATATTATGAAATAGGAAAATATTCTTAGGAGAAGGTTGTAGGTGGTGGCAACTTGTGTTGAAGTCTTGAAGGGGATAGTATGAAATAGGAGTCCAAGAACAAGATGTTATCAAGTTTTTAGGTGCGAAGGGAGCGAATAGGAGCCGATAATTACAGTGAAGGCAAGTATCGTCACTAATTTTAAATAATAAATTTAAATATGCATTTGAGACCAAATGTTGGTTTGACAAAAAAGCTGAGTGGTTTAACTGGTTAGTTCAACTAGTGACCCCAACACTAGGTTTCTGTCTGGGTCTTGGTTTAACCAGCTTGGCTGGATAAGAATAATTCATTTCCTTCTGGTGTAATCTTATGGATTTCCGTATGTTCTATTTTTCTTAGAAGATTTGTTTTTCAATGCTCCCAACACTAATATGGATTGCGTCAGTTTCTTTGTATTTTTGTCCTTGCCAGTTGCACTCAGACAGATTAATCATAAGTTTTTTAGTTTCTTAATTGATAAAAGAAAAGGCTTGTTTGAGGATATTTTGTTGCCCTTTTTAATGGCTAAGAACTGTAATAAATGGTTAGCCTATTCTAAAGGGAGTATATTCTTCCTAAACAATTTATGTCCCTGATTTTCACCTAGCCTATTTGCCCCTTCTCTTTGGTAATTTCAGTAAGGCTACTTCTGCAAATTAAGGAGGTCCATGAATTGTCGAAGTGAAAGATTTTTGCTTAACCTAGGATTGAGAAGTTATGCATTTAAGGAATACCGTCCTTTAGTCCGCCACTGGAAACACCACTTCCCGTCCGTCTTGCATGTGTTAAGCATGCTGCTAGTGTTCATCTTGAACTAGGATCAACTCTCCATGAGATCACAGTTCTTACAGTTTCATAATTTATGCATGTCATGTAGTTTTGCACATTTGCTCATAAGAAGTTTTTCCCATTTTGAGATTGAGTATTTGATGACCTTTATTCAAGGGTCATGAATTTTCTTTCAATTTTCGTATTTGATAGATATGATTTGGAGTCAAGCTATTTTGATGATACTGTTAAGACAGCAAAGAGACAACACTTGGAAGCAAAAGTTCTGCAGGTATTGCAGTATTTCCATTGTTTCAGAGTGTAGTGTGCTCTGTGATGGCATCTGATAGTCTTTTTTTATAATATTTTTCCGACTGAGACAAATCTTTGCTTGCTACAAACTTCTCTTGGTAGGCTTGCTTCCTTATTCGCTTCCATATTTGGAGCTAACCATTTTGTCCACTATAGTTTCATACGAGTATAACTGAAGAAAGATGAGTATCTTAATCAAAGTTTATACATCCTTCCCAATATTCCGTTGTCTATTCACCTTAATGCTACACTACCACTTACAAGGTTACACAGCAATCAGGTGCCTTTTACTGTTTGCGACTGCAACAATTCCCTCTTTTCTACCCATAGTTGGATATGTCGAATTTTTTGCAGAAGTAAAATAATGCAAATTTGTGAGTTGACCCCATTTATTGTTTTTTTTTCGGGGTATGATTGTTAAATTAAGTGTAAAAGATGAATTGAAATATGCTGTGAAGAGTTACCATATGAAGTAGCTTTTTTACATGATTGAAATGAAACTTCCTTAAGACAAATATTTAGCCGAACATTTTCTTGTCATCAGATTTTGGTTTTGTTGGTTTTGCTGTTCAGTAATATAAAAATATAAATCAACTTGACTGTTAATACACTACAGGTTTCATGAAAATTAATAGAATCAGGTAATAGTTGAGTTCAGTTTCACGCTGATGGTTTTTTCCCTCGACAAATTGCAGTTGGTTCATCCTGCTTACTTGTCCATATTGGGACATCTACGATCCAGAACTCTGGATGATTTTAAGAATGCTCTTAGTAAATCTCTTGCTGATGGTGAAGGATTTGCAGTCGCTTCCTGTGATTGCACTCACCATTCTATGTTAGTGTTTGATGAAGGATGCACAGGTACTGACAAGTTCATAACTCTGAAATTCTTCCAACAGCCTTGATGGTCTATCTTAAAATTGATCAATAAAAATATGGTCTAACATCAAATATGTAGCTAACCATCATTTTTCCTGAGCTCTTGTCTCTTGGGTTCTTTGTGACTTCTTAATGTTTATAGCGAATCTCATCTTACTTGGCCACGAGTCCATGACTATTGCAATTGCAATTATCTTTTCCTGTCCAAATATTGGTGGTGCTTCCAGATGAGAAGCATAATCTAGCTTTTAGTTCATTGTATTGTAGAAGGAGATCACTCTCCCACACAACAAGATCCCAAAAGAACACCAGATTCCCTACACGGCAAAGCACACAAGAAAATGGTGAAACAACCCTCGCTAAGGAATATGCTATTGTTGCAAGAATTTTTAGAAGTTTTACATGGATCCAGGACAGTCGGGTTTACCTGGTCGGCTGGTCTGAATATAAACAAACTATCTCTTATCCTCTAATCCTGTTTGTTATACAGAAACAAACATAATCTAACAACCTCACCGGTTACAATAGTAAAATTAAATGGAATAATAGGTTGTTGGCCAAGGTCAATGGTTAAAGGAGATGCTTTGGTACTTGGCTTGGGCCTGTCTCCTTCTCTTCCAACAGCTTTTGTGCTCTTAGTCTCAAGCCCATCATCTTCTGAACTACCATTCCTTACACTTGCTTGCTGATAGTGTATGTCAAAAATCAAACTGAGTATTATATGGGGGCATTACTGCATATGCTGACAAATGACAAGGATTGCAACGTTGAGCTCATCATATTGATTATGCCTCTGTGCTCTTAGTCTTGAGCTCATCTTCTTCTGAGCTACCATTCCTTACACTTGCGTGGTGATGGTGTTTGTCAAAATGAATATTATGTGGGGGCATATTGATTTTGCTGACAAGGATTGCTATGTCGCATATTGTGTTAGCAGACCTTCAGTTCCAACCAATGATGTTTAAATAATATTTCAGTAAAAAACATAATGAAGAACATCAATTAGTTTCGTTTTGAATCTTTCTTTCGTTTATTGTGGGAGATTGTCTTGGATATCAAGGATGCTCTTTTTCTTGTTTCTGCAGATGCAGCAATTAAACAGGCTACGTGGGACTCCTCCAAAGTTCGGGATAAGTTAAAACGTGATATTGAGGCACATGTAGCTGAAGTTCGTTCTTCTAAATTAGCTGATCTCAATACGCTCTATGAGGTTTGATGGCTTTGATGCATCTCCATAGTCCATACTTTAGTTGAACTTTCTTTAGCCTTTCAATTGTGTATTTTCATAACAGATTACAGATGTAGATAAATAATACTGATGAAAAATACAGGGAAAACTAAAAGAGGCAATTGCTCAGCCAGTTGAGGCTCTATTGGAGGTGGCTAGTGATGATACGTGGCCGGCAATCAGAAAACTTCTGCAACGGGAAACAAAATCAGCTCTTGCTGGATTTGCATCTGATGTTTCTGTTTTTGACATTGATGAACAAACCACAAATAAGATGCTATCGAACCTAGAGAATTATGCTCGAAATATTGTTGAATCTAAAGCAAAAGAAGAGGCTGGAAGAGTCTTGATCCATATGAAAGACAGGTTCTTAGACTATAACCTTGCCAAGCATGGAAATGTATTTGATGTGGAATTTGCCATTACAATTTTGGAAATTATTTCAGGTTCTCAACCTTGTTCAGTCGTGATGCTGACTCCATGCCGAGGGTATGGACTGGAAAAGAAGACATTAGAGCCATCACAAAAACTGCTCGTTCTGCTGTAAGTAATTAACTTGTTCAACAACTGAAACATCATTAGCAAATATATTTCCATAAATGGCATGCTTTACAGCCATCATAAAAACTGCCCATTCTGCCATAAATAATAAATTGTTTGACAATTGAAACCTTATCATCGTATATCTCCGTTTTACAAGTTTACATTCATCACAATTCACAAAAACTGCTCTTTCTATCATTATTACTGCTCTTTCTATCATAAATATGACTTGTTGAACAACTGAAACCTCCCAGCAAATATATTTCCATTTATATGGCATGCTTTACATTCACCACAAAAACTGCTGCAAGTAATGACTTGTTCAACAACTGAAACCTCGTCAGCAAATATATTTTCATTTATATGGCATGCTTTCATAAACTGCTATCAAGACTTTTCCATCATCTTTTTTCCTTTCATTTTGCAGTCCCTGAAGTTGCTATCTGTAATGGCTGCAGTCCGTTTAGATGATGATGTTGACAACATTGAGAATACTCTCTCACTTGCTCTCGTAGATACTACTAAAAGCAGAAGTTTAGACAGGAGTGGCTCATCATTAGACGTGCTAGCCTCCAGCTCTTGGGAACAGGTGATCTTTCCCTATTTGGTTGCATATGCTTTATATGATCTGGAAAGCACATTTTTTTCAAATGTAGGTCCAACTATTTCAAAAATTACTTCTGAGTATTGATGAAATTCCACTCGCCCCTTCTCTGTCATTTCCAGGTTGCTTCATCCAAAACTTTGCTGACGCCTGTCCAATGCAAATCTTTGTGGACTCAATTCAAAACCGAGACAGAATACACAGTCACTCAGGCTATTGCTGCGCAGGTTCACTTCGTTGATGCTCTTTCCTGCTGCATGAACAATGTCATGATTTTTTGCCAGGGTTTATCTCAGGACATGGATCCTAGGAACTTCAAGTTTTCTTGCATTTTAAACAACACTTAATTGCATTTGTTAAACACATAAGCAATAGAACTTATCACATTATTTTAGATGTCCTCAAGCCATGTTAACATCTTGTTGCAGTTGGTACGAAATATGCTGACAATGTATTTATTCTACAGGAAGCAAATAAGCGTAACAACAACTGGCTTCCTCCACCTTGGGCAATGGCTGCCATTTTGATTTTGGGATTCAATGAGTTTATGACTCTCCTTAGGTAGTATCTAGTAATTAAATATTTCCAACTGCCTTAATTTGTGATATAGCTCTTTAGACCTTCATCTTTACTTGTTTCCAGGAATCCATTTTATCTTGGTGTGATATTCATAATATTTCTTCTGGCTAAAGCTCTTTGGGTTCAACTAGACATATCAGAAGCATTTCAGAATGGAGCTGTGAGTGACAATTATCTAGTGACAGATATTTATCAAATTGAAGCTGTCTAGAAAGACTTTCCTAATTATAATGTCTTATTTGTAAACCAATTGTGCAGCTTCCTGGGATTATGACTTTATCGACAAAGTTTCTCCCAACAGTTATGAACATAATCAAAAGGTTAGCAGATGAAGGTCAAGTCCAACGTCCTACAGTTCCTGTACCACGGCAAAATGCTGAGCTGGATTCAAAAAGTTTTAGAGCTCCGACCAATGAATCATCTACTGTAACTTCAGAGGAAAGCGGCCCCGAGTACTCAAGCCCTGTCAGTCAATAACCAAACGAAGTGTCAACACAATTTTGGTGTGCTGGCAACCTGGTTATTTCTTGGTACTACAGCACGTTGCGCAAAATGTGCTACTGACAAGAGCTGTTAACCTCCACGGGATGGCAAGGATTTTCGGTTACACTATTAGACCAGCGGGTTCTAAATTTTGTTATTTGAAGGTGAGGTTTGGTGAGCGTTTGTCTACCTATTTGTTATTGGTGTTTATTGATGTATTTAGAAGTCAATATTCCAATGTGCTTTCTATGATTCAACACCATAGGTATACGTTTTGTTATTTCTGAACAGGTTAAAGTGAGTATTGGTCTACCCATTTGTTTGGATGTTATGATGTATAAGAACTAAGAAGGTACTGTTTTGATATGCTTTTCACCGATTTTTGAATCAACACTTTAATTGACTATTTTTAGGCTTTTGAGTGCTCAGTCTTGTACATTACCAGCAGCGTGTAGATTTAGATCTAAGCAGGGGCAAGCAAATTACCTTTGGATGGCTGGAAAGAAACTATCAAGAAAAGAAGATTCAATTTGAAAAGTGCAAGATTCATTTATCTGGAATGGGTTAAACTTGGTCCCGAAATGACCATGGCGGGTGGATAGGACAGGGAATGAGTTTTAACAGATCGGATGCAAACTGCAAAGCCACTCGGTAATGAATTGTACCAAGACAAAACTAGAGCAAACATCTATTATCTGCAAATATCTTATATTGCAAAAAACCATATGCTTCCGCATGAGGGAGCATAGTGAAATATTACTTAAGCATACCAACGTATATGGTTCACTAATACGGATAAAAATTGAATCCTGCTAGACCACACCCTGTTTGCTACAAAATCAGGTGGACAGCAAGTTGTTTCCTTCAATCACTGGAAAATGCTTCTTGCTGCAGTTATCAAACAGAATGCCATACTTGATATCATCGTTCATTCAAATGTTTTCGGCACCAGGCTTCATCAGAAATTTACCGTACTTCAGAAGTTTAATATACCAACTAATCAATCTTCACAGAGGAGTAAATCTTGCGGACAAACCAGAAGCATGCATAGAACCCAATTGTTCCAGTAACCACGAAGAATGCGTAAGAGATGATGAACATGTACCCAAAGTACAAGATGCCAGAAACCACCTTGGTTATATCCAACTTGGTGAAGAAGTAAAATATGGAGTATGAGAAAAGGTAAAGCGCAGATGAACCTGCGGTGAGATATGCTCTCCACCACCAGTTGTAATCTTCACTGCACAGCTGGAAGTAGCATAGCACAATCGTAATTTCTGCACATGTGATGAGGAGAATAACAAAAACAATGAAGAGGAAGCCGAAGATATAGTAGAACTGGTTCAACCATATGGAGGTCAAGATGAAGAACAGTTCAATGAAGACAGCTCCAAAGGGAAGTATGCCCCCTATCAATATAGAGAAGGCTGGCTGCATGTACCATGCTTGTTCAGGAATTTGTCTTGGAATCTTGGTGGTCTTCACAGGATCCTCAATGGCCGGTTTCTTGTAACCCATGTAGCCTCCGACGAGGACCAATGGTACTGATATGCCGAACCACAAGAAAACAAGAGCAAACATGGTACCGAAGGGGACTGCACCAGAAGACTTCTCACCCCAAATAAGAGCGTTCAACACAAAGAAGATGGAAAAAAGAACAGCTGGAAACATGAATGCGGTTTTCAAAGTGTTCTTTTTCCAATTTGAGCCTTTGAACATCTTGTACATGCGGCCTGATGCATAACCAGCGAACATGCCCATGAAGACCCATAGAAGGACCATGGCAGTCATCAAGCTCCCACGATTGGCTGGAGACAAGAAGCCTAGCAGTGCAAATATCATGGTAACGAGAGCCATCCCGAAGACCTGAACTCCAGTTCCCACGTAGACACACAGAAGACTGGAATTGACTGGTGCTCTAAAGACATCACCATGAACAAGTTTCCATCCAGTTTCTTCCTGGGCTTCTTCTTGTGTCTCCAACTGGTTATAGTTGGCTATATCCTTGTACAGAGTTCTCAGCATAATCATGGCCAACATGCCAGAAAGGAAAAGGACAATCATCAGAGAATTGACAATAGAGAACCAGTGTATCTGGTCATCATTCATAAGAAGATAAGTGTCCCAGCGAGATGCCCATTTGATCTCGCTATGCTGCAAAAGCAAGCAAGAAATCAAATAACCTTATGACCAAGGGACAGGTAAACAAGGTATCGTAACATGATATTAGACGACTTACTGCAAAAGAGACATCATATGTGAAAACAATTTCTTTGCCTTTCTCTACTTCTTGTGGACTGTGACTACCAGGTATGAATTTGGTATTAGGATTGCAAGTCAGTAAGCTAGGATTCTTATCATCCCACTGTTTGTACTCATGGTTAACACTGAAAGTAGATAAGAAACAGAAGAAAAATAAGTTAATAGCAAAAGCTGAACTTAGTTATACTGCAGGGACATTCAAAAAGATACAAAGACAATTCCGACACAAAATTTCTTGTTTTCACACTGTTACATACTTGTGTCTCCTACTCTCCTTACAAGAAAAGGTATCTAAACTGTGCATACAAACTACTGAAATGTTGTTTTGTACCCATTGAGTTACACTTCAAATTCAGTAAACAGACTAAGGTACATTTCTTGAGGAGCCTAAACGTTCTTTATGAAGTGGAGAAGGATATAGAGAAAACAGAATAAGCCAAACCTCAAAATAATTTTTTTACAGTAATTTGAGCAAATGTTTTGTTTCCTAGTAACTAGGGAATGTATACAAGGGAGAACTTCTAAAATCCTTTTTACCTTTTTATTGAATTCATAGAAAGGAACTGACTTTGTTGCTAACTGGAAAGTTAGATTGTAATAATCTTTTAAAAGGAAAACACTACATTACTTTGACTGGCCTCAATTGAAATAATGATTCGTTGCCAACTCTATCAATGAGTTTGCGGGGTAATTTTGCTTAGTAAATTCTAATAATTGCAATGGCTAAAATAGTCTGAAAGTGTATGCTACATTATTTCATAACTTCTACATTCATGTAACAGGTGATTCTTGGCAAAAGGTTTGCAAAAGAATGGATAAAGTACTTGGACTTGAGAAAAAAAAGAAAAAAGTACTCTAACTTTATATGTTAAATCTAAATGGCAATGAAATAGCACATAAATCTACTTGCACAAAAAAGCACATAGATCCATTGTACCTGTACGGTATCACCTCAAAACCTACAATACGAGCATCATCGGTCTCGGGATCCATATGGTACATGATTTTAAATCTCAAGTGGTTGTAGATGAAGAACTTTTTTTCTTTGCTCTACAAGAACGAAAAATGTCACGGTTTGCTATACAACATATTAAGCTTGAATTTAAAAAGTGAAAGACACAAGTTACCCAGTAGCAGCCAACTTACTTTGTAACCAACCGGAAATCCATGTTCATAGCTGGATTCTTGACCACCTCTGATTTGTCTAAGAATTGCAACGGGAAGATTGTCCAAGATCCTAGAGAGAACGTTTTCAGCAAGTTGACACAAAATTGTGAGTTCAGGGTGGTGCATCAATGATATTGAATTGGGAACAAAATGCTTGTAGTATAAGCTTTTATTTGGGGGGGAAAATATTCTACTCGGTTAAAGTCTGACAAGAAACGAAGAAAACCAACATCTAAGATGATCAAGAGATAATGACAACTTACATATTTACTCTATATTCATCATTGATTTTTTGTTTGAATCGTTTTGCAGCTTCGCCAGTTAGCTTCGTTCGACATGCTACATTGCAAATTGAACTCATTCTCATCTTAAACTGCAAACATCACAACTAGTGTAAGTCAAACTTAATCCTCCACGTGACAATTTGCATTATCAAGGGCACAAAATATACTTATGTACAAACCATATAGACAGAATTCTCAATGCGGTCCCCGTATAACACCTCCCCCAAATTTTCAGCACTGTTCATGATCTGCGGAGGCTTACAATAATCGAGGAAATAGAAGTCATAAGGAAGTTGAGTCTTGATGGATGAAAGTTTGTTGACTTTCACCGGGAGCTCATCACCCTGCTCAGAAAAGCCAACACAGCGAGCTTATGACGACGAAGACCACAACCGCAACTTGAATAATAATGCAACGATACCACAAAACAATCGATACCACAAAACCAAATTTACACAACATGCAAGTTGAAGGTCGAGGAAACAAAGAACACGTGAATTTCCAGAAAACCATGCATAAAACGAACAATGTATTCACATTACTTCAGAAATCAAATATAATACCGATTACTTTTAGCATACAAACCGTTCACTACCACTCCAACTCATTCTTCCCTCGTTTCGACTCCGAAACACACATTTACCCAAATTTTCCACCACAAACAATAGAACACAATTCCAAAAAGCAACACCAAACACTGAAATCGCAAACCAAGCGTTAGACCACGCAAAAAACGAAAACAAAAACAGTTCCAGGCATAACAGCATCATCAAACCCCCAAACAAACCGTATTTTCAAAAAAAAAAACCCGATCCAAACACAAAACCTCGAAAAATCCCCTTAAACTCCCTCAAATCCAGATCCAAACCACCGACGCAACCAAAACCGCAAATCCGAACCAAAAACCTCAAGATCTGAGTCCGTAACCGCCAAACTACCCCCCGAAAGAGCAAAATCGTCACCTTCTGGAACGCGCGAGGAGCGACGCCGGGGAGGTAGAACGAGTCGCCGCCGCGGGGGAGGATAAAGCAGGAAAGGAGAAGGAAAGCAGAGATCAGATCCACTTTCGCCATCTCCAACGAAGCGAAGACCAAAGGCGAGACCTCCCGCTTCGGGTCACTGCTGTGGTATTTATACGTGCGGGAGGGAGGGGATCTTGGCGGGGGGATTGGGTACGAAACGAAATGGACGGTGGATTCGGGAGGTTTCGTGCCGGGTTTGGGGTGAGATCGTGCGTGGAAGTTGTGAGTGGGATTATTGGAGAGGAGGAAGTGTTAGGCACTACTTAGGGGTGTGTAATGGTTGGTTTGTTGTGGGAATTTAGTTTTTTTTTATTGTTGTTAAGGCTGGGTTGTCAACCATATTATTTTCTTAGGTGAGTTCGGAATGAGAATGATCTAATCATGCTTCTTTAAGAGTTCAATCTCAAAACTCAAAGGAATAATAATTCACTTCCTTGCTCCAATTCAAGTGATGGTTGGTGAGATGGGGGTGTTGGAGAGATACAATTCGATGTACATGTGAAAGTGATTTGGATTGGGAGGGTTTTACACTTATACTTCGACTTGACTCGAGATTGTTCTGTATAGGTAATTTGAGGGTACTAACTGGAATGGATTTAAGGATCTAGCGATCTAACAAGTGGGTCTTGTGGGATTTTATGTTGTTGGGTTCTAGGGGGTTATATATAGGGAACTACTATTCGTTGCCGGAAAACTACTTAAATCGCCCCAAAAATTACTTTTTTGCCCTTAACAAATCAATTAATACTCATTTCGTCCCGTATCTTTAAGCAAGGTATTTGACTCAGTTTTACTCACATTCCTAGTACCAACACCACGAAAATGTCTGGCGAAACACCTGAATCTGGCTAGGTAACGGAGGCGGATTTTTTTTTCCGACTCGGGCGTCTGGATACGACGCCTACACCAAGGTGGAGGCGTCTTAGCGAGGCGCCTCCGCGAACGTGGAGGCGTCTGGCTAAGACGCCTCCACATAGGTGGAGGCGTGATAGCCAGACGCCTCCACGTTGGTGGAGGCGTGTTAGCCAGACGCCCGTATTTTTTAATAATAAAAAATAAAAAATAAAATATAAATAAATTCTTAAAATTATACGGTGTGTTATCTCAAATTATTTGAGGTTCTGTTGCAAGATTTTAGGTAGTAACGGGGTCAAATTACAATGAGTTTTTTTGCAAGTGATTAAATTTTCAAAAAATTTAAGATCCAAAATCCCCGGTGGTAAAACCTCCCGACTTACAAATACCACATCGACAGGTCCGTTCGGGGGTCTCGCTCCCCGGTGAGCGAGCGGCATTCCACCTCGCCGGTGAGGTGGCGGGGGTGGCAAGGGGGCAGCGCCCCCTGGAAATTTTTTGGATTTTGAAATTGTTGGATCTGATTTTTTTTTGAATTTTCATCAATTGCAAAAACTCGTTGTAAGGTGATGTCGGACGGTCGACCGTTTGCTTCTCGGTCTACCGAACATGTTCCATGCGGATGACCGAGTTTCCATCGGTCCACCGTGATCGTAAATACAGTAAGTTTTTGATCTTCCTAGAATCATTGTGTCGGTTTACCGATCTCTACCCGGTTATCCGAATATTTATTCTCAGTAGCTTCGACATTTCTCTGGAAATCTCTATTCGGTGTACCGAAAGGGTATCGGTCATCCGAATATAGTAATTATTAACTTATTAATTAATTAATTTAGTAATTATCTAAATTTATAATCAATTATCTTTTTAATAAAAAAATAAAAAAATAATAAAAAATTGCGGGCGTCTGTGTAAAACGCCCAGCGTAGGAGAGAGGCGTCTGGCTAAGCCGCCCAGCGTAGGAGAGAGGCGTCTGGCTAAGCCGCCCAGCGTAGGAGAGAGGCGTCTTAGCCAGACGCCCGTCCCATGGGCGGGGCGTCTGTGTAAAACGCCGCCCCCTAGGGGGAGGCGTCTTACCCAGACGCCCCTCTCCTACGCTGGGCGGCTCCGCCAGACGCCCGCAATTTTTTATTATTTTTTTATTAAAAAGATGTTGGATTTTTTACCAGATTCGAGTACACCGGGGCGTCTGTTGGCTCATTACTGACCTGCAAAACATTATTTTTTATGAATATAAGAGGAAGATGAAGAGAAATGTGTGATAGGAGGGTAAAATGTCGCGTTATAGCAGTAGAAATGAGAGAAGGGCAAAATGGTAATCTGTTGGGACGATTTAAGTAGTTTTAGGACGACGAATAGCAATTCAGTATATATAAGGTATCTTTTAGTCAAGATCGTTGACTAGAGTTAGATCTAAAAGATTGTTCTCTACAAGCCAATGTTTCTTCTAGGAAGAAATGCACTTGACTATAATATTGACAAAGGGGGCGTAAAATATGTATTATTATACCACTTTTAGCAATCCGTGAGAACTGAGATTTTTACCGTGTTCAGTCAACTTCCTCTGTACTACCATGTTGCTCTCACATCTAGGATTGTGACTTTTCTTTTCTCATTTAGTTCAAATGGAGCTAAAATAAATGAAAATTTGTAGATTATTATCTTGAAATACGAGATGAGTAGTGATAATTTATTCTCTCAAGTAAGAAAATTAAAGCCCAACTCCTCGTATTGGAAGTCAAAATCTAATGTGGACTCAAAAATTAGAAGGGACTACAATGCAAGAGGAAAAAGTTCAATGAATCTAGGTCTAAATAATAAAACGATATGGGGTTGCATTAAGACCACTGTAATTGAAGATTTGTATTTCTTTAAATGAGTGAAGCCAAATAGTCAAATAGAAAGGTAACTTTGTCGTCGCAAGTTCAAATATATTGATCTTTAGAGCACTCTTTAACGGATGCTCTTTTTCAGGCGCTCGAAATGCCCTACCTTAATGGGAGGGCAGTCCCCAGGTGGACCCCCCGGGGTGCTTTTCCGGGCGCCTATCAGTCCGGAAAAGTGCCCGGGAGCCCCATCCGGGGGGCCACGTGCCCCTCCTCCCAATTGGTCTTTTTTGTTTTAAAGAAAAAGATTAGTTATATATAATTAAGTTAACGTATTGATTAGTTAAATTGTAATTAAATTAATTAGGTTTGGAAGATTAATTGAACAATTATTTTATGATTTAAATGACCGTGTAGTGGATATTACCAGGTACTTGAGAATGAGATTGCGTGATCACACTACACATTTGAACATTTAAGTCGATTTGATCAACGATATATGACAACAATTTGGAGGAAATACATCTTGATGTACTTTAAGTTTAGTATTTAATGGTGTATTTTTAATTTTAGTTTACTATGTAATGCTGTTTCCTAAAATTTAATAATATTTCCTTATTTGTATGTTAAATGTTAATTAAAAATACGAATGAATTAATATTATTAAATAATTATAATAATAATTATTAATATATTTTGTTGATCTGTGAAAGAATTTTAAAGAGAAGAATAAAAAGATTAATAAAAACCGACTTGTCTCAGGAAAAAACCAAGAATCCACGTCTCATCCAAAAAGCCAAATAACCATCTTCCCCTTCCCGACCCAAACCCAAAAGCTAACCCTAACCCTAACCCTAACCCTAATCCACCTCTTCCTCCTCCATCCATGGCGACGATCAGCCTCCGGAAGGGCAACACCCGTCTCCCACCGGAAGTGAACCGCGTGCTGTACGTCCGAAACCTCCCGTTCAACATCTCGAGCGAGGAGATGTACGACATCTTCGGGAAGTACGGCGCGATCCGGCAGATCCGGATCGGGACCAACAAGGACACGCGAGGGACGGCGTTCGTCGTCTACGAGGACATATACGACGCCAAGACCGCCGTCGACCACCTCTCCGGCTTCAACGTCGCCAACCGCTACCTGATTGTGCTCTACTACCAGCCCACGAAGATGAGCAAGAAGATCGACCAGAAGAAGAAGGAAGATGAGATCGCCAGGATGCAGGAGAAGTATGGGGTTTCCACCAAAGATAAGTAGGATGTTTGCTTTTATGCGTATCAAATTCGGCCTCCCGGATCGTGTTATACGAAGAATTGTAGTGGTCTGAGGCTGAGGATTTTTATTAGAATGCGAGTTGCTGCCGTAGTGTAGCAGTTTGTCGCTATGTAATTGAAACCCAATGATCTTATATTGTTAACTGAGCTCATGGAACCAGTTGTTTTTGTTCTTGTCATTAAGATTGAAATGAATGTAGCTTATATTGTTATGGGTGTGTCCACCAACGATAAGTAGGAAGATTTAACGTGTAACCAATTTGGTCTTTTGGGTTGTATTCAGATGTATGATACGAAGAATTGTATGGTTTGGTTTTTTTTGGAGGGTATGAGTTGCTGCTTTAGTGTTGTGGTGTAATTGGGATCCGATGATCTTAAATTGTCTACTGAGGACCTGAGGTCATGAAACCGGTTGTTTTTGTTATTATTATTAAGTTTGGAGATGAATGTAGCTTATTAGATCACTATGGGGTGTCCACCAAAGATAAGTAGGAACCTTTTTCGTGTATCCTAATTGGCCTATAGGATTGTTCTCAAGATTTGAGGGTTTTCTTAGAATTTGAACTGCTGCTTTAGTGTAGTGGTTTTCTCACGAATGTAATTGAAGCTCAATCATCTTAAGTCAGTTGTTAACTGAGGTTATTAGACTAGTTGTTTTGTATCTGTTATTAAGTTTGAAGTAGAATGTAGCTTATATCATAATGGTATCTCCACCAAAGATAAGCAGGAAGCTTTTACATTACGTGTAACCAATATTGCCCTGTTATTATTGGTAACTAATATAGCCTTTTGGATCGTCTTCTGATGTGTGTTATGAGTTATAGTGGAATTTCTCTTAGAATGTGAATCGCTGCTGTAGTATAATGGTTTGCGTGGTGTAATTGAAACCCAATGATCTTAAGTTGTTAACTGAGGGTATGAAACCGGTAGCTTTTGTCTTTGTTGTGAACTTTGAAATTGAATGTAGCTTATGTCATTGTGTTATTGGAGTTATAGTGTGTGTATGGCCTCATGATCTCATACTTAAATTTGTGATTAAGCTCAAGTAAATTTTTAGTAGTTGGACATGTATTTCGTCATCTATACAATTTTTTTTTTTGTAACTGGAAAATTGAATCTAAATCTCCTGCTGATTAGATTTTAATGTGTTCCATCTACTTGAAACTTAAGTAACATTGATGGTCAGGGAACAGACTGCACTTAGCCTATCATTGGAGATAGTTTACAGAATATATCAAGTACCCATCGCTTATTTTGATTTGGCAATTCGTCAACTCCGAAGTTCACCATCGCATTTGTCAAGTTGTCATTTTTTTTCCTAGCTAGTTTGATTATCTCGTTTTCCTTTTTAAGTATTCTCTTGATGTTCTCTCGTGGACATTCTTGTTCCTAGTCTCTGCTCCCTGCATGCTTGCAAGGTTGATGGTCTTATTAGAAGCATGACAAGTTTCAAAATTTTTGGAAGTTTGATTTTTTTATATATTGGTATGCGAGCCGTGGCTTGCTGCTGTATACTATTTTCCATCTCCGTTTTCAAACCCCTGAACCGGTGAAATCACTCAATACCTGACGTCATGAACCGGTGAGAATTAACTCACTTTGTATTCAATTTCAAATTGAAGTATATGTATTTTGGCTTGCAACTTTAATTTGCATTATCTATGTCATTCTCATCTAGGAATGACTCGTGATATGCCTAAATGGCAAAAGAATTGATTTTCATCCAGTGAAAATTACTGAAATCCCGATGCATCTGCACGCCTGCACTGCCGCATTAAAGAAGTTTTTTTCTGATTAACTTGTCAAATAAAACGTTAGGCTGTATCGGTTGATTTTGTAAATCCTGAGAAAAGAAGCAGTAAGAACTCATAACAGAAATGAAACTTTGTGCAGACGAAGTTAAGAGGCATGAGACCATTTACAGGGGTTATGCTTGTCAGCTTGAGGCGCAAGTGGTTGTAGACTTGTAGTAGTTGTAACCGTGATTCGAAACTAAGTTCTCATGTTTAGCACTCATTTTGGCTGTAGACTTGAAAATCCATACTTGCGGTTATTTTGTTCCAGGGCTAAGTGCTCATATTGCCGACAGGAGCATCCGGATTCTGTTCTCCGACAAGTTCTTAATTTCAGGGTTTCAATATGAGAACGAAGTTGATACTGTGACCGTGAACTGTCCTTGCTCCGTATTAGACTATCTGTTTTATATGATTTATGTAATGTAACCCATGCGTTGCAGGGTAACATTTCAAATCTTGCCTAACACTAAGATTATCCAAACAATCATAATAAATGTAAAATCGACAAGACACGTCGTTTGACTATTGTTAGTCTAAATTAAGAAAAAAGTTAAGTTGAAAAGAAAATTTCTATAAAATCTAGCCAAAATCAGTTTTTTTTTGAGTAGAGGTTAATCGCATTCTAATAGAAATCCTGAGTTTATGAAACCACAAACACAGGTCAAAAGGTCGCCGAAGTTTAGGAGTACAATCCGAAATAAAAGACAGACAAACAAGCCGATCACCGAAATACAAAAGAAGTTCACCAAACATAAAAACGTAGCTAAAATCAGAGTTGCATGTATGTATTAAATTGTAACAACAATTTAGACGCAATTTTCATTGTTTATGTTTTCTTTGATTTATCATATGTTAAAGTTCAAAATATTTTGAACCTTCATCTTATCACAAATGTATAATTTAGTCATCTCGAATCGAAGATAATTGTCTCTGCGCTGTCGAAAGGGGATCTCAAATATGCTAATTATTTAATCGGATAATGGTAACATAGAATTATGGTTAGAAAAAAACACGAGAGGATTACAAATCACATACAAACCCGGAACATAGTTGAGAAATAAGCGTTGGAAAATCTTGCGAAATATATTGTTTTTCAGCAATATTTTACAACAAAAAAGGTCAGATCCGTAGGCATAAGAAGATGAATCGAAATAAAAGAGATAATATGATCAAGGCGAGACCATAGCGGCGGATTCATTCCCTTGCGGGAAGGGGAAGCCACTGAAGCACTCGCCGCCGGCTTTCGCCGAACATTCGAGAAGAAAACGATGCTCCGACTCACTCGCAAACTCTCCCCTTTCCCCTCCCGTCTCCTCCTCCTCTCCTTCCACTCCTCGTCTTCCACACCTCCAAAACCCCTCCAAAACCCTACCACTCCACCTCCCACCAAACCCTCCCTTCCCCTTCCCCTCTCCCTCCTCCGCGGCGGCTGCCACGATGCCTCCCTCCACCCCCCAACCCTCCCCTCTGCTCCGGCTGCGGTGTCCACATGCAGGACTCCGACCCCAACCTCCCCGGCTTCTTCTCCCTTCCTAAACCCAAACCCGCCTTCCGCCACCACCCGGTCGGCCCCGCCGAAGACGAAATCCACGCCTCCCAAACCCTCAAAACCGGTATTTTGGTTCTAAATGAAGACGAAGAGAAAGATGGAGAAATGAAACCGGCCTCGACTGTCGTTTGCGCTCGGTGTCATTCGCTTCGGCATTATGGTAGGGTTAAGAATGACGGGGCCGAACGGTTTCTGCCGGATTTCGATTTCGATAGGATGCTTGGAAGGAAGATCGCGTCTTCTGCTGGATCGCGGTCGATTGTTATGGTTGTCGTGGATGCGGGGGATTTCGATGGCTCCTTCCCGAGGAAGGTTGTGAGGACGGTGTCGGAGAGTATTGAGGAGGACTCGGACGCGTGGAAGAAGGGGGAGCCTGGGAATGTGCCGAGGATGGTTCTCGTGGTGACTAAGATCGATTTGCTTCCTTCGTCTATGTCGCCCACTGGGTTTGAGTATTGGGTCCGGCAGCGGGCGAGGGAGGGTGGGGCTGTGAAGCTGGAGGCGGTTCATTTGGTGAGTGCGGTGAGGGGTTGGGGAGTGAGGAATTTGGTGGAGCATGTGAGTCACTTGACCGGTCCGAGGGGGAGGGTTTGGGCTGTTGGGGCGCAGAATGCTGGGAAGTCGACTTTGATTAATGCAATGGGGAGGAGAGTTGGAGGAAATGCCGTCCATTTGACGGAGGCATCTGTGCCTGGTACGACTCTCGGGGTTGTGAGGGTAGAAGGGGTTCTTGGTGAGAATGCCAAGTTGTTTGATACGCCAGGGATTTTGCATCCGTATCAGCTGTTGACGCGCTTGACAAGAGAAGATCAGAAGTGTAACACACCGAGCCCGGACAACTGATCACCCGCCTGAACCCGATGCGTTAAGATACGATCCACGATCCTGACCGTTGCGCACTCTGATATTTAAATCCATCTGATAGACTCATAATTAATCTGAAAAATATAATCAACAATTTGTGAGCTCGACAGCCCGCAAGTATCAACCATCAATCAATCAGAATCATAATCATGTGGAAAATAATACAGAATATGACATTCAGTCAATAAGCACAATCAAGAGACATGCATCACAAATAAAATGCATGCATATCAATTTGAAACCCCCATTCAGATTCGACCACATCCTGTGCTTTTGAAATCTATCAATCTGTCAGACGCACACCTGGTAGCTCCACACTAACGACAGACAGCCATTTTCTCTCTCGGGTGGCTCCACGCTGTCCGTTAGGCAGCTCTTTCCTAAGTTGCTCTGCTAGAAACATACACACAGCCACAGGACATGTCGACCGAAACACCACCATGCAATCATATGCATATCCATAAAATCAATATTAATGCTCAACATGCATGCAACTACGAATATCAAGAGAGACAGACATGATATGAAACTGAAGAATAACGAATCAGTACTTGCCTCAAAATCTCCATCTTTTATTCTCAATATTCTTCTCAAAATTTCATTTTCTCCTAAAACCACGCAATCATTCAACAATATTAATTAGTCCATTAAGATATTTGATTATTACCTCAACTAAAAAATTCAGGATATTACAAGAAGCTTGTGCACATTGGCAAGACCTTGCGGCCGAGGACCTACAGGATCAAGGTTGCTGTGTTTTCTGTTTTTACTGAACGATATTAATTCTAGGTATTTTCTGTTAGATGATTAAGAAAAAATAGCACAATATCTTGTTTCATTTAAACTTTTAACCTTTACAAAAACTTACACGAGACAGTCCTATTGTACCCCAAGTTTTTGATTATTTGTTAAAAATATATTTTGAAGAACACTCGTTCGGGCAGAGCCATGAAAAAATCAATTTGATTTGTGTGTGAGGTCGTCAAAGATGAAAGTCATGAATCCTCATCCAAGAAGAATGATAATTTTCTGTCTTTTTTATTTGTCATAATGACCGTTGTCTATCTTTAATGTGATTGACAATTGATTGCAAATTTGTACCATATGCCAGAGCAACAAATATTTGTGGTGAAAATGTCAAATATGCAATGCATCATCATCACAGTCACACATGAAGGTGACTTGTTCGTGTGACATTATTTATTAGTTACCTTTACTTATGAGGTCTCTCTATTCTATACTATTTTATTTGATTGCATGTTTGTTACGTGTTACATGAATGTCTGGTTTTGACTTCGGAGCAGTTTTTTTTTGTTGACGATGAAAGTAGAATAAGCTATATTTAGGGATGACAATTGCCACAATTATCAATTAGCTCATTGTACTTTTGTTTCAAACTGCTTGTTTTCTTCAGGAACTTGTTACTTTTATGAATTCCTGAATTTGGAAATGAGTGAATCTTCATACTGCCTCCTGCTAAGCCACCCTAGTATAACTCAATCAAGGCATCATCCTTCCTATATCTATTTTGTGACAATTCGGGTTTGGTGTTTTTCTTCTTATGGCTAGTAGTACGTATGCTTGTGCACTTATATGTGAAGCTTATATCTGTTTAATTCTCAAGGCTATGAAATAATCATACGTGGTTCTGAATATATACTTTCCTGACCTATTCCCCTTGGTATCCACCATTGGATGTCATTCAATTTCAGTGAAGAATGTTAATTTGGTTAGTTATTGCAGTGATAATTTAGCAAACAAGCTTTTGGAGTCTTTTTTTGCTTACACCTTGGTACATTCTTATGGTAGATGGGACATTCCATCCACATAGCGGGACTTATGAGGTTAGATATAGAGGAAGCATCCGTCGAGTCAATTTATGTCACAGTGTGGGCATCACCACTTCTTCCCCTTCACATGGGGAAAACAGAGAATGCTTCTACATTTGTAGAAAATCATTTTGGTAGCCGGTTGCAGGCAAGTCAATTCTCATCCCCTCTAGCTTACACTTCAATTTGTGATATGTATTGCTTTTCACAAAACTTGGTTATCTGCAGCCACCCATTGGAGAGAAACGTGTTAGTGAGCTTGGAAAGTGGGTAAGAAGAGGATGTACTATTAGAGCGGATACTTGGAACAGAAGTTCAGTTGATATAGCTGCAGCTGGTCTTGGTTGGTTTGCCATTGGTTTGAATGGGGAGGCAACCTTTGGGATATGGACTTATGATGGGATTGATATTGTTTTGAGAAATTCAATAATCCCTGATAGGGCGGAAATTTTCGAGGTTGCAGGATTTACTGTTTCCAAAATCCTCTCAGAAGCTGATAGAGCACTTGGCAATCAGAAGAGCAATAAACTGAAAAGGTTATCTGATAATGAAGACAAGTTCATTACAGAATCTACATTGGCAATTGATACAGCTCCAAGTGCTTGTTGATGGTGCAGCACAGATACACTTGAAACAAAAATGAGGTGACTGTTTCGCTTTAGGATTTTGCTGGAGAGGAATATCGATCTTTTTCTCTAACTTGGGTTTTCTCTAACTTGGGAATCACCCATGAAGGGAAATTTGAAGAGGGCAGACAGTGAAGGGCTGATATTAGTTTGCATCCTGCCCCAGCTTAGATGAAATGGAGTTTAAATTCAGGATGCAACCTCTGCTTCTCAGATTCAAATCCTCTTACCTGCAGGGTCTATCCTCTTGTTCGTTGTAATGGCGTTCACAGGGGCAGCCGGCACTCGACAGTATTATTTCATGAAACTATTGTCCGCAATACATGTGCCTCTTGGGTTTAAGATCTGTAGTTATTGTATCAGTTGCTTTTTCAGGTAGATTATATATTACTTTCTAAGTCTTTAGATAGGGTCCGTAGCAATTTGCTCCTTTATTTATTGAATTTATTATCCAACCCTCCCAACTCAAAAGATATGCCCTACTATGACTTCATGAATAATTTGGTGAGGATGAAGAAATTTTCTTTGAAACCCTGAAAGTGCGTTTTGGGCGAAAAGAGTTGTGTTTTCAGAGTTTTGGGACAAATTGTTCTTCAATTAGATTCTCGAGACATGTATGATTTAGATTTCTTTCATGAAATGACAAGCCAAATCCCTGGAATATGATCATTTGAGCCTCTGTTCACTAGTACCAAGTATTTATTTTACTTTACCACAAGATGCATTATCTGAGCAGAAGAATTGCAGCACTTGCATTACTTCCTTTTGCTTCCCTTGACGACATAAATAACATCGATGTAAATTACAAAAACTCCAACAGACCAACTCTATTCTGATATTCTGTCAATTAGTAACTAGTAACGCGGATTATCCATTTACTCGAACTATATATATATATATACAGAAATTTTAGAATGAGCCCGGGGCTCAATTAGGCTTAAGTGAGCCCCTTAATCGTCTACCATCCAAATTAAATCTAATGGTGGTTATAAGATATTCTCACAATTACTCACAGAAGGGTAAACTTGGTATTAGAGAAAAATCAAAACCCTCTCACCCTCACCCAACACAAAACTCACGCACCCCAAATCTCTCTCTCCCAAAACGTGGTCCCTCAAACCCCTAACCCTCTCCTTCCTCCCCACCTCCCCATCGTGAAACATCTAACCCTAGTGGCTTGGGGCTCTGCAAGAGGTCGACGAGGTGGGCGTTGACGAGGTGGACAGCGCAGGCGACCTTGGTGAGGAAGAAGCAGGCGGAGGTGGCTTTCGTGACCGTTGTCGACCAGGGGATCGATCGAAGCCTGCGCGAGATATCCGAAGTCCCGGCTCGGAAGGCTGACACCATTACTGGGATGGAAAGGGAGGGTTTTGGTACGGTTTGAGTCGGCTTTCGGCGCCAGCCTAATTTGGGAACGAAGTCCCAACAAGTACATATATCTAATCCATAATTCTTTCTTCATTTTGCTTGCAATTTCTATTTTAATTTTCTGTATGACTTTTATTCTACATGTATAAGGACTCAAAACAATGAAGACAGCAACCAGGGCAGTCCATCAGATTCTTCGGGCGAGGAAACTAGCCACGACTCGCATTCCTCTGCTGATTCTGTAGATTCATAAGTGACAAAGCCAGCCATCCAGGCACTAACTTCGCCAAAGCTCTGATTTTTTCCCATCTTGTTCTTTAACTAGTCTAGCAACATTGTGGATTCTCTGGTTGCTGTATCTATTTCAGAGATAGAAAGATCTATTCTCTCAGTTTTGCTCGGATTTAAGCTTTAAATGGGGCTGACAAGGTGTTGAAAAGTGCAGGTGCAAGAGAATCATGGCAAAATTGGATGGCTTACAAAGTATAAAAAGTACAGGAGCTTCTTAAAGTAAGATGGATGAGTTTCTTTTCCTTTTACGTGCAAAGGGAACCTTCTCTTCAGTTTGTTCTCTTCTTTTTCTTTCTCTTTGTTTCTTTCAGCTTAGCTTCCTTGTCTACAGTGTCATAACCCAATGATGTGTACTTGGGTTGTTTTTTTTGTGTGTAAGCTGGACAAGGTGAACTTTGTTGAGAGAACATGTCCCTGTAACAATGATGGTGTCTTCCATAATGTGAATTTTGATCTAATTTTTCTTATTGTATAGGCCTTATCTTGTTCTTTTGTGGGTTTTGTGATAGATGTGGATAACATTGGCATGGAAGTGTTCATCTAAATTATCATTCTGTTGAATATTGATGTATATCATATCCTGAGGTTACTTATGCTTAGTGTTATGCCCTTCTAATATTACGTTTTGACTAATAATATTACAGCAGCTTGTCGATATTACAGTTCTTACCATAATATTACAGTTAACAGTTTCAGTCAAACAAGGTACATAACTTGTTCTCATTCACCGTTGCGTTGAACAAAAGTTAACATATTCAACAAAGTAAGAGTATATAGAATTTTCCGTAATATTAAAGCTAATAGATATACTCTATTCATACAAGTTACATAACACATGTTGTACTTCTCCATTACTTCTTTTTTAAACGTTTGTAAACCTCAAATTATCTTAAGATCCACGTTACATTTTACACATTATTAGGCATCCATTTTTAAAATTGGGTAGGACTATTGTATCTTACATCTCGCAAATTAATATTACATCTTGATATTACGTATGGTTAAGGTAATACTATTTTAATATTACGGTTTGTAAAGTTATATTACAGCAGCATTCCGATATTACAGTTGTTACCATCAAATTACGGCTACAATATACAGACAGACAACGTACATAGTCGGTACTCATTAACCATTGCGTTGAACAAAACCTAACATATTAATAAAAAATAAGAGAATATAGAATGTTCTGTAATATTACAACTAATACATATATTGTACAAGTTACATTACACGTTGTAATTCTAGATTATTTTTTGAAACGTTTCTAAACCTAAAATTATATGAAGAACCACATTACAATATACACAGTTGTTCCCGTAATATTACAGCTAATAGATACAACTAGTATTTAGTAACAGGCTTCACTACCATTTTTAGTATTACTTTTTTTAAATGGTTCGAGTTTCCTATTTTTGATATTTATAAGTACTGAAACCAGATTTTGCTTGCTCCATTCTCATATTCCACATTCAATAAATTATTTTTTGAATGTGTTATATGAATAGATTGAAACCAATGTTCTTGGAGTTTGACGAACTTTTGTATAAAAAAATCTACATATTACGGCTAACAAACTAATATTACGGAAACAACATTATATTATGATTTAGAACGTAATATTAATCTATTTACGAACAATAATTTCCGTTACACATGATGCAGTCATCCATTAGTATTTACGAAACGTTACTAAACAAAATTACATTATATTATGGCTAACGATATCATATTATTACACCAAATTTATATTACAGTTTCGAACGTAATATTAATTTTTTTACGAACAACAATTTTAGTTACACATGATGCTATCATCTATCACTTCATTTGACTTTAGTAAAAAAATCAGTATATTACGACGAACAAACTAATTTTATGGTTACATTATTATATTACGGTTGTGAATGTAATACCCTTTTTATATTAAGTTTTAAAAAATAATATTACAACATCTTGTTGATATTACGGTTGTTACCGTAATACTACTGCTAATAGATACAATCATACAAGTTACGGGGATATAATGTCATCTACGTGTGTGGGACGGATGAGTACGGGACGACCACCGAGACCAAAGCTATGGAGGAGAATTGCTCCCCTAAGGACATTTGTGATAAGTAATAAGTTTTTTTACAATAAAAATGGAATGTTACGTAATATTATAGCTAATAGATTTATTCATACAAGTTACATAACACATGATCAATGCCTTCGAACCTTACATGCATCGTTCCATTGTCTTCATCTATCTTGCTGACATTGTATGTAACTGAAATTTCGTCCTTATTTTCAATCGTAACATTGCACATAAAACTCTTCTTTAGCTCTATCTGAAAGATGTGAAAGATACTTCTAGTGTATATTTCTTGCATTTCAGCTTCAAGGTTTCATTCAGTTAGTAGTTCTCCTTTGTTATTATTGTCATTATAATCTCATCTATTTTCATTCTCTCTTTGACGCTTTAGAGTCACTTCTAATCTACATTAATAAAAACAATGCTTAATTTATAACATCACATTCCACTTATTTCAAACGTATGATATTGAATTCGAAAACTGGCTGAACTACTCATATTTGTTTATGTAACATTCAATATTATTAAATATCATAACTTAATATTACAGTTATAACAATTATGTTACAGCTAATCCAATATATATGCAAGCTTGAAAAGAATCGTAATGTACATGTACCTGCACAAGAACTGAAATTAATTCGACAATATGTTATTGGAGAGTGGCAGTAAAATAATACTTGTTTATTTAAAATTAAATAGCATAACTTAATGTTAAATTAACAACGATTATGTTAATTTTTAACCAATATATCCTACCAAAATTTATCTACATCCCAAATAAACCGCAAGATTAAAGATCCACATAATAAAAATCGAAATCAGCAGCAAAAAACCAAGCAAAACCAAATTAAAATCAGCAGCAAAAAACCAAACCAAATCAAAATCAACAGCAAAAAACCAACAAAACCGAAATCAGCACAAGAAACCCCAACAAAATCGTAATCAACAACAACAAACCAAACAAAACTGAAATCGACCTCAACATCTAACCAAAACAAAACCGAAATCAGCAGCAAAAAACCAACAAAACCGAAATCAACAACAACAAACCAAACAAAACCGAAATCAGCAGCAACATCTAACCAAAATCAGCAGCAACATCTAACCCAAAAAAAGCAAGACGTCTCGAAGAATCCGGCATAGTGAAATCTAAGCAAAGACGGAATTTTTCCCAAAATAAAAACAACAAGAACTGAAATCAGGATTAAAAACCCAAAAAACGATATCAGTAGTAAAAATTAACCAAAAAAGCAAGATGCATCGAATCCGTGGTATTGATAAGCAACAACGGTTTGGAGGGGGAGGAGAAAGGGGTGACGAAAATAGAAGGAAGAAATTGAGTTTCTTTTGGTAAGGTTGATTGAAGGGTTTGGGAAGACCAACAAATTTACTTAAATACCCTAACTTAAAGTAAAACATTCACAACCATCAGATTAAAATGAATGATTAGATCTTGAGAAGCTCATTTAATCAAATTGAGCCCCGGGCTCGTTCTAACCTTACTCTATATATATATATATATATATATATATAGAGGGTTAAACTCTAGTGATCTCAGGTCTTATCAAATTTAATTTAAGCCCCTTAATATCTTACCATTGGATATTATTTACAATTAATCTCACCATTCGTTAGCATAACCGTTTTTTTTCTTAATCTACCTTAAAATTTGAAATGAGCGGTGAATACTGTGGGAATTTAATTTAGAAAAATTAAGTACTTGGTTCACTAGAGAATTCATGTATATATATAGTTTATATGATATTAGAATAAATACAAAATAATGTACATGAAATCGTAATATATATATATATATATATATATATATACAGGAATTCTCAAGTGAGCTCAGGGCTTAATCAAACTAAATTAAGCCCCTACAATATCCACCACTCATTTCAAAATGTAAGGTAGATTAAGAAAAAACGGTTATGCTAATGAATGGTGAGATTAACTGTAAATAAGATCCAATGGTGAGATTGTAGGGGGCTTAAACTAAATTTGATGAGCCCTGGGCTCACTAGAGCTTGACCCTATATATATATATATATATATATATATATATATATATATATATATATATATATATATATACAAAAATTTTAGAATGAGCCCGGGGCTCAATTAGGCTTAAGTGAGCCCCTTAATCATCCACCGTGCAATACAAATCCAACGTATAGAGTAAGCTCTGGTTAATTTTAGTAGTAGAAGGGTAGGATCGGTATTTACTTTACCTTTGGTCAGGGTTTTTTACCATTCACACGAAATCCTCACCCTCCCTCACGCCTCCAACGAAACCATTCTTCTCTCCCACGTTTCCATCTCCTTCGATCTGGCCCTAAACCCTAAACCTAGCCATCATCTCCCCCTGAATCCTCCCTTCCTCTCCCTAAACCGTATCCACACCTCTCATCAAATCCACACAAATATCTGAAAAATCCAATCCGAAATGGATGAAGAGAGAGATGGAACGCTGAAATCCACAGGTAGGATTTGTATCATTCCTATAACACAGGTTTTTTTTGCCTCTAATTTCTGTATTTTTTGCCTCAGGTAAATCTCTCTTCCGCTCAGATCTCGATTTCTTCGTTCCGATCTACCTCTTCTTTGTCAGATCCGATCCGTTCTGTTCCCATCCGAGGCTCTTAGTTAGGGTTTGGGTTTTGTTGTATCTTGGCATTTAGATCGTGACTAATGGTGTTTCCGGGTTTGATTTATCGAAATTTTGGATTTTTAGGGTCCTGTTGGATTTAGTTGCTAATTTGATTTTGGTTTTCAGGAAAAGTGTAATTCAATATTACAGTTTTCAATATTATATTACAGTAGTCATATTTATATTGCTGCTACTATTACGATGTTCCCGTTATAAACCTAAATTTATTTCCGATTTTAAATAATTTTACCAATACTCTATACGTTGGAGTGCAAGGAATTATAGAACAACTAAGAAATATTTTGCATAGGATCACATTTGCTTGATGTGTTGGATGGAAAAATGGTTTCTGGTGATGTAAGTGAAATTATTTGTTTGCATTTTTTTTGCAAGCATTGTTAATTGTCCCACCTTTTAGGTATTAGAAGTGACATTTGAGCTGCTGGATATCAAAGCTAAAGCCGCAGATCGTGCTGGTTTATATTGTATATTCTCTTATGTTTACCCTCAGGTTAGTTCTCCTTTCTTGTTGGATTGGTTGTTTAATATTCTTTCTTTGGTTCCTTCTGAGGATTAGTTGTTGATACTTTGTTTTGATCCAATTTCAATGTAGATAAAGTTGCATTCATGTCCAGATGTCCTTACTGATGAAATGTAGAAAAACCTTTGTCATTGTTTCGATTGTCCAAGTTATATTATGGGTATAGTTAATTACTATTTCATGATTTTGCACACGGGTAGCCACTTGCATTTTTTTGTCATCAATTTTCAACAAAGTCGATTCCGATCGTACAACTCTTATAATTCCGCTAAATCTAAAGCAAGAGTTCTTCAGTGGGTATGTTGTTTCCTGTTCTTGAGTTATAATACACATGGATTTATTGTTTATTGTCACTAATTTTCAGTTGGTTTGTTTGTTTTGCAGTCCAAGTGGGTGACTAAGTACTTTGAAATGACGCACAATTTTGATAATATGAAGACTTGGGAAGTAGAACATGTTCCTTGTCCCTAGCAATCAGCAACCAGTTTGAATTGCAGTTTGTATGTATTGAAGTTTGCAGAATATCTCTCTGAAGGAAAAGATGTTTTTGATTTTGGAGAAAAAGATATGGCTCGGATTCGTGCTGAATACGTTGCTATGATACTTCGTGGAACATGTTCCGATTAGATTCTAGGAATATTTTTTTGGGATTCCACAAACTTTTTCAAATGTACAACATTACAATTGCATGCAACTGTTGTATGTATGTGAATATTTACAGTTACTATTACTTATGCCTAGCCAAGTACCCCTCTAATATTATGTTTTAACTAATATTATTACAACATCTTGTCGATTTTACACTTCTTACCATAATTGCACAGCTTCTTTTTTTCAATCAAACAAGGTACATAACCAGTTCTCATCAATTTTGTGTTGAACAAAAGTTAACATATTCAACTAAGTAATAGGATATATTATTTTCAGTAATATTACAGCTAATAGATATACTCTATTCATAGAAATTTAATAACACATGTTGTACTTCTTATTGTTAAAACTTTTCTAAACCTTCAATTATCTTAAGATCCCCATTACATCTTACACATTATCAGGCATCCATTTTTTTAATTGGGCAGGACTAATATTACATCGCGCAAATTAATATTACATATTGATATTGCGTATTGTTAAGGTTAATACTCTTTTAATATTACGGTTTGTATAGTTATATTAGAGCAGCCTCCTGATCTTCCAGTTGTTATCGTCATATTACAGTTACAATATACAATCACTTTATGTTAAAACTTTTCTAAACCTTCAATTACCTTAAGATCTACATTAAATCTTACACATTATCAGACATCCATTCTTTTAATTGGGCAGGACTAATATTACATCGCGCAAATTAATATTACATATTGATTTTGCGTATTGTTATGGTTTGTATAGTATATTACAACAACCTCCTGATATTACAGTTGGTATCGTCATATTACAGCTACAATATACAATCAGACTAGGTATATAGGTGGTACTCATTAACCATTTTGATGAACAAAACATAAAATGTTAATAAACCTAAAATTATTAATAAAATTATTTGGGTAAAATTAATTAAGGATCATACGTCTAGCAAATTATTAATACACTTTCATACTCCAATTGGTTATTGTAAACATATTTTAATTTTACATTTTGAAAATAAATGTTACTAGTAAACCTCAATATTACAGTTAGCAATGTAATATTAAAACTATCAAGTATAGTTAAAAAACTTTTGTAAGATGTACTATTTCACCATGTCTTGGTACAAACCCAAAAATATTACACAATAAAGAGAGTATATACTAGAGTATGTATATCAAAACTTTAAAAAAAATGATGTATATTCGTGTAGGGCATCATTCACATGTATATCTTGTCCATGAATATTAAGCTTCCTTGCAAGTCATTCCTGTCATTTATTTGTATCTTTAGTTGTAACTCTGCAAAATCCCAAACAAAAACATAAGACAATTATCATATATAATTCATATTGAATAAGAAGATTAACTACTCACGATTTCTTATTGCCTTTTAGTAGGACAAGTTCTTGAGTCGTGGTCCGAATATTGCATGCACGTTTTACATTGTCTAAGACTCTTGTTTGTTTTTTCTCAAGATTTGATTGAATGCGATTACTACTAAATTTTGGTTTTCCACCTCTGCCGCTCCCTTTTGTTTTCGCTTTATCTGGCTGATGAACTAGTATTTCCCTTTGACATGTTCCAGATTTTTGCTTATCATCCTCATGGATTTCTTTGACTGCATTTTTGGTTTCTAACAGAGCAAATTCTAATTTCTGTTCCACCAACTCAGTTGCAGATTAGGTGTACAATATTACTGCTTTCATAATGATATTACTGCTTTGACTGCATTCCTCAACCTCATTCTGCAACTCTAAATTATCCTAAACGTTGCACAATTAGGTGTACAATATTACTGGTTTCATAATGATATAACAATATTAGATTGTCAAATCCACATTACTTCACTATATTACTAGTACAAAAGAGATATGTTAGGTTCAAGTAAAATGGTCATTATTACGGGTATCAATTTAATATTACATATCAACTCATCAATATTACAGTTTTCAATATTATATTACAGTAGTCATATTTATATTGCTGCTACTAATACGATGTTCCCGTTACAAACCTAAAATTATTTCCGATTTTAAATAATTTTTGGTTTAGATCACAGTTTCCAAAGTGAAATCTGCTATCAAAAGTAATAAAAAAACAAACTTACCCCATTTCCCAGTAGACCTGATTGGATTTCTCCGGACTTCCAAGAGGTTGGATTTCTTTCAACAATTTCCATATTTTGGATTTTTGCCCTCTGAAAACAAATAGTATTTTAAATAAAAACGAAAATCACCATCCAAACACCAAGTCAAAATCGAATCAGCAGCAAAAAATAAAAAAAATAAAAAACAAATAAAAACGAAAATTAGCATCCAAAAACCAAGTTAAAATCGAATCAACAGCAAAAATCTCAAAAAAACAAAACAGAATTCACGAGCAAAAAAACGAAAAAAACGAAATGGAGAAGGAAACACTAAGCCACTTCGAAATCTATGGAAAGATGTATCGAAGAACGAAATCAGTTGCAAAAAACTAACTAAAACCAACAAGAACTGAAATCAGGATAAAAAACCCAAAAAAACGAAAAGAGTTGGAAAAACAAACCAAACAAAAGCAAGATGTATCGAACAATCCGTGATATTGATTGACAATAACGGTTTGGAGGGGGAGGAGAAAGGGGTGACGAAAATAGAAGGAAGAAATTGGATTTTCTCGTGCGGATTTGGGAAGAGCAACGAATTGGGAACACCAATAACTTTGATTGAAGGATTTGGGAAGACCAACGAATTTACTTTAATACCCTTACTTAAAGGAAAACATCTTTCACCATTAAGATTAAAATGAACAGTTAGATCTTAAGGAGCTCATTTAACCCAAATGAGCTCCGAGCTCATTCTAACCTTACTCTATATATATATATATATAAACTCTGCCAATAAATTTGATGACTCGTGAAGCCTTACTCTATATATATATATATATATATATATATAAACTCTGCCAATAAATTTGATGACTCGTGAAGTGGTAGTTAAGAGGAGTTAAAATCTGCCAATAATATGAACAATAAATAATTTGAACGGCTGATATGAACTCCGAACTCCCAAGACATCTACGGAACCCCGCAGTTCGACGATACAAACCCTAGTTCAAAACCTTAACCTCTCCCATCAACATTTCTAGACTTCCACTCCCCTGTTCGTGTTCGTGTTCTCCAAAACCCTTCCTCCACGAAAAGGATATAATCCACACAAGCCGCTAGCCAACTATTCCCTTTAAATTTCTCAGATTCGTTTCTATATTTTGTTCTCACGTCCTTATAAAATTGATTATGGCAGAAAAGCATTTGCTTGTGTATGAGTGATCACATACGTTTTTTCCCATCCGATGCCATGAATAAAACGCATTGTTTTGTAACTTTTAGTGTTTATTGATTGGACCAATCAGTCAGTCAGGAAACTCATGGCGTCAAGATCGTCGAATCTTTGCAGAAAAGCAAAGATTCTTTCTTCCGGCGTTGGAGTCCGGTATCTATCCGTCTCATCCCATCCATCCATATCCGAAGAATCCCCCATCGATTCACGCTTTGTCCGTCACAGCCCTCCCGAATCCAAGTACCATGATCACTCATCAATCCTTCTTTTCCCGGAGACTCGGATCACCACTCTTCCCAATCGTATACGTGTTGTCACCCAAGCGTCCCCGGCGTCTGCGAAACACACCGCCTCTGTTGGTGTTTGGATTGACTCCGGGAGCCGATTTGAGGCCGCCGGGACTAACGGCACTGCACATTTTCTCGAGCATATGATCTTCAAAGGGACGCGGCGGCGCACGGCTAGGTCCCTTGAGGAGGAAATTGAGAACATGGGTGCTCGGCTTAATGCTTATACTTCTCGTGAGCAGACTACGTTTTATGCTGACGTACGACGGACTGATGTGCCTTCTGCACTTGATGTTCTCTCGGACATCTTGCAGAATTCGACTTTCCCTGATCACGCTATTCGTAGGGAGAGAGGAGTCATTTTGCGGGAAATGGAAGAGGCACGTAACACTTCAACCTACTGTTACAGCACAACCCGTTGCGAGCGTTGTTTACTTTCCTTCTAAATTTTACGTTATGTGGTAGGCAGGTGGAAGGACAAATGGAAGAAGTGATTTTCGATCACCTGCACATGGCAGCGTTTTCTGGTCATCCTCTCGGGGATACAATACTTGGACCTGAAGATAAAATCCGGACTATCTCAAAGAAGGACCTGCATAATTATATTTCTACCCATTACACTGGACCAAGAATGGTATTGCTAGTCCCCTCAGCTTATAGCTTAGTATTTTTAGATTGGAAGCCATGTTTTACTTTATTGGTCGTTCTTTGATTCGATACCATAGGTGACTTTCCGACGTGATCTTTAATATATTTTTTAATGTAGGTTATATCAGCTGCTGGTGCGGTGGAACATGGTCTCATTGTTGACCATGTGGATAGACTTTTCACCAAGTTTTTGCCTGACCCGTCCTCTGCCGCTAAGCTTGTTGCTGACAATCCAGCCAAATTTACTGGTTCAGAGGTTTTTATATATTACCACTTCCCATGTTATGTTAAATTCATGAAAACATCGAAAAAGCCTTGGGATTTCTCGTGTTTTTAACGTTCACCACCACTATAACTGTGCAGGTTAGAGTGGAAAATACAGATATGCCTCTTGTTCATGTAGCAATAGCATTCCCTGGAGCTTCGTGGACCAACCCCAGCTCCATTCCACTAATGGTAATGCAGAGCTTGCTGGGAACATGGAATAGATGTACCGGCGTTGGCAATTGTTCAGGGTAATATAATTGGGCATCACAATGAATGGTTATCTGTCCATTTTGTCTCTAAAAAGACCTTTAAACTGTCCAGGTCCCAACTTGCTCGTCGTGTCAGTGCAGATTGCCTAGCAGAAAGTTTTATGGCCTTTAACACAAACTATACTGATACAGGATTATTTGGTGTTTATGCATCTGCTGAAGTAAGTCCCAACTCATATTTACGTAAATAAATATGTAACCTAGTTACATTGGTCATAAATGACACCTAAGCATATCATTCTAAGGCGGAAACTTTCAAACTGCTAGTATATGTATTCGCATACAAAGACAAAATATTCACTTGTTAACTTGAAGATTGGAGATAATATTGTTGGATAAGGTGGGTCATATGTTATAGCAAATTATGGCACATCATTTCCGCTTCATGAATATGTTTTGCCCACGTGACCTCCTTTGCAAGTATTGATTACAATATACTTCTCCTTTATTTGTAAGATTTCTTGCTATTCAAAGCATTCTTGTTTTGCAGCCTGAATGTGTTCGTGATTTGTCACAAACAATAATGGAAGAGATTAGAAGATTGGCAAATGATGTATCTGAAGAGGAAGTAATGCGTGCCCGAAACCAGGTACAGTTTTTTGAATCAGAAACATTATCATCCTAAAAAGGCTGCTAACCTAATTCGTCTGGCTATCTCTTTGCTTCTGTTGGTGCTTCGAGCATGCCTCTGTCTTGTGTTTTGCTGCCCAACCTCTCTTCATGTTGAGACAGCCTTTGTTTACATCATATGTTCTTATTTTCTGTAAACAGCTCAAGTCTGCTCTTTTACTTAACATTGATGGAGCTACTGCAGTCGCCGAGAACAATGGCAGGCAGGTATGTTCAAATTAACGCTATCTGATGGCCAACATCATACGGCATTCTTTAAACTGCATTGCTTTGCTAATCCGTACATTGGCCGACTTAAATGATTTGTGTTTGTCAGCTGCTGACTTATGGGCGCGTAATTCCTTTTCTGGAGTTGTTTGCTCGCATCGATGCCGTCGATCCGGCTGCAGTAAATGAGACAGCAAATAAGTTCTTGGTTGATAAGGCAAGTGCTTACTCGATGTTGTTCTCCAAATGCCTTGGGTTATTGGTTTCTCACGAGTTCTCCAGATCATCATTTTTAATGCATCTGCTGCTCTGTAGGATATTGCCATTGCTGCAGTGGGGCCAATACATCAGTTGCCGGAGTACAAATGGTTCCGTTCTCAGACATGCCCCCAGACCAAGGCAAAAATCTGAGCATTGGTTATCAATATCAGCTCGTCTAGCCACCACTTCGGCCGAACCCTGCATTTCAGTTTCCCATAATGACGTTGCGCTGCACTCGGCATGAAATTGTTCTAGTTGCCTTTACCGGTGACCCACCAGTTCAGCATTGAAAATTTCTATTTGTACCTTATCTATCCATAAGTTAAAGAACATTTATTGTTGATTCATGCCAGGTTCTCATGGAATCTTGTAAGTTCTGTTTTATGCATTCCTTTGTAAGTTCATGGGCATTCCATGGAATCAGGGCATAGTTGAGTCTAGTGGCTTCTCAAGTTCCCTTTTTCTGCTAGAAGTTACTAAATTATTTGTGAACTTATGATATAATTTATAAGCTCTGCAAGTTGCAAGGGATCGCTGCTCAGGAATGGGGTAGATTTCTCTATGAACATTTGGTTGGCAGATCTAAAAGCAGCAATTCATTGAAATAATGAATGATTTGTTTGACGTGTTTTAAGATGAATGCCTTTGTGTGTTGTAAGGCCACAACATGTACTTCGTTTAAATGGTTGCATTTGAATTAAGAGCAAGAAGCTTAAACATGGAATTCGGATGCATTTGTTTGGGATGCACTTGGATGTTACTTTAACATAAAAGGTGGAATTTTGAAGTGTAGTATTTGTAGATATCATGTTTGGTTGATAAATGACAAGGTATTGAAATTGGCTAGTCTTCCCAAGTATTTTGAAATATCGCACTTCTACATAATTAAAGTTATCAAAACCAAATTTCATGTTGAAAGGTGAAAATTTGAAATTCTATGTGATTTATTTTAACTGATTGTTCCATGTAAGACAAATTGTTAGTGTTTTGATCCAAATATGATTTATGCATGGTAGTACCTGCATTTCATCGTATGAATACAATTTTAAATTGGGAGACATCAAGATATCATTTTTTTCTTCTCTAGTTGTCATTTTAATGTAGTTTTTATCCAAACATGATAATTACGAATAATGTCATTCATAGATTCTGGATTTGTAAATTTTTCACTGAGACTTACAATGTCGCATCCAAACACACTTAAGTGTCGCAAAAGAAATTGTGTTTCTTGAAAATGAAATATGTGGACCATTTGGGGCCAATTCAAGAGGTAGTTCCTTAGTCGTTGATTAGCCTTTACGAGTGACTGAATTCTAACATCGTGAGTTACAAAATAAAAAAATAAAAATGGAAGTAATGTGAAGAAAAGGATGATTGCCGAGGCTCACAACAAGTTATCATTAAGTAGAGTTGAGATTCAACCTTAAAACATATGAACACGTACGTTTATGGTTTGTTAAAATTTGCAAAAACAAGAGCACATGGAAATACAAAACTCGAATTAATTGGTTGAGTTCACAAGAACCAGCGACCAAGTAAACCTAAGATTAGATTTGTAAAAAAGACTAAAAAAGGAATTCGCTGGCTGCTTAACAGTTCACTCAGTCTCATGCAAATGTCCACATCTTACTTACATGCATCATCAACCATTAAGATCGTAAACAAGTGGCAAAACCATGGATAAAAATAACACTTTGGCCGATTATTACGCTTAAATAATTTGTATTTTTACGTTATCTAAAATACGAAATCATATATAAATAACAAAGAAAAGTCCCACAAATTGACAGGAGGCCCCACAAAACCACAATGGTAATGGCAAAACATACTCTCCACTCCAGTCTCCTCAATTCCTCCCACCACCGGACGCCAATGGCGAATTTCCAGCGTTGGTGGACCCGCCACGGCGGCCTCCGACCGTCGATCTGCCGGAGGTGGAAACTTGCTCTCTTCGTCCTCATCCCTCTCCTCCTATTCCTCACCCATCTCCTCCCAGGTGAGAAACAGATCCCACTTCCCCCTCCATTCCGATCCAGAGATCGGAAGGTCATAACCGCTCACGTGCTTTTCGCTTTTTCCAGCCTCGGAGTTGAATCGGAGTACGACCGCGGAGGTGAGAAGCGTGGCGAGACGTCGGAGGCCCAATCGCCTCATCTTCGGCCCCTCTGCCGGGCGGGGTGTGCCGGGTCGCGTCCATTGTCAAGGTAAATGCGTTTGTTTCTCCGCAATTTTGTGATCGATTTGTTTCGTTATCGCATATGACATTCCGAAATTGATGATCCGAAGTCAGTTCGCTTGTGTGAAATCCAGTTGGTTCACTGTCTCAACAAAACTCAAACGCTTAGGTAGCAGTTTGTGATTATGGCTAACACTCCCATGCACGTTTGATCGAGATTATTTTATTTATGTCTACGGGGAACAATACGGGTTGATATGGGTGTCTCTACAGGTCGATTGACCTAATTTAATACGATGTGAAGTTTGATTGGTCCACAATCTCAACGAAATCCAAGCACTTAGATAGCAATGTGGAACTATCTTTTCCAATAGGTAGTGTTTGGATTTTGAGTCTTTGTTGTGTAACCTTGTTGTTTTTATCTGGCACAACTATATCAGTTTTGTTTGTTAAATTAGGTTTCGGAAGGACTGCCTTTGTGTGCTCCAAAAATTATTAAGTTGCGACGATGAGTCATTGTAATCGTTATCTAAGTTGTACTTGTTACAGTGGAATGTTTTGAGTTCGTTTAGGTAAAGACTAAGAGAGGAGACACTAATGCAATATTGAAGGGATATGATATGTGTAGCATGAAGAGTGACAAGGGCTTTAATATTTCAATATTGTCGGATTAATACCTGAGCATCTACAATCACATTACTCTTAGTGATAGAAAAGTTATTAGAAATACTCAACTCCTGGAAATACTAGGTCTATTGCCGTTAAGATGTGGAATCCTTTACCTACACTGGCAAGATGCATCACGTTGAGATGTGACCACAGATTGAGTGTTGTAGCAGACCGTTTGCATCATTAATTTATTCAGTGGTGGTTTAAATATGATTTAAGCAAAGAATCATGTATTAGAGGAGAATTTGTGCAAGGGGGTCTTTAGCAGAGTAGTTGCCTAATTAACTTGTTTCCAACCAAAGGACTGAAATTTGGAGTGGCACTCCTAACTTAAATCAAGATATAAAAAATTCATGTGTAAATACTAAATAGTTCCTAATTTTGATTATGTTGAGTTGGCATTTCATTTCCTATTTGATTTGGTATGACTTTTTTAATGATTAGAATTACCTTGATTATTTTATGTACACTTCTCTTAGTTTACCTTGCAGTAACTTTTTTTTCTCTCTCTCTCCCTCCCCCTTTATATGTTTTGTTTTTGCGCAGGCCTTAGGGCGATTAATATGGCTCATTTGGGTTCCTCTGCCCAAATTTCTAAACACAATGAGAAAGTTTCCCTTGTTACGGTTTTTGCACCCTATAATAATACAACACCAAGTGCGGTTGCAGGCAATGGCCAAATAAACTCTGCAATCAGGAGTGATACGGCGATTGTCGGTCGCATGCCGTACAACAGAACAGAGATATCCATGGCCATTTTAAACACTTATATTGACTTTATAAAGGTATTTGTTTTGTCTCTTTTAACTAACAAGACGTTTACTTGCCTAATAAGGAACTCAATATTTTCTTTTCCGAGTAAGAAAGTCAATATTTGAAAACAGTGTAAAACATACTGTTGAGTTTAACTTTGTAAAAAAAAGTAGCTAATTTTGTTTCCTTTGGCGTAAAAGAAATATGGTTGCCTTAAGAAGTAATCTGGCATTTGAAACCAGTGTAGTTGTGTATCACATATGCTATTGACTTAAATTTTCTGATACTTAAAAGGCCTGCAGATGTCAATGCCAACAAGCAATGTTTTCATCTTGACTGATCCTGCTTCCAAGTTTCTCTTGGATAGAGAGAATGCTATTGTGAATCCTATTCAAGGAGATTATTCCCGAGAACAGCTGATGCTTCAAAGAATGCGAAGTTACATTGTAAGAGCTTGTCTTTGGGTTCAAGCAATTTATGTTCATGTATACTGCAATAGAATTTGGTTTTGATTTTTTAAGTTAAGATAATTATACTGCAAGCATTTGATAGATTTTGATGAATATTATTCCCTTACGCACATCAGACTTTTTTCATTAGAAGATGTTGAGCAATTGTATCCATTTCATCTGTAGTGGAATCATAACCATGTAGAGAACACATCAAGTAAGAATACAAGAAGAAGAGAGCACACACACACAATGCGAAGATATCATGTTTGTAGTTATAATGTAATTAAGCTAAATTATTTTGGATTTTTTTCATAACCTCGGTATTTCTAGAGAGTTTGATGTGCATGTTATAATTTTCTTGGGTGATGTCCATGGATATAGGCATTTCTAGAGAAGAGATTCGTGGAGCATTTGAGCAGACCAATGGAAGTAAACCATTACATCTTCACTGATACCGACATAGCTGTGGTTGATGATCTTGGACATATATTTCAAGATTATCCACATTTTCATGTGGCTCTCACTTTCCGAAACAACAAGGAACAACCCCTCAATTCAGGATTTATTGCAGTGAGAGGAAATGCTGATGCCATTCTCAAGTCAGTGTTCCATTTTCTTTATGCTGTGCTTTCTGCTAGGGAATCCTTTCTTTTTAATTAATTAAAAAAACTGGGTGCAGGGCTAAACTTTTTTTGCAGAGAGTGTTAGATGTATATATTTCCAGGTTTATGAGGGCTTCACGCATGCTTGGTGATCAGTTGGCTCTTGCTTGGCTTGTGAAATCTGACCCTTCATTTGACGCAACAAAATTTGGGAAGCCTAAAGCTTTCTCAAGCGAAATAAAAGGAACGTCAGTTCTCTTTTTACCTTGTTTGCTTTATAATTGGACACCGCCAGAAGGTGCTGGACAATTTCATGGCATGCCTATGGATGTGAAGGTATTATGCTTGTCACCATCTTATTCATCTTGTCCTGTTAGTGGTTTGAGCACATTGATATGTCAATTTCATATTATCCAATTGGTTATTTGATTATAATTATGAATTAAAATCTTCCACATGCTAGTGTCTAGTTTGGAGCATTTAGCCCCTATTTCTCTGTTTTGAAACATCAACTGGTATACTATACATATGGGAATTGTGGTGTCGTTTCTTATGATGACAAATCCACGGTGCAAATTTCAGTTGTTATCAATTGTTAAAGACTTCCAATCATATTTGTGGGATCTTGGGTTAACCCAAAATTCTTCCAGGTTATTCATTTCAAGGGGTCGAGAAAACGTCTAATGCTGGAATCCTGGAATTTCTTCAAGACTTCATCCAGTCTACATGACATGATGTGCCTCATTTTAATGAGTGGGAGAACTAAGTATGATTTCTGAGCTTCTGGTTCATGCCGGTGATTCTACTCCCTTATTTGTAGGTGTTTTATTGATGCAACATCAACGTAAACTCCATTTGTTCGTGTCTTTTTGCAAGGATGTGGTGCACCTAAGCAAGATGAGTAATTGATTTAGGCCATTTTATTCTTTTATATCACATATATCTGGTTCAGTAGTTGAAATTGTACAATAGATTAAACCACAGATCTACATGAAACTTCTCATCTCTACCCTTCTCTATGTGGTTGAATTGTTAGTCTTCATACAGACAGGTTAATTTCTTTTGTCCTTGTACCCAAACGAAATAGCTTTTCATCACTTTTTTTGTCGAGCAGTAAACATTCTATGCAATTGTAAAATAGTAATTTGAAGTTCAAAATGTAGTTGATGATTTAGAAGATAATTGTTCAGATTGCAAAACTTATACTTAACTTTTTAAGTATTTGGTAAAACTTAGTACAACATTCTTATTTGTGTTTAACTAATTATGGATGTTAGTAAACTGCTGATACTGTCTAATCACAACTGAAAAATAGATTACCTATGTGTTTGCTATCATAGAACAGGGGAAAAGAGCATTACTGTAAAAAAAGCATGGTGTTGCTATTATTAGAACAAGTACACCATTCTTACTTGTGTACGCTACCTTGCATTATAACTCAGTAGGCAGAATAACTAATGGATGTTAGTAATCTGCTGCTAGTGGTCTAATCATTTTCAGATTACCTATGTGTTGTAGAGTTATTATCATTGGATTTGTAGTTTTTTTACGAGAATCAACATATATTTTGAGAAAGAAATGCTTAAACTTTGCAGCTAATACATTTTTGTGTGTGTATTTTTTATTATTCACTTTACTGTGATAATCTTAGCCTTACATAATGGAAATGTTGCAACATTTTTCCGATGTTTTAACATTTCAATATTGTACCTATAGAGTATGTGTGACCATTAGCAGTTAGGTTTATCAATGACAGCCGGAGTTCCAGTAAAGAAATATGCCTTTCTTTTGGGTTCAAGCCATATAATTCTTCAGGTTTGCGTTCAAAACGAGCTGCTAGGATTTGAAATCAAAAGGTCATCCGACTATTTTTCATTAGTGTGATTTGTTTGGGTGCACCTTGGCGTGGCGTAATTGGGGGTTTGTATCCAGATTTTAACTATTTACTTAGGTGCACCTATATGTCGATGTTATTTGTGAGAGAGTACTAGAGAGAGAGACTAGAGGGAGGAGAGAAGTGGGGAGAAGAGAGATTCGGAGAAAGGAGAGCGATTGAGAGAGAGATTTTCGTTTTTTATTTTTTATTATATGTTAAGGATATGTTTAAAATTATAGGGTGTGATTTGCAAATAAATAGTTAAAAATTGAGTGCAAAGTCTCACCACGTTAGAGGTGCATCCAAGCTCTTTTAAGGAAGAGCTAGCAGATGAATTATTTTAATCCACTCTGCAAACTAACTGCAACATCCAAGTAGCTTCCATTCTATTGCATGAAGTTAAGCATTTTGTAACCAATTGGCCGTAAGTTGTTTCGAAACGACATACTTTTTAGTGGGGGGATTGTGGGGGATATACGGAAAGATCCACCAGATTCATTGTTTTACCAAGTTGACTGGGGCATCCTTGTGTAGGCAGCTCATCAATGTCTCTCCAAATGCAAACGACTTCTGATTATGTCATATAATGGAATCGTTCTTATTTCAGTTTGGGCACTTAGGTCTTTTGAAACGACAAAGAGAAGCTCAAAAGGAGAATCAAAGGACCACAATGTTGGACCAGCAACCTTAAATACAATGAATGTCTCGGGACTGTTTCCTGCCCAATCATTGATATGATCTGATGGAAAAAAAGAGAATGAAGTGCTCGACTCAAGTGGTTCTGTGGGTTTGGATTTTTTAAGTTGGTTCATGATGGTCACTGCGACAATGTAAGGTTCTCATTGGGGGGTGTAAACGGGGTGGGGTGAGTTTTTGGCCCACAGCTACCCACCCCGCCTAAGTTAAGCGGGTATGCGGGGCGGGATGGGGCGGGTCAAAAATAAAAGAAACCGCTACCCGTCCCGCCTAAGGTTAGACGGGGCGAGACGGGGCGTGTTATGCAGTTTTGGCGGGGTTTTTTTATTTTTCCTAAGAAAAATAAAAGAACATCAAAACTCGAGAAATAATAATCAATTATTGTATTTTTTGGAAAATTGGATGTGTGGTGAGTGAAAAATTAGACATTTGGTGAGTGTTGAATAGTGACATGGTACGGTGGGTTAATGGTTATGAGTAAAATTGAAACATTAAAATGATTTTGGTATATAAAAAATTAATAATATATTTGATTAAGTAGGTTGCGGGTTATGCGGGTCAAGTTGCAAGACAACCGCAACCCGCCTCGCTTATTAGGCGTGTTATGCGGGTGGTAGGTTGACGGGTAACATTTTTTTATCCGCTACCCGCATTAGATGGGCGGGTTGCAAGTAACATTCTACCATTTACAACCCTAGTTCTCGTGTCAGCAACCATCAAGAGAAATCTTGGTGCAAAAGTAGATCTATTTTGATCTTAGAAATGTGGTTTTGGTTGCGGGCATTTTACTTGGATGCTTGGATTAAGTCACCAACTCTGTTGCTCGTTTAGTGATTGGTACCTAGGAAGATGGTAGAAGTTTGAAACTTCAATTTCATGAATTTCTCTCATCTTAGAGTGTTGGAGAAGTCATTTTAAGTATCTCTGAAACTTGACTTTTAGATTATTTTATTTTTAAACTATTAATCACCGAAAAGTCATTTTATAATTTCAGTTCCTCACTTCATGAAAACCTTCCAAGGTACCATGGTCGTTCAAGCTCTTACCATAGTTGTTCGACCCACTAGCAAATCTACTGCATTCATAAAAATCAACATGAAAATGCAAAATTGTTGTTGAATATTGGCTTATATTTGTTAAGGAAGCAAAATCAGGAAGAATCGGTCGACCGAATTGGATTCGGTTCACCGACGCACAACCCAGGAGATTTTCGGCGAAGACGGGTCGGTCTACCGAATTGGATTCGGTCCACCGACCCGAGGATTCCAGGCACTCCGTGTGCAGCTGGGATCGGACGATCGAATTGGATTCGGTCTACCGTCAGAAGGTTTCAAGCACTTCGGAACAACGGTTCGGTAAACCGTTGAGGGGATTTTTGGTGTTCCGAGAATCTGGAAAGTGCCTGTCCAAGTTGGAACGGATTACCGAGGGTTACTCGGTCTACCGAAGGGTTGTTGGAATAGTTCGTTAGTTCGTGCAAGAAGCGTTCTCGCGGTCTACCGAGACGCGCGAGAATAGTTCCCTCGGCCAATCGAGAAGGATTCGGTTAACCGAATCGGAACAGGAATAGTTCCTGTTGAAGCATTCACGGTTAACCGAGCGAGCGTCGGTTAACCGTGCGCATGAATAGTTCTGCTCGGTTATTGCTTAATTTTAGCTCGGTTTTTGAGTCTATAAAAGAGTTTGTTTGTACTTGCTCTTTCACACATTGCATACAAGTTAGTTTCCTTCATTGTGAGTTGAGAGATTAAGACTAGAGATAGATCTAGAGTGATTTGGAGGACCTATTGCCTCCAAGCGTTTGTAATCTCGGTTGCTTCTCTTGTTGGAGAAGCGGAAGAAGGAAAGGAAACCCGCAGGAGACCCCCCAAGGACGTAGGCACGTTGCCGAACCTTGTAAAACGCGTGTGTCGTGGTTGTTTCAGGTGTGCATGTGTTATTTGCTTGTTTTATTTCCATCTTGTTTGTGTTCTTGTTGCAATTGTGTTTGGGAGAGGGTCCGAAGTTAATTCCGCAATCAATATTCTATTTTACGTGGTGCGTTTAATTCGTGTCGAGTTAGTGCATTATTAGATCCCCCTCCCAACAGCTACCAGATATGCTAATAGTGCATTTTAGAAGTGAAGGCATTTTAGAAGTTAACTAATACATCCTGAATTCTTGTAATCCTAAATTTCCCCATTTTGGTGGCTGCACATTTTGTGTAAGGAGTAAGGACCACATAGAAGGGTCAACCCACCATGCATGTGGATTGCCAGACATCAAATTCTAAACAAGTTGCAACGTGGGGTTTGATTTTCCATAATTTGGATATCATACGCTGCACTTGGTATTCAGTTCTCACTTCTCAGTAACTTCGTTTGTTTCATGTGTGACTAACTGACTATGCCTTCACAAGTTTTTCTTTGTTATAATGTACACGCATGTGAATTACATGCGATCTGATCTTGTTAGTTTCAGTTTGATCCCACCCAACAGAACCTGCACTGTTAAAAAATTCAGTTTCTGATTTCAAGCAACAGACAGAAGTAAGTTCCAAGTTTAGGTAAATCAAACAATATTCACGCACGTGAAGAGCAACAAGACAGAACTACATTAAAGAAGACATTAGACACCACAATACCACATATTAGCAGTTAGAATCTTCTTCTTAGATAATCCTTTAGAAGTTCCGAAGGTTGAGCAATATGCTTCCTGACCCACATCAACATTGAAAAAGACATACACCATACAATAGATGCTACTAACCAACCACAAAATCCCAACTTCCAAGGGCCATTTATATACATTATTAAAACGTAGATAGCATTCCATAAAGGGTCCAACCCACCCACTCCACTGCCCACGATGCATGCGTATATATATTCTAGGGAAGGAAATTACCTTATTGGAAACAAAGTAGCACCTATGCCCATCAAATTATAAATGCTCATTAAACTTGGGTTGGTAGTGGTCTTCTGCAGCTATAAACACAAAGATGGTGTTTGTCAGATTCCTTAGCGTCTCTTCCCTTCTCTTCTTATCTACTGTCTTCACTATCACCACCACGTGCGTCTGATCGTTTTTGTTGTTGTTGAAAGCATTACATATTTTCTAGTTAAATCTTGTTATTACATGTTGAGGATTGATCTTAATTCTGACTAGCTAATCTAAAACTAGAGATCTACGAGCTAAGAAATACACTCATTGGGTTGTGTGCGACTGATATTGACACACGTGCACATACATTACAATATAACATAGTAGTAATATTGATTTCTTTCTTCATTTCCTCCTCGTAACTGTAATGGGCATTCTACCTCTCATCCTCACGGTTGGAAAGTTGACAACACTGTCTTTGTCTGCCACCCACCTGCATTAAAAAGATGAAAATAGTCACTACAGTCATAAATTACAAGTACTATAGTACAGGAACACAGTCCCACTGCACTCCAAGTGACACCCCACACGTGTACCATCAAGCCAATGGTGAATTGAAGGCTTTGCATCACCCACATAAGTCATACAGGGGAAGTGTAGGTCCAGAGTTTGCTGAAAGTTTGTGTTCTTTGCTTTTCTTTTACTTACGTGAAGTTTGTAACAAGATGGTGAAGGAAGATTGCAGTTTCCAGTCTGGCAAGATCAAGTCCTGGACATAGTCTCTGCCCACCTCCAAATGGTGTGAAGCTGCATCTTCCCATGTCCTTGTTCTGTAACATCATAACTATTATGATATGTAAGACATATGCTGTGTTATAATGACATTATAAGATGAGGTAGTAGTTAAAACATAAAAAAAGGTCAATACACATATGACAATTTTTCATGTGTAATATACTTCTTCGGTCCTTAGTTTTGTATTAGTCGAATCCCGACATGTAAGTTACATGTTGCGATTCAATTTATAAAAATATAAAATGCTTTCATGTGTAATAGGTATAAATAGTAATTTTTAAATCGAGATGAGTAAACATTGCCACCACTCACATGCCATCTCCATGGATTGAAACTGTGGGGGTCATCATAAATGTTGGAATCAAGATGCACTGATCTGAAGTATGGGAAGACACACCAGCCCTTGGGGATGAAGTGACCTTTAATCTCTATGTCTCTTGTTGCCCTGCGCATTATGCCACTGATAATGTTTCCCAACCTCAGTGTTTCTGTTATCACCTGCTAAAAAAACTAGAATTCAAACCAACAAAATATATAAACGCGAATAAGTAATTGTAATAAAGATTTTTTAAACATGAATACATTTTGGGTGAAGGGTAAGGACACGTAGTCTGCTCAACATAGTGTTTCTCCAGTACTAACTCTTTTCTGCTTCAGCTGCATGTTCTCTTCCTGAAATGGAAAGCTGGTTTAGTCATTACCCTTTTTCTGAAAGTCCTTCCTTCTACTATACTTGTTTCATCAGAAGTTTGAACACAAAATATGATTTTGTTTATTTCAAGATCAGAGATACACCAAATAATTAGCTCAGTTGGTTGGGGTATTAGTTGTTTTTGTTATACATTGTCTTGAACGTGGCTTAATATTTTTCAAATTTATTAAGAGTCAATGTAAACACATGCAATAACTTTAGTCATGTGATTTGGGCTCCACTAACAAGGAGAGTTTCATTAGAACAAAACAAGCTTAATCAACATTAAACAATGCCTACTCAATTGAATTTCCTATTTTTATATTTGGCACTCTACTTCTTGTTTTTTTATATTTCTGACCGGGGAACTCACCGGACCACCGCCCTTTGGACGCCGGTCAGACAACAAACACCGAGGTTGTCCAGCCATTTTCACTGGGGCGTTTGACATGTGGAGTGGAGGTTCGAACATGCGTCAATTTCCCAACGCAACCCCCCTAATCACTCCACTACGTCCCAGAGACTACTTCTTGTTTCTTATCTCATGGTCATGTTGACATGTTTTGTTGGTGCTAACCGCTAATCTATGATCTAATGAGCGTACCTCTATTTTCTTTAGAGCAGGTGGAGTCTCACTAAGATACTTCACCACTAGTGTCATCAACGTTGGAACAGAGTCCTCTCCAGGTATAATCAAATCTATCATGTTTTCTGATATAAGATCATCTGTGAGCTGATCATTATCATCACTAAGCAAAACATCAATCACATCTCTTGGACTACTGCATGCTTCAGTTTTCAGTCTTTTCTTTCTTATAATATCCTTCACAAACTTAACCATCTTCTTCTTTGCCTGTGGTGACACACAAGGGTTTCACCATCAACAATTAATACCAATAATATATTGCATATATTTTGTCGGATGTGTGTGACATTGTAGCAGCAAGAAATTAAACCGACCATATGTAGGTAGCTATAGGTTTGCAGATCTATGTTCATATTGTTTTGTTATCAGGATTTGTCCGTATTTGGTCTTGATTATTACAGGATTACGATAAAGGCGATGTTTTTTCGGCTTTGTTATTAGAACCAGTTCACTTGGATTAAACCAGTTAGTAAATTTTTAGTCTTAATATAAATCTATATCAAAAGACACATGTCTTGAAACCTGATGTATCGAGTTGCATCTGACTTGATCAGAATAAAAATTTCTTTAAAAAACAAGGACTTGCCTGTAGAGATCTGTAAAGTCTGGTTCTTGGTATCTTTACTGGTAAAGACATCAACCCTGCAATAAATTCTTGAAATTGTTCCTTCAGATACTGCATTTCTTCTCCTGGGTTCAATCCAATCAATCCTCTCACTAGCACTTGGAATGCTATCTGATTAAGTTCAAGAAACTCAATCAGCCTCTAATGTTTCATAGCATTAACATACCAATATGCCATCCCTTTCTTCACCCACATGCTTTGCTAATTATTTTAATCAAGTTCAGAAGTAGCTTATTAACAGCCAGTTTTAACCCAGAAAAAAGTGACACTTTTAGTCTACATATTGTATTGGTGGTTAAATCTACCAGTTAAACCAATTTGATTGCAATGAAGGACCTTTCCACTTTCTGCAAATTAAGGATGCAAATTGATTAATTAATTAATTATTATAAAATTACATGCATGGATAAAATGGTAAACTCACATGTCTAGCTTCATTTTGGATGTAAACAACCTTCCCATCCTCCCAACTTCCCATTGAACCTTCCAAGTACTTCTGAACATCTTCAGTGAATTGAGCCTTGAGGTACGATGACTTAAAGAATGCACCAATCAACCTATGAATTCTCCTATGCAAGCTCCCGTTGATCAGCAGGATGGAGGATTCACCCATCAACTCCGTCAGGGATCGCGGGTACGATGGCACGAATGCGTCTCCATGGAGGACCATCTTGTTCACTTCTGGGTCCGTTGAGACGATTGTCGGACCTCCAAAAAGGTGAGACTTGAAAACCTTCCCATACCTAAATATTGGCACGTATTATAACTTAACTTGAGAACAATCTCACATTGAAAAATTCATCTTTAAGAATGTCACTAAACACCAATTGGTTTTGAGTTACCTCGCGCGACGTTTGTCCATGAAACGCTCGGGTCGACTAGTGTAAGCGTGGTAAACGAATTGGAGGGTCTCACCAAGGAAAGGAAGGCCTAGAGAACCTTGTGGGAGCTTCTTGCTCCAATATGGGTCTGTTCTCTTCTTGGCAAAGCCATAAAGAAGAGCACAGACCACTACAATGAGTGGGAGTATGGAGTTGCAGACCATTAGAAGACCATCCATATTCGAAAGACCTGTTTGTTATGTGTTCTTTTGACTCAACACTCTTCAGTTATCACCATGTGAGATACGAAGACATGCATGGCTTCTATATATAACAACCACAATGTTTGCCACTGTAATTAGTATTATCTTTTGAGGTTCTTTTCACATTTAATAAAAAATTGTGGTTCTTTTCACAATTAATATGTTTTTAAATGGTCACATTTGTAGAGACATCCTTCGTATTGTTTTTGAGCCGTGATAGACAGACGCGCGCGTCACGGACGCGCCTTACGTGGATCTATACAGCTCAGATATTTTTCTTTAAGTCAGCGTCCAGTCAGCGAAATTTCTCTTCGCGCGTTTTGGTCTTTTTAAAAAACGCCGGTTCTTTAAGTTGAACGATTCATTTCCCAATACACAGATAAGACAGTGTGCAGACCCTAGGACATCGTGCAGTCTCATTATTCGTGCAGAGCACACACTTATCATAATACAATATTTGTTTTTAAGTTTTACGTTGGATCAACTTAATTTGTCTAGCTTACTTTATGTGTGTGTGAAGTTTACATTATGTGTTTGTCCTGTTTACGTTATGTGTATGTCTGGAATAAGTGTATATTGCTGTACGGAATAAGTGTATTTGCTGTCCGGTTTAAGAATAAAGTGTGTCCAGAAATGGAACATAAAGTTTGTCCGGAATAAGTTGATTTGTTGTCCGGAATAAGTGTATTTGCTGTCCGGAATAAGTGTATTTGCAGTCCGGAATAAGTGTAGTTGTCCAGAATAAGAAGAAAGTGTGTCCAGAAACGGAACAGAAAGTTTGTCCAGAATAAGTGTATTTCCTGTCCGGAATAAGTGTATTTGTTGTCCGGAATAAGTGTATTTGTTGTCCGGTTTAAGAATAAAGTGTGTCCAGAAACGGAACATAAAGTTTGTCCGGAATAAGTGGATTTGCTGTCCGGAATAAGTGGATTTGCAGTCCGGAATAATATATGGCTTCATTATTGTCGGAATAAACGAATCAATATATGGAATGCAATAATATGATGTCGAAACTCCCACTGTATATTATTGTCAGAAACTCTCACGTCCCCCGCAGGGGCTGCCGCCCCCTGCCACCCCCGCACAAACTCAACAAACTTCCACTGTATATTTTACCCCACAAGAATTACGTTTAGGAAAAAAATAGCATCTCAAATTTCCTGTTTATGTAGAAAGTTTGTCATGTTTATGTAGAAAGTTTGTCATGTTTTGTCCTGTTTATGTAGAAAGATTGTCCTGGAAAGTTTGTCTTGTTTATGTAGAAAGTTTGTCATGTTTTGTCCTGTTTATGTAGAAAGTTTGTCCTGTTTTGTCCTGTTTATGTATAAAGTTTGTCCTGTTTATGTAGAAAGTTTATCTTGTTTATGTAGAATGTTTGTCCAGTTTATGTAGAAAGTTTGTCATGTTTATGTAGATACAATGAGAGCACAATGAGATATTGATGGTACATATTATTGATGGTAACTATTACACAATAAGATACAATGAGACCACAAAGACAAACAAACAACACAAACACAAACACAAACACACAAAAATTACAAAAATAATATATCTTCTCCCAGTAAATCACACACAAACAAACAATACAAACACACACAAATTACAAAGATAATATATATTTTCCCAGTAAATCGGAAAGAAGATGCAAGACTTAAACATGATCGTCTCATTCACGCTGCTTACGTTGTGAAGAACCTTGGGAGTCGACATCAGACGCTTCTTCGACGTAATATCTTACTCGAAATGGTGATTTATTACGGAGAGATGTACGACATAAACCGAACAGACGTAAGTTTTCACCACGGAGCGTTGTACCTCTCTCCGGAATAAATCACCATTTCGAGCAAGATATTATTTCGAAGAAGCATCTGATGCCGACTCCTAGGGTTCTTCACAACGTAAGCAGCGTGAATGGGGCGGTCGATGACACTCTTTCTTTCTTCTTCCTTCTTTTTCTGTCATGGGCACTCCAACAATGCAGCAAAGATGTTGTGGTGCGAAGTCTTCACCACCGGATCGTCACATTCACGATGCTAACGCTGACAAGAACATCGGGAAGTCTTCGCACCGTCCCATTCACGCTGCTTACGTTGTGAAGAATCCTGGGAGTCGGCATCAGACGCTTCTTCGACATAATATCTTGCTAGAAATGGTGATTTATTCTGGAGAGAAAAAATGAAGAAGAAAGAGTGTCATCATATTTGTATTTGGGTGGAGAGAGAGAATGTGCTGAGTTGAAACGCATTTAATGTGATTTGAGTGGACATCAGGAAGAAAAAACAAAAAAACATTCATGCTTTGGCCACGTAAGGGCTGACATGAATATCCACGTAGAGCGCGTCCGTAACGCGCTGCGTTCGTAAAACATTTCCCATTGTTTTTTTAGAAACATATGCTAACTTGGGAAAAAAGAGAAATGAAGTCATAAAACAAAAACGGAAGTCAGATGAATATTGAAGGCAACAAGGAACACAAATATGAGAGCAATGCGAAAAAGAAGAAAAAATAAGAGAATTTTGATAAATACAGAAGTAATTAAGTGATGGTTAAGGAAATACAGAGGTCAGGAGGGTATCATTGCAAAAAATAAAATAAAAACGATTTGTTTATAGTTTAATTGATTTGCTGTGGTGGTGCATGTTACAGTTTTTCACTTGAAGTGGATGGGACCAGTTATCCTGTTGATAACTTTGTATTCTTGATGGCTTGATGCCTGGTAATTTATACTGTTGTGTTGGGACAAGTAAATAATCAAGATGATTCCTCTTCAAGTAGTGTGTTTCGTCTGTTGATGAGCCCTAACTTTGAATATAAGTTCATTACTTCTTAGGTTATATATCTCTTATCAAAGTACTTATTATGTATATGTCGGTGCTAAACTTTTTCTCATGCCTCTTCCACTTCATTAACTGCACCAACTCATTTGACTTTGCAATAATAGAAGCGACTATAGCAGGAACTCAGCTTTAAGCCTTTAACCAAACACACAATAGCATGTGTCTATTTTGTACTCAAATAGAAGTGTTGCTCAGATGGGGAGGGTAAAATTTTGGTTCTCGTTAATTTAAGAAGTTAAGATTCTATTCCACTTATTAGGTTTGAAAGTGACTTCATTTCTGGGTTCCAAATTCGACTTTAAATTATCTTAGTGGACTACAGCCTCACCCCGATCAGTGATCGCATATGAAGAATGGATGGACCACTCTTGGACCAAAAAAGGAACTTGTCTTTGCTGAAATTGCGTCCAAGTTTTGGACTGGGCTCAGAAAGATTGACTCGAGCATATTCTTATCGAAACAAATCATAAAACAGAAAACAAACACCTTAAAAAGTAGCGTTGTATTTACTATATTTGTACTATATTTATAGAATGAATATGTATTTATATATTACGGATATTTTTTGATTTTTTAAATATATAACCATATTTAATGGTTAAACGAATGCAAACAACAATCAGATACGGATATGTACCAATATTATGTTTTAAACTTAATAAATTATGAAAAATCTTGAAATCAAGAATTCAGACAACTACGAATACGATTAGATATTATCTTACACTTATTTTTAGTGCTACCGAATTTAGTACCACGTTTAAACGGATTATACATTTCGTCACAATATTCTACTAAACCTATATTAACAGGCTTGTAAAAAAAGTAACATAATCGGATCTTTAAACGGATCCTAACCGCTGGGGGCCACTGGAATTCCAGAAAACTGAGCCGGCCACAGAAACAAGTCCGAAGACGATGTCCGTATCCCAACCAAAAAATTCTGTCCGTCAGAACACACACACACACTACTTTTCTCCTGTTTTTGATTCTTCCAAACTCCTGTCTTCTCGATTGTTTCGCGGGTTTGAAACCATTTAATGCCAGGCACCATAGTGGTCTCAGGTACTTCATCTGTAGATATTTTGATTGTGCTTTCTATACCTTTTAGTAGAACAACAGCACTTGATTAGTTTAGTTGATTGTGATATTGATTTTTAACCCAGTTCTGGATGTGGATCTTCCCACAACTTCGCAGTCGAAACCAGTCGAAGGAGGAAGCAATCCGGATTCGGTCTCTCTGAAAGGTTGGGTTGATAATCTTACCCTTAACAAGCTCTTCTATTATGTTTGTCAGTCTAATGTTGGTACACATGTTTGTTCATCCTTTTTTTGCCATTATGAAGGAATAACTTGACTTCCTTTTGTCTAATTGATTAATTGGGAAACCTTAGAGCACCCACTACTGGCGGTCGTGGGAGCCACGACCGCCCGCACGACCGGTCATCCCACGACCGGGTCGTGTATTTTATTTTTATTTTTATTTTTATTTTTATTTTTGTTTTTGTTTTTGTTTTTGTTTTTTATTTTGTTTTGTTTTGTTTTGGTAATTGTTATAATAATTATGAGTTTATATTTTGATAAATAGTTAGGATTTAAGTAGTTTTAGTTGATATTTTGATAATAATTAGAGTTGAGGTTTATTATATTTCGATAACGTTAGATTTTCAAGATTCAATTTTTTTTAAGTCCGTCACCTCACCGGCGAGGTTGAACGTCGTTCGATTACCGGGGAGCGAGACTCCCAACTGACTTGTCGATGTGTGCTATTTGGTTTTAAGTCCGAAATGCATACTGAAATACACCAACTTATATGAAAAATGCAAATAGGAGGTGGATGTTCGGAGTATTGTTGGGAATAACCCCAGTTTTGGTGGGAGGTGGATGTCCAGAGTATTGATTTGGAAATGGTTGGGCACCACTTCCTACGCCGAGTGGAAGGATAAGTCGATAGTAGGGACCTGGTTGGAAATACATGATAAACTCTTAAGGTTCAAAAAGACGACGAGGAGGTAAATCCTTGGGGGATCGACGACCCTCACTGTTGTGGTCAGGAGAAAACATAAGTTCAGGAGAGTTTGGAAGGTTGAGGGAGATGAAGTTGTGTGTAATCACTAAGGTGGACTTGATAGTATTTATAGAGAATTTGTTCTGATTTAGCTTAACTCCGTAAACAATATTTCTATTTTATTAGTTTCCCTAAGATGGTTTTAAGATGATTATATTCCTAGATAATATTTCAAATCAGTCAGAATAGGCATCATGCGCGTACTGTAGATTGTCAGTCCGACAAGATAAAACATCACGCGCTCCCTGTAGATTGTCAATCTGATAAGATAAGACATCACGCGTGTACTGTAGATTGTCAGTCTGACAAGATAATGCATCTCGGGTAATGTAAGTTTATGTTTGTTTAATTTAATGTAATATTTGCTTTATTAATATTAATGATATTTAGTATTTGGTAATTATTGATGGTTAAATAAAAAAGTATAGGCAATTTGTAATTACGAAATTTATTGGTATTTTGGTTTTCTAATTAGATTATTAATGTTTTTGGTAAATATAAATGATTTTGGAATATAATAAAAGTTGATAAGGAAATTAATGATGTGAAGGAAAGAGAGTGGGATGACCTATATCATGGTAAATTGGTGAATAGTGAAGGAGAAATAGGAGATTCGTCATGATGACGTGGCAGAAAAAAAAAATGGAGAGAGTGTGTGTGCATGAACTAGGTTATCAGGATGAGATGACCTAGGTCATGATAATTGATGCTCTTAAGTGGGAGAAATGGAGTTCAGAAGTCACTTTTGGGTGGTCGGTTATCGAGAAAACTTAAAAAAAATCTGAAATTGGAACTATAACAGAAGTTTAATGATTTAAAACCATTATGAGTACTCTCACTTCCAATCTAAAATCACGGGTAGTCAATAATTGGCGTTTTGTACTTCCCCCCATTTTTTGCATAGTGATCACATCTTTATATTCAGAGTAAACGTAAAAAACTCTTTCTTGGTATTTATATATATTTTAAGTTATGCATCTCCAAGGATCTGACATTGGATTACACTGCTTAGAAGAAGACGATTCACGTGTTTGAACCGTGATTCTTGTTGAGTTTCATTTCTAACTCACCCCAACTAGTTTGGGATAAAAAGTTTTGTTGTTGTTGTTGTATGCAACTCCAATTTCATGTGTTTTTTTCAATCTTAACCAATTGTCTAAAAATCATTTTAGAAGTTTAACTCCTCACTTACTTAAAGTTGTTAGGAAAATTAATTACACTTTGATGATCTTTGCTTCGATGTTATGGCAGTGTCAATGGGCAAGAGGGAGTACCTGGCCAAAGGAAGAGCAGATTTCTCTTTGTGGGTCGTCAAACCTGTACAATTTCTTGTTTCTATTGCTTTCCGTAGAAAATTGGTGTGCCACTTTCAGTTATGCTACTTCATGTTTACAATTTTTTAAGCATGTTTTGCTCCTTCAGTCAATTAAGTTTATTTTGATGTTGAATGCCTTGTGGATACAATAGTTAAACTCTTACAACTTTAGAAGTGGTAAATGTTTTCTAAAGAAAACCAATGGGGGTTATTTAATGTTCCATTTTGGGTAGTGATGGAAGAGTTAGGGATAGGGAAGACACGAAACTTGTAGGACTAGTAGTGGCTAGGAAAGCCAATGAATGCAATATAAATGTGAAACAACACTTAATTGAAATGGCAGTGTTGGCTTCCATTTCGAAATCATTTGCTATCTAGTGAAGGTACTCAGGATGTTGTGAATCACAAAAATAGTCCTCGTTGTCCAATTTGGAACTATTCTCATATGGGTGGATGTGTTTGGTTGACCATTTAGCATTTCGGGCTATGATATTAAATTGAAGTGTTGGGTTTCAATTAAGGTACCCAAGATTTTGTCAGCCACCAAAATAGTTTTAAATTGTCCAATGTGACATTATTTTCAATAGTTGAGAACATGAATCATATGTACTATTGTTAGAAAACACAAATTATTTGGACTATTTTTCTTGTTGATGTTGCCATCGTAAGCATAATATTTGATACTAATACCGAATGACGACATTTGTAATATTAGTCGCATATGCTTATTGGCTGAAAGTTCCAACTATCATTTGATTCACGTTAGAATTGCACAGCTTGATAACAACTTGAGAAATATGAAAGCACATGTCATGAAAGAATAGTGTTTGTATGAGAAGTTCTTTGATGGTCAAAATGAGGGAAACTATTCCTTTGCCATGTAATGCTCTCCTAATCTACATTTAACCTTCTAAGAGTTGCTGGCGTTGGATATTCACTAGAACGCCTATAATAGCCAAACAACTATAATTTAATTGAAATGCCATAAAAACAATCTTAGAAGTCTCTCATTCACTAGAAGAAGAAAAAACACTCTCCTTTCTCCAACTATCCACATTTTGCATGTTTGAAAGATACAAGAATTGCGCAATTTCTTAGACTAGCTGCAATATTCTGACAGCATATGCTGTTGTAGCCCAGTTTTATCTCTTCGAGAAAACCTGATTATTGCACTCCAGGAGGCCGATGGGAGTGAGATATCACAAACAGGTAAATAGTTCCTTGCTAACATGCATTATTCAATTTGTTTTGTTGTTGAAGAAACCATAGTTGTTCATAATTATATGTTTATTTTTTGATGTGGTGCTGCAGACATCAAAACCATGTCAGTGGTAGAAAAAGGTTTAATTGACTCCTGGTTTTCATTTGATGGAGGTGGAACTGCCCACTTGAAGCTCCAGTTCATTGTCAGCTCAGAAGAACAGAAACGTATAAAAGAAATGGTAAATATATCTACCCATGAATTTGGTGCAAATGTCCAATTTCTGTCATTTCATTTTCGTATCTTCTCTGTTTAAAATTAAGTATATAACTCTATGTTCTTTTGCTAGAGGGAAGCTGCGTTAAAGAGGAAACAAGGAAAGTTGTTTGTAATTGGTCAGTCCTTTTCCGGTAAGGAAAACCCCATCTTTGTTTTTTCCCCTTCTTGACATCCTATTTCATTTTAATAACTTTTTCGTTCACAAAGCTTCGTTTGCATCACAGAGGTGAATAAACGAGCTTTGACTGTGCTTCAGAAAGTTAACCAGGCTAGCAGGCCACTGCAAAAATCCCCAGTTGAGAACACTTCCTTAGTTTATTGTGCATATATTGCCACAGTTGCGATCATCATAATATCATCACAAGGAGCTATTGAGCTCAGTGGGGAAAGGCAATCATTGGTTTCTGGCATTTAAGAAAAAAAATTCCCTTCATTTTCTCCGAGTTCTAGCTTAGTAAAAATATATAATGCCTCTAAGAGTTCGATCGCTAACAATGAACTCATTTTATGTTGTGCAGGAGAGCAGGGAAGAGTTGGCCACTGCATTACAGAGGGAGGCTCCGGAACATCCTTCAGTCTCACAAGATAAGAGAACTTTCAAAGCACCATTTTCCGCACCTGATGTACATGCAATTGATCAACCTTCCAAAGTCTCACTAAATAGCGAAACTTTGGAAACACCATCGTCCAGTCTCGATATCCGTAGAATTGATCAACCTTATCAAGACTCACAAAATAGGGTCACTATCAGATCGTCACCTGAAATTCATAAAGTTAGTCAACCTCCGGAAGTTCCCCGTGTGAAATTTGGACACCCAACAACAACTTCTGTTCGTAGAAATGTTGTCACAACTCTCCCTTCTAGTTCCTTCAGGTTGGAAGATGTTGAAAAAATACTCACTGGCAAGAAAAAAGAAACGAGTGAAATTTCAGTTAACAATGTGAAGAAAATGATAAGTGCATTTGAGACTAGTCTCTCTCAGGTTAGGATCTAAATTTCATGTTATGATCTCTTATTATGATAGCATTCGGTACTAATGGTACTTTTATGTCCCTGGAAGGATAAAAGTGAATTGAGGCCTCACAATGGATCAATATCGTCCTGCTTAAAAAAGATTGAGAGTGCAGGTTCTTTTACAGAAATTAGTGACAAGGTACAGGCTGATGAAACCATGGTGAGATCCTTTTCTGCTGGAATGCTCTCTGAGATGAACCTTGAACAATCTGAGCAATATAAAACACCAAATAAAAGAGAGCAAGAAGGAGAATATAATTTTGCCATCAACCAGAATGCAAGGGATTTGGATTTCAATCAGTCAATTGTATGTGATAGGATGAAAGTTGCTGATCAGCTAACCAAGAGCTCAGAGGCAGTCAACTTTGGTGCCTCAGAAATAGACATCGAACCTTGTAAGTTGGCAGGAATAGTTGATGATTCCCGAGATGTTGACCGGCCAATTATATGTGATCGGGTAGCTGACACTCGTCAGCCAATTGAGAAGCCACAGTTAATCAATTTAGGTGCAACTGAAGGAGATAGTGAATCTTGTATCCTGTCTAGGGATGAGCAGAGACATAAACCTTCAGATGAGAGCTACAGAGAGGATACTACAGAATCATCTATATGTAGGACTTGTAATCTGGTGAGGGATATTGTACCAGAAGCATGTCATCCAGGATACCCTGAGCTATGGATAAAAAGACATCTTTGCATTACAACTGCAACCCAGCAATCAGTGAATTTCATTGGAGGTTTTGATATTCCTGCTGGACCGTGCTCAACTGAAAATGAATTAACCGAAGTAAGTTCTATATTATCAATCCATATCCTAGTAAAACTGCTAAATGTTCAGTTGTCAAATAGAGCAATGTCCTTAATTGTATGTTTTTGCTAGTAGCTTTATCAAAGTAAATATTTATTTATCATCGGACAAAATGTGATGTTATTTGATAAATGCAGCATATGGAGCAAGGTGATTCAAGTGCAGGAGTGAATAAAATCAAAAACATTTCACTTCCCGAAAAGCCAAATCATGAAAGATATCCAGGCATTCCATCATTTAATGGGAAGTTACTTGAGCAGGTAAGAGCTACTCTCAAACTTTTTAAACCCCAAATTTCCTTTTGATGTTCTCCATTCCAAAACATATCTGACATTCATATTGACGTGGTAGTCTGCTGGATTGCACTTCTATTATCAAGATCTCATGATTGTTATCTTATCAAATTTGCTAAAGACTGACTTATTTTTGCCAAACAACCGAACATTTACATATTATAGTTGCATATATTATAAGAACAACTGAACAAGGCATCACATTCTCACTGGCTTGTTCCTGTAACTCACAGGTGGTACAATTCGCCGTCATTGCAGTAGCTTGTGGAGTGCTTGTTTTGAGGAACAGATAGCGAGCAACTCCTCTTCGCAACTCCAGACTTCATCTCTTCTTATCTGAAACACTTTCATTCCAATATCTTTCCTAAACTTCAGATTTAAATGGATACAATGATAATGGAATCACCGATCATTCTCCTGGAACACTCTTTGATCGTAAGAAATTCTGTTTTCCTTAAGAGATTGTGGATTTGGAGTATGTGGGAGTCAAATTTCTGCATATGCACGCTGCTGGAGTTGCATATTTGAGTTATCCTTTCACCATAGCTGTTCTTCTACAAATGCGACCACTGCAAAAGTAAGTTGGTTATGTAGATTCTCATATCATTCTTTTCATGTATATCTTTTCATCTTGATAAAATCTTCATCCAATTTTGTATGAGCTTTAAACTGAGTATTTCAGTGATGCCAATGATCTACATTCTTATTTTAACTTGAGTTCAGTTAGCAGTTTCAAATTGATAATGTAATAATGTCCTGAATATGAAGCTTGGTTAATTGCCTCGATCAAGTACTTGTCTTTTTTATGATAAAGCGATAAAATGTTTTTCTTAATTATCTTTTGAATGGTTATTTTGGGTGCTTCTTAGAAGAATATACGAAATGAGCAATATGAATTGCTGGTTGAGTTAGAAGTGTAATTAGAGCAGATACCTACTCATGTTGATCCATTGACATGAAGGGGAAGAAAAGGAAAGAAAACACATCCTGTTCATCTGTATGCAGATTATAGATGCCATCCTTCTGAAACTTGTTCATGTCGTTAACTTACCAAATATAATTCTCTCAAAAGTTCAAAGCGTGGTCTCTATGTTATATTATTAATTGCACTAACAGATGGAGATGACGACTGAATGATGTTAAAAATTGTAAACTAATACCATCTTTCAGCCAACCATCGTTTGTCCAACTTGACATGTTTGCCTTTTTTGTTAATTCTTAAACAAATTGTTTCATATGTTTCCTTTATAATTTTTGGTTTCTATATAATAAAAAGAATAAAGTTGTTAAGCTTGATTAAGTAATCCATGCTAATTTTACCAAATTACCCTTAAAGAATCGAGATCAGGAGATGGGAAGATGATTGTGGTGCCCTATCCTCGTTGCAAAAATATATCGATGTAAACAGCAACAGATCTTTGACATTGTAATAAGGAAAATTGTGGTGTGCGGTGATATAATTCATGTGCTCTTTTGCTTATGTGCTAGCTCTTAGATTGAGTATTTGCTTTCGAGGTTATACCACCAGAAACAATAGTCAAGTATATATATTACAACAACGTAAGTCTAATATCAACAAGTTTAATTAAATTAACCTAAAAATAGAAAAATATATCATAATTACAAAGATGGATACCAAGCTCTCAAAAAATGAAAATCACAGCTTCCTTTTCTCTGTTAAAAATCTGCCACGGCACATTCCAGCTGGGATTTGAACCTTTTTGGTGGGAAAGGGACTAGAATTGAACACCCACCTATTTAGGCTCGTGCTATAGATGGCAAGCTGGGCCTATTACTATTTCTTATAGATCGGCATAACATGACATGTTTCTTCTTCACAACTCCCAGCAAGCTGTAGTTACACAAATGGAAACAACATTAAACGTGGCATTTGACATATTATGAAATCTAATATTCGATTTTATGCATAGCCATTCCCATTTATTTAAGTGATTGCCCGCTAACGGTTAAACACAAAACGGCATGATCCAGAGATCCACTATTTGTGGATGTGGTCACCGCCGGCAAAACAACCTGTCAACCTGTCCTGTCAACCAACTAGGTGCAAATCTTGTAGAGTTGTAGTAATAAAGACGTATGACTATTCTAAAAAAACAAAAACGTATGACGTATTTTTTAGTAATAATAAATAAGTATTATGTATTGCATGATAATACCAACAAAAGTAAAGAATATGAAGTGAACAAACAAATACAGGTAAAACTAAACTATATACACTAGCAAATAAAAATAGAAATGTATGTATATATGGTACATGCAACTTGTATTCCATCTACATCCAAACGACCGCACTTTATTACTTACTTCTAAGTTGTAACCCACTTAAAAAAAGTAAAAGAAACACCAAAAATATCTTATATAATATAAATATTACCTCCACAAAATGTATATTAACATTCGTCAAAATGTGAAATCCCATACTCATACCCGTGTCATCCAAAATACAAGAACAAAAAACTCATATCTATATGATTCAAACTAAAAAAATATATTTATATCAATACCATTGCAAATTCACATTATTTACTTCTTTCAAATTTGAATGACGTGACTCAATATAAGCCGAACATCAACTCAACATATTACACCAAGCATGTATAGTGATTGGTTCATGCAGTGTTGATGAGATTTTTATTTATACCGCAAGTGCACGGTGTCGATGAAGACGTGACAAGTACGGGTCGAACACAATGAGGGAGAGATTCTTATATTTTTGTGATTTTCTTTGATTAAGGAAAGAAAAATGAGAAATAGTGTTGGTTTGAGATTTTTGGATTTTTTTTCTAAAGTAATAACAACAAGAACAAAAACTAAGAAAAAACAACTATGGATGAGAGTCCAGTAGGTGAGAGTTATGAATCTTCGCGTTAGATTAGAGATCACGAAAATTATTATAAATCAAGTGAGATATTAAGCATCATATGATAATTGATTTAACAAAAACTCATATGATCAAAACACTAACAAGAAATTAAAATAAAAACGATCTCTCTTCTCTAACCCTAAATCCGTCACCCCCATCCTTTGGAGGGTTTTAGAAACCCATGGGGAGAAGATGAGGAGAAGGGGTCATGGAGATCATCGAGAGACTATGAGAAAAAAAAAATATTATACTAAACTACGATCTACGAAAACAAATGCAATTATTCTAAGCATACAACAAATTATTCTAAGAGAAGAATAAAGAACAACTAAATTATTTTACTCTACTGGAATTAAGAACATGAAATATTAATCTAAAACTAAGCTTACAAAAGACAAAGACAATGGAGAAATAAATGGGCAGAATTCTATTGCATAGAATGTAATACAAAAAGTTCCCCTCACAACACAATTGCGTGACTATTTATAGTCGATACAAGAAACCCTAGGTATGAATAAGGAATGACACGTGGTATGACACGATTAGTTGAAATTCAGAGGCATGGATCGCAACCCGAGCGGCGTTTCCGCCGCACAATGACCGTCAGATACGGCGGAATCGCCGCATGGATGGTCCAGATCGTTTTGTTCTTTTTGTGGTGTGTTTTTGGTATGTTCTAGCTGGTCTCCATGCGTCTGAATCAATCATTGCATCTCTTTGGAGATCCGAATTTAATTTCTTCTTGAATACCTCTCCAAAATAACTTTTTAGTCCTTCTAATTTGCGATCAGGTCCCTGGCTTCTTATGCAATCAATTGGACTTCAACTTGAGCTTGAATCTCTAGCTAATTGGTCTTTGTGATCCATCTGAGTCCATTGCAAGCGTTTTAGCTCGAATATTGGTAAATTGCATTGTAACTCCTGAATTTCTGCACAGTTGCTCAAAACAATACCTTAGTAGCATTTATTTATATAAAAATAATCTAAATGAAAGACATATGATGCAATGTATGCAATGCATCAAGTGTGTAGGTAGAAGACCGCCTAGACGATAGCCGTTGGAGTCTGCTTTTTTATTTTTTAAAAAAATTTACAAGATTGCTACTACCCCAAATCCTATATAAACATGTTCATTTTTTACACCTCTCTCGTTCTCTTCTTCATCATTTTATTATAATCTTCAAGTTTCTTAATAATCAAGTTTTTGTTGGCTTTTTGGCCTTAATCTTATGTTTTGATGATTTAATCAACCGAATCTTAATTAGAGTAGCACACACTATGCATTGCATATATATTGTATTGTGCTAACCTCTACAGGTGATCAAGACTCAAGAAAGATGGAAATGAACTCAAGACATGTAATTAAAGCTAAATCGAAGACATGTAATCTTGATTTCTTTTGAGTCTTAGGAACAAAGTGTAATTGAGCATACTTGAGCTAAAATCAACTTAATCACACACTAGGTTCCTCATAGAAGTCACACACGAAATGTCACTTAATTTGGACTTCAATAGATCACCCAAACCTAGACCGGAAAACACTAAACTTAACTGTCTGCCCACATTCGGTCGACCGCAACAGGCCGTTCGGTCGACCGGATGATCAAGCTTTCTAATTGTGTTTCCCTGTCTGTTTCCGGTCGACCGAACCTTTCCAAACGGTCGACCGTTCGAACCTTATTTTCTCGACCGTTACTTTTGTCGTATATACCCAACGGTCGTATTCGTATTAATCAAAATATACCCCTTATACATTTTATGTATCGGTCGACCGAGGATCAAGATTGGTCGACCGAATGAGCGTGTCCAGACAATCCAGAATCTCCTGTCCAAAATCGGTCGACCGGAAGAACCTGTTTCGGTCGACCGTTCACATATTTGTTGTCAACCCCAAAGTGCCTGGACGAAATCGGTCGACCGAACCCTCTTAGTGTGTTCGACCGATGACTTAAGTTTTCTTAAGTCGTAGCGTTGGGCGGTCGACCGTTGCTTAACCGGTCGACCGAACTGAGTGTAAAACTGCCTAACGGTCGACCGATTGTCCCGATCAGGTCGACCGAATTCAGCCAGAATTGGGTTCTGAACTTTCTGTTTTGTGTAATCACACTTCAACTCATACCCAATCAATCTCAACGGTTCTATTCTCTCTAATGCCTATATAAGGAGTTGTAAAACACATTTTAACACAACTCTCCCACTACAAACTTGTCCCAAAACATTAGAGAGAATCCCAAACACTCAAAGCCTCAAATCTCCACACTTAGTCTTAATTCCAATCATACTCAAGTGTGCTCAAGCTTAGAGAGTGTTGCTCCACTCAAATTGTTGTTGTCAAAGGAAGCAAGGACTTCGGTGAAAGCCCGAAGTGTTCCTCTCGGATTGTGAGAGAAGAAAGTCAAGCTCGCGAGGTTGTTCGCGGAGTTTGTTTTGTAAAAGGCGTTCTCTCCCGGCCCGGAACGGGGAGTGGTTAGTGAAGTCGTGAGCGGAGCTCGGTGATCCGAGCGGAGCTTGCAAGAGAGGATTGGGACCCGGGTGGGGTGCCGAACCTCTATAAAAATCCCCCGACTTCTTGTGGTTTGCATTTTCTATTCCTTACTTGCTTGTTTGTTTTAATTTCGCTGCATTTACTCGATTGCTTAAACAAGCAGGTGATTAGATTAAAAAGTGATTAGTGGACCCATAACCCACACGATCCTACAGTTTTCGCGATTAAGTCTCCGGTCTGGTGCTTAGTTTTGAAGTTGGAAGCAGCTTTAAGACATTCTTCTTCACGGAGACGTTTTGGTCGATCCACGTCCACTGCATCTGACGCGCCATTATTAGGTGTTGGCATAGATGATGTCATCGTTCACATTAGTTCTGGAGATCCAAGTGCATCGAGTTCTCAACCACCGATGGACATCGACGAGCAACATGTCCAATCCGACGATGAAGAAACTGAAGAAGATGATGTTTACGTCGACAATCCAAACGAGAACCACTCCGACGACTTTGATGGTGGTGGAGGATTTCATAAGGTTCCCAGTTGGACATTAGATCAATGTGACTAATGGAATAAGTTAGTTAGCTTGTAATTCTAATTTCTCTCTTATCTGCTATTGTATGGACTCTGAGTTAGTTAACTACCTTTGTAATCGTACTAGTAAGCAATAAATCGTATACCTAAGTGTTTAGGTGGGTAGAAGGGGTGCCTAGTGAGACATTGGTCAATGAAATATGTGTCTTTTTGAAACCTAAACATGTATAATGTTTTTAGATAATATTTGTGCATTTTTTTCATATTTTCCTGATTTTCCTGATTTGTTAACTATTTTATCAAATTTAATTGATTTAAAAATATTAAAAAAAGACGGGACGCACCTGATCGTCTAGACGTTGCGTGAACACTGGGTTCATGCACTAATTGGAGGAGGCTGAACATAAATTCGATCATCAGCTTTGAAAAACACCTGAGGTTTGGTGAAACATAGTTATGCAATTCACTTAATAATTATTAAATCTAATCTGACCATTTAAAAATAACAATGCAATGCTAGTGTCGGTAAGGTGACCGCGGGTATGCGGATCGGGTGCCGCAATCGTAGGGGGATGTGTCGACGCTAGGGTTAGGGTTTCCCTATATTTGCTTTGCTCTAATTCGACGGCACGTATAAACCCCAACCAAACCAAAACCCATCCATCCGACAAGCATGGGCGAGAAGAAGGAGCAGCAGCAGCAAGACGCCGCCCTAAACATGTCCGGCCTCACCAATGCCCTCCCCTCCAACTCACCTGGTATTCAAAAAACCTTTTTTTTTGTTTATTTCGCTATTTTTCAACGATTATATCGAATCCTGTTGATTTGGGTTGTCTGTTTAGTTTTGAGCTCTGGGGATAGTGCGGCGATTGTTAGTGCCCTAAAGGTGCGATCTTTGCCATCTTTTTGATGTTTACTTGCTAGAGGTTGTAGGGTTTTTGAGTTTGGTTGGTGTTTTGCAGAGCAAGCTGCAGTCGCTTTCTGGGCAAAGCGCTGGTATTATGGAGAACCTGCCCGTTAACGTCAAGAAGCGCGTCGAGTTCCTCAGGGGAATCCAGGTATTGTTTGGTTTTCGGTCGATGAGATCGTTGTTGCTTCGCGTTGTTTGATCTGGTAAATGTATGTGCTTTGAATTATCTGTTTTTTTATCGATGAGACATCTTTAATTTATGTTTGTGGTATATATTATGTGCAGTTTACCTACTAGTAAACTATCAGAAATCATGTTTCATGTAGCAGAATGTAGAAATATGAAAGGTGGTTATTTTTATTCTTTGTGCGCTAAGTGTATGGCTTGGTTTTAGTCCAAATGATCAGGGTTGGTATCAACTATTGGGGTTGTAGAGAAATACTTAATGTCTCTTATTCTACTTTAAGGGTATGTTTGGTTAACAACTTGAGGAGAAAAAAGAAAAGAAAAGAAAGTTGAGTTTTCCCTCGTTTGGATAACGACTTAAGGAGAGAAAAGAAAAGAAAAGAAATGGAGAGAAATGTTATAATACAAAATTCCAATTCAACTTTCTCTCCAATTTTGGAGAGAAATGGAGAGAAACGGAGAGAAGTGAATAAATAATATTTTAGTGACCAAAATATCATTATTAAAAAACCTACCCAAAAACCTTCATTTGCTACATCTAAATACTCATTCCTCGTTCCATCTTCCGTCACCCAACCGTTCTACCTTCTTTTCTTCCCCACTTAAATATTTCATCTTACTTTTACATGAGAATTTTTTTAATATTTTGCATATTACCTTGTTTGTAACATTTCTGAGTTTGTATGACTTCAAATTTTCAAGTTTGGTGGATATATTTTTATTTGTAATAATTTATAATTCTGAACATTATTAAAGTAATGTAGAAAGATGTAAGTCAAAAGTATAATACAAAATAAATGATATTTTGGTCTTTTAGAAAGTTTCTTTTCTTTTCTCTCGTAATATGTTAACCAAACGAGAGAAACGTATTTGTTATAATGGGTATCCAAACAAGAGAAAAGAAACACATTTCTTTTCCTTTCTTTTCTCTCCGTTTCTCTCCTAAGTTGTTATCCAAACAGACCATAAATGACCTTTGTTTAGTTATTGATCCACAAATGTGTCGCCCAGTAGTCTAGTTGTCTTGATGTCTTGTGTTGTGATTTAAATTTTCAATATCGGTGTCGGCCAGTTGATATTGTCATGTACCAGTTCCATCCAATTTATGGGAGCAAGGATCTTTTTTAGTGTTACAAAAAGGGACTCTCATGCTACTCTATTGCGTTTTGCATGTTTTTTCATGTCATGTTTTGATGCAGAGCCAACATGATGAGCTTGAAGCAAAATTTTTCGAGGAGAAAGCAGCTCTTGAGGCTAAATACCAAAAGTTGTATGAACCATTATACTCTAAGGTATTGTTTGCTGTGCCTCACTTTGGTATTTTTCAGACATCCTTTTTACGCTATTTACTGATATTTTGCATCCAACCAATGACAGACTGTCAATGCCCTTTTTAGATTTCTTCTACATGCTTATCTTGTAGTTATCTTGGTCTCATGGGTTTGAAACTTGATATTTATGAGTCAATGCAAGTGTAACCCAATTTTTTAATTCACATGTTTTACATATCAATACACAGCGTTTTGAGGTTGTTACTGGTGCTGTGGAAGTGGAAGGTGTCACTAATGAAGTAAAAGATGAAGCTGGTTCTGAAACTGCCGATAAAGCCACAGAAGGTATTAAGAAAAGTCAATACTGCAATCATTAAGTTTTTCCTAGTAGTAGGATCAATTCCATTTAATTCATTTTCTTATCATGTGTTCTTCAGAGAAAGGTGTGCCACATTTCTGGCTAACTGCTATGAGGAATAATGAAATATTGGCAGAAGAGGTATGGAAACTTTTGACGTTTCTATGTTTGGTTGGTTTAGGTTTTTGTTGACAATTATCTTTCCTATATTTGGAATTTAGATTCAAGAGCGTGATGAAGATGCTCTTAAGTATCTTAAAGACATTAAGTGGTCCAAGATGGTTGAACCCAAGGGTTTCAAATTGGAATTCTTTTTCGATCCTAACCCTTATTTCAAGAACTCTGTTTTGACGAAAGCATATCACATGGTTGACGAGGAAGAGCCCATTCTAGAGAGAGCCATTGGGTAAATTTTGTGTATTTATTCATCAATTTCACTGGAAAGAATATCAAAACTAATGCTTGTTTACTTGGATTTTCAGGACGGAGATTGAATGGCATCCTGGGAAGTGTTTGACCCAGAAGCTGATGAAAAAGAAGCCCAAGAAGGGCTCAAAGAATACAAAGCCTATAACTAAAACCGAGAACTGTGAGAGCTTCTTTAACTTCTTCAACCCACCACGTGTTCCTGAGGATGACGAAGATGTTGACGAAGATGCTGTATGTTTCTTAACCAGTCATATTGATAATACAGTAATAAGCAAAATATTAAACATGAATGAATATCTAATTCTTACTTTCTCTCTTTTGCTTGCAACTTTTACAGGCTGAGGAGCTCCAGAATGTGATGGAGCAAGACTACGACATTGGGTAAGCCTACTACTTTCTTCTTGCCAATGTGCGTCAATGTATAGTATATAATTTATTAATGTCGTTATCTGGAAATATTCTTTTCTTTTGACTCTTGGATTGTTATACATTTTTTTACTGTGATTATATTTTCTTCTCTTTTCAAGCCCCTTTCCGACCTTAATTGATTTTTTTAAAGATATTTTTGTTGATAGTGATGATGCTTTGCTTTTGTGGTTAGTTTTTATAACGGAATGAGGCAGTCATTCACTTTATGTTTCAAATTGGTAACTTATGTGTCTGTTAATCTCTTCAAACTAGTGTTCACAGAAGTTGCTATTTTCACAGGGCTATCATCCGTGATAAGATTATTCCACATGCTGTTTCTTGGTTCACTGGAGAGGCTGCTGACGATGAAGACTTTGAAGATATGGACGAAGAGGAGGATGAAGATGAGGACGAAGAGGATGACGAAGAGGAGGAAGATGAAGATGAGGAGGATGAAGATGAGGAAGGAACCACTAGAGTCAAGGTGGTCATCTGATTATACTTTTATGTAGTTGAAATTTATAGTCTTATTCTTGTGTCTAAATCTTTGTTCCTTTATTCTTGTGTCTAAATCTTCAGTTTTCAAGTTTTGGCCCTTTATTCTTGTGTCTAAATCTTTGTTCAAATTTACATCTGCAGAAGACTGGAGCTCGTGCTGTTAAAGGGCAGCCTGGAGAAAATCCTGCCGAGTGCAAGCAACAGTAGTTTATTTTATTTGAATTGGAAAAGAACTATCATAGCTAATGTCTGCGTGGATTGAAAATTTATATGATTTGTCGGGTTCTATATACGGGGTGTCAAAGCTCCACAGTTTTGTTTGTTTTCATCTTTGAGCTTGGCATTGTAAGAAAATTGTTCCTGCTCTTTACAGTTTCTCGTCCTGTGTGCTGACTGTTGACTGTGGCTGATTCATTTTCTTGCGATTGGGAATTAGTTTATTTTGATAAGCGACTGGGAATTAGTTTTTGCAGTGTGAAATTGCCAATGCATTTTCCGAAGTCGTTGTTTTCTTATTTATATGTGGTTTCTCGTGACCCGAGTTTGTTCCGAACTAATCTGAGTTGGACCCTCGAGTATGCAAGGTTCCTTGACCCTCAAATAGTATGAATGTCAAAATCCTCTTACTATACAAATCCATACTCCCAACACGATAAATCACCCAAAATCATCTGAAACGCTACAATATTTGACGATTATGAATTAAGCAGACCCTCATAACACTAATTTGGATTTGAATGTGTTTTTTGTGGAACGGACTCGGAGTGTTCTAGCTCCGTGTCGAGTTCCCTGTCAATTGAAAAGAACACATAACAGTACCGGAGGACCACAGATACATCGGATCAATGAACATACTACAACCAAAATTAGTTTGCAGTCTTGACTTCAGCTTGAATCCTTAAATCCCTAGTCTTGCCCTACTCCATATCTCAGCTGCCCCATCCATCCATTGTGAGAAAACTAAAAGCTTGCTTAGTAAAAGTCATGCTGCTTCATTAGATGCCTGCCTCTGCATGTCAGTTAAGTCAGTAACCTCGCTCTTTCACCCCCCAGACTCTGCTTACTTGCCGTAACCTTGCCAGTAATAGTAATCCTTGGGCTACATGAGAGAAAGTCAAGTCAGTTTCCAATTCACTATAGAAAGTATTGTAAGGACTAAAGGTGAATTTCGGTGCTTGAACTCGCGTAGTAGATTGACTCTGTCCCCCTAAAAAACTTGAAACGCTCCTGTCTTGGAAAGTTTTGTGCCTGCAAAGTTTAAATCAAAACTAGATTAATTAAGTTGCACAGTCAGAAATTTAGAAAACAACATAGAGGAATAGTGTGTGTGTGTTTCAAAGTTTTTGATTTGTATGAAGTTGGTCTCTGCCAAGCATGTCTGCTTGTGTTTGTTGTGAGAACTTATTAAACTAGATTCAGCAATCTATTCCAAGTTTGTTTTATAGCCACCACTTGCAAATGTTGACATGATTGTAAAAAAAAATCATATTCTGGGTCTGCAATCAGGCAATCTTCTTGCAATATGCTCGTCGAAGATTCAGATTGTAAGTATTGTAACTTGGAATTTTATCATGTGATATATAGTTTGGCTCGCTTACGCGGTTCTAGATTTTGGCACGAGCCCTTTAGACTTTTCTCTGAAAGGCAAATCTTCTCCAATCAGAGTCACGTCTCACTTGCACGTTCTCCTGAACATAAATAAGCAAACCGCCAATAAAATTGTGCAGCCTTTGTTGTGTTTACGACACGTCGACACCCCTAATAGTAGTAACGCTAAGTCGTCCCCCAATAATTCCAACACATGTCTTCCTAATTACAACTCTCGGTTCCCCACATCGTTGAATAATAACATATATACAAGAAAAAAACACATCTTGTTAGTTGTCGCTACGATGCGATGGTGTTCAGATATTGCAGGAATCCTTTTTTGTGTTCATTCTAACTAGGGATGTAAACGGGACGAGTAATATACGTATACCCAATCATCCGCTCCGGGTGGGTACAGGTATGGGTACAAAAATCCATACATGTTTAAAAATTCAAACCCGTATACCCGTACCCATTTACCCGGTTAATAAACAGGTCGGGTACGGGTATACGCATTACTCGTACCCGTTTACCCGTATACCCGTTAAGATATATTATATTATATATATAATATTTTTTTAATATTTTATATGTTATATATTATATTTCAGGAATTCTCAAGTGAGCCCAGGGCTTAATCAAACTAAATTAAGCCCCCACAATATCCACCACTCATTTCAAAATGTAAAGTAGATTAAGAAAAAAACGGTTATGCTAATGAATGGTGAGATTAACTTTAAATAAGATCCAATGGTGAGATTGTATGAGGCTTAGACTAAATTTGATGAGCCCTGGGCTCACTAGAGCTTGATCCTATTATATTTTTATATATTATATATTATACCCGCTATACCCGTTTACCCGTCCCGTACCCGCTAACTTAACGGGTACGTGTATATATGTTTTTTGCCGGGTATATACCTGTACCCGTACCCGCTAATTTAGTCGGGTACGGATACGAGTAGGGGCATACCCGACCCGTTTATCGCCCTAATTCCAACGTTAGAAAAAGTGAAAGTGCATAAAATCTTCGGCCGAAACGACCACAAAATTGCCACGTGTCCGGGCAACATTAACTTACACTACATCTAAGTATCTGACCGGTCTCATGTCCTATACCGTCCACTACAATATTCCAACCCACCAACGTCCAACTTACCAACCTCGCCAACTCGAATCTTCTCATTCCAACACAACAAGAATGTCTTCTAGATTCCCTTTAAGTTCCTCTCTTTGGGATCCTTTAGCAATAATAGTTATATATACACTATTAAGGAGAAGTTGGCTCATAGAACAAAAGCAGAGTTTCATCACTTGTTTAGAAGAACAAAGCCAATAATATTTTGATAAGTAATTAATTAAGATGGCTGGTGTAAATGGTAGATTGCTTCTACCATCTTGTACTTGTACTTCTTCTTCGACCAACTCTTCCACAAGGTTGGAAGCAAGCAAGGCGCACATCAAGAAGAGGAATACTACCCATGATGCAACTTTTGTGTTGAAGGCTTCACCGGAGAGTGCAACCGCTACTGCTTCTGGGGTTGTGTTCTCACCCGAGAAGATGAAAGTGGGGATCAAGAAGGCTGTTGGAGAAGGTGTTTTGGCATTACCCGGTGTTATTCCAGAGCTTATGGTGAACACCCTCAAGATCGTACGCAAGAGAACTAGAGATAAGAAGAAACTTGCTTCTCAGATTCAGATGTTCATTGAACAGGTATGACATGCATTTACACTTAATTAAAATCATTAATTGATAATATACTCTTTCATGCATATAATCATGGTAGACGATGTAGCATAGTCATAACCACATATAATCGTTTCATGTTGGGTCTAAGTGGTGTCATCTATCGTGTCGTATTGTCTAAAAGTGGTGTTAAATTATGAGGCTTGAGTCAACAATCAATGCCCACTGTTTGTTTGGCAGGGTATCCTAAATTGCCGGTTCTTCACCTTGGCTGCGGTTGCGGGGACCTTGTTTGGCTCCATCATATGCTTTGTGGAGGTAATTATAAATTCAAATATATAGAAAACATTATGCATACTGTCTTTGCCAAAATTGGTTGGTCTACCATCTCTTTGAAACTCAAAGTACGTACTTTGGTTCAACAAATGTGAGATTAATTATAGGGTATTCTACAGTCTTATTACTTTTAAGCAATGTGACTCCTGATTTACACGACATATTAATTATACATATGTTTCAGGGTTGTTTCCTTGTTCTACAATCATTCTTGGAGTACTTCTGCACAAACATGTTTCATACTTTGGGTATGGGTGGTGGAGACAGCATGCACCTCCTAATAGAAGCCATAGACATGTTTATTGTTGGAGCTGGATTGCTCAACTTTGGTTTTCGGTATCTATGCCTTGTTTGTGAGCTCTAGGCTACTAAATGGATCCACAAGTATCCCAAATGGAAGGCTTCACAAAATGGTCCTGATTAATTAATACCTATTTATTTCTTGCTTGAATAATTAACAAGGTTATAATAAGTAACATTGTTCTAATTAATTGGTTTTCCGGTGATGTTGTTAAGACTGCACCGGCTTTGGCAGTGAGGCAATGGATGTCACAAGCTAAATCAAAGCTGGGACGTGCAGTGGTGATGATACTGCAATCAGGAACAGTGGAGAGGTTTAAGGATGGGCAAGTGGTGACTGGGTTGGATTTGGTTTGCTTTGCTGCCGCCTGCCGCCATATTCATCTCTTCTGCTTCTCTATTCCTCCTCTCTAGGCTTCTACAGAACCAAACAAATTTGGAACACAAACACTCTTCTGTTGCTGACTGAACATTCCTTACTTAAGTTGAAAATTTGACAGATCAGGAAGAGTTGCATGACCCGAAAAGGTTTGTAGAAACAAGTAAATTAATTAGTGTGTATCTTTGTCACTCATGTTTGAAGGGAGATCTGTAGAATTCTTTTATTTATTTGTTTTATGAAATAGAATACTGTAGATGTATATAGCGAGCGGAATGTAGAAGATTTTGTAATTTGTTTTATCATTTTTTTAATCTTATTGTATTTTATGTTGTTTGAGATTTCAGCTATATATTCTGCCATTTACTACACATTAGTTACTGAATTGAATCACAAAAAAAAACCACACATCGTCAATAAAATTAATTCTTATGATTTTCATATGGTAGAAGTTTTTTTTTAAAATAAAAATAAAAATGAAATGGTCGGTGAAGTAGCAATACCATTACCATAACGAAGGAATTAGGGAATAGTAAAAAGAAAGAAAGATAAAAGACTAATTTAATTAGACGGTAGGACGGGATGCAAATTCAAAAGCAAAACCCGACCCAACCCGACCCGACCCGAATAGAAAAGGGAAGAAAGAGAACCCATTATCTATCATTTTGATTTGTGTCGACTGTCGAGTCGAAGGTGGTGTTTAGGGTTTCGGCGGAAGAAGAAAAAGAAAGAAAGGATGTTTTTGGGAGCGATACCACGACGGCCGGACAAGGCGACGGCATACAAGCAGCTGAAGTCGCACATGACCATCATGGGTGTTTGGATCGCCGTCATCAGGGCCACACCTTACGTCCTCCATTACCTCACCAAGGAAAAAGACCAACTCGAACTCCACCTCTGAATCTCATATCAAACAAACCAACTCAATTCCTCGATCAGTAAGTTGTGACTCACTCTTTCTTTCTTTCTTTCTTTCTTAAGAACCCTAACCCTAACCCAACTCGAATATCCTAACATTGTTTATGTGTTTATGTTACCCAATTAAAAAATAAATAAAATGGGTATGGCCCATGTAGGTAAATCAAGGATGCTTTTTTTGTTTTTTTTAGTCTTCCAGTGATGCTTCCCATAGCGTACTGTAGATTGTATCTATCGGTATGGCCCAATACAGATGTTGTAGTTTCACCTACAGTGGGGCATTTACAATGGCTTGGAGCTTAGATTCATGCGATCTTTGCTCTTGTATGAAATACACAAGCCTTAGTGACAAGGATTTACCATTTTGGCTTTACACCTGAAGATGGTGAGATCTTTAGGGTTGTTATGTTATGTATGTGCTTTATTCGAACCCATGTAAAATATATTTTGATTCGAGATGTGATCGCTTACAACAATAAAACTTTGATGCCTTGCATTAGTGATCTCAAACTTACTAGTTTCAAAAATGTTCCCTTAGCAGCAATGATGCCCCCGGAAATCTTGAAAGGAGAGGGGTTAATATAGTACTTCTCTTGTGGGTTTTGAATGATACTAGTGCATGCAATATCATTTGAACCCCTGTTCTCTCTTTATTTGTGTTACTGACTGTAAATTGCTATTCAAAGTTAGGTTGTTCTCTTCCATTTTTTTGTGCTTGCTTTTCCCTTGTTATACCCGTTTCAAAAGCGTAAAATGTTGACATGCTCAGTCTGTTTTTGTTGAGGTTTGGTATATTTTGTAAATCAATGTCAATAACGGGTGTTTCACCCTGTGGCATAAGTAACCAGTGTTATTTTTCCAATCTTGCTATTTGAAACTTTTATTTCATAATGTGTTCTGTTTTTTGGCTCATTTTGCATGCTAATTGCTATTGGGTTCGGTAGCAGGTTATTTTATGTCATAACGTTTCTTTGGCTTATCTATTCCATTGATTTATACTACGGAATTGTGAACCTCAGTTTTATGAATTGTAGCCCTGGAGGGGTCTTACACTAATTTGTGTAGGCTTGACCTGAGATTTGATAGATACATTTGCATTTGGTCATGATCCTGATGCTTCTCCATTCTCAGTTCTTTCCATAAAATAGTTATTTGCTTTTGCTTAAAATCACGAGGTAGTTTATTATCCTCACTTGTGTTTTGGGAGAATGTTCTCACTTCGCATCCCTGTTATTGTCCTCAGTCTCGTGCTTTTCAGCTCAAAAAAGATGTAAACGTCAGTTGCATGATGTGGTTTTGAGTTGACATGGGCTTGTAGTATGGAACCCTTGAATACTAAGAAACACTTTTTTCTTAATCTATGCTATGAGCCTGGATGGTCTCTAGTTCCCTACTGTAAGTTCTTGTATGTACTATGTAATGCAATATCTGTATTTTATTTTTCCAAGTAGAGAATAATGTTATATTGTCGAGTTTTTGTTTGGTCGTGTTGTCAAGAATCTGTTTTGACATCTCTAAATTATTTTACCACTACCTCAGAAGGGTGCTACTAGCTTAAGGTTACGTGGATCTTGTACAGGTAGCTTTTCTATTTTTAGTGGTGGTGGATAGATCATGGATGTTGTGTACTGATCCACCGACCTTTCAGTTTTGTGTCCATACTTGGGTCATAGACTCATAGGAGCTAATCTATCTTAATTTTGTGCAGGGGAAGCTCTGAAATCTGAAGAATTGTAGGAGATTACCTTTTAGGCTACTTTGCTTTTGGTGGACCCTCATGTGTTGTTTTATGCTACCTTTGTTTTGTTGAATCTTTCACACAGAGGAGGCTATTAGGAACCTCAATTATCAAAATGGATATGTATTGAACACTGTTAGTTTTTTAATCGTTTATCGCAGGTAGTATGGCATGATTTTGTTTCTGAAACATGTAGCAGTCGTAATGCTTTTTTGGTGTTCTGGGCATGATGTACAAGTTCAAATGAGAAAATCATGCATGGCAGTGGAATTTTGCGTGTTGACTCTTGCTATGATTGTTGACGACCTTAAGCTTTCCTGCTCAGAGTAAGTTGTGTACTAGATTGTAGGAGGATATGCTTCTATTCTGGAGTTTGATTCTCAAACCAAAGAATCAGTCCACATTTCAGTCTTAGAATTGAGATTTTAAAACTCGTCCGACTTTTGTTCATAGAGCAAGAGTTTGTGGATTCATGAAGCAGGAGCTATGTGCTGTTTGAAACTTGGGTTCCGGTATGTCGCCTTTTTCCCTCTTATAACATCTTGAAGCTTATATTGAAAGTGGCAGCCTACACTTGTTTGGGGGGTTTAGCTGAGCGAGCTCTTATAACAGATGGGATGTTTTTTTTCAAGAGCAGGCATTTAACGGCCAGTGTGAAGAAGTAAAAAACCCCTATTCTAAACTTACAGTTGGTCCCCAAAAAGATGAATATATATGCTCTCTAAAACATGAAGTTCTACTAGCAATGTGATAGAATGAAAATAAAATACAATAATCAAATAAAGGACCATGATTTGCTAGATGAATGGAGAAAATCAATAATCAAGTTCAACACTATTTGAGATACATAAAAATGGATGATGAAGTTCAATAAGAGGCATGCCCTTTTGTTACATTTCACAAAACAGAACACAATATTAGAATATGATCTAGAAGGAAGTGAACGATTTCACATGTCATGTAATCTCATAAGCAATGACAAGGAGCTGAAGAGAGTAATTAAAGATAGGAAGATTATCTACAGTTTTATGAGACTTTTGTCGACCAGAAACATAACAGTTTCACACATTATGCAAACTCTTGTAAGCAATGAAAATGAGCTAAAGAGGAAGTTCTTATGAAAGATAGGATGATTACAGTTTCTTGTCGCCGACGATCACATACCCATTTAATTCAGTAATCGTAGCCTGGGCTTTTTCCTCGGTGTCGAACTGTACGAGCCCAAACTCTTTGCTCTTCCCATTCTCCACTACCACTTTGCAAGACCACATTTCCAAACACCCCAAACTTTTTCTCAAGTACTCTCCTGTCAAGAAGCAGCGATTTTATAGAGTTTCAGATCCACCACTGGTTTTTAATTTCTCTCTTGCAAGTTCTGTTCGATTCCACGATTTCCGCCTATATCTTCACTATTTACTTCCCGTTCCGGACCAGGAGAGAACACCTTACAAAGCAAGTCTTGTGAACACCCTCGCAAGCTTGGTTTATTCCTCTCATAACTCGATAGGGATGTTTTGGCTTCACTGAAACATTTTCAAACTTTGACAAAACATGTAAACAAGAGTGTTGACACTCTAACTTCGAGTACACTTTGAGTATGATAGGATCTGGATCAAGAGCGTTGAAGTTACGCTTGAAATGTATAAGATCGAGAATTTTGAAGTAAGAGACTTCTCTTTAGTGTATGTGTGAGTTTGGAGTAGGAGAGTTATCTAAATAATGTGTATAGACTTACTATTTATAAGCTCCTAAATGTTTGTAGCTGTCGAAGAAGATTTGGTTGAAGTTTGTGTAAGATGCATAAAATGAAAGTCTAAGTTCAACAAATCTGTCTTAAACTGATTGACTGACTCGGGATCAACGGTCGACAGTTTCCATGAAATTAAGGTAACATTCGAATCAACTTAAACTACGATCGAAACTAACAACTATAATTTAAGTGAATGGTCAAACTAAATGTAGGGGACGGTCGACCGTTCTGAGGGTTTTGGCCAGGTCAATGTGAATCGATCGAACACAAAAAGAGGGTTTGTTCGACCGAAAATAACATGCACTTTTGGTGCACAAATTATCTTCATCCGGTCGACTGTTTCATGGTTAACATTCGACCAGTGGCCAAATACATTTTAGGGGTTGGATAGAAAATACGAATACGATCGTTGTAAAATACGACAAGTACAATTGTCATCCGGAAAATACGGGTCAATCGGTCTACCAGAAAGGTAAAATAGGTAACGGTTATGCTAGGTGAAAATAATTATTGGTCAACTGAATAACTCATAAAAATGGTTGAATAAAAAACAGGTTTCGATCGACCTTTTCACACAAACAATTTAAGGTTGGTTTAAGTGATTTTCCGACTAAAGTTTGTGTGATCTATTGAAGTCTAATTGATGTGAAACTTGGTGTGTGACTTCTACACGGAACCTAGTGAGTTTGTGAATATATTAAAATTCTTATATGTTTAAGTTCACAAAGATTCTTAAGACTCAAATGAAAGAAAAATACATGTCTTCAATAAGTTTTGATTACCTATTTTGACTTTATTCATTTTTCATTGAGTCTTGATCATCTGTAAATGTTAACACAATGCAATATATATTATGCATAATGTATGTTACACTACATTTGATTGTGATTAAGATTAGATTAATTAAATCATCGAAACATAAATTAAGACTTAAAAGCCAAGAGTTACATAATATTACCTAGGTATTACATAGGTTTTTTTTCGTTTTTTGGGTGGCGTATTTCCATTTTACTTAACTATGTTGCATAACGGTGAAAAAATTGAGTTATGTGATGGTAAAGAAAGGAATATGTGGTATTAGAACATTTGTGTAATTAAACAGAAAAATGTCGTAACTTTGCTCATATACCTTCAAATGGGATGTACCTCATTAGAAACCAACCTAATCGATAATATCCTTCGTCTTCAAGCTCTCAAAGGAAATTTCTTGGAGATAAACGACATGGAAGTCCGATCTCCGAACATCGGGCCCATTTGATTGCCAAATATGACTAAGTAAGGAGATACCAGAGTAGTTTTTCTGGTCTGAAGGTTTTAAAGTAGAAACAAACAAAATAAGGAAGACATTGACAATAAATTAGAAAGTATACAACTGTACACAATTTTTTGCCGAATCACACACAACTTCTCAATGCACACTCCTATACATAATTCAACTTCATCTATATCGTCTCAAGTATTTCGATCGTCCCTTGGCAGAGTGAATGAAATCAGCAAACGCTAAACGATAATGATCTGCGAGTTGAGCTCCTCAATGCATCAGCAAATTTCTTCAGCTTCAGCTTCTCAGGAGTCATATCAAAATTTGTCATTTCTCTTGAATCAGCTGATGAGCTAAAGTTGCAAGAGAATCTCTTATATCCACTTGTGCAACCCAAGTCACTCTGACAGCGTCCGTCTCGGCCAATCACAGCTCGATCGTTGTCATAATCGGAAGAATTCTTTGAAACGGACCCTTTTGTTTCTGATCTTGGAGTTTCATCTGATGAAGGTTTTTTATTTTTTCCCGTGTCTTTTCTCATCATTAAAGTTTTAATTTTACCCAGAAACCTTGGCTTGCTTTTAGTAGCACTGACATTAGTGATCTCTTTAGTCTCCATTTGTGACGACGATTGTGGAGAAGATGTAGAATTTTGATCCGACTCCACTGAAATTATCTGCTCCTCTTCTGGGTAGGCGTATTGGAGGATAAGTTCTTTGGCTTTCTCTGCAGACTTAAGGCTGAAGTTCTTGTTAAGACTGGTTGCAGCAATTTTGCATGGATTTGCTTGCTGGTTTCGCAGCTCATACCGCAGACACGCGTTGATCCATCTCAGATACACTAGTTGCTCAACGTCAGTGTATTGGTCTCCACGAAGCTGATCGATTTGCTTCATCAATTCAATGTTCTGCCGTCTCAAGCAGTCTGCTTCCTCCATTTCACCTCTTTCCTGTCAAAAACATCCAATATTAGAACTTGTAACATCTCAAAACATGCCGTGAATGCATTCAATTTTATAACTTATAGCATTTTAATTCTCAATGACTAGCTCAACTTTTAAAGCCCAAAACTTAAGTGAATGTAGTAAACTTGGTTATGCTCCAAAAACTGTTTGCTTGTTTAGGTACATATAAATAATATAATTCCCAAAATCCAATCCATACGGTTGACCAAAATGGGCATCAGGACGGTCGATTTGCTTCAATAATGTCTCATTTTTTTCAACAAATCTCTCAAAAATGTCATAACTAGCAACCAACTAGGAATATAATTCTCAAATGAAAACATACACAAGAAACATGCATGACAAGAATTTCGAGATACTTCACTGTTTTATTCAATATGTCAGATACAAAGCTTGAGAGAATTATATAATTGCATACCTCTGAACCGGCAGAATTGGTTAACGTAATCAAATGATCTGATTCTAACTTCATGGTTAAATCCATGTTCTCCTTTGACAGCCTTGAATTCTCTCTCTCAAGATCCATAACCTCTTCTTCCAAATCCTTCAACCTGTTCAGATTCCATCTTTTCTCCTCTTCGCTCTTCCTGTTTGAACATTCTCTATCTTGCAATGCCATGATTGTGCGATAAAGAGAAGCGATCTTCTCCTTTGCTTTTTTAGAATTAGAGCTCAATCTCCTCTTCAGAAGCCTAATTTTGGCTCTGGAAGATCTGAGCTTAGCCACCACTTTCGAATACATCGAAACTTGATCCTGAAGCCTCCCGACTTCTCTCTTCAGCAATTCAATCACAACGGCACTGATGTCTGCTTCCATGGAACTGACTTTGAGACGGTTTTCGAGCTCGTTCACGGCTTTCTCCTGATCCTTAAACTTTTTGTACTCCAGCAAGTGCATCTCCAAAACTTTCTCCTTCTCTTGTAAGGATTGTATTGAATCTTTTAGATCAATAATTTCTCGCTTCTTGTCTAACTCATCTTTATTCTTGGCATGTTGGGCTTTGGCTAGTGCATCTTTGATAGTGTTACACTCCAATGTTCTGGGTTCCAACTCTTTCACTTTCTCCTGCAATGAGTGGACTGTGTCCCTTAGTGCAGCGATCTCTTGCTTCATGTCCAATGCTTGTCTTGTATCAAATTTTGGAACAGTTATTGGTCTGTGAGGTTCCTTTTGCTCTGATCCAAAGTCCACATTGACAAGCTCGCCGGCTGGCGATAAGAAGCTCATTTCCTGCTGTGGAGGTTTGACATTGTAAAGGGTTCCAAGCATTGACGGTGGGATGGAACCATATGTTAAACTTGGAAAGGCTTCATCCTGTTAAAGTGTGAAGCTTGATTAGGATTTGAATGTACGTAAATGACCCAAAAGTATGATCCTAGTAAAACAAAGTCATTGTTTAGAGATGCTTAGCCCAAACACTGAGAAGAGCTGCTAAACACTATTTGCTCTACCTAAATATAGTTGATATAATTGTTGTATGCTTCTCATTACTAATAATTATACAGCGAAATTGGACGACTTCTGTAAATGGGACCTTACCTTCTTGCGCCAATTAAATATTGTTAGACCATTAGTCTCACTTGCAAACCCAAAAGAATAACATAATGGTAGAAAATATTCAATTCACTAAGGACTCTTCTTCAATTCAACTTCAACTTCCACATAAAGATATGAATGTAGTGTTGTCCTTACAATCTTTAACTAGAATAAACCACAGTGAAATGCCAGTAGTAGAAACAAAATGGTATTGTTAAGATAATGGTTACTAAAGGCTCTCCTTCAAGACATATTTTGTCCATTGAGGTAATAAACAATAAATAGTAAATACTGTTGCCCAGATAAAACATTGCTCAGGAAGTACAAACCAGTAGCAATATACCAAGTTATCATTCAATGTTAAATTTGGTTGATCCAACATCTCCTCCTGAGAGACACAAAACTATATGTTGAATAAATATTTGGCAATAATCAATCCCGTGAAACTAAAACTTACACGTCCGACTAGTCGGAGATCTCTGTTCTTCTCAGTGCCAGATATCGCCTGACTGCCCTCCATCTCACCGACATCTACAAACTAACACCGTATTAGCACCCAAACTTATGTGCAACTAAACAAGTAGAAAGAGAATGTTTGATATTTTCACCTGAGTTGGGCACAAGCGGGGGATGCCCACGGTTGATGGTGGCAACAGCACCCTTTCTCGGCCGGACTTGCGACAGAAAATAACCGGCAAACGACATAGTCATGACCAGTCCCACCTTTTGCAGCCGCTGTTTCGACTCTTCCCTTCTCCATTTAAACTCAAAGTCTTTGTATTTAGAAAATAAATAAAAATCGAGACAGAGTCCAAAAATGGAACAAACCAGAGGCTGGAGAGAGTCAGTGATAGCAACCCTTCGAGATGTTTATATGAAAATTATTTATATTTGTCTTGCTTTGGTTTTCTGCGTGTGTTGTGGTTATTCTGTGGGCATAGATGATGTGGTCGGAGAGATTCCCGCAACAATATTGGAGCATAGAAGAGATACCAACAAATTAAGTGAAGCAATTCTTTGACAATGAGATCTTTGTTTCTTAATGCGATTTTGACATCAAAATAAATCACCGAAAATTCTCTTTCTTGTCAAATCAAATACTTTATGAACCTTCCTATAGTGACAACTATAAAGAGAAGAAACATTTGATGGAAGCAAACTACATCCAAGCATGTTCTCAAGGCTAAAGCCTAGGCAGCTTCCTTTGTTATTGACTGGTCAACGTAACTCTTGTAAAAAAATCTCAAATTTTAATAACATAATGAACTTTATTGTGTGCTGCACACGGTTCTCCACACTTCAGCATTTATTTTTAATAAGCCACACTTCAGCATCTTCCAACACCAACTAAGTTGGCAAATTTACCAGTTTTGTCAAATTTCCACGAGTTATGCTTACATCATTCACTAGCTCAGCAAGATTCGGCTTATAAATAACTAATAATGCTAATCATATCACAATAAATCATAATCCACCTTCAGCCTACATCACACAACACAACCATTCAAGTTAAAATGTATTTATACGATAACACAATAGTTTTAATATTATTGTCAATCTCCAAATTAAAATAAGCTTTTATTTTACAAAGACCAGAAGTCCCACCCTCTCACTCTTTATGAAACAAAAGAGAACTACTGGTAATCCACAATTACTTCACAAACTTCAAACTAAACTGACCATGCATATATATACCCACAGCCAAATTTCATCCATGCATGCATGCATGAATTGTACGTGGGTGGTTTAGGAGACGAGGCTGATGCCGTCGAGGATGAGAGAATCGGCCAGGACTTGGTTGGCCGCCTCCGACGGGTGGACGGAGTCCCAGAACACGTACTGTGTGGCGTTGGGGCACGTTCCCGGTGACTTGGGGTTGCAGAGAAGCGAGGTTGTTTCCACCAGTCCAGTCCCACAACATCCTCTTCTTGCCTCAGCAAATCCTATATATACCATGGAGCAATCGACTGATGTCTGTATATATATAATATATATATATACAAGAATTTTCTAGTGAGTTCAGGACTTAATTTTTCTAAATTAATCTCTTACAATATTCACCACTCATTTCAAATTGTAAGGTAGATTAAGAAAAAAACGATTATGTTAATGAATGGTGAGATTGTATGACGTTTAAACTAAATTTGATGAGCTCTGGGCTCATTAGAGTTTGACCATATATATATATATATATATATATATATATATATATATATATATATATATTTCTTCAAATTGATATTGTTAATTAAACAAACTTAACGCCCCCCAACTAGAAAGTTAAAAATTCGATTAGAATGCAAAATTTCCATATTTTTGTCACATACTAATGCTAAGTTATGAGTATGATGATTCAATATGTATTTAAAATAAAAGCTAGAAAATATTTAAGTGCAGCAATATAAATATTCAAAACAAAAGGCATTGATCCAAGCTAAAAGAATTGAAGATTATATTGAAAACATAAAATTGGAGGGTGTAATTGTCAAAATGGTCCAAATGTAGGGTGTGATTAACAATATTCCAAATTCATTTTTTTCTTAGAATTTATTTACTCTACGAGCCTACCAATTTTAAATCTCAACCTCCTTGCGGACATACGAATGAGTTTGTTAGTATTCGATCTCTAATTATAACAAGTTAACAGATTCTCAGCCTCAATATTTGGCATCCAAATTTAGATATGAATATGAATATATAATCCAAATAGTGATATCAACATCCCAAACTCTTCATTTATGAACCGATAACGAACCGTCCTTCTTACCCGAGTCGGAGGGTTTGTTGACAAGGTCAAGAAAAGGCTTGTAAAGGTCAAAGATAGCAAGCTTCAAGTCAGGGTACTGCTTCGAGAGAGACGTAGCAGCAGCATTGATTTTCTTGTTGAATCCAACGGCATCATCGTTGATTCTTTGTACACATTCGTTGCTTCCATGACCAAACAACGTTATGGTCGCAGGAACGCATCCCAACGGCGGCAACGATGTCACTCCAATTTTTCTCGCTCCCAACCCATGCAAATCCTGTAAATATAATTTGTACTGTGTGAAATTTAGTTGGTCCAGAATATATACATTTGAAACTGTTCATATGTAACAATTAACCGTATCGAAGTTTCTACCTTGATGAAGTTAGTGAAGATGTCGACGAGCATGGAGGAGAACTCATCGGGGGTGTAGACCTTGTAGAGCCATGGATTTACGTAGTAGTTCTGGATGAAGTCACTGCTGCCAAAGCTCACAATGTAGAGTGCTCCTGACAGGATCTCGGACGCCTTGCTGCTTCCGGCGACTGCCGCCAGCTTAGACTGGTACTCTTTGTAGTACTCCAATTGTTGGCTTAGTGGGATTACATGCTTAATCGGTACCAACAATTAAGGTTAACAAGTTTTTACAATGTTTGATAATTAATCAAACTTCATGGCCTTTGAATATTCAAGTTAATTAATTAAGGACTGATTTAGCTGTGTAGTAAGCACAAAGTTAAACCATTTTCTCACCTTTTACTAAAGAAGAAATTAGTGAGAGCATATATAGTAAATGTAGGGAAATAACTCTCAGAAATATATAAAAAATTAACATATAGATCAGGTCACCGGTAGACTCTCTAGTATTTAATCGTAACAGCAGATCAACTCTTTAATTTGAATTTAATTGATAAGAGTATAATACATGATGATTCATTTTTACGTTGCAAGTTCACATATGTTATTACAACGAAAATGTAATCAGATCAAGTGCCACGTTTCGTGTCTGTTAAGTTGATGAGGCATTTTAAGTTGTGAAGAAATTACCCAACCATATCTAGAATATACACAACTGTACTTAGATATACTCTAGTTTAAATTTTAATTCATATACCTTATGGTAATAAATCTATTTCTTATTGAAACTAAGGTGTCGTAGGGACACTTAAGCGTGATGAGAGATCTTTTGCGCGCGTTCCTTTATTAGAAACAAATCTCTTGCGTTTCATCATTAACTAGCATTTGTGGAGCTATTATACGTGATATGTTTTTTCCCCAAAGCCACCTGGACATGACATGTCTATGCCATAATGTATTCCACAACATTTATCAGTGAATTTGACAAATTAGGGAGTTTGGTTCTGATCCAAGTTAAGATATGATCGATTGATTGGTAGACATGTACGTATTCGATATGGAGTGTTCTTGCATTGTATGGACTCTTCTGTTCTCTAGCGATGGGAAAGCCCAGGTATTGCCCAATTACGCGTGGAGTTGCACTAATAAAAACCTGTTCTTAATTTTGTCGAGCGGCTATAGTTTATGTTAAGTCATGTTTGTTAGCAGTATTTGTTTTTTTTCCAGGAAGAGCACTTGCAATTTGTTTTCCAAATTAATTGCTCGGTATTTGTAAAAAAATATGTAATGATATATAAATGTTTAAAAACTAGTAAAAACGGAAAAAGTTGTTAATAGCGTGGAACTAATTTTTGAATATTGCACCTCTTGAAAACAAGTCTAATTTTTCCCACTATTATTATTATGCTCTCGATCCCATGGTCTCGTACAGCTTCCTGAAAACTAACTCTCAACACCTAAATAATTTCATAATCCCGAAAAATCTAATAGGATCATTAGAATAGTTTTTTCGTATTAATATTATATCCTATTTTACTCGTATTTAATGACGTCAATACCTTCCATTACGAACTTTTATCACAAATATGACATAAAGACATACGTCAACACCATCCAATTAATAAACCATTCACGTTCTTAATTAATTAAGATTGTAAAACTTACAGATAGCATGGCCGTGTGGTCGTAGTAGCCGGATCCAGCAGAAGCAAAATTCACACCAATTAGAAGATTGCTCCCACTAGCCTCTGGGCTCAAGTATGCCGGTGGGTATTTCTTGAACCCAATCGTATCAGCTATATATATAATTCCAACAACCAAACAACAAAATTAAACCAAATCCAATTTCGAATATATGCATGCATGCATGCAAGTATTGTAAACTTTTAATTAAGTTGTAAGTACCAGTGATGTCGGTCGCAAGCTTTCCGTTACAAAACCTCCCAGTAGCTTCGTTATTCTTGAAATCCCTCCCGTAAGGTGGATAATCCGCCTTAAAGATGGTGGCGAGGTAATCGTTGTTCCCAACGTCGACCGACGAGTCCCCGAAAGTAATGATTGCAGGAACAAGCGGAGCGTCGGCTTGCAGTGGTGGCGCGTCTTGCGCCAACGCAAGACTCTGAATCAACACCACCACCACGACCACCTTTAGTTTGACGCCCATGAGTCTCATTCTAGTTATTACAAACATATGCAATGGGCTTGGATTTTATATGTGTTTAATGAAGTTAGGGTGGTGATATTATTGCCTCATTCTTGGCAAGTGTTGGTGCAACTAACAAGGTGACCAATTAAATCTAGTGAGTTAGGAGGTGTAGTGGTGGTTGGATGGTGTAATGGGGTAGATGAAGCTAAGATGAACGTGGCTAATTTGTTCTAAGGAGATGTTCCCACAAGCCATTAAGGCAACTAGTAAAATTTACATGGGAACGTACTTTGTAGGATATGTTTGTTGATGCATGGAAGGAAAAGGAAGACAAATGTTATCATTCGCCTGCCAAAATGTTAAGGTTGTGGGTTGACCTGATTGAGTGTACTTGGAGAAGAGGTGGATATGGGTTAAGAATTAAGATCAGTGTTGAAATATAAACGGCTCAGACACAAACGGTCATCACAGCCATATATGGACACACATCCTCAATCAAGCAAATCATTCATCCAGCAAATCTTCACCAAAGGCAACACAACATTCACTCATCAAATGACAACGGCTAGATCTTGTATTAGGAAATAAACCAAACTCATATATATACATGTATCCGTATTATTTTAAAATCATATATACAAAAATCATACATACACAATTCTTCATGGTATCAGAGCAATAACTGGGACTCAGAAAAAAAGGGGAGTCTCCTCACCGGTGACGGTCTCCGACCATCCCTCAGAAACAAACCCACCAACATCATCACAGTCCCACCCACCTTCCGCTTCACCACCAAAACCAAAACAAAATCCACCAAAACCGATCATCACTGGTCAATCAAACCTCAGAAAAAAAACCCTAACACCTGAGAAGGGGTTGACATAAACGACATCCATACCTTCATCATGGCCGAAGGAGCAGCACACAACCCTCAAAGGTTGACCACCCAGCTCCTAACAGGAGCGAACTACCTCTCATGGGCACGCTCAGTAACCCTTTCCCTCAGTGGCAAGGGGAAGCTGGGTCACATCACCGGTAAAACGCCAAAACCGACCACCAACAGTACACAACAAGAGGAGTGGCAGACCGCCGACCACCTCGTAATGATGTGGATACTAAGCTCCATGCAACCAAATATCGGCGAACTTTTCATCTACTCAGACTCCGCCAAAGAACTGTGGGATGCCGCCCACGAGATGTACGGCCAACAAAAAAACTTCGCACATACATTCAGAATCAAGCAAGAAATTGCACAAACCAAACAATGGCAAAAATCCGTCACCGACTATCTAGGAGCACTCAAGAGCCGATGGGACGAGCTGGGTGTTTACGAACCACCTAGCATCGACCCGAAGGTTCTCCAAGAGCGGCTCGACCAGAACAGGATCTACCAGTTCCTGGTAGGGCTCGATTCAAGTTTCGAAGCACTCAAATCACAAATATTGCTATCATCAGAGCTTCCGCCCTTCAACACAGTAGTTACCATGACCCAACGAGAAGAAACAAGACGACAAGCCATGACACAACCCACCGAAAAAGAAAACCAAGCATTCGCGGTATCTCGCAACCAAAACCAAAGTGCAAAAGGCAAAAATCAGTTCGGTAAAAGAAAAGACGAACACTGCGACAACTGTAAAAAGCAGGGGCACAACCGGGAAAGGTGTTGGTTCCTCTACCCTCATCTCAGACCGTCGAGAGATGGGGTGGGAGATCGGAGAGGAGAGGGAGGCGGAAACATGAGCGGGAGCGGTAGAGGCCCTAACCATACCTCCGGAAACCCAAACCCTAGCGGCGGAGGCGATTGGAACAAATGGGGACAAGTCGGATCTGGGATTTCTTCTCGGGGTTTTATATCCGAGACTTGCGCGGATCAACCCGGATCCGAATCCGATCTCCACAGACGAGTGCATCCGATAAACCCAGACCACCAACGTTTTTCTCAGCCCACGGTCCAGCAACAAATGGGTCAGGTACTAGCCCAGTTGAATAGCCTTCTCCAGAGTCAAAATCAGGGTCAACACTCAGGTAATCTCTCAGGTATTGACTCTCCTAATGATCCTTTTAATTCCAGAGCTAATCATGTTAATTCTAGTAATACATGGATTATAGATACGGGTGCCACAGACCATATGACAGGAAATAAAAATTTATTAAATAATATTCATTTTGACCCCAAAATAAATAATCGAGTTACTGTTGCTAATGGAAACCAAGTCGAAATTGATGGAGTAGGAGAATCAATTTTTTTGAATAATATACCTGAAGAAGTACTCTTTATTCCATCATTCACATCTAACCTATTATCTGTTGCAAGGGTCACTAGAAAATTGAACTGTAATGTTATTTTCTCACCCTTTGACGTACTGTTTCAGGACCGTCTATCAGGGAGGACGATTGGTAGGGGCACTCTCATAAATGGCCTTTACGTATTTGATAGTTCCGAAAATTTCTTACAGGCTAATAATGTGTCCTATCAGTCTCCTGAACTGTGGCACAAGCGCATGGGTCACCCATCATATGCCGTTTTAAAACATTTATTTCCCAATTTGCGTATTCAAGTTGATTTTGTAGGATCGTGTGGGTCTATGGGTCCACTAATCACTATTAAGCCCTACTTAACTACTTGGTTGATCGATCAAAGAAATGCAGCGGAAATTAAAAACAAATCAAACACAAGTAGGAAATAATGCAAACCACAAAGAGAAGACGCGTCGGTTTTACAGAGGTTCGGCCGCGCCTACGTCCTCTCTTGCAAGCCCCTCTCGAATCCCCGTTCGAGCTCCTCTTGCGTCTTCACTATGCCTCCCCGTTCCGGGCCGGGAGCAACGCCTTTTACAAGTCTTCAAGCTCGCGAACAACCCTCGCCGAGCTTGGCACCACCTCTCACAACCCGAGAGGAACACTTCGGGCTTTCACCGAAATCCTTGCTTCTTGTCTTGGGCTTTCACCAAGACCCTTGCTCTCTTTACAACAAATGTAACCTTGAGTGGGATTCACTCTTCTAGTATTGAGCACAACAATTGCTAGATGATTGTATGATGGAGGATGTGGAAATTAGGCTTTGGAATCACTAATTGGGAGCTTTGAGGTTGTGGAAAATCTCACTATAAGTTTGACACTTTGGAGTTGTGAAATCTTGTGGAAAACTAAGTGTGAACCTCTATTTATAAGCTCCTAAAGATTTCTAGCCGTTTGGACAAGATTTGATTGGGTTTTGTGCAAGATACACAAAACAGAAAATCGGGTTCAGAAATCTGTCCAGAAACGGTCGACCGAAAGGTGTATCGGTCGACCGAACCCTTGAGTCTGTTGATGGATCGGTTGACCGAACATAGGTATTGGTCGACCGAATCACTTAAGTTCTATAGGTCAACGGTCGACCGAACAGGTACCGGTCGACCGAACTACTGGGTTCGGTAGAGAGAAATCTTGATCGGTTGGACAAACTTGTGTCGACCGATAGCAGGGGGTTTTTCACGAATTGAACGGTCGACCGAAAGGTGTGTTTTGTTCGACCGGTTCTAATGTATATGGAGGTGTATATTGAGAATAATGTGTATACGACCGTTGTATAATACGACAAATAAAACGGTAATATTTTTACCAGAAATGGCAAACGAAACGGTCGACCGAAGGTCTACCGGTCGACCGAACAGGTCTGGGTAATCGGTTGAGTAGATGTGTGATCGGTTGAACGGATTGGTCTGGTATAACAAAAATTGTGTATAACCGGTCGACCGAAAGGTGAACGGTCGACCGAACTCAGGTAGACTGGCGACCAATGTTTTAAGTGTTTAGGTGATCTAATGGAGTCCAAATTATATGATATTTTGTGTGTGACTCCTACAAGGAACCTAGTGTGTGAATGCATGTATATTAGCTTATGTTATGCTCAATTCACATAAGTTCTTAATACTCAAAGAAAGGTAAAATTACATGTCTTCAATCCTAGCTTGATTACATGTCTTGACTTGATTTTTCTTCTTTCTTGAGTCTTGATCACCTGTAGATGTTAGCACAATACAACATGTATACTATTATACTACATGTGCTAATCTACATGTCCTAATTAAGATTAGGTTTAATTACATCATCAAAATACGGATTAAGGCCAAAAAGCCAACAATCTCCCCCTTTTTGATGATGGCAACCTATATCTTAAACCAACCTAATACTTGAAACATGTATAAGTTAACTATGCATATACAAGCTCCCCCTATGGATGTGCATAGTTTTTCTTGATAATTTCATGTATATTTCAAGTATCCCTAATCTATTACTTCTCCCCCTTTGACATCCATCAAAAACAACAATTAATTATGACTTTAAGCATAGAGTTTGGATGTCTTGTAATGAAGTAGCTCCCCCTAAATTTAGCACTTCATTACTCTTAATAAAAGATATGACAATTAAGCTCCCCCTATCAATAAGGCTAGATGGAAACTATGAGTATGATTAAAGTTAAGTTCAATTAAGTTTCTATTTAAGCCTTATTCTAACATCCATTTAAAATTTGACATTTAAAATCAATGGATGTGGTAAAAGATTTGCAATGAATAGGGTAAATGATTTTCAATGAATTGAAGTTTATGATTTGCAATGAATTAAACTATATGATATGTCAATTAAGCATATGAAGCTAGATTAGAGCCAATTTAACATGAATTGAATAGATAAGAATTTATACCAATGTTGAATTCGAATTTAGCTCCAATCTCATTTGGTGATGCAACCGGATTTGAATTTGACTCTTGAGCTCACCCGGTCACCACCAATCTCCTCCTCAAGTACCTACAAGTGTAGATTTTGGTACCCATTTTTGCTTGGGTCCATTAAGTTTAGCTTTTGGTACCCAAATCCAAGTTGATTTTGGTACCTCTACACTTACTTTCCTTTTCATGGCAAAATTATGTTTAACATTAATTTGAATAGGAAAGTTTTTAACATAAAAATTGTTTTTATTGCCATGTGTGAACTTATGCAATTTATTTGACAAATTTTCATTTAAGACATTAAGTTCACTGTTTTTAGTTGCTAGAGATTCATTTAAGCAATTTAGATTTTTAATCATAGAATTATGCTTTTCATTCATGTTAAGCATGTGAATCTCTAAATTTGCAACTTTTTTATTCATGCAATTCAAGTCATGTAGTAATTGCTTGCTTTCAAGATGAGATTTATCAAGTTTAATAAGCAAGTCATTTGTATCGATTTCTAGCATATGACTATCAATTGCATTTGATGAGGTAGTTTTACCATTTAAATTTTTATTCCTCAAGCATGCATTTTCAGAAGTTAGAACTTCAATTTTAGCAAGCAAATCAACTTTATCATCTAACATAGATGCATTTTGACATTTAAGCTCATCTATTTGCTTGTTTGCTAATTTATTTGATTCATGAAGCTCTTTACATTTTTCTACCATTTTCAGAAATGCATTTTGTAGTTTATGTGAATGCGATGATTTTCCACTTGAACTACAACTTGAAGAGTGACTAGAAGATACCTCATCTTCACTTTCTCCATCGGATGAGCTTGATGTTGAACAAGATGTTGAATTGATTTCTTCACATCTAACTTGAGCTACATCCATTGGAGTGGCTTCTCCCTTTTTCCCGGTTGGTGAATCTCCTTCACCAAAATTCTTTTCTAATGTTTGCCATATATGATGAGCACTATCACATGAGCAAACAAGATTAAAATGTTCATCTCCTAATGCACAAAATAAGACATTCATAGCTTTTGCATTTAGGGATGCATTTTTCTCATCTTCTAAACTCCATTTACTAATATGATATCTAGGTGATTCATATGGAGTTTGAATCATAAACCATAAGTTAGCATTCATGGATTTAATAAATGAAGACATTTTAAATTTCCATGAGCTAAAGTTATTTCCATCAAAATATGGTGGTTTACATGATTCATTTGGTGTGGATGCATTAAGAGCCATGTTAATTTATCGATTAAGAACAAAATTAACGAACGAGGCTCTGATACCAAATGTAGGATCGTGTGGGTCTATGGGTCCACTAATCACTATTAAGCCCTACTTAACTACTTGGTTGATCGATCAAAGAAATGCAGCGGAAATTAAAAACAAATCAAACACAAGTAGGAAATAATGCAAACCACAAAGAGAAGACGCGTCGGTTTTACAGAGGTTCGGCCGCGCCTACGTCCTCTCTTGCAAGCCCCTCTCGAATCCCCGTTCGAGCTCCTCTTGCGTCTTCACTATGCCTCCCCGTTCCGGGCCGGGAGCAACGCCTTTTACAAGTCTTCAAGCTCGCGAACAACCCTCGCCGAGCTTGGCACCACCTCTCACAACCCGAGAGGAACACTTCGGGCTTTCACCGAAATCCTTGCTTCTTGTCTTGGGCTTTCACCAAGACCCTTGCTCTCTTTACAACAAATGTAACCTTGAGTGGGATTCACTCTTCTAGTATTGAGCACAACAATTGCTAGATGATTGTATGATGGAGGATGTGGAAATTAGGCTTTGGAATCACTAATTGGGAGCTTTGAGGTTGTGGAAAATCTCACTATAAGTTTGACACTTTGGAGTTGTGAAATCTTGTGGAAAACTAAGTGTGAACCTCTATTTATAAGCTCCTAAAGATTTCTAGCCGTTTGGACAAGATTTGATTGGGTTTTGTGCAAGATACACAAAACAGAAAATCGGGTTCAGAAATCTGTCCAGAAACGGTCGACCGAAAGGTGTATCGGTCGACCGAACCCTTGAGTCTGTTGATGGATCGGTTGACCGAACATAGGTATTGGTCGACCGAATCACTTAAGTTCTATAGGTCAACGGTCGACCGAACAGGTACCGGTCGACCGAACTACTGGGTTCGGTAGAGAGAAATCTTGATCGGTTGGACAAACTTGTGTCGACCGATAGCAGGGGGTTTTTCACGAATTGAACGGTCGACCGAAAGGTGTGTTTTGTTCGACCGGTTCTAATGTATATGGAGGTGTATATTGAGAATAATGTGTATACGACCGTTGTATAATACGACAAATAAAACGGTAATATTTTTACCAGAAATGGCAAACGAAACGGTCGACCGAAGGTCTACCGGTCGACCGAACAGGTCTGGGTAATCGGTTGAGTAGATGTGTGATCGGTTGAACGGATTGGTCTGGTATAACAAAAATTGTGTATAACCGGTCGACCGAAAGGTGAACGGTCGACCGAACTCAGGTAGACTGGCGACCAATGTTTTAAGTGTTTAGGTGATCTAATGGAGTCCAAATTATATGATATTTTGTGTGTGACTCCTACAAGGAACCTAGTGTGTGAATGCATGTATATTAGCTTATGTTATGCTCAATTCACATAAGTTCTTAATACTCAAAGAAAGGTAAAATTACATGTCTTCAATCCTAGCTTGATTACATGTCTTGACTTGATTTTTCTTCTTTCTTGAGTCTTGATCACCTGTAGATGTTAGCACAATACAACATGTATACTATTATACTACATGTGCTAATCTACATGTCCTAATTAAGATTAGGTTTAATTACATCATCAAAATACGGATTAAGGCCAAAAAGCCAACAATCTCCCCCTTTTTGATGATGGCAACCTATATCTTAAACCAACCTAATACTTGAAACATGTATAAGTTAACTATGCATATACAAGCTCCCCCTATGGATGTGCATAGTTTTTCTTGATAATTTCATGTATATTTCAAGTATCCCTAATCTATTACTTCTCCCCCTTTGACATCCATCAAAAACAACAATTAATTATGACTTTAAGCATAGAGTTTGGATGTCTTGTAATGAAGTAGCTCCCCCTAAATTTAGCACTTCATTACTCTTAATAAAAGATATGACAATTAAGCTCCCCCTATCAATAAGGCTAGATGGAAACTATGAGTATGATTAAAGTTAAGTTCAATTAAGTTTCTATTTAAGCCTTATTCTAACATCCATTTAAAATTTGACATTTAAAATCAATGGATGTGGTAAAAGATTTGCAATGAATAGGGTAAATGATTTTCAATGAATTGAAGTTTATGATTTGCAATGAATTAAACTATATGATATGTCAATTAAGCATATGAAGCTAGATTAGAGCCAATTTAACATGAATTGAATAGATAAGAATTTATACCAATGTTGAATTCGAATTTAGCTCCAATCTCATTTGGTGATGCAACCGGATTTGAATTTGACTCTTGAGCTCACCCGGTCACCACCAATCTCCTCCTCAAGTACCTACAAGTGTAGATTTTGGTACCCATTTTTGCTTGGGTCCATTAAGTTTAGCTTTTGGTACCCAAATCCAAGTTGATTTTGGTACCTCTACACTTACTTTCCTTTTCATGGCAAAATTATGTTTAACATTAATTTGAATAGGAAAGTTTTTAACATAAAAATTGTTTTTATTGCCATGTGTGAACTTATGCAATTTATTTGACAAATTTTCATTTAAGACATTAAGTTCACTGTTTTTAGTTGCTAGAGATTCATTTAAGCAATTTAGATTTTTAATCATAGAATTATGCTTTTCATTCATGTTAAGCATGTGAATCTCTAAATTTGCAACTTTTTTATTCATGCAATTCAAGTCATGTAGTAATTGCTTGCTTTCAAGATGAGATTTATCAAGTTTAATAAGCAAGTCATTTGTATCGATTTCTAGCATATGACTATCAATTGCATTTGATGAGGTAGTTTTACCATTTAAATTTTTATTCCTCAAGCATGCATTTTCAGAAGTTAGAACTTCAATTTTAGCAAGCAAATCAACTTTATCATCTAACATAGATGCATTTTGACATTTAAGCTCATCTATTTGCTTGTTTGCTAATTTATTTGATTCATGAAGCTCTTTACATTTTTCTACCATTTTCAGAAATGCATTTTGTAGTTTATGTGAATGCGATGATTTTCCACTTGAACTACAACTTGAAGAGTGACTAGAAGATACCTCATCTTCACTTTCTCCATCGGATGAGCTTGATGTTGAACAAGATGTTGAATTGATTTCTTCACATCTAACTTGAGCTACATCCATTGGAGTGGCTTCTCCCTTTTTCCCGGTTGGTGAATCTCCTTCACCAAAATTCTTTTCTAATGTTTGCCATATATGATGAGCACTATCACATGAGCAAACAAGATTAAAATGTTCATCTCCTAATGCACAAAATAAGACATTCATAGCTTTTGCATTTAGGGATGCATTTTTCTCATCTTCTAAACTCCATTTACTAATATGATATCTAGGTGATTCATATGGAGTTTGAATCATAAACCATAAGTTAGCATTCATGGATTTAATAAATGAAGACATTTTAAATTTCCATGAGCTAAAGTTATTTCCATCAAAATATGGTGGTTTACATGATTCATTTGGTGTGGATGCATTAAGAGCCATGTTAATTTATCGATTAAGAACAAAATTAACGAACGAGGCTCTGATACCAAATGTAGGATCGTGTGGGTCTATGGGTCCACTAATCACTATTAAGCCCTACTTAACTACTTGGTTGATCGATCAAAGAAATGCAGCGGAAATTAAAAACAAATCAAACACAAGTAGGAAATAATGCAAACCACAAAGAGAAGACGCGTCGGTTTTACAGAGGTTCGGCCGCGCCTACGTCCTCTCTTGCAAGCCCCTCTCGAATCCCCGTTCGAGCTCCTCTTGCGTCTTCACTATGCCTCCCCGTTCCGGGCCGGGAGCAACGCCTTTTACAAGTCTTCAAGCTCGCGAACAACCCTCGCCGAGCTTGGCACCACCTCTCACAACCCGAGAGGAACACTTCGGGCTTTCACCGAAATCCTTGCTTCTTGTCTTGGGCTTTCACCAAGACCCTTGCTCTCTTTACAACAAATGTAACCTTGAGTGGGATTCACTCTTCTAGTATTGAGCACAACAATTGCTAGATGATTGTATGATGGAGGATGTGGAAATTAGGCTTTGGAATCACTAATTGGGAGCTTTGAGGTTGTGGAAAATCTCACTATAAGTTTGACACTTTGGAGTTGTGAAATCTTGTGGAAAACTAAGTGTGAACCTCTATTTATAAGCTCCTAAAGATTTCTAGCCGTTTGGACAAGATTTGATTGGGTTTTGTGCAAGATACACAAAACAGAAAATCGGGTTCAGAAATCTGTCCAGAAACGGTCGACCGAAAGGTGTATCGGTCGACCGAACCCTTGAGTCTGTTGATGGATCGGTTGACCGAACATAGGTATTGGTCGACCGAATCACTTAAGTTCTATAGGTCAACGGTCGACCGAACAGGTACCGGTCGACCGAACTACTGGGTTCGGTAGAGAGAAATCTTGATCGGTTGGACAAACTTGTGTCGACCGATAGCAGGGGGTTTTTCACGAATTGAACGGTCGACCGAAAGGTGTGTTTTGTTCGACCGGTTCTAATGTATATGGAGGTGTATATTGAGAATAATGTGTATACGACCGTTGTATAATACGACAAATAAAACGGTAATATTTTTACCAGAAATGGCAAACGAAACGGTCGACCGAAGGTCTACCGGTCGACCGAACAGGTCTGGGTAATCGGTTGAGTAGATGTGTGATCGGTTGAACGGATTGGTCTGGTATAACAAAAATTGTGTATAACCGGTCGACCGAAAGGTGAACGGTCGACCGAACTCAGGTAGACTGGCGACCAATGTTTTAAGTGTTTAGGTGATCTAATGGAGTCCAAATTATATGATATTTTGTGTGTGACTCCTACAAGGAACCTAGTGTGTGAATGCATGTATATTAGCTTATGTTATGCTCAATTCACATAAGTTCTTAATACTCAAAGAAAGGTAAAATTACATGTCTTCAATCCTAGCTTGATTACATGTCTTGACTTGATTTTTCTTCTTTCTTGAGTCTTGATCACCTGTAGATGTTAGCACAATACAACATGTATACTATTATACTACATGTGCTAATCTACATGTCCTAATTAAGATTAGGTTTAATTACATCATCAAAATACGGATTAAGGCCAAAAAGCCAACAATCTCCCCCTTTTTGATGATGGCAACCTATATCTTAAACCAACCTAATACTTGAAACATGTATAAGTTAACTATGCATATACAAGCTCCCCCTATGGATGTGCATAGTTTTTCTTGATAATTTCATGTATATTTCAAGTATCCCTAATCTATTACTTCTCCCCCTTTGACATCCATCAAAAACAACAATTAATTATGACTTTAAGCATAGAGTTTGGATGTCTTGTAATGAAGTAGCTCCCCCTAAATTTAGCACTTCATTACTCTTAATAAAAGATATGACAATTAAGCTCCCCCTATCAATAAGGCTAGATGGAAACTATGAGTATGATTAAAGTTAAGTTCAATTAAGTTTCTATTTAAGCCTTATTCTAACATCCATTTAAAATTTGACATTTAAAATCAATGGATGTGGTAAAAGATTTGCAATGAATAGGGTAAATGATTTTCAATGAATTGAAGTTTATGATTTGCAATGAATTAAACTATATGATATGTCAATTAAGCATATGAAGCTAGATTAGAGCCAATTTAACATGAATTGAATAGATAAGAATTTATACCAATGTTGAATTCGAATTTAGCTCCAATCTCATTTGGTGATGCAACCGGATTTGAATTTGACTCTTGAGCTCACCCGGTCACCACCAATCTCCTCCTCAAGTACCTACAAGTGTAGATTTTGGTACCCATTTTTGCTTGGGTCCATTAAGTTTAGCTTTTGGTACCCAAATCCAAGTTGATTTTGGTACCTCTACACTTACTTTCCTTTTCATGGCAAAATTATGTTTAACATTAATTTGAATAGGAAAGTTTTTAACATAAAAATTGTTTTTATTGCCATGTGTGAACTTATGCAATTTATTTGACAAATTTTCATTTAAGACATTAAGTTCACTGTTTTTAGTTGCTAGAGATTCATTTAAGCAATTTAGATTTTTAATCATAGAATTATGCTTTTCATTCATGTTAAGCATGTGAATCTCTAAATTTGCAACTTTTTTATTCATGCAATTCAAGTCATGTAGTAATTGCTTGCTTTCAAGATGAGATTTATCAAGTTTAATAAGCAAGTCATTTGTATCGATTTCTAGCATATGACTATCAATTGCATTTGATGAGGTAGTTTTACCATTTAAATTTTTATTCCTCAAGCATGCATTTTCAGAAGTTAGAACTTCAATTTTAGCAAGCAAATCAACTTTATCATCTAACATAGATGCATTTTGACATTTAAGCTCATCTATTTGCTTGTTTGCTAATTTATTTGATTCATGAAGCTCTTTACATTTTTCTACCATTTTCAGAAATGCATTTTGTAGTTTATGTGAATGCGATGATTTTCCACTTGAACTACAACTTGAAGAGTGACTAGAAGATACCTCATCTTCACTTTCTCCATCGGATGAGCTTGATGTTGAACAAGATGTTGAATTGATTTCTTCACATCTAACTTGAGCTACATCCATTGGAGTGGCTTCTCCCTTTTTCCCGGTTGGTGAATCTCCTTCACCAAAATTCTTTTCTAATGTTTGCCATATATGATGAGCACTATCACATGAGCAAACAAGATTAAAATGTTCATCTCCTAATGCACAAAATAAGACATTCATAGCTTTTGCATTTAGGGATGCATTTTTCTCATCTTCTAAACTCCATTTACTAATATGATATCTAGGTGATTCATATGGAGTTTGAATCATAAACCATAAGTTAGCATTCATGGATTTAATAAATGAAGACATTTTAAATTTCCATGAGCTAAAGTTATTTCCATCAAAATATGGTGGTTTACATGATTCATTTGGTGTGGATGCATTAAGAGCCATGTTAATTTATCGATTAAGAACAAAATTAACGAACGAGGCTCTGATACCAAATGTAGGATCGTGTGGGTCTATGGGTCCACTAATCACTATTAAGCCCTACTTAACTACTTGGTTGATCGATCAAAGAAATGCAGCGGAAATTAAAAACAAATCAAACACAAGTAGGAAATAATGCAAACCACAAAGAGAAGACGCGTCGGTTTTACAGAGGTTCGGCCGCGCCTACGTCCTCTCTTGCAAGCCCCTCTCGAATCCCCGTTCGAGCTCCTCTTGCGTCTTCACTATGCCTCCCCGTTCCGGGCCGGGAGCAACGCCTTTTACAAGTCTTCAAGCTCGCGAACAACCCTCGCCGAGCTTGGCACCACCTCTCACAACCCGAGAGGAACACTTCGGGCTTTCACCGAAATCCTTGCTTCTTGTCTTGGGCTTTCACCAAGACCCTTGCTCTCTTTACAACAAATGTAACCTTGAGTGGGATTCACTCTTCTAGTATTGAGCACAACAATTGCTAGATGATTGTATGATGGAGGATGTGGAAATTAGGCTTTGGAATCACTAATTGGGAGCTTTGAGGTTGTGGAAAATCTCACTATAAGTTTGACACTTTGGAGTTGTGAAATCTTGTGGAAAACTAAGTGTGAACCTCTATTTATAAGCTCCTAAAGATTTCTAGCCGTTTGGACAAGATTTGATTGGGTTTTGTGCAAGATACACAAAACAGAAAATCGGGTTCAGAAATCTGTCCAGAAACGGTCGACCGAAAGGTGTATCGGTCGACCGAACCCTTGAGTCTGTTGATGGATCGGTTGACCGAACATAGGTATTGGTCGACCGAATCACTTAAGTTCTATAGGTCAACGGTCGACCGAACAGGTACCGGTCGACCGAACTACTGGGTTCGGTAGAGAGAAATCTTGATCGGTTGGACAAACTTGTGTCGACCGATAGCAGGGGGTTTTTCACGAATTGAACGGTCGACCGAAAGGTGTGTTTTGTTCGACCGGTTCTAATGTATATGGAGGTGTATATTGAGAATAATGTGTATACGACCGTTGTATAATACGACAAATAAAACGGTAATATTTTTACCAGAAATGGCAAACGAAACGGTCGACCGAAGGTCTACCGGTCGACCGAACAGGTCTGGGTAATCGGTTGAGTAGATGTGTGATCGGTTGAACGGATTGGTCTGGTATAACAAAAATTGTGTATAACCGGTCGACCGAAAGGTGAACGGTCGACCGAACTCAGGTAGACTGGCGACCAATGTTTTAAGTGTTTAGGTGATCTAATGGAGTCCAAATTATATGATATTTTGTGTGTGACTCCTACAAGGAACCTAGTGTGTGAATGCATGTATATTAGCTTATGTTATGCTCAATTCACATAAGTTCTTAATACTCAAAGAAAGGTAAAATTACATGTCTTCAATCCTAGCTTGATTACATGTCTTGACTTGATTTTTCTTCTTTCTTGAGTCTTGATCACCTGTAGATGTTAGCACAATACAACATGTATACTATTATACTACATGTGCTAATCTACATGTCCTAATTAAGATTAGGTTTAATTACATCATCAAAATACGGATTAAGGCCAAAAAGCCAACAGATTTATGTTGTGATATTTGTCGTTTGGCAAAACAAAGCAGACTGCCTTTTTATTCTTCCACAATTAAAACAGGGAAGCCCTTGGAATTAAGCCACTCAGATATCTGGGGACCTGTCCCGGTAGAATCATATAACGGTTTTAAATACTTTATCACTTTTATCGATGATTTTTCCCGCACAACGTGGTTGTATTTACTTAAATCAAAGTCTGATGCTTTCTCCGTTTTCTGTGAATTTGTCACCTTGGTAGAAAATATGTATGACTCTAGAATTAAAATCCTTAGGTCTGACAATGGCTCAGAATATACTAGCAATGTTTTTCAACATTTTTTGAAAACTAAAGGTATTTTTCACCAAACTACTTGCATCAACACCCCTGAACAGAATGGTGTTTCTGAACGGAAAAATCGTCACCTTCTTAATGTCACTAGGTCTTTGTTATTTCAAAACCATATTCCTAAAATTTTCTGGTCTGAAGCCATATTAACTGCTGTTTATCTTATTAATCGTCTTCCTAGTCCTCTTATTCAGCATAAACAACCCCTTGAGATATTAAATGGTAGACGTATGAGCATCAATCACCTTAGAATTTTTGGATGTGTTTGTTATGTTCATAAAAAAAGGGTCGACAAATTCGACCCTAACTCTGTCAGAACTGTTTTCCTTGGATACTCATACCAAAAAAAGGGGTACAAATGTTATGACCCTCAAGAATGTAAACTATATGTCTCTAGGGATGTCTCCTTCCTTGAAAACGAATCTTATTTTAGGACTACAGATAACCTCTCTGCAGGTCAAGATGAGACATCTCCTTCCCTCCCGACTATGGATTTATTTGAAGAAATACCTTCAGGTCTTGAGGAAACAGTCATCCCTCAAGAAGGGGGAGACGACAATATCACAGGTAATACAGGTAATGAGAATATTGTGCATAATGAAGATCAAGGTAATACAGGAATAACCCCTACAAGAAGGTCCTCACGACCAACTCGTGCTTCGTGTCTCCTACGAGACTTTGTTACTTACAATGTTACTTATCCTATTCAAAATTACGTTTCTTACAAAGCCGTCACTCCTAATCATCACGAGTTTCTAACTACAATGGACTCTCACCAAGAACCAACTTCGTATCACGAAGCTCTAAGAAATCCAAAATGGGTTAAGGCCATGGAAGATGAATTAGAAGCTTTAGAAAGGAATCATACATGGTCCATGGTCCCCCTTAAAATGGGAACCAAACCTGTAGGATCCAAATGGGTATATAAAATAAAATACAATAATAACGGGACGATTGATAGATATAAAGCTAGGTTAGTCGCTAAAGGGTACACTCAAACTTACGGCATTGACTATCAGGAGACATTTGCTCCTGTTGCAAAGATGAATACTGTTAGGGTCCTTTTATCTATTGCTATTAACCATGGTTGGAACCTTTTTCAAATGGATGTCCGAAATGCCTTCCTTCAGGGGACCCTTGAAGAGGAAGTCTTCATGACCCCACCTCCAGGCTATGCTTGTTCCCAGAATCAGGTTTGCAAACTTCACAAATCTATCTACGGTTTGAAGCAATCCCCTAGAGCATGGTATGCAAAACTCAGCCACTCTCTTCTCCACTTTGGTTTTTCGAAAAGTTCTGTTGATGCATCCATGTTTATTAAGCATTACGATACCAACACCATCATTGTTCTTGTATATGTAGATGATATCATAATAACTGGGAATAGTGATAATGAAATCAACCTAGTAAAAACTTACCTAAAAACCAAATTTGACATTAAAGACCTAGGGTTCCTGAAATACTTTTTAGGCATTGAAATTGCACACTCCAAAAAGGGTATGTTTTTATCCCAAAGAAAATATGTCCTTGACCTACTCCAAGAGACAGGGAAATTAGGTTCCAAACCTGCAAATACTCCTATTGAGACAAACCGAAAGGTAAGTCCCACTGATGGAGAACCTCTAAAAGACATAGGACAATTTCAAAGGTTAGTAGGGAAACTTATTTACCTCACTGTCACCAGACCCGACATTACTTATGCTGTTAGTACAATAAGTCAATTTATGCATGCTCCCCACACTCATCATCTTGACATTGTAGATAGAATTCTCAGATACCTGAAAAGAACACCTGGTCAAGGAATATGGATGAAAAATAATAATTCTAACTCAATAATTGGCTACTCTGATGCAGATTGGGCTGGCAGCCACGACCACAAATCCACTACAGGTTTTTGCACATTCGTTGGTGGAAACCTAGTCACTTGGAGGAGCAAGAAACAGAATGTGGTGGCAAGATCAAGTGCAGAAGCAGAATATAGAGCCATGGCATCTACTACAAGCGAGCTCACTTGGCTTAAACAACTTCTAAAGGAAATGCATATCCCATGCCAAGGACCAATGCAAATGTTCTGTGATAATCACGCTGCTCGACATATAGCTTCCAACCCTGTGTTTCACGAACGAACAAAGCATATCGAAGTGGACTGTCATTTCATTAGAGAAAAGATCCAAGCAAAGGAAATCGAAGTTCCTTATGTTCAAAGCAAAAACCAACTCGCAGATATCTTCACCAAGTCATTAGATCAAAAACAATTCAATAACATCCTTGACAAGTTAGGATCCTTCAATCTCTTCCGGACACAACTTGAGGGGGAGTGTTGAAATATAAACGGCTCAGATACAAACGGTCATCACAGCCATATATGGACACACATCCTCAATCAAGCAAATCATTCATCCAGCAAATCTTCACCAAAGGCAACACAACATTCACTCATCAAATGACAACGGCTAGATCTTGTATTAGGAAATAAACCAAACTCATATATATACATGTATACGTATTATTTTAAAATCATATATACAAAAATCATACATACACAATTCTTCAATCAGGGACTCAGGGTACGTAGGCTCTGAGGAATTCTTTTTTTACTGTCGTAAAATGATGAAATGACTAAAAAAATGTTAAGATGGTTATGTTAGATAATGAATGTCAACGAGTAATTATCGTTAATTTAAATCCAAAAACAATAATTATAGGAAGTAATTGAGGTATAAAATGTTCACTGTGAAGTGTAAACACATGCTTTTAAGGTTGAGAAAAGGCTCAGATTTTTTAATGTGATTTTTTTGTCGATACACATCTTACTTTTGCAATATCTAGAACTATATATAGATGAAGGCATGAAGAAGTGGCTAAAGCCTAAAGGAAGAATGGATTGGGACATCGAGCTTCCGACCCATGCATGGCAGGTTCACATCACTGTAAGATTATTACACTTGCATTTGGTATGTACGTATATCGATCACGTTTGTTTAGTCGTCATGTGTAACTACCAACTGCAGACGGTACTACTGTAAAGACGTGAAGTGTGAGAGAGAGAGAAGGTATGGGGTGGATGTATGATGTGTGGAGTGGAGTGATGTGTGTATGGAGGGAGGTATGGTGAGGGTATGGGTTAGGTGTTAGGTTTTGTTTTAAAAACCAAAAACTCACCCTTTTGCACCTCTTGTTGCCATTCGTGTTTTCCACCCAAACCTCACCCTTCCCTTGCTTCCGGCGGACCAGGAGGAGAAGATCTCCGGCGGCGTGGTGGAGGCCAGCACGAGGAAGGAGCGTGAGGAGGTCTTCGGAGACGGCGGTGCACGAGCGAGGCTCCGGCGGGTCTTCATCGTCTTTAAAGGTATGCCAAGTCTTCATAGTAACTCCCCAAGAGATGTGGGAGTGTAGGGGGCGGCGTTGGTGCCGTTTTCCCTGGTGTAACCCACTGAACCAAGGTTGAAGACGACTGATTCGGTCGACCGTTGTGTGTCTCGGTCGACCGAACAGCGTCTAAATGATGCCTGTTCAGTGGCGATATTGTAGTGTTTCGGTCGACCGTGTGAGGTTCGGTCGACCGGTATTTTATAAAAATAACTTGCTGCCCGAAAACGGTCGAACGACGTCTGTGTGACGGTCGACCGTTTATGCCAAATTTTAGCGGGAATATTTTATAAAGGTTATATTAGTCCGGTCGACCGGTGGTTGTTCGGTCGACTGATCCCAGTAGATAGGGTAGACAGACCTTCGGCCGACCGAGTGTGTGTCTCGGTCGACCGAACTGCGCAAAGTCGGTCAAGAGCGTTGACCATCTAAACGGTCGACCGCTCTGGATCCGGTCGACCGACCGCGTGCAGTTTTCCTGTAGTGAAGTGCCTGTTGATCCGGTTGACCGAATGCAGTGGGCAGGATTCATGCAGTTTTCCTTATCGGTTGAACGGACCCTGGTTCGACCGACAGGATATATATGTATATAAAACGTATAGCGTAGACCTTCCAAACGGTCGACCGCTAGATTTGACCTTGTTCGACTGGTGGGTCGAATTATCTTTCCTTGGTGGATTTATCTACATACGTGACGTCGAGCAGAGGCGACTACCGGCTGCCGAGCCCACGGTCGATCACCGGACCTCGGAGCTACGGATTTCACCTACGACGAGAGCGTATTTCTGTTGGACCCCTCGTGGATGCCTGTGCGGCAGAGAGGGATGCCTTCCATGCCTGTGTGGGTGGTAGATGCCTCCTTCCCTGGTGGGGGAAGGGGTTGCACTTTCCGTGTGTCGAAGAGCGAGGTCACTTGTGCCTGTGCGGCCGAGAGACGCCTTCTTCCCTGGTGGGGGGAAGGGGATGCACTTTCCCTGTGGAGGAGAGCGGCGACCCCCTCGTGTGGGCCTGGATTGGCAGGGGGGATGCCTTCCATGCTCCTGTGTGCGGCTGGGAGATGAGAGCGGCGACCCCCCTCGTGTGGGCCTGGATTGGCAGGGTGGGGGATGTTTTCCATGCCCCTGTACGGCTGGGAGATGGACCGTGGCGGTTGGGGCATTCATTGGGCCTGAGGCGGATTGCATTGCATGAGCATTCTTGGCTTTTTCATCTGTATTTCTGTATATGTAGGAGATGTTGGCATACGGGGTTCCTTTCGGGAACTCAGGCAGATTTTATGTTTCATTTTCAGGGAGCAGGCGGTCTTAGGTTGGTGGTGACCGAGGGGAGTGCCTCCGGGATCGGGTCCTGTCTCTTTATCTTTTTGTAGAGGTAGTGATTACTGTAATTATGTTTAGACATGTAATCACTCTTTTGACACTCTGTATTATGACTTCCACGTGGAGATATTTTATATATATATTCTGTTGACTTTTCCAGTAACGTGCCCTGGTTGACCGTTGACGGTCGTATGTTTATGTTTTAAATTTGAAAATTTTCTTCCGCTGTTTCGGGACGTTACAACTACAGTCGGTTTTGCGATAATTTCTTAAATAATTGCCTAATAAGTAGTAGTTTTACCGTTATCCTGTAGATATCTCATGACTTATCCTTTGTATTAAACCATATCTAGAACTTCTGGATTTCGCACTGACTATCTTATTCTTCTCCTTTAGTTTCTATCAGATGGAGTTGGGGGCCGAAAAATCTATAGATTCTTTTTTTTCCTTCCAAAACGGAAAAAACTGTAGAAACTTTCTCGGAAAAGAATGTTTTGGCTGGACCATAATGCCTAATGGTGAATATATACTTTTAAAGTTGAAATCCTATGAAATTAATACTTGCCTACATTATCAAAATAATTAAAGATAAATGTACAATTGAAGGTTTTCTTGAAAATTATATGGATGTCTTACGGAATATTGAAAAGTGTTGGTGATATTGTATGATGAATTATCGCGTGATAACTTCAAACACTACTACAAAAAAGACCATAGACGTCGGATGTTAGGGTATATACACGTCAGATATTAACATCCTCCCATCCGACGTGTATGCGCACGACGTCTATTCTTAGACGTCGGACGTATAGACATCCGACGTCTATTGTCCAAGGAATAGACGTCGGATGTCTATGAATATCCGACGTCTATACATACAAGCATAGACGTCGTATATTCAAGACATCCGACGTCTATTCCTAAACATTGACAAAAAAAAGCATCCTGCACAAACACAAACATACAAGCATATATAGACAATCATTCATTACATATTAAATTGGGGTTATTATATTAAGGCATAAATTGTATACATAAATATACATGTGAACTTGTTACAAAGAAATATACAACACAATTAATTTACAAAAAAATGATAGTGACATGAGAAATTCAAGATAAACATAAGTCTTCAGTTGCCACGTCGAGAATTTCCTCAATGTATCTCATCACGTAGTGGGTGCTGAAAGGAAAGGAAAAAGAAAAAGTTGTTAGTTAGTGTATTAATTAGGATTTTAGCTAGGTAAGGAGGAGACACCTTGAGGAGTTTGTTGACAATTTTGCAGACCAAAGTCTTGGGGAAACCAAGCGGATGCATGGCGTCGACAACGACATTAATCCTCTTTAAATCTACTTGCAGACAGAGGAAGGTAGGTTTAAAGAGGATTGACACCGCCGTCGACAACGACATCAATCCTCTTTAAATCTACTTGCAGACAGAGGACTATAATTTTAACATGAAAAAATATGTTAAACAGAAAATATCATGAATGTAAGGTGTATCATCTACCATCTACTATTTTTTCATATACACTAACATCAACCAAAACTAAAGGGTCGATCGCAAGCCACTAATGGATCTAAAGTTAAAGTTTAAAATGAAATGCAAATCAAAATCTACACTAACAATCAACCAAAAAAATTAAGAGGTCGAGAGATTAGGGGTTGAGAGATTCAACCAATCTCCGGAGATGCGGAAGAGAACAAAATAGAGAAGATCGAAGATGGCTGTAGTGGCGGAGGAGATCGCGGGATGGATCGGAGAAATCAGACGGGATGAATCGAGGAATCAGATCGGAGGAATCACAGGCGGCTAGGGTTTCGTATTTTCTGTCTGGAAAGAGTTAAAGAAAACGCAACTGTCTGATTCCTTTTAAAGACCAATAGACGTCGGATATTGTATACCTCCGACGTCTATTCCCTGTCATGAACAAATAGACGTCGGCTTCTGTGAAGTCCGACGTCTATTCCCCGACGTCTATTTAGTATAGACGTCGGTGGCTAACAGCCGACGTCTATTCCCCGACGTCTATTGAGTATACACGTCGGAGGTATAGATGACCGACGTCTATTTGATCTTCTCTATATTAGATGTCGGCCTTTGTAACAACCGACGTCTATTAGGCGACGAGTATTCCCAATTCTGCAGTAGTGAAAGCACGTGGCGATTGTTCTTATTAGCATCTCATACTTTATAGAAAATTAACAGCTATATACAAGAAAACCTTAAAAACTCGATGATATGAATTATTTAAGTTTTTTTATCAGAAAACGAATCAGGAAGAAAATCCTAGTTGTAAAATTGTTGTTTAAATTTATATACATATATTCTATTGAGGTTACTCTAAGATGATCAACTAATACAAGCTAACAAGAGTGGATTGACTGATGTGGTAGCTTGCAAACTTCAGGTTCAATCACTTTCTTATGCATAAAATAAAAATACATTTATTATAATAGGATACCGTCTTTATTGTTATACAAAAAATGTTGCTTGAACGTGAGGGGTGCCTAAATGGTGTCTAGCAAGTAGCACATCTTGTCGTATTATCATGGAAATTAATTAGCTTGCTGAGAAAATAAAGTAAAAGAAGTATACATATATTTGGGTAGGGATCTATTAATTAGCTTTATAACATCGCAACACCCATTGGTTTCTTCGAATATTATATCATCCGGTATTCCTGTTCCAAGATTTGAACCCAAAAAAAAAACTGCTATTATGTCTAATTAAATTAGGATACCCAATTCAATGCCAATCTACGTTGATGAAAGGTACTTCAAATAAATCTTCTAAAGTTACTTAATTATCTTGTTGGCAAAGGTTAAATAAGAATTGTGCAAATGTGCGTGTTACAGAATACAGATATATACTCAACATTTTTTTATTTACTATGATACATTAATAACATAAGCATATCAAGTAATGACGAAGCAGTTGGTTCAAGGTCACAATCTGCTGCCACAATTGAAAGGGATGGCCTAAATTAAGGCCCTATGGCTGAGCCACATAAATCAAAATCACAGCACATGGATCACTTGGTTCTTTTTTAATTCATTGCAAAATCTAGCATAAAATTGTATGCTGTTAAATATAGTTGATTAATTACCATATTAAAGAAAATACCAAAATGCAAACTCCAATGACTAACCTAATTCCAAAGCACTACTTCTATTGAAGTTTTATTTGAATGCAATTTAAGAGTTGGAAGCTTTCATTAGAGGTGGACATATATAAAATAATCGATGTCTAACAAAGATTTCAGTTTTAATTGCGTCACTAGCAGCATCTTTGCTCTAGAAAGGTTCTTACGATCATTATGAATTTACTAATAGTACATAAACATTTCCAACCAGAAAGGAGGCATTTATTTGAGAATAGTGAAAAAATGACTGGAGATTTCCCCCCATACTATGTCGTCCTCTGGATTGTTTGTCTTGATAAGAAAGATCTACAGGATATTGATATTAATGCATCTTATCACTTTGGCATCTGAATGACTATAGTTGTAATATCCTGAATTTTTTAGTTGAGGTAATAATCAAATATCTTAATAGACTAATTAAGATTATTGGATGATTGTGTGGTTTTAGGAGAAGATGGAATTTTGAGAAGAATATAAAGAAGAAAAAGATGGAGATTTTGAGGCAAGTACTAATTCATTATTCTTCAGTTTCATGTCATGTCTGTCTCTCTTGATATTCGTAGTTGCATGCATGCTGAGTATTGATGTTAATTTTATGGATATGCATATGATTGCATGGTGGTGTTTCGGTCGACATGTCCTGTGGCTGTGTGTATATTTCTGACAGAGCAACTTAGGAAAGAGCTGCCTAGCGGACAACGTGGAGCCACCCGAGAGAGGAAAGGGCTGTCTGTCGTTAGTGTGGAGCTACCAGGTGTGCGTCTGACTGATTGATAGATTTCAGAAGCACAAGATGTGGTCGAATCCGAATGGGGGTTCCAGATTGTTATGCATGTATTTTATTTGTGATGCATGTCTCTTGATTGTGCTTATTGACTGAATGTCATATTCCGTATTATTTTCCACATGATTATGATTCTGATTGATTGACGGTTGGAACTTGCGGGCTGTCGAGCTCACAATTTGTTGATTATATTTTTCAGATTAATTATGGGCATATCAGATGGATTTAAATATCAGAGTGCGCAGCGGTCAGGATCGTGGATCGTATCTTAACGCACCGAGTTCGGACGGATGAGCAGTTGTCCGGGCTCGGAACGTTACAATAGTAATCTCACGTTCCTACGTCACCAACTCCATAATCTAGTCTCTAGTGTAATTTCATTACATATTATATATATGGAGCAATACTTATTCCAAGTTAATGTGGTTGATATGTGTGCACTTGGAGCTTATGTACCCTTATGTTCTTATCCATCTCCCCTTTGATAAATACAAGGTGCTATGCACATTAACGTTTTTGTGATATTATCCGTGTTTTTTTATCTACTCTACTAATCATTCTATTTTAAATCTCAACATCTAAAACATGTCAATGTGATTGTTGGAATTCGATCTTCTTTCTTGACTATCTCTAGACAAGAAAACTCTTAACTAAACTAGTCTTTGGTGGTATTATTAGTGACCGGGTCGACTAGCATGGTTTGGGATATTGTCAATTCACTTATGTTGGACCATCTGGAAAGCAAGTTATTTTCAAATCTTTGGGTATTTATTTGAATCATCTAGTCCGTGACCCGCCTTTTCTTTTTTTATGTAAGTAAAACATCAAGTTCATGGTGTGACACTCTAAATGCACGACAAATCAAACATCAACGAGGTCAATGACTTTTGAGATGTTTGATATGTCTAGTAGATGTTTAATTTCCTCCGAAGTATGGAGGAAAAGTAATTTCGTTAGCAAATTTGAAGCAATGCCCCACGAACTGCCAGTAAATATGCCGAAAGATATGATCAATTAAGAAGAGTAAATTTAGTGTTTCACCGCAGAAGAGAGATCAGAAGTTATACTGTGCTATCCTTTTAACTAACTAATAACTATTATACAGAAACCACGCATCACCTTATTTAGTAGCTAGGTTAGTTGGCATTCCATGGATAAATAGAAAATGAGGTGGCTAAAGTCAACCTCCTGACCTGATTTAAGTTAATCCTCACCTTCCCAAAAAAAAATCCTCTCTAATAAACAGAAACAGAAATCACATAAACAAGGGGTTTTATGGGTAAATAAACCACAAAACATATAAAACATATGACACTAGTAAGGATGTAAGAGCCCTGAGTTTTGCATAAAACCATTGGCATTTTGAATTAAATTAAACATTCAGGACCGACAAGAATGAAGGAGTTCAGATACATGTTTGATAACATCGATCTCCATGTGTACATTCATAAATGATTAAAAGGATACCATTCGTAATAGGATTATCAATGTCGGTAAGTTACGTGGGATTGGATATAACGGATTTTTGAAGAAGAAAAAAATTGTAGTGAGCTCCGGTGGATTTTATCTGGGAGGATTTTAAAATCTTCGAGTTTCTATCTTTCTTTTAATACAATCAATTTTCCGACGACTTGGTTTAAGTTCATATTATTTTTCAACGGATTTCGTGTCAAATCTTTTGTTTTCCTCTATATCAAAAAATGAGGTAATTGGTTTACAAATACAAAGAATATTAGGCTTTGAATTGATCTTTACATACGTCTTGAATCTGTCTTTAATGTGTTGAATGTGTCTTATGTTGGTAATTTGTCATTATAGAACTTTGTAACGACATCCATGCACGACCAAGCATGGACATGGCACAAAAGATGGACAACCACAGCAGACCAAGATAACGGTTGACCTATTAAAAAATTCAAAGTCAAAATCCATGGCAAGTGTCATATCCATAACCGCTCCAGGGTGTAGGGAAGGGAGAAGTCGAAGACAAATATAAGGAGCAACAAGAACGTACACATCCGCCTCATAAGTCAACGCCAGCTCAAAGGGAAAGAAGGTTGATGGGAAGCAATCTGGGAAAAAGAAGAGGAGAATTTTTTCTCCCTCTCCTTCTCTCCCACTAGCTTTTGCTTCCTTTCTCCTTCCCTTGTTCCTTAACTGTAGTTGTTGTCATCGCGGTCATCGTCATTATCAGCTTCAAAAATGTATGAAGACAATGGATGTCCCACAACCGCCGTGGCAATAGACCGGGACAAAAACAGCCGACTGGCAGTCAAGTGGGCGGTAAACAACCTTGCAAGCAATCCCACAATCATCCTCATCCACGTTCGGCCAGCCACACCCCGTAGGTACCTTCCCCTCTTTTGTCCACCACCACCACCACACATTCTTGAGATTGTTTCGATTGCGTGATCTATGTACATGTTTGGTTTATGTACCAATGCTAATACGATTGAGTAAATTGTTGTAGAAGGCTATGGATCAAGCGAAGGCAGCACCAGCTCTGCTCGTGAGCAGATGGATACAGAAGTTGCCGAGCTTTTCAAATCCTATCGTTTGTATTGTGTCCGGAAAGGGGTATGTATTATGCACATGGGATAGCTATGTTTCATGCAAGTATCTATGAAATTTGGTTGATCAATCATCCGTTTGAACCTAAGCTGATGAGTACAAGTCAGTGGAACTACAAAACTTCATAGTAGAATGTCTCACACATGTAGCTGAGGTTATTCTCTATGCATGGACAATGTGGGTAGGATTGAGCCTTACAAGTTAAGCGTGCTACTTTTGTGTAATATAAAGAAAAATATTCCAATGATCCAACAAAACCATTCATTTCATAGAATATGGATTTCTATGAATTAGCTTCAAATATCATATTGTTTCATTCTCCCCAGAGCTATGAATTAATGCAACAAATATCTTATTTCTTTTCATTCAGGAAATATTAAGGTTGTCCAACCTACATTATTTTTAGAAAAGCATATTATTTATTGAGATTTATGATGCTTGTTTTGGAAGAAAAATCTAGTGATATTGAAAAGGCAAAAATTACCTGGAATGCGCAGATGAAGGTGAAGGAGGTCCTCCTGGATGAAACCGACGTCGGAAAAGCTATTGTGGAATACATAAACAGCAACCACATAATGAACATGGTGGCTGGAGCATCAAACAGAAATGCACTAACAAGGTTTTTGCTACTTTCTTTGTGTCATCCGCTTTACGGTCATCATGTCCGAAAGTTAGATGCATAGTTTGGTTGTTGTCTACAGGAAATTCAGAAACCCAGATGTCCCAACATTGCTAACGAAAACAGCACCGGATTTCTGCACTGTGTACATAATCTGGAAGGGGAAAACAATGAACGTCAGACCTGCAAAAAATCAAACACCAAACATAATTCCTTCACCTCGACAAACAATGATTCCTGCTAGCCCACGACACTCAGCTCTCGCCACCATGGATTCAGATGGGTCTACACGGTACGTGTGAATAATGTAGAATAATGAAGAGGCACAACAACATTTGTGGTTGTGGTATCACAACAATAGATTGAAAAGGCTTTAGTTAGATTATCACGACTTCATGGAAATGTAGAAAGTTGCATAGATGAGCAAAGAAACCATACAAAGAACTAACAAGTCTTTTGCAATAATCTCGTGTTCTAGTAAATTTGTTATGGCTAACCAAAATTCTAACTTTGGAGCAGGCTACAGTTAACCAAATTTATGATTCCAAAAGGCATGTCAAAAAAACACATCTTCTTCTTAAAAATTTCAACTTAAATAAAGGAATACTCTAACCTATGATGTTCCCAAATTTTAACAAAGCAAACACGGCAACATCATCAAAACCAACACATAAGTTAGAAAAGTCTTAGTAGGAGCAGATTAACTACAAAAGAAAGTTTGGCTCTTCTCTTACCAGTAGATTCATACCATTCATTTGTTTGCAATGAAAAACATCAGGGGTGGAGCTCTAAGAAGTCCATGGAGAGCCACAATTCCTTCACCTTCTTCACAAGATAGGCGTGGGTTTGACAGGAATGCAGATTTTGGGAAAACACCAAATAGGTAAAGAGCTTTGTGTGTTAGCAAGCATGTTCCTACTAGTTTGGTATTGACAACCTTGACCCATCTACATGCATGAATAGGTATTCTGGTTTTCGTGATTCCTTTCAAGAGGACCTAGACTTTAACGATAGCAGCCCGAGCTACCAATCGGTCGATTTTGGTGACTCCCTTGAGTTATCATCCAACTCTTATGACAGCCCCACAAACACGTCTCCACAAGCCAATGTAAGTAAACTTTTAATTGATTTTAAATCCCACTCTTGGACTGACATAACATAAACAGAAAACAGAAAAGTTGATGTGGTTAAGCATTGATTTGGCATGCTGGTGTTGTAACAGAAAGACCTTGAAGCTGAGATGAAAAGGCTGAAGCTAGAACTCAGGCAAACCATGCTCATGTATAGCACAGCCTGCAGAGAAGCAATAACGGCCAAGCAGAAGGTAACCTCGTGTCTTCAAATATTTGGTATCATGCCAGCTAAAAATGTGAAGAGTGTGACGAAATAATGGAAGACTAATAACCGTCTTGTGTGGTTTACCTTGAAATCGATCTTTTCTCTCTTATATACAAGCGCATTTTTATAATAGACTTGGTTGAAAATTGAAGCTCAGGCTAAAGAACTCCACCAATGGAAGCTAGAAGATGCACGTCGACTGGAAGAGGCAAGGCAAGCGGAAGAAGCAGCCCTTGCAATAGCTGAGATGGAAAAATCAAGGTGTCGAGTTGCAATGGAGGCTGCTGAGACAGCAAAAAGAATTGCAGAGCTCGAAGCAAAGAAGAGGCTAAATGCTGAGTTGGCTGTACAACGTGAATCTGAAGAGAAGAAGAGAGCTCTAGATGCTTTGGCCCAAACAGATGTTCGCTATAGGAGGTATAGCATCGATGAGATTGAAGCTGCCACTGATAATTTTGCAACAGGACTGAAGATTGGAGAAGGCGGATACGGGCCTGTGTATCGGGCCACCCTCGATCACACACCAGTTGCTATTAAGGTTTTAAGACCAGATGCAGCTCAAGGACGGAAACAATTTCAACAAGAGGTCAAATATCTTTACCGAAAACAATAACTAAATGAATGATATTGTTACTAGATAAAAATTCTAAATACAAATACCTCATTGATGTTATGTTTCTTCAGCATTAATGAACCTTAATTCTCATACGAGTTTGCAGGTTGAGGTTCTCAGCAGTATACGACATCCTAACATGGTTTTGCTTCTTGGAGCTTGTCCAGATTATGGATGTTTGGTCTATGAGTACATGGAAAATGGTAGCCTAGACGATCGACTCTTCCAACGAGGTAACTCTCCTCCTATTCCATGGAGCATCCGATTCAAGATAGCTGCAGAGATAGCAACAGGGCTTCTTTTCCTCCACCAGACGAAGCCAGAGCCCTTGGTACACCGTGATCTCAAGCCCGGAAACATACTTCTTGATCGTAATTATGTGAGTAAGATAAGCGATGTGGGTTTGGCAAGGCTTGTTCCACCATCTGTCACTAATGCAGTAACACAGTATAGGATGACATCGACGGCTGGAACGTTCTGCTATATAGATCCTGAGTATCAACAAACTGGTATGCTGGGAATCAAGTCTGATATATATTCACTTGGAATATTGTTGCTTCAGATTATCACTGCAAGACCCCCGATGGGCCTTACTCATCACGTAGAAAGAGCTATTGCCCAGGGAAAATTTCAAGATATCTTGGATCCTACAGTCATGGATTGGCCGATTGAAGAGGCTTTATCATTTGCTAAGCTTGCGTTGAAGTGTGCCAAGCTAAGAAGGAAAGACAGACCAGACCTTGGGAAAGTGATTTTGCCAGAGCTCAATCGACTAAGAGACATCGGCGAATGGAGTACTAGCAGCAGCAGCAATAGTTCTGGTTCTACTCCGAATTCCTACACCAATACACCACCACGACCATGGTCTCATATTCAACAGGTTTGTCTACGGTGGAATCAAACACCGAAGTTATAAAACAAATACTAGCACCGTATCAAAATGAAGTAACATTTATGTAGGATTTAAATCTCACATGATGACATTAACAAGTGTTCTTTTGCTATGATTTTACAGGAATTTATGCGCAGCAATCCACACTCGGGATTTCCATGGTCGAAATCTGACATGTTGAAAACCAGCGGTAGCTCAGCTGCAATCTAGTTTAGTTGAAGGACAAAGGATGAAGTGATCAAGTTTGGTCTTCTCTAGAAGATTTTTCTGGCTTGTGATGCTCATAATGTACAAAATTACGAAAACACTTTGTTGTCGGACTTGTGGAGTCACAATTTCCATAGTTTCAGCAATTAAGTTGTCTCTTCTTGATGTTTAAGAAACTTTTTTTGGAAATCCACTTTTAAGAAGAGGCTCTGGACTCTGGTGCTCATACCAGAAAGGCAAGATATGTCTATAATTCTACTACACACGTAATTACAGTATAATTAACATCATAATATATTTCATTTCAAATCCACACAAAAAAGTAAAGTTATTTCAAAATTTTCGGATTTGTGATTCTACAAACAAGACAAATACTAGAGGATATTCTATACTTTTGAGAACTCAAACCAAAACCCTAATGCAATTTACTGAATTGGGTGGCTTAATGCTGATAAAAATCTCACTTATTGCAAAAAAATCAATATTGTAAAAGATCTCACCAGAGATCATTCCATCCTATAACGAATGAGAACGTGTCCCTTTTTTCGTTTTGAAATCGCCTGCGAGGCTGGATTGAGGAAACAGAAGATTTTTTGGCCCTTTTTTGGGGCAATCAAATAACTAGTAAATGATAAAAAGATAAATTACAGTCTGTTTATTTTAAATTTGTCAAGATTTCAAAATAACCCTTTGAACTTTCAAAAGTCTCGAATTCTCTTCTAAATTTTCATTTTGCAACAACTTACTATCTTTATATCTATTGTTTGGAAATTGCAAGTAGACGAAAAATCAAAATTAGACCTTTGGTAGATTAAAAAGAGAAATCATATCAAGTGCAAATAATAAAGTCATCAAATTCAATAAGAACTTAAGTTTAATCAATTTTTCTAATTTTTTCGCTTAAAAAAGAAACTGGATTGCTATTCATCGTCGGAAAACTACTTAAATCGCCCCCAACGAATTATCATCTTGTCATTCTCTCATTTCTACTCCTATAACGCGACATTTCACCCTCATATCACCTATCTCTCTTCATCTTCCTCTCATAATCATGAAAAAAAATGTTTTGGAGGTTAGTAATGAGCCAACGGACGCCCCGGTGTACTCGAATATGGTAAAATGTCCAACATTTTTTAATAAAAAATAAAAAATAGCGGGCGTCCGCCGGAGCCGCCCCGCCCATGGGAGAGGCGTCTTGGCGTCTGGCTACGACGCCTCACCCATTGGGGGGCGTTTTACCCAGACGCCCCCCATGGGAGGGGCGTCTGTCTAAGACGCCTCTCCCATGGGCAGGGCGGCTCCGGCGGACGCCTGTTATTTTTATATTTTTTATAAAAAAAATAATTGATTATAAATTTAGATAATTGCTAAAAATTAATTATTAAGTTAATAATTATTATATTCGGATGACCGGGTAGAGGTCGGTAAACCGACCCAAGGATTCCAGGAAGATAAAAAACTTATTGTCTTTACGATCACGGTGGACCGATGGAAACTCGATCATCCGCATGAAACATGTTCGATAGACCGAGAAGCAAATGGTCGATTGTCCGACATCTCACCTTACTCACGAACAACCTGTCGATGTGGTATTTGTAAGTCGAGAAATTTTACCACCGGGGAATTGGATCTTGAAATTGTTGGATCTGGAAAAAAAATTGAATATTCATCACTTGCAAAAAGATAACACACCGTATAATTTTAAGATTTTTTTAATTTTTTAAGACGGGGGTGGCATCGGCTAAGACGCCCCCACCAGACGCCACCCCATGGGAGACATTTTACCTAGACGCCCACTCTATTTATTTTTTTGCTGGAGTTACTTCACTGAATCCAGGCGCTTCGTCAGACATTTTCGTGGTGCTTGTACTGGGAAAATAAGGAAAACGTAGATAGAAACCTTATTTCAAGAGACGAGACGAAATGAGTATTAACTGAATTGTTAATGGCAAAAAGATAATTGTTGGGACGATGTAAGTAGTTTTCCGGTGATGGACATTATCTCCCAGAAGAAATCATTCTAAATTTTCAGTTTACAAATTCACCAATGTTTTTCCAAACCAATCGTTCCCAACTCAAGTAACAACACCAAAACAAACGGATTATACAAAACATGAAAACTTTGGGAGTATATAAGCAAATTGCTCCAACAACAATTAGGCAAACATTTTCTGACGATTAAACCCCAACTGCCAAAAAGAGAGAGAGAAAAGAGGAAATTGTTTGCTTAAACCTCGACGGAATCTACCATTCGGCAGATAATCGAGTCACAATCCAACGAATCGAAGAAGGCAATGACGGATCGGTACCGGAGATATGCGTCCACAGAAAGAGGTTTAACAAAGCAAATTCCTCTTTACGTTTCAAAGCAACAGCCTTTTTCTAGGGTTTTGAGCAGACGAAAACATCGTATAATCGCCTTAGTTGCTCAACTTCAGTACCAATTTTAGGATTCTCAGGTCAATTCCGGTGTTTTTTTTTGTTTAGAAGAAATCTAAATTATATCGACTATGATAGGTTCGAAAGGACAATGCAATCGGAGTTTTATATAAATATCGAAGCATAAGAGAAGTTGAAGCTTTACTTGTAGTTAAGGGCTAAAAAGCATAAGAGAAGTTGAAGCTTCAATTGTTTTCCGCTCAAGGATGGGAATTGAGTTGATGCCAACCTCACATTCAAGAGCACGCTAATTTGTTTGAATTGTCTCTATCTTCTTCTGGATATTGTTTTTGTTTGTGTTTTTATGATCTTTTCCACCTGAATAAGCAGATCCACATGTTGCTTTACCTGGTCAGCCGACCCCAGATGCTTCGGCTATTAACTCACATACCTCATGGAGCATCAGCAGTCGAATTTCAAATGATCCATCACGTTCCAGTGTATGGTTTCTATCTTCTGCCTTTTTTTCTTTTTGTTTGATATCCCACTTTCTGAAATAATAATGCATCTGATATTTGTGTTTCTTCAGTCAGTTGGACCTGGAGCTTACAATGTTAGTAATGTTGCGGAAGTAGGAAGACATTCTGTGTCAGGGGTTGGCACTACTGCTGGGGCCACCGGAATTGAGGCACCACCTGCTGGGATAGGTCCTGGTGCATTGCCAGCAGGGACAGCTGGGATTGGTGCTTTGCCTACAGAAATGGCTGGGGTTGGTGCGGTTCCGTCTGGGATGCTCCCTAGCGGTGCATTGCATGCTGGGATGCCAGACGCTGTTTGCATGCCTGAAGGGGCTAATATGGGAAATTACAATAGAATTTATGATCCCTTAGGAGCTAGTGTAGGAAGGTACAGTACATTGCAAGATCCAGCATTGGTAAGACATGATCTTGCAGTTGGCTCCACTCCTGTTAATGATATAGACCGATCAACTCCTCTGAGAAGGTCAGAAAGCATTCATGGAGATGAATCTAATATGTTGTTCATTGATGGCCTTCCAACTGATTGTACGCGACGAGAAGTCGGGCGTATCCTTCTAAGATTTTGATATTTATATTTCAGTTCATCTGTTCTTGCATTTTGCCACACCTATTTATCCTTAATCACCAACTATAGATCTCTTCCGCCCTTTCATTGGATTTAAAGAAGTTAAACTGTTCCATAAGGAGCCAAGGAGGGTGAGTAAAATTCATCAAGCAGTTATATCACATTCCAGGAGATTATGTTTCACTAACCATAGTGTGCTTTCCTTACAACTTTCTTGTTTTTGCAATTTTTTGTTAATAATAGTGTTTTCCCCCCTTCTTTTGCTTGATTTTTCTAAGCTAGTCTATTTTTTCTTTTTATACCTTGTATTTTTAGTTGCATTTGTACCAAATCAGTTACAAATACAGCACATCGAGTTTTGATTCCCATCAGAGGATGAGTTTAGGCAAAAAAATTGAAAAGGAGAAGAGTAGTGACTAGTGAGATATTGTGAGTTGGTCCCTTTGGTAGGCTAAGATTGGACAGCGCAAATGCGAGTTTTGTGTTTAGGCAAGATATTTGAAAAGAATAGTGACGAAGTGAGATATTGTGATTTGGTACTTTTGGCTAGATTGCAAAATGCATTTTGAGTCTCCCCCCCAATCTGCCATTTAATCAAGATGCTTTTGTGGACACAAAATTGTAGAAGATTTCTGCATTGCATGCAACCACTGCAAGGATTTTTTTGTGATCAGCATGAACTTGTTTGATGCCCCGATGTGTAGTTGTCTGTTTTACCCTAGATTTCAAACAAGAGTTGATTTTAACGTAGCTGTCAAAAACTCAAAATACACTTCTTGGAGGAAAAAACAACATTAGACCATTATTGTTTGCACATAAATGGTTCTAAGAATGCTATCTGGATCAATATAACTTATTACCATGTCTGTTATTGGACTGGATCCTTCAGTTGAGGTGCATCATTGATTCATTGTTTTGCAACTGGAGGATGAAGTGGACAATAACATGTGTTATCTATACACCATGTGCGCTACTAAGTTTGTTGAACTTGGTTTTCGACAGAGTGGGGACAAGGCTCGTGTTTTGTGCTTTGTGGAGTTTAATGATGCAAAATGTGCGACTGTTGCACTTGATGCTCTCCAAGGTATGATTCTGCCATTCAAGAATTAGAAGTTTTTAGCTTGACTAGAGGATTTTTGTGTTTTAATGATGTTCTCAGAAGTTTCAAGTTTCCTTGTCAGGAATATTATTTCACTTCCCGGTCATTTGGTCGGTTGTCACGTCGATATTCTAAGATCATTTCATCATTTTCCCTTCTTGTTTAAATATATTTAGATGTTTAGGAGCCGGTTCAAACCTTGTTATTACTATTTGGTGAAATATCAGGCAATCAAAAACTCTTGAATGCTGACGACATTCGTGCGGTATGTTAATCTTTGTAGACTTCATTCTTCATCAACACTGTACAGTTGTACTTGGTGTTTATTGGTTATGTTCCGAGCACAATAGCATCTTTTAGGTCTCTTTTCAAGTCCCTCAAATCATTCATCTCTCCTTGAAAAAACAATTATTCACCATGTGCAGTTTTCTTAAAGAAAATTAAGAAAATGGTAGAGCAAACTCAAGAAGAAGCTGATCTTTGATGTTTTAGAGTATTGCCTGTCTAGCCAACCAATGGGTGGTACTTTATAAAAACTTTTGCCATCACAATCTGTCATTGCGAAACTTGTGATCATAATCCATGACAGTTGTATGGTCTGGAATGAGCAAGTGTGCAGAATATTGTAGTATTAATGATTTGCTATCTTTATGTCTTTGTAGGTTACAAGTTTGATGACAGAAAACCAGATGCGCCCTTATTGAGGATCCAATTTGCACACTTCCCTTTGCGCTTACCTTCCTAAAATGTTATGGAAGCTCAAAACTGCACATCACTTTAATCTTCTCTGGAGACCTTGACCCGTCGATTAGCTGTGAAGACGTGTTTTTTATTTTAATGATGGGTATATACAAAGGGTTAAAGGCTTTGTTGTTGTATGTGTAAATGGTTGCATGTGTTGTAGGCAAGATTTGATCCTAAGCTAGGGCCATGTGATTTATTTTTATTTACATCAGAAGTTCAAATTGTGGTTGAGTATCTTCCTTCGTTTTGAATGTCTGCAACATGGAGGAGATATTTTAACTGTATTAAAATATGGGCTCCTTTCAGTTGAACGGGGTTAAATTATTTCATCTACATTGAGAGAGGATACTGTGGATCTTATAGTCTTACTAAAATTTCATTTTTCAGTTGTGGCATGAATTTCTTTTTGTATATTTTTACATATGGAGCAAGTGAAGTTATTCAATGTGTCTCTAATGCTATCAGATTCTAGAAAAGGAACAAACAAGTTCCACTTGTAGTTGTAAGAGTTTCCTCCTGGTTGGGTGTCTTGAGGTTTTTCCATAGGTCTTGAGTTTAAACCTCAGACTTAACTGTATGTTTTTTATTTTTTTATTTTTTTGGGTTTGTACATTCCTTTTTGATGCAATGTGTTGTGAGGACGGATTGAAGTTTTTTTTTTCAATTATCAAAACATATATATTAGTCTTGAGGTTTCGTGATTATGATGAAGCTAAAGCTTGGGTTGATGTGTATGCTGCATTTGTGGTTTTCGGTATTGAAGTGATTGTGACGAAGCTCAGAAGTGGTTCACTACCATTATTTTTTTGTCATTCTCTTACATAATGCAAACTTTTTTTTCCAGAGCTAATGCCTTTTATTACTATCCACAGGTTCGTCGTTCACTCGGGAATTAACTCAACATGTTAATCTCCGTTCTTGGGGCAGTGTCAGCTTTTGTGATGTCATCGTCTAAATCGTCAAATTTAAAACTTGTGTCTTCTATCTTATACCTACGTCAGTCATCATGATTGGTGTCTTTTACTCATTAATGATGTGATGTCAAGTGACAATTGTAGCGCCTTTTCTACTACTCTTTGAAAGCAGTCCAACTCCACCTACCACTGCTGCATCGAAATCGTAAAAGCAAAACAAAACAAAAACGCGACAAATTGGAATGGAAAAGGCTCAGTCTAAAGACTCTGGGAAGTCAAGCGTTGACTTGAGAAAGAAGATAGAGAAAAAAAACATTGACTCCAACATTCATATCTTCAAAAAAAATAAAATCCTCTTCTCCTCTCATGAATGATTGCTGTTGGTGTTTGTGTCCGTAGCAAGCATGAGAATGGTTCGCCCTTCCAACCTTAACCTGACCCTAGCGGTTCCCGACCACGATGTTGCCCTCGACAAGTTCCTGTAATCTCCCCTTTCTCGTCTAAATCCTTATTCTCCATTTCGAAATTGAGGCTTATTTATCTGTTCTGATTCAGGACGCGAAGCGGGACGTTTAAGGTTGGGGACCTGCTTGTTAACAAGTACGGGACCAAGATCGTTCCCAAGGAAGATCAGCAAGAGGAGGTAATGCTTTCTCTGGATGATCTGAAAACCTCATGATCTAACTGTTTCACTATAATAAAAATATATTGAGATTAGAGTATTAGGATGTATTTATCTGTTATGTGAACGAATTTGATTAGGGTTTCTGTATGTACATGCTCCATTGGTAGATGATTTAGAACTTTTATCACTATGTGGAAACATGTTTCTCTGGGTTTGGTTTTGTTGTTGTTGTTGTTAAATTGCAATATGTATTTTTGCTTACATGCAAATTAAACTTTACATGGATATAAACAAGTGCTTTTTTGCTTGGCATTTATGTAGGAATACTCCCCGCTATGTGATACAAATTCAACTTGTCTGCAGGTTCCTCCTATAAGGGCTTCTGACAATCAATTGCACTTAGACGACATGGACACAATTTCAGTGATAGGGAAAGGCAGCAGTGGGTTTGTACAACTCGTTCAACACAAATGGACCTCCCAATTTTTTGCTCTGAAGGTTCTATTTGTCAGCTAATTACTAGTGATTCTTATTAGGGTCGTCTGTTTAAGTTTTGAACTTCCTACTTGGTAATCTTTCTTTCCGGTAAGAGTTTGCAGTACTTCTCAGTTTGTCATTTATTGTAGTTAAACCCTGAAATGTGATAAGATCTTCATGTAAACCCTTAAATGTCGTTCACTTAAGTTGACTTATTTCTTACTTGTTTAAGAGGTAACCCACTTGGATAACTAAAAGATTTGAAACTTGATTTCAGAAAGCAAATTATTGTATGTATTAACATGTCTGGATATATAACGTGATTTTGGTAAAATTGTAGGTATCATAAGAAAAAAGAAACGAGGAAGGAAGAAGAGACACAACATATTTGAGAAAAACAATAAACCTCTTTTCTTTTCTTTTTTGAAAAATGCAACTTCAACAAGCAACGCTGATTTATAATGCATTATCAAGAAGTGATCAAAACACTCTGTAGGTTTGAAAACCTTATATAGATTTTCCAAAAACCATGTTATTTTAGGCTATCAAACAAAACAGGCCCTAAATAAATTTTCCTTTCCTTTCCTTTCCTTTCAGGTTATCCAAATGCATATTCAAGAGGACTGGAATCAGATTAGTAGAGAATTGAAGATAAATCAATCTTCTCAATGCCCATATGTTGTTGTATGTTACCAGTCATTCTATGACAATGGTTTGATATCAATAGTCTTGGAGTACATGGATGGTGGTTCTTTAGCAGATTTTCTGAGGAAAGTCAAGTCAATTCCTGAGCAATATTTGTCTGCAATATCTAAACAGGTTAGCAGTATTTGGTTCAAAACCTCTTTCGTTTTCTGGATGTGATAACATTCATCATTTTGTTAGAACTTGTTCATTTGCTTGAGTTTGAGTTAATTTTTCCTACACTCAGGTTCTTAAGGGCTTGGTTTATCTTCATCATGAAAAACACATAATTCATCGGGATTTGAAGCCGTCAAATATATTGATAAATCATAGAGGAGAAGTCAAGATAACTGACTTTGGTGTCAGTGTTATATTGGATAAAACATCTGGTCAACGAGATACATTCGTTGGAACTTACAACTACATGTCTGTGAGTAAACACATTCCCAAACCATGTTCTTCAGTTAGTGCTCGCATTTAGATGAGTTAGTTCATTGGGTGCAATCTAATCAACTTAGAGATGTTTTCTGCTAGCCTGAACGAATCTGTGGACCTGCTCATGGCCATCTCAGTGATATTTGGAGCTTGGGTCTACTTTTACTGGAATGTGCTACTGGTAAATTTCCTTATGATTTTCGTGAGCAAGAGACAGGGTATGATGACTTTTACGAGCTGTTGGCTGCAGTTGTTAATCAACTAGCACCTTCTGCACCAACGGATCTGTTTTCTCGGGAATTTTGTTCTTTCATTTCTGCATGGTAATTGATTTTGTTTATCAAGCATGTTTCAGCTGCCATCTTCTTGTTTTTTTGAATATTCATATGTTATTAGTATTAGATGTTGCTCATTGATGAGATATAGACAATCTTTAGTTTGTTACAAATAAGGGTTGTCTTTGCTTGTGGTCTAACATATCTAGGGGTGGTTGAACTCATTGACTCAAGCTTATGACCAACATGGAACATTAATGCTAAATATTAGTGTGAGGTTTTATGCCTTGAAAATACTCGTCCAGATTCCGATCATCTGAATCCAGATCGAATGACCGATATGTTCTGGAGTTTACTGCCTGCACCAATTCGGACGACCGCCTGGTGTTCAGTCATCCAAGTCTCAGTCGACAGAGTCTCCTGCTTCTTCTCTAGATCCTCTCTGACGGACGACTGTTTGGCTTTCTGTCATCCAAATTCCTAGTTCCGGTCAACTACCAGCTTTTTGTGGGACCAATTGCAGATAACAGTCTCGTTTCATCCTTCACTAGAATCTCAAGTTTGGTCGACCGTTTTTTGACACGAAGCAGTTTTTCCTTAAAGGCAATTTAGACTTTTTCTTACCCTTTTGGGAGCCCTAAACTTTCTATATATATACTCTTTCTTGTTTCTTAGGGTTTAATGAGGTTTTTGAAGTGTTGAAAGCCACCAAATTGGGAGAGGTAGGTTTAACCACCATCAAGCTTAGAGTTTAGGAGTTTAGGGAAAATCTTGTTGTTGGGTTTAGGAATTTAGGGGAAAATCTTGTCTACTGTTTTCAGAATGAAGAGAAGTTGGGTTTGATCCACCTACAGCAGAAAATTTGTTTTTTGTCTGGGCATTGTAAGAGATAAGCGATGTTTTCCAGACAGCCACATGAAGTCAATTCTACTCTTGCGCATGCGTTATCCTTTTGTAATTTATGGTTCTTTTTTATGCGAGAGAGTCCAGCAGTTTGCCTGAGGCGTTATCCATGTCAGATTCAGCTCCGTGTGAAGAATTTCAACCTTTTCTTGAAGATCTTATCTATGTTCTCTATCTTCCAATGTAATTTTGTTTTGTTTGCATTTGTCCGGATTATTCTCAAGTCGTTGATGCGTTGGTTCTTGAGGTACCTTTGAGGTACAACCGGTGTTCATCTTGGAAGATTGTGTTAGACAAAGATTCATGATTGGTGTTTTCTTTGTTATGGGAGCAATGCGGTTATTTCAAAAGCAACTATACGACATCCATTGTTTTTCCACCATTAAGGTGGAGCTTGGCAACATCTGAGGGTCTTGAAGAAGTACTTTGCGGTTCATGAAACTATACACAAGAGCTTTGTCCGGGTTGATGGTGTTTTTCTATGTTTATGTTGGTCAGATTGCTATTTCAATCGATGTGCTCACCAACCAGTCATTCTATACAAGTTCGAAAGTCATTGAACTTGATTTTATATAGCTCTACGTTGATAGAGCTTTGACGGAGACGAGTGGCACCGCGAAGATGTGAAGATTGTGGGAGTCTTAAAGACGGTTTTCAAGTGAATGTGGAGATTGTAAGGTTTTATGCCTTGAAAATACTCGTCCAGATTGTCTGAATCCATATTAGACGGGTGAACTATTCAGGACAAAGTGTGTTCGGGATTTACTACGCACACCAGTTCAGACGACCATCTGGTGTTCGAACGTTCGAGTCCAGTCAACATAGTTTGTTGCTTCTTATTTGAAACCTCTATGACAAATGACCGTTTGGCTTTCGGTCATCCGAATTCCCAATTATGGTTGACCGCCAGCTTTTCAGAGGGTTTAAGGTTTCAGACTTCAATGGACTGATTTGCAGATAACAGACTCGTTTCATCCTTCAATAAAATCTCAACTTTGGTCGATTGTTTGGCAAACACTCGACCGTTTTTTGGCACGAAACAATTTTACCTTAAGGGCAATTTAGATATATTTTTTTCTTACCCTTTTGGTAGCCCTAAACTTTCGATATATATACTCTTTCTTGTTTCTTAGGGTTTAATGAGGTTTTTGAAGTGTTGAAAGCCACCAAATTGGGAGATGTAGGTTTAACCACCGTCAAGCTTAGGGTTTAGGAATTTATGGGAAAATCTTGTTGTTGGAGGAGTCATTCCATCTAACCCCCCAATCCATTCCGAGCATTTAGTTCCCTAGGTTCTCCTTTCTCCATTGTAACTCTACCACTATTTCATAGTGAATCTCCGACCGTGGATTCCCAAGTTGGTTCTCAACATAAATTTGGTGTTTGTGATTTTGTACTTTTATCACTTACTCAAAGTTAGATTTATGCTTAGTGTTACTAAATTGCCTAGTCTAGCTTCCGTTTAGGATTTCTCATCCCTTCTGCTTTTTCGGTCACTGCTTATTTCCTAACACTTAGCATCTCGACAAAAAATACAAATGGTGTGGCTGGATTTTTGTTCGTTTGAATTCAAATCTAGATCTACAATACGTGTTGTGGTTCGAGTATTGCCTAGTTGCCCATAATTTCGTCCCATTTATTTGCTCACTTCTTCCATTTTTCTCTAAAACGTATAAGTTTCGACACATTGTTTAAGCTTATTTTGAAGATACGTATTTGAATTTTCTTTTCTCTGAATTTGATCGTACGATGCTGAAAATTATCCTAGTTATCTGCATACAAAATATTTATTTTAAAAATAAAAAAATGGAAGGTAATTATTTTCTTCTTTATGCAAGTAGTATCTGTTTTTCCATTACTTACATCTGTTTTAATTTCAGTCTACAGAAAGAACCAACGAAAAGACAGCCAGCACCACTACTGTTGGTAAGCAACCTACTATTGCAGCATGTACCTGATTAAAGTAAGAAAGGAAAAAAAATAGTTTTTTGAGGTGCATTTCTTTACCAGTTTTAGTGTGTGTTTTCTTAAACAGGAACATCCCTTCATTAAAAGATACGAGGATCGCAACATGGATCTCGCCTCCTACTTCACTCGTTGGGGGGCCTCCCTAGAACATCCTAATAAAGAGATTTGTAGCTAATCCGGCTGTAAGATTCTTTTTTAACGTTTATTTCATCCTTGACCAAATTTACCGGATAGAGCAAGTTCATATTATTTGTTTGAGAGGTTCTTGTGGATCTGATCTGCATTGCCTTATAAGAAACACGTACATATATTTTCTCGTTTTCTGCTTGTCTTCATGGTATTTTTAATGGGAAATGTTTAGTATTCGCTCTCCGGGACGCGTTCGCGGGACGCTGCTGAGTTGGACAAATCCAGTTCAGCCAAAGTTTAATATTTTTGGCGGGCAGAGGGGGCAGCCGCATTTAATGCGTCTCAAATCAGACGTGCTCCAAATCATATCATTCCTTTTGACGCTCTCACCTGCTTCATACCTCTTTTTGACGAAGATGCACAGAATGACCACCGTCACTTCTTCCTTTCTTTTTCATTTTCGTTCATTTCTCTTCGTTTTGAGAGAAATTTTCGCTCAAATGGAAATGACGTCAAACGTTCCTAAGGAGAAGATGATTTTCCCATCTTTCGAATGAGCAAGAGTCTTTTACAACGACTATGCTGATGCTTGTGGTTTTGGTGTTAAGCTACGACATACTCATTACGACGCTGGTGTGGTTACCCAGGCTACTCTTACTTATTCCAAGGAGGGCAACGCACCAACAGACAAAGGTCAAGGCATAATGAAGCCACGTTTATCTAGTAGAGTTCAGTGTACGGCTCGCATCAGGGTTTCTGGAAACCCAGCAAGGGGATACCAGATTAACTTTGTCGATCTCAATCATAACCATGAAATGCTGCAGGAGCACCAGATGCGTTTTCTAAGACAGAAACGATTTGTACCTGAGACCGTCATAGCACGAATAACGTGCAACGATGCTTCTGGGATCTCTGCTGCTAAGACCATGCAATCGTTTGTTGTTGAGGCTGGGGGGCATGACAAACTTACTTTTAACGATAGAGACCTAAGGTTTGAAGACTTTTGTACGCTATTTTGTTTGTAGAAATCTGCAGCTTTAATATTTTTTGTGTGTGCAGGAATGTTATAACCGAAGTAAGGAATTTGAAAATGGGACCCGACGATGCACAAGCTCTTCAGAACTATTTCATTAAGATGCAGAAGATTGATGCAATGTTTTTCTATGTCGTGGATATGGATGACGATGGAAGACTAAGGAACATTTTCTGGGCCGACTGCCGTTCCAAGGCTGCCTATTCATACTTTGGGGATGCTATATGTTTCAACACTACGTACCTCACAAACAAATACGACATGCCCTTTGCACCATTTGTGGGAGTTAATCACCATTTCGAGTCTGTGTTGCTCGGTTGCGCTTTGTTGTCTTCCAAGACCACTGAAAACTACATATGACTCTTTCAGACGTGATTTTCGTGTATGGGAGGTACGTATGTAGAGTTGTCTTTTATGATTTTTGAGTTATTGGTTTTCCTTTTTAAGTGATGTGTGTTCCTTTTTAAGTGTTGTGTGTTCCTTTTTAAGTGTTGTGTGTTCCTTTTTAACTTATGTATGTTCCTTCTTAAGTGAAGTATGTTTCCTTTTTAACTGGTGTCTGTTCCTTTTTAGTGTTGTCTGTTCCTTTTAAGTGATGTGTATCCTTTTTTAAGTGAAGTCTGTTCCTTTTTAAGTGACTTCTGTTTCTTCTTAAGTGTAGTTTGTTCCTTTTTAGTGTTGTCTGTTTCTTTTTAAGTGATGTATGTTCCTTTTTAAGAGATGTATGTTCCTTTTTAATAGATGTCTGTTCCTTTTTAAGTGAAGTCTGTTCCTTTTTATGTGTAGTCTGTTCATTTTTAAGTTGTCTGTTCCTTTTTAAGTGTAGTCTGTTCCTTCTTATGTGTAGTCTGTTCCTTTTTAGTGTTGTGTTCCTTTTTAAGTGATGTATGTTCCTTTTTAAGAGATGTTTGTTCCTTTTTAAGTGTATGTTCCTTTTTAAGTGATGTATGTTCCTTTTTAGGGGATGTTTGTTCCTTTTTAAGAGATGTATGTTCTTTTTTAAGTGAAGTCTGTCCCTTTTTAAGTGAAGTCTCTTCCTTTTTAAGTGATGTATGTTCCTTTTTAGGGGATGTCTGTTCCTTTTTAAGAGATGTATGTTCATTTTTAAGTGATTTCTGTTCATTTTTAAGAGATGTCTGTTCCTTTTTAAGTGTAGTCTGTTCCTTTTTAAGTGATGTATGTTCCTTTTTAGGGGATGTATGTTCCTTTTTAAGTTGTCTGTTCCTTTTTAAGTGTAGTTTGTTCCTTCTTATGTGTAGTCTGTTCCTTTTTAGTGATGTCTGTTCCTTTTTAAGAGATGTTTGTTCTTTTTTAAAAGATGTTTGTTCTTTTTTAAGAGATGTTTGTTCCTTTTTAAGTGTAGTCTGTTCCTTTTTAAGTGATGTATGTTCCTTTTTAGGGGATGTCTGTTCCTTTTTAAGAGATGTATGCTCATTTTTAAGTGATTTCTGTTCATTTTTAAGTGATTTTTGTTCCTTCTTAAGTGAAGTCTGTTCCTTTTTAATTGATGTCAGTTCCTTTTTACGTGACATCGTTTCCTTTATAGCGATTTTTCTTTTTCCTTGCAGATATCCCTCCACCAGCCATCATAACGGACCAATGTGGGGTCATTACTGCTGCTATAAGGAATGTCTTCTCAAATGCCAGACACCGATTTTGCATTTGGCACATAATGAACAATGCTCCCGTGAAGTTGCCAACGAAATATCGACAGCACATGTTATTTGATCTAAATTTGATTGTCTATGACTCAAAGAACCCAGCTGAATTTGAGCGGAATTGGCACGGTTTCCTGGTTGATTTTGACCTTCAAGAACATAGTTGGCTCCAAACAATTTACGGTATCCGTGAGTCTTGGGCCTTCTTCAGGCCCCTCACAAGTGCCTGGTGAACAGCCTCGGCCCACGCGTACTTGTGTAGCCTAGTGAAGTCGGCCAAGTGGTCGAGGAACCAAATTTTGGTTCGAAGGGTGTCATCGCAGAACAAAAAATGGTTGAAGATGTAACAAATGAGTAGCCGGACGTACTCCTCCTCCTCATCAACCAAATATCTCGTAGCCATCATCTGGGCAGATAGTTGGGTGTTGTTCAGAATCCCCCCCTGTCAGGTTGCGACTTCCTTCGGCTGCATTCTGACAGCCTTCCCATGTAATCTGAGCTCCAAAATTAGGGCAACGTCTTCGGCGGTGAAGTGTACTACCCCAGAGCCGATCCTCAACCCCACCTCCTCGGGGTCATAGTGTTCCACGAACCAGTCGATAATGTCATTATCGACAGGAACGTTGGAGAGGTTGATGAAGTGACCGAAGGGTGTGGCCCGGAAGGCATCTTTCTCTGCGTCCCTCAACTTCCCAAAGACCTTCTCTATTGGGGTCCACGAACATTTGGAGGGCTGGAAGTAATGCGTAGAAGCCTAGGAAGACATCAACCGTATGAGAACATTCCTTTTTAGAGTATCGCAATTCAATGTTACGGTAAAAACGACAAACCTGGTGCACCACAACTCCCGAAATAGAAGCTTGAAGTGTAGAATCCATTTGGTCGACGGATATCTAGGGTTACGGTGAAGAACTGGGGTGATGAATCAGAGAAAAGTTGAGAAAGGGAATGTGAGAAAGATCAGAAACGTTTTTGGTTTTCTTTCGCAAGTCGGGATGTGAACAGGCGCGTCTGATGTCCCTTCCCGGTCTTATCGATACGTCAGAGAAGGAACCGACGCACGAAAGCCGCAGCAGTTTTCCCATTTTTCGAAACAACGCGCGCTTTTATTTTTGCTGATTGGGCAGCTGACTGGACTGCTGACTAGATGCCACGTAAGTCGCGTCCTGGACGCGCGCGTCCGTGTATTAGAATCCATTTTTAATTTGGTATGTCTTGATCAAGGAACTACAATTCTTTAGAAATGTTGGAATCCTCAATCATCTGTAGAACTTGAATGAATGTATACCGTAATTCATCTGCGTGTGGTTCCTACTATTTGAGTTCTGTACATAGGAAAAACAACTCTACACTATGTATATTTATGTCATCTGTTGTAGTGAATTATTTTACATTTTAAAAATAGCATAAGCTTAGGAATTCTTTAATATATCATCTTTTTGTATCTTCTTCTGAAAGACGGATACAATCAGTTTACAGTTATTGCCTAAATGGCTAAATTCTTCTGGATTCTTTTATTTTCTTTCTTAATGTGCAAATACTCTACAGCTCATTGCAGAATATCATTTTCTTATCAAAAAGTAAGCTGTCAAAGGGTAATTGTAGCTCAGGTGATTTTGATAATTGCCACGGGGAAAAGTTAAACAATCAACCACACACCAACCAGTCTCTCTCGGAAAAAGCAGCACCAACCTTGCCTAAATAGTAAATATGTATGCTGTAATCGTTGCGTGTGTGAAAACACTGGAACGGAAAAGGTAACGATGATTAAACGTCTAATCACCAAATCTTGATCCTAATCTCCTATCACCTTCAGCAATCAGCACCATACAATACATCACCGACTAGAGCCAACAATCGTTTTTATGACATCAGCAAGACCACTAATTGGAATAAGCTTGCTGTCCTGTCCCTAAGGAGCTCCATTATTTGACATCGCTGTCCCCGTTTCTGACCTGGTACCGACCACTCAAAGGTGCACAACGAAGAGGGCAAGTTCACCTCTCTCCTAAGACAAAAGTACGACAAGAGACAAACGCAATTATTGTCTTTCTTTATTTCCATATATTACACTACACTCAGGTAAAGGTCGTAATCCTCTCTTCGAAACCACCAGGATTTAGCAGAGATATTATTGTCGGCCCAATGTCGTCACAAGGCCTTCTGGAACTGTCTGAGCCAACCCATAATCGGATCTTCAAAAGGATCCGATTAGACGTAGGTGTACGTATACTAATATTAATATGGCTACATCTGTATATGTACGGGGAAATTGCAGCATGTGACGAAATGGAATTCCGTCGTTGATGGGAGTGGGCATGATTGGCGGAGCTAACCTAAAAGTGTGGCGTGCAATGATGAGATTGGATCCTCACCGTTGGATCCGCGAGATCTCACCCAATCCGAAGTACGCCAACCCCTGCACCACCACTTCGTACTCTACTTCGCTAAATCTACTCGTGCCATCGACCAACCCCCAATTCACAATCACGGACCACACTGTGCACTTGTCAATAGGACCTTGTTTTCTCCATCTAAAGTGAATGCGTTAGAACTTAGAGATAGAACGATTTTTTACTCAAAAAATATACATTACCATCGAAATATCCAATACTTTTACCTTTATTTTGTTCAACGCAAAGTATTTGTAATTTAATAACGATGGATCTATCAAATGCCCAAGCCATGGATGAGACCTACTTCAATCCATATTGTACATTGTGTACACAATATACAATACTAGTTTCATTTGTATAGTCTATTGTAAATATTCAATTTACAAAGGAATTGTGTCTGCTAATTTTAGTATAATCAATTAAATCCAGAAGATACTTTATCAACCGAAGTCACCAAAAAAACATAATTTTTTTACAATTGATGATTAAATATTAAGAAAATCCACCAATAGCATCACAACAAGTGTTCAGATCTGCGGGGGCAGTTTAGTCCACTGAAGGCAATAAAAGAGGAGAGAGAAAGAGAAACAAGAAAGAAAGAGAGGTGGATTGCAAAGCAATGTCCTGGTGAAGACACCTGTCCCATATTCTCTCTCATAGTCATAATTCACCAATTCCCACATCCAAATAACCAACCAAAAAACATCAAACAAAACAAAAGAGAAGAAAAAAAGAACAGAAAAGGAACATGACATGAGGTGGGAGAAGTGGGAGCATCAACTCCACATCCGAGATTAGATTCCTTCTCCTCTGTGGTAATTGGTAATGGTAAGCCCACTCCTCCTCCTCTTCCACTGTTGGGGAGTGGAGGTTGCTTTTGCCCCTTCCCTTTCCCCTTTGCACTCTATGCCTATATCTCTTCAGCATCACTCTCTTTGATTGGCAGATCTGGCGGAAACCGACAGCTACACAACCCGAAGATTCGTAAAGAACCAACTCAACTAAAGCTCTTGCTTTGTTTCGGTTCCGTTTGGTTGTGGAAAAATTGCAATAAATAAATAATTAAATTTTGGAGTGATTTGGAGGAAGAGGGGTGATTTTGACCCATTTGGTTGGTTTACTGGTTAGCTTTGGTGTGATTTGTGTGGTTGAGGTGGAGGTTGATTCCTTCAGATCCAGGGTACTTGTGTGGGAAAAAGGAAAAGTTGCTACTTTTGTTGTTGAAATCACATGTGATTCCTCCCCTCCCACACCTTTTACTTACTAGGTTCTTCTCCCTCGCTCGCTGCCTTGAATTTGGTTTTTGTGCTTTTAGAATAGTTTAGTCGCTTTACCTTTCGGGGTTTAATTGCTGGTGGTTGTTGTCGTGTTGGGCTTTATTTTGCTTATTGGTGTTCCAATTGGTTGTTAGGATTTGGGTTATGTGATTCTATAAAGGTGTGAAATTTATGTGATTGGTTGGTTCTTTTGGGGGATTCGGAGCCATGGGAGGAGGGGTTGGGAAACCCGTGAGTGATGGGTCGAGGATGTACTGGATGGAACAAGAAGAGGAGAAAGAGCCCTTTGTGTGGCTTTATTAGGTTATGCTATTTCCAAAGAATAGGGGTAATTCAACCATTGCTTTATCCACCAAAAATTAGCAGCTCTGGAGGAGGAGGAGGAATCAATGGAAGAGATGCCCTCGATGGCCACTTTGCCGTTTAGGATGGGCAATTCACTTTGCGACGGTGCGGTGGAAGTCACCCATCTCAAGTTGATGACGGAGATCGCAAGTTTGTTGTCTGATTCTAAATCAGAGTTGGCCGGGAATGGTTGCACATGTAGCCGTAGCAGTGGCAATGGACGTGAAGAAGCTAAGGTTGTGCCCATGGAAGAAGGTGAAAATGGTTTAGATGGAGGAAGCCGGACTGACGAGGATGATGTTTCGTTGGTGGAAGTGGAGCAGCCTCTTGAGGGTTCTGGTTCCCCTTCCGTGATAAGTGATTCGAGCAGCATAGGTGGTGCTGCTGAGGAGCAGTCCATGTTGGACGTCGATACAATCATCGCGACGTCTGCGGATTCCTCAAAGAAGATAGTTGACGGTACCATGGCATCATCCGGATCAAGGTTACGAGATTTGACAATCGATGGGATGCCACCAGTGGTTGGGGTCGAAACAGACTCAAAGGACTCTTTAATTTCACAGAAGGTGATTCAAGAAAATTGTTTTAGCGGACCAAACACTCGTCCATTTGTGTCAAATTATTTGCCTCTTTGGGGTCATACTTCCATCCGCGGAAGAAGACCAGAAATGGAAGATGCTTTGACAGTAGTTCCCTGTTTTTTTGAAATCCCAATTGGGATGCTAACCACCAAACATGTCGCCACCAACCCTAATTTGAGCCATTTGACTGCCCATTTTTTCGGAGTCTATGATGGCCATGGGGGCTCACAGGTATCAACTTCATTTGGTAACATTCTATTCTAGTTATATTTCCAGTTTTGTCTGATATAGTTCTAACTATTGCTGTTTGGGCTTTTCTAGGTTGCTAACTATTGTCATGAACGACTCCACATGGCACTCGTAGAGGAGATCAGGAATCTTACAGAAGTCGAGGGAAGAAGTGAAGATGATTGCTTGAAGCAATGGCAAACTACATTCACTAATTGCTTTAAGAGAGTTGATGATGAGGTTACAGGTGTGACAGCTAGTCCGTCCCAGGGAGCTGCTGTTGTAGGTCCAGTTGAGCCCATTGCTCCAGAAACTGTTGGTTCTACTGCTGTAGTTGCCATTCTTTGTTCTTCACATATTATCATCTCCAATTGTGGGGATTCCAGGGCAGTACTTTGTCGTGGGAAAAAGCCTATGCCTTTATCTGTTGATCATAAGGTAAGCCACGCAATTCTAGTATTGATGTCACCATATTCTGCAGCAAATTGATGTATTTCCCATTTTGTCGTGTGTTTCAGCCAAACAGAGAAGATGAACATGCAAGGATTGAAGCAGCTGGAGGCAAGGTTATTCAATGGAATGGCTACCGTGTGCTCGGTGTGCTTGCAATGTCCAGGTCCATTGGTATGTCTTTTTCTTCGTTTTGATTTTGAGGCTTGGTCCATTCTAAATAACATTTTACTTTATATAAAAGAACTGACAAATAGGATTGTTTTCTAATATTAGCAGTGCCAGTTTCTATTACATTCTCTTGAATTCCATCACATAGCTAGGCATCTTGAATGTCTACTGTACCTTGAGCACTGGTTAACTTGTGATTCCAATGCTGAGCTTTCTTGACAAGTTCAACTGAAACTGCATAAGCATTATGAATTTAAGTTCTGTATCTTGGCTCTAAGGATGGCCAATATTCTTGTTCTTGTTGAAATTCATGCCGGAATTCATCCTGAGATCAAGACCTTGGGTTGAAGGAAGAAGAAGAAGAAAAGAATTGGGGAAGAAATGAAAGTTTGTATTGACTGAAAATAAATGTTTTGTTACCCGTACACAAGTTTAAGCCTTATATGGGTCTCATATCTGGGTTTGGATCTTCGTTGTTTAGTTATGATCCGTTAACGCAATTACAAGTCATGAATTTTAACATCCCCCCTCAAGTTGGAGAGTGGATGTCATGCACTCCTAACTTGCGTGTAAGCTCCTGAAACTGGGGTGAGGGGAATGCTTTAGTGAAGAGATCAGCAACCTGGGCTCGGCTTGGTATGTAAGCTGTTTTGATGACTCCTTGTTGAATTTTGTCTCGAATAAGATGGCAATCAATAAGATGACTCCTTGTTGAATTTTATAATTGGAAGCAATGATTTGTAATCTCTTTTGAGGAATGTGACCAAGTCTCCTGTGTCAATCGATGCTGTCATTTCTGGTAGTACTATAAGCCGCATGATTGTCCAACATTTCTTTACCCAAACCAATCATCATCTTTACCGCAATGTCCTCCTGGATGATACAAATACTAGGATAGAAATGTGTGGATTTATTTGTTTAGCTAACTTAGCAATATATATCAAATTTAATCTAAATTCAGGTACATAAAATACATTAAGCAATATAATTTTGCTGTTAAGTTGGACATCACCAATAATTCTAGTCTTAGTAATCTTATTGTTGGGAAGTCTTATATAATATCGTTACTGATTTCTCTACAGTTAATTATAATTGCTTTATTGGAACACATATGATCACTTGCATCACTATCAATTACCCAAGATTCAGTATTTAAAATAGAACAACAATAGGTTGTACCTGCTGTGTTGGCATAAGCAGTTGTTGATTCCTTCTTGTTGTTGAGAATTTGAAGTATTTGTGGGATCGTGTAGGTTATGGGTCCACAATTAAGGTTAATCTTAATTCTCTACTTGATTAAGCAATGAACATGCGCAGCGGAATAACAAACAAAAGTAGAGATAGAAAGATAATGTAAATCACAATGGAAGTCGTAGGATTTTTATAGAGGTTCGGCACCCCACCCGGGTCCTAGTCTTCTCTTGTAAGCTCCGCTCGACTCCGCGAGCTCCGCCTACGTCTTCACTAACCACTCCCGTTCCGGGCCGGGAGAGAACGTCTTTTACAAAACAAACTCCGCGAACAACCTCGCGAGCTTGACTTTCTTCTCTCACAATCCGAGAGGACACTTCGGGCTTTCACCGAAGTCCTTGCTTCTTGAACAAAGGTTGAGTTGAACAACACTCTCTAATTCTTGAGCACACTTGAGTAGGATTAAGGAATTGATCACTAAAGTGTGGAAATTGAGGTTTTGAGTCTTTGAGATTCTCTCTAAAGTTTGGGACAAGTTTGTAGTGGGAGAGTTGTGTTAAAATGTGTTTTACAACTCCTTATATAGACATTAGAGAGAATAGAGTCGTTGGGACAAGATTTGATTGTGTTTTGTGCAAAGCACACAAAGCAGAAAATCGGACTGCAAATCTGTCCAAAAACGGTCGACCGAAAAGTGAAACGGTTGACTGAAAGGTGAAACGGTTGACCGAACTCTTGGGTTCGTTGAGGACACGGTCGACCGAAATATGAAATGGTCGACTGAACTCTTAAGTTTGTTAATGAAACGGTCGACCGAACAGGGTTACCGGTCGACCGAACTTATGTTTCGGTAGAGGAAAATTTGGATCGGTTGAACGAAATCGTATCAGGGAATTCTTGACAAGGTTAAACGGTCAACCGAACTGGGCAAATGGTTCGACCGTTTGGTAAAGTATATGGGGGTGTATATAGTTTTAATACGAATACGACCGTTGGGTATATACGACAAGAATAACGGTCGGAACAGTAAGTTCAAACGGTCGACCGAAAGAGATGGTGCGGTCGACCGAAACTAGACAGGGAAACACAAACTGGATTAACTTGATTATCCGGTCGACCGAATGTGGGCAGACAGTTAGGGTTCAGGTTTAGTGTTTTCCGATCTAAATTTGGGTGATTTATTGAAGTCCAAATTATGTGAAATTTCGTGTGTGACTTCTATGAGGAACCTAGTGCGTGTTTAAGTTGATTTTAGCTCAAGTATGCTCAAAATACACAAGTTCCTAAAGACTCAAAGAAATACAAAATACATGTCTTCAAATGAGCTTGATTACATGTCTTAACTTGATTTCCTTTTTTGCTTGAGTCTTGATCACCTGTAGAGGTTAGCACAAAGCAATATATATGCAATGCAATATGTGTGCTACTCTACATGATCATAATTAAGATTAGGTTAATTAAATTATCAAAACATAGATTAAGGCCAAAAAGCCAACAGTATTTGGGCATACTGTTCCCGAGTGATGTTTGTATCAGCAATTTAGGACTTCACATTAGAAACTCTGGCATCCTTGTTGTTCTCTGATTTGTCTTTGCTAGTTTGTTTGTTTATCTTATGGTTATTGTTGATATTGTTGTTTCTAGATGGGAAACCCACTAACCAATAACACTTATCAGTAGTATGACCTATATTTTTGCAGTTAGTTGAAGTAGGTTCGTCCCTTTTTTCTGTCTGGTATTGACTGTTGTTGCCAGCTTGAATGGTAGATTTTTTTGCTGCTAGAGCAACAGTTTCTTGAATCTGTTTTCCATATCCTCCAACTTATCTTTGCTTCTCCTCTTGTAGAACACGGGAATATACTTTACTGATACTAGGAAGTGGTGTTATTAGTAAAATTTGACCTCTAATGACCGAATAAGAATCATTAAGACCCATAAGAAACTGAATTGTCCTTTCTTGTTGTTCTCTAGCAATGGAATCTTTACGTATACCACATGAGCAAACACAACTAGAACCAGGGTTTTCAGTGTATGAACCTAACTCTTCCCAAACCCTTTTAATTTACTGAAATAAGAGGTGACACTCGAATTCTCCTCATTGATCATAGAAATCAATTTCTTCAACTGGTAAATTCTGGGCATATTAGTTTGAGAAAATCTTTCTTCTAATTCTACCCAAATCTCATGAGTATTATCTCCAAAAACAATGCTATCAGCAATTTCTTGACTAACAGAATTGATAATCCAAGATATAACCATGTCGTTGGTCCTCTCCCATTTCTCATATAAATAAGGGAATTTTTCTCTAGTAGGTTTCTTTAGGTTTCCAGTAATAAAACCTAATTTGTGTTTTGCATTTAAGGCTCTTCTCATATTCTTTGCCCAAGTGGTATAGTTTTCGCCGACCAAAATCTTTGAAACAAGAATGGTCCCGGGATTATCACTAAGGTTTAGTTGATATGGATTAGGCGTCTCACCCTCGTTCGTCGCAATACTGCTCGTGGCCATCTGCTTTGAATCATCTTCTTCTTTCCTTTTACTCGTCCTTTTCGTCTTCTTGAATCGGATGTCCTTCCTTTGGTTCTGAGTGCAGAAGTTTGTTGATCTTGTGCTTCTACTACTCTGATATCATGTTGAAATCCATGCCAGAATTAATCCTGAGATCAAGACCTTGGGTTGAAGGAAGAAGATGAAATGAATTGGGGAAGAAATGAAAGTTTGTATTGACTGAAAATAAATGTTTCGTTAATACACAAGTTAAGTCTTATATAGGTCTTATATCTGAGTTTGGATCTTCGTTGTTTAGTTAAGATCCGTTAACCCAATTACAAGTCATGAACTTTAACAGTTCTAGGTATTGCCAGTGAACCAGTGCTACCTGGTCAAAAATTGTCTTCAGATTGACCTCCGTATGGTATTTCAAAAATAACTTATGGATGTTTTGGGTGCAAATTTCTAGTTTTTTATTGGGGATGAGCACAATGCTTGTAGAGAAACAATGTCATTCTGTCTGTAAAGCTGTTTATTGTAATTGCTTGTGTCTATGATGGTTTCTAGCTTGATCTTTGGTCACAGTGTCAAAAAAAGAGATGGTTGCTTCTTGGTTTTTATATGGCCATTAACAAGTTTTAAGCCAATATGTTTGAAATTAGGAAAAATCCCCACAAAGTATGTTGTATTGGCATATCCAATTCGTAACTATCTTTGCAGTATGTGTTATTTGGAAAAGATCATGCTTGTGCATCAGTTTTGCTTGTATATCAATATTTTATCTGATCAACTTATTATGTATAAATATATATTTAAACAACTCAAATAACCTCTTGATGACGGTAGTTTTTCATAGCTCATCTTATACGTAAATGAGCATGAATTTTTGATATAAAGAGCAACTGATGTCCTAAATTTTATTGCTCAGGATATAAATGGTTAGAAAAATCACGGTATTCTTGAGCCTCTCTACGATAAAATAAAAAATCTCATTTTGGTTGTACTTGTTAGAGAATAGTCCTACGTCGGTTAAAATGTGGACTTTTTCCTAGGTTATAAGTTAGAGGGTTCCCTCCACTTATCGTCAATTGGTTTTGAGTTGGATACTCACACTTCAATATGATATCAGAGCCTAAAAGACCCAACAACCGGCTTGACACATCCACCATTGTTATCCACGCGTAGACACGGAGAAAAATAAATCCCGGTCACGTGTGTGGGAGAATGTTAGAGAATAGTTCAACATCGGTTAAAATGTGGACTTTCTCCTGGGTTATAAGTTAAAGGGTTCCCTCTACTTATCAGCAATTGGTTTTGAGTTGGATACTCACACTTCAATAGTGCTACTTACAATCCATGACTCTGTCATGCAAATATAATTTTCAGATGACTACGTACTTATTAGTTTTGTCAAGATGTCAAGTTAAGGAACACAGTTGATATTTCAGACATTAATCACAACTTTTACACATTATTTTGTAAATTGAACTTTAAGAAGAATTAGTTTTTAATGTATATGAAAAACTTGTCTCCGAATATCTATTGATATCTAAAGTTTAAAGAAGCCGACCACAACTACAATTCTGTAGTCATGGGCAATCAGTATGGTATGTACCTCTTGTTTTTCATTTTGGCCTTTGATCTTACTTTTTTTCTGGATACCCTGTCACTGTGTTGGTTCACAGTTTTTGGTCCCTGAGATTTAAGTTGTGAAAATTGCCCACTTGCCCAGGGATGCTAGTATTACTATTTCTTTTGTCATTTAGAACGGAAAAGTTAACCTACCACACTGCTTTAGTAGCAATATGCATCTAATAACGATGGTGGTGGAATTACGAAGCAGTTCAAGTAACTTATATATGCATTGAAGTGTAATAATAGCTGTTTGGGTACCAATAAAAAAGAAAGCCGTTTTGAGTTTTGTGGTTTTGATGACACCCACAGGTAATGTTCATAATGTGTGCATGTGATTCGTGTGGAAGACTAGAAGTGTTTGAGAACATATTATCCTTCTTAAATTTATATCTACTTTAAGTAGTTGAATACTGCATGCATGGTAATCTCAAATCTATAATTCACAATCTGAATTCAATTCATGCCTAATTTTTCCTGTGACTTTTTGAGTATATGATATTTCTCGTAAGTTTATATCACTAAAAAAGTAGCAATATAGAAATACTGAAAATTACATTTGAATTTTTTATTTACAGGCGACGGATATCTGAAACCATGGATTATTCCCGAACCTGAAGTCTCATGTGTGGCCCGAACGAAAGAAGATGAGTGCCTTATTATTGCAAGTGATGGCTTGTGGGACGTTTTGTCAAACGAAGAGGTTTGCAATGCTGCACGGAGAAGGATCTTGCACTGGCACAAAAAGAATGGTGCCGTGCCCTTCACTCGAGGAGATGATGGTGCTGATCCTGCAGCTCAGTCTGCCGCAGAATACCTCTCAAATCTCGCCCTGCAGAAAGGCAGCAAGGATAACATCACTGTCATTGTTATTGATCTGAAAGCTCAAAGGAAGTTTAAGACTAAAACCTGACATTAGTAAATTTGCCCTCATTCTCACTGTCATTATACTCAGCATGCCTAGCCCACCTGTTTTTTCCGTCAGGGCTTCACTTGGCTATAGTAGAAAATCACATTCAGTATATACAGAACAAGTGTTGTACTTTTTTTTGTTCTTTTATTTCGTAGTCATGTAAGATCACACTGAGCCTTGTGTTGGCAATTCTCTGTAAGCTCTATTGGTTCCCGACCCACTCAGTGATCATTGGCTTAATATCTGCCATTGTACTGCGTACGTTAGAGAGATTCAGATATTTGGCGTGATGTTGATAACATCCATCTGTACTCTTATTTTCTTTGCTTGTAAGAACTTGGAAACTTGCTGTTGGGTCATGGAAAAATTTCCTCCTTAATTGATACCTTTGCTCTTAGCAAGTGTACTTTTCTTTGCAGTTGCTTTTCTTCCTTTTTTAGATGAACCATTGTTGCAAGATTCTAAATAACTTCTGAACTCAACATGTGTACTGATATCAATGAGTATCGCATATTTCACCAGAAACTCCTGACTGGTAGGACAGAAGAGCTTTTGAGATGGCCAATGATTCTGGTTTGTTTGTTTATACAATCAAAAGTCCAAATATTCGTAGTTAATAGCTAGGCTTCTGTAGGGTATGAAAAGTTAAGTTTTGAGAAAGTTCACTTTCTGAACGGTGATAGTACGGATAGCTTTGATCGTAATTCCAGGACCATAACAGTTCTCCAGAACTTTTTGTTCATGGCACTACGAAGAAGGACAAAGGTTCAAACATAGGAAGATAAACAAACTCGACAACCATGTATCTTCAGCAAGGTTGGGACTCGACCCATAACTTGCAGGAAAAATCACACATGCTCAACTATTAAGTGTAGAAAATCAGAGGAAATAACTAGTAAAGATCAACTCATTGGAGATTTCAATTAGAATGAAATGTGTTTGGAACATGTTCTCCCAATGCTTTCTCTAAAGTCCATAGATTTCCCTTCCCAGCCCAATAGAGAGCTCATATCTCAAATTTTCAGGCCTGCAGCCTACTAAGGCCCAATAAATCACTAACATATTAACATCGTTAAGGCCCAATAGACTGGTTATGTGTTAAACTTCAAGCCCAACAAGGCCCACACTTGTCCGTTTCTTAAACCCTCTTCCTTCCCCCAATAAATACGAACCCGTCCTAAACCCTACCAAAATCAGGGTTTTGCCGAACGAGAAGGAAGAAAACTCCCCTCCTCACGAAGCCCAAATGGTGATTTCCTATCCCAAAAGTGAAACCCCAATCCTTGATCTCATGTCTAACACTATCTTCTTCTCCCAGACGAACGAGCAAGTGAACCCGAAGGCCTACCCTTTGGCCGACGCGCAGCTGACGATAACGATTCTGGACCTGATTCAGCAAGCCGCCAACTACAAGCAGCTCAAGAAGGGGGCGAACGAAGGTGCGATTCGGTTTCGGGTTCAAAGTTGGGGTCTTTTTGGTTTTCTTGGGGGGTTTTGATTGGGGTTTTTTCTTCTGGTTGCAGCGACGAAGACGTTGAATAGAGGGATTTCGGAGTTTGTCGTGATGGCGGCGGATACGGAGCCGCTCGAGATTCTCCTCCACCTTCCTTTGCTGGCTGAGGATAAGGTAACACTTCCCAGCTTCCTTTTGTACCGTCTGCGATTTAGTTCGATAGCGTTTGGTGTTAGTCAGATTATGTAAGAATTTACCTTTATAGCTTGATAACGTAATTAGAATGAAGTTGAACTTGTGATATCCAAGTGTTAATAAAATCTGTTGAATTGAATTAGTTTATTTGGTATATACTCGTACTACTATCTCTCTTTTTAAGATAAGCGCAATGCTCATAACATATTTGTAATTTATTTTTATTTGACTATTATAGCTAGTATCATAACCTTTCTACTAAGGCCCAATAACTTTCTACAAGACTCTTGTAATCAGCCATTCTAACTAAGTACATATGCAGCCTTCTGGTTTTGTGTGTTTAGTTCTGTCATGGTATTTGTGTAAGTATAAATGCAGCATGATGTTTTGTTTGGGATTATAGCATGATATCCTAGGTCCATTAGTGTTGCCCATGTACACAATACCTGTGTTTTTTCTTTCTTCAGGGCTTCATGCTCATGCCTTTCAACCTTGTTTTTTCCTTTAGAACTGCAAGACATGATAGCCTAATATAGACTAATGGAGTCGAGGCATGCTGATGTCGATTCAGGTGTTTTTACAATGCAGTTATAGAAATTATGTTACAATATGATAGCAACTGCAATCAATGGAGATTGCTCATCACATAAGTATTATGATACTAGCATAATACTAAAGATATGCAAAATTGAAATAGCAAAAAAATTACAAAAAAATTGCAATGTCTAAAGATATAAGCAAGGAAAGATATGCAATACTAAATCTCATTATCTAAGTTCTTCAGTATATAGTTCATTTTGGTTAAACTAATTTTTGTAACTCCAGAATGTACCGTACGTGTTTGTTCCTTCAAAGCAAGCGCTTGGGCGTGCATGTGGAGTTACAAGACCAGTGATTTCATGTTCTGTCACAAGCAATGAGGGAAGTCAATTGAAACAACAAATTCAAGGACTAAAGGTAACATTCTTTTTCTGAGGTTCATTTCATTATTGTCCTCGAAGTGCTTAATGATATCCTAAATAGTACTTGCATTGGTCCTTGTCGTTTGCAGGATGCCATTGAGAAGCTACTTATCTAAGTGTTACATTATTCATCGGAATATGGATGTGGAGACCGGGAGGTGGTTGCTTATATTTAGACATGGTTTTTGTATGGCTGTGTTCCCTTTAATGATTGATTTTAAGAAATATTATGTGATGTAGTAGTAATTTAAGAAATCAGCCTGCGGTTAATCAAGTACTGTATCAACTCTTCTATTCAGTACCATTAATGGATTAATTCCCTAGAATAAAGATTATTAGATTGTTTTGATATAGATGCGATGATCATTCTTCAAGTCCGGCAGGTATTCAAATGGATCCAGTTTTAAGACTCTTTAGCTCACCGAAACAATATTAGATGATAATGACAACCATATGGCATTGGCACCAATGAGCTTAAAGACGATACAATTTCACATTCAAATACATATCATCAAAGTTTCAAACCCACACAAAAAACAGACGACAACAATAATTCATATACAAGTACAACCCACTGAAGGAAAACACGAAAGAAAGAATCCTATTATCGTAACGAAATCCCCTCCACACTAACTTCTCTTCCTCTTCCCACGCTGCTGCTCTCTCGCCACAATCTTGTACTTCCCCGTCAATTGTTGCTAAACAAAATGAAACCAAAACAAAACACCAACAATGTTGGGATGGCAACGAAAAAGTAGTAAATTTAATTACGAGAATAAAAACACATACCTTCTTCCAAAGCTTAGTGTGGTCCCGACAGAACCCAACAACAACCCCACCTCCCTTCTCCTCCCTATACTCCAAACACAACTCCCTCTCCAACCCACAAGTCACATGAAACCCCAACCCACACTTGGGCTCCGCGCACTCCACCACACATCCACACCTCCTCCCACAAACGCAACACTTCTCCTTCCACCTTCGAATCGGAACTCTGGACAAATCCACCCCGTCCCTCCCCTCAGGGTCCCGGAAGAACACCTCCGGGACGAACACCGAACAAACGATGTGGGCCCACCCCCCGGCCGTCGTCCGCTTCATCGCCCCGCCCTTGCCCGGACAGAGACAGCACTCCGGGAGGGTGTCGGAGTCGGACTTGCAAACGCAACAGAACCAATCGTGGTCGGGGATGGAGTGGGACAAGGGGTTGCCGTAGCAGGAGGCGTGGACGGTAAGATCGCAGCCGTCGCAAAAGACGATCGGGTCCTTCGGGTCCCCGTCTGTGCTGTTACAAACAGCACACACAATCCCATCTTCTTCTTCGCTTTCTTGATTTTGAGTTGCTTTTATGTTTTCGGGGGAGATGGTAGGTGGGGCCCAGATACGTTTCTTGGCCGGGAGGCAGAAGGAGGTCGTCGGTGGAGGGGATTGGTGGAGGAGCTTGAAGCGTTTGGATGGAGGAAGGGAGTGGAAGGGGTTCGCCATTGGAGGAAGTGGTCAGATGTGGGAAAGGTGGGGATATTATAGATACATGATAGGAAGGAAGGAATCTCGAAAGGGTGGGAAGGAAAAAGTTAGTTTGGAAACACAACTCCGACAAGAAATATTTTTGGGTTTTGGTGTTTGGCGCTGTTTTGGAGAATGATTTCGGGTTTTCGTATGTTGGTTTCGCGGGGTTTGAGTTTTTGCGAATTTTGTTTCCGGGAATGGGAAAATGGGTTGGGAGGGGTGGTTTTATGGAAATAGAGGAGTGTGGATGCAAAACGGTTTTTGGTGTGGTAAATTAAGTGTTTTGTTGTCACGCTTTTTGGTAATTTGAAATGTGTTTGTTTACATTTTACAAAACTGCATATTAACGTGAGAAAAGGTTATGTATGTCCTTTGGATTAACATAATTTCGAAGGTTAGCGTGAAAGATTACTCTGAAAATCATATAAGATTTTACGAATGATATCGAATCTATCATTTTGTGTAGAAATTAACGAAGTGAATCAATATTACTATCTGAATTAGTGATGGAAGATGTTGAATCTACATCTTCTATAAAATGGAAACTACTACCTGAATCAACGATATGAATATCTTACGTAAGATGTCGAATCTACCTTTGTTATAGATTTTTAACGACTCGTGTGTATTAACCCATGAATCTAAAGCAAATATTACAACCTAATCAAATTTATCATACTAAACTTATCATCACATTGTAAATGATACCTGGGGAAGCAATAAAATTTCATGCAAGTTCGCACTCAAATTACTCGTGACATATCATTAAAACTTAACCAAATACTTAAAAGTTTGCATCACGATCTGTTAAATCAGTTTTTACAACGTCGCAAACGGATGCAAACCCGATAATTGAGCCCAATCGAACATACTAAACCCTAACGGGAGATCTTATTTACCGACTCGGTGGCGATGGGGATGGAAGCGATCGAAGACTGGTGGTGGTGGGGCGCCGCCAGCTCGGCCCAAACAACCGCCGCAGTCGTCTCCCTCCGGCGAGGAATCCGCGACAGCGGCGCGTCGATGCCGTTCAAGGCCTTCGCCGTCGCCACCCTGTTCGTGAGCGGCGGCGCCACTGCTGCCATCGCGGTCCTCCACGCCAACGGCTTCCGGAACTTGGACGACTGGAAGCGGTTCGGGGAGGAGATCAGGCGAGCACTCCGCGCCCCCTCCCGATCCTCCGGCGGATCCGACGGCGACGGTCGGAGAAGGAAGAGGGGAGAGGAGGAAATGATTTAACTGTAATTTTTACTTACAAAGTAATCAAAATTCCTGAATTATTTCACTTTGTAGTTTAATTTCCTTAATTTCATCACAGTGCTTCAAACTATAAACATTTTGGATTTTTTATGGTTGTTCAAACTTGACATGGAAAATAACCATTTGGATTATCATGGTATTACGGAACTGAATTTTGGAGAATTGGCTTCAAATGCAGATGTACAAACACTTCGTTTTACTCTTTTGTTTTGTTGTATTATGATGTGTTTGTTGTACATGGCAACAAGCATGAGAATTTCTTTTGAAAAATTCAGGTGTCAATACGAAGGAACCATAGATCCTGAAATAAAATTTAGAAGTTTTGGTTTCTGTTAATTGGAGTTTGAATATATTTTTACAGACTCAAAATTATGTAGGCAGTGTTAGATGTAGGAATGTAGGATTATTAACAAAAAAGTTGAAAGATCGTATCATTAACAGCTTACAGCTTTGTGATGTTCAAATTATTCACAGGCGTCTATCTCACAGTTAGTTCGAATCTGTGACAGTATCTGTCTCCGAAGATTTCAGGCAATGTTTAATGTCAGTCACAGACAGTTATGGAAAATTATCTATCATACACCAGTTTTAAGGAGTTTGCACTTCGGTTTCTACTCGGATGGATTTTACTACACACGGTGATATAATACTTGACGAGAAGAACGGCAAACAAGTCATGATTAAGAGTCTATCGTGCTTTTAGCCCTAAGAGCTCAAAACTAATGTTGTGAATGCTTTGGAGCTAATCTTAAATTACTCCTTTCTCTTTGGACTCGTTCATACTCCCTTGCAAGTTCTCTTGCATTTCATCAAAGAAAGGTTCCAAAAGGCAAGAACGTGCATTAGTGCGTAAGGTGGGAAAATATTGACATGGGACAAGAAAACGTGTGATAAATTGACTGGTTGAACCACAACAATATGATGCTGAAATAGTTTTGGGCTTTACGATGCTGAAATAGTTAACATGTATGATTTTAATTGACTGATTGAACCACAACAATATGTTATCAAGTAAGCTTAAAATTCAATCTTGGAACTTATGCTCACCACACAACATGTCAGGTAGCTGCACGTGCACATTGATCTTCTGACTTACCTTATGTTTTTGCAACTGTGATAAATAGATGAGGGATGAACGATGCATCTCAACCTTTTTCTTGCGAACAATGTAAACGCTTCGGCTTTAGACCAATTAACTTCATGGTTCATGTTGCACCCACGTCTAGGCAATTGACTTGAGAAGGCAAGTCTACCTGAAAGACTTTTCCGTGTAACAAAGTTTATCAAGTCTTTGTTCAAGACTAAAGTCGAGAGTAAGAACTCGGTCGTCATCTGGTTGTTTTCTATCCTGCATGAAGCTACAAGACCTGGAGACCATGCCCGTCATGAACTTGGTAGGGACATACGAGTAATACATACCAGTTCAATATGGCAGACAAATCGATGTCTTCTCATTATCCACCGTTTTGCTCAAGATCGTCCGACCCGAACTGCGACAACTTTCCATGTGATATTTCAGACTTTCTGGTCAACGACGAAGAGCCTATTATAGCTGATGGTGGTGTAGGGATCAACAACAGCAACATGTAAGCATTGATTAATTTGCAATCTTTTGTTTAAGCTTTCATGTTTCTTTTACTTAAACCATGTTTTTTGATGCAGAAGCCAAACAAATGTTGTAGTGGACGAGAAGAAAAGGTTTTGGTTCAAGGTTAAGTCTGAGCACGACTTCCTGGAGGATGGATATAAATGGAAGAAGTATGGGAAGAAAAAGGTGTACAGTCCATATCCAAGGTCAGAAGCTCACCACTTTACAGAAGGTTTACAGTAAAACTAACAGGAAAAAAAATCTTCCTTGTCTATTTTTAGAATCTTCTAACTAAATGGTACTGGCTTAACTGGTAGAATTGCAACTACTGGCTACACAAGTAACACAATATATGCAATCCAACCACAAGTATATAAATATATAATGTAGTGTTGGTACTATAGACCTCACTCATAAATACTAAATATAGTGACCCTCAGAATCAAATTGAACTTATTTAGGAAGCGCAACCGTTTGTCAAAATATTTCATTGGTATGAAGCGATTCTATCATTGTAAATGACACTATGGGTTAAAATAAACCACTGCAGAAATTACTTCCGATGCTCGCAACAAGGATGCAATGTTAAAAAGAGAGTGGAGAGATACCGGGAAGACAACAGCTACGTCATCACAAGCTACCAGGGTAAGCACAACCATCAAGCTCCAACGTCCACTACTTCGAAGCCCTGAGTTGCCACCATCTCTGTAGTTTGCACTTTTGTCGTCGAAATTTAAGAAACAGAACATATTGTTCATTTGCATATTGTAATTCAATCATAGTACCTAATGAGGTAGGAATATTTTGATACATAGTATGTTGACATCATTTGCATATTGTAATTCAATCATAGTACCTAATGAGGTAGGAATATTTTGATACATAGTATGTTGACATCATGTGTTTGCACAAACCATGTTAACATCATAACACCACATCGTGTGTATTATGCAAATCGATTTGAACTTGAAATCAAGATAAAATATGGATACTGCAAAATGGAGGAAGACGAGCAAGATCGGCAAATTTACATCAAAAAATAGTTCAACACCTTAAAATTAACACTAATACACAGAATCTGAATAGACATAGTGCAGTTGGTTACTTACAGAGTTAAAGAATAATTACCATCTGTCGGATCATCTTCAAATGGAAGATGGGAAACTTCAGTTGACAAAGAGCGAAACGTATTCAATGCAACAATGAGACAGAGATCCAAATATGAAGGAAATATTCTAGATCCTCAACTTTTCCCGATTACATTCTGAAAGAAGAATTTCACCTTGCTATTCATTAACAATAATTCGGCTAAACCAACTTCTAACTCTCACCGGAACTTACTAGTCCCACTAGGGAAAATAACATTTGGATTTCTAGTGTGTGCATTCGGTTTACCAAACTCATTCCATTTTGAACCTGTTCCATGAATACACGATGAAACGCTCCAAAGTGAATCGCCTGGCTTTGATTTCGTAAAAGGGTGCTTGTTAGTCTTTCCCATTCCGTTAGCAAGCAGCCAACGAGAACCAGACTGTTGTTGCGTTGGGTTGCCCCATGGCTTATTTTTATCAGGCTCGGTCTTCAAACCAGCTATATGCACTTCAGTGATCTTAAACTGGCATTGAGTATCGATTTCCTTTTTTTTCTTGTCTTCCACAATTGATTCAATCTTGTCCTCAATATCTTCAACATCTCGTTCGCTGTTTTTGCTGACAAAAACTGACCTGTACACTTTAGGTTTTGGAGGAATAACAACACGCTCTACCTGAATTAGAGACAGCATTGGTGTTCCGACTGGTTCATAGTTTCTCGTTGGATCCCTAAGCTGAACCATCAGTGCCACAGTGAAATTGTTTCCCAACAAACCCCATCTTTTGCTGGAGTTTTTACCACCTCTTTTATCGCCCTTCGACCCCCCACTTATCAAGTCCAGAGATTTAGCATGATGAGCAGCGAGAATCTTGGATGTCCTATCACTGCTTAAATCCTCTTCATCAATACTACCTGAATCAAGCCTCATCCACTCATCCAGACTTAGAGACAACCCCATAAGACCATCATCATCGGAACCATTATCTTTAACATCTAAGAGCTGCAGGCCAGCAGCACCGTCCAGCCCAAGTGACCCGTCGTTCTTTGCTACTTTACCTTCAAAAGCTGAGATATTCCCAATTGACTGAGGGCTAATGTTCAATGGTGCTTCGTCATCTGACATTCCAGACTGAATTCTTAACCCTTCAATTGAAAGAGCTTCGATTTTGTCCATGGCAAATGGAGCAAGATCCTCTAGTGAAACATACTCTGAACTATTATCCCTAGATTTTGAGTATGACTTCTGTTTGTCATTTTTGCTCCCAGCATGTTCTGAACCCACCTCTGACATTAAATGTGCCACAAAATCCTGACTGTTCAGAGAACACAGTCGTTAAGAGAGAAAGGATCACTCGTGATATCACAAAAGTTATTTCTAAAATGCCCATAAAAGATTAGTCACAAACCTCTCATTTGCTTCTAGAGAAGGAACAGCTTCCCACGCCACCTGTGGCATCGTCTTTCCAGTGATATCTTCCAAAGGCATCAATTTACTAGCCTGCATTGAAAGTTTTTCTATTCCCACGGAAGCCAGGCGCTGCAATATATCCATGATCCCTGAACCCATCTCTGCCGGCACAACAACAGGGCTAGAAACTTGCATTACCAAACTGCCATTGTTCTTTGCATTCTTAAAAAATGCTGGGCTCATGGATTTCAGGAAACCTCCATCCTTTGTCTGAACAAATGGACCCAAACCATCACCAAGAGGGGGCAAATCAAGTGGGTCTTCAGGGGGGAGATCGATCGGACTGCCGAAACCTTGACCACACCTACTTTCCGGTGGAGAGTTTTCAAAGGCTTTCTCGTTCAAACCCCACTCATTCATCAAAGCTTCTGCCTCTGCATCTTCCAATAGCTTGGCCCTTGTCTTGCTTTTCATAGCTTGAGCTGCTATGTGATGCTCAGCTTCTGCAGCATCAACAATAGAAGCGAGGTCAAAATCCTCTTCCCAAGACAACTCGCCTTGATTCCCAACATCAGGGCCGAAAATACCATCGACGTGATCCATGGAATCCAACTTGGATTTTCTCAACATAGAGTCTATTGGAGATTCTATAATTCCCATGTTCATTGATCTCTCAAACTCTTTGAGTAGCCGTTCTCGTGGTGATTCTACCTCACTTTCAGAACTTAATCCCAAAGGGCTACTGTCTGCTCCCAACATGCTAAGGAACTCATTCGCAATAGATTCCGTGACATCCTCCAAATCAAGAGATTTGTTCATTCTTTCGGTCTTATAATTGAACGTAGTCTCCCCGTGACTAACAGGTTCAGAAACCTCTGTTTTAGCCTGTGATTCTAAACATACAGGTCCAGCTAGTGAGAGATTATTGAAAGCAGAATCTATTTCGTCACTAACTGATTCACCAGAAACCAGTTCATTTTTTGATAGAATGCTACCTACAGAACCAGATAGCTCTTTACCCCTGGGAAACTGTTTTTTGTCATTAGAGAGCATACCATTTGTCTTACCAGTTTTCTCATGCTTCGAATCTTCTGCCTCATTCCCTTTGCTTCGGTCCTTAATCCAGATTTCTACTCCTTTTTCCACTACAGTGAACTCCTGCTCCTCACATTCATTTACAGATTCCACCTTCCCAACACCTTGAACGAATTCCTCACTAGCAAGAACATTTCGCTCCATCCCATCAACCTTCATTTTCAAATCCTCAACCTGAGGTTCCAACTCATAAGCACCACCTTCATCTTCCCGCTCAACATTTTCAAAATCCGACAATGTCTTCGATCTAGCCACCGGAAGTACCTCATGAAGCACTCTGACATCCTCCACCGAGCGAGACGTCAACCGCAACCGATCTTTCGAAACATTACTACATCTAGGAATACTCCCATCACGTCTCCGAGAACCCTGCCAACCGTCTTCCCTCTCCACTCTCCCCAACCTCGCATTCACTCCCTCCAACGCCTCCCTCCTGTTTCCATCTCCTTCAACCAATCCATCCTTCACTACACTATAACCAAAACTAACATTGAGAACTCCACCTCTCCCCTTCCCAGACAACTTAAAATCAGTACTCCACTCTCCACAACAAGTCTCATTCTCGAATTCCTCCAACGTGAGAGGCAAAATCCTCGTAAGGTCAACCCGATGCTTCCCGAGCTCGACCTCCACAGCCCCCGCCAAAACCACCAATATAACGATCTGCCTGGACTCGTACTTAGCGGAATTATGCTGCCCGCTCCGGCAAGCGTAAACGGAGCACCGATGCGCCATCTCCTCCTCGAACTCCACCGCACCTTCCGAAACCCTAACTGGCTTCGTCCTTGAAACCGAACCGCTCCCAATCCGCCTCCAGCAAACCCAGACCTCGAATCCATTGAGGTTGGAAGGAAGGTTCGAGATCGAGCGGACTCGAAGAGTGAATCGGCACTCGACGCGGCGGTGGCCGAGGTGGGACAGCGACTTCAACGCCTTCCACCCCCAAATCGAGGAAGAGGAAGAGGAGGAGGAGGAGGAGGAGGAGGAGGAGGAGGAAGTGGAGGTTTTGTCCTTGGGTTTGGAGCGGCGGTGGTTGGTGGAGTCGGATTTCCCGGCAGAGACGGAGCGGGGCGGAGGAGGCAAGGGTTTGAGGTGGGAAGGCTTGGTTTGGATGGAGAGGGCTTTGCTGAGGGCTTCGATGTCGTGGAGGAGACGCGCGCCATTGCCGGAATCGGGCGCCGGCAACGGCTGCGGCTTCTTTCTCGCCGGGTCCGACCGGCGAAGCATCGGACGCGGATTTTGAGAAACACCGGAATCCGATTCGTTGCTTTGGCGGAGTTGTTGATACGTTTGTTTGGGTGATGAATGCTGGATTTGGAACTTTGGGAGGGGTACCTTCCTTGTTGTTTATTAATTAATTAATTAAGGGTTTGTTACTTTGTTTAATTAATTAAGGGTGTGTGTACTTGGACTTTGGGTTTATGTTTTTCTGATTTCCTACTAGGCAGGAAATCTCTGTTGATTTTAAATCTTTGGTTATATTTGGATTGTTTGCTATTTTTATTGTTTTGGAATTTGACGAGTTTAGTTTGCTATCTCTGTTGAGTTTACTTTGCTTGATCACCTAACAGTATCGTCCATGCACTATTTGTGACTTCGGATTCAATTCTTCTAAGAAACTTGTATTCGTCTTATCAGTTTATGATCTACCAACCATGTTGTCTTTAGTTGCGTTTTTTTTTTTGAAAATTATGTTGCCTATGATTGTTGGTAAGACAGATTTGGGTTAGGACTTAGAGCATAAATAACTGACCAATCGTCTGGCTGACGATCGGTAGGGCAGACAAATTTGGGGTGTCCCAGTGTTAATTTTTTTTTGTTTTTTTAAAAATAGTTTTAATTTTTTCCTTCTAAAATACGTTTTATAATTTGTTTTATTTTTTTAAATTTTAAATTTTTATGTTTTTTCCAAAATCAACTCCAACAATGATGTGGATGAGAGAGGTAGGGTGTGGTTAAGAGTTGAATTGTGTAGGAAAGAAAATAAAGTGAGTTAGAGAGAAAGAAAGTTAATGTGGACGAAAAAGAAAGCTGACATAGGAAAAGAGAGAAAGCTTATGACCACCCTCAGTTGGTGAAGACCCATGGAACATGAGGTCAGATGTTCGAGTCTCCTCATGTGACTCTCGCCTCTTATATGGTGAGTGGGTTTGGTTCGGCAAAAGGTAAGAAAGGAGGTGGGCCCACGAATCCCGGGGGTTGTAGCTTGATCAGCGTCTAAAAGGTGGTAGTTCGGTAAGTTCCCCCGGTCACCACAAAAAAAAAGAATGCTTGTAAGTTGTCTAGGTCATAACTCATGTTCTCAGAGTGGGATGTTGTGGAATTTGATTTTGGGAGAATACGAGTAAAATGTGATTTTTAGGAAGAGCTCGAAAATATTTTTGTCCTTTGGTTGCTTTGCCCGCTCCAAACATGGAAACTAGGAAGAATGGCCGAATGATTTTGAGAAAAAAAGTCAAACCCACACACAAAAACTGTTTATTGGTGTCTTTTGTCGCAAAAAGAAACAACCTTCGCAAACTATATACCTAAATCACTTAAGTCTAATGAATTTTAAAGTTGAACTTTGGATTTCTTACACTTTGACTCTTGAATTTATTTTAATCGTTAGATTTCACATCTTAAACGTTCTTTCAGGTTGTTTGCCTAAAATACTCATAAATTTAACATAATTGTAAACTTCGGTTCAAATCGGAGATCAAATTTGATTGGAAAATTGGTCTGATGTTACCAAATTCGACTCAAATATGAATCAGATCTGACACTTGATCTATTAACCGTTATTTTTTATTTTTTTGAGTTGTTTGCCTACAAAATCGTAAATCTTACTTTATGGTAAAGTTTGGATGTGAAATATAACGATTAAAAGAAATTAAATGGATAAAATATTACATATCCAAAGTTTTGGGAGAGTTAAGTGTTAACTTTGAAAGTTCACGATGTTAAGTTATTTGGGCTCATGGTTAGGGGGTTACATGGATTTACCCTTTGTTTTTTCCAAGATCATGTGTTGACTGTTTGGTGCAGTATGTAGTACCGGTGTACATTGGTCTAAAAAACGAATCAAATCGAAATTAACAAAATGTTAGAACCAAAACAAAACCGGTTCAAACCAGATTATTTTTTATTAATATGTTTGTTAATTTTTGGTTTAAAAAATTTAATAGTAGTTTTTTGTTAAAAAAATGATACAAGATTAAAACCGAACCGAAACTGTAACCCAAATTGTTCAATCCGGAGAATCGAACTGAATCATATTCGGTTCGATTCGGTTAACCGGACTGTACTGAAAGACGTACCCTCCTAGTCTGTAGGATTTGTTTCTTATGCTATGATAAAGACGTAATTGAATTTTGTAATTTCTTTGAATAATTTCCGCTTCCTTTCTTTGCTCGTCTTAATTTAATAATTGTTAGTAGCTGAACAAGAGGATGCTACGGTCGAACAAGAAAGGAACATGTTGAACCTTAATAACAGGTTGCACTTCTTTTTTTGAAGAGAACATGTTGCACATTTTCATATAAATAAAAGGCTTATCTTAGGAGAAAAAAATAGCTCTTCAAATCTAATGAGCTATTTTACCGTTTGATAAGTTAGGTAATGAAAATTTACCACGAAGATTGTGCTCAGAAATTATCAAAAAATCCCTCCACTCCTAATCACCATGAATCCACCTTTAACTTCAAATTATCAACAAAATGGGATGAATGGGCTCAAAAGGTTGCAGCCTTGTAGAAGGTAAATCATGATTTAGCAATAAGTCAAAGTACAAGAGGAGGGAAGTATTGGCATGCCACGAAACCACTGCCAATGGACTGAGTATTGATCCATACTAGTGCGTTTGTTTGGATGAAAAAAACTAAAGATCAGGATCTAAATTGTAACATCCCAAAATACTGAAAAATTTAAACAATCAAAAGATCATCAGATAAAACTCATCAACGTGAATGTTACTCATATAATTCAACAGTCGGTGCACCAATAATACAACAGAGTTTGTCAAAAGACATAATTACAACAATACTATGAAGAACAGACACAAGTAATCATGACGACTTCGAAGAGTCCGACGAGGATCCTGACCTCAAAATGTGTGTGCCCGCTGTCACCACCCGACAGAACATATTACGGTCCTGAAACATGAATCAAACAACGATGCCTGAGTTTTTCATTAGGAAACACATGATGCCAAACTCGCCTATATGAATACAACAGTACCGTAAATGAACTTATCATACTAGTAGTATGTCATATCAACATCTGCAATGCATCAAATCCCTCCAAGGGTAAACGGGACCTCATCCCAACAACACAAGACCCTCAAGGGTCAACAAGGACATCAGTCCAGCAACAACAACGGGTCTCACTCGGAAACCTACCGTAGGCACATACGGTCTTACAGACAATACGAGATGCACCCCCCACACGCGACTACTCTAGCCAAAGGGATCGGTGAGGAGCGTCTGCACTTTCGCGCAAAGTAACCACGTTGTCTACACCACCTCGACGGAGTCGTAGTCCGGTCAGTCAACATCCCAAGATAGGTGCCCGATCGGGGATCATCGCCGGAAAAACATCGGCAGCATTGCCGACACAACATCGACGATGCAACAAAACGTCAGACACAACATCGGACGGCACAACCACAAGCCAGAACATCGTCGACACCATCATCGTCGGCAACCCCTCGATGGTACAACATACGTATGACACAACATCGGACGGGTCCAGACCGTAGTTTGCAGGGTCATCATGCTCCACGGGTCATGCGTCAACACGCATTAGGATCCGCGATCCCTCGGGTCTGCTACTCTACAGAGAGTCAAGCAACAACACGTCACACCACGGTCCATCACGGAAGTGGCACGACCCAAGTGTCCACACTCTTCCACACGGTTGTCCCTGGGCAGGCACGAGCATGTACCCGCCGTCACCTCCCGGTTCACGCTCTAAGCGAGGACACGGGTTTCTGTGGACAGAGTTGACACAACACAAGGACCAGGAAATTAGTTCTGCGCACAAACGATCGACCGAAAAAGCCTAACCGGTCGACCGTTCCCAATAGGTTCAGTCGACCGAAAGTTTGCAACGGTCGAACTCTTCTGAGAATCACATAATTCCAAACGGTTGAACATCAATCTAAAATCGGTCAACCGAATACGAGGTCAATATCGGGAGTTGGTCAAAATCACACAAGACTATCCGGTCGACCGAGTCAGGGGTCCCGGTCGACTGAAAACTACCAAGGTCATCCTAATAGTCTACGTCATAGAACGGTCGAACAACATGCATAATCATCAAGTACACTTAAGTTTCGGTCGAACCAAAAGCAAGGGACAGTCGACCGAAATCCGACAAAAAACCTCCAACCCATCAGCATACATGCAATTGGTCGACCGCCACACGACATCGTTCGACTGACGTTGGTTAAAGTCGGGCAAAAACACTAAACCGGTCGACCGCCTGAAGGCACTGGTCGACCATTGGTCGACAGCAACCTTGCGCCAGCCAAAGATTTTACGTCGTTTTCTCGTCGCCAGCGAGGTCTCCGGCCTCCCGCGACCGACCTCAAGTTCCCATCAACGTGAGGAACAACAAAACCACACTAATAAGCCGACATACCTAAAGAAGAAGACGGAGCACGCCCGAGTTCACTCAACGTCGATGCCCGACCGCAACCTCCACACCCACGTGCCTCACGTCCGCGCCTCCTCAACTCCAAGCTCGCCTCCATACGCCTGAGTCGCCTCCACAATCTCTGGCCGGAAAAAGGAAGAGAAGGTGAGAGAGTGGTTTGGGTGAAGGAGAAGAGAAGAAATGATGATTTTCTCTTCAAAACCAACACAACCAACAGTAATCGGCCCCTACATCCATCACCATCACTATTTCCCCTTACATTTCCCATGCAAAACTCCCACTAATCACGTGATTAGCCCACTAACCAAGGTTAGGATCCTAACATAAACTCTATTGTGAACTGACAAGTTGTTGATTAGTGATAACTAAAAGTTCACATTTTATTCAGAATTTCTTTGGCTATATATAAGGAAAAGGTCAAACGATGACCGATGACTCCTGCATATGAAAAGATCTTTATGCGTGGACACACTTGTCACCCGTTCGTTTTGTTTTTGGTTCTAGTCGGGGGTATTGGGGAAAATAAATTGAGAAAAAGAAGCTGATGAGGTGATCTATGACGATTCAGTATTTAGATGACATTCAAATACTCACAAAGTGAAATATACATTATAATATGAATGGTGACAAGAAAATGAGGTAAGTGATGATGTTTTGGTGTTTTCAAACTGCATAATATTTTCATTTTTTATTTGGAAGCATAATCTATTAGATTAAATAAATCCTTTTAGGGATACAATCCACCAACTTCGATTTAAAGGACCCATCCTGGCATGCGATTTTCAATTTCTAAAATTGCCCATTCATTTGTAATACCATATCGTTTTGAGACTCTTGATTGGATAGAATCTTGAAATCACTTGTAATTATTTAATGAAATATTTATTTACATGTCACAGGGTAACGATAGGTGTGTGAGGAGTCAACATAAAAACCTCGGTTACTGACATGCAAATGATGTATGTACTTATAATAAATAATTAGGTTTTCAAAGACACTTGATTAATCTGCGGGCTTCGGCCCAGAATGACCCGACATTCGAGCCGAAGTTCAGCCCCCCGAAACGCCTATGGGGCCTATCCACCATACGACCGTTTACTTGGACTAATATGATAGTAATCCCAACGCTCGAAATCAAAATTTCAGAAAGGGAGAAGACTAATATGATAGTAATGTGCGGAGATGACACGACTGAATTGTTGCTGTTAGACGTAGTAAATTTGACATACAGAAAACGTCTTTTTTTCTCATTTTTCGGTGTCCTGACTCCTGAGATTTTGGAGTAAAAAATGATGGGACTTCTTGCCTGAGCAGACGTCATAATGTCGCATGTCAGTCCATGGCATGTTATACTAATATGTCCTTGGCAGAGCCGAAATGGATTAGATTACTTGCAAAACATCGTTAGAGTCTTTTAATTATAACATGTTATACTAATACTAAAATACCGTGTTACCCTACGAAATAAGTCTATCCAAGAAACCAAACATGACAGTACATGAGACAGGCATCGCTAGAGTGCTAGACCCTTGGGAATCCTGGAACAGTCTATCTGGTGAATTCCTCCCAGTCTCCCACTGAGAAATTCAGACCAGAAGTATCAGTTATCATTGACCATCTCTCAGCCAATTAATGCAATCTAACGAGGATTAATGCATGTCAATCGTCAGTCAAGCTTTGGTTGAAGTATAACAAGAAGACACGTTTCCAAACACTTATACAAATACACAGCAGTCAGCAAGATGCCAAGATATGATGAAAGGCATAGACAACTGTGGGTTGGGCTGTGTGGGTCAAGGTGAGTGTATACTGGATAGGCACGGAAACTCTATGCTACGTGTGGTGGGGTTCTTAATGGTGATGAATCGATGATGGCATGAGAAAAGATTAAAAGTAATTTTTGTAGTCAACTGACTCTCATCACCATCCTATACTCATCTGCAACCATTCTACTTTTGTGGTGTGATGAAGCCAAATATGAGAAACTAAATTTTCAGATAATGAGAGAACCAATAACTTCGGATTGGATTGAAACAAAATCTAAGAAACAATACGCATTTCCATATGATTTTGGCGAGCTATGAAATACTAGAAGTTATTGACAAAACAAACACCTATGGTATTGGTATGGTACACAATCAAGTTCAAAACCACGCAATCAAAACGCAATTCGACAACACAGACTACAGAGGAAGAAATACGTGATCCGTCTCCGATGACGAATCCAACCAATACGGCTCGCTAATCAGAAGCCGATCCCAGCCGTGCTTATCGGCTGATGCCGGCTCTTCCAGAAGCAAGCCTCCGGCGACAACTTCGCGGATGACCTCATCGGCTCCGACTTGCAACGTGTCAACACAAAAGGCCCGTAAGACGCCACCACCACCGAAGCTGCCGCGACCACAACGCTTCCAACAACCGGCTTAACCATTTCAGCCGGAGCCGAAGGCGGCAGCTGAGAAGCCACCGTACTTAACTTTTCCAACTCCTTAATTGGGGTGGACGTTTGTTTATCCTCACCGGCCTCCTTAATTGGTGTAGACGTTTGCTTATCCTCACCGCCCTCCGTTGGCAATGCCACCTCCGGCTTGGGCTTGCCGTTCGGGCGCCGGCGGTGGTGGCGAACAAAGTCGGCGGTGCAAACCCAAGTCTCCTTAGAAACCTCCATAGACAATTTAGGCTCACACATCATCATAAGAAGGCAATCGGGAAGCTCATCTCTCTTCTCCTCCTCCGTTTGTTTTACTTTCTCCAATTCTTTTACTTTCTTTTCCGACGAAAAGCTTCTCCTTTTCCTGGCTTCTTTCTCGCTGGAAAAGCTCGACCTTCTCGGCTCGGACGAGAAGCTCGACCTTCTTCCTTCCTTTTCCCGGAAGGAGGAAGACGACCTCCTCGAGTCCCTCTCCGTCGAGAAGCTGTGTCTTCTCCCCGACCGGTCCCTGGAGAAACTTAACCTTCTCTCTCTCCCCTCCGGTTTCTTCCTATTCTTCTCTTTTTGTTTCGGCTCTTCTATGTTCTCCTTCTCCGCCTCCTCTCCCATCACATTTGCTTCTTCTTCTTGCTCTGTTTCTACTCTTGTTTCCACCAAAGTTACCACTTTTTCTTCTACTTTCGCTTCATTTCCTCCTTCTCCTTCCTCCAAATGGTTTACTTTCGCCTCTTTTTCTTCTTCTTCTTCTACTACTACTACTACTACTCCATTCTCAGTTGGCTTTTCTTCATTTTCACTTGCTTCTACTAAAACTCCACCAAATTCCTTCTCATCTCTAGACTCTGATTTTGTCTCGATTTTTTTCTCAACTTCATGATCAAAAACGAAAGACTCCAACTTACTATCGTCCACACATTCGTCCTCCTCCACCTTCCTCACCGGCGACCCCCAAAATCGATTGGCCAAAGCCGACATCCGCACCGGATCCGACCGACACCGCATTAGCAGAAGCGCATTCTTCGGCGGAACACAAACCGGAACTTCCCCACCACACTTCTCTTCCTCTCCTCCAAACACCTCCACAACCCTCTCGTCTCTCTCCCTCCTCAGATCGATCTCCTCCACTCTCTCCCCCTCCTCCATCGCAGCCATCCACGTGGCGAAAGCCGCCCCGCACGACCCGATCCGGACCGCTCTCGGCCGCTTCTTCTCCCTCTTCTCCGACCCGCACGGGACGAAGCAGTTCATCTCTGACCCGAACGCCCGCACCGCTTCGCAGATGGACCCCAACGGCAAATGGACCCACCTCTTGTCGCCTTCCTCTCGCCGGAAGCTCAATTCTCCGCCGCCTCCTCCCCGGCGGGATCGGGACCTCATCTTCTTCTTCTTCCGGCTCGTTTTTACCCTAACTTGCCCTATACAAGTCACCTTCGGCGAGGTCGGTTCCTCCAAAGATCCCGCCTTTCGCCGGCTCGCCGACGACGAGAACGTCGCCGGGGATTGTCCCCCCTTGACGCTCCCGACGCGGCGGGAGAGGGAAGGCGGGAGAGGTGGGGTCGGGGAGGAGAGGCGCATCGAGGACGATGACTTGGAGGTGAAACAGTGGAAGAGGTCGCCGCCGCCACGGGATCTCTCGCCGTCGTTGGTCGTCATTGGCGTGGCATTGGGGAAGTTAAGGTTAGGGTTTTGTGGGAATTTGGGTTTTTAGGGTTTGGAAAGGTGTGGCCTTTTCTGAAGTTTCAGCAGAGGAAGCACGAGTTGGTGTGGGGAGGAGCAGCAGAAAAGAACTAAAGAAGGGTGGGTTAAGATGGCTGTTGGGGGATGTTTTGCAGATTGGCCCTCGTGTTTCTTTCCTTGTTATTATGGTGCTGCCGTTTGGATTAATGTCTGTCTTATTATTCTTATTATTGATTAAGGACAATCATTCCTTAATCCCTCTTGGTGTCTGGACTCTAACCAGATGTTTTGTTTGCTTCTGGTTTTGGCCAGCTAAAACCATCTCAATGCTTCCTAATGATGATTAGCATCCAGAATAAATTCCAATGGAACATGACCTGGAATGCCACATGAGTTGTGTTAAAGAAGCACATCTTGGATTTGAGAAGTTGTGTGGGAAGGGAAGACAATGGTTGATAGATTGTAATAGCTAACAAAGATTGGTTTGTGTCTTGGTATGAAAATGTGAGTTATACGCATCAAGATTAATTAGTAATAATACGGGATGGGCAGCTTGTGCTTGCAAATTGAGCAACTTCCTTTGGAAAAATAAAGCCGCCCGAACTCCCAACTTGTGTGACCACCTTCTGTGCTGTCCCCATTTAAGTACACTGACACATTCACCTAATCACCCCCACAGTTTTTAAGTAAATCACCCCAAGCATGCATAATGCCGTAATTCACACATTTCTGAAGAAATGTTCAAAAAACGTTTCTTTTTACGGACAAACATTTCATATTTTTCGTGTTGAATTGCAGGGGAATGAAAGAAGCACCACAAAAGGGTGTGGAAATGGGAGCTTGGAGAAAGAACAGCAGGAGAGGTCACATGGATGCCTGGAAGGGTGAACCACAAAGGTCCAAAAAGGGTTCTTTCGGATAGGAATAAGGGGGGAAGTGGATGAGAGAGAGGAATCTTTGCCCAAACTTCGACATATGATAGTGCACTGCATGTTATTTAATGGCAAGTCCTCATCACAGTTTTGACCAGTCTTGAAACCTTTCCAATGAAAAACAAATGAAACTGCAGTCCAGATCCGAGTGGCATCAAAACCCTCAATGGCTTATGGACTACAACTAACCACATCTTATCTTACTGCAACCATGCCATAGATATTAGATTTGCTAGATAAGGGAGCTCAACTCAACATGGAAACCTAACCTGGTGTTAATCGATGAAGAAGGTTAACCTCCCAATGATACGTGTTGACTGTGACCACCACAAAATAAACAGTCAAATCACATGTGCTAACGGTCCCCAAAGAGATTGTAGCCTTTTGGTCTGATCATGTTATAACCCAATATTTTTTAACACTTCCCGTTGGAGGCATTAGGCAGCAGCAGCACACCACAAAACATTCCATTACAATATCGAATGAGAGATTCTATCATGATGGTCTGACGACCAATTAGTGCATTCCAGCTCCAAAATCCCAAATCAAAACAAACATACCTGGTGTTTCTGCGTCCAAGTTTGCACTACTGGTGCGCAAGGAATGTCACTCAACGATCCACGTCCATCAAACAAAATCAAAACAGCATCTTCTGTATTTCTTCACTGGCATTAGACAGTACCCTTCATTATATTCACTATTTCCATAATAAACATAGATAGAGTTCACGAGTCTTGTCATACAAAAAACACCAATTTATCAAGCATTCTCTAGATAAATAAATAAAAATATACAACTTTCTCTAGGCAAGTAACTGAACTTCTATGGAGTTCAACTAAACCGTAAGCAAACCATCCACAAGTTGATATGATACATGAAATGTTTCAGAAGATTAAGAAAAAGGAAAATTCCAACGGAATGGCCAAAAACACAACAAACCTGAACACTGAAAGTATCATAAACATTAGTACTCAGACTAATCGGAGGCTTTGTGATTTTCGGAAGAGAGATCCTCCGGTTGTTGCTGGTCTGAGATGGGGTTCATTTCAAGTTTCTTCTTTTCCTTGAGGATAACCTGCTTCGGCATGACTTCAATAAGAAAACCGGCACCATTCCACACAGCTGCACCAACCTTTAGCATTTGAAATGTGAGGTGCATTCGGTAGGACAGAAAAATTGGGACTGTGAAAGCCATGGTTAATACTGCGAAAGCTGCTTGAAGCAATATATACATAACGTTCCGATTTTGGTCCCCTAGCAGCCCACTGAGCCTCCACCAAATGTTGTTTGCCTTCTGTGCTTTCTTTGACAGCCCCCTGTTAACGATGGAGTACATGATCGAAGAATGAACCGAGACTCAAAGAAATATATGGTTATTATACTTATTACTTGCTTGCTAGCAGCCAGGTTACTGTAATTGCAGTCTAAAAGATTAAGGATTTTCACAGGCAGAACTGATCCACGATTGTCTTAACTAATGCTAGTAGTGACCGTGAAGCAACAAAAGAAAGCTTTTGCTCTTTGCTTGAACAGATCAATGCAAATGGCGATTAAAATCCCGTTGACTTACTTTACAGTTTAAACCACCTCCCTTCATCATATAAATGAAAATTGACTCAAACAAATCAATAGAATACCTATAAGATGTCATGACTTCTGGATCTCTTAGAAGCCTTTGACGCCGCAAGACATTGACAATCAAAAAGTAAAGTAGCTGCCACAGAGAGTATGCCACCAATGGGACAACAAAAAGCCATGTCCATAGGTAAGACTGATCCTCCAAATAAGGCAACGAAGCCCTAGCTTTCCCCATGGGGCGCATTGCAGCAAAAGTTGTGGGATCCCACCAGCGAATGGTGAAAAATACAACACCTGCAAAATAACCTTCATTAGACAACAATTCTTCCATTTCATTTAGGAAGCGAGAATCCAAAAGACAAAAAAAGGGTTTCATTCAACCATTTTCTACCAAGTAACACTAGAAGTAAATCTTGCCACCCAAAAATGTTGCTGCCTAGAAAACATCTTATTTAGATTCCTTCCCTACCACATCAAACCATGGATGTAAAAGACTCACATTTTCAATAGGATCATATGGTTTAAATCTAAATTGCTGCACAATTGACGCAGAAATTTATATTATATGAAATATTAAGGACACAAGATGCTGCCTACCATATGAGACTAATGCAATTCATCTCCCAAATGCAAGATTGAGGAGGAGATGATAATGATGATGATGATCTAAAAGAGCATGAGCAATAGCTATCTCACCAGGCAAGAGATGTACTAAGACACTAACAATTTTATCAGCAGAGCTGAAGACAAGGCTACAACGCCAAACAATTATAGCCCATGCCAAAGGTCCCTGCATCACAAAAAGTAGTTGTAAAATTCACTTGTAAATGGAATGGATTGTCTACGCATCTGTCTAAGAAAAATACTTACTTCGGCAAATGAGAAGCAAACCATAAAAAGTTTCTCATTTTTGGGGAAAAAGAGAAGCATGATGATGAAAATTGTATTGGCATAGTAGCAGAAATCCTACAAAAGCCAAATTCAAGTCATTAACTCAAAGAAACGACTACAAACAACATGCAGATCAAAAACAATTAACACCTACCCTCCGTATCAAGACCAATTTTTTGATGTCTATTGGATTCTATGATTGACAGCAATCTTTCTAAGTATCAAAATGGACGTTAGGCTGACAATTTGTAACTTAGAAGTATATATCAAACTAGTCATTTACTCTATGCACAACACTTGCGTAATTACAGCAATCTATTTTACATTTGCCAAATGTGACTTGAAGGCAACTAAACATTATTTTGACAATGCCAACAGAAACAGGGAAGAGCATATTATCTTTCAAATTATAGTTTTTAGTATGGGCATATAAATTCTTGTGATTTTTTTTTTCTTCTACTTTGTAATGTTCTAATTTCGCTTGAACATGATGCTCTCCAATCGCCAAATATAGTGCCTTTTACATTAGATAGAATCCACCTATTTGCAGCTGAGGAACCATTATCAAGGAACTGAGTGGATGCCTGTGAGTGAGAAGAGAGAAGGCACCAGTAGGGAATAACTACCAAACCAATGGAAATAGAGTCTCACCACCATGTTCTTTGCTACGTTATGACAAGCATTGGTGGTCAATGACATCACATGGGCAATCAACTTCATTTCTTTTCATTGCTACGTTATGATGACGATCAATAGTCAATGACATCATATGACTAATTTGTTTCATTTCTTTTCAGATAAATAAGGATTTATTTATTGGGGTGAAGTACAAAATCATGCATGGACAGATGGACTAACTATATTGGGATGACAGTGCAAAATCGACAAAGACAATGTCAACTGGAGGTTTTGTCAGCCAATCAACAATATGAGAAGGTGATTAAGTTGAAGATTAGATCTCGTCAAAGAAGGCAGAGTCATGGTTTGACAATCACATGCCAAACATGCATACTCTGGAGCAAGCGCTGTTTACTTGAGGTCTACTTTAGGTTAGCATTTCATAAGTCTAAAGAAGGGTGTAAGATGATAAATTCTAGGTTGTTAGGTCATCCTTTGGGTGGAGGAGCACACATTAGATAAATGTAAATGAGGCTGGGGTTGTACAGGTTGAGATTTGGAGAGAGATGAGTGAAGAGGTTAAAAAGTGTCTCTCTTCATCATATTCCTTCTCGATGGTGGATTCTTCCTCATGTGTGTGACCCCATGGTTTTCACAATCCTTGTTGGGAGGAATTTTCATGTAAATTGTATTCTCGTGGTGTATGAATTCTCTTTTATGAGGTTCATGTACTTCATATGGTTATTGTGTTAAATGTGCTACCAATGGGTGATTGAGCGGACTGCAGTTAATGAAACCCCTAATAATACTTCAATAGTAACAGGGTAACACCATCAGCAAATCCATTTGTTACCCCGCTCATGTTGTATGAATTCCCCTCCACCTTACTATCTTTATTGTTCTATTTTCTCATAGCATGTTGAAGTTCAATGGTAACTATCTAACAATAGCGAACTACAAATTAACCACGACCCCTATTCAACTGGTATTTTCCAAACTATCAAATGGCAAAAGGTACAAAAAGTCACCACGTACTAGTCTAAACACCACCTTGAACCATCACTTCTTGTGAACCAGTACCAAACATCAGAATTTATATTCTGTTTTTTTATGGGTATAATTTGTATTTCCTCCCACGGTTTGTTCTATCCAAGACACTGACAAATGTGTTCAACCAATTCTCTTGATTTTCTTTTGAATGTACAAGAACTACATACAGCTCCTTTTCTACAAAAAAAGTATTATAGATCAAAATCAAGCAAGGACAATATACTCACCAGGAGGTAGTAATGCCATTTTTTGTAGCGATAGTATATCCAGCGAAGAGGAACGAAGATAACATAGAACAAACAATAAACATATGGAACATCTTGTGGTCCTAATCGGAAAAACCAAACCAGTAAATACAGGGTAAATTGAGCAAATCTGTAATGTAAACATTCAGCAAATATAGCACACTTACTAGCTCCCAGCAGGTAGCAAAATCCACCAAAACCAAGAACTCCTAGTGAATGAGTCACCTGATCGTGTCGTATGAACAGAAAACAACAAGTTAAGGCAAAACTTTAGCAGTTCTTCGAGATTCAAATGATTCCTAAAACAGTATAATAATAAATAATGCAAAGCATCTCAAGCGAATAGAACATAAAACAGAATAAAACAAATGTAACAGGAGAATATGAAATTGGAAGCAAAATCAGATTATAAACAGAAGACCACCACCTATAAATAGCATAAACACTCCAATTTTCTTATTAACAGATTTAGAAAAGCATTCAACAATCAACAGATAATAGGTTCGGTAGCGAATCCCGACATCACTAAAATTTTGTTGAATTTGGACATTAATGAAAGCAAAATCCTAAGTCATGCCACAAACATTAAAAAACTCCACGCTTGAAAAATTACAAATTTACCATTAACTTAAGCGAAGAGATTAAAAATCACAAATAACCAAAAAAAAAGACATTTCCCCCGTTTATTCTACACAGACCTCAGATTGAAGAGAAGAAGAAAAACATCAATCAACCCGAAAATCAAAATAAAAAGAAGAAAAATCAACCTTATTGATGAATCTCTCGTGCTCCTCCGCCTGCTTGGCGATCTTGATGGCCTGCTTGGACAAGATCTCCTTCGTGACCGCCCTCTGAAATCGAACCAGTCCGAAGCCCTCAAAACCACACAAAAAAAACGAAAAAAGTCGAAAAGACGACAACAACCGATCGAGGTACCTTGGATGATCGATCCGTGAGAGTCTGCTTCGACGTTCCGAGAGACTCGACGCCGTCGTCGAAGCCGGTGTCGTCCTCCGGCATTGGCTTCGGCTCTCCGGTGAGATCGGTTGGTTGAGAAGTTTCGAAAGGTGACGCCTCTACGCTTCGAGAAGGAATTGGAAGGTGCGTCGTACGACTTGTTTCTTCTTCTATTGGTTAGATGGTCGGTTGATGTGTGATTTTTAGTCGAGATTATTATTTTAGTTTATTGTCGTTAATAAAGAATTAAGATGACACGTATTAGTCCCTCCGGCCTTCTTCCAGGATTAAGTTATAGCCAATGTCCGTTTCGGCCCATTAGATACTTCGAAAATTGTGTAGCTGTCTTTAATCTGTTTGTTTATTTTATTTTATCTACTCTACTAACCATACTGTTTTAAATCTCAAACATGCGAATAAGAATGTTGAGATCCAATTCTCAGTCTTAACCAAGGTTTTAAAAATCGGACCAGACCGAACAGTTCGACCAGGTTGGACCGGGAACTAATGGTCCAACAGTCGGTTCCGCTAAACCGATGGACAGTTCGAACATCTAGTTAATATTTATAGAAATCGGTTAAAACATGTCTGATCGTTAATATTTATTGGGTCTGGTCCAACTTCGGGTCTAAAAATGCTGATATCATCAACGGTTCAACCACAGTTGGACCGTGATTCGACCACATTGAACCAAAACGTTATCGGTTTGATGACCGGTTCAGTTCAGAAAACATTGGTCTTAACTATCTTAAGACAATGAATCTCTCAACGGAGTTAGTTACTATTGGTTTGTCTTTAATATGTTTAATATGTCACGAGTATATATTGCGGATTCAATGAATCGATATTGTTGGGATACCAAACATGTGAGTGTGAGAAAGTAGACTTTCAGTTGTAGAACAAGAGTCGATGTGTCTAATGAACTGAGAGTGAACCTCGTATTTTACTGATATACTAGGTTTGTAAGAGACACGATAATATTTTCGTTTCTAATACCACATTTGAATCATTTAGAAAAATACGAAGATCACCAACCCAACAACATGCTTGAAGGATCGTATAAAATTGTAGAACTTAACCACAAATACAAGCGACAATAAGATTACATGAAGAAGAAAAAGAATACTAGTAGATCCACGTAGCAACTTAATCCCAAACTAAAAACATCCAATAATACCTTCACTATCAAAAGGAAAGTAATACATAATTTTATATTTAATCCATTTTACTGTCCCACTCTATTTTAAATCACAAAATCTCAAACATGTGAATGAGATTGATGTGATTTGTTCTATACTCTTGATTATTTTCAGACGAGATTTCCAAATAAAGTAAATACATATTTCAAATTAAATTGAGTTCGAAACGATAGAAAAAACCTCAAACTCCCAAGCATACGGCACATAATTAAAGATGCAATCATCAAAACATGTTTGTTCGTACTATACACAGTTGCTTGACATATGGATATGTAATATGCCACCCTAGATGGATCTCGTAATCGGACGGTCCATGTTGATCTCATAACTATTGTGCAAGTTAATTAATCAAGGGAAAAAAAACTCAACAACCAAAAGCCTTCTAATACAGCCGCCGGGTTTGATATGTAGTAATGTTGCATTTCTTAATCAATACACCAATGTCTCACCTCTTAGTGGTCTTTTTGATGTCATTATCTGTGATTAATTTGTAGTATATATGTTACTCCATCGTTAGGCCTACGTCTCGACTGAAATGACAAGTGTTCACATCACCTTTACCCAACAACCAGGTTCTTGATCGATCCGTTGTCATTATTCTGTTGTATTATTAACTAAATATTAAGTGATTTGCTTGCATATAGCATAAGAATGTACATCAATAAGATTATATATCAGTACACTGGAAATTGAACAATTGGGTTTTGCTGCTAGAGTGAATTTGTGAAGGCACTCTAGTCTAGACAACTATATATTCTTCACTCACGTGCTTATTATTTGCAAAGAACGATTTCACCTTGAAATTCTTAAATGTATCCATCTTATTAGATTTTCGGATCAACAAAGTTCATTTTGGCATGTCCGACATATCCCAACTTGGGAAAAGACCATTTGTCCACCAAACCTAATGAAAAGCAAATAGTACTAAAGAATAATACAAAACATATAATTTCTATTTCAACAGGCGTTCAGGGTTGTAACTTAATTAAGTGCTTAGAGTTATAAAATGTCTTCCAAACTATAATCAAACCATAAGAAACAATCCTGCATTTACAATTCTGCATGCACAGACTTTTCAAGGTCAAGAACTTGAAGAGAGATTTCTTGAGGGCAAAGTCTTAGGGTTCGCACATCTGATCCGTAACCAATGCCAACCATACAGGTCACAGATGTTAATCAAAGCACTCCATCACCAATCGACAAGAGTCCATGTTGTTTCCATTCAGCAGACACGTACTTCTCTTCAGATCTTTTGTCCTGCATGTGGTTTGTGGAAGCTTACCATTGGCTTCCATGATGTAGTATGTTTCAAACTCAAAGAAATTGAAAAGGTTAGACAGATTAATCAAGTTATTAAGTTTCATGGTCAATCACTTTGAACTTATGTTACAGCTTACAAGTCAAACTGCTCCCAAATGTGGGTGACATGGTTATATGAAAGTTTGAAACTAAGAATAGTCTTATGTGGTTCAGGAGTTGTACTTTGAATTGTGGTGGACTCGGTGCCTTGCCCAAAACGATAGAAATCAAGCTTGAGCTAAGAATTTAAATGGTATCACTTCAAATATGAATCCTTGATTTCTCAAAATTAAAAGTATATACATTTATATAGCACTTTAATTATATAGTGCACTGCATTCAACACAAGCATTTGAATTTGAAAATGCTGGTCGACCCTTTACATTTCACATGATACCGGAACAGACCATTTAATTTGTTCGAGAAGTCTACGTCTCGTATTTTTTACACATAAACAAGAGAAATCTCCGTGCAAGAGAGTGTTTGAAATTTAATTACACGTTTCTTAAAACAGTGAATAAATAACCATCGTTTTAACTACTTCCTACATTTAATTAAATAAACGATCCACCAACCAACTTTTGCATCTAATGATGTGTAAAAGCAATAAAAATTAATTACGAGTATATAATTGGTCATTTAAACTACCAATTCAATGTGAATGAAAGATAATTGTATTCGAACATATATCTCGACGGAGCTAGACAGTGTCCAATGTCCATGTGCAATGTAAAAATTAAGTTTAGTGGTAATAAATTAAGGGTGAATTGCAACAGTATCACAAACAATTATCAAAATTGGCTTTATACCAAATAAAAGTAACTATTTGTTATAATACCACAGAAAAATCCAAAAAAAATGCTCTAATGCCTTTAACCTTTTCCAATGTCATTCCGTTAACGTCCATTAATTTTATTAATATTTAATAGAAATTTTGCAGAATAAATTTCATTATATGTGTTGTAAAAATTGTAAAAAATTACTCAAAAAAATTATTTATACTTTCTCTCATCTTTATCTTTCCTTTATCATATCTTTTTTTTTCTCACTAAACTTAATGACTCGGTTACTAAACTAATGAAATCCAATAATTTTTATATTTTAAAATTACAAAATATTTAATTATTTTTTATAAAAAATACACTTTCTAATTAATATTTAGTTTTTAAGAAAATATTTTCCAAAAAATATTTATTTTTTGTATAAAAATTCTTTTATCAATTATCAGATTCATTTATTTTAAAAAATTGGAAAAAATAATTTATATTAAACTAAATATTTATTAGAAAATGTAACTTTTATAAAAACAAATAAATATTTTGTAATTTTAAAATATAAAAATTATTGAATTTCATTAATTTAGTAACCGAAATATTAAGTTTAGTGAGAGAAAAAGAAGAGATGGTATATGAAAGATAAAGATGAGAGAGAGTATATATAAATCGTTTAAGTAATTTTTTGCAGTTTTTACAACATGTACATATAATGAAATGTATGAATTCTGGGTTTATTCATTATGATTCTGCAAAATTTATGGGTAACAGAATGATATTGGAAAAAGGTTAATGACATTAGAACAAATTTTTGAATTTTTCTATGACATTATGATACATAGTTACTTTCATATAACATAAAGCCAATTTTGATGGTTGTTGGTGGTATTGTTGTGATTCACCCATAAATTAATTAATACAACTTCATATGTAACAACATGATGAACTATTATCGAAGAAATTGACTGGACTTTAATTGTCTATTGACAAAAATCCTCAAAGATCACAAAAGAAAAAAAGATTAAAATCGTATTGCAGCATCAACCATCAAGTAAGACATAGTGAAGAAGATTGCCGAGGTTAGGACAAAAAATCGTTTTACAAACAAACAACTCTCGATTGATTATTTTTCTGTTTATGTCTACATCAAAACTCCCTATTGTTATAATAACCTTTTACTTCCGTTTACAATTTGAACTCTTCTATCGCACGATAATGAAACATAAAGCCTCACTTTGAGTAATACTAATTAATAAATTTGTTTATGAATTATACTAAATCAATTAATCACGTGCAATGATGTACCAAAATAACAATTCACAAGTTGGAACTTTTATTGTGTGTGGCCACGCCTTCACTTCCATTAACTAACCCAAAACATTTTTTAGAAGAAGCTACAACTCACCTTCACCTGTAATATAGATAGTGAAGTTCTCTCTGAAACTAAAGGGCAGAAGATTTAGTGGAATCAGTTTAGGTAGATTACGTGATGCAAAAGAAATAGTAAGAAAATATCAAAAATAAAGTACTTGAAAATGTGATGAGTAGTACAACTTATTGGCTAATGGTGACACCATATATTATCAGACAAAAGAGGAGATACGACTTTCCAGGCCCACTCTTCATGTCTAAAGTGTGGAGACTTTTCAAAGTTCATACCCATATCAAAATACCAATTATATATAGCTAGGATAATGATCGAACGTTAACTAATTAAAATGGAAGTTGTTTGGTGCTGATGAAAAGGAAACAAATTAATAAGGATAGCTCGGATGGTGATTATAGTAAATTAACCAATATGGAATTAAAGTTAGAAAAATGGGAAAAATATTTTGAAAACACAACAACACTTAACACTAACGTCAACTTAAGACTGTCGTATAAACCAATATGGCGATTTAAGTTGAATTAATGAAAGCATCCAAATTCATCTGCATGGAGAAGTAAGGTATATAAATGAAAATAAATGGGCTAAAATCAGATTGAAACTCGAAAAAACACTACATGATGAACAACTCGAACTAAATGATAAAAATATGATGCTAACTTGAGAGCTATTCCCCAAGAAAGAACAAGCTGCTTTCATCCTCAACATGTAGTAAAAGATACAATAATTACAATTTTTTTGTTGGAAGCACAATATATAAAATTTTGATCGACCCCATCAGAGATATAAACCAAACTCTTTCCGAGATATGTACGTTCACCAGTCTCCTTGGAGAGAGTTCTTCTTAATTAATCCTATAACGTTCCTTTCACATGTGCATGTAATTATGGATTAGTGATTGAGATGACTCCACCAACATTAACATCCAAAGTTGAAGTCTTTTATTTTTTCTCTTCCATGTTCATTCCTACTCATACCAGAGTACTGTATCCACACAAGTGGGTCAGCATGTGATTATATTATTGGAAATAAATATACTTCCCTATACATAAAAAAATAATTATTTTGTACCTTGTGGACCTGAAGGTGTGACCCATCATACCACAAAATGACATCATGGGTCAAACCATTGTGATATTTGATAAATTAGTGATTAGGCATATTCTTGTAATTACCAGGAAACTTCATAGCCCACCATCAACCCTAACTTCCTTGGTGGGAAACTAAACGAAACCCCCAGGAAACCTCAAACCACCAAAACCTGTCATTTGTCTGTTTTATATATAGTCTAGTTTGAGTTGGTGCATGAAGCCCACTTACAAGAGATAAGAGTTTTAGATCTCATGGTGACTGTGTTTGATCTACTCGAGGCTGCCACCATGAACTACTGCAATTTTCCGCCAAACAACTCCAACACCTTTGATCCCCTAAGTTATAGCAACAACGTGTCTCTTCAGGTGTCGGATTACATAGACGAAGGGCAGGTTGATGGAGATTTTAGAGCACTTCTGGATGCGCAAACCCCCGAGAGTAGCGGTTCTTCATTTAGAAAGATCGATACGCCCAACACTTTTACTGGATCGTAAGAGCTCATGATATATATAGACTCAGTTCTCTTTTATGTTTGTGCACTTGTTGTTTGTGCGTACGTGTATGATTATATGATACTAAATATATACTTGGTGTTGTGGTATTTAATTAGAACGAAAAGAATGAAGGCTGAAGGTGGGAGAAGAATTGGGTTCAGAACAAAATCTGAGGTAGATGTGTTGGATGATGGATACAAGTGGAGAAAGTATGGAAAGAAATCTGTCAAGAATAGTCCAAACCCAAGGTACTAAAGATATACACATTTGAGATAGTCTTTGACATCACTATATATTATGATTGACTCCATCTTCCATATATATGCAAGTTAATTGCATCACCTAACTTATATTCACTAATCTATATAATTAAGGTATGTATACTTTCTAGTTAATTACAAACGATAGTATATGTGATAAATGATAAATGATGTATTAACTATCCGAGTATTGTTTATACCAACTAATCCCACATTAGATTAGTCAATTTAGTATTTGAACATCATCAAATTAACATGGTACTTAAAATATCTACGGGGAAATTTGTTTGCAGGAACTACTACAAGTGTTCATGTGAAGGGTGTCCAGTGAAGAAGAGAGTGGAGAGAGACCGTGAAGAACCAAACTATGTCTTAACCACATACGATGGTGTTCACAACCACACCATTCCCGGAGCTGTTTGCTTCCACACGCCGATCGGCGCCGATCACGGGTCCATGATTTGGGCCAATTCCAGCACCAACATGGACCCGAATTCTTGGTCGACCAACCCTGGCTTCCAAATCACTTACTCATGAGACATGCTGTCATCCTCTTCAAAGAATCAATGATTGTGCATGATCTTGTAGGCATGTCAGTGGAGATGTTAGAAGAGAAGGTTTTGGTTTCAATGCCAATATGCCATGCAGTAGATATAAGTGAACCAGCTAATGTGAATAGGAATCTGTGTGGTGATTTAGCTTGTGTGGTTCAGTTTATTTTGTTGTTGTTTGTTGATCTGTTAGTGGCTTACTGGAGTTGTATGTTTTTGAAATATGGAATAAAGAAGTTTTTTGAATGTTTTAACCACTTTATGCTACTCTAAGATGTGAATCTGTTATGAGGATTGATGATATGTGACTATATGTTATGTATACATCAGAGATCTATCGACCAGGGAATGGGAACTTCACCATCAAAAAAATGGAGGGAATCCGATCCACTCAGGTGACTTCGGAAGTGTTTAAATAATTAAGGAAGTGATAAGGGAGGTTTATATATATTGTAACTGAAAATAGCTAGATATCATGTTTGGATGTCCTAATCTTTGTGATACAAGTGGGCTATAAAGTGGAACAAATCGTCATAGATAAAAGGACTTGTAAAGATCCATAAAGTAGAAATGGAAAATTCTTGCTAAAAGGAAGCTTCTACGCATCCTGCTGGAAGTGTCAAACATGTTCCCTTTGAAAACCAGAAGCCGCCCAATAATTAGGAGTTTGGATGCGTCTCTATGATTTTCTTTTTTCATAGAAACTACGGCCTATCATTATGAAAATTTTGCCTACCCTACTTACCACGGGTCCTGGAAATAAGCTTTCATCCATAGGGTTTTCCCTGTGATGCAATAGACTGATTCTTTGGATTTTGAGAAATCAATTGACTTTGTTAATTTATTGAGTTAAGATTTGCACATTTTTTATGTTTAGTATTGTTGGACTATTTGTTCAACATTCCTGTGTACGTATGATTACGATTATTTTTTCTCTGTCCACGTGTAAACAATATGAGTTGAAATAAAACTTTATAAGTTGATCGACTTGTTATGATATCATGTGAAAATTAATTATTCCATTATCTTTATAAAATCTAAACACTTAGGTGAAAATTAGTATATCTAACTTTACTTTTGAGTATTATACAAATCTTATGTTTAGCGACGTGAAACTTACCAGAGTACTAAACACACATCTTGTGTTTATACTTTTTAGTGTCGATAAACGACCTGTTGGGCATAATAGATACAGGCTCAAAACCATGTATATCTCAATATATGCGATTTACCAAACATGTGAGTTTTAAACATAATAAAACAGAATAAACTTTAAAAAAAAATACTAACCGCCATTCCATTCCCAAGAGGGCATCCCAACGGCCACCAGAATGTTGCCGCCATCCCCAACCACCAGAAAACCACTTCCACTCCCCACCCTCAAGTCCTCCTGCACATCGCTCTCCCACCTGAAGCAACTCCACGCCCTCTCCCTCAAGACCGACCCGCTCGTCTCCGCCGCCTTCTCCGACCTCCCCTACGCCCGCCTCCTCCTCTCCGCCTCCCCCAACCCCAACTTTTTCTCCTTCAACACCCTCCTCAACGCCCTCCCGCCGCATGACTCACTCCTCCTCTTCCTCCAACTCCTCTCCCACCCCTCTCTCTCCTCTAATTCACACTCCTACCCTCCCGCCCTCGTCGCCTGCGCCGCCCTTTCTGCTCTCTCCGAAGGTAAGCAGATCCACGCACAAGTTCTCAAACTCGGTTTGGATTTGGATGCTTATGTGGCCACCAATTTGGTGAGGGTTTATGCCGTTTGCAGGGAGATGAAGGATGCCGGGAAGGTGTTTGAGAGAAGGTGTGTGAGGGCGGAGGTGGTGATGGGGAATGTGATGGTGGGTGGGTGGTTTAGGGTTGGGAGGGTTGGGGATGCGAGGGGAGTGTTTGAAGGGATGGAGAGGAGGACGGTGGTTTCGTGGAATGGGATGATTGCTGGGCTTGTGGAGAATGGGCTTGCCATGGAGGCGTTGGGTGTCTTCGAGAGGATGCAGGAGGAGGGTGTGAGGCCGAATTATGTGACTTTGGTTAGCGTTCTGCCTGCAGTTGCGCGGGTTAGGGATTTGAGTTTGGGGAAATGGGTGCATGTGTATGCCGGGAGGAATGGGATTGAGGTGGATGATGTACTTGGGTCTGCGCTTGTGGATATGTATGCAAAGTGCAGGAATATTGAGAAGGCAGTGCAGGTGTTTGAGGGGTTACCTAAAAGGAATGTTGTTGCTTGGAGTGCGGTTGTTAATGGGCTCGCAATGCATGGTATGGCTGAGGCAGCACTTGGTTGTTTCGAAAGAATGAGAAGAGCTGGAGTTCCGCCAAGTGATGTTGTGTTCATTGGGGTGTTGAATGCGTGTAGCCATGCTGGGTTCGTCGAAAGAGGGCGGGCTTATTTTGATGAGATGGTTGGGGGTTGTGGTCTTAAACCGCGGGTAGAACATTACGATTGTATGGTGGATATGTTAGGCCGTGTAGGGTTTCTTCGTGATGCAAAGGAACTCTTGCTCAAAATGCCCATCGAATCGGATGATGTTATTCTTAAAGCCTTGCTTGGTCATTGCAGAATTCACGGTAATATCGAGATGGGAACTAGAGTAGCAAATCGGCTGATGGAAGTGGCACCAAACGACAGCGGAAGCTACGTGCTTCTATCCAATTTATACGCATCAGTGGGTGATTGGGATGCGGTCGCCAAAGTAAGGTTGATGATGAAAGAACTTGATATCAGAAAGGACCCTGGTTCGAGTTGCATCACAGTTGATGGAATGGTTCATGAGTTTGTTGTGGAAGATGATTCCCACCCAAGAACTGGAGATTTATTCCATGTTAGAGGAGATGTCTAACAAATTGAAGTCTAAAGGACATGTTTCGGCCAAAACTAGAGTTTGCTCAACATAGGCGAGGAAGAGAAGGAGAGTTTGCTCACATACCACAGTGAGAAAATAGCAGTGGCTTTTGGATTGATAAGCACAAAACCAGGCACCACATTGCAAGTTGCAAAGAATCTCCGTGTGTGCAGCGATTGCCACTCGTCTTTGAAGCTCATTTCTGAAATCTACAATCGTAGGATAGTTGTTAGAGATAGAAGCCGTTTCCATCATTTTGAAAATGGCTCCTGCTCCTGTAAAGATTTTTGGTGACTTGATGGCGATAATGAGGGATGTTTATGTTGCCATTATGCAGTAGTTTGACGAGAGACTGCTAAACAAGCACAAAACTTAACTATGCTGTAATCGAGGTTGCACAACTTGTTTGGAAATAATTATCAGGGCAAGATAGAGTAAAAGCACGACCATGATAATAATCGACTACGTAAATGCATTGAATGTTGCATCATGCTCTGATTGACAGCCCTTATTTGACACCTATAACTGAAAATACAGGATAAAAGAACTTCCAAGACATGAAATACTAAGGCAACCTTACATAAAACAATGGTAGCCTACACTGAACGTGTTTTCGTTTGGTTGTGCACAAAATAATGGAGTGCGTAATATGCCAAAATTATGGTTGTGCACAAAAGATCCACCTAATTCTTTTCATTTGCTTGCAATTGCTTTGGAAGGAGTTCTAGTACAAGATGGGCATCACGTTACTCATGAGAGATGCTCGACTTTGGCGCACCCTCGGAGCTCACCAGCTCAATGGCATTACACCACCATAGTCGCTCACCATTTTATGCAAAATATTTTCCTTCTATTCAATCTGAAATGAATCAAAATCACCTGAAACTGTGTTCATAAAAACACCGGATAGATGCTCGTTCACGAAAAGTACAATAGATGTGTTAGTTTTAGTTTCAAGAGTTTCTTTCACAAGGGACCCAACCAAACCATAAAAGTACAATGACTGCTTTTAAACAGAAGCAAAACAAAATAACAAATCGGACATGCTACATATAACTCATCTCAGATGAGCAAAAACCAGCCAAAATAGAATTTCAAATCAAGTTTTGAACCCCCGTTGCAGGACCATCTGGACCTGGAGTTCATGATCTAGAGAGAAAAAAACTTTGGTAAATGGGCAAGCCAACTCCTTTACGGGACTTCGGATTTCCATTTATGCTCCTGTATATTTACAGCGATTGCTCCCTCCACGGCAAATGGCAGCCATTATCAACGTCATCGAGATATGATATCAGTTTACCACAATTCTTGGACCTGTATATTCAGCACCTACCACATAGAAATCATCAGGCTTGCCCCTCGCTTCCAGCCATGTGTATTCACTATCTGTTGGCACTCTACCCATGTCACCTGAACAAAACAGTTGCTTACTTTGTGATCATACAAATATATTCTTTTTACGAATCCAACAAAATGATGAAATAATCAAATCCCACACTATAAGTAACAAAGTAATACAAGAACATAACTAGAGTGAAACATTAAATCTATCTAGAAACTACTTAACAATAAGTAAGACACAATATTATTGTGCATCCAAGGATTACACAACATCTATATCGACATTTTAAGAAATTATCCAGCAAAGAAATCACATTAATAATCTCAAATCAAGCTGCAGATCTCCTACAACATGTTCATTTTTAGTACATCTCATTAAGAAAATTGATAGAGTTAAACGCACCAGAAAATTTCGCATACGGGTAAGAATTGTAATATTGACAGTGCCTGCCATCAGGATCAGAGTAAGGTGGCCCAAGCACATCAAGCACAATGCACGATGTCTTAGCGGTAAAGCAATGCATGTTGCCTCCAGAAGCAGGATACAGTATGTTAGTGTCACATGGTGCTGTGAAGAAGGCATCAGTTTTCATCTTCGCCAACCGCACCTCTGATGGTCCAGCTGCCACAGAATAACAAGAGATTAAAGGGGGGAAAAGTCACAATGAAACCAAGGAACAATCTTCCAATGAATTAGTTTGACATTATTACAAAGGTGTAGGAGAAAAATACTAGCAAAGAAAAAACTGACTGAAAAAAAGTAAAGAGCAGTAGGCCACAAATTAAAATTTCACATTGTATAACACAAAAATGGAATCTTACAATAAGTGGGATTGATAGAGCTGTTGCCCTCATCGGGAATTTCAGCCCAATCATACGACTTTATGTGCATGGTTCCAAACAATAATTTACTGAAGACTGTCATTCCAGGATGATTATGAAGTGGAATTACACTTGATGAGGGCAGACAGAAAATGCCAATCTGTGTAAATTAATGAAAGAGAATGTCAATTGATCCAAAAAATAACCCATGGAAAGATGTAGATAATGTTGAAAGAAAGTGAGTTACCGAGAACTTATCGCACTCGTAAAGATGCAAGTATGTAACTGGTTTTTTCCCTTTTATAACCTTAGGATTCTTAAGACAGCGCATTTTCTTTGAAACATTAAGATCGATGGGGTTCATTTCATCTGCACATGGCAACATTTTTATGAGTATCATCAAGAGAACGTTTGTCATTTTAAAAAGGATGATGTCCGGAATGGAAGGAAAAAAATATGATAAAATGTACAGTAAATTCTGATGGCTACAGAGGGCAACAAATGCCAATAATACATTTAACTCATCTGAATGCCCATGCAGCTTCTTTGTCTTTATTTTTTGGGGATGCTCATAGTTTTACAAAGAAAATCAAAAAAATGTGTAAACTTCTTGAATTATTAAATTAGTTACCATCCCCATTGGCAAATAGATATTACAAATATAACCCCATGTTATAATTTAAACATACAAAATACCCAAATCATCATTTCCCCTTTCTTCAGCTTTTCTCGTCATCCCAATCTTATTCTCACTTCTCTTTTCCCCATTATAAATATTCTCTTCTTCAATATACAGTCCTAACCATTTTTTTCTTCACCTAACACCAACAACACCATCATCATTAACTACACCTTAGCTCTAAGCAGGATGGAGATGAATGGGTAGAGGAAGCACCTATTAAGGATAAAAGGAAAGCAAAATAGTGAATGCAACCTTGTCAAAATACCCTAAAGTTTAAAAAAATATATTAACAAGTGATGGAATCATTAGGAAAATATCCTGATATAAAGTAATATGGAGTCTTCAGGAATAAGGAGATATTAAAGAGTTCGTCAGAACCATGGAAATGAGGTTGATAATCACCGCCATAGTCATTTGTAAATGTAGGGGCTCTATGAAACTCCCTTGTATTAAGAAAACAACGGCTTGCATTAGGTTTTGACCAAATAATGTCAAGTACCTTTGAGTCTTTGAAGAAAGAAGACGGGAAAACACCAGCATCTAAAAAGTTCTTAAGGGAATACAGCTTGCTTCTCTCCACCAACCTCTGCTGCCTACTTACCAACTAATACAAAATAGGAAAATAAAAATATGATTATGACCTCTAGTGACATGTGAGTTGCAACACGGTATCAAATCAAATACAAGTGGTGTGGTCCTAAGATCAGCCCCGGTTTCCAATCAACATTGACCTAGTGGGAGAAGATGATATTCTAAAGTATGCGAACAAATTTAATAAACAATTGAACAAGATGACACTACATTGACGTATGAAAACAATGACTTAGTGATGTATAAATGTACTTTAAGAATAAAAAATCCCTTCATTTGTAATGCAGACATGCAGAGTTCTTTCAATAATTGAATGTAAAAAATACATCTAATACCTACAACCATTACAGAAATAAATCTCATATTTGAACACTTTCCGTTTAGTAAAAATTGATCGTGGCATCTAGGGTCTCAAATGGAAATGAATCATTGCTATTGTCGTTAATCCATTTTTCATTTGAAATGATCACCCGTACAATAAAGGTAAGAGTGTAAGATAGATATACCAAGAAAAACAACCCAATGTTCACTTGCTAAATTACACTACAAGTGGAAAAAACGTTTATAGTATGAACTTTCAATAGCAATACTGTGATCCACGTGTTAAACAAATCACGTAAGAGTATTAGTCCTTTAAAGAGAGATATTTTTCATGGTGTGCATCAACAAAATGGAAACAACACACCAATTTTCAACATCTCAAAAACACAAAACAAGATGTTTCACAGTTCTATTCGTAAGAGGTATTAACTAACTGCAGGTAACACCTCCCAAAATGAAAAATGGATTAACGACAAAAAACCACCATGCAGACAAAACAAAAGAGAAGCATCGTAATGTACTGAAATTGGCATGGATAACTGAAACCAGTCCCTTTAGCAACCAAACTATCAGCATGAGAACCTTAACAAAACACAACAAAAACTGAATGCAGTCTCACAAATTCATAAAACAAGTCAAATGGTGCAACAAATTCAAAACAATTCAACACAATGCTAGTTTTTGCATGTGTTAGTTTGAAGTTTTAATGGATTAGAAATTATGTTTCGATGATATGCTTATGTGTTCTTTCTGGAATCACTGAATTAGGACTAGGAGGTTGAACAGAAAACGAATAGCATATTATCAAAACACGATTCCCAATTCATCAAAGCTTCAAACTAACCAAACACCAAAACAAACAGCAAACTACAGAAATATATATACCTAACACGGCTCGAATCCGATCGACGTCCTCCGGCGAAGGCACGATCATGGGCTGTCCATGAGCAAAAACCTCACTACAAACGTCGTACAATCTCTGAACAACGCCGGGCATAGGCTTCTTCTGCGGCCTATTATTCTTCTTCTTCGACAACGACGGACCCCCACCGCTCCTATCCACGTCAGCAGCGCCGTTCCCTTCCACCAATCCTCCCTCCACCCTCATCAACCCAAACCCTAAAACCCAAAAAAACAATCCGACAAACTTTCCAAAACCACCCTGTTTCGGACACCAAACCACGAATCAAACCTCCCCAACACGAAAAGATCGGAACTTGGCGAGGTTTGCGCAGAGTTCGGCCTCTCCACTCTCACCAAAGAGACGATAATCGAGAAAAAAACACCACTTTCGGGTGGGATATAAGGAAAACTGTTTTGGGTTGGCGTTAGAAAGGGGGGGAATCGAGGAGGGTCACTCCATTTCACGAGCAACAGGTGGTTTTTGTTCCTTGGAAAGGTGTGATGGGGAGGGTTTGAACAGGGATTACCATTTTGTTTATCTTGGTTCGTTTTTATTTAATGATAATTAAATAATGTCCTTTTGGATTATTCTAAGTTGGATTGGAAGAACCCGAAAAAGAAACCGTGGGCGGTGGGCTGAGAATCTGGGAGAGTTTGGTTTCCTGTTGGCTGTGTGTTCAGTTCGATTGTTCCTCCAAACGAGCCTCCAGATTATTATTATTTTCTTTTTGGTTATTTGCTTGGTGTACCTCAAACGTTATACAATTTGATCTTTACATCTAGTTTTCATGTATCTGCATTTTAACTTTACTACTTGTTGTGCACCTATATTTTTATTTATTTACTTGTATGTACTTGCGTCATTAGTAAGGTCTAATTCGTCCTATTCCATTAAGCATTTTGCAATTTACATCTTCTAAATTTAAAAATATTTTTAATTTTAAATATAAAAAATTAAAGCTGAAAAAACTTGAACATTAACTTCTTTTCTCCATTTCTCTCTCCAAATCTCTCTCCAGTCTCTCTCTTCTCCTCACTTCTCTCATCTCTCTCGTTCTCTCTCTAGTTCTCTCTCAAGTACATCTATTCTCTCCTCTCTCACTCCAATTCTCTCTCTAATTCTCTCTTTTTTCTCTCGTTCTAGTTCTCTCTCCGGTCATCTCTCTTTTCTAAACTTCTCTCCTCCCAGGTTGCGATGAAAGTGGTGGTGGTGGCGGAGCAAGGAGAGTGAGGAGAGAGGATGGAAAGAGAGAGGAGAAGTGAGGGTTTGGGTTTTTTTTATTGAACATTAAGGACATTTTTGAATTTAAATAGTGCAAATTGCAAGATTCCTCAAGAATTTGTGACGGAGTAGGCATCACTAATGGCACGGGTGCGTACAAACAAATAAATGAAAATACTGAAAAGACTAAAGTTGAAATGTAGGCGTACGGAAGTAAATAGTCGAAAAATATGTGCAAAAATCAGATTGCACAATGTTTGAGGTACTCCCAAGCAAATAACCTATTTTGTTTTGTTACGTTCGCACCAAAAAGGATCTCCTGTCAGAATAAAAAATGAAATGCATTTTTTATATATATAAAATCTGAAATGAAACTATGAAAATTGTCAGTCTGAAAACATGATTCAAGGTTTTTTTTTTCAAAAAAGAAAGGAAAAAAAACACGATTCAAGGAAATGGGTTTCAATTTTTAATTCATGTTTGGTTATAAACTGTTTTTAAGTACCTCATCCGTTTTTCAAGACATATATTTGTGCATCAGCCGTTTGATAAAGTTTGTTTTTTTTAATCAGAAAAAGATTTTGTTGAAGAAACCGTCTTGATTGAGATTTAATGGTACGGTCTCAAATCATATTTAAATGGTTTTACTTTAATGTGAATCCCCCCTTATTTGCACTTTTTTTAAAGTAAATACATTATATCACTTGTTGAAAATATGTATCAAGTATGAAAAAAATCTCATACCAGCAAATTCCAATTCGAAGACAACCATTTGATAAAGTATAAAGTTTACTGTGATAACTGATAATCTATCTGAGTACTTTGTTTTTTTTCCCAACATTTATGATATTTTCGGTTGATAGTAACAACTCCCTCCTGTCTTTTCAAGTGGCCAAATCTGTAAATTGATGATTAAAAACATTTTGACCCCGGAAAATGTTTAGTGGACGCGCGCGTCCGGGACGCACGCTGATGTGGCCAGTCCACTCAGCAGACGCTGCTTTGTTGGCGCGAAGGGATATGAAATGTTTTTGGTCTTTTTATTCCTCTATTTTCGTACCTTCATCATTTCCACCATCCTTCCCTCCATCCCTCATTAATGCGACTCAAATCACTCTCTTCCTTCATCATTTTGGCGCTCGGCGCTCCTACACGGCACAGAAGACTTGTTATCAATCTCAAGATGCCTCTTCCTTTTCCTTCCCTTCTCTTCTGTGGTCATTCCTCTGTACTAAAATGGAAATCGTTCCCGTGCCTTCCCTAGTGGAGCAGCCATCAAACGTTCCCCATGAGGGGATGTTTTTCCCCTCTTTCGAAGAAGCCAAAGCATTTTACGTGGCCTATGCCGATTATTGTGGTTTTGGCGTTAAGACAAGACAATCTCATTACGATCGTGGTGTTGTTATACGGGTCACGCTGACTTGCTCCAAGGAGGGCACCGCACCAACGGACCAAGGGCAAGGAAAATTGAAGCCTAGGTTATCCAGCAGAGTACAATGCACTGCTCGGATAAGGGTATCCGGAAACACAGCAAGGGGTTACAACGTTAACTTTGTGGATCTTAACCATAACCATCCCATGCTTGACCCGGAGCAAATGCGATTTCTCAGGCAAAAACGAACCGTCCCTGAGGCCGTCGTAGCACGGATATCGGTTAATGATGAAGCTGGGATATCGGCTGCTAAGACCATGCAATCTCTTGTGGTCGAGGCTGGAGGTTATGACAAATTGACTTTCAACGAAAGGGATTTAAGGTTTGTGTTCTTTCCGTCTAACATAATTGAAGTTGAACATTTTGCGCCTGGTCTTACTGGTTCCTGTTTGCAGGAATGTTGTAAACCAAGTCAGAAATTTGAAGATGGGACCTGGTGATGCACAAGCTCTTCAGGACTATTTCATTAGGATGCAGAAGATTGATTCCATGTTTTTTTATGTAATAGATATGGATGACGAAGGAAGACTACGCAACGTTTTTTGGGCTGACAGTCGTTCTAGAGCTGCATATTCATACTTTGGAGACGCAATATGTTTCGACACAACCTACATTACCAACAAATACGACATGCCATTCGCCCCATTTGTAGGAGTCAATCACTATTTCGAATCAGTTTTGTTCGGTTGCGCTTTGCTGTCCTATGAGACTACTGAAAATTACATATGGTTGTTCCAAACCTGATTGTCGTGCATGAACAGTAAGTTTTTTTCCTTCTTCCCTCTTCATATCTTCCTCTTTTTTGTTTGTCTATTCGTAATAAAAAGTCTGTCTGTTCGGAATAAGAAGAGTGTATGTTCGGAATAAGAAGTCTGTCTGTTCGTATTAAGAAGTCTCTCTGTTCGGATTAAGTGTTGTGTTTGTTCGGAATAAGAAGTCGGATTGTTCGGATTAAGTGTTGTGTCTGTTCGGAATAACAAGTTTGACTGTTCGGATTAAGTGTTGTGTCTGTTCGGAATAAGTGGTCTGACTGTTCGGATTAAGTGTTGTGTCTGTTCGGAATAAGTGGTCTGACTGTTCGGATTAAGTGTTGTGTCTGTTCGGAATAAGTTGTGAGTCTGTTCGGAATAAGTTGTGAGTCTGTTCGGAATAAGTGGTGGGTCTGTTCGGATTAAGTGTTGGGTCTGTTCTGATTAAGTGTTCGGTCTGTTCGGAATAAGTGGTGGTTCTGTTCGGATTAAGTGTTGTGTCTGTTCGGAATAAGAAGTCTGACTGTTCGGATTAAGTGTTGTGTCTGTTCGGAATAAGTGGTCTGACTGTTCAGATTAAGTGTTGTGTCTGTTCGGAATGAGAAGTCTGGTTGTTCGGAATAAGTAGTCTGTCTGTTCGGAATAAGAAGTCTGACTGTTCGGATTAAGTGTTGTGTCTGTTCGGAATAAGTGGCCTGACTGTTCGGATTAAGTGTTGTGTCTGTTCGGAATAAGAAGACTGTCTGTTTGGATTAAGTAGTCTGACTGTTCGGAATAATGTCTCACTCCTTTCGAATTGGGTCCCTTATGCAGATATACCCCCCCCCTCAGCTATAATAACAGATCAATGTGGTGTCATTACTGCTGCTGTAAGGAATGTCTTCCCAGATTCAAGACACTGATTCTGTATATGGCACATAATGAACAAAGCTCCCGTGAAGTTGCCGACGCAGTATCGGGATCACATATTATTTGATCTGAAATTGATTGTATATGATTCCAAAACCCCAGCAGAATTTGATCGTAATTGGCAGGGTTTCCTTCTTGATTTTGACCTGCAGAACCACAGCTGGCTCAAATCCATTTATGCAATCCGAGAATCGTGGATCCCTGCATTTGTTGGTGATTTTTTTTTCGCGGGAATGACATCTACTCAGAGGAGCGAGAGTATGAACGCCTTCTTCGACAAGTATCTTACTTCGAAGACCACCCTTAAGCAGTTTGTTCAACAATACGAACTTGCGCTCCGCCACAAGTACGAGAAGGAAGCTCAATCAGAATTTGATTGTCTTCATAAAAAACCCCAGTTGGTTTCAATTTATCCATTCGAGAGTCAGTTGAGCGAGTTGTATACCGTAGGGGTCTTCAAAAAACTACAGTTACAAATTGGGAAGATGATATACTGCGATATAACGGAGGAGTTCAATACGAATGAAACATTCCAGTACAAGGTATCTGAACGTGTTTTGGCTGGTGAGCAGCTACTGTCGAAACGTTTCCTAGTACAAAACACATCCATGAATTTTACATGTGATTGCAGAATGTTTCAGCACGTTGGGCTTCTATGCTGCCACGTTTTTGTTGTACTTGCACGCTTGAATCCTAATGCATTGCTTCCAGACTCTTACATCCTTAATCGATGGCGGAAGGATATTCGAAGGAGCTATCGAGATAAGACGTACCCAGACGATGGTGTAATGGCGAAGGATGCGCTACGTCGTCACGACGACATCATGGGTCGTGCCGTTTGGATCGCACAGGAAGCCTTCATCTCCCACAAAAGGTATATTGAGGCCGTGAAGTGTATTGAAATGCTTAAGGCACGTATGCACACTACACAAAACTTGGTTCGACCTGATGAACCTGAGTCTTCGGGTACATCGGTCCTTAATCCGGAAAAGGTCAGACGTATAGGAAGACCGCCGACTAGACGTCGAGTGTCTTTAGCTGAGAAGATAATTAAAAAGAGCCATAAAAAACACGCCCAACAAGAGAAGGGAAAGTGGAAGATGAAGGTTACTTCGCCGCTTGGGACCAAAACCCGCGGATCCTGATTTCTCCGATTGGGACATGAGTTTGTATTACGAGGAATTTCCTCCTTAATTTACATTTTTTTGTTTTTTCCCGTTCTTGTAAAACCAAGAAACTTGTAATTGTTGATCTGTTTTGATCTGTAAATGGTTGTTATACAAGTTCAGTTCAGATTTACTTGTGTCTGATCGAAATAAGTTTTTCCTGTTCGGAATATGTTGTGGGTGTGTTGGGAATAAGTTGTGTGTGTTCGGATTAAGTGGTGTGTCTGTTCGGAATAAGTTGTGAGTCTGTTCGGAATAAGTGGTGGTTCTGTTCCGATTAAGTTGTGAGTCTGTTCGGAATAATGTTGGAACTCCTCCTCCCTCCTCTTTTCTTCTTCCTCCTCCTCCCTCCTCTTTTCTTCTTCCTCCTCCTTCCTTTTTTTTCTTCTTCTTCTTCATCCTCCTTCCTCTTCCTATTCTCTTCTTCCTCCGCCTCCCTCTTCTTCCTATTCTCCTCCTCTTGCTCTCGCTCGTTCTCCCCACCAGGTTTTCCAGTTGTCCCTGTCCCTCGAAGATATATAATATCTTTCCTGAGCCTCCCACACTCTTCCTGGGAAATCCTCAGTTCTTCCCTGAGGTCATGTACCTGTTCTGTGGTCTTCTTAAGGGCAGCTTCGGCCCTCAGCCATTTTGTCTTCACCTCACTCAGCTCCAATTCTTGGAGCAGCGGGTCGCATGGAATGCTGCAGTCTGCCAGTTGGAGCCTTGGCAAACTGACGGTTGAAGTTGAGCTCTTTCGAACAGGAGTTCCAACATGACCAATAAGTTGCAGCTCCCTTTCACTCATTGATGGAGCCCCCATCAGGTCGAACGTGCCGTCGTAAATCCGATGTAAGGTAATTCCACGTTCCTCCCATTTCCTCAGGGTTAATCGTTTCCCAAACAGCTCCGTCCATCTTTTCATCCGTGGGAAAACTCCAGTTCTGGGCTCCCCCAATTTAAATTTCTCACAAAGCCACACCTTCAAATGGAAAGGAAAAAAATGAGAACTACTATACTAACGTACCTTCATATTCGAAAGACAACTGAATCCGAACATACATTAAACGTAAACCGAACAGACACCCAACTTAATCCGAACAGACGGACTTCTTATTCCGAACAGACACACGTCTTATTCCGAACAGACCCACCACTTAATCCGAACAGACCCACCCCTTAATGCGAACAGACTCACAATGTATTTCGAACAGACTCACAATGTATTCCGAACTGACTCACAATGTATTCCGAACAGACCCAACACTTAATCCGAACAACCCCACCACATATTCCGAACAGCCCCACCACTTAATCCGAACAGACCCACAACGTATTCCGAACAGACTCACAACGTATTCCGAACAGACCCACCACTTAATCCGAACAGACGCACCACCTCACCCGAACAGACGCACCACTTAATCCGAACAGACGCACCACTTAATCCGAACAGACGCACCACTTAATCCGAACAGACGCACCACTTAATCCGAACAGACACCCAACTTAATCCGAACAGACGCACCACTTAATCCGAACAAACGCACCACTTAATCCGAACAGACACCCAACTTAATCCGAACAGACGCAACACTTATTCCGAACAGACTCACCACTTAATCCGAACAGACCCACCACTTAATCCGAACAGACACCCAACTTAATCCGAACAGACGCACCACTTATTCCGAACAGACTCACCACTTAATCCGAACAGACCCACCACTTAACCCGAACAGACCCACCACTTAATCCGAACAGACCCACCACTTAACCCGAACAGACCCACCATTTAATCCGAACAGACCCACCACTTAATCCGAACAGACTCACAACGTATTCCGAACAGACACACATCGTATTCCGAAAAGAACAAAAACAAAAAAAGAGGAAGAGAGGAAGTGTGAAGCAGGAACAAAAACTTACGTGTAGTATGGCAACACAACCTTCGACGTTCCCCTGCCTCATTATGAAATTCCCTGCCTTTTTCCTCTCCTGCAGTTCTAAACTTGCTTTCTCGAGGCCTCCAACCAGGGTTTTGTGAACTGCACTTGCCCATGCGTAGCTGCTTAGGCGTTTGATGTTCCTCAGAGGGTGCATGAACCATTCCTTCGGTCGCAGCGTTCCATCATAGAACAAAAAATTGTTGAAGATGAAAGAAATCAGGAGACGAACGTACTCCTCCGTCTCGCCCATGGTACTGTTTGCCATCAGATGAACTAAAAGTTGGGTGTTGTCAAGGTTCACCCCATCTCGCTTCTGGACGCGCAATGGTTCCATCACCACGGCCTTCCCATGCGTACGTAACCCCAAAATTAGGGCGATGTCTTCCGGTGTAAGGGGAACTACCCCTGATCCTATTCTCAGCCCCACCTCCTCCGTATCGTAGTGCTCGACGAACCAACCGACTATTTCGTTGTCTGTCGTAATGTTAGGAAGGTTTAGGAAGTGACCGAATGGGGTGCTACGGAAAGCCTCCTTCTCCACCTTATTCATCCGGTCAAACTGCTTTCGGATGACCTTCCAGGAGCATCGTGATTCCCGGAAGTAGTACGTGGTTCCCTAAAACCAATAATTTAATAAACGGAAGTTCATCAAAAAACATAACGACCCAGGGAAAGAAAAAATTAGAGACCCACCGGTTCTGGGACGTGTTCGATATCGACGGCCGGAGTTGAAGAATCCATTATCGTTTACAAGGTGCGCTTCACAGGGAAAGAAAGTCGGGAAAGCTTCACAGGTGCGCTTCCTACGTTCACAGGTAAGAAAGAAAGAAAGCGAGAGTCTCCCTTTAGTTCTGGATATGTTATCTTCCTCGGTATCCGAACCGTCGTTCGTAGGGTGTCTGCCGCTGTCTAATCTGGAAACGAACCGTCCTTCTTCGAAAACCGTCAAAAAAAATTTAAAACAATTTAATGCACGTTCGGAAGGAAAGCGTGACATGACAATCCGAGTAGACGCTGACTCCTCCACTTTTTGAAGCCACGTAGGGCGCGTCACGGACGCGTGACGCCCGCGTCCGTGTATAAGGACTCTTTTGACCCCCCCCCCCCCCCCCAATCCGGCCATTTACACCTCAGACCGTAAATAACCAAGCCCGGTGACCCCACCTGCACTTCTCTCTCTTTCTGCCACGTAAGTTTCTCACTTTGTCACGTCAGTTAGGGGCGAGCAAAATTTGGTTCGATACGGGTGTCCGGACCGAACTTTTTCAGTCCCGGGAGACCACGGGAATTCGGTATTCGGATCGGTCCGGTCAAATACCGAAATTTTAAGGATTAAATTTGGGTTTTGGACCGAACCGAACTGAATTTATTCGGTCTGGTCTTCCGAAAAGTTTGATCTTCGGTCCGGTTCGGTCTGGTTCGGTCTGGTTCGGTCTGAAGCTCACCCTTAGCGTTAGCTCACTCAACACACCTAAAAAAACTTTTAACCACACCCAGGTTACCCCATCCACCGTACATTCTCTTCCCTCCACGTTATTTTGAGATCAATCTTGGGTAAAATAAAATAAAAAATTCACAAAAAAATCTACAAAATCAAAAGAAATAAAAAATATATTTTCAGGAAAAATATATCTGAAAAAACAATTTAAAACGAATTTATAAATATTTTCAACAAATAACAAAAAAAACAAAAAAAATCATGCCAATAAGGGAACACGTGCCCATCATCCAACCGGACGGCCATTCGGAAACTCCCACGCTTGACCCATTATCAATGCTCTCAACCCTGCCCATTTTGATCCACCTATATCTCATACTTATATTCATCAAGCCTAAATCATTTTGTTGTTTCTCGCGTGCCTTGTCGAACATAAGTTCGCAAAAGTGTGATGTGTATGATTTTCTTGGGTTATACTTTTCATGAGTGGTTTGTTGTTGAGTATGTCATGTTACTTTGGTAGATGCAGGTCAATCAAGCATATCCATTTTGCATCTCTCATTCTCTTTGCTTGATATTGTCTTAATTTCTAGAATATATTTGTTTATTCAATGCGATACACATAACGTGTATGAGATGGTTAGAAAAGAAAGCCCGTGTTTTTATTTTGCGAATATATATTATATTATGTGACACAATTATTTGGACTGATCGATCGATGTTGTCGTGAGAACCGGAAAAATGGACTTTACTTGAAGGGAAGGAAAGATAACTTGAGCATTAAAGCTAAAACATCGAGGAAACGAAGGAATAAGGATTGTAAAACGGCTTTTACGCCTTTGCAATTTTAAGAACGATTTTTAAAGTTTTTTTAGAATGTTTTTTGTTGATAATTTCCTGAAAACTTAGATTTGTTTGAAAGGTCGACCTAGGAATGCTTCCATCTCTTGTTCATATGCAAACCACCTACGTTTGTTTATGCTTTTATGCTTCATCACATAGACGTGGGGCTGAAAGCAACCAAAGATTTTAATATTATCTAATATTAAACTAACCAATTATAAGCATGTCGTGGTAGGCAAGCAGCTTCATGTTTACTTTTGTGAAATGTTGTGCCTTTAAACTCTTGTAAATGCCGACCCTCAATGGGGGTCGATCGACCGTTAGGTTCCACAGACTTAGTGTGGTGGAGGTCACGTGATCTTTACCTATTGTTGTTGTTTTGATTAGTTTTAGTTTTGTATTTAGCTGGAAATACTTTCTTAAATTTTGTTAATTTATTTGGTTAAGGATTATATTTTATAGATGTAGTTATAAAAAATAATTATTACACACAATTCAACTAAATTAAAATTACCTTAAGTAGACCGAAAAATCCATTAGTAATTCAAAATTGGTACAAAATTACTAATAAATCTCAATTCCAAAAAATACATTGTACTTGGCTCCGACTGACCCGTCGGAGTGTGCATAAGAAGTATGTGTCAATTCCAACACATTTTATGGAAGTAGTTACAAATAATAATTATTTTACATAAAAAAATTAAAAAACAACAACCAAACATCTCATTAGATTATAATAAGTTATGATAAATACAATATGTGATATAATTAATTGGAATTGTGAGAAATTAAAAATGAAGGAAAAATAAATGATGTAGAAGTGAGACTTTGCTTATGTGATTAAGTTGACATTTATTAGTGCATCGTGGTTTAAATGTGAATAGTAAAAAGAGATAGAAGACAAATGTCATATTAATGTGGCAAAAAGAGATAATGCTGATTTGACTAGATTGACATATATGAAAATGTCATTAGTAAAATGACCTAAATGTAATATGGTTTGATTGAAAGTCTAATAATAATTTATTTATATGTGATTAGTTTGACAGAAGTTTTAGACTTTGAGTTCCTAATACTACAAAGATGAGGACGGACAAAATCCTCTTCTCCCATTAAAATGTTGGAAAATAAAAAATGACGTAGAAATTCATAAATATACAGTAACATGACAGCTGCAATTTCTAATATATTTTAAATTAATCACTAAAATGTGAAACTCAAGAATGTATATAATTTACCAGAAAATAGATTGTTATGGGAACCCAGATTTTCAGAGTCATCTTCCATATTTTTGTTCTGTAGTAGAATAATCTGAAAGTGAAATCCCAAAGTTAGCTTCTTGTTTTTTTTTAAAACAATCTAGAATTTAAGGTTCATACATTAACTCAATTAAATTCGAATACGATGTCTTCCACTTACCATCTGAACCAAAGGGGACGTCATAAAAAAAGTATATTTGTTGTTCCACATGAAGAAAGAAAAAAAAACCCAGTTTTTGTTTTCTTATATTTGTCTGTGTGTTTCATTCCTTTTTTTCGATATTATTGCGTGATAAAAGACAATCTCAACCTTCACACTGGAGTCGCTACCAAACTTCATACTTCGGTATGTTTACCACTGAGCTATTATTCGTTGGTAAAAGAACTACTTCTAATTCTGTTTTAGTTCAAATATATATACATTTGTGCTACAAATTAAAGTAACGTCAAGTATTGCCGTCAAAGCTAACGATCAAGTGGAGAAGAACGTCATGGTGTATTGGTGTATTCTATGGGCGTGATAGATATTATTCTGGTGGAGTTATTTTCTTGTAGAGTCCATAGAAATCTCAATTCATCATAAAAGTAGGCTTATAGAAACTATGGAAAACGCATAGAGAGTTTTGTTTCTCAACAAAAACTCCAGAAGAGTTGAGATTACATTTTAACAAATACCCACAGTTTACTAATTACATCTGCCAAAAACAAAGTTATGAATATTGTGATGTCAAGCTGTTGATATCGTTTAAAATTATGTCGGCTTCATTTTCTTACGAGTTTCATGAATATTGATCTAATTATGTTACCATCAATTCTCTAACTCGTAAGTATCATAATAAATATATTAAAAAGCTGAACAACTTTAAAATAAAATTTGAAGATACGCTGCTTTCTCCATAAGACGAAGTCCAAACTCTCCGACTGTATTATATGAATATCTATAAAATGGCTTTGCTATTCGTTGAGAGAAAACCATGCGAAGATAAAACTATGGGTTGTTCTACAAACCCGTGGATTGATCTCATAAAATAATCCTACTTAATGGCTATCAAAATCTACAAAATTAAACAACAATAAAGATTGCCAACCATGCGTAGCATTCTTTGGAGAACAGCCAGTAAACTTTTATTTTTGTGACAAAGATATAATTATATTACTTGTGCTTGTTTGAACCTTCAAAGGTCATAGCTTTTGATGTGATTATTACTCGTCGTTATAAATTAAAGCCGATCTTAGTCAAGGATTGCAACTAATCAGCCCACTGTTTGGTACACTAACACATCAAAAGCAGAAGAAAGGAGGACAAGCAAACAACAAAATTGGAGTTAATTATATTCCACCGAAAGATCATGTGACTCTTATGATGGATAAATACCCTAGAAGAAACTAAAAAAATTGTAGAAAAAGTAGTTGGATGAAAGTGGGAAAAGCAAAATATTTGTTTTTTTCTTTCTTTTTGATAGATTGTGACAAGCAACCTCTCAAAACAATCGGGAAAGGAATCTTGAATCCAATTTTGGAGTTTTGAAATGGATCGAAAAGATGCAACTTGGATTTTTCTTTTTGTGATTTGATTGGTCAAACATCCAGAGAGAATCGAACAAATTCAACTTAACCTGTGATTAAAATTTTAAGATTAGTAGTTTTAGGTCAATTAATTTTTAAATGCTAGGTCATGTGTGGGTTGGACTTGGGCCAAAATGTTGATAAACTCTGATTTGACCCAATTGGGCCCATTTACTATGGTCCAACATTTAAAATGGAGAATAAAGGAGCGTAAAGAATCAAATCAATTGAACTGTGAAATCCCCGTATCCTCAACCATCAAGGAATGTTAACTCTCCAGTCTTCATTTTCTATTGTATTGGAGGGTGATGATTAATATTTAATAGATCTTATTCGTTACCAATACTCAGTCAGATATGTCTCTTGTACGTGACGTAGGCCTTGTTATGTTATCTTGTTTGTATTAATGATTATGCAATCTACTGTCAATTACTTCAGAAAAGAAAAGAGAAAAACTATGACAATCTTCAAATCTCCACCAAATATCAGGAAGACGCGTCAACATTAGATTCTTCTGTTGGCAAAATACCCACCGTGAGTAAGGTGGTAGATGTTGTGTTTAGTTAAAATAGTGTCAACTGGAGTCTTAAATCCTAATGCCTCTTCCCCATAGGATATGTCATGAAAAACTGATTGATACACTACTTCCCAGTACCCACCAAAGCAATAGGGAGTGAAGGACCTAAAAGTATTCCAGCTGCTTAAATTATAGGACCTAAAATCGGCTTTTGAAAGACTACCTGAAGGTCCAGCTCAGAATTTTATCAACTTAAGCTTAAAATATAAGGCCCATAACAACAATGATCCGTTTAGACAGTGTGGGTTTGTTCCTTCTATATTTAATGAAAAGTAAGCCCCATAAAGAGCCCCTAGTTCAGCAGGTCCTCTCATGAGTCAGGAGTCAGGAGGTTCTAAGTTCTAACTTTTAACTATTATAAAAGTTTTGTCCATGATGAACTTAACCAAAATAATAATAATCAAATTATAATTTTTAAAGTTTGATCTGCTATATTCATCATCATCATTAAGCAAAATTGCAATCGTCATTTCTTCATTAAGCGTTGTAGTTACTAAAAGAAAACTTGAATTTATTATTTAGGCATTCCTGTAGTGTGGTTCAACACTTGTACGGTAATTTTGAGAAACATAAGAATCTTTTACTAATTTCTAACCATTGTAAGACTAAATATTTCTATTTGTTATTGTAATATCTCAAATTTATATGGGAACTACTATTCGTCGCCTCAAAATTACTTAAATCGCCCCAACAAATTACCCTTTTGCCCTTCAGAAACTTAAAAAAAAAAATTTTTGGTCGGGCGTCTGTGTCAGCCGCCTCCCCCCTATGGGGAGGGGGCTCCGGCAGACGCCTCCCTCCTATGGGGAGGCGGCTCCGGCAGACGCCTCCCCCTAAAAAAAATTTTTTTTTGGGTTTTTTTTAATATTAATAGAAAATAGGGTTTACATTATCAAATTTAATATGTTTGTACATTATGTAGTGTGGATTGATTATCAAAAAAATTGAAAGGTAGGATACTCATCATAAAAAAATAACAGTACGACAGAGAAACAAAAACAAACGTACGACAGATAAACAAATACAAGTACGAATAGTAAGTGTACGACAGAAACGAGAATACAGTAATAAGAGTAAGATACTAATACTCTAACTACTCATCAACCTAATCATGGTCGGGGATGCCCAACTGAGAATGTCACGCCTGTATCAAGTGATCATCATCTACACAAGCAGCTCTGGTGTACTCGCCTGACATCTCGTCCTTCTTCTCTAGGATCGGCTACACAGCCCAAATCATCTTACCCATCCACTGTACATAACAACCCCATTAGTATTTTTTTATCTGTCGTACGTTTGTTTTCGTATTTGTTTTTGTTTCTCTGTCGTACTGTTATTTTTTTATGATGAGTATCCTATCTTTCAAATTTTTTGATGATCAATCCACACTACATAATGTACAAACATATTAAATTTGATAATGTAAACCCTATTTTCTATTAATATTAAAAAAAACCCAAAAAAAAAATTTTTTAGGGGGAGGCGTCTGCCGGAGCCGCCTCCCCCTAAAAATTTTTTTTTTAAAGTTTCTGAAGGGCAAAATGGTAATTTGTTGGGGGCGATTTAAGTAATTTTGGGGCGATGAATAGCAATTCAGATTTATATGGGAGCAGGATGAAGTAGCTTCTTATTGTTTAAACTTTATCGTCAAAACCATGTACCGTATCACAAGTTGACCACCATTGTCAACACTCTCGGATCTACTGGTAGAAGAATTTGAACCACACTTGACTTATTCCTATACAAGTGACATTACCATATGTTTTTTGATGTCTATTACACACAAAAGATGTGCTACCCAACGACTCAAGTTTCAATCAAGTAAACTATACGATCATCGATCTACTTCAAAAGAAAAGAAAGATAAAACACCATTACCACGAAACACAAGGGTGAAACGGCAAAACACCCAACATACGCTGGTCGTCTTCCTCATTCCTCTCCCTCTCCGATCCATCCAACCATGTCGAAAGCCCTAATCCTCCTCTCTCTCCTTTTCTTCCTCCTCCTCCCTTCCACCCTCTCCACCATCGGCCTCGACACCCTCCTCTCCGACCACTTCCGCCTAGATCCCCACGCCACCAACGACACCTTCCTCTCCCTCCCGTCCTCCCTCAAGTCCTCCCTCCCCTCTCCCCCCCTCCTCCCCCTCACCCTCCCAGTCCCCGTCCACGTCCGCCTCGTCGGCCCCTTCTCTCCCTTAGCCCCCTCCCTCCTCTCCTCCTTCGTCTCCGCCGCCCACTCCTCCGCCTCCTTCCACCTCCTCTCCAACCCCGACTCCCTCCTCGTCTCCCACTCCCTCCACCTCCACCCCACCCTCGCCCCTCCCTCCCTCACCTCCAAGATCTCCTCTTCCATCGCCTCCTCCATCGCTTCCTCCGCCGCGCCGTTCCACCGGTCTTCGCTCTTCCCGGTGCACTTCTCCGTTGTGGATGATCTCGTGAGAGAGGACTTCATCCGGGAGAATTCGCACGCTTCGCCAGGGTTTTATGTGTATTTGCTTAATCTCGGCCCTCAGGCGAAGCCGTATGGGTACGCGTATGACCGGGCGGATGCCGCCGGGTCTTCGCCTTCGTTTTCCAAGTGTTTCGGGAGTTTGTGGACTGGGAGTGAGAGGTATTTGTGGGTCGATTTGTCGGCTGGACCGGTTGATTACGGGCCGGCGTTGTCTGGAGAGGGGTTGCTTCCGAGAGGGGAGTTTCATCCTTTGACTGCTTTTCATGCCGGGCCGAGGTCAGAAAGGGCGATGCTTGTGGATCTCGCTTCGTTGGTGCTTAGCGCGTATCGGTCTTTGTTGGTTCCTCCGCTTAGGGTTCCGGTTTTTCATGATTCCGAGGTGTTGGTTCGGTTTTTTCATGTGCACGGACCCGGGAATCCCGACTTGGTTGGTTTGAATTGGCACAACATTGAGAGGACTATTAGGGATGCTGGATTGCTGCTCAGGGATCAGCATTTGAGGTTCCAGACTGTTGATGTTAAGTTTTCTGATTGCGCGTTGTGCTCTTTTGCGATCTCTAAGTCGACTAACTCGTACACTTCGAGGTTTCTGTTTGAGAATTATACGCTCATTGTGAGTGAGTACTTGGACTCAAAGCAGTTGCATCATATACTGTCGGATTCGGCTGAGGAGATTCATAAGTTGACTGGGATTGGCGAGGATGAGTATAGCAGAGTAGTGCCTGTGTATGTGTTTGATCTGGATTTTGATAGGCTGTTGATGCTGGACAGGTACCATCAATCTGTTGCATTCAGGAACATGGTGATTGCTGTGAGGACAAGGACTTCTCAGACAGTGAGTGATTACAGCTGCAATGGCCGCCATGTGATCACGCAGACTCGAGAGCTTGAACGTTCGATTGTTGGTTCGCTTCTTCAGACTGTTTGGGGTGTGTCTCCAACCCACATGACTTGGAGTCCACAGCGCAACGACACTCTTGTGGATTACACTTGGAGTGTTGGGCAGACTCCATTTGGTCCTTTCAGTACTTCTTCGTCTCTATCCTTTGCCCAGAAAGATGCGGCAAAGAGAAATGCATTTCTCACCATTTTGAATTACACAATTACGAGCGTGATTGATATTCGGAGTAATATGGCTGCACATGGAGACAGGAAGGTACTCAAGGGTAATAAGCACGTTGAGTTTGTGCAGAGGTTGAACTTGCTCAAGTACAAGATCGATAAGGGACTTTCTGCAATATCCCATTTTGACTTTGACAAGGCCATGTATTTCTTGAGATCATCGGATCATGATCTGTATGCTATACATAGTCTAGTTTACGAAGCTTCACAGGAACTCGAGGCATCACTAGTTTGTTTCCAAGATCCACCGTTCCCTTGGTCTACAGTTTCAGTTAGTGTTGGGCTTTTGGGAGCTTTCATTTACATCTATGTGAAAAGGGACAAGTTATTCACAAACAAGAGGAAGAAGTTTTGATTAATGGAATCATGAAAGATGAAAGAATTCCCTGCTCTTACCCGAGCATGTGTCGCTGTTTATCTCGTTACAAGCCTACAATTGTACAACTCGGACTACAGACTCAGGTTCTTAGCCTTTCTGGTGAAGTGCTTGCTTATGGCATGTTTCTCGTCTTCATGGCTGGTTTGTTTTTTTGTATCATGTGTTAAGACAATTTTGGTGCCTTCAAGATGATATTGAAGTCATGCTGAGCTTGAAGCTTGTTCGTTCCTAATTCTGAGATTACTTATCCACTTGCGCTATTTTTTTTCTGCCAGTCTCCTCGATTTGTTTTACTCCTTGACTTCGAATTACCACTTCTTAAGCATTGGAAGTGAGAGTGTACTGTAGCCTGTAGGGGATTTGCAGTTCTTTACTCAACCAATAACCCGCACTAGCATGGCCACAGTGGAGACCTTATGCATCTTTGGCACTCATCATTGTATTTAAGTCTTGAGAATGACTAGTTTTTTTATAACTGTTACATACAACAATATCAAAGCCTTCAATTCCAAACGAGTTGGGGATAATTAATTAATTTTTATATATTAGTAAAAAAATTCTCAAGGGCATTAACTAACTAACTGCCAGCAAAATGGATCACGTTTTGAGATCTAATTTCAGTAGATGAACTTGGACGGGATAAAAGTGCAGTTTTTGGTATGTAACTAGAAGATGTGTTGACAACAAAAATAAGACTTCACATGCTCATGACTTCGTGTAACTTGATGGATATTATTCAACCTAATCACCATCAACATTGTGCGATTCATACACTACTTTTCTTTCAGGACAAGTTCTAACATTGTGCCCTTTTTTCAAACAAAATCTGCAAGAGTAAGTTCTTTTACATTTAGAGGAATCGACCAAGGTTGTCTTTCTAGCACTTGGATCCCCTAAGTTGAACACATTTAGCTGTGGGCAAGTTCTTCGATTATGACTTGTTTGACCACATAGTTTACATCGATAAGGCTGGGTTAGCTTGCCATTTTCAACCCTTTCGTGGATGGACCTTCCACAGGTTCGGCGGTTGTGTCCTTTTTGGCCACACAAACCACATTTGAACCTTTTCTTTGAGTGACCTAATGAAGGACAATAATATCTTCTATGACCTTCATTCCCACATAGACTGCAGCGAAATTTCACTCCTGTATGAAGGCATGAGCCGTTTTAGTTTCATCTACTGCTATGCAGCCAACATGGAAAAGAATTTACTCAGGAATTTAAGATTTTCTGTATAGACATTTATTGAGAAGCCACATAATGTGTGTCCTGTCACCAGTACATTGTTGTGTGGTTTGAAGAACAAAGAAGATACTCTATCCAAACATACCATTGCTACGATGGTGCCCCCAATAAAAGGTGAATAGTGAACAGAATCCCTTTGTGATCTGTGCAAATTGATAACATGAACTGAACTAATATTATGCTTAAAATTAATAACACGCTTTTTAATCCCCTTTCAAGTATGAAAATCACTCGATTGGGTTATGCTATGGGCGTTATCTCATGCATGTTCCCAAGGAAGACAAAATGATCAATTCTATTTCCAAGCATGAAACTCTCTTGGTATTGTATTGTCAGAAATATATCCCTAGAGATGCACTTATAGATCAAGTGTGACCACAGACAAACCTTTCATTGAGATGCTTCTTTTCGATCGATTTTCTTGGTTCCTGAAAAAGGTCTTCATAGATTCAGATGCTTGCTGCCTTGCAGCTGGCGTTCCCTTAGCTTTCTGCAAGTAAAGATAACAATGTTGATATAACATTTCTCTATGCAAGTTCTCATGATAACGTACTACAGTCATATGCTGCTCAAACACACAACTTAAACCTTAATAGCCGTCACTCTTTGAGCATGCAGCGAAGGATCACTATGCAAAATCTTCATCCTGTTGGTGAATAAACCTGTTTTGGCATTTAGAATCTGCAATGATACACAAGCTATGATAAATCTATATTCCCAAGTAACTGAAGAAAGTTATACAAAAGTAATTTTAACCCCCACAGCCTCATTCGTGGGAGGGGGCTTCCCGAGGGAAAGGACATAACGACATCAGAGCTCATATAGTGACAAGGTACTAATAGGTCTTCAAGTAATAAGATACAAACAAAAACATCATGATATAGTAAGCAGAGGAAACTCACCTTTAGTGATTGGCTAATCTTGCGCCTGACTTCGGGAGGTGTTTTAGGGTATTCACGTTTGGATCTTCTTACAATATCCACCTTTAAATCTAGATTGTCTACTTCATCATCCTCCTTCACTTTAAAAGGTGAGCTGTAGATTGATAAACAATCCAATGACGACTCTCCACACACCACCGTACAATCAAGGGCAGCTTCTTTATATCATCATATTGTCCACAAACATCAAAATGGTTCTACTAGAAATTAGATTTAAACCAACTGTTGTAAAAAAAATTACGGCGTTGTTTCATTGCATCGTATAATCCTAGCAACAACTCATAAGTATAAAAATTATAAGTTGTAACTTAATAACTCATTTTTTTACTTTTTACTTACTTCTTGATTCTTATAAAATATTTCTCAGAAGCATATTAAACGAACAAGAAAGACCAAGTTAGTGCAGTAAGTCAGAACTATGATGAAGAAACTTCATTATTCTATAGTTTTTTACTTTTTTTAGAAAATAGCTGCAAGAACTGATGCCACTACCATCAAACGATTGCTGCAGCTTGCAGTACTCACCTTACGACGACCATGTGAACATATCTCATTTTTGCATTTATTTATCAAGTTCAGTTAAATATCATGAAAAATACCTATAGTGGACAAACTGTTATCTTCAACATTAGATAGGAACAGACTGCAACAAGAGCTAAGAGACTACAAGTCGGCATCATAAAATTCAACATCTTCCTATATGTGCACAACAAACAAAGAACACATACTGATATATTAGAGTAAACCCAAGCATTATATTTACCTAGATCGAGCCTTTTCCCATGGTCTTTCATCGATTGATTCTTCCCATATTACGCGATCTCCCAAGCATTGTTGGCATGTTTTGAAACCCTAAGCTAATGGGAGAAGAAGTCAGGTCCACTGTTTTGGAATATCTTGATATTGTGAAGTAAGCACGAAAATACCAAAATGCGGACATTTCATGGTGAGACAAACAATATGATACTGCGCTGAGGCTACGTATGAGATTCAGATTAATTGAAAGGAGAGAAAATTCTGCAAAAAATAGGTTTAAGATTTGAGATCATGGACAACCTCAGATTTTCAATGATTTTATGCATTAAATAACGTACGAAAAATATTACAACAGAATTTTAAGAATCAGGATTCTGAATTGCTCCACTGCTTGGTAGTTCTATCCGAGAAGGGGTCAAACATGATAGAAGAAGAGGGCTGAACAAAAGAATTGTGATTTACAATTGGATTAAGATAACGAAAAGTGGGGCAATAGATTTATTAGATTATGATATCCTAATAAAATGAATAAATAAATAGACTCCACAATCCTCAAGCAAAGAAAAAAAATAACAACAATTGGTGATGTTCTGTTTAATGTTGTTTGTCTTCCGTCCTCTATAGACAAATTGTTATGCTTATGAAACCAGCATGTACACATCATGAACTGTAATATAGTATATCTATGCATAGCCAATATTTTCAAAGAGAAATTTTATAAATTGCAACAAACAGTCAAAATATGGCACAAAACATACCTTTCCGTTACACTCAGAGCAATCCCCTCTCGATCGTTCTATCCCACATGCTGCACAGGGGGTATAACCTCTTCCTCTACAACTAGGACAAGGTAACTCTCTGATATATTGGCCATTAGGCCCGAACCAGGATCTAAGCTTCCTTTCATTATCTGCAGTAAAATTTCTGAACCGAAAAAAAATCTACATTTAAATTACTATTACAAATTTATAATTCATGAAGTAAGAATATCACTTTATGACAAGACAAGGTCACAAACTAATTCCAAGTAATTATCTTTTGTGACTATAGCTGAAATACAGCACCAAACACAAAAGTTGGAATTCGAACATTATTGCACTACGTTTGCAATTATAACCAAAAAATTACCGAAATTCAAAACTGAAATAGAAATTTAAAATCAAACCTCGGCTGCGTTCCAACGTGGAGCCCTAACAGATCGCCAGAAGGATCGTAATGGATCTGCAAAGAACCAGAACAAATCAACGACTCCTGCACGAAAAAAAACAGAGGAACACAATCCGTTCGATTCGACTCGACTCGTGGTTTTCTCACCGGAGTGGAGTCTCCGCCGGCGGAGGACGAGGGAGGAATTGCGCGAGCAGTTCTCGTCTTCGGACGGGGGAAGGAATCGGGGCTTCTGGAAGTCCATTTCGGAAGAGGGATTGGCTTCGGGAAGGCGGAAGTAAGGGTGAGCATGAGGTTTGTTTGGCGGAAGTGGATTTCCTGGGAATCCGAAGCCAGGAAAGAATCGGAAAGGAAGTGGATTCTGTGCGACCACGTAAATCGGATTCTCGAAATCGGAAGTTCGGGTTGTAATCGGGTCCGGATTTTTTGTAAAAAATGACATTAGTTTTCATTCAAATTTTGTAATCGTCCATGCCTTAAAGATAATTACTTTAAAATAATTACTTTGTACATATGAATACTGTCACATGTTAAATGTAGTATCAGTAAAACTTAGTATACACTCGTAATAGTAGATTTCCTTACATTCAAATTGATTATTATATGGAGTAAGAGAACTAATATTAAGATTCAGTTTCATCTCGTGGGTTCTTATTCACGTAAACTTGTATGGTTTGAGAAGATTTTGTGGGTGTTTGCAACATTACTTTCTAGCAATAATATATCTTATTGCTCATGTCAATTTTTGATTTAACAATGTCTTCCTTTGAGAAATTCGCTTGTGTATGGATTATTGCTTTGCGTATGTTTTTAGCGAAAACTATGGTGTTTCTTTGTCGAATGAAAGTAGGAAAAGTTGAAGAAGTTTAAGACAAACGTTTCGTAAATGTTTTAGAAAGTTAAAGACCAATGCATGCGCTTCAGATACAGGACATGTATATGTCTCAACTTTTACCCAACTTTCTCTGCAGCAAGATAAATAAACTAATAATTAATAGATACAAATATACAATCTTGGGGAGTGCAAGTCTATATACCTTTCCTTCTATGTTAGAAGTACCACTTGAGTTTGAATTAAATACCAAGAACAAAAGCTTAGAATAAGTATCCTTCAAATATCTTAATTTGGAAGTCAAGTTATCAGACCTTCTCAAGCCCATGTCCAAAGCTATAAATCAGGTTCATATAATATCAGTCAGGCATCGATCCTCAACAATCGCAAGTCCACATTCCAAAATCTTCATCCACAAACCTCCACTGCTCATACATTACCATTCTATAGCCACATTTATGGATCAGCTGAAGAAAATAAAAGAGAGTGCAACACAATCAGCAATAGCTGCAGGTTCCCGTCAAGTTGTTTACGACGATCTTCAACCGTCAATAGAATGGTCGCACAGCCCCGACAGCCACGTTCTTTGCTTGGATCTTCCTGGTACACAAACTTTCAACTTCAAGTCCAATATCATGCATCGAGTATACTCTATGTGTTTGCTTTCATACTTAAATGTGATAGAGACATGAAGGGTCAAAATTAGGAAAGTGGTTAATGCATTCAGAATTCTGGTTTATTGAAGTTTAATATCCAACTTCCGGGAGTTATCTGTTGTGCCGGGAAAGTTAGTTAGGAATAAACGAGTTGATATTAATGTAGATTGGTCCAAGTTCGCTTCCATTTTGGTAATATTTTTTGAGTTAAACTTGAGACCTAGCAATTGCTGCAAGTGAAAAAACGTTTTGAACTTCCAATGTGATGTAGTGACTATCTTATAAAAATTACTTTGTCTTACTTTTAGTTCTTTGGAAGTTCTATGCATTCTGATAAGACATGGTGTCATTTTAAGACTAAGAATCTATATCTCAAGCTAACCACAGAAGCTACTATGTCGTAATTCAACTGATGTATGTCATACATACATGTGTATGCAGGTTTCAAGAGGGTCGATCTCAAGGTGCAAGTTGATAACTCAGGGAAGGTCACAGTGAAAGGCAAAAGACAGGTAACAAAGACCAGATACCATATTGTGGAACAAGTGTTCCAAATCCCAGAAGATGCAAACATCGACGAGATATGTGGCAAACTCGAGCAAGGTCATCTTATTTTGGTCATGCCCAAGAAAAAGGTTGAACATGAAGACTTAGTAGTCTCACCACCATCACCTTCCATCGATCGTAACGACGACGATAACAAGGAGAATGAAAGCAGAGAGCCTAAGGATGAGAAGTGTAACAAAGAATGGCCTCCTGCAAATGCAATAGAGGAATTGGAAGGAGGGATTTTGGAGGGTGGGTTGATGGAGAGATTCATGGAGAGAGTGTATGAGAATAGGAAGGTTATTGCTGTTGCTGTTGTGGCATTTAGTGTTGGGTTTTATGTGTCCAGGAAATTAAGGTCAAGTGGGTGAGCAGTGATGATTACTTAATGTAAATTAGACTGAAATATCTTTATATGTTTGATTTAAGGAATTTATATGTACCTTGAAATGAAATACTTAAAAGAGTCTGTGCAGAAGAAATGTTAAAGAAGCTTGTGATTGTATTTCTTGGAGTTTTCATTAACCATTGAGATTGTATGTAACGTACCCGAAAACAGCGGAAAATTTAAACAATAATAAAGACCGTCAACGGTCAACACTGGGCACGTCACGGGAAACAAACCAACATATATAATATAAATATGATCCACGTGGAAGTCAAATATACAGACTGACTGTGATTACGACAAAAGCTATACAATATGTAATCACCTCAAAAGAAAGAGACTGACAACTACAGGATCTGATCTCGGGGGCACCGTCCTCGGTCACCACCTCAAACTCTAACCATGCTCGCTACCTGAAATGCAAACAACAAACATGCCTGAGTTCCCTGAAGGAACCCCGTATACCAAACCTCCTAAAATATAAAAAGGAATTAAATACAATGCAATGCTATGCACATGATCATCCGCCTCGGGCCCACAATAATGCCCTCACCGCCTCCGCGGCACTGAACCACTCCTGCCACTAGGGTCAAGTCAGTCCACCGCTGCCTCACAAGGGTCAGTCGACACCACTGCTCCCCAAATCGTGCAGGAAGGAACCCCTGGTACACGCCGCACCCAAGGAGCGAGTCAGCCCGCCGAATACACAACTCGGGTCAGACGACAGCCACTGCTCCCCCAAGAGTCGCCTAGCGCGCACCCTGCCGGAACATCCTCGGCCTACCGCTAAACCCTCGCAAACTGCCCAAGGTTTACGGTACACATCCCTCACACCCCGCTCGGTAAGAGAGGAAAAAGGTACAACAATAATACGCCTTCGTCGAAGGTGAAATCCGTAGCTCTCAAAGCCGGTAATCAACCGTCGCCTCGGAGCCGGTAGTCGACCTGACATCGACGGATCGCGTGTGGATAAATCCACCAACCTGCGGTAGATCGGTCGACCGCTACAAGCACACCGGTCGACCGGTCCCCCACACAGTACACAGTACTGTACAAACAAATCTACCGGTCGAACCACGCCAACCGAATTACCGACCAATCGGTCGAACAAAAGTCATCTAGCGGTCGACCGTTTGGAAGGTCTACGCTATACAATTTTATATAATATATATATCCGACCGGTCGAACCAAGGGGCCGTTCGACCGATAACAGGACTTTCAATATTTTGCCCAAGTCTCGTTCGGTCGACCGGAACTGAAATACAGTTCGACCGAATCAACACAAGCACTCTACCGCTTAATTAAATGCTCAGTCGGTCGACCGAGAGTTAAAGAGCGGTCGACCGTTTTGATGGTCAAAGCTCCCAACCGACTTAGCATCGAATGGATCGGTCGAACAAGGTAAAGGACGTTCGACCGTTTAATAAGTCAAAATCCCCAACCGACCCATTCTCATCGTTATTCGGTCGACCGGCTAAGTGGTCCCGTTCGACCGATAACAGTATAATCCCCTTTTTCCCGCACAATCTGGCATAACGGTCGACCGTCTAACGACATCGTTCGACCGTTCGCGGGTAAATAACAATATAATAATAGGATCGGTCGACTGCCCACAGGCACCGGTCGACCGATCGTCGTCTTCAACCTCTGAATTGGTTGAATTCCGACGGGGAATTCGACACCAACGTCGATCCCCAACACTCACAAGGCACAAGTGAGTTATAATGAAGATTTGGCATACCTTTTTGACGGTTGTAGATGTCTCCCAAGCTTTGGCTACTTCAATCCAACACTTCACCTTCTCCTCCTCTTCTTCTTCTCTCCTTCTTCTTACTGCCTCCTTCTCCTCTCCGAGAATCTCAAACACTCTCTGATAAATGCAATGATTGAAGAAGAACGTTTTTACCAAACAAACTTATCTCAATCTTATCTTCACTATATATATATACCTCAAAACTCAACACCTCTATCCCCTCCAATCCTATTCCAACACCTCATCTCTCAAATCTTATCCAATTCTCCACCTCATCCTTCACTAATCAAAGATTAGATTAGATTAATTAGGTTTAGGTTTAGTTAATTAAGGTGTTTTAGATTAGGTTATTACAATCTACCCTCCTTAAAAGAATTTCGTCCGCGAAATTCGAAACAACAGACTCACCGAAACAACTCTGGATACTGCTTCCTGACATCCTCCTCGATCTCCCAGGTAGCCTCTCTGACACTGTGATGCTGCCACCTGACTTTCACCATCGGAATCGCTCTCCTCCTGAGCTGATGTACCATCTGATCCACAATCTCTACTGGTCTCTCATCTAACGACAAATCCTGCTGGATCTCCGGTACTGATATCTCTATCACATGAGCTGGATCGGCCACGTACTTCCTCAGCATAGAAACATGGAAGACGTTGTGAAGTCCTGCAAACTGTGGCGGTAAAGCAATCCTATACGCCACCTCACCAACCCGATCCAATATCTCAAACGGTCCGACATATCTCGGACTCAACTTCCCCTTCTTCCCGAATCTCATCACCCCTCTGGAAGGCGAGATCTTCAGGAAGACATGATCTCCTACCTCAAAAGTCAGCTCACGCCTCCGCGTATCAGCATAACTCTTCTGCCTACTCTGCGCCGTAGCTAGTCGTCTCCGAATCACGTCGACCTTCTCTGAATACAACTGGATAATGTCAGGTCCAACTAGCTGTCTCTCGCCCACATCACTCCAGCATACCGGCGATCTACACGGTCTCCCGTATAATGCCTCATAGGGTGCCATTCCAATACTCGAGTGGTAGCTGTTGTTGTAGGCGAACTCGATCAACGGCAAATGCTCATCCCAATGCCCGGCCCAGTCAAGTGTACACGCTCTCAGCATGTCCTCCAATGTCTGTATCGTCCGCTCTGACTGGCCATCTGTCTGTGGGTGGAAAGCTGTGCTAAACTTCAGACGTGTCCCCAGTGCTCTGTGTAGACTCTCCCAAAATCTCGAAGTGAATCTGGGATCTCTGTCTGAAATGATACTGACTGGTACGCCATGAAGTCTGACAATCTCCTCAATATATAACTTAGCTAGACCCTCCAGAGCAAGAGTGGTCTTAATAGCTAAGAAATGCGCCGACTTGGTCAGTCGATCGACTATAACCCAAATCGCATCGTGGAATCTCCGTGTCTTCGGTAGCCCCGTAACAAAATCCATCGTCACGTGCTCCCACTTCCACTCGGGCAACTCAATCCTCTGCATCTGCCCTGCTGGTCTCTGGTGCTCGATCTTCACCTGCTGACAGACCAAACACCTCGACACGAAGTCTGCAACGTCCTTCTTCATACCTCGCCACCAGAAGTTCCGCTGCAGGTCTTTGTACATCTTGGTGCTCCCTGGATGAATGGAATATCTCGATCTGTGTGCCTCCTCCATGATATCCTGTCTCAGGTCCTCTGTCTTCGGCACCCAGATACGATCTCTGAATCTCAGACCTCCGTCCACTCCAACTCTGAAATCTGACCCATCTCTGGCAGCTAACTGTAACAAACTGCTCAACTCCTCATCTGTAGTCTGAGCATGAATCACTGCTGATACTGTCTGAGGCTCTACTCTCAATCCGGCAATCACTGCGCCCTCAGAGCTATCAGCAAATGGCCTCCACTCTGCCAAGGACTCTAGCAGTCTCCACTCCTGAATGCATAGGCCTGCTACTGATACCTCCACCTTCCGGCTCAAAGCGTCTGCAACTGTGTTCGCCTTCCCCGGATGGTAAGAGATAGTGAAGTCGTAGTCCTTAATGAACTCAAGCCATCTGCGCTGCCTCATATTCAGCTCCTTCTGCGAGAACAGGTACTTCAGACTCTGATGATCTGTAAACACCTCGAACTGCTCGCCATAAAGATAGTGTCTCCAGGTCTTCAGTGCATGAACCACTGCTGCTAACTCCAAATCATGTGTCGGGTAATTCCTCTCATGGACCTTCAGCTGTCTGGATGCGTATGCGATCACCCTCCCGTGCTGCATAAGTACACATCCTAAGCCAACACCTGAAGCGTCGCTATAAATCACGAATCCACCCGTGCCACTCGGCAATGATAAAACTGGTGCTGTGGTCAACAGTCTCTTCAGCTCCTGAAAGCTGTCCTCGCACTTCTGCGACCAAACAAAAGTGACTCCCTTCTGCGTCAGAGCTGTCAGTGGTGCTGCCAATCTCGAGAAGTCTTTGATGAAGCGACGGTAATAACCCGCCAGTCCAACAAAGCTCCTAATCTCTGTCACGCTCGTAGGGGTCCTCCACTGTGTCACCGCCTCTACCTTCGCCGGATCCACTGATATCCCCTCTGCCGATACAATGTGTCCGAGGAATGCCACTCTGTCCAACCAAAACTCGCACTTTGAGAACTTAGCATATAACTGCTGAGTCCTCAAGATGCTGAGTACAATCCTCAGATGCTCTCTGTGCTGCTCCACATCTGGTGAATAGATCAAGATGTCATCCACGAAGACAATCACAAATATATCAATGTACTGCCTGAATGTCCGGTGCATCAGATCCATGAACGCTGCCGGAGCATTCGTCAATCCAAATGGCATCACCAAGAACTCATAGTGTCCATATCTCGTCCTGTAGGCTGTCTTCTGGATGTCCTCATCTCGGATCCTCAACTGGTGATATCCTGAACGCAGGTCAATCTTCGAGAAAACCTTCGCTGACTGCAGCTGGTCAAAGAGGTCCTCAATCCTAGGTAAGGGATACCTATTCTTCACCGTCACCTGGTTCAGCATCCTGTAGTCTATGCACATCCTCAAGGATCCGTCCTTCTTCTTCACAAACAAAACTGGTGCACCCCAAGGCGAGACGCTCGGTCTGATAAATCCAGAGTCCATCAACTCCTGCAACTGCTTCTTCAACTCTGTCAACTCAGCAGGTGCCATCCGGTATGGAGCCTTCGACTGTGGTGTAGTGCCAGCTACCAACTCAATGCCGAACTCCAACTCTCGGTGTGGTGGTAAACCTGGAATCTCCGCTGGAAAAACATCCGCGAACTCCTGCACCACCTCAATGTCCTCTAGCCTCTGGGACTCTGCCTCCGCAACTACAAGTGTCGCCAGAAAAGCTGCACATCCCTGCTGTAACAGTCTCTGAGCTCTCACAGCAGATACAATAATGCGACCCCCTCTGCTTCTGATCCCTCTAATCAAAATATCAGGCAAACCATTCCTCGGGATCAAAATCTTCTTCTCACGGCACAAGACTCGAACATCATATTGGGACAGCCAATCCATCCCAAGTATGACATCAAAGTCCTCCATCGGTAGCAAGACCAGGTCTGCCGGAAACTCCTGATCTCCCGAAACAACCGTGGCGCCGGGGACAAATCTCCCCACAGTGCCCACCAGACCCAGGGGTGTGCTGACCTCCAAAGTGGCAGTCAACATCGCAAGGGTACAGCCCAACACTCCCGCAAATCGCTCTGAGATGAACGAGTGTGTCGCGCCACAATCAAATAACACCCTAGCTACTGAACCTGCGACAAGAAGTGTACCTTCCACGACAGCGCCTCCATCCCGAGCCTCCTCTGCCTGGATGGTGAAAACTCTGCCAGTGCGCTGCCCCTGCTGGGGTCTGAAAGGTGGTCTACCTCCGCCTCCTCCTCTGCCTGGTGCGGGTAAACCCGGTGGTCTGCTCGGCCCAGCTCCTCGGCTCGGACAGCTCCTGATAAAGTGACCCAGCTGGCCACACCCATGACATGCTCCGGGGGTGAAGCACGGCCCGGAGTGAAACCTCCCACAAGTACCACAAGGCTCTGGTCGTGGTACTGCAACTCCTGCTCCCTCGTATCGGGGCCTCTTGCCCGGATTCCCTCCAGTCTGACCTCCTGGCCTCCCAGAGAACCTACCTGATGGCCTCCTCTCATCCTGGTAGTTCTCCCTGTAGTCACGATCAAGAACAGAGGCACTCTTCACTGCATCGGCCAACGTGCTCGGCATGTGTGTCAGCACCTTCGTCCTCAGCTGCTTCCGGAGCCCTCGGACGAACTTCCCTGCCCTCTGCTCCTGTGTAACATACATCTCGGGACAGTAACGCTCAAGGGCGTTGAACTTCCCGATGTAGCCTGCTAGGGTCATGTCTCCCTGCTGAAGACTCAGAAACTCCTCCCTCTTCTGATCCTGGACATGCTGCGGAAAATACTGCTCGTTGAACTCGCCAACGAACTCCTCCCAGGCTATATCATCTCTGTCCGCAAACACCACTGCAGATGTGGACCTCCACCAGTTGGACGCAGCACCGCCCAAAACATAAGTAGCCAAGCCCACTCTCGCCTCTGGAGGACAACCAATAGCACTGAAGATCTTCTGCATCATGAAGATCCACTCCTCCGCAGCCTCTGCGTCGTACTGCCCCAGAAAGGTAGGCGGATGCTGGCGCATAAACCGGTCATGCATAGCACCAGTCCCCGTCTGCCCAGTCTGTGCTGTCTGCTGCTGTAGCATCTCTGTCAGACGTCCGACCGTATCGAACAACGTCCGACGCTCATCCTCCCAAGCCTCATCCCTCGCAGTCTCACTCTCACCGCGAGTATGGGCAACCGCCTTCCCCCGTCTAGGAGGCATCTGCCAAAGGAAACAAGACAATATCAATATAATCTGTGCATGCATGATCCTCTAGACCTAACTCCTAACTCCAAGGTGGTTTCTTTAGACAAGTACGCCGAGATCAACGCTCTGATACCAAATTGTAACGTACCCGAAAACAGCGGAAAATTTAAACAATAATAAAGACCGTCAACGGTCAACACTGGGCACGTCACGGGAAACAAACCAACATATATAATATAAATATGATCCACGTGGAAGTCAAATATACAGACTGACTGTGATTACGACAAAAGCTATACAATATGTAATCACCTCAAAAGAAAGAGACTGACAACTACAGGATCTGATCTCGGGGGCACCGTCCTCGGTCACCACCTCAAACTCTAACCATGCTCGCTACCTGAAATGCAAACAACAAACATGCCTGAGTTCCCTGAAGGAACCCCGTATACCAAACCTCCTAAAATATAAAAAGGAATTAAATACAATGCAATGCTATGCACATGATCATCCGCCTCGGGCCCACAATAATGCCCTCACCGCCTCCGCGGCACTGAACCACTCCTGCCACTAGGGTCAAGTCAGTCCACCGCTGCCTCACAAGGGTCAGTCGACACCACTGCTCCCCAAATCGTGCAGGAAGGAACCCCTGGTACACGCCGCACCCAAGGAGCGAGTCAGCCCGCCGAATACACAACTCGGGTCAGACGACAGCCACTGCTCCCCCAAGAGTCGCCTAGCGCGCACCCTGCCGGAACATCCTCGGCCTACCGCTAAACCCTCGCAAACTGCCCAAGGTTTACGGTACACATCCCTCACACCCCGCTCGGTAAGAGAGGAAAAAGGTACAACAATAATACGCCTTCGTCGAAGGTGAAATCCGTAGCTCTCAAAGCCGGTAATCAACCGTCGCCTCGGAGCCGGTAGTCGACCTGACATCGACGGATCGCGTGTGGATAAATCCACCAACCTGCGGTAGATCGGTCGACCGCTACAAGCACACCGGTCGACCGGTCCCCCACACAGTACACAGTACTGTACAAACAAATCTACCGGTCGAACCACGCCAACCGAATTACCGACCAATCGGTCGAACAAAAGTCATCTAGCGGTCGACCGTTTGGAAGGTCTACGCTATACAATTTTATATAATATATATATCCGACCGGTCGAACCAAGGGGCCGTTCGACCGATAACAGGACTTTCAATATTTTGCCCAAGTCTCGTTCGGTCGACCGGAACTGAAATACAGTTCGACCGAATCAACACAAGCACTCTACCGCTTAATTAAATGCTCAGTCGGTCGACCGAGAGTTAAAGAGCGGTCGACCGTTTTGATGGTCAAAGCTCCCAACCGACTTAGCATCGAATGGATCGGTCGAACAAGGTAAAGGACGTTCGACCGTTTAATAAGTCAAAATCCCCAACCGACCCATTCTCATCGTTATTCGGTCGACCGGCTAAGTGGTCCCGTTCGACCGATAACAGTATAATCCCCTTTTTCCCGCACAATCTGGCATAACGGTCGACCGTCTAACGACATCGTTCGACCGTTCGCGGGTAAATAACAATATAATAATAGGATCGGTCGACTGCCCACAGGCACCGGTCGACCGATCGTCGTCTTCAACCTCTGAATTGGTTGAATTCCGACGGGGAATTCGACACCAACGTCGATCCCCAACACTCACAAGGCACAAGTGAGTTATAATGAAGATTTGGCATACCTTTTTGACGGTTGTAGATGTCTCCCAAGCTTTGGCTACTTCAATCCAACACTTCACCTTCTCCTCCTCTTCTTCTTCTCTCCTTCTTCTTACTGCCTCCTTCTCCTCTCCGAGAATCTCAAACACTCTCTGATAAATGCAATGATTGAAGAAGAACGTTTTTACCAAACAAACTTATCTCAATCTTATCTTCACTATATATATATACCTCAAAACTCAACACCTCTATCCCCTCCAATCCTATTCCAACACCTCATCTCTCAAATCTTATCCAATTCTCCACCTCATCCTTCACTAATCAAAGATTAGATTAGATTAATTAGGTTTAGGTTTAGTTAATTAAGGTGTTTTAGATTAGGTTATTACAATCTACCCTCCTTAAAAGAATTTCGTCCGCGAAATTCGAAACAACAGACTCACCGAAACAACTCTGGATACTGCTTCCTGACATCCTCCTCGATCTCCCAGGTAGCCTCTCTGACACTGTGATGCTGCCACCTGACTTTCACCATCGGAATCGCTCTCCTCCTGAGCTGATGTACCATCTGATCCACAATCTCTACTGGTCTCTCATCTAACGACAAATCCTGCTGGATCTCCGGTACTGATATCTCTATCACATGAGCTGGATCGGCCACGTACTTCCTCAGCATAGAAACATGGAAGACGTTGTGAAGTCCTGCAAACTGTGGCGGTAAAGCAATCCTATACGCCACCTCACCAACCCGATCCAATATCTCAAACGGTCCGACATATCTCGGACTCAACTTCCCCTTCTTCCCGAATCTCATCACCCCTCTGGAAGGCGAGATCTTCAGGAAGACATGATCTCCTACCTCAAAAGTCAGCTCACGCCTCCGCGTATCAGCATAACTCTTCTGCCTACTCTGCGCCGTAGCTAGTCGTCTCCGAATCACGTCGACCTTCTCTGAATACAACTGGATAATGTCAGGTCCAACTAGCTGTCTCTCGCCCACATCACTCCAGCATACCGGCGATCTACACGGTCTCCCGTATAATGCCTCATAGGGTGCCATTCCAATACTCGAGTGGTAGCTGTTGTTGTAGGCGAACTCGATCAACGGCAAATGCTCATCCCAATGCCCGGCCCAGTCAAGTGTACACGCTCTCAGCATGTCCTCCAATGTCTGTATCGTCCGCTCTGACTGGCCATCTGTCTGTGGGTGGAAAGCTGTGCTAAACTTCAGACGTGTCCCCAGTGCTCTGTGTAGACTCTCCCAAAATCTCGAAGTGAATCTGGGATCTCTGTCTGAAATGATACTGACTGGTACGCCATGAAGTCTGACAATCTCCTCAATATATAACTTAGCTAGACCCTCCAGAGCAAGAGTGGTCTTAATAGCTAAGAAATGCGCCGACTTGGTCAGTCGATCGACTATAACCCAAATCGCATCGTGGAATCTCCGTGTCTTCGGTAGCCCCGTAACAAAATCCATCGTCACGTGCTCCCACTTCCACTCGGGCAACTCAATCCTCTGCATCTGCCCTGCTGGTCTCTGGTGCTCGATCTTCACCTGCTGACAGACCAAACACCTCGACACGAAGTCTGCAACGTCCTTCTTCATACCTCGCCACCAGAAGTTCCGCTGCAGGTCTTTGTACATCTTGGTGCTCCCTGGATGAATGGAATATCTCGATCTGTGTGCCTCCTCCATGATATCCTGTCTCAGGTCCTCTGTCTTCGGCACCCAGATACGATCTCTGAATCTCAGACCTCCGTCCACTCCAACTCTGAAATCTGACCCATCTCTGGCAGCTAACTGTAACAAACTGCTCAACTCCTCATCTGTAGTCTGAGCATGAATCACTGCTGATACTGTCTGAGGCTCTACTCTCAATCCGGCAATCACTGCGCCCTCAGAGCTATCAGCAAATGGCCTCCACTCTGCCAAGGACTCTAGCAGTCTCCACTCCTGAATGCATAGGCCTGCTACTGATACCTCCACCTTCCGGCTCAAAGCGTCTGCAACTGTGTTCGCCTTCCCCGGATGGTAAGAGATAGTGAAGTCGTAGTCCTTAATGAACTCAAGCCATCTGCGCTGCCTCATATTCAGCTCCTTCTGCGAGAACAGGTACTTCAGACTCTGATGATCTGTAAACACCTCGAACTGCTCGCCATAAAGATAGTGTCTCCAGGTCTTCAGTGCATGAACCACTGCTGCTAACTCCAAATCATGTGTCGGGTAATTCCTCTCATGGACCTTCAGCTGTCTGGATGCGTATGCGATCACCCTCCCGTGCTGCATAAGTACACATCCTAAGCCAACACCTGAAGCGTCGCTATAAATCACGAATCCACCCGTGCCACTCGGCAATGATAAAACTGGTGCTGTGGTCAACAGTCTCTTCAGCTCCTGAAAGCTGTCCTCGCACTTCTGCGACCAAACAAAAGTGACTCCCTTCTGCGTCAGAGCTGTCAGTGGTGCTGCCAATCTCGAGAAGTCTTTGATGAAGCGACGGTAATAACCCGCCAGTCCAACAAAGCTCCTAATCTCTGTCACGCTCGTAGGGGTCCTCCACTGTGTCACCGCCTCTACCTTCGCCGGATCCACTGATATCCCCTCTGCCGATACAATGTGTCCGAGGAATGCCACTCTGTCCAACCAAAACTCGCACTTTGAGAACTTAGCATATAACTGCTGAGTCCTCAAGATGCTGAGTACAATCCTCAGATGCTCTCTGTGCTGCTCCACATCTGGTGAATAGATCAAGATGTCATCCACGAAGACAATCACAAATATATCAATGTACTGCCTGAATGTCCGGTGCATCAGATCCATGAACGCTGCCGGAGCATTCGTCAATCCAAATGGCATCACCAAGAACTCATAGTGTCCATATCTCGTCCTGTAGGCTGTCTTCTGGATGTCCTCATCTCGGATCCTCAACTGGTGATATCCTGAACGCAGGTCAATCTTCGAGAAAACCTTCGCTGACTGCAGCTGGTCAAAGAGGTCCTCAATCCTAGGTAAGGGATACCTATTCTTCACCGTCACCTGGTTCAGCATCCTGTAGTCTATGCACATCCTCAAGGATCCGTCCTTCTTCTTCACAAACAAAACTGGTGCACCCCAAGGCGAGACGCTCGGTCTGATAAATCCAGAGTCCATCAACTCCTGCAACTGCTTCTTCAACTCTGTCAACTCAGCAGGTGCCATCCGGTATGGAGCCTTCGACTGTGGTGTAGTGCCAGCTACCAACTCAATGCCGAACTCCAACTCTCGGTGTGGTGGTAAACCTGGAATCTCCGCTGGAAAAACATCCGCGAACTCCTGCACCACCTCAATGTCCTCTAGCCTCTGGGACTCTGCCTCCGCAACTACAAGTGTCGCCAGAAAAGCTGCACATCCCTGCTGTAACAGTCTCTGAGCTCTCACAGCAGATACAATAATGCGACCCCCTCTGCTTCTGATCCCTCTAATCAAAATATCAGGCAAACCATTCCTCGGGATCAAAATCTTCTTCTCACGGCACAAGACTCGAACATCATATTGGGACAGCCAATCCATCCCAAGTATGACATCAAAGTCCTCCATCGGTAGCAAGACCAGGTCTGCCGGAAACTCCTGATCTCCCGAAACAACCGTGGCGCCGGGGACAAATCTCCCCACAGTGCCCACCAGACCCAGGGGTGTGCTGACCTCCAAAGTGGCAGTCAACATCGCAAGGGTACAGCCCAACACTCCCGCAAATCGCTCTGAGATGAACGAGTGTGTCGCGCCACAATCAAATAACACCCTAGCTACTGAACCTGCGACAAGAAGTGTACCTTCCACGACAGCGCCTCCATCCCGAGCCTCCTCTGCCTGGATGGTGAAAACTCTGCCAGTGCGCTGCCCCTGCTGGGGTCTGAAAGGTGGTCTACCTCCGCCTCCTCCTCTGCCTGGTGCGGGTAAACCCGGTGGTCTGCTCGGCCCAGCTCCTCGGCTCGGACAGCTCCTGATAAAGTGACCCAGCTGGCCACACCCATGACATGCTCCGGGGGTGAAGCACGGCCCGGAGTGAAACCTCCCACAAGTACCACAAGGCTCTGGTCGTGGTACTGCAACTCCTGCTCCCTCGTATCGGGGCCTCTTGCCCGGATTCCCTCCAGTCTGACCTCCTGGCCTCCCAGAGAACCTACCTGATGGCCTCCTCTCATCCTGGTAGTTCTCCCTGTAGTCACGATCAAGAACAGAGGCACTCTTCACTGCATCGGCCAACGTGCTCGGCATGTGTGTCAGCACCTTCGTCCTCAGCTGCTTCCGGAGCCCTCGGACGAACTTCCCTGCCCTCTGCTCCTGTGTAACATACATCTCGGGACAGTAACGCTCAAGGGCGTTGAACTTCCCGATGTAGCCTGCTAGGGTCATGTCTCCCTGCTGAAGACTCAGAAACTCCTCCCTCTTCTGATCCTGGACATGCTGCGGAAAATACTGCTCGTTGAACTCGCCAACGAACTCCTCCCAGGCTATATCATCTCTGTCCGCAAACACCACTGCAGATGTGGACCTCCACCAGTTGGACGCAGCACCGCCCAAAACATAAGTAGCCAAGCCCACTCTCGCCTCTGGAGGACAACCAATAGCACTGAAGATCTTCTGCATCATGAAGATCCACTCCTCCGCAGCCTCTGCGTCGTACTGCCCCAGAAAGGTAGGCGGATGCTGGCGCATAAACCGGTCATGCATAGCACCAGTCCCCGTCTGCCCAGTCTGTGCTGTCTGCTGCTGTAGCATCTCTGTCAGACGTCCGACCGTATCGAACAACGTCCGACGCTCATCCTCCCAAGCCTCATCCCTCGCAGTCTCACTCTCACCGCGAGTATGGGCAACCGCCTTCCCCCGTCTAGGAGGCATCTGCCAAAGGAAACAAGACAATATCAATATAATCTGTGCATGCATGATCCTCTAGACCTAACTCCTAACTCCAAGGTGGTTTCTTTAGACAAGTACGCCGAGATCAACGCTCTGATACCAAATTGTAACGTACCCGAAAACAGCGGAAAATTTAAACAATAATAAAGACCGTCAACGGTCAACACTGGGCACGTCACGGGAAACAAACCAACATATATAATATAAATATGATCCACGTGGAAGTCAAATATACAGACTGACTGTGATTACGACAAAAGCTATACAATATGTAATCACCTCAAAAGAAAGAGACTGACAACTACAGGATCTGATCTCGGGGGCACCGTCCTCGGTCACCACCTCAAACTCTAACCATGCTCGCTACCTGAAATGCAAACAACAAACATGCCTGAGTTCCCTGAAGGAACCCCGTATACCAAACCTCCTAAAATATAAAAAGGAATTAAATACAATGCAATGCTATGCACATGATCATCCGCCTCGGGCCCACAATAATGCCCTCACCGCCTCCGCGGCACTGAACCACTCCTGCCACTAGGGTCAAGTCAGTCCACCGCTGCCTCACAAGGGTCAGTCGACACCACTGCTCCCCAAATCGTGCAGGAAGGAACCCCTGGTACACGCCGCACCCAAGGAGCGAGTCAGCCCGCCGAATACACAACTCGGGTCAGACGACAGCCACTGCTCCCCCAAGAGTCGCCTAGCGCGCACCCTGCCGGAACATCCTCGGCCTACCGCTAAACCCTCGCAAACTGCCCAAGGTTTACGGTACACATCCCTCACACCCCGCTCGGTAAGAGAGGAAAAAGGTACAACAATAATACGCCTTCGTCGAAGGTGAAATCCGTAGCTCTCAAAGCCGGTAATCAACCGTCGCCTCGGAGCCGGTAGTCGACCTGACATCGACGGATCGCGTGTGGATAAATCCACCAACCTGCGGTAGATCGGTCGACCGCTACAAGCACACCGGTCGACCGGTCCCCCACACAGTACACAGTACTGTACAAACAAATCTACCGGTCGAACCACGCCAACCGAATTACCGACCAATCGGTCGAACAAAAGTCATCTAGCGGTCGACCGTTTGGAAGGTCTACGCTATACAATTTTATATAATATATATATCCGACCGGTCGAACCAAGGGGCCGTTCGACCGATAACAGGACTTTCAATATTTTGCCCAAGTCTCGTTCGGTCGACCGGAACTGAAATACAGTTCGACCGAATCAACACAAGCACTCTACCGCTTAATTAAATGCTCAGTCGGTCGACCGAGAGTTAAAGAGCGGTCGACCGTTTTGATGGTCAAAGCTCCCAACCGACTTAGCATCGAATGGATCGGTCGAACAAGGTAAAGGACGTTCGACCGTTTAATAAGTCAAAATCCCCAACCGACCCATTCTCATCGTTATTCGGTCGACCGGCTAAGTGGTCCCGTTCGACCGATAACAGTATAATCCCCTTTTTCCCGCACAATCTGGCATAACGGTCGACCGTCTAACGACATCGTTCGACCGTTCGCGGGTAAATAACAATATAATAATAGGATCGGTCGACTGCCCACAGGCACCGGTCGACCGATCGTCGTCTTCAACCTCTGAATTGGTTGAATTCCGACGGGGAATTCGACACCAACGTCGATCCCCAACACTCACAAGGCACAAGTGAGTTATAATGAAGATTTGGCATACCTTTTTGACGGTTGTAGATGTCTCCCAAGCTTTGGCTACTTCAATCCAACACTTCACCTTCTCCTCCTCTTCTTCTTCTCTCCTTCTTCTTACTGCCTCCTTCTCCTCTCCGAGAATCTCAAACACTCTCTGATAAATGCAATGATTGAAGAAGAACGTTTTTACCAAACAAACTTATCTCAATCTTATCTTCACTATATATATATACCTCAAAACTCAACACCTCTATCCCCTCCAATCCTATTCCAACACCTCATCTCTCAAATCTTATCCAATTCTCCACCTCATCCTTCACTAATCAAAGATTAGATTAGATTAATTAGGTTTAGGTTTAGTTAATTAAGGTGTTTTAGATTAGGTTATTACATTGTATCTATTTAAGTAATGGAAAAGATCCAGTAATCAAAGTGGTCCACCCGTGATGGTGAACTGGTGAAATGGTGATTGCCGAATTTTTCATATATAATTTCTTATCATTATTTTTAGTAAATATTTAAACACTTTTGAAATAGGACTACTTTACACTTCTTAAACACCTCTTTGCGAAGTAGTAGACACGTTACAATCATTTCCATCTAAATTGCAGATTAAAAATCCAGACGTCGTAAAGTTTTCAAGAGATCATTCCAATAGATAATGATTATAGAATAAACGGATCCTATAAAGAGAAAAGTTCAAGGCGACAAGCTATTTTTAACAAATAAAATGCCACTTCTACATAACAGAAGCAATTTTCTAAATGCAGTACCTACTCAAGGAAACACTATCGGCCACATCACGCAATCCAGATTAAACAATCTTAAACTAATCTAACGTGTTGTTCAGCTCGAAAAAAGATGCCGTCTTCCAGATGTTAATAAAAAGAGATGGGGTCGTCGGCACCTTCGAAAGTTCGTACTTCGTAGGCACTTTAGACGACGCAAATAAATTTATTATTGGGCTAAATTTATACCCGAGAATGAAAAATTGAAAACATGCTGGGCATCCTCCAAAACATTCTACCGTGTCATTCCATAAAACAATGAAAAATAAACCTTATTGAAGAATGAAGTGTAGGTCTCAGAAATTTTAGTGACCGTGACTTTAAGTGAAATATTCAATAAACGGCAACACAACTGGTTTGCATATCCACCCAGAATTATTGTTTACAATCCCTAGCCAAAACGAAACACGTCCATTTTGAAACATGGTCACTCACCACCATTCAAGAAGTATTTCCCTCTCAAGGCTTTAGAACCAGGGCCAAGCCGATCTTGGAGCTCTTCTCAATGGCCTTGGTGTCCACCTCACCTGACAAGGTGATGAGTGATTTTGGCCTCCACTCGTGTTGGATTAGCGCATTGGCTTTCCCAAAGTTGTTGACGCGAGCTTTGACGGTGGTGAGAGGGTCCAGTGCGTGCTGGGTTCCGAAGGTGAGGGTGTTCTCGTTGCTAGAAATGATGTGTGTAAGCTCCGCACCAACTGTGGTGCTTGTCAATGGATTGACCATGTGATAGTAAGACGCATTGAGGGAGTCTCCTTTGTTATTGCTGCACAAAGTTACCAATTTCAATCCTAAAATCTTAAATTCAGATAGCAATTCTAATTGTGGTATAGAAAACTCACAGGGCAAGGGATGCAATGAAGTCAGAATTCTTGTAGCTTAGACCAGCATTGTACTTGATAAAATTTCCAGATGCAGTGTCAAATCCAATGTCGGCACCAACCGACATGGCATTGGTGCCAAAAACACCAGCAAAGTTAACAACAGGGCTCGCCGTCAGACCAACGATTGCATTAACTCCTAAATTTTCATGTAAGTATTGAAGTTCTAGCTGCAAATTTAAACAAGTCAAAAGAACAAGTCACATGATCACATCCACGTCTATTGTTAAGCATAAGAATACGCGCGACGGTGTTAGGCAATACCTTTCCAGACTTCTGGTCTGGAATGGCAAAGTTCAGAATTGTTTTGAATCCAGGAGTAATTTCATCAGCTGTGATGGTTGTTAAGAGCTGCAAAGAATAATTATCATGTCAAACTGGGAATAAGTGTCACCCTACAAGTATCAATAAATATCAGAAAACCACTTTAATACTTTATTGTTTCTTAATTTCAAGTAATATTAAGTCACAATTGAATTGAGATTTCAGATGAAAGGCACAAATAATCTGCTTCTGGTGTCAAAAACAAAATGGTGTGCTCCTATGCATGATTCAAGTCTTACGCTGGAATCAGAGTTGACTTTGACATCGGTTGTGAAGCCCTTATTCTTGATCTGAGTTTGAATCTCCCCGGTAACCAGGTCATTCTTCCTTGTTCCTGATGATGTGATTGCCTGCAATATATAATAAAGGAAATTATCAGATTAAAAAATACTTAACGAGCATCCCTAGATTTCACTAAAAGCCATTCTAGCTTCAAAATAAAATAGGAGGGCTTCAACACCTACAGGCTACAGCCACTAGCATCACCTCACGACACAGACTAAGATAGATACAAATCTAGTCCCATATCAATCTCTCTAGAAATATTGATACTGGTAACACTAGAATGGCTGTTCAAACTGTCAAACAATGGAGTGTACAGAACTCCGAATAAAGGATCCTTGAGTATTACACACACAAATTTTATGGGAACAAAACATATTTTACCACAGTTCTTTTAACTGATTAGCGGAGAACAAGTAATAATCAGAGCATCATTAACCAGATTTGTATTATCGGTATCACTAACCAGAAATAAGGGCAAGTGAAGCATATACCAGCAGTTAGCAGTTGCAATATTGTTTAGCTAAATGTAAATCACAACAACACTACCGATCTTACTGAAAGATGGGAGGTACACATTACAAATATATCATGATTTTCCATTCCATATAATTTAACGAGTTGCGTACACCAGAATGTTTTCAGTCAAACCTCTCCACAAACATTTCTAATTAATCTTTGTCTGTTCGTCTAATCTACAGCCTCATAAACATCGATATTCTACAGTACACATCAGTTCTAGTGAGTCGCATAAGAAGCTTTGCACCTTTCTCTACTTCTATCCTTCCAAACTCAAAATTAACACAAATCCCTCCTCCAGTTGTAGATCTAACCACAATCGCTTCATTCTAAGTTATCAACAATCCCAAACGCAACATTTCAAAAACAATCATCCAAACATTTCCATCGACCCATCTAAACGGAATACCACAAAATAAACAGAAAAAAAGAAGCGCTAAACGGAAATCTCACTACTCCATTAGCGGTGTAGGTAGTGATCGTCAGCTTCTGGTCCGTGATATAGTCCTTGTACAGAAGATCTACAACCACACAAAAAAAAAAATCAAATCCCAAACCAACACCACCACCAAAACCACAACAGAAACCGTTATAGCGGAGATCGAAACCTCTGGCCTTCTTGCCGATGTCGGAGTAGAGTCCGGGACCCATCTCGATCGATCTGGAGATTTGGGGGAGGAAAATGGGAGGAACAGGTGTGGCCAAAGGGGGGGAACCCTAACTTATGCCCTCTTCCTACCCCTTCTCCACACCTTTGGTGCTGGGTTGGTTGGTTTAGCTGTCGGAGTCGTGTGTGCCGTCGGATCGGAATCTCCGTTGATCTGGGCCGTTGGTGGGAATATTCTCTGCGTTGCGTAGCTGTGCATGTGTTTTATTTAGGAATTAGGATATTGCGATTTGTGACTGTGATGAGGCTGTGGCTGAATCGGATGGGACTAACTGTACCACACAGTAGGACACGAATGCGACAACGATTTAGACCATCCATTGTGGGCGGTCATCCGATGATAACTGACTCAGTGAGCGTCGTTGGATTTTTTTTGTTTTATTTTTAATGTTTTTAGTAAATATAAATGATTTTAGAATAAAATAAAAGTTGATAAAAAATTTAATAATGTGGAGAAAATTAAGCAAAGAAGAAAATTAAGATGAACTAAGTCATTATAAATTGATAAATAGTAAATAAATAAATAAAATAGTCACGATAACTTCACACAGAGAAAAGAGAAAATAGAAACGAAGGAAAAGAGTGAATCACCTCGGTGGATGCCCTTAAGAATTACTGCCAACCCACCCCCTCACGAAGTAACGACAACAGTGTGCAGTTGCACTTCTCCACCCGCAACTCCCACTCTTTCCCATTCCAACCTTCTCCTCCTCTTCTACCCATGGACGCGATCGCTAGGGTTTCCACCGCCCTCATCTCCCGCTCTCCCATCCGCCGTCCCGCCTCGGTCGCCCCTGCCCCGTCCTTGGTTTCCACTGCCACTTTCGGTTCTCGCGATCGGAGGAGGAGTATCTTCGTTTCTGCTAGATCCGGAATGGAGGAGCGATCCTATGGTTCCTCTAAGGTTGCGGTCTCGTGTCGATTTATGTTCGTTTGTGCCTTTTCTAATCAGATCGTTCTAACTTTAAAACGAGCGGCGAAGTTTGTGTTTGTTTGGTAGATGTATTAAATCTTTTATTATTTTGACTTAGAAAGTGTTTTTTATCTTTTTTTAATCCTGTATTTTGATAGCTATCAACTTTTTAATGAAAGCGTGTAATATTTTTAATTATGTCACAACATGTAACTCACGATGTTGGGATTCTTCCCGTGATCAATCCATGAATATCGATCTACCGACTGAGTTTTAAGCTTCGTTGATGATAGTTATCAACTATTAGTAGGCATCTTTACAGGATGTATATTAGCCTACACCAACTAGTTTGGATTAAAGACTTTGTTGTTGATGTTGATTCAAAGCCAAACCAACAAATAACTAGTATAGTAGCATAAATGTTCTTCAAAATGATAGCTGACTAATTTTTAGGGGAGTCATTTTGATGTGTTTGTAATTGTACTTTTAGGCCATTCTAAGTTAAAAACTTAATAATCTATTGTTGCATGTAGTTGATTGCCATTTTTTATTGTTGAAGGATGCAGAACCATTGCTTAGAAGTGTGATTTCCAGTATGGAGAAGGTTTATCTGAGCAGGAATCCAACTGCAAAAGCCATTCTTGACCGTGTTTGCTCTCACGATGGTGATCATATTTGCTATGATCATTTTGCTTTCCGAACATTCGGGGTAATTTTTGTGTCTTTCAGCTTCAGATTTATGAGTTATTTTAAGACATCCAAATGATGCTTACTGGCTTTACTTTGAACTGTGCTATTGAATTCAACTATCATTAATATAGCTATTGTTGCCTGCAATCGTAGTTGGATGGCTTTGGTATTGATTCCATGGCGGAGTTTTTCATGGATTGTGGTTATGTGCCACGTGATGAATTGAGATTTCCTGCAAAGAAGTTGAAAGCTCTGTGGTTTTCACCTCCTGATGCTCAAAATTGTAGTAGAGGGACAGGCACTTTTGGTCCTCTGCCCAGGATCTTTATATCTGAACTTTGTGTCGAAGACATGAGTTCTAGAAGTCAGGTATGTCAAGAAAATGGTGTTCTCCATGGGGTCCCCTAATGTTTTAATGTCTACTTTTTTTTCCTGAGTGTATGTCTACTTTATTAACATGACAATACCAAGTGAGAAGTAAGATGGTTTTCTGCTCAACAAAAGAAAGAGTTGAAAATGTTTATTACCCCAAGTTCATGAGTCCATTTGTTATCACAAACTACGCAAGAAATGTGGAGAAACAGACTAATTGAAATCTTCTAATTTTCTGTATATTAACTTGGTGTGGTTCATGACCATAAGTAGTTTTGACCTCTGCAGGAAGTAATTAAAAAATATACAAAATTCCGAAATGGAAGCCGCTATGCAACTCTTGCCAGTTCATTGGGATCCTTAACCTGGGAGAAACCCACGTATTCTGATTTCCAGCAGTTGTCTAGGTAACTTTCCCAGGCGTCGTTTCTTGTTAATATCACAGCTTGCCCTTTTCAGGGATACTGGTATTTTTTTTGTTTTTAAGTTTCACTGACTAACCAGGTTACAGGAATCAACTGATTTGGAGCTTGTCCATAATGCTGTAACAACTTACATTTTTTTATCACAACAGGCCTTAGGATATTTTTCCTACTTAAAAGGATAGTTGTCCATATATAGTGATATTTCGTAGTTCTTACCTTACGATATTTTGATGTAACAAAGTGGTGGATAGAATTAAGGTACATACTTTAATTGCCATCTGGGTGTAAGTTTTATCAAGAAGACTGTCATCGTATAATACATCAAAGTGAATCAACGCTACAGTAACGTTATGCATCACCACGTAACAAGTTTATTGCAATTTCTTGGAGGTAGGATTTAACCATTCAAACTTCTGGTGTTCAACTTCCTCTGTGGTGCTCCTGATCTCTCTTCCTCTTAAGTGCTCGTATTCTGATAAGGTCTTATATCAAGGTGGACATAAATCCGATTTCTTGTACAGGACTGAAGGTCCTCTAACCATTTCTTTCTTAGTTAAATTTATAAAACTAGTCTCTATCCTACAATCTTGGACTATATTCTCACTTTTCTGCATGCCTTTTAGGGAGAGTGAATATGCGGCATGGACCCTTGTAAATGGCTATGCATTGAATCATGTTACCATTTCCGCCCATCGGCTGATGTCAGAAATTAAAAATATAAATGATCTTAACCGTTTCATTGAAGACAGTGGATTCAAATTAAATTCGGAAGGTGGCACACTAAAAGGTATTGATCTGCTTGTCACTGCATTCCCGCTCGAATTTTGCACCTTCGTTTTATCAAGTGTGTTTTATTTTCACATCTGAATTACATTGTTCAAAGTTCAAACAGCCTCTGTTTCCGATGTCCAAATTTCTTTTGTTTTCTAGTTTTCAACTTTTTTATGGAACACAAACCTTAGTTGTATTCTGAATATAGAGCAATTGTTGTCTCATATGTTTTATTTCCAAAAATAAAGGAAAACGTAAAATTATAACAAACGTGTATCCAAATAACCAGCAGCATTGGTTTGGAAGTTACCTTTAAAAAAATCACTCAAAATGGCTGCTGGAGTTAGAGTATCTGTTTGTTGTAGATGATTTATTGATGCAAAGTACTTAGTTTTTGCTCATTTTTATTGTGTAACAGTGAGCCCTGATGGTCTTTTGTTGCAAAGTTCGACAGTGGCTGATTCAAGTTCGTTTGATTTTGCTGATGGAGTTACTGAATCCATTCCCCGTTCATATATTGAATTTGCAGAGAGACTTGTACTGCCGAAATATAAAAGCTTAGCACAAGAAGAGGTACGTACATTGTTTGCATTTGCTTTGTAAAGATCTACGATCTGGGCTACAAGCGGATAGGTATGGACCATGTTGTAGATATATCTTATAGCTTATACGATATATACACATACCATACTCATAGATATCCATAGTGATGATATTACGCATAGGGTTAGGACCTAGTTGTTAGATCGCGCGGGTTGATACTCGTCTATCTTCGTATTTTCCTTTCTAGCTGCGTTGTGCTTTCCTAAGCCGATGGCTTTGTACCTCAACTTCCTTTTTTGCTCTGTATTTTATTGATATTTCAATAAAATATAGCGGCTAAGAGCCCTTTTGCTCTGGAAGAGGTACTTACCGACGAGCTCCTCCTATAGTCTTATTCCATCAGTGTTAGCCTTCATGTTCTGATATGATAAAACTAGATATATTTTTATCCTTTCTGAGCAAGGTCATTAAAACTAAAGCTGCCATCATTCTAGAGATGCCACGTACAGGTAGAGAATATGAGCTTCCACATTAAACGTCTTTGGTCGAATAGGTTTTTATAGAACCATAGTAGGGTTTGGGAATTAAGAATTTCACCTCACTCGTAGCCTCCAAATGGAAGGCTTAATTTTGCTAGCAACGAAAGCTCGAAAAATGTGTTAGAAACCACCTTCTGCTCTTAAGATGTCAGAAACATAACACATTACTGTGACCATTTTGACAAATTTGACTTTCTTGGATCCGATGTTGCACCTGCATTCCCACATTGGATGAATTCGGTTAAGTCTGGTCAATTGACGTATGAGTGTGCGTAAAATAAATTGCATTGTATACATGTTAATCTCGGATAGGCATTTTAGTCATAATATCATTTGAATATGCATAATGTTAAGGTACTTGCATCCTCCAGGTTGAAGAATTTCACAGGCGCGATGGTTTTGAGGTTGGTAATGCTGATAAAATTTTCGAGAGCACATCGAAGGATCAACTAACAAGGACCTCTTAGATGGGGTGTGGTGCTGGTGGAGTTTGGTGCACCTCTTCAGAAGTACACCAAAAGAAAATGGTCGTATTGAGCTCCAGCTACAAACTACATGATGATTGGTGTGGTGTTTATATGTATTATGTAGTATAATACTTCAATGTCGATTGTCGAGTCATGATGTTTATTAGTGTAAAAAAGTACCTATTCAGTAATAAATATGAATAACTACTTATTCTATTTCCTGATATTCCACATTTCAACCAACAGATACAGACTACACATTTCTGGGATCTTTAGGTGGATTATCTTGCCACTAATATTAGAATGACTATCATGTCATAGTTATCGGTTGTTATGGTGTTACTTAATTACTGTAAGCAGCATCTATTATTTTTTGAATTAATCGCTCTATATTCTTTTCTGAGCTGCACTACCAATTACAGAAAAAGTGAAGATGGTGAAAACAAGATACTTCCAATCAGAACATATCGGTGGGGCGAGGAATGATTCGTTTCTTTTAGTTCCACAAATCCGATTCTTTACTGCCGGCAAGTGGTAGTTTGACTGAAAAAAGAATCCCAACACTTTAAAAAAGTTCTTTCAGCTTGTAATCATCCAATCTCCTCCCAACTGAACATTGGTAACTAAAGAGGAAATTGAGAAGAACACTGTGAATAAGTACTAATCTTGGTTGTCTTAAACGAATCATAACAAAAATAGCAGCATGGTCACCCCTGGAGCTTCTACATTAGCCTCCTAAAAGTCTGATCTACAAGGCATCTTCCTGTAACAAAGATGTTCTTCCTAGCGATGTGAATGCCACCCAGATGCCGGAAACACATATCATCATGGTTGTTTACCATTGGGCTTTGGAGATTGACGGTATGGGGATGCATGTGCACCATTTGATAAGCTTCTCATAGGCTGCTGACTATTTCTTGGCAGTGATGACTGTGTCTTCAGGCTGTATCTGGCATTTGGGTTGCTCGAGAGAGATGTTGTTCGCTCTGCCTGCATTGTCTGGAAAAAGTAAGAAGAACTAGCCATGTCTTTCAGGTTGATCAATGGCTTGAGAGCTTCAACTACTTCACTCATCAAAGGCCTAGCTTTGGAGTCTCGGCTGAGGCAGCGATATGCTAGTTGGGCTGCCTTTTGGGCACCTTTTATAGAGAAATGCCCCTCAAGTCGAGGATCAATGAGGCGGTAAAATTTTCTTCTTTCCCCAAGGTGTGGTCGAGCCCATTCAACCAGGTTTTGCTCCCCATTTGGACGTTTTTTGTCCATGGACCTTCGTCCTGACAACATTTCAAGTAAGACAACTCCAAAGCTGTAAACATCATTTTTGGATGTCAAATGTCCTGAAAAAAACCCATAAGAATTGAACTTAAGAAGAAGTCGATAATTAGGAATGGCAATATCCTAGGTGCTTAACTCGGCAAGTTGCTTCGCCTCGTGCCTAAATATAATTCACTTTCAAATAATCAACACTCAGTTGACATTCAAGCACCCTTCTGCTTTTGAGATGAATCGAAACATAAACTAATATTTATGGCTGAAAAATTAAATCCGGTTGTTGGATATTTTCATGTTTTGAAGAAATATTCCTGCTTGAATTTTTTCCACAGATTTCAACTATGACAAATTACCAGTCATAACATATTCTGGAGCAGCATATCCATAGGTTCCCATCACTCGAGTAGAAACATGTGTTTTATCCCCCTCGGGCCCATCTTTAGCAAGACCAAAATCAGAAAGCTTGGCATTGTAATCCTGCACAGACATTTCAGAGTGCTGTCAAAATATAAACTGCGTCAGCAATTATATGCATTGTCGTTGATCGGTTAGCTTCATACCACATCTAAAAGGATATTAGAAGTTTTGAAATCACGATATATTATTGGCCTTTCAGCTTCCTCATGGAGAAAAGCAAGTCCCTTCGCAGCGCCGAGGGCGATTTTCATTCTAATAGACCAAGGGAGCGGCAGAGATCCTTCTAGGACAAAATGAGTTTACCAACAAAACATGTGACGGCGTTAGAATAGTAAAGCATATAGACTTGATATATGCAAACCAATATCTCAAATAAAGAAATTACATAAATCAATCAAGAGACATTCAGTAGCATACTTCTGAAGAGGTGATTTTCCAAACTTCCCCTTGGCATAAACTCGTATACTAGCAATCTGTGATCATCTTCAATGCAATATCCAATCAACTTGACTAAATTTGGATGCAATAGATCCCCAAGAAAGTTAACTTCAGCCTACAAGTACCGACCAAAAAAAAATCAGCCTACAAGTTTAGGAAAATGCTATTTCTAGTCAAAAGAATAAATCACTGGGCAATTAGGAAATTTAGGATGGGCATATTAGAATACCAGCCATTCTTTGTGCCCTTGAAGACCATCGTGGTTGAGAGTTTTAACTGCAACAGTTAGTCCAGTGCCAGGTTTCACTGGAGCAGTCCCATTTTCCTCAACCCAACCCTTGAAGACACAACCAAAACCACCCTCTCCAAGAAGGCTTTCCGGTCTGAAATTTCTTGTAGCAGCTTTAAGCTCATTGAATGTGAACTGCCGAAGCTGAGCTGCAATTTTCAACTCAGCTGCAATTTGAGTGGAAGTGTTACTTTCCGTGTTACTGGTAGTTGTAGAGCTTGACGCAACTTGAGCACTTGGTTGATCTCTGCTTCCATCATTTGTTGATTTACTCTCTGCTATAACACATGGAAAAAATGAAGTGCCAATATGTACACACTGAAAAAGAAATAATGACCATTGAAAGTAGCATAATATGATACTTCAGCTTACGATTTGCAACAACTACAGAAAAAAAATGCCAGAAGAATACAAGAAAATAAAATGAAAGTGACAAAATGAACAGTCACACTTCAAAACATTTTTCATCATGTCCACATAATCACTATAAACTACAACCAACGACTCGACAGACTTGTATTCCCAAAACAATGTAAGGCCAACAAACAAAGCAAGAAGATAAGCAACAAGTGTCCTAACACAATTACTCATGCTGGTCAAACTCTCTAGTCCCTACAGAATTCCAGGCATATCTCTATTTAAGATTGCAGCATGTGCAAAAGCTAGATTGGTTGAAGGGATTTATGCATTATAATCTCGCGATGTATTTATTTTGAATGTGGACAATTTGCACTCTTTTAGAAGAAGCTTCCTTCATTTTCCACTGAGCTGTGCACTTACCAACAACCGCCAAAGATGAAGATTACTTAAAATGCAACATTAACTAGGTCCAAAAGGATGTGACTAATAGTTACCCATTGTTCCACACATATATTGAAATGGCAGCTGGAAAACCCAATTCCCTAATCAGTGCAATGGCTCAGTTAAGACTAAGCACTATGGCGAAAAATCGTGTGCCTGATTATGTTATAGAGGTCCATAACTTATTTAGGAACCAGTGTGACTAATAGCAACCATTAATAACTTTAACTTGAGGTCTAACTTCTAGAACAAATCAAGGGAGTTTGAAACATTTCGGGACATGAGCCAGCTTGCGACTCTTAAATCCCTCAATAATATTCTCAACTAACTCGACCAGGCCCATTCACAATGCATAATTACAAAAATAATCTCTACGTTTTGCCTCATCATTGCACCTGAAGACTGCACACCGCACTACTTGAATGAAGAAATTCGACACACTAGGAAATTTTTACGACTTATGAAGAATGAAACCACGGAATAGCTTGAAACATTCACAAGAACCTCAGCCTCAGTAAACCGTTTCCGGTCAACTTTTTCCCCGATTTCTTCGAATTTTCCACAAGCTAAAGAATATCATCTTTCGGAATTTCCAACTTACATAACATAAAAACAACACCAACCAATCAAACCAAACAAATCACAAGTAACACAAGAAAAGGAAGGGGAAAAAGCAGAAAAAATTACCATAATTAGTGCTGGCGTTGCTAATGGAATTATCCACCTTCGTTCTGGAACTAATGCAACTCCCCATAACCCTAAGCTTGATCCAACACCCCGTCTCCTCCTCATCTCCCTCCCTCTTCTCCTTCTTCTTCACCCCCTTCTCCTTCCTCTCCTTCCCACCCCACGACTCCACCCTCCCAACCTCCGGACCGACCCCCATCTCCACCTCCACCTTCCAATCACAACCCCATCACCAAACCCCTCAAATCAACCTCGGATCTCCCCTGAACTACCCAATGCCGGTATGAACCGGCGCAAAAACCGACCTTTTGAGCAAACCCTAGAATCCCACTTCCGTTCCGAACTGCCTAAAAGAGTGGGTTTGGGTCTGCCCGGAGAAGACGGGCATGTCGGGAAGGCGCAACGGGTTGGTCAGAGCTGCCCGGAGTGGAGGCTCCAAAGGCCATAAGAGGGGAGAGGGGAAGGAGATGGAAAGAAGGAAGTGTGTGAGACGAGAACGGGCAGCGGAGGAGGGAAAAGGAGTGGGGACGGGCAGGTCGGGCAGCGAATGGGAATTTGGCAAAGACCGATGTGGGTTTTAATGTTATTTTAATGCTTAATGCTGACTAAAGCATAGTAAAGGTTTGATGTGTGTTTGTGTGCAACCCAACTTATCTCTTTGCTCTTGTAGTGTCTGTTTCTGTTCAAAAGAACTGTCGAAGATATTTTGATTAGATTAGATTGCTCGTTGGGGGTTGGTAAGCTAGGAATGTTGTGTTTATAACAATATTAACAAACAGGTTTTGAGATTAATTTTGAGGTTATTTGATGGTAAATTTTAGGATCTATGGATGTTGTATTAGTGGTTTTTAGAATAATTTTGAGTTATGTGATGGTACATTGTAGGATATGTCCACTATCTTGAAATTTGTACGTGGATTTTGGTATTAACGAAAACAAAATTGTATTTGAAATGGAGGAGTTCCTTCGTGTCAAAAGAATACAAAGTTAGAGTAAATTTTGCATGATTTCCAATTTAACTTTTTCTTCTTCTAGCATTGGTTTTATTCGTACGGTCTAATAATCTGTGCACCGATATCTATTTTCTTACAATTGGACTACGATTGGTTTTAGTACTCCTTCCTTATCTTAGTCGACTTTTACCTCTAATTGTCATTCCAAACATATACCTGATCATCTAAAGAACAGCCAAAAAATATTTGACAAGAGTAAGAAAGCGGCAGCCTATTACGGTGCAAAGCAAGTCATGAGAATGAAGTCAAAAATATTCGTCAAAGGATAATGTAATTAGCTCAACATTTCTTGCTTATATTGCAAGTAATTCTTTGACCTTATTGGGAGACTCGTTAACCATCCCATCGTATCAAGTTACATTTTTTTCTTTGGAGCTGTCATCACTTTGCATTCAAAGCCTTGACCAAATTAATTTGATTCAAGACTTGGGCTAATTATAGCTCTTGATAAGATATTGGCCACCATCATAAACCTACAATGTCTGTGGTGTTTTATTTGTTAGGAGAAAGTGAAGAGGGTGGTGCAAGGCATGACCAGTGGAACTCAGATCCTGAGTTTATGGTTGGAGAACCATAACAGCATGTTCTGAACTTATTTATGATCAGAATGATTAATTGGCTATAATAAGAATTTGCTATTTATAAATATTTCCAGCAAGCAAAAGCCGTCTTTATTTCAGAGTTGAGATTAGAACTTCTTAAATTCCTTTGGAAAGGGAAAATGACCCCATATAAGTAGACTTTCTGTTTAGGTAATCTCAATAAGTTGTAACATTACTTGTACGTTTAGAAATTACTCAAACATAATGTAACAACCCTTTATAATCTTTTGTAGCCTCTTCACAAAAGAAGGCCTAGTTTGCTTTGGGAGGCCTCTTCTCACTTGATGCTCTTCTTTGTTGATGTAAACAAGCTTAGTTTACCAATGATTACCTAACTAAGTGCATATATAACCACAAATAATGGATTAAATCCCCTTAGACATGGAATTTGCGAGCAAATATCACCTCTTTCTCCACCACTTCAAATATCTTGGAAGATGTACATTATTCATGTGGTATATAAAAATGAATATAACTATAGAAGTGCCAAAACTTTGATCATGATCTTGCAACAACCATGAGATCAAGAGTTGGTGATGGTCATGGTGGTCCTCAAGGGATAGGATCCTACATCTCTATGCGTGCTACTCGTATTGGAAAGCAAGGGTCGTTGAGCTTCAATATCCTTGTGAACGTTATCCTCTTTGCTATATCTTTACTTTGGTGCCATATGAGTATGTGATCCTATTCAACCTTGTTGATTATTATTGTGGGTAGATTATGTAAATTTACATTAACATTTCCCCACTCGTGGAAGAGCCCACACGTCAAACTTCTTACCACTGAAAGCTGTAAAATTAGATTGCAAATACACCAACACATGTCTCATATGACTAGAGTCCTTTATAAGGAATAAGAGGAAACTTCGTTCCCATAACCTTTTTTTATCTTGTACTATACAGATGGCAATCCTATTTCTGAGGATAATCTTCATCCTGATTCTAACACCACCGGATTGAGGCTTCGTTTCGTTATCATGTGACATGTCGATGCAATGGAAACAATATTTCAACGTCAAGATATGACAGTGCAGATGATTTTTCTTAATAATTACAATTTAAAATAAAAAATGCAACCACCAACACGTGTCAAATTACTTCTTGTTAATAGAATCCGAAAATCATAAAATTCCCTCCAAATCAATCACACGATAAACACCTAATATATTGGTTACCAGAACCATCTCAAACACAAGATGATGCTCACCAATCATGTCCTAACTCAGGACCCACAACGATCCCTGATGGATTAAAGACCCATACCTAATAAGTTAAGGTGGTTATCAAAACTTAAAATACAACTCGTGTGCACATGTTGAAGGATACTACTCGGCGTGAAGTGCGTTAAATAGTGGAAAATTTGGTGAGCGAACCTAACCGGGTGTTAGTGGTGTGGAAAGTGACGGAAATTGATTTTCGGAGACAACCGAAAGGTAAAGGAAATAGAATCCAGTGGAAAACAGTTTTCCCTTTACCTGAAATTTATTGTTTGTGCATGTGGCGGGAAGTGATTTGGGAAAGGGGGGATTTCTGTTGTTTGCTCATACTTCTTATGTCCACTGCGACGGGTCGGTCGGGGGTCTCGCTCATCGGTGAGCGAGCGGCGTACCACCTCGCCGGTGAGGTGGCGGGGGTTACAAGGGAGCAGCGTCCCGTGAAAACCAAGCACAATGTAAAAATTCCAACAGTTTTGATAAAGAAAATGGACTACCGAACTAGTTTCGGTCGACCGAAATACGACTTCTCAGAGTGAACGTAAACGGAAGACCGAACTAAGTTCGGTCGTCCGAACGGGTCATTCCAGTTACGAATTCGGTGGACCGAAATATGTTCGGTCGTCCGTTATATTCATTTCGGTGGACCGAATGTTTGACGGTCGACCGAAAAAATTCGGTTTCCGTGGCTTTCCGACCTCAAAGTGACAGAAAACTCAAAGAAAATTTTATACATACCACAATCCGACGGAATCCATGTTTTCGTGCACAAACAACTCTTTTCCGGAGTCAACCGGAATCCAAATTCCGTTTCCGTCGGATTCCCTCCGACTGCAATCCGACTACACAAACCCCCCGGCATTAATTTAACCAATCATGGATTTTGACGAATTTCTCGTTGAGCTTATTTGATTTGACATGTGGTTACGAAATCTAATAGCTTAGCGACTTTAACATCTTTGACTTCCTCGTGAGCGGCTGCTAATTACTTGTAATAGACGTAGAATCATTTCCAAAAACATTATGACGTCAATCTGTGTCATTTGTCCAACGTGTTGGCAGCAAAAACAAATTTAGGACTTAAGATATATATATATATATATATATATATATATATATATATACACACAAGAATTCTGTAGTGAGCCTAGAATTTAATTTTTCTAAATTAAGTCCCCATAATATCCACCACTCATTTCAAATTGTAAGGTAAATTAGGAAAAACGGTTATGCTAATAAATGGTCAGATTAACTGTAAATAAGATCCAATGGTGAGATTGTAAGAGACTTAAATTAAATTTGATGAGTCTTAGGCTCACTAGAGCTTGATCATATATATATATATATATATATATATGGATTTTCTAGTGAGTCCAAAGTTTAATTTTTTTAAATTAAACCCCCACAATATACACTACTCCTTTCAAATTGTAAGGTAGATTAAGAAAAAAACGGTTATGCTAATGAATGGTGAGATTAACTGTAAATAAGATCCAATGATGAGATTATAAGGGACTTAAATTAAATCAGATGAACCCTGAACTCACTAGAGCTTAATCTTATATGTACATATATATATATACATATACATACATACATATTGGAGACTTAGGAGCCCTTTCATGCCTATAATGTGTGTTGATGGTGTTGGGAGAGATTCAAACAACGGTATTATGAAAACGACATATTAAACACAGCACGGAACACGAATATTGAATACGAAAATTAAACTCATAGTTCTCTCTCAAATGTTCAAGCAACAAACACACACGATGAAAAAAACAAGCAATAAACGAATGCACACCTAAAAACAACTACGACACACATATTTTACAAGATTTGGCAATGTGTCTACGTCATTGAAGGGTCTTCTGAGGATTTCCTTTTCTTTTTCCGCTTCTCCAACAAGAAAAACAACATAGACTACAAGTTGATGGAGACAATTTGTCATCCAAAATACTCTATATCTTTCTTTAACCGTAATATCTCTCTCAAGGAAATAATTCGTGCATTACAAACAAACCAAAGCTAAGGAGCCCTTAAATTGACCAATAAAATTGTATAGAAAATGTCCAGAAAATGTGGGCAACGGACGACCGGAACGGTTAACAGGAATAGTTCCTGTTAATTTCTGTCGACCACTCCAAATTTTCCTTCAACGCAACTGCCACTTTTCGGTCGACCGTTCCTGACTCCAAAAAAGTCTCTGTTATTTCGGTCCAACATCGGTCGACCGATCTTCACATCCAAAAATGCGTGTTATTTTCGGTCGACCGATCTCCAACACCGATCGACCAAATCTTCAGTCTGCAAGCTCTTTATAAAATCAACCAACCGAACTTCTCCATTGGTCGACCGTTTTATTTTGTTTTTCTATATACATAACAAATTTAAACTAATTTTCAACGTATGGGAATTCAGAACATGCATTATATTGCGTGGTCGGTACTTGGATTCAATAAGTCATTTTTGAGATAGAAAACTTATCATTACTCAAGGCTTCTAACTCTTTTACCAGAGATTGTTATTAACCCCCCTTTTTTGGCACACAAAGGGAGGTCTTACTCCTCCAAATTTAATTAGTAAATGGATTACAAATTTACAATACAATTAGTAGTAAAGGGATGGTTATGAAACACTTCTCCTCCAAATTTGGTTGCGAAAATTACACAAAATGGTTGGTTGTGATAACGTGATTTTATAATCAATGTCGACTCCTTTAACTTTCTAAATAAAAATAACGAATCACACTCTCCCAATGGTCTGGATCAGAAACTAGAAATCTTGTAAGGCTTTTTTTATAAATTACAATACTTAATATAATAACACTACAGCCTTTCAGAAACAAATAGTTGGGCTTCAGCCCATTACACACAACACACGAATCCGTTAGGCTTCACGACCAAGTTGAGTCCACTAAATGGCCCGAGTCCAGATCCACACCGGCCCATGTAGGGAACGCAGTCATACTTGGACTGGGCCTAAACAGCAAGAACCATTCAAAGTTCGGCCCACAGCCCATTAAAAAGAACGTGACATGTCGCTCTCCATACTTGCGTGTCCCCCTCCCAAAACCAGATTCCCTTCTGACAGCAACGTTTGATTCGACGGACGATTCCTTTGTCTTTGTTTCCATCTCATCTCTTCCCACATGATGTTTACATTGCAACCATATATCCCGTCACTCCACTTCTTTAGTTCACAACCTCTCCTTTTATTTCCTCTTACTTTTCACTATTGTCGTGTGTCCTTGTTTGAAAGTGGAGTTTCACTAAATTAATACCGTGGCTTGATCTTGCATGAGTTAGTTTGTCTTCCTTAACGATCAATGGCTGACAATGACTCTCACTGGTAGTTACAGTGGAATAGGATACAATGAAGAACTTGCATCGGTGATTAGCTCAATTGGCGATAGGAGTATATTTACTTGCACCAATGAAGTTGTCGGTTGAAGGCATGACGTTAGGTTAAATATATTTGTTAAATATACGATAACCCAACTTCAATTCAAAGTGGGGATAAGTACATGAGAATTTTAGGTCATAAAAAATTGATAAAAAAAATAAAATTTTGAATTTTTTGAAGGTATGTGGGAAGAAGTATTTGTATAGTTCTACGAGAATAACCCCCATGAAACTCCAACATAGTAGGAACTAACTTGAGTTGAGCTCAATATTTGATTTGAAAGTTACGCGATCCAATTCATCACCCAATTGTGCGTGTAGTCATGACTCATGTAACTACATTAACTATAATAATGGAAAGATAAACTTGTTTCTTTGACACCAAACGTTGATACCGCGCTTCGAAAGGTCACATTTGAAATATTAGTCACATCAGAACGTAACATGATGGTAAAAATTATAGCCTTACACTGTTCGAGAAATATTTTCCAAATAATTTCGTTATAGTTCTGTGTTCATTATTTTCAGCTCATGTGTTTTTGTTGATTTGAAGAGGTGTTTAATCAACCAAAATTCAGTCTTTGTTAGGTAACTGGTAGTTGATAAGTTCCGTCCTTGTTGATCATGTATTCATAATTACTTTTTCCTAATCGCTGACGTCAACACTTATCTCTGGAACGTTGGCTTAACGTCGGCATAAGCTAAAGCTATGGTCTGATCTGTGATGTTTAATTATTATAAGACGTGCAGTAACTATATTGTATGCTTAAAGTCGTTTTCTTTCGTTCATGGTTTCCTTTCTTTCGAGTAGTTAAAGGAGTCACTCCATTGTCTTCTTTGGACATCGCAGTCACATTGGCTAAGGATTTGGCTTTGTGTTCTTTTTAATTCGGCCATTAAGCAAAGTTTTGGAAAGACATTAACAAATAAAGATTTTCTAGCCTAAAAAACACTGTGAAAGAGCACCACATTTACACACGTTTTGTCACGTAGGTACGTGTTGTTTTATCATCAACGGTTTGGAGTTATTGTAAATGGATGCTTGGAAACGAAATGTTGGATATTTCTTCTACAGGTCTTAGACTTTTTGCATCAAACAAGTACAAAAAAGAGAGAACGCAACATTTTCCCATACAGTATACTGTAGCCACGTATATCATGTATATTTTTAAACCAACTCGGCCATCTTGACTTAAAAAACACGTATATCAGAACTTTTTTTGATCGATGGGTAGCAACCAATCACAAACGCACATATATCTTGGGGGAAATAATTTTTGTTATCATTTTGAATTTGTTATATTGAACATGACAACATGACTACATGTGAGAAGACACCTCTGCAGAAAAACAAATTGTAGACAGTTATAGTTAGTTTTTCCTAAATTAATTGTTTTTATACTAATCAATCTCAGTATCAATTTACCACTTGCGAGTCACATATTGTGTGAAAATATATTTATTTTTAATCTTCTAATGTAGTAATTAATGGAACCCGTTAAAAAACAACTAAAACAATACTCAAGGCTGCAAAAAAGATTACAACTTCGGATATTAAGGTGGTCCAACGTCGAGTTGACCACCTTGCATGACCGACATGATACGCGGGGGACGTTATAAAGAGGTATCATTTCACGTTGGTTATAAAACCGACGTGGTAGGACGTCATCTATAACGTCGGTCTGTTTATACAACCGACGTGGTCAGATCTTTAATAATAAAAAACAGAAATCTTCTACAACGTCAATTGTATTGACAACCGACGTGGTACGTTCTTTAATAATAAAAAATAAAGAGAATTATTCTACAACGTCGATGATATTTACAATTGACATGCGAGATACCCTCTATAACGTCTGCTTTAATAAAAAACCGACGTAGTAATATAGCCCCTATCGCGTCAGTATTTTTATACAACCGACGTAGTCAGATCAATAAAAAACAGAAATCCCCTACAACGTCAGAATAATTGTCGACCGACATGGTAGATTCTTTAATAAAAATTAAAAAAAAGAAATATCCTACAACGTCGGTGATATTTACAACCGACGTGTTAGACTGTCAACAACGTCGGTTATGTTATGAGACTGACGTTTAGGACGTTTCTCTTTTTTTATTTGTTTGATACCTTTATTTCAGACTCAAACCCGACAGTTCATATTCAATCAAACAATTCACAACATTCATATCTACCAAACAAATATGTAATTCTCACAACATATTCAATCAACAACTAACAACAATCATATCTATCAAATGGACAACATTCAATTCAACATATACAAATGCATCTGGTTAATACTACAACATAAAATTAAACTTTAGTTTTGACGTTTTCGTTTTTTGCTCTTAGGATTCTCGATCCATATTCCTCCATGATGATCAACTCGAATAATTAAGTTGTCAATAGTTCTGTCGTCATCGATCAATTTAAGTTCATATACTTGTACAAACGGGGTAATTTCTCCAATCTCATTAACATATTCTTCGGCCACAATTTACCATTTTCCTTCTAAACTACCGACCATTCATTAGCACACGAGTCTTTTACATAAAATATATGATTTGCTTGAGATGCCAGAATGAAAGGATTTTCCTTAAAACCTTCTTTTTTAAGGTTTACCAAAGTAAACCCTAAATCATCAACTTGAAGACCGTTCTTGTTGTCAACCCACTTTCATTAAAATACCGCAACATTGAATTTAGTAAAATTCAGCTCTCATATTTCTTCAATCTGACCATAATAAGACATATTGGCATATATGAGATTTCTATCTTTCGAACTACAGATGTGTAATGATTCAGCTACCAAAATGACCACACTATTATGCATTGTGCTTTTCTCTTCCTCAATTTTGGTATAGAAAGAAAAATCATTGATATCATAACAATTATAAAATGTTACTATAGGATTTGGCATGTATGCCAACAACTTCAAATTTTCAGAAACATTACGGTTGTACACAGTGTCCATGAACCAATCAACGAAAGCCTTATTATGAGCATTGATTACTTGTTGAACAGTCCAATAAGGATGTTTTTCCCTCACTATGGTCATGTGCTCATCCAAATAGGGTTGGACTTCATCAGAATTGCACAACACATAGAAATACACTTTTAAGAGATCCTCACATTTTGGATTTATCATCTTCGTGTCACGCGTACATTTACCTTAAATTCTAGGTCACATTCAAGGCAACCAGTGTAGCCCTTGCAAAACCTTTCATAGAATTGAAGGATCTCGAGGAGCAACGACGCCGGTTGGTAGATGACTTCATATCGAATTATCCCCTCCCTTTTGGAGCTAACAAATCTAAAACGTCGGACCTGTAGGAAATTTGTTGTTTGTCGACATGTACTCCTTTTCAGATTTGCTTGGCAATAAAATTGTGAATGTTTTTTTAAAAGTTGGACGTCTTTCCTTTGGTTGTTATTTCTTTGGGTTTCATAATTTATTTTGCAAATAAGTCATATTGGTCATTTTGAAACGTAAGTCTGTCCAGAAATAATACAAATCTAATACAACTGTAATCCAATGTCATTCCAAAATGAAATCGGAATCGCAATAGAGTCCAAAATTTATGGGTTAGATAATCTGGAGTCAATCCAGATTTTAATACAACGGTATTCCAGTATGCCATAATGAAACCACACTACCACATCGGATTAGTTTTCGCAGATGTGATAGTGTATGAATAATTTATATAAAAAACATAAACTAACCCTTCCACGTCGGTCAAAGTAAACGCCGACGTGGTAGGGTCACACTACCACGCTAGATTAATTTCAGCTGACGTGATATGGTGCCCTACCACGTCAGTCTAGAAGACCGACGTGGTAGTGTGTGAATAATTTATAATAAAAACTTAAACTAATCCTTTCACGTTGGTCAGGGTAAACGCCGACGTGGTAGGGTTACACTACCACGTCGCATTAGTTTCAGAAGACATGATATGATGCCCTACCACGTCAGTCTAGAGGACCAACGTGGTAGTGTGTGAATAATTTAAAACAAATCATAAACCAAACCTTCCACGTCGGTCGGCGTGAACGCCGATGTGGCAGACGTGGTAGTCCAACTTTCCAGCAGTGACTATTCCGTTTGTGATTTCATAATTATATGGATGATCGGCTGATCGCATAGTTCCATAGTTTCATGTGTCTCTTTAGTTTATAAACTTTTATATAATTTGTTTCTGTAAATACTAATAAAAACCATTGTACCTTCCAATGTGGTTATTCTGAAGTGCAAACTCAACCCTCATTGTACCATACAATGATGTTATTTTCGTCGAGTAAAAAAACTCGAATATAGATAAAAAATTAATTTGTATTTATACAACTAATGTTACAATACACATTATCTATCTTATCAGACACTCACAACTATTATTTCTACTTCTGTACTCACTCTTATAAAAGACTCTTTCTATCACAATACACACTCCCTAACTAACAAAAATACATGACTCACTTTTGTAGTGGTAAAAACTAATTCTTGCTTGTGATGCATTAAATTATAATGAACACTCGTACATATAATGTGAGATGAAAGCTTACGAAGAAAGAAAAAACTTCAAGAATATAATTATATAACACTTTAGAATCTTTGAAGTGTAAAAAAATGAAGAAAAATCTAGAGTAGAAGAACTCTAGAATTGTGTTCATTGAGTTGGACATCTAAGAGCATCCCTTAACACGATGATTTTTTGCGGTCATCCCAGGTCGGTCATCCACGACCTCGGACGACCAGGTCATCTCCCCCTTAGAGCACCCATTAACGGGGGTTAAATCCCTCCCACGACCGGTCGGTCATTTTCAACCGAGAAAAATCACGTTTAACCCCAGATTATCCTGGGTTGTGGACGACCGGGTCGTCTACCCGGTCGTCCATTTTTTTCCCCTGTTTTTTTAGGTTTTGTTTTTGTTTTAGTTTTTTGTATTTTTTGTTTGAGTTTTTTTAATTTTTTTAGATATGTTTTATAATTGTTTTTATTTTTTAGAATTTGTTTTTAAGTTTTTTACCAATATGCACCCCGAAATGATGTGGAGGAGAAATATAAGTTGTTGTGGTCCATCTTGGTAAGAGGTGAATAGTGTAGGAAAGAGAAAACTGATTTTGAAGAGAGAGAGCTGATGATCAGGTCGTCCAGGTCGTGATAAGAGATGGTCTAATTAGCTTAAATAGCTTATGTTGTTGGGCTTGAGTTTGAATTTAGATTGGCGTTAGACTCTCAACAATTTTGACGTCAATGGAGACATTTTAGCCGTCATCTTAAGACTTAAAATAATAAAATCACTTATTTTATTTTATTTTGAAATTCCCACTAAGGCATTTAAATCCACCGCCAAGGAGGCCAAAACAGCAGCAGAAAGGAGGTTTGGGGAAAAGTTTTCTTTGTACTAATGGCCCTGAGAAAAACTGAATTTGATGTAACGTCTAAAAGAATACAAGTACCTATCACCATCAGCATTGAGTTTGTTTGACCACAATCACTTGATATATTATTTTATATAAAAAATACACGGTAAAATCTGTAATGGTGGCGAGATCCGGACGCGACTGGGAATTCCATTGAGATTTGATGGAAATAATATACTCAAGGAATGACAACAAAAATAGGACTCTTTCTCTCCTATTTTAGTCGAGGCGTGCAATTATTTGTAATTTGAAAGAATCTGAGTACTAAATAATACAACGAAGACAAGAAACCATAGTTACGACACATGAGTGGATCTAGTGTGTACCTCGTAAGCAAATCACTTGTATAAAGGTTTTTAACCAATGTAAACTCTAGGTTGTAGTATACGGTTAAGTTAAATCTCAATATTCCAAACATTAGAAATTTAGAATAGTACTGGTGAGATTTGAACTCAGGTTTTGACTAACTCAAGCCAAGAGAACTCCAAACTAAACTAGTACTAGTTGGTGCGACGTTAAAAAATGAATTCCTTATGTGATTCCATGTGTTTACTGACCATTGATTGTAGGATCCATTTATTGAATACCCCATTTCTTGTTTATGTACGAGAGAGTAATGTCATAAATTTTGTGAAGTTGAATTAAACAACAATTACATGTCTCATTGTGAAAATTACGAGTATATTCTCGGGCAACATAAATTCCTAAATCTCAAAAACCAACTATAAAGTTAACAAGTTTTCTTTTAGTTATCAATTGCAAGATGTTCAACCATTTTGTGTTGATTGATGGTTTGCCCGTGAAGGACAAAGTTCAAGAGAAAATGATTTTTGGCACCACATTAGGCGTTTACCTTAAGCTCAAAATGCTAGTCTTTATTCAAAACGTAGCAATTTTCATTTTATTTGAAAAATATCAAGTTAAATGTATAGTGTCAACATAAGATATACCGAGGAATCGAAGTCCTATTTTGATATTTTGGCAATTCCATGGAACCAATTTACAAGTTACAGCTCCCAATTTCAAAACAACTGGTGACAAAACAATATATTAGAAGTTGGAGGTCGTACATGCAAAGAATCTAAAAAATTAGATAACAATAGAAGAAGAAACGCAGAAGGTCTCACCACAACTCCAAACCAAACTACTTCTCTTTCTCTCCACACCACCTTATCTCTTCTTCCTCCTCTCCAACCTCCTCCAACACCACACCCCTGCGTCCACCCCAACCTTCCTCTTCTGACCGAGATGGTGAGGTACCCCGCTTCTCTAGTCTCCCAGGGATCCATCGAGATGATCACCAGCTTCTTTCGTCACAGACAGTAGTTCCCATCCCCGACACTGTTGGAACATGTCTTTTGGTTCTTCTTCTTCTTGCTTGGTCGAAGTAGACGTGAATCTGTAAGGGAGAGTGGTAAAGAACTCTCCTTTTTTGCTTGTTTTGTTTTGTTTTGTTGGGTGTTTTTTGGATTGGAGTGGAGATGGCTTGTGGGAGGATCTATGGTGGGGCTGACATGGCGGGGTTGCTCCAGAGTGAAGGGATCTCCCCTGAGGCTATTCAGGCTTTGCTCGGCAACGCATCGGTACCTGAATTTCATGGTAATTGTGGTCTTTTGTGGTTGTTTTTGGTGTTTTAATTTGGTGTAGAGTTGATGTGGGTTTGGTTTGACTTTTTTGAAGTTGGATTTTTTTTAAAGGTTGTTGTGTTTGGTTTGTTAGATGGTTGTTGAATTGTGAGTTTTGATATATTTTTTTACAAAAAAAATATTGTTTTGCCTTGATTAGTTTTGGAGAATTTGGAGTTTTGTTTTGTTTGGTTTTTCTCTGTATGCTTGATTCTTGAATCTCCTGTTATATTGGTCTGCTACTGTAGTTCCAATATTTGCAAAATTTTGATCCTTCGTTTGACAAAGTAGCTATAGATTTGAGTGCTTATAGGCGTCTCTCTTTTAGATAAGCCTCTTCAGGTATTGTTAATTTCTCCAAATTTTAGCTTTTAGTCCATGACATGCTCCCAGTTTTACTTCCCAACTTAATATTTTTCTACAGTTTCTTCTTGATTGTCTGTTTAATCCTCACGGGGAGTAGTTAGCAAGTAATACCTTTAAATTCCTAAAACTAGTAGGAAGATTTTGTTAGATTTAGCCATGGATCTACATACTTACTGCAACAAGTAAGCTTCCTCTCACGGTATGGTAATCATGTTATTTCGGTTTTTCTTTTTTTGAAGCAAAAAATTCAGATTTGACTCTCTCAGAGAACAGTCTCAATAATAAAAATAGGATTTTAGTCTTCGTTTCAAAAATTCGATATATTTCAACTGGAATTCTTACTTCATATACTTTTATTTCTATGGTTGAGTGTTCAATTCCATTCTAGGATTGTTGTTACAATATTATGTATTGAAAAGTACATATCTTTTGTTGGTTTCTGCAATTGGTAAGTTTTTTTTTTTTTTTTTTTACTTTGGGAGTGGAGTGTGACGGTAATAGAAGGCACCAGAAACAACAAATCTTCCCTTATTTTTTTATTTTGGTTGTTGCCTGTCACTGTTTCTGGTTATAATACAATTCTTTTAATGAATCGATCCAAAAGTTGGCATAACCGTTAAGTGCCTTAAAGTTTCTGCTGGCCAAAAGTAGCTAAAAGAGCCACTTAAAAATGTTGTCTGAATTGCTATTTCTCAGGCACAAGATCCATGCTGAGCTTCAAAAATGTCCACGGTAGGGCACCTGAGCATTCCTATTTCCGCCACATGGACATCGACGAACCTGGCACCGATGACTTGGACGACTGCTACCACCAGCCGGAGAAGAAAAGGCGGCTTACACTGAACCAGGTCCAGTTTCTTGAAAAAAGCTTTGAGGTCGAAAACAAGCTCGAGCCCGAGAGAAAAATTCAACTCGCAAGAGACCTCGGCCTGCAGCCTAGGCAGGTTGCAATTTGGTTTCAGAACCGACGTGCTCGATGGAAGACAAAGCAACTCGAGAGGGATTATGAGACCTTGAAACTGAGCTATGACAACCTCAAGGGTGACCATGACAACCTCATGAAGGAAAAAGAAAAACTCAAAGCTGAGGTATTAATTAATCTTGGTTCACTAAGTTTAAACAATTAATCATGAGTCATGATTTTATTCCAATCGTGTTTACAGGTTCAGGTCTTGAAGGACAAGCTTGTCGAAAAGGAGGGTGAGAAGACCAAAATCAACATGTCCGAGCCGAAGACTAATGGACGGTCCAACAAACAATTCCAGGAATTAGACTCCGACTTGGGCTCTGAAGAAAAGAAACCAGAACTGCGAATCTCCACTTGCAAACACGAGGACATATGCTCAACTGATAGCGACGTTCTGGACTGTGATAGCAGCCCCCGGTGCACGGCGGAAGGCAGATACTATGCTCGAGTGGAGCTCGCAGATTCTACCAACCGATTTGAGCTGGACAATTCTGACAATTCCAATGCTGAGGATGATGAGGAAGAGAAGGCCTGCGGCTTCGCGAAACTTGGAGATAACACCTGTGGCTTCAGCTTCCCGGTTGAAGAACCTCATGCTCTCTGGTCGTGGCTTTTCTGAGCTTCTATGCTCTGTCAAGATATGTTGTTATTGCGTCTTTGCATGTTCAGTTTGTTTTATATATGTTTGTGAAGAGAAATAAAGAGTAAAATGACCCAATAAAGACCCTCGGTTGTCGTCAAAATTTGAACTACTTAATTTGTGTCTGTATTCACTCCTACGTGAAGTGAAACTCATTTATGTTTAAAAATTATTGTTGTTCTCAAACAATATAGTTGGTTTGTTCAACTTATGTGTGATGGATGCATCGACACATGGTTTTTTCTATAATTATTATCTACATTCCAGATATTGATTATTCAAGAACAAAATCCAAGTAGTAGGGCAGCTTGACATAGAACATATATACCTTGCAATTTGATTAAGTCTTTGTACTTTGTAGAGTTGAAATCATCTATGTAATGTTTGGATGTGCAGTTTTCTGTTATTGATTCTTGTGAGAAAATAGTAATATGATTTGATAGGTTCTTATAATATGGATTCTTATTCCAAAAAAATTGGACGTCTCGTAATCATATCTTTCCAGCAAGTTTTTTGACTTCTACGAGAAAAGTCGATTTTACCAGATCTTATTTCAAATATATTAATAAAGATTAACACGATGATAAAAATGTATATCTTCTTAGAAACTCACTTGGATTTTGAAAAGTCTTCTTTTTTTATCTTTTCAAGAATCTAGTTATAAATTTGTGATATTTGAACGTCGGATAGAGAAAATTAAGATCATTTAAAATTTTCAAGACATCCAAGCACCGTTGAATTTAAGTGGAAGAAACATTAGGGTAGACCCCAAGTGAAGGCATTGGCATCTCTCAGCGATGAAAAGCAACCAACAGGGAACTTCCAGGTACGTCGATTCCCGGAACGGAGAGGGAGGAGTTCGCTGGATATATGGTTCTGAATGCAAGATTCCCTCGTAATCTGATGGCACGTTGCAAGTTGTTTGTGAGTGATAAGGTTGGTGGCTGTCGTGTCTGTTGATGTTTCGACTCGATGTTCGCTGTCCATCTTGATGTCTCCATGTAATTTTACGGTGAAACTTTTTCAATAGTAAATTAGTAACTACTAACATTTCAGAAGATTACTTTACTACGCAAAAATTATGTAGTCATGTGATTTCAACATGGACACGACAGTCAATGTAGGGTGCAATGGTGCAGTAAAGAAAAAATATTATATTAGATGGGACAATCAAAGATTAGTAACATTTCGTTCAAAAACCACATACTTATATAGCAAAATGACGTTTGAGGGGTAATTGCAAATATATGTTGGAAAAAAACTAGAAACTACAAGAGGAACTATATCCATGAACTGCAAGAACCACTTTCCAATATGGACCATAACGAATTGCACAACCTAGAGCTACAATGCTGAAGAAAGAAAAGTTGACTTACCATTGTGTTAACATTCATTTAGCATAGCTAAGAGAGGATCCTAGCTAGGAGTTTGAATTTGGTGTTAGAAAGGCCGAGATTAACTACTAATCGGTAAATACGTACAAACATCATCATGATGTTGGTGTTACATCATCTTGTATTTTAGACTAACAAAAGCATCCCAATACTTGAGGCAAATTTTAAGTTAGTTTATTACACGATGATCTAAACATTTATTTCTAAACAAATTTGATTGACTCTGACTAACAACGAAAGTTTTTTTTGTTTGTGAACTCACAAAAACCAACAATATCATATCCTTGCCCAAGAATTTTAGAAATTTATGTGTGGCCATCTAAATTGCTTACACGTACATTCGTCAAAACGTCATCAAACCACTAGGTTATCCGTTGACAGTAATAAGGAAATTCTCAGTGGTTAAGATTTTAAGGATGAAATAGCAAATTCCACCATTTTAAGGCCGAATAAGTAAATTATAATCAAGCTAGACATGTAATAAACACACACATGTATAAGAATATAACCTGCGCGCTTATCAAACAAAAAGAATATCTATATAAAGAAGAATATTTTTTTTTTTGTTGTTCTCCATAGGCACATGAAAGTAAATTAAAGCCCACTGACAGGTGACAAATAAGTTGATGAATTATTAAATTAATATCATTTTGTCATTTGCCAACAACTTTAAATGACCCATTTACATTAAAATTGGTTAATTTCATCAATTAAACAATTTCGTAAAACGAGGAAATTAATTTATTTTCTTCCTTAATCAACAAGCAAACATGACCGGCAGTCTTGCTTAAAACAAAACCTTCACCAGTCACCACCTTAAGTCTGTCAGGCTCCCATTCCAGCCAACTTTCTGCTGTCTGGCCACGTGACAGTCTTTGTGTGGACGCAACGCCTTCGGTGATTTCGGAGGAAAGAGAAGACAACAAAACAAAGTCAAGGTGGAAAAGGAGAGGCGAGAGCTTAAGGATGGAGTCGAAATGGTTTTCTAATCGTCCAAGTAATTAATTGCTCTGCCCTTTTTGTCTTTTGATGTGAACTTAAAAAAGACGGATCAGAGAAGAAGAGAATTTGACGTGGAATGCAATGCATTGTGGGTCCACAACCGATAAGTTCTCAGAATAAGAGAAAATATTTTTTTAGTTTCCTGTTTTTTAATCTTAATCATCTACTAATAAGTTTTTTTATTCATGAAATCTATCAATATAAGTTCAATTTCACCAGTATTTCAACGTTTCAAATTTTTCAGCAATGAGAAATCTTTTGATCAGTTGGTTATCTATTTCCATATTAGTTTGCAGCATGTATCAACACTTTAATATTTAAATAATTTAAAGCTTCTTAAATATTGAAGCACATGAAATGAGGTGTAGAGGTAATATTTAGACATAATAAGGATAAAATTACAAAACATTCAATTAAAATATTTGCCTTCTGGTTTGTTTTTAGTTACACGCATGCGCCATGCGTAGGGGTGATGTTAGAAATTCAAGCAAATGTCGCATTCTAAGAACGACGTCAAGAAAAATGAAAATTATTTTGTTTATTTAATTTGCGGTATGATTAGATTTTTTACCTGTAAATGGATGAATAGATACTCTTAAATTGTAGTATGCTTGCGAAACTAAGAGGAATTGGTTTATGCATGCAAACTATGTTTTATCAATCCAAAACCACGTTCTCGTGCATTGTTCCCAAAGCTTCATGTTTGAGGTGAAGATATTTTTTTCCGGATGAAAGTTATAATTGCAGCACCACAAATCATGAGATCTGAAGGGCGAGGGAGAAAGTCTATCGTAGAGTGCAAAAAAGATTTTTTTGTCGTCAGGGCGGATTTAGAATTTTTTTAGGTCAGATAGACCGTATCTACGTTGATCAATTTTTTTTTGAAAACACACGACTTAAAAATGATAATTTAAATAAATAATTAAAAATAAAAATTTGAAAATATCATTCCTATTTTCACATTTTTCTAAACCTGGATACATTAAAATTCAAACATCTAAAAGAAATTTTTACAACTATGAAACACGACACATCATTTAAACAACTAATTAACTAAATAATTTAACCTAAAAACCCAAATAAAAATCATTACAAAATCATTCTTCTAGACTTCATGTCTCAAAAATATCTCATGATCGCTCCATTGTCAATAGAATCAAATGCGATTTAGGGAGGAGGCGAGGAGCTGAGGAGGATATTAGATTTAGGGAGGAGAAGAGGATTGGGTTTGAGCGTGACTAGTGATGGTAACAGATCCGTTCTGGATCGGATATTGGGAGAATTCAAATCGAATCTATTTTTTATTTGGGTATCCAGAACCAAACTGCATCCAGATCGGTTCCCAACTTGGGTACCCAGAATCTGTTATTTTCATTTTTTACAACAACTTTTTAGGATTAGTTTTTTTTAATAATACACAGGTTCCTAGCTAGAACCATAAACGGACTAGAACCGTGTCGGTTTAGTTTGATTGGTTCCGAATAATGATTATCACCCAGGGGCGTTACTGTATCGAGTGGAAATTTTGATTGAAAAAATTGGGGGGGGGGGGGGGGGAATCCGACACTGTTTGTGGTCTAAAGTAGATCTGGATACGAAGATATTTATCGGGAACTTGAAAGCTATGAACAGCTTTTGGTTGTTATTTCTTTTCAAATTAATAACTCTGGGGTTCTTTGTTGCCACGTACCTCACGTCTCCCAAGTGCTTTCGTTCGCATTAATTTAACGATAGGTTAGGTGTGTATTTTCTTTTGAAATAAAAAGACCAAGTTCCATGTTGTTGTTTATACGTTTTAGTGACTTTAGTTCCCAACTAAACTTTCACGAAAAAGTTTTTTTAAATATTTCTTTTGGGAAGGAAAGAATGTCACACTACCGCCGAGAGTGTGAAAGAATTTGAGTCAAACCAGTCACCAAGGAACGAAAAGTAGGAGATGATGAATCTTCAGCTTGCGGACGATGCAATTTTTTACTATACCCTCTTACATAAATGGAATAAATGTCAAAAGATTCTTAAGGGCACCCAACACGGTGCCCTTGTAAATGCCGACCCTGAGTTCTCGAGCATGAAAATATTTGTAGCTTGGAAAAAAAAACAAGGTTTTAAAAATCGAACCGGACTGTTCGACCCGATTGGATCGGGAACCGATGGTCCAACGGTCGGTTCAGCTAAACCGATGAACAGTTCGAACATCTAGTTAATATTTACAGAAATCGGTTCAAACATGTCTACTCGTTAATATTTATTAGGTTTGGTTCAACTTCAGGTCTAAAAATGCTGACGTCGTCAACAGTTAGATTGTGGTTCGACCACATTGAACCAAAACCAAAGTTTTATCGTTTCGATGACTGGTTTGATTCTAAAAAACCTTGGAAAAAGTGTGCATACCAAAATACAATGGGAGTTTTGGGAATTGTAAGGATCACAACACAAAGTACTGGAGTACAGATTAAAAAGCTATGTATTAAAACGATGATTTGGGAGAAAGAATTTTTGTATTATGTTTTTTGTGGTTTACACAGGTTTATATATACATTTGAGCTGGGTGACCATTTGATCTTTAACACTGCATTGGGCGATGATGAGTCGCGTTCTTTGGGGAAGAGATGTGTCGAGTGGTGAGGAGGTGCATCGTCTGGAGAGAAGGTGCGTCGCCTGGTTTCTTCAACACTCCCTCTCAAGTTGGGCCCGGAAGAGATTGTAGGTGCCTAACTTGCTTATGATGGAGTTGAATTGTTTTTGACTCAGGGCTTTGGTGAAGACGTCCGCCAATTGTTCTTTACTGGAGACGTATGGAACTTCTATTTCTCCAGCTTGAATCTTTTCACGGATGAAGTGACAATCAACTTCAATGTGTTTGGTCCTTTCGTGGAACACGGGGTTGGATGCAATGTGTCGTGCGGCGTTGTTGTCGCAAAACATGTTTATAGTTGTAGTATGAGTTTGACCCATATCATGAAGAAGTTGCTTTAGCCAAATGAGTTCTCTGGTGGTGGATGTCATTGCTCGATACTCTGCTTCTACGTTTGAGCGGACAACGATTTTTTGTTTCTTACTCTTCCAAGTTACAAGATTTCTGCCAACAAACGTGCAAAAGCCAGTAGTTGATCTTCGATCATGGCTCCCTACCCAATCAGCATTTGAAAAACCAATGATACTGTTAGAATTGTTGTTTTTCATCAGTAATCCTTGTCCTAGGGTTTGTTTTATGTACCTTAGAATCCTATCAATAATATCTAAATGTGATGTTCGGGGTGAATGCATGAATTGGCTTACTATACTAACAACAAAGGTGATGTCGGGTCTGGTAACGGTTAAATATATAAGTTTTCCTACAAGTCTTTGGTATTGATGGATATCTTTAACAGGTTTACTGTTAGTTGGACCGGTTTTGAGATTTGCCTCAATGGGTGTATTAGCTGGTCTTACTCCAAGTTTTCTCGTTTCTTTTAATAGGTCTAGGGCATATTTCCTTTGTGATAGGAATAATCCTTTATTCGAATATGCAATTCCTATTCCTAAGAAATATTTCAATAAGCCTACGTCTTTTATATCAAATTTCCTTTTTAGGTAGTGTTTAACTTGATTGATTTTTTCGTTATTATCTCCAGTAATGATGATATCATCTACGTAGACCAAGACTATGGTAGTTTCTCCCTTATGGTGACTAGTAAACATAGATGCGTTAGCGGAAGACTTTAAAAAACCATAAGCGATAAGAAAGTTGTAGGAAGGATCGTGTGGGTTATGGGTCCACTAATCACTATTAAGCCATAATTAACTACTTGGTTGATCGATCAAAGAAATGCAGCGGAAATTAAAAACAAATCAAACACAAGTAGAAAGTAATGCAAACCACAAAAAGAAGACGCGTCGGTTTTACAGAGGTTCGGCCGCGCCTACGTCCTCTCTTGCAAGCCCCTCTCGAATCCCCGTTCGAGCTCCTCTTGCGTCTTCACTATGCCTCCCCGTTCCGGGCCGGGAGCAACGCCTTTTACAAGTCTTCAAGCTCGCGAACAACCCTCGCCGAGCTTGGCACCACCTCTCACAAACCGAGAGAATCACTTCGGGCTTTCACCGAAATCCTTGCTTCTTTGTCTTGGGATTTCACCAAGACCCTTGCTCACTTTGACAACAATGGTGACTGAGTGGAACTCACTCTCTAATTGAGCACAACAAATGCTAGTATGAATGTATGATTAAGGATGTGGAAATTAGGCTATGGAATCACTAATTGGGAGCTTTGAGGTTGTGGAAAATCTCATTATAAGTTTGACACTTTGGAGTTGTGAAATCTTGTGGAAAACTAAGTGTGAACCTCTATTTATAAGCTCCTAAAGATTTCTAGCCGTTTGGACAAGATTTGATTGGGTTTTGTGCAAGATACACAAAACAGAAAATCAGGTTCAGAAATCTGTCCAGAAACGGTCGACCGAAAGGTGTATCGGTCGACCGAACCCTTGAGTCTGTTGATGGATCGGTTGACCGAACTTAGGTACTGGTCGACCGAAACACTTAAGTTCTATAGATCAACGGTCGACCGAACAGGTACCGGTCGACCGAACTACTGGGTTCGGTAGAGAGAAATCTTGATCGGTTGGACAAACTTGTGTCGACCGATAGCAGGGGGGTTTTCACGAATTAAACGGTCGACCGAAAGATGTATTTTGTTCGACCGGTTATAATGTATATGGGGGTGAATATTGAGAAAAATGTGTATACGACCGTTGTATAATACGACAAATAAAACGGTCGTATTTTTACCAGAAATGGCAAACGAAACGGTCGACCGAAGGTCTACCGGTCGACCGAACAGGTCTGGGTAAACGGTTAATAGAAATGTGATCGGTTGAACGGATTGGTCTGGTATAACAAATATTGTGTATAACCGGTCGACCGAAAGGTGAACGGTCGACCGAACTCAGGTAGACTGGCGACCAATGTTTTAGGTGTTTAGGTGATCTAATGGAGTCCAAATTATATGATATTTTGTGTGTGACTCCTAAAAGGAACCTAGTGTGTGAATGCATGCATATTAGCTTAAGTTATGCTCAATTTACATAAGTTCCTAATTCTCAAAGAAAGGAAAAATTACATGTCTTCAATCCTAGCTTGATTACATGTCTTGACTTGACTTTTCTTCTTTCTTGAGTCTTGATCACCTGTAGATGTTAGCACAATACAATATGTATACTATTATACTACATGTGCTAATCTACATGTCCTTATTAAGATTAGGTTTAATTACATCATCAAAATACGGATTAAGGCCAAAAAGCCAACAATCTCCCCATTTTTGATGATGACAACCTATATCTTAAACCAACCTAATACTTGAAAAATGTATAAGTTAACTATGCATATAAATGCTCCCCCTATGGATGTGCATAGTTTTTCTTGACAATTTTCACGTATATTTCAAGTATCCCTAATCTATTACTTCTCCCCCTTTGACATCCATCAAAAACAACAATTAATTATGACTTTAAGCATAGAGTTTGGATGTCTTGTAATGAAGTAACTCCCCCTAAATTTAGCACTTCATTACTCTAATAAAAGATATAACAATTAAGCTCCCCCTATCAATAAGGCTAGATGAAAACTATGAATATGATTCAAGTTAAGTTCATTTAAGTTTCAACTTAAGCCTTATTCTAACATCCATTTAAAATTTGGCATTTAAAATCAATGGATGTGGTAAAAGATTTGCAATGAATAGGGTAAATGATTTTCAATGAATTGAACTCTAAGGATATGACAATTAAGCATATTAACTAGATTAGAGCTATTTTTCAGAAATTTTAGAGATAGAAATTTTTATACCAAACTTGAATCTTGAATAGCTCCAATCTTGATTTGGTGATGCAACCGGATTCGAATTCGACGCTTTGGCTCACCCGGTCACCACCAATCTCTTCCTCAAGCTCCTACAAGTGTAGATTTTGGTACCCATTTTTGCTTGGGTCCATTAAGTTTAGCTTTTGGTACCCAAATCCAAGTTGATTTTGGTACCTCTACACTTACTTTCTTTTTCATGGCAACATTATGTTTAACAATAATTTGAATAGGAAAGTTTTTAACATAAAAATTGTTTTTATTGCCATGTGTGAACTTATGCAATTTATTTGACAAATTTTCATTTAAGACATTAAGTTCACTGTTTTTAGTTGCTAGAGATTCATTTAAGCAATTTAGATTTTTAATCATAGAATTATGCTTTTCATTCATGTTAAGCATGTGAATCTCTAAATTTGCAACTTTTTCATTCATGCAATTTAAGTCATTTAAAGTTTGCTTGCTTTCAAGATATGATTTATCTAGTTTCTTTAGCAAGTCAATTTTGTCATTTTCAAGCATATGACTTTCAATTGCATTAGATGAGTTAGATTTAACATTTAAGCACTCATTCTTCAAGCATGCATTTTCTAAAGTGAGAGCATCAATTTTAGCAAGCAAATTCGTTTTATCATCTAAGATAGATGCATTTTGACATTTAAGATCATGGATTTGCTCATTTTGCTAATTGATTAGTCTTGTGAAGTTCTTTATATTTTTCAAATAATCTTTGAAATGCATTTTGTAGTTCATTAAAATCATGGGCATTATCTTTTGAACTACTACTTGAAGAAGAGCTAGAGGATACCTCATCTTCACTTTCTCCATCGGATGAGCTTAATGATGATGAAGATGTTGAGTTAATCTCCATTTTCTTTGCTTGAGCTACATCCTTAGGATTTGCTTCTCCCTTCTTCCCGGTTGGTGAATCTCCTTCACCAAAATTCTTTTCTAATGTTTGCCATATTGAATAAGCACTATCACATGAGCAAACAACATTAAAAAGTTCATCTCCTAATGCACAAAATATGACATTCATAGCCTTAGCATTTAGGGATGCCTTTTTCTCATCTTCTAAACTTCATTTACTAATATGATATCTAGGTGATTCATATGGAGTTTGAATCATAAACCACAAGTTAGCATTCATGGATTTAATAAATGAAGACATTTTAAATTTCCATGAGCTAAAGTTATTTCCATCAAAATATGGTGGTTTACATGATTCATTTGGTGTGGATGCATTAAGAGCCATGTTAATTTATCGATTAAGAACAAAATTAACGAACGAGGCTCTGATACCAAATGTAGGAAGGATCGTGTGGGTTATGGGTCCACTAATCACTATTAAGCCATAATTAACTACTTGGTTGATCGATCAAAGAAATGCAGCGGAAATTAAAAACAAATCAAACACAAGTAGAAAGTAATGCAAACCACAAAAAGAAGACGCGTCGGTTTTACAGAGGTTCGGCCGCGCCTACGTCCTCTCTTGCAAGCCCCTCTCGAATCCCCGTTCGAGCTCCTCTTGCGTCTTCACTATGCCTCCCCGTTCCGGGCCGGGAGCAACGCCTTTTACAAGTCTTCAAGCTCGCGAACAACCCTCGCCGAGCTTGGCACCACCTCTCACAAACCGAGAGAATCACTTCGGGCTTTCACCGAAATCCTTGCTTCTTTGTCTTGGGATTTCACCAAGACCCTTGCTCACTTTGACAACAATGGTGACTGAGTGGAACTCACTCTCTAATTGAGCACAACAAATGCTAGTATGAATGTATGATTAAGGATGTGGAAATTAGGCTATGGAATCACTAATTGGGAGCTTTGAGGTTGTGGAAAATCTCATTATAAGTTTGACACTTTGGAGTTGTGAAATCTTGTGGAAAACTAAGTGTGAACCTCTATTTATAAGCTCCTAAAGATTTCTAGCCGTTTGGACAAGATTTGATTGGGTTTTGTGCAAGATACACAAAACAGAAAATCAGGTTCAGAAATCTGTCCAGAAACGGTCGACCGAAAGGTGTATCGGTCGACCGAACCCTTGAGTCTGTTGATGGATCGGTTGACCGAACTTAGGTACTGGTCGACCGAAACACTTAAGTTCTATAGATCAACGGTCGACCGAACAGGTACCGGTCGACCGAACTACTGGGTTCGGTAGAGAGAAATCTTGATCGGTTGGACAAACTTGTGTCGACCGATAGCAGGGGGGTTTTCACGAATTAAACGGTCGACCGAAAGATGTATTTTGTTCGACCGGTTATAATGTATATGGGGGTGAATATTGAGAAAAATGTGTATACGACCGTTGTATAATACGACAAATAAAACGGTCGTATTTTTACCAGAAATGGCAAACGAAACGGTCGACCGAAGGTCTACCGGTCGACCGAACAGGTCTGGGTAAACGGTTAATAGAAATGTGATCGGTTGAACGGATTGGTCTGGTATAACAAATATTGTGTATAACCGGTCGACCGAAAGGTGAACGGTCGACCGAACTCAGGTAGACTGGCGACCAATGTTTTAGGTGTTTAGGTGATCTAATGGAGTCCAAATTATATGATATTTTGTGTGTGACTCCTAAAAGGAACCTAGTGTGTGAATGCATGCATATTAGCTTAAGTTATGCTCAATTTACATAAGTTCCTAATTCTCAAAGAAAGGAAAAATTACATGTCTTCAATCCTAGCTTGATTACATGTCTTGACTTGACTTTTCTTCTTTCTTGAGTCTTGATCACCTGTAGATGTTAGCACAATACAATATGTATACTATTATACTACATGTGCTAATCTACATGTCCTTATTAAGATTAGGTTTAATTACATCATCAAAATACGGATTAAGGCCAAAAAGCCAACAAAAGTGACTAAGTTTTGCGTACCATGCCCGAGAGGATTGCTTCAGGCCATAAATTGCTTTGTTGAGTTTGCATACCTGGTTTGGAGAGGTGTTGTATCCTGGTGGTGGTATCATATATACTTCTTCTTCAAGAGTGCCTTGGAGAAAAACATTTCTGACATCCATTTGGTAAAGTGTCCAACACTTGTCAACTGCTATGGATAGGAGAACACGGACAGTGTTCATCTTTGCTACTGGTGCAAAGGTCTCAAGGTAATCAATACCGTAAGTTTGGGTATATCTTTTTGCTACAAGGCGGACTTTATATTTTTCGATAGTTCCATTGCTATTATATTTTATCTTGTAGACCCATTTGCATCCAACGGGTTTGGTTCCATTAGGTTTAGGAATAAGGGTCCAAGTGTTGTTAGTTTCTAAGGCTTTAAGTTCTTCTTGCATGACTTTTTTCCATTTAGGATTGCAACTAGCTTCATCGTAGTTCTTTGGTTCTAGGTTTTCGTTTATTTGGTTTAAGAATGTCCTGTAGTTTGGTTGTATTTGTTTATAGGTTAGGTAATTCTCAATGGGATAAGTTACTTGTGAGGTGATAAAGTCTTTAAACCTAGTGGGTGGACGAGTTGGTCGAGTAGATCTTCTTGGGGGTGTTGAAGGTGAATTTCTGGTTTCTTCGTTGCTTCCGTTATTTTCTTCTCTTTCTTCATTTCTTCCTTCTTCTCACTCTTCTTCTCGTTCTTCTTCGTCTTCTTCGTCTTCAGTTTGGTTGATTTTAAAGTCAGGTAGAACGGGTGTGATGTCCGGGGAGGACTCGGTTGTACCGACAATGTTGAAGTAAGACTCATTTTCTCTAAACATTACATCTCGAGAGATATACATTTTACAAGCTTCGGGGTCAAAACATTTGTACCCCTTTTTGTTGAAAGAATAACCAAGAAATAAGCACTTTATAGAGTTGCTATAAAATTTATCTATGCGTTTCTTATGAACAAAGCATACACATCCAAAGACTCTAAGATGATCTAAGGTTAGTTTCCGTCCTAAGAGTATCTCTAGTGGTTGTTTATTTTGAAGAGAAGGGCTAGGAAGGCGATTTATTAGATAAGTAGCAGTTAAGACAACATCGGACCAAAAACGTTTGGGAACATGATTTTGAAAAAGTAGGGATCGAGTTACATTTAAGAGATGACGATTTTTTCTTTCAGAAACTCCATTTTGTTGAGGGGTGTGAATGCATGTCAGTTGATGTAATATTCCCCGATTTTTCAAAAAAAATTGAAAGTTGTGACTGGTGTATTCAGTCTTATTATCTGTCCTTAAGGTTTTGATTTTAAAATCATACATATTTTCAACAAATGTTGTAAATTCACAAAAAATCTGAAAACATCTGATTTGTTTTTTAGGAGATAAGGCCAAGTGTTTTGTGAGAAATCATCAATAAATAGCACAAAATATTTAAAACCGTTGTAAGACTCGACCGGAGCGGGTCCCCAAATATCGGAGTGGACTAATTCAAAAGGAAAGTTTGATTTGGTGTTAGAGTTGGAAAAAGGAAGTCTAGTTTGTTTGGAATACTGACAGACATCACATGCATAATCAGATGAAATAAACGGAAATAGCGATTTTAAAACTAGATGAGACGGGTGTCCCATTCGTTTATGCCGAAGGACATGACTCGGTCCACTAGAGGTGTGAATTTTTTTGTTCGGAGTTTCTAAAATGTAGAGTCTTTTGGTAAAGATTCCTTTACCAATCGTCTTCCCTGTAATTCGATCCTGAAAAAATACATCATTCGGGGTGAATATAACATTGCAATTTGAATTTTGTGTAATTTTTGCTACCGAAAGAAGATTAGAAGTAATTTTTTGGACATATAAAATATTTTTTTCGTTTGATTTAATATGGTGGTTTCACCTATTCCTTTTATTTCTACTTGATTATTATTTGCTACGGTCACAAAATTGTTAGATGATTTCACACGATTTTTTTTATTTTTCTTAGTAAACTAGAGTTTCCGGTCATGTGGTCAGTAGCACCAGAATCAATTATCCATTTATCATTATTTTCATGCCCTATTTTTGCTAAGTTTTTTTCTGATTGGTATGTAGATAAATTTCTGGGAGAAAGTGTTATACCTGCACAATTACTTGAACCTTGAGGGGTGGATTGCAAATATACGCTGAGGTGGGCAAGCAACCGATCCAGCGGAATCGGGTCGGATCTGGAACCGGATCCGGGTCCGGTGGGTGGGCATCTGATCGGTTAGCGGAATCAGATCGGATCAAAGGAAAACCGGACCGCCAGAATCACGTGAGGTTATAAAACCCCGCGGATCCGAGCGAAAGACCGAATTGCCTTCCCATTTTCTTCGTTCCTCTTCCATGTTAGGGTTAGCTACCACGTCGTTTCCTGTTGGTCCCCCATTCCTATTTCTGTTTCGATGATCTCCTCCTCCTTCCCTTGTTGGTCGGAGATGCGGATGTAGGAACCAGCATGAGTTCTTGTTATGCCCGATCTTTTTACAGTTGTCGCATGTTTCCTGTGGTCTGTTTCCATATTTTTTGGTTTTATTTGGGGGTTTTCTGGCGAAGAACGCCTGAGTTTCTGACCGATCATCGCGATGATGGACGCGAGATCAGGAAGGTTGGAAGTCATCAGGACTTGACTTCGGATAGCTTCGTAGCTGTCGTCGAGTCCGATGAGGAACTAATAGATTTGGTCCCTTTTTTCCGCTCGAGTATGGTTTTTGTGTCAGTGGTCGCCGGTTCGTAGATAGCGAGTTCATCCCATCCACGTTGCAGTGTCCCCAGATACTCTGTGATGGTTTGTCCTTGTTGCTTCGTCTGCGACAGATCGTGTTTTAGTTTAAAAATATGAGCGAAGTTGTGGGTTTTACCATATATGTTTTGAACCGCATCCCATAGCTCCTTCGTCGAGTTTTTGTAAAGGAAGATGACCCCGATTTTTGGTTGCATGGAGTTGATCACCCATGACATTACAGGGTGGTCCGTCGCCTGCCACTCTTCTTGTTTTGTTTCAGTGTCATCTTCCCATGAGTTTTTTGTTGTCCCGGTGATGTGTCTCAGCTTCCTTTTTTCGCTGAGAGCTAGCGTAACAGCCCGTGCCCATGACAGATAGTTCTGTCCGTTGAGCAACTGTGATACCAGTTTTGGGGCGTTTGTTTCCGGGTCCGTCATTTTTTTTTTGATTTTCCTTCAAGGGTTTTGGATATCGGGATTTGTTTATCACCTTCAACCCCCTTGAGAGACGAAGATGATGGGTGGTGGTTTTTTTTCTGGTTTGGTTTTGTCTGAGGTGATTCGGTGATGAGTGAGGGACACTATGAGATTCACCAATGATGGAAAGAATGTTTTGGGTGGAAAGATCGCTCTGATACCATATTAAAATGAGGATTTGGGAGAAAGATTTTTTGTATTATGTTTTTTGAGAAACCTCTCTCTCAAGGGGACTCACTAAGTCGAAAGGAAGGATTATACCAAGATATCACAATCAACACGTATAAAAATTTAGCAATGTAATTAGGCATGTCCCAAAAAAACAAGCAAAAAAATTCAAATCATTTTCGCAACCTCATCCATTAGATCCCAAATTCCCAATGCTTTGTGCACACAGTACGATGCAAATGGGCAATGGACATGAAACACTCTTCTTGTATGATCGGTGGCATCCTAGCAAATGAGTGGAAGGAGTTGCGTAAAAAACCCAAGCATTCTTGGTTCATGTTTTTTGGGGATATGGATCGGTCACAGGTACACTGGAATTTCGGAAGAGGAGGAAATATGGGTACTACACATGATTTTTCTAACATTCTCTCTCCCCCAACAATACAAATGACTTCAGAACTTGGGTGTACACTAATAACGGGTGCTTTACAACCAATAGTTTCTACTAACTATTAATTGACATAGGGACCTGATACCTTGTAATTTATCAAATATGAAAAGAGCATAGTCCTTGAAAGGTCAAAATTCTGGCTCGGCTCATTAGTGAGAAAAGAATTCTCAAAAGAGATTGACTTATTAACAAAGGAATGTACATCGACCCAATTGAACATATATTCTTTCAATGCACATTCAACACACTGTTCAGGGAAAAGAACAACTTTTCTTTCTTTCTTTCTTTCTTTCTAGGGGGTCTACTATCATTTGATGCCTTTAAACTAATTGATTTTTTGGCAGGATCCTTGGAAAAGACACATGTGAACATCGTCTTACGTTATTGGTTATGAGCAACAGATTACGCATTCTATCTCATCGATTACGTGATACCTAATTTAAAAGATTGGTGTCTTAATCCCGTTCTCACTAGAATCTAATTGGAATAATTATATGACTACTTGAAATCGAAGTTCAACACGACAAAAATACATTACAACACTAACAGCCCAAGGGCCTAAATACAAAACACTACAGACCCACTAACTAAAAAGAGAAAAGGCCGATGAGCCTAGGAGCCTTAACCACACACCTACATAATTTAGGGTATGTCCGTACTTGATACATAATTAAGTGAAACCAAGATTAAGTTCGAACATTGTGAAAATATGTATTTTGATGTGAAGTTGTTTTCGAGAATTATCGTAAAAACTATTTGATGATACGATGGACGTGGTTTTATATGAAAACCAAATTTGAAAGAGTTTTGATGGTTTGAATATGTTTTGAGACACCCCAGAGATGTTTAGATGCAAATTCAACCGAAGGGGAATCCGAAGTGGATTATATGGCTGATTGTGATATTCTTGAGAAACGTTACGGTAATGCCTATATTTGGGATCAAAGTGATGATCAAAGTATGTTACATTCGGGACGTCTCTGATTTGGGTGGCATTGTTGGGTACCTTGGTATCCACGTGTAGCTTTGATTTAGTTCTCTTAGTTAGGCACCAAATCAATTTTGATGAGAGCATTACGATGAGATTTAAGATGATTTCTGAAAATGATTTCAGAATATAATGTATATTTCATTTGGGTCAAGATATAGTGAGCCCATAGTTCATCTTATATGTTTAAGCTCTTTACAATCTCACTTTTAGATTTAATTACAGTTAATATCTACCGTTAGATAATTTTCTTAGAATAACCGACAATCTTAATCTACCTTACAATTTAAGATGAATGATGGATATTGTATGAACTTAAAATAATTAGATTAAATTCTGGACTTACTGGAGAATCAGTGTATATGTTTTTAGATAGTTGTGGGATTTTCACGAGAATTAGTGTATATTACGAGAACTTAAAGTGACGGTGATTCAAAGATGATTTGTGAATGTTATTTTGAGGAGTTTAATTAATTATTGTTACTTGTATTTTAAGGTGTTTTGGGAAGAGTTTCAAACGATTTTTTTAAAAGTAAAGTTTTTTTTCTTTCTATTTTGCAACCCTTAGTGTAATTAAACTTATAACATGCAAGGGTTGTATCACATCTATTATCACTTCTATATATTAATACCTTCCAAGTTTCATTTGTTCCTTAGATATTGTTAAGGACACCGATGTGTGAATTCCTATTTTCAGGTGAAGAGACGCGTGGATCAACTTGTAGTAGTCTTGTAGATAAAGTGTAAACATATCGGATACAAGTGAGTTTGGGGCAACCTGACTTAACAACGTTGAAACTTGTGAGAAAAATCTGAATTCAAGAGAAAGAGAGCGAGAAAGAGAGATAGATTCAAGAGAGATAAGAGAAGGAGGGATGACAGTGAGTGAGAGTGAAAGAGTGGAGAAGGAGAATAGAGAGAGAGAGATTCAATAGAGTGAAATTTACGAGAACATTTGAATTTTATAGGGGGTTTTGTTTTTACAATTAAGGACATTTGAATTTTACGAGGTTTAATTTGCAACTTGTCTAACACCGTTGGATGTAACGGTGACACAGTGTGGTCCACTAATGACAGAGGTGCATATGCGCAAATATGATCGACTTGTATGTGTATATGCGGCAATACCGAAAAAACGGATTCATATCGCCAATTTTGATACTTGAGAGGTATATTGTAGCAAGAACTCTTTTATCAAAATCGGTTCCTAAATTAAAGCAAATTTGGACCAAAGTTCGAAAGTAGGCATTGTTGGATAACCAAGTTTAACTCTAGGAGTAGGGTTGCAAACGGGGCGGGACGGGTTTGGCTCCGCCTGCTACCCGCCCCACCAAAGTCAGCGGTTAAACGGGACGGGGTGGGTAAAAAAATTTTGGGCTGCTACCCGCCCCACTTAAGGGTGGGTTCAACGGGCGTAACATGTGAATTCCTATAAATCTCATTTTAACTTATTACATTGACACATACACATATAAATGCATTTCTACAACTCTATAAATAAACTTACATGCATAAAATATTTATACAAGTCCAAAAAATTAGAAGTCTACGATTTAAAGTGCTTAAATGAATAATTAACAAACACATAAAGTCACAAACCATCACATAAATGCTAGAAGTTTAATGAAATAATGAAAGTTTCAATACATAAATATGTATTTTTTTAATAATTATATTTCTAACGGGTAAACAGGTTAACAGGGCGGGTAACACATTAACTGCAACCCGCCCCACACGGGACAAGACGGGGCGGGGCGGGGCGGGTTGGTGGGTCAAACCCTGTCCACAAACAACACTGTCTAGGAGCGATTTCTTTTCCCAAAAGTGGTTTGCTAATTCGCATTGGGAAAACAAGTGGTCAAAAACACCATGTATTAGGCAGAGTTTGTTTATTAATATTCATCGTTTAATAAGTACGTCTTTTGTTAGCAATCTATTTTCCACCACCAGGTAGAATCTTTTTTTAACTTAAGTTGGTGTCAAAGATTTTCAATTATAATCCAATCGTAGAAACTCTTCGAAATGTATTTTCCTTTCCGAGTAAGGGTGTGTTTGGATGCAACTCTTAAATGTCAACTTCTGATCAGAAATCAGTTTATGAGAACGTGGATGCAGAAGCAATTTCTTCTTGAATGTCGAGAGTTGTTTGGATAGACATTATACTTTTGGTAGTAAATGATGTCTTGTTAAACGAAATTTCTAAAATACCTCTAGACTTTGATTAAATTAAATTTCATTATAAATTCGTTCTAAACGATTTTTGAATTTTTTTTCCTGAAAATATGTTTTTTATTTATTTATATTTTTTTTAAAATTAATTTCTTTTTTACCTGATATTGATCTCTAAATAACGTGAGAGGTGAATTGGTCTAAAAAAAATCAAAATTTCAAAAAAACTGACCCAAACTTCTCTAGTTTTGTCTAAAAGAGTTCGTCCGCGAAGAATTTGGAAAGTAATAAAAAAAATTGTTTCATCTTGAATATATCTTCTTCGTAGTCGCAGGAAGTGTCATGTGACACCATTCAACACTGACCAGAAGAGGCGTGGCGGTCTTTTTTCGTTATAGGGAAGATCAATGTTTTGGACTGGAGCGCGCAGACATTTCAAAATAGTTCTTTAATTTATAAATTTGCAACCGTGTCAAGGTACAGTCTTACAACTGCACATGATTACATTAGTACACAACCAAGCTGTCTGACTACTATGTATCCTCTTTGAAAAATAATTAGTAATATACTTACATGGCTAATGCCAATGCAAGAAGGAAGTTTTTCCTAGTTTCAATTAATCAAAAGTAATCTAAACATTGGAGATTAGTCTTTTTTAAGTACACGACAACACCCACTAACCACTGGAACAAGGCCCTCATTTTCCGCTCCCATTCCACGAACCCACATCACTGCCGTAATTTTTTTATATAATAATAAAAATAAAAAAAATTCGAAATTTAGGAAAAAAAATTTTTTTTTTCCAAAAGTACTCCGATCGCGGGTGTAACCCGCGATCCGTGGAGGCACGGATCGCGGGTGTGACCCGCGATCCGTGCTCCACGGATCGCGGGTCACACCTGCGATCCGTGGAGCACGGATCGCGGGTCACACCCGCGATCCGTGTTCCCGCCAATTTTTTTTTTTTTTTTTTTGATTTTCGGTTTTTTTTTTGTTTTTTTTTCTGTTTTTATTTTTTATTATAATTATTTGTAATCTTTTTTTAAATCTTTTTTTTTCAAAATAAGTTTTCTAATTTATATTATTTTTCTAAATTTTTCAAAATTATTTTTAATTTTTCCAATAATCTACCTCCAAATCACGTCGATAACCCGGCGTATTGAAATGTTAGGGTATTTTATAGAATATAAAAACAAAATTTCTTAGTCAGAATAATAAATTATTTACAACTGAATATTAAACAAACCATAAAACTAATTAAAACAAAAAATTGGTAACGTTGTCAAAAATTCGTAGGGTGTACACACATTACAAACATTTTGGAGGTCGATACAGCAAAAAATTAAAAACACAATTAAAAAATTAATAACAATTACAAAACATATTTTGAAAGCAAATATGATAAAAAACATAGTTAAAACGATTTTAAAAAAATCAAAACATCAAAACACTACGACTAAAATCCGGGACTTTTTTTATTTTCTTTTTTTGTTTTTGTTTTTTTCGGTTTTCTGTTTGTTTTTATGTTTTGTTTTTTTACAAATCATTTTAACTATGTTTTATATATATATATATATTTGAAAATAAGTTTTGTAATTGTTATTAATTTTTAAAAAAATTTAATTGTGTTTTTAATTTTTTGCTGTATCGACCTCCAAAATGTTTGTAATGTGTGTACACCCTACGAATTTTTGACAACGTTACCAATTTTTTGTTTTAATTAGTTTTATGGTTTGTTTAATATTCAGTTGTAAATAATTTATTATTTTAACTAAGAATTTTTTGTTTTTATATTGTATAAAATACCCTAACAATTCAATACACACCGAGTTATCGACGTGATTTGGAGGTCGTTTCTTGAAAAAATTAAAAACAAAATTAAAATTTTTAAATAAATAATATAAATTAGAAAACATATTTTGAAAAAAAAAAGATTTCAAAAAAGATTACAAATAATTAAAAAAAAACAGAAGAAAAAAAACTAAAACAGAAAACCGAAAAAAACAAAAACAAAAAAAGAAAATAAAAAAAGTCCCGGATTTTAGTCGTAGTGTTTTGATGTTTTGATTTTTTTAAAATCGTTTTAACTATGTTTTTTATCATATTTGCTTTCAAAATATGTTTTCTAATTGTTATTAATTTTTAAAATTTTTTAATTGTGTTTTTAATTTTTTGCTGTATCGACCTCCAAAATGTTTGTAATGTGTGTACACCCTACGAATTTTTGACAACGTTACCAATTTTTTGTTTTAATTAGTTTTATGGTTTGTTTAATATTTAGTTGTAAATAATTTATTATTCTGACTAAGAAATTTTGTTTTTATATTGTATAAAATACCCTAACATTTTCAATACGCCGGGTTATCGACGTGATTTGGAGGTCGATTATTGGAAAAATTAAAAATAATTTTGAAAAATTTAGAAAAATAATATAAATTAGAAAACTTATTTTGAAAAAAAAAGATTTAAAAAAAGATTACAAATAATTATAATAAAAAATAAAAACAGAAAAGAAAAAACAAAAAAAAACCGAAAATAAAAAAAACAAAAAAATTTGGCAGGAACACGGATCGCGGGTGTGACCCGCGATCCGTGCTCCACGGATCGCAGGTGTGACCCGCGATCCGTGGAGCACGGATCGCGGGTCACACCCGCGATCCGTGCCTCCACGGATCGCGGGTTACACCCGCGATCGAAGTACTTTTGGAAAAAAAAAATTTTTTTTCCTAAATTTCGAAATTTTTTTATTTTTATTATTATATAAAAAAATTACGGCACCACTGTCATCACATCTACAAAATTTAAAAAACAAAAAAAATTTCGTGGCGCCAAACCCCAAATCCTTCCTCCAGAAGGAACTCCCAAAACCCCACAAATCCCGCCAAGACTCCCCTATAAAACCCCCATCCCCTCTCCACTTCTCCCCATTCCCAAATCCAATCCCGCCCCTCTCCTGTTCGACGAAAGTCCCCTTCCGCCCAAATCCTAGTTTCCACCCGCCCCAACATGTACGTGGTGAAGAGGGACGGCCGCCACGAAGCCGTGCACTTCGACAAGATCACGGCGAGGTTGAAGAAGTTGAGTTATGGACTCAGCCAGGAGCACTGCGATCCCGTCCTCGTCGCCCAGAAGGTGTGCGCTGGAGTCTACAAGGGGGTGACTACCAGCCAACTTGATGAGCTTGCTGCTGAGACTGCCGCTGCCATGACCACCAACCACCCCGATTACGCCCAGGTTTGTTTGTTGGAGTCGAGGTCGAGTTTTTGTTGTTTCGTTTGGTTTTGTGCCGCAGGCGGTTGGATTTTGAGTTGGGATCTGTGAATGTCTGTTGTTATGTTTAGGGTTGGAATGTGGAATAGATTGCTTAAGTTGAATATGTGGCTTCGTTATCCAAAAATTAGAAGACTGCCTTTTTAGAAGTTTCACTGCTTAACCGATTCCGTACTTTCCCATGATCATGAGCAGGTTGATTGTGAAGGTATAGATCGAGCGGCCGCCTAATTGATTAGTTGGTTGCTTAGATGAATATTAGTTTGGACTTGTGATTGACTTTTCATATCTACTGAAGTTATAATTAGATTCGTATCTTTTCGGGTTTTATGTTGACTTTGAAACTGCATGTTGTGGTTTGGACTTAGTATTGACTATTGATATTTCTTATTGGATTTGTTGTATAATGTTTGTTTGCTTATTTTGGCCTTAGCTTGCTGCCAGGATTGCACTGTCGAATCTGCACAAGAACACTATGAAATTATTCTCTGAGACGTGAGTTCTGCTCCTAATGGCTTTATTACTTTTTGATGAATTGGTTCTGACAATATGATACTCTGTGACCCAGAATAAAGATTATGTATAATAATTTTGATGAGAAGTCCGAGAAGAAGGCTCCCTTGATTGCCGATGACGTATACGAGATCATCATGAAGGTATGTAAGTTTGTTATTGTTCGTGTGTAATGACAGATTTTGAGCCTATATTTAGTTGCACACCCTCTGGAAATCTATAAATCTGACCAGGTTATGTTAGTTTAGTTTTTCGAGGTCAGATTTTATTCTATGATGCAGTTTAAATTTCAGAGATTGTGAAACTGTACCATAGTACACCACATGTTAAATTTATTATTTTTGTACCAAACTTATCTATCGTTTATAATAGTTTATAATGATTTTCATCTGTTTTATTCAGAATGCTGAGCGTTTGGACAGTGAGATAATCTATGATAGGGACTTCGACTATGATTATTTTGGATTCAAAACTCTGGAAAGGTCATATCTTTTGAAAGTGGCTGGGAAGTTAGTTGAAAGGCCTCAGCATATGCTGATGCGTGTCTCTGTCGGGATTCACAAAGATGATATTGATTCTGCTATTAGAACGTACCATCTTATGTCTCAGCGTTGGTTCACCCATGCTTCTCCAACCCTATTCAATGCTGGGACTACTAGGCCTCAGGTTGATTATTTTCCTGGATTATGTCATCATTCCATCTTAATGAAGATGGTGCACTAATTTTATTTTATTTTGGATTTTTCTACCAGCTCAGTAGTTGCTTCCTTGTGTGCATGAAAGAGGACAGCATTGAGGGGATATATGATACACTGAAGGAATGTGCTGTCATTAGCAAATCTGCAGGAGGCATTGGTGTCTCAGTGCATAATATCCGTGCTACTGGTAGTTATATTCGTGGGACAAATGGAACATCAAATGGAATTGTTCCAATGTTAAGAGTCTTCAATGATACTGCTCGTTATGTTGATCAAGGAGGAGGAAAGAGAAAGGGTAACTTGCAAAGATCTTGTTTATTGCAACTTAATGTCACGTGAGACATATACCCAGGTTTGTTAAATCTGTGAGCTTTGTTAATTTTAGGGGCATTTGCAGTGTATTTGGAGCCATGGCATGCTGATGTCTTTGAGTTCCTTGACCTCCGAAAGAACCATGGCACAGTAGGTTCTTTACCTCACTCTCTGAATCAGCTCTGTGATTATGTGAATCTTGTGTTCTCACCCCCTTGAAATGAGGTATTAATGTAACGAAATTTAAACTCATTTTTAGACTGTCTGTGTTGTATCTGCAGGAAGAGCACAGGGCAAGAGATCTATTTTATGCCCTCTGGGTGCCGGATCTTTTCATGGAAAGAGTTCAGAGCAATGGGCAGTGGTCATTATTCTGTCCTAATGAGGCACCAGGACTAGCAGATTGCTGGGGTGATGAGTTTGCCAAACTTTATCTGGAGTATGAAAGAGGGGTATGTTTCTTAATTGATCAAGATGCAAAGACTTGTATTAAATGATAAGTTTTGCTTATTCACAATTTTTAATCTTCAGGGAAAAGCCAAGAAAGTTGTTCCAGCTCATGACCTGTGGTTTAAAATTTTAGAATCCCAAATGGAAACCGGAACTCCTTACATGCTTTTCAAGGTATAGGATTGCATCTACACAAGTTCTAGCTGTGCATGTATTATGTGCTTATCCTCTTTTATTTTCAGGATACTTGCAATAGAAAAAGCAATCAACAAAATCTCGGAACTATCAAATCTTCAAACTTATGCACGGAAATTATTGAATACACTAGTCCTACTGAAACTGCGGTATGTAACCTGGCATCCATAGCATTGCCAAGGTTTGTGAGGGAGAAGGTACAATCTGCTTGTGTATCTTTTGCTACTTTTTGCTGATCAAATCATTGAATGCAATACTAAGTTGCCATGTTTTGTAGGGCATTCCTGCGGAGTCGCAGCCTTCAAAGTTGGCGGGCAGCATTGGATCTAAGAATAGATACTTTGATTTTGACAAGCTGGCTGAGGTTTGATTGCCTGTCTCTCTTTTTGCTTTCATATTTGTTAAACAGTTTATAATATGTTATGCTGCTACAGTAACATTAATCCTTTTCACCTATCCAGGTAACAGAAATTGTTGCTACAAATCTCAATAAAGTTATTGACATCAATTACTATCCGGTGGAAACTGCAAAGAGGTCAAATCTTCGTCACAGACCGATTGGCCTAGGAGTACAGGGTCTTGCAGATACTTTCATTTTACTTGGCATGCCATTTGACTCTGCAGAGGTGATAACAAATCACCATTCTTTTTATTGTCTCATGCAGCTGAATACCTTATCTAAATTTCATTTTTTGGTTTGCAGGCGCAACAACTTAACAAAGATATTTTTGAAACTATATATTACCACGCCTTGAAGGCCTCTTCTGACCTTGCTTCTAGAGATGGTCCTTATGAATCTTACAAAGGGAGTCCTATGAGCAAGGTATCATCTTTTTCTCATTCTTGGATGTAGGGTATCTTTTACTCTACATGCATATTATATGTTCCAGGATTGGTTTTTCAATTTGCAATTTCATTTTCTTCTTTATCCATTCTAGGGTATTCTTCAACCCGATATGTGGAATGTTGTGCCTTCTGACCGTTGGGATTGGAATGTGCTACGAGGAATGATTTCCAGAAATGGTGTCAGGAATTCCCTTCTTGTAGCTCCGATGCCTACTGCCTCAACTAGTCAGATTCTGGGTAACAATGAATGCTTTGAGCCTTATACATCAAATATCTACAGTCGCAGAGTGTTAAGGTTAGTTTCTCTGCTATGTTATATCACCATTTCTTTTCTTTCATATCATAACATTTTTATTTGTTTTTCAGTGGTGAATTTGTTGTAGTGAATAAACACCTGTTGCATGATCTAACCGAGATAGGTCTCTGGTCTCCTTCATTTAAGAACAAGATCATTTATTACAATGGCTCCGTTGAAAAGATTCCTGAAATTTCAGATCATTTGAGAGCAATTTACAAGTATGTTCTTTTGCTTTGTTATAGTTCTATTTACCCTGCAAATTTAAGGATTCTTTACTAAAGATGCTATGTTGTCAGGACTGTGTGGGAGATCAAGCAAAGGACAATTGTTGACATGGCTGTTGATCGTGGCTGCTTTATAGATCAGAGCCAGAGCTTGAATATTCACATGGACCAGCCGAAGCATGGAAAGTTGACATCGTTGCACTTCTATGCTTGGTCAAAGGTATACCAAAATCCTCTGTTTGCTATTCATGCACTTAAATTTAATGGGATTAAAGTGATTCTTTTGTTGAAATAAATTTAGTTTGTAACAGAGTTGTTATTGACATGCAAGGGTTTGAAAACTGGAATGTATTATCTACGTTCAAGAGCGGCAGCTGATGCAATTAAGTTCACAGTTGATACCACTGATCTTGAGGTAATTTTCTTTACATTTCAATGGTCCAATTTTGAATACTTTTCCCAATTTCCTCCCTTCTCTCTGTATAACAAAAAATATTATTCTTAGCAGAAGAACAAAACGTTGGAAGAGGACTTGGAGACTAAGATGGCTCAAGTAGTTTGTTCCCTGGAAAACCGAGACGAATGCCTGGCTTGTGGAAGCTAAACTACATCAATAAAATCCATTAGAATTCTGATTCACCATGAAGCATTGTGCGATACTGCAAGCTCATTGGGAAATTCAAAGTTCAGTCTAATAGGCATTGAGTCACTCTATCCAAATTAAATGTAACCAGTTTTTTTCTACTACCACCGTGATGTAAATTCCTATATTATTCTACATGCTAGATCTGAACTTATCTGTGTAATGTGGATATATGAAAAGTGTTTCTCTCAGATTTTCAATATTCTTGTGAATGATATTCCAGCACCTCTAACCATTGAATTTGGAAGACAATTATGCAGGAATATCTTTTTAACTAGTAGGACACAGGTGATTAGTCAGAATTAGCGTGCTCAGCTGCAACATTCACATTGCCGATTACTGTGGATCTCATCCAGTTGGCCCATCGGTCGGCATCACCCATTGCAATTGGGGCATTCCGATAATCCGAGGTGTCTTCAGAAGTATTTTATGCTTCACAATGCACGTCATCTTGTTGCATCTGACAGGCAACCGATGGTGCTTAAGAAGTGAGAAGAGAAGCAACAAGCTAGATTAATTAAGTGGAGGAAACATCTACCTGTTGCTGCAATTTTGAATCCAAGGATAATGGGTGTTATGTAATCAGGTTACGCATCAAACTTCTCTCGTTCGAGCAATCATTTCCAAATAGAGATATTTGAGAAGACAGTACATACTAATATTGTACTTGCATCATCCGACCCGAGGGCCCACGCTTCTCGCCTCTATCTTAGGTATAACCGTTTCATCCACAAGCAACTAACCTTTTATTAAAGTTTAAAATTAGCACTCTGTTAAATATCTGACCATTCAATAAGGATATTTGCCTATATAGAAGTTACTGATATGTAGATGTGTACACCAGATAGATGGCCGTCCTCGTGAAGTATTCAACTAAATTAATCACAATATGATTATGTTTAAGACTATACTTTGACACCTTTTAATAACACAGATTGATATGAGACTTTGATATGGTTAACGAAATTACAGCCAATGATGTAATTTATTTGGAGAAAGATCTATATGCTTAAAATATGTAACGAAATTCTGAGTTGCACTACTGGGATTAGTACTTTGACCTCTCCATTAAAGACGTTTATCCAATAGAAGCAACCCTTTAATTTATAGTTCGGTCAAGAAATAAACAAACAGGAATTAATTTCAATAAATACCCTCCATTGTAGTATATTTTTGTAATTACTACTCGGCTTGAAATATAACAATTTAAACCCTCAATTCATCATAACTTGTCAAATATATCCCTCTTTTTTTCAATTTTACACCTATAATATTCTAGCGTCTGTCTTTATTACAGTTGCTTGCCCACTTTGGTTTTCAGATAGACCCTAACTTTTTAACCTGAGCCATGCAATGGAGCATTCCTGCGCTTGTCGAGAGGCACGGAGCATATAAGAAAAATAGTAAGAAAAACAAAAATGAAGATCTCGGTAGTAATGAACTAATGATTTCGAAGGTTGCCTATGCAAAAGCCCAACTGAAACAAAAAAGTGGGTCCCAACAGACCCCAAAACAGTTAAAATCCTAATCCACCTTTCCAAAAATCCTCTATAATTAGACAAACCCGATCAAATCCAACGGCGGTTAAGTCATCCCAAACCACTTTTCCTTCCCAACATCCGCCAATCCCTCTTCTCTCTCTCCAACCACCCGCAATGCCCCACCCCTTCTTCCGCGGCCTCCCGCCGCCTTCCCTCCTCGACTCCCTCATCTCCCTCTCCCGCGAAATCTCAGCCGTCCATTCCGCCCCCTTCCCCATCCACAACAAGATATTTACCGAAGCGCTTCGCGTGAACGCGCTTCTCGTCGCCTTTCTCGAAGCGGTTCGCGACGACGCCGTCAATTTCCCGACGGAATCTTTGTGGGACCTCTTCGATGCCTTCCGGCGTCTTCGGGGGATATTCTCCGAATCGGCCCGGCTCCGATCCCGGATTCGGATCCTCATGGGATCCGATAAGCTCCGGACGGAATTCCGCTCCGTTTTCCGCTCCGTCGCGGCGGCGTTGGCGTCCCTTCCGTTGGACGAGATGTTGGTAGAGGATGAGACCGTCGAGTACTGCGTTCTGGCGAGGAAACACGCCGGAGCATTCTGCGCGAGAGCTCGCGTCGAGGCTTCCGACGAGGCCACGGCGAAAGAGGTCGGCGGCGTTCTCGCACAGTTCCGGAACGGAACCGTTCCCGACGAGAACTCGATAATAGCGATTCTGGACTTCTTGAGGATCCACACCTGGTCGGATTGCGACCGGGAAGTTCGGTTATTGGAAGACGAAATCGACTCCTGCCTCTCCACCTCCGTTTACGAACGGAGCGATATCGTTCTTATGCAGGACTTGTTCGGGTTCATGATTTACTCCAGGTGCGTGTTGTTTGAGGTTGTTAGGGATGATGATTACAAGAAAGGAGAAATCCAGAAAGGAAATTTCAATTATATCGATCGGAAGCTTCTCCGGTGCCCGATTTCTCTGCAATTGATGAAGGATCCCGTTACGCTGTCCACTGGGCACACTTACGACAGTGAGTCGATTTCGCGGTGGTTTAAGTCCGGGAACTGGACTTGTCCGGTCACCGGAAATGTTCTCGACAAGCGCAGTTTCATCCCTAACCTTGCTGTGAAAAATATCGTTCAGAAAATTTTCAAGGGGAGTGATTGTCAGCCAGTGAAGGGGAAAGTCATTCTGACCGATAGCCAAGTATCCGGGAAGGCCTCGAGGTTGATCGTGAAATTCTTGCGGTCTGAGCTTACTGGTGGGGTGGAAGGGAGTCGGAGGAAGGCAACATACGAGTTCCAGGGTCTATCTGGTACGAGAATTTTCAGGAAAAGTCACTTGGTGGATTCCGATGTTATACCGTGGCTTCTCCATTTACTTGGATCGTGGGATCGGACAATCCAGGAGGATGCCATGGCGGCGATTTTGAATCTGACGATGCACCCTCGCGGTCGGAAGGTGGTGTTTGAGGTGGGCGGAGTTGTTCAGATTGTGTTCGTTCTCGATCGGGGTTTCAGCAACGAGTCCCGGAATAATGCAGCCGCAGCGTTGTTTATCCTTTCGGCCGTGGATGAGTACAGAGAGGCAATAACTGTGTTGCCGGAGGCCTTTCCTGCGATTGTTAGACTTCTAACATATGGTACTTCGGAAGGAAAAATTAGTGCATTGTCTGTGATATTTGGGCTTCTTCTGAATCCAGAGAATCATCAGAAAGCCATTGCAGCAGGTACATTGCCAAAGTTATTGGTGCTCTTGTCATCCAAGAGAGAAACTCTAACAAGGTATTCACTCGACGTTTTGGCCTCTTTAGCAAAGACGACAGAGGGATCCGATGCCATTATGCGGTCGTCTGCAATTGCTTCAATGGTGCACCTTTTGAAGTTTTCCCCTTGGTCTGGCGCCAAAGAGAACTGTGTCGTGGTTTTAACGGTGCTATTGAATAGTAAAGGTAAATTGCTGGTGGCTGAACTTCTTCGGTTCCAGACACTTATGGCTTCGCTGTATACTCTTCTTGGCGACGGGTCGACCCGCGTAGGGGCTTTGATAAACGCTATTACTTCCTTCGACGGGAGCCAGGATTTAAAATCGTAATTCTTTGAGTCTTTTCGACTAACTTATACTCATTCTTTTTAGGGGATGGTCTATTCGTGTTTTCATTGAATTTGTACGGGATAGTTTTCATTCGTTATTTTATTTGCTTACAGGGTTTGAGAAGGAATTAGTTGAATCGTGTATATTTGACTCTTCCTCAAATAGTTTGGGATAAAAAGTTTTGTTGTTGTTATTTGTATATATTTGCTTCTTGTTGCTTATAGTTCTCCCTTCAGATCAAAGGCAAACAACCGTTTTCTGAAACGTATTTATGTGGGGGCATTCGTTTTAATTTGCTTCCTTTTAAACTCCAACGCGAGGTTTAAAGAACCTTTATTATTGGAGATGGTACATGTAATCCAAAGGGCAGCTAACTTTTTTTTTACAAGATGATGTTGGCATAAACGGACTACCGGAGCTAACATATATTTGAGACACCCCAGTAATGAAATCTCGCCTAGTGGTTAGTACGTCCATTTGATGCCAAAAATAATATTTTAATTTTATGACCTTCTGAGTTTTGCCAAATATAAACTCCATTAAAGGAATTAGGAAATGTTATCGCACTGATATTCTCATACGAAGACCAGGAGCCCATTTCTTTATGCTGCATTGAATGACCAGTTTGAAATCTCTGCAACACTAACAAGTAACAACTAAGGTCTTAGCAATAGCGCTTTCTGAAAACAATTAGGCAATAACCACTTTCTTTAAATGCACTCTTCAGTCTCCACCCTCGTCGCGGATTGGTGTTGAACGGAGGTGCAACTTTTATTATGGTATAACATCGTTGTATCATATATGCCATACATTGCTTGATCTACCTGGTAGGCGAACCACATATTTACATAATATCATTATCCTATTTTTAAAATAATTCTTGAGACATGGGCTATGCTTCATATCACGTACTGGTACTAGTTAAGTATGTTTTAAATTTCAAATTTATACCAACATATCCTCATTCTTATTTTTTGATGGTTACGTACAATGTTTCGTAATTATTTTCCCCAAAACAAAAACATTTAAAACATTCATCTGTAAAGAAAAGAAATCCAAGTAAGTATGACATGAACTTCGCTTTAGTGCTTTACAAATATGATCAATCATATTTATTCCTGACGGACTTTTCTTAGTGGTGGTGACCTGAATAGCACTTAAACTAATTTCAAGTTGCAAACAGCCAGCAGCAGAGCAGTGAAGTGATACCACCTAACCCAACCCAACCCAAGCCCATCATTACAATTTTTTACAGGTCTTATTGGGTCCCACCATCCACACTCTTCAAATTCGAAATCACCCCCGCCCAACTGCGGGCCCTACAACGCGCCATGTCCGTTTTTTACTCCATTTGAAATCCATGGGCCCACTCCTTTCCCGCTAAACCGTCACCTGGGGCTCAACCGTCACCTGGAGTCGACTCCAACTGTATATCCCAGACCAACTTCTTTAGAACTTACTTACACATCCAATTTGCGCTTGACATGGACTCCCCAGCCGCCGTTAGCGACCGCTCGTCCACTGTTTCCGGTGATCTATTCTTTCTCCCCTTTGCGACATACCACATATATGATATCTCTTAAGTTATCTGATAACCGTGAGTTTATTTGGTAGTGAGTGTGTCGTCTAAGTCGAAGCTACGTTACCCATTGAGATCCGCGAAGAAGCTTGAGAAGCCCGAGATGATTGACACTCCGTCTTCTTTACCCACAAGGAGGTTTAGATTTATTGCTCCTTTCTTTTTACGAATTTTTACGTCGCAATGATCTGTTTTCTTACTTGGTCAATTGTCTGTGTTACCATTTCAGACATCCGATTTTTTGTGATCGTTAGAAACTTTATATGTGATTTATTATGTGTAACAGAAGTATGTCACGAAAATCAACCATCATGCCTCCTTTTGTCCGCTGAGGTTTTCCTTGTTGTGAACCCTCTTGTTTGATTCTATTTTATTTTGTTGTAGCTGTTGTTGTTGCTTGGGATAGTCTGTGGTTTTAACTTTTAACCACTGATGCTAATTGTAATAACCTAAACTAAACATCTTAATTAACTAAACCTAAACCTAATTAACCTAATTAAGCCTTGATTAGTATAGCATGAGGTGGTTTATTGGGATTGGAAGATTTGGAGGTGAGTTGAGGATAAGCTTGGTTTCTTCTATAAATAGAGGTGAGGTTAAGGAAAAACGTTTTCTTGGTCATTTTGTTTCTTCAGTGAGGGAGAGAGGTGAATTCGAAGAGGAAGAAGAAGAAGAGGAAGGAGAAGAAGAGAAGGAGAGGAAGTGAAGAAGAAGTATTGGGTTAGGCTTGCCAAAGCTTGGGAGGCGTCTACAAACTTCTTCAAGGTATGCCAAATCTCCATTATAACTCACTTGTGCTTTGTGAGTGTTGGGGATCGACGTTGGTGTCGAATTCCCCGTCGGAATTCAACCAATTCAGAGGTTGAAGACGACGATCGGTCGACCGGTGCCTGTGGGCAGTCGACCGATCCTATTATTATATTGTTGTTTAACCGCGAACGGTCGAACGATGTCGTTAGACGGTCGACCGTTATGCCAGATTTGTGCGGGAAAAAGGGGATTATGCTGTTATCGGTCGAACGGGACCACTCAGCCGGTCGACCGAATAACGATGAGAATGGGTCGGTTGGGGATTTTGACTTATTAAACGGTCGAACATCCTTTACCTTGTTCGACCGATCCATTCGATGCTAAGTCGGTTGGGAGCTTTGACCATCAAAACGGTCGACCGCTCTTTAACTTTCGGTCGACCGACTGAGCATTTAATTATGCGGTAGAGTGCTTGTGTTGTTTCGGTCGAACTGTATTTCAGTTCCGGTCGACCGAACGAGACTTGGGCAAAATATTGAAAGTCCTGTTATCGGTCGAACGACCCCTTGGTTCGACCGGTCGGATATATATATAATATAAAATTGTATAGCGTAGACCTTCCAAACGGTCGACCGCTAGATGACTTTTGTTCGACCGATTAGTCGGTAATTCGGTTGGCGTGGTTCGACCGGTAGATTTGTTTGTACAGTACTGTGTACTGTGTGGGGGACCGGTCGACCGGTGTGCTTGTAGCGGTCGACCGATCTACCGCAGGTTGGTGGATTTATCCACACGCGATCCGTCGATGTCAGGTCGACTACCGGCTCCGAGGCGACGGTTGATTACCGGCTTTGAGAGCTACGGATTTCACCTTCGACGAAGGCGTATTATTGTTGTACCTTTTTCCTCTCTTACCGAGCGGGGTGTGAGGGATGTGTACCGTAAACCTTGGGCAGTTTGCGAGGGTTTAGCGGTAGGCCGAGGATGTTCCGGCAGGGTGCGCGCTAGGCGACTCTTGGGGGAGCAGTGGCTGTCGTCTGACCCGAGTTGTGTATTCGGCGGGCTGACTCGCTCCTTGGGTGCGGCGTGTACCAGGGGTTCCTTCCTGCACTTTTTGGGGAGCAGTGGTGTCGACTGACCCTTGTGAGGCAGCGGTGGACTGACTTGACCCTAGTGACAGGAGTGGTTCAGTGCCGCGGAGGCGGTGAGGGCATTATTGTGGGCCCGAGGCGGATGATCATGTGCATAGCATTGCATTGTATTTAATTCCTTTTTATATTTTAGGAGGTTTGGTATACGGGGTTCCTGCAGGGAACTCAGGCATGTTTGTTGTTTGCATTTCAGGTAGCGAGCAGGGTTAGAGTTTGAGGTGGTGACCGAGGACGGTACCCCCGAGATCGGATCCTGTAGTTGTCTTCTTCTTTTGAGGTGATTACATGTTGTATAGCTTTTGTTGTAATCACAGTCAGTCGGTATAGTCTGTATAGTTGACTTCCACGTGGGTCTGTACCTTATATATTTTATATATATATATGTTGGTTTATTTTCCCGTGACGTGCCCAGTGTTGACCGTTGACGGTCTTTATTATTGTTTAAATTTTCCGCTGTTTTCGGGTACGTTACAATTTGGTATCAGAGCCTTGATCTCGGCGTACTTGTCCAAAGAAACCACCTTTGAGTTAGGAGTTAGGTCTAGAGGATCATGCATGCACAGATTATATTAATATTGTCTTGTTTCCTTTGGCAGATGCCTCCTAGACGGGAGAAGGCGGTTGCCCATACTCGCGGTGAGAGTGAGACTGCGAGGGATGAGGCTTGGGAGGATGAGCGTCGGACGTTGTTCGATACGGTCGGACGTCTGACGGAGATGCTACAGCAGCAGACAGCACAGACTGGGCAGACGGGGACTGGCGCTATGCATGACCGGTTTATGCGCCAGCATCCGCCTACCTTTCTGGGGCAGTACGACGCAGAGGCTGCGGAGGAGTGGATCTTCACGATGCAGAAGATCTTCAGTGCTATTGGTTGTCCTCCAGAGGCGAGAGTGGGCCTGGCTACTTATGTATTGGGCGGTGCTGCGTCCAACTGGTGGAGGTCCACATCTGCAGTGGTGTTTGCGGACCGAGATGATATAGCCTGGGAGGAGTTCGTTGGCGAGTTCAACGAGCAGTATTTTCCGCAGCATGTCCAGGATCAGAAGAGGGAGGAGTTTTTGAGTCTTCAGCAGGGAGACATGACCCTGGCAGGCTACATCGGGAAGTTCAACGCCCTTGAGCGTTACTGTCCCGAGATGTATATTACACAGGAGCAGAGGGCTGGGAAGTTCGTCCGAGGGCTCCGGAAGCAGTTGAGGACGAAGGTGCTGACACACATGCCGAGCACGTTGGCCGATGCAGTGAAGAGTGCCTCTGTTCTTGATCGTGACTACAGGGAGAACTACCAGGATGAGAGGAGACCATCAGGTAGGTTCTCTGGGAGGCCAGGAGGTCAGATTGGAGGGAATCCGGGCAAGAGGCCCCGATACGAGGGGGCAGGAGTTGCAGTACCACGACCAGAGCCTTGTGGTACTTGTGGGAGGTTTCACTCCGGGCCGTGCTTCACCTCCGGAGCATGTCATGGGTGTGGCCAGCTGGGTCACTTTATCAGGAGCTGTCCGAGCCGAGGAGCTGGGCCGAGCAGACCACCGGGTTTACCCGCACCAGGCAGAGGAGGAGGCGGAGGTAGACCACCTTTCCGACCACAGCAGGGGCAGCGCACTGGCAGAGTTTTCACCATCCAGGCAGAGGAGGCTCGGGATGGAGGCGCTGTCGTGGAAGGTACACTTCTTGTCGCAGATTCAGTAGCTAGGGTGTTATTTGATTGTGGCGCGACACACTCGTTCATCTCAGAGCGATTTGCGGGAGTGTTGGGCTGTACCCTTGCGATGTTGACTGCCACTTTGGAAGTCAGCACACCCCTGGGTCTGGTGGGCACTGTGGGGAGATTTGTCCCCGGCGCCACGGTTGTTTCGGGAGATCAGGAGTTTCCGGCAGACCTGGTCTTGCTACCGATGGAGGACTTTGATGTCATACTTGGGATGGATTGGCTGTCCCAATATGATGTTCGAGTCTTGTGCCGTGAGAAGAAGATTTTGATCCCGAGGAATGGTTTGCCTGATATTCTGATTAGAGGGATCAGAAGCAGAGGGGGTCGCATTATTGTATCTGCTGTGAGAGCTCAGAGACTGTTACAGCAGGGATGTGCAGCATTTCTGGCGACACTTGTGGTTGCGGAGGCAGAGTCCCAGAGACTAGAGGACATTGAGGTGGTGCAGGAGTTCGCGGATGTTTTTCCAGCGGAGATTCCAGGTTTACCACCACACCGAGAGTTGGAGTTCGGCATTGAGTTGGTAGCTGGCACTACACCACAGTCGAAGGCTCCATACCGGATGGCACCTGCTGAGTTGACAGAGTTGAAGAAGCAGTTGCAGGAGTTGATGGACTCTGGATTTATCAGACCGAGCGTCTCGCCTTGGGGTGCACCAGTTTTGTTTGTGAAGAAGAAGGACGGATCCTTGAGGATGTGCATAGACTACAGGATGCTGAACCAGGTGACGGTGAAGAATAAGTATCCCTTACCTAGGATCGAGGACCTCTTTGACCAGCTGCAGTCAGCGAAGGTTTTCTCGAAGATTGACCTGCGTTCAGGATATCACCAGTTGAGGATCCGAGATGAGGACATCCAGAAGACAGCCTTCAGGACGAGATATGGACACTATGAGTTCTTGGTGATGCCATTTGGATTGACGAATGCTCCGGCAGCGTTCATGGATCTGATGCACCGGACATTCAGGCAGTACATTGATATATTTGTGATTGTCTTCGTGGATGACATCTTGATCTATTCACCAGATGTGGAGCAGCACAGAGAGCATCTGAGGATTGTACTCAGCATCTTGAGGGCTCAGCAGTTATATGCTAAGTTCTCAAAGTGCGAGTTTTGGTTGGACAGAGTGGCATTCCTCGGACACATTGTATCGGCAGAGGGGATATCAGTAGATCCGGCGAAGGTAGAGGCGGTGACACAGTGGAGGACCCCTACGAGCGTGACGGAGATTAGGAGCTTTGTTGGACTGGCGGGTTATTACCGTCGCTTCATCAAAGACTTCTCGAGATTGGCAGCACCACTGACAGCTCTGACGCAGAAGGGAGTCACTTTTGTTTGGTCGCAGAAGTGCGAGGACAGCTTTCAGGAGCTGAAGAGACTGTTGACCACAGCACCAGTTTTATCATTGCCGAGTGGCACGGGTGGATTCGTGATTTATAGCGACGCTTCAGGTGTTGGCTTAGGATGTGTACTTATGCAGCACGGGAGGGTGATCGCATACGCATCCAGACAGCTGAAGGTCCATGAGAGGAATTACCCGACACATGATTTGGAGTTAGCAGCAGTGGTTCACGCACTGAAGACCTGGAGACACTATCTTTATGGCGAGCAGTTCGAGGTGTTTACAGATCATCAGAGTCTGAAGTACCTGTTCTCGCAGAAGGAGCTGAATATGAGGCAGCGCAGATGGCTTGAGTTCATTAAGGACTACGACTTCACTATCTCTTACCATCCGGGGAAGGCGAACACAGTTGCAGACGCTTTGAGCCGGAAGGTGGAGGTATCAGTAGCAGGCCTATGCATTCAGGAGTGGAGACTGCTAGAGTCCTTGGCAGAGTGGAGGCCATTTGCTGATAGCTCTGAGGGCGCAGTGATTGCCGGATTGAGAGTAGAGCCTCAGACAGTATCAGCAGTGATTCATGCTCAGACTACAGATGAGGAGTTGAGCAGTTTGTTACAGTTAGCTGCCAGAGATGGGTCAGATTTCAGAGTTGGAGTGGACGGAGGTCTGAGATTCAGAGATCGTATCTGGGTGCCGAAGACAGAGGACCTGAGACATGATATCATGGAGGAGGCACACAGATCGAGATATTCCATTCATCCAGGGAGCACCAAGATGTACAAAGACCTGCAGCGGAACTTCTGGTGGCGAGGTATGAAGAAGGACGTTGCAGACTTCGTGTCGAGGTGTTTGGTCTGTCAGCAGGTGAAGATCGAGCACCAGAGACCAGCAGGGCAGATGCAGAGGATTGAGTTGCCCGAGTGGAAGTGGGAGCACGTGACGATGGATTTTGTTACGGGGCTACCGAAGACACGGAGATTCCACGATGCGATTTGGGTTATAGTCGATCGACTGACCAAGTCGGCGCATTTCTTAGCTATTAAGACCACTCTTGCTCTGGAGGGTCTAGCTAAGTTATATATTGAGGAGATTGTCAGACTTCATGGCGTACCAGCCAGTATCATTTCAGACAGAGATCCCAGATTCACTTCGAGATTTTGGGAGAGTCTACACAGAGCACTGGGGACACGTCTGAAGTTTAGCACAGCTTTCCACCCACAGACAGATGGCCAGTCAGAGCGGACGATACAGACATTGGAGGACATGCTGAGAGCGTGTACACTTGACTGGGCCGGACATTGGGATGAGCATTTGCCGTTGATCGAGTTCGCCTACAACAACAGCTACCATTCGAGTATTGGGATGGCACCATATGAGGCATTATACGGGAGACCGTGTAGATCACCGGTATGCTGGAGTGATGTGGGCGAGAGACAGCTAGTTGGACCTGACATTATCCAGTTGTATTCAGAGAAGGTCGACGTGATTCGGAGACGACTAGCTACGGCGCAGAGCAGGCAGAAGAGTTATGCTGATACGCGGAGGCGTGAGCTGACTTTTGAGGTAGGAGATCATGTCTTCCTGAAGATCTCGCCTTCCAGAGGGGTGATGAGATTCGGGAAGAAGGGGAAGCTGAGTCCGAGATATGTTGGACCTTTTGAGATATTGGATCGGGTCGGTGAGGTGGCATATAGGATTGCACTACCACCACAGTTTGCAGGACTTCACAACGTCTTCCATGTTTCTATGTTGAGGAAGTACGTGGCCGATCCAGCTCATGTGATAGAGATATCAGTACCGGAGATCCAGCAGGATTTGTCATTAGATGAGAGACCAGTTGAGATTGTGGATCAGATGGTACATCAGCTCAGGAGGAGAGCGATTCCTATGGTGAAGGTCAGGTGGCAGCATCACACTGACAGAGAGGCTACCTGGGAGATCGAGGAGGATGTCAGGAAGCAGTATCCAGAGTTGTTTCGGTAAGTCAGTTGTTTCGAATTTCGCGGACGAAATTCTTTTAAGGAGGGTAGATTGTAATAACCTAAACTAAACATCTTAATTAACTAAACCTAAACCTAATTAACCTAATTAAGCCTTGATTAGTATAGCATGAGGTGGTTTATTGGGATTGGAAGATTTGGATGTGAGTTGAGGATAAGCTTGGTTTCTTCTATAAATAGAGGTGAGGTTAAGGAAAAACGTTTTCTTGGTCATTTTGTTTCTTCAGTGAGGGAGAGAGGTGAATTCGAAGAGGAAGAAGAAGAAGAGGAAGGAGAAGAAGAGAAGGAGAGGAAGTGAAGAAGAAGTATTGGGTTAGGCTTGCCAAAGCTTGGGAGGCGTCTACAAACTTCTTCAAGGTATGCCAAATCTCCATTATAACTCACTTGTGCTTTGTGAGTGTTGGGGATCGACGTTGGTGTCGAATTCCCCGTCGGAATTCAACCAATTCAGAGGTTGAAGACGACGATCGGTCGACCGGTGCCTGTGGGCAGTCGACCGATCCTATTATTATATTGTTGTTTAACCGCGAACGGTCGAACGATGTCGTTAGACGGTCGACCGTTATGCCAGATTTGTGCGGGAAAAAGGGGATTATGCTGTTATCGGTCGAACGGGACCACTCAGCCGGTCGACCGAATAACGATGAGAATGGGTCGGTTGGGGATTTTGACTTATTAAACGGTCGAACATCCTTTACCTTGTTCGACCGATCCATTCGATGCTAAGTCGGTTGGGAGCTTTGACCATCAAAACGGTCGACCGCTCTTTAACTTTCGGTCGACCGACTGAGCATTTAATTATGCGGTAGAGTGCTTGTGTTGTTTCGGTCGAACTGTATTTCAGTTCCGGTCGACCGAACGAGACTTGGGCAAAATATTGAAAGTCCTGTTATCGGTCGAACGGCCCCTTGGTTCGACCGGTCGGATATATATATAATATAAAATTGTATAGCGTAGACCTTCCAAACGGTCGACCGCTAGATGACTTTTGTTCGACCGATTAGTCGGTAATTCGGTTGGCGTGGTTCGACCGGTAGATTTGTTTGTACAGTACTGTGTACTGTGTGGGGGACCGGTCGACCGGTGTGCTTGTAGCGGTCGACCGATCTACCGCAGGTTGGTGGATTTATCCACACGCGATCCGTCGATGTCAGGTCGACTACCGGCTCCGAGGCGACGGTTGATTACCGGCTTTGAGAGCTACGGATTTCACCTTCGACGAAGGCGTATTATTGTTGTACCTTTTTCCTCTCTTACCGAGCGGGGTGTGAGGGATGTGTACCGTAAACCTTGGGCAGTTTGCGAGGGTTTAGCGGTAGGCCGAGGATGTTCCGGCAGGGTGCGCGCTAGGCGACTCTTGGGGGAGCAGTGGCTGTCGTCTGACCCGAGTTGTGTATTCGGCGGGCTGACTCGCTCCTTGGGTGCGGCGTGTACCAGGGGTTCCTTCCTGCACTTTTTGGGGAGCAGTGGTGTCGACTGACCCTTGTGAGGCAGCGGTGGACTGACTTGACCCTAGTGACAGGAGTGGTTCAGTGCCGCGGAGGCGGTGAGGGCATTATTGTGGGCCCGAGGCGGATGATCATGTGCATAGCATTGCATTGTATTTAATTCCTTTTTATATTTTAGGAGGTTTGGTATACGGGGTTCCTGCAGGGAACTCAGGCATGTTTGTTGTTTGCATTTCAGGTAGCGAGCAGGGTTAGAGTTTGAGGTGGTGACCGAGGACGGTACCCCCGAGATCGGATCCTGTAGTTGTCTTCTTCTTTTGAGGTGATTACATGTTGTATAGCTTTTGTTGTAATCACAGTCAGTCGGTATAGTCTGTATAGTTGACTTCCACGTGGGTCTGTACCTTATATATTTTATATATATATATGTTGGTTTATTTTCCCGTGACGTGCCCAGTGTTGACCGTTGACGGTCTTTATTATTGTTTAAATTTTCCGCTGTTTTCGGGTACGTTACAATTTGGTATCAGAGCCTTGATCTCGGCGTACTTGTCCAAAGAAACCACCTTTGAGTTAGGAGTTAGGTCTAGAGGATCATGCATGCACAGATTATATTAATATTGTCTTGTTTCCTTTGGCAGATGCCTCCTAGACGGGAGAAGGCGGTTGCCCATACTCGCGGTGAGAGTGAGACTGCGAGGGATGAGGCTTGGGAGGATGAGCGTCGGACGTTGTTCGATACGGTCGGACGTCTGACGGAGATGCTACAGCAGCAGACAGCACAGACTGGGCAGACGGGGACTGGCGCTATGCATGACCGGTTTATGCGCCAGCATCCGCCTACCTTTCTGGGGCAGTACGACGCAGAGGCTGCGGAGGAGTGGATCTTCACGATGCAGAAGATCTTCAGTGCTATTGGTTGTCCTCCAGAGGCGAGAGTGGGCCTGGCTACTTATGTATTGGGCGGTGCTGCGTCCAACTGGTGGAGGTCCACATCTGCAGTGGTGTTTGCGGACCGAGATGATATAGCCTGGGAGGAGTTCGTTGGCGAGTTCAACGAGCAGTATTTTCCGCAGCATGTCCAGGATCAGAAGAGGGAGGAGTTTTTGAGTCTTCAGCAGGGAGACATGACCCTGGCAGGCTACATCGGGAAGTTCAACGCCCTTGAGCGTTACTGTCCCGAGATGTATATTACACAGGAGCAGAGGGCTGGGAAGTTCGTCCGAGGGCTCCGGAAGCAGTTGAGGACGAAGGTGCTGACACACATGCCGAGCACGTTGGCCGATGCAGTGAAGAGTGCCTCTGTTCTTGATCGTGACTACAGGGAGAACTACCAGGATGAGAGGAGACCATCAGGTAGGTTCTCTGGGAGGCCAGGAGGTCAGATTGGAGGGAATCCGGGCAAGAGGCCCCGATACGAGGGGGCAGGAGTTGCAGTACCACGACCAGAGCCTTGTGGTACTTGTGGGAGGTTTCACTCCGGGCCGTGCTTCACCTCCGGAGCATGTCATGGGTGTGGCCAGCTGGGTCACTTTATCAGGAGCTGTCCGAGCCGAGGAGCTGGGCCGAGCAGACCACCGGGTTTACCCGCACCAGGCAGAGGAGGAGGCGGAGGTAGACCACCTTTCCGACCACAGCAGGGGCAGCGCACTGGCAGAGTTTTCACCATCCAGGCAGAGGAGGCTCGGGATGGAGGCGCTGTCGTGGAAGGTACACTTCTTGTCGCAGATTCAGTAGCTAGGGTGTTATTTGATTGTGGCGCGACACACTCGTTCATCTCAGAGCGATTTGCGGGAGTGTTGGGCTGTACCCTTGCGATGTTGACTGCCACTTTGGAAGTCAGCACACCCCTGGGTCTGGTGGGCACTGTGGGGAGATTTGTCCCCGGCGCCACGGTTGTTTCGGGAGATCAGGAGTTTCCGGCAGACCTGGTCTTGCTACCGATGGAGGACTTTGATGTCATACTTGGGATGGATTGGCTGTCCCAATATGATGTTCGAGTCTTGTGCCGTGAGAAGAAGATTTTGATCCCGAGGAATGGTTTGCCTGATATTCTGATTAGAGGGATCAGAAGCAGAGGGGGTCGCATTATTGTATCTGCTGTGAGAGCTCAGAGACTGTTACAGCAGGGATGTGCAGCATTTCTGGCGACACTTGTGGTTGCGGAGGCAGAGTCCCAGAGACTAGAGGACATTGAGGTGGTGCAGGAGTTCGCGGATGTTTTTCCAGCGGAGATTCCAGGTTTACCACCACACCGAGAGTTGGAGTTCGGCATTGAGTTGGTAGCTGGCACTACACCACAGTCGAAGGCTCCATACCGGATGGCACCTGCTGAGTTGACAGAGTTGAAGAAGCAGTTGCAGGAGTTGATGGACTCTGGATTTATCAGACCGAGCGTCTCGCCTTGGGGTGCACCAGTTTTGTTTGTGAAGAAGAAGGACGGATCCTTGAGGATGTGCATAGACTACAGGATGCTGAACCAGGTGACGGTGAAGAATAAGTATCCCTTACCTAGGATCGAGGACCTCTTTGACCAGCTGCAGTCAGCGAAGGTTTTCTCGAAGATTGACCTGCGTTCAGGATATCACCAGTTGAGGATCCGAGATGAGGACATCCAGAAGACAGCCTTCAGGACGAGATATGGACACTATGAGTTCTTGGTGATGCCATTTGGATTGACGAATGCTCCGGCAGCGTTCATGGATCTGATGCACCGGACATTCAGGCAGTACATTGATATATTTGTGATTGTCTTCGTGGATGACATCTTGATCTATTCACCAGATGTGGAGCAGCACAGAGAGCATCTGAGGATTGTACTCAGCATCTTGAGGGCTCAGCAGTTATATGCTAAGTTCTCAAAGTGCGAGTTTTGGTTGGACAGAGTGGCATTCCTCGGACACATTGTATCGGCAGAGGGGATATCAGTAGATCCGGCGAAGGTAGAGGCGGTGACACAGTGGAGGACCCCTACGAGCGTGACGGAGATTAGGAGCTTTGTTGGACTGGCGGGTTATTACCGTCGCTTCATCAAAGACTTCTCGAGATTGGCAGCACCACTGACAGCTCTGACGCAGAAGGGAGTCACTTTTGTTTGGTCGCAGAAGTGCGAGGACAGCTTTCAGGAGCTGAAGAGACTGTTGACCACAGCACCAGTTTTATCATTGCCGAGTGGCACGGGTGGATTCGTGATTTATAGCGACGCTTCAGGTGTTGGCTTAGGATGTGTACTTATGCAGCACGGGAGGGTGATCGCATACGCATCCAGACAGCTGAAGGTCCATGAGAGGAATTACCCGACACATGATTTGGAGTTAGCAGCAGTGGTTCACGCACTGAAGACCTGGAGACACTATCTTTATGGCGAGCAGTTCGAGGTGTTTACAGATCATCAGAGTCTGAAGTACCTGTTCTCGCAGAAGGAGCTGAATATGAGGCAGCGCAGATGGCTTGAGTTCATTAAGGACTACGACTTCACTATCTCTTACCATCCGGGGAAGGCGAACACAGTTGCAGACGCTTTGAGCCGGAAGGTGGAGGTATCAGTAGCAGGCCTATGCATTCAGGAGTGGAGACTGCTAGAGTCCTTGGCAGAGTGGAGGCCATTTGCTGATAGCTCTGAGGGCGCAGTGATTGCCGGATTGAGAGTAGAGCCTCAGACAGTATCAGCAGTGATTCATGCTCAGACTACAGATGAGGAGTTGAGCAGTTTGTTACAGTTAGCTGCCAGAGATGGGTCAGATTTCAGAGTTGGAGTGGACGGAGGTCTGAGATTCAGAGATCGTATCTGGGTGCCGAAGACAGAGGACCTGAGACATGATATCATGGAGGAGGCACACAGATCGAGATATTCCATTCATCCAGGGAGCACCAAGATGTACAAAGACCTGCAGCGGAACTTCTGGTGGCGAGGTATGAAGAAGGACGTTGCAGACTTCGTGTCGAGGTGTTTGGTCTGTCAGCAGGTGAAGATCGAGCACCAGAGACCAGCAGGGCAGATGCAGAGGATTGAGTTGCCCGAGTGGAAGTGGGAGCACGTGACGATGGATTTTGTTACGGGGCTACCGAAGACACGGAGATTCCACGATGCGATTTGGGTTATAGTCGATCGACTGACCAAGTCGGCGCATTTCTTAGCTATTAAGACCACTCTTGCTCTGGAGGGTCTAGCTAAGTTATATATTGAGGAGATTGTCAGACTTCATGGCGTACCAGCCAGTATCATTTCAGACAGAGATCCCAGATTCACTTCGAGATTTTGGGAGAGTCTACACAGAGCACTGGGGACACGTCTGAAGTTTAGCACAGCTTTCCACCCACAGACAGATGGCCAGTCAGAGCGGACGATACAGACATTGGAGGACATGCTGAGAGCGTGTACACTTGACTGGGCCGGACATTGGGATGAGCATTTGCCGTTGATCGAGTTCGCCTACAACAACAGCTACCATTCGAGTATTGGGATGGCACCATATGAGGCATTATACGGGAGACCGTGTAGATCACCGGTATGCTGGAGTGATGTGGGCGAGAGACAGCTAGTTGGACCTGACATTATCCAGTTGTATTCAGAGAAGGTCGACGTGATTCGGAGACGACTAGCTACGGCGCAGAGCAGGCAGAAGAGTTATGCTGATACGCGGAGGCGTGAGCTGACTTTTGAGGTAGGAGATCATGTCTTCCTGAAGATCTCGCCTTCCAGAGGGGTGATGAGATTCGGGAAGAAGGGGAAGCTGAGTCCGAGATATGTTGGACCTTTTGAGATATTGGATCGGGTCGGTGAGGTGGCATATAGGATTGCACTACCACCACAGTTTGCAGGACTTCACAACGTCTTCCATGTTTCTATGTTGAGGAAGTACGTGGCCGATCCAGCTCATGTGATAGAGATATCAGTACCGGAGATCCAGCAGGATTTGTCATTAGATGAGAGACCAGTTGAGATTGTGGATCAGATGGTACATCAGCTCAGGAGGAGAGCGATTCCTATGGTGAAGGTCAGGTGGCAGCATCACACTGACAGAGAGGCTACCTGGGAGATCGAGGAGGATGTCAGGAAGCAGTATCCAGAGTTGTTTCGGTAAGTCAGTTGTTTCGAATTTCGCGGACGAAATTCTTTTAAGGAGGGTAGATTGTAATAACCTAAACTAAACATCTTAATTAACTAAACCTAAACCTAATTAACCTAATTAAGCCTTGATTAGTATAGCATGAGGTGGTTTATTGGGATTGGAAGATTTGGAGGTGAGTTGAGGATAAGCTTGGTTTCTTCTATAAATAGAGGTGAGGTTAAGGAAAAACGTTTTCTTGGTCATTTTGTTTCTTCAGTGAGGGAGAGAGGTGAATTCGAAGAGGAAGAAGAAGAAGAGGAAGGAGAAGAAGAGAAGGAGAGGAAGTGAAGAAGAAGTATTGGGTTAGGCTTGCCAAAGCTTGGGAGGCGTCTACAAACTTCTTCAAGGTATGCCAAATCTCCATTATAACTCACTTGTGCTTTGTGAGTGTTGGGGATCGACGTTGGTGTCGAATTCCCCGTCGGAATTCAACCAATTCAGAGGTTGAAGACGACGATCGGTCGACCGGTGCCTGTGGGCAGTCGACCGATCCTATTATTATATTGTTGTTTAACCGCGAACGGTCGAACGATGTCGTTAGACGGTCGACCGTTATGCCAGATTTGTGCGGGAAAAAGGGGATTATGCTGTTATCGGTCGAACGGGACCACTCAGCCGGTCGACCGAATAACGATGAGAATGGGTCGGTTGGGGATTTTGACTTATTAAACGGTCGAACATCCTTTACCTTGTTCGACCGATCCATTCGATGCTAAGTCGGTTGGGAGCTTTGACCATCAAAACGGTCGACCGCTCTTTAACTTTCGGTCGACCGACTGAGCATTTAATTATGCGGTAGAGTGCTTGTGTTGTTTCGGTCGAACTGTATTTCAGTTCCGGTCGACCGAACGAGACTTGGGCAAAATATTGAAAGTCCTGTTATCGGTCGAACGGCCCCTTGGTTCGACCGGTCGGATATATATATAATATAAAATTGTATAGCGTAGACCTTCCAAACGGTCGACCGCTAGATGACTTTTGTTCGACCGATTAGTCGGTAATTCGGTTGGCGTGGTTCGACCGGTAGATTTGTTTGTACAGTACTGTGTACTGTGTGGGGGACCGGTCGACCGGTGTGCTTGTAGCGGTCGACCGATCTACCGCAGGTTGGTGGATTTATCCACACGCGATCCGTCGATGTCAGGTCGACTACCGGCTCCGAGGCGACGGTTGATTACCGGCTTTGAGAGCTACGGATTTCACCTTCGACGAAGGCGTATTATTGTTGTACCTTTTTCCTCTCTTACCGAGCGGGGTGTGAGGGATGTGTACCGTAAACCTTGGGCAGTTTGCGAGGGTTTAGCGGTAGGCCGAGGATGTTCCGGCAGGGTGCGCGCTAGGCGACTCTTGGGGGAGCAGTGGCTGTCGTCTGACCCGAGTTGTGTATTCGGCGGGCTGACTCGCTCCTTGGGTGCGGCGTGTACCAGGGGTTCCTTCCTGCACTTTTTGGGGAGCAGTGGTGTCGACTGACCCTTGTGAGGCAGCGGTGGACTGACTTGACCCTAGTGACAGGAGTGGTTCAGTGCCGCGGAGGCGGTGAGGGCATTATTGTGGGCCCGAGGCGGATGATCATGTGCATAGCATTGCATTGTATTTAATTCCTTTTTATATTTTAGGAGGTTTGGTATACGGGGTTCCTGCAGGGAACTCAGGCATGTTTGTTGTTTGCATTTCAGGTAGCGAGCAGGGTTAGAGTTTGAGGTGGTGACCGAGGACGGTACCCCCGAGATCGGATCCTGTAGTTGTCTTCTTCTTTTGAGGTGATTACATGTTGTATAGCTTTTGTTGTAATCACAGTCAGTCGGTATAGTCTGTATAGTTGACTTCCACGTGGGTCTGTACCTTATATATTTTATATATATATATGTTGGTTTATTTTCCCGTGACGTGCCCAGTGTTGACCGTTGACGGTCTTTATTATTGTTTAAATTTTCCGCTGTTTTCGGGTACGTTACACTAATGCATATGAACTTGATCATTTTATGGTTGATTTGGGCAAAAAGGTGAGTAATCAAACAAAGTTGGTTTAAACATGGGACCGTGCTGTATATGCAAATAGCCCATATGTTTCAAACACATGAACTAAACCCAGACATAGTTCCCAAAAAAAGTATAAAAATCTGATTTAAGACACTAATGAGACGAGAAATTTTGCTTACACCATAATTTATAGTTCTATAGAAGTTTAATATCTGTCTTTGGAACAATGAGTTCGTCCAATAAGCGTGATTTCACATAATTATGTGTAGGATTCGCCAATCAACAGTAAGCCAGAGTTTGAGTGCTTTCGACTTCTCTGGCAAAGAGAAATCTTCAGGACCTCGAAGCAGACTCTCTATTCCTAGCAAACACAGAATGTCACAGAACCTGCCGTCGACGGGAAGTGTTACTCCGACATCACAAAACAGACTTGTGAACTCAAATACGAGGAAGAAATATGAAGCATCAACTGATGTATCAAAATCAACCACAAAACGCAGGTTCTGTGCATTGTCATCAGTTTCCTACTGGTTGTCCCAGGTGAAGTTGTCGGAGGCAGCCGGAAGGCATTCGATTTCACTTGGGTTCTTTAAGCTTGCTATGGAATCTGGTTGTGAGGTACGTCCTTATGTGTAATTTATTTTTGTACACATTATATACTTATATGCGTCCCTTGAGAAAGAATGGGACTAGTGAATACATTAGGAAGCTTCTTATTTATCCATGATCTTAAGTTTTAGTGGACGTTGTTTTCTAAGAATGTGGTATTGTTATTCATTTTGCTGGTATTTCTTTGTGTTCTAACGATGGCTTAGTTTAAAGGGGTTAAGTGTTTTTAGCAAGTTCTAGATTATCTAACGAGTTGATATAATTTCCTCTTAATATGCAGTCGTTGCAGCGCCTAAGAGATGAACTCAAATCATACACTCTTAGGTACAATCTTGTTTCAGAACTTGGGGAATCCGCAAAAGAGCTGCTTCAAACCTATAACATCTTGGAAGACTTAGAGGCTCTTCAAGTTTCAGTCTCACATAATCAGCCACCAAAAGATGGAATTAAGGACCTCAAGGCAGACAAACGCATGTCCCTTTCAGCTGCAAAAACTGTTAGCCTGAAACCGAAGTCCTTGAATTCTGAAACCCCAAAACTTGGTCGAGAAAACAAAAGAGAGATGTCAGGTAAGATCCCTCCTTCTGGAAAGAAAGCATCACAGAAGGTGATTTCAGGTTCTGCTATGGATGGCAACCCGAACGACACAAAGAAAAATGCCAACAAAACAAAAAAATTGGAATTCAACAGAACTGCAGAGAGGGTCACAAGATCAACCAAGAAGGATACCTCCGCTAAAGGTAACATGCCAAACACACTATTATTTTAGATTGGAGTTATCCTTTCTGTGTCCTAATATTGGATGCAACTTAGAATAGAGACTGAAACATCAAGTTTGATATTGTAACTACTATTCTGCCCAGATGAGCCACAAGCTCCTATTATAGAGATTATGGAAGTGGAGGAAGATAAAGAAAACCAGGTATGTCTTTGAGGTTATCTTTGGGTGATTCTATGTACCAACCTTATGCAATTTCCGCCGCTTGTAATCGGTCTTGTATAATTTAGCTTGTTGTAAAGTTATTGGAGATTTTTGTTTTAACAGGAACTTAAGTCTGAGGAAGTTGTGCCAGACGGAGTAATCCCAGCACGTTGATGCAAAACATTTAAGAAGACAATGTGGTCTGATTTGTGTGTGGTATGCAGTACTATATGTATTTTGGTGTGAAAATGTGATTGTGGTATTCATGTGTGCAGTGTTCCATGTTTGTGCTTGATTATTTAGAGTCTATGTCAATTTGCTGTGTTTATGTCTTTTTATATGTATAAACACAACAATTTGTTCAACTTCTATTACGAAGGCAGTGTATGATAGATTACTTCTAGTTTTTTGAATGCCACTTTTGGCACTACTTATCATTAAGGTGTCAATCAGAAGAAAAAAATGCGTTAGGTCATTTACCTCGCTTTGTTTTGAAGCTTGGATTTGGACCATAACATACGATGGGAACTCCCTGTATCACTTGACTATTCTGAGATTTTAGATTTGACTAACTAGCCTTGAATACTTTAGCAGCTACACTTTCTTCATAAAAAACACTTTCAGAGATTAGAATCGATAATTAATAACCACTTAACGGCACAATCAAATCCGAATTGCTAGGCAATGACATTGTAAAATAAAAATATCTGAGGTTGTCAAAGTAAGGTTGTTAAATCAAAGTAAGGAAATAACACAAATGTTGATCCCAACTCCGCATTAGAAAATTATATACATCAACATAAACAGAATCCTCAGAGATCTGGCAAGTTAATTGCTGCACGGATATGACCCACGCTTTTGAGCTTAAAAGAAATGTCATTGGGAGAAAAATTACTAACGAAAAGAAATTAACTAATGAAAGAAATACTTGATATTAGGCAATGGTGTGCCTGAAAGAAAAGGTTAGAAACCTGTTTAAAAGTCCATATTAGTTTTCATTTAAATTTTACTAAAACTTAAAAGTGTCACTAAAGAAATGGGAAAAACATCTCTATTTTGAAAGCTATGCTTGCACCGGCGCTACTTGACTCTGTAGAGAGAAAAATTGGACCAAGTCGATCACCAAAGCACCACTTGCCCACTTAAGGCATTCATGAAGAGCCACTTGCATTTGCCTTCTGGAGAACTTCCATTGCTTCAGCCACTTTCTCTTTTAAAGCTTCCTGAGATTCTATAAGATGGAGAACCTCTGTCTTGTCCATTTCTAGCAGCATTCCAGTTACTTTTGCAGCGTTCGCTGTCTCGATTTGTTCAACCAATGGGTATAGTTGATTACCTAATATCTGAAAGTGCACATTACCAAGAAAAAAACTTAAATTTCTGAAAGAAAAAAAAACCCAGTTGCACTACAAAATCCACTGAAGTGGAAACAAAGGTTATCATGATGGATGATCACACCATTCGTTGCTGCTCGGGTGTTGAAGAAGCCAAAGTAGATGCAAGTGACTCAGAAGGTACACTGTGAGGTCGCGCAGCATCCACGGGAACACTTGATATTCCAGCGGCATAATGGGGACGAGGCGGCATTCGTCCTCCAAATCGAGCACTTGGTGGAAGTTGATATCCCTGAGTAGTGTTGGGATTTAAATACTGGAAAAGATGAAGAAAAAAAGTATGAAAACATATCTAGATATAATTTACAAATCAAATCAATTTTTATATCTGTCTTGGCGATGCTTGGAGAAGGAATGGTAATTTAATGAAAAAATTATGAACGTTCAGTAAATAACATCAAACAAAATGTAGTATTTTCAGAACCATTGATTCATTTTGCTTATAGAAAGAATTGGTAGTTAATTGTCTGAAGTATGTAGTTGAAAGGTAGATTAGATATTTGTACCCGCGGTTGCATATACTGCAGGTTTCCATTTCTCCCATTTCCAAACATTTGTCTGAAATGACCTGCTATTGGAGTATTGTATGGCATGACAAAATTAGGAACTCCAGGTCGAATTTGAGGCATCACTTGCTGAAATCCATAGCCAGTGGATTGATGAGGCGTCAAGTTAGAAGCTTGATTATGGTACGTCTGTACGGGGGCAAAAGTTGGAGGAATGGAGTACCCTCCAAATCCTGAAGGCATTACAGAAGCTATAACATTTGGTGCTCTCAACTTACCAAATTGGGCCTGTAAATAAAGCAAATATCAGAGGGAGAAAAAATAGCAATGAAAGGATATAAGCTAATGACGTCAGGCAGTGATGAGCCTGCCTGCAGTAGAAAACTAGAAATCATATGTTTAACTCGGCATTAGTTTTTCTTTTTCATTAAGATTTACTATGACACATCTAAAACTATCACTAATATGACTTCATGCATCACATATATGTCAGTTACTCTTTTCTTCACTTCAATGCAATGCCACACTTCTAAGGTGATTTGCCACCCACGGTGCACATTGCATTTGATTTTATTTTCCCGATATCTTTTCATATCATTTGGCACATCGACACTTGCCTGCAGCTTGGCCTTTCTCTCTTCTTTTCGTTGGGCGACTGCAACATATAATGGTTTCTTACCAACCATTTTTCCATTTATTTCATCTTTCTGTAGATAAGACATAAGTTTATCAAGAAACATGTAAGCTCACTTGTGCAAAAAAATAAAAATAAAAATATCAACTAACAGCGCGGCTTGCTTCTTCCGGAAGTGAAAAGGCAACAAAGCCAAATCCCTTGCTCTGACCTTGTTCATCGAGCATAACCTGGAAAAAAACACAGTACAAACAAACGATGTCTTGTGAAAATAATAACTCTCTACTGATCAAATTAAGACAAAAACCACAGTTGGGAATAGAATAGTACCTTACAGGAGGTAATTGTTCCGAATTCAGAAAATAACTCCTTCAGTTTTTCGTCGTTGATGCTACCATCAAGATTCTTTACATATAAATTGGATCTTTGCAGCTTTTCAGACCTTAATTTTTTTTCTTTTTCAAACTTTAACCTCAATTCATACTTACTTTGGGCTCTTTCAACACACAAAACTCTATCATCATAAGTTTTCCCATTCATATTTTCAACCGCACTAGCAGCGTCATCCGACTTTTCAAAAGATACATAACCAAAGCATTTCGACTTTCCTTCATTGTCTTTTATAACAACAGCGTTTTCAATAAAGCCATAAATACCAAAAATATTTCTTAAATCTTCATCGGTGATTGTTTCGGATAATTTTTTTACATAAATTGTAGTGAAGTTTTGCGATTTAACAACTTGATGTCTCTCTTCACGACGAACGAAATGACAAACAGACACCATCTTTTCGTTCATTAACATTCCATCAATTTGTTTTATAGCTTCCTCAGCAGATTCATTTCTTTCAAATTGTACAAATCCATATCCTTTTGAATGACCATCTTCATGAGTAGCTACCTTGCAAGAAATAATAGGTCCAAGTGGCGAAAATGTATCAAACAAACCCTTATTGTCGATACTTGTATCCAAATTTTTTACAATAATATTAGCATATCCGCTTTTTCTTAATGTGGGATCTCGATTTGAAAACATGATTCTCATCGGTTTTCCTTTAATCGATGTAAAATTCAAGTTCTCCAAAGCTTTTGTAGCTGTATTTCACAGAACAAATAATTAATGAAATGTCAAAAGTTTTGCAACAAAGGCCATATAAATTATATAAGTTAATTGAAGACAATACCATTAAAATGGTTCTAAAAAACCCTTAAAAAGGTGCAACGAAAAGTAAAACAAAATTCAAGCTTATTTTATTACATGTATATTTTCGCTTAGAAGTAAACCAACATCTGCACTTATATTACAAGTTTTAATGAGTTTTAGGAGTTCATAACACTGAGATGTGACCCGAACTTGATCAATTCAAGTTTACGAATTTACCAACTGGACAAACCCTAATTGAATCAAGACTACAAATCAAACCCCAGTTTTTACATGTTGCGATTTAAGTTTAAAACAATAAAAATATTTTCAAAAAGTAATAATCATAATCATAGCTGAATTTTTTATATATTCCAAAATCCATAGCCACCTAGACATTATACGATAATAATGGTTGACCAGTTGATTTTTTTTAATACAATTTGCTTATATTTTTATTATAGTTTCTTATGACATATTTCTTTTTATTTTGATAGATTATTTCTTCAACGGACAGGATCATCGCTAGTTATAATTAATAATTCAGCAACAGATACCAAAACAGGATCAACGACATCTAAAGGTCGACCAATATTGTTCTAAAGATGGAACACACAAACAAAAATAAACAGACGAAGTTTACTAAATCCTCTAGCTATTGGCAACAAAAATAATCATTAACATATAGATATTTAAAGAGCGCATGGCCAAAAAATTGTACTGAACAAACAAACAAAAAATAAAACACCCATCATATAACATCGACATCAGTTCGAGTACGTTGTATCCGTACCTTCAGGTCGAGTGCTGTAGTTCACATACGCGTAGCGGAGAGAAACCCCGGTTTGCACATCCCTGCAAACCCTAACCGACGTGACGTTCCCAACCTGACCGAACAAGGCCACGAGATCTCCCTCCGTAACGGAAGGGTCGAGATCGCCGACGTAGAGAGCCGCGGCGGGGAAGATAGGGATGAGCGGGGGCACTGGGGTCATGGGCTGGAGATTGTTTGGGATGAGAGGCAGAGTGACCGGGGCGAAAGGAGGAGGAGGAGGAGGACGGTTCGCCATTCCTACTCCGGCCGGCTCGGTTCTTTTCCCACGAGATTTGTACGGAAGGAAGTTGGAATTTGAAGAGAGAGAGAGAGAGAGAGAAGGATGGTTTTGGAGTTTTAAACTTTAAACAGGATGGGGAGATTTTTACGGACACTGCTTTGATTCGTTCTATGCAAAGTACGTTTTCATATCTATTCGTACGTGTTGACTGGATAAGGGAATAATGAAGTTTTACTAGTTAGGTTAGTGATACTGTGATAGGAACAACTTAATTATATTGTCAAGAAAATTACATGTTGATGTGGTATACAAATCACAATTGAAATTTTAGTTGTTCTACACACTTCAACAGTTCAACCACGATTTTTTCTCGTCGTAAATGATCAGACTCACGTAGCCATCTTTTTTTTCTCTTCACTTTTTATGTAACAAGTGTATCCACACTTTTTGGGTATGCGAAAAACCAAGAACGAAACTTTACAAAGAAATACAAATTATGCATCAGGTACAAATAAATATTCAATACGAATAAAAGGTTAAGAAATTTATACAAAACTAATAAACACAGTTCAAAAATGTCAAAGTAAAAAAAAAACTGGAAGTCAAAAGTACAAAACTCCCATCTATTTTCCGGATCTCAAACGGTTCGTGTCGATCCAAACCCGAATCACAGTTAACTCAAGGCGGGAAACATCGAATGCCCCTAGTATTTGCGCGGGAGACAATACCCAAACTACCCCTCAACTCCCACCAATCCATAAAAACCCCAAAATCAAATCTCAATCCATCCCTCACCCAACATGGAAGAAGTAGAAGTAGAAGTAGAAGTAGAAGAAAACCAGCAAAACAACAACCAAGACGAGGGCAATCCAGTAAATTCCCACCCATCGTTCCCCTCAGGCCGGGTGAAGAAGATAATGAAGCTCGACAGGGACATCAACAAGGTCAGCTCCGACGCTGTCCTTCTAATCTCCCTTTCCGCCGACCTCTTCCTTGGATTCCTCGCCGAAAGGGCGAAGCGAGCGGCGACGGAGAGGAAGAAGAGGATCATCAAGCTGGAGCACATCCGGTCTGCCGCTCGCGGTCACGCCCCGACCAGGGACTTCCTCCTCGATTGCCTCCCCCTGCCGGAGGGGGTGAAGAGTAGTAGGGTGGAGAAGGGGAAGGAGAAGGAGAAGGTCAAGGTTTCACAGGAGAAGCCGCTCCCGAAAGGAGCGCAACGGATCGATGGGTTCTTCCGGAAGGAGGCGGAAGGTGTTGAGCCCAATGTCTGATCTAATCTTTTGCTAACTTTCTCTCTCTTTTTATTGATTTTGGTTGGGTTTTGTTGTTGAAATAAGAAACAGCGGAAAAAGATTTAATATTTCAGTATTGGAACATTTTAGAAGTTCATTTGTCAACGTCATTTTAAGATCGTTTAGGCATTAGAAAGGTGTTCTTTATTGTTAACTCAAGTTCAATGTGTTTGTTTGGATAACGTCTTGATTATCTAGAACTGGAAAATAAAAAAAATGTTACCCAAATAGGTGTAAGTGTGATTTGGATGCTATTAGCAAGTTACAGTTATATGACAAACTAGAATGCAGGTTCGTATTTGTGGTTCATTCCGAGTTAGAAATCTTATTTTATTTGCTCGACCCTGTTTTGATGCGAGAAGATTTAAGAAACCTTAACTAGCTTGTTTTTAGTTTTTACGATCATTTCATAGATACATTTCCTAGGTAAGCTGGGCCGTCGGCCTTTGACGGCCCAGAGTTTGTAGGATGTTAAAACAAAAGTGGAAATAAGTCTAATAAGTCGATCTAAACTTTCACTTCATACAGACATTCGAAGTTATAGATGGCAGCTGTTTGAGTAGGGCCCATTCACGCACTGCGAAATTCTCTTTGTCTTTTGATTTGTCGCTCCATTAGTCCTTATTTGGAAACCACTCTCCACCACACGCTTTGAAAGCCGAGTCCACGGCATGATCTTTGTATTTGTCTGCATATTTTCCACTCAGCAAATTTGTTGCCATTTATCACCTTATATTATATGAGCCCATTGTTGTCCACTCAGACAGGCAGGCATATCTTTCTGACAATCAATCATTCAAAACCCCATGCGGGAGATTAGTCGTTTTCATTTCCTATCTCACTGAACATTCTTGAACGACCTTTCATTTCTCCACCTGAGCTGTAGATACAAAAGTATGATTGTATTTAAAAGTAGGATACAAATAAAATAATTGTAAAAAAATGATGAATATATATTTAAATAATTAGTTTTTTAAAGTTTAAGAGAGTAAAATGTTACAAAATAAAAATTCAATGACGGTAACTCTTGAAAGTTCAGAAATACAAAGTATTTCATAACAACTAATACCCATAAATACCTGTAAATAATCATAACTAATACATATTTGCTTGCGTATCCATTCCACAACCTCAAAATCTAATGGGGGTAACTCTTGAAAGTTCAGAAATACCCATTAAATAAGGGAACTACTAAACGTCGTCTCATAACTACTTAAATCGTCCATTTAAATTACCAAATTGCCCTTAATAATATATTTAATACACATATCGTCTCGTGTCTTTAAACAAGGTTTTTGACTCAGTTTTACTAACATTCCTAGTACCAACACCACGAAAATGTCTGGCGAAATACCTAGATCAGGCGAAGTAACGGAGACGGATTTTTTTTTCCGACTCGGGCGTCTGGCTAAGACGCCTGTACCATCGTGGAGGCGTCTGGCTAAGACGCCTCCACCATGCTTGAGGCGTCTTATCCAGACGCCTCCAGGATGGTACAGATGTCTTAGTCAGACGCCTCTACCATGGTGTAAGTGTCTCGCTAAGACGCCTCAACCATGGTGGAGGCGTCTTAGCCAGACGCCGCCACGATGGTACAGACGTCTTAGCCAGACGTCCCGTTTTTTTTAATTTTTTTGTCAAATTAAAATTATACGGTGTGTTATCTCAAATTATTTGACGTTTCTTTGCAAGTTTTCGGTGGTAACCGGTCGGATTACAATGAGTTTTTTTGCAAGTGATGAAGATTCAAAAAAATTCCAGATCCAACATTTTTTAAGTTTCAAATCCCCCGGTGGTAAAACATCCTGACATACAAATACCAACTCGACAGGTCGTTCAGGGGTCTCGCTCACCACCACCGGGGGATTTGGAACTTCGAAAATGTTTTACCACCGGTGAGCGAGCGGCATTCCACCTCGCCGGTGAGGTGGCGGGGGTGGCAAGGGGGCAGCGCCCCCTGAATTTTTTTTGAATTTTCGGTGTACCGAAGAGGTATCGGTCATCCGAATATAGTAATTATTAACTTATTAATTAATTTAACAATTATCTAAATTTATAATCAATTATCTTTTTAAAAAAATAATAAAAAATTACGGACGTCCGACGGAGCCGCCCCACGTAGGAGGGGGCGTCTGGCTAAGACGCCTCCCCATGGGGGAGGCGTCTTACACAGACGCATGTCCCATGGGCGGAGCGTCTGGGTAAAACGCCTCCCCGATGGGTAAGGCGTCTGGGTAAAACGCCCCCCCCCCCCCCCCCATGGGGAAGGCGTCTTAGCCAGACGCCCCCTCCTACGTGGAGGCGGCTCCATCGGACGCCCGTAATTTTTTATTATTTTTTATTATTTTTTTATTAAAAAGATGTTAGATATTTTACCAGATTCGAGTACACTGGGGCGTCCCTTGGTTCATTACTGACCTCCAAAATATTATTTTTTATGATTATAAGAGGAATATGAAGAGAGATGTGTGATAGGAGGGTACAATGTCGCGTTATAGCAGTAGAAATGAGAGAAAGTCAAAATGGTAATTTCAAGTGACGATTTAAGTAATTTTAGGAAGATGTTTAGCAATTCAGTTAAATAATCATAACAACTAATACCTTTTTGCTTGCGTATCCATTCCACAACCTCAACCTCAAGATCTAATGGGTTGTTGTCTCAATACCCTCTGCATGCAAGAAATTTTGGTCAAATCACCATGCGTTTATCACCTCGTTAACCCACACAAATCCACCCCCTCCTAGAACCCGGGGAAACAACATATATATGCCTTCACAAATCCTAAAGCCGAAAGCAACTCTATAATACCGTTTATCCTATTATAACAAAAAATAGCAGACAAGAATTAGGAATGAAGTGCAACAACCGAATTTTATCACATAATAGTTGTTCCATTAATAACAACTGAATTAGATATAACACAAACATAAACTGAGTAGTCATTCAAATCAAATAAAAAACAATGAACCAAATCCTTGAAGAGAACTGCAAATTTTTCTCCAATGTCATATCTACAAGTAAAAAAACAATAGTAAAAGAAGATAATGGATCGTCAAATTCACATCCCAACAAAGGTTAATCTCTATCATCTTTCTTAAAAGAAAATGTAGTCAGTAGAAGGGAAGACCGTGCATCAAAAGAAAAACTCCATAGATCTTTGTTTAATTCACAAGAAGCGTAATGCTTTAATGTGTGCTATTGTGGATGGTATTGAGTCCTTCAGCGAATCGCCTGATGAATCCCTACATTTAATTCAGACATGCAAATTAGTGATTTTTCTATGTTAAATCAGAGATTCAAAAGTTGACTAATCTTATAGAAACACTTGGGATTAGCACGTTAATAGTATAGATACAGAATAGTTAGTTGCTTCAGATGACCGAGCTCTGGCGGAATGCTACCTCCCAAATAGCCAACCATGTTATTCAAAAGCATAACACAATCCCATAATAAAGATGACCAAAAAACAATAGTATGTCAAATGTCATCTATGTTAAGTAGCATTGGCATAGGAAATAGGTAGATTAACTTGATAAAAAAAGGTGGTGTGGTGGTTATTTAAACTTTTCCATGACTTTAACTTCCACTACTAAAGTTAAATAAAACTAATCCTCAAACAGTATATTCTTCAATTCAAATTTCAGCTGGCTTACAATGCCCTGAGCTCGCCGCATTTCCCAATCTAAGCGGGAATAGACCCATCACCATGTAAGTTTTAAAATGGAAAAGAAACGAAATTTAACCCATCTTTTCTTACCCCCCCCCCCCCCCCCCCCCCCCACACACACACACACACACACACACACACACACACAAAAGCCGGACACTATGGCAAGTGATGCCAGTCCAGTTGCAGGGGTTCTCATCTTCGGCCCTCCAACTCTCCAAACCCACATTCTAATCAAACCCATCTTTGATCTCAAGCAAAACAATCTCTAAAAACCAAAAAATAAAAATAAAATGCCACTTTCAGCAAATAAAACAAAAGTTGCGACGTGGGATCCAGCGCCGGCGGAGGAGAGGAGGGCGACGAGGTGGTGACGTGGATGGGTGGTGTTGCGGAGGAGAAGATGCGGTGGCGTTCGGGCTCGGCGTTTGGTGGCGGCGGGCTCGGCTTCAGGTTGTTTGATTTGGGGGTGAGGGGATAAGCTGCATGTGTTTGTTTTTGATTCGTGGGTGAGGGAATTAAGAAACATAAATATAAAAAATCGGACTTCTCGAGTCAGTTTTCGAAAACGGATGTGTTTAATCTTACTTACCACGCCAGTTTCCGTAAGGTTGATTACTACGTCGATTATTTGAAAACCGACGTTTGTTACACGTCGGTTTTTAAAAAACCGGGAACCTAAATAACACATTTGCAGCAGCGTGGCTTACATTTAATACATAGTAATCAATGCATTGCAAGACCACCTCTGAAGCCAGACGCGTGTAGATATATTTCCATCACGATGATGTGCTCCCCTTTGAAGCTCGTATGGTTTGGTGTATAGTCACTGTTCATTTCTTTCCTCCGCCGTTTATAGACGCAAAAAATATATAGAAGGCAAACAACATCTCCAATCACATATATCTATAGTTATTGCTTTTGCGGATACCATTTGAACAGCTGTGTTTTGGATGGAGATGGGCGGTGGTTCTTCGTAAACGTCTTGCTATATATTAGATGATGACTGGAGGAAGAAAACTATAACAAATAGAGGAGATGAGTACAAGTTGGTGGTTGGAAATCTCAATTCCATATTCAATGCAATTATTTAAGTGAAAATACCCAAGGTATTGTACATTAATTGTTACCAAAGATCGTTTTATTCTCATCTTTGTAGCTAGCTTTTGCGCTGGATGTTTCTGATTTCTACGTCATAAGCTTGCAAAATAAAAGTGGTTCACTCCATCTAGGGCTGTCAAGTTCTGCTCGGGATCGATAGATCGCTCGATGTTCGCTCGATTTTGCTCTTATTTTGCTCGAAATTGCTCGGATCGGTTAGTAATGAGCCGAGCACGAGCAGACCCCGCTCGCTTGATACTCGCTCGATGCTCGCTCAATTATCGCTCGAAACCTGATTACTATATCCAATTATTTGATTAACCTGAATATTCTATCCAATTACCCGATCGGTAAAGTGTTAAACTCATTAAATAAACTAATTTACCAAACCCAACAATTTATTTAACAAACCAAACCAAAATACTCATTAGAATCAAAATCATATTAGTACTAAACTTTTCATTTTTTTCATTATTATTTTTTTTCTCATTTTCTTCTACACCAAAAGTTCAAATAAATTAAGGTTTCGGTCAGGTATATGATCTTATTTATAAGATGTTGATGTTGTGAGTTGTTTTACAATTTAGAAGATTGTGTTTGATTTTAATATTGTGTTGATTTTGTTTGATCCAAGTGTATAATCTTATTTATAAGATGTTAATGTTGTCGTATAATTTATAAGATTGTGTTTTATTTTAGGTGTTAATTTTAAGATTGTGTTAGTAACTATTATTATATTTGTCTTAAGTAATTTATAATTTACTTATTATGACAACATTATTAGGAATTCAATACCAAAAAAAAGGTTTAGGTTAACGAACCGCTCGTGAGCCGCTCGCGAGCAGATCGAACCGAGCACGAGCAGAATTTTCCGCTCGAAACCCTTAACGAGCCGATCTTGAGCAGACTCGGATCGCTCGTTTAGAGATCGATTACACCCCTAACTCCATCCCTCAAATAAACACAAGAATATTGCAGTGATATCATTTAGGATTGGTCCAGCTGGTAGCTTCGCATAACCATAAAATATTTAAGAATAGTTGTCGTTCTCAACAAATCATACTAGCACTTTAAGATTTTAATCAGTATAATGACTATATGAGGTATGATAGTGGGGATAACCTTAAAAAATTGCACCGTCTGGACGAAACATATTAGCAAGCTAAGATTTTAATCACTATATGAGGTAAGATAGGGGAGGGACCTTGGAAAAAATTTCACCGTGTGAACAGGGTTTATGTTGTCACTTGTCAGTAACTAATTTCCTCAAATCCATGAGTCAGCAGAAAGTAATATATTTGTAAGGGTCTTATCGAAATATAAATTATTCAGGAAGATAACTATACTTTAATATGACTATGATGTTTGAAATGGAAGTCGGTACAACTGAACTGAACAATTAATTCCAAAGATGCTGTTCGGTGGGTATATTATATATTTATATATGCATTGAACATGCTGTATACCTAATTACTATTTGAAGAAATACTTTTAAGAGTTGGGAGCTTAGATAAGGTTATCATAATGTAAAGTGAATCTTTCCATTATTATTTCTCCTTACAATTAAATAATAACTTATATAATATATGTAACGTCCCGAAACAGCGGAAGATTTAAAATTTCGAAATAACGAATAAAACTGACAACTCAAGGCGGGAACGTCACTAATATATAAATATATAAATCCGGGTGCACCCAAAATACATGGAGTTTACAAAAGGTGTACAACTACAATCCAGATGAAAGAAATGAAAATACAAGTAGTCGTACGATCTCGCAAATGCCGAAGAGGATCCGACTCCAAAGCGCTCCGTCCTCGGTCACCACCCACCCGGACCTACTGTGGTCCTGAAATAAAAAGAGCAACAACAATGCCTGAGTTTCCTGAAAGGAAACCCCGTATACCAAGCCCTAAATGCATGCAAGACTATCAATGAAACCTATCATACTAGTCATCATGGCATGACATCAATGCGATACATAAAACAATCCCTCAACGGGTAAACAGACCCACTACGGGGTAACCAATCCCACCACGGGGAAACACAGGACCTCTGTCCGCAAACTGTAAGGGGTCCCACTCTGAGACCTACCGTAGGCACATACGGTCTAGCAGAAGGTACGCAACGAACCCCACACGCGACTACTCTAGTCAAGGGATCGGTGAGGAGTGTCCGCACGCCTGCGCGAAGTAGAAATCAGCTGAAATCTCGAGGTCAACACCTCACCAACGGGGTCGTCGCCCAGGTCGGTCCACTCATCTGGAGGAGCCCGTCCAGACTACCCTGCCGGAAAAGATCGTCGGCAGTCCATACCCTCACCGGAACAGCATCGGTGGGACACCATCGCCCGGAAACGTCGTCGGACGGCACTTCCGCCGGAACAGCATCGGCAGAACAATCATCACCCGGAACAGCATCGGGTGGAACGATCATCGCCTCGTCTACACGAGCGATCCGAGCTCAAACAGCCCGCAGGGTCAACATGCTCCAACGAGCCGTGCACCTCGTGCACCGGGATCCTCAATCCCTCAGGCCTGCTACTCTACTGTGAGTCAGAACATCAAGGCTACGTCGCCCTCCATCTGTGGAGACGACACGTCCCAGATGCCCACACTCTTCCACACGGCGGTCCCTGGGCAGGCACGCAGAACGCACCCACCGTCACCTCCCGGCTCACGCGCTAAGCGAGGACACGGGTTTCCGTGGACAGAGTTGACATCTCACTAGGACAAGAAAACCAGTATTGTGCCCCATCGGTCGACCGAATCAGGCAAACCGGTCGACCGAAACCAACAGTAACGGTCGAACGGATTTCCTCCAAACGGTCGAACAAAGTGCCCAAAACTCTGTCTCCAATCGGTCGAACCAGCGGGAAGAACCGGTCGACCGGACAGGTCAAAATCCTAGGTCTGACTAAGTCAAAATCAATTCAACTATCGGTCGACCGACTCAAGGGTCCAGGTCGACCGAACATTACAGGGTCAGCCTAGTAATTCTAAGTCATATAATCGGTCGAACGCATATACTAATCGGTCAAACCAACAAGCAATAAACAACAACAACTTAAGTTCCGGTCGAACCACAAGGCTCGGTCGACCGGAAACAGGCAACATCAAACGCGAACCCACGAAATTTGGCATAACCGGTCGACCGCCCCAAGGCATCGTCCGACCGGTTCTGGGCAAAAACATCAATTTACACTATCACCGGTCGACCGCCCGAAGACACCGGTCGACCGTTGGTCGACAGCAACCTTGCACCAGCCAAGGATTTTACGCTGTTTTCTTGTCGCCGGCGAGGTCTCCGACCTCCCGCGACCGACCCAAACTTCCCCCAACATGGAGAACCACAAAACACACTAATGCTTGGCATACCTCAAACAAGGACGGAGAAACGCCGGAGCAACGCTCGCGCCTCCGCACCCGCAACCCCCTCCTTGCTGCGACCTCCTCACGCCGGAGCCTCCGCGCCTCGATCACTGTCCACCGGAGCTGCTCGCCGACCAAAAAGAGAAGATGGTGAGGAGGATGTGAAGAGAAGGAAGGAAAGAAGAAAAGAAGAGGAAGAAGATTTGGGTGTATTTAACTCCCAAACCCTACACCCCCACCATCCCCCTACACCCTATCCCTCACCTCACCCATACCTCCACCATACCTCTCTCTCTCCTCCAAGTCAAACTCCACCTAACACTAATTAAACCCTAAACCGGGTTAGGGACTTAACAATATAAGTAGTATAAATTTCACGATTAATGCATCGCCATCCAAACTATACTGTTCCGTAAGTGTGAGCCCAAAAAAATATGATATTGATAATAATTTGTCAGCACATGTCAATTGTTATTCACGATTGAAACTGGAATAGATTGTGTACAAAAATAAATAAATATGCTAATTTTGGCTGTAAATCTGTAAGGACCTAGCGGCCAGCGGTATACAATTATTTAACGGCTTCCAACAGAATTGATATGAGCAAAAAAAAAAAAAAAACGAAATATAGGGGTATTCGCTATGTGAGTATGTGACCATCACTCACTCCATGAGTTTACAGTGTGTGACGTCTGGGTGAAAGCATTCGGAACAAATACAAAAAGAGTTTCTAAAAATATGAGATGAGTGATTAGTAATAGTAGCCAATACTCTTGGGATTAGTTTATTCTTCTACGGAATCATTTTTCTACGAAATTTCCATATATACTTCCACAGCTTTGGCAGTTTTTACGCATTTGACACCCTTCTTGAATTTTTTAACTTTCTTAAAAATGTGTAGATCAAAATGATCACCCTGACGTAAACTATAAAAAATCAAGTTCAAAACTAGATATAGTTTTGTATTTGATTGCCAAAGTCAAAAACTTGAAGTCCCCGATTGCTATTGTGATTATATTGTTTCTGTCTTTTTCATATTTGCAATTTCCAAACACCTACCTGTATTTATTTCCTCGCACCATTGGTTTGTGTCATGAAAGCACATTAGTTAGAGTTGAAAACAATAAATGAAAAAAGCAAAAAAAAAACTGGAAAAAGAGAAGGGGGTTCTGAAAATTAGAACTTCTTTAAAGGGTATGAATGCATCCAAAATAACCAAAAGGCCAGTACTTGCGTAGTTGCGTTTCTAGTCTAGCATAATGAAAAACTGGAGAAGTAAAAAGAAGGGGGTTATCTGTGAAGAAGAAGTCGACCGATTTGTGACCTTTGATCTGAAAATTGAACTTCTTTAAAGAGCACAATGAAATTAACCCTCTGAAAAGCCAACATTCGCTTCTAGATAATCGAGTGGTGTGCAAGTGGGTCACGGTCTCTTTCTTCTCACTCTTTTTGAAAAGGAAACACGGGGGCCCATGTGCAACATTACCCAAAAAGTCAACATTTTGATTTTTGAGATTCATGTCATACCGTTTCCATCAGCTGTCTTTCCACGTTAGGCTATTTCTTAGAGTTATAGTTGGACCTTAGGATTTTCAATTTCATTATCTTCTGAGCTTTAAAAGTTCATAATCAATTCTTTTATACTTACATTTTGTAATATTTTACTATTGTTATTCGTCTAAATTTTAAAAATTTATTATTTTAGTATATATTCATCACTATCTTTTGATTTTCCTATGTTGTTTATCTCATACATTCTTATTCCTAAATTTTTGATCAAATCACAAGTCTGATTTTGCTAGAATCGAGACAAGAATGATATTCAATCAAACTCGAATTCGAATCAGATTTAACTTCTAATTTGATCCAAACTTTAACATAAAGTTAGAATTAAGATCGTCGACTTTTTAAAGTTCAAGAGGATAAAAGAAATTGAGAGCATAATTCAGGAAGAAAAACATAATTCACCCTAGTTTTTGTGACAATCATCTCCTTCATTTGTATACGTTTCTTCATACAAAAAAATGTTTTATTTTCTCCACTAAAAATTTGGTATATTATTATTATTATTATTATTATTATTTTGTATGTTAATTGTCCTCTCCAACTTGGGGCCTTTTTATTTGTTGTCTGTGCGTAATGTGTTCATTATCATCTCTGGAGACAGCAACAATTGATAGCGCCTTATCTCAATTGGGTACAAAGTTTAATATATTTGATTCGTCTCATGCAAGATCACATGCACAACAATTAAATATTCAAAAATAATATCAAAAACACATATCAATTCACAGCCCAATTGTAATTTAATAACTGTTGAATATGACCCATCTCTACTTATCTCGTCGATACTTGATGTCGGAATAGTAATCTCACGTTCTTCAAAAGAATGAATGCACGAATTTGACCAAGAAACTATACTCAACATCTTAGTTCATGGACGACTCACCAGTTGACATATATTATTCAAAGTAGATATGAATGGGGAAAGCGAAATTTCACTTCTGTACAAAAATGTCTTAACTCAAAATTTCACTTCAATTCAAATGCGTCATTTCAACATGAAATTTCACATGAAATTTCAAAATGTTACATTTGCAAATACTGTTTTGACTTTCATTGTGCTGGAATTCGCAAATCCATCGTGATATTTTCAAATTTTCACCTCTATAAATAATCTGGCTTACATAACTTATTTTAACTTTAGACATTGAAATTAATACAAAATATTAATGTATGTTCTGTATATAATTTCATGCACGATAATATGTGATTTTTATGGTCTGTATATAATTCTAAATTGAAAAACATATAAAACATGATATAAATTTTTAATTATTATTTCAAAATAACATGTTTTTCTAAATATAATAATTAAAAATCACGTATGACGTGAATCACGCAGGAAGAATGCATGATAAAGTTGCATCTACTGTCCTGTACTTACGTTCTAAGATACTGTGGATAACCACAACTTCAGCCTTGTATTCTTGGGACGTACAACGGAAGCGACAAAAGTAAGGTATAAATTACCATCACCGCATCACTCGATTTTTGGGAACTACATCATAAGCTATATTCCATATAAAGAAAGAAGAAAAAACAGTTAAAAATGCACTTCAAACATGAACCTCACCTTTATTAGCCGTAACCAACAAGTTCAGATTTCCCACATTGCTTTGGGTCACTCCCACTTGCCATTTGACCACCCAAACTTTTCTTATATAATATAAGTATATAACTCAATCACAAGAAGCGTTTCAGTGTTTAAGCAAAGAATTCGACCATTTTGGAAACATGAGACAGGGATCACGAAGACGGCGTGGAGAGGTAGTTGGTCTTGTTGATGTTGTTTTCGGTGGAAAATTGTCTTCTTTTTTGTTGGGCTTTTGTTTGTTTTTGATTTGGAGGTGTTTTGCAGTTGTTTTGGCCGAAGATTGTGCTCAGGAAATGGCTAAATATTAGCGCCAAAGATTCTGATTTCAGTGCTGATGAGGAGGCTGACACTGAGAATGAAGTTGACTACGAAGGTGCTAAAAATCGAGCTAAATTTTGTGTTGGTTTTCTTTTTAATTGGCTGTTTTGGGTAGTTTGTTGTTGCAAGATCTGTTCTTTTTGTGTGAGTTAATGTTGGTTGTGTGTGATTGATTTATCAGAAGTAGGCGGTATGGAGTGCGAACTGTACGATTCCGAGAGGAAATTGATCAGAATGCTCTCTAATGGTAAGATTCTAGACTTCCATCAACAATTCATTGCAGTAATGCGTACTACCATTTTGTCAGTTTTGATAGATTTTTTTAGTTAATAAAGTTGTTGAGTGTGGATTGATGATGATTTTGGTGAGTTCCCTCTGGTGGAAGAATAGCTGGACTCTGCAGGTTTCCATATTGCTCTATGCAAGCTTGTATTTGCTAAAGTTTTTGTTGACAGCTCATGACTGATATTTGTAGAACAAATTTCAATCATGCCACTTGAACCCATGGGTTTGTGAAACCATGTTTTTCTACTTCTTTTGATTCTCTTTGACGGACACCTTTGTCTAATTTATACGTACAAAAAAATTAATCCAATTTAGAATGTTAAGTTATGTAGCTAGATTTTCTGTTTTCTCCTTGATTCACTTGATTCTTTAAACTAAAGAAAGGAATTGATGAACTGGTAAAAAAAAATTTTTTTGCAGTGAGCACTTCGGAGAATATCCCCTACAAGTCAAGGAGAAGAAAATCGGAGACTCTCCGGGCACAATACATAGATACCAAAGATCTGAGGCACGTTAACTATTCTCTTTACGATATTCAGTAGAAACAGAAGAATTGAAATAAAATCAAAATAGGTTTTTCTTTTATCCTAAATAGAATTAGTTATATATGTAGGTCCGTCCACTTAATTATGTGGCCTCAAGATAAACATAATAGTCATAAATGGTTGTGTTCTGCAGAGTATGCGTGGGGACATGGAATGTTGGAGGAATTCTTCCTCCAGATGACTTAAACATAGAAAGTTGGATAGATACCGAAGAACCTGCTGATATCTATGTCATCGGGTAAGTCTTTATGTCACAAATGGAATCTCTCCTCTAGCTTTTCTTACTGAGTGGACTATGCGAACGCTAAATTTCTAGCTGGAACACTTCATTATAGGCAAACATTAGAAGTCAAATCATTTCCATTCATAGTTTCATGCTGAAGGTTTAAGCTTTCATGGACAATAGCGTTTTGAGTGCAGGTATTGCTCACGTGTTGACAATTTTGGCAAAATCTGGATACAAACTTGCATCTTTTCTTTCTCCTACTTTTGTCTATGATACTGATTTCTGTAAGTATTCTACTTACATTCACAAGCGCAATGGCTTTATTTCTTTTTGTGCAGAATACAAGAGATTGTCCCGCTAAATGCTGGCAACGTTCTAGGCGCTGAAGACAACCGTCCTGTTCCAAGATGGGAATCCATAATTCGAGAAACGCTGAATCGTAGCCGGCCTGTCGAAAAAAAGTATAAATGCTACAGCCATCCTCCCTCTCCATCTAGGTTCAAGCCGACTGACGATGCTCCAGTTATCGAAGACGAAATATTATCCGAGACCGACAGTGATGAGAGTGGTGATGAAGTGCATCCACTTGATGATCAGTCTTTTAGCTCTCAAAGTGATGAAGATATTTCTCTTTCGAACAAAGATGAGTCCGAATATTTCACCCCTACTAGTGATGTAAACTTCCTAGAAGAGCAAGCCCGACATGCATTTTCTCCAAAGAAGCTGGACAGGTTGCATCAATTCAATTCAAAAATTTATGCTCTGGATTCCGACATATTGGACGTTACAGAAAACAAAATTAAATTGTCAAGGACACTTCGCAGTTCAGAAAGAGTTGGTTTGAGCTGGCCAGAGCAACCACTAAACCTCTCGGTCCCACAAAAATTAAGTTCTTCAAAATCATTTAAATCCGTCAAATCTTTTCGAGCTTGTCCCTCGTCTAAGTCTCTTTTTGGCGAAAACAAGTTCTCACCAGAAGAAAGCGTTATTCCAGAATTTAACAGACAGAGTTCAATTTTGTTTCGAAAAAAAATATCACCTTTTGTAAAGGTGATCAGCAAGCAGATGGTTGGGATTTTCTTATCAGTATGGGCGCGCCGAAGCCTGAGGAAAAATATCCAGAATGTGAAAATTTCTACCGTGGGCGTTGGAGTTATGGGATATATTGGTAACAAGGTCAGTTTCCAAACCCGTTTATATTTACTTCCTACTTAGATTTTTTTTCTTTTCAAATATTAATCCTAGATCACTGCAAGGTGATTAGGAGTTTTGTTGTAGTTTTGATGTTTTAACACATGCCACTCATGTATTTCAGGGATCAATCTCTGTCAGCATGTCAATATGCCAAACTCTTTTTTGCTTTATATGTAGTCACCTAACTTCAGGTGAGAAGGTTGGGGACGAACTTCGAAGGAATGCAGATGTGCAGGAAATTCACCGCAGAACACACTTTAATAATGCCCCTGGTGTTGGTCTTCCTATGACAATAAGAGACCATGAGTAAGTAATGCAGAACGTTGATCATTTTCCTAGAACACAACAGCGGTTCAAACACCTTGCTTTGAAGTGGTAACTACTAACTACAACCCTTTTGTATTGGAAATCACTTTTGAAGATTATGTGTCCTTGATTCACTCTAAAATGCCCCCAAAGATCATTAATTTACAAACCAAGTACTTGGTTAGTTTTGATACAAGATCCGCCTTTCTGTCTTAAAAATCTGCTGTTGCAACAGTTTTACTGTTCTATTATAGTGCTCTATGTTTGCAAAAGATGGTGTAGATGGTAATATCTTCGTAAAACTCCCGCTTGTTATGGTCCCACATTATCTAAATAGTAAACTATTGGTGGCAACTATTAGAACAAGGATTTTCTTATTTACAACAGCAACAAGAATTTTGACATAGGTTAGTTTAATACGTAATGTACTAGACCAGGTTCCAAGCGGACCTGAGAATGGATGTTTACTGACTCATTTTTAGAACGACGATATTTGTTTCAATAACTTTTAATGTCTAATTATGCCAATTGAATTTTTTCATAATTTCAAAGATGCTTTACATGAAGGGTATCTGTGTATGAGATCGGGAAGCAGAGTTATTTAAATAATCACTATCTCATGCTACATTTTTCTTGCAGGCGAATTATATGGCTAGGAGACTTAAATTATCGTATCAACTTGTCGTATGACAAAACACGTGAATTGATCTTCAGGAAAGAATGGTTTAGTTTGGCAGAGAGGGATCAGGTTGGTTCATGTTGTTACCATTTCCCTTCAAAGGGAATTTGCATAATAGTTATATGCTTATATAGCTCTCGTACAAAAGCTAACTCTCGTCTTACGATTTCATTATTGGATCCGTCTCGGTAGTTGACGCGTGAGCTGAAGAAAGGTCGCGCTTTTGATGGTTGGACAGAAGGTGTTCTGAATTTTCCTCCGACGTATAAATATGAATTCAACTCTGGAAATTATGTCGGAGATGATCCAAAATCTGGAAGAAGAACGCCAGCATGGTACGAATCTAACTGAACTTGAGATAGCACCAACTAGCCCTACATATCTATGCAACTTAGATATCATAAAGTGCATCCTCACTGAATAAGTTGATTTGCTTGTGCAGGTGCGACCGAATTCTGTCGTTCGGCAAGGGCCTAAAGCTTTTGAAGTATGATAGAAGTGAGCTGTCCATCTCCGACCATCGACCTGTGACCGCCATTTACATGGCAGAGGTAGAGGTGTTCAGTCCCAAGAAACTGCAAAGGGCTCTTACATTCACCGATGCAGAGATAGAAGAGGGTAAAGTCATATCAGATGAGGATGGCGATGTTCCACGAACTATGACTTTGAGAAGTCGATTCTCTAAAGATGCTTAGGGGTGCAAATAATGTATTGTCCCGTTCCCGAATCCGATCCGATTTGTCAAACACGAGTCTACTATCCCACAACATTAATCTATTACCACAAAATTTAAGTTGGTTGGTTATTATAATAGTACCCGTGTGTTTATATCCCACACTACTAATTTCTTATTAGGCAGTGTGGGACTAAATGTTGAGATGTTACACATAATATTTGTGAAAATTAATACAATGTGATTGAACTTGGATGAATTACATAGATGATAAAACCGTGTCCATATGTACAAATTGTTAAGTTCAGCTCCACTATGTAGCATACTAGACACATTTTGTGAATAGTGTTGGTCGTTTGTGAGACTCCACATGTAACATCCCCGAAACAGCGGAAAATTTAAACTTTCAAATAAATGATAATCAAAGGATAAACATCAACACAGGGGACGCTACTCGAAAATATAAATATAATATATATGGTGCTGCACCGTATACAAGAGTTGTCAAAAGAATGACTACATCAAAATACAATATACAGATATACAAGTAGTCATAATAACCTCAAAACCGACACAAGGACCCGACTCCAAGATGCACTCGTCCTCAGTCACCACCCAAGCAGCTCCCGAAGAGGGAACCTGAAAGCAAACAACAATGTCGTGAGTCTCCCGAAGGAAACCCCGTATGCCAAACCCACCTACATGCAATGCAATCATGACCTATCATACTAGTATTATGCCAAACATAAATCATAACTGGTCATTCCCCAAACGGGTCATAAGGTCATAATAGTTATTTCCCCAACCGGGGTTCATTAGTCATAAGTCTAGTTTCGGACATCCGTAGATACCCACCGCAGGCACATGCGGTCATACGGAAAATACGCGACACACCCTCACTCGCAGCTACACTAGTCATATGGGTTCGGTGAGGGTCGCACGCAATTCCGAGTCATCATCAGATCTGATCAGTGGTCGAAGACCACAATCCGCCAGAGTCGTCGCTCTGGTCGGTCATACTCGCCAGCCGTGCCACAGCTGGACGATCATACTCGCCGGAACAGCATCGGTCGAGCACATCCGTCGGAACAACATCGGTCGGTCATCTCCGTCGCCACACAGGCTAAGGCACAGAACTCTGCTGCACAAGGGCTAAAAGTCATCTCCGTCGCCACACAGGCTAAGGTCATCTCCTTCGCCACAAAGGCTAAGGTCATCTCTGTCGCCACACAGGCCAACAGTCATCTCTGTCGCCACACAGGCCAACAGTCATCACAGTCATCACATATAGATCATGCAAAGGGGAATATGGTCCCACAGGTCTACTACATAGGTCTCATGCACATGTCATATCATGGGAACATAAGCAATAAATGCAATCCACGCACCAACGCGCTTAAAAACAACCAATACAAATACTGGGCTCCAACGGTCGACCGGAAAAGGTCATACGGTCGACCGGTTGGTCGTTAAAACCGGTACTTGGTTCGAACCACAATCCAACGGTCGAACCAAGGAAAACATCGAAACGGTCGAACAAAGGTCTCCGGGCGGTCGACCGTTTAGAAGGTCTACGCCACAAATAAATAATAAATAAAACATCCCCAACGGTCAAACGGCAATGGACTTCCGGTCGACCGAAAAACATCAGGGACTTCAACATTCTACAAGGTCATTACCGGTCGACCGAAATATGAATCGGTCGAACCACACTTAAGTTGTCTTAAGTCATCGGTCGAACGGGATCTCAGGGCGGTCGACCGTTTAGAAGTCTACACCCCCAACCGACTTAAAACAGTACATCCGGTCGAACCTGGTCAAAAAGACGGTCGACCGTTTAGAAGGTCAACGCCCCCAACCGACACACAACAGTGCATTCGGTCGACCGACAAAGGGGACCCGGTCGACCGAAAACACTCAGGGTCTTCATCTTCTCGCTCACACGAACAATTGGTCGACCACCCATGGGGTATCGTTCGACCGATTCGAGCGAGAACGCCCGAATTACACTACAACCGGTCGACCGAATTGAGCACCGGTCGACCGAAACAGAGCAGAAGTTCTGCCACTCTATTCCGACGAGCCCTTCGGCCTACCGTCGAACACTCAAACACCCACACAACCTTGGTGAGCGTAAAAGCAAGGCTTGGCATACCTTGGAAGCTTGAAGAAGCTTCCGAAGAGCAACGACGATCCTCCCACGCAAAAGGGCGTATCTCCGGCGAACTCCACACCTTCCTTGATCTCCGGCGACCTCGACTTGCAGGCGCACCCGCAGCTCCTCCTTCTTCCACCGACGAACTACAAGGGAGGGAGAGAAAGTGTTGAGGGAGAGAGTGAGATGAAAAAGAGAGAGAAGGAAAAGGTTTGGGTTGGTTTATATACTCTCACTAAACAGGGTTTAAGGTTCTTAAACTTAATTAACCTTAATCAAGGGATTAGGTTCTCACACCACAAGTCAAACTACATAGTACTTAATGGCGGTCTTCCGGTCTCCAAGTTTGAATGAATGGTTTTGAGCTGCCGCATCCCTGATGGCCTATCATTTTTAAGTTATTTCTCTTGTTGTTGTCATAACATGCTGAGTTCATGTTTCATTTCAGATACATCAGATCCAGTTCTTCGTTAGAAGAAAAAAAAACTGAAGGGTCACGTAAATCGGTTTAGTCATGTGCAATCACCTAAAATATTGTTCCTCTTAATCATTTTGAAGCGTTGCAAACCTGTTGGCAGAGTTCCTTTAATATGATGGAATCAACTAGTGATGATTATAGATGTTACTGCAGGTTGAACGTCAGAATTTGCATTAAAATGCAATGTTTTAGGAAATAATGGATTGGATAACATATTGTATAAGCTCAGAGCGCCACCATGTCAGATTTGAAATTTGAAAACGAAAAGGAAAATCTCATTGCGCAGAGGAAAAGAAACAATATTATTTCTACTTGTACATTACAATCGTCTGAAGCCGTGACATTCCAAATTCTTTGTAGTAAGACTAAAGAAACAAAGGGTCACACTATACTTGTTACATAGTCAGGGAACTCTAGCATACAAGTGCAGAATTTCTTTCAGGCTTCCAGAAAACATACTTGTGCTTCTGAGGCCAAGATTTCCAGAGTTTTGCTTCAATCACATTGGCTTGTGGTGATCTTTCTTCTTTGCAGCATGGGGACTCAAGAACGGCAGCAAAAGATGCAACAATTTAGCATGAGATGCCGCTTTAGTTCCAACTATCAGTGCAAAACGTACAAGTGTGGGAGACCCTGTCCGGAAGAAGCTTACACTTATTATCAGCTACTTTATTGAGACTATTGCTGCACACATCAGCTACAATATTACAGTATTATCAGAAACTGGAAATTGGAATATATATTTACAAAATGTAGAGTAAACTGCAGCTGCCAGCACAAGCGATGTGTTAGTTTAGTGACCATTTTGTTCACAGAATCCAACAGGTTCAGAACCCAATAATGCTGGTTTCTTAAGCCAATACTGCTGGAACCTCTGTCGTGCATACTCCATGTAGTCGAAGTCAATATCATTTACATGATCCTGCAAATTAGAGGAAAGACCATCAAAAATAACAGCACATGGTAATGGCCCCAAAGTTTTGAAGTGCACACATGAAAGATAAAGGAAAAAAATATTATGGAAGAAAACTGGCCCGCAAGGATGTTGACTTACAGAAATTATCCCCCACAGCCCCCAGAGCAAATGACTTGCTAGAGTGTACTTCTCAATATCATGGAGTAGATCCTCAACTTCAGATTCGCTATAATCCTCACCTAGAAGAAACGGTTAGGTACATAAATGATAGGCTTAATGCTATAATCATATATTGTTAACACTAACATTCATGATAGATGGCACTGTAAATAGTTTAACTAAAAGCAATCTAAATGAATAGATGCTTTGAATTGTTGGCCTGCTGGAAGCTTATAAAAATCTATTAAGTGCTAAAATTTTCAAACGCTTTGACCATTCAATTAATTATTGATTTGTAGAATTCCCAATTCAAATATTTGATGGAAATTCCCTGACAGAAAACTGTCCATACCTGAAGAGTCTAGATATGCCACCACGAATCTCTTACGTTCCTCAAGTTCTGTATGATGGAAAAATTCATATCAGATCCAAAATTAAACTTAGTGAAGGAGCATTTTGTCGTTGTTTACAGAAGTTTAAATCTTTAGAGCACGGACTTGATACGTTAACATACCTGGGTATTTATTGGGGTCCATAATATGAGGTGTGTCTGTGTGATAGTCAGCTGTCATCTCGCAAAAATGATTAGCAATATCATATGCAATAGGATTGAAACCTGAGTATTCATAGTCCTGGATTTAAAAGGCAAAAAAAAACTACATTAGGGAAACAAACTACAGTACATCCAAATAGCTCATAAAAGAAAAATGAGAAAATAAAAGTTGGATAGAATTCGATTAAAATGTCCTCTAAGATAGAGTTCATAACATATTAATGAACTTATCCCCACATAATGGGTTATAGTGTAGTTGTTGTGTATGGAAGAGTGATTGATCGAGCAAGAGACATACTATAATTGTAACCATGCGAGTTTCTTCATCCATCATTATGTTGCCATACTGGAGATCATTATGGCAGAAGCCCATCTTCTGATTTTTTTGAGTCAGTTTTTTCTGCAAAAGAGAGATCTCACTCTCAATAGAATCTAGGGAAAATTCCTTGATTACACCAGGCGAGCACAAATTAGCAGCCACTTTGAGCCAGTTTCTGAAACAGTTTCACAAATTAACTGATTAGTTTGCAGCTATATAAGCAGACAATATTTTAAAAGCATTCACGATACCTTAATCTGTTCCAGAGCTGTACAGAATTTGGACCAGGCATGTCCAGGATGTGAAATTCTTTCAGTTTTGCTGCGATAAGAGTAGACGTTTCAGGATCCCGTAGATCTGATGCTGAAAGAGTCTGAAGTCAATATACAAGCAGACAGATTAGAATTTGATGAACAGAACATACAATACTTTAGTATTGTATTACGATGGGCTAAACAGGTCTGTGTCTAAGCTGTCTTGAAGATGCTCTTGGAAATTATATATGGTTGTTGCTCGCATTTAAAATTGTCTTCTTTAGATGATCAGTAGAACTTACGTACTCATCAACTTCTAACAGAACATACTTGGTAATTTCAGGGCATTCTGATGCTGATGTCACAGAAAAATATAGGATGTCATGTGTACAGATGTGATTAAGTTGGGTCCACAATTAACAACTGCTAAAACTGTAACTATTAAATATTGTCACCGACAATAGCTTATTTGTCCTGTCATATAGAAGAAAAAGAGTCCACTAAAAGCGGTAAAATATCACAGAACAGATATTCTTCTTTTGGTATTTTATGATTTCATAGTACATCATCAGGATGAACATAAACAACTAAGCATCATGTGTTAGTTTTTTGGATTGTCCTGGTTAAGTGAGAGGGAGGGACATATATCGAGATCTAAGCAGGACCACAACATGTATTGCATACTTGGATGTCTCAAGTATCGATATTGATTTGAGAAAGTTAAAAGCCAATCAAGCAGAAACTTCTGTTGAGATGCAATGTTAAGTCTAGTGGTACAATTTACAATCTAAAAAAGGTTTCCAAGGTACAAGTGAAGTCAGACAAAGTTAGATTTAACAGTAACTACTCTTTCAAATTCCTCCTTGTGCTAGGATTTATATGCTGTTGTATGCAAGAGGACTGACGCAACACTAAATAACTATAGAAAGAGCTAAGGAAAGGAATCTTAACATACTTTAGCCTTTAAGTTTGTCCTTAGAAAAGTTGAAGCCAGAAAAGCTGTACTGTTTAGATATATAAAGAAGTCTCAACATGCTCAGCTACATACAAAAATTCCGAAAAAAAATGTACTCATTTAATCGTTCAAAACATCAGGCCCTCACCTTCTAAAAAAGAAAAAGAAAGACATACATCTCTCTAATGAGAGAGACCCTTAAAAACAGATCCAAATTAAACTACACAAAACATCATAACAACCTAGTACAGTCAAACATTTTTCTCCCAACACAAAGCACGAAGTTGAAATCTTAACTTATTATGCATTTGTGCAATATGTACTTAATTTTATAGAAGAGCATAACTGTATTCAAGATATATGATTGCGATCAAATGAGCAAAACAATAGAGGGAGAAGATAACTTTCTTTAAATCTCTGGCGCTAAACAATTCAATTTTTTCAAGACCATAAAATAATCCGGAACTATACAGAAAAAAATAAACCCTAAAACTGTTCTAACACGTTCAATAAACTAAGAACAAACAAAGCAGGAAAGTAAAATTCCAGAACCAAGAACTCACCCTGGCATGAATAAACTCCTCAACGCGTCCACCGGAGAACCGACCCAGCAAGCGAGGCCCCTGCCCATGCTTGGACATACATTCGAACGTGCGGATCTCATCAAGCCGATCAAAAAACGCCTCGACCCCTTCACCGTAGACCCTAACAAGTACCTTCCGGGGCGGCATGCCTTCCCCGGTGGGCCAATTGATCTGGTAAACCTCGTTGGTCATCGCCCCCTTGAGCTGTACCACTTCCAGAGCCCTGGAATCCGCCACGTCGCTCCACGTCGATGCGAGTCTATGGAGGACGCTCTTCGCGTCCTTCGGGAGGCACTCCTTGCTGTCGATGGCGTTCTCCATGTCCACAACCGTTACCATTCTCGAATCCCCTTTCTAAACCACGAAAAAATTGTCAGTTTCGGACTCAAATCGACAAATCCAATCCATTTCCGACGGAAATTTGCATAAAAATCGAATATTTCGGAGGAAAACTCACGTTTGCTCCCGAACGCGAGTACGACTTCTACAATAGAGAAGTGAAGAACAAGGTTAGGTTAAGTTAACCCCAAACGGCAAATCTCTATTACTTATAAACTAGACTATATTTTGCGTCCGAAACGGGATTTGAATTCTAAATCGTTGAGATCAACCGAAGTCGGTATTCGGAATCCGAAAGAAACAACAACTCAGAAGTCAGTTATGCCAAATTGGGGGTGAAATCCGGAAGAGAGAGAGAGAGAAAAAAAAAAAAAAACCTGAAATGAAATGAAATGAAATGATTGGGTCTGTGTATGAGTACCCATTTCACGCGGCCGTAGATGGTATTTAAATAGGCCGATCGCGGTGATTTTAGAATAGGAATCTCCGCGGTTGAACACGTATTCTCTGGTGGGCAAAGGGGAGAGTGACACGTAAGCGTTGGTGAGCATTTCGGAGCTGGAAGAAGACGGGAGCTGGAAGTTACCGGTTTAGGTTACGCTGCTCCGCGTTGTGTCTGGTGCCAAAGATTTGGGGCCTGTGCAAATGTTGACCAATAATGGATGGAAATGGAACTGAGAATAAAAATCTAAGAAGTAACATCACTTTTGCACGACTTTACAGGAGTTGTTATGGTCTGGTGACTTGATGAGTTTTTTTTTTGAAAAGTTGGTGTTTGAATTAATAAAATTGTATATCCACAATCATACTAGAATAAAATCAAAGTCAGTTATACATGTGTTACAATAAAATTTACAACACCACCTTACAATAAACACTGAGCTCGTCTACCTACGGAGAGAATCGCAGGAGCATGCCCCTCGCCCCTCGTCTGACTTGGTGGGTAACAACTTCGTAAGTGTATTGAAATGGAATGTGCAAATATTGTAGGAGTTTCCATTATTTGCGCATTAAGAGTATTAAATGAAAACAAACTCTGTTATGCCTGCAATTAGAAGTTGTAAACTGGGAACTGATTTCGATTTATGACAGCGAAATGCACCTAAACTATACTGCTGCATGGAGAATCTAAACTCTTACATGGACTTCAAAAGTGAAGAATAAGTCAATAAACATGAACGTCATCTTTCGTGGCGTAATTACAGTGATAAAACATACAATGGTTGGAAAAAATTAAAAAGATTGAGAACTTAAATCTAAATTATTCTCGTTCCAATTGAAGAAGGGGAAAAGATAAGAATCACATTTGTCGATATTTCGTAGAAAATTTAAAAAACAGGAGAAAATTAAACGGAGATAAAGTCTCTTTTACAATAGTCAATTGGGCATGTCGCTTTCAACTTTTATATATAGAGAGAGAATAATATTTCTTAGCGTTTTCTCTGGACGATTGTTTAACACAATCCTAAAAGGCGTCTTTTAACCAACTATAAGAATACATCGCATATTTGGTTTAGTTTAGGGACTTGGACCTTTGGAATCACAAATATTGACAACACGCACTAATTCATGGGCTCGACCAATCTTTCTTTCTAATCTGCATCTCGTTGATAACTCAATCCGAACAGCCTCTGCATCTCATAGCTAGATAACTCAATTAGGACATCCTTGGTAACCAATAAAACAGTCGAGAATCACCAACGACCATTTGTGGACACAAACCGCAATAAGTTACTCTCATGCGTGTGAGTCAAGCTCAACTGAAAAAACAGTGGGTGTTGATTATTATTCTGCCGCTGACTTTTTCACAACGACATCGTAATCAGAGTAGAGCTTCATTGAATTTCATTATAACTCCAAGCACACACGTTGGACTTTTATCCTACCATATAGTCCTTATCTAACATTAATTATGACGTAGCTAGTTTGACAATTACGTGGTTATTGTAGCTGAAACTCAGACGAACACTACTCTTCCAACTACACACCCACACATCATTGTGAATCGGATTCATTTTAATTTTGTAGTCAAGAATATAGTCAAGTCGCCTTTATCTAGACGAATAACATAAGTTTGGGATTTTAAACAACTAAACAACTACTAGTGGGGAAAATTTTCCTCAAAAAGAAATGTCTACTAGATGGAGGAAGATGTTGACCAGGGACACTCTTAATTGGAGAATATAGGCCCTGCCTATTAAAAAATAATTCCGCCTCATGTGGGTCCATCGATTATGTGATCAGGTGCTCAATTTGGATGGTGACGAGCATGTCAACTTCAAATTAAAGCATATGGAATTTACAAAGGGTGTGATGGTGCCTTTATAACCTCTATATAACCTCAATCCGATCTAAATTTCAACCATATCTGACATCCGTTTTGATCCAAATTTTCACGTAAATATAGGTTTAGGAGTGTATTAGGGATACAACAACAACAACAACAACAAAATTAGGAAAAAAACGTCGAATGTGTGTTAAATAATGAGTTTTTGAAGTTCAAGAGAACAAAGTGTTACAAAATTAAAGTTCAGGAGAAGTAACTGTTAATTTTGAAACTTTAAGGGGACAAAATAATATCAATGTATAGTTCAGGAGAGCAAACTGTAATTAACCCTTGAGTTTAATATGTAGGTAAGGTTGGTCGGGTAATCCGGACATCTGAAACTGACTTAATTGTTAGGCTCTTTCAATTTTAAAAGTTCACTTGATTTGTTCATGTTAAGATCAGGTTTGGTGGTGCGGAAAGATTTAATTGATTCCCTCAATCTCTCTTATTCTTACTACATAGGTAGTTGTTAGGATCTTTGGTGGCCGTGGTTCGTAAGCAGAATGATGAATAAAACCAATAAAATTGAGCCTAATACACAATTATAAGTTTATAACTACGGTTCTTCAATCAAGAATTGAGTTCAACTGCTAAGAGTTGATATTATAAATTCTTGATTCAATAATTGAACAGCAAATCTAAGCAGCACAACTTTCCTATTCAATATACTTTTGTGGAATTCTGAATATGTACTTATTGGGTTGCATTGAATGAAACGGTTGGTTGGATGGATGCACAGCTAAGTGTTGATATGTTTGGTTCTTGCTTAACTTGTTCATCTAATTAGTGATCTTTCAACTGGATTTATTTATTAAGTTTATTGTGCTGAAAAATGAATTAAGCACTTCTATTCCATATGATTGGGTTTTAGTGCAGGCAATTTGATTTCGTATAATAATCTAAATGTTGATAGTTTCTCAAGGTTTGACAAATGATAGGTGCTATCTTCTATGTATGTTATCTTCTGAATAGTCAGATTTAGAAACAACGTCTACTGCCGACAATACAATGAATTTCACCAATACTGTATAGATAGTTCTGTGAGGAAAAACCCTTCAAATGTATGGATTCATTTTTGCAAGTTGAAAGAGGAATTGATTGCATTAGAGACTGATAATTTTCGACTAGACGACTTAAACAGAAACAGCTTTCGTGTGACCACCTCTTTGAGACAAGGGCTTTGATGTTAATTTCCTCCTAAGCAAAAGATACAGGAAAATCATGATGGCAATTACAGCAACATAAATCTCCAAATGAACCCCTCTTAGAAAATCCACGAGCTCCAGCCTCCTCTCTCCGTTATCACAATTGCAATCGACTGTGGGTTGAGGATATTTGGTGGACTCTTTATCGTCTGGATCGAGTACAAAATCTAAACTGGCAGCTTCACCTTGCAGCTCAATGCGTGTAGTTTTGGATCGGTAACCAGCCATAGAAGCCACAACTGCAGACCACATACAGTAACCGTCATGCGTATTGAAAACTAGATAACACGCAAGTTAAACCTTCATGCATTCTGCCGAGTTTAATGATAGGAAAGAATTACATTATCAGTGGACATGTCATCTTGAGTTTATGTTTGAATGACCGATCTTTATCTGGTTCTTCTCAAGAAAACATTGGGAGAATTCTGATATATTGTCAGATGGTGCAAACTACAAACTGTCTCCAAAGAGATGAAGCAAAAACTCACAACCTGCAGTGAGCATTTAGCTTATAAAGTCCGAATCACTTTGTTTCCTGTTTACGTATATATGTGACGAAGGAAACCATATGGATCAAAGTGTAAATGCAAGCTAACAAGGTTCAGTGACCTAGTTGGAAGTCCAAGGAAGATTCAGGTGGGAAGGACGATAGTATTTAGCAAGGAAAATAATAGGGAACTACTTTTCCATTAAAAAACACTAAAAACAGAATTTGAAAATTACGTCATTCTTCAGTGAGAAGTACCAAAAGGATATTAGGTACCTTCATAACTCTGACCAGGTACGAGCAATCGATGGCAGTCCCCAAACACTTGGCTGGCATTTACCTGTAAAAGCAATATCGCACGTGAATCACGAAGGCACGTCTTTTCAACATCAAATTCAAGATTCATATGGAAAACAACACCTTCGAAGTGTTTTCAAAGGAAATGAAGCATTTTTTTTATCAGTAGAAATAAAGCAAATTACAAGTCCAGCAAGTGTCAAGCCAAATCAAACATAGGACATGTTTACACGAAGATGACTCGGAACAGGCATGATTTTTTATCAGGTGGTGGTATACAAGGTGAGGGTACTGGCACGAAGCACTACAGTAGGAGAGAGGTTGCATACTTTATAATTAATTCCCTTGATTAAAATAGACGCAGACAAGGGACGCCCTGTGGCTGATGAGAAAATCCTTCCATGCACTCCTGTCTAACATCAAGAGGAAGGAAATATCAGAAATGATGAAGTAAAATGGTCTCTGTGGAGCTGATGACACAAATAATATTCACTCCAACAACAATGGTAATAGTCACATATGACACCTTAACATATGTTCTGTGAAAAGCAAATAATGATGCAATATATGGATAACAGATGAATCGGCATGACCGACTTCAGTACTACCTTAACAAGACTTGCAACAAGATTCAACATGCTCATTCTATTGTACTCCCACAGAACAGGAAGCTGCATGTCAGTAATCAGAATCAGCAAAGGCATAGAAATGATAGCATTAGATATTCAAATATAAAACAGCATCATTTGAGATTGAGACACTTTCATAAGAAACAGAAATTGAAGATAGGAATACCTCTGCTGCTTTAGGCCATTTAACATCACTAAGCTCCATGGTCAATTCAAAACAGCCCCCATGTATGTAGTTCCAATCCTGCATACCACCATATACAGGGTACCTAGAAAAATCAATTCAAAGCACCTAGCATGAAAATATAGCAATAGCAACTTTCGAGTTGTGGGAGAGAGAAAAAACTAAAAGCAATATTCACTACCAATGTGCACCATTTGTAATCCCTTCGGGAAATTCACGGCTTGAGGACATATTATGGTGAGAATAACTGTAAATTTTTGCAATGTATCGAAATGTTTCGTCATCAGGGCATCCATAGTACTGTTTCCTGAAATCCATATAGAATTACAATGACAAAAACAAATTTTCAAATGATCAAGAACAGTCTCAATTCCTCAACTAACATCGAGGGCAGTTTACGCAACATATAGAGTAATGGAAATTGATAGAATCCTGATAAAGATGTAAAATAAGTTTTATTCGTAACCACTGGCTGCGAATACTTTTTACTGCCATGTTAGGTAGATGAGATATCTTTGGAAATGTTGAATGCTGATCTAGTGGAAGTGAAGGAAAATATCTCAATAAAAGTGAGAAAGTAACAACTTAACAACTGATGAAGTAGAAGGTGCTCTGCAGGGATCTTGACAAACATAAAAAGATAACTATTCAATAAATCATCAATCTTGAACAAAAACTTGATTATGAACATCCTTCATTGGTTGCCCGTGAATCCATTATTGATAAGATGATAAGCATATTTGCGGCTTCTTGTTGTCAGGACACATTACTAATTCTCCTAGTGTAGTTTTACTTGTTAACATTCCATAACTACACAAGTTTTCACTTTCACTCTTATACCAGTCAACCTTACACATGAAACCATCAATAATGCATTTTAAGTACTTAAGTGTGTCTGCAAGAGTCGATACCATTTCTTACAGAATATCGACTTGCTGCTTCCATCTACTTAGGACATTCAGTCCCTGTGGTTCTATTTCACCGTATCTTATCTGACCACGTTCTAGCTCAAACGCGTGGGGCTTTTTTGGCAATGAAATTTGTTTCTTAGATTAGTTTAACCAATATTTTTGTGTCGCTTAAAGTGTTAAGACACAATATTAATAATGGAAGCACATGAGATAGTGATATAAGATAATGAAAACAGTCATAGTCATATTAACAATCAGTTAAAATTTCTTGCATCCATAAGGGGTTATCTAATTTATGGATAAAAGGTTCAATACATGCTTTCCCTAATGAAATTTCACCTCCAATACCAATCTAATACGATAGCATATCCTGCAACAGGAAAGATAGTTTTATGAACTTAGCTAATAAGATAAGTGGAAGATACCAACACATCAGCATTACAAACTTGATGAAACCCATCAACTTTACCTTGAATCTTGAGAGCCATCCCACGGATAGTTGGCTACAAGTGCACCCTGAAAGCAAACAAATGGAGAAAGTTTACTAATGATGGTAACCCCTGATTTAACTGTCAGTTAAATAATGGATAAAAGATAACACAAATAACAGCACCCTCAATAACACAATAAGTGCCCTAGTGGAAAACAACGTAACACCGATCTTACCCCCATGTAAACTTGCAGAAGCTGTGAAATGTCGCTCTCTTATCCACGACATGACGGCTCGAGTCTCTGGTTGTCTCTGTTCTATTATATTATTTGCTGGGAAGAACTTTACATGTAGTATTAGTGATTTATTATACCAAATAAAGCACTACTTGCTTCAGCCAAGCGAAATTAGAAATCTTAGATGTCCAGATTTAAAAGAAGACACTCACTTGATCAGGAAAATCTCTATTTAGGTCGATATTGTTTGCATTACCACGCCTCCTTAGAGAAAATCCATCAGGATTCATTGTTGGAAGAATGTGCAGGTGGATATTGTTTATAATTGTTGTGGCCTGGAAAGTCAAAAAGCCATTTGTTGAATTGTTAAGTACTTAGCATACCTGAAGTATGTCAGGTGTAAAATCATACCAGGGGATCTTTCATGTAATTATCACACAACCAGTTTGCCAAACGTATAAGTAACTCCCGACCAACAGGCTCATCTCCATGCATATTTGCAACGAACTGCACATACAGTCGCAAGATCCTTAAGGCATAATCTTATTTCTAAAATGTATAAGTTGAATGAATCTAGGAAGAAGGAAATGAGATAAATTTTGCATTGGGAAGAGAATGGAGGATTCCGACATTTACTAGATTGAAACACGGGAAAATGGATGACTATTCATTCCATGGTCCAGTATCAGCCAAATACCAAGGAACTTACTTTAATCTACCCAAATGAAATAAATCTAGGATGTGTTTTGGAAAGTAAGGTAAGACTCACTGGGAACACTTCTAATCCAGAAATATTGTGCACAAATATAGAAGCAAAATTACAAATTTAAGTACGTACCTTGAATGCAGGTTCAGGTTCTTCCACCCCTGGCTTATCTGAGATTTCTATCACCCACTAGAAAGGAAAGTGAAAGCATAACATAAACCAGGAAACTTTTTGAAGCAGACCATAATGAACCGTTAAAGCTAATTGTTTCTTAAACTAGAGCAACGTATGCTACTATTCAAACTAATAAAATAATTACCAAGGGGAATCCTCTCACGCTCCTTCCGATGCTGGTTTACAATTTTGATATTCCAACAAAGAGAAGAATATAATTGAGTTACTACAACATTTACAAACACTGGTAAAGAATGAATGACAAGACTCCATGGAGTTACATTTCATAATATAATGAATTGGACCAGCTATAGTTCTCATGAAACATATCTTCAATGACAAATGTTTATAGTTTATATGCATACCATAGTTTTAAAATTACATATAATATTTCAAGCAGATAGGATTTTACATGTATGTTGCATACCCAAACATTACTGTGTCGCCATTTGAAGATATTATAGCTTTCTTTATGAAATCTCCATCTAAAAGATGCAAGAGAGATTCAATACGAAATAGGAATTGGAGCAGGCACGTTGCAACTTCTATTGATGCATAATTAAGGTTTTGTTTCAATCTGATAATGCCGAACCGAAATTTAAAAAATAATAATTAAGAGATTCATTTTTCAAATCATGAAGCCCAAAGATCAAATTCAGTATATATTTTAATTTGTCTTGGTCCGAGAATTTGTAGGGATGTCCTTGCGCTTAGAACAGTTGTTTGATCTCATCCAGTAAAGCATCTGGAAATGGAAATATACAAAGATGGAAAGCTCCCCCTAACACCCAAACTATGTGCCTCCTTCAAGGAACATAGATACATCATGCAAAATCCTTGCTTTCCTGATTTTTGATGTTCACTTTTCTGATTGGTTTCTTTATGCATTAAATGAGTAAATCTTCTAGTACTAGTTGAGAACTTATGAACGCAAACATATTATAGGTAGTAAGCTCAAGAAAGTACTTGTAGGTCCTTGCAATATTTCCACATCTTTGACCAAACTTTTTCACATGCTCTTCAAGTTCAGAATTACTCATGTAGCCTTTAACCAATTCATCCCTGGAAACCATTAAATATTGTTTCGTTCAATGAACTCTACAACCGGATTAGAAAGTATTACTCAGATATTTTTTGGAACCTACGCTATTGGAGGTTCTTTCTCCTGAAAAAGACGTCGATTGAGCTGTCCACCGCAAACATCTACAAAACCTTCATACCAAATAACAAGTTACGGTTCATCTTCAAAATCCATATCAACTCATTGTAATAGCAAGTTTCTAAAATTTGATGGCATGGAACCATGATCTCCAAGATGCCATTTCAAGAGTTGATTTTGTACTTTGACTTTTCAAAGAACATAAATGCGCAGACATGTAGCTTATCGAAATGATTTTAGAATAATTTTGGTCCCTACTTAAATCATAATTACTTGCAATCATTACAGAACTCGCCCTTCGTTGAGCACCAAATCCACTTTAATTTTGCAGAAATCGTTCAATTAATGAAGGTAACTCACTAACTACCAAATCTTCTCACATATTTAACTACTGAACCTGTAAATTGGAATCAATCAACATCATAACACGAAGTGAAACACTCTGCAAATAAGAAACAGACGTTACCAAATTCGGAAAGGAAAAAAAACACGATTCTCGAAACTAGATCGATCGAAAACTAGAAGTGATGATCTGGAAAGGGGTGAGGGGGATTTGGAGTGTGAGATTAGGGATTTCGCGTACCGTGGGATTGGCATTGGAGCTCTCCGCCTCTGCTAAGGACTGGTTTGGGGGAGAAAGGGGAAGAAGAGGAAAATGGAGAAGAGGAGAAGGAAGGGAGGAGAGAGATCCATTGGAGAAGCGCTGGTGTTGCGGGGGAATCTGCGCTTTACGGGTGGAGTGGTGGCCGTCACGTGCTTGGCATGTTGACTAACGGAGGGTAACGCCGTTTGTGACTTGTGAGAAGAAATGTGTTTTGGTCTTTTGCCAAGTGCAGAGCTCTCGAGTTTATATAAGAGTCCGTAATGTTAAATGAAATATATACGTCACGAAACAGTGATAATTTGTTGACGTGCACCTGGCAGATTGTGTCATCGGTGATATGTACCCCACCGTGGGATTGCTTAGAGCATCCCTTAACGGGTGCAAAACACACCTCACGCTCGGTCATATGTGACCGGTCATTTTTGACACCCTCTTAACGGGAGAAAACAAAGGGGCAAAGATGCCCAGGTCACTGCCCCGGGCGTTGAAACGCCCGGGTCGACGACCCGGAATTCCCGGGTCGTCGAATAAAATAATATTAAATTTTGTTTTTTTATTTTTTTTGTTTTGATTTTTAGAATTTTTTGTTTTAGTTTTTTAATTTTTTTTGAAAATACGTTTTATAATTGTTTAGATTTTTTAGAAATTTTTTTAATTTTTTTTAAAATTTTACCAAGATAAACCCCGAAATGATGTGGAGGAGAGAGATAGGTTGTTGTGGGTTATGTTGGGTTGTGGTTAAGAGGTGAATAGTGTAGGAAAGAGAAGAATGTGGGTTGAGGAAAGAGAAAGCTGATGTGGAAGAGAGAGAAAGTTGATTTTGAAGAGAGAGAGTACTGATGACCAAGTCGTCCAGGTCATGGTTAGTGATGACCTTCCATGAACATCTACTGTTAGTGGGATTCTGTTTTCCTCTAATACCATTAGACGATTTGTAAAATAAACCTCGTGAAATACAAATATTCTTAATATTAAAAATAAAAACATAAAACATCTCTACCCTCTCTTCTTCTTCCTCTTCCTCACCACTCTCCCCTCCACCCATCCCCACCCCGTCGACCTCCACTCCCTTCTCGCCTTCACCACCACCCTCCAAAGGGGATCTCTTAAACCTTAAACTGATGATGACTTGACGAAACGATGCAAAATTTGAGGACCACAATACCACCAATCCAAAGGCTTCCATGCAACAAACAGCAAGAAGAAACGAACAAGGGAACCAGTGAATTCGCACTGGATTGATTGATTAAATTAATTAGTGATAATCTATTAAAATCAAGTTCAAATGATAGACAGTCAAGTCCTTTAATTAGATATCCAGCAGAATCAAGTTATAAATCTTCAGTATGTACAAACGATCACAGATGGTCAATCTTCGGTCCCCTTACAAATTCTGACACAAAGTAGGTATCAAATCACCAACAACATCGATATCCCATTCAATTTGGAGTAGCTCAGACACGACTTTACCGACGAACCTGCAAGGAACAATCTCAGTCGTCTGATTCAAACCTTTCAACGAGGAATCCCCGTCCGTTGGGATCAGCGGCGAACATCACAAACTCCCTACTGGGGTAGGGCTGGAAGGATCCTTGTAGGCGTTGCTGGTGCGGAGAAGGCCGGATAAAAGCAGCAAGGGCTCTCCTAACCAGATTCCCCTCCACCGTCCCGATCCTCACGAGCGAATTCGTCATTGCCAACCACCTCGCATACAGAACATTGTTGCTTCTGAATCCCTCGTTGTTGCTCTTGTTCCTGTGGAGGGGGTGGTGAGGGCGAGAATGGATGGGAGGTCCCGGGGTGGGGATGGGTGGAGGGGAGGGGAGAGTGGTGAGGAAAGGAAGAAGAGAGGGAGGAGAGGTTTTACGTTATATGTTTTTAACTTTTTTTGTTTTGTTTTTAATATTAATGATATTTGTATTTCACGAGGTTTATTTTGTAAATTGTCTAATGACATTGGACGAAAACGGTGATGGAATAGACCCCACTAACGGTAGATGTGCATATGAGCAAATATGTTCGGTTTATAGGTACACATATGGCAATAGCAAAAATCTTGTGCATATCGCCAATTAAGCAAACCTGTCAGGTGCATCTTAGCAATTTACCCTATAATTTAATACGACTATTAGAGAATGATCGAAAGAGGGTGCAAGAAAGGGAAGGAAGAAGATGTTTATTTTTTGATTTTTTTCTGTTGTTTTATGTTTGAATACATGAGTGTATATAAATAAAAAGATCTATCCGTTAGTATACATTTATTTGATACTTGGGGAACTCAAACGTTTATCTGGGAACGGAATGGTCAAGCTTTGGGCCTCCCTTCACCATCAATGTTCAATGGTAAGAACATTATTTGCTTTAGCTTTTAATATCTTCAACACGCCCCCTCAAGTTGGGTCTGAAATGGATTGATAGACCCTAACTTGTGAAGTATGTTGGAGAAAGTCTTGCGATCTAGAGCTTTAGTGAAGATATCGGCTAACTGATCTTTGCTTGAGACACAGGGAACCTCTATTTGTCTTGATTGTATTTTTTCTCTAATAAAGTGGCAGTCGACTTCTATGTGTTTGGTCCTTTCATGGAAGACAGGATTCATCGCGATATGTCTTGCAGCATTATTGTCACAAAACATCTTCATGGGTTCCTTGGTGGCGATCTTCATATCTCTGAGAAGTTGACTCAACCAGATTAATTCGCTGGTGGTTGATGCCATTGCACGATATTCAGCTTCAGCACTAGATCTGACAACGACATTTTGTTTCTTGCTTCGCCAGGTTACTAAGTTGCCCCCGACGAAAGTGCAGAATCCAGACGTTGATCTTCGATCATGACTTCCGGCCCAATCTGCATCAGAATAACCTGTTATTGAGTTAGAGTTGTTGGGTCTCATCCAGAGCCCTTGCCCAGGAGTGCCTTTAAGATAACAGAGAATCCTTTTTACTAAGTTTAAGTGTTGTGTGTGAGGAGCATGCATAAATTGACTTATTTGACTTACAGCATATGTGATGTCGGGTCGAGTAACAGTAAGATAAATGAGTTTTCCTACTAGCCTTTGAAACTGACCAATATCAGAAAGAGGGTTTCCATCAGTTGGTCCTATTTTTTTGTTGATTTCTATAGGAGTGTTTGAAGGTTTTGATCCTAATTTCTTAGTTTCTTCAAGTAGATCTAGGGTATATTTTCGTTGGGAGAGAAATAATCCCTTTTTAGAATATGCAATCTCTATTCCTAAGAAATATTTTAAGTATCCTAAATCCTTTATGTCAAATTTTGATTTTAGGTATTCTTTAACTAATGTTATTTGATGATTATTATTTCCTGTTAGAATGATGTCATCGACATAAATAAGAACAATAACAGTAGTGTTGTGACTATGTTTTGTAAACATGGATGCATCAGCGGAACTTTTAGTAAATCCATAGCTAAGGAGAGAGAAACTGGGTTTGGCATACCAGGCACGAGGTGATTGTTTTAGCCCATATATAGATTTATGAAGCTTGCATACCTGGTTGGGACACGTGGTGATGCCAGGTGGAGGAGTCATGTAGACTTCTTCTTCAAGATTTCCCTGTAAGAATGCATTTTTGACATCCATCTGAAATAATTTCCATCCTTGATTTACAGCGATAGAAAGAAGAACCCGAACAGTGCTCATTTTGGCTACAGGAGCGAATGTTTCTACATAGTCTAGGTCATAAGTCTGGGTGTATCCTTTGGCCACAAGACGGGTTTTATATCTTTCTATTTTTCCAGTGCTATGATATTTAATTTTGTAGATCCATCTACATCCAACGGGTTTGATTCCTGGTTGGAGAGGAACAAGCGTCCAGGTGTGGTTGTCTTTTAGAGCTTGTAATTCATCATTCATGGCTTTAATCCACTTTGGATCATTGATAGCCTCATGGTAATGTGTAGGTTCTTTGTTTGTGTCTAAATTTCCTAGAAAGGCTTGATGTTGTTGAGAATTTTTTTGATATGATAGAAAGTTTTGGATAGGATATTTGGAGTTTTGGACAGAATATTTGGCGTGAGATAGAAAATAATCATTGAACCTGGTAGGGAGGTGAGATGGTCGTGTAGATCTTCTCGGTGGTTCTTCTCTCCTTCCTTCATTTTCTTCTCCTTCGTGTCCAATTCTTCCTTCTTCGTCTTCATTCTCTCCTCCCTCGTCTTCATTTTCTCCTCCTCCGTCTTCATTTTCTCCTCCTCCGTTTGTTGGTGATGTTGTAGGAGGCAGGTTAGTGTGTGGAACTGGGACAGAGGAGGTGTGTTCCTCTTGCCCAGGTTTGTGAAAAAACGGAATGCTTTCAAAGAATGTGACATCTCAGGAGACGTAAGTTTTTTTATTGTTTGGGTCATAGCATTTGTACCCTTTTTTACTAAAGGAATATCCTAAGAAGATACATTTGATGGAGTTTTGATCAAATTTATCTTCACGTTTTTTGAGGACAAAACAGGTGCAACCAAAAATTCTGAGGTGTTCGATTGATTTTTTTTTATTGTATAGGATTTCTAGAGGTTTTTTATAGTTAGTAGTAGGACTAGGAAGACGATTGATAATATAGGTAGCTGTTAGAATTGCGTCGGACCAAAACGATTTTGGGACATTATTCTGAAAAAGGAGGGAGCGAGTGACATTTAACAGATGTCGGTTTTTTCGCTCAGACACCCCATTTTGTTTAGGAGTATTAATACATGAGGTTTGATGAAAAATACCTTTTTGTCGTAGAAAATTTTGAAATATATTGCTCATGTATTCAGAACCATTATCAGATCTAAAAATACGGATTTTTGCATCAAACATATTTTCTATGTAACGAAGAAATTCGCAAAAAACTGAGTAGGTGTCTGATTTGTTTTTTAAAAGATAAATCCAGGTGGCTCGAGAAAAATCATCAATAAAGCTAATAAAGTATCGAAAACCGTTGTAAGACTCAATGGGGGCAGGACCCCAAATATCAGAATGTATTAGTTCGAAAGGAGAATGAGTTTTGGTGCTAGAATTTTGAAATTGTAATCTAGATTGTTTAGCAATTCGACAAACATCGCATAAGAGTTCATTTTTAAAAATAGGAAATAAAGAATGCAGTACATTTGATGACGGATGACCCATCCTTTTGTGCCAAAGGATGTGATTATCTACCATACGAGTATGTAGAACTTTCTTCTTGGTTTCTAGAATGTAGAGACCATTAGCGAGGATACCCTTACCAATCATCCTCCTGGTGATACGATCCTGAAAAATAACATCATTAGGAGTGAATATAACATTACAATTAAGATTTTTGGTGAGTTTGACAACCGATATAAGGTTAGCATCGAGATTAGGTACAAAAATAATGTCATCAGACGTGTTGTTAACTAAGTTTGCCTTTCCTATTCCTTCAATTTGGGCTTTACTTCCATTAGCAACAGTTACAAAGTTATTTAATAACTTAAGATTTTGTTTCACATTGCTAAGTAGAGTTGGATCACCAGTCATGTGATCGGTGGCTCCGGTATCAATGATCCAAGGTTTATTTTGTGATTTGGATGTTATTTCAGACAAAGCAGTAAATTTAGAAAGGTTGGTAATACCTGCATAATTACCTGTTTCAGGAGGTGTATTCTGCAAATAATCATTTAACTGATTTACCAGATTTTTTAAATGGATCTGGTTTGGCGGATTCGGATTGCTGGATCCATATCCGATAACATTAGATCCGGCAGCATCGGATTCCATTGGAATTCTCGGAGTCGGGTTTCCGGATCCGGATATGCGGTTGGTATATAAAGCGGTGTTGTCCGCGAAACTGTTAGGGTTTTGTAACCCTTCGTATTCGCTGTGTCGGCTGCTGCTTCGGAAGGTGAAGTCGGCGCCTCCGACCTGGTTGGCGTTGCTGCCTCCGAGTAGGTTGGTGCTGCCGCCTCCTCCGAGCAGACTGTTGTTGCCTTCCACCAGATTCGCTTTTGTGTTTCTTTCGGATTTTTGTGGTCTGAGGTGCGAGAACAAGAACCAACACGAGCTTTTGTTGTGTCTTGGTTTCTTGCAGTTTTCACAGTGTTCGTTGCTTTTGTTTCCGAACCTTTTTTTCATTCCCTGAGCTTGGTTTCGACCGGCGATGAGGGCCTGGTTGTCCATGTTCTGATTTTTGTTGTGGTTATTCATTGTATTTCTTCTTGTTTCCTCGCGCTGAACAAGACTTGTGATGTTTGTGAGGCTTGGAAGATCTGATGTCATGAGTATTTGAGACCGAACGGTCTCGTAGCTCGGATCTAACCCTACCAGAAACTGGTAGATTTGATTTTGCTCTTGTCGCTTTTGAATGATTTCTGGGTCAGCAGTTGGGGGTTCGTAGATCCTCAGCTCGTCCCACTTTCTTCTGAGAGTACTGAGGTACTCAGTGACTGAAACTCCATGTTGTTGAGTTTGCGCGATCTCCTGTTTGATTTTGAAAAGATGCGCAAAATTTTCTGTTTTGCCGTAGTGGTCTCGGATCGAGTCCCACAGCTCCTTTGCGCTTTCTTTGTAGATGAAAATCTCGACGATGTGATTTTGCATGGATGCAATAATCCATGACATCACTTGGTGATCCGAGGTTTGCCATTCATCTTGGATTTTGTCTGATGTATCTTCTGGTTTTGGAGTTTTTCCGGTGACGTGGCCGAGTTTCCCCCTGCCACTGAGGGAGAGGGTGACAGCACGCGCCCAGGATAAATAGTTTGCCCCGTTTAGAGCCGTCGAGACGAGGCGATGGGGATTCATCTTCAGCTGGTTTCTGTTGCCGTCCGACATGCCCCCCTTTTTTATTTCTTGGGTTTGGATGAGGAGAGTTCGACCTTCAACCCCCAAGGAAGAAGCCGATGAGGAAAGCAGGGAAATCTGAGGCTTATGAGAGGATCTGATGCTCTGATACCATATTAGAGAATGATCGAAAGAGGGTGCAAGAAAGGGAAGGAAGAAGATGTTTATTTTTTGGTTTTTTTCTGTTGTTGTTTTATGTTTGAATACATGAGTGTATATAAATAAAAAGAACTATCCGTTAGTATACATTTATTTGATACTTGGGGAACTTAAACGTTTATCTGGGAACGGAATGGTCAAGCTTTGGGTCTCCCTTCACCATTAATGTTCAACGGTAAGAACATTATTTGTTTTAGCTTTCAATATCTTCAACAACGACTTAGTGCTATAAACAATTTTTGTAGTTGATTAGCTTAGTTACGTAAAACACCTCATATTATTTCCCTGAATTGCATATACAAATTATTGACGACAAACATTGTTGTATAGGCATTGATCAATTGACTCATGTAAAGGTAGTTGGAAATCTGATGTCTGTAGTGGTGATCGAAAGAAAGTTTAAGTGATTGTAAGATTTCTTACAATTTTGCAATAAAAGTAGAGGAATTCTTTTCTCGAAATGTTTAATTTTTTTGAAAGTTTTTACTACCTTAAATTCTTGGAGTGAAAACATGACACTGGAACACTTACTAATCGATAATCACTGTTAACTTTGCATGCGTAAAGCTACCTTTGTGAGTCGGATTACGGGCAACGGAATAATTTACTATAATAAAAAATATGCTGCACCTTAGAAACAACAAGGTCCTATGGTCTAGCGGTTAGGACATTGGACTCTGAATCCAGTAACCCGAGTTCAAATCTCGGTAGGACCTCTTTTTAAGTTCTTTATATCTGATATTAGATATATTGCGTTTTGCTGTTTTTCTCGAATTCACTATGAACAGGTTGTACTTTTAAAAAACAATAAATATTCCTGTCACCTGAAACTACATCGTGTTGAATTGCGGATGCAGCCAACACAGCTAAACCAAAGTTGATAAATGATAACGAAATACTTCGTGGGGAATTTTTCTTTGAGAAATTTCTTACTCATTTCCATCTAACTTTCCTTCTAGAACGACGCGTCAACTCCCAAACGTGCCCGACTCTTTCGAGTCAACTTCAAATACCTTACAACGAACACAACGCGGCATCCCAAACCAAAACTTTATAAACCTGATCCCAACACCAAAACCTCCCATTCTGCACTCTTCCCGTATCGACTATTTCTCCAAACTCCCAATTTGCTATTCTTCTTTGATCCAGCAATAATGGCTTCTGCTCCACTCTCTCTTGCCCTCACCTTAATTCTAGCGTTCCTTCACTTCTCTTATGGGCAACTTGCCGCTTCGTCTCCGGCCCCCGGTCCGGCTACCAGCGACGGGAAAGCTGTGGACCAAGGCGTTGCTTGCCTTCTCCTTCTCGTCGCCCTCGTTGTCACCTATATCATACATTGATTGGAGCAGATTTGTATTTGGGAAACATTTGGGGCTCAAAGCTAACAACTCCTTCGACCTTCGGCATGTAAAAAGAGTCGTGTTCTGTAATTATTACTGAGAAATAAATGATTCTGTTATCCAATTCTTCGAAATACGAATTCATGTTCAAGATTGTACGGACCTGAAATTTTGTTGCTGCGTTATTTTTTGTATATTTATTTGATGTTGAGTTTGATATGATTCTGATTGTAAAGCTGCATTTAGATTTGACTTGCACTCTAGCCCATGTGGCGACATCATCCACGGGTCGACTGATTCATAACAATCTCATAAGTTGTCATATGCATTCTCAAGTTGAAGTGTGTGTTAAACTCATATTTTCGTAGGCTTACAAGCCGGTGAGACAATGTTTTTGGGTGCGGTAAAAGAGGCTTAAGTTTGAGTGTTGTTATTAACAAACTTCTGCTCAAAAGTCTAATGTGGACCATACCTTATATTTAATGATTAATTAGGCCAAGCCAACTACCACATTATCAAGTAAAAAAATGAAGAATCAATATCCTAGAGCATCCTAAAGAATGACGTAATTGAAATTTACATAAAAAGATAAATCGTCCGTAGACAAGGTGTAACATTGTGTCCCTAAACCTGCATCGAGTCTGAGTGCAGTCCGTCACTCACGAGTTTATTGACTCACAACACTTACTTATTATTACAAAACTTAAGTTGGTTTGTTATTGTAGTAGTATACTAATGTCTTTATATCACACACAGACACATTACTAATTTCTTTTTAACTGATGTAGGATTTAATTTTAGGGTGTTACACAAGGTGACAGAGAGGTGACTTGTTACAAGATCAGTACGTCTTACTTGGTAAGTGAGCTTAAGTTTAAATGTTGTTCCTAACAAACTTCTAGTCATAGGCTAATGTGGTTTCGTAAGCTTTAATTGAAAATTAACTCCCACCGCATTATTATAAAAAATAATGGACAATCAACATCTTAAAGCAAAATAAAGAATGACGCAAATGTAAATTACCGAGTTAGTTTACTACCAGCGGTGGAAACGAAACAGATATTGACATCCCATATTCCCATATGTATCGTATATGGCATAATAAAATGGAATATAGATATAAATTTTTTCGATTTTTAAGTAATAATGTTTAAAGTTACACAAATGCAAAATACGTATTAGACGAGGATACAAATTGGATATTATTATTTTTTTACATGGTAAATTTATGCTAAATCTTCAAATGAAGAATTTAGTACTAATACGAATTCATTTGTACTCTTTAACGCTATCATAATAATATAGTATCATTTTTGTTTGATTTTTTAGTATAAAAAAACACTGCAAAACGGCCGAAACGAACAAGGACTCCACGTCCGGATCCGACCCGCGGAAGCAATTTGGTCGACACTCCTGCTCTCTTCTCCCCGTTCTCTCCATTCTTTCCCGTTTCGCTTCCACTCTCCAACCGAACCCATCCGTCTCCGCGGAGATCCACCAAACCCAAACCCTTCCTCCCTATCAACCACCACCCAAGGATCTCTCCTCACGCACGATCTCGGCGCTCACTCCCTTGATCTGCCGTTTCTGCCCTTTTACTGCTCTCCACCACCCACCTTTCGGTTCCGCCGACGAAAATGGTACTCTTTCCAGATTTTCTCTTCGAATTCGTGTTTTCGCGTCACTTTAATACTGTAGCGATCAGATCTGACGTTTGGTGTTTGGGTATTTAGTTGTTTGGCTGTTTTTAGCGAATTGCTCGAGGTTTGTTTGGAATCTCGGGGTTTCGCTCGTAATTGAGTGAATTGGTTACGATTTGTTTGGATTCTGGAGTTTCGATTTTGTGGAGATCTGCTGCATTTGAGTCCTTACTGATGGATTTCTTTGTTTTTGTCCTGTTGGGATCGACGGAATGGCGCAGCCTCTCAGACTCGACATCAAGGTATGGTTGCTTGTTACTTACGTGTATTTGATATTTAGTTGTTCAGATCTCTGCTTTCGCTTGACTATTTACTGAAATTTGCTCTCTGGAATTCATGGATCAGAGGAAACTAGCACAGAGATCCGAAAGAGTGAAGTCGGTAGATCTGCATCCAACAGAACCATGGTGATTTCCGTACTCGTACATTGGATGCTTTCTCCTTTAAGTAATTAGATCAGTAGTAAATATCGAGTGGCTATTCCTCCTCTTGCTACGAGAGTGTGGCTTCTCACATCTCACTTTATTTTGTTTGACAGCTATCATTTCTCTTTTATTCTATTATAACGGGACTTCCATAGAGTGAAACACTCTCATGGCTAATGGTTTTTTTTGCTGCTTGTGCAGGATTCTTGCAAGTCTTTACTCTGGAAGTGTGTGCATATGGAATTATCAGTCTCAGGTGAAATTCTATAGAATCATCTTATACCACTAATAGGGAATGGAAACTTGTCTTTTCTAAGAATTATAAAAAAACAAGTGACAAAAGTTTTTTTCCATTAACTAATGTTTGTGTTAGAAGGAGGCTGAAAATAAGCAGTTAGATAATATTTTTCTGAGACTAGTTACTATTCTGATCTATTTGAAATTTATGCACATCATTGTGTCTTGATTATACTTCTCTTACACAACCTCAGTATTCATTCCTGGTTTAATCTTCAATACATATAGCTTTCTTCTATCGCCGTCACATTTCTTTTGCTAATTAGTATGAATCATCATACTTGCTAATAGCATTACCAAGAGGAGTATAAAGTTGTATTACTTGAAAAGAAAAGTAAAAGTAAAATATAAAATGTTTGTTTGATTGCCAGTTACATTATTAGATCAAATCTAGAGTTTATGCATTCTTCTGTGCTACCAGTACTTAGCCTTTGATGCTTATGTGCTAGACTGCTAGACACCTTTTCTATGTTTTGTTACATGCTTCAAGCTCGTTATTATAACTTGATATTTTCCCCAGACCATGGCAAAGTCTTTCGAGGTCACAGAACTACCTGGTATGCCCTAAATTTCAGCTGCTTATCACATGCATATTTATTGGTTTGTCTCTGAGAACTACCTGGAAACACAATGTAAGTTTAATTTGTTTTTGGTGATTATTGTGTAGTCCGCTCGGCGAAATTCATAGCACGCAAACAATGGGTAGTTGCTGGGGCAGATGACATGTTAATTCGCGTTTATAATTACAACACTATGGACAAGGTCAAAGTTTTCGAAGCACACACAGATTACATAAGATGTGTGGCTGTCCATCCGACCCTGCCTTGTGTGTTGTCATCCTCCGATGACATGCTCATAAAGCTCTGGGATTGGGAGAAAGGCTGGAGCTGTACTCAGATTTTCGAAGGTCATTCCCACTATGTGATGCAAGTCACTTTTAATCCAAAAGACACTAATACATTTGCAAGTGCATCTCTTGATCGCACCATAAAGGTTTGTCACTGAGAATATTGTCAAACGGTTTATTCGGCAAATTGATCTACTTTAAGTACCTTAGGTATTATTTTGCTTTTCTTTTCTGGCAGATATGGAATCTTGGTTCTCCAGATCCAAACTTTACGTTAGATGCTCATTCAAAAGGGGTGAACTGTGTTGACTACTTCACAGGTGGTGACAGACCATACTTGATTTCTGGCTCAGACGATCATACGGCAAAGGTCTCCTATAGCCTTGATATTCTTTTGGTTATTTCGTTCACATATCTATCAGCACCATGTTTCCACATGATCAGGTCTGGGACTACCAAACTAAGAGCTGTGTTCAGACTCTTGAGGGTCATACTCACAATGTTTCAGCAGTATGTTTTCATCCCGAGCTTCCTATAATTATTACAGGATCAGAAGATGGGACTGTTCGGATATGGCATGCAACAACATATAGGTAAATCATACTGCCCTTAAGACCTTACTTCTTATTTGGGCCGTCATCACTAGTGCAATTAATTTAGTTGACACGATCCTCAATCAAACTGTTTTATACTTTTATATCATCTGGTTGGTTGTCACTATTTTCGTGATTGGGCCAATTGTGGTCCAATCCTAATTGAAACTCTTTCTTTGGTTTTAAGCTCTAACCGACAAAACTTCATTATCTGTCACCGGAGACTGGTTAGTTGTGATTATTTGATGTCTTTGGGATCTTTTCATAATCATGAGTAGCATGTATGTTAGACTGAGTTTTTTGACCTGAAAGTGAATGCACAATGTGTATGTGCTTGTGCCTAGTTGTCTAGATGATGATTTTGTGACATTTTCTTAACAGTAAAGTAGTATGCCTTATATACCCGATTTTTTTCAACCTGAACGTAAATTAGTAAGCTCTTAGATAACCAATACCACAAAATTTTGAACTCAAACTCTTGAATATCTGTTGATGTGTTTTATAAATATTGAGGATAGTTCTTTATGATAATTTGTAATGTAATGACTTGCAAGCATTCTGTGCCTCGTTTTGCTTTATTTGCTAAGTCTACACATATTACCATGTGTAGTTTAGGGTCACGTTAATAGATTTGTGGATCCCTAACTATATTTGCTATATAATACCTTTATCACGTGACCTTATAGAGTTTGGGCTGTCGGTTACATCTTCTTCTAAGATGTAAAAAATAAAATAATTCTTGTAATCTTTACTTGAATTTAATGTAAAAGATTACAACCCACGTAACTTACAAAATTAATTAAAAGGTAATCTTAGATTATTGTCAGTTGTCACATGTAAATGCGTAGAAGCCATTTTTGTGTTCATGACTTCATGTAATATAATATTATGTTGATTTTTTTATTTGCTTTTTTCCGATTTTTTTCTGAATTTTTTTACTTCCTGATATGCATTGACATACCCCAAGTTGTTTGGGATTAAAGCCTCTGTTGCCGTGGTTGATATGCATTGACATCATAATTGTTCTCTTCTTTTTATTGTTTGGTCAAAATTTTAAGATCAAAAAATACGTATACCTTTTTTTTCTTTTTGTTTTTTTGCAGACTTGAGAACACGTTAAACTACGGTCTTGAAAGAGTTTGGGCTGTTGGTTACACAAAAGGATCGCGAAGGTACGCAACTCAAAATTTCATCTTCTTCATACTCTACCATGATTCAATTATTGTCCCTCCACCAAAAAGAAAAGGGGGAAACATTTATTCAGTTTGTGGTACACTAGTCCGTGGTTAATTTGTTGTCTCACATTGTCACAAATTGAACATGTAAAGCTCTGGTTTTGTTTTACATTCTATTGTCAATATATTGTGATTTCTTTTCCTCCAGAGTTGTATTTGGATATGATGAAGGAACTATCATGATAAAGATTGGTCGAGAAGAGCCAGTTGCTAGCATGGACAATAGTGGTAAAATCATATGGGCCAAGCATAACGAGATTCAAACTGTCAATATCAGAACTGTTGGGGCAGATGTGGAGGTCAGTTATTCCTTTTTTTTGGGGGGGGGGGGGGGGGGGACGATTGTGGGATTTAATTTTTTTGGTCAGAATTCGACTCTTTGTCATTGGAATTGCTTTGAAGAATTGCTGAATCAGAGAGATTGGAGACAAAAGATATTGGAAAACTTCAATTTTACAACTGTCCCATCTCTTATGAACCCATTCAACATAGAACTCATACAACAAGAGTAACATGTCAATATGTTACCACATTTTTTCATTCAAGATAAACTTCTGTAAACGGAAAGAACAAAATTAATTTTTTACTTGCAAAAAAATATATCATTCTGTGTGCTGTGTTATATTTGAACTCAAAAGAAAACACTGTTCCATCAAAATTATATCTGAACTTAAAACAACATGAGGAAGAATAGATAAGAAAGTTGCAATGATAAGGATCAATATCCAAACACACCCTAATAATTGGAATATATTTCTGCTGGAAACTATATTGAAACTATTTTGTCGTGTCAGGTTACAGATGGTGAAAGATTGCCTCTAGCTGTCAAGGAACTTGGAAGCTGTGACCTTTACCCTCAAGTACGTCACTCTTTCTGATACTTGGAAAAATTGGCTGCGATTTTTTTAACTCATAATCCATATGGCTGGATAGTATTAGATTGGTATACTTCTCTCGCAGCATTTACTTTTCAGGGTTGGCTGATCTATTTTTTTGCTATCTTGTAAAACTTTTTCCGCGGAGCATTTTAAGACATCATGTGAAATCTATCTGCCTTTTCCATACGTCATGCTCTTTCAGTTTCTGATACCATATATTTTTGTTCTTCAGAGTTTAAGACATAACCCAAATGGGAGGTTTGTTGTTGTTTGTGGTGATGGAGAATATATAATATACACTGCACTAGCCTGGAGAAATAGATCTTTTGGATCTGCTTTGGAATTTGTATGGTCATCTGAGGGAGAATATGCAGTTAGAGAGAGCACCTCAAGAATAAAGATATTCAGCAAGACTTTTCAGGTCTACTTCCTTCCCTCATGTTTTTTTTCTGCCAATACATTTTTCTTCTTCTTACCATCTCTTATTTCCTTCGAATAAAATCTGTTAATTATGGGTTGTTTGGTTTTCGTTGAGTTCTACATTTATTTTATCTTTTGCTCTCATACCCTTTGAATAATAACGGTCAATTAGAGAGTATCAGAAAATGCCGTATGCAAGTCATCATCTGGCCTTCCAGCTTTCTCATTTTTGTTCCCATTTGGCTTTGTATAGTCACGTGAAATTCTCTTTAGATTTTAAATCATTGTTATTATATACATATTATCAATGGACTGGAATTACCCTCCACAAGTTTCTAATGAAGAAATGTTGCTCAACAAGCATTTTTAATTGGTTATGTAAGAGGCTCAAATGGTTACTTAACTGGAGTCAGCTTTCTCAGAAAGTCTTCCTAACAAACACTATTAGTCTGCAGGTGTGCACATCTATGCATCACCACCATGTTATTGGGCATGCATCCAACAAACTATTATTTTACATGTAGACACACTTTACTGTTTCCTTGGTACATTACATATTTCTTTTCATTTTAGGGCTCTCAAGTTAAATAGTTTCTTTTTTTCTTTTCCATTTTGCTGTGTTACAGGAAAAGAAAAGCATACGTCCTGCTTTTTCTACTGAGCGCATTTTTGGAGGAAGCTTACTTGCAATGTGTTCAAATGATTTTATTTGCTTTTATGACTGGGCTGAGTGCAGGTTGATACGTCGAATTGATGTCAATGTCAAAGTATGCAGCAATTTTTCCCCCTAAAGGTTTTTTTTTGACCTCTTATTTCTGAACATCAGGTTGTACCTAATGCATGTATAACTTTCTCTGTTTCAGAATCTTTATTGGGCCGATAGTGGTGACTTGGTGGCAATAGCAAGCGACACATCATTTTACATCCTGAAGTTCAATGTAAGAATTCAAAGCAGCTCTCTTTGTTATTATTTAGAAAAAATTATAAGGATATTAAAAAAGACGAGACTTTAGCCTCAACTATTATGTATAATGGTGTTAGTTTCAGAAGTTACTGCATATTTTTAATATTTCCGTTTTTATTTTATATTTATGATTTTGTTGCATTTAATGGCAGAGGGATATTGTCTCTTCCTATCTTGAAAGTGGTAGACCGGCGGAAGATGAAGGTGTTCAAGATGCATTTGAGCTTCTCCATGAAACAAATGAACGGGTCCGCACTGGGCTATGGGTTGGGGACTGTTTCATCTACACCAACTCATCTTGGAGGCTGAATTATTGTGTCGGTGGAGAGGTAATTGTTTTATACAGTAAACTGCACATTGACTGTTTTCAGTTTTGCTGATACTGCTTTATCTTGAACCGACTGTTTAACTTATGGTTTCTGGATTTAGGTGACTACCATGTTTCATTTGGACCGTCCAATGTACTTATTAGGTTATCTTGCTAGTCAAAGCAAGGTGTATCTCATAGACAAAGAGTTCAAGTGAGTAATGTCCATGTGCTGTGAAATTGATTGCTTGTCATTTGTTAGTCACCTCATTCCATTACTTACTCCTATCTGTCATTTGCATTGCAGTGTCATGGGCTACACCTTACTCCTAAGTTTGATTGAGTATAAAACCCTTGTGATGCGTGGGGATTTAGGTCTTGCAAATGAAGTTCTGCGTTCGATTCCGGTTGAACACCATAACAGGTATCTTGCTGTTTTCTTTTGTTATGCACTCCTTAGTCTTCGTGTAATTGTTATTCTATCACTGCTAGTTTTTCTTTTATTGTTTGCAAAACTGAGATTTTATCAGATTGGAGTAAGATTGTCGTGTACTACCAGTTCAAATCTTTGGTCCCTTAATATGTCAATTGTCATGGCTTAGGGAAAATATATTGCTTCTTTAGAAAACACTGCAAATTTTGCTTCGGAACAATTAGGAGATTCTCTATAAGAAATATGGGGTTTTGCTTCTGGCGGCAACATGCTATTGGGCGGTGGTCCAAACCATGTTGTAATATTTCCTGCATAGTTGACCAAACCATGTAGTAGTTGAGACCTTGTTATTGTTATCATCATTAACAATTTTTTGTACTTAACTTGCTAGTGTGGCTCGCTTCCTTGAATCTCGTGGCATGGTAGAGGATGCTTTAGAAGTGGCTACAGATCCCAATTACAGATTTGATCTTTCTATACAACTTGGAAATTTAGAAGTTGCTAAGGTGCTTTACCATGCGATTGCAAACTTCATCCATTTCCTTTGTAGTTTTTCCTCAGTTTCATTGGATTCTGTCCTGCCTTAACATGTTCCAATCATTTGACAGGCGATTGCTGTTGAAGTACAAAGTGAATCAAAATGGAAGCAATTAGGAGACTTGGCCATGTCTTCTGGAAGGGTAATTTTTTTAATTATGAAGTGCTCCATCTGAGCTTGCAGATTTGCGTAATAAAAGAAGCTTATATGATAAAATTGACTACTGTTAACTAAAAAATTAATTTGAATGATAATCGAAATTGAAAATAGTGTCCATTTCCATTGTGTCAAAGATTAAGTTGTTTTTTGACATTTGGAGCATCATGGATTATATCAAATGACTATTTAAACGATCTGCATTTCTTTTATTGTGGAATCGCAGATGGTCAGTTGCATTTGCATCATTTGGGTCAATTAAAAATAACCCCACTGTTTTACAGTGGTAGGATTGCGTACATCCGACCCTCCCTTACCTCGCTTAGGCGGGAGCCTCTTCTGAGGCATTGGGGTTATGTTGATGTTGATGATAATCGAAATTGAAAATCATAAGTCATATGTTTTTATCTATATTTCTCCTTTGTTACTTTTCTGGACTTTTGGGTTCTGTTGTTTAAGACCTTTACAATGCTATTATAGTCCTTTGCACACGACCTGTTGTTACACGTGATTCTGCGGGTTTTTTGTTGTTTTATCTGACTTGACAACTTCCCTTTACTTTTCATCAAGCATTTGAGATGTTCTTGACATCCACTTTTTTATGTTCATTTCATCCAGTTTGAAATGGCAGAAGAGTGCTTGTTGCAAGCTGTGGATCTGAGTGGCTTGTTGCTCCTATACTCTTCTTTTGGGGATGTTGAAGGAATAACTAAGCTTACCTCTCTAGCAAAGGATCATGGAAAGAACAATGTTGCTTTCCTTTCCTTGTTTATGCTTGGTAAATTGGAGGAATGTCTTCAGCTTTTGGTTGCAAGGTATCTCCCTAGATGCTCCCAATAGTTACTTTTTAAACATTTTACATTACTTATAAAATATCCATGCAGCAATCGCATACCTGAAGCTGCATTGATGGCAAGATCTTATCTCCCAAGCAAGGTTTCTGAGATTGTTGGATTATGGAGAAGTGATCTTAAGAAGGTTACTTCCCCCTTGCGATGTGTATCTTAATATGCTAGAGCCATAGTACTTTAACATTTGCATTTTACATTTTTAACTATTTTCTTTGCGTACTATTTATATTTTCTGCTAAAGTATTTGGTTCATCAACTATTGTATCCGAATGATATACATAAATCATTACTTTTTGCTTACCTTTTACTTTCTCTGTTAAAATGTAAGCCTTACCAACACTATTTTTTGTTTCATCAAGTCGCAATGAACTATTGTGTTCTTTTCGTAGGTCAATCCAAAAGCTGCTGAGTCTCTTGCCGATCCTGAGGAATATCCTAATTTGTTTGAGGATTGGCAAGTTGCTCTTGAAGTTGAGTCAAGTATATCAGAAAAAAGGTAAAACTTTGCTCTACCTTTTTCATCAGTTTTATGCATCTCCTGAGGCGTCATTTCTGGTGGTGTTCTTTTATATTTATGTTTTATCTCCTTTCTTTACCTGCTTCTGTGCAGGGGGCAGTATCCTCCAGCAGAAGGATATCTAAGCTATGCCACAAAGACCAACATTAATCTTATCGAGGCGTTCAAGAGTATGCAAATAGGTGAAGATGAAGAACTGCTCGAAAATGGAGACACTACACATGAGGTTGTTTTTAAGAGTCAATTTGTTTGGAAAAGTTATTTTCAGGAACCTTTGATTTTTAAACTCCACAATATGGGCCCTTATATTCTCTGATTGTGTTATTTTCTAATTTCTATAAATGATTCACAATTATTCTTATGTTGCTATTCATTCTTTACCTTAAGCAAGTCTGTTAAGCTTGCGTTCTTGCTTTCTATTTTTGCTATTTTCCTTGATCATGTACGTAAGGTTGTGTTTCTCAACTCTTAAAATCATAATGTTATTTTCAGGGGACTGAAGAAAATGGACCAGAAGCACAACAAGATCAAGAGGAACAAGAAGAAGTTGATGTTGATGCTGAAGATTCATCAGATGGTGCTATCTTTGTCAATGGAAATGAGGGTGAAGGTGAAGAAGAGTGGGGTACGAAAGGAACTCCATCAGCCTAAAGCCATTGGTTGGGCGAGTGTATAATCCAAATTTTGTCCTGGTGATTAAAATTAGTTTTCTTTAAAATATTTGTGTTGGGTCTTCCTACTACTACCCGCAGCACTACCTCTTTTATAGTTCACCATGTTTGGTATCATGTTTACTTTCATATCACCGAATTTCCTTACTTGATGCAAGGGTGTTTTCGTCAGCTTCACCATTCAAATATTCTAAAGAATCTTATTAGTTGAAAAAACTTTACCACTTCACTACTGCGACAATCCATTCTGCACCTGTAACTGTAAGAAACAAACTAAGTGCATTATAGTATATTATGCTGAAGTATGTAGTAATTCCAGTTTATGGGCTTTTACTATCCTCTAGCCTTTGTGATCAAACGATTTATTATTGTCACTATCTTCTAGCGTTGTTCAGGAGAATTGTCTTTACCTTTAGGTAGGTGTTTTATCATGTCTATTTTAAATCTTTTTTGACTTACTTCGTTGCCCAAAAGTTATAGCTTCTGGTTATTACTTGCTAAATATGATATTATAATCGTAAAGTTTTTCTTGTTCATGTTATCTATGTTTTTGGTTGATTAGCATCTCCACTAGTAGTTTTGTATAACATTGCCTTTTTTGCTCATTTTGCAGTTCTTACGCCAAATTATTAGAAGCAAGAGAACCTACTCCTGTGGTTAACTTCTCCTTAAGGTGACAATAATCCTTGCAAAAAAACAAGTAATTCTTTTTCTCTCTGATGTAGTTCGCATGTGTGGTTGATGTTTGGGGCCATCACCTGCCTCCGGGCTTCATTCTTGATGGCGTTGTACCTAGGTTTATTGTCGCCACTTCGTATCCCTCAGTCACAGTTTATGAACCTTCACTGCCCGACACATCCACTGTTACTGAATTGATATTAGTGTTTGCCTTGTGCGAACCGTGCAGCAAGCAAAATACAGCAGTTATTTCGGGGGTATAAGATGTTTGATTTTTTTGAATTTATTTCGAGACACCTTCAGTACCATATGCTCCATTGTCTCATGTGGGTATCAATCCGTTGATACTGAGGTTGGCGCAGCTCACAAGAAGGTATTCAGATCGCCTATTACTATCTGTAATAATTTTGTTCTTCCATATGTTGATCTTAGATTATACAATTGTTCTCTGTGAGACAACTTGTTCTACTTTGTCTTAGGTTGTAATATTATCAAAGATGCTGTTGAAATATAGCACATTCTTTAGTGAGTTAAGTAGCCTGCTTTCGTATTACTTTTTTTGACGAAATATTTAGCAGAGAATCCGTCTTTAAGTCTTTACTATTATTTTCTGGTTGAGAATTGGTTTATATTTTCCCATCTTCTTGCCGAAGTGATCAACACTGACGCATTTGGAAGCCAGTCTTGGTTAACCTAATAAGTTGATGGGATTGAATTCTGTCATACACAATTACACCTTTAATCATGATCTGTGAAAATCACCACCCTAACCGATTAACTGCGGGCACATGGAAATGTATATTCTTCGCATATGTACAGCCTGGCGTGGCCTCTTACAGTTATAATTCTTTCGGGCTTGATTCAATAAAGTTTCTCTGTAGGCTTTCATAGAGGGAAGTGACATCGAAGAAGTTCCATTTCCATATGATCAAACGTTTCTCTGTCCTATTGCAATCCCTCTAGAATGCAAATTGTAAATAAAGCTAGACCCAGGTGGAATGGGTTTGATACTTCATTCCCTGTTGACGGTCCCGACTGCTCTCATAGACTCATGGTACGTGTACATCGATATCAATGAGGCTTCTGCTTTTGTATGAGTATACATTTTGCAAGGGGGTACGAATTGATAGAAGTTGCGCGGAACTTAAACTCATGAGTTATGACTGTTACTTCGAATCTCCAATCGGACCGTACCCTGCCCCTGGCAGCGAGGTCCGACATTTTCTTATCAATGACGTGGCACCGGTTATTTCGCAGTTCACACGAATGCCATGAATCATACGTAGACAGGACTGCGTGCTGTTTACTTTTGAAGTTACGATTGTTTCCTGCTCCCACATAAAAGACCATGAAACAACTTGACAATTGTATTTTTAGAGTTTTCATCTTCTCCTTTTATCTAATGCAATTAAATATTATAAATAATTAAAAGAATTCAACGCCGACCAACTACTACTCATCATGATCCATCAATTGCCACATTCATTAGGCTGTTTTCTACTGTGGTCTATAAGGCGTTCCATTATTGCTCATTATTTGGACAAAGTACTCATTTTTGCCCCTAATCACGCCGGAGATTTCCTTTCTAAGTTAACATCTCATGTGTAAAACAACCCAAAAAAAACCACTCAGAAGGTAAACAGAATGCATCATGACAAGGTTACAGTTGATAACAGTACTTAAATGAATTTCGCTTGTTAACATCTAATCTTTGCAATATGTTTTCATACAACTGTGTTACACGTGATTATATATATAAAAAACAGTGTTATCTAGGCCTGTAAACGGGTCGGGTCGGGTCGGGTTTTTGCCCAACCGCTACCCGACCCGCCTAAAATAAATGGATAATCGGGGCGGGGCGGGTCGGGTAAAAAAAGTTCATCCGCTACCCGATCCGTTTAAGGTCGGATAAACGGATATTCGGGGCGGGGCGGGGTGGATAAACGGATAACTGGATAAAACTTGTATTTTTTATTTCTACTCATTTGCTACCAAAAATTTTATACAAAACAATCCCTACGTAATCACCAATAGCACAAAATCACCAACAATACCTGATATTTTGAATTTCTAACAGTAGTCTAACACCAATAACACAAAACAACAAATTAACTAGAAACATAAAATATTCATTCAACTACTAGTCTACTACAACCATAAAACAACAATAAAAAGTAAAACATTCATCGAAGTATTACATAAATTACAAACATTCATTTATTACACAAGATGTTCATTATCATCGTCGTCATCGTCATTAGCCATCTCGACATTCTCGTCCTCCGCGTCCACGTGAGTAAAATAACTTGGCATTGTTCCGAAACATGCAGCGTCGTCCGTAGTTTCAACTATACCAAGAAAACACATTAAGCCATTAAGTTAACATAATAATATATACAACAAATATTATTCAAATATCATTCAAGTACCTTGAAGTTCACTCCTTAACCAATCTTGCGTACATAGAACGGCTTCTAAAGTAGTAGAAGACATTGAACAACGATGTTTGCCAAGAACCCTTCCTCCCGTGCTAAAAACACTTTCAGATGCCACAGTAGACACTGGGATAGATAAAACATCACGCGCCACACGTGCAAGTATAGGATATTTTGCTGCATTCAGTTTCCACCAACTCAAGATATCAAACTCATTCACTCAATCCCTAGGCTGCACAGAATCCTTCAAGTAAATCTCCAAACAACTTTGCTGAGGTTGAGAAGCATATCTTGTGTCAAGGAATTTGTTAAGATCTTCATACGGATCGATGAAAGACGGTAATTCTAATGCTTCCGTAGTGAAAATAATATTATTTGCACTATCACCTACAACATTTGTTGTCCCTAATCCTGACCCTGTGCTGCTGTGACTGCCCATAACAGTAGGACCCTCAGAAGCCTCATATCTCAAACGATATTCATTATACAACTCAGTTAATTTGTTCGTGACGTTTTCATATTGGTCCTTCCAATCCTGCTCATAAATCTTCTTCATGTAATACTCAACAGTGCTTAATTTATGACGAGGATCCAAAATGCAACCAATGGAAAGTAGTTCTGATGCTTCATCCCAATATTTTGAAAACTTCAACATCATTGGTTTAGCCATGGCGGATACAAAAGAAACTGAATTTCTACACATCGCCTTTAGAGCCAGTTTCATCGCACAAACATGAGGGAAAAAAAAATTGGCAGATGGATACAAGCTCTTGGAAAATTCTAACGTAACCCGATGAAAATATCTCAAACACTCACAAACAATTTTTGCATGTTCCCATTCCTCTGTAGTAGGTGCAAACTTGTAAGACACATCAATATCTGCCAAACGACTGAATGAATCCTTATGCTCTAGTGCTACTTGCAACATCAGAAAGGTAGAGTTCCATCTTGTGGGAACATCTAATACAAGACTCTTACTTGGAGCCTTCACTTGTCTAGCCACTTCTTGAAAAGTTTGCTCTCTAAGTGTCGAAGACTTCACATATTTCACACTTTCCCTCACTTTCGAAATTACATCTTTGATGATGTCGATTCCCTCATGCACAATCAGATTAACGATGTGAGCGGAACACCTAATGTGAAACATTTTACCATCAAGCAAGAGATCTCCTTTAGGCTTGAATTTCCCCACAATTTCTCTCACAACAGCATCATTCGTGGAACAATTATCTAGCACAATACACATTAACTTCTTATCTACATTCCACTTGTAAAACCTATCTATTAGTGCCTTCGATATTAATTTGGCAGTGTGGGGTGCTGGAAGGTAAGCAAAACTCAAAAGTCTTTTCTGAAGTCTCCAAGCATCATCTACAAAGTGACACGTCAAAGTAACATAACCCCTATTTCTGTTTGACGTCCACATGTCACTAGTAATGCTAAAACGACCAGAAATTTGATCCAACTGTGCATACATTATTTCCTTACGAACCACATACATAGCAACAATATCATTTCTTATGGTCGTACGAGACACCATTTTAAACTCTGGCCTGAGACCTCTCACAAATTTTCTGAATCCTGCATGTCCAACTATAGAGAATGGGTATTCATGCAGTACAATCATTTCAGCTAAGTCTTGCCTACTAGAATCCTGGTTAAATTTGTAGTTTTTTACTTCAGAGGTTCCATCTTTTTTCTTATCACCAAAAGACAATAACCGTTGACCAGAATCACCACCAAATATCCTCAAGTGTTTGGTTTTCAAGTGAGTTAACAAATGACTTGTCCCATCTTTTCCTTTAGCAACATACTCTTTTGCACAATGACGACATTTCGCTTTGTTAGTAACAATATCTTTATCAAAATAATTCCAAACTTCAGAAGTAAGTGTTCTTCGTCTCTTGTTACTAGTACTACTTTCAGAAATAATAGGTCCTGAATACAGAAATAATTAAACTAAGTATGATTCCTGAAATACTTAGTATTGTCCACATATAAATTAAACTAAGCATGAATGTGAACTAAAAGATGGAAGATTACACTATAAAGTTACCATTCAGAGCTTGTAAGGTAGCAAAAGTCAGTCATGTATCTTTTATTGCTTACTTTACAAAAAATCAAGATACGTGTTCTCTAAAGAAAGCAAATAATAATACAAACTGTATTGTGATTATTGTAGTACCAATTAAACTAAGCATGATTCGTGAGAACTGAGAAGCATGAATCGACATAGTCACACAAACACATGATGATGGAAAAATGTATACCATCCGTCGATGGTTGGCTGGGATTGGGTTGCTCTTGCTCGCTCATGGTAGATCCGAGTCTGGGAAGGCGAGAAACTGAGAAGGTGTTGGAGCAGCCGTGAAGAGGGAAGATGCGGGACTGTGGGGAGGGAAGCTCGAAGTATGGGACCGTGGGGAGGGAAGGATGTCGCCTGCCGGAAGTGGAGAAGGGGAAGGCTGCCGTGGCACCGTGCGGCGGAGGGGAGGGGAGGTTCGGCGGAGGCGGATGGGAGGGGAGGTTCGGGAAGGAGAGGGATTTAGGGATTTACTGATTTAGGGTTTAGATTTTAGGGATTTAGGATTTTGTTTTAGGTATATATATTTAATATATTAAATTATTAATAATTTAATTTATTAATAACGGGTAAATGGATAAACGGGGCGGGTAGGAACTATAACCGCTACCCGCCCCGTTTAATAGTCGGGTAAGCGACTATTCGGGTAGACGGATAATCGGGTGGAAAAAATCATCCGCTACCCGACCTAAACGGGCCGGGTCGGGTCGGATTGGCGGGTAATATCCATCCCATTTTCAGCCCTAGTGTTATCACATCATTAACTTCAGTCTTTCGGAGGTTTTCCCCCTTCTTTGTTGTGTTCTATTTGAATGCGTTCCATTATTTGGACAAGTACTCATCGAAGAATTTACCCATCTGGTCAAAATGGGGACTTTGATCTTGTTCATCTATCCACTAATCTACGAGTCGTGTGATGTGGTAATTGCATGGATAAAGTTAGATCCGGACATCTACTCAGACAATGTTACAGACAGCATGGGACGCACACAGATCCTTGTGGAACGTATTTTCTCAGTTCCCACCCACTCCTGGACGCCCAAAACCGTGTTTCCTCAAAGCTCCGGGACCATCCAAACCGCGTTGAAGCCCATCTAGCCTTTTCTTCCACGGCCCAATCACTGCCGTCCATTTCAATTCCCAAACAGTTCGCATCACTGAAGCTTAAAATAGAAGCTACCACCCACCACTTCACCGCTGGTCAGAAGCAGTTCACTACTACTATGAATCTCTTATCGCATGAGAGAGGATAGGATGGTATTTTTAAATCATGGGTGTTTGCATAGATACCCTTATGAGTTATGAGTAAGGCTATTTATGAAAATATATATTGTTTTTATTTAAATATTATAGTAACGTTTGATCTACGTTTACTGTTTACGTGAAGTTAAAATGCAAATCAACTCGAACATATGTAGTATTACTTGTGATTTTTAGAGGGAATTTGAAGTTAAAAAATGAAAGTGAGGCATGCATTTTATAATATTTGGTTCAATATTGTAGAGGGATTACTTAAATCATCTGCGTCAATTACCATTTTGTCATTCACATTCCATTTAATAACCATTATATCACATAAAAAAAATGGGACGCATGCAAAACAAATCTCTCGCATAAGTTCCGTTATTTTTAATCTTAAATTTATACGGTGTGTTATTTCAAATTATTTCAGGTTTCATTGCAAGATTTCAGTGGTGACGAGATGGAAAAAACCATAAACCTAGATAAACGGTAAACGAATCAATATTCGGAGTACAATAATAAGGTGTCGAAATAAAAAAAACGTCCACAAAGCGTACTCTCTTTGCTCGCTCGTTTTGCCGAAGGGACCAACGTTCCTCGCAGGGGCTGTCGCCCCTTACCACCCCGCATTTCTATTCTCGTTTTATTTTTCATGGTTGTTTTTTTGTTGTAGTATAAAAAGAGGAGAGTCTATTAAGAACAAAAATAAGTAAAAAAGAGAGAATGACAATATAATAATTGTGCCTAAGCGATTTAAGTAATTCGCAAACAATGTTTAACAATTTAGTATTGTAAAATCAATATAAAAAAGTATTATCGTAAGTAATATTTTTCAAATGAGTTGCGCTAAAACAATTGTTACTGGTCACCGTCTCAATGGTCAATATAATTTAACATAATACACAAGTCAAAAAAAGAACCAAGTAATAATTATGGAAGAAATCATTAAACGATGTAGTAAAATTCTAAGTACCTACACAAGAACTCGGTATTAACAAAAAATTGACGATAAGATACCCACATCGGTTTTTTGCTATTTTGCCACTTGAAAACATTTGATCTGCTGACGTGTTATCAAGTTACGACTAGTTGTCCAGAAACAACTAAAATAAGTTTTTAATCTCCAAAGTACCATTATGATTTTTTTAACCATTTCGTTAACTTTTTCTGTTAACAATGTTACTCTTTCGTTAACGGCGTTAAAAAAATTAATATTTAATTTTACAATTTCACGTTCAAAAACTTAATTAATTTTTGTTCTCAATCTTTCATTTTCCCTTCTCTTCTCTTTGTCGAAGAGGACAAAAATGACAAAGAGGAGAGAGAAGACAAAAAGTAGAGAGGGAAAAAAGAAAGAAATGATTTTTAAGGTTTTGAGAGTGAAATTCTAAAATTTATAATTAAATATTAATATTTTAAAACGGTAATATCATTAACGGAAAAAATTAACGAAGTGATAAAAAAATCATAATGACATTTTGAATGTTAAATACTTATTTTAGTTAATTCTGAAAAAATAGTCGTAACTATATAACATTTTTAGCAAATCAAAAGTATTTGAGTGTTGTAGCAAAAAAATCTACAACGTTCGTAAAAGCCTTCGGAACAAAAAAAAATACTCACATTCATAGAGTACTCAAATGCAAATAAACGACATGATAATTCCATAATAAAATGGGATTATTGCATCCGTACACTTGCAAAAGGTCGTTATTACAAATCTGCCCATCCAAAATTTTCTATTGCATTGGTACACATGCAAAGCCTAACATTTGCAATGGTACACCTGACTCACGAAAACTGTGTAAGTTAACGGATATTTTGTGTAATTAAGTTTGATTCTTGTATTATACCGAACTAAGAGAACCATTATACTCTAATTCGGACCAAACTTAGTTGGTGCACCCAAATCCAAATTTTAACTTTCCATTTTCTTTATTCTCTTCCAAAGTCTACCCGATTTCTTCCAAACACCTCTTCCAAACACCAAAAACTGAAATTTGAAATAGTCGTGAAATCTGATTTCCACAGATCTAATGTTAGTTTTTTTTTCATTTTTTAGGGTTTTGAGGTTTTGATTTCAAATTTTCTTTTTTTTCTTCTTGATTTTCAATTTCTTTAGTTAATTTGGTTTGATTGTACGATATGCCCAAATTGAATTTTTAATATTCTGAAATTATTGAGTTTTCCTTATTTTTCTAAGTTTTAGTCAATTTTGTAAGTTAATTTTCCGAGTTGTTATTCCTTATGAATTGGACCACTGAATTTTAATTAATTTTAGTGAACTCTACTAATCCTAACCAAACATTACTGTATTTTCTGAATATTGCTTTGATATCACTGTATTTTACTAAAATTTTCGAAATATTACTAAAGTTTACCAAATATTAGTTAATATTACTGAATTTTATTGATATGCCCAAATGTATATGTCCCACTTGAATTTCGATTAATATTACTGAATTCTACTAAACAAGAATCAAACTTTGCTAAAATTTTCATAATTTTTGGATTAATTAAAGATATTAGATTTTGTTGGTTTGCACTAAGTAGATGATTAAGTTGGCAATTGAAATATTTTGGTTGCATCTGAATATTGATTTTACCAAATATTAGTTAATATTACTTGAATTTTAGTAAATATTTTTTGAATTTTGTGTTTTATCAGGGATATTCCGATCACCAATATGCAGTTGAAGCTACATGTTGGAGGAAAATGGTCATTAAGAAAGGGTCGTTTGCGTGCCGTTGGCTTCAAAGAGGTACAATCCAGAATTATAGTCGAGGATGTTAACCCCAATGACTTGAAGAGGTGGTTTGAGAAATTTATAGAAGTTGGTCAGAATGAAGCTTTAAGGATAGATTATTTGATTCCGGATCCGAAGAAGAAAGACTACAAAAGGATTTTATGTGATGTTGATCTAGAAGCAGCCATTGTATTACATAATGAAAAAATGGAGTTATGTATCTTTGGTGTCTCCGAAAAAATTGATGAATCCAATATAGGCAGGGTTGAGTGTGATGAATCAGTTGATCATATGATGTCTTGTACAGATAGTAGAACGGTTGAACAGGTTGTATGTGCAGATGCCGAAGTTGATACTATAGAACTAGAAACCATGACATCAAGTCCCAATCTTGAAGTAGTGGTGGTTCAACCCACCAAGGAAATGCCAGAGCAAAGATATGTTCCTAACGAGTTTGAAGATCCAGTAGTACCAGATCGTGACGATGTCGACATGGAGGCAAGGTGGGATTCTGACGAAGGTTCTGACTATGTGGGTTCTGATGTTGCTGACACTTCAGAGGATGACTTCCTTGAAGACTTTAATATGAATGAAGGTCCACAACCAATTGAGGTCAACATGAGTAATCCAGATATTTTCATTGGTGCCATGTTTCCAGATGTTGGTAGCTTCAGGCTGGCATTGACACAACATTGTATAGTTTCTGAGTTTGCTGTTGAATTTTTAAAGAGTGAGCCTAATATGGTTACAGCTAGGTGCCAAGATTCTGAATGCAAATGGAGGATTCATGCGTCCCGGATGCAACAATCAAAGGTTTTTCAGATAAAGACCCTTACGGCAAGTCACAGTTGCACCTCCGTCAATAGTTGTTTTTCAAAGATGGCTACACAAAATTGGATTTCATATCAGGTCCTTCAGTGGTTAAGGCATGACGAGAGACTTACAGTGAAAAACATCCAAAACCAGCTCCAGCAAAAATACCACTTGAAGCTCCCATATCATAGAGTTTGGAGAGGTCGAGTGATTGCAATGCAAAAGCTGTACGGAGGTGATGATGAGCAATACAACCTACTCCCAACATTAGTCAGTGAATTAAACAGGAGGAACCTTAATAGTGTCATCAAGTATCAGTTGCTACCAAACAAGCAATTTCAGTATTTATTTGTTTGCTTACATGCTTGCAGGATGGGTTTCTTAAGAGGATGCAGACCTATTATAGGCCTGGATGGATGCCATTTGAAGTCTAAGTACCGAGGTGTTTTGTTATCTGCCACAGCTGTTGATGGAAATAATGGTATTTTTCCGTTAGCCTTTGGGGTCGCCGATATCGAGAGTGAAGCATCTTGGTTGTGGTTTATGTCTAATTTGAAGGAAGCGATAGGGATATTGGATGGGTTGATCATTATATCTGATAGATGTAAAGGACTAGAGGAAGCAGTGTCGAAGACATTTCCAGATTGTGAACATAGAAGCTGCATGCGTCATTTATATAAGAATTTTAAGAAAAAATTTCCTGGTGCTCAGTTGCAGTCTTTATTGTGGCGGGCCGCACAATGCTATACTGAAGCGGAGTTCGAGTCGTTCACAAAAGAACTGGAAATAGTTAACAAAGCAGCTTATGATTGGATTCAAAGAGTTGAATATAAGGACAAGTTGTGGTCCAGATGTCAATTTGCAACGACAGTCAAGTGTGCTTTCATCACCAACAACTGCAGTGAGTCGTTTAATGCATACATCGATGACGCCAGACATTTGCCCATCGTCACTATGGTCGACACATTACGTCAGAAATACATGAAGACGATATATATCCGACAGACCAAAGCTAGGAAATGGACGGGTAAATTGGTTCCTTTCGCAAAAAAATGGTTATCAAATTATACAAAACAACTAGGGGAATACAATGTCATTCGAGCTACTGATGAGATCGCAGAAGTAACGTCTAGTAGGGATAGACGTATTGTGGACTTGGGTGAGAAGTCGTGTACATGCCGTTTGTGGCAAATTGTTGGGTTACCTTGCAAGCATGCATGTGCAGTGCTAACTACTTTCAGAGGCATAAAGTGGGAGAATTATGTTCATGGTTGTTATTCAATCGATAATTACAAAGAGGCTTATAACACCAACATTAGTCCAATGCCCGACAAGAGTACTTGGCGTAAAGAAAATGTCATTGTGTTTCCCCCGAAGACAAAGAGGAAAGCCGGTCGACCGCAATTGAAAAGAAAAAGAGCTTCAGATGAACCAACAAATGCACAAAAGAGGCACAAATGCAAAAACTGTGGACTATTAGGGCACCCTTAACGGGGGTGCCCCGCCCGGGCGCCCTGGTCGGGCGCCCGGGCGCACCCCCGTTAACGGGCGGGGCGCCCGTGGGGCGCCCGCCCGGGCCACCCGCCCGGGCGCTTGCCCGGGCGGTGGGCGTCCCGGGCAGACGCCCGGGCGCCCATGGGAGGGGGACACGTGTCCCCCTCCCATTGGTTATTATTTTTTTTTTTTTGAAATTTTTTTTGTTTGGGTTTTGTTATTAATGGATTGGGTATTTGTTATAAATGTGGGGTAATAAATTTTTGTAAGTAATTAAAATTAAGAAATTTCCAGAACCAATACACTGTTTAATCACGGGTGCAATTTTTGATCACGGGTGCACTATTTTCAATCACGCGTGCACTGTTTGCAATCACGCGTGCACTATTTGCAATCACGCGTACACTATGTGCAATCACGCGTGAACAGTGCAACAAATACATCCAAACCCTCCCAACTATAAATACATCTATTTATCTCCTGATTCCTCACATTTCCTTAACTTCTCAACTTGTAGCTTCTTCTCTCATCAATGTCGGATAATAGTTTAAACTCCGGTCAATCGGACGATGATAACTGGAATGAGACATTAAATCTAATGGACCGTGCTATTGAATTAGCCGGACAGGCTGTTTACGAAAGGACTACACGTCCTAAGCAGCGTCGAAGGAGAACGACGAACCCAGATAGAGATCGTGAACTAGGTTACAGACGCCTTGTAGACGATTATTTCTCTGACAACCCTGTGTATTCTGATACTCTTTTCAGGACAAGATTTCGGATGAGAAAGCATGTCTTCCTGCGCATCCACAATGCCATCGAAGCATCTGATGTCTTCTTCCAACGAACACCGGACGCAACTGGTAGGATGAGCATCTCCGGTCTACAAAAAAGTACGGCAGCAATGCGAATGCTAGCATATGGCGTTGCCGCTGATGGGATCGATGAGTACCTACGAATGAGTGCGGCAACATCCAGAAATGCTCTCCTCAAATTCTGTGAAGGTGTTATTCGCATCTTCGGCCCTGAGTATTTACGTCGGCCAACTGCAAATGACTTGGCACGCCTACTTTACGTTGGTGAGCAACGTGGGTTTCCAGGTATGATGGGGAGTATCGATTGTATGCACTGGGAGTGGAAAAACTGCCCAGCTGCTTGGAAGGGACAACATCAAGGACGTGCTGGGAAAGCAACTCTGATCCTTGAGGCGGTGGCATCGTACGACTTATGGATCTGGCACTCCTTCTTCGGAATACCGGGTTCATGCAATGACTTGAACGTCCTGCAACAATCTCCGGTTTTCGACGACATACTAGAAGGCCGAGCACCACCTGTTAATTATGAGGTAAATGGTGTTCAATATGATATGGGATACTATCTTACTGATGGTATTTATCCACAGTGGGCGGCCTTCATCCAATCCATCCTTCACCCTCACACCCCGAAGCACAGATTGTTTGCTGAAGTGCAGGAGGCAACGCGTAAAGATGTTGAACGCGCTTTCGGAGTGTTGCAAGCGAGGTTCGCGATCATCAGAAACCCGGCTCTTGCCTGGAGCAAGGACGTTCTGTCCAAAATAATGACAGCTTGTATCATCATGCATAACATGATAGTGGAGGACGAACGCGACTGTTATGCTAATTTTGGAGATATTCGCGAATTTATGGAAGATCGTCCTGGAACTTCAGCTGAGGCAACGTCGTATTCGACCGATCGTATAGCGGATATTCACGAGTTTTTTGTCAATCAAGATCGAGTGCGTGACAGGAACCAACATTTGGATCTGAAAGGCGATTTAATTGAGCATATATGGCAACGCTACGGAAGAGGAGCGGTTTGAAAATCAGTTAACGTAGTTGGTCATGTAGTATTTAAAAGTTGAGTTTATGTAATATGTACTGTTGTTTCTTAACTTTGATTGTAATATTTCCTATTTCAGTTTGTCTTAAATGTAACGTGGCTCCGTAATATTTAATAATAATTTCGTGATTTACCAGTAATTATTAACAATATTTCGAGTTAAAATATAATTATAATATAATTAAAATTAGATTTATATAAAATGTAATTTGTTAAATGTTGTGTGAGAATTAAATTTGTTTAATTAAGAAATGATGTGGATGAAAGAGAGTGTAGGGTGGGTGGGGGTAGCCTGGGCATGGGTAAGGGGTTTTTTTGGGTGGGTTGGGTGAGCTGACGTGGCAGAGAGAGAAGCTGACGTGGCAGAGAGAGAGTGCAGGGCGCCCGGGGGTAGCCCGGGCGCTGTTAAATATGCTCTTAGGACACCAAGCAAGAAAATGCAAAGAACCCATAGTCGATAAACATTCAGAACCACATAGGTATATTATCTGAATTTAATTATTATTTTCTGTAAGAACACTTAAATCATTTATTTCTTATTCTAATAATTGAAGGAGAACCGAAGGCACGTCAACGTCACAACGAGAAACTGCTACTGAAAGTGGGTCACAAGCACCTACAACTTCAAACGCAACCGGTCAAGTAGATGTTTCCATCCCCGGCCCGATGATGAGCTTGTTGGGGCATGTTACCAGTGGGAGGTTGTTGTGAGATCATGTTCCAATAGCTTGTTGTGGGATGAGCTTATGTACGTCAGAATAGATGTTCTTTCCTTCTAAATATGTATGAGACATCTTTAAACATGTATGGGTTTAAGTCAAGACATGTATGGTTTGATGTTATTTGAACAAGTTCTATTTTTGTGAGCTAATGTTTAATCTTATTTGAAATGCAGACATGTTCTGTTTTGGAATGCAGAAATGCAGAAATGTTCTATTTGAAATGCATATATGAATATGTATGAGACATGTTCTGTTTTGGAATCAAAGGAATTCTATCATCTTGTATTCTTTTTTTGACATCACATATTTCAGTAGTAACTTCAGATTTCGGTTGGAGGAGCCTTAAAACGATCCATCTAGTTTCAGATGCAGATTCTGTCTATGCAGATTTCAGATTTCAGATCCATCTAGTTTGGTAGAAATGTGTTCCTTGTGACATAACTCAAGCTTCTCAATCACTTATTTGGTAACTTCAATTCCGCCATGCACCAAAATAGTTATAGATTTCAGATTGACCATCTGAAGTCCTGTTTTAACATTTACAATTTTCCACTGTTCAATATTTAGTTTCCTCTCAACAAGCCAAAAACTTAAGCCATTCAAGCAACCATTTAAAAAAGACATAAATTAAGAACATAAGTCAAATACAACACAACACATAATCATAACACAACAACATAACACATCGTCATAACATAACATAATACAACAACTAAATACTACTAAAACAATTAAAACGACTACGACTACGACTACTGCAACAACAACAAACACCCACACATCAGACCCTTAATCATTAAAACGACTACTACTTGAAGACCTTAATCAAAACACCCAAAAACACAAACACACATGCAAATACAAACATCATAATCTTTTTAACACGAAGCTTCAGCTCATCCACATTACTCTTCATTTCAGTAAGCAATACATGCACCTCTCCTACGCGAATAATCAAATTTATAAGCTCATCCAACAAATAATCGAACTTCTCAACAAGCAGCCGAAATTTTTCCAAACTCTCTTGCTTCACGTCACCATCCCACCACATGAACAAATCACAAGCCTCTGAACTCTACAAAACAGCCAAAATAAGAATAATATATGCCTACTTAAAGAATAATATGAACTATTAATCTCCACAAATCACATTCTCAGTCTCAAATGCCTGTTAGAAGGCAAATGAGTAGAGTGTTTGGGGTGTCATTTATATGAATATTTTATTTATATGTGATTTATACATGAATAAGTTGTGAAGTCATAGTTGGTTTTATTTGAACAATAATTTGGTTCAATACAAATCAAAAGACTAATATGATTTTCGTCAAATTATAATTTGTGGTTTGCAATAATATAATATTTAATGTGCATAAATATTTTGTAAGTTTATTTCCCACAAACCAATCACATATATGATATATTGATATGTATGAAAAAGTCAAAAAAACTTGGCATATGAGAGCACTAATGATGAAAGGCAATAGTTGTGTAAGCAGTGGAGGAATATCAGAGTTCGGAAGGAGATGAGAAACACAACATTGAAATTTTCAATTTTTTTTTATAATCTCTATCAAAGAAGAAAAAGATGTAAACCAAAATCAAAACCAAAACATAGGCAAAATATGTGCTCTACAAAACACAATCCATATCTCAAAACCAAAACAATCCATATGGAAGCACAAATCATAACCAAAATAAACAATAACCAAAACAGAAGCACAAATCATATCAAAAATCGACAATAACCATAACAGAAGCACAAATCATAACATAAATCAATAATAACCAAAATGGACAAAAAACCCTTACTTTGTAGACAAGGAGAGAAGGACACCTTACTTTGTAGTACTTTGAGCACACCCAGAAACGACGCCCAAAGGTTAAGGCGGTGTTCGATGTTTGAATTTTTACAGCGAGACCGCACTTGCATGTCGGGATTGACGAGAGGGGAATGCTCGTTGACGACATGGAGAATGCGGGGGAGATCGGAGAGGCAAACGACCGGAGAGGAGCGGAGGAGCGGTGAACGGTCGGAGAGGAGAGGAGGAGCGGCGAACGGAAGATGAGGTGAGGAGGAGTGGTGAAAGAGAGGGGAAGGTTTTGTGAAGAGAGGGGAACACTTAGAGAAGATGGGAAATTTAATATGGGTATAACAAATATGAATTATCAATCTAATTGAATGAGTCTAATACAAGAATCAAACTTAATTACACAAAATATCCGTTAACTTACACAGTTTTCGTGAGTCAGGTGTACCATTGCAAATGTTAGGCTTTGCATGTGTACCAATGCAATAGAAAATTTTGGATGGGCAGATTTGTAATAACAACCTTTTGCAAGTGTACGGATGCAATAATCCCATAATAAAATGGAACAAACCCACAAATAAATCTCACTACTCCCTCCCTCTCGCTCCCTCCACCAAGCTCACTTCTCTGTGTGCTCTGCTCTCTCCTTCTACTTCACTTCTTATCTCTCCCATCCCAACACCATTCTCCGGCGCAAAACACATTGGATATGAAATGACGACGAATACCAAACTCCACCAAACCCTTCCAACACCAATCCTCCTCCTCCTCGTCCTCACCGTCTTCCTCTCCCTCTCCACCAACGCCGCCCCGCAACAATGCGACCGTGGCGAACCTTTCCGACCCGATCCCTCCCTCTCCTTCCCGAACCCTAGCCTCCGCGACGCTTACATCGCCCTCCAATCCTGGAAACTCGCCATCCACTCCGATCCGTTAAACTTCACTTCCGACTGGGTGGGCCCCAACGTCTGCTCCTACACCGGCGTCTTCTGCGCTCCCTCCCCTTCCGATCCTAACTCCACCGTCGTCGCCGCCGTCGACCTCAACCACGGCGACATCGCCGGCTACCTCCCGTCCCAGCTCTCCCTCTTCGACCACCTCGCTTTCTTCCACATCAACTCCAACCGCTTCTGCGGCGTCCTCCCGCGATCTCTCCGGAAATGGAAACTCCTCTTCGAGCTCGATGTTTCCAGCAACCGTTTCGCCGGTGGCTTCCCCGGCGTCGTCCTCCAACTCCCCAGCCTCAAGTACCTCGACCTACGATTCAACGAGTTTGAGGGGAGCCTCCCGGGGGAGCTTTTCGATAAGGATCTCGACGCGATCTTCGTGAATAACAACCGGTTCGCGTCCGCTCTTCCGGAGAACGTCGGGAGCTCGCCGGTTTCCGTTTTGGTACTCGCAAATAACGGCTTCCACGGCTGCGTTCCGGCGAGCTTGGGGAATATGGGGAAGACGCTGAACGAGATTATAATATCGAACAATGCGTTTAAATCCTGCCTTCCGCCTCAGATCGGACGGCTGGGGAACGTCACGGTGTTCGACGTGAGTTTCAACAAGTTGTTGGGGCCGTTGCCGGAGACGATCGGGAATATGGTTAGTTTGGAGCAACTCAACGTTGGGCACAATATGTTTAGCGGGGCTATTCCGAAGAGTGTTTGTTTGCTGCCGCGACTCGAAAACTTTACGTATTCGTATAATTTGTTCACTGGAGAGCCGCCGGAGTGTTTGAGGGTTCCGAGTTTCGATGATCGGAGGAATTGCTTGAGTGGAAGGCCGCTGCAGAGGCCGGAGAAGCAATGCAAGCTTATCACGTCACGGAAGGTTGATTGTGGCTCTTTCGGATGTGGTTCGGTAAGTTCAGGAACACCACCGGGCGGTAAGTCACCGCCTTCTTCCTCTACTTCTCCACCGTTCACACCGCCTTCACACAACTCTCCGTCACCGCCGTCCGAGTCATCAACGCCACCGTGGGTCAAGTCACCACCTTCTCCGTCATCTCACCCTTCAACACCTCCAGAGGTCAAGTCGACGCCGCCATCTCATACATCAACACCACCGGGGGTTGTTAACTCACCACCTTCTACCACGTCCCCACCATCTCATCCGTCGTCAACACCGAGATCAAATTTACCGCCTTCTCCAACCTCTCCATCCCCGCCACATTCAACTCCTCATCCATCACTTTCACCATCACACCCATCTCTCCCCATTCCCGGTTATTGTACACGACCTCCCTCTCCCCCAGTGTATTGCTCACGACAACCTTCTCCACCTGTGTATTGCGTCCGTTCACCTCCGACGCCTTCGCCTTGCTTTCACCACACTCTTCCACCGGTATACTCACCCCCTCCGCCAGTGTACTCACCTCCTCCACCCATACATTCTCCTCCTCCACCAGTGTACTCACCACCTCCGCCGGTACACTCACCTCAACCAGTTTATCACTACTATTCTCCGCCACCGCCGGTCCACCACAATCCATCAAAATCCCCACCTGTTTATCACAACCCAACACCATCACCACCGGCTCATCACAACCCTTCATCACCTCCACCGACCAATCACAACCCTTCATCTCCACCACCGGCCCATCACCACCCAACACCATCACCACCACCAGTTCATCACTACACGTCATCACCACCACCTCCATTGTACTCTCCACCACCACCGCCACCTTGCATAGAACCTCCACCGCCTCCATGCATCGAACCTCCACCGCCACCCTGCGTCGAACCGCCGCCTCTCCCTCCTCTCCCCTGCGTCCAACCACCACCACCAAACGGCTACTACGACGGGCCGATGCCGCCGGTGCTCGGACACCCTCTTTCGTCTCCCCCGCCACCGCCATTTTACTAAATTCTTTATTTATGTTTCATTCTTTGGTGTTTTAAGTGTTGTATCTGTTCTTTTCTGTATAATTCCGGTTTGCACTGCCTCGTCTCCTCTAGTTTAATTAGTTTATTAGAGGATTTGGAGTTTGCCAGGATTGTTGTAAGCTATTTGAGATTTCAGTTGGAAATTGATAAGCCTTTTGGAGCATATCAGTTCGAAAGTGCAAGCATGGGAATGGATATGTTGAGGATCTGAGTAGAAGGAATTGTAATTTAGTCAATCAATTACTACTCATTATTTCTTGTAATACTTAAATTTGTTTTCTTTCCTATTATTCTATTAATATTTATAATCAAACAATAATATTTTATTAATATTATGTGCGTAAGACCGCCGTAAGTCGGTTAGTGCATGCAAATGACAAAATAAGACGTATGTTATTATCAAAGAAAATATACATGTTTTTGCAATTAAAATGAGATAAATTAGAGTTTGTCCTCTCGATTTTTTTAATCTACTCTAACATTCATCCCATTTTTAATCTGAAACATGTGAAATTGTTTGCTTTCAAAATAACCACTTCAATGCTTTAAAAAAGATAAGCTCTTGAAATTTATATTCCAACCAACACATTCCTTGTAACATTATGTAATTTATGTTCCAAATGAACAATCTGATTCAAATGTGTCAAGCATTATGAATGAAATTATTTGACCTTTAAACTTCAAATGATTTTGACCGCATGCCATGAATTGAAGAACTTGAGGATACCAATTAGAGGTTTTACAAAACTTAGTGTACTATGATTTTATTTTTAAAAATATAAACTGAAAATCAAACATAATCGATGATATTATTAACAGTTAATTTAGGACGTTTCGCATATATAAACATTGAAAATCTTAATATTTTTATCACCCGTGATTCGTGAAGGGGAGAATTCGCAACTTAATTATGCTGCATAAATAGTGCTGATATATTATTTTTCCTTCGGGATGGAAAAATAGATTACGATGAATGTTGGATCAGTCGACCTTGTGTCCCTAGAGTCCCCACGGAGATACGTGGTCCAAAGTAAGTATGAACTTCAGAATGTTCTTATTTGTTTCTTTAGTGCTTCAACTTCAAGTGAGATTTCTTTCTTGAGTTCGTTGTCTATCCTGCTGGCTTTGAGCTTATTTTTCTGTGTTCATGAGGTTCAAAATCGAATTGCAAGTGGAACAAAAGGATAGTCTCCACTTTATGTGAGACTAATCGACTATGGATCTGTCATGCACGTCTGGAAAATTTAAAACAATAAACCAAAGTGCTTATATATCAACGAGGTTAGCAACTTGTTTTAGTAATTAAACCCACCATCCCGGAGCAATAATTCAAGTCTGTCATTGTAGTAAACGAGGAAGATGAATGTTTTTGTATTATTGATTGTTATTATATTTGTTTGAAATACAAGAGGTTTATATATTGACATCTCAAAGAAACGTTGGGATATAGTCGTTTACATAGTTGCCAAATATACTTTATTGTGCGGATTTTGTGAAGATGAATTGTGTTTGGATGCTTTCCTTATGAGTCTTCAATGAGTGGATGCTTTCCTTGATTGGTGGTGATGATGGCAAGGATGCTAAAACTGAGCCGGAGCTAAATAAGGTATGTGTTTGAATTGTTATTTCAACACTCCCCCTCACGTTGATTCCAGAAAAGGTTGATGGAACCTAATTTGTGAAGAATGTCTTCGAAGTGCTTTCGGTCCACAGCTTTGATGAATATATCTGCAAGTTGCTCTTTACTTTGAACGTATGGGACTTCGATTATCTTGGCTTGAATTTTTTCCCGAACGAAGTGGCAGTCGACTTCGATATGTTTGGTTCTCTCGTGAAATACTGGATTGGTGGCTATGTGACGGGCTGCATTGTTGTCACAGAACATCTTGATGGGCTCATGGTAAGGTTGCTTCAATTCTGTGAGGAGTTGTTTAAGCCAAACGAGTTCACTAGTAGTGGATGCCATAGCCCGATATTCGGTTTCGGCACTCGACCTAGCAATCACATTTTGTTTTTTGTTTCTCCAAGTAACAAGGTTTCCTCCAACAAACGTGCAAAATCCTGTTGTTGATTTTCTGTCATGACTTCCGGCCCAATCTGCATCGGAATAGCCCATAATGGTGTTAGAGTTATTTCGTTTCATCCAGAGACCTTGACCCGGAGTTTTTTTAAGATAGTGAAGGATTCTATCAATTATGTCTAAATGATGAGTGTGTGGGGTATGCATGAATTGACTAACAATGCTAACTGCATATGTGATGTCAGGTCTAGTTACTGTGAGGTAAATAAGTTTTCCCACTAAGCGTTGATATTAAGCTATGTCTTTAACCGATTCACCATCTGTTGGTCCTACTTTTCGATTGGTCTCAAGAGGTGTGTTGACTGGTTTAGATCCTAGTTTTCCAGTTTCCTTTAATAAGTCTAGAGAATATTTTCTTTGAGATAAAAATAATCCTTTAGAAGAGTATGTGAATTCTATACCCAAAAAATACTTTAAATGTCCTAGATCTTTTATATCGAATTTAGATTTTAAATATTGTTTAACCAAGTATATATGTATATCACTATCTCCTGTAATGATGATGTCATCAACATAAATGAGTACTATAATGGTGATATGATTATGTTGTTTTATGAATATGGATGCATCAACGGAACATTTTGAGAAACCATAAATAAGCAAAAAATGACTAATCTTAGCATACCATGCTCGTGGTGATTGTTTTAGTCCATAGATAGACTTATGGAGTTTACAAACCTGATTTTTACCTGTGATGATACCGGGAGGAGGCGTCATATAGACTTCTTCCTCAAGAGTTCCTTGGAGGAAAACATTTTTTACATCCATCTGATAGAGATTCCAGCCTTTATTGATGGCTATGGAAAGAAGAACACAAACAATGTTCATCTTTGCCACAGGCGCGAAGGTTTCCTGATAGTCTATACCGTAGGTTTGAGTATAACCTTTTGCCACAAGACGGGCTTTATATCTCTCTATAGAGCCATTGCTATTATATTTTATCTTATACACCCATTTGCATCCTACCGGTTTAATTCCTTTTTCTAGTGGTACAATAGTCCGTGTTTTATTTGTTTCTAAGGCATGCAGTTCCTCCTTCATGGCTTTGGACCAATCTGGGTGACTGACTGCTTCATGGTAGGAACTAGGTTCTTTATGAATATCTAGTTGTGTTAAAAAAGCATGATGAGATGGTTTAACGGCGTCATAAGAAAGAAAGTTTTGAATAGGGTATGTGACGTTATAAGTCACATAATCACGAAGTCTACTGGGAGCTTGAGTGTGTCTGTTGGACCTCCGTGTAGGAGGTATTCCATCACCATCATTATTACATAAGTTGTGATTACCTTCACCATCGTCTTCATCTGCCCCCCTCTCTTGAGGAATGTCAGGTTCCTCAGGAGGAAAGATGGCTTCGGGAAGAACTCTATTGGGACCTGAATTTTCTTGATCATCGGAGTCTTCATTAGTCTTGAAGTAGGATTCGATCTCAAAAAAAGATACATCCCTGGAAATATACATCTTACAATTTTTGGGATCATAACACTTATATCCCTTTTTTGAACAGAATATCCTAAAAAAATAGCCTTGACAGAGTTACAGTCTAATTTATCCATTCGAGGCTTATGAACAAAACAAATACAACCAAAAACTCTGAGGTGATCAACATGCATTTTGCGATTGTGGAGCAGTTCTAAGGGTTGTTTATGACCAATCACATAACTAGGAAGGCGATTAATAAGGTATGTAGCGGTTAAAACGACATCTGACCAAAAATATTTAGGAACATTATTTTGAAGAAGTAAAGATCGTGTGACTGTCAAGAGATGACAATTTTCTCTCTCAGAAATACTGTTTTGTTCAGGAGTATTAATGCATGTGGTTTGATGAAAAATACCATGATTTTTTAAAAAGTTTTGAAAATCGTTGCTGGTGTATTCGGAACCATTGTCGGATCGAAGAATCTTTATTCTAGCATTATACATGTTTTCAACAAATGGAACAAATTCACAAAAAACTCAAAATACTTCAAATTTAGTTTTAAGCAAGTATAACCATGTAGTGCGTGAGAAATCATCAATAAATATCACAAAGTATCTAAAACCATTGTGAGATTCAATTGGGGCAGGTCCCCAAATATCAGAATGAATCATTTCCAGAGGTCGACCTGATTTATTTCCTGAGTGATAAAAAGGAAGACGAGTTTGTTTTGAGAAACGACAGACATCACATAACAAATCATTTCTAATAGTAGGAAAGAGTTTTTTTAAAACTATATGGGATGGGTGTCCCATGCGTTGGTGCCAAATGTTTAATTTAGGTGAGTTTGTTGTAAGAAAACTCCTTTTTGAGGTATCAAACACATAAAGTCCATTGATTAGAACTCCCCTACCAATCATCCTCCCTGTGATACGTTCCTGAAATTTCACATCAAAGGGTGAGAAAATAACATTACAATTTAAATTTTTGTGATCTTGGCAACTGATATTAAATTGGCCTCAAAATGAGGAATGTACATGGCATTTTCATCATTATTAAGTAAGTTTATGTCTCTTATTCCCTTAATTTCGACTTGATTTCCATTTGCTACAGTAACAAATTTATTTAAAAAATCTAAATTGGTCTTAATATTTCTAATCAGATTTGGGTTACCAGTCATATGATCAGTAGCGCCAGAATCAATAATCCACATAGGCTTAGAAACATTTATGGGAGATTGGATATGAAAGCAATTTGCTGAGGAGTTAACCATATCTTGGATAGTACATGTTCTTTGGGGGTGAAGCTGCAAAAACTCGTTCAGATGGGCCACCAATTCCTTTAGCTGGTTTGGGTCCGGAGTTCGACCCGATTGAGTGGAAGATCCGGAGAAGTGTTCGGGTGGTATATTCGGGTTCTGCTCCGAAGTATAAAGTCCGCGTGATCCGACTCCGTAGTTGCCATATTCGCCATTTGTGTGTTGGTTTGAGAGGCTAGGGTTTCCTTCGGCAGAGGTTGAGCGCGCGCCGCCATACCCGAGCTGGTTTTGGCTGGTGAATCCGCCACCACCGTTAGGGTTTTGGCTGGTGAAGTCGTCTCCTCTGCCTCCTCCGCTGGTCTGCCCATCCCTTTTCCCGTCTCCCCTCCTTTCTCTGTCTCGAGTCGGTCGGAGATGGGGATATAGGAACAAACAGCTGCTCCTTGTGTATCCTGTTTTTTTACAATTATCGCAACTTTCATTTGATTTGTTTCCATTCCTTTTTTTGAGTTGTGGTTTTGGTCTGGTTTTGTGGCGGCGAAGGCATGGCTTTCAGGAGTGGTTTGTGGTGGTTGCGCCATTGTTTTCCGTCTGGATTCTTCGTTTTGTATGGTTGCAAGGATTGTCGAGAGTGGGGGTAACTCCGGCGACATGAGGATTTGGCTTCGGATTTGTTCGAAACTTGAGTTGAGTCCAAATAAGAATTGGTACACCCGATTTTGATCTTGCCGTGCCTGAATGATTTGCGGATCCGAGCTAGGTGGTTCATAAACCCCTAACTCGTCCCATTTGCCCTTGAGCGTCCCCACATAATCAGTGACGGAGCCCTTTCCTTGTTTGGTCAGCGCAATATCATTTTTTAGCTTAAAAATATGTGCGAATTTTTTTTGTTTACCATAGAGATTCTGAGCTGACTCCCATAACTCCTTTGATGTGGATGAGTACATGAAGATCTCCACTATGTTTGGCTCCATTGATTGTAGAAGCCAGGACATGACTAGGTCATTGTTTGAGTTTCATTCTTCATGTTTGGTTTCGCTGCCTTCTCCAGTAGGTTTGGAAGTTTTCCCGGTGATGAAGCCGAGTCTCCCTCGGCTGCTGAGGGATAGGGTGACCGCTCGTGCCCAAGACAGGAAATTATTCCCGTTGAGTAGTTGCGACACGATTCTTTGGTTTGTGTTGCCCTCCGGGAGACCAAGGGAGGTCATTTTTTGATTGGAATGAGGTCTGTGATGCTACTAAGGCCAAGTTTGATCTATGATGAGCTGCGAGCTTCTGAGATCATCGAGCGTTGCTCTGATACCATGTAGTAAACGAGGAAGATGAATGTTTTTGTATTATTGATTGTTATTATATTTGTTTGAAATACAAGAGGTTTATATATTGACCTCTCAAAGAAACGTTGGGATATAGCCGTTTACATGGTTGCCAAATATACTTGATTGTGCGGATTTTGTGAAGATGGATTGTGTTTGGATGCTTTCCTTATGAGTCTTCAATAAGTGGATGCTTTCCTTGATCGGTGGTGATGATGGCAAGGATGCTAAAACTGAGTCGGAGCTAAATAAGGTATGTGTTTGAATTGTTATTTCAACCGTCATGAAAGTTAGAAACGGGAATCTCGTTTCTGATGGGGTGAATTTATTCCCTCACTGGTCTGCTCTGTAGTCTACGACACTCCAAGAACAATTGCAGGGAGTCAGACTCACTTTCACATGTCTGGGTATATATGGCTTTTGATACTTAAGTGTACGTATGGTATCGTATGGTGTTTAGTTACTCCTTCATAGGTGTTCATCTCCTGCAACTCAACTGAGATCATGTTATTGTTGTTGATTACGAAGGATTAGTTATTTAGTTAGTACGGGACTCAACACTAAATTAGTTATGTAGTTAGTACGGATTAGTTTCCGTTGTAATAAATTGCATTCAACACTTTTTATCGCATATACATCACCCATGTTCATCTAATATGTGTCAGCACAAGCACATGGTTTCTTCTGTTTTCTGCCTACCAATCACTGACTCCTGTCCTTCAAAAGATTTCCAATTATTAAATGTGAAGCCAAAGTTTTGTGTTATAAGATCAGCAGAATTGATTAGTCTGTGATCTTTAGGGTTTGGTTTGGTTTGGTTTGGTTTGGTGAGAGAATCGCTTTAAGAAATATTTTACACGTGTGGTCTGTCCAAGTTGACGTTGGTTCGGCCTAATCCGCCAGCCTGTGTTTGTTGAGGAACATGATGTTGGTTTAATGTATGAATAAGAAAGTTAAGAAGACGAACATTTCGTTTCTTTTGGACGAAGAAAAGTTTCAAATTCTGCTTTATTATGGAACGAACTTTTTTTTGCTTTTGTACCTTGCTTATTATTACTAACACTTATGATGAATGTTTGTTTTACTTTTCAAACTTTATTCATCCAATAGTTATGAGTTAGTTCTATTAGTTTTTCAGACTTGAAAGAAGTATTATAACATTGCACAACTAATTAACTTAAGTTCGGTGTATAAGCAAAATTCATTTACGCAAGCTAAAAAAAGCAAGTTAGCACATAACAAGAGGAACAAACAGAACACCAAAAAACAAGACAAATTATTTAGGTTTTCCAAAGGAATGTAAACCGGCAGACTACATGGACACCATGATCTCAATTGGCGCACCATTATTTGCTTCACAGGTCGCGGTCACAAATCACCTAAATTCTAATTCAAAATTTTGGATTTTGCTTACTAGTGTTGGTGCAGGATTAGACAGAGCTAATGATGAGAGAATAAAAGAAAAATATAATGTGTGCCAATGGGGTAGGAGGTTTATTTAAGTAGATAACGTGGGTAATCAATTACTGTTGGGTTATAAGTATTACCTGTTTCCTTTTGATGAGTGAAGGACATTATTTTAAAAAGTATTTATCTGAGTTGAGACTCGCATTAAAATTCCAATGATTAAATGAGTCAATTATGCACCCTTAGCTCAAATCTCTTCGACAGCCCACATCTGTGGAGTTTGGACCAGAAGCTCGCAAAGGCCCAAGCTGAGTTTCGGTCCACGTGTCATGAAGAAATGACCTGGGCCGTGAAGTTGTGCGAGCTCAATTTTTATTCATAATTTGAGGAAAAGATAACATAGCTTAATATTTATCTCCTTCTCTAGTCTCTAGATGTTGAGAAATATACTTTATATAATGATAGCCAATGTGATTGGTACATAAAGAGCTCAAAAAAATCCATGATGTAGAGTTTCAATAAAATCCATGATTTAGAAATTGTGGACTCGTTCATTTTCATTATAAAACAAAACGAAGTTGATTTTTCATCTTATTATAACAGGTGGTTTCATTCAAAAAAATAAAATCGAAGACCACGAGTCCACGATTTTAATAAAAAAAACGCGAAATTAACCCAACGAAAGTTTTAAAAAATAATTAAGGCCAAAAACTAAAAAATATCACGTGGGAGGACGAAGTTTGGTGGAGACGCAAAATGATTAATGGACGGCAGTCAGTAGTCCAGTCATCAAAAGTCAAATGTCTTTTACTTTCTGAAATTAATTAAATAACATATTTATTTTGTGTCACATTCAACTTTTACTTTCCCAATACAAAATTTCGCTTCCCCATGCAACATTTATTTTCTCAATGCAACATTTGATTCCCCCACGGACCCACAACTTAAAATAGACAGACCCACACCTTATTATGTCCAGAATAAGTTCTGTGTCTGTCTTGAATAAGTTGTGTGTGTCCAGAATATGTTCAAAGTTTTTCCATAATAAGTTCAAAGTCTGTCCATAATAACTTCAAAGTTTGTCAATAATAAGTTGTGTGTTTGTCCATAATAAGTTCAAAGTTTGTCCATAATAAGTTCAAAATATGTCCATAATAAGTTCAAAGTCTGCCCATAATAAGTTGTGTGTTTGTCCAAAATAAGTTCAAAGTCTACCCATAATAAGTTGTGTGTGTTTCATAATAAGTTCAAAGTTTGTCCAGAATAAGTTCAAAGTCTGTCCATATTAAGTTCAAAGTCTGTCCAGAATAAGTTCAAAGTCTGCCCATAATAAGTTGTGTGTTTGTCCATAATAAGTTCAAAGTATGTCCACAATAAGTTCAAAGTCTGTCCAGAATAAGTTCAAAGTCTGTCCAGAATAAGTTCAAAGTCTGCCCATAATAAGTTGTGTGTCTGCCCATAATAAGTTGTGTGTCTGTCCAGAATAAGTTCAAAGTCTGTCAATAATAAGTTCAAAGTCTGCCCATAATAAGTTTGCATTGGGAACGTAATGTTGTATCGGGAAAATAAAAAATTGCATGTGACATAAAAAATAAATATGTTATTTATTTAATTTCAAAAAGTAACATATATTTGAATTTTGATGATTTGACTGCTGACTGTACTGTGTTTAGGGTCAGCGCGCGTCCGTGTATAATAATTCTATAACTACGATACCGATTGGTTGGACAACTCCTATAAGTACCGGCGATCAGATTCGAATCATAGCTTGGCGCGTTCTGTTGAGCACGAAACCCCAAAATTCCCGTTCTAGGGTTTCTCGACCAAATCCTTCCCCCTCGAAGTCGATCTCATCAGAAGAAGGTTCGGATTCTCACATTTCCTCTCCTGGTCGTCGTCAAAAACATTTCCGGTTACGATTTCTAGCTCTAGAGTTTTCTTTGTCGACTCTGTTACCTCCGTCGCTTCCGCAAATCGAGAATTAAGAAGAAGACGAGTACAACAACAGAAGCAAGTTCTTCAACCGGATTGCAGAGAAACGACGTGGGGATTGATCCTTATCACCTCCATCCGTCGGACGATCCGTGTGCTGTGTTGGTTAGTAAAGTGCTTGTTTGGGATAATTATTCCACTTGGACTAGAGAGATGTGGACGGAACTCGATGCTAAGAATAAGTTGGGATTCATAGACAGACGGAACACTGAAACAGCCAGATTTAGAGGAATCACCAGATTTGCATTTCCTGTGGCGAAGATGTGATGACATGATGGCTTTTTCTTGGTTGTTGAATTCGATGGATTCTGAGATAGCAAATAGTGTCATATTTTGTTGAATTGACATCAGCAGTATGGATTGCTTTGATGGAAAGGTTTCCTCAGTATAATAATAACCTTGAGATTTTCAGATTAAAAGAGCAATAAATTCCTTGAATCAAGAGAGTAGTTCGGTATCTGCATATTTCGCCAAATTAAAAGCACTGTGGGATGAATTGGAGTCATTTGCAGTTTCACCGAACTGCACCTGTGGTTTTTTAAAGGATTTTATGAAGAAAGAAGAAGGATAAGATGATGCAGTTCTTACTTGGACTGAATGATTCATTTACTGCAGTTAGATGTCGAATTTTATTGATGCATCCACTTTCAAGCCTTAGTCGTGCATACTCTTTGGTTTTGCAAGAAGAAATGTGGCAGGTTTATTTAGCCACAAAATCAGTTGATAATACAGCTCTTATAATCGGAGAGCAGCGGAATAGTCGATTTGGAAGGTCCGATAAGAGATAATTTACTTGTACTAATTGCAAAGGCACCGGACATACTGTGGAAAAGTGCTATTGGTTTATAGGTTTTCCTCCTGGTCATAAGATGCACAACGAGAAGCAAAACAAGTCAAATTCATCAAAGAAAAACAAAAGGAAATGAAGCTCATGGTTCTGGTAGAGTATAAGCTGTTTCAGGCTTGACTGCAGTACAGTATAAGCAAATTTTGGCATTGTTAGATGCTGGATCAATCAAAGGATAGCAGCCTCAAGCCGATGTGGCAGGTACAAGCTTCAATAGCAATAAAAACTTTGCCTGGATCATAGTGGGCCCTTCAATCATGTCTTGCAACTTTGATCTCTTACTCTCACACAAGCCCACCAAAGGTTCTCAAAAATCAAACTCTCCAATGATTCATTTGTTACAATAGAGTCAATAGGAAATGTTAGTTTTATCTAATGACCTTACTCTTAAGGATGTTGTTTGTGTCCCTTCTCTTAATGTCAATTTTATCTGATGTCTGTGCATAAACTAATTGATGATCTAAATTTTCTCGTTATTTTCTTCACTGAATTTTGTATCTTTCAGGACCTGCTAACGATGAGGATGACTGGGGTGGGCGAACACTTAAAAGGGATCTATACTTCTTCTCTTCTAGCAGCATTCTACCAGCTCCTCTCCCATTGCTCCTAGTTCTCGTTTAATTTCTATTCCCAGGTTATTTTCTATTGACTACTGTGACACCCGTAAAATGAAGTTGTTGAAAGAATCCATACCAAGTTTGCGAGGTTGTCTCTTTATTCTACACGAAGGTTTCTCCTTGGCAAAATAGATACGTTCGCCTTCCAATTTTGAGTAGTAGTTCTAGTACCTTTTGACCGTTTGATCTTGTACCCTGATGTTTGGAGGAAGACCTTTTACACCCTCATCATCTGTTGCTCGTTATTTTGTTACTTCTGTCAATGACTACTAGATGTATTTGAATGCTCTTAACGAAACAAAATCAGAAGTTGCGTCTCTGTTGAAGACTTTTTTATAAACTTCTGCTAGTTCTCTATTTAATACCAAAGTCAATGTTATGATTACGAAAAGGAAAATAGTAAACTCAAAGTTTTTCAAGTTCTGAGTTACAATGTTCTGAATTTACTAGCAATGATGACTGATAAGCACAAACATATCAACCGGATCGCTTAGTGAAAGATCCAATTTTGCACGGGAAATAAGCTGGCAAACATTTATTTTGCAGTACTAGACCAGAAATTACAGATTTGTGTAATCGCTTGAGTTAATTTATTCAACGATCACATACAGAATATTATGGTGCAATTTATTCCAAAGAACTCTAACGTAAATATATCTCCCAACTACTTAGTGTGTTATTTTTTTAACAGAAATGTAAATAGAGGTAGAAGTATGGAACAGTTGGAACTACCAAAAACCTTTATTGCTTGGGGTTCTTAGTGAGCCCAGGTCTCATTTGAATAGACCTATCCCTCTGAAACAGTTATTTGGAAAGGATTGTGTACATCTGATCTAATACTTCCGAGTTTCAAGTCTTTGAAACATATCTTACATAGTTTAGCAGAGTCACTCTTGTACATGTATATAAAATCTCGACAGTAGATACACTCAAGGGGCCGGTATTTCTGTAGATATGTTCAGCAGACAAATCTACTTCATGAATCCATGATTAATAATTAAATATATGGATGGATTTGCCACGGTTCTCTAAATGATCATATATAATCTAATAAGTAATAAGTGATCATCTGAAGATGTATGGTTCTTTTACCTATTACATGCACACTGATTTACATGATATCTGGCAGTATTCTTAAAATTCGCGCGGCTAGCTGTGACAAAGATCTGCTGTCGCTTGGAACTGGCATCCTGTTTCACTTTTTCAATAAGATGCAACTCTGTTTTTTTTCTCCTATTCCTATTGGTACACAGTAGTGGTAGGTTCTATTTTGGCTGGTAAGTTACAGTTCCAGTTAAATTATATACTGAAACTTTTCAAACGTCATTTGATGCAAACCATGCAAGGCGACAAAACCATAGCAGACATGGTTTGCAATTTTTCAAGAAAATACATGAGCAAGTTGCGTTGAAAGCTAGATTGTCGGTATGCAAACACATTGCTCTATGATTAGGTCCAACACTTTTTTGGCCACTTGGATGGTACCCCATGGAAGTTGTGAAAGTCCAGCTAGCATGTCAAGAATCTTAAAATTCTACTTTGTTTTGGTTCAATTTTAAGCAACTGATCTTTGAACTTGGCCTTTCTAGAGAAGCATAATTCTTGCACTACGTTCATTTTAGAAGCGGAGCTTTGAACTTCATGAGTGCTTAGACGCGGATTCGCCTTTGGGGCTGATCCTTTTCTTAATTTTATGATTTTATTGGAAGCAATTTCAGTGGCCTAAGCAAAATGAGCTTTGTTATTACTCTAAAAAATGGCCTAAGCAACACAGTAAGTATACATCGACTTGGCCTTTGAAAAAATTAGGGAAAGTACACCATATAGTTTATTCTTTCAGACAAAGTTCTTTTTTTGATAAAGCATGCTTAGGAATGTATGGCGTATAAAATCCAAATCACGTTAAAAAAACTTGAGAATTTTTGTAGACCTGATAGATTTGTGTTACCTTCTGCCTTCTAGGCACATTATTTTCTGAAAAATATTAGTCAAATGTAGGCAAAATTGCAAGAGCTTTGCTTAAAAAGTGTTTTTTTTGTTAAACATTGTCTGGTTTGCAAAATCAATTGCGTGGTAGTATCACATTTTTGAGGTAAACGAACAGACGGTAACCTTTCAAGATATATCAGGATCAGGATATGGTTGGGTCTTTTGCATCAGCCTTTTTAGTGAAAACTTGTTTTCCCATGCTACTCTAATTAAAATCCAAGATACAACCTACTTTGTTGTGACATGATTCTTTTTTAAAAATATTGCAAAATTAAACTTGTACCAACTGGACTACCTGTGTTAACATATGTTTTCTTCAAGTTGATGAGAACATTTTGAGCCTCAAGCAGTTGGGGTAAAGCTCTTCTGTAATTTGTTGGAACAAATGAGTGAGAACAATTTGAGCTTAGTCTAATCATTAGTATCATGCTCACTGGTTGAATTAAATCTGAGTTTTGTATCCATAGATTTGGGCAAAACAATTAATGATAGAGATTGTATCTTGATGGCAATCTGATCTATTAGATCTGTCCTAGGTACGAGGTACACCCATGTTCTGTCACTTACTAGAGTTTTTTCAGTACTAAGTAGCGTGGCGATTATAGATTTATCCTCCTCTAGACTAGTGTTCTTTGATATTTCAATCATATACGAGTTTTTAGTTGTTTGCTCTTCTCATATGATTTTCAATTGTTTCGCATTTAGAATTATTACCTAGATTTCCATAAAAAGATGAAATTATCTTTATTCAAGAAAATGAACTTGCACATATCTCATTTTCCAATCTTACAAGAGGTCAGATCCATTATGTTCATTCCCTATGTCTTAATGAGATATAAATGATCTTAGCTCATAACACCAGAGCGTGGTTGGCGGGCAATATGCTCACTGTCAAACCACTATTCCCTCAGATTTGTCGTCAAAATGCGCCTTTACTTCAAGCTCACTTATAAGAGCTAGCATAACACGTGAAACGGTTCTGTTACTCAGGAAAAACATAGGTTTGGTACCATTACCTCCTACCGGAAGACATAAGTTTGGATTATATCATGTATTGTCATTAAATTTAGTGGGCTACGCTTCATAGAGCACTGGAAGCAGCAGTGCATCACAGGACACTAGATGAGACACCACGAAAAGCTAAAGGTGCATGTGGCTGTTGGAGTCCAACATGACCTCACATGAATGAAACTTATGTCTTATGTTATGAGTCTTATGACCCAAAACTTAAAATACAAGAATGTAAATGTCCAGTATCTCAATAATTAGTATAATGTCACTTAGTTTTTATTTGGTTTGTGTCTCAGATTCAGTGATTATTTGAATGCCAACTGGCGGTGAAATGAGTGTTTTGAACGTTTCTATTTTGTTTATGTGAAGCATTTCTGAATGTTTGTGTACGAGAAACGTTGAAGCAAGTTCAGTTTTTTGGAAACTTCAAATTTTAAAGATATGATTATCAATAAATAGAGAATTATAGCTGGGGTTGTGTAATGTCCCTAACCCTTGTTTAGGGTTAAGCTTGGTTTAGTGGAGGTTTAGGGTTTGGTTTGCATGGGGAATGGGGTGTGCACAGTGGTTGCATGGGGAAGAGGCGCTACAGTGGTCGCGTGGGGAAGAGGAAGGGGCGTGCACTGTAGCGTGGAGAAGAGTTTGGGTGTGGGTTTTAAGAGGAAAACCAACGTTTCCTTCTCCTCTTCCTTTTCTTCTTCTTCTTCAAACCTTTCTTCCTCTCCTGTGGTGCTCGAGTTTTGGTGGAGAAGGTACGCAAGGCGAGCGTGCTGGGCGTGGTGCGAAGGCGCGTGGAGGAGGACGTGTGTGAGGTTACGACCCGGAGGCGTGGTAGTCGGAGCTCCGGTGTTCTTCGTCGATCTTCAAAGAGAGGTATGCCAAGTTCTTGCATTAGAGGCCTTAGTTGATCACCCATGTTGGGGTGAGGTTGGGGTCGGTCGCGCGAGGTCGGAGGCCTCGCCGGCGACGAGTTTCGACGTCAAAACCTCGGCTGACGCGAGGTTGAAGACGTCTGTCGGTCGACCGGGTCCCTTGGACGGTCGACCGATCGTGGTGTATTTTCACTGTCTGTCGTGTTTCGGTCGACCGCGTCCCTCGTTCGGTCGACCGGAACTTGAGTGTACCGGTAGGATACGTAAGCTTCGGTCGACCGTTTGATGACATAGAAAATATTAGGTTGACCCTGTAAGTGTTCGGTCGACCGAGACCCCTGAGTCGGTCGATCGATAGAATTGTTTTGAGCGTTGACCAGACTCCGGATTTTGACCTCGTTCGGTCGACCGGTTTTAGACCTTCGGTAGACCGTTGGGATTTATGTGTTGCGCAAATAGTTCGACCGTGACAGACGCTTCGGTCGACCGATTCCCTTGTGGAAGCGGTCGACCGGTTGTCACTTCGATTGACCGAATTCCCTTGAGGAAAACGGTCGACCGTGTCTCTTTCGGTCGACCGTTTTGCACAGGACAGGATTCCTCGTTCCACTTAGGATGCCAACTCTGTCCACGGAAACCCGTGTCCTCGCCTTGTGCGTGAGCCGGGAGGTGACGGTGGGCGCGTTATGCGAGCCTGCCCAGGGACCGCCGTGTGGAAGAGTGTGGGTGTCCGGAACGCGTCACTTCCGTGTATGGATCGTGACTATATCTGGTGGATCGTTTGACCCGCGTTAGAGTAGCGGCCTGAGGGATTACGGATCCCATTGCTTCAGCAACACGCAACTGCCGACGGGTGCAGTGACTACCGGCCGATGGCTACGGAGGCACAGAGACTACCGGCCAGGATTGGCGACGGAGGTCCAGAGAGGTACCGGCCTAGTGACGGCGACGGAGGTCGCGACCCTGCTCGTTGGAGCCGGAGTTGGTGTTGCACGTGGAGCTCGTTGACCCTGCGGACTTCGGTTCGGTTCTGTCGATTGTCTGGCCCTGTGTGTGGCGGATATGTTCAACTGGCCTTGATGGCAGTTATTGCACGTGTCGTGCGGCCTGTGTGGCGGCGGTAGGGCCCCTGTGCGGTCTGTGTGGCGGCAGGGAGGATCGCGCGTAGCCTGTGTGGTTGCGGCGATGGACTGCCGATGATGTGTTCTGGCAGGTAGCTCGATTGAGCACCTATCGAGTGATATCCCGTGCGGTCTGTGTGGCGCCGGTTGATGGACCGACCTGAGCGACGGCTCCGTTGGTGTGGTGGTGGTGGACCACGATGTATTCAGATCTGATTTCTACCTTGCGCGGAAGTGCGAACGCATCCTCACCGATCCCTTGGCTTGTGTAGTCGCGTGTGGGGATGTGTTGCGTATTGTCCGTTAGACCGTATGTGCCTACGGTAGGTCTCTACGGAGACCCGATGGTTGGACCGTGCGGCCTGTGTGGCGGCGGTGATGTTTGGACCGTGCGGCCTGTGTGGCGGCGGTGAGGTTGGACCGTGTGGCCTGTGTGGTACCGGTGTTTGTGGACCGTGCGGCCTGTGTGGCGACGGCGATGTTGCGGACCGTGAGGCCTGTGTGGCAGCGGTGGCGATTGTAAACCGCGGGGCCTGTGTGGCAGCGGAAACGATCGCGGGACGGATGTCCGGTTGGGCCATTGGTGGCGTTGTTGTTTTACTGCTTTGTATTCCATGTCATGCTATACTAGTATGTTAGGGCATATAGGTGAGCTTGTCATACGTGGTTTCCTTATGGAAACTCAGGCATTGTTGTTATGTTTATTTTCAGGACCGTGTTAGGCTCCGGCGGGTGGTGACCGAGGGAGATTGCACTTACTGGTTCGTTAATTTAAAAAATATATAATAATTTGTAAAAAAATGTTTTAAATCGTTTTTTTAAGTATGTTGTTTTGTTTGTTTTAAAAAAAATTAATTTTTTGTGTGCGTTTTAATTAGAATTGATTCCCAAATAACGTGAATGGAAATAATATAAGGTGTTTGGGTTGTTTCTGAGTATGGTTAAGAAAAATTTAAGAGGTTGATTTGGACTGACGTGATAGGAAAAAACTGATGTATTTGAGAGAGTAAACATGACGTGGACGTAATTATCTTAAATACTTTGATTTGATGTGTTCACTGTTTGTACACTTAAGGCCAACCCCGTTAGGTTCGTATCAGACAAGCACGTAAAGCCCACCACTGCATTAATTATTCATGTGATTGCGATATTTCTTTGTTTCTGCTGCGCTCACAAATCATGACGTGTCTTATATATTCTATCTCAAATCCATTTCAAGGGGTTTTGAGCCATAGTTACATCTATCAGTACCTTCCAAGTTTCCCCATCTTTGGCATTTGCACCAAATTTGCTGTAGGGAGGATATGTGCAGGTTTTTAGCATTAGATTTAGCTTTTAAGGTTGTACGTTTTGTTTTTCTTCATTTATGAAGTGGGGGTCTGGATTTCTTTAGGAGCGGGCTGTTTGATTTGCAAGGGAACAGTGGTTTGTGGTTCTGGACAAATAATTTCCTGGAGAGTGAATAGAGTTGGGATTGGCCTTATTGGAGAAGTACGGGGATGTTGGGCTTTGGGAAGGCATTGGAGTGTTTCTCTCTCTCCACTTGCACAGGCTCATGCCTCTGCATGAACACATTGGAGGACCAAGATGGTCTTGAGGGGAAGCCTCTCATAGGGCCTGACCAGATGATCAAGCTGAGAGAAATTTTTGAAGGAAACAAGACATTGGCTTTCCACTTGGAACCCAAGTTGAGTTTTTTTCACCCTACTTCATAGTTCTATTTTTTGGTTTCATGTAATTATCTTTGTTAGAAAGAAGTTTGATTCTTAAGTTTGAAGTTTGGAGGTAAGAAACATAAAGTTCATCTTGCATGCATGGGACTGTTGATTTGTTTTGTTTTGTTTTTTAAAAGTTCTGTATTGAATTCTGCAGACTGTAGAATTGAGGGTCTCCATGCACTGCAATGGGTGTGCAAGAAAGGTTCAGAAACACATATCAAAGATGGAAGGTATGTGATGACAAAAAAATGTGTGTTTTCAACCTTTTCCCCACGAACTACACCTTTTCAATCATCTTTGTTCTGATATTCTATATTTATCCTTATTAACTTCCACCCAAATTTCTCAATATGATAACTACAAGTTAGTTAATGGGATCTCATCTTTCAAACTTTTCACTTCTTAGAAGAGAAACTATTAAATCTATTGTGTTTGTATCCCTGATTATCAGCAATGCAAAAATGCTAAAAAGCCAGTTAGGTTCTTAATTTTTGAAGTTCTGAATTTATTTTATAATATGACATGAAGTCTTCGTGAAGAGGTAGAAAGTAGCATAGAAGACGCAACATATAAGTAGAGGAAAGAGCAAAAACAAAAAAACCAAGACTTCTAACTATTTTTTGATGAAAAAGACTTCCTTGTAACCGTGGTCATTAATAATACATTATTTCTTGAAATTGTTTATTACTTAATATCACATGAGAAGAGATCTCTGCCTCTAGTATGAGTTGACATCAATTTATTCTTATTAATAACTTAAAAATTAAAATTCGAATGGAAAATTTGAACCTTAAATTTTAATCTATGAATGATATTATCTATGTATGTCAAAAATCACATAGATTCGTTAAAAAAGCCAATTTTTTGATCTCATATCAAATCCCATTTTTTTATTTTTAAGGATAAATCAATGTCAACTAGCTTAAATGTTAGCGGTCCCCTCAGTTATATATACCGGACATATTTGGAGTGGAGCGATATAAAACACAATGACACAGGACGGAGAGGTCCATCCTTCCATCCATTCAAGAATTTATTTTCGTGATTAAGCTATCGGTACTTCTTGATCACAATAAATGCAAATACGTATCACATGCTCTGGGCATAGTTTTCTCCCTGCATGTCAGACTGACTCGATTGATTTTGAGAAGTTTTGTTTTTTTATAAAGTGTCACTAGTCATCGGAGTTCCTGTAGAGAAAAAGACTACCATGGCATTCATAGGGACTTGCTTCCGGAGAACACCAAGGCATGCATGTGATGCTGAGCATTGCATGGTTTTATTATCATATATTGACTTGGTTTGCACAGAGAAAGTAGGAGCGAAGTTGTTGACTATGGAAAACAGAGCATGTGAATGTCACCAGGGACACGTGCCTCCTTCGGGAAATAATTAATCCCACTGTTAATTTTAATTTATACATTTGTTTGTAGGCGTGACCTCCTTTGAGGTGGATTTGGAAAGCAAGAAGGTGGTGGTGATAGGCGACGTCACTCCTTTGGAGGTCTTGGAGAGTGTTTCGAAGGTCAAGTTTGCCGAGCTTTGGACCAGATAATTGTAGAGAATTAAGTTCTCCTCTTTGGGTCTATAGAGAGCGGCAGATACACCTCCATTTGACAAATCTTGTACTGTTTCCAAGGTTTACATTTTTTTAGAGGAGAAATGGGAAAAGCTGGGAAAACCCCCGAAATTACATGTTTGCATCTCTGCATATATTCCCTCTTTTATGTGTAGTGCAAGTAGTGACGCGGACTTTTTCTTGAATCTTAATATTTTGGTCTGAGAAACCCTATCTTAGAATGCTTTTCCATTCGTTTTAAAATAATACCGTCTGCATATATTCCCTCTATAAGGGCACCCTTAACGGGGGTGCCCCGCCCGGGCGCCCTGGTCGGGCGCCCGGGCGCACCCCCGTTAACGGGCGGGGCGCCCGTGGGGCGCCCGCCCGGGCCACCCGCCCGGGCGCTTGCCCGGGCGGTGGGCGTCCCGGGCAGACGCCCGGGCGCCCATGGGAGGGGGACACGTGTCCCCCTCCCATTGGTTAAAAAAAAAAAAATTTGGATTTTTTTTTTGTTTTGGTTTTGTTATTAATGGATTGGGTGTTTGTTATAAATGTGGGGTAATAAATTTTTGTAAGTGATTAAAATTAAGAAATTTCCAGAACCAACAATTTCAAGTTAAATAGAAAAAAAATTAATACAACAATACCATAACAACAATACATTAATAATACTAAAATACGAAATACAACCACGGGAAATACAAACCATACGAAATACAGACTACTACAACCCGAAATACAAACATATGTTAAAGGGAAATACAAACCATACGGACTACTACAACCCGAAATACAAGCTAAGGGAAATACAAACCATACGAAATACAGACTACATCAAACTACACGTACCCATTTTGATCTGGGGATGCGTAGTGGGAGAATTGTGGGAATGGTGAGTTTTGGTCAGGTGGTGGGAATGGTGATGCGTACTGGGAGAAGTCGGGTTGTTGGAATGGTTGTTGGTAAAATGGACGTGAGGGATATGGTTGTGGATAGCGTGGATGCGGATTTGATTGTGGAGGAGGGGGGGAACGATTGTACTACGGAGAAGACATTGTGGGAGAAATATGGGATGTAAGTTGAGTTTTGAGTTTTGTGGAAGAGATATGGGGTGTAAGGTGATTTTTGTGTAGGGTATATATAGAGAAAAAATTAGACACTGTGCAATCACGCGGATTACTTTTCTTTCACGCGTATACTGTACATTCACGCGGACTATTTTGTTTCACGCGTATACTGTAGATTCACGCGGACTACTTTTGATTCACGCGTATACTGTGCAATCACGCGTATACTGTGCAGTCACACGCGTTTCGAAATTCAAATATTCAAATTTCAAATATTCAAAATTTTGTGTTTAATAGTGATTAATATTGTTAATTAATTAATAGTAATAATAAGTATATCGCGAATTATAATTATAATGTAATTAGAATTAGATTTATATATAATGTATTTTGTTAAATGTTGTGTGAGAATTAAATTTGTTTAATTAAGAAATGATGTGGATGAAAGAGAGTGTAGGGTGGGTGGGGGTAGCCTGGGCATGGATAAGGGGATTTTTTGGGTGGGTTGGGTGAGCTGACGTGGCAGAGAGAGAAGCTGACGTGGCAGAGAGAGAGTGCAGGGCGCCCGGGGGTAGCCCGGGCGCTGTTAAATGTGCTCTAATGACACTGGATACCTCCCCCCTTCTTCTTCTTCTTCTTCTTCTTCAATTTCTTCTTGTGGGGTTGAGTTGTCTTTGTGCACTTCCGGTGTGTTGGTTTCCAAGGTTGGGAGAGGAATATCCGGAGTTGGAGTTTCGTCTTCACTACTTTTGAAATACGACTCTTTCTCAACAAAAGATACATCTCTTGAAACATAAAATTTACACTCTATAGGGTCATAACATTTGTACCCTTTTTTGCTAAAGGAATAACCCAGAAAAATACATTTGATAGAGTTAAAATCGAGTTTATCTGTCCTTTTCCTGTGAACAAAACAAACACAACCAAATATCCTAAGATGGTCAAGCGTTAGTTTTCTTCCAAGTAATATTTCCAAAGGTTGCCTCTTTTTAAGGTTGTTGCTGGGAAGACGATTTATGAGATAAACTGCGGTTAAAACGGCATCTGACCAAAAACCTTTTGGAACGTTATTTTGAAAAAGTAATGATCGAGTGACATTCAAAATGTGACGATTTTTCCTTTAGGAAACACCGTTTTGTTCGGGAGTGTTAATACATGTAGTTTGGTGAAAGATTCCCTTTGTTTTCAAAAAATTTTGAAATATGTGACTAGTATATTCAGCCCCATTGTCCGATCTCAATGTTTTAATTTTAAAGTCGTACATACTTTCAACGAGGGATACAAATTCACAGAAAACTTTAAATGCATCAGATTTGACTTTCAACAAGTAAACCCATGTAGTACGTGAAAAATCGTCAATAAAGAGATAAAATATCTAAAACCATTGTATGAGTCAACGGGGGCTGGGCCCCAAATATCGGAGTGAATAAGTTCGAGAGGGCAACCAGTTTTGTTGTTAGAAGAAGAAAACGGTAGTCTAGTTTGTTTCGAATAATGACAAACATCACAAGCGTATTCAGAGGCAATAAAGGGAAATAAAGTTTTCAAAACATTGTGAGATGGGTGTCCCATTCTCTTGTGCCAAAGCTCATGATTGGGTTTATTAAAAGCATGCATCGCCTTATTTTGGGAGTCTAAGATGTAGAGACCGTTGGTGAGAATTCCCCTACCAATCATCATCCCTATTATTCGGTCCTGAAAAATCACATCAATAGGTGTAAATATGACATTACAATTTAAATGCTTAGTGATCTTGGCTACCGACAGAAGATTAGAATCAAAGGAAGGTACATACAAGATATTTTTTGCTAATTTGTTTAATAGTTGCATGTCACCTACTCCTTTAATTTCAACTTGATTTCCATTAGCTACGGTAACAAATTTATTTAGCAAGTGCAAACTATTTTTTATATTATTTAGACATGAAGAATCTCCAGTCATATGGTCTGTAGCACCGGAATCAAATAACCCATCTAGTATCATGTGTGCTATTGGTAGAAAATTTTGCAGCATAATTATCTAAGGTTTTGACCATACCTGAGTAATTACCTAAACTGTGAGGGTTGCTCTGCAAATAATTGTTCAAGTGGACCAACAATTGACCCAGAGGAGGCGGGTCGGATCTGGATCCGGTTGCACCAGGAGAGGAGAAGATAGTTGCGTCGGATCCGGGTCGGGTTGCTTGCATACTCGTTCCTTCGTGAGCGGATATAAAACCTCTCGGATCCGCGAGATATCCGGCGTCTCCCCATTTCCTTCTTTCTCCATCACAGTTAGGGTTTTGCGCCGCACCTGCGAACCCGTTCCCCTCCGATCCTCCGCCATTTCTTCCTTTGTTCCGATGATCTCCTCCTCCTTCCCTTGTTGGTCGGAGATGAGGATGTAGGAACCAGCATGAGTTCCTGTTATGCCCTGTTTTTTTGCAATTATCACAAGTTTCATTCGTTTTTTTTTTCCATATCTACCTTTGTTTTTGTTGATTTGAGCGGTATCTTGTTGTTTTCCGGCGAGTAGTGCCTAAGATTCCGAAGTGTCGGTTGAGCCGCTCTGAGCAGTGGTCCGACGGGTTTCTTCCCGTTGAACCATCGCGATGATGGAGGCTAAGTTTGGGAGTTCCGGAGTCATCAGGATTTGACTTCAGATGGCTTCATAGCTTCCGTCAAGGCCGATTAGGAACTGGTAGATGTGATCTTGTTCTATTCTCGCCAGGATGACCTTCGGGTCTTGACTTGGAGGCTCATAGATTGCCAACTCATCCCAGCCTCTTTGAAGAGCTCCAAGATAATCGGTGATGGGTTGGTTGTTCTGTCTAGTCTGCGAAAGATCTTGCTTTAGTTTAAATATATGAGCAATGTTTTGAGCCTTACCATATATGTTTTGGACGGAGTCCCACAGTTCCTTCGCAGAGTTTTTATACAAGAAGATCGACCCGATTTTTGGCTGCATCGAGTTGATCACCCACAACATGATGAGATGATCTGTTGCTTGCCATTCTTCTTGTTTTGATTCAGTCCCTTCACCAGTTGGTTTTTTTGATGTCCCCGTAATGTGGCCCATCTTCCCCTTGCCACTGAGGGCAAGCGAGACAGCCCTCGCCCATGACAGATAGTTCTGTCCATTGAGGAGTTGGGAGACAAGACGAGGAGCGTGTATCTCGAAGTCAGACATGTTGGCTGATGTATGGGCCGATGATGTAGCTTCTGGGGAAGCTGAGGTCTGCCGGTGATGAGTTCTCCGAGGGGTGGTCGGAGTTTCTGAGGCGTCGGGTTTGTTTATTTCAGAGTCGATGCTCTGATACCATGTTAAATTTGGTTGATCCGCCACCTCAACAAAACCTAAGCACTTAGGTGAAGGGTAGTAGATCCAACTTTATTATATAGTGTTTACACTTTTTGTGTTTAGCAATGTGGGACTATTTTTTCAACATACCGTCTGAAGAGATTCATCTTTTATGTCATGTTTCAGCCTATTGGCTGACTATTACACTCCATTGTACACCTTTCGGCGTGCAGTTCTACGGGAGAACTCGTCTGGGAGTTCAAGATACACTCGAGAACCATGCATCCTCAAGTTACCCTGCTGGAACAATATAGCTCTAAATTTTCAGTTCCACGTGCAACCTGATGAAACATGTCAAGGATGTTACATGCCTCGTTCCGTCGATAAATCTTTAACGAAATACTAGAGTCCCAGTTTGTATCTAGTTTTTTTTTGTAGTATCAGGAAAACGGTTGGTTGCCTCCAAATAGAAATTTGAAAATTTTGGTTGACTTGATGTGACACGTTTTTTCAAACACGTTATTAAGCTAAACAAAAAATTAACTACCAAGTTTTTCAAGTTTTTTGGCTTAAATTCATTATTGTAATGGTCGGATTTTACCATGACGCTCGTGTGATTTTCCTAAATAACACATCATGTTCTCGTTTCATTCTTCACATTTGGCTCCATTTTTCAACATTATTACGTCAAATTAATCACAATTTTTTCATCTTAATTTGAAGCTAGATTACATTGGTATTACTATACGTTTAATTTGAAGCTAGATTACATCTTAATTCTATTTATTTTTTCCCAACTCAACTTTACATTTAACAAAAAGTTTCCCAACTCCAAAAATCAGCTCCTTAGGACAATCTCGTCCCTTCACGTGATTGTCTTCTCTTCTTGTGCACATGCACCCTATTAGATGAAAAGACAAAAGGCAAAACATTGATCACGAAATGACATTTCTTAGAAACTGAAACATCACCTTCCGTTCAGAGCTTTTTCAGAAAACGGTATTTCAAGAATGTGAGTAGAAAATGACTACATTTTCAACATTTGGTCCCGAAAACTCATTTGACTATACTCCTCAGCTGACTCCGAACATTGGAACATCTTAACAATGCGGATTACATATAGTAATAATAACCAGAAGACAAACGGAACCCAGATGAAGCGAAAATGAGAACGGGTTTTCCCTAATCAAATGTCCCAACACGCTCCGGTCGCCCCATTAATAAAGTCACATAAGTCACATAACATGTGGTTCTGATACGGAACTGAACATACACACAAGCAGGGAACGGAGTTCGGTTCTGAGACAATTCACAACAGTGTTTCACATACTTTTGTATGAAGTAGAAATTCAAACGCTGACAAAAAGTCCCCTTGGATAAAATAACTTAAATATAATTAAAATACAACTAAAAAGATGTGGCACGTGACTTAAATATCTAGAACAAACTCACGTCGACTGGCATGAACAATCCGTCATGTTTCACCGGGATTTAAGAGCATCGAAGGACCTTTTTTCCATTCATTTGTAAGCGCAATACACTAAGGCCATTCATAATATCAAGACAAAGGCCTCATCGCTGAGGCTGCTGATTATAGTGATTCTTCTCTTTCTTCTTTGCAGCTGCTAACCTTGCACTCCTTACAGCAGCCTCGCTTGCTGCAGCTTTAGCCGCGGCATCCATCTCTTTACTAGATTTCTTCTTCTTTGAAGAAGCCATCTTCTTCAACCGCTCTTTCATATCAACCGTGGAAACCTCCTCCTCAGCGGGATCACTTCCACTTGTTTCGGCTGAAGCTTTGCCTGTGGTGCCATTTGTTTGCTGCTCTGCATCTTTAACTACATCCTTGGACTTCTTTTTCTTCTTCTTTGCGGTTTTACTCTCACCAGGTGCAGCTGTGCTCTCTTTTTTTGCAGCTTCATTATTCTGGTCTGAACTTTTAGCATCTATAAGATTCGCATGGAGAACCTTCAATTAGTTATCAGCTGAGAAAATGCACGACTAGAACTATCCTTTTTGTAGGGCAAACATCATGACTAAGAAATCAAAATCTCAATTACTACAACATTCAAGTCAAAACATGACATCAATGTGTCAAACGGAAGTTTCACACTGGCAGTGGAAGAACCTATACTATTTCATAATAGAGTTTTATTCACCATTTTCCTCCCGTGAAGCACGGGTAGGGACATAAGACGAGCATGGAAAGGAACTTATTGACACCTATATGTATACTATTAAGTAAAAAGATGAACAACAAACCACCAACTAAACTATACCACACCATTTACTATATAATGATGCAGCTTTTGCAACTATCTCATGACGTGTCTTATATTATGCCTGAAACAAGCCTTTTACAAGAACCATTAAGTACTCAAGAATTATCTATAAGTATCTAACAAGAATCCAACTTAAAATAGTAAGTTATTTATTTATTATTATCGGGACATTCAAAATGAAGTATCAGATATGCATTTGGTAGTAGTTTGGTAGTAGTCAGTGTTATCACTTCACAGAATTAGATCCAAATACAAACATGGATACACAAAAGGTGTCTTTCCGGGCTCCCACATAGGTCTTCGGTCAGTTGGTCTACTAACCTACATAGGTTAGCAATCGTGGACCACTCTCTACTAAAGTGGTCTAAATTTTCACAACCAATATGGGTGTGTTCCCTAGGACAGATAAATGGCCCTGGTTTTTTTCGATTACCAAGGAATAGAGACTTTACAAATGTTTTAAACTCTTATTTTTTGGGGGAATATGCATCACAATATTTAGATATGCAAAATAACAATATTATTGACAGAAAAGCCAAAAATGTATGACACAAAAATTACCTTTGGATTCCTCATTCTTATTCCTGTTCTTATCATTCTCAGCAAGTCCAAACTCTGCCAAAACCGCCTCAAGTTCTGCAAGCTCCTTTTTCTTCAATTCCTTCTTAGAAAGTTGTCTCTCTGTCTCCTTCGGTGCAACAACAGGGACTGGCTTCTTCACAGCTGGCTCAACTGCAGCTGGAACTTCAGGCTCCTGCTCATCATCAATATCCTCATCTCCTTCGTCAAGATCATCATTTTCACTTTCTATCTCCTGCATCTGCAAGTTTGAGGAGAACAAATCAAGGGAAGGATGACATGAGAAAATGTCAAAAGCAAAGAGTTACCCCTCAGATAATCTCCAAATCTGAAAGAAGTAAGGATCGAGGAAACACAATAAAGTAACACTAGACATGCATTATAATAGTGATGAGAAGAAATAAGTTTAGAAAGTAACTAGACTTGGGGAACACATAAGCAATTAAAAGACAGCACATCAATGTGGCAATTATTAAATTAACTGCTGAAACTTTACCATCTCTCACAGCACAGAGCCTATTTACCTCCAAATACAGTTAAATTCTTTTTCAGCATGCTGGTGTCGTGGTGGTAATAGATTTACACCATCAAATCATCAATACACTCAATCAGCAAAATAACAAAGAAATGCATTAAAGATAGACTTCACGACATAAACAAACAATTGTATCACACCATATTGTATAAGAAATTACACCAAAAGTCCCACACAGAAAAAACTTAGAAACTGCTTCGTTAAAAGGAGAACCCATTCACCGTTAGTCTACCAAGGTTCTTTGCATCAAGATATGTTTCGCCAAGAACGAACATTTACAACTGCAAATGCTGGTTGAATTGCCAAAATTAAGCTCATGAGACGTGAAAACGCCAAATAGTTACCTTGCAGTTCATGATTATGGTCTTTAATCATAAAAATACTTCCACACTTGAGTAATTCTTCTTCTAGATTCTTTTTTTAGATTGAACAGTGCAAGGGAGTGAAAGTGGATCACTTGACTCTTTTGCGAGGTGAAAATCTAAGTTGGGATCCATTATAATCTTAAACTAGATGATGCAAACATATGTTTGTGTTACAAAAAACTAATACGCAAGAAGCAAGATAAATGAGATAGACTTATGTAAGATAATCAGTTACAACTAGTAAGATGTAAAAAAAACCATCAAACACTTGGGACTTGAGAAATTGTAAATTGGGAAATAAAAGTGTGAAACAGAAGATGATAAGAGTTTGTGTTATCTAAAGGAAAGAGTAATGATCATTTCTAGAGTTGCTAAGTGGTATTTATGTAATATTTGATATAATTATTTTAAAACAAGCAAAAGGTATAACAGTTGCTTTAATATGTATGCGCAATGGCTAGTGGCTACACTACCCACACAGCCGTTGCACACTTGTCAGTAAGGGTCATAACAGCTTGTGGTCAAACTGATATTTCTTTAATCATGTTGAGGCGTTGAGCCAAGTCGGTTAGATTTTGCCTCTCACTCTGCTCAATCCAGCCCAAAGGTGCACAACATTCCATCCAAAGTACAAGATAAGACCGAAGACAACAGCACATCAAACCCCTAGTCATGAATCCCGTTCGCAGTGAATCCCATGAAAAAAGTCACTTAAGAGCATACGTGAAATGTCCCAAGGTACATCATACGTTTGATGACGGAATTTATGGAATAATTTCATAGATCCCATTTAGTAGAAGAAAAACTCAAACACGTGCAAGAAATCTACTATGACATAGAAAGAAAAAATCTGAAAGACATTGCTTGAACAATTTAATATGTTTCTATAACAGGACTGGGTGAGAATTGAATGACAAAACAGGTATGAGATTTGCCTAACAATTATAATATGTTCAAACAAAGACATGGTATTGCATATCGATCAAAACCAATCATAATCGTCAATCACAAACAAATCATTATTTGAAACTACACATACACGTGCATCACTAGGAGAGGTATTGTAATTTAAGCTTCACTGAAACCAAAAGACAGCATAAAATAGAAAGACTGCTAGATAACAAATGCAAAACATAAATACCAAACACAGCTTCTATCCATAGGTAGTCCCTATATAAGACTAACATCACAAAACAACCTAAAAGAGTAGTTAGTAGTATGTGTGAAAGATCAAAAAATCATTACAGAAATAAAAGTGATAAAAAATGATATAGCAAAGTTCATGAGCTTGTTAAACTTTTCATCTTTGTCCACCAAATTTGGTAGAAGAACATGAATGATGTCTTTAACGTATGTTTGGTTGTTGTGGCAGCCCAACTATAACAATACTTTTGTGTAGCATGCTAGGCACGTTAGATTTTGATAGCTATATAAAAGATAGAAAGTGCTAACATAACATAACTGCAAACCCACATCAATATTTACTGATTTACATATCATGCAAATAGTGCATCAACTATAGAAAGCTAAAAGGTCAGGTCATTTTGTCAAAATATCTGCAAGCCAACCACAGCTAGACTTACACATCGACAACACTAAGGTGCTAACTATATAGCATTTTGACATAAAAGCCCACAAAAACATCAGTCAACCACAGCAAGCCGTAACATTAGCTGATTTCATAATTGATGTTAAGCACTCAACTAATCAAATCCACGCAAAGAACAAATATTTCGAAGCTTTTGACGGGAAGAGGATCAGATGCTCAGCAACAAACCACGTCCTGATACAAATTTCTACACAAACACCTGGACTAAAAATCCTTCTCTTTACAGAGAATCATGCAACAATTTTCAATGAATAAGTAATAAGTTAGGCGAAAAAGTGACTTTGGAATTAGTATCCAAGTTGCACAGACATACAAACTGAGAGTAGCTCAGTTGGGAGATGATTAGTATTGGGATAGTCAGACTAAGGATCAAATCCCGGCAGAAGCATTCACTTGTCCGCGATTTAAAAAAAGGTGGGGTAGAGTAGACAAAAAGATCATGGTGAAATTCAAGAACCAGGATATTTTTTTCATTACAATAGGGCCACCTTATCGTCTTATAGATAAAACTGAACGGGAAATCTCGAACAAAAATTCACCATTTTCTATTGGTTCAATGCACTCAATTGGCAATAGTCTAATATATCACAAGTAGATGTAAGTTTGTTTTTCAACAATAGGACCACCTTATCGTCTTATGGATTAAAGTGACCGGGAAATCTCCAACAAAAATGCACTATACTCAATTGGGTTCAATGCACTCAATTGACAATAGTCTAATATATCACAAGTAGATGTAAGTTTGTTCTCGTAGAAATTAAAAACACATTGGGCAACATTAATCCAAACCAAACGAAACCTTTCCAAAATACTACGAATGAGGAAATATAAAACAATAAAACATAAGCAAAAAACAAATCAAACACAGGAAAGATCGTACGGAAATTATAACTTCACATCACTAGAATCGAGAAACAATCCAAAGCAAGAAACAACTCCATTATCAAATCACACATCCAGAAGACATTGCAAATGAAAAGACACGAAAAACGAAACAAGCGGACCTCTTCGAGCGCTGCATCGTTGGCCTCGTTACTCTCCTGCCGACTCGACGCGCCCCACATGGTCGGCGGCGGAGCGGTGGTAGCGAAGTAGTCATCGTCATCATCGACATCGGCCCAGGAGACGGACTGCAGCGGCGCGGGTTTCCAGAACACCTGTGGCTCCGGCTCCTTGGCAGGGGCCTTGGAGGAGCTTTTGGCCTTGGAAGGGTCGGACTTCTTCTTCTTCCGGAGCGTATCCAAGGCGGCGAAGACGTTGCTGTTGCTTATCTTGACGGCGCCGTCGTCCCTCCTGTTTCCGCCCCCGACCATGTCTACCCAAACCTAGATCCGGAGGTGGTTAGATCGGTAATCGGGGTTTGGGATTGGATTGGGGGGATTGGAGGAATTGGGGCTGGGGAGGACGGCGGTGAGGGCGTTAGGGTTTGGGATGAGAGACGAAAGGGATGCGTGCGAATATGGATGAAAGATAAAACACGGGGCACCCGACACGTTGGATCGTCGGGGGGGTTTTATAGCCTGCCTCGGTCGACCGAGGTTCAATTTAGACTTTAGATTGACTCGCAAATCGCAATGTCCAAGTTTCAGTTTCATCACACCAGAGCAAACAAGGGGGTGTTAGTGGCGCGGAAAGTTCCGGAAAGTGATTTTCGGAGTCAACGGGAAAGCAGAGGAAAATAGAATCCAGTGGAAAACAGTTTCCCTTTGACTGAATTCTGTTGTTTTGTACCTGCGTCGGAAAACAGTTTGGATAAGAAAAACGGACGACCGAACTAGTTTCGGTCGACCGAAATGCGACTTCCTCATAATGAACGTAAACGGAAGACCGAACTAAGTTCGGTCGTCCGAACGAGTCATTCTAGTTACGAATTCGGTAGACCGAAATATGTTCGGTCGTCCGTTATATTCATTTTCGGTGGACCGAATGTTTGACGGTCGACCGAAAAAATTCGGTTTCCGTGGCTTTCCGATCTCAAAGTGTCGGAAAACTCAAAGAAAATTTTATACATACCACAGAATCCGACGGAATCCGTGTTTTCGTGCACAAACGCCACATTTCCGGAGTCAACCGGAATCCAAATTCTGTTTCCGTCGGATTCCCTCGGAATCCATGTGCACAAACCCCCTAAGTTTATATGTAACGTACCCGATTAGGTTATTACATTATATATATATATATATAATTACCAGAGCTAATAAGTTAGCTGAAAAGGAACCTCCCTAAAGTAATCAAGCGTCACATTAAGTATCTAATCTGAAATGTAAGTATGAACATATGATATTTAAGCTTGGTTTCGGCGGAATTGGTCTTGGTGAACTTGGTTGGAAATTGCTATGAACATCAAAGTCAAAATCAAATGATTTTAAGGTCCATGGCTTTAATTTGGGATCAAGTTTATGCGATCCATAGGGCCCTACATTGTACACCGACTAACCTCTACAATTTCAACTCAGATGGTTGCACGTTCTGGATGTTCATAGATAGATCTAGGACAAAGACACGTTTTGAAGTGTTTGGGTAATTGTACAAACTATCATATTGTTCTTTTCGTAGAATAGAAGATTCTTTTCCAGCTTCAGAAAGCAAAACTCATTCATAACAGAGGGAAGTTATATGTAAATTGTTTGCCAATATAGCTGTTCGAACTAAGAACGTTACAAACTTACATTTGAAGAAAATTGATTACAAATGCTTCCTCTTGAACTCAATCCGGGATAAAATCTGACACTGCAAGTGTGAATTTATCTTACCAAATAAGAAACGAAATTGACGGTGAATACATACAGGCTTATCTCGCCTAAAGAAGAAAAAACACTGTGACGTCATTTTGGTTCGCCCCCACAATTAAGCAACAAAGAATAGGAATATCATGAGGAAAACTACCAAAACAAAGAATATCTTGATCATGAGCCACCTATTAGAAGATATCCCATTAAGGTACTTCAGCAATGCCCCTTGAGCTCCCTCAACATTAGACAAGGTGTCATCCATGTTCTCATCAATCCTGCAGTGAAGGCGAATTCACATTAGATCAAGAAACGTTTTGCAGCCTCATAAAGATCTATTATGAGTTTATGAGAAAGTACAGAGACGTTATGAAAATAAATTGGTAGAACATGAAAACGAGTACATCATCTTATAGTGAACTGTGAAAGCCTTCCTAGTTTAGCACCAACAAACACCAACCAAGAACATCAGAAATAGGCCAGAATATAATAGCAAAAGTAGAAAATAAAAACAACCTTATAGCAATCTCCCCCTGCTGAGAAACCATTGTTGCTAGTTGCGTAAATATGCTACTCAGCTCATGTATCGTTGACTCTACATTTTGAAGAGCTTCTGAACGGCTTTGCATGTATGTGTCCTGAACAGGAACCAATTGTTGTTGCTGGACTAATGGCTGTGTTGATGAGGAAGCTTCTCCATTTATCTTCTTCCTGCTCAATCAGAAAAGATATTTTATCAAGCAATTACTGTAGGAATGATAGCATATGAAATTACAATATCATTTCACAAAAATTTCCTGGCCTTCGCAGAATGACATACCACATAAATGTAAGAAAGCAAATTACAAGTTTTTTGAAAAATCTAAATATGTCAACCAAAACTACACAGTGACAAAATTGCCACAACTGAACACGTAAAAACAAAAAAGAGAAGCGTTTGTTTTATTTCAGTCTTTTAACATCAGAAATTGAAAATTTTACCTAGGAAATAACTGGGATGATGATGCTGAATCATTTGCCCAAGGAGGAGGAGCAGGTTGAGCGGTGTTAGACTTATTAGCAAGAGGGCGTTGCCGAATAAATGTGCTGGTATTTTCTTTCTTTGAGAACAGTTGTTTCCTACTTTCGTGAACCTTCAATTTCTACATAGCTCCGATAAATAAGGTTAGTTTCAAATTACTGATTAACCAAAGATTTAAGAAAGGTTTACAGTTTTCAACCTACCTCGGTACGTAAGGTCAGGACATCCTTGAAATCCTTTGTTGCACTCATTAAACGGTTCTTCAAGTTATCAACAACGGTGGTTGAGTGGCTGGTCGTATCACCAGATATATTCCCACTCTGGTTCTGTGAATTGCAAAGTAGTTGTAAGTCTACTACAGCAGAGTTCAGGGCAGTGATATCTTGTTTAATAACAGCTGTAAGGTCTTGTATTTCCATGGTTGGGTCATCATATGTACCAGTCTTTTTGGCCACTGCATGCAGAAAATATAGAATGATTTCCACGAAGGTACATTTTAGGAGTTTAGAAGATAACACAACAATTACGTGAAATATTGAATTGAGGAAACCAAGCATTAATAATGCAGCGCACCCTGCACTACTTCATGAGCACACAAGTAGGGTAGTAATGCTTCAAGTACGAACTAACTCCAAGAAATCGATTATATTGGATGCATTTTTTCCATCAGATAAGAACAACTGATAGTGAAGAAACACATAGCCACACACTAGAGAATAGTCGATAGTAAGTGAAATATAAAGATAAAAAATAGAATAATACAACGGCAAGAAAGAATACTTCTATTACCAAAGCATAAACCCAGCAGGAATTATTGGTTCCTAAACCCAATAGCTAAAAATATGAAGCACCAAGCTCCAAGCCTATGGGCCGAGTACAATTGTACAACAAATTCCTCATATGCCCAAGTTGAAAGACCATGTAGAAACGTTGACAAACAAATTGAATGCATATGGTCAGAGAAATACAAAATTCTGTTGATTGCTGAGCATGTATACCATCCTTAAGTAATTTTTAACAAATCAACATTAATTAGATAATAAACGCATCCGTTATTTAAAAATTGTTGAAGGACTCCAAAATTATCCTCCGAAAATGCAATCATTAATCTGTTTATGACTAATCTTAACACCTTATTTTGAAAGCATGGTTGGTTAGCAAATTTCCATATAATAACCTTTTTTTAAGAGTCATACAAATATACAATAACTTACAAATGCTAACAACTAATAACTCCATTGTTGTCAAGGCCAGGTTGTAACTTCATAGACTGAGTGGTCACAACCCAATTGAAACTACATTACTGATAACTTATTTGTTAGGATCGAAAATTGATAGTTGAAGACAGAAGTTTAAACATGATTTAACAGCTGACGCTATGCAAAACATGAAAAAATTTAATGAGGTTGGAGACCACAAGATGATCAGGACAAGAGGCAAGGCCACGTCCTGATCATAGCAAGACACTTTAGAAGAAAATAGAACAGCCATTTTCTAACGTAGCAAAAAGATTGTGTTCAATTTCCAAATTAAAAAGAAACTTTTTTATTGGTCAAATAGAAAGAATTGAGGATGAAGAATTTGTAGTCTACATGTACATGATGAAACACTTTGGAAATAGATATAATATGGTAAAAATGCATTTAAAGTTTTTTTTAACATATTTTATCGGTACAGCATTTGCAAACACTAACAATGATAAATTTTACATTTTTTAATAGAAGGTTTTCTTCCACCAACTTTATAGTTTTTTAACGAAAACGTGAGACAAATAGTAAACTTTTCCTTGACAAAACCGATCCAAAAAAAACTTTTCCTTGATAAAGAGACATGTATCCCAATGTAATTGAAGGGGTACAATAGCTTCCAATACTTACACAAAAAATGGTTGGAACTCTTAACACCACAAGAAGCTTTACTAAATAGTAACTTTTGGCAATAAAAAATAGTTAGGAAGGTCAACATAAGGTGCCCTTGAAGTTATTGATAACATAAATCTACTTACTGAATACCCGATGGGAAGACTTAGAACTATGGATATCCATTTCTAGTAATTATTGTGCTCATTTGATGGGAGTTCGAGAAGGCACTAGAGCCAAAGAAGGTGCTTTAGGAGACGAGGTGCCCAACAAAGTGAAGGGGAGAGTCTCAATTGAATTTTGAAGTCCTTGCCCCCCACTTGACCTGGGTTAGTAGCCAAGGCAAAAAGGCAAGGGCCTCAATACCTATGTTCAAAGATGATGCTAATTGGACAGCACCATCTCATCATGTACTTCCTCCTTAATTAAGCATGTAAGATCGTCTCCACGTGACAAAATTACCAACTCCGGTTTCTAACTTTTAACGACAACAACACTCGACAGGCCATTGCTGATTTACAAACTTATCATTTTCCTGGCATTAGTTACATACTAAATTTCTGTGGGAACGTCTTATTACGAACCTGCCTTTGTACATGAATCTTCCACCACAATGTTACAATTATATATTCCTGAGAGTACTTAAACAAACCAATATGCTGAAGATTGAGTTATTTAAGTCATTCAACAACTGCAACTGGACGTCTGGTCTCATATTTTTCACACCATATGCACAAATGTCTCACGAATAGAACACCAATATCTAGTTTACGAGAAGCACTTGTAGTCTTATTGGTACCAGAGACAAATATATCATTCTATGTGGACGACGGGAGAGTTTTTTTTTGTTCGGAATTCCAGCTGAGATTCTAAATCGTAGTCCATAGTCCACCACTAATCTCAGGGAAGCCTACCAAGTCGATATTCCTTTCCAAATCAAGATATAAATCCATAATTCCTACAAAATGATATGTTTCCGCCAACAAATAATGGAGTATACAACTTAAACTTGCTCGAACAGTCTACAACTCTGTGAGATCAGTTACGAACACAGAAGAATCACGTCCTTTTACTTCCACTGGCGCTCTTGATGTCCAACAACAATTTGATAACTAATGCAAAGTCACAAACCACGTCCAAGAAAATCCACAAATAACAAGCAGAATTCCCAAACTTAAACCACAGCAATTGAGTTTCCGGATCCCTCAAAACCGAAAAAAGAACCAAACGACGTGCGCGGAAGGCAAGAAACGAAATCTCCAACACTTACGCATTGCGAGCTTGGAGAGCATCTGCGAGGTCTGATGGATCCCGAGCCCAATCTTCGAAGCCCTCTTGTTGAACTCCGACTGGATGGACACGGCGGATCGGGTCCCGTCCAACTTAGATCCGCCGCTGCTACTCGGAGCGTCCGGCGCCGACGACATCGATTTCTTCATCCTCTCCGCGATCGTCAGGAACTCCTGCGTCCGGTCACGGGACAGCTTTTCCGATTTCGGAGCCATTACCTGCAGGATCTGGGGTTCCCGAACAGATCTGGAGGCCTAGAACGGTCGTGGATGGTCGGCGACTGGGGATTTTCGGGTTCGAGGCGGGGATTTGGAGAAACCCTAGATTTTGAGGATCGAACGAGAGATCTACGACGAACACGCGAAGCACAGCTGGAGGGAAAAAGGGTGTGACGAGAGACGACGGTAGGAAATTTTGCGGACGCGTTTGCCCCTGCAAAGTGGGAAAATGGTGGAAGTTACGGGGTTGGGAAAGGGTAAAATAGTCATTAAGAGGACTCGAGTCGACTTGCCGACGGTGGAATTCGGAAGCAAACGAAACGAGTCTGCTTAATGGGTCCGAGTTAGACCCGGGAAAGATCCGTGGAGCAGATAAGCGGGTCCCTTGAAACCCTTCCTTCAGTGTATTCTTTTTCGACTTCTTTCTCTTCGATGTACATTTAAGCCAGATGGCTAATATTTGATGGACTCTGGATTAGTATGGAGATCCAAGAAAGTGAGGGTACCCAAAAGAAAATGAATTACTTTTAAACAATACTTTTTCTAGTATTTGTAATACTTAAGGAGAGGGGGGGAAAATTACTTACTTTTACTACCATAAAGATGGTGTCTTAAGAGATAAAAAAAATTATATTTATTTTCTTTTATTTGGATACAAATAAGTTAAGAGAAAAAAGAAAATATAGCATCATATTACCAAAATTCTCATGTCTTTTTAACCGTGTTATTTCATTTCGGGACATTTTGTGAAGAATTAACAAAATTCAATTTTCTCTCCATTTTAGGAGAGAAAGTTGAAAGTCCATTATGTACAGGTTGATTTCTCTTTATTTTATATTTTTTCTTTTTATTTTTATCTTTAATTTGTTATTCAAATAAGAAAATTTTCAATATTCTGTTCTTTTCTCTTCATTTCTCATTCTTAAAGTTGTTAACCAAACACACCTTCAAATTTCTTTATCTCTCCATTTTCTCGCATTCCTCTCAAAAAAGTAAGTAAAACCTCAACTTTGCACCCTAGCCCCGTTTCCACTCCCCATTAGTCCCCACTCCGGTGTCATCCGTCCCCGATCGCCCTCACCCCGCCGAGCTTCTTCTCCGACAATTTTTCCCTTCCCAATGAACCTCCTTTCTGAGACCACCCCAACTCCGTCAAAAATCCACTACGGGGACTCCTCAGTTCTCATGCCAACCTCCTATCCAGTAGCACACCATCTATGTTCCTCCTCTCCGGTGAAGTTCAGGAAGGAATGTTTTTGTTAAATTTTTAAAGAAAAATAAGTGTTGGTTGTGGATTTAGTTATTGTTGATTTTCATACGTTGAAATAATGAAATGAATCTTGTTTTCTTTTAAGCCATATCCGAACTGTTGTTGGATGCTTTATTGTTCAAATTCAAGAAGTTGATTAATTCAGTAGTCGTTTGGGTCTGTTTATTCCATGTTATATATTGATTTTTGTTTTGCTTCGTTTGTAACATCTTGGATGTGTTTGGGTGCCTAATTCAGTTTACAAATTTTTTAAGGTTTTTGGTGGTATTTGACCTAGTTGTAATAGCCACGTATAAATATTTTTCATTCCGAAAGATTTGCTTTTGCAATGCACTGATGTTTGAATCCACAATATTTGAAGCAACTTAAAGCTGATCAGACCATTTGACATTATTTTGTTACACTTGAATGGACCAAAAATACTATGCCTAATTGTTTTATGTTTAAGTACATGAGAAACGACTTTTTATAATTTTAGGTAATTTTTAGTGATAGACACAAACAATGGAAATTATTTTCCATCATATTCTAGTAGTAGTCACATACAGTAGAAAATAGATCAAAAGGAAAATAAATTATAGTAGATTCATTTTCCACGGATTTCTTTTTTGACTGGGAATTCATTTTCTACTGGTTCTTTGGTACAAACACACCCTAAAAATCTAACGGAAAAACTGGAATGAAATGCCAAACAAAAGACCACGACGTAATTTTTGTAGAAAGCAATACTAAAGGAAGCACATTTATATTGAAAAGAAGTCATTGATTAGGATAAACGAAGTTTTGATGCAAACACTATCAAAGCCTTATCTTTTCTTCGCTAAAACCTTTAGACCATCGTTAACGGTCAGCACATACCAGGGTGCTCTGCCACGTTGCAAAATCCCGCACAACACACACCTGGATGGGAAATCGTGCAGTGGGCGTCACGATTACCCGGGCGGGTGGGTGGTTGATTGGGGGGGGGGGGACACCTCCCCTCATTCGTTAAATTTATTTTTTTGGGTTAAAAAGGTTTAAAAAAATCATTTTAAATTTTTATCAATTTTGTTCTTTTTTTATTTGTTTTGATTTTGTAGAATTTATCGTGATTTTTTTATTTTAACTAAAATTGATTTTCAAATGACGTGCTTGGTGTTTGAAGTGTTTCTGGGCGTGAGTACTGGGGGAAAAATATAGGTTAGGTGAGCTTACATGGTAGAGAGAAGTTGACATGACAGATAGAGAAACTAACGTGACAGAGAGAGAACATGACGGATGAGGGTAGCTCGGGCACTGCTATTTACGACCTTAACACGGGGGTAGACGAACTTCATGTTTCCTACCATGCCAAAAGCAGATATCAGCCTCTAATTTCTTTTGGAAAGCTAAAAAATAATCTTGAAGAGAATAATTTGTACGACCCGATTACTGTATTATTTGAGCCCAAGAAGGGATGAGGACTTGGACTCGGCGGAGTCTGTAACGCGGCCTCAAAATTATTATGTCTGACAAAATGGGTAGAAGAGGAAATCAATTCTCATATTACACAGGAAAATAAAATCCATCATATATATTGTTTATTAGTTTGCATGATGTAAAGAAAGAGTCAGAACCCGTAAAATGTTGGGTAATATGGTATACAAAGAAGAAATACCTATCCCTGATGGAAGTTATTAAGGTGTGAAATTAAGAAATCGAATTTGAACTTGAGTCCTACAACTGTGATACTATTTTCCTGTCAAACATCACTACCATTAGGCCTTAACACGAAAAATTCAATCTAAACTCTTTGGTTTGTCAATCTTAGTTTGTGGATCTAACCTTCATATATTGTCTACATATTTCAATTTTACTCAAAATTTTCTTAATTATTGTTTCCAGAGCACAGTGGTAATGTAATTGTCATTTGTCACTAAGATGATGACCAGAAGGCCAGAACTGTTTAAACTAGAGGGATTATCTTAAAACCATTGTTTCCAAAAGTCTTACTTCATGACCACTTTTTCAACAACTGAAGTAACAAATTCCAAACATCCAACTGTGCTCTAGAAGTTCTTAACCCCCACGTGCCGCTAATAAAAATAGAACCAAAGTTCAGGAAAGAATGCCAGTTATTAGGACACCCTTAACGGGGGTGCCCCGCCCGGGCGCCCTGGTCGGGCGCCCGGGCGCACCCCCGTTAACGGGCGGGGCGTAGGTGGGGCGCCCGCCCCGGGCGGTGGGCGTCTCGGGCAGACGCCCGGGCGCCCATGGGAGGGGGACACGTGTCCCCCTCCCATTGGTTATTAATTTTTTTTTGAATTTTTTTAGTTTTGGTTTTGTTATTAATGGATTGGGTATTTGTTATAAATGTGGGTTAATAATTTTTTGTAAGTAATTAAAATTAAGAAATTTCCAGAACCAATACACTGTTTAATCACGGGTGCAATATTTAATCACGGGTGCACTATTTTCAATCACGCGTGCACTGTTTGCAATCACGCGTGCACTATTTGCAATCACGCGTACACTATGTGCAATCACGCGTGAACAGTGCACAAATACATCCAAACCCTCCCAACTATAAATACATCTATTTATCTCATGATTCCTCACATTTCCTTAACTTCTCAACTTGTAGCTTCTTCTCTCATCAATGTCGGATAATAGTTTAAACTCCGGTCAATCGAACGATGATAACTGGAATGAGACATTAAATCTAATGGACCGTGCTATTGAATTAGCCGGACAGGCTGTTTACGAAATGACTACACGTCCTAAGCAGCGTCGAAGGAGAACGACGAACCCAGATAGAGATCGTGAACTAGGTTACAGACGCCTTGTAGACGATTATTTCTCTGACAACCCTGTGTATTCTGATACTCTTTTCAGGACAAGATTTCGGATGAGAAAGCATGTCTTCCTGCGCATCCACAATGCCATCGAAGCATCTGATGTCTTCTTCCAACGAACACCGGACGCAACTGGTAGGATAAGCATCTCCGGTCTACAAAAAAGTACGGCAGCAATGCGAATGCTAGCATATGGCGTTGCCGCTGATGGGATCGATGAGTACCTACGAATGAGGGCGGCAACATCCAGAAATGCTCTCCTCAAATTCTGTGAAGGTGTTATTCGCATCTTCGGCCCTGAGTATTTACGTCGGCCAACTGCAAATGACTTGGCACGCCTACTTTACGTTGGTGAGCAACGTGGGTTTCCAGGTATGATGGGGAGTATCGATTGTATGCACTGGGAGTAGAAAAACTGCCCAGCTGCTTGGAAGGGACAACATCAAGGACGTGCTAGGAAAGCAACTCTGATCCTTGAGGCGGTGGCATCGTACGACTTATGGATCTGGCACTCCTTCTTCGGAATACCGGGTTCATGCAATGACTTGAACGTCCTGCAACAATCTCCGGTTTTCGACGACATACTAGAAGGCCGAGCACCACCTGTTAATTATGAGGTAAATGGTGTTCAATATGATATGGGATACTATCTTACTGATGGTATTTATCCACAGTGGACGGCCTTCATCCAATCCATCCTTCACCCTCACACCCCGAAGCACAGATTGTTTGCTGAAGTGCATGAGGCAACGCGTAAAGATGTTGAACGCGCTTTCGGAGTGTTGCAAGCGAGGTTCGCGATCATCAGAAACCCGGCTCTTGCCTGGAGCAAGGACGTTCTGTCCAAAATAATGACAGCTTGTATCATCATGCATAACATGATAGTGGAGGACGAACGCGACTGCTATGCTAATTTTGGAGATATTCGAGAATTTATGGAAGATCGTCCTGGAACTTCAGCTGAGGCAACGTCGTATTCGACCGATCGTATAGCGGATATTCACGAGTTTTTTGTCAATCAAGATCGAGTGCGTGACAGGAACCAACATTTGGATCTGAAAGGCGATTTAATTGAGCATATATGGCAACGCTACGGACGAGGAGCGGTTTGAAAATCGGTTAACGTAGTTTGTCATGTAGTATTTAAAAGTTTAATTTATGTAATATGTACTGTTGTTTCTTAACTTTGATTGTAATATTTCCTATTTCAGTTTGTCTTAAATGTAACGTGGCTCCGTAATATTTAATAATAATTTCGTGATTTACCAGTAATTATTAACAATATTTCGAGTTAAAATATAATTATAATGTAATTAAAATTATGTTTATATAAAATGTAATTTGTTAAATGTTGTGTGAGAATTAAATTTGTTTAATTAAGAAATGATGTGGATGAAAGAGAGTGTAGGGTGGGTGGGGGTAGCCTGGGCATGGGTAAGGGTTTTTTTTGGGTGGGTTGGGTGAGCTGACGTGGCAGAGAGAGAAGCTGACGTGGCAGAGAAAGAGTGCAGGGCGCCCGGAAGTAGTCCGGGCGCTGTTAAATATGCTCTTAGCTCTCTGCTGCTGCGGCTCTATGTGAAGATAATCAATGATGACGACAACTAATGCCTCCAGAAGACCAGAACAAATAATTTTGTCCTCGAAAAATCTAATCCGACAAATGAAAATTAATGACGACGATGTAACTAAGGGGATGTGTTTGGCGCTACTCTGACGTGGACCACCAATCACAGCTTATCAAGCTAACCTTTAGCTCTTCCATTATGTCATAGCGAAAAGATTTCATTTTTGCTAATAATTAAACTGTAATGAATTATGGTATTACTGAAATGTAATGTAGTTGTTTGACTTTGGTTGTTCGTGCAAGACCAAGTAAGACAATAATCGGAAACTACCTGTCCCCTCTCTTCTTCAGAAACAAGTAATCACCTCTTAGTATATATCTTAGCCATAAGAGTCTGAATTTGTTTAGGAGTGCGACTTTTGTTTGGTGTTGTGTCTATATCTATTATATATAAGATATAAGAATATTATATTTATAATATAATTATTTTGTCCTCTCCTTAATATTATATTATTAAATAGTTTGCTTCTAAATTTATTAAGTTGGGAAACACGTACCAGAAACCATGAAACAACTAAATTTCTTTTTCCTTCCCATCTAAGGCTTTTAAATTGTGCTTTCGGATTCTCTGAAGCATAACCTCGCTTTCATTTCATGGTTTTATGCTTTGCATAATGGAGAAAATCCTTATCAGGAAGACATGAATCCAATAAAAATAATTAACGCTTCCTATAAAAGAGTAAAGAGACATACAACTTGCCCTCAGAATCAATTGACATGAATGCAAAGCCAAAAGATGTTCATTCACGTTTCACACCGGCATTTTCCACTACACGTGCTAAATCGGAAAATCCAAAGAAGACGTCAAACAAAATGGTCCCAAATTCATATTCCCGATTCAAACCGTACAAAAGGCAAATAGGCAATGCATGGTTGAGTTATAAAAAGAAAAGGAAAAAGAAAAAAAGAGTCCACAAAGCAATCACCCACCCACCACGTGAGATATTAATTCTAACGAGGTTTAATTGTTGTTTAGGAGGTGATTAAGGAGATTTGGTATGGACGGTTGGGATGGAGTGGTGAAGTTTGGATGGATGGTGAGGATGAAGTGGTGGAGGGTTTATAAGGTTGGATTTCTCTCACTCACTCACTCACTCTCCCAGTGTTGAGCTCCGACTAGGTGGTGGCGATCTCCGACGAGAAAGAGGTGTTCGACGAGAGTTGGTCGTGTTGCGAGGTGAGTCGGTTCTCAAGCTTAATTCATCTCTCTTGCTTTGTTCTCTCTCTCAATTTGTCTCTCTCTCAGTTGTTGAGGTTGGTGAGGTGATCGACGAAGGTGAAGGTGTGGTTGTGGATCGACGGGGTGTGGTGATCGTTGATCGAACGAGAAGTTTGTCAGAAATCGTGTCTTGGAGAAAAGTGCTCGTGAAAACGCCGTCGAGGTTCTTCGAAGATTTCTTCAAACCTTCATGGTATGTCAAACTTGTAGTTGTAGCTCACTTTTGTTGTGTGAGAAATTTGGAAGTCGACGGTAGGCCGAAAGGCTCGTCGTGGGTAAACGTGCAACAAATTTGTTTACTGGATCGGTCGACCGGTTGGTGCAACAGTCGACTGTTCCTAATGTGATTTTGGGTTTCTGTCTCGCGCCAGTTGAACGATGCCTCTGGGCGGTCGACCGGTGGTGTGTTAAAGGTACGTCCTTATTGTTTCCGGTTGAACGGGTCCCTTTGTCGTTCGACCGTGTGCATTGTTGTACGTCGGTTGGGGGCGTTGACCATCTAAATGGTTGACCGCCCGTTGACCATCTAAACGGTTGACCGTCCGTAGACTCGTTCGACCGACGACTTAAGTTAACTTATTTGTTGGTCCGACCGATGGTTGTTCGGTCGACCGGTGTTGATTGGTTTCGACTGAAGATTTTACTGGTGGGTTTTGGTCACCCGTGAGTTCGTGGTGGTTCGACCAGTGGATTATGTTGAGCGATAAGAGATTTTTATTGGTGGTTTCCGGTCGAATGGGTCCCGTTGCCGTTCGGCCGATTGGTCGTTGTGTGTGTTGAACCTAGGAGGTGACCTTCTAAACAGTCGACCGGTCCCTGACTTTGGTTCGACCGAACGTGTGTTGTTGGTGGGAGATGTTCGACCGATGGAGTGACGGTCGAGGCATTTGCCTGATTTTGATGAGAGTTGATCGACCGAGACTCTTGGTTCGATCGACCGATATTGTTCAGTTTTGTACATGTGAGGTGTGTTTGTTGTGGTCGTTCTTGTGAGACGAGTTGTGGTGTCGATGTTCTTCTGGTTAGTGTGCTTGTGAGCACTGGGGTTGCGGTGGTTGAGTGAAAGAGTCTTGGAGCCCTCTAACAGTTGTGAGACTTGTAATTGAGTGAAAAAGCCCTGGAGCCTAACTAGTATGTGCAGAGTTAGGTGAAAAAGTCGTGGAGCTCCGTAGTGCGTTCAGGTTGGGTGAAAGAGCCTTAGAGCCCGAGCAAGGACCGCGTGATAAGAGTTGGGTGAAGAAGCCCTAGAGTCCTTAGAGCGTTCGGGTTGGGTGAAAGAGTCTTGAAGTCATGGTCGTGTCGTGGTAGCTGTGGTTGGGTAAAAAAGCTCTAGAGCTCAGCTTGACGACGTTGAATGTTGCTATGGTTGAGTGAAAAAATCCTGAAGCTCATCCTTGTGTTTATGTTTTTCTTTAGATTTACATGTTAGTGTATTTTAGTTTCATGCATTTGCAGAGTTTGACATACAAAATTTTCTTCTGGAAACTCAGGCATTGTTGCATATTTACCTTTCAGGTCGTGATCGGCGTTAGGGGGTGGGGACCGAGGAGATGAATGCCGCTATCAGATCATGTTTTCTCTCATTTTGAGGTCGGAGTGATTACATGTACTTTTGTATAACATTTTGTTGTAATCACACTTTTAAAACACTCGGATATATATATTATATATGTGGATAAAAGTTTAAATTTTTCTGTTGTTTGAGAATGTTACACACCATCTATGTAACCATATTCTTCTTAATTAGTTCCTAATCCTATAATTCCAATGTCTCGGCGTTATACCAACCGCGAAGTTGCACGGATGCAAACAATTGACCAACATTAATAAAACCACAACCAAAACAAAATTAATATAAAGCATTCACAAGCCACAACCACTAAAATCTGCATTGATTAACAAAACCTTGAGAACGATCGTGGACTCTACAATTATGCATTCCATGTCTAATTACACCTCGCAGGATTTGGGCCATTAATTAAGACAAAGACAAAACACCAATTTGGGTTGTATGTACAATTTTCTTCGTGTCGTTTGCGATTCTAAATTGAAACAGATCCGCTTCTTTTCCGTCCGGACTTAGAAACGTGGGTGAGATTGCGAAATCACTTCGTTGGCATGTACAGATTTGATCTGGACAAGAAAGAGACAAGCAGTTGAGACGTGGGAGAATGTCTTGTCTAGTCGGAGGGGTCGTGGGCGTGCCAGCAGAGGAGCATCGAGACGCATCGGCCGAGGATGTAGAACCTTGTCTTCTGCTGCTTCACCATCGTGACGCAGCGGCGGCGGAGCGTCGACTTGGGTCGGGATCGGTGGAGAGAGACGGTGGTGGAGATGGTCGGAGTCATGGCGGAGAGAGTAGAGTTTGGAATTGGATTGGAGTTGGTTTGTGACTTGTGAGTGGGTCCTTATATAGGGGGTGTTGGTGGACGTGGACACGTGGTGGGTGGGGCCCGATATGTGTGTGATTTTGACTTGGGTGGAAGGTGGATTCGAGTTTTCTTTTACCCAAAGGACTAAACTACCCTTTTGGTGATTGGTTTGTGTGGTTTTAGTTCATCGGTAGGTTCGTGATCTTAAACAACTAAGGATCATCTTCTATTAAGTTATTTTTCTTCTGGATTTGAACATTGTACTATTGTAGTGTGAGTACATCTCTAAGTCAAGTTAATTCATTTCTAAGCTCGTGAGACTATTTCAATGGGTAGATTTGTAGATTTTGGTTATCTTGGACAAAGTAACGAATCACAACATTACATGTACGTATTTAGTGGGAATATATGAAATACTTGTGAAATATCATCTTCGCTGAATTCCACTAAAAACAAATTTGGAAAAAGACATGGGAAACTAGATGTCAATTTTCCTTTTCAAAATTAAATCAATCTCAATCCTCGCCTCCTCGGCTCTACTTCGTTGAAGCAAAGGTCTTACACCAACATAACTATCAAGAAGACTTCATTTGTCAAATAAAAAATACTAAAAAAATAAATTTATGTTCAACGGACGAGCCAGTTTGCCAAAAATTAAATCATTACATTTCAATTGGAAGTTAAACCACAGAAGAAAAAAACAACAAAATTATTTCATGCAGGGAATTACGGGATCGCATCTTTGCATCCAACAAGTTGCTTCTATTATGTAAAAGAACAACGCATATTGTATATTTGGCTTTGTATTCCCAAACAAGAACAAACAACTTCTTGAGATATCCGAATTTACCATACGAACACATGTTTGTCCGGGTTTGATGTATAAGATGCCAACTCAATTTAATAGGATCTTTCAATCGTATATTGTAACATCTCCTTAATTATCATTGTTGATGAAGAAAGAACAAGCACCTGATGACAAGCAATATGAACAGGTGCGGTTCTGTTGCGAGCATATGCAGTTGAAGAAAAATTACATGTTTGGTCATAAAGATCGTTGATTTCAGTGACAAAGTCATAGATAGGGTCTCTGGGGTTTTGAAACTATCAGTTTGATGTGTCAATTTCAAAATTCTTTTTGGAAGTAATTTTGTACAATTTTAAAGAAAGCAGAGAATAATTATTAGGTGGTAACCCAGGAATGCACGGAACACTTTTGCTTTAATTCCCTAAAGGAAGTAACCCAGGAATGATTAACAGAAAATTGAGTAACATTACCAAATCATAAAATAATACCATCAGGTAAGTTTGCATTCAAATTAATTCGGTGCCACCTTTCAGTGGTTGAATTCCACTAGATTTTTGAAAACCAATGAAGTCCAAACTAAACCATTGCACCGTCAAGACTCAAGGTGGTGGTGGCACTACTTGATTACCACAACATAAGTTTAATAAAAGGAAAATAACGTACAAGAAACACTGATCCATAGTTTGTTTGTTTTTTCTTTCCATAATCCGATTCATAGATTTTGATTGAACAACCACTTGCCGTCTCACTGCCAACTCATTTTGTTCATCTTTTTCAGGACACAGTCATAAAGACGTAGGGTTTGGTTTCATGGAATCAACCCACTTAAGCAAATTTCAAGCACTTCTTCACTCAATCCGGAACAAATATCCGGATTTTTGATGTGTTATCTTATCATATATATGAGCAGTAATATACTTACATACCAAATGATATATTTCCAATTGTGGCAGTGCGATGAGTACTGAAGATTGAACCAACGCAGTATAATATAATTTCAAATCAAAGAAGGTTTATCAACAATGGATCCTCGAACGCCCACCCATAATCCCACCCACGTGTGACGTGACTTCCATGTCTACAAATCTTTCCCTTGTCAATGGAGTCGCGACGTAGGTACCACACCAAGAGAGGATGGGCGTCTATAGATGGAAGTAAGAGTTGTCGAAGAGGTGGTGGTAAGGCCGGAAAGGCAGAGGAGGTTTGAAGAACCGGGGCTCCTTCCGAAGGAAACAACCTCAATCTCAGATATCTAAGCTTTTGGACTGAACGAAGGGTGATTGTATTCTTTTTGGTATTTTGTTGTGTTTGATTTGATCATCAGGATCGAAAAACTTAGACAAATTTTATTGTATGTTTGCCCAGAAGAGTTGTGTCGCTGCACTCATTTTCTTTGATATTTTAAAGCAATTTAACTTATTATAAAAAAAAAACAATTTGCCGCCCAATTTTATTTTTTCCGGTTTGAATTAATCTTTGTCTCTTACGATGTGGTAGGTGTTTGTCATGTCAATCCATGTAAGAAAAGACCGTTGTGGATATTATCAACATTGAATTTTAGATAACACAATTGTTAAGGTAGTTTAAGTTTCATCTTGGCTATTTTATTATGATATAGTGGGTATTTCCGTATGTCAGGTACTTCGTTGTAAAATGATGGGTACTTTGTTTCTGAATATATTTGCAAACTTAAGTTCATTTGCTGATAGTATTAATTACATGTCGATTCTCCGAGGTTAGCAACATTCCTTTCAATTAGGAGGGTAAGGAATTACCTACATCAATATATTGATATAACCTCAGTGTTTTCTGAATACTTGGTATTGTTTACAACTTGCCAACAAATACTTTAAAAAAAATACTCACATCAATTGATGAAAATATCATAAATATTTTGTGTAGTTACCAACGATTATGTTTAAGTGGTTTAAACAAAATACAAAACACATTGAAACTTCAAACCTAGGGGAGAGCAAAACCCGGTCCAGGCCCTGAAGACGGACCAAGTTCTGGTCCGGATCAGTCTGAGTTTGGTTAATTTTTTAAATTTTAATACACAAAATCTAGTTCTAGACCGAACCGGTCCGGTCTCTGATCCGGATCCTGAAGTTCATCCTGGTTAGGTTGGGTCTTGTCCGGTCCTAGACCAGTGCACACCCCTATTCAAACCTAAAGTACTTAAATATCAATTGTTCTGACATACAACTGTTCTGACATTCAAGCGATCATCTACTGATGCAGGGTCACATTCATCTCATTTATCTTAAATTTTCCTTAACGTAGTTCGCTCATATATAGTATAGTTTGCAAAAAAATCACTTTTTTTTGGCTTTTGATACGATGCATTTTTCCTCCACGAGAATGTTGTGGTTGTAATCTAGATAAATATTGTTGATTTATCCCTGCATAGGGATTTCCAAATGCAATCATTCGGGCCTCAGATTTCGACACGCGTGGTCAATTTGGTTTAATAGTTAGCAACTTTTATTTTCTGCAATTGTTTTCAAAGTTATGGAGTGAGTACAAGGAAATCATTAAAAACCAAGGGAAAATACCCCCACGTAATTGGACAAAGTACCCATAACATTGATCATCCAGAAAATAATCTCCAACGCAAACTCTTTGGGAAAGCAAAAATAGACTCACTGACAAAGGTAAAAGCACCCACCATAGTATAATAACATACCCGTATGCTGTAACAAAACACTCACAACATTATATGGGTGGAAATATCTACCATATCATAACAAAATATCCTCAATGTACAAGAACTAATTAAATCCTAAATCAAAATGTTTAGCAACGCATAATAAACTACCCAAATGTAATAAGAAAATGTACTCATTCGCAAAAACACCACGGACCATAACAATCCGCTGCAATTTGCTCCCCTCTATCAAAAAAAACCAAGAAACGCAAAACAACTACCCAACGTAATAACAAAAGGAATCCATTAACAAAAACATCACGAACCATGATAATCCGCTGCAATAAGCTCTTCTATATCAAAATACCCAACAACACATGATATATTACCCAATGTACAAATAAAATGTACCCATTCACACAAAAAATCGGGAAACATGACGACATGTTGTTACGTCCTCAGAACAGAGGAAAAATTAAAATTTAAACATACAATCAAATTGATGACATTACGGAAAAGACATACGCACACAAGTGCACCAACATAATATATATATATATATATATATATCTGTGTGACCGAGTTTACAAAAGAATGTGATTACGTCAAAAACTCATAAACGGGAAATATACATATGTAATCACAACCACCTCAAAAAGAATGAAAACAGGATCTGGTCCCGAGCACCTCCTCCGCGGTCACCACCCTCCTAACGCCGCTCTCGGTCTGAAAAGCAACATGAACTATGCCTGAGTTTTCATAAGGAAACTCCATATGCCAAACCACAACACATGAATAAATCAATGAATACGAAAAACCATAAAAGAACGCAAGCCTAACAACTGAAAACCACCAACAATTGCATCATTCACCGGAGCCACGATTTTGGCTCAATGTTACCGGAGTCACGGTTTTGCCTCAATGTTACCAGAGCCACGATTTTGCATCAGTCGTCAAAGCCACGACTTTGCCTCATTCGCCGGAACCACAGCAATATCAACCACAACCCGCTCATGGAGCCACCACTGTTCGCTATTAGGCCGGTCTGTCCGTCCGTTGCCCCAAAAGGGTCGGTGAACCCGTTTTCTTCTAGCCAATCAACAAAACAAGGAAAACACCAAAACTGTGTAAAAACGGTCGAACGAAAAACACATCGCCGATCGACTGATTCCTCACCCAAAAGACTGGTTCAACCGAAAAACCCGACAATCGGTCGAACGGCAAAAGGGGACCCGTTCGACCAAAAAACACCAGTAAAGAAACCTTTTGCACACAAAGATCAAGCGGTCGAACGACCCAACACATCCGGTCGACCGAAATCTACCAGTAAAACTCACCATCAATCCATACTACACGGTCGACAGAAACAACTCTTCCGGTCGAACGACTCTTAAGTCGTCGGTCGGACGAGTCAAACAGACGGTCAACCGTTTAGATGGTCAACGCCCAAACCGACCTACGACAGTACTTTCGGTCGACCGGCAAAGGGGTCCCGTTCGACCGAAAGTACCCAGAGCCTCCATCTCTCACTCAAAATGCACAACCGGTCGACCACCCAAGGGTATCGTTCGACCGGTGCGAGGGATATTGCCTGAAATACATTATAACCGGTCGACCGAACCCAAACCACCGGTCGACTGTTATAGTGCAGAAAACTGTTGTGCAGGTCAGACGAACCATTCGGCCTACCGTCGACCGCTCTCACCCCCACACTAAACATAGGTGAGCGTAAAAGCAAGCTTGACATACCTTAAGGCTGGAATAAACCTTTGAAGAATCACGACAAGCTTCTCCACGCACTCCTTCTTCGGTGAACTCCACGAACACGATCTCCTCGACTCCGACAAACTCCTGAGCTCCTCCGAGCGTCGTCAAACCCGCCTCCACGAGTTCCCCGGGCTGGATGAGAAAGGAATGAGAGAGAGAGAGAGACGCGCGAGAGAGAGAGAGAGAGAGAGAGAGAGAGTAGGAAAAGTGTGTGAGAGATAAATCCAAACCTTTATATACTCTTCCCACAACCGATCTCAGTCGTCCATCTCAATCCTTCTCTAATCCACCACCTAAACTCAATTAAGCATTAAAAAGAGTTAGGATCTAACACATGCTTAAGTAGTCTACTCTTTTGAATAAAACAAAATACCCCTGGTCATATATTGGGTTACCGATAACAGTGCGTGCATGGTAATTGTCTTAACCTTGTGTGAATTGTGAGTGTATGCAAGTCTGAACTGTCTGATTACCTCAGGTGGAGGACCTGCACAACCACAACCAATGAATGTGTGTGCCAAGTAGTTGTCTTTGTAATTTTGATGGTAAAACCCAAGTTTGTTCCATAGTCGTCATAGTAATTGAAAAGTTCATCAAATGTTTGGAAATGCACTTTGGGTTTTGGCTTCTTTGATGACCTTATGTTGGGCTTTGAGTTCGAACCGTTGCTAGAGTGAGTTGATGTTCGTCATCGTCGGAAGTAGTGGATCATTTTGCATGAGTAGAGAGGAGTCGCAGTCTTCGGAGTTCGGTGGCAACAACGAGAATGTGAAGATCAATTGACTTAATATCTGTGTGGTGGTTGTCTTTGTTGACAGAGTTGATTGCTCTTCGGATTTTTTTTTCTTGGAAGGAGACCAGTCGGAATCAACACCCATCACCTCTGCATGAAAAAACACCACATTCATTCAAAGAAAATGTTAACTACAAAACATAGACGAGTAAGAAATGTGATGCCACGATAATAAATGCAATGGTGAAACTAAGAATAAACCTGGAATAATAAAGACATCAAGTTAGTTACCAAGCAATAAGTGCAAAGAATATGTGAGTAGCAAAATAAATGCAAGAAGTTAGTTAGCACAATAAATATACACACTCCAAAGTCCAAACCATGAAATAATGAAACCTTCAATCTTGATCTAAATAGATACAACACGGACATATGAGAACACGAAGGTGAATGCGGACCGGGCATGTTGGGCTTAATTACAACGCCAGAACTAATTGAAATTACGACCCTATGCCGACGTTAGGGTGTGCGGGAAGTATGGTAGGATACTTATACCTATCGTCAACAATAATTTCTCTTGAAAAAACATAAGGACAGGGTTGTAATTTGGAAAAAACACAGGGGTGCATATGGAAGTTGAAGAGTGAGATAGTCAAGACTCAGAACAGGTGGAAATAGAATATATTAAGAACTAAGAAGGAACTAAAAGAAGAGACGTGTGTGGAATTATGCTGTACTCCTTAGAAAGACGGCCACCACCTTTGTCCTCCTCTGTCGTGACCGCCCTTCCTCGTAGTTTCTTGGAATCAACCAACTAATCCAGACACATAAATCTATCATTGCACCAAATCTAATCGCTATCATGCTCTACTCCAATAACAAAATATGGTCTACGCCCCAGTGGCAAACAAGGAATCTCCAACCATGTACTCGGCTTAATGTCACAAGACGAGATTCCATTATAAAAACACAACATGAGTGTTTCTTGTGAGGGTTGTTGCTTCAAACAAATATCCAGAATCATGATTGAATTCTTTTGAAAAGTTGGTGGGGAATTGGATATTTGGGTGTGGATATAAAATGAGGGGAGGACCCTAATGAGATTATTAGATTAAACAAGCACGCGTGTCTTTGTTTTATTTGTTTGGATATGTAGAGTGCGGCCATGTATTTGTTTGTAGAATCTATGAGCCCATAGGTATTTGATAGTCCGCTGACTAAAGCAAACTTCTCTGTTTGATGCATATGTTCCAGTAAATAAAACCAATCTATCAAGGCCGAATTTTCACAGAGGGGGAGCCTGCTAAACCGAATATGGAACCTACAGACCGCCGTCCATCTAACCTACTTTGTATCTGCTGCCACGATTCTAACACGTACTTAGCTAATTTTGCCTTTTATTACATACCCAGTAAGTGTTTTACTTATCCTACCACAAAAGAGACCTAACTTTGAACACCATTAGATTACTTTTTAGTTTCAAATCAATGATGGTAAATTGGTAATAATATTCTACCACCGTCAGTCCTAATTCTAGTTTAACCTAAATATAGCCCACGCTTGGGTTCACCAAGCGTTGTCCCCAGTTCAAACTTCAGTAGTAGCAAAGGGTAGCTTCTCATTCTATTTGGAGAACGTTGACTGGGATTTAAGGTTACCTTCTACTGATATAGATTTGCATCATCAGGCTCACGACAATCATCAAAAAATGTTATAATTTCAATATACCTGAAATCCTGTAAAATCAAAATACATTTACGTGTCGTATGTGAACCACTTGCTAGTAGCACAGGAGCTAAATATATATAAGTTTACAGTCATGCAACTATTTTTAAATATCACATACAAACAACGCCTGTATTCCAGACGACCACTATTTATGGTTTCCACTCACACAGTTCAATCGTGGCAAAGTACTGTGTATCACCTGCTAGTCACCAATATTAGAAGGGGGAAAAACATTACACAAACTGCGTCATTTGAATAGATTGCAGCCAACAGTCATCATACCAAGAAGTTTGACCCCAGAAGTAACTTAAAGCATGTAACCTGTTAAAATTTACAATTTTGAATGTTAGAAGTACAATAATTTGAATGACCAGCCAATTGGCACCGGGACTAATCCTAACTACAGATGGAATTTTTTACTGCACATCCAGTATGGAAGGGTCATAACCTGATCTAAAAAATGGTAAGAAAAACTATAACGAAGGGATCACTGAACTACAACCTTTTGTAATCAGGCAAGGAAATAGACATTAACTTCAGGACTTTAGACCAGATGTTAATCTGCCAACCCTCTGTTGGCAACCATCTACCGTTAAGAATCACTAGCAGACTTCATAAAAAGAGTGTTGGAAGCAGCTCCTGTGTTGGCAAATTAGCTACCGATTTGAACTGTGCAAGTCAAGAAACATAATCTCTTAGAACAGATAAATAGAACACAAATCAACATAATGGCACTTATAGTTAATTGCATTTTCCAATTCCAAAAGCTGATGTTTTCATACATAAAAGGAAATACCAGATCTCTTCAAAAAGTCAATCATTACCTTAAGCTGCCTATACTTTTCACGGATGGCACGAAGAGGGCTGCTTTTGTTATCTTGCTGTAATTCTTGTAGTGCATGAACAGTAGGCTTGAGATCTGATGCATTGTAACATGTGAAATGCTGAAGGGTTGGATTCTGCAAAGGGCAGATTTGGACAGATTGAGTAAAGATTAGATGAATGTACTGCATTATAAAGGGAAGCAAATGCCCACATACCCATGGATGGCCAGACTGATCCAATGTCCATCTTGCAAGGAAAACTGCAGATGCAGCTATTTTCGAAGGCAAAAACTTCAGAATCGCATAGTCCGTTACTGTTAGCTCAACTAGATAATTTGCCATAAATTCCAACAATAAAGTAGGAACCTGCAAGAAAGAATACTTCGTAAATAAGGCATAAAATTGGTCTATCAAAACGTTACACAATTATGCCTCTTTTTATTAGTATAATTATGCCACATTACACAATTATGGCATTTGAAAGGTGCTTGAAGGGGAAAAAGCAAACCTATGCTGACAATAACATCAGTAGTACCAATACTTGTTGCCAGAAACACATAAACAAGAGTTTTTATATAACTATATCATGAATATAATGTGGTGTGTACCTTATATGAAGTTTGTGCAGCACAAAGAAACCTCCTGCGCAACCAAAAATTGAACAGCAGAGAAATTAGAATGCATTGAAATTTTGGAATCTGACTGAATGAAAAACATAAAAGGTAAAATTTCAAGTACAATGGAGTCACCTGAGGAAGGTTTTCACTGTAGGCATGGATAATTGAAAACACAAAAAGTTCAATACCTCCTTTTCCATCTTCCTTACCTGGTGTTAACAACTAATCAGATGAACAAGAAAAAACACTGAACAAAAAATAAAATCCCTACAATAAAGATAACAAAAATCAAGCTTTGAGTTTGCCACTAATTGGGATGCATATAAATTGGATTTAGTCAAGAGAAAAAGGCATGGGATCAATTCCACAATGTTGAAAACATATAGGATCTAATATAGAAATATAGATGGCGACAAGAGCTCATTATACAACATCAGAGATGAAGATAGAGAAAATAAATGGTTTGCATCAATTAGAGTATTAGACAATTACCATTCAATATGATAAGTCGTGCAATTATACTAAAGTTCAAAATACGTACACATATGGCAGCTAAATGAGTATACTATCTCTTATCGGACTGAATTTTTCAGCAGTTATTTTAACTTTTTAAGAAATGTATAAAGTATAAGCATTGAAATATAAAAAATACATAATAACATTGCATACTTTCTAATGGTCCAGTAACAGAATTAGTGGACAGACTGTATTGTGACAGTTTTGATTATTATCTTAGTACACGAGAGAACAAAGCCTGTGTGAAACAAAATTTTCTAGTGAACAAAAGTAGATATTCCAGAAACATCAAATAATTAGAAAAGAAAATAAAACACTCACATCTTCCCCAGTGTACGTATTGTCGGTGATAAAGCAGAATTCTACCACCCGTGGAGCAACAATTTCTTCATACTTTCTGCATAGTACACAATCAAAGCAGCAGACACTTTAAAATCAAGCCATGAGGCAACATCATATTGAAAACCCAGACAAATGATGGATTTAAAAGTACAGTTTACAAAATGTTAACTATGAGATTATTCAGACGCTTAGGATTATTCAGACGCTTAGGATTCAACAAAGACTTTTTTATCAGTGATTCAACGAACACACTGGGTCCCATCAGTATTCAGTTGCCATATTTCTCAATTAAACAGCATTTAGAAGAAACCATTGCAACTAGTCTTCTACAAATAAAGAGACATAAGATGCATAGATCAGATTTTCATTGATGTCTCAAATAATCTCTAAATCTGTAAGAAAATTATGCACATAAACATTTATTGGGTGTTCACGTATGGTGTGAAATAATATCTTGATGCTACCAGTGCAAAAAAGACAACCAAAAGAGGAAGAATCCAAAGGATAGAAACATATAGTTTCGGTCCATAATCCATCTTTGCTTCTTCAAATCCCACAAAATTAAAATTTTCATCTTCAAATTAAGTGAATGTCAATTAGTTGAACAACACAGAGATAGTTACCCCAAGAAACATTCTACCTACTTTGCAAAAAGATGGAGCTAACAATAGAATGAATTGCATTTGACAAAATGCATTAAATGCATATATTTTAAAAGGCAAAGTCACGTACGACGCAATAAGCATGCAAGTAATGCCGAGGAGTTGCAGCTTTTGTCTTTCAATATAGTTTTGAGAAAGATACCGATCGATTAAATAAACTGTGAGATATAGTGTGTCAGGAACAAGCTTGTACTCCTCAGCTACCTGAAACCACATGTAGCATCCAAATTCATTTACACTATTAGAACAATACAATAAGGTTAAAAGAATGAGTGAATGACCATAAGGAAAAGCGTCTTTTCAAGTTTGAACATATAAACTGTTAATTTTGAAGTCTAACTTTTAAATGAAATCATAAAATGGGTTCCATCCCATAAGCAAAAATGAAAAGGTTGTGGATAATAAGCACAAAAAGGTGAAAACAAGGTGGTTAAAAGTTATAACTTAACTGTAACCTGTCAGAAATGGAAATTAGTGTTATATCTTCTAGTGTCTACCAGATACCGTAAGATGTTCCGCGATACATAAATCATACAATACATTTCATTTACAAATTATCGCATTTACCAGGCCATGTACTGGACTAGACAAAAACATGCACACACGACAATCCTCAAGAAGAAGAAAGTTCAAGGCCCCACATTGCCCACAACAGTGTCAACCATTATGCTCACTAAAGATTTAGAAAGTTCGTTGGGCAAACATGTAACATGGGCAACGCAACATCCATGCTCATGAAGTGGAAATATACTAGCACACACGGTGAAAACACTTGACAATATTTATCTCCCCTAGGTATGTGTTGGGTTGTTCCTCGATGACCACTTTCTTGTTCCTTTTAAATTCTCGATAAACCTTTCAAAATCATTATTTTGCATGTTTAATTATTTACTTTCCAATGAGCTATCCATGCCTTCGAATATTCATATAGAGTATTGTACAAGATTAACCGTCATGTATGATACAATTTGATAGTTGCACGCAAAATTTCACAATCAAACCACAGCCAAGTAAATTTAAATTAGATAATGAGAAAAAATGTTACAAAATATCCACTAGACTAGATAAAAGGAACGGAAAACCACAGATTATCCGCGTTAATTGTCCTAATTGAGAATAAAAGGAATGTAGAATATGCTCTAGAGATGAAAAAATATACAGCCACTGACCTCCACAAGCCAATCGATTAGAATGGCTCGCATGCTTTGAGTAATATCCATTTGTATCGATTCCATGAAATCATATGTTATTCTTTGCTCAAGCTGTGAGAAGCAAAAAACGACAATAAAAAAGGTAAAAAATGACTTGCTCAAGCGCCAATATGAATCATAAAAATACAAGTATAGTTATCTATATAGTATATACAAACATATACTAATGAGCTAAAAAAACCACAGATCTCTTTCGATTGGTTAGCGTACAAACCTCCTTTACACGTAAATTGGCATAAATTTCAGCAGCATACGTACTGCACATTTGAGGATTTTTGAGGTCTAAGTCAATGTCTATGTATTTGCAATCGGACATGCTCTCCGGATCTTTAGAACAGCAATCCATTTTTTCTACTGCATTATTCAAGCAACAAATATAAGCACAAAATTACTTTTTTAAAACCAGGAAAAATAAATTAAGTGGAAAATAACTGACTTTGAAATATAATAGCTATCGAATCTACTGTGCAATTTAACAACTGAACATAAGGAAGGTTACTTACAAGTGTCATCCATGTTGCAAATATTTTTTGGGTTTTTTGACACTACATCATCATCACCCTCTTTAATTGGGCTTCTGTCTTGCAAAGTAGCAGTGTGACTGATCTGTTGTTTTTTGTTCTTTACATTTTCGGCGCCACCTTTGACTGATGCATTTGCTACAGTATTGCAGGGACCTAACTTGCAACTTTTTGTTGTTTGACTGTTATTTGCATTGCAAGGAGCAAGAGTATGTCTCACCTTGTTTGCTGGCTGAAAGCAACCACAATCAAATGCATATCAGGAAATAATGAAAAGACAATGCCTTGATGTAACAATTAATGCAGTCTTCCATAAAATCATGGTAAAAGAAAATGAATTTTATTATTCATTAAAAAATGACAAATTATAATGCAGCTGGCCTCTATCAACTTTTACATGAGACTATACAAAGTTTCATGTCAGCACATTACAAAAATGTATGCACGTTTCGTTAGTGGAATACACAAGTTTAAAATAAAATGACATTTATCTTGTCATGATTGCATAATAATGAAAATTTAAGATTGTTATCTGGAATAATTGGCATCAAGACAAATAACTACTGATACTAATTTAAACAACTTTTGACTCTCGACAGAATAACAGAAATACTAGGAAAAAGGCTAATCAACCTTGTGTTTGCCCGCATTGACGCAGTTCTTTTTGAAACTTCCTACGCATGTATTAAGGTTAGAATTCCCTAGAGCAACATTACTGACGTCCTTGAGTACCATACTATTTTGGGAGTTGGAAGTTGCAGTTCTTGGAACGGCAGAAGCATTTTCATCTAGTACTGTCATCTTTGAAGTCTTCCCTGCATTTGCTTGTTTTGCAGTTCTAGTAGATTGCTTCAATGGTTCCCTGCCACCGGCCGAGCACAAGGCAGCAGTTCGGGCTCTAGTCATCCTGGTTGTGGACTCTCCATGTAAATTGTCTAAACAGCTTCCTCTCTTCATGATGCAGACAGCTTGAAGGTCTCTTGGGAAACAATTATTATCAAAGCTGTTATGGTTTAAGGCTTCATAGAAGAATCTACAAAAGAAAAGAAAGAAATTTAGAATTACTATATTGGTATACAATACAAATATTATAAAGAACAAAACACATTTGAGAAATGCAGCTAAGAGAGAGAACAAAGCAAAAATGGTTTATGCCAAGATAATTCAACACATTTAGGTATCCTACCACGACTGTGGATTGTTTTCACGGGAGGAGAAAAGTATAAAACAACAGCACAATGAGCTCGAGCCTTGTTTTACAGAATGTGATGACACAAGACGAATGAATCTCAAGAGCATTAGAGTGATTAAAGAAACATTCGTGAGAATGGACTAACAAGATAACATTCTCATTTCTTTATGGAAGCAAGAAGCGTTCACCAAAGATCCATCCTCAAGGTATTAAAGATAAATATTCATGATAAGATATTTTGCAAATGTGAAGCTTCTAATATCAAAGCAGGTGAACATAAGATATAAAGAATAACAGTGTTTTCCACTTTTTATATCCAGCAATTTAGGATGATGAATGTGAATGCCTTTAGGATGGACTTCTAAGTACTGATAAATCACACACATGTATCAAACGACAATCCATTGTAAACTCCACTACAGATGAACAAGTTTTGCCCAACAATCACAAATACACGACGAAAATCTTATATCTGAAATCGTGGATGAGTTTGCAGCAGAGAGTCATCAAACCAATTGGCTTTCTGAGAGATTTTAGAGGGAAAAACTTCAAAAGAAACTATGACAAAATCACAAAAAACTGCATGTTATAAACATTCACGAGAATTACAAGTTTATAATTCAATTCTGTCTCTGTAGACAGGGGGGGAAGTAGATGTCACATTTTCTCCCCAGTGCTCTACATTTGTTCCCTTTATTCCAATTTAATCATAAAAAGTTCTTGTTTATGTTCAAACAGTTCAATCAATTCTTCTGCACATGTAAAACTGACTTCATTTTTCATAATGATGCATATAATCTCTTCATTTATCTTCTGTTTATAGCTGAAGTGGTCCTTTGTTCGTTTCGATAACAATCCCACTTTTACACAAACAGAAGACAAGGAAACTCAAATATCACATAAACGTAACCCAAATTGAAGAAAAAAATACACTCGACTAGAACACCAAAACCAAAACCCTAGTTTCTGAATCGCATTTCCTCAAAAACCAAAACAAACACACAAAAAAACAAAATCCAAACGAAAATAAAAACAACACAAACCCCTCTCACACCCCAAGATCGAAACACTCCCCATCCAAATCAACCCCCAGAAAACCAAGATTTCCAAAAAGAACGTCCTTTTTCTTTCCGATCGGCGTCCAAACCCCCCATCCCCACCCCCCCACCCACACACACACACACAAACAAACAAAAACTCATCGAACCACCCCCAACCACGGTGGGCCCCACACACGGTTCGCCGCGACGGCGTGAGGAGGAGATCAGGGCGAACCTGGACTGACATTGCGTCCCTCCGGTCCGGATTCGGCCGGCGATTGGTCGCCGGAGAGATCGAAAACGGAAGGGGGAAAGGAAAAAGAGAGAGAGTGGAGTGGAGTGGAGTGTGTTTGGTTTGGTTATATAGAAAAAAGAAGAGACGAGAAACCACTGCTTTGACTGCAGTCTTATTCCTTCGCCTCACTAATCTCTCTTCTTTCTAGAGAGAGAAAGAGGAGAGAGAGAGAGAGAGAGAGAGGATTGTGTGTGTGGAGGAGCGGGAGGGTGTGATCCGTTCAAAACCTGCTTCGCTTGCTACCATTGAATCACATGGGAGGGGGGATGTTGTGTCGAAAAAATTTGGGTTCTAGAAAATGGTAATGGAGCAATTTAATTACTCAATTAGTAGGTAGATTTTTGGGATGATTTGGAAAGTGAGTTGTGGGTTTTCATTTTCTAAATGGAATTTATGTGATGAGCCACAAATAGCACTAAATAGAATTGTTTTGACCGGTCGGTCGAAAGTTTGAACTTACGTTCTTGCAGATGTATCAGTTTATTTGTTCTATGAATATAGTCATCATCGATAATTAATACGACATCGTGTAGTTTAGTTCCTACAATATATGTACATTTTTTTCTTAAATGTTAGTGACTACTGTTTATAAATAGTATTAGAAAGTTTGTTTTCCGGGAATATATACTGATTTGTAGTTGGACGTGTTTATTAAAAGAAATCTTAGTATCGTAGGATTGTAACAAGAAATGGAAAGCAAATACAGTATTAATTAACGCATCATAGTTTGCGTGAAAATTCTTTTAAAACAAAAGGAAACCAATAAAATCGTTACATTTGATACTAATAGGAAAATTCAAGATTTAGTCCTAACTTTGAGCGACTCCTAAATTGTTTACTTACTCAAAACATATCTTCATTTTTTCCCATAAATTTAGAATTACTCGCCCTCGTGATTGCAAATCCAAGGTAGTGTGGGTTGAAATAAATCTTAAAGCTTTATTTTCCAATAATAATAATAATTGGCAAAAAAATGGAACTCGTATTCTCCTAGCGAGTAACAATTTTCAAGTAAAACCACATGGTAGAATGGTAGATAAGTCGACAGAGATTCGAAATGTTTCAATCATTCATTTGTTATACTTTTAGGAATTGAGTCCAACTAATTCCAGCAATTGACGTGCAAACGTCCACGTACAATAGAAAGACAACATTTTGGGTAAATGGGACGTTAAAATTTTAAAGTAATAACTCAACGGCATCTATAAGCTGCAAGCCAAAAATAACCCACAAATAATGCCCTTAAATCATGGTTACTCCAAATCCTAAGTTTGAATTTGGTTATTTGGGAGCAGAACCCCAGCGCCAACAAGCTCTTTGAACCAAAATTTCGTTTTTACTTCTGTTAAATTGATTTCCCGTTTACCAAAATATTATTAATGTTCCAAATGATGTACTATTAACTATGATGTGTTATTTGTTGCATGCACGGGTAACTTGACGTCTGTTGGGGATATGTGTTTAGAAAGCAGTGCAGTCGAAAATAACAAGATTGCTCAGTTAATTGTGTTTATTCCATGGGGGGAAAAGGTACTAATTAAGTAACTGAAATGTAACATCTAAATAGATAGCTAGTGAATTACTTTTTTATCTTAGTAGGGATGATTAATTATTGCCTGATCCCTGGGGGAGTTTCATTTTTTAAGATTCAAATTATTCTGTCCATTACACGTTGAGCTAACAAACGCCTGCAAACATTTTCATAGACAACTACTAATACTGTAGAAGTTAATTTTGACGATTTCGAAGATGATTATCATAATTTCATATCACTTAGGTCGTAATCACTTGACTCGCCTATGGATATGTCAGCAATCTATTTTCGTGTGTTTCCCAATCTACATGGTTAAGGACACAAATGGCAATGGGATGTCAATGACTAAAATCCTAGACGAGAAGAAACTAAAAGTTGAAATCACGAGAGAAATCTTTGAACCTCATCTTGGAACATTATTTCAACTAAGTCATTATTTTGTGCCATAGAAGTCGTATCATGCACAGTATACACTCTGTTGGTTTATAAACATGGGAAAAGTAAGAATCCTATAGGTAGCGATTGGAATAACGACTAACTGCAACTGTAACTTGTAGTTGCGAGACTTGAAGTAGTATATGTTTATTTGGACAAGTGACTGCATATCTCGTGATTATAAAAATTTATGGTTCTTTTAACGACTTGGAATTGATGATTTAATTGTGGAATGACAAGAATAACTTTAACTAACGTACAAATACAAAATGATGCAACCAAGTATATATTTTTAATAAAATAGGCTCAAATGAAGACAATTATTTTATATTGATGTTAGGACTTGTGATGGAAAATAAAAATATAAACCCAAAATAATTATTTTTGAGTATACACTTTCCAATGATAAAATAGAAGTAAATAAAAATCCAAATTATTATTAAAATTTGCAATGAGTGTTTGCAAAAGAAAAATGCATATGATCACATCCTAAAAAATAATGCACGTAACAAAATGAATTTTATTATTAAACAAATGTAATGCAGGGGCATATCAAAATGTTATATATTTAAACTGAAGATTTAGATGAAAAAACCTCACTCGTATTCTTTCTGAACATCGTGAAACCGTAGTCCCACAACACATTTGAACCTAGTATTTCTCCACACCATCACTCCACAGTGGCCAAAAAATCCATCCCTATCTTCCATATATTTTAAGGGCAAAATCGTCTATGTTATATTCACTCCACACAAGCCGTGCAACTGGGTGAGTTTAGGTGCAACTCTCAAATGTTATCTTCTGATAGGAAATCAACTTCTGTGAATGTGGACGTAGAAACAACTTATTCTTCAGGATCGAGAGTTATTTGGATATGTAGAATGTTTCTTGTAGTGGATGATGTCTTGTTAAAGGAAATTCCTAAATTGTCTCCATACTTTGATTAAATAAAAAATCATTCTAAATTCGTTTTAAATGTTTTTTCAAAAAAAACCTTCTGAAAATATGTTTTTTATTTGTTTATATTTAAAAAAAAATTACATTTTTTGACTCATGATTGATCTCCAAATGATGTGGGAGTAAATTGATCCAAACAAAACTAGAAATAAGAATGAGCTGAGAAACTCCTCCACCCCAGCTTCTCATTCCAAGCATAAAAGTTGCATTGAGTGTTGTGCCAGGAGCTGGGCTTCCCAAGATCTCCATCATGTTTGGATGTGCTCCTGGCACTGTAGCTGTGCCTCCACTGTGGGGGAGTCAGATCCTCAGCATCCAAACGGGATTTTAGTCTAGTCGCAACATTTTCTCGCGGCAGGAAGTTAGGAAGATATAGTTTGGCGTTCCAATCGTCTGCAGCCAAGGGATTAAGTCGTCGCCCCAATCATACACATAATATAACATATATTTGGAAGCATGCATAAATTTATGAAAAATGTTAATAAAAATCCAAACAATGCTAAATTAGAATAAATGGATATTTAATTTTAACAAGTGTCAACGTTCTAGGCAGGCAAGGAGTATCAACATGAGATACAAACTTCAAGATCCAAAATAGCTACACAACTTCTCTCGTGATCTGACATTTATGCTTTGAACGAAAAATTTCTCAAAATCTTCAAACAATCTAAACGATTCAAGCTTCCAAAAAATCACCTTGAGTGTCACTTCGAAGGGCATCTTTAACGGGACGTCTCGCGTGGGATGACCCCGACGATCAGGTCGTCGCCCCCTCACCGGGGGACGATAGCCCGGTCGTTACAACCGGGTCGTTTGGACGACCAAATCTTCAATCGTTAGCATGTGTTTTAAAACAAATGTTTTTTTTAAAATTAGTTTGATTCTTTTTTTTGAAAATATATTTTCTAATATTTTAGAGAAAAAAATCTAAGATCGACCTCGAAATGATGTTGATGAGAAAGATGTGTTTTGGTTAAAAGTTTAATATGGTAGAAAATAGAAGAAAATCGGTTGGGAAGAGAGAAAGCTAAAGTGAATGAGAAAGAATATTGATGTGGAAGAGAAAGTTGATGACCATATTAAACTTTTCAAATATCGTGGAGGTCATAATTACAAATATCTAAGGAGCAAACATTTCATTTTCATGTCCATAACATACTGATTTTGACCACACGTACGCGTTATTTGGACGGAACCACTAAAATTCGTGTTGATTTCTCAACAGTTCTCTTATTAAATGCTCAAATTAAGCATCGAAGAGATGACTTTTTCACAAGACAAAAAGAAGCTATTTGTTGAGACCCACAACAAGCTCCTTTTTTTTTAAAAGGCTATCACACCTGACAGGAAATTTCACCATTAACAATATCAGTAAACCACACATCTAAAAGGCAAATGGCCAAATTGGTTGTTAAATTTAATTATTATCATTATAAAAGTCAAAGAGACAAGGAACGGATTAGGCCTACACACTGCATTTGTTGACGTACTTTGGAACCACTTTTAATATCATCCAATTTTCTCACTCCCATTTGAATGCACCACCAGTGAGGGGCACAGGAGGCATGTGAGCAGTCGCCATCCGATGCACGCCAAACCTGACACTCCCCTTTACTTTCTCCACCCCACGAGTTGGGTGGTGGTGTAGTAGTGCTCACATTTATATATCAAAAAAACAAAAACAAAACTGTGCACATGTGTCTTTGGTTGTGTTCGCATTTGGAGTTTGGATTTGGGATCGTGGTGCTGTTGGGTTCGTGTCTCGGCGGGACGGGTCTGTTTGAATTTGAAATCGGATGGTCCCGGATTGGATTTGGATTAGTCAATGCTGGGTTGGAGACAAACGAAGCAACTAAGCACTTGGTCAAGTATGCTTACTTTTTTATGATGTGCGTACGTGGATCAGATTACTGTGGTTTAGGCACGTTGAGGCCTAAAAAAGTGGAGAGGTCTTGTGATTAAAATTAAGGGTTAATTACAGTTTGACCTTCTGAATTATGCATTGGTATCACTTTGCTCCCTGAACATTCAAAGTTAACAGTTACCTCCACTGAATTTTAATTTTGTAACACTTTGCCCCCCTGAACTTCAAAAACTCATTATTTAACACACATTCGACGTTTTTTTCCTATTTTTTTGTTGTATCCCTAATACACTCCTAAACATATATTTACGTGAAAGTTTGGATCCAAACGGAGGTCGGATATTGTTGGAATTTGGGTCGGTTTAAGTGTCAATCCGACCCAAATTCCAACCATATCTTTCCGTTTGGATCCAAATTTTCACGTAAATATAGGTTTAGGAGTGTATTAGGGATACAACAAAAAAAAGAAAAACAAAACGTCGAATGTGTGTTAAATAATGAGTTTTTGAAGTTCAAGGGGGGCAAAGTGTTACAAAATTAAAGTTTAGGAGGAGGTAACTGTTAACTTTGAAAGTTTAGGGGGACAAAGTGATATCAAAGCATAGTTCAGGGGGTCAAATTGTAATTAACCCTAAAATTAAATAACAAAGAAGATATTAGATCTTGTAAGATTTTGTTATTCTTTAGTATACTTGTGTGGTCCGGTCCTTGAGCCAGAGGTTGAATATCATAAGAGTTAGATCTGCCAAACCTAAGTTTAGCTTCTTTTCATAGACTTTCCCTAGAAATTGACACAGTTTTATCTAAAGTTTTCATATTTTGTGTTCAGTTTTATATTTAATGTGTTATTAAAATCATTAAAATTGTCAAAAGGATAACACAAAGGAAGTACAGAAAAAATGAGAAGAAATGACTTTGGATGGCAGATAATCTCTTTCTTCTTCTTTTCATTTTCGGCAGCTAAGCAAGATTTATGCGTGTTTATGTTTAACTGGAATACAGTAAGACATTAGATAATTTCCACGCATGTTCTCTTCCTTTCAAAGCTCCAAGGACTCCATAGGATATTAGAACATTTTAACTTCTTCATCCATAGTCATAGGGTGTGAAAAGATCATAAGGGTATATCTTTAGGTAAATATGTTTTCGTGAGGTTTATATACAAACTCAAGAGAAATAACTTATATAGTTACAATTATTTGTTATTGGATTGGTGTGTAACTTGAAATTATAATTATTAAACTACAAACACACCACTTGGGCATCTGCTGGAGCAGTGGGCCTTCATAGATTTTTAGACTAAAGAGTATGGGCCCAACAAAAGTGGACCAAGTTCGTCCCCAAAAAGCTAACATTTCATTCTCACATGCATAATACAAGTACAAACAATACAGGAAACATAACTCTCTCGAGAAAACATTTTTTTGTCTTTTAACTGCTGCTGAGGGGTTTTTTTGTTTAGTAAAAGTTGATTGCACTAAAAATAAAAATACTGGGTTCATGAAACCGCAAACTATGGTGGTAAATGAGGCAATTTTGACATTTATGAAATGAATGTGTTATAAAAAATTTACTTTTATATGTCAATTATTTATGAATTGAATGTATAAACATTTTGTTCCTTAATTAATGTATTCGTTTTTTGGAAGTGTTATAAAATAGTCTCTTCGTCTTAACCGTAGAGTTCTAAAAGATAATGATTTACATAAATCAAAAGTAATTCACAATCACGGTGGTTAACATGGAACATTAATGACCGAGATAAGATTGTCATGTTGGTTAACAGAGATATTATAACTTTACAAATATTTAACAACATGCGTATATGAAATGGAAAATGTTTCTTTCATATATTGAATTGACCTAACAAATAAAACATTATGTAATTGTGCTTGTGTTATTAATGTTTCATTGTGTGTTTGAATCCTAAGATATGAGATAAATGTATAATTTGATTATTATCAAAATATATCAATGAGTATAGTGATAAAAGTATTAGTTGGTTATATATGACTTGTGTCGGAAAAGATGTTATGTCAAAAGATTATCATTGTCTATCTTGACTTGAGTTATAATATTTGTTGGGTCCTTGATACTTGTGTATATTTACATATTTATAATTAGCTTTAGAGATTAATTAATGAATATATAATATAAATATGACACATTTCTATTTTGTTATTGGGAAACTATAATGTGAAGATATATACCGCTTATAGTTTATGATATATCATGTTTTATATCGTTGTCATCATAACTTAGATTCGCAAATATGTCACACCACAAAACTGGAAACACAAGAAATATAATTTTATATGATGTATTTAGTTTCATCTGTTAAGAAATAATATACATGTGGTAAAATAATAAAATCAATATGTCATAAAAATGCATGGTTAGAATAATAAATAAATTTGTACGAGATGTATATATATTATAGGTTAAATGTTTACATTATATATGATAATATATTACATAATATAATGTGATTTATAACATTATAACATATGAATTTGCTAAAACCCCAAAGTTTAAATTTTGTTGAATATTAATCCAAAATTTGGTGGAGTCAAAAATAGTGAAAAATGGTCCAATCGTTTGACCACATTTTTCATATATTAATAAGAGATTTTTTACTGATTAATGACTGAATTTAATCCCCATTGGTCAAATGTAGTTGTGGGATGATGATGTGACAAAATAAACAAAAGATCATGTGCAAAATGATTTGTACATGATGTGATTTAGTAGAAAGATTAATAACGAATCATGTGTAAGTGGTTTGCACATGATGTAGGTTAGAGAAAATTCTATAAATAGGTTTCTCCTATCTTCATTGTTAGTACTAATACAAAATTCTTCTGTACAATGTTTCCATCATTCCATTCAAAATTCTCTTAGTTTTAATTGTGTGCTAGAGATTAATTTCTTTAGAGCATAGAAATGGTTATTAGCTAGATTCTAACTTTGATTTAGAGATAAATTGCCTAGTTCATTTCTTTATAATCTTGTTTAGAGTTTGGTGAACACTTGAAGGCAAATCGACGAACGATTCAACGGGCAACGCAACTCCGGATCTTCATAAAGGTTTTAGTGAACCTTTGGGTATGATATTCTTCTATTTATTTTAATATTCATGTAGATTACATGATATCAAAATAAGTATAAAATAATGTACATGAAATCGACAAAAATATGGAAGTCGATTTTTTATGCATGTCTAATTTTTAAAAAATTAATAAATACATAGAGACACAAAATTCTACATTGCAAGTCCGCATTGTCTCGCCTAATGCGGGTAGTGGACAAAAAAAATCTTTACCCTCCAACCCATCACCCGTATAACCCACCTAATAAGCGGGGGGATTGCAGTTTTCTTGCAACCCGCCCCGCATAACCCTTATAGTTAGAGATCTTCATAATTCATGTATAATGTCTTCTATTGTAATGACACAATTCTGCGTTCCAATGCTTTTTTTGGGTGTTTTATGTTGGTTTTGGGTATTGTTCTTTTGTATATTTAGGTTAATTTGGGTCGACTTTGTAGTTTGATTAGTATTCTTCAATATGTAACAATATTTGTAGGTAAAACATCAAAAATACTTTATTTGTCGGTCATATTTCATATTGTTCATGTACCATGTTATTATTTAAAAAAAACTATACTACGTCGTTAAATGTTTTGTGTAAGCAAATTACATTAAAAATTAACTATGCTACATGATTAAAGTGAAAATGCCCCGCCTAGCCCGCATAACCCCGCCTATTCTTCCATTGGGCGGGACGAGTAACAATTTTTTTTAATTTTTGTCTCGCCGCACTTAACTTATGCAGGCGGATAGTGGTGGGGTAAAAACTCACCCCACTCCGCTTACACCTCTACCACAAGCCGAGGTCAAAAAGAAGCTTTAAGTTTGAGAGTGCAATATGAAATAAACAAAGACAAACAGGATGATGATAAGAATACAAAGAAGTCAGCAAATGGAACAACATTTCCAATCAACCATAATGGGGGCCCGAAAAGCCCTCCCTTATTGGGAGGGCGGATCCAGGTGGGATCCGCCCGGGCGCCCAATATGGGGGGTCGCGTGCCCCCCAGATTGGGTGTTTATTATTATTATTTTTATTTATTATTTTCACAAATGTTTTTAAATTATTTTTTTAATTTTTCTAACGAAAATATGTTTTTTATTTGTTTATATTTTATAAAAAAATTTGACATTATTTGTGTTTTACCTATAATTGACCCACAAATGACGTGGATGAGAGAAAATTAAAACATTTTAGTTGTTTCTGGGTGGAGTTAAGAAAAATTTATGGAATTGGTTTGAACTTGACATAGGTGAGAGAGAATATCGGACGTCCGAAAACTACGGCATCTCACTGTAAGTACCAGTTAGAAATCCGACCAACGTCTGTTGGCAGTATTCAATGTCGTCAGAATGACATCTAATGTGGGCTGATATTGGACGTCCAATGGTGGTCTTTATTCTGAAATTAATTTGGACCGTGGCAGAGAACTGATGAGGGCCTGAAGTTTGAACACACCACCGACCTTTCCCTCTCCTTATGAGTGACATCCACGGTAGGGTCGTCAGTCTGTTTCTTTAAGAATATTGCAATATCAGCCTGTTTTGTTCTGTCCAGCATTATAACAGACTCAAAGGTATTTAGGGGTGATATTCAGTTCGGGACCGGACCGAAGACCGAACTTTTCGGAAGACCGGACCGAATAAATTCGGTTCGGTCCGGTCCGGTCCAAAACTCGAATTTAATTCTTAAAATTTCGGTCTTTGACCGGACCGGACCGGAGATTGAATTCCGGACACCCAGACCGAACTGAATTTTGCTTACCCCTAAAGGTATTGATGGAAGCGGCTTCTAAGACTCTGTTTTTCTTTTATCAATTTGTTTGGCTTTTAAGTTTTGATAATATATGTTCAGCAGAAGTTAGGAATCACGTCTTGGATTCCATTATCATCGTTAGCAATTTTCAGGAACTTATGATAGATCATTAGATCTATCATATTCTTAACCTAAACGTAGCTCGAGGGAATAATAGATCATTAGATCTTTTCAAATCAAGATTCAAAATCGACTCGATTTAGGAACTTATGATTGATTCACGCTTTTCTTTGGTCTTTTGATTTTTTTTAGCTTTGGATACACTCTCAAGAGACATGGAGAACCCTTAGCCCAATCCACAAGCTAGAAAAAGGTTAGAACTCTGGTTTTCGAGGCATCCTCACCTGTCGGTATCCCGATGGATCTTGACACCCTGGTGGACCCTCCTTTAGCAACAAGGGTGACAATCAGAAACCATCTCACATGTTGCCAATGACGAGGTTGTGGCTACAATGGAGTTCTCAGAGGAATTAATGGAGCCAGACTAATACTTGTTGCAGCGGATCAACGAGGCTCTCCAAACATGGACCATGTTCCCTCTAACCATTGAGAAAAAAATCACAATTTGTTGGATTGAAGACTTGTCTTTAGCTACTTAATTTGAAATGTTAAACACTTTGTTACTTGATGCTGGGGTTTGTAACACCCCTACTATGGGGTTAACTATTGAAAATTGATAAATAGACGCTTGCGTCGGGGACGCACACAGTCCAGTCAGCAGTCCAATCATCAAAAGTCAAATGTCTTTTACTTTCTGAAATTAATTAAATAACAAATATATTTTGTGTCACATGCAAGTTCTACTTTCTCAATGCAACATTACGTTTCCAATGCAACATTTCATTTTCCCATGCAACATTTATTTTCCCAATGCAATATTTGATTTCCCCACAGACATACTCACAACTTAAAATAGACAGACTCACACCTTATTCTGTCCAGAATAAGTTGTGTGTATGTCCAGAATATGTTATGTGTTTGTCCACAGAATAAGTTATGTGTATGTCCAGAATAAGTTGTCTCTGTCCAGAATAAGTTATGTGTTTATCCAGAATAAGTTATGTGTTTGTCCATAATAAGTTCCGTGTCTGTCCATAATAGGTTGTGTGTATGTTTATAATAGGTTTTGTGTTTGTCTAGAATATGTTGTGTGTCTATCCACAATAAATTCTGTCTGTCCATAATAGGTTATGTGTCTGTCCATAATAAGTTCCGTGTCTGTCCAGAATAGGTTGTGTGTCTGTCGGGAATAAGTTGTGTGTCTGTCGGGAATAAGTTGTGTGTCTTTTCAGAATAAGTTATATTGAGAAAATATTGCATGGAGAAAACAAATGTTGTTTTGGGAAAACAAATGTTGTTTTGGAAAACAAAATGTTGCATTGTGAAAGTAAAAATTACACGTGACACAAAATAAATATGTTATTTAATTAATTTCAAAAAGTAAAAGACATTTGAATTTTACTGATTGGACAGCTGATTGTACTTACCATGTCAGCACGCGTCTCAGACGCCCGCGTCCGTGTATCACTCCTCTTAACCATTATGTTAGGTAGAATTTTGTATCCTTGTTGTGGTTCACGGCAAGAATAATTTTAATATACGTACTAAACCACTTTCAAAATAAATAAATTATCGGCTCTATTTCCACGGATAATCAGTTGGCAGATAACATGATTAGCTCCCTTTTGACACCATTATTGGAAGTTTGGAAAATAACTAATCAAATTTGAGAATAAAAATGTCGAAAGCACGTTTTACACGGCAGGGCATCAAGAGGAACATATCAACCGACCAATGATCACCATGATAATGGACAAAAAGCCCAAACAAATAAAAATACAATACAAAACAGGGGGGAGATGATGATTCGTACAAATTAAGATTTCAGAAGTTGGGTTTTGAAGTTTGGTTGGTTGTTGAATTGTTTTTTCACAAATTGTTTTCCTCTAAAAATCAGCTGTATCACGGCAGTGTAGTATTTCGTTACAGCAAAGTCAAAGAGAGAATGAAATTGAAAATGCAACAGTATACAAGAAACACCCACTCATATTATGAATAAACAGTATACAAGAAACAAGTGGCAATATATTAGAATGTATAGAGAATTACACGTTCGGATATCATTCCAAAACAAAGCTCAAAACTTAAACAACATCCTATTAAAACAAGTAGACAGCGAAGTGCAAAATGGTCAAGTGACTCAAGTCTCTGTAGCGAACAACTGTGCAAAGAACATGATGCCAGAACAGGGACCATGATATCATTTTCTCATGTCTAACATTAAGTGGGACGACCAATTTACAGCATTTAGCCGTGCTAATCGAGCCCCACGTTTTCTGTTTGTTTGCTTCTTGAGGAATCAAGAATAGTAATATTATACATGATAATATGATATGGTTTTCCAAAGATTCTCAAGCCTAGTCATACTAGTTACCAGAGGAACTGCACATGATGTGGTTTGCTGGATCTCGTCTCACCTCTCAGTCGATATAACTCACACCCGTTTCATCTATCAATTACATAATGGCTTCAAGTTTGGTAACTCCATATGTCTGATCCTCTATATTGGCCAGTGCCTGAAAACTATTGATTTTAATCTCAGATGCAATCCTCTTTGATTTTTCCCTTCACATAATGATAAAATTTCTACCCGTGACGATATGAGATTTGAATAACACCAAGCAAGAGATGAAGAGAAGTAAAGAAGAGCAAAAACAGCTTACATTGTGTTATTTACTTATTGTTATAATAACTTAAGAAAAATGGTAAACTATAAAAACATGTTCATCTCTACTTTTAGACTTGATTAAATCCCAATAGTTATTTTTATCAAGATTAAATCTTAATACTAACAGCCTAACATGTTAACTAGTATAATAGTATATGGACGGGAAAGGCAACCCATTGACTTGTAACAAGATGAACAGCTATGTTGCATGTGACGCCAACTAAAATGTTGTTGTTGCTTCGATATATAATCCAGTGTAGACTTCGTTGCTAAATTTTGCCTAAATCAGCTGAAGCGCATGGGTCAAGTGGGTTCCACTAGAATATCTTAACTTTGGAAGTTGACTTCCGTCTGGACTTTCATAAATAATCTACCAATCACACTTCAACTCCTTTCTACAAATTTGGTACCACTACTTCGTCACTAAATCCATTCAGATCTTTTATAAAAGATTTCCACCTTCAAAGATCTCGTTAAATAACGATTTATTCTCTCTCTTTTTTATCATTATTTCCTTCTATAAGAACGATTTCCTTCTACCCATTTGACATATTTATTCCCACCAACCGATCAAACCAGCCTTTAAGGAGTTCCCCTGAACTACACCATCGGTCCTCATGTGGCAAAGCAATATGCCATTGCTCTCACCTACCTCTATCTGTAAGTATCGTTATCAAGGTCAGCAACGTTTTAGCTTAAGCCACCACAAGAAGTCAATAACTCAATTAATGACTATCCCATGTTTGCGATCAAATTGGAGTAAATAAAAAGCTCAACCGATAAGTAACCTTCGGCAAGGCGCTTCTTAACAGATGGCTTGGCAGTTTCAACTCCTTCTCCTACTATCAGCCTTCGTCGCGGTCACCTCTGATCTCCAACGGGACAGAACAGCTCTACTGAATTTCCTCTCGCAGACGCCGCATAAGAACAAAATCCAATGGAACGAATCGGTTTCGACATGCAAGTGGATCGGAGTCACCTGTGATACAAAGAATAATTCTGTTGTCGCACTCCGTCTCCCCGGTGTCGGACTTATCGGTCCAATTCCTCCACAAACGCTCTCTACCCTATCCGATCTTCGAGTTCTCTCGCTCCGGTCGAACCGCCTCTTCGGGCCAATTCCCCCCAATCTATTCGCCAATCTCATTTCCCTCCGCTACCTCTACCTCCAGAACAACCTCTTCTCCAGCCAAATCCCCCGAGAACTCGGGAGAATGACCTCTCTAATCCGCATCGACCTCTCCCGAAACAACCTCACCGGCGAAATACCGAACTCGATCACCAACCTCACTAGTCTCACCTCCCTTTTCCTCCAGAACAACACCTTCGCCGGAGAAATCCCCAAAATCACCATCGCCGGACTAACCGACCTCAACCTCTCCTACAACAGCCTACACGGATCCATCCCTCGAACCCTAGCCCGCTTCCCGCCGTCCTCTTTCGCCGGAAACCTAGGCCTCTGCGGTGCCCCTCTCCGCCGCTGCCCGTCCCGAACCCTCTCAACCGTCCCCATCGTCTTGATCTCCATCGCGGCGCTTCTTCTCTTGATCGTCATCTTCCTCACTCTCCTCGCCCTCCGCCGCCGCCACTCGACGGAGGAAAAAACCTCAAAACCAGAACCGGAACCAAACGGAAATGGCAAGCTCGTGGTGTTCGGGAACGGCGGAAGGCGATTCGACCTAAACGACCTCCTAGCTTCGTCGGCGGAGGTGCTCGGGAAGGGGATATACGGGACATCGTATAAGGCGGCCGTCGCCGGTGGCAACGTGGCGGTGAAACGGTTACGAGAAATCGCGAGAAGCGGAGATGAGTTCGAGGCGAGAATGGGGTTTTTAGGGGAGATAAGGCACGATAATATCGTGGCACTTCTCGCGTTCTACAACTCTAAGGACGAGAAGCTCCTCGTCTACGACTACGTCCCCGGCGGGAGCTTGTCGGGTGTGTTGCACGGGAATCGGGAGGCGGGTCGGGTCGCATTGGGGTGGAATAATCGGGTTCGGGTCGCGATGGCGGTCGCGAGGGGACTCGCGTATCTCCACCGGGTGGATGTCGTGCATGGGGATGTGACGGCGTCTAATGTGTTGCTGAGACCGGATCCGGATGCTGCTGCGGTTTCGGATTTCGGGTTGGCGGATCTTTTTGCGCCCGGCTTGCCCGATTTCAGGGCGGGTTACAGGTACGTCTTCTCTTTTTTGGCTTCATTTTTTAATTGAGTTTATGGAGGTCGAGAGAACTAGTATTCACAACGGAGATGGCAACATAGTGCTACGTAAGCTTGATCGGATATGCTTGTTATTCCAAATCAAGAAAATATGGATTTTATTGTTGCTATTTATGGGTGTCATCGCGTTGGAAGTTACACATTATTCAATCCAATACAACTATACAAGAAAAGAATAGCATTTTATAATGACATTAGGTGCCCTATCACCACCAAATTTAGATTTTAAGATGTACAACTAATTTGTGATGTTTCATTTTGATTTATAGTTCACTTGTAGACACAGATACTAATAATCTTGGTGAGGCGAATTAGCAGTTTACATGTATCTCGTCTGGACTCTCGAATAGGACGCAGTTACTACAAAGTTCGACAAGTTTCGTTTAAGGGAATCGCAGAAATCGTTAGTTTTGAAAGAAATAATGGCACCACGATATAGTAATAAGCAAGATAATGAGTCTTCATCTCCTCATTAAGGACGACACAATTCGCACAAAAGATCAATCAATCAGAAAGCAGAACGTTATCACATCGCTTGATTAGATGTGTTCGATATGCCGAAAACTCATGTTCTTATTCTTGAGAAGTAGCATAAATATTGTGAATGATTCCAATCAACACGAGTCGATAGCTCACACTAAGTGGTCACCTTTCAAAACAGGGCACCCGAGCTCGTTGGAACAGCAAACCGGCCGGCGTTCAAGTCAGACGTGTACAGCTTCGGAATGGTTCTGTTAGAACTCCTAACTGGTAAATCAGTCAATGCACCATCACCAAGGGAAGAAAAAAACAATCTGCTTACATGGGTCGGCACAATGGCGAGGGAGGGGTCTATGCACAATGTCTTCGATTCGGACTTGGTTAAGTACGTGGGACAAGAAGAATTGGACCAGATGGAGGAGGTGTTGCAGATAGCTTTGGGATGCCTTTCTCCGACGCTAGACTCGAGGCCGGACATGGAATATGTCGTTACTTTGCTACAAGCGGCGGTCGTGCGGTCGGACAACTCGTCCGACCTGCCCTCGCCTCCTTTAACGCCTTAGAGTCGGTAACGTTTCTAGTGATTCTGGCAGCAAATGTCTGGATTCTTTGTTCATTCAACTGTACAATGATGTGCGTGTCTTCTTTGTTTCTTTAGCCTATACAAATTCCTTTGTGTTTGTTAAATTAATACGTTCACTTAGTCAGTCAAATACCAAATGGGTGGTGAGATTTGTATCTATCCTAGTACCAAGCGATTTGTTTGACACTTACAAAATGTGGATATATACATAAAAATGGGTACAAGGATATGTTCATTTGTCTTTTCCATACCAATCACTCTTTGATCTGCTCTTTGTGCTTGCAGCAAATGGTTTCTGACTTCCCGTTTTTTTTGGCACGAGTAGTAGATTATGATTAAATATGTCCCATTGGCCATTGGTGTAAACATAACCCACAGTTGAAGATTGAGTTGTGTTTTTTTTCTTAGAAAGCAGAAGAAGAGGGCACCTTTTGATGCCAGGTGAACCTACTTAATTAGCAGGTCGACAGGTATAAATGTTTGGGTGTCTTTGCTACAACAATTGGTTTAGTGTTGTCAAACAGCTTATTGTAGGCTGTATAGTCATGGAAGCTTTGAATTCAAACGTGTTGTAGTGAAGAAAATGTTGGAAATTGTGGGGGTATTCATTCATAAGAGATCCACGGATGTTTAACAATTGGACAATACCACACCAATTTTTTGGCACAGAAGAATCCCATACTTAGTTAGATACATGTAATACCAATTATTGTTCTTGTAATTTTTTCTTCTTCTATAGATCCTCTTCATTTCATGCATACATATTTATATTAACATTATGTTCTCTTTCGGGGGGGGGGGGGGGGGGGGGGAATAGATTTATGTTAATGTGGAAGCAACTATTTCTAGATAATAATATGGGTGGTAAAGTTTCGAGTAGGGGTGTAATCGATCTCTAAACGAGCGATCTGAGCCTGCTCAAGATTGGCTCGTTAAGGGTTTCGAGCGGAAAATTCTGCTCGTGCTCGGTTCGACCTGCTCGCGAGCGGCTTGTTAACCTGAATCTTTTTTTGTTGTATTGAATTGCTAATAATGTTGTCCTAACAATTAAATTATAAGATTACTTAAGACAAATATAATAATAGTTACTAACATAATTTTAAAATTAAAACCAAAAATAAATACAATCTTATAAATTATACGACAACATCAACATCTTATAAATAAGATTATACACTTAGATCATACAAAATCAACAAAATCTTAAAATCAAACACAATCTCTTCAATTATAGGACAACTCACAACATCAACATCTTATAAATAAGATCATCCACCTGACTCAAACCTTAATTTATTTGAACTTTTGGTGTAGAAAAGATTGAGAAAAAGAAAAGAAATAATAATAATAATGGAAAACGAAAAATTTAAGACTAATAAGGTTTTGATTCTTATGAGTATTTTGGTTTGGTTTGTTAAATGGAGTGTTGTGTTTGGTAAATTAGTTTATTAAATGAGTTTAATACTTAACCGATTGGGTAATTGGATAGAATATTCATGTTAATCAAATAATTAGATATGGTAATCAGGTTTCGAGCGATAAATGAGCGAGCACCGAGCGAGCATCGAGCGAGCGGGGTATGCTCGTGCTCGGCTCGTTACTTATCGATCCGAGCAACTTCGAGCAAAATCGGAGCAAAATCGAGCGAACATCGAGCGATCTATCGATCCCGAGCAGAACTTGACAGCCCTAGTTTCGAGTTTGCTTTTCACCATTTATCAAAGAAGTCATTTGGATTTTCCAAATAAACTATCTAACTAAAGAGGGTAAATACACCAGCACAAAATGTGTTAAATCATATGCTCTTAAAAATCAATGAAATAACATATTTAACTCTGGATGTGTATTACCTGGACTGGAGTCTGGAGTTGACCAATAACTTTGTCGTTTGTCATGCCGTCAACTTTCATCAATTCTCTTATTTGCTTAGGTGTGGCAACTGCAACCATCCATAATGAACATTCATGAATAAGTGTTATCTTATCGTAGATTTTGCTTATTTCGAAGAAGAAAAGCTTATGGTGGCTTTTAGTTTAATTTTTGTAGGGTTGTATGTAACTACCTTGAAGGCTTGAACCACTCAAAGAATTCTGAGGGGTTCGGTGACGCATCATATTCTTAGAGACCTTACTCACCTTTGTTATAAAATATGACAATATTCCTTTTTCTATTCTTCCAAAAAAAACAGACATACCTGATCATTGCATGATTTTGATCTTTTCCGATTTACATTTGCATGAGAATGGTAGTGTGCTATCAGGACATTCAAAAGTCATTCTTCATAGGCTAATATCTACATTCATGTTAAGTTTATTATCAACCGCGAATTCGGAAAGCAAGAGAGGTTTCAAAAAGGCTGATTCTCGCTATTTATTGGAACTATACATGATTTTCTTTTTTTTCAGAATTATCCGAATTTCGTTTTGAACAAACACTGGTTGTGTTAATATGAAACTTAAAGATAAATAGGGAAACATATTATCTAGGGATATAATCATATATGGGACAAGAAGTTGCAGAGAATGCTCCAATTTCAAATGATTTTAGTTACTTTCTGTTTGATTCTCCACCACCTGACTCTGTTCAGATCCTTCAACTTTGTTTCTCAATTCTACTAGATCTCTCTTTTGCTTTGTGTTTTTTTGTTAGTCTTTCTCTATGTTTCTGAAACAAACTTGAGAAAATGAAGTCTAGATTTCGAACAAGGATGGGTGTCAACTAATGGCAGTGTATTCTCATTATCAATACTCAACTTGGGTCACCAAGCTCTACGATTCTTAACTACTGCTGCGTTTCAAATGCCCTACTAGTTGTGTCGGAGCTATTTATAAACTTCGGCTTGAAACACTCATTTCATTTTAGCAGGTTCTGTGCCTCCTTGCTATCAATTTCCACATTAGAGCAGGAGAACATCCATTTATGGACTAATTAGGATAAAATGAGAATTTATTAGTTCTGAATAAAATTTATTTCCGATTTGTGATTCCAGCCATCATTCTCTGCTTGCTTGCTTGCTTGTTTGGATTTTTCGCTGCAATTATTCTTGATTTTTTATTTGTTAGGAATTAGTATTCACTTTATCGCTACTCTACTTCCTATTTCCTAACAATGGGAATGGAATCCTATTTCCTAACAATGGGAATGGAATGAGAAACTCAGGACATTATTGGTCCCAACTTTTGTGGACCAATGACTGGATATTTCTGGTCCAGTCCATTTTCCTAATTGGATCGGCCCATGTCCAGCCCTACTAGTTGGTAATCGAAATCAAATATTGTGCCTTTATCCAAGCCGATCACATGCTTAGGTAGGTAGAAACTAGAAAGTCTGCTCCCAACGAAGTCAAGTCGAGTTTTTGAGATCATCAAGTCCAGCACATGCAATGAACAAAATATTATTATGTCAGAAATCGGAAACATAATAATTATAGTAGAAAAAACAGTATTACGACAGAAGAAAGCACTTCGACATGTGTACAACGATATATAGCCGTTAGACTTGAACAGATGCGATCGAGATCCAACATTCAAACTAACCGACCGTTGCATCTCACCTGCCACACACTCAACTCATCCCCAACTAAAAACCTCTCTCTCTCTCTCTCTCTCTCCAACACACTCTCAACTGTGACGTCACCCTCTCCTCTTCTTGAATGGCAAGTAAGCAAGTGTTTGTGGAAGAAGACATGGTTGTTGATGAAGGGGTTGGGTACCCCAAGGCCTACGCCAAGCTCTGCCGGAACGCTGCCCATTACAACCCTTATGGTCTCGGGCCTCCCTTGTCGTTCATTCCTCGCGCTTTGCCGTCTGAGGAGGTACGCGTTTTGTTTTGTTTTGATGCGGATAATGTTTTAGTGGGTCACGAGTCGTTTCGGATTTAGTGTTGTGTATGGCTGTCTGTAATGTGGAGACATGGAATTTTGATCTTTTATATTTGTGGTTATTGTGTCATGATTTGTTGGTAATGCTTGAAATCAAGTGGATTCTGTCTTTTTTCTTTATTATGCTGGTTCAGGTTAAAAGGACTTTTTTCTTCTTCTTTCAGTCTTGTTTTAGTCAAATAAGGGCTTTGCTTATTTGTGATTATATGAATTTATTTCCAATTTAGGTCATTTAGTGATTTCGGTTTTCTGTGAACATAAAAACTGTTAGTTGTTTTGTTCATTACATTTTAGCTCAAGTTTTATTCTCCATTAAGCTGTAAGTGTTTCTGTTTGATACATTTTGAAAAGCAGGTCATGAGATTGAAGGATTTGAGTCAAATGTTCCCGGTAACCGACTCCGAGGCAAAACCTTCTGTAGATCCCAGTGGTTTTCTCAATCTTCTGTGGAAACAACTCAGTCATATTGGGTACTTAACATAATACCTGCCTAATGATATCCAATTAATATTCTTGTACATCATGCTAACCACCTTCAACTTCCATATGCCTAATCAGAAATGCTGGATTCGACCCCGCATTGTTTCGGGTGGATCCGTATGGAAATGTCATCTACTTTCATGCTGATCCTGCTTCCCCTCTTTCGTGGGCTATCGATCACTGGTTTCCCTGCTCGAGTATGACGGTCTGAATTTTCGTTTAACTTATGACACTTGTCGAGTAGGAGTTTTATTGGTAGTTCCCTTTGTTGTATGCAGGAGGTGGCAAAACTGTCCCTAGTAACCTCAGGATAGTGCAATGGCAGGTTTATAGAAAGAAGCACAATAAGTTGGAGTTTCTCATTCCTTGGTGGGACTTGCAGTTGGGCATCTCTGTGAATCAGTTCTTGTCCATATTTGCTTCTAAAAATTCAGATTTCAGGTTAAACTCTTCTTTTACGGCCTTTGCATCTTTTTTGAATTATGTCCCACACCTGGGTAGTTAGATAATGGTAAATAGCCGTGAAGTAGTAGTTCATAATGATGTTTCTGATGTGTGCAGGAATAGAGCATTTTCTTACTTATTTTTAGAAGGTGGAAATGAAGAACTAAATGAACTCGTGGTAGTAGATTCGCATGCATTTCCACAGCACTTCAACGAATCAAAGCGACAGATAGGCCTTGCACCTGCTGCCATCGTTCCGTCTCAAAAATACCACTTATCGACTTTACATTCTCTGAACGTGAGGCGTAGAACAGCATTTGGTTAGTGATTGTGAATCAGTGCTGCGCTGTTGTTTCTTTATGTGTTTCATGTTTTGATTTTTTATTTATAACTGTTTTAGGTGAAGATGACAATGAAAGTCTGAGCAGTTCATTTCAGAGATTCAGGCCAAGCGTGTCAAAAGAAAAGGATAACCCCAATCTAAGTGGCAATTCTTACATTTCGATCTCGTTCGCAAGAGACTCGTTCAAGAAGCAAGAAGAAGTAAAGAAGATTCAGGCAGAAATATCTGCTCTTGACAATGAGCTGAATTCTCTAAAGAAGAATAACGACTCGGAGAGGATTGCTCTTCAAGACTTGGAATCTCTTCTCATAAAAAAGAGGAGAAGGGTTGAGAAATGCCGGCGACTCTCTGAATCCCAATCCTCCTACAAAGCTTTGTTGGAAAAAATGATTCGTGATGCAATGCACCAGTATGGAAACAAAAACTCAGAACCTTTCTTTAGTTATTCCTTTTTTTTAGTGTCTCACATTTCAATTCTAAGAAATAAATTGAGCTATTAGATCATTTAATGTCTCACACCACTGTGAACTTATGTTGGCGTTGTAGGAGTGTTGTTTACAAGGAGCAAATCAGACTGAACCAGGCGGCGAGCAATGCTCTCATGGCAAGACTGGAAGCACAAAGAGAATTATGTGATTCATCCGAGAAAGAGCTGCACAGGAGAATCAAACAAAGAAATGAGTTAGAGAAACAAACAATGCCATGTTTGGAAGAATCAAGAAAAAGATCAAGGTCGAGATCAAGAGACAGTAAAGACAACAGAAGGCTCGAGATCGAGGATAGCATGCAGTCCTTTCCATTTACTGAATCATCACTAAGACGTACCAAGAAGGAATTGAGAGAATTTTTGGAGGAAGAGCAGAAAGCTTCTGAAGCTGGGATATCGCTGGATTATGAACAAGAAGAAGTGGAAAAACAAAACAATGAAAACAAGATTTTGACGTCGAATAAGACCGAAATGCCAGTTGATCTCAAGCTTAAAAAATTAAAAGTTGAAGTTGGAAGTTGCAGCAAGATGGTAAACAGAAAAAAGGCTTTCTCGGTGCCTTCGTCGAGCCCCAAGATTGAGGATGATGAGTATAGGACCCAGAGAGGGAAGGATAATATGGAGAAGTGGGTGCAGAGGCTACTTGAGAATGCGAAGGAAGGATCCTCGCCTTCGCCATCTCCACCTCATAATAGTGTGCAGCAATTCGAAGACCACGTCAACTCACTGAAGGACACCAAATTACCAAGGGTCAGACAACCACTTGAAGAGGTGCACAACAAAAAGAAAATTGAAATCATCGCTTTTGACGACAACAACAGTGTAAAGTCTGTTGAATGGAATGAGGCTGAAGCGAAAAGAGGAAGGCAGATTATTGCAAAGTCGGATAGTGCAGGAAATTTGAGATCCTTCCCTCCATCCCCATCATTGATACTGGGAGTTAAAAGGAGCATGGATTGCATTAAGAAGCCTCTTGTTATGGAGGACAACAACGAGAACATATATATCGATGGGAATAGCATGTCTGTTCATGTGTCGGCATCTAGGAGGGGAGTGTGAAGTAATGTTGAATTTGCTTTCATGTGGATAGTTTAATGAAGTGCTCTTCATTTGTCCGCTGATATATATTATATCACTTTGTAATTGCGTGTTGTCTGTACTTTATTTTCTTGTTTGATCTGCCCAATTCCGTGTGGTAAAGATTGTTGATTGTTGTTTCTACAGAACTTGATTATTTCTATGAGATGGTGATCTACTTAAATTTTTTCTTACTGTCTCAGTTTTTTTATAAAATGCATTGGCTTCTGAAGGTAGCATAGCATGTAACAGAAGGATGTTTTGGTAATTAAACCTTATTTGAGCTATAAAAGTAACTGCTCAAACTTGCAAGTGTGACCACAACCTAAATAACTACTAGTTGAGCTTTACATGAGTAGTTTGACTCACACCAAGCTTACTTTCAAACTTAGCATAGGGTGGCATCACATCCAACCTCCAAAATTGTTCAAATCAATGGCATCTCAAACAAATTCTTGCCTTGATGACCAGAACTCGCCTAATCGTGGACACCTTCCTCGCGAGTCGGGTTATCTTGTTCCTCACCGCTCCCTCCTTCAATGCAACGAATATGAGCTATGCCCGTCGGGTGTTCGATATGATTTCCTACCCAAACGTGTTCACATGGAATTCAATGATTAGGGGTTATACACAGAATCATTTGCCCAAGGAGGCTCTTCACCTCTATAAGCAAATGCTTCAAAACGTCTGCTCCCCTGATGGCCACACTTACCCAGTTGTGCTTAAAGCTTGTGCACTTGGTCACATGATTGGGACTAGTGAATAAATTCATGGGTCAGTTGCGAAACTTGGGTTTGTATCCGACATGTATGTAGTGTCTGCAATTGTCAATCTCTATGCCACATTTGGACAGATAGATATTGCAAGAGGGGTGTTCGATGGTATGCCTGAAAAGGATGTGGTTGTGTGGACTTCGATGATTTCTGGGTATGTTCAGTCCAATCGTTGTGAAGAAGCATTTTGTTTGTTCAAGGAAATGACAAATGCAGGCATAGAGCCGAATAAGGTCACTCTGGTAAGCCTTGCTACGGCGTGTGGGCAATCAAGAGGACTAAACAGAGCAAATTGGCTTCACTCTTGTGTAGTAAAACATCACTTGGAACATGATGTGGTGATTTGTAATTCCCTAATAAGCATGTATTCTAAATGCAGAAGCATTTCGAGATCTATGGAGATTTTTGAAAACATGCAGGTTAAAAATCAAGTTTCATGGAATGCAATAGTTGGAGGGTTGGTTAATAACAGAGAGTTCAAGAAAGCTTTGTTTATGTTCCAAGATATGATGCGCTTGGACATGATGCCTAACGAGGTTACCTTCATGAGCCTTCTAATGGCATGCGCACAGTTAGGAGATATTCAGCAAGGGGAACATATTCACGCCTTGATCAATGAGCAAAGCTCTAATGCTTCCGACATTTTCGTAGAGAATGCACTCGTTAACATGTATGCTAGTTGTGGAGACATAGAGAGAGCTCTGGGCATCTTTAAGCAAATGTCAGAACGAGACGTAATCTCTTGGACAACCATGATATCCGGATATGTGCAGGTGAATCGTTTCATAGATGCCTTTACTCTTTTTAAACATATGCGCCTTTCAGGTGTTGAACCAAATGAGATCACTTTAGTAGGCTTGTTATCCGCTTGTGCGCAAATTGGTGCACTAAAGCAGGGAAGACAAACCCAATGCTATATAACAGAGAACAACATTAAAAAAGATGCCCATCTATATAACGCACTTATCAATATGTACGCCAAGTGTGGTTCCATAGAGACTGGATTACATGTATTCAGACGCATGATTCACAAGGACGTGTACTCATGGAATGTGATGATCGGAGGCCTTACGGTGCACGGAAGAGGACGAGAAGCCACTGAACTTTTTGACGAAATGCAGAGAGTTGGAAATGTGAAACCCGACCGTGTAACATTTCTATCTGTTCTATGTGCTTGTGCCCATTCGGGAATGCTTCAGGAGGGGTACCATTTCTTCAACTTGATGTCTCATTCTTTCGAAATAACTCCGGAACTCGAGCATTATGGTTGCATTATTGATCTTTTGACAAGAGTAGGACACTTACGTGAGGCCCATGAGTTCATGTTGAGAATGCCTGTGGAGCCTAGTCTGTAATAATCATGCATACTTATCGCTTGAATTACAACATATAATTCATGATTGCGAAAGCGTTAAGGTGTGAAAATTTACCTCCAGCCATTGCAGGTACTGCGAGGAAGATGAAGATAAACAAACCTCGTCGTGACGCCGAAACCGTGTTTTAGTCTTTTCTGAAATTTGGTGCTGGACCCTCACTCTCCCTTAGATGGTGTTTGTATTTTGAGAGTTGGATGCAGTGACCTTGTACTTGAATACACTCACAATTTATGTTTGCATATATAGGGAGTTTTGCCATCAAAAACCCCTTACGTGAGTTAATTGTGGTGGTTATGGTGGTTCCAAAGAAGGTGGGTTAGTGGTTGGATTAGTGGTAATCAGTTTCCTTGATCATGGGAAACTAATTATGAAGATAAATGGACCACTTAACTGAATTTTCAAAAATAATCCAACATTCTCCCACTTGGTCCATTAGAATGGAAAACTCAATATATGAATCATAGCGACGAATTCCCTAATAGCGAGAACTAATCTTCCATGTATCACAATATATTTAGTTTTCCACCACTCATACAACTAAATGAGTAAACCTTATGTTCACTCTAGGTCAAACGACATTTCTTATTGAATTAACCAAATATCCAAATGTACGTACATAAATGCAAGAAATATCAAAATCTGAATGAAAAAAGGTTTCAATGCAACAAACGAAAATTTCACATGACGGAAACTAGTCCCATCCTTTGTACATGACCCTTGAAACCATTAACTGGCATGCCTTTGGTCAAGGGATCAGCAATCATCAATTCAGTGCTAATGTGTTCTATGATCACTTTCTTTTCTTGAACACGTTCTTTTACGGCTCGAAACTTTATGTCAATGTGTTTGCTTTTACTTCCACTCTTATTATTCTTAGCCATAAAAACTGCAGCTGAATTGTCACAATACATCCTTATTGGGCGAATGATAGAGTCAACAACTCTTAACCCGGATATGAAACCTTTTAGCCAAACACCATGTGATGTAGCCTCGTAACAAGATATAAACTCAGCCTCCATAGTAGAAGTAGAAATTAAGGTTTGCTTTGCACTCCTCCAAGAAACGGCACCATCGGCTAGCATGAACACATATCCTGAGGTGGATTTTCGTGAGTCAATGCAACCATCGTAATCGGAGTCTGAATAGCCCACAACTTCCAGATCTTCTGTTCGTTTATATATAAGCATGTAATCTTTGGTACCCTGAAGGTATCTCAACACTTTCTTTGCAGCCTTCCAGTGATCAAGACCTGGGTTACTTTGATATCTTCCCAATACTCCAACAGCATATGCAATGTCAGGTCTAGTGCAAACCTGAGCATACATAATGCTTCCAACAACTGAAGCATATGGAATATTTTTCATTTGTTCCTTTTCAATGTCATTCCTGGGACATTGGTCCAAACTGAACCGATCACCCTTTACAATAGGTGCTACACTTGGTGAACAATTTTTTCATATTAAATCTTTCAAGCACTTTGTTGATGTAGGCCTCTTGAGACAAACCCAAAATACCTCGAGATCTATCTCTATGGATCTTAATGCCAATGACATAAGATGCCTCACCCATATCTTTCATATCAAACTTGCTTGAAAGAAATTGTTTCACCTCATATAGAAACCCTTTATCATTAGTTGCCAGCAAAATATCATCCACATATAATACAAGAAAACAGATTTTACTCCCACTAACCTTATGGTATATACATTGATCCATGATATTTTCTTCAAAACCAAATGAAGTTATCACTTTATGGAACTTCATATACCATTGGCGAGAAGCCTGTTTTAGTCCATATATGGATTTATTAAGCTTACAAACCAGATGCTCACCCTTTTCGGAGAGGAATCCTTCAGGTTGTCTCATATAAACCTCTTCCTCTAAGTCACCATTCAGAAATGCTGTTTTCACATCCATTTGTTGTAACTCAAAGTCAAAATGAGCTACTAATGCCATGATCACTCGAAGAGAATCCTTCTTTGATACGGGAGAAAAAGTCTCTCTGTAATCAATTCCTTCTCTTTGAGTGAACCCTCGAGCAACAAGTCTAGCCTTATGTCTCTCGATGTTGCCTGATGAGTCTTTCTTTGTCTTAAAGACCCACCGACATCCAATGGCTTTTACACCATCGGGCAACTCAACAAGATCCCAAACTTTATTAGACGCCATAGAATTCATTTCATCTTTCATGGCACTCATCCATAAGTCGGAATCCATTGAGTTTGTGGCCTGTGAAAACGTAATTGGATCATTGTCAGCTTCAACATTATAATCCGGTTCTTGCAAATACACCTCAAAATCATCAGAAATAGCTGATCTTCTCGCTCTAGTGGATCTTCTTAAAGGAACTTGATTAATGTGTCGATCACCTACATGTTCCTCGTTTGCATTGTAATCCATTAAATTATTATCAACATTTTGTGGAATTTCATTGGCTACTGGTTGCATTACGCCCGGTTGAACTTGAGGGACGTGAACAATAACCATCCTATCATTTGAGTTAATAGGGGAAACTTCAATGTGATCCTTTTCAGGAACGTTGTCCCGAAATTGATCACTCCCACTAATTAAGTCATTCTCAAGAAATTTTGCATTTCTTGATTCCACAATTCTGGTGCTATGAGACGGACAATAGAATCTATACCCCTTAGATTTTTCGGCATATCCAATGAAATGCCCACTCAGAGTCCTTGGGTCAAGTTTCTTTTCTTGTGGGTTGTAAATTCTCACTTCGGACGGACATCCCCAAATGCGCATATGGCGCAAACTCGGTTTCCATCCTTTGAACAACTCAAAAGGCGTCTTAGAGACAGCCTTGGAAGGGACCCGGTTTAATATATACGCTGCCGTCTTAAGAGCTTCAATCCACAAAAATGGTGGAAGTGTAGCATTGCTCTGCATACTTCTCACCATTTCCATTAAGGTCCTATTTCTTCTTTCCGCTACACCATTCTGATCTGGAGAACCAGGCATAGTGTATTGGGCAACAATCCCATGCTCTTGAAGAAATTTTGCAAACGGACCACATGCTTGTCCATTCTCGGTGTATTTACCATAGTATTCTCCACCCCTATCTGATCTCACGGTCTTAATGTGCTTATCACATTGTGTCTCTACTTCGGCCTTAAACAATTTAAAGGCATTCAAGGCTTCATCTTTGGAATGAAGTAAGTAAAGATACATATAACGTGAATAATCATCAATAAAGGTGATGAAGTATTTAGGATCTTTAGCATTCATGTCCGGACAACAAATATCCGTATGTATGATCTCTAATAGGTTAGAGCTCCTCTTAGCACCCTTTTTAGATTTGTTAGTTTGCTTTCCTTTGATGCAACTAACACATGTCTCAAAATCAGCAAAGTTTAGAGTACCAAGTACCCCATCCTTTACTAACCTTTTGACTCTCTCAACGGAGATATGTCCCAATCTTCGGTGCCATAGCATAGAGGATTTTTCATTTATAATACATCGTTTTAAACCGACGTTGACATGCAAGCTACTGTGAGTGATATCATTTTGCAATTTAAGACAATATAAACCATTAGACAAAATACCATAACCAATAACTTCAGAATTTCTTGATAAACTGAAACTAGAATCTGAAAAGTTAAAGGAAAATCCCAAAGGTACAAGTCTTGAAACTGAAATCAAATTTCTAGAGAAATTTGGAACATAAAATGTTCTCTCTAAATGCAAAATAAAACCACTACTTAAAGTTAAGCTGCATGTCCCAATTGCTTCCACATGTGAACTCATCTTGTTGCCAGAATAGATGTTATGTTCACTGCCCATTGGTTTCCTTAGGTTTGTCATACCCTTTCTTTTTAAGCCAATCCTTAAACTTGGTGCAGTCTTTCTTCATATGTCCCTTCTTTTTACAAAAGAAACAAGAAGACTCCTTCTTAATGGATTGTTTTGCTGGAATCTTTCCCTTTCCCTTTCCCTTGTCCTTAGTGTGATCCCTTTTCTTCTTTTCAAAAGTTGTGAGGTTCACCTTTTCACCCTCTTCCATCGTCAACCGTCCCTCCTCTTGAACACACATGGTCATAAGTTCATTAATTGACCATTTATCCTTATGTGTGTTGTAAGAGACCTTAAAGGGGCCGTATTGATTAGGAAGAGTGCACAAAATATAATGCACTAGGAAAGAGTCGGACATGGTAACTTCCAGATCCTTAAGTTGAGCTGCTATATCCCTCATGCGCATGATGTAATCACGCACTCCCTTGGTCTCAGTGAGCCTCATGGATGAAAACTGCATGATTAAGGTGCTAGCAAGAGCTTTATCAGAAGTTGCAAACTGCTCATCGATGGCCTTAATGAGTTCTTTAACATTAGTATGCTTATCAACAGAACCACGAATACTAGCACAGATTTTAGTCTTTATGAACATAACTGATAGACGGTTGGATCTCTCCCACTTTTCATAAAGACTAATTGCATCTGGAGTACTAGTCTCCGTTACAGCAGGTGGTTCGTCTTTCCTAATAGCATAGTCAATATCCATCCATCCCAATTGCAGTAGCACTCTTTCTTTCCACACCTTATAGTTATCACCCCTTAGTTCAGGAATGTCACATTTGACATCAGAAATATTTCCAGGTAAAACTACTGCAAAGTAGAAATAAAAATAAAAATGCTTAATATAGACTTTAAACAAAAATTATGCTTTACCAATGTAAATCATGCATAAGGTACATGTATCTAGTGACATAAAACTTGCCTGTGGGCTAAAGTTTTACTCAATTAGATGAATGTAATAATCATATGGTGAAGCTATTAAATTGTATCAATTTCTTAATTTCCTGTGGGACATTTAAGAAACAAAGTTCAATACCTCACTCTAATTAATCAATCTAATATAATAAAATTCCTGTGGGTAAATTTTATCATATTATAGAGAATTAATTACAAGCAAAAAGTCAATTACCATATGTGATCTCCGAATAAAATTTTAATAAGTAGAGGTGCTGTGGCTACTCCCTAATTAATAAAATCTTAAGACACTTGACATTTTAATAAACAATAATCCAAAAGGATTAATAATGTAATCTGAATTACTCATTAGCTCAGAACAAAGAAAAAAATAATAATAATAATAATTAAAGGTTACTGCATCAATATGAACCTCCTGATGATATGCATAAACATTATAAAAATCATAAAAATAATCTTTAATATCCTGATTTCCAGAAAATTGAATAATGTTACTTGGTCCTACCACCTTATCATCACAGTGTTAGTTTCGATTAACTACTGTCAAGTTCCGAACTCATGGTTCTAATGCGGGTAATATTATCAAACTATTAATTAATTCGTATTGATGGTCAATCAAAGGAACCAAATAAATGATAATCAAAGATGTATATACTACAGTCACATCTCTGCTTCAACGGTTTCGTGAAGAAGACATATAAAGAAAGCAAGCGACATTCTATAATTAAGCAGTATATAATTCATATATGAAACAATTGCTCAAACACAATGATTGCCGCATCATTTCCAGCAATAAGCAAAAAAAAAAAAAAAAAAAATTTTTTTTTTGAAGATTCTAATTAGGCAAGGCGAGGAAAGCATGGCTCTGATACCAAATGTAATAATCATGCATACTTATCGCTTGAATTACAACATATAATTCATGATTGCGAAAGCGTTAAGGTGTGAAAATTTACCTCCAGCCATTGCAGGTACTGCGAGGAAGATGAAGATAAACAAACCTCGTCGTGACGCCGAAACCGTGTTTTAGTCTTTTCTGAAATTTGGTGCTGGACCCTCACTCTCCCTTAGATGGTGTTTGTATTTTGAGAGTTGGATGCAGTGACCTTGTACTTGAATACACTCACAATTTATGTTTGCATATATAGGGAGTTTTGCCATCAAAAACCCCTTACGTGAGTTAATTGTGGTGGTTATGGTGGTTCCAAAGAAGGTGGGTTAGTGGTTGGATTAGTGGTAATCAGTTTCCTTGATCATGGGAAACTAATTATGAAGATAAATGGACCACTTAACTGAATTTTCAAAAATAATCCAACATAGTCATGTGATGTGGGGGTCACTTCTGGCTGCTTGTTGCACGCATGGTGAAACTGAACTTGCAGAGAGAGCTGCAGAACGGATAAAGATGTTAATGCCGGACGAAGAAGGAGCTCACGTGCTGTTATCAAACGTTTATGCTGAAGTAGGGAGATGGGATGATGTGGGGAGGATTAGGACTATCATGGATGCAATGGAAATAAGGAAGTCTCATGGATTTAGTTCTGTTCTTTGCTGAATAATTGATGTTGTGAGATTTTGAAGTCTGAACAAAACAAAACAAAAACGATTTGGAGTCGAACATGGATAATTACGAGTTTTTCAGTTGTTGTGGCTTTTATTTAATTTCCTAAACAAATATGAAGAAGTGTCGTGGACAAAACAAATACTTTCATAGAATAACGATAACGTTTTTCCAACCAGAATATTTAATTGTTTCTATCCTGATTAGAACTGATGATGCCCACAAGTTATGTGGGCTTAGTCCAAAAGTGACATCATTTAATTACATATTGTAAGCTGTGCAAAATAATTAATATTGGTGCCAGCAAAGAAGGGACATTCTAAGGGTTATTTGATCTAAGAAACGTTAGTCCCACATCGCCTGCTTCGAAACAAACCTGGACAATCCCTAGTATAAAAGCTTTGGCATGGTTACAATGCAATTCATACCTTTCTCGGCCTTTTGGCTAAGATCAAGTGTAGTATCTGTTCTTATCAGTTTAATATCTGATACGTGGGCCATCGGCTCACATGATATTAAATTAATTTTTTGTGGGAGAAGGCCCACCACAGTAGCTTGCTACTGGGGCTTTCAAGCGTTGCCCTTGCGTTGCACTACTGCCTGGGCCGGCGCATCCCTACCAATGTTAATCAAATTTTTTCTAAAATTAGTTTTCATATCTAAAAATTAAATTAACACTATTTTGTATGATCGATGCCAAAGAATCTGATCTACACTCGGAAACTCTTTACCTCCCAGAAATGTAGATGATTTTGATAAGGAAAAAGTCGATCATTGCAGTGCTTTATTTACCTATCTTTATTTACGAAAATGGGAAGAAAATGGTATTTTTGTAAAATCACCAAACTTGAATCTCTTCTATTCAACCATTTTCTATGGAATCGATTCCAAACAAAATCAAGTGTTGGGTCAAAATCGATTCTCCGAATCATTAGCCCAACGGACCCTTCATTCATATTGTATGATAAATTTATAATTTTCCATCAATATGATGATGAGCTTTGATGAAAGAATATTGCTATATGCTTGTCTTTTTTAAATTCTCTTTGAAAGCTACAAAGCTGTACTTGTCTTTTATCTTTGGGCAGAAAAAACTTAACAAGCAACAATCATTGGTCACTACTGGTAATTGCTTGGTGAGAGGACATCTCTCCAGCAGTGAAGTCGTGTCGGATACCATTCAACACAATCCAACTCCGACCAACCTCTTTCACCACATTCTCTTGCATCATTTTCGTTCTCACTTCCTTCATCCTGCTCCATTCCCTTACATTGGCGTAGATATTGGACATTGCGACACGAGCCCCATCGTGCATCGGGTTCAATTCTAGGATCTTTTTAGTTGCAACTTCACCCAATTTCATATCCCCATGGATCCTACAAGCACCAAGTAGAGCACCCCACACAGCAACATCAGCCTCAGGGCCTAACCTTTCTATGAATTGCATTGCTTCCTTTAGCATCCCCGCACGAGCAAGGAGATCCACAACACAACCATGATGACGCTCATCTGTCTCGACGTTGTTCTCCTGCATATGCCTATAGATGTCCAATCCGTCTTCCACCAATCCAGCATGAGCGCAAGCCGATAGAACACTGAGATATGTCACTGAATTTGGCATCATAGACTGGTTGTATGAACTTTGCATTTCGCGAAACATAGTTAGAGCTTCCGTGCCTCTGCCATGCATGGCTAGGCCGGAGATAAGGGCTGTCCACACGTGTACATTCTTCTCTGGAAGTGCATCAAAAACCTGGATGGCCTTCTCCAGGCACCCGGATTTCACATACATATCAAGTAAACCGGTGCCTAATGTAGCATCAATGTGGAATAATTTTCTTTTCAAGTATAAGTGAATAGACTCTCCCTCCTCCAATAAGCCGAGATGAGAACACGCTATGAGAGTGCTCGAGATTGTGATCTCGTCTGGTTCAATATCAGAATCTAAGGAGAACTCATGGTAGAGTTCCATTGCCTTCTCTGGATAGCCTTCTTTGACGTATCCGGAAATCATTGTGCTCCACGAGTAGTTATCTCTTCTAGGCATCTGATCGAAAAGAGCATGGGCCATTAACATGGAATTGGATCTTGTGTAGCTGGAAATCATGGAGTTCCAAGCCACAATGTCCCTTACAGGCATCCCATCAAATACTGCTCTAGCAAGCTCAACCGCTCCAGTTCTCGAATACATATCGATCAAAGCACTGCAAACCGAAAGGTTGCTCTGAAACCCCGCTTCCACAACAAGATCGTGAATCAAGACACCAAAATCCAAGTTATCACACGCCGAGATCAAACTCAGAAAAATCCCCACATCAGCTTTCACATTACTTGCTTTCATCTCAACTATCAATTCTAAACACCTCTCCAACTGACCGTCCTCCAAATAAGCCGAAACCAAAGTAGTCCATGAAATCGAATCCACCTCCGGCATCCCCTCAAACACCTTCAAACAATCATCCGGTCTCCCGCACTTTGCGTACATGTTCATCAAACAATTCCCCAGAATCAAACCCATCTCCAAATTCCCACCTTCAATATATGAATGAATCTCCCGCCCGAATTCCAAATCCTTGAGTTTCGCACAAACCGACAAAACGACCCCCATAGTCACCTCATCAACGCCCGTCTCCCTCCAATTCCTTAATTCGAAAACCCTCAACGCCTCTGCCAACCGCCCGGCATTCGCAAGCCCACCAATCATAGTACCCCAGGAAGCATCATCCCTGAGAGGCATTCTCTCAAACACCTTCTCCGAAAGCCCAACGAATCCGACGGCCGCATAAAATCTAATCAACGAATTCGCCACGAAACAATCCGACACCAACCCATTCTTCACAACCTGCCCATGAACCTGCCTCCCCTTCCCAACACCCCCAAACCGCGCGCAAGCCTTGAACACAAACGGAAAAGTGTACTCATCCGGAAAGCACCGTCCATCCTCCAGCATCCGAAGGTACATCAAGAGCGCCTCCTCGGGGCGGTCGGAGGATGCGAAGGCGCGGACCATGGCGTTCCAGGCGAAGGTGTTGGGGGACGAGAGGCGGCGGAAGAGGAGGGAGGCGTAGGCGAGGTCGCCGTTGGGGGAGAGGGCGGCGAAGGCGAGGAGGCGGGTGGCGGCGAAGGTGGAGTTAGAGAGGCCGGTGGTGATGAGTTGGGCGTGGAGTTGGGTGAGGTGCGGCATTGAGGTGCAGGTCTCGAGGCGGGCCAAGAGAGGGTGGTGGAGGTTCGGGAGGGTGAAGTTCGGGGTTTTGTGGGTGTGGGTTTGGGTTGGTGGGAGGTGAGGGGTGGAAGCCATGGAGAGTGGAATTGGATGGTGTGGGATTTTGGTGGTGGTGGGTTTTTCTTATGATTGTTTATTTATTTTGGTTTTATCCTCTTCATTAGTCAACCGATTTTAATTATCAAGCATTTCAAATATGCGAATGTGATTGTCGAGATTTGATCTCTAGTGTTGAAGCATTCCAAATATTCGAATATGAATTCGTCGACCTTGGTGAGGCAACTCAAGAGACTACTCAAGATGTTGTGGTGACTACGGAGGAGCTGTTTGAAGATTGACTTGGACTCAACGTGCATTTGGGCTCAAACATCAGAGAGCCCGGTCAATCTGCTTCGGCTTCATTCCGCCACACGTTTGGTAGGGAGCTCTCCTGACTCTATTGAATCGGAATACGATCTAGCTAGTTATGTTTTTAATTTACTGATTTGGACTTGTTTATATTGAGCAATATATGGGCTCAAAAACTCTTCTGGGTTGCATGACGTTTTGTGATTTCGTCGTGGTTCGTAGCAAATCTTTTTATAAATGAATTTCACACTACTTACTATAAAAAAACCATCTCAAGGAAAATGGCATCCCAATTGAGTTAACTCAAGAGTTATAAGCTTGAGACAAGTGTTTGAATTGATTTCACTTTTTATTAGGTGTGATTGGTTTGGATGAAAATCACATGGAAACAAAGAATTAGATTTTTTTTAGATGACTTCAAATAAGTGATCAGCATGAGTTCATGTAATTCTAATAGTTGTGTTGGATTATATTAATTTGGTACATTTGTTTGTGGGATGCCTTTCATCCTAAATTCATAATCCAAGTCAACATTTCTCCACAATCTAAATTAACAACATCTCTGCATAATCTAGATTAACACAAAGATTTCAAATAATTCACATCATCAATTGGTTAGCAAACACCAAGACAGATACATATACAATGATGTCATGGTAACAGAATAAGTGAGCATGTAGAATGGCAACAAAGCATTGCCTCCATCCCGGAATCGGAAGATAGATAATCTATCGACTGAAACCTTCCTCGTCAAGCCGATCTGAAAGAAGAAGAATGTCATTTTTTTCTTGTAACTGTGAATAACCATAGTTAATTAAGTGTCTTGTTGTGCTGAACAATGGGCACACCTTTTCCCCATGTAAAACGAATATTTGATAAGTTTTTTTAATTATCAAATACCATGTCGTTTTAAATCAAGCATGTAAAATCAATAAGGGGAACATGTATAGAATCATTTCGTTTTTCCAATCGTATGCATGTAGACTAACTTTAATTATTTCAAATATATATATAGGGTCAAACTCTAGTGAGACCATGACTTATCAAATTTAGTTTAAATCCCATATAATCTCCCTATTGGATCTTATTTACAGTTAATCTCACCATTCATCAACATAATCGTTTTTTTCTTAATCTAAATTTGAAATGAGTGATGGATATTGTGAGGACTTAATTTAGAAAAGTTGAGCCCTAAGCTCACTAGAGAATTCATGTATATATATATATATATAGGGTCAAGCTCTAGTGAGTCCAGGGCTCATCAAATTTAGTTTAAGCCCCATACAATCTCACCATTGGATCTTATTTACAGTTAATCTCACCGTTCATTAGCATAACCGTTTTTTTCTTAATCTACCTTACATTTTGAAATGAGTGGTGGATATTGTGGGAGCTTAATTTAATTTGATTAAGTCCTGGGCTCACTTGAGAATTCATGTATATATATATATATATATATATATATATATATATATATATATATATATGTAAAAGAATTATTACAACCTCTACTAATCTATGCTAAATGAACATATAATCTTAATGATAAAAACTTACTGTATGAACTCTATGTTGATGGATGGAGCATTAGGAGAAGCGATCTGTCTGTACGCCTCGGCGGACAATGTCATGGTCGTACCACTTTGTGACGGTCGATAATCTTCACCCTAACGGTTTTGTCATGAATGCAAGCGTTAGGCATCTCACCAAGTAAGTTCTTCATTATCCCATATGCCCTCGCCTGCCGCTGCGAATGAGGTCCCTGTTGGGAACTGATTTGGATTGCGCGTTCTCATAGCACGCCGTCGCTGTAAAAAGACCACCGTTAAATATAAATTTATGATGTCATTCACGTACAATGTATTGAAATTTAGATTTCATTCTAATGACTGATTGAACTTAAGGTAAAAACATGTCATGCATATTTCTGCATTTTTCACCCAAATCCTAATTTAATTCGTACATGTTTTAAAACCTAAACATTTCGCTAAAGCTTTGAAATTAAAGTCTAAATACATTGTTGAGAAGAATTTACCTTTTGCATGCATATGGTTTAAATACGTAAGATAGAGTTAGTTTGAAGCATATGATGGAGAAATATATAAGAAACGATTGCATTGTTAAACTACGTAAGTAATGAGGATTGTAGAACGAGGTGGAGCCAACATCGGAGTAGGAAAGATCGACGAGGACGAAAGAGAAGCAGATGAAGAGAAGAGCTTGGGATCTCGACATGGTTGTCTCTTCAAAATAATTTGATCGATAGGAAATGCAAATCGAAGGAAGACTACGGTGGTGTTAAAAGCTATAGCTTGTTTGTCGGTTTGTTGTTACAGAATTTGTGTGGTGTTTGTACGTTTTGGAAGTTACCAAGTGAAATATTTAAGATTCGGTTGATTGAGTTGGACACAATAATTATTTGGCGTGAATGGTGTGTTATAACTCGTATTTAGAATGCGTGACCGCAAGATCCGATTGAGACTCGGCTCCGTTGTTTGCGGCCCAAACGAGGCCATTGGGTGTGCGTCGAAGTCTGTTCAATCCTTATCGATATCCATCTTCATGATAAGGTTTTCGTTGCTAGATTCAGCTGCACAAATACGAAATCAGAATTTGATGATTCTTTTCACGTAAATTCCACGCACGAAATCGGACCCCTACCTACTTTTACGGTGTAGCGTTTTCCACAATAATTATTTTGCCAAAACTAGCAAGCACGTGTGGGTATTCTAAGATTCTCATAAATATATACATAAGTATTATGGTAAACTTATTTCAAAAAAAAAAACAAAAAAACATAAGTATGGTAATTACATTTTCCACGTTTTTGGCATTTTGAGTTCTTTTGTCAGCATGAAACAAGCTATGAACTTCTAACCTCTACCTCAAGTATGGTAATCTTCACATGTTACCACTTTCCAAATGAATGAGAAAGTTCATACGTCCCGCTTTACCTAACCTCGTTCGTCCCCAGGGGAAAGGCAAGCATGTCATTGACCTGGGTACCAGGCTCGGCTGGGCCCAATGGCCTAAACGGGCCGGGCCCCGTTAGGAAGGGGTTAGACCCGGTATTTATATATATATTGATTTTTTTCTTCGTTCGAGTGGACCTCACAATAAACCAGTGTTATGAAAACCGGACCGGACCGGCCGGTCCGACCGGTTCAACCGTGAACCGGAGGCCTGTTCGCTCCGGTTCACCCTCCAAAACCGCATTTGTTGTTGAACCGGCCTGAACCGGCGGTTCATCCGGTCAAACCGGTTCAACCGTCCGGTTCAGGCCGGTTCAACTCCGGTTCAACCCAGATTTTATTTTTTTTTAAATTTAATTCACTTGTTCTGATGAATACCAAACAAAAGGTCGTTGGTTCAATGATTCTTATCCGGATACTTATATATATATAACCATGAGCTCATTCTTATGTATCTAACCTTCTTATCTGGATATTTATACATGTATATATTATATTTAATTATTTATGACGTCACCGGTTCAACCGATTCGACCCCGGTTGAACCTTTGAACCTTTGAGAATTCCGGTTCGATGTCCGGTTCGATTCTGAAAACCATGCAATAAACAATATAAAATTTTACGAAAAACAAAATCTATTTTAGGTTTACAAACATTTTTTGGGGGGCTTTCCCAAAATTGCTCGTACAAAAATTTCACTTATGCTACCAAAAAAACCTTGTATTTATAACATGGATATTATTTTTTATTTTCCGATGCCATTCTCCCATGATCACTTATTTTTTATATTAGCTAAAATTTTCATAACTTCAATTTATTTACCTCAGTTTCGCTAAAATTATCAAATGCTTTAAAAAATTAGTATACGTGCACTTGTCAAAAGGTAGATACTACTCAACATTAGTATTGTTCATGAGGTAGTTGTGATGACGTGAAACTTAACTTCACATGGAGTAGTGTTGTTTAGTTTGTTAATGACTTAATTATATTTGAACTTAAAACAATTGAAAATAGTTATAGGACGTTTATGACTTCGATTTTTTTAACTAAATAATTAAATACCCAACCCTAAATCCCCAAACTTCTTTTCTCTCCGGATCTAATCAAACCAGAACCTTAAGAAATCATATTATGGGATTTGTTGCCCCCACCAAATTCCTTCATTCCAATTGTCGTGAGCGATATATTAGTGGTGAAGATGCACATCCGGATCAGCATGGTTAGAATTTGACAATGGTATGTGTCTCGTTCTCTCTTCATAATCTTTGTTGTGGTTTGAATTTACGGCATTTGCAATTTCTTTTCTTCTTTACTTCTATTTTGGGTGTGAGACATATTTCAATGAGTATCGACATCAAACGACGTCAGATTCAAGTGCGTCAAGACAATTTGTGTATTTTACAATTACACCAAAATAAAATCGAAAACTCAAATGCACTTTTCTAATATTGATACTTTGCAAATGCAACTCATCGGCAAACAACCCAAACATAAAAATATGGCATCGTACTAGGGTTCCAAATTCCAATCTACGATCAATGGGCGTTTTCAGAAAATTATGCGGTCACTGGAGTTATGTCTCCTTGACTCCACCACAGTTCTTTCTATGTGCCAAACACAGCACAAAATGGTGATATATCATTTAGCACAAAAAATTAGTCAGCTTAATAAGAGCTCAACGATCAACACATCACATGAAACTTAACAAAATCAACAGTCTTTGGTATTTCATGGAATTTGGTGCCTAACTTTCCGGCTCCAACTTTCGAGTCCACTTGGGTATAAACTCCCACCCACTACTAAACCTAAATCCATCCCACTTCATACATGTGTTCACTTGCTCTCTCACCATGACACCAACCTCTAATATTCCCATTTTCATGTTTCTCGTTTCCATCGTCCTCGTCGCCGATGCCATAACCGATGGTACCTACGACTCTCATAACCTATCTTTTCTCTTCTTTGGTGTTGGAGTTGATTTTATACCTTTTTTTAGTTTCTTTGGTGTTACATCTATAGAGATTTTCTCCGATATTTGTAGAATTCAATACTTGTTGATAAAGATAATGACAATGTTTGGATTACTTTCACGAATTTAATATTTGCTTTTTTTTTGTTAGTGTGAGATCGATCCTTTCTTTTGAGTTGGAAGAAGAAAAAATCCCATAAATTTTCCACACTGTCAAATTTAATATATAATTTCACGAATATTTTTTCTAATAACCACAACTCCTCAAAAACTATCACAGGCTTACTACCGAACGGGAATTTCGAGTCCGGTCCAAAATCATGGGAGCTAAACGGCACTCAAGTAATCGACCGGTACGGCATCCCAGAGTGGGAGATCTCCGGTTTCGTGGAGTACATAAAGTCCGGCCAACGCCAAGGCGACATGATCATAGTCGTCCCAGAGGGCGCCTTCGCCGTCCGGCTCGGCAACGAGGCGTCCATAAGGCAAAGAATGACCGTGACGGTGGGCTCGTTCTACTCGATCACGTTCAGCGCAGCTCGCACCTGCGCCCAGAAGGAACGGCTCAACGTCTCGGTGACGCCGGATTTTGGGGCGATACCGATCCAGACTATCTATAGTAGCAGCGGGTGGGACTCGTATGCGTGGGGGTTCCGGTCGGTGGTGGAGATGGTGGAGTTGGTTATCCATAATCCTGGTGTGGAGGAGGATCCTGCTTGTGGACCTCTCGTTGACTCCGTCAATATCAAGACATTGTATCCTCCCGCACGTATTGGAGGTATCCTCTCATTTATCTCAGACTTTATTGTTGTAATTTTGCAATATTTGATGGCATTCAATTAGTCAGCGTTACTATATATTGAGGTTGATTTGATTAAGATCGAAGAACTTTATTTTTGAACAGTCAAACCCAAAAACTGGGTTCCAAATATTCATAAGTAATATCGAATTAATCAACCAATACTTCGCCATTCTTAGGTATGCACTTTCAAATTTCATATCCATTTAATTGTACCTTTAAGTTGAACCGTGGTTGAACTTTGTTACGTAGTTAGTTACGTACGTTATAGAGTTTGTTAGATCATGAACTCGAGGCTATTGTAAATTAATGGTAGTTGTAATATATATCTCTTGTAACTAACTATGATTAATTTATCTATTAATATTATTCCACATCCATTGAGAGGATCAACCATTCTACTAACCATTCTATTAATGGTAGTTCCATATATTTTAACAATCTTTAATAGGTTTATAGATTTTTTGTATTACATGCAACTCCTCCTGAACACCCCCCCCCCCCCCCACCCCCCCACCCCCCCCCCCCCCCCCCCCCCCCCCAACATTAGTATCGTATAAGTTTAAGAAATACGAAATACGGATGCAATACGAATAATCAACGCATCCCATATATCGGTTGCTAATGCAATGTAGAACTAGAACCTATATTTAGATGATCGGATGAGCTAGCTAAACTTGTCCGAACAGAGAACTTGGTGCTGAATGGCGACTTCGAAGAAGGGCCCTACATAATCCCCAACACATCCTCGGGCGTCCTAATCCCTCCTAACACCTTGGACAAGCACACTCCACTCCCCGGTTGGCTCGTGGTCTCCCTCCGAGCCGTTCGCTATATCGATGCCACCCACTTCTCCATCCCACAAGGGAAGCGCGCCATCGAGCTCCTCGCGGGCCGCGAGAGCGCCATCGGCCAGGTGGTCCCCACCGTCCCAGGGAAACTTTACTTGCTCACATTCGCGGTAGGGGACGCAAGCAACACGTGTCCGGGGTCGATGGTCGTCGAGGCGTTCGCGGACGGGGAGAGCGTGAAGGTGCCGTATCGGTCCACAGGGAGTGGAGGGTATAAGAGGGCAATGCTGAAGTTTAGGGCCACAGAGTCGAGCACTCGGGTTATGTTCTATAGCTCGTTTTACCATAGTAGGTCGGATGCAACGCTTTGTGGACCGGTGGTCGACGACGTTAGGGTGGTCGCCGTCACCGGCCTCGACTAGTCAGAAACGTTCTCATGTATGAAAACACACATGCATGCGTATATAGATAGATGTTTACAGTGGAAGTAAAATGCATGAATAAGATGTTAACGTTGAAACTTGGTAGCAAAGTTAATGAGAGAAATTGGAGTGTGTGTACTCATACTTTTGCGAGGATCTTCTATAGTATATATCTTTCAAATATCCTTTTGCGTTGAGAATTTTCAATTGTGTGTTGTTAGCATGCAATTTGAACATTACTTTTACGTAGTAAGTTTAAGTTGATATACAATGGACCTCAGAATCTTCCATTTGCTGTGTTCGGCATGACATTGAGCAGAAAATTATTGTTAAGCTTGCTTCAAATTAATAACAGTTTGATTATAGAGGAAATTCTGCAATATTTGTTTAAGGGAATGAAACTGCATGGACAGCTGTTTAATACAATTAAAACGTCAAGTTAATGAAACATATAAGAACTGAAGTTTTACAATTTTTGATGTGCATAAAATATAAAAAAAACTCGCATAGGTTTAATATACGTTTTAAATTTTCAATTACGGAAAAACATTGGAAATTTATTTACCGGAGGGAGTCCCATTAAATAAAAGACCTAATAAAATCGATTTTTTTCGGCAGAATTCCCACGTTTAATCGAAAATTAAAAAGAAAACGTACTTGGTCAAAGGCTTGCATCTGCATATCGACCGTCAAATCCATCTTGAACGGTCACGATGAGTGGTAGATGTTAGGGTTGTAATCTACCGGTCTATAAGTACGACATGTTCCTTCATCTCCGATCCTTGCCGCTCTCTACAGATCGATCTCAGAATTGGTAAAATTAGGGTTTCGCTTCGTAACTTTCTGCCTTAGATTTTCCTTTCCTTTTCTAAATTTGCACTGATACGTGTTCCTTCCATGAGATCATTTATCTTTACATCGAAATTCCAAGTTTTCTAAAGGTTTCGTTTTTTTTTGGGTTTTCTGTTGGTGTTTTAATTCGCTTCTGCGATCGCTGTAATTCCGATTATAGATCGCGATTAACGATTGCTTTTTGTGGAGGAAATTGAGGGTTTTGATCTTAACTGGAACAGGTGATGTGAGAAAAATAACTGCAACAATATGATCAGTAACGTGATTCCTGTATTTAAGTCTCTGATGTTCCCAAAATAATCTTTTCTTTTCACCTTTTTTTCTTCTTCTTCCGGATTTCTACATTCAACTCTATTATTGAGGCATGTGATGGATTAGAGGGGCAGGTGATGATAATATTAACTGCAACAATATGACATACCATGATTCTTGTATTTAAGTCTCTGATGTCCCTCGTTTTTTATTATAAAAAAGCCCAATTTTTAATTTTTTGTGTGGATGTCTAGCTTTGTTTAATCTGATGTGTTGGATATGTGGGTGTTGTATTTGGTTCTTCTTTGTGATGAACAATCACTGTTAAATCATCAAATTCTGATCCTAACTTATTTTATTTTAATTTTTCTTTTCTGTTTGGATATCTAAGTTGTGCTGGGAGATGATGATGTTGTAATTGGTCCGTGTTTCTGATGAACAATGACTGCCAACCTACCAACGTCTGATCCTCTCTTTTTTCCACTCTTAAGTTTCAACGTAGACTCATCCTATAACGATGTTTCCCATTTTAAGTAGATGATCTAGAAATGGTAAATTAGCTCTAGAATTGCGGAAATAAAAGAACAAATGGTAGAGTGCCCTGTAATTGGAACGTGAGAAGTGAGAAAGACCGGCTTGGTTAAATAGTTTTTTTGGATTTTGAAATAAGGATTTGCATTCATTAACAATAACCAATTAAGCTACAAAAGAAGCCCCCCTCTAAACAATTCTAAATCAGAAATTCAGAATACACAAATTTGCAAATCAGATATAACACATTAATAATGATGGCGGAGAGGCTAAAGTGATATTCGCTAGGACTCGGCCGAAGGAGTGGAGTCGGTTGTGGTAGTACACCGTAATCTTATGTAGTCCCTACTTTCTTCCTCTGTGCCTGTCCTTGGCCTCCTCCGTAGACAACCTCACTCGGCTTCTTCTACTATTGCGGTTAGACGATTTATTTCCTGTATCTCGGTCTACAAGGGTTGTGAGTAAGAGTAATTCATCTGACCATCCACCAACTGTGTTGTGCACAACCCGGTCGACCCACGACTGGGTCATCTCGGCGACAGGGGTCATCGGCGGGGGATGACCCCGCTAAGGATGGCCTAATAATACATTATGACATGGTTAATAGTTTAAAATGGTTGATTACATTTTTCTCATCCGAGGCAATTGTTTAGTTATTATCCGTAGATTGGATTATAAAGTATTACGTCATTTACGTGTGCTTGTTAAGATTAACAACTAGGTCTTGTCGTATGAATCATAATGGTCATAATGAATCTCTCGACGTTCCGCAAATGAGATGCCACGTATTGTAAATCCTTATGAATATTGCTTGTCAAAATTACATTCGATGGAGAAAACACGTAGGCTATCATGTCTACTACTCTTCATCGTGAATGTAAGTGGGTACAATTTAAACATGGAATTCAATAGCAAGACTGAAATTGAATGACGTTAGTACCAAACATACCTTTGCAAAATAAGTGAATTTCAATTTATGTCTTATCGACCATGGACTGTTAAATTGTTACAACAACAAGAATTTCACACGGACATTGTTCTCACCAAATTGTTAATTGAACCGATATGAGTACGCAATGTTTATGTATATAATTGTACTGTTTCGTGCAACATGATACGTGTTTGAGAGGAATGACGTAGAGTGCGTGGAATTTTTGACAAATATGCGTATATTCCAAGAGCAAATAGACTCACAACACTTCGATTTCAAATCAAAATCAAAATAATAAAAAAAGCGAACTCATTGTCCTATTCTCCCCATCGCGTCGAAAGCAAGCTTACATACCAATCCGTTGGTTGTGAAGTTGGGAATAGAAGCGAAACCAAAGGAAAAGGAAAAAACGAGAAACTTCCACACACCCAATGAACCCCGTAATTTTTTTATATAATAAAAAAAAATTAAAATTTCGAAATTTAGGATTTTTTTTTCTTCCGAAAACTAGGTGGAACGCGGGTGGGAACCGCGATCCGTGGGGCACGGATCGCGGTTCCAACCCGCGATCCGTGCTTCCCGCAAAAAAAAAAAATTTTTAATTTTTTTTAAAACTTTTCTGTTTTATTTTCTTTATTTCTGTTTTTATTTTTTATTATATTTATTTTAAATCTTTTTTGAAATATTTTTTTTTCAAAATATGTTTTCTAATTTATATTATTTTTTAAAAAAATTAAAAATTGTTTTTAATTGTTTCAAAAATCGACCTCCAAATCACGTCGATAACCCGACGTATTGAATTGTTAGGGTATTTTATACAATAAAAAAATAAAATTTCTTTATCAGAATAATAAATTATGTACAACTAAATATTAAACAAATACTAAAATTAATTAAAACAAAAAATTGTAAACGTTGTCAAAAATTCGTAGGATGTACACACATTACAAACATGTTTGGAGGTCGATACAGAAAAAAATTTAAAACACAATTAATTTTTTTTTAAAATATTAAAAATTACAAAACATATTTTGAAATCAAATATGATAAAAAACATAGTTAAAACGATTTAAAAAAAATCAAAACATCAAAACACTACGACTAAAATCCGGGACTTTTTTATTTTCTTCTGTTTTTTGTTAAAATATATTTTGAAATCAAATATAATAAAAAACATAGTTAAAATGATTTGTAAAAAAACAAAACATAAAATCAAAAAACAATAAAAGAAAATAAAAAAGTCACGGATTTTAGTTGTAGTGTTTGATGTTTTGATTTTTTTTAAATCGTTTTAACTATGTTTTTTATTATATTTGTTTCAAAATATGTTTTATAATTTTTAATATTTTTAAAAAAAATTAATTGTGTTTTAAATTTTTTGGTGTATCCAATCATGTTTGTAATGTGTGTACACCCTACGAATTTTTGACAATGTTTCCAATTTTTTGTTTTAATTAATTTTAGTATTTGTTTAATATTTAGTTGTAAATAATTTATTATTCTGATAAAGAAATTTTGTTTTTTTATTGTATAAAATACCCTAACAATTCAATACGCCGTGTTATCGACGTGATTTGGAGGTCGATTTTTGAAAAAATTAAAAATAATTTTTAAAATTTTTAAAAAATAATATAAATTAGAAAACATATTTTGAAAAAAAATATTTCAAAAAAGATTAAAAATAAATATAATAAAAAATAAAAACAGAAATAAAGAAAATAAAACAGAAAAGTTTTAAAAAAAATTAAAAAAATAATAATAATTTTTTTTTTGGCGGGAAGCACGTATCGCGGGTCGGAACCGCGATCCGTGCCCCCACCCGCGATCCACCTAGTTTATATAATCCGTGGATCGCAAATTATATAATCCGTGGGGGCACGGATCGCAGTTCCCACCCGCGATCCACCTAGTTTTCGAATTTTTTTTTGTTCCTAAGTTTCGAAATTTTAATTTTTTTTTATTATATAAAAAAATTACGGCAATGAACGTCTAATTTTCTCGCGGTCGGCGTGTCCACAAGTGGGGACAGCGTACATCCCCCGCGCATTCAATCCCAGCCCTCCATTCTCATCACTGATTTAATCCAACGGCTGGGATAATCGCGTCGTTCCAAAGCCAACGCGATCTAACCCTCCACCCCATATAAAAGCACCTCCACATCCACCCCCCCCATTCGCCGTCACCATTCAAACAAAACCCTTCCGCGAACCCCCAAATCGCAAATGGTAACGATTCGATTTTGCCTTCTAGGGTTAGGGTTTGGGTTTGGTTCTGATATCTGATATTCTTTCAGGCGCTTCCTAATCAGCAGACCGTTGATTACCCCAGCTTTAAGCTCGTCATCGTCGGGGACGGTGGAACAGGTGATCTTTCTCTCGATTTTTTTTCCCGATTTCGATGTGATTTCGGATCTTGCAATCGTCGTTTGTTGTGATAAATATGCGATCTTTGGGAGATTTGAGGTGGTTTGGGGTGATCTTGTGCAGGGAAGACCACGTTTGTGAAGAGGCATCTGACGGGAGAGTTCGAGAAGAAATACGAACGTAGGTTTTTCGGTTTGTTACGGTTTTGTAGGGTTTTTTTGAGTTTGGAATGTGTTTTGTGATTGGGATTGTGGTTGTTATTGCTGCAGCCACCATTGGTGTTGAGGTTCATCCTCTTGATTTCTTCACCAACTGCGGGAAGATTAGGTTTTACTGCTGGGACACCGCCGGACAGGAGAAATTCGGTGGTCTCAGAGATGGATATTAGTGAGTTCTAATCTTTTTGCCTTTTCGGTGATTTATCCTGTTTTTTGTGGTTCATCATGCATGTATACATCTATCTTCTTTTCAGTTATAATTTGATGAAATCATTTGAATTCCATTCATGATTGTTAATGTGTCCATCAATTGCTACTGTCGACTTAGATGTGTCTCATTTGGTTAATAAGCTCCTAGAATGTGTATCTTGGCTTTATAACTTTTTCGGTATCCTCGGGCATTATCAAGTATTTTACATTGTTACCATTTCCAGTATATCATACAATTGATTATCATGTGTGGCTGGATTTTTTTTATATTGTTTAGGAAATACTTTGCATCAAGAAATGTATGCCCTCCGTTGCATCTGCATATTTGGAGAGGACCAATGTGATTATTTTCTTTCGATAAAGGGAATAATATACTGCGTGTGATATTTCAATTAAAACAGCTGAGGCAACCAATGTAGTTTGCAAAGATGTTGGAAATCATTAATATAGAATTTGGGAGAGGAATGGGAGTAGAGATGCATTGACGAACCTCTTTTTCGTGCAAGATCAATAAGCTCTGTCATGAGAATTTGGTTGTGAATGTCTATTGTATTGTCTAGTCATATTTATAGTTTTGTGATGCTGTTAGTTGTAGGCAATGTTTTATTTTGGAATGCTTCACCTCTTGTTACTCACCACTCTCTATTTGCTCTGTTAATTTTCTGCAGTATTCATGGGCAGTGTGCCATAATAATGTTTGATGTAACTGCTCGGTTGACATATAAAAATGTTCCTACGTGGCACAGGGATCTCTGCAGGTTGGCCATTGTAGACCATGATTATATGTTAAAGTTGCACATCTAGAGCTTACAATTGGAAATTTAATTGAGCGAGTCTTGATTTTTTGATGTCCTCCAGGGTGTGCGAGAACATCCCCATTGTGCTGTGTGGAAATAAAGTTGATGTCAAAAACAGGCAGGTGAAGGCCAAGATGGTTACTTTCCACAGAAAGAAGAATCTGCAGTACTATGAGATTTCTGCAAAGAGCAACTACAACTTTGAGAAGCCATTCCTTTATTTGGCCAGGAAACTTGCTGGGTAATTGATTTGTGTTAACTCGTATGCTGCAATTGCTTACCACATTGGTTAAGTATGAGTATCTAATGCTGTGGAACCATTCTCCAGGGATCAGAATCTCCACTTCGTTGAGTCGCCAGCTCTTGCTCCACCAGAAGTTCAGATCGACATGCAGCAACAACAACAGTGAGTGCATTGTTCTTTTTCTTCTTGGTTTTGTTGCTCATTAAGTTAGTGTTCGGTATGTCTAATCTATGAATCACATTTTTTGTGCAGGTATGAAGCTGAGCTTGCCTCTGCTGCGGCTCAACCCCTCCCTGATGACGATGATGATGCATTCGAGTAAAATTCAGGCGGCTTTGTTGGTCTCCCTTTTAAGTATATCTTTTGCCTGTTTGCCCAAGACTTTTCTGGGAAAAATGGAGGTTTACTTGTGCCCTTTGAGTGTAATTCTGGCTGTGATTTGTCCCCAACCGAGAACTCATTCTCTTTTATGTACTGCTGGACGAAAGTTTTATCTACTATTTTGCTGTGTTCTTTGGTTTGAAATTATCTACATATTTTGTCATCCTCTAGGCAGGGATCATCGATTAGAGACTGAAAAATGTTGGATGGATATTCCATTATAATAATTCGCTGTAAGGTGACAATGTGGATTGATGGGCAACTTTTTAAGACAATGAGGAGCGTGTTATGTGTAGTTAAGATATAGATCAATAGAATAGTTATATTGTAGAATTCCCGTAAGAACGTGGATCGCTGCGGGTAGAAAATGGCCTCTCAATTGTAAATGGCAGATGGCTCCTGAGTGTTGATTTTTCAGTGACGTGACTACATGCTTCGATCTTTAATTGTGGATCTTAATTGTGCGTCGAACAGTGGTGCACAACTGCACATACATTTAGATTATGTCGCTGCGATCAGCCGATCACGGTACTGCTCCAAGCAAAGTCGGCTGCTGCAACCTCATGATTCTCTAAGAATAAAAGAGGCTTAAAGTAAGACGCACCCATATCACTAAAATAATTAAATCGGACCGTTGGGGTATAGGAGTAATAAAAGAGGATAGTTGATACTTGATGCGCCAACATTCTATTATTCTATTTACAAAATCATATCCGACCGTTGGGATATACAAAATCATTTTTTAAAAACAAAAACTACAGTGCAAGTTCCACTAGGAAAATGATTTCCTATTGGACAACTTTTCTACTTAAAAAGAACACCCTCCTAAGTAAAAAGACATTAGAATTGATAAAATACATTGCAAAATAATGACAAATCTCGTGTTTAAAAAAGAGAATTTCCTTATATAAAAAAGACAACCATTACTTTTAAAAAGGTAGCACGTCGTCCTACATGTCCCACATCTGTGTATAATGACTCTTAGTGTTATTACGTTGCGTGAAAAAAACGTAACAAAAATATAAATAATTGAGACTATCTGGGAAAAAGAGAGAGTAAATGACCTTATATAATAATAAAAACATCACTTATGGTACACACATTTTTTATTTATTGTTTAAAATGTGAATTCCAATAAAATAAGAAACGATTGTTTTCTACATTGATACACTTCAAATGCAAAGAATATACACACATGTGCCGGATAAACATCAGTTCAGCATGAGATACATATATGATTCATTCATCTTGAAATGTCAATAACGACGTACGTTGGGAAACTAATGAACGTCTTAATTACTACGTTATTAATTTTGGAAACAAATTAAGTAGCGGATAAAATAATTCACGTGCATGCAACTTGAATGAATCATGTGGCTTAAAGTAATATGTTAAAAGAAGTTCCTAAATCACTTTACATGAAAAAACAGAAGAGAAAACAAAACCACCCAAAAAAGGAGTGGTAACACCAAAATTCGTTCTATAGAAAGAAGACTAACAAAGAGACATCACGATTTGTTGCAATCTTTCATCCCCTGCACTCGACGACAAGTGAACCACATTTCTACAAATACTGGTGCGGGAAAATAAGAAAATTGTTCAAAACTCACTTCTTGCCTTTTATTTCTCCTTCCTTCGTTCTTCTTTTGTCTGACGGAAGCACTCCTTGATTGAGCACATTGCTAAAAGATTTGTATTCACGTCATAAATGAAAACTGTAATAGTAGGAAAGTGTTACCAACGTATTAATTACTTTGTTAACTTCAAATATATTTAGGAAGATCCATCGTACTTAAATTTTATTGACCTACGGTTGTATTTGAACATAAAATCAAATCTAAACTCTAAATTGAAAAAAAAACCGTAAATCTTGATTTATAACTTATATAAATTAAAAACGTCGAAAATCATAAAATTTAGAATTCGTTTTATACAATATTTAGATATGCAAAATTATACATACAACATTCGTTAAAAAACTCAATTTCTATATCTTTAATCAAGATCCACGGTTTTCATTTTAAATTTTAAATTTAAAATTACTTTAATCGTTAAATACAACCGTATGTTAACAAAAATAAGAATAGTGAATCCATCCTCTTTTACTATATATTAATGCTAAAAGACAATTTTACCGAACTTCAATATACCCCTGGCGAAATGCCCAATACCCAATAATATAGTACAATATATCCAAAGAACCAAATAAACTTTTTTTTTGCATTCCTTATGCAATTAAAAAAAATGTGAATCTCTCAAACGGGATACAGATGTACATGAAAATTGGTAACTCTGCAACTATAACAAAAAAATCTCAGCGTACGGCGCTGCTACGCTAATTTACGAGTCGAGGTCATTCGCAGTGAAGAATGGCTATCAACACGCTTGGCACTTGAGGAGCTTGAAATTGTCTTCAAACCGATTCAAGCCTGAGAATATGTGATACCACGAAAGGTCCACCAGAAACATCACCAGTATATGAAACTGATTAATGAGTGTTCACCTGAAACAGATGAAGAAGAGGGAAGCAACCATGGCAACATCGCCTTATGCTTCCACATTACCTGTAATCAAGAAAACTTCCCTCCGGAGTATATTTTCTTCATAGAAGATTGGGTCAAACGAGAGGGATCGGAAGTTGTAAACAAGCACAGTTAGCACTACAATCTGGAGGGAAGTTGGTTGACATTCGAGAATTGTCCCAGCTGACTTTGCAGAGACAGAGGAATAGTCACTATAATTTAAGAGAATGTAGAAAAATCCATAAAACAAAATTAAGTCTATCAATTTACGAATACACAATTAAATTCCCACAATAACCTCCTAACATTTTAACAGGAAATTGGTCGACACCTAAATACCTGAAATTAGAAGCAACATATATAATATATACCTAATATTATTACCTGGAGTGATACAAATTACATTCTGAGGCGGGAGCCAAAAATGCAGAACGTTGGGAAACTAAAGTTAAAAGTGGCAGACTGGCAGAACGGAATTTCAAAATTAGAAATGAATATCTGTAGTAATTTTATCATGCTCCAACATGGAATGCATTTGCAGCAGAATAGAGGTTCAAAAGAGTAATCTTATCATACTCTAACATGGAATGCATTTACAGTGGAGTAGAAGTTCAAAGCAGCCATTTACCTAGTTGTTGAGCTAAACAGAGTAAGGAAAAAAACAGGATCTTCTGACATGTGTTTGCATTGCTTATGGTACATGTGGAGGATCATGCTAACATCAAGTATTTCATGGACTAGTTTGCATATTGCAGTGCGTGGTATGTCGCATCTAATTGACTCTATATGCACTATGAAATGCTTCAGAAAAAAATAATCTAAAACTATAATACCTAAAGATAGGAGGGGGAAGTGAACCTTGTTGATGGCTTGAAAACTCAAAGAGCCCTATAATTTGGAAAACTCAAAGAGCCCTATATTTCTAAACAAAAATAAGCTAATCACAAATAACATACTTTCAAAGGACTTCCCTGCATGTAAACCAACTTCAAAATATATACTAAAAGGCAATTATTTAACACGTGGTAATGTTGATAATGGAGATTACCGTCTTTTGAAAATACATGCAGAAATGATCCCTGTCCAAGTACCAGCACTTAAATGGGAATAAGATGGTAAAGAGATAATAATCAGAATGTTTGTCACGAATAAAAGCTGTAACAGTGCTTCTTATGTTTATGATAAAGGCCATATAGAGGTGCAAAATGCTATCTAAAAGGATGGTCCTAAATGTAAACTTAAATGTTCACAGCCAAGAGTATAAGTTACCATGTCCAGGAAACAATTACTCAAGATGTTCTCAAGAACTTTAATCATCACAAACTCGTGGAAACATAATCTGCAAACGATTCATACCCTTTCCTTCATTTGCAACTTCTGTGATAATATTTTGAAACTTTATCTAGAGAAGATTTATTAATTATTACTTAGTACAGATGAAATACAGTTCAGAAATCAAAGACTAGAGAAGAGATGCTTGGATGTATATCAGAATAATGATACCTACTGCAACCTTCGTTTGTCCATCATCACAGTATGCGCTACAACTATGGTGATAAGTCAGTCACTCAGTCCCCAGAAAATTTGACTGGAAAATTTAGGTCAGCATACAAAAAGGCATCCCCTCCTCAGCCATCTTATCATCGATTAATATTCTTGCAAAGATTAGACTAGTAAAATTGCTTCCTTTAGATACTTAAGACATCTAATCATTATTAAGGTCAAAATCAAACCAAAGGAACTATATCAAACTGCAGAAATAAAATTACTAGCAGTAGTTCCAACTTCCAAGAGCAAAAGAGGTAACAAACCCCCACTGAAATCTTGGACCTTGGATGCGAGCTTTACAGCCCCCAACTCTGGCCCTGGAAAATGTATGATTGGCATCATTATTCTTTCAAAACTGGAATAAATGGAAACAATAAATGGAACATATAGTCAATATGTATAATAACTGAGAGGCAACTGCAAAAGGCCCACAAGAAAGAAAAAAGTTGTGGTCTAAGGTAACAATGAGGACAAATGCTTGAATAGAACTGTTCAACTGTTCTCAAAATCTACAATTTATCTAGTTTGCTACGTTAATTGAACATCACAGAAACAGTTTACTGTGGCATTACACATTATTTTCCCCCATGTCCCAGCACTGAGAAATAAACACTAGGCTGAAATGTATACTTCGACAGATAGCTAATAAGCACTTCTACTGAAGTATATAACATATCTTGCAATTCATAAGAATCTTCCAGTAGGGAAATAGTATTTTAGCTCGTAAGTCGTAAAAGAATAAAGACAATATTGAAAGGGAAAACTGAAACATCTTGATAGGCCATGCCGAATTACAAAATCCATATTAACCAACAACTGTGATCCTTTTTCGACAGATGTAGTGATTCCACAGTAGCACAACTACAGTCACGAATGCCTTGAGGCTAAGATAGCCATTGATGCAGGTGGATTACATAGCTTTGAAAATTAAACAATTAACTAGCTGAATACAATTTAAAAACATAGTGTCTACAAAGACTCCTCTCTATACATTGCGTTCAGATTACTTCATAAAAGAACAAGACTGCTCCTAAAAGAATGACGAATAGGATCATCCTATCAACCAAGAAGGTTCGACTCACCAGATATTAGATGCCTTACCTCCAAAAGATGTTCATCATTTGAAATATGGAGCATCAGGCGGAGGTTTGTCACTAATGTTTCTTGTTCCCATGTCAATGGCCCAGAGGCATATAAGGCTTCCAAAGTGGAGCGATACGCATGCAACTCCATTTTGTGGATTTCTGCAACAACATCCGCATATTGCCCAGCAGTTTGCTTTCTGTCAGATTCTGATTCAGAAGACGAATGTGCGCCTTCAGAATAAGTGCTTAAATCAAAGTACGACAATGTATCTGCATCGGGATTGTTGCTGCCGCTACAACTACAAACAGAACTAGTATCATTGTCGGAGTTAAGGGTTTCTGAGTTTCTTGCGAGTAGAGCATCAGCATTTTTCCTTTGCATCTTAATTTCGAAACTGTCGACCCTGTTCTCAGGGACGGCGCGATTGCCATGCACAAATGTATGTTTAACGGCAACAGAATCTACCATTTCAGGTAAATGTAATGAACTTTGAAGTTTTTTACTGGTTTCCCCATAAACCTTTTTCCTGGAAGGTCTAGGATTATTTGCCTCTAATGGCACACCCAGACATTCGGATTTTCTCTTTCTGCTAAATTTGTGAGGTGTTATAGGACCCATATTCTTTCCAGTTACAGCTTGACCTATACAAAAGCTATCATGAAGATTGTCAAAGAAACCAGGAGTTTGTTTGTTTGGCTGATCAGCTTGGGCTTTGGCAGGTCGTTTACCACCAACATTCCTGAGATCCTGCATGAGAAGAAGAAGATATTATAAATGAATAAGTTCCAAACGAATATGAATAGTGTGATAAGCGTCCAATTTATTTAGTGAAGATTAACCATGCGGGATATCTACCAAAATAGATCAAAATGCTTATAAAGAATTGCATTTTACTGAACTAGAATATGGAGAGAAACAACAACGTGATGAATCATTTAAGCAAAAGCATTGGTCTTACCTTCTTTATTGTCACCCATTTGTCGGTTTTCCAAATTTGCCTCATCCTCAAGTGGGAATGATGTACTTTGAATGAATGATAAGATTGAAGAAGCTTCACTTGAACATGATTGTCACCAACCTGTGATACCTCCGCAACCTTCCAGGATCCATTTTGGAAGATTTCAATTACATCTCCACATATCAAACCCCTAGGGAACTTCAGAGGAGGAGGACAGGGCCGGATATCTTTTACTGGAACCCTTTCCATGATCTCCCCACCCATGTTTGGTGAAGAATGATCATATTTAACATTGTAAAAGTGCCCATTGCCAGAAATTATCTCACCACAAAACCAGGAACCCAAGGACACCTCATCTTTCTTCAGCACCTCCACCTTTCTTCCCTTATCAAATTTTACGGTCATTCTGCCTCTCAAGCAAAGAAACTCCCTGCATGAACAAACGATTAAGGTGAGAAGAAAACTTCACGCACATATCATAAGTTAAGCAACACCAGGGATTAACAATCAAGTGATAATAAAATCATAGAAGTAATTTATCATAGAAGTAAAATAGAAGTAATAATAAAGTACCATCAAGTAAAATATAATTAACAACACGAAGCAGGGGGGAAGAACCTAAACACATTCAGGCAAACGACATCATACATAATATGAAAACATACTTCTAAACCCAAACCAGGGTCCTCAAACCCAATCCATCCCCATAAAGACCATCATCAATAAAAGTAAGATCAATATAATTGTATGGGGAAAAAGGATGTTTAAGTTTTCTTGGGAAATCAATCACATCTAATGTTAACTAAGAAACGTACTTCATGATCTGGGCAAAGACCCTAAAAATCCAATGCAGTCCAAACAAACCATCATTATAAAGAGTAAGATTGACCTAACTAATGGGGGGAAATGACCCATTGCTTTAGGGCAAATCAATGACAGCGAAATATAACAGAAAACACTGCCGAACTCAATTGCAGACAACAAGATCAATGTAATTGCACAAGGAAAATAACAAAAAATTAATAACAACACATAAATCCAAATTTGATCAAAGCCCTAAACCCAACCCAGCCCCAGAATAACATCAAAAACAAAGATCAACGAGTAGTTACATGAGATTAAGGAACTCAAAACGCTTCCAAACCAAATCAACCACAAGAGATAGTACGAACACGGACTTTCAAACGCGATCAAGGCCACCAAAACCCAATCCAACCCCGAAAAAAACGTTAAGATCATGTAAAATTTCAAAAACTAACAACTTCCAAGTACACAACGAACAAATAACCGGATCTGAAAGAAATCAAATCGAAATCGGGAAAAAAATGGAAAAAATAACCACCACTTCGAACATCATTAATTAGACTAAAAACAACACGACGTCGACTCTTGTGATCACCAAAAAAATTCCAAAAAAAATATTTTAAACAAAATAAAATCAAAACTCCGTTAAATTAAATTCACAATTCACTGGTTTAAACAATCGAAAAAAAACTCGAATCGATCAGCGGAAATACGAGAATTACGCTGTACGAATCCATCCAAAGTCCGACTAGAACTAGAGGAAATCGTAACGGGAAAAAAATTGTTAAAAAAAGAGAAGCGGAGACGAAAAATTCCACTGACCTTAGAAGGAATATCGCAAGTTGGAGAAGAACGATCGACGCAGAGAAAGAGGAGGAAATTTGCAGAGCCAAAATGGGATTACAAGATGGGATTTTTTCAAATGGACCCCAAAAAATCTCTCGCCTCCTGTTTTGGCATCCCCACTCGAGTCCGCTCTCCAAAAAAAATTCTTTTTCTTTTCCCCTAGAAATATTCCGAAATTCTTGAGAGTTGAGAGAAAGTGCGTCGAAGTTTTTATTTTTCTGTGAATATTCGCAGTTTCTTATGGATTGGTTAGAGGTGACGGTTTGATTTGTTCGTATACATCGTGTGTGGGGGATTAAGATGAGTAGACATGGTGGTTACGTGGGTCATGATATAAAAATTAAAAGGGCGAGGTAAAGGATATGTACGTAATAGTGAAAAAGGTTTTAAATTTTAACTAACAAATTCAATGTCATGTTTGACCACCTATATAAAGGGTGTGATAATTAACGGCCTTCGGTTTTGATTTTAACCAAACCGTGTCGTCGTGCGAAGACTGCGTACTAAAGGAGAAAATCTATAATTGTCCTGATTTTGTAGTTTATTTATGCGAGTTGATTGATCGAATGGTAAGGGGAGAAACGCAACCAGAGGAAAACTCCAAGCATTCTAGTATTCAAATTCAAATAAATAAATGCAAAACGCCACTAACCATGGTCGTTGGCCAACAATCCCAATCATAAAAATCAGGGCTAAATCTTAAATATCCAGCTCAACAAACTTAAGGAACAACGTATACAATTATGTTACGAGTACAGCCACAAAAGTAGGACCTGGAGTGTTATACAGCCAAAAGCTAGGATCTCCTGCTATTCAAGATTAGAATTTCATAAATTATGACATCTGCTAAGAAAAGTATCGTATCTGGAGTTTATGAGCTGCTATTGATAACAGGATTATGGAAATCTTGCACCTCATCTCTCCGAGTACTTAACTCTTAAGAGGTGTAAGCAATTGGTAAATGAGATACCTTCTCCACACGATTCAAATTGGGCCGTAAGTTGTCTTCCAATGCAAGTGACCCAACAACCTCGCCCATGTTTTTCTTTGGAGTAGAATAGAAGATCTCCTCAACTTTTATAATCTCCCTCTTTCTCCCTGACCTCATAAGCCATACTTCTGGATCACATAACAAAATCATGTTCCAATAAGTAGATTTGCAAAGGCAACTTCTAATGTTCGCTCACATCTAATAAAATAGCCAAATCTTCAAAATCTTCTTGCCTACTTGGATAAAAGATCTATGCATCCATGGCAACAGCAGGGCAATCTTCTTCCTTGGGTGGGAAAGAAATTGGTTTGGTTGGAGCAGGCAACCGCCCAATGCTGTCGACCTTATCCTGTAGCTTGGGTGGGGGTCTAGCAGGCCGTGGTAGTAATCTTCTCTTCTTCTCAAACCATTCTGGCTTCAGTAATGCTCGTAGTCCTAGTTTATTATAGTGAACCTTCCTCACCGATCCACCTGCTGCTTCTACAGCTGCTTTTGCCCTGACTGTGACTCGAGAAACCTGCAGCAGGGAACCATAGTTGAAAATATGGTTCAAATTTACATGGGGGAATAAGCACTTCAATCACGATACAGCAATTGCATGTAAGCTGAGAAGTGAGAACCCTAGAAAGTATTTCCTTACTATATGATACAACCGTTGAACATTCTCTTTGCTTCGACATTCTTTTGAACAGTCAAGAAATAAAAAACACGAGTGTAAATGTATCTAGTTCAAACATTTTTAGGAGTAAAGTTTTGCATAGAGTAGGAGGCCTGAGGCTATCTTAGGCCATCATGGTTTCACATTTATGGCCATTGATCAAAACCTCGGATAATTTGGGGGCGTACTTGCCTGAAATTTATTCTGCTTGATTGGGAGAAAATAACATCATCATTGACAAATCTTATAAATCACTGCTTCCAGAAAATGCATTCAACTGATTGTTTTTTAGAAGTAAAGTTTTGCTTATAGTATGAAGTCTTAGGCCATCTTAAGCTATCATGGTTTATGGCCATTGATCAGAGCGTCACAGTTTGGGGGTGGACCTACCTGAAATTCACTAATGTATATTTGGGGCAAAACATATCATTGATAACAAATCTTATAAATCACTGCTTCCAGAAAATGCATTCAACCAATCTAATATTTCAACATGCTGATGGAAAACCAATTGTTAACATTTAGGAAATCCAATGGTCACCATGCATATCCTCGGTTCTTACTTCAAAAAAGATGATAACTGAACTAACAGTCACAAGAGAACGTCATGACCAAGATAGTCAACCATCTGCGGGCAAATTTTTTTTGCCCTGGATTGTTCATTTGCTTTCCCTTGTACCACTTTATTAATATATTGCTTGACTGGATTGTACCTCCCAAACAGCAGGACTAAATTCACTTCGAAATGATGCCCACTTAACTTTACAGTTCTTACTAACTTCAAACCTCGTAGACAGCAGATAATATATTTTAGAACTTGCTTGAAAGACATGAATGAAAGCAAAAGTGGCATGGCCCTACCAACCCACAAGATAAAACTTGACCAGTACAATGTAAGGCATGGGGGTGATAATACAACAACCAGGTTTAATACGACAGAGTCTTGGATTTGTTGTGGCCTGGTGGGTCATGGGTGACAATTTAATTTTGTGTTATCCAAGAATAGGCATGTACCTCAAGGTGGATAGGCCATTGAATCTGCTCGCAGCCACGTCCCATCAATCTGACCCCATCTTCTATTTGCTTTCCAATGGCACCTGTATCCTAAGGTTGCATGAAAATAAACTAATAATGACCAACACATAACAACCTCGCAGCAAAGTGAACTCAATAGAAAATACCTTCAGAGTCTTCATAGTGATAAGCTCTGATGAATCTATTTTCCCTTCATTTATGAGTTTAGCGATTTTACCTAGACCTACAGGCTTTGGACAAGAAATGGAGAATCAACAATCAATAACAGTATCCAATCGTATCTTTTTTTGGCAAATGAAAACATGGCTTTCTGGGGACATAATCAAAGATGATGATAATGAATATTGCATTGCAAGTGCCCCACATATAACTGTACCCATTAGCATGACAGAAATGAGAAATGAAAAAATCATAAAAAAATTGAATATCTAAAATTCAGTCATTCAGTGAACCTTGAAACTAAAGCACAAAACAGATCATGTTTATGTTTATAACCTTTTGATCAATATTTTTGCTATACTATGCTTGTCTTTCCATGACAGCTTTAAGAAATACAACAGGACTAAACGTTCAACAAAGATGACCATTTTTAAAACTTCAAGATACTAATATATAAGCAAAAATGCAAAATACCATGCCGCAAAGTAATGTTCACTATTTTGATGGAAAATCTCATGAAGCTGAAAATATGCGTATATGAATGAAAAGCAGAATTATGGTCTCAGATCAGAACAATGCATAACATTTCAATTTAAATACCAATCCACTCTCCATTTCAACATTTCAACTATTGATGAAAAAATGCAAAAGATTTCAACTTCACTCATTTCGCGACACTTTATTGAAATCGTGACACTGGTGGAGAAATAGTTGATACCAACTTAACCCACCCTGTTAGCAAAAACAACAGCTAATGATTTTTTAACAGATTGTCAACTCTCTTACACGAATACAACGTAAAAGAGAACAACTCACTCAACCAGAGGCAACGTATACACATCCAAATAAATTCTGGTTAGATGTTTTAAGTAATATTATATATTAGATCCAGTGACTAAATTCATTGCCAAATATGATATCTAGGACTCATTGCAGAACTGGCAGCCGTCACCCGAGAGCATAACCGTAGGAACGAGCACGTTAATACTTCTTGAGCCTTCAAATTTCACAATCAGACCATCATTTTCACAACTAACACAACCAACCAACTTTACTACCTTACTAAAACATTGCAAAAACCACAAAAGGATCGAAAACGGAAAGGAAAAAAAAAACTCCGGTCGAACTGAATCACCTGAAAAGTGAGACTGAAAGGGTTGGTAAACCCTCTCTTCGGAAGCCTTCTCCGGAGCGGAGTCTGCCCACCCTCGAACCCGAACTTCATGGTCCCCCTCGCCTTCTGCCCCTTATGCCCTCTCCCGGCCGTCTTCCCCTTCCCGGACCCGATCCCCCTCCCTTTCCTCGTCTTTTGCTTCCTCCTCCCGGGGCTGTCCTGGAGGTCGTTCAGGCTGAGGAGGCTCGAGAACCGCATCGCCGTCTGGTTGCGGAGGAGGCTGAGGTCGGTATTTCGGATCGGGGACGGGTGTGGAGTGGGAATGGAGGGGTGGCGGAAGGGAAAGGTGGAGAAGTGGAGGAGAGTCTTCCACATAGTTTCCGGCGAGGGTTAGGGTTTAGGCTCGGCGGGGGTGCATCGGAGGGAGGAGGGTTTGGGGGTTCTGCTGTCGTGGACCTGCGGATCCGATAAGATCTGGGAGTGATGGTTTTGGGCTGATCCTATTAGTGGCATTGGGGTCGGGTTTGGTTGGTCTTTTTTTGGTACGGAGTTTTCAGTGGACTTGTGAGGTCCAAATTTGCTATAAACTAATTATATTTGGTTGTTTCTTTTTTTGGTTTTATTTTTACTTATCATGTAACTTACAATACCTTTTTACGCATCCATTTTGGAAACTAATTATATATTACCCAGGGACGTGTTACGTAGTGAATCGATACTATACAAGTGTGGATTACACTAGTGTATACGTATCCCACCTCGACTAGTCAGTCGAGTGGAAGGGTATCCGAGATAGAACAATTGAATGTGTTTTTGCTTTGACATGTGTGGGAATTGGTGTACTTAGAGATTATTGGAGGTGAAGATTACAATTGATGAGTTAAACGATTGCGATGAAGATCGACATGGTGGTCAATCTTGGAGTTGTTATCGTCGTGCGTGATGCTTTAGATGTGCTTTCGTAAGTATACTCCCAATTATGTTGTTGGTGATGGTTTATGTTAGAAGAATTGAAGTTGGTATTTTTTTTGTCGTGCGTCAAATCTCATGCGTACTTGGTATATTATTGCCTTGTGTTCAACTTCGAGCAATCAAAGTTGTGCTCTACACCTCGTCTTTGACTTATTATTATATGTTGACTGTGAGTTCCATTTATCTTACATGAATAACACAACTAAACACAATAAACACCCAAACTGAAGCAATATATCCCCAAAAACTCAACTGAAAAGAAACATCTATTTCTCATTCGAAATAGAACACCTTTCTACTCACCACTCTTCTTTTGAATAACACCTCCATCAAACGACACATAAAACAAAAAAATGGCTTATTAACCTTTAACCAATACGTAAACACCAATTTGTAAAAAAAAAACATCCATTGCATTTTGCAAATACAAAACCAAACCAAATGGTGTATTGGAGTTTGAGAATGCCTATCCCGAAGAAGCCCACATTCCTCCCACATGAATCCACCTCGATGTAAATATAAGAATGAGATAACATGGCTTCTGCTTTAGTTCAGATGTTGTTTTTCTAAACTTAACTTACTATTATATAATGCAATCTATCTCTTTCCCTTTTTAAAAAAACAATGAATCGAAAAAGAAAAATATATATTATTATTTGATTTAATATATCCATGGTTCAGGGAATCGACCCCTCGTCGGGTCAAACCCTAACCATCCCCACCAAACCAACCCGCCCACGGTTATAAGAACCAAACCCGCTTCGCCGAAACCAATCCCTCCACTCGTGCTCGACACAACCCACCCCATTGGGCGCGACCTGAGAATACCAAACCACGCTAGCCATGCTCCGAAGGTTCCAGATTTCGCCCTCGTGGCGATCCGCCGCCCACACCATCCGAGCTACCCGCTCCCGACCCCTAACTGCCGCCCCGTTTGCCCCCCGCGTTTTCTCCTCCGAAGCAGGTGCGTTTCGTCCCGATTTGGATGGGTCTAGGTTGGTTTTTGGGGTTGGATCTTACGGTTTGGAGTTGGATCTGTGCAGGTGCGTCCGTCGCGAAGAAGACCGTCGAGGATGTTATGCCGATTGCCACTGGACATGAGAGGGAGGAGATCGAGGCTGACCTCCAGGTTTCGCTGCGTTTCTGGATTGGTTTTGAGGATTTTGTGCATTTTGGTGATGGTTTGGTGTGATTACAGGGGAAGAAGAGATTTGATATGGATGCGCCTTGCGGTCCGTTCGGCACTAAGGTTGGATGTTTTGCTGTGGAATATGGTTTTTTATGTTCTTGTTATGGTTTGATCTCATCGATGTGTTGGCGGATTGAGAAGTTTTGGATTAGAATGTGCATTTTGAGATCTCGTTTGGGAAACGAAGGATTTAATGAGAAAACTGGAGGTTGTTTGGTAGAAACTTGATTTGCCGATGGACAGCAGCGAAATGGCCACCATTGCAGTGATACCTCAATTCATATGATAAAAGTCATGGAAAAGAACATTATTTTACTTTTCATTTGCTGAAGTATTAGATGAATTCTCCTCACAGAATGACGCCTCAATCTCTTTGGAAATCATACCCATGACAACATCTTATTGACTTATACCGTCTCCTGAGAATTCCCAGTTCCCATAATGCTCACCACAACTAACAACCTCAATTCATGGTCAGTTGGAGTATTTGAATAACCAAAGAACCATTACTTTCGTAGCCTGGTCTTGGTTTAGCAACGCAATTAAACTTGAATTTTGAGCTGCATGTGCCCTTTTTGCTGGTTCATAGTGTATTGGAGTTAAACATCACTGTTGAACGGTCCTTCGATAGTCATTGTCCCAAGTTGAATTATTAATGTTTTATTATCTGTGTAAATTCATTTCAAGTTCCAAGTAACTCAAGGCCCTCAACTACAGGCATCTTTGTGATCATCACCCGAACACGATTCTGTTCCATTGTTTTTCTCCCTTTGAAATCAAATTTGGTGTCTGGTGGAACTTCACCATGATGTGATTTTGCTACGAGTAATCACCAGGAGTACCATATCCCCGTCCCCAACTCATCATCCATTCTTGAAATCTCTTTTCTCCTTCCTGTTAATGCCCCCTCTCCCCCGAAATTAGTGTTCTATACCTCCACAACCTTGAAATGTTACCTTTTGAGTTTTGAGGAGAATGGGTTGTGATCATGTGAGGATTAGGGTGCGCTCTCATTGGGGTAAAATAGTGATGGATATGGGTAGGCAAGTCTACAAGAGATTGGTGGGTGTCACTGGAGTAGTGGTAACTTTGTGATGATTAGTTTGGTGATATTGGCGAACATTCGAGGGCACATGGGAACAAAGTTGCTTGGGAAAGGTACCTCAAGTTGTGATTTGTGAAAACCAATTCATTTTTCATTTCCAAAAAGTGAAATATTATGGAAATGTGTAATACCATGATGGTAGCAAATCAAAACAAGGTGTTCGGTTTCGGGAATTATAGGTCACCCAGATGTAGCTGAAATTTGTAGTCGACTTCTGACAAAGATAGCGTGATTGTCTATAATTAAGCAGTCATATGATAACATTGTATGTAAGAACCAAACGACACATGTAAGTTTGACATATGTGATTAACATTTTGCCAGCAGTTGCAAATGGTATTATCTTTGAATCAAAGCCTTTTTATAATATTCAGATCAGTAAATGTTAACCCGGTTGGATGTGTTCTGGTTTATACCTCTCATTGTTATGTATGTGTCTATTCAAAATTTGCCACTCCATGTATTCTTCTTTATTATGCTCGTTCAAGTGACATTTTTGAAAATGTTTGTCGCAAATTTAATTTCCTGTTATCATATTTAGTTTGTCCTTACAGAATGATGGAGCGATCAATGTAGATTTTTAGCCACAGAATAAGAGTCAGCATCTTGTCTAATGGTAAAATCACTAAAATTAAAAGGTAAGTTGTATAGGACAACCGTAAGAGTTAGAATGATGTATGGAATACAATGTTCATGTATGCAAGATTAGTGAAGTGTAGACTGTGTAGTATAGATGCAAAATATTGTGGCTTCTGTATTGAAGTACGAGTATGGATCAAATTAAAACTGAGAATATTTGAGAAATGGTTGGATTAAAAAAATTATAATATTCCTTTTGACATATATTGGATATATCCAGTGTAGACCTTTGGAGTCATCGATGAGAAGGAGAGTTATTACAAGGTCCAAGCCCTCACTGCTGTGTTTCTAGTCAATGGTCATGTTTGCTGGAAGGACAACTACAAGGTTCTGACTCCCATGTTTCTCGTCAGTCGTCATGGTTGGGCTGACATTGGTACCCAACTATTCCTTTCATGAAAAAGCTTGTCCTGGCATTTGCTACCATCTCCTTGTACTAATGATATTTTGGGTTTCTCTCGTTGTTCTTTTACTGCAGTGGTGGGTGTTTTGGACTTTACTGACTATCACAAATACTACATTATTGTTTCAAGTTTATATATGTGAGTTTCACAAACACAAATCCCATAAAAATTAGAGAAAAGCTCAGACAAGTAATGTAAATATTTAATCTCCGCTTTTTCCCATCATTATATGTTACGAGGAAGGCTTGATGTAGATGTCGATGAAACATGATTTTTTAGCATTGCAAAACATGACATTGGTTACTTGGTTATAGTTGGTGCTGTAACCCACCCACTTGGTGGATTCCATTCAATCTGTTTTTGCCCTTTATTCTTGTTAGCAAGGTGACTTAATAAATTGAAAGTTTTACTTGATCTTCTAAACAATTGTTTGAGATGGGGGTTCTCTCTAAGATTATATAGGTAATTGTCATTATTTACTTACTGTAGATTCTGTATCCTTTTTCAGTGAAGGCACTGATGGGTGGATAGTTGTATGATATGTAGTTTAAGCACAATTGAAACAGCATTGGACCACATTTTATTTATCTAATTATGAAAATAATTGTCATTTAGCAATGACTTGAGATTTCTCTACACAGACTTGTGGTAGTAGTAGTATATAAAAGTGCTTATTATTTATGCTACCACTTGAATGAACTACTACATAACATCATTTCTAAAATATGTCATGAAGTGTATCTCCAAATTTCAGTGAGGCACATCTTCTATAGACTGCAGTGATTTGTTGATACCGTGTTGTTCAAGTAAGAATGTAAGATCACAAGTAGTAACTCGTGCAAATTTTTATGCCTAATTGCCTGATAGCACTTCTATATCAATTGTTAGTTTGCAACAACTATGTGTTTTAGGTATGCAGCTGTTTTTACTCATTTCCTCTTTTCATTTTTGTAGGAAGCGCCTGCTGTTATTCAATCCTTTTATGACAAGAGAATAGTTGGTTGCTGTGGTGGTGAAGGAGGTGAGTTTATGAATATGATTGTCATGCAATTTCCTGATTAGTTCCATTTTTGGGGTATTATTTGCAAATTTTAGTTACTTGGCTTGGACATTTTTTCAGAGGATGAACACGATGTTGTCTGGTTTTGGTTGGAGAAAGGAAAACCATACGAGTGCTCAGTTTGTTCTCAGTATTTTGAGGTAATTGAGTATTTGAGATTAGTCAAACATTGTTTATATATATATAAACATTGTTTTCTGTGGAAAAAAAGATGGTTAAGATGTTTGATCTCCAGGCTTCCGAATTCTAATTTTTTAAACTACCTTTTTGTCTTTGAAATCTACATTTTGTAACTTATTTCTGAATTCTCTGCAGTTGGAAGTGATTGGTCCAGGAGGTCCTCCTGATGGACACGGGGATGAAGATGAACATGAACATGAAAAAGCCCATTAAGGTAGCTGTTTCATTCGTCTTAAATAAGAAGGTATGGCGGAGTTGGTGGCTTCGGATGTTGTCTTAGCCACTGCAAATGAGTTGGAAAGCTCGTCTTTGTTTATCAGTTTCCTTTTCATGACCCAACAATGTTTGCATGGGTGATTTTTCTGCAATACTTAACATCACAACATGAGATTCTTTAGGCTCATCAACACTAAATTGAATAATTGATAGCCTTCAAATTTGCTCATTTTTGTTGAATTACTGAATTCAGAAGAAATCTGTTTTGATGATACTAGATTTATTGTTCTATGGATATGAAGCAACTATTCTTAAAATTCTAACTTGAAGTGGTGGTTGGTGTTGTGTTTCTCGTCCTATAATGGTTTGGTAGATGGTCTTTTCTCCCATGCGTTTACTGTACTTTCTGTTTCACCTCTCTCTTTTTCTATCCACTCTCTTTCATTCTATGTTATTAAAGATGCAAGGATGAACGTAGGAAATAAAGAAATGAAAGAACGTCTTTTTGTGCGAGTATTTTCTTTTTTATGGGTCAAAATGTTACCACGAGGGATGGAATGACCTTTTTAGCTGTTAGGATATTATATTTGGACATGCTAGTATGGTTAATTATACCTGGTTAATCTTGACCTAGAAAGTACGTAGTCAAGTATGATTTCATACTTCCCATGTAATCTTTAAGTAGGGATGTGTGATATACTTATTTTCAGTATATATGGTTCTAGATTTGATCTTGCAGTTCACTCGAGTTGGTTTTGCATTCCAGGAGACATAGGGTGAAAAGTTTCACAGTAAGAAACATCTTAGGATAGCAACGGACTGCAAGGCCGTTGATTGAAACCTCGTCCTCTCTAACGCACCTAATAATTGTGTTAGGGAGAGGAATGAAATGCTGCAATATGTTTTTTTATGTTCCCCCTGGAAAGAAGAGTTGGAAAGTTTTTATGTGGTTACGTTCATGTTGTTTGGTGGACATAGCTTATTCGTTGCTTGGCTGAATTATTGTTTCACACCTTGTCTTAGTTTCCATGGAACTTGGATCACAGCTTAGCTTGTGACGACAAGTGGGAAGTGCTATTCTACAGGTGGACTTAGCCGTATGAAAAGTGAAAACCAGAAAACATGGGGCGTTGCGTGTTGGTGTTGAGAAAAAAAGAGAGAAAGACATATAATATGATGCTTTTGGTTGCAATTACAAACCTTAATATTATAAGAATACAAACTTCTGCAAGGTGTGCAACTATCTCTACAGTGTCCACATGAAGTCACGATTTAATTTTTGTGTTTGTGTTTATTTCCATTTTTTCTCTTTATCTTATGAACTTTCCCAAAGTATACGACAAAATATGTGATAAAATGGAAAGATGACTGGATAGCGCTAAAGAGCTTCGATTTCTAGGCAAGTTCTAATTTATAGCTTCGGGACTTATATATTCTAAAATAATATAAAATTCTAGTGGAAGAGATCAAGAAACATATACAGCAGGGATATGTTCAAGTCCATATCATTTCTCAATCTCAACAGATTTAAGTTTGCACAATGCCAACCCACACCAATGATTCGAGTCATATGGCTACTCGGCCTTGTTGGAGTAGAGAAAAAGGAGTTCCACAGAAAACGAAAAAAGAGAGTAGAAAACCAGCAAAAATCGGCCCACTTCAGCCCCTAATCAGCACCGTGAGGCTATTATGCAAACACAGAGCCAGCGCTGATGGTGGGCCACAGATAACTTTGACCATACGCGTGGGCGAGCGACCACCTTCTTGGTGAATTTGTACCCCAACCCCAGCTCCAATTCTAAACTAGTTTACATCAACAAAATTATTATTTTTGTCATCTAAGAGCATGACAGTGGACTACAAATTACAATAGTAAACATTTGTCCTCCTTAAGGGAATTACTATTCGTCGCCGGAAAACTACTTAAATCGTCCCAAAAATGACATTTTTGCCCTTAACAAATCAATTAATACTGATTTCGTCCCGTGTCTTTAAATAAGGTGTTTGACTCAGTTTTACTCACATTCCTAGTACCAACACCACGAAAATGTCTGGCGAAGCACCTGAATCCAGCGAGGTAACTGGGGCGGAATTTTTTTCACGACTCGGGCGTCTGGCTAAATCGCTTCCACCAAGGTGGAGGCGTCTACCTAACACGCCTCCACATAGGTGGAGGCGGTTTAGACAGACGCCTCCACCTTTGTGCAGGCGTCTACCTAACACGCCTCCACATAGGTGGAGGCGGTTTAGCCAGACGCCCATTTTTTGTTTTTTTTATTTTCTGTTAAATTCAAATTTTTCAGGTTCCGTTTCAAGATTTCGGTGGTGATGGAGTAGATTACAGTGAGTTTTTTGACAGTAAAGAAATATTTACAACAATCGAGGAAGGTTGTAAATGGGAAAACAAGTTGCAATAGGAGCCAGATTTTTTTTGGTTATATCATCATACAAACCGAAAACAGATAACCGGATGGATTGTTACCTCAGATGTGATCGCAGACGTGAGATGAGTTCTCGTGATACGAGTATTGCACTGCGAAAGAATACGAAAAGAAAAGGTTGCGGTTGTCGGTTTTTGGTAAAAGTGGTGGAGCGACGAGATCGTGATGGATGAGTTATTGTTTCTAGTAGCATGTTTGGGCAGCACAACCACCAATTGGCAGTTTATTCAGAGGGTCACCGACAGGTCAGCGGACTTAGTGCTGGGGCAAAGCAAATTGTTCGGGATATGACAGAGTCACAAGCAAGGCCCCGTAACATTTTGTTGGCGGTAAAGAAGAAATTTCCGGACGATAATCCTAATCAAAGGCACATTTACAACTTCAGAGAGTACACGAGGAGGACGAAATCTGAAGACAGGAATCCCACGCAGCAGTTTCTCAGAGAGACAGTGCAACATAAGTATTTGCATTGGATTGTGGCAGATGAAGAAACTAATGTCTTGACTCACGCATTTTTGGCACATCCGACTTCAGTTCAGTTGTTGCGTACATACCCATTCATGATCTGTATGGATTCGACGTATAAGACGAACAAGTATAAGATGCCTTTGTTTGAGATGGTTGGGGTTACTCCAACAAATATGAATTTCCTCGTCGGATATGTGATTTTGCAGGATGAGACCGAGTCTAGTTACCGGTGGGTGTTGGAGAGGTTGCGAGATCTGTTATTGGATATTGTTAGCCCGACAACAATAATTACGGACCGGGAGATGGGTCTGATGCGACCAATGGCAGAGGTTTTTTCTGAGTTAGCTCATTTACTATGCACCTGACATATCAACAAAGACGTGTACAACTACGCATACCACGTATTCGGCAAGGAGAAGCAGCTTGCAGAGAGTTTTAGACGTGGAAGATGGAGGAGAGTCATGCTTTCTGATTCACAGACGGATTATGATAGAGCAGTCCGTAATCTGAAGGATTCTTACAGTTCCTGGCCAGTGCTGACGAAGTATGTGGAAGACACGTGGTTGGTGCATAAGGAAAAATTTGTGTTGAATTGGACGAATCAAGTTCTTCATTTCGGCAACACTACGAACTGCAGGGTGGAAAGTGCACATTCGGCTCTGAAAGAGTGGATCACTACATCGACTTCCGCTCTCGACACTCTTTTCGACCGCGTGAACTCGTCTATTGAAATGCAGCTGACAAATATTCGGAACTTTCTTGAAGATTCGAGACGTCGAAATTTGGCACATTACATAGGTCATCTGTTTAAGCATATAAATGGCCGAGTTTCGCATCATTGCTTGTCGTTAATGACTCAGGAGTTGAAGAGAATGCAGGACTTAAGTGATGAAATTGAATATCATTGTGGGTGTGCTTTCCTGACAACACATGAGATTCCTTGTGCCTGTACCATGTACGAGTGTTTCGCGTCAGGTGATGGAATTTATTTAGATCAGATTCATCAATTCTGGAAAAAACTTGTTATCAGAGAAGGAGTCCAGATGTCAGAGTTTGTTGATCAGTCAGCACAAGACACCGAGCATTTTCGGAAGCTAGTGGATGAGATCTCACAGAGCGATCCTGCAGTAATTCGTAGTGCCTCTCGTATTTTATACGGACAGTTACACCCCGATCAGTCGAACTATGGAGAACCCGAAGAAAATACTAAGGTACGAGGTTGACCTAGGGGAAAGTCGACACGTCGGGACCCGAGTGCCTTCGAGTATGCTGAGCGAGGGCGTGGTCGGTCTGGCAGTAGTGGGAGCAGGGGTCGTCGGTCTAATTCGTCTCGATCGTCCTTGAATACGGGCACATGATCTTCTGGTATGTCGATATCTTTGTTGTTATGTTATTTAATATATATTAGTAATCTAAATGTGGTTGAATATATTATCTCCTAATTTTGTTGTTTTAATGAATTGTTATTTACCTATCTTACAGTGTCCGGACGGGTTGACGTGGACAACTTCCCATATAATGATAGACTGCCAGGAATCATTTTGCCATTTCTGCAAAGGTGGAATGACGTACGTGCTGATGGCAACTGTGGATTTCGATGTGTTGCCGATGTCTTTCATGGTGGTCAGGAGAACTGGTCGTACGCCCGTCGTGCGATTTCTAATGAGAGGGTTGCACATCCTATTTATGAGACAGTCTATTTCGGTCATGTGAGAGAGGCTCGTCAACGAATTGATTGGGGCGGGGGAGGTTGTGGCGAGGATCATTATATGGAGGTTTGGTCCGACTTGTTTCCTATTGCGAATTTTTACAAGTGTGCGGTCATGTATTTCGCAGTGGGAACGGATGGTTCGTTGTTCCCGTGTCTTATTGTTCTACCCTGGGAGTGTCCCTCTACCATGACGAGGTCTGTTAGAGAGTTGGTCATTGCTCATTTAGGGAGTTACGCTCATTTTATTCGTTTGGAATTACTTGATGATTTCCCAGTACCTCCTATAGTGACCTTATGATATCAAATGCGAGATGAGAGTGTTGTTGGATGGGAGGATCAGTATCAAAGTAGGATGGAGTATTGGAACCGGTTACGTTGATTGTAATTTGTAATGTTTTGTAATGTATAATATATCGTGTATTTCTACTTATATCGTGTTGTTGTTTTTACCGTATTTTAAATTTAAATATTATTTCATATCTAAAGAAATAAGTTGAAAATCTGTTCGTGAAAAATAAATATTAAAAAATACGATAGTCAAAGAAATATGTAGAAGATATGTTCGTCAGAAATAAATAATAAGAGTACACAAATAAACATAATCAAATACCAACAAATGTACTAACAGTGCAACAAAACGAAAGTAAAAGCAAGACAACTACAGCTCAGCATCTGAATCATGGTCCGAAATGCCCAACTGGTTGTTCCAATCCTCGATCAGGCGATCCCAATCTGTACATGCAAGTCTCGTCGCCTCACTCGGCATGACGTCTCTCTCTCGCAAGAACGGCTGCGTACACCGTATCGCCATACTCATTCACTGTATGTAAAATAAAAATTAGCGTACAATAACAAAATATACTTTACAATTAAATATAAAATTAGATAAACTTACCGCATCGGCACATGTCCTATCCAGTGGTCTCTCCGGTCTCGGAATGATACCGCGTACGAGCAGTGGATGTGAGCACCTACCGAACCACTGCAAATAATCTGGAGCACAAGTGGAGGGGTCGCGGCTACGACTCAGATCGGCCAGGTGTAGTCGTCCTAGTCTCGGAAATGTCCTCCAAACCGATTCCGCAGACGAAACGATGTGCCTGACGTCGTACATCGTAGACCGTACTGCATGCTCGGACGTCAGGATGTCAACCGGGATCACCTGAATGTAACCTAACTGACGTAACACGCGATCAGATATATAAGGCTCTGTGATATTCCTATAATGAATAATGCCGGCAAATGTAGTCATCGGCACAGCTACAGCAGGCTCGGGACCATACAGTAACCACTCCACCTAAACGTTTATACGTTAATAATAATAAAATTAAATTTAAATAAACGTGAATGATATATACATTATATACCTGCGATGCAGTCATCTGATCTAGTCGTCTACGAATAGAAAGAAGTCGACTCTCGCTCTTATCCTCCGCCCGGACAGCCCACATACGCGAACGAGGATGGCCACGCTCAACAATCTTCCGCTCACGATGTGGGCGTAAAGCAGGAAAATACTCATATATCAAAGACTGCAGCAGTGTAAGACAACCCGTAATCTGACCACAATCAGCACGACTAGATATGCCCAGCTGGCGATACAGATATGCCAACGTCGCCGACCCCCATGAGTAATCAGCAATGGTATCTGGGTCTCTCGCCTCCAATAAGTTGCGTGGTCTCAGTCTGGAACCGCTCTTGTCGACAAACAATACGCAGCCTAGCAGTAAGAAGAAATAAGCAGTCATCTGCGTATCCTCAATCCGTGGTGGTCGCCCCCGTCTGCAACACTCGTCTACAGCGTCGATACTAACACCACCACCACTCCAAAATGAGTTATCCCGCCCAAGACCCTCCAGGCTGACACCCAGCAACTCAGATACATATAACTTCAGCTCAGATATCGACGCATGCGCACTGACCATGGGACCCTCAACAGGAATGTGAAGAATTTGAAAGACGTCATGCAACATGATCGTCATCTCTCCGAACGGCAAGTGGAAAGTGTTGGTGTCAGGCTGCCACCGCTCCACAAATGCCGAAATCAACGGCATGTCGATGCAGGAAAACATGTTGTACGGCAAGTGACCCAATCCACTGTCAACCACGGTCACCGTCATATCCTCAGTCATCACTGAGCGCCATGCCTGCAATGTCGTACAAGCTCTGTGCCGATTATGGCACTTCAAAACCTTCCGTTCCTCGCCATCCCAGATGCGTCTGGCGACGTGGCCTCCGAAACTCGAAATGACGCTGCCATCTAAAGGACCACCAGGAATAATATCCGTGACGATCCAAGACTCGTCATCACCCATCTTCTTCTTCTGAGCTCGGGCGTTTGCAGTGCACGAACTCGAATCACCGGTCACAAACCGGCCACCTCGATCCTTCCTAATGACCCACTCAGATGAAGGACCACCGTGTTGCCCCCGTCCTCGCCCGGCCTGATGTACCGCCTCCTCCTGTGGCCCCAAGTCGTATCGGCCCCCATCGTCACTGTCGTCATGACTCCTCAGCTCATCTGAATCATCCTCGTCGTCGAAAGACTCTCCAGGTGTCTGACGACGACGTAACAGATCTCTCTCTCCTAACTGAAGCAGAAATAACACGTCTACGTGGATGACGAGGACCTGACTCGTCTGCTATACTACGTACCGCGCGTAAGGGAATTGATTTCCCTTTTCCTCCAAGGTAACCCGATGACTATTAATTCAATTTTAAAAATACAAATTTATTAATGAATTTACTAAAATAATTAAACTAATTATTAACTGAATAATCTATTAATTTAGCAATTATCACAATTAATCAATAATCCTTTACTAAAATCGTACACAACTAATTACTAACATAATAATCAATTTATTTATTAATTATCACAATTTATAATCAATAAACGATTTACTAAACTAATTTAACTCATTATTAACATAATATTCAATTTATTTAAATTTTATCACAATTTATAATCAAATTTAAATAAAAAAACCGGGCGTCTGCGGGAGACGCCTACGCTACGTGGTAGGCGTCTGCCGGAGACGCCTACCGTACGTGTTAGACGTCTCCCGCAGACGTCTGGTCATTGGGTCGGGCAGTCGCGGGAGACGCCCGACCCAACGATCGAGCGGTCGCAGGAACCGCCTCCCCCAAGGTACTGAGAATGTGAGTAAAACTGAGTTAAAACTCTTATTTAAAGACATAGGACGAAATGTGTATTAAATGATTTGTTAAGGGTAAAAATGTAATTGTTGGAGCGATTTAAGTAGTTTTCTGACGACGAATAGTAGCTCCCAAAAATCCTACACCGCAGACTAAATAATAATATATCAGGACCTTCGTGAAATGCCCCGTATTCCAAAAAAAGAGTGGTCATCGAAAATACAACAAAATTAATGCAATTTTCTATATTATCTATAAAAAAATGGTCTAAAAGAAGCCAACAGGTGTGGAGGGAGAGGTGAGGCAGCACAAGAGCGAGCACCACCGCACCTCCAACCAGATCTCCAAATCTAGGGTTTCCCAAGGTAAAATTCTGTTCCCTTTCGATTTCCGCTTCCAATCCCAGTTTCATAGTTGGTTCCGGCGAAAATTTGGGGGCTGTACGGCCTCCTAGATCGGTTTCATTGCTCGATTCGAGTGCGGGCGCTTTGAGGTGGGGAACCGATGTGGGGAAGCGGTTTTTTTGTTCGGATCCGGGGTTTTTGCGCTCGATCTGTGCTTCGGTTTGAAATTTGGAGCTGTTTGTGGTTTTCTGTGTTTAGTTTGCGTTTGATCGGAGTGATTTTATGGTGATGTTTGATGGTTTGATGAGTGGAAGTTGTTGATTAAGGTTGTTTTGTTGTCTAGATCTGGATGGTGAAGTTCAGTGTTGGAAGTTTTTTTCCCCAAAAAAAGTTGTTGATGTGAGCGTGATGTTGTTAACTTGTTAATTTTTCTGTGGAGATTACCCAGATGCCGAAGATTCGTGCTTGCGAATGTGTGGACGCTGTCGTTCTGTTAAGTTATGATATATATATATATATTCATGTTATCATAATTGTTAATGAACTTTCTAGTGTAAGATATTTACTATCGTTGTGTTTCATCACCTTATGGCTCTGCAACTTCTAGTTTCCTTTCACGATATCATTTGTTTATAATATGTCATTTTCAGTTAGATTCAAGTCTGAATCTTTGTCATGCAGACCATGCTTGTGAATTCAAGCATTACTTGATTAGATCTGCTTCGAATCTGATTTTATTGTCTATGAAAAGTGTTCTGGTTATGTATTCTCCCTATCAAGATACAGATTTTGTTCAAATGTATGGCAAAAATAGCCACCTAATATGGTCTTCATCAATTTTTTGCTGATTATAATATCTACATCATAGTGCAATAACAAGAACACTTCAAATTGGCAAATTAAGTTTTCTATCACGAACAATTGTTTTTTTTTCATATCTTAATTTTTTAATAAATGATTAGGTAAGTCTTGCATAGTCGATTGACCAATATGTTTATGGTTTGACCATTTGTTCATCATGGTTCCTGTATTATCTCTTTCCCGTGTTAATCTTGATTTTATTCTTTTTGGTTAATTTTTGGTAGTGGACGTTGTGCAGTTTCTTTCAAACATCAGAATGCCCATTTGAAAACCCTTTCCAATTACAGTTGACTCTTAGAGGCTGTTATCCTATTGCAAAGTAGGATTCTAGTCAAGGTTTGAGACTGGGACCCAAGTAAGCGAGGCAGTTTTTAAATTGAAACATCTGCATCTTGGTTCAATTTTTTTGGCATCCTGATTCTACCAAACTTTTGCTTTCCTAAATTGGTCAATCAATTGATTGATACTTTGGAGCTCACATGACTAATTAGTCCGATGACGTGGGAGCAGTACGCCGATTCTCAACATTCTGAATTGCTTTAACATATCATATATTGATAAAATTCTTTCAAAAAGTCAACTGTCTAACCTAATTTAATGCAACCAACTTTGCAATGACCAAGCTTCCTTCAGCTCCTCAAATTTGTGTAAACAGGAATATACTCTGCCAGTGAGTCAATAACACGATGACCTTGTTTAGTCCAAAACCTGAAGAGTGGAACTTCTGTCTAAAACAATTTTTTTCAGGGATAAGCAATGGCTGACGGTGAGGATATTCAGCCTCTTGTTTGTGATAATGGAACTGGAATGGTCAAGGTATGGATAACAAATCCTTTCGTATTATAAATTTTGAAATGGTTCTCTTCGAAGAAAATGGTCCCATCTTTTATTTAAGTTTTTATTCTGATTTTTCGAACGATTCTCTTTTATATGGTTGTCTTTCTCAAGTAAAGAGTAACACACAACAGCCCTCTACAATTTGATATTTGCAACCTGTTACAAATGTATTTCTTCTAGGCTGGATTTGCCGGTGATGATGCTCCAAGGGCTGTCTTCCCTAGCATAGTAGGCCGTCCTCGGCACACTGGTGTGATGGTTGGTATGGGCCAAAAAGATGCATATGTTGGGGATGAAGCCCAGTCAAAGCGTGGTATCTTGACCTTGAAGTATCCTATTGAGCATGGAATAGTGAGCAATTGGGATGACATGGAAAAAATTTGGCATCATACTTTCTACAATGAACTGCGTGTTGCCCCAGAGGAGCATTCCGTTCTCCTTACAGAAGCGCCCCTCAATCCCAAGGCTAATCGTGAAAAGATGACTCAAATTATGTTTGAGACATTTAATGCTCCAGCGATGTATGTTGCCATCCAGGCTGTTCTCTCTCTGTATGCCAGTGGTCGTACTACTGGTAAGCAACTTGTGATAATGCTACCTGTGCCTGCAAGTGGAAGTCATAAAAGAAATTTAAGGGTTTATGAATTTCAAAGGTCTTATAAAGAGGCACTTCACTAAATTTCTTGTTTTCAGTTCAGAGATTAACGGTTAAGTTCATTGCTACATTCTTTTTGACTTGTCCATTATTGGTGTACGATATACTAAGTTTAAACTGATTTATATTTTTAACTTAAGCTAAAGAACGTTGCTGATGATCATATTTGAGTTTGCTGAGTTGGTTACCTCTACTCTATCAAGATGTGGTCATGTCCTGCCTCCCTTTGTTTTGGTTGGTAGGGGACTGATCCTATCTTACAAATAAATCTGATTCTTTTTTTAATCTTCATTAATGAAAAGGATTAGGACCCTAATCCTTGGCCACGTTTCCTGTTAAATGGATATTCTTCACCAAGTCACTAGAGAATGGCTGCTTCACCACACTTTTTTTAGTTAGACTGTTAGTCTGTTACACAGCTTAATCATATGACACCTTTTGTTCAATGATAACAATCAAGTAAAAGCGTATATGAAGGTGGGGGAGTGAAATCACTGTTTACAGGCTTAATCCCCACTTGGGGCCTTTTTAGAGGCTTTGTTGATTAGTTCATGTATTTAATAAAAATTCTTTATCCCATAGGTGGTTTTTCATATGGCATGAAAAGGATCTTTCTTCAACAGCTTAATCATGTAGTATTTTTCATGAGACAGTGCTTGCCAGTGTATTTGATGCCCATGTTTGAAAGAAGCTCTTCGGTTCACTGAATTTTGATACATTTTATTGTGAAAGGCCTATGGCATTTATTTAAGGCTAGTTACGTACTCTGTTGGTTAAGTACAAATATTTATAAAACCAGATTTAGTTCAGCTCATCTAAATTTGGTCTTTAATAGTCTTAATTGCTTCCCTTGGCCATGTTCCCTTTTCAGGAATTGTGCTTGACTCAGGAGATGGTGTCAGTCATACTGTTCCCATTTATGAAGGTTACGCACTTCCACATGCTATCCTTCGTCTCGACCTTGCTGGTCGAGACCTGACAGATGCACTGATGAAAATCCTTACTGAGCGTGGTTACTCTTTTACCACCACCGCGGAGCGGGAAATTGTTAGGGACATTAAGGAGAAGCTTGCTTACATTGCTCTTGACTATGAGCAGGAGCTGGAAACTGCAAATACTAGTTCCTCTGTGGAGAAGAGCTATGAGCTGCCTGATGGCCAAGTGATTACCATTGGTGCTGAGCGTTTCCGTTGCCCAGAGGTTCTTTTCCAGCCATCTATGATTGGAATGGAAGCTGCAGGCATTCATGAGACAACCTACAATTCCATCATGAAGTGTGATGTTGATATCAGGAAGGATCTGTATGGAAACATAGTCTTGAGTGGTGGATCGACCATGTTCCCAGGTATTGCTGACAGGATGAGTAAGGAAATCACAGCACTTGCACCAAGCAGCATGAAGATAAAGGTTGTAGCTCCACCTGAGAGAAAGTACAGTGTCTGGATTGGTGGTTCCATTTTGGCATCCCTGAGCACCTTCCAACAGGTAATTCCTTTTTTTAAAGAGTCCAGACTTCTAGTGTCTACTTTATTTCTTTTCCATTTATGTTTTAGCTCATTGGTGGACTATATGTGCATTGCAGATGTGGATAGCAAAGGCAGAGTACGACGAATCTGGTCCGTCAATCGTGCACCGAAAATGCTTCTAATCATGGTACACCGGAAGGACTGGATAAATTTGCAGCTCATTTTTTCACAACTAGTGTTTTCTTTTGCGTGAAGATGATATCTGGTACTATGTATTCCAAAAACATGTTAGTATTGTTTTTTTTTATGACCCAGAATTCTCCGGCACCCGCCCCCACTTGGGACAAGCGGGTTGCGGCTCCAAACTCGGGGTGGTCCAACATCATTTTCACCGGAACGCATTAGCATTAAATAAAGTATCTTGTTGGGATTCGATCTTGTGACTTAAGGTTCATGAACCCACGTCCTGTCCTGGGGGACAAAAAAAACATGTTAGTATTGGCTACGGTTTCTAATTTAATTGTCAACTAGCGTTGTCTTTGTAGGCCTTATAAATCTTCTTTCTGCTACTACTGTAGTTGCTCACCAGTTAAGAGTTGACTCGTGACAGCATTCTTTTTCATAAATCCAGCTAAGGTTGTAGATATTTTTCTGCATTTGTTTATTGTGGCTTCTGTCTGTGAATTCCCACTGCCACGTGTTCGATGAAAACTTGAGAGAATCAGAATACGGTTGTTAGTTGATGTGTCTCATTTGGAACCCATCCAGGCACAGCCAAAAGCAAAGAATAATGGTTGTATGTGTGTTCCATTTCATGATGAAGAAAAGCAGCAGCCTCATTCACGGGAGGGGAATTTTGTCGCTATGCTGATACTGTCATACATCAATCCAGTTATTGAAGATTATGACCTATACTCTATAGCCTTAATCCTTTATAATAGATAAACTGCACGTGCTTTATAGGTACAATTCAACTTTATCAATCCACCCGATAAAAACAAAAGGAGTGATTTATTACTCCTACATCCACTACATATTTGGGTAAAATATGTACATTAAAAATGACATCTCTAGTACCGTTTTCATTAAGTGAAAACGACACATCATGTGTCATTTTTAACTCAATTGAAAACGACACCACTGGTGTCGTTTTCAACCAAGTTAAAAACGAAATCTGAGATGTTGTTTTTAACTTAGGGTTTAAATAAGATTGACCAGCCACCATCTTCATTCTTTCACTCTCAAATTTCCCCCACTCCTCATTACTCACTCTCTCCGGCGACCAACATTGTTGATGTTTGGTTTTTATTTTGTTTTTTGTTTCCTTGATTTTGACATGAAATACAATGCATGTATAGTTAATGTATTTGTTATGTTCATGTATGAAATGTAGATTTTTCTACACTCGAAATAATGAGCTCCGGTACCGTATTGATTATGAGTTTTTTCGATGGAATTGTTACATTCGTAGATGAGGTACCAGAATATGAAAGTGGTTACAGACGGATGCTTAATGTTAATACTGAAATGCGATATGATGATCTCTGTGAAATAGTTTGTCAACTTTGTGGTTTCCGAGAAGGAGAGTTTGATCTAAAGTTAACCTGCAAATGACTACAGTATGAAAAGTATACATATGCTGAAGTTTTTGATGATCTAAGCACGGCTACAATGCTATATTTATTTAACTTCATGAATACGGTTGTATTGTTTGTTCAGAAACAACTCAAGCACTATACTACTGTCCACCAAAGTCAGTTGAACGAGGATTATCAACATGACACAAACATATAACTAATATGAAACATGTCCCTCGTCGGTAGTTCCTCAGTCGTATTTTGAACCGTATGAGCACACCAATGAATATTAGTAATTATGAAACAGACATAGTTCAATTACATTATCAAGGAAGACAAGTTGAAAATGCAGAGAGCGATGAGACAGATGGTCAGATGAATGGAGATGAGATAGACAATGTTGATGTAAATTCAACCACATTTCCGAAGGTGCAGAACATGTTTTATCATATGGCAGACGTAGTGAATCGAGAACCTGATAACAACATACATGAAGTCGTCGTTAATAATGAATTGTCACCATTGTCAGTACTACCAGATTTGAGACACTTGCCAGACATAGAGTCAGTACTATCATCGCCAGTACTACCAGATTTGAGTCACTTGCCAGACAAATCTCACATCCTTTCATCTTGCACATTCTACGTGTTGAACTGAATGACGTGCTCGATGCATTTAATATCCATCAAAGACTCCTGAAAAAGGAAATTAATTATTTTACATCTAATATAAACCAATACCCATACACAAAATTTTGAAATTAAAAATCAAAAAACTTACATTTTCGAGAATCGAAGATGATCTATGATCTTTCTGTAGTACCAACACTGAATGATCAACATGGTCGTGGCGATCATGTGAAGTCGATATTTTAGAAACTGTGAAACATAATTAACAAAAAAAAAGAATTACGTACTATTCAGTTTAAATAATACAATCCAAACAAATTTCATACATTATTCATAATCAACTTAATTTCAACAACTACAACATTGATCATTAACTTTAATTAGTTTAACACAAATCCACACAATGTGAAACTCGTCCAGACAATGTAAACTCATTAAATTGGGACTTCGGAAATTAATTAATCCATTAATCAAACCATCAAATACGCACAAGATTAATTAATCGTAACAATATAACATCATCCACACAAGATTAATTAAACAAAATAAGGTAAACTCAACAACCAAATATCAATCAACTCAATCCAAATCAAACAAATCCACACAAATCCTAACCAAACCAAACCAATCAAATGCACGTAAATACAAACTAATAAAGTAAAATCTTAATTAAAAATGATCTAAAAATACCTGATATCGCCGGAAAAAGGGAGAGGAAAAATGAAAAAACGGATTGGGAAGTATAGAAGAAAAGAGGACCTTGGTGTCGTTTTCAATTGAGTTAAAAACAACAGGTGTCGTTTTCACTTAATGAAAACGGTACTGGAGGTGTCGTTTTTAAATGTGCATATTTTGTCAAATAAGTTTCTGGGGTGCATATTTTTCCAATTTTTTAATTTTTTGATTATTTTAAATTTTTTTCCTTTCCAGAAAATCAGTTGATTAAATTAGTTATGAGATGCTTTTGCGTCCAGCTCGGTAGAAACCAAATTCTTTTCCTCAGAATTCGACAAGTAAAAATAGGAAACGAGGTAATTCCTCTCTTTTTAGATCTTAATGCGGACCATCTTATCAAGCCTTGAGACATAATTTGTTCTCGTTTGCATAGCAGAGCTGGATATGTCTTTTAGCGATTGTGATACATCTGCAATTTGATAAAATACATTCCCATGTTTAGTAGTAGGGTAAATTTGTCTGGTTTTTGCTCCTAAAAAGTTCGATTCCTCCAACACAAAAAGTTGCTTTGCCTCACACTCTGCAGCTCATGAGCATTCCCGTCCTAGAAGATCACATGTATCAACTAATTGACAACTTAAAATAGTTCCATCCACTTCAAATATTTTATGATGAAGTGGAGAATTTTCCCATTTAGCTGTTTTATCACCAATGGCACTGTAAAATGTTGCTTGGTTTTCAACTTGGGCGAGTGGATTCGGGAATAGAATCTTTGTTGGTTGACCTTTACTAGTTTATTTTCCAAAACTTGAATCTTGTTTTTGAACTGCTCATTTAAACTTAGTAACCTTTTCTTATATTCCTCTACTCTCTTTTTTTCCTCATAGTGGCTTATTGATATTCTAAAAAAAAGATTTTGAGCATGAGACACTTCACTTTTGGCATAACATACTATGATACAACAAGCATTGTTGTTTTTGGAAAAGCTTTAAAGTTTAAAGAAATAATTGAGTCTAAAGTATTGATAGCCATTAGTTTGTAGCTCTAAACTATATCAGAGAGACATTCTCGTCCATTGTGCTTACTATGTTTTCATAACTTTTAGTTGGTAATGTAATGCCTTACCAACATTGTATAAAATTATCATCCAATATCACAACTTTTTTTCTGTTAAAATAATCTTTCTCTGCAAACACATGGTTAGTGCATTCTCTGAAGTGACCCTGCAACTCCAGGATTGTCCCCTGCATTTGAATCAGAATAAACATAATGGTATGTGAAATAGAAATACCTTCACTGACACACTTCTATCTAGATTGGGAATTCATCCAAAAGGTTCACAACAATGGTAGAATCGTAGAGAACATATAGCAAATCCTCTTCTACTCAATCATAGGTGTAGCTCAACTGTTACAGGAAAAAATCAACTCTTATTACAGTTGTCTCACACTGCTAAGCATCTCATTCCTTGTCATTTCCAATTTCAAATCTCTTGTCAACCCTATGATTAGAGTAGGTGAAGGTTTCCAGACATTCGATCCAAAGATCACTCACTCATCCTATCTAAAAGGATCTTTGCTTGAATTCCCCTCAAAGAAAATTGTAAACTCTAACCACAAAAATTGTTGCACCTGAAGAATATTTCCAACACTTGTTACTCAAGAGTTGTTGAGTCCTTATGGGATCAATGACACTGATTTCAGCATTGTCGGTTTTACCACATTTGGTAGACATGTCTGGTAAGAAACTTAAACATAAGCAACTATATTAAGATGCTCCCAAGTGGGGGTGTTCATGGTTTAGTGTCAAACGTGTCCATTTCAGAAAACAAGTTTCATCACCCGAACATGTGATATACACATTTTTTAACTCTTGTATCATGATATGTCTTCCCATTGCACTTCAATACTTGCTTAAAGATAAATCTATCAACCCGAGCAAGAAACATGCATACCATCTATAGAACTAATTGTTGGAATTGGTTTATAGAATTGCTAAATACAGGAAATCAGGGAGAATCGGTCGACCGAATAACTCCAGGAGCCACAGGGGCTCGGATCAGATCAGGAGCGGTAGACCGGTTTTGGGAACACGGTCGACCGAAAAACGCCAGGCGATTTAGAGCTCAGGATTGATCGAGCTTCGGTCGACCAGTGCTGGGAACACGCGATCGAGATAAAAACCAGCATGCAGATCGGTCGATCGATATTGGACACACGGTCGACCGAAAAAATCCAGGAGCTTCAGGCGCTATTCAGAAGCGCTGAACGGTCGAACGGCTCGGGGTGAGCGCTCGACTAAATAATGACAGTTATACAAACTAACCCAAAACCGGTCGACTGATGGAGAATTCCGGTCGATCGTTTTCCGACAGTTTTACACGATCTGAATGATTTATTGTATGGTTTTAACCCATTATAAATAGGATTTTCGTCCTAATCTTGTAACACAACATCCAATACTTATTTCCTTAAGAGAGATTAGGCTAGAGAGAGATCTAGTGCTTTGGGAGACACATTGCTTCCAATCGTTTGTAATCTCAGAGACTTCTCTTGTTGGAGAAAAGCTTCAAGGAAAGAAACCCGTAGGAGACCCTCCAAGGACGTAGGTATCTTGTCGAACCTTGTAAAATCACGTGTGTCGTGGTTTGCTTCAGCTGTGTTGTGTGATTGCTTGTTATTTCCATCTTATTCGTGTTTACTTGTTGCATTAAGATTGGGAGGTTATCCGAAGTTATTTTCCGCAATCAATATTCTATTTTCGTGGTGCGTTTAATCCGTAGTCGTGTTAGTGCATCTTAGATCTCTCTCCCAACACTAATGGTATGCATTATGGTTGGTTGATGGTAATGTCCTTCTTACAAAGAAACTTATCCTTTTATTCTTGTTAATTCCTTTTGATTTTACTTGATGAAATGTGTAACACTCCAAACAATAGTCCCACGTTGACTAACATAAGAATGTTGGGGTGGGATATAAAGACATGAGCCCACTACCATAACATTTGTCAACTTAAGTTTTGTGGCAATAGGTGGGTGTTGTGGGCCAGTGGACACATGGATGACGGATCAGACCCGAGCTCGATGCGGGTTCGAGGACGGGACGTTACAAAATGTCACTTTAATTTTGCTTATCTTTTAACTTAAAGTATATAAGTTACTCTTTTGTTGGCCAAAGTTCGCAATGCAACTGGTCTTCTTTGATATCACATTTAAATAGTGTTTCATTGATTACATGACTGATGGCATATATTATGTTCAAGAAGTCATGCTCTTCAAAAGTCAGATAAATGAAAAGAAGAAGAAAGAGAGGATGTTCAGCTAATATATGTATAAGGTAGAACACTCAAGTATGTCGTAAAACCATATTAGCAGTCCTTGACAACAAGATTCGTTGACGGTGAGAGGTGCCCAATTAACTGTGTGGTAAATCATAAGACTAATTCTCAAAATATAAAAGTTATTCTTGGCTTGTTTTATTTAGTTGCCTTTTCATTTCCACTCTCACAAGCATTTATTCCCTTACTCAAATTCAAGATGGTCTTTTTCTCTAATGGTTTTCATCTGTCCTATATGTTTTGGCTCATGGATGTAAAGGTGTTTGGCATGGGGTCACCAAAAGTTACTATGTTTTTCTCTTAACTTTATATTTTTCCCTCCCATGGTTTAATACACATAAGCCTTCCAAAGAACAAATTGTAGTTGCCATAAGCTGTAGCCTATAGGCTATAGTGGGATTCACATTCTTGGGACTTATTCCATTCCATCATCTATGATTTCCTATATATAGTTGGTCAATTGGGTACTTGTTCATTGAACTAGAGCTTCTTGTATTAGTTAGTACAAAGGTTATTGTTTAAGGAAGATCCTTTCAGTTGTTAAAAATGAGCTATGGGAGCAGTTTTTTGGCCTCTGGTTTGATTTTTCTCTTTGATATTCTTCCTATCTTTTACTATCAAGAAATGAAACTTGGTTACAATCATCATGTTAGGCATTGGTTATCAATCTAATATTATTATTTTTAACTTAGTTGTCTGTTGGAATAATTTCAGGTAGTAGGGGTAGAAGAGGTTTTGATTATGGAAGAACTTATGTGGTGAGGCCCAAAGGAAGGCATCAAGCCACCATTGTGTGGCTTCATGGCTTGGGTGACAATGGTTTAAGGTAATATGACGAGAAATATAAACTCGTTGAAATCTTGTTAATATTCAGAGGTTATGAAGTCATTGTTCATTTTGTATTCAAACTCAACATAATATTTAAAAGAAGGTGATCTGTGACATTCTTGTCTTACCTGAACATGCTTAGCACTCAGCAACCAGAAGATAAAGAACCACAGATGAACTTGAATTCATGCTTCATCGTGGTTTACGATGCAATACTTCAGTGCGAGTTATCTGGGTTAGAAATCTTTGTCCTTTTTTTTCTCTTTTTCTGGAAAAAAAACCATTAGTTGTTTTCAACTTTAAGAACATATACCTACCGTAGCTGTACCTTTCTAAATGATTGGTGTCCAGACAAACGATTTCTAACAAATTCTTGTTAGATTGTACCATTTTGGTGAACAAAGTGGAACTTTCAGAATCAGTAAATACCAACCTTTTGAAGTTGTCGGGGGTCGTACTGATTCACGTCGTGGTCATTTCGCGATAAGCGTGTCTCTACTTCATGCAAGATTCTTTACGAATTTGAATTGTCAGGCAACTTTGGCAAGTGGGACATAGGATTGTAAAACTCCCCCTTTTCGTTCCTTTTCCTTTACAATCACGCTGGATATGGGTGTCTTTTAGTAACAGCAAGTGATGGCAAAATATATCTGAAGCCGTGTCTAATCACACTTGGTTCCTTCAACTTGTCGATGTAGACGTCCTTGAACAAGTATAAATTTAGTGTTTAGTTTCTTGTTTACCAGAATAAAACAACTTTTTTCTTTGCGAAAGTTACATTGCTAGAGCTACTACTATCCTACTCTTTCTTTGGATATAAGGACTCATTTTTAATGTGCCGTTATTTGATTAATAACTTGTGAGTATTCTGATTATTTTTTCTCCCTGCAGTTGGTCTCAGCTGTTAGAAACTCTTGCTCTTCCAAATGTAAGACCATGAATCTACTAATTTACTAATTCAGCTTAAAAACCAAGAGTTGGTACTTGGTAGTTGCCTTTTTTTCCCACATTTCTGGACTAAAATTCATTTGTATAACTTCATCTGAGTACAGATCAAGTGGATATGTCCAACCGCACCTACTCGACCAGTCGCGATGTTTGGAGGCTTCCCTTGCACTGCATGTAAAGTCATTCCACAACATTCCTCCATAGTTTAGAGTTCAGGATTTATTTCCATGTTCAGTGTATGACTAACGAACAATGATAAAACATGTTTTTCAGGGTTTGACGTGGGAGAGATTTCAGAAGATGGTCCTGATGATATGGAAGGACTAGATGCTTCAGCAGCTCATGTTGCCAACCTCTTGTCAGCAGAACCTGCAGGCAGTAAGTTCTTGTACAGATACCAACATAATTATTATCGTCAAAATTGTCGTTGTCGTGTTACATATGGACCATATTAAGCCAATAGCATTCGACAAACACTTCCCCATTTGAAACGCCATAGAGGATATCTTAATCAATTGTAATGTTTGCTTTGATGGTCTTAAAGTTTCATTTGAAATGTCACATTGATTTGATAATACACTTGAACTATCATGTCTGAACTAAACATATTACTCTTTCATCTAATGTATTTTTTGAATCAAATGAAAATTGCTCTGATGATCTCAAAGTTTAACCTCAACGATCACACACACTAGCTTGACTACTTATTTTGCAGTAAAACTTGGTATTGGTGGTTTTAGTATGGGTGCTGCAACTGCCCTTTACTCTGCTACTTGTTGGGCTCTTGGAAGATATGGGAACAACAGTCCTTATCCAGTCCATATTAGTGCTGCTATTGGTCTAAGTGGTTGGCTTCCATGTTCAAGGTCTATTATTATCATACACGACATTTTTCTTTTTCAATTTTATGTACTTTCATAATTCTGATTTTTTTTCCTTCATTTTTTTCTTGTTTAGGAGTTTGAAGAACAAAATGGCAGGATCACATGATGCTGCAAGGCGTGCTGCTTCTCTACCACTCTTGCTTTCTCATGGCAAAGGTACCTATCTGTTTATACCATTTTGCTGACATATTAATTTACTTGATTGCTAAATTATTGTTCTTAACCATTTCAGGAGATGATGTGGTTCCTCATAAGCATGGAGAAAAATCGGCCGTTGCGTTGAGTTCGATGGGATTTCGGAATCTCTCCTTTAAAACATACAATGGGTATGTAATCAGATTTTCGATCTTCTCGAGAACAATACTAGCAGCTTATAGATGGATATAACTGTAAACTACAATGCAGGCTTGGGCACTTCACAGTTCCTGGTGAAATGGATGATGTCTGTAAATGGCTTACCGGGCGTTTGGGGCTCGACAGACGCTACTAATCAGAGGCAACATTGGTGGATCTTTCATAATCTTGTTCCAGGTAGAGCAACTATAGGTGGATTATAGTCGGCTTTGGAGGTTATGATCTCGTTCCTAAGCATAATAACCGTAGGTGTGTTTTTATGAGTTTTGGAGGTTATAGTAATGTGATGAGTAGAGTACTCATAGGTTAGCTATTATTGGTTTTGAAGGTTATCGTTCTGGAGGTTTGTATTGCAGTGGCTATGTAGAGCTTGAGTTTCATGTTTCACTGCTTATATTGCAGCTGTATTGGTGGCTAATGAAAATAATATTCGCTGATGGTTTGTTTTAGACTAACTGTTGTATTTCACATTTCCACTTCAATGAGCTGGTGTTTCTTCCAAATGAATGACCTACAACCACGAGATACTGCTTTCCCGCAGAGTTTTAATCAAATTTCAGGAATGATCAACTTTTTTTTATAGTAAATCAGAAATCCTCAATTTCAACCCCACCAATTTGTTCGCAAACCAGAAATTCTCAACTTCAACTCCACTTAAATTCCATGAGTTACATATCATCCATAGCAACATACACTAGTAGACTATTGGCAATATGAGAAACATGCTGTAGAAGAGAGATCTGGCATCATTCTGTATTTTTAAGAACACAAAACTCAGAGGAACGTGTGCAGGTGTAACAAGAACAGATTGTCACTGCCATCAAACTAAGATGATGGAAAAAGAAAATTGAACAAGTACTTCTAACTCACATTGTTGAGAATAATTTATTGCCCTAATAATGTTACATGCATCCACTAATAAAAGAAGTTTAACTATCAGCAAGCAACGAAGCTTGAAAACAAAGTGTTCTGATTATTTGTCCTCGCCTTTTGCAGCTGTGATATCCTTGAGTTTTTCCTTCAGTTCACCACTCTGCACCAGAATACGAGATTAATATGTTGCCATAATCAAAACAGGTTGTTTTACCAGGGAAATTGCGTGCAATATTAATCATACATTCACTTAGATTACCTGGTGCATGTTGAGAACAATATCTGAACCTCCAATAAATTCACCCTTTATGAAAATCTGTGGAAATGTTGGCCAGTGACTGCACAGACAACAGTTATTTCAGATTATGGCATCTCAAGAACGCTGCCTCACAGAAATGGCTGGTGAAATCACCATTAAAGACTAAGATCCTTATCATCCGAGAGAGATTTTCTCCCAAAGAACATGAAATGAAAATGTATGTTATGCACAAGGACTAAGACCTTCACAGAAGTGAAATACTTGAGGTATCGTTAGGACTCAACAACTCAACATCATGATACCAAACGTGCTACATTACTCTAAACACCTAATAACAGGGTGCAATGGTCAAGGTTCTGCTAATTATTTGAAAACAAATGTACTAATTACGATCAAGGATCAAAGATGTTCTACAACCACCAGACAGCAAGACCTATTGGAGTCTTAAAAACACCACATGAATATTTGAGAGACTGACCCTGATCAAGGAAATTGTGAAAGTTATTTTGTGGTAGAAACAAATAAAGCAATAGGCGAAAAATTGAAGCATAACAGCAACTACAAAATCTTTTTCTCTTAGTTGGACAGTTGAGGAAAGGAATTTTTTTGACCCCAATAAAAACAGCATAAGTACGTTAACTACCTGTAAGCCTTCACACCATTTTTAAGCTCTAGATCTTCAAGAATGTTCCTTGAACTGATAGGTACTCCTGCAATATGCACCACGTGATTAGACAATAAATACATTTATCTCTGTAGAAACCTATACTAACAAATACTGGGAAAATACTATCCAATTTACTAAAATCATAAGGAAATGAATTATTCCCACAACCAACAAGACAACTATATTCATATTCACCGATATTTTATATAATGATACAACATATCTTACCATATGATTTGAAGACCCTAACTGCCAATGAACTGAAACCACAGGCTGGGGCATCAGGAACTCCTTTCATATAAATCATCACAGGATTTTCTTTGACATCCTTCAAAGAAAAGCTTCTTGTCAGAACATAAGAAAACAAATACCATAATATTTGATTTATTTATAATTTACAAGCTAAGTGCCAGAACTGCAAAGAAAAGAGACCATCGGCTTGCAAGCATACAAGCCATTAAAAATACCTTCTCGACAATATCCTTGACTGAGATGTTCGAATCTGAGATTTTGCTGGTTGATTGAAAATCCTCATGTGTATCAGAATCACGAGATACTGAAGAATAAGCCATTATTCTTTGCCTGCTGAAAGTCATAGGTGCCAGCTGCTGTCACAAATAATATAGGAAAATTATAATAGTCAAATAAAGTCATATTGTTGTTACTTTAGAAACAAGATGTTACTTGCAAACATTGGTTTCTTCAAAACAGAGTTGCACACACCATTTTGAACCCCACGATGCCAGGTTTTAAAAGTTATAAAGAATATGTCAAACAACAAAAATAATACACAAACGGATTTGCCTTTTCAAAGCAATCTTAACACAGATGGAGAAAAGGGACACGCAGGAAGCATACAACTGTGTTGGCTTTAAAATTTCTTGTTCCTTCAATTAGTAAGTTACGTTTTCCAATTGAAAAAAATCATTGGTCCATTCAAATCTTCTGAATTGAAGCCTATAAAAAATTTACATCAACTCGAGTAGATTTTACCATTAAAACCAAAACCCAAAATATATGAACGTTTAAAAATTACCGAAACTCGCGTAAACGAAAACCGCAACAAAGAAAAGTAAATAAAGCAAATAAGATGGAGAAATTGGGAGCTTTTTTCTACCGTTGATCCGACGGGATTGGAGGAACGAGAAATGCCTTTGAAGGCCACGTTGGCGAGGAATCGAGCCATGCCGTACTAAGCCTGGGATCGGACCTGGAATTTCGATTGGAGTTAAAAGTGGATTAAAAACGGGATTTTTAATAACACCGGAGATAACGGGATCGAAGACAAACGAGATCGGAAAGGAGTGTGAAAAGATGAGAATGGTTTCTAGGGTTTGGAAGAAAAGTACCTTCGGAGGGTCGTCGGAGGCCACGTAAGAAGCAGAGAAGACGGCAGTGGTGATAGACACCGTCAGTCAGGGAAATGAAGTAAAAACACAATCGGGTTGGGTCCGCTTTGGATGTGGATTTTGGGCCCACTTGGTCGGGTTAGGAAAAGTGAGATCTCAGATTGCAACATATTTCGGAATTAATTAAATTTCGAAAAGATATCATGGTTAGCCTTTTCACTTCTCAGGTTTGACAAAATGCACAACTTCTAGGTCCAACAATTCCATTTTATACCTATGATCGGACTCCTGACTTCTATACGCCATTTCAGTCTGAGGAGCTAATTCTCTTAGGTAGTAGCAATTGGAATAACAACTGATCGCAACTCGCAGCCGTGGCTTGCGGCCACTGGACTTGAAATCGTAGATGTTTGTTTAGATAAGTAACTACATGCCTGATAATTAAAAAACTTCTGCTTGTTTAAGCTACTTGGAATTGATGATTTAATTGTGGAATGGCAAAAGTGACCTTAACTAGCATACAAATACAAATGACGCAACCAAATAATTTTTTTGATAAAATAGTCTCAAATGAAGATAATTATTTTATATTGATGTTAGGACATGTAATGGAAAATAAAAATAAATACCCAAAATAATTATTTTTGAGTATACACTTTCCAATTATAAAATAAAAATAAATTATAAATCCAAATTATTATTGAAATTTATAATGAATCTCAATGAAAGAAAAATGCATATAATTCACATCCTAAAAAATGAATGCATGTAACAAAATGAAATTTATTATTAAACAAATCTAATGCAAAGCATATCAAAAAAATTATATACTTAAACTGTGAGCATTTAGATTCAAATATTACACTGCTCGTCTTCAAAGGGCAAAATCTTCTACATCATTTTCCCTCCACCCAAGTCGTGCGCAACATTTTCTCGCAGCTGGAAGTCGCTGCAGCTTCTAACCAAAGGCGAAGTCTGGCGTCCCAATCGTGTCGGCAATCACACACTCAATCGCATCCTCATCGGGTAAGTGAAGTCGCTGCATCCTTATAACAAATGTCAATCAACAATAGTGAAATCAACACCTAATTATGCTTGTATAGACACCATTTTCCCCAAGTACACTCTTCTACTTATGCATCTACATCCTCCAAATACATATATCGAACTTTTAATTAATTTAATTATAAGATGAGATCGTGTCATTCGGGGGGAAAATCATCTTTTATTATTTGATCTCCCTCATTTCACTACGACACTTAAATCATCTGACATATTACCTGCAGCTTATTGAATCTCTATCTTCCAGCAACCTTATAACATGGCAGGCACCAAACACATAATTCATCAAAAACCTCTACCACTGTAATTTACCATAAGTTGTTACTTAAATAAGAATTACAATTAACCTGTTACACGACAACAAAATTGACGACAAAAATCACAACTAAAAAGATGTAAGCCATCCCCTGAATGTGAAGTTCCACTTTAAGATTATTTTGGTTTTCCAAAACCAACAGTAAGCTAATAGTGCCAATATTAGGCTCATTACAGTCAACTACTGGCTCATAACGTCACTTCCGTCGGAAAGATGAGAATCATCCATAGGTGCCAAGTTCCCTCTGTCCTCATCTGTCTCCACGCCTTCATCACTTTCCTCGTCACTGGTATCTTGATCCTCATAGATTACAGGAGGCGGCATGTTATCTTCTTCCTCCTCGTCGCCCAGAACCTGTTCGACAGACAAAATGAATTTTGAGCAAAAATAAGGAGTAGGGCATGTCTACAACAACAATAGGACTTACCCCTCCAAAAAGCAAGTCTAGGTAAGCTGAGAGTTGAAGAGAGGACCCAAAAGTTGAAGTTCTTGATTCAATAAGCTGCAAGTAAAATGTCAGATGAATCTCAGTTGTGATAGTCATCTAAACCAAAATTAGAAAACAATGGATTGATGTGATCCCATTGTAGCCTTCATACTACCTAGTTGAGAGTTTGATGATAGAGGAATTGGTGGAATATAGGAAGAACAATACACTTCAGAAAATCTTAAGTGAAACCTGATTTTCCTCAATTTCATTCAATTCCCAAACACCTCCCCTATGTCAGAGATATTTCCAGATAAACTGCATTATAACTTTCAAAGTGTAATTATTTCAAACCATTCTGAACCCCCTACGTACATGAATAAGTCCAAATTATGTAATTTCAATAGTTTGTTTGGATACTGATGATCGCTCTTTGCGATAACATTAGACCACATCCTTCAAAAAATAATAAGAGATTGTGCAAACAAGCAAATGCATTCCCAGTAACTAATGACTTTATGAGTGATACTGAGGGAGGAAAATGAGATAAATAAAGAACAAACTGTTCTTAAGAAATAGTGAAGACCCTAAATAATACTATAAAAGAAGACCCAGGCAAAGTAACAAATGTGGGACCAAATAAGATTAACTGACCTGATATAAAGAATTCAGTGTGAGCACAGAGGCTTCTTGAGAAATTATACTGCTTGCATGTTGCGCAAGCAAGCTTCGCAACCATGGAAGAGCACAAACAAGGACAGCACCCCTGACACGATCACAATAAATAAATAAATAAATAAACAAATTACACAAACCTCAAAGTGTTTTTAAACAAAAACCAACAGAACGTGTGATTTCAGCAGTTGCACAGACTATTAGACCATTCCATTTATTAACAAGTTAAAATATGATAGCACAACATGAACCACAAAGAAAGGAATTCTAAAATAAAATGTTATCAAGTCAAGAACCATGGTGATGTTTTCAATTACAAATTTAATGAACGAGATCAACATATAGAGTAAATTGAAAGATTTTCAGTCAATCCCAACTTTCAACGAAGAGAGGCACCTAAAAGAGCGCAAATCATCACTTCTACTACCTAACTGGATCATAGAAATACGAGTTCAAGAGTTGTAAGTTTATACTTTATAGATCTAAAGCCAATCACGTAAACGAGCACAAATCATTAATCTTACCTTGAATGAATCAGGGAAATGAGGGATTTCAGGAGTTGAAGGGCATCTGCTGGATTTAATTGTGAAACAGATTTGAATATCACCTGCACACAACAGCAACAAGTACTAAATGGTTAGACACGATTAATGTTTATAAGTAGTGCACAAACTCAGGCATTACAGCATTGAGCCTCTGAGTCTCCGACAGTCTTTTGTGCCATGCACTGTGAATGTGTGTCGCACAGTCACACATTAGGCATGTGCTACACTTACATATCTCAAATATAGAGAATTGAAGCATAAAGACATTCACTTCTTAAATTCCTATAGTACGTAATATAGTCAAACTCCAAATTCATCTAAGTAGTGTCAGCTGTACACCATCTTTAGGTGGGATGTATGTATAAAGCAGATACTTTACAACATCAAGGCTTACTACGTACATCTAAACATGGGTGAACATCAGACATAATCACAACCACAAGAAACACAGAAACATTCAGCAATGAAAAACATTATATTTCTATCGAAAGCAAAATGCGGAATAAAGGTCTTAATCATACAAAAGCTAAGGGAGGCCACCTTCTCATTTTTTGAATACAAGCACTTCAGCAATAGATCACGGTCTTCAGCATTAAGAGCCTGCTTGAGCATAACATGAACTGAATCTGCACTTGGAGGCTCAATCTCTGGAGGATCCTCGTTGGTAGTCGCATTGCTCAATTTTGATTCTTCTAGTAATTTCATAGTTTCAAGCTTTTCCCCCAAAGTCGGTTCGTTCATATCAACTTGATCTTCCATGGGTTGTTGAACTATGTCTGAAGAAACATATGAAGTCACTCAACAAGGAAAAATAGCATAACAATTCAGAAGTACTGATTATCAGCTATCAGTTTGAAACTTTTGGGTAACCAGACTAAATGAAAAGAAGAATGAGATACTTCTCATGTTAGTACAGAACTAGTAAGACCAAAGATATCAAACATTGGCAGCGGTGAATTAACCTTTACAGCACAACTTACCAGTTTCCACATTCGACACATTTGGTTCAGGTGCCGATCGCTTCGTTTTCTTCTTCTCCTTCTTCACAATACTCGAAGGATTAGCCAATTTCGGCATTTTGATCTTCTCTACTGGGGAAAAACATAAAAATCCACAATGACTTTATACAAACACAAAATCACGTCATTATTTTTCTTGTCAAAAGCCACTACTTCATCATAAAAACATACCAAACTCCCTCAGAAAATTAATTACACGAAACAAGATAAATACCAACTAAAAACCAAGCATAATCAACAAAAATTAGCTCATTATATACAGAAGTGTTGTATATTTTCAGATATTTCACAAGTTAGTATATATTTGAGAGATACGGTGAAAAATTACCATAAAATGAAGAAATCAGGGTTGTAAGGAAGTGAGGGAGATGAAAGGATAAGCCGACGCACTTCGACGGCGAGGTGGAAGGGTGTCGCCGGAGTGAGGCGCCGGCGAGGTGGGGGTGCCGACGGCGTCGTGGGGGTTTGGGGGTTAGCGGTTAGGGTTTTGATTTAGGGAAAGGGTTTTTCGCTGAAATTGCAACTTCAACCCCCGTGTGTTGTGGAATTGTATAAGTTGAGAATTACTGAATCTTCTTCCCTATACTCTTTATGTAGCATTTAACGATAACTCGTATTCTTCGTTGATTTTCATTCTTCTTAGTGTATCGTACTATTATAATGTGACCATAACTTAGTAATTTATTTAACATATTATGTTTCAAATGTCAACTTCTAAGAATGAAGGTTTTTAAACTATATTTAGCTAGTTGTAGATTGTTCTTCCTTATTACCAAACCGAACCTATAATACAACAAGTCTCTATGTAATATGTAATTTTTGAAGAATATTTCTTGTAGTACATAGTTACTTATCTATACCAAGTGAAGAGGTTAAGAAATACTTAGTGTGTTCAACTTAACGTGAAATCAACTTCAGAGGCTCCACTTCACAAATTCTCGTCATTTGTCCATGAATTCCATTTACCCATCAGAAGTTCACAATAAACCATCGTTAATATTTCTTGAAAAAATAATAATCAAGAAGCCTATATGATAGAAGAGACATATCGTAACTATTTCTTGTTCAATGGATGTTAGGCTAAATTAAATATTAAATATAATATAAATAAAAGAGAAGTATGTACTGCATCATGCATGTTAACTGAGAATAGCAAGTGGACCATTGACCACCCAATCATTTTTTGACTTGGTCTCTGTGCTAAATGTCCCGTCGACATCTGTCAAACATTCACATTTGTAAATCCTCGTCCGCGAAGAAAGACAATGGATGAGCAAAATTAACTCTGGTTCCTTAGTTTTTCTTGCGTCTTTACTAATCACACACGTACCCACACCTTCACCTTATAAATAAATCCCATGCAATTGCAATGCCCACCAACTCACTCATTCACATCATCTTCTACGTCTTTCTTTGTTTCACATAAAAGTATTAAGATGGCCAGCACCAACGACATCAGCAACAAGGTTGAGGAGATGGAGGGCCAAGCTCAGGTACTTAAAAAAATATCTTATATGATCACCAAACCACCAGAATTTTTTGTTTTGAACAATCAAACTCAAAGAATACCACCCCCTAGTGAAATAGCTCGCATCCTGACTGTGTGTTTAGTTCGAATAGCATAGACTGAATTACGTAGGTTGTTTTAACTAAAAATTGCATAATCAAAACTCAGTAGCTGGAAATCTTTTTTTTCCATCTTAATTTCTCTCGGTGCTTATGTGTGCATGTAGCATTTGCTCCGTTAAATAATAAAAACAAAATAAATAAATGTAGGGTAGCATTGCATGCGTGCATTGACATTTGACATGCATGGTATGATGGTACGTAATGTGGACTAATGGTTTGTGTTGACGCAGCTCCACAAGGACCAAGCAGTGGACAGGGCCTCTGAGACCAAGGACCAAGTGGTGAACAGGGCTTCTGAGACCAAGGACCAAGCAGCCAACAAGGCCTCTGAGGCGGTGGAGTCTACTTCCCAGTCTGCCCATGAGACCAAGGACAATGCAAGTGGCATTCTCCACCAGGTATGTAATTGGAACATTGTTTTGTCAAAATCTCACTATATTCAGTAAAATCATGTTTGATTGTTGAGAACATAATGAATGTTAATTTGATTGTTGTAGACTGTGGAGCAAGTGAAGAGCACGGCACAGGGAGCTGCTGATGCTGTGAAGAACACCCTTGGAATGGGAGACAAGAACTAGATAAATGCATGGATGCACATTCCCATGCAATTATACAAGTGTTCTGGGGTTGCCCTTTATAAGTTATTTTGGTTTGAATTTGGGTGGGTTTTGGCCATTGTGTTCATGCATGGTTGTTTTGCATACCACCAATATTGTTGTAGTTTTTGTTTTATTTTGTTACAATAATTTGTGTCAATGTTGATGTAGCCTGGTATTGTGTTCCTATTGTAAGCCATTGTTGCATTATTGTTATTGTTCGTTGTCTAATAAAAGTTTGTCAAAACACTAAGTATTCTATTATTATTGAATTTTGTCTTTGAAATGAAGGGGCATGGCTTGTCAGTGTTTTATATTATATTTGTTCAGTTGTTTTCAATCATTTTCTTGTGAAGGAATATATGAAATACTGTAGGGTTGAACCCGCAGAGTAATGCTTTCAGAAAGAAAACCAGTGTAATGAAAACTTATTAAACTGGAGGTATTTAAACCATGCAGGTTAAAGAATATTATTGATGATTTAATTTTTCAGTGGATATATTAATATTAGTATAATTACCCTCATACAACTAATTTATATCCCTTCAAGTTTTCTTTTTCAAACTGAGGTAGCTCTGTACGGAGGGACAGCCAATGGATTACAAATATGCTGACCCAATGTGACCGTGGTAATTAAAGTCGATGCCGACTTAGACTTTTGTCGATAAAGTGAATTGACAAGACACATTCTAGTTCAAGTGGCCTTGAATTTCTTAAGAAGCTAGGCCCCTATACTTATGTCCTAATTCCTAAATTTGGAAGAAAATTAGATGTCTTGGTTTAAATTAACTTGATTTTGAGTACATGCAAATCAAATATAATCCATATACTGAAACAGAATCTTACTGCATCCCTAGTCAGTAGTTTTTAAAATTTAAGAAACTACATATTGAGCTCATTCAAGTTTTAATAAGAAACTACTTAATGAGCTCATTCAAGTTTTAATAAGAAACTACTGATTGAGCTCATTCAAGTTTTAAAAAAAAACATTAAAGAAACACATGCCACATATTTTACCTTGGCTAAGACCATGTATAACAGCGTCTCGACTACAAGGGCGCCCTCCTCCCTTTCTTCGTCATGTCAGCTTCTCTCTCCGCCACGTCAGCTCACCTCACCCCACCCAAAAAACCTTTTAAGGTCATCACTAGCCATAACCCCGGACTACCTAGTCATGAACGTTATCTCTCTTCTCTCTCTCTTCTACATCAACTTTCTCTCTCCCTAACATATTTTCTTCTATTTCCTACATTATTCACATCTTAACCACAACCCACAACAGCTTATTTATCTCCTCTACATCATTTCGGGGTCCATCTTGGAAAAAAAATCTAAAAAATCAAAATAATTATAAAACGTATTTTCAAACAAAAAATTCTAAAAATCAAAAACAAAAATTAATAAATTAATCAACGACCCAGTCGTTGATGACCAGGTCATCTCACCCGTTAGTGGTGGCCTAACCACGCCCGGGCTACCCCACACCCTACACTCTTTTTCCTCCACATCATTTCTTAATTAAACAATTTTAATCATTATATAATTTTATTTCTAATTATGTTATAATTCCAATTGACGAAATAATTAATATTAATAATTAGTAATTAGCATTAATAATTAATATTAAACACACGAAAAAATTTATTAATTAAAATCAGAAATGCATTGTACGCATGTGAATGCACAGTGTACGCGTGAATGCACAGTATCCGCCTGAATGTACAGTATACACGTGAATGCACAGTGTCTGATTTTTCTCTCCATGTATACCTTATACAAAAAAGCAACATACACTTCACACAACTTCACAATGTCTTCTCCATATCACAACCGTTCTCTCTGTCGTTCACAATCAAATCTACGTTCACGTTATCCACAAGGATACTCCTCACGTCCATATTTACCACAATCATTCCAACAGCCAGACTTCTTTCATTACGCACTATCATTCCAACAGTCAGACTTCTCACAATATGCACCATCATTCCCACCACTAGACTAAAACCATCAATTTCCACAATTCCCCCAATATACACCATCATTCCCACAAAATCAACCACATCTTCAAATGTTTGGCTGCAACATGTCCCAAGTAAGTAGTCCTAGTATGACGGACACTGAATAAGAAGACCACAACGACGATGAGTCCCCACCACGCCAAACCGTCGCACCACCATTCTCACGTCCACTTTGACGTCGTAAACAAGCAAATCCAAGCTGTCAAAAGCAATTTGAAGCTGGGGACCATAACTGAGGACGAGCGACTCGTCTCGACATATATGAAAGTCAGTTGTGATGCGGTGACAGGGACAAACCAGAAGGTTACTTCCTTGTGGACCAAAGTAAAACGGATTTACGACAACTCTGTCGAAGAAACGGACCTCCCCGAGAGGAATGCAGAGTCCTTAAAAGGACGGTGGAGGAGAATGTCGTTGACAAGCTCACCACTTCTACGAGTGAACTCATAAGTCTAAATTTGTTTACTTTGATGCTTGAGTCATGTTGCGTAGGTACCCGAAATGGGAGTCGCTGATATCTGAAGCAAATGTTGTGAGTGTTGGTCGGGAGTCCTCGGAGTTCCACGATGAAAGTAGTTTCCATTCAGGAAGCCTTAAGAAAAGAAAGAGCACTGATGACTCTAGGACGCAATCACCATCGCAAGTAGAAAAATGACGTCAGGACTGTTTGCACGTGATGAGAATTAAATTTATATCGCAAGTGCACGACGTCAATGAAGACGTGGCAAGTACGGGTCGAACACAAGGAGGGAGAGATCTTGTTATTTTTGTGATTTTCGATTAAGGAAAGAAAAAAAGAGAAATAAGTTTGGTTTGAAATTTTTGGTTTTTAATTAATTTCTAAAGCAAGAACAACAAAAAAAATTAAAAATAAAGTAAAGATGGATGAGAGTCCAGTGGGTGGAGGTTTAGATGTCGGGTTTCGATTAGAGAATTCTGAAACTTATAATAAATCACATTAGTTATATAAAGCATTACATGATAAATGACTCAACATAAACTCAAGTAATCAAAACTTACTAATACGAAATTAAAATAATAACTTGATTCTTCTTCTCATCACCCTAAATCTGCCACCCCCACCCTTTGGACAGAGTTAGAAACTCATGGATGGAGGGAAGGAGAAGGGGTCCTAGAGAAACTACAAAGGAAAACTAAAAACAAGAATTAAAAGAACAGAATTTTATTACTAAAATTTGGAATAAAAACCAAGACCCTTTACAACACTATTTCGGGACTATTTATAGCCGATACAAGGGATCCTAATATATAAACGGAAAGTACACGCGTCAATACAGCATTGGTAAAAATTTGAGCACACAGATCAACTTTTGTGCGACGGAATTGCCGCAATTTGTACATGAGGTGCGGCGGAATCGCCACCTTTTTGGCTCAGAATCGACCCGGATTTTTCCTGTGTGTTTATGATATGTTTTAGCTGTCATTTGCGCATCCGAATTAATTATTGCATATCTTTGGAGATTCGAGTTAATTTCTTCATATATTTGGAGATCCAAATTGATTTTTCTCTAGAACTTCTCCAAAATAATCTTTTGGTACTCGTAATTTGTAGTCGGGTCCTCGGCTTTTGCAATTAAGTCTCTGACTACTTTTGTGCTTAAGTCCCTGGCCTTTTTGTAATTAGGTATTTGAATGCTTTTTGATGCATTGCATACATTGCATCATATGTCTTTCATTTAGATTACTTTTATATCAATAAATGCTACTAAGGTATGTGTTTAGTCGTATTTACAGAATACAGGGACCTGGATGCAAATTACCCACATTCCGAGCATAAACGCGTGCAAAAGATTCATTTCTATCATAAAGACCGAGTTCAAGTTTATCGGGTTTCAAATAGAAATGCATCCAAGCATAAAAGCATTCAAGGAGCTAATTGCAAAAAGGTCAAGGACTTAATTGCAAAATGCCAAGGACCTAATTGCAAAATAAAAGGACCAAGTTATTGTGTGGAGAAAGTCAAAAGAAAAATCAAATATAAATCTCCAACAATGGAAGGAATTAATCCGGAGCTCAAAAGAATGGAAACAAATCATCCAGACGCGCAAATAAAGATCAAATCATACCATAAACACACAGGAAAAATCCGGGTCGATTCTGAGCCAAAAAGGTGGCGATTCCGCCGCACCTCAAGAGCAAATTGCGGCGAATCCGCCGCACCAAAATAGAGTCATGCTCTAAAAATTTTACCGGTTGCGTGTTGACGCGTGTACTTTCTTATTTCATGCTTAGGTCCCTTGTATCGGCTATAAATAGCCCCGAGAACGATGTTGTGAGGAGTTCTTCCTTTTGTTCCATAATTTAGCAATAAAATTCTGTTTCTTTTATTTTATGTTTTTAATTTTCTTTTCTTAGTTTCTCTAGGACCCCTTCTCCCTCCCTCCATCTATGAGTTTCTAACTCTTTCCAAAGGGTGGGGGTGACGGATTTAGGGTGATGAGAAGAGAAAATGTTATTATTTTAATATCGTATTAGTATGTTTTGATTACTTGAGTTTATGTTAAATCATTTATCATGTAATGCTTTATAACTAATATGATTTATTATAAGTTTCAGAATTCTCTAATCTAAACCCGATATCTAAACCTCCACCCAACGGAATTCACCATCTTTGTTCTTGTTTTAGTTTTATTTGTTCATGTTTCTTGCTTTAGATAATTAAAACCCAAAAATCTCAAAACCAACCTTATTATTGTTCTCTCTCTCTCTAATCGAAAATCCAAAAAATAACAATATCTCTCCCTCCTTGTGTTCGACCCGTATTTGCCACGTCTTCATTGACACCGTGCACTTGCGGTATAAATTAAATCTTCATCAAGTTTTTGGCGCCGTTGCCGGGGAGGCGACGCAGATTTTTGTTGTTTTTGTGTTTTCGATTTTATCCTGTTTATCTTGTGCGCAATCTAAGTATTTGGATTTGTGTTTCAGGGGACAACAGAGTGCGCGGAGAAATCCGGGCACATTTGGAGCTAAACGAGCGGCGAAATCGCCGCACCTGAAGAACAACTTGCGGCGAATTCGCCGCACCAGTAAGGCTTCTGGGCGTCATTTTTCTCTGGGGTCGTCTACATCGTGGATTGGTCGCATTTAGCTACTGGAAATTCCGAGAGCAGGCGGCGAACCTGTCTGAGCATTGCGGAGGTAACTTTTCTTGCCTTTCTCGTATAATCTGAATTTTCGAAAAGTTTCCTTTCGTAGAATTGCACGTGTTAGGGTCAAAAATTCCATAATTAGCAACAACTCAACTCTGACCTAAAAATTGGCAAAATTAGAAAGACCTTAGTGCATGCATCATATAATGTTTTGTTTGCATTATTCTTACTAAATTATTGCAAATTATTTTTGTTGAAGAGTGCTGGAGACAAGGTACGTATCGCGGTTTTTAACGACTGCATTTAAGCATATAATTTAATTTGCATACAACCTTGCAATTGCCCCCATTAAAAAGACCATTGTTTGACTATCTTTGTTAGATCTAAGTTAAACTATCTTAAGGGCAACTCCATAGGAAAAAATACGGTGGGGATTTCATCACCCTTCCGTGGCCCACAAATCACAATTCTCAAGTGTCACCCAAGCCTAAAATTAAAATCAATTAGACATTGACCCCTAAGGACTCGGACTCAATTAAGGAGGAGATTGGTTTGACTTGCTATGACCTGAAGCTAATTGAATTCAATTTGGTGTCTAGAAAGTGTTTTTGTGTTGACGAAAGTCTTCCAAGCGACGTGGTTGTCTAATTGGCACCGACTCTGTCGGAAGCGCCCCCACTAGCTATACACTAACTGGCCAACTTGGTTTGATTGGTGAGGGAGGTGAATCAAGCAAATCAATTCGACTCAACCAGTTAGGAGTCGTCTAGATCTAAGCGACACTAGGTCTAGGATTGTTTGAACCGTGCTTTCTTAGGAAACCTCTGACCGACCCTCTTATCTATCTTTAGAGTTAAGTTTCCCTTCTCCTCTGAGTCATCTTCTTCTCACCTACTTATACGTTCTAGTCTCCTCCCCTTTACATTATCTATTAGCATTTTAGGGTCGAGTCGAGAACTTGTGCTTGCTTAGCCTCATAAGGGTAAGAGTACTTGACTCAAGAGTGTTTTGATGGATGGTTACATGAGCAACCATCTATATCATTGTTGGGACCAGGACAATGCTTCCTGGTATTCTAAAACCTTGCAACCTGGGGTGGCTCAGACTAACACCCCATATGGTTGGGACAATCCTAATTGTATGACTGAGCAATCTTTATATTGGGGTAACATGAGAGAGGCACCGACTGCTAGACCACAATCTAGTTATGTCGGATCATATGCTGGTCAACAAACTGAGACATTACAACAAACTTTTGCCTCCTTCATGCGTAGGACAGACAACATGAGTGCACCGGTGGCTCCAGTAGCCGTACCGTGCGACTGTTGTGGGTTGAGTGGTCATGTTATCAGGGAATGCCCTTATGTTCCCCCAGAGCCTGAGTATGAGCATACTTTTTCCCAAGACGCTCAAAATGACTATTACGCATCCGCGTACAACCCGAGAGTGATGGATTCGTGGAGAAACAATTCCTATCCAAATTCTTATACTTCATTTTCACCTCAGTATCCTCCTCCCGAATACCCAGAATTCTACCAACTCCCCACGTCAAATCATTATTCTCAGACCATCAACACCCAATCCCATAATTTCACAAGCTCAAACTTGGACCTCATAGTTGACCACGTACCTAATTCCTTGGAACAAACTTTCCTTACGTACATGGAATCCACTCAACGATCCGTACAAAATATAACATCGCATTTGAGTCAAATGATACAACAATTAGGTGAACGTAAGGAGAGTAACTTTTCGTGTCAACATGAGGATCCACCTTTTGATATCGAACCACCACCACATCCACAAATTCAAAGCACAATCTGTCAAAGCCAAACTCCTAGTCAGTCTGAAGGACTTGGGGTTTCAATTCACGATCACTTAGTGGAGGATTCGATACACATTGACCAATTTCATCATGAGTCGGCCCAGGATTGTGCCTTATCTTCGTTCCCCGTGGCCCTTGAGCCACATGATCTTCATGTTGTGCCTCTTAAGGACTCACTTCTGGTGGAGCAAGAGCTCCCTAGCACCCTCAATTTCAAACAACCTGATGAGAGTTTGCCTCTCACTATCGTTCCTGATCATCTTGGAAATGATGGAACATCAAACGACTACAGTGCTCATGAGGGTATTAGGAGTTCCTTGGAGGATACATTGGGTATGAGACCCATTTTATGTTTACCTGTTGAGTCGAACTTGCCTAACGAGGCTCCTGACCTCGCTCCGACGCACCAGCCAGTTGGTTGGAGAGTTTGGATTGACGATCATAACTTCAGCACCGTAACGGGAGAAACTCTTCTTCCGTTGCCCCCTATTTCCCAAACTCTCGAGAGGTTCAAGCTCTTTCAGTTTGATCCTTTGTATGAGACGCCTTTGCGTCCAATTCATGAACCTCTCATTTCTTCTTGTGCTCTTTGTGAAGGGGGCCCACGCATGAATATTCTGGCCCCACGTGGTGTCATGTTCCCTTTTGAGGTCTTTTGACAAATGAAGATGGGAACTTATGTTTGTACATAGTTATATTTGTATAACAATAAGTTAAAAAAAAATTGTTTTTATCCCTTCTTTAGCATCTCACAGGTTTTTGAGGGAATTCGGGTTTTTGTCCATCAACAGAGCCATGAACTTTCCTTTGTACTTCACGTTGGTGAGATCTTTCCTTTTTCATGCATAAATCCATGTAGTATCTTGCTCGCATACATTGAGGACAATGCATGATTTAGGTGTGGGGGGTGTTTATATATGTACATATCTATCTATTTGATTTTCTGCTCTGCTTTATTTTAAAAAAAAAATTAAAAAAAAAATTCAATATTCTATGACATAGCTTAAGATTAAACTGCCAAAACCCGTGTACAAATTGCATTAAGTTTTTGTTCCTTATTATATAGTTCTGCTTGTAGAAATTATGACATAAATCTAAGTTCCAAAGAAATAACCCATGACCCTTGTAAGACATGTATGCACTTAAATTGGATGAATCAAATCTTTGAAGTGGTTGATAAAAAGCAGAGGTTGAGGAAAATATACCGGGAAGTGTGGACTTCTAATAGCAATTAAGCCTTGAGGAAAATAAAAGTAAAATAAAAATAAAGTGAGGAAAACACATTTTGCAAAATGATTACAAAAGCCCAAGCCTTCGAGTCACTGGCCCGTAGGGGTATCTTGAAACCCGGTAACTTGAGTCTGCCAGCTCGGGATTATCGACCAAACTCGCTACACGAATGCAAAAAGGGTATAAGTGTTAAAAAGAAAAGCAAATGTGTTGAATCACGGAAAAAAATAAATAAATAAATAAATAAATACTTTAAGATACTCAAGGCCCAAAGCTAAAAGAATGATTCATGTCATGGTTGATCCGAATGATACTTCACCACCAGAGGAGGCGTGCAAAATAATTCAAGTGATAAACATGTGTAGAAGGGTTAGTGGTGTGAATGTTGGAGGAACAAAGACCAAGTCATATTTTTAATGAGTTAGATTCATATAATGAGCATGCAAGAATTCTAAGTGAGATGTATAAGGTTGAGGTAGAAATATTAAGAGCTATTAATGGAATGTTGAATTAAGACTTTGTGGGTGTGTCAACTGAAAACCCTCACGAGACAAAACTCGTCCTCTAAGGCAACTTGGAGGTTTAAAGGCTTGTTGCACATGCTAAGTGCAACCGTGATTCCTACGAAAGTGAGTTAGGATTTCCCTGTTTTCATTTTCTTATATTTTGCTTTGCTAGGGACTAGCAAAATCTAGGTGTGGGGGTATTTGATGCATTGCATACATTGCATCATATGTCTTTCATTTAGATTACTTTTATATCAATAAATGCTACTAAGGTATGTGTTTAGTCGTATTTACAGAATACAGGGACCTGGATGCAAATTACCCACATTCCGAGCATAAACGCGTGCAAAAGATTCATTTCTATCATAAAGACCGAGTTCAAGTTTATCGGGTTTCAAATAGAAATGCATCCAAGCATAAAAGCATTCAAGGAGCTAATTGCAAAAAGGTCAAGGACTTAATTGCAAAATGCCAAGGACCTAATTGCAAAATAAAAGGACCAAGTTATTGTGTGGAGAAAGTCAAAAGAAAAATCAAATATAAATCTCCAACAATGGAAGGAATTAATCCGGAGCTCAAAAGAATGGAAACAAATCATCCAGACGCGCAAATAAAGATCAAATCATACCATAAACACACAGGAAAAATCCGGGTCGATTCTGAGCCAAAAAGGTGGCGATTCCGCCGCACCTCAAGAGCAAATTGCGGCGAATCCGCCGCACCAAAATAGAGTCATGCTCTAAAAATTTTACCGGTTGCGTGTTGACGCGTGTACTTTCTTATTTCATGCTTAGGTCCCTTGTATCGGCTATAAATAGCCCCGAGAACGATGTTGTGAGGAGTTCTTCCTTTTGTTCCATAATTTAGCAATAAAATTCTGTTTCTTTTATTTTATGTTTTTAATTTTCTTTTCTTAGTTTCTCTAGGACCCCTTCTCCCTCCCTCCATCTATGAGTTTCTAACTCTTTCCAAAGGGTGGGGGTGACGGATTTAGGGTGATGAGAAGAGAAAATGTTATTATTTTAATATCGTATTAGTATGTTTTGATTACTTGAGTTTATGTTAAATCATTTATCATGTAATGCTTTATAACTAATATGATTTATTATAAGTTTCAGAATTCTCTAATCTAAACCCGATATCTAAACCTCCACCCAACGGAATTCACCATCTTTGTTCTTGTTTTAGTTTTATTTGTTCATGTTTCTTGCTTTAGATAATTAAAACCCAAAAATCTCAAAACCAACCTTATTATTGTTCTCTCTCTCTCTAATCGAAAATCCAAAAAATAACAATATCTCTCCCTCCTTGTGTTCGACCCGTATTTGCCACGTCTTCATTGACACCGTGCACTTGCGGTATAAATTAAATCTTCATCACTTTTATGCTTGGATGAATTTCCATTTAAATCCCGATAATCTTGACTTGGTCTTTATGATATAAATGAGTCTTTTGCACGCATTTATGCTCGAGATATGGGTAATTTGCATTCAGGTTCATGTATTATGTAAATAAGACTAACCACATACCTTAGTAGTATTTATTGATATAAAATTAATCTAAATGAAAGACATATGATGCAATGTATGCAATGCATCAGCACGCTCACGAGGTGTCAGGAAGACAAAAAACAAGAGTAAAAGTTCATTAGGCCTCGAATGCAACACCGATGTTAGGAAACTTGCACAACAAATTGCATACAACGCCTAAGTAAGAGAATGTGGTTTTTCCAAGCAGGAGGAATTAACATAGCGGAATTTTCAAAGACATGTAAAAAAACTAAGCGCGACATGCTTCACTCTCTCATAAAAATGACAACTTGTCGGAGCGGGAACAAAACATAATGGCGAAACTCATCGATTGGGCGGAAGAGAATGATTTCATGTAGTTTGTTAGTTTTTATTATTTCGTATTTCGTGTAGTTTATATTACGTGTAGTTTGTTGGTTTTTATTTCGTGAATTTCTTATCGTTCTGTATTACGTCTAGTTTGTATTTCGTACCGCAATGTGTTATTTGTATGATGTTGTAGTATTAATATATTTTCTAATTTAAACATTAAATATGGATTTATCTTTGATTTATGTAATTTAAATATTTAAAAAAATCAAATTAATTACATAAAAAATTATCACCCCACATTAATAAAAAATACTCAATACATTATCAATTACTTTAAATAACAAATCCTCCAGACCAATGAGAGGGACACGTGTCCCCCACCCGAGGACACCACAGGCGTCCAATCGGGACGCCCAATGCCCGAGCAGACGGCCGGGTGGGTGCCTGACCCGTTAACGGGAGCCCGCCCGGTCCCGACCGAGGGGCTCCCGTCAAGGATGCTCTAAAGTAGAAAGATTCCAACCAGGCGTCAACCATGTTCTTCCCACGAACCATCTGCTAACCCCACTGAAAGAAACACAGAACACCTTTTACTTTTGTAAAGTTTCTTGGGTCCTAGAAACTTTCAATTATTTCAATTGTTCAGTGAAGGGTGTTTGGTGTGACATTTCTAAATTAAACTACCGTACACGTTACCATAGTTTGCACCTAAACCACTTCCCACAGTTCCACCGCTCAAAGTCCAAACCAAAACCACAACAAGAACCATGGGTTGGTTCAGCTATATTACTGCCAGATGTCCAAAATTTTGGAAAGAAAAATCCAACCCTTTATGATAATTGATAAAGGAGGGAAGGCTTGCAATCATATATATGAGTTATACATCATGGAGCACACCATAATACTATATGATCCAAAATCTAGGAAGTTTTGGAAAACATAATTTTTTATTCATGTCACCTGTAAGAATACAACAAAAACAATGGTCTCACCCCCAAGATTCCAACCAAAACCATCAAACCCATATCCTATAAATCCCCACTATGACCACTCTAAAGCTCTCACCGCAACCTTCAAGCTCCTATCTGTTCCCCCATTACAACTTGAGTGATTTCTTCATCTTCACAAGGCAACTATTATGGCATCTGTTACAGATTCTTCACTAGACCAAAAGATGGCAATGGCCAAGAGATGCTCTCATGGTATGCATGCATGAGCACATTATAACATATGATTATTAACATGTATTAATTTCTGGGTTCTTTTAACTAAATTCATTTGGGAAGTGTATGTTCTGATTATGTTCTTTTTGTACAGAGGGAGTTATTGCTGGAGCCAAGGCAGCTGTGGTGGCAACAGTTGCATCTGCAATACCAACTGTGAGTCTTGAAATCTCAAAAAATCTTTAATTTCCATCATAATTTTTTTTTCTTAACTCAGGCCAGCATTTTTTTTGGGTTTTCAAATTTTGGTGCAGTATGCAAGTGTGAAGATGTTTCCATGGGCAAGAGCCAACCTAAAACCAACAGCTCAGGCTCTAATTGTCTCAACAGGTAGATCATTAACAATGTCCCATCAAACATGTTCTTGATAATTTTGTAAGGAATAGTGTTGGAATATTCTGTTTTTCAAAAAAAAAGGAAAAGAGAGTGTGTTGGAATCTGACCTTGGTTTAACTTGAAATGGGCAGTTGCTGGAATGGCATACTTCATAGTTGCTGACAGGACTGTGTTGGCATCTGCAAGAAGGAACTCCTTTGGCCACTCGGCATAATTCCATGCAAGCGATGGATCCTTGTTCACAGTACTTAATGTAACACAAATAATTATGTTCTAGTAAATAAGGTGAAATAGCACTACGGTTATTAGATATGAAATCAAGGGAGGAACTCAAGTAATGTCACTTGTTGTCAGTTGCGACTGTGTGAGTCTATGGATTTCATAATATTGTAAGGTAAGATGTTCAAGTTTTTATAAACTTGTAGTCCATGTTTCGTTAGAAGGCTCAAATATATGTACTGGAGCCTCTGGATAATGGATAATATTTGGCACCGACCACCTTGGATAGAATGGCTATTTTCTTGGGGAGATCATGCACATTGTTTGAACCGACAACAACTTTGGATGATTAACTGATATGTTTCCTTGGAAGACCATATTATAATATGACCAAGAAACTCAATCTTGGGAAACAAATTGATTATTGATATCCAATAATGCAGGATTTGTGAAACAAGGGGCTAATAATTTTAATATTTTATTGCCCAGCTTACTCTTCAATTTGTTGTTGAGGACTTTCTCTAATAATTAACCGGAAAATAACACCTACCGGTTCCTTTTATTTTTTTCTTGGGAGTGGAGATGCATGGATCTGGCACGATTATGTATCAATCTAAATATTAAATTTCAAATTAAATTCATAACATTGTATTGATTTGCAGATGTACTTGGGAGTTGGGAACACATGACATAAGACATGCATACAATTTTTGTTGGTTGATGTATACATTCTTTGGAGAAAATTACAGATCGCGTCCAATTATAATCTAAAATCAGAAACTTATTTTTAAAAGCCCCAAAGACCATAAACTTTCAATTCACAACAAATTAATACGCTCATTTGTTAGCTTTTAATACTTAAAGTCCTCTCTGCACTATTTTTTTCATACATATATATGGTCAAACTCTAGTGATCTCAGGGCTCATCAAATTTAGTTTAATCCCCCTACAATCTCACCATTGGATCTTATTTACAGTTAATCTCACCATTCATTAGCATAACCGTTTTTTTCTTAATCTACCTTACAATTTGAAATGAGTGGTGGATATTGTGGGAGCTTAATTTTGAAAAATTAAGCCCTGTGCTCACTAGAGAATTCATATATATATATATATATATATATATATATATATATATATATATAATATGAGCCCAGTAAGTCTAGAGTTTAATCTATTTATTTTAAGCCCCTACCATACGTAGGATCGTGTGGGTTAATGGGTCAACAATTAATGCTAATCACCTAATTACCTACTTGTTTAAGCAATCAAAGAAATGCAGCGGAATTTAAACTAAAATAAGCAAGTGTAGGAATATGCAAACCACAAATCGACTCGGCGTTTTTATAGAGGTTTGACACCCCACCCAGGTCCTAGTCCTCTCTTGCAAGCTCCGCTCGGATCACCGAGCTCCGCTCACGACTTCACTAACCACTCCCCGTTCCGGGCCGGGAGAGAACGCCTTTACAACCGTCAAACTCGCGAACAACCATCGCCGAGCTTGGAATCTTCTTCTCACAATCCGAGAAGGATGCTTCGGGCTTTCACCGGAGCCTTTACTCTTTTGACAACAAATGAGAACTTGAGTGGAGCAACACTCTCTAAATCTTGAGCACACTTGAGTAGGATTAAGAAATGATCACTAAGTGTGGAAGGTTTGTAGCTTTGAGTGTTTGTGATTCTCTCTAAAGTTTGGGACAAGTTTGTAGTGGGAGAGTTATGTTAAAATGTGTTTTACAACTCTATTTATAAGCATTAGAGAGGATAGATCCGTTGGGACAAGATTTGATTGGATTTTGTGCAAAGCACACAAAGCAGAAAATTCGGGCTGCAAATCTGTCCAAAAACGGTCGACTGAAAAGTGAAACGGTCGACCAAACGCTTGGGTTCGATAAGGATACGGTCGACCGAAATATGAATAGGTCGACTGAACACTTAAGTCTATTAAGAAAATGGTCGACCAAACAGGGTTACCGGTCGACCGAATAAGTGTTTCGGTAGAGGGAAAACTGGATCGGTCGAACGAAATCGTATCGACCGATAGAAGGGAATTCTTGACAAGGTTAAACGGTCGACCGAACTTGGCACATGGTTTGACCGTTTGGTTAAGTATATGGAGGTGTATATAGTTTTAATACGAATACGACCGTTGGGCATATACGACAAGAATAACGGTCGGAACAATAAGTTCAAGCGGTCAACCGAAAAATATGGTGCGGTCGACCGAACGACATGTTGCGGTCGACCGAATGCGGGCAGACAGTTAGGGTTCAGATTTAGTGTTTTCCGATCTAAGTTTGAGTGATCTATTGAAGTCCAAATAATGTGAAATTTCGTGTGTGACTTCTATAAGGAACTTATTGTGTGATTAAGTTGATTTTAGCTCAAGTATGCTCAATTACACTTTGTTCTTAAGACTCAAAAGAAATCAAGATTACATGTCTTCGATATAGCTTTAATTACATGTCTTGACTTCATTTCCATCTTTCTTGAGTCTTGATCACCTGTAGAGGTTAGCACAATACAATATATATGCAATGCATAGTGTGTGCTACTCTAATTAAGATTAGGTTGATTAAATCATCAAAACATAAGATTAAGGCCAAAAAGCCAACACCATATCCATCATTCATCTTAAATTGTAATGTAGATTAAGAATATGATGGTTATGCTAATAAAATGATTTAAATGTGGATATTAACTGTAGATTAACCATAATTAAATCTAATAGTGAGATTGTAAGGTGCTTAAACAAACAAGATGAACATTGAGATCACTAGATTTTGACCATATATATATATATGTATGGTCAAGCTCTAGTGAGCCCAGGGCTCGTCAAATTTAGTTTAAGCCCCCTACAATCTCACCATTGGATTTTATTTACAGTTAATCTCAACATTCATTACACTACTACAGAAAAGGTCATATACGTCGGATGTTAAGGCATATACACGTCGGATATCAGCACCCTCACATCCGACGTGTATTCGCACGACGTCTATTCTTAGACGTCGGACGTATAGACATCCAACGTCTATTGTCCAAGGAATAGACGTCGGATATTCAAGACATCCGACGTCTATTGTCTAAGGAATAGACGTCGGATATTCAAGACATCCGACGTCTATTCCTAAACATTGACAAAAATAAATAAATAGCATCCTGCACAAACACAAACATACAAGCATATATAGACAATCATTCATTCATTCATTACAAAGAAATGTACAACACAAGTCTTCAGTTTCCTCCATGTATCTCATCATGTAGTGTGGGCTGAAAGGAAAGGAAAAGGAAAAGGAAAAAGTTGTTAGTTAGTGTATTAATTAGGATTTTAGCTAGGTAAGGAGGAAACACCTTGAGGAGTTTGTTGACAATTTTGCAGACCAAGGTCTTGGGGAAACCAAGTGGACGCATGGCGTCGACGACGACGTCAATCCTCTTTAAATCTACCTGCAAACAGAGGAAGGTAGGTTTAAAGATGATTGACGCCGCCGTCGACGCCATACAATTACTTGTACATCATTGTTCGGCCATATCGATGTAAATAAAATGCTGAGCAGACCGTATCGTCTTCACATACGCCGTGTGAATGTTTTTATCTATCTAATTATTCAAACATAATTAGAAAAGTGAACACATCATTGTTAGAGAAAATAAACTACAAATGAACAAAAATAAAACTTTACTTACATGGAATCTGACGTCCCCATAGTGGAACTGTAGTGGCGGAGGAGATCGCGGGATGGATCGGAGAAATCAGACGGGATGGATCGGAGGAATCAGACGGGATGGATCGAGGAATCGGATCGCGGCGGCTAGGGTTTCGTATTTTCTGTCTGGAAGGAGTGAAAGAAAACGCAACTGTCTGATTTCTTTTAAAGACATATAGACGTCGGATATTGCATATCTCCGACGTCTATTCCCCGACGTCACCAATAGACGTCGGCTTCTGTGAAGTCCGACGTCTATTCCCCGACGTCTATTGAATATAGATGTCGTATTATAACAGACGACGTCTATTCCCCGACGTCTATTGGGTATAGACGTCGGAGTTATATGCGGTCGACGTCTATTCGATCTTCTCTATATTAGACGTCGGCCTTTGTAACAGCTGACGTCTATTAGGCGACGAGTATTCCCAATTCTGCAGTAGTGTTAGCATAACCGTTTTTTTCTTAATCTACCTTACAATTTGAAATGAGTGGTGGATATTGTGGGGCTTAATTTAGAAAAGTTGAGTCATGGGCTCACTAGAGAATTTGAAATGAGTGGTGGATATATATATATATATATATATATATATTATTTTGTCAAACTGAGTTATGCACAGTTAGATGAGTTCGTTGGGAAGAAATGAAGTCTATATCTAGAACCCAAGCGAAACTGTAAGGTGTACAATGATCAATCACTCTTTGTAGCATCACCAGCACATTAGCTTTCACTTACCATTTCCCACGGCACCACACAAATCAATATCCTACCAATCCATAAATAGGGCCCTACGGGTGAATCTTGACTTTTAGAATTATTGATGAAAGCAAAAGGAAACAAAGAGAAAGGCCGGAGAATCGATCAAAGATGGAGCTAATAAGATGAACATATGTCCACATTGGTATAAATTCTTGAGATTGGGGGTTTCACCAACATGTAGCGACATTGCACTCTCAGCTCCACATCTCGAATATAGTTTTGAAAGGTTTATATCTTATTCTTCCTCCACAAGTATGGCACTGTTGAGAGCTGCATGACATGAAGACCACATCATGACGATACTTGTCTGGAACATGCCTTCTTGGTCCAACTTGAATTGCTTAATTCAGATACTAATGTTTTATAAATTAGTATTATGTATGGACCTCGTGATTATCAAAATATAACAATAGTAAATGTAGATGGGATCACCATTAGGAGTCATGATTTGACCGGAGTGATGCCATCGATTAGTATATTAAACCATGGCTTCGCGAACTTGAATTTTTCCATCTAGCTAATTAACTTACCAATTTGTGGACCAGTAGAGTTGATGGGTTTCAGTATTTCAGGGGTATTTTCTTAACTGAAAAGTAAGCGGTAGACATTTTCGAATATATGCAAATAAATCCTTCCCTAAAAAGGGTTGAAAGTAGCCTGCAAGACATGCACTACAATATAAGTCAAATATTCTAGGAAAACGGCTCACGGAGTGCAACAACATGGTTCCAAAGGAACTTCAGCAACAAAGATAAGGGGGGCGGTGAGATAGAATTGTTCTGATGAAAATGTAAGAGAGGGCATGCATATATCAAGAAAATGGATATATACATTGATAACAGGAATTTGTAACAGTCAAGAGGGCAAAGTACTTTATCCTTTCTTCTGATATTTCTACATAACCTTCGTTTTGGTTGTAAAACACATGATAATTTTGACGCCCTTCTTAATTTGACCCATACACATTTCACAATTATCGAGATATTGTTGGAAATGTAACGTGATATAGTTAAACACGAAAAATACAACACTATTCGTCTTTTAATTGAAGCTGTGGATCTACCCAATTTCACAAATATCATGCGAATTAAGTTGATCACTCCAGACTGCAGTTCCAAGTTTTTTTTCTCCAGATAAACTAAAAGTACAAATTAATACCTTGCTAGAGAGTAAATGTACTTACACATAAGCTCCCAAAAAGTATGTATAGTACAAAAGTTCTTTTGATCATGTTCGTTTAGTTTATAGTGTTGGATTATTAAGTTTGGATTATCAAGTCATGAACAACATAATTGGGAAAATCCAATGTTGAGTTGGAAATGAGATGTATCGAGTCATGTGTCATGTGCTTACTTCTCTTTTAGTCTCACATTGAGAAACTTGGAAAGTTAGAGAATATTGATAAACATTCTTCTCCCATAACAATTTATTGGTAGAAAGAGAAGAGTAAAGAATTCTCTACACACACGCGCGCGTTCGTCCCGTTCCGGACGAAGTGGCAGGGGATTTGGGGGAAATTAGAGGTTTTAGCCTCAAGGCGATAGTTATATCTTTTTTGCCATCAATTTAATTGTTTATTGCAATTAAGTCTCTGACGGTTATATATATATAACGTTTAATTCTCCCGATGAGATACACATTAGTTCTCCTCTGAATCCAGCATTCTCCAGCGGTCAAAATTAGGTTACATGTTATTTTCGAGGTTCGTCGACTACGATGTGCATCTGCTCGACGAAAGAACTGTTCTATCCTGGGAGAAAAGCGTCAGACCCATCGCACTGGTATGTGGGGGTGATATTTTCTCTGAGGCAAGTCAGAATTCGACGGCTCGGTTTATAATGTGTTTTCTGATAATTATTCTTCGTTGTTTGTTGTTCGAACATGAATTTATACGTTGGTTTAATCTGGATTCTACTGAAATATTTATTCGACATCTGTAATCCATTGTATTACATGATTGTAACAACATATAGTTACCAAATCTATATACAACATGGAAGTCCAAATTCAGCTAACAAAGTTGCTAAAAGCTACAGATGCTACAGGTATCAATACTTGATAATATGAAGAATCAATCAACTTTTTGTGATGATGTGCGTACAGGATGTCATATAAGATTTTCCTTAAGTAATATGTTATATTTTTTTTCCTTCAAGTTTTCAAGTTTTTATTCTTCTTTCTTTTAAAACCGCACCTTTTCTTTGAAGAAGGAATATATTAATTGAAGCTTGCAGCCATCCATTCTAACTTCTAAGCTAGCCCTCCAAAGCCTCTAGAACCCCAAGATCAGCTGTTTTTTAAAAAAACCCACAAGGTCAGCTCTCAAACTAGCATTGTTTAATTAAGCTTCTTTTCTCTTATGGCTATATACTAGTTATAAATAACTGGTCTATATATCACTTTCTAAACACCATAAACTAATTAACATTCGGAAAATATCATGTCCTTACAACAACATGCCAACAACTACTACAATTTAGACTCATGTAGATTCCCAACACAATTGCAGTTCATATTGTTCTTTTATGTTGTATATATTTGCAAGTTAATCAACTTAATCATAGTGTACTTTGGAGAGCCAACCACTTAAGTTAGTTCTGGTTGTGAAATATTAGGTGGTCTCAAAGATGACGAACAAGAAACCAACCGACTGGAACTGCATTGCATGTTGCCACCTCAACTTCAGCCGCCGCGACTCGTGTCAGAGATGTGGGCAGCTGAGACAGGGGGACGGTGGCCGGGCGGGGGCGTGCCACCCTGAGGCCAGGCCTGGGGACTGGTACTGCTGCTCTTGTGGTGCGCAAAACTTCGCGAATCGGTTCAACTGTTATGGATGTAATGTCACAACTAAGGCGGACATCGTCAGAGTGACAGAGGGTGAGGTGAGTCAAACCAGCGGTGCTGGCGCTAATCGGTGGAAAGCCGGAGACTGGCTGTGCACGAGGTACTAATTGTTTTTGCTTTTATCACCTTAGTTTACTTCACATGTTTTAGTGGTAATTAACTACAACATTAGTTATTTCAACTTCAAATGTTAACAAGTTAAGCTATTTGATTAAGGATATTTATTAATACTAGCCTACTTAAAGTGATTCAATGTAGTATTTGTTGCTTCCTGATCACACATGTGTGCTCGCTCTTTTGTTCACGTCTAGATAGGCTTTTAAGGAGTTAAATAGCCTTACCAAGGAGTGTCTTCCTTTGCTGAGAGATCAGTTTTCCTAGCTCGAGGATTGCCTAAAACAGCATGGGAGAGAGAAAGGTCCTCTCGTTCGAACCTTTTTTTTGTTTTTTGTTTTTTTTGGGGGGGGGGATCAATACAACTAATTGGCTCTTTCTTTTGCAAACAAAAAAAAGGAAATGCATATAGTTAAACACATATTTAACCAAGTTACATCTGCCCTACAACATATGTATCACTATTAGTTTTGGGGTCAATTTGATATTAGCTTGCAACCAAAAGAAACCTAAACTTACCTACATTGATTAATTCACTTCTAGTGTCCAATATTTTAACAATCTGTGGACAAACGAAGACTGAAATGGGTGTTTCTTAATTGTAATTCAAGAAAGATCTAACTAATGTGCATGAACAGATATGGATGCAGTGAACATAATTTTGCCAACAGAACTGAGTGTTATCGATGCAGCTCTCCTCGTGGTTATGGTAATATTTCAAGCTCCAAAATCCAAATGCCATGATCAAGCGTTCACGTATACAATGGTTTAATCACAATCTTTCGTTTCAGGATCTGGAGTTTGAGGAGAAACATTAACGCAACGAAGATTTATGAAGTGTCACATTCACATATATAGGTATAACATTGACAATCTTATAATGTAGTTTACACTACTAGAGATTGTGGTCTTTCATGTTGAGGCAATTCTATCCTTTTTTGTAATTCTTGGGTCCTAGGTGAGTTCATTAACTAAGCAAGGTGTAATTAGAGACCCATATATATATATAATGATGAATAATGAATAATGCACTATATGAGTTTCTTAGGTGAGTTCTTTTCCATTCACTATATGAGTTTTAAAATCATGAATAATGCAAAAAAAAAATGATTGGTCTGTGCATGACATAGAGAAAGCACGTGAGTTCCTCCACGAAGTGCTGCATGGCATGGAGAAGGCACGTGATTTCTTTAAGGAAGACAATATATATGTCCATATCTTACTTTTATTAGATTGATGAGATGTCAAATATTTCATCTCTTAGCATATTCTGTCGGATGGATTGTGCCCTTTCATATGTCTTCATCAGCATCTTCATCAATATATTCTTCAATTGAGAAAGGTGTGTGTCGACATTCAAGAGACATCTCCAACTCCAACTACTTTGACTGCAACATCAACTCATCTTTATGGAGAGAGGGAAATTAAGGGAAGGGAAAATCCATTCCATGAGTTTGAGAAACTTTGATGCTGCCTAAGCTAAGCATTTAATTATGAGAATGGTACAATTCTTTCAAGGGATTATTGACCTCATACATATAATATCACGTATCTACTTATCAAAAATAATAATTATGTCACTTGTATGATCACAACGTTTGACGGTTCTAGTTATGTAATTGTATTTTACTATATATATAATTTGAATAGGCTCTTCATCAGAGAAAACAATGTTGCGATACTACGAACTCTTGGTATCTTTTTGCGATTTCCATTTCATAATCAAACTTCTGTTGGGAAGGGATCTAATAATACACTAACACGACTACGGATTAAACGTACCACGAAAATGAATATTAATTTGCGGAATATTAACTTCAGACTCTCTCCCAATCTTAATGCAACAAGAAATACGAATAAGATGGAAATAACAAGCAAACACACAACACACCTGAAGCAAACCACGAAACACGCAATTTTACAAGGTTCGACAAGATGTCTACGTCCTTGGGGGTCTCCTACGGGTTTCCTTTCTTTCTAGCCCTTCTCTAACAAGAGAAGTCTCCGAGATTACAAACGATTGGAAGCAATATGTCTCTCAAAGCACTTTAGATCTCTCTCTAGCCTAATCTCTCTCAATGAAATAAATATTGTATGTTGTGTTACAAAATTAGAGCGAAAAACCCTTTAATAATGGGCTAAAATCGTACAAATAAACATGCAGATCGTGGGCAAAACCGTCTGCAATGGTCGACCAGAATTCTCCATCGGTCGACCGATTGCCTGTTTTGCGCGTAACCGCCATCGTTCTGTCGACCTCTCACCCCGAGCCGGTCGACCGTGTCGCGCTTATGAACAACTCTTGGGAGCCTGTGGAAGTTCCCGGTCGATCGTGACTTAAGTTCCGGTCGACCGAGCCGCGATGCTGATTCTCGACTTGAAGCTCCTGGAAGTTTTCGGTCGACCGCGTGCCCATCACCCTCAACCGACTCTTGCTTTCCATCCGAGCCCTGAAGGCTCTAGGAGTTTCTGGTCGACCGCGTGCCCAGCACCGGTTGACCGAAACTTACATTTCGACGAATCCTGGATGTTCTGGACTTTTCCGATCGACCGTGACTTAAGTCACGTCGACCGATGCTCCCTGTTTTCCTGTACTTAACAATTCTACAAACCAAATTTCAACAACTTCGTGTCGGTGAATCAAATATTCGAGTTGCCTATGGCATGCCGAGCAAAATAGCAGTTGATTTTGTACAAGGTGGGTAATATTAGACATAAGCAAGAGGTTGTTACATGATTATCCTCGTCGGGAAAATTAGGGTGGTATAAGTGTGATCATATGCAACTTAATCTTCTGAAGAAGGATAACAAGCCTATTTATGCAAAAGTATCTTTATCAATTCAAGCTTGTTGTAGATCAGCTCGCCACAAGTGGATTCGTTGTGTCTGCTGATGAACTCAATGCCTACATGCTTGATGGGCTTCTAGTGGCGCATCGATTGTTCGCCTCCTCGATCCTTGCCCCTTAAATCCTCCTATCTTTCTTATGAGGATCTCCATTCTTTATTGGTTTGTGAATACTCGGTTTGGAGAAGAACAATCATAGCCATCCGAGTCAATCACGACTCTCGCTGCTCTTCCTTTGCATGCATTTGGAGGGGGTAGACGTTTTCGTGGTCCAAATCAAGTGAATCCTGATGCTTCCGGCTCTTCCTTAGCATCTGCAAATCAAAATGCAAACCCTAACCGACCTACATGTCAGTAGGGTTGTCAATTTTAAATGAAACACGATTACACGACACGAAAACGATACGAACTTAGTGGATATAGATTGAGAATTTGAACACGATTAATAAATGGGTTGGGTACGACAACACAATTATTAAATAGGTTGGATATGGATTTCTATTGCAAAAACGATTAACCCGATTAAGATACGATAAAACACGATAAGTAATAAAGTAATTAGGTAGTTAGTTAGTTACTATTGTATTAAGTAGGTTATGTTTATGTTTACTACTGTATTATGTAGTTAGTTACTACTATTTCATTTGCATGTGGTTTCTATTAATGTTATTGTGATTGTCTGGTACTTTTAGTGATTGATATTTGTTTGGTACAACACTTTAAGTCTTTAACAAGTAATAATTGTGTATAAACGGGTTGAATATGGCAACACGATTATAAACGGGTTGGATACTACAAAAGTCTTGCAACACGATTATTAAATGGGTCAGATACGGCGCAACATATAGAGCTTATATATACGACTTGACACAACACGATTAACATACAACACGACACAATTGACAGCCCTACATGTTAGATTTGTAACAAGTGGGTCGTACAACCATTGATTTCTTTCATAGTCTTAATATGACGTACATCGGTCGTCATCCTCCTAAAAGCACCGTTAACAATGTCCTTTTACTTTCGGGCGTTCAGTTTTCTCTCCCCTCCTTGGGGATCAATCATGGGTAAAAATTTAAAATTTAAAAATATATATTTTCAGGAAAAAATTGAAACATTGATTTAAAATAATTTTCAAATCAATTTTTAACTGATTTAACCCAAAAAGCGAAATTGTGGGACACGTTCCCCCACCCAACCCTTTCCTCTCCCGCCCAGTGCATGAAATCAGGCAAAAAAGAGCCCGATTTTGCGCCCGGGAGCGTGGAGACGGTCGAGATGGCACCACCTGGGGGGACGTGGATCCGGGAGCCCATCCACGCCCTCCCGCTAAGGTTGGTCTAAGAAGCTCGCTGTTGTGGTTTCTACTAATCAGAATATGTTTGACGATTCAATTAGTATTAAAACTTCAGTGTTACTCGTCATATCACTCTAGATCTTGCTAATCTTTCTATTTTTTGTCAAATATGATGGTGTTGATTCTGTGCAAGCCCCACTCAAAGGTAAATAACTTTGTCAATGAGATCATTTGTTGGTCACTTTTTGGTAATTGATATTAACTGAAGGATCACAAGGTCATAGAACGCTTATACGAGACTCACAGACATTAATTAAAGGGCTAGAGTTCACAACTCAATATGAGATTCTTGAGAAAATTCATTTATCATACAAAGATTTAAATCACCCCAGATTAGTTTGGAATTGTAGCTTTATAGATGTCTAGATACAAAATCTCAATCAAAACGAGTAAAGATAAAAAGAAGACTAATCACCATCCTTGTACCTAGAGCAACAAACTTAAATATGATGTAGTTATCTTAAACTCTAACAAACTTCTAACTTAACTCAGCACACAAATCATGCAATCACTATAGGGCTATATTTGAACAAGAAACAAAACAATTATAGATTGCAACAATCCAAATAACTCACGGGAAACATTGCAAAACGGCCACTCGCGAAACCCAACCCACTCGGTCCGACCCGAATACGTCTCGTCCGGCGGAGTTCCCAATTTTATTTTTGGTTATTTTTACGGCCCAAATCGAATCCAACTTCGAAAAAACACAAGAACGGAAGGAGAAGAAGGATCGGTGCAAGTCGAGAGATGGCCTCGTGTAAGCGATATTCTCCATTTCTCACTCCAAATTCATGATTTTTTTCGATTTTCGGTTCGGTTTTGATCTGCGATATCGAGTCGTGTCGTAAAAATGGAATCTTTAGGCGTCGTTGGAACCGTTTCTGTTGATTGGTGGGTGTTTGCGGTTTCGATTTGGGAGGTTTTTTTGGTGGATGATTTGTTGTTTCGGATGAGAAATGGTTTTTTTTTTGTTATTTTTTGGTGGTTTTGTTGTTGTGTTTTGGCAGAGGATTCGAACTGTTGCCAAGTGAAATGTTTATGATTTTAATGTGAAGTTTTATCTTTTAATTTTGATGTTTTTTCTCTCTCTACCGTAACATGGATGAATTGTTTGTTTAGAGAAAAATAAAGGATCTTCATTTGCTGATTTGGATTTTGCAGCCAATTTGCTCTTCTCTTTCCAGATTAATTTTATGTGTTGGTTAATAACTAAAGTGGATTTGAACCTTGGAATGTGTGGTTCTTTAGATGAAAAAAAGTTGAGAATGGCATCTCCCTTTTCTATTTCAAATTTTGGTGCTGTGTTGTACTTCTCCTCTCACAGTAGTAGGGAGTTGTGGTGGTAATTGGAAATGTTGTGAGGATTTGTGTTTTTCATGTAGCTGGGATTTGAATCGGTTCTCTAGTTCAATTTTTGAGTGACATATCAGTTGGGATGTCCTTTTCTTACATGCAAGTGGCGTAATAATGGGGGGGGGGGGGGGGGGGGAGGATGATGACTTTAGTTTCAAAGTTGTCTGGTATGCGTTTTTATTTTCTTTCCATGCTTTCTTTAGCCTCAAGAGCATTCGGTACTGTTTGGAGTGAAGAAATCCATTACATGTATCGTGAGAGCTTGCAGTCCTGATTTTAGCATCTACCACTTACCATGACCATGGAGCAATTACTAAATCTAATCACATAATGTAACAAGAGTTGTGGCTCTTACATTTTAGCGTTTAGCACTTACCATGACCATGAAGCAAATACCAAGTCTAATCACATATTGTTACGAGAGTTGTGTCAGATGCATTTTAGCATCTACCACTTACAATGACCATGAAGCAATTGCCAAGTCTAATCACATATTGTTATGAGAGTTGTGGTACTTTTGCTGTTGTGAATAAATTGTTGGATAGAATTCCCATTCATAAAGAATTTGGACTTGGCAAGGACCATGGGGTCTTAGTTTTTTATTTGGCTATTATATCTGAATTCTCGTGTCAATATTTTGTGTTTCTCCCCCATGCACTCTCTAATTGTCATTTCAGGCAATTTAGGTGGAGGCTTAAATCTTGAAGTTTTGTCTTCCTACCCAAACTTCAATAAGGCCAAGTGCTCTGGAAAGGAAGTAGAGAGAAATCAATGGAGTTCTAATGTATTTCATGGGGCAACCCTGGTTCACCTGAGGAAGAAATGTTCAACAAGATTTACAAAGCAACATTTTGATCCCAACTCTTTTGTCGTAAGCTGCAGCTCATCACAGAGTATGTAAATTTTGTATGAGTTTTGGATACTGTGCTTTCACAGATTTGTTATTTTTGTGAGTTGTTATCCCCAGCCCCCAGAATCAGTAGTTGGTCATAAAAATACTATAAATTTGAGCTGCATTCAGAAGCTTAATTCTAAAATGTACAAGAAATAGTCTTATTTGGCAGCAACAACGTGACTCTTCCTTTTGTAGTTTTGGACACTTAAAAGTTAAAACTTAAGACATGTTAAATTTGTTTAATAGCTTTAAGCTTGCAGATCGATTGTTAGATTTCATAATTAGGGAATTTGGGGTGTTGAATTTGAGTTTTGTGATTGCTCAATACCGAGTCTTATGGCGGTGCATGGTTGTTGCATCCACATAACTAGTACTTCACAAGAAATTGTATCTTCTTGTCTTGAACAAGTATTACCCTTTCATTATCAAATGTTTAAATATCTAATGTTTATTTAGATTGCATGCATTTCATTTTCAATAATAAATGGTATTTTGTGTATTACTAATGAGTTTTATTTCATAACAGTCAAAGGTCAATCAGAGGATGTTTTTGAGGAAAGGAAAACAAATATTGCGAGGAGCCAAATGATTTCATCATCAGAAGTAAGTTTACCCTAATTAATTGGTCTAGATCTTCAAATCTAAATGTATATTTCCCATAGAAGGTATAATGAAAGAGTTGAACTTCCTTAATTTCAAGGAAAAAGATAGAAAACGATATAAAGTATTTATTTATTTATTTAAATTCTTAAGACTGCAACATTGTACAATTGCATTTTTTCAGTTATGGCGTATAGTCTAATTGGAATTTGAAAATGCTGCTTTAGGGATAAATAAGGTAAAAATAATAATAAATCATTTGAAGACTTCATATTTTCGGGGAATTTGGTCAATACCATGCGAAAGGAGTCTACTACGTAGTGTGCACATTCACCTCGTACTGGTTAATAATCAAGTGGTTTTAAATAGCTGTCTCCTCCCCTCTTAATCTGTGGTCATTTTTTTTTGTGAAATATATGTTTGCTTGAAGACTGTCTAAACTTTCAATTTGTTGCAGGTTCAATCTTTACTGACTAATATATGTGACACAACCACAATTGCAGAGTTTAAACTGAATGTAAGTGAAAAATGCCTATTTTGTGAAATTCTTTTTTGTGATTATTATGAACATTATGATGTATTTGCACATGTTGAATTGTGGACAGCTTGGCGGTTTTCGTATATACGTGAAGAGAAATCTTGATGGAGATGGTTTGGAAAATCTTCCCCCAACCGTGCTTCCTATTTATGTAGATTCTCCTGCTCATTTCTCTAATTCAAATGGATCTGCTACCTCAACTTCATTGGCCATTACAAAATCAGCAAATTCCACAGAAGAGATCCAGAGCTTTTTTGATGCACACTTTGATGAAGGACTCGTAATGCTTCCATCCCCAAAGGTACGAATTAGCACAAGTGAATTACTTTTGGTTCACATGATAACCATTAAGTTACCTATATGTTATACAGGTTGGATTTTTTAGGAGATCTCGGACTATAAAAGGGAAACGTGCACCTCCTTCATGTAAAGAGGTAAAACCTCTAATTGGACTATTATATATTTAAGTGTTATGTTCCATGTTAGGTTACCTTTGTGTTCTATTATAGAAACTTGATAGCACATTCAAGTATTCAATATCATATTCTTGGCTATTGATAGTGTTAGTATTTAAATGGATAATTATAGCCATTCTTGTTAGGTGTATGACACAACTAAATTTATATACGCATTTTTCAGTGCACTCAGGGTGTTGGGGATATCGACCAATGGCCACCATATGAAGGATGTAGATAACCAATAAGGAACACACATGGATGAGATCAACTACAAGAATGCCAAATTCATGGTCCCATTAGTCTTTTAAACTAGTAAGCCTAGTCCAATACCGATGGCTCAAACCCAGGTCACATGGGACTTGCACTGTGGGTGGGTGAGGGGGCACGTAATTATTTCACTGGAGTGATGTACGAGTGCTATTTTTTCTTGCTCATGCAAATTATTTTATTTCATTTTTTTATTTTTTGTAGCTTTTATTGCTGAAAAATCATGTTGTACTTCGCACGCATCTACCCAACCTCATTCAAATGTGATACTTTGAAATTTGAAGCCTATCAATGATAAAATAACGTGATATACTTTGAATCACGTATTCTACCGTGAATCCCATTTTAACAGAATAAACTAATTAGATTTTTTTTAAATGAATGAAAATGCCTATTGCATCCACATCAGGAAAATTTGTATGCTGCCTCTGCTTGACAGATTCTTAATTTTTACTTAACAGAAGCAAGAAGTTAAAGAAGGTCAAGTGATTTGTTACATCGAGCAACTGGGCGGTGAGATACCAATAGAGGTATGTGTTCCCTTCATGCTGCATATTATCCTGTCTTGCATTCAGATAGCTGATACTGCCTTAAACTTATACCATCGTTGACATGATATTTCCTTTTTCTCTTCACCAGTCTGATGTTTCGGGGGAGGTGGTCAAGATATTGAAAAAGGATGGTGGTATGAAGGAAAGCCAACCTATGTTTACATCCCATTCCTGCATTAATGCTCGAGTCATCTAACCTCTGTGTTATATAATGCAGAACCGGTGGGCTATGGTGATGCTCTAATTGCAATTCTGCCATCATTTCCTGGGATTAAGAAACTTCAGCTGTCAGCATGACACCACAGTCCTAGTTCATTGCTGCTGTTCTTGAATTGGATTATGTAGCTCTGGTTGGAAATTGATTAAAAATGAAGCTGCATACTTAGCTCCCATCAATCAGTTTTGCATTGTGCATCTATTTTATTTGTGGTTCACTGTTTCTCAGAGCGTTGCTTCCTTTCTCTGAGTCTCCGAGTAAAGATCTGATGAAGTTCACCTTGTATAACTCATTTTTATTAATGGCAGATGATCTTCTACTGATAAGGTGGGTATGTTTGTGACCCTTTAATCTCTTGAAAGGGGTAAAAAAGAAATTGGTTACTCATCCTGTCATCCCAAAAAGTGGAATGCTACCAGGGCCTCTAATCCTGTTTGCTCCCCTCAACCACAAGTCAAAGATAGTGTTAATGTCTTAGCAGTTACGATACTTACGCAATTAACTTGTTAAACCATATTTTTTTTCAGAAGTTTTGTTTCTGTTCTGTTTTTTGAGTGATAACGTTTGATGTGGATATAATTGTTCCACGGGTGGTGTTTTCACTCTATACAAAAACAACATTGCTGGAGGCAAAAGTTGTGAAGGGACTACTCTATCTCTAGCATTACACCAGACAAGATTACAAGAGCAGTGTCTTATCTTGGGCTGTTGTTTTCACATGTGCTTTTGTACTATGTCTCTACAGCTTGACACAATGGACATAGAAGGCAACCACAGCTTGAATTATATGGAGTTCAAGTTTTAGGTGCCACGAAACTGTCATAGTCGCCCAGATGCCAACAAGGGCCCAGTTACTTCTTGTGGAGACAATGGTCTGTATTGTTTTAAGCTACCTTCCCGGTATGTGTCTGTAGCACTGAATTCTTAGTTGCCACCTTAATTTTTTTCACAACGAGAAGGGAAATCTGCATTACTGCAGCACCTTTTGAATATTTCTTGGGCTAATGTCACTCTGAGTCTGAGGATTAACTTTGATCTTAGGCACAGGAGATACTTACTATACTGGTGAATTATCCACAAGCCGCAAGTGTTCAAACCCCCCTTGAATTTCCATACTCAATGTTACCACAACTGCAGGGGATTTTGATTTGTCCAACATTTAGTAAAATTAAGTATTTTGGTAGGATATAGTGAGTAGAACCCTATTATTGATGACTAAACTGCATTTCCAAACTCTTCGACACACATGATGAAGATTATGTTTCGTGCCTACGTGTGAATTAGGTTGGTCGATCAATATGTGCTGATACCATGTGATTTTTAATTTGTTCTCAACTTCAAACTCAGTACTTAAGTGAGATAGTAAACAAGGTTTTACAATTTCACTTTTGAATAATGTGACTATGTAGTTAGGTTGGTCCGTTGGCGACATGGTGTACACCATAATCACCGACAACACAAATGCAAAATCGTGAGTAATAACTGAAATCATGGTGTGACCTGAGGACGTATGCTGCAAGGAGTCGGTGGTTAATGTGTTGTAGTAAACTTTTTCTTCATTTATTTTGTTTGTAGTATGTTATGTGGAATCAACAGCTCCCGCAGGCAGCTGTAGCTGCTATAGTGATAAATCAAATAAAATGATTAATATGTTCCACATGTCATTTAGCAACTATGATGTCTTTGTGTTGGTTTGGATATTTACATCAGTTTTCCCCATCTGTACTAGTCTTGTGGATGTATTTCAGAATATCCATGAAATTTAAAAAAAAATGAAATTAATGTCTAGTTTATTGAAACCCTGTCATTTACTGGGTCCCTTTTCCAATCACCATTTTCTGCCCAGGAATAATTATTGGAGGATTGATGGTGAGTCAATTGTTTGCTTGCTATCATTGCTTTCTCTTGCCTAGATTTGTTATATAGGTGCTGGGAAGGTGGTTGACAAAATGTCCCTTTCAGGATTCCATTAGTGATGTGTTGGGTTTGGATCTGAAAGCTCTAATATTGGCTGTTTTGGAGGTTTAAGAATTAAGATGCTTCTGTTGCACCATTTTGTTTCTTCCGTAGTGGTTGGATGGAGTTATATGTGAGGACCCTTCACGCTTCTTGTTGTGTACTTGCTATTGCCTTTCTTTCATATCCTAAATCATTGGAGAATTCGGAGTCCTTTAAATCTTTTTGTAAGTCCTGCACTTACTGTTTATGGTTGAATTCCCAAAGTGAATATTTTGTTGTGCTGATACATCTGGTTTGCTGTCCTTTGTCTCTTGAAGTTGGTTTTGTGGAAGCTGGAAAACGAATTAGATGAGGGATATCATAAGAACAAACCACTGATCAGCAGAGGGGTTTGTTGAACTGAAGATGTTTGATGGAACAGCATTGTGCTTCGACTCGTTGAGTTGCCCACCTCGGCTCTTGGGTGTTCTTCATAAGAACAAGATGGCTCATTTCAAGTACCGCCCTTCCAGTCGAATCTTCGCTTCAAGGCCGCCTTTGGTTGGATTACAGACAGAAAGGAATGTGATAGGAAGTGGCTCCGGCAATCAAATTCCGACCCAAGAAAATACAGTTGGTATCATTGGTGGAGTGTCTGCTCTTTCCACAGTCAGCTTCTTGGAGGAGCTAACCAAGTTGAGTATGAATGAAGGAAAAGAGTTACCTCCTTATGTTGTTTGCAGTGATCCTGTTATCAACAGAGAGATTTTTTGCAGAGAGAGAAATTTTGTTCCTTATACCCGAGCAAGGAACACAAGTAAAGGATTTGATGTTGCACTTGTTGTCAAACATTTGAGAAGTAAGAGGATCTTCTTGGAGCAATCAGGAGTGCGATGTATCGTTATGCCCTGCCACATAGCAAATGCTTGGCATGATGAGATTTCACATGGTTGTTCAGTGCCTTTCCTTCACATTGGCGAATGTGTTGCTGAGGAACTTACACAGGCGAAACTAATGCCTGTTGAAACGGGAAGCAACCCCCGGATAGGAATACTTTCTCCATATCCCACATTGACCACCAGCTTCTATCGGGAGAAACTTCAAAGTCGGGTATTTTCCATCACTGTCAATTTGTTTTTCTTTCTGGTATTCAATATAAATGATTTGCCATCTGATACCGAAAGCAATGCACCTCTGAGATCTGAATGTTGGGGAGGGAGTTCACAAGATAAATTAATTAAAAAGATGGCTTATATCGAATTACCAGGAACTTCAGGGATATTTATATTTCAAACGCTTAAGGATGGAAAACAGATGATCTTTTGTTAAAATTGTGGACTGTGAAGTACAAACTAATTTTTCGTAATATTAGCTACAATAGGAAGGTTTGCTAAAGTGAAGAAGATCCCCTTCACAAAGGTCTGTTGATGAATATGAATTAGCTTATAACCCTATAGTGATTGAAAATAGTTATTCTTGTGGATCTGGACAAGACAACCTTGGATGACTACCCCCGGAGCTCACCCCAAGCCTTTTGTCCCTTCCCTTGATTTTCATGTTATTTTGCCTGCACTTTTTATTTTTCCTTAACTATGTCTGGTAGGTCATGAACTTGGGATTCTTAAGAGTACAATTTAGGTTTATCAACTACATTCTACATCATTGTCCACAGATAATTTCTTGTATTGGAGATGTTTATGAAAATTAATTCCAGCAAGCTTGGATTATGCAAGGGAAAAGGAACCTTGTTTTCATAATCTGATGATACTGCTGATAGTTAGCATTAGCATTAAATAAGTTTGTCATTGAAGTAGGTAATGATCTGAGGATAACTCCTATTCCCGTCATAAAACTTTACCATGGTCAATTGACTGAAGTTTGAAGTTGTACATGATATTTATGTAGGTCATGAGATTTACTTCTTGAAATGCAATTTTTTCTATTCATCAGCAGCTGAATCCTAGTAGGCCTTGGTATCTTTATCACACAAAAATGTTTCGATAAAACACATCTAATTTTATGATTTTTGACGTACATGTATAACTTGTATCATAAATAAAAATATATGGTTTGGATTTGCAATTATATTAAAAATTGGAAGCATATCGAGAGGAACTTGACCATCAAGGAAATTGAGAGAATACCGATCCGAGAAAACTGGCTGATCTGTTTCCTTGTAGGAATTTGAAGTGGTGGTACTCGACGAAGCAACCATGGAGCACACTGTCATTCCCGCAATGGAAGCATTGAACAGAAAGGATATTGAAGGAGCCAGAAATCTCTTGAGGGTTGCAATTCAGTTTCTTCTTTTGAAAGCTGTGAATACGATCATTCTCGCGTCCGATGACATGCATGGGCTGCTTCCATCCAACGATCCTCTCCTCAGAAAATGCTTGGATCCGATCAATGCTCTCGCAAGGTCGACATTTAAATGGGCTTGCTCATGATCGTCGTAATTGCTTGGGAACACACATGGTCATTCAGGTAGTGATGAACCTCTCCTTTTTTCTGATTCCTAGTTTCTGGCTACATGTTGTAGTAGAATCTGTGCAGAACTAATGTTTTATTTGCTTTCATTTATTGTTTTCGTTATGTACATCTTTGTAATTCATGTAACTTTATTATTATTTTGTACGTAACTTCATCCTGTCCAGTTTTGGGATAAGAAATAGGTTGCTATCTGATCACGTAAAATAAAATTAAGGCGATTTACTAGTAGTGATTGTCTGAGCAGCCAAGGCAGTGGTTTCTGCTGCTGCTGTCTCTTGTGCAAGAGTCCAGAGCGTCCACATTGTATGTTATAGACATAATTTGCTTTCAAACATACTCCAGTTCACTTAATCCTATTTTTTAAAGGAGCACTACCTCAAGTGGTACCCTTACTACTGGGATTATTTGCCTTTCTGGGATTATTTTCCTAACGTTCATTTACCAATGAGAGAGAAGATACGAGACTAGAAGAGTTACAGGTGAACAACATGAAGAATCTTTGCTGATTGGATCTGATGATAGTTTAAGATTGGCTAACGGCTCTACTCTTGTTAAACGTGTTGAGAGTTCGACAGAAGATATGCAGACACGAAAACATGCATAGTTTGGTTATTTATCTTCCCCAAATAGTCAAGAATATCAGCGAACCAGTGGGAAGATCTTCCACAAAAATAAGATGAGATATCCGAACAGAAAATTGAAACTTGAAGATAAAATATGAGCTATTATGCTCGTTTTCCTCGTCCGAAGTATGGTATTGTTTAGATGGCCATCACAGTAGGAGTAGAAATAATTTCATACAAGACTTAAAATTTACAAGCTAAATTCTCTGTTGAAGAGGTGTTCCACAACCTCCCCAGCTGCCCAGCAACAAAAACATGTATGACGTATGAAACAAACATGCAAGATATACCTGTTGCAATTTTGGGAGGCGTAGTACATGAAACAATATTTCTACCAACCAGCGATAGTAATTATATAAAACATTACATTTCTTGAGCAAGTATTTAGGTTATATAAATGAATAATTTCACAAGATTTCTCAAGTTAAGAGAAGTAACGATACAATAATTACCAAAAACAGAAAAGATATGAACCTTTCCACCACCACATACTTAAACAAAGATGCTACACCAAAATAACTTACGTACCAGTACCATAACGAAAGGCTCGACTGGCACCACCTCTACAATCCGCATGAACCCCGATTCAGAATGGGTTTCTCACGTTCTGTTATTTACACAAAAGGAGATGATTTGCCTGATCGGTTCTTTTCTGTGAGTGGGGATGTTCACCAATTGATACTGAGTTATACTTGACCTCTAGCAGCAGCTTTCTGAGCCTCAGACATGAATGGATTGATGCGTACCCACAACAAGGAGAAGATAGAAGCAAGAAGAATCGACCACACAATGACAATTGTTGGTGTGCGGTTTTGCCGACCCAGAAGACCCTTCAGGAATGGGTAAAGATGGACAATGACCCAAATGGCAAAAAAGAGCTTTCCAAAGAGAGGACCCCATGATTGATAACCACTGTTAATGGCATATGACACACCGGCCACTATCCCGACCATGTTCACAACCAGTACAGTAGTAGGAGGGATAAGGAGTGTTGTCCACTTGAAGATGTACAGCTCTGCAAAGTCTCCGTCTTCATCATTTGCCTTGGACGTGACAGTGAAGTTAGTATCAATTCCTGCCAGCACCTTCAGTAGACCTTGGAAAACTGCAAAAAGATGAGCAGATGTACCACCAATGACCCAAAATTGTTCATTTCTCCACCAGTCTTCAATCCCAACACCACTCCATTTAAGTTCTATGATACCAGTCGCGGCAATAGAGACGAAAAGCAAAATAAACCAAATGCCAGCATAATTGCTTATCTGCAAAAGTAGAACTAGTTATTTTTTGTTTGAACTACATACATAACTGTATCTTTAAAAATATTAGATAATAGGTTACTGTTTTGTTAATTTGAGGAAAATATAAATTGAGAAGAATTACAAGACTTCTAGATAATAGATCAGAGCTTAAAATGTGCTGTTTACAAAATAAAATAAGTCAACAACCTAAATTGAGTTGGCAAAACATTCGTACATCTAACATATTACATATGATCTAAAAACTGAAAATAATTACTGTTGTTTCGTGAAAATAGCTTGAATCCGAAGAAGATAAACATATATGATGAATATAGCTGAAACTGGAACATGTTATGCATGTATGTTCTCAGGATTCAAATTCCATTCTTAAAAAACTTATGAACAAGGAAGGCGGCGTATGGATGTCACGGAGATTCAGCACATAGGTTGAAATATGATAGAATTTCCCAGCACAGGAATCTAAGAGGCAAAAATAATTGAAACACCTAACCTGAGTAACTGTTTCTTGCATTTCTTTGTAAAATGTAAACGCATAAAACAAAAAAATAGATTAATTTTTCAGCGCGTATGAAATCTTACGCAACCATTATATCTTCTACAATGGATACGAGCTTTTACTCCAGATACATGATCTAAGTCGCAAACTAAAATGAATGATTAAATCATACATGGAGTTTACAAAACTACATGTACTCGAATCTTAGCTGTTAGTTTCTGTTAGATAATACTTTACATTGGAATTCATTACCGTCTAACTGGTGCTGCTAGGATATGTACAACATGCACATTTGTGCAAGCTGACGAGCGTCATATAGGAATCATCAGACTGGCTAAGAGGGGTAAAAACTTTAGAAAACGACTTATCATACTGACCTCTGGAACAATAAATTTGTCCGTGAGAAGACATATAGCTGGAAGAACACAGTAGGCTATGAGTGGAATAGATGTGAGAGGGTAAACAATGGTGTTGATGTATGCCAGCCTCTCGAGGGGCTTTAGTCTCCCACTGTATCCATACCAAATTGGACAATGTCTGCTAAGAAAAATCTCGATTGAACCCAACGCCCAACGAAGCACTTGATTCAGACGATCAGACAGATTGATTGGAGCAGATCCTTTAAATGCTGGGCGTGGAGGCATGCAGTAAATAGACATCCATCCTCGGGCATGCATTTTGAACCCGGTTAAAATATCTTCAGTCACAGAACCATAGATCCATCCAATCTGAATGAAAGAGTGAGTAAGAAATCTATCACAAGTTTGGATGGTTTTTAAGGTGAAATTTTGGTCAAGCATTTTGTATCTCACCTCTTTTCCCCATTCAGATTTATCCTCGTAGCCACAACTAATAACATGGATTGCTTCCTTCAACAAGAGTGCTGGATTTGTAGATGGCGGTATCCCCCCTTGCTCCATGAAGGTGGATGCAATGAATATTGGTGACTGGCCAAATCTTTTTTCTAGGTTCTTCTGGGACATGAGAAACGACTTCTCATCTTCATAGCCTGTAAATATACCAACATGTGATTAATATTTATTTGCACATAGGATTTCAGTTCAGAAAAATCTCCACAACATGCTGCTGTGAAACATCAGTTGGGAGGTGTAAAAAATGGTGATCGAAGACATTTTTAGCAGGCTACACAACACAACTGAGAAAAATACAAAAGATTTCAAGAGTAAGAAAAGGTCAGAAAACATGGAAGCTAGCTTTGCTAAAAGCCTAGTGGCATTCATGTGGTTCTTGGTTACCATGTACCCAAAAGTAATTAACGGCGTGTACAGTGGCTTCTGTAATGATTAATCTTGGTTACATCAAAAGATAAAAAGGGAATGGAAAACAAGAACTAGTTCCTAACATCTCCTAGTTGGGCCATGAATTTAATTGCAAACCAAGTCTACCTTCTATACCATCATCAACATCTTCCATGTTAAAGATAGGAATGGTAGATTCAGTCCGCATGACTTGTCGTTTCTTATCAATGTATTTTTTGTTACTCTTCTTCTTTCTTGAACCACAACAACTCTTGATGATGATGTTAGGTTGTAAGTCTTCCTCGGTCAAAACAGGATCATAACCATATAATGCTTGCCTATTGAAGCAACATCCTGTTCCCACATATACTGGTCCTTGGATTCCATCTAAACCTTTCATATTAATCTGCAACAAATAGCATTCATTAAATAATTTCCTATCATGTGAAAAAAGGGGAAAAAAGAGTGATGCTTAGCCTCACATCAAAAAACACAATGTTGCGATTGGCATATCGATCGTGCAAATCAATACCATCAAACCGCTGTGGAAACTGGACATAGCATGTTTTCTTTCCCAGAGCAGGATCCATCATAAAACACATCGCTTCTTTAAGTGCTTTGCTATTATTGAAGTAATGATCACAGTCAACATTCAGAAGGTATGCTCCATTCGTAAGGACTGCAGACACTCGAATCTGGCCACAAATACAAAATAAAAAATGAATCTCATACTTTCCATGAATATAAACAATTTGACAGACGGATAGAAAAGTACCAATGCATTCATTGCACCAGCTTTCTTGTGATGCTGAAAACCAGGGCGTTTTTCACGAGAAACATAAACAAGTCGAGGCAGTTCATTGCCATCAGTGTCAAGTCCACCACTATGGCCTAAAAAGACCTGGAAATCAACCGAGAAAACAAGATATAGGGAGTAAGAAAAATGAGTGTGGGTGTGAGGCTAACAAAACTATAGACCATCAAATAAAACAAAGTTACCTGGATCATGCCAGGGTGATCTCTTGGGTTGTTTCCAGGCCAAGGAGTGCCATCTTGCATCGTCCATCCCTCTTCAGGAGTCTTTTGGGCTTTTGCAACAAGAGCATTTATTCGTACTTTAAATTCTTCATATTCTCTCTAAAATGAAAACAAGTATGCAGTTAAAATCTACAAAGAAGCTTTTTTTGGATTGGTCTACAAAGAAACTTCAAGTGAACGAAAGCTAATTGTGTTATTTATAAGTATTTAATTCTAACCTTCATTGCTCGACGTTCTTTCACAAAAGAAGGTTGAATTTTATCCTTCAGATAGTCAATCTTCTGAGCGAAATAAAACTCAGGTGCCCTTGGTTCAATCAAGTGTTTCTTGCAGAAAGGCACCCACTTCCTGGCAAACTCCGAAGTCTCTGAGAGGGCTTCAAATGTAAGCATTGCAGATCCATCATCAGAGACATAACAAGACACTTTGTCAACAGGATAATCCACGGCAAGAATTGATAGCACAGTATTAGCTGTGATGAGAGGAGGCTCTTTCAGAGGATCCACTGTACTGACAAAAACATCAATTGGAGCTAACTGTGAGGGCTCTCCATCCCTATCATACCTGCATGGGAAGAATATTGGTTGTGCACATCAGTGAAATGTTCATCAATTTTAGTGAGGAAAATGCTATTATAAGATGACAAACCTCAGAGCAAGCCTGTCCAGATAGGTTTCACGATTAATAGGCATCCACTTTGGAAATTGATCCAAAAGCCAGGAAATTGCAAACCATATCTCACATATAACTGATGTGAGCCACAGGCCATAAGCATCACCCACAGGATGTGTTACTCGATATTGGAAGAAGAAGCCCAATATGATAAGTCGTAGTATGATAACCACTCGATATATGTTAATCTGGTTTGAAGAAATGGGTACAATTCGATTTAGAGGTTGTCGCGCATCATCAACCCTGTGACAAAGATAAAGGGAGCAACTAATTAATTAATATTCCGAAAGAACAAAACTGCTGGCCAGGGACTTGAGCTTAAGATGTGGACAGAGCTTAGACTCAATCTCAATAGTCCAACTCAATATATGACCACATATGGAGGTTGTTCCTAATTTTGTTCAGATAAGAGAAATGAAATTTGTAATTATTTTATCTATGCCAATTGTCCAAGTAAAAATAGAAAGCATCCATGAGGAGTTTCAAGCATCTCAGAAGCAACTTTTTTTGCATAATACGCAGAAAAATAAAAAGGATTTTTTCTTTAGCTAATGAATATCATACATTTGAAGTTCTTCTCCATTTGATCCAGTTCCTTCTATATCAGTTTTTCCGCCATCAGGAGGATATTTTGTAGTCATCTGCATCATATTCTTGTCCTGCTTGAGCTTCCAACCTTCCACTCTTTCCTTCCAGTCCACATTCCCAAGCCCATAAGAATTTAAATCCTTAGAAGGGTCCACCGTCCTCACAGGAACTATCAAGTATTAAAAAAACAATTAGATCAGTGTTGCATTAATATCTCAAGCTTCTTTCCAACCCTAACACGCTGATCAAAGACTTATGGCGGGAAATTAGACACTGAAATACCTGGCATGCTTGGATCAACATAAGATGGTGAACGTTTGTCATTTGTTCCCAGAGGTCCAGAACTTCGTACAGATTGACGGTCAGGTGTTGGAGGTATTTCACCGGACATCTAAAATATTAAAAACACCAATTAGATGCAATAAGAAGAGGTGCCAAGATCTACAACAATTACCATCACAAACAGTCCCTCAAAATGCAGACCCTTTAAGAACTGTACGTCATTCTTTTACAGCATACCGCTATGAAGGCGGATATTTAGACATATTTAAGTATAAATTTAAATATTATGCAGTCCCACATACTTACCCCCCCCCCCCCCCCCCCCCAGACTTCAACGAGCAAAAACTCAGGTAGCGAGAACATAAAAAAAACATTGTACCATATCTAATGAATATTTATATTTCTATAAAATTGGGTTTCTTTGCTTGTGAACTTCATGCACATGATGAATGTATGTTGCTCGTCCCCTCCTCTTTGCATAGGAATATAAGATTGTATATGTTGAAAATCTAGTGACAGCACCTATACTTTTGGTTTCTGGTTTCTTACTTAATTACGAAGACCCTATGAGACAACAATTGGCAGGAATATGCAAATATGTAACTGTGCCATAAATCTCATGAAGCTTGAATTCCAATTTTCATTTCCCCTACCAGCTGTCCACTTGTAAGGTGTGGAATGAGGCCCTGAGATTCATGCCTAGAAGATGATGAAAAGTCGTTCTCTGAACCCGGGCCCTTCGACTGCCGTGGCCGTGTTGTCCTTCCCTGGCCTTGTACATGGTTAAATTCATTATCAATGTCATCCACATCTTCTTCTTCCTCATCTCCCTCCACCCTTGGGCTCCCTAAAATTACAATCAGTGCAATATAGATAAGATACTTTTAAATTGTGCAAGCGTGATACTGCACAATATAACACAAAACATCAAGCACGTTGAGTAAGTGGTTGAAATGAACATATGGTACCTTTCTGCCTCTTGTATCTAGTCTTGCATTGAGGGCAAGACTGATTACCATCTTTCCTCTCATACTCGTAGCAAGGTCGGCAGACAGGAAAGCCACACTCATTGCAAGCAACGAACTGATCGCCTGTGGCAGTTACACCGACAGTGTCACTGCAAATCTGACAAAGTTGGCCGTCCACACTTTTGAGGGGTTTTGTCTGCATCATTTACACAACACCACAAGGTGAAACTTTGCAAACAATATTACCGCTTGAATGAAGAAGAATATATCAAAAATATTTGTTGCAATAAATTGTCATTCTCTGAATTCAATAGCATGATTAATAATAGTTATCATGTGCTATTTTGCTCCGTTAACAAAAATAGTAATTACTTCATGCACATTAAATAATGACTACCAGATCTGAGTTACATAGTCCTCCAACATCCCGGCAGAAATCAATAACGATGATTCAAGCCACGATGCGAGTAATGAAGCAAAAAAGACACTAACATCGCCCTCAAACCGCAGGAATTTGATATATTTGTTAAGGTTCCAAGGAGTAATGTCAGATCCAACTTAAGATATTAATTCAACAACCGAGCAAAAAACACATTAATTTACACGGTTAAAAAAACCCCAACAAATCGATTTATTCACCAAATCCATCCTCCAAATAACAACTAACAAAACTCACTGTCCACAGTCCACGAACCTCTTCAAACAAACAAAAAATTAAATCTCAAAATATGTATATAAATTTCCCTTATTTTACTCAAATTCAAACCTTCCAAATCAAATCCACAACAACAACCTCAGATTCAACTCATCCGCACCACTAATCCAAAAATAGTAACCCCCCCCCCCCCCCCCCCCCCCCCCCCCCAAAAAAAGTCAACGCGAGATGAAACATCATCTGAACTTAAGTAAACGAGAAGTCCAGAGATCCGAAAGCTCACCCCGGAGTCGCCGTCGTGGCGGATCATGACGAGCTCGTTCCTGTTGTGTGAGCCCGCGATCATCCCGGCATTGGCCTCCATCGCCGCGGATCTCGCTCTGGATCGCCGGATCTGAGGTCAGATGGGGATCGGACGGCTCTGGTACATCGACGGCGTCGGTAGGATTTGGGTGTGTGTGTGGTGGTGACGGTGGAGACCGCACAGCACATGATAATGGGGGGGGGGGAGTAGAGTGGAGTGTCACCGGCCCAGCCGGTGACGGGGAGAGGTTGGTGTCGTGTCGTGTCGTGTCGATCGAGTTGAAAATGAAAGAAAAGTTGGGATTTTACCCGAGGAGTTGGTGGGTGGGGACGGAGGGAGTTACTGCTTTGGACTCTGCTTATTAGTTGCTGGGATGTTTGCGATTTGAACCTTCATATTTGGGATATTGTTTTGGTAGGGCCTTTCGAGATATTTTTCTTGACTTGTTTTGACTTTAGACTTTGAATGTCAATGTGATCCAAAAATATCATCCTCTCAGGAACAAGAAGAAGAAGCGTCTAGGAGACATTTGAAATGTGTGTGTTTGGTAACTTCCGAGCAAAAACCTATCTTCACTTACATTTACGAATTGCAATCTTCAGTGTAAAAGTTGTTACTGAAATTATATTCACAAACGGCTGAATTGCAAAATCCTCATTAGATCACCTTCGCTTCAGTTCAATGTTTGGGGGTGTGGAAGTGATAAATTACTTATCCTCAAACCTATCAATAAATTAGCAATAGTGTTTTTTTTATGATTCTTGCAGTTTAAACCCTCGGTTTTGTGGTATTACTTTGGTGGAGCCTTTCGAGATATTTTCCTTGACTTGTTTTGACTTTGGAACCCGATCTACTAGACCTTTGAATTTGTAAGGGTCATTCATATTACAAATTGCAGTGGTGGTAAAACTCATAAATTCGTGTTTGATGAGAAAATATCATCCTCTCAAAAAGTAGTATCTATGAAACATTTGAAATTTGTGCGTTTAGTGGCTTCCAAGCAAAAGCATGTCTTCACATATATTTTTTTCAAATTGCATATTCAGTGCAGAGGTTGTTTTTTGAAATTGGAGTCATGGACACCTGAAAATGCAAAATCCTAGTTACAGTACCCTGGTTTCAATGTTTGGGGTGTGGAAATGAAAAATTATACTAGATCGAAGATCTCAGGCATATCAATAAATTAATAGTTGAGTTGTTTAGGGTAATATTACAAAAATGAGTTGTCTTTGGTGTGTGTTTGGTCAGTGGATTGCAGCAAGTTTTTTTTGGGAGAAAACCACTTAATGGTTTCTGTCAAGTCCGAAGTCGTCCATCGGGGAGAAACGAAAGCGTTTGACATGGTCGGTGTTATTCCTTTGTTTTTTTCTCCGCGAAATCCCGATGCAACCTCTTCTTTGCGCGTGAAGCACCCTCCCCCACCCCCATAAATTTGTGTTCCTTACCTCACCACGTCACCGTCCGCTTGCCTACTTCTTCTGCCCTCCACGCCGCATGTCGTCTGCTTCGAGCATGGGGGAATCAATAATGTTCCGACGACTGACTTGCGTATGTGGAGTTCCCGTTCATCGTGGCATGTCCCGCACGATCAAGAACACCGGTTGGATATTCTACAGTTGTGGGAGTGACAACGTGAGTACTTGTCTTAGTTGGCAAATCTTAGACCGTCTTTGTCTATGACATTTTCATATATGTCACCCTAGTCATATCAGTACTTTATTTTTTTTCCATATATGTCAACTTAGTTATATCAGTACTTTATATTTTCGTCACGTCAGCATAACATTTTTCTTTTTTTTACTATTCACCGTTCAATCACAATTCATTCATAAAATGTCAACCTAATCATATCAACACTTTCTCACTTCTACCTCATTTATTTTACTCTAATTTTTAATTTCCCACAATTCTTATTAATTATATCACATATTTTACGAAAATTAATTATATCACATATTATTTTAAAAATAATTACGAAAATGTAATTAAATTTATCACTTTTATCAACATTATTAAAATAATTACAACAATCTTTTTTGTTTTGTTTTTTAAAATCATTTTTAAAAAAAAATCATTTTTTTTAAAAATAAGTTTTTAATTTTTTAATTTTTTTGAAATTTTAATTTATTTTTCAATTTTATCTTAAGATCGACTTCCAAACGACGTGAATGGGAGAAAATGTTGAAAATTTAATTATTTTTATCTAATATAAAAAAATCACTATCCAACGTAATAAATTATTTATAATTAAATATAAAATAAAACTAACTAAAACAAAACACAAAAAAAAAACAAAATTTAAAAAAAGACCGACCCAGGCATGATAATGGGCGACAGACCGCCAAATCCCACGACCTGACGGTCTCCCGCCTATTTTTGCACCCCCGTTGCAGGGTGCAACTAAACGTCAACATTTAGTTGACATTTAGTTGGGGCACCCGTTGAGGGTGTCCTTCTGAGACAAAATAAGAAGTGGGCACTAGAGTTGTCAACTTTGACTCGGCTCGATAGTTTGACTCGAACTCAACTCGGAAAAAGTTCAACTATGGTTTAACTTGAAAATAAAAGATCTTGAAGAAAAATCAAAAAATCTTCAAATTTGGTTCGGTAAACGAGCTGCTCGAACTCGAAAAAAGTTGATATTCGGTTCGATAGCTCGTTCGAATTTTTTATTGCTTTATTTATAATTATTTTTTGATATTTGGTAATAACATAAGATAATACTCATAGCTTGAAAATTTGTTCAACTTGGCTCGTTTACACCCCCTAGAGGGCACAATTTCATAAAGATCCATTCATTAATGGCTTTATTATTTATGGAAAAAACAATTTCCTACGTACATATTTGACATCAAATATGCTCAAACTTTTTTTCTTTCGATTTACCATTTACATGTAACTACTGTCTACTATATACAATTTCAAGAATTCAAGCACATATATGTGTACTTTGGAAAGGTAAATAACTGCAACTATTTTTGCATACGATTTAGTTAATTAGATCATTGATTATATATTTTTAAGGAAGTTCCCGCAGTCTGTATATAAGCGCAAATATATATTTTTGTCCATCTAAAACTTACCATCATGCTTCAAGTACGAAAAATAACATGGGCGACATATCAATACTCCCCGAGTTAGGGTGTAAACGTAATTGTGAGCACACTGTTGTACATACCTCTATAAAGAAACAAAAGAAAGTGATCTTACTTAATTTTTCCAGAAATTTTGCAGTTCGATGCAAACAAAGGCTTGCGGGCTGCAGCTGGGTGTGTGTCGGTGTCGGTGGACGTCCCGAACACGCCATGTTTGTCCTCATAATTTCAATTTCGCCCTCATCTTCCCATTCTATAACAACAACAAGAATATTAATATTTGTTGCTATCGCAGTATTTTATTGGAAGTGTGATAGTTCTTCTAAAGAGATAATGACTCAATGCATATGATTAAGGGAGTGAGTGCGACCTTGGAGAGCTACAACTATTGTCACCTCGATCATTTAAAATTCATTGCAAGGCCGATCACTATATTGCTTTCCACTTAATATGCATCACTGTATCACTAATGTATGCTATTTCATTTCAGATAAAGGATGCACGTAAAAATATATATTATTATGCCATGCAATATTGTTGAAAAACTACAAATATCTTTATTGCATGGCAAACTACAAATACATTAAAATTGTTTTTTTCTTCCAGTTTTCAGTAGAATCTTATCCGAGTTTAAAGAGAAGCACAGCAATTCTGAAGTGCACTAGCTAGTTTACCTTTTTAGTGTTACATACATATGCTTACAACTATTCTTAAGTAGAAGCAGTTACCTTTTCATTTGTTAGACCTCCAGATTCATTAGTATACATTAGTTTTTCGTTTGCGTGGCCTCCAAATTCATTAGTATACATTAGTTTTATGTTGCGGGTTGTGTGCGCATTCAAGAATGGTAGTGGCCGATTTTTACTTCATGAATTCTAAGAAAGAAGGTATACTTGTCACAACTTTAAATAATGCAACAGAAAATTGGTTGCCACACTATGTTATAATAATGAAAAAATGGAGCCAAGTCCATGTGCCTTTATTACCTGTTCCGAAGAATATAAATGAAACAACTCAACCACCCTCCTTTTTTAGTGTTTATTTTTAAAATTATTGAAATGAAATGATTCAGGTCAATGTGAGAATGAAAGCTCAACGAATTTTAGATTTAGGCATGGATACGTATGCATTTGACAAGGCGTTTCCACCTCAAACTCTTGAATCATTCCTGTTTAACTACAGAATGCACATATATTGTCAAAATCACCGAACATTGAAATCAGAATCCATTAAAATTAGAAACATTTAACCATATTGCATGTTGCAGCCCATGTTGTCACAACTTAGGTCATCATTAGTCATATCATTTATCTAAATGTCAACCCAGTTAATTCAGCAATTTTCTTCTTCACCACATAAATATGACATTTTTCTTCTACTATTCACCCTTGACACTCAATCTGACCCAAATTCTAACCATATCTGACATTCGTTTCGATCCAAACTTTCACGTAAATATAGGTTTAGGAGTGTCTTAGGGATACAACAAAAAAATTAGGAAAAAAACATCGAATATGTGCTAAATAATGAGTTTTTGAAGTTCAAAAGGGCAAAATGTTACAAAATTAAAGCTCAGGGGAGGTAACTGTTAACTTTGAAACTTCAAGAGAGCAAAGTGATACCAAGACATAGTTCAGGAGGACAAACTGTAATTAACACTTTTATTTTCGATTGTCAAAAATATCAGGAATGACATCCTTTTCCTGTCTCAAATCACTGTAGATCTATGATCGATTATGACGATCCCCAACGAAGGCAAGTTCAATGCATTAAGTTGAGTAGCATACGTAAGTCCTTAGGATCAATACGATTCCAATAATATTTTGCTACTTCTAACTTTCTCACCCAACCATTTTAGAGATACAACTTACCGCACTGATATTGTGTCATGTAGGTGAAGAAGGAAGTATAAGACAAATTTGTATAAGAATGATTTTTACTTGCATTAAAAAATATATTATGTATGTATTTTTTGGAATCAAAGATTACTCGTCTCCCAGAGTCCCAGTGCTGCTGATAATGAGGACACTGCCGATGCCATCCTCTGCTCATCAATTACTGTTGATGCATATGAGATAATGTACAAAATACTACTTTTGGATAATTGTCTCAAGATGTCTTTGGCGAAGAAGAATATCAATCCTTCTCTCTTTTCACATGATTCTTTTAATTTTCATATGATTCATCTGTTCTGCAAGAAGACAATTGATTTTGTTTGCCAATTCAATTTTAACAACGATCGTACGATGTGGGTCCATGTAATTATTGGAACAAAAGTATTGTCTCGTGTCATTACTCATTACAGATGAAACACATGCTACACTTTGTAGTAAAATTGGACCACCATCCATTACCTAAATACTTATGTTTTAAATTAAGTGGTGCATCAATCAAAATTCACGTTAATTTATTATCTTATATTAAATTTCATAAATTAACGACATTTACGACCCACAACTCCTTAAACATACACCCATACTTCCAACCACGTTACTATACTTCAAACCGAAAACCCAACCAAACAAATCAAAAGCGAACGACATTAGATCTTCAAAAGACACAAAAGCAACAGAACAAGATTAGAAAAGAGATCTCGTGAACTTGCTTAAACAACATCCCACCCCGATCCTCTCCTCTTTTCTTTTGGAGTTCGTGGTGCAAGACTCCTCTCCACGCCACCTTTTTAGTCCTCCAACTCCCACAAAAACAGGGCCCAAATCATATTTCACAAGGAGTTGGAAAATGGGTGGTGGAGTTTGCTCTTGTTGGGCTCGTTTGGGTGTTGTTGTGTTTGTGTTATTGGGTCAGTTGGTTGATGGGAAGGAGTTGGTTGTGTCTGTGGATGACTATGGAGCTGTTGGGGATGGTGTTTGTGATGATACAGAGGTAATAATGGAGCAAAACCCAACCTTTTTTCTTTAATTTGGTTTTTCGGTCTTTGGTGGTTGTGAAAGTGACCACCAAGTGTTTGGAGAAATACCCACGTTGAGAGGAGGTGTTAAATATGGTGCTTTGGTGCTGTGTATAGTTAGCATGCAATTGTGAAGCTTAGAAACTTTTTGTTAATTAGGAACTCCAAATGTAGAAATTAATGTTTTGGCAAAAGAATAATTACTATTGTTAGATTTCAGTATAAGGGAAGTTAATCTTACTTCGAGGACATGTGTATCTTTTGCTTGATTAGTATGAACGTGCACTATACTAGTTGAAATGCCATGAGCACATAATAAAGGAGGTTGAACACAACACAACTTAATATTGTTGTAAGATGATTTTCACTTACAAGCATTGATAGGTTGTGGTTGTTGAATCATATAAGGGGCTTCATGTTTATCGTGCAGACAAAGAACATGTCCATGTTTGATGTTTCCTTATATAACGATGAACATACTCGATCGAATAAGAAACACTTAAACTTTATACCGTACAATATATGATACCACGGAGCACCTTAATCCTGCCGTGGTGGTGGTCTCCATACTAATGTTGTTGTTTTCCTTATAAATTTCTATCTAGCATTGTGAAAATTTTCCGTTGACTCCGTCGTCTTCAGGCATTTAAATGTGCTTGGGAGGCTACTTGTTCCTCTCCCTCACGAGCAGTTGTCGAAGTTCCCTTTTGAAAGAATTACTTGGTTGGTCCAATTTATTTCGGTGGCCACTGTCTGGCGAAGATGACATTGTTGGTATGCATATTAGTATGTTAGGATGAGAACTTTCTTTGAGAGTGACATGCACTAAATTCTTATTGTTTGTCTCACTCTTTTCTCGTTCCAGTAGATCTCAGGCAATATTTCTGCTCCCCCCGAACCTTATGTTTGGAAACATTTTGATCCTCACAAATGGCTCTATTTCCATAACATCAATCGTCTCAAAGTAAGAGGAGGAGGGACTATCAATGGCATGGGACAACAATGGTGGGCTCGTTCTTGCAAAGTCCATCCAAGTAATGTAAGAAAAGTTCTCAATTCATTTAGACATTCCCCTAAAACATTGAATCTGACTCCTCTTTCTTTTGCAGCCGTGTCGATATGCTCCAAATGTTAGTTGCTCGATTTTCTTCCTTAGTGAGATATCAATCATCAGTTTTGAAGTTCCTTTTCTTAACCAAAAACACATGGTGCAAGCCATCACTTTCCATAGGTGCAGTCATTTGAAAGTTGAGAATCTAACAATTGTCGACAGCCAACAGATGCATATGCAATTCACAACATGTTCCAAAGTCCTTGCATCTAACCTGAAAGTGATTGCTCCTGCTAGAAGCCCCAATACTGATGGAATTCACATCAGTCATTCTCGTTCTGTCACTCTCAGAAACAGCATTATCTCGACAGGTTCATATTGTTACTCAAGTCTTTACATTTCCTAAAATATCATTTTCTAATTCTATATAAATTTCATTTGCTAGTAGTAATATGTCTCCAAATATTTCGCAAGTTATGTTTTTTCGTTCACAAGTACTGCATTCACAACTGCAGAAGATCATGATTCCCTTTGTCAGATTAGATTTGTTGTGTTGAATTAAGAGTCAATATGTTTTGCAGTTGCAGCATATAAACTGTAGCTTAGATCATTGAAAATGGATATCAATAAGACATTACATCACCCATTTCCTGTTCTGGTATCAATTCATCCATTAACGATTAAACATAAATACATCATTACTCTACTCATCAGAATTTCACCTCTTTCTTCAAATGCTTTAAAGATGTTGGTTCATCAAATTCAACAGGTGATGACTGTGTTTCTATAGTTGAAGGTTCGTCCAAATTGCGGATTGAAAACATCATTTGTGGGCCTGGGCATGGAATAAGGTAGCAATTTCTGTTTAGTTGCTCAAATGATGATATTATTGCAACTAATCAGGTTCTCTTCATCAGTATTGGAAGTTTGGGCAAGTCAAACTCTTGGGCTGAGGTTTACGATATTCATGTTGATGGAGCTGTCATTTCAAACGCGGGAAATGGCGTAAGAATTAAACATGGCAGGTAAAATTTTGAATTGTTTGTTTTGTCTAGCAAATCTTCAAACATTCATTATGAATTTAAGGGGCAAGAAAAATACATTTTTTTTGTGTGTTACATTCTCTGTGAGTTTTTTCTCAGGGGGGTCGGGGTTTTGCTCGTGATATTTCGTTTCGGAATATTGTGATGAATGATGTCTATCATCCCATTATCATTGATCAATATTACTGTGATTCCACCAAACCATGTTCAAACAAGGTGCGAAATCCACATTGTGTCGGCTTACTTAACTGTCTACGAGAAAACGATGCGCTGAACCTCATAAAACTTTAATAATATCGACCAAAATGCAGACTGATGCTGTGAGAATTTCTGATATTTCGTTTGAGAACATTACTGGAACCTCTGCCTCAGTAGAAGCTATTCAGTTATCTTGCAGCGACACATATCCATGCGAAGACATACTTCTCAAAGTTATTCAACTGACTCTGAATTGTGGAGGGAATGCAACAGTTTTTTGCTGGAATGCATGCGGCTCGACTGATGGTGAAATGAGCCCCCTTCCTTGTGTCGTCGAATGCAGCGATTCTGATTACCAAAATGCCTCTAGAAGAACTTGGTTCTCCATTCCACTACCGGATATATTGAAGCGCAAGTTCTTCGGATTACTGTCACAGTTAAGTTCATCAAAATGGGGACCAATCCTTCAAGGTTGGTAATAGATAGCAACTGAAGTATCTTTTTTTATCAAAGATATGTTGTTAGTCTACATCCATTTATTATTATTATACGCACACGTATTGCTACCAGTTGCACTGTGTTACAAAGGGTATGCACACGTTTGTGCTTGTTTTCATTTACTATTATTGTTCTTGGTCAATTACTGTTATTTGTTGTAAAATGGTTCCTTCTGTGTGAATTCACTGTGAACACTAAAAGTGGATTTCTTTTTCGTTATAATACTTCATTTTTCATGAAATTGACTGTCATGAATAAATTTGGCAAGACTTTGTCTTTCGTATCTTCCAATACTCCAGAACTCATGTTCTAGTCTAGTGTGTGAAAGAAAACTCTGAAATTTCTAGGTAAAATTCCAGAAGATTTGTGGTCATGGCCTCATGGATTCTGAGCACATCATCGGCAGAGAATATGCCAAAATTCAAGGCTGGGAGAAGGTCTAAAATTTAAAGGAATCAAGAGAGAGAGAGAGAGAGAAATATTTTTTTTGTTGCAAAACATAAATAAAAATATTGATTAACAACACGTGCTTACCTTATTTTTCCCCCTAGAAAAACTTGGAAGGACCATGCACCTGAGCAAGACAGATAACTGAATAAAACCTCCAAAGCAATGTTTTTATACAAATGATTCCCAGAATGGTCTTGTAAATTGTAAGCTGTAACATGTTTTTCAGCAAATGAATTTTAATTACAAGTATGACAATTATTGACATATATCCTTATCATCATCAATCATTACAACAACAGCAATCTTTCTTGTCATCACCGATGGTATACTAATTAAGAACAAAACTCTATCTTATCAATTCGGGTGAAGGATTTGATTGGGAATCTGTAGGCGAATATCTAATCAAATCAATTTTCTTGGTATTTCAATGAAAGGTTGGAATTTGAGGACACGCATCATTATAATTATAACTAACTTTTCTTTCTTTCAATGCAAGTTTGGCGAGGACTTATCTTTCTACTCACCCACAAAAGTTGATGCACTAATACTAATAGATTGAGACCAGCAAGATGCTTCATCCCATCCACGCAACATTGATATGAAAGATCTCAACCGTATAAAAAGGTTTAATTCTTTGACCAACGCCATCTTTACCGTCCATTTGATTTGACATTGTTCGTTTTCGAACGAACTTCTTTTTGCAATTTCAACAAGTCGACAAAGACGGCAAACAACATGCAACTTTATTCCCTAAGAAGCCACACTTCTTCTTCATCTATAAAGTTTTCTTGACATTTCAAGACTCCGATTCTTTCTATATATATAACACGAGTCATGCCTCCAAATCTCACCAGAACCATCTTTGTTCATCATCTTGGGTTAGCTTTCGTTTAGTGATCAATCTTTGATAGGTAGAGATGAACAAGAACAACAACACTTCAACTACTACTACTACTACTCATGAAGACCACCACCACCACCACCACCACCATCTTGGCCACCTATTTCACCACAAGAAACCCCAGAAGCCTCGACCATTCGACGAGAAAACCGCGAAGCCAGTGTCATTCCAATGTGATTCGAAAGACATCGATGAATGCGCTGATGCATTCATAAGGAGGTTCAGGGAGAAGCTGGAGATCCAGAGGCTCCAGTCTTATGAGAAATATTGAAGGAATATTTGGCAAGTTGAATGTGAAGAAATGAAAATCTACTAATCTGTATATGGTCGTGTTATGACTTATATTTGGTTTTTGTTTGTCTAATTTAAGTGCTGCTTTATGCAGATATCTATATAGAGAGAAGCATGTGTTATTACTTAATTAGTATGCTTGTATACTATACTTGGTTGAGTTGTAATTTGGTGGTCACTTGTTTGTTTCTTTGGTTGCATCCGTAATAGATTTGAAGTATGTGCGCATCTATTTGTTGTTGAAAATTTGAAATCAAAGATCAATCTTATTTAAATAATTTTTGTGTTTTCTAGTTATTTGATCAAGATATGTAGATCAGTAGAGACGCTGTTTTATATGAGTTGTTTATCTAATTTTGCTTTTGATGAGGCCACTTTTTAGTTACAATGGTGAAGATAAGGCGCAAGTCATGTCTTTCACTTTATTTAACGCAACTTAAGAAGCATTTGCTAAGTAATCCTAATGAAACAACGTATTTGAATATAACTTTTTTTTAGTGCATCGAATTTTATACCTGCAAAAACCAACTCTTTCCACCAATTTGGTTCCATGATTCTAAATTTTATCGACTGTTATTGTTATCTTGTATCCAACAATGCGCTGGTTGGCTTTTACCTTGCCGGTGTAACTAGTGTTACGAATAGATTATACTATAATTATGTAAAACCAATTCATTGTATCATCACTAAAAAAAATAGTTAAAATTGATGAGAATTAAAAATCTCATTATTTATAATGTTGAGTATGTGGACGGTGGGCTGATGAGAGAGAACGGGTCCTGGTCGGAAATTGGATATCAAATTTCATATTTCAGATGTGTACTTGTTTATCTGTAATTTATGTATGTACGATGTTGATCGCATCAGATTAAGATTTTGATAGAGTTTCATATGATTATCAATGTATCTTCTCTCATTGTTGTAACCTTCCGACAAATAGTAGATTTGTGAGTATGTTGTGGTCGTGATTTTTCCCACAAACCTGCTATGATTTTCCAAGTAAAAATCGTTTGTCTCGTGATTGGTGTGATTTTCGTTTGTTTGTTCCTACTTCCCACTGGTCGAATTCCTAACATATAAATAACGTGATTGTATATTTACTATGTTTGGACAAACATTACGTCTAAAATGACAACAAAATATTTATATGATATTTTATCAATTTAAAAATTCGAAATTGTATCCAAAACATTAAAAAAACATCTCTTAGTATGTAATTTGGTTTTGACATTTTTTATAGAAATTGAATCTAAAATGTCATGAAAATTTTGTAATTTCCAGCAAAATCTCAACAAAACACGATAGTTACAAATTTATGTCCGACCAAATCCGACCGGTCTGAACCCAGTCCAAAACCCAATTCCCCCTCCCTCCCAAAAAAAAATCCGGTCCGGACCCCAAAGAGCATCCGGGTCCGGGTTTGGTCTCTCCCCTAAACTGCTAAACGTAACCTTAATCAACAAGGTGGGATTTGAGTACTGTTTTTAACAAGCAATATAAAAACTGAAGCGGGTGGGATGTTTGGATTACAAGTAATTAATGACCTAATGGTAACGAACAAACCCTTCGGTTTATCTTATCATGGTTTTGGACTTTGCGTGCTGAGTTTCTACCAACTTTAGTTGCAGACTTTGAACACACGAAAATTATAAGGAAACTTTCAAACTGCTGATTTGTCAATATTATATCACATAAGGTGCATGGGGGCGTGAGATAATTGTTAATTTGATCCTCTAAAAGAGCATCATTTCTTAAGATGTTGCATGATATATAGAAAAAAATAGTTAATCATATTTAAGATTTCTACCAAAAGTCTTCATGCTTCTTTCTTACAATTTCATATCTATCCACTTGCACATGAATTTCGAGGAAAACCATTTCTTTTAGTGGCAAATGTCCAAATTATCACTCTGTTCTATAATCAATAACGTCGTTTGAAGTTCGCATATGCAAAATTTTAGGTTTGCAGAACATTAATAAAAGAATCTGAAAGCTACACATACCTCTTCACCTTGCGCAAGATATAAACTTAAGACAAGCAACACCTTGCGCAAGGATGAAACGCCAATGAAGCGTGATGAGCGAGAAGAGAAAAACTTGTAAGTTTTAAACAATAAAAAATAGTGCAATTCATTGGATAATTTTAACCTGAAAATGTGGTGTAACTTTAAACGGAAGGAAGTTCAAACAAACACAGTAGCATAAATATATACATATATAGCACGAATTTAAAATCAAACTGGCTGATAACTTATATAACTGGATGACGATTAATTAACAGTAACCACTAACCAGTACAAAAAGCAAGAACAAATTAATGACTCCATCCATTATTTATATATTTAATTACCAGAATATATGAAGATAGCTATAATAGCTCAAATAATATAGACTAGGTACGACCCGATCAAAATTTCAAAAATCATCGAGTGATATGAACATTAATACTAAGATCGACCAGGTAACATATGACAAATTGACAATAGTGTGGTGCAATGCAATCATATATTTAAATTATATGGATTGGGGAGGTGATGTTGGCTTTGCTCAACGTCGATCGACGAGGGTTGCGGAACTCTTGCAGACCATGATGGGGTCGCCGGTGAGCGTGATCACCGGTAGATTCTCGCAGTTACAGATCTCCACCATGAAGCCGTCAGGGTCGTGGAAGAAGAGCTGGTCGATGCCGACGCCACTTTCTTCTACCCTTCTCTTCACGTGTGGGATCTCCATCTTGCTCAGCTTCTTCTCGACCACCTCCATGCTTGCACACTTCAGCATGCACAAACGTGAAAAATGTTATTTTCTTTGAAGATCGAAACACAACTATGTTATTATTTCATTACGTTTTAGTACTTAAGACTGAGAAAATACTCGATCTATCCAGACTGATTTAGCTGGTGGATTTTTAGTTTTGGGATAACTAAAAACAAGGATAACACCAATTTGACATCGAGTTGCACCTGATTTTAAGCTAGAGTATAGAAGAAGTTTTTTATTTATTATAAAAAGAGACAAATTTGGGTAGATTGATTTTGGTGTTTTAATTTATTGGCCAAGACTAGGGCTAACGCTTATCTAGATAAGAAAGTTGTTTGTATATCTGGAATTTAAGTACGATACAAAAACTTCAAAAATAAATAATGGTTGTGTGATGGAATTTGCTCTGTCCTTTGAATTATGTTGCAAAATAAATAAAGATGGACCTAAGAGAGGTACAATAATATTTTTGAGAAATATTACAAGGTGATTATTACTTATTGAAATTGTAGAAAATTGGTTTCATTGACATGTCACATATATGTAAAATTGAAAGATTTAGGTCATATAAGTTTAATTTGGAGAATAATTGTGTGAATGTCACCGTAAGAGAAGCCATACACGCAATTTTTGATACTTAATTATAAGATATAATAATACTTTAATTATAAGACGAACGGGCCGGTCAGCCGGTGGGTACTTTAGCTGTTTGACAATGCATGTACGTAATCCATGAATATTGAAATTAATAACCATCAATTTCGAGTGAGATTGCAGGAATTTTTAAGTAAGCCGATTGTGACACTCACTCACGGCGTATCAACTTTCTCCGGGTACTCCTATTTTTTTATTTTTTATTTATTTCAAGGAACTCTTAGTCTCCTATTGTCTTAATTAGGTTTCAAGATGTAACCTGCCTTGCTAAAATACGATATATACTGCAAATCAAGAGATCTACTACTTAATTAACCAATCAAGCAGAACCGCATTCTCATTGCCCATTTAACAGCAATGGAAACTTAGCAAAATGGCACAGCTTAATTAATTAACTATTATGATCACAAGCAAGTCCACCACTATTTTACTCTTGCATGGACTCACGAATTTTCATGTTAGCCATTACATATTCATTAAATCCGCAATACATTAGCTCACATGATAGATGGGCCGGCAATTAATAATTAACCTATATATTATTGGCCTAATTGAATCTAATTCCACTATCAATCAACGTGAAAGAGTTGACTTCATAGTCCACATGCATGGCTATGGCTATATATGATCAGATATGATATAAAAATAAAAAGAAGGAAAAAAGAAGAAGGAAAAAAAAGGAATCTGATACAGTTCGCATTGGTCAACTCAACCTTATTATATATGTTTCTTAATTATCTATATATGCAAGATATATATACTTCATTTTTACCATATAAATATACCTGGAATGAGATGTGATCATCTTGAGGATTGATCTCCTTCTTCTCTTGTATGACTTCTGGATCCTCAGATTGAAGAAGATGGATTCCAATACCATAGTTGAACAGCCTGTTGCATGCATGCACCAAACCATCACAACTGATACCATCATACCAAGGCTTGTAAACAGACAATTGTAGCTCAATTAGTAGATCATTATTTTCGAAATAATCAGGACTACGTGATAGTGAGTTTCTGTGTCTTGAAATTTATACATATAATAGCGATTTATTTTCCAAAAAAAAAAAAAAACACACACACACTTAATGTAGACATATTGTATATATGAAAACATCTTCCATCATATAATTTTTAGTGGTAATTACACTACATGTATTTTCATTTCTAAATGATATTACCATGCACCGTCGAAGTCGAAGGATCCAGGCCTTCTAATGGGAATGAACCCAAGCACCTTCTGGTAGAATTCCAGAGATTTTTCCACAGATCCACACACAAAGGATATGTGATTCAAAGAGGTAAGTGGTAGAGCTCCTTCTTCTTTCATGACAATAGATATGTGAACTCTTCTTACTTGGAACAAGAAAGAAGAGATGGAGCAAAAGATCTATCTCTAGATAGATAGGTGCTCTCGGCTGGAGAACTACAGACCATCTTATATAGAGCAAAAACATGGTTCATCACATTCATTATTTAATGTTATTATTAAAGGGATTAAGAGGTTCATCTTTTTTAATTACGTAGCATGACACTGCCACGTCTGAATCGACAGGTTACAGCTGTACATGGTGTTATTGGCATTCTTAACTTCTATTGTAAGTTGAAACTCTTTTACTTTTCAATGACTTCTGAACGCCAAAACACTCCATCCCCAAGAATCAACAAATAGAACTTTGTGTGTTAATATATGACCTTTCTAGGTTAATATATGATGTACTTAATGTACTTTGCAAATGAAATCCAAGCACGTAGCAAAAACTACAAAAAATGTATAACCACGGTGGACAATATAATCATGTTGCGATAGTGATGGGTTTTTTTCTTCCAAACTATAGGGTGTTATTATTATGTGGCCTATATTATTCCATTAAATAATTAATTAAAGTCATGCATGTCCATTAAGTGTGTTAGTGGGTAGTTATTTTGATGGAAGAAACTACCACACACAAAATTCTATAAATAAAGGTTTTTGGTCCCAATTGTTGCCCTAGTTAATTTTCACCATCCTCTCTCTAAATTTTCTCCCAAAATACAAGAGGATCATCCATCATCAAGTCTAGGGAAAACAATTGAAGATCACTTCCCTAAAGTTTCGCTTCCGCTTCACGTTCTTCAAGATGTCTTTGACATCTAGTTGTAAGTATTTCTTTTATGTTATTTTATACAGAATTTAGTATAAGATCTTGTTGTTTATCATGTTCTTAATGTATTAGAACATACTTATTCCTAACATTTGGTATCAAGAGCCAAACTAAATTCGTATAAAATACATTATTTTATGGTCACGTCAAATATAACAACCATCAAGGATCATGTATTTGCGTCTTTTTCCTTATGGATTAATCATGTTGTTTTGATTCCCAAATCCTAATTAAGCACCACTTCAATTGTGCGTTTAGAAGTAGTGTTCATGAATCATACGTTTTGATTTCGAATCTTAAGAAAATTGAGTTTCTTAGGCCACGTGATGATGGACTTGTGGTTGAACTATTAAAATATATATACATATTTTGTAACCGTCGATGACATGTTTGCTCATGTTAGAATGTCTCGTATGTGCACATCGTGTCCATACTGTTACATATTTTATTTTTCTAGTTGTTAAAATTATATTGTTAAATATGTATTACATAGAAGAAAACATAATGTGGACATGCTTATAACGTGAGATCATGTAGGATTGTTCAGGCATTTTGGTTTTGCCTTTAAATATATTTTTTCTTTCCAATTATTACTCTAGTTGGTTATTTCTGGATTTTAATTTAATAAGGAATTGGAAATTAATGTAGATCACGTTGAAAATGTCATAAAAGTGTACTGATGTTATGATATGCATAATTATGGATACTGAAATCATACATTTTATTCCAAAAATATATATAACGTATGAACATGGCCTTATTTCATATTGTTAACGTGGTCAAGACGTTATTGATGTTGGGTTTCCTTTTTTTTTTGCAATTAAGCATATTAGGTTATCCATTATTACATTTAAGTTAGTTTTGGATTATGATATAATGACGTTGATCTTATGACTTGATCTTCCTACATTTATGTAATTTAGAGAAATTTAATGTCACGATATTATGAGATTCATGCTCATGCAATTCTAAATATGTTTTATGCATTTTATGAAAAATGTAAAATTATGATTATCATGTATAATAATTGACCCAACGGAAAATTATTGTACATGTTTGCCTTATGAAAAATTATTAACCATATTATGATATATTTAACGACTGATTATCGTCAATTTTACCAACTTTAATTGTCGATTTTCTTTTGTTAAATAAAATTTTGTGATGGTTATCTTGTGGTGTTAAATCACAATTTTTATGTATGATAAATCATGGACATAATTTTACCAACTTTAATTATAGACATGATTTATTTTATAAATTCTCTTATGACTAATGATTTTGTAAATCAATTTATTTTCTGCCCAACGGTGATGTAAATTGATTTATAAATGTATATTAACGTGCATGTTATTAATCATACCAACTTAGATTAATAATTATGCAAAACGGTTATGAATTAACTGAAATATTTTTGAGTATTTAATGTTAATTTCAGTTTGTTAACTGTTAGATTATAGTTAATTAATGTTATTATGTCATTTGTTTCTCGTGTGGTTTATGTAGTTAATGAAAGTAAGCATCATATATATTTTGATAATTTTGCAGCATTGAATACATCACATATTACATCACAACTATCTGGAATTGAACCCCTTAATGGAACAAATTTTCTTACTTGGAAGGAGCAAATAGAAACATGTCTAGGTGTTTTGGAACTCGATCATGCTTTTCGTATGGATGCTCCCACACCTCCTACAGCCACTAGTTCCAACGAACTAAAGGCCAATTATGAAAAGTGGGAGCGTTCTAATCGCATGTCACTAATGATTATGAAGAGTTCTATTTCTCCTGCTATCCGGGGAGCAATCCCTGAAAAAGATAGTGCTAACAAGACATTTAATGCAAAAGAGTATTTGGCTTCTGTTGAAGAGCAGTTTAAGGGGACTTCCAAAGCTAATGCAAGTGCCCTTATAATGACAATGCTCAAAACCAAGTATAACGGGACTAGCGGTATACGTGAACATATCATGATGATGAGTGATATGGCCGCAAAACTGAAAGGCATGGATATGGCAATTTCTGAAGGTTTTCTTGTTCATTTTATTATGACTTCTCTGCCTGCGCATTTTGGTCCTTTCAAGATCAATTATAATACGCAGAAAGAGAAATGGAAAATGAGCGAATTAGTTGCTATGTGTGTTGAAGAAGAAGAAAGACTAAAAAAAAATTGAAAAGCTTGACTTTGCACACCTTGCCTTTAATGGTCCAACAAAGAGAAAATTTAATGGTAATGGTAAGGGGATAAAGATAATGAAGGCAATTGTTGCTAAAAACAAAGCAAGCACCTGCGGTGCAAATCATGCTTTACTCCTAAATGTTACTGTTTAACGAAATTAGACATTTATTGAAGGAGTATGATGTTTTAAAGCATGACTTGTTAAAAAGATAATAAAGTTAACCTTATGATTTATGAATCCTTTTAAGTTAAGGTTCATTCATGTACCTAATGGATTGACATCTGCACCATTGTGCACATTACGAACTCGTTGTAAAATTCCACTTATGGCATTTACCTCTTGTTTCAAAATTTAGAGGATGACCTCTATATATAAGTTGCATTTGAGTTTTTCATCGACTAATGGTTTTATTGATGAACATTATTGGTGTCAATAATTATAGAAGTGAAATCAAGAGAAATCATGATAATGGAAACTCATCGTCATTATGTTATCGTCGTTTGAGATATATTTCAAAAGAGAATATTATGTCTCTTTATGATTGAAATTCTTCTTACATTAAATTTTCTGATTTTTGAATGTAGTAAAGACAAGTATGTGAAAATGAACTAAGAAATGAGTTACTTGAAGTGGTAATTTTTTTTAAAAATTATCCAATAATGTATGTGGATAATGTCCTACTTCAAGTCTTAAGGGTCATAATAATATTCATATTTTGCTTTGTTTCTTCATGATAACGATATCTTCCATCATCTTTTATTGTTGGGACATCCCAAAGAATAATTATGTTGGCTGAGAAACGAAATCGTACACTTATGGATATGGTACGAAGTATGATATCCAACACTGACTTGCCTGATTATCTATGGATGGAAGCATTAAAGACAGCCACACATATTCTAAATAGGGTTCCTAGTAAATCTGTCCCGAAAACACCTTATGAATTGTGGACAGGTCGAAAACCCAAATTGGGATACTTACGTGTTTGGGGTTGTCATGCTGAAGCTAAAATCTTCAATCCACAAATTAAGAAACTTGACCCTAAAACCATTAGTTGTTATTTCATCGGTTATCCAAATAGATCCAAAGGTTTTCGTTTTTATTGCCCATCTCATACCACTAAAATTGTTGAAACGAGACATGCTGTATTTTTAGAAAATGGCAAGAATAGTGGGAGTAGTGAAATTAGAAAAGTGAATCTCGAGGAAAATCGGACTTACGTTCCAATCCCGATTATCCGTGAGGTTTCAAGTTCAACATCTCTTTTGGATGTTGTAGACACAACTAATCCACTACTTAATGAAGAACCCCACACTAATGAAGCTCCTGAACTTCCTGAAGAACCTTTACGTAGGTCGCAGAGGGAGCGAAAATCTGCAATTTCTAATGATTATATTGTATACCTAACCGAAGGATGCAATATTGGCAATGGAGAGGATCCTACCTCATTTAATGAAGCCATTATGAGCGATAAATCATCTCAATGGCTAGAAGCCATGAATGAAGAGATGAAATCGATGGAAATTAATGAAGTTTGGGACCTTGTTGATTTACCAACTGGATCTAAGCCAATAGGCTGTAAATGGGTCTATAAGACCAAGACAGACTCCAAAGGTAACATCGAAAGATTTAAGGCCCGACTTGTCACTAAAGGCTTTACACAAAGGGAATGCATCCATTTTGATAATATATTTTCTCCGGTCTCAAAGAAAGACTCACTTAAAATTGTTTTAGCCTTAGTAGCTCATTATGATTTAGAGTTACATCAGATGGACGTAAAAACTGCATTCCTTAATGGTGACTTGCAAGAGAAACTTTTTATGACACAACCAGAAGGTTTTGTCGTAAAAGGCAAGGAACGTATGGGATGTCGATTAAAGAAATCCATATATGGCTTAAAACAAGCATATAGACAATGATATCTTAAGTTTGATGAGGTGATAACTAACTTTGGATTTAAAGAAAATGTGATTGATCAATGCATATATCTTAAGGTTAGTGGGAGTAAGTTTATCATTCTTGTCTTGTATGTGGATGATATTTTGCTAGCCAGTAGTGATTTAGACATGTTATATGAGACCAAACAATTTCTATCAAACAAGTTTGAAATGAAGGATCTTGGTGAAGCCACTTATGTTATTGGCATTGAAATTCATCGAGATCGGTCTCGTGGGATTTTAGGATTATCTCAAAAGGCATATATTGATAAAATGCTTAAAAAATATAACATGCAAAACTGCTCCCCAAGTGTTGCTCCTATTGTAAAGGGTGACAAATTTAGCAAATTACAGTGTCCTAAAAATGAATTAGAACGTGCACAAATGAAGCGAATTCCTTATGCCTCAGTGGTTAGGAGTTTAATGTATGCTCAAGTTTGTACACGTCCTGATTTGGCATTTGCAGTTGGTATGCTTGGTCGATATCAAATAGATCCAGGGATGGATCATTGGAAAGCTGCCAAAAAGGTTTTACGCTATTTACAAGGGACAAAAGACTATATGCTTACTTACAGAAAGTCAGATAACCTTGAGGTTATTGGTTATTCTGATTCTGACTTTTCTGGATGCATTGACAGTAAGAAATCCACGTCGGGTTACATATATATGCTTGCAAAGGGACCAATATCATGGAAGAGTGTCAAGCAGTCTTTACGGGCATCTTCCATAATGCAAGCAGAATTTGTGGTATGCTATGAGGCTACTGCTCAAGCCATTTGGTTAAAGAATTTTGTACCTGGGATTCAAGTAGTTGATAGTATTTCGAGACCACTCATATTATTTTGTGATAATGAACCTGTTGTTTTCTTCTCTAAAAACAACAAATCAAGTGGTGCATCCAAATGGATTGACATCAAATATCTTGTTGTTAGAGACAAAGTCAAAGATGGTACTATTGTCATACAACACATAAGAATACGAGCAATGTTAGCTGATTCACTAACAAAGGCTCTACCACCCAGTCTCTTTAGAGAGCATGTTGCCGGCATGGGTTTGGTAAATGTAATGTAATGTTGTTAATGACTAATGTGTATGACATTATATGTTGAAGCTTCAATGATGTGTTTGACTTTGATTTGTAAAAGTTTGCTTCTTATTTCTTGTGCACAATATTATTATTTAAGCAAACAAATTTATGAACTTAATGACTTATGTTGACTGAATTTGGAAAGATTACCAAATACCATAATTGATGGGGGTCAAATAATGACGTTAATTATTTGACTACATTGGTTTGGCTTGGTGATTCTGACTAAATGAAGTATATGTTTTAATGAAATTTATGTTGGACAATTTTTGTATGTGCTTTTGTAAATGGAACTAATGATAATTGATGTTACGGCCAAGTGGGAGAATGTTATTATTATGTGGCCTATATTATTCCATTAAATAATTAATTAAAGTCATGCATGTCCATTAAGTGTGTTAGTGGGTAGTTATTTTGATGGAAGAAACTACCACACACAAAATTCTATAAATAAAGGTTTTTGGTCCCAATTGTTGCCCTAGTTAATTTTCACCATCCTCTCTCTAAATTTTCTCCCAAAATACAAGAGGATCATCCATCATCAAGTCTAGGGAAAACAATTGAAGATCACTTCCCTAAAGTTTCGCTTCCGCTTCACGTTCTTCAAGATGTCTTTGACATCTAGTTGTAAGTATTTCTTTTATGTTATTTTATACAGAATTTAGTATAAGATCTTGTTGTTTATCATGTTCTTAATGTATTAGAACATACTTATTCCTAACATAGGGAACGAAGAGAGAGAGAGAGAAATCTTGGTTGCAAAAGCACCTTCAGAATTTGATCATGGGAATAGTATTCGTTGGTGAGACTCGTAGACTGAATTATGTAAGCAAGCTAGTCGATTGAAATTAATTCTGAAAAAATGCCATTAATTAGTCGTGTTCTTTTGTTCATGTTTAAATTTTCCAATTTCAAAAGATAATAGTAAGATTAACCAAATTTCACGTGATACATGTGACGTGGAATGGCTACAAGCACCGTTTGACCCGTTGATGACATTTCGCATTCGTCGCAAAAGGGACATTAGAACCACCCTAATTATAAGAGATTCGTACTACTACATAAATGATTTTTTTATTAAAAGAACATAAATCATCTAGATAATGAACAATCCAAACATCACTACTTAATGTTACATTATTGTTCAGTGGTGAAAAATAATTAATCATGTATTTTTTTTCGTTACCGAATTTATCAATTGTGACATTTTTAAGTGTTTTTTTTATAAAATAGTTTAAATTGCAGATTATGGTAAATAATTGCACCCCTAGGAGTTTTAGATTCGCACGTGTTAAATGATACTTTATATTTTATTATGAAATCAATAATTATTTCTCTACATTTAATTGGACAATATTTTCTAAAATTTAATGTTTCGCTAGTTGAGTAAAACCGATTCACGTGAATCCACTACCAATGTGATGCATGCTTAATTTTACATGAAGTTAAATGTCTAGTACGATTTTTCAATTTCTCTCTATGTCACGTAAACTTCTCTCTCTGCCACGTAAACTCACCCAACCCACACACAAAATCTCCTTAATCACGCCCAGAAACACCCCACACACCCTACATTAATTTTTCATTCACGTCATTTGGAGATCAATCCTATGTTAAAAAATCACCAAAAATTCTACAAAATCAAAAAAAATAAAAAACATATTTTCAGAAGAAAAAATTGATAAAATAATTTAAAATGAATTTTTAAAGATTTTTAACAACAAAAAACAGCGAATTGGAAGGGGACACATGCCCCCCACCCAACCTCTCCCCTTCCCGCCCAGTGCGGACGATCAGGACGCCCACCACCTGATCATCCGCACGGGAGGGTGACATGACCAGCGTTCCCTCTGGATTTGTGTGGACATGTCGGACGCCTCAAGCACCCGCACGACCATTAAACATGCTCTTAGCTACTCCAGAACCACACAATTATTTTTTAAAGTCGACCTTAAGTGGTGATCCTCCGATCACAATGTCAATCTGAAGTTGAACATGTTTATCTCCACGTTCTAAAATATGGACGACCATGTTGTCTCCACATGCATGACTCTCGCCATTTCCGTTTAATACAATATTTGGCCACTCTTCTGCATGTGTTTGCCATGCTATTAGTTTATTTATGGGGGTGTGGCGACGGGTGAATCTTGGCGGCAATTTATAAGGTGTGATTAGTAAAATTTGTAAACGTGTGATTTGTAAATTTTCATTCTAAAATCGTAATTAGTAAAATTTATAAGTAGTAATTTACAAATTTTCACTCAAAAAACTTAACTTAACAGTCTATTAACGGTATAGATGCATGGAAGTAAATTATTTGAGTCTTCAGGTACATCAAACCAATTTCGAAAAATACAGATGCACGCGACCAATTAAAACCCGGACCAGTTGCACCAAATCAATTCACCTTTTATTTATTATTTAACTCGCATTGATTTGTGAGCCCACAAAAATTAATTAGGAAAGACAAAACCCTATTACGTATATGCTTAATTGTCGAAGTTTTCGACCTGTGGGGCTTCTTGGAAGATTTGAATCTCAAGGTAATTAATTTGTATACTTCACGTCTCAGGTGAGTCAGATGCATACTGCATAACCGAAAAGAGATAATCGCTAAACTGTTTCACGCTTTCAAAAAATTACGGTAGATCACAAATCACAATACAGTAATTAGTCCAACAGCTACATATATTATACAAAAAATAAATCTTTCTAGTGACTTTTAAAATGAAGATAGGAAATTAAACTTACATTCGGGAACAAAATAGTTAGGTCCAATATAAGTATTATCTCTGGCAAACTTGACACGTAAAATTCCTCTATCCATATTGTAACTTCACCGCTCTAGTTCATTTTGTGTTTTCCATTTTATTGATCCTAATGCAAAGTATACATTTGGCATCTACTGGAAGATCAATAGGCCTAATTCTTATTTCATATTTGTGGCAAATGGCGAGTCATAATCCAACCTTTAACTTCAGATAGACTTGATTGTGAAGTCTGGGTGAAGAACTGAATTACAAGTTGATTAGGAAGTGGGACTAGTTATCTAGTCATGTTCTATAGCCCTGTTTATTATCAACAATTTAAAATTGAATTAACTAGACCGCTGTTTTGATAATTTCTGCCCACTGGATTTAGAATCAAATTGTATTATATGACTGGATGATAAAAGATTCAAATAAAATGATATTAATCATCGTTGAATAGTATATTGTTTGAAGATTACGATTGGAGGGCATGACGAATCATTGTACTTTATGGCACGGTAACATAAATAAATGCAATTAAGGAAGCCTGGTTGGTTATTGAAATCCAACTATGGAAGATAATTAGATAAGTATAACGTAAGAAAATGACCTTATACTATTAGCTAAATTTATTAATTGGACAATGTTTTGGCACGACGTGATTACACAATACCACACGACACGAAATGGTAGTAGGATTTATCGATGCGATAACAATTTTCTTGGTTGATCTAACTTCATCGCGCGCAACGAGGGAAAAATAGATATAAAAATGGTTATTTGCTAGGATGCACTTCAAAACGATAGTTATTGGATTTTTACATTTGAATTTTTGATTTTACTTGATTATACTTGATTTCTTCCTAAATTAGTTTGATACACTTTCAGTAGAAGATTAATTTTTTTGCAAAGCAATCCAAGAAAATACATGAAATTTTCTTTGTGTCCTTGAATTTTATTTTTCTTCAAAACCTTTATTTAATATTATGGTTGGTTCCTCCAAGAAAATTCCTAAAATTTTAGTCATATCCATTTTAAAGATATTGTAGAGCGAACCCAAGACAATCACAACATTTAACAAAATTTGTAAACTTTTTGTATAAATGTATGTTTTGACTAAGTGTTGTTTGTTAAGTATATAAAAGTAAAAAAATAAAATTTATAATCTAAACAAAAATGTGTAACCACCTTGACAATAAATACAGGTTTTGAAAGAATTTTTTTTTCAAGGATTAGGATAAATATGTCTTAAAATGTCTTCGAGTAATTCGCAAATTATCCAAAAAATGTCTCTTTGCCCAAGTATTTTTTAAGTATATAAAAGAAAAGTAAAAAAAATAATCTAATTTGTATAACCTTGGTAATATTAAATTGAGGTTCCGTAGAGAAATGGTATTAAGGAATCGAAAAGAATTTTCTGAATTGTCCTCGTGTAACTATGTAAAATATAAAATATGTAATTTTTTAATATGAATATAACAAATTATGTTCTCGAAATGGGTTACACGGCTCCACAAGAGTACAAAATTAATTTTGGATCCCCCCCCCCCCCTCAAATGTACCATTAGCAACATCCAAAAATTCAAGTACGAAAATTCAATATTGATCTTTTTAAAATGCATCCCAAGTAAATAACCCAATTAAAATTGGCGTTACATAGATCTATATAGAACACCAATTATCAATAACCAATGGCTAGCTAGCGACCCTAAGTTGGACTTAAAGTCGTTTAATGTTTGTCTAGATCTACTATTACCACTCCAGCCAATGTTAGTTTTTGGTGTGTTTAATCAACTTGAGTTGGTACACGGGCTGCAACACATGACTTATTGTAAAATAACTAAAACAATCTCACGAATCGATGCCTTACAATAATAATAAAAATTAGACAGTCTCTTTGTCTCTGTGAGATACAAAATATATATGTTGAATAAGATGCACAAAAAACTAATTGTTATTTGCCTGTTGTTAAGTTTTTCCCCCTCAAACATAAACATAAGAAGAAGAAAAAAAAGTATTAACACAGTCGACAATAATGATATAATTACCCAAGTCACGTCCAAATAAAAGAAAATGCCTCTCTTTTGTGCTTTTAACTCAAAAGTAGCACGTACGTTTTCTTTCGTGACTGAGGAAATTCCTCACATCGAGACCGCTAACCTAAAATCTTGGGTTGTCACGTAATTATTAGTGTTGTACCCAAAACGATCGGTATCGAGATCAAACATGGGTTGTAAAAGACCCATTTTGCTCCCCAAACCAAACTCACCATGCCTGTAAGTGTAAGGGCAGTAGCGTGTGCGCACGCGCGCGCGCACACACACATATATATATATACACAGAAATATTACATTGAGACCATGTCTCATTCTAAAAAAATGAGACCTTATATTTTCATCCCTTAGATCTAGATCCAACAGTTGGTTTATCCAACATACAATTTATACAATCAAAGGATAATATGGTAATCTTCATCTCAAGATGCCAACACATCTCGTCTCCTCACCTCTGATCCATTCCTACTCCCTCCACCAACACATCTCCTCCTTCTCAACCTTCCTCCTCCTTATCCTCCGCCGATGCCATCCCGCCTCCGCAGCAGCCCAAGTGCTGCTTCACCTGCTGGAAGAAGGTGGGGCTCGTCGGCTTCCGTTGCCGAGAGACCTTCTGCGGAACCTACTACTATCCCAAGCACCACCGCTACGGCTTTGACTTCAAGATGGAGGGGAAGGAGTCCAACAAACTTGATAAGATCTGATCGGAATATGGGAATGGGATTGTTGTTGCTGGTATGAATGGAAATGGATTGTGATGTTTGGTTTGGTTTGGTTGGTGGTTGTTTTCTGTATTAATTATTTTTAAAAAAATTGTTGCTATTTTAATATATAAATTTGTGTCTTCCGTTTGGTGTTTGTATAACTCAATCCACTTGACCAATTTCCTTCGTCAAAGAGGAAGAAGATTTGGGATCCTTTTCTTTCTTTCTAATATTGCTTGCATTTCTTCTTCATCATTTATTTTCTTTGAGATGTAATATTTGGAAAATTGTTTTGATGATTTGGTTTTATTTTGTTTGGAATGTATTAATCTAGTGATGGTTCATAACATTCAAGGTACTGAGATATGATTTTTGCTTCGAGTCCTGTTATGCAGGATGAACCTACTTGGAGTGACCATTTTCCATGAAACCACAACTATTATCCGAGGTTTATTACATCTCATACTTATTTCATTTCAATATCTTTTGATCCTAATCGGGGTTTTTAAATGATAAGGTTACCTTATTCTCTTTGTAGTGCAAATCGAGCCAATTGCATTTTTGAAGATTTCTGAAGAGATTAAAGAAAAGAGTAAGGGATTAAAGAATAAGGTCTCAGCATATATCAATGGATGCACTGTCTGCTTAATGGTTAGTATTGAACTCTTGTAGTTATGTATTGTAGTAATGTAGTTGTGTATTGTTATATCATTGTTGTGTATGGAACTTGTGTAGTTATGTATTTCACCGAACATGAAGTCAAAAATCCAAAAGATTTCTACATTTGCATTAAATATTCTGTATTTCTGCTTTCTGGGCTTTTGAATGTTGCATCTCAACTTATTAAATATGCACATCTGCATCACAGTTTCTGAACTTCTATATGATATTAGATTACATGTCTAGATCCTTAGTAGTTGTTATTTAATGTTGTCTTATTATAAAGTAATACTCAGTAGGTCTTCACTTCCAAAATTAAATTATTCACTTCCAAGAATAAACTAATATTGTTTGGTGCCTAATTTAGAATGATATTTTGTCAGATCATCAACAAGGAGATCCATGCGTCCCAAGAGTTTGAACTGAGACTTATATTACATGTTGATTATTCTTGACAATGTTCTGAAGTTTCTGCTTTGTTTGGATTGCTGGAGTTTCTCTTTGTTTGGACTGCTGGAGTTTCTGCCTTATTTGGACATCTGGAGTTTCTGTCTTTGTTGTAAAGAGTTTTGCCTTTTGTGAAAGTAGTAATGGTGTCTACTAGAGTTCCTTGTTAGGATTGCCATGGTGGTTGTTGAAGTATTGATGATATATACTGACTTAATTTTTGGAAGTTGTGGAAGTAGTGACCAAAAAGTAGTGATGCTATCTGAGTTAAGTAGGATTGTAGTAGATATCATCTTTTTTGTTGTTGTTATATACTTGCAACCAATGTGGCCAGGCCCGTCTCGGAAAATTTTGAGCCCCTGTGCGAAAATCAACAACGAGGCTCCTAAATTTGAAAAAAAATTGTCCTCCTAGTTTAAATAATAAAAATTTCACTAACTTAATGTAATATTAATATAATTTTTTTGTCATCTTAGCAATATTTGAGACAAATTTATCAATGTTTATGTGTTAACACTATTTTCTTTGCAACCCAATAAGCTCATGTACATAATTTTTTTTGAGGCCCCTTTAAAATGAAGCCCAGAATGAGGCCCAGAGCAGGAGCTCACCCTGCTCCTGCTATTGGGCCGGGCCTGAATGTGGCTACATTTTGTATATAGTAGGAGTCACAACTATATATGTACTCACTTAACACATTTGATGCGCCAATCCAACAGGTTACGATACATATTTTTGGTAGTTTTGATGTGGAGTGTCGACGATGTTTGTGTTAGTAACTTTTTTTCCAGGAAATGAGACCAAATATTTGGTTTGTTTCGTAGTTCCTCTAGTATAACATGTTCTACACCTACAGTTATTCTGTCGGATCGGTTAGATACAATTGTTTAGATTTATGTGGACCTGCCTAATGCATTTTAGTTTCGCTTAAATGGAGAAGTCGTGTGATTTTGATGTTTTTGTTGGGTGTCATTCCCTATAGGAAAGAGAGAGAGAGAGAGAGGAAAAAGAGAAGTTGGAGATAGAAATGACATGAAACACTATACAAAACTGCATCACTTTCTTAAATAAAACTTCCATTGAATATACATCTATATGCGTTCAATACACAATAGTATATGTTTAATACACAAATATATCATTTCAATACACAACAATATCATTTTATTACACAAGTTCAGACCCTAGTGTGTATTCCTGACACATTTCTATATTCAGACACTAGTGTATATTCCCTATTGCTCCAAATTGTTTATTCCGAGTTTGTGACATATGCCAATTTTAATTCAACTCAAACTCCTATAATCACAAGAAAAGAAAACAAAAGAAAATCCATAATCCACAACAAACCTGTCAAGCAATCTGTCACATAGGACTAAATTACTATATTAGGGGATGACTAGGTGAGAGAAATGTGTAGAGAATGATACTTCTTAAAATGTGGTCTTTTGTTTTAGAGATATGATGAATAACATTATGTAAAGTGAATTCATATCATATAAATAAATTTCTCTTCCCATGTTATGGTACTTCTTAGTGATTATGTTGGGTTGTTTATTTATATTGGATTGTGTAGGTTCAATACACAACATTATAAGTTTAATACATAACTATATCATTTTAATACATAATTGTATCATTTTATTACATAAGTTCAAGAGTTCTTTAATTTATATAAATTATCATTAAAATACACAATTGCATTATAAGTTGAATATAATGTTGTTTAATATGGTTTAGTTTGTCTATTGCATATTTTGGTTATAGAACATTTTGGAAAAATTATTATTAAAATACACAATTGCATTATGAGTTTAATATACACAACTCTAAAAGTTTAATATACAATTACATCATTACAATACACAACCGCATCACTTTCATAAATAAAGCTTCCAGTGAATACACATCTATATGCGTTCGATACACAACAGTATATGTATAATTTAGTTGGTTGTCGTCGGAGAGGAAGAAGTGAGCAACATATGATTCTAAAAGAGATACGTACATAAACATCAATTGTTGATCATTGTGAAGGAAATGAAGTAGATGGAGGGTTCATGTTGTTGTACATGGTATGGGAGTTAAGACATTGATTGGTGTTGGGGAGAGGGTGTTTGATTTTGTATATTTTTGTGATCAGACATATAGATGATTAATTGAAATCAATTTAAGAAGCTTGTGGACTAAATTACTATAATATGATATTTTTTTATATTGGAAAGAGGGATGTTGGAGATAGAAATGACATGGAACACTCTACAAAACTACATCACTTTCTTAAATCTCTACAAAACTACATCACTTTCTTAAATAAAACTTATAGTGAATACACATCTATATGCGTTCAATACACAATAGTATATGTTTAATACACCAATATATCATTTCAATACACAATGGTATCATTTTATTACACAAGTTCAACAACTTCTTCACAAAAAACTCATTCACAAGATCTGTCAAGCAACAAAAACATTTTAAAAAAATTGTCGAACAATCTGTCATTATCAAACCATACAAGTCTAGACATATAAGGAATTTCTAAGTAAAGAAGATATCATATGAAATCATATTACACATTCATTAATCAAAAACTCATGAATGAAGAATGACAATCACTTTCAACACAATGACTTCCATAAATCGTCATCCAACAAATCAGATTCATATAAGAATCTAAAATACATAGGATTGTCGATCCTCCAAAACTCAACTTTCAAACACAACCACACACAAAATACTCATTGATAGTCAATTCCCTAAGCCTTACAATGCATCTCATATCAAAATTTGTAATTTTATTATCCTACATGTTACCAACTCAATGATCACATCACAAATTTGGTTATTGAGTCAATATTTAAAAAATAAGACTTTGAGCACTACAATCTCCTCCCAACTAAAACTAAAAATACATCAAACCAAAAGTATCCAACATGCTCATTTATTCAACTAAAACTAAAAATTGTACCTTTAAACTCAAACTCGCACCTCAAGTCCTTTCCCATCAGCATCATACCATGTTGTTGTATATGGTATGAGAGTTAAGGCATTGAATTGTGTTGGGGAGAGGGGAAATGTTTGATTTTGTATATTTTTTGTGATCAGACATATAAATGATTAATTGAAGTCAACTTAGGAAACTTGTGGACATTCCCACTTAAGTCTACCATAGATGCTAACGGGCTCACATAAGACTAAATTATTATAATATGACATATTTTTCTATAGGAAAGAGAGAAAAATGAAAGAGAGATGTTCGAGATAGAAATAACACGGAGCACTCTACAAAACTGCATCACTTTCTTAAATAAAATTTCTAGTGAATACACATTTATATGTGTTCAATACACAACAGTATATGTTTAATACATTAATATTTCATTTCAATACACAACGGTATCATTTTATTACACAAGTTCTCCGGAACGTATAACTGGATCTGAACATTACAACTAACAGAAATAAGTAGTAGAAAAAAATGATATTTTGCAGAATCATGCAAGTTCAATCTAATCCCATGTTGAGCAGACAAAAGAGAAAATAAACAGAAACTCAATCAAATCCTTCAAATGCAACCAAAACCTCAAGAAATCTCGCGAAACTTACAACGAATACATGACTCGAAAAAACATTGTTTTGAAACACTAAACCGAAATTTCAGCAAATTTTCCAATTTAACCTCATTTCCAGCGGACACAAGATCTAAGCACCCTCAACATCTCGTACGAATCTCGTACGAATCTCCAAATCCAAACTCGATTAACTCCCTCGTGGTTGTCGATGGTTTGGTAAGATGGGGAAGGAGGGGAGGAGAGTGGAGGTCGATCTTCCATTGTCTTTTGGAAGGTTGCTGGAGGGGAGGAAGGAGGATGAGATGAGTGTGATTGGGAAGGAACGAAAGAGGGAGGAAGAAAGAAGACATGATGGGTGCGTATGGGAAGGATGAGAGGTAAAAGAAGGATGTGATGATTACAAAACTACCATTTTTCATTTTCACCGTTAGATTAGATCTTGATGGTGTATGTTTGGAGTCTCATTATATTAATTTGAGACCTGGTCTCATTCTAATACCACCTTATATATATATATATATGCAAAAATCTCATTTATGATGTGTTGATTCTTTATTTCTTTATCTCCAAAGTCCAGGAGAACTCATATCAAATCTTAAATTGAAGAACCTGACAGTTAGTTGGTAAAACTTTAGTCTCTAGATAAACATCACGAGTTAAATGTCAAAGTTCAATAAATATTATTTTTAAGGTTATTGCTAATGGCCTTGACTCGGGTGAGTGGATGTGGTTAAACCTTTTCGTTGTAGCTTGATGTACCCCCATTTCCTTATTCCAACCGAGAATGAGCAAACTAATCCCCTGTTTATCTCTAAGGTTATTGCTAAATGCCCGACTAGGATGATTGGATGTGGTTGAAACTTTTTGCTGTAGCTTGACGTAAAAACAACTACGTCAAGCCAAGCAACCTCCAATCGAGGATGTCGTGTGAGTCCAAACGTGCCATGCTACTTCCAACTAGAATTGATCGTTTATAACTTTGATTAGCTGATCACTCCAGTCTCGCCCGCCCTCGAACTCCCCCAACCACGATCTAGGGTTTCGTCTCTGATCGGAACCAAACCGGCGATGGACAGCAAGATCATGCTCGACCTCGACAAGCTCCCCATCAAGCGGCTAGAATCCATCGAGGAGCCCGGCCTCGAGCATTTCCCACCGTACGATCCCCTCCCCTCCCCCATTCCTCCCCAATCCCTCACCTGCGTTTGGTGTTTCGTTCTTCTCAGGGAACGTGGCCCCGACGAGGCGCGGCTTGACCTGATCCGGAGGATTGACTTTTCGACTGTGGTGGAAAGGGACGCCAAGAAGGCCAAGAGCTCGAAGGAGGGGGCGGCCGCGCCGTGGCCGTGGCTTGGTTTGGTGGAGAATCTTAGGCTGGCGCACCAGGAGCTGTCTGTTATCATCGACCTCATCAACACGGTACTGGATTTTGGATTTATGGTTGGATTTAGGTTCCGTTTGAAATTACATTTTGTTAATAGAATTTTGATTCCCGAAAGTGAGAATCAAATATGATCAAGATTCGACATTTAAAATCCTGGAAATTTCATACCAAAGCTAGAGTACATTTGGGAACTGATTCTGAGACTTGGTGATCATCACAATTTGATTCCAAATGTCAGGACCCTAAGTTCGAATTCTGCTGCGAAATTTATGTTGGTAACTGCGTTTGTAAGTGTTCACGTGAGATGGGGAATCGTGCTTGTGGATGTCTTTCTTTTGTTCGGAATGTCTTTTCATTTGCTGAAATTTTGAGCCTTGTTATTTCTTAACTTTGATCAGCATGCAAGCATTTGGAAGTTCTGTAGTTTGGAATTTTGAGGATAAGAGCTCAGTTTGTGGTATTGCCTTCATGTGGGAGACAGTATGTTTTGTAAATTGTAATGTTGGACTTACAATGTGTTTGCTTCGAAATTATAGTGGGAATATTTGGGCTCTGACATTAGCAAAACTTAAGAAGCATATGGGACTTACAATATGTTTGCTTTGATGTAATCCTATAACAAAGTATTTTTCTTTCATACTTAGTGGAAACACTTGCACTCTTTTTTGTTGTTTAAAAGTTTCTACTTTGACAGTCTAGTGTGAATTCTGCCTCAGTATTATTGAGAAGGTGTTATCAGGCCCATAGAAGTGTTGTTATTGTTGAACTGTTCTTACCCCAATATGTATTCATGATCATGAGCATACAACAATTTCACGGCACCAGTAACTAAAGTAGTAACAATGTTACAATTTCATTTTTCCCCTGTTGTACACCCCTTAGAAAACATGCAATATAAAACCCCTAAGGGAAGATTCATACAATATAAAACATTGTAATAATAGGAACAGAAATGTATATTCTAAATGAAACAGACCCGTGCACTATGCTATAATGAGGTCTATATATTATCTGCTGTTAGTTACTTAGCTATTCTCGTAATCCATGTGATATAAAATGGAAAATGTATTTGAACTCTTTGTGCAGGTTGAGGCAAACGATGCTGTAACAGTTGCTGGGATGACAAGACCTAAACCGTTGCCTAACGAGGTCTTGTCAGACCTTTCAGTTTCAGCAGCTACTAAGCTCCAACATTTTCGGGTAATTTTGCTGTAAAACTTTTGAAGCATGTTGTTATTGTACATTCATGTTTTATATATGATGGTGTGCTATAGGCCTGTACTGTTTAGAATTTTTTCTCTGATGTAGTGAAAAATAAGTAACATTTTAAGAGGTAAATCATGCCCACTAGTATTGGACTCGTATTTCTTCATTCTTCCTTTGCTTGAGTGTCTTTCAACTATTTGCTGAAAAAAACATATGGTAGCCTTTCAGTAGTGATAGAAAAACCATTAAAAAAGTTACAAAGGAATTACGACATTCAAAAATAATATTTACCTTCTGTGGTTGTGTACTTGTATACATCTAAAATTTGTGGCTTACACTACATTCAATTGCATTTCTGATATTGCATCATCGATGTAGCTGTATTTTCTTATTTTAGAAACAATAGTAATAATAAGTTCTGGCTGACTTTCGTTCTTGATTTTTTATGTTTTGTGTAACAGCATCTTGGGAGATATTTTAAACAGTCATCTAAAGCACTTGAAAAGCAAGTTACAAAGGAGGCTAGATTCTATGGTTCACTAATTAGGTGGGCTCTCAAATATTGTTGACAATGATCCACCCCCCTCATTTTTCATTGTGCTTTTTTTGTTGTTTCATTAGGTTACAGCAAAATTGGAAGGTTAAACGGCATCGCTTGCCTACATCTGCTCCTGGCAGTGAGAGTTTTACATTTGATTTGCTAGACAATACGTTAGCAGATTCTGTCCCTTTCTCTCGCTCCTCTTCCATGTCTACTGTTCGTGTGGATAACGACTCATCAGGCATGCTGACTGTGCAGCTGCCTCCAAAATCGTGTCGGCTTCTGCACCTTGGATTTCTATCTAGTGATCTGGGTAGCACACTGATAAGCTCGACAAAAAAGAAAATTCGTAGATCAGGCAAGCTTCTCGAAAGAGATGGCAGCAAAGAAGCTCTAAGTGTGGAGGATGTTAATGAATGTGTTCGGGTATCACATTCTTCCCTTCGTGATATACATCATGCGATATTTGAGGAGCAGGTAAACCTATTTACTGTTTGGCCCTGTATTTCACTCGTCATCCAATGATGAGGTTCCTTCTTCCAGGTTTTTGCTTTCGTCAATCGTGAGACTTTTTCCACCTCATCAGGAGTTAATATCATTGGAATGCGGGAAGACTATTTGCAATTGGGTATAAATGAAGAAATCTCCATATTTATGTGCCTAATGCCTTCTGAGCAGGATAGTGTGGGACAAGCAGTCGATTCCACGCCTCAGTCCAGGGATGGGGGAAATTTAGTTCCAGATAATAGTTCATCAGACTTGATGGTTGGTTACAGAAAACATATTACAAGTAGTAACAGCAATTTGAAATATCCTGACCCAGTCTGCTTCCAAATTTATTTAAAACACATCCTACATGAAAATATTATCACTAGAGCAAAAGCTCGTGCCATCATCAAGCATCAGTCTAGCCAGTCAGGCGATGGCTCGAGTTTCCTGGGCCATTTCTGTTTGACGATATCTCATAGAATTTTTTCTACAAAAGTGCTGTCAGAGTTGGAAAAATTAGTAAGATGCTAAATCTGTACTTGCATGTTTAGGATGTATAAATAATCTTAACGAATGTTTTTTATACAGGCATCTGGAACTCCATATCTTCATTTACTAACCAACCCTACGTGGCATTCTCGGATTTCGTCATGGTCTCTCTCCATGAAGGTTCCGAAAATGAGCTCTCGTGTTGGTCCACGACAGAAACTTTTGGACGCGGAAGAATCTAAAGCCAGTTTGAGAGTACAATTTCGTTTAATGGTCGTTGTGACTGATGAGCGCATTAATGTCAGTGGAGGTTGTGCTCCCAATGTTGTAGGTTCATTTGGTGGTAATGCAAAAGACATACGTCCGGCAAATAACTATGGTTGTGACTTGATGGATCTTCCAGTACTTCTTTTGCAGCAGGTATGTTGCAGTTGGATTCTTGCATTATTTGAATGGTCCTTAATGTTGAATGCTTGCTTCCTAACAATGTAATTATGGTTATGCATTCCATTACTTGTTGTGACCACTGCCAATCACATTTCTTTTGTCCCAATTGTGGCTTTATTTCACATTGAGATTCTTTTAACAGGTAGCGAGCCAGGTTATTCACTGGCTCCATGAGGAAGCTGTGGTGGTGGGTGTGAATGCAACCAAGGATTTCTTGTGCTTATACTTAGATCTAGATGAGGGCAGCAAAATCGGCCTAGTTGCCCATGTGGATCCTGAAGATGCTTGTGGGTGCATATCCTGGTGGTTGGTAATGGATGATGGATGGACCGAGGGCGGAAAACCCCACACAAGGTCACCCGCAGCTATGGAATCCGAGAACAAAAAGTTTTTAGGGCATTTGTCACTAGAAGCATTATATTCGATACTGATGGACTTGATTAACTTGTGCAGCTGCAGTACGCCATAGTGCAGCTTCTCACTGTTTATTTTGGCAAGTTTGTCAAATGTCAACATGATTGTGCCTCTTGTGTTTCTTGAAGTTGGGCTTTTCTGTCGCCTGAAGTTGACTTAAGGGGATGTGGTGTGCCAAAGTTGGAGAATGGGTGGTTCGGTGAACTTGAAAATACCTCATGACCTCCTGATCAAAGATTTTCAGATGCCCCGTGTCCCGCCTCCTAGGAAAATCCTGAAGATTTCAAGATGGTGATGAGACTCACAATGGGAGTATTCAAGCTTCGGTTGCTTATTCTCATACGCTGTTACTGGCGCAACGGCTATACGTCCTATTCTTTGTAATTGAACTCTCTTCCAGGTCTGCCTGGGTTCCGTTCACCGGCTTAGCTTGGATGAATATCAAGAGCTTTCAGGAAAATGTAAGAGGATGTGTGTCACTCCCGATGTTAGTAATCAAATGGGTTTTCTGATTACAAGTGGTAAAAAGCTCGTGAATCATGATTTTGGGCTCATTGAGATCTTTTAGTCATCCGCTTAATGAACCGCTTCGTTTAGTCTTTAAATCAACCAGATGATCAATCAGTTGCCGGGATAGTGTGGCGATAGGCAAGATTTCAGTCACTGAATTTTTGCAGATGGTGAAACATCATGACATGTTCATCAAATTAATATGCTCCATGAATAGTTGCGAGACTTGCAACAAGAGTGCAATCTTGGTTTCAACTTTCATGTAAATGATGATCCAATATTCTTTGTAATTTGTTTCCCTTAACTTCTACTACGAGAAGGTTATCTTTTCCGACCTTAGATGGTAATTGGTAGGGCTCATTAATGAATATTAATTCAATAAAAGTAAAATTTAGTTCTTTTATTGTTAATATATATAAGCTTGATTGTAATTTGTTTTCTTGAATTATGTATTGATTTCACTTTGCACGTCTGTTTTAAAGTTTAAACTTTAAAAGTTGATAGCTATTACACCTAAATCTGTGTTTTATAATCGTTATTTTAATTCTTATTCATCGTTTTTTTGCATTGTATCTTTGATAAACTTCTAAACTTATTTTACGTTAAAATTCGAATCGAATCGGATGTCAGATTTTGTTCGAATTTGGACGGATTTGTATTGAATCCGATCAAAATTTGAACTATATGTGACTTTTGATTTGATCTAAATTTTAATGTAAAGTTAATATTAACTTTTTATTAAGGATACAATGGAAAAAATAATATTTAATGTTTAAATAATAAAATTTTAAAGTTATGAAACAAAACATTACAAAATTCAAGAGAAGAAATTGTTACCTTTTTAAGTTTAAGAGGTTAAGTGAAATTAACGTAGAGTTCAGACCAGCCAACTCTAATTAAGCCAACCCGTATTAGGAGTAAAAGACGGGCAGACGACCACGTCCAAGGTCACGAAAAAGAATCTCCGGCATTTTTTTCTTGGAGGAAAATCTCCAATATTATTACCGAATTGTATTTGGGACGCATCTATATAAGACCCGACCAAGAGCCCAACTTCCGTTTGGTGTCCGACTTTGTTTATTTTCGTTGTTCTTATTATTATTCCTATCGTCTCTCTCTCTCTCTCTCTCTCTCTCTCTCTGTCGCCGTTAGGGTTAGGGTTTCGGTCATGGATGGGATCACCGAAGGAGTCAACAACATCGACATCAGCGAGCCCCACAAGAAGAACCGCATCCAGGTCTCCAACACCAAGAAGCCCCTCTTCTTCTACGTCAACCTCGCCAAGGTAATCTCTCTTCTTCCTCTGCTTCTAGAGTTTTTCGTTAATGGTGACGAAAGTCGGGGTTATGGACCGGAAAGTTAGGGTTTTTAGGGTTTTTGTTGTTTTGCAGAGATACATGCAGCAGCATGAGGAGGTTGAACTTTCAGCTCTTGGGATGGGTACGATCTCTATCTTTTCTTTTTGCCATCTTCGTTGTTGGTGTTTGTTTTTTAGTCTATGATCTCAATGTTCTGCTCGTCTATTAGTGTTATTTAGATGCAAATCTAATGAGTTGCGATTACTTAAAAACTTTGTTTTGGTTACAATCTTTATTTTGGGAAAGTTTTCGCTTTGTATAGTATTAACTACTAAAAGTATAATGTGTATTTGGTTTTCTCTCTTCGTTTGAAAATATACTCTTTGGGTGGAAACATACAAAATCGATAAGCAACTCGAAAATATTTCTGAGAAAACAACTAAACTAGGCCTGTATGTATGATCTCTGCTAACCTTGGTGTATCTGCCTTGATTTTTTTTGTAATTGTTGATTTTAGGTGTTTCTTTGAACCATGCAACTCAAATGCATTAGTAATGTTCTTGTACTAATATTGGAATTAATCAGTTTACTGGTTAATTTTGTTCTTTTACTAACTTGGTCTGTACATTCTGTTAATAACTTAGTTTGAAGATTACACAAACTGCTTCTTGTTATCTTTTTCTTCTTTTTCTTAATTTTATTGAGAGATTAAACATTATTCTTCAAAGTTGTAATGCGGTAACTCAAACTTTGAAACTGCATTTTTAATTGCCTCTGCATTATTCTCTCAATGAAAGCATCTCAGTTCTCAATGTGTCTTAAAAGTAGATAATTAAAAGCATGATTACGAGGATCAAAGATGTATAAGTAGTGCCTCTAGCAAATCTGGAAGCTTCTAATTACACATGTTGTGCTTGCTGAACTTTCATAATGCCGTCTACTTGACTACTCCTGTATTTATTGTGGTTTTTTTTAATGTAATCATTATTCCTTGCTACTCTTGTATTCATTAATGGTCTTTGAATGATTCTGCAGCTATTGCAACTGTCGTCACTATTGCTGAAATCCTAAAGAACAATGGCTTTGCTGTTGAAAAAAGTGGGCTTCTCTTTCATTATTTTTGTACATCTACAAGATTTTGTGCAATTCCTGTGAGTGTCTTAACACACCTTCTACAGGGATCCTGACATCTACCGTTGAAATGAAGGATGAGTCAAGAGCACGGCCTATCCAGAAAGCAAAGGTAGATTATGGTTTAAAATTTTCTCTTGCATAGGAATAAGTATCTCAAAACAAATGCTCCCCTCAAAGTGTTTACCTGTTCCGATAGAAAGTGATTTACTATCACTGTCTTGATCCTTGTTTATCTATGTCTGATTTTTCAGATTGAAATATTGTTGGGGAAAACAGAGAAGTTTGATGAGCTGATGGCAGCTGCTGCTGAAGAGAGGGAAGCAGCAGGAGATGTTGAGGAGCAGAGCTGATGTGTGGAAGAGCTATCTATCGTTTTTGTTTGTGTTTCAAGCTTTTAGTTAGATTAATTTGTTTGGATATATTTTAGGTCTCGTAGGTTTCAAGAAACTAATTTGTCATTTATCTGTTTGGTCATTTTATACAAACTACTGAAATGGCAATTGTGGTTTTCTTACGACATTTGGTGGTCGCATTGTTGCCAATTCAGTCCTCACTGCTATAGTTTTCAATCAAATCGCTTGTTTACTAAAAAAATATAAAATGCTGGAACTATGCTTCGGCTTCTTGGATGAGAGGGGGTGTCGTGTTATATTGTCTTCTTACGAGAGGTATGTCAGCCAGAAATCAAGCATTATATGCCATGGTACCTTACCTGTAATTTACACCCAGACGCTCTTCACTACTTACTGACGGAGGGCAGATGTATTTTTGAAAAAGTCCCCTACCGTCCTGTGGTATGTTATCCGAATGTGCTGTAAAGTTGTCGCCCCCTTCTTCCTTGTGAATTCAGTCCAATTCTTGCGAAAAACAAGAATTCCGACGAGCAGCCAAAGCCCGGTGACGGCCGGAAAAAAGTGACATTTTTCAAGGAAATAATTAGTTTCTTTTCTTATGATTTTGTTTCAGACCATGAAACCTTCATAAATCATAATTATGATTAGAATTCTATCACCATGTAATTGTTTATCACCAATATTATGATTAGAACTCTGTAATTTTAATAACAAATATATACAGGGATGGAGAGATGAAAAGAGAACAAACAAGCTTTTTAGGTGAAGCAAAATTAGATCTTCCGGAGAAAAAAACTCCTTCAGTGACCCACTTCAAACCATCAACTTTCGGCAACAAAACTAGAACTCCAAAAACAATTACTGGGATTTTATAACTTGCTTTTAGTTTTGTTGTTTTCCAAACGAGGAAGCATGAAGATAATACATTCTACGGACAAAGGCCCTCAACACTAGACCCAAAATGACAAGTGCATGGAGGACCAACAATTGAAGATAAATCATAACTGACTTTGCTTGAAAGGAAACAGACGTGATTCTGTCAAATAAAATTCCAAACAAAAGAAAACAATTTCCAGTTCTCTCATAAACTTAAGCAGCTATGTTAAATCAGCTGTCAAAAATAAATTGAAAAGGTGAAGTAATTTGTAAGTGTTGTGAACACTGAACAGTGCATCAAAATCTACCAAAAAATTAAATGAAAATGAAGAAAAAATCACTCTTCATCCTCCGCTTCCACCAATATCTTCTTGCAAGACTCATAACACATGAATGCAATTCCAGCAGCAGGAACCAACTTCATGCAACTTGGTCCCAAACCCTTGTAAAGACCACCAATACCTTCTTTCTCTAAAATGCATAACAGAGCATGAAGCATATTCTTGTAAACCTGCCTCCCACCTACAGCACCTACTTGCATTTGTTTGCGAGCAACCTCAAGGGGAAATGTCGCCGTGCTCGATATAGCACCAGCTGCTGAACCTATCATTAGTGTTACAATGTTACCAACTTCATCTTTTTTAGTAGCTTTCTTGTAGGCCTTTCTCAAGGCATCATACGCGAAGTAATTGGTGGCGGCATATGGCACCACACCAATAAGACTTGGAGTCAGACCCCTATATAGCTCTCCTGGACCCTCATCTCGCAAAATTTTGACAAAAGCATCAAACAGATTTTTGTAGACATCTCCCTGTAATTATAAGACGTCATGATGATAAATAAGTACACACTATACAGAAACCACCGGGCAGAAGATGTAGGCTATGGTGATGCTTGAACAAATTCACCTGTATGGTTAACCGGGTCTTCAGCAATTCCAGGGGATAAGTGCATAATGTTGAGCTGATACCAGCACATGCACCAGCAATCAAGGAGGGAGGGATTGGAAGCTTCACAGGTTCTCCACTTTTGGGTGTCAAGGCCTTTGTAACTGTGTCAAAAGCAAATAACTACAAAATAACAAAGTTAGAAATTACAAGTTAGGCCTTAGATTTAGTTTTCGGTTGCATGAAAGTCACTAATACAAATATTAAGTGACGGATACACTAAACACATAGATTAGGTTCCAAGAAGTCACCATTTCCTATGTATATTCTGGGTTCTAGGTTTCTAGGGAGGCCTCATTTTAGAATACTCAAACATGTTTCAGGGAGTTTCAGGAAAAAAGCCACACCACACCATTTTTGTTTTTTTCCACCGTTTGAGGGGTTTAGATAGCAAATTGCCCCCATGCCCCCCAAAACAACAAACCACCATGACCAGCTTGCTTTTGCACTACTGCAACGCAGTATGAACACCAAGCTTCCACTGCCTTCCACTTCCAACCCGCAATCATAAAAAAATTGCTTGGAAGCCAACAGTTGCACTACGGGCTGGTTCTAGGAAAACCAACAGCGACCATTCCAGAACATTGGTCCCAAACATACCCCTAGACAAATTTCAGTACAACAAAGAAACTGGATATGGGTGTATTGTAACAGATTCACAGGCCAAGAAATCAAAGATAAAGGGATGAAGGTTTTTGGATTTACAGACTAAACACAAAACAAACGGAACAACCATGATGAAAGTGGACACTAGGCAGAGCATGAGTTATCCCATCCAACATTTTTAGCCTAACAAAATATGATTTTGGTTTTGGCATAACAAAACATAATAAGAGAAAATCAAACGAAATAAGCTAGTAGCAAATAAATCAACCATGGCTCGGTGCGTCCATCTAGGATGGATTTAATGATGCTGCTTTGGACCCATAAAGGCATCAACCAACTTTACAAATTACAAATTAAGAAAATGTTTGATGTGAATTTTTTTCCGGAACTTTATAGTGTTGTTACTCTTTCTGAATGCTAGTGACAATTTAATGATACTCTATTTCACTAGGAAAATACCAACAAGAGGTAGTCAAACTAAGACGCCTAACATACTGCTAGCAAGGTACGTATTTGAGACATCCCCTGCACATCCATCATCTTAGTGCAATCCACTAAGATGCCTAACATACTGCTATCATGGATTACTCAGAAAGCACATGTAATTTTACCACCGACAAACTACACCGTGTCATTGTTTTACATATTATATTCAAAGTTTCAACAAGGAGTAGCAAAGCAACATTTTTTTAATTTTATACACAACTTATTCCTTTATAATAAACAATACAGTAGCAAGGGATGAAAAGCAAAAAAAAGGAGCCTGCTCAAAAGCCCTTTCAAGTCAAACTAATGTCCAAATAAGAAAATTTTATACAGTTTCCGGAATAACTAGAAGGAGAATAAAAAACAAAATATTTCTTTAGCTTAACATCAACAAGGTGGAATGGGCGTAGGAGTATTTTCCATAGTTCTAGGAAAATAATATATTGATTCATATAATATCATTTTGAATTTTAAAAAACTACATGTTCCATCTGACAAGGCATAGTGTCTACAGTTGCCGGAAGATGGACTTAATCAAGCAAAGAAAACTAAAACAGCTGAAACATGAAATTCCCAAGCAACCATGCATTGTTGGCATCAAAACGTCATCTATTAAATTATTTATCGTCCCTTATTGATTAAGAGTATATTGTCTAAGGAGTGAGAATATCCAACAAATATAAAAAAAAACAATACTGGAAAAGTCAAATGGGCATAAGAAATGCAAACGGTCAATTACCTCTATTGCCTTGCTAGGAGCAACCCTAATCACATTAACGAAATTCCCTCTAAACAATCCTTGCCACCCATCATTTTTCATGATAGTCTCAAATACTTCAGCTGAAGAATGCCCACTGCTTCCAACCATAAGATGCGTCCGAATCGTCTCCAAAGGAGCAACGGCAGTTCGAGATACTGCCCCAGCAACCGCACCACTAATGAGCCTCCTCAGAGAAGGATTACCAATCTTAAATTTGATCTTGAAACCTCCCTTCTTCCCTTTCTTCTTCAAACCTGAATTCTCCCCTGTTTCCTCTACAGCGTCAGGAGGAACCTCAACAATGCGATACCCGGCCTCGGCAGACACATACTTAACGTACAAATCAGTGCACGGAATCTTCAACCCGTTATCTCTCGGATTCGAAGGGCTGGGTGAAACACCCAATCCAACACCCATCTGGCCAACACTAGCAAACACTCCGCCGGATCGGAAACTAACGTCCTGAGGATTCCACCCCAAATCAAGCTTGCCAAACACAACCCCATTCTTCTTGTTCTCGATCGCTCGCATATTGTTTGCGGCCATCGATCCAAACTCCAACCAAAATCTCACACTTCACTAAACCAAAATACACAACCACAACAATCAATATTAAGAAGAGAATTTTTTTCTAAAAAACGCAACTTTCTAACAGAAAAACTGCGTCAATAGAAAATCTATAATAAAAACACTTTTCTGGAAGAATAAAACGACACCAAAACTACGATTCTCTCTCTCTCTCTCTCTCTCTCTCTCTCTCTCTCTCTCTCTCTCTCTCTCTCCATTACAGCTAAATCCAGCAATAGATGGCTCTAAAAGGCCAAATAAAAATTCAAAAAAAATCACCTTTCGGAGAAGATTAACCCGAAAAGGTAGTTTTTTTTTGCCCTTTCCGGCGAAGCGAAGGTGGGATGAGACCACTTCGGCGACGACGGCGGAAGGTCGGATAGATGGGAACGGAGAGGAAATGGAAGGCGAAACCCTAAGCAACCCAGTAGGGTTTTAGAGAGAGAATTAAACCTATTTTTCGCTAATTATACTTTCTCTTCTCTCACACTTCTCTCCGCTCCCGAAGAGTTCGGGTTATGATTCTGAAACGCCGTAACAAATTTTCTTCCGCGGCAAATAAATAAAATTCATCAATTTGGGAATGAAATGACGATTTTGCCCTTAGTTTTAAATGGAAATTTGGACGGACAACCTAAACAGTAGCACCACTTGTTTGGCTTATTAATTTAAATTGATTTGATTTTTTTTTGTTAGGGTGTGAAATTAGAATTTCAAAAGTTTTTTAACTTCCTCTAAATCAGTCACATCTTTATTCTGGTCATTGATTACTTATTAATGAATTGTAAATAAAATATCGAATTGATTGTTATTTGCTAATTAGTGTTGTAACGGAAAGTCGGGTAGATTTTGGATTTTTGTCTGTTCCTGTTTCTATTAATTTTGTTCTTTTTAGAAACGAAAGATATGTAGCACAAGAGCCGTAATTTTTTTAAATAATATTCGTTTTAAAAAAAAATCGAAAACTAATCACAAAAAAAAAAAAATTCAAAAATACGCAGATCGCGGGTCGAACCCGCGATCCGCGCAACCACGGATCGCGGGTGCGACCCGCGATCCGTGTTTCACGGATCGCGGATCGGAGCCGCGATCCGTGCCCACGGATCGCGGATCCGATCCGCGATCCGTGGACGTGCGACGGATCGCGCTATAAAAGCGCGATCCGTCGGGTTTTTTTTTTAACTTTTTTTTAATTTCATTTATTAAGTTTTTGAGTTTTCAGATTAAGTATTCAGTTAATTTTTGAGTTTTCAGTTAATGTTTGAGTTTTCAGATTAAATTTTGAGTTAAAATCAGTTAATCTCAACTAGTTTTTATTATCTTCTCGGGTTCGCACGACACTTCTCTTCTAGTTTTTCTACAATTCGGAGCTCGCACAACACTTATTTCCCAGCTTATCTTGGACTCAGGTAAATTTTACACAAATTTTTTACTTAAGAATATTTTAAATTAAGATTTAATTTCTTTGTTAAATTTAAATTATTTGGAATTGTTTTGTTATTTTCTATTATATTTAATTATAAATATTAGTTGTATTTATGTATCTGTTTATAATTAAATTAATTGTATATACATTTAAAATTTGTATAACGTACATTTACGAAATTTATTATATAATATAAGTATTTGTAATAGTTATTTATTATTTTCTGTTAAATTAAAATTTAAATATTAGTTGTATTTATGTGTTAAATTGTTATAACTTTCATTATTTCTATAACATGCAATTTGTCATGAAATGTACGAGTAGATTATTTTTTAATTATTATAAGTAATTCTGTTTTTATTTTCATGAACAATTGTTTTGACAAAATGAGTCATTTAAGTAGAAGTCGCTCTGTACAAAACGAACGTGAGTATAATGATGCAGTTGATAGAGAGTCTATTTCCCCACTTCTCGGAATACCAAATTGCATGTTCAGAGTCAATGATATTTGCACAAATGTAAGTACAAAAAAAGTATATTGTGTTAATTTTGTAAATATTTAAATTACAATTTTGTAATTGATTTATTTTTCACAATATATTTGAATATATTATAGCCGGAGGCTGTTTTGGAATGTCGTGCACATCGTCCAGTAATTCCTTTCCACGATTGTTTTAGTCAAGCACTCAAAAATTTGGGATTATATCAACTTGCCCAAATAAAACATACAAGGACAGACAATAGATTGATTACTGCAAGATGAAGACAAAGATTTTCACTCCCACGCAGTAGTTCATATTGTAATTCAGTTGTACTCGCGGTTGTACTTTAAGATCTTATGATTTTGTTTTGTAATCTTAATTGATATGGTTTGACTTATAAATAAGACATTATAAACATTATAAACATTACAACATATTCAACATTACAATACATTCAACATTACAATACATTCAACATTACAATACATTCAACATTACAATATATTAAACATTACTATACATTCAACCTTCCCTTACATTGCAACGATCGCTTGGGTGATTAATAGAACCACAACCTGTACAATGACCCGGACCTATCCTTCCTTCCATGACATCCATCGTCATCGGTAAACGTTTTGACCTTCTCCTTCCTTTCTTGACGAGAGTTCGATCAGGTATTATTTTGTCTCCCATATATTCAGGCCAATCCTCTTCCTTCCCGTACACATCGAAGTGACCCTCCCATGTGTGCACTAGAGAGTTGACACTGTAGTACGAATGTGTATATTCATTGGCATTGTAGTTACGTGCGGCACACACTGCCAAAACATGACTGCAAGCGATACCTGTATTTTGTAGTCCCCGACACTTACACTTCGGTCTGGTGCCGTCACGTAGAATCACCTTGTAACTACGATCCCTCCTACCTCCAGTTCTGCTCACTCTTTCATGTTTGGATATGACCTCATATACTCCTGTATCGAAATCAGTTATTTTCACCTCATGTTGACATGCAACTGCTGCAGATTTTTCCAATATTTGTGTAACCCTCTCGGAAAAGATGTGTCCTCTTTGTGCCAACACACGTGCATGTTGTCTTCTGTTGTTGAACCACTCCAACAGTTTATAGTATGTCGCCTCTACAATTGCACAAATGGGTAAACCACGAGCTTCTTTGAAAACATTGTTCAGACACTCTGCAGCATTGCTTGTCATTATTCCCCATCTTTGGCCTCCGTCGTGACACAACGACCACTTACTAGGAACCTCCGGTTCATTCTCATTTGTTTCATCTTTTTTCCCTATCCCTTTTATGTATTGTAATGCATCTTTACTCCAATACTCAATTTGTTCCAAACTGGCTTTGAAATCCCACGGATTACTGTGTCTGCATGCTGCCTTGAAGGCGTCAACTGCATATTGATTCTTACAATTTTTGAGCAAGTTTTCGGCAAGATGCTGTGCGCATAAACGGTGAACTGCTTCATTTCCTTCCTCGTGCCAACCGTAACCGGGATTCCTAAAAATGTGTTTAATTGCAGCATGTCGATCAGATATGACACATATCTTCCTATCTCCAATCACCTCTCGTCGCAACCATCTCATAAACCATCCCCAATTGGATATGTTTTCCTTCTCAACGAGCCCAAATGCAAGAGGCAGTAGTTGATTCTCAGCGTCATACCCAACAGCAACAAGTAACCTTCCTTCGTATCTACCTTTAAGAAATGAGGCGTCTATGCTGATAACAGGACGCAGATATTTGAATGCCTGAATACAAGGACCAAAAGCCCATGCTGCACATTTAAACTGACGGACACCAGCGCATGGTAAAGGGTCAGAATGAACTACAACTTTACTTCCAGGATTTGATTGTTTAATAGCATTTAACAATTGAGGCAACAAAGCATATGAACCCGACCAACTTCCAAACATGTATGCAATAGCAATCTCGCGGGCACGCCATAATTTATTGTACTTTGGATTAACACCTGGAAATATTTTTCTTACCAGACCAAACACCTGTTTAATCGGGAGCGAGACATTATTTTCGACATCTTCACGGATGATATCAGCCATCATCTTTGCAGTCAGCTGAGCATGATCAAATCGGGCAGCTGTGGACCTGCATATATGCTTATACGGACATTTTCTTATAGACCATGCATCACCCGAACCGGTCCGTGTAGCGTACAACATCCAGCTACAATTTTCATCTTTACATCTCACCCTATATTTGGTTTTGCTGCTGTCTTGCACCTTGATCTCCCGATTATTGTCAATGTGCCATTTCGATATTGCGTTCTTCAGAGCGTCTTTTGATGAGAATGCTTGATTCTCAGCTAACGGACCTTCAACTATTACGCTGCTTTCTATAAATGATGTATCTGCAGGAACCCAACTAGAACAATCATGAAAGCTTTTAGCAGGGTGAACCGAACCCCTCCCTCTAAATGGGTTGTATTGGCTTAACTGACTCACGTTCGGACCAATATCTTCATCTTCCTCAATCTCATCAGCATCCTCGTCGTCCTCACCTGATGATTCATTCTCTGTATCTATATTGTAATCTTCGTCATCATTTTCTTCTTCATCATCTGTTGGTATAGGCACGAAATCAGAAGTTCTATTCGCAGGTCGACTGGTTTCTGCTATGGTGTTTGCATCACATGATTGTTGAGATATGAAACCTGCACCACTAATACTACCCGGTTGGTTACCTGTAAACATCTCAACCCTCCACTCAATTTCCACAGGATTCAACTGTACATATAACTCCATCATTCCCATTTTGGAATAAGCTGTTTCATAGGCTATTCTCCAAGAATTCTCATCATATACAGACATCACATTAAAAAAAAAGTAACCGGTTGGTGCAATGTTACAACGATACTGAATATTCATCGAGTACTGAGATTCTTCGACATTCAAACCTTGATATATCCAACTCTTAAGTTCTTCTAAGGTTACATTTTCGCTCGTTGAAAGTGTAAGTCTTGGACCTATCGTGTACTCTACACCGTAACTTGCATTTTGAACTATTTCACCGCCAAAGTACACACTTACCGCAATCATTTTGTTAACTACAATGAAAAATTCTTTAATCAGTTTTATATTACAAATTATATCAAGATTTGATATTATTACCAATTATTAATAATGTGACATAAATAGAAATTAAAAATGAATAAAAAATTACCTCAAATTTTACCAGGAAAAATACACGGATAACAAAAATTGATATCACCAGGCACAATTTGAAGACTGTGAAAAGAGTAGAATTTCAATATTTGATATTATTAACAATTATTAGTAACTATAAATATAAGAATGAAAAAAATAATTACCTCAAATACCCCCAGGAAAGACACACGGATCAGAAAAAAAGTTATCACTAGGCACAATTTCAAGACTGTGAAGAGAGTAGAATTTCAATATTTGATATTATTAACAATTATTAATAACTATAAATATAAGAATGAAAAAAATAATTACCTAAAATAACACCAGGAAAGACACACGGATCAGAAAAAATAGTTATCACCAGGCACAATTTGAAGACTGTGAAGACAGTAGAATTTCAATATTTGATATTATTAACAATTATTAATAACTATAAATATAAGAATGAAAAAATAATTACCTCAAATATCACCAGGAAAGATACACGGATCAGAAAATTGATATCACCAGGCACAATTCGAAGACTGTAAAAAGAGTATAATTTCAATATTTGATATTATTACCAATTATTAATAACTATAAATATAAGAATGAAAAAATAATTACCTCAAATAACACCAGGAAAGACACACAGATCAGAAAATTGATATCACCAGGCACAATTTGAAGACTGTAAAGAGAGTATAATTTCAATATTTGATATTATTACCAATTATTAATAACTATAAATATAAGAATGAAAAAAATATTTATCTCAAATAACACCAGGAAAGACACACGGATCAGAAAATTGATATCACCAGGCACAATTTGAAGACTGTAAAGAGAGTATAATTTCAATATTTGATATTATTACCAATTATTAATAAATATAAATATAAGAATGAAAAAAATATTTATCTCAAATAACACCAGGAAAGACAAACGGATCAGAAAAATTAATATTACCGGGCACAATTTCAAAACTGTGGAGAGTAGAAGTGGAAATGTAGGAGGAATTGAAAAAATAATTGGATTTAAAAAAAAATTGACGAACCGCGTATTTATAAGAACTCGCGCCCACGGATCGCGGGTCGATCCCGCGATCCGTGGGCACGGATCGCGGGTCGTACCCGCGATCCGTGGTTGCGCGGATCGCGGGTTCGACCCGCGATCTGCGTACTTTTGAATTTTTTTTTTTTGTGATTAGTTTTCGAATTTTTTTTAAAATGAATATTATTTAAAAAAATTACGGCACAAGAGCACGTATAACATCTGTCACTTTTCAACAAATATCGAATCCAATCCTTTTGCCAAAGCGAAATGGATAATCTAGATTCTCGTGGTTGGGAGTTTCTATAAGTTATGAGATGGTATTATTATTAGGATCGTGCCCTTATGACAGCAAATAAACAACAAATCCATCACCTATCTTTGATCCAAAATCTAATATGACTTCTATTTGGAGAAAAAATACTTGTACGACGGAAAATAATTTTATTTGTCCATTAGAGATGGAAATTAAGTAAATGAGTTAGATTACAAAAGACAAATAAATCTTACGTCACCACTCAACTCTCTCCCGAATCCACCAACCCACTTGTTAACATAATTGTTCTTTATCTTAGGAATAAACCATAGGTTATTCTTTTGTTGGTGGTTTGTGTTCACCAATTGTGGATTTGACATTTGACAAGAACAATTCTAATACAGAAGAGGACGGACTAGTCTTTTGACATGGTTGGACATGAGTAGATGACAAACAAATGAACAAACTATACATTACTTTCGTCTCATTCTCAGTGGTATCTATTTCAAAACCATAATCGACATTATTATTTTAAAAAGAAAAGTTGGCGCACGCAACATATGACGGGCCAAATACCTTCCTCCCGAGGTAAAAAAAATCAAAACAGTAATGGTGATGATGTCCCGAAATACATCATTTTTAGGTGTAGTTTATTATCCAATAATTATCGAATACTGCATCAAAGTTATGCATCTAGTTCTTAAAAGCATAAATAATAGTATCCAAACTACCTTAATCAAAAATATTTAAAAAATTATTCAAATAAATTACATTATAAATTACCACTACACATTAATTAAAAATACCCAATACACTATCAATTATTTCTAATAACAAATCTTTAACCCTCCACTAAAATAATTAAAAAAATAGACCAATAGGAAGGAGGGGGACACGTTCCCCCCCCTACCCCTCCCAACGGTTGACTGAGATGCCCAAGTGGGTACCCCGGGCAGCCACCATGCCCATTGACGGGCAGTAGCCCAAGTGCCCAAGTCGGGTGCCCAGGCAACTATTGCCCGTTAACTATGGTCTCAACGAGGAAAGAAGTAGAACATGTTCAAAACCATAACGTCCATGCTGACCTAAACATCTAGAATTGCATCGGAATTGTCCCCATCAGTTCAATTCGAACATGGACTAATCCCCGAGGTCCGAGATATACACGTCTTTTGTAGGCTTAAACGACGAAAATACCTTAAACCCATTCTGGTCAAAATCAAATCACAACATGGGATCTTCTTGCTAAGTTCTATTATTTGTCGTCAATATCTATATTGACCCACAGAATCCAGATCAAAGCTGAAACTACAAATCGTCATTGCCTGTTCCTCATGCCGATTCCGAATTAAAAAAATAACCAACACATAGGACAGACGCTAGCAAAGTTTTAAATAAATTGTAACCTTGATCCTATTGGACTCAAATGATCCTCTTGGAATTTTCTTTTCCAAATGGGTCGATATTATTTCTTGGTCTCCTCATCCTACTACTACTACACAAATATTTCATTTTAAAAGAAAAGTTCGAAATTCGAAATGTTACATAAATAAGATTCTAAGTTTATCAGATAATATCTTTGAAGGAATCTGTGGTGAAGGCAAGGCAAAGTAGCTTTGGAGAGCACCTTCCATTTTTGCAGCTTAACAAACCCATTATTGCATGCTTGTAGATACTTTCTGGTAGCTGTCCCACTGATCCCACAAACTGCCCCTGGCCGGATGTCAAAGGTAAACATCATCATCAGGCTCAGAAGTTGAAGTAGCTGTGCAGGATTATAAGAGCTTGATATGGGCTTCACTTCAAAGAATGTCAAATTATGAACTGCCAGAATTTATTGATTACCCAGCAGTAATGCTATGCAGAAACTTTTAACCTAAAACATGTACAAAAATGTTAATCTGTGGTCAAAATAGCCATTAGAATGAAGATTGTGCTTCACAGAGATGGTTGGAGTTGTGATGCAGAGCCAAAACTAGGGATGCTTTTGATTATTAGTCTGGAAGTATGGATGAGAAAGACGAACACCTTCCAAATACAGAGGTGTTTGCATTTCAATTAATCGAGAGACCTGCACAGATGATTGATAAGTAATGTGGAAGAAAAGTGAATAAGCCAACAATAATGGCTAAAAACATACCGCTTGGCGAAATGCAAACATTTCTTCTTGATTAGATAGTAGGGATACAATCCCAGTAGAAGTAGAGGTTGAACCAACATTTGCGTCTGCTAAAACATCTCTTCGAAGTTTACCATCCTCCATCTCTGTTTCAAACTGGAAACTGCACAAAGGCAAGTATGTTGCAACCGGTTGTTAGTGTATTTAAAAGTAGAAAGTGAACTTCAGAACACTGTAACCGTTAACGGAGGAAAACAGTAAATTCTGTACATCTTCAATGACATGCAACCTATGATTGTAAGAGTTCTTGTCGCATTCGAAGCAAAAAAATGTGTGTTGAAAGAAGTTGGTAGCATATAGCTGGCTTTATTATGAACTAAGGGTACAAAAAGATAGATTAGGAAAATGGAATCTCAACCTGCCGTATGGTACTTCTGTGCTCGGACCTCTGTTCAGATGGCCGTACTTTTGAAAAAAGTGGATATGCACTCTTTAAAGTATGCATACATACTTTTGGAAAATACATTATTTGTTTTCCTCTGAAACTAAGTGGGCTTTCATAGTGATCCGAAGCCCAGAATGAGATTAAGCCCTAGTCCGACATTTTTTTCATACATGGATATTCATAATTTCATACATCTGCAACATTTACTTACAGCAAAGGAACGGATGACGTGAAGTTATTTTGGTTTATGGGGAGAATGGAGGCATAGGGTGCTTCAGTGCTTTCGAACAGTTGAAATGCACTTTCTTTAGTAGCAAAACACGCACACACACAAAACCCCAGCTAATTACATGAGAGGTGGAAATCAATTATGATTGGAAGTCACCTCTCCAAATCAAAAGTGCTCCCTCGTCAGTTCCTTGAAATAGGTCGTCAATAGGAGTAGCTGCAGTACAGTAAAGGCAACAATGATGGTTGTATAACTCGTCGATAAGAGTGATAAATCTTCGTGCCTGGAAATTGAGTGAAATTTTGAAACAAGCATCTATATTGTTGAAATAAATTGCATACAAAAAAGAGCTGAAAGAATACCTACCTTATCACGAATGCGCATGCTCATAATGGGAATATCTGAAATAAAAATAGTATGGTAACGCTTGACTATAGCAATGTAATCTGCGGCACCAACATGAAAAAAAGGCAACAACTGGGAAATGACGTGAAAAGGAAAATATACTCATGAGAGAGTTTATAATTTCATAAATTTCTAATACAACAAAATGGACTTCAATGCACATGTATTCTTCAGGATGACACTTACAATCACCTATAAGGTAGACATCGCCATCCACCAAATAGAGGGTACAACAATTAGTAAAAGGCTGACCAATCAAGAAACTAGAAGACACACTACCAATAACAAAATGCAAAAAGAAGATTACCGCGCGTCCACAGAGGTACTCAAAATCGAACCTTGCAACACCACTGCAGCTTTCAGGAACTTCTATTTTCCTGTAATGGAAGAGAGAAATGATTCATAAATTGTAAATGTAAAGAGGAAAATAATGATAATCACTATGGTTACCTCCCAAACATCACAGGAATTGTTTCAAAGGTGATAGCTCTGCCAGATTGGCCAGTGACTTTGGACCACATTGCCTCAAATATCTCTTGAGTACAAGACTCCAGAGGCCAAAAATAATGATCCTGCAATTGTGCATGTTAATAATAAGATTTTAGCATTAAACGGGTAAGCACGTTCATGACATGCCATTTCAGGTGGTTCAAAATATTAAAAACAATAAGTGCACCGTCCAGAATTTCTAGAAAGAAAACACTCAAGCATGAAAAATTGCAAAATATGTAATAACCATGACTCTGTATCAAAAATTCAAAACCATCATCAGAACTGAAACATTACCTGCTCCACTGTTCTTTTTGGTATAAGGCGACGATAATCAATTTCACTGCCCACTAGAATGTTATGGCAATTCTCGTCCAATTTGGAAACAAGTTTGAGAAAAATATCTTGCTGCATTCCATCATGCAATCACAGTACAATTTTCTTGAGTGCCTCATTTGAAACATAGTCGATTCTAAACTAGGTACCCAGGGTTTGAAGCAACATTTTGGTCAAATAAATATAGCAGAATAAAAACTTCTCTATGTTCTCTTCATTCTGTAGCTGGAAATTTGTAATCAATTTACTAGAGAGGCGAGTTGAAACTAAGTTCATGCTGATGAACTAAAGATATTAACGTAGTCAATTCCACGAATTTTTCCACATGAACAAGACTTGAACCTTTTAGTTAAATAGAAAATTTTGCTGGCACGATCACAAGCCTAAACTTGCATTACGACATCACTCGGGAGATTGAACTTTTGTTTCCACTAACAAGTCTCGTGACATTTGGATCATTTTTTATTTCTCACAACATTTTAATATACCAGTATTGCAGCCAAACAACAACCTTTTGAGGATATTAATGGAATGGCAATCTATTAGTATTACCTATATATATATAATATATATGGATCAAGCTCTAGTGAGCTCAGGGCTTATCAAATTTAATTTAAGCACCCTACAATCTCACCATTGGATCTTATTTACAGTTAATCTCACAATTCATTAGCATAACCGTTTTTTTCCTAATCTACCTTACAATTTGAAATGATTGGTGGATATTGTGGAGACTTAATTTAGAAAAATTAAGCCCTGAGCTCACTAGAGAATTCCTGTAATATATATGTATATAATATATATGACAATGCTTATGTGTTACCAATTCCATGGATAGCCCAAACACCAATAAAGTAGTATAGTTTATGACGATAACTGAATATGTCTTCATACAGTCAACAGCAATAATAAATACAAAGAATCACCTGATTCAGATCTTCAGGTGATCTGTTACTGGTTGCCACAAGAACTGTCCCCGTACTTAACAATCTGCTTACAATGCCACTACAGCAAACACATCAATAGTCTGGAAAGAGAAATTTCAGTCAACTGTAGCCAGAGCATAGCAGTAACAAAACAAAAAATACATGTTCAAATTATTACTTTTTGTTTACCTGAATTTCATCAAAACAAAGAATACTTGCCCCATGCTTTTCAACTTTCCTATCAACAAGAAATTTGTCTGCTACTGCTGGAAGAATATGTTTCATTTGCATTTCCTCCTTATATTTCTCTTCACCAATCAACCATTCCTTCACTTTAGGGTCAAATGGAAGGTTGCTTATCCAACTAAAAATGTTTGAGCGAAAAGAATTATCGTCAATTTGGTTCTTCCATATGTCATGCATATGCTCATGAATCTGAAGCATTGCCTACAATGAAAATAGTCATCTGCATGTGAAATATGTAACAACGCAGTCATCAAATGTTTTCCCTGCAAATGAGGTGTAACAATGAAATATAAATGAATATAAAAACACCTCAGAAGTCACAACCACCAAAGACTTAATTGTGAAAACAAACTCTCATAGGACATAAGGGTTCAAATACGATATGCTGAATATTAGGTGAATTGGTCCACTACTAACAAATAAGTGGAAAAAACGACAATATCAACCACATTTAAGGACTCGTTTAATAAACTAGATCCAAAGGAAAGGTCTTCATAAATAATATTAGAAGACACTCATTGTTAAAACCCTTGTCTGAGGCGTGATAGTCTACATAGTTTCTAGAAGAACATCGGCGTAACACTAAAACAGGAATTCGAAATTAAAGCTGAAGTGAGAATCAATCATATACTCATATGCACTCAACACCAAGACATTTCCACTTATTATTTTCATAATTATCACAACTGATTTCCATTGAGCATGTCAGACTACAAATAAAACCCTTGTCTAAGTTGCAATCACAAAATTATGATCAAAATCCTCACTTTTGAAATTTAGTCTTCCTTATATAAAGCCGTTTCCCCCTTCTCCGCTCACAATCAGCCCAATCAACAAAAACATATTACCAAACCATTCCCAACATATGATATCAGATTTTTTCAGGGAAATCTGAAAAAGACAAAAGCTAATCCAAAAAATAAAATAAAAATCCAACCACTTGGTAGGTTATTTGAGGCGTAACTGCATAAGGAAGCAAAGTCCTTAATGATCTAAGAGAATCAAACTTAGACATATCCATTTTTCAGCTTCTTGAACAGGTTTTTGTTTAAAAATCAAGCAAATACTTGAAAGTCACACCACAGTTATGATTTCTTAAAGTAACGTCTGCTTTTACATATTCCATGAAAAATGAATTGCACAGAACAACCAATTACTAGAAAACGAAACATACCAAAGAAACAGCTTACTTCGTGAAAGTGGAATCTTCTTCTGTGCTTTACAATTCCTTGGGTTGCATTGTAAAACATGTCCATCAGCATTGTTTTCCCTGCATTATTTATAGTAGGTTCTCATGAAAGGCTTCACGAAACTATAAAATTTCACAAGAAAATAGTTTCCAAAGGGGGCATGCTTTAAATCCATCGCAGGTCAACACACTAAAGCAATTGTAAGATGGTATAAGAACCAGGTACCACCACCAGAGAACAAATGGATATCATGCAAATCGAATTAGAATATCAGGGTCCAAAAAATTTAGACTCTGGAAATTCATGTTGAACACAAAAGTGACATGGACATACCACTACCAACATTGCCATAGATATAAAGCCCTTTTGGTGCAGGAGGAGCAGTTGGTCGCCTACCAACTATTGAATCTAAGCTTTTCTCCCGGTTAAGGTATGACACCATCTTCCCCACTCCAGGTTCAGCATGCTTGCGGTGTTTACTGATTTTAGAATGATAACATAAAGGGAAACTATTCAGTATGCATCTTTGGTTTACAGAATGGACATGTCAACTGCATTAGTTAAGTGCATTCTGTAAAGGCATGCATGGAATGAGGGTAGCGGGAGGGAAAATATTGAACGATAGAAAAGTGTGATTTCCAAATTTTGAATTTTTTACCCTTTAATATCTCCCCTCTGTTCTCCCCCCATTCTAACCCCAAGTGAAACTCACAGACAGCAATCAAAACAAGTGCCAGTTTATAATAGCCATCATAAAACAAAACTTCAATTCTGAACGAAGCGGGAAATGAATTCCCATTGAGCAAAACTCAAACGAGTAGTCAGCAATTTAAACAAGTACTAGTTTACAATTACCATCATAAGATAAAAAAACTTAAGTTCGGAACAAAGAGGTGACTGGATTATTTTGATTGGAACCACACAAAGTACTCAGCAATACACAAGTGCTAGTTCAGAATTGGCATTATAATGTAAAAGCTTTGGTTTAGAACAAAGTGGGACAGGTTAAATGCATAGCACACCAAATAAGACAAGCCTAAAGTTCTTTTAGCAAGCAGTTTGGATTTGGTATAATCAATATTCATAGTTTCTAGGACCTAGAAACTGACGTGATTTTAACAAAATCTCTAGTAGAACCCTTTAAATGGAGATGGAGAAATCGAAACAAGGTGTTAAATTCTTCAAATTTCTAGTAGAATCCTTTGCGAGGATGTTGAGAATTCGAAACAGGGACCTGAGTGCTTCTCACTGGAAATGACTTACAAGTTACAAGTTCATTGGAGTTTTGTAAGCGAGTGAAATACCAACCTCGTGTTCCTCAGAGTAATCGATTTTCCATCAGAGGAATACATGATGGTTTTCAATGACGTATATCTTTTCTAAAGTTGTATCAACAAAATATGCTAACATGATTAAAGATATGTACAAGGGAGTGGACACTAGCGTTAAAGTATGCGATAGTGAGACTATTGTCTTCCCGATTAGGATTGGATTTCATCGAGGATCAACTTTAAGTCTATATGTTTTTGCTTTAGTGATGGACGAGGTAACAAAAGATATACAGTTTGAAGTCCCATGATGTATGTTTTTTTGCAGATAATGTGGTAATCGACGAGAGTAGGATAGATGTTGAGAGGAAACTAGAGTGATGGAGAGACACTTAAGAAACAAAATGTTTTAAACTAAGTAGGTCTAAAACTGAATATATAAAGTGTTGTTTCAATGTTGTCGACGCTAATAAAGAAGATATTAGATTGGATGGTCAAGTAGTAGGCAGGAGGGATATTTTTAGATATCTAGGGTCGATACTTCAAAAGGATTGAGAGATCGACGAAGATGATAGTCATGAGATTAGGTCAGGGTGGATGAAATGGCGGCAAACATTAGACATCTTATGTGACAAAAAATCTCTCTCAATTTAAAAGTAAAATTTTATTGAACCACTATAAGACCTGCGATGTTGTATGGAGCGGAATGTTGGGCTACGAAAAGACATGTGCAAAAGATGAGCGTGACTAAAATGATGATGTTGTGGTGGATGTGTGGACATACACGGATGTATCAGATTAAAAGTGAGGAAATTCGCGAGAGAGTTGGAATTTCCCTAATAGAAGAGAAACTTATACAACATAGACTGAAATGATTTGGACATGTAGAAAAAAAACCCTATGGAGACAGCAGTTAGAAGGGAAGTGTTGAGTTGTGATGAAGACATAAAAAGAGGGAAAGACGTACTAAAATTAACTTGAGAAGAATCAATTAAAAGAGTCATAAAATATTGAAATATTCGCAGGTATTTGGCGTTTGATAGAAGTGCATGGAATAATGTTATTCACATGCACGAATCATGATTCTTTTGAGTTCATTTCTAGCTACCACAACTAGTTTGAGATTAAATGGTCTGTTGTATATCTTTTCTAATGTTGCAAGATCCCGATTTAACAAATTGAAAGATGGATGCACAAACAACCACAAGTTATATACTGTGCTCTCAATCATACACTTATTTGAAGAAGGATTGACCCAAAATTGTGCTGAAAATAAATTTCACCAACCGTGTAGAAAACTTGCTAAGAAGTTCACTTCCATCTGCAGCATCTTGTTGCTTGAGCTCAGCCTCACTCATTAACAACCGGCGCCTCTGGTTTTCTCTCCTGCTCTCCCAATCAGCAAGTTTTGACTAAAAAGAAATAAAAACACAGAAGTTATAAACACCTGCAATCTCTATTCGTAGGCTTCAAGTTTCAAAAATGTACATGATGCTCCTCCATATCCTTTTCGTATTGCTCTAGCTTCCCAAGCAGAACTTCTAATTCTGATGCCACCTTTTCCTGATAGGCATCGTGCTTCAATTTCCCTTCTTCAACCATTCTCTTGTAGCGAACAAGTGCCCCTTCAAAAAGAGGAACAACTTAGAAAAACTGAGCAAACATTGTGAAATTCTGGTGTTCCACTACCTCCAAAAGGCTCAACCATTACCTTCATGCAATCCAAGTAGTGAAGTAGAAGTGGGGGATTAAAGGTACAAACGGATACGGATTATCCAATTCACATCCATATTTCTATCCCCTTCGTTAGAGACGACTACAAGGATATCGTTTTCATCATACAAATCGAAATGGAAATTGGTTTCCATGTTCTTGCAAGATATAGATATTGATATTAAAATCTTGGCTGATGCTGCTATAGGGATATACATTTTTCGCAATATGGATCTATAAGACTTGTACATATTTTCACAGAAAAGAAGTTAAGTTTCTATTTGTATGGATTGTGGAATCGTAGAGGAAGTCAGGTGATCTTCCTAGATTTTAATTTTAATTTCTTGAAGTTTTGACCTATTTAAATTTCAACTCCTTTGAATATTTCTGAATAAGATAAGTAAGACTAGAATTTATACAATTTGCACTTGTATTTATTTACCGACTTATGAGTTGTGAGTAAAATAACCTTTTCAAATGGATATCTCAATTGTATACAAGTTTAACAATTAAAATTTTCAAGTCTAGTATACACATAAGTACTCGCTTTCTATTGTGTTCACAGTGTGTAATGCTCCATTCCCAAGCTTGTGTAGAACAGGTCCGATATGTCACCTAGAAGTCAACTAACCCAAACGACAGCCATAAACAAGAAATCGAAATATTTAAGCTGAGAATTATTACAGTAATAGACTCGTTGTCAGAGAATAGTGACACGTTGGAGGATTTAGAGATTTTATCGGTTATAAGTCATAATGTCCCTCCGCTTATCACCAAATGGTTTTGAGTTGTACATCCACACTTCAATACTTGTATCTCATTAATCTCACGATTTTATAATAATGAAGCAACGTGGAACTATAAATTGGGTATTACACATTGCCACTCATATCGCCTTTTATTTCGCATTCATCAATGAAACACATTTTCCGCTCGGAAAATGGTCTTCAATTCGGATATTATTTAAAATATTAATTACCAAAACCGTTTTTCACCTGCTTGAGTCGGAGGAAGAACCCGATCGTCGCAATAGCAGCGAAGGGCGATCGGACCGAGCAACGGAAGCCGATCTCGGCGGGGAGGGATTGGGGTCCTGAGCAGGAGAGGAGAACGGAAGAAGAGGAACCTCCCCTTCCTCGTGATCGCTGCGGCCATCGCGTTGGAACAGAATGGAAGGGCGCGTTCTCGTTGGAGGGTAAAGGCGTTGGCGGCCATGCGAGGGATACGTGTCCTGCGCTCCGCGGGGGAACGTGGTTGCGTTAAAGCCGTGGGGTGGGATCGGAGCGCGGTAGACCGTAGGTGTGCTATTTGGCCCGCCAAGTTAAAAACACGCTCACACTTTGTTGGGAAATGTTTGTTGAACGCAGTGCGTCACGGACGCGCTCTACGTGGACATCCATGTCAGCCATTACGTGGCTAAAGCATGAATGTTTTTTTGTTTTTTCTTCCTAATGTCCACTCAAATCACATTAAATGCGTTTCAACTCAGCACGTTCTCTCTCTCCACCCAAATACAAATATGATGACACTCTTTCTTTCTTCTTCATTCTTTCTCTCCAGAATAAATCACCATTTCGAGCAAGATATTAGGTCGAAGAAGCGTCTGATGCCGACTCCCAGGATTCTTCACAACGTAAGCAGCGTGAATGGGACGGTGCGAAGACTTCCCGATGTTCTTGTCAGCGTTAGCATCGTGAATGTGACGATCCGGTGGTGAAGACTTCGCACCACAACATCTTTGCTGCACTGTTGGAGTGCCCGTGACAGAAAAAGAATGAAGAAGAAAGAAAGAGTGTCATCGACCGTCCCATTCACGTTACTTACGTTGTGAAGAACCCTGAGAGTCGGCATCAGACGCTTCTTCGAAATAATATCTTGCTCGAAATGGTGATTTATTCCGGAGAGAGGTACAACGCTCCGTGGTGAAGACTTACGTATGTTCGGTTTATGTTGTACATCTCTCCATAATAAATCACCATTTCGAGTAAGATATTACGTCGAAAAAGCGTCTGATGCCGACTCCCAAGGTTCTTCACAACGTAAGCAGCGTGAATGAGACGGTCATGTTTAAGTCTTACATCTTCTTTCCGATTTACTGGGAAAATATATATTATCTTTGTAATTTGTGTGTGTTTGTATTGTTTGTTTGTGTGTGATTTACTGGGAGAAGATATATTATTTTTGTAATTTTTGTGTGTTTGTGTTTGTGTTTGTGTTTGTGTTTGTATTGTTTGTTTGTCTTTGTGCTCTCATTGTATCTTATTGTGTAATAGTTACCATCAATAATATGTACCATCAATATCTCATTGTGCTCTCATTGTATCTACATAAACAGGACAAACTTTCTACATAAACTGGACAAACATTCTACATAAACAGGACAAACTTTCTACATAAACAGGACAAACTTTGTACATAAACAGTACAAACTTTCTACATAAACTGGACAAACATTCTACATAAACAAGACAAACTTTCTACATAAACAGGACAAACTTTCTACATAAACAGGACAAAACAGGACAATCTTTCTACATAAACAGGACAAAACATGACAAACTTTCTACATAAACAGGGAATCTGAGATGCTATTTTTTCCCTAAACGTAATTCTTGTGGGGTAAAATATACAGTGGGAGGTTTGTTGAGTTTGTGCGGGGGTGGCAGGGGGCGGCAGCCCCTGCGGGGGACGTGAGTCCCCCCCGCAAAGCGAGCGGACAGAGGGAGCGCGCTTTGCGGACGTTTTTTTGTTTCGACATCATATTATTGCATTCCATATATTGATTCCGGACTGCAAATACACTTATTCCGGACAGCAAATACACTTATTCCGGACAGCAAATCCACTTATTCCGGACAAACTTTATGTTTCGTTTCTGGAAACACTTTATTCTTAAATCGGACAACAAATACACTTATTCCGGACAAACTTTCTGTTCCGTTTCTGGACACATTTTCTTCTTATTCTGGACAACTACACTTATTCCGGACTGCAAATACACTTATTCCGGACAGCAAATACACTTATTCCGGATAACAAATCAACTTATTCCGGACAAACTTTATGTTCCGTTTCTGGACACACTTTATTCTTAAACCGGACAACAAATACACTTATTCCGGACAGCAAATACACTTATTCCGGACAAACTTTCTGTTCCGTTTCTGGACACATTTTCTTCTTATTCTGGACAACTACACTTATTCCGGACTGCAAATACACTTATTCCGGACAGCAAATACACTTATTCCGGATAACAAATCAACTTATTCCGGACAAACTTTATGTTCCGTTTCTGGACACACTTTATTCTTAAACCGGACAACAAATACACTTATTCCGGACAACAAATACACTTATTCCGGACAGCAAATACACTTATTCCGGACAAACTTTATGTTCCGTTTCTGGACACACTTTCTTCTTATTCTGGACAACTACACTTATTCCGGACTGCAAATACACTTATTCCGGACAGCAAATACACTTATTCCGGACAGCAAATCCACTTATTCCGGACAAACTTTATGTTCCGTTTCTGGAAACACTTTATTCTTAAATCGGACAACAAATACACTTATTCCGGACAGCAAATACACTTATTCCGGACAAACTTTCTGTTCCGTTTCTGGACACATTTTCTTCTTATTCTGGACAACTACACTTATTCCGGACTGCAAATACACTTATTCCGGACAGCAAATACACTTATTCCGGACAACAAATCAACTTATTCCGGACAAACTTTATGTTCCATTTCTGGACACACTTTATTCTTAAACCGGACAACAAATACACTTATTCCGGACTGCAAATACACTTATTCCGGACAGCAAATACACTTATTCCGGACAACAAATCAACTTATTCCGGACAAACTTTATGTTCCGTTTCTGGACACACTTTATTCTTAAACCGGACAACAAATACACTTATTCCGGACTGCAAATACACTTATTCCGTACAGCAAATACACTTATTCCGGACAGACACATAACGTTAACAGGACAAACACATAATGTAAACTGCACACACACATAAAGTAAGCTAGACAAATTAAGTTGATTCAACGTAAAACTTAAAAACAAATATTTTATTATGATAAGTGTGGGCTCTGCACGAATAATGAGACTGCACGATGTCCTAGGGTCTGCACACTGTCTTATCTGTGTATTGGGAAATGAATCGTTCAACTTAAAGAACCGGCGTTTTTTAAAAAGACAAAAACGCGCGAAGAGAAATTTCGCTGACTGGACGCTGACTCAAAGAAAAATATCTGAGCTGTACAGATCCACGTAAGGTGCGTCCGTGACGCGCGCGTCCGTCTATAACTGTTCCACTTTGTTTACACATAAATATTAAATTTAAGCACCGATAAAGGTAAACTCTCCGGAAAATTACTTAGAGCACCACCGCAACCTAAAATTTCCCCTCCAACTCAATTTTTCTTTCCGTCACGTGAGCAAAAAACACTATGCAACCCACCCTAACCTAACCTATTTTTCACTTCTTAACTTCAACCCCACCTTCAACACTCTTTCTCATCCACATAATTTTTTTACCTCATTTTCTATTTCATCACAAAAATACATAAACTACTAAATAAATTATTTCTACAGTAACTTAATCTAATTAAATGACGCTAATTGCCAAATAATTTCGAAAAATTAGATTTAATAACGATCACTCCAACGGGTCGGTCGGGGCTCTCGCTCCCCGGTGAGCGAGCGACGTTCCACCTCGCCGGTGAGGTGGCGGGGGTGGCAAGGGGGCAGTGGTCCCTAAAGATTTATTATTTTTGAGATTTATTAGTAATTCTCTGCCGATTTTTTGGGTTACTAATGCATTTTTTGGTGAACCTAGGTAAATTCATGTGTTCTATTTTGCAATGTATTTTTCTTTAATTATTTACATTTTATTTTTACTAATTTTAATTAATTAATTACATTTATCTTATTAATTTTCATTAATTATTTTATTTATTTTAATTTTCACAAATAAATTCTAATTATATAATTTTTTATACATATATCATTTATATATTAAAACAAATATAAAAATAAAAAAACCAAAAAAAATAACAAAAAAACTCACGTCTGGACCCGACCTGGGTCCGCCCCCCCATTAAGGGGGCTGGGGTCGAATCCCCCTCAGACCCGACCCCAAAGAGCACCCGTTAAGGGTGCTCTTAAATCAACCGTACGAATTATCATTTTGTCATTCTCTCATTTTTACTCATATATCTTAACATTTAACTCTCATATCATTCATCTCTCTCCATCTTCCTCTCATATTCATAAAAAATAATACTTTGGAGGTCAGGAAATGAACCAACAGACACCCTGATGTACTCGAATCTGATAAAATGTCTAACTTTTTTATTATAAATAAATAAAAAATAAAAAACTCCTCATGGGGGGCATTTTACCCAGACGCACGACCCAAATTTTTTTGGACTTACTTCACCGAATCTAGGCGCTTCATCATACATTTTCGTGGTGTTTGTACTGGGAAAATGAGGAAAACGTAGTCAAAAACCTTATTTTAAGAGACGAGACGAAATGTGTATTAAATGAATTGTGAATGTCAAAATGGTAATTGTTGAGGCGATTTAAGTAGTTTTCCGTCGATGAATAGTAGTTTCCTTTTTTTATTTGTGGAACTCAAGTAATATAGCCTCAAGCTAAGTAATCTTATTGATTCAAATCACAATTTATTAGTTTTATGTTGCATTCGAGTCGTATCCATCAGCATCGTAACTATGTTTCAAAAATTTTATCTTACATCTCGATCTGCCATCCATTGGCCAAAGTTCTTTATTTCTGGATAAAAACACACAAGTTGTTCTGAGAAGATATTCATTTACGTAGGGCTTCCGGTGAACCTAGGGTTGTCAATTATAGTTCAAACATAGAACTCGACTTGAACTTGACTAGGTAAATGTTTGACTCGGGTTTAGCTTAAAAATAAAGGAATTAAGTGAAAATTACAAAACTTCCAACTTACATTGGTAAACGAGTCGGTTCAAACTTGAAATAGCTCAAGTTCAACTCGATGACTCGACTTCAAACTTTTATTGCTCAATTTATAATTATTTTTTAATATTTAGTGATAATATACAATAATATGCAACTCGAAAATTTGACTCGTCTTGTTTACACTCATAGTTGAACAATATCAAACATCTAAGAAATATTATATATATACTGATATACACGTCCGCACGTGCAACATTTCCATCCATGACATCATTTGTGTTTTTATTTTATTGTTTAAAAACGTAGTTTCCATAAAGTAAAAACAACTTATTTTCTCAAGTAGTAGACTAGTAGATACTTTAAATGCAAATAAAATACACATATGTCCCGAGTGAGACTCACATATGTCGTGCGGGACCGACATTAGTCTCGCATTGGAACACACACTAGTCTTGTGTTGGGACGTACCAGTTTTGTGCTGACACACCAGTCTCACACACATAACTATGCATCTTCAAATGTCAATGATCACGTGCATTGGAAAACCAATAGACACATAGATTATCACATCTTTATATTTAGAAACAAATTAAATAGTTGATAAAAGACTCAACGTGCGTGCAGTTTGAAGAAACCATGTCCCTCGAAGTCAGAAGCGTCATAAATTACGTGTTAAAATGAATTCATAAATCATTTCCCCTCTCTCTCTATATATATCATAATATAATAATAAAAATGTGTAAATTCTAGGTACATTTGCACGCATTATCAACAAAATTAGACCATCTTTAATCAGACTTTGTAATTATAGTTTAAGAGAATATATATAAAAAAATGCTTCTGGACTAAATATTGAATTATTTGCATCGGTGGATACGATCCAAACTATACAACGAAAGCCTATGGGCTTGTTACACTCGTCCTTCCAACATCAGCCTATACCCTATATACGGCTCAAACTCTACAATTCGGCCCATGGGCCTCAACTATGGTCTTCAACTATGTTCCTCAAGAAAATCTCCCATTCCCCACCTCCTCCTCCACTCTTCGACCCCCAAATCTCCCCTTCCAATCCCTAGCTTTCGGACCCTTTCCGATCGAAAGGGTGAAATCGAGCGACGTTTCGATTCCGACCTCCGCCGGTAAGTCCGTCTAAATCGCCTTCTTCCGACCCGAATTCGGAGTCCATACTTCCTACTTTTTTTCTTCCGATTTAGCTGATTTCTCGTCGAAATTAGGGTTTTAATCCCTAAATAGGAGATTCCGGCGGTAGATTAGCGCTCCCTCCTCCATTTTTGGGGGTTTCGCGATCGGAAGGAGAGTGGAGATCTGGTCACCATGGACGGGAACAAGGACGCTGCCGCGAGGTGTTTCCAGATCGGGAAGGAGGCGATCGAAACCGGCGATAGGGCTCGCGCTGTTAGGTTTTTGACCAAAGCGAGGCGTTTGGATCCTTCTCTTCCCGTCGACGATCTGCTAAAATCCTTCGAGGGAGAAGAAGAGGAGACTTCGTCAGGTAAATCGCCCAAACAACCCGAGGAGACTAACGGAAGTGGCTCGTCCTCTTCTAGGGTTAGGGAGAAGGAGAATTCCGGCGAGTCGTCTAGGTCGTACACCGAAGAGCAGGTATCTGTGGTTGGGAGGATCAAGAGGGAGGAGGATTATTATCAGATTCTCGGTTTGGAGAGAAGTTGCTCTGTTGATGATGTGAGGAAGGCATACCGGAAGCTTTCGTTGAAGGTTCATCCGGATAAAAACAAAGCTCCCGGTGCCGAGGAGGCCTTTAAGGCAGTCTCCAAGGCTTTCCAGTGCCTTAGCAATGAGGAAACCAGGAAAAGGTATGATCTTGTTGGGTCGGATGAGCCCGTGCAGGTTAGGAGACGTGCGGCGAGACATGAACCTTTTGGTTTCAACGGGTTTTACGAGGCCGATGTTGATGCGGAGGAGATCTTTAGGAACTTCTTCTTCGGTGGAATGGCTCCTGCGACAACTCAATTTGGTCAGTTCAGGTTTAGGACTGGAGGAATGGGTGGAGGTGGCAGGGCTCATGAGGTACATGGATCTGGTAATTCTAACTTCAGGATGCTTATTCAAGTGCTACCTATATTGTTCTTGATTCTGCTGAATTTCATTCCTTCTGCGGACCCACCGTACTCTCTTTCACGGTCTTACTCTCACGAGCACCGTGTTGAGACCAAGCGAGGAGTTTCTTATTTCGTCAAGTCTGGGTTTGAACAGAAGTATCCTAGTCATACTACAGAACGTGTGACGCTGGAGCATCGAGTTGAGAGAGAATATTTGTCAATTGTCTCACAAAATTGTCGACTTGAGCTTCAAAGGCAGCAATGGGGATTTACAAATGAGACACCACATTGTGAGATGCTGCGGAAGTATGAATCTGCCGAAGTTTGATAGGTCAGCTTATTGTATATGTTCAATTTTCTGCCTATATTGTTTCAGGAGCTTTCATGCATTTGACATATGTTTTGACCAGCAATATATTTTGCATATGATCTTTTCTTTTTCTTGTTGTGCACACAATTGGTTGTTGTACCTTCATCGTAATCATATACTATAAATAAAGTGGAATTTAACGTTTTCCGCTCGGCTTTAGTTCATTTCGCTCTTAACCCACCAGTCGAATTTTTTTGCTCTTAACACTCTTAATGTTATGATTACCTTTGTGAGTGATAAAATCTCAAGTAGCTTTAACTTTTAAGTGGTATGACATGAGGTTTTGATCCTATTTCGATCAAATAGTCACAATTGCTCTTTCTGATTTATTTTCTGGAGTGAGTGCAATGTTTCATGTTGTGCAGTTGGGTTCCTACAACTCCAAGCTAGAGTTGAGCAGCTGTCTGTGCCGAAACTAAACTAAATGCTGAAGCAGCTATTGCTACTTATAATTGCTCATTAGTTGTAGACTTAGCTATTTCACAATCTATATGAAATGATATAGTTTAGTGAGTCATTTTCTTTATTCCATTATAATCTAGAAGCCAATTAGTAAAAAAAATAATCTTTTAGAAATGAGCAAACAATCTTCCATTTTGATATTGAAATTTCACGATTGAGACTTGGGGTACATTTTCCTACCATCTTATTTTGGTTGTCTAAAAAACAAGAATTAGCTAATTGCATACATAGGATGCAAGACTTGGTGTTAGGTTTAGTGTTATGTTTGCAATACGTGGTGGTTGGTTCTTATCCTGACGTTGTCATGATAAGAGTGATTCCATAACGGATTGGGTTACGAAATCTTAAATTCTTAATTAATTTTTCCTATCTTTATTGTGGTGCTGGTTTTAGGACGTAACTAGCATTTTGATGTTTTGTAAGATATAATATTTATGCTATCTCAATTATTTCAAACTCTTTCTATAGTCGTACCTCTTAACCTTACTTTCATGTCGGAATTTTGGTTGGAATTTGAAACTTGATGTCGTCCTTGTCATGTGATGTTAATAAGTCCATCTAGCAACTTCATATCGATCATCCCTGCTAACTATACGTGGTAAAATGAAAGAACCTTTCCAATGGACATTCTTTTGGGGAGCTAGGATTACACGGGAACCTGATAATAGTAAGATCAGAAGAAATTATGGTCGGAAAATTTTATCCTCACCGGCTCTTGCTTATTGTCGTTACTATCTTCTCGTTCTCCCCTATTTTCTCAGCATGTCTGACGCTCTACAGTAATAGTATCAGCTTCATGGGTCGTGGACTATGTAAACGTCCCCGTCCACCTTTTTAAAGTTCCAATTCCTCCCAACATCTCAGTTTCTCCGACAAACCCTGGTGATCAGAATTTATCAATCGGCCATTAAACATTCCTAATGTTGTGGATGCTCACACAGGTGCTGCTAAGACAGGTGCTTAGAGCATATTTAACAGCGCCCGGGCTACCCCCGGGCGCCCTGCACTCTCTCTCTGCCACGTCAGCTCACCCAACCCACCCAAAAAATCCCCTTATCCATGCCCAGGCTACCCCCACCCACCCTACACTCTCTTTCATCCACATCATTTCTTAATTAAACAAATTTAATTCTCACACAACATTTAACAAATTACATTTTATATTTTAAATCTAATTTAAAATATACAGTGGGGGATTTGTTGAGTTTGTGCGGGGGTGGCAGGGGGCGGCAGCCCCTGCGGGGGACGTGATATTATTGCATTCCATATATTGATTCGTTTACCCGTATTTACCTACATTACGAAATATAAACGGGTAAATACGTTTACATTCCGGCATTCGTTTACCCACATTAATAACAAATACCCAATCCATTAATAACAAAACATCCACTAAAAATTAAAAAATTTAAAAAAAAAATTTCGACGAATAGGGGGGGGGGACACGTGCCCCCCACCCGATGGGCGCCCGGGCGCCAAATCGGGTGCTCCGGCACCCGATTGCGCACCCGGGCGGGCGCCTGGGGCGCCCGCCCGACAGGCGCCCTCCCCGTTAAGGGGAGGGCGCCCGGGCGCCCGGGTCAGGCGCGAGGGCGCGCCCGACCCATTAAGGGTGCCCTTACCGACGGATTCTCCATGCCGTCTCATTATTGGTCTCCCCGCCGATATCAATAGAGCCGCAAAAGAAAAAACATTTGTCTGATAAACAACGCAACCGTCTGAACTCGCGAGATGGTGTGAGCAATAAGTAGATACAGTGGCGGATCCACATAGGTGCCTGGTGGGGGCACGCGTCCCACCGTTAAAAAAATAAATTTAGTTTTAATTTTTATTATTTTAAATCTAGTGGTAATGTGTTATTTTGCCAACCTGTTACCTTGTTGACTTACTATTCTTCCTAGTTTTTATTTCTCTACTTACTTTTCCAAAGTTCTTATATTGAATGATTATTTGGTTACTTATCTAAAAAAAATTATTTTTGAGTATTAAGGGTGAGTTTCCGTAACCGAACTGGTCTGGACCGAGGATCAAATTTTCGGTATCCGGCGGACCAAATAAATTCTGGTTGGTCTAGTCCAAAAACCGAATTTTACTCACGAAACCTCAGTTCAGACTAGGGATGACAACGGATCGATTCCGATTCGGGTATTGGGAGAATCGGAACCGGATCCGTTTTTTAGTTGGGTACCCAGAACCAAACCGGATCCGGATCGGTTCCCAATTTGGATATCCAGAACCGGGTACAAAACATAATTTTTTCAATTATAAAATCTAATAAAAGGTTTACCTTTTAAGCTGCTACATGTTATTTTAAAATAAGTTGTACTACACACCTTGCTATAAAAATCAAAATTTTAACACGAAGTAAAAGAATTTTGAATGAAACATTGAAATGCACAATCGATCAAGTCCACACGCAACAGATCCATTTTTCAGAAGATAAATGTTGCAATTTGAGCTTCATAGACCATCCAGTCATGCATCCCAAATGGCGACTATATAACAATTTCAGAACAAAATTAGACAAGTTTTGACGTTCTGTATATATTCCTGCCGCTCAATGGAATTTGGATGTTTTCCTTGGTCCTGGTAGTATACCTGCAATTAAATGCATTCAATGAGATCTGTTATAATCATGATTTTGTAGAAGATGATGAAGTTAGGTGCAAAAATATATATGCAGAAGTACCAAGCAAGGAACGACTTAAATGGCTCCTACCTGAATCTCACCGATGCAAACAAAAGATTTAAGCACCAAAACACATGCCCTATGTTCCTGATCACGTCTATTAGCAATCTGCAAGAAAAGTTAAGCAAAATATCACGTCTAAAGCCCAAATGGTGGCACCACAAAATATATTGAACACAATATTCTGAACACGATGTCCCAACCTTTTTCTTTGTAGCAGCGAGCTCTTTCTTGATACCCCCTACAACACGCACACCTCAACAGAAATGAATATAATCCATAGCTTTTCTTGATAAAGTCGGTTGATTAGGATAAAAAAATCGTATCCTTCAAATTAGGAGAAATACCATCATTTGGTTCCAAATCACACGAAGGAAAAATGTACATAAATGTATATTTGAAGTACACAAAAGGAAAAATGCATCTAGGAAAAATCACACAAAGATACTAGCCTAATGGACTGAGAAAATATTGCTCACTAGAAGGGGCGGAGATAGGGAGGGAGAGGGAGTCGATCTTGTGTCAGGCGGCGGAGAGGAAGGCGTCGGGAAGGGCTGCGAAGGAGGGGCAGCTAAGGAGTGGGAGTGAGGAGGCGGTAGCCAGGAGGCCCGGCGGAGTGGAGAGGGAGTGGAGAGGGTGTGAAGGCGGCAGGGGTTAGGGCACCCTTAACGGGGGTGCCCCGCCCGGGCGCCCGGGCGCACCCCCGTTAACGGGCGGGGCGCCCGTGGGGCGCCCGCCCGGGCCACCCGCCCGGGCGCGTGCCCGCCCGGGCGCGTGCCCGGGCGGTGGGCGTCCCGGGCAGACGCCCGGGTGCCCATGGGAGGGGGACACGTGTCCCCCTCCCATTGGTTAAATTTTTTTTTTTTGGAATTTTTTTTGTTTTGGTTTTGTTATTAATGGATTGGGTGTTTGTTATAAATGTGGGGTAATAATTTTTTGTAAGTGATTAAAATTAAGAAATTTCCAGAACCAACAATTTCAAGTTAAATAGAAAAAAAATTAATACAACAATACCATAACAACAATACATTAATAATACTAAAATACGAAATACAACCACGGGAAATACAAACCATACGAAATACGGACTACTACAACCCGAAATACAAACATATGTTAAAGGGAAATACAAACCATACGGACTACTACAACCCGAAATACAAACTAAGGGAAATACAAACCATACGAAATACGGACTACATCAAACTACACGTACCCATTCTATTCTGCCCAGGCGAGAAGTTTATCGATTACTTTTTGATCCTTCTCCGTCGGGTTGTCCTTCCTCATCAGAGAGTGAAGAGATATGGGGTGTAAGGTGATTTTTGTGTAGGGTATATATAGAGAAAAAATTAGACACTGTGCAATCACGCGGATTACTTTTCTTTCACGCGTATACTGTACATTCACGCGGACTATTTTGTTTCACGCGTATACTGTAGATTCACGCGGACTACTTTTGATTCACGCGTATACTGTGCAATCACGCGTATACTGTGCAGTCACACGCGTTTCGAAATTCAAATATTCAAATTTCAAATATTCAAAATTTTGTGTTTAATAGTGATTAATATTGTTAATTAATTAATAGTAATAATAAGTATATCGCGAATTATAATTATAATGTAATTAGAATTAGATTTATATATAATGTATTTTGTTAAATGTTGTGTGAGAATTAAATTTGTTTAATTAAGAAATGATGTGGATGAAAGAGAGTGTAGGGTGGGTGGGGGTAGCCTGGGCATGGATAAGGGGATTTTTTGGGTGGGTTGGGTGAGCTGACGTGGCAGAGAGAGAAGCTGACGTGGCAGAGAGAGAGTGCAGGGCGCCCGGGGGTAGCCCGGGCGCTGTTAAATATGCTCTTAGAGCACCCTTAACGGGGCAAAAAAAACCCAGGCGCCTCGACACCTCAGCAATTTTAATAATAAAAAATTGACCTCAGCAATTTTAATAATAAAAAGCCGCCCGAAATTACGCCCCAGGCGCCTCCAGGAGCCTGGAGAAAGCTTGGTGGGGGGGGGCACGTGTCCCCCCACCACTGGTCAATTTTTTTTTTGTTTTTTTTAATTTTCTGTTTTTGTGTTTAGAAAATGTTTTTAAAATCATTTAAAATTGTTTTTTCAAATATTGTTTTATGAAAATAAGTTTTTTATTTGTTTATATTTTCTAGAATTTTTTGATAATTTTTCGTGTTTTGCCTAAAATTGACCCCGAAATGACGTGTAGGGGAGAGAATGCAGGGCGCCCGGGGTAGCCCGGGCATGGATAAGAGGGTTTTTGGGGTGGGTTGGGTGAGCTGATGTGGAAGAGAGAGAAGCTGACGTGGCAGAGAGAGAATGCAGGGCGCCCGGGGGTAGCCCGGGCGCTGTTAAACATGCTCTTAGGGTTATTCGTGGGGATGGGGATGGGCGGGCTTATTCTTCCCACGCAGGGTTACGGGGTTAGGTTAAGATTTTTTATTATAAAATATACCGGATCTGGTTCCCATGGCCAGAACAGAACCGAACTGGAACCAGATCAGTTCTGAAATTTGATATTCAGATCCGATCCGTATTCGTTTTATCCTGGTTCGGTTCCGGATTCGGTTCGGTTAGACCGGTTTGGGATACCCGTTGTCACCCCTAGTTCAGACTGAGACCTGAATTTCCAGCATCCCCTGGACCAAAGACCGGACCGATCGGGTCAGTCTGAAAATTCAGTCTGATTCAAATTTTGCTCTCCCCTACTAGTACATGGTGTCCCACCATACTTCGAATCCTGGATCCGACTCTTAGTAGATGTTTCCCCAAATTCTAGAGAGAGAGACCAACCTATCTGGGTATGGGTGAGAGAGGGATATGAATGTACGATGCTACTGTAATGTATCATGAATACACTGTATCGGGCAGGATCGACCTCTGCGGGAATCTCAAACGTCTTCGGCCCACAATGCCACACACCACGCTTGCGAATGAGATCTGGGGACAGCAATGTCTTTAAGGGCAGGTCCTTTCATATGAGTAGTTGACAACTTGTTTCAATCATGTTTTTGCTTCTTTTTTTGAAAATAATGTTTTTACTTTTTCCACGTTTTGTGGGTGCGTAGGAAAGTTAGCGGTGGGATGAGTTGAGATGAAACGCCAACATCTTGTTTGGGTAAGTTTTTTAAACTTTAGCGTCAAAGTACCCTTACCCAACTAAAATAATAATGCGCTTGCTTTTGAAAAATAAAATGTCAGTATTAGTTTCAAATCAAGAAAGATACACGGACTTACCAAGGTTGTCGGTGAAATATGAGAAATTATTAGGATTGGAAATGAATACAATAAATCATCTAGTAAAGTTAAGATGGGAAAAATTACCTAGGTGATGTGTACGGGATACAAAAAATTACCTAGTTGTGGGTAAAATATGAAACAATTTTTTAAAAACACACCAAAATTCACTACTGTTGCTGCGTTACAGTTGATGCAATTAATTCAATTAATTATACGAAAAAGGAGAAATGTATCTACAATGCTCCCAAACCGGGAAAAACAAGAATTTACCTAGGTTGTGGGTAAAAAGAAGAAAAAATATAGTAAGTTAGCTAATTTTGTTAAGATACAAGAAATTACCTAGATTATGAGTAAATAACAAAAATGACATGAGTTGTTGATGGCAGACTTGGAAAAAAATAATTATCTTTCCTGCGTAAAAAATTGAGTGGGAACAACGTTTTGATGAATGTTCATTTACAAGGGGGTGTGCGTCACAAACTAACGTACCAACACCACTGCTAAAATTCTTATTTGGGATTCACGACCCCGTGTTGGAAGTGTTATGTAAATTTCACCAACGCAAAATACGTCCAACGCAGGTCCCAGTGGACCCCAATTCCGTCACCAACTCACGACTCTTGCAGAAAATTGAACAGTCACTTCTGACTTTGAAAGTTTGAAACAACCATCCTACTGCCACGTGTAAATGCATATCCTCGAGTTCCAAATGATCCAACAAAAGGAACTTGCAACTTGCCTAACGATAACCTTACTGTTGTTGAAAAGTCTGTTGCAACTTGCAACCGGTCAAGTCAAGTCCATGAGAAACTAACATTTCTTCGACAAAACGGAAATTTCCAAGTTAAAGTTAGAGATCACAAACGTACCTTTTAATAAAAGATGTTTGTAATTTTTATACTTATGGTCGGATATTTTTAAACACGAAATATTTTATCATTTGTAATGTCAATTCTTTTTAAACACGATAATTGTTCTTTTTAAACATGATCAAAGACACTTACGTCTACTAAATATTTTCCAATTACAAACGAGTCAATTATGGAGTTGGGGGTTTGTCTTGTCACGAGAAGGGTCTTATTCCTGACACGTGTGAGCATTTTACTTGATTTGCAAATGACTAAATGAGCAAGACATGGGGAGCGGAATCTCAAATAACGTGTAGAGAACGTCTTTCTACCTTCGGACAAACTACAATTTTTTATTTTCATCATGATTGGAAAATGGCTGACCATATCCAACATTTGAAGCTTCTACAACAGGTTCCAATGTTCTTACTACTAAATATCTCGCTTCTTAGGTTTGGGATCACATGGTGAACCAAATGGTTTTGCGATGCATTTTGCCATGTCAATATGCCCTGAAAAGGATGAATTTACGACCGCATTGGAACCACTACACAGGAACAAACGTGTGGATGATTATTAGTGAAATGGCCTTGTTAGAGATAACAAGCTTTTAAAAAGTGAAACCACAGGATGAACCGTGAACGTAAGCATTCAAGCCCTTCCTTGATTAAACATGGCTTAATAAGAATTGGACAAAGCATTAAGTATACAAAACTTTAAAAAAAAGGATAAGTTCCAATCATTTAATCAATAATAAGTTCTTCAAACGAAAAGAAAGCATTCGACAACATCAGGATGCATAATTATCGAAAAGGGGGAAAAAGATAGAAAGTATGGTGCGTAAGCTCCTGGATGTTGAAGGCTAGACTAACACACTGGAACTGGATCAGTGCTCATCACTTCCAGAAAAGGAGTCAATCATATTCATATTCTAAGGAAAAATACCAACAAATTAAATCCAAGCCAACAGGTATTGCAAGAAAGCGAAGAACCCACATCGTATAAACTTGATACATAACTCGTAAGAACATCTGAAGTCTAAGAAAATAGAAACCCACTTGCCGCTAAAGAAACCTAGTTTATTTCACAAATTTCTCAAATTAGAAAGAGCACAACGTGGATGCAACCTGGAGAACACAAACGTTATAGAAGTAATTGCTCTGTGAGAATCTTTTATAAACCACGAGACATTCAAGACACAGTTACTTTACATAAAAAACAAAAAGTAGAAAATCCTCTGCTCGGAGGGGCTGTTTATAGCATGTAATTCTCCGTTTTGAGCAACAACAAGCATTCATTCTACATATCAAATGAGTAAGATCCAATAAGAATATCCACTGCAATTGCAAGTTGCAATAGCAAAGACATGGGTATCACATCACACTCTTAAATACAAAGATCTCCTATACCGAAGTCAAATTTCTCTGGAGATAAAAAGGAACAAAAAAGAACTGTTTCAACCATTTTCAGTGAAAAGAAAAATAATCAATATCAGAGTACAATTTATCTGGTTCAGATTGATCAGGTTGATCTCGTTGTAGTAGCTGATTGAGCTCATTCATCTTTATTCATGATATAAACCTTCAAAGCGACCACTCCTTCGGTAGAAATCATTAAGCCAAAAATTAGAACATAATAAATATCATAACAATCTCTGTGCAAGTTGAAATTCTCTCCAAGTTACCACCTTGCTACTACATTAGCACATCGTCATCTTGGTGTACCGGAATACATTGCATTTATCAACCATCAATCCAGTACTCAAAATAATAACCAGAATTTATGCTTTTCTAAACATTGGCTCGGACAGAACTTCATCAATGCATCAAAACTACATACCATGCCGGAAAAAATGGAAAGAAGAACAAAGTTCAGCAAAATCTGAAATGACAAAAAACCAAGCAAAAATTAAGAAACAAGCTCACAAAACACAGCAATGCAGCTACACTAAAGATTATTTAAAATTAAATAAGAAATCTAAATCGGTTCCTTAAGACTGAAACACAATGAAAAGGAAAGACAACAATCCAAAGTTGTAAATCAACATCCATCTATAAGAACACAAGTAAACACGAAACCAAGATCAGATCCACATGTGAAACACGAAATCGAGATCTATCCCTCTACCGATATCATAGTACTAAGTGCTACATTACGACCACCGACACCATTGACCGCAACTACGACGAGATCTAGGATCCCCCCGTTAAACTAGCCACGCGGCAGACTTACTTACTTACCCAACGAGATCCGATCTCGACAATTTCTCTCAATCCTGGCTTTCGTTCTTCTTGCTCTCTCCGCCTACTTCCCTCTCCTCCAGCAACGACCCGGCCTCCTCGTCAGCCAGTGCGATCTTCTTCTGCGCCTCCTTAGCCTTCAAAGCCTGCAGCTTGACGTGGTTATAGTAAGCAACACCAAGGAACGCGACCCCGTACCCTGCGAGATTAATCGCGGTGACGGTATCCCTTATAACGGACCACGAGAAGGCGATCAGCAGCCAATCCTTCACAACCCCGGCAACATTCATCGTCAGAGCGGACGTCTTCCCGACGAGCAAAAACACTGCCAGATTCAACGCAAACGCGCAGAGCGAATTCGTCCCGAAAACAACATAATCGAACCGGAACGACGAGGTCTGCCTGAGAACCGGGAGTTCGACAATCGTCCACGGAATGAGAAGGAACACGAGGCAGCAAGGCGCAATGTAGTACAAGGACGTGATCGGATTAAGCGAGATCCCTTTGGAAGTGAGAAGGATCTGGATCAGAACCAGCCTGGTGGCCTCGAACGCGACGGCGGAGAGCTGCAGAAGCACTCCGGTGGCGTTGAATTTCGCTTCCCCGTAGGCGGCGATGGCGACGCCGAAGGATATGGAGAGCATATTGGCCATGGACGAGGTCTTGAAGACCTCCTTCTTGAATAGAACCCCGATGGAATAGACGGCGACGGGCATGAGGGCTTTGAGCATCTGGATGAAGGAGACGGAGAGGTAGATGTAGGCGGAGTTGGAGAACCAAAGCGAGAGGGAGTATAGGGCGCCGATGGGGACGACGGAGGAGAGGTAGAGGGGGCGGGACATGGAGGAAGGGGTGTCGACGACGCGGAGGACGCGGACGAGGATGAAGGCGATGGAGGAGCAGAAGGACATATGGATTAGGGTTAGGGAGATCGGGAACGGCCAGTTGTAGAGCTTCCGGTCGAGGATGTACTTGTTGTACACAATCACCGTGAACGAGAGGAAGATCCAGATCGCCACGTACGCGTAGGAGAGGAGGACCTTCCGGACCACCGTCTCGGAGGAGGAGGAGGAGGAGGACGACGACGACGAGATTTGGTCCTTCGCCATGGTGAGAGAGACAGAGAGAGAGAGAGAGAGAGAGAGATCTCGGGACGAGATGGGGTTGGATTTATGGAGATTTGGGGATGGTTTCTAAACTTCCTATTATTTCTACTTCTACTTCGGGTTATTTATTTGTGGGTGAAAATGCGGAATGGATGTGGTTATTTTATGGGATTTTAGTACTTCCTGTCGTGAGATTTGTCTTATGTTTTTTTTTTAAAAAGTAGATATGGCCTGTGAAATTGTTGCATGTTTGCAAAAAAATGTTTTCAATCTTGCAGTATATATTTTTATTTATTTTATTTTTTAAAGCTTGGTGACTGTGTTAGCATTGAGTCTGGCACAACCAACCAGATAAAATTTGGGTGTGCAAAATGTCTGCACTCTGCAGTATGAATCTCATATCTAACAATGAGAAAACGAATGTTTACCTTCCTTTCTAAGGATGACTTCATGAGACTAATCATCTTCGCGAATTTGCTTACGAAGCTCACCTATCCCAAAAGTTAGCTGGTTAAAGGAAGTTGGATATTAGCAATCTTGCTTGCCTAAAAATCGAGAAAACCATAAGTCCAACTTTCTCACGCTCCACTCTGCTCCTCACTAACAGATCTAAAAATTCAATTGAAAATTCAATCTACCATTGCGATTAAATTTACAATGCGGTAATATCACATTTTACTGTTTCAATGTTAATGATCTTTTGATAGAACCCGGGGGATTTTGTTCCATGTCATTAGAAATCAAACTAAAGACAAACCGGCTGTTAGGTTACTTTCACAGTACCCACAAATTACAATATAAGACGCAATCGAAACATAACACACCAACAGCCTACACACACCAACTCCACTAAATGGCAGCATCAATGTGATTAGTTATTATGGCATTGTTACTAAGAAGGGTCGATGGGAGTAAGTAGAAGTTCTACGGGACGTCACGTTGAGCGACGAGCGCTGGATCTGGTCGGTCTTGCTTTGTGGGCACTCTGAATTGGAAGTGCAGAAAACAAGCAAAGAGAAGAGAGGGTGAGGTTGAGGGGTTCCCATCACATGGTGTTCGTAGAGGTGTTTCCGACCGTTCCTTCTGCAGCTGACGTGATTTGGATCTTTGCGTCGCACACTAACTTTTTCATTTTTTTAATTTTATTTTTAAATTTATTATATTCCTATTTGCCGCAATGCGATATCTAGTTTCTGGCCTCTGCCGAATGCATTCGTGGATTTGGGTGGGTATTTTCTTAGGTGTGGTCGGGTTAGTTTGAACTTTGAAGACCTTTATTTAAGGTGAAGATTAGACTTTTTTTTGGTGTCTTTTGGGAAGTTGATTTGCAGTAAGTTTTGCAATAATAAAACGATTTATAAGAACTAATCTAGATACTTTCATTTTAGAACAAAAAAGTTATTATCGTATTATATTTAAAAAGTTTACTTTCGACTCAATTATACGTGTGCATCTGCACATGTACTAATCACCTGGAGAGAGATTGGATTTCCCAGTAGTATTAAGAACTCTGACCTTGAAACAAATTCACAAGGATAACAAATCAAACTTTAAACCTCACATAAGTTATTAACATGTTACTGTTTGGAGAAAGGATATGGCAAATTCAAACGCACTACTCCTTATAGGAAAAGTTAAGCCTTTTTCTTCATCTTTTGGTGTGACATTTTTTCCAAAAAAAAAATTCAGTTATAACAGAACCTGCTATAGTAACACAACACACAAAAAAAGTGAAAAAGGTTGAACTTAAATCTCTAACGTTCTTAAGTCATGCATAATCACCACATTTTATTATCCACGTGTTACCTTTTTTACTTCTTAAAGATGTGTGATGTGTCAAAGCAAGTTACCAGCTCTAAGAAAACGGTAGCACTTTCAACTCTATCACAATTTTCCTAACATTGGAACTCTCTCATTCCATGTGAAAATTTGATATTACGTTATAACGCATCTGCTAGGCACATTCGTTTTTTTTTTCCCTTTCCCAAAGAAGAGACATAGGATGAGAAAGGGGCAAACTTTGTTTGCAAACCCGTCAATATTTAGTTCCACAACTAGAATATTCATGTGTTGTAGATACTTTCAGATAGACCAACCGATTTATTTTATTTTATTTTGCTTGTTTGATTAATAGATGTTTAAGCAATGTATTAATTTCCCCCAGAACCGTATAAGATAGTGAATTATCTGCCGTCCACTGCAGGGCTTCACACTAGACTGGTTGTGCTGATCTATGAAGAGGAAGTGGATTGCGACCAATACACTTGGCCTCCAAAGTCCAATCTACCTAACACTATATTAGCAGTAGCAGATGCAAGAAAAACAAACCCAAGTAGTCGGATTTGATCCCCCGATTAGTTATTAGTAAACAATAATAAATTCTCCATAGTTGACAAAGAGCACTATTATGATTGTTGAAGAATACAAAATAACTCGAGTGGATCTCCACCCTCACTAGGCAAATTATGTATTTAAATACAATTTGTCTGGATCAGATACGTTTCTAAGTGAATCTCATGGGCGTAGCTTTACGTGTAAAGACATACAAAATGGGCAATCTATACCTTGGACAGATGGGAACTGAGATTACAGAGGAAGTTATTTGTCTATCCTATTCCTACAAGTAGGCCATGAGGGTTTCAATAACCAACTCGCAAAGTGAAGTTCAATTATAATGTATATTGAACAAATTTTACATATATTTGTACTCGTTCGTTATTTATTTAAATTCACGCGATAAAACAAATCACTAAACTACTAATTATATTCAATTTACACTCCATTTTCGGGCATTTCCAATTATTTAAGCCTCAACCGAGGCACCCATGTGGCCATGTCGGTTTGGACTCAGACGTCAGCCCATTGGTTGCTTTATTTGGGCTTGGGCCTTCACTATTCCATTGTTGTTGGGCCTTAGGCCTTTATTATATCTAACGTTACGATGGGCCATTGGCCTTCCTTGTCGTCGTCGTCTTCTTCGAAACTATCTTCTCCATTCGAACCAACCCGCGATTCTCAGCACCAATGATGGCAGACAAAACCCCAACAGATCACGCACGTCGCCAGATCGAGACCGTTCGTTGCGAATACGCCATTAGAACCCTAACCCTTCGTCCTCCGGAGAGAAGAGGTGCGTGCGGTAAGGTCCCTGGTCTCGCCTTCGACCTCGAGGCGGTCACCGGCAATCACATCTTGGCCTAAGTTACGCAGGACAGAACAGTGCCAACAAAAAAAATTATTATCCGTTTGGACTTTGGACCAGCCAGAACGGATTTGACGGGTTACTTTTTAATAAAAGGTAAATCAATTCATTTTTCTTAATATTTTTTATTTTGATAAAAATTAAATACAAAAAATAAAATAAAATATAAAAATATCAAACCTAAATACATGACAAATCTGTGTATAAATTATTAGGTTATACGCGACAGAGTTAGTAACAAGTCATCCTACTTATTACGTGGATTGTACGGAGTAATGGATTTACAGGTAGATTTTTAATTATCCACGATCCGCATTAAACGGATAAGAGGGGCGGCTTGTTCAAACCTGACACGTTTACGGGCCTATTTTTAACGGGCTTGAAAGGTGGATTCATTCGTATCGTTACGTAGTGAATGATCAAGGTTTAAGAAAAGACAAAATTACAACAACACTCCAGTAATAGTGCATGACACTGTTAACGTATTCCCCCACATGGACCTATAGTCCTTGCTCCATTGTTGTCTTATCATGGTTGGTTGCATGTTCTGGCCATTCCTTCCCTCTGCTGTCCCAACGGCTAGGAGACCAAGCCCAATTGATTCGGCCAATAATCTTTTCTAATTCTTAGTTAACTAAGCTAACCCTCATCGCTCCCCTCTTCAACCTTAGTTAGGTCACTAATACGGCGTTAGAGAGACCGTTTAGGACCGGATCGTAACAAGGTGATTCTCTCTCCGTGCTCTACTGAACTGTTGATGTCCTTTTTTCTTTCTGTGATCGTCGATTACTGGTCTTTCTTTCTTGATTGTCTGCTAGACTTTTAAAACCAACATGGATGAACATGAAGTAAGGGATCCTCTTGGAAACTTAAATTTGTGCTTTGCACTGATGCTTTGGTCTACATTGCATGATTATGGTTTTATTAACGTATATTTGGATAGAAATTAGGACCTCGGGCTCGGCTGGTTATGGTTGAAAAGCTTGAGGTCACTTGAGAAGGATATAAATTATATAATGCTATTTTGGAAGTAAATGATATATAGGCAATTACAAGTGAAAAGTAAGTGTTGATAGGGTCAATCAAATCATGTATGCAATAATGCACCTAGGCCACTGAAATAGTTGATATTTGTGAAGGACAGAGAAAAATATATGTTCTACCGTCGTTATGTTTGGAAATGAATTATAGGGTGGACTCAGCTTAAAGTTCACCAGGAATGTGTGATGATGCATTACTTGGACTGTTGCACACCTCTGTTTGCAGCATTGATTAACCAGCACTCGAGAACTCTGTTCTAGTAAAGAGCTCGTACAATCCTGTAAAAGTTTTAGAAATGTGAATTGATATTTTGTCATCGGTCTAAAAGGATTTCCTTTTATATAAAAAAGAGAGGAAGTTCATTAAAAATAGAAGAGAAGTTCTGGAAATGTGAATTGTTGGACATATAATGAACTCATTATGGTCAATGATGGTAAGAAGATGAGCCAAAAACAATGTCTTGCACTGTGCCAGTCCAAATACCCCCAACATCCAGCTTCTTCTTGTCATGTTCGTAGCCACCCAAATATTCCACCACAGGCAAGAGCTCCAGTTCTTCCAGCTATGATTCTGTAATATCTCGTATCGGTACGGTAAGTTTGGTTAATATTTTATCTTTTGCTAGATACACTTTGACCATCAAAGTTACAACTGACTTGACCAGGCTATTCAACCACAATACCTTCTCTACTTACCCTTCCTTCATATTGGATCGAAGCTCCACAACCCTATATGTTAGACCCATATGCCCAAGAAAACAGTGGACTTAGTTTAGTTTTGTGATTCAGAACTTTTACTGACAATTCATAATATATCCAAACAGCTCTTGTTTAGATCCTTAGCAAGTTTAGACTCTGTCTGATTCGACTCATTTATTTAATAGCTAAATTTCATGAGACTTTATTGAACCAACCCTGAACAACCCCAACTTTTGAGCTTATGTTGGTATAGTCATAAAGACCAACCAATATTAGTGAATATCTTACGTGTAACAAACTAGTATTGACTTTAGCTGTGACCAATGCTATGTTCAGACCGTTTCAATTCATGGTAACTTCAGTCAATGTCATAAATGCTAGTACATTTTAGTAATCCAGCAATCTCAATTAATTTTTCTAACCTTTGCGATCTAATAATCACTGCAAGTTGGAATTATCATTTCAAAATCAAATAGAATTCAGTGTAGACATGTCCTACCTTGTAAGTCGATAGAATTATTTGGTCCGAGCATCTCATCATGGTTTTGGTTACCTATTCATGCACTTATATTAGTTTAGAAGCAACAAAACAACCCCACATCCAATTGATCATCTGATAGTGAGCCTAGTAGAAGTTTTCTTCCTTGTAGGACCATATTGAAAGAAGAAGAAAAGTATTTCTGCCACCACACATCCCAGTGGTATCATTAATGGCAAAGGCAACAATCCTTTAATTGCTCCAATATGTCATAATGGTGCCCTTGTCAGCCATCACTTGGTCTCACCTAACTATCATCTACTCTTGGACATGGGACAAAGAGAAGGCCCAAGCAAGCTTTCATCACTCCTAACCTAGGATCAATGGACATTTCACTGTCAAAACATGACTTTTTTATTAGAACCAGGTTTCCACCTTAAAATCAATTGGTGAAGATGGGAGGGACCCAAAGACTTATAAGCTCAGGAGAAACCCACATTCTTCCGACGTGGGACTATCTCTCACACTCCCCCACACGCGTGTACCGGAATTTTTATCCGTGTACACGAGTGGAGAAAATGTCCCAACCAGGTAGAGTGCGCAGCGGAAACTCTGATACCATATTAGAACCAGGTTTCCACCTCAAAACCAATTGGTGAAGAGGGGAATGACCCAAGGACTTATAAGCTCAGGAGAAGCCCACATTCTTCCGACGTGGGACTATCTCTCACATTTTTAAGGTTCTTTTAGTTTATTGTTGTGATATACTGATATATGCGCTATCAAGCTCCACAACGTGAACAACGAAGGTCACGAAATTTTCCAACTATAAACATTTATTGTGACCACCTAACTTCATTGGTCCCATCCTACCTGTTGAAAACTAGACTTTACTACGATGAGCCATGTTACTTAATCCAAGACCAATATTCCAACAACAACAACAACAACAAAGTCTTTGATCCTAAATTAGTTGGGTAGTCTAGAAATAAAACTTTAAGGAATCACAGTTCAGACACGTGAACCGTCTTCTTCCACGTGTTTCTATCCAATACAGATATTCCAACAGAATGAAAAATATATGCATGTTAGATAATTGTAGGATCAAAGATCTTATACATTTGACTTGAAATCTAGTAAAGGCTGCAACTAATATTATCCAAGTTCTCCTTCGCAAAAAATAAAATGAAATGATCCGAGTTACGTAAAAGAAGATAGAATTCTAACAACAATGATATAAGCACATGTTTGTGGAGCTTGTTTTGAGCTGACGTTGTTACTCAAGTCATTTTCTGATTTAGCCTTTAATGTTTAAACTTGCCTTGAGTTAAGGGCTTATCGTTGCTTGTGTCAGCTAGCTTGCTTGACTCCTGCAAATTTCTTTAAACAAAAACCTGATTAGTGCACACTCTTCTATCTTTGGGGAAAGAAGAAAGAGTAATAGGAGTTAGATGTATCGCAAGTTCAGCTTAATATCTGGTAACGTTTTTAATGTAATTGTCATAAGTTCAGCTTAATATCTAGTAACGTTTTTAATGAATTGTCACAAGTTCGGCTTAATATCTCGTTATGTTTTTTATATGTAATTGTTACAAAAGGAACAACTTATAAATTACATAAACATCATGGACTATATACATTTCATCTTGATATTTTTTTTAACAACTAACAAGTCAGTATACCAAGCTCAGGCTTGTTTGGCTAGTCAAGCCTGGTTTCATGTTCAGATTGAACTTGGTAACATTTTAGTGAAAACGTTTCCAGACCAAATTTCGACCACCTGTGGACGTGCGTGAGTTAGAACTGACAATCCCAGCTGATGACTGAAAATAAATTGAGTAAAAATGAAGAAAAGTGGAGATATTTTTTTGCTTTTAATATTACAAGTGTCATTTTACCACCAAGATAAAGAGAATACTGGATGCTAGCTGTAACTGTACGTGCATGTCATTTATTTGGTTATTGGTTAGGGAAGCGATCCTTTTCGTAAATTCAGGATGAATCAGAAGAAAAGATGGACAAGAGAGGAGAGTCATTGGTGGCCAATGACTCGAGTCCTCTGTAATCTTAATTACTATGTAGGTGGAAGGGGACCTAATAAGTAAAAAACACAGCTAAGATGCAGTAGTTCACATGGAAGGTAGCCACCTAATTCAGCAATGATCCTTCAATAAAGTTCCATGTTAGGTTTTGTTTAACTATTGCTTTTCTACAATTAAAAAATTGAAACTAGAATGTACATCTTATGACATCATCTAGTCTTCTATAAAACTTGGGAGCTCCATCAAGCAATGAAAACGAAAACCACTTTATAAAATTAAGACATGAAAATAGACGTTTTGGTGGTTAAAAGGGCACATACCATTTTGGAGAAAAATCCAATGATCAGTTGATTTTATACTTTAAACTGTGCAAAAATTGATTGGGTTCTTATGTTCCTGATGTTGTTATCATACAATGGAATCCATACTTTTATATCATATGATTGTGATGTTATATAGATTATTAAAGTTCTTGATGGAGACTAAGAAATTAATACAATATGCACCATCTATATATGTTTAAAAAATGATGTAGATGTTGGTTCAACGATAAACAAATAAGAAACAGGAAAACAACCCATTGGAAACCCAAAAGGACTTTATTGCTTTAATCAAATTACAGACCAACCATTTGTTCTTATACAGTGCAAATTAACATTCCAAATACAGACACTTAACAAACTAGGAATAATTGATACATGAACACCACACCACAATGATATATACACAAACCAACCATCTATATGAGAAAACTATATATAGGTATTTGACGGTAATAAAACACATGTGCTATTTATTGACCCTATTGATTTAGATCTCTTGTTTATATTAATCTCTTACTGTGACAATAAACACAACGTGGAAGCTAGGGCTGTGAATTGATGGGAGACTGTTGCAGCTGGTGGAAGCAAAGGGAAAGAGGATACTTCAGATTTTTAATTTTAATTTTTTTTGGTTTACATGGGAAAGGTGTCTTCACCATCTATGGCCCCATGCAGCAGTGGAGCGGAGCAGTTCCTGTTGAGAAGTTCTTCTATCATTTGCAGTGCAATCTTGTCCTCTTCGTTCATCCCAACGTCGCTGTCCGGCGACGGTTCAGAGGTCTCTGGGTGGTCGGATGATGTTGCTGGTGACTCAATATGGTCTACAGAGATCATACTTGATTTGCCTAGCTCCACCTTCATGACCCAATTCGAGTCCGACCTGTTTAAACATTTTGTGCAACTTAATTTATACTTCAAATGTAGGCATTTTGACTAGAGTAAGGTGACAGACACCAATATTGTTGAAGCTAGACCAACAGCTCTATGTTCAAAACATTTAAAAATGAATTGAATAATTAGTTTTCTTTTTTGTAAGAAAAATACATAGCTTTGTAATTCTGTGTACTCTCATTGTTGATGAATACACAGATCTCATAAGTAGCTCCTGGAGCATAAAGCTATATTAACAACGCCAACTTGACAATATTATGGGTATATTGATTTATTATTCTACATTTTTTCATCCTTAATCTAATTAAACTACAGATTGTGCTGGCTCCAGGAACAATACTCTAGCAAACTGGTTTTAATTTACTTAGCACCACATAAATATTTTAGCTTCATAGAACTATTGTTATATTGTACTATTTATTATATTTTTTATATTATGGTTTAAGAATGCATGCTTAGTTATTTCTACCTTCTCTATCTATCAACAGTACCATATCATTTTATATACGATTTCAATTTGTCTTTTTTATTCTACACGTTATTAGTATTAAAATAGTATTCAAATATATTAAAATCTTAAACCATGATTGTTTGTAGATTCCAAGCGAATTACTATTATAATTTTCATTTGTTTTCTTTGTTCTACACATTATTTGTATTAAAATAGCATTCATAAGTATATTGCAATTTTAAACCATAGTAGCATAGAAGATAGATCCTAATTAATTAGTGAATTATATATGAATGGTGACAACGAATTACCTTGGGCCGGCGCGCTTCTGCCATACACCAATGTGTGACTTCTCGGTGTCTAGGCGGAGGCAAGTGAGCGAAGGCGAAGGCGTCTTACAGCATCGCCGGAGTTTGGCACTTAACACCTCCGACAAGCCCTTGGGTGGTGCCAATGGGTTACCACCAGGCTTAGCATCGCCTTCGGGCGCCGTAGTGACCGGGAAGTTTGTCTTAGCATTACGGCCGCTCATGAGCACGGCTGCCTCGTCATATGCCCTTGCTGCCTCCTCGGCAGTCTCGAAAGTACCAAGCCAGACTCTCCTCTTGCTGCAACAAAAAGAACAAACCTAGTTTTATTCTTTGGACATGATGAAATATAATGCTGGATTGGGAGTTCAAAACACATGTATTTATGAGGGCTTACAGGAGTGGGTGTCTAATCTCAGAAACCCACGAGCCCCAGTGGCGTTGCCTGACGCCTCTGTATTTCTTTGTTTGTGTCATGTTTCGGGAAAACAGCAGCAGTGAGGAGTGGTGGTCGGAGTAAAGATGTCTCAGAGATATTGCAGATAAAGTACGATCTTTGCAGAGGAGAGAGAGAGAGAGAGAGTTGGAGAGGAGAGAGATGGCTACATTGGTAGTAACTATAAAGAGGAAAGAATTTGCAAGTGATGTTGTCGGTGTAAGTGTGTAACTGTAGTCTGTAGGCTGTAGTCTTCACTCCACACTGTGGGTAATTGTAAAATGACATTGGCCTGCTTGCGTAGGAAAGATGAGGAATTTTTTTTTTACTTGTAAAAAATTTAAATGAATTCGTTTAAAATATAATAAAAAATTCACCTTGGCGTTTTCCTCGAGAATAGCAGTACCACCTCCAATTGGAAGCCCATCTGCTCTCTTATAAGGGCATCCTTAACGTGGATTTTTCTCGGTCGTGAATGACCGGTCACATGTGACCTGAGCATTTATGCTCTTAACGGTGGGTCATCCAAGGTCGTGGATGACCGACCTGGGCGTTGAAACGTCCGGATCGACGACCCAGTCGTCCATTAAAAAAATATTAAATTTTTTATTTTTTTGTTTTGATTTTTAAAATTTTTTGTTTTAGTTTTTTAACTTTTTTTTTTGAAAATACGTTTTACAATTGTTTAGAATTTTTAGAATTTGTTTTAAATTTTTTTAAAATTTTACCAAGATGGAACCCGAAATGATGTGGATGAGAGATGTAGGTTGTTGTGGGTTGTGTTGGGTCGTGAATAGTGTAGGAAAAAGTAGAAGGTGGGTTGAGGAAAGAGAAAGTTGACGTGGAAGAGAGAGAAAGTTGATTTTGAAGAGAGAGTTGATGAGGGTATTACCCATCCTTTTATTTTGTAACCTTACCTTCAGTACGTATGAGTTAATGGTGGTGACATCAACTGCAATCACCACCATCGTTGTTGATGACACCATCTCTTACATTGTAGTCTGAGGTATTTTGCTAATTACCTCGTTGAAGCTCCTGTATGCATAGGTAGAGACAGCGGTTTTTAAAAAAAAAATCAGGGTTTTTATATGGAATTGTATGATTATAAGAATGTTTAAGGATGAAGGAACTGTAGGAATGATCAAATAACTTTTAAAGTAACGAGAAAGTGATTTTTTTAATTTAACAAATTAGCCAAAAACAAAAGAAAGAATGAGATGATAATTGTAATTTCATTTTTTTGAAACATGACACTGCTACGAGTACATTAGGATTTGATTGCTCTCTCTTGGTATTGTTGCTTGGTATTTTCTTGAGAAGTATGGTTGCTGCTATGTTAGTTATTAACTCCTCTAGTCCTCTGATTCTTTTGCGTTAGAAAATTCTTATTGAAAGAAAAATATTATCTCCACCAATAGTTAAAACATTACTATTTATCGAAACTTATCTTGGCAGGGCAACTACATCAGTCTTGAGGAGGCGACCTAGAGTTCCAACTGTTTCACATATTAATTTTTTTAACTCTGCTGTCATGTGCTGAGAATATAAGAAAGAACAACACTCTTTTATTCTTCTTGTAATAAATTCGAGTTTACTACATCTTGCACGAGTAGCAGCTCAACTGTTCAAGTGAGGGGATAAGTTTGATCTAACCTATATTACTCTTCCAATACAGGTAACCTTAGGAGGAGCAGGGATGGTGCAGTAGCATGGCTGCTTGGGGCAAGTTGATTGAAACATTGAAAGTCTGCTAGAGATGTTGGTTGCATGCATGCAGAGCAAATATTAGTGATCGGAAGAGGTAGCAGATGGTGCATATGGTATACATGTAGACTCAAGTTTGTTGCTACCAAACATGGAAAGAACCACTCCCCATCAATGAAAGCTGCCAACCCCATGTACACCATTAATATATTGCACTTAGGTACTGTTTAGTGTGGAGACCCCCTATTCTGTGAACCTCTGGTGGTTCCTTTGGTTACTGATTACTGGGTACTGATCTTTATTAACCCAATCAGTGTAAAGGTTGTGCCACTTATCTTTGAAATGCTTAAATTTTTAATTTGTTATGACTTATGATGGAAGGTTTATGTCTCAATTTTGCTGTATACATGCAAGATGATGTGCTTTTGGAACCTTATTTTGTTATTTTGTGTTGTTGCATTCAGCTAGATTTCTTGTTGGAACTTATATATTTTTGCCGCACATGCAATTGTCACTCTTTAACTTGTGTCAGCCGTGATTTTCAGCTTATTTTCATCTCTTATCGAAATAAAATTAAAAACACACACAACACAAGAGTATGTGGACGAAATTAAGATAGACATAGATGGCAGGTGGTTGTGGACAGGTATATTGATTGTGGTTATGGTTGTGAGAATAAAATATCTGAGTATCTCATCGTTTTTACGATTTGTATCTTGCATTGTGTATTGAAGATTTGTATCATGCATGGTGTATTGAAGAAGTACTTCATGATAACTTGATAAAGAGATCTTTATAATACTGTGATGTTTGAAAAGTTAACTAATTAATTAAAACTGGTTATTCTACAGTGTTCTTCATCTTAATCTGGGATTATTTTCCCAAGGTCTTGGAAACATTTTTTTAATCAAAAATCATGGCGACAACATTTTAGTGAACGGAACGGTTGGCACGCAAGACGAAGTTGTGAAATAAATATATCACTAAGAAAAATTCTATAGATTGTATGAAATTAAGATACTATACTGTACTACAAAACGGTATGGGGCTACTGTGTGCATTTTGTATAAAATTAAGAATATAATTAAAGAAGTTTGACAATTAAATGGACCCAAACTCCAACACCTGATGAAAGCCACGTTGCCTGCTATAGTATCAAAAATCAAAATCACCACCATCCCTATCATACGTATTCCACCAACGGTCTTATTATCAAACAAGTACTTTAATATGTAATTAAGCTTAGAATAGTGTAGGAGTGGACTAGTCAAAGACTAAAGTAGATGAAAAGAAGCAAAAGAAGGCAAATGGCCGACATGATTTCGGTAATATAGATGAGCAGCTTGAAAGGATGGAAGAAAGAAGGCAGGATTGTTCGTTGCAGCATTAAATGATGCGTGGAGAATTTGTTGACCATAAACTACCCATTACTACTTACGTACATGATTTGACTATTCATGAATTAAGATTTTTTTCATTACTTATAGTAAGATTTGATTTGAGTTTTAACTACATCATTAGTTGTTAGTTAACTTGAAACTAATATCATAGAAAGACCTGTGAGTGTAATGGTAGGATAGAGCAGAAAATTCTTTCAAACAAAGTTAATTAGCCACTGGTTTTCTAGGTGGTCAAATTTATCCAGTATGAAGAACTCTAGCTGTTTGTAAGTAACAACGCATATCTGCAGTTATCAAGCTAATCTTCAGCACTAATTCATTGCCATAGTTCTCTTTTATATCTCTCAGTTCTTTAATTATAAATTGTTATATGTAGTAAGCAAAAATGGACTTAACTTGTGGGCTTATTAAAAGCTTAAAGTATGAATGGCTGGACTAAGTATATTGGGCTGGACTACTGGAGGATGTACATCTTCAGGCCGACAAGTTCAAGTTGCTCGTGTATTTAAGTTTGTGTCATTGTTTGTTGATCTTTCATCACCTGAACTAAAAAATACATGTCATCAACTTTTGGGTCGTTTTTTATATTCTGTTATTAACTTATTGTCTTAACCAGGAAGCAGGAGATGCAAGATCCAAAAAACAATACAAAATCTAAGTATGAAGAAATTAATGTGGATCTTTTGTTGCGATTCAGGCCCACGACCCACCTGAACGGCCCACGCTCATTAAGAAGCAGCCCACGCACATGAGGGATTTCATCACCAAGTAAGGAATAATGTCATTAGTGTTAGTCATACTTGCGTTATTCATTGGTTGGCATCACGCTTTACTTGGCCGGGGTCGCGCGGCATGGTTAAACACTCCCTGACCACTTGTGAGATATGCCAGAAGTCGAAACCAACGAATCATGCATCATACGACCTATTCCGATCCCAACCAAGATATGGAGTGAGATCTCCATGGACTTCAATCACTCACTTCCCCATCTCCTCCGGCTTCACCGCTATATTGGTTGTTGTCGACCGGCTTACCGTCAAGTTATGGGGCGCAACTAGTGGCTGAATGTTTTTAGGACTTCGTGGGCACATTACATGGTCTGCCGGATTCCATTGTCTGATGACTTTGATCACATCTTCGTGAGAAAGTTTTGGGAAGAGCTAGCTCTTCCACCTTAAGGCCACTCCCCTCAACAACACACGGACGGGCAAACGGAGCGAGTTAACCGCTGCCTCGAGCAATATCTACGCGCTTTTGTGCACGCTCGATCAACCAAAACGTTGGTCGAAGCTCCTCGGGTGGGCGGAGTATCATTAGGGCACCCTTAACGGGGGTGTCACGCCCGGGCGCCATGGTCGGGCGCCCGGGGCGCCCTCGGGTGGGGGGGCATGTGTCCCCCCCATTCGTCGATTTTTTTTTTAATTTTAATTATTTAGTGGATGTTTTGTTATTAATGGATTGGGTATTTGTTATTAATGTGGTGTAATAATTTTTTGCAAGTGATGAAAATTCAAAATTTTCCAGAACCAACAATTTCAAAATCTAAACGACCTGTCGAGGTGGTTTAATAGTATGGTCTACTATCATGCGTGCACTTTAATCACGTTTCCACCGAGCAAACACACGTGCACTGTTTAATCACGCTTCCACTGAGTAAATTGTGCAATCACACGTGAGCAGTGCAACGGATACATCCACACCCTCCCAACTATAAATACATCTATCTATCTCGTGACTCCTCACATTTCCTTAACTTCTTAACTTCTTCTCTCATCAATGTCAGATAATAGTTTAAACTTCGGTCAATCCGACGATGATAACTGGAAAGAGACATTAAATATAATGGACCGTGCTGTTGAATTTGCCGGTCGGGTTGTTCACGAAAGAACTACACGAACGCGACTGTTACGCTAATTTTGGAGATATTCGCGAATTTATGGAAGATCGTCCTGGAACTTCAGCTGAGGAAACACCGTATTCGACCGATTGTATAACGGATATTCACGAGTTTTTTGTCAATCAAGATCGAGTGTGTGACAGGAACCAACATTTGGATCTGAAATACAATTTAATCGAGCATATATGACAACGCTACGGACGAGAAGCGGTTTGAAAGCTAATGTATTATTTGAAAGTTTAGTTTATGTAATATGTATTGTTGTTTCTTAACTTTGAGTGTAATACTTCCTATTTCAGTTTATCTTAAATGTAATGTGGCTCCGTAATATTTAATAATAATTTCGTGATTTAGCAGTAATTATTAACAATATTTCGAGTTAAAATAGAATTGTAATGTTATTAGAATTAGAATTATATAAAATGTAATTTGTTGAATGTTGTGTGAAAATTAAAATTGTTTAATTAAGAAATGATGTGGAGGAAAGAGAGTGTAGGGTGGGTGGGGGTTGACCGGGCATGAGTAATGGTGTTTTTTTGGATGGGTTGGGTGAGCTGACGTGGCAGAGAGAGAGTGTAGGGCGCCCGGAAGTAGCCCGGGGCGTTGTTATTTCTGCTCTTATAATACTTCGTTCCACCGCTCCATTGGGATGTCACATTTTGAGGCAATTGTGGGGTGCAAACCACCCACCTTACTCGATTATTGTAGCTAGTCGGCACAAGTGCGGCGCAAACCACCCACCCAACAATCTTTACCTTTAATCTTCCCCAACAATCTTTTGTTGTTGTTGTGGTTCTTAGTTCTAACTTCAGCATGTAACATTAAATCACATCATTGTTTTTACTTGACTTGACTGTCCTACTTCATCCACAATTTGAATGCATAATTTGAAATCAATTCCACCCTAAACTTAACCTAAGCTAACATGTATAAACCACCACAAGCACAACTCATCAAGTACGAAAGTAAGCAAATCACAGGAAAAAACCCTCAAAGATACAAATATTACAATAATACAATTAACAATATCATTACCGATCATTATGATAACGTAATCGAACATTACTCCAATTATAATTATTATTAAAAAACATTATTCCAATTATCTAGCCAACTTGCAACACTGTATCATTAGAGCATACTCAACAACGCCCAGACTATCGCGGGTGTCTTGCTCCATTTCTCTACCACTCCAGCTTCTTTTTCTGCTACGTAATCTCACCCAACCCATCCAATTTTTTCCCTTAATCACGCCCAAAAAACACCCCAAATTCCATACATTCTCTTTCTTCCTTCGGGTCATTTGAAAATCAATTCAGGGTAAAATCACAAAAAAAAAATACAAAACAAAAACATATTTTCATAAAAAAATGTTAAAATTATTTAAAACGAATTTTATCAAATTTTTAACAAACAAAAAAAATGATTTAACGAAAGGGAGGAAAGTGACGTCCACCCCCTGATCATCCGCACGGATGGGTGGCGTGCAGGGGGAAGTGGCATGGAATTTTGGTAGGAAAGTGACGTGGCAGTGGGGGGGCGGGTTGACGCCCGAACATTAACTTTGCTCTCAAACCCATTCTAGAACCAAAAAACCCAAACCCAATTGGTCAGTTCAGTTCTGTCCCCACTTCTCACCGCCCGCCAATAAAAACCCCACACACTAACCAACCGACACCTTCCCGCGACATTTGCGTCCCAACCCCGCAACTTCTCCAAAACAACAAAACCAACCTAAACTCTCATCTCAACCAGCTTTCCCCTTTCCCTTCCACCCTCTCCTCCCAAAACCCTAATCTTGATCACGTCGTTTTGGCCTGATCCGCGCCCTCCTCGCCGGAATCCATCGCTTGGCGGCGGAAGGAGTCGGATCGCACCTACAAGGTGAATTTCCGTGGTTTTGGTGCTTTCTTGGGGGGGGGGGGGGGGGGGGGGGGGGGGGGGGGGGTCCGATTTCGGTGGTGCATTCCGGTGTTTTCTGTGGAGATTACGGTTTTTTTGGGGGGTCGTCAGAGGATTAGTTTAGTGGAGATTTACTATTTTTTGCGATTTTGTAGCTATTTGAGATCGTTTGTTGGTGGATCTGATGCGTGATGTTGGTGGCGAGACAGATATAGATGTTTCGAAGTAGATGTTATCGTCCAGATCCGTTTCTCTCTGGGTTGCTCGATTCGTCGCCTGTATGGGGTACGTATTTATCCTGTTTTCCCGAATTTGGAATCTATTTTTTGCTTGAATTGTAAGGAAAACTATCTGGCTTGTTTATCTGGTAGTTTGTTACGTTTCTTGTGACGTGAGATTATGGTTTTGGCTTGGCGTGAATGGATGATGTGTTTAAATGGACAAAGCTGTCTCTTTGCTGGAGACGAAGCTCTGGTTTGCTTTTTTTCAGCATTTTGGGCAATGGAAGGCGTTAGGATAAGTAGTTGCTTAGATGGTGTTGCATCATTTTGCATCGTTCTTTTGTTGTTGCTTCTTTATTTGGTTGGGTTTAAGTGTGTTTGCGTGAGGAGAATCTCAGGAAAGTTGAAGGTTGGTCTTCTAGTGTATAAAATGAGTACTGCAACTGTAACACACACAAAAAAACACATTTTGTTCAAGCTTTTTACAATCTATGACGAGTATGTTGCAGGAAATAGATAGTGACATTCTTATCGAGCTCCTTTTTTGTTTTGTTTTATTTAAGCTCCTATTGAATCATTTTACGTGTCTGTTACGTCTTCAACATCATTGATTTTCCACGATGTCAATGTGGCAAACCATGTTACAATTTATCGGATTTGAAATAATTACTAAATGTTAGCATTCCTAGATGTTGAAAAGAAATTCCGCCGCTAGGATCTTATGTTAGTTCAGCATATCCTTCAATCTTTGGCCGACATCTGTAAGTTATGATAGATTACATTTTTTTTGGAGATATATGACTTCGCGTCTGATTATTCTCTACTTTTTTTCATTTAAAAGTGAATTGAAAATGTAAACCTCCCTAAATATTACTTATCTTCAATGTATCAGCAAATTGAAGCATATGTTATCCCCTTCTTTTACTTTTGGGATGACAGGTCGCCTAATAATGCCTAGGGATTTATCTATTACTTTCTGTAGCTAATTCCCTACATTGTAAGAATGTTTCTTCAATTGTGGAAATACTGTATTTCAATAATAAAAAAACGACTGTTAATTTATGTGTCTCTCAAAGCAATTAACATTTATAGCTTTTCTAATCTGAGCCTCTAGTATAAATGAAAGGAAAGGTTATCTTGAAGCCATTAAATGACTAACAAGATGTCTTAGGTGTATGTTTTTCCTACTCCATGTAATAACCAGATGAAGGAGTGTACTAATCGTTTAACCTGATTTGCAACAGAGCAGTGGTTGTTTTGGATGCTGCACTAAGGCGACTCCGATTATTGCAGTGGATGAGCCCTCAAAAGGTTTAAGAATTCAAGGGCGTTCAGTAGAAAAGGCTGCTGTATCTGATGATTTTTGGAGTACCAGCACTTATGAGATGGATAATAATAGTGGGGTTCAATATCTGAGAAGCATCTCATCCATGAGTACATCAACACAAACACAGGACATTCATGGTGCAGCTAGTACCAGCAACTCACTTGAATTTGTGAACCATGGTAAGTGAACTCATGCAAATAGATCTTTGTTTTAGCACTATTGTAATAAGAAATAAGGCTCTATATCTAATAGATGAAAATGCAATTTGTAAAAAGGTCTTTGACTTTCTTCCTGGAATCTCAAACATCATTTCAATCTTGGATTTGCACGTACCAATTTCCATAAAATGACGAAGGAGCTAAGTGCAATTCTATAGAAGGGGGCTTAGACTGTTCAACAAAATGCTACTAATTTTGTAATGAAAATTAATACTGCTAAAGTGCTGACAAAGTTGAAAAATAGTGACTTAGAAACCATATATATTTAATTGGAAGTAGATGTTTATGATGATGGAATTTTGAATGAATAGCTTCTTTGCCCAAAGGCTTGAGACAGGATAAGGATGTGCCCTCCCTCTACCATTGCAATGGAGGGATCTGTATGCACTGAGGTTGACATTATATGTTTGCCCATCTGAAAAGACGTCCTCTCTGCTCTCATTGAGTTAGAGTTTTTATAACTGAACTGTAGCTATTGGGTTTGTTATGCTAGTCATTTTGCATAATACAGTAAAACTGTCAACTTCAAAGAAATCAGATGTCTCAGGATTGATGATTCGAGATTGTAATTGGGTTATGAATAATAAGATTAATGCTTCAAATAAATGACTTGTCAGGTCTCATTCTCTGGAACCAGGCCAGGCAGCAGTGGATTGGTCACAAAAAACAAGATAATAAGGATACAAAGCAAGCCCTAGAACCCAGATTAAGGTAGTTTGCAGTTCTCACTTTATTTTTTCAATTATGGGAATTACCATCTTATTTTAACCTATTATAAGTTTCTTTTTGTTATACTGACCATGTAAAAGTTATCTTAGCATGTGGGCCTTTTTTTGGAGAAAATTTCTTGGTTCCTATGTGTCATTGTAGAGGTTTACATTTGAAATGTTTCATTGTCATATTGCTTTTGTACAATTTTTAACTTTCAAACTCCTCTCACTTTGTCATACCATAGATTGAAATGGAATATCTATGTTGCATCCATCAGCTTCTGCTAGGTTACCGAGATGAGATGGCATCATTTGGATGTGGTAAACTGAATAAGATCAATAGTAGATCAACCTGCACTTGATCCACTAGATGGAAAATCAATTGTAGTACATGCTCTATTATGCTGGGATTGAGTTGTATGAGTGTATTCTTCAGATTCTGTTCTCACTTTCTACTAAAACTTTATACTGTTTTAGAATGATCTTGTTTATCAACATTGGCTGCTGCATGAAATTATGTCTATATCTGGAATTGGTATTCCCTACTGCACACATCAAGTCTCACCCATTGAAGAGAAATTGAATTTTCGTTGGAACTTGCCTAAACATTAAATTTTAATGTGAGATTAATATTGTACATGCTTCCTTTTGTTTGACATTTTCTGTATGGTTCAGCCTTTCTGCTCTATGCTTAGCCATCTGTTATCGTTGCAGTTGGAATGCAACTTACGATAGTTTGCTGGTGACCAACAAGCCTTTCAGACAGCCAATACCCCTCGCGGTAAGTCATCTTTTTTAATGAAAACGTTTTAGATGACTTGGAAAGATTCCTTTGCTGACAATTGGGTCATCTTCTGTAGGAAATGGTCGACTTCCTGGTTGATGTGTGGGAGCAGGAAGGTTTGTATGATTAGCAGCAGGAGCTTTATGTTGGCAAACATACGTTAATGCAGATCGTTAAGACCAAAGGTCTTTGTATTAATTATTAGATATGCTATGTCCTATAGAAAAATGCAGATCTCCTTTGTTTCTTGTGTTATTGCGAGCATACAAGAATGTTTGTGGTGTTTAAATTGAATGCCACATTGCTGTCTTCTCAAGTAATCTTGAAGTGTAACATTTTTGGCATACTTCTGGGTGACTGGGTCTGACTTAATTTTAATATCTTCTATATATCTTTAATTTGGAATTGCATTTGGGTCTTTGTAGATATCAATTTCTTTTGAGAAGCTTTTTCTTTCTTTCTAAATTCTAATTAAACTTCAAGACAGATGTGACCTGTTTTGCTGAGATTTAATCACAGGTTAGCATATCGTAAAATTAAGGATCTACCGTTTGGTCATTAGATACCCCCCATTTCAAGGTGTCCAACACTAACAGATTTCAAAAAAATCATGTTTTTACCTTACGATATGTAATCTGCTTTGCAAGGCAAATTTAGTACCGAGTGACTTCATCGCATTTCAGTTCTTAGGCTCTTGAATTGAAGTTTTGAGTCTCTGGAGTCAGCTTCGTGTTATTTTGGTTATATGATATATTATTTGTGTTTTGAAATAAATGATACATTATTTGTGGCTCGTTTCAAGTAACGAGTTACTGTTTTCTAGCATCAATGTATTTGCAATTTATCTATCTATTCTGCATACATGTTTATTCTATTTTAAAGACGCTCTCTTTAGGTAACATTTTAGTTAGATACTTACCTTCTAGAACGGTTGATGTCGCAGTTTTAGTTCACCCCCGCTTGGATATCGGAAGTAGATGTCCATTTGATTTGATGCCTGGACCAGTCTTATCAGTTATGAGTTATCATACAGATATCTCTAGGATCAAACCAACAGGTACGTTGAAACTAACAGATCCTGAAGGTTTTCTCGTACCACTGGAAATGCATCACGCACTCAAACCCAATTCACCTAAAAGAATGCAAGTTGGAAGTAAAGGTTTATCTGGTCAACCAACAAAATAATCAATCTCGGTGCTGGTATGGTAACTGTGTGCAACGCACTGTGTTTATATTACAGTACTTGAATGAAACCACAACACCAACACCTACCATGTGCAAGCAGCCATGCATTATGAGCTGGATGGATAAAGAACACCAACTTGATTCTTCATTAGTCTCATTTTCATTTAAGAAATCATGTCTCTCTTCAGCTTCCAGATTCCATCTCTGAGATCTACAACTTGTGTGTAGTTTGTATGCAATTGGAAACAATATAGATAGCAATTGTTTTTTTTGTTGTTGTTCACATCCTTGCTTCTGGGAACGTTTGGGCATGGTTTTAAATTCCAAGACAGGTTAACCCACGTGAATTGGCAAGCCTAACGATGTTTATTGGTTGTTGAGTCCTTGAGTTTTTTTGTTCGGTTGAGCACATTGAACTTCGGCCCGAGTTGCATGTTACATATGAACAAATGAACATGGTCATTAAAATAATGCTTGCTCGTGTCGTGTGTGAAGAAAAGAAGACTACTACTACTACCACCCATAATGAAGTGTTAACGGTAAAAAATACGAATATGTTTCATAATGCCATGATTTGAATTTACAAGTAGATGATGGAATGAATTTTCCTGCTTATTGGAAAACATATCGATGGTGTAACTACTTATTACTAACTAATATTTTGTGGAGAGACGCGTCCGCGTTGAATCCATCTCTGATGTGCCTTTTCATGTGTATGAATGGTTGTCATCTCCCAATGGCCAATAACCTAATCAAAAACAATAACATATCAAGTTTGCCGTGTTCACAAAATCTTCGGTCTGGATCTTCCTACACTGATTAGGGAATCTTGCTTTCTAGCGACATAATACATCATGCCAGCTGTGTATATTTATACCGGGGTTAAAATAAGAAGCTGACCCTCACTTATTAAGAATTTACTTTAAAAAACACTCATTAAGAATTCTAAAATGCAAAAATTTCTTGGAGTAGAATAATATGTTTTAATACACATGCACTTTCTTAGGAATGCGGTGGCGTCGTGTTCAAAGTATACGAATTTGCTGGTAGGCGTGTAACTAAGTAATAATTGAGAAAAATATGATCAATCCGATTTTATAGAGGAACGAAAAACCAGGTAATACTACCAACTCAACTTGTGCTTAGATTATTGGTCAAAAGAAATTTATATTGAGAATAGATTGCGTTAACTCAGTCGGTCACAAGTTTTAGTCCTTATAAGTTACAGGATCGAATTCATCGTCGAATTTTAACCCTCTATAATGTTCAACGACTAGGAATCTCCAGTCAAAACGCGAGAAACCGATCCAATTTTGTGGGCTGAATAGATTCAACAGCCACATGATAATGATCATATTCATACACCAAAGTCCACCCAATATTTGGTGCATTACCACGTATCAATGATTGGGCAACTAACACAAACTTACTTGAATACCCGTACGAACCATCTGGATTCGTAGCATGATATTCACGCAATTGCGTCCCTGGGACGCAGCCGAGTTGGTTAGGTACGTGGGTTCACGAACCTTAGGTCACAAGATCAAATCACAGCAATGCACTTTATTTAATGCTAATGCATTTCGGTGAAAATGGTGTTGGATCACCCCCAGTTTGGAGCCGCAACCCGCCTGTCCCAAGTGGGGGCGGGTGCCACGGAATTCTGGGTCATCAAAAAAAAAGACCATGTTTATAGGGTCGGGCGCCCATCTGGTGGGGGGCAAGTGTTGCCCTTGGTTCATTTTTTTGTTTTATTTTAGTGGAGGTTTTGTTATTAGAGTTAAATGATAATGTATTGAATGATTTTTAGTAACGTGGGTGATAATTTTTAATTATTGTGGGATCACTGTTTAATCACACGTGCACTGTATCATCACGCTTCAATTATTCAATCACGCGTGTACTATGCATTCACGCGTATACAGTGCAACGAATACCTCTATTTACTCCCAACTATAAATACATTTATCTATCTCATTAAACTTCTCACATCTTCTTAAATTCTTCACTCATATTAGCTTCTCATCTCAATGTCGAATAGTAGTTCAAACTTCACTCAATCCGACGATGACAACTGCAGTGAGACATTCGATATGATGGACCGTGCTATTGATTTGGCCGCCCAGGCTGTGTATGAACGGAGTACACGTCCTAGGTTTCGTCGAAGGAGAACGACAAACCCAGATAGAGATCGTGAACTAGGTTACAGACGCCTTTAGAGAGAATTATTTTTCTGACAACCCTGTCTATTCTGATTCTCTTTTCAGGAGAAGATTTCAAATGCGAAAGAATGTCTTTCTGCGCATTCATAATGCCGTTGAAGCATCTGATGTCTTCTTCCAACGAACCCTGGATGCAACTGGTAGAATGAGTTTTTCCGGATTACAAAAAACAACGACAGCTGATGAGATCGATGATTACTTACGACTAAGTGCAGCTACATCTAAAAATGCTCTCCTCAAATTCTGCAAAGATGTTATTAACATCTTCGGCCCTGAGTATTTACGCCGACCAACTGCAAATGACTTGGCACGAGTACTCCACGTTGGTGAGCAACGTGGGTTCCCAGGTATGATGGGGAGCATCGATTGTATGCACTAGGTTTGGAAAAACTGTCTGGCTGTTTGGAATGAACATCAAGGGAATTCTGGGAGAGCAACCCTGATCCTTGAAGCCGTGACATCGTACGACTTATGGATCTCAAATTCCTTCTTCCGAATTCCTGGTTCGGCCAACGACTTGAACGTCCAGCAACAATCTCCGGTTTTCGACGACATACTGGAAGGTTGAACTCTCTCTCTAAATTATGAGGTAAATGATGTTCAATATGATATGAGATACTATCTTACTGACAGTATTTATCAACAGTGAGCCGCCTTCATTCAATCTATCATTCACCCTCAAACCCCGAAGCACAGGTTGTTTGCTGAAGTGCAGGAGGCGCCACGTAAAGATGTAGAACGCGTTTTTGGAGTGTTGCAAGCGAGGTGAGCAATCATCAAAAATCCCTCTCTCGCCTGGAGTAAGGATGTACTATCCAAAATAATGTCAGCTTGCATCATCATGCATAACATGATTGTGGAGGGCGAACACGACTCTTACGACAATTTTGGAGATGTTCGTGAATTGATGGAAGATCGAGCTAGAACTTTCTGCTGAGGAAATACCATATTCGACAGATCGTATAACGGATATTCACGAGTTTTTTGCCAATCAAGATCGGGTGCGTGACAGGAATCAACATTTGGATCTGAAATGCGATTTAATCGAGCATATATAGCAACGCTACGGACCGATGAGCGGTTTGAACATGAGTTTAACACAATTTGTGATGTTCTATTTCGAAGTCCAGTTTATGTAATATGTACTGTTGTGTTCTTAACGTTTGATGTAATATTTCCGATTTCAGTTTACGTAATGTCACGTGGTTTCCTAAAATTTAATAATAATTCCGTGATTTAATAATAACAATTAAATATTTTCATGTTAATGTAATTAGAAGTAGTAATTAGAATTAGAATTATGTAAAATGTAATTTGTTAAATGTGGTATAAGAATTAAAATTGTTTAATTAATAAATGACGTGGATGAAAGATAGTGTAGGGTGGGTTGGTTCCGGTATGGTTAAAGTTTTTTTTGGTACGTGAGATGAGCTGACGTGGCGGAGAGAGCAGATGTCCGTGTTGAAGGGAATGTGTTCTAAAAGTTTTACTTTTAAATGTCAATTATTATGAATTGAATGAGAAATCATTTTGTTCATTGTTTATGTTATTCGTCTTTTAGAAGTGTTAAGGAAGAGACTCTTGGTCATTAACCGTAGAGCTCTAAAAGATATTGGTTTACATAAAACAAAAGATATTTGCAATCATGGTAATTAACATGGGACATTGATTACCGAGTTAAGAATTGTCGTGTTGGTCATAGATCATTGTAGCTCTACAAGTGAGTGACAACACGGGTACGCAAAAGAGGAAAATATTACTTTTGTATACTGAATAGACCTAATAAGTAAAATATTATAGAAATGTGTTTCTGTGTCATTAATATTTTACTGTGTCCTCAGTCCTTTGATATGAGACTTATATCCGATCACTTAAGAAGTGCTTAATTAGACTAGTGTGTTAAGCTATCAATGAGTGTAGTCCAAAGGCATTAGTTGGTTAAGTATGACTTTTGTTGGAGAAGATAGTTAGTCAAAAGATTATCATTGTCCCTCTTAATTGAGTGATGATATTAGTGAGCCTCTTGATAAAGCCAAGTTATAATGTGCACAATGTGATCTGAGTTAAGTCACATATTTATAACTAGCTTAAAAAGATGAAGAAATGAATACTAATACAAAGATGACACAATACTACTTTGTGTGTATTTTTAATATCATGAGGCAAGGGACGGACACAAGTGGTGCACTCTATCACTAAATGGATCGAGTTTTGATTCGAGTGGAATTAAGACATCTAACTAATTGGGAGCTGTAATGTGTAGCTAGATACCGCTTATAGCTTGTGATATTAAGCTCTTAATATCACTGTCAACTTAGTCTAGATCCTCATATAGGTCACACCGCAAAAACCAGGAAACAAGAAGCTTGATTTTGGTTCATATGATGTGTCGGGTTTTCTTATAGAAAATATGACACATGTGGTGAACAAGTAAAATCAATCATGTTGTGATATATAATATAATTAGAATCATGATAAATTCATATGAGATGCATATATTATGGGGTGCAATAATTTATTATTGCATAGGATAATATATTGCATAAGTTGTGAATTTGCTAAAACCCCCAAAATTTCAAATTTTGTTGGAAATAAATCCAAAATTTGAAAATGCAAAATCGGGTAAACGTTCGGTAATCCGTTTATGGTTCGGTCGATCGAAGGTTCTGTGGATCGGTCAACCGAACGTGGAACGGAATGTCAGAGTTGATTGACCAAGCTTGACCAAAGTGCCTGGAACTCTGGTACGATGTACCGAACCAGGAACGGTCGACCGAACAATGTCCACTTCCGATATTTTAGGTTAACCGAATGACATTTGGTTTTAGACGTGAATTCGTCCGATCGGTTAAGAAGAATTTTTCTCCTTAAGAATCGGTCGTCCGTCTAATGCACGGTAAACCAAACGTGACATATTCGGTTAACCGAGTGTGACTCGGTAAACCGAACCCCGATCGATTTTCTGCCTTTGATAATTAAGAGATTAATTTGATCGATGGTTGGATTAGCTCCAAACTTGGTCAAACGTTTTGTGGATGCATGTAATGCATTATGGAATTAGTTTGTGAGAGAAAATGTTAAGAGAACATGACTTAAGAATAGTCATGATTGAGAGTAAGATTGGAGCCTATAAATTTGTCATTATTCTCCTTAATTATGTTAGATGTTTTTGCTAATTCTTTTCTCTCCTAATTCACCACAAAAGCCACGAAAATTCTCTTAAGTTTCTAAGTCTTTGGATGGAGAAATCTCAGAGACTAAGGAAGGAGTTTGTAGCTAGATTCTAAGCTAATTTGGAGATTGGTTGGCTAGCTCATTTCTCTTCAAACTTGTTTAGGATTTCGGTGAACACTCGGAGGCATCCGGCGCAACGAGAAGCGACGATCGTTTTCCTCAACGTCTCTGGAACATCAAGAAGTTTTAGAGAATTTCTAAGTATGAATTTCGGAGTCCCTTGTCTTTGTTTTAATAAGTTTTTGAAATTAGTTATTAAAATAAACTGATGCATGCATGAAATAAATCGTAAAAAATTGTAATTGATTCTTATTATATATAATATTTCAAAAAATATATACGAATAATTAAACTAGAAAACTTTGGACCATCATTTACACCAGTAAATCCTTCCCAGATCTACGTGATGTCACATCATTTACACCAGTAAACCTGTCAACTTGGACCATCTGACTTGATTATCAAAAAACTTTGGACCATCTGACTGTCGAAATCACATCCCGGACCCAGACACGTCATGTCCAGTCCCACCATGTCTTTAGTTTTTAGCGGTAAGATTAATTTTACTATCAAGAATATCAATCACAGATTGTTACGTAGGTGGGATGGGTCATGGATGGTGGAACCCACAAATGGGAAAAAGACACCATGATAATTTGTATGATTTTTTCAAGTAAGATGATAAGGGTTTCAAAAATTCGAGGAACAAATTTCTAATTGATATGTAGTAAAATTCAAATTTCGAGGGGACAAAAGCCAACTTAATATGTACCGAGCTAGGTAAAATTCTAAATCTTTAAAGGACATATCCGAATTGGTATATAAGTACATTGATAAAATTAAAAAAAAAAATCCATAGGAAAAAAGTGTCTACAACTCTACATTAGTGATTAGTCCCTTGGAAAAACGATTCTTGTCAAAATCTGAGTCTCATCCAACTAGCTCTTAGATCAACTTGGATATATAAATGTTAATTTTCAACAAACAAAAAACTTGGATATAGATGTTCTGTTCAAGGCCCACCCTGTGTCATACCGTGTGGTCGTGGATCCAACGTTTGTAATCACTGATCACCCATCTAGACGTGCCTATCAACTCTTCTTCACGTGCCATTTCTTTCAAAACAATTTTTTTATTTGTATGCACCAATTACTTCAAAAAAAAATCTTTCTATATATTCACCAATTATTCTTTCTTGACCGAAACTTCCGACCAAACTATTACACATCTTGGTTCATTTTGATTTTTCTCATTTTCACTTTACATACTAATTATCATTTTCCCGTACAAAGTCTTTACCTCAACATCTTAGAACCAAGACACACCCATCTGTGTATTCCAAGTGTTTCAAGTGTCATTTGAGTGGAGAGGGAGATCTCAATTTCGATATTGACACATAACCCGTAGTAGGTGGGATACAGATTCACGATTCACCTAATAATTAAAATCAACTTACAAATTATCAAAGAAAAAGAAAAAAATAACACAAACATAGACCGCAATAAAAATAGCTCCAATTTTAGTATCTAGATTTTAGACTAAATATTCAAGTCGGTCTATTGATTTACTATATGTCGAGGTATTACTATTTTTTATAATAATTTTGAGGCATTGCATGTTAAAATGGAAAGAATTAGAACTCTACGTCCTTATCATGCAAACATTTTGCAAGTTGAAGAATGCTAAGATTCAAGATTTATAAAACCTATAGTATTATCCAGACGTTCAATTCGGTCTGGCTCTCACTTAATTTTATTCTTATTATTCCTCTCCACATGATTCAGCCTTTTCAAATGTCATCATCTTTGAGGTATGATGCTGAAATTAGTGTTTGTGCACACAACCAACTTCTAGGGTGGGAAGATGACTCAATAGATTATACCGAACTTTACCATGAGCAACAAACACAATCTTTGAAAAAAACATTCTTTTTTTTATAACCGAGAAACTTACCGTCCTTCGAACGTTGATCAAGCCACGAATCCTGAGGTTTATGGGATCAGTCCTTTTTGTTACCCTCGATCCAAATTAAGTATTAAAAAAAACTGCATTCACTTTCTTTTAGAATTTTACTTTATTTTACTTTACTTTGATTTGATATATTTGTAAAACACTTATTACACTCAAGAAACCAGAAAAATATCTTCAAAAAAAGAGTTGAAAATGGTAGCATAAAGCACACGTGGTACACTCGGAGGGCAGGTGGTTCCTGTTGGGTTCAACTCCCCTGGTCCGAAACACCCTATGGTAATGGTCCGTCTCAAGTCTCAACCACATCCACCCGACACGTATGAGCAACAAATCTGGACTCTTATTCGGTGCGGGCCCCACGACCCGATTCACCACACGTTTCCCCAAACCTTCACTCATTATTATTATTATTATTATTATTATAAGTTTATATCGATTCCCAGCCCCGATTACTCACCTTCCCCTCCCCTCCCTCTTTCTTCTCTCTCCAGGGGGTCTCTGCTGCCTCCGCCATGTCCACTCTCGTCAATCGCTTCTCCTCCGGTAAGATTTATTCCACTATTTTTGGTTTTTGTTAATTATGATTTGACTTATTTATGTGTTATTCTTTTTAGGTAAAGATGGGCTTGGATTGGGAGGAGGCCCACTATGCTCCGGTCCGGTCGACGCCGGAGTGTTCCTTTCCCTCGCGCCGTGCGGCGTCGACGTCTACTGCCCCCCAGTCAAGCGGACCCGGATCAGCGCGCCGTTGGTGATCCGCCGACCCGACTCCGACCCGGAACTCCCCGCGTCTCTCGACTCCCTCCCTGACGAGTGCCTCTTCGAGATCCTCCGCCGCATCCCTTCCGACCGTGACCGTGGCCTCACCTCCTGCGTCTCCAAAAGATGGCTCTTTCTTCTTTCCTCCATCAGCACGTGCGAGTCCGACCCTCGCCCTCCCCTCCCTGACCTCAACGAGGACCCCGCCCGCTCCGATCCGATCAAGGAGGTTTCTCGTTGCTTCGAGGGGAAGGACGCCTCCGACGTTCGCCTCGCCTCCGTCGCCGTCTCCACCGGAACTGGTCTCACCAAGCTGGCGCTTCGCAGCGCCGCTGACGCCGCCTGTGGCGTCACCAGCCTCGGGTTGCGGGCGGTTGCCCGTTGCTGCCCCGGGTTGAAGGCGCTGTTGGTCTGGAACGCGCCGTTCGTAACCGACGCCGGACTTGTCGAGATCGCCGACGGCTGCCCGTCGCTCGAGAAGCTCGATCTTTCGTGCTGCCCGTTGGTGTCCGATAAGGGTATTTCCGCTATCGCTGAGAGGTGCCCTAACTTGGTGTCGGTGAACGTCGAGTTCTGTAACAAGATTGGGGATTCCGGGCTGGGAGCCGTTGGGAAAGGCTGCCCGAAGCTCCAGTCTTTGACGATCACCGGCTGCCCGGCGGTAACCGATCAGGGAATTGCGGGTGTAATGTCAGGTTCGGCTGCGGGGTGTTTGAGGAGAATTAAGCTTCAGAATCTTAACATAAGCGATGCTTCGGTTGCTTGTGTGGGTTATTATGGACGTGAGGTCACTGATCTTGTGTTTTCCGGTCTTTCGAAGGTCGGCGAGAGAGGGTTCTGGGTGATGGCGAATACTAGCGGGTTGCGAAAGTTATCCGCTTTCTCGATTACTGCTTGCGACGGGTTAACCGATTTGGGGCTTAGGGCTGTTGCGAAGGGTTGCCCTGCTTTGAAGCAGCTTTCCCTCAGGAAGTGCGCGAATCTGTCTGATATTGGGCTTAATTCTTTCGCTGGTGCTGCGAATTCTCTTGAAGGACTCCGGCTCGAGGAGTGCGATGGGATCACCTTCTCTGGTCTTCTTGCGGCTCTGACGAACTGTGGTTCTAAGTTGTCCTCACTGGCTCTTTCCAAGTGCAAGGGCATTAAGGATTTTAGTAAATTCCCTGCGGTTGTACCGTCTTGCACTGCCATCCGGTCGATCAGCGTTCACAATTGCCCTGGATTCGGGAGTTCTAGCATTGCCTCGGTTGCGAAGCTGTGCCCTCGGCTGCAGCACGTGGACCTCAGGGGACTTCCTGCTTTGACTGACGATGGGCTTCTGCCGCTCGTCAAGAGTGGAAAGGCTGGACTTGTTAAAGTCAATCTCAGCGGTTGCTCCAATCTGACCGATACGATCGCTTCTGCAATTGCAAGCATCCATGGGAGCACTCTCGAGACCCTCAGTCTTGAGGGCTGCAAGAAGATCACTGACGCTAGCCTCATCACTATCTCGGAGAATTGCAGTGCACTTGGCGATCTATACATATCAGAAAGTTCAGTTACCGATCGCGGAATCGTGGCTCTTTCATCGTCAAGACAACTAAAACTACGTATCCTATCACTTTCTCGATGCACAAAGGTGACGAATCGGTGCCTCCCCGCTTTGGGCAACCTGGGGAAGTCCCTGGTTGGTCTCAACCTGCAGCGCTGCGGCGCTATAAGCTCCTTTGGCATTGGAGATCTGGAGGATAAGATGTGGTGGTGTGACATCCTTTCCTGATCACCAGGGAAGGAACCTTGTGGATGCTGTTGCCAAATTGGAATGGACACACGGACTAACAGATTGAAGAAAACTCAGCACCACAACCAGTAAAACAACAGTAGCAGTTTAGTTTTTGTGACTGTCATGGTCGTTGCAGATTATCTTGTTTTTTCCTCATCCTTCTACTGGGCCAGATTTTTTCCATGCTCATTGGATCAAGCCATCCTCAGGGTCTTTTTTTGGCAGGTGATAAAATCATCTGTTTGAAGTTTTTGGTTCCCATCTTATTTTGGGAGCTTCCTGATGGTGAGCTTTGGTTCATGGGATGGTGGTAGCAAACTGGTCTAGTTGGATTAGTTCTTTTCCTTCTCATGATTTGGAAGTTGTTAGTTTCTGTTATGGTCTTTTCTTCACAGGGTTGTGGTTCAAGCCTGGTGTAGTGTCAATCTCTGTTTGCTTTTGTTTCAGTGTCTGGTGATGTTTGTACTCTTACGTAGTTATGTTTGGTCTGTGTTTGTTCATGTTAGGAATTGCTCTAGCTCAGTTCCAATGGAGCCTGTTTTTGCTGGTGCTTAGGCGATGACAGCAGCTTAATTGTGCCTGTCATGACAAACCTTTTGGTTTGTTTTTTTTGGCCAGGTCCTGGTTTTGCTTAGGCTGATATTGTGAACTGTACTTTTATGCTATTCCGTCTATTTTATTTCAATAAAAATCATATTCTGTAGTTCTATGTATCCATCTGTTATTTGTTCTCGTGTGAATGCTTCTTGAACACAAAATGGTTGACATTTGTCTGGTCGTTTCCGTGTTTTGGTTTGTAATAAAAGGTCGGTTGGTATTCTAAGTTGGATTGCAAGTTATAGTGTCGACAACAACAAACACCATCATGTGAAACATACGATTGGTAGTATGTTAGAACGAGTTGCGTCTGGATGCTGAGCTGAGATTGTTGGAACGTTGCTTTCAAAATCTTATCAAATCTTATATTACAAAAAAAGAAGCTATATCATCCCAATTCCCAACCAACCTTGCCACCACCGCAAAGGAAGGAAGGCAGGCTTATCTCCATCCGAAATCGTTCTTATCTCTTTTGTCCTGTGAAACATGTGGAGTAGGGGCACAGAAATGCAACAAGGAAATGCCCGAACATTGAACCAGACCGATACATGCCCGTCCCGCGATGAGTAAGTGGAGTGGAGCATCTGTATCTTCTGCTTTGGGACAAGGAACTTTGGCCTGCAAACCAGGACGTGTTGTTCATCACCCCATGACTTTGTCCCAATCTAACCTCCTGTCCTTATCCTAGTGGTCCCCTCACAAGAAGAGGCAATCCTTTGCCCACCCCTTTGCCTTCCCCAAAGGGCACTTCTCTCTCGTTAAAGATGGGGTTTGATTGACAGATTCTTCTACATTTTGCTATTATTATTAAAAGGCTGGTTGATTCACACAGCATAGCAGGTGGACACCTGGTAATGCTTTTGGATTTGTGATGATGACAATTTGGTGTCCACATTTGGCTTGCTTACTTTTGTACCTTGGTGGGGGGGGGGGCCTGTGGATCTATGGTCACTTAAAAAAAAAAATATTATTTATCGAATTACTTGCTTTAAAAAAAAAGACAATTGGGTGTCCACATTAGTAATACTAACGTGCTAAGGCTGTCAAGTTCTGCTCGGGATCGATAGATCGCTCGATGTTCGCTCGATTTTGCTCCGATTTTGCTCGAAGTTGCTCGGATCGATAAGTAACGAGCCGAGCACGAGCATACCCCGCTCGCTCGATGCTCGCTCGGTGCTCGCTCATTTATCGCTCGAAACCTGATTACTATATCTAATTATTTGATTAACATGAATATTCTATCCAATTACCCAATCGGTTAAGTATTAAACTCATTTAATAAACTAATTTACCAAACACAACACTCCATTTAACAAACCAAACCAAAATACTCATAAGAATCAAAACCTTATTAGTCTTAAATTTTTCGTTTTCCATTATTATTATTATTTCTTTTCTTTTTCTCATTCTTTTCTACATCAAAAGTTCAAATAAATTAAGGTTTGAGTCAGGTGGATGATCTTATTTATAAGATGTTGATGTTGTGAGTTGTCCTATAATTGAAGAGATTGTGTTTGATTTTAAGATTTTGTTGATTTTGTATGATCTAAGTGTATAATCTTATTTATAAGATGTTGATGTTGTCGTATAATTTATATGATTGTATTTATTTTAGGTGTTAATTTTAAAATTATGTTAGTAACTATTATTATATTTGTCTTAATTAATCTTATAATTTAATTGTTAGGACAACATTATTAACAATTCAATACAACAAAAAAGATTCAGGTTAACAAGCCGCTCGTGAGCCGCTCGCGAGCAGGTCGAACCGAGCACGAGCAGAATTTTCCGCTCGAAGCCCTTAACGAGTCAATCTTAAGCAGGCTCGGATCGCTCGTTTAGAGATCGATTACACCCCTTACTATGTGCTGTGGAAAAATCTTGTTTAGATTGTTGGTTGGAAGCTAAATGATGCCTTCCCGTGTGCGTATGGTGGTGGAAAGTTGTGGAACATGTTCTCTTGTTTTCCCCATGATTTTTTCCCCAGATTTCTGAAAAAATCGTACTTAATTATTTTCTCGAAGACATAAAATAATGTAATATCATTTGCACTTAATCGTAATTAAACATTACGAGAGAAATGTTCCACTACACTCCAAGTGACTATTCCCACCTGAATGGTTAAGTTCGGAACTACATCCCTCGTCGGTTGAACTCATGAGCCTTTTGTTACGATTAACGTGAAGTTTCACGTATTATTTTATGGATTATGACTTCTTCTATCAGGAGTTTGGTGATTTATATGATATTTTTTTGTGAAATATAAGTACAACGTTGGAGTCGATTTCAAACCATGTCAGCTGAATAGCTGTAATCTATTGATTATTGTTGTCATAACAATCCGACGTGTTAGCACAATATTCTTTAGTGTGAAACCAAAGATTTGCCATGAAAATGTTCGATATGGAGAAGTTCTTTCCACATCGAAAGAGGTCTTCCCGGTTTCAATGATTGCTAGTTGATTTAATCCTTTCTAGTTTTATTTTTTTAACAAAATATACATTATTGTTCACATATTCATCATTTTTTGATAAAATAATTGGTTAATTATTGTTTAAATCAGAGAAGTAGTCGAATAGCAGGATTCATTGGATTGGTACCTTATACAGTTATACGTATTCTGGAAAGTGGAACATACAAAATACACTACCCCTCAACAACGTAGTTAATAATCAACTGCCAATCGTGTCCTCAACTTTTTCTGATTTGACATGGAACAAAAATACCTTTTCTATTCCTTACAGAAATCATTAAAGAAAAATTATGTGGTTTGTCATCGAGAATAACGATAAAAAAGTAAAAAACTGATAATGGCTGAAAATTCTTTTTTCTTCCTGTTTTCAATTTTTGTTCTTTATTATAAGTTGATTTCAACATTTCCATACTCATATGTATAGGATGTTGAAACTGACATAAGAATAATAATGGAATTTATTATTATCCTAAAAAATAATGAAACAATTTTCTACTAAATAGCTTCTCATGTGCCAACATAAGAGCACGCTTAACGGGTCGTTCGGGCGGAACGACCCCTTGACGACCTAGTTGTCGCCTCCTCACCGAGGTCGGGAACCCCGGTCGTCCCCGATCTGGTCGACGACTGGGTCGTCGCCCCCCTCACCGGGGTCGGGACAACCCAGTCGTCCCCGACCTAGTCGATGACTGGGTCGTGGTAGGGATGCGTCACGAGGCGCGTCCCTGTTAGTTTAAAAAAAAAAAATTGTAGTGTATATAATTAAGTTTAAATGAGTTAGGTTAAAAGGTGAATAATGTTGAAAGAGAAGAAAGTGAGTTAGGGAAAAAGAAAGTTCTTGTGAAAGAATGAAAGGAAAGAGAAAACTCATGACCGGTTTGACCCTGATCATGATTATGGATGATCTAAGATAACCTAGAAATACTATTCCGATGTTTAAATTCGAGAGGTCTTGTTATTGTTAATTTGGAGAAGTCTTGCTACTGATATTGCTGCCATCAAACTAAAAGTTCTAAAATCATCTAAAATTTTCACCAATCCAAACCCGACCCCAACCCCCCAAAAAAGTTCTTATTCTTCTTTTTCACAATTGATGGATGGATGCTCCACGTGCCAATGGAAGTGGAAGCATGGAATCGTTTAATTTTCCACTCAATTAGATAGAATAGAAGCCAACAAGGAATCAAACAATAGAGTTTTGGTAATTGATCACCAAGTACAATTACACTAGTTTAATCAACGTACCATAATGATTTGGTTATACTAAGTTTACTACCACTTAGATTCTGTTCAACGTAATCTATTAAAATAGGCTTTATACAACTTAATGCACTATGGTCTAAATTTCCTTGCTGCTTAAGCAAATTCCAAATTGAATAAATTCAAGACTAAGTAAAAATGTTGGAAGGGGATACAACGATGCGCTACACGAAGACGGATCAAAGATACACAACGAAAACACAAAATAAATATTGCATGCGGAAAAACTAACGTTTGTCCCTCTCCCAAACTTAATGCAACAAGAAACACACATAAGATGAAAGAAACATGCAATAATGAACGCACAACATAAACAACCACGACACACGTGATTTACAAGGTTCAGCAACATGCTTACATCGTTGGGGGTCTTTTGCGGGTTTCTTTTCATTCTTCCGCTTCTCCAACAAAAGAAGCAACCGAGATTACAAGTATATGAAGGCAATATGTTCTCCAAAACACTCTAGATTCTCTTTAACCCTAATCTCTCAATACTCAACGAAGGAAATAAGAATATTACATTTTATACAAATTAGTGCTAAGGAATCCCTTTAATAGACAACTTAAAAACATGCAAAACCACACAAAAAACGTGCTCAACGGTCGACCGAAATCCTCAAATGGTCGACCGTCCCGTTAACAAGAATAGTTCATGTTAGTTTTCGATCGATCGACTCCCTCGCCCTGTTGATCGCTCCACGATATTTTTCAGCTTCATAACTGCTTTTCGGTTGACCAGAATCACCATCGGTCGACCGTTCTTGACTCCAAGAAAGTTCATGTTAGTTTTCGGTTGAAACGTGTCCAACACCGGTCGACCGACCCAACATCCGAAAAGTGCCTGAGATTTTTCGGTCAACCGATGTCTAACATTGGTCCACCGAACCTTTAGGTCCGAGAGCTCCTGTTAAAATTCGGTCAACCAAACTCAACCGGTCGACCGTTTTAACCTTATTATGCTTACTTAACGAATATAAACAAATTTTCAACAAAAAAAACCCTACCAGATACGAGATAACAAGAGGTTGGGAAGTTTTAATGCCTAACATCCATTATGAATTAAGAACCAGTACTGCCTAGGTATGTCATTTGTGACACGATAATATCACACGACACGATATGGTGACACGATTTAGACACAACATCACACGAAATTTATGATGTAGTTGAAATAGTTTATTATGATGATTTATGAAGATATAAATATAAAATAATTGGTACACGATATATTATTTTTTCACACAAAACAAACAAAAATAACATTTATCGTTAGGTAATCAATTATTTTTTTACTTGATTGTGGTCAACTAATATGTTATTTAGAAAGAAAAATATCAATATAACATGTCACATAACTGTTTATAATCTAAACATGATGATTCTTTTTCAAATTGTGTTAAACACGATAATACAAAATCATAACATGACTACTGTAGGATTTCATGTCCCTATATTTGTGTATATTTAAAAAAAATACAAGCATACATGATCGATTTCATATTTTCAGCAATTTTATGTACACTATTTCGTGTTTATTCTAATATCATGCATCATACATATATTAAAATAATTCACGAAGAGATGATCATACCCAAATATTCTCTAAAACCTTTTCAAAGATCTGGAGTTCCGTTGCACGTCGAATCGTCCGCCGATTCGCCTCCAAGTGTTCACCAAACTCTAAACAAGATTAGAGAGAAAGGAGCTAGCTCATCAATCTCTAATTAAACTTAGAATCCAGGTAATAATCCCTCCAAAGCTCCACGAGATTTGAACTCCAAAAGCTCTGAGTAATTAAGAGAATTTTGTGGTCATTAGTGGAGAGATTAGGGAGAGAGAGAATTTGCATTAACACACTTATGAAACAAGTAGGGTGAGAGGTCATATTTATACCCTCACAAATCACCCACATCATGAACTATTCTCTAGCCACGATCTTTTATTTTTCTCAACCTAAAATCAATCATAATTTGCTATATAATCATCCTCAAAACCGTTTAACCAAGTCTGGAATCAATTCAGACCATGATCTAATTATTCTGTTAATATTTCTGGCAAAAATCGTGTTGAACGGTCGACCAAAATTTCTAACTGGTCGACCGTTTGGTTATCTAGAAAAAATCCTGATACTTTTCAATTGAATAGAATTTCAAATCGGTCGACCGTTGTGCAACAAGAAAAATTCATGCTATTTTTCGGTTGAACTGAATACCAAACCGGTCGACCATTTTCAAAACATTTTGAAAACGAACCCAGAAATTAATGGTCACTGGTCGACCGTTTTGCACTATTTTTTGCCTTTGTCAAATTTTGGATCAATCTCTAGCAAAATTTGATCATTTGGAGTTTTAGCAAATTCATATCTTATGTAATATATTATCCTATGTAATGTTGAATCAATTACACCTCGTAATATATACAACTTATATGAATTTATTTATGATTCTAATTATGTCAATTTTTGTGACATATTGATTTTATTGATTCACTACATGTGTCCATTTTCACATGAAACCTGACACATCATATGAATTAAAAATCAAGTTTCTTGTTTCCCAATTTTGTGGTGTAACCTATAGGAGGATCTATACTAAATTGACAGTATTATTGAACACTAAATATCTCAAACTATAAGCGGTATCTAGCTACACATTATAGTTACCCAATTAGCATAGATGTCTTGTTCCACTCGAACCAAACACGATCCATTTAGTGATGTAAGTGCATCACTTCTGTATATCCATTGCCTCATGATATTAAGAATATATACAAAGTAGAAATGTGTTACCTTTGTATTATATTAATTTCTTAGTAACTTTAAGATAATTATAACTATGTAACTTAACTCAAGCTACATTGCACACATTATAATCTTATTTTATCAATGACTCACTAATATCATCACTCAATTAAGATGAGCAATGATAATCTTTTAACTAGCTATCTTTTCCAGCACAAGTCAAGTTCAATCAACTAATGTCTTTATCACTATACTCATTGATAAATTTTGAAAATAATCAAATTAAACACTCCTTCTGTGAAAAGATATAAGTCTCGTATCTTAGGATCCAAGACACAGTAAAACATTAATGACACATAAGACAATTCCATAATGTTTTACTTGTTAGATCTATTTAATATATAAAAGTAATATTTTTTCTCTTTTATATACTCGTGTCGTCAAATATTTGTAGAGTTACAACAATCGATGACTAACACGACAATCTTATCTCGGTAATTAATGTTTCATGTTAACTACCATGATTGTGAATAACTTTTGATCTATTTTGACCATTATCTTTTAGAGTTCTACAGTTATTAACGAATTTTTTTTCCTTAACACTTCTAAAAGACGAATACAATAATTAAAGAACAAAATGTTTGCACACATTTTTCATATTGACATATAAAAATAATTTTTTTATAACACATTGATTTCAACTACAATGTGGCGGTGAATTCTAATAATTTGGTGTTGATATAAAAAGCATTGCCTAACTATCCAGGATAGTTATCCAAAAAACCATCCATAATGATACGTGGTTTACTCCGGTCCACACCTGTAAACATCAACCATAAGCTCCCCATATGTTTTGTCTTATGGCACGGTCTGGTGCCATGTTGTAGAGGACAACAAAAGAAAAGTGCACCAAAATGGGTAGCGAAGGACACCATATTCCTCAATACATTGCATCATAAGGAGGCAATGTTATGTAGACATGTCATTTAATGTTTTTTTGATAAGCATGTCCATTGAATCTTGGACCGTGAGAGGCTCAATGCTTGCATAAAAGTTCTGGTAGAATCGAAATTAAAATTTTCGTTTCCTGGGAAATCTAAATTAGCAACCAGTTTTTTTTTGAATTTCTAATAAAGTGGCGACTTTTCCCGTGACGACTTCTCTCACGAAGAGGGATACTTGGTAAAGCTCTTAAAATTTTGTGTTTGTAGAAATCTAACGGTAAGTTATTGTTGACAAAATCCATGCAGACAATTCACATGAGAATACTAAATTAGTGCTAAGACTTATATGAAAAAAACTTATATGGCATGTTACGTTGGAAGAGAGAGATTTTTTGAGGTTTTGGATCAATCTCCATCACATAATGTTTTTTTTTATTGTTGTCAAATTTTATTTGATGTTCCTGGTCACTCTCTTTGTTCTTAATATGTTACATCTCATCTTATTTTTGTAAAACCAAATATTTAGAGATGCATAAAGGATTTCTAAAAGATGTAATTGTAGATTTATAATTCTCTCATCAAGCCAATTAATTTGAGTACCACTTTCGATATATTTTGATCATAAGAAAAACTTTGAACCACAATGTATTCCTCAATAGCCACATTGTTTGGATGTCTAACGAATAAGTCATCATCCCTTAACAATAGATTTCATGCCCGTGTTGTGAGAATCAGAAGGTATTGACCAGTAGTCACTAGTCACGGGACCCAAGTGTCCAATAAATATGTCATCATCCCAAAATGAAAGTACTTCATGCCTAGGGGTGAGCAATCGGTCCGACCTGGACCGGACCGGTCCTTGCTCTCCCCTATTCATGCATGTGTGGTGAAACGATCGTAAAACCCAATTAACATAAGTGGCCTGACGAAAAATCACAACATTGTCGCCTAATTCATACTCCTTACAACTTATACTTCGATCAAGGGATACTACAACCTAATTAGCATATGTGACCCCATGGAGAATCCCAAAATTGACATGCTAAAGCAATGTGTAAACTTAAGATGCACACAAGAACTACATAAGAAGGGGTACAAACCACAATGTATTGACCAATAACCACCGAAATCGATAAACGTTCCTTTTACTTTTACATTAGCACGAATAACACAAGTGACTCGACGAAAAACTCATCGATTTAAAACGTGCTAATGTAAAAATAAAGGGAACTTTTATCGATTTATAATGTTTATTGTAACGATATAAAGTTGCCTTTTAAATTTACAAACCGCTAATACAAAAAAATATGGTCGTGTTGTTGATTTACAAGGTCCGCATGTAAGAGTACTAATTATAAGGTCTTTGATTATATGTAGAATGTTCGTAACACATATCAGAATGTCACTATCATCAAATCAAAATTGTGTTCATTAATAATCAACTAAGGAAAAATGACAATATTAAAAATTACTCAAAACGTAACAATATAATACTTAAACAAAGTCGTTCCATGAGAAGAACTCAAATTTATATTTGTATCTTTAAAAAACTTATTGTGATTCTCTGTGAGATTTAAACAAAGGATTAACAAGTTGAACCTGTGTTCAGGGAACGTCTAGGCGACCGGGTGCGTCCGGTCGCCTGGACGATCACCTAGGCGATCGCCTAGGCGTTTGTGCGACCAACCAACTCTGGGCGGTCTTTTTTTAAATTTTAATTCAATTAAATTTGATAAAATAGATAAAAAAAATCAGGAAAAATCGGGAAAATAGGAAAAAATGCACAAATACTATCTAAAAATAACATACATGTTTAGGCTTCAAAAAGACACATAGTTCCTCGACCAAGACCTCACTAGACACTCCCTCTACCCACCTAAACACTTAGGTATACATAACCATTTTATGTTTTCTCTGTCTACATAATCATCAAGACATAAATTTTTGTTTTGTAATGTCCTACTGTTTCTAATCATGTATGCAGTTATGTCTTGTTTAACAGAGTCAGGAACTTTATCACAAGGTCTAGCATTGCTACCGGGTGTGTGTGCAAGATGTTGTTTGTGACGGGTTATACCACATCTAGTTTCCTTACCACATAACTCACAGACAATGCAGTTTTTATCATTAGCACTAATGTAATGGGAAGTATTCCAACCGGTATCATTTGTACGAATAGGTCTTAGGTCATCACAACTCTCGTGATGCATGTGGAGACTAGTGTCGGGTACGGATGTCATATCTTAAAACTATACTAATATAAAAATTTAGACTAATATAAAAATGAAATACTAATTAATTTAATTCTAAAGAGAAGTTAGAAAGTGTACACTTGATTTTGACGGTTGAAGAATGAAGAACCGGATCAGAGACTTCACTTTCCAACTTCAAAACTGAGCACCAGACCGGAGACTTAATCGCGAAAACTTGATGATTAGAATAGAATTATGAAGAAGAGAATGAGAGATTTGTGAAAAATGAAGAGGTTTGGAATGATTTATATAGGATTTGGGGGTAGTGGCAAACTTGTAAATTTTGAGAGAAAAAACAAACAAGTGGAGAGCCGTTGGAGTGCCTCCAACGATATAAAGTTGGAAAAACAAACAAGTGGAGAGCCGTTGGAGAGCCGTTGGAGAGCCGTTCGTCGAGTCACTTGTGATAAAGTCTATGGTCAACGGGATGGGCTCATAGAATCGCAGTGTTTATAAAATGAATTGTAGTTAGATTGGTTCTCAAGTCGAGTCGGGTGACACGACTCGATTTTTTGGTTCTTCAAATTTTCAAGCCCTGAACATGTCTGAAAATATAACACGTAGGTTTTCGAATCAAACCCCTAGTTTAGGAGATCCCAGAATTTGAAAATTCCATTTCCTTCCAAATTCCATTCGTCTCTTTATTGTCCTTTTGCTTGCAAATTCCATGGGCTTTTAAAATTCGGCCCGAGTTAGCTAACTCAAAGAAGACAACTCGAAGACCAGGACAAGTTCTAATAACTAATCAGTAATATATATCATCTAGCAACAATATAGTCATTGTATATTTAAGACGAACGTGTTTTAATAAGTAATCAACGGTAGTAATATTCTTGTTGCTGTCTGTTTCCAACTGAACTATAGATCATTCTGATGCATGATTCATTGATTCTCTCTCACATGCCTATCTTCTGATTGGTCAATCAACATTTAATAGTTGTGCATATAAATGGTATTTGATTTCTTGTTGATTTCATCGGATCAAGTGTGACGAATGGTTTGGTAGCTTCAGTGTTCTGCATAATTCTGTTTTAACTTACCCATGATGTTAGTTTATATATAATACTTACCCCCATTATTTTGATAGGCCCTTTCTAAACAAATAATAATAATTATAAATAAAATTATAAGATTGATTATTACTTATTAGGTTGTCCTTGTTGTTCGAAGTGTGCAAAAAGAACCAGCCGGTTGATACAGAACAAATATGATTGATGTATTAGGAACAAATAAATAAATAAGAATCGTGCTATTTTATTATTAAGTTGGCGAACAGTTTAAAAATCGATCAAATTTAGCTCAACTACCTGGTCATGCTCCAACAACATGGCAATATTAAAGATACGTACACTACCTCCACGGCAATCATTGAGAACCTTTAAGCTCCGTTTAGCATCAAGTTCTTGGAGAAAATAGGTTTTATTAAATAAAGTTTTAAAGCAGGTCCAGTTGATTGAATGTACTTTTGATGTGACCAACTATGAGGAGATCGAGAGTGGAAGATTGGGCATACCATACTATTGGTTGCTTTAAGATGTTCCAAAAGAAAGAGCATCAAAAGTAATAAGAAAAATCCCTTGCTTTCACTTCCTGCTGCATATTTGTCAAAGCAATTATGACATCTAATAAACAAAGTTCATATGTTCAGATTTATCAACCGTAGTTCAAACTCTTTTCAGCAGTGTTGATTAGAATTTCAGTAGGATTTTGCTATGAACTGAATTACTCAATTGTATCGACAGACGTGTTCATACACTAATGCTTAAGTGAATGCTCAAAAACTGTTGCTTCGCATTGGAAGTAACCTTTCAATACTAAAAATTCATCCTATTCACTCATCAATCTCAAACTTTACATTGTAATTATCCAAAATCAAGACAGAAAACTACTACGAATATACACTGTCACTTCCCTATATATATTAGAGTGCACAAACACACAACACCATGCCAAAATCGCATTATATACAGAAACAACATTGACAACAATCCAATTTCCAGTACCAGCTATAGATCTTCACACTAAGATGTTTCAGGACCACACTATTGGAACCCACACAATCTTCCTCCAGAAGACCGCGATGATTTGCACTTGGAAAGCGAAAGAAATGGAGAGAAAATAACATACAAGGTTCTGAATTTGCTTGGTTCTCTTCACTTTTCAAGTGCACAATCGTCGGGGTCTGCTTATCTCGGACCAGAGAGCCTCACGGCAGAAAGAAATGCATCGCTGTTGCAGTCAGACGGTGCTCCCCATGATGAACTCCCTTCTTCACTGATTGTCTTGAAGAGATTGGCATATAATCTGAACCCCATTTGACAAGAGGTGGGTGGTTGAGGCACATCTGAGATCCCCTCAAGCATTTGGACCACTTTGGTCATTGATGGTCTAGTAGACATGTCTTCCTGAATGCACCACAGAGCAACTTTGATTGCTCTCTCCACTCTTTCATCCATCAATTCGGCGGACTTTTGAAGGTTTGCGTCAAGCACCTCCTCAAGTTTTCCCTCTTCCATCTTCTTGAACGCGTAGGATGGGAAATGTGCTTTCTCAGAGCTCATGCTTGGATCAAAATTCTTCCGCCCGCCTATGATCTCAAGCAAGACCATTCCAAAGCTGTAGACGTCACTTTTTTCCGAAATTGCGGCATTTATGATCCACTCAGGTGCAAGGTAACCTCTGGTGCCTCTCATCGTGGTGAATACTTGACTCTGCTCTCGAGTCATGAGCTTCGCGAGCCCAAAATCGGAGACTTTTGCAAGGAAATTGTTGTCCAAAAGCACATTTTCAGGCTTGATATCGCAATGCACAATCTTTGAGTCACAATCTTCATGAAGGTACGCCAATCCTTTCGCTGTCCCAAGTGCAATGTTGAACCTCTTCTCCCAATCCAGTAGAAATTCTCCGTCGTTCTTCCTGAAAATCCACTTTTCCAACGACCCGTTCGCCATGAATTCGTAAGCCAAAAGCTTGTGTGCGCTTTCTGCACAGAAACCACGAATTCGCACCAAATGAACATGATGTATGCTTCCAATTGTGCTCACCTCTGCCCGGAATTCCTTCTTCCCCTGCCCGATCCCTTCAAGTTTCTTCACCGCAACCCGAGTACCATCCACAAGCTTCCCCTCATAGACTGACCCAAACCCTCCTTGCCCGAGCTTCACCGAGAAGTTATTTGTGGCATCCTGCAACTCCCGGTATGAAAACCTCACCGGCACTCCCGATATATTCTCCAAAAAGGTATCCTCATCGGAGGACACCATCGACTGGGACTGCTCACCAGACTTGTACCTGCTCAAGTAAACTCTAACCCCAACAAAAAGAAGCGCTAAAACAATGCAGACTGCAACCAACGAAATGACAATTGGAACCACCACATGTTTGGAGCCACCACCGCTGCCACCAACGCCTTTTGCAACTTTAACGAAAGCCGTAAACTTAGACTTACTGGAAGCTTGGAGGCTCCCGATCTGATCAAACAAGTAGCAATCCCCGGAGGTGTCCTCAAAGAAAAGAGCCAAACAAGAACAATTCCCGTCGCACTTCCTCCGGCAAGACATAACATCCGCTCCTTTAACGGTCGGCGACACGAAATCCGTCGCAAAGTACCCGACTCCACCATCAATCTGCACAAGCTCCTCATTCGATTTTCCACCCCCACCACATGGTCTCTCAATCCCAGTGCTACAATCCCGACCCAATCCCACCGGGCAATTGCACTGCACACCGTTATTTTCGGTACAAACCTTGTATGCCCCGCACGCATTCGGCACGTGACACGAGCCTGCCGGCACAGTCGTCTGCTCTCCAGCACCGTTGAGATCCTTCAATACAATCGATCCGGAGCTCTGCAACTGAGCCGACCACATCATCCCGTCCCCACCAGAGAGAATAAACCGCTTCAGCAGAGATCCCTTCTGGTCGTAGAAATCCCACGAACTGTTTGATATCTTCGCTGCGAATATATCGTTGTCTCCCGAGGCGTCATTAATCATAATCGGATCCCTCCTCGCCGACCAGTACGTCTGCGGCGTTCGGTACCCGACTCGAAGCGTGACGTCACCACCTCCGACTTTAAGACTATACTCGCTCTCCCCATCGGCGTTGCTTATCAAAGACATCCCGTTGGAGAAATTCTGACCCTGAAGAAGCGTATCGGTGGGGTGGTCGAAGCTCTGCCAAAGGATAGTATCTCCGGCGAGGACGACTAAGTTGCCGGACTCCGTCAGCTCCATCGAATCCGCTCCGGTGGTATTGGTCGACCAGATGGTCTTATCCCCGGAGTTGAGCCGGACGTCCCCGGAGGAGGTGAAGAAGAATTTGTCGTTGTTGGTGACGGGGGAGAGGCCGTTGGCGGTCCAGACGACGGTGCTGCTGCTGGGGTGGTAGACGGAGAGGCGGAAGGCGGTGGTGTTGGAAGGGGACAAGGTCGTGAAGCCAAAGGCGAAGCTTTTGGATTTGGAGATCAGGAAGAAGCCCTCGTTGTCGATGTAGTTCATTTGGGTGGTGTCGAATCCCGGCGTGATCGTCGTGTTTTGGATGCTGCATGTGACTGGACTTGTCAGAGACAAAAACAAGACCGACCCGATTAGTCGGGTGAGTTCTTTTCTGGTCATGGTCGGAGAGGATTAAGAGCAGAGAGTGGTGGTGAGTGGGATGAGATATTATAAAAGGATGGGTGGGGGTTGAAAAATTAGATTTTGTTTTGGAAACTTTTTGAGTTGGACCCGATTTTCTACTCTTCCCCCCCCCCCCCCCCCCCCCCTACTTCAGCAGTGGACGTTGATGTGTCATCAATGTGGAAGCGTAGGTAATTATGGTTTAAGACACTTGGGATCAGAAGTTTAGATGTATAATGAGTGGTTACAAAACAAGGGAATGATTGTTGACGATTATAATGAAATGGAACTTGCTTGGTGTGCATGTGAGCGTTGGAGATGTAAATGAATAAATGGGGGGGGGGGTTCTACCGAGACACTCCTTAGTTGGATCGTGAAGATTTTGGAAGTGAGATATCGATCAGTTGGCATCTTGTGGCCTGGATTTCTGGTGGAAGTAAACGTGTGAATTTATTGGGTTCACTGAACCTTAAAAAATTGCGATGTGATGGAGCGTAGGGTGTGAGCTGGTGGTGAGTTGTAGACGCACAAAGCTGGAAGGGTCAAGGACCGAAAGGGGCATGTGAACAAGGCAGAGATGTCTTTATGTTTCTAAGAGCATTCACAATCCTGACTTAAGTCATTCATTTTGTTTTTCTCACACGTCATCATGACTCAATATCATCTTTTATTACTCACATCTTAACTATGATTTAGGTTATGTCATTCTTTTTCCGCTGCATCATTAATTTATTTCTCAACTTTTATTCTATTCCAAAATCATTTATAGTTACCCAAAACATTAATAATTTATTTTGAAAAACCAAAATACCAATAATTCTCGTATTTCCAAATTGCATATACTTTATTTATTTAACCATCAATGATTACCAAATACTAAATATCATTAATATTAAGAAAGCAAATATTACATTAATTTAAGCAAATGTAAGCTTATATTTACAGGAGACGACAAACCAAATACACGGCATAAACCAAATAATATAAGACATAAACCAAATAATACACGACATAATTCAAATATTACACGACATAAAACACACTTAAACGTCAATTTTGTCGAATCGTTACCAGATGTTCTCGATCAAGTCTGTCCTCAGCAGGAGATACTGGGTTCTATTACGAACGTGACCTATGTTGTTCATGTATGTAATAATGTACAAAACCCGTACAATGGAGTAAGGCATTGGCCCTGAACTCAATATGTCGTGATCTTGTTCAATCTCAGTTGTATCATAAATTATGGAATAAGAGTCACGCTCGTCCTCGATCATATTGTGCATTATGATGCACACAGTGAGTATTTTGTTATTTTAGTTTAATTGTTGTTTTCTACTTTAATTTTAGTTAAATATTTCATTTCTTCAAAAGTTGATGTATTTCAATATAATTTTTGTTCTGTAATTATAACGTTATTGTTGTAGTTTACCTTGAATATGTGATTAAAGTATTTGTGGGATACAACAGACATTCGGTCGACTGGAAGGAGTTCGGTCGACCGAACATATATTCAATTTTGTTCAACCAAAGTGTCTGTCGTTTTTCGGTCGACCGAGAGGAGATGTTCGGTCGACCGAATACACATGAAGAAGTGTTTGTCGGTTTTTGGTCGACCGGAACTTAAGTGATTCGGTCAACCGAAGCACCCGTTTGGTCGACCGTTGGACCCAGTTTCGCCCACGTTTTGCACTTTTCTTCACGCGATTTTGGTTCAATTAATATTTGTTTTGGCCTACTATATCAAGGCAATTTCGTCCCCCTTTGTCTTAGAACAATTAGATTAACTTTTATTGTCTACTTTTGCATTCTTGAGAGAAAAGAGAGAGAGTATACTTGTTGATTCGGTGAGAGCAAATTTAACCGGGTATTCTCGTTGGTTGTTCGTGTGTCCTGTAAGTCTCTCTTTATAATACGTTTTCTCTATAGTAGATTGGAGTTGTGTCGTCCGTGGATTTTTCTCGCATTGGGTTTCCACGTGAAAATCTTGCGTGTTTTGTGTGGTTTGGTGTTTGGATTTGAAATTTGTTCTTTATTCCGTCCATTGGATTTGCTATTTTGATTCCGTTGCGTATTTGAGATTGATTTTATTCCCTAACGGTTATTGTTGGGATTAACTCATACGTCTTATGTCTTTCCCGATGGGTCGGCCAAGCACAATTTTTATTTTGGGCTGGAGATTTATTAGTAATTTTGTATCAGTTTGTATGTTTAAGTCTTGACAATCTAACGTTATCAAAATATAATAAATCCAAATTATTATCAAAATATAAACTCATAATTATTAAAACAAATAACAAAACAAAACCAAAACCAAAAATAAAAATAAAAACGGGATCGTCCCGGGTCGTGGGTGGGGTATGACCCGGTTAAGGGTTGTCTAAAGATATTTCAAATCCTATTTTGCCATTGCATTAAATGACTCCCGCTTGTTACCTTGCATTGCAACGACAGCCACAGATCAACAACCGCGAGTGGACCACACACCACAAGTGCGAGTGGACCATCTCATGAACCCATAAGTCCACAAATCTGCATTGACTTCCCCAGTACGTACGTGATGAAAGTGTCCAAAACCCGCACGACAACAATAAAAAAATCAAAAAACAAATTCAGTTATGCAGGTGACTCTTAGATATCGACATGCCTTCTGTTTTTAGGAAACTAAGAAAACTTACTATTATTCATTTCGTTGATATATTAGTATAAGAAAGTATACCAAACAGACAACAATAAGATTATCTTATAAGAGCATAACTGCAATAATATAGACAACAACCCAAAAAGTCACGTAGGAAATTGTATACGGAATGAAACGTGAAGAGCATTTACTTTTTTGATGACATGGGGTTAATCACAGAATTTGAGAGGTCAAATTATGACTAATAATCGGGCCATGCAAAACCGAGGGGAAAAAAATTCTACCAGAGGATTGGAAATAAAAGGCATACGGATACGTGTGACATGAGGGATTTGCGGTGAAGTCGAAGAAACCCATATAATCATTGCAATGTCGTTTTATCTAATGATCATTCTCTAATACGCCTGCAGAAGTCCAAAAAAAAAAACATCTCAATTTCAAAACACATGGGTAAAATGCCGATGGTCACATACTTTGAAAACTCTGTCTGAAATTGCACAATGCGCGTTATGGACTCCGTCCAATTGTTTCATCAACAACTAACTATATTGAACTTCCAAAAAAAACTAACTACATCGTTGCGTCAAAACAAAAAAAAGTAAAGTGATGGCCTAATCCCAATAACAAACTTACGGCTTCATGAGCATAGGGATCGACATTAATCACGTGAAACCAGATCAATATTATTCATAGAAAAAAGAAGTTTGAGCTCATGGTTTGTTTCTTATAAGTAGTTAAGTTGATAAATTCAGTGTTTACTGTGATATTTTCATCCGAGACACTTGGGGTGGTGTTGTAGTGGGGTCAGCTTTGGGTTTCGAGAGTCAAGATATGAGCCGAATCTTGGAGAAAATAAACAATTATATGGAATACAAAAAGGACACTACAATTTCACACCAATCCCAACATAATTCTTTCTTCACGAAAGCCATAATCTATGAATAAAGAACAAGTCACTCCACCAAACCAAATAAAACAACTTCCAAATTAGTCCAACTTTGTACCTTTCCGGCATTAACCATATATCTAAGAGATGTCGTATTTCTGTGGGTTGGTAGTAATGGAATGGTTTCATTATCTAAAATGAAAATGTGAAAAAGGTGAAAAAGTGGCATCAGCTTTCATCTCTTGGTGGTTCTGTTCTTGCTGTTCAAGTATGAATATTAGTGACTACGAGTAAAAAGATTATTCAATTTATAATTTAGGAGAAAAACTTTAAATTAACTGATGTAGAATTATTTTCTAACACTCTTCTGCACACGTGACTGATGTCTACGTATGAACAACAATGGTAGATGTGTCAAGCTGATCGTTGGACATTTCAAACTCTGATATCATATTGAAATGCGAATATCTAACTCAAAACAATTGATAATAAACTAACTTATAACTCAAGAAAAAAAAATTCAAATTAACTTATACGAGACTATTCACTCACATTTGTACCGTGTATTTCTACCCACGGATCCATATAAACTTGCATGTGTCTGTGTTGCTGCAAGAAATAAGAAAAAAGAGAAAATATTAAACTATTTAACTACCCAAATTTCTAAAATTGTAGCCAAGACTTTCTTGGCTAAACCTTGTCCCAGGTCAACATTTTTAACGTGGAAAAAAAGAGAAGAGCAAGAAAAAATGACTTGAAAACTTCTGTGGATGGCAACTGCAGCCGCATGGAGTGGAAAGCTAAATTGAACCTTTGACAGGATCACAGGAGTAGATATTTGGCCAACAAGTAAGCAACATCTTAACATAGGACTACTTCGGGGTGTAGTCCAGCTGATTAAGAGTGAGTGGAACACACATTTAGGGTTCAAATTCCAGCAATAACATGTCAGACGTTCCATTTAAAATGGTGTTGGACCACTTCCAATTTGAAGTTGTAACCCGTCTGTCCCAAAGTGTGAGCGAGTGTTGGAAAATTCTGAGTTATAAAAAACACATAGGACTGCCTCCAGAGTAGACTAACCAGCTAAGTTTTATGAAAATATTATATCAAGAACAAAATGAAGCCATACTTGAATCATAGGAGCTGGAATAGTGTACTCGTCTTGTCAATAATTGGAAGCTAGAGAACACATTTTACACTTGTTGTGGTTTGGTACAGTACTATATGTGTTTTGGTGAACAATACCAATCAACCTGTTAGTTTTATTAGTGTAGAAGTTTGATAAGCAACACCGACAATAATATCCAAGTACTTATCCAACAACGCACAAATTCAAGGATAGTTGTCGTCGATAACCCCTTAAAACAGATGACCTCACGAAGACAAAATGGACAAAATAGGTCAGACCAATTCTAATCTTTCATGCATCATATTTGATTGTTTGATGCCTTCCACACACATGATATTCGTGGAAAAGACATTAGCCATCCACATAATGAAGATTTCCATCCACTTATATTACTATATTAGGGTTTATTTTGAGTGATGAATTAAGACTAATATTATAAGATCTACTGTCGGACAGGATCAGGCAAAAGGTAGACCACATGAAAACACTGAGGTGATAGAAATGAATCAGAAACCACAAAATATCCCTATCATCACTAGAAAGAACACGGCAGAGAAAATGACCGTTATGCGCTTGGCATAAAATTTCCTGTTATGATTAGTCACAATAAAATTTCTTGTCTGATCTCATTCTTTAATACTAGCTATCCGTACAAGCTCAAGTTTACCTTTACACATACAGAGAGAGACAAAGAGACAATACTAAAAAAGAAAACATAGAGAAACCAACCAAGCCCGTCATTAAATTAGGTCTAAGGGCACAAAACCTCATCTGTTTCAAAGATAAAAGTGTTGAAAAGTCAATTTTATGTTTAAGTCATACATCTTCATAAAACTTATTTAATAATCATAAATCTAACCTTAAATTAAGTTTTTTTTACCATTTTACCCACTCACAACTCTAACCAAAATCAAAATTTATAGCCAAATCTAACATCATTCGTCCCAACCCAAACCTTCCCAAATCTAACATTTTCTGGTCGAACAGAACAATTTTTTGGTCGAACGGAACACATTTTTTGGTCGAATGAAACACATTATTCGGTCGACCAATGCGTCTAGATCGAGTTAGTTGTAATGTTGAATGAGTTAGTCTGAGTCTGGATCGAGTTAGTTGAAGTGATGAGCGAGTTAGTCTGAGTCTGGATTGAGTTAGTTGGATTGTAGATCGAGTTAGTTCGAATCTGGATCGAGTTGGTTGGAGTGTTGAACAAGTTAGTCCGAGTCTGGATCGAGTTATAAGTTGGAGTGTTGAGCCAGTTAGTCCGCGTCTAGATTGAGTTAGTTGGAGTGTGGATCAAGTTAGTTGGAGTTTGGATCGAGTTAGGTGGAGTGTTGAACTAGTTACTCCGAGTCTGGATCAAGTTAGTTGTGGTGTGGGGCGAGTTAATCTGAGTCTGGATCGAGTTATAAGTTGGAGTGTAGATCAAGTTAGTTGGAGTCTAGATCAAGTTAGTTGGAGTGTTGAACGAGTTACTCCGAGTCTGGATTGAGTTAGTTGCAGTGTTGGGCAAGTTAGTCCGAGTCTGGATCGAGTTATAAGTTGGAGTGTGGATCGAGTTAGTTCGAGTCTGGATCGAGTTAGTTGTAGTGTTAAACAAGTTAGTCCGACTCTGGATCGAGTTGGTTCGAGGGGAGTCTCACCGGTCGAACGGAACACATTTTTCGGTTGAACGAAACTCATTTTCCGGTAGGACGGAAGACATTTTTTGGTCCAACGTAACACATTGTTCGGTCGACTGATGCGTCTGGATCGAGTTAGTTAAAGTGTTGAGCGAGTTAGTCCGAGTCTGGATCGAGTTTGTTGGAGTATGAATGAGTTAGTTGGAGTATTGAACGAGTTAGTTCGAGTCTGGATCGAGTTGGTTGGAGTGTGGATCGAGATAATTCAAGTTGGTTGGAGTGTGAATCAAGTTAGTTCGAGTCTGGATCGAGTTAGTTGGAGTGTTGAACGAGTTAGTTGGAGTGTTTGACGAGTTAGTTCGATGAGAGTCTCACCGGTCGTAGGGAATACATTTTTCGATCAACCGATGCGTCTGGATCGAGTTAGTTGACATTCATATAATTAGTTGAAAAAACAGAAGACAACTTTGGGGGAAAATGGAATCATGACTTAAAAATAAAGTTAACTTTTCAATCCCTTTATCACGAAGTGAATGGACTTTTGTGACTTGGAATTAATTTCCTTTTTTTCCCGTTCCATCAAGACGGGAGAACAGAAAGACATAGGTAATGGAGATTGTGACCAGTTCTTATCGAGTCTTTGTGCCATCTAAGTTCCTTCTAATGCGAATTTTTTGACATTTTACTGTTCCTCCAGAAAAAAATTGAGCTTCCTTTGAAGATTTTCTTATATTACTTTCATAAACAGCGGGAAAAACGCCGAGATAAAACTTCCTTAAATACGGAGATTGTGTAACCAGTTCTTAAGTCTTTGTGCCATCCAATCTTTTGAATTGTGAATGGTAAGAAGGTTGAGATCATTTCCCATCTTTTCTTAGAATATTTGTGATACAACCATCTCAAGTTCAGTTTTTGAATCAGGATTCAGTATGAATTAGTTAATGTTGGTGATAAACTTTTTGTTGAACCTCCACATTACTGGATCATACAATTTGACTTCATTTTGATTAGATTACCTCTTACAGTTTGACAGAGATGGTGATGGAAGAAAGCAACCGTGTGTGGGAGATGTAAGTGGGAACATACTGATGGGTGTAACTTGGAGATTGTCTACCTGTAACAATGATGCATTAAGGGATTAAAGATTTAAAGGTAAGGTGCAAGTATATGGTTAATTGAAACGAGAATAGGCGAGTAGAATGGTTAGGTACATGGTGGAGTATGGACGATGTCAATACAACACTTAAATAGATCAAGATATAATTTGGGCACAAACTGATCATGAAAACTGTTAAATGTGGTCAAATTAGGTCCACAAGGAATTTTACATCCCAAAAGTCGACTTAGAAGAGAAAGGCTTGTGAGCCTTTATAAACCACAACTTAACACATTGAATTTACCTGCTGTGGGATTATTTCAACATATCCAAATAAGAGAACTATATTTATACATATTCAGCAATCACATCCTCGATTGGATGAATCAAACACCACCTCTAAAAAGGACGGGGTTAACATCCAGAAGATAAAGACGTAGAAGATTGATTTGAGTATAAATTGGTTGCTTTTAATTTGTATGATTAGTACATAGTATGATTTTTTGAAGGTTTTTTTTTTGGCCAAGTAAACTAAGCTTCCCAAGCATATTTATTCAACAAAAAAATTGAAGGATGTTGAACCTGTACGTTGTATATGTATAATACTGACCATATAGGTACGGGGGGCACATTTGACAATATGATATCCATATTCAACCTGAGTAAGCAGGTAGCGAGATTGCTCGAATTGGTAAGTGGGTTATATACTCCATTCACAAAACAAGAAAAAAACAAGTAGACTAGCTGAGCAGATGAATACAACTAGACTAGGATATGCTGCTCGCAAGAGTTAAAATAAATAGGAAATACGGATTATAACTACAAAAATTATAACAATATCTTCATGGTGAACATCGAGTTGATTAGTTGCATAAATTGTGCAAAGAAAATTGGAAATGAAAGGTTACTGCAGGAAAAATTAAACCAATTACAGAGGCATTGACAGACATGTGATTTTCCTTCTCGTCTCATATACCTTTAAGCTGTCCAATTAATCCAGTCGAAACAACCCATTTCTCTAGTGCATTAGCAGATGAAACGAATGCCAATTTTGATGACTCTGTATCTTTCTTATCAACTGCCAAAAACAGATAATATCATGCTTGCACATGTTTAAGAATAAAGCTATATGAACGATAAAGTGGAAATAGTCATTTGATTCTGACTTCTACCTGAGGAAATCAATGAAGACAAGGAGGAATTGAAAGTATCAACTTCTGTCCTCTCCTCAGGGCTAGAGGTCAGCTGACAATAAAAATGAATTAGACATTAGAAGCTAAAAGACAGTTTTAGAATGAACAGGTAAATAACAACGTAGAGGATTTCGAGAAAAAACAGTGGCATTGCTGAGTGATGTTTTTGGTATTAATAATAGGCGGAATTAGTAACAAATTTGAGTATTATCATATACGTTCTCGTCAACCATTTGCAAGATTTTCAACTATATAATACATCAAGTACAACTCCTCCGACATTGACTAGATTTTTATTGCGTTAATGGTGCATACCTTGGTAAATGCAGCATTAACATTTTGTACCCATTCAGCATTAATGCTTGAACCAAGAATCAAGCTAGCAGTCGGGAAGTCATTGTTTTCAATGGACTGTCCAACCTTGTCAAGCTTGTATACAAGATCCTGAACATATCCTGAAGTAAACTGTAATACTTGATCACTACGAAACGGTAATATATATTTCTGAGGAAAAAACAAAATTACCTGATGGTAATCGGATTGTAGGTAAAAGAGGGAGATTTTTTTTTCATGAATTCTATCTTTGGGAACATAATTGTAGAAAAGATTCATACATCAGACGAAGTTCCAAGTGACAAACAAGTCAAATAATTTGTTAATAATTAGTTCTAAACTTTACACTCCCTCAACACCCAATAATTTTCTTTGAAGAGGTCATTCGGCCAACTAGAAGGATCTGGATTTTCATGGGTGATTGCTACATCTCTGTCTTGGAGCCATGATGAGGGCAGTGTCTAAGTGTAATAACCTAATCTAAAACATCTTAATTAACTAAACCTAAACCTAATTAACCTAATCTAATCCTGGAATAGTGTAGCATGAGGTGTTGATTTAGGATTAGATGAGGTGGAGGTTGGATAAGAATTGGTTTGCCTATAAATAGAGGTGTAGGGTTAATTAAAACGTTTCTTCACTTGTGTTCAGTTCAGAGAGTGTGTGAGAGGCGAAATTGGTGAAGAAGAAGAAGGAGAGAAGAAGAAGAAGAAGAGAAGAAGGTCAAGTGTTGGGTTGAGGTTGCCAAAGCTAGGGAGGCTTCCACAACCGTCAAAAAGGTATGCCAAATCTTCAATATAACTCACTTGTGCCTTGTGAGTGTTGGGGATCGACGTTGGTGTCGAATTCCCCGTCGGAATTCAACCAATTCAGAGGTTGAAGACGACGATCGGTCGACCGGTGCCTGTGGGCAGTCGACCGATCCTATTATTATATTGATGTTTACCCGCGAACGGTCGAACGATGTCTTAGGACGGTCGACCGTTATGCCAGATTTGTGCGGGAAAAAGGGGTGTTGCTGTTATCGGCCGAACGTGACCACTTAGCCGGTCGACCGAATAACGATGAGAATGGGTCGGTTGGGGATTTTGACTTATTAAACGGTCGAACGTCCTTTACCTTGTTCGACCGATCCATTCGATGCTAAGTCGGTTGGGAGCTTTGACCATCAAAACGGTCGACCGCTCTTTAACTCTCGGTCGACCGACTGAGCATTTATTTAAGCGGTATAGTGCTTGTGTTGGTTCGGTCGAACTGTATTTCAGTTCCGGTCGACCGAACGAGACTTGGGCAAAATATTGAAATCCCTGTTATCGGTCGAACGGCCCCTTGGTTCGACCGGTCGGATATATATATTATATAAAATTGTATAGCGTAGACCATCCAAACGGTCGACCGCTAGATGACTTTTGTTCGACCGATTGGTCGGTAATTCGGTTGGCGTGGTTCGACCGGTAGACTTGTTTGTACAGTACTGTGTACTGTGTGGGGGACCGGTCGACCGGTGTGCTTTTAGCGGTCGACCGATCTGCCGCAGGTTGGTGGATTAATCCACACGCGATCCGTCGATGTCAGGTCGACTACCGGCTCCGAGGCGACGGTTGATTACCGGCTTTGAGAGCTACGGATTTCACCTTCGACGAAGGCGTATTATTGTACTACCTTTTTCCTCTCTTACCGAGCGGGGTGTGAGGGATGTGTACCGTAAACCTTGGGCAGTTTGCGAGGGTTTAGCGGTAGGCCGAGGATGTTCCGGCAGGGTGCGCGCTAGGCGACTCTTGGGGGAGCAGTGGCTGTCGTCTGACCCGAGTTGTGTATTCGGCGGGCTGACTCGCTCCTTGGGTGCGGCGTGTACCGGGGGTTCCTTCCTGCACTTGTTGGGGAGCAGTGGTGTCGACTGACCCTTGTGAGGCAGCGATGGACTGACTTGACCCTAGTGGCAGGAGTGGTTCAGTGCCGCGGAGGCGGTGAGGGCATTATTATGGGCCCGAGGCGGATGATCATGTGCATAGCATTGCATTGTCTTTAATTCCTTTTTATATTTTTAGGAGGTTTGGTATACGGGGTTCCTTCAGGGAACTCAGGCATGTTTGTTTGTTTTCATTTCAGGTAGCGAGTAGCATTAGAGTCAGGTGGTGACCGAGGAGAGTGCCCCCGAGATCAGATCCTGTAGTTGTCAGTCTCTTCCTTTTGAGGTGATTACATATTGTATAACTTTTGTCGTAATCACAGTCAGTTTGTATATTTGACTTCCACGTGGATCATATTTATATTATATATGTTGGTTTGTTTCCCGTGACGTGCCCAGTGTTGACCGTTGACGGTCTTTATTATTGTTTAAATTTTCCGCTGTTTTCGGGTACGTTACAATTTGGTATCAGAGCGTTGATCTCGGCGTACTTGTCCAAAGAAACCACCTTTGAGTTAGGAGTTAGGTCTAGAGGATCATGCATGCACAGATTATATTGATATTGTCTTGTTTCCTTTGGTAGATGCCTCCTAGACGGGGGAAGGCGGTTGCCCATACTCGCGGTGAGAGTGAGACCGCGAGGGATGAGGCATGGGAGGATGAGCGTCGGACGTTGTTCGATACGGTCGGACGTCTGACAGAGATGCTACAGCAGCAGACGGCACAGACTGGGCAGACGGGGACTGGCGCTATGCATGACCGGTTTATGCGCCAGCATCCGCCTACCTTTCTGGGGCAGTACGACGCAGAGGCTGCGGAGGAGTGGATCTTCACGATGCAGAAGATCTTCAGTGCGATTGGGTGTCCTCCAGAGGCGAGAGTGGGCCTGGCTACTTATGTTTTGGGCGGTGCTGCGTCCAACTGGTGGAGGTCCACATCTGCAGTAGTGTTTGCGGACAGAGATGATATAGCCTGGGAGGAGTTCGTTGGCGAGTTCAACGAGCAGTATTTTCCGCAGCATGTCCAGGATGAGAAGAGGGAGGAGTTTCTGAGTCTTTAGCAGGGAGACATGACCCTGGCAGGCTACATCGGGAAGTTCAACGCCCTAGAGCGTTACTGTCCCGAGATGTACATCACACAGGAGCAGAGAGCAGGGAAGTTCGTCCGAGGGCTCCGGAAGCAGTTGAGGACGAAGGTGCTGACACATATGCCTCGCACATTAGCCGATGCAGTGAAGAGTGCTACTGTTCTTGATCGTGACTACAGAGAGAACTACCAGGATGAGAGGAGGCCATCAGGTAGGTTCTCTGGGAGGCCAGGAGGGCAGACTGGAGGGAATCCGGGCAAGAGGCCCCGATACGAGGGAGCAGGAGTTGCAGTACCACGACCAGAGCCTTGTGGTACTTGTGGGAGGTTTCACTCCGGGCCGTGTTTCACCCCCAGAGCATGTCATGGTTGTGGCCAGCTGGGCCACTTTATTAGGAGCTGTCCGAGCCGAGGAGCTGGGCCGAGCAGACCACCGGGTTTACCCGCACCAGGCAGAGGTGGAGGCGGAGGTAGACCACCTTTCAGATCACAGCAGGGGCAGCGCACCGGCAGAGTTTTCACCATCCAGGCAGAGGAGGCTCGGGATGGAGGCGCTGTCGTGGAAGGTACACTTCTTGTCGCAGGTTCAGTAGCTAGGGTGTTATTTGATTGTGGCGCGACACACTCGTTCATCTCAGAGCGATTTGCGGGAGTGTTGGGCTGTACCCTTGCGATGTTGACTGCCACGTTGGAGGTCAGCATACCCCTGGGTCTGGTGGGCACTGTGGGGAGATTTGTCCCCGGCGCCACGGTTGTTTCGGGAGATCAGGAGTTTCCGGCAGACCTGGTCTTGCTACCGATGGAGGACTTTGATGTCATACTTGGGATGGATTGGCTGTCCCAATATGATGTTCGAGTCTTGTGCCGTGAGAAGAAGATTTTGATCCCGAGGAAGGGTTTGTCTGATATTCTGATTAGAGGAATCAGAAGCAGAGGGGGTCGCATTATTGTATCTGCTGTGAGAGCTCAGAGATTGTTACAGCAGGGTTGTGCAGCATTTCTGGCGACACTTGTGGTTACGGAGGCAGAGTCTCAGAGGCTAGAGGACATTGAGGTGGTGCAGGAGTTCGCAAATGTTTTTCCAGCGGAGATTCCAGGTTTACCACCACACCGGGAGTTGGAGTTCGGCATTGAGTTGGTAGCTGACACTACACCACAGTTGAAGGCTCCATACCGGATGGCACCTGCTGAGTTGACAGAGTTGAAGAAGCAGTTGCAGGAGTTGATGGACTCTGGATTTATCAGACCGAGCGTCTCGCCTTGGGGTGCACCAGTTTTGTTTGTGAAGAAGAAGGACGGATCCTTGAGGATGTGCATAGACTACAGAATGCTGAACCAGGTGACGGTGAAGAATAGGTATCCCTTACCTAGGATCGAGGACCTCTTTGACCAGCTGCAGTCAGCGAAGGTTTTCTCGAAGATTGACCTGCGTTCAGGATATCACCAGTTGAGGATTCGAGATGAGGACATCCAGAAGACAGCCTTCAGGACGAGATATGGACACTATGAGTTCTTGGTGATGCCATTTGGATTGACGAATGCTCCGGCATCATTCATGGATCTGATGCACCGGACATTCAGGCAGTATATTGATATATTTGTGATTGTCTTCGTGGATGACATTTTGATCTATTCACTCGATGTAGAGCAGCACAGAGAGCATCTAAGGATTGTACTCAACATCTTGAGGGTTCAGCAGTTATATGCTAAGTTCTCAAAGTGCGAGTTTTGGTTGGACAGAGTGGCATTCCTCGGACACATTGTATCGGCAGAGGGGATATCAGTAGATCCGGCGAAGGTAGAGGCAGTGACACAGTGGAGGACCCCTACGAGCGTGACGGAGATTAGGAGCTTTGTTGGACTGGCGGGTTATTACCGTCGATTCATCAAAGACTTCTCGAGATTGGCAGCACCACTGACGGCTCTGACGCAGAAGGGAGTCACTTTTGTATGGTCGCAGAAGTGCGAGGACAGCTTTCAGGAGCTGAAGAGACTGTTGACCACAGCACCAGTTTTATCATTGCCGAGTGGCACGGGTGGATTTGTGATTTATAGCGACGCTTCAGGTGTGGGCTTAGGATGTGTACTTATGCAGCACGGGAGGGTGATCGCGTACGCATCCAGACAGCTGAAGGTCCATGAGAGGAATTACCCGACACATGATTTGGAGTTAGCAGCAGTGGTTCACGCACTGAAGACCTGGAGACACTATCTTTATGGCGAGCAGTTCGAGGTGTTTACAGATCATCAGAGTCTGAAGTACCTATTCTCGCAGAAGGAGCTGAACATGAGGCAGCGCAGATGGCTTGAGTTCATTAAGGACTATGACTTCACTATCTCTTATCATCCGGGGAAGGCGAACACAGTTGCAGACGCTTTGAGCCGGAAGGTGGAGGTATCAGTAGCAGGCCTATGCATTCAGGAGTGGCGACTGCTAGAGTCCTTGGCAGAGTGGAGGCCATTTGCTGATAGCTCTGAGGGCGCAGTGATTGTTGAGCAGTTATATATGTTGGTTTGTTTCCCGTGACGTGCCCAGTGTTGACCGTTGACGGTCTTTATTATTGTTTAAATTTTCCGCTGTTTTCGGGTACGTTACACTAAGAGTAGTAGTAGTGAAGGTATTCAATAAGCATTTGTTGCTTTATTCTCACCGCACCAAAAACAGAGTCAAGATCCAACTGCTGTGCTCCAACTGCCAACAGAGAAACCTGCGACCTCTTGGGAATCCTATATGGTGTCCAACCATCGTGTTCACCCGTAAATTATACATCCAATTGTAATGTATATGATTTGTAAGTCCACTAGAAAGACCTTCATAGCTCATTAAAATATTAGATGTACTAAAAGCCAAGTTCAACTCCTATAAATTGCACAAAATTCTATTCAAAATTCGATTATTGCAAAATGAAGTGCCCACCACAAGTCCGAAATGCTGCACACTAACTATGCACTTCGGATCAACAAAATTTCCAAATCGAGCAAAGAACCCTTAGACATTTATGTCTATTGGTCAAAACCAAATAATCATACCTTATTCTTTGTGGTAAATAAGGGTTGTGATTTCTTTCTTTTTATTTTTATCTGTAGGGTTGTGACTTGTTAGTGCTAACTAAGGGACGTTCCTGTAATCTTTAAGATTCTTGCATTCCCCTCAACATCAATTTGGACAGCTAACTAACCTAGTAAATGATAATATATCCAGCAACAATTCAAAGTTCAAATACATATGGTTCTTAGGATCCATTAAAAACCATGTTTGGAATTTATCTCTAAAATGCAGATTGCAGGATCTATTTTCAAACTTTCCTAAGCCAGAATTTGATTATTAAGACTTTAATTCCTAATTCAAGAAGAAAATGAAGCTAAAATTAAAGATTCCCAAAACTAAGGGTCCGTTTTGAATCACATTTTCAAAAATCTAACCAAACATCATCTCCAAAACGTACCTAAGCTTTAGTACGAAGATCCTTAGATTTTAGACGTCCATTGTAAATCACATTTGATTCTTTGTTTTCGGAAATCAAAATCTGATTATCAAGATGCAGTTCCAAACGGACCCTATGTCACGTATGAATCATAAATTCCACTGGAATCTGATTTTAACCAAACGATACCTTCAGTTAAATATTTCCGAACTCCCAAATCTTAGAACCACAAGGTCCACAACAGTGCTCAACAGTTAACACAACAACTTTCCTATTTACGAGCGAATACCACTAAACACCATCGTAATCCACATAAACATCCAAACAAAAAAAAAACGGTTTCAGATCTAAAGAAAATAACTGAATTGAACGATGAATCTACCGGTTTCCTTGGTAGAAGAGCTGATCAACTCCTGCCTCTCGATCCTTTTCCTCTTATCCTTCTTAACTCTTTCCAACAACTCAATATCATCATCTGCTTCTAGAATCGCCGCTAAAGAAGACACTGACGGTGCCAGGCCGAGGAAGCCGGCGGCGGCAGAGAGGCCGTGTCTCCTGGACAGAAGGGGGAGGGGTCGAACCTCGTCGTTTCTTCTGCCGACGGAAGAGACGACGAGAGGTGTTCTCTTGGGGTTGGGGGAGAGGAGAGATCGAGGGACGGAGACGAGAGAAAGGGGAAGGAGAGAGATGGAAGCCATTGAAGGAGGAGGAGGAGGTGTGAGTGTGAGTTGTTTGTTTCTCCATCGTTTGTTTTGGATTTCGTGGTTTTATCTTTCTCGCGCTATCCGTTTCTTCACTTCACGTTTTTTTGGTGGGAGAGGGAGTAAACCGAAACGAGGGAGTGGTCGAAATATAATTGACTTTTAGCTTGGGGTATTTTTTTTAAAAATAATTTCTCTTTTCCCTTTGAGGAGGGATTTGGCTGGGTTAGCGTGAGTAGCGACGATACAAAGTGAAATTAGTTATTTTGAAGTATCACTCAAATATAATACTTTAGGTTGTTTGTGATTTGTTTCGATGACCTAAAGAAGTTTAAAAATTTCAATTTCATGATTTTCAGGACTTCAAAGAATAAGTAGAACTTCAAAGAATAAGTAGAAGAAGTCATTCCAAATGTAAAATTATAAGTTTGTAAAATTCTTAGAAATGATCTTCCGGAACTTCATTAAGTTTTTTCTGTAAACCAATCAACATAATAAGATCCATGTATGAGATTTAACCGAAGAATACACGATCGATCTGGGTCAACCATACAATACACATATTTGTATGTAATGGGGTGAGCAGGGATGACACATGTCGGTTTGGTTAGGATACTAAGGCTACCTAACTCAAACCAAATTAATTTCGGAAACTATATTTTCAAATCAAACTAAAATAAACAATTTTTTATTTTGGATTGTCTTAAACTCCTATCTGCAAAAATATGGTAATCACTAAAAAATAAATAAGATAGAAACAACAACAAATCTTTAGCTTGAAAGTAAACTACTGTTACTTTACATACTCATCCAAGTGATCTTATAATGCTACAAAGAGAATTACAAGTTTAATTAATTTGGGTTATATGTTGTATTAATGTTATTGTATAACCTCACAACTACAAGAAATCCCAACCTTAGTACAAACTACAAGGACATGGAATATCAATTCTTTTATTCTTTTCGGGGGTGAATTAAGATCTGAAATGACTTGCTTTATAGTTACGTAAGGTACAATTCCCTGCTATGGTTTGGACTTGCACCAAGAACAACGAGCAATGATCATTTGGTGGTTAGTATCATAGCGGATTAAAAAAATTAAAAACACCTCTAAGACATCATCATATCCAAAAAGGTACGCCGTTTGTAATCAATATTGAGTTTTGGAGGGTTTTTTTTTTTGATATTCTATCCTATAAATTTGAACGATTATTACATAAATGATCACAAAGTGTGTGTATACACTAGCTGTCTACTTGCAAAAAAAAGTGTCTACGCTAAGTCGATCCGTAATCATGATCCGGATGACTTGATAATGAGATTTCTCTCTCTTCTCTCTCTTCCAAATCAGTTTTCTCATTCTTCTACATCAGTTTTCTCTCCGCCCAACTCACTTTCTTATCTTTTCTACACTATTCACCTCTTAACCACAACCCACCACAAACTATCTCTCTCATCCATATCATTTCAGAGTCTACATTGGAAAAAATTAAAAAAATACTAAAAATCAAAACAATTATAAAACATATTTTCAAAAAAATTCAAACAAAAATTTAAAAAATCTAAACGAATAAAAATGAAAAAATAATAATAAACTCAGACGACTCCCCGGGGGAGGACGACATGTCGTTGGGGGCACGACCCCGATACTCTTAACATGAAAAGCAAAAGTGCCAACTGATTATACTATTTTCAAAAACCATCAACATAATAAACGTCACCTGACTTATATATTATTTCTAAATCATAGATACCTAATCTAATTAATTTTGTTCTAAAAGTAGATTAAATGTATAGTAGTTGAAAGTTGAAACATCAACTCCTGCCTAGACCCATGTTGTCTTTGCCATTCATTATCAATATTTCATATTCGATTGTAAAGAGAGCATGATGAAACATAAAGCAAAGATAAAAAGGAGAATAAAAGTGGAAAACAGAAAAGTCTTTATCGCAAATTAATGGCTTAGATGGATTGGTAGGGTCAAACAAGCAGTCGTGCGAGACATTTATTCTCATGTTTAGTGACTTTAACAAACTAGTTTATTGGTTAAGAAAAGCTCAATTTTGTTGGGCGTGAGATAATCATTTTGTCCCTTCACAGATGTCTCCTAAGTTTTATTTGAAAGCATTAATATTTTATTATTAATGACAAATATCAACACATATGCCATGTGTTACAAGCTAGCGACATTTTCCCTAAGTTTTCAGTAAATAGATTGTAGCTCACTTTTCTGCATTACAGATGTTTGCTACTACTAATAGGCAATAGCTGCTGAAAGTCTAACTACCCCCACCGAAAAGTCAAGTAGAGTTTCAAACTAGTGCTAAGTTCGGATTTAAGGTATCATAACTCTCTTTCTTAGCCAATGTAACCTCGGAAGTAAGTTTAAATAATTTTTTTAACGTGATATTGGGAACCCAAAAGGAATCATATTATAACGCAAAACTATGATCTAAAACCTGTTTAACAACATTACTAATCAAAGGTATTTTATTAATAGATTCTTATCATCGGAATAAACAAGGCTAGGGATTTATTTTGCAACTTAGAAGAAAATATTTGAAAGACAATTGGTGTATTTTCGAGTTTGCATACAATGATTTGTAACCTGAGTGTATTTATATGTTTTAAAACGTAATTGTGTTGAATCATCGATACAAGTTCGTATCAAGATAAATGTCGGACATCTTTGTATCGACCATTAATCCAAAGAAAATTCAAAACGAAGCAACAAAAGTTTCAAAAAATAATTCATCGAGTACTTTTATGCAAGTTCCACTTAACAATAATGTTTAAGTCCCGCTCAAACGTGGCCTTCGATTATTAATTACCTCAGCCGTTATGAATTAGGATCACTAACCGCTTCACCTCTCCATCACTAATCACACCTTAATCGATCACTCCCCAAAACCCACCACTTCTCCCAATTCCAAACCCGGGATGGGACTGAACTAGATGAAGCTCCGCAGGAATCGATTCGAGCCGTGCGGGGTCGGGTTGGTCGTTGGGAAGGCGTTGTTGGGTTCCTTGCTTGGGCGCAATGGAGAAGAGAGTAGGGTTTGCGGGAGCGTGGGGGTGAGGTTAGCGAGAGGAAAGTGGTGGGAAGAGGGACACGAATCTTTGCTCCTTGCTTTTATTGTTCCGTGTCCTCTGCCTTTTGCCAAACTCCGCCTCTGCCTCGACTCTGTCTCTTGTTGGTGGTGTTGCCCTGCTTTTGTCGGATTGGAATTGGATGGGAATGGGTTGTGAGGTTTGTCCTCGTCTGTGGTTTGCAGTTTGGGGGGTCTTGCTGTTGCATTTGTTCTCACATCAAGGTTTGTTTTTGGTTTCTTTTCTGTTTTTCTTATAATGGCCGTTCTTGGGAAAGTTTTTTTTATAATCTTTTTGAGTTTTTTAGTGTTTTTTGGTGGTTTGAGTTATTGGGTGATGATGGTTGGTGTTAAAGTTGAAGTTTTATTGGAATTGTGTTACTCTGGGTGATCATTATGACATTATAATTTGTAATTCTAAAATTTAATGATCTTGTTTGGACTTGGTTTGTGGAAGTTGAAGTTGTATTGGAATTATGTTATTCTGACGTGATCATTATAACTATAATTTGTTCTAATGATCTTGTTTGTTGGACTTAGTTTGTTTGGAGTTAGTTGGCATCATGAATGCATGATCAATTGAATATGATATTCTGAAGTAATAAAAGCTGCACCTTATTATTATCTCTCTTCTTGTGACAAATCTTTATATGCTGATGAGATCAAGTATTATTTTACATAGTATCTTAATTTGGGGTTGACAATTTGTGAGTCATGTTAATCCTGTAATTTTCATTCATGTGTATCTTTTGTTTGGTTTAAATTACGATGTTTGACATGATTACTTGTGTATCAATGCCTTAATTGGTCCCCCTGTTGGCATGAGTATTGCTTTCTCCCGAATGAGTTGGTATTTGTTGATTTTCTTGAACTATTTTTCTTGTGTTTGCCTCCAATCAAATAACCCATTTTCACACTAAAACAAAATGGTGTTTGCCAGAATGCTTTCTCACAAGTGATCATTACTAAATGTTCTATGTGGTTATATAATCGGTTACTGAGATATCTTAATTTGCTGTTATTGGATAGGTTCTATCACAGTCCAAGCGTTTACAGGAACCTATGGAGTAAATTATGGAAGGCTTGCTGACAATATACCTGGTCCTGAAAGCGTAGTTACACTCCTCAAAGCAGCGAAAATTAAAAATGTTCGAATTTTCGACGCTGATCACAGTGTTCTAAATGCTTTCAAAGGCTCTGGACTCGAATTATCAGTGATGGTGCCAAATGAACTACTCAAGGATATGAGCCTCAGTGAGGATCGCGCCATAAATTGGATCAAGGACAATGTTCAGCCCTTTCTGCCCGACACTCACATCCGCGGGATAGCCATCGGTAACGAAATATTAGGAGGTGCCAATCAAGAGATGCAAGAAGTTCTACCAGGTGCTGTTAAGAATGTCTATAGTGCCTTGACCAGGCTTCAGTTAGCAGATCTTATCGAGGTCTCAACTCCGCACTCAGAGGCTGTTTTTGTGAATTCATATCCTCCTTCATCCTGCGTCTTCAAGGACAGCATATTTCAATATATGAAACCACTACTGGATTTCTTTTCCCAAACTGGTGCCCCCTTTTACATCAATGCCTACCCATTCTTAGCCTACATGAGCGATCCGGAGCATATTGACATCAATTACGCTCTCTTCAAGAAAAACCCCGGGATATATGATGCAAAGACCAAATTGCATTATGACAACATGTTCGACGCACAAATAGATGCGGCTTATGCTGCTTTAGAAGCTGCAGGGTATGACAAGATGGAAGTTCGTGTTTCGGAAACTGGTTGGGCTTCCAAGGGAGGCGAGAATGAAGCTGCGGCCACAATGGAGAATGCGAGGACATACAATTATAACTTGCGCAAGAGGCTTGCCAAGAAGAAGGGCACACCACTGAGACCAAAGATCCCTGTAAGGGCATATGTATTTGCGTTGTTCAACGAGGATTCGAAGCCCGGGCCGGTTTCTGAAAGGAATTTCGGCTTGTTTAAAGCTGATGGTAGCATTTCTTATGATATTGGTTTCACCGGATTGTCGTCTTCTGCAACTTCATCTCGATTGACTACTGGGGTATTTCTTCTCTTCATTGTTCTATTGATTCATGTTTTATACCATCTCTTATTTGAAGAGTTGTGACGTCCTGTGAACTACAAAACCTTGGTTGTTCAACATCAGTTGATTTTAATTAACACTATTAAAGCTACTTTCAGGACTCAAAACAATTGGTTCTGATTGCAATTGATTGTGTATACTAAGAAATTTATTAACATTTTATCTTGTGTTTTTGTTAGTTTTAAACATTTGAAATCATATGTAATTAAGTTTGCTTCTGGTTCTGGAATTGATTTGACGCAGGTTCTAAGTTGGGCAGGACAGTACTACAAACTGGTCCTCGTATCATGGGCTGCTTTGATATTTCTAGTGTTAGAAGCATGATTGAGATGAACCCGAAAACGCTGGAAAAGCTTCCATGATGCATTCAGTTCGAAGTTGTTTGTTTGTACATCACTATTTATTCAACAAATTCAAGCTTGCTGATGATTTTCTTATAATTCAGCAATGTATACCCAAAGCAAACGTCAATGAATATACAGAAGCAGAAGCTTTCTTATGTACACTGCAGTCTCTTCATTTCGGTTTTTTATATGATAATCAATGGGATTATTAACTGGTGGAAGCATTGATTTTATATACAAAACATTATACAAGTAAAGATATTTAGAACATTTCATGCCCGTGTGCTTTCTTTTTATATTGATATATTATATCTAGATCTCTTGAATGTATCTTTTGTATGTAGAGGATGTTTAGGAAGTGAAAGGCTAGACTGAATTACTGGTTTATAAGAAAAGCTAAATAGGAGTTTCCTCGCATTCTAGAGTTCATGAAATTTAGCGTACTATTATCTAAAGATATCATTCCTTCTAGGCTTCTACATTGAGGCAAAATTTTACACCTGAGAACCTGTCATATTCCATACATATGACTTGTAGTTTGACATTAGAATCAATCGATTGAGCGTTTACACGTGCATGAAAAGAACTTCAGCTTTGGGCTTTTCAGAGACCTTAAAACAGTGTTTATCTTTCACAAACAAAGTTATGGACGGATTAAAGCCTCACGTCATTCCTGAAGCAGCAGATGCTAAAGTAAAGACCGCGTGCTACGTTTAAACAACGACAGCATTACGTCACCATACATTTGTTTTCCAACATTACCCTTCCATTCTTACTTAATCTCGAATCTTGTCACCACTTAGACATGCATTGAGCGTATGCAGCCATGATCATCTTAGTTTTCTTCGTCTGTCCCATTAATTTTCTACTTTGCGATACTTATCTACGATCTTTTTTTAAGAAAACGGTGTTGTTGTCAAATCAATTTATCCACATGTACATTTATTTATAATCGTCTTCTTGATCATAATCTTTGTAAAAGTATTTTGCTGTCAAATCAATTGTTCCATTACTTTGACTCATTTCTTACATTTAATAATAACTAAATAAATTTATATATCATGATTTATATAATTGTATGTATGAAATATTTTTAAAATTTGATATTAATTTTGAAAATATAACTCTTTTAAAAGTTTAATATGAAATCGTTTCAACTTTGGTAATTATCCCGTTTGAGCTGAATATCGAAAATCTATTATTTCGAAATTATAATATTTATATAGCAATATGAGTATCTATCCGTAAAACAAGATGATATTAAAATTATGATGATTTTTTAAAAAATTATTTTATTTTATTTTCTAAGAAATCTTGATTTTTGGATTTTTTTTTTTTATATTCATAGATATGCGTGTGAATATAGGAGAATTTCAATGCACCCAAACCCATTTCAGTAGCTGGACTGATTGATCTAACAACAGAGGCTCCAGTTCAACTGGCCAGTCATCAATAGTTGAATTGGATTTTTCTTAGAAATGGTTGTAATGCATGAAATCACATAAGTTTATAATTGAGTATTTGAGTTTAATAAAACATAATATATTAGAGTCTGGAGAACATTAAGGTTAGCTTGAGCCAAACCAATAAGAAAATAGTCCAAATACACTGTGCTCTGCAGTCAGCATCTAAAACTTAGCTCCCAACAAGCATCTAAACCAACGTCCAACGGTGCAAAAACATACAATTTTTGCTAAAGATCTATAAAATCTCAAATACTTTCTTAGTCCCAATCACCCTCAAAATCCATCGCCCTTGATCATAAAAAGGTGTAACTCTTTGAATTTCTCTTCTATGCAATTTTTGAAAGCGCATTACACCGTACGTACATGTTCCAATTGTGTAGCGTGTGAACACAAAATGGGCCCATTTGCATGGCCATGAAGTGGACGTACGCCATTTACAACACTTACAAAACTAAACTCAACTCAACGATGATGGCAAATTGTATCCTATGGTTTATCTGAATAATAAAAAATTAATGCCCGGATCAAAATTTTGGTCCCATCTGTGTCTCAAATATGCACTCGTTTCTCCCTATAAATGTTACAAACAACACTACCTCTCACAACTTCTCTTCCAACACCATCAGTACTACAACTATCTTCTTGCAATTGTTGCCATTAAATTATTAGAAGTGGGCGACCTGTGAACACAAAACAAAGAATAAGAGATGGCTTCCATGAATAAGTTTCCAATCAAGAAGTCGACATGCTCTGCCTTTGTGGTGGTGTTCCTGCTGTTCTTCGGATGTGCAACAGCAGCCACAGTCCACACAGTGGGAGACTCCACAGCCTGGACTGTTCCAAGCAACCCATCTTTCTATAGTGATTGGGCCTCCAAGAAAGGATTCGCAGTTGGTGATACTCTTGGTAAACAAAGCAATGCTAGAACTATGTCTATTTTTATTTTTGAATCGGATTTCTATGATACTTTAGAGCCTTACTACAATAAGTAATAACGTAGCTAACCTTTGGCATTCTATAATGCAAAAGTTTGATTTCCCATCTAACCAAAGTACAGGGGCAAATTTTAATTCCAAAGTTAAGGTTATGTTAAGAAATATTGATGTTATTTTGAATTATATGGAAGCTATTCATCGATTTACTTTTTTGCTGTTAGACCATAAGTTTGGATTTTTGCGTGAAGTTTTTACATTTTCGAGTGGGGTGCACAATGTGATCCGGGTACCGGAGTCAAGTTACCGCTCGTGCTCGACGGCAAACCAGCTCGGAGCAACGGCCACCACGAGCCCCGTTCGGGTTCCTCTCGCCACTCCGGGGGTCCATTACTTCTTTTGTGGTGTTGGCCAACACTGCTCTCTCGGCCAAAAGGTTGCTGTCACCGTGAACCAGGAAGCGGCTGTCAGTTCGACCGACGTGGGGACCAGTGCTGGGTTGGGACTCTCGGCCGACGCTGTGATCACAGTTGCTGCCTTCTTGCTTATGTGAATGTGAGATTGTAATCTACGTATGGTGTTTGGTATGTTCTTGTTTTGTTGTCGTTTGTGTTATTGTGGTGCAATCCGTGTGTTGTTGGTGGCGTGTGAGCTTTGGACCTTAGCAAGGTGTAAGCTATGCACTTCAAGGCCTGGGCCCCTTTGGAAATGAAAATTTGATTAGTGTGAACAGACTCGGGTCATAAAATTACAATATTACGTTGTCCGTTTAGATTTTGTGTGTGTTTGTTTGAAGTAAGCAGACGGAGTTACGAAATGAGTATCCATCATCAACTCGTCATGACTGGAACTTGGTAATTGATTAGAGTAAATAGTGATAAGATACATGACACGCTTCAAATCATACGTATCAAACAAGTTCAAACGCTGTAATGAATAGGAACTGATGAAGACGTGTATGGACACGCTTGAATGTCGGAACTAATTAATTTGTTATCATTGACATGTAGGAACGCAAAAAAGTCTTTGCGATTGGTGTGCGAGTCCAACAATTTTCAAAACTCTAATTTCTAATTATATGACTTCACTTCCACTGAAGGAAGTTACTTTAAATATAAAAGTATAAGTCGGGACACTTTTGTAACTAGATTTTTAGAATTTAATTAAAATTTCTTGTAAAGTACTCGTCGAAATTCGTTCTAAAAGTTTAATTTCCTTACTTTCATGTTATTATCCTGCAAATCATTGACACTCTTGGGAAATAAACTATGCTTGATTTATCGTATACTAGCTAGTAAATAAAGCTTAACTCGCCACAATGTATACTTATATTTGCTAAAGCTTTCTTACATCACATTCAAATTTAACTTCTCTCTAACTTAGTTTAGATGCAACAAAATGCAGCTCAATTTGCGAAATCAATCACCAGCTTGCACCAACATTTGGACAACCGAGTTCTACATTATTATGAATGGATATGTGCTCATACATTTGTCCTAATCGAGTTTGTATGTTTCACTTTTACGAATGCCATTTCAAACTTCCCCAAACATTATGATTTATGAGTAGAGTAAGAAAGAAATTGTGTAACTGCTGATCATTTAATAACATTGATGAATATTTTCTACAATCATCCAACCTCCTTTCCCTACCACATACAGCATATCCATAGGACGACAGTGGTGGTGGTGGTCAGGGATCACTTATGGAGTTATGGCCTAAGCTGGAAATGGTCACTGGTCTTGTGAGTTGTGACTTGTCCATGGCTAAGAGGTCGACTGATCTTTTTTTGGAACAATATCACTGTATCAGTATTATTACTTAAAATAACATAGCTCTGAATTATCATCCACCCAAGGTTTCTGTTTCCAGGGGTAATTTTCAAGCTTTCATGTTCTTCCACCAGTATTCGATACATAATCAAAATTAAGACTCACCAATTTGTCAAATGATTCATGTGGCGGTTGGTGGTACCGACGATACGAAGATAATTGTCGGAAAATATGTAATCTCTTTCTAATAATTAATCACGTCAAAGTAATTATCCTATTAGACGTTGACAACAAAGACGCAGGAAATTGACGAGTTCCCCAAATAATGTAGATGTGACAAAATTAGTTGATTATCTTATCATGCCTTTGCGTTATTTTATGTTTCCATCATGACAACAGATCGACATATTATATGAAGCAGATATAATCATATAAGAAGCATATGTTGAGGACGAAACCGCTGGATTACATTTCTTCGACAAAGAGAGTAGCAGTAACATTATCAAAATGGACATGTTGTATGGCTTCTTACATAGTAACACTAAAAAAATCTGGAATCCGATCTTTAAATTGGCTCAGGACATTGTAAAGGCTACACAATAAGTTCCCAAACAGATCCAATTCTGCAGCGCACACACTACACCAGTTGCAATAAACAAATCCAAAGAAGATACAATCCCCATTCTACTTACCATATATGATTTTAAGTTCGCGCAATATCGTGAGGGTGAAGGTCAAAATCTACGATGCAAAACAAAAAATACTTGCCCTATCGCAATGTTGACAAATCGTGTGGGATTTCTATAAAAATTCAAACCCACTGTATGTTTTAACGTGGAGCTAACTGCAGCTGCGAGATACTCCGTGAGAAAGGAAAAGTAAGACAACGCTATCATAAATTCATACGTTAACTATGCCTCCAAGTCCTCTCAGGCTTGGGCAGGGTAAAATGGCACATTAAGATAACATCATAATTATTTCGTATAAGATCGTGACAATAACGATATAGCAGTATAGACATATAGCACACAATAATGCAGATTATGTAGCTCACTGGATCATTGCTACTGAGAATATTTCTACAGCGATGCAACTATAAACAGTAGTGGTGCATTGAGAATCTAGCAACTTAGCATGGACGGCAAATAATACTACTAATGGTAACTATCTGCAGTTGAAACTTGTTCAGAGAGCATATGAAAACAGTTGTGCTTTGAACTTCCAATATTGTAAATATATATATATATAATATTTCATGGGTAAGTTCTCAGAACGCTGCTATTTACATCTTAAAATTTGCAGTAGTATGGCGAGGAAAAAACCCTTAATATATACCTTGAAAGACACCAACAAAATTCTAGAAGCTACTCAATTTAATTGACCTGATTCTGCAGATAAATCATAAGTACCAACTATGGGAAAAAGATATCAACATGGTACTGACCTTTTTACCTGGAACATTATCAAATCAGCTCAGTACTTGAATCTTCTTACCTGAGAATATTGCAAGGGTTCCTAGTGATTTGAGTCAGGGACACAAAAGAACCACTTTTTTTTAAAATTTATTTACTAAACCGTACATACTCAAGTGAGCTTGGAGAGCAATCAAACTGAAGGAACTTGGTCCGCACATGAGAACTGCTCGAGCCAATATCCTCAACTCCATGTGACCAAACACAACCACCTCCAACACAAGGGAGTAAAGGTGGACCAAGGCGCAACGAAAGGTCACATCCTGAATCCCTTGCACCTCGATGCATACCTATAGTATTTTCAATCACCAAAGGTGTTCTTTCATCGTGGTTGACACCAAGAAAATTATGTAGCTGATACTTTTCATCGTCCCACTTGCAGGGAACAAAAGAGCTACTAGGCCCGAAAGTGTTGCAATTCCGAATGTTTCCGCGGTCTTGAACATAATGCGAAGGATGAAAGGTGCTATGACTCAACCTGGGATACACATCAGGAGAAAACAAATGTTTGTCTTGTTCGATATGAGAAGGATTCCGAGGTAGAAGAGGAAGCATGTGGGTCATGTGATGCAAAATCGGTTGAGAATCTTGTCGAAGACAATTGGTTTCACGGAGGCTCACATGTGAATCAGGAAAACTGTTGGCAGCGAGGGTGCTGCTTCGACTAGCTGCATTATGATCAGTAGAGAGCAGTCTTAAGTTTTGGTTTCCAGCATAGTGTAGCGGGTACACACGGGCAGTAGTTGACCCACCAGGAACCTCAAGTGGGAAATTTTGGAATTTCTCATTCTCAGAGTGAGAGATTTCCAGAGAGGGAACTCTAAATTCATGGGATGGAACTTCTCTATGATCCTGGGAGATGCCAAGACTTTCTGAACCAATGAAGCCACGATTTGCAGTAACGGACACTCCAGGAGATGAGTGGGACGGGTACCATGTTACAAATTGATGAGTGTTGTTTTGGGGGCTGCCTGTGGGAACCATACGCATTGGCAGGGAGGAAGGAATAACTTGGTGGTAGGGCCTGTTTCTGCCATCAGGATTACAGGGAGATGTGTTTGAATTCTCTACAGATTCCTGAATACCAGAGCTAAGATAACACCGGGGACTGTTGTGCCTTTGGCTTCGTGAAGCTCTCCTCGGAATGCAACCCAGGTTAAGTGCCGCTGAACAGAGAAAGGACAATACCAAAAAAAGTGTTAGAGATCGTAATAAACACTACTATACACACATGACAGCAGTGTTGATTTAGGCAAAGCATACGGTTGCAAATGCTATTGCAAGTCATTTATTAACAATGGAGAATGTAACCTAACCGGTTGTCCTCCTGAGTTAGTTTTGCTTCACCAAGGATTGCTTCCAAGTTCCAAGGAACCCGAAATTTTCATTACATGTTTTCCACATGAAAACTCTACTTTTTAGAAATTCCTAAATACATTGCAACACATCTTATTTTAGCTACAAATTCCAGTCTAAGTTACTAAATAACTTATCACTCTCTGTGAAGAGTAAAAGCTTTTTATCTGATATTTAGCAAAAAAAGGAAAGCAATGAGGACCCGAAAGCTATGATACTCGCTGCCAATCAACGTCCATGTTTTACCGATCTCAAAGATAAAACCACACTCTGAATCCACAAGTTTGTATTCAACGGCATAACCAACACTCCAACAGGATCCCAAAACATAAACAATGACCAGATACGAACTACCTGCATTTATCCAAACACCAAATCGTTCATCCTGCTTACAAAAAATTCCTAGAAATGCAAATGCAAGTTGCACAAAAAAGACTCCATTACACAACAATAAAAAAATCGAAATACATTATATAAAAAAAACCAAGACAATGCGGACTGTAAGTGACAATTCAAACGGCAGTACCTTCAATGCAGGGATGCAGCAAGTCTCCACTTTCACTCTCATCCCTCCGAATGATGGTGTCTATCGCATCGTTAACTCGTTCGAAAAGAGTCGCCACATCCACATACTCCGCCTGCGAAACCCCAAAAGCTCACACTTTTTCCCCAAAACAAAACCCTAAACCTCAACAATCAATCACAAATCCCACCAAAACTCAAAAACCTAAACACTAAAGTTAGGGTTCCGACCTCGGAATTGGCCTTGGAGTACATGATCTCCTCGGCCTTGAGCACCACAAAAGGCAACTTCTGCTGCCACTCCTTGTTCTTCCTCGTGGCCGAACTATGGACATCGTTCGCCAACCTGAAACCGAACCAAACACCAAAATGGAACTTCGCTTCCATCTCAAACCCTAAAAAAGAAACAAAAAATAAATCACAAAAAATAAACCTGAAGATCTCCTGGATGAGGGAACCCCGCATTGGCTGGTGGCGGTCGCTGTGCCACGCGCGGCGGACGCACTCGTACGGACGCGGCCCGGGGCGAGGCATCTCGACTTCCACGAACTCGACCTCCGGAGAAAAGAAGGGAAAGGAAAGGGAGGAGAAGACACGACAGTCTCTCTCTACTTCTTCGTTCTCGCTTTCTGTCTCTGGAATGGTGTGGGAGACGGAATTAAAACGGGGCAGATGGGATGGACGGTTGGAGATTGAGTGTGGGTTGATCTTGGCCGTTGGTTTCGTGGAACCCTGTTTCAAGTGCGAGTGGTGGGCGATTGGGGGCTATGATTGCTTGTATGCCTCCTTTTTGTGGTAATTGATTATGAAGATGCAACGCTAATTACGTTCCTCCTAATCTTTGGATTAGATAAGAACTCGTGTTAGTTCATTTGGGTAATATTTTGTGTCCCACCCGTTTATTCATTTGTTTCAGATTAATAAAAGAAGATAGGTAGTAATGCAGATAAGAAAAAACCAATATTAGATGTTTTAAATTAATTAACATGATAGGTGGCATGCTTGGATGTACATTAACATGAAACTGTTTTTAAGTGAAGTTTGGCCAAACAAGATTAAGGGAGAGCGTTTCAAGTTTCAATCTGTCCGGTCTGAAGTCGGTCCAAAACCCATTCCCCCCCCCCCCCCCCCCTCCCCCCCCCCAAATCCGGTCCGGTCAAAACTTGGCCCAAAAATTCGGACCAGACCGAGTTCGGTCCGCACCGAATATGACCAGTCTGGTTTTTAATCAGGACCCCTAAGAGCATCCGAGTCCAGTCTGAGTTCCCGTCAGATCCGAGTCGAGACAGATGCTCTCCCCTAAGCAAGATCAAGGAAACGAAATTACGTTTGAGAATAGTTTATCAAAGAAAAGTAGCATTTGCTTTTGTTTTAAACTTTTAATGCAATCGCACGGAATAGATAGAACTTGTGTCAGTCCTATGGATCATGGCATGGATAGAACTTTTATTTCAATGCAGTGGTCAACTTTCAAATATAAAAAAACAGTTGCTTGTAAAAATAAAAAGTAACAGTAAAAGGGGGGAAACTGTGAAACACACTTTTGGAACTCTAGTAAATGACATGTACAGTGTTTACCAAGACTATAAAGAATTCAACAGTGCTTTTGTTTTGTTTTGAAATGCAGAGTTCAAAGGTGTTGACAAGTCGCCTAGAATAGGAGGGTAAACGAGCTAAGTCGAGCGAAATTTCGATTAATAAGTATTATCTTATATTATTAACAAATACAAAAAAATAATTACGAATTGAGCAATAAATATTCGAACGAGCTATCGAGTCGAACATCATTTTTTTCGAGTTCGAGCGACTCGTTTACCGAACCAAGTTTGAAGATTTTTTGATTTTTTATCAAGATCATTCATTTTCAAGTTAAACTACAATCGAGTATTTTTCTAGTCGAATTCGAGTCGAGCTATCGAGTCGAATTCGAGTCGAGATATCGAGTCGAACTAAAGTTGACAGCCTAGTCGAGGGGTAGGAAAGTAATTATTTGTTTGTCCTTTTTTTGCGAGAAACTTTAGACTATGTCATGGTTTTTGGTAGGGGTGAGCAAAATTCGGTCCGGTCCGGACCGAACCGGACCGAATTTTTTCGGTCCGGTCTTCGATCCACAAAATTTTGGAAATTCGGTCTTCGGTCCGGACCGGACCAAAAATTTATGGGGAAAATCCAGGTTTTGGACCGACCCGGACCAGACCGGACCGAACCCATTCGGTCCGGTCTTCGGTCCGGACTTCCCGAAAATTCGGGTTTTGGTACGGTCCGGTCCGGTCCTGGACCTAAGCTCACCCCTAGTTTCTGGGATATCGTGACTTTGACCCTTTTTCCATATTTAGTTCTATCACCACATTGACCACTCAATTGAAGCGCTAGTCACTGCATTTTGATTACTATCAGTCACCAAATCGCATTTTTTTTTCCTTCAGATTTCTCACCCTCGAGACAATCAACTACTGGTGTGTCATGTGTGTTTGCAGTTCATAAATGTGAACTTATAGTTGGAAGTCAGCTTTCTCGTGATCAAACTAAAATTTTAAATTATTTTCGAATTTTGATTAAATAAAAATTAGTTTTAAAATTGTTTTCAAAAAAATATTCTTGAAAATATGTTTTTTATTTGTTTATATTTTTAGTTTTTTAAAATTTTAACTCATGATTTATCTCCAAATGACGTGAGGAGTAAATTAGTCCAAAAAATCAGAATTACTAAGGAGCCGACAAGCTCCTCCACCCGAGCTTCTCCAGGCATGAACAAAACTCATCTTGAGTTAAGCGATCGGAGCCGGGATTCTTGGGATCGGCAGCCTCGTTTGGATGTGCCACTCGCATTGTAGCAGCTTCTTTGACGTGGGGGAGTGGGATTTTTGTCATCCACGGGGTCTAAGACCAAGATTAACGGGCTCGTGGGTACGGGACGACCGGGTGTTCCCTTTTCACGGTCGAACGACCAGGTCGTGGCAAGGACGCGCCACGCGGTGCGTCCCCGTTGGTTAAAAAAATTACTTTTTTGTTTTAATTGAGGTTAAATGATTTCAAGGTATTATTTTGTGGATGAGAGAGAATGGTTATGGTGAGTTGTGTTTAACAAGTGAATAGTGTTGGATAGGAGTGAGTTTCAGTCCAGGATCGAACCGAAAACCGAATTTTTGGGAAGGTTGGATCAAAGACTGGACCGAATTAATTCGGGTTGGTCCATTCCGGGCCGGTTCAGTCCAAAACTCAAATTTTACTCCCAAAATCTTGATTCGGTCTGGGACTGGACCACACCGGATTTTTGGTATCCCTCAGACCAAAGATCGGACCGAAAAGTTTGGTATGATCTGGGTACCCAGACCAGACCGAAGTTTGTTCACCCCTAGTGTTGGAAATAGAAGAAATTTGGTTGAGAAGAGAAAAAAACGATGTGGATGAGAGAGAACTGACGTGGAAGAGACAGATGACAACGAAAGCTAATGTCGACCCAGTCATATGGTCTAATACACGCCCAGCAGAGACACTAATTGATTTTCATTTCTTCCAAAACTAGCAATTTCTTCAACGTTCATCCTTCTATTTATAAGTTTGTTTCTAATAAAAGGAAGAACTAGAAGCTGGATCGCTTCACAAAATATTGTTTACTTCGGCTTCTTAGAAGTTTATATTCTTGAATCCATAAAAGGTTCACATTTTCCACGCCAAAATGTTAAACCTAGTATGGTCTATACAAGGTAGTTGTAAACAAGTATAAGCTTCACGAAGACATTGCTGCAGCTGTGACGTTACTTCAATTGTCCATCATAAGTTAAAGTTGCAAAGTTTCAAAGTTACAGTTGCAAAGTTTCATCTATGTTTAGCCAAATGAATAAAGGTTTTTGTTGCTATAAGCCTATAAGTTACAATTGCGAAGTGTCATCTATAACGTCATTTGTTGTTCCGTTAACTTTTTAGTTAAAAAATTAATATTTAAAGAAAAATTTACAAATTCATCCCAAACAACTTAATTATCCTTTCTCTCTCTTATCTTTCTTTCTTCTCTTTACTCTACTTTTTACTCCCTCTTTTATCTCATTCGTCTCTCTCTCCTCTCTCACTCTTCTTTGGTTTTCCTTTCTCTTTGAACAATAGAAATGAGAGCGATGAGAGAGAAGACAGAGAATAGAAAGGAGAGAGAGAGGAAAAAGGGAAGAATGGAAGGTTTGTTAAGTTATTCCGATATTAAATATTATAAAATTTACAATAAAATATTGAATATTGTAACGTCATTAATGGAATAGTGACCTCACTAAATGAAACTTAGCAGAGTAGCAAATCCGGACCAATTCCATAATAACATTCTGAATGTTAACCATATTTTAAGTGATATATAAGACAATAATTGTAACTAAAAGGTATTTTAGAAACAACAAAAACTCCCAATGAACAAAAAAAATGGTTCGGTAACCAACAAACAAAAAAGTACGAACAACTAATTTTCTCATAATCCATAACGAATAAAAATAAAAAACTTCAAGCCAACACAATCTCACTGCCCAAATGACATTCTCCATACTAGGTATGGTGCCCCGCCGGAGGCGTAGAGCAGCAAAGCCAAAGCCAAAGGATGCACCACATACGTTTCCCGGAGGAACCGGGTAGAAGGGTTGCTTCTCCAAGTCTCCAACATTGCGACCTTCACCTCCGCATTGAAATGGACAAGACCAACACGTCACAATGGTGTTTCCGTAGTGTTGTTTAGTTTGGTTGTACTCTTTGGACGACGGCGCCGGAGTCAATGAGCCAACTCATGTGGCTGTCCAGAAGCCTTCCACTGGGCTGTGTGGGTCCTTTGAGGAGTCGCAGAATTGGTGACGGTACCTGTGGGTGTGCTCACCCAGTCCATTGGGTCCCACTGTCAAAACCAAAACAACTTTCAGAGAATTTTCTGGGTGGATGTAATTAGTTTGTGAATGAAAATACGCTGCCTTCAAACAAGTTGAAGTTGATTGTTTATTGCTTAATCGTGAAAAGACATCATCATAATGATCAGACATCACCTAACTTCACAATATTAATAATCTATTTTGAAAAAAATAAAATAACAATAAATTCGTATTTCTAAATTACATATACTTTATCTATTTAATCATCAACGATTATCAAATACTAAATACCATTAATATTAAGAAATCAAATATTACATTATTTTTAGCAAACGTACACTTATATTACAGGAGACGATAAACCAAATACACGACATAAACCAAATAATATACGACATAATTCAAATATTACACGACATAAAACACAATTAAGCGTTGTTTCTGCTGAATCGCTGTCAGATGTTCTCGATCAAGTCCGTCGTCAGCGCGAGATACTGGGTTCTATCACAAACGCAGTCTTTGTTGTTCATGTAGGCATTAATGTCTAGAACCTGTGCAATGGAGTAATGCGTTAGTCCTGGACTTGATATGTCGCGATCATACTCAAACTCAGTTGTATCATACAATCATGGAATAAAATTCAGGCTCGTCTCCATGATCATATTATGCATTATGATGCACACAGTGATTATTTGTTTAGGAGGTCAGCATTCACGCAAGAGACGACCTCCTTAGGATTTGTCATCTTGTCTGAGAATATAATTATTTTAAAATCATATTGGGAAACTAATAAAATGGAAAATATGTTTACGAAGCTAAGCTAAATCAGAGAAGTTAATGTATTTCAGTATAATTTTCGTATTTTAATTATAAAGTTATTGTTGAGATTGACTCATACGTCTTATGCTCATCTCGACGGGTCGATCGGTGGTCGCTCCCCGGTGATAGAACTCACGACAAGATTTATTAGTAATTTTGTACCAATTTGTGTCTTTGAGACTTGAAAATCTAACATTATCAAAAATATAATACTCTTATTATTATCAAAATATAAACGACAAGTACTTAAATCTTAACTATTTATCAAAATATAATCCCTTAATTATTAAAACAAAACCAAAAAAATAATATAACTCGACGAACGGACAGGTCGGGACCCCCCCAAAGACGGGGTCGTCGTGGGTGGGGGACGTATCTTATGACATTGTGTGACCATGAAATGGAGATTTTATGTTTTCTTGTTTGGATTTATTTTATTGGACATTAGTGTCAAAGCCATGTGGTTTTCTCTCTCCCGATAGTACTTGGGTAGTATTTTGCTTGAAGCTCAAGGTGGACTCAAATAATATGTTGGATTGCTAGTGTAAATTTATCAAATAAGCAAGCATATATTCTTACACTGAAGATGAATTTGTTGTGCTTATGCTATAAGTCATACGAAGAGAATCTGTTGTACGAAGCTTGCAATGATAATTTGGAAAGAGCTGACGTAGAATCTTCTGGACAAGAATCCCTTGAAGCCCAGCAATAAACTTAAAACAACCTGAGTTATCCTTCATTCTCTCAGTATCTTCAATTTCATGTGATAGTTTTCAGATTAGTATCAGAACAAACTATTGTCAACTGTCATTTGTTAAGTACAAGGAACATGTCTTAATGCCACAACCACACAGTGAGACTCCGCATTTGCTATTTTCTTTCGTCAGTTGACGTGTCCAGCTAATTTCCCAGCATCAGACCAGTCGGTGGTACTGGTAGACGTAAATTTTTAGATGTAAATTTTTTAGATGTAAATTTGCTAATTTCTTTTGTTTTGTTGTTGAAAATCTATTATTTTGGTTTTCTGTTGCACGGGACAGATCTCAGAATGAAGATAGCAAATGAAGATTTCTTTTTAAGAATAATTAATGCCTTCACTAGCTGAATATTGTTATTTGTATAACACGAATTTTAAATAACAAAATTTCCCTGCTACTAAGTATTAATCCCCCTCCCCTCCTTTCATCGTATTCGATTGCGCTATATTTACATCGAAGAACTGTCCTCGTCTGAACTCTCTCCATGTTTCCGATCGAATCTGTGCAGTGCTGGCATTGAAGCACTCGCGGGCATCCGAAATGATGCGCTGCACCCCATTACAGTTGACGGCGGCATTCGTTCGACCTCCCGACAGACGTTATCAAGCACTGAGAGGAAATCCCTCACCACCATGAATATCCTAATCGGATGGGCTTCCTCCTTCGCCGCATTACCATGGAAATACTCAGTAATCTCCTTGACCAAGGCAAGTGTTGTCCTCTCCTCGGCTTTGACCCGAGCAATTTCGTCCTCAGCAGATGAAAGAAACACTTTCATTACCTCAAAGAACTTTCCCTTAGTGCTAGTCCTTCCGAGTTGCAATACCGACTTGATTTTGTCAAGCCCAAGCTCAAGTTTTGATACATAACTGCTCAGCACATCTGAGTCCATCGTGGCAGCTTTTTTCACGTTGGCGAGCTCTTTGCCTAGCCCAGAAACCATCTTCAGACTTTTTTTCTTGAACTCCTCTTGCTTTGCCTTTTCAGACTTTGTGGTGGGTTCATTCTTTATAAGGGATTCACAAGTCGACAATTCTGATCGAATTATTTCCTGGACAACGAAATGTAGGAGTGTTGTCTTGCCATCTGTGCCTTTAACATCCACAAGCTTTAGAAGAGTGTCAAGCTTGAATGCTTTCGCTTCACCTCTGTTCGTGCCAACATTTATGCGGTTCCCGGTTTTCAGAACTGCTTCTAATAGTTTCAGAAACAACCTACTTCTTTTAAGCTCATCACATGCTGCCTGCAGACATGGTGCTAGAATGAATCATTTGAAGTTTGAACTATGACTTGTGGCATGCTAAAAAACATTATTACTGTGATGGGGGAAAATAAATTTAGCATTGTAATTAAGTTATTGACGAAGATATGGTACTCTCTTTGATAGAAAGACTGATTGCTTAAAGGCCAAAAATTTGGATGACCAGAAAACAAAAGTAACAGTTGAAATGAGGAACACTGGAACATCTTTAGATACTACCTCCTATTTCGTACCTCGATAACTTCAAAAGACTTTCTCAGGTACTTGACTTCTGAATCAAAGTTCGCCCTGTAGAACATTGCATCGACTCTCTTGAATGCGAAGGGTATGTCAAGCAAGGCTTTGAGAAACCTCTCTGCTGAACCGAGTTTTGAGACATCCCCATTGTAGTCCCTCAGTCTTAGTTCCTCCTCCTTGCTTGGGGCCATCTTTACAAGAGTTTCGAGAAGCTCGGGACCTAAACCTTCTGGATTACCTGTTGCAAGCCAATTGTAAGTGAATTGATACATATTTATCAAGTTATTTTTAGTGAGACATGCAAATCAATGTAAGTGTAGATTGGCAACAGACTTTGAAAAATAGTTGATGAATTTATCAAGTTATTTGTTGTTCTCCTTTTCTTTTATGAACAACAAAGAATCTCCGAGTCCTATTTTAGTTGTATACACTATACATGATGCAGTGTGATAATTATTATAAATTTTAATAGGAATTAGTCAACCAAATAATATCTGTATACTGACTAAGAAGGGGTATCAATTATTAATAACAGGTCTTAAGATTGTGTCGTAAGAAAGTGCTTTATAATATAAGCAAAATTGTGATGTCCCTATAAACCTACGATAAGTATAAATGAAGGCCTTTTCTAGATTTCTTCCAGTAGTAGTTGCACTGCTACATGCTATTTGCTACTACTACTACTACTATAAAGTAAAATCTAAGAATAGCAATTGACCTTCTAGTGAAAGAACGCAGAGTCAATAGGAAGCTTTTGGAACCCTATAACATGACCAAATTGAAAATCTAACTGCCACACATAACATGACAAAACCGTGTTAATGACTATAGCTTGGAAATTCTTCATCCAACAGTGTTTGTTCATCAGAAAATTGCAAATCTCCTTTGTGAAAATTTAATATGATGAATCAGTAATGTTAAGACCGAAAGTGGATTGTCATGCTTACCGTCAAGTAGTGCTTCAGTCACCTCCTCCCTGGTCACATTTAGTGCTCTTAAGAGAATTGCAATATTCTGTGACTTCTTCGGATCTAACACTTTGTTCTCTTGCTTTGAGAGTGGCATTGTTGGTTTCTTAACCCCATCCTTGACGACCGGATTAGTTGAATTACAGAACAGAGTCTCGATCATGTCCTCATCCAACCTGCACAGAATCATCCCCAAAATCACATAACAATAAATTTGCTCAATTAGAGGAACCAAGCGTCCCCAAATCTCACAAAACAATGGAATTAATTCGAAAAGAGAACTTTAAGCAACAAATTATTACTGGAATGAACTTGACTTGAGCTGATCCCAAACCATTGCCCGATCCGAGCTCGCCCGAACCTTGTCCCAATGCAAAGGCTTCAGCTTCGGCTTGCCCCTGTTCTCTGCAACACTCTCCCCACCGTTGTTCACAACATTGGAGGCCTCTGCTAAGGGAATTGGAATCTCAGCAGGACAGGTAGGTTTAACCCACTGCCTCCTCGACGAGGACGGATGGACCGGCAGTGGCAAATTCAAACCCCCTTTGGAGGAATTCAAATTGCCATTGGCATTGGTTCTAGCCGCAATTGGGGGCGGCGGCGGAGGTGGTGGAGGAGGAGGCGGCAGAGGTGGAGGAGGTGGAGGCGGAGCTCTTGTCGGTTGGGGAATTACCCGTTTAACCTCCGAAATGGACGAATTCGACAACCTTGACCTTGGTGAAGTCCTCCTCGATCGCGGTGGAGGAACACACTCCACCAAAAAATCCTTACCTCCTCCGTCATTAACCGGAGGACTAACCCGGGCATTCGACGGGCTCTCGCTGGAAACCGACAGTGCCGCGGACGGTTGCGGGGTATAAAACGCATCCTCATCGGACATGACCATGTTCTGAGCAATGGTCCGGTCGGGCCCCACGAGGGGCGGAAGCGGGTGGAGCTCCGGACTAGGCTGGTACCCCTCCATCGACCTGCTAGCGGAACTGAGCTTCCGGTAAGGGGACCCCCCGTTGTGCTCACCGGGGTTCAACTCCCGACTCGAAGAAGGCTCCATCGTCCCAAGGTATAGCACGTCGGAGGAGGCCACGGTGGGCCCCGCGAGAGGTGACGAGAACCGCCTCATATGGCCTCTCCCCATCAACTTCTCCGTGTCCGGCGGTTTCCGGACTCGTCTCCGGTAAACAAAGAAAGCTAAAACGGAAGCCAAAACCAATGCCGCAACCGAAGCCGAGATTCCGATAGCAACCTTCGCGGCCGCCGCAGGAGAGCTCCGATTGTTGGAGGGTTGGACTTGGCCGGCATTGATGTTGGCCGGGTTGGCAGGGGTAGTGGTCGGCGGGTTCGGAGATTGCTCCGGGATGTCGTCCGGCGGAGGTGGGGCAGACCAGTCGATGGGAACCAACGGCTCGTGGAGAACTCTCCGGTCATCGGCGGAGCACCGGGAAGTGACAGCAAAAAAACAGAGAAAAACCAACAGAAAGGATGTTTTCTTGGGTTTCATGTCGTGGGTTTGGCTAAAAAATCTCGGTTTTGGGTCTCTTTGGTGTCATATCTAGAGTAGAAAAGAGAGAAGCGGGAAGCTTCTGAGGGTGGCAAGATCTGGATTCCCGCTAGAGTTGAGTTGAGCAAACAATGTCGATCAAGAATGATGGATGGAAATTGGAAAGAAGGTGATGATGGATCGAGTCCAGACCACTCGATCCGAGACTTGATTTGGAGGGACTACACGTGGACGCGAATCTGCTTTGGTTTGGGTTAGTGTTTGTTCTTTTTTCTTCTCTGTCTGTGCTTTCGGACGTCGTGCGCAAAGAATTTTGCTTTTTTTTTTTTTTTTAACTTTTGTTAAAAAAAAGTTATCTCAGTTCAAGCTTGGAACTCTTTATCTGCTGCTGCTGTGCTTCTGTTTAACCGTTGTGACTTCTGGGTTGTTTGTGGTATTTTTGGTTTTATTTCTTGGACTTTTGGGTTTTATTTATATACGTTGGGTATGAGTCATACGACTGTAATGAGTATGACATATTGACATGTCGGTTGTCGTATAGTTGCTAAATTGTAATCGTGTTTTGTTAGTAAGTGTACGTATTTAAGAGTTAAAAGGGGAATGGGAGGTCCATTCGGAATTTCAGGGTTAAAAGAGCAATTGAGATACTTTAGTAATTCAATTATGGTCTTAGTGTCGTATTCGTGAAATTACCTTTTGTGAATCTAATCAGTAATTGAATTGGTTAAGATTCATGAATCATGACCCTAGCTCTCCTGATTTCAATTCCTGGAGCTGCCAATGCAAATCGTACTTATGATTTAATTATTAGTTATTTGTGGACGTAATTGCATCTTTAATTCCATTTTTGAATTGAAATTGCAGGTTATGATTCTACGCCATGTTGGCATGATGTATTCAAGTTGATTTATAGAATTTCAAGAGCACATACGGTACGGCATAATATATATATAAAAAACCCAATATTTTTCTCACTATTAGAACTTAGAACTCTTGCTTACTCAAAAAGACAATGAGGCACCCTGTCCCCTAATCAAATTGTTCTCATTTTTCTAACCTAATAAAACTACAGTTCTTATAAAGTTTGTTGGGAACCTTAAGAAGCCCCGGGGGAAATGGTACAAAGTAGATTCTGTGATGTTGCCCATCATGGATCCTTTATGTTGCATTGTTGCATTTGGTTTGCCATTATTCTAATAATATTCGTGTCTTTTAAGTTTTAACCGAAAAGTGAAAAGGCATCTTAGAAACACATGAAGTTGCTTACACAAATATTGTTGATTAGAGGGCAATTTTGCAATAAAATCTTCTTGATTAGGTAACGGTTGGTTGGAACATGAAAATGAACGTTAGCTTGGTACTGAAAGCATCAAGACGGGCTTTTCTTTTCCCTTTATTGTATTCAACCACATTAATATTTTATTTCTTTCGTGCCTTTCTTACGCCATAAGCACAAAACATGTCGGCTAATTACCTTTCATGCACATTGCCACGTTATGGAGCAATACTTAAATTCCACGGTAAATCCGATGCAGCAATCCTGACCGTCGGATGCATGGTGGCCCAACGGTTGGTTCCTGTTGGGAAAATCTTCTGGGTTGTGCGTCGGTGAACCGAATTCAATTCGGTCGACCGACTCTTCCTGGTTTTTACTTCCTTAACAAATATAAGTCAATATTCAACAGTTCCCCCACCATCCACCACCGGTATGGAATTTCATATGACTATGACTCTATGAGTATTGAGGTCTTCCTTTTGAATTAAATATTGCAAGCTCGGAAAATTGTGTTGGCATTACATGCAGCACTGTCGCTATGAAATACTTCTGTCGGCGATAGATAGGGATCTTCGTGATCTGCGGGCATGCATGGAATTTATAAATTTACATACCATATGATGACATTATAAATAATAATAACAGTTCGGCTAGTAATTCTCGAAAAAAAAATAGGTATAAAAATAGGATCATGGGAGTATTGACCTTCCCATAATCCCATCTCCTCGAGAACATGATTATTCATTATTTTTCTCGGGTTGGGCCTTATTTGTTTTTTGTTTTAATTAGTTGGTTGCACAATTATAAAGCGCTTGTGTTTGTTGAAGATAAAAAAAAAAAATACCGACTTATTTTTCTTCCACCTCCATCTGATTGATAAACATGATTTTCACGTTGGGCCTTATTTGTTGAACTTAGTGAATCGATTCTGGTAAGAGTTCCGAATTTTAATTAATAATTTAGTGGAAATAATAACTAGTACCACAGGTAGTGTAGGTCTAACTGATTTTTTTCTTCTTCTTTCATTCTAATCTGATAAATAGAAGGTGGTATTTTACAAGAGAGCCATTAGAACCACAAAGTTCTGAACTATGAATTATATCGTTGTACATATTTTGATAGAAACATAACAATCCAAATATGATTCGTAGATTCCAATTCAAAAACATCCAAAGGTATGTGACAACATCCTCTTGAAGCAATCTGCAGTTTGAGTTTTGTTTTGCGCCAACTGATGATGAGGTAAGCAAGTTTTATATCAAAGCTAAAAATTCCCCACGCGTTTAAAGTTGATGTTAGATTTAGTGTTAGAAACTTTTACATGCTACGACAAATGAGTAAACATCACATGTAGGTCGGTGGTGTGTGGGAACAGAGACTCCCGAGTCTTATGCGCATGGGAATGTGTTGTAAAGAGATACGATATTATTGTACTTTACAATTAAATGAAAAAAATGGACACACAGCAGTCTCGAGAGATAGAGGGAGATAGACATACCAATCTCGCGTATAGCATACACCAATTCCATTTAAACACACACAAGTCCTACAATGAACACACATTTATGCATTTTAGAATGTCAATAGTCACGTGTATTGGGAAACCAATAGACACCTAGATTGTCATGTCATTATTTTTGGAAACAATTAAATAGTTGATAAAATATTACACGTGCTGCAGCTTAAGGGAATAATGTCCCCCCACGTCAAGAGTGTAGAACGTGTTAAAAGGAATTCATAAATCATTTCCATTAAAAAAAAGAAATGTCATCAGATTATCCCACCCACAGTGTAGGTTGCATGCATGTTTATCATCTATTGGACGGTTGTCGTTATATATTGTTGTTGTCTGCTGAAATATGGCTTCACATCTGGTTTTTCCCAAATTATCCACAAAGCATATGGCAGTGGCCATGACCCTACACTCTTAATTTGTTGCTTGTAGTATTTTTTTAGTAGCGCCATCGTATTTATTGTAGATGTAGGTATCAGAGCTTCCTGTTTGATGTTTTTCGAACATGTCAAGAATAGTTGGTTCAATATTTCCTCCCTTCCGCAACCAAAAGGTCTTGTAGTGGTGACATTTAATTTTCGCGCTATAGTGCATCATATTGGTTGGATATGTTTGCCAATTCTCTAAAGGAAAGAAGCACTCGAGGGGAATATGGTCAGGTGATCTTCCAAAAAGTGTCATAGTTGAATTCATGTTCGAATTCAGGTCTGGACTGGATTGTGCCCACTCCTAGTGGGGTTGACGTAGGACACACTGTCAAAATGAAATTAATATAAATAATAATTAAACATAATGACATTATGATAAATAGTAGTGCAGTATAAAGTTAAATGGGTTGTTTTGTCTGGATGTATTTGTTACGAAATAAAGTTCTGAGTAGGAGTTAACTTCCTTGACGATGCGCCAAATATTTTTGAGTTGTAAGGTTTGTTCATTAGATCTTCTCATCGGAGTCCCAATCCTCCCCAGCGACGCGGTAGGAGCAACGGTCGCCAAGTAGTTGGATAATATATATCCTCATTGTTGGTTTGTATGGAATTCACGTTCATACATGATATTACGGAAATGCAATGATATTACTAAAAAAGAATGCATGTTGTGGTTTAACAACTTTGGTCACGTTCCACGTGCTAGACAAATGTTGGATGAATTCATAATTTTCATATTTATTCAAACACTTGATATCATATTACATAAACCTCTTCAAGGCCTTCGACGTGAATACATATTACATACAACTTGTTTTGTAACAAACATTCAAGGCAAAAATTACAGTATTTGAATACTAGTGCCATTTCACGATTTATTATATTAACAATCTCATGAATCATTTTCAATATCAATTTCATACATGAATGCAAAGACATGTCCCCACGAAAAATTCATTTGAATGCCATGCACGAGAGGGCACAGAGAAGTAAAGCATGGAAAAGGGACCTCCTTTTGGTAGTGGTCAATGGACCGTACATTTTTGCAACATGGAAACCAATTATGGATAATTTGGTAATGAGTTTTCTCTTTATATCACATCAGTTTTCTCTCTTTCCCACGTCAATTTTCTCTCCTTCCAACCTACTTTCTTCTATTTCATACATTATTCACCTCTTAATTATAACTCATCTCTCTCATCCACATCATTTTGTGATTAATCTTAATTTTTTTAAAATACAAAAATATTCGAAAACATATTTTTTAAAATAAAAAATATATTTAAAAAACATTCAAACTATTTTTTTAAATCAAAACAAACAAAAAAATTCACGCGCATGCATGAACAGTGCACAACCGGGTTGTCGCCGGTCATGGGGGCACGCCCCCCGTTAAGCATGCCCTTAGATCATCTTTAGTCATGACCTGGTCATCAGCTTTCCATTTCTTCTCTTTTTCTTCCAAATCAGTTTTCTTTATTTTCCACATCAACTTTCTCTCTTCCCAACCTACTTTCTTCTCTTTCCTACATTATTCACCTCTTAACCACAACTCATCTCTCTCATCTACATCATTTCGATGTCGATTTTGAAAAAAATCTAAAAAAATTTATAAAATCAAAACAATCAGAAAACGTATTTTCAAAACAATTTTTTTTAAAAAGATTAAAACTAATTTTCAAAAAAATCAAAACAAAAAACACAAATAACAAAATCTTTAACAAACGTGCGACTAAAAACGACCCGGGCGACCCCGTTACGGTCTTACACACTTGTTCTCAAACATCCCGTAATTCGAGGTTCCAAACCATCTCGAGAAGGTGAGGAAGAAGATCGAAAGTTAAATTGCAAATCATGATGAGTAGATATCTGCAGTGTATTTATCTAGATTTGTCCCACTTAACTAGGGAATACTCTCCAATATAGATGGAAAGCAACTATATGTTGATTATATATAAATTTAGGAAATGAATTTCATAAATTACTGATTAGGATATGTATCCACAACAAATCGAACCATATTTCGACAACACAACATTGTCCCCATGATATTTATGCATGAGGAGACTAATGCGGGTTTTCTTAGTTTTACTATCACCATCATGATGCATTTGCAATCTATGCCATATTTCAAAACCACTCTCACAACCCCTAATTCTATTGTATTCACTCTCATTAAGGCAACAATACAAGATGTTCGTGATTTTTGAGTTCATCTCAATTTCTTTCATTTTCAGCCTAGAAAATGAATCTAATTCATCTTCATTTGAGGGGTGTATTGATTTTGAAGAAACATCCAATACTTGAGGTCATTAGATATTAGGAATATTTTCATCATATTCTTCCAATAATCATAGTTTGACTCATTAAGTAAATGAGGTCGAGTTGTGGACAAACCTTCTACATGATTAGAAGCTGAAGTCATGCTAAAAATTACGGTTAAGTAATGAAATTTAGCTCACAAAACTCTGACACCAAATGCAGGATCATGAGAGTCTACAATTCTAATCACTTTTAACCATAATTACCTACTTGTTTAACGATCAAAGATATGCAACAGAATTTAAAACTAAACAAGCAAGTAAAGGAGAGACAAATGCAAACCACAAGAGGTCGGGGGATTTTTATAGAGGTTCGGCACCCCACCTGGGTCCTAGTCCTCTCTTTCAAACTCCGCTCGGATCACCGAGCTCCGCTCACGACTTCACTAACCACTCCCCATTCTCGGCCGGGAGAGAATGCATTTACAATCTTCAAACTCACGAACAACCCTCGTCGAGCTTGGCTCCTCCTCTCACAATCCGAGAAGAACACTTCGGGCTCTCACCGTAGTCTATACTATTGTCTTGGGCTTTCACCAAGACTCTTGCTTCTTCAACAAACAATGAGTGGAACAACACTCTCTAATCTTAAGCATACTTGAGTAAGAATAAGATTTAAGACTAAAGTGTGGAAGGTTTGAGGCTTGAAGTGTTTGGAGTTTTCTATTTAATGTAAGAGACAAATAGTAGTGGGAGAGTTGTGTTAAAATGTGTTTTACAACTCTATTTATAAGCTCCTAAAGAGTTATAGTTGTTGGGGATGAATTTGATAAAGATTGTGTAAGATACACAAAACAGAAACTGACATGACCCAATTCTGAGTAAGTTCGGTCGACCGGATCGGGCTGTTTGGTCGACTGTTTGACAATTTAGATTAAGGTTCGGTCGACCGGTTAAGGAACGATCAACCGCCAAAGGCTACAATCTAGGTACACTTAAGTGATCGGTCGAACACCGAGATAGGTTTGGTCGACCGATTCACACCAAACACTTTGGGGTTGACAAATAAGATCATATTCAGTCGACCGAAACAAGGAATATGGTCGACCGAAAACCGACAGACACTTATGGGTTTGTCAAGGAACATAACTTCGGTCGATCGAACAAGGTCCTCGGTCGATCGATACACAAAATGTATTTAGGGTATTTGGAGATAATACGAATACAATCGTTGGGTATAATACGACAAAACAAACGGTCGGAAATTTATTGATACTCGGTCGACCGAACTTGGCCAGTAAAATACTAACAAGATATATGATCACTCGGTCGACCGAATGTGGGCAGATTGTTCAGGTTTTGGTTTAGTGTTTTCCGGTCTAAGTTTGAGTGATCTATTGAAGTTCAAATTATATGAAATTTCGTGTGTGACTTCTATAGGGAACCTAGTGTGTATTTGAGTAGTTTTTAGCTCAAATACGCTCAATTACACAAAGTTCCTAAAACTCAAAGAAATACAAATTACATGTCGTCAAATGAGCGTGATTACATGTCTTGACTTGATTTCTTTTCTTCCTTGAGTTTTGATTATCTGTAGAGTTTAACACAAAGCAATATATATGCAATGCAACATGCGTACTACTCTACATGATCACAATTAAGATTAGGTTGATTAAATCATCAAAATATAGATTAAGACAAAAAAGACAACAATATGTTGTCTTAAAAAATATTACATTACCTTACAAAATACAAATAAAATACGTAGTACCTATAAAAATAAAAGAATTTGATGTGGAGGAAAGAAAATGTACGATGTCAATGGTTTTAGGGCATGGTTATGAAGATATTTGGGGGCGGGGGGTGCTGGTATGTGTTAAGCCCAGTAATCCAGCCCATGATGAAATAGGAACAAATGAAAATGAAAATCACTAGTCCAGGCGCATGTGATCCATATTTGGTCGCCTGGACATGGACATATGGACATCTGTATCTGGACGCCTGGACCTAGACATGATGGTGAGAATGTACTAGAGCAGGATCACAATGATGAGGAAATTGACCATCAGACTGAACTTCTAGAAGTATCTGAGTCCAACTCTTCCTGAGAGTTCTGATCCTGTGTCAGATCCTTCTTCATGCAATAAATCCAGTCATGATTATGAATCCAGTCACTTGGACTAGACAATAGAAACGGCAGAGCAACCTCCTCAAACTCCTTCTCACCATATGACCACAAGATCCAAAACTGGTATCACTAAACCAAATCCTAGATATGCTTTACTTCACCAAGTTTCTTGTCTCCCTCATGAACCTCACATAGTAGAAGAAGCTCTGAGAGATCCAGGTTGGCATCAAGCTATGATTGAGGAAATGGAAGCTCTTCAATCTAATCACACTTGGGATCTTGTACCAAGGAAAGCTGGCATTCACACAATCAGTTGTAAGTGGGTATTTCGTGTGAAACTTAAACCATATGGTACTCTTGATAGGTTAAAAGCTAGGTTAGTAGCAAAATGATATAAACAAATTGAAGGCATTGACTATGTTGAAACATTTTCTCCTGTTGTTAAATTTACCACTGTTCATCTTGTCTTAAGTATTGTTGTCATGCATCATTGACCTCTCAACCAACTAGATGTTAAAAATGCATTCTTACACGGCTCCATCACTGAGTAAGTTTACATGTCTCAAGTTCCAGGTTTTGTAGATATATCTCATCCTAGACATGTATGTAAGTTATACAAGGTTCTCTATGGTTTGAAACAATCACCACGAGCTTGGTATGATAGATTTGCATCATTCTTGTTTACAAAAGGTTTTTACATTAGTGCCTCTGATATCTCTCTATTTTTCAGTCATGAACATGGACTTGTGTTTCTTCTAATATATGTTGATGACATAATTATCATAGGTTCAAACACATTAGCTGTAGAAAATCTCATAGTCGATCTAACTTGTGAATTTAGCATGAAGAACTTAGGTCACTTCATCACTTTTTAGGAATAGAGGTAATCAGAACTCCTAACTCTGTCGTTTTATCTCAACATCATTATGCAGAAAGTATTTTAAAAAAGCAAATATGTTGCATGCTAAATATATCAGTACACCCGTGCCTGTAAGACTGGATAAAGTTAGAGATAATACTCTTTTCAGTTATCCTACTCTTTATAGGCATCTAATTGGATCGTTGCAATATTTGTGCATCACCAGACCTGACATTTGCTTTCCTGTTAATTTCTTATGTCAACATATGCACCAACCCACCAACTATCATTTCAAATTAATTAAACGTATATTACGATACATTAATGGCACTCTAAGTCACAGTCTTATACTTCATAGACACTCTACACTTGATCTTTTTGTTTACTCTGATAGTGACTGGGCTGGGTGTGAAGAAATTTGACGATCGACAAGTGGGTTATGTGTGTTCCTTGGGCAAAATTACATCTCCTGGAAAGCAAAGAAACAACCAACTGTTTCTAGATCAAGTGTTGAGGCCGAATATAGAGCCATGGTTATCGCAACCGCAGAACTTGAGTGGATCATCTTTCTCCTTCGTGATTTGGGAGTCTTTCTATCTCACCCTCCCACTCTTTTTTGTGACAATATTAGTGCCTTACATTTATTAATTAATCATGTGTTTCATGCTAGAACCAAACATGTGGAACTGGATTATCACTTTGTGAGAGAAAAGGTTGCTCTGAGGCAGTTAATCACCAAGTTCGTACCATCTTTCAATGTAGCTTGCGAATCTCTTTACTAAAGCTCTTTTGAAGAATATCTTCAAGGGAGTCTTGCCCAAGCTTAACCTTCACCCTCGGCTAAGTTTGATGGGGGGAGTGTTAAGCCCATTAATTCAGCCCATGATGAAACGAGAACAAATGAAAATCAAAATCACTAGTCCAGGCGCATGTGATCCATATCTGGACGCCTCGACATGGACGTCTGGACACTTGGACACAAAGTGCTAACTAGTGATTTATGATTATGAGTCTGGTTCTGAGGCTATTGGGCTAAGTCTTGATTTGTCTGAGTCTTGATGTATTAGGTTTAAGTTGTGACTCAGTTACCGGATCTGTGTCTCATGTATAAATATATGTAAGCTTGCACAAATCTAATAACGAGAAACCATAATCTTTCTTTTGCTTCGCCGCCTCTCTCTCTCTCTCTCAAACCCTAGTTCTCTCTTCTCCGATCATTTTCCTCGTATCCCTTGTCTGAGGTCCAGATTGGAGTTCCATTCCGTGCAGTATGATGTGACAGAAAGAGAAGTTAACATAACATAGATAAAAACAACAAATATGCCCCTGAGGACATGGTTATCAAGGGCCTCGTAAGGACCACTTGCACTTAAAAGTCTCTCGCCACTCCATAAAGATCTAGCAAAATCGAATCTTATCCAACCAGGACTTATGATAGTGACACAATTATACAAGTTTCCGAGTAAAATAAAAAGAGAGAAGAATTTATGAAACATAGAATCTAAAAAAAAAGAAATTAATTGCTTCCAAATGTGCATAAAATGACACGACACCTAATTGTTCCGAATCTCAAGCGGAATTTGAAGTAAAAAAATCTCGACCAAAACTAAAGGAAACATCTTTCGCCATTAAGGAATACTATATACACAATGTACTTCTGATGAACAAAAAATACAAGTTCAATTTCTCAAAGTGATAATATTCTTAGGAATTTCTTGAAAGTTGCAATTGTAAACATTAGTCCTTAAAAAGGCTTGCTCAGTGAAATGATAGTTGAGCCCAATAAGGTAAGAAGTTTAGGCCCACGAATGCTAAAAAACGTTAGACCCTAAAAGAACTTCCTCAGTGAGATGATGGTCGATTCCAATAAGGTAAGAAATCAGGGCAACTAAAGACCAAACCGAAGTAGACTATAAACTCATCAGATTCACCCACTTTATAGGTCCAGTACTACAATACGGATAAACAAAATAAAAGGTGACAATTCCATGTTTTGTTCCACTTTTAAATAAAATCTCTACCAAACTTAAAAAAGGAACACCCAACCCAAAGCCGTATCACGTGCTCATCAAACCAAAATCTCTGTCACCACTTCTGGTGTCGAATCTATAGATTTCCTAATTAAAATCCCTCACACCAACCCTCCGATCAACGACCATCTCTAGATGGATTCAATCCCAACCGTCCAAACCCGCGGGAAAACCCCTCACGTATCGAAACCCGCGGGACGTGGCTGGACGTTGACTATTGACCGATGGGAAATAAACATGTCTCCTTAACATCAACCGTAGATATCGAATCTGACGGCTGAGACGGTCGTGTAACCGTACTTGGGCAGTAACCACTCCTGCCGCCAAATTTTGGCAGTAACCAACGCCTGTAACCTCGACACAACTGTCACACACCGTAGATTTCTCACCTTTCTCTTGGTGGGTGTGTGGATTTATGTCTTGGGTAGTTGTCGGATTAGCCAGAGGAGATGGAGAGTTCTTTTCCACTTTCCAACCTTCTTTGCCAAGAAGATGGTTCTTGTTTGGACCAACAAGGGGAAGAAGGGAGAAATTTGTTTTGTGATGACGAGTACATTGAGATTTGTGTGAGTAGAGAGAATAGTTTCAAGTTTGAACACGATGGGTATGTTGTGTTGAACGATGAGGCTAAGGAGTGGATGAAGTGCGCCCGGTCTAATGCGGTCAAATGGATCGTGCAAGTGAGAATTAATCCATCAAATCTTGACTACCCTTTACTCATTTTCTTTGTTTTGTTGTGTTTATGTCTTGTTTGCGTCCACAGATGAGTCAGCTTCATGGGTTCGGGTTCCAGACGGTTTGGCTTGCAGTGACTTACCTAGACAGGTTCATTGTTAGAAGAATAGCAGAGGTGAATTGGGGATTTGATTTTTTTTTTTTACTTTCATTTTGTTAGTTACATGTTTCTTGGTTTTGTGTGTGTTGGGTTTTGTTAAAAATTATGTGTTTTTTGTTGGTTTGCAGATTAAGCAAGATTGGGCAATCCAGCTTTTGGCAGTGGCATGTTTAACCATAGCGATTAAGTTGGAAGAATGTCATGTTCCAAAGTTGTCGGAGATGGAGATAGAAGGGTATAGGTTTGATGCCAAATCTGTTCAAAGGATGGAGCTTCTGGTGCTCACCACGCTGAGATGGAGAATGAGAAATGTGACCCCATTGCCTTACTTAACTTATCTTGGGATTACATTTGGATGTGGAATTCAATTAAAAGAAGCAACAGACCTTGTTCTTTCAGCAGTTGAGGGTAAGTAGAGGCACTGTTACATCATTTTGCTCCACTACAGATTCCTTATTTGTTCTATCGTGGGATGTAGGAGTGACTTCTTTGGATCATTTGCCATCGGTTATAGCCTTGGCTGCATTTTCAGCTGCGTCGGACCTGGAATTGTCGAATGAGGTTTTGGTATCGGACAACGCTCTCAACCTTTTATTGGGGAATTCAGATTATGTGAGTTTGTACATCACTTTAAGAATTGTTTGTCTTAAATGATAACTGTTCTTCTCGGTTTGTTTTGTTAATCATACATAAATACTCTAATGTAGCCTGACCTATACATATTTCAGAAATATATGCGATTTAGTTTTTGTATGAACAGGTTATATGTATTTTCATATGGTATATTCTCTTTTTCAATTTGCTGTTGCTAATATTTGATATGTTTGGTGGATGTTGCAGGAACAAGTTCAATCCTGCTATGTTATGTTTCAGAGAATACACAAGGAGAAGAAGAAGAGAGGTGAGGTCTTCACTTCAAATGGTTCACTATTTAGCTGTGAAAAGATTGATATTTCCACGAATGAATTTAAGAAGATTAACAACTCAATCAGAATAAGCGACAAGAGGAGGCGGCTTGCTTTTAGTGGTTATAGGTGCAATTGTTTGATTTCAAATAACACTGGTACTGATGAACTGAAGTGATCATTGATGTTGTAACCGTAATTCTCAAGATAATTTGAGAGACCTGTTCCTGAGAAAAATTGTTGTGGAGAACATATATGAAAATGATGGATTTTGATTATGCAGAAGACGGCTTAAGCTATGAGCTGAATGAGCCATTTGTATATCCTAATGTTATCAGTACAAAGCCAAAACATTAAATCCATTTGTGGTATGTTTCCCATCCTTGAAAAAACTTATCAGAAGTAAGAAATTCTCACATAAAGTGTTGGTTGAGTAGGAACATAGTTTTTTAGCTTCATCTTTGTTACTTCCCAAATTAAGACATTGGATGGATAAATCTGGTTTTTTCACCAAAAGCACCCTGCTAATCTATTCAAGTTTGGCTGATAGTTTCAATGACAGTTAGACACTTAGTTGAGTAAGGTAAAAAATTTAAGTCAAAATATTAACCTATATTATTAACAAATACAAATAATAATTATAATTGAAAAATAAAAAATTGAACTTCAGTTTTTCGAGACATGGAATGCACTCATGCCTGCACAAGAGTCTCGTTTATTTCTTGTCAACTTAAAGGTGGTCAGCATCAATCACTGTTCAGCCACAGGCAAACTTTGTTTGTCACATGTCAGGTTTCTTCTTCATTTACGTAGGTCAAAAGGGAAGAGGTGTCCTGGGGCTTTCTCCTCCCTCTTTCTCCAGTGTCAGGTTCTGCTGACCAGGAGAAGCATGTGTTGTTGGCAACTGCTGTTATTTAGGAGGTGTCATAGTTCTATTCAAGTTTTATATTCTTCTCTGATATGGAGTGAGGACTGAAGAGTTATGGTGAAGATGAAGTATTGCAGTGAGAAACTTTTATTTGTACAGTTGATTTGTCAAAAGAAGGAAATCCATCAAATAGGTGAGGAAATATTTGGGGACTGGACTTGTTTAGCAATTAGCACCATTAAGTTTGACTTTCAACTCAAAACTAATAGCGTTGAATATAATATATAAGGTCTCGCCATAAAGTAATCTAAATTATTCGTTGTAAGATCATTTACTACTTACAAGTTAAATTTCACCTCCTGTTTCAAGTCCACACAGTGAAGAACAGGTCTACAATTGGACGGCACTGGTCAAAACTCGCAACCAATAAAGTTCAATTAGATTAGAGTAGTGTAGAGATAAATGGTCAAGACTCGAGTCAAGAATAGTCAGCGGCACAATTGATAACCATCAGTCCTTTAAAAACCACACCTACCACACCCTATTTATTCTCGAAAATGATAATCGTCAGTCAACAGGCAGTCAGGCACTATAATACTGTTGATGTACTTAATTAGAGTTAGACTGATCACGCAAGAAAGTAGAAGAAAAACACAAGAAAAAAATTAACATAACGATATCTAAAGAATTTCAACAAAGTAAATGATCAAAACCTCCACTCCACACCTTTTCACATTTTAATTGTGTTTACATACTCTTGAAAATAAATGTACCCCGTATAAAAAGAAATCCATCGATCAACTGCTTACACTGAGCTCGGATTTGCTTGGTAAATTTTGACATTCGTCGTAAATTATGGACAATTAAAACTAAAGCTGGCAGCTGAGAGGCTGAGAATCCTGAAGCCAATAAATACCAACATGTAAACCTAGTTAAACACAATTAACGTTCATCTGTTCCAACAGGGATCAACTTAACTGCGGCCGCAATTGGCATGCCAAGAAATCCGATGAGTATGCACACAAACCACTGCCAACCAGTGAGTGGAGTTGTGTTTGCAAAATCGCCAAGAAACTGAACAATAATAACCTGGAAGATAACTGTCGAAGTGAGAACACCAACAAAAACATAATTGTTTAGAATCCCCTCTAACACATTTATCTTCTTGAGTTCCCTCGAGCTTATTTCATTAAAGACCTGCAGGGAGAAAAAAGAATCAGTAAAAATAAATCTGTTCAGGGCCAGATGTTCAAGTTACCGCAAACCTGAATGAATTTCATAGCAGTTTATGTATTAGACTTGAGAACAATCACAAAACAGCTGACTGAAATTCAAAACAATATTTCCCAAGTTTTAAACATTCTTAGATGTGCTAAGATCTTAACATGCATGTTATTACCACAAATATAAACTAAAAATAGGACATCAAATATAAAAGGATTCATTAATTTTTGAAAATAAAAGATATACTTTTGCAAACATGATATTATGGAACCGACAGAAATTTCTGGGCTGCATATAGATTCAAAAAGGTAATAAATATAGCAAACACGTTCCTGTAAAATTCAACCAATTTGACATGTAAATTCACCTCTATAATAATGATTGTATTAGAAATATTTGCAGATATCACAAATTACAGTAGTAATATTTATTTACCCCTGACATCATTATATTCCGAACTCTCTGGGATGAAAAACAATATTTCCAAAGAACCAGAGCAATCATTTCGTTTATTACCTGGCAAAAGACAAATGAATTGAAGATAATTGTGTTGAGGATCAAATCAGCATTTGAGCCAGCAAGTTGAAAGAGTTGTTTTCCTTCAGTCTGGAGATACCATATTATAGCCAACTGATAAATTGCTTGGCCTGTGATATTTCTCCACATGATATTGCTGATAAAATCCCCTTTCTTTCCAATGGGTGCTTTATTCATTAGATCATCAGTCGGGGGTTCAGTAGCTAATGCAAGAGCTCCCAACGTATCCATAATCATGTTCACCCATAACAGTTGAACGGCAGTGAGAGGAGCACTTCCTAAAATCCCAAAAACATGTATCTAAGACTCTGAATACATTTAACTACGAGCAGATAAAAGAAATACAGTAAAAGGTTGGATGAAGTAGAAACCTGTGAGACAAGCGGAGGAAAAATTAACAACGAGAGCAACTATATTAGCAGTCAGCTGGAACTGGACAAACTTTTGAATGTTTATGTACACCGAACGGCCCCATTTGGCCACATTGACAATTGTCGAGAAATTATCATCTAGAATGATCACATCAGCACTTTCTTTGGCTACCTGTATAGAGGAGCAAGAAAGGGTGAGCCATCACCATAAGTACATTTTATTATATTAGGAAATGTTATACCCAAGAACTGTCAATTGGTAACTATCTTCTGATTATTCAAACGTACATGTTTTTATATAAATGATGAAAATCGAAAAATAACCTTAAGGTTACATATATCAAGATTTTAGCTATTATAGAATATTTTCTACAAGAAGGCTAGCAGAAATAGAACAAATTCATACACAACTAACAGAAAAAAATCTATGCAAGAGATCAAGAAGTAGAGCCATGGGCAATGACTGACCTGTAAATGAATGGAGAAAAAAAGTTATTGGTTTTTCTACCGAAATAATGGCACTTAATGGAATGGGTGAAGTTGCTATGCCCACGTTGGCTTCCCGTAGCGCCGGAGCATCATTTGTTCCATCACCAGTCACGGCAACCACTTCGTCAAACATGGTTTGAAGGTGCTTTACAAGAGCATGCTTATCGAATGGTGATGATCTAGCAATGACCTAGTTAAGTGAGAAAAATGCGCTCATATGATGTAACATCACACAAGCCAATGATCGGAAAGGCAAGTAATAAGTGCTATGGAAGAAAACTAACCTGAATTTTAGGGATTAGTTCGCTCAACTCTTCCTTACTTTTCTCTCGAAATTGGGGACCTTCAATAGCAATACCCCCATCAGTTAAAATACCACATTCCCTGGCAATTGCTTTTGCAGTATTTATGTTGTCCCCTGTCACCATTCTAACCGTGATTCCTGCTGATTTGCACATTTCTACCGACTCTTTAACGCCAGGACGGACAGGGTCTTTTATACCAATTATGCCAATGCAAGTATAGTCATCCGTAGGAATCTTTTCCTCTTCATTAAAATCACTTCCAAGTTCCATATAAGCAAGGCACAATGTTCTAAGAGCTTCACCAGCAAAGCATTCTATTGCTGCGTTAAGATGGTTTCTTGTGACACTATCTAGAGGGACAACATTTCCAGTAGAATCTAAAGCCTTGTCACAAGCCGCTAAAACAATTTCTGAAGCACCTTTACAATGAGCACGCAATCCACCTTCAGGAAGTTCAATGACCACTGCCATTCTCTTCCAAGCAGAATTGAAAGGTTCCATTTTTATAAGCTTAAATCTGTGACGTTCTGCCTGAAAATCTATAGACAGTGACAAACCAAATTCCAGAAGAGCAGTCTCAGTTGGTGATCCTAAAATTTCAAGATCTCCATATTTGTTCCTCACAACTTCACCAGCAGTGTTTGCAAATATAGATTGCAGAAGAAGTTCAATCACATCACTATGAAATTTTGAGGATGTACTAGCAGCTGATGTGGGATCTTTAACTTCTACTGGATTTCCACAGATGCATGTCTTCACGACAGTCATGCGATTGGTTGTAAGAGTGCCGGTCTTGTCACTACAAATGGTAGTTGCTGAACCCATGGTTTCACAAGCTGCAAGGTGACGAACAAGTGCTTTATCATCCATCATCTTTTTCATGGCAAATGCAAGGCTCAGTGTTACAACAAGAGGCAGTCCTTCAGGAACTGCAACCACAACGATTGTAACTGCAATGGCAAAATACTCTAACAGCTGTTGAATATCGTTGATTGTCCAACTCATATAAAGGCCGTCTTGCCACTTATGGCTAATAAGTCCTTCAGCAAGAACAGCAAATGTTAGAACTGCAAAGAAAAGGCCTATTATACCAATTGTGGAGGCAACACCATTTAGTTTCACCTGCAGTGGAGTCTCATCATCACCTCCTTCACTAAGAGTGGCCATCAATTTTCCCCATTGAGTTCGCATACCAACAGTTGTTACCAGCATTTTGCAGTAACCATCTTGGACCTTGGCTCCGGACAAAAGAAAAGGGTTATCTGAATTCACAACGACGGGCTCACTTTCTCCTGTTAGACTAGACTGATCTATCAAAAGTGAGAATCCAGATATAAATAACCCATCAGAAGGTACTCGGTCTCCAATAGCAAGATGCACAATATCTCCAGGAAGAAGATCGTACATTGAAAGTTTCTGTCTTAATCCGTTTCTTGTCACTTGAATACTAATTTTCTTTTTCTCCCTGTCCAGGTCCTTAAATTGCAATGATTGTTGGTAATTGCTTGTTGCAGTCACAAGCACAACTAGTAGGATGCTCGACGTAATTCCAAGACCATCATGTGCACCTTTTGGCCAGCCTTCCATGGTTATGCCAACGAGCAGGGACACGAAGCACAAACAGAGAGAATAACAAGAGTTGTATCTTGAAGATATTCGCGTACAAACTCCCAAAGACTCCGCGCTGGGGTTTCAGTGAACTTATTGATTCCATAAACATACTGTCGGAACTTAAATCCATCTTCGGATGAAGTAATACCTTCGGTTATTGAAGTGCATAGCTTTTCTGCAATACCTTTGACGCCACCATGAGATTTCAGCCTTTTAAGGTCATGTCCTTCGACAATGGATCCTAGTTCCAGCTTAATCTTAAATCCAGCTTCTTTGATATCATCTGGTGGTACGTGTTTCTGCGACTTGGTATCTAACATTAGAGGTGCCCATGTAGTAAAACGACAAAAGTTATACCCCAATTTTACTACAAATATGGTACCCAAATTCGATAAAGGGAATTGGTATACCATGTATAAATTCAAGGGCAGCTTTCCTAATCAGCAGACCAGTCCTCAATTTCACCTAGAAGAACAAAAGGAAGAATGACATTCAATTCAAACTAACCAGCAACCATTGTTATTCTTCATATAATTCAATTTTTCATTGTCAAATCTTTCTTTTTTATGTGCCTGTTGGCTCATACTCCTGCTTATCACAAATTTCAGTAAAGATGTCATGTTATTAAATTGCGGGAGACAAAAAATCATGGATGATTATTAATCACATGGATGAGTATATCAATCAACTTCTCAAAAAAAAAAACTTGAACAGACATACGCATATCCAATGTATCAAGGCATTTGACCTAATGGAAACCACAAGGTCCACAAACACGATGGAATTCCTCTAACATTGCATAAGCTTAAGACTTGTCAACCACCAGATTGAAACTGACACTCTAAACCATAATGGCTAAAAACCCTGTCCTACTACACAAGGAGAAAAAAATTCACTTAAAAAAGATTTGATGACGTGAACTACTTTGTTTATTCCCCCTTTTTTTCTCAAATTGAACTCATCTGATCTTAATCTAGATAAAGAAACCACTAGATGTCAACGACTCAACAAAATGAATTCTATAATGCATTAACAGTGCCAGCCAAAGTGATCACGTTTAGTTCATATCTTAACTTGATCTCAACCCACACCAAAACATTGGCACAAAAAGGGACCTTTTACGATATCAGATAGGCTTGACTCCCCTAAAATCCAGAATTTTACAAATTCCGACCCCTACACCTAAATTCCTTACTACACGTCTACACCTGTTTTCTCGTATTACGATGACGAGTTTAGAACTCCAGTACTAGAACTTCTACCAAATCAATCACTCGCACGTTAAGTTTCGAACCAATCACGTTGAAATTAACACAAAGACTACGATTTAGTTCTTTAGAAGTTGGAAAAGAAACCAAACTCCAAACCTTTCGAGTTGCGTAGAGAGAGACGAAACGATCAAACAGCGGTTTTCCGAGGAATCGCGTTTGGCGTCCGCGTCGCGTGCCATCGAACTGGAGGCGTTCGCGATTGGAGGGAGAGAACGTGCGCGGTCGTCAGCATCGGGACGGAAGGAGGTGAGATGGATGGACGGCTATGTTGGAGCCGATCGGGTTTGGTCTCGTCTGTGGACGATCATGGTCGTTCACGTGGTGGGTTGTCCCTGATTATCTGGTTTCGGTTTCGGTTTCGGTTTCGGATAAAATCTGGAGTTGGACTCTACTGGACTATTTTGGTTGTGGATGAGAAATCGAGAAGCTCATACACATCATACACGTAACGTAAATTCGAAATTCATGTATGTTTTTTCTTGCAATGAAAATGACGAAATCAATTCTTCATCTTTTTTGGTATTATTTTTTTTAGCATTTTCTTTCAAAACTATGTACATTAAGATTGTGTGAAAGGGGTTTTATGTTTCGATTTCAAATCATATTTTCTTGATTCCATCTTGAACTCGAGCCATATAACCTCGGGATATTCACTAATCGTTGTTGCTGGAATAACTAGTTAACGACTCGTCCAAATGGAATATATGTCACCTAGTGAAACAAGTATGTCAAATATGATATAAACCTATTATACCAATAAATCCTCTCCCCGTGAAAAAAAGAGATCATTTCTAATTTGTTCCTTTGTAAGGTAATTAGTTAGTTTCGATATTAATTAGGTTGTGAAAGGGACAAGTGAGGACCTAGTTGAGAGGCATCTGTGCAAGTAGTTTGATAATATGAAATGGTTGGACGCTGGACGGGGTAGGTTGGATCTTATCTTACCAGAGATCCAACTTGCTAATTACCCGGCCGGTAGATTAGCAAGATGCTAGACGGGTTGGAGGGTCTAATTAAATGGGGATGTCAACTTGAGTTGATTACTACTGACTAAACAAGCTACCATAGAGTTAGTATGTGACAACTAAACTAGTTTGCTTAGATTAAGGATTCAAGGTTGGGGTTCGAGATCCAAAGGTATAATCGAAATGAAATCAATATTTTGTTTTGAATCAAAGGAAACTAATTATGTTCCAACGTAATAAATAATTATTTTAGACATTTGTGGAAATAAAACCCCCGACTCTATATGAAATAAGTACAATTAGATTGGAATCAGACATGCAAACCAAATGTTCAAATTCGAGTAAAATAATAAATTCGGGAATCTTTTTTTTCACATTCGATTACTCACTAGCTATGTCAGAATGATATCGATCAACCTGAAAGCCATGGTGATGATATTATTATCAGCAAAAGGATCACCAGAAACTAGTTTGTAACGATTGTTTCCAGAAAGCTACGATTCTTTCAAATCCAAAGCTTCATGTGAGAAATGTGTGTCCGATGTGTTTTTCACGACACGCAGTCTCTGATCACGACATGTTCTTTACTTTACTCTCCACGAACTTTTTCCACTTTCCACCTAAACCATCCTCCGTCTCTTTGTTTGCAAACACACAGAAGACAGTTTCTAAGGTACCAGTCATGTGATCTTTAACCTATCCGTCCCAAGCTATGTGATTTGTAAGGTACCAGTTTTTTTTTAATAAAAAAAACATAAAACTGTCCTTGTTCGTGCAATCGTGTGGGTGCAACAACTCAAAATTAGTGTTAAGGAAAAAAAAGATCTTCTACCGACTAAAGTGGATTGAGAAACCAAAGTCAGCTCTAATCCGAGTAGGAACGCAATAATATCGTACGAACCCAATAAAGAACTCCTAAAACAAGATATTGTATTGAATTGATCCACGTCTCCACTATATCTCAGTCCAACATTTCCATATCCATACTATCCAATGGAAACGAGACCTGTGAATAACTACGTTAGGATTGGGTGGATAAGAGCCATGACTCATCCGGAAGCCTCAGTGCTCGTGTTTTTGTATGCAACTGTTATTGCCTTTTATGGTGGTGTGTTGTGGGGTCGAATTGACAAAAAAAAGTTTAAAACCATGTATATGTGATCTAATGGGACACTTGTCACAAAGTTTTGAAGAAATCGTATTGTGTGGTTTGATTTAATCGTTGATTATCTTGTTTAGGTCAGTATCCATTACCAAAAAAGCATGCAAATTAAGTGGAAACAAAAAACTCTTACCGAATTTAGTACTTTTGCATGTATGCCCTCTCATTAGGATAAATTTCCATAAGCGTCTCCAAGTAATGTTTTCATTTTTCAGATGACTTTCTTTGGAAAATCGCTATAGTAAGATGGGTAAAAAGCATCACGTAATGTTATTCTGGCAGAAGAAGCAAAGAGGGAATAGTATTAACATATCCAGAGACATTTGATTTGTACAGTATAATTATGAATATGTGAAGAGACAGAAGAGTGTGAAGTATGGACCATCAATATTGGCTTTCATGCATTGAGCTCTGCCGAGAGAAAGGACATGTTATGAAAAAAATGGGAACCATATACACGCACTGAAAAAGATAGTTGATGGAGCTTAATTATCTCAGCTCAAAGGTAACTAGAAGAGTGATGCGAATATCAAAATTTAAGTGGAGCATAATTAAGTTGTTGGATGCGGCAACGAAGCGCAGAATTTTTCTCCAATCCAAGTGGGAGGTTTGATTTCCTCACCACGTTTATCACACTGTAGTTGTAGTGGCGGTGTAACATCAGCGAATCAAGGATGCATTTGGTCTTGAAGAAAATGTTCGAAACTACCTACAAGCACTACCACAGAAAATAAAATATACGTCGGATATACATGGGTATATACGTCGGATATATGTCTTCCCAGATCTGACGTCTATGTATACGTCGTATATACCTATACATCAGACGTCTATACCTTAGGTATAGACGTCGTCCGTATATAAATCCGACGTTTTTAGCAAACGTATAGACGTCGGCCGTATATAAATCTGACGTCTATACTTTTTTTCAGAGGAATAAACGTCGGCTAATACAAACAACCGACGTCTATTCCTAAACCTGGACAAAAAAAAAACAATCAAACCTGCACAAAAAACATTGCATAGTAAACGCAATTATCATGCACCAAATTCGTTCACAAATACAAGTACATACACACTTTTATCCACATATAAGTTGTTTTCAGCATAAATAAATATAAATAAATAAACATTTAACTAAGCTAAACATTAATAAAAATAAATAAATGTATGAAGCACTAAACTAATTGAACATAAGTTTTTCACATGATCTAAATTATGGTCTTTTCAATATAAAATCTAAGTTATTATTTTAAAATATCATGTTATTAATAACAATTTGCTACGTAAAAATCCACATATTATTTTTTTAATTTTTTTTGGCAGAACCTCTCCTAAAATTTGCTACGTAAAAATCTACAAATACTGGGATTAACAAGTACATCATTTCGAACTAAGAGTCATTATATCTAAAGGTCCTATTAAAGATTCAGCTTAACAAATAACAAGTCTTTAGTTTTGCTATATAGTCCACTATAAGAATGAGAAGTACAAAAAATATTATTTCATGCGCATTAAGTTCTTCTTTATCCTTAAGGTGAAGCAAATCTAAAATCTGGTTGTTATATCAATTCATAACTCCAATTTTTCAGAAACGTAGTTTACAATACATGTTCGAAGACATTGAAAATATAATAATCCATATGAACTCCAAATATCATCTAAAATCAAATGTGCAAACTAAAATCTAACTAATAAAAAAACTCTTGTTTCTACTTAAAGTTCAAATATGTGACTGGTTTGTAGGAAGAAAAATTAAAAAAAGGAGAAATTGACCATTAAAATAACTTTTATGTGATTGGTTTGCAAAAAAAGTTGAATTAGTGTTCCAACAAACTTAAAACCATGACAAGTCAAGAAATTAGAGTTCGAGACTATCCTTCACTCACTACAAACCAATTACACCCTAATCATTGTGAAGTGAAATGTAGCTTAGACAACCAAATTTCTCACTTAGATGTGATCACTTTGCATATTTGAACAACAAAAATATTCCACCGGTCGAAATTTTCCAAGTCAACAATGTGGTTACCAGAAGTTGTTGCGGAGGTGGTAGCAGAGGATGTCGCTGCAATGCCGGAGGATGTCTCTGTGGTGCTGGAGGACGTTGCGGACGTCACGGAGGCCCGGTCAGAGAACGGTCGCGGAGGAGATCAGGTTTGCGGCTAGAGTTCGGTTGAGGTTTTTGTCTGGAATGAATGACAAAAACGTAACTTATAAGACCTATAAATGTCAGACATATATTACAACTGACGTCTATACCCCGACGTCTATATGCATGGGGGTATAGACGTTGGCTGTACTATATGTTCGACGTCTATAGGCTTGAGGGATAAACGTCGGGATATAGACGTCGGTTTAAATGTATATTCCAACAGCCGACGTCTGTATGACTCTAGAGACGTCAGTTGGTTTTTTGGCCGACGTCTATACTCTCTTCGACCCAATAGACGTCAGCTTTTATAATGGTCGACATCTATTAGGCGACAAGTAAAAATTATTTTGCACTAGTGAAGTGAAATTTGATGTTTCATGATGACTTCTTGGTGACTAATTTCAGGAAATTAGGATTGTATGCTCGATTGCGTGTGTTTATTTGCATCCTTGTTGGTTCTTACAAATTTTTGGTTCCAACACCATTTAGCTATTTTGATACTTTATTCATGAAAATTTTAAGATGCGAGACTAGGGTCGGATTTCACCCACTTTTGGCACTGAATCATATTCCACCTATCTTATCCTTGATGTGAAAATCACAGCATGCATGTTATCAGAAAAGTTAGTACCGCAAAATAAAATAAAATAAAAATCAAGGCATGTGGTCTCGATTACCCTTGAGTGGCAGTTTGGTCCGACCATGTCACTCTCTAGGGTATTTTTAAATCTTTTAGTTGGATCTCAATGGATAAGCCTACATGTCAATGACTCGTATGATCGTATCCCCGCCATGATCTACTTGTATATTGAGCTATATAATTGGATCTTCACAACACAAGAAGGAATGTTCGAGTTCAATGTAAGAACCCAAACCCTAGATTAGGGTTAAGCTTGGATTAGAGGAGGTTTAGGGCTTGATTTGCATGGGGAAGCGTGGCTGCATGGGGAAGGGGAAGGAGGCGTGAACAGTGGTCGTGAGGGAGAGTGATGGGTTGGCTTGGTGTAGGCTACTGTTGGGGTGTTGGGTTTATATTGCTTTTTTCTCTCTCTCTCTCTTCACCCTCATTTGGATCTCTCATTTCTTCCTCTCTTCTTCTCCTGGTGCGCGAGTGCAGCTGCGGAGGCGACCACGGTGGAGTGAGGCGCGTGGAGGAGGCGCGCGGGGAGATCACCGGAGGCGGCGTTGTGCGAGCGTTGCTCCGGCATTTTCGTCGTTTCGTTGAGGTACGCCGCTCCTTAGTGTGGTTTTATTGTTAACCCTATTGAGAGGGTTGTGTTGGTCGGTCGGAGGAGGTCGGAGGCCTCTCCGACGTCGCGTTTGGGCGAAGAAACCTCGGCTGGCGCGAGGTTGAAGACGACCGGACGGTCGACCGGTCCTTGGACGGTCGACCGAATGCATGTGTTTATTTGCTGTCTGTTGCGTTTCGGTCGACCGGGGCCTTGTGTTCGGTCGACCGGAACATATTTATATTGGATTATATTGCATGCTGTTCGGACTTTGGAGTGAGTTCGGTCGACCGTTATATAACGTAGAATGTAGGTTGACCCTAACTGTTGTCGGTCGACCGAGACCCCTGAGTCGGTCGACCGATGGATTAAATGATGTAGAAGATGTACTGTTAGTTTTCGGTCGACCGGGACCGGAGTCGGTCGACCGATAGACTGGATTGTAATGTTGACCAGACTCCGGATTTTGACCTCGTTCGGTCGACCGGTTTTAGACCTTGGTTCGACCGTTGGGGGGTTCTGTCTTGAGCGCGGCGGTAGACCGTTATAGGAGTACGGTCGACCGATTCCTTTATGGAACCGGTCGACCGAATCACCTCTTCCGGTCGACCGTTGGGGCGCAGAACAGAATCCCAGGTTCCCTTTTGAACGCCAACTTTGCCACGGAAACCCGTGTCCTCGCCTTGTGCGTGAGCCGGGAGGTGACGGTGGGTGCGTGATGCGTGCCTGCCCAGGGACCGCCGTTGGGAAGAGTGTGGGTGTTCGGGACGCGTCACCTCCATGTATGGACCGTGACTTGAGATGATTGTTGAGCAATTGTAGTATAGCAGGCCTGAGGGATCGCGGATCCCAGTGTTGATGTTGTGCGGGCACGCAACTGGCGTTGGGTGAGGTGACTACCGGCCCACGGGCTACGGAGGTCGCTGCCCTGCTTTTATAGCGGCGCGGTTGGTGTTCGCGGCTCGAGGAGCCTGATGACCTGGCAGACTTCGGTCTGGACCGTCCGATGCTGTGCCGGACGTTGTGTTGGACCACCGATGCTGTGCCGGTGATGCCGCCGAGGTTGTGCCGGCGATGATGATTGTTGGGCCGAGGCTGTGCCGGCTTGTTGTTTTCCTCGGCTGGGCACCTACCGAGATGATGTTGTTATACCTTCCGGGCGACGGCCCCGTTGGTCCCTGTGGCCCCGACCACTGAGATTTACAGATCTGTTTCTATCGGCGCGTAGACGTGACAGAGGCTCCCTGCCGAACCCTTGTGTAGTGTAGCTGCGTGTGGGGGGTGCGATGTCGCGGGCTACTAGACTGCATGTGCCTGCAGTAGGTCTCCTCGGGAGACTCGTTGTTGATTGTCGGACTGATGTCCTGTTTTACCCTTCGGGGGAACTGTTTTACCTTCTGTCGATGCCATGACATGAATACTAGTATGATAGGTTCATTTGTGCAATGCATGCATTTAGGTGAGTTGGCGTACGGGGTTTCCTTTCTGGAAACTCAGGCATCGTTGTTATATATTTTCAGGATCGCAGTAGGTCCAGTTGGGTGGTGATCGGCGGGCACGCGCATTTGGAGTCGGATCCTCTAGTCAGACCACTGAGGTCAACATGATTACGTTTATCTTCCCTTGTCGTTTTGTTGTAATCATGTATTCATTTGGCAAACTCTGATGTAATTTTGGTGCACCACTTTTATGATTTATGAGAAGTAACAGTCCCGCCTTTGTTTATTGAGTTGATTGCCTTGACTTTTATTTTTTTAAAATTTCCGCTGTTTCGGGATGTTACAACTTGGTATCAGAGCGGTCGATTCCTATGCGGTTCCCAATGAAATCACCCTTGTAGTAATAGGATTCATGCATTTTCTTTTAGCATGCATACATGGCTGAAGTTGTGATTGTTTCTTCTGGCAGATGGCACCTAGGCGTGTGAGGAGTTCTCCACGCGATCGTGATCCCAGTGATGACACTTCGGGTGCACAGTGGGACAGGTTGGGCGAGTTTCTGGAGCGTCAGGCTGCTCAGAGCGCTCAGGGCGGAGTGGGAGCTGAGCACGATCGGTTCATGCGTCAGCACCCGCCGACTTTTGATGGCAGGAGGGCCCCAGAGGTTGCGGAGGACTGGATCTTCCGGATGGAGAAGATCTTCCGTGCTATTGGAGTAGCACCTGGGAGGATGGTGGAGCTGGCCACCTATGTGTTCGATGGTGAGGCCGCCAACTGGTGGAGGTCCACGTCCACAGTGTTGTTTGATGATCGTGTGGATGTGAGCTGGGAGGAGTTTTTGGAGGTGTTCCACGAGCAGTACTTCCCCCAGCATGTCAGGGATCAGAAGAGGGAGGAGTTCATGTCGCTGGAGCAGAAGGACATGACACTGACGAGCTACATCAGCAGGTTCAACGCTTTGGAGCGTTACTGCCCTGAGATTTGTGTGACCCCAGAGCAGCGGGCGAGGAAGTTTGTGAAGGGACTGAGACAGCCGCTTCGATCTCGGGTGATCAACAGCATGCCGCGGACCCTTGCAGATGCGGTGAAGCATGCTACGATCATCGAGCAGGACCAGAGGGAGTGTATTCAGGAGGCGCGGAAGGCGCCAGTGAGCACCGGCAGCAGAGTAGCTGGTCGTGGAGCAGGGAACCCGGGCAAGAGGCCCAGGTTCGATGGAGGAGGAGCACGCCAGTCAGGAGCGTGCACTTACTGCGGGAGGTTCCATCCAGGGCAGGAGTGCCCCCGTCGGACTGGAGCGTGCATGGGTTGTGGTCAGATGGGGCATTTTGTCCGTGATTGTCCTCAGAGGCAGGGTGAGCCGAGCAGGAGGCCGGGACCACCAGCAGTAGGCAGAGGCGGAGGTAGCCGATCAGTTGTTGCACCGGGGCAGAGCAGGAGGACTGGGCGAGTCTTCACTATCCAGGCTGAGGAGGCGAGGGACTCCAACACCGTCGTGGAAGGTACGCTTTCAGTTTCTGGTTCAGTAGCGCGTGTGTTGTTTGATTGCGGCGCCACTCACTCCTTCATTTCGGAGAAGTTTGCTGGCGAGTTGAGTCGGACCCCTGTGCTGCTGACTGATGTTTTGGAGGTCAGCACGCCCATGGGTGAGGTGGGCACTGTGGGGAGCTTTTTCCCCGGCACCACAGTTGCTTCGGGAGACCACGATTTTCCGGCAGATCTGGTCTTGTTACCGATGGTGGACTTCGACGTCATACTGGGGATGGACTGGCTGTCCCGGTACGACGTGCGGGTCTTTTGCCGTGAGAAGAAGATCCTGATTCCGATGGAGGGTTTGCCAGATGTCCTGATCAGAGGTGCGAGGAGCAGAGGGGGTCGTCTGATTGTGTCTGCAGTTAGGGCACAGAGACTGATACAGCAGGGATGCAGAGCGTTTGTGGCCACGCTGGTAGTTCCTGATCGTGAGACGAGGAGACTGGAGGACATAGAGATTGTGCAGGAGTTTCCGGATGTGTTTCCAGCGGAGATTCCAACGTTACCGCCGCACCGAGTGATCGAGTTCGGCATCGAGCTGGTAGCGGGTACGACACCTCAGTCGAAGGCACCGTATCGTATGGCACCTGCTGAGTTGACAGAGCTGAAGAAGCAGTTGCAGGAGTTGATGGAGTCCGGGTTCATCAGACCGAGTGTTTCTCCATGGGGAGCGCCTGTGCTCTTCGTGAAGAAGAAGGACGGATCGTTGCGGATGTGTATCGACTACAGGATGCTGAATAAGGTTACCGTTCGGAATCGGTATCCTTTGCCCAGGATTGATGATTTGTTTGATCAGTTGCAGACGGCGAGAGTGTTCTCGAAGATCGATCTGCGTTCGGGTTATCATCAGTTGCGGATCAGGGAGGCAGATGTTCAGAAGACAGCCTTCAGGACGCGGTACGGCCACTACGAGTTCTTGGTGATGCCATTTGGACTGACGAATGCACCTGCAGCATTCATGGATCTGATGAATAGGACCTTCCAGCCGTACCTCGACAGTTTTGTCGTGGTATTCGTAGACGACATTTTGATATACTCGCCTGACAGGGTGCAGCATCGAGAGCACCTGAGGATTGTGCTTGGCATCTTGAGGGATCAGCAGCTATATGCCAAGTACACGAAGTGCGAGTTTTGGTTGGATCAGGTGGCGTTTCTGGGGCATATTGTGTCAGCGGATGGGATTTCAGTGGATCCGGCGAAGGTCGAGGCAGTGACTCAGTGGAGAGCCCCGACGAGCGTGACGGAGATCAGGAGTTTCGTAGGTCTGGCAGGGTATTACAGACGGTTTATCCAGGATTTCTCCAGACTTGCATCGCCGCTGACAGCATTGACGCAGAAAGGCGTCAAGTTCGTTTGGTCCCAGAAGTGCGAGGACAGCTTTCAGGAGCTGAAGAGGCGATTGACGACAGCACCTATTCTGACGCTACCGAGTGGCAGTGGAGGCTACGTGATTTACAGCGATGCATCTGGGATAGGCTTGGGTTGTGTCCTGATGCAGCATGGGAAGGTGGTCGCGTACGCTTCGAGGCAGCTGAAGGTGCACGAGAAGAACTACCCGACTCACGATCTGGAGTTAGCAGCAGTAGTTCATGCGTTGAAGACCTGGCAGCACTATCTGTATGGCGAGCAGTTCGAGGTCTTCACCGATCATCAGAGTCTGAAGTACTTGTTCTCGCAGAAGGAGCTGAATATGAGGCAGCGCAGATGGCTCGAGTTCATTAAGGACTACGACTTCACCATTTCCTATCATCCGGGGAAGGCGAATTCGGTTGCAGATGCGCTGAGCAGGAAGGTGGAGGTTTCAGTTGCGAGTCTGATTGGATGATGAGGAGGTGTTGGGATAAAGTTGGATTGGTGTAGTATAAAAGGTACGGTGAAGGTAGAGACAAGATGGAACACGAGTAAAAAAGTGAAAATAAACGGATTTTTGTAAGAAAGTGGAGAGTGCTGAGTGAGAAAGAAAAGGTTGAGAGGAGAAGGAAAATCTTGTGGTTGCGAGACAGACAAGTACTGATTCGTTATTCTTCAGTTTCATATCATGTCTGTCTCTCTTGATATTCGTAGTTGCATGCATGTTGAGCATTAATATTGATTTTATGGATATGCATATGATTGCATGGTGGTGTTTCGGTCGACATGTCATGTGGCTGTGTGTATGTTTCTAGCAGAGCAACTTAGGGCACCCTTAACTGGGGTGCCACGCCCGGGCGCACCCCCGTTAACGGGCGGGGCGCCCGTGGGGCGCCCGCCCGGGCCACCCGCCCGGGCGCTTGCCCGGGCGGTGGGCGTCCCGGGCAGACGCCCGGGCACCCATGGGAGGGGGACACGTGTCCCCCTCCCATTGGTTATTATTTTTATTTTTTTTGAATTTTTTGTTTGGGTTTTGTTATTAATGGATTGGGTATTTGTTATAAATGTGGGGTAATAATTTTTTGTAAGTAATTAAAATTAAGAAATTTCCAGAACCAATACACTGTTTAATCACGGGTGCAATTTTTAATCACGGGTGCACTATTTTCAATCACGCGTGCACTTTTTGCAATCACGCGTGCACTGTTTGCAATCACGCGTGCACTATTTGCAATCACGCGTACACTATGTGCAATCACGCGTGAACAGTGCAACAAATACATCCAAACCCTCCCAACTATAAATACATCTATTTATCTCCTGATTCCTCACATTTCCTTAACTTCTCAACTTGTAGCTTCTTCTCTCATCAATGTCGGATAATAGTTTAAACTCCGGTCAATCGGACGATGATAACTGGAATGAGACATTAAATCTAATGGACCGTGCTATTGAATTAGCCGGACAGGCTGTTTACGAAAGGACTACACGTCCTAAGCAGCGTCGAAGGAGAACGACGAACCCAGATAGAGATCGTGAACTAGGTTACAGACGCCTTGTAGACGATTATTTCTCTGACAACCCTGTGTATTCTGATACTCTTTTCAGGACAAGATTTCGGATGAGAAAGCATGTCTTCCTGCGCATCCACAATGCCATCGAAGCATCTGATGTCTTCTTCCAACGAACACCGGACGCAACTGGTAGGATGAGCATCTCCGGTCTACAAAAAAGTACGGCAGCAATGCGAATGCTAGCATATGGCGTTGCCGCTGATGGGATCGATGAGTACCTACGAATGAGTGCGGCAACATCCAGAAATGCTCTCCTCAAATTCTGTGAAGGTGTTATTCGCATCTTCGGCCCTGAGTATTTACGTCGGCCAACTGCAAATGACTTGGCACGCCTACTTTACGTTGGTGAGCAACGTGGGTTTCCAGGTATGATGGGGAGTATCGATTGTATGCACTGGGAGTGGAAAAACTGCCCAGCTGCTTGGAAGGGACAACATCAAGGACGTGCTGGGAAAGCAACTCTGATCCTTGAGGCGGTGGCATCGTACGACTTATGGATCTGGCACTCCTTCTTCGGAATACCGGGTTCATGCAATGACTTGAACGTCCTGCAACAATCTCCGGTTTTCGACGACATACTAGAAGGCCGAGCACCACCTGTTAATTATGAGGTAAATGGTGTTCAATATGATATGGGATACTATCTTACTGATGGTATTTATCCACAGTGGGCGGCCTTCATCCAATCCATCCTTCACCCTCACACCCCGAAGCACAGATTGTTTGCTGAAGTGCAGGAGGCAACGCGTAAAGATGTTGAACGCGCTTTCGGAGTGTTGCAAGCGAGGTTCGCGATCATCAGAAACCCGGCTCTTGCCTGGAGCAAGGACGTTCTGTCCAAAATAATGACAGCTTGTATCATCATGCATAACATGATAGTGGAGGACGAACGCGACTGTTATGCTAATTTTGGAGATATTCGCGAATTTATGGAAGATCGTCCTGGAACTTCAGCTGAGGCAACGTCGTATTCGACCGATCGTATAGCGGATATTCACGAGTTTTTTGTCAATCAAGATCGAGTGCGTGACAGGAACCAACATTTGGATCTGAAAGGCGATTTAATTGAGCATATATGGCAACGCTACGGACGAGGAGCGGTTTGAAAATCAGTTAACGTAGTTGGTCATGTAGTATTTAAAAGTTGAGTTTATGTAATATGTACTGTTGTTTCTTAACTTTGATTGTAATATTTCCTATTTCAGTTTGTCTTAAATGTAACGTGGCTCCGTAATATTTAATAATAATTTCGTGATTTACCAGTAATTATTAACAATATTTCGAGTTAAAATATAATTATAATGTAATTAAAATTAGATTTATATAAAATGTAATTTGTTAAATGTTGTGTGAGAATTATATTTGTTTAATTAAGAAATGATGTGGATGAAAGAGAGTGTAGGGTGGGTGGGGGTAGCCTGGGCATGGGTAAGGGGTTTTTTTGGGTGGGTTGGGTGAGCTGACGTGGCAGAGAGAGAAGCTGACGTGGCAGAGAGAGAGTGCAGGGCGCCCGGGGGTAGCCCGGGCGCTGTTAAATATGCTCTTAGGAAAGAGCTGCCTAACGGACAGCGTGGAGCCACCCGAGAGAGGAAAGGGCTGCCTGTCGTTAGTGTGGAGCTACCAGGTGTGCATCTGACAGATTGATAGATTTCAGAAGCACAGGATGTGGTCGAATCTGAATGGGGGTTTCAAATTGATATGCATGCATTTTATTTGTGATGCATGTCTCTTGATTGTGCTTATTCTGTATTATTTTCCACATGATTATGATTCTGATTGATTGATGGTTGATACTTGCGGGCTGTCGAGCTCACAAATTGTTGATTATATTTTTCAGATTAATTATGAGCCTATCAGATGGATTTAAATATCAGAATGCGCAGCGATCAGGATCGTGGATCGTATCTTAACGCACCGGGTTCGGGCAGGGTGAGCAGTTGTCCGGGCTCGGGGCGTTACAATTTTGTTTTTAAGTTTTAGTATAACGAAGTAGCTAGAAAGTAGAACCTAACACATAGTCATATATTCTTTGTGGAATCGTGTACAATTCCCTGTGGCGTGCTGACTTTCCTTTCCATAGTTTATCAAGTATCAATGATACATAGCACTCAGCACCAATTGGATGATAGCAGCAAGTACATCATTTTATATATCTCATGTCGTTGCTTGGCTTTCTCCTGCCGACGTGATCAATTATACTAAAATGCAACTTTATTTCATGCTTACGACACGCGGGACATCATAAATCCATCTTTTAAGTAGAGTGCCGACGAAGCTTAGGCATCAAACAAACAACCACTGCAGTCCAAACCTCTTTTGTGGTGGGAACTAGGAAGGCAAAATCCACTAAATAGCGCCAGATTTTGGAACTAAGCAATTTTTTCAGATTAAACATCCACAAATCTCTAGTAAAAACACTACTAATTCCAGATAAGTTATGTTAATTGAAATATTTTTAGCGAAAACTCATACATTTTCTCTTTGCGTGGAGTTAAAGAATTTCAACCAAAATAACGTCACTCTGTCGTTGCGTTCCAACTATGGGTACAAATAGTTACCAGTTATCTGGTATTCAATTCGAAAATTTCTATTTAATTGTTATTTAATAAATTTCATCTTATCAATTTAATTTTGGATATATATTTGGTTAAAAAATTACCAATAAGAAATCGAATATAAATTTGAAAACAATGCAATCGATAAGAAACCATATATGAATTTCAAATTTGAATTATCCCAATACCAAATTAGTTACAGCATACATACATATATATATATACTTATACAAATACACCTAAATTGTCATGTACACACGTTAATATTCGAAAATTAATTATAATATACATATATATTCAATTTTGGATAATATCCAAAAACCAATTTGTTTTCAAATTTTTTGAAGATTTAGATTTGAATTCTAATAGTTTTATTGATTTTAGATTTCAAATGCAATTTTTGTAATAAATTATGAAAATTGAATTCAGATATATTGTATTTGAACTCTTGGTTACAACTTCCAACACGACGGCAGCATCACATCCCATTGTGAGCCCACCACACTAAGATCTCGTGTACTTAACTTCCAGGACTCACCTCGGCCGTCGTATCGACATCCAATCGGCATCCGAGCCACTTCCCACGTCGAAACCACTTCAGTGGTTGCAATAAACTATTCGTGATTCGCGCAGATAAGAATTAAGAAGCCACTGTGGTTTGGATAATCGCCCAAAAAGAAACATGACAACAGCCCAAGAACTAAAAAACCAAAGCAGAACAAACAAACAAAAAACATTATAAATACCAAACCAACCACCCTCTGGTCCCTCACCCCGCCCCTCCTCCGCAGCTAAAGTTTTCTTCTGGGTTTTCCGTCAAAAAACCCATCGCCGATGGGGAACGAGCTGATCGATATTCTCAACGTGCGGGTGGTCGGATCGGGGGAGAAGGTCGTGGTCTTGTCCCATGGCTTTGGCACCGACCAATCGGCGTGGAATCGGATTCTGCCTTACTTTCTTCGGGACCACAGGGTTGTTCTCTACGATCTGGTCTGCGCCGGGAGCGTCAACCCCGACCACTTCGACTTCCGGCGGTACACGACTCTTGACCCTTACGTCGACGATCTCTTCTCCATACTCGAGTCTCTCGGCGTCGAGAGGTGTTATTTCGTTGGACACTCCGTCTCCGCTATGATCGGAATCCTCGCCGCCATCCGCCGCCCCTCTCTCTTCCAGAAGCTCGTCCTCCTCGGCGCCTCCCCCAGGTAAGTTTCAAATTCTCCGATTCCATCAACCAAATCGGATACTCGAGCTAAATGTTTGGTGAAAGGTTGAGTCCAAATAGATGGAGGCATCTCTCTTATGTTCTTTCTCACCTTTTATGTATAATAATATAATATTAAAAATTGTCTTTTATTTGTCCATAATCTAAAATAGAATTTCACTGATTAGCTGAAAGATGCTTAAGAATTCAAGATCGATGAATTAAGGTACGTTAAGTTGTTCCAGATTTTTAAACGACGGGGACTACCACGGAGGATTCGAGAAGGGCGAGATCGAGAAAGTATTCGCGGCGATGGAGGCGAATTACGAGGCGTGGGTGCGAGGCTTCGCGCCATTGGCTGTCGGCGCCGACGTGCCGACCGCGGTGAGAGAGTTCAGCCGAACTCTCTTCAATATGAGACCGGACATAACCTTATTCGTGTCCTGAACCGTCTTCCACAGCGACCTCCGTGGAGTCCTCGGCCTCGTCAAGGTCCCGTGTTGCATAATCCAGACGGCCAAGGACGTGTCCGTGCCGGTTTCCGTCGCCGCCTACCTCAAAGCCCACATCGGCGGTAAGAGCACCGTCGAGATCCTCAACACGGAGGGGCACCTCCCCCACCTCAGCGCCCCCGCCCTCCTCGTTCCCGTCCTCCGCCGGGCGTTATCGAGGTGATTGATGATGGCGACCACGCACGGCTTCTCCCCACCAAACAATATGACCACGTCCGGCGGTGGACACGTGGAGGACATCAGGTGGTGTGGAGTTTGTTTCTAGCTGGAGCAAATCATTGTTACTCTTATCTTGTTTTTTTTGTGTGTGTCGACGGGATGTGCACGTGATTGACCTTCGTCCGTTAATTTTGATGTTTTGCCGTTTTTGCGTTGCTAATTTAAGTTAAAGCATGTGCTTAACATGTTTATAAAGTCATGAATATATAGAGGTGAAAAGCTTAATTTGGGTGGTAGACACGTCAAACGAAATACTAGTGTGTGAGTGTGGACTTCTGCGTGGGGAGGGGAAGCTGGTCAAGGGACACTAGCCGGAAAAAAACATATTCGGCGTGGGTAAAGATGTGGATAAAAATGATTTCGTGCGATTTGCTTCTTCACCCCCCCCCCCTCCACGTGCGATTTACTTTCTTAGGTCATCTTTAACCCCAACCCCAAATATCTTTATACTTCAGCCTTCTCTCTGTCACGTCAGCAAAAAACACTATGCAACCCACAACCCAATCCAACCCATTTTTCTCTTCTTAACCCCAACCCAACTTTCAACACTCTCTCTCATCCACATCATTTCTTTTTACCTCATTTTCTATATCAACATAATAATTCACAAACTATTAAATTTATTATTTTTATAATAACTTAATCTAATTAACTTACAATAATTACGAACACCACAAAATAATTAGATTTTATTAAAATTCGACAATTACATATTATAATAATTCAAAGATAAAATATTACAATACATATTACAAACATAATTAATTCTCGTTCCGTCCAAAACGTCGCCATATATTCTCGATCAAATCGGCTCGCAATGCCATATTTAATTTGTTTTGAAGTTAATTTAATTTTATTTATTTGAGTTTCAATTTTTTTGTTTACTATATTATTAACAAATATTAATAAGTGATACACTTTAATTGATTTGTTTAACAAAAACACAAGAAAATGTAATTTTTTTAAAAAGTTGGGTTGAAACATATTGAACTCGTACGAACGGCTGCCCAGCTTGCCGGTGAGCTGGCGGGGATCAATATTGATTTTGTATTATTATAGTTAATGCAATTGATTTATTTTATTAATTATTATATTTATTTACAATTTATTTTATTTATATATATTATTAACATATTATTTAACTAATATAAATAACAAAAAAATAAAACATAAAAAAAACCGACCAACCAGGTCTGGCCACGTGGCCAGACCTGGGTCGTAACTCAGGTCGGGTCGTAGACCCAGGTCGTGACCCGATCCGGTCCGCTCCCCATTAAGGGGAGCCAGGTCGGGGTGAATTTCGCCCCGACCCGAAAAGGACCTCCGTTAAGGAGGCCCTTGTAGCGACCTACGGGCACATCAGGGTGTACTTTAATCATTATTCGTGCTTAGTCAGGTCAGTCGTAACACAACATGTTGGTGTACTTTAATCATTATTTTTCTATAGTCCATATTGATTTATATTGTTATTATGCTTAATCAAGGCAGACATAATACACCGTTTCGGTTTATATATATATATATATATATATATATATATATATATAGGCTTTACCTTTAGTGTGCTCAGAACTTATCAAATTTAGTTTAAACTCCATACAATCTCACCATTAGATCTTATTTACTGTTAATCTCACCATTCATTAACAATTTTTTTCTTAATCTACTTTAAAATTTGAAATGAGTGGTGGATATTGTGGGGACTTAATTTAAAAAAATTAAATACTGGATTCACTAAAGAATTCTTATATATATATGTCCAGATCTCTTCTATTCTCAAGTGGAATATTGAAGGTCTAATTTTTAGTTGTTTTTAAATTAAAGACGAGTCGTAGACAAGCGTCGTGTGTCGGCATACAAAGTAAAGTTACTGACGTACGAAACCAAAGTTTGAAACCATACTTTCATATCCATTGAATTATTACAAAAAACAAATGGAAACCTTTTCTCTTTACTATACATTTTTTCAGTTTTACCTTTTAGTGTCGCACTGTCGCCTACCGCATCATAAATTTATCTGCTACGAGATGCTTCTTTATAAGAATAATCTTACAGATAGTCAAGGCATAAAAGAAAGATTGACATTGTATTATGATTTGTGATTTCCAAAGTCATTTTACGTTAATACAAATAAAATCACGTTTCTGCAAATGATAATTAGTAAATACATTGGTTAGGAAATAGAAGTCGTCATGGGGATGTAGCTCAGATGGTAGAGCGCTCGCTTAGCATGCGAGAGGTACGGGGATCGATACCCCGCATCTCCAATTCTCTCTGTTTTATGTCTATTTTGATAAAAAGCTCATTCCCTCCAATTCCACCAAATAATTTCCCCGAATTTGACACCCATTTTGAGTTCCGATCCTTTTTTCTGCTCGGCAGTTACGGCATTCCCCATCAATCCGACTAAAGCGCGATTTCACTTCTATTTCACCCCCTCGTTGACTCGTCTCATCGGAGTAATCCCTTTTTCTTGTCCTGACTCCATCAGAAGCGCTTAAGAACCTTAAATCCTTCTGCGTTGGTTCGTTTCTTTTTCTCTTACAGTGTGCTTGTGATTGCGTTCTCAGATGATTTCCGTCAGCCCCCAATGTTCTTCGGAACCCTAATTAGTGAGATGTGCAAGTTCCTATGCTTAAATCTTATTATGTCCTTTTTTTGGGGGAGAGTTATGCTTAAATCTACGTCCACTACTTCGATCCGTTTCCCTAAGTGCGTTTTAATGTTACATTTGGTTTTCTTGATTATGCCTATGTTTTTTTTTCTTCTGTTTTTTACGAGATTGTTCGCTTCTTTCCTTGCATATGCTTGTTTTGGATGCTGAGTGAATTTGTAATTTGGTTTGTGACTCTGTGTGATGTTACGTACGTTGCTCCGATGCATGTCTCTTGTGATATGCTCGTGATTCATACTCCTACTCATGCCTTTTGGCTGCCGATCTAGGTGATAGATGTTTCTTTATTGATTTCAGTATAACTGTTTTTTTTTGTTTAATTCTTATTTGTAGATTTTAATATTCCTGTGTTTGCTGTGATGTGTTCTGATGTACTTTTCAGATATTGGCCTCTCATAGTGAAGGTTGTTTGTTTTTGCTTCACTAATTGTTATTCTTCATCTGTTCGTAGTTCTATGCTGTCAAGATCTACTCTTGAATTGTACTTCCATATACCGTTTCGGTATATTAATTGTAGATACTTTATTATATTTTTAGGTTGGCGTCTTTTAGTTGATTAGGTATAGATTCCAGTTGATAGATTGTGTTGACTGGTTCTTATTTAAGAAGACGTTAACTATTCTAGCTTTGACTCTTGCAGTTGAGTTTATCTCAAACACATCTACAGCACATTATTAGACTCACTGTGTCTTCAAATGTAGTGAGATAATTAAATTGCTTGATATGTGGAACTGACTAAATTGAGGTCTTACATGGGAATTTCTATTGTTCACTGGCAGAGTTCCTTTGTTCCATCTTTTCCAAGCAACTACCAACTCTTCCGTATTTCAACTATTTTTGCATGGACGCTTGAGTTTTCAAAGGGGATATTTAATATTTTGTCTTGAAAGCATTTTGTATGAGGATATAGTAATAGTTATTCCTGTTGCTCTGTCATGACGGAAACCAAAAAGGAAATTGTGCCTTTCAATTATTGCCATGAATTGAAAATTCCTTCTGCAGTTTGACAAATCATAAATAAATATTTCGGTTTAAGATAATCATCTATAATGGTATTTTTTCAGATGCTCAGCACAAATTTTTATTGCAATTTAGGGTACTCGTCAGACAGAACTCTTTCCAAACAATCATAAAAATACAATGAAAATGGTAGTGATCTGCAGCATAGAACAAGACATTTGATCTTTATACGATTTTCCTAGTTAAATGTTGAGTTGGGTTAAAACAGCATGCTATTTTCTTGAGTTGAAACCATCGTGTCGCATCAGCACATTGTGTTAAATATCTGATGATGTTAATGGAGGTTAAATAGCGAGCTTGCAGTTCTAACTTGTCATGGTGCAACTTCAGTTTCTAATTTTATGATCTCTTTTACTCTACATGTTCTGCTACAAGCAACTTATTATGGTGCAATTTCATTGTTTAATTTTATGATGGCCTTTACTCTGCTCTTTTACTTTACATGCTCTGCTGTAACAAACGTAGCTCTGTATGTTCCAACAAGGGGTGTCAATGAAGCGAATTCAAAGCGAATGTAGCAGAATCCGCATCCGCATTCGAAAACATATATGGACATCCGAATTTGAATTTGAATCCGTATCCGACGGATTCGAATCGAATTCGGATTTTATCCGCATCCGAATAAAAATTCGGATAGCTGGATATCCGAATCCGAGATAAATTCCTGTTTAAGCACTAAAAAGTTAGACAATCTTTAACACTCTAGTATTATTTCTCTATGCATCATGTCACCAAAACAAATACACATCAAAATTTGACTCGTGACTTGTGAGGTTGTGAGAGTTTTGGTTTCTGGGAAATTAAATTTGGGAAAGAAATTTATTAAGTTATATTATATTATATTTAAAATGATACATTTAATTTTAACATGATTTCAACGAGAAAATAAATGATGTATATTATATATATAAATAATTAAAAATATAATTATATTTTCAAATTTTATATATGTTTAGGATACAAATATAGATTTCGAATGTGAATATCGTATTCGGATATTAAATCTCGGATTGGATATTATTCGAATCGGATGTATCACTATCCGTATTCGCATGCTCTGAATATTACACGAATCGAATATTATTCGTATCGGATATTGTTCGGACCGAATATTTTTCAAACCGGACGCGAACGAATTTTCGAATTTCGAACGTTCATTGACACCCCTAGTTCCAACATTGAATAGTGGATGCATGAGAACTTGGTAATAACAGTAATTTTCCCGTAAAGATGATTAATATCTATAAGTCTATAAAGCTACTAAAAAGACTGCACAGTTGTTACTAAAGACACTCAAGAAACAAGTGATATAGGTCGTTCATGCCAACACTATTTTCCATTTGTCCAAGTACTAGCTTATACCTCACGGCAACAAAATAGGCTAATTTGTTCATTTTTCATCTTTCCCTCTTTTGGATAATTGGTGAGTTTTTTTTCCATTTTCATTGTAGATGTGTTTCATTCCTAAAATGAAAGCAGACATAAATGACATATCAATGAGATCCTACAATTTTTGAAGTTTGGAATGGACTCACTCAAGGTTGAAAATGAGATGGTGTTATTATATCTTTAAGGGAGAACTGTTGTACCTTTAAGCAATAAAATTTTAATTTTGTTGCGGCTCATAGGATGTGAATGATTTAAATTGTCCAAATTAGTTATCGGGCCTAGCATTTTCATAGTAGACTGAAAACAATACACACCATATACCAGTTTAGTTTTAGCTTAGGATTCTTTTTGACGATTGCTGAACTAATGAGAACAGTATCCGTGGCGAGCCTTAATTAGTTAATTATAATTCTGTTTGCTAATAATTGTGAGGTTTTGATGTTAATGTCATATTGGTTTTACTGGGTAAGATATTGTAATGAAGGACTTGGGTTGTGACTTTCACATTAGGAATGTACAAGTGAATATTATGTGAACTTTAAACGCTATTTTCTGATTTCGAGTTGTCCAGCTTCAAGAAATTACGTGTTTTCTCTGTATGACCTAGGAGTCCGAAATGCAGGTGTATTACCTTAAAGGTTGCAGACTTGCAGTACATACGCTTCATCACTTATAGATTATGTCTACTTTTTTGTCATAGGTTTGCTGACTTTGTAGGTTGAAGTATGCAGTCGTTCAAATAATAAATCACATTGGGATTTTTTCCACACGTTTATTGGCGATGAGGTTGAATTCCTGCGATAAATTTTGTACTACTGCGATAAATTTTGTACTCCTGCATTTGAGGTACTCACATTTTGAACTCGAGGTGATCATATTCTTAGTTTAATTGCATATGTGAATTTTTATATGTTTGAAAATAGTATGAATGATTAATCTGAGACTGAATTTCTTACAATGATTTTTTGCAGTAAACAGTTGGCAGTAGTTTGTGTTGTCATTTTATGTTGTATAAGTAATATGCCTTCAATATTTAAAAGTTATATTTGTAGTTGTGGTTTTTCTTTTAGATTTGCATGTGTTTCTGGTTAGTAGTTGTAGTTTTTCTTGTAGGTTTGCTTCGATTGTTTGTTTTTTGTGTTGCACTTCAGTTATATGTTTTCCCCCTTTTGCTTTCCTGTTTCCGTTTTAAACAACACGAGCTTAAATTTTAATCTTCTCTGTCTTTGCCCATGGAGTTTTGCAGGTCCGTCAGACTTTGAGAGGTTGGATGGAATAGCTACACAATAATACGAGACCACCTCCTACAGCAGATTCTGTATCTCTTTGATAATGCGAGGTAATATATTGTCTGCTATCTCTTTGTTTTTATTGGAAGATGATATCACTGGGTCGTTACATTTAATACTGAACCTGATTTCGAATTTCATTGTCAAGAGGTCGGTATTCAGATATTCCTTTTCATATTTATATTTGGTTACCAATAGTTATCATAAACTTAATTAAATGAACTATTGAACTACATGTTGGTGTTAAAGATATCAAGAAGCAATATTGTATTGTTTTAACCAAACATGATGCACGCAACAGAGCAAGGATCGTCACATCATACATAAATACGCAAGTTGATTGTTTACATGTGTAACGTACCCGAAAACAGCGGAAAATTTAAACAATAACAAAGACCGTCAACTGTAAACACAGGGCACGTTACGGGAAAACAAACTAACATATATATAAAATATATAAGATACAGATCCACGTGGAAGTCAAACTATATAAATGAGTCAACTGTGATTACAACAAAAGTGAATATACATATAATCACTACCTCAAACAAAAGAAGATGATAAATAGAACAAGATCTGATCCCGGGGGTACTCTCCTCGGTCACCACCTGACTCTAATGTTACTCGCTACATGAAATGAAAACAACAAACATGCCTGAGTTCCTTGAAAGAACTCCGTATACCAAACCTCCTAAAAATATAAAAAGGAATTAAAGACAATGCAATGCTATGCACATGATCATCCACCTCGGGCCCACAATAATGCCCTCACCGCCTCCGCGGCACTGAACCACTCCTGCCACTAGGGTCAAGTCAGTCCACCGCTGCCTCACAAGGGTCAGTCGACCCCACTGCTCCCCAAAAAGTGCAGGAAGGAACCCCCGGTACACGTCGCCACCCAAGGAGCGAGTCAGCCCGCCGAATACACAACTCGGGTCAGACGACAGCCGCTGCTCCCCCAAGCGCGCACCCTGCCGGAACATCCTCGGCCTACTGCTAAACCCTCGTAAACTGCCCAAGGTTTACGGTACACATCCCTCACACCCCGCTCGGTAAGAGAGGAAATAGTAGTACAATAATACGCCTTCGTCGAAGGTGAAATCCGTAGCTCTCAAAGTCGGTAATCAACCGTCGCCTCGGAGCCGGTAGTCGACCTATACTCAACGGATCGCGTGTGGATAAATCCACCAACCTGCGGCAGATCGGTCGACCGCTAAAAGCACACCGGTCGACCGGTCCCCCACATAGTACACAATACTGTACAAACAAGTCTACCGGTCGAACCACGCCAACCGAATTACCGACCAATCGGTCGAACAAAAGTCATCTAGCGGTCGACCGTTTGGATGGTCTACGCTATACAAATTTATATAATATATATATCCGATCGGTCGAACCAAAGGGTCGTTCAACCGATAACAGGACTTCTCAGTATCTTGCCCAAGTGACATTCGGTCGACCGGAACTGCTATACAGTTCGACCGAAACATCACAGGCACTCTACTGCTTAATTAAAATGCTCAGTCGGTCGACCGAAAGTTAAAGAGCGGTCGACCGTTTTGATGGTCAAAGCTCCCAACCGACTTAGCATCGAATGGATCGGTCGAACAAGGTTAAGGGCGTTCAACCGTTTAATAAGTCAAAACCCCCAACCGACCCATTCTCATTGTTATTCGGTCGACCGGCTAAGTGGTCCCGTTCGACCGATAACAACATAACCCATTTTTCCCGCACAAATCTGGCATAACGGTCGACCGTCCTAAGACATCGTTTGACCGTTCGCGGGTAAACATCAATATAATAATAGGCACCGGTCGACCGATCGTCGTCTTCAACCTCTGAATTGGTTGAAATCCGACGGGGAATTCGACACCAACGTCGATCCCCAACACTCACAAGGCATAAGTGAGTTATATTGAAGATTTGACATACCTTTTGGTCGAGTGAAGAAGCCTCCCAAGCTTTGACAACCTCAACCCACTTCTTCTCCTCTTCTTCTTTTTCTTCACTTCTTCTCTCCTTCTTCTCCAAAAAATCACTTCTCTCGCTCTATGAAGAACACAAATGATCAAGAAAAACGTTTTTCCTTAACCTCAACCCTATTTATACAAGAATCCAAGTTTATCTTCAATTCACCTCCAAAACTTCCAATCAAAACAAGCCACCTCATGCTTCACTAATCAAGGCTTAATTAGGTTAATTAGGTTTAGTTCAGTTTAATTTAGGTGTTTAGATTAGGTTATTACAACATGGTTATTGCATTTGTTCATTCTTTCAGATTTATGTATTTTAATTATTGCTAATCACTAATTTTTTGAGACTTTTGTCATTGCCCACGGACTGACAACTGGTTTGCCACATGCAATTGATACCATCTCATATTCTCATGGTTACTATACTAAGTTCTTGTTATCTAATGACATTATGATGTATTGTTGACTTGTTGTAGATGTTGACATGAACTTTGCTGAAGTACGAAAATGGAGCGTGATTATATATCCCAGAAAGCAGATAATTATAAAATCTGCAATACAGGTTTGATTCTCTTCTTTTAGAAATAAACTTGTTTCTTTTCATTAGCCCTTCCTTTTAGAGTACTGCCAGCCCATTGGTGGTAAAATTTTCTTGAGAAATAAATGATGGCAATTTCGCGTTCACACAAAAAAAGAATGTTTATTTTAGTCAGGAAAATCAATTTTTAACCTATGATGTTGCTTATAAGTTATAACACCTATGATCTCAATTAATTTTGCCTCTACATTTTTTCGCCTTACATTTAAGTATTCTGATTGTTAGAAAGGATGATCAAGAGTAAAGCCTATGATGAGAAATGGGAAATTAGATCCAAATTGATCCGGGTCGATGAGGTGCAGGTGGGAGCACAAAGTATGAACCAACTAGGCGATGATCACAAGTCAATGCCAGTACAGGTTCCATCATGCGCTCGTGCCCACCTAATATTGAACTCCAATGCTCAAATTCTGAGGCTAGACAAATTACTCATCAAGCAAGCTGGCTTAGCCAGAGCCCATCTGAATATGGCTCGGTTGAACATGAGTCCAATGTATACTGGCTCCTAATTAGGCTCTAAGAGTGTTGGATCTAATCGGATCCGGTTCACCCATTTGTTGTAATCCAAACTATATAAACACATATGTAAACGAAGAAACCCTAATCAATACAAACTCTTTTCGTCTTCCGCCGCACTCTCTCTTTCTCTCTCAACCCTAACCTTAATCTTCTTGATTCACGTTCAAACCTTGATCGGAGCCCTCTTGTCTTCGATCTTGAGTTGATCTGAATCTTCGCATGGTATCAGAGCCTATCCTGGAACGATCTGCAAGTCCGATCGACATGGGGCTACCTTCTGATTTCTTCGGCAAACAACCATATCCTTTCCCTTCTGGGCTCAACGTCGCCAATTTTGTGTCCATCAAGCTGAAACCGACAAACTTTCTCCTATGGGAAACTCAGGTCATGGGGCTTATGGAATCGCAGGAGATGATGGGGCTCGTAGATGGAAATCTTCCCCCTCCATCAAAGGAGGTGGAGGTTCAGAGTGAAGGATCGCAACCTAAAAAGGTTCCGAACCCTGAATATGATCTTTGGAAGAAATCAGATCGTCTACTTAAGGCGTGGATCATCTCAACGCTCAGCGAGGAGGTTCTTAGCGTCGCAGTTCGACTTGAAACCTCGCGCGAAGTGTGGGAAGCCTTAAAATTCCAATATGCTCAGAACTCCGAAGAACGTGAGTTCTTTCTTCTTCATCAACTGCAATTGCTCCGAAAGAAGAACTTCAAAGATCTTCAGGAATATCTGACGAGGTTCAAGACCTTGTGTGATGAGTTGGCCGCTATTGGAAGGCCTGTTCGTGACCAGAACAAGGTCTTTTGGATGTTAAATGGGCTCGGACTCGAGTACAATCCATTCACAACCACCTACCTGAAGCCACCCCTTCCTTGCTACAATGATGTAGTTCCCCTTCTTCGGAGCTATGAGATGCGCAAGCAAATCCATTGCAATGATGCAAACATCCAGATGGTGTATTTTGGCCAAAAGAATCCATACAAGGGAAAGAACCAAAGGGAAAGATAGGAAGGACGGATGCTTCACCTCAAAAGGTCGTGGGTTCACCCCTGCACCTCAAGGTCAGCCACCTCCTACCTCTAACCCTGGTCCTCCTGAAGTCAAGAACCCCAAGAATGATGAAGGAGCCAATGGAGGACAGCGTCGCCAGCTTGTATCTTGTCAAATCTGTGGGGAACTAGGCCATGATGCACTCAAATGCTGGCACAGGTTTAACCAGGCATATGTCACTCGAGATCTTCCCCAGGCAATGGCAGTCATGAGCATGGGTGACACTGACACTGATTGGTTCCCGGATTCCGGGGCTTCAATACACATAACAGGTAATCCAGGTATTCTCTCCTCTTTGACTCCATATGATGGTTCTGATCGAATAATGATATCGAGATGGTACCTTAGTTCCCATCACACACTGGCAATGCCAAAATCACCCATCATAATGGCGAGTTTATTCTTCAAGATGTGTTGCTAGCTCCGAGCATGAAAGTCAATCTTCTATCTGTTAAGAAATTCACTAAAACCTTCCCTTATAACATAGAATTCTCAGATAAAGAATTTTTTGTGAAAGATAGGAAGCTTGGTACTATAGTCACCACTGGGATTTTAAAGGATCTTTATACCCTTCCTAGTAATGTGCATAAGAGTTTCTTCTCTAACAGGCACAGAACAGTAGATGAACAAATTTGGCATTGTAGATTGAGACACCCAAACTCTAGAGTCTTACAACAACTCAAACTTGATGGGTGCATCTCTGTTGCTTCCAAACCTACAACCTCTATTTCCCCTATCTGCAGTAGCTGCAACCTAGGAAAAGCTATGAAACTCCCTTTCACTCATTCTACTTCCATTACTGAAAAACCATTTGATAAGGTCCATTGTGATCTATGGGGTCCTGCCCCTGTAATAAGTAGAAATAATCACAGATTTTACGCATGTTCTGTTGATGATTACAGCAAATTTACTTGGATATTTCCTCTAAAGGCAAAATCTGATTTTCTTGAATGTTATACGATTTTTGAAAAGTTTGTTGAAAGACAATTTGAAGGAAAAATTAAAGTCTTCCAATGTGATGGTGGAGGTGAATTTTCTTCAAAAGTTTTTCAAAATCATCTACTTGCTAATGGCATTGTGTTGCAAATGTCCTGCCCTCATTCCCTTGAACAAAATGGGACTGTTGAGTGTAGACACAAACTGATTGTAAATATGGGACGCACATTAATGATTAATAGTGGTGTTCCCAAACGCTTATGGGTGGAAGCCTTCAATACCTCTGTGTTTTTGCTAAATCGCATTCCTAATTCAAAAGGTGAAGTTCCTTATGTTATCTTGCTATCTAAACAACCTGATTATGATTGCTTGAGAATTTTTGGTTGTCGTTTTCCATGTTTAAGCTCATACTCCTCTGATAAATTGGCTGAACGGTCTGCACCTTGCGTTTTTATTGGCTATAGCATAAGACACAAGGGATATATATGCTTAAATCCCATCACAAATAAGATTTACACAAGTAGACATGTAATTTTTGATGAACATTGTTTTCCATACAAAAATCCACCATCAATTCTTCTTCCCACTGATAATGATTGCTCTATTAGCACCTTCCATGATTGGCTTTGTGAAAAGAATAAAGGAACCACCAACATAAATGAAATTGACAGTCATCAGCCCTCCAATTCAATGGAGTCGGCTGTAACTATCTCTTCTACATCTCTTGAGAATTCAGTAAAGGACACTGTTCACATCTCCCCTACTATATCTGGAAATGAAGTGCAACCAGAATATGATATTCAAGTTGAGCATGACTTACATATTAACCTTACTGAGGAAAATGATATATGTGAGGAAACTCACTTAGAACAGGAGAGAAATGATGAAGGATGTGAAAGGGAACATCCTAAACACAAAGCTACACCAGAGGTTAATGTAGAATTGGTGTTCCATGATGAACCATCTGAGGACAGAGGAACATTTGAAGAAACTACTTCAAATGAGGACCATACAAATGCTCCTGACAACTCACAACACATGATGGTTACAAGTTCAAAAGCAGGTATTGTCAAACCAAACCCAAAATATGCTTTATTTCATAATATTAACTCTATACCTCAGGAACCAACATTTGTTGAAGAGGCATTGCACCACTCAGGTTGGCACAATGCCATGCAAGAGGAAATGAATGCTTTGTTAAACAACAACACCTGGGACTTAATTCCAAAACACTCTGGTATGAATATCATAGGGTGCAAATGGGTGTTTAGAGTTAAATTAAATTCTGATGGCACCTTTGATAAACTTAAAGCTAGATTGGTTGCAAAGGGGTACAAACAAGTTGAAGGGAGAGACTTCACAGATACTTTCTCTCCTGTGGTAAAATTTTCAACCATTAGGATTGTGCTTAGCCTGGCTACTATGCATAATTGGGAAATAAAATAGTTAGATGTAAAAAATGCCTTCTTGCATGGCTTTATTGAGGAAGAAGCTTACATGAATCAAGTTCCTGGTTTTGTAGATATATCCAAACCCAACCATGTATGCAAACTAAAAAGAGCCCTATATGGTTTAAAACAATCCCCCAGGGCTTGGTACGATAGATTTGTTTCTTTCTTATTCACTAAAGGTTTCTTTAGTAGCATTTCTGACAACTCCTTGTTCATTTCACATGACTTTGGACCCTTATATCTGTTATTATACGTTGATGATATCATTATTACAGGTGCTAATCCTTCTGCTATGGAGAACTTAATAAGTGAATTAACACATGAATTTTCCATGAAGGATCTTGATCCCATTCACCATTTTCTTGGCATTGAACTGAATAGAAACTCAGATGGTCTATTTTTATCTCAGCATCATTATGCTTTCTGCATTTTAAAGAAACTTGATATGCATAATTCAAAATACATTAGCACTCCCATGTCTCTTAGGCCAGACAAAGTTCGAAATGACACTGCTTTCCACAATCCCACACTTTTCAGACATATAGTAGGCTCCTTGCAATATTTATGCATCACAAGGCCAAATATCTCATTTGCTGTTAACTCTTGTGCCAGCATATGCATTCACCATCAAATTATCATTTCAAGTTGGCAAAACGCATTCTCAGATATATTAATGGCACCTTGCACTATGGCATGACCATATATAGAAATTCTCCCCTTGAAATGCATGCATTCTCGGATAGTGATTGGGCAGGCTGTGATATCACTCGAAGATCTACTAGTGGTTTTTATGTTTTCCTGGGTACAATTTGTATCTCCTGGAAATCAAAGAAGCAACCAATTGTCTCACGGTCAAGTGCAGAAGCAGAGTATAGGGCAATGGCTGTGGCAACCGTTGAAATAACCTGGATAACATTCATCCTAAGGGATCTGGGAGTATTTCAAACCCAACCTCTAACTCTCTTCTGTGACAATATTAGTGCACTTCACTTATCTGTAAATCCTGTCTTTCATGCCAGAACAAAACATGTGGAGCTTGACTATCATTTTATACGAGAGAAGGTTGCACTTGGTAATCTCATCACCAAATTCGTGCCATCCAGACTTCAACTTGCTGACATGCTCACCAAACCTTTATCCAAAGACGACTTCAGACGCTCTTTGAGCAAACTTAACCTCCATCCCCGGCTAAGTTTGAAGGGGAGTGTTAGAAAGGATGATCAAGAGTAAAGCCTATGATGAGAAATGGGAAATTAGATCCAAGTTGATCCGGGTCGATGAGGTGCAGGTGGGAGCACAAAGTATGAACCAACTAGGCGATGATCACAAGTCAATGCCAGTACAAGTTCCATCATGTGCTCGTGCCCACCTAATATTGAACTCCAATGCTCAAATTCTGAGGCTAGACAAATTACTCATCAAGCAAGCTGGCTTAGCCAGAGCCCATCTGAATATGGCTCGGTTGAACATGAGTCCAATGTATACTGGCTCCTAATTAGGCTCTAAGAGTGTTGGATCTAATCGGATCCGGTTCACCCATTTGTTGTAATCCAAACTATATAAACACATATGTAAACGAAGAAACCCTAATCAATACAAACTCTTTTCGTCTTCCGCCACACTCTCTATTTCTCTCTCAACCCTAACCCTAATCTTCTTGATTCACGTTCAAACCTTGATCGGAGCCCTCTTGTCTTCGATCTTGAGTTGATCTGAATCTTCACACTGCTGACTCTCAACCACTTGATTAAAAATGCTCATCAGCAAATTAATAAACTTAATCTCAGATGTACATCAACATATGATCACAAAAGGTCAATAAACCTTTTCTGTCTTGATTATGGGATGACTAACAACATTTGATTTAATTATAACTGCTAACAGGATATAGACAAGCCATCTCATTGGTAGATCTTTTGTTTTGTGATACCCATGACTAAATATTTAGCTCCAGGAATTAAGGCTGCATCTTGGGTGCCCGGAACAGAAAATTCCTTCAAAATGGGTAAGGTATCATACGATCTAAAAAATTAAATGTATAAGTCAAGTGCGGTAGCAGACAAAAAAATGTTACCTACCAACCCGGTAACCCGCCACCCGCATAACTCGTCTAATAAGTGGGGCGGGTTGCGGTTGTCTTGCAACCCGCCCGGCATAACCCGCAACCTGCCTAATGAAATATTTTTTTTTATAAACCAAAATTATTTTAATGTTTCAATTTTATTATTCAACACTTACTAAATGTTTAATTTTTCACTCACCATATATCCAATTTCCGAAAGAATGCAATAAGTGATTACTATTCCTCAAGTTTTGACGTTCTTTTATTTTTCTTAGTTAAAATAAAATAAAAATAAACCCCCCACCAAACCTGATAACCTTCCCCGCCCCACCTAGTCCAACTTTAGGTGGGGTGGGTAGCGGTTTTTTTATATTTTTGACCCGCCCCACCCCACATACTCGCTTAACTTAGGTGTGGCGGGTAACGGTGGACCAAAAACACGTCCTGCTTACACCCCTCACAGAGTAATTCATCAGAATGGTGTAAGATAGAACTTTTTATAACGACTGGAGTCTGGAAGGAAGGCTCGATATTGTTTGAAGTGAAAGTTCATAAATACAATTTGGTTTGATTTGAAAACTAATGTAATTATCTAATTTGTTTTGACAAAATCTAGAGAATCAACAAGAGAAAGTAGAAAAGATAGAGATTTCTCCAAAACAAGAGAAAGGGGAAAACTCCCACAACGATAACCAAATGATCTATTTTGGAGGGGGAGTTAGAACCCCAATCTATATTCCCTCATTTCGGTCTAATCGGATCGAGATACAAACCTTGACTAGTAAGTCTGCTTTACAATTCAAAAAATAGGATAGGACAAAAGGAAAAGAAGTTGAGGGAGAATGGAAAAATTGTATTTCATATCTTTTTGTATATTCTCAATGTATAGTACAACCTCATATATAGACACATAAAAGTATGTAAGTTACATAGTCTACACTAAATAAGAATGTAAAGACAATACATATTACAACACGTTTTAATAGAGGAGTTATAATGGATTGGTTGGAAGATGAATCATTTTGGAAGGTAAATCATCTAATATATACAATTTTCATAACGGCATGTAAATTTTAACTTGTTTTTCCAAAGGATTGTCCTAGTATTGGACAGCGGACAAGCAAGTCCGAGCCCACCAATATTCAGAAATTAATACTTTGTTTTACAGTCATTTTCACTCGACTGGTACTTGCCAACTGCAGGAATGATGATCTCATGGCTTCAGTCGGTGGGGTAAGGTTCCAGTTGATTTACCTAACTTTCTTAGGCTGTTTAATTAGTAAATGGACTTATTTGACCTCTTCAATTAAAAATGGTTTCCTCGTAAAAGCGATGTATATATTATTTAGTTAATAATTGAAGTAGATCAACTACGTGCTGAACACAATCGACGTGTAAGGAACTGTACCGGATTTGTTTACTTGGATAGTTGAGTGGAGTGGGGGAGTTTGGATTCGATTTTGCTTGGTCTGGAGGGACGGGCTCCTGCCGCGATTAAACATGTGTTTTTGTGGCGGTCAATTCCAAACGACTCTTCAGTCTTCAGTGACATATTCGATGATTATTTTTACATTTGTCTAAAGAAGCTCCGGAAGTGGTTTTCTGTGGGTCATTTGATAGCTATGGTTTTGTCTTATAGGTTTCTCTCGTGGAGGTGGTTTGAAAACTTGGCGATGGACGTCAGATACACAAAAATTAGACAAAAGGTGAACACCAAAATTCCATCACCACTCACGAGGTGTCACGTAGAAGATTCCCTTAATCACGAAACCCGGATCTATGGTACCATTCAAAAGCTAGAACTGAAGAAAAAGCCTCTCTAAAAAGGCGCATGATTCATTCAATATAAACAAATTTACATTCTCCTGACCATTCCATCTCCCTGTTCACGTCCAATCAACAGCGGCGATCAACCATGGAAGAATATAACCCAAACAGTAGTTAAACGACCAAGAACGGATTAAACCCAACGATGAAAATTGGAAACATCACGTCAAAGTACTCTTAACACTATCCATCTACATACGTGGCCGGGAGGCTGCTTCTCCCTTGTCCTCCACCGTTGCCACGCTTGCCCTCTACTTATTATTCCACGTTACCATCACAAAGACACATTAGTTTCCACTCTCCTTCACAGTCCTTGGCTGCCTCAGCAATCCCACCAACGCCTCCGCCTGACATATTCACAAATCGAAACAAAGATCAGCACAAAATAAATCAACACATTTATTTATCTCACTTCAATTCAATTTCTTATCCCAAATTCACGAAAGAATCCAACAAAACATTAACAACCCTATACAGTTGATGGAAAATCCTATCCATATGTGCTCGTAAAACCAGTGAAAAAAACACAGAGTAGTCATTTGTTTCTGATAAAGAATTTGAATCGTGATGGATATGACTGTTTATCATGTAATCAAATGAGCGTTCTAACCATTATTTTCCGATCGAATTCCCCGAGACCAGTAAACTGACCTTCTTCTTAGCACGGGAGGTTCCAGTCTGCGTGAGAGCAACAAGAGGAGGAATGGCCCCTTCTCTAGCTACCATTCCTCTATACAAAACGCTCTCCTCACAGATCTGCAGTAACACGTCGGCGGCGATCTCCTTCTGCCGCTGCGTCCCAACCTCGACGATCTCGACCAGCACCGGCACTCCCCCTTCATTAACCGCAGCCACTTTCGCCTCCGCCACCCCATCCACCACCGTCTGCAGCACAAACGCCGCCTTGTCTACCATCCCCGACTCCGAATCCGCCATCATCTCCAGCAACGGCCTCACAATCCCCGCCTCCACCGCCTTAATCTTATTCTCCCTCGCAGAGCGGCACAACGCGTACAGAGCCGTCGCCGCGTCCTTCTTCCCTCGGAATCCTCCCGTCTCCAGAAGACTCACCAGCGGCGGGATCGCCCCCGACCGTCCTATCGCGATCCGGTGGTCCTCCACCTGCGCGAGGCGGAGCAGAGCGCAGGCAGCGTTCTCCCTCGCCGTCACAGTCCCCGTCCGCAGTGTCCTCACCAGCGGCTTGATCGCGCCGGCGGAGACGATGCCTCCCTTGTTCTCATCGCAGATCGACAGGTTGAGTATCGCCGTCACGCCCTGCTCTTGGATCTGCGGGTCGTTGGAGGAAATCAGCGCAACAAGCGGGCGAACCGCTCCGGCACGCGCGATCCGGACCCGGTTCTCGGCGCTGTGTTTGGCCAGAAGCCGGAGCTCCGTCGCCGCCTGCCGCTGTGCTTCTATAGAATCGGACTCCAAGTCGGAAATCAAAACCTGGACAAGTTCGTCGGAGTAATAAGAATCGGATGCGGAGGAGAGAAGCAGGCGGTGGGCAAGTTGCGATGTTAGAGCGAACTCGCCGGACCGGTCGCTATTGCAGTCGCTGAAGGCGGTGGAGGAGTCGTTGCTGGAGATGGAGAAGTTCCGAGGCATGAACCTGTATCTCGTCGGGTCCTCCATGGAAATTAATTGAGTTTCAGGAAAAAGGGAAGGAAATGGAGTTGAAGAAGTGTCTGTTGGGGTTTGGAATGATAGGTTCGCTTTTGAAGCGACGGAGGGATTTGGGATTTGGAAGAGGTATCGGGTCACGAGCCGACACGTGCATGTGGAACCCGCCAATCTTAGTGGCTCGTGCACGTGGAAGATGCCGGCTGGTGGCGGTAAGAGAAGAAATAACAGCGCCCGGGCTATTTCGGGCGCACTGTACTCTCTGTGTGCATTCTCTATCTAACACGTCAGTTCACCCAACTCACCCAAAAAATACACTTACCCATGCCCAGACTACCTCCACTCACCTTACGTTCTCTTTCCTCCACATCATTTTTTAATTAAATAATTTTAATTTTCACATAACATTCAACAAATTATATTTTATATAATTCGACAGGTCGTTCGGAGGTGGCAAGAGGGCAACACCTCCTGAAATTTTTTTGGATTTTTAAATTTTGGTTCTGAATTTTTTTTAAATTTTCATTACTTGCAAAAAATTATTACCCCACATTAATAACAAATACACAATCCATTAATAACAAAACATTTACTAAATAATTAAAATTTTTAAAAAAAAATCGTCGAATATGGGGAAACGTGCCCTCACCCAAGGGTGCCCCGGGCGTCTTTTCGGGACGCCCAACGCCCGGGCACGCACCCAGGTGGGCATCCCAGGCGGGCACTCGAGTGGCAACCACCCTGTTAACGGGGGTCCGTCTAGACGCTCGACCAGGGCGCCCAGGCGTGGCACCCGTTAAGGGTGCCCTAATATCAGCTGCTGCTGCTCTTGCTCATATGGGATGAATGGATGGGCCTCCGGACTCCAAACGACCTATTCTTTCTGTTTTTCTGCTTCCATTCAGGTACTCTGTTTTCTTTTCTTTTTGTCGGTTTGGTTTGGTGTTGCCGCTATATTTCCGTTTTCGTTATTTGGCATTTCTGTTTACTTGTGCTTGTCGTAGTCTGCGAAGGTTGAAATGGTTAACATTTAGACATTCAGTTAATCTTAACGGTTTGAGGTGTAGATTCAAATAGTATATTCTTTTAAACTATTATATAGTTTTAATTGAAACTTACGATATTTCATATAACTTCTGCTCGTTTAGTTTAAGACAAAAGATGTTTTGAATGGTTTTAACTTAGATATCCAAAAAATTGAATATTTTAGAAGGTGACAATTTTTTCTTAACTGGTACTTTGAAATTTGGATACCTAGATTTTTGCTACAATGCACGTAGGGGTGAGCAAAATTCGGTTCGGTCGGGGTGTTCGGACCGAACCAGACCAAACTTTTTCGGTCCGAATTTCGGTCCGGGAGACCACGGGAATTTGTTCTTCGGTCCGGTCTGGTCCGGTCAAAGACCGAAATTTTAAGGGTTAAATTCGGGATTTGGACCGAACCAGACCGAATTTACCACGGGAATTTGTTCTTCGGTCCGGTCTGGTCCAGTCAAAGACCGAAATTTTAAGGGTTAAATTCGGGTTTTAGACCGAACCGGACCGAATTTATTCGGTCCGGTCTTCGATCCGGTCCCGGACCAAAGCTCACCCCAAAATGCACGTCTTATAAGTTGAATGCACAAAAAATAAAGTTGGATTTCCTTAATTTTTATTAACTCTTGAAATAATTGCTTACATATCTCATAAGATGTCATACAATAATTTTAAGAAACATATTATTCTGCCCCTGCAATTTATGGGAAATAAGGGGAAAAGTAGAAAATGAGAATTGCAATTAATATTGACTCATTGTTTAACAACACGTGACATAATCACCATAAATGTGATAAGATGGTGTATAAATTATTTCCGTGAAAAAAAACTGAAATGTTATTTTTGGTCTTAAAACTACTTAAATCGTCCGTACGATTTACCATTTTGTCATTCTACACTTATTTTTATATAACTCTTCATTTCACTCTCCTTGCACCACTTTCTCTTCATATTACTTTCACATTTCTCACAAACGATGTCTCGAAGGAGGTCAGGAAAAGAAGTAGCGGATGCCACGTATCAGTTGAATCTGGTAAGAAGTCATTAAATTTTTTTAATTTTTTTTTGCCCGGGCGTCCGTGGCCTAGGTGGGTGTGTCTGCCGGAGACACCTATCCCCTTTTTTTTAATTTTTTAAATTAATTATAATTTGTGATAATTGCTAAATAAATTATTAAGTTATAATTAGTTTAAATGATTGATTAATTAGTTAATCCCTTGATTAATTGTTATTTTTAGTTAAATTGATCATAATTAGTTATAAATTGATTATTAAGTTAATAATTAGTTTCATTAATTACGTAATTAGTTAAACCCTTTATTATTTGTTATTATTAGTTAAATTGATCATAAATTTGTTAGTTAAATTGATTATTATGTTAATAATTAGTTTCATTTATCTATCGTTAAATTTGTAAATTTTGTAATTTAAATCCATTAATGGAATTTGATTTCTAAAATTGGATTAATAGTCGTCGGGTTACTCGGGAGGCGTCTGGTTTAGACGCCTCTACCATGGTGGAGGCGTCTCCTCCAGACGCTCGGGGCGGAATTTTTAATTTTCCCCCTTACCTCACTTGATCCAGGCGCTTCTTAAGACATTTTCGTTGTGTTGTTATTGGGAAAATGAGGAAAAACGTCGGCAGAAACCTTATTTTAAGAGACTGGACGTAATGACTATAAAATGAATTGTGATGGGCAAAATGTTAATTTTTTAGACGATTTAAGTAGTTTTCCGACGACGAATAGTATTACCCAAAAAAATCCTACTTGTATAATTCTTAACATGGACAAGGGACAGCTGTTATATCCATGGATGTATTTCTATCAAAGTAATCGAGATGTAAGGATTATTAAATTCAAAAATCAATGTTAAAATGCCCATCCATTTCTATCTTTAACACAATTGGAAAGAGTTGGTGAAGAACCAATCACAACCTAGAATTACAATTATAGTTTTTCCATAAGTCGCTGACACACTTTGTTCAGATATAGTCTTTAAAACTTTAAAAATGCGCAGTCATTGTTCTCGTGTAGCTTAAGTAATTTTTGTGGTGGACATGGTCGTGTTAGAGCTTGCAGCTCCTCCTTTCTTTTACTCCACCTAAACAAAAACTCTATCGCGTATATATTTGTTTCTTCCACCTCATGAAAAGGTCGCCGCCCAAGAAAAAGTAAGCATGAGCTACAAGTGAACCTTTTCAGATATAATTTTCTTTTGCAAAGTTTATGGTCTTTGTCTATTTTTTGCAGGACCATTTCCGAACTTCTAATTATTTCCCTGTGCGGTTGGGAATGGGATGATCTGCAACGAAGGATTTGACGTGCGACTGTAGCTTGACCTCAATATTTAGTGGTCTGATTTTGTGTCGGGTTTAAGTATGGGTATTTAAATATTCGTGCATGATTAGTTTTTATTAAAGTCATATACAAAATCTGGGAGGAAAAAAATTCAATCCACATATGTTTTAAAAGTAGTTACGAAAAGATTAAAACTAAATACAAGTGAAACTCGATTATGAGTTATTGGATAATGTGAGTTATGTGGGTGACGGGTCGGCATGTCAAATCCACTCCTTTTAGAACCCTAATAATGGGTTAACATGTAACCTATGTCTTCCCTTCTAGTATTTAAAGTAAAATCTTTTGATTTTTGTGAGTTTTCTATTACAAATTTGTTCCGGTGGGTGATGATTACGCTGGCATCGTATTGTTGTCCCACTTATGGCATTTTATAAATTTCTAATTCAAAATTAAACCACTGATTAAGGAAAGAGAAGTCCATGCCTTGAACTCAGTTCTTTTTGTTTTGTCACGTTGGAATGTTGCTTTTGTTTACTTCATTTTTCTTGTGTTTTTTTTTGTAAAAAATAGCTCCACTTGCAAGGAAACTGAAAAAGAGGTGTAAATAGTTGATAAGGTGTTTTTAATTTATTTACTTAGCATGAAGACATGAGAAGCTTCAAAATTCATAGAATAAACGATTTCATGGACTTTTTACGGTTAGAAACTCGAAACACCATCCTAACACCATCCAAAATACACTTTAATCAAACAATTAGTGATTTTCGATGTGAGATTATTCTGAAGTGTGTTATACAATGTCCAAAACCATACACTATATTTACATTACATATTATCTCCTAAATTTTTTTATACAAAAATTCATTTTCCCTTAAATTCCACATCCACCTTCACCCAAAATCCCTAAAAGTCCACATCCGACACCGACAATCTCCTTGATCCGGCGATCGGCGATGCATTACTCCACCGCCTCAACCCCTCCACCTCCGTACTTCTTCACCTCCATGCAGCCACACGCACGCCTCCTCCAGCCCCAATCCAGCCACTGCTCTGCCCCCTCATGTCTAGTCCTCCCTTCTCAGATTCAAAATCAAAATCATCCAATACCAAAAGTAAGACCACAATTTAGGACTTTTCCCTCAAGTTCATCGGAACGTCAAAGTTTTTTTTATTGAGTTTGAATGTATTTTCGGCTATGAATGTCGTGAAAACAGATTGTGGAACCGAATGAGTGACTATCAAAGTTTGAATGTTTGTTTCAATCTTATTACTTATTACAAAGATATCGATACATTTATATGACTTGGAGATAGCCGTTTGGGTTATTTCCATGTTACAAAGATCTTGCTTGATATGTGGAGATTAACGTTGTCTTGTATGAGAATGGAGATATATTTCCTTTGTGGGCGAGGATGACCGTTATTCCTTTGAGGGCGAGGATGACCGTTAGGCTGAGCCAGCTGTTGTTTTTAACACTCCCCCTCAAGTTGGGTCCGGAAGAGGTTGAAGGATCCCAACTTGTCGAGAATGTTATGAAATTGTTTTTGATCCAGTGGCTTGGTGAAGATATCGGCGAGTTGATCTTTGCTTTGGACATAGGGAACCTCTATTTCTTTTGCTTGAATTTTTTCCCTGATAAAGTGACAATCGACTTCTATATGCTTAGTCCGTTCATGGAAGACTGGATTGGAGGCAATGTGACGAGCTGCGTGTAGGATCGTGTGGGTTATGGGTCCACTAATCACTTTTAATCTAATCACCTACTTGTTTAAACAATCGAGTAAATGCAGCGGAATTTAAAACAAATACAAGTAGGGAAGGAATACAATGCAAACCACAAAAGACGCGGCGATTTTATAGAGGTTCGGCACCCCACCCGGGTCCTAGTCCTCTCTTGTAAGCTCCGCTCGACTCCGCGAGCTCCGCCTACGTCTTCACTAACCACTCCCCGTTCCGGGCCGGGAGAGAACGCCTTTACACCACAAGCAACGCGAACAACCCTCGCTTGCTTGAATTCTTCCTCTCACAATCCGAGAGGGACACTTCGGGCTTTCACCGAAGTCCTTGCTTCTTTTGACAACACTTGTAACTGAGTGGGATTCACTCTCTAATTGAGCACACTTTGAGTAGGATTAGTATATGATCAAGTGTGTGAAGTTTAGGCTTAAAGAGTGTAGAATTGGGAGCTTTGAGGATTGATGTTTCTCTCTAATGTATTGGGACAATTGGAGTTGGAGAGTTGTATTAACAACAAGTCTTGATCCTCTATTTATAAGCTCCTAAGGTTTTCTAGCCGTTGGGGATAGATTTGATTGGGTTTTGTGCAAGATACACAAAGCAGAAAATCGGGCTGCAAATCTGTCCAGAACCGGTCGACCGAAACTACTAAACCGGTCGACCGTTCACTTGATTTCAAGGAGAACGGTCGAACAAAAGAATATTCGGTCGGACAAACGAGCTAGAACTTAACTCTACTTAAGTGAATCGGTCGAACCAAAGTATGGAGCGGTCGACCGAAAAGGGGATTCGGTTGAGACAAAGGTCAATCGGTCGAACGAGAAATGTGTCGACCGATAGCAGGGAATTTGGTTTCTGAAAATGTGTTCAACCGGTCGACCGAAACAAGGTCTTCGTTCGACCGGTTACCGAATGTATTTTGGGGTTAAGTTTGTTTTATACGAATACGACCGTTATAGGAATACGACAAGAAAAACGGCCATATTAAAATCCGGGATCGGTCGACCGAAAAGGTAGAACCGGTCGACCAGTAGAGTTCGGTAAAATCACTGTGGAGAGTCTGTTATAAACCGGTCGAACTGAGAACTGGTTCGGTCGACCGGTTCACACAGGAAATCTGGGTTTTAAGTTTATAAGTGATTTCCGACTAAGGTTTGGGTGATCTAATGAAGTCCAAATAATGTGAAATATTGTGTGTGACTTCTCTAAGGAACCTAGTGTGTATGTGATTGATTTTTAACCCTTGTATGCTCAATTTACACATGTTCCTAAGACTCAAAATAAATCAAGGTTACATGTCTTCGATTTAGCTTTAATTACATGTCTTGACTTCATTTCCTTCTTTCTTGAGTCTTGATCACCTGTAGAGGTTAGCACAATACAATATACATGCAATGCAATATGTGTGCTACTCTACATCATCATAATTAAGATTAGGTTAATTAAATCATCAAAACCTAGATTAAGGCCAAAAAGCCAACAATCTCCCCCTTTTTGATGATGGCAACCTATATCTTAATTCTATCTAAATACATGGAATTTGTATATGTAAACTATGCAAATTAATGCTCCCCCTATGGATGTGCATAGTTTTTGTTCAATTTTATGCCAAATTCCAAGTTACCCCCTTAATTATCTCTCCCCCTTTGACATCCATCAAAAATAAAAAATATGACTTTAAGCATAGAATTTGGATGTCTTGTAATGAAGTTGCTCCCCCTAAATTTTGCACTTCATTACTCTAATAAAAGATATAACATTTAAGCTCCCCCTATCAATAAGGCTAAATGGAAACAATGAGTATGATTCAAGTTAAGTTCATTTAAGTTTCAACTTAAGCCTTATTCTAACATCCATTTAAAATTTGACATTTAGAATCAATGGATGTGATAAATGATTTGCAATGAATAGGGTATATGATTTGCAATGAATTGAACTTCTAAAGATATGACAATTTAGCATATAAACTAGATTAGAGCTAAATTTTCAGAAATTTCAAGGATAGAAATTTATACCAAACTTGAATCTTGATTAGCTCCAATCTTATTTGGTGATGCAACCGGATTCGAATTCGACGCTTTGGCTCACCCGGTCACCACCAATTTCCTCCTCAAGCTCCTACAAGTGTAGACTTAGGTACCCAAACAACTTTGGGTCCTTGAACATTAGCTTTTGGGATCCAAACCATTTTGGTTTTGGGTGCCCACACACTTGAGGAACTAGATTTAACAAATAAATGCTTGCCATTTAAAGTAGTATGAGATACATGGTTTTTCAAATGCACATTGTATCCTAAACCATGTTTAGCTAATGATTGTCTTTGACTACTCAAAAGCATATCAAGCATTTTTGTTCCTTTAGTGAACATTTCAAGATCTTTTCTTAATTGCATATTTGAGGCTTTAAGATCTACATGTTCATCAATAATGGGTGTTTTACTTAGACTAGCAAGTGATGATTCATTTGATTCAAGTCTAGCAATCACCTCATTCTTTTCATTCATGATTAATTCAATTTGGCATTTGAGATCATTTATAGTTTTTCTAGCATTTTTGTTCTTTTCACAAATGATCTCATATTGTTTAACTAAATCATGAAATGCATTTTGAAGCTCATCATGTGTATAATTTTCATTATTTGCACTAGAGTTTGAGCTATCACTATAATAAGACTTAGTTGAGCATGAATTACTAGAACAAGAGTTAGAATCTACCTCACTTTGATCTTCAATAGCCATGAAGCATGAGTGAGCCACTTCTCTTCTACTTTGCAAGGAAGAAGACGATGATGATGGTGATGAAGAATCATCCCATGTAGCTTTGTGTGCTTCCTCCTTCCTTTCTCTTCTCTTGCTCTTCTCCTTTTCTTTTCTCCTCTCCCTTCTCTCCTTTTTCTTCTCCCCTTCTCTTCTCTCATTTTCACTCTCCTCCCTCTCTTTTTCTTTTTCTCTTTTCTCACTTCTTCTACCTCTTCTTTCATTCTTTTCTCCTTTATCCCTCTTGAGGTATTTGAAGAAGTCTTTGGCTAGGACTTCTATGTCCTCATCTTCTATACTCCTCCTTGGTTCATCTAAATTTGCATGTAATGCCAAGGTGGAGTTTTTCTTTGAAGCTTCCTTCTCTCTTCGATGACTCAATTGGAGCTCATAGGCCATGAGATTTCCAATGAGTTCCTCCATCTTTAATTTTGAAAGATCGTGCGATTCTTCGATTGCCACGACCTTGTCTTCCCAATCGTTGCTCAATGACCGGAGGAATTTTCGAGTCATCTCTCCTTCATTTATCCTTCTTCCAAGAATCAAAAGAGAGTTAGTGATATCGGTGAAGCGAGTGTTCATGTCGCTTATGTTCTCACCGATTTGCATAGAAAATATTTCATATTTATGCATGAGGAGACTTATCCTAGTTTCTTTGGTTTTGCTATCACCCTCATGATGCATTTGTAACCTATGCCATATTTCATTTGCACTTTCACATCCCCTAATTCTATTGTATTCTCCCTCATTAAGGCCACAATAAAGAATATTCATAATTTTTGAATTCATTTCAATTTCTTTCATTTGAGCCCTAGATAGAGAATCTAAATCATCTTCATTTGGGGGTATGTATGGATTTTGAATAAACTTCCAATACTTAAGATCATTTGATATTAAAAAGATTTTCATTCTATTTTTCCAATAATCATAATTTGACCCATTAAGCAAAGGAGGCCTTGTGGTGCATAAACCCTCTAAGTGATTAGATGTTGAAGCCATGCTAAAATTACGGTAAAGTAATGAAATTTAGCTAACAAGGCTCTGATACCAAATGTAGGATCGTGTGGGTTATGGGTCCACTAATCACTTTTAATCTAATCACCTACTTGTTTAAACAATCGAGTAAATGCAGCGGAATTTAAAACAAATACAAGTAGGGAAGGAATACAATGCAAACCACAAAAGACGCGGCGATTTTATAGAGGTTCGGCACCCCACCCGGGTCCTAGTCCTCTCTTGTAAGCTCCGCTCGACTCCGCGAGCTCCGCCTACGTCTTCACTAACCACTCCCCGTTCCGGGCCGGGAGAGAACGCCTTTACACCACAAGCAACGCGAACAACCCTCGCTTGCTTGAATTCTTCCTCTCACAATCCGAGAGGGACACTTCGGGCTTTCACCGAAGTCCTTGCTTCTTTTGACAACACTTGTAACTGAGTGGGATTCACTCTCTAATTGAGCACACTTTGAGTAGGATTAGTATATGATCAAGTGTGTGAAGTTTAGGCTTAAAGAGTGTAGAATTGGGAGCTTTGAGGATTGAGGTTTCTCTCTAATGTATTGGGACAATTGGAGTTGGAGAGTTGTATTAACAACAAGTCTTGATCCTCTATTTATAAGCTCCTAAGGTTTTCTAGCCGTTGGGGATAGATTTGATTGGGTTTTGTGCAAGATACACAAAGCAGAAAATCGGGCTGCAAATCTGTCCAGAACCGGTCGACCGAAACTACTAAACCGGTCGACCGTTCACTTGATTTCAAGGAGAACGGTCGAACAAAAGAATATTCGGTCGGACAAACGAGCTAGAACTTAACTCTACTTAAGTGAATCGGTCGAACCAAAGTATGGAGCGGTCGACCGAAAAGGGGATTCGGTTGAGACAAAGGTCAATCGGTCGAACGAGAAATGTGTCGACCGATAGCAGGGAATTTGGTTTCTGAAAATGTGTTCAACCGGTCGACCGAAACAAGGTCTTCGTTCGACCGGTTACCGAATGTATTTTGGGGTTAAGTTTGTTTTATACGAATACGACCGTTATAGGAATACGACAAGAAAAACGGCCATATTAAAATCCGGGATCGGTCGACCGAAAAGGTAGAACCGGTCGACCAGTAGAGTTCGGTAAAATCACTGTGGAGAGTCTGTTATAAACCGGTCGAACTGAGAACTGGTTCGGTCGACCGGTTCACACAGGAAATCTGGGTTTTAAGTTTATAAGTGATTTCCGACTAAGGTTTGGGTGATCTAATGAAGTCCAAATAATGTGAAATATTGTGTGTGACTTCTCTAAGGAACCTAGTGTGTATGTGATTGGTTTTTAACCCTTGTATGCTCAATTTACACATGTTCCTAAGACTCAAAATAAATCAAGGTTACATGTCTTCGATTTAGCTTTAATTACATGTCTTGACTTCATTTCCTTCTTTCTTGAGTCTTGATCACCTGTAGAGGTTAGCACAATACAATATACATGCAATGCAATATGTGTGCTACTCTACATCATCATAATTAAGATTAGGTTAATTAAATCATCAAAACCTAGATTAAGGCCAAAAAGCCAACACTGCGTTGTTATCACAGTGCATTTGCATAGGCTTTTGATACGGAATCTTCATGTCCATGAGGAGTTGTTTGAGCCAAACTAATTCACTAGTGGTAGATGCCATGGCTCGGTATTATGCCTCTGCACTGGATCGTGCAACAACATTTTACTTTTTGCTTCTCCATGTGACGAGATTTCCACCAACAAATGTGTAAAAACCAGTAGTGGATTTGCGATCATGACTACCTGCCCAATTTGCATCAGAATAGCCAATTATTGAATTAGAATTATTTCTTTTCATCCATATCCCTTGTCCTGGGGTTTTCTTTAGATATCTGAGGATTCTGTCTACTATATCGAGGTGTTGTGTGTTTGGAGCATGCATGAATTGGCTAATTACACTTACTGCATAAGTGATGTCGGGTCTGGTGACAGTAAGGTAAATGAGTTTACCAACTAATCTTTGAAATTGTCCTATATTATGTAGAGGTTCTCCCTCGTTGGGACTAACCTTCCGGTTTGTCTCAATGGGGGTGTTAGCAGGTTTGGATCCGATTTTACCAGTTTCTTTTAAGAGATCTATGACATACTTTCGTTGAGATAAAAAAAGACCTTTCTTAGAATATGCAAGTTCAATGCCTAAAAAATATTTCAGAAATCCTAGGTCCTTGATGTCAAATTTGGATTTTAAATATGATTTTACGTGGTTGATTTCATTGTCACTATTTCCTGTGATTATGATGTCATCGACGTAGACAAGAATAACTGTGGTGATATTGTTGTGGTGTTTGGTAAACATAGATGCATCAGCGGAACATTTAGTAAAACCGAATTGGAGGAGAGAGAGACTGAGTTTTGCATACCATGTCCTGGGAGATTGCTTTAATCCGTAAATGGATTTGTGGAGTTTGCAAACCTGATTATGGCCGAGTTGTACCCTGGAGGGGGGGGGGGGTCATATAGACTTATTCTTCCAGGGTCCCTTGAAGAAAGGCATTCCGGACGTCCATCTGATATAGATTCCAACCATAGTTGACGGCTATAGAAAGAAGAACTCTAACAATGTTCATTTTTGCTACTGGAGCGAAGGTTTCAAGGTAATCAAGGCCGTAGGTTTGAGTGTATCCTTTAGCGACTAATCTAGCCTTGTACCTATCAATAGAACCATCGCTATTATACTTAATCTTATATACCCATTTACATCCTACAGGTTTTATTCCGGGTTTGGAGGGGACAAGTGTCCAAGTTTTTTTTTTCTAGGGCATCTAACTCATCTTGCATAGCTTGTACCCAATGAGGGTGATTAAGAGCATCATGGTAGGAGGTAGGTTCACTAACTTGATCAATAACATTCAAGAAACTACGATGGGATGCAGATATAGCATTGTAAGAGATGTAGTTCTGGATGGGGTATGTGACATTGTAAGTCACAAAGTCTTGGAAGTGAGAAGGAGTACGAGTGGGTCTCATGGACCTCCTTGTTGTAATCACGTCTTGTGGTTCTACCTGTTCGTCATTTTGCTCTCCTGTATTTCCTGTATATTCATCTCCCCCATCTTGAGGAACGGGAATTTCCCCAAGAGACGAGATATCAAACATATCAGAGGTAGGGAGAGGAGATATCTCACCTATGGGATTAGTTTTTATAGTTTCAAAATAAGGTTCATGTTCGAAGAAGGACACATCCCGTGAACTATAAAGTTTGCTTTCAAAAAAATCGTAACATTTGTACCCTTTCTTTTGGAAGGAGTACCCAAGGAAAACAGTTTTCACAGAACGAAAATCAAGTTTATCTGGGCAGTTTTTGTGAACATAGCAGGTACAACCAAAAATCCTAAGATGATCAAGGGTCATTCGCTTACCATTCAGAATTTCTAAGGGTTGTTTATTTTGGATTACGGGACTGGGCAGGCGATTAATTAGGTAAACAGCAGTTAAGATGACTTCAGACCAAAAGACTTTAGGTACATGAGTTTGAAACAAAAGTGCTCTAGTGACATTCAAAAGGTGCCTATTTTTCCTTTCAGATATTTCATTTTGTTCAGGGGTGTTAACACAAGTAGTTTGATGAAAAATCCCTTTTTCTTTTAGAAAGTGCTGAAAAACATTACTAGTGTATTCAGTGCCATTATCAGATCTAAGGGTTTTTATTTTCGTATCATACAAATTTTCTACCAAGGAAACGTATTCACAAAAAATAGGAAAAACATCAGATTTTGATCTAAGCAAATAAAGCCAAGTTGTGCGAGAGAAATCGTCAATAAAGGTAATGAAATACTTAAAACCATTGTAAGATTCAACTGGGGCTAGACCCCAGATGTCAGAGTGTATCATCTCCAGTGGCTTTCCTGTCTTGGAAGAAGATGCATGAAAAGGTAACCTAGTTTGTTTTGCAAGACGACATGTCTCACAACATATTTCAGTATTTAAATTTAAAGCAGGGAATAATTGTTTTAAAACTAGCATAGATGGATGTCCCATGCGTTTGTGCCACAAGTTAGAGTTAAATTGTGACACATTATTAGCAAACATATTGTTATCTGAATCTAGCACACACAAGCCATTTTTGAGAAATCCTCTACCAATCATCTTCCCTGATGTTCGGTCCTGAAATAACACATCAAAAGGTGAGAAAATAACATTACAATTTAAATTTCTTGTTATCCTTGCTACATATTGTAGATTAGATGCAAATTCTGGGATATATAGGACATGTTCAGAGGTGTTATTAAGTAATGTTGAATGTCACGTGCCGCTAATTCTAATTTGATTACTATTAGCCACAGTCACGAATTTATTTAAATTTGGGTTATATTGGATATCACGTATAAGATCTGTATTACCGGTCATATGATCAGTGGCACCTGTGTCTATAATCCAAGAGTTAGGTGTAAAAGTTTGATTAGCACAAGGTTGATTAATACTTTGATGAGCAAAAAACTGAGTTATACCTGACCCAACACCTTGGGAGCTCTGATTTTTACTAAGCAAATTGTTGAGGTGCGCCTGAACCAGGCCCAGCTCCTCGTGGACTGAATTCGGCCCGCTCCCAGAGCTTCCTCTCGCATTGGCGTACATATCTGGTCGGTTGGAGGCGTGCGCGGCATAGTCAGGTGTACCCGGATGTGCGTCGACCCGTCCATTTATCGGCGGTCGGTTGTCGGGTGTGGGAGAATCCGCGAATGTCTCGGATATATAACCTCGGTTATCGGTAGTGGACCCGATCTGCGACCATTTTTGCTTTCCATCAGAAAAATTAGGGTTAGGGTTTAGAGAAAAACCTGAGTCGGGTCCGCCGCCTGGTCGTCCTCTTCCGTCCCCCCTTCGTTCTCCGGTGCCATCCTTGGGTGGTCGGAGGTGCGGGTAGAGAAACCAACACCGGTCGCGGCTATGTCCTGGTTTCTTGCAGTTATCACAATGTTCATCTTTTCGTTTCCCGAACTGAGTTTTTGCTTTTGTGTTTTGATTTCGGTTGCGCGCTGCAGCGAATGCTTGATTTTCTGGATTGGTAGTTTGTTGCATGGCATGTCTCCTTGTTTCCTCTCGTTGGACCATAAAGACGATCTGGCTGAGGGGCGGTAGCTCCGATGATAGCAGAACTTGAGATTTTAGGGTCTCGTAGCTAGAGTCGAGTCCTACCAGGAACTGGTAGACCCGATTCTGCTCGACCCGTTCTTTGATGATTTTAGGGTCTGTTGTTGGTGGTTCGTAGATTCCGAGTTCATCCCACCGACTCTTCAGTGCACCAAGATACTCGGTGACTGTTCTTTGTCCTTGCCTGGTTTGAGAAAGTTCTTGTTTAACTTTAAATACATGAGCGAAGTTCTGTTGTTTACCGTATAGATCATGGATGGAGTCCCAAAGCTCCTTGTCCGAGTTGGAGTAAATGAATAGTTCAGTGATGAGAATTAAATTTATACCGCAAGTGCACGGCGTCAATGGAGACGTGGCAAATACGGGACGAACACAAGGAGGGAGAGATTTGTTATTAGTGTGATTTCGATTGGGGAAAGAAGGAGAGAAGAAATAAGTTGGTTTTTAGATTTTTAGATTTTTAATTATCTAAAGCAAGAAACAAGAACAATTAAAACTAAAACAAGAACAAAGAGGTGAATTCCGTTGGGTGGAGGTTTAGATTTAAGGTTTAGATTAGAGAATTCAGAAACTTATAATAAATCATATTAGTTATGAAGCATTACATGATAAATGATTTAACATAAACTCAAGTAATCAAAATAGACTAATACGAACTTAAAATAATAACATTTATTCGTCTTCTCTTCACCCTAAATCTGTCACCTCCACCCTTTGGAAAGAGTTAGAAACTCATGGAGGGAGGGAGAAGGGATCCTAGAGGCATTACAAAAGAAAAGTAAAAACAAGAAATAAAAGATAGAATTTTATTACTAAAATAAAGACAAATACAAACAACAACTAAAAACTAGGTCTAAGGCCAAGGACCCTTCTAACATCGTTCTCGGGGCTATTTATAGTTGTTACAAGAGACCTAAGTATAGAATTGGAGAGTACACGTGTCCAGACACGACTGGACAAAAATTGAGCACACGGATCGCCTCTGGTGCGGCGGAAACGCCGCACAATCTGGTCGAATTATGTCTGGATTTTGGCAGAATGTTTATGGTATGATTTGATCCTTCTTTGCGCGTCTGGATTGATTCTTTCCATTCTTTTGAGCTCCGGATTAATTCCTTCATATATTTGGAGATTCACATTGATTTTTCTTTAGATTTTCTCCAAGATAATAAAAGCTACTCGTGAATTGCAATTAGGTCCTTGTCCTTTTTGCAATTAAGTCCCCGGCTACTTTTGTGCTTAAGTCCTTGTTCTTTTTGCAATTAGGACTTGAATGCTTTTATGCTTGGATACATTTCCATTTGTAACCCGATAAACTTGAATTTGGTCTTTATAATAGAAATGAATCTTTTGCACGCGTTTATGCTCGGGATGTGGGTAAATTGCATTCAGGTCCCTGTATTCTGTAAATAAGACTAAACACATACCTTAGTAGCATTTATTGATATAAAAGCAATCTAAATGAAAGGCATATGATGCAATGTATGCAATGCATCATTCAGCAATCTGTGGTTGTATGGAGTTGAGCACCCAGGTCATCGTGAGGTGATCAGTGGTCTGCCACTCTTCGATATTGGCATCGTCGGTGGTTGGTTTCTTCGTGTGGCCAGTGATATGACCGAGTTTTCCCTTTCTACTGAGGGACAAGGTGACTGACCGAGCCCATGAAAGGTAATTTGTACCATTTAGCACTAAGGTGGTCAATCTTTGAGGCGTTGCCCCGTCTGTTGCCATAGCGAGGGGTAGGGTGTTGCTTCTGCTTCAACCCCCCTCGTCGATGGCTGTGAAAATGAGGTCAATCGACCGATGATGTTTGAGTTTTCTTCGTGAGGTCGGTCGATCGATGATGATTTTTGTTTTTTGGTGGTTTGGGATTTTGGTGGGTAGTCAATGATGACTTGGGTGGTCTGAGAGATTGTCGTCGATGAAGCAACTCTTTTTACGTCTGAGATCGACGCTCTGATACCAGATCAAAGTTTGAATGTTTGTTTCAATCTTATTACTTATTACAAAGATATCGATACATTTATATGACTTGGAGATAGCCGTTTGGGTTATTTCCATGTTACAAAGATCTTGCTTGATATGTGGAGATTAACGTTGCCTTGTATGAGAATGGAGATATATTTCCTTTGTGGGCGAGGATGGCCGTTATTCCTTTGAGGGCGAGGATGACCGTTAGGTTGAGCCAGCTGTTGTTTTTAACAGTGACAAATGATAGATTTTCGATACAATTAGTGATGAAGGTAATAGAAAAAATCAAAGCATGAAACCTTGTAGGATTACCTTGTAACAAACATGTTTGAAATTTATATATATATATATTTTTAGGGTCAAGCTCTAGTGAGCCCAGAGCTCGTCAAATTTAGTTTAAGCCCCTACAATCTCACCATTGAATCTTATTTACAGTTAATTTCGTCATTCATTAGTATAATCGTTTTTTTTTCTTAATCTACCTTACAATTTGAAATGAGTGGTGGATATTGTGTGGGCTTAATTTAGAAAAATTAAACTATGAGCTAACCAGAGAATTCTTGTATATTTTTAATTATTATATTTTTTTGGGTTGATATATTTTTAAAATTTACCACCCTCAATATCGTCTTGGGTCCACTGTGCCCACGTAAGCATAGGACTCTGACCGAACACATAAAAGCTTAAAACAAACTGATTTTTTCGATCTACTAGAAAGGCTTTTGCAAGGGAATATCGTCTGAGATGTCTGCTTACCAAACGCGAAAAGTATTTGCCTAAATGCATTGACCAGTCATTAATCCCTTTCTAGCAAATTTATAGTTTTAGTTTAACATCCCGTATGTGTTTGATATGGATATATTGCTAAATCAGTTGTTTTTTGTTAAAATAATAGCTTCTCTACGAAACATGAAGCTGACACTGGCGATCTGTAACGTTGCGGGCGAGTCTTGTGATTGTCGCACGTGTACAGATCAAGTTGCAGCACAAGCCACAAGTAGGAGGTAATATTTTATTTCCGAAGTGTATGTTGCATAGATTACCGAGCAAAGTACTCATCTACATAAAAATTTATCTCCCCGTGCAAAGTGCTGCACTGCTGCTAATTTGTTTTGGCATCTTATAGCTGTTTCTTGCTCCTTGAAGCCTTTGCAAGTAACCTTGTCTTAGCATCATTGGAATTAGATGGATATGTAAGTAAACAAAACAAGTTGGTCAGCTTGGAGATTTTTCCTACTTAAAATATTTGTAGTTGTCCATAAGGAACGAAACAGATGCTAGTGTAGATAAGATATGGCACTATGGCAGATTAATCAATAAGGGTACAATCACCACCGAAAGCTGACAATATGGCCATATTGTTGTGTTTCTGCTATGGTTGCCGGGCAACATAATTTAGACCCTCCTTAACGGGTAGTCTTTTTTGGGCGTCCAACTTCGACGCCCGAAATGCCCAGATCCGTCCGGAAAACCGTCTGAGCGTCCAATTCGGGGAGCCACGTGTCCCTAGGATTGAGTGATTTATTATTTTGTTGTGTTTTTGATTTATTGTTTTAAAAATGTTTTAAAAATTATTTAAAATCATTTTTTTCAAATATGAAAACATGTTTTTATTTAAAATCATTTATATGAAAACATGTTTTTTATTTAAAATCATGTATATGAAAACATGTTTTTTATTTATTTATATTTTTTAATTTATTTTGACAAATTGTTGTGTTTTACCTAGAATTGATTTCCAAAATAACATGGAGATGAAAGAATGTATGACGTTTGAGTTGTTTCTGGGTGTGGTTAAGAAAAATTTATGGGATTTGTTTGAGGTGACGTGGTAGAGAAAGAAGCCGACGTGACTGAAAGAGAAAATCAGACGCCTAAGAACTGATCAGGCGCTATTAACGGTGGTCTTAGTGTTTTCGGAGTTGCATCGTTAAGAATTCGTTGCGTGGAGTTGCCCAGTTGAAATTTACTTTTTGAAGGTGGTGTGCTCTTACAGTTATGATCTCGCTCTGTAGTAGGTTAGCGATTTTTTTAAAATAAAAATTGTGAAAATTATGATTGATGATTCCCATTTACGCGTGGATCGTTTACTACCTGGATCCAAACTTTAAATATTTAAATACCTTTAGCCTAATACACAAAAAAGAGAAGACTTCTTGAAATTGACTAATATTTAATTCATATGGTTTATTTGTGAATTGAGAGAGGATATAAAAGAAATGCTCTAATAAAAATTTGACCCCATTATTCGAGACAAAATCAGATAAACCCCATAGTTAATGTCTCAAGCAAGCTCGAAGTCCAAGATTAGGACATGGGTATGCATGCTCAAGCATAGTGTTTGCTAGGGCTGTAAATGGACGGTTCGTGGGCGGTTATATGGCTAACCCGTGAACCTACCCGCCTAATTAAACGGTTCGCGGTTCGGTTAGAAACCCATTTATTTTTACCTCTACCCATGAACCTACCCGTTTAATTTAATTAAACGGTTTTGGACGGTTAAATGAATAAATGGATAAAAACATGTCAAATGGTCTATATAGTTACAATAATTTCCATAATGAAATATATCTATATTTCGATAGTATAATATAAACAACTTTAACAAACAGGAAATACTAACCAAATTTTCACAAAAAACAAGTGCACTGGCAGCCAAACAAAGAACAAACTTGGAGCACAACTATGATGGCAAATCTATTTGCAACTAAATAGCATATTACTATATTAGATGGACCATAACCAAGCTTCCAACGGGAGTAAAATAAGAGGCATTGACAAAAGAAAGAACCAAAGTAAAGATAAACAACACCACAGGTCCACAACAAGTAAAATAAAGGGCATCAGTGCTCTCAAATTGAGGTCTATAGCTGTCAAAATAATACAAAGTTGGGAGTATTTTTAGAACTCATCGACATCGTTAATAGTCATTGCTTCCGCCATAACTTCAACTTTACCATCATCCAAATCCGTTATTGTGCCAAGATTTGCATCAACAACTTTAGCACCTACATGCACAAAGAGGAAGTAAAATCACACAATACATCTAGTAATAAGATAATAAAACAATATGAAACAATTGCGATTTGATAAATTTTAGATTACCCTCAAATTTCTTTCGAATCCAATCTTGTGAGCATATAAGTGCTTCAACTGTAGTCGCATGCATTGAACTTCTTGATGGACTTATCACTCTACCTCCGGTGCTAAAAGCCGACTCAGATGCTACAGTGGATACCGGAATAGACAATATGTCACGTGCCATTCGACTCACAAGAGGATACTTAGGAGCATTCACCTTCCACCAACCAAGAATGTCAAACCTGTTAACTTTAGGATGCACTACTTCCTCTAAATAAAGTTGCATATCAGACTTTTGAGGTTGTGCAGTGGATTTCCTGTGAAGGTGTTTCTTATACGCATCTAATGCATTTGCTAGACCAGGGACATATGCACTTTTCTTTGCATAGGTTGTGTTTCCACTGCTCAAACTGCTTGTGCCACTCTCACCACAGGCAACCATAACATGACACCCGAACTTCAAACGATACTCATTATAGATATCCATCAAACTATTCTTTATTTCTTCTACTTTCTCATCACCATTTGCACCATATATTAAGGACATGTAGAATTCAACTGTTTCCAATTTCTGGCACGGATCCAAGATAGATGCAATAGACAAAACTAAGCTTGCATCCTCCCAATACTTTGAGAATTTATCTAACATCCTCTCACCCATGGTGGACACAAATGGAACATCACTATTGCACATATCTCTTATTGTGGTGTTCATAGCACAAACATGTGGGAAAAAGTAGTTTGCAGAAGGATGCATGGTAACGGAGAACTCTTTTGTCACTTCATAGAAAAATCGCAAACATTCACAAACAACTATAGCATTTTCCCATTCATCTTGAGATGGCATATGTGAGTAAGAAGTATCAATGAAAGCTAATCGATTGAATGCATCCTTGAACTCAATAGCAGTTTCAAGCATTAAAAAAGTTGAATTCCACCTAGTACAAACATCCAACACAACAGATTTGTTTGGAGCTTTCACTTGTGCTGCAGCTTCTTTGAATTTCTCTTCTCTAATAGTAGAAGATTTCACATACTTGACACTTTCACGTATTTTAGTAATAATGTCTTGTATGGTCTCTATTCCTTCTTGAACAATTAAATTAACAATGTGAGCCGAACATCTAACGTGAAAGAGTTTACCATCCATTACAAGATCTGAACTGGAATCAAGCTTTTCTAAAACTTCTCTAACCAGAGCATCATTGGTCTTGCAGTTATCCAGGACAATACACATAAGTTTTCTATCAATATTCCATTTGTACAACTTTTCCAAGATGATTTTAGAAAGTGCAACTGCGGTGTGACGGGATTTAACTTGAGAAAAATTCAGAATTCTCTTTTGCAACTCCCACTCATCATCAATGTAGTGTCCAGTTAAACAAATATAAGCTTTGTTTTGCCCTGAAGTCCACATGTCACTTGTAAGGCTAATGCGAGATTCAAGATTTTCTATCTTAGTATACAATGTCCCTTTCTCCTCAAGAAACATTTCAACACAATCTTTCTTAATAGTTGTGCGAGAGACCATCTTAAATTCTGGACGAAGACCTTTACAAAAATCTCTAAATGCCACATGGTCAACTATAGAAAATGGGTACTCATGTAGGATTATCATTTTGGCAAGATCTTTTCTGCTAGTTTCCTGATCAAATTTGAAGTTTCTAAGATCCATTGTGCCATCTTTCTTTTTGTCCCCAAAATTCAACGTTAGTTGAGTAGCACCTCCATCAATTTTGCTAGGGTGTTTATTCTTCAAATGAGTTTTTAGTGAGCTTGTACCATTTGAAGATTTAGCAAGAAAACCAGTTTTGCAGTAATTACATTGTGCTTTCTTAGTCCCATTAACTGTGATGGAAGTGAAGTGATCCCAAACAACAGATGTAAGTTTTCTCTTTCTTCTACATTGTTCAGTTTCTTCATCAACATCAATCGGTGTTACAGGAGTGTCACTATCATCTACTTGAACGGATTCTGACATATCCTATTATAAAACACAACTCTAAACATTAATAGGCAAATTAATTTGGGAACCTAATCAAACAAGAGACACCACAAATCAATCTTCGCAGTGCTGCAATTCAAAATAAGGTATTTCAAAACAATCAAAATCAATAAGCCGAGACAACTCACAAAGAAAGGAGTGGAAGAGAGGAGATGGGGTTGGTCGACCAGAGCTTGCTTGCTTGAAAGAGGGCTGGAATGGAGCTTGTGTGGAGAGAAGAGGGGTTGGAGGATGGGGCTTCCGTGGAAAGAAGTCAAAGAACAGTGCCTGCAGGCTAGAGATTGCTGGATGCTGGATGTTGGATGTTAGATGTTGGAGCTTGTAGGGAGAGAAGATCTTGGAGAGAAGAGGGGCTGGGCTGGAGGCAGAAATTAGGGTTGAGAAACTAGTTTCTCTTCTTTTGTTAAACCCTTTCGGATGGATTTCAAGGATCTCATACTCACCCTCCATTTCGGATGGAATTACACTTCTATCCCCGTTGGATTACACCATTTAAACATGACTTTCAACCATTTAAACATGACTATGAATTTATATGTATATAATATATAGAATAAAATTTTATATTTATTTAGTTTTGCGGTTAAACGGTTAAACGGACGGGTTAAATCATGAAACCTTATCCGTCCATTTATTAAACGGTTTTGATTTTCACAACCCTTATCCGCCCATTTATTAAACGGTTTTGATTTTTACAACCCGTGATCCTACCCGTCGGTTCGGTTAAGGCGGTTAAACGGTTTTGATCCAACCCATTTACAGCCCTAGTGTTTGCAGATGTGGAATTGTTATTATATTATTTTTCCATTTGTTTTATTTTGAGTTTGTTGAAGGCCACCATCCCTATAGGTGCAATAACTCACCTTTGCCGGTTACTCTGGGATATCACTGTTGACTCTCCAGACATCATGTCACTGTGCCCTCTTATTCAAGCATATGCTCTCAAGAAATACAATTCAGGCACGTGATTCATTCATTGAAAGCTTCTTAATTGCCATTTGTTGTTGATGAATTAAATTTTGTGTAAACGTCAGATTAAATCGTGTAGACATCAAGTCCTTCGTCGGAAGCATGTTTCCCTCCATTTGCACCATTATTAATAGGTTTTAGTTAAACCCCGAGTTAAGACATGGAATTTCGGCTGAGCATTCTAAAAGAAGCTCAAAGAAACATTGCAAGTGTCTGGTCTTCAATACAAATACGTGTTACCTCCTACACCAGTTAGCAAGAAAGCAAATCTTTGATGCATCCAAGGCTAACTAAATAGCTACAAAGAAATGGACAGTACAAATTGTCCAGAGGTGAGGTGACTCGGGATCTGATATCCACTTTGTTATCTTTTCCCATTGAAGAGAATCTCCCGATAAAAGTGAATGCCACTTATTTGAGTATCAACTATCATGCGCTAGGTCATTTGGATAATCTAGGACATACACACTCTTTGTGTCACGTCATCACGAATAACATTCTCTTTTTTCTTCACTATTAACCAATTTACCATGACCTAACTCATCACACTCTCTTTCCTCCACATTATAAATTCCTTATCAATTTTTATTATATTCCAAAATTATTTATATTTACCAAAAACATTAATAATCTATTTGGAAAAACCAAATGATAGGAGGAAATTTAGAGAGAGATTCTAAGACCATCCACTATGGGGATGTCATCCGCAGATGACCGACCTGGTCATAGGGAGGATGACACGGTCATCCATCGACCGGGTCATCAACCAGGTTGCTAAGCGACATGGTCATGGGGTAGGTCGGTCGGTGGTTTTTTTAAATGTTTTGTTTATGTTTATGTTTATGGTTTTGTTTTTGGTTTTATTTTGTTTGTTTTAAATTATTTTTAAATCTTTTTTTAAATACGTTTTATAATTTTTTTTATTTTTTTAAAAATAATAATTTTTTAAATTATTTGTAAAACTGACCTCCAAATGATGTTTAAGCGGGAGCAATATTGAAAATAGTGGTGCGTATGGGTCGGGTTTGGGCCAGAACCCAACCCAACTCGGAAATTTCGGATTTTAGAACAACCCAACCCAAACTAGAATCTGAACCGGTTCGGGTTCATCCCAACCCGACCCGAAATTTACGGGTTGGGTTGGGTCGGTTCGGGTTGGACCCGAAATTTCTGTTGTGATGAAAACAAACAATTAAATATACCATTTTTCATGTCTCCATCTGATTCTCAATCCAAACTTACATGTAACAATTACCGTACATACACAATTAGAAACTATACACTTATCAAACAAACAAAAAACCATCTTTTCTAAGTTCTAACATTACATAATACAAAATCTTTCGAATTACTTCATGACAAATGATTCAGTATTAATACTTCAAATATTAGTACTTGGACAGAATTACTTCAAGACAATAATCTTTCGTATTTCTTCGGTATTAATATTATTTCACATAGGCACACAACATTGAAGTTTTATGTGGGAAATTTAGTACTTGGACGGAATTCGACGAGGAAGCCGTGTTGGCGTTGATCGACGAGGAAGACGTGTTCGGTGGCGTGGATCGACGAAGGTTGAGTTCAGCAGATCGACGAAGAGGAAGGCGAGGTGATCAACAACAATAAGTGGCCAGGAATGGAGTCGCTCGGAGATGGGGGGCGAGGTCGTGAGGAGTGGTGAGTGGAGAGGGTTGACTTCGCGAGCGTGAGGTCGAGCGTGAAGAGGGTTGAGGAGGCGGGGGGAAGGCTGAGGGGACGAGCCACTAAGTTGCGTGGAGGTCGGATGCGAGGAATAGAGGGGTCGACAGAGAGGAGGGACAAGCCGCGAGAAGAGAGGAGTGAGGAGGGTTGAGGGGAAGGTTGAGCGCCCGAGCCGCTAATTGGCAAGAAAGTCGGAGGCGAGTGGAGAGGATGAATGATCGTAGGTTGTGCTCTGAAATGGGTTGTGTAATTTGTTTTCGACATTACAGTTAGCAAATGGACGGACGAGATAAATCCACGAAAATGCATTAGAAAAATACTCGGTTTCGGGTTGGATTGGGTCAACCCAACCCCTGAACACGAATCCGACCCGAAAAAACCAGTTTTCGAATTTCTCAAACCCAACCCAACCTGAATCCTTCCCGACCGGACCAGTCGGGTTCGGGTTAAACCAGACCCTTGTGCACCCCTAATTGAAAAGTTTTGGTCGATTCAGGAAAAAAATAAAAAATTGGAAAATAAAAAACAATTAGAAAACATATTTTAAGAAAATAAGATTTAAAAAACATATTAAAAATGATAAAAAAATAACAATACATGATTTATTGGTATTTGTAATAATAATTAGGGGTTTATATTTTTATAAATAGTTAGGATTTAAGTACGAAATTTATACTGAAATACACCAACTTATAATTAGGGGTTTATATTTGCTAATCATTGAAGGTTAAATAAAAAAATTATATGTAATTTCGAAATACGAGTTTTTTGGTATTTTGTTTTTTTCAAATAGATTATTAATGTTTTTGGTAAATATAAATGATTTTGAAATATAATAAAAATTGATAAGAAAATTAATAATGTGGAGGGAAGAAAGTGTGATGACAAAGGTCATGTTAAATTGGTGAATAGTGAAGACGAAAAAAGAAAATTTGTCATTATGACGTGACAATGAGAAAAAAAGAAGTATGCATGACCTAGGTCACCGAGGACCTAGGTCAAGTGGGTGAAACGTTACTAGTAGATTTCGCTGGTGTGAACTGTGAATGGAATGTGATTCTGCACAATTAGATGAAAATAACACCAATGGTGGCTGTTATTTCATAATGCGTCTTCATTTGATGGAGAATTTGTCGTGTTGGATTTGATTGGGTACTAGGTACTCATTGTGGCTCCACTAATTTGTTTCCCAATCAATGTTTATTGGCTTTTCGCATACTGCACAAGTCATAGGTCTTGGTCATCCGTCAAGATTGTGGTTGCGTAGTCTTGTGAAGTGGCTCAGAAGTCCAAGTACGTCCTAATGAAAATGTCATTAGGTCACTTCCTAATTGAATTTGTAACTCACTTGGAGCAGAGTGGGAGTGAATGTCGAGGAATTGTCATAAAAAATGACCTAAAGACTCATTTACACCAGGTGATTAGGGTTAGACTTGGGTTTGATCGGGTTGTTATTTCATCATTGAAGTATTAAAAGAAGAGTAACAGGCCAAGTTGGAGCATGACATCGTTTGCGTTTTCTTTTTCAACCAACTTAAGATATTAATGTTTAATGACCATTGCGAGATTTTTTATGACCACTCCAAGTTTTTTTCTTCTTCCTCCCTTTGCTGTTCCACCAACAACGACGGTTTTGATTCTTATGATGAGGCTGAAGACACCTCTCATACACGATGCTGTAGCTTTCACTTCTAAGATTTTTATCAGTTTCGTCGCTTAATCAAAAGAATTTTCTGGTCAATGGTAAAGAAAAATTGACCTGGTGATAGGCATACCTCAATAGAGCTGGACCAATGGCGTCAATTTTATATTTTCATGAAAACTTTATTCCTTACTTACGCCAACAGATGCTCGAATCATTCTTGCGTTATGAGGTTTGTTTTTAGTTGACTTCGTGCGGAAGTGTTAGCATCAGAAGATTTGACGTTTTCCTTGCTAAACCCCCAAAACACATGAGATTTTTCTTCTTTAATCTAGAAGGCATGATACCAAAGCAAAACATAGAAGACGTTTTCCCTCACCAAACCTTTGGTTCGAATATTTTGGCATATCATGTCTCTGATTACCAACTTGCCCATGTTGCTTTGTTCTTTCCTCTTCCACAGGCGACTAACAAATTGTGTCAACAACATGGAAAGCAGATATTAGTTGTTGACTTCAACTGCCGACAGTTTAAGAAAAATATTGCTAATTAGAGGTTGTAGCGAGCTAATAAAACTTGAAACACCTAACCTTATTATCATATAATTCAGATTATGATTCTAACAACCAAGTGGAGATTGTGTACAATCTCAACCGACCTAAACAAGAACACATGATTGTGTCAGAAAAGCCAATACTAATAGCAGTAGAAGGTTTGTTTCTAATTAGATATTGCTTGAGATTTCATGTTAGCTCTGCAACCAGTGGCAGATGGGATGTCTCAATTATCAAAGACAGCAAAATCCAAACCAAAATATTCCTTCATTTTTCTATATTTTTTATTAAGTTGAAAGTTCATAGCTTAAAAATGCAGCCATGCTTAAGAATTCGTTTAGATCGGCCGACAACACTTCCCATGCTTAAGAATGTACTTTATATCCCTTTCAAATTCCAAATCGAGCAATGATTTGTTCGTCTGAAGCCCAATCATTAATCCAGTAATGATTTATTTCTATAAAGCCCATTTACAATGGTACCATTTTCTGGCCGATGGGACTAGGGCTTTCTTCCTTGCGTCCATTGCTCCATTTGCCTTATAAATTGTATTCCTTTCCTTGTGTTTCTGTTACAGACTTACAGCTGCGGTTAATAGTAATACGGTTGGATATATCTTGCAATATTTTGAAAATAAATTCAAAATTTTACTGGTCATTGTCTAATGACGCAGGAACTAAGACTTAAAAATTTTGAAGTTTCATTTAGAGGAGCAATTAGTACTTGTAACTAAAATATCATTGTTGAGGTGCTTGTTGAGTGTAACAGTAGAACTTCAAATTTAGGTTGTTAATTGCCTCAAGGGTCATTTATGCAGACCCAAAAAAAAAAATCCACAATGTAAAATATTTGAACAAATTAGTAGACAAATCATGTGTTTGTTTCGATTGATTTGCAGCACAGGTGGTGTTTCTTAGAAGCTTCAATCTGCTTCACTACATTCTAGAAATGTGATTGACGAACAAGGCAAGAACCGTCAGAATCTACAAGTTCTAGTTGAATGCGGAAATCTTGTGGGTCAAATTCAAGGTATTTTTAATTTGTTCATAAAAAAACAGAGGCCATGGCAGCCGCAGAAAAATAATCATGTTGGGTTTTTTATTCCAAAATTCTTCGAAACCTTCAGAATGCTTATAAGACTTCTGGCGTTGGACGTGGTTTGAGTTTGAAAAATTTTCAATACTCCTCCAACGTAGGGGTTTGGCTCCCAAACATCAGGAGTGACGGCAGGATAGTTGCGGCAGTTAATGTTGAAGATTTTTGTGTATAATTAAGACACGTGAATTAGAAATTCCATATATTTTGTAGGACATGGCAATGGCAAATTTACCAAATTTGCTTTACGAAAGGTAGTTTAATGGCAAATTAATTTGCTTTTATTGAATATATGACGGCAAACTGCTTCGCTGAGATTTGATTAATCATTCAAGGCTTGTGATTTTCCAACAAGATTAACCACCCACTTAGGTAATTTGACTAAATCTCTGAACTGAAATCTGGGCCATCAAAACATTGAACGAAGCCCACCGTCCGGTAAGGATCAAATGGTTGAAATGGCACACCATCTTAGGACTCAGACCGTTAGGCTCGCTGAAGCCTTTGAGAAAATTAACAACAATATGAAATGAACGGTTAAGATTCGTTAAAGAAATATTGGAATTTCGTTAACTCGATGTATTAACCAATAGTTATAGATAACAACAAGCCATCACCATTCTTATTAAAAATATCAGTGGTCCCCGTTGGCTCTCATCAACTCAAATCATATGATCCACAACTATCGAAACTGTGTAGGATAAAGACGAGAGATGGAAGGTTTGATACCAATTGTGATGGAAGCGGTGAAAAAGAACAAGCAAGGGAGGAGCAAATACGAGAGCTTGCACGAGGGATGTTGTCGTGGAACGTTGCACGACACCCCCGTGGACAGTTGACCAGTCTGCTGACGTCATCACCCCGACCAACGCGAACTTCGGGAAGAAACTTCCAACGAGTCGAGGTGGACAAAAAGACGACGCCTGAGAAATGTATTTATTGTTGTTTTTTAAATTTTAATGGTGCTTGGCTTCATAGAATCGTAACGTCTATTTGGTCAATAATGTCGTACCGTTTAGCTTCCAGGTTAGTTCAAGTTGGTTAAGGTTCGCAATTGTGTGAGACAAAAGTTGGAAGTTATGTTGTTTAATTATTTAGTGAATATTTGATGTTTCGTTTCGTTTTCAAGAGAAAAAAATTGTTGCAAATAATCCTAAAGCCTCACATTACATAAAGAATATAGAGTTTTTTTGTGCCAATTTGTTAATCATTTTCAGATTTATTCTTTCATTTCCTCCTAGCGTGGTCAGTGATGTTCTGTTGGCTCATTCACCGTGGTCCATCGAACCAATTTACATGTAGACTAGACGTGTAAGTCTTCTTTTAAGAAGTTTACGGGAATGGAAATAAAGATTCAATTTCCTTATTGTATACATGTAGGCTAAGAACTATTTTGTTTTGAAGTGGCAATCTTTTCTTTTGTCAAAAGGCCCCTTGATGTGATTAGAGCGCGATAATTACACCTCACCTTCTTCCTCTTATCCAAGCACAAAAATGGCGGTCATACAACAACACACCATTCACACCAATTATATTTATGTAATGAGTCATCCTACTTTAGGTAGTATCGAATCTTTCCTTAAAAGAGTCCAAAAAAGAGAACGACATGCTACTAAACATGTTGCTGCTTCTCTCACACGATGACGTGGATAATGTTGTCCGTTTTGTTTTGTAATGATAAGCTTCATTTGGTGAAGAGTTCCATCCTCATCATTTTTACCATCTTTGCTTCCGTGATAATCATCTAAACAACTCACTCGTGCCCAAATTGGTCACATATATTTCGTAGAAAAAACCTCAGCCCACCGTTTCCATATCACACACTCTCAAGTAGGGCTGTGCACAGGTCCAAAACCGGACCGAACCGGAACCGGTGGACCGGAATCTGCATTTTTTGTGGACCGAGGACCGGACCTGAATAATTTCGGTCCATACCGGACCGGACCTGATTATTTAGGTCCGGTCCGGTTTTGGACCTGTTTGGACCTGCTTCATGTTTTAGCTTTATTTGCAAATTAAAAATCGCAAAAGGAATGGGTAATATGGACGTGTAAACGTGTTTGACCCTGTAAAACACATCCAGAATCCAGATTCAAAAGTTGAACAATAAAATCAAGTACAAACCTACGATTACATAAAACTTTCATCGAATACAAGTTTTTAACATGAAATTTGATAATAAGAGTTTAATATGACATTCTTTCTTGCTCCACCAAACATAAGAAATCATATCATGGAGTCCACATATACGACGTCGTCGCCATCCAAATTGTTATTTTGAAAATCTGTGAACAAGAGGAAAAATAGATTATTAATGAGAAATAACAAATTTATGAGTTAAAAAATATAATAAAAAGTAAACAAGCTCATTATTACCTTTCTCAATTTCCTCTAACTCTCGCAAATTTTCCTCCATATCGATTCCCGACATTCCCTTTGCTCGAAGCCAATCTTGTGTGCATATGAGAGCTTGTACCATCTTTCATGAACATGAAATTAAAATCCAACATATTAAAGTTTAATGCATAAATAAAATGAAATAAATAATTTATATTTCTTAAATAAAAATGCATTACCTTAGGAGTCAATGAACTCCTAAATGGATCAAGATGACGACCTCCCGCGCTAAAAGCAGATTCTGATGCAACCGTAGACAATGGGATGGCTAGTATGTCTCGTGCCATGCGTGAAACAATGGGAAATCGATGCCCATTAATACCCCACCAAGACAATGCATCCATATCTTCTTCCTCTGTCCCTAATTGTTCATTTAAGTACCTCTCAAACTCACTCCTTACATATCCACTTGTTCCCTTCAACCTTTTAGCTCTATCTTTAAGACTTTTCATGTAGTCGGTTCCCCCTCCCATACGATCATCCTCATTTGAGTCAATTTCCATAACATCATTACTTTGCCCACTTTGAGGACCAGAAGAAGAATACAAACTTCTATACTCATCAAATAAAGAGTAAGCAAAGTCCTTGACATCATTAGCAAGTTTCATGCCAGTTTCCTTACCATACATGTCGGTAAGTGTCAATTCAACAACTAAAAATTTGGAATGAGGATCAAGTATTGCTGCAATATATATCAACCAATTCATTTTCTCCACATTCCCCCAATATTTATCATACTTTTTTTTCATTGAAATGGCCATAGCTGTAAAATTCGCATCCGAACTTTTCTCCCATTTACTCAACATATCATATATGGCAGCAATTTCAAACAAACCTTTATTACTCGTCACATAAAGAGAACCAGAAATGCGACGAGTTAAAAGGTAAAACCCTTTGAAAAACACTACCAACCTCTCCACTTTTTTCCAATCATCAGTTTCAGGAGGCCTTTCATTATCCTTCAAACCCTCCCCATCAGGTAGAGACAACCCATTAAAAACACGTTGAAATTTCAAAGCCGTGTCCAACATTGTAAAGGTTGAGTTCCACCGGGTGGGGACATCAAAAGACAAGGAAGATTTGCTTTCTATATTAGCTTTTTGAACAAGATCTTTAAACCTTTGTATTCTTGCAGGAGAATTCTTAACATACTTGACAACATTTCTGACCCTATCAATGCACACACCATGCTCTTTAATGTCATCCCACACAATAAGATTTATAATATGAGCAATACATTTAATGTGGAGAAATTTTCCCTCGCAATGACATCCAGTTCGTTGAACCATTCTTCTTAAGTGTGCACAAGCAAGATCATTAGAACTAGCATTATCAACTGTGACAGTAAAAAGTTTATCCTCAATGCCCCAAGATTCCAAACATGCCTCAATTGCTTTTCCAATGGCCTCACCTTTATGACTAGAAATTGGACAAAAATTTATGATATTTTTATGCAATTTCCAATCACTATCAATGAAATGAGCGGTGAGACACATGTAATTAATTCTCTGAATAGATGTCCAAGTATCAGTTGTCACACAAATTTTTTGGCAATTCTTTAGCATGTCTTTCAACTTTGTCTTTTCACTATAATAAAGTTGAAGACAATCACGAGCAATAGTGGTACGTGATGGAATGTGAAATCTAGGACAAGCAACACCCATCAAAAACTTGAAGCCAACTTTTTCTACAAATCTAAAAGGAAGCTCATCAACAATGATCATATGAACTAATGCTTCCCTAACATCTTTTAAATTCACAGTTCCATATTTCAATTTTCCATCACCATCCTCATTATCCTTGTTTCCTTCCCCATGTTGAAAATACAATTCAGTTTGCTTTCCTTTACACTGATTTTTGTTAGCAGGATTACCAAGGCATTTTTCCGCATGATTCTTAACATTTTTTGATCCATTGAGATTACCATCAGCAGCAAAAGTTTTGTCACAAAACTTACATTCAGCCCGTAGTTTGCCATCTTCTATGTACTCGAGGTAATAATCCCAATAAGTTGCTTTCCTCTTGCTTTTTCTAACCAAATATTGGCGTCCCTCCGTTAGCTTCTTACCCGGAGGCAAGGACTTGCGCAACTCTTCAATATCTGTCTTGCTAGCAGCATCCGATAGTGTTTGTGCACTTTTGGATTGGGAGCTCACCATCTACAAAAAAATTGCATGAGCATTATAACATATACATAAATAAAGACATAATTGACTAAGTAACATCACAGATTCACAATGCATAACATATTGCAAAAGAATCTTACATTGCAAGAAAATGAATCCGTTGTTGCTACTTGCCAAGCCCCAAATTCGCACTTTGCTGCTGATTTCGTAACTGATTCAGAAGAAGAATTTTTTAACTATTAACAGTGCTGAACATGACTAAATTAAAGGTTTGGAATTGTAGCGGGTTTTGGTGACCAAATTAAAGTTAGATTTTGCAATAAAAAAACAAGAAAAAAATATATGTTTTTTTACTGCAACAAGCAGAGATTTTGGTACCACAGAGATGATCGGAAGTAGCAAATCTACTTGCCAAGCCCCAAATCCGTTGTTGCTACTTCCGAGCAACAAAAATACCATCAAGATCCGATGTTATTTTTCGTGACAAAACAAAAACACACAGATTTCACAATCCAAAACCACAAAACTCCCATCTCTCACACAAATTCTACCTCAAAACCTTATATCTTTACAACCTTCAAAACCTACTTTCGATCACAAAACCTCAAATATTCAAACCCAAAACACACAACCAAAAACAAACAAACAAAAAACAGCGGGAGAGGAGCCGATTCCACCAGATCCAACCATCAAAAGAGGAATCACAAATAAGAAATCTCGAAACGAAAATAGAGGAAATGGAGACGACAAGAAAAGAGAAACACCTCTAACGTTCTCTAGGAGTAAGGTGATGGTGAGGGAGTATGTCGGGAGGGAGGGCGAACGGCGAAGCGATCGGAGCCTAGGAGTCGAAGGTGCGGTTGAGGGCGTTGGACTGAGGACCGGACCTGTGTCCGTGTCCGTTGAGGCCCTGAGGGCGTTGGACCGGAGGCGGAGATCGGGGACTGAGGAGATAAGGATAGGTGAGGGGCGAGGGCTGTGAGCCTGTGAATCCGTGATTAGGGTTATGGAGATTGGATAGGAGCGGACCTTTTTTTTTAACAAACCGGGTCACCGGTCCGGACCGGAATATCCCGGGTTTTGCCCGGACCGGACCGGAAACCCGGAATCAGAGATTTCGATGGACCGAGGACCGGACCTGAATCCTTCTGTCCGGTCCAGTCCGGTCAATTCCGGTCCAGTTCAGGTCCAATTTCAGGTCCAGACCTGATTGTGCACACCCCTACTCTCAAGTCTCAACCAACTTGTCGTCACCCACTAGTTCTATGTTCTTACAGTACTAATGCGGCCCTCGGAATGGGACGGTGCTTTTGAACAAACATTATAGTATTATACTATACTTGACAACAGAACATTACCATCCCAATCCCTTGACTAACCATTGCATCATGATATATTGATATACAGCTGGTGTCGGAGTTGGTAACAAAACCATGAGATATGCAACCTTTAGTTTGTCCTCTTACAATCTTTTTTCTCCCTACAAATCCAAATTCCCAACTTTCCTTTGCTATAAATACCAACACAAACCAAACTCCAAACAAGCAAAAGTAGAGAGGATATCACACACACATACATACACACCAAAAATGGAGGGTTTGATACCATTCTTGATCCAGACAATAAAGGAGAGCAGGGAGAAGAACAAGTATCAGTCTCTATCGGACTCATCCATGCATGGAGCCAAAGAAGGCTCTTCACACCAAAGAGGGTCCAAGATGGAGTTTGTTGATTACTATTACATGGAGCAGCCACATCAGCTAAGGCATAGGAATGTGAGCATTAAGAATCATGACTCTCTTCCTACTATTTCTGCAAGGAATTAGAAAACTTGCATGGAGGTGATGAGATGTATAATCTCTGGAATTTCTTAGTTTGTTGGTTGTTTGTAGTATGTTTTTCACATGTTTGTTTGGTGCAAAGGCACCATGGTTTTTCTTTGACTGTGTTTGAAGGAGTTATGTTTGATCAAGTTGTACAAAGCACTTTGCATATGAAGTTATCTCTTCTAATAATGTTAATGAAGTGATTGGTATTGGGTTTTATACTTCAATTATTTTTATCAGAAGGTGAGCAATACCATTCACTTCCTTTTGAAGGCGCATGGGACTTTGATCATGTATGCCCAATCAATTCTAGAATCATATGCTATTCTTTTATGAATTTATAGTATGTTGCGAGCACATGAATTAGTGGAGTTTTACGGATATTTTCCTCCAAAGTTGCACGGGATGAGTTAACGTTGATAGCATGCCGATTGTTTGGTTGGTTTAATGATTAATATGGTCAGCTAAGTACTAACTTGTTTGGTGAAACTTATTTTGTTGATTAAGTTACACTTGAAGAAAAAAAATTAATTTATCTCTGATCCTCAGAACAAAGCGTGCAGTGTAACGCTAAAGGAAAGGCGAACAATTTCTTATCATGACCCCCATGATATATGATCACTAAATAGTCAAAAGTGCAAGTCATAAAGAAATAAATAGGTAGCTAACCAGATCTGTTTCTTTTTTAATATCATCATCAAAATTGTTTTCAACAAATTAAGGTGATCTTATTTTTGAACTACAAAATAGATAGTTTAGGAGTTAGGCCTTCTAGTAGCTTCAAACTATTTATAAGACAAACAAATTAACTTATTTAAGTTCTTTGCTTCTAGGATGACGTGATTGCTTCATAGAAAGTGTGGAAGGGAAGAATTAGACTTCCTAAACTATCTCATGCGTATAATTGGTTTCAAGTGAAGGAAAATCCGAAACTTCGATTCAAAAAAATAACTTCGAATAAGTTCAATTTACTTCCTAGTGATTTGTACGAATATGTGAATGTTGAAGTGCAAGGAAGTCATTAGTCAGAAAATAATTCAGCTTTGATTGGAATGCAAATGGAGGGTCAAACTCGGCCCTTGCTGTGTTAACTGAATTCCAAAATTTCAATTGCAAAGCTGGTTGATAACCATCTTCTCTTCTTCAACAAACAACATTGAAAGAAACAATATACACATCATGCTAATTTATTCTTTAAAGTTTGACAATTTGACCCTACACAAATGCTTCCTACATGTTAATATAGTCTTAATCCTTTTAGTAGCAGCATCATACTCTGCCCTCTGGAGGTTTGAATCTTCTGCCCCATTTTAGCATAAGTTTCTCTATATCAGCATCCATTCTGGTTCCTTTCCCACCCCACACCAGCGTATGACTCAAGTCTCGAAGCGACGAACCGTCGACCTCTCTCACCACCTCGAACCCCATCCTTGTGTAGAACTTAACCAACTGCGGTACAAAACCAAGTTACCAAAACAATCTCCCACATAATTCATCAGTGTTAAAACAAAGTCACCAACTAATAATTGTGAAAACACCTTAGAATGGTAGAGATTAGAGTCATCAATGGCAAGAAGCTCAGCTCTCCTGCACCCGCAATCGTAACCATATCTAACAGCCGCTGCCCCGACGAAAAGGCCAAGACCAAATATAGACCTCTCCATTCCCAGAGTGGCTCTAGTCATCTTCATGGAATCCAAGTGAAGGATCATCCCATCCAACCATGGTCTAATTACACCTTCTGCCCTCCCAAGCTCCACTCTCTCATCTAAACTACTCACTGCCTTCACCCTGAAAAAGGGTCCAAAGTTTTGTAGCCTCAGCTTCAGGTTTTGAGCTCTGGACGACTCCATGATCTCTGGCATGGTGGGAAAGGAGGAATCCTTGCTGGGGAAATTAGAAGGTTTGGTGTTTGCATTGAGAGAATTGGTGATGTGGGATTTACTTAGAAGGGTTGGTTGATTTGGTGGTGAGATGTGAAGAGATGAGGCCATTTTTTTGCTTTGGTAGTTAGGATTGGGGAGTGGAATAGCCGAATAGGAACATAGATTTTGGATAAGAAAAAGTGTGGGAAAGGAAGACCAGGTTGTCGTGGATGTTTAAGTTTCACAAACCGACTAAGGATCCGAATCCAACATGTCTTTAACTTGGGATCAGTTGGAACTTGTCTGGGCCTTTGGCCCAGCTCAGGGCACAATGGCATATTAACAACAAACTATTAACATGTGCTAGACTGTGGTTCAATAGCGACGGTTGGAATGTCAAATGCCAATTTTGAACGACCGTAATTACTACAGTTATATGGTTCCAGCATTGCAAATTCGCAATAGCTCATAAAGTAAAAAAAAAAATACATCTCAGTACGAAAATTTAATCAATTGAACCAAAAGAAAGCTCAGCATTTATGGCTTACGTCGAGGGTGGTCCAAATGCTTACAGAAGGGTGAGTCCAGGATTCGAATTTATAATTGTGCATAATCATAGTTCGACCAGTACGTGATAATTGGCGGACGTGTAGTCTTCTAGATGGTTCCTCATGTTAAAATATTTGCCCCGTTTATACTTCAACTTGTTTTTGTATCACGTCAACGCCATGATATACTAAAAAACATTGGTTTAAGAACAAAATGAAATTACGGCATAGCCTCTGGATAATGGATACTATTCTTTGCTATAATCAAAACAATAACTACTTCAAGGAATGCCCGTAACATGTCACGACTGGGCAATTAACAAGGAACGCGAGCAATCAATTATTGCTTCACACGAGGGTGCATGATCAAACAGGTTCTCCAAACAAATTCCACAATTCGAATTTGTGATGACCCACTGTTAGAATTTATGGTCGCACTATGATTATCACATGCACGCATTGAATGCCGTATTCATTAATAGACCTTTACGAACCAATCTTGTCGCAAACATCAAACCACTCCTCTGTGTCCAGCAAGCTAGCAGGGAAGAGACCAAACATAGAAAAAGTGGAGACAATGCGAGGACGGGAGAATCTGGGCATGGTGGAGACCATCTACGAAGAAGACCAAAAAATTGCCTCCAAATCTAAGTCTTACTCTTCTTCAACTCTCTCACCAACGCCATCTTTCCCTTTCCTCATGAACTCTCCTTCAACGCTTTTCTCTTCTCTACAGGGAGAAGTGGAGGAATGGTAAAAACTTACAAAGTTGGATGTTTATCCTTTTGCACTTTGCAGGGTTTTTCACTTTGTTTTTGTGTATGACATCTTCTTTAGCTTTTCATCCAAAAGATAAAGTTTGACGTGCTGGTTTGATCAGGTCACGACGGACAGGATCCAAGACGAATCTAGTGGTGCGTGTCCAAGACAAATGTTTCAATCTACACAAGGTACACAGATACGTTCACGTTGTACTCCAACTTTTCAAGAAATTTTCTTGTAGCACATGAGTTTAATTGTCCTTGTTTACCATTTCAGACATTGATGTTAGATGTTAATAAAATATTCGCTATGAACGACAGCAAACTAGCAAAGATTGCAAAAAAACGTTATTCAGGCTAACGATTTGGAGTTAGAAATTGGTATTATACTCAGCAGAAAACATTCTAACCCCGCTGTTCGGTTTCCATTTCTGTGTAACGTACGGTTTAATGATCATGAACTCATGATCGAAGTGAAGTAACTGTGGCATTTAAATTGCATTGGGAAAAACACCATCTTAACGACATCCATAAATTACCATACCAAGCACCGTTCGCATTATCATTTCCATCCGAGGTTATTACATGATTTGATATGTTACTTTTTAGATTTTAATACATAAATGTTTGGACTTTAGATAACTAATTAAAATCTACCGTAATCATCACAAAATTAAAACTCCTATATATTCCTAATACCATCTCTAAACGGATCCAACCCTTAAGCCGACCAGATAGATGTCAAACTGTTCGGATCCGAAGTAGATCCGAAAAGTGGTAGTTGGAGGGTGCGACTGGCCATCAGAGCATCGATAGCCGCTCGATTAGAAATCAACGGTCCAGGAACTCACCCACAAAGATGGAGCATAAGCTGTATCGGAAATGGTATTCTCGTAAAAACTAGAAAGAAGAAGGGTGTTTGTTATTAATTGAGACGAACTTTTCGTTTAGGAACCTCTGGCATCCCGAATCGGTTACATCCGGCGCCACGTGGCGGCGTCCCCAGTCCTCACCCTCACGCCACCATCAACCATAACCGCCACGATCTTCGCCGCCATCGCCGCCTTCTGCTACACGTCCGACATCTCCATCACGCCGTCGAACGTCGCGGCGCTCCGAGTGGCGGCGGAATGGCTGGAGATGTGGGAAGAGTACGGGGACGAAGACAGGAACCTTCTGGAGAGGGCGGAGTGGTACTACTGCCAGACGGTGGCGTCGAGCAAGGAGTACGCGGCGCTCGTGCTCCGCGGGTGCGTGAAGATGCTTCCGGAGGAAGCTGCCGGGGAGCTCGTCGGGAGGTGCGTGGAGGCGTTGGCGGCGGCGGATGGGGGTGGGAAGTGTGGGTGGGTCGAGGATTTGGTTGGGTGTGGGGCTGAGGAGTTCCAGATGATCGTTGATGATCTTCGTGGTCGGTTGATGGACGGTCACGATTTGCTTTACAGAATTGTTGATCAATACTTTGAGGTACAATTTGTTTTCTCGTTCTATAGTTCATAGGATGAACTTATATTTTGATTAATATTTTGTAAGTTCTCATTAGATGTTATCTTATCACAACAAAAACATAACAACATGTTTCGTTAGAGGATGAAGGTGTTGATAGTTAAAACTAGAGATGATTTACTCGCTACTGATCGAAGAGAAATGAAGGTGTACATGTGCAAGGTTTTGTTAAAATCCGTACCGTGCAATTAACTTGAGGATAATTTCAAATTTAAACTCTGAGTAACTCATAACACGCTTCGACCTTTGCAATAAACTTGTGTTGCACTTGTCAAAACATTTAACTATTTAAGTTAGACATTACTGTAGAAAAGCAAGGTCGCCGGTGAGATCAAGAGGATCTCAGTATGAACGAAGGCAATAGCAAGAAAGGAAAAGAGAGAGAGGCGGCGGAAGCTTCAGGAAGAAGGTGGAAAGTTTTCGTTAGAATTTTAGGTTTAGGGTTACAAGGGTTTTATATCCATTCTGGTGGATCCGGGCATACCCGGATCCATATAACACATAATCGGATACATAATACAATCAGATCCAGATCAGACACAATGGCTAGTGGGCCTCAGTTGGGTTGATTCATGGTTATGAATCAATTTGGCTCATCAGCGGACCATACCTGGGTCAATTGGGTTCGAGTCTCCTTAAAACTCAATCCTTCAATTTTACCCGGCACTGTCGCATCTTGAATTTGCACCCCATTCATCCTAGGTCGATTTTATTCAATCACCTCTGACTGATTCTGATCTTTCACTGTGTGAGCAATTTTGCTTTCACTCCCCTTCAAACTAGGCCGAGGGATAAGGCCAAGTTTGGCTCGAAGCGTGCGAAAGTGATCTTTAGGCAGCGACTTGGTTAGAATATCAGCAAGCTGGTCCTTGGAAGGGATGTATTTGGTTATAAGCGATCCAATTGCCACTTTTTCACGAAGAAATTGGTAGTCGATTTCAATGTGCTTGGTCCTAGCATGAAAAATAGGATTAATGGATAGATGAAGTGCACTAATATTATCACAAAATAAGGTGGGAGGGTGGGAGAGGAAGACTCCCAAATCACGAAGGAGATAGCTGATCCAAGTGAGTTCTGCGGTGGCTAAAGCCATTGATCGATACTCAGCTTCAGCACTCGAACGGGCAATTGTAGGTTGTTTCTTGGATTTCCAAGACACACAATTAGCTCCAAAGAACACACAAAAGCCGCTAGTCGAGCGTCGTGTGAGGACACAGCCAACCCAGTCAGAGTCAGAGAAAGCATAAAGGTGTGGTGTGGTGCTACTGTGAATAATCATGCATAGATCGAGACTGCCATGAATGTATCTAAGAATGCGTTTAACAAGACTAAAGTGAAACTGAGTAGGTGCATGCATATGCTGACAAATGAAATTGATGGCATAACTAAAATTTGGTCTAGTTAAGGTTAAATACTGAAGAGATCCTACAATGTGACGAAAAAATGAATGATCCAAATAAGGTTCTGAGTGAATGAGTTGTTGCTTATCGAGCTTAGAAGCCATAGGGGTGGCATGGTACTTGGCAGACTCCATGTGGAGCTTTTTGAGGATGCTGGCAGCATAAGCTTGCTGGCTTAAGAACAAGCCCTTCGTACTTCTTTGAACCTCAATGCCAAGAAAGTGATGCAGGGCCCCTAGATTTTTCATGTTAAATTCAGAAGCTAAGAGTGTTGTAAGCTGTGAGATAAGTGAGGGGTTAGATCCAGTTACAACAATATCATCAACATAAACCAATAAGAAAAGAGAGCCTTGTTTGCCATGATGAAAGAAGAGAGAGTTGTCAGCAGTACTACAATGAAAATCTATAGATAGTAAAAAAGAACTAAACCTATCAAACCAAGCTCGAGGTGATTGTTTTAAGCCATAAAGTGCTTTTTGTAATTTGCAGACATAAGAGGGATGGTTGGTGTCAATAAAACCTGGTACTTGTGTCATGTATAATTCCTCAGAAATAGTGCCATGCAAAAAGCATTTTTTACATCTAATTGAAGCAATGTCCAGTTATGCATGGCAGCAAGTGTAAGAACAATACGAATAGTTGTTGGTTTAACAACAGGAGAAAATGTTTCTGAATAGTCAACACCTTCAATTTGTTTGTAGCCTTTGGCCACAAGACGAGCTTTTAATCTGTCAAGGGAACCATCAAGTTTTAATTTAGTTCTGAAGACCCACTTGCATCCAATAGTGTGCATACCTTTCCTTCTGGGAACTAAGTCCCAAGTATGGTTACCTTGAAGAGCTGTCATTTCCTCCTGCATGGCTGCAGACCAACCTGGGTGGGCAAGAGCCTCCAGAACAGATTGTGGTAGGGAAGGTGTGGATACAACCTGGGAGCACAAAGCATATTTGGGATTTGGTTTTTGAATGCCACTTTTACTTCTGGTTCTCATGGTGTGTAGGGGAGCAACTGCTTCAAGGACAGGAACAGGGACTGGTTCCTCATGGGTTGAGGAGCCAGAGTCACCAGAGAGACTAGAGAGGGAAGTGGGAGGAGAGGAAATGGCAGGTGAAGCAGACTCCCCTTGAATATCATCATGGGAGTCAGAGTGTTCAGGGGAGGTTGGTTCATCATTGGTAACATCATTGGGTTGTGGTGCTACACTGGGAGGTGGGGAAGTGTGTATAGGGTTGTGTATCACATCATTATTAGCCAACAATGTAGGTGTAGAAGCAGTGTGAGGACCCATTTGATTGGGTGGAACTGCATTTTTAGCACCACATTGATTTGGGGTGGTAGAATTGTTGTTATCTTCAAGTAGCCAATCAGAAAAGGTGGCAATAGAAGTATTAGCAGTAACAGTAGAGTGGAAAGAAGAGGGGTTTTTAAAAGGAAAATATTCTTCATCAAAAATAACATGTCGTGACATAAAAAAAAATTGTGAACAAGGATTATAGCAAATATATCCTTTATGCCGAATGTTGTAACCAAGAAAAACACAAGGAGTTGATTTTTCAGCAAATTTATTTGGCACATAATCTCTTAGACAAGGAAAGCATCTGCAACCAAACACTCGAAGGCAAGAATAATCAGGCAACTTGGAGAATAAAGATTGATAGGGTATGTTTCCATTTTTGGCAGGAAGTCTATTTAATAAGAAAACAGCAGTTGAAAAGGCTTCTACCCAAAAATATTTTGGAACCCCACTGTCAAAGAGTAAAGTCAATCCAATATTAGTAATCATTCTGTGTCTTCTTTCTACTGTCCCATTTTGTTCAGGTGTATGAGGACATGATACTTGAAGAAGCATGCCTGAGTTTAAAAGATATTTTTGAAACTTAGTAGATTGGAATTCTCCACCCCCATCACATTGGAAAATTTTGATATTGCAATTGAATTGTCGTTGAACATACTTTTCAAAATTCATAAAGCACTCAAAGAAGTCAGATTTAAGTTTGAGAGGAAAAAACCATGTAAATTTTGTACAATCATCAACAAAACAAGCATAATATTTGCAACGAGTCCTACTTAAGATAGGAGCAGGACCCCAAAGATCACAATGTATCTTATCAAATGGTTTATTAGTTTGAGAGGTAGAGTTTTGAAATGGTAGCCTCACTGACTTTCCAAGTTGACATCCACTGCAGATGGAACTTGATGAAGTAGAGTGGGTTATATGAATGCAACCATCATCTTGGAGTTGTTGAACTACTTGAGAATTAGGATGTCCTAATCTACAATGCCATATATGAGAGTTCACAACTTTTTGTCTATTTGAGAAGAAAACTTGAGAAACCTTACTTGGAATGGTATATAGCTTTTCTTTAAGTTTCCCAGTAGCAATCACTATGCTTGTTCTTCTATTTTTTACAAAGAACTCAGTATCAGAAAATTCAATATTATAGGGAAACTCATTAGTGAACTTTCTAACTGATAAGAGATTCTTTTTCATGTTAGGGGCAAGAAGAACATCTTTAAGCACTAAAGACCCTGAATTATGATGTATAATAGCATCCCCAGTATGGGTTATTGGAATGAAATTGCCATCTGCTACCATTATTTTTTCAGATTCACCTATAGGGGTTAGATTTTGGAGCATACCTGCATTACCTGTGACATGATCGGTTGCTCCAGAGTCTGGGTACCAGTTCTCCTGCTCATCATCCACAGAGAGGGCAGCAAATGCTTGAGGCACCTCTTTGGTTTGATACGCATGGTTATACCGATGCCAACACCTCAGAGCATCATGACCGGGTTTAAGACAAATTTGACAGGAAATCATGGGACGTTTCAAGTTAGATCCCTCAGACTTTTTGGAGTCTTGATTCGCTTGATTGGTGGAAGATAGGGCAGTAGTTGGAGGGGGTGGCTGTCCTTGAGAGGAGGTTTGAAATCCCCTTTCCTTTGAGGAGAAACCTCCATCCCTCTTTCCTCTGCCTCCATTCTTCCCTTTTCCATCCGTCTTCTGACCAAAGAAAGCCATATAAGTTTGAAGCTCAGCATTATACAACTGAGTTCTCATCTCATGGCTCCCGAGCTGGGGTACGACTTCAGAGTAGGTAGGAAGAGGTGGCTTGAGAACTGCTGTGGTAAAAGCTTGATAGTCTGGTCCTAGACCAGTAAGGACCCAGAGCACCTTGGTTTGGTCTCTGATCGGGCGCCCGATTGCAGCTAACTCGTCGCATAGGGTCTTGAACTGCCCAAGGTAGGCAGATAGATCTTTAAAGTTTCTTTTCTTGAGCATCTGGAGTTGTTGAAGAAGGAACACTTCACGCTCCTCCGAATCTTGAGCGAAGGAATTCTTGAGCTCATCCCACACTTGTTTGGCAGTTTCAAGTCGAACGACGACTGGAAGAACTTCTTCCCCAAGTGTGCTTACGATTCAGGCTTTAAGAAGTCGATCTGATCGCTTCCACTGTAGATACTTCGGATTTGGGAGAGGATCGACATCTACAGAAGTCAGCATGGCTTCGGGTTGCGAGAACTCGCCATCCACAAAGCCAGTCATCCCTTGCGACTCTATCAACCCCACGACTTGCATCTCCCACAGTAAGAAGTTGTTGTTGTTGAGTTTCACGGAGACGAAGTTCCCGACGTTGATGTGGCTGGGAAAAGGATAGGGGTTTTCCCCATCGGCGACTGCATCTTTTGTTTTTGGTGCCATGATCGTGATCAAAGGGATCAGATTAGGCGAGAGGCTCTGATACCATGTAGAAAAGCAAGGTCGCCGGTGAGATCAAGAGGATCTCAGTATGAACGAAGGCAATAGCAAGAAAGGAAAAGAGAGAGAGAGGCGGCGGAAGCTTCAGGAAGAAGGTGGAAAGTTTTCGTTAGAATTTTAGGTTTAGGGTTACAAGGGTTTTATATCCATTCTGGTGGATCCGGGCATACCCGGATCCATATAACACATAATCGGATACATAATACAATCGGATCCAGATCAGACACAATGGCTAGTGGGCCTCAGTTGGGTTGATTCATGGTTATGAATCAATTTGGCTCATCAGCGGACCATACCTGGGTCAATTGGGTTCGAGTCTCCTTAAAACTCAATCCTTCAATTTTACCCGGCACTGTCGCATCTTGAATTTGCACCCCATTCATCCTAGGCCGATTTTATTCAATCACCTCTGACTGATTCCGATCTTTCACTGTGTGAGCAATTTTGCTTTCAATTACTACTTTATGATGTCGAAGTAGTGGATTTTGAAGTTTCTATTTTAGCTAATATGAGATATTGGAAGTATAAATTCAAATCAATAGGTGGTATCTGAGATATCATGAAAACTATAAGGAATCGTAATATTTTGAAAATATCCCTAACATCAAATGCAATCTTGTTATTTGTTTCGAGTGATAATTTGTTGGAAATGTTTAAACTAGAAACTGAAGTAATGTCCGAATCACAATTTGCTTAAAATGTGAGCTCAACCTTTGAACATGAGCTGAAATTCGAATCTGATATGCAACACTAACCTTTGTCAACTATATATCTATTTATACATACTAACAACAATAATTAACATTATTAATCACCAGAAATGGAACACGAAGCTAACAGAGGAGGAGAAGAACCAAATCTGCCGGGGCGTGGAATGCGAGAAGCTAACCCGAACGCACCTAATCCACCTCGTCCTCAACCCTCGAATGCCGCTCCGCTTCGTAGTACAAGCCATGCTCGTGGAGCAATTCCACACCCGCGTCTCCCTCCTCGACGGCGTCCGCACCGCAACCATCCCCGCCTCCACCCTAGGGACCCTCCTCCAGCGTGATGCCGCCTTCCGCCAGACGGCGCTCCTGAAGGCGGAGATGGACACGACAAGCTCGAAGATCATAACCCTCGAGCGGGAGCTCACGAGGCTGAAGCAGAAGCTCATGGAGAAACGGGGAATTGAGGGGGATCGGTTCGAGACGGAGAGGTTTAGGTTGGGGTGGAGGTTGATGAGGGGGTTTAGGAGCGTGTTCGGATCGCCGGTGGGGTCTGAGAGACGGGGGTCGAGTTGCGGTGGTGGGAAGGACGTGGTTTGCTCGGAGGAATTGAAGAGAACGCACCGGAGAAATCCAAGTTTCGATTGAGTTGTATTAAGTTTTAACTAACTGCTCGCTCAGTTTTTTTTGTTCTTTGTTGTTTATAAGAAAACTATATTAATTACTAAGTCAGTAACGTGTGTGATCTTTCTCCAGTGGCTTATTAACTTCAATCATTTACTTCACTTTTTTGACTCACTCTAGTTAAGTCCGAAGTTTAGTTGTATCCTAACTAGTTCAGGGTGGGTTTTCACCTTTTTTTTCTTCGATTTTTTTTAAAATATTTAATATAAAAAAATCAAAGAAAAACGTAATATCCTTGGATAGGCAAATTCAAACGGGTTTCTAGTGAATTCGAACTGCCTACCTCGAGACAACTTGTTGAAATATCTCAACTTGTTTTTTTTTACCTCGTTATTTTATGCTCTTGATCGTGGATTAATGTTAAAACACTTAGATAGTATTATTTACAAGGGAACCAACCACTTTGGAACAACTTCACGAAGGTAACACTTATTAATATTAACAACTAGAAACGACTAATTACTACACCACTCAACCACTATGTAGCCCTTTCGGCTCGATCATGTTGCTCCACGTATTGGCGAGCAACCTCATCTGCGTCAACTGTTTAGAAACAAACTTTCATATTCGAATTTAAGGAAAAATGGGTTCTCTAGAAATTGTTCAAAAAATCATATTTTCAGTTTTTTTATTTATTTAGCCTGGCCGTTTAGATTTTGCATAGGCAAGTTCTACTTAAATGCCGTCATGATAAGGACAAACCTACATGAGGCCCAATAAGCCCATTGGCCCCCCTTGGTGATGAGAAAGTAGTCGTGCAATATTTTCAAATATATCTCCCTCTTCGTTCAAACTTGCCTACCATATATACGAAAATATTTTCTTTCGTATATACGAAAATGTCTCACTTATGAATAATTTGTTTGGATGATTTTCTTTCATAATTTGCAAATATTAATGATACATTAAAAATTACTACTAAGTTGTAAAAACAACATATTAGTTGAGAGAAACAAATTTAAAAATTCTACGTTAGTTTATGTTTAATTATTTGAAATTCATAAAAATGTAAAAGTTACACTCAGAATCTGGTATTTATTGTGTGTGACATGTGACTTCTAAATTTGTCTACGCTCTCATCTTGGTTCTTACATACTGCTACTGAGTATATTCTACGAACTCCTCCGTTCAAAAATCCCCATATTTGTAGGGAACTACTAAACGTCGTCCCAAAACTACTTAAATCGTCCCTTGAAATTACCAAATTACCCTTAACAATATATTTAATACTCATATCGTCCCGTGTCTTTAAACAAGGTTTTGACTCAGTTTTACTAACATTCCTAGTACCAACACCACGAAAATGTCTGGCGAAACACCTAGATCAGGCGAAGTAACGGAGACGGATTTTTTTTTCCCGACTCGGGCGTCTGGCTAAGACGCATGTACCATCGTGGAGGCGTCTGGCTAAGACGCCTCCACCAAGGTTGAGGCGTCTTAGCCAGACGCCTCCACGATGGTACAGGTGTCTTAGCCACACGCCTATACCATGGTGTAAGCGTCTCGCTAAGACGCCTCAACCATGGTGGAGGCGTCTTAGCCAGACGCCGCCACGATGGTACAGACGTCTTAGCCAGACGTCCCGTTTTTTTAATTTTTTTGTCAAATTAAATTATACGGTGTGTTATCTCAAATTATTTGACGTTTCTTTGCAAGTTTTCGGTGGTAACCGGTCGGATTACAATGAGTTTTTTTGCAAGTGATGAAGATTCAAAAAAATTCCAGATCCAACATTTTTTAAGTTCCAGATCCCCCGGTGGTAAAACATCCTGACTTACAAATACCACCTCGACAGGTCGTTCGGGGGTCTCGCTCACCGGGAAATTTTTTGGATTTTGAAATTGTTGGATCTGGAAATTTTTGAATTTTCGGTGTACCGAAGAGGTATCGGTCATCCGAATATAGTAATTATTAACTTATTAATTAATTTAACAATTATCTAAATTTATAATCAATTATCTTTTTTAAAAAATAATAAAAAATAATAAAAAATTACGGGCGTCCGACGAAGCCGCCACCACGTAGGAGGGGGCGCTTACACAGACGCCTGTCCCATGGGCGGAGCGTCTGGGTAAAACGTCTCCCCGATGGGTAAGGCGTCTGGGTAAAACGCCGCCCCCATGGGGAAGGCGTCTTAGCCAGACGCCCCCTCCTACGTGGGGGCGGCTCCGTCGGACGCCCGTAATTTTTTATTATTTGTTATTATTTTTTTATTAAAAAGATGTTAGATATTTTACCAGATTCGAGTACACTGGGGCGTCCGTTGGTTCATTACTGACCTCCAAAACATTATTTTTTATGATTATAAGAGGAATATGAAGAGAGATGTGTGATAGGAGGGTAAAATGTCGCGTTATAGCAGTAGAAATGAGAGAAGGGCAAAATGGTAATTTCAAGGGGCGATTTAAGTAATTTTGGGACGATGTTTAGCAATTCAGTATTTGTATGTCCACTGCAGAAAGATTTGCAAGAAACACTCATTGAACGTCTTATCTAGAAAAGAAGTGACACCATAGTCTTCTTGTAAATTTACTGAACTGCTAAACATCGCCCCAAAATTACTTAAATCGCCCCTTGAAATTACCAAATTGCCCTTCATCCTATTTTTGCTTATATATCTCACAATTTCACTCTTTTTTCAAAACTTTCTCTTCCTATACCTACTACAGAAGATTAGGAATGTCTCGGATCCAGGTAAGCAGCCAGCAGTTCCCCCGGTGTACCCGTATACGGTAACCTTACTTTATTTATTTGTTTTTAAAAAAAAATTAAAAAAAGTGGCCGGCGTCCGAGGGAGACGCCCCCCGCATGGGGCGGGCGTCCGAGGAACCCTAAATGAGCAATAATCAACTCTCTGCACGATCTCGTCACGGTAGGTGGACTCTCCCAAGGTAGAACTGTAAGACATGGGTACAACGAACCATCATTTCCGAGAGAGAAGAACATAACTGCACACTTGTAAAAATTTGCAATGGGAAACAAGTCCGTCCACGTCTCCATGTAGTGATTCTCGCCACAAGGTCCCCCGCCCCAATTAATCTGATGACGAGCATGCGCCACACCGTCGTAGTATACGTGCTCATAAAAAGATGAGTTGGCAGCTAGCTCATTTGAAATCGAACGACGGGCGAGTTGCCAATTATCTTCACCACCGTGAAAAACATCGGCGACACATCGAAATCCACAGTTTCCATCAGCACGTACATCATTCCACTGGTGTAGGAATGACATAATGATTCTTGGAATCCTATCCGCATATGGAAAGTCGTCTACGTCAGCCCGCCCAGTCACTACAATATAAACAAAAAATACAATTACATATAATAACAAAAGATACATATTTACTGAAATAAATAACAAAATTATAATAACAATAAATATAGGGATGGTATACCTGATCCTCCCCTCACAGACGAAGAACCAGAAGATCGACCACGACCTTTGCTTCCACTACCGGAAGAACGACCACGACCTCTACTCCCACTACCTGAAGATCGACCACTACCTCGCTCTGCATACTCAAACGCACTAGGGTCCCGTCGTGTCGACTTTCCCCTTGGTCGACCTCGTAGCTTTGTTTTTTCTGCAGGCTCTCTCAAATTCGCATGTTCGGGGTGTAGCTGCTCGAATAAAACCCGAGAGGCAGATCGAATTACGGTGGGGTCACTTCCTGCAATCTCATCAACCAGGCTGCGAAAATGTTCGGCGTCTTGAGCTGCCTGAGACACAAACTCTGCGTTCCCGGCTCCTTCCCCAATGACAAGTGTCCTCCAGAACGAATGAATCTGCTCTAAGTAAATTCCGTTGTCTGATTCAAGACATCCGCGGATGGTACATGCGCAAGGTATCCCATGAGAAGTCAGAAAAGCGCACTCACAACGATATTCAACTTCATCATCTAACTCTTGCATTCTTTTCACCTCCTGACTCAGCAATTGCAAGCAATGATGCGAAACTCGACCATTTATGTGACGATAAAGAGCATGTCCGAAATTAGTCAAATTTCGCCGTCTCGAGTCTTCAAGAGCGTTTCGAATATTCGTCAGCTGCATTTCAATAGCCGCGTTGACGCGCTCGAAAAGAGTGTCCAGAGCTGCAGTCGATGTAGAAATCCACTCTTTTAGAGCCGAATGAGCACTTTCGACCCTACAATTCGTGGTGTTCCCAAAATGAAGGACTTTGTTCGTCCAATTCAGCACAAACTTTTCTTTATGCACCAACCACGTGGTGTCCAGATACTCCGTGATAGCCGGCCACGATCTATACAAATCTTTCAGAGCATACACAGCTCTATCATACTCAGCTTCTGAAGTAGAAAGCATGATTTTCCTCCATCTTCCACGCCTCAAAGTCTCTGCCATCTGCTTATTTTTCCCGAATACGTGGTATGCGTAGTTCAATACGTCTTTGTTGATGTGCCATGTGCAGAGTAAATGAGCAGAGTCAGGAAATACCTCTCTCACTGGTCGCATAAGGCTTAACTCCCGGTCTGTTATTATTGCAGTCGGGCTGACAATCCCCAATAACAGATCTCGCAACTTCTCCATCACCCACAGATAACTGGAGTAAGTTTCATCCATCAAAATCGCATATCCAATAAGGAAATTCATGTTTGTTGGTGTGACCCCAATCATTTCGAACAAAGGCATCTTATACTTGTTCGTCTTGTAAGTCGAATCCATGCAGATAACGAAAGGATATGTCCGCAACAACTGGACTGACGTCGGATGTGCCAAAAAAGCGTGAGTGACGACATCAGTTTCTGGATCCGCCATAATCCAATGTAAGTACTCACACTGCACTGCTTGATAGAGAAACTGCTGGACGGGATTCCGGTCTTCAGATTTTGTCCTCCTCATGTAATCTCTGAAATTATAAATATGCCTTTGATTTGGATTGTCCTCCGGGAATTTTTCTTTTACTGCCTTCAAGATGTTCCGTGGTTTTGCTTGCGCCTCAGTCATATCATGAACAATCTTCTTCGCCCCAGAACTTAGACCACTAATTTGACGATGACCCTCTGGATAAACTGTCAGTCTGTGGTTGTGATGTCCATGAGCACTATTAAAAACCACAACTCATCCATCACGATCTCGTCGCTCCACCACTTTTATTAAGAAACGGCAACCGCAACCCTTTCTTTTGGTGTTTCTTCGAAGTGCAGTATCCATATCCCGAGACTCCATTTGATTTCGCCGGTCGCATCTCAAATAACAATCCATCCGACTATCTGATCTTGTTTTGTACGACGACACGACAAAAAAAACCCAGCTCCGATAGCTACTTGTTTGGCCCATTTACATGCTTCATCGATTGTTTCAAAGATTTGTGTAGTTTGAAATAACTCACTGTAATCCACTCCATCACCACCGAAATCTTCCAACGGAACCTACAAAAATAAAATCGAAATTAAAAAAATCAAAAAAAATTCGGGCGTTTGTATTAAACGCCTACCCCATGGGAGGGGCGTCTGAGTTAAACGCCCTTCCCAAGGGTGAGGCGTCTGCGTAGGACGCCTGACCCTAGGGAAGGGCGTCTACTACAGACGCCTTACCCAAGGGGAGGACGTCTACATAAGACGCCTCTCCCATTGCGTAGGCGTCTGCGTTAGACGCCTCGGCCAAGGGAAGGACGTCCTACGCAGACGTCCTCACCTTGGGGGAGGCGTCTAATGCAGACGCCCGACCCAAAATTTGCCCCGCGCCAGACTTACCTCACCGGATGCATCACCTTCGCCAGACATTTTCGTGGTGTTTTTACTGATAAATTATGAATATACAAGACCGTAGGCCTAATTTATAGACACGGGACGATATGGGTATTAAATATATTGTTAAGGGCAATTTGGTAATTTCAAGGGGCGATTTAAGTAGTTTTGGGGCGACGTTTAGTAGTTCCCTAAATTTATTCTTCTTCAATCTGGTACTGTACGTTACATGAGCTTCTCAAATTACGATTTCGCACTACAAATTTTGTAAACATGGAAACCCAAAAACTCCTTCAACTTATTTGAATAGACCCACCATTTAATTTTTTTTATCTGCTCGAACATTCAACGGAGAGAATAATAAAAGATGTTTGACCAGTCTTCAGAATTTCCATCACAAGCAAAGAACCGAAAGTCAAAATTAAGTTGATAGACAAACATAGAGCACCCACAATGGGCGCCCGAAATGTCTCCCTTAACGGAAGGGTGGTTCGCGGGCACCCCAATGGGGCCACGTGTCTCCTATTGTTTAAAAAAATTGATTTTGATTTTTTGTTTTCAAAATGTTTTAAAAATTATTTTTTCAAAATAAAATGAATTTTTTTTATTTGTTTATATTTAAAAAAAATTAACATTTTTTGTGTTTTACCAAGGATTGATCCCAAAAGACGTCAATGAGAGACAATATAGGACGCTTGAGTTTTTCTTGGTGTGGTTAAGAGCACCATTAACGGGTGCTCTTTTTCGGGCGTCCGACATGTGCGCCTGAAATGCCCTCCCGTAAGGAAGGGTGGTTCCCGGGCGGAACCGCATAGGAACTTTTTTGGGAGGATTTCCGCCTGAAAATCCGTCCGGGCGCCCGATCCGGGCGGTGACGTGGCCCTTGGATTGGTTAATTTTTTATATATTTTAAAAATATTTTAAACCGTTTTTCAAAAAAAATGAAAATATGTTTTTTATTTGTTTATACTTTTTTGTGTGTTTTACCCAGAATTTATCCCCAAATGACGTGGATGTGAGAGAATGTAGGGTGTCTGAGTTTTTTATGGGTGTGGTTAATGAAATTTTGGGGTGTTTGGCTTGTGGTGACGTGGCGGATAGAGAAGCTGACGTGACTGAGAGAGAAAATAGGACGCCCGGGAAGTGCTCGGGTGTTGATAAATATGGTCTAAGGAAAATTTAGAGGTTGGTTTGAGCTGACGTGACGGACAAAGAAGCTAATGTGATTGATAGAGAAAACTGGATGTCCGAAAAGTACCCGGACGCCGACGGTCTTAATTATTGTAGTTATTCTAGATGTGAAGAGAGATCATATGATATGAAATAGAAAACCGAGTTTGGCGGAAACGTGCAAGCATCGTCCAATTTTTAATGATATGTATGTGCTAACAAACTATATCTACTTATATTGATCTTAAGTAGCATTGAATGAATTACATTGCTTTGATGGATGGAATCATGGAATAGAAACTTCCACACATGCGGAGAAGAGTGTGAGTCATTATTTATATCAGTTATGCCTTCGACTGCTTTGGTGTCAAAATCGGCTGTTTAAGAGGCGTAACTAAATAATTCAATGTGTGGTTGATCATGTTGTTCAGTCGGTGATGAGCGGTATATTTGATATCACTTCGTAACCTAAATCGTAACGTCATAATTTGCAGGAATGGGAATAGATTGGCCTAATTCTGAGTGTTTACAGTCTCAAGGTAAACTAGTCAATTTTGGAAAAAGAAACTTGACAGGGTTTAAAGTTGGATTTACCTTGTAGTACAAAGCCCTTGTTGATCTAATATTATCGGCTTGTGAGGAGTTTAAAAATATTAAAGATATGGATTTAGGTTGGATATTTTGGTGGATGGAATATTTCATTATTATGAGGTTTGTATATCACAATAGTTAGTGTAGGCAAAAGAAAAGAATTTAGTTTGATTTGGAAGTTGTAGATCTCAACCGATCGAAAATGAAACTAAAATAAATCTATCTGATTTCAATCTTGAAATTAAGGCAAAATCAAAAATTGATTTTTCTTTCTGTGTGTTTCGATTAACTGATCATCCTCATTCCAAATCTTATTCGCTTCTGGTCACAAGGTTCTCTTTGGTTGTTGATGTCTGCATGTGGAGAGGGAATCAGGGAGCACCTCAACTCTTCAAGGTTAGGTCTGTCTTTCTCCAGCTTTAATCATTGAGAAATTGAATTTGTAAAGGTTATTTACAGTCAATGTAACGTACCCGAAAACAGCGGAAAATTTAAACAATAATAAAGACCGTCAACGGTCAACACAGGGCACGTCACCGGAAAACAAACCAACATATATATAAAATATATAAGATACAGACCCACGTGGAAGTCAACTATATAAACGAGTCAACTGTGATTACAACAAAAGTGAATGTACATGTAATCACTACCTCAAACAAAAGAAGCTACTAAAGAGAACATGATCTAATCCCGGGGGCACCGTCCTCGGTCACCACCTGACTCTAAACCTGCTCGCTACCTGAAATGAAAATAAACAAACATGCCTGAGTTCCCAGCAGGAACCCCGTATACCAAACCTCCTAAAATATAAAAAGGAATTAAAGACAATGCAATGTTATGCACATGATCATCCGCCTCGGGCCCACAATAATGCCCTCACCGCCTCCGCGGCACTGAACCACTCCTGCCACTAGGGTCAAGTCAGTCCACCACTGCCTCACAAGAGTCAGTCGACACCACTGCTCCCCAAAAAGTGCAGGAAGGAACCCCTGGTACACGCCGCACCCAAGGAGCGAGTCAGCCCGCCGAATACACAACTCGGGTCAGACGACAGCCGCTGCTCCCCCAAGAGTCGCCTAGCGCGCACCCTGCCGGAACATCCTCGGCCTACCGCTAAACCCTCGCAAACTGCCCAAGGTTTACGGTACACATCCCTCACACCCCGCTCGGTAAGAGAGGAAAAAGTAGTACAATAATACGCCTTCGTCGAAGGTGAAATCCGTAGCTCTCAAAGCCGGTAATCAACCGTCGCCTCGGAGCCGGTAGTCGACCTATACTCAACGGATCGCGTGTGGATAAATCCACCAACCTGCGGCAGATCGGTCGACCGCTACAAGCACACCGGTCGACCGGTCCCCCACACAGTACACAGTACTGTACAAACAAATCTACCGGTCGAACCACGCCAACTGAATTACCGACCAATCGGTCGAACAAAAGTCATCTAGCGGTCGACTGTTTGGATGGTCTACGCTATAGAATTTTATATAATATATATATATCTGACCGGTCGAACCAAGGGGTCGTTCAACCGATAACAGGACTTTCCACATTTTGCCTAAATGATATTCGGTCGACCGGAACTGCTATACAGTTCGACCGAATCAACACAGGCACTCTACCGCTTAAATAAAATGCTCAGTCGGTCGACCGAAAATTAAAGAGCGGTCGACCGTTTTGATGGTCAAAGCTCCCAACCGACTAAGCATCGAATGGATCGGTCGAACAAGGTTAAGGGCGTTCGACCGTTTAATAAGTCAAAACCCCAACCGACCCATTCTCATTGTTATTCGGTCGACCGGCTAAGTGGTCTCGTTCGACCGATAACAGCATATCCCCTTTTTCCCGCACAAATCTGGCATAACGGTCGACCGTCTAACGACATCGTTCGACCGTTCGCGGGTAAACATCAATATAATAATAGGATCAGTCGACTGCCCACAGGCACCGGTCGACCGATCGTCGTCTTCAACCTCTGAATTGGTTGAAATCCGACGGGGAATTCGACACCAACGTCGATCCCCAACACTCACAAGGCTTATGTGAGTTATAATGAAGATTTGGGATACCTTTTTGACAGTTGTGGAAGCCTCCCAAGCTTTGGCAACCTCAACCCACTTCTTCTTCTTCTTCTCCTCTTCCTCTTCTTCTCTCCTTCTTCTTCTTCACCAAAATCGTCTCTCTCACGCTCTGGTTAACTTAAGAAGTGAAGAAAACATTTCTATTAAAACCTAACCCTTCTATTTATACAAGAATCCAAGTTTATCTTCAATTCACCTCTCAATCATCCAACCAAAGCAAGCCACCTCATGCTTCACTAATCAAAGCTTAATTAGGTTAATTAGGTTTAGTTTAGTTTAATTTAGGTGATTAGATTAGGTTATTACAGTCAACGTTTCAGAAGAAGAAATAACTTATCATCATACACTGCTTTTGTTCAAATTATGAATCACTAAATGCAAAAAAGTGGGAAAAAAGAGACAAATCACTTGAAATGATCTGACCATCATATGACCCACTATCTTTAATTTGAAAAATCTTATTACTGAGCACATCTTGAACATGATACTTGCAAATTTTCCATTTAACAAAATTATTGAGCCCATCACTTCAAATCAAAAAAAACATTTATCATGTGTTTTTTATTGATATATAACAACCATCAAGCTAGTTTGTTATGAGCTGTAGTTCGTCACTTTTCATGTACATAACAATTAGGGAGGTTCTGTACTAATTATGAATAAAAATTTCTTCAGATGTGCCACAACATCGTTAAATTTTAGTGACTTTAAATTTGTCATTTGCTCTAAGTCATTGATAACATAAGAAAGCCCTTTTTATCTACATTGGAGTAAATGGAAAATTTGTCTAAAATATGAATTCTTTCTTAATTTCTAATTAGATGCATGTGATGCTATATGATTCTTACGTGTATCCTGAATCAATGAAAATTGAAGTTCTTGATCAAACTAGGGTTTCCAAGCATGATTTTGATACGGTTCTCCAAAGCATCATCAGTTGTAATTAAGGTCCTTTGCTAAATTGCAATTTTGAAAAAATGTATTGATACTTTAAATTTAAAAAATCATTATGATTGCAACTTTTAAATGGCTCTCTTAATCAAAGCCATGTCAACCTTTTGTTTGACGGGTAATTTGTTACTGTGCACCTCCCAAGTGACCTAATTGGTCAAACGCACCCGTTTTTTTCTATTTCCTTATGTGCACCTGTAATCCGATTTTATTTGCTGATATACACCTCTGCCGTTAGTGGATCCCACTCTGTCAGCGTTACCGACCAACGACGTTAGAAAATTTACAATTTAAACATTGTAAAATCTAAATGTCCTTAATTGTAAACAGAAAAATCCCATAAAAATCAAATTGTCTAACACTCTCCACTTTTTCACTCTCACTCTCTCTCATCCCTCTCTCTCTCTCTTGAATCTTTCTTTCTCTCTTGAATCTTTCTTTCTCTCCTTTCTACCTCCACTCTTTCACACTCTCTCCCATTTCTCCCTCTCCAATCTTTCACTCTCTCTTATTCCCCTCTCTCTACCTTGAATCTCTCTCTCCACGAAATGCAACCTCTTTCTCTCATGAATCTCTCTCTATCATTTCTCCTCTCCACTCTTTTCACTCTCTCTTGAATCCCTCTTTCTCCCCTTTCTCCATCTCCACTCTTTCACTCTCGCTCTCCTTTCTTGCTCTCCAATCTTTCACTTTGTCTCTCATCTCACTTTCTCTCTCTCACCACTCTCTCTCCACTCTATCACTCCCTCTCATCCTTCTTTCTCTCTCCCTCTCCACTCTTTTACTCTCTCTCCTATCCCTCTCCAATCGTTCACACTCTCTCATTTCTCTCTCTCCACTGTTTCACTCTCTATTTTCTCCCTCTCCAATCTTTCACTCTTTCTCTCTCTTGAATCTCTCTCTCCTTTCTCTCTCTCCATGAGGATTGGAGAAATAGATTCAAGAGAGAGGAATGAAAGAGAGAGAGAGTGAAAGAGTAGAGAGGGAGAAATGAGAGAGAGTGAAAGAGTGGAGAGGGAGAAAGGAGAAAGGGAGAAAGAAAGTAAGAAGAATGAGAGAGAGAGTGATAGAGTGGAGAGAGAGAAAGTGGGATGAGAGAGTGTGTGAAAGATTGGAGAGAGAGTGAAAGAGTGGAGAGGGAGAAAGGAGATTCAAGAGCGAGAGTGAAAGAGTGGAGAGGAGAAAGGATAGAGAGATTCATGAGAGAGAGAAAAAAAGAGGTTGCATTTCATGGAGAGAGAGGGGAATGAGAGAGAGTGAAAGTGTGGAGAGAGAGAAAGAGGTATGAGTGAGAGAATGAAAGATTGGAGAGGGAGAAAGGAGAGAGTGTGTGAAAGAGTGGAGGTAGAAAGGAGAGAGAGAGAAAGAGGGATGATAGAGAGATTCGTGAGAGTGAGTGAGTGATGAGAGACAGTGGAAAGAGAGAAATAGGGATGAGAGAGAGTGTGTGAAAAATTGGAGATAGATTCGAGAGAGAGACGGATGAGAGTAAGTGAGAGTAAAAGAGTGGAGAATAAAAAAGTAGAGAGTGTTAGACAATTTGATATTTTATGGGTTTTTTGTATTTACAATTAATGACATTTTGATTTTACAAGATTTAAATTGCAAAATTTTCTAACACCGTTGGACGGTGACGGTGAAAGAGTAGGGTCCACTAACAGCAGATGTGTATATCAACAAATAAGATCAGATTACAGGTGCACATCAGGAAATAACAAAAAACCATGTGTATTTGGCCAATTAGGTCACTTGGGAGGTACAGAGTAGCAAATTACACTTGTTTGATTGACAACAAATAGATCTGCCTTCCTTATATGCAAATATAAACTTATCTAAAGTGAGCATGCCACCAACCTTATTATGTTTCTTCTGGTTACATACCAACAGCTGGAACTATCCATGGTATTTCATATTTAAAACAACAAAATCATGGAGGTAATGACATATCATCGGCATTTGTTTAATCTAACTTCCATCACCAAATGTTCTAGTAAGGTGGAACCTTAGACCACGCCTATTCCCCATGCTTGAGAAACGATATTTTAAGTCATTTTACAAGAATATACGAACATGACCTTTTTTTATATATTCTGAAGTGGAGTATCGTTTGGTTAGTAATGTTTTAATGAAATAGAGTTTTGGTGCACCTTTGTGTCCATGTACTCACTCATCTACTAGTCGATCTAAGTAGTTAATTAATTTAGCACGGTCCAGTTCCCGTATATATGAAGAAAAATCGGAAGCTTATTAATTAATTACCTATACTATACCATGTATATGTTATGGAATGTAATAATTAAGGATCAAGAACCGTGAATTAATAACCACAATGCTACTTAATTATTTAAAACTTTCTAAGTGTATGTAACTTGTTTAATCTTCTAAATCAAGCAAGGATACGAGTCTTGGTTCGACCCTTTGAAGGTCTTCATGAAAACAAAGATGTCTTTAGGTGAAATGTTAGATCACAGACCACTACATCCCACTTGTGTCAGGTCAAGTGTGTTCTTCAGAATCACCGCCTGGTGATTGGGTTGAACTAAAGTGGCTTTAGTTTCAGGTGTTTGAACAAGACTTTCACCATTGCTCTCTTATTTTCTTATGGTTGAGTGGAAGTAATTATGAAAGGGAAACCCTAGTGCTTAGGACTGCACCAGATGGTCCTCCTCTAGCTTCGAAACGCCAAGTAGTAAATAGACAAGAAACCCTTGTAGGGAAACATGATTATTATGTCCAACAAAGTGTTGGAATAATAATAACACAACACACCACACAAGTATAAGTGTGAGAGGTCGAGGGTTTCCCACGCTTTATTCTTTTGGCAGTGCAGCCGCGGCCATTCCCACGTAAAGTGTCCGGAAAAGGAGAGTTAGTGTCAGTCCAAAGGTGATAACAATACAAGGCTTTATGTATTTACACCACTGACACAACCACGGGGACTAATAATTCTTGAATGCGCCAATTCAAGTGAATGGTTGATATGATAAAAAAACAAATTGTGGGATTCAACCAAAAACATGAGGAAGAGATGTTGGGTGTTGGGCCGGAGAATGTCTTGGTAGGTGGTGGTGGGTTTGATGATGATCATCATCCACGCTCTACAGCTTTTCTCGAGCCTCTTATCTCTCTCTCTCTATCCATCCCTCCACTCCTTGCGCACGCCAAAGTTATATTCTTTCTGGATCTAAAATTTACTACAATTTAATATGAGTGGTTTGTCAGAAATATTCCACGTCGAAAAACAACTAGAAACACTTATGTTATGTTATGTTATTACTTCTCTCTGCCATCCCTCGTGTTCTTAAACAGAAGCCCCCACCTTCCAGCAAGGGTGCACAAAAAAGGAATAGCAAAAACACAGAAAAAAGAGAGTCCCAACCCGTTTCCTCTCATCGATTGCACCAAAAGAAGCCTCAAAAGAAAGTTTTACTACGCTAGAAAGATTCTCCCTACCACCCACCACCTCTGTCTTTCCCAATTCCCATCCTCTTTCTTTATTTTGTTTTAATTTTGCTAAAATCCAACCCACAGATCTCCCGTTAAAAGGAAAAAAAGAAATGAGAACCCCATAACACAAATGAATAAAGTAAAAGGACAAAAAAAAGAGGCATATATCCACCACGACCCACGCCACAAGTCTCCAACTCATACATGCTACTCCAACCCGGCCAACTCACCCAAAGTCTTAAGTCTGTAGTTAGTAGTCAGGGTCATGTGTTGATGTGGTGGGGTTTGTTAGTTAAATGGATACTTTGTTTAGGTTAGTTTCGTATGATCCTGATCAACAACAGAACCCACAACAACAACAACACCAATACACTACCACCACGACCACGACCAGCACCACCCGCACCTCGAGTGGTTCCTCTTACTCCAAACACCCCAAACACGTTAATCTCCAAACCTACACCTCGTTGGAGGAAGGGGAAGTGGAAGTGGAAGAATGCTGCAACAACAACAACAACAACAACTTCAACTACTACAACAACAACAACTCCACTATATACATGGATGAAGACGACTTCTCCTCCTCTTCCTCCAAACACTTCTTCTCCTCCTACCACCACCCTCAGACCACCACCAGCAGCGCCACTCCGACGCCGTCCCCCACCCCGACCAATTTCTCTTACCCGACCACGTCCACCACCCCACCCACCTTCGAACATTCTGACTACGGCAATTTCAACGTTTCCGATCAGAATCTCAACGTTAACAACCTCGTCGACGGTGGAGGCAAGTGGGCGTCGGAGATTCTTCTGGAGTGCGCCAGAGCGCTGTCGAATCGCGACACGACACGTGTCCAGCAGTTGATGTGGATGATCAACGAGCTATCTTCGCCCTATGGCGACGTCGAACAGAAGGTCGCCGCCTACTTCATGCAGGCTTTGTTCTCCCGCATGACGTCGTCCGGCGACCGATGCCTCCGGACTCTCGCGTCCGCCTCCGATCGTGCCACGTCCTTCGACTCCACTCGCCGGACTGCTCTTCGATTCCAGGAGGCAAGCCCGTGGTCTACGTTCGGACACGTGGCGTCCAACTGCGCCATACTTGACGCCTTAGACGGGGAGAGTAACCTCCACATCGTCGACTTCAGCAACACCTTCTGCACACAGTGGCCGACGCTTCTTGAAGCTCTCGCCACCCGTTCCTCCGACGAGACTCCTCACCTTCGTCTCACCTCGGTCGTCGTCTCGTCCTCCTCCGGCGGCCACGCCGTCCAGAAGGTGATGAGGGAGATCGGGGGAAGGATGGAGAAGTTCGCCAGACTCATGGGCGTCCCATTCAAGTACAATTTCGTCCACCACGCCGGCAACCTCTCTGGACTCGATCTCGACTTGCTCGGGATCAGCTCGAGCGAGGCGTTGGCGATCAACTGCGTCAACACCTTGCACGCGATCCCGACATCCAACGGTCGGGATTCCGTGGCGGCTTCCTTCAGAAGGCTTCGGCCGAGAGTGGTGACGGTTGTCGAGGAAGAAACCAATATCGGGACAAACGAAGGCGGCATCGGGGATGAGTTCTTCAAAGGGTTTAAGGAGAGTTTGAGGTTTTTCTTCGCCTACTTCGATTCGTTGGACGAGAGCTTCTCGAAGACAAGCAACGAGAGGTTGGCGTTGGAACGGGCGGCCGGGAGGGCGATAGTCGACTTAATCGCATGCGAACCGGGTGAGTCGGGGGAGCGAAGGGAGACCGGTTCGAGGTGGTCGAGTAGAATGAGAGAAGCCGGGTTCGAACCGGCCGTCCTAAGCGAGGACGGGGCGGACGACGTCCGGGCTTTGCTGAGGAGGTACAAGGAAGGGTGGTCGTTAGTTCCCGCTGCTGACGTGGACCAATCAGCGTCAGGAATCTTTCTCGCGTGGAAGGAACAGCCCGTCGTGTGGGCGTGTGCATGGAAGCCATGAAGAAGAATTAACAACAACAACAACAACAACAACCGATCCGAATCAAACATATTTGTTTTGTCTTTATTATTTTTACTACTATTATTCGCCCCAAAAAAAATTAGAAATTCCGTGTTTTTTCCCCCCGCATTTGTTGGAGATTTATAATTTTGCATGCTGAGTGGTGTGTGAGGGTGGGAAGGGTGTAACTTTTTTCTTTCTTTCATGCATGCGATTCTTTTCTTTCTCCTTCTAACTCACATTGCCACACAAAGCAAAGAGATCTGACAATGGAGAGAGAGGGATATGATGTCGTGGGCAGGTTAGGATTCTTCTCATTTTTCCTTTCCTGGATCTCCCACTGGAACCTCAGAAAGCATGAAATCTTACCATATGAAACACGATCTCACACAATCTTGCATGTCTTTTAGCTCCAACAATTTAATATAGAATAAGACCAATAACTATCATCCATATCACATCCCACTAAGGAGTAATAATTAAGATGAAGATCATGGGATGGATGTTGATAGTGATCCAGCCTATGAAGGGTCACTGTCCTTGACCTTGAAAGGTGCATGAAAATATAGAAATGGAATCTAGTGGAAGAGGTTGGATGGATTGGAGAGAGTGTGTTAGTGGCCAGCATGATGTCTACTTCTGATGGGAGCTGCTTGCTGCATGACTCTAGGTTTTCTTTCTTTCTTTTGCATCTCTTCTTGGCATCTACTTTTTGAGGGGGGAAGAGAAGGGTCACTTTTGTTGGGATCCAGACGCAGTGCAGGGTCCAGTGCTGGCGTACGTGATGGTGGTGCACCATCCATCCCCACGGCCAAACACTAGTGGGATCTGCTTTTTATGTCCATCATCATGCTCCTTTGATGACATGCATGCATGTGCTTCTTTCTTTCTCTATGTCTCGCTTAATTTTAAAGCCAAGCTACATATACATGTGACTATGACTATGAGAGGGAGGGCGTGATTAGTTGAGAAATTGATTAAGATTTAATATTTCAAGCTACTTCTGTGTATTTATGTTGTATGGATGTATTAATTAATTTGTTTTAGGTTTCATTTGGAATGTGTATAATGTGGAGAGAATTGAATGGGAAAACCTTTTTTTTCATCACAAAGTTTTTTATCCTTTTAATAATTTTCCTCTCGGTCAATACAATATAATGAAAGGATAAGTTTTTATCTGAATTCTGAAATTCTAATTTCGGCATTTTGATAGGTTTATTTTGAACTGATTTTAGAAGTCTGATTCTATAATAAAAAAGGTAGTTTTCTACAGAAATCATACTTTAAGCCACATTGTTAGTTACATGAGCTGCAGCTTATTTTTATCTGCGAATAGAAGAAACGTAATATTTTTGTTCTCGCACACTAAATTCCATCGTGTTTCGCAAAAACACTCATCAAGAATGCAATACACTTATCAGAAGAAAAAAAGTGTTCATATAATATGAAAAATAAAAAGAAGTTGTTCATAGTCTTTTTATCTTCTAAAACCCTAACTAAAATATTGGATAGGAAATTGTTGCATGGATAATGGATTGGGTCTTGGGAGAAGATGGTTATATATTTAGTTATTTGGTGTTAGCTATGTTAGGGTTCTCAGTTATTAACTATGGATGTCATCATCTAGATTATAGCTAGTATGAAGGTATATGCATGTGTTGTGGTTGTTCATTGTGGATTAGGTTAAAGAAGTGGACCTGACATGCTATTAATTAGGTTAGGATTTTTCTCATTTGCATGCAGTATATATTCCCCAGTGACCTCAACATGCTTAAAAAATGGTTTTCACCTGCAAACTCAATTGAGGAAAGATTCATGTCGGTGATTCAATTTGAAGGATACTTTGGATTTTGGTTGGTGTAGAATTTCGTGAAGTCGATTATTCTCAAGTTTAGTACTCGGGACCAATTGAGCTAGCTACACGTCTGGCATTTGGTATAGGTAAAGATTAAAAAAAAAACATTCCATCAAAGCAGGTCATATGATATAACTTAGTATCTTGATGTACAATTAGTTACACAATATAAAATATATTATATATAAGGGTTAAAGATCTAACGAGTCAATAGTTTATCTTATTTGTTTAAGTCTCTTATAATCTCACTATTAGACTTAATTACGGTTAATCCACAATTAATATTCATCGTTAGAACATTTTATTAACATAACCGTTATAGTCTTAATTAACCTTATAATTTGAGATGAGTGTTGGGTACAGTAGGAATCTAAAATATGTAGATTAAGTCCTGAGGTCACTGATATACATAAAACAATGTATTATACTTAGGAGTGGGGGTGGGACTTCTGGTTTTTCCTCCTTTTTGCTTGAGGTTTTCGTTGGAGAAATACCAAATGTTCATGTTGATGTTCTAGTGAACATATCGATGTATGACATTATATTCCTCGATTGATGAACTTGAAGCCAAGGCGATGTGCCAAATTTCTCACTAACTTACAACCAAGTCACAACAAAGGTTGTTGGTCGATTAAGACATTAATTGGCGATGATCGTGGATGAAATCTACAAGTGTGTAACAACTCATATATGTTGAATCAGCTATCCCTGAAACTAATGCAGCAAAGCACAACAACAATGGGTACCAGTGGACATAGACTTTCCATTTGTTTGAATCTTTAAGTCGATATTTGTAAGGATACGGATTAACTTCAAAAAAAAATCTGAATACAAGGATGCGAATATTAACGTTATTTTTCTAATATATAGATCGTGCAAATGTAAACAAATACTTAAATGTTTTGGATTTTATTCTTATCGATTGATACACCACCAATGGTGTTTGAAGTATGAACCAGCTCTTTGCTTAAGATGTTATACAACGCACACATAAAATCCAATCCAACCTACGTACCTAAAATTAATATACGAAACTATAATGTATATCATACCTCGAGCATAGTGTAAAATCAACATCGAAGATCCAACCAACCTGTACGTATGTTAAATTTATTTATTTTTTTGATAATTAAATTTGATTTTACAATGATGTTTGACATTACATTAGATAAAACTGACCCCTTCATGTGGTTCATGTCTACTCGTGTGCCATAAATTCGTGAGTCGATTGGTTATGCACATTATTACTTATCCTCAAATTAACTTCTACAGTTCCATTCTCATTCACGATGGGGAATTTGTGAGGCATGTGAGACACATGTATCAGATCCGTGATAGGTTTTTGTAGCCTTGATTAGTAACTAGAAGAATAAAACGCAACCCATGAGTTCTTCTCTAAAAGTCAAGCGACTTTAGACTATTTAAGCATGACCCCTTCATGTTTCATGTCTTAAGTCGTGGACTCGCTTTATCTTTTAAGCGTTGACTCATGATTAAAAAGAACATGATTCAACCAAAAGGTTTACAAAAAACTAGATACAGTGGAACAGCCAAAACGCCAACGACTAATCAGGAATTCTTTCAATTGGGACATACCATACGTCCATACCAAACAAACATGTTGCTGTGAAAATTTGTTGACATTTGGCTTGTTGCTTCCTTTGGGTCTTCATAGGCTCTCTTCCTATTGTCAGAATTCTCAATTTCCATGACATTATCTGCACATGAGTGACATCCTGCTAGGCTTTCCAATTCGTATAATTCTCATAACTGCTCTTACCTGAGCTAGTTGTGGCTATAGTTTATTAAGGCATTAGCTTAAATGTCAACGTGAACATGTGAGTTTTATGATTATTTTTTGCTGTGGCAGATGGTTTTGGGTAACATTTCAGGGAAGTTCTCTGCTGTTTTGTTCCATCCTTTTAACTTTGAAAAAGTGGTCTCCATATCTAAGGATTTAATAAAGAACTCCCTGAAGCCAATTCCTTGCTAAAGGAGACATAAAAACAGAAGAGGTCACATAAAGACATACTGATGCAGAAGGTGAGTTGATCTAGGGAGTCGTCATTAAGTACCCTCTTAAGTAACACAGAAATTTCAAAAGTGTCATTCGATGACATTACACATCTAAAATGATTCTGCAATTTTCGATATGTTGAAAATTCTGGTATAGAACGAGTTTGTTGGGATGGCTTACTGTGCATTCATTTAAAAATTGTTGATTGGTGGAACGTCGCTCAAATAGCCGGCGGGACCTAAAAACTCATTTGGACATCAATTTACAAATTTATCAAATGTTTCTTTCTTATGAATTTGCACGATTATAGTTTTATCTCAATCCTCTTAATAAATAACATTTATCTATATATTGGATTGTCAGATATGTTGGGAGGGGATCTGACAATGCACTAACTTGACACGGATTAAACGCACCACGTAATATCAAATATTGAATGCGGAATTAACTTCGGACCCTCTCCCAAACTCAATTGCAACAAGAACACAAACAAGATGAAAATAAACAAGCAAAACACAAATGCATACCTGAAACAACCACAACACACGCGATTTACAAGGTTCGGCAACGTGCCTACGTCTTTGGGAGTCTCCTGCGGGTTTCCTTTCCTTCTTCCGTTTCTCCAACAAGAGAAGCAACCGAGATTACAAGTATATAGAGTCAATAGGTCATCCAAATCACTTTAATCTATCTCTAGCCTTAATCTCTCGACTCACAATGAAGGAAATATATGTTGTATGCAATGTGATATAAAACTAAGAACAAACAAGTCTTTTTATAAACTCAAAAACCGAACTACAATTAAGCAAAATCAAACAGAACTATTCGTGGGGAACAGTCGACCTGTTCTCATTCGGTCGCCCGTTCGTGCTTCAACATGAGTGATTCATGTTCCGATTTCGTTTAACCGAATCCTTCCCAGTTGACCGAGGGAACGCTTCTCACGCGGCTCGGTAGACCGCGAGAACGATTCTTCCACGAATTAACAAATTCTCCAACAACCCCTCGGTCGACCGACTCATCTGGATTTGATTCCTTAATAAATATAAGTCAATATTCAACAAGATATTGGGTTTTAATTAAATTTGAAATTTGAAGGGCCAGGAACTGTTTATGTAGAAGGGAAATGAACTTCTTTATCGGATGCCAAGCCCATACTTCCAGATACATGGAACGTCCACAATCATTCTTCAACACTTGCTATGAATACCAACCAGTTAAGTACGGTTGGGTAGAAACAAGACACCGGTCGCACCCCACCCTTTACTTGGTTCTCACCTTAGTTAATCAGTACCACTTATTAAAGTACACGCGTGGTTCCTGCCTTCGGGCTTTCGGGCTTAAGTTAGGTAAAGATCAGCAGACTGCAAAACCATAACACCTAGCAGCAGAGAACAGTTTATCACAATGCAAACAAAACGACTTCAGAAACTGTACATGCACGTAGATGAACATATTCACAAGATAATACAAAGAAATAATGAATACAAATATCATTACTGTAGAGGATTTCACAGACAATCTTATGCAATTTTAATCTCCCTTTCTATTGGAAGCCTCCATCTTCTATGCCAATAAATAGACACTCTAGACCACAATGGGAACCCAAAGTTATACTCTAAAGGTTCATCTGCTGCTCCACCTACAGTTAAGGGCAACCAGACATACCTTGAGTCCCTTAGATCTGCTGGATTCCACCTATCTGCCATTAAGATGAAACACCCAGGTAGACCTAGTAGTGGGACAACAAAGGTGCTCTGGGAGAAGAAGGTTGTCATCCTAAAGACCTTGTTTCCTCCGACACAAGGATTTCCCATGGTCTCCCATGGACCCATAATTGATTCGGCTGCATGTGACGCTGCTCTGTTGGGAGCCCAGCCTGAGCAACCCGAAGTGATCATGTAATAGGTCCCTTCGTGTTTAAAAAGGGCAGGAGCTTCACGGTGTCGCCCCACAAGAATCCTTCTCATTACATTTGTAACGTCAAGGTAGTCATCTGACAGTGGCCCGATGTGGAGTTCACTGTTGTCTTCCGACGAATAAATAAGATATGCTTTTCCATCATCATCTTTGAAGATGGTCATGTCCCTACTATCGAAACCATGAGGCCTTTTGCTGTAGAGGTATTTGAATGGCCCGGTTGGGAGGTCGCTAACTGCAACTCCTACAGAAGCTTTAGTGTAGTTGGCATCATCAATATGCATCCACATCACATACTGCCCAGTCCTATCATTATAAATCACTTTGGGTCTTTCAAGCACGTTCAATATGTAGAGGTCATGGGTTACATTTGTTTCCTCTCCTGGAAGAACAATGCCCTCGTTCTTCCATGTCCACAAATCCTTGGAGGAATAGCAGCTCACGCCAACTATGTCAACCTGGTGATAGCAGTGCAAGAGATTAAATAAAATATTAGGGCAAACAATGCTAACAAAAAACTTCAGTCCGATGATACAGAAGAAAAGATCATTTCAATTACTAATTATTTCCCAGAAAAGGACACATAAGCTGCATATACAAGGTAAAAACAAGAATATGTTCAAACAACAATAACAGCAGAACGAATGACCTCGACCTGGGTAAAAGCATGAAATTGGACAATAATGTTTGACATAATTACTTCATTTCATCCCCAGAACTAGAATTTAAATGCACATCGATATCTGGATTTAGAATATATAAGACAGTGGCAACATCAGTGGAACTCCGAACTGTACACAAGTAAACAAATCAGATACACCTCAGAATAATCTTTTATTATCATACTGTCCAACACACTGGCCTTGGTGACTTGGTCATTAGGACACAAAATACAATATTCAGTGTTACTTTTTGGGGGTTATGGTGTTCAAACTTCAAAGTACCAAATTAAAAGTGAGGCACACGGGGATATATTGCCATAATTCTATTTTTCATATTAATTTCTGGACGAAATACCTAATCTAGCAAAATGAAAGTCTTGGATCTGTTGAATTCCTGGTGCAACTTTTTGAACTTTAATAAGGCTACTCATCGGAAATCCCCACCAATCCACATGTGATGTGTGAATGAATGAAACCGTATAAAATTAAGAACTTTAAGAGATTCTAACTGCTTCAAATACATAAAAATGTTAGTGTTGACAACCATTTCACACCTTTCGTGCAGCTACATTCCGTTCTGATAAACATAATTTATCCAGATATCATGTATCTGTATTCCGTTGGATCCTTAGTTTTTCCAATCATTTCTTGCTGGACCAACTAGTTGGTGGCAATCAACACTTTTTGGAAGAGAAAAAAAACTAGTTGGTGGTAACCCAGGGACACTAAAAAAAATCACTAGACTAAAAGCCTCGTTAGAAATCAATGAAACCTGAATTCCATAATCAGACACTCAGGTTAGGACAACAAATATTTATGTTTCAAGGTGCAGGAGTATGTCATGTCTGTCTGTGCATACTAAAAAACCAGGAGAATGAATTTCCTGACATGAAAAAAGACAGAATCAGAGTAGTCCATCTTTATATTCTTTTTCCAGAAAACAACGTCGGCCCTTTTACGTTATTGCTGACTTGATATCTGCAATCGAAAAATGAAGCCACAAGCAGAATTCAACCGTTCAGAATTCATATGCTTGTCGTCACCAAGCAACGTTGAGTTGCAGCACAGCAAAACGATGACGGGAGACCACAGATGTGCATTATCTAAACTGATGGTTTTTCAGATCTTTCAAAACTGATGTAATTGACAGCAACATATTGTGATTGGCGAATGTGGAGCAATAGTTACATAGAATGTGCTAGTGTGTTATATGGCACATGCTGAGTCGACAATTAGATGGTTTCCTACTAGGTGTAGACCAGGTTGACAATTCATTTGGTGATCGAGTTGGACAAAGTCAATATCAGTTCATTATGCTCGGTTGGATTTCCACAAATGTGTATCGTAGTTGATTAGGGTTTATGCAGTGCTCCCTAAAAATATTTATTTTACACTCCCACAGGGAGTTGGAATACACACAGGGCACGGAGCTAACATGGAGAATAGGGTTTGATGGAGGTTAGAGGTTTACCGTACTAAAAGGAACACACACAAAAGTAGCACCACGCCATACAAATGTAGATGAAGTCATGAAGAGTACAAAACTTAATGATGAGAAATCATAGTAGAGGGTTAAAAAATATTTGTGCAAATGATGAATCACTAGTTCAATTTCGAATACTGACCCGTGCAGCCCCTTTTCTGTGAGCATGGTATGTCTCTCCGTCTTTATTTTCACCATACCAATAGTATGTCTCTAAACTTTCAACATGTAAAAGACCCCCTCCATGAGCTTGAATGGGGTTTCCATCTGTATCCATCCAGAGCCTCCCTGGATAGAAATACATGCTATCATTCCCTGCTTTTGCTGGATCAATTGCAGTTCTCCGATCCGGGAAGAAAAAAGACCGAAGTTGAGAAGAATCATCTAAAAACTCATCAATTGCTGTATGTGACTTTCTTGGTCCCCTTCGTTTTATGGCATGTGGTGAATGTTTTCTCCTGGCAGGGGGAAGCTGAAAGTTTTCCTCTTCAACCTCTTCTAGCTCTCTGGTCAGAGAACGATGCTTTAGATAAAGATGAGCTTCTCCCATCTCTTTTCGATGCATGACTGAGTATAAATGAACCAATAGAATGAATCCAACTATGCTCCAAACAATAATCGACCAGGAGCATCCGCTTCCTACATTTAAGCAGAAAGCAGATGTTTTCCTGGTTTTGTTTCTCATCCTCATTCCCAGACTCTTTTATCTTCAACACATTCTTGCAGAAAAGACAACACAACCTATACATTCAATATTGTAAAATTAACATCAAAGTTGCCCAGATAATTTCAATTTCATCATAACGATATACAAAAAGCAAAAAATTATACAAACACACGATAACTCTCAAGAAGAAAAACCAAAGACAAGTCGAGAAATAGACATCTCGTGGTGACGACTGACGGCAATAAAAAAAACTCTTTTCAACTGAACAAAAAAGTAACTTCCCATTTACCAAAATTAATACCTACTGATCACCCCTAACAAGAATCGCTACTGACAACATCACAGAATAAAATCCTACCGATATGAAGACTACAGATACGAGGACTAACGACAGTAACAAAATTACAGATACGAAGATTCGTAATTTTGACAATTATTCCTAAATTCGGGTCGTACCGCAAAAACGACAATAAACCCTAATTCATGTCAGACTACCTCCAACACAGACTTCAGTGATAATGGAATCATAAAAGAAGGGGAAAAGGTTTCCAAAAAAGTTCGATTTCTCCAAAAATAAAGGATGATAATCTCCAAAAGAAGAAATCACTTCACGCCGACAAAACCTAACAATCGCCTCTCGACATTCCAGAACCCTTTCCGATCCAAACCAAAAGCAGCAAAACCCACACCTGACGAGATCTTAGCGACGGCGCGACGGATTCCTGCCATGAGAGGTGCGAAGACCTAGCAAGGAATCGGAGGATGCAATAATCGAGGTTGGTGATGGTCGTTGGAGGTGGGTTGTCAGCGGAAGGCGAGATCTGTAGGGTTTTGGGATTTATTTTTATTTTTATTGAAGATGAAGAAGAAAGAAAAGGGAATTAGCTTTTGAGACGAGTCCTTATACACGGACGCGGGCGTCACGGACGCGCCCTACGTGGCTTCAAAAAGTGGATGAGTCAGCGTCTACTCGGATTGCCATGTCACGCTTTCCTTCCGAACGCGCCTCAAATTGTTTTGAATTTTTTTTGACGGTTTTCGAAGAAGGACGGTTCGTTTCCAGATTAGACAGCGGCAGACACCCTACGAACGACGGTTCGGATACCGAGGAAGATAACATATCCAGAACAAAAGGGAGACTCTCGCTTTCTTTCTTTCTTACCTGTGAACGTAGGAAGCGCACCTGTGAAGCATTCCCGACTTTCTTTCCCTGTGAAGCGCACCTTGTAAACGATAATGGAATCTTCAACTCCGGCCGTCGATATCGAACACGTCCCAGAACCGGTGGGTCTCTAATTTTTTCTTTCCGTGGGTCGTTATTTTTTTTGATGAACTTCCGTTTATTAAATTATTGGTTTTAGGGAACCACGTACTACTTCCGGGAATCACGATGCTCCTGGAAGGCCATCCGAAAGCAGTTTGACCGGATGAATAAGGTGGAGAAGGAGGCTTTCCGTAGCACCCCATTCGGTCACTTCCTAAACCTTCCTAACATTACGACGGACAACGAAATAGTCGGTTGGTTCGTCGAGCACTACGATACGGAGGAGGTGGGGCTGAGAATAGGATCAGGGGTAGTTCCCCTTACACCGGAAGACATCGCCCTAATTTTGGGGTTACGTACGCATGGGAAGGCCGTGGTGATGGAACCATTGCGCGTCCAGAAGCGAGACGGGGTGAACCTTGACAACACCCAACTTTTAGTTCATCTCATGGCAAACAGTACCATGGGCGAGACGGAGGAGTACGTTCGTCTCCTGATTTCTTTCATCTTCAACAATTTTTTGTTCTATGATGGAACGCTGCGACCGAAGGAATGGTTCATGCACCCTCTGAGGAACATCAAACGCCTAAGCAGCTACGCATGGGCAAGTGCAGTTCACAAAACCCTGGTTGGAGGCCTCGAGAAAGCAAGTTTAGAACTGCAGGAGAGGAAAAAGGCAGGGAATTTCATAATGCGGCAGGGGAACGTCGAAGGTTGTGTTGCCATACTACACGTAAGTTTTTGTTCCTGCTTCACACTTCCTCTCTTCCTCTTTTTTTGTTTTTGTTCTTTTCGGAAGACGATGTGTGTCTGTTCGGAATACGTTGTGAGTCTGTTCGGATTAAGTGGTGGGTCTGTTCGGATTAAGTGGTGGGTCCGTTCGGATTAAATGGTGGGTCTGTTCGGGTTAAGTGGTGGGTCTGTCGGGGTTAAGTGGTGGGTCTGTTCGGATTAAGTGGTGAGTCTGTTCGGAATAATTGGTGCGTCTGTTCGGATTAAGTTGGGTGTCTGTTCGGATTAAGTGGTGCGTTTGTTCGGATTAAGTGGTGAGTCTGTTCGGATTAAGTTGGGTGTCTGTTCGGATTAAGTGGTGCGTCTGTTCGGATTAAGTGATGCGTCTGTTCGGATTAAGTGGTGCGTCTGTTCGGATTAAGTGGTGCGTCTGTTCGGGTGAGGTGGTGCGTCTGTTCGGATTAAGTGGTGGGTCTGTTCGGAATACGTTGTGAGTCTGTTCGGAATATGTTGTGAGTCTGTTCGGATTAAGTGGTGGGGCTGTTCGGAATATGTGGTGGGGTTGTTCGGATTAAGTGTTGGGTCTGTTCGGAATACATTGTGAGTCAGTTCGGAATACATTGTGAGTCTGTTCGAAATACATGGTGAGTCTGTTCGCATTAAGGGGTGGGTCTGTTCGGATTAAGTGGTGGGTCTGTTCGGAATAAGACGTGTGTCTGTTCGGAATAAGAAGTCCGTCTGTTCGGATTAAGTTGGGTGTCTGTTCGGTTTACGTTTAATGTATGTTCGGATTCAGTTGTCTTTCGAATATGAAGGTACGTTGGTATAGTAGTTCTCATTTTTTTCCTTTCCATTTGAAGGTGTGGCTTTGTGAGAAATTTAAATTGGGGGAGCCCAGAACTGGAGTTTTCCCACGGATGAAAAGATGGACGGAGATGTTTGGGAAACGATTAACCCTGAGGAAATGGGAGGAACGTGGAATTACCTTACATCGAATTTACGACGGCACGTTCGACCTGATGGGGGCTCCATCAATGAGTGAAAGGGAGCTGCAACTTATTGGTCCTGTTCGAAAGAGCTCAACTTCAACCGTCAGTTTGCCAAGGCTCCAACTGGCAGACTGCAGCATTCCATGCGACCCGCTACTCCAAGAATTGGAGCTGAGTGAGGTGAAGACAAAATGGCTGAGGGCCGAAGCTGCCCTTAAGAAGGCCACAGAACAGGTACACGACCTCAGGGAAGAACTGAGGATTTCCCAGGAAGAGTGTGGGAGGCTCAGGAAAGATATTATATATCTTCGAGGGACAGGGACAACTGGAGTCCCTGGTGGGGAGAACGAGCTAGAGCAAGAGGAGGAGAATAGGAAGAAGAGGGAGGCGGAGGAAGAAGAGAATAGGAAGATGAATGAGGATGAAGAAGAAGAAAAGAGGAGGGAGGAGGAGGAAGAAGAAAAGAGGAGGGAGGAGGAAGAAGAGGAGAAGAGGAGGGAGGAGGAGGAAGAAGAAAAGAGGAGGGAGGAGGAAGAAGAAGAGAAGAAGAGGAAGGAGGAGGAGGAACGAGAAAAGAAGAAGAGGAAGGAGGAGGAATGTGAGAGAAAAAGGGAGGAGGAAAGGAAGAAGGAAGAAGAGGAGAAGAGGGAGGAGGAGAGGAAGATGGGAGAAAAGAGGAAAATGCTGGAGAAGGAGGAAGAGAAGAAGAAGAAGGAGAAGGAAGAAGAAAGAAAGGCCCAGATAGCAAACTGGGTCGCGAAAAGAAAACGCTCGACGGCCACCGTTGAGCAGCAGCTGAAGGAAGGCGAACATCTGGCCAAGAAGAATAAGCAGGAAGAAGAGCAAAAAAGAAAAGATAGAGCGGCTCAAAGGAGCCTGAAGAAAAAAAGGCCGGATGTTGACATGCCTGCATTGGGCACGTTGTCATTTGATGAGGTCAAAATGCTACTGAACCTGACCGAACCCAACAAGGACAATAGGGAGGTCATCTGGAGAGGCGATATGTGCAGTTTAAAACGCTCCGACCTGAAGGAGCTTATAACGCCTAGGATGGATATTAGCGATGAAACTATCGACGCTATGCTATCGGTGCTCGAAGAAAGACGCCACCCAGAAAAAGTTATATGCATATCCACATTCGAGTCGGGGCGAATTCTTGCAGGGCAAGGCAGAGAAGTTGATGATTTTATCCTCCCTAAAATCGTAAGTGCGTCTCCAACACAGACCGTGATCGCACAACCATGCTGGTCTTCAGGTCATTGGACACTGGTGGTTGTCTATGGCCCGTCCAAAGAGATTTTGGCATTCAACAGTCTCTCTAGGGAGCTAGGCGAAGGTGATGATCCGGAGCAGACTGTAGGCCAGCATGAATGTGCAGCAGCGGATGCGGCTGTATACTGGAGGGATCTACTCAAGGTCGACTGGCCCCTGAGAATCCTGAGGAAAGAGAGCCAACAACAACCACCGGGGAGCAACGATTGCGGCGCCTTCGTTTTATACTGGATAAGGTGCCTAATGTTGAATGTTGACCCTACGAAGGAGAAGGACCCCAATACCATCCACTCTATCAGGGGTGAATTGGCGGTCATGTTACTTAGGGATCGTCGGTCGTGTGTGCAGGTCTAAACAGACAAAGATATTTTTAGTTTTGTTTATTTTTTGGTTTACATGTACAAAATGTTTACATATTCAGTTCACAAACTATTTACATGTAAAAATACAAACATTACCAATGTCATTCTTAAGCTAACTTTATTCCGAACAGACAGTCTTCTTATTCCGAACAGACCCAACACTTAATCCGAACAGACGCAACACTTAATCCGAACAGACGCAACACTTAATCCGAATAGACTCACAACTTATTCCGAACACAGTCTTCTTATTCCGAACAGACCCAACACTTAATCCGAACAAACGCAACACTTAATCCGAACAGACGCAACACTTAATCCGAACAGACTAACTACTTATTCCGAACAAACGCAACATTTAATCCGAACAGGCTCACTACTTATTCCGAACACAGTCTTCTTATTCCGAACAGACCCAACACTTAATCCGAACAAACGCAACACTTAATCCGAACAGACGCAACACTTAATCCGAACAACCGCAACATTTAATCCGAACAGGCTCACAACTTATTCCGAACACAGTCTTCTTATTCCGAACAGACCCACCACTTATTCCGAACAGACCCAACACTTAATCCGAACAGACGCAACACTTAACCCGAACAGACTCACAACTTATTCCGAACAAACGCAACATTTAATCCGAACAGGCTCACTACTTATTCCGAACACGGTCTTCTTATTCCGAACAGACCCAACACTTAATCCGAACAAACGCAACACTTAATCCGAACAGACGCAACACTTAATCCGAACAACCGCAACATTTAATCCGAACAGGCTCACAACTTATTCCGAACACAGTCTTCTTATTCCGAACAGACCCACCACTTATTCCGAACAGACCCAACACTTAATCCGAACAGACGCAACACTTAACCCGAACAGACTCACAACTTATTCTGAACAAACGCAACATTTAATCCGAACAGGCTCACTACTTATTCCGAACACAGTCTTCTTATTCCGAACAGACCCAACACTTAATCCGAACAAACGCAACACTTAATCCGAACAGACGCAACACTTAATCCGAACAGACTAACTACTTATTCCGAACAAACGCAACATTTAATCCGAACAGACTCACAACTTATTCCGAACACAGTCTTCTTATTCCGAACAGACCCACCACTTAATCCGAACAAACGCAACACTTAATCCGAACAGACGCAACACTTAATCCGAACAACCGCAACATTTAATCCGAACAGGCTCACAACTTATTCCGAACACAGTCTTCTTATTCCGAACAGACCCACCACTTATTCCGAACAGACCCAACACTTAATCCGAACAGACGCAACACTTAACCCGAACAGACTCACAACTTAATCCGAACAAACGCAACATTTAATCCGAACAGGCTCACTACATATTCCGAACACAGTCTTCTTATTCCGAACAGACCCAACACTTAATCCGAACAAACGCAACACTTAATCCGAACAGACGCAACACTTAATCCGAACAACCGCAACATTTAATCCGAACAGGCTCACAACTTATTCCGAACACAGTCTTCTTATTCCGAACAGAACCACCACTTATTCCGAACAGACCCAACACTTAATCCGAACAGACGCAACACTTAACCCGAACAGACTCACAACTTATTCCGAACAAACGCAACATTTAATCCGAACAGGCTCACTACTTATTCCGAACACAGTCTTCTTATTCCGAACAGACCCAACACTTAATCCGAACAAACGCAACACTTAATCCGAACAGACGCAACACTTAATCCGAACAACCGCAACATTTAATCCGAACAGGCTCACAACTTATTCCGAACACAGTCTTCTTATTCCGAACAGACCCACCACTTATTCCGAACAGACCCAACACTTAATCCGAACAGACGCAACACTTAACCCGGACAGACTCACAACTTATTCCGAACAAACGCAACATTTAATCCGAACAGGCTCACTACTTATTCCGAACACAGTCTTCTTATTCCGAACAAACCCAACACTTAATCCGAACAAACGCAACACTTAATCCGAACAGACGCAACACTTAATCCGAACAACCGCAACATTTAATCCGAACAGGCTCACAACTTATTCCGAACACAGTCTTCTTATTCCGAACAGACCCACCACTTATTCCGAACAGACCCAACACTTAATCCGAACAGACGCAACACTTAACCCGAACAGACTCACAACTTATTCCGAACAAACGCAACATTTAATCCGAACAGGCTCACTACTTATTCCGAACACAGTCTTCTTATTCCGAACAGACCCAACACTTAATCCGAACAAACGCAACACTTAATCCGAACAGACGCAACACTTAATCCGAACAACCGCAACATTTAATCCGAACAGGCTCACAACTTATTCCGAACACAGTCTTCTTATTCCGAACAGACCCACCACTTATTCCGAACAGACCCAACACTTAATCCGAACAGACGCAACACTTAACCCGGACAGACTCACAACTTATTCCGAACAAACGCAACATTTAATCCGAACAGGCTCACTACTTATTCCGAACACAGTCTTCTTATTCCGAACAGACCCAACACTTAATCCGAACAAACGCAACACTTAATCCGAACAGACGCAACACTTAATCCGAACAACCGCAACATTTAATCCGAACAGGCTCACAACTTATTCCGAACACAGTCTTCTTATTCCGAACAGACCCACCACTTATTCCGAACAGACCCAACACTTAATCCGAACAGACGCAACACTTAACCCGAACAGACTCACAACTTATTCCGAACAAACGCAACATTTAATCCGAACAGGCTCAATACTTATTCCGAACACAGTCTTCTTATTCCGAACAGACCCAACACTTAATCCGAACAAACGCAACACTTAATCCGAACAAACGCAACACTTAATCCGAACAACCGCAACATTTAATCCGAACAGGCTCACAACTTATTCCGAACACAGTCTTCTTATTCCGAACAGACCCACCACTTATTCCGAACAGACCCAACACTTAATCCGAACAGACGCAACACTTAACCCGAACAGACTCACAACTTATTCCGAACAAACGCAACATTTAATCCGAACAGGCTCACTACTTATTCCGAACACAGTCTTCTTATTCCGAACAGACCCAACACTTAATCCGAACAAACGCAACACTTAATCCGAACAGACGCAACACTTAATCCGAACAGACTAACTACTTATTCCGAACAAACGCAACATTTAATCCGAACAGGCTCACTACCTATTCCGAACACAGTCTTCTTATTCCGAACAGACCCAACACTTAATCCGAACAAACGCAACACTTAATCCGAACAGACGCAACACTTAATCCGAACAACCGCAACATTTAATCCGAACAGGCTCACAACTTATTCCGAACACAGTCTTCTTATTCCGAACAGACCCACCACTTATTCCGAACAGACCCAACACTTAATCCGAACAGACGCAACACTTAACCCGAACAGACTCACAACTTATTCCGAACAAACGCAACATTTAATCCGAACAGGCTCACTACTTATTCCGAACACAGTCTTCTTATTCCGAACAGACCCAACACTTAATCCGAACAAACGCAACACTTAATCCGAACAGACGCAACACTTAATCCGAACAACCGCAACATTTAATCCGAACAGGCTCACAACTTATTCCGAACACAGTCTTCTTATTCCGAACAGACCCACCACTTATTCCGAACAGACCCAACACTTAATCCGAACAGACGCAACACTTAACCCGAACAGACTCACAACTTATTCCGAACAAACGCAACATTTAATCCGAACAGGCTCACTACTTATTCCGAACACAGTCTTCTTATTCCGAACAGACCCAACACTTAATCCGAACAAACGCAACACTTAATCCGAACAGACGCAACACTTAATCCGAACAACCGCAACATTTAATCCGAACAGGCTCACAACTTATTCCGAACACAGTCTTCTTATTCCGAACAGACCCACCACTTATTCCGAACAGACCCAACACTTAATCCGAACAGACGCAACACTTAACCCGAACAGACTCACAACTTATTCCGAACAAACGCAACATTTAATCCGAACAGGCTCACTACTTATTCCGAACACAGTCTTCTTATTCCGAACAGACCCAACACTTAATCCGAACAAACGCAACACTTAATCCGAACAGACGCAACACTTAATCCGAACAGACTAACTACTTATTCCGAACAAACACAACATTTAATCCGAATAGACTCACAACTTATTCCGAACACAGTCTTCTTATTCCGAACAGACCCACCACTTAATCCGAACAAACGCAACACTTAATCCGAACAGACGCAACACTTAATCCGAACAACCGCAACATTTAATCCGAACAGGCTCACAACTTATTCCGAACACAGACTTCTTATTCCGAACAGACCCACCACTTATTCCGAACAGACCCAACACTTAATCCGAACAGACGCAACACTTAACCCGAACAGACTCACAACTTAATCCGAACAAACGCAACATTTAATCCGAACAGGCTCACTACTTATTCCGAACACAGTCTTCTTATTCCGAACAGACCCAACACTTAATCCGAACAAACGCAACACTTAATCCGAACAGACGCAACACTTAATCCGAACAACCGCAACATTTAATCCGAACAGGCTCACAACTTATTCCGAACACAGTCTTCTTATTCCGAACAGACCCACCACTTATTCCGAACAGACCCAACACTTAATCCGAACAGACGCAACACTTAACCCGAACAGACTCACAACTTATTCCGAACAAACGCAACATTTAATCCGAACAGGCTCACTACTTATTCCGAACACAGTCTTCTTATTCCGAACAGACCCAACACTTAATCCGAACAAACGCAACACTTAATCCGAACAGACGCAACACTTAATCCGAACAGACTAACTACTTATTCCGAACAAACGCAACATTTAATCCGAACAGACTCACAACTTATTCCGAACACAGTCTTCTTATTCCGAACAGACCCACCACTTAATCCGAACAAACGCAACACTTAATCCGAACAGACGCAACACTTAATCCGAACAACCGCAACATTTAATCCGAACAGGCTCACAACTTATTCCGAACACAGTCTTCTTATTCCGAACAGACCCACCACTTATTCCGAACAGACCCAACACTTAATCCGAACAGACGCAACACTTAACCCGAACAGACTCACAACTTAATCCGAACAAACGCAACATTTAATCCGAACAGGCTCACTACATATTCCGAACACAGTCTTCTTATTCCGAACAGACCCAACACTTAATCCGAACAAACGCAACACTTAATCCGAACAGACGCAACACTTAATCCGAACAACCGCAACATTTAATCCGAACAGGCTCACAACTTATTCCGAACACAGTCTTCTTATTCCGAACAGACCCACCACTTATTCCGAACAGACCCAACACTTAATCCAAACAGACGCAACACTTAACCCGAACAGACTCACAACTTAATCCGAACAAACGCAACATTTAATCCGAACAGGCTCACTACTTATTCCGAACACAGTCTTCTTATTCCGAACAGACCCAACACTTAATCCGAACAGACTCACAACTTAATCCGAACAACATCAACATTTAATCCGAACAGGCTCACAACTTATTCCGAACACAGTCTTCTATTTCCGAACAGACACAAGTAAATCTGAACTGAACTTGTATAACAACCATTTACAGATCACAACGTATCAACAATTACAAGTTTCTTGGTTTTACAAGAACGGGAAAAAACAAAAAAATGTAAATTAAGGAGGAAATTCCTCGTAATACAAACTCATGTCCCAATCTGAGAAATCAGGATCCGCGGGTTTTGGTGCTACTTCGTGAAGCGGCGAAGTAACCTTCATCTTCCACTTTCCCTTCTCTTGTTGGGCGTGTTTTTTATGGCTCTTTTTAATTATCTTCTCAGCTAAAGACACTCGACGTCTAGTCGGCGGTCTTCCTATACGTCTGACCTTTTCCGGATTAAGGACCGATGTACCCGAAGACTCAGGTTCATCAGGTCGAACCAAGTTTTGTGTAGTGTGCATACGTGCCTTAAGCATTTCAATACACTGCACGGCCTCAATATACCTTTTGTGGGAGATGAAGGCTTCCTGTGCGATCCAAACGGCACGACCCATGATGTCGTCGTGACGACGTAGCGCATCCTTCGCCATTACACCATCGTCTGGGTACGTCTTATCTCGATAGCTCCTTCGAATATCCTTCCGCCATCGATTAAGGATGTAAGAGTCTGGAAGCAATGCATTAGGATTCAAGCGTGCAAGTACAACAAAAACGTGGCAGCATAGAAGCCCAACGTGCTGAAACATTCTGCAATCACATGTAAAATTCATGGATGTGTTTTGTACTAGGAAACGTTTCGACAGTAGCTGCTCACCAGCCAAAACACGTTCAGATACCTTGTACTGGAATGTTTCATTCGTATTGAACTCCTCCGTTATATCGCAGTATATCATCTTCCCAATTTGTAACTGCACTTTTTTGAAGACCCCTACGGTATACAACTCGCTCAACTGACTCTCGAATGGATAAATTGAAACCAACTGGGGTTTTTTATGAAGACAATCAAATTCTGATTGAGCTTCCTTCTCGTACTTGTGGCGGAGCGCAAGTTCGTATTGTTGAACAAACTGCTTAAGGGTGGTCTTCGAAGTAAGATACTTGTCGAAGAAGGCGTTCATACTCTCGCTCCTCTGAGTAGATGCCATTCCCGCGAAAAAAAAATCACCAATAAATGCAGGGATCCACGACTCTCGGATTGCATAAATGGATTTGAGCCAGCTGTGGTTCTGCAGGTCAAAATCAAGAAGGAAACCCTGCCAATTACGATCAAATTCTGCTGGGGTTTTGGAATCATATACAATCAATTTCAGATCAAATAATATGTGATCCCGATACTGCGTCGGCAACTTCACGGGAGCTTTGTTCATTATGTGCCATATACAGAATCTGTGTCTTGAATCTGGGAAGACATTCCTTACAGCAGCAGTAATGGCACCACATTGATCTGTTATTATAGCTGGGGGGGGGGGGTATATCTGCATAAGGGACCCAATTAGAAAGGAGTGAGACATTATTCCGAACAGACAGACTTCTTAATCCAAAACAGACAGTCTTCTTATTCCGAACAGACACAACACTTAATCCGAACAGTCAGGCCACTTATTCCGAACAGACACAACACTTAATCCGAACAGTCAGACTTCTTATTCCGAACAGACAGACTACTTATTCCGAACAGTCAGACTTCTTATTCCGAACAGACACAACAAGTTAATCCGAACAGTCAGACCACTTATTCCGAACAGACACAACACTTAATCCGAACAGTCAGACTTCTTATTCCGAACAGACCCACCACTTATTCCGAGCAGACACAACACTTAATCCGAACAGACTCACAACTTATTCCGAACAGACACAACACTTAATCCGAACAGACACAACACTTAATCGGAACAGTCCGACCACTTATTCCGAACAGACACAACACTTAATCCGAACAGACTCACAACTTATTCCGAACAGACACAACACTTAATCCGAACAATCCGACTTCTTATTCCGAACAAACGCAACACTTAATCCGAACAGAGAGACTTCTTAATACGAACAGACAGACTTCTTATTCCGAACATACACTCTTCTTATTCCGAACAGACAGACTTTTTATTACGAATAGACAAACAAAAAAGAGGAAGATATGAAGAGGGAAGAAGGAAAAAAACTTACCGTTCATGCACGACAACCAGGTTTGGAACAACCATATGTAATTTTCAGTAGTCTCATAGGACAGCAAAGCGCAACCGAGCAAAACTGATTCGAAATAGTGATTGACTCCTACAAATGGGGCGAATGGCATGTCGTATTTGTTGGTAATGTAGGTTGTGTCGAAACATATTGCGTCTCCAAAGTATGAATATGCAGCTCTAGAACGACTGTCAGCCCAAAAAACGTTGCGTAGTCTTCCTTCGTCATCCATATCTATTACATAAAAAAACATGGAATCAATCTTCTGCATCCTAATGAAATAGTCCTGAAGAGCTTGTGCATCACCAGGTCCCATCTTCAAATTTCTGACTTGGTTTACAACATTCCTGCAAACAGGAACCAGTAAGACCAGGCGCAAAATGTTCAACTTCAATTATGTTAGACGGAAAGAACACAAACCTTAAATCCCTTTCGTTGAAAGTCAATTTGTCATAACCTCCAGCCTCGACCACAAGAGATTGCATGGTCTTAGCAGCCGATATCCCAGCTTCATCATTAACCGATATCCGTGCTACGACGGCCTCAGGGACGGTTCGTTTTTGCCTGAGAAATCGCATTTGCTCCGGGTCAAGCATGGGATGGTTATGGTTAAGATCCACAAAGTTAACGTTGTAACCCCTTGCTGTGTTTCCGGATACCCTTATCCGAGCAGTGCATTGTACTCTGCTGGATAACCTAGGCTTCAATTTTCCTTGCCCTTGGTCCGTTGGTGCGGTGCCCTCCTTGGAGCAAGTCAGCGTGGCCCGTATAACAACACCACGATCGTAATGAGATTGTCTTGTCTTAACGCCAAAACCACAATAATCGGCATAGGCCACGTAAAATGCTTTGGCTTCTTCGAAAGAGGGGAAAAACATCCCCTCATGGGGAACGTTTGATGGCTGTTCCACTAGGGAAGACACGAGAACGATTTCCATTTGGTACAGAGGAATGACCACAGAAGAGAAGGGAAGGAAAAGGAAGAGGCATCTTGAGATTGATAACAAGTCTTCTGTGCCGTGTAGGAGCGCCGAGCGCCAAAATGATGAAGGAAGAGAGTGATTTGAGTCGCATTAATGAGGGATGGAGGGAAGGATGGTGGAAATGATGAAGATACGAAAATAGAGGAATAAAAAACAAAAAACTTTTCATATCCCATCGCGCCAACTAAGCAGCGTCTGCTGAGTGGACTGGCCACATCAGCGCGCGTCCCGGACGCGCGCGTCCACTAAACATTTTCCTTTTGAGATTAATGAGGGTGTGCGTGGTTCGATCTGGAGCTTCCTCTGCTGTTGTTGGTCTGGTGGATTTCAGTGTTTTATTAGTGTCTGGTTTTGGCTGCAGTCATCGTGGTTGGCGTAATTAATTTGTCCCTAAACTATCTTTGTTCTGATGATTAAACCACCCAGATCTACCAACTGATTTGATTCTAATTTCTATTGTTACCGCTTACTACCCCTTTTAATCAACTTACCTTGTTTGTTTGGTCCCACCCTTCTACTTTCTATGTTTCACCCTATTATCAATTTTTAAATTACCTTGCATTTAGATGTTATGATTGCAAGGAGAATGAAATTAGGAGAATGAAGTTATGATTGCATTTAGAAGTTATGATTGCAAGGAGAACGAAGTTATGATCCCAAGTAGAATGAAATTATCTGGTACTATTCACATCTTAACCACAAACCAGAACATCTTATTTCTATCCTCCACGTTATTTTGAAGTCTATCTTGGTAAAAATTTAAAAAAAAATAAAATTTTTCTAAAAAATCAAAACAATTATAAAACGTATTTTCAAAAAAAAAAACTCAAATAAAAAAAATCAAAAAATCAAAACAAAGTGTTATCATATTGCTAAGTGGAGAGAGCGTGAGCAAAGTGTTATCATATTATATTTATTTTGAAAATTGAAAATTCGATTATTGCTCGTACGATCTTGTAATCGTAAAAAGACAACAAAAATACAAACTTCTAGGTGACCAAATAATCTCACAACAATGCTCCCTCAGTATCTAAGACCATCAGTAACCATTGTTGACTTTTTGGTCTTGATCTATGTTTTGATGATTTAATCAACATAATCTTAATTATGATCATGTAGAGTAGCACACATATTGCATTGCATATATATTGTTTTGTGCTAACCTCTACAGATGATCAAGACTCAAGGAAGAAAGGGAAAAAATCAAGTCAAGACATATAATCAAGCTCTTTTGAAGACATGTATTTTGTATTTTCTTTGAGTCTTAGGAACTTGTGTAAATTGAGCATACTTGAGCTGAAATCAATTCAAATACACACTAGGTTCCTTATAGAAGTCATACACGAAATTTCACTTAATTTGGACTTCAATAGATCATCCAAACTTAGACCGGAAAACACTAAACCTGAACCCAAACTATCTGCCCACTTTCGGTCGACTGCTACAGACCGTTTGGTCGACCGGAGGATCAATTATCATGTTTGTGTTTTCACTAGCCGGTTTCGGTCGACCGTGTGAACTTATTTTTCCGACCGTTAGTTTTGTCGTATATACCCCAACGATCATATTCGTATTAAAACAAAAATACCACATATACTTTTTATGTATCGGTCGACCGAGGACCTTGTTCAGTCGACCGAATGCCCATCTCTTGACAAACCCAAATCTCTTGGAGGAAATCGGTCGACCGCTAGACCTTGGCTCGGTCGACCGAATAGATCATTGTTTGTCAACCCCATAGTGTCTCGTGCAAATCGGTCGACCGAACCCTATTCGGTGTTCGACCGATCACTTAAGTGTACCTAAATCGTAGCGTTGGGCGGTCAACCATTCCTTAACCAGAAGACCGAACTGAGTTCAAAACTGCCAAACGGTCGACCGAATTAACTCAGAATTGGGTCCTGCGAGTTTCTATTTTGTGTATCCTACTCCAACACTCACCCAATCAACCCCAACGGATCTATTCTCTCTAATACATATATAAAGAGTTGTAAAACACATTTTAACACAATTCTCCCACACATATTTGTCTCCTACATTAGAGAGATCATTCCAAACACTCTAAGCCTCAAATTTACACACTTAAGATCAATTCCAATCTTTCTCAAGTGTGCTCAAGTTTAGAGAGTGATTGTCCCACTCAAGTTTGTTGATGTCAAAGAAGAGTAAAGGTTTCGGTGAAAGTCTGAAGCATCCCTCTCGGATTGTGAGAGAAGGAGCCAAGCTCGGTGAGGGTTGTTCGCGAGTTTGAAGATTGTAAAGATGTTCTCTCCCGGCCCGGAACGGGGAGTGTTTAGTAAAGTCGTGAGCGGAGCTCGGTGATCCGAGCGGAGCTTGCAAGAGAGGACTATGACCCAGGTGGGGGTGTCGAACCTCTATAAAAATCCCCCGACTTCTTGTGGTTTGCATTATTCCTTTCTCTAACTTTGTTTGTTTATTCCGCTGCGCATTTGATTGCTTAATCAAGTAGAGGATTAGCCATAATTGTGGACTCATAACCCACACGATCCTACAACCATGACCTTCACGATCTAGTTATGAGCTTTCTTTCTCATCAACGTCAGTTTTATTTCTCATCCATATCAGTTTTCTCTCTCCCCAACCCACTTTCTTCTCTTTCTTATACTATTCACATATTAACCACAACCCGCTACGACTCATCTATCTCATCCACATCATTTTGGAGTCGATTTTGGAAAAGATTTAAAAAAATCTAAAAAATCAAAACAATTAGAAAACGTATTTTAAAAAAAAAAAATCAAATTAATTTTAAAAAAATCAAATATTCGAGATTATCTTCCTGCATGTGTTCAAATGGATGTGTTCACTAAGGGAAGACGTGATTCAAATGGATGTGTTCACTACTACGAAGAAGTGTAATATCTACAATAATTGATGAGTGATGGATGACTCATGACCTACGAGTGATAATGATCACTCCGATATAAACCCCTTCCAGTTCCATTTGTTCTCTACATAAATAAGACAGGGATATATTCGTGTAAACTGTAGAGGCTTCCGTTGTCTTCCTGCCCATTAATTAGCATTCGACGCATGACCATGTGAATGTGATGATGTGGATCGTCTCTGAGCATAATCAGTAATCACCTTAAGCCCATATCTGCTTTGCCAGTTAGCTGTCAACCCATGTTCTGGTGATGTTCATGTCTTTTATGGCAATTCCTCACATGTCAAAAGTAGTCAAACTTACATTTAATTTGTGGATGTAATACCGGTCTATACCCCAACAAAAAACCAAAATCACCTGTAGAAGAGATTTATTTCATCCTCGGAACCAATTTGCATGCTTTGTGGGGATCTACTGATTGATCTTGAGTCATTACTTCCATGCATTTTGTCTCCTAGAGTCTTACACAACGTCAAAAAACGACTTCTTGTGGTCTATTTGGTGTGGAGATAACAGTCGTATTTTTAGAAAGGTGGTAAACTCAATTGAATATGTATATTTTATTCGATTGTTTGGGACTTGTTATTTCATGGACATACATGATACATACTTAAACGCAAGTTGTTGCAGGAAAGTGACATTAAGAATGACAGCACGATTCTCCTTCGAATGCAGAATGCATTACAGAGGGAGATCAAGACGGAATAGAGTTAGAATTTCTCTCAGTTGAATCTTAACTCTCAAATGCACCAAAAGATGGAAGAAAACATACCCATGAATATTTGTTGCATTGGTCTGATTTAGGGATATAATGCCGGTATGATGTGTGCCATTGTGCCGTACGTTGAGCAACAATCTTCAAATAACAATTAAGAATATAATATTTTTATTGATATGATTGAATATTAATCCAATATAATTCAATTATAATAAAGAATTCAATAACATGGAGATCGACATAAAATCTGTCGAACAACGAAAAAATCTCGCTTGAGTTGTGTGTAAAATAAAAAAACTTTCCAAATAAAACAAAGAGTTTGTGAAATTTATGGAAATTTTAAAAACAACACTCCTACGGTCCACTGCCAATACAAAATAACAAAACCGTACTATTTCAAATGAAAATAATAATAATATTTGGAAGAAAACAACGTAAAGTAGTTACCATATATAAAATTAAAAAAATATTTATCTCCTTAGAAATCGGTAATCATCCATACGCCAAAAGTGCAAAACCAAGTCCAATTATTCCAATAAAATCCCCACCGTCGAAGACAACCAAAACCCAACCTGAGCCGTCCGTTGACCCCTAATCACGCGGCTCCCGCAAGAGCAGGAGAAAAGGTCCTCAACCAATCCGCTTCCCCGAAAATCTCCGCGACGGTTTTGCACCCCCCACCGGATTCCTATAAATACCCCTTCCTCCCTCTCCCGTGTTCGTTTTCGCAGCGGCGGGACTCGACCGGGGGTTCGAAGTGGGTTCTGTTCTGGATCTGGAGTGTTTCGGGTTCTGGATCGGAGCATGGGGCTGTGGGAGGATTTCATGAACTGGCTGCGGAGGTGATCCTTCTCAACTTGTTTGTTTCCTTAATTGTGTTTTCGGAGAAGATAGAGATTTGATTTTGTTTTAGAGGGAGTTGATTGATGGATGCGTTTTTTTACGATGGATTTTGTAATCATCGGTATGGATTTTGACAGAGAATTTAGGGACTTTTTATTGAGTTATAAGTTGTATGGTTTCTCTGCTCGTTATCGATTGGTTTTAAGTTGGATACCCGCACTTCTAAAGTCGTGCCTTAAATAAGGGTGTTCGGAACCTTCGAAATTAGACTTAGCTCCGTTTTTCCAGAAGTATTCTAACCTTTGAGTTTGTAGTTTGTTTTGCTAATTGAAACCGTTGCCTTTTCTATTCTTTAGATCCATCGAATTGGGATTTGGGTATAACCTTAGGGCGTGTTTGGTGAGTAACTTCAACTTGAAATTTCACTTGAACTTGTATATCAAAGTGTTTCTTTTGCAAATACCGTGTTTCGTTGATCATACGGTTAGGGCTGGCAAATTCGTGTTTCGTGTCGTGTTTGACACGAACACGAATTGACACGAATTGTTTTTCCTCGATCCGAACACGAACACGAACACGAATTAATAAGAAATAGTCGACACGAACACGAACACGAAAATCTAATCTTAAACACGAACACGAATTTGGTAACCCGAACACGACCCACGTTGACACGAATCCATTTTTCGTGTTCGTGTTGACACGAACACGAATAACTCGAACTGATTTGTTTGGCACCAAATATGACATGTTTGACACAAATTTACACAAACACGAATTAACCCGAACACGAACTAGCATATTTGACACTAATTACACGAAACATGAACCCGACCCGAATTACAATTCGTGTTATTCGTGTCAACCCGAATTACACGAAACACGAAATACTCCAACCCGAACCCGACCCGAATTACAGTTCGTGTCATTCGTGTCGACTCGAATTACAGTTCGTGTCATTCGTGTCGACCCGAATCGTGATATTTAGTGTCGGTTTCGGGTTCGGGTTTCGTGTCATGACCCGAATTGTCAGCCCTACATACGGTGGATTTCTCAAATCTTTTATGGTATTTTGAAATTTCATTTCTACAAAAAAAAAGTCAAATCTAAATTTCATACTCAGGGATGGAATTTTAAATTCCACATTACTGGTTTTAACTTTGGTCATTAAAAGTATTATAAAATGACGGTATATCCCAATTATGATCTTATGCCCACTAGCATATGTGTTTCTATGATTTGAATACAATTTAAAATTGAAAACCAATAGGATATTATTCAAAAAAAAATTGTTGTGATTTCAAAGTAACATGTTTATCTAAACATGGTAGATACAAATCACATCATTTGTAAATTTTTGGATTTATAAATATCATCAATTTAAAAATTCATGAGATTTACAAATACCGCATCCAATACATCCTTAAGTTATCATGTGAATGCACCTTCCATAATTTGTTGATTTATATGCAGCATTTTCTTCAAGAAAGAAATGGAGTTGTCTCTAATAGGGCTTCAGAATGCTGGAAAGACTTCACTTGTGAATATTATTGCAGTATGTGAGCAAATTGATCCTATTTTGGGCTTATATGTGCATTATGTTGAGGATCGAGGAACACACTCAGTGTTTTGTTTTGTTTGCAGACTGGTGGATTCAGCGAGGATATGATCCCCACGGTAAGTTTTTTTTCCACCATTGTATATAATTGGTAATTTCCATGTTTACTTCGTGTTTAATGTTCTGTTACTCTACTTTGATTAGGTGGGCTTTAATATGAAGAAAGTAACTAAAGGGAATGTCACAATAAAATTGTGGGATCTTGGTGGACAACCTAGGTTCCGTACTATGTGGGAAAGATATTGCCGTGGTGTTTCTGCTATTGTGTACGCATTTTACATTCTTATACCTTCTTACTATGTTCCTTTTACTTCAATAAACCCCTCCTTCAACTTCTAGTATTTTCACATCATTATAACCAATATTTGTAACTTTAACTAGAATACCTATCAGTAGGGATTTTTCATAAAAACTAAAGCTGTTAAGAATCGATGATAAAGTACTGTGGACTGAAAATGTGGTTGTAAATGACTAAAGATGTTTCCTTTAGGTTGCAAGTTGAGATTTTGAGTTGCAAGTTCAAGTGTGAGGTGTAGAAGCGTACGTTAATTGTGTGGGAATGAATTGGATATTAGGTTTTGTTGGTTTCAATTGGTTTGCACTTTGCAGAAACCAATAATGGCTACGTCGGAGTTGGTTGAAATTGTCTTCAATTACTATGCTTAATTCAATGCTTTATATGCAAGAAATAAGCTCAATTGGAAATCACCTTTTACTCTCAAATATTTCAAATGCTATTTTAATTAAGCATAATAATTCAAATATTTCCAGAATTTGCATCTATGTTTCTATTCTACTTCCAATTAAGTTTGAAGTTACTTTTACCATAAATGAGATTGAGGGATTGGTGGTTCAAATTCATCGTTGCTTGTTGCAAAGATGATGATGAAGTTGTCCTTAAGCAAACAGAGCACAAAGTCTTTAAGGCAACTTCAAAAGAAACATGGAGAGTAGTGTGTACAGCAACTAGAAGTTGAATGAAGACTCATTTGAAAGCTGGGTAGCGAAGATAAAAGTAATATGGGTACCATTCGAGCCATTTCACAGTTATTGATTGTAGATAGTAGGAATAGGGATATAGATTGTGTAGGCATTGGAGTATTATGTTTTATTGGAGCGCATAAAGGTAATGGAGTAAAAAATTGAGGAGCGAGTCATGTTTTTTTTCCTTTTTAACTGATCTCTTGGTTTTTGTTTTATTTAGGTATGTCGTAGATGCAGCTGATCATGATAATTTGCCCATTGCCAGAAGTGAACTTCATGACCTTTTAGGTAAACCTTCATTAAGTGGCATCCCATTGCTTGTACTTGGAAACAAGATTGACAGACCTGAAGCCATCTCCAATTCTGATTTGGCAAATGAAATGTAAGCATCAATTTTATTTATTTTTTAGATCATGCTTATTGTGAAAATTATTCCTTTTTTACTTTTGTGGCTGTATATTAATTCTGAATCATGGTCCAGGGATCTCAAGTCAATCAAGAACAGGGAGGTCGGATCCTTCATGATCTCTTGCAAAAACTCCTCAAATATAGACACTGTTATTGATTGGCTTGTGAAGCGTTCGAAGTCGAAGAATTAAATTCTGTATCTAATTGGGTTGCTGAATGCAGATACATGCCTCTGAGCTTGAAAATTACATTTCCTGGAATTGGTTTGGTGGGGTTTGGTCTGCTTTATTTTGTATCTGATTGCCATCTGTCTTGGCATATGTTTTATAATTATTTGCTATTTATTTGCTATACCCTCTTTGGGGCGGATACTGGTTTATTGTTAGTCACAGCACAACTGCCACTACCGTGGAGCTTAAGTGCGTAACATAATTTAAAACATTCTTAGTTTCGTCGCGCGTACACATGCTGTCATGGTTTTGTTCGGGCATTCAGCGCCATGAATGATAAATTACGATGCTTCCAAGTTCAAAAAATTATTTTGCAGGCGAGGGCATGATAAGCAAGACAATGTTGAGAAATTATTACATTAACCATTTGTAAGTCGAAATAAGAAATCTGTTTTTTGACGCAACCATAACTAAACTGATAGATGTTTACGAGAACGACCACAATATTTTTAATCTCAATCTAGTTAGGATAGACTAGAAAAATGAAGTTAAAAGCATCACGTGAAAAGTTTTCTTCTAAATGTCTTTTCACTGTTTCTTCCCAAGTTAATTGTGGTATGTCTTTTTTTTTTATGTTTTCATCACGACTCAACACTCTCATTTTAATTGGTGTCTTCGTAAATCTTCTTTATACATGTCTAAATAATTTGAGTCTATGTGGTATAATTTTTTTCTTCTATCGAGGCAACTCCATCTCTCTTGCAAATTTTCTCATTTTTAAATATCTTAATTTTAGTTACGCTCATCTTTTTACATGTTGTCTTTTCATAGCATAACATTCCGTTCCATACAACATCGCGGATCTTATAACATTCCTATAAAAAATTCTTTTTATAATGGTCTTATAAAAATTTCTTTTTAACTTCAAATGATTTTTCTTGTCACATAATATGTCTAATGTTTGCCGTCATTTTATCCCCTGACCTAATCCTATGACTAACATATATGTCGATCTCCCTATCATTTTGAAGTATCAACCATAGATATCTAAAAATATCCCTCATACCCACCATTTAACCATCTAATTTAATCTATTCTTTATCAATTCTGATAATGTTGAAATAACACTTCATATATTTTATTTTAGACAATTTAAAAAAATGTTTCTAAAGTGTCCCTCCATCACTCTAGTTTCTCTCTCAATGCCTATCATGCTCTCGTTGATTAGTATCACATCATCTGCAAAAAACATACATCACAGGACTTCAAACTATATATCTTTTGTTGCATTGTCTACCAGCAAAAAGATATAGACTAAAATAAGATCCCTCATGAAGTCTAATCTTAATCGAGATGCACTAGTTTCAATGTCGCACACTCTAACGCTAGTCTCCACTCCCTCATATATATCTTTAATCAAGTAAGTATATTTTACGAAGTCCAAACACATACTATATAACTGATTTACTTGAGCCGGTGTTAGTTCATTGGTAAACCTTGGGCAAGAAATATTTACGTGAAAGTTGAACTACTTTATTCGAAAATAAAAATTATATGGGATAATCCTTTCTTCTTCTTTTAGAAAACATGGGGAAATCGGCGATTTGCCACCAAAAAAAGAAAAGAAAAGTGGGAGAATGACCCGCTAAAAATTTATTAATTGTATTCTTAAAGTCTTATCATACTTGATTACTTGATCGTACCTATGATATATAAAAGCTTCAATGACGTCGGCGATACATTAAAAATTGTTTGGATTCTCTTTACATCCTTATCCTTACTTCACAAATTCACGTAAAATATGCCTCAAAGAAGGCTGCTCCAAAGTCCAAAATGAACTAAAGAAGAGATGTCGAAAGTATCCCTTCATAACACCATTGATACGGTAGAACTCGTTTCCAATTCATACTTGATTTGATGTGTAGTCAATCCTATGATATTTTACAATGAATAAGAAATACAAATAATTTAGAAAATCGTCACGATTTAGCTCACTTAAATCCAATAATAATCTACTAGTAAAAAACAAAAAAAAAAAAAACAATTCGACAAGCGCACCGCGATCATAAAACAGAATCACGAAACCATTTGGGTTCCATCATGGCTTCCTCACTTCTCAAAACCCTAAAGCTCCGGCGACCTCCGCCTCCGATCCGGCGAACTCCAATCCCTCCCCCTTCCCCCTTCTCTGCGGCGTTCTCCACCACCGGGGGGATCGTTCCTCCGCCCTCGTCGTCGATTCCACCTCAATCAGCAGCAGCAGATCGAGGTTTCCGAACAGAACTCATATTCCCGAACAAATTCGTTAGAAAGTGCTGCTTTTTCTGATCCTTTTGTTGTGATCTGTGTCAGGGAGAGAAAGGGGGACGTTGTCGAAGCTGCTGTTGTTCCTCCCCGGTGCTATCAGCTTCGGTCTCGGAACGTGGCAGATCGTCAGGGGACAGGAAAAGGTTCAGTCTTTCATCTCTTTGTTATCTGTGTTATGATGTTTGCTTTTCGCTGTTTTAGTTGTTTCTTGTTCAGGACTTTGCATTTCCTTTTGCATCTAAAATGTTTGAATGTCGTGTTTATTAAAAAAATTGGTGTATTTATTGGTAGGCTTCTCTTATCCGTTAATGTACTTGTATGGTGAATTGCAAATGCGAAGGAATTCACATTGTAGGCTCGTCTGAAATTGAGTTTTCAGATTGGAGTTTTGTCAGATGGTGAATTTAATTAGAAAAGAATGAGGTTGTTCTTGGTTTTGAAATCGAGATTTTGATGTATACCTTTGTTTCTGGTGATCTTTATCAGTGTTTCGAATCATGTTTACCCTTTTGTTGAATAGAACCAATTTCCAAACTTTTCTGATGCTAAAGAAAATGAACCTTGGAGCACACCTTTAATAAAGTCCCACATAAATTTCATGCCTAAGGCTTTCCTCAATCATAGATTATTCCGAAATTACAGTTCCTGGGAATCCCTGTTCTCACCATATTGGGTATTGGCTTGATTCTTCTATTGTTATGTATTTAACAGATTGAGATGATAGAGTATAGGAGGAAGAGATTGGAAATGGACCCTGTTTCATGGAATAGCTTTTCTTCCTCTGGTGATGACTTGTTATCATTGGAGTTCAGGAAGGTGGTCTGCGAAGGTGTGTTTGATGAAAGCAAGAACATATACGTCGGCCCTCGTTCTAGAAGTATATCTGGTGTAACTGAAAATGGATACTATGTTATCACCCCATTGGTTCCTACTTCAAAAGATTCGGACTCGTAAGTTAAAATTCGGTTCATTCATTGTTCTTTTTCATTCTCAGCTATGGATTTAATGCACAATATTTCTAAACCACCTATCTTTCTGATGTCTTCAGTAATAGATGTTTTTTTGAATCAGTGATTTTTTGTTTATTTATTACTTAGTGTAATTCCAATCACAAAAGAAGTATGATGGTGACTGCCTACTTGTATCGTGGGTTGACAGTTGACATACGAGCAAGATAATCTATTACCATGTCATTTATTTTAAGTTAATATAATAATGTCATGTTCTTATCATTTCGATGACTTAACATGGTTTAATAGAAACCTCATTATCCAGCCCAAGTTACCCACTTTCCCAATTATGCCCAAACTGGCAGGTAGTTTATAATTAAAGCAGTGGCCTTTTGTACAAATCCACCCCCCCTCATGATCACGAGTTCATTTTCAGTTTGTTCGGGTGTAACAAGTGCCAGGTGACAATCCTTGTGTTGATTCCTTCCTAATGTACGAGTTCTAATTCTCGGTGTGTTGTCACTGATATACAACTTCAGAGCATTCTATTGGGGGAAGAAAACCTTGACATCCAAAAGGTGTGTGTATTTCATCTACAAAGATGCAACCTGCCAACCACATAATAGACATGCAACTTGATTTTGACAGATCTTAGATTTCCAATTGCAATTTACCAATGCCAAGTGATTTTTTTGATATTAGGTTTTTGTTTGTTCTTCTACTCCATAGCTACCACATCCACATATGTTGATCCCTATAGTTTTTTGCTACCTTACATGCACCAGATGTCCTTGAGTTTGGTTTGACTAGTCTAGCTATAGATCATTGAAAGTCTTTGTCAGTGTGCAGCTGCCCATCTTGGTTAACAGAGGATGGGTTCCACGTGATTGGCGAAGCCAGTCAGAAAAAAGTATTCGAGATAGTGATCACTCTTCAGAATCAAAAAGATCAGATGCGGAAGACAAAAAGAATAGCACCTGGTGGAAGTTTTGGTCTAAAAATCCTAAAACTGACAAGGTATTTTTTTTAACTTGTTCTATTTATTGCATACGGTCATTTTATCTTTTCTGTGGTATCTTTTCCTGTATGTATTTCTCTCCATTTGCTTAATGTGATCCCAATTTTTTTAACGATATGCTTATTAATTGCTTATTGCAATGCCCGATCCTTTTCTAGCAAAAACTTCCTTGAGGAACATGATTTGTTATGTGAACTGATATTTGGAGATGAAAAAGAGAGACGGGGTATAACTATCACTGTCTTATCAGAACGGACCTTATTCAATTCCATTTTTCTGTGAAGTGACTAAAAAAGGTCATGTGTTCTATGCTTGCTCTTAATTTCTAAAATAGCTTGGATGAAGTTGAGATAACTAATTCATACTTCCATATGTTTTGTGCACTTGCTTATTTTTCATGGCGTACATATTTCCTGTCTCACTTGGTCATTGGTCATGGGAGTTTACTTTTAGAAAGTGTACTTTTCATGGATTTACTGAACGTATTCTATTTCAATTCCCCTTGTTGATCTAATTATAACTACCTGTGACATGTAGCCCCAAGATCATGGTATTCAAGCTGTAAAAGTCACTGGGGTAATTCGTGGTAGTGAGAACCCAAGCATCTTTGTTCCAGAAAATGATCCTCATAGTGGGCAATGGTTTTATGTTGATGTTGCTACAATAGCACGTACATGTGATCTACCAGGAGATACCATCTATATTGAAGATATCAACGAAGACATTAATGCAAGAAATCCTTATCCATTGCCGAAAGACGTCAATACCTTGATCCGTCACTCGGTCATGCCTCAGGACCATTATAATTATACATTCACCTGGTATGTCTCTCACAAAGGGAATTTATAACGCTCCTGGATGATATTCGGAAAGTGAGAAAACTAGAATATGAGTTCTTGTGGCCTTTTTTCTGAAAAATAATGCCTTTTCAGGTATGCGCTATCGGCAGCCGTGACCTTCATGGCCATCAAGAGAGTCAGGACATACAAAGGCCGGAGATAGCAGACCTTTTTTGTGCGTCTCAGTATTCATCTCTCGTGATTTCTATCCTAACCAACGTATCTTGTGATATCTACATTGACTGGCTTGCAAGGATAACTAGCTTCACGGCACATATTTGCTTTCGTATTGAAGATCCAATCGTGTTCGGGAATAAAGGTCTTGTTCTTGTTGTTTTTGTAATGGAGATCCAATCGTAAATTGTTAATTTAATAAAGTTCCGTTGGAATCGTACTTTTCAATATTATAAGTTTTGGACAAATTAACTTAATTTTTTCTATGATTTTGATAGATTTATCTCTGTTTCTTCTCCAGTTCTAAGATAATGTCGGGAAATTTGTTGGTAAAGTGGAACTTTTCTACATTTCTCGTGTCTTATTTGCTTTTGCTGCTTAGATTTTTAGACCAAGAGAAAACAATGGCCCTAATTTCTCGTTTTCAGAGATAACATCAGTGTGGTGATCGCGGTGGTTCAGGCACAACCCGAAAGGTCGAAATTTGACTGGTCATCGAAACATGGAAGAGTTCAAAGGTGAAATGGGATAGCCATTTGAACTCAACATATGCATAGAAACATCTAGGCTGTAGTGGAATGTGGATCGTAAATCCTCCAATCAGAAGAAAGCACCTACAATGACCGAGTCCAAAGGGATCTACAAGTTTTGGTGAGAATTAACAAGTCCAAAATATGTTAGGCAAACTACCCATTATGCGTACCAAATCCATTGTACTGGTACCAACATACATTTCCAAAAAAATAAATGCTAGTGACATCAAACATGCAATTACAGGTTGAACTAAATTAAACTAAGTTTTCAACTTGAAGCTACGACATAAATATCAACTGCGCTTAAGTGGAAATTTGGGTGGCAAGATGCCTCTGCACGGTCCGCAATCTGAAAATATGTTGTCAAACCAGATTCATATATCTTAACATTTTAAGTAATGAAACAAATGCAAACAAATATGCGATTGCATTGCTACTGAACGTGATCTATATCACATATGTGGTCAAATAATAGTATCACTGTTTTGACTGTTACATCAAACCATAGTGAAGTGAAGATAGTAACTGCAATGTGCAACTAACAAATGTACAGGTATAAAGTTTCAACACGAATCTGAAAGACAGAATACAGAGTTCTTTGTATCAAGCAGTAATGGAAAGAGAAAGATAAATCTGTACAATATAGACAGGGAGTTCAAAGATGTTGGAATTTACTAATCTACATATCTGCTCAGAGAATCTTTACGCCCAGTTTTATTGTAAGTCTTCACACCCCGACTTTATTGTAAGAGAGCGATAACCGCAACCAGAGTCCAAGCGGACCAAACCTACATGATTTTGTTGGTTTCCGAAACTAAAATAGAAAAAGAAAATTAGTTATATTTCTCTTGGTGCAAGACAGAACATAAAGTTGTTCAGGAATCAGGAAGCAATATCCATTTAAACAGAAGGGTGTTTATTAAATCAATTCGAACTGATGAGAACATTTATTCTGGCACAGTTAAAGGCAACGGGAGGTAAGATTTCATCAACAACAAAAAATTTATAAATGTAACAGGGGCAGAAAAGAGAAAAATATATCCATGACTGACGGTAAATCATCCGTCTGACTAAATGTAACAAAGAAATAAGACCACATGGTTTCCATTTATCTACGGATCAGGGTTTTTTGTGGAAGGCATCTCTGGACAATACACACGGCACTAAATCTATATGGCTCCAACTTTCAATTACTTGAGAGCATTTTTAGCATCAACTGTTGTATCATGAAGTCAATGCTATAATGTCTAGCAAAAGTGCAGAACATATATTTTTAACATTGTCATCTACTCACAGGCCAAGTTCAATAAATAGATGGTAGCAATGAGTTTTTTAGAATGAAAGGACTCAATTTCTGTGATTTTTGTAAGAGGACACGAGTATTCTTTTCTACAATGTGGAAGAATTTTTATGATGCATTTGCTCGGTGTTATTTTTACATTTGATTTGAGTTCATACTTTTCTTATTTTTTGGGGAAAATCATATTGGCTCTAATTTTTATAAAGCTACAACAAGAATCTTATAAATGAACAATGATTGAGTTTGCACCTAATTCATCTTTGCTATTTGACCCAGAAAAACTATTATACAATACAGTTGTCATTTTTCATTTGAATTGTTATGGTGGATAACCGTGAATAAATGAGAGACAAATAGATCAAGGTTTCATCTTTTGTTAAAAATGTGAAGATAATTAATTAGAGAAACACCTATTTAAGATTCCACAGGGATGGATACACCAAGAATGTGTAGCAGGTACACATACATCCTTGGGACAGTTTCATTGCAAGGGGCAACGACAATAGCAAAAACTCGCACCTCTGACTAACAAAAACAAAAGGGGGGAAATTCCACGAAAATTGTGTTCATTGCATGACAATAACACAGTGGTTTACAACTTACAATACAAGCCATTATGCCATACTAAATGTTTAACCAAGGATGAGTCATATCAAAAGAAAAGGGATTAAGAGAATGCTCATTTACCCTGGGAAAAGGTCATTTGATCTAGTCAAAATATTTTTCTAGTCCAAACAAGGCTGTTTTTTTCAACATAAGTTCAATTTTTTTCCAGATAATTATAAAATCTATATTATTCTATCCCTAATATACCATGGAAATTAGGATAAACCATACTGCCATACTAAGGTTGTAATCCAATTTTTGCATAAGCTCCAAAACTAAGCAACTAAATCTCTTGCAACAAGAAATTCAAACGTTGTTGCTCAGGATAAGCAAAAATACACATTCTAAGGTCTAAGGTTGCAATCCATGTTTTCAAAAACTTTGCAACTAAATCTCTTGCAACAACATATCTAGATTCAAACACATTACGCAGTGTAAGACCACAACATAAACATATAGCGACTCATAAACTAAGCGATCGACAAAAGCAAAACTAATCTCAAAATAAATAGAAATCACAAGCATATACAAACCGAAATTGAAATACCACAGATTAAGCACTTACATTCTTATAGACCAAACCAAGGGGAATCTCCACTTATCATCCCATCTGCCACTGCGATAGCGAACAAAACCCCATCAGAAAACCTAAAAATCGAACGAAAACCCTAAAACCAGAAACCACGCCTCGTACCTTGAGCACCGGCTCGCCTCTGTTCCCGGCGCTGGACGTCTTCGCCATCGCGGCGATCTGCGCCTTCGCGGCCCTTCCAGCCGCGGACTTCTCGAACTCCTTCTGCCTGCAAGACACGTGAAGGTTATGAAAACGACTTCCGGAGTGGAATCGGGAGAAGGAGTTGCCTTTTCTCGGCGGCTTCCGAGGCTTTGGCGCGGGCGTCTGCGGAAGCCAGTCGATCCTGCTCGAGTTGGGCCTTCGAGGGGCCGAAGCACGAGAAGCAGCCCGGCATCGTCGCTTCGGAGACAGGCTTTTGACGTGTCAAATGGGAGTGGTGGGTGAGTTTGCTTCCTTGCGTAGCCAACGCGGTCAGGCAGGTATCCCTCACCTTTTGTTGCCACATGATGACACTGCACGAAAGTCGAAACGGTGGTTTAAATTAAGCTTTATGGTTTACATCGACTGAAACTAAAATTTAGCATCATGACTAACAAATAGTGAAGGTAAATTAACTAACATTATTTCATGCCAAAGTAAACGTTAGAAAAATGATTTGTGCACGCTGGCTGTGTCAGTCATGCTGCCATTCATTCAGTTAGCAAAGATAAATAAAATCACATATTATTTATTTGTTTTGTGTCATATCACAAACACACATAACTATGTGACATTTGGTTTCCACCGTACATATCTCAACGAAACCTTTCATTATCCTCTAGATTGTTTCATTTTCCATCATTTTCTCCCGGTGGAGGCAAGAAGATTGGTAAGAGGGATGCCGATGGAGACGAACGTGGGAGTGAGTCTTGAGGGAGGTGGGGGCACCAACGTTGGTTAGGACGTCGCGGTGAAGTTGGTCGGCGAGGAGGGGGAGGAAGTAGTCAGCGTTTGAGTCTGTCCCAAGACGATGAGGAAGACAGGAATGTGGTTTATTTGTAGCTGATTTGAGTTTTTTGTGTAGTGTTTTTTGGAAAAAGTTTAATTTTTTTGGAAAAGTTTGGTCAATAAAAAATTCCCAACTTCAAATCGTCAACCCACGTAACTACATTCCAAAAATTAGTTTTTATGAATGAAAAACCTTTATTTCAAAAAAAACATTTCAAAAATTAAATCTCAACTAGAGATAACGACTCCGGTCAATAAAATTTTTGAACACTGGGTATTAAATTATGTTATTATCGAATATAAAAAAATATTATAAATGGAACAATAAAAAAAATTAAGTCGAATTTTTGAGAAAAAATGTTAATTTTTTAGAATTTAAACGACTTGTTTACCGAACCAATTTAATTTTTTTCTCTACTAAGATCGTTTATGTTCAAGTTAAACTAGAATTTGAATGTTTTTCCAAATCGAGTTTAAGTAAGACTTCAAGAACTAGAACTTATTATGAAACAATGATTAATGGACGCTTGCGTCCGGGATGCGCGCTGACGTGGTCAGTCCAGTCAGCAACAACAGTCTAGTTATCAAAAGTCAAATGTCTTTTCCTTTCTGAAATTAATTGAATAATAAATTTTTTTGTGTCACGTGCAACTTATACTCTCCCAATGCAACATTACGTTTCCCAATGCAACATTACGTTTCCTCATGCAACATTTATTTTCCCAATGCAACTTTTGATTCCCACACGGAAAAATTCATAACATAAAATGGACAGACAAACACCTTATTCTGTCCAAAATAAGTTCTGTGATTGTACAGAATAAGTTGTATGACTGTCCAGAATAAGTTATGTTTGTTGTCCATAATAAGTTCAAAGTCTGTTCAGAATATGTTATGTGTCTGCCCATAATAAGTTCAAAGTCTGTCCAAAATAGGTTGTGTGTCTTTCCATAATAAGTTCAAAGTCTGTCCAGAATAAATTCAAAGTTTGTCCATAATAAGTTCAAAGTCTGTCCAGAATAAGTTCAAAATCTGTCCAGAATAAGTTCAAAGTCTGTTCAGAATAAGTTCTGTGTGTGTCCATAATAAGTGCAAAGTCTGTCAAGAATAAGTTCAAAGTCTGTCCAGTATAAGTTCAAAGTTTGTCCAGAATAGGTTGTGTGTCTGTCCAGAATAGATTGTGTGTCTGTCCATAATAAGTTAAAGTTTTTCCAGAATAAGTTCAAAGTTTGTCCAGAATAGGTTGTGTGTCTGTCCAGAATAAGTTCAAAGTTTGTCCATAATAAGTTATGTGTGTTGTCCATAATAAGTTCAAAGTTTGTCCAGAATAGGTTGTGTGTCTGTCCATAATAAGTTCAAAGTTTGTCCATAATAAGTTTAAAGTGTGTCTATAATAAGTTCAAAGTCTGTCCATAATAAGTTCTATGTTTGTTCAGAATAAGTTCAAAGTTTGTTCAGAATAAGTTCTGTGTTTGTTCAGAATAAGTTCAAAGTTTGTCCAGAATAAGTTTTGTGTGTGTCCAGAATAAGTTCAAAGTTTGTCCAGAATAAGTTCTGTATGTGTCCATAATAAGTTCAAAGTTTGTCCAGAATAAGTTGTGTGTCTGTCCAGATTAAATTGTGTCTGTTTAGAAAAAAATACATTGAGAAAAAATTGCATGGGAAACGAAATGTTGCATCGGAAATCGAAATATTACATCGGGAAAATAAAAATTACGTGGGACACAAAATAAATATGATACTTATTTAAGTTTAAAAAATAAAAGACATTTGAATTTTGCTCACCGACGGTCGCGTCCGTGTACGAGGATCATTTTCAAGCCTGTACGCAACCAACGAAGTAACTCAACTGAACAAGATCCACCTTCTTGATAGTCGAAACACCACCAGAGCCGTCACCAGTACAAAATCAATGAGCTCTTCCCGTCGCCCTCCACCATCTCCGACCGAAACCCTAGACCTGGTCGGAGGCCTCTCCCTCTCGCCCCGCCTCCAACTCCTCCTCACCTTCTTCCGCACCGATCTCTCCGTAAAGCCCGTCGACGACTGGCAGCTCAAGCGCGCCCTCCTCGCCTTCCTCCGCGACAACCTCGCCCTCTCCGTCCCCGAGGACGACCTCCTCCTCCGCAAACTCCCCGACCTCAACAAGCGCAAGCGCCACGACCCCGTCGCCTCAGGCGCGCTCTTTGTCCGCGATCTAGGGTTTCTGGAGAAGAGAAGGTATAAGGATGGGAAGGAGGAGGGGGAGGAGGAGAAGGGGAGGAGGTTCGTTGAGTGGAAGGAGGAGGTTCTGAGGAAGACGGATGGGATCGAGTTGAACCTCGAAGGGTTGAGGTTCCGGTTGGAGGTCGAGGCGCCTGCCGGGGATGATTTCGAGAGGCTGAGGAAGGCGTGGGAGGATTTCTACAATTGGCAGCCCAATCGTAAGTTCGATGTTTTTCTCAGGTTGTTTTTTGGGAATTCATACTGTGAAGTATCGATCTCATAAGAATCGTCATCTCTAGATTATTGATTTGCAGAATTGATGTTCAATTGTAATATGTGGAATATCATCTTGGCTCTAGTGGCACAATGTGGGTTTCGAAACGAATTCATGACGTGTTCGATTCTTTAGAACAGATTTCTTTGTTTTCGACATTGGTTCTTGACTAGCATGCCTTCCTTAACCTCAGGGGTGTGAATGATTTGAAGATAATAGGTTAGGAAAATGAAATTTGAGTTTCGAGGCTAATTGGTGTGATTTGCAGGAAATTCTGGAGTTGGAGCTCTGTTACTTAAAATGTAATAGCTTCAATAGTTTCTCTCCTTGACACTAGGAAAAACATGTACGACTTAATAGAAATCTAGATCGTTTTCGTCTAACTGGAATTTTAAATTTTAAATCTTTTGTGAAGATTTTTAAAACTCTTCTTTTTAATAGAGGCTTTCTAGAAGATAACCTTGGTTTTAGTATACTTTTCCGTAGAAAATATTGGGTTGTGCCTTGTATTGCTTTTATGTTGTGGGCCTGGGGCTTTCAGGTGGTGGTAGAAGGAGAACTGAGTTGCCTGCTACGATTATAGTCAAAGGAGTTCCATCACGGTGGTTTGCAGAGCCAAGGGTGTCTTCAAAGCCATCGATGCTTGTTACACATACCATCTTCTCGGCATTGGGAAAGATAAGGTATCTCTAGTTTCCATGTCATTTGATTATCTGCACGAGTTTGCCTTGTCTTTCAGGTGCCAAGCATATTGTATTAGCGTTGTATTCTAATGAAGGGTTTAAAATTTAAATTTTCAATTACAAGAATTTTTTGATCAATCACTATACATCTTATTCATGTGTTTATGTTCATTGAGAGTGATTTTTACTGAAGGGAGCATGCAGATGGTTGGAAGTAATACCTGAAACAAAAGTTAAACTGTTAGTTGAAACTTACCACCTCAAAATTATAATTAGCCGAAACAACACAGATTGGTTGGCACTTGCTACACAGGAATCTGCAATATCACCATCCCAAATCTAAAATCAATTGAAAACAGCAGAAAATGGTTGGCACTTGCTACTCATAAGTCATAATCTATAGCCAACTGATGCTCAATATGAGAGATTTACTGCAGTCAAGATAAGCTAGTTAAACTGTGTTTGAAGCTCATCATGGGATCTCTTGAGCCATCTCGGCAGCAATAAAAATGGTCACTGATCATAATCATTTGTGTCTAGCAGTGAATTCTTCTTTGTATCTTCTTTATCTCCTTTGGACACATTGGAAGTGAAAAACAATATGTTAATATACTATAAGTAGCTAGTGCACAAAAACACCTTCTACTCCTTGACTTGTTTTTTTTGAAGATCAGAAGTTCTCTAAGTGAACAACATCTTCTATGTATAGCAGATGGATGATAATTTGTAGATTTCAATTGGAAACAGTTCTTATGGATTTGTTTCCAGATGTTTTGGACCTTTGGTAACAAATGTGGACTGCAGTACTTGTGTTTTCAGGCAGAAATTTTCTTATTGTGTCCATCCAAGTGAACAATGAGACGTGCATGATTGTTTCTGTTTTCTTTTTCATTTGTATCTGTTACAAGTAATACTCATGTCTCGTGGGAGAAAACCACATACTTATCCACTATTATGAACTTGTTGATTTGATTTATCATGCTGATGATGTGTGTTAATAATAAGTGTCTTCAATGTTGGAATGTCTTTCTTGTAGGTTTATTTCAATTTCCATTAGATGGTTGTGCGTGATGCTAGATTTTTCGTACATTCTGTTCCCTATTAGTGTAGAAATATGATCTGCTTGTGCATCAAAGATATTATGTCAATACACGAGTGATGTTAATATGATATTTACCTACATTTAATAGGAATCTGAATGTTGCTGTGGATGATGACTCAGGTAAGACAACCGAAGCGCCCAAGGGGGATATTGTTTCTGGACTGCACTGCAAAATATGGGTACAATTTGAGAGCCATGATGACTTCTGTTATGCTTTACATGCATTATGCAGTCACTCATTACAAAAGGTAACAATTTAAAATTTCTTAATTTTCTGTACAGTGACATAAATACTGACATATTACTGAAATTGCAATTTCAAAGCTCCAATTTGTTTTTCTAAACGATCTCTCAAGAAGTAATCGTGTTTCATTTTTTTTCAACACTCAACTCATGCACCCACCTATGACCATCCAATCAACCCAGACAATTTTACACAATGTCATGCCCCACCCCCCTGCGTCCTAGGGAGCAAGATGAGAAGCCAATTGTTCTGATTTCTTAGACGTAGGGGTTTTAACTCTTCAGTGGTGTTGGTGTTATAACTTTTGGATAAAGGAAGGCCAATGATGTAATTATATTGATTATCTATATGAAACTGCATACCTTGCGCAAATGTTACATAAACAAACTGGCCTTACAGGAAGGATCGCGCCTTAAAGCAGATTATGAGGTTACTTGGGACAGTGCTGGTTTCTTTCGTAACATTCCACAAAGATCAGAAGTCAGTCATGCAAAAGAAAGAGTAAACCAAATGCAGTTTTCGTCGAGACATCACAACATTGAAGGATCGAGATTTCAAAAGCAGGCTGCACAGATCGAGTACAACAGTTCCCGACCAAAGAGATTCAGAGTATGCTACATCTCAACTAAATTCTGTTCCCTTTTATCCAATTCCCAGAAAATGACTTCATATTGTTATGTTCCCTAAGCCCTTCCGCCTTGACCTTATGTTCGCCACTTATATGTCTTCTTTTCTGTGTTGAAAATCATATTGTTTGATGATTTTGTCTAAATGTTTGCAGGAGTAAATCGAATTTCTAAGAAAGTTGGCCAATCTCTTTTAGGTCAGTGCAATTCAATTCCTTAGCTGAGCATCGTCGTGGGGGCATTGGTGGTGCCCTTTGTCTACTAGACACTTGATTATGCTATTAGTTATTGTCGATTGCCAATTGTACGCTGCAGATCTCGATCAAATGTGTAGTGTAAACTTCAATGTATGATATCGCACCTGTTTTTGGTAGTAATTTAGAAGGATCAAAGTCAGACCGTTTTGTTTCATTTCCAAAACACTTAAATTTGAGTCTCAGCATTATGGTGCAATGGATCCAATTAGGCAGTTGTCTGTTAGTTAATGACAAAGTAAAAACACACCTTGCACCGAATAAAGAAAGAAATATGTTACCGTACGTACATGGGTTTGGAATCTTACAAAGCCCAATAAAAAAATGTTTCCATGGCATATGTTACAGACATGGGCCTGAACTTTCACTACACCGAATGAACAATCTGTTACCATTTTTTCCTCGAAAAAATGTGAGCAAATTTTCTTAAACTATCATTAGTTGACAATAATTTGAGATGCCCCCATCATTGACGGTCATAATGATGGAGAGAATAAGAAACTAGTTGAGGTGATCATGATTGACGTTTCTGAAAAAGATACACGTAAGTAGGAATAAAGAAGGTAGATTAAGCTAGCTGGGCCACTCAATCATGCACCGAGTACAAAATAAAAAGTTGCTGGAGTCTTGCAATCGGATGAGGCCCCACAACGGCAATGGCCGACATGCACTTATTTCTACAACTCCGATATGTTATATGTATTAATTGATCAAACACCTACATATATATCCAAAAGGACAGTCGGGAAATTATTTACCGCGATCTAACTTCTAAGAAGTGCAAACTTTATGAAATCTAGCTGCGACATAACTTTAGTCGAGATATTTCGAAATTTCGCCTTGACTCACGTTGTTAAGGGGGTGTCAGGACAATTTTGTAATGTCAAAGCATAAAAGAAAATTTCAAAGCTCTATGTATTTTTAGTTAAATCTCAAATGCATGTGTACTCCTATTGTGAGGACTGATCTATAGTCCCAAGTCCTTACTTATACAAGATTAGAAATTTACTCAACATCCGCACAACAGCCAAGAGGGTTGGAGTCGGTTAACCATAAAGATTAGATTAACCTACAAAAGCAGTCGTATTTAACAATTTTGGATTTAAACCTTGATAATGGGAACTTTCTCTTGGCTACTCCTCAACCAACATCATTTTTTACTTACTTCTACCTGCAACAACAGCTCCGGTCCAGCCAACTGCAACCACCATTTAACCTTTCCCTATCATTAATCTCATCTTGCTTCTACAGACAGCAATTCCCAACAAGGCTGATCTGGGTACATCTGTCCCTGTTCTGTCTTCAATTCTATCCAGTTCTACACCTCTCTTCGTCTTTATCCCTTGTTTTAAGGAGGGAGGATTGAGCTTTTGTAGAAGAAAGAAATGGCATTTGCAGGTACCTTGCAGAAGTGCACAGCCTGCACGAAGACGGTGTATCTAGTCGATAAGCTGACGGCCGACAACTAGGGGTGCAAATGGTTACCAAGTATCCGAGTATCCGATTCGAAAATTTCTATTTAGTTGGTATTTGGTAAGTTCAATGTTACCAATTTAATTTCGGATACGAATATGGTTTAAAAAAATTTACCAATTAGAATTCGGATACGAATTCGGATACAAGCTATTTAACATTCGAATTATCCGAATTATCCGAATTATTCGAATACATGGTCAAATACACAAATTAGTATTCCAAAATTTAGTATTCCAAAATTTTAATACGAAAATTTAGTATTCGGATTCGGATAGTTCTACTGAATTCGGATTCGGATTCGGATTCGGATAGTTCTACTGAATTCGGATTCGGATTCGGATAGTTCTACTGAATTCGGATTCGAATTCGGTAATGGAATATGGTATTCGGATTCGAATTCGGATACAACAGGTATCCGAGTTATATTATCCGAGTTGCAGCCCTACCGACAACCGTGTCTACCACAAGGCCTGCTTCCGTTGCCATCACTGCAATGGCACCTTAAAGGTACACCATCTTTCTTTACCTTTTTGCATGCAATTCTCTTCTCTTTTGTCCCATTTTTTCTAGTCGAGTTGCAAAGTCTCTGCTGAAGTAAATATCTAATTGATGCTTGATTCAAGCTCTAAAGACTTTTAGTTGTGCACCAGTTTGAACTTTGCAAGGTCATGCTTGAGTAGATCTGTTTCATATTGTTCTCCTCTGTGTCTATTGTAATCTAAGTGTGTAGAGAATAGAGATTCACCTCGAAGTAGGTTAGAACAACCTCTCCATGTGATAATGATATCCACCCTTACCTAAATGACCAAATCTTAAAGAAGAAAAAAGCATAACAGCATAAGGCAAGTGTTGTCAGGGAAGCAAACAATAAGAGCATGTATCTTTATGTTTAAATTACAGCAATATAATTGCTCTAGAACCATGTTGAGATCATGACTACAAAAGCAGGGTGATATAGTAACAGGAACAAACACGAACAATATAACATTGATTCTGATACCTGAATAGGTATACATGGAAAACATATTAGTTGGCATAAAATGCATCTTCATCAGGTTGCTGCAAACCGCTAAGGTAACCAACAACTCAACCGTATTCAAGTTTCTAAATCTCATGTTAATAATATATATAAAAAATCAGAAATATCAAATGATCCAGTGGATACATATACTGCATCTTTTCTTTAAGCAGGGTCAGATAGAAAATCCACTTGAGAATATGGCAGGATAACAGTGTCAGACAAATTTAAGGAAATCAGATAATAGAACTGAGTTATTCTTTACAAACATGCATGTACTCTCTCCCTAAGGCCTAAAGGTACAACGGCAATCAGAATTCATAAAATCACTTTCTGCCGATTGAGCTTGGTTACTTGTCATAATTGTAAGCAGGCATCTGCCATCCATGGGAATCTGCCCACGGGCAAGAACATGGCAACTCTGCTAAGCACACTCATTAAAAAAAATCTCAATGAATTTTATTTGTATTCTGGAGTGAAGGATTTCTGTCCTTGTACTGCAGCTTGGTAACTATAACTCCTTTGAAGGGGTTCTGTACTGTAGACCTCACTTTGATCAACTTTTCAAGAGAACTGGAAGTTTAGACGAGTTTTGAAGGTAATGAAGATACATAACCTTTTGCTTCATTTCGTCCCTTTTATCTAACCTCTTAACTGTTTTATCAGGGACCCCAAAAATCACCAAACCAGAGAAACAAGTTGACAGCGAGGTCTGAATCTAAACTCACTTAACTTGAAAAACAGAACTCTATATCCCAACTATTTTCAGAAATTGCATTAGGGATGCAACTAACCTTCAAAAATGGATATTTGAACAGAATAAAGTCTCAAGCATGTTTGCCGGAACCAAAGATAAATGTGTCGGCTGCAAGAAAACTGTGTATCCCATTGAAAGGGTAGGAATAAAATCTCTATGATTGCTGCTGTACCAGTAAGAACATGCATCTCATCATGTTGGTGCAGAAAGAAAGTATTTAAAGTAAGCACTGAGCATGTTCAAATGGTCTTTTGATCATTATACAGGTGACAGCCAATGGCACAGCATATCACCGAAGTTGCTTCAAATGCAGTCATGGAGGGTGTGTGATCAGCCTGTCTAACTACATGTCACATGAAGGCACACTTTACTGCAAGCACCATCATTCGCAATTGTTTAAAGAGAAGGGGAACTACAGTCATCTTGAGAATGAGAAGACCACTGTGGCCGCAACAAGCACACCATCTGTAGCAAAATAAGAAGATTCTATTCTCCAATCCCATCGGCTGTTAATCTGTTATATGGTTTTCTTAATGCAGGAGAGTGAACTTTTTTTTCTTCGGAAGATGGAACTGGAACTAAATAAATTTCTTGGTGTTCTGCCTTTTCAGTGAGCTAGTTATGCAGTTCTGTATTAAACAAAATTCTACAGAATGTTGCACAAACTATCTGCGAAAACGTAAGGAGCCTCAACAGAAAAGGTAATACTTCAACCCACTAAAACCATTCAAAAAATCTCTGTTTATAAGATCCTTGCATTATACTTCTTACTCATTTCCGGTAACAAAATAATCGACCATTAGGCAGCCATTCAATAGAACAGTCCAGCAAGTTTAGTACAGTTTGATTTACAGTTCCCTTAGTTCCTTAAGACCTTAACCATGATTGTAGAACTCCAGTTACCTGCATATGGTAACTGCAGAAGACGGACTTTTGCACCACTTCAATTATAATGTGAGCATCCTTTAGCAAAAACTAATCAATGAATAAAAATGAGCTCACTACCCCTTTCTGACTATGAGAGAACTGATTTTCCAAATCAACTGGTAACTCGGACCTACATTTTGTAATTTTATAACTATTTAACAGAACATTATTTGGTTGAGAAGCCTAGTCCCAACTCATTATTGGCTACGGCCTACAAGTTGTTCCACCACTTGAACAACATGCCGAACATTTCAAAAAATTCCACACGAGTTTCATGGGTAAATCTTAAAGGATCCAATACTACCCCAAATAAGAACATTAGAAGAAGTCCAATAAACTTGCACGGCATGTCATACTCCTGACACCAAAAAACATGCTACTAATATATGAACTTTTAAAGTAGTTTTGCATTGAACTTCTAATGCAGTTATATTCTTCTAATAACACTAGAGGGTTGGTTACATGTAAGCCTGTGAGAGAGTTTCCAAATGCATTTTTCAATTTTCAACTGTCGATATCATATCAAAGCTACCAATTCTACCTGGGAAGACCTTTCTATCCAAAGAAATAAACAGAAAAACAACTTGAACTAACAAAAAACCTTATAGAGGAGATATGATTTTCCTTTAAGGATGCAATAGCATGGATGAAAATAATAATCATGTGCCTCTAAAATGGTTATGAATGGACTAACAAATATGGAGAAACTTTTGTCAGTTCATACAACTTTGCTAGAAGAGAGAACCAGTTGTCATCCAGAAAATCGTTGGAGTTTATCTGTGTGAGAAGTCATAGCCTCATAGAGTCATAGGCATTTAAAACTGTAATTACTAATTACAATGAATGAGCAATTGTGCTTGCAAAGTTGCTATTATAACAGCTGCCGAATAAAGAAAATAAGTGTACAACAAAAGTACAACCAACCATCCACAAGAAGTTGGATGGTTGCTATTTACAGTAAAATAGAAAAAGACTACCTAAGCGATCAGCAAACTGCAGTAAGTTCTGATTGTTCTACAGCATCAAGGAGGCCTCCATTAAGACTGATGTGCTTAAGGTCAATGATAAAATCACTTTGAAGAAATCCAAACCCAAAACTCCCATTTTTGTACTCCCACAACCTTCCTTCCATGTTAGACAAGTCATCAGATGAACCAGGTAAATCCGGCAATACCAAATTGTAACCAGATCTGATGCAGAGTATGCGCGAAATACAATCACTCTGATAGTGGCTAACAGAATCAGAACCCACAAGTCGAGTATGTTCTCGACGACTGTATATATCTTCTTCTTCTCTTGGGAAGGGGGATTCTACGAATGTAGCATCCGAAGTCCATAAAACAGTGGAACGGCCAGAGAATGGTTCTGAATTTTCACCAATACGACGACAGACAACACCTCCAATGTTGTCGTACTCTAAGAGATAGAAATCTAAGTCCATGTTTTCACAAATGCCCTACCACAATAAACCATAATGGCATAGTCAGCAAGCATTTTCTAGCTATATTGGTTAGCCAAAATCAACTGATATTACTATATATAAGTGATATTTCTAAGAAGTCCACGGAATTCAGATTTCTAAAGTGGAGGATCAACCCTCTAGTGTTATTTATAAGTGATATTTCTAAGAAGTCCACGGAAGTCCAAGGCCATTTTGCCCCCATTAAATCTCTTGCCTTAGAGAACCATAAATAGCCAATAATCCATTACCACATCATTAGTTAATTGAAATCTTGATTGGTAAAATTTTGTTACTAAAGCCACCTTACAAATGAAGTATAAATTACTAACAAATCAATTAAAAAATTGAACTTTTTAAAGAGAAAGGGAATTTGACCTTCCAGAGCCCCTGAAAGGGCCTCGATGGAGTAGGACAACATTCTGTAATTTTCACGAAATGCTGTGCACCCGAATTCCACCGGCCAAGCCGTTCCTTCTCCTTCTTCCGCTGTCTTCTCGAAGCTCCAGGGCTGGTCCGGTTTGCGAAATACTGGTAAATATCGGACATCAACCGATCTGGAGGCGAGGCGCTCACATCCTCCTCTGAAACGCCAAAAGCATCACCACCGGATCCGTTTGAACAAACACCATTACACTCGTTGATCTTGAAATGGGTATGATTCGCGAAGCCCAAATTGACCGGAACCAATTCGGGATATGAAACCCCAGATCCGGACAACAACTCAATAAGATCATCTTCGAGCCGAAACCGACGTCCATTATGAAGAAACACCCTTTCCTCCCCTCTCTTCGACATCCCCAACGACAAAAAAGGAGTCTTCACAACCTCATAACTTCCGGCGTTCGCCGACGGGGATACCTTGAACCCGGAGACGAAGGACGGGCCCCACTCGAACAACAGCAATGGAGGGGTCCCGGAGCTCTCGCACCCGACGCGACGCCAGAAGCCGATGAGGTTCTCCCAGCGATCTAGGGTTCGGTAGACGAGGTCGAAGGGGACCTTACCGGATCCTGCGGCCCCGCCGGCCCAGCGATGGAGGAGAGTGCGGGAGCCCCATCGGCGGTGGCACATGGAGTGCCAGAGCTTGGGGTGGGAGCAGAAAGAGGCGGAGCGGCGGGACGTGCAGGCGAAGGCGGCGATCTCGAAGGGGGTGAGGAAGGAGAGAATCACGAGTTGGACGTCGTCGGGGAAATCCTCGAAGGGGATTGGGGTCGACGCCATTGGTAGGGTTTGGTGGAGGAAGAAGGAGAAGAAGAGAGGTGGGAGTTGTGGAGAGATTTGGTTTGGTTTGGGTGATTCGGAATATTCGGAATGGGAGGAGTTGAGATTTGGGGGTGCGAACTCAAGGTGTTTGATACTTTGTCTGTGTGACACGTTGTTTAGTCATTGGCGCGGGGTTCGTAACGGATAACGTACTTCACTCGAGCACGGTACCTTTTTTCTTTTTCTTTTTTAAAGCTTGTATATTTCATAAAACCATAAAAAATCGACTAGGATTACACCCCCACCGTTAGATCCAATATTCCATAAACAAGTAGTGACAACTATGAGCTCTAAAAGTAAAGTAATAACTATTGTTTTATTACAATTCATGTGTTTGAGTTTTAATCGCGCTCACAATATGAGGACATCCGAAGGCAAATCGAGTCATATTCCTCAATTTCTTTAATGTGTTTTTCCATATCCGGTTCGTGCTCCTGTATAAGTCCTTCCCTCTCTCCCTCTTCTTCTAAACGAGCCCTTAATGATGTAGCACGTACCAAAGTTGGATTGAGCACATCTGATTTGAAGGGGTCTTTAGAATTAAATCCTCGTCTTATTCCCTGACAAATATTTGGACTTGGGACTCTAGTGAAACGCATTTATGTATGGACCTCGGACATTGTCTCACATAGCTGTAAACAGGGGTGTGCACGGACCGGTCCGGTCCGGAGGTTTTCAATTTTTCGGATTCGGTCCGAACCGATCCGGTTTTTTGTTTTTTTTAATTAAAAATATGGTTTTTGACCGGACCGGAGATCTTCGGTTCTCGAGTATCCGGTCCGGTCCGGTCCGGATCGGATACTCACCCCTACTGTAAATTCTTGTCTTTGAAGTATAATATATAATAATAAAACTAACTATTCTGTTTCGCTGCTTTTGCATGGTTAAAGGAAGGTTTTGTATCTCTGCTGATGGGATCTCAGCCTTAATTAACAACTATTAATTATTATCACCTTTGACTTATCAATCAGATTCTAGTTTCCAAATGGAAAATTTCCTTGGATATCAAGAAATGGAAGACCAGACCAGACCCATCTAGATCTGGGTGAACTCGTAAAAGCGTTTGAAATTGTGGGCCGACAAGACAACTCTTCTTAACGCAGTCATTCACTGGCGAGGTGGTCGATATTCTCTATATTTATGTTGCGAAACTGTTCATACTTCATAGCTTATTTTATAATCCCCGTAAAACACGAGTTAATCATGTCTCCGAAGACAAATTTATCTCTTATTATCAGCTGAACTGAAGTCGTAAAATATTTTAGTGTCCTCCAATTTTTGCTTGAAGAAACATATTATATTATTATATATCTGGATATATCTATCTTGCGAGACTTGTCACAGCCTGTTTAATATCCTTGTATAACACAAGTTAATCATCCAAACATAATCCGTAGAAACATTCCTCGCAAATATCGTTCCGCAACGCTAGTTGATTGAATCAGCGACCAGTTGTCTGAAACGCCCCAACAAGGAGGAAGCAAATTGGTACATTGCTCTCTCCAGAAAAGATCAAAAGATGAAGAAGTCAAATTGAACTTGACTTCTTAAGAAGAGAACTCTGAAAGAAACTCTCCTCTTGGTGAAGTTTTGAGGAAGCTTCCTGGTAGCTAGGTATTCTCTAGCTTGAAGACCAAACTCGTTTTGTGTACTTAAGTGTTGCCTTGTATCCAAGACAAGTGTTGGGTTGTAAATGAAGGAGGAATACAAACTCCTCTTGTGTACTAAGGGTGTTCCTCTCCTATATAAAGGGGACCCCTCCTTTCTTTTCAAAAGGCACTCATGTGTGTGTGTCCTTTAGTATTGTAACTCAATCTTTGTGGATAATATAATCGCATATTGAGCAAACCTCTCTAGTGTCCCTTCAGTGAATGTGTGTGCAATTGTTCTGTTGAACATTTAGCTAAGAGAGGGAGAGAGTGAAGAGGCTGCCAAATCCAAGCAACTCAAGGGAGTTAGTGATTTAGGCCGCACGTTTCCTACTTGAGAAGTAGGTCCGTGACATGTCTTTAGCATCCACAACTAATGAGTTGCAGAATCTCCTTGTGATTCCCAACTCACACGTGATCAACAGACGCAGGAAGAAGACAAGCTGAAACAGAAACATTGTTGTTTTACATGCATATCCCCCATCTTATCCAGTCGAATACTTGTCGTTTATATCCTTGAATCAAAAACAATTGTCATTTTTTTAAATAAAAGGTGGTATTGTCATTTAAAAACAATTTTTTAGATGTTGTGAGCCACTAAATCTAAAAATTAGGTAAAATTGGTTCCTCGTTAAAGGAACAAGGGTAAGTTGCTCAAGGAATTTTAACTGATACTGTTAGGAGGGATCTAACAATGCACTTATATGAAACACGGATTAGACGCACCACGTAATACCAAATATTGATTGCAGAATTAACTTTGGACCCTCTCCCAAACCCAATTGCAACAAGAACACAAGCAATATGAAAATAAACAAGCAAACACAAATGCACACCTGAAACAACCACGACACACGCGATTTACAAGGTTCGGCAACACGCCTACGTCCTTGGGGGGTCTCCTGCGGGTTTCCTTTCCTTCTTCTGCTTCTCCAACAAGAGAATGGACCGAGATTACAAGTATATGGAGGCAATAAGTCATCCAAATCACTCTACATCTATCTCTAGTCTTAATCTCTCAACTCACAATGAAAGAACATATGTTATATGCAATATGATATAAGACTAAGAGCAAAAAAATCTTTTTAGAGACTCAAAAACCGAGCTACAATTAAGCAAAACCGAACAGAAATATTCGTGGGGACACAGTTAACCGATGCTCGTTCGTTTAACCGTGCGTGCTTCAACATGAGCAATTCTTGTTCCGATTCGGTTAACCGAATCCTTCCCGGTTGACCGAGGGAACACTTCTCACGCGACTCGGTAGACCGCGAGAACGATTTTTCCACGAAGTAACGAATTCTCCAACAACCCTTCGGTCGACCGAGAATCCCTCGGTGGACTGTGTCAAATTGTCCAGACATTTTTAGATTCTCGGAACACCAAAAATCTCCTCAACGGTTTACTGAACCCGTTGTTCTGAAGTGTCACTTGCTCTTTGACGGTAGACCGAATCCAATTCGGTCGTTCAAATTGTCCAGACACTTTTAGATTCTCGGAACACCAAAAAATCTCCTCAACGGTTTACCGAACCCGTTGTTCTGAAGTGTCACTTGCTCTTTGACGGTAGACCGAATCCAATTTGGTCGTCCGATCTCAGCTGCACATGGAGTGCCTGGAATCCTCGGTTCGGTGGACCGAATCTAATTCGGTAGACCGACCCGTCTTCGCCGAAATTTCCTGGGTTATGTGTCGGTAGACCGAATCCAATCCAGTCGACCGACTCTTTCTGAATTTACTTTATTAACAAATATAAGTCAATATTCAACAGTACCGCATATTACCTAATAACATAACAAGTGTGAGCTGACAGAGCATGCGAACTCTACTAAGTTTTATCGCGTTGAAGAGTGTCGTGAGTCTCGAAGTAACGCATGCATTCGTCATCCAACCATCTTATCTTCTCGGTCAACTTGAGCTTTGTCTTCTTTGTAGTCAACTTGTGTATTTCCTCCAACTCAGTTCATAGGGCATTTGTACGTCTACCAAGCGAGACTATGGTCGTCATAGGTATCGGATCCACATTTGTGTGGATAGTGGATAGATTTGCTGAAGAAGCTTCTGTCAATGCTGTGTCGAAGAAGTGTCACACTCGTGTGTTGGATGTATTGTTGCAGTGACTCTCCTCATCATTTCAAAGATCATGTCCAATTTTCAATGTAATCAAAACAAGTAGTAACAATATGTACACGAGAGTAATTTGCATGTCCTAAAAAAACTCAATTGTTACGTTTAATCAAAACACACCAAAAGAAAGCAACAGAGTGACAGACTCCAAACAATTGTCACAAATATGTAATAAAAATGCTATAATGTTGGTTCGTAAATGTCTAGAACCAAAGACATTCAAGGTAAAAGACACTAACCTGTAATGGTTTTCCCTGAATGAAATTTATTATATTTCTAAAACATCTTTTAAGCAAAAAATCACAACCAAAATGATATCATTCGTTACAGTAAAAAAACTTATTCCATAAAAATTAGTAAATGTTAACTTTAGTAACTTAAGTTACCCATTGTTAGAGGTGTTGTGCTAATGTAAGATCACATATCGATTTAATTGGTACTAACCATTGACTATTGTGAAGACATAATAATAATGTATAATAGTTAAAAGTTAAGCATGTTTCACAAAATTTAAACAAGCAAATGTGTCTAAAGTCTAAACAGGAAGGAAGAGAAACACGTGTGTTATTTTTCTTTTAGGAGTTGTAGTATGGTATTTTACCACCTCTTACATTTTGTAGTTCTCCAATTGTAAATAATATACATGTGCAAAATCTGACTTAAGCTGGCACAAAAAAACATACTATCAACTGGCATTGTATTATGGTTAAAGTTAAGCATTTTGTTTGACTAAAAATGAAAAGTGCAGGGCAGCAAAATGAAAAAACCCAAACAAGCACACGTGTCCAAACTAGAAGAGAAGCACGTGTGCACAAACACGCAGTCTCCATTTCCCGCTATCCCTCCCTCCGCGGCAAATCTCCAAAACGCTTCTCTCCTCCCCAAACGCCCCTTCCCATGACGGCATCGGCATCGGCATCGGCGTCGTCACCGCTCCACCGCCTCCTCCCCTCTCCCCAAACCCTAAACCCCACTCGCCTCCTCAAACCCCTCTTCCTTTCCCTCCCCCCTCCCGTATCCTCTCCCTCCCCGTCTCCGCTTCGTCGACTGGTTCCGCCACGCCTGGCCCTACATCCGAGGCCACCGCGGCAGCACCTTCTTCGTCGTCGTCTCCGGCGAGATAGTCGACAGCCCCCACCTCGACGGGGTTCTCCAGGACGTCGCTCTCCTCCACGGGCTCGGGATCCGGGTCGTGCTGGTTCCAAGCACGCACTTGCTTATTGATGGGGTTTTGGAGGGGAGGGGAAGGAAGGGGAAGTATGTGGGGCCGTATAGGGTCACCGATGGGGAGTCGTTGGAGGCCGCGATGGAGGCGGCCGGGAAGGTTAGGCATGTCATTGAGGCTAAGTTGTCGGCCGGTCCGCCGATGTTGAATCTGCACCGGCACGGGGATAATAGGCGGTGGCGCGAGCTTGGTGTTCGCGTCTCCAGTGGGAACTTTCTCGATGCTAAGGTTCGGGTTTGTTGTGTTTGATTTACTTTTGTGTGAGTTAGATTTGATTATTATGTTTAGAGGTGTCAATTAGTAGTTGTTTTGTTGAGATTAAATGGTGATGCATGCTAATAGACATTGATAATGTAAGTAGTTTAAAGCATAAAAATGTGTTATCTTCCTACTTTTTGCATTAAAAAGTCTGAAACGAAAATGAGTGACCAATGTGGTTAGTTTCTCTGCCATTCATCAATGCCGTGATGTGATATCAGTAGTGTGAGATGTGTACATCCGATATTTTCTCTGCATTGATTGCAAACAAGAAGATTCTAACTTTGAGGTGGGGACATATGCTGTAACATCCCGAAACAGCGGAAATTTTAAAAAAAATAATAATCAAGACAATCAACTCAATAATCAAAGGCGGGACTGTTACTTCTCATAAATCATAAAAGTGGTGCACCAAAATACATCAGAGTTTATCAAAAGATACATGATTACAGCAATACGACAACAGAAGATAAAAAGTAATCATGTCGACCTCAGCGGCCCGAGAAGATGATCCAACTCCAAAATGCGCGTCCCCGCCGATCACCACCCAACTGGACCTACTGCGGTCCTGAAAATATATAACAACGATGCCTGAGTTTCCAGAAGGAAACCCCGTATGCCAACTCACCTAAATGCATGCATCACATAATGAACCTAACATACTAGTGGCATGTCATGGCATCAACAGAAAGTAAAACAGTTCCCCCGAAGGGTAAAACAGGACATCAGTCCGACAATCAACAACGAGTCTCCCGAGGAGACCTACTGCAGGCACATGCAGTCTTACAGCACGCGACATCGCACCCCCCACACGCAGCTACACTACTCAAGGGTTCGGCAGGGAGCCTCTGTCACGCCTGCGGGCCGATAGAATACAGATCTGCAAATCTCAGTGGTCGGAGCCACAGGGACCAACGGGGCCGTCGCCCGGAAGGTATAACAACAACATCTCGGTAGGTGCCCAGCCGAGGAAAACAACATAGCCGGAACAGCCTCGGCTCAACAATCACCATCGCCGGCACAACCTCGGCGGCATCACCGACACAGCATCGGTGGTACAACAGTCCGGCACAGCATCGGACAAAACCAGACCGAAGTCTGCCAGGTCATCAGGCTCCTCGAGCCGCAAACACCAACCGCGCCGCTATAAAAGCAGGGCAGCGACCTCCGTAGCCCGTGGGCCGGTAGTCACCTCACCCAACGCCAGTTGCGTGCCCGCACAACATCAACACTGGGATCCGCGATCCCTCAGGCCTGCTATACTACAAAGTTCCAACAACTCAAAGGTCACGGTCCATACCTGGAGGTGACGCGTCCCGAACACCCACACTCTTCCCAACGGCGGTCCCTGGGTAGGCACGCATCACGCGCCCACCGTCACCTCCCGGCTCACGCACAAGGCGAGGACACGGGTTTCCGTGGCAAAGTTGGTGTCCAAGAAGGGAACCAGGAATTCTGTCCTGGGCCCAAACGGTCGACCGGAAGAGGTGATTCGGTCGACCGGTTCCAGAAAGGAATCGGTCGACCGTACTCCTAAAACGGTCTACCGCTGCGCTCATAACAGAATCCCCCAACGGTCGAACAATGGTCTAAAACCGGTCGACCGAACGAGGTCAAAATCCGGAGTCTGGTCAACACTAAATTCCACTCTATCGGTCGACCGACTCAGGGGTCTCGGTCGACCGACAACAGACAGAGTCAACCTAATATTCTAAGTCACATAATCGGTCGAACGCAACATACAATCGGTCGAACAATCCAACGATCGGTCGAACGAAACATGCAAACTAACAGGTACACTTAAGTTCCGGTCGAACGCAACAAGGACCGGTCGACCGATAACAGGTAGAAAAATCCCAACTCACCAGCAATAATGCACTACCGGTCGACCGCCCAAAGGCATCGTTCGACCGGTGAAGGTTAAAGTCGGGCAAACAGTGCTAAAACGGTCGACCGCCCGAAGGGTCCGGTCGACCGTTGGTCGTCTTCAACCTCGCGCCAGCCGAGGTTTTTAGAAGAAACGCGTCGCCGGAGAGGTCTCCGACCTCCCCCGACTCGACCAACGCATCCCTCACATGAGGGTAATAAACAAACCACACTAAGGAGCGGCATACCTCAACCACGACGACGAAACGCCGGAGCTCCGCTCCCGCACGTCGCCTCCGGTGATCTCCCCGCGCGCTCGACTCCGCACGCCTCACGTCGCGCGATCTCCGGTCTCCTCCTCAGCTGCTTGCCACCACACGCACCAGCAAGGAAGGGAAGGAAGAAATGAGGAAGGAGAAATGAGAAAGGAGAAGAAAGAAGAAGAAAAGCCCTATTTAACTCGGATGCTACAGTAACCCCGCCTCTTCCCCTTCCCATGCAGACACCTGCAACTCCACTTCCCCAAGCAACCACACATTCCCATGCAAGCCAACCCTAATCCTCCTCTAATCCAAGTTTAATCCTAATCTAGGGTTAGGGTTCTAACAATCCACCCAACTTAAAAGGATTTCGTCCCGAAATCAAGCAAACACTCACCGAAAAGATCTGGATACTGCCTTCTGACATCCTCCTCGATCTCCCAAGTGGCCTCGCGCTCGCTGTGATGCTGCCACCTGACTTTAACCATTGGAATGGTCCTCCTCCTGAGCTGATGATCCATGCGATCAACAATCTCGACTGGCCTCTCCTCGAGCGACAAGTCCTGCTGAATCTCTGGCACCGCTATCTCAATAACGTGCGAGGGATCTGCCACATACTTCCTCAACATCGACACATGGAAGACATTATGCAGACCGGAAAACTGTGGCGGCAAGGCAATCCGGTAGGCAACATCTCCAACCCGGTCGAGGATCTCAAACGGTCCAACATACCTCGGACTGAGCTTCCCCTTCTTCCCAAACCTCATCACACCTCTGGCTGGGGAAATCTTCAGAAACACATGGTCGCCTACCTCGAAACTCAACTCACGTCTGCGTCGATCAGCATAACTCTTCTGCCTGCTCTGTGCTGTGGCCAGCCTCCTCCTGATCACATCCACCTTCTCTGAGTACATCTGCACAATCTCTGGCCCCACTAACTGCCTCTCGCCCACATCAGTCCAGCATACCGGTGATCTGCAAGGCCTCCCGTACAACGCCTCGTACGGTGCCATCCCAATACTCGAGTGGTAGCTGTTGTTGTAGGCAAACTCTATCAGTGGCAAGTGCTCATCCCAGTGCCCGGCCCAATCCAGGGTGCATGCTCTAAGCATATCCTCCAGGGTCTGAATCGTCCTCTCTGATTGACCATCTGTCTGCGGATGAAATGCTGTACTGAACTTCAGACGCGTCCCCAACGCCTGCTGCAGACTCCCCCAAAATCTGGAAGTGAAACGAGGATCTCGATCTGAGATGATGCTCACTGGCACTCCATGCAACCTGACTATCTCCTCCACGTACAACTTAGCTAGACCCTCCAAAGGCAACGTGGTCCGGATCGCTAAGAAGTGCGCCGACTTGGTTAGTCGATCGACTATCACCCAAATCGCGTCGTGGAACCTCCTCGTCTTCGGCAAACCCGTGACAAAATCCATCGTCACGTGCTCCCACTTCCACTCAGGAAGCTCGATACTCTGCATTGGTCCTGCCGGCCTCTGATGCTCAATCTTCACCTGCTGGCAGACTAAGCATCGCTCCACAAACTCCGCAATGTCCTTCTTCATGCCCTTCCACCAGAAGTTCCGCTGCAGGTCCTTATACATCTTCGTGCTCCCCGGATGAATGGTGTATCTAGCTCTGTGTGCCTCCTCCATGATGTCATCTCTCAGCCCATCAACCTTCGGCACCCAGATCCGACTCCTGAACCTCAGACCACCATCAACTCCCACACTGAAGTCTGATCCATCTCTGGAAGCTAACTGCAGCAGACTAGCTAACTCATCATCCCCCTGCTGAGCCTGAACCAACCGTGAGACAGTCTGCGGCTCCACCCGAAGTCCAGCAATCACCGCTCCCTCTGAACCCTCGGTGAATGGACTCCATTCAGACAAAGCTTCGAGTAGCCTCCATTCCTGGATGCACAGACTCGCAACAGAAACCTCCACCTTCCTGCTCAGTGCATCCGCAACCGAATTCGCCTTCCCCGGGTGATAGGAAATGGTGAAATCGTAGTCCTTAAGGAATTCGAGCCATCTGCGCTGCCTCATATTCAGCTCCTTCTGAGAGAACAAGTACTTCAGACTCTGGTGATCGGTGAAGACCTCGAACTGCTCGCCATACAGATAGTGCCGCCAGGTCTTCAACGCATGAACTACCGCCGCCAATTCCAGATCATGCGTAGGGTAGTTCTTTTCATGCACCTTCAGCTGCCTCGAAGCGTACGCGACCACCTTCCCATGCTGCATCAGGACACAACCCAAGCCTACTCCTGATGCATCACTGTAGATCACGTAGCCTCCACTGCCACTCGGTAGCGTCAGAATAGGTGCTGTCGTCAAACGCCTCTTTAGCTCCTGAAAGCTGTCCTCGCACTTCTGGGACCAAACGAACTTGACGCCCTTCTGCGTCAACGCTGTAAGCGGTGACGCAAGCTTGGAGAAATCCTGGATAAACCGCCTGTAATACCCTGCCAGACCTACGAAACTCCTGATCTCCGTCACGCTCGTCGGGGCTCTCCACTGAGTCACTGCCTCGACCTTCGCCGGATCCACTGAAATTCCCTCTGCTGACACAATATGCCCCAGAAAAGCCACCTGATCCAACCAAAACTCACACTTCTTGTATTTGGCATAAAGTTGCTGCTCCCTCAAGATGCCCAGCACAATCCTCAGGTGCTCTCGATGCTGCTCCCTGTCAGGCGAGTATACCAAAATGTCGTCCACGAACACCACGACAAATTTGTCAGGGTACGGCTGGAAGGTCCTATTCATCAGATCCATGAATGCCGCAGGCGCATTCGTTAGTCCAAAAGGCTTCACTAACAACTCATAGTGGCCGTACCGCGTCCGGAAGGCTGTCTTCTGAACATCCGCCTCCCTGATCCGCAGCTGATGATAGCCCGAACGCAGATCGATCTTCGAGAACACTTTCGCCGTCTGCAACTGATCGAACAAATCATCAATCCTGGGCAAAGGGTACCGGTTCCGAACGGTAACCTTATTCAACATCCTGTAGTCGATGCACATCCGCAACGATCCATCCTTCTTCTTCACGAAGAGCACAGGCGCTCCCCATGGAGAAACACTCGGTCGAATGAACCCGGACTCCATCAACTCCTGCAACTGCTTATTCAGCTCCGTCAACTCAGCAGGTGCCATCCGATAGGGTGCCTTCGACTGAGGTGTCGTACCCGCAACCAACTCGATGCTGAACTCAATCTCTCGGTGCGGTGGTAACGCTGGAATCTCTGCTGGAAAAACGTCTGGAAATTCCTGCACTACCTCTATATCCTCCAGCCTCCTTGTCTCAGGATCGGGGACTACCAGCGTGGCTACAAACGCTCTGCATCCCTGCCGTAACAGTCTCTGTGCCTTAACCGCAGACACAATCAGACGACCCCCTCTGCTCCTCGCACCTCTGATCAGAACAACTGGCACGCCCTCCATCGGAATTAGGATCTTCTTCTCACGGCAAAAGACTCGCACGTCGTACTGTGACAGCCAGTCCATCCCCAGTATGACGTCGAAGTCCACCATCGGTAACAAGACCAGATCTGCCGGAAAATCATGGTCTCCCGAAGCAACTGTGGTGCCGGGGAAATAGCTCCCCACAGTGCCCACCTCACCCATGGGCGTGCTGACCTCCAAAACATCAGTCAGCCGCACAGGGGTCCGACCCAACTCGCCAGCAAACTTCTCCGAAATGAAGGAGTGAGTGGCGCCGCAGTCAAACAACACACGCGCTACTGAACCAGAAACTGAAAGCGTACCTTCTACGACGGTGTTGGAGTCCCTCACCTCCTCAGCATGGATAGTGAAGACCCGCCCGGTCCTCCTGCTCTGGCCCGGTGGGACAACTGACCGGCTGCCTCCGCCTCTGCCTACCACTGGTGGTCCTGGCCTCCTGCTCGGCTCGCCCTGCCTCTGAGGACAGTCACGGACAAAGTGTCCCATCTGACCACAACCCATGCACGCTCCAGTCCGACGGGGGCACTCCTGCCCTGGATGGAACCTCCCGCAGTAAGTGCACGCCCCTGACTGACGTGCTCCTCCTCCATCGAACCTGGGTCTCTTGCCCGGTCTTCCTGCCCCACGATCAGCTACTCTGCTAACGGTGCTCACTGGCGCCTTCCGCGCCTCCTGATTACACTCCCTCTGGTCCTGCTCGATGATCGTAGCATGCTTCACCGCATCTGCAAGGGTCCGCGGCATGCTGTTGATCACCCGAGAACGAAGCGGCTGTCTCAGTCCCTTCACGAACTTCCTCGCCCGCTGCTCTGGGGTCACGCAGATCTCTGGGCAGTAACGCTCCAAGGCGTTGAACCTGCTGATGTAGCTCGTCAGTGTCATGTCCTTCTGCTCCAGCGACATGAACTCCTCTCTCTTCTGATCCCTGACATGCTGGGGGAAGTACTGCTCATGGAACACCTCCAAGAACTCCTCCCAGCTGATATCCACACGGTCCTCAAACAGAACTGTGGACGTAGACCTCCACCAGTTGGCGGCCTCGCCGTCAAACACATAGGTGGCCAGCTCCACCATCCTCTCAGGTGCTACTCCAATAGCACGGAAGATCTTCTCCATACGGAAGATCCAGTCCTCTGCGACCTCTGGGGCCATCCTGCCATCGAAAGTCGGCGGGTGCTGACGCATGAACCGATCGTGCTCAGCCCCCACTCCGCCCTGGGCGTTCTGAGCTGTCTGACGCTCCAGAAACTCACCCAACCTGTCCCAATGAGTACCAGATGTGTCGTCACTGGAAGGACGATCGCGTGTAGAACCCCTCACGCGCCTAGGTGCCATCTGACAGAAGAAACAAACACCACTTCAGCCATGTATGCATGCTAAAAGATAAAATGCATGAGTCCTATTACTACAAGGGTGATTTCATTGGGAACCACATAGGAATCGACCGCTCTGATACCAAGTTGTAACATCCCGAAACAGCGGAAATTTTAAAAAAAATAATAATCAAGACAATCAACTCAATAATCAAAGGCGGGACTGTTACTTCTCATAAATCATAAAAGTGGTGCACCAAAATACATCAGAGTTTATCAAAAGATACATGATTACAGCAATACGACAACAGAAGATAAAAAGTAATCATGTCGACCTCAGCGGCCCGAGAAGATGATCCAACTCCAAAATGCGCGTCCCCGCCGATCACCACCCAACTGGACCTACTGCGGTCCTGAAAATATATAACAACGATGCCTGAGTTTCCAGAAGGAAACCCCGTATGCCAACTCACCTAAATGCATGCATCACATAATGAACCTAACATACTAGTGGCATGTCATGGCATCAACAGAAAGTAAAACAGTTCCCCCGAAGGGTAAAACAGGACATCAGTCCGACAATCAACAACGAGTCTCCCGAGGAGACCTACTGCAGGCACATGCAGTCTTACAGCACGCGACATCGCACCCCCCACACGCAGCTACACTACTCAAGGGTTCGGCAGGGAGCCTCTGTCACGCCTGCGGGCCGATAGAATACAGATCTGCAAATCTCAGTGGTCGGAGCCACAGGGACCAACGGGGCCGTCGCCCGGAAGGTATAACAACAACATCTCGGTAGGTGCCCAGCCGAGGAAAACAACATAGCCGGAACAGCCTCGGCTCAACAATCACCATCGCCGGCACAACCTCGGCGGCATCACCGACACAGCATCGGTGGTACAACAGTCCGGCACAGCATCGGACAAAACCAGACCGAAGTCTGCCAGGTCATCAGGCTCCTCGAGCCGCAAACACCAACCGCGCCGCTATAAAAGCAGGGCAGCGACCTCCGTAGCCCGTGGGCCGGTAGTCACCTCACCCAACGCCAGTTGCGTGCCCGCACAACATCAACACTGGGATCCGCGATCCCTCAGGCCTGCTATACTACAAAGTTCCAACAACTCAAAGGTCACGGTCCATACCTGGAGGTGACGCGTCCCGAACACCCACACTCTTCCCAACGGCGGTCCCTGGGTAGGCACGCATCACGCGCCCACCGTCACCTCCCGGCTCACGCACAAGGCGAGGACACGGGTTTCCGTGGCAAAGTTGGTGTCCAAGAAGGGAACCAGGAATTCTGTCCTGGGCCCAAACGGTCGACCGGAAGAGGTGATTCGGTCGACCGGTTCCAGAAAGGAATCGGTCGACCGTACTCCTAAAACGGTCTACCGCTGCGCTCATAACAGAATCCCCCAACGGTCGAACAATGGTCTAAAACCGGTCGACCGAACGAGGTCAAAATCCGGAGTCTGGTCAACACTAAATTCCACTCTATCGGTCGACCGACTCAGGGGTCTCGGTCGACCGACAACAGACAGGGTCAACCTAATATTCTAAGTCACATAATCGGTCGAACGCAACATACAATCGGTCGAACAATCCAACGATCGGTCGAACGAAACATGCAAACTAACAGGTACACTTAAGTTCCGGTCGAACGCAACAAGGACCGGTCGACCGATAACAGGTAGAAAAATCCCAACTCACCAGCAATAATGCACTACCGGTCGACCGCCCAAAGGCATCGTTCGACCGGTGAAGGTTAAAGTCGGGCAAACAGTGCTAAAACGGTCGACCGCCCGAAGGGTCCGGTCGACCGTTGGTCGTCTTCAACCTCGCGCCAGCTGAGGTTTTTAGAAGAAACGCGTCGCCGGAGAGGTCTCCGACCTCCCCCGACTCGACCAACGCATCCCTCACATGAGGGTAATAAACAAACCACACTAAGGAGCGGCATACCTCAACCACGACGACGAAACGCCGGAGCTCCGCTCCCGCACGTCGCCTCCGGTGATCTCCCCGCGCGCTCGACTCCGCACGCCTCACGTCGCGCGATCTCCGGTCTCCTCCTCAGCTGCTTGCCACCACACGCACCAGCAAGGAAGGGAAGGAAGAAATGAGGAAGGAGAAATGAGAAAGGAGAAGAAAGAAGAAGAAAAGCTCTATTTAACTCGGATGCTACAGTAACCCCGCCTCTTCCCCTTCCCATGCAGACACCTGCAACTCCACTTCCCCAAGCAACCACACATTCCCATGCAAGCCAACCCTAATCCTCCTCTAATCCAAGTTTAATCATAATCTAGGGTTAGGGTTCTAACATATGCTATCGTGTTTATTATTCCCTTTAAGAAGGCATTGTCAATGTACTCCCCTGAGTAAATGGCAAAAACTAGCTTGACTACTTAAAAATAGCTGAGGATACACTACCATAGCTAAAAAGTCTATCAAGGGGCTGTCATGTCACGGTATTAGCATCTCTCAATTACCTAAGCTGCTTGATTGCGTATGGCAATAACTGGATGCTTATATGACTATATCAGTGCTGCATTAAATAATAGTTGCCTTCTTTTTCTTGGCAGAGAAGAGGTGTTGTTGAAGGTGTTGATCACGAAGCTACTGGTGAAGTTAAAAAAATCGATGTTTCAAGTATAAGGGAGAGACTTGATCATGACTGTATAGTTCTAATGAGCAATCTTGGCTATTCAAATGGACAAGTATTGAATTGCAAGTATGCCAATCCCGATTAGACAAACAGCTCCTGCTTCAGTTTTTCATATTCTTGTACAATGTTCTACCCTCTGAAAAACATAATGCTGGATTTGTTACTGTTAAATCTTTGTACAGTTACATGTTATGCTTCAATTAATCATTATTCTTTAGAGTAAAAGTGTGTTCACAACGTATTGGTTAATTATTTTTAATGGTGGTACTAAACTACTAATACCATATCTCACATAAGTAGCAATTCACTCTTTCATACTTTTCACATGGTTTTATGTCATTCACATGGAATGTGTCTGTACTTTCTATATTTCCTTTTAGTAACCATCTTTTTTCTTCTGCTTTTGGGTGATTTCAGTACTTATGAAGTCGCCACTGCTTGCGCTTTGGCCATGGAAGCAGATAAGCTAATCTGCATTATAGATGGTTCTATCAATGATGAAAGTGGTGAACTCATTCGTTTCATGACCCTTCAAGATGCCGTTTATCAATCCGCAGGAGAGCCGAGCAAAGTGAAAGGGCTGCAAGCTATGTAAAAGCTGTTGATGAAGAAGGTATTGGTTTACCTGATTATAACTTATTGAAGGGACATGTTGAACTTTCTAGTGGAAAAAGTTTCCCAAAGTGCAATGGTACATTCCAGAATGGTATTGGGTTTGACAATGGGAATGGCCTTTGGTCCTCTGGACAAGGATTTGCCATTGGTGGTGAAGAGAGGCTCAGCAGATTAAATGGTTACCTGTCGGAATTGGCTGCTGCAGTTTTTGTTTGCAGAGTAAGCTATCCTCACACCTGAATGATGGATTTATCTTGATCCTTTTTCATCACTGATCTAATATCCCTACAGTTTTTGAGTAACCTATTGTTAATTCTGTATTTGTTAAATGTTCTAAAAAAATACAATTAAACCTTCATAGATGTATTTCCTTCGTTGGCTCTAATGTCTCTTATTTCCTGAGTAGGGAGGTGTGCAACGAGTTCATCTCGTAAATGGCTCCAATGGAGGGGCTTTGCTGCTGGAACTATTTACAAGAGATGGAGTTGGTACAAAGTCATCAATTAATGAAAAAAGGTGCAACTCTTTCATATCAAAAAAACCTCTGATCTCTGATAAGCAATAGATACATTTGATTAGGGTTTTCCATATGGTAGTTAATAGTTACTATGAGAAGGTGTACATTCTTGGGAAATAAAGATGAGGCGCTGCCACTTATTTACTATTGTACATTGGCGTCGAAGAAAACTAATCAATTACATTAATTTAATATACTTACACTAATACAGCTTGTCTTGATTGTTGAAATTCATGCTACTTGGAAATTTATACATTATGCCTTTTGTGCATTGGCATGGATTTTACATGGTTTATTCAATTGGATGCTTTTTCTGGAATTGGATGCTTTGGTTTGTAATCTGTTTATCATACTCCAGCAATATTTATGAAGGAACTCGAATGGCTAAAGATTCAGATTTTCATGGTATAAGACAACTACTCAAACCACTAGAAGAGTCGGGGGCTCTGATTAGGAGAACAGATGAAGAGGTATACGAGCTTTCACCTCTTTTTTCCTGCCCCAGCTTCTTCTAGTCTATCTTGTCCTATGAGATTGGTGTGACTTGGAAGTTCGAGCATACAATCTTATCATTTAGCCTGTTATATTAATTAAACTAAAAAAATCATCTTATCAACTAATTCCCAACTCTTCACATTTCAGCTACTTCAGTCATTGAATTCTTTTATTGTTGTTGAAAGAGACGGTTCAATCATACATGTGGTGCACTTTTCCCTTTCCTAGAGGAAAAGAGTGGAGAAGTTGCTGCATTTGCTGTTGCTCCGGAGTTGCGCGGACATGGTCAAGGAGATAAATTGCTTGTTACGTTTTTTAGCTTCTAAAATTCACTCGACATTGTAAAGCTTCAAGTTAGAGATCCTGAATATATTGATTTGCCCAGGCTTAGGTTAGATTGCACATGGAAAGAGTAATTTCCTACTTCACAATATTTCAAAATAGGAAGTGGTTGCCTGTTTCCATCAGCCCTTGCTATTAAATGTTAAGGATATATGTATTAATGAATTTCAAATGTTCCAAGTATGAGCAATGCCTTTTGGTAACACCAAGAATCTTCCGTTTCTGTTTGTTTCCAAGGTACCTTCATTGACCTCTTTATCTAAAGTTGGTTTATCTACACTCAATAGAGTAAACTTAACATATTGTCTGTTTTTGGGCTTCCTAAAATTTCTAAGTGATAGATGCAACGAGATAGGCTTGGAAAGTTAAGGAGTCCATTTTTGTACATCGATTAATCCCATGACCAACTGTAATAGTCAATTGTATCTTGTGTGCTTGTCTTCATCTTAAGGTAGGTGAGGGGAACATTGGGGGAACATTTCATAGTACAAATCACCATATCAAGACAAGTTAACCAGCTTAAGGTCAACTTGGTGATACAATTGAAAGTGGATGGTTGAGTAGGTGAGGGTGTAATTGATTTTACAAAAAAATTAAAACGCACAGTTAAATAATTGACTTAAATCTGAGGAGATGCTTGATATCAGGAAAAATAAGTTATTACTTACTATTAATTGTTATATTTGGAGGGTATTAAATTTTCTATGGTGCCAATTAGAATGTTTTTAGCCAATCATTGTCGTTCATGTTGCAAAAATCAAAATACATACAATTTGATGCTTTGCAGTTGCACCACCCCCTTTTGATCATCTCTCTTTGGTTATTGCTGTCAATCTTTAGTCACATATTAAGGTGTAGAACTGCCGACTCTGTCTACCAACCACACTCTTCGTTCGTGGTAGCAAAATCTCCAATTTGTGTCTTCAGATTCTGCACTGTTAATTAGATATCCCTTTGTTTCCAATTCAAACAATTGCTACCACCACTAGAGATTCCACATTTTGTTGGGATCACTTTTAATGTTTGTTGAAGTGGTTTAGGATTTTGACAAAATAAAATATATAGTTAGTTTGTCATTTTTTAATAAAATATACGTACTCTAAGATGCTTCAGCTAATCATGACGCCTTCTCATAAGTCGTTTTTTATTGACGGAAATAGCTTCTGCTCTCTAGTATTTTCCAGAATACATTATCCAGCAAACTTTGTACATAGTTTGCTGGCTTACGTTGTCAAATTGGGTTGCACCTGTATCCTTTGATTTGATAATTGTATTATATAAGACGGATCATCTGATGAAATGTATTATATAAGACGGCTCATGTGATGAAATTCCTGCAGATTACCTGGAAAGGAAGGCATCCTCCCTTGGGCTCGAATCACTTTTTTCTTCTTACAACACGTGCAGCAGATTGGTACCATCTCTTTCTCCTTGAAGTTATTTAAAAGTTTATTCCGAGAATTCTAGCGGTGTAATTTTCTTCTTCTGCCTGATTAGGTTCCCATATATGATATACGGGATAACAGATGGGAAGCACACAACATGTCTCTAATGATTAGCGCCTGATGCTGTTTAGACTATTGGTTTTAGCTTTTAGGAGTTGGTCTTTGTTTCTTTTACCGGCATTTGCTAACCTAGAGATACACATTTACTGTAACACCCCCAATCACATTAGTTTCACATCGCTAACATAAAAATGTCATGGTAAGTTATAATGACATTGATTTACTACCACAACACTTATAAACTTAAGTTTTGTAGTAATAGGTGATTGTTGTGGATCAGTAGGCTAGTGAGTTATGGATTAGGACCGACTCAGAAACGGAACATTACAGATGGAATTAGAGCTTAAATCAGTTGGAGTTGTGGGAATTTAGTGCTACACAAAAATTGTGAAAGTCACTTCTAGAATCCCACAAATGTTTGGTGACTGCTTGACTTGACACTGATGAGGGCATCAGGTGTTCAAGTGGGAGTATGTTATAACACTCCAAACACATTAGTCCAACATCGTCTAACATAAAAATATTGTGATGGGTTATAATGATATAAATCAATCGTCACAACATTTACCAACTTAAGTTGTGATAATAGGTGGGTGTTGTGAGCCAGTGAGTTCGTGGGAGACGGATCAAGACTCGAGTTCTATGCGGGTTCGGAACGCTTACATCTGTTACCATGGTAGGACGAAACTCTAATTGATTTTGATGATGCAGATTCGTGAAACGTGGCTTTGTGGAATGCTCCATTGTGTCTCTTCCGATGGAAAAGAGGAAAAAATTAACCTTTCTCGAGGATCAAAGTACTATATCAAGAAATTGGTACCCGAGATGGGTAGAGTTAGTATTGGTCGTCAGATCACTGCCAAGGGACCATTAACCCTGTGAAAAAACAGTTTGATGGAAGTGTTTCAGTGAGTTCGCAAGAATGTATCGTGCGCTTGACCCAACTCGTTTCTTTGTAGACTTTCATCTGCAAGTTATTATCTATAGAACTAATAAAATGGCCATACACTTTTTATGTTCCACCTCTTGTTGAATTACGTATTAATCTTAAAACTAATCATAATTTCCTAGAACAGGAAGTTACCCTCTCAATATTAAATTTCAAATGCAGTAGTTATCTAACAGAATGCTAATTGTCACGATTTAATAGACTAGACTAGATGTGCTTACTGGACTAGTGGAATGTGCTTACTGGAACATGTGTAATGTACTGATTTAAGATACCCTAAACCGCAAGGAAGGTGGTCACTCAAGGGCCAAGACTAATTACTAGTAATATACATTTTTAACTAATAAAATATAAACATGTACTAATTATTGTTTTGAGAGAACATTTATTCAATTGGCCATATGTAATGTGTATTTGTATGGGTGCTTAACAGACTTCTGGAAGATGTATCTGAATTTGAATTCTTTGAACCGTTACCTTATGGTTGTGACTTGGGGGTTCTAAATCTAATGATAAAAAAGAGGGAAAAATGCCATCACCAAATGGACCTCCCGAGGTCCTTCCTCCGCGAAGCTGTCCATTAGTTTAGTTGATGACAATGATAGGCCGCCTAAGAAGCTTATCTTCCGTATCACGCCCATCACCAAACAAAACTATCACAATTCCCAACCAAAAAATCACCGCGGCAGCGATGCAAGCTGGCAAATGTGGGGGCATTAATTGCAGTGAAGAGTCGTTCTCCGTAATTTCCTCAAGCATCACATGATGATATATGGCTTTTCAAAAAACATGATGATATGATATGGTATGACGATACACGAGAGAAGGTAATAGTCTTTTTCCTTCCTTAACCAAATATTATATTTGTGAAAAGAGTCACAACTCCGGTTTACACACATGAATGGAAATTTTGATTTGATTGAGAAGCAAAAAGCAAACACAACTCTATCCCAGTGTCGCATTGGACCGAATCACGACCTCAGAAGCAAGCATCCAACAGGCAACAGCAGCAGAGAGCCGCCAAACTGCACATCAAACATACCCGAAATCAATTTTATTGCTCCTAACTTAAATTTGGCAAACAGATAATTTCTCAAATCATGAATGAAAAGCGCCTTAATTTCAATGATATTCACAAAACAGAAAAGGCATGACCAACTCTCCATCCATTCACAGAAAGAAAACTTCACGCTCCACGAGGAAAAGTAGGCGAATCCAATCACGGAAAACCCACCAATACCAATCGTACGCCAAATCTCTCTATCGTGCGCTTACACAATCGCCATCCACACAGATCCTATTATATTCTATTAATCAACACCAAACAAGTTTTCAAAAAAAAAGGAAGAAAAAGAAATCCACTAATCCAAATACTTTTTTCATGTTTTAAAAATCCCCATCTACAATCAAATATTTTTCATAATATAAACAATTTAAAACCAACTAATTTAAAGCTATCGATTCTCTTTTTCCAAAAAAAAAAAAGATAAATCCCAAACTCCCCTTCCCGATCTGATCTTCCCACCTTTCAAACCCCCAAAAACTCACAAATCTCAAACCCTAACAGAAACTCAAAAAACGAACGGATCGGACTCACCATCCTTCCATGCAACCAACTTTGTTCCCGCTCTGCTGCTGCTGCGGCTGGGCGTACTGCGGCGGCGGGTAACCCTGGGGCGCGTACCCTCCCTGCTGCGGATATCCAGCCGGAGGGTATCCCTGCGGCGGATACCCCGGCGGCGGGTATGCGTCCTTGGCGTATCCGTCCTGCGGCGGATACCCTGGCAAAACGAAAACCCTAACTGAGATGACGGATCCGGAGAGAAGAGAAAGTTAGGGTTAGGGTTTGTTACCTTGCTGTGGGGGAACTCCGACGGGCGGCTGCTGGTTGTAGTAGCTCATGATGTTTGGGGGAGGTGGAGATGTGGGTTTGAGGTGGGAGTGGTTTGGTTTTTATAAACGGTGGAGTCAAGCTTTGTTGTCACCGTCAACGTGGGTTTCGCCTTACTTTACGTATGGGCCTTTTACTCGGAAAATATTACTTAACGATTAATTTTGTTTTCCCACTTAAAAGTTAAAAGACCATTTTCATTTGTATTATGCAAAACAATAAAAAATTAAACAAGCCACAAACGGCTATCCAGATCTTGGAGAAGGGATGAAAACACCTACGGGGTAATAGGAAAACCGCTCTTCAAGATGTACAAGTTTGAATTTTGTTCCTTCCATCTCAAATAGGAGTAATGCCAGATTACTTAACTATTAAATAATTACTTTAAATTTCAAAATAATAATAATAATAATTAGTTCTCCTTTTCCACGAAAGTCCATTAGTCCGTTTTTAAATATAAAAAAAGGTCCAGTCCACTAGTCCGTTGGGTTCACTTGGTAAACTGTGGGACCCACCAGGTCATGGTCGGATGGGCGAGTTGGTTATTAGGTTGTTGTTTGTAGTATTTGATTTTTCGCGATTAATCTGCCACCTTTTTTAGAGTAGAACGCAAAGTTGGAACGACGTTTGGTTACGGGGGAAAAAACTAATGAAGTGCGAGAGACTATGGAGTATGGACCCCACACATTATGGGGTTCCTTGGTTATTTGTTTCATTATTTTCTTTTGTGGTCGTTGTCAATTTGACATTTTGGTTTTGTATGTGTTTGATCAATTGATGGGCTTAAGACATCCTGAATCTAAGGTTATAACAAGATAGTATACTCATGATAGATTGATTTGTAGCTAAAATTTCGTTCTTGTACTTCTTGCCACTACTAAAGATTGGAAATCTTCACTCCACGTCAACACTCTGGAAATAAGATTGATTTCCCTTTGTATTACCTATTCCCTACAGTTTCACAGTAATGTTCCATCTATATATACATATAATAATAATAATTCATGCACTGCTTATAAAATACTATATAACAAATCACCACAACTAGAGGGTCGTTTCTATAAACAAAAGATGTCGCAGGTTTTATGCAAAAAGATGAGCTTTTGCAATGTGCTGTGGATTGGTTGGAAAACGATGAAGCTTTCGTCGGGCATTTTTGGATTACTACCAAGATTGTGTTTGGCAGAAACCCAACCTTTTAGTTTAGATCCATCGAGTCAGACCTAAGGCAGTCAAAGTGATGATGTTTGAAGATTTACAGCAGCGGAGTTCCATTTGGGTTTTTGTGTTCAAATAATTGTGTTTAATGGATGGAGGGTATCACATATTTTCTTTGATTTTAAAAATTGTTATTAGGTTTGATTGGAGTAATTAATTTGCACTGTTATTGCTACAAATATCTTGGTTTATGACTTTTACGTTCTTAAATAACACGTTTTGCAACTGGAGGCATTACGGGTTTGAACTTTGAATGTAAGGAGCAAATGATTATCTCAACCATGAGGTGTTAACGTGCCAAAATAAACAATTACAAGCGTTATTTACAATGAATCAACAATTGAATAAGTCAAACTCTAAGCGTCAAACGTGGCAACAATACCAATATTATCGTATTGAGTGTCGTTATTTAGATGTAAGGTTTGGTCACTTGGAATAAATATGTTGTTTCAGAGATGCAGACCGAACTGAACATCAATTATTTTCTACTCATTTGTTGACCACCATCCACCACGTCAATGCTTCCTGATTTTTGCACGCTTAGCCTTTCATTTCTTTAAACAAGGGTAACCCCCTAAACTAAGGTTTGATTTCAATTTGAACCCTTGAATTTGGAAACATCATTATGAAATTTTGGATCATTTCACTTTGCTCCATTTATAAATTGTCGTTTTTCAACGCATTCAATGCTATTTTTTTGGTGTTGTGTTTTAGCATGAGATAAAGTCAACTTTATAATTACGTTTTAATTTTGCGACAAATTCAGCTCCAATTTGGTTACAATATGACATAATTTTAATGATAATATGATATAAATCAAAACCAAATGAATGACTAATTTTAATATAACTTTTATATGTGTTTTCACAATCAATTCAAAAAATCAAAATACATGTTGAGAATTAAGAATTTATTGATGAAAAGGTGTGAGAAAGTTGTTGCAGATGTACAATTTAAGAGGTATGATTATGGTGTTTAAAATTCGATCAGAAAGTCGAATTGAAATCAGATGATACTTCAAATTTAGGGACACTAGTTCCTGATTTTGAACAACATCAAAATTGTGAAATCTTACGCATATAGCAACAATTTTGGGCCTTCTCTTATTTAAAACGAAAATTAATTAGAACTTACTAGATGACAAGGACGTTTATGGAGAAGTGCCGTCCAACACAAAACTATTAAAACATGAAGCAAACAAAAATAGAAGCTAAAAAAACTTAAACCTCAAATTACAACATTGATATCTACTCACTGCACTATATTAATTATGTAAATGAAACTTCTAAGCAACGAGAGGACGAACCTTTACTAATTTAAGTAGAAATTCCAATAATAAAATATATTTACATCAACATAGATAAGAGCAGCTCTCAAACGACACAAAAGCGTGTAGACAAATGGTTAGTCGAAGGTGTCTGGTAGTGGAGGGTGAGAGAAGATTCCACGAAAAAATAGTTTACACAGACGGTAATTTCTCCTAATCCGATCTCACCAAATTAACAAATATATCCATCTCTAATATCAAAGGATTCAAAGCAAATATCACGGACCAGGCTTTCCACTGCCGTTACAGATACATGAGTTCCACGTCTACTTTCTTTAATTATTCAAACGTTGGTTCAAAATTTTCCATTCATGAAATTGGATTTGGTGATGGAAGAAATAAACAAATGGCAAGTTGGACTTTGGTTGGTAGTTCCAACTTCCAGCGCATCATCACATGCCTGTTTACTATTGTGTTTAAGAGAAGGTTTTAGAAACCAACATCGAACCGATAAAATTTTGATTTTGGTTCAATGTGGTCGAACTACGGTCCAATCACGGTAGGACCGTTGATGACGTTAGCATAATGTCAGCATTTTTGAGACCCGAAGTTGGACCGGACCGAATAAATATTAACGGTCGGACCGGTAGTCGGACTCGTTTGAACTGATTTCTGTAAAATTATTTAATATATACATATCAAACGTTAAATATAATTCATGATATCAAACACAATCTGCTTAATTGAGCAATTTTACTATCTTTACTTAACTCATTGTTTGGAATCTAAAACTAAAATCAACCTTTAATACTATCTATGACATTATACTTGCGATGATGGATTTTTGTTTGTAAGAATTGCAAAAAAATATTCAAATTTTATAATTTTAAAAAATTAAGAAATTTTGAAATTTTTTTATGTCCGATCCGACCAACTGGTCCGACCGGGTTGAATCATTCGGTACGGTATGGGTTTTAAAATCTTGGTTTAAGATAATTGCGTTGGAAATAGTTCTTTTTGAGACTGCAACCAATCATTTACTATGTTTGCTGGAAATTGTATTGTATTCCACTGTTCCTGTCTTAAAAAACATGCTCTAGCTCAGACTCAGACAGTCAGACCCTTTTCTTTTTGGTATTAAGAACACAATGGTAGATGTGTTAGTTTGGATAAGATTTACCTCTGTGATTAGTAGTAAATTAAGTATTAAATTTTGCTTGCTGCCTTTCCTCATGCAAAATAGTTCACTCCTAAGGCTTTTTCTTTGAAGCTTAACAGACTGGGCCGGACCAGAAAAAATTGGGCACCAAATAAATATGTTGACCCACTTTAAGATCTTCCTCTAAGCCCTGAAGATGTTGAATTGTAATAGTATATGTTTTGTGTTGCAATCATAGTGCATATGTACATACACGTACATTATTGATCAACTCGAAAAGAACATTTACCCACCTCAACTTTGTTTTGATCCTAACATTGCCGAAGACTCTTAACTTGGACAGATCTGAAGCTCCACTTGACCAAACTTCTTCCGGTGTTCTCATGTCCAAAACGGTGTGAGGAAAATTGTTCACTAAATAACAAGCGGTACACACTGGTTCTGCACAAAAATCCTTAGTCAGATCAGCATTCATAAGCATACATCTAGCTCTCTCCAAGAGAGTTTGATTCACACGTTCCGCTAATCCGTTCTGTTGTGGTGTGACGTACGGTTCGGTGTCTCACGATTCCTTCATCCTTGCAGAAATCGTTAAACTCTGAGGAACAAAACTCCAAACCATTATCCGTCCTTAGAACCTTAATTTTCTTTCCTGTTTGATTTTATAGTCTTCCAGTGCTGAAAATTCTGAAACACATCACTCTTTTGTTTCAGAATATAAACTCACGCCTTCCTCGAGAAATCATCAATAAATGTGAACATGTAGCGAGCTCCACCTTTTGATGGAATCTGAAAGAGTCCTCATAAATCAGAATGTACATAATCTAAAGTGGCCTCGGTGGTGTGCTTTGCTGCGGAGAAGCTAACTCCCTTCTGCTTCTCCAAAACACAAAATTCACAGAAATACAGACTGCCGATTTTCTGACTTCCAAAGAAATCACGTTTACTCAACACTGTTATGCCTTTCTCGCTCATGTGCCCCAACCTCATATGTCAGAGTTGGGCATTTTCCTCGCCAGACAATGATGACTCTACAGCTGCGTCACCCACCACAGTTTCTCCTTTAAGCATATAAAGCTTACTGGGCCCAAGCTTCTTTCCTTTCATCAGAATAAGTGATCCTTTGGTGATGGATATGCAGTCATCCTCACCACTGAACTTGTAGCCCTTTGCAGTCAGACTACCTACTGATATCAGATTCTTGCTCGCCTTTGGAACATGTCGCACGTCTGACAAAATCTTGACTAGGCCTTCATGGGTCCTCAATCTGACAGAGTCAATTCCTGCAACCACGCACATGTCACCATTGCCCATCACAACCATTCCACCTGACATTGGTTCATAAGATGAAAACCATTGCTTGTTCGGAGTTAAGTGGAATGTACTGGCCGTGTCAATCACCCAACCATCGGAAGCTTCAGAAGAACCTGTAGCTGCCAACACAAAATCAGAATCGGACTCGGTAATATTCGAACCTGACTGACCACCACTACTAGAACCCCTCTGTTTCTCTCTATTCTGTAATTTATTTATTTTTGATATCTTGTGACCATTCTTCTTGCAGTAATGACAAATAATATCTTTGTCCTTCGACTTGGTCTTAAAGGTGTTCTTTGAGAAACTCTTCACTTTCACCTTATCACGAGCAACAAGTGCTTCACTTTTGATCAGCTCAGAACCATCTGACCTCTTCTTCATATCAGATTTGGAGGAGAGTGTGCTTTTGACATCCACAAGAGAGATGTCGGTCCTGCTATACATCATTGTCTCCACGAAGTGATCATATGAAGAATTCAACGAGCAAAGTAAAAGGATCGCATGATCCTTATCAGAAAACATTGCTTCCACTTTCTCTAAATCCATGATGATTGCATTGAAATCATCCAAGTGTTGCTGAAGGGACATACCCGACTTCCTCTTGAATAGGAACAATTTATTCTTCAAGATAATCTGGCTCGCAAGTGACTTCTTTATGTAGACTTTCTCTAGTTTCTTCCACATACTTGCAGTCGTCTTCTCCTTCAACACTTCTCTCAGAACTTCGTCAGACAACGATAACTTAATGGTTGACATCGCCTTTCGATCAAACTTCAACATATCTTGATCAGACATTTCCTTTGGCAAATTTTCCATGCCCTCGATAACGTCCTCCACCTCTTGTTGCACCAGGATTACGTGCATCTTGACTTGCCACAAGCCGAAATTCACATATCAACTCAATTTCTCAATCTTCCATTGATTTCTCATGTGTACTTGCTAGAAAGATCGATGAAAACCCTCAAAATTCGGACCAAAAGCTCTGATACAAGTTGTTAGGGGATAAAATCAATCACAAATACGTAGTGGAATCGAAAATAGCAAATCCAATGAAGAAAGAAACCACAATCGCAAATCCATACACTAAATCACACAAAACAAGCAAGATTTAACGTGGAAACTCAATGCGGGAAAAAACCACGGACGACGCAACCCCAATCTACTATAGAGAAAATGAATTACAAAGAGAGACTTACAGGACACACGAACAACCGGCGAGAATACCCGGTTAAATTTGCTCCCACCGAATCCACAAAGATGTTCTCTCTCTTTTCTCTCAAGAATGCAAAAGTAGACAATAGAAATTAATCTAATTGTTCTTAGACAAAGGGTGACGAAATTGTCGTTATATAGTAGGCCAAAACAAGTATTAATTGCACCAAAATCGAGTGGAGAAAAGTGCAAAACGTGGGCGAAACTGGGTTAAACGGTCGACCGAACTTCAAATCGTATCACAATCCAGGGCTTCCTCGGTCGACCGAAGCTTAAGTTCCGGTCGACCGAAAAACAATAGACACTTTCCTGATTGCTCGAGTTCATATTCGGTCGACCGGATCACTTAAGTTCCGGTCGATCGAAAACCGACAGACACTTTTGCCCAATTTCCTCGTGTGTGTTCGGTCGACCGAACATCTTTTGGTGGACCGAATGTCTGTTTTATCCCACAAATACTTTAATCACATATTCAAGATAAACTACAACACACAGCATGTTATTGCTTTTACGATGAATTGATAATATGTTATTTTAAGGTAGAAACATTTTAATAGCTGAAGTAAAAGATTTCTGATCATATTTTTCGTGTATATGTATACTTTAGTTAGACTGCATAAATCTAATTCACAAGCCAGGAATCAATCTTTGGCAAGGCAAGGCCAAGTTCATCCAACGGGGATCATGCTTGGGTTTGTAACAATTTCTTTAAATTTCGACCCCTAAATCGTCAAATTTTTTGGATTATGACTCCTGACATTTTGGTCAGTTTGGATTTTAAATCACTCTAAACTAAATTTCTAGGACCGTCCTTGAGATTCCCTGGTCTTCCAGACTAATTCAACACTAGGAATCTATATTTCTACCAAACGCATGTTCTAGTTGCTGTTCGAAATTCTATTCATATATAGGTGTGCAAATAAGATAATTTAACTGGAAATTTTCGTCTATATGAAATTATTGAATAATAAACATGTATTGTATACTAAGAAATCAAGTTAATTCCAATAGTTTACCAATTGATCATGCATGTAAGAAAGAGAAAGTAGTAAACAAAGAGTGGTAAACAAATCCTGGCGACGGCAACTATATTTTTGATTCACCAATTGCGGGGTACACCATAACTTGTGTAACTATAAATCACTTTACATTAGAAATTCCTTCACCATCTTACTATATTTAACCTAAGTACGTGGAAGAAAATAACTTCACAAAATCTTACCCTTGCCTCAATGGCACCCTCTCTGGTGACGGGCACCCTCGACGGTGGTACGAACGATGAACTTCCGCCGGACTCCTGATGTCTCTTCTTCCTCCGATCTCTACTCGTATTATCTCTTTCCTTGCGTCTTTCCTCCGAGAGAGTAATCTGCTGAGCTTCACACTTTTCCTTGTCGCAAACTCCTTTAATACTTCTGCAAAATTAAAAAAAAACATTAACTAAAATTAATATCAACCCCGGAAAGGGTTGCATCCTATTTAATTAGTTAGAATGATGTGGACGAATTTATGAAAAACGTTCGTGTAAAAATTGAATTCGCGGACCGCACATTCTCCGTGTTTAGTGTTTACTTATTTACTTGCAGTAATATAAATGTGATCACTATCAGTTTATCTTTGGTCGTTGTTGTGTAACGTTGGTCTACGTTCTTGAAGACAATGAGTTAAAAATGGTTTGAAAAGTTTAAAATTACGTTTTGATTATTTATTTTTTAAAAATTCCTACCAGTCATACCCATAACATAACTCGTGAAAAGTCTAAAATTTTCATATAAATTTATAACACTTTAAAAATAACTTTTGAAATAAACAATTCAGTATATAATAATTCGTCAATATATTGCATGCATAAGTATGTTAAAACTGTGCCATAAACATTTGCAAAATTTTCGACAGTATAAAAATCCAAAGTGAAAAATTGAAGTGCAATCAAACACCAAAATCTACAAAAAAGAAGAAGCTTGGTTAACTTTCCAAGCTCCATGAAGATCAAATAATTATTGAACTACTTTCTTTGAAGAAATAATTTTGAAACATACAACTTCCGAACCAACCACGGTCAGATCAATTGTTCCATACAAACTACAACAGAAAAATTAAGTAAATAGATGTCATGATGAAAACTAGGTTGGGAGAAACCAATTAACTTGAGTTAATTTAATGCTTAAAATATTGTTTGACTTGAATAACCAGAAAACAAAGGACTCGTGAGTTCAATTAAACTGTGTGTACGTGACTCAAAATTAATTGATAATAAGTGAATGAATCAAATAATTTATAACTCAGAAAGAAATACTTATTTTAATCGATACGAGACTATTCTCTAACAATTCCACACAAAGTGTGATCTGAATTTATTTATTTTTCCGTGTCTACGCGTGAATAACAAAAAGTGTGGAGGTGTTAACCTGACTGTTTGACATTTCTGGTTTTGATATCATATTGAAATGTGAGTATTCAATTTAAAATAAATTGATAATAAATTGATGAATCATACAACTTATAACTCAGAAGATTTTTTTTAAAATTTTAACCGACGTAAGGCTATGCTTTATCAAGTTCTACTTTGGACTTTAATTCAAAAAAAAATCCATAGAAAAATAGAACTACGTACCTTCAAATGTTTCCAATCTGTAGATATTCCCAACATGAAGAGTATCGTCGGGCCTCATCAGCTTCAGATGCCTCTTCACCGGTACCTGAGTCGCACCACCGCCACCACCTCTACTACTTGACGTCGAAGGCGAAGAGCTGGACGGCCTTGGTGCAACATAAACGGCAACATAATGCCCAGGGTGAGACCCCATCACCTCTTTGGCACCGACGGACGAATAGAAGCGCTCCACTTTGCCGTCCGGATGCTGTATTTCCGCCGCTGCCGCAACAACAACTTGGCAGTTCCCCATCTTAACCACAAAATCAAATTAGACTTGTGATGCAATCAACGCGAATGTTTGTGATGCAACAATAGGGACTACTTATATATGAAGGGTTGGAGAAATTGACTTCAATTGTAAGATATAAATACTTTACTATTTTGGCGTATTTATGCATGTCGATAAGACATTGTAACTTCCCATTATGTAGTTTTCTCGGAAATGGTGGCGAGAAAGCGGAGGAAGAGAGTAACTTGTTCGGCACCAACGTAATACTGAGATATGACCAACCAACGTCCTGAAGTAGGTTGTGATGACGTGACGTCCATGGGCCGTTCCATGGGGAACGAGAGAGATATGATAGGGAGATGTTCCCACGGCGTAGCGGAGTGGTTAAGGAGTTAGTGTGTAAATATGCAGGTTCAAACTTCCCTTTCGTATGTCAAATATTTTCGGTGTAAATGTTGTGGATCACCTCTAGTTTAGAGCTACAATTCATCTAACCCAAGTGGAGGTAGGATTGTAAATGGGGTGGGTAAAACCCACACCGACCCGTCTAAGTCGGGTAGTGGGGTAAAAAACTGAACCTGCCACCCACCTACCCGAATACATGTCAACCCGACTAATAAACGGAGCGGACAGCGGTTGTATTTTCTACCTGCCTCGTTTACCTGATTACCCGCCTAAGAATTTAATAAATTAAATAATAAATATTATATATATATACACACACTTATATACCATATACATATACATATTTTCTGATCCATAATTTACTAAAAGTGTTATAAAGTTGAAATTATTTATAATTTTATGGTCTTCATCACATTGGTAATGTTTTTAAGGTGCTAATGTGTCATGTTTTTAATTTATAGTGTTATGCAGAAAGAATATATATATATATATATATATATATATATATATAAGTATTTATAGTGAATGCTTTATATTTTGATTGTGAGGATAAATGTGAATGTATGCTTGCTTGTTAGAATATAAGACTACATTTGATGGGTTTTGCCACACATCTTAGACACCTCCCATGCTTGTGTATATGAATGTTAATCAACTAGGTTAGTGAATATATTGATAGGTTTTGCTATAACCTTGAGACAATTCCTATGCATGAAAACACTACCTACATTTGTGCATATAGAATGTATTCTTCACCATCTTTTTACATGTGTGCACACACTTCACCCGTAGGAGTCTCTCTTACTGATTTCAGCTTAGTGTTAAGTTTCTTTAGTTTAGTTCAAAGTAATTGTTAAGCGTTTTCCGTTGCATTTCTCTTCTTAGTAGTTTAGTGTAGCATAGATTAGCTTAGACAAACTTTTCTCCTTTGTTGTTTCAACTTGATTTCTGAAAAATCAGAGTGGTCTCTCCTTCCCGTGGATTGACTCGTACTTGTCACCGCTTCAACGTGTCCGTGCACTTGCGGTATTTAAAACGATTAAACAAGTTTTTGATTCCGTTGCCGGAGAATACTTCACAGTCGTGCACACGTCGCAACCCCCTTTAATCCAAAATTACGCTCCAAAGGCCTCTATTAATCTAGAATCGGATTGGATACGTTGTGTGATGAACACTAGACTGCGACACTGCACCGGCTTGTGTTGGTTTGGCCACATCCAACTAACATCTTCTTATTTTGTAGTTTCTATGGATGAACTATGCAAGTTTGTTGTTCTCGTTAGCTTTTTGCTTGCCATCGAGGGAAAATATTCCATGGAGCATGAGAACAACAAGATTGGTTACGAACTTTAGAATTCTGTTGAATTTTATATTGATGGAGAATTCCTTACGCTGATAGAAACATATTATTTACTCATTTGTTGGTAAGTGGTGATTAATTACATTGAAATAATGTGCTATACTGTTTACCACGTTGGTACAGTGAGTTTGTTTTTTTTCTTTTGTTGGGCTGGAAATGAACCAGTTTGGGCCTTATAGGCCATGATTATAGTATTCCACAAGTTCAACAACTTGTGGAATACTATGATCATGGCCCATAAGGCTTCTACGGACCCAGATAGGAAATTTGGAAGAAGCTTGGTCTGCTTGGAGGGTGAGACATTTGCATTAATACCCTATAATATCGTCATATTTATGCCAACTAATTTGGGATTAAAAGTTTTGTGGTGTTGTTGTTATTATACATCTATACCTGATTATCTGAAGTCATTAGTTGGATGCATATGCAAATCCTTTTTGCTTAAACACTACATTTGCTACATAACAATACCAAGTAAGAATGTAAGATATCGAGAGGCATACATATGACCTCTCACAAGAAAACATACGTATGAAAAGAATTTTTGTATTTCAAATGAAGTTTCATAGATAAACTTGTTGTATTAATTTAAAATACTACATTTCAGTCTGTACTAATTAAATTGCACACACAATTTGATTTGCATCAATCATGAAGTATTATTACCTCCATTTCCGTTGCATCAAAATATTATTGGAGAGTTGCATAACAGGAGAAATATTAAGTTTGTATGATTGCAGTGGATTCAACGGCTTAATTGATTGAAAGGAGACAACATATGATTGGCCAATATATGGTGATAAAGAAACACACCACACTCCCACACATCTGCATGTGAAGATTCAGCATGGTAAGTTAGTAACACGATCGATCTCTTGATTTACTTCTTGCATTTTGCAGTCTTGATAAGAAGTTAAAATTTGTTCAAATGATCCGACAGAGAGACATTGGCCGCTCTAAGGAGGAGCCAAAACAGGGTACAAAGGGGTTCACGTTCACGGCAGTTTTTGCTCTCCCTTTAAGATCTCAGACTCAGATCTCAGATTTGGTTCAAGCGGTGGCTTTCCCTGCGATTGGATGTTGCCATGGTATTATTGTCACTATCATGTTTGCCAAAGTTTGCATGCAAAAACGAACTTAATTATGGTCATATATAAACCTTAATCTAAAGTAGGCAATTTACCATTTGTACTACTATGTCGAGCACGTACATTTCCTATCTCACAATTTCATTGTTTTTATTATTATTATAAACTTAAAGATATTTGTAGGTTCGTAAACAAGTGTCATCCACCCCTAGACCGTAGTTAACCATTCCTCAAACATGACTCCAGAATCGAGAGACTAGGGTCTTTTGAGTCATTAGCACTCAAATTCAATCGTCTAACTTAAGAATGGTAATTATTTGGAGGGTCTTTTATCCACTTAGGATTCCACCTCGCATTTTGAAACTCATGGATTGTTCTTGTGGGTATTTGTTGTTAAGCTTAAGATAAGAAGGCTATTGTGGTCCTCTAGCGCCCCTTCAATAACGTATAATTAATAGAGCTTATATTGGATTGTCACCTTGGAGTAAAAGTCACATCAGGCCAATTGCAGCGTTACAAGAAAATATTTCTCATGGGAACCCGTAGTATACCACGTGAAAGTTAAAACGTATATATTTGTCATATTGTATGTTCGAGTAAAGCTCATGATTAATCAATAATCTACTGAAACATTTAGTGTGCAAGACAAACTGACATTGACAAACCAAGTGACAACATTTAATATTATGCATGTCAAATACATGTATTATTCGGGGAATATGTCATTATCTTAGGAAGTCCGTCCAAGTTTGTTGATGGTTTAAGCTTTGCTTGTGTGTTTGCATTTGCTCATCTCGGGAGATCTTCTTACGTAAATGTATAGACTATTTCATCCATTTAACGAACTACTAGTATCTGGTACTTTCCTTTCTGGGTGAGTCCATGGAGGCTTCCTTCCAAGTTCCAACTGTAGCAATGAAACAGTCTTCTTGTTTAGACGATTTGGTACCAGGATAACGTCCATTTAGTAGTTAATTTCCATGTCCTCCACAGGACACATAGTTATTTGGTGAATTTCATTTTTTACAAATTCTGTCCTCACAACCTGGTAAATAACAAAAATGAATAAGTTCTTAATTTTATCTTTCGATGAGGTAAAATAGGAAGAAGGAAAAAAAAAGAAAAAAAAATTCTGGTTAGTCAAACCACCCCAGAAGCCCATCCCTTTCCGGCTCGCATTAAATGCACCCTTCCCTTCTCCCCAAAACCCCCCACCACCCCCACCCAATCAATCTGCAACTATTTACGTTTCCCAACTTAACCACTCACCCGCAAATACCCAAACCCCCTCTAGGCCAAACCCGTCATTTCACCTTACCAAGTCTTAAGTTCGACCATCAAATCCGAGTTTTAGTACAGCGTTGAACATCCCACTCCTTACATATTCTACAGTGCTCTCCTCTGACATAGCCGTCGAAACCAAACCTCATCACTCTTGGGTGTCTTTTTCCAACTCAATTTCTTCTTCTTTTGATGTCATCTTCACACTTGCTTTGCCTCCGCCGTGGCTGAGAAGGAAGGAAGAAAGACTCAATTTTCCAACACAATGTTGCCCCTCTCGCCTCCTACCACTCTTCTCTGCTCCGAAGACGCCGGAGACTTGGCCTCACCAACACATGACAACCAAATCTTTGTCGAACCCACCAACTCTTTGTCTCAACTCCAAGACCCGATCTCCCATCTTCTTGCTTCCGAGCACGCTTTCTGCCCTGTCGAAGACTACCTGTCGCGCCTCCAGAACGGCTCCCTCGACCCTTCTCTCCGCTTCAATTCCATCCTCTGGATTCTGAAGGTATGAACCAAAGAAAACATCTTTTTGGATGTTTTGCTTTCCCAACCTCATGTTTGTTTGTTTTGTTTTTTAGGTCCATGCTTTCTACCGTTTCCGACCCGCCACGGCTTGCCTCGCCGTGAACTACCTCGACCGTTTCCTCTCCTCCACACACCTCCCGGTAGGTTTCGTCTCTGTTAATTCCAAAGTTTCCACTTTTCTTAAGGTTTTGTAATAATCTGAAGCGTTGGTGACGTAGCAGGAGGAGAACGGGGCGTGGCCGTGGCAGCTTCTGTCGGTGGCGTGCTTGTCCGTCGCGGCCAAAATGGAGGAAACGCACGTGCCGCTTTTGTTGGATCTCCAAGTCATGGACCCTTCCTTCCTCTTCGAGCCTCGAACCGTCATGCGGATGGAGGTTTTCCTCATGGACGCGCTCGGGTGGAGAATGCGCTCCGTCACCCCCTTCGACTTCCTCGACCGCTTCCCTGGCGGTCTCTCCGGCGAACACCTCTCTCGCGCCACCAATGTCGTTCTCAACTCCCTCAGTGGTAAATCCGTAAATAAAATCTCTTCGAGGGGCGTTTGTTTTTGTCTCTTGCTGATGGGGTAAATGGTTTGGATTGGATTGGTCAGCGGAGGAGTTTGTCGCGTTTGCACCGTCGACGATTTTAGCGGCGGCGATTGTCTACGCTTCGGAAAACGTCGATGATTCCTGCCACGTGGACGACGTGGAATTCCGCCGTTTCAGCGATTTGGTCAACAAAGTAAACACACGAAACATGTTTATGTTTTGTTCTTTTGATTAAATGTTGGTGTTACATATGCTTAGGAATTAGGGTGGATTATCTTTGGGTTTTGTTACTTTTTTTTCTTTTTCTTTCTGCGCAACTCAAAAAGAATAAATATTAATGTCGGGTGTTAATAAATGCGGAGCGCAGGATGTGGTGGAAAGCTGTCGCCAGCAGATGCCGAAGCACATGTTAGGCACGTGTCGTTATTGGGATGGTGGGATTAAGCGGGAGACGGCCGAGCCGGAGAGCCCTGTCGGCGTGCTCGACGCCGCGGCTTGCGGAAGTGACAAGTCCAATGATGTCGAGCCTGGTAGAGGAGCCGATGCGCCGCCGCTGAATAAGAGGCGCCGGCTCGGGTCCATCCATTGTACAGAAAGTATAGATAGCATTGAGTTGTTTGGTGGTTGAGAATTTCGAAACAGAGATTTTGGTTTGGTTATTGCAGTTCTGTTCAAGGCGTCTTCTTCGTGGGGATTTTGTTGCCATCTCGGATTTTACTTTTTAGATAAAACAAAATAAGTTATGTTAATCCGGTGGGATGGTTGACTTTATTGAACACTGTACCTAAGCAAGTTTAAAGAAGTTCTTTTGCACTTGTTTCCACTGGTTTTGTGGAATTTCATAACACTCCCGTCCTTTCAGGTGTACTATACATTGTATTTTCAGGAATGGGTCTCCGAAAGGAAAATTGAAATCAAGTATCGGATAGAAAAATTGTTCATTGACCTCTAATTTTATAATAAATAGAACTTTAAATATGAATATGGTTCAATCTGCAAATAAAAGATAGATTTTCAAACTAAATCCTTTCATCATCTGTTTTGACAAATTTTGGTTTTGACCGATTCCTTTTATTAAGTGTTTTGACCACTTCTTTCAAATTGCTTATTTAAATTACTTTCCAATTTGAGTTCCTGGACTATCCTCTCAAATATGGAGCAAAAATAGACCCATAATTCTAAACACATGATATGAGTGATAATCTATAATAGAGTTGAATTTATTATTTTTCACCTATTTTTTTAGTTTTGTTGAGATAGAGAGTACCAATCAAATTCCACATTTATCAAAATAGACAACGTTGTGGAACAATCATACTTATTCACAAGATAACGTTGTGGAACAATCAAAATTCTTACACATGTATTTTGTACCTTTTTTTTAATTCGAATAATTTCATATCACAAAAGCCTAATCTAAAGAAACTCAAATTGTGACCCCAGCAAGGCAGCGACAACAAGTGTACATAGTGTTGCGGCGGTACGCTATGGAGTCTGGTGGTGTAGCATGATTTTTTTTACACTTCTTTCTCGAGGATTGCTCATTTGCTTGGTTACCATTTTCACTGGTTTTTTTGCCTGATTTGCATATCTGTGTATACATATTTCTAATATCTCTCTTCTTCTTTTTATAAAGTTTTTTATTATATTTGTAACGTCCCGAAACAGCGGAAGATTTAAAATTTCGAAATAACGAATAAAACTGACAACTCAAGGCGGGAACGTCACTAATATATAAATATATAAATCCGGGTGCACCCAAAATACAAGGAGTTTTCCAAAAGAAATACGACTACAATACAGATACAATGGAAGAGAATACAAGTAGTCGTACGATCTAGCAACTGCCGAAGAGGATCCGACTCCAAAGCGCTCCGTCCTCGGTCACCACCCACCCGGACCTACTGCGATCCTGAAAAAGATGCAACAACAATGCCTGAGTTTCCAGAAGGAAACCCCGTATGCCAACCCACCTATATGCATGCATCACATAATGAACCTATCATACTAGTAGCATGTCATGGCATCAACAGAAATGGAAAACAGTTCCCCCGAAGGGTAAAACAGGACATCAGTCCGACAATCAATCATCGGGTCTCCCGAAGAGACCTACTGCAGGCACATGCAGTCTAGTAGCCCGCGACATCGCACCCCCCACACGCAGCTACACTACTCAAGGGTTCGGCAGGGAGCCTCTGTCACGTCTACGCGCCGATAGAAACAGATCTGTAAATCTCAGTGGTCGGGGCCACAGGGACCAACGGGGCCGTCGCCCGGAAGGTATAACAACATCATCTCGGTAGGTGCCCAGCCGAGGAAAACAACAAGCCGGCACAGCCTCGGCCCAACAATCATCATCGCCGGCACAACCTCGGCGGCATCACCGGCACAGCATCGGTGGTCCATCACAACGTCCGGCACAGCATCGGACGGTCCAGACCGAAGTCTGCCAGGTCATCGGGCTCCTCGAGCCGCGAACACCAACCGCGCCGCTATAAAAGCAGGGCAGCGACCTCCGTAGCCCCAAGGGCCGGTAGTCACCTCACCCAACGCCAGTTGCGTGCCCGCACAACATCAACACTGGGATCCGCGATCCCTCAGGCCTGCTATACTACAAAGTGCCAACAATCATCTCAAAAGTCACGGTCCATACATGGAGGTGACGCGTCCCGAACACCCACACTCTTCCCAACGGCGGTCCCTGGGCAGGCACGCATCACGCGCCCACCGTCACCTCCCGGCTCACGCACAAGGCGAGGACACGGGTTTCCGTGGCAAAGTTGGCGTTCAAAAAGGGAACCTGGGATTCTGTTCTGTGCCCCAACGGTCGACCGAAAGAGGTGATTCGGTCGACCGGTTCCATAAAGGAATCGGTCGACCGTACTCCTATAACGGTCTACCGCTGCGCTCAAGACAGAACCCCCAACGGTCGAACCAAGGTCTAAAACCGGTCGACCGAACGAGGTCAAAATCCGGAGTCTGGTCAACATTAAATTCCACTCTATCGGTCGACCGACTCAGGGTCTCGGTCGACCGAAAACAGACAGGGTCAACCTAGTATTCTACGTCATCAAACGGTCGAACGTAAACATACTACCGGTCGAACAAACATGCAATCGGTCGAACGCAATATAAAATCGGTCGAACAAATCATGCAAAACTAACAGGTACACTTAAGTTCCGGTCGAACACAACAAGGACCGGTCGACCGATAACAGGTAGAAAATCCCAACTCACCAGCAATAATGCACTACCGGTCGACCGCCCCAAGGCATCGTTCGACCGGTGAAGGTTAAAGTCGGGCAAACAGTGCTAAAACGGTCGACCGCCCTAAGGACCCGGTCGACCGTTGGTCGTCTTCAACCTCGCGCCAGCCGAGGATTTACGAAGAACGCGTCGCCGGAGAGGTCCTCGACCTCCCCCGACCGACCAACAACACCCTTCCACAAGGGTGAGCAACAAAATCACACTAATGAGCGGCATACCTCAAATGAAGACGACGAAACGCCGGAGCAAGCTCACGCCTCCGTCCTCCCCGCGACGACCTCCTCACGCCGGAACCTCCGAGCCTTCTTCCTCCTCTGGTCGCCGGATAGAAAAATGGAGAGGGAGTGAGAGAGTGCAAGAAGGAAAAGAGAGAGAGAGAGAGAGAGAAACACTTAAATAACCCTACACCCCAACACCTCTCCCTCACCCTACACCATCACCCTACACCCCAACCCATACTTCCCATCACATCCACCACTCCTTCCTCCATCCCTATGCAAACCCCTCTTCTAACCCAAATTAACCCTAATCCAATCCTAATCCGGTTTAGGGACATAACAATCCACCCAACTTAAAAGGATTTCGTCCCGAAATCAAGCAACTACTCACTGAAAAGCTCTGGATACTGCCTTCTGACATCCTCCTCAATCTCCCAAGTGGCCTCGCGCTCGCTGTGATGCTGCCATCTGACCTTCACCATCGGAATGGTCCTCCTCCTGAGCTGATGATCCATCCGGTCCACAATCTCCACTGGCCTCTCCTCGAGCGACAAGTCCTGCTGAATCTCGGGCACTGCTATCTCAATGACATGCGACGGATCTGCCACATACTTCCTCAGCATAGACACATGGAAGACATTGTGCAGACCTGAAAACTGCGGCGGCAATGCAACCCTGTAGGCAACCTCTCCAACCCGGTCCAAGATCTCGAACGGCCCAACATACCTCGGACTGAGCTTCCCCTTCTTCCCGAACCTCATCACACCTCGGGCAGGGGAAATTTTCAGAAACACATGGTCGCCCACCTCGAAACTCAGCGCTCGTCTGCGTCGATCTGCATAACTCTTCTGCCTGCTCTGCGCTGTGGCCAGTCTCCTCCTGATCACATCCACCTTCTCTGCATACATCTGCACGATCTCTGGCCCAACTAACTGCCTCTCGCCCACATCACTCCAGCATACCGGTGATCTGCAAGGCCTCCCGTACAATGCCTCGTACGGCGCCATCCCAATACTCGAGTGGTAGCTGTTGTTGTAGGCGAACTCTATCAGCGGCAGGTGCTCATCCCAGTGCCCTGCCCAATCCAACGTGCATGCTCTCAGCATATCCTCCAAGGTCTGAATCGTCCTCTCTGACTGACCATCTGTCTGCGGATGGAACGCTGTACTGAACCTCAGACGCGTCCCCAAAGCCTGCTGCAGACTCCCCCAAAATCTGGAAGTGAAACGAGGATCTCGATCGGAGATGATGCTCACTGGCACTCCATGTAACCTGACTATCTCCTCCACGTACAACTTAGCCAGACCCTCCAAAGGCAACGTGGTCCTGATCGCTAAGAAATGCGCCGACTTGGTCAGTCGATCGACTATCACCCAAATCGCGTCGTGGAATCTCCTCGTCTTCGGCAATCCCGTGACAAAATCCATCGTCACGTGCTCCCACTTCCACTCAGGAAGCTCAATACACTGCATCGGTCCTGCTGGCCTCTGATGCTCAATCTTCACCTGCTGGCAGACCAAGCATCGCTCCACAAACTCTGCAATATCCTTCTTCATGCCCTTCCACCAGAAGTTCCGCTGCAGGTCCTTATACATCTTCGTGCTCCCCGGATGAATGGTGTATCTAGCTCTGTGTGCCTCCTCCATGATGTCATCTCTCAGCCCATCAACCTTCGGCACCCAAATCCGACTCCTGAACCTCAGACCACCATCAACCCCCACACTGAAATCTGATCCATCTCTGGAAGCCAACTGTAGCAGACCAGCTAACTCCTCATCCCCCTGCTGAGCCTGAACTAACCGTGAGACAGTCTGCGGCTCCACCCGAAGCCCAGCAATCACTGCTCCCTCTGTACCCTCTGTGAACGGTCTCCACTCTGACAAGGCCTCGAGTAGCCTCCACTCCTGGATGCACAGACTCGCAACTGAAACCTCCACCTTCCTGCTCAGCGCATCTGCAACCGAATTCGCCTTCCCCGGATGATAGGAAATGGTGAAGTCGTAGTCCTTAATGAACTCGAGCCATCTGCGCTGCCTCATATTCAGCTCCTTCTGCGAGAACAAGTACTTCAGACTCTGATGGTCGGTGAAGACCTCGAACTGCTCGCCATACAGATAGTGCCGCCAGGTCTTCAACGCATGAACTACTGCTGCTAACTCCAGATCGTGAGTCGGGTAGTTCTTCTCGTGCACCTTCAGCTGCCTCGAAGCGTACGCGACCACCTTCCCATGCTGCATCAGGACACAACCCAAGCCTATCCCGGATGCATCGCTGTAAATCACGTAGCCTCCACTGCCACTCGGTAGCGTCAGAATAGGTGCTGTCGTCAATCGCCTCTTCAGCTCCTGAAAGCTGTCCTCGCACTTCTGGGACCAAACGAACTTGACGCCTTTCTGCGTCAATGCTGTCAGCGGCGATGCAAGTCTGGAGAAATCCTGGATAAACCGTCTGTAATACCCTGCCAGACCTACGAAACTCCTGATCTCCGTCACGCTCGTCGGGGCTCTCCACTGAGTCACTGCCTCGACCTTCGCCGGATCCACTGAAATCCCATCTGCTGACACAATATGCCCCAGAAAAGCCACCTGATCCAACCAAAACTCGCACTTCGTGTACTTGGCATATAGCTGCTGATCCCTCAAGATGCCAAGCACAATCCTCAGGTGCTCTCGATGCTGCTCCCTGTCAGGCGAGTATATCAAAATGTCGTCTACGAATACAACGACAAATCTGTCGAGGTACGGCTGGAAGGTCCTATTCATCAGATCCATGAATGCTGCAGGCGCATTCGTCAGTCCAAATGGCATCACCAAGAACTCGTAGTGGCCGTACCGCGTCCTGAAGGCTGTCTTCTGAACATCTGCCTCCCTGATCCGCAACTGATGATAACCCGAACGCAGATCGATCTTCGAGAACACTCTCGCCGTCTGCAACTGATCAAACAAATCATCAATCCTGGGCAAAGGGTACCGGTTCCGAACGGTAACCTTATTCAGCATCCTGTAGTCGATGCACATCCGCAACGATCCATCCTTCTTCTTCACGAAGAGCACAGGCGCTCCCCATGGAGAAACACTCGGTCGAACGAACCCGGACTCCATCAACTCCTGCAATTGCTTCTTCAGCTCTGTCAACTCTGCAGGTGCCATACGATACGGTGCCTTCGACTGAGGTGTCGTACCCGCTACCAGCTCGATGCCGAACTCGATCTCTCGGTGCGGCGGTAACGCTGGAATCTCCGCTGGAAACACATCCGGAAACTCCTGCACAATCTCTATGTCCTCCAGTCTCCTCGTCTCACGATCAGGAACTACCAGCGTGGCCACAAACGCTCTGCATCCCTGCTGTATCAGTCTCTGTGCCCTAACTGCAGACACAATCAGACGACCCCCTCTGCTCCTCGCACCTCTGATCAGAACATCTGGCAACCCCTCCATCGGAATCAGGATCTTCTTCTCACGGCAAAAGACCCGCACGTCGTACCGGGACAGCCAGTCCATCCCCAGTATGACGTCGAAGTCCACCATCGGTAACAAGACCAGATCTGCCGGAAAATCGTGGTCTCCCGAAGCAACTGTGGTGCCGGGGAAAAAGCTCCCCACAATGCCCACCTCACCCATGGGCGTGCTGACCTCCAAAACATCAGTCAGCAGCACAGGGGTCCGACCCAACTCGCCAGCAAACTTCTCCGAGATGAAGGAGTGAGTGGCGCCGCAATCAAACAACACACGCGCTACTGAACCAGAAACTGAAAGCGTACCTTCCACGACGGTGTTGGAGTCCCTCGCCTCCTCAGCCTGGATAGTGAAGACTCGCCCGGTCCTCCTGCTCTGGCCCGGTGCAACAACTGATCGGCTGCCTCCGCCTCTGCCTACTGCTGGTGGTCCCAGCCTCCTGCTCGGCTCACCCTGCCTCTGAGGACAATCACGGACAAAATGTCCCATCTGACCGCATCCCATACAAGCTCCAGTCCGACGGGGACACTCCTGTCCTGGATGGAACCTCCCGCAGTAAGTGCACGCTCCAGACTGACGTGCTCCTCCTCCATCAAACCTGGGCCTCTTGCCCGGGTTCCCTGCTCCACGACCAGCTACTCTGCTGCCGGTGCTCACTGGCGCCTTCCGCGCCTCCTGAATACACTCCCTCTGGTCCTGCTCTATGATCGTAGCATGCTTCACCGCATCTGCAAGGGTCCGCGGCATACTGTTGATCACCCGAGATCGAAGCGGCTGCCTCAGTCCCTTCACGAACTTCCTCGCCCGCTGCTCTGGGGTCACACAAATCTCAGGGCAGTAACGCTCCAAAGCGTTGAACCTGCTGATGTAGCTCGTCAGTGTCATGTCCTTCTGCTCTAGCGACATGAACTCCTCCCTCTTCTGATCCCTGACATGCTGGGGGAAGTACTGCTCATGAAACACCTCCAAGAACTCCTCCCAGCTCACGTCCACACGATCATCAAACAACACCGTGGACGTAGATCTCCACCAGTTGGCAGCCTCGCCATCGAACACGTAGGTGGCCAGCTCCACCATCCTCTCAGGTACTACACCAATAGCGCGGAAGATCTTCTCCATCCGGAAGACCCAATCCTCTGCAACCTCTGGGGCCCTCCTGCCATCGAAAGTCGGCGGGTGCTGACGCATGAACCGATCGTGCTCAGCTCCCACCCCGCTCTGAGCGCTCTGAGCAGCCTGTCGCTCCAGAAACTCGCCCAGCCTGTCCCACTGAGCACCCGAAGTGTCGTCACTGGGATCACGATCGCGTGGAGAACTCCTCACGCGCCTAGGTGCCATCTGTCACCACAACAATCAACAGATAAGCAACAATGCATGCATGAGCTACGAAATTAATGCATGCCTCTAGCACTACTCCTAAGGGTGGTTCTTTAGACGAAGACACAGGAATCGACCGCTCTGATACCAAGTTGTAACGTCCCGAAACAGCGGAAGATTTAAAATTTCGAAATAACGAATAAAACTGACAACTCAAGGCGGGAACGTCACTAATATATAAATATATAAATCCGGGTGCACCCAAAATACAAGGAGTTTTCCAAAAGAAATACGACTACAATACAGATACAATGGAAGAGAATACAAGTAGTCGTACGATCTAGCAACTGCCGAAGAGGATCCGACTCCAAAGCGCTCCGTCCTCGGTCACCACCCACCCGGACCTACTGCGATCCTGAAAAAGATGCAACAACAATGCCTGAGTTTCCAGAAGGAAACCCCGTATGCCAACCCACCTATATGCATGCATCACATAATGAACCTATCATACTAGTAGCATGTCATGGCATCAACAGAAATGGAAAACAGTTCCCCCGAAGGGTAAAACAGGACATCAGTCCGACAATCAATCATCGGGTCTCCCGAAGAGACCTACTGCAGGCACATGCAGTCTAGTAGCCCGCGACATCGCACCCCCCACACGCAGCTACACTACTCAAGGGTTCGGCAGGGAGCCTCTGTCACGTCTACGCGCCGATAGAAACAGATCTGTAAATCTCAGTGGTCGGGGCCACAGGGACCAACGGGGCCGTCGCCCGGAAGGTATAACAACATCATCTCGGTAGGTGCCCAGCCGAGGAAAACAACAAGCCGGCACAGCCTCGGCCCAACAATCATCATCGCCGGCACAACCTCGGCGGCATCACCGGCACAGCATCGGTGGTCCATCACAACGTCCGGCACAACATCGGACGGTCCAGACCGAAGTCTGCCAGGTCATCGGGCTCCTCGAGCCGCGAACACCAACCGCGCCGCTATAAAAGCAGGGCAGCGACCTCCGTAGCCCCAAGGGCCGGTAGTCACCTCACCCAACGCCAGTTGCGTGCCCGCACAACATCAACACTGGGATCCGCGATCCCTCAGGCCTGCTATACTACAAAGTGCCAACAATCATCTCAAAAGTCACGGTCCATACATGGAGGTGACGCGTCCCGAACACCCACACTCTTCCCAACGGCGGTCCCTGGGCAGGCACGCATCACGCGCCCACCGTCACCTCCCGGCTCACGCACAAGGCGAGGACACGGGTTTCCGTGGCAAAGTTGGCGTTCAAAAAGGGAACCTGGGATTCTGTTCTGTGCCCCAACGGTCGACCGAAAGAGGTGATTCGGTCGACCGGTTCCATAAAGGAATCGGTCGACCGTACTCCTATAACGGTCTACCGCTGCGCTCAAGACAGAACCCCCAACGGTCGAACCAAGGTCTAAAACCGGTCGACCGAACGAGGTCAAAATCCGGAGTCTGGTCAACATTAAATTCCACTCTATCGGTCGACCGACTCAGGGTCTCGGTCGACCGAAAACAGACAGGGTCAACCTAGTATTCTACGTCATCAAACGGTCGAACGTAAACATACTACCGGTCGAACAAACATGCAATCGGTCGAACGCAATATAAAATCGGTCGAACAAATCATGCAAAACTAACAGGTACACTTAAGTTCCGGTCGAACACAACAAGGACCGGTCGACCGATAACAGGTAGAAAATCCCAACTCACCAGCAATAATGCACTACCGGTCGACCGCCCCAAGGCATCGTTCGACCGGTGAAGGTTAAAGTCGGGCAAACAGTGCTAAAACGGTCGACCGCCCTAAGGACCCGGTCGACCGTTGGTCGTCTTCAACCTCGCGCCAGCCGAGGATTTACGAAGAACGCGTCGCCGGAGAGGTCCTCGACCTCCCCCGACCGACCAACAACACCCTTCCACAAGGGTGAGCAACAAAATCACACTAATGAGCGGCATACCTCAAATGAAGACGACGAAACGCCGGAGCAAGCTCACGCCTCCGTCCTCCCCGCGACGACCTCCTCACGCCGGAACCTCCGAGCCTTCTTCCTCCTCTGGTCGCCGGATAGAAAAATGGAGAGGGAGTGAGAGAGTGCAAGAAGGAAAAGAGAGAGAGAGAGAGAGAGAAACACTTAAATAACCCTACACCCCAACACCTCTCCCTCACCCTACACCATCACCCTACACCCCAACCCATACTTCCCATCACATCCACCACTCCTTCCTCCATCCCTATGCAAACCCCTCTTCTAACCCAAATTAACCCTAATCCAATCCTAATCCGGTTTAGGGACATAACAATATTAATAGATAAAATTAAGGTCAGCCATGCTGATGAAGCACACAAACATTGTCGCAGTACAGAAACATATTTCTACTATCTCGTATGAGATTTCTCCAATCGCAATATAATCCAACACTGATGCTATAATTTTTTCAGTGATATGAATTTGAACAACTACCAACGCTTGATCACTTCGTACAAAATTGAACAAGTATAAAAAACTGTTAAAAGGTAGCTTGCAATTTGCATCCTCTATAGGTGTTGCCAACTTCGTTTCTGAAATTACGCCACTTCAAGAGTTTAAAACACCTCACCAACGTCATCTTTCTAAGGTAATTAACTGTATAATTTAAAAAAGTAAGACGCGCGGTGTCTGCATATTTTGCAAATGAGAAAATAGCTTCAGTTTACACTTGTATTTGTGAATTTCGGAATTGTACAAATCTTGACAATTTTAAGCCGAAAAATGTATATTGCGTTTGCATCCTTTTGTTGGAAAACTGTGAGAGAGGGTGAGCATCGTCTCCTACTGTAACCAGTTTAAGGCTTGCAGATCATGGAAACATGTCCCAAGCTTTAAGCATGTGGCCTTTGAAAAGCTTACTATTTGCAAATGAGGTCAAGTAAATGTTGACTTAAACAATCGTATTAATCTTACTTTGTTCTAATGTCAACAGAGCTTGATTTTGAAGGTTTCTCCCACCACGGCAGTGTCAACTTCTTTCTATTGAAATTGCCACATTGCATGTCTCTTTGTTCTTCGAAATTCGAACCCTTAACTTTAGCTCATTTGATGAGTTAAGTTTTCTTCCATTCACCCGAAAATCTTTCCCTTTTCCTTGAGTTCTCACCTTTGTCTTTCCAACTACAGTAGATGCTTTTCCCATCACTCCCTTCTCTTAATTTAAGCTCACTACTAACTGGACTTGCCAAGTGATGGGAGCTTGTTCATAACGTTCTGGTCACAAAAATAAACTATTCACCACAAGTGAAGAGCCTTCCAGTTTCAAACCAGTGGAGAGAAGACAAAAGTAGGGAATTCCCTTCTTTTGCAGTCTTCTCTTTGGATGACCTACCAATTGGTAGGTCCGCAGCCTAGCTAGTGGACTTATTCATCATCCTAAAATACCAACAAGAGCAACAAACTTTACACTTTAGTGACCAATATTTTACATTATTTAGTGGTTATCATGCGACTTATATCCAAATTCCCATGTTACGAATGCATTTTCTCTGAAAAAGTGTAGTTACAGCAAAAAAATGGACTTTCACTGAATGAGATCCATCAGTGGTACTTCTGACAGTGTTAGAATTTACATTTCCCCACGCATGACCACTGACTAGTATGTTTTTGTTCAGCAAGAGATCACACTTAATAAATAAATGACAATATAAATACAACCCTCCATTACATGTGATGTGTAACAAAACATGAAATGGGGTCCAAAACAGAAGATGGTCAAAGAGAGGCCCCCATGCAGAGTGCAGTTTGGAGTAGTAATGGGCTTTGATGTGTGGAGGCAGGGAGGATGGAGACCAAAGGAAGAGACAAAAAACATAATTAACAAACCTCTGTTGTAAATGTAATGATTCTATCATGCATCCACCACCTCCATGAAGTAAAAACAAGACTAGTCATGGATTCCCCAACAAAGGCAGCCCCACAGCCTTTCTTGGGATCTCTGCGCCACCATGATGACCAGCCTCACATCACAACGTACCAATCAAACAAGTATGGTTGCAACAAATGTAACAGTAATTCCTCATTGGTTTTGAGACTTCATCTCAGTGTTTGGTGTTTGGAGTTTTGACCACTTTGGTGTATGTACTTGCTGGTAATTAAATGTGCGTAACGATAGTTTTGTTGTTTTGAATTTCATATTTTTACTTCGAAAGATTTAGAGACAAGAGTTGTTGGGAGTAATATCAGGTCCAGCTGGAGTGGTGAAGGAGCAGAGCACATTATGATCTCGTGAACTATATTGAATGGATGTAACCATGCACAAGAGATGGCTGGATCGTATGGCCCAACACATCAATGCATATATTTTTTGTGTTGAGACATGTATGACGAACTCCTCTATAAGTTCTACATCTTCGTGTATTGTGGCATGCATGAGGTAGTGAGATAGTCCGTACTTGTACACGTACACGACATATATATACATGCTGAATTATATGCATCATGTTAGACATGCACCGTGCACATACGTCTGCAAGAGACAGTAACTAATACTGTTAAGTCCCTAACCCTTTTTAGGGTGGATTAAGGGGTGGTTAGGTGGTGGTTTGACTTGGAGAGAGAGAGAGGTATGGGTGAGGTATGGAGTAGGGTGTAGAGGTAAGGTGGGGGTGTATGGGAGGTATGGTGGGGGTGTTGGCTTGGGTTTTTAAGGAGAAGAACTCCTTCTTCTTCCTCTTTTCCATTCCATTCTTCCACCACCTTCCTCACATTTCCTTCCCTTGCGTTTCGGCCAGCGGTGGAGGAGGAAGACGACGCGGAGGCTCCGGCGTGAGGAGGTCGCAGCGAGGAGGAGGTTGCGGGTGCGGAGGCGCGAGCGTTGCTCCGGCGTTTCTCCGGCGTTATTGAGGTATGCCGCTCATTAGTGTGATTTTGTTGCTCACCCTTGTGGAAGGGTGTTGTTGGTCGGTCGGGGGAGGTCGAGGACCTCTCCGGCGACGCGTTCTTCGTAAATCCTCGGCTGGCGCGAGGTTGAAGACGACCAACGGTCGACCGGGTCCTTCGGGCGGTCGACCGTTTTAGCACTGTTTGCCCGACTTTAACCTTCACCGGTCGAACGATGCCTTGGGGCGGTCGACCGGTAGTGCATTATTGCTGGTGAGTTGGGATTTTCTACCTGTTATCGGTCGACCGGTCCTTGTTGTGTTCGACCGGAACTTAAGTGTACCTGTTAGTATTGCATGTTTGTTCGACCGGTAGTATGTTTACGTTCGACCGTTTGATGACGTAGAATACTAGGTTGACCCTGTCTGTTTTCGGTCGACCGAGACCCTGAGTCGGTCGACCGATAGAGTGGAATTTAATGTTGACCAGACTCCGGATTTTGACCTCGTTCGGTCGACCGGTTTTAGACCCTTGTTCGACCGTTGGGGGTTCTGTTTTGAGCGCAGCGGTAGACCGTTTTAGGAGTACGGTCGACCGATTCCTTCCTGGAACCGGTCGACCGAATCACCTCTTCCGGTCGACCGTTTGGGCCCAGGACAGAATTCCTGGTTCCCCTTTTGAATGCCAACTTTGTCCACGGAAACCCGTGTCCTCGCCTTGTGCGTGAGCCGGGAGGTGACGGTGGGCGCGTGATGCGTGCCTGCCCAGGGACCGCCGTTGGGAAGAGTGTGGGTGTTCGGGACGCGTCACCTCCATGTATGGACCGTGACTTTTGAGATGATTGTTGGCACTTTGTAGTATAGCAGGCCTGAGGGATCGCGGATCCCAGTGTTGATGTTGTGCGGGCACGCAACTGGCGTTGGGTGAGGTGACTACCGGCCCTTGGGGCTACGGAGGTCGCTGCCCTGCTTTTATAGCGGCGCGGTTGGTGTTCGCGGCTCGAGGAGCCTGATGACCTGGCAGACTTCGGTCTGGATCTGTCCGATGCTGTGCCGGACTGTTGGACCACCGATGTTGTGCCGGTGATGCCGCCGAGGTTGTGCCGGCGATGATGATTGTTGGGCCGAGGCTGTGCCGGCTTGTTGTTTTCCTCGGCTGGGCACCTACCGAGATGATGTTGTTATACCTTCCGGGCGACGGCCCCGTTGGTCCCTGTGGCCCCGACCACTGAGATTTACAGATCTGTTTCTATCGGCGCGTAGACGTGACAGAGGCTCCCTGCCGAACCCTTGAGTAGTGTAGCTGCGTGTGGGGGGTGCGATGTCGCGGGCTACTAGACTGCATGTGCCTGCAGTAGGTCTCTTCGGGAGACCCGATGATTGATTGTCGGACTGATGTCCTGTTTTACCCTTCGGGGGAACTGTTTTCCATTTCTGTTGATGCCATGACATGCTACTAGTATGATAGGTTCATTATGTGATGCATGCATATAGGTGGGTTGGCATACGGGGTTTCCTTCTGGAAACTCAGGCATTGTTGTTGCATCTTTTTCAGGATCGCAGTAGGTCCGGGTGGGTGGTGACCGAGGACGGAGCGCTTTGGAGTCGGATCCTCTTCGGCAGTTGCTAGATCGTACGACTACTTGTATTCTCTTCCATTGTATCTGTATTGTAGTCGTATTTCTTTTGGAAAACTCCTTGTATTTTGGGTGCACCCGGATTTATATATTTATATATATTAGTGACGTTCCCGCGTGAGTTGTCTGTTATGTTGGTTATTTTGAAATTTTAAATCTTCCGCTGTTTCGGGACGTTACAAATACTCTCTTAAAGGTGTGATTTTTTCGTAAAAAGCGTAGGGAAAATCCAAAATTTCAGTTCCATAACTAAGTTTGTAGAGTAAAAATGAAAGAAATCATTCTAAGTATAATTTTACAAGACTATGGAACTCTCATAATTTGATTCCTAGCTAGAACTTCATTAATTATAAGTCTTCATGCAACTAGGTACATTTTGAAAGATTACTTTCCTCACTTTTGAGTTGTTTTCCAAAAAATAATAATAACACACTAAACATCCTTTAGAATATTCATTTTATAGAAATGCACCTTTAGTTTTCTTAATTTTTATTACAAAACCTTTTAAAAACCAGCACATATTTTTCGCGCTTTGAGAAAATCATTGGCCTGAGAGAGATTATCACTCACTAAATAACACAGGTAAATATGAACGAGTTCAGTTATTCACTTATTTGTACAAGAGGATCTGATAGGTTGTTATTTAACTTTTATCGATGAATAATATATAGGTCAATCAAACTTCACATTCTTAGTGTAGGGAACAATATTGTTTTGTCCATCAGACCGATAGAGACAGATCCAAACCTACACTCCTCAGTGCGGGTGAAACCCTGACCAAGTTTAGAATGCTGTGAAAATGAAAGCAAGCAGGATAAACATAGACCAAGACAATGATATAATTCGAATCCCAACCAGTTGGATCAATGCTAATCTTATTTTCCTTCACCAGCAATTAACCTCTAATTGAAGCTTCCTGAAGCGTGACAGTGAAAGATGAAAACTGGCAAGCACAAATATATATGTTTGACGACAAATCTGTTGACAGATCTCAGCGTGGGATGATAATGTGGACATGTCTATAAACTTTGTCCCACCTATAGCATGTAGAGGCTCAGAGCCATCTTAAGTAGGTCCTAATCTTTAATTAAAATTTGAAAGATACAGCAAACACTCACATGATACTACTGTAAACCTACCCTTCCAAATATAAGCATAGTAGGTCAAAATTATTACCACAAGAATACAGACGGTCGTAAGTAACATGTTTACCGGCAACTGTGGATCATGTTCTTGCCCACCTGCATGTATAACTATGGAGCTATGCTTACTCAGGGGACCATAATAGAGTTCTCAATATTACAGACATACTCTATGGATTTAGTGGCGAGTATTAGTTTTAACTTCTAATTAAGGTGGTCTTATATATCTTACATACTTTCGAGAGATGGCAATTTGAACACAATGAACAAGGCTACAAAGATGTATTAGCCTCACGAGTTGTTACTCTAGGGATTTAACAGCTTTTCTCATAAATTCCATGTGCTATTGGTTGGGCACAACCAACCAAAATGCATCTTCAACTGAATTTCATGAAGAAGTGTATTCAAAACAAACAAAAAAAGTTCACGAGGAAGAATTTTTTTCCCAAATAAAATAAAATGAGAAACTCACTAGATGAATTAAACTTCACATTCTCTTACCCTCTACTTTTCATACCATGTTATAACATATATACCGGAAAAAGTGTATTAACATTCCTTGTTTATCATAATCATTTGGGCTTTCATTTGTTAATATAAACATGTAACGGCTCTGTTTTATTGCAATAATGTTTCGTGGATTCTTTCAAAACCTAATGGAGCAGTCTAAAAAGAAGTTCCGCAAACTCACATTCACGGGCTTACTGTAAAAACGGGCTGGACAACGGGCCGGGCCGCTAGGTACTGAAAGTTATGATGTTCTAGACGAGAATAATTTGAAATCATACACCAAAAGTCCTATAATTTCACCTTTGTAGTTGGTCACCGTCTTGATCGATGGTTTCTTTATAGTAGGGACTTGTTGTACTAACCAACGTAATATTTCAAAAATTGAAGGATTTTAGTGAATTTTGTTTGATCAATGCTATTATCCTTGTTCAAAATGATGTTAATGGAGCAATGACATTATTCAAGCTTTGATAGTGTAATTTGATGGCAAAAGATAGTGTCATACAAGTTCTAATTTTTTTTACAAGTATAATGGGATTAATGAAATTGATCATATAGTTAGAGGGCTAAGCTGCAGTTTTACTATTGTGTTGCCTGTTCTTCAACCATTAAGCATTCTGATGCAACATTTTGATTGGTAATTCCAAGATTCTCTACGATGTAGAAACAAGCATTGTTCTGCGTTCCATGGCAACATCTTTTAACATGTCTTCGCTGTCCAGCAATCATTCAATGTAAGATTGGCTTCATTGTAACAATTCCAGTGCAACATAACCAATTTGTTTTGTTCCTTGCAAATGAAATCTTTGCCACGTGTGGACGACTATTATTGTACCTCTTGTTTTGTATTTGCCGGAATTGATAACAAGGTTTGTTGAATGTGGATTACAAAGAGTTTTTAGTGATACATAAAAACAAACATTTCCATTTATGTAGTCCAAGATTGTCAATGAAACAAAATTTACAATATTTTATCTTATTGGTTTTGTTTCTTTCATCACTAGATATTTTTCCTTCTCATGTTTTCTCCCTCTCAGATATTACACAAGAAAAGGCTTCTAATATCCTAGTGATCATCTATTTGGATTTTTGCAAGTGAGACTGATAACAGCTTTAATAATTAAGATTAAGACCATAATACATGGCAGTTAAAACAGGAGATGATGATCCCTAGAAAAGTCCATTAGAGATAAGCAGGAGAATGGGCTCTAGTACCTCTTGTCCTGTTCCAGTTGCATGAAACAAAAGATTAGAAATGTGCCATCAGGAGAAGGAACAGCTTGGGAAGGATCAAAGTGGTCCATTCCAAATTTGCAATAAGCAGACATGTCCACAAGGGCTCATAAATGTAATGGTCCTTTGGTTCCAAGACACTGATGATGTCCATCTGGTTCTAACCATTTGCCAAAAGAAACAAGATTGCATTACTACCTACCAATAACAAGATGTTAAAAAGAAACAAGCATTTCAGAGATTACAGCTAAAAATAGCTCATCGTGATTTGGACAAATTCTGGAATTATTTATATTCTGAAACAACACCAAATAATAAAAATAAAAGAAGAAAAAAACACTACCGCAAAAAAGAACATAGTTGTCTTTTGGTCAAGGCTTTTATATGTATTTCGACATATTTGTGCTCACTCAACTGGTTGAATGGATCCTCGGTAAATTCAAAATACCAAGCCAATAGTAATATGACCACCACTGCTGGTACATGTCAATAAAAACTTTGTTTGTTCAACCATATATAATAACTAACACTAACATGTAAAGCAATAGTTAGTTCAGTTTATATATCCCTTGTCTTGCAATAAACTGGAGATTGAGCTCTAATAATGTAGTGAATCCCAAATAACATTCGAAAAATGTAAAATGATTATTACTATTATATGCATGTTAATAATTTTCAACTTTGACAATGAAAAAACATGTACATCGAGGTCTCACTTATTTAAGCTGAAGCTGAAGTTTGAGCGGCAAAACTGGTGAGTGCATTGAGTGTAGACAAGAGGTGTGTGCATGTGGTTGCGCATGTGTAGTGCTTCACACGAGGATTTTTGTTTCTGCATATGCCTCACCTCAGATCAGACTCTGCGCATCTAATGTAGCAGAGAAGGGGAAATAAACTTGTGCAAGTGGATCCTCTCATACCATATGGACACATTATATATAATTCACCAGTCAACTACACGGGTCTATTCTCTTCTTGACCACAATTTAAATTTCAAACCAATACCCAATCAAAGATTTCACCTTACAACTCTATTATTATAAGTAACATACTACTCCATGTTCATCAATCAGAACATGCATGCCCACCACTCCACAAACATGAAACAACATTATAAAACATTTGGGGAGGCGCGTTTGTGTTTTGTGGTTGGGGTGTTCGAACCAACGACCATGCAACTTGCAAGTTGCAAGCACACACATCCCATGGTTGTCTTCACGGGATATGTGATGCAACTCACAAGAGAAATTATGGGCGTACACTGCCTTGCTGTATTTGCATGTGCTGGAGTTGTGTGACCATCTCTTTGTATCTCTAACCAACAGACTCAAAAGCCAACCATTGGGCTAGTTTTATGTGTTGGGAGGGAGATCTAAGATATACTAACACGACTACGGATAAAACGCATCACGAAAAAAGAATATTGATTGCAAAAAATAACTTCAGACTCTCTCCCAATCTTAATGCAACAAGTAAACACAAATAAGATGGAAATAATAAGCAATCACACAACACAGTTGAAGCAAACCACGACACACGCGATTTTACAAGGTTCGGCAAGATGCCTACGTCTTTGGGGGGTTTCCTGCAGGTTTCCTTTCCTTGAAGTTGTTCTCGAACGAGAGAAGTCTCCGAGATTACAAACGATTGGAAGCAATATGTCTCCCAAAACACTCTAGATCTCTCTCTAGCCTAATCTCTCTCAAAGAAATAAGTATTGTATGTTGTGTTACAAAATTAAGGCGAAAATCCTATTTATAATGGGTTAAAATCGTACAATAAATCATTCAGAATGTGTATAACCGTCGGAAAACGGTCGACCGGAATTTTCCATCGGTCGACCGGTTTTCGGTTAGTTCGCGTAACTGCCATTATTCGGTCGACCGCTCACCCCGAGTCGTTTGACCGTTCCGCGCTTCTGTACAACACCTGAAGCTCCTGGACTGTTTCGGTCGACCGCGTGTCCAACACCGGTCAACCGATCTGCATGCTGATTTTCATCTTGCAGCTCATGTCGCTTTTCGGTCGACCGTGTGCCCAGCACCGGTCGACCGAATCTTGATCTGATCTGAACCCAATGACTCCTGAAGTTATTCGGTCGAACGAGTGCCCCGTGCCGGTCGACCGATTTTCTCTGATACTTAACAATTCTATGAACCAATTCCATCATTATGGTCCACCTAAAAGTATCCACAATTGGAGGTTGGAGAAGCAAATCATACTTTATTAATAATGGTGCCCCAAGATTTTAATGTACTTCTCAAAATAAGCACAAAATTTTAAACGGACAATTTTAATATCATCTTATACAATATAGTGTATTATTAGTGAATTTTCTCTTCAACTAAATTTCAAGATGCAAAATTTTGTTGTTGTGATTTGATTCTTAATCTAAGTCATTCCGACGGTAGAAAAATTACAAACATAGCTATCCCATTGGTTCTGAAATATACATTGTAGAAAGCATGTATAAAAGAGGACAAAACATGACTGGGATCTGTGTGGGATTCGATTCGCTTCTTCTCACCAGCCTCTTCTTTACTGCTTCCTCTACTTCCAAAAGAGATCAACCAAGACTCGTGCATTTTGTGTTTATAGCCCATATAAGCAGAAAAGAGTCTTCTTTCTCCATGGAAGTTGCTAGAATGGGAGAAAATGTAGAGAGGCATGAGTGCATTGAGTATAGTAGTAGTGGATGTGAGTCTGGTTGGACAAACTATTTTGACCAGTCTGAGGAGGAACAAAGATCTCTTGTTAATCACAACAAGGGTGGTGGATTGGAGCAAGAAGAAGATCTTTCAATGGTCTCTGATGCATCATCTGGTCCTCCTCACCTTCCTGATGATGACCTCTTCCACTGCAATCACCAGTGGGACTACACAACATGCTTGAGTTCTCCTTTCTCTCCATTTCATGAACAAGTTTTGGTAACGAAAGGTGGCAAGAGGAGAAGGGTTGATTCAGAAAAGCAACAGCAACATTATCAAGAGAAACAGAGACAGGAGAGTTGTGTGCTTCTTGATGACACTGCCAGTTCCACTCTCATCAGCTTTGCAAAGGCAAGTTCATTGCCATCATGATTTAGCAAATTTGTTTGTAATGTTTAACATTGTTGGTTTGATATTTTTTTATTTTTTGGGTTGTAGCAGAACAATGTTGATGTTGTGGTCGCAGAGAACCAACATGTTGATGATGTCTTGGATATGTCTTATGGCTTCTCTGCAACACGTTTCAAGGTATATGTTTTTCTTGCTTTCATTCTTTGCTTGTTTGTAACATTAGAATGCAAAAGAAAGTAGTTAGTATCATGTGTATTTTGCAGAGAAAATCAACTTCGCCGAGGCAGTTGGGCCACTTCAATCAGAACTCAACTAAACCAGTTAAGATACTTCTATTTTTGTATTTTTTTCACTACATCATGTTTTCTTTTGTATCATTCTGACTGTTCACTTATTGATGTTGTGTTTCTGTTCTTAATAGATCTTGAGAGGAAGAGATGGGAGAAACAAGATGTTGATGTTCTCAGATGTTCAATGCTTTCTTGGCTGAAGAAGGATTAGATTTAGAAGAGACATTTCAAGTGATCTTTACATTTTTTTGTTAGTTAATCTTCTTTTTACCGGTCAGTGTAATGGAACAGCTTGTACAAAAAGAGAAGGAAATAGATTCCCTGAGTTTCTTGTTTTGATTAAAAAAAACTTAGTAAAAAATGGAGGTAGCAAAATGAGTCCACTGGGAGTTCAGATCTCTGTTAATGATCCATCCCACTTTTGGAAGACACCCATGCCTTTGTCCTCATCAATATTTCCAACATTTTACTAACAACAAACAATAGGAATGCAAACAGTAACACCCTTATAAATTATAATATTCTTTACAACTTTGAGAAAAAGAAGAAGAAAATGCCACTAAAATGGTGATAGTGGTGTTTAAGGAAGTCCATGCATGTGCAAAACAAATATCATATAGAACAGTTGCATGCTTTTTGGCCCATAACTACTCACTAAAAAAATTTGAGCGTAACATAAGAAATCCAAATTTTGAGATAGAGCACTGGAATTGGCTCTGACAAACTTGGTTTTAAAAGAGCAGTCACTATTCCTTGGAATCACAGCCCTGAGCTTTATCACACTGCAAGATCAGGTTGTTTGTTTCCTGCTGTTAGTACGGCCACCCATGTTACCTACCAAAAGGCACCATCAAACATGGCATGTCATCAAACTCCCACATAATGACGCACCAGGTTTTTACTGTTTGCTTTGAAAAGCAATTTTAGTTAGTTACTTGAGTCCTTGTACACGGACGCGGGCGTCACAGACGCGGCTTAGTTACGTGGACGTGTTGAGTCAGCGTCCAGTCAGCAAAATTCCTCTTCACGTGCTTTGGTCTTCTTAAAAACGCCGGTTCTTTAGGTTGAACGATTCTTTTCCCAATACACAGATAGTGCAGACCCTAGGACAGCGTGCAGACCCTTTATTCGTGCAGAGTCCAGACTTATCATAATAAAATATTGTTTTTAACTTTTAGGTTGAATCAACTTAATCCAAACAGACACACAACATATTCCGAACAGACAGTCTTCTTATTCCAAACAGACACGCAACTTAATCCGAACAGACAGACTTCTTATTCCGAACAGACACACAACTTAATCCGAACAGACACACAACATATTCCAAACAGACACACAACATATTCCGAACAGACACACAACTTAATCCGAACAGACACATAACTTAATCCGAACAGACACACAACATATTCCGAACAGACAGACTACTTATTCCGAACAGACATACTTCTTATTCCGAACAGAAAGACTTCTTATTCCGAACAGACAGACTTCTTATTCCGAACAGACACACAACATATTCCGAACAGACAAACAACATATTCCGAACAGACAGACTTCTTATTCCGAACAGACGCACAACTTAATCCGAACAGACACACAACATATTCCTAACAGACAGACTTCTTATTCCGAACAGACGCACAACTTAATCCAAACAGACAGTCTTCTTATTCCGAACAGACAGACTTCTTATTCCGAACAGACACACAACATATTCCGAACAGACAGACTTCTTATTCCGAACAGACGCACAACTTAATCCGAACAGACACACAACATATTCCGAACAGATAGACTTCTTATTCCGAACTGACATACAACTGTTATACATGAAGAAAATGAAGAAGAATGTGATCATTCCTACATTTTTAAGGATGACTTTGGTCTTGTTTGTTGTATATGTGGAATTACACGCAAAAGCATAGAAAGTGTGTCCAGAAACGGAACAGAAAGTTTGTATTATTTATGTAGAAAGATTGTCTTGTTTATGTAGAAAACTTGTCTTGTTTATGTAAAAAGTTTGTCCAGTTTATGTAAAATGTTTGTCCAGATTATGTTGAAAATTTGTGCAGAAATGGAACAGAAAGTATTCCGAACATACACACCACTTAATCCAAACAGACAGACTTCTTATTCCGAACAGACACACAACATATTCCGAACAGACATACAACTGCTGTACATGAAGAAAATGAAGAAGAATGTGATCATTCCTACATTCTTAAGGATGACTTTGGTCTTGTTTGTTGTATATGTGGAATTATACGCAAAAGCATAGAACTTTCTGATTGAACTTTTAACAGTAGAACATCACGCCAAAATCCTCGGAAGCTTTGACACCATTGCATCTCGTTCCAGCACATTAACACCTGACCCAGAGGTAGCAAACAAACGGGTGTGATGCCTTTTCTTAACACAAAAACCACAAGAATCGGCATAAGCAACGTAAAATGTTTGGGCTTCTTCGAAAGAGGGGAAAAACATCCCCTCCTTAGGAACGTTTGTCGGCTGCTCCACTTGGAAAGACACATGAACGATTTCCATCAAAACACAGAGGTAGGACCACAGAAGAGAAGGGAAGAAAAAGGAAGACGCATGTTGAGATTTATAACAAGTCTCCTGTGCTGTGTAGGAGAGCCAAAATGTTCATGAAAAATGAGTGATTTGAGACGCATTAATGAGGGATGGAGGGATGTAGACATTTGTACGAAACGAGGAATAAAATAAAAAATAAACTTTTTCTGTGGAGACTGCAAACTCAAACGCGTCTGCTGACTAGGATGTTACACAAACAGGACCAAATAAGCGCGCGTCCCGAACGCTAGCGTCCGCTAATCGTTTTTCTAGTTACTTCAACCCATTGTAATTTCCCGGACCAAACACAGTCTGGTCTGTTACCCATAAATTCACTGTACCCTATTCAGATCCCTTAAATAATATGAGTGTAGGCTACGACACCCAATTAACTTAAGTTTTTGTAGCAAATTCAGTACTGGAATTGTGAAACAATAGGCTCGTGATTGACGAACCAAATTAGCACTCGGCGTAGGTTCGGGACGTGACGTTGGAAGCATAATCTTAAAAAGAAGTATAATCTCGAGATTTTCTTCTTTAAATCCTGACACTGTTAGAACCTGTTTGTTTTATAATACTATCAAAGCAAAAGGAATGGTCACATTCTCTGTTGGTATCCTAATAATTTATGCAATAGATAGTTGTTGATTGAACATCAGAGATCCAACTGAGAAGAGACAAGATTGGAAGTTGGAAAATTTATACATGATCTTGCACATCTTGTTGTCACACACTAAGAAGCCCGTAAGTTACAAATCTGAGAACTCACTCTCCAAAGCTGTGTATTCAGAATGGCATTGGCACCTTTTGTTTTTCGTTAGCAGTACATTCCTTGGCTTATAAATGGATCTTAACAATAAATAAATTAAATTAAACATCTTTTGGCATTTTCATTAGAAATATAGTCCCACACATTATATAACAGAACTGTGTCCATCACCTCATTTACGTGCTTCAATCTTACATTTATGGAGTAGGATAGTAGTAGGGTGTAAACGAACCGAGTCAAATGAAATTTCGAGACATAAATATTATCTTATGTTATTAACAAATACAAAAAGTAATTATGAATGTACAATAAAAAATTCGAACAAGCTATCGAGTCGAGATCAATTTTTTTGGAGTTCGAACTGTTCGTTTGTCGAACCAAGTTTGAAGATTTTTTTTTATTTTTCATCAAAATCCTTCGTTTTCAAGTTAAATTAGAGTCGAACGTTTTTCGAATCGAGTTCGAATTGAGCTATCGAACCGAACCAAAATTGACAACCCTAGATAATAGGAACATCGTGGGAGTAGATTCACAATCATTTTCCCTCCATTAGCCTAATTTAAAATTTTGATTCTTGGCCCGTGAAATCTTTTCTCCAGAGAAACATGGAACGGCAAAACAACGTGAAGTCTCTCTCTCTCTAAGTCCATCATTTAAGGGATCTGAATAGGGTACAGTATAGACTCACGATCCCAATAGCCACCATTTATGTGAATGTATGGTAATGTCCTTGATCAGTAGAGATTGAATTGTGGTTTTTCTGTAGTTTGTTGAGGAAAATCAAGACTAATTATCCAGGGAAGTCCATGACTGAGATCTAAAGCACAAACACAAATTATTATATTAAACAACAAACTCAATATCATCTTTCTCTCTCTGAAAGTCTGAATATATATGTAAAAGATCATATAATTTAAAAGACAATTTGAACTATCTTTAGATAACTTGAACAACTTAAATGACCTGCAAACAAATACATGGCAATTGGCAGCATATCCATTAATAACATTTTGAAATATATAATATAGATGACTAAATGAACAAGACAAACACTAAAGATTGATTGATGTTCACCAAGACCAAGCAACATTTATAAAAAGAGGTGCTCCACTAGTTAACATGAAGGGTCTAATTGGCGGTAGAAATTTCGAACAAGCAAATCTCCACAGTTTGTTTTCATGCACACCTTAACTTGATCTGCTCCCATTTTTCATGACGGGGGGAAACCAAGACATGGGCCTCTATGTTTACGTGTTTGTTTTCAAATCATTGGGCGAAGTGAATCCTAGTGGACATGTAATGCATGTTATTTTTGGGTTCTTGAGATCTCATGTGGACACTACCTTAGAGCACCCTTAACGGGTGCTCTTTGCCCGGTAGGGCGCCTGGGCAGCCCTCTCTTAACGGGAGGGCGCGCCCAGGGGGCCCGGGCGGGGGGTCACGTGCCCCTCCCCTCTCGTCCAAATTTTTTTTTTGTTTTAAAAATAAAGATTATTTTTATAATTATGATAATGTATTAATTAGGTAAATAGAATTTAATTAATTAGGTATTACAAAATAATTGAAAAAATATTTTATGATTAATTAACAATTTTATGATTTACTTAGATATAAAAAATCATAAATAAATTAAGAAATACAAAATACAAATACAATACATATACACTTCGGAAATAAAATACAAGAACAGAATACGAAATACTGTAGGTCCTCGATGTTTGAGAAGTCCAAGCTTCGATCAAATCGTCTCGTCTTTAGCGAGTCACGCGCGTACTGTAAGTACCACACATTTGAAATTACTAGGTACTTGAGAAGGAGAGATCAAGTTCGTGATTGCACCACACATTTGAACCTTCAAGCCGATTTGGTCGACAATATATGGCAACGCTTTGGAGGAAATGTGTCTTGATGTATTTGAAGTTTAGTATTTAAGCATGTATTTTTAGTTTTACTTTCTCAATTTCCGGTTAATGTACTATGTAATGTGGTTTTCTAAATTTTAATAATATTTTCGTATTTATTAATTAAATGTTAATTAAAAACGAATGAATTGTTGATATTAAATAATTACGATAATGATTATTAATATATTTTGTTGATTGTTGAAAGAATTTTGGAGAGAAGAATAAAAATAATGACGTGACAACAAATACTGTAATGTGACTGGGTGGATTGGGTAATGGTTAATGATTTTGTAGGGGGGTTGATTTGTGCTGACGTGGCAGAGAGAGAAGCTGATGTGGCTGAGAGAGAAAACAGGACGCCCGAAAACTGCTTGGGCGCCGTTAATGATGCTCTTAGTACCATGTGATGCAGATCAAATCTCAGCACAGACGCACAGTCACGCTTTCAGTTTTAGTGGCTCCCAAGAGAAACACGCTCACAAACATTTTATTCCCAAATCCTGATGTTATAAACATATTTATAATACATTCGACATTACAGCTCCTGGAGATTCTAATTTCTCAGGCTCACGTTTTGGTGAGACTTAGTTGGAGAGACCGCAAATAAATAATACCATGATAAACATTCACAACATCACAACCTACCCAGAATTTTGAGAGGAAGAGCATATGCATCGAGGTATCAAGATTAGATATTCAGTAACATGAATCATGTTGCCCAAGGAAAGGCTATCAACTATCTAATCAAATTCATGCCTTTCCAAAGATAAAAGGGAAAAAACTTAGAAACTCCTAAATAAGCCTGGTTAACAAATCTTCAGTTCCAATTGAACATTTGCTAGTGAAGCCTCACGAACGATATAACAGAAAGCCAACATCTACCATACAACAAATGCTCAAGATAAGAAAGATTAGCTAGTACTGAAACAAACTGCTCAAGTTATATAAATAGTGACGAAGTGACACTAATCACAACAGTAATAGTCAACCAATGAAGCTATACAATGCTGCATAGTAATTGCTTCTACCTTCAGCCTATGCTGCAACCAGTAATAAACCCTGCTTCAATGCTTGTCATAATTATAAGACTGATTAAATTACGCAATCAAGCTTGCATGGTCTCGTCCTCATCCGTATCTTGGGGCATCTCACTGAACATGTACTGGCTTTGGTACTCCATCAGATACTGTGTTGACCGCTGCACATCTAGAAATAGATCATATACTCTACGCACGTCATCCAACTCCACGATCTTACCTTTCCTCCTTTGGCAGGCCAGTGATGCTGCTGTTATCAAGTGGATTGCATATCTTAGTGATGTTTCCAAACCAATCTTTGTCAACAGCATCTTAGCATCTTTAGACATGTCCACCTCTTCCTCTTGGCATCTGATATCAAGAATTTCGCCAATCTCATCCTCGGAGTAAGCTTTCGTCATGATGATGAGCAATCGATCAAGGAAATCAAGTGGAATACCATGAGGTGATTTGTAATTGGTGCCACGGATGGTAGTGATACCACGATTTGTAGCAACAACCAGAATGGGAGCCATTTCATTTTCCAGTGCCCGGTTCAGGAAAGAAAAACACTCAATGTCAAGCATGTGGACTTCATCAATGAAAAGGACGCCTGGGATTATCTCAGCCTTGCCTTCCTCTCTCCACTCTGCTACCTTTGCATCAATTTGTTCCCTCACTTCAGTACGAATTTCACCAGTGTCTCCAGTAAAAAGTGCCAAAAAGCCCTGAGTTCTGAAATAAGAGACAGCTTATCTCCATTAGGCAGTTTTTGAAGAGTTTTAACAACAAAACTGGTATCTGGTTTTCCAAGCCATTAACCATAATTAAGTGAAACCAATCAACAAAGTACAGCCACAACCTTACCTCAATTTTATCCATCAAGTATTTATATAAACATTATTGGGCATATCTCACGACAAAATATCAAGAGGAACCATTTTAAGATGAAAACATAACTGTTCCACATGAAGCATGAACTACCTCAAGAGTGTCATTCGTTCATAGGAAAATTGACTGGATGAGGGGTAATAGAGTTTCATGACCAGTTTTATGAGACTGGTGTCCACATACTTGTTGTACTTGAGTTATAGGTCTTTCCAACGACCATATAAACAGAAAGAGTTTCAAAACTTACGCAAAAAAAACGCAGTCCTGCCACATCCATCCCCCTCTTTTCTTCCATCTTCACACCTCTCCCAAATCCAAAACCTAATGAAGTTCATAAAAAACAACAAAATCAGAACCCAAAGGTGGAAGAGAGTCGGAGACATAGGAGGGTTGGAGCTCTATGTTTGCAACATTGTTTGGTTTGTCCAACGATGTGTGTATTTTTGCGATCCAGCACACAAATAGATGGTTGATGTTGTGTATAATATGTCTGCGTAAAATAAGCATGCCTATCATGTCTGAGTTTCGTCGATTTCTTTGCACACTCGTCAAGTGTTCATAAAAATAACTCTGAAGGATACCTTGTTTTTCAGACTTCCAATTCTCCAAAGCAATTAAATAGAATCCATTCTTATAAAACATTAACTGTACCACTCACTAGGAAGTGAGCTAAATTACGAGATGCTGGACTTACCTCAGCTTACCGCAAACCAAGCGCACCCTAAGAGAATGGTTTAACATGCAGCCTAAGGCAAATCAAATCAAGTCCTGTGTTTGTAAAGTTGGTCAAGGCAGACGTAATTCTAGTTCTCAACGTCTACAATTTTCCCTAGATATCCTATCGGTTGATGGGTGCATGTGTTTTCAAGGAGCACTAACTTGCCCTGTCTATATCTAAATCCTAAGGAACTTGTTCATCCCTTTTAGTTTCTTCAAAAAGTAAATAAGGAACAAAACCAGGTCAAAGACAACGTATGAAATCAAATTATTGAAGAATGGAGGTTGGTTATCTAAAAAAATAATGTTTAAAAAAAAGAAGTAATGATGCCTTCAACTGGAGGAAAATCAAACAAGATGATAAACATGTGTCGAGCTAGACATGTGATAAATATGTGTACATTTCTACGAGTTAAAGGAATAACCATTTCTTGAAAGGTATTTCTTACAAAATTCGGATTGCCAATTTATGATGGTGATTTTAGAATTTATTCATGCTGAGTTCATCAACTTCAAATGTTTCCCTTTCTTAAGGATAAATCATTATCATCTTTGTTCAATAGTCCAAAAATTATTAAAGCAAGATAAAGGGCATTTTCATTCAAATAATTAGAAAATATGATCAGCAAAGGCCATACACTTGAGGAGACACTCAGCTAAAACCCTAAAACAAAGAACAACGTGCTTACTGCTTCTACATCAATCAGAAACAGAACCAACCTATACTACAAAATGTTATAGGAACTTGGGCAAGTCTTTTTTTTTTCAAGAAAAGAAAAGGATTCTATGTTCACTTGAGACTGATTTTAAAAAATCATATATCAAGGTGGGTCAACCAACCCAACCTTTGTGCTAATATTCTGAAATTTGAGTCAACTCTTGACTTCCTTGTAGTATGCTACATGTGAGTTGCATGTTTACTTGATTAGGAAATATAAATATAGATGAGGTTTTTTTTTTGAAATTCATTTTAGTTTAGACAATATCTATTATAGAAGTTAAGTATTTTTGAGTTGGCATAAAGCCTTATACACTATGAACTATGTACTGTTGTATGGATGTAACAAGAGTGGCATGTAAATTAGATGATTGTACAAGGAATAGGCAACAGCCAAAAAACTACTTAATGTTGAGATACCAGCACACAGAATAGTACTGCCACACAATTCAAGCAAAATCAGTACAACTATATGAACACCCCAAAGCTATCAAACCAAGGATACAATACTGCAATCCGCAACACAAGAAGATCCAGACCATAAAGAAACCTTGACACAAGGATTGACATGGTTTAATCCCCTTGTGTAACTTAAATCGCAGGGCCACAACCAACAACATATTTCTTTACAAATTAATTTAGTACAAATTCAAAAATAGAAAAAAGCACAAGTTCATTTACAAACACCAATGGACAGTGGTTGAAGAACTTCCAAGGAGTAAAAAGGGTATCATGGTTTGTTGATAGCAATTTGAGTTTCTCGTCTTGATTGGATTGGATAGTTGTATAATTTTATCTCGCACGCAATTTTCCTTGACACAACACACCTGATTACAATTTTTTTCCGAACAACAAAACACTGATGAAGATTGATTAATAGACTTGCTCCACCTCGTATAGTGGGATCACGACTGAATATGATTCTTGCTCCACCTTATATAGTGGGTACCATCGTGGACATTTATTTCAATGAGCATCACCTAACATAAATCACAAGGCACTCAAAGTTTCATTAAAAATGGGTAAGAAAGTGGTTGATACCTGCTATTGATGACATCAATTTCATGAAGAGTAACACAATGCACAACCTCCTTCCTCTTCTGCAGCTCCCCTTCGGGACACCTCACAAACCTAGTATGCGCCCCAACAGCATCATAATCCCTAGACCGCCCAATCGATCTCCCGAGCTTAGTAACCTTCCCAGAAGTCTTATCCAGCGCAATCACATCCCCACTCTGCACCTTCTCCTTCGACAGCGACTCAATCAGCTTCCCTCCCAACTCATACACAGTCTCCATATCAGTAGTCTTCAGAGTCAACTTCCCGGTCTTACTCGCAGACGAAGACGCCGAACACTGCCCGACCGCAGTCGGCCGGTCGACAATAATCTCGACGACCTCCCCCTCGATGATCTCCGTCTCCTCCTTGATCCTCACCCCAATGGCCTTCCGGAAGGCCTGGGTGAGGGCTTCCGTTTTCGACATCTCGAGGGAGAAAATCTCGGAGCCGGACATGGAAGCGAAGGGGGTTTCCTCTCCAAGGGACTTGGAGAGGCCCATCGCGATGGCCGTCTTGCCGGTGCCGGGCTTCCCGGCGAGAAGGATACCGCGGCCGGCGATCTTGCCGTCCTTGATCATCTGGAGGATGACTCCGACGGCCTTCCGGGCCCGCTCTTGGCCGACCATGCCGTCGGAGACGGCACGGGGTTCGATGGCGTCGTCGAGGCCGAGGCCTCGGATGTGGGAGTGGGCCCCGATGCGCTCTATGCGGGTTAGGTCGCGGGACTCCGAGATCTTCTTCAGGTCCGCCATTGGAGAGGAGAATATGGATGGAAAGCGAGGGTTTTGGTTGGGTTTGGGGGAGAGGAAGGGTTTTGTTTCGTATTTATATGGGTGATGAAATGGGTATTCCGGTTAAACGGGTGGGGATCCGGAATGGGTATAAATGGGCCCGGCCCAGATGTCTTTAGTTCCAGTCTTTAGATTTTATTTTAGAGTCTGTTGGGACTTGGGACACTTCTCCCCCGGCGTTTAGTTTTGGAAAACGATTAGTGGACGCTAGCGTTCGGGACGCGCGCTTATGTGGTCAGCCCAGTCAGCAGACGCGTTTGAGTTGGCAGTCTCCACAGAAAAAGTTTATTTTTTATTTTATTCCTCGTTTCGTACAAATGTCTACATCCCTTCATCCCTCATTAATGCGTCTCAAATCACTCTTTTTCCATGAACATTTTGGCTCTCCTGCACAGCACATGATGTAGGATCGTGTGGGTTATGGGTCCACTAATCACTTTTAATCTAATCCCTAATTAATCAAACAATAAACGCAGCGGAAACAATTTAAAGACTAGTAGGGAAATAACATGCAAACCACAAAAGACGCGTCGGTTTTTATAGAGGTTCGGCACCCCACCCGGGTCCTAGTCCTCTCTTGTAAGCTCCGCTCGACTCCGCGAGCTCCGCCTACGTCTTCACTAACCACTCCCCGTTCCGGGCGGGGAGAGAACGCCTTTACACCACAAGCAACGCGAACAACCCTCGCTTGCTTGAATTCTTCCTCTCACAATCCGAGAGGGACACTTCGGGCTTTCACCGAAGTCCTTGCTTCTTTTGACAACTCTTGTAACTGAGTGGGATTCACTCTCTAATTGAGCACACTTTGAGTAGGATGTGTATATGATCAAATGTGTGAAGTTTAGGCTTAAAGAGTGTAGAATTGGGAGCTTTGAGGATTGAGGTTTCTCTCTAATGTATTGGGACAATTGGAGTTGGAGAGTTGTGTTAACAACAAGTCTTGATCCTCTATTTATAAGCTCCTAAGGTTTTCTAGCCGTTGGGGATAGATTTGATTGGGTTTTGTGCAAGATACACAAAGCAGAAAATCGGGCTGCAAATCTGTCCAGAACCGGTCGACCGAAACTACTAAACCGGTCGACCGTTCACTTGATTTCAAAGAGAACGGTCGAACAAAAGAGTATTCGGTCGGACAAACGAGCTAGAACTTAACTCTACTTAAGTGAATCGGTCGAACCAAAGTATGGGGCGGTCGACCGTTAAGGGGATTCGGTTTAGAGAAAGGTCAATCAGTCGAACGAGAAATGTGTCGACCGATAGCAGGGAATTTTGTTTCTTGAAGAAATGTTCAACCGGTCGACCGAAACAAGGTCGTCGTTCGACCGGTTACCGAATGTATTTTGGGGTTAAGTTTGTTTTATACGAATACGACCGTTATAGGAATACGACAAGAAAAACGGTCATATTAAAATCCGGGATTGGTCGACCGAAAATGTAGAACCGGTCGACCGGTAGAGTTCGGTAAAATCACTGTGGAGAGTCTGTTATAAACCGGTCGAACTGAGAACTGGTTCGGTCGACCGGTTCACACAGGAAATCTGGGTTTAAGTTTATAAGTGATTTCCGACTAAGGTTTGGGTGATCTAATGAAGTCCAAATAATGTGAAATTTTGTGTGTGACTTCTCTAAGGAACCTAGTGTGTATGTGATTGGTTTTTAACCCTTGTATGCTCAATTTACACATGTTCCTAAGACTCAAAATAAATCAAGGTTACATGTCTTCGATTTAGCTTTAATTACATGTCTTGACTTCATTTCCTTCTTTCTTGAGTCTTGATCACTTGTAGAGGTTAGCACAATACAATATACATGCAATGCAATATGTGTGCTACTCTACATCATCATAATTAAGATTAGGTTAATTAAATCATCAAAACCTAGATTAAGGCCAAAAAGCCAACAATCTCCCCCTTTTTGATGATGGCAACCTATATCTTAATTCTATCTAAATACATGGAATTTGTATATGTAAACTATGCAAATTAATGCTCCCCCTATGGATGTGCATAGTTTTTGTTCAATTTTATGCCAAATTCCAAGTTACCCCCTTAATTATCTCTCCCCCTTTGACATCCATCAAAAATAAAAATGAATATGACTTTAAGCATAGAATTTGGATGTCTTGTAATGAAGTTGCTTCCCCTAAATTTTGCACTTCATTACTCTAAAAGATATAACATTTAAGCTCCCCCTATCAATAAGGCTAAATGGAAACAATGAGTATGATGAAATTAAGTTCATTTAAGTTTCAACTTAAGCCTTATTCTCACATCCATTTAAAAAATTTGACATTTAAAATCAATGAATGTGGTAAATGATTTGCAATGAATGGGGTATATGATTTGCAATGAATTGAACTTCTAAAGATATGACAATTAAGCATGTGAAACTAGATTAGAGCTAATTTTCAGAAAATTTCAAAGATAGAAATTTATACCAAACTTGAATCTTGAATAGCTCCAATCTTGATTTGGTGATGCAACCGGGTTCGAATTCGACGCTTTGGCTCACCCGGTCACCACCAATCTCCTCCTCAAGTACCTACAAGTGTAGATTTTGGTACCCAACCTACTTTGGGTCCTTGAACATTAGCTCTTGGGATCCAAACCATTTTGGTTTTGGGTGCCCACACACTTGAGGAACTATGGTTAATGAACATATGCTTACCATTTAGAGTAGTGTGAGATACATGGTTTTTCAATTTAAAATTGTAACCTAAACCATGTTTTTGCAAAGATTGCCTTTGACTACCTAATAGCATGTTAAGCATATGAGTTCCATTAGTGAATCTTTCTAAATCTTTTCTTAATTGCAAGTTAGAAGCTTGAAGATTTAGTTGATCACAATCTATAGGTGTTGCTCTTAATTTTTCAAGATTTGATGCGTTCTTTTCAAATTTAGCAATCACCTCATTCTTCTCATTTATGCATGTATCAATTTGGCTTTGAAGATCTTTGATTAACTTTCTAGCATTCTTGTTTTTATCACATATGATCTCATATTGTTTAACTAAATCATGGAATGCATTTTGAAGTTCATCATAAGAATAAGTTTCTTCTTTAGAACATGAACTATCACTAGCACATGATTTAGATGAGCAAGAATGTGATCTACTAGAGTAAGAGTTAGAGGATACCTCACTTCCTTCATCTTGAATTGCCATGAAGCATGAGTGAGCCACTTCTCTTCTACTTTGCAAGGAAGAAGACGATGATGATGGTGATGAAGAATCATCCCATGTAGCCTTGTGTGCTTCCTCCTTCCTTTCTCTTCTCTTGCTCTTCTCCTTTTCTTTTCTCCTCTCCCTTCTCTCCTTTTTCTTCTCCCCTTCTCTTCTCTCATTTTCACTCTCCTCCCTCTCTTTTTCTTTTTCTCTTTTCTCACTTCTTCTACCTCTTCTTTCATTCTTTTCTCCTTTATCCCTCTTGAGGTATTTGAAGAAGTCTTGGGCAAGGACCTCAATGTCCTCTTCTTCCACCCTCCTTGGCTCATCAAACTTTGCATGTAATGCCACCACGGAGTTTTTCTTTGAAGCTTCCTTCTCTCTTCGATGACTCAATTGGAGCTCATAGGCCATGAGATTTCCAATGAGTTCCTCCATCTTTAATTTTGAAAGATCGTGCGATTCTTCGATTGCCACGACCTTGTCTTCCCAATCGTTGCTTAATGACCGGAGGAATTTTCGAGTCATCTCTCCTTCATTTATCCTTCTTCCAAGAATCAAAAGAGAGTTAGTGATATCGGTGAAGCGAGTGTTCATGTCGCTTATGTTCTCACCGATTTGCATAGAAAATATTTCATATTTATGCATGAGGAGACTTATCCTAGTTTCTTTGGTTTTGCTATCACCCTCATGATGCATTTGTAACCTATGCCATATTTCATTTGCACTTTCACATCCCCTAATTCTATTGTATTCTCCCTCATTAAGGCCACAATAAAGAATATTCATAATTTTTGAATTCATTTCAATTTCTTTCATTTGAGCCCTAGATAGAGAATCTAAATCATCTTCATTTGGGGGTATGTATGGATTTTGAATAAACTTCCAATACTTAAGGTCATTTGATATTAAAAAGATTTTCATTCTATTTTTCCAATAATCATAATTTGACCCATTAAGCAAAGGAGGCATTGTGGTGCATAAACCCTCTAAGTGATTAGATGTTGAAGCCATGCTAAAATTACGGTAAAGTAATGAAATTTAGCTAACAAGGCTCTGATACCAAATGTAGGATCGTGTGGGTTATGGGTCCACTAATCACTTTTAATCTAATCCCTAATTAATCAAACAATAAACGCAGCGGAAACAATTTAAAGACTAGTAGGGAAATAACATGCAAACAACAAAAGACGCGTCGGTTTTTATAGAGGTTCGGCACCCCATCCGGGTCCTAGTCCTCTCTTGTAAGCTCCGCTCGACTCCGCGAGCTCCGCCTACGTCTTCACTAACCACTCCCTGTTCCGGGCGGGGAGAGAACGCCTTTACACCACAAGCAACGCGAACAACCCTCGCTTGCTTGAATTCTTCCTCTCACAATCCGAGAGGGACACTTCGGGCTTTCACCGAAGTCCTTGCTTCTTTTGACAACTATTGTAACTGAGTGGGATTCACTCTCTAATTGAGCACACTTTGAGTAGGATGTGTATATGATCAAATGTGTGAAGTTTAGGCTTAAAGAGTGTAGAATTGGGAACTTTGAGGATTGAGGTTTCTCTCTAATGTATTGGGACAATTGGAGTTGGAGAGTTGTGTTAACAACAAGTCTTGATCCTCTATTTATAAGCTCCTAAGGTTTTCTAGCCGTTGGGGATAGATTTGATTGGGTTTTGTGCAAGATACACAAAGCAGAAAATCGGGCTGCAAATCTGTCCAGAACCGGTCGACCGAAACTACTAAACCGGTCGACCGTTCACTTGATTTCAAAGAGAACGGTCGAACAAAAGAGTATTCGGTCGGACAAACGAGCTAGAACTTAACTCTACTTAAGTGAATCGGTCGAACCAAAGTATGGGGCGGTCGACCGTTAAGGGGATTCGGTTTAGAGAAAGGTCAATCGGTCGAACGAGAAATGTGTCGACCGATAGCAGGGAATTTTGTTTCTTGAAGAAATGTTCAACCGGTCGACCGAAACAAGGTCGTCGTTCGACCGGTTACCGAATGTATTTTGGGGTTAAGTTTGTTTTATACGAATACGACCGTTATAGGAATACGACAAGAAAAACGGTCATATTAAAATCCGGGATTGGTCGACCGAAAATGTAGAACCGGTCGACCGGTAGAGTTCGGTAAAATCACTGTGGAGAGTCTGTTATAAACCGGTCGAACTGAGAACTGGTTCGGTCGACCGGTTCACACAGGAAATCTGGGTTTAAGTTTATAAGTGATTTCCGACTAAGGTTTGGGTGATCTAATGAAGTCCAAATAATGTGAAATTTTGTGTGTGACTTCTCTAAGGAACCTAGTGTGTATGTGATTGGTTTTTAACCCTTGTATGCTCAATTTACACATGTTCCTAAGACTCAAAATAAATCAAGGTTACATGTCTTCGATTTAGCTTTAATTACATGTCTTGACTTCATTTCCTTCTTTCTTGAGTCTTGATCACCTGTAGAGGTTAGCACAATACAATATACATGCAATGCAATATGTGTGCTACTCTACATCATCATAATTAAGATTAGGTTAATTAAATCATCAAAACCTAGATTAAGGCCAAAAAGCCAACACATGAGACTTGTTATAAATCTCAACATGCGTCTTCATTTTTCTTCCTTTCTCTTCTGTGGTCCTACCTCTGTGCTTTGATGGAAATCGTTCATGTGTCTTTCCAAGTGGAGCAGCCGACAAACGTTCCTAAGGAGGGGATGTTTTTCCCCTCTTTCGAAGAAGCCCAAACATTTTACGTTGCTTATGCCGATTCTTGTGGTTTTTGTGTTAAGAAAAGGCATCACACCCGTTTGTTTGCTACCTCTGGGTCAGGTGTTAATGTGCTGGAACGAGATGCAATGGTGTCAAAGCTTCCGAGGATTTTGGCGTGATGTTCTACTGTTAAAAGTTCAATCAGAAAGTTCTATGCTTTTGCGTATAATTCCACATATACAACAAACAAGACCAAAGTCATCCTTAAGAATGTAGGAATGATCACATTCTTCTTCATTTTCTTTATGTACAGCAGTTGTATGTCTGTTCGGAATAAGAAGTCAGTCTGTTCGGAATATGTTGTGTGTCTGTTCGGAATAAGAAGTCTGTCTGTTCGGATTAAGTGGTGTGTATGTTCGGAATACTTTCTGTTCCATTTCTGCACAAATTTTCAACATAATCTGGACAAACATTTTACATAAACTGGACAAACTTTTTACATAAACAAGACAAGTTTTCTACATAAACAAGACAATCTTTCTACATAAATAATACAAACTTTCTGTTCCGTTTCTGGACACACTTTCTATGCTTTTGCGTGTAATTCCACATATACAACAAACAAGACCAAAGTCATCCTTAAAAATGTAGGAATGATCACATTCTTCTTCATTTTCTTCATGTATAACAGTTGTATGTCAGTTCGGAATAAGAAGTCTATCTGTTCGGAATATGTTGTGTGTCTGTTCGGATTAAGTTGTGCGTCTGTTCGGAATAAGAAGTCTGTCTGTTCGGAATATGTTGTGTGTCTGTTCGGAATAAGAAGTCTGTCTGTTCGGAATAAGAAGTCTTTCTGTTCGGAATAAGAAGTCTGTCTGTTTGGATTAAGTTGTGCGTCTGTTCGGAATAAGAAGTCTGTCTGTTCGGAATATGTTGTGTGTCTGTTCGGATTAAGTTGTGCGTCTGTTCGGAATAAGAAGTCTGTCTGTTCGGAATATGTTGTTTGTCTGTTCGGAATATGTTGTGTGTCTGTTCGGAATAAGAAGTCTGTCTGTTCGGAATAAGAAGTCTTTCTGTTCGGAATAAGAAGTATGTCTGTTCGGAATAAGTAGTCTGTCTATTCGGAATATGTTGTGTGTCTGTTCGGATTAAGTTATGTGTCTGTTCGGATTAAGTTGTGTGTCTGTTCGGATTAAGTTGTGTGTCTATTCGGAATAGATTGTGTGTCTGTTTGGAATATGTTGTGTGTCTGTTCGGATTAAGTTGTGTGTCTGTTCGGAATAAGAAGTCTGTCTGTTCGGATTAAGTTGTGCGTCTGTTCGGAATAAGAAGACTGTCTGTTCGGAATATGTTGTGTGTCTGTTTGGATTAAGTTGATCCAACCTAAAAGTTAAAAACAATATTTTATTATGATAAGTCTGGACTCTGCACGAATAAAGGGTCTGCACGCTGTCCTAGGGTCTGCACTATCTGTGTATTGGGAAAAGAATCGTTCAACCTAAAGAACCGGCGTTTTTAAGAAGACCAAAGCACGTGAAGAGAAATTTTGCTGACTGGACGCTGACTCAACACGTCCACGTAAGGAGCGTCCGTGACGCCCGCGTCCGTGTATAAGGACTCTTTAGTTTTTGAACATCAATTACTCCAAACATGTACATTTTTGTGAAATTTGAGGGGAAAATTCATTCTTTGTAACCATTAGAATTTCAAAATGTCAAAAATTGATGTTAATGCCAAGCATTCGGAATGAACGCATAATATGTTGTATCACGTCATCAAATTAAATGGATAATCAAATAAACAGAAATATTAGAACGATAACTTATCTCATTTTATAAGGTGATGCTCTTAGTTTGTTTCTTACGATTTGACCATCAGATTTGCAATTTTGACCGACGAATTGAATTTGTCATAAATTGAACATTTTTTGTTTCAAAAGTCAAGTGATTCTAAAATTTATACATCGTTATATCATTATTTAAATAAAAAAATCGTACTTATGGTGCAAACTTGTATTGAAAATTTGTTGCTAAACAGCTTCATGACGTTGTTAAAGAATATGATGACTTGTGTTAAACAACTTTACGTGTTCGTTGAACAAGTGTATGATTTTGTTTTATAAGAATGTGATTTAGTTAAACAAAAAGTGAACCACATTTTAATGAACTGAGTCCATGTTTCATTTTAATATCTCCCTCAAATAAATATCATGTGAATAATGTTTTTGGCAATTGGGATAAAATCATTAATTTCTAAAGGTTTGTAGTGTGAAGGAAGATAAGAATGCAACAACACATAAAACTCGACGACATGTAAACGCAATACCGGTGCATTAGTTTAACGAAACACCAATTCGAAGGCAAAAGTAATCCAAATCACATGCTCTCCACTCTTCTCCACAATAAACGAATTGTTCGTCTTTTTTTAGTAAAGTGAAATTCAAGTCGATCAACCACTCATGTCCACATCTAAACATCGAAAAACCCATCATCATATTTGAATTTCGAACAGTGCATTGGCTATTGTGTGTGGGGTCGTCCACCCTTCTTGTGCAAAACGACCGCTACCTCTCCACTACGCCATCTCTGTTCCAACCAACCATCCTCCCTTTGTCGGACAATTTAATAAAAAGTCAAGGTCGTGTCTGACATCCTTATGCATGGTCTGACCTCCGACACCGAAAAAGGAACCAGATGGTACTACTCCAACCAACACTAGAATTCAAAATCCAAAGGCAACACATTATTAACTTTGACATCCATACTGCAACATCATGCCCCGATTTTGTCGTAAGAACCATCACAAAAACATGACAAACATGCGAAGTGTGTTGATGTCACACCTTAGAGTCTTCCGTCAGGGGTGTTGATGTGTGCGGACTGTTTTAAGGAACATCGGCTGACCAGCATAGATGTTGTATGGGAAAGAGACTTCAACTCAAAGACAGGCGCCTACGGCACTGCACCTATATGCAGTTGAAAGCGTAGGGCTGGTTGGGGGTTGAAGTCGCTTCCCTGACGAACCCAAGGAAGGGTGAAACCAGTCGTTGTTGTCTCGTGCACAGAATAACTGACTGTGTTGCACGTATATGTATGCGCGCACAGTGATATGCAGGCATGTGCGACTGTCACCGCACAAGTCCGTAATAATTGGTATCAGAGTCAAACCTATACAGGCTGAGATGTCCCGTGAAAGGCTTGCAAGAGGCGAGCAGCAGGAGAGCCTGTACATCTAAGGTGTGTGGGACGGTTTGGGAAGCTCTCAAACTCTAGTCCAGAAACTGCGTTGTTTGACCAAGTGTTTATGGGCGAACGCAAGCTGTCAGGAATCCTCGTAGAGGAATGAGAAGACTTATATTCCCACACGCAGTATGCCTGGATGGTGACGAGCAAGTTGTGCACGAGGACATGCACGATTTTAGGAGGGAGAGAGTTTGTCACACCCTTAAAGTCTTCCGTCAGGGGGTGTTGATGTGTGCGAACTATTTTGGGGAACATCGAGTGGTCATATCAGCATAGATACTATATGGGGAAGAGACTTCAACTCAAAGACGAGCGCCTACGGCACTACACCTATATGCAGTTGGAAGCGTAGGGCTAGTTGGGGGCTGAAGTCGCTTCCCTGACAAGACCAAGGTAGGACGAAACCAATCGTTGTTGTCTCGTGCACAGAATAGGTGATTATGTTGTGCGTATATGTGTGCGCGTACAGTGCTATGCGAGCATATGCGACTGTCACTGCACAAGTTCATAATACTTCCCATCCTTTTTGCAACTTCAAAAGAACCTCATGAAACATCAAACATCCAATTGCTCAATTTGTGGTGTTGAACTAAGTTAACCGGCTATCACGAAAACTAATTACAATTTACAATCAGATCAACAAAATGATTGCAAATTAACCATAAATAATGGTGCACGTTTTTTTTATGATGCAGAATTTCCAACACTCACCTCCACTTGGGTTAAGTGGGCTGCAATTCTAAACTGGTGGTAGTCCACACCGTTTTCAAATTTATTTGTTGTTGACAGTAAAATTTATGCATAGGCAAGCAAATATCAAAACAAAACAGGAGCTTACATGTAAATCATAAGAAGCTTAATAGATGCAGGACAAAACGACTTCACAACAGCCATTTAGTATATGTACAACACAGTTCAGAAACTTCCATATCTATGCCTAGTAGAACACTAAAGACATGTAGATATTTAACTAATAACTACCTCATTGATATGCTACACTAGACTTGATTTGTTAAAACACTACACACTACAAATTTGTTAGTCTTGGCTTTAGATTCCCTTCAGTTAGTTGCAAGCAGATTTCAGTCTCTTTGCCGCCTTCACAAATCCTAAAATGACCTGCATCTCATCCAATTGCTGAAACTAGAAAATGGATAAGAAAAAACATCAATTGGAAGATAATAGCATCAAGATATCACTAGAATTTTGTTTTTAGAGGAATCAGCAACTCAAGTAGGAAATGGAATTAATATACCTGTGATACAAAATGCCTCTGAACTGCGTCTACTAACTGCTCCTTGGAAGGATTAGGGTCGACATCCACCTGCCGGCAAATAGAATTTTAGCAACAGTTAGAGGTGGAAATGGACATAAAGATAAAAAAGCACTCAACCAACAGAAAAGCCTTACCAAATCAAAGTGGCGCCAGTATCTCTGCAGCGCAGTTGTTTCGAGCTTACTAAGGTCCACCTTCTGAAACAATTAATGCTTCAGCGACCAAACTAGTTAAAGTACGAGCCAAGGTCTCTCGATGAAAATAGGTCATACCGTGGCTTTTTTTGCTATCCTAACCGGTGCTTTTGATTGTGAAACACACGAATTAATCTGGCATGCAGTCTTATGAAAAGCCTGAAATGGCTTTTGGGATCTTTGTTTAGGTTTGTATGTCTTTTGCACGTCATAGGAAACTGCAATCAAAACAAAATTGAAGGTCAGTTTGCTAAACTAGTTGAACTCCAGAGAGCACAAAAGCTAGGAACATTCATGTCTATCCAATCCTGTAGGACATTCTTTGACCAGAAATTTGAGGCACTGACCATGTGAATGGAAATAAGATATATCTAATTCGGGCTATGAAGGAGAATTACCCATCTCTGAGGTATTGCATTGCATACTTTCGCAATCATTCTCGTCATCCTCCTCTAACCCTGTTGGGGCTTCAAGCACACTAAGTGCATTTCTTTGCAGTTTCACTTCTATGCCATTGGTTAAAACCTGAAATTTCAATCTTAAATCACCACATAAAACTATGCAATAGAGTTCCCCAATTTATTTCTTTAACTTTAAGGATTTAAGGACAAGAACATTTATATACTATTTGCAGAGGACATCCGGGACACAAATATCTTCAGGATCGATTGGCAGGATTTAAAGAACCAGAAAACACATTAAAATGAAAATAATCAATCACAAAACAGTCAATAATACCTAACATGCATAGTTCAGAGGTCATTTTCAACATTGAGACGAATAATTGGTGGACCTCTACCCCGACCAAATCCTTATCCATTATTCCCCCAAAAAAAAAAACAGAGTTAACGTATGCTACTTATAGACTGAAATTGCGATATCAGTGGGCTAATCACAATTCCTTCTGTATAATTTTTCATGACCACAACAACATTATCCAAAACAGGTACGAATCCTATAAAAAAACCAGATCCATCAATTAAACAAAAGTGCCACAAAACAATCCCTTATTCACTGTTAAAATTAAAAAAATTGAAGTCCAATTTCAATCAAATCAGAAAACAAAGTTCCCAAAAAAAAGCTACTAAAACAAAGCATTACCCTAAACTCAACCACCATTAAAAGCCGACACAAATCGATATCCGAATTCCGACTTAAAAAACCCCCAACCCAAGTATGGGTGTTAAATTACCAGCCAATGCCAGCCGCCAAGGCCGACAGCCTTCTTGACGATCCCCTGAAGGCCAACGAGCACGGATTTGGTCCTGTTGTTGCCGGTAACAACCACCTTGGTGTGTCTCGGGAGAACCGACAGCTCCTCCTCGCTGCTCTCCCCGCAACTCTGCCCGAACCCCACCGTCATTCCCCCTTCCATCGTAACTTCACCAAACGCAGATCGCATGCGAGTCGGGACTCATGCAATGCGGATCGACTTTCGGTCCCCAAATTGAGATTGCATGAGAGAACGCTACGCTAATTGACAAGGAAGAGAAGAAGAAGAAGAACAGAGAGAGTGAGGGAGAGTTGTGATTTATTTATTTTTCGGGTCGGAATCCGGAAAACCGAACGTCGACCAATGGGAATCCGCCACGAAGGCGTGAGGCGGAGAGGGTAGGGAGCAGTTACGATAGATTTCCAGAGCGAAAAGACACGGCTACCCCTCCGGTTACAGGCACCTCACGCCATTATTGCGGGGCTGGGATGGTAATTGGGGTTTCTGATGAAGAAGGTAAATAATGGGGGCAGAGAAGCGTGGGACCCGTGAGTGGTAAACTCCGTAAAATATTAGAAAATTAAGGGTGAAATGAAAGTATCGGTTGTCTAACGAGGCTGTCGCTTTCAACACCCACGCCTAAAAGAAAAGGAAAATATCCCGATATATCGCGTCCTCGGTTCGCGGTTTCCCGCCACCGTTCGTCGATCTTAGCCGTCGATCGAACTATTGGAGAATCGTGGCCATCAAACAACGCGGGAGTCATTATTAGCCGTACGATATTGGATTACGTAAACAAGGAGTCGACGGAATGGGGTAGGTTGATATTATTCTTTTGGGGTGGGCGGTGGGCCTTTATTGTGACCCATTTGACACAAATAGAATTTTCCTTATCAAAAAAGGACATAAATAGAAGTTAATTATTGAGGTTGTTGAAGATATCGTGTAGAACAGCGTCCAAAGGGAAATGCTGAATGCTAAAATAAGTAATAAATAATTAAAACAATTATACGAAGCAATTGGGGATATTGGAAATGCCAATAAAGAAAAATAGGTAGATGCAAGACAGGTAGATGGCCACAACAGCATTCATTTCCTCGTTCCAATGTTTGATTTGTTTGGAGTTGTTGACCCTTTTCTTCTGTTTGAACAAGAAGTCTTTAGCACTATTAGTGGCTGCTTTTTGTAGAAACATCCTTTAAATGGCTGGTTTTGCTTTTTGTAGAAACATCCTTTAAATGGCTGGTTTTGCTTTTTGTAGAAACATCCTTTAAATGGCTGGTTTTCTTTCCTGTAACAATAAAGAAACATTGACTATTTGCAGACTGAAATTGTTAAGAAATATTATTTCCAACAACATGTTTGCAACATCATGAGATAATTTCATGTTCAGATGATGAAAATTATGAATAATTATGAATGTTATATGAAGTCGAGAATGATGACAACCAGAAAGGGTTAAAATCATGGCACATATAATATAGCTACAACTTTTATAAACATAGTCATGAGACCTATTGTTGCTTGGGGGGTGTTAGTGGCGCGGAAAGCTTCGGAAAGTGATTTTCGGAGTCAACGGGAAAGCAGAGGAAAACAGAATCTAGTGGAAAACAGTTTCCCTTTGACTAAATTCTGTTGTTTGTGCCTGCGTCGGAAAACAGTTTGGATAAGAAAAACGGACGACCGAACTAGTTTCGGTCGACCGAAATACGACTTCTTCATAGTGAACGTAAACGGAAGACCGAACTAAGTTCGGTCGTCCGAACGGGTCATTCTAGTTACGAATTCGGTAGACCGAAATATGTTCGGTCGTCCGTTATATTCATTTTCGGTGGACCGAATGTTTGACGGTCGACCGAAAAAATTCGGTTTCCGTGGCTTTCCGACCTCAAAGTGACGGAAAACTCAAAGAAAATTTTATACATACCACAGAATCCGACGGAATCCGTGTTTTCGTGCACAAACGCCACATTTCCGGAGTCAACCGGAATCCAAATTCTGTTTCCATCATGAAAATTAAATCACTACATAGCTAAAATAAAAGAACAAGCTTGTTCTATGTCTTAGAACAATCATCAGGTGGGAGACACAAGGATTGACATATTGTAGAGAGTATAAAATAAGCGGGCTTAGCTCCGAGGTGCTTCAAATTTCAAAAAAATAAAAATTATCACTTCGAAATGTAAGAACATTTCAAAGACTTCAGTGTTTACCAAGTTTCAGTGGAATATTAGAAGTAGAGAAATATAGAATATGTGTTGCAACCATTGCGAGTTTTGACTATTCTTTCTCCTTTCAAATCCGTCTAAAAATTTCAGCAGATATCCCAACATATGGATTACACTATTCAAATTTCAAAGGTCTCTCAGAATACGTTGTGAACTTGTGATCAACCTAAATCCTACCCGGATTTTTCAAAATCAAAACCACACACTGGGAGTATCACTTGCTCCTTAGCAAAAAGCGAACCATGCTTGTTAGATCTTAACCCATGCTTAGGACTAATCCATTGATTAGTGGGGGGTTTTGCATGGGGAAGAGGTGGTGAATAGGGGGTTGCGTGATGTGTGAGGGGTGTAGGAGGGTTGAGTGTTGTTGCCTTTGGTTTTGCTGAAGAGGAAACCAACGCCTCTGTCCCTCATTCCTTTTTCTTCCATTTTTTCATCTCTCACCCAACTTCTTTCTCTTCTCTTTTTCCGACGTCCAGAGGAGTAAGGGTCTGTTCCGACGTGAGACGTGCGGAGGTGGACGTACGCGAGGCTCGTGGACGTGGGGCGAGGAGTGCTCGAGCGAGGTGTCGAGGTTGCAGGTGATATTGAGCGAACTCCGACGTGCTCCGTCTTCTTCTTGAAGTATGCCGACTTACTAGTTTTGTTTGTTGCTAACCCATGTTGGGGTGTGGGTGTGGTCGGTCGCGGAAGGTCGGAGACCTTGCCGGCGACGTGTAAACGTAAAATCATCGGCAGGCGCGGGGTTGTTGTCGACCAACGGTCGACCGGTGCCTTCAGGCGGTCGACCGATTTTACTATTTTGCCCTACTTTAACCAACATTGGTCGAACGATGTCGTGTGGCGGTCGACCAGTTACATGCAAGCTGGTGGGTTGAAGGTGAAAGGAATGTGTTCTAAAAGTTTTACTTTTATATGTCAATTATAATGAATTGAATGTGCAAATATTTTGTTCCTTGATTATGGTATTCGTCTTTTGGAAGTGTTAAGGAAGAGGCGTTTGGTCCTTAACCGTAGAGATCTAAAAGATAATGGTTTACACAAATCAAAAGTTATTCTCAATCATAATAGTTAACATGGAACATTAATTACCGAGATAAGATTGTCGTGTTGGTCATCGATTGTTATAGCTCTACAAATAATTGACGACACGAGTATATAAAAGAGAAAAAGATTACTTTTATATATTGAATAGACCTAACTAGTAAAACATTATGAAATTGTGTTTCGTGTCATTAATGTTTTTACTGTGTCTTGGATCCTAAGATATGAGACTTATATCTTTACACTCAAGAAGTGTTTAATTTGATTATTGTCAAAAGCTACCAATGAGTGTAGTGATAACGGCAATAGTTGGTTGAACATAACTTGTGCTGGAAAAAATAGCTAGTCAAACGATTATCATTGCCCCTCTTAATTGAGTGATGATATTAGTGGGTCACTTGATAAAACAAAATTATAATGTGCACAATGTGACTTGAGTTAAGTCGCATATTTATAATTAGCTTAAAGAGATCAAGAAATGAATATAATACAAAGGTGACACATTTCTACTTTGTATATATTCTTAATATCATGAGGCAAGAGACGGACACAAGTGATGCACTTACATCACTAAATGGATCATGTTTTAGTTCAGGTGGAACAAAGACATCTATGCTAATTGGGTGACTATAATGTGTAGCTAGATACCGCTTATAGTCTGAGATATTAAGTGTTTAACATCACTGCCAATTAGGCTTAGATCCTCCCATAGGTCACACCACAAAACTGGGAAACAAGAGGTTTGATTTTAAGTTCATATGATGTGTCGGGTTTCTTATGAAAATGACACACATGTGGTGAATTAATTAAAATCAATATGTTATGAGAATTAACATGATTAGAATCATAATAAATTCATATGAGGTATATATTATGAGGTAAATTAACAAGATAATGGTTTACATAAAACAAAAGATATTCGCAATCATCGTAATTAACATGGGACATTAATTACCGAGTTAAGATTGTCGTATTGGTCATAGATCATTGTAGCTCTACAAGTGAGTGACAACACGAGTACACAAAAGAGGAAAATACTACTTTTGTATACTGAATAAACCTAATAAGTAAAACATTATAGAATTGTGTTTTCTGTGTCATTGATGTTTTACTGTATCTTTGGTCCTTTGATATGAGACTTATATCCGATCACTTAAGAAATGCTTGATTAGACTAGTGTATTGTAAAGGCATTGGTTAGTTAAGTATGACTTTTGTTGGAGAAGATAGTTGGTCAAAAGATTATCATTGCCCCTCTTAATTGAGTAATGATATTAGTGAGTCCCTTGATAAAGCAAAATTATAATATGCACAATGTGATTTGAGTTAAGTCACATATTTATAACTAGCTTAAAGAGATCAAGAAATGAATACTAATACAAAGATGACATAATACTACTTTGTGTGCATTCTTAATATCATGAGGCAAGGGACGAACAAAAGTAGTGCACTCCATCACTAAATGGATCGGGTTTTGGTTCGAGTGGAATTAAGACATCTAACTAATTGGGAGTTATAATGTGTAGCTATATATTTTCGAGTTTAAGACATTATACCACTGTAGGATTTCAAGTTTAATTATATATATATATATATATATATATATATATATATATATATTCGAAATTCCGTGGGCTAGCTCCTTTCTCTCTAACATTGTTTAGAGTTTGGTGAACACTCGGAGGCAATTCCGTGGGCGACACAACGTGCATCGCGACTCTGGACCATCAAAAGGTTTTAGAGAACCTTTAGGTATGATTCTCCTTTGTGATTTATTTTAATAAATGTAGGATTGCATGTTATTAGAATAAAACACAAATAGATGTACATAAAATTGCTGAAAATATGAAAATCGATCTTGTATGATATATTAAAATTTTAAAATATATACATACATAAGGACACGAAATCCTACAGAAGGTTTTCTGTCGGATTTCGGTCGACGGTCCTTAGCTTTTGGTTCGACCAGACCTTAAGTGTACTTGATTATTATGCATGTTGTTCGACCGATTTTGTTATATTGATCGACCGTTATATGACGTAGATTATTAGGATGACCCTGATAGTTTTCGGTCGATCGGACTCCTAATTCGGCCGACCGAATAGACTTCTATGATTTTGACGAACTCTGGATTTTGACCTCGTATTCGGTCGACCGGTTTTAGATCGTTGTCCGACCGTTTGGACTTAAGTGATGCGCAGACTAGTTCGACCGTCGCAGACTTTCGGTCGACCGTTTGTGCGCATAACGAAATTCCTGGTCTTTGTGTTTTGTTAACTTTGTCCACAAAAACTCGTGTCCTCGCTTAGAGCGTGAGCTGGGAGGTGACGGTGGGTACATGCTCGTGCCTGCCCAGGGACCAACGTGTGGAAGAGTGTGGACACTTGAGTCGCGCCACCTCCGTTGATGGACAGTTGTGTGACGTGTCGTTGTTTGACTCTCTGTAGAGTAGCAGACTTGAGGGATCACGGATCCGAATGCATGTTGATACGTGGCTCATGGAGCATGATGACCCTGCAGACTACGGTCTGGACCCGTCCGATGTTGTGTCGGACGTATGTTGTACCGCTGAGGTTGTGTCGGCGATGCCGCCGAGGTTTTTGCCGGCGATGATGGTGCCGACGATGTTCTGACTTGTGGTTGTACCGTTCGATGTTGTGCCGGACGTATGTTGTACAACCGATGTTGTGTCAGCGATGCTGCCGATGTTGTTCCGACGATGATCCCTGATTGGGCACCTATCTTGAGGTATTGACTGACCGAGTTACGGCTCCGTTGAGGTGGTGTAGACCACATGGTTATTTTGCACGGAGGTGTGGACGCTTCGCACCGATTCCTTTGCTCGAGTAGTCGCGTGTGGGGTGCGTCGCGTACTGTCTGTAAGACCGTATGTGCCTACGGTAGGTTTCCGATGGAGACTCATTGTTGTTGCTGGACTGGTGTCATTGTTGACCCTTGAGGGTCATTGTGTTGTTGGACTAAGGTCCCGTTTACCCTTAGTGGGATTTAATGCATTGTAAATGTTGATATGACATACTACTAGTATGATTATGGTTGTGCATTCGGTCCGGACTGGACCAGATTTTTATCCGGCATCCGGACTGAAGACCGTGCCAAACTGGTCTTGACCGGAAACCGGGCTGGACCGGTTGGATTCGATCCCGTCCAGTCCAGGACCGGTTTTTAACCTTAAAATTTTAAAAAAAAACATGACCGGTCTGAAACCGAATTTCCAAAATTGTCCGAACCGGAACCCGGACCGGTCCAGTCCGGTTGACCGGACCGACCCGGTTTCTGCTCATCCCTAAGTATGATATGTTCATTTACCGTACTGTTGCATTTATATATGCGAGCTTAACATACGAGGTTTCCTAATGGGAAACTCAGAAATCGTTGTTTGATTCATGTTTCAGGACCGCAATAGGTTCTGTGAGGTGGTGACAGCGGACGCACACATTTTGAGGTCAGGATTCTCTTCGGATTCTTCGAGGTCTTGATTACTTGTACCTCTTCTTCGTAGTATTGTTGTAATCATGTATTTTGACAGACTTTGTTGTATTATTGGTGCACCGACTGTTGATTTATATGAGTAACATTCCCGTTGTTGAGTTTTATATGATAATCTCTTGATTGTTTAAATTTTTTTAATTTTCACTATTTCATGACGTTACAATGCTGCTTATGTGCACAACAAAATGTTAAAAAGCACAACAAAAGCTCCAAAATGAGCATTCGTTAAAGAGGGTCCAGTTCATGTGCCTTAAAAAGTTTGAATCAGTTTCCGGAGGAAATGAATTAAAGGGTATCAAAAGGATAAAGCGCCTTTAACTCTAGCACATGGGATATAAAGAAAAGTGTGGTATTGAAGGGGAAAATGTTATGCTTTCTAGCAGATCCAAACAATTTAACAAGCAACCAGAGAAGTGGAAGGGTATACGTCAACTTAAAGTAAGCAACAATAATGGCTTTGACTCTAACTGAAAGAGAAAGAAACCTTTTATTGAGAACAGCTTTACTTTAGAAAGCAACTCCATAACACAATTAAAGTGTCGATCTTCACATTTACACTTCCACCGTGAGATATGTTCAGCAAATTTATACTGAGGGGAACGTAGAAGACTCGAAAATTAGAATCATAATGAGGTATTCCCTGTAACTACGATAGAAAGAGAGAAAGGTATCTGAACTCGATTTTGAATTTTTAAAATTTAAAAGTTCGGATTGGTTAATTTAAAATTATAGTTCAGTGTATATTCAAATTGAATTTGATCAATTTTAGATCCCCTCTCGAGATTCCTATAATTTGAACAAAAGTCTTATTCAAATCATCATTACCATTAACAACTAAGTTAACTTTTGAATATTCTCAAGCGCCATATGCATTATTATTCAAAACACCACGAATTTTGTAATCAAAAGAACACACAAACTCCGAACTAAAAAGGATAGGAGAAGATGCAAAAGCATAACAATGAATATACCGAACAAACTTCAAAATCTAAAATGACGGCAAATGGGAAGTGCTAAAGAGCATAACTGATATAACACAACGCTGCAAATAACCTACCTAAGTGAATCATGTTGATGATCTCACTTGGGATTCTTAATGATCCTCTGCAATACGACGGTTCTCGCCCTTCGAATGTCGCGGCTGCACCGGTCCGCCTGCTCCCCGAGATCCTCGATACTCTTCATAAACGCCGCCAACTTCTTGTTAATCTCCTCAACACCAAATCTCACTGCCTCATCCCCTCTCATCGCGAATTCCACATTACCAAGCATCGAACTGATCTGCACCTCCAATTGCTCCACCAAAACCCTGATACTATCCAGATCCTTAATAGTGATAAAAGACCCAACCTGCATTGTATTAAGCACCTCCTTCTGCCCCTTCAACGCATCCTCATACCCCTTCCACAACGAATCAACCCACTTCCCCATCGACCCAAGCGGAATAGACGCTGCAGCTGCCAACGCAGACGCCACGGGTGGGGCTGCAACTGCCGCAGCCACAACCGAGCAAATCAAAACTGCCACAAAAGCCGACACAAATATAACATTCGACACTGTCCGCCATGCCTTAACTGACTTAAGCTTCTTATCCAACCTATTCTTCCTGACCTGCAGCTTCTCCAACATCAACATCTGCTGCGAGTAAACCGACTGGAACTCCCTAAAGAACTCCTCCGTAAACGGATCCCCGGCCTCCCTAAACCGCCTCAACTCCTCCAATGTCCTCAAGTACTTAGAATTAGACCGACCGCTCTTATTGGACTCATCCTGAAAGCAGGGGCGATGCGTAAAGTGAGTGATCATACTAAACTAGTCAGACAAAATTGCATATAAATATCTTATTATTCGTATCTGTAAATACGTGAGGGAGTCGAAACCACATAAGGTCTTCAAAATAATTGTAGTAAACTAATTGGTAGATCTAAATATCCCAACGGCGTCGGAATTATCAGAATAGGTATTCAAAATTCGAGGGGGGGTCGGAATGAGATAATAAGGGTAGTTTGAGTGACCTGAAAGTGTTGAAGGGCGACGTGGACGAGCAACTGGGAGTCTCTAGCCTTCTTGAGGCACTTGTCGAGGGCGGTGCAGAAGTCGAGAGTGTGGAGACTATTCTCGAAGTACTCCTCGACGAGGTCGAAGAGTTCGGGGGTTTTCCAGATGTCCTTCTTGCAGTCGAGGATGACCTTCACTACCTCCTGGTTCATGTCGAGCAGGCAACTCGTGATCTCCTTGAGGGAGGTGAGGGACAGGGACCGGACCTCGACACCGACAGCGAGGTTGGAGATGGCGCGGCTCATCCGCTGTTGGAGGGTTGTGTCGAAGGATCGGATTTCCGGGTCCACACTGCACGCCGCTTCGTACGAGGTTAGGGAGGTCGTGTAGTGGGGAGGGGAGGTTGAAGTCGTCGTCGTCGTGGGTTCGGTCGGTCTCTTGTTTGATTGGGATGCTCCCATTCTTGTGGAAAAAGTAAGAGTTTTTGGAAGTTAGAATTTGGATTCGGAAGAAGAAAAAAGTTTTTTTTTTTTTTTTTGGTTGAAGAGAATGTGGGAGGAACGGAAAGTTGAAGGATTGGACGAAGTTGTTTTAAGAATCTGAGACTTGCCCAAATCAGAGGAGTGGATTTGGAGTTGAATGGAGGTGGAAAGATCAAATCTTTAGGATTTTTTCTACAGGAACAGTGAGGTGGTGGAAGTGTTCGAGAGAGAGAGAGAGAGAGAGAGAGAGAGAGATTAAAAATTTAGAACTCAACTGAACCGAACGTTTGGGAGGAATCCAAACGGGGGAAAACGTTTTGGGAGGCGAGAGGATTTGGAAAGATGAAATCTTTGGGGGTGTTGTGTAATGTAGTGAGAGGAGGTTGTTAAAAGAGGAATGAGAGAGGATAGAAGGGTTAAAAAGGGATTTAAGAAAGAGAGAAGCGTGGGAAGGGGATAGCTTGTACGCATGGAGAAAAGAAGAGAAGAGGGTGGTAGACTGGTAGTGGTGGCAATGTTGAGATCGCAAATTGAAATTAAACACACGAAGCAACAACATCGATCCCTCTCTCTCTCTCTCTCTCACTCTCTAGAAAATCTTTGCATATCTAATCTTTACAACAGTTTATTAAGAGCGGGAAGTAATGCATGGAGAGAGAGGAGAAATGCTGAAATGGAGACCCAAAAACAAAGGAAGAGAGAGAGATTGTTAGCTGGAATGTGAATGTGGCAGAGAAACGTGGTGGTGTGTCAGAGAAGGTGAAAGAATGGTATGAAAAAGTAATCCATGGTTAGTGGGGATACTTAACAACCCTTGTGCCTATGTTTTAGTTTAGTGACTAATTTGCTCTTGAGTGCAAAAAAATGTATATGGGTTGCTTTCGAAAAATTCTAACTTCTAACGAAATGCTGCGGAGTTGGATAAGGTCTGCGCAAGGAGTCAAGAATATCATGACTACATTACATGGGTTAATAATTATACGCATTTAGTGAATTATTATACATATTTAGTGAATTATTGAGCATAGCATGAATAAACCAAGAATGATGACACATGTAGTGTTTAAAGAGACATGGAAGTTTTTGCTTTCTGATTTGAGTCCGATCCTACCTACATTTACGTTCACTCATACAATCAAATTGGATAAGCGATTACATAACACATACTCATATTGGACATCCCAAGGAAAAGCAAATCCGTGCATTCTAAGTTATTATCTATAAATCCACTGTTTAAGCTTCGACGTCTGAATTATTTGTTTCCGTATTCAGATACGCGATTCACTTACGTAGACGGGACGTGTCAGCATGACGTTTAAACTGATCATATGATGATGGTTCATGACTGTCTGGATTACCCGCTCTCAAATTGGTGCAATGTATGTGTCTTTTTAATGAGAATTGCTGTTTATATGTCATCAATCATTATTGTGCATAGTAATGGGATTGTAAATTTACTTATGTGAATAAGAAAGAACATTGGTTTGAAGCAGTGTATGGAATTCTACTACTAATTAATAGGCAATGTTTGGCAATGGAGATATGAGGTAGGTAAAGTTTTCAAAATTCAGGAAGACTTAAGGCTGTCGTTTTCTCCTTTCTATCTCAAAGATAAACTTACCAAGTGTTTGGAACTACAAGCCTGAGTCCTGATGTCGATCCTCGAAAGGGATATTGACGTATTACAAAAACGATAAATATGTATTTTAAATTTTAAATTAACTTTATATAACTGGAAGCCTTAATTTAAAGAAAGTATCCGTCCAATTGTCCAAAAGCTTACCCCAAAATTCACTCTACCCTGTTCCTAATGCCTATACCCAATTACCGATTCGTGAAAATAATTTTCTATTAAGAAAATCAATTTGAACGGCAAGGCCCAGTAGCGCAGGAATCCAGGATTTTATGAGTGGCTTTTGGGCACCGCACAACAAATACGTGGGAGTTGACTAAAATTTGTATTATTTCTTCTCAAGTTGTATGAAAACAATTTCTACTCCTGTTTAGAAGAGACATTTTTCTCTCTCTTCAAACGAGTAAAAATCAACTCGCGCAGGAAATATATCCTAAGATCTGTAAAATGAGGAAAATGGACAAACCATAATTTGAACAGTGGACTCCTATGCTGATTAACCAAAGAACTAATTTTGGAGATGACCTCAAGTAGTTTTTTATTTCTTTTACAAAGACCATATGGTTGAACAAACTTTAATAAGTAACTAAATATCTGACTCGTAGAAGGAAAAATGTAGGAAGTCTCCGATCTACCCAATCATTGTTTCTTAGTTCGGAGGTCAGACATCACAATCAACGATCATCTACAAGCACAGATTGTACAATCACTCACCACGGAACCATTTAGAAACTTAGAATTCCTGTAGTAATCTAATTTATTTGTGTATAAAAATTAAGGTTTCAGGACTAACACAGCATTAGCAAGTATTAATCTCAGGAACAATCTAGAAGGGAACTGGGAAAGGTAGGAAAGATCACGCATGGAAGGCGTAGACGTGACACAATTGCGAAAGTAAATTGTCTTGTTAGATTTAGCATGGGCACTAGCAGACCAGTTGAGTTCCCGCCGGATAACAAAAACATGACGTCAAAACGATCTCAGCTGATCCATTTATTGTAGACCATTTTCTTCACGTCTACAAAGCTTCTATCGATTATTTATTCAAGCGTGGATGAATCCAAAGGCAATACTGAACCCACTCCGGCACCGGTCAATATGACATCAATGGTGACGGGTCTAATGAAACACATGATGACATGAAGCAAATACAGTAACACACTTAAGGTTCTGGTGATTTTTTATATTAGATTAGAAGAGGGGAGCAGCAATGGGTTGGGCTACTCAGGATACGAAATACCGGTTCTCTTTGAGGGCATGGTTACAACTGGAATCACAGACGACTGAGGAAAACATTCAACATCTATGCAGAAACACCAAACACGATCTCCCCAGAAGGGAGCCAAATAAGATCAGATGACAAAACTATGAATTATAGATATGCTGAGAAGCAGTCCACAAGAATACAATAAGCTACAGGGAAATTACACAGGAAACCAACCAATTCTACTTGCACTAGTAAGATGAGGGAAGTAAAAGTGAAGGCTAAAACGACCTCAAGCAGCAGTATTTCTTACCAAACTTCATAATTCGACTACCAGGTCGTGATGCGGAAGCTTGGGAGTTTCCTGAACCCTGGGGACTTCTGGAGGCTGCTCGCTTTGCTCGAGTATCCTCATGTTTACCTACTTTTGATGTACATTCATCACTGGCAAGTGCAGAGGTTGAGGATGAAGGGCCAGGTTTCTGTTCCACCAGACCTTCAAATCCTGAAGAGGAAGAAACACAGTCCACTGGGCCGTCAGTTTCATTGTGTAAAATGGACCCTGCACAAAGACCTTGGGTTAGACATATTGGTTTTGCTCATTGAAACTTGTTTTTTTATTCTGAAAAAGAACACGAACACTCGATGCGATGTATTGGTTTTACTTTCGCATTTCCCTTACCTCTCTCAAGCTTCTCCCTCATGTTTCTCTCTACCCTTCTCTTTCGTTTTTCTCTCTCGCATTTGATGTCTTACCCCACTATGTCAAAGTACTCAGGTTTCCACTCTCCTATTTCTCTAATCTATCTTCCCCATATATATCTCTCAAGTTTTTCACTCTTCTATCTCTCATATCTCTCACTCATCTTTCTCAAGATTTTCTCTCTTCCTGCTCTCACAATTCTCTCTTAAACCCTATCATGTTTCTCTTTCCTATTTCTTTCATCTCCACTTTGTCTGTTGTTGCTAGGGACGAGGGATCCATTTCATGATATTTTAGGGGGAAATGTTGATTATCCATGGATAACACCGTACCAATCTTTGTGTTTCTAGTTTTCCACTTTATAGCTAAAAATCTCTTTTGTTACATAGTCCAATGTTTTAGAAACTTTAAAAGATGACATCTTCCCTAAATAACATAGTTTTCAAAACAATGTTCTAGAAACACTATTTGCCCAACTTATCAAAATTGACAAGCAATTTGTGAAAACAAGCAAACTAGTCCTACCATAAATTTGTGATGACAAGCAATTAAATCTACGTATTCCAATTAAAATCCAAAGGAAGGCATGGTGTACCTGGAGAACCTTGAATGTTGCAGCCATCTCTTTGTAGTTCTCTGTTTTGGTCAGATTCATCTTCGAGACTCCTCAACAAAGCCTCAGAATCAAAGTAATCGCCATCATTCCCAGATAAATGGCTCGAATGGTCTGAACTAGAAGAGGATGATGAATCTAGTTCCTCAAAGTCATTAAGTTCCAGAAAGTCTTCCCGGGAAAACTCACAAGAAACCTGCAAATCGGAGCCATAAGGTCGCCGAATTGGCTTCCCTCTAGGCACCAGCAATAATTGTTCATCCTGATGACCACCCTGCACAAATAGAAGCAAGAGAAGAAATGGAGGTTCAGAAAGAACGAATTCGGCTGGTGTTGAAAAGTAATTAACCCAAGTAAAAGCCACAAATGTCAAAAAATACCAATTTAAATAATAATAATAATAAAAGGCAATCACGAAATTCCAACACTAGATAAGTGTTATAGATCTCAATCTATTCAAGACCAGATATGTTGAAAACTCATAGCATTTATTTACCAAAAGAATCCTAGAAACAAAAACACAGAAGCAAGCATTTTCAGTCAGAAACTTCTAAATGGGCTGCAAGACATGATAATATGCCACCATGAAGTTAATACCTGGTATCCTTGGGCAGGCTCTTGCAAAGGAGAATTTCTTTCATCCTCTATCATATTCAACAAGACTAATTGCAGAAAGTCACTTTCTGCATCATCTACACCAACATTACTCTGATCCTCCTCGGGAAATTGTAAATCTACGTTACTCCAATAGACATTACACAAAGAACTGAACCCCTGCAAAAATAATATTTAATTATAAATTTGAAAAGAGACAACCAAAAGGGGCAGATGCAATAGATTGAATTGTACCTGTTGGCTTTCTGTTTCACAAAGTACACCGTTTTCCGATCTGTACTCAAGCATTGTCCAACCGGTTTTATCTCCAGATGCAACTCCCATGTAAAATTCCCAAATGACCTTCCTCCCTTTACTGGCAGTACCAGAATACAGACATTTATCACATTCCATTTCTTTCCAATACCCAGCTGCGATGTTTCCTGCTCCCTCATTTTTACAAAGGAACCACCTACTCTCTGCAAAATGTCAACCATTAGCCATAATGTTAGGATCAATGCCGACAGCCAAATAAAGACAACAAGATTGAAAAGCGGTTTCAACTTCCAAATGAGGCCATACTAATGAAACTACTATCTTATCGGTCTTCCATTAAAAGATTTAATTTTCAATCTTTTAATGAGACAAAATCCTTTGCTTACCAATTATGCGGTAAAAATATATCAATAAGCACAATGCGAATTTGGACCCTCATTAATCATGTAGTTCATATGCAAATTCGAACCCCCATTAATTGTGTAGTTCATATTTCATAAGGATAATAAGATTGATGTTAATATATACCACATAACAGGCAATAGTTCATAAATCAAAAACAGATATTTCTTAAGAAAGTTATTAATAAATGACAATACACAAACATACTTTATCGGGGGTTTAACGAATAACAGAAACGTTGAAAGAAGAAAGAAAAAAGGAGGAAAATACCAGGAACGCTCCACGGCACAACATTGAAAGGGTTGACATCATCAACCACATTACAAGGAAGGGGATCCTCACTTTTCCTCTTGACTAGAAACTGTACGCATTGCTCATCAGTCCAATTCTCACCAATTTCCACTGGGGAACACATTGTAGCCTTAAATTACCCTGTACCAAATACAACCACATACGCATAAATCACTAAAAATCATATTAACATCAAAACAAGAGTAGTGTTCGCATTAAACCAATTCCTTACAATTAGAAGGGGGTATTTTAGATTGGAGAGGTAAATCAAAAGCAGATACACAAGTCAAAAACAAGTTTTCACGTACAAAAATCCAAAATCCAAGTCTTTCTCGATCATCGAAAACAATCCAACGACCGCAACTAAGTCAACTAATTTACGAGCCAATCCACAAGAATCACACGAATTCACAAACAAAAAAAACGAAATCCCCTCGCGATTCCGCAATCTACGATCCCAATTCTCCCATTCAAGACACTAATCGTCCAATCCAACACAAAACAACCAAAGAGAACTTCAAAGTAGGGATTCCGAACCTCGCGAGGCTGCTGCCGGACGAGAACTGGAGCCACGAGCATGGGAGAACTGACCGGAGACGATCGGAGGCGAACGAAACCCTATATTTCACACTCGAACCATCGGAAACCCTCGTCTCCGGCACCGGAGGCGTCGGGTCGCGTCGCAGCTCGTCTTTCTTTCGCGAGAGCGCACGAGTGGGAGGAAGGAATCGAGTGGGGGTATTTATACCGCCGCGTTCTGTTGGACCTGTGGTGGTGGGTTCGCTTAACCCGAGGACAGGTTTGCCCTCGGCTTTGAGGTTAATTCCGGAGGATGCCACTCCGGAATCGACGTGGAGACGTGGTACTGGTCGGACACTCTCCTACAGCGTTGAGGGCAGCATAATAGGCGTGGGGATGGGGGAATTTACGGATAATGCCATTGGAAAATGGAAAACTTCAGAAGTGGTTTTCCATTTGGATGATTCGGGTCAAGCATCGGGGTACTGCCACTCAGATCGGACCGTTCATTTTGGTCTGCTTGCTTTTGAGATGAATCTTGACCGTCGGATGGTTTGAGGGCTTGCGATGGATGCTGACGTCATTTTCGAGTATAGAAGAGAAATATGTTTTTTTATTGGTTTGGTCCGTTTGGAGATGAGAGAGCAAATAAGTCATACATCATGACCCACTTCCGTTCACATTAGAGTATTACCCAACGTGGAGCGAATTTTGTAGGGCTTTGCACAAATATCGAAAGCTAGTTAGTTCATAGTTAATCTTATTTGCTTTTTAAAAAAAATACATTTTAATCTTTTTTATTTATAAACCTTTGTAAAAATCCACATCAAATTAGTTAAATATCCTATTTCATCCTAAAGGAGAACATTAGTGTGTGCGCGAGCGTGGGGGGTTGGATATTTTACGTAAAGCTCTTGACATCCGCACACTTGTTATACGGTCCTAATTACGGTCGACAAGGTTTAACTGTTAAGCTGGTGTGATTTTTTTTTGTTATAAAAAGTCTAAGAATTTGAGATAAGTTACCAAAAACTTTATTTCTCGAGAACATTGATTTTCAAGAGAATAAATTTTTGCTTCAAAATTGTTGAATCGAAGAACTAATATATTCCATTGGAATGAATTTTTTGGATTTTCTTTTGAATTTGCAAGAGGGCTTTTAGACATTCTCTAATGTTTTGACTACAAAGAGAATTTAGGAAGTGGTAGTAGACGATCTTGCTGTAAAACGACGTAAAGTTTTGGACAAACGAGGCTCCTCACACGCATCACAAACCGCACCTGAGAAATGGTTAATTCTATTGTAGCATAACAGAAAGAGAGCAATTAGTAGTGAGGGTGTGAGCTGTGTCTTGAAGTTCAACAGTGGTGGGCAAACTCAAATAAACAACACACAGTAGAACAAACATAACAATAATTAGCCAAACTTGAACTGTTTCATGCAAAGTAATGTTGATTAGGGTCCCAAGTGAAGCCAATCATTTTCATTTTACTGTGTTCTTTTTTTCTTCTTCCAGTATTCCAAATGCCAGGTGACTCAAAAGAAAAATCAGAAAACGAGTGATATGGTCAATGAACCACTTCAATTTAGAGTTCATATAGCTGGTATGACGGTAAGAATACAGACTGCAGAATGAATCTGAAGTTTAACACAAACCACTCAGGCTACTGTAAGTCTGCAATGCACATACCGCTTTCCTTCTAATATCTCTGATCACTTCTGCGTCAATATAGCTTCACATGGATCCACACCATACCAAGGGTCAATAAGAATCTACTTGTTTCCCCGTTATAAACTTTAATTTAACTTGAAGCGTGTAAGCGATCAACTCTTCCGCAGAATGTCTCCTATATATATCTGCACACCAGCAAATTCAATTTAATCATATATATTACAGGTTCATGATAAAGATATTTGGCTTGATTGAACCGATAAGATGAATCTTGTTCTCACCATCAAAGCTGTTGGCAGGCAACACTTTCACCACCGGACAGGACAATGACCAAAATTGTTTGCCAATATCAGCAAACCCACTTTTTGCTGTCATCATATGTCAAGGACATCCAAAACAAAGATGGCTGCGGCAGGAAATGCCATCATGGTGGTTTTTCATGTCTATCAATTGGATTTTGGCTTCTGGGAGACAAGTCGAGGGAGGTTGTATAGCATCAATCCTAGCATTAGAATTACAGTGCCAACGACAAAAAATGCATCCAAACTTGCAGGTTGAGGAGTATATGGCAGAGGAAATGTAAGAACTAATATAGAAATGGGCACTGCAGAAACATTTACAACTGGAATTCAAATGTGATGCAAGGAAAACATTTCAGTAACAGAGCATAAAAAATGGAGGATGTGGAAACCTGCTAATGTTAGAGAAAGCGAAGTCACCAATGCAGATGAAAGCTTTACCAAATTAAGAGCTGATATGTTGAAAGACATATTCACAATCATGTAAAGTAATGGTAGCCATGGAGCTCCTTCACAACCTGCATCATGCCCATACAACAGGTTGTACGACCATACAGAAGAAAAGAACCAAGGACTGATATTTTATTGAACAAAACTCAAAAAACCAAACTGCATTTTAGGACCACCCACTTGGGATTTCTCTTGTGTAGAAAAATAAGAGAGAAATTGATTGGGGAAAAGTAATAAAACAGGGTGATGGAGAAGACTTGGTCCTGCCATCTCCACTTATAAGAGATCTTAGCACGGAATCTTTGTTCTTGACTGTGCATTGAGAACAATTGTGAAACCATACCTATTATATTCAACTATAACCACGTAATTCTGCCCTCTATTTCACAAACTACAAACTGAAGTGATTCCTGAGTATACCACAGTTGAGTATACCACAGTGGGTACGTCGAGTGCAGATCAAATCACATAGATGGTTGCAACTTGTGAGTGAGTATTATACTGAAATTTGAAAAATTTGGAGATAACTTCATTCTAAACATATATTGACTTTTCATCAAACAAGACCATTCTTCACGAAACACTCAAATCATTCCAAATTGAGTAGGAGGGAACATGCCTGTCGTGTTGACCCCTGTATTCATGAAGCAACCAGCTCCACTTTTAAGATAAGAAGGCAGCTCAGGAAAGGGAATTCCTTTCAACACCGAAAGAAAAGGAAGAAGGAGAAACACAAAGAGAGCCTGCATATATGAAGCCGTTCCATAGTTTTTTATAGGAATCAGGTTTTTGTAATGTTTTCTTATCGTGGAGTTTTGTAAAATTTAAAAAAAACTATGAAATATGGGATATTATCTCTCTGAATTACCTGGAATCCTGATCCAAAAGAATTGACAACAAATATATCAAGCACCTTTCCCTGCGTATAAAACAATTATAGCACTAATGGGGCTACGGGTGATGATAAGTTATGATTATACCTTGAGTCTTTTAGTTGCATCAATGAAAATGAACTCCTGTTTCATGATAAATGAACTTTGAAAAAGAATTCTCCTCATCAGCCAATACAGACAAGGCAAATACTTGGGAATGATAAAATTTAACCTTGAGAATAGATGCACCAGCTTGAAATCCTGATGAAGCTATCAATAGAGCTGGCCAGACAGCACCTACTTTTGACAGGGGTTGACCACCACTAGCCCCACTGTAAAAGTAGAAAGGGAACACAAAATTTACACAATGCGTGAACATGAGGGACAAACAGATTCAAGTTCGAAGTAACTTAAAACATACACATAAATGTAAAAGGTAATATTTTTGTGTCTTTCAAATTAAAGCTAATAGATATACCTTGCTACTGCTGTAACAACACCAGCAGCAACAAGAAAGCAACCGAGAACCTGATTATATGAGTATCTTCTTCCAAGAAAAAAGAAAGAAAACATAAGTTGCCAAACCAAGAACACCTGCAAAACCAGCAGGACTCAGCCAGGTGAAGAAAATTTAAAATGTTAAAAACTAGTACAGAAAATTACAAATGATGGATTAATAAATTTATTACCAAAAAAAATGTCACGGGTTTTACAAAAATATATTATTAGATGCCTGAATAAGTAACTTGCTTCCTAAATCATGATTTGCGAGTTCATGGCATAAAACTAACAGAATGGAAAATATAGAAGAGAGATGGAAACATGCTCTACCAGATCTATTCACATGAAATTGCAGATAACATCAATCCTGAAATGATTTAATGCAAGAAGATGCTGCATTTTTACAACACAAACAACATGCATGCTGGGAAGTGTTTCCAGGAGAAAGAAGGAAGCCACATGAAATAGGGACAACAGGTAGTTTTGTTCATCTATTATATCATAGATTTGCAGTCACACACAGAACAGTAGATGATGACTAAGAAAACACACATCACAGAGAACGAAAACATGACTAATAAATATTTTAAATATGAAATCCTTGTCGAGGCTTCGTCTCGATCTACAAAACAGTGTTCAAACAGCATTATATTCCAGACAAGCAGGAAGTGTAGCAGACGTCTGAAACCTGTATATATACGATGACAAGCAAAAACAGTATGCTCATGAGTCATGATGATCTCAATACATGAATTTTTTACTTTTAGAAATCGGAGCTGATAGAGGTTATATCCCAATAAACCATGTGAAGACAATAACCTTGGAAATTAACTCATTGATCTCGAATGAGGAAATCCTCTGACAATGACTAAGCTGCCTTACCATGTCTTCCAGAACATGTATATTTGTGGAAAGAAAAGTCTTGGATTATCAAAATAAATAGAAACCAATGGACTTCTCTATGGGCCTTATTGTTAGAGTGGTTATACATTTTAGAAATCAAATATTGCATGCGATACATATAAAGCTCTCCTAAAGTCATACTTCTTAAAAATGGCAATTTATCATACCTGAGATAATATGGGAATGGCAGGTCCTGGAAGCATAGCTGTGGAAGACAAGAAGGACATGGATAAGATACGGTTCATCTCACCAGAAACTTAATTAGTTCCTTGTCCTAGGAAGGAACAAGTTTGAATAAGTCAAGTACCTGCAGCAGCCATCCCAGAAGCTACTCCAAGAGCCTCGAGAAGACCAATTGCCATGAATCGAGACTTCGGAAGGTTCAACATGTCTTTGGTTACAATTCCAAGATGATATCGCCCATAAAGAATAGTGAAATATATCACCACATACCTACATTAGTTGAAAAACAAAAAAACAGCTCTATAATCTATTTAGTAAAATACAGTTCCAGCCAAAAAGAATTATTAGCTGAAGATAAATCACAGTGGGAAAACAAAACACTAATACATAATCCAACCAATTGAGCATCTGAATGTGTGTTCGGGAAGCTGCAATCTAAACCATCCTCAACTAATTTTCGTTTCAAGAGTGACCGTCTACATGTTGGCAGCTCGCAAACAAGCATCAAACATTTGACTTCCAAAACGAGGGAAAACATTTTGTACAATGCAACATTCGGCAAAAACATCAGATTTCCATCCTTTGGGGTTTTTTTTTTGGAAAGCAGATTTCTACCTTTCTATTGAAAGGTTAATATTTGTTCCGAGTAGTCTGTAGTTGAACGATAGTTAATATAAATTCTAACCAAGTAAAATCCCGAATTCGTCCACTCAATTTTTAGATGGACACTCAATTTCAATGATGACTCGAAATAAGATAAGCAAATGAACCAGATTTTACACTAAACTTCCATAATAAGACAACGAAGGTTTCGACTTCATTCGTCCGAGACTAAACATATTATTTGATTAAGATCTATAAATCAGAGTCAAGCAACATACGGTAAAAGTTGGTTCATTTCTGGCGTTCTAAGTTCAAACCAACAAGCAAAATACAACTCGAACATAAACAATCAGGCCGCAACCGATTGGGACTAAAATTACCCGAACGTGGTGAGCTGCGCCATGAAGAAAGGGTACTCCTTCATAGGCACCAAAGCAAGCTTATACAACACCCGATTCGCCACCGCAAGAGCAACCGTCACACCGGAAGCCACCAGAAGCTTCCCATCCCCAACCACCGCCTCCCTCTTCCCACCCGAGGCGCGGGAGGGTGGGACCCGAACCCTAGGCTTGTTCGGGGAGGTCGTGACGAACTTCGATAGGAGATCTCCCATGGGGGTTCGGGTGGGGCGGGAAACGGTAACCCTAGAAACCCGAGGGTTGAGAAGGAGGAGTGGGAAGGTGGAGGGAGAGGTGGGGTTTGGGAGGTGATGGAAGTGGAAAGTCGCCATTGAGAAGGAGACGAAGCTTAAAATAAGGAGTTTTGAGGTGGATAGTGTAGGGTTTTCCGGAATTGGGGAATTTGTGTGGGATGGTATTTGGTCGAGACGGCGTGGCGGGAACTGGAATCCTCGGTTGCCCCTCATTTTCTTATCTTAGAGCAGGTCAACGAGTCGGGTGCGCCCTCGCGTCGCCCGTTGGGGGCACGTCTTCGTTGATTTTTTTATTTATTTTATATTTTAGTAGAAATTTTGTTATTTTTATATTTTAATGGAAATTTTGTTATTAAATTTAATTGATTGTTACAAACGACGGATTAATAAATTTATTACCAAAAAAAATGTCACGGGTCTTACAAAAATATAATATTAGATGCCTGAATAAATAACTTGCTTCCTAAATCATGATCTGTGAGTTCATGACATACAACTAACAGAATGGAAAATATAGAAGAGAGATGGAAACATGCTCTACCAGATCTACTCACATGAAATTGCAGATAACATCAATCCTGAAATGATTTAATGCAAGAAGATGCTGCATTTTTACAACACAAACAACATGCATGCTGGGAAGTGTTTCCAGGAGAAAGAAGGAAGCCACCTGAAATAGGGACAACAGGTAGTTTTGTTCATCTATTATATCATAGATTTGCAGTCACACACAGAACAGTAGATGATGACTAAGAAAACACACATCACAGAGAACGAAAACATGACTAATAAATATTTTAAATATGAAATCCTTGTCGAGGCTTCGTCTCGATCTACAAAACAGTGTTCAAACAGCATTATATTCCAGACAAGCAGGAAGTGTAGCAGACATCTGAAACCTGCATATATACGGTGACAAGCAAAAACAGTATGCTCACGATGATCACTCTTGGGCTAGCAAATGATTTTGGGATTAAGATGATCTCGATTCATGAATTTTTTTTACTTTTATATCCAATTAAACCATGTGAAGACAATAACCTTGGAAATTGCTCATCGATCTCGAATGAGGAAATCCTTTGACAACGACTAAGTTGTCTTACCATGTCTTCCAGAACATGTATATTTGTGGAGAGAAAAAACATGGCTTATCCAAATAAAAGAGATTTAGGTTTAGTTTGGATGTAGCTCCTAAATCTCAGTTTCTAATTAGAAGTCAGCTTCTAAGAATTTGGATTCAGGAGCAACTTCTTTTGAAGGTTGGTAGTTGTGTGGATAGGCAGAAGGTTTCTCACAGGGGGGTGATGTTTTGTCAAAAAAAATCTTAAATTGATCACGGACTTTGATTAAATAAAAATTCATTGTAAATTCGTTTTAAATGTTTTTTTCAACAAATAATTTCTAAAAATGTTTTTTTATTTGTTTATATTTAAAAAAACAAATTTTTTAACCCAGAAATTGATCTCCAAACGATATGGGAGTAAATTGGTCCAAACAAAATCAGTACTAAAGAACTGAGAAGCTCATCCACCCGAGCTTCTCCAATGCATAATAAATGTTGCCTTATTTTGCGCACCAGAAGCCAACTCCTCCGGATTAGGTATGGCGTTTAGGTGCCCGTGTGAGATTCTACTACACTAGACACTCGCAAGGCCTAGGCGCGTCCATGGGCAAGCCTCGAATACACAAGAAAGTATTGGCCCGAGTGCCGGTAGGATCTTTTGGCAGAGATGCAGACAATTGAAATGGTTGCAGATATTTGTTTCCGACCATCATTGCATTAATCTTAATTGTCTGCAAATTATGATTTTTCGAAGATTAATACAGCACGTAGCAGTGCACAACAAATTTTCCCATTTTTGGTTCAAGTGGTTGGCTCTCGGTACCGGGCCGGACCCGCATTCCATTTAACTTGTCATACTGGGCCTCTACTTGGCACGACAAGCAGGATCGCGAGCACGGCTAGCGCCTATGCAGGTTTGGGCCAGCAGGTCGAGTCATGTCGGTTGGATTGGTGGATATTATTTTTTGATTCAGAGACATTCAAATCAATTATTTTCTACTAAAATAGTAAATAAATACAAACGAACGAAGAAGATGTGTCCGTGTGTCGCGAATTCTCGAATTCTGACAAATCAGGCAGTAGCTTTAGGTGTTTGTTCAATCCACTTCTAACACAATTAAAATACTTAGCGAAATATTTAAGAGATTAAGTAATAATATTAGAAAAGATAAGAGAAGATTTGGTGTAAAAAATAAATAGAACGAAGAGTTTGTATAAATTTCTGTTGTGATATTTTGGTGATTTTAAAAAAGCAAATAAAAAAAAATTACCGTCTTAATGGGCCGTGCCAGCCGACCCGACACGGTGGAGCACGAGCCCGTGAAGCTAATCGTGTCGGGTCTGGCATTCCACAGGCCCGGTACCCCCAGTGTCGTTGAATTTGTACAAACTCTTATATTCATTTGCAAACAAGGTTTTAACATTTAGAAATATTCCTAAGATCTTTCCTCCTGCTGTCTGTTCAAATTTGGGCTTGCCTAAAATAGGTTGGAGAAATGTGAAAAGGAGCTTTGTATGGTGAAACTAAATTGTGAAGAGATTTGATAATCTAATTGGAATCTTATTGCTTAAATTAAAAACAAAAACAAAACAAAAACGGCTTATTTACCGTTAAAAATTATTGTGTAGAAACAAGAAAATATCGACTTAAAGTGGACCTCGAGATCGTGAATTGGTAGCATTCAAGTGTGTGGATTGATAAATTGGCCATTTTGATCTATCATCTTATGATCGTGATACACATAACTTCAATTCTTGTGCTATGTAAGTTGTCATTGGAGATCCAATATCTACTATTGCGTCCAAATACGTTGCTTGGTCTTTCCTCCATAAAAGGAATTTGACCTTGCTATGTTATTTTTTCGTATCGTTCAATTCAATTATATAGGGTCTGATTTATTTTTCCCAATCGTGGTGTAAAGAAAACCGAATGTGCCTGTATATTCAAGTTTAACAAAGAGAAAAAGAAATCAATAATGTTTTTTTTTTGGGGGTCAAACAGAGATAAATTCATAGTTGGAGCCAAACTGTACCACACAACACTCGAATATATCATTTCTATATACACAATTTGTTGATAAATTAAAAACTTGACCTTACCATTGAATTTTAGTTGTGGGCAGACATTACTTATCTTCTCCAATATATAGAGATCGTAATCGCGTTGACTACCTCAACCGGAAATCATATACGAACCAAGTTAACTTATGTTGGATCAATTGCATTTATGTCAATTTTTGTAGGTAAAGTATTAATGGAAATCGCTAAGATCACTTTTTCTTCTTAAAAAAACTTGTTTCTCTAGTTATTATTTGCGGCTCCACAATCATCTACTTTTGATATATCAAAACGTTAAGTAATACTAAAAAACTTCTTCGTTAGTTTATATCCGGTTAATCTTTACGATAAACATCTCGTGATTATAGCAATTACAAGGGGCGTTTGAATAGTTTATTGTTGAATATATTACTTTGTTAAATATATTATGTCCAGATATTTAGTTTGTATATCCAAATATTATGCTCGCATACAAGCTAATAGGTGACCACATGTATTGAACCCAAGTGAATTTTAATCCAATAACGTGTATAAATAAATTTTAGGATTGCCTTATGTTAGAGGTAACACTTGTGAGAATTCTAAATCTGATCACACGTAGTTAATACTCCAAGCAACATTCTCACACTAACCTATTAATTATTTGATGTGTTTTGTTACTTTGATTCTCCAGTTTGTTAAAATGACTTGCATATCATTCCGAATGTAAAAAAAGGAAATTGAATAATCCAACAAAAATCATAACCATTGTAATTCGCAATAGAATTTGTAGGTTAAATTTTGCATGTTATATACTTTGAAGCTTATCTTGGGGTTTTAGTACCTGTGGTTAGTTAACATATCAAATAATAATAATATGGTTGTAACCAATTTTAAGTTACGTAGTTGAAAATTATAAAATAACATCTAAAAAATAATTTCCGTCCACGATGAATGAGAAATGGTAAAAAAGAATTGTTTATGGATAGTTTCTTAAATGTTCCACCACTTCTAAAAAATGGAAAGACATTGTGAGTAATGAGTGAGGAACCATTCTCCTCACCGACTGAGTCAGTTAGGTTTCACTCGAGTGATGAGATGACACCAAATAGAGAAAATGGGTTTTTTTAGTTAGGGTTCGTTCAAGCACTGACGGTCAACTAGTGTTTCATACTAAAGGCTCAGAAGAGGTTTGTCTCCGAAGAATGAGCTACGGTGACGACTAGAGTGAACAAGTGTAGGTAACGAAACGAGACTGTCACGAAGGCCAACAACGACTTTCACAATCCGTTGCTTGTTGGGTTGTTTTGGTGTTTAGGTATCGAAGGGAGAAGGTTGTGAAGGTTGTCTCGTTATCCACATATTTGGTCAGATGATTGGAGGACCGACCGACAGGTTTGAACGAGCGTTGGCGGGTCATGGAGTATCTGTCAAGAGCTCCCGCACATGCCCCGAGGTGATCATTACCACCTACACCTCACATCTTAGCACAATGGAACATGTAACCTGCCAAAAAGTGGCGGAAGCTCTATCAACCAATGAACTTAAGTGAGACAAAGGAAAGTGAATTTTCGTGTATAAGGGTGAAATCCTTAGATCCATGAAAGCCAAAAGCGAAGGGAGATGCTACTAGATTCAATGCAAGATGGATGGATCGGAAATCTACTACCCTAAGTCTAATTGGATTATCATAGATTTTTTCACCAGGAAGGGAGATTCTAAGAAAGAAAGAGAGATGCGAGAGATTCTTCGGAATCAAAGAATCAACTTACGTTAGAAAGTGTAATCTGAAAGACAAGATTTGATTCTTTTACGAAAATTGTCCCAAAGTCAATCCAAACGGCTTCTATGATTATCACATACATAATCACGCACAGTGAAAATGCATGTAAAATGTCAATTTTAAGCCTGGAATCCCCCGAAACGCGAATAGGCCCGAAACGCGATTCCCACGACCTGAAGTCGACAGATTTCATTGGCTGCTTCCTTCGGTCCTTCCTTCCTTCCGCTTTGCTTCTTAATTCTTATTATTTATTTATTTATTACATTCCTCTCCGCTTCCACTCTATTTAATAACCCCATTTCCGATCTTACCCTCCACAATCCGAATCTCCGTTAACACTCCCTCTCGATCAATCCGGAGGAAAAACCCGTGTTTTGGATCGGCGAGAGGTGATGGATCAGGAGAAGAAGAAGCCGTTGGTCTCCAACGCCGGCGCTTGGGCCATGAACGTCAGCAGCTCCGTCTGCATCATTATGGTCAACAAGGTCCTCATGTCCTCCCAGGGTTACGGATTCGCCTTCGGTGAGACCCCCTTTTCTGGTCTTTTTTTTTTTTTTTGCTTTTTTATGTGGAATTCGCCTTCGGGGAAAGTTGCGATTTTGGTGTGTTGGGTCTGCGAAATATGCGATTTTGGTGTTTTGGGTCGGTGAAAGTTGCGATTTTGGTGTTTTGGGTTGGTGAAAGTTGCGATTTTGGTGTGTTAGTTCTGTGAAAGATACGATTTTGATGTTTTCGGTTGGTGAAAGGTGTTATTTTGATTATTTGGGTTGGCAAAAGATGTGATTTTGATGTGTTGGGTTGGTGAAAGATGTAATTTTGATTATTTGGGTAGGCGAAATATGTGATTTTGATGTGTCTGGTTGGGGTTTGTAGCGACTACCTTGACGGGATTTCATTTCGCGGTGACGGCGTTCGTGGGATGGATCTCCAGGAAGACTGGGTACTCTTCGTCGAAGCCGATCCCTTTGTGGGAGCTTTTGTGGTTCTCCATTGTTGCTAACATGTCGATTACTGGAATGAATCTTAGCCTTATGCTCAACTCTGTCGGATTTTATCAGGTTTGGTATTATGCCCTGTCCTTTGGTTTAGATAGTGTTATTGTAACTTCATTTGTTACTTTTGTTGTTAATTTTGTATTTGTCTTTGAAATGTGTAGATTTCGAAGTTGAGCATCACGCCTGTCGTGTGTGTTATGGAGTGGTTGCTCCATAACAAACGGTACTCGGGTAGGGTGATTATGGCTGTGGTGATCGTTGCCTGTGGTGTGGGGATTTGCACTGTGACTGATGTGCATATCAACGGGAAGGGTTTCCTTTGTGCATGTGTTGCTGTGTTCTGCACATCCTTGCAGCAAATTGTGAGTACTACTTTCTTTTCTTTTTTTGCGAATTTCAATATCCGATTTTCATTGCTAATCTTTATTGGAAAGATTTCACCCATTAACGATGTTCTTCTCATTCCCTCGGCACCACAATGATGGATTTCAGAATTTCAGATAGCTTGCTTGATGCCATGGCATTTAGACAGCAACAAGCATGTGACTAAAGCATCAATCAATTATATTCAGTTGTATTAGCAACTAGTTTATTAAATATACTGCATTCAGTTGTTATCTGGACGAGACACTGTCGTTTTCTCATATTATAATCATCTTAATGATCTGCATGATTTCTTTGCTTGTTATGCTTTTAAATGCTTGTTGAACAAATTTAGGATCTAACTTGTTCTTTGCACCACAGACAATCGGATCTTTTCAGAAAAAGTACAGCATTGATTCTTTTGAGCTCCTAAGCAAAACCGCACCCGTCCAGGCAGTCTCCCTTTTGATGTTCGGTCCATTCATAGATTACTATCTGAACGGCCTATCCCTCCTAAATTACCAATTCACCACCGGTGTTACGGTTAGTATTTTTGAATATTTACATTGGAGAATGGTTCTCAATCCCACACTTGATTTAGAGCAACTCATCTAACAAATTTGTTTGCTTCCCACTCTGCAGTTTTTCATACTCCTTTCGTGTGCTTTGGCGGTGTTTTGCAATGCCAGCCAATACATGTGCATAGGGCGTTTCTCAGCTGTCTCATTCCAAGTGCTGGGCCACATGAAAACTGTGTGTGTGCTGACACTCGGATGGATATTCTTCGACTCGTTGCTATCGATCAAAAACCTCCTAGGCATGGCCCTCACGGTAGCTGGCATGGTGATATACAGTTGGGCAATGGAACTGGAGAAGCAAAAGAAGGCCACTCTTCTCCCTTTGAGAGAGGAACAAGAAGAGGATGTGAAACTCTTGAAGAACAGACTAAATGGTGGCGGAGATGATGTCGTCGAGATGGGGCAAAACAAAATATGATTCCTACCCACATTGTCATTTTTTCTTCCATTTATTTTCCTTTTTAGTTATTATATACACTTTCTGGTCCATCTTTGTCACCATTGCTTCATATGTCATTGTTCCATTTTTTGGCTTCATTTCACGATGGAAGAGAGGAATAAACAATGCTAGACGGTTGGTTAGTCTGTAAAGAAGATCTATGGATGCACATGAAAGCAAGTTCTATTTGAGTGTCATCATGCTGTTTTGTATAGTATAGTGGTTGAGTCATGTGGTGTGAGAAGAATCCTCCAGCCTGACCAACAAGACCATGCCATGACCAGGCACTCCCAATGCCAACCGGAGAAAATCATGCATGTCTGTTAATTTTCCATATGTTGTCGTTTGGAAAGTTGGAATGTTGGCTGATGTTATGGAAGGAAGTCAAATGGCAATTCTCTCTCAATAATTCAAAGTTGACGGCGGTTAGATTTAATCGAAGTAGACTAATGTTTGTTGTATGAATAATAGAGGAAGATTGCTTCCTAGTTGGGGTAGGGGGACGTGTTAGTAGATAAGTGGGACACTGTTTAACTTTAAGCCTCCTGACTCCCTTTCAACACAGGTGATTCACCCTATTATAATGGACGATGTTTGGATGACTTTTCGATTTGAAGGTGTCTTGTTTGATTAATTTTATCTGAAATTATATACTGAGAAAAACGCCCCTCCTAATCAAGGTGTCTGAGAAGTCTGCTGAATCAGAACTCAGCATCACTGTCTTTCTGACAATTCCTGTATATTCTCCTTATTAAATACAAAACAGTTGTTTATTTATATATTTCCAGTCACAAAATTAATGGAACAAAAATGAAGGTGTGACACTTTCTCTTTTTAGTCACGCTTCCATTATTTGGGTATAGAAATGTTTACACCTTTAAGACCATCACTGAGACGACCTGGACGACCCGGTCATCAGCTCTCTCTCTCTTCAAAATCAATTTTCTCTCTCTTCCACATCAGTTTTCTCTTTCCTCAACTCACATTCTTCTCTTTCCTACACTATTCACCTCTTAACCACGACCCAACACAACCCACAACAACCTACCTCTTTCCTCCACATCATTTCGGGGTCCATCTTGGTAAAACTTTAAAAAAAATTAAAAAAAATTCTAAAAATTCTAAACAATTGTAAAACGTATTTTCAAAAAAAAAATTAAAAAAACTAAACACAAAAAATTTTAAAAATCAAAACAAAAAAATAAAAAATAAAAAATTTAATATTTTTTTAATGGACGACCGGGTCGTCGACCCAGGCGTTTCAACGCCCAGGTCGATGACCCGGTCATCCACGACCTTGGATGACCCACCGTTAAGAACATAAATGCTCAGGTCACATGTGACTGGTCGTTCACGACCTAGAAAAATCCCCTCTAAGGGATGCCCTAAATGGGCCAACCATTTTCTTTTGTCGGTAAACGAAATCATAAGAGAATTTACAATTTACAACAACAAAAAAAGGGTCAGGAACCAGCAGTTGGGAAGCATGTCTTTTTGCATGACAAAAGAAAGTAATAATTTTGCAAATCAGTGGAGCCCTATGTAATATGTTACATCCCTCCTTTCTCCCCACTTGTCACAAGAACAAACATGGAAAAATTGGAATAATGGAGCTGACTTGGACTATTAAGTTCATCTAAATTTCTTCAGACATCTTAATTAGACATCCATCAAGCATGCATTTCCTTTTTAATATACGTTTTATGAGGTATAAAATGGTATGTGAGCGCCACTACTACGTTTCAGTTCTTGGACCACTTGGGTAGATTATTCTTCTATTATTTCTTATATGTGGGTGAAAATTAACAATTGTCAACTACAAAGATGATAATAATGCTAACATTAATGACAGTAATAATAAAACACTTACAGTAGGATCAAGACTCAAGAGTTAAAAGGCATTACAATGACCCAAATGGGCTTTATATATAAAGCCCATCTGTTTGGGTCTCGACCCAGTGAATGTTCAGAGATGGCCATTCTGTAAAAAATCATAACATCCTGGTTATTTGTGCATCCAAAATCTAGGGTTTTTCCAAATAGTCATATAAAACCAAACACATCGGCTCTTAACCTTTGTTCATGTTTGTTTTCTCTCTTTGAGATTAGATGCTGTTTTTCCCTAAAAAAAGTACTACTTGGTTTTGTTCATCAGAACATTATTTTCTGTTTTTGCCCTGTGTTTTATTATGTTTTGGTTGTAGACTATAAAGTGCCTTCATAATCCCAGATTGACTTATTCCCAAGTGTTTATCTGATTCATGGGAGGCCAACATTGACTGGTGGGGGTTTCGCTGATAACACCTTCTATGTTTCTTCCTCTCTCTCTCCAGAGAAAGTGGAGGGCAGAAACAAACACATGGAGGAGTTTCATTAGTAGCTTCCCACACATTTTATTTCCATTTTGATGCCTTTTTTGCGATGGAAAATGTTAGTCAAATAGTTGGAAAGGGTAATGTTACTAAAACAGTGCAAATGATCATATATATATATATATAGGTCTTACATGTCAAATAGCATTGTTTTTTGTTTGTTTTGAGTTATAGCATTGGTACTTCAGCATGTGAAAATTAGTTTCTTGGTATAGGATTTTTCTAATATCTGCATGGTGTGATGTGTGTCCTAACAAAATTAAACCTTTGCGTACTTAAAAGAACAAGGAAATCTTGCAGTGTTGATGACATTTTTTGTTTTCAGAAAATTGTTGCTTGCGTTTTTTTCCAAAGGTAATTGTCGCGTATGTTGATGGATTGTCCAATTCCCATAATGCTATTAGGGCGTTTTGTTGGATAGAGCTAATTTTTTTAGGAAATATGGACAGAAGAATTATTTATTTTAATTCTACAAATTTGTTGATTTTTACATATTAGTTTGGTGTTTATGTCAGTTAAATGTAATATGCTTTGTCTATGAGGGTCTGACTGAATACGTGATCTGCAAATCTGTATCTAGATTACAAGGTTTGAATGTCAAGTAAATCTGACATGTGAGCCATTGAACCTAAACAACGAATTTGGATCTAGAGTTGTGGTAAGAAAATTTATATACACTAGAAAATTACCTCAAGGCCTTATCTGTTTGAAAATTTTGGCATGAAAACTCTCGACTTCCACTGCCTACTGCTACTGCAAGAAAGTTATGGTGACTTTAGAGCATATTTAACACCGTCGCGTCCTACACACTCTCTCTGCCACGTCAGCTCACCTAACCCACCCAAAAAAAATTCTTACCCATGCCCAGGCTACCCCCACCCACCCTACACTCTCTTTCATCCACATCATTTCTTAATTAAACAAATTTAATTCTCACACAACATTTAACAAATTACATTTTATATAAATCTAATTTTAATTACATTATAATTATATTTTAACTCGAAATATTGTTGATAATTAGTGGTAAATCACGAAATTATTATTAAATATTACGGAGCCACGTTACATTTAAGACAAACTGAAATAGGAAATATTACAATCAAAGTTAAGAAACAACATTACATATTACATAAACTAAACTTTTAAATACTACATGATCAACTACGTTAACCGATTTTCAAACCGCTCCTCGTCCGTAGTGTTGACATATATGCTCAATTAAATCGTCTTTCAGATCCAAATGTTGGTTCCTGTCACGCACTCGATCTTGATTGACAAAAAACTCGTGAATATCCGCTATACGATCGGTCGAATACGACGTTGCCTCAACTGAAGTTCCAGGACGATCTTCCATAAATTCGCGAATATCTCCAAAATTAGCATAGCAGTCGCGTTCGTCCTTCACTATCATGTTATGCATGATGATACAAGCTGTCATTATTTTGGACAGAACGTCCTTGCTCCAGGCAAGAGCCGGGTTTCTGATGATCGCGAACCTCGCTTGCAACACTCCGAAAGCGCGTTCAACATCTTTACGCGTTGCCTCCTGCACTTCAGCAAACAATCTGTGCTTCGGGGTGTGAGGGTGAAGGATGGATTGGATGAAGGCCGCCTACTGTGGATAAATATCATCAGTAAGATAGTATCTCATATCATATTGAACATCATTTACCTCATAATTAACAGGTGGTGCTCGCCCTTCTAGTATGTCGTCGAAAACCGGAGATTGTTGCAGGACGTTCAAGTCATTGCATGAACCCGGTATTCCGAAGAAGGAGTGTCAGATCCATAAGTCGTACGATGCCACCGCCTCAAGGATCAGAGTTGCTTTCCCAGCACGTCCTTGATGTTGTCCCTTCCAAGCAGCTGGGCAGTTTTTCCACTCCCAGTGCATACAATCGATACTCCCCATCATACCAGGAAACCCACGTTGCTCACCAACGTAAAGTAGGCGTGCCAAGTCATTTGCAGTTGGCCGACGTAAATACTCAGGGCCGAAGATGCGAATAACACCTTCACAGAATTTGAGGAGAGCATTTCTGGATGTTGCCGCACTCATTCGTAGGTACTCATCGATCCCATCAGCGGCAACGCCATATGCTAGCATTCGCATTGCTGCCGTACTTTTTTGTAGACCGGAGATGCTCATTCTACCAGTTGCGTCCGGTGTTCGTTGGAAGAAGACATCAGATGCTTCGATGGCATTGTGGATGCGCAGGAAGACATGCTTTCTCATCCGAAATCTTGTCCTGAAAAGAGTATCAGAATACACAGGGTTGACAGAGAAATAATCGTCTACAAGGCGTCTGTAACCTAGTTCACGATCTCTATCTGGGTTCGTCGTTCTCATTCGACGCTGCTTAGGACGTGTAGTCCTTTCGTAAACAACCTGTCCGGCTAATTCAATAGCACGGTCCATTAGATTTAATGTCTCATTCCAGTTATCATCGTTGGATTGACCGGAGTTTAAACTATTATCCGACATTGATGAGAGAAGAAGCTAACAAGTTGAGAAGTTAAGGAAATGTGAGGAATCAGGAGATAAATAGATGTATTTATAGTTGGGAGGGTTTGGATGTATTTGTTGCACTGTTCACGCGTGATTGCACATAGTGTACACGTGATTGCAAATAGTGCACGCGTGATTGCAAACAGTGCACGCGTGATTGAAAATAGTGCACCCGTGATTAAATATTGCACCCGTGATTAAACAGTGTATTGGTTCTGGAAATTTCTTAATTTTAATCACTTACAAAAAATTATTACCCCACATTTATAACAAATACCCAATCCATTAATAACAAAACCAAAACTAAAAAAAATTCAAAAAAAAAAAACCAATGGGAGGGGGACACGTGTCCCCCTCCCATGGGCGCCCGGGCGGGCGCCCCGCCCGTTAATGGGGGTGCGCCCGGGCGCCCGACCAGGGCGCCCGGGCGGGGTACCCCGTTAAGGGTGCCCTTAGGTAACATTAAGATTCGATCCTTGTACTCTTATAAACATAAATGATAAATCCATGTTCTACCATCGTTTCAGGTTTTTAAAATTCCTTGTGGCAGGTTTTGGAGTTCTAGCATTCAAAAGTTGTTAAAATAACGATTTGATTGGATCAGATTCTAATAAAAGTACCAGCAGCAATCGCCAAAGAAGATTAAAAAAGAAATGGAAGTTCATTTGTGGGAAAAAGATTCAATTTGCGAAAATATAATTACAACAATATCCCTGAAAGTTCTTAAATTCCTATTCCAAGGTGGGTGTCTGCCAGAACCACAAGTGACTAGTGTTTGGTCCCGGACTAAACACGGCGTTCAAGTGGACTTCTACTCTTCCCTCCCAACCATGACAATTTAAAAATTAAAATCAAACTCACAAGTCACATCCACTGACCATAATACTAATTAGCCATCATTAGATTAATATAATACAAAACACGAACCTCTTAGACTCGGATGTTTGAATTCAATAAATCCTCTCTAACTAGTGGCGGTAAACTCCCGCCATCTCATCAATATAACTCCCAAACCCCACTCAAACCATCCAAACCAATTCACCAAACAATGGCAACAACTTACACATCCTCAACTTTCTTTCTTAGCTCCCAAACCAAACCCTCCACATTCCGTCCCACCACCGCCCGACTCCGGTCACCGGTGACGGTATCTGCCGCCCCTCTCCACGTCGATAGCCCCACCGCCGAGTCAACGACACCCTTTGACTTCAACGCTTACATGGCCCTAAAGGCCAACGCGGTCAACGCCGCCCTCGACGCCGCCGTGCCCCTCGTCCACCCCGAGAGGATACACGAGTCGATGCGGTATTCACTTCTCGCCGGCGGGAAGAGGGTACGACCGGTGCTTTGCCTCGCGTCCTCGGCTGTCGTTGGTGGGGGTGATTACGTGGCCATGCCTTGTGCTTGTGCTGTGGAGATGATACATACTATGAGTTTGATACATGATGACTTGCCGTGCATGGACGACGATGACCTCCGGCGAGGAGTTCCGACTAACCACGTGGCGTTTGGGGAGGACGTGGCTGTGCTTGCCGGAGATGCTTTGCATGCTCTTGCTTTCCAACATATTGTCGTCGACACTCCCGTGGATCGGGTATTGATTCTGTTGGTCTTTTACCAAGTCTATACGAATAATTTGGTAACCATATATATACACACATACTTCCAAAATATCCTTCGAAACATCACTAGTTTTTAAAATTTTCATAACATTTTAAATTTACTTCAGCTTGAAACAAACTTCCAATTCACTATACCTCTCTGTAATTACAATTTGCTACCTTTAATTTTTCTTGTTCATTTTAATCCTAAACTAGTAAAGTATGATTAGTGATCCACTGCTATGTAAATTTGAATTTGCTAGACTTCGACTTTAGTAATGGTACGCTATTTAAAGACTTTGAATAATATTATCCATCAACATTCCTCTTCCTCTTCTACCACTTCGATCAAAATGTACGTGACTAAATAAATTATCATACTAAATTTCAAAAGTTACAACATTTTACGCGATCACATGCATGTTACTGGATCCAGAAGTGATTGCATTAATTGTCTTCAATTAGAAGCTCATGAAAAATCAACAACAAAACTCCAAACAAGAGAATAGAATCAAAAGGCACTGATACATATATGTACATGACGACCTTTTTTCATTAGAATATATGACCAAATCCAACTATGGTCGCCATTGATAAAAAAAATAATCTCATCAGTTGATTATTCCTAATTAACAAACCCACCAATCCAACCCCAGGTTGCACCAGAGCGAGTAGTACGAGCCGTGACTGAGCTCGCCCGAGCCGTAGGCTCGCACGGGCTAGTGGCAGGTCAAATAGTAGACATGCAACTAACAGGTTCGACCACCACCACCCTTGACCAACTCGAGTACATCCACGTCCACAAGACGGCAGTCCTCCTCGAAGCCGCAGTCGTGATGGGCGCCATCGTCGGAGGTGGGTCCAACAACCAAATAGAGGACCTACGACGTTACGCGAGGTGCGTGGGATTACTATTCCAAGTGGTGGACGACATCTTGGACGTCACTATGTCTTCGTCGGAGCTGGGGAAGACGGCCGGGAAGGACTTGGCTACCGGGAAGACGACGTACCCTAAGCTCATCGGGCTCGACGGGGCGAGGGAGTTGGCGGAGGAGTTGAGGGGGAGAGCTGGGAAGATGTTGGAAGGGTTCGATTCGGACAAGGTTGCACCACTGCTTTGCTTGGCTGATTATGTTGCGACAAGACAGAACTAGACTACAAAGATTTGTTGGTGTTGGAGGGATGTTGGCTAATAGGTTTAGTATGAACAAATAAAAGTTTTTTGTTTTTGATTTTGTTTGCTTTTGCTCTGTGGATGGATAAGTAAGTTGTATAGGTTGACTGGATGATATTAACTAATTTGTCAATGTTACATTCAGAAACAATTAAAGAGTAGGTTCATGTTACTTTTTTAGGGTTTTCTGGTATTCATGATACCCTCGTTGATTGTACTGTCGTGGTTATTAATGAAAATGAAAGTATCTTAAAAATATAGTTCTCGTATTCCATATACATCAATTAATGAATACGAGACATTTGATAATTGTTATAATGTTGGTCACGTTCACATGGAAGAGCAATTCGGTCCGCAAAATAGTGAATTTTTAAATTTTAAAAAAAACTGTATTAAACAAAATGAATTAACTTTTAGCGTAAAACAAAGAGAAAATAACAGCTAAACAGACTTTTGGGATTAGAAGCTATATTGTTTATGGCTTTATGCACATATATAAAGCTTACAACTAATTGAATATAATAAGATATCGGCTCTGGACAGATGGGCTGAGGAGTCCTTACAAACTATTGATGGGTGGGCTCGTAAAGACCACCGTCAGAGAGTAAATGGTTGAGACAAGCCCATTAGCCCACGCTCCTCTTAACTATGGATACAATTCACTCCATGAACTTTAAAACGTGCGTCTAATAGAATAATTAAGTAACTAAGTGTAACATTGTAAAGTAAATATGGATTAAGGACCTGTAGTTGAAGTGGGTTATCTGCAATTTAGTCAATTTAATATTCAAAATTTTCAAATGAAAGTCCAATGGATCAATACCACAAGATTCCAAGCTCGTTGTAGTTCTTATATATCTATCTATCACCAGTTCACGACCAGTACATAGGTTGAATTTGCTTGTTTAACCCTCTTCTTCTATGTGATTGAGATTTAACGCTCGCATCCAGTCAATAATAACAGAGTGGACTCCAGAAGAAGGCCACCACGGCACTACCAAATAGTGTATTATATTCGAAAAGTTAGGATATCATTCGCTTGATTTGCTTAAAGTACAAAATATCCCAGATTGCAATCCGATATATGGCCCCTTAACATTATTATATTACCAAAGAAAGAAGAGAGTACGTTTGCCACTTAGAAAGAAGATCCAAAAGGTATTGTTAACAACGCTAACTTTACTCGGATTTTAATTCTACCTTGCCATATTAATCACGAATCTTGAACCTAAAGGGACATGATGTTCGCGAGATATTCTTCTTACAACTTGGATTCAAAATATTGCCCTCCTATCCTAATATTATTTTTTATTCACTACCATATCGTAAGTCATATCAGCAATATTTCATGTGCGTCGGTAGTTGAACTCGTGACATGAATATTTGAACTATAAAAATTAGACTTTTCTAGCTTGCCCGTTCATGTACTTTGGAATCGTGTACAAGGTTGATATTAACAAGTTGCTTGCGTACATGAACGTGGTATGATAAAGGATTCAATTCATGATATTCAGATACGAACAGGACAATATAGTTATCGTGTTAACATGAGACGAAATGGCAAGCCACAATTACTTCATTTGTTGTGTTAATCGATATGTATATGACACCGAGCAACACATTATAATTACATACTTTTCTTTTAAGGATAATAACTACTACACATACATGATTGTTGCTTCGTAAGAAAACGTATCAAAAATATCTAATTCACGATACGCATGAATATTTATCGTGGTTGTATCATGTTACTGTGTATATGATTTCGAACACGAAATCATTATGCTATATTATCGTGTTGTGTTAGTATTTGATAGGCTCATGTTAAATCTTTGTGCTCAAGGGTGGGTCTACACGGTTTGGGGTGGGTGGGGGGTGGGATAATATCATTTAAACTTTTGCCACCTATATATGTTTGGTCTGCAAAAGAACCAATCGACCAACTAAATCCACCATCAAATTAAGTTCGTCGTATATAAAAAAATCTGGTGAAAATCTCAATTGCCAAATCAATTATGCAACGATGGGTCAATAATGTTGGATGTAAAATTGGACCACATAATATATCATGATATATAGTTTTTATCGGTTGAAGAAGGTCGAGCTTTGGGACTTTCCACTGCACATTGCTTTCATGGTCCAATATTATAGACGCCCACACGTGGGCCGGTGGTTCAACCACGAAGTCCGGATGAGGTGCTCAACATGTCCACGTTTTTTATATGAAAGCAAGCATGTATAGCATTAAATAAAATAGCATAGCCGTGATCCACAACCATGCCATAAAGCATACGGTCATAAGTTTTGTGATGATACAGGAAAAGTCTCTATAGCTTTCATTAGACGGTGTGATGTTTCAGTGGATTGTCCTCTAACTCTCGGATCCTCTCGTCCTCTCGCTTTTGCTCCCTCTCGCTTTTGCTCCCTGACCATAACCCTATCCGCCTCTTGAATACGAAGGATCTCGCTCTCAGATGAGGAGTTTCTTCCATCAATGTTAGCTGCACCGACAGTGATGACAGAATGTATTGCAGGAGGCAAAACATTATAGGTCGGAGAGTCTAGCTGCATTGGGGAGAGGCAATTAGGAGGTTGTCCAATGACTAGGGTCTGAGCCCGCTTGATGCGATCTTTTTTAAAGTACCTAGCCATAATTCCATATGATCAAAAATATTGTTAAACAACAAATCTATTGATAGAGCCATTCCACGAAAAATACGATTATTTCGTCACACCAAAGCAATCAAAAGAAATAATTTATTAAAACATTTCATTCCTTCGTTCCGAAATCAAGACGATTTTGAACATTAAGATAGAAATGTAGGTTGTTTCCTCGCTCAAATATTTAGGTCTATCATGGAGGCTCTATCCCAAAATAAGCTAGCAAAATCACAATCATAAAATAAGTGTTGAATTGTTTCAGGATAAAGTCCACACATGGGGCAAGTTGGGTTTGAAAGTAATGTGTTCTAAAAGTTTTACTTTTATATGTCAATTATTATGAATTGAATGTGCAAACATTTTGTTCATTGATTATGGTATTCGTCTTTTAGAAGTGTTAAGGAAGAGACGCTTGGTCCTTAACCGTAGAACTCTAAAAGATAATGGTTTACATAAATCAAAGGTTATTCACAATCACGGTAATTAACATGGAACATTAATCACCGAGATAATATTATCGTGTTGGTCATCGATTGTTGTAGCTCTACAAATAATTGACAACACAAGTATATAAAAGAGGAAAAATATTACTTTTATATATTGAATAGACCTAACAAGTAAAGCATTATGAAATTGTGTTTCGTGTCATTAATGTTTTACTGTGTCTTGGATCCTAAGATATGAGACTTATATTTTTTCACTCAAGAAGTGTTTAATTTGATTATTGTCAAAAGCTATCAATGAGTATAGTGATAAAGACAATAGTTGGTTGAACACGACTTGTGCTGGAAAAGATAGCTAGTCAAACGATTATCATTGCCCCTCTTAATTGAGTGATGATATTAGTGGGTTCTTTGATAAAGCAGAATTATAATGTGCACAATGTAACTTGAGTTAAGTTACATAGTTGTAATTAGCTTAAAAAGATCAAGAAATGAATATAATACAAAGGTGACACATTTCTACTTTGTATATATTCTTAATATCATGAGGCAAGAGACGGACACAAGTGGTGCACTTAGATCACTAAATGGATCGTACTTTAGTTCAAGTGGAACAAAGACTTCTATGCTAATTGGGTAACTATAATGTGTAACTAGATACCGCTTATAGTTTGGGATATTAAGTGTTTAATATCACTTTCAATTTGACTTAGATCCTCCTATAGGTAACACCACAAAACTGGGAAACAAGAAGTTTGATTTTGAGTTCATATGATGTGTCGGGTTTCATGTGAAAAAGAGACACATGTGGTGAATGAATAAAATAAATATGTCATGAGAATTGACATAATTAGAATCATGATAAATTCATATGAGGTGTATATATTACGAGGTGTAATAATATAATATTACATAGGATAATATATTACATAAGATATAAATTTGCTAAAAACCCCGAAGATCAAATTTTGGATTTATTTCCAACAAAATTTGGCAAAGGCAAAATCAGGGTCAAACACGGTAAATCGTTTAGGGTTCGGTCGACTGAGGTGTCTTCGGAACGGTCAACCGAACGGGGAACGAGTAAACACAATTGATTGACCGAAATTGTCTGGGGTGCCTGGACAATTGGGTTCGGTCAACCGAGCGTGAACGGTCAACAAAGAGAAAATATCCAGGAGATATCTTGGGATATTTTCGGCAGACAGAAGGTGACACGGTCATCAGACGAATATTCGCCAGAAGAAATTTTGGTGGGTCAACGGTCGACCGAAGCAAGATGCGGATCGTCAGAATTTTTCCAGAGATTTTTTCATGCATATTCGGTCGACCGTCTAGCTCACGCTCAACGGAACATGTGTTAAAACTGAATGGTTCGGATAATCGAGAAGAATTCTCGGTCAACCGAAAAACACAAATTTTACCTGAATTATTAAGAGAATAATTAGATCATGGGTTGGATTAATTCCAGATTTAATCAAACGTTTTTAGGATGCTTATGTGACAATTTGAGATTAATTTTAGGAGAAAATAAACAAGAGATAATAGTTCTTGATAATGATATTTTTGGAGCCTATAAAAGGATAACTCATCCTACTTGTTTATGGTAATGCAAAAAAAATTCTCTCATTAATCTCTCTATTAATCACCACGAAAATCTCTTAATAGTTTTAAGTTTTGGAGATAGAAATCTCAGGAGCTTAAAGATGAGTTATTAGCTAGATTCTAAGCCTAATTAGAGATTGATTGTCTAGCTCATTTCTCTGTAATCTTGTTTAAGATTTGGTGAACACTTGAAGGCGAATCGGCGGGCGATTCGACGAGCAACGGAACTCCGGATCTTCTGAAAGGTTATAGAGAACCTTGGGGTATGATCATTTATCCTTTGTTTATTTTAATATGTGTAGGAATGCATGATATTAGAATAAACAAATACATGTACGTAAAATCAATGAAAATATGAAATCGTGCTTGTATGTTTGTATTAATTTTTTTTAAATATATAGATACATGGGGACACGAAATCCTACAGGGTTTTTGTTGACCCATTTCCTAATCAATCTATCTTTTGTTAATATCTTGTTATTGTTTAGTACCCAGTTGAAAGCCTTAACCCTTGGTAAAGTGATAGCTTTCCACACCTCATTCATAAGAGTGTATGCCCCCCTCTATTAGAGATGTATAACAATTTTTTGTCATGAATATGTCATTTTCCTGAGTTTCCATCGTCTCGAGTCTTCCCTGACAACATGGGTGAATGTGATATATGCATTGCCTAAGTTAAATGTTTGGTCATAGGATATTTGTCCATTGAAGTGATTTTTGAAGCAAGTTGGTTCAAAAAATTGATGTTGGAACATCTTAGCTACGATTATGAATTTATCTTTGCAAGACTTGAAAAGATTCGGTCATTCCTCACTCAAAATCTTGTCTTGGTACCAGTTGTCGTACCAAAACAACGCGTGGTTTACATTTCTGATCGTAATGTGGTTGGATTGACATTACAATGGAACCCACTTTAGTAGGTCTCTAAGAAAAGGTGAGGCTCTTCCCTTGTTTCGTGGAAGGATTCTTGGGCTCAACGTGTCCACGTTAAAGGCAAAAATTAGGTAGTTGGATTACCAAAAAATTATTCTCCCAGCGATGATAATTGAGGTTCTGACGCCATTAGCATTATATTAGCTAAGTTGCACTACCATTCCGAAAAGGGTGGTATTGAAAATTGAACAAATTATGAGAAACATCCTTTGGAATAACAGACTTAACAGTACCATAAATTCGAGGATCAAGAATTTGTTCAAGTAGAAAATAATATGCAGGCTTGCACAAAAGCGTGGGGGCGGAACGAAGATTCTTAACCTTAAGACTCGTGCACTTAGTCTAAAAATATAGAACCTTTGATGGTCTGATTTTTTTCCAAATTTTTGACAAATAGGTTATTGACAAGTGAACGCGCATAATAATTTGTTCTTCTCTTTCATGTAAAATTTGATACAAAATGCAACGTGACATGAATTGTCGTAATCTTTGATTGGATGTAGTTAACCTAATCATTCATGCATGAATCATCATGATAGGGTGTTTCCAACAGTTTTCATGAGAAAAATATTAGTGCAATACTTAGTGCAACATCAGCACCAGTTAAGCTACAACCTGTCGAACAAAACACCAAAACAAATTGTTTACATTATCGTAATTGAGTAGTTAGCGTGATTTTCACACTAATAGTTTAATGTTTAGATTTTTCTTCTTTAGATTTATTTTATAACAATTGCTGAAGCCCTATGTTCACTCGTCTTATTATCAGAAATACTTTTCATGATGAATTTAATTGGCTGATTTGGATCATTTTCAACATCAATGCCCATTTTAGCTTAGCCATCTACGAGAGCCATACTTTACATGTAATTTTTTAAAGTGTTATTGTAGATCCCAATATGCACTTCGCGGAAAAATGAAGAAGTAGAGAGGATGGGCATAATGTCCAGAAAAGATTTCGCATGAATTTTGTAGAGAAATATAAAAATCATCCCGAGGCCCAAGCAAAGAAACACACCATATGATTATATGCTCTTAAACAAAAGCTATTAATTTATAGATTAGAAGCCAAATAAAGTTCACATCTCCTTTTCCTCCTCTACAAAGAAGAGCGAGATTAAGAATGAGCACGTAATATACCGAACTTCTGTTCGTCGTCCTAAAACTACTTAAATCGTTCCAACAGATTACCATTTTGTCATTCTCTCATTTCTACTGCTATAACGTGACATTTTACCCTCCTATCACACATATCTCTTCATCTTCCTCTTATAATCATAAAAAATAATATTTTGAAGGTCAGTAACGAGCCAACGGACGCCTCGTTGTACTCGAATCTGGTAAAATATCTAACATCTTTTTAAAAAATAATAATAAAAATAACAAAAAAATTACGGACGTCCGACAAAACCGCCCCGCGTAGGAGAGGGGCGTCTGGGTAAGACGCCTCCCCATGGGGGGGCGTTTTACCCAAACGCCCCGCCCATGGGGGAGGCGTCTTAGCCAGATGCCTCTCTCCTACGCGGGGCGGCTCCATTGGACGTCCGTAATTTTTTATATTTTTTTATTAAAAAGATAATTGATTATAAATTTAGATAATTGCTAAATTAATTAATTAATAAGTTAATAATTACTATATTCGGATAATCGATACCCCTTCGGTACACCGAATAGAGATTTCCAGAGAAATGCCGAAGCTACTGAGAATGTTCGATACATCCGCATGGAACATGTTCGGTAGACGAGAAGCAAACGGTCGACCGTTCGACATCTCACCTTACAATTAGTTTTTGCAAGTGATGAAAATTCAAAAAAAATCCAGATCCAACAATTTCAAAATCCAAATAATTTACAGGGGGCGTTACCCCCTTGCCACCCCCGCCACCTCACCGGCGAGGTGGAATGTCGCTCGCTCACCGGTGAGCGAGACCCCCGAACGACTTGTCGAGGTGATATTTGTAAGTCAGGATGTTTTACCGCCGGGGGATTTTGGATCTTAAAAAATGTTGGATCTGGATTTTTTTGAATTTTCATCACTTGCAAAAAACTCATTGTAATCCGACCGGTTATTACCGAAAAATTGCAAAGGAACGTCAAATAATTTTACATAACACACCGTATAATTTTTATTTGACAAAAAAATTAAAAAAAGCGGGACGTCTGGCTAAGAAGCCTCGACTATGGTGGATGCGTCTTAGCCAGACGCCTCCACGATGGTACAAACGTCTTAGTCAGACGTCCGAGTCGGAAAAAAAATCCGCCTCCATTACCTCGCCTGATCTAGGTGCTTCGTCAGACATTTTGTGGTGTTGGTACTAGGAATGTTAGTAAAACTGAGTCAAACACTTTGTTTAAAGACACAAGACGAAATGAGTATTAATTGATTTGTTAAGGACAAAAATATCATTTTTGGGACGATTTAAGTAATTTTCCGGCGACGAATAGTAACCCCATATCTTGAATTATGGGGGTAAATTACAATTTATTCCTTGAATTCTGGTTAGATTTCAATTTGATTAATTTAAACTTTTAAAGCGTCAAAACAACACTTGATTAGCATATCTTAAATTTTATATATGTAATGCTTTGCTCTGTTCTCAACCAATTATTTGTTGATTTTGACGCTTTCATCAGCTTTTCTTGCTTTTCGCTGTCGTTTTGCAAAATATACCCCTTATTTTTTGGTCTTATTGATACTGCCTAGTATTCTGGTTGATATTTCGTTTTTTTGGGTTTTATTGAACTGATATGTCATTGTATTTCAACCTGATATAAACGGGGTGAGCATTATTGGCTTGAAAACCTTTTGGATTGACTTCGCTATGGTTCATAGTAGTCTTATTTAATTTAATGTATTCTATCATATCCGAAAAAGAAGAAGAAAATATCCCTTATTTTAGGAAATTATTGTTAATCACCATAAAACTACTTAAATTGTCTGTCTAATTATCATTTTTTCATTCACAATTCTTTTAGTACATATTTCGTCTCGTCTCTTAAACTAAGGATTTTGCCTACATTTTCCTCACTTTACCAGTACCAACACCACGAAAATGTCTGACGAATCGTCTGAATCACGTGAATTTCAAAATAAAAATAAAAATTGGACGGAGCGTCTGGTAAAACGTCCGGACGTCCCCCATGGGGAGGCATCTGGCTTAGACGCCTCACCCATGGGGGGCTCCGGCGGACGCCCATTATTTTTTATTTTATTTTATTTACTAAAAAGAAGTTGGATATTTTACCAGATTTGAGTACATCGATGCGTCCATTGGTTCTTTTCGTGATTATTTTTGATGATTATGAGAGGAAGATGAAGAGACTGGTGAGAGAGTAAATCATTATTTTTGATGATTACCAGATTTTGATGGTACGAGAGTAAAACGAAGAGAAATATAAGTATAAATGAGAATGACAAAATGATATTTCATACAGACGAATTAAGTAGTTTCCTGACCACGGACAAGAATTTAGTTATTTTAATACTACGAGAATGCTTTTATTCAAGTTCATAAATTATAACGAGTGGGATTAAGAAAGAGAAAGTGATTAACAAATAACAGTACCCCCAACCCAAAGACCAGTCACCAGAGAGAGAGAGAGAGAGAGAGAGAGAGAAGAGCAGAGAAAGAAAACACAAGAGGAGACCAAACTCCAGAGAAGTCCTGTTCTGTCCTCCTCACTCCTCTCCTCTGTCCCAACACAATCTATCTATCTATCTAGCTAGCTATCCCTAGTCTTTCAGGATGACCTCGGGAGGCAGGATGCCGACTTGGAAGGAGAGGGAGAACAACAAGAGGAGGGAGAGGAGGAGGAGGGCCATTGCGGCCAAGATCTTCGCCGGTTTGAGGGCTCTCGGGAACTATAAGCTCCCCAAGCATTGCGACAACAACGAGGTCCTCAAGGCCCTCTGCGCCGAGGCGGGCTGGGTTGTGGACGACGATGGGACTACTTATAGGAAGGTTCGTGTTCGGTTTTAGGTTCTGTTCTTGTCCGGTTTTTGTCTGGTTTTGGGAGTGGATCTGGTTGGTTGTTTCGGTCCCAAAATCGGATTTTGGGATTTGGGTCGGTCTTTGTTTTGGGTTTTTCTAATCCGAAGTGGTGGTTCTGGATTTGGGGATTTTCGTTTTTTTGGGGGTGTTCGAGCCTTCGAGGGATGCCACTTCTGTTGCCTTTTGGATCGATCGAACTTGTCCATGTTCGTTTTGATTTGTCGAAAGATGTTTATTTTAATTTATCTTTTTATCATTATTATTATTATTCTATTTTACTGCCCATTTTTTTGTTTGGGACTTTGATTTGGATCTTACTTACACAATGGAAATGAACTTAGGTCTTGGATCATAAGGTTACAGACAGATATCAGAACATAGATTTGTTTTGACATTTTTAAAATTTTATCTTTCTTTAGTCCTGCGAACTTTTCTTTGACGATTCACAGTTGACATGTTTGGATGCAATTGACAAATTCGTGTATTTGCTCCATATGGAAACCTTCCAGATCTTCACTAATGCACTACAATTCACTACTTAAAATGTCATTTGCGTGCCAAAAAGGAACATCTTTTACCACTTGCAACTGTTTTTAGTGTTGTATTAATTATGTTTCTGAACAGCAATTGTATGTTCTTCCTGTTATCTTTTTCTTAATTACAGTTTTTCTTCTTGTGTAAAACAGGGTTGCAAACCGCCATTACCACCACCGGAGAGCACTGCTGGTGGCGTCTCAACGCCGATTAGCCCGCTATCCTCTGCGTTCCCGAGCCCAGTCCCATCCTACCATGGTAGTCCTTCCTCTTCCTCCTTCCCAAGTCCCACCCGAGGTGAAAATCCCAATGCCCATGCCAATCCTAATCCCAATTTTCTCCTCCCATTCCTCCAAAACCTCTCCTCTCTCCCACCTCTTCGCATTTCCAATAGCGCTCCGATCACTCCACCACTCTCCTCCCCCACCTCAAGACCCTCCAAGATGAAGAAACCGGATTTGGGCAACTACCCCGCCTCGTTCCAGCACCCATTCTTTGCCGCTTCTGCCCCCTCAAGTCCCACTCGTGCTCGTCCCGGTGCCCACCCAGCACCGATTCCAGAATGTGACGAGTCCGATGCTTCTTCAACCGTTGATTCCGGTAGATCGGTCAGCTTCCAAATGACGGCTCCTTCTTCCCCTACATTCAACCTTGTAAATCATGCCGCCCCTGTGCAGGAGAAGGGCATTGAAAAGGCGAGGGGCGGAGCGGAATTCGAATTTGAGAGCGGGAGCGGGAGAGTGAAGGCATGGGAGGGAGAGAGGATTCATGAGGTTGGTGTGGATGATCTTGAGTTGACTTTGGGGAGTGGGAAGCATCATGGTTAGAACTGAAGTGGATGATTTGTTTGCAATTCTCATCACTCTTCCCATCTCAATTTTGTGAGATGGTATGTGGTGAGAATAACTTTAACATGCTATTCTTTTTTACATGTTGTGGAAACTGGAAATTAAGAGACATGAAACAAGCATGGTTCCTGTAGTGTTCTTTGGTTTGTGGTGTTGTGTCTAGCCATTCTGTATTTGAGCTACAGATGTGATGCTATTGGTTTCTGATGTGCGGGTTTGTAAATTGTAGTAGGACTTGACCAAAAATGTGGAGATGGGTTCTGTTTTTGCCTTTGGAGAATTTATGTCATCCCTATTATGGTTAATGTTCTTGCCTTCCTTTTTCTTTTCTTTTGGACTTTGTTACTCAAACGTGCTCATGGATTTTCCATTTGAACATTTGCCTAGGATTTACATTTGAATTGGTTCTCTTCTTATTTAAAAATTTGCTACTGATTTGATGGTTACAATGATTTCAGATTACATGATATAAATAATTACTAACCAATTCGTTCCCACGTTGGAACTTGCTTAATAACATTTCCTAGGGACAGGTAATTCGAGCTAATCTATGTAGTAATGTTTTTTCGTTTTAGCTTAAGCTATGAGTCAATGTAGTCATGTAGACACACAACCGTGCCGATTAAACTCAGCAGGCTGCATCCTCTTGTTCTGCTGCTGCTTGTCATGTACCACTCCACCTGCAAGGCTGCTAAACTTGGTACTAGGAAAGGTGTTAACCACAATTAGTAAGAAATGTAAGGTGTGGTCCACTTGTGAAGACAGTGGTTACGTAGTTTCGGAAGCCGGTTCGAATTCTACGAGTGCACGTTTGTGAAAATATTGTTGGGTCATTTGGTGTGTGTCTTGAACTTTGGATCATATCCAAGAGTTATGGATAAAACAACAATCAGCAAGAGGCTCACAAAAAAAGGGACAAGTAATTATCTCGAAGAAAAAGGGACAATTAATGACCAATTCCCAGAGCTTGTCGGAAAAAATGTGAGGCGAATAGATAAACGAGGGAAAGGAATGTGTTCTAAAAGTTTTATTTTTAAATATCAATTATTATGAATTGAATAAGAAATCATTTTGTTCATTTTTTATGTTATTCGTCTTTTAGAAGTGTTAATGAAGAAACTCTTGGTCCTTAACCGTAGAGCTCTAAAAGATATTGGTTTACATAAAACAAAAAATATTCGCAATCATGGTAATTAACATGTGACATTAATTACCGAGTTAAGATTGTCGTGTTGGTCATAGATCATTGTAGCTCTACAAGTGAGTGACAACACAAGTACACAAAAGAGGAAGATATTACTTTTATATACCGAATTGACATAATAAGTAAAATATTATAGAAATGTGTTTCTGTGTCATTAATATTTTACTGTGTCATTGGTCCTTTGATATGAGACTTATATCCGATCACTTAAGGAGTGCTTAATTAGACTAGTGTCTTAAGCTATCAATGAGTGTAGTATAAAGACATTGGTTGGTTAAGTATGACTTTTGTTGGAGATGATAGTTAGTCAAAAGATTATCATTGCCCATCTTAATTGAGTGATGATATTAGTGGGCCCCTTGATAAAACCAAGTTATAATGTGCACAATGTGATTTGAGTTAAGTCACATATTTATAACTAGCTTAAAGAGATCAAGAAATGAATACTAATACAAAGATGACACAATACTACTTTGTGTGTATTCCTAATATCATGAGGCAAAGGACGGACACAAGTGGTGCACTCCATCACTAAATGGATCGGGTTTTGGTTCGAGTGGAATTAAGATATCTAACTAATTGGGAGCTATAATGTGTAGCTAGATACCGCTTATAGCTTGTGATATTAAGCTCTTAATATCACTGCCAACTTAGTCTAGATCCTCCCATATGTCACACCGCAAAAATCGGGAAACAAAAAACTTGATTTTTGGTTCATATGATGTGTCGGGTTTCTTATAGAAAATATGACACATATGGTGAACAATAAAAATCAATTATGTTGTATATAACATAATTAGAATCATGATAAATTCATATGAGATGTATATATTATGGGGTGCAATAATTTATTATTGCATAAGATAATATATTGCATAAGTTGTGAATTTGCTAAAAACCCCAAAAGTTCAAATTTTGTTGGAAATAAATCAAAATTTGAAAAAAGGCAAAATGAGGTAAAAGTTCGGTAATCCGTTATGGTTCGGTCGACCGAAGGTTCTATGAATCGGTCAACCAAACGTGGAACGGATGGTCAAAATTGATTGACCGAACTTGACCAAAGTGCCTGGAGTTCTGGTTCGATGTACCGAACCAGGAACGGTCGACCGAACAATGTCTAGTTCCGATATTTTCGGTTAACCGAATGACACTCGGTTTTAGACGTGGATTCGTCCGATCGGTTAAGGAGAATTTTTCTCCTTAAGAATCGGTCGTCCGTCTAATGCACGGTAAACCAAACGTGACATATTCGGTTAACCGAGTGTGACTCGGTAAACCGAACCCCGATCAATTTTCTGCTTTTGATAATTAAGAGATTAATTTGATCGATAGTTGGATTAGCTCCAAACTTGGTCAAATGTTTTGTGGATGCATGTAATGCATTATGGAATTAGTTTGTGAGAGAAAATGTCAAGAGAACATGACTTAAGAATAGTCATGATTGAGAGTAAGATTGGATCCTATAAATAGGTCCTTATTCTCCTTAATTATGTTAGATGTTTTTTAATTATTTTCTCTCCTAATTCACCACAAAAGCCATGAAAATTCTCTTAGTTTTCTAAGTCTTTGGAAGGAGAAATCTCAGATATTAAGGAAGAGGTTTGTATCTAGATTCTATGCTAGTTTGGAGATTGATTGGCTAGCTCCTTTCTCTCCAACCTTGTTTAGGGTTTTGGTGAACACTCGGAGGCATCCGGCGCAACGAGAAGCGACAATCGTCTTCCTCAACGTCTCTGGAACATCAAGAAGTTTTAGAGAACTTCTAGGTATGAATTTCCGAGTCCCTTGTGTTTGTTTTAATAAGTTTTTGAAACTAGTTATTAAAACAAACCGATGCATGCATGAAATAAATCGTAGAAACTTGTAATTGATCCTGATTGTGCATAAAAATTTCGAAAATAAATATGTACAATTAAACTAGAAATCCTACACGTTGATAGTGTTAGAATTGGAATAACTAATCTAAATTAACCCCTAATTAGATGAATTAGTTAAAGTAAGTAAGTTACCCTTTCATGATTTGAAAGGATAAGTTTGGAAGGGGTGTTGAAGGATGATGGAGATGGAGGTGGAGTAAAAATAAAAGTATACAATGTTGTTGGTGTTTATCGGTTGGGAATTATCTGAAACGTGAAAAACCAAAGAGAAAGATAAGAGTTTGTGAGGATAGAAGCAGGAGAAGAAGTAAGGTGAGAATCAACCATAAGATTGCTGGAGAAGAAAAGAAAGGAGTTGGGTTGACCGGAGGGTTTGGAACTAGGCAAAGGAAGTGAGGAGACAAATTTCTACCAGCAAATTCAGCGTCAGCTAAGACTATAAGGTATGTCAAATTCGATTTAGTAACTCACACTAGGTGTGCGAGTGTTTAGATGGGTCGTCGGAGGTCTGAAACCTCGCCGGCGAAAAGTTCAAATAAAAATACATGGCAGAACGGTCGACCGGTATGAGTTGTGGCCGACTGAATGAAGTGTAAAAGTCAAGATTTATCCCTCACCGGTCGAACAACGCGTTTAACGGTCGACCAGTAAAACGTGATTTGGGATGAATATGAAGACTCTAGTGGTTTTCGATTGAACGTGCCCTCTTTGCGGTTCGACCGTTCGAATGTAAATAAAACAGTTTGAATTTATATTGTGAGACAGTCGACCGAAGTAATGTGTTGTTCGACCGTTAACTTGAATAATTAAGTGTATTGTTCGACCAATTATCAAGTGCGTTCGACCAATTGATGACTAGAATTTGAAGGTTGCCCCTGGTAGATTTCGGTCGGACGGTCGACTGAAAGTGTGATATTATTCGACCGTTTATGTTGTGTTGGTCGACCAAAAATATGATAATGTCTGACCGTTAAAGTGATGTAATTGACCTTTATATTTATATTATTTAATTAAATCTGGAAGTTTCGGTCGACCGGGATCTATGTTGGTTCGACCATTTAAGAAGTTCAGTTGACCGGTTATGTTAAGAAGTTCAACCGTTTATGCTGTTATTTCAGTAATATATATTGTTGTTATTGTTCAACTCTGTGGGGGCATGGAGAGACTGTCTAGCCTTTATGGTGGCGGAGTAGATGGACTCCGTGAGATGAGGTTGTTGCCCAGCCTTGACGGCGACAAAGTTGATCACCGGGTCATTATCATCCAGTGGATGTTATGTTGATTATGTATTCATTTATATGTAGCTGATGATATATTCCGGCAAAGTATGTGACTGATGTTATATTCTGGCAAAGTATGTGGCTGATGATATTTTCAGCCAAGTGAATGTTACGGGTGACCATGTAGGGCTCGCATTTATTTATGATATGTATGTTTTCTATCATGTTAAGTAAAGTTATGTTATTGAATTATATGTCATGTATACTATAATGTTAAGTTTTGTTTATAAAAATATCATATACATATATGTGAATTTGACATACAAGGTTTTCTTATTGAAACTCAGGAATAGTTTTGTGTTTATTTTCAGGCTCAGAACGACAGTGATTGAGTGGGGACTGAGGACGAGCACACTTTTACCAGATCCTGCCATCTTATTTTGAGGTTGTTATGATTACATGTGTATAATCCATATTGTCATTTTAAATGTAATCATACTTTTGACGAACTCCTGTATATGGTGTATTTTTTATGTTTATGAGTATCGTCCTCAGGTGTTTGAGTTGAATCTAATTGTTCAAATTTTTTAAATTTTTTGAGACTTTACCGACAGAACGGGTGATGCTATTAGACCACATGGGTATGTAGTTCTTAATGAATGATGCCCAATGATGAGTTTCCTTCCCATAGTTTTTCTACTCTGTTGGGTCAAACGGGGCATTATGAAATGAAAGCCCCCCCCCCCCCCCCCCCCCTCCTGTCCATGTGCAGTGTGTTTTCTGGGCGTGCACGAATAGATGGAGATAATGACTGATTCCTAATCCATGCGTTGGTCCACAAAGACGCCCCACAGTCACACCTCACAATTTATCCATCGGACCCACGTTTGGAGGATCAGATCACCGCGATTGCTGGCCATTAACTACATTTCGTGTGTCCAACTTACGTCCAGGGAAAAAATATAACAAGTAACGTGCAAGATTTAGACGGAACATTTGTTGATTATTATAAAAATATACCACATAAAATCCGCTTGTACATGATTCTACCAACTTGGGCATCAAGACAGGGTCATGGATACAAGTGTAACTACACCTTATAAAAATCAATTAATAGAAAAATAAGTGGATTTAGATGCTCCAACTAGAGAAGGATTAAGGTAGCAAGAAAAAGACCGCTTATGAGTACACACTGGAAGAAATTACATCGAATTAGAATAAGATAACGCGGTTAGTGTTATCAGCTTGACCCAATGATGGAGTAGCAGGCCTTGTCTGGAAGTGACGTAGATAGAGAAACGGTTGCATTTTGCTGATGCTGGTGTCTTGTTGCTGAGAGTCCTGTAAGCTGTAACATGTCTTCGCAGAAGATTTTTACAATCTTTTGATGCTAAAGCATACGCACGCATTGTGAAAAGCATATGCAAAAACAAAAGATGCTGAAGCCAACATCATCGCAATGATGCACCACCATTTTTCATGTTTGAGTTTGAATCTCAATTCTGCAAGGTGCACGCATTGTTCATAATATTTGCTAGTGAAGTGGACTTCTCTGCGTCGTCTTTTCTATCTTTGATATTACAATCGATGCATTCTTTGTATTGGAAGCAGAAGCGAAGATGGTCATTGATAAGCCCAGCTGCTTGCATGAAGGAGTACATAGCAGTAGGTTCGACACACTGGAATCCCGTCTTTATAAGATCCTTGCTGATGACCTCCGCTTTTGGAGTTTTGGCAAGCACTTGGCGAGGATAACAGTGTCCAGCTGCAATAGGCTTATGGTTCACAAACCTCCAAAAGTACTGGTTGAGGGATCCAAATTCTTCAATGATCTTCATTTGCCCAACCAAAAAGATTTCAACAGGTCAGGTGATATGATACGACTTGTAAGTGTGAGCAAGATTGTACATAGTCAGCCTAAATGGAAACACTCTTAAGTGAACATGTTAAGAGGACCAGAAACATTTATTCGTTGGTCTAGATAAAATAGTTACAAAATCATACAACTATCTAATCTTGAAAGATAATATCATTGCCAATGAATACTTCTCGATTACGGGACAAAAATCTATGGGAGTTTATCACGACTTCAAGTTAGTTTTATCCTATTCTTGTCTAGTCATGCGTCAAGAACATGATGAACAACGAAAACCAATTAAAGAGTGTTCTGCAGGGGATGTGTATATTGAATCCAGGGGAGCTGGTGAGGTAAGTAATGGCCCATTTCAAAGTAAAGCATTTTGCATATTACGTGATGCTCTGCAAACTTGGATCTACAGTAACTTATTCGTGTGAGATTAACATCTAATATCTGATAAAATATTGTTTATACTCAGTTGCCAACCAATTCGTGAGTTGCTGTTGTAGACATCAGGCTCATGCTCTTGAAAGCAAATCTAGGTTCAATGCAACATCGGGTAGTACTAAATCGCATTGATGTTTAAAATTAAATATCTACCACCACCGTAAAGAATTGTTACCACTACAAGTGAAGATAGTGAATTTTAAATTACAACCAAATGCAATGGATGTCTCTTTGTCAACAATACAAATTTACTAGTCCTTTAGGTATATGGAGGACATGACAAGCAAACTTTATATTTTAACCAATTCTCATTATATGAGATGTCAAACGGTAACGGGAGAAAAGCAGATTCAAGTGAAGCGTAGACATTTGAAATTTTGTGCCAGATTAAATCATCAATTGAGATATTTCCAGTGAGCACATGCAACTTGGGTAGCCAACACTTATACTGCACACTGTGCATTTGTGCAAATAATCTTAGTTGGCAAGATAAACAATGGTGTGTGTAAACTACTGTTACCTTAAGTGTTTGTCTTGCATTCCCTACAATTGCTCGCAGTTTTAATTCGGAAAGCGATCTATTTCCACTGGAATTGAGTGAAATTTTATTTTCTCCGAAAATTTAGCGACAGCTGTTGGGTCAAAGTTCTCAAACTGCTCCCTGCAGTGGATTCAAGTGAACGAGCATATGCTGTTGGAAATTTGTGCAAGGTAGATAGCTTACAGAAATAATACCTGAAACTGTCTCTATTGCTAAGAATTGTAGGCCAACACAGTTCAGCCAATGCAGACGACAGGCTGAGCAGCTCAAAGAGCTTCCAGTCATCATGAACTGGCCTTCCCCATTCTTCATCATGGAAAGAAACATATAGGGGATCTGCGCACCAAAAGGCACATCAATAAGTAATTAAGTATTATTGTAACATCCCGAAACAGCGGAAATTAAAAAATAATAATAATAATCAAGACAATCAACTCAATAATCAAAGGCGGGACTGTTACTTCTCATAAATCATAAAAGTGGTGCACCAAATTACATCAGAGTTTATCAAAAGATACATGATTACTGCAAAACGACAACAGAAGATAAAAAGGTAATCATGTCGACCTCAGCGGCCCGAGAAGAGGATCCAACTCCAAAATGCGCGTCCCCGCCGATCACCACCCAACTGGACCTACTGCGGTCCTGAAAATATATAACAACGATGCCTGAGTTTCCAGAAGGAAACCCCGTATGCCAACTCACCTATATGCATGCATCACATAATGAACCTATCATACTAGTAGCATGTCATGGCATCAACAGAAGGTAAAACAGTTCCCCCGAAGGGTAAAACAGGACATCAGTCCGACAATCAACAACGAGTCTCCCGAGGAGACCTACTGCAGGCACATGCAGTCTAGTAGCCCGCGACATTGCACCCCCCACACGCAGCTACACTACACAAGGGTTCGGCAGGGAGCCTCTGTCACGTCTACGCGCCGATAGAAACAGATCTGTAAATCTCAGTGGTCGGGGCCACAGGGACCAACGGGGCCGTCGCCCGGAAGGTATAACAACATCATCTCGGTAGGTGCCCAGCCGAGGAAAACAACAAGCCGGCACAGCCTCGGCCCAACAATCATCATCGCCGGCACAACCTCGGCGGCATCACCGGCACAGCATCGGTGGTCCATCACAACGTCCGGCACAGCATCGGACGGTCCAGACCGAAGTCTGCCAGGTCATCGGGCTCCTCGAGCCGCGAACACCAACCGCGCCGCTATAAAAGCAGGGCAGCGACCTCCGTAGCCCCAAGGGCCGGTAGTCACCTCACCCAACGCTAGTTGCGTGCCCGCACAACATCAACATTGGGATCCGCGATCCCTCAGGCCTGCTATACTACAAAGTGCCAACGATCAACTCAAAAGTCACGGTCCATACCTGGAGGTGACGCGTCCCGAACACCCACACTCTTCCCAACGGCGGTCCCTGGGCAGGCACGCATCACGCGCCCACCGTCACCTCCCGGCTCACGCACAAGGCGAGGACACGGGTTTCCGTGGACAGAGTTGGCATTCACAACGGGACCCAGGAATTCAGTTCTGAGCAGATTCGGTCGACCGAAATAGTCTAACCGGTCGACCGTTTTCACGAGGAATTCGGTCGACCGAAAGTCTGAATCGGTGGAACTCACTGCGCAACACTAATTCCCAAACGGTCGAACAAAAGTCTAAAACCGGTTGACCGAACGAGGTCAAAATCCGGAGTCTGGTCAACATGAAATCCACTCTATCGGTCGACCGACTCAGGGGTCCCGGTCGACCGAAAACTAACAGGGTCAACCTAGTATTCTACGTCATCAAACGGTCGAACGCAAACATGATACCGGTCGAACAAACATGCAATCGGTCGAACGCAATATAAATCGGTCGAACAATCAAACAATAATAATCAGTACACTTAAGTTCCGGTCGAACACCACAAGGACCGGTCGACCGATAATAGGTAGAAAAATCCCAACTCACCAGCAATGATGCACTACCGGTCGACCGCCCCAAGGCATCGTTCGACCGGTGAAGGTTAAAGTCGGGCAAACAGTGCTAAAACGGTCGACCGCCCGAAGGATCCGGTCGACCGTTGGTCGTCTTCAACCTCGCGCCAGCCGAGGTTTTACGAAGAACGCGTCGCCGGAGAGGTCCCCAACCTCTCCCGACCCGACCAACACCTCCCCCCACGCTTGGGGTGAGTAACAAACCACACTAAGAAGTTGACATACCTCAACCAACGACGACGAAACGCCGGAGCTCGCTCACGCACGTCGCCTCCGGTAGACCTCGAGCACGCGCCGCGCCTCCTCTGGACGTCCGACCTCTGCCCGCGCGTCGTCCTCGTCTCCTCCGATCGGCGCCTCAGCTGGAAGAAGGAGAAGATGAGTGAAATGGAGAGAAAGAGAGAGAGAGAGAGAAGAAAACGCGATTTTAAACCCCCAACCCATCTCTTCTCCACAGTAACCCGCAACTCTACACCTCTCACCCATCACCAGACCACTGTAGCTCGCCTCTTCCCCATGCAACCCAACTTCCCATGCCAAGCAAAACCCTAATTCTCCTCTAATCTCCATTAGCCTCCTAATCTCGGTTAGGGACATAACAATTATACACCTTGAAATATAACATTTGAATTGTAAAAAGCGTTTCGACAGTTTCTAAATAAAAACACAGGAGCCATCTCGGTTCGATTTGAAATTGCTGGAGCTAAGCTTTATAACCAATCAATGTGTGGGGGCATTACAAAAATAGAAAATTACTCAAGCTCAGCTTTATAGCTAATCAATGTGTGGGGACATTACAAATACACAAAATTACAATGCTGATGGTGAGCTTGGACCTAACAAGTTGTGAGGTAAGGACAGCACAAACTCGATAAAGCATCTTTGGGTGAATTCACTATCATTTCATTTTGAAGGTTACAATTAAATTTGAGTGGTTGAGGTGTAACGCCCCGAGCCCGGACAATTGCTCACCCGTCCGAACCCGGTGCGTTATGATACGATCCACGATCCTGACCGCTGCGCACTCTGATATTTAAATCCATCTGATAGGCCCATAATTAATCTGAAAAATATAATCAACAAATTTTGAGCTCGACAGCCCGCAAGTTCTAACCGTCAATCAATCAGAATCATAATCATGTGGAAAATAACATAGAATATGACATTCAGTCAATAAGCACAATCAAGAGACATGCATCACAAATAAAATGTACGCATAACAATCTGAAACCCCATTCAGATTCGACCACATCCTGTGCTTCTGAAATCTATCAATCTGTCAGACGCACACCTGGTAGCTCCACACTAACGACAGACAACCCTTTCCTCTCTCGGGTGGCTCCACGCTGTCCGTTAGGCAGCTCTTTCCTAAGTTGCTCTGCACACAGCCACATGACATGTCGACCGAAACACCACCATGCAATCATATGCATATCCATAAAATCAATATTAATACTCAACATGCATGCAACTACGAATATCAAGAGAGACAGACATGATATGAAACTGAAGAATAACGAATCAGTACTTGCCTCAAAATCTCCATCTTTTTCTTCTCTATATTCTTCTCAAAATTTCATTTTCTCCTAAAACCACACAATCATCCAATAATCTTAATTAGTCCATTAAGATATTTGATTATTACCTCAACTAAAAAATTCAGAATATTACATGAGGAGTTACTGAATTTGAAGAATATGTGTTATAATAGCAAACAAGACATAGAAATACCAATAGATGCTATAGTGTAGACCCACCGGAACCAAAACAAGGCGTACAAGTTTGCGGGGCTAAGTCGCTGTTGATCCTGAAGAGGAATGTAGGTCCGACTTAGACTTATGAATCAACTGAAATGTTTCGTTCCAAACAGAATGGAAAATAAGCTTGAACAAGTGACTTCAAAAACATACTCAGAATCCATGGTTTTTATCTTTAAATATATCGACAAAGAATTTTGTGTAGTAAAAAAATTCATGTTGTTGATCAGTACACCACAAACTAAATATACAAGGGGTAGGTTCATTATCTTAGTAAAGAAAACAAAATAGCCACACCAATGTAGTCAGTAGCTCCTCGGTTGAAGGAGAGTGATCGAGTCTTTGATATTTGCAGCACAAATTACATTGATTTAACATGTGACATCATGTCAACCAAACTATTCGCAATAGAAAGTAAAGTGGTATATGTAAATTCTAAATGAGATTACAAGATCAAAGTTTTAATGAATGCAGCGTTTAAAAATAAATGTAATCTCTCAGAGCCCAGCCTGGAAGTCCAACGTTCAACTGCTCAACTATATTTTTAAATTCAAAAACCTCTTCATAGTTCAAGTTTAGCAACATGAGGGCAAAGTAGAGCACAGTTAGAACTGAGGTATCAAATGGGACCCCAACTCCAAGGTTACTTTCATTTTCGAAACAGGACATGTGCTTTTCCCTAACACAAAGGTTTCAAACGGTCATATAAATTGAAAAACCACTTTACTACCGCATTCCTAGAAATAAAAAAGGTGTTCTGCTAACTTGAACATTCTAAACCACTTCTAATCACACACTAATTCCCTAAAGAAACAAAATATGCACATTCAACCAACGACATAAACAGACGATCTCACCGGAGTTGGGAGTAATCCAAGCGCACCTCCTCTTCTCCAGAATCAAAGGCGAAGTCGGCGACAACTTCGAACCATCCCAAACCCCCTTTCCCTTCCCCACCCTCCTCCTCCCCCTCCTTTCCCTCCCAGTTCTCACCGAAGCAAGACCACACGACGAGTCCGACGAGCAAGACCCCTCCTCCGACGCGTTCCTCAACACCTCCCTCGCCTTCGCACCACCTCTCCTCCTCTCCCCTTCGCGTCCCCCGACTTGGAAACCCTAGCTGTGTTCCACGCCAACCTAGATGTTGGATCGTCCGTGGATCGCAAGACTTTGGCTTTCGACATCGAGGGGGAAGGGGGAAGTGGTTTTCTATGGTTTGGGAGGAAGAGAAGTGGGGAAGAAGAGTGGAAGTGAGTTGTGAGAGGAGACTGTGTGGAATGTGGATGGAAGTTTTAAAAACGGGAAGAAGCGGGCGTTGGTTGGTGACCGTCGACAGCCGGTCGGCGACGCTGGCGTGCCGGTGGAAGGAGTTTGTTACTTTGTTGCCCTGAGTTTTAACTTTATTTTCGGAACCGCCATTACCTTTTTCTCTCCAATAGATTCGAGTTTCTGAGTAAATTATTAAAATTAAATACGAGCATGTTTTACACCCACGTGTTTGTTATACACACTTTTGGAACGCACATCATACATAACTTAGTATTCGTTGTGTGACAATGTAATTCATATATGCTATTTCAATTGTTACGTAATACATGTTTTAATGTGATTTGTTAGCAGAAAATCAAGGAAAATCTAGAACTCCAGTTCATTGCTGGGAGTGGAAGAATAGGATGTCATTTCAAATAAAAATTTATAAGATTTTTGGAACTCTCAAAACATTTTTGATTTCTTGATTTTTTTTGAGCAAACCAATGTAGATTATTTCTCTGCAAATCAATCACAATATTTTAAAAACAAGAGTCATAAATGAAAAAAAACACGAGCTAATGTAACTCGTACGAAAGGTAGAATCTAACAAGTATGTTTTCACATCTAGGACTAGGAGTGACATCTGCCTATTATATTCCCACAGAAATTGTTTGAATAAGGAGAAATGGCTTTGGTGGAGAGTGCTATTCTTGAAGATTAAAATGGTTACTCACACTAGAGAGAAAATTGTTTAATCTACCCGTGGTGTGCAATATTTTGTATGTGCATTTCGTAATTGTTGGAAACAGCAAGGGGCGTAGTTGTGGTGCGTTTAATGGTTGGTGAAAACGGTTAGGAGCTGTGGAGTGCAATACTGGAATGTAGGGGTGTGCATGGCCGGACCGGACCGGACCGGTTGGAATCAGACCGATTCGGTCAGGTCCAGTCCCGTCCGGTCTTCAGTTCTCGAGTATCAGGTACAGATCTTGGATAAAAATTCGGTCCGATCTGATTCGAACCGGATACTCACTCCTACCAGAATGTATGCATGGCTTCAGCTGAAAGTCCTATCCGGTTACGTTGAAGCAATACTATCTTCCTTCGCAAGTGGACTACATGATTGTCCCATATTCCCAGGCGCAAACACTCAAAACTTGTAATAACAAATATATAAATAGGAGTTTGGTTGATTTATTATCTTAGAAAAACACACTCTAAAGTTGGTAAATCGGCTGAAGCCCTAGTTAGGAAGGCCTTTGTACTGGATCAGTCCAAAACTGCTCATCTACTTTGCAACTCATATTGGAAGGCCTTTATTTTGTGCTCAAGAAGAAGAAGAAGAAGAAGAGTGCTTTAAACGTGCAAAGTTCCACTTCGGGTGACCACAACTTCTCAGACGTCAAGGCATAAGTAAGTTTGCTAAGCAAGACATTGATTTTTAGAGCACGATTAGCCAAGGTTACTGTCACTTACTGGCGACAACTAGAAGGCTAGGCGTAAATATACGATTATTAGTTTTCAGTTTTTTTTATTTTAACGGCTTGTGGTTGCCAGTCACCACCTTTGCGAAAAGAAATGTACTAAAATAACATTATATTTTTAATGATACACATAATGACGTCATTTTGTCGAGGTAATTACATTTTTGAATTTTCAGTTTGCATTGAAAACAAATAATCATCCATAACATTTTTCAGTGACGTACTTTTGAATTTTTATTTTGGTTCACCTAGGTTAGGGTATTTTAAATAAGAAGAGGAGTAGCACCGACATTTACACGTTGACCTATTATACTAAGATAATTGACATGCGACAATTAGTTGTACTTGTAGATATTTACCTTGCAACCGTTGACGATTTCGAAAGGTGCCCACGACATTAATTTTGGTCTCTTCCTCGTCCGAAATCATCTACACGAGTCTATCGGAGAAAACTGTTTACATTTTATTTCGAATTTGACTTTTGAATTCCGCCACACAAAAAACTAAAAAAAAGTACAACGTTGCTTTCCAAATTTGACTAAATTCGTATAGTTTTTGTGTCTGACAATCATGTATTTTCGTATATGTTATATTTAACATATTTTGAAAGATACACATTATTTAAATTGCTCATGGTTAAATACTACGCTATATTATGTTTTCATATAATTAGATATATTAAGAAACTATTTTAAAGTGGAAAACAATTGACTATATTACAAAATATGCTTAACATGTCAATTTTGTATAAATCGTGTATTTGTTTAGTGTAATCGTATTTTCTTAGTCAATTTTTATGTCATGTTATTTTCGTCGTAAATGATCATAAATAATCCAGGTAACCATAAAATAAATTTTTGGTGTCTACTCGTGTTATCCTTTTGCATCGTTTAAAAAACAGACATGCATATTTGACTTTTTTAATACATACATAATTCTGTAGTATATTCCACAAAACCGCTTCACTCACGAGTCACGTCTCCACTCCACCAATTATAGATCCACGAATCCGGAAGAACCCAACCGTATCGGACTCTCCAAAGGCAATGGCAAACCCGTAAATACTCCCCAAATCCCAACCCCTATAAATACCCCAACCTCCCAACGTCTCCGGAACCCTCACTTTCCCGATCTCGTCTCCGATGCTCGTCTCCTTCCGTCAATGCCTTCACCGTCCAATTAGGGTTTCAAATTAGGGTTTCGACAATGGAGCTGAAGGAGATCGAGACGAAGAACAACGGATCCTCCGACTCCCCCCGGCCCCTCCTCAAGGCCGACTCCGGCGAGATCCCCGCCGTTCCGGAGAGCCTGGAGGAGATAGAGGCCAAGTGCGCGGCGTACGTGAGGAGGGACGTGTACGGAACGCTCGGGAAGGGGGAGGTGCCGTTGGTGGAGAAGGTTCTGCTCGGGTTCGCGCTGGTGACGCTCGTCCCGATCAGGTTCTTGCTTGGGATGGGTTTGGTTTTGGTGTATTATGTGATCTGTCGGGTTTGCACCTTGTTCTCGGAGCCGAATCGGGAGGAGGAGGAGGAGCAGGGCGGGTATGGTCATGTGGTGGGGTGGAGACGGGAGGTTATTGTGAGGTCGGGGAAGTTTCTCTCGAGGATGATGTTGTTCGTCATGGGGTTCTATTGGATCCCTGAGACTTACCCTCAGGTGATCACTTTTTCCCACTTCTGAAGGCTGCTTTTGGTAGATTGTATGATATTTTACAAGGAAAACACATCCCCTTTGTCTTGATAGGCAGCACATTGGTTAAACATGATTTTATTTATGGCCCCAATCCTGTAACAATACTCATACAATACCTTTTTTGCGTTTGTTAGTTTAATTATGGTAGTGTACTAATGTGTTGGTTGGTGAATGGAGTTTTCTGGTTCTGGGTGTTGAGGTGGTATATCTGTCTGAGGTGCTGCTGAAGTGTGTTTGGTCGTCGATCACATTTTCTAGAAACATTGATCCCATGATTGATATATTGAACAAAGATAGATTGCATCCTAACATTAGGGTTGGCAATTGTGGAATTTTTCTGCAGCCGGCCAGCTTGCTTCTCTTGCAAACTTTACCTTGTGAAAGCCCACAGTAACTTATCTGTTGCAGTAACAAAGTGTTCTGACTTCCGAGTGTCGAGGTGGTACACTGCCTGAGATGCTGGGCATGTCGTTAAATTCCACTATACGGAAGGAAATAATCGAATATGAAATTAAGGATGTTGGCCTTCTATGCAAATACAACCCATTCAAAACAATGTTGATCAGTCCTATGGAGAACCCAACTGCTAAAGCTAGTTTGAGAGCAACAGAGCCTAGGTACGATCAGTCCACAACGTCTATTGTGGCTCTTACCCAGGGTGGTTATCACACGTAGGGACCAACTTCTGTACCACTTCATAGGTCCAAATGAGAATCCACCCTCAGAAGCTAGCTTGAGAGAGTGGAGGGAACAACTATTATCAGCCTACCTGAAGTGCTCCCTCCCACATATGTGGAAGTAAAATGATAACTGATATATGCTCTTTTCCCTTCTGCCCTTTCATTAATGTGGTAAAAAGAATGAGTTTTGTTTATGTTGGATCCTTGAGTTCCATTCCTTGTAGTTAGCAGCTGAAACTAACATTTTTTTAATGTTTGTAATTTATTGTATGTCCCTAGTGAAAATGTTTTCAAGAACGAGATCCTGTAATAAATGGTTACCTTTCATGCTTCACTTCATCTTGTACTATTTTGCACCTTGTAATCTTTTATGTCTTGCTTCAGCTACATTTTCTGCTTTCCATTTTACTAGAACACATGCCATGAGCAAGAGGGATCTGAAAGACCTGGGGTAATCATATCAAATCATGTTTCTTACTTGGATATCTTGTATCACATGTCTTCCTCCTTCCCTAGTTTTGTGGCAAAGGTAAAACTATGGTGATTTTTGTTTATCTCTATTTTCTTCTGTCTAGTCAGTGTGACCTACTTGAATGGGAGTTCACACATTATTATATATTTGTATATTTATTTTGTTTTTCGTTGCTGAAGAGATCAGTGGCACGACTTCCTCTGGTTGGTCTGATTAGGTTTGTCCAGACAATTTTCTTTTGGTGTCATAATGACTTGTCTTCTGTTTTTTGATCGGCAGATTTGAAAATTGTTTTTGTTCTTATCATTGTCCTTTGCAGCAAGTGCCTTGGGTGTGTTTATGTTCAAAGGGAATCAAAATCGTCGGATTGCAAGGGTGTTTCAGGTATGTAGTTGTCCCTTTTTCATGATTTTATTCCCCTTTCTACTACATATAGCACATAATGATACTACAGTATTGGGAAACCATGGACATGGGGTATTTTTCTTGTAGTACGACCATAGCATTTAAAGACAGAAAGATGAATATGTTGGTTAAATATGGAGTACTTTGTGGTATTTTTATCCGTCAAATTATGCACTGTGGAATGGTTTAAAAGACAACTGTGGCTTCAGCTATTTGACCTTAGACTCTACTGCTAAGGATAAAGAGTATACCACTGGAAGTGGGATTTGTTGTTATATGTCTTTGTGACTCCTATAAAGCATGTGGTGGCACCATTTGTACCATGTATGCAACTGCAATTGTGGAATGTAACTACAAAGAAAGACTTTCTACGAATTTATTGTTAATCTGAATAGTTTTTTTATCATTAATAGACACGAAAGAGTAGGGATACAAGGAGTGAGAGATAATTTGATTAGTATTAGAAAGAAATGTACTGATTATTGAGAGAAGCCAATCAAGTTGCAGTTATGCTGTCAGCAGGAACATGTAATGTATTAGGAGGCGTGTATTGTAGATTGTAGAAATTGAACCTTGAAAAGGATAAGGGGTATTTTTCTCAGAAGTTAGGGGTGAACAATAAGACTTCTCATATTCTGGTGTTGACCTCTACAATGATCTTTTACTTGAGGGAAGTACAGCTTGTTTTACCTGAATGCAGTTACGTAGGTTTATCCTTGTGTTTTTCCTGCGTGAAGACACTAAAAGAGGAGTCCATGCTGATAACCATTTGAAATATTTGTATTGGAATATAAAGGTGGAGTAATGTAGGTTTATCAGCAAACACAATAATATTTAGTAAAAACAGTGTTAAGTTTCTTACAAACGCCTGTCATAACATGCTTCAATACAGGGAGTATGGTGTTACCAAAACTGGAGAAACAAATATTATTTGTTGTATAGTATGAGCTAATTACACTTTTTTGGTCCTCTACTTTTGGTGGTTCTTGTGGTTTTGTGTAAAACCATGTTTAAAAAGGAGAAAGACACAAGAAAACAAGTTCTTTCTCGAGGGAACACTATGTATACAATAAAACAAGTTAACAAAAGCTGAAGCAAAATTAGTTATGGGGTGGATCACTTACTACAACCTCGCTCTCTAACATGTGCATATGCATGTTTAGGAGCAGTGATTAGCTACAGCCTACAGCTCCTTGGTTTGACCTATTTATTGCTTACCTTTTTGATGTTGTTGTGTGCCATACTCAGGTACTGTAACAAAAAGAATTCAAAAGGCTCACGAGGATAAGCTCTTTCCTCGTATAATGATTTTTCCAGGTAACTCTAACCTTCATATCCTTAAATGGTTTTTTCCCTCACTTTCTTGTAGTGTATGTCTATCGTTTAATAATATAGTCTTCTTTTCAATTACTGCACATTCGAAAACCAAGATATGCATGAAAGTTGACTATATGTAATTGTCTTCACTCTGATTCTTAACCAACTAAAGCGATGCTTTTCAAGTAAAATTCTAAAGGCCAAGATATTCGTTCTCATTCTTATGGTCTTTGTTTAAAATTCAAACCATCCTTGTCCAATTTCTAGAAAGGGCATGGAATGCATTTATTAAGGAATATATCTCAGATCAATATTTCATATGTAGTGTTGATGTCAAGTAGTTGTGCAGCAAGTTGGTTTACATGGTTTCATAGTAAGACGCATAGGTCTATTTCTCAGGAAGTGGATGACTTGATGTTTAGAATTTTAAAAAGAAAGCTTTGTATTATATAGTTGGAAGTTGTGAGTAGGTATCATCATACAATGACAGTTGAGCAATGGTTGGAATAAAGTTGGCTGGAAATTGGTTCCTGAAATTTAAATTTATCATCCACAGCTAGCCTAAGTTGGTCTTTGCCGTTGTCGAAGGTTGGAATTTGGTGACATAGAAGTATAGAGAGGTACTTGATAGAAACAACTACTAAATGCATTTCACTAGAGACTAATACTCATGTTGTTTCCCTTTGTAAGACAGATCTCAAACTAAATGGCCCCTCTTACTACATCCCTTGTGCATAACTTTCCTTCTTCTAGATTGTGTGTGTAGCTGGGATAATTTTCAGTCTTGCCAACCAACTCCACTTAGGTATTTAACCCCACAGGGTGCTGTTCTTTTATCCTAAGTTATGTTTTTTACAATTACTTGAGTATAATTTATTAAGAGCTGACTGATTTGCAAATGAGGAGTTTGAGTCTGGTTGGAAGATTTTTTTCTTCCGGGAGTTACATCTCCGTGGGAAAATTAGGTTGCATATCCATACCAGTAATAATGGACTGTGATCCTCGTTTTCGACTGTGACTAGTGGGTGCATTTTAGATGCCCAGTAAAATTACATTTTTTTTGGAATCACTTTCTCTTAAGTATGAGTTAATAATTTCTTTGCTTGCATATAGAATCCAGTTGTGTTTGTATTCCTTATGTGAGGTAATAGGTCCTTTACTTGTTTTGATCGGCTTGTAGTTAGAGCTCCAAATGCTAGAAAATGGTACCTTGAATTTATGCATTGCAGTCAAACATTTTCGTGTCAATTAGTCCTATGTTACATCCCATATGAATTTCTTCATCTGTTTATGATAAGATTATATTTATTTTATTGTTAAAAAATCAACTTCCTAGTATTATATTTCAATCTTTAACTATTGTGATTTTTCAGCTGATCCTAATCTCATTTTTGCCAATTTAGAGGGAACAACTACAAATGGAGACTTTCTTCTTCCATTTAAGACAGGTGCTTTTTTAGCCGAAGTGCCAGTACTTCCTGTACTGCTTAAGTATCCCTATGAGAGATTCAGTCCAGCATGGGATTCTATTTCTGGGGTACAAATGCTATACTTCCTTTAGCAATGTAATTAAATCTGCTGCCATTGAATTATGGGCTGAGTATGATGGAGTTATATTGAGTTGTATCTTGCTTAATAATAAACTGCAAATATTCCCCCCTATTTAACTTGTATGGATTAGGAAGAAAATCTAAGAACAGAAAGCACTACGAGCGCAATTTTATAGATATAAGCAATCAATCAAGAACTGGGTTTCATAGTTAAACTTTGTTTATTTTTGCAGGTTCGACATGTAATTTTACTTCTCTGCCAATTCGTGAATCACTTGGAAGTGATTTATTTGCCAGTTTATATCCCCAGTTCGCAAGAAAAGGAAGATCCAAAACTTTACGCTAGCAAGGTGCGGAAGTCAATGGCTGTCGCGGTATGCATATATATTTTTCTGTGGTATAAGTTGTTTGACACACCTTTGATTTTTTCGCTGTTGCCAAAAACTTGTTATAGATTGACCTGCAGTGGAATATAGATAATACTGTACTACTATCTGCCTGTATTCCTCAGCAAATCGTAATCTACCATGGGTGGCTGACTTATGTCTGCATGCTTTCTTAGACAATTGGTCTTTCCATTTTGTTTAGATGTCTCAAATGGCTGTGCATCCAAGAGGTCTTAGAAAAAGCTTTCTTGACATATGAACTCAAGTTGCTATAGAATTTTGCCATCCATGTTAGTTTCGAGGTTCTTCCTGGAGATCTATTCTTATTCAGTGTTTCTGGCTGACTAAAGATGTTCCTGCATGAGAAGCTTCCATGCAAAGACTAGCCATCTGTATAGATTATCATGGATGGGTATGAGACGATTGACCGGTTTTAAGTAATGTCCTACTGCCCTTGATGAACATGAAAACAGATTGGTGTTGTACCCTTGAATTGTGATTACCCGTGGGCCGTAATTTTTTAGTCTTGCATGGCATTCTCTATTCACATCAACATATCTTCATGTGAACTGAAGTTCAACTATCATGTGCAGGGAAATCTAAAGCTTTCGGAGGTCGGGCTTCCTGAAAAAAGAATTTACCATGCTGCACTTAAGGGTAATAGCTTACACCATGTTTTACATGAGAAAGATGATTGAAAAATTACATGTGATATGTTAAGGCAGATATTATTTTTCTGTAGTCTAGGTCAGTGATGGTCAATTCTACCCAGTTGTCGCAAAGAAGATGATCACCATGTTGTTCTTGCTATGTGTCATTTCATAACAGGTGTTTTTAGAAAATTATTAAAGCTGAATTTATAAACATTGTGCGTATCGAGCCCACTTTTTCCCCTCATTTGCTTATTATTGCTATTCCTTTTGCCTTATATAATCTGACTATTTAAACCATTATTGTTGTTTATCAGAGATGATACAATTGTTGTATTACTGGAAATTTCTGGAGAAATCTGATCAGTTGAACCTTCTAAACTGAATTACTTGTTTGGCCTTCCTGCAGGTTTATTTGTCGAGCTAGCTAATTTGGATATGGAATCTGTAAATTCCCCTTAGATTGTTGTTAAGGAAAAAAAAGAACAATAAAGAATTGGAGGGAAAAAAGAGAAAAGAGGGAGTATTTACCTCATATTTTTATTATCCGAAAGATATGCTAATTTACCCCTAACCATCCTTATCAAGTAATTACCATGTAGATGGATGAACTTGTGTACCTTTCCACTCATTCGTTTCTGCTATATTATAGTAGAGAGAGCAATCTGTCGTCATATAATTCACGGCAGTGCAGATGTGAAAAGCAGATACGTTGCTTCTAAAGATGACTATCGTCTTTGTTGTTTGTCCAGCACCAATGATATATTTGACAATTGTAATTTGTAACGTGTGACCATGCAGAAAGGAAAAAGAAAGGGCATCAAGTTTTATTCCGTTTCCCTTGATCCTTGATATTTAATGGACTTTTTCTTTTTAGAATAGGTAATTGTTTTTTTTGAGTAAGGATAGATGAGAATAGGTAATTGTTGGTCCTTTTCTCTTTTAGTCGTCGACGAAACAGTATATATCTTTGTCGCGGGTACTCACTTTCTTTCAACCAATTGTACGTGTGATGATAATGTCCTTTTTGTCAATTTTTTGCTGTAGAAAAGCAGGCAAGTATGACTATGGAGGCACGTGTATTAAGTGTATTCTCATATCTTCTCCTTTTTCGTCTTTCATATTCGTACGTCATTCAACTTTTAATATGGCTTGTTGGTTTGAGATGAGTGTAATTCTCTTCCGACCCAGCAAGGTATGACAAACATCTTCCGATCCCAGCAAGGTGAAAATAATGTTGGATCACTTCCAGTTTAGATCCAGCCTGCCTATCCCAAAGTGAGGGGTGAATCCTTGGTCCCAAAGAAAAATCTTTTAATATGGCTTGTTCTCTTTTTTTCATCTCCTTCGGTGGAATGTGACAATAATGCATCTTTGAGATCGAAGATATATACTCAAGAAAGACCTTGTGACTAGAGTGCCATCGGCTAGTGTTATGCTCTTCTATTACAACGATCTCTCGTTTCACCAGAATACATGTCAGTACACCAAATTGTCGAGATAAATGGTAAATCACAACATCATGGCACATGACCGGTTCGAAGTAAGGCCATCCACCATAGTAGTAGAAGTCAGTCACATCACCAATGAGTTGATTTTATTTTTTATTTTTGAAATTTATCACCAATGAGTTGATATTATCCACGAAAGTGATGGTTAGCCCTTGAGTATGTTCACGAAATTTAAAAACATGAAGTAATCAAGTATATATACATGTTCCTAACTCCTATGATCGGCTTCATGTATCTGTCAATGTGAGGTTTTTAAAAAATCGCATCCCTCTTATCGTCATATTCTCGGTATCGTACCTAATCATCTTTGATGATACGAACACTAGTATGATAAAATGTCACGGTCATTACCTCCTAACTTGACAATGACAGCCATACGCACCCACGTCTGGATTCGACAACTAATGTCAAACCCCAAACACGACGCCACCTGCCATCATCAAAATTCAAAAGCATCCAATTAACAGCAGATTTATTCTAAAGCTCTTATATTAAGAAAGGCTACGAAAGAACTCTAACAAGAAAGTAATGGAGAATGGAAAGCCACGTCTCCCCTCCACTGCTACTATCACTTGTCACACCTCTCCACCCCTACTGCGCACCTCCAACTAAATCACGTCTAATCATGCTTAGCTTCAGCATCTACTAACACAATACTTGTTTAATACTCTCAGTTTCAAACTTGGTGCCACGGCTCTGTTCCTCATGCACCCAGGAAGGCTCTCCTTCCCTTTATTTGTTGCCTTTGGTAAGTATACTAATTAGCTTTTGTTGTTCCAACGGTCCCCCACCAACGACAAACACATATAATGATATAAACTCCATCTCTCCTTCAACTTGCTTAACTTGATCCCATTCTCGTAAGTATAGACTATGTTAGTCTTTCTACTACGATTTCCCCCCTCCTCCTCTTTGCTTTCTACCCTTAGTGGTAATCAAGCTACAAGCTTAGCTAGACTACTATCTTTATTCGGAAGGGTTTGTATTAAAATAAGAGAGGATTCTCTCACTATGATCCACCAACAAGAAACCATGGAAACAAGTGCCTCCATATATCTCCCCGCATAATGCCATATCTTTTCTTCCCCAAATCATGGCCCGAATCTTGCCAGGATTCGAGGGTATTACGTACTAGACTTGCACATCACCTTGTTTTGGCTATAAGTAAATTACCCAACAAGTTTGTAGCATTTGATTTGCCCTTGTGATTATATTTACCTTCTAATTATCCAGAAGTTGAACACGTTTAAATCTTAGTGCTTCTTATCCGTACGTTGATTAGTGCACAACATTAAATGATCAAGGAATGTAAGTTAAGCTTTGTATTTATATGGTCACGTCTTTCTATTGTGAGGCACTCTAGAACCGAATAAACCGATTGTACATGCAAGTGCGCGTGAGAATAGTTCTACATTGGAAAAGTGGATGTGATTGAAGTTATGACAAATTAATATATTTTTTATGACTTAATATGGGTTATCTTGGTAGAAACAAATTTAACCGGATATTCTCGTCAGTTGTTCGTGTGTCCTATAAGCATCTCTTTGTAATACGTTTTCTCTATAGTAGATTAAAGTTGTGTCGTCCGTGGTTTTTTCCCGCATTAGGTTTCCGCGTTAAATTCTACGTGTTTTGTGTGGTTTGGTGTTTGGATTTGCAATTTGTTCTTTATTCCGTCCATTGGATTTGCTGTTTCGATTCCACTACGTATTTATGATTGATTTTATTCCCTAACAGATTTAATATGGGTTATCTCACCCAAGAGATAACTTTTGATGGACTTGATGACCCCTCGTTCAGTCATTCCTCACACGTCCATGTTCCAAAATTTCTAACTTGTAATCGAGGCACATAGTGTTGTCATTATCAAAATAACAGACCATTTTTTCGGATAATTTTGTTTATGCAGCCATAACAATAGATTATAACTATGCCGCGTGGGCCGCGCAACTACGCACCATATGATTTAGGTTGAGAGACCTAAGAGAGTGCTTACGAGACTACCTACAAGTTGGATATTTATATGGCCATCTTGTTGCTGTAGAAGAGGTGGTAAGTGGATGGGAAACAACGGCCTCTGGTGTCTGGGATAAGCATAACACTATTTGTTTATTGTCTAAACCTTCATTGTCAATGTTTAACAGAGCTTAAAAGGTGGCCATGCATGTGAGGGAATCCCAACCCTAGGTGCATGCGCACTCTTAGATATTACCGTTGGATTCGATACATTTTTCTATATTCTACCAAACATTTTCCTCGTTTCTCCTCACAATTTCTTCATCTCTTCCAACTTTTTCAGTCTTTTTTTGACACTTTATTCCTATCTGTTATGACACTTTTTACCTCTTTTGACACATGTTTTAGTTGCCCAAATCTCATTTTGGTAATTTTTGCATTGCTTTATAGCAATCAATATATCTTGGATAGGTAAATGAAACGATTTTTGGATACTTTGTTAGAGTTTTGTTTGACTATTTTTTCTATTTTATTAAGAAACGAAAATACCTACAACTTGACATGACAATGCCGACATTACGAGATACTTTTTTATTCTCTCATCCAACATCTTGTCTCACACTTTCGCAATTTCATTTCTCATCCAACATCTTGTCTCACACTTTCGCAATTTCTTCCTCTCTCTTCAACCTTGTCAATCTATTTATATCACATTTTTCCTCTCTCTTCCAACACTTTCACACACTCTCTCCTCTGACACATTTTTCAATTAATAATCACCCACATCTCACATGGTATCTTAAGCATTACTTTTGGGTAAACATATCACGAATGAGTAAATATTTTAATATAATGGGATTGAAACAATTTTTGGTTACTTTTTCAGAATTATTTTTGAGCATTTTTCTGTTTTATTTGGGGATTCTTCAATGTTTTGTTTGAGTATTATTATGTTTTTGTTGTATGTTATAAGTATTCAAAATCTTAGTTATTGAGTAGCATATATATAAGATAATACCCAAATTATAGCAATAAAATACCTATATTAAGAGGCGAAAATATCCACAACTTGATATGAAAATACCCACATCACGAGACATTTCTCTCTCATCTGACAATTTTTCCCCTCTCATTAAACATATTTTCTCTCTCATCTGTCACTTTCCCTCTTTCTTCCTATTTTTAACTGTTTTTTTTTCAATTTGAATTTCAAATTAATCTGCCTTTACATTATGATTATACATTTGTAATTGTAACTAATCCTTTACAAGTCACCAATTAGTAAAGTGACAGAAGTTATTCCGCATACCAAACTATACCATGAAAAAACCTTAATTATATGACTTGTACACTCAAACCATAAAACATAAATGAAGACAAAAATATAAACATTGTAATATGAAACTACCCAAATAATAACACGAAAATATCTAACTATAATCCAAAAAAAACTCTTACTTCAAACACCATTGAGGACCACAATATTTTTTTGATTCATCAAACATTAATACAAACATTAATTAATATAGAATTATGGGATATTATAGTGTGAAAACGTCAACGAAGACCAAAAAGCATGTCGTTCTTGTCCTACTCCATCTCCAACCATTTTCCAATCCCAATCAACACCCACCCCACCATCAACATGTAAGATTTCGTGTCCCTATGTATGTATATATTTTAAATTTTTTTAATACAACATACAAGATCGTTTTCATATTTTCAACAATTTCTATGTACATTACTTTGTGTTTTCTAATATCATGCAACCCTACATTTATTAAAATAAACCACAAAGGTAGAATCATAACTAAATGTTCTCTAAAACATTTTTGAAGATCCGGAGTCGCGTTGCCCGTCGAATCGTCCACGGATTTGCCTTTGAGTGTTCACCAAACTCTAAACAAGATTAAAGAGAAATGAGTTAGCCAATCAATCTCTAATAAGACTTAGAATCTAGCTAATAACCCATCTTTGAGCTCCTGAGATTTCTATCTCCTAAACTCAAAATTACTAAGAGAATTTTGTGGTGATTAGAGGAGAGATTAACGAGAAAAATAATTTTTGCATTAGTATTAAATAAGTAGGAGTAGGTGACCTTTTATAGGTTACCAAAACATCTTTATCAAGAGTTATTCTTTAGCCATGATCCATTGTTTATTCTCTTCTAAAATTAATCTATAATTTCCACATAAGCACCCTAAAAACGTTTTAATTAAATCTGGAATTAATCCACTCATGATTTAATTAATCTCTTAATAATTCAGGCAGAATCGTTCTGTTCGGTGGACCGAGTATTACTCGATAGGTCACCGTACGATTTTTAGGGCATTTTATGACAGTTCTGAATTCGAATTGTTTGGGTGTGGAGAACCGTAAACTCGTTGGACTCGATTAACTAGATATGTACGCGGTATGACCTTGATAATTTAGATTTTCTGAAAAAACACGACTTACACCACTCGGTTTTTGAGGGCGTTTTATGACGGTTTTGAATTCGAATCGTTTGGGTGTGGGGAACTGTAAACTCGTTGCGCTCGATATTTGCACGATATGACTTCGATAATTTAGATTTTTTTTGAAAAAAACTCAATTGTTCACCACACGATTTTTGATGGCGTTTCAAGAGGTTCTGAATCTGAATCGTTTGGGTGTGAAGAACTATAAACTCATTGGGATCGATGCACTTGATATGTGCGCGACATGACTTCGATAATTTAAATTTTTTATATTAAAAACATGACTGTTCACCACACTGTTATTGATGGCGTTTATTTGACGGTTCTGAATTTGAATTGTTTGGTTGTGGAGAACTATAAACTTGATGAGTTCGATATGTATGCGATAGGACATTGAAAATTTAGATTTTTTGAAAAAACATGACTGTTCATCGCACATTTTTTAGGACTGAAAGATACTGTTGAAATGATTGGAAGGGAATGATCCAACAATTTATGCATATGTATTTTGGGGAGATGAAAACATGACTTTTGGCAGGATATGTACGAAAAGACGTGTTGGTATTTACGGGTATATAGTATACTGTGTATAACGGGTATATACGGTTTGGGTATGAGATTTGTCTTTTTATGGAGGTCTCCGTTCCACTCGAGCTGCGTGAATGGGCATGGTATCTCGTGTGACCACCTTACTTTCCTTTACAATTTGAAATGTCTAATACCCTTAAATTAAAGTAAATATTTTCCTTTCAGTTTCATCTCTTTTATCCGACCATACCCTTCCATGCATCATATCACCCTACATATTAATGATATATACCATGCATGTGTATTGATGCATATCAATGATCCCTTTCTTGTTAGATTGTGATCACAATTGTGTACGATTATGAAGTACAACATCATAGATCAACACACAAAAAATCCTTCTATTATAGTGCATACATGCACATGCTAATACCATTTGCTACTCACCTACCTTATTTACAATATCCAATAGCAAGCCAACTAGACAAACTTAGATTGCAAGATCTCCTACACACACTCTTCATATATAAACAGAACTTTGTCACATTGATCTTATCTACTTACCAAACTACTTTAGTTCACTAATGTTGACCTATATGGTAATTAATTAGTAGGCTTCCATATTGCACTAGATGCCCACTGCCCCAAGCATACCCAAGGAAAAAACCCATTAATGTACCATATGAATATACAAAAGTACAGAGATGACAAGGATGAACATATGGGTTTCAAACATGTGGCTTCATTCATCTAGAAGGCTTCTTCCCTTGCACATGCAAACCTTTTTCTTAACTTTCCAATCCAACCATATGCAAGTCCTAGAACAAAGAACACAACAACTTATATATATAATAATAATAACACACAACAACAACAACCCCACATACGTGTCGAGTGTCCACCAATTAAGTTGGCCATTCCATAAAGATGCATCATGCAGGGTAAGGGGTTCCAAGTTCCAATCCCAACCATGAGATGACACCTTGGTCAAGCTCTCACCATCAAACAAAAGTTTGCGCCAAGGTAGTCAGGATTGTTTAGTTTGTAGTACTAGTGGATAAAGAGATAAGGTGCTTTGGCAGGAAATGTGACGATCAAGTGGATGGACAAAATGAATATTTTTTTGATAAAAGTACAACATGAAATTTCAGAAATTAATGGATTTCTAGCTTTCCCAAATGGATTTCTTGGTAAGATGTAAATAGATTTCTAACTTTCCCAAATGGATTGGTGTCGGTGAGATGTACAATATTGAGATAACATGGTGGTAGCATAGATAAAACGGAAGAAATGAATTTATCCATAAAGTTTCAAATCAAACTAATGGAAGAAATGGTGAGACCCAGTTGCATATAGTTGACAACTCACACCACCAAAGGAGACTAAATATGGAATATAATGTCAACTTTTAAATCAAATTCAGAAACCAGGCCCAATCCCCAATTCACGATTTCAGTTGAGTTTGAGTTCGATGGTCAAAATCAAGAGTAAATCAAGCATGTATATATTTGGTTCATTTGTTCACTATTTTGCTCTTTAATTCTTGTAAGCACTTCTTTTCAAAACCACTGTTGCAGCTCTTCCTTGGTTGATTTCTTCTGAAACTTTACAAACATGAAAAGTTTGAGTTTGCAAACTTCCATGCGAGGAAGAGATCAAAGAGACCACAAACAAAATATTCAGTTGGAAGTATGTGTTCGACACTTCGACCTTAGCTGTGGATTTACGTATGGTTTTGGTCACCGCATCCACATTCTACAACGAAGTGGAGGAGGAGGTGCAAAGTGAGGGGAGTGCATGGCGGAGGACCGGATCCAGGACAGGGCCCCGGCGAAACCGGTCTTGTCACCAGTAGACACGTAAAAACACTGTTTGTGGTCACCACCTGTAGAGTTGCGATAGGATGTGACACGTGTAAAGTTGGTTTATTAGGTTTGCCATGTGACGTCCTTGTTTAAGGACCTCCAACTAAAGACCCAACATGACCCCCCCCCCCCCCCCGCCCAAGTTTGACGCCAGTTCGTATCTTATCCGGTTCAAATTTTATCGTAGCAACATGACTCCAAGGGGTCCATTCGCATTAGTTTGACCAATCCACTTTTTCTTCCTTTTTTTTTATGAAAGCTTAATTTCAATTATTTAAGTAGATTATGTAATCACATTTTACTTGGTCATAAAATGTTATTGGATGAGGATTGAAGTTGCATCCTATTTCCACATGATTAATCATTAGACCAGTTGCAACACACCTGTTGTGGGATTCCTCTCCCAAGTAATTCTACTAGTTGAATCTTCAGTAACTAATTGGGTTTTCTTAGTGGTTGTTTCCTTATTATCCTCAATGTACAAAAATGGAGCACACACTTGATTCAAATAATAGTGCCTTTTACCTTTCGTGAGAATATTAACTCACTAAGGGAGAGAACATCCATATTGTGACATGTTATGCCGTGTGGTGGACAAACACTTCCAACATTTTTTTAGAAAAAAGGCATAGAAGTCAAACAATTTCTTCTTATCTATTTTTTAATTTTTTTTATGAGTAGCTAAAAGTAAAAAAAAAACAGAGGAAAAGTTCGATTCATAAATTGCAATCATAAAGTACGAAATTAAAATGTTTGATTTACTTTCCTCGGTAGCCCATGCATCCGACCCAAATTCCAACCATATCTGATCTCCGTTTCAATCCAAAATTTCACATAAATATAAGTTTATGAGTGTATTAGGGATACAACAAAAAAAATTAGAAAAAAAAACATCGAATGTGTGTTAAATAATGAGTTTTTGAAGTTCAAGGGGGCAAAGTGTTACAAAATTAAAATTCAGGAGGTAACTGTTAACTTTGAAAGTTCAGGGGACAAAGTGATATCAATGCATAGTTCAAATGAGCAAACTGTAATTAACTCATACAAGGAAGAATCCGTGAGGCGAATCTCTTTCAGATTTGAACATAATATTGTTCCCTGGTTGTGTACAAACTTGCCAACAAAACACCGATTTGCATCCAACTTCGAGACCACGATTCCATAATGTCTATGTGAGAAAACAAAAAAGGCTGTCATTGCCAGCAACTTGTAAATATCTAAGGTGGTGATCTATCGATCGTAGGCTCTGCTCCTCCCGCATAATTCCTCAATCAGTGTGGGTATTTGCAAAAAATAATCATCCATAATGAATTGAGGACTAGCTAGGTTCAAAAGAAAATCTACTTCAATCAATAAGAGATATGTCAAGAATGGACAGCAGGTTAGTCGAAAGAGTAAAGACATTGTCTAGGCATGTTCTTGGACAAGCATAAGAAATAGGGCTGTAAATGGATTGGTTAAAAACCGTTTAACCGTCCTAACCGAACCACGAGTAGGATCACAGGTTGTAAAAATTATAACCGTTTAATAAATGAACGGATAAGGATTGTGAAAATCATAACCGTTTAATAAATGAACATATAAAGTTACATGATTTAACCCGTCCATTTAACCGTTTAACATAATGAATATATAATATTTTGTTATATATTATATATATAATTATTTGTATTATTATTGTCATTATGTGTGGATGTTTGATATTATTTTATATGAATTCGTAGATGTTTAGATTATGATTTTCTGGAAGTTTTGATTATAAAATTAGGGAACTACTAAACGTCGCCCCAAAACTACTTAAATCGCCCTTTGAAATTACCAAATTGCCCTTAACAATATATTTAATACCCAAATCGTCCCGTGTCTATAAATAAGGCCTATGGACTTGTATATTCATAATTTATCAGTAAAAACACCACGAAAATGTCTGGCGAGGGTGATGCATCGGGTGAGGTAAGCCTGGCGCGGGGAAATTTTTGGGCCGAGCGTCTGCATTAGACGCCTCCCCCATGGTGAGGGCGTCTGCGTAGGACGCCCTCCCCATGGCCGAGGCGTCTAACGCAGACGCCTACACAATGGGAGAGGCGTCTTATGTAGACGTCCTCCCCATGGGTAAGGCGTCTGTATTAGACGCCCTTCCCTACGGCAAGGCGTCCTACGCAGACGCCTTACCGTTGGGGAAGGCGTTTAACACAGACGCCCTAGCCATGGGGCCAGCGTCTAATACAGACGCCTGTTTTTTTTTTTTTGATTTTGTTTTTTTAATTTCGACTTTATTTTTTAAATTTTTTAATTTTAATTTTATTTTTTAATTTTTTTAATTTCGATTTTATTTTTGTAGGTTCCAGATTTCGGTGGTGATGGAGTGGATTACAGTGAGTTATTTCAAACTACACAAATCTTTGAAACAATCGATGAAGCATGTAAATGGGCCAAACAAGTAGCTATCGGAGCTGAGTTTTTTTTGGTCGTGTCGTCGTACAAAACAATATCAGATAGTCGGATGGATTGTTATTTGAGATGCGACCGGCGAAATCAAATGGAGTCTCGGGATATGGATACTGCACTTCGAAGAAACACCAAAAGAAAGGGTTGCGGTTGCCGTTTCTTAATAAAAGTGGTGGAGCGACGAGATCGTGATGGATGGGTTGTGGTTTATAATAGTGCTCACGGACATCACAACCACAGACTGACAGTTTATCCAGAGGGTCATCGTCAAATTAGTGGTCTAAGTTCTGGGGCGAAGATGATTGTTCGTGATATGACAGAGGCGCAAGCAAAACCACGGAACATCTTGAAGGCAGTAAAAGAAAAATTCCCGGAGGACAATCCAAATCAAAGGCATATTTATAATTTCAGAGATTACATGAGGAGGACAAAATCTGAAGATCGGAATCCCGTCCAGCAGTTTCTCTACCAAGCAGTGCAGTGTGAGTACTTACATTGGATTATGGCGGATCCAGAAACTGATATCGTAACTCACGCTTTTTTGGCACATCCGACGTCAGTCCAGTTGTTGCGGACATATCCTTTCGTTATCTGCATGGATTCGACTTACAAGACGAACAAGTATAAGATGCCTTTGTTCGAAATGATTGGGGTCACACCAGCAAACATGAATTTCCTTATTGGATATGCGATTTTGATGGATGAATCTTACTCCAGTTATTTGTGGGTGATGGAGAAGTTGAGAGATCTGTTATTAGGGACTGTCAGTCCGACTGCAATAATAACAGACCGGGAGTTAGGCCTTATGCGACCAGTGAGAGAGGTTTTTCCTGACTCTGCTCATTTACTCTGCACATGGCACATCAACAAAGACGTATTGAATTACGCATACCACGTATTCGGCAAGAATAAGGAGATGGCAGAGACTTTGAGGCGTGGAAGATGGAGGAAGATCATGCTTTCTACTTCAGAAGCCGAGTATGATAGAGTTGTGTATGCTCTGAAAGATTTGTATAGATCGTGGCCGGCTATCACGGAGTATCTGGACACCACGTGGTTGGTGCATAAAGAAAAGTTTGTGCTGAATTGGACGAACAAAGTCCTTCATTTTGGGAACACCACGAATTGTAGGGTCGAAAGTGCTCATTCGGCTCTAAAAGAGTGGATTTCTACATCGACTGCAGCTCTGGACACTCTTTTCGAGCGCGTCAACGCGGCTACTGAAATGCAGCTGACGAATATTCGAAACTTTCTTGAAGACTCGAGACGGCGAAATTTGACTAATTTCGGACATGCTCTATATCGTCACATAAATGGTAGAGTTTCGCATCACTGTTTGCAGTTGCTGAGTCAGGAGGTGAATAGAATGCAACAGTTAGATGATGAAGTTGAATATCGTTGCTAGTGCGCTTTTCTGACTTCTCATGGGATACCTTGCGCATGTACTATCCGTGGATGTCTTGAATCAGAAAACGGAATTTACTTAGAGCAGATTCATTCATTCTGGAGGACACTTGTCATTGGGGAAGGAGCCGGGAACGCAGAGTTTGTGTCTCAGGCAGCTCAAGACGCCGAACATTTTCGCAGTCTGGTTGATGAGATTGCAGGAAGTGACCCTACCGTAATTCGATCTGCCTCTCGGGTTTTATTCGAGCAGCTACACCCCGAACATTCGAATTTGAAAGAGCCTGCAGTAAAAACAAAGCTACGAGGTCGAAAATGTTGTGTAGTAGGTATAGGAAGAGAAAGTTTTGAAAAACAAAGCCATAGGGGGAGCGGCTTCCTCGGACGCCCGCCCCATGCGGGGGGCGTCTCCCTCGGACGCCGACGACTTTTTTTTTTTTTTATTTAAAAAACAAATAAATAACGTAATGTTACCTCATACGGGTACACCAGGGGGAACTGCTGGCTGCTTCCCTGGCCTCCGAGACATTCGTAATCTTGTGTAGTAGGTATAGGAAGAGAAAGTTTTGAAAAAAGAGTGAAATTGTGAGATATATAAGCAAAAATAGGAGGAAGGGCAATTTGGTAATTTCAAGGGGCGATTTAAGTAATTTTGGGGCGATGTTTAGCAGTTCAGTAAAATTATGAATGTTCTGATGTTTTTAACAAGTTTGACAAATTTTTATCCATTTAACCATTTACCAAATTCTTATATCGATTTTAGTATATTAAGTTTTAATCATTTAACCGTCCAAAACCGTTTAATTAAATTAAACGGATAGGTCATGGGTAGAGGTAAAAATAAACGGATTTCAAATCGAACCGCGAACCGTTTAATTACCCGGATAAGATCATGGGTAAGCCTTATAACCGTCCACGAACCGTCCATTTACGACCCTAATAAGAAATTAAAAGGGCTGCCCAGAAACAGGATATTCTCTTGTTCCCTGTTGCTCCCTCCTATCACAGTATTGCTCTTAACTAGATACATCATGTTCCAGCTGCTCAACAAGAAATGGTTCGGTCTAACTATATGTATAACATGGATTCTTTATGTACGTACTTCTCATGTACTCATATCAGACAAAATGCACGGTCTAAAATCTGTAGTGTAATTTCAACAAAGTTCCTTAGATATCTTGTTGTACTGTACAACAAAAAACTAGAAGAAGAAGAAAGCACGCCTCAATTATACGGCATAGTACCCAAAAAAGTGGTAATGGCTCAACGCATTGCAATTTTGAGGTTCGAACAAAACATAAACCCAAGCTAAGCTTTACTCTGTGTATCTCGAACCAAACCAATTACAATTCGAAAATCAATGTCATTTTAGGCTCTTCAAGTGGTTGATTAAAAGCCGACTTATTAATCTCCAATCCATCTAAACCATAAACCAGGTTGATTTTCCTTCTAAATTGTATTTCCATATTAGTTTTGAGTTTTTAGGCTTAGTTAGGTCCAGAATGACAATCTTAATTTCCCAGCACTTAATTAGTGATGCTCCTTGCTTACACTACACTCTACCAAGACAAAAGGGATAATGTAATTTTCTAACATCAGTAGACTATACAATCTAATAATAACAAAAATATTGATTTTTTCTCTTTTTCCCCAGACATTCTAATAGTGTGCTAATATTAATAATAATACTAATAACATAACATAACAACAACGTCATTGCATATGCTCAACACCTCGTCACAAAGAGAAAGTGAATTAATAATGGTATCGCTAATCAAGTCTTTACAGTTAAGTTGCACCCACATGTATTTACCTGTCTATAAATATGACATCCTCACCAGACCTCCCATCTCATGCTCCTCCTCCCCACCACCTGCACTTCTGTCTACCCATATAATCATTACAACTCACAAACCAAGACAGGCACTTGAACTAAACAGAAGCACTTCAGGAGGAACAGAACGACCATCTTTCCATCATACAACCATGATGATGAGCATACCAACTACAACCCAAGTGGATGATGAGAGCATGATGCTTCTCTCCTCCCTCCTTGGTTCCGGCATCTCCAACCAACCCAACACAGCCCATCATGGTTAGAACTTAGAACTGCTACCATTTCTACTACTACTTACATGGTGTAAGTTATGTTTCTAATGGATGATGTTTGTTTTGGACAAATGAAGGTCCAGGGGAACAGAACATGAACAAGGTGAAGAAGAGAAGGAAGAGGTGTAGGAGAGAGGGAGAGGAAGCCAAGAAGAGGAAGCTGAGTGATGAACAAGTGAGGTTCTTGGAGATGAGTTTTGTGAGGGAGAAGAAGCTTGAGTCTGGAAGAAAGGTTCATCTTGCTTCAGAGATTGGTCTGGACCCCAAACAAGTGGCTGTTTGGTTCCAGAACAGGAGGGCAAGGTGGAAGAGCAAGCAACTTGAAGGGGAGTATATGAAACTCAAATCTGAACACGAAGCAGCTATTGTTGAGAAGTTTCGCCTACAGGCAGAGGTTTGTATAAAAAATAAACCCTACATATAAGTTTGTTCTTCCATTTCTATGAAATCAGGGGATTTTCTTTTTATTTATTAAGGACACCTGGGTTGTCAATTTATCTTGTTTTGCAGTTTAATCTTGTATGTTTAGTTCATTTTATTTTGGAAAAAGTTCACAGGGGCTTAATTCTTGGCTCAGTTTCCACATTTTGCCTTTTCTGTGGTTGGTTTTATATTGTCTGAAAATGTAGATAAGGAACTGTTCATGTAGTTGTAAGCAGAGTAGGAATCACTGACACATGAAAACTTGTGGTTGTGGGGCTAATGCAAATTTTAATCTGTGGGTCATGTGAGGTTTTCTTTACACTTTCTAGATCTTAATCACATTTATTTTAATTTGAAGTAGATAATACATGTTGAAGTGTTAAGACTGAAGAATCATTAAATATTCAAACACCATGATTGAGCTAAATTTCACCTCCTTTCTTTATTGCAGATTCTGAAACTGAAAGATCAGCTATCAGAAGCACAGACGAAGATCACAAAGCTCTCTGGTGGCTACGGTGATGCAGGCGACCAAACCGGTGGAGGAGAGACCAGCAGCAGTCCATGCACTTCGTTTTCTGTGGACACCACACATTGCCAGTCTATCTTTAAAGACGAGGAATTTGATTGCATAAATGAGTACAACTACATGAACATGCTGGACTGGATGGATTTCTACGGAATGTGATCACACCAAACATGAATTGTTCATAGTCTATTCTTGTAAATTATCCTTTCCTTTATTGCTAAAAATTATGATTATTCCACTAATTCGCGAAATTAGTATTTCCTGATGTAACTACATGTGGGCATGTAATTTGTAGCACTCAGCACTGGTACCATTGTAGGTTGTAGTTCATAAATGAAGCATGTGAAATCTAATCAATTGTTACTTCTTTGTACCTTTGGAAATATAAACTTCATGGATGTCTTCTAGAAGAGTCAGAAGACAGAAGTTATACTAGTAATGTATTTCAGAACACTTAAAACAGTTTGATGCCTTTGTGGTTAAGATGGTGGATCTTGGATCTACTTGATCCTCATTGTTGGTTTAATGCTAACTTTAGCAAGTACTGTAATTCCACTTTGTGCTGTCTATCTCTGTGACAGTCTTTTCGTAGCTATAAAGAAAAGCTGCATCCTAAAGTTACAAGATAAACCGACCTCTTCTCCAACTTGGTGCCCACATGATTTGACCTAACTACATATAAGAGAGGAGTGTCTTTACGGCAGATTTAAACGTATAATTATGCAGTAAAATATACTTACAATATAGACCCATGAAGCTACGTCGGTAATCCACATTGATGTAAATTCCATGCTTTCACCATCACTTTCGCTTGTCATGTCCTTTTCCATGGAATCACGAGGACTCTGAAGTAACCTGCTATGGATGCACTTGAAACTGTCATGTTGGACAACCGAACGGGAACAAAATCATGTAAATTATCGCGTGGGTAACATATGTGCCAGCAAAAAGGTTACCTGATTAAAAGTTCGGACAATAAAAATTCATAATTTTTGTTTACAAATTCATGACGTTTCTCTTAAAAATCTATCGAATCTTGCTGTCAAAACATAGCTTTTACAATGATTTCTTCGCCTTAATTACTAACATGGTGCAAAAATAACGTACTATGGCCAATGATTATCATAACTCAGAGATGACACAAAAGTAAGGAAGATCGGGTTACTACCTAAAGATAATGACCAAAGCATATCGTGTACTGTTGAAAACTACTGCCACCAATCAAACCTAGGACAACATTTAATCATTGTTGATTACCTCGCCTAGCTCTGCTGAGGCAATGGGCTAATGTTGATGTTGTAAGTACATTCTCCTCCAATTATCATAGCACATAAGACAAATGACTCCATTGAATTACTCAACCACACAAGTAACGTTTAACATCGTCCATTGGTTAGGTGTCAGGTTGGGCAACCAATCAAACTATCTGTCTCTTTAATAGTCGGAGGGTAAAAAAGATAACAAAAACTGAGAACAGAATTAACGGCTTTGTTCGTCAGCCAATCCTCACATTTTTTTCAACTTATATTTATTTTCAGCGGCAAAACAACTTCTAACTCTAAAATAATGAATGAAAGGTCAGAATTGCACACTCAAACAACACCTATTCAGTAGCAGATCTCAATTCTCACATGGCTTAACTGCTAAAGGGAAAGAAACATTTGATTTCCAAGCTATTAATTCCACTAGGTAGTTGCTCACATCAATGAGCATCAGAAACATCAAAACAGGTAGTAGACGAGCGACCATAAATATATAATGAAGAATAGAAAAGGCACACGATGAATGATTGGCCACTTGTGTAATAGATGGACACGACTAAAATTTCTACTTACAACTCAATCAATCACTCAATTAGTATCCCGTGGACACCAAAACCTAACAGTGACATGATACTAGTCATTTTAATCGTGAGACTATTCCAAACCATAATTATATATGGAAAATCCGATAATTTGAACTTTGTACAACTTTAGGAAACAATAAAAATTGTACGTTAAAAGCTGAAACTGAATTTTTTGAAATTTCATGACACAAAGTAAGCTTTTGAAAGTTTGTTCTCAAAAGTCATCATAGACCATATATGACCATCCATATCCTCGTCCAACTTTTGAAGCATGCTTTAACAAGAAAGCACCTACCTGTATTGCAACTTCACGACTAATTTGAAAAAACAGAATCCAGCGTGCTTGTAGTAGCTATCCCTGCACAATTTGACATGATAACTGATTATCAGAAGATGAAATCCATTAAATTTCAAGGAATCAACTTTAAGACTTTGCCATTCCCTATTGGCTTCAAGAATGCTATGCCCATGAATAAAAAAAGAAGTTGAAGATCCCTATATCTACTAGCAAGCCAAATGGGTAACACCTAAAAACAACCAATATCCTCTAAGACAAGGGCATCTTATTCTTGTAATCAAAGCTGACATAGGGGCAACATGAACTGCTTTATCTTGATCTTTCCTTGTCCGAGAATGAGAAAGTTGGTGCTATATGGTTTAATCTTCAGAAGGCATTTTTCTTCAATCCTTGGATCAAATGCTTAAAAACGAGAAGAGAACTAATAATACTTCACAACTACATCTTGCAGAAAGACTTTCAGGAGTAAGAACCAGCAAAACCTTTTCATCGCAACAATTGACGAAGATCAGATTGTCCTAACACTTCACACTACACAGTTTGTGCGAGCATAAATTCAAAGTGTTTCAAGAAACTTGAAAACGCCAACCCTGAGAGCAGGTTGCACCTTAGATCCTGCTACATACAGGAGATAACACAACTGAGGTTGAACTTTTTTCTCTCTCCGTTGAATACCAAGTATGACATCATTTCAATGAAAAGCACGGGAATGTACACCTAATGGATGATGAATCTACAAAACATCTGTAAGACAATGTTACACTCTATGCTACAGATCAGATGTCCATGTACTTGTCAGTAAAGTTGTTCCCAGTCAATAGGTAATTTGTTTACCCCGGAAATGAATGCTCCCATCTTGATTTTGAACTATACCATTTTCCAATACCCACGCTCCCATCTTGATTTTGAACTATACTGTTTTCCAATACCCACGTGCAAGCAACATTATCCTGTCAGAATTCAGATTGAGTCATCCCAGCTCTAGAAGTTGTCTGCTCCCAACCTATAGAACCACAGTCACGTATCACGACTCAGATAATTGTGATGAAAATCCAAATTAGAAGCAATTGTAAATCGTATTTGAAAGGGAATAAAATATCATTGATCATTTTAAGAAAATCCACTCAGCTTACTAGTTACAAGCAGAATATTCAGAAAGAAAAGTACATAGCTCCAGAGTGGTCGAACTTCCTCTAGAAGTAAAATTATCTCTTCCTAATAGTCAAACAAGCACTTCTCTAATTTTTCCTTTTTAAAAAAATTTGACATTTTGATCACCCCATTCTACGGCTGGTGAACCAATTGTTACAACCATGGGTCAAAAGCATTGGATATTGAAAGTCTCCCATTCATCGGAGAATAAGATTGATGCCCTCTGATAATGCAAAATTAACCCACATAATGTGACATTCAAGTTTTAGTAGTTTTTTTTTGTTGAAATGTTCACCATGAAATATGGAAGAAGAAGAAGAAGAAACAATACAAAAATAGCTCATGCATGAGAACATCGTACTAGTTAATGCTACACAAAGATGTCGAAAAATTAACTTACGATCTTACAATGTTATTTATAATAGGTCTATGTAATTAAGAGCTTCATGATCTTTAAGTTACTCTGGTTCCTCATTTGCTCAAATCTATTACACCATGGGAAGCATGGTAAGAAGAAGGTTGAAGGACTAAACTTAGTTAAAATGGTAAAAGTTTAGTTTTAGTTAACGTCATCTCCAATATTTGTCAGTAAAAGGGAATAAAGGAAATCATATAACCTTTTTCAAGTGAAGCCTTCCTAAACGAACCTCAAGCATTTGTAGTAAAATCTCATCCACTGATCCTTTTGCTTTTCCAACAACATGCACATACCTAAGTAATTGCCGCTCTATTAGTCCATAATGAAAACCAAATTTTTGTTTTACTTCTAGAAGAATAGTTGGGATTAGCAACCCTAAATCTCAAGTAAGATTGGCTCAGAATGGTGGGGGTTATACTGTAACGACCCGTCCCCAGTGGGGATGAGACATTACATAAACTATCTTTCATGTAATAGATGAATCTAACTTAAAAGTACAAGTATTATAGTCTATATTGATGTTTTCTCACAAATGCTACTATTGCTATTAGATTGACATTGGTGAATCTGCCTTACAAGTTACAAGTGCTCGTGTCGCCGTCAAGTTGAAACTAATGAATCTATAAAACAAGTACGGAAGTACCATTATTTCAATATAAGTACATGTTCATTTACACCGTCCATCTATGTCTTCGACTTCGACCCGTGAAATTCATCTAAAGGATATGCTTCGCAGTACACTCAATCAAACAAGCAATAATCATGGGAAAAAAAGGCTAAAACATCCCAAATTCCGGCACCAATAAATATGCAACGTTATCAAAAAATCACAATTCATATAAGATTCAAATTTCAAGATAGCGACAAGAGATGAACCAACACAGAAACCAATAGACAGGAAATGCGGAAACATGATTCGATTTTATTACCCGTAGATGGTTACGGCAAAGTCCAACAACAACGCTTTCCTCGAATTCCATCCAAGCGTGAAGAAGGAAGTGGAACGATGGTGCGTCAAACCCTAATCTGCAGAGCACGCGAGAGTGGGATTTCGATGGGAACCAAACAAACGAGCGAGCGAGAATGGAAGTATAGATCGTTTGGCGGTTCCAGCGAGCGGTGATGTTAAAATTATGACCTTATATGGATGGATAATTACTTGGTGGGCCTGCTAATGCCGGGCCTTATTCTCTCCTGCCCGTTTAAATTGCGTGTGTGAATGCCTAATTTTCCCCATATTTTGTAAACCTAGATGTTCCATCGAGATTAATTTTTTATATCGAAGTTTGATTCACATTGGACCGATAAGGTTCGATCAAGCATTTGATCATTTAATTTCCAAAATTCTGGTTTAGTCAGTTCAATCCACCATTTATTTCAAGTTTCAGGATTTTTTTTGTCTTCTTCTACAAATAACTATACGGGTAATAACACAGTTTAGGATTTTCATTGACGAATTTGTTCCGTAAGATTCGAATACAAAACTTGTTGACTGACTTTTTTATATGAAAAACAAATAAATTCAAGTTCGAGTAGTCCAATCCAGTCAGGTATAAAGTGGTCTGTAGCCTCAAATATGGATAATGACCTTGTTTACGTATTCTCAGTTTTGGATTACGTGTTTATCTACTTTGGTTATAAAATTGGAAGACGAGGATGGTCGTATATCCATCTCGTCTTCAAATTAGGTAGCATCCCTATCTTATCCAACAGTATAGATAAATTACTTTTTTCGAAAATCTATATCATGTCATCATCAACTTCACTCTATTTCAAATGAAATCGTCCACTTAGTGGAGAACTGTTGTTTCTGGCGGATATGATATTACACGTAGTGGTTTACGCAATGTGATACAGTGGTTTAGGTCGTAGGTTTTCAATTCTAAAATATTTGATAATATGAAATAAATAGAATTACTTGAAAAGTTCACTTTAAGATGCTCAAAAGAGTAGCAAGATAGCTTTGCCTTCATTAAATAAGTTATCCAGACCTTACGTAACAATCCGAGTATTTTTGCATTAATACTCAAGTATCTAACTATCCTATTTCAAGATAACGATTGGAACGAGGGTAATAAACGAGAGGATAATCAAATGGATGCAAAAATCGAAGAAAAATTTGCAAAATAAAATTTTCCCAATCGCACCCATTCCAGGAGAGGCCCAAGTATTTCATATTTTTCCCACTTCAAAAGAGATGCTTTATTACTCCTAAAATTTGGATTGAATTTCTGGGTTGCTATTCTTTTAACACTTTTGATACCCATGTAGGGGTTCAAACACTTTCGACTTGTAAATTTAGGATTCGTTGCTGTGGAATGTGGATCGTAGCATTTTTTTTAATTAATAGCATTAACACTTATTTTCAGAAGAAGAAAAAAACATTTTCCCCAGATAAATAATTAAATAGTCACACAACGGGTGCCACGTCCCCACACTTTCTCCGCCCCCTTCAAAAAACGACACCACCCAAAATGATCTCCACACCTCCACGTAAGCCGCGTGACTCCGAAAACGACCTGACCCCGACCCCACATCCACCGTCGCGTCCACGTCGACAGCTTCCGAACCGTCCATCCACCCACCCACTCAGATCTCACCACGCGTACCGGAGCGGAAACCCTAACGGGGAAGGAAAGGTCAACAGGCGGCGACGTGGAGAGTTGTGGACACGTTATCGCCAGCGCAGGTCCAGATCGACGCGCACACGTACCCCGGAGGAGGGAGAGAGAGAGAGAGAGAAAAAGGGGAAAATACCACCTGGATTTCGATTTCCACTTCGACTGCAATCGAGTGAGTCCTCTCCTCTTTCCTCCATTGTTTTTTTTGGATTTTTTTGTTTGTTTTTGGAATTGGTGGAATGGTGTTGGATGGGTGAGGGATTTGGATTTTGTTCTTTTTTAAAAAAAATTGTTCGTTTTTTCCTTTTTTTCTCCTCTTTTTTTTGGTGTGGGAATTGGTTGGTTATAGCTTTTAGACGGGATTCTTTTAGCAATGGATTTGTGTTGGATTAGTGAGGTTTCTGGATTTTGTTCGCTTTAAGTAAGTTTTTGTTCGTGTTTTTGTTTGAATTGGTGGGGGTTTTGGGGTTTATAGTTCTTAGATGGATTTTTTTGGCGGATTGTTGTTGAATTGGAGTTAATTCGGGATTTTTTATTTTATTTTTTTGCTTTGGACTGGTGGTATTGGTGTTGTTTTTATAATTATTGTGTTTTTGGGGTTTATCGCTTTAAATTGGTTTGTATTGGTGATTTTTGTTATCTGACTGGCGTCGCATCTGATTTTTAGCTTTTGGATGGTTTTCTGTTTGATAATTGTTGTCGAATTGGTGTGGTTTCTGGATATCTCGCATTCGGATGAGTTTAATTTGCAGGTTTTCTGGATGTATGGCTTTTGAACAGGTTTTGATCGTGATGTTTTGGAAGTTAGTGTGATTTCTGAATTTCTCGCTATTAAATGGGGGTTCTATTTGTAATTCTTGTTAATATAGAGCGGTTTCTGGATTATTATTATTTTTGACGGGGTTGTTTTCATGATTATCGTCGAAATAATGTAATTTTGTATTTATTGCCTTCAAACTTGTCTCTGTTCTTGGCTCCAGTGAAATAGTGTTGTTTCTTAATGTCTCTCTTTTAAAAAAATTGTATGTGTTTCTCATTAAAGTGGCGTGGTTTTTGGGCTTCTCAGTTGTTTCATGTTTTTGGTGGTGATTGTCATTGAATTAGTGTTATTTCTGAAATTGTAGCTTATATCATTTTCTTCTCATGATTTTGATTGATTTGTTGTGAGTTCTAGATTTCTCACTTCTGCCTGGTTTCTGTTTTTTCATTATCCTTTTATTAGTAGTGTGATATCATGAATTCTCGTTTGTATGAGGTATTGAGGTTGTTTCATATCCTCATCTAAGAAGTGTAATTTAATGGCTGTAGCTTGTCTATGCTTTATGATTGTGATTATCCTCTAGCGACTAGTGAGTGTAGTTTTTGGTTTGTGCGAACCTAATTAGTTTTTTCCCCTTCTGATATTTTGATGCTACGCGTTTCCACTTCAATACTTGTATTATGACGCATTGGTTTTGATTTGTGATCCCCAGAAACAGGGAAATTTCCAATCCATTTACAACTATAGGTTCAGTTACCACAAGTGTTCACTTTTTGGAATTGAGTTGTTTAGGTGAAAATTAGGGAGTTTGGAGATGATTGACTTTGTTTAGTATATAGATTTGGTGTCACAGATGGGATCCAGAGAAGAGAATGAACAGGCCAAGCAGATGGCGGCGGCAACTACAGCAGCAATGGCTCCAGCAAGTCAGGAACCTCCAACCACACCGTCTATGTACCCAGACTGGCAGTCCATGGCTGTGAGTTTTGGAAACTATTTTTTTCCCCAGATACTTCCGTTGAATTGGTTGCTCTGTGAATATCTTGCCATCTCTGGAAATTGTTGTGTATGGGACAGGCATACTATGGTGGTGCAGCTGCAGCTGGAACTCCCCCAGCTTTCTTTTCACCTCCTTCTCCTGCACCGTACATGTGGGGTGGTCAGGTCTGGAATTTAACAGCTTGATATGATAGTCCTTTGTAAATTAGGTGATAGTAAAGCTTGTTTATCACTTTGTTTGTTTGTTAGCATATGATGGCGCCATATGGAACACCTGTTCCTTATCATCCCATGTATCCTCCAGGAATGTATCCACATCCAGGAATTCCACCGGTAACAGCAGCTTTCTTCCTGTCATTCAGATACCTATTTGTTGTTGCTTTTAGTGGTTTCTCGTGTGCTTCATTGTTTGCTTTTTGTCTTTGATTGGTAAACTGATAGTTTTCACTTCTTAGTTCTTAGTGGGATGGTAAGGGTATTTTAAAGAAAGCAGTCATTAGTTCATAGAAATTTTGGGTCATAAAAAAGTTAGATATTTCTGTAAGGAAAAGTGAAGTCTTAAGTTTTTTTCCAGCTTAAGTAAGAAAACTCATTTAATTTTCTGTATTCTGTTGTTGAGTAGGCTTTGCTCAGTTTTTAGTGTTGAATTGGTGACTCATTGTAAGTCTAGTTTTTAAAATCATCCTAGAATATCAATGGAAATGGGTCATTTGTGGGCTCAGATTTTCTCTCCTGTCATTTTTCAATTTGTGAAAACCAGAGCAATCTAATATGTGCAATGGGGGTTCTGCAAATATCATTTTATTTGTATCTTAAGATTCATTACGTGCTTTTATATTGACAAAACATTGTGGTTGCTCCACTGTTGTGTTCTCGTGCTCTGTTAACATTTTTCCCCTTGTATGAATTCAAACAAGGGTAGATGCATTGCATTTCCTCAACTCTCAACCTTTATGTTTATATTTATCTGGAAAATATAATTTTACTCTCGTTTGGTCCTGAACTCCTAGTCTGCATATAAGCTTGCTTCATAAGGACTGTTGCATGCAAAAATGTCGTGGCTTTAGGTGGTTATTATTATTATTATTATGCTTGTAGGGTGCAGCAGTAACTGGCACTGTAGAAATGGAAGGAAAACATGATGGTAAAGATCACAACTTAACAAAGAAGTCCAAGAATAACTCGTCAAACGCAAATCAAACTCATTCGAAACCCACAGATGTTAAAGAAACTTCTGCTCCAGCAAATGAAGATGCCTGCCAGAGGTAGTCTACCATCGCATGTTAGTTTTGTCTTTGTTAATGTTTTGCATTTATTATTGCACATAGGTTTTGTCTATGTTATTATCTTGCGTTTGTCATTGCAGGTACGTTTCGTCTGTTCTACTATTTTGCATTTGTTTCTTTTAGTGCTTTTTAGAGCATTGCTTTGAAAGCTTGATTTTATTTGAACTAGTGATGCAAGCGGATCTGAGGATTCATCAAATGCAGGAGATCAGGCACCTAACAGCCAAGTAAGCAAGTTATTTTGATTAACCTTTCTATATTTTGACATGATTTGCTTTTGAAGATCAGGGAACAGCAAAACTATAAAGTAATGAATTCTTCACAAAGTCATCAATTGCCTGCTTAATTATCATAGAGCAAAACAAACTGATATCTACCTCAGTATTGGAAAGAAACTCATGTAAAACTTCATCAGCTGGGGCTGAAGATTCGAGCTCTTTTTGTTTCTATGTTGCAGGATCCCTCTACAAATGGGAAGAGATGTTATGACAAAATGAGTACAGATGGTACTGTTCTCCTAAAAAAATTATTGATTTTTTTCCTATGTCGTATGATGCGTATTTCATCCACTAAATACAAATCATAATTGTGAAAAGTCTGTACCTCTCTATATTTTTAATAATGTTTTTGAGGCTTCACAACTTTAGCTTAGGACCCTTCAGAGTCAGATCTCATTTTTCAATTTCATGAAAACAGGAGTACCTGTTCCTGCTACCAACTTGCATATTGGGATGGATATCTGGAATGCTACACATGCCATGCCTATGCATACCAAGGAAAGACCAAATGCGGTCAACATTGCACCTTCTATAGCTCCTAACATGGTTGGGCGTGATGGTGGTCCAGGAAACCAATGGGTACCTGTGAGTTTTTCTTGTTTCCTTCATTTTTAATCTTCAGGGCTTGGTGAAAATAGTGTTACACCGCCCTTCCTGGTTCCCATGATTGGAATATGTTGCAAGTTGCAACAGCAGACAAGCATGTGGTCAAGTATAATACTACTATAATGAAAGCAAATGAAGAATAATTTCAGGCTGCTGCAAGAAAGATCTTAATTGTTTTTCCCAATCCTCTGCCCTTGACAGGATGAACGTGAATTGAAGAAACAAAAGAGGAAAGAATCTAACCGAGAGTCGGCAAGGAGATCAAGACAGCGTAAGCAGGTATGACCATATGTATTTACTGTCATTCCTGGTTCATAGAAAAAATTAAACTTGAGATGGATATAGAGGATGTGCGTATTGTTTCGAAAAACTACGTCTGCAGCAGTTTTAAACAAATTTCAGAACAAAAGGAACTTCTAAAGTACATTGCAGATGGTGTTAGTCCCTTTTTCCTACCGTTGATGGTGGCTGAGTTTCTTTGTGTTGGGTTGCCACACCTATCATAACCATCCCTTATTCTAGCTGTGGACAGGCTATCCAGAAAACTACATGGGCAGGGTTAGGTAGTCCCATACTTTCAAAGAATATTATACACAAGCTATTTATTGTTGATGACACAAGAGTGATATTTCCTTACCTTGGTGGGTATTGTAGATACATTTGGAAGGAGAAGGGTATCAGTAAAGTATTGGTATAATTTTGTGATATGTATAATTAAGTGCCAATTGGTGGCAAGACGTGAACATAAAAAAATTCATAGTTAAGTGACTAATGGCTAAATAAATTGTTTGCACTTATTTATTATGAAATGACGATCATAGGTCAATTGGAAACAATCTCTCTATTATGTCATGGGTTAGGTTGTATGTGTTTGCATCTCCCCTCCCCGCATTAAGTATTTATATGTTGTTTTAACCGTGAATATATTGATAGGATGTTCAAAGAAATATTTGGCAAAAGAAATCAGCTTCCGTAAAGTTTAGTTTTAGTATGAAAAGAGGGCATCATTTTGGAGGTGAAATGATTCCTAATAGTAATGCCATTAAATGATTTATGTTCATAATTTTGCAGATTGATCTGTGAAGAAAGTGAATGAAATTTTGAACGTCCAAATTACATGATACAAGTAATTTTAAATTATTAAGCAATCTGATTAAATGTATGACTCAATATGGTTTTTGTTGCAAATAATACCTCCATAAAAGCAATGCCTCTGAAAGATTAGTAATACTATTACAATAAGGAATCAAACCACATTAAATCACACACTAGCAAAAAGCTAGGCCCAAGAAAAGTAAGTACAATGTAATTGAGTAAATAGAGTCATGAAGATAATAATCTAAATGGTTTCACATTGTGCAAAGATAACCTGTAAGGCGATGCAACGAAGACTAGTTGAAATTTTAATAACGAGCTTTTTTGAAATTGATGGAAGAGGATTACCATATATGGTGCATCAGATGGGCATCGAGTGGTTCTTATTATTGCCCCATGAGTGGACTTTAGCAATTCTTGTTTGAGGGGGTGAATCTTATCAAGTTTGGTCAACCATTAACAAGCAGTCCCATTGTTGGGGGTAGGGTTGTAAAGGGTAGGATTTTACCCGCAACCCGCCCCGCCTAACGCGGGTTGTGGATAAAAAAATGTTACCCGCCAACCCACCACCCGTACAACCCACATAACAAGCGGAGCGGGTTGCGGTTTTCTCGCAACCCGCCCCGCATAACCCGCAACCCGCATAAACCTTATATTTTTTTTGTATTTTGTTTGATTTTTTTTGTATTTAGTTTTGATTTTTTTGTATTTAGCTTTAATTTTTTTGTATATAACTTTAAAAACATACATTGATTGATTTTTTTCTTGATTTTTTGTACTTAGTTTTGATTAAAATGGATAATGTTAAAGAAAATGAATTGATTTTTGTATTTAGCTTTAATAAAAGAAAAACCCGCCAACCCGCCCCGCATAGCCTAGTCGACCCTTACGTGGGGCGGGTAGCGGATTTTTTTTTGACCCCGCCCCGCCTACCCGCTTAACTTGGGCAGGGGTGGGTAGCGGTGGGGTGAAATCCCGTCCCGCCCCGCTTACAACTCTAGTTGGGGGTCTGGCTAGAAGCCTGGAAATATACTGAAGTAGTTCTAGAAGATTGTGTCACAGAAGCTGGCAGCATATTCCAATGAAAAACTAGTTCGTTCATTTCCTGTAGACCAATAACTTCAAGCATATCATTTACTTTTTTCTGTATTTCTCAACACTAGCAAGGTTCTTGGTGGATATGAGTATCTATGATAAGATAGTTCCATGCTTATAATAACCTTTCATGCACTATTAATTTCTTTTGTCTTATGGTTAATCTCAGTCCTATCTCATATGAATGTTTTCATTGATATCTGTTCTAATTTGGTAAACAATGAATTATGGAGCTATCTTTTGAGTTTTAAGAATTTCATCCTTTTGTTTTACTAGCAAGAGTGCGAGGAATTGGCAAAGAAGGTGGAAGAGCTAACATCGGAGAACAATAATCTTAGAAGTGAGATAGACCAGCTTAAACAGAAACTTAAGATGCTTGAATCCGAGAATGCTTCAATGCGGGTTTGTACACTTTTGTCCTTCATGTTTGTTATATTTCTCACATTCACCTCTTTATATCTACGTTTAGTATCTTACTTTTTACGTCCTTCGTTCATGCATGCATTCATTTCCTTTCCTTTACGGAATACTATCTAGCATCTCAATGATGAGGCTATGTGTGTGCCATTCGCTTGCCCAAGGAACATCCATTGTTGGGAGATGGTACTTTATTATTTTACAAATATTATTAGGGCTCGATGTTCTATTAATTTCAGAAATGTTTACCATAATTTTCAGTGACTTTGCTAGGATAAGCATTGAAGATAATGATCAATCAGATGGGCTTTCCCCCCTTTTACAGTTGTATTGAGTCTACTGATACCTTGTATTCAAGATTTCTCTGTAGGCTGTACCTTGGTCGTGTTGTAACCATCACAAAATGCTAGAGACTAGACTTTTAAAAGTTACCACTCTAAAATTTAAATATTAAAGGCTTCAAATACATATTTAATTTTCATAAGAGAAGTTTCTTTCTAAATAGACGTGTTCATAAACCTAAATTTCTAGATGGCACTACAAGAGAATATATGCTTTTGGAAACACAACTGTGTAGAAATACAAGTTGTGTACTGAAATTTTTATATAGTTTTACCTGAGAGCACAAACACTCAATATTGTTCCGATTAGTTTTGCATTCGAAACTAAAACTAAACCTCAAAATGTGTCCTCTATTTCTGCCCCCGTAAAAGCAATCACGGGCTGCTTCTATTAAAGTATAAATTCATGTTTACTTTCCTTTACTATTTACATGAAAAAATATTTATTCCATGGAAAGAAAACATAAAGCCTAGCCCAACTAGTTTGAGATTAAAGGTTTTGTTGTTGTTGGAAAGAAAACATAAATAAAGCTAAAAAATGAACTTTTTGGCAAAGAAGAGTCTTGGCTTTAGCAGTTTTGCTACACAATGTCAACTTCTTAGGGGGGAAATCATACTCAAAAGTATGATTCCTCGTGAAAGACAGACTAAGGATTGATACCAAAGGAGGCATAAAAGTTAAGAAGCATCTTCTGATCTTTTTATCATTGATTTCTGTCCACAGCCCAAGAGTAGAAACCTTACACTTCTCTTTGGTTGATCCACCATCAAGAGCTGATGGAAACTGCCAGATTTCTGTTCGGGTAATGCTTCAAAAGATCCAGACACTTGGGTACAAAGTTCTGAAATCCAAATTACAAGTTGACAATAGGCCCCTGATTTTACCAGGTGTACGGTGACATCAAGCAGGACGTCATATATATGATTAGTTTTAAAGATTTAGAACTATCCTAATCATTTGATTGGACTACTGTACTAGTACGTCACTCCAAATTTTATCTTTTTTTTCAAAACTTAATCAAGTTCAACTAGGTTGAGCTGACCGGACTGTTGATTCAAGTGGTTGGACCGACAGTTCGAGGTTCAAACCGGTCAACCTGTAAAAATGGGATTTTAGGGTGAACCCAGACTTGCATTGCTGGCTGTTTTCCTGTCTAACCGTTTGAACCAGTTGGTTAGGATTAGAGAAGGGGAGACGCATAAAGACAAACTTAGGTCTCATTGTTGGTATGATCATATTTCCAGAAGGGCCTGGATAGATAGGACTTGGAATGGTGCATGAGGTGGAGTTAAGCCTGATGCTTATTTTGCCACATCAACCACATGAATTAGTCGATTATGCAATCTTGAGGTCTTTAAACTGATATGGGAGTCTTACAACATAATCAAATTGCATGTGTGCTAATGGGGAGAATGCTTCATTTTGCGAATTGTAATGTGATTGTTCTTTCAGTTGAACTCAACTGCCCATTTTGATATTTGTTCTGAAGGTAATCTTTCATCAAGAAAAACCATTGAAGTTGATTAATTGTATGCCATTCCTTTTTTTTCTGTACAGGATGATTTTGATCAAGCGGGTGGTCCTGGTTTGCCCTCTGCAATTGAGGGAAACAGCATCAATTCGTCGGTTACTCAAGCCGCACAACAATGACGACAATTTCATATGTATAGATAGGAACAGGGATACTTTTCAACCAAGTGGAGTTTCTGACATCCAATGACAATGTGTAATCGTGCCACAAAATAGGTAGAGCCTTTTAGTTCTGCAACTGATCAGAGTATTCAATTTATCGCCTTTGTGGTGTGTTCGGCAGGAACTCAGTAGCCTAGATTTAACTCATTTAAGTGTGCTATGACTGCTATCCACGATTCATCTTTTCTTTTGTTTAATCATGCGAGAGCAGGCTACCCAGAATAATTTAGAAGCACTTGTACCTTAGTCTTTTCGGTATGATATGGATGTTCATGTATTTATGATGATGACGTATTTACATATATGCTACTATTTATTATTTTCTAATTGTATTTCGCGTATGCAGTAAGATGATTCCGGTGTATTTAATTTTGAAGCCCACGACATGTTTGATGTGGTTCGGACTTCGAACAGCTCGTAGATCGCCAATAGGCACATGTTCACGTAACGTATGAAACTTCGGGGATTAGGTCAAAGTAATACAAGGTGTGTATAAGAACTCTAGAATGAGCAAGAAATCAGAGACAAAATCTATAGTCACGTACGTCTTCTGCAGTGAGCACATGAAAATCGATACTAAATCCAAAACAACTTCCACTTATTTGCGACACTCCAAAGAAAAGCTGTTTGCATGTATTTTCTCAAACTGTAACAATTGTTTGTGCCAACTATTTCGGCAACAACTCTTACATGATGATAATATGCAAATTATCTCGGTGTTCGAATATTCTACAGATTGGAACGTAATTTACAAGAACAACTAGCACCCTTCCCTAAATTACATGATGATACTTACACTACATAATATCTGCTTTTCCCTGTTCTTGTTGAGAAGACCATATGTTACAATTGAACGAAGGAAAGAAAGACCACTTTTGGTCATCTTCATTTCTCACCCACGTCAGAAAGAAACTAAAGACAGACTGCAAACCAGAAGTTAACAAAACATCCGACACCACCCTACCTAAACAAGTAGACCAAATACTACAACACCATAATTTTTTTCAAGTAAATAAATACACAAACCACCACCACCACAACCTCAGCTCCTCCAAGCCAACGTGGAAGCCAACTCCCTCCCCTGCCAGTTCAGCACCATCGACCCCTCTCGTCTCGCCACGTGGAACCCCCCGATTGGTGCCCTCCTGGTGAGCCACTCGGCCTGTGACTCCGTGAACTCGGTAAACGGTACGGGCTTAAACCCGGCCCGGTCGAACATCTCCCTCCACGGCACGGTCCTGACCTCCCACGACCGGACCGAGGCCCAAACCTTGGGCCGGACCAAAGCCCTCTCAATCCGGCCCACTTGGTCCTCCGCGAATCCAACGGCCGACGAGGCCGAGTCCAGCAGCTCAAGCACGACCGAGAAGTGGTCCAGCCCGGTCGCGAAGCTCCGGCGAAAGGACTGGTGCGGGCCGGAGTCGGAGCAGGAGGAGTCGGGGTCGACGAGGACGACGACGCGGGGGGAGACGCGGCGGACGAAGCGGAGGAGACCGGAGATAGTGTCGGCGCCGCCGCCTCCGAGGAGACGGAGAACGGCGGGAGTGAAGGTTACGGCGACGGATTCGCCGGCGGCGAGGCGAACGGCTCCAAGGGCCGCCGGGCCCATCCGACCTACGTGGACGAAGTCGACGTCGAAGCGGAGGCCGAGGCCTCGTGCGAAGTCGCTGAGGTTGTCGGCCATTAGGTTCGTCTCTAGGGATTCCTCCGAGACTACGGCCGTTAGCTGGATTGGCGGTGGGATCACCCGGTAACTCCTGTGTTTCAAATTGATATTCGATCAAGGAATTATTATTCTTGGGTTTGTTTCTTTTTTTTTCTTCCAAAGAAAATAGAAATTACCGAGCTTCAAATATTTACCTCACTTCACTTCCCTCAATTGAAACTTTGGCACAAGAGTTAATTATTATACGGGTGAATTACCCACGTGCTCATTATTCTTGGTATTTATTTCGAAAGCATTAGAATATAATTAACATGACACAAATGCAAACAATGAATTCCAAAAATTCTTATCCCGATTAAAATCTAGATGATAAGAATGTAATAAAAAAAACGAAAATGATCATCGGAGTTCAAACATGCAACTTTAGATTTAAGATTTGAAGTTATTTCAAGTGACTCACTAAGACTAAGCTAACTTATGTTACCAAAAAAAATTGTACTTATCATTACAAGGAAAAAAAGAAGCGAGTGCGTGAAACATAAACTATTTTTCGAAGAAAACTGTAATGCTTTTGTGTGTCGTGAAATTATTAGAGTTGAAAGTATTGGAAAGTAATTATTTTTCGCTTGATTTCCTTGCATGGAGATTGACTCACGGGAGCTTACTTATTTATATTGTTGACACATGTAAGAATCTCAATCAAGTGCACGAATGAGTATTCTACTGTTGTTAGTCCAAACACTTTATGAGAAAATCATGTCTATTATCTCATGTCTGATTTTTAAGATATTACAGACTAGCTTAATTTCATACGAACATAAGTAAATTACAAACACAATTCGGAAAAAGGATGATAATACTAGCTAGGTGGAATACGAATTCAATTCCTAGAATGTTTCGTATTAAGTTCTTAGAAACTTTGGTGGTTCCACCTCCATAAGTTAGCCAAAAGGATCACTGGAAGTGAGTACAGTAGCTCCATGTGTTTCTTATCATTTGATAGGAAAACATTACTTTTGTTTTAATTTACAAGGTTTTAATTCCATTAACAATAAAAAAAATTAAAAATTACCCATTAACTTCTTTAAATTAAGAAACCTACTTTGCAGAATTAGGAAATGCATGTTATTAAGAAAAACATGAATAACTAGAAATCCTTAAATATATGTGAAAACAATATATATTCATGCTTACCAATTATAAAGCATGCAATAGTATAGACTATATATAGAACCAACTTTAAATTCAACTCCAAGCATAACCCCGTACGTCTAAGTATGCATGAGAGATCTAATTGTCCTATTATTATGCACCAAAACACCAAATCAAGTATAAATAATTAAGGATATATATGTTACACCACACTAAAATCATGCATGGAACACATATATATGTTACCGTTACGCTTTGGTTTGTCTTACTGTTGTGGGTTTATGAGGTGTTTGGATTTTGTGGTTCTGAATATTTTTTGTTAGTTTTAATTTACCTATATTTATATAGATAAATATGTGATTATATATAATTACCTGCATCTAGCAGCAACCTCGTGCATGAAAGAAGACCACTGTCCACCAAGCCCAACATCAAAATCAATAAGGTGGATGGGCCTGCAAGGCGCCCCTCCACCATTCCCGTCGAACGCCGATACCGACTCCAGTATAGTCTGGTTAGCCGTAAAGCTCACAAACTGCGGCACAGGCGACAGCTCCGACATGGCCTTGAACGCGGCAATCTTCCTGACCACGTCTAGCGCCGACGGCGGCATGAGGAAGGGGTCATCCTCCATCTGAACGAACAACAAGGACTGCAAAGCCTCCTTGAAGTAGAACGCGGAGCGCTGCAGCGGGCGCCCGCCGGGGGAAGGGTTGAGGCGGGCAAGGAGGGCGGAGGCGGAGGCTCGGTCGTCGGACTCGATGGTGTGGGTGGCGCGGAGGAGGTTGGCGAGGTCGAAGTGGTGGGGGGAGGAGGAAGGAGGAGGAGGGTTGGGGAGGTGGAAGGGGTGGTCGATGGTGGCGGGGGTGGTGGTGTCGTCGGGATCCTTGTCGAGGAGGAGGAAGGCCAGGGCCGGATCCCAGTCGTCGAACGGGTCCGATGACGGGTGCAATATCGATTGGTCCACGTGGTGGAGGGTGTCCGTGCCCGCTGCCGCCGATGATGGGCTGGAACTGAGAGTCGTGTCTAGGACTGACGTCGGTTCGTAGGTCGGTGTCGTGTGGGCGGTCGTTAGCTTTGGGAGGGCGATTAGTTGGTTGGTGGTCGTGTTCGTTGTCGGCTTCATTTGCTAGCAAATTAAATATTTAAGGAAGGGAAACGATCCAACACTTACTTGGAATGGAATTAGAAGATCGATCGATAGATAGATAGATAGATAGGGTGTAGTGTTTGATCGATGTTGTTACAAACAACTTATAAGAAAGTTAATAAATATGATGAGATGTAGTTGTCAGAGAGGAGAGGGAGGGTTTTGGACGTCTAACTTGAGGAAGATTTTATGGTGTAGGTGAGAGCTAGGAAGGAGAAGGGTTGTGGTGGACTGGTGGTGGTGGTAGTGGAAGACAGGAGTCAAAGAGAAGCCTTTATATTTTACGGCTTCTAAAGGATGAGTGAAGTCTTCGTCTTCAAGACTCTTCCTTTCTGAGGGTATATAATTGTATAATTTCGGTATTCCTCTTCTCAATAATATATAAAAGATGTGACAAAACGTCTTTTATACTTCCAATTAAGCACTTGCGAATTGTGATGCATGCTCATTGGTCACTGTGATATTGAAATAGTTGAAAAGAGTATAACTGAAAGTTTTGTTCAAATTACAGGCACCTAAGCTATTAATGTTATGACTTGTAATGAAATCTTGAACTATTGTCAGTGTATTTAATGAAATTACTCCTTTAGCGTCTTGATGATGATATATTACCAGTTGGGGCTAGTTTACTTGGAAAATCCACTGTCACGAAATGATCCAAGACCATGACTCGAATTTTAACAATTTTATTTGTATGTTTGGAATGTTTGAGATTTAAAATGAGGAGCTGAAGGTAAAGTAGATTAAATGAAAAAATGACGATATTACTATTATTATTAACTTGAGAAGAATCATACGTGCACGTTGATTTCTTTGCACGTACAGATATATGTAAAACCTTGAAGAAAGAAAGAAAAAAGAAATATATATATATATATATCATTGTTTTAAAATGTCCTTAAAAATACAAATATGCAACTATAAAATATTCAAGGGGAAGGGATGCAAAAAGAGATCAAGATTTAAAAGTTGAAAGTTGAAACACTTCAGCTTAATTAACTTTTCTTTCCAACTTTTCACCTCTTGATTCTACTAAAAGGACCGATATTTTCTAATTCAATTATATTCTTCTTGATGAATGTTGTTTTTGAAACGAGGAATTTATGATAGTCTTGCTCGATTTTCAAATTTTAAGTAACAAACATAAAGTCGTCAAGAGAAGAAAAACCAACTATTATGTCACAACACATAGGAAAAAGTATGAGAAGATAAAGGATAATTTTTTTATCCGATGGAGTCAGTATAACTGAAATTACAGGGATGGATACTCAATTAGAAGGAAGATGAAGTCGCAAACTCGATAAACAAATACATGGTAGTCTAGGTTGAGTTTGAGCAAACACACGCGAATGAGTACTGATCCGTAGTCAAGCTAAGACAACGATCCAAATATGGTGCTCCTTCATCAAGTCCTCATTCTCACTTGAGATTTAACGTAAACTTTGAAACTCGGGATTTTTCTTAAAATCACCATTATAAATCAAGGACATAAAGAACATTTTATTTACCCTTTTTAATTTATAGAATATTCAGATATCCTCGTTGGACTGAGCTCTGTTGGACTTGATTCCAAAAGTCCCAGTCTGATTTCTTTGATTAGAGAGATCAAATGTCGTTAATAGGACCATTATTACCACAAGGTTGTAGTTATTCTAGATTAGACATGTCTGATACAACTCCTAAAACAGTGTCGAAACAGAAATAGAAGGAAGATCCAACGGCCAACCGAATCCAATTTATGTTCTAAGATCTTGAAGCGAAAGTCTAGACGTAGTAAAGACGTGGTTACTTTGTAGATCAAACATGAAACCATTTAAAATGAGGTATTCAAACACCAATAACACTTTACCGAAAGCTTAAATTTGTGCTCCAAACAAGATTCCTACATAACTATCACATGCTGCAGTTGGTAAGCCTCATAGTGTAATTACCCTTTTAAGTTTTTTTTAGTGGTCCCTTAAGTAGTTTGATTAATTTTCTCCCACTAACAATAGCATCACAAGTACAAAAGATCAATGGTTGACATGAATTGGAACTTCTTTCTTCTTTAGTACACATGTTTATTTATATTTCACTCAAAACGTTATTTGCATCTACAGGCCCACTGACTGAACTAACCTCATTGGTATTCGTCATCCACTCCCTTCTGCATATATTGTCGGTTTGTAGCTTAAAAATAAGCGTGATTAATGTGTATTTGACATTAAAGGTGCTTTAATTAACACAAGACTTCTTAGTGGAAATGTTAAGACTAATTGGATTGCATGACGCCCGGCAACTTATGCATGGGAAACACTAGGACGTCACATGGGAAACAAGTAGTATGATTCAGTATGTTAACTCCAAAGCAAGAACAACAACATATCCCAAGAATATGATGATAAATTTTGCCTCTAGGGTGTGCCCCCACAAAGGCAGCTTCCTTTAGATGGATGGTGCACTTTATTTTCTTCATGGCACCATCACCACCACAAGCTTGGCTGGTGCCTTTGCTAAGTGGGCAATAATGAGTAGCTTTACATGGTAGAAATGGAGATCAGAATCTCCATAACCATTCTTTTGTGAGCCACAAGCCTCACACATCTTTCATCCCACTGGCTTCATGTCCCAACCATAGATACACTTTTGAGCAATATCATGATATATATACATATTTATTTAGATGTCTGTTATTTATTCCCTTGGAGGTGCTCTTGGAGTTGGTGGAGATCGAAATCATGACAGGTTAAAGTTGCATGCCTCTTTTCTGTGTAAAATACAAGCCTTTCTATGTGGATGTGTGAGAAGTTTGGAGGAGTGCTTTAAGGGATTCATTAAACGAATAAACACAATATAATCTTCAATTATGGAGGAAGGTTCATGGATTGGTACTGTTATTCCTGTGGTTCCGTCAAAAAGTTCGGTGCTAATTAATAAGTGTTGTAAAATCAGCAAATTAGATGCAAAGGAATTTTTTGTAAAGTCAGCAGAGAAAAAGATTAGCTAGAGAGTTGTATAATCCTTCTTTAAAGCAACACCAAAGATTCCCTTAGACTTAATAGGTATAAAAGCAAGAACAATAGTAGTTAATTTTAATAGAATTATGGTGATCTGTAAAAAAGAAAAACCTGATTGAGACTTTCCTGCATTTATTATAACTACAAAAAAGAGTAGAGCTATAAATTCATGTCATCTACAAAAAAGGGAAAAGAAAAGAATGGAAAAATAACATCTTACTTGGTGTTTGCCTTTTGATGTGTTGGTTGTTCACACGGCGTGGTCTCTAAGCACAGCTGTGCCTGAAACGACCCCAAGCACTCAACAGAAAGCTATGGTGACCAACAAAAGAGAAAGGATGGCCATACTTGGACCCATCCAACTTTATGCAACTCCACAAATAATTTCCAAATTATTGCCCAATATTAAGCAGCAGAAGAACATCTATAATGAAATCCGACATGAAAGATGCAATTATGAAACCTCTAAAGAAATTCCCATATAATTGATTGATCAAGTGAGGAAGAGTTCTTCATAAGAATAACTTGAATCGTTAAAGACAACATATAGAAACATTCCAATGTAATGGCATTTCTCCCTGCAAGACATAATGACAAAATCACTGGTCCTTCATTCAAAAGTATTGATTAATTCTGAAGTTAGTGTACACTGGCAGATCAGGGAATACCAAACAAAAAGAGGAATAAAGCTCTAAATTTTCCCTTGTCTTTATTTCTATTACACAAAACTACACTAGCATCTTGGTTTGGTTTGAGAATAAAATCTTTACAGAAAGTTGTGGCATAAAACCAAGAAAATTGTACAAAGATTCAGAAAGATCCTCTAAGCTAAGCTTCTGAAGTCGCAACATAAGAGACAACAACAGTGATATCGTCAAGTTTGCCTCCGTAATACCGGTATCCAGCATCTTGTGCTGCGGTGGAGAAGGGAGTCTGCCTGTTTTTATCTTGGGCTCGTTGGCGGGCAAGGGCAGCTATCTTCTGGGCAGTAACCTGAGGCCCTAAACCCGCCCTGATAGCATGAAGAACAACTGCAGTAACCTCATTGTTATACAGGTTATCAAACAGCCCATCTGTTCCAGCAACTATGACGTCCCCAGGTGCAACAGGAAAGTTAAAAACCTGTCGAGTAACAATTAACAAACGAACAAAATGAGGAGCTCTGCAATGAGAATTTTCACTTCTTGAAGAGGAACACAAGTTACATAACCAAGACCACTTGTTAGCAGGAACAACTGTGAATAAGCAGTGCAGAAGAGCAGTAAGGATTTCAAGGTTTCAAAAAATGCCCCAACCAACATTAACCACAGATTAAGAGCTATTCTACTGTTCTACATGTTCCACGCAAATGAACGAAGAGAGGAATAACTTACAAAGGTCACAAACCTGAGCAGAGCTGGGGAGATCACTGCCTTGACCACACTCAAGTTGATAAGTGAAGTTGAAATCATGCTGCTGTACTGGTGAACGGAATACGGTGCATCCATCTCTAACAACAATGAAACCACTATCTCCTAAGTTAACAGCATGAATGCCTTGCTACACAAAGCAAAAACAGAAAAAGAGTGAGGGTAAATAAATTAGTAGTCTAACTAATATAATTCAAATGACCATAAAAGTTTGGAATGCAAGATGACACTTGGAACTTGGTTGGATGTGGATGAGAAAATAAAAGTTAATATTTTGGAACGAATATACATAGACAATCTCTTGTTTAATGACATAATTAGCACGCAGGTAGGAAATAATATATCATTTTAAAATCAACTGACCATGTGCAACATCCTAAATGATTATGAATTTACTTGCACCTTGGAAATAAACTCCTTTTGGAACAAAATACAATCATAAATGCAGAAAGAAGTTTATATGGAAAGAAACCACAGTGACAAAGTTCAAGGTTACTATATAACGTAAAAAAGCTTGGTCTGCCCTACCAGGAACAGATGGAGGCAGATAACAAATTCAAGCAATAGATCACTTGGATCCTCAAATCTTAAGATCAAAATTGTTATTGTAATGAATATATATCTTTATAAACTGCCATAGTTTTTTTGGTCTAGATTCATATATTTATAGCCTTCCATTATTTTTTGTCTAGATTCATATTCTTATAGATTTCCACTGCTTTTTCACTGATACTGGTTTCATTCTTTAAAACATAATGTCTCATTCTTTATTTAATATAGATGGAAGAAAATTTTCACAAGCCGGGAACAATGGTTTCTACTGCCAATAAGTCACTTTCTTACATCTACATCAGACGCATCATTGTTTCCTATAATAGCACCCAGTGCCTCAAACTGTTTTTTTTTAATTCAGAACCCCGACAATATTCTTGTTTTCCTCTGAATTCTAATGCCATTTTTCCATCATAGCCATTCTTTTTTGTTAATCAAACTGTCAAATTCTTGGACCAAAGGAGTCAAAGAGACCAAACTATGGCAAGAGGAGATGAAAACACCAACTTAAACAAAAGAGAATCGATTTCGTAAGGATCAAAACGGATTACAAAATCACGAAACCAACGTAAAAACTAGGGAACAATGACATATATCAAATAAAACTAACAGTTCTCAACATAGACTTATGAGTCCTTCAACACAAAATAAATCCTTTCTAATTGAGGGAATAAAGTTTATAAATATACATTAAGAAGAAGAAACCTAACCAACCTCATCTGTGAGAGCAATTATACATGCAGTTGAGGATCCTCTAGCTTTGGTACATAAATATGCTTTCTCCAAAACCCGTGATGGATCGACAGAGCCCTTTGGCTCTTGCTCGATGGCAGCCACAGAATGAGTCATAAGTTCTCGAGCATATAATCCAGCATCAACACCAAGTTCTGCCCAACCACCAACACCATCAGCCACACCAATTGCTTGCTTATCAACACATATAAAATGAGCATCTTCTCCACCAGTCTCCTCTTTGTCAGGATGTGGCAAGTAACATGACCCTGATGACAGCTTCAATTTTCTTTCTCCAGGTTTCTTCCTGAATAACGAAAATACAGCACCAATGGAGGGTCCTACTTGTTAGAATGAAAAACACCTATGAATAATAAACACCTCTACAAATCCAACAGGAAGTAAGCCAATGCAAAAATATTCTTCTATTTCCAAGTATTACATGCCACATAAGCATTGTACAATGGTTCATATTTTTTGCCATTCCTGTTACTGATAAGTGTTACAATGTCGTGGTAAATTACGGTAAATGTACTCATGATTACTTCAAGGATGCATCTCAGGTTGCATTTTATCAATACATTTTGGCAAGTGTTGCCATATTTTTGGAATATTAAACTAACTCGCTTTATCCTCCCTCAAGTTTGTAGTCTCTTACCTTACATGAGAGTTGACTGTCCAACATTATCGAGCCACTGAAAATAAGTGATAATATTGAACTGTTTATCATAACTGAGTATGTCATATTAGAGACATAACAATAGTAACTCAGAAGGTGCCTTAATTTGCAATATGCTGCCAATTCACATTGTTCTGCATTTTAAAATTGCTCTTCTCCAGAGTTGAGACAAAAGTATAGTTAATCTTAAATAAAAACTTGCAACTCAAATGCAAATGCCAAGTCAATAAAAAAAAGTGATAATACCTCAGTAGTTTTATAATAGCAACACACCTATTTTAGTCAGCTGCAACTTAACAACTAGTTCTTCCTACAATCCCTACGCAGAAAGCCAGAAACTATACAAATGAAAAGAAAATAGCAAATCGAATGAAAATCACAGCTACTTCCAGCAAGATATTCGCTAAAAGCAAGGCTGGAATTGCATCCAGAAGACGTACTTCTCAGATGAAACTGTAGAATTATCAGCCTGATCTTCAGCAGTAGACGCATCAGAAGGGAAATCGTTAGCTACATCAGAAGTTGGCAATGCAGAGGAAGCATGAAATTCGCTCTCTCCAGGATGATCAGGAAGAGGATTTGAGTGAGAATTTTTACCCACTGTATTAGACCAGAAGCTTCTGTAGAGCATGTTATTACCACAGGGATACTGATCTTTCATGTTTGCGGTCACTCTGCTGCAACAACGAAGGCCTTTAATCCTAGAAGATAATTTAATGGAAGCTGGAAAGTCCACAATTTGTCTAGCATTGATGGTGGGGCAACTAAAGTGCCTAACATCTAGCTGTGCCGAAGAATTGAAAGCTACCATCTTCGTGCAATCAAATGGACTGGAAGAAGCCATCAGTTTGGGAACTGAAAGCGAAATTATAGTCGAATCCGGATGAAATTGATAAGAATCTGGTGATGTAGATGATGCGGAGAATGCCTGACAAATATTTCCAAGAGCAGAGAATGATCTTCTTTGATCAACCTTTTCACACAAAATACCAACACGAGACTCGGACTGCACCAACAAGTTGCCGCCGCCTCGGCAAGTAGAGAATAATTGAGACAAATGTAACGCCGATAGATTCACCCCTGACACCGAGCTCCTTGCTCTGCCCAACACAATCACCTCCACTGTACTTTGCAGCCCTTTGTGCTTCCAAACATTCATATGCAGCATCTCACCTTCCGAAACAGGGTGCTAGGATCCAAACCAAGAACAAAATTGTGACGCAATAAAGAAAAGGTCATAGTTCTTAGAGCTCTCTTTTGAGAGGAAACTGCTGCATGATTCTTTTCTGCAGCTACCGAACATTAGACGCCTGATACAGGGAACACCATTACACATTTTAATGGAATACATGCAGCAAATCAACACTAGAATAGAAATGACAGCCCACCTCTACAATAACATGGCCATACAATCTTTTAAAAATTAGAAATAATACGAAAATCCTAGTTAAATTAACTATACAAATATCAAAATCTAAGCAACATATCAAGCACGTTAACTATAGAAAACATAAACTATACAAATCTAGCACTTTAACTACATAAAACAAAAACCATAAAGATCAAGCACTTTAACTATAAAATACCTAAACTATACAGATCCAGCACTTTAACCATACAAAACCTAAAGTATACAAATCAGGCACTAGAAAATGAAGCTACTTTTATTCAATTCAAGACAAAATCCACCACACCCAGCAAGCAAGCATTCAAATCTGTTTCTTAACCAAAAAAATCGCATCTTTGTCCATTGTGAACATACCAGATCCCATGCTAACGAATAAAAAACACAAAACAAATTAAAACTTAACGAAACCTCGGTCGAGCAAAATGGAGGTCCAAACCCTAGAGACGTAGTGGAGCCCCGTTAGTTTCTCCCCCAACCCAAATCCAGATTTGGGGGACCAAAGAAAACCCTAATCCGGAAGAGAAGAATAATAAATTAATATTATAATAATGGAAGTCCAAATCCAACTTCTTTGGGATTCCGGAATCAGTCGGTGAAACTGGAGATGTGTTTCCTTTTTAATTACGGTGAAATGGAAAACGATTCGTGGACACCTTGTGTTTGGGACTTCATCTCAAGTAATCTGTTCAGTCAACGAATATCAAAGATTAATTAAGAAAAATTAATATTTATCGTCGAAAAACTACTTAAATCGTCTCAATAATTATTATTTTGTTATTCACAATTCATTTAATACTCACTACGTGTCTTAAAATAAGATTTTTGTCTGAGTTTTCCTCACATTCTCAGTACCAACACCACGAAAATGTCTAGTGAAACGCTTAGATATGCTGAGGTAAGTCGGGGAAAAAAAAATCGTCTCGGGCGTCTGGCTGGGACGTCCTCTCCTTGGAGGAGACGTCTCAGCCAAACGCCTCATCCTTAGGGCAGGCGGCTTAGCCAGATGCCCCATTCTTGGGGGCGACACCTCTCTAAGCCGTTGTGCCCTAGGTGGGGGTGTCAAAGTCTGACGCCCCAAAATTATTATTTTTTGATTTTAAATTTATTTATGTTGTGTTATTTTAATTTATTTCAGGTTCCGTTGCAAGATTTCGGTGGTGATTAAGTAGATTACAATGAGTTTTTTGATAGTAAACAAGTATTTCCAACAATCGAAGACACGTGTAAATGGGTGAAGCAAGTTGTCATCGGATCCATATTTTTTTGGTAATATCATCCTACAAATCAAAAACATATAATCAGACAGATTGTTGTCTGAATTGCGATCGCAGAAATGAAATGAGTTATTGTGATATGGATATTGCACTACGGAAGAACATGAAAAGAAATGATTGCGGTTGTCGATTTTTGATAAAGATAGTCGAGCGACGGGATGAATGTGTCGTAGTTTCTAATAGTATTCATGGGCAGCACAAACCACAGACTTGCAGTTTATCCAGAGGGTCACTGACAGATCAACACTCTTAGTCCTGTAGCCAAGAAAATTGTTCGTGATATGACTGAGGCACAAGCGAGACCACGTAATATTTTGTTTGCAGTAAAAGAGAAATTCCTAGATGATAATCCAATCAAATCAGATTTATAACTTCAGAGAGTACATGAAGATGACGAAATCTGAATACAGGAATCTCGCTCGGCAGTTTCTGAATCAGGCGGTGCAGTATCAATACTTACATTGGATTATGACGGATGAAGAAACTAATGTCCTCAGTCACACATTTTTGGCACATCTGACGTCAGTTCAATTGTTGCGCACATATCCTTTCGTAATCTACATGAATTCGACATACAAAACGAACAAGTACAAGATGCCTTTGTTCGAGATGGTTAGGATAACTCCAACAAACATGAACTTCATCGTCGGCTATGCAATTATGAAAGATGAGACCGAGTCTAGTTACCGGTGTGTGTTGGAGAAGTTGCGAGATTTGTTATTGGATACTGTCAGTTCGACTGCAATAATAACGGATCGGGAATTAGGCCTGATGCGACCAGTGTGTGAGGTTTTTCCTGAGTCTGCTCATTACTTTGCATCTGGCATATCAATAAAGATGTGTACAACTACGCATACCACGTATTCGGCACGAACAAGATGTTTGCAGACAATTTGAAGTGTTGAAAGTGAAGGAAAGTCATGTTTTCTACTTCACAGTCCGTAATAAGAAAGATACTTTTCAGGCTTGACCAATTCTTAGTGTATAAAGAAAAGTTTGTGTTGAATTGGACGAATAAAGTCTTTCATTTTGGCAACATTATTAACTGTAGGTTGGAAAATGCTCTTTCGGCTCTGAAAGATTGGATTATCACATATTATTTATTTATTTTGTGTCACAACACGCGCACGCTAAACTATGAGACATTTGGTTTCCACCCTACGTATCTCCTCGAAACCTTCCATTATCCCCCAAAACGTTTTCTTTTCCATCATTTTCTCTCGGTGGAATGCGAGATCGGTAAGAGAGATGTCGACGCCGACGACATTGATTAAGACGTCACAGTGTAGTTAGTCGGCGAGGAGGAGGAAGTGGTCAGCGTTGGAGTCTGTCTCGAGGCGAGGATGATGAGGAATGTGGTTCTTTATAACTGATTTGAGTTTTTTGTGTGGTGTTTTTGGGAGAAAGTTTGGTTTTTGTGGCTTATTTGAAGTTTTTAGTTTTGTTCTGTGATGGATTTGTCATGATTTCTTTGTGGTGTTCTTGTTTAAATGTGGTTTGTCTTTCATATTAATTTTTGGGTGTTTCTGATTTATATTGACGGAATTGGATTTGATTTCGTGTTCTTGAAAAGGACAAACGCAGATGATAAAAAGGACAAACTATTATTTAAAAAAGATAAAACTTCAACATAAAAAGGACAACCCACCAACATAATGACTGACCTAACTGTTAAAAAGGACAAAATCATACTTAAAAATGACAAACCACTACTTAAAAATGATAGAACGACATAGAAATGACAACCCACCAATATAAGGACCAACACAATTGTTAAAAAGAACAAAATCATGCTTAAAATGACAACCCACTACTTAAAAAAGGACAAATTATTACTTAAAAAGGACAAAACAACATAGAAATGACAACTCGCCAATATGACTGTCCTAACTGTTAAAAAGGACAAAATCATACTTAAAAAGACAAATCACTACTTAAAAAGAACATATCATTACTTAAAAAGGACAAAACATCGACAAATGAAGGACAACCCACCAATATAAGAAAGACTGACCCAAATGTTAAAAAGGACAAACCATACTTAAAAAGGATAAACCATTACATAAAAGGACAAAAGATCGATATGGAAATGACAAACCATACATAAAAAATAAGAAACTCGTATGTTAAAAATGACAAACATAGATGTTAAAAAAACTTATATGTTTAAAAAGAACAAACATGCAACGAGAAAGTAATGTTGCATTGAGAAATTAAATGTTGCATGTGACATAACACACGTTATTAAATTAATTTCTCTGTTGACTGGACTGACCACGACAGGCGCGTCCGTGTACCACGATCCCGTGGAAATTGCTAGATTCTTCCAAGTTTTGAATTATGACTCATTTTGACGAGTAATATAGGATTTTTTGATAATTTATGCTCGACGTTGTCTAATCTCTGAAAAATATCATCAACTTTAACCATCTTTTAAAAAAATATGTTTATTTTTCCACTTCTCCCAAAAATACACAAGTCTAAACCGTGAGATCATTCATTTTCTCCCTCTTTCACTCTCTTTCAGTACTATAAAATCGTGAGGTTTACAGTTCTCCACACCCAAACAATTCGAATTTCGTTTGTCATAAATTATCCTTAAAATTCGTGCGGTTAAAAGTAACATTTTAAAAAAAAAAGTAAATTATCGAGATCATATCGCAGTAATATCGAGCCCATAGAGGTTTACAGTTTTCCACGTCCAAACGATTCGAATTTCGTTCGTCATAAAACATCCTCAAAATCGTGCGGTTAAAATTAGCATTTTTTTCCAAAAAATCTATATTATCGAGGTCATATCGGACACATATCAAGTGCTTTGACATTACAATTCTCCATACTCAAACGATCCAAATTTGGTTCGTCATAAAACAACATCAAAATTCGTGCAGTGAAACGACATCGAGTTTAATCGAGCCTCTGTCAAGCTCTATGGAGTACATCAAAAAAATTCAACATTAAGGTAAAACAAACTCAACAAACTGTTGTCGATTTATCGAGCTCACATGTAAAAGGAATTGAGTATATCGAGTTTCGTTGGAAACATAGAAGATCAGTCTGACTTCCATCAATTCAATTCAATCCACTCCACAAAACACTCAGTCTAATCCTATCTACCTCACGTGCAAAAGGAACGGAGCATATCGAGCACAACAATTGTGTTCCTATAGAACTCATATCAAGGTGGAACGTCGCTTGCTCACCACAGAGCGAGACCCCTGACTGATCCGTCGGAGTGAACATAAGGAGTATGAGTTAATCCCAACACAAATCCCCTCCCAAATCATTTTCCGAACATGCCCAAACAACCCCCCCCCCCCCCCCCCCCCCCAATACATCTGCGTTCAACTACGACAGGGAATGATTGCGTGAAAGAGAGAGAAGATGCATGACAGAGAGAGGTTTTTGGTTTTTTTAAAAGTATGAGTATTTTGGGGAGAAGTGAAAAGATAAACATATTTTTCAAAAATAGTCACAGTGGATGATATTTTTCAGAAGTTGAGTCACTTGGAGCATAGATCGTCAAATTTCCCTTAATATATTTGTTGTTCAAATGGTCTTGAAGTGTTGTAATAAATTATGTCATCATCTTATTTAAGAAAAAAATTCTTCAATCGGTGGATATTGTGTTTTGAGAAAAACTCAGGAAAAAAAATCGCAAGAAATAATTTAAACAAATAGAAAATCTTAAGATATGATTCAAGTCTATGTTATAATAGTGTCATTTGTATTTTTTGGATACAAGTTAACCAACTTGAACTAGCACAACTAGTAGATTTCCAATTCAAGTCAAGGTTATAACAGTGTCATTTGTATTTTTTGGATACAAGTTAACCAACTTGAACTAGCACAACTAGCCTAAATCAAGATATTCTAGCATTGTACGTATAATAGATTTAATGACAATACATAAAGGAAAACTTAAGCACAATCTATAGTATCATCATCACATACGAGGAATCTTAACTCTTTAAAAACTTATCATTAGTATTCCAGTAGTCGTACTTACTATTTTTTTCCCCGCATAATGGAATATTTTGTTTCGTATTAAGCCCAAGCCGATGACTAACTGGAAAACCCAATCTAAAGCCCAAAACCATTACTTGCTGAAGAATCAAGTAAAAGCCCAAGCCTTTTACGTTTTTTCATAGTTGTTGCCTTGTTGGGAAAGATATTAGGTATCTCCTCCGGTGAATTGATTCCGTCCACTTTAAATAGGTATTCTCTCTCCTATGTTCTCTCTTCCGCTCTCTCTCAAACTTTCTCATTCTCATCACTCCTCTCTTTCTCTCTCCTATGTTCTCTCTTCCCACTCTCTCTCCACAGGGAGTTGTCAATGATCGTGACGATTAGGGGTGAAACTTTGTGTCCGAAATCCGTCAATCCGACCGACTCCGTATTCGAAATCAAAAAAAATATCCGAGAAAAAAAAATCTGCAACCGAATTTGTATTCGGATATAAACATCCGTAAAAAAACGAAACGAATATGGATATTGGTACATCCGATTCGAATAATATCTGGTTCGTTTTTTATATGCACATATAAATAAAAATAAAAAATATATACAATATATATGAATTAAATTATGTTATTTATATTATATTTAATATTTTTTCATGTAGGCAAAAAATAAAGACTGAAATTTATTCTTGTTTAGATCATCCGGATTCGGATTCGAGAAAAAAAACGAATACGAATTCTGATACTGGCACATCCGCTTCGTATCCGTTCCGTTTTCACCCCTACTCACGATTGACGGTCAAACGTTGCCCTGCATAAGCCCTCCAACCATCTGTATAACCAGGTAAATCGTGAAGTGATGCAAATCCAAGAAGTACCCCATCCTGAACGCTGCCACGAACACACCGCTGGCCACCATCCCGACGGCAAGAAACACTTGGAGATCCAGGTGGTCCCCGAGGGGCCTGGCGACGTACATTACGATATAGTACATTACGAGGAAAGTTAGGTCAAGAATTCCCAGTACCGTTGAGCCGTCGAAGGCCCCCCACTCTGGTTGGTTCTCACTGCGAATGTGTACGCTATTGACGATGCTCAGTGACTTGCAGGAGGCATGGTAAACCGCGTAGGTGAGGATGATAATGGAGAACTTGTAGGTTCAGAGTTTGTGCTAGTCGGCCTCGGTGCGATCGCGGAGCGTACATATCAATGGGATCCCCGACGACTCCAACGTAGAGGGTGTCAGAGGAGCGTGGTGTGTGGCATGTGTTCAGGTGTTTAGGCGGTGCATGGGAGAGAAAGAGAGAGGAGAGAGTTTAAGTGTGTGGAAAAAGAAAACATAGGAGAGAGAAAGAGAAGAGCAGGGAGAAGAGAATTTGAGAGAGAGACGATAGAAAGGGATATTTGGGATTTTTCGGATTTTTATTTTTATTATTGACGTGAAGGATATTTATTATTTTATAAAACTTAATTTACAAAATTTCTAATAGAATCGTCACTGAATGAACCTACAAACGGTATATGCGTATATAAGTAAAAAAAACTTAGATTTAATGTGCACTGAGGTAAATACTGAAAATGCAGGTGCACACGTCAATTATAATCCGTGCATGGAACCAATTCATCGCGTCAAAGAGAGACGAAGTGTTTATTTTTCTGTTTATTTCTTATATATTTTTTATTTTCTAAATCCTAACGTTCAGTTGAGATCAATCTAACAATTACCAAATTAATTATTTCCAAACGATAAACAGAAACGGTTGGAGCGGGAAGAATTATTTTCTCGAAGGGCGTAAACAAAGATACAAACTTCATCATCATTCTGTTGTTTTCTTCTGCGTTCATGCGACTTGACGACCAGATATTGACGCGTCGTATTTGTTGGTCCGTACGAACCGGACGGGACAATGGCGAAGATATCGACAGAATATACGACAGGGAGGTAAGCAACAGGCACAACGAAACAAACCGAGGTAAAGCTAAAAATATGGATCTTTTCATGGAGTTTGTCCTTTAATACTTTATTATTTGATCTGATTTGATAGGTGATTGCATTAACAAAACAGTTACTATTTACTTTGATAGCATTGCTTCATTTGAATTGACGACAAAGTTCATTGGCAAGTCACGACTTCATCCTGTTGGCCTGACCAAAAGTCCACTGAGTCGAAGCATTTAGTTAACATGATGTTAATTGAAGCTGCGAGAATTCTAAAAATCTTATTATTATTTTCACACCAAACAGTCCAAAAGAAAGCATTAAGCAGCCGATTCCACCCGGCATATCCTAAACCAAGATGATTTTGGACAAGAAATCGGGAGGGTGAATTTTTTCCAATGGTCACATTCAAGTCGAGGACCGACACTTTTTCCAAAAAAAGACAAACAAAGTCACATTCAAAGAAGATGTAGTTTATTGTCTCTTCACGAATACCACAGGAGTGGGCAAATATGGTTAATTTTTAGTTCCCACTTAATCAGGTTGTCTTGTGAGTAGTTTCCGGTCTATAAGGAGTCAAGAGAAAAATTTAACCTTCGTAGGGCAAGTTGATTTCCAAATCGTTTCATTAATGGGATTTTGGTTTTGTCGTCGATCAATAGCGAATAGAACGCTTTCGAAGTGAATTTCTTATTTTGTTTTAATTTCCAAGTTCTAATGTCCACTCCTCATGTAGGAGAGAAGCAAATATAAACGTGAACAATCGTGATGTGACCCAATTTTGGAGAAAATGATGATCTCCAAAGAAAGTGCTATCAGTTGCAAGTTTATGTTTACAAATGAGATAAATATCACCCAAAACGTCACTTAGGCGAAACCCTTGGAACAAAATATCGTACTATAATAAAGTGTTGTCACCACTTTTAATGTTAATGGTACTAAAGTTGCAGAAGGTCGAGATCCAAATGGTCAAGTCCTTGAGGAAAGGTGAGATATTTGTCTTAGTTGTTGTTAGTGAGGGTGTATTTATATAAAATGATGTCATTACAAAGTCACTCTTTACCAGAAAGGATGTCCAGCATTTTTTTCATCCTAACGCTCAAATTGTGTGGTTGGAGGTTTAAAATTCTGAATCTCCCACAATATTTAGGTCTACAAATCCTTTTCCATTTCACCAATTTTTTTATACTTGCATTTTCGGTGGAATTGTTTCAGAGGAAATTCTTCCAGATTTTGTCAATTTGTCTGCCAACACCAATAGGCTGTTGCTTGAAGCTTAAATGATAGGAGTCAATTGGAGCGATCACTGTGTTAATCATCGTGATTTACCTTTTTGTCTTCAAACTTCGATTTTCTTACCCATATTTCCACTATTGGTTGCCATGAGGATTTTTCCCCTTGATACGAGAGAGAGGTATCCCCAAGTAGTCGAAAGGCAATGTACCGCACTGACACCTAATAGTGTTCTTAAAGCAGTCTAGATCTTGTTGTGAAATGTTTATACAACTCATACATGATTTGTTGCAGTTAATTTGAAGTCCATAATAGGATACCTTTAATGTTGCTAACGTTGTCCATTTGAGGTTTGAGGAATAAGATGATGTCGTTTGCGAATTGCAGGTTCAACACTTGTACCTCCGAAGTACCAACAGTGACCCCAAAAATGAGTTCATTTTGTATCCTCGTAACAGATGGCTTAAGACCATCACTAACCATGACCTGGACGATCTGGTCATCAGCTCTCTCTCTCTTCAAAATCAGTTCTCTCTCTTCCACATCAGCTTTCTCTTTTCTCAACCCACATTCTTCTTTTTCCTATACACCTCTTAACCACAACCCAACACAACCCACAATAACCTATCTCTCTCCTCCACGTCATTTCGGGGTCCATCTTGGTAAAACTTTAAAAAAAATTAAAAAAATTATAAAACGTATTTTTAAAAAAAAATAATTAAAAAAACTAAAACAAAAAATTCTAAAAATCAAAACAAAAAAAAACAAAATTTAATATTTTTTTATTGGACGACCGGGTCGTCGACCCAGGCGTTTCAACGCCCAGGTCGATGACCTGGTCGAAGATGACCAGGTCATCTCCCCAGTTAAGAGGGGGATGACCCGGTCATCCCAGGTGATCCACGACCTGGGATGACCTGGGATTTCATCCCGTTAAGGGATGCCCTAAGAAGTGTGCCACTATTAAGAAAAAAGGTGACGGAAGTGGGTCACCCCGTGGAAGACCATTAGTCGAACGAAAGTAGCCTTCCGAAGATCCATTAATTAGTAAAAAAATGGCCTAGTAAAAAATCTGTCATTTTATCGAAGTTTTTTTTTTTTTGAAAGTCTAGTTTTAAAACTACCAAAAAGTCTACAACCAAAAACTTTGCCCGTCTAAATGTATACCTACTTTTCGAACTGTACAAATCTGAATTAAATCGTCCATTTAACTAACACAATAACTAACAACATTATCAAATAAGAACAGGGCAGTAACAAAAATAAAGATCGATCCTGCAAGGTTACAACATGCTAATCTTCTAAGACCTATCGTAGATACATGATACATTACCCAGCACAAAATAAGAGATGGAAACCTGCAGTATGGTATAAAATTCAAAGCAGTGGTGGATTGCTTGGTTTGCTCTCAATTCCATCCCATGAACTCTTATTCCAAATGGAGTTCGAGTTGCCTCCACCCATTTGGAGTCCGTCGCCTCCAATAGAAGTAATCAATGCTGACAGCCCACCACTGTCGGAACCGACCCGGCTCATCCCAAGGCCCAAAAAGTCCAGAGTTGCCGGCTTCGACCCACAAAATGGTGGCAATTCTGGCAATGCGCTGCCACCTCCAGTTTCACTGCCGAAGGAAAGACCAAGCCCAAGACTGGCGGATAAAACAGGAGTCTCACAGGCAAGACCGAGATTGGTCTGCTGGTTTCTCCATTGGTAATTCTCATTGAAATCTGATGGTATCGGCGAGGGAGCTGATGTAGAGGTGGAGAAACCAAATCCACGGAGCAAAGACGGATTGGAGGAGGCAGCACCCATCTGAGCAGCTTTTTGAAGCAATGCGGTTGCGGACATGTGCGGGGAAGGCGGTGGTGGTGGATATGATCGACGGTCTATCGGGGCAGATATCAGATTGGGCCCATTGGTCGACAAGCAAAGAGATATCGGCTCCAACGGGGATGTTGTTGATCTGAACCCGCTGGAACTCAGAATTGCTCCCGCATTATCTGAAAATGAGGGGTTCTGAGAGTGTGAGTTCGTCGCAGAAGCAAAAAGGCCGGTGAATAAACTGCCTCCTACACCCACATTGACATTGGTGGTGCTGCTGCTACAGACGTGGTTTGTGGTTGCGGTGTTGACCGTCAACACCGGTGGAGGTAGTGATGGTGGAGGCATGTGTTGGACTGGCATTGTTGTGGGGTTTTCCATCTCTGTGAACAGGGAAAAGCAAAACTAACATAAAGATCTGATAAAAGAGGATTGGAACAAAAGATGCAATTTTTCCCTTCTTTGAAACACAAAGTGAAGCAATGATGCTGTTGTTTGTGTTAGTGTTCATCTTGGGGTCAGGATGGACAACAAACAATACAATACAATACAATACAATACAATACAAAGATTTCATCTCGAAGACATAAATCGAAAGTTCCCAAAACACATCCAAATCGTGAACAGAAAGTATTGGCAAAAAATCATCATATGAGAGGATGACACTAGTCAAGTAAGACAAACACTAACAAGTAATAACAACAACAAAACCCCAACCTTGAGTAGTAATAGTAGTAGTAGAAGTAGTAGCAGCAGCAACAACAGAGGCCATTGGCACGGCCACTTCCGGCAGCGGCTTGGGCGACACAACATCAGCTCTCGGATCATCATCGGACGTCCCGGAATCCGCAACACCAACATTCGTCTTCTCTCTCCCACTCTCCTCCGCCAGCGCATCGCAGAACGCCTGGTGCGTTATAAAACTATCCCTCCTATACAAATCTCAAACCAAATCACAACAAATCCAAATTCTCAACAAAACAAAAAAAAACTTTTTCAATTCCAAACCTGGAGAAGAGAGTACCACAATGGCAGCGGTACTCTTTGGTCCCACAAGTCTTGAGATGCGCCTTCCAATCGGACTGAACGGCGTACTTCTTCGAGCACTTATCGCACTTCCACTTCTTCTCGCCATGCTTCCTACAGAAGTGCTTCTTGATCCCCGTGAGGTCACCAAGAGCTCGAGAGGGGTCGTGGTGGACGCAGGACTTCTCCGGGCAAACGTACACCTTCTTCCTCACCTCTTTCGTCCCCCTCTGCCGGAGCTTCCAAGGGAGGTTGTGCCCTCTTCGGTGGAGTTGCAGGTTCTGGTCGCGTTGGAACCCTTTGTTGCAGATCTCGCACACGAATCTGTTCGTCGCTAGAAGCGTCTTCGGCGATAAAGCCACCACTTCCGCTTTTGGATCTGGAAAAGAAAGTTAAAAGGTTGAAAAATTGGAAAAAAAATGGGATTGTTATTTTTTAAAAAGTGGGATTTTTATGGGGATTTGGTTCTACCGGGGGTTCCCGGGAGGTTCCGCTTCCTCTTGGGATGAGGGTCGGCGGCGGCGGATAGGGAGGAGACGCTGGCCTCTCCGGAGCCGGAATTGGACGCCGTCATGGTGGAAGATGGGTTGTCCACTTCCGCCGGCATCGGAAAGGGTTGTCTTTTCTCTATCTTCTCCACTCAAAACACGACCTTTTCCACTCTATTTGTTACCAAATCAAAGTTCGCAGATTTTTTCGAAGGGGAATTTCGGGTTTTGGGTTTTGGTCGGAAAAGGAGGAGAGTGGGTTTGTTTAGGTGTCAACAATGGAGAAGAGGAGAGAGAAAAGGACGACTTCTGGAGGAGAGAGAGAAAGGCAAACCTGGACTGGACATGTTTGGTCTGGATCGCGACCGTACACGTGTAGGAGAAATGGTTAGATAAAGGGGTAGTTTCGATATTTGGTGTGAACGCTTGTTCTACGTGGTCTTTTGAAACTGGTTTCGTCGTCTTCTCACACTAGCGTGTGGGTTTGGTGCAAATCCTGGCCGTTGATTCCTGTTTGCTGTCCTAAGTTAATAATCACATGTGTAATGTAGATGTAAAGTCCAAGGAAATAAGTGAATACCCGTTGATTGTGAAGAAAATAAGCCATTTGACTTATAAAACTCACGAAGAGCCATTGTTATTGTTAAGTTAATTAATAGTGGAAAAGGTATTCTTCGTATGATTTTGCTTAATTATTTGTTTCTTTAGATTCGGTGCAGTTTAATGTCTACCACTCGAGTCTCCCTCGTTTCCCCTCAACATTTTTTGTTCATCTTTTACCCCATTTTTTAAGTCTTCATCAGTCTATTTTAGTAGTGATTATAACTCTATCCGTTTTAATATAAGATAGGTTGTGGTTGCATAAAACTCTGCCTGTTAGCTCATGCCATCCCGAGTCATGAACGAGTTAGAAGATAAGTCAATCGTTATATAGTTTATATATCACAAGAACGTACTTCAATTAAAATAAACCAAGGCCATGCTTAGAGGAGATGCTTCTTTTTTTTTTACTCATAAAATTCCTAGGGTCTAGACTTCGGAAAAGACGAGATGCTTAATTAATTATACTCTCTCAAGATAATCCTCCAAGGTTGTCTTTCATTGTCCTTCGCGATACAAGGTCAGTTTCATCTTTAGCCATACTTTTTATATTTGACCATTTTACTTGTAACTGAATTTGTTGAAAAAATCAATCATTTTTTTTCTTCAAACCGTTAGATTCGGACCATTTTCCAATAGCTCTTAGCCTGAATTGGCAACAATTATCTGTAACATTGTTTTTTTGTTTTTGTTATTTTTTGAAAAAATATTTGGGTCTCGGATGAAAAATGTGGATATGAGCATATCGTCAGTGATTAATGACTTTCATTGTCCTTGTAGTCGACTTTTTATTGCATGCAGAAGGACCACAAAAGAAATAATGTTATAGGTGATCGATTGGTGGTGGTTAGTTAATATGGTAGGTTAATTAATGTTTTGAATCTTTTGATTGTAATATATTGGACATTTTTCTATATTATATTTTTTAAAAGAGGAACATTTGCTTGTATTTCCATATTGTGTGGTACATTTTGGCCTAACCATCTTCCTTCAAAACTGATATTATCTGAAATATCGCTTTCAATCTTTTCTTCTCAGCGTTGTAGAAGACATCAAATTTTATTTTTGATGAATCATGGTTGCATCACTGGACTCGTATCACCTGAGCCACTATTGTATTGTAGCTTAAGGTCAGAAGTAGACTTTCAGGATCATTACTCCGATGAGATCCGAGAAAAGAAAACATTGTAATTTCTAACACAGAGCAAAAGAAAACAAAAGAGCACCCTTAACGGGAGGGCGCGTCCAGGGCGGGGGGCCACGTGAACCCCCCATTCGTCCAATTTTTTTTGTTTTTGTTTTAAAAATAAAGATTATTTATATATAATTAGGATAATGTATTAATTAGGTAAATGAAATTTAATTAATTAGGTTAATTAATGTTTTGATTGTAATATGTTGGACATTTTTCTATATTATATTTTTTTAAAAGAGGAACATTTGCTTGTATTTCCATATTGTGTGGTACATTTTGGCCTAACCATCTTCCTTCAAAACTGATATTATCTGAAATATCGCTTTCAATCTTTTCTTCTCAGCGTTGTAGAAGACATCAAATTTTATTTTTGATGAATCATGGTTGCATCACTGGACTCGTATCACCTGAGCCACTATTGTATTGTAGCTTAAGGTCAGAAGTAGACTTTCGGGATCATTACTCCGATGAGATCCGAGAAAAGAAAACATTGTAATTTCTAACACAGAGCAAAAGAAAACAAAAGAGCACCCTTAACGGGAGGGCGCGTCCAGGGCGGGGGGCCACGTGACCCCCCCATTCGTCCAATTTTTTTTTGTTTTTGTTTTAAAAATAAAGATTATTTATATATAATTAGGATAATGTATTAATTAGGTAAATGAAATTTAATTAATTAGGTTAATTAATGTTTTGATTGTAATATGTTGGACATTTTTCTATATTATATTTTTTTAAAAGAGGAACATTTGCTCGTATTTCCATATTGTGTGGTACATTTTGGCCTAACCATCTTCCTTCAAAACTGATATTATCTGAAATATCGCTTTCAATCTTTTCTTCTCAGCGTTGTAGAAGACATCAAATTTTATTTTTGATGAATCATGGTTGCATCACTGGACTCGTATCACCTGAGCCACTATTGTATTGTAGCTTAAGGTCAGAAGTAGACTTTCAGGATCATTACTCCGATGAGATCCGAGAAAAGAAAACATTGTCATTTCTAACACAGAGCAAAAGAAAACAAAAGAGCACCCTTAACGGGAGGGCGCGTCCAGGGCGGGGGGCCACGTGACCCCCCATTCGTCCAATTTTTTTTGTTTTTGTTTTAAAAATAAAGATTATTTATATATAATTAGGATAATGTATTAATTAGGTAAATGAAATTTAATTAATTAGGTTAATTAATGTTTTGATTGTAATATGTTGGACATTTTTCTATATTATATTTTTTAAAAGAGGAACATTTGCTTGTATTTCCATATTGTGTGGTACATTTTGGCCTAACCATCTTCCTTCAAAACTGATATTATCTGAAATATCGCTTTCAATCTTTTCTTCTCAGCGTTGTAGAAGACATCAAATTTTATTTTTGATGAATCATGGTTGCATCACTGGACTCGTATCACCTGAGCCACTATTGTATTGTAGCTTAAGGTCAGAAGTAGACTTTCAGGATCATTACTCCGATGAGATCCGAGAAAAGAAAACATTGTAATTTCTAACACAGAGCAAAAGAAAACAAAAGAGCACCCTTAACGGGAGGGCGCGTCCAGGGCGGGGGGCCACGTGACCCCCCCATTCGTCCAATTTTTTTTGTTTTTGTTTTAAAAATAAAGATTATTTATATATAATTAGGATAATGTATTAATTAGGTAAATGAAATTTAATTAATTAGGTTAATTAATGTTTTGATTGTAATATGTTGGACATTTTTCTATATTATATTTTTTTAAAAGAGGAACATTTGCTTGTATTTCCATATTGTGTGGTACATTTTGGCCTAACCATCTTCCTTCAAAACTGATATTATCTGAAATATCGCTTTCAATCTTTTCTTCTCAGCGTTGTAGAAGACATCAAATTTTATTTTTGATGAATCATGGTTGCATCACTGGACTCGTATCACCTGAGCCACTATTGTATTGTAGCTTAAGGTCAGAAGTAGACTTTCGGGATCATTACTCCGATGAGATCCGAGAAAAGAAAACATTGTAATTTCTAACACGGAGCAAAAGAAAACAAAAGAGCACCCTTAACGGGAGGGCGCGTCCAGGGCGGGGGGCCACGTGACCCCCCATTCGTCCAATTTTTTTGTTTTTGTTTTAAAAATAAAGATTATTTATATATAATTAGGATAATGTATTAATTAGGTAAATGAAATTTAATTAATTAGGTTAATTAATGTTTTGATTGTAATATGTTGGACATTTTTCTATATTATATTTTTTTAAAAGAGGAACATTTGCTTGTATTTCCATATTGTGTGGTACATTTTGGCCTAACCATCTTCCTTCAAAACTGATATTATCTGAAATATCGCTTTCAATCTTTTCTTCTCAGCGTTGTAGAAGACATCAAATTTTATTTTTGATGAATCATGGTTGCATCACTGGACTCGTATCACCTGAGCCACTATTGTATTGTAGCTTAAGGTCAGAAGTAGACTTTCAGGATCAGTACTCTGATGAGCTCCGAGAAAAGAAAACATAACACCCAGAGCAAAAGAAGTGGACGATGAAAGAGAGAGATAATAATCAATCAGCTTTGTGAGGTCTTCTGCGAATTGATTTTGCTTTCCATTTTGATTTGCTTTTTCGTTGGAAGTGGACGGTGATTCTTAAGAGAGACACATATCACATTATCACTGTTCTGCTCCCCTCAGAAAAGGTAAACGTTTTGCTTTTCCTCTCATCATTCCTTTCTTTTTCTTTTTCGTTGCTTTGCAGAGATTGAAGCTTAGAATTCTTTGGGTCTATCATGGGAGGGAAGAACGAGAGATTTCGTCCCGTGACATGTACTCACCATATCTATATCCCTATGTGAGGCTTAAATTTCTCATCGTTGAAAACTTGCATTAATGTGATTTTTTTAAAATGCATTAATGTGAATGTTTCGGATTATACCCTTTTATAGATTTACTAAAAAAATGTAGTGGGATAAGGAGGAATAAGTAGAGCTTAGACAATTTTTTTTCCTTTGTAGTAAGTGCATGTTTACTATGTTGGATGGGGCCAAGCTTGATTTATGCTTGATTTGGTTCGTAGTTTATACGTTAAAAAAGAGAGATTGCATTTTTTATATAGTTTTAAGCCTGATATTTTGGGATCCTCCGATTGCAATAATTTTTTTGGTTGGCAATATCCACTAAAGTTTGTCTTTAGAATCTTCAATTTTCTTTGCTTTCATTATTGATGTCGCAAACATAAAAAGAAATTTACTGCTAAAGTTGTAACTTCCCAAAAAAAATCTAGATGACCCATAAGTTAAACATACGACATATATCATAGGTCGAGGAATTACGCAATGGTGTTTTCAATTATATTATTTGTAAAAAAATAACTATAAAAAACATGATCAAGTACCATGAAGGTTTTTGGAACAAAATAGAAACAAATTCAAGAACATGCCAGAATGTGAAATTCCATCACGAGGAACCGTAAGAGAAAGCTTTCTTAAGATAAGAAATACGAGAAAAGTGAAATCAAAGTTGGCGCTACAGGCCTCCAATTCCTTCATAATCATAGATGCCTACGTGAAGTCGACTTATCTAAATCTGTGTGTTTTTATTGTTGAGAAAATTTTACCGACAAAATGCGAGGCCAGAAATGGAAGTGAGGATATAACGTGATAGGGATAGGGGAAGGAAGCCAAATGGTGGGAATGTTTTAGGCAGAAATTCGGTGCAAATGTACCATAATATATCTCGTTTGGTGATTCCAGACTCATTTCCTTATGTACGTTGCTTTATAGGATCATGGCTAAAATTCATGGCTAAAATCGGCTCAACCCTCTGCTTCCGAACCTGGTCGATGCCAACCAACATGCGTTTGTTGCATGTCGTCGGCTTTCCGATGCAATGCTTCTGGCACATGAACTCTGTCTGCCACAATATTCACCATACGAGAGGTCGTCCCAAGTTGTGTCTAAAGGTTGACTTAAGCAAAGCCTATGATTCCCTCTCAAGAGAGTACTCTCCTTGTGACATTCTCAAGCAATTTGGCTTTGTGGATCAGTGGATCAAAGGGTGATCTCATGCTTTTTGCTAAAGTGAATCGTAGATTTGCGGTTGGCATTAAAATGTTCTTGATGGGTTTGCCTCTTGTTCGGGATTGGAACTCAACAACAAAAGTGTCTTGTTTGTTAGAGGGAACTGCTTGGTTAAAAAAGAAATCTCGGAATGCCTTGACGTTGGCCAACAATCCCTACCAGTGAAGAAGTACCTAGGGTTGCCATTATTTTCTACGCGACTCTCCTCCCTAGCATGCAAAGAGTTGCTCGACAAACTTAAGATGTGATTAAATTTGTTGCAACATCACCTTCTCTCGGCTGCGGGGCGACTTGAGCTGATCAAGTCCGTTCTCTCCCCTACCATGCTCTACCGGTCCTCTACATTTTGGTTGCTGAGGGCTTTCCTTGATGAGGTTGATAAGCTCCTTTGAAACTTCTTTTGGTCTGGGAAGAGGAGAAAGCACCTAATTCTTACTTTCTAATCGCATGAGACACTTGCTGCAAACCAGTTAACAAGGGGGCGGACTCCGCATCCGACCAGCAAGGAAATGGAACAATATCAGCCTCATGAAACTGTTTTTGCTTCTTCTTATCTCTGATGGTGACTTATTGTGGTTGAAATGGATGCGAATCAAGTACCTTCAAGCGATATCTATTTGGCATGTCTTTGTGACCCGTAAGGCTTTCATGGAGGGTGCTGTCAAGCTTCGTCTGCTTTCTGATGGCTTTGTTCTCCCGATTTGGAAGGCAAATGCAGAAGGCACCTTCTTTGTCACTTCGGCTTGGGAAGCCACCCAGTCTAGGAAGGGTAAACTCTCTCAGACTAGATTCATTTGGTTCAAGGGATGTGTTAAAAGCATGTCCTTCATCTTGTGGGGCACTAACTGTGGACCACCCATTGGAAAGGCGAGGAGTTAAAGTGGAGAACAGGTACATGCTCTATGCTAGTGAAGCCGAAACCACTGATCACCTCTTTTTTTGTTGCACATGAAGTCTTGACTCGCGTCCTAGCTCCGCTGGGCATGTGTGAAAACCTCTAGGGAGATGGGGGGACGTTGAGAGATGCAAAAAAGGCCTCTAGGGGTTCACTACTCGTCTCGGTTTTGCATCTACACTGGAAGCCATTGGCGCGAACAAAATGAGAGGATTTTTGGCCTCACCCAATCCTCTGCTGGGAAAGTGGCGACGGGAATCTGATTACTTGTTAGAGTCCTTGTGACCTCCCGGGATCTTCGTCCTAAGTGCGGGGTTTTGTCGTACTATTTTTGCTACTTGATAGATACGTCACTTGTGTAGTTCAGGGATCCTTTTGTAGAGTCAGTAGTCCAGTCATAAAAATTCAAATATTTGTTATTTTTTGAAATTAAATAAATAACATATTTATTTTTTGTGTCACATGCAATTTTTTATTTTCCCGATACAACATTACGTTCCCAATGCAACTTATTCTCAACAGAGACACAACTTAATCTGGACAGATACACAACTTAATCTGGACAGACACATAACCTATTCTGGACAGACATAAAACTTATTATGGACAGACACGCAACCTATTCTGGACAGACACACAACCTATTCTGGATAGACTTTGAACTTATTCTGGACAGACATACAACTTATTCTGGACATACTTTGAACTTATTCTGGACAGACTTAGAACTTATTCTGGACAGACATACAACCTATTATGAACATACTTTGAACTTATTCTGGACAGACTTAGAACTTATTATGGACAAACTTTGAACTTATTCTGGACAGACTTTGAACTTAATATGGACAGATTTTGAACTTATTGTGGACAGACTTTGAACTTAATATGAACAGATTTTGAACTTATTGTGGACAGACTTTGAACTTATTCTGGACAGACTTTGAACTTAATATGGACAGATTTTGAACTTATTGTGGACAGACTTTGAACTTATTCTGGACAGACTTTGAACTTATTATGGACAAACACACAACTTATTATGGGCAGACTTTGAACTTAATATGGACAGACTTTGAACTTATCATTCTGGACAGACTTTGAACTTATTATGGACACACACACAACTTATTATGGGCAGACTTTGAACTTATTCTAGACAAACACACAACTTATTATGGGCAGACTTTGAACTTATTATGGACAGATTTTGAATTTATTATGGACAAACTTTGAACTTATTGTGGACAGACTTTGAACTTATTCTGGACAAACTTTGAACTTATTATGGACAAACACACAACTTATTATGGACAAACTTTGAACTTATTATAGACAGACTTTGAACTTATTTTGGACAAACTTTGAACATATTCTGGACATACACACAACTTATTCAAGACAGACACAGAACTTATTCTGGACATAATAAGGTGTGAGTCTGTCCATTTTAAGTTGTGGGTCCGTGGGGGAATCAAATGTTGCATTGAGAAAATAAATGTTGCATTGGGAAGCGAAATGTTGTATTGGGAAAGTAAAAGTTGCATGTGACATAAAATAAATATGTTATTTAATTAATTTCAGAAAGTAAAAGACATTTGATTTTCGATGACTGGATTACTGACTGCTGACTGGACTGACCACGTCAGCACGCGTCCATTAATCATTTTCCTATAGTTTACAATTTACAGGAAATCGAGGTAGTTCCCTTTCGAAGGGTTGTAGCGGGGGGTTTTGCCCCCTTGTTATCTTGTAACTCTTCTTTTGTGATTAATATACAGTACCAGGGGTGAGTAAAACCGAATATCCGAATTTTTGGATACCCAAAATCCAGATATCCGATTTTTCGGATCACCAAAATATCATTCCGAATCCGATCCGAATTAAACTTAATATCCGGATTTCGGGTATCCAAAAATTCGAATATCCGATTTCCGGATATCCGGTTATTGTTCTCATAAATACCTGCATAAATTTTCACACATTCTCTAAGTTTTCCAATCCAAATTTCAATCCAAAATAATAATAATAAATACTGTATCAATAATTATGCATGGATAAATAAATCATAATCACCAAAACATTCACAAAACTGATTCTCCACCATAAACACGAAAAGATCAAATGATTCATAACAAATAAAAATCACAAAGTCACATTCATAATTCGGATTCGGATATCCGAATTCTCCAAATGTCTGATCCGAATCCAGTCCGAAAAAGGAGTAGAAAATCGGATCGGATACATGATCCGGATTATTAGGGCCGGATATCCAAATATTCGAATGTAATAAATCGGGTACCAGATCGGAAATACCGGGTATTTGAATTTTCGGATTTTTCCGTTCACTGTTAATATACACGGGGCAACCCGACTTGCTTGGCCAAAAAAAGTTAAATTTCCACCTGGACGGAACAAAAGTAGTTTTTTCTGTAACCTTTATCAAATAGGATCCGATAATGCAGGTATTATCAAAATTTGCACGAAATGATGGCTGCAGAGGTGGTTGTCGTATTTTTCAGGTTTCTTCTACCTTTGTGCTTTCTTCAATTGCCATGATCTTTTATTTGTCTTTAACAAAGACCTATTATAGGTGATTTTTGTCTTTTATTGTCCCCACACAGGCGGGAGAAGAAATATCAGAATTCGGTGCTTATCCTAATTTTATTTTAAAATAGTACATCGCTGTCGCGGGATCGAGTAAGAAAATAACGATGGTGACAAAATGTAAATGACCAAAGACCATATATAGGCATCGGGCTACATCTTGTGTTACATATTGCAAAGACATCATCTTCAGTAACCAAGTCAGATGACCGATTAAAGTACATCGTCAACACCATAAGCATGGATATATGACAATCCATATCACGGTTTTTTTTATAATTTTTTTTACGTATATTCGATTTCTTTGGATGTGAAACAATTAACCATGTGATCCAGTTCACAGGAGACAAGCTAAGTGCCATATGCGCCTCCGAAAAACTTCTCATATCCAGAACAAGAATGCCATTGGCTGCATACTTGCAAGTTACAAGACAATTTCTTGGAAGTTATTTGCGCCAGTGCATGTCTCCTTCTTACATACAATTATACAAATGCTCCAACTTTCATGAGAAGATTGACATCTTATGCACTCCATTTTGTAAAAGAAATTCTGAACCTTTGAATGTAACTGGTTTTTAATAATAACCTCCAATCCGGTTTGATGACGATAAGATTTCAATGATTACAACCAGCAATATTATCAGCAAGATATGTGATAGCTCGGGTATAATAATGACAACATTGCAGGTGGAGGCTTGTTTCCTTGGCCCAGGTTATTATCTCCAGCAGTAATCAACAACCCTGAAAGATACCCTCAAAGAGCATCGCTTGAAATGGATTAAGTCCAACCAAGTCAGAATGCCCCACCCATTGATGTGCCGAATTCACTCAAACCTAAACTTACATCACTCTCCAAGGGCTGGAGATCTAGTTTTCAACTCTCAAGGCTACAGGCCATTAATGTTAAATGGTCCAGTGATCACCTGCTCTGGGTTTTACTTTAAGATCCAGCAGTGTCCTTGATGTAATGAAATGTTCTTCCAACGCTGAATTCCAATCAAGCCACAACAATTGTAATTTATTGGATTCAATCAATGTCAGTAGTCACTCAGACCCACCATGATAAAGCCATCAAAGAGGTCCAGCTAGGGTAGGACCACATGTTTGTTGATCATCTTGATCCAATGCTACAGTGCAAGATAGCACGGAGAAAACGTTGTAGAAGTACCATGGTTGTTGCGGGCTTAGTTGTTTCATTATTATTGTTAGAGAATCATCTACGTGATCATAGATCTCAAATATAAGCTCATAGTAGTGCAAACTTAATTAACTTTCTTGGTTTTGAGTATACCTAGAATTCTGACATGCTTGTGGAGGCATTAGATTTAACACACAAAAAAGTAGCACAAAGAACTTGAGTGTATTTTCTTTGGAAAATTCTCTACACATGATTTTAAGGAAAGGGATAATTACATGGAAGCCAAACTGACCTTTTACTGCCTGCAAGTGCAATAGATTTCAGCTCGCATTGCATCAATTGGCATGTGATCATGAGTATATCGCTCTGGTCCAAGATAAACTCCTGTTTTCTCCAGAAGAGCAAGTGCTTCATCTCTACCATATCTAGCGGAATACAATTTCAGGTATTCAATGTCCTGCAGACCAAACAACCATCAATCCCAACATCAACGGGGAAGTGATAAGGTTTTATTAGAATACTAAAATGGAAATATGAGACAATTTGGAAGCTAAAAAAATTCTAGACTAAAGGCCACAATGCTAGAGCTCGTGCTATACTCAACAAGTATAGAGATTAGATAATCACCATATTAAGATTTTATTATCGGTGGAAAACAAGTTCCTTAACATAGAGATAGTTTTTCTGTATTTGAGAAGATACAATCCCATTTTGGGAAGATCACATGCTACATAACTTTGAAAAAAAAAGATGGAAATAAGAAATTAAGGAAATCTCCAGTGATAGAAAGAACATTAGGGGTTGTCTGAATATACACGGGCGGTGCCTCGTTCAGGACCCCTTTGGATTTTTTATCCCTTTTGATTTTGACCTAGGTATTTTAGTGTTTTGCCCATATTTTGAAGACCCGCTTGGATTTGACTACTTTAGATTCGACCCCCTTAAATATTTTTGAATACCAATAAGAAGAGAGTTAAGTGAAATTTCGTTTATACCATCTCTAGTATAGTTACTCACGAGTAAAATACCTGATTCGGCTCCAAGTCAAACTAAATTAACGAATTCTCAAAAAAAATCTTATCGCCTTTACGAATTTCAATCCCCTACCTAAATTCCCAGCACCGTCCGTGTGTGTTCAACATTGATCAAAACAAGTTTCTTCAGAAAATGTTGTTTGGATGGGTAAAAATAGAAATTTGCAGTAAACCCTTTAAGTGGTAAGATTTATTTCCATTTTCTGATTTCTGCAGTGCGCATGTGATCATGTTTTTCATCGAAGCACCGTACTGAATGAAAAACCATGTTTTTGATGTACTGATTTTCAATTTTGGACGTCACCTCAGAACTTAAGATGGAAAAATTATTTTCTAAAACAAGTTTTTTGGCCAAATAGGCCCTAAGGGAAACCCCAAGTAGGACAGAGCATTTTACCAGTTAACTTGGAAGGTTGTGGCTGAAGATTATGTTTTATGTGGAAAAAATGATCATGCCATTTGTTCATGTCAGATAATGTTTTTCGAAAAACAAAATGTTAAAACTCTATGCGAAGAAAGAAGAGGAAGTTCACCAACAGAAGAAACTGACAGTAAAATAGCTAGAATAGACCAAATATCAACATATAATACCTGCAAGCCACTGAGAATTCGCTCCAAACGAACTGATGCAACTGGTTCATGTGAAGATGAAAAAACTTCCCCAGGATAATATAACACGCCATCTCCTGGAGGAAGACCCCGCCGAAATCTTATCTGCACCAAATATATTTCACTAATTAAGTAAATGGGCAAATTGGTTTTTCGATTATCACACTTTTGGTAGTTGGTACCATCCTAAAAAACAAAATGGGGGTTCAGTTCAAAATCAACTGGCAATGATCTAGCAGAAATTGGAGCTTAAGAAATTTTGTACCAAACTTCAAATCGAACTTAATGTCATCGTCCAATTTGAAGAGAAAAAACCCAGAATGAAGATTAAACAATGATATAAAGCTCTTGTTTTCTAGGAATATACACTTAAAAGAATATTTCATCTTCTCTTATACCGAGCTGGTAAGAAATCTAATACCTCTGCACTTGGAACTGTTGCCTTCTCATAACAGTTGGCTCCCCAATAGAGAAACCCCGTACCACCTTCTTTCCACACTCTCCACATCACTGCCCGATGCTGTGTTCCTCGCATTCCCAGGTGCCAGTTGGGGTGAGGATCAGATGGCCCGAGGCATACATATGTCCACCATTCCTGCAAATGAAAATGCATCTCAAATGCTTTTGTTGAAGAAGCAAAACCAAATACGCACATCCACGAAGATACTAATTAAAGGATATTCCGCACTTGTTGTTCAGTAATGGTATGAACTAAAAGTATATACATCAAAATACAGCCAATAGACATCTGACATGGATTCATCATACAATACGAGGAATAAAAGTTATATAAAAATCATATACCCTCTGCTATCATCTGCTTTAATGTATTTTCAATACCATAAAAGCAATACATTTTTTTCTTTTAAAAACAACAACCAGATCCTTACATCCCAATAAGTAATAAGATTTCTTCAGATGTTTGAGTAAGAAATATCTAGCTGAGTTTATTGCATTTTGAACAAGCTTGATCCCAATATGGTGGGCTTTCTCCTTGCAAACCAAAATCTTGATCCCAAGGCTTCTTTTTGTAGTTATCACGTGAATTTAACGTTTAACTGTTAGCAACTAAAACAATCGGCACAGTTATATCTGCTGTGAAGATACTTTAAATTTTGTCTTATTTGTTTTGACCAACATTTGAATTTTAATTTAGAGGGTTGTAAGGTTGATGACCATTTCCAATTGTCTAACTTTTGTATCCTCATCTTTTGTAATTTTGAAATTAATTATATTGTGCCTAAGCTACTACAAAGGCTGACAACGATCATCAATAAGGTAAAATGTAACAAACATTTAAAGTGTGACACATCTAAAAGACCACCTAAATAAGTAAAGGTTGGTGAAAGAAGAAAAATAAAAAAAACATGAAAAATATGACTAGTCCCTGAACAATCTTACCTCTCCCTTATCAAGCTGTAATTCAGAGGTAATGTCTTTGACCAGATCTTCTCGATTACCAAGAACCCACTCGCTGAAGCAAAATAAAATAAAATAAAAATATGCAAAAAGAAGGTGGTAACTGCTATAAGCATTTAAAGAATTTCGAAAAATATCAGAGCTAAGTAGGATTGATGGCTACTTTTTTAAATGGGAAATAGAGTTTCATTCTTGGTTACTAGGCCTCTTGTCCATTTAAGAATCTTAAATGGAAGTTTATAAGGTGTACTGCCTTGCAAATGATAAGTTGCTTGCCATAGAATAAAGTGGTTTTTGATTGTGACATTGTGTCTTGCTGCTGTGCTGAGCCACAACAAAAAAAAACGATGTGCAAGTGCATTCTATGCTAGTACTTGAGTTTGTACCTCTTCATGAAATACAAATGCTAAACAGAGATATAAAAGTTCAATCATATGGATGTCACCAACAAGCAATACAAATACTGAAAATTGATTTTACACTACCTTACAAGTGATGTTTGCATAATATGCTTGTCATCTAAACAAGTCAATTTTTGGTGAAATATATGGTAAGCAGGGAACAATTATAGTTTTTGGAACCTAAATGCAAAATGAAAAATCTAGCCACCATTTCGAAAGTTTCAATCTTTGACATCTAGTCCTGGGTTTCTTCAGCAGATTAGAGTGTTTTTAGGTCACGAGGTGAATTCCATCGAGATTATGTGGACATAAAGAATGGGATATTCCTCCCACTTTGGTGGGTTTTTGAAGCTGGTTGGGAGTGTGCTTGGGAGTCACAGAGTGATATATAGGGGGTTTCTGGCATCTAAGAACTGAACTCCTTCCTATTTCGTGGGGATTGCACACCTAGTGTATCTGTTCTTTTTTCCAACTTTTGCTTTCAACCTACTCCTAATAGGTCTTTGCTTTTCTTTCTTATGTGTCTCTCTTCACCTAGAAGGTTTTCCTTTGTACTAACAAGAAACAATATTTATTCTCATAGATTAAAATAAATACTTTCTTCCTTTTATTTGGTGTCAAGAAAAAAAATTCACGAAGAAGTTCAACGTTATAGATCTCACTAAAATGGTACAATTTTATATGGATAAGAAAGTTAGAAATTCAATGGAATTAGAAATCACCAAGGAGAGAGTACCTTGTGCAGAATATTTGAGTATGAGGACGTAAATAATTAGGAACTTTAACAAATGCTTCAAACGAACCCTGAGAGTCAGGTCCATCTCCTGGCCCTGCAAGAGGAAAAAAGAGAAGGAGGATAGAGATGCATGCAGAAAAATAACAAATAATGAGATTGGACTTCTATGTTAATTAGGTCATAGAAGATGGTTGATGAACATAAAAAGACGAAAACAATCAATTAGTTAATCAATTGGTTAATTTTGTTTCCTTATCTTTCTCTAGGCTTTTTCACTAGCCAGATAGGGCTAAGGGTCTCATCCACGTCAACCCTTAGACTGTCATAATACACAATGCCATAAAAATTGAAGCAATATGACTAATAGTTGGAGGCAGGGACCAAAATGTGGTAGTTGCTACTCTTTTAAAGATTACTACAACATTACAATAACAAATTTCAAAAGTTGTCACCAGATAGAAAGGCAGATAGTTGCAGGAAATAATGAGAGAAAACAACAACACACATGAGTGTTTGGAAAATTGTCGTGTTTGTTGGAGAGTGTTAGAGTTATGTTAGAGTTACTAGTCGTGGTGTAATTGGGTTTGTTGTTATTGGGTTATGTGGATATCTATTTAATGAAGTCCAACTTATATATACCCCTTGTACTCTTTGTTTACTCTAATGAGAAACACTTTTATCCTAATCTCACATGGTATTAGAGCGATTAGTTGATGATTTCTCTCGTGTGTCTTGTGTATATTTGTTAAAGGATCGTCGCCTTGTGGAAGATGTACTCAAAAAGTTCATTTTAGAAATAAAAAATCAATTTTCTATTGTCATTAAATGTCTTCGCACTGATAATGTTTTAGAGTTTGTTTCTTCTACTGTCAATTCATTGTGTGCGTCGTTAGGTATCATCCATCAGACCACTTATCCTCACATGTCTCAACAAAATGGTATAGTTGAACGGAAACATTATCATATTCTGGATGTTGCGCGCACCATCATGGTTGAACGCAATGTCCCTCGGTACTTGCGGTTTGATGTTTTCCTCACAGCAGTCTACTTAATTAATCGTATGTCACCTAATCTGATAGAGGGAGGCTCTCCTCTTCGTCGTCTCCTTCCTGAGATTGAGTTATTTTGTGTCACTCCTCGTGTCTTTGGGTGTGTCGCATTTGTTCAGGTTCTGTCTTTAGGTTTGGACAAGTTGTCTGCATGAGCAATAAAAAATGTCTTTGTCGGGTACTCTAGGACTTAACAGGGGTACCGGTTATAACATCTGCCTAGTCGGAAATATTATGTGTCCATAGATGTCACCTTTTTTGAGTCTCGGTCCTATTTTCCAAGTTCAGTGCCTGCGTCCATCATGCCCACTGAAGTTATCTTACACGTTTCAGTGCCTAGTGCGGTGACTACTCCAGAGACCACAAAGGATCGTCAATTTGGACAAGTTTATCGTCGCAACCGGCAGACATACCCATCATCTCGTCTCCGTCACCCGAACCCTCGGATGATGCAGATTCTTCTCTTGACCTTCTTATAGCCCTCCGGAAAGGTACTCAACACAATATCTCTCATTTTGTTTCATATGATCATTTGCACCCGTATTTTCGTCATTTTGCCTAGTCTTTGTCTGTTGAGTCAATTCCCAAGAACTACCAGGAAGCCTCCCAACATTCTCACTGACAGAAGGCCATGGATGAGGAAATTTCGGCCCTGAGATATCATGGCACGTGGGTGCTTATGCCTCGACCTGCTGGGGTCAGTGTTGTCACTTGTAGGTGGATCTTCTATGTGAAGCACAAGGTAGATGGTACGGACGTACGGTGGACCATTACAAGGCCCGATTGGTGGCTCGGGGCTTTACTCGAGACATATGGTGTTGACTATGCTGAGACATTCTCTCTCGTTGCTCGTTTGAATTCTATTTGGATTCTGTAGTCTATAGCAATGAATCAATCTTGGGAGTTATGTCAGCTTAATGTAAAGAATGCATTCATGTAAGATGACTTGGCTGAGACCTTGTTTATGGAGCAACCACCAGGGTATGTTGCTCATGGGAGGAATATTATATGCAATCTCAAGAAGGCAATATATGGTCTCAAGCATAGCCCTTGTGGATGGTTCGAGAAATTCATTGTGGTGGCAATTGCAGATGGTTTTCACATGTGTTGTCAATCACTGAGTGTTCTATAAGAGCACTCTTACAGGCTGTGTGATACTTGCAGCACACGTTAATGAGATTTTACTGACAGGGAGTGATAGCCAAGACATCTAGGCAACAAAGCGCATTGATGAAGCACTTTGTCACGAGAGACATGGGAAAACCGAGATATTTTTTTAGGATTAAGTTTTTGCATATGCCAAAGGAAAAATGACTTTCACAGAGGAAATATGTACTCGATCTACTTGAAGAAACATGTCTCCTAGGTTGCAATCCAGCGAGTACACAAGTCAAGCAGTCACCACCTTTATGGGAGACATACTCACCGTCTCTTTAAAATCAAACCCAGTACAAGCGTCTTATTGACAAGCTTATATATCTGACACTCACTCGTCCCAATATCTCCTATGCAGTGGGTCTTCTGAGTCAGTTTATGCATGAACCACTAGAGGTTCATTTGAAGGGACTATGGAGCACTAAAGGAGATCGGAAACCCACATCAGGTTTCTGCACATATGTAGGTGGCAATCTAGTTACTTGGTGCAGCGAAAAACAGAATGTGGTCTCTCGGTCGAGTGTTGAAGCAAAATACAGATCAATGACATAAACAACTTGTGAGATGGTTTGAGTACAATTTTTTCTATCTGCTCTGGGACTTTGTCAACGTTCTCATGCAGATGTTTTACAATAATCAGGCAACTATCTTTATTGCGAACAACCCAACATTTCATGAGCACACTAAGCATGTTGAAGTTAATTGTCATTATGTTCGTGATATGGTTCAGAAGGGTGTGATTTCTACACCATATACCCAGTCATCTAAACAGTTGACATATATTTTCACTAACGGTCTTGATGTTAATGTTTTTAGTAGTTTATGTAACAAGTTGGGCATGTTAGATATATATGCTCCAGTTTGAGGGGGAATGTTAGAGTTATTAGTCGTGGTGTAATTGGGTTGTTTTTAAGTTATGTGGATATCCATTTAATGGAATCCTACCTATATATCCCCCTTGTACTCCTTGTTTACCCTAATAAGAAACATTTTTACCCTAATCTCATAGAGAGCTTGTTATCTAAATCACTCACATGTTTACCCTAGTACATGTTTCTTGACACTGAGTATACATGAAGTGCAAGGGATTTGGTAATATATAGAACTTCAAACTTGACCCGAGGATTACGATTTTCTAGTCAAAACTAAATGAATAATACCAAATAAACTGCATTATAGTAAGGAACCTCCGAAAGCACAAATTTACAGTATTTTTAATACAATTACAAAAGTATAAGTCTCAAGAGTACATACCACAGTAATAAGTAGTAAGTATGCGTGCATCTGGTGCATATGATCGGATTTCACTGGACATATTACGGATAGAACTATACTGATCCAGGTTCAATGGCTGGATAATAAGGGCATATGAATAATGGTTGTTAGCAAATTGTAAGGTGAATAGATAGCACACACTAAAGTAATACTGCAAAATTTGAGAAGGCAGCAAAAAATATCAAAAGAATAGACAAAATAAATCTCAGCTACAAATATGAATATAAATGGGAACAGTTACTTTTTCATGCTTCATGCAAACATCTTTGAGATTCGTACGAAACTATAAATAATGCTATGACTATGTTTACCTCGTCCCACAAATAAAAATAAGCTTTACTCCAATGGTCCCTATTCTTCAAAATCTCAACTTCTTTCCGCAAAGAATCTTTTGCTGTATTATCACTGAACATGCCAACATGAAAAGTTATTCATCAAAGTACTTAAGTGGAATAAGGAAAAACTGAATTTCAACCCAAACAAGAATTTACGAAGAGAGGTTGGGAAGACATGGAACGGCATATGCAGCTAATCTTGGATTAGAATAATATTCTTCAGACTTTGGATGATCCGCTGGCAAGAATAACAGAGGAAGGCAAACGTTGTTAAATGCAAAAGAATGCAACAAAGACAATCATCTTATAAAACAAGTCAGAAGTGAATGCTTTTTTGTTGCAACACAAGAAATTTCTGCAGCTGATACCAGCCTGCTTGTATTATTTGGAACAATAACATTCACTCAAAAATGAAGGTTTGAATTGATACCATGAAAGAAGAAAAAAGCAGCTTTATCTCATGGGGAGCTAAAGAAAAGCATGATGTGACCTCTTTTTGACTGAGCAAGATGTGACCTAATAAAAGGATAGGCCTCTTACAAGTGGCACTCAGACTAGCTCAAGACAGTGAAGAAATAACTCACTCCTAAGTCCTAGCATAATAAAATTAATTATGAAAACATATTCAATGTAAATTACCTGGCCATGGGCAGGTGTAAGCCAAAATACGCATACCATCACCCCAGCGGCAAAAGAATGGACTGATTCGGTATTGAAGAAGCCAGTTAAAATGATGATCGAGTGCCTTGTACCAACCAGCACTTCCATGCTCCAGACCAAAACGGTCCTCTATGACAGTCTCAGAAATCTAAATGTTGTTAAGGAAGTGCAAGTAGATTATGATCTCCGTGACTACAAAAAAAAACAAGCAATATCTAAAAGCATCATATGAGCAGCCAATTCAGGAGTCATCAAATAATCATATTTTATTAAATAAATGAGCATAATAATACTACTGCCATAAAGCAAACATGCATCTGCCATTGAAAGACGCTAACTATGCCGTTAGTGCACATAGAAACAACACTAAGCTGGCAATAGCACTCAAAAGAGTAGGCAACAAAATGCTAACATCAATTGCTGTTACAGGTAAAATAATCTTCGAATATTAAAATTTTACCCTATGAAGAGCTTGCAGCAGAGGGTCTTCAATTCCAGGATACTTGGTTATATCCCTTTCGGAAGTTTCAATTTGGGAGCTTGCCTGCAGTGTCTTTATTCATTATTGTTTCTAAGTAAAAGATGTCGAGAGATGTACAAGGACCATTTATGTTAATGTAGCGGAAATTTGTTTTGTTTTTTCTTGATACACCAATTAGTATTACAGAATGAATATCAGTCTGTTTTTTTGTGTGATATCCCATTCCCCCCACTCGCACCCAAAAAAAAGTATATATCCATGAATTATCTGAAGAAAAACACAAAAGTCAAAGTTTCAGATTCAGGATTAAAATTCAAGAATAATTGCTCCATGTATTACCAGATATACCATGCTAATGTTACGCTTGCACAGGAACAGGAAAGAATAAAGGATGAAATATACTCTTCTTTCCTAGCATTGTTGGACACTTGGACAGGTAGAAGACTTTCTTCTTTAGACAAAAATGATAACTGGCTAATGCACACTAACTGTAGCTATGTTGGCAGATACAAATTATGACTAAAGAATACAAGGAAAGTGTTTGAAGATCAAGGATACTCCAAATACAGCCGGAAGAGAAGGTGTTGCAGGTAAAGTGAAATCCCACACAGTTACTGTTAATCTCAGATGAATTGAAACATTTGCATCTTCATCCATCAAGTCATCTGCCCTTGAACTAAATTCACTAAACGTGGGGGATATGAGAACTCTCGTCAATGTTGAAGTTGCCCGTTTAACCCCTTCTGCCTAAACGAGAGAAGCATTACACATTTCATTGGCCATATAAATATACTTTGAAGAAGAGGCAGTCTTGTTGATTAAAAAAATGCAATCTAGGGGTACCATATCCTCAAGTGGTCGACTTTCCACTGACTGGAAAAGCTCAAGACAATTGTTAAGCTCTCTATATAATTGGTGACTCTCAGATTTCACAAACCCTTTTCCAGATCTGCAGGTGCACAGAAAGAAGAAAAACGAAAGTGATTCCCAAAATCTTTACATCAGACTAATACAATCTTCCACCACCCATCCCCAAAATCAACCTACTAAACAAAACCATTACATGGAACAATTCATCCAAGCAATGAGTGCTAGATGGGGGGAAATGGAATAGGAAGAAACATCTAAACATCCTGATAGGCCCTTTGACGCACTCGTGTACTAAGCCCAATTTCTGAAAAAAATTATTCTCGAGGGGACATGAATGTACTAACCCATATTTCGAAGAGGAATTCATACCCAAATTCCCAGTACAGTAACAGTATTAAACCAAACGCAACTGTAGAAATTAATAATATTTTATAAGTAAAGGCAAGGGAATACTCTGCATCAGGAGTTGTGGCAGTAATACAGATTTGCCCCTCATATTGACCAGGAGGTTGGCTTGTAGGCACATCAATTGAAAGCCAGATGGATGTTGTCTCTCTGTTAAACACAATAAGTAACAAGTTAGCGACACCTCAAGAGATCCCTGTTACCATTTTACCATACAAAGTGGACTTTCGTAATCAGAGAAACAACAGTACCCAGGAAGCAGATTAATTTGGGAGACTGGCAGATCAAGAGGAACCAGAGCATCGGGCACCCCCAAGATGGCAACAACTCGTTTGGCAGTTAATGACTGCCCAACCATCATTCTGCAATAATTAGTGGATCAAATATGTTTTTCATAATGATATATACCAATGCAGTAAAGATGAACTGTAAAGAAAAATCAACTAGAAGAAGGAAAAGACTCAAAGAGAAACAAACCTATCACCAGAAGAAGAGCACAAATCAGAGAATTGAATCTTCACAGTGCCCGCAATACCCAAGCCACACCAAGAAACTTTAGGCCGAAGAGCAACCTGTATACTTTCTCTCTCATTTCTTGCCACCAATATAGATATCTTCATTGGTAAACCGTAAACGAATGATTAGCATCCTCATTGATTATCAACCACCAAAACAAAAGAGATGCATCGAAAAAAATACTAAACAATAACAATATTGCATGTCAAATCTAGTGACACTAAATTTAACTAATTTTCTTCTCATAATAATAAAAATGTAACTACAGCTTCTCCTTTCTTAACAATATACGTATGACTTGATGCAATTTCCAAAAACAAGCAATCCAGATTCTATATTTTTCTTGTGAGAGTTGTAACCTAACAGACAAACATGCAAGGGTGACAACAAAATATCAGAGAAGTCATATAACTGATTGTTTCTTGATATAACTGCCTTCGCCATGGGCCTTGGGGGAAAATGCATCACTTTTATACAATGAAAACTCAACTTGAACAAGATACATAATTACTGGTCGGGAAGGATAAGAGTTGTGTAAAGGTTTTTGGCATGTGGCATGCGAAGTAACATTGAAATTTAATGCATTATTAAACTAGATTCTGAAATACAGACATGGAGAATTTCTTTCTTTCTTTTTTCCTGCAAAATAGAGATATAATTTATATAAGACAATTTGCATGCACTGTGCATTAAAGAACTCACATGCTCAAAAGCCCGAGGTGTCTCTTGTTGTCCAACATTTGCCGTGCTTGGCATGCACCATACATGCAACAACTCTGACGACGGAATCTTTGTGGGATCAATGTCCCCTGTAAGTGAATTTGATAAATGAAACCCTCCGTCACTCCAGCCATAGCCAGTTCCACCTCCTGCAACACCCTCAACTGGAGGCACTACAACATTGTGCTGGTTTTCTTCAGGATTATCTAACACATGTGAACAAAGTTAGTCCTTATCCAAGTATAGCACCATGATATAAAAGAGACAGTATCGAGTGAGAGTTCCCCATTATTACAGGACAAGATGATGTACCTAGATAAAGAGGCAAATCAAAACAGCATAGAACCATATGCAACAAAATCTTGAAAACAACTAGCAATAAAGAAGCATGCACTATGAATGTCTAAAAGCAGCAGCAACACGTAGTTTAACCAAAATTTGATCACAATAAACTTTCTTATGCACCTCTATAACTCTAACACATTTCTTTTACAACTCAATTCCACGGAAACCGAAACAGTGCTCGTTGCTTTATTTTAGGTTAGGAACATCTTAACAACTAGAAATACCAAATGCAATATTGCTTGTCGTCTTTGTCAATCTCACATAAGACATGCATCAGAAAAGACAGCAAAGCAGAAGAGAAGCTCAACTGCTTCCTTCTGCTTTCTACCATATAAGTTCCAATTGCATTCTAGCGATAAAGTTGAAATTACAACTTCACACCACACAGCATAACAAAAACACTAAATTTCCTATTCTTTGAATCCCATAAACATGAACCAGTGAGGAAATTAGTTTCCAAATACAGCACCCGGCATTCTGATGGGAGAACTCATCCCAAAAGCTAAGTTATGGGTTGGATAACCCATGGCATTATGTCCCACATCAGGAAACCCATACTACCCAATATGCGACAAAACCCACTTCATGGAGGCCGGAGCTGGTAACAAATCCACCACCTTTCTGTTTTGACATCCCTAACAACTCTCACTTTGGTAGATTTCACTCCAAGTGATCTCGCTTTGTAGATAATCCTTTTTAGGTAGCCTTAACCATTGCCCACTCAACCCTTTCTAGGCAGTCCTCTCTAGAACTTCAAAACATAATCATGGAGACTGACTCTGATACTACTGATAGAAGAACTAATTCTGAGAGCTAGCTAATGGATTGGGGCAACCTACGGGGTTATATTGCATGTCTACATCTCATACTACTCGACATGGGACCGTAACACATCATCAAAATAACAATGATCGGTGCAATTCCAACACATCCGTACGGGGTAATATCTTATGTCGCACATCTCATGCTACTCGACATGGAACTAAACCCATTTCATGGGACCATAACACAACATCAAAATAACAATGATCGGCACAATTCCAGCACATCCCTACGGTGTAATATCTCATGTCGTACATCTCATACTACTTGTGGTGGGACTCAGCCTTCTTCACAAGACCATAACACACCGTCAAAATTACAACGATCTCTGGGAAAGAATCCGCACAATTCCAACACACCTAAACCGAATTAACAATAGAAGCATAACAACTCAATAAACTTAACGCCAAAAAACCCACCGGCTACTGACGCACTTCCTGGGACCATAGCACATTATCGAGACAACAGTGATCACCGACAATGAATCCGCACAATTCCAACACATCTCAACCAAATTCACAGTGAAAGCATAACAACTCAATAAACTTGACCACCAAAAACCTACTGACTACCGACACACTTCATGGGACCATAACACATCCTTGAAACAACAAAATGATCACCGAGAAGGAATCCACACGATCTGAACCGAATTCACAACGGAAGCATCACAACTCAATCAACTAAACACCAGCAACCTACCGGCTACTGACGCAATTAATGGGACCAAAACACATTATCGAAGCAACCACGATCACCGAGAACGAATCCGCACAATTCCAACACATCTCAACCAAATTCAAACACGATTCGAAATCCCGATTCCAATCCAAACACAGAAGAGCACTAATCGGACGGTAGACGAGTAATGCATGCAAGGGAACGGAGAGAGCAAACCCTAGAGGATTGATTACCTCCGGCGTTGTCCATTTTGGTCTCTCGATTCCTCCGGTTGGATCGGGAACGGAGTGAGCGGTGCGGAAGGGCGTAGATCGCTTCTTCTTCTTCTTCCTCTTCGCTTTGTGCTTCGTCAGGAGTAAAGTAAACGAGGATGGGCGATCGAGGGGGCGTTGGACGACTCAGATTCGAGAGCCCGGTGATCTCGGCCGTCGGTTGTGGTTCTAACTTCTAGTCTACTTTTTGTTTTGTTCGTCCTCCCTTGTTAATTGTTATCTTTTTCATTTGGATGTAAATTATGAACTACTAATAATAGAATTATAAATTTAAATTTAGTGAAAGACGTGTTTTTTTACTTTAAAATGATGGTAATTCAATTTTATTTATTTTTTCTAATTTTTTTCTGAAGCCCTAGAAAGTTAAAAAGTATAAGTGATTCCTAAAACATGAAAGAAAAACATTTATATGATTATATTTACGATATATCATTGGTGTTAGCATTTTTTTGAAATGACTAAAATTAGATTCAATCATGTGAAAATTCAAACTTTACCTCTCAAGTTGCATTGACCTCTTTTGGACAACATTTAAATAAGGTTTTACGAGATTCTCACGAAAGATTAAGTTAAAAGTACTACAAACTCAGCCTCATTTGAGGTTTTGTTTTCAAACAAGCAAATTATCTGCGGCGAGGTTACATTTTCGGGGGGAAAATTACTTTTGTTATATTTCATATAAAATACATTTGAATTACTTACCTTCAATAAATTCGATTTACTCTTGGAAAAAAAATAGTATTTAAATTCAAGATTAATTACACTTTATTACATCAAGCTTGATCGTTCCTTACTTTATACTTTTATCCATGTTTTCTTTATGTTTGTAAGAGCACTCACAGTCATGACCCCGGATAGGGTTGTAAATGGGTTGAAATTTATCTGCAACCCGCCCCGCCCCGCCTAACGCGGGTTGCGGACAAAAAATTGCTACCCGCCAACCCGCCAACCCGCAACCCGCATAATAAGCGGGGCGGGTTGCGGTTTTCTCCCAACCCGCCCCGCATTACCCGCAACCCGCATAAGCCTTACATGTTTTTGATTTTTTTGTATTTAGTTATGATTTAGTTTGTATTTAGCTTTAATTTTTTTATATATAGCTTTAAAAACATACATTGATTGATTTTTTACTTCATTTTTGTACTTAACTTTGATTAAAATAGATAATATTAAAGAAAATAAATTGATTTTTGTATTTAACTTTAATAAAAAGATTAAACCCGCCAAACCCGCCAACCCGCCCCGCATAGCCTAGTTCATCCTTACGCGGGGCGGGTAGCGGAAATTTTTTTTGACCCTGCCCCGCCCCGCCTACCCACTTAACTTTGGCGGGGCGGGTAGCGGTGGGGCGAAAACCCGCCCCGCCCCGCTTACAGCCCTAACCCCGGATGACCTTGTTCATCCACTTTATCTCTCTCCTCCAAATGACATGTCACGTTATCATGACTTAACATCGTCTTTCACTATTTACCATTTAATCATGACCTACGTCATCCTACTATCTTTCTTCCACATCATTAATTTTCTTATCAACTTTTATTCTATTCCAAGATCATTTATATTTACCAAAAACATTAATTATCTATTTGGAAAAACCAAAATACCAATAAATCTTATATTTCCAAATTGTATATACTTTATTTTTTTAACCATCAATGATAAACAATATACTAAATATCATTAATATTAAGAAAGTAAATATTACATTAATTTATGCAAATGTAAGCTTACATTACATGAAACGATAAACCAAATACACGACATAAACCACAATACACTAATATAATCATCTTAAAATCATCTTGGGGAAATTAATAAAATAGAAAACTTGTTTACAAAGCTAAGCTAAATCAGAGAAGTTGTTGTATTTCAGTATAATTTTCGTACTTTAATTATAATATTATCAAAATATAATAAACCCTAACTCTAATTATTATCAAAATATAAACTTAAACTATTTAAATCCTAACTATTTATCAAAATATAAACCCATAATTATTAAAACAAATTAAAAAATTAAAAAAACTCGGACCAACCAAGTTGTGCCAAGAAGCACAACCCAGTCATCGACCAGGTCGCTCCAGCAACCGACCGGAACGGGGTCGTCCCTCGACTCTTTAAGGTGGTCTAATGACTCCCCATTACAATCTCGTCTTACTTTACGTGTTACAAGCGCCATGTATGCACAGCTTGCATTCCCGAGCCGGGCTATTAAAATGCGTAGAAGGTTTTAAACTTTTAATTATCCCTCATCCCACCACGTAGGAGAGCCAAAAGCTAACTTTGTTTCTTCAATTATTAAATTATTAGTTAAGAGATGATGACAAACCACGTGTTAAAGATCATCCCTTCGAGATAAGTCTGTGTCGTGGTCCACGGACGAGGTTGGGTATGAGTTTTTTTCTTAAAAGAGTACTCACGCATTGACGCGGTGGGCGTCATCGTCCACTTAAGCGAGTCGGATTGTTTTTAAACCAATTCAAAAATCTGATTTCCGATAAATTGGAAAGTGTTGGTTCCCAAAGAAGTTGTGTGACGGTTCAAATTATTTTATTTACAACAAAATCTGGTTAAATCGCAACATGTCAAAAAATTAACACTTTAAAACAAACATTAACCTCTCTTCTACCCTAAATCTTTCAAACAACTCCTAAATCTTCCTCCGCTATGCGGACCCAAAAAAACCAAACTCGAATAAATAACATCAAACATGGAAGTCACATGCACCAATGGCAGAGAGCATGTGAGGTAATGGTTGTGAAAACATTGTTGTCCTTTTCACTAGTCCAGGGTTTTCGAGTTCTTATTTAAATCAAGTTTTACAACCACAGGGGTTTAGTCATATCTAGTTTGTTGGGATCTTGTCTGGAGGTCATCAGTGAGCTTCATCTATGATAAATGACAAACTAAAATATTGTGACCCAAACGACACTGTAATTGTCACTCAACTTAGGTCTTGGGTATGAGCTTCATCTTGTCCAGCCATTGATAAATTTAGGTCACTGGACACTGTTGATTGTGGACAAAAGAGATAAAATACAACACAACTTAATAGTAGTCTGCGGGTTGTTGAAGACGATGAGAATCGAACAATAGTAGTGGATGTCCACAAAGAATCAACGGTCAAAATGGCAGAGTTCTGAAAATCTTACATCAACATCAATTGACAACTATCCTAGGAAAGAGAGATGTCAACGTCAAGCATCAAATAGCAACTACTATGTAGTGTTTGCCTTTTACTGAATCAAATGCTTAGTCCTAGACGTACATCCAACAATAGAAATGGATGAAAAATATCTACACTCAGTCAATGGCGAAATGACAATGTATTTGCTGAGGGATTCCGGATTCAAATGTCAAATGTTGATAACATAATATTAATGTAGAATATTTTCAATTGTAATTATATACAACTTTTTGTATAATTTCAACTGTAATTATATACAACTATTGTCATTGCAATTGTTTGAAAATTTGAAAGGAAACAATAATTTTTTTTAGACCCTCCAAATTTTCATAGCCAACTAAAACATGTACGTCCTTAAAACTCGATATGGTCATTAATGCCCTTAAAATGACACTTATGTCCTTTAAACTTGAATGTGTCAATTAAAACTCGAAATGTCCTTTAAAACTAGAGTTTGGCGTTTGAAACTTGAAATTGTTCTTTAAAACTCGAAATGATCCTTAAACCACAAGTCTACCTTAAAATGACATGTGTGTCCTTTAAAACTCAAGTAGGTCCTTTAATATCGAGCGTATCCTTTAAAACACTAAAGTGTCCTCAAATAACAAGTTTGTCTTTTAAAGGACACTTATGTCCTTTAAACACATAATCACAATCATTTAGCTGTCTTTTAAAACACGTTCTATCATTCAAAGCATGAATTTGTCCTTTTAACCAATACTAAACGTAAACACATAACCAAATGACATCATAACAATAATATTTGTCCTTTAAACCAACTAATCAAACGTTTAAACACGAAATCTTTCATATTGAAATTTGAACAAATACAAAGACAAACGTTCTAATCTCTTAGACAAACATTCATAGCTCAAATCTTAATTCCAATTTTTACAAAAGATTACAAGACAATTTTTCTAATCTTTTAGATAGACTCTCAAGTCTCAGTCATTGTAATATGGATCTCCAGTCTAAGGCAATATATCACGAATATCGCTATTTTCCTTGTCCTGAACATGTTTCTTATTATCTTTTGTGTGCTTTTTGATGTACTTTTTGGAGTTTTTTTCCTGCTGTCGATACTTTTCGATTCAAATGTAGATAACCGACTATTCGGACTTGAGCTAGATTTAACACTAAAATAGTATTTCTCAACTGATTCTTCTATTTCTAAACAGAAGACATTCCTATGATGACAATACAAAGAAAAAAGTGTTGGATTTCATGTTTAATTGTACATATTTATTTTCGAAATTTTTATGCATAATAAGGATCAATTTACAATTTTCTATGATTTATTTCATGCATGCATCAATTTGTTTCAATAACTAGTTTCAAAACTTTATTAAAACAAATATGGGCTCCGAAATTCATACCTAGAAGTTCTCTAAAACTTCTTGAAGATTCGGAGACGTTGGGGATACTCCTCGCTGCGCCGGATGCCTCCGAGTATTCACCAAACTCTAAACAAGTTCGGAGATTGAGAGACTAGATTCCCTCTTTAATTCTCTTGAGAAGATGATCTCTTAAGAACTAAAACTAAACTTAAGAATTAAGGAATTTTCGTGGAGAATTATGGAGAGAGAATTTTGCATAAGAAAATAATGAATAAATTAAGGAGGTAATGAGATAAACTTGTATTTATAAGTTCTCTCCAAATTACCTATTCATGTGCAACCTCTTGCCCATGATTTCATGCAAAATTCCATCTAACCATCCATTATTTAATAATAAATAATATTAGCCACGAATTAAATCAATTATGGACCAATTCCATGCATGATCTAATTAATTCTTAAATTAATTCTGCATTAACCGTCTGGACCGGTCGACCGTTTGGAGGTTCGGTCGACCGCTCGAACCAGGTTTCGGTCGACCGTTCAATAACTCGGTCGACCGTTCGTAACAGGAATTATTCCATCGCTATGTTCGGTCGACCGACCGATTACATTCGGTCGACTGTTCGGACAGATGAAAATTCCCTGTTATCGGTCGAGTCATGTTCGGTCGACCGTGCCCTATCGGTCGACCGTTTACTGGTAACCGGTCGACCGTTGGAGTACTGTTCTGCAGACTTGTCAAATTTCGGTTTAACCCCTACAAAATTTGACATTTCGGGATTAGTAGTAAATTCACAACTTATGTAACATATTATCCTATGTAATGATTAATCATTACACCCCATAATATTTACATCACATATGAATTTAATTTAGATTCTAATTATGTTATTAATCACAACATAATTTTGATTTTGTTTGTTCACCCCATGTGTCATATTTTCTACACGAAACCCGACACATCGTATGAACTTAAAATCCCCATTTCTTGTTTCCCAGTTTTGTGGTGTGACCTATGGGAGGATCTAAACTAAGTTGGCAGTGATATTAAGAGTTTAATATCACAAGCTATAAGCGGTATCTAGCTACACATTTTAGCTCCCAATTAGTTAGATGTCTTAATTCCACTTGAACCAAAACCCGATCCATTTAGTGATGGAGTGCACCACTTGTGTCCGTCCGATAGGGTCTTCGGTCCAGACCCCGGATAAAAATCCGGTCCGGTCCGGTCCGGACCGGATGCACAACCCTAACTAGGGGTGTAAACGGGGTAGGTCTGGGTGGGTTTCCCGCCGTCCCATACCAGACCCACCATATGTGGGACATGTATCAGGTCAGGTTTTACCCACCCCTAAAATTTCCCACCCGTACCCGCATTGTTACCCGTTAACCCGTCGAGTAATGGGGCGGGTAAACGAGCAGGGCTGGTTACTATCAAATAATGTCATTATCATCAAATTGAACAAAATGACCCCACACATGAGATGTAGTTTTTCTTTTCTTAGTATTTTTTTTTGAGATCCTCTACTAAACTATCATCTTGATTGGATGTCAAATCTAGGAAATAATTTTTTTCAAGTCAATACATACATAAAAAAATAATTGGTGAAGGAAATATAAGAATATAACTAAGTAAATGGGTTAGCAGGTAAACAAGGCAGGTTGGACAATTATCCATACCTGCCCGTCTAACGGTGCGGGTAAACGGGATGACTGGTTGATTTTTTTATATCTATACATGTATTTAACGCGCACGCGGGGAGGGGGGGGGGGGGGGGGGTGGGTGGGTGGGTGGGGTGGGGGGGGGGGAGGGAACTCACCCCAGTTGCAACCCTATTTACAACATGCGTAAAGTAGCCCTAGTGATAACGTCATGCAAGTAATGAGAATGTTTTTATCTTGATGTCAAGTCCATTTACAACCACAAATGATGTATAAAACTGACGTGCTTTTTCGAATGATCTGAAAGAAGATTGATTGTTGAGAGGATCCTGATGGTCGTCGTAAGGAACAATGTCAGTTGCAACGAAAAATCTATGCATGAACAAGTGAAGACAAGAGACAGAGAGAAACGAACGAGGGTAGAAATCATTTTGGTACTGCATTTACTATGCACATTTGGAATGTCTCTCTCATACGTTTGGAAACAAACCGATAACTACATTGTCACGCGCATCTATGAACGTGGTAATAATTACTCAATCAAAAAAATCTCAATTAGCAGATAAATAGGTCCACGTCAGCATCAAAAAAACTTATATTAGTTGATAAATAAGTCACGTTAGCAGCGTCCTAAATAGCGTGTTAAACAGAGTCCGAACATCATTTTCCTTCTTAAAATATCCGAAGTCATGCAGGATTAAGTGGATGTTAATTTGGATGCAAGACGTAGTGGAATATTTTTTTAATTTAATTCAGAACTTATTATAGTATTAAGTAGTGTATGTACGATTTGGTTTATATCCACCGAAATCATACTCACGTGATCATGTCTTTCCCGTTAAGAAACAAGAGAAATTTAATAATTTTGATAAAGTGTGGCCATGATCCGTGTACTCGTGATGCAACTTTTTGCCACGATATGCACGATTTGAATGCCATATATAGTTGGGTTTAAAAAAAAAGGAATGACATATTTAGTTGTAATGGGTTAGTTTTTAGGGAAACTGTTCTCAAGTTACTTGTACGAGAACCACACTACAAACAATGAAAATGATACTGTTTGTTAAAATTTTGATATTGAAATATACCAAACTAATTTTCTCACCTTATCATATTCTTATTTCTGCTGTTGAGTTGATTGATTTGGAAACCATACTGACATAATCTCAACCTTTCTACGGTTCTACCATGATTCCGACGGAACTTCCCAGGAGAATCTCATTCTCGATGGAACCTCGTTACATGAGAACCTCGTTAAAAAAAAAAATCTAATTAAAGAGTCTAGATGGAAGTGAATTTCTTTTATTTCAAAATTTTAGAAGGTAATTCTTCTGCAGATTTTGTTTCCAGAAGTACGAGAATGAGGGGCCAACGTCTCCATTCCTTGTTTGGAAATCAGACACGAGCTGATAATAGAAGAGAAGGAAAACCAAACATGGTATACAGGAAACGACATGTATACTCAGAAGTCAGAACCATCGGCTGGAGCTGGTGGGACAGAAATTAATGTTGGTCATTTGCTATTCATGTCCACGTTACTCCACTGCCAATGGCCATCAGGCCCATTACTAGTTATCTACTTCACAGATCACATGTTGACAGCTGAAAGAGACAGTGAAAGAGACAGACCAAAATCACAAAACAATCATATTAGGGCTAACACAATTTGACAAGAAATATCGGTTGGCTACTGGAAAGCTTGAACCATGCTGCAACACCACAAGCAAAAAACATTTCTTACTGCTTTTCAATCTAATAACTAACAAAGCTGAAGAGAGCAATAGAGTCATAGTTAGAACAGGCATAACAACTTAAACAGAGTGGCTTAAGAGTTTGAGTACCTGTTATAAAGCAGCAGTAGAATCCGAATGAAATTGGAAGTCATGAACCAAAGCACTGCCAAAATAATCAGGACTTCTAATGTTCAAGGAAACACAATTTACAGGTTTGTTGACTGCTTAGATTGACCAATGAAAGAATAGCAGCAGCCAGCAAATAAAATCATGTCACCTAGAAGAAAAAGACTTGGAAATGGTCACGTATATACCAGCTATAAATTTGTACACCTAAAACAGCTAATCAAAGGTTCCATTCAACAAACTATATCTCAAAGCACCACCAGATGAGTCATGATTCTTGTCCATAACTTGATACATCTTAAGCATTAAAAAAATACCTACAAGCCTGGCAAATTAATCACATTTGAGTTAGTCAAAACATTTACGAAAAAAACTCAGTTTGGCTTAATTTGCACTTCGATTATGAAAGCTTCTAGAAAAAGAAAAAAAAGAACAAAACAAGTTAGAGAATTAGATAAAAATGGTAGAGACCAAATTGAAAGAGACCTGAAAAAAATTCAATTAATCATAGTTGATTATCCGAATCAACCGAGTCACCTAAAAAAACACATCAGAAAAGCAGCAACAAATAAGAGAACAAAGCCAAAGCTTGCTTCAAAGCTGATTAAGCTAGAAAATTTTAAATTCCAAATTAGAAAGGATACAAGCCGCAATGCGCTCCCATAATTCACCACTGTATGACCCGAAAGTGACTTCAAACAGCATCACCTTTCTTCTGATCCAATTCATCTTCTTACAAAAGCTTCAGAAGAAAATGAAGAGAAAAAAATGGAAGAGTGCAGACGTAGATGGGCTACCCTTGACTTGCATAAATATGGAGAACTTGTCTAACTGAAGGGTACAAAATAAGAGGAATGGAGAGAGACATAGGAGGGGGACCATATTTATTACTAGTCACAAATGCTGGTAGGTTTAATAACTGAGGTGCAGAGACAGCTTAACCACTAAAGCCTCTCATGATAAATGAAGATTTGGTATTGTGTAGTGAATTAAGTATTGCATGGTTGACAAAAAGAACACCAAAAAGGTCAGGCTAATAAAACTTTAGGAAAATATAAGAACCAAGAACATCATGCATATACTTACATCATTTTCATTTTTAAATTCATCCTTTGAATAATAAAAGAGAAATATAATTAACAAACAATGTGTTTACAAGGTATTTGATGCTCAACTCACCACAGTTAACTCCTTGTAAGAACGAAGAACACATTGTTCAACAACGCTAAGGATTTCAACGACGACAAGGAAATACATTTTAAAACAAGTTCTTCAAAATCTTTTAGATGACCCCTTGGGTAATGGCTAAGCACTAGATAGAAATTCATAAGCTTCACGTCCCAGGGTTCCAAAATCTTTGTGCATCAGGCTGGCCCATTCCAGCTAATAACCTTGACTTGAGATAGCTGGAAATAAATGTAAGCATTCAATTTTAAAGCTGCAACTGTGCCAGGGAGATATTTCAGAAAAAAAAATCAAGCAAATACTAACTACTAATTGGTACAATCTCATTCTGCAGAAACCATTTTGATTCTAAAATACTATATGTAGTTAGGCATAAGTGGAGTAGCTATTAAGATGCTAACATGTTTGACTGAGTGAAGGGAAGTAAGATAAATCTGTTTAGCATTACACATTTCCATAATAAACATCCTAAAGAGAAAGAAGAAAAAATCCCACGTGTGGTATAAAAGATGATAGCTATATAGAAATTAGATTAGAAAAGTGTGGCACATTATTTAAAATGTTGTCCAGGAAAATAATCTGTATCTTGCATCGGCACCAAGTATGTGCAAGAGAATAAGATAATTCAATGTGATTGAAGAAACAACGATGGGAAAGGTAAAAATGAGTAGCAGTAACTAGTAAGTGATCATCAATACATACATTAACAGAAGTGCCATGGATGCAGTCTGTGGCCCTCATCCACAGGAAAATGTAAATACTACCAGTTTGATAAGGTAGCGTAGTTGGTTATTGTTATTTATCATGAACAAAACAACCTCAAATTAAATATCTGGAAGAAGAAATAAATGAACTATCATGCATATAAAAATTAACATGGTCCATTGTGATGGGAAAAAGTGGCCAGATAGTACACGCTCCAGCACGCAAGCATCTACACATGTGTGACATGGCACCGACACCCCCTTAAAGAGAGTACACAAAAATACCACAATCCTCCAGCAAAAATTGCACCATAGTGTCAAACCAATCTTCAATTGCAATTCTTTGAACTGCCCGTCTATAAGCTCTCAATCTTTTTCAAATGATAACCTAAAAGGCAACTTGATTTTCAATTTCCTAGGTTTTATCATCAAAAATGATTTCACAGCTTCGATGCAGTTTTCGTTCACTAACAGTGGTATTTATGCTTCGATCTCTCTTTGATTGTGTATTGAGGCCATCTCATGTGCCACGTGGTGCTCTTGTGGCAGGGCATGAGCCTCTTGGCTTTCACTCTTCTAGTGCTTATTGCACTCCTCTAGAACTCGAAATTACATTTTAAACATGACAAATACTAGCATGAAACTTTCTAAACTCTAATACCAACCAAAATTTTGCAAAATCGAAAGGCACCATTTGGAGTTTTATCAGATTGTGATGACATCGAATGGATGAAATGCGATGCATCAAAGCCCCTGCAGCCAAGAATTTGAACCTACAGCTAAAGTTTCTAGTTGACCTGTTATAGAACTCCGTGGCAGAACGCGATCCATTGTAGAGGATGAACCACAGCAATATGATCATCAAGATGTCTAGTAAGTTAAGAATATACAAAAAAAAATCCAACTTCAAGCAAAAGGCGAGCATGGTGATGTGAGATTTTGTTGCTGTACAACGGTGATATTGAGAAAATGAAGTAAAAAGAAATACGATAATTAATTGCAGTTCGTGTTAGTTCAATAAATAATATAATCAGAGATAAGAATGTCAGTGATGTGGTTAGGTTTCTGGTGACGGGTGAAGAATACTTAACAAAGTTCTAAAGCGGTATTACTTAGTTGTTGAATCATATACAGCTTAACAGGCAAAACTCCAATCCTAAACACAGTTGACGTATTGAGTAACAATGAGCGCAGTAGCTGATAATCAACGAGCTCGATAAATCGTAGCATAAGGCATTTGATAGTTGTCTTCCTGCATTTCCTCCTCGCACATGTAATGAAGATAATAAAATCGAAGGGAACTAAAAGTGAAAACCCACACAAAAGAGGGCATAAACAAGAGTTACTGCAACTAAAACGAAAAAAAAAACAAGAGTTGAAAAGGAAACGAAATCGAAATCTGAAGCGAAGCGAAGCGAAGCCTAGAAGAAGGATACTGAAGATGTATCTCTCCCACCAATCAAGCATGTAGAGGCCCATCGTCACATTGTAAAGGTGGATCTTTCTCCCAATCCAGTTCATCCTTCTTCTGGAAACCGCAAACAACCAAATATAGGAAGGTTGAAGCCGTTCCGCGTCGAAATGAAGGAGGAAAGGAAGGATAACTCGGGAATCCGAACCCACCAAAGTTGGGATCTGATTGGCGGAGGAAGAAGAGACTCGGACAAGGAACTCGATGCGAGGACGCCTGACCTGGCTTTTTTAGATCTGGGGCTTTGGGCGACTCCGTTGTTGGATTTGACCGACATGTCGTTACTCCAGTCATAACTCGTATATAACACGTGTCAAAGGTGAGTCGGGCGTTCAATTTTGTTGACCGGATTTCTCCGCCCATCGTGGTCACACGCATGGCTCCACTCTCGATTTTTGGGTTTTGTTTGAGTGATATTTTTTCGCTTGGGGATTGGAAGGGTGATTAATCCCATTATTATCTTTTATTACGAATATAATATTTATCTCTAATGTTATCATTTAGGCATTTAATCCTCATTTAGCCCCCTATATTTTCGTTTAGTTTCCATCTTAGCATCAAATGCAATATAAATTTTAATAGCATATCCTTACAAATTTGAAGGGAAAAAAATCAATTCCAAATTTCTTTATTAAAAAGTTAAGTTTCAAAGTATTAGAAACAAAATGAAAAATCAAGAAATAACAATATATATACATATATGACTAACAAATTACTAATGGATATGTATCACAAAGTGTCAAAACTAAAAGTTTAAGAGATATAAGTGTCTTGTTCAAAGTTCAAGATGTACATATCGGTATGTCGATATTTATAATTTACCTGTATAATTAATATTAAACCGACCTACTTGTGTAGGGTTGTAAATAGATTGGGTCGGGTTGAAGTTCAATCACAACGCAACATGCCTAAGATAAATGAGTATTCATGATAAATTGGACCTAATTAAAAAAAATTCTTACCACAACCCAACTTGTAATTCCTGGGTTAGGCAGGTTCCGGTTGGGTTAATGAGTTAAATGGTTCAGTAGTCCTGCCAGATAATTTAAATGTACTAAGTCTTACACAAGCACATGAAATGCTTAACAAGATATTGACCACATGAAAGCAGCAACTCTGTTAAACAAACACACGAACTTCACAACTGAATGTGAGAGTCTGAGGTGGAATGTGGGTTTAGTAGGGGATTGGAGGGGTTTTTTTTTTTTTTTTTTATTGTAGGTTTTGAGCTAAACATAAAAGTAGGTACTGAGAGTTTAGTATATAATTTTATCTAAGTAAGAATAAATACATAAGAAAATATTACGTGGGTTGGCGGATTCGATATTACGAGGATCCTTATTACCGAACCAATTTATTGAAGAGGTTGACGATTTAGCAGATTAAGAGTGACGAGTGATTTAAAATGTGGTTCGTATCCGATTGACGGGTTAATGGGTGGTTGTGGTTGCCCACACGCTCATCCGTGTAAGGCTGTAACGATGGGTTCAGCAAACGAGATGTTCGACCCGGCCCAGTTACGGACGGCTTCCACCAACTAAACAAGCCCACTGACCGTAGTGGACGGCCGTGAAACGGAAGAAGAAGAAGAAGTGGGCTCGAGCGAGGAGGAGATTTAGAACGGCAAAGCGAGAGCGAGAGAGTAGAAGAGAAGAGGAGTGAGAGTTGGAAGATGACAACTCGAATCGCTCCGGGCGTGGGAGCGAACCTTCTCGGGCAACACTCGGCCGAGAGGAATCAGGACGCCACCACCTACGTCGGCAATCTCGATCCTCAGGTCCCATTCCTAGGGTTTCCTCTCTTCTAATTGACTTCCATCTGTTCTCGTCGTTTTTCGTTTTACTTCGACTTGGATTTTAGTACTTTTATTGTTGTCGTGAAGTTTAATAAGAGGAATTTAGGGACCGATCGCATTAGGATAGTTCGATGTAGATGATGGATTGGAATCATACATCATATATAAAGTTAAGCTTTAGAAGCTCAAATCACAAGGTGTCCATCAAGCATGTGCGGCGCCGGATAAGTGGTTTCTACTACGTTGATAAGAGCTAATTCTTCGTTGAATTTCATTTCCTGGAGGAAGAGCTGCAAGTTTTCAGGGATTACGGTTTTCTTACCATGGGGATGAAGAAATATTTGATGATAATGAAGTTAGTATGTTCAAATTCTCATAACCTGAGTCGTAAAGGAGTGTTTAACTTTAGCTTTGAGAATTTGATCCTCCCATTGTAAATGGTGCTGTTGCTATTGCTTTTGGTTGATAAGCTAATCTATGCTTATTTTAGATCTGGCATCTTGCTATTGAGACTATCTGTGCTTTCGTCTTGCAGGTCTCGGAGGAATTACTTTGGGAGTTATTTGTCCAAGCAGGACCTGTCGGTATATTCCGAACTGAAATTGACTCCTAGTCATCTGCTTCAACAACATTTTACATGCTTCTTCGTTGTTATATATACATACTATATATTTCTGTGATATTTCAATTCTAACATGGAGAATTGATTGTAGACCTTAAGTCTTCTAGAATCTAAATGATCAACATACTTGGCTATGGATTGTAAATGATATCTTCATTCTGTTCTTGCTGTCTAACTATACCCTTATTGTCCAGTTAACGTTTATGTTCCAAAAGATAGAGTTACAAATCTTCATCAAGGATATGGATTTGTGGAGTTTCGCAGTGAAGAAGATGCTGATTATGTAAGTACAAATGCTGGATTTATTTGTGATGTATATAACCAATTATTTTCATTCCATCATTTATTCAAGATAATAACTTTTCCATCCATCCCATATGAGCAGGCAATCAAGATTCTGAATATGATAAAACTTTACGGAAAGCCAATAAGGGTGAATAAGGTATATATTTATTTCTAGAAATGTGTTGAGTCTTTACATTTACCGATAAAAAATTACCTTTTCTCTATTTATACTTGTGGAGAACCAACATTTTGCAAGGAAGAATTATTGACATTATCATGTTATCTTATTGTCGGAAGAGATTTTTTTAAACATTCTTAAAGTAAAGTTACATAATTTTGTCTTTATACTACTCAACCATGGTATGAATGCCAATTCCGGTCACTCTTTTTGTTTCCATACATGTTCGGTTGGGAGCTTACAGTCAAACTCTAAAGCTATGCTATCATGTTTCCTCTTAGCTCTGTCACATAATATCAAATATTTGATTAATATAATATTGGGGTAATTTCCGATGTCCCCTATTTAGTGAGCTTTCTATTACTTAGTTCCAAGGTACTCAATCTTTATTTACACTGTTCTGTAGATCGCCATCTTATTCTTGAACATGAAGCATGTACGATTTAATGCTCTTTGATTTCCAATTTCTCTACTGTGTATTTAAGATGCTTCTTTTTAGACCATAATCTCTTTCAGTTCAATCGAATGTTTGTGTTTCTCTTGCATCTTGTGGTGGTTATTGTATATTTTTTTTATACTCCATGATTTGCTCTTTATTTGACTATTTTCAGGCTTCTCAAGACAAGAAGAGTTTGGATGTTGGAGCAAATCTGTTTGTTGGAAATCTTGACCCAGTATGAGATCTTCTGGACGTTATGCTTCTGTGATTATGTTTTCAATCGTCAATCTTGACTTATTTTAATATTTTGCAGGATGTGGATGAAAAACTTCTTTATGATACTTTCAACGCATTTGGGGTCATTGTCACCAATCCGAAGGTATTATCATTATTATTACAATTTGGTGATACATTATTGTCTATCTAAGAGCAATTTCTTAAGTTTCTTTTGCCTCTTTTAAAGTTATGTTTTCTTTGAAATTCTATCAGATTGCACGACTTAATATGTTTGGATGAAATTAAAGAGTTGTCTTACTTATAGTATTATAATTTTGAGCATTTCCATCTCAGAAGTATGACATTCAAGTCCCAACAAAGGCCTTTTGCTAAAATTAACATTCACCAAATCTTAAAAGATTGCCCTAGTTTTATTTAAACTACGTGGGTTGGTGTGTACCTCTGTATCAGAAATCAAATCACTGCAACTTCTGTAAAAGAAAATTGAACTTCTTTTGTTCCTTTATCTTGAAGTGCACTTCATCCACGAAAGATTGCTCAGTTATGCACTTTTAAACTTGTTGCACATACTATTTCCCTTGAGGTTCTTTTTCAAGACTTGTTGCACTATGTTTCAGTGATTTCAGTTTTTATAATGCATGCGAACGGATTTTGGGGTTAATTATAATTTGTTCTTTTGAACTATATCCCGATTTCACTTTGCCATCATCAAATTTAAAAGGCGACAATCATCTCCCTTATACTTTCATTTTGTAACACTTTGACCCATTGAAATTTAAGAATATATTATTTTTCCATATATTTTCCTTTTTTTGCATTGTATACCTAATATACTCACAATCCTAATTTTATGTTAAAGTTCGGATCAAATTGGAGGTCAGATTTGGTTTGAATTTTGGTTACAAATCAGATCTCCGATTTGATTTGAACTTTAACATAAAGTTTGGATTATGACTGTTTTAGGCAAATAATGCAAAAAAATAAAGACGAATATGTGCTAAAAAGCCTAAAATAACGAATTCTTAAAGTTCAGGCGGGAGAGTGGGCAAAGTGTTACAAAATAAAAGTAAAAGAAATATGATTACCGTCCTTTAAAGTTCAGGGGGGCAAAGTGAAATCATGGTATAGTTTAGGGGGTAAACTGTAATTAACCCCAAATTTTGAGATCCAAAATTGATCTTTTTAAAATTATCTGAAAGCTATAATGTAGATCCATATATTATAGCTTTTGTGCACCTGAGTGGGGGCTTTTCGGTACATTCTTCAACTAGGTGCCCATCACCTATGTATTCTGTGTTATTTTCCAAAATAGCTTCTTTTTTGTTTGATGTCATTGTATTTTTATGGCAACTGTCTCCAATAAGTTCTTTGAGTAATAATTGTGTTTTCTTCCATAGTTTCGTTGCTCCAAGTTTGAAGTTTTATTTAGCTAGAATAACATTGTGATATTAGTTAAGGTAAGCCACGTGTTGGTAACTGCTCTCTATTTCTAGATTATCTTAGTAATTTCATCTTACTTGTTGAATCACTTGAGTGCTTTAGGTTAAAAATTAAATCACGATTGTTTTTTTCTTCTTCTGATTAGATAATGAGGGATCCTGAAACTGGGAATTCGAGAGGCTTTGGCTTCATCAGTTATGATTCTTTTGAGACATCAGATGCAGCAATAGAGGTATCCTAATACGTTCTTAAGAATTTGTACTCTAGCCACCAAAATACGCTTGCTTAGTGCCTATGTTGTTTTTCTTCTTCATAGGCCATGAATGGACAATATCTCTGCAATCGTCAAATTACTGTCTCGTACGCATACAAAAAAGACACCAAGGGGGAGCGGCATGGAACTCCTGCGGGTATGTTTCTGTTTCGTGTTGGTCAGGTCATTGGGATCATGCTCTATTGTTTAGATTTTTATGTTCGTGCTTGCATGCAATTCCTAACACATTGACACAGTAATTGGATGTGGCAGTGCTTTGCCGTTTAACCTTCAATTTGCTTATAATTGCAAACGTGGTCTTATAAATGCTGATGCATCTGAAGACTGACACGTGAAATCTGTAACAGCTTCAAAGTAAAATGAAATATGATAAATCTAATTGATCATTGAACCAGCAGCTTCCCTACTCATGCAGTTGAAAGCTCATAGTTTCTCCTTTGATGTATTCATGACTTTGCAGAGCGTGTCCTTGCTGCTAGCAATCCTGTGATACAAAAGAGCAGACCCCATACATTGTTTGCAAGTGGTCCGCCAACTCTTCCAAATGGTCCCCTGTCAAATGGGCCTCCGGTTCCTCCTCGGCCGTTTGCTAATGGGACAATTCCAATGGGTCAAATCCCCCCGGTACGCCCTCCACCACCACCTCAAAGTGGGGGTTTCCCACCTCCAATGCACTTTGGTGGTCCACCTTCATGGCCTGGTCAGATGCAACAACCAGGCCAAGGTTATCTGCCATCGTCCATGCCACCACCAGCTCAGCAGTTCAGGCCTCAAATGAGACCACCTCCAAACATGCCACCACCTCCTCAGGGGACGATGGTGAGGCCACCACCTCCCCCTGTAGGTATGAGTGCGCCACCACCTATGTGGAGGCCGCCACCACCTCAACAAGGAGGGGTAATGTCCATGCCGCCTCCGCCTCAAATGTCCATGCCTCCGCCACCTCCTTAGAGCTGTGCCCTTATATCTTAAAGTGTTTTGGTTGGACGTTTTAGTTTTTGACGGCGAGATGATAAATCTAATGTTGAGTTGCTGGAACACATGCATAATTATGTTCGTTTCATCAGATTTTAGATGTAAAAGAATGTTACCTTTATGCATTCAATGAAACTAAATCATATTGAACTGTTTGTGATATCAGTTCATCTTTCTTAATAGCAAGACAAGTGTGGTGCTTCTTGTTTTATGGCCTCAAATTACTTTCTCTCCCTCTCCGTGCTTAAGCCATATAGTTGTCTGAAACCAAAATAACAGTTACATCAAATTATAGACACTATACGGTAACACCATCTGTTTGACTAGGCATAAATATGTTCTTTCCTTCTGACCATTTATCTGAGGAAGGACTGTGAATTAATCAGCTACTTCTGTTTATTTCTTTCAACACGAGATTCTTATGGACCTTTTTGTTAATATGTCTTATCGTTTTATTTCACTTCATGGTCGTTAACTCCATCAGAACTATATAATATTGTAACTTGGCTGTTTTAATTACATTACAAACACAACATGTTAAGCTGCTGTCGTCAAATAGTCTCTAGCATAACGTTCAATAGGAATGCAATTCTGGACTCTTAATTGACACACATCTCGCCTCTGCTTGAATTTGTGCCACAACCAATCTTTACGTACTTGTAATGAATCTACAACACAAGCAAAGCTAAAATGCTACACGAAACCAACCAAAACCCATAACACATGCTCCAGCCGACTTGCGGGCCAACCTTTTATTTTTCCCTTCTCGGGCGAGAATAGAGAACTCAAAACCAAAACAGCTACTGTAAATGGACTAATATCTAATATGTCCCATCCACGTCGGCCTATAAGACGAAATCATGGTTTTTTTTTGATGATCCAGAATTCTCCGGTACCCGACTCCACTTGAGTTAGGCGGGTTGTGACTCTAAACTGGAGGTGGTCCACACTGTTTGCATCGGGAATATTTGACATGCGAATCGGAAGTTCGAACACGCGTCTTCGTGCACTAACCCCCTAACCACTCCATTACGTCCCCGGGACAGACTAAACCATAGTTAATGATCCAAATAAACTGCAGCGCATGCGTCACCCATGCATGCAAAAGAGAGCGACTTGGATGGAAAAGAACAAAAACACAACTCTCTTCTCACCCACGTGAACATAGATATCAATCCACAGTCCAAAACTCAAGCCCACAGCAATATCATGCATGTTCCATCTCTACAACTACCCTAACGGTCTAGGTCCACACCTATGGTGTCCAACCCCTACCACAGGAAACTGTTAGCTAGGCCTGCTTTGCATGCCCACAATCTTTTGGTTTCTACTGTTCTCGTGGGTCATTCGCGTTGTCTTCTCCTCCCACTTCAACGTGAACTTCACTTAGTCATAGACTCTACTTCATGCTAGTATTTAAGGCTGTGTTTGGATGTGTACACTGGAGCGTTGATATTTTGGAAAACCACACATAAACCGAAATTTGCTACAGTTACGGTTTGTGTCCAGTTTTTCTTAGCGAACTGGTGCTTTGTTTGGGTGTTTTGGTTTCTTAAAAACAAAACAGTCATATCAGTAAAAGGACGGAAGATATGTTATAGTAAAAAACTACCAAAAACGGGTCTGAGGTGTTTCTGGTTTTTCAGTGTAAAAACGAAAATCGGGTAAAAACCAGCTTTAAAGATTACAAAGAACCGGGTGGGCGTTTGAATGTGCATTGTTTTTCAACAGTCTTGTTTCAATAGAATCAAATCATGTCACAAACACATCCAAACACACCCTAATTAAGCTATTACCATTAATGTAACTTCAATAATTAAGCATTTCACTATGCAGTTATAGTGGTTCATTGTGAAATTACAAGATATGTATTTGTTGGCTTTTTGGCATTAATCTTATGTTTTGATGATTTAATCAACCTAATCTTAATTAGAGTAGCACACACTATGCATTGCATATATTGTATTGTGCTAACCTCTACAGGTGATCAAGACTCAAGAAAGAAGGAAATGAAGTCAAGACATGTAATTAAAGCTAAATCGAAGACATGTAATCTTGATTTCTTTTGAGTCTTAGGAACAAAGTGTAATTGAGCATACTTGAGCTAAAATCAACTTAATCACACACTAGGTTCCCAATAGAAGTCACACACGAAATTTCACATAATTTGGACTTCAATAGATCACCCAAACTTTAACCGGAAAACACCTAACCTGAACCCTAACTGTCTGCCCACTTTCGGTCGACCGCAACATGCCGTTCGGTCGACCGGATGATCAAGTAATCCAGTTTGTGTTTCCCTGTCTAGTTTTGGTCGACCGCACCATATCTTTCGGTCGACCGGTTGAACTTACTGTTTCGACCGTTATTCTTGTCGTATATGTCCAACGGTCGTATTCGTATTAAAACTATATACACCTCCATATACTTAACCAAACGGTCGAACCACGTGCCAAGTTCGGTCGACCGTTTAACCTTGTCAAAAATTCCCTGCTATCGGTCGATACGATTTCGTTCGACCGATCCAGTTTTCCCTCTACCGAAACACTTATTCGGTCGACCGGTAACCCTGTTCGGTCGACCGTTTTCTTAATAGACTTAAGTGTTCGGTCAACCTATTCATATTTCGGTCGATCGTATTCTTATCGAACCCAAGCGTTCGGTCGACCGTTCCACTTTTCGGTCGACCGTTTCTGGAAAGATTTGCAGCCCGAATTTTCTGCTTTGTGTGCTTTGCACAAAATCCAATCAAATCTTGTCCCAACGGATCTATTCTCTCTAATGCCTATATAAGGAGTTGTAAAACACATTTTAACACAACTCTCCCACTACAAACTTGTCCCAAACTTTAGAGAGAATCCCAAACACTCAAAGTTACAAACCTTCCACACTTAGTGATCATTTCTTCATCCTACTCAAGTGTGCTCAACGTTTAGAGAGTGTTGTTCCACTCAAAGTTTCCAATTGTTGTAAAATGAAGCAAGGACTTCGGTGAAAGCCCGAAGTGTCCCTCTCAGATTGTGAGAGGAAGATTCCAAGCTCGGCGAGGGTTGTTCGGGAGTTTGACGGTTGTAAATGCGTTCTCTCCCGGCCCGGAACGGGGAGTGGTTAGTGAAGTCGTAGGCGGAGCTCGGTGATCCGAGCGGAGCTTGCAAGAGAGGACTAGGACCCGGGTGGGGTGCCGAACCTCTATAAAAAATCCCCCGACTTCTTGTGGTTTGCATTATCTTCCTTTACTTGCTTGTTTGTTTTTAAATTCCGCTGCATATCTTTGATTGTTTAAACAAGTAGGTGATTAGGTGATTAACCTTAATTGTGGACCCATAACCCACACGATCCTACATGTATTAAGCCCACAATCCGGTAACAGTCCAAGGCCCACTTGTACATCTGCCAATTTACTAGCCTCTCTAGAACCATCCATTAAACTCATTATGAATGTAACCATGTATATGTCTATGTATAGTATGACTACATTTTTGTATACTTAGTGAACAAGTAAATTATACACTATAAATACATTACCTCCTCTATTATCATGAGATATGAATGAAAATGTTTCATTACTTTGTGCTTGTATGCTACTCTATCATGGTATCAGGGCCAAATTAGATTAAAAGTCCTTCAAGATTCTGATACCAAAAAAAGTTCAACCCAATTTTCTTCAGAGCCCACTTTTCTCTCTCTCTCTCTCTCTCACACCTCTTCCCTTTCTTTCTTTTCTTTCCACACGTTAGGCCACCATTAGTCTTTCAACCCTTCCCACAGATTCAATCTACTCTCACCATCTGATTCATCCATTCAGATTGAACGACTCTCCTCCAGCTCGCGTATGTTTTCCAACACAAATCACAACCATCCATTCAAAATCAAACCTTATCCACGGTTCACCTTCCGAGACGATCAAGATTCTCTGGAAACTTCCGGAGCAATCTTCTTTCATAACAACCGTCCATTCCTCTCATACAACGGTCACATTTTTTCTCCTACTAATATATATTCATTTCTCCTAAAACATGACGCCCCTTTTCCACTCTCACCACTCTTTAGGGGTTTCTTTTGTTCCGCTGCTCTTCTTTCTTCCTCTCTGGTTCCTTTTCTGAAGTAGGTTCTTCTAATCTCCGCTCGAGATTTTTTTATTTCTTTCGTTCTTCATTCGGTTTTTCCAACAAACTCTACCATTTTTGTTTCAATTCTTTCGATAGTTTTGTTTCTTTTTCGCATTTCGCTTAAAAATCTGAAGAATTTGAGATCCCCGCGATCTACTTTCACGCTTTGAGTTTTTGTCCCGATCTACTGTAGTTAAAACTCAATTCATGTTCCTATACCTCAAGAAGGTGGCAAAGTTTTGATTCGAGGTTTTGTTCCTCAGAATTGCATTTTTATGCTTTTGCATGCCTGTATCAGTGGATTACTACTCTGATCTGAAGAGTTTTTTCGATTATTTTCCCTTTTTTGTTATATTTTCAAGATCTAATGTTTTTATCTCCCACATATGATCCTTTAAATGTCGTTACCTTGATCTAAGTTTTTTTCCATATTTAAGTCTCGTTAGAGATTATATGTCAGGATTTGTGATTATGATAAATGTTTTTTACATATTTCCTCTTGTACTGTTATAGTGAAATGCATGTTTTGATCTGACGTTTCCTTTCTTAGATTCACTCCTTCCAAGGGCTTGCATGCTGGATTTGTGACTTTTAAGCACTATTTTTGATCTGCTATGAGATTTTTAACCTTTTTTCTTTCTAAAAACCTACCACGATCTCTCAGTCTTTACACTTTCATCAACTGTAGATCTGTGGTGGAGCTATGACACCTTCTAGCCAATCTTCTGGCTCTAGTAGTTCTACAACTACTATTGCACCTACTCCTTTACCTCTTGCCTCTAATCCATCCTTTAATAGTACACGGGTATAGATTTTGATGAAACATTTAGTCCGATTATCAAACCAATAACAATTCACATCATGCTCACCATTGCCTTATCATGCAATTGACTTATTCATCAGCTTGATGTCAACAATGCCTTTCTCCATCAGATTCTTCAAGAAGATGTCTATATGGATCAGTCGCAAGGTTTCACGGTCCCAACCTTTCCTCATCATGTTTTTATACTTAACAAGGCCATATATAGCCTCAAACATGCACCCAGGGCATGGTTCAAACGCATCTCCGATAAATTATTTAGTCTTGGTTTTATTTCTTCCAAATCTAACTCCTCCCTTTTCTTCTTTCCACAGGAATACACACAATTATTCTCCACAGTTTACATTGATGACATTGTGATTACTGGTAGCTCATCAAAAAAATTAAATAAGGTTGTTTTTAATCTTAACAACATGATCTCACTCAAAGACCTTGACATTTACATTTTTTTAAGAATTGAAGCTCAGGTTATTTTTGTCACAACGAAAATTATATAGAGGATTTATTAGTCAAAACAAAAATGGATAAAGGTAAACCTATATCAACACTAGTTTGGACATCCATCAAATTATCCAAATACAATGGAACACCCTTCTTTGATATCTTCCTCTATAGAAGCACCATTGGTGCACTACAATATCTAACAATTACCAGACTTTCCTTTCCTTTCATGTTAATAAATTATGTCAATACATGCATAACCCTACTGATGAACAATGAACCATTGTTAAACAAATCCTATAATATCTAAAACACTATATTAATCTAGGTCTCACTTCTCCAAATCCACCTCTATCGAACTGCTATCTTTAATAGGGTTCTCTAATGCTGATTGGGTAGACAATATCGATGACCGATGATTGAATATTTTATGTTTAAACCGCAAGTGCACGGTCGCGATGAAGCGGTGACAAGTACGAGTCGATCTATAAGGAGGTGTATCGACTCTAGTTCTTTCGAAGGAAAGTGAGAAAATAGGGGAGAAGAATAACGGTTACACTAAACTAAACTATACTAAACTAGTAATCATCAAACAAGGAAAACGAAAGCAAGAAAAATCAAAAGCAAGATAAAATTCAAGAATAAACCCCCCAATGGGTGGGTGTGAACATATACGAGGTCAGAGAAGTGATGAATGACGCATGTATGCACGTGTGTGTGTGTCTTCATGCATAAGAAGTGTCTAAAAATGTGGTAAAAACCTATCAATCCATTCACACAACATACTAGCAATTACTACTTGATTATCATAAGACGAGGCTCAGCATGAGAAGTGTCTAAAGATATGACAATACTCATAAAAAATCAGAAACTCATGTGAAGAACAAAACTAAGCATGAGAAGTGTCTAAATATTATGGCAAAACAAATCAAAACAAAGTTTTTTCAATCAATCAAGCAATTAAACGTTAATACAAACACACGACTAAAATGTAGTATATCTAACAGGAAATTTCAGCCAATAAACATGATGAAACCAAGCATCGGAAATGTCTAAATTTTCTAGCAAAACACATAAAAAATCCCCCAACATGTAGATGAATACAACAAATCTGATGAACATACAAACATTCAAGTCTACACAATCTAAATTCGTCAAACATTCAAAACCTCAAAACATAAATGTACATCATCTCCACCCCCAAAGGGGAATGCAACTACTCACTACTCATTAAACTACAAACTACATTAAGAAAATGAAACATTCTAATTACTTCTAATAAGATAAAACAAAATTAAGCTAAACAAACAATAATTAAAAAGAAGACAACATTAAAACAAATTAAAAAAATATTTTATTTACATGACTCACATTCCAAGTAGAGAAAATGTCACAAAGCAATGAAGTCTATTACAAGAGAGGAAGAAGAGTTTTATTTATAGTCATCAAAAAAATCGGGGATAATCCACCGATGTGAGACTAATGACATACTATAAATGGACATAAAACAACATAATACACGACCACGAGAAGCCTGGTCGGATCCTAACCCAACTAGACCGCAAATTGGTTGTCCAAGGCCGCCAATTGGTAGTCATGTTTGGTCGGATTCGACCCGTTTTCGGTTGACTACTTCTTTTCTTCAATTCTCCACATAGGGTGCACCCTGATTGGTTGTTTGAGTTTTCGTCCGAATCTAATTGTCAAAATACTCGTCATGATGGTGTGAAGTTTCTTGATTTGCTCATTGATCCTTTTGGTTTACATCCGAGTCATTTCCTCTTGCATATCAGACCATAAGTCTCACAATGCAATCATTTTTCTTGCTTTTAGGTCATTTTTGTGTCTCTTTTTCTCAAACTTGTTTATTCCTGAAACTTAAACATAAAACTCATTACGCATCATTGCTTAGATTCAAAATAGAAGATATAAGACACGGATATATGCATTATATGATGTCAATCAATCGGCAATCCACAACATTCTACTGCATAATTCTTGGCAAAAAATCTCATTGCATGACGCTCTAAGAAACAACCTACGGTGGCCAAATCCAACACTAAAGCAGAATATCGAGGAGTCTCCTGTGTTGTTGGTGAACTTGCGTGGGTCCAACTGTGGTGTTACAACCTTAGCACCACATGTCTAACTTCTAATCTAGTTTTTCACGACCACACCTAACACGTCGAAATTGACTTCCACTGTGTGCGAACGTGTTTTGAAGAAGCAACTTGACGTGCGGTTCATTTCCACAAAAGATTGGTTGACCGACCTCACAAAACCTCTCTCATCCAGTCGATTCGCAATCTTACATTCCAGGCTTTCAGTCACTCCAGCGCCATCAACTTGTGGGCGAGTATTAGGCACACAATCTAGTAACAGTCCAAGACCCACTTGTACATCAACTCATTTACCAAGGCCTCTCTAGAACCATCCATTAACCCCATTGTATATAGATCATGAATGTAACCATGCATATTTCTATGTATAGTATGACTACATTTTTTGTATACTTGACGAACAAGTTAATTCTACACTACAAATACATCACCTATAATGGAAGTATGACTACATACCTCACTATAAATATATCTCATTATGAGATATGAGAGAAAAAAATTCATTAAAACTTTGTGTTTGTATTCTACTCTTTTGGTATGTGTCGCACCACGTTGAAAATATAGTTTCACATTGCTTAAAAGTAAAACGTCAGGACACTTTGTGATAGAATTGCGTTTCTATCCCCGTTTAATTAGTACTTCTGTTTGAAAGAAATGGTGGATCAACTAAGTTTCATTTGGTATCAAAGAGGATAGATTAACCTTAAGGAACTGACCCACAAGAATATTCATTGCGTGGAACGATGAATAACTCCAATCAGACATGAAGGGGAGTGTTGGAAGTATAGTCATATATAACACAGAAAGAAAATGTAAATGGAATTCTGTTCACTGATATATTTTCATCAAAGTACTTGAATTTCACACACCCAATCAGATTCCTCAAGATGCTTGTTGGAGGAGTTATTACGAGATATTGCACTTTAGAGTTCAATCTCTTGTTTCATTAGAATGGGAAGATGTGGTTGGGGTTGTTGTGGCTAACATTGTGAAAATGAGAGAGAGGTTTTAAAGATTGATAGGGCCACATGGATAGTAGGATTCTGCTAAAGCTTTTTAGGATTCTGTGGTTTTGAGGTCCAGCTTTGGATGGGATCTGGAAGCTCCTATCATGGAATTGGAGGAAGTAAAGTTGCTCCGGCAACCACTTAAGGACCACTGCTGGATTCCATGGGATGACAGAGGGCAGTCTTATGATTATGATGATTCTGACCTGTTCCATGTCCTTTTCAACCATTAATAGAGAATAACGCATGTTTGTTAGATTTTTTGAAATCCTTTATTTTCTTTATTCTGATTGAAGTGAATTCCAAGATACAATCCATGTGTTCCTGAAACTCGATCTCTGGTCTTGGTAATTCCAGGAATATGTATTTTCTAACTTGGCTAGTCCCAGTTGACAGATTTTTTTTAAACCCTTGGAGACAATGAGCTTCTCTTTTTCTACGTGTCATTAGTGGGGCTAATCTAATACTGGTAAGTGTGCTTTATAGTTTTTTTTGATATTTGGATTCCAGAGGCACATTACCTTGGGAGTGTTAGTGACGTGGAAAGTGACGGAAAATGATTTTTAGAGTCAATCGGAAAGCAGAGGAAAACAGAATCCAGTGGAAAATAATTTCCCTTTGACTGAATTATGTTGTTTGTGCATGTGTCGGAAAGAAATTTGGGGAAGGGGAAATTTTGTTGTTTGCTCATACTTCTTATACCCACTCCAACGGGTTGGTCGGGTTGAGCGAGCGGCGTTCCACCTCACCGATGAAGTGACAGGGATTGCAAGGGGCAGTGCCCCTGAAAACCAAACACAATGTAGGAATTCACATATTTTGGATAACAAAAACGGACGACCGAACTATTTTAGGTCGACCGAAATGAGAATTTCAGTGATTTCTACGAGCAAATGTAAATGGACGACCGAACTAATTTTGGTCGTCCGAACTGGTCACCAGTTACGAGTTCAGTGGACCGAAATTTGTTCGGTCGTCTGTTACAATCATTTCGGTCGACCGATTTTTTTTGGTTTCCGTGGCTTTTCGACCTCAAACCAACGGAAAACTCAAATAAAATTTTATACATACCACAGAATCCAACCCTCAGTACACAAGCAACCTCATTTCCGGAGTCAACCGGAATCCAAATTCAACAAACACCCCCCCCCCCCCCCCCCCCCAATATTTTTTTGGTTTTAAGAAGCTTAGCTCTTAAATAACTCACATTGTACTTTGATTGGTACTTTAATAGTAATGCTGATGGATTACACCCTCAGAAAGGTTAGTATTAGGCTCTGCTCTCATGATGTTACTTTCTTACTTACGTAAGAAATAAAAATACCAAGTGAGTTTACCTATTGACTTTTATCTTTTCGACAATCATTTAATGAAGACAATTGGTTCTAAATAGTATTTTCTGGAGTTTGTCTGTTCTGTTCCAACTTCCAAAACCAGACTAGTGAGGTGCGCATTGGCAACTTGACCAAGATCACTGCCATTGCTGTTGTACAGAGCCCATTTAATTCAGAGATACAAAGCCTATTTTTTGTTTTTTTCCTTGTGATTAGTCAGTTGTTGGTCTTAATTCTTAATATATATTTGTATTCTACCTGTGAAAAAAAATCTTATCCTAACATCATGTCAAATATAGCAACCTCTGTTGGGAGGGGATCTAACAATGCACTTATACGAAACACGGATTAAACGCACCACGTATACCGAATATTGATTGCGGAATTAACTTCGGACCCTCTCCCAAACTCAATTGCAACAAGAACACTAATAAGATGAAAATAAACAAACAAACACAAATGCACACCTGAAACAACCACGACACACGCGATTTACAAGGTTCGGCAACGTGCCTACGTCCTTGGGGGGTCTCCTGCGAGTTTTCTTTCCTTCTTCTACTTCTCCAACAAGAGAAACAACTGAGATTACAAGTATATTGAGACAATAGATCCTCCAAATCTCTCTAGATTTATCTCTAGCCTTAATCTCTCAACTCACAATGAAGGAAACTATGTTGTATGCAATATATGATATAAGACTAAGAGCAAACAAACCCTTTTATAGACTCAAAAACCGAGTTACAATTAAGCAAAACCGAACAGAACTATTCATGGGGACACGGTTGACTGATGCTCGTTCGGTTAACTGTGCGTGCTTCAACAAGAGCGATTCCTATTCCGATTCGGTTAACCGAACCATTCCCGGTTGACCGAGGGAACGCTTCTCACGCGGCTCGGTAGACCGCGAGAACGATTCTTCCACGAACTAACGAATTCTCCAACAACCCTTGGTAGACCGAGAACCCCTCGGTGGCAAATTGTCCAGACACTTTTAGATTATCGGAACACCAAATATCTCATCAACGGTTTACCGAACCTGTTGTTCCGAAGTGTCACTTGCTCTCTGACGGTATAACGAATCCAATTCGGTCGTCCGATCCCAGCTGCACACGGAGTGCCTGGAATCCTTGGTTCGGTGGACCGAATCCAATTCGGTAGACCGAATACAATCCGGTCGACCGACTCTTCGTGGATTTGTTTCCTTAACAAATATAAGCTAATATTCAACAATCTCTTCATCTACTGGAGTAACTGGACAATTTGTGATGGAATTGTGAGCATGATCTAAGTGTAGGAAAACGTATTAATTGAAGTGTAGATTTTCTTGTAAGATTTTGTCTTGTTCTCCTCCACCTAAATGGGTAGGAAGATAAGAACTTAAAGATATAATTCCTGTTTATCAGTTTGGAGTTTTCAAGGCAGTGATCTGTTAGATTCTTTAACAAACATGTAGAACTGTAAGGTAGATGGAGATAAAAATATATTTAATGTCGATTATCTAGTGCAACTTGCAGTAAAAAAAGGGGTAACATACAACTCACTGAGGCTATGCTTTCACATAAATTCTCGTTACGTCATCCGTGAAGAAATGCTATTTAATAGTTCCAGTTAAAGAGTGTGAAGGTGAAAGTGATGAGCATACTATTGATGAAGTAATGTGAATAAATGAGGGCAAGGACAAGTATTGAACATTGCTTGTTCTTCTGTCAAGAAATAGACATGTGAATCAGAACTGGATTTGCTTGTCACTTAGTTGTTGTTTTCTTTTACTATTTTTATCTTTTAGTGATATTCCCAGCTATGTGATTTCTAATATTGGTGGCCGTCGGATTCTTTGATTGGATATCATGAGCAAGTTGATCATGTTAAGTGATTGTGGCCTAAGCATCTCCATGTAGTTTGGTGAATCCTAATCTTGTAAGCTTATTGGTGCAGATATTATAAATATTAACTTTGTGGACTTGAAATTATTATAAATATTAACTTTTGTGGACTTGATATTATAGATGTACTTTTAATTGTTTTAGTTGGAGATTTATTGATACCATGCCAAGATCCCTATGGCACCATATTGATGGAATAAGACAATGGAGACCAACTTGTCCATGAAAATTATAAACAAACACACTTCCCTTACGTAATGGTAAATAATGTTATACAATATCGCATTATTGATTTAGTGCTTACAAGTTATAATGTTTTAAAGGTCTGAATTCTTCCTTGCCTATGGATTGAGTCAATAGATTTAAGCTTCTTTTATTGGCACAATCTCTTTATGAAAAAGAAGTCTTCATCAACAAGGAACACAAAAATGATGTGATTTTCAAGATTAAGAATATCAAGCATTTGTTTTTATTTTTTCAATTGGCATGAAAATTATATGCGGCGTTGTCAATAATTGGTGCTAACCAACACAAAGAAAATGGAAAATTTGCCCTTTTCATTGCTCTTGATGCTTATCTAGAAGTTGCCGATGGTGATGTTGCATCATAAGATCATGACTCTTACCAATCAAATTCTAAAACTCACCCTTTGATTTTATTTTTTCAATAGAGAAATCTTACCAGTGCCAAAGTCATGAGTCATGACAGCTTGATATGTCTATAGCCTTAAAAGTACAATAGATTCTGAAAATTTATCAATTCTGTAAAATTCAGATGAGGGCATCCATTAGTTCAGTACCTACTCTTACTTTGTACCCATCAATTACTTACTTTCATGAAATTAATGTCAAAAAAATCATTGTCAGATCAGAACTATACTATTCTGCATGGTTCTAAAGTAGAAAGTGGTATCAGCCCTCATAGCTTCTCCCCACATACTTTAGGCCCACTTTTTGCCAATCACATATGTACATATAAATGGTAATGAGGCTCAAGCGTGACATATATGATTTGGATGGAATAGTGCAGACATTCTTGTATCTTATGTCATGATAAGCTTGTCCAGTCTTGCAGGCCCATCTAATTATTGACTGAAATGGTGTTAGTTACAAGATAGCGACACGTGTGAGAATACCGGTGGTTTGCGACTACTATCTATTCTTAATCATGAGAGTAACCTTCTTTGCTTCCACGTGGTTCTAACGGATTTTCCTTGTAAAGAATTAAGAGAAATCTATGGATGGAAGAAATGCACTGGATTTTTTTTATTTTTTATAACTTTTCTTTCTATAATTTATTTTCTTGTTTTCCCCCCTTAGATTTCAAGGGAATCAGGACCAACCAATTATGTTACAGTTGTGGACCACTTCATCTCTCTGTGTTTTGAATCGTTTGTAGCCCCACCTATTGCATAGCAAATGAAACTTTATTGGCATTGTTCTTGCTATTTAGGTTTTTTTCTTTCTGCATCGTTTTTCGTTATGGGCATCAAATATAAAATCCTGTTTTATGATTGTAATGTTGGATGCATACAGCCATGTACTGAACTCTAACAATAGTTATGGGTGAACTCTAACAATAGTTATGGGTAGAAAATAAATATCAATTGCTCTGGGAAAAAAGGTTCCTATTAAGTTGTCATTTGCAGAATTTATGACATTAATCTTTGTTATTATCCTTGTTTTTTTTTCAAAAAGAAAATATCATGAAAGACTCGAATTTGCATGAATAGAAAACCATATGTGGCACATTGTCTTCCAGCATGTCATCTTCACATAATCAACGGATGCAAAGAGAGATTAGACACTTTTTTATTCTCCAATAACTGCTATTTATATCTGCATTTTTCATCAACTGAAGGGTCCAAGTGCACGGTCCTGAGTCTTCGAAATGAGTTCTCTATTTCCATCAATTCATCTTATGCACCTTTTTCTTCTTCTTCTTCTTCTCATTCCTATACGTTGCGTTAATTCTTAGCTCTTGTTATCCTAATACTCTCTCAGTGGTCCAACTAGTTTTTTTTTGCTTAATCTCAAACACCCAATAACCACTTCAAAATTGTCCACGAACTCGCTTTTTTCCCTCCTCTTGCTCTACTTGTTTTAATATTCTAGTTTCAGTCAAAGAGACACCTTTTTGATGTTATGATATCTATTAAAAGAAGTGGAACCAATCCAAAGTTTTGGGATCTCTATGGGGTACACGTAGGAATCATGTCGTCAAATTTGAAGAGAGTGTGGATTCCAGGGCCTCTGATCGTAGGAGCCGGTCCTTCTGGACTTGCCACTGCTGCATGTCTCAAGCAAAGAGGTGTTCCTTCCCTGGTTCTCGACAAAGAGAGCTGCATAGCCTCATCATGGAAGTTCAAAATGTATGATGGGCTAAAGCTCCACCTTCCCAAGCAATATTGTGAGCTACCCATGATGCCGTTCCCCCGGGAGTTCCCGACGTACCCCTCAAAAGAACAATTCATTGGCTACTTGGATTCTTACGTTAAGAAATTTGCGATAAAACCGTTGTTTGGAGTAGAGGTTCGGAGGACGGAGTATGATTCAAATATCGGATTTTGGCGGGTTTGGACGGGAGAACTCGAGATCATATGTCAGTGGCTTGTGGTTGCCACCGGGGAGAATGCGGAGGCGTTACAACCGAAATTCGATGGGATTATGGATTTCCGGGGACGAGTTCTTCATGCTAGCTTGTATAGGAGTGCAGAGGAATTTGTTGGACAGAAGGTTTTAGTAGTTGGTTGTGGGAATTCAGCAATGGAGATTTGCTTGGACCTCAGCAACAATTCAGTTCAGACATCTATGGTTGTTAGAGATGAGGTTTGATATCAACTGCTTTTCATCTTCTTCATTTTATGACTTTTTGCTGTTGCTTTCTATTTCAGTTAGTTTTTTTTTACCTCTTTACAAATTTCATATGGTTATGTAGCAATATCTTCTCTATGTCTATAATTTCCTGATAAAAAATATATTGTTCTTCCCTACCCCAACTACGTTGGGATTTAAGGCTTTGTTGTTGTTGTAACATCTTTTTATAAGTTCAGCATACCATAATAATACGTCAAGAATTAGTATTTGAACAGTGAAGTTTTTTTCTCATTTTTTTCCTTCAAAATGGAGAACTTCACTACTTATGTTTATTTAAGATGTTAAGACTACTGAAATATATATAGAAAGAACTTCATTTGTTATACTTTTAATGTGATATTCAGTTTTAATGTTGATTATTTATCCTTGTCTCCAGTTGCATATTTTACCAAGGGATATGTTTGGGGTCTCAACCTTTGGACTCTCTATGGGGTTGCTGAAATGGTTTCCTATCAAAGTTGTTGATTCAATAGTCCTGTTCTTAGCATGGATGATTTTGGGAGATACAAAGCGATATGGCCTCCGGCGACCAAAGATTGGGCCTCTACGACTCAAAAGCATCGTTGGCAAAACTCCTGTTTTGGATGTTGGAGCTTTAGCAAAAATCAAACTTGGTCAGATAAAGGTATGTGACTTAAGATTCTGAACACGAATCATTAAGAACTTGTTAATTACTCCATATGCCATATTATTTCTTTCTGAACATTACGCAGATTTTACCAGCTATAAATCGATTCATGGCAAATGGGGTTGAGTTTTTTGATGGCAAGAAAGAAGACTTCGACTCGATAATCCTTGCAACGGGCTACCATAGCAACCTTACTTCGTGGCTCAAGGTAATTAAAACATTCAAGAAGCTAATATGTGATTTTTATATTCAGAATCAGCTGTAAGACAATTAATAGGTATACACTAAAGCTATAGCAAACATGCTTTTGGCTATTTCTACCTTAACAAGTACAAGTAGAAGAGAAAAACATGCAATCTAAGAAAGATTACAATCATGTTTTGAGTCATGTGATTTGTATAAGTCTGCGGAAGCCCATGATCCAAAGTCCAACCACAAGGGTGATGTTTATTAAATTTGGTTGGTCCAGACCAGCACTCTTGTTAGGTGACGGTAGACGTAATTTCCATGTATATTTTTATACACTTTTAGTTTTAGTGATGTTAGGCTATAATTCTAACATACCCCGCAAACGTAAGCTTTCGCTAGATATTTGCATAGAAATTCTCCCCCCAAAGGATGATCGTTTTGTTTCTTAAAAATTGGTTTGCATAGAAATTCTCGCCTCTTAAAAACCCAAGAACTTGGGTGGGAAACCATGAACATAATTTTCTTACAAAAGTAATATACACTTCCAGGTAGCAACATAATTTTATTTGAAACAAATATCAAACCATTCACAACCTTTAAACAGATATCACAAGATATCATGAACCAATTCCACTTTTCATTCATGAGAGTGACATCTAATTGGCAATGTTGTTTAGGAATATTAACACTTGTGCATTGATTTTTCTTTTCCAAGGAAGGAAATTTTTTCAATGAAAAGGATGGACTTCCAAAGCAGCCATTTCCCCACAGCTGGAAGGGAGAGAATGGGCTCTATGCTGTTGGCTTCACAAGAAGGGGACTTATGGGGACTTCCATAGATGCCCACAAGATTGCAGAAGACGTTGCTTCCCAATGGGACTCCAAGACAAAGAACTTCCCCTTCTCTACTTGAAACTTGATGCTAGAGATAAACATTGATCTTGTTCTTTGTTTTGTTGGCTTATAAACATGATGAAAGTTGTCTAGAAAGTTTAGTGCATGTACATTTTTAATATTTGTGCAATGGACGTTGGAAACTAACACATCAATACCACCTTTGTCATGAGTATGCTAATTGCAGACCTGTATAGACTGAGCTAATTTTATGTTTTGTAAGAACTTCGGTGAAGCTGTGGATCACGGCTGAACCTTTCTATGTCAAGCTAATATATGCATGGATTTCAAAAAAAAAAAGCACCTTGTCACGTAGAGAGTGATAGTGCACGTAGTTTGTCCTGTTCATTATCATCTTCTTATATATATATATATATATATATATATATATATATATATATATATATATATATATATATATATGAAGTTTGGAAAAGTCTTCCTTCATGATTGCCAATTTTAGGACACAGGCAAGTTCACTTCATCGTATCCATTTTAACAAAATTAGATTTTATTTGGTGTGAGTGGTGATAAAATATTGAAAGTAATTTGCGGATCATATTGTTTTGTTTGTATTATGCTTTGATAGTAGTATATAGTAGGTAAAATGCAGAGTTGCATGAGCAAATTAATTAACGACCTTGTTTGTATGACCCTTCTGGTGGAAATGTAAGTTTTTCGGTTGGAAAGATATAATAAACACGATCAAGAGCCGTGATGTCAAATTTGAAGTCTGATTTCAACTCTATCCTGGTCCACATATTTACAAATTTTTCTTTACAGTGAATCTGGATTATCTAAGGTGTAGAAAAGGTAAAAACAAGAATCAAGGTTGTTGAGATCATCTTAAGAAAGGAATATAAAACATTGCGATTTTTTTTGCACGAATAAAACATTGCGATTTGGTAACCACAATCGTTTGGAACGTACTTGGCACACTTTAATTCCAACAGGATCCTATAGTCTTACCAACTCAGTACTCACATAAAGGGGCCCCATGTTTCAGAACTTAACAGAATCACAATTAATTGTTCCGAAATAAAAGGTTCACATGGTTCACTCCACCGACTATAATTAAGATTTATAGACTTTACATGAACATTTTTCGTACGCCAATTGTTGAATTTACTTGAATCTGAAAACAACAGCAAAAGACACGAATTCTTATTGTCACTATCAACAGTTTTTGTTCCTTGTTGCGGAGGGTATTGGATTGTTGGTAGGTTAGACAATTGGTGGATCTTCCGGACCCCCACCTGTATCAATATATCCCACAGTGCTTAGTTAGTTACCCCCACAATTCCTCAAGCTTAAACCATCCATGGCAGCACGCTAGTATGGGTCATTCCGCTGTTTGGTGTGGCAATAAAAAAAGGGAGACAGATACCCAATAAATGAATATTTGTTCAACATGGAACATAGTTTACTCAGAATATATGTCATAGATTATAGATACGACGTATCATTATGTTTTTGTGGCAACTTCCCGAAAATAATCATGTACAACAAACAATAAAGCACCATTCTTTCATATTTACCAGCAAAAGCACTCGCAAACTCAAACAAACAAAACCAAACCAAACCCAACGAAGTATTGGGCTGCGCAGCTCTTTTTGGTGGCTTGAAAGTTGAAATGTTGCACTCCAAGTTCAGCTTACTAGTGATTTACCACATTACAAAACTGCCAGTAACAACCAGAAGATAGAACAGCGAACATATTATTTCAATATTTGATTCGACAGTCAAACTCTAAAATTACTTGGAGATTAAAAATAATCGACTACTTCCAGCTAGCCTTTCTCATAAGAACTTCCAAAAGTCCTTGTCAATTGTAATCTTGATATGCACTGAATCACTCACACAACCCACATAAGAAAATCTCTAACACGAATCAAAATTCACAACCAAAATTTTCAAATGCAAAAGAGAAACATTATTAGTTCATAAGATGGATTGTGATGATTGAAACAGGAACTTGCTCGTGTATCATCAATAGTTACGATCAGTGACATGACAACCAATTAATGGCAAAGCAGATACAGTCTAGAGAAAACAATTATCAGCACCAATGAATTTTTGAAGACCATGGAATATCAAATGTCGTAATTCCATGTGGTCTCTGCAATCAGTTTTGGAACCTTCTGCTGATCATCCAAATTCACAGACGCCAAAATCTGCAGAACAGCTCATGCATCAGAGTTTTTTTTTGCAAAATAATATAGATAGGAAGTCAAAAAAAAACTTCCAATGTCATCAGTTGCACAAACACATGGATTACTTTACCATGTTCTTCAAGAGAAAAATGCTTATAAAATCCAACAAAACAAATTGACATGTTGTAGTGAAAAGGAATATATTTTGGAATTCAAGCACACCATTATTACAGCACAGATGAGGATTTAATAATGTTGCAATATGAACTTGTGCCATGTTAAAAAATTCTATGAAGACACTTCCCCTCCAGTTTCGTGTTGCTTAGACAATAAATAATGAGGGTCTAAACAAACGCTAGTTTACACCCATGGCAACTTTTGCTCAAGCAGTTAAATATAGTGTTCCTTCAAAACAAGTTGTTACACTACGAGAATAGAAGAACATTGACCAATCTCTACCTAGAAACTGGATAGGTTAAGCACCACAACTCAATGGGTGAGCAACAACTATAAAACCTTAGAGCCTTGGTTTATTGAACATTAGCTCAACCTCAACAACAAAGCTAGATCTTATAACTTAAAAACAAGGATTGAAAAGGTGTCCGCCTGGGCGCCTAGTCGACTAAGCGGCCATAAATCACCCACCTAGGTGGGATAGGTACCCAAGTGCCCTTCCCCCACCCGGTGGCCGCCTAGCTGCCTTTCAATCCTTGCTTAAAAGTAGGGAAAATTATGACACTCTGAAGTCTGAAATACCTAAACAAGTAATGGGAGACCATAAGAACATGACTTCTACAACTACTTCAAGTTCAAAAAAATTAAAGTCTAATTACAATGACTTACTCTACTAGAGTTTGCTGTCTACGAACAAAGTAGTTGACTATAATTATTTTTGGGCCTCAAATCATGTTATTACAAAAGATAGGGCTAAGGTGCATAGAAAAATTATTCTTCATTGAGATTAATAAAGATGACTGAAAATACCAAATCAAATCTATTACAAATCACACTTGAGGATGAAGTTTAGGATTGCAAGTTGAATTCTAGTGGTTAACTAGTTTTATTTTGAGATTACGGTCAGTAACAAATCATTTCAATTTCTACGAAACCAGCACTCTTTGATATAAGCAAGCTTATGATGACAAAATGTCAGTAGAACAAGCCAACTTATGAAAAATATGACTAGGTTTATTCAAGTTCTTTCATTCGGCAAAAGAGTAGGTCATGTTGCCGCAAAATGAGAGGCCAAAAGATCAGCCAAGGTGATTCTACTCCATGTCATGCTTTATGAAAGAGACAAGTAACCAGAATTGAAAGATAATTAATTAATTTAATTGGTTTATTCTCAATAGTCAATAAGAGGACAAAGTGCAATACCAAGTTGGGTGAATTTGAGATTAAAATAGGTAAACAAAAAGGATTTCGGTGGCACTAGAGCTCACCTGGTGGGCTTAAGGATTCATAACTGCAAGTTGAGGATTAAATCAAATGTACAAATCGGAAGCTTTTTCTACATCCATATGAACTCTAACCTTGCTTGTTTACTGCCTAACATCAACATAAAGGCTTTTCATGGTATGAGTGCTACAGTTGGGCGAAAAATATATGACTAACTTTCCCAAGTTTGCAAATGCTAATGTGTGTGCGCACATTTAGAAATTAGAAGTATCAGATACCATGGGTATTTATCAACCAACATTGTTAGTGAAATCCACTCTACTATGCTTTGAAAGGATTGTGGTCTGCAATGCTTTAACATGTTTGTTAAATGAATGAATTAAGATACTAGTGTGAGGCTACTTCATATTTCATGGCAAAGCAGCAACACAACTAAGAATGCAATCCACTCTAAATACAAACATTTCTATGAAGTTTGCATCCACCAAAAAAACACTTGAGATTACTAAAACCACAATACTGTGACCTCTAAAACAAGTAGACAATAAGGTAACCAAAAGGTTGGCTCCTCAACAAACAACACGATAATTTACAGATCGACCTAGTTACCTACACATAAAAAGGGGTAAAGAAACGTATTGAGCGTACCTTGAATGATGCACTGGACTTAGAGTTTCTGGACCACTCCAACCCAAGATTCTTTGACGAGGTCTGATACGAAGCCCTCACCACATCATCCCCAGAAAGCTTCCTCGATAACGCAAAATCCCAACTGTTGTTCTTAACATCAAAACACGGCTCAAACACAGTCCTCCTTAACTCCCCGTGTGCGTACACATACTTCACCTTGCAATTACCACTGCCGAACGCATAGCTGGCAGACACCTTGTTGGACGGGTCTAACGCCAATGACCCATCCAGAGTCGTCCGATTATCCCCTTGGAAGTGGATGTATGTCAGATTCACAGACGTATCCAGAAACTTCACTGTGTTCATGAACTGAAATCTCAAATCCTACACCAAACAAAACCAAACCACTTAGCAACAAAACCGAAACCCCGACTCTAACTAACTCTAGCGGGCCAAATCGTTAAACAAAATATTAGAAAAAAATGTAATGATTTATTTAATAAGGGTTAGTAAGGGGCCAAATCGTTAGATTTCATTGACTACAACCTAAAATCCAACAACAAAAAAAACTCACAACAAATCCAACACCAAACCAAACCACTTCAGCAATCATCAAAATAATTCAAAATCCTAACCCTAAGGGGCCAAATCGTTACATTTCATTAACAGAAACAAAAATCCTACAGAAAAAAAAATCAAACTAGCTCATATAAAATCCTACACCATACCAGTTCATCAACCAGCAGAAAAACCAAAACCCTAATGCTAACCCCAAGGGACCAAATCGCTAAGTTTCCATGACTGGAAGCTCGAATCCTACAAACAAACAAACCAAACCACATCAGCAACAAAACCAAAACCCTAAAAAACCCTAAGGCGGAATCCTTACGTTTCGTTATCTGGAACCTCAAATCCTACACCAAACCAAATGACTTGAGCACCACAACCAAAACCCTAACTAACCCTAACCGTAAGCGGAGAAATAGTTACGTTTCGGTGGGCGTTGTAGTCCACGATGAAGTTCCCGGGCTTCTCGAGCGAGAGGGTGAGGCCCTCGAGCGATGGGCCCTTGGATATGGTGGCGTCGGTGAGGGAAAGCTTCAGCCTGGCGTCGCCGGCGGCTGGGGTGGAGAACGTGAAGAACGACGACGCCACGTTCTTGTCGGCGTCGAACTTCCCCTTCACCGTCGCCTTCATCTTCGCTTCTTTCCTTTTTCGGTGGAGAAGTGAAGTGGATTTGATTTGGCGTTTTGGGGATTTGGGGTTTGTGGGCGGGAAGTGGAAGAGAGGGTTTCGTGGTTGGAGGGTTTGGGGGCGAGTTGGTTGGATTGAGATATAGCCGTTGGATTGGGATCGGATGGATGAGATTTTATGTTCGGGGTTGGGTGTAGATGGGGAAATGGTGGTGGAGTTGGCGTGAACGTCGGCCTGAAGATGCCAAAAGCCCAAAGGATAAATGTATAAAATATCTGCAACTAAATTAAATAAATAGTGTGTGTATTTTTTGGGTAAATTGTAATTGGCCTCCTAAAGTATGTTTCCATGTTATTTGTTTTTTTCCATAAATTGTATACATAAAAATGAATTTTTTGAAGAAAAAAAAACTAAGAGTAATCTGCCCATTGTTATCTTCCAATTAAATTAAAAATAATCATTAATAATTAATGAGTAAAAAAGCAAGTAATAAATTAAGATGACGGAAGCGGAAAACTCTAATGGGCTCATCTTTCCCGCCAACTCCACCGGCGGGAAAATTTTCGCATACTTTTTAAACCCTTTCCCTCTCTCTTTCTCCCTCGTAAAGCCCTTTTTTTTTGGACGGATCGAGTCGAGTTTCGCGTCCGCGTAGTTCTTTCTGGTAATGCCTCCTTTCCTTCTTAGATCTAACCCGAAAAGTTGCTTTTTTGGGGGTTTGATTTGTGTTTCGTATAAGGAGCAGTTTTTTTTTAAAGTTTAATTTTTGTTTCTGACTTTTCTTTGGTTGTCTTGCCATATGAACTTAAGTTCGGATCTCATGTCCGTCGAGGGTTCATTGTTTTTGAGCAGGAGACGTTTAGGGTTTATATGATCATGATTAGATGTGTTTCACATGTCTACACTACTTGACTTCTGAGGGGAAAAAAAGCATTTGACTTCACAGCATAATCTACTCATTTGACATCATAAGGTGCATACATTCTTGTTAAGAACGTCTATTTTACTCTTTATTCATGTGTTGGGTTTTCCTGATCAATGATAGTGATTATTAGTCTTGATACATCACCAATGCAACGTACTTTCCATATTTATTTATTTTAAATTTAAACGAGCCCATTTTTGTTTACATTGATGTTTAGATGCCTATTATTTAGAATTTAAGAGTGGACTAAAGATTTTTCGGGAGCTTTTTTTTTGAAACTATCCTTGACTTGTCATTGTAAAAGAGCCGTAAACAGACCATCACTTAAAAACTTCAGTTTTTTTTTTAATCTTTCCGTGTTAGAAGTTGATACTTTATACATGCTTCAGAAGTTTATACAATTTGGTAAACGGTCTTACCTGTTTGTTTAGCATACTTGAAATTGTTTTATATCTGTGCTTGTTGAAATTCATGCAATGTTGTTTCTGCACTCACAACTTCTAAATTCTGCTGAATACATTTAGTTCTTCTAAACAACCTCCATATTGTGTCTCTCAGTTTCCCGTACTCACACAACTGCATTCCTGCAGATCATCTCATCATCTTAATTATGTCTTCTAACGATCCTGGATATCTTACATGTAAAGATATTGCTGCAGATGTTTCTTCACTTGTGGACTTCGATATTGTACATTTCATCAATGCTATCAAAGGGGGCTCCGTTGTAAAAGTTAGAAATAGTTTTTTTTCTCAAGAGAAAAGAAACTTGAAGTTTAAGGGGGTGAGCAGTCTGCAGGGACCAAAAGAGGCAAACATTGTTGGACTGAAAGCTAACTGCACGAAGCAAATGGACGGAAAGAAAGGATATATGAGTAGTGTAACTATCAAGTTGGAAATGCCATCGCCTGAAGGGATTCATGGACTTCACCTCTTAGATGACACTGACATTGCCAACCACAAACCCAATAAATCAATGAGAGGTAGCAGTGACAAAAGTACTGACGATTGTGAGATAGTTTCTAATGCCTTGACTCTTAGGGAGTTAAGAAGCAGGTCCAAGGCCAAGATACGGAAACTTGTGGATTCCCATGCACTTATGAAAGATAAGGTCAAAAGAGTCCCACGATGTGGAAAGGAGAGTGATGAGCCCGACTCATCAAATCTTGCTCAATTAGACCTAGATGAACCTCTTGTTAACTTGAAGCGAAGGCTTTCAAGGCGATCTTCAAGGCAAAGAAATCTAAAGATGGTTGTACAGTCATCTTCATCTTCATCAGACAGCTCTGTATCAATAGAAGCAGATAATCAGAAAGCATCTTCCGCCAACATTCCTATTCCTCATTCCAGTTTTCTAGCAACAGATAAAGAAATGACTGGTAATAGGATATCAGCACACTGTGAAGGCATTCTAAGTGGACATGGTATTAAGTTAGAAATCGAGGATGATATTTGCAGCATCAATGATCCTATACCAAATGTTGGAACAATAGTTGATTGTTTAACAGATTTAGTTCCTCTAGAAGAAAATTCTGCTGTTTGTGTTTGTAATACTAGCATGGTTGACATCCCAGATATTTCTGAGCAAAAGGAAAGTAAAACTGTGGAAACTGATCCAGTAGATGCCGGTAACCCCTCTGCCCCAGAAAGTAATTGTGTTGACTTCAGTCTGACGAAATCGTCTGGTGAATCTGCCAAAAATGCAATTTTAATATACCAGGAAAATCCTATCGATGTTACTGCCCGGCCTGTTTTGAAGTCATGTTCTCCCACTGAAGTTCCTGACTCTGTCATGCAAAGTGTCCAACCCAGCATTCTTACCACACCAGATGATTATTCTCTAGAAGCAGCAAGCCAGCTCCAAACACAGAAGTCTGAACCTGAAAATTGCCTGTTATATATGGACATCACTGAATCAGTTACTAGTCGCAGAAGCAATGCTGTTGAAGCTGGATATCAGGATCGGCAGGGTGCATCTCATACCTTTTCTGATGCTGCTTATAATTTATTTACAGGATTCAAACCTATTGGGTTATGTGGTGGAACGACTGATGGGATCGGCAATAGCATCTTTCAAGATGCAGAAACTACATTCTGTCAAAGTGTAGACTCATGTGTGGAGAATGCTCATTATCAGAACGCTGTACAGAAATTCAATTGTTATGCTGTATCAAGCATAGAGGTGAAACCCTTGAAGAGGGCTGGAGTATGTGAACATAACCAATCTGTGCATGATGATTATGGGAGCTTTGAGCCAGGTTTGTCAACTATGTCTGGTCGTACTACTTTGTTGTCACCAGAGTTCAATGCTGCTCCTGTTTGTCATGATGAATCTAGATCAAACTCTATAACCATGGCAATTGATTGTCAGATATCTTCCACCGATAATGAGCATGCAGATTTGCTAGAATATATACCTCGCATGGCTATCAAATCAGCCAACGAAAATAATATTTCCTACCTCGGCAATATGTGCATAGAAGAAAAAATCCAGAGTAACATTTTTGATGCTTCTATCGGAAATGGATCGCCTAACATGTCTGAAGAAAGGGCCGTCCTGTCGAAGGATGTTAATGCCTGTTGCGATAATGTCGATGAAACTGATGTCTGCAGAGATTCAGAAATGCCTTTTGAACTCGTGTCAGAAAATAGCACTGAAATTAGCACAACTAAATGTGGTGACAGACAGCACCATATCTTAGAGTCACATGTCTGTTCTGATATGCCTGGATCAGTTGATTCTAGCTCACAAGAACAAGATGAATCAGTCAATTGTTGCCAAGCTCAGGATCTAGAGTTAGAGCAGTCTCCAAAAAAATTGCTATCTAAAAGAAAGGTAGAGCTCTTTATATCTCACATTTTTCAAGAATTGTGTTTGACATATTACTCTTCTTGTGAGTATGAGTACGATAGTTGTTTCCTGTCATGCAGGCCCTTTCTCCATTGTCTCAGACGAAACTATGTAAGGCGATGTATGCTGAAAAGTTGTGGGAAACTATTCAACTTTCAGGTAAACGGTGCAGCCACAGAAGACAAGTTCTCCTTGGTTGTACCAGTTAATAACAATGAATCAACTTATATATTTCAGGCAGTAGGAGGCTACAGTCTGTCCACTGGGCTAATAATTTGTTATCAGTGTCAGATCAGTGTGAGCCAGAGTTGATACGAAGTCCTGTAAAGATGTCAAAGAAGGCAAAAGGTGACATTTCACCCCCTTTTAACAAAATCACAATAAAAGGACCTCGGGCATGCACAAAATCATCTACTCACAGTGAGAACTCATTGCTTACTTCTATATCTCAAGATGCCATAAGATTTTCACAAAGGCAAATGCGTGACTTTGAAACCGTCACATCAAAACTTGTTGATGGGCTGAAATCCATGAAAAGCCTCATGACTGAAATTTCGACCGCAGAAACACCTTCCAACTCATCCTTAGAACAGCCAGACAAGGTAAAATACCATACACCACATTTTCCTGATATTGTCACTTTACCCATCTTGAAAACTTATCATTACATATTCCATAGAAATTTCTATGGTTTGATTCACAATTTGTGAAATACCTATTCCTTTATTCTGTCATTGGTTTGACATTTAGTTTACTTGCTTTTATCAATTTGTGACTTGCTGGAATCTCTTTTGCAATAGGGTGGTTTCAGAAGCTAGGACAGTCTTAGATGAATATCAGGTTTTTTTTGATAGTGATAGAGAGCCTCGGAGGGATAATTTTATTGGGTGTCTTTTTTATACATGTGGTTGTTCACTAAAGTAACGTGAACATTATCATGGTCTTGTCTGAAGGTCCTGTTAGCATCTCTTGGTAAAGGGCAATACCTGGTCTGTGACTTTATAGATGCTAGATAACGTGTAGTAGTTATTAGTGGTCAATAGAATGGGAGACATAGGTATTGTGCTAAAGTTAAAGTAGAAGTTGCAAGCCAACATGGTTCCTTCATCCTAATGTGTTCAATCTCTCACCCTAGACCGATTTTTGTGAATACATCTGCACTGTCTAGACCTCTTTAGCATTTATCCTCTCAAATATACTTCCTGCAGCTCAGCTTATTTGTGTTCACTATTTTGTGTCAAATCAGATGAAAATGGCCGCAGAAAATGTCTTAGCACTTGAAGCAATGGTAGAGAGGTACAGGAACATGATAACACGTGATCTAAAACGTTTCTGCAAGATAATGGTATTTCTTTGTTTTCCTAACCCTAGAAAGAAATTATTTTGTTGTTTACATGTTTTAATCCCTGTTGCATTGTTATTTACAGCGGTCAAGACAATGTAATGTTGCAGCAGAAGTAGATGTTGCTCCCAAGAAGCGGAAGAAAATTATTTTTGCTGATGAAGCTGGTGGTTCGCTCTGTCATGTAAAGGTATTTGATAAACATAAAGAGTCCAATGTGTTATGTGAAAGTCCTGCAGATGGCCAGATGTAGCCATTCTCTGCAAAGTGGGCAAGTGAGCTTCAGATTCTTAAGGCCAATTTAACAAAAGCTAGTGTTCAGGACCACTAGTTAAATTAGAGCCTCAAAGTTTTTGAAACCAGGATGAAGATTGAAAGAGGGGCGTTAGTGTACAGATGATTTCACTCTTGTATCCTTGTAAGAACTCCCTTTTTTTCTCCCAATCAAAGCTGATTGTGCCTTTGATGGAATTATGCAAGGGAGCATGATCCCCCCCAGTAATGTATTCTGTAGGTCAGTAGTCTTTTGACTGTTCAAGCCTCCCATTGATTGGTAAGTTGGTGTTTTGTCTTCAGTGTATCATAAGTTCATAACCAAAGTTCTATGACGGGGGTTGCTCTACAAGAGCATACAGCTTTTTAATCAAACTCTTTACTTAATTCTATTTAAGAAATAATGCTGGTCTTTGAAGTCCTTTTCAGTTAGCACTTTATGTATTGCGCATTCTAAGTGGAATTGCCTGTCTTTGTTCACGTTACTGTTTGAAGTCTTTACGAAGATGCAAAGGAACAAGTCTGCTCTTATTGGTCAGTCTGTCACTAAAACATGGAAAGAAGGTAGTAGAGAATTGTTCAACTGAGCTTTTCCCATGCGAAGATGCCTAAAGAAAGGCACAAAGGCTTTCGAGTTGTGCATGTCCTTATTAAGACGAAGACAGTGTGTTTATCTAATCTTCAGACATAATCTAACACGGTCTGCACAGCTGCATTGGAGTTATTTAACACAAAAAATATATATTCAAAACATGGTTTTAAATATTAACGGATTAACCCCTATAACATGCTTAATTTGAATACAATGATATAATAATTGGAGCTACCTAATTCGCTGAAGTTTATTAAACAAATGAGTGTACCACTCTCCCCTTACGAACAATAACAAATATGTTTCTCTATTGAAGTAAATATATTTATTTTCATGTGTCAAAATATAAAGTAAGTTCACAAACCACATGATGAAGTTATTATGTTCAACATTGAGCCCCACATTAGTTGAGCTTCGGCTTACAAGAGATCTTATCTAACCAAGTTGTGATTGGTTTGCTTACATCCTCCGTGAGTTGATACTTGATACCCGTTAGAGTTTCTGAGTTGTGATTGATTCTTTCGTTATTTTTCAGTACAGTAATTTCAGCCAAATAAAAAACAAGATTTTTGATTGAGTACACTTTTTATTGGATCTTTACTCACTCATAGTTTTATATTGACCTTGTGCACTTTGTGAAGTTAGTTAAACTTCACGTCCCATTAGAATTAGCAGTTATGAGAGAATAATTAGGGGTTAACATGATTAGTCTCCTACATTAATTCCGCCCCTGGTTCTTAACCCAAAATTCATTCCCAATTCTCTACCCAAATCCCGTCATCTTCTCAATCCACACCAACCCATTCTTCTCCTCCCAATCGACCCACCCCCACTTAAGGGATTTCTAATTGAAATTTGAAAGTTGGTGTAATCCAAGTACTTGACCACCATTTAGGAGGGAGAGATTCTGAATTGAAATTTGAGATTTGATTATCTAAAATGATTGAGCATCTGATTTCTACACATAATTGAGCATCACGAGTATGTCATCTTTAAACTTGAGTTCGATAACACATCCATAACCCCAAACCTCTCATCTCCACACCACTTCCCCAAAACCCCCTCGACCCCCTCACCATCTCCAAGCTCACCACCGCCCAACATCATCCTCCCTTTCCTCCCATATCCATCATCGTCTACAGCAACGATGATTTCTGGAGACACCCTCCCGAGTTTGATGTCGCCGTCGAGAGGACACTCATTTTATCTTAGAGACAACCTTGCTTTGGAAACTGCCTGACTGAGAGGAAGAACCCACCTCTAGATTTTTTTGTTGGTCGGATGTGCCTCCCATTTACATGAAAATTCATTCACGTGAAAAATGATACACCACGTTGGCTACGTGTAGGACTCACGTCCTACGATCATTTTACCTTTTAATATTTGTTCCAATATTTTACAAAAGCACAATAGTTAGTGGAGTAATGCACTCGGATTACGCGTGTCGCATGGATTAAGAAATGACAACTTAATGATTTGAGGTACGACGTGACAAAACACTTTTGCGTAAGAGATGTGACGAGACGAGTTGACCAACAACCTGTATTTGTATACGTTGATTCCATTGGAAAAGATCCATCACCTAATAATATCAGAATTTGGTGGTGGAAGGTTTTGTTTGGCTTCGATATGTTATGAGCCGTTTCGTTTCCTATTCACGAACCTTTCCGATAACTGATGTTGATAATTTACGTGGTAGACGTTGGAAACTTCAAATGATGTTTGCTTCTGTAGTGACATGTCCCGTTCAAGTGGATTTGATTTCTGATTTTCTTAAAGTTGTGGGGTCCAAACTAATTAAACTCACTCCCAGAATGACAGATATGTAACTATCGTGGTGTGGATTTGATGTTGAAATACATTTATCAAATATTTTCCAGTATTAGATGTAGTAAGCTTACATTAAGAAGCGGTCTTCAATGTCGGTAACAAGAAAAACTTATCGATTTTCTGTAAGCACATCAAATAAATAAGAAGAAAAGGTGACCTATAAAAGATGGCTAGATGTAAAAAATCCAAGCAAATATAAAGAGCGAAATTGTCAAAGTGATGTCTTCCCCTTATTTATTTATTTTATTGCAAGCGGCCTCCTTATTTATTCCTTGATTCATTGCTATCAAGAAGGAGCTATTATATGTACCATAAGAATATACATGACTCCGCAACATATTAAGTTGCAATGCCACCAAACCTCATATCCTAAAAATCCATCCTTTAGGATTCCATCGCAACAATTATCCAAACGTACTTGAAGATGTGATAAACATGTGGTTATAAACTCAACTTCTAGAAATGATTCAACGCGAATAACCTAAATCGAATCAAACTTTACTTCTTCATAAATTTAAACATCCATTTCATGATGTATATTTGGAATCCACCAGTATTAGGATTTAGGCATGGATTTCCTTTGGTTCCAATCATAAGTCTCTGCTAAGAAACAAGTTGACCCCATATTAATCAGCATGTTATATATATATATATATATATATATATATATATATATATATATATATATATATATATATATCAGCTCAATATATAAAGCTACTATCAAATATATCAAGTTATTCTATTGGGTAATGTTTAAAAGCTTGCAAAACAAAGAATTCCGGTCAACATCACCCTCTAGATACTGAGATGACATCACCTCAAACGTTACAATGCATGAAAGTAAATAATGTTGATACAATTACAAATATGATCATGTAATACAGTGGGTTACATATGTCGAATAAATATTCCATAAGGATCCAGATAAAGCCAACATACAAAAACATGTAAAGGAAAACAAGAAACGAAGGAACATGAATCAGAAACGACCTCATAGACCGAGCCGTCGGAAGGCGACTTGCCTCAGAGAAAATATCGGCCCACATACCAGTGCGTTTGATGGTCTGCCGGTTTTCTCCCAGGATAGAACGGTCTCACCGTCGAACAGGCGCACACCGGAGTCGACGGACCACGAAAGCAGCGCGAAACCTCGCAAGAATCAGACGTTGAACAACTTTGGATTCGGGGAAGGAAATCCCCGGAGAGGGACGGTTTCCGTAGAGATGATGGAAATAGAACGTGTATATCATTTAGGAGGAAACTGTCATGATATATATATATGTATTTATTCTTGTAACCGTCAAGGACTTAATTGCAAAAACAATTACCTTGAGGTCCAAAAATAAATACACCCATCACCCTGAGGCTAAAGCCTCTAATTTCCCCCAAATCCCCCGCTGTCACGCCACGCCTCGCCACGCCCCGACCCGGACCGGGACGGGCGCGCGCGCGTGTGTGGAGAATTCTCTCCTCCTCTCTTTCCACCTACAAAGTGACAAGTGAATAGTATGTTTATCAACATCCTTCAACTTGTTAGCTTTGCCAATGTGAGACTAAAAAGTAGAGGTGAGCACATGGCACATGGGGCAATAGTTCTCATCTTCATCTCAACATTGGATTTCTTCAATTGAGCTATTCATGGGCCTAGCCCAAACTCAATATTCCAACAAATAACATGTTGGTAATTGCAGACGTTGACTCATCATTCATGCATGCCTCAGATGATGTTGTGGGTATTGGTATTTAAGGATACATGTAGTGGTGAAACATGTGTTTGAGAGAGATGGAGAGTGGTGGAAATAGAGATGAGAGCTCATGTGTGGTGGTTCCATTGGAAGTGGTGGTTGCAGAGAAGAATAATAAGAAGGAGAAATGGAACAGTTATGCTGCTGCCTGTGCTGTTATTGCTTCCATGATCTCTGTCCTGCTGGGTTATGGTAATAATTTCCTGAAGATTTCCCTGTCTAAGTATTTATTTTAGAGGGCAAACTATAATTAATTTTCCTGTAAAAAAAGAAGAGAAAATACTTGGTTTTGCATTTCTGTAATTAGAAAACAGATGTCTTAGAAGTTGGCATGCATGTAAAGCTAATTTGATTGTGTTCTTTGCAGCGGAATTATGTTTTGTTGGTCTGAACGTGTATTGTTTTTTAGTGCATGCATGCAAGTAATAGATCATGAATCTTCATTTTTCTTTCGAATTTCACTGTTAAATAATTTTGCAACTCGTATATAATTATAATGTGTTTAGGTGTGATAATTAATAATTTAGCTTTGATAATTTACTTGAAGTTGGAATAGAAGGATGTAATTGTAAATGATCTCTGAATGATTCCTTTTTGAAGAATTGAAAATCTTGATGACTATGCAAGATACAACATTTATATTTATACGATTTTTTTGATGATATTTTGATTTGGTACTAAAATACTAATGAAACCAATTTTGTTTTCGAACAGATACATTTCAAACTTCGCCTTCTCAAAACTTCCACTTGTGTACGGATGGCGCGCGATGCTTGGGCTCGGAGCCATCCCTTCACTAGCCCTAATGCTTGGGATCTTCATAATGCCAGAGTCACCAAGGTGGCTAGTAATGCGAGGACGAATCGTGGCCGCCCGATCCGTCCTCATGAAAGTATCAAACACCAAAGAAGAAGCACAAACAAGGCTCGAAGAGATCAAACTTGCCGCGGGAATCGACCAAAATTACAAGGAAGACAACATAGACATGACAAAATTATCAAACAAGAACAACGACAACAAAGTACTGAAAGAATTATTGTTGACTCCTTCACCACCCGTGAGTCGCATTCTGATAGCCGCATTGGGCATCCATTTCTTCGAGCACGCGACCGGAATCGAAGCCGTTGTCCTTTACAGCCCTCGAATTTTCCACAAGGCCGGAATCCAAACCAAGACCAAGCTCCTACTAGCAACCATGGGGGTTGGCTTGACCAAGACCATCTTCATGGACAGGTAGACCGTAGACAAGTCAACTCTTTGTCTTTTTTGCACATATATATGGCCTAATTAATTTATAAATAGTTCAAGTACACTATGACAGAGTGGGGAGGACACTATAACCGGGCTGGGCCTGGCACTGACCATGGCAGAGGCCCACACCAACCACAGCCCAGTATGGGCCCTGTCAGTTTCGGTTGGGGTTGTGTTGTCGTTCGTGGGCTTTTTCTAGGTTGGACTTGGGCCCATAATTTGGGTGTACAGTTCGGAGATATTCCTAATGAGGGCCCAAGGCGCTAGCATGGGTGTGGCAGTGAACAGGGTCATGTACGCTACAGTGTCTATTACGATTGGTGGGGGCTTCTTTCTGTTTGCTGGGGTTGCTTGTTTTTCTATTTTTTCTTGGCTGAGACTAAAGGTAGGTCTTTGGAGGAGATGGAGGAGGGGCTCTTTGGTGGTCAAGAGGGAGGAGGGTGTTGGAAGAGGAGAGTCGATGGTAATACTACTACTACTACCACCACCAACACCAAAAACTAGTTTTCTGATTAATAGCAACCTTAGATTGCCTTGTTACTTGTTTGTTAACTAATTATTAGTAGTAAAAATGTCTGCTTTTGACGTACGTCAAGAGTGTTGTGTTTTTTGGAAAGCAATTCAAATGTGGAATTTGATTTCCAGTTTGTTTGAGCTAATATGAGTGGGGGTATTTTAAGAGCTGTTGGTTTTCCATAAAAAAGAGAGGTGTATTGTGGACTTGTTCTGCATGTCACGTAATATTAATCTTGATTCTTTGGTAAATAAAGTAAACTACTATTCGTCGTCGGAAAATTACTTAAATCGTCTTAAAAATGATTTTTTGCCCTTAACAAATCAATTAATACTAATTTCGTCCAGTGTCTTTAAATAAGGTGTTAGACTCAGTTTTACTCACATTCATAGTACCAACACCACGAAAATGTCTGGCAAAACACATGGATCCGGCGAGTTAACGGGGGTGAATTTTTTTCCCGACTCAGGCGTCTGACTAACACGCCTCCACCTAGGTGGACACGTCTTAGCCAGACGCCTCCACCAATGTGTAGGCGTGTTAGCCAGACAGCCTCCACCAAAGTGGAGGCGTCTTAGCCATACGTCAGTTTTTTTATTTTCTGTTAAATTAAATTTTTTCAGGTTCCATTGTAAGATTTCGGTGGTGATAGAGTAGATTACATTTAACTTTTTGACAGTAAATAAATATTTACAACAATCGAGGAAGCTTGTAAATAGGCCAAACAAGTTGCAATATGAGTCAGATTTTTTTTTAGTTATATCATCATACAAACCAAAAACAGATAACCGGATGAATTGTTACCTGAGATGTGATTGCAGACGTGAAATGAGTTCTCGTGATACGAGTATTGCACTGCGAAAGAATACAAAAAGAAAAGGTTGCAGTTGTCGGTTTTTAGTAAAAGCGGTGGAGCGACGAGATCGTGATGGATGAGTCATTGTTTCTAGTAGCACCTATGGGCAGCACAACCACGCACTTGCAGTTTATTCAGAGGGTCACCGATAGGTCAGCGGACTTAGTGCTGGGGCAAAACAAATTGTTCGTAATATGACAGAGGCAAAAGCAAGACCATAACATTTTTGTTGGCGGTAAAGGAGAAATTCCCAAACGATGATCACAATCAAAGACACATTTATAGCTTCAGAGAGTACATGAGGAGGACGAAATCTGAAGACAGGAATCCCGCGCAGCAGTTTCTCAGGGTGGCAGTGCAGCATAACCAAGGGGGAGGCGGTTCCGGCGGTCGCCCTCTCGTTGGGTCGGGCGTCTCCCGCGGACGCCCCACCCATTTTTTTTTAATTTAATTAAAATAAACATGGCAATTTACTAGATGTGAGTAGTCCGGGGCGTTCACTGGTTCTTTTCCTGGCCTCCTAGACATTAAATCTGGTGAATAGAAGAGTTATATGAAGAGAAAGTTGTGTTAAAAGAGTGAAATGAAGAGTTATATAAGTAGAAAGGGTAAATGGACAAAATGGTAATCTGTTGGGACGATTTAAGTAGTTTTACGACGACGAATATTAGTTGAGTAAATAAATTAGCCTATCCATCAAAGTGGCAAATATGTAAATTGTGATATCTGCAAGGTGTTTTCTGTAAAATAGTCTAAACCTAATTTCCAAGCTATAAATATCGCATACTTCTACTCTCATCGCCTATGGCCATCGTAGTCTCTGTTTCTTCGTCTATTTTAGGGTTTCTGATCTGGAATTTACAACTTCTCGCTAGTATTTCGTTTCTTGTATTTGAGTCGGCAAGTGATGAATAGAATCACTGAACCCTCGAGTTGACTAACATTCTCCGCTTATTATCTGATGCCGTCGATTACAATGATCTTCAACTTCTTGATTTTTTTTTTTGGTTTTGTGTTCGTTACTATGATGAGAATAAGCAGACGGGCGGTCTGAATCTGATGCCTTGTTGATCGTCTGCGATGCTTTCCAATTGTGGGAAGTGATATCTGAGAATTTGTTCGTTTTTTTCCCCTTCAAAATCGTGTAAGTTTTTAATTTTTGATATGGTAATTTGAGATGAGGTTTTGATATGGGACTGGTATGTATGTTTGTGTTGATTTTGGTAGTAAGCCTCTTTGTGAATTGCATCACTTTACCCTCTCCTCAGTTGCCAATTTAAGTCATCGAGGGGATATAATAGATGCATATATCTAAATGTTTGGCTTACCAACTCGTGGCACTTTCTTCTTTGCCATGTAGTCAAATAGTGCAATCGACATGTATCTAAATTATAACCGTGTTTTTATTTAATTAACATCCTTTTATTGTAATTGTGCACCTCTACCGATTACTATGTTCGCACATTTTTCCGTAGAAAGGTCTGAAGACAAAGATGCGACAGTGATACCAGGAGCCCAAGTTACATTTACTAATTCACAGAACTTTAATAAAGATGATCATACAGACAACACGTAAACTAACTCGATCAAAGAAATTACAACGGTAGTAACCATCAAAGTTACCGGAAATTAAGATTTATTATGGTGATCGATGTTAATAAATTGACCATAGCCACAAGACCTATGCAAGTCCGTTCACGATCTGACAAGGTACCCCATTGTCTAAACTACTAAACCAACAAAATGTAAGGATGACAACTACTAATTTCTAACTACGTAAATATATCCTCCATATCGTCATAATATTCCTTTCCGCGCCCTTTCATTTAATCAGAAAGAAGAGTTTGCACTTTGCACACCTCGATTAAAGGTCGCAGTTTAAGCCCACAAACAAAATTGCATGTCAATTACGTTACAAAAATGCAGTGGCAAGTAAAGGCTACAAAAGGCACCATTATTTTGAATGGTTGATCTGACAAAGGTGCATCATTAGTCGTTGAGGATGCTCCCTATTTCTTCTTTACTTTCCATTCATCAAACTGATTTCGGCCAAGATGCTGACAAAAGAGTAACTATAATTGAGAGTCCACTGGTTTTGTTACCTTTCCCTTCTTTCTCCCAACTCCATCAACCGAAGATGATTGACTTCTTTGGCCAAGTTGAGTGTGAGCTGTGGCAGAAATAACTGGTTTGGAGTGAAATGGCCATGGATTTGAACCGCTACCAGATGATGGAGGTAGTGAAGCTCGAGTTGCTCCTGGGAAGGTATTGCTCCTATTGTCAATCTTCAATTCAGAGTTTGAAGGTTTAGCCCGAGTATCAGTGATCGTGACGCAGTGGTCTCCCTTCTCCTTTCTTCCTTCAATCTGCATCATATGGCCTCCAGATCGAACTTGAGTTTGCCAAAAAGCTGCAGGATTTATATACCATGTCAGTCCGACCAAAAGCAATAATGTTCAATTAGCACAACGTGAAAACCAGAACATCCAATAGCTTACTTTGTTTTAAGATATCTTGTTGCCTCTCTTTATCTTCCTGAATTTTCAGAGATGAATGATCAACTGCCTCAATTTTGATTGTTGAAGAACGACCTGAAGGGATTGCCGTCATAGGGAAGGCCTTCTCTGGGGGAACAGCTGGTGTATAGTTAGCTGGAAGGAGATCATCCCAATTCTCCAACAATTCCTTGTAAACTTTCCTCAGTGTCACCTCAGTAAGACCCGTTACTTTACATATTTCTGCCTGCGTTTTACGCTTGTCTTCTAGCTGACAGGCTAAATATATAGCAGCGGCAGAGATGCTGATGGGGTTCCGTCGAGTGCAAAAGCACTTATTAACAACAACTTCTCCAATGTGTGCTGCAAGTTCCTGAACATGTTTATAACATTCACAAAAGTTGAACATGCCCAAGATAAGAAATTAACGCAAAAGCATCAAAATACCTGAGCAGATTTGTTAAGTTGGAGGAGAGTGCAAAATCTTGGCATGTGGACGGATATGGAATTGCTATTAATAGGCTGGCTTAACTTCAGAGCTTCACCAAGAATTTTAATGTACTTACCAATCTCCTTTTGGGGGAGACTTGCGGCAACTGAAATTTCCTGCAAACATATCAATGGGCAGAAGAAATTTCAAATGTTTAGTGGTACTAATATAAACAACGACAAAGGTCAATCGGAAAAAAAGTTTGTCGTTATCTTAGCAGCAAGGCTGTGTATATCCAATATTCCAATCCCCTTACCTTACCCAAGGCAAGAGCCCCTTTAGAAGGCATTGGGTATACACTTGGAAATTTACCAATATTTTTGAAGGTGAATATCTTTGAAAATTATAGCACCACCTCAACAAGTAATGCATTAGTAAATACTATCCATGTTCAGCAATGTCTTGCAATTAATTCGGCCAACTGGAGGCTAATAAGCTTCGGCATAGAACTATAAATGTGTCAAAACCGGCAACTTCAGATCTGTCTGTGGGTCTGTGGCAGAGCTAATCAAATCCAGTGCGACATAGCCGAAGATTAAGATTATTATACGATCACACAAGGAATCAGAACTATGTTCTCTAGAACGTACTTACTGGGAGCAACAAGTTGGGAAATCGGAGCAGTCAAAATTGAACAGAAATAATCACCTGCAGAGTCCTGGGCTCCTGCGCCTCCCTAATAGCCTGCACAAGCGCGGCCGTCGCCAGTGCTTCCACACTCCGATTCCTCAAACACGTAGTAGACGAGCAATCCCTAAACAGCTGAAACGCATGATCGGAAATATCACAATCCAGATCCAGAATCGATGAAACCTCGAGAATCTGCACATACGCCCGAAGATGATCGACGGCAACAACCGGCCCGGCTGGATCCGCCGTCGCCGCCTCGAAGACCCGCTCGAGTTCAGCAAGGTGTCCGGCGAAGGAGAAGGAGGAACGAGCAAACACGGGGACAGGCTCGAGGGAGAAGGTGGAGAAGGCGGAAATGAAGCCGGGGGAGAGGAATGGGTCGTCGTCGGGGTTAGGGTTAGGGTTAGGGATGGGGAGGTCGGGGGTGACGACGCAGAGGGGGTTGTCGTGGGCCCGGAGGTGGAAAAGTTGGTGGGAGATGGAGTGACGTTCCGAGATCACGCGCTCGCACGTGCCGCATTCCGTGACGGTGCGGGTGGAGGGGGTCGTGGCGCACCGGGGTCGTGTGGCTCGGCAGTACGGGCACCGGAGATGGGCCGTTGGGTCCGGCGAGGTGGTGGTAGTGGTGGGTTTGGCGGTCGTGCCCATCGGGGTTCGTGAGAGGGTTTTGGGTTTGGCGGCGGGTTCGGACGTGGGTGGTTCGGTATCCGGTTTTTGGCGGTGTGTGCTTTGGTGGTTTTGTGATGACGACCATCGTGTTAGCTGTTTTTGTATGTTATTTCTGAGTTCTCATGGCTTTGCAAATATCCGTAATTGCTACTAGACAAACTACAATTAACTCATATTTTAATTGACGAGATTAGCGGGAAAAATGACGTAATTCTTTTGGCGTCCACAATCCTTTTAGGCTTTTACCGTAGAATTTGAACAGTAAAAGATTAATTTCATTTAGGGTTTTGATGTTGTATTTATACAAAGGAATACTAAGAATACCGTTGTTCTTTCCAAATACATTGTTTCCATGATTTCCTTGATTTGGATTGCGAGATTTGGGAGATTTGGAAGATTTGGGAGAATCGTCGTTTCTGGTATGTCTTTTCCAACGTATCTTTCTTTCCATATTTCAACATTTACCCAACCTAATAAAATTTTGCAACACTACATGTACAGAGATACGTACAAAAATTAAAATAAATGATTTAGTGAACGTTAACACTCCACCTGTTAATTTTAGGATTTGCTCTCGATATTTGACACAAACTGCTTGATTTTTTACTTGTAAATCTAACACAAATGTTGGACATACAGTTGAGTTTCTAATTGTTTATTTACTAAGTATTTGTAGTGTTCTTGTGCTAACGGTAAGCATGTGTATTTTTGTTTTTACAAAAAATGTGATGAAAATCCACAAATGATCAGAAAAGGAAAAGAGATCAAACGGCCCAAACTCCATCACCAGTCATCACCTCGGGTGATCCGGATAACGTTGCCACAGCCGTTGAGATCCTTGCCATTCGATGTGTGGACGACACCAACAAAAGACAACACACAAGACACAGCTTGTTCCACTCCAACCACCACCTCTTCCTCTCCATGGCACCAACACCACTTCTCCAGTTCTTCCCACCAACCCCACTCCTCCCTCCACACACCAAACTCACCACCCGACCCCCCCACACCTCCAAATGCAAGGCGAAGAACACAAAACAGGACCAACCAACCAAAGAATCCTCAGACACACTCGAAGCCCTTGCGGTGGTCGGAGGCATAGTGTCGAACCCGGTCATAGGTGTGTCCCTCTACAAGCTCAAGACCACCGGGTGCGGCCTCCCGCCTGGGCCGGGTGGGCTTCTGGGTGGGCTCGAGGGGGTCAGCTACTTGGTGGTGGGAGGGATCGTGGCTTGGTCAGCCTACACCAAGGTTAAGTCTGGCTCGGGCCTTCCCAGTGGGCCGTTTGGGCTTCTTGGGGCTGTCGAGGGGTTGTCGTATCTCACTTTGGTTGCCGTTGTGGTGGTCTTTGGGTTGCAGTTTGTTGAGAAGGGGTACATTCCTGGTGCCATTCCGGTCCCTGGAGATCAGTGCTTCGGTTGAGAGTGAGACCAAATTGGAATGGATCCAGTTGTTTGTGTTGAATGTTGTGTTTGGATTACATGATATTAGTCGTACTAACATTTTAATTTGATTATGTTATACTTTGGGACATGTCTAATGCAATTTTCCTCGAAGCACGTCTAACGCAATTTACAAGTAAATCTGGTTTGGCATGGATCTACTGCAATTTACAAGGAAAGTAGCAATGCGAATTGTGAGGTTTTCTAGTGAAAAATCTTAGAAAGGCTTAATATGATTTGATAGCACGAATTAAGCTAAAATGGGTCACGTAATACAATCTCTAGCTCAGGCTAACAAAGAGTCCAAGCCCGATTCAACCGCTGTACGAGACGCCGAGTTGGTTGGGTACGTGAGACACTTTTGGTTACAAGATTGAATACTAACAAGATATTTTATTTAATGTTAATGTATTCTGGTAAAAATGATGTTGGACCACTTCGAATTTAGAATCACAATCTGTCTGTTTCAAGTAGGCCGTGCCAATGTCGGTGAATTCTGAGTCATTAAAAAACACGATGACGGTGAAAAAAGACATTAGAAAACATCAAATCAAAAGAAAGAAAATCAAAGAGGGTGGATCCAATTTAATGACGCAGCAGCAGCAGCGGCGATCGGAAAATGTTCAGAGCCATGACTTCTGCTGCATCCACTGCGCTCGTCCAATTGCGACCGTGCAAACAAAAAAACATTTCTTTAACAAACATTTAATCCAACTTAAAAGAACTATTTTAAAAAAAACACCCTTTACGCCCAAAAAAAGCAAAAAAGAAGAAGAAAACATACGTTTTCTAGAGAGAGAAAAAGAGAGGGGGGGGGGGGGGGGGGGAGAGAGAGAGAGAGAGCGCAAAACAGTGAGGTGAGCAGTTTGGCGTGGGAAACGCTCTCGTCTTCTCTCACCACTCCTCCCCCATCTTTCTCTCACCAAACGCCACCAAAGACTCCAAAAACCCAAACCCAACCTTATAATAACCCAACCCAGATGGAACCCAAACCTTCGCCTTCCGCCACCTTCGGCCCGTCCGAAACCCTAATGGACGCGCCCCCTCGCCGGCGCCCCGGCAGCGGCAAGCGGAAGAACTCCTCCTCCTCCCTCTTCCCCGCCGCCAAGCGCCTCGCCAAGGAGCGCAACAACCCCCACGCCTTCCTCCCCCCGGTCCACAACGGCCCTGTCACCCGCGCGAGACAGTCGCCAAACAAGCTCGCCTCCGCCGCCGCTCCGGAGAAGCCGGCCGTGGCGGCGGAGGTGGAGAAGGACGGCGGTGGGAGGAGGATCGACGGTAGGGGAGATGGAATTGGGGAGGAGGTCGTCGTGCCGGAGGAGTACGTTGTGGATGCGGAGTTCGAGGCTGTTAGATCTCGGGGGAGTGGCGTTCATGTCGTTCCGTCTCACGCTGGTATGATCTTAACGCCTTTTGTTTCGGCCGATTGCTCGAATTTGAGTTTTTTCTTGTCGAGTAGGGTTTTGTAGTCGAAATGTCGCTTTGCTGGTGTCAAGTTGTTAGCTTCTGGTCGGCATTTCGAGCGAGATGAAACATCTGTAGCGTTTGAGTTGTAATTTGAAGTGGTGGTTCCCCCATTTTGTTTTTGTTTAGGTTGGTTTTCGTGGGAAAAGGTTCATCCGCTTGAGGAGCGAACTATGGCTTCTTTTTTCAATGGGAAGTCCGAAAAACGGAATCGTGAGATTTACATGGACATACGCAATGCGATTATAAAAAAATTCCGTGATGATCCTAACACACAATTATCAGCGAATGATATGTCGGGGATATCTGCTGGGGATTTAGAGGCTAGGCAGGAAATCATGGAGTTTTTGGATTACTGGGGTTTGATCAATTTCCACCCCTTCCCACCCTTGAAGCCCGATACTTGTGCTCCTGACACCGAAGAAGCTGCCAAAGCACTGTCTTTAGTTCAGAAGCTTTACAAATTTGAACCTCTCCGTGCATGTTCTGTTGTCCGTCCTAAACGAGTTGTGCCGGTAGCTCCAGCTGCACCATTGCCCAAGCTTCTTCCGGAGTCTGCTGCCACAGAAGATTTGGCCAGGTCAGAGGAGCATTCTGTTGAGTACCACTGCAACTCTTGCTCAAGCGATTGCTCTCGCAAACGTTACCACTGCCAAAAGAAGGTTAGTTAGTTAGTTTTTTAGGTTCTGTGCTTTAGATTTATTTGTTGTTGATTCCACCCTTTAAGCAAAAAAAACGTCTTACTAGCTTCCATTTCACTGATTGTGGTCCTTAGGATTATTACCATATAGATCATGTGACGCTTTAAAGGTAACATATAATTGAACGTTTAGCTCGATGGGGTTGGCTTCTCTTGCACTTTAACTCTTCAGTAACATCCCGATCTATATTTCATTGCTAGCCTTCTCCCAGAAGTCACTTTATCAAGATAGCATGGTATAAAAGAGTCATCTTATTGTTGAAATTCCAAGAGGATCCAATTCCAACCTATACCGACACTCGAAATGGAAGATGAGGCTATAACCACATAAATCAAACAACGATACCACAGATTATCCTCTAAAGCCACTCATTACAGCACTAGAGCTCGACGGACTTCAAATAAAACAGCTTAGAATTCTAAAAAATGAGAGCACCATTTGACCTGTGTAGCAATCCATATTCTTTTTGTACTATTTTTTGGCATTAATTATCGTGAAGAATGCTTCGATCATCTTATTTTTTTACTTTCTAGTGTTATAGTGTTTGTCTTCTAGTATTATAGTGAAAAATGGAAATCATTTTGTTGGAGTTCCAGTAAGATAGACAATCATAATAATAGTTTTTCTTTCTAGAATCCCTTACCATAGAAAGTCCAAAGGAACGACCTACCATCTGTTTGAAGGGCCATTTCTCCATTTACTGAACAACTCCAAAATTTTGTCAACATTGTGACTTGTAAGAAGTTTAGGAGTATGTTACGGCTCATGCGCACTTTTGTGATATATCAACACTAAAGGTCATATATATAGATTGTCTTTTTATGTGTTTGATTTGGCAAGTGGGACATCTAGTTTCGTTTATGGTGTTTTATTTGTTTTTGTTTTTTCTACCAGTGATTTTTCCCTGGAATACCATTTTCCTATGCAAATATGAACTTTTTAGTGTCAACGTTACAACCAATATCATGTACTTGTTGTTAATTACTTAATTATGTTGCTCTCACAGGCAGATTTTGACCTGTGCTCAGACTGCTATAATGCTGAAAAGTTTGGTCCAGGCACAGTTGCCACTGATTTCATTCTAATGGAATCTGCTGAAGCTCGTGGTGTGAGTGGTGGAAGCTGGACGGATCAAGAAACCCTGCTTCTTCTTGAAGCTTTGGAACTTTATGGTGAAAACTGGAATGAAATAGCAGAACATGTTGCAACAAAGACAAAATCCCAGTGCATTTTGCATTTTGTTCAAATGCCCATTGAGGATCCCTTCTTGGAGGGTAATGATTCTATTGACGATATTCTCCCAAAAAATTCAGACTCAGGCTCTGTGAATAAAGAGTCTGCATCATCAGATGTCCCAGAAACTACAAAAACCAAGGACAACGAGGATGGGGATAAACCCACTACAGTCACGGTGGACGACCTCAAGAAAAATGATGATAGTGAAACCAAGGCTTCTGAAGGTTGCAGTACTAATATTATCATTGATGCTTTAAAAGCTGCATTTGACTGTGTTGGCTCCTTTTCCGAACAAGGAGATGAACTTTCTTTTGCAGAAGCTGGAAATCCTGTCATGACTTTGGTAAGTTCAATAATTGCTCATAATACTTGATTAGCAATTTAGCACCTCATGCCGTGTATGGCGAAAATCTTTCTACAGGCCGCATTCTTGGCAAACATAGTGGAGCCTAATGATGCAACTACTTCTATTCGGAGTTCCCTCCAAGCGATATCTGAAAAGTCCCCTGGCATTCAACTTGCTACGAGGCATTGCTTTCCTTTGGAAGATCCACCAAATGATTGCAAAGACAAAGCAAGTCATACCAACGAGTTACCCGCCTCTATGAGGTTTCTACTGCCACATCATATTTGTATTTTTTATGATTGACACTAAGTGCTTGTTCAAGATTTAATTTTGGGCTTGACACTGTACCACTGGTGTTTTTACCCTTTTCCCCAGTGAAAACATCCAGAAAGAAGAGAATCACACACCAAATGCTAATGGGTTCAAGGATTCAAAAGAAAACACAGAAACAAAGGATGAGAAACCATTACAACCAAATGAGGGGGTGCCAAAAGATTCCTCTGAAAACAAAAATGTTAAAGAAAATGACGAAATTTCACCACAGGTGGATATACCTAATGCTGTTGTGGAATCCGTCAACTTAAAACCGTTGGCTGACCAAGTGGCATGTAATGTTGCAAATGAGTCAGGTGATCAAGCGGTGCAGAAAAAGACTGAAGCAACTTCAATGAACATAAATTCACAAGGAGAGGAGGCAAAGTCTAGTAAATTATTCAGCATGACAGAAGGAGGAAACAATTTGCCCGGAGAGGATGAACAAAAATCCAAAAAAGATTGCGATGTTGTGATCTCATCAAATAAAATCAATGATTGTTCAGAAGCCCCAGCAGCTGAGGATACTGTGTGTAGTTCAGCTCCTCAGACTGAAAAGGAGCCTTCACAATCAACTGATTTATGTTCAGCCAATGAAACTAATTTAAGCTCAGGTTTGTCACTCTGCAAGCCTCAGTAGTCTTTCTGCTCTTTATGAACTTTGTAAGTTGTGTTTTTGCGATTATGTGCTTCTTGTACTTTGCAACACCATTTTCTAGGCTACATTTGTTTCTCACGTCTACCGAGACTTTTTCATTGATTTAATGTATCAAGGAATGCTTTCTTTGATCCTATCTGTAGTAAATTGTCATATGCATGAGTTCAAGGTGTATTAAAAAATTCTACGTTCTATACAGGAATTTCCCCCAACAATTTCTAAAAATTACCTTTGCTGTTACTATGCTCATATGTTTGTTTTTTCTAATTATATTTTTTTGCCTTTCCACCTTTCTTCTCTTTGCAAAGTATTAGATAATGTTATTATGAGGAGAGACGTTCTTAGTTCAAGAGTCTTGGACAATTTAAAAACACCCCGTGTAAGGTCTCAGCTTTTATTATCTTTTTGAGTTTTTTCTTCTAGATAATATTGTGTACTCTCAGCATCTTACCAATTATTCGAGTTGCAGATACTTTCATAAGAGGCCTAGTTAGAGAATTAACTATATTTATTTCCACATGTTATTGCTGTATCATCTTTCTATGCCCTCATAGATTATTGACCCTTTTTATTGTCACTTTCAATCTAGATAAGGACAAAAAGCAAAAATTGGATGCTGGTGAAAACAAGACTGACTCTGTTGTACATGAGGAGCATAATATATCTAGAATCAAACGTGCTGCAGTTACCGCAGTCTCAGCTGCTGCAGTGAGGGCTAAACTCCTTGCAGAGCATGAGGAAAACCAAATTCGTCAGCTTGCCTCAATGACGATCGAGAAGGAGGTATGAATACTAAGACTAACAGATGTTAAACGTGCCTTTTCCTCCTTAAAATAGTATTTCACTTTAGCTGTGAAAGTGCAAAAATTTTGCACTATTATTACACATTTACACATATTCTTGCTCATTTCCATAGTACAATTGCTGCAGCTACAGAAGTTGGAGATGAAGTTGGCTCTCTTCACGGACATTGAGGGTTCACTTATGAGGGTTAAAGAACAGTTAGACAGGACAAGGAGGAAACTCTATCAAGAGCGTAGCCAAATAATTGCTGCAAGATTTGGTGGCCCACCTTCCTCTTCAAGGCCACCAAGCATGGCCTCCGACAGACCACCCGTTAGGAGAACATGATGCTGATTTTTCGGACATAGTTTATGTTCCCCAATCATATTGCCGTACACTGACAGTTGATTTGCAGTCATTTGTGCTGTACTCTGCACCATTTCCAACTCCTGTTTGTCACATTAATACCCTTCTCCTCACGTGTGGGTGGTTGATGCTGAGCTCGCTCAGAAGATCGAGCCAGATGCTTTGGAGGTAATTAAATTATACTGTAACTTGTGGGGGAGCCAAATTTTCTTTTGTGGTGGCGCCCTTGTCTCAGAAATTCTTGTACACCAAACAAAAACTATTATTATTTTGTTGTCCTGCAGTCCTGCTATTTTTAAGCTATGAATAGAATTTCTGGGAAATGATCCATTGGATCGGAAGATGATCACTGCTGGCGTGCATTTCATTTGTTGTCTTTTACTTTTGGACGTTTCCCTTGTATCATTTGAGGTTAAGGAAATGAACATTATTTACTAATGGTGATCGCTGCCTTGAAATTTTGACGGCTCAATGAAATTCTCTTTTGGAGTGGTTTTGCTTCGGTGCCCTCCACATTCTTCAGTCATGCTTACCTTCGTAACCATTAGTTTTAGTGGTAGCTCCAATTTTGTACATGTCAAAAATAGTGCCATAAAATTTTCTCATTTAATATCTCCTCCATTTTGGTCCGTTGTACTTTCTGCCCTGTTCAAATAGATGGTTATTGACTATGAAGTCTCGCTATAAATTAAAGGACGAATGCAAAAATGTCATAACAAGACATTAGCATTCCTAAGTATATCATAAGTAGCCAGCTATCACGAAGTTTGTTGTTAGCCAAGTGGCCCAATTTACCTATGATCTCCAACAATCAACAAATTATCCCTACAAGTCAAGAAAATTAGATTTTCCAATTGCAAACTTGCAACAAATACATCCTGTCTTGATAAGATTAACAAGTAAGGTCCATGGTATATGGAATGCCACGTGGATAGAATCATAGAAATGCGAGTGTAATGGGTGGTGGTGTCAACCTCAACCCAGATGCCCCAGGAATAGGTTGGTGTGGGTGTGGGCATGCATGCATGGAGAACCATCGTTAAGGCAATTAGACAAGTTGTGACCGCGCCGTGGAAACAGATTAGAAAATACCAAAACTCGACTCTCTCTCGTGAGTTTGACCCAAAAGGGGGGGAAATTCAAACGAGAGAGGAGTCGAGGAAAGGAGAAGGAAAGTCAACCATCCCACCCTTTCCCTTCTCCGAGGGCTCTCCGGTACATGTACACTTCTTGTATTTTTTTGGTTCCATTCTGAAACTTTTTTATATTATTATTGGTATCGAGTTTGATTTTGAGTTGACTTTTGAATTTTTGGGATATCCGGGGTCAAATGATGGCTTTTATGTCGACATATCAAATTACTGTTGGTTTTGTTCTGTGTGTTTTAGTATCGTATACGAATACTGTGTTCTTTTATTTATTAAAATATGCTCTTCTGTTGCATAAATCCTATTGCTTGGAATTTTTATTGTTAATGCTGTTAAGAAAATTTCCAAGATAACAAAGTTACGTTAAAGCAGTAACAACAACAATGTCTTTCAAATTAAACCACCAAAGATATCTGAGTCACACACATATCCTTCCATAGGGATCCACCTATCCAAGGTTGAATTGTTAGATATGTTCCTACCTTTAATATATTAACAAATATTTATTCTTTTTTATATAGTTATTGTCAGCCATTTTTGTGGATTTGTGCCATTGACATCTTGGATTCTTCTAATTAATTCATGAAAACATGACGTCCTTTCCTGGTAATAAGGAACAAATTTCTTTATGTTTCTGATAAATTGAGTGGCATATATTAAGGTCAACGCGAACCTCTTGTTTACTACTTTTTAGTTAGCACCAACCATGCATTTAGATCAAATTTTAGTATTTGTCTATTTTTGCATGGGAAGAAAGAAAAAAAACTAGCTAATTTTGAACGAATCGATCTTGCAGCTTGCGGTCTTGGAGCGGGGCGGGGGCGTGGATTTCCGGTTCCCGAACAATGGCTTCTTCACCGGACCCACCACCGACGAGCGTCTCCCGACCGCCACCACCTCACTCTCCTCCTCCTCCCCCTCGTCTCCGACCACCTCCACCACCACGGTCACAACACCGACCGCCACCACCTCCACGTGCCTCTGAGGAAAGCCCTCCTCCTCCGTCCGGGACAGTGATCATGGGACAGGCCGTGAATGTTCCTCTTGTTGTTGGGGTGACGGCCGGGGTGGGTTTGTTCTTCATAATGTTGCTTGTGGCTTACATTTGTTCTCTTAAGAAGAGAAAGATGCACGTCGATGCACATTACAACAGTGATCCTTCCCGTGGAGGGTCTCGAAGCCAGAAAGGTATACGAGAAATAAGCATATATACGTGCAGTCATAAACTAATAGTTAAATATTTATTTATCATATATATAACTATTTATTTATCATATATTTATCATAATAGTCACATTTTAGCATATATATACAAAAACGACATATAGACCAGATCAAGTTGAGTTGTATTGTTTTCATGTGCTATAATCATATTAGGAAAAATATGATTGTCTTGTCTAACAAAATTTCCAAGGGAATTAGTATCAATCATCCGAATAGATGATAGTCAAGTAACATGACATGTGATATTTTTCGTATTTTAAAACATATTGAATAACTATTATCACCTAAAAAAACACAATTGGTTGGCCTATGGAAGTCAAGTTTGGTGTTTACTTTGAAGAACTCTTGTACCATCGATCTCATTTAGTTTCTGTTCAAATCCTTACATATTTATTTTATGTTTAACATTCAAGTCATCGTACATGTACATGCATACCTAAGCCAATTAGCAAGGACGAAAAAGTATTCTCTCAAGTTGTGTTTAAATCATAACAAATTAAGTTTGTTGACACTTATTATATATATATATATATATATATATATATATATATATATCATGTAAAAAAGCAAGGTACCTACGTAACCTATTCATCAAACGGATGCATATATGTAAAACAATATTACAACACGAACGTACGGATGCATATATGTGATATGATCCAAATGTAGTAGTAATTATTCATTAAGACATGCGATGTGATACTAAAAAGTACTTGATCGATTTTCTCAGCCGGAGATTACTACGCCGGAGGCCCACCGATGTGGAACACGGGCCTACCGACAGTCGACTCTAACCCAAAGCTCGCCGGTCCGTTCGCGCCGTGGAACGCACTCCCACCACCGCCTCCCATAAACACGAGCGGGGACATGAGCACCTCAGCATTCTCCGGCCCGCACGGGCCACCGCTACCACCTCCATCCCCAACCATCGCCTTGGGGTTCAACAAGAGCACGTTCACGTACGACGAGCTGGCTTTGGCGACCAATGGGTTCTCGCAGGCCAACCTTCTGGGTCAAGGGGGGTTCGGGTACGTTCACAAGGGAGTGTTGCCCAACGGGAAGGAGATCGCCGTGAAGTCGCTCAAGTCCGGGAGTGGTCAAGGGGAGAGGGAGTTCCAGGCTGAGGTGGACATCATTAGTAGGGTTCACCATAGGCACTTGGTGTCTCTTGTTGGCTATTGCATTGCTGGTGGGCAAAGGATGCTTGTCTACGAGTTTGTGCCAAACAACACCCTCGAGTTCCATCTTCATGGTAATTTAATCATTAACTAACAATCATAATTAATATATATATATATATACATATATTAGTTTCTTAATTAATTTGTTCTGAAAAGAATTTGTTTATTTGCAATTACAATGTCGGCTACACCTACATGTGTTGTTTTTAAGGGTAACATAACAAATATCATCGTAATACTAAATAGTAGGAACATGAAGGATACTGAAGTAAAATATCCAAACGAAACATGTATACATTAGTTGGATGGAAAATGAACATAATTCATGATATTAACTTGCAGGTAGAGATCGTCCTGTGATGGATTTCCCGACCAGACTAAAGATTGCATTGGGCTCTGCCAAAGGACTTGCCTACTTGCACGAGGACTGTTAGTATATATCTCTAAATACATCTATTGTTTTCATTTAAAAAAATCACCATTTTCTATTCGTAATTAGCTATATCTCCACTCAGGTCATCCCAGAATCATCCATCGTGACATCAAAGCAGCCAACATCCTCCTCGACTATAAATTTGAAGCAATGGTGAGTGTGCAATTAATGCCCTAAAATCACGATCAATAGTTCATTAAATAGTCTTTAAATAACTTAAGATGTCATTAAAACCCTCCAGTGTTTAGCCCAAAGTTTCAATTATATCCACATCCTGATAATATTTACTTCTTAATACGATATATACCAAAACACGGTAAATTGAACCTTCCATAGGTAATATTTACGAAATTGAATTTATTTTGCATCGAAGTAGAAAACGGTTTACGAAATGTTCAAAGGTATTCTGAATTATTCAGAGGAACTTATGAAATTTTCATGTTTATAACGAGAAATTTCAATTCAACAAATCCAGGTGGCAGATTTTGGACTTGCCAAGCTGTCTTCCGACAACTTCACTCATGTCTCCACTCGTGTGATGGGAACCTTCGGGTCAGTAACTAATTAAGTAATCATAAACATTCGCTTCTCATTATATTAAGATAGTCTAAAAAGTTGACGGGAACAGTTGCTAAATGCGTCAAACAATGGAAATTTTGCAGTTATTTGGCACCAGAGTACGCATCGAGCGGCAAACTGACGGAGAAATCCGACGTGTTCTCGTTCGGTATTATGCTTCTGGAACTCATCACTGGACGACGACCGGTTGACTCCTCTCGATCATCAATTATGGAAGACAGCTTAGTTGATTGGGTATTTACTACGTGTCTAGCTAGCTTAAGACGTCATTTCATTAATTAATTGAGAAATTTCTAATTTGGGTTAATAATTAAATAGGCGAGACCACTTCTGACCAAAGCACTTAGTGAGGGTGGTTACGAAGAACTTGTGGATCCACGTCTTGGAAACAACTACAACCACAACGAGATGACACGGCTGGTGGCTTGTGCTGCCGCAGGTACTCGTCATTCCGGAAGGAGACGTCCCAAGATGAGTCAGGTAATGACATATCTGAGAGTTAATTAATTGTGACTTGACTAATATTACAAATAACACGTGAACAATTGAATTAAACTACGTACATGCATGCTTTTAGCTATATATTTATAAAATTACTATTAACTAATTATATGCTAAACATAAATATATTTCGGACGAGGAGCAGATTGTCCGGGCTCTGGAAGGGGACTCGTCTTTGGAGGACCTGAACGACGGGGTGAAACCGGGTTACAGTGCGGCATTCGGATCGACGGGGAGCTCGGATTACGACTCGGCCGGCTCATACAAGAACCAAATGAGGAGATTCCACAAGGTGGCGTTAGCGAGCGAGGATTTCGGGAGCAGCGAATTCGGGGTTACGAGCGAGTACGGGCTCGACCCCTCGCCGTCCAGCAGCGAGGCCAACTCTAGGGAGATCAAACAACCTTCTTACGCCAGACGTCCACTTAACTAATAATTTGCCCATAAAGGCTATTGTAATAATTTCATTTGCATTGCATGTGTTGGATGTTGTGGTTATGATTAATGAGATGGTCGGACCCGGAATAATTAAGATAATTAGTCTAGGTGACTCTTGTGTAGCTCAACCTGGGGATACCAAGGTTCAGAAATGCGGGATGCGGATGCGATGCGGCGAGACACCGCATCCGACATATGCGGTATGCAGATGCGATGCGGGTGCATATGCGGTTTGCGATTTAATAATTAAATAATATAATATAAATATATTAATTATAAATTATATACATGTAATTAAAAATTTAGGTAAATTTTTGAATAATTTCTAAGATAAACAAGTTGATATTAAACAAAAAAAGATAAAAAAACTCAAAAAATAACAAAAAATAACAACAAAAAAAACAAAAAAGTGGGTGTTCTGAAATGCGGCCGCATCTACCCGCATATGCGGGTCAAGATGCGGGCCGCATCCGGAGGGCCGCATCGGGGAGATGCGATGCGCATCTCCCCCGCATCGCGGCCGCATCCACATATGCGGCCGCATCTTACCGCATTTCAGAACAGAGGGGGATACTCACTTAATTTTGATGAACTGGTCACCTTATGGTGTAGGCATGCATGACTCCTACAACGTGAAGATTATTGGTTATCATATTTTTTTCCTTTCAATTACATCTTAATTACTGTTAGGAATTAAAACTAATCTCAAATACGTAGCGGAACAGAAAACGACAAATCCAATAGGCTAATCTTGAGAACAAAACGCAAATCCAAAATCCAAACCACACAAACACACAAGATTTAACGTGGAAACCCAATGCGGGAAAAACCACGGACGACACAACTCAAATCCACTATAGAGAAACGTATTACAAGAGATACTTACAAGGAGACGCGAACGAACCGACGAGATACCCGACTCAAATCTCTCCCACCGAATCACAAGGATGCTCTCTCTCTCTTTTCTCTCTAGAATGCAAAAGTGGACAATAGGAATTAACCTTAAACAAAAGGGACGAAATTGCCTTTATATAGTAGGCCTAAACAAGTATTAATTGCACCAAAATCGTGTGGAGAAATATGCAAAACGTGGGCAGAACTGGGTCCAAACGGTCGACCGAACGGTCCAAACGGTCGACCGATCCAATAACTGTATCGCAAACGGTCGATCGAAGTTTAAGTACCGGTCGACCGAAAAACGACAGTAGCTTTTCTGGCTTGCGCTAGTGCATACACGGTCGACCGTACACTTAAGTTCCGGTCGACCGAAAATCAACAGACACTTTTCTCCCAGCTCTTCGAATGTTTCTGGTCGACCGAATCCAAGGTTCCGGTCGACCGAAAACCGACAGTAACTTTTTGCCTAGCTCCAATTGTGTGCCCAGTCGACCGAATCCTAGATTCCGGTCGATCGAAAAACGACAGACACTTTGTTGGACAAACACATTCGGTCGACCGAAACACTCCTTCCGGTCGACCGATCGTCTGTTTTTCTGCACTAATACTTTAAACACATATTCAAGGTAAACAACAACAATCTCCACATTTACCTTGAATAACCCCTGTAATTCTTTGAAGGAACACTTCCTTCCTCATTGTGTCGTCGTCTTAGCTCCACCTACTCGGAACTCAAACCAACCAAGTTCACGCATACCATGAACTTCGTCGAAATAACTGGCTTCGTCAACATATCAGCCGGTTTATCTTCAGTGCCCACCTTCTTCACCACCACACCTCCTTCAGCAACAACTTCCCGAATGAAGTGATAACGGACGTCGATATGCTTCGTTCTCTTGTGGTACATCTGGTCCTTCGTCAGATGAATGACAGTCTGACTATCACAATAAACAACCACTATATTCTGACCCTGGAATAAGCTCTCCAAATAAACCTTTCAGCCAAAGAGCTTCATTGATACCCTCGGTCACTGCCATATACTCTGCCTCCATTGTAGACAAAGCAACAGTGTGTTGCAACGTCGCTTTCCAGCTAATAGTCGTGCTCCCAACAGTAAACACATAACCAGTCATAGATCTTCGTCTATCGCGGTCTCCCGCGTAGTCGGCATCAACAAACCCCATTAACGAATACGAAGATCGACCAAATTTCAGAGATAGCTTAGTTGTACCTTTTAGGTACCGGAGAACCCACTTCACAGCTGACCAATGCTCCTTTCCTGGATTCGACATATAGCGGCTCACCACACTAACCGCCTGAGCTATATCTGGACGAGTGCATATCATAGCATACATTAGACTGCCAACTGCACTAGTATAAGACACACGTGACATGTATGCCTTATCCTCCTCCTCATTGGGACATAAGTCTACCGAGAGCTTAAAATGCGCGGCGAGAGGAATTCTTTCAGACTTGGCATTCTCCATGCCAAAACGATGCAAGACTTTCTCAATATATTGCTGCTGGGAGAGAAACAAACTCTTGCAAGTACGATCGCGACGTATCTCCATACTTAGAATCCTCTTTGCTGATCCGAGATCCTTCATCTCGAACTCAGCCTTTAACAACTCTTTAAGCTCAGAAATCTTAGACTTGTCCTTAGCTGCTATCAACATATCATCTACATAGAGTAATAACAAAACAAGAGAGTCATCTGAAAACACCTTTCGGTAAACGCAGCAGTCATACTGGGACCTGCTGTACCCATGTCCAACCATAAAAGAATTAAATCTTTTATACCACTGTCGATGTGACTGCTTTAACCCATAAAGCGACTTCTTCAGCAAACAGAACTGATTCTCCTTACCCTCGACCACAAAGCCCTCCGGCCGGGACATGTAAATTTGCTCCTCTAATTCTCCATGTAAGAAAGCGGTCTTCACATCTAGTTGCTCCAACTCTAAATCATGAATTGCAACCAAACTCAACAAAACACGAATAGAAGTATGCTTCACAACGGGTGAAAAGATATCACTATAATCCACACCCTCCACCTGACTAAAACCACGAGCAACCAATCGAGCTTTGTACCTCACATCTGAGAGACTCTCGATTTTCTTCTTGAAGACCCATTTGCAGCTAACGACCTTTTTTTCCTTTTGGAAGTTCTACCAACTTCCAAGTTTGGTTCTTATGAAGAGATTTCATCTCTTCATTCATTGCACCCACCCAAGCAGCTGAATCGGGTGCCGAAATTGCCTCTGAATACTTGTTCGGCTCACCAGATGCTCCAATATCTTCAGTTGCACTAAGAGCATATGCAAGGACTAATTCAGCGTATCTACGAGGTTTCTTGGTCAGCCACCTCTCTCTGTCCCTTGCCAATAAATACTCTTCATCTTCCTCAGATTTCGAACTCTCTCATTGTGTCATACCGGTATCTTCATCAGCAGTCACTACCGGTGGCTCCACCTGAACTGGAGTCCCACTTGACACGGGAGTAGAAATAATAGTGTCTTTCCTGGAAGGTAACATAGCAAGCTCATTAAAGACAACATTTCTCTCAACCATGAGCTTCTAAGATTCTTTGCACCATAAACGATAACCCTTCACACCCAAATCGTAGCCAAGGAATATACACTTCAACAACCGAACATTCAACTTTCCTTGATCTACATGTGCGTACGCTGGATAACCGAAGACTCTCAACTTGGACAAATCTGAAACTCCTCCTGTCCAAACTTCTTCCGGTGTTCTCATATCCAAAACGGTGTGAGGTGAACAGTTCACTAAATAACAAGCGGTACACACTGCTTCTGCCCAAAAATCCTTAGTCAAGTCAGTATTTAGAAGCATACATCTAGCTCTCTCCAAGAGAGTTTGATTCAGACGTTCCGCTACTCCGTTCTGTTGTGGCGTGTGACGTACGGTTCAGTGTCTCACGATTCCTTCATCCTTGCAGAAGTCGTTAAACTCTGAGGAACAAAACTCCAAACCATTATCCGTCCTAAGAACCTTAATCTTCTTTCCTGTTTGATTCTCAATCATAACCTTCCAGTGTTGAAAATTCTGAAACACATCACTCTTTTGTTTCAGAATATAAACTCAAGTCTTTCTGGAGAAATCATCAATAAATGTGAGCATGTAGCGAGCTCCACCCTTTGATGGAACCTGAGAAGGTCCCCATAAATCAGAGTGGACATAATCTAAAATGGCCTTGGTGGTGTGCTTAGCTGCTGAGAAGCTAACTCTTTTCTGCTTTCCAAAAACACAAAATTCACAGAAGTCCAGACTGCCGATTTTCTAACTTCCAAACAAACCACGTTTGTTCAACACCGCCATGCCTTTCTCACTCATGTGCCCCAACCTCATATGCCAAAGTTGGGCATTTTCCTCACCAGACAACGATGACGCTACAGCTGCGTCACCCACAACAGTTTCTCCTTTAAGCATATAAAGCTTGCCGGGCCCAAGCTTCTTCCCCTTCATCAGAATAAGTGATCCTTTGGTGATGGATAAGCTGTCATCCTCACCACTGAATTTGTAGCCCTTTGCAGCCAGGCTACCTACTGAAATCAGATTCTTGCTCGCCTTCGGAACATGTCGCACATCCGATAAAATCTTGACTAGGCCATCATGGGTCCTCAATCTGACAGAACCAATTCCTGCAACCTCGCACCTGTCACCATTGCCCATCACAACCATCCCACCTGACATTGTTTCATAAGATGAAAACCAGTGTTTATTCGGAGTTAAGTGGAATGTACTGCCCGTGTCAATCACCCAACCGTTGGAAGCTTCAGAAGAACCTGTAGCTGCCAACACAAAATCAGAATCGGACTCTGCAACATTCGAACCTGACTGATCACCACTACTAGAACCCTTTTGCTTCTCTCTGTTCTGTAGCTTAAAACATTATGATATCTTGTGACCCTTCTTCTTGCAGTAATGACAAATAATATCTTTGTCCTTCGACTTGGTCTTAGAGGTGTTCTTTGAGAAACTCCTCTCTTTACCCCTACCACGAGCAACAAGTGCTTCACTTTTGCTCAACTCAGAACCATCAGACCTCTTCTCCATATCAGATTTGGAGGAGAGTGCGTTTTTGACATCCGCAAGAGAGATGTCGGTCCTGCTATACATCATTGTCTCCACGAAGTGATCATATAAAGAACTCAACGAGCAAAGTAAAAGGATCGCTTGATCCTCATCAGAAAACCTTGCTTCAACCTTCTCCAGGTCCATGATGATTGCATTGAAATAATCCAAGTGTTGCTGAAGGGAGATACCCGACTTCATCTTGAATAGGAATAACTTCTTCTTCAAGATAATCCGGCTCGCAAGTGACTTCTTCATGTAGACTTCCTCTAATTTCTTCCACATACTTGCAGTCGTCTTCTCCTTCAACACTTCTCTCAAAACTTCGTCAGACAACGATAGCTTTATTGTTGACATCGTCTTATGATCAAGCTTTTGCCTATCTTGATCGAACATTTCTTTTGGCAACTTGTCCAAGCCCTCAAGAACGTCCTCCACCTCTTGCTGCACCAGAATTGCGTGCATCTTGACTTGCCACAAGCCGAAATTGACATCTCGGCTCAACTTCTCAATCTTCCAATGATTTGCCATGAGTACTTGACAAAAGATCGATGAAAAATCCCCAAATTTGGACCAAAAAGATCTGATACCAGTTGTTAGGAATTAAAACTAATCCCAAATACGCAGCGGAACAGAAAACGGCAAATCCGATTGGCTAATCTTGAGAACAAAACGCAAATCCAAAATCCAAACCACACAAACACGCAAGATTTAACGTGGAAACCCAATGCGGGAAAAACCACAGACGACACAACTCAAATCCACTATAGAGAAACGTATTACAAGAGATGCTTACAAGGAGACGCGAACGAACCGACGAGATACCCGACTCAAATCTCTCCCACCGAACCTGTAACTGCTTCTTCAGCTCCGACAACTCTGCAGGCGCCATCCTGTACGGAGCCTTCGACTGCGGTGTAGCCCCAGCTACCAAATCAATGCCGAACTCTATCTCTCTGTGAGGTGGTAGACCGGAGACATCATCAGCAAACACCTCGGGAAAATCCTGAACAATCTCGATGTCCTCCAGCCTCCTCATCTCTGGGTCTGGAACTACCAAGGTGGCCACAAAAGCCCTGCAACCCTGCTGAATCAACTTCCGAGCTCTAACCGAAGAAACAATCAACCGACTCCCGCGGTCCTTCAATCCTCTGATCAGAAGATCAGGCAAACCTCGCCTCGGAATCAAAATCTTCTTATCACGGCACAAGACTCGGACGTCATACTGGGACAACCAATCCATCCCGAGTATAACATCGAAGTCCACCATCGGTAGCAAGACCAGGTCAGCCGGAAATTCCTGGTCTCCCGAAGCAATCGTGGCGCCGGGGAGAAATCTCCCCACAGTGCCCACCAAACCCAGGGGTGTGCTGACTTCCAAAGTGGCAGTCAACATCGCAGAGGTACGACCCAACACGCTCGCAAACTGCTCAGAGATAAACGAGTGTGTGGCCCCAGAGTCGAACAACACCCTAGCTACCAAATCTGCAACAAGTAGCGTACCTTCCACCACCGTGCTCGCATCTCTAGCCTCCTCCGCCTGGATAGTGAATACGCGATATGCTCTCTTCCCCTGCTGGGGTGGTGCTGCAGAACGACTCGGTCCAGCTCCACCAGCTGTGGATGATCTCGGCCGAACAATAGGTCAACCCGGCCTACTCGGGCAAGAACGAACAAAGTGACCCAGCTGGCCACAACCATGACACGCGCCAAAACGGGGCCCGCAACCGCATCCCGGATGAACTCCACCACACTGCCTGCACTGCCCAGCCTGCGGTGGTCCACCTCCGTCAATCCGAGGCCTCTTGCCCGGATTCCCTGACAACTGACTCCCCGGACGCACTCCGGTCTTCACCCGCGACCTCCTAGCCTCCTCAATGTCCTGGCTATCCTGATCCATGATGGTCGCGAACTTCACAACGTCTGCTAACGTCTGTGGCATGCTCGTGGTAACACGGGCCCTGAACTGCGGCCTCAGACAGCGCACAAACCTCTGAGCCCTCTGCTCCTGCGTCACATAAATCTCTGGACAGTATCGCTCCAAAGCGTGAAATTTGCTGATGTAAGCAGCCAGAGTCATGTCCCTCTGCTCTAAAGCCAGGAACTCCTCTCTCTTCCTGTCGCGGGCGTGCTGCGGAAAGTACTGCTGGTTGAACTCCACCAGGAACTCCTCCCAGCTCAACTCCTCACTGTCCTCGAACACCACAGCAGAAGTGGATCTCCACCAGTTGGCTGCGCCGCCGTCCAACACGTAAGTGGCCAGATCCACCTTCCTCTCAGGAGGACACCCAATCGCCCTAAATATCTTCTGGATCTTAAAGACCCAGTCCTCTGCTGCCTCAGGGTCGCCGCTACCATCGAAGGATGGGGGATGCTGACGCATAAACCGATCCAACACTGCGCCTGCTCCTCCCTGATCAGCCTGGGCGGATTGGCGCTCGAGAATCTCGCATAATCTACCCAGCGTGCCCTGGAGCGTCCTCAGCTCCTCACCTCTACTCCCCTCACCCACCTCATCACTGGTGCTACGGTCTCGGGGAGAAGGTCTCACACGCCTCGAAGCCATCTACACAGGAGACACAAAACATGAATGAGAACAATGCATGCATGATTGACACAACTCTAAGGGTGGTTCCATTGGACGAAGACACTGAAACTGACCGCTCTGATACCAAGTTGTAACGTCCTCAAACACAGCGGAAAATTTCAAATTAAAATCATACAATCAACGAGGACATTACGAAAGAAATACACACACTGGTGCACCAACATATAATATATATGTGAACGAGTTTACAAAAGAATGTGATTACATCAAAAGATCATATACAGAGAATACACACAAGTAATCACAACCACCTCAAAATGTAGGGAAGCAGGATCAGGTCTCGAGCGCTCCCTCCGCCGATGCCACCCACCTAACGTCGCTCTCGGCCGGAAAGCAGACAATGAATGCCTGAGTTTCCAGGAGGAAACCCAGTATGCCAAACCCTAACACATATATGGACAGAAATGAAATGTGCAAAGAAACGTAAAACACCACAACAAAAACACCCGCTAAGTTCCCGGGACCTCTCTCCCGGCCATAGCCCAACAACACGGGTCTCAAGGGTCCTCTCACCCCAACCCACCAACACACGTGCACACAAGGCACCGCCGGTCCAAAACACGGCCACACAACCCCCTCATTGTCTCAGTGTTACCGGAGCCACGGTTTTGCATCATTCGCCGGAGCCACGGCTTTGCCTCATTCGCCGGAGCCACAGCCACAAATCACAACCCACGTGTCACCACTAATCGTTATAGGGCCGGAATGTCTGTGCCGTCGCCCCAAAAGGGTCGGAGACCCGTTGCCTTCTAGCCAATCAATAGCAACACACACACACAAAAACGGTGTAAAACGGTCGAACAAAACATGGCTTCCGGTCGACCGATCCTCACCCAGAGAACTGGCCCAACCAAAAAACCCGCTAAACGGTCGACCGACAAAGGGGTCCCGGTCGACCGAAAAGCACCAGAAGAAATCCATTTTCACAAACCACAGTAAAACGGTCGAACAACCGAACCCTATCGGTCGACCGAAAGCCTCCAGTAGAAAACTTCCAACAAAACACAATTACACGGTCGAACCACACACACTATCGGTCGACCGAAATCCACCAGTGTCAAACCTTCGACCAAACCATACACACGGTCGACCGAAACCTCACTTCGGGTCGACCGGACATTAAGTTAACTTAAACGTCGGTCGAACGAGTCAAACAGGCGGTCGACCGTTTAGATGGTCAACACCCCAACCGACCTACAACAGTACTTTCGGTCGACCGGCAAAGGGGTCCCGTTCGACCGAAAATACCTAGGACGTTTTCTCTCGCTAAAAATTGCACAACCGGTCGACCGCCCAAAAGGGCATCGTTCGACCGGTGCGAGGGATTCTGCCCCAAATACACTATAACCGGTCGACCGAACCAAAATACCGGTCGACCGTTTATAGTTCAGAAACGGCTGTGCAGGTCCGACGAGCCCGAAACGGCCTACCGTCGACCGCTCCCACTCCCACACTAACAATAGGTGAGCTTGAAAGCAAGTTTGACATACTTTAAGACTTGAAGAAGCCTTTGAAGAACGACGGCGAGCTTTTCCACGATAAACCCAAACTCCGGCGAACACAACGATCTTCGCTCCTCCGGCGACTCCAACAGCACCCTCACCTCCACACGGCCGGAGAACTCTGATGGAGAGAGAGAGACACGCTTAGAGGGAGAGAGGGGGAGTGAGAGAGAGATATGCGAGAGAGAGAGTGAGGGAGAGAGAGTAAAACCAACCTTTATATACTTTTCTCCCACTCGATCTCAGCCGTCCATCTCAGTCCATCACTAATCCTCTCCTAAACACAATTAAGAACAATAAGCAAGGATTAGGATCTAACACATATTCAAGGTAAACAACAACAATTACTATGCTTCTTGTGTTGCACCGGACCTTTTTTTCCAATATATTTCTTGTGAAATTTGGCTGTTTTTGTCCAAACATACTTTAACATGCAAGTGCTTAGTAAAGAAGCAATCGTCGTAACTCTGTTATAACTACCTAGACAAGTTGAAATAGCTCGTCCAGTCACCTTGAGGTTTCCTCAACTTAAGATTATAGGTACAATCCCCACTGGATGAAGTGACTAGGAATTTCTTCCTTCTGCTTTCTTTCCGAGGCTTGTGTATGTCACAATCTCACATTAAAATCATTTTGAGTAACGTAATTAAGTCCAACACTTCAAATGATGAATCTCAGCATTTTGAAGATTAAAAATTTACCAACAGAACTCATCTCTGTCATGAAGTTAGATTAAATGTGATTGAGATTGATCCCAACGAGGGAAGTAGAATCCAACAAAACGAAATAAATGCAACTTCAGAATAGAAGAGATGAGAGAGAGCCTAGAGGAGGAAACAACCATGCAGCTTCGGACAACAAAAATTAGAGCTTGATCTTAATAAATTAGGACACTTGTTGTTCACACTCTGGCAGAGCAATACCACTTTGTCACTGAAACCCACATTCTCTTCATCATATTTGCTGATTCCTAGGAAACCATGACACTTCTTGACAGCTCCATTTGGTGTGGTTATGGCAATTGATGTCTTCTACAGAAGAAGCATCCAAGAAACTTCACATCCTGGCTTCTTGCACGTTAATACATAGTAATATAGTATAGACCAAAAGGTGATCGTCAAAAATTCAACTTTGACTCCCAAGTATGAGCATCAAAAATTCAGAATGCATATGATCATAATTTGCAATCAAAAGAAGCAAAGTTATTTTTCCTTCCAATATCATAATCACTCATCACCTAAGCAGAAAATTATTTTTGATCGAGTTCTAAAAATGTGAATCTCCTCCTACCAGTATACACTTTTCAAAGATTCAATTGATGATTGTTTTTGGATCGAGTTCTCCTGGACCAATAGATTGCATGGCTGATGACTAGATGAAAATATATGTGGATTTTGGACGGGCCATCCGATATGGCAATATTGTATCAGAGTCTTAATCATCCAAAATTTTCAGTTAAGTTCGTTCTAAATGGAGACAACACAACCAAGACAAGCTGAAACAAAGAGAAAGAAGAGGTTGGAAAACCTTTTGGACCACTAAACATAGGAAAATGAGCACGTGCTCTCTCATCTACTAAACCACTTACAAGTGTTGGAAGGGCTCAACTCTCTCTCACTACTACCTTCTTCATCTCACTTCATTTTCCAAAAGCATCCACTTAAAAATACAAAAAAGAAGTAGCACTGTTTCGAAAAGATGGGAATTCTAATGGAGAATGTTAGGTTGGTGGCAAAAGCAACTGTTGTAGTGGTTATGTTGGTGGCAGTGGCTAGTGCAGAAAGACCTCTGAGATCTTCAGCTGTGACCCAAGAAGAGAATGTTGTGGCAAAGCCAGCATTCAGTATGAATATGATTGAATCTTTGTTTCAAATGGGGAAGTCTTCTTATGAACCTGTTTGGCCAGTAAGATGCATCTATCATTCTATTTTTGCAAATTTATTTTTTTGTGTTTTGCTCATGTCAATATTTGCATGCAGGAAATTGAGTTTGGATGGAGATTGGTCTTGGGTACGTTTCTGGGTTTCTTGGGAGCTTCTTTGGGAAGTGTTGGAGGTGTGGGTGGTGGAGGGATTTTTGTTCCTATGCTTACTTTGATCATTGGATTTGATCCCAAATCTTCCACAGCCATCTCAAAATGTGAGCTTACTTTTGAATTATTATTATTTTGTTATAGTGAAGTATGTGTGAGTAAAAATTTACAGGAAAAATGAAATAAAAAAATCTGAAATCATGCAGGAGCTACTGGAGTGAGCAAAAAAACAGAAAATGAAGTACCGTGAATACAATAGGAAATAATGTAGATTAAGTATAAGAGCTACTAAAGGATTATCTAACAACTAATCTCATAGGCATCATGTATTTTTCGTGGCACATGTATTATCTTTGTTTGTTGTCCTTTCATACAGGTATGATTATGGGAGCTGCTGGTTCAACTGTGTACTATAACATGAGAATGAGACACCCAACTATGGATTTGCCGGTTATAGATTACGACCTAGCTCTGCTTTTCCAACCAATGCTCATGTTGGGAATTAGCATAGGAGTGGCCTTCAATGTAATCTTCTCAGACTGGATGGTTACAGTTCTCCTCATTGTCCTCTTCCTAGGTAGCATTCAAACATACAAGACTCTATTCCTTATTTAGAAACAAACAGTATAGTGTTTATTGTAGAACTTAGCTCTGAATTACAAATTTCTAAAATCGCTTTTACATCTATAGTTTAGCAAATGGTTACCTTCTCAACCATATTTTTGAACAAATAAGTGTTATGACAATGCGTCTGGTGTGGCGTTCTTATGTGAAAGCTCAGCTGAAGTGACATAAACTTGTTATTCAGATTATTTCTAAAATAGCTACAATGACCAACAATAACAAATACTCCAATCCTAAACTAGTTATGATAGTCTTTCTAACATAGATAATTACATTTCACTATTGATCATGCCATGTCAACTATGTCATGGATTCACTTAAAGCTAAAATATTATTTGTAATGGCATGACACTATGGTGCTAGGAACTTCAATCAAGGCATTCATCAAAGGCATACAGACATGGACAAAAGAGACAGAAATGAAGGCAAGATGAACTTAACCTCTCCCTTCTTTGAGATTTTGGTTGATAAAATTTTCAAAATTATTCATTTCAGGAAGCGTCGCAAAGGATGGAATCAGAATCACGATCAGATGGTAAGCATACATCGTGACATGGCCAAACGCCTATCAGTTCACCTAAAAGCATGTTCAGTTCTACATAAAAGAATCTGACAACAATTATACATCTAAAATCACACACAAAAAAATACAAAATACTAACAATTACAAATTATAATGCAAGATAAGCTTGGTCTAAATTACACAAAACCTTTATCTCAGGTGGTCCTGCACTGGAGTATAGACCGCTCCGTGGTGGTCAAAACACTAGGACCGACGGGAAGGTGAATCAAGACCGATCCATTTATGACCATAAGAATTAACGAGAATATATTATTATTACTTGTCTACTATCATACAAAAAAAAACTCGAAACTTATTATTCACTATAACCATTGTCTTTCAGGTGTCTATCGTCCAAAATGTTTTCTGGAAGGAGTTTATGCTACTTTTGTTTGTGTGGTTAGCATTTCTTGCAGTGCAGATAACAAGGGTAAGCTTTGGCAAAGCCCAGCCTTAAACACAACACTAACAATATCTGTCTTGCATTAGTTTACAGAGCAATCACTTCATCTCAATTTCTTCTTCAATTACTAGTGATGCATTTGATTGATTTAGCTGTCAACTTACCAATTTTACTATTACTTCTGCAGACATTTGCAACAACATGCTCAATAGAGTATTGGATACTAAACATCCTGCAGGTAGGCTTCAGTCACTGATCATTTTATTGTATGTAATATCTTCAGAGGCGTACGTATAAGGATAAGTGCTCGGGTAAGAGAACAAAAAAAAGAAGTTATCTTGCTATATAACTCTATTGATGGTTCCCCTTTGATGTCCCTCTTATAGAGTAACTCTAGGAGAATGTTATCTTGCTATATAAATATGGAGTTTATATCAAAACATATGTAGGATCTTGGTTTATGCTTGGTTTGTTGGATATTTGAAATTCCTATTGACATCCAGACAATTATCATAGACTTAAGTGTACGCTACAGATTGTGTTTAGAAATTACAATGAATAGACTCAAGTCTATTCAGCAATTGCTCCATTGTCTCTTTTAGATACAAAAATATTAAAAAAATCTAGAAGAAGTTGAAAGAAGCAAAAACAGATATTGCAATTCTCTAATTCGGAGTTGTAAATTTCATCAAGGATTTTTTTCACAGATCCTAACACTTTCTTTCTGATGATTTAAACTTGTAAAATTTAAGGCAGTCCTGGGTCTGAACTCTAACAAATATTTATGAGCTAAGCAGTGCTTAATTATTTGAAGGTACCTATTGCTGCTTCTGTGACGGCATACGAAATTATCAGCTTATACAAGGGGAAAAGAACCATTGAGTCCAGAGGAAAACAAGATATAAGCTGGAAACTGCACCACCTGATACTGTATTGTTGCTTGGGTATCATAGCAGGTATAGTAGGAGGGCTTCTTGGTCTTGGTGGTGGCTTCATCTTAGGTCCATTATTTCTCGAGCTCGGAGTTCCTCCACAGGTTTTTCTCCTCCACTCAGTTTCTAACTGGAGCACATTCTTATATGATTTTTTTTCCTTCCTAAAAAGTTAATAAGACTTTAGCTACTCAACGGGCTTGCACACCTTTCTACACCTGTTTCATGAGTTCCTGACTAGAATCCTAGCTGATCTCCAGTGAAGAATGGTCACAACAATCTCCAAAGAAAGCAACCAATATAAGCTAGAATGTTGATTTATTTATTTTTCTTTTTGTGTGCGTAGGTTGCAAGTGCAACATCAACATTTGCAATGGTGTTCTCATCATCCATGTCTGTTGTGCAATATTACCTACTCGATCGTTTTCCTGTGCCATATGGTATGTAACACTAATCATAATTTCATCCTTATTTCGATATCAACAATGCAACATCATTAAGGAAAGCTACATTTGTTTTTGCAGCAACTTTCTTTGTGATTGTGGCCACTATTGCGGCATTCACCGGTCAGCATGTGGTAAGGAAGCTAATAGTGGTACTTGGACGTGCATCGTTGATCATTTTCATACTAGCAATTACCATCTTCACAAGTGCAATCACTTTAGGTAAAATATGTTATTTCAACTATTAGGATTTAAGTGAAAAGTGAATGCTGAGATTTCTCATGTTGTTTAGGTGGAGTGGGCATAGTAAACACGATCGAGAAGTTGGAGAACAAAGAGTACATGGGTTTTGAGAATCTCTGCTACGAGCAGTAAACTTAATTAAGTGTTATTGGTGTTGGTATTTATCTGTCGTTCACTTCCGAAGTTAGTAGTAAGGTGCTGCAAAACTTGTCATCGAAGTTCAATTTTAAGTGTTGTTGGTATATAGTAGTTGTCAACTTTTTTTAATATCCTTTTCTGAATTGTTATCTATGATTCCAATTATATGCTCTACAAAATAATTATGTATTTTCAACTATTGTTTCTTTAGGCTGCAACACAAACAATAATTCTTTTTTGATGCCCAATCCATGAAACGAAGCATGAACATATTTTTCCAAGTTTCAACAAAAATGGAAAGAAGTTCCAGATTTAGAAGACCAACTTCTTCATTTTGCTTCTTTTTTTTTAACTTCTCAACTTGAAGGGGATGAAGGGGCAAAGATGCATGCCGATCACTTTACTAAAATCTTCCGCAAACAAAATTATATTGAAAAGGTAGGGGAAAATATGTAAAAAATCCCTAGAAGACTAACGATCAAATGATTTTGAGCTCCAATCGGAGGAGAAGAACTAGGGTACATTGTCTGAATTGGACCGGAGGATCCGGTCTGGTCCGGTTGGACCGACTATTTACCGCAACAAGTTTTTATATTAAAAAACTTGTTTTTGTTTTAAATCACGCAATAAGCTCAATCAATACTAGTCACTCCATAAAAGTTTGCTCAGGTAGGCCTCTTCATCATTAAACTTCGAATCAACTAACAACACGTACCACATGAACATAAACATTACGTATTTCCTGCACATGAACTAACAACAACACATGTGGAGCATCATGTATTTCCTTCATAACACGACACAAAGGTATAATATAAAGACATGAAACACAAACAGGCAGCACACTCACATACTCATCAGAGAAGACATGAATCACATACACCAACATCTTCAACAAGGCGACCCTCTTTCCCCTCTGCTTCAAATGCCGATGCCTCGGCATGATCCTCTTCTTCAAGCTAAACCCGAAGTACTGCGGGAACTTAACAATATCCGCCACCCCCCTCTCCATCTCCCCAACCAAAAACTTAACCTTCGGCTCCAAATTAAACTCCAAACTATACCCGAACACCGCAGGAAACCTTCTACTGAGAAAGAGAAGGGTGGGTTGGAGGTGGGAAGGGACGGATAAGGTGAGGATTTCGAGGACCTTGAGGGAGAGGAGGTTGGAGGAGAGGTAGTCGAGGACGAGAGGGGAATTGTGGAGGAGGTTGGGGGTTGAGAGGAATGAGAAGGGGGAGTCTGGGAAGCCGAGGGAGCGGAAGTGGTCGACCGCGAGGAGGAGGCGGTCGGAGGGATTGGGACGGGGTGGGGGCGATGCCGAGGGATTGGAGGAGTTGGGTCTTTTGGAGGTGGGACAGTCGGAAGCGGAGGAGGCGAGTCGGGTGGGGAGTGTGGGGTTTGGGTCTTCGTCTGGGTTTGGGAGTGGGAGGATTGGAGATGGAGCATTGCCATTGTGTGTGTGGGGTTTTGGAGATTGGGTAGGATTAGCGGTTGTGGTTTTTGGCGGGTGAGGTTGTGTCGTTGGTATTATTATCCTTATCACAAAAAAAATGATTTGTTAGGATGATTGGTTGGTGGATTTTTTTTTAATACCAAACGCAAGCATTCGAGTGAGAAGAAATGCAATCATTATTTTTGAAGTATTACACAGTTAAGTAGCAAAGATACAATTCACATACTAGTTCTTCTATTGGGCAACATGATATGTGAAGAGGCATCAGTGATGAATTAAATCCAAGACATATAACCCGCATGCATTGAGCAACATGACATGGTACGATGGTGAAGAGCCATCAATGCTGAACTATATTAAGAAAATTGTGTTTTTATAATAATTTCAGAACTAAAACATAAATGATACAAAACCTAAGAAGATGAGAGGAAAAAATAAGGGAGCTCCCCTGTGTTTGAGATCGACAGTTTTTGACGCTTGTTACATGTGTAAACTCTAGGAAGGGGAAAATTGTTGCACACTGAGGTTGGACAACTCTCAACTATACAAGAACATGCCTCATTCACAGCATTCGTGTGAGATTACTTCAGATCACCTTCCTCAGACCTCCAAAAGCCCAAATCTGATACGAAAAATGCATTTGTAAGTTTCAGTTACCTTGAGAGGGAGAAGAGAAAATGTTTCAAATTTCAATCAAGTTAACCAAATCTGTACAACCGAAACAACATATTCGAAATGCCGGGAAAAAAATGAAAGCACTAGAAAAATGGATAAAGTAGTAATACAAAAAAATAATGTATAGAAATACTAAAATTGGGTATCATATGAATGGAAATATAATGCTTTCCATTTTCAGAGGTAGAGGTATTAATATTTGAGAGAAACATAACGAGTGAAAAAAGGGAGGAGAAATCAACCTTCAACTTTCGATCCCAACTTCCCGTGCATAAGGCACTCCCATCAGCTGACAAACCCAAACAGCTTATTTGAGCTTCATGTGAGTCTTGAAGGTTACTAAGGTTCAACACTACCTGCAAGGTGCAATGGCAGAAAAAGGTATGACATCAAGACGCAACAAATTTAAATATTTCAACCTCAACTTAACTTCTTATTAAATGGTTACTTAAACTTCCAATATCACAAGATAGGCTTGAGAAGATGCTAATGTAGGACGTCATACCTTTGCCAACAATGTATCCCACACTAAGCAATCCCCATTTGAGTATCCGGCAAACAAGAGCCTGCCGGATATAGAAAATGCTATGGAGGTGACAATAGGATGGTCACTTCCATTATCACCATGAAGCTGGCCATATACTTGAAGCTGGTGACCTGTTCGAATATCAAACAATTGACATGTACCATCATCTGACCCAGCTCCAAATCGCTGTCCATCTGGGAAGAACTTAACTGCATTAACATCACCCTCATGTCCATAGAATGTTCGAACTGCACGACTTGCTTTGCGGGTATCCCATAATCGAGCAGTGCCATCACAAGACCCCGAAACAAACATCTTGGAGTTTGAGTTGTTAATCGAAATGCTGAGGATAGAACATAAAAACATTAAGTATCTATTTCAGTTTAGAAAGATGAAAGGGTTAGATTCAAAAAATGAACTTCCTGCAGTGGCAGTCTTCATTTAAAGATAATGACGTGTTTTGAAGAAAAAAATGATTTATTATAATATTGAATCTAAATTTACTAAAATGATTCAATTTCATTCCAGCAAATTCACCAACAAGAATAACTTACTTATGCAAGTGGTAGTTAACATACTAAAGACTATGGAAAACAAATTTTAATTCCTAGTTATCCGTTCTTCCGAAATCCAAGTGAAAGTTAGTGTACCTCAAAACATCAGCAGCATGACCTGAAGGATATTCGCCTCCAAAATTAGAAATTTTCTGACCAGTGGTGACATCCCACAGTAAACAAGTATGATCACCAGAGCTCGTGATTAAGTGAATTTCCTCATCTGGTACGTATTGGCATGACGAGACATAGCCTTTGTGTCCAGTAAGCACTCTTGCCACAGGGTAGTTGCCATCTCTGTCAGTCTGAGCATTGAGATCGAATATAGAACATACACTATCAAGACCACCGCAAGCAACAGACTGGCCGTTAGGTGAAAAAGCACAGGTCATGACCCAAGCGCAAGGAAGCTTTATGGCATGTGTTTTCTGTCTTGTTAGAGCATTCCACACAATTAGCCATCCATCCGGAGAAGCACTAACGATCCGATTTTTTTCAAGAGACCAGTCCAATGAATAGACCTAGCAATGATTTATGTAAAAGGTGTGTGAGGAACAATATTCAGTAGCAATACATATTGTTTACTGAGTTAGAGAGCCTGCCAAATCCTGGATAAGATCTTCTTACAAACTGAACAAATCTCAACTGCATGAATTCTTGCTCAGGTCAATAAGTACTTGATCCTGTGCATTGCATACCCATGTGACCATGTAGTCTGCTGACCCACAAAAGGTTCACATAAAACACCACAACTAAGCCTAAAACGTTTAAGACAGCAACAAACCGTAATGCTTTTATATTTTCTAATGAATTTTTTTCCTCCTAGTCAATATGCTACAACCATGTAGTAGTTTCTACGTCATTCCACTCAAAACGAATTGCTTTGAGATTGTAGACCATTCAAAACCAATTGTTTTGAGATTGTAGTTCACACCTTAACTGGTATGCCTATAACTCAACGGCTTAATGGCGGACCAAACATGTCCACTCATATTTGAATTGCACGTGTAACCAAGACCAAAAAGGCACAACATATAACAGCCACAAATATTTGAATTTAGACTATTGAAACATTTTCAATTTCCATCAAGTATGAGATCATGGCTCACTCAATTAGTCCACTCAGCATCAATTGGTTTTCACCCACACTCAAATAACCCAATGTATGCAACTAGACTATACTTTATAATGATGTATTTTCTACTACCAGACTTCAATCCTTCATAAAAATAAAAATAAAAATCCTAAACCATAGGCACAAAAGGATAAAAACAAAAATCTTTCAAATCTCAGAGTAGCAAACAAGTAACACCTAAAGTTCAATTTAAAAGAAAAGGAAAAAAAATCTACCTTCCCGGAGTGACCCTGCAGCGTCCGGCAGCAAACCAGATCCGTCGGCCCGAAGCTGACCGGCGGCTTCCCCTTCTCCGCGACGAATCCAGCCACTGCAACACAGATCCAAATTCGATCAACCTCAACCGTCACAAAGCAAACCGAAACAGGGGGAAGAGAAGCCTAACCGTCGGTGTCGAGGAGGAGCTTCCGGCGGTGCTTCAGCCGGTCCTTGAGCGCCGCCACCGCCGCCGTCGCGGCCACGTGGCGGTCCTTGAGGTCCGTCAGGGACATCAGTGAAAAGCGATTATTCGGGAAGTGTGGGAAGAAGTGGTGGGTTTTGTTCGACGCTTCTTCGGTGTGAACGACCAGTAAGAGGACGACTTTTGACAGCGCAGACTGTTTCGGAGAGGGTTGACTGAAGATTAGTGGATTTTTGGATCGTCTTGGCTGTGGTGGACGTGGACCAGACCTGGTTGTGTCTTTTCTAATTTAGATAGATTAGATGATAATACTTGAATAGATAAAATTTTGTGTTTTATTTCAAACATGATTTTTTTTTAAATTAGTTTTGCATTAAAATTAAGAAGGGACTATTTCTTTTAAGCGTGATTTACTGATTCAAAGTGATCAACATTAACAATGAAGTTAGTAGATTTTGAGGTCATCTGCATTCAGTTTTTTTAATTAAGTTTCTCAATTTTTTAAATTGTATAACCGACGCTGGCAAAGAAGTGGACTGGAAACTCATCAACTGAGGGTCGTTTTAATACATGTGACGCCCAACTTTATGTAATTATGTCCTATAGGTATGACATCTGAATTCTATGCATGATAGGCATGTTAAGTAGATTATTGGACAGAAGCGTTGATATAGAGAGAACTTTAAATCGTGAATACGCCAACAATGTTGAAATGACCAAAATTATTTACTACGGCATTGTATCAATCACATATGATCCAAGCCATGCCCGTAGAAAATTCAATATAAAGAGAACGGCACCCCTCATTGAGTCATTGGGTGATGAAACAAGGGATACGTAAAGGACACGGATATGCGATATATCGTCAATTTCATGATCACAAGTATTGCTACATGAAAACCAAAACCAGCCCTTCTTACTAAACCAGGCAGGAACACGACAGGAAACCAAATAACATCATTATTCGAGTAGGTTCTAAGGGACTCCTTCGACCTTTAAGCAAAACAACTATTTATCTTCTTGTATGTTTGCACGAGAAGGAAGACTATAAAATCCAGCTTCAAGACAACCAAAGCTTCGTGAGGATGCTAGGCAAGTCAGCGAATCAGTTGGAGCTGTCTAATCCGGCCTGGATGGGCGAAAGAAAAAGGAGTCAAAGTGACGTGAACTTCGATCGATTAATATCAGCACCACACAATACCAGAATAATGTCTGGCAGACGATGATCGATCATAAGGCCTCACATACAGGTAAAACTTCTGCCAATAAAAAAGAACGCAATTGCTTTTCTAAAGTATATGTACCTCTAGGTATTTTGCTAATAACGTTGTGGTGCTGAAATTGAAGCCTTTGATGGGGGCATTCTGAGTGCGAGACAAATTGAGCTGCTTTCTAACTTGAGAAGCCAATGACTAGAATCCATGAGCAAGGAAACACATTAAGTCAGAAATGGCCAGCAAAATATGAATGGGAGCATACCTTAACTAAAGTAAGAGAAAATCAAACCTTGCCCAGCTCCACTCCCCACTGGTCAAATGAATTGATCCCCCATACAAAACCTTGTACAGCAACTCTGTGTTCGTATATGGCTAACAACTGAAACCACCAAACAAGAAGTTATTTCCAAGTGAATTATTGCAGTATACCATAATACATACATATAGAAAGTGAACTGTCATATAAATCTTGATAACCAGCACATGCAACAGAAAATAATTCGAAAAAGCTTTTACCTTCTTTTTTTCCCTTCTAAAATTAATCGCTATAGAAGAAAATAAACCGAAAAATCAGAAAACAGTAAACTCCAGAAAGGAGCCAGGAAGGAACCTTCACCCACTCATAGTTTTCTTTTCCCATTGCTAAATATAAATTCGAGTCAAATATATCAAAACCATGCACACTGTATTATCAGTCAACAGCACCCACCATTAAAACGTAATAATAACTTGATCTCACAAAGAAGCCAGATATATCCTTGGTAGTCTATTTGATAATGAAGTGTGGTAAGTTATTACAGCAAATCATAATTTTATTCTACAGAACTGAACATGGTATAGAATCAAACCAGAATGTCAGATCCACTTACTCAAAGCCATACCAGCCTAGTTTACCAACGACATTCAAATGAGCTTAAGGAAGCACATCTTCGGAAGATTATTTAAGGTTGAAAAGAAAACACAAGGTCAATCTCTGGAAATGTGCAATTTAAATCCTATTTTCATACATAAGAAGTCTGATAAGTTAGAAGGTAGAAGTAGTGAGAACTGATATATAAGGTAGAAGTAGAACCGCTAACCTGGCCAACATTGTAAGCAGTGAGAGAGGGTAGAAGAAGGCTCAAGGATGGTCGGTTCCCGGAAAATGTCTGTAGTTTCCAGCATGGAACTTCAGTAACATCAAAACATAGAGGAATTTATCAAGTTATAAAGTAATACCTTGTGAGGAATGAGGTGTTCAGAGACATTTTCACGCAATAGTTGTTCTGCTGTCTAAATATCGTACAACATTATATAAGATTCAAATGTCAAAATGTACAGAAAAAGTTATCACTAGTGGATCACAAGTTTATCTTTGTGTACCTTCCCATAAGCCAGTGCATCAGGTTGTGCGAAAAAGTTCGACATTAGCTCATCATGGTTGCTCACTGTATCCCCTGAGAAAGCTCAAGCAAAATACTGTATATGAATAATAATTTAAACAAGCCATGCCTTGTTTATGAGCTTGATCCGGTTCATGTTTTTTTGTAACTGAATATCAGTTTTCGTACCTTCCAAGTTAATAGGTTGTTGACTCTTCACAACACCAATGAAATCACATGGAATAACCCGACCCTACATATCCAGGGAAATGCTCTTAGACATTTCATCAGTAGAAACAGCATGTGCAGCATTAGCAAGTAATGAGTAATACATGTGTAGGTATGGCATAACACATAACTAAAAAGGCCAAACATAAAAATGACCACCATAATTGTAAGATCCTAAGCTTTAGGAGGGCTAATCCCTTGTTTAGTGGATGGTTTTGCAAGGGAAAGGAGAGCATGAACAATGGCATGTAGTAGGGTGATGGAGGGGGTGGTGGTGTTGGGTTTTGTGTTGGTTGAAGAAACCAATGTTGGTTTTTTTGGTCTTAATCTATGTTTTGATGATTTAATCAACCTAATTTTAATTATAATCAATGTAGAGTAGCACACATATTGCATTGCATATATATTGTGTTGTGTTAACTTCTACAGGTGATCAAAACTCAAGAAAAAAATGATTTAAGTCAAGACATGTAATAATGCTCAATTGAAGACATGTAGTTTGTATTTCTTTTGAGTCTTAGGAACATTATGTAAATTGAGCATACTTGAGCTAAAACATACTCAAACACACACTAGGTTCCTTATAAAAGTCACACAGAAAATTTCATATAATTTGAACTTCAATATATCACCCAAACTTACACCGGAAAACACTAAATACTTAACTTGAATTGTCTGCCCACATTCGGTCGACCGAAACAGACCGTTCGGTCGACCGAGTGATCAATTATCCAGTTAGTGTTTTACTGTCCGATTTCGTTCGACCGTCTAAATCTTTTCGGTCGACCGAGTTAACACAATTTTCCGACTGTTAGTTTTGTCGTTTTATACCCAACGGTCGTATTCGTATTTTTCCAAATATCCCAAAAATACATTTTCCTTTCGGTCGACCGAGGACATTGTTCGGTCGACCAAACTTAAGATGTCTCGACAAACCCAAACTGCATGTTGGTTTTCGGTCGACCATGGACCTTGTTTCGGTCGACCGAATTCGATCTTGTTTGTTAACCCAGTAGAGCCTGTTATGAATCGGTCGACCGAACTATATTCGGCGTTCGACCGATCACTTAAGTGAACTTAAGTCATAGTCAAAATTGACAAATCGGTCGACCGACATACCCGATTCAGTCGACCGATTTTGTTCTGAATTAGGTCCAGCAGATTTCTGTTTTGTGTATCTTACACAACCTTTACCTAATTCATCCCCAACGGCTGTAATTGTCTTGAAGCTTATAAATAAAGTTGTAAAACACATTTTAACGCAATTCTCTCACTACTATTTGTCCAATACATTAAAAAGAAACTCTCAAACTCTAAATTCCTCAATCCTACACTATAAGCCTAAATTTCACACCTTCGATCATAGTCAAATCATACCCAAATTGTGCTCAAGATTTAGAGAGTGTTGTCTCACTCAATTGTTGTTCAAGAAGCAATGATTTCGGTGAAATTCCGAAGTGTTCCCTCTCGGATTATGAGAGGAAGAAAGTCAAGCTGGCGAGAGTGTTCGCGGTACTTGTGTTGTAAAGACGTTCTCTCCCGGCCCGGAACGGGGAGTGGTTAGTGAAATCGTGAGCGAAACTTGCAAGAAATGACCCGGGTGGGGTGCCCAACCTCTGTAAAATCCCCCGTCTCCATTGTGGTTTGTTTTTTTTCTCTTTACTTGCTTGTTTAGTTTTTAATTCCGCTGCACGTTCTTTGATTGCTTAAACAAATAGGTAATTAGCTTAAAAGTGATTAGAACTAGAGACCCTTACGTTCCTACAACCAACTCTCTCACTCTCTCTCAACTCTCATACCTCTCACTCTCCTCTTCTTTTTTGCTCAGCTCCTACGTCCTCCGACGAAGAAAACTCCGGCCTTCAGCAGTAGCAAGGTGGTGGAGGTGAAGCGCAGCGTGGCAGGGTGCGTGTGCACGACTTCAAGGCGTGACCGTGAGGCTTCTGGCGTGAGCATTCTCTGGCAAGCGAAGAAGGTATGTCAGTTCTATAATATGTTTTGTTGCTCACCCTCGTTGGGTCCGGATTTTGACCAAGTTCGATCGGCCGGTTTTAAACTTTGGTCCGACCGTTGGGCTAAGGTGATGCGCAGAGTGTTCGACCGTTTTAGACTTTCAGCCGACCGTTTCAGACAACGGGCGCAAACATTTTGGGGTCAGGATCATTTTCAGACTATTCAAGGTCGTTATGATTACCTGTATTCATTTCGTTGTATTGATGTAATCATGTATTTTTTACAAACTCTATTGTATTTGGTGCACTGACTGGTTATTTATTGAGTAACATTCCCGTTTGATGTGTAGTATCTTGAGATTTCTTTTATTGTTAAATTTCAAATTTTTCCGTTGTTTCGGGTTGTTACAATAATCTAATCTCAAAACAAAAGGCAGGGATGGGAATTGGTAAGTATATCTAATAAGGGCTCTACCTGATGCTCCCAAGGCATCAATTGAAAGGAACTATTTAGCAGGGTAATAACCAAAATACCGTAAGTAATGTACTGCTACAGGAAATATATTTGTCTACCCCCAACCACCCTACCCCAACTAATGTAGCCCAAAGTTGATGTCAGGTTACAATTTATGTAAGAACAATTGTTGGCTTGTTGCAGCAAGAGACAAGTCAGTCATTGGCAGCAGCTATTAAGCGCTCTTAGTTCTAATAAACATCTGGAATGCACATCCTGAATCAACACAAATAGAATTTCCACATTCATGTTGAACACTTGAAAGTTACACATTCATTTGTACCTGGTGTATTAGCTGGTAAAAGCTGTGCTGGCCATTTGTTCCTGGTTCTCCAAAATCAATTTCACCTGCTTGGTAGGGAAGCGGAACACCATCAATAGACACTCCTTTCCCATTACTCTCCATACTGACCTGGAGAACGGAAACAACAATGAATTCCAAAAAAACATTGCAAACAAGAAAAGCTTAACGTAACCATGAACTGAACCTGCTGTATGTGGGGGGCAAATTTCTCAAGAGCCTGTGTGTATGGCAATATGGCCTGCAGAAAACGAGAATAAGTGGTAATGGAAACATAAACATAATGTTAGAATTGAGATGACAAACTAAGACCTATATAATTACTCACTCTGGCAGGATAACCAAGAAATGTTACATTCCACACACTCAGTAAACCAAGAAGCACCTGATATATATATATAATATTGTGTGGATAAGTTGGAAATTTCAATAGATGTTACCCAATGCAATATCACAAAACTTACAGGTATATTTTTCTCAAACGGTGTTGAATGGAAATGGGCATCAATGCTAGATGCACCCATTAAAAACCTACGCAAGGAAATAACTCAACAAAATATACAATATAGGACAACATTGTGAGATGGGCCAATGATACATGACAATTTGGCAACCAAAAACACTGAAGCAATGTATGTTTAAGAGATGTTGATTCATCATCATGTGCTCTAGAAGACAAAATATGCTCCATGGATAAATAAATTTGAATGAATTTGCAGATCACAGTAAATGATTGCCAAAATGGTTGAAAATGACGTACTTGTGGACTATTGGAAAACCATACTGCAGAGACAAAGGGAGTACCCCAACAGCACTGCAAACTGCCATCAGAAAAGGTGCAGAATCAGCATAGAAACAGAGAATACAGAATACAATTCAAAGTTAAATAGCATTCCTATGAACTGAAACAGGTCAGAGAAATACCACTGTAGCGACCACCAACCCAGTCCCAAAATGCAAAAGCATTGTTAGGATCGATGCCAAACTTCTCTACAAGCTGAATAGTAGGTATTGCTTCAGTAGAAACAACTATGCAGAAACAATAAGTAACATAGAAAGTTACAAACTAAGTACCTCAAGGTTTGTACTGACAGCAACCATATGCTTTGAAACGGCTTCCGTTCTGAAAAATAAATTATTGATCAATAAAAAGTTAAACAGGGGAAATGGCTATCATAAATGAGCAGAATTGACTATCATAAATGAGATAGCAATTATGCTAACCCAAGAGCAGATGAGATCCACTTTCTCATGGTTCGAGCATTCAACATGGTCTCAGCTGTCGTAAATGTCTTCGAAACCACCACAACTGCATGCCAAAAAACGCAGCTTCAGTCAAAAACTTCAATTGAACATTGAAAGCTGGGAAATTCGGAAGCCGGATTTTACCTAGTGTGGTCTCAGGATCCAGGCCGCTGGTATTACGAGCAACATCTACGGGATCTACATTTGCAAGGCTAAGTTACATGAAAAAACACATATCAGCCGAAACTCAAGGTTCGGGAACATTAAGATGCAATTTCGCTTCTGATGACAGCAGTAGTGACCAAACAAATATTGATATGATAACTCAAATTATACATTGCCAACTACAAGAATAGTGAGATTTAAGAATGGAAGTTGAAACTGAAGTAAAGTTAGTACGAGGGGATATGATGATTTCCCTTTTGACAATAACACGTCAAATTCAAGGAAAATCTCCACACAAAACCTGAGTGCCAAGTTAACTACTACATAGAAACAAATTGATATTATAATGATAATGATAACTAGGATTCAGTATACCCAAGTTGGGTGGGGGTGAAAATTTAAAGTCAATGTTTGGCTAGACAGCCAAAGATGCAAATTGATATAAAAAAATTAGAGACAAAACGCGAAACCAAATACAGTAAATTTTATAAATGTGTTCCGGGATAAGAGTCATGCTAATGAGGGTTACTCATACTTACAATCTCAATTGACGTCCTTTGGCATTTTCTAGAGCTTCTGGATCTGCAAGGTTGCAAGACTAGATATTCATCTGATAGTAACGTGAAAGGCTGATACAAACAAAAAAACATTGACCAAGTTTGAATAACTGCTTTTCTTGATCAATTGAACTACCTGTCTGAAGAGCAGTATGCACAAACAAAGGTCCCAAGAAGCTACCACCAATACCAACAGCCACAACATCTTTTACAGTTTTTCCAGTAGCCCCAACCTGTAACCTCAACAGACAGCAAAGTCAGAATAAATAATTGGTATGAACAAATCCAAGTACATAAGCAACTTTGAACTGAAAAACTGATTCTTACCCAGGAACCGTTGCGTATCTTTTCTGAAAAATCTTTAATTTTGTCCAAAACATTCCAAACATCTGGGACTACATTCTTCCCATCACTGCAGATGACCGTATCTTTTGGAGCTCGTAGAGCTACATGAAGTACTGACCTGTTCTCCGTGCTGTTTATCTGCACCAAACCAATAATGATTGCCGGGAAGTTAAATAACAAGCTGCATAGAAGATGGACTAAGTATACCACAAAAATGTGCTAGTTGAACTAACATTGTTTCTAGCAACTAAATCACTGTAAGAAAGTAAGTGCCAAAACTCAAAAAAATAAAAATAAAAGATAACTAACTAGAACATAACAATGGGTCACTTAAAAATTAATGGATGAATTTAGTCAAAAATGATTTTAATCGATGCAATAATCTATATTATTAAAAAACTAATGTCAATGAAAAGGTTTCAGGACTTTTTATTCTGAAATGTGTACTACAAGCTAAAGAACACAAAATTTTGCTTCCAAATAAAGACAGCCATACATGTTCCCCATTGTACATTCTGTCAATCTTCTCTTTGAGATGTGCTGCCTGCAAGGTCAGTCGAGGTCAATTATTTTTTAAGAAATCTTCTCAAATATAAAGAAACTTCAGAAAGGTCGAAAAAGTCCACCTCTGCCAATTTCAATAGCTTCTGCACAGTCTCCTTAGTAGCTTGTTGCCTCGAATAATCTAGTACCAATCCATCAAGTTCACTGCAGGATCATCCAAAATCCGCAAAAAAAACAACAATGTCAAACCAATCATTCTCCTTCTCGTTTTGCATCAACAGAACAGGTAGTCTTACGCCATCATCGACTTGCAACGCTCTTCATCGTTCATCAGATCACGCAAATGCATCTTCTTTACGTCCTCAACATGTGCCTGTACAGCAAAACAAAATCAAATCGTCAAAATCCGTTACAACAACAACACCTGATACAAACAGCATCAGTTTCTTACCTTCAGATCCTTCCAAGCGTCGGAATCACAGATCAAACCAGTCGAAGCCATCGAATCCTGCAATCAGCAACAACTAACTCAATCCGGAGTCAGATCTCACACCACTCCACAAAAATCTCCACAGAAACAGAATACACGCATTAATCTCGATTACATGGATGGGAAGCCGTAACCAACTCAAAACAAACAAAAAGTTGGGGAAAACAGAAATCGGCCGGAAATATCTCAAAAAACCAACCTCCGGTGTTTGTTTGACTTCTTCAGGCGGCGATTGAATAAAAACAACGGGAAACAACACATTCTGATCAGATTTGGTTTGATTTTGACGATTACCTTTGCTGGAAGCTGCGAATCGTGAGGAAGAGGAAGGAGGGGGACGATCCCTAGAAAGAGCGGAGCAGTGGTGGTTTTATCCGATCGAGTCACCTGCTTTGCTGAGGTTTCTGTGGTCGCACTCCGCCAGTCGGGTTCTTATAGTGACACGTGTGGGAAGAATTGGAGATGCCTGTGGCATCTCAATTTATGGGGGTCGAGTGGGACAAGGGCGGGCGGCGAGTGGAAATAATAACGAACTACATGACATGACTCTACCTACCGATTTGGGCCGGTTTAGTTGCGAGTTTTTTTAATATTAAGATAGTTAAGCAGTATCATTTGGTGGGAGCTAGGGATTTAAAATAGAGGTGTGGTATATAGATAAAAAAACGACTATACTGCTTGGTTGGGTGGAAATAGTCCGAAATTCAAATTATTTTTTACCTATCTATCAAATTAATCTCGTTTGTCCGGGTTCCAGGCAAATTTATGTTTATCTATATGTATAGCAGATTAGAATATGTATGTTGATTTTTATCACATATGATTTTTTTATCCTTATATGTCAATAGAATTGATACATCTATCTCACAATATTATCCAACATAATATTCAATATCAACTTTTCAATATTCATACTTAATATATTGAAATTCATACGCACAAAATTACAAGGACCTATAATAATACGTACACACAAATTACAACAAATTCAAATCTTCATCCTACTTTTTAACATTTTTAGTAACTCTAATTCCTCATCTCACTTTTTACATTTTCTAGTAACTTTGAGGGTATAATTGCAAAACACCCACAAATGTCCTCTAACTTACAAGGACTACGGCCTACGGCTACCAAGTGTCAAGTGTATTGAAGAGGGAAGTGGTTGAGATTATTAATTTGGACAGTTAAGATGGTTTGCATACTTGTATGATTGTATACCATTAAACACTATTTATCGCGGGAGTGATATTTGAATTGTGTTCTATCCTGCTCGTTAGACCACTAGACAAAGTTCAAAGTTTGTGGTCAAAAAAATTGGAAGCTATTATTCGTCGTCGGAAAACTACTTAAATCGTCCTAAAAATGACATTTTTGCCCTTAACAAATCAATTAATACTCATTTCGTCCCGTGTCTTTAAACAAGGTGTTTGACTCAGTTTTACTCACATTCCTAGTACCAACACCATGAAAATGTCTGACGAAGAACCTGAATCCGGCGAGGAAACGGGGGCGAATTTTTTTTCCCGACTCTGGCGTCTGGCTAAGCCGCCTCCACATAGGTGTAGGCGGTTTAGCCAGACGCCTCCACATAGCAGAAGCCTCCACCTATGTGGAGGCGTCTTAGACGGACGCCTCCACAAAGGTGAAGGCGGCTTAGCCATACGCTCGTTTTTTTAGTTTTTTTTTAATTTTCTGTTAAATTCAATTTTTTCAAGTTCCGTTGCAAGATTTCGGTGGTGATGGAGTAGATTACAGTGAGTTTTTTGATAGTAAAGAAATATTTACAACAATCGAGGAGGTTTGTAAATGAGCGAAACAAGTTGCATTAGGAGCTGAATTTTTTTTGGTTATATCATCATACAAACCAAAAGCAGATAACCGGATGGATTGTTACCTGAGATGTGATCGCAGACGTGAGATGAGTTCTCGTGATACGAGTATTGCACTGCGAAAGAATACGAAAAGAAAATGTTGCGGTTGTCGATTTTTGGTAAAAGTGGTGGAGCGACGGGATCGTGATAGATGAGTCATTGTTTCTAGTAGCATCTATGGGTAGCACAACCATCCACTTGCAGTTTATTCAGAGGGTCACCGACAGGTCAGCGGACTTAGTGCTGGGGCAAAGCAAATTGTTCGTGATATGACAGAGGCACAAGCAAGACCCCGTAACATTTTGTTGGCAGTAAAGAAGAAATTCCCGGACGATAATCTGAATCAAAGACACATTTATAACTTCAGAGAGTACATGAGGATGACGAAATTTGAAGACAGGAATCCCGCGCAGCAGTTTCTCAGGGAGGCAGTGCAGCATAAGTATTTGCATTGAATTGTGGCAGATGAAGAAACTAATGTCTTGACTCACGTATTTTTGGCACATCCGACTTCAGTTCAGTTGTTGCGTACATACTCATTCGTAATCTGTATGGATTCGACGTATAAGACGAACAAGTACAAGATGCATTTGTTTGAGATGGTTGGAGTTACCCCAACAAACATGAATTTCCTCGTCGGATATGCGATTTTGAAGGATGAGACCGAGTCTAGTTACCGGTGGGTGTTGGAGAGGTTGCGAGATCGGTTATTGGATATTGTTAGCCCGACTGCAATAATTACGGACCGGGAGATGGGTCTGATGCGACCAGTGGCAGAGGTTTTACGACGACGAAATCCCCAGGTGTCTGACGACGACGTAACAGATCTCTCTCTCCTAACTGAAGCAGAAATACTACGTACCGCGCGTAAGGGAATTGATTTCCCTTTTCCTCCACGGTAACCCGATGACTATTAATTCAATTTTAAAAATACAAATTTATTAATGGATTTACCAAATAATTAAACTAATTATTAACTTAATAATCGATTTATTTAGCAATTATCACAATTAATCAATAATCTTTTACTAAAATCGTACACAACTAATTACTAACATAATAATCAATTTATTTATTAATTATCACGATTTATAATCAATAAAGGATTTACTAAACTAATTTAACTCATTATTAACATAATATTCAATTTATTTTACATTTATCACAATTTATAATCAATTTAAATAAATTCAAAAAAATAAAATTCGGGGCGTCTGCGGGAGACGCCTACCCTACGTGGGAGGCGTCTGCCGGAGACGTCTACCCTACGTGGGAGGCGTCTCCCGCAGTCGTCTTGGCCAAGGGTCGGGCATCCGCAGGAGACGTCTGACCCAACGATCGGGCGGTCGCCGGAACCGCCTCCCGCAGACGTCTTGGCCAAAAATGTTTTTTTTAAAATTAATTAAAATAAACAAGGCAATTTACCAGATGTGAGTAGTCCGGAGTGTCCGCTGGTTCTTTTCCTGGCCTCCAAGACATTTTATTTGGTGAATAGAAGAGTGATATGAAGAGAAAGTTGTGTTAAAAGAGTGAAATGAAGAGTTATATAAGTAGAAAGGGTAGATGGGCAAAATGGTAATCTGTTGGGACGATTTAAGTAGTTTTACGGCGACGAATAGCAGTTCAGAAAAAATTGCGAGTGGAAAAAGTTTTACCTAATCATGGACGGTGCCACAATCGGATCTTGAGATTTGACTTGGTTTGTAAAGTTTTTTTTTAATTTTTGAGACTTAGTGTTCTTAATTCTTTTGGATTCCGACTCTGAATTGTGGGGTTTTTTTTTTGGATTTCGACCCCTCTAAATGTTTTTTCTTACTAATAATTAAACATGTAAATAAATTTCTAATCCCATTAAATTATCCCATTTCTGGTCTAAAATCCTGATACCATCCTTAGACCTAATAACCATTAGATTATCCTATCGAGGAGCTCGTTCCTCACTAACTGGTACACACTGATTTTCGTGTACTTTTGGAAACGACTTTTTTAGCGATGCTTCTGTTTGCTATATCTTCGAAAATGGAAATTCCTAGTAAAATATTACACGAGCGTGCTTCAAATGTATTGATGTCGTTATTTTATTAACTCGTCAACACCACCATCTCTCCAGTTGAGGTAAGGATGCACGCGTGATTTGTTTATGCCGTCGTGAGATTTCAAGTTGAATGTACACAAATAACATTTGACTTTCTTAGACAAAAGCCGTCTTTCAACTTAAGATTGATTTCAACAAAAAAATTGCAATTCACTTTATAATTCAAATTATCATCATCTATTGTATTCGATTTAATACGTTATACACGTTAAATATAATTAATACCCCATTTATGCGAGTCAAATTGAAATGATCACCCCTTTCGGCAGTTGCGCGTCATAGTGCATGCGAGCTTCACATGATCTGAACACGTCATGCCCATTTTGCTCCGAAGACTCGTAGTCCTCGAATGTAATGTAAAATGCGCGCTTGGACCGATTTGCAAAACTTACAAAACCCACCCACGCCGAAACGCGGGTTTTTCTCAAATCTCAACCCCAAACGAATCGAAGAGAAGCCAAACGGGAGAGACGATCGTCGATCGGAGCTCGTAGAGAAGCCAAGACAGCATCGATTCCGATCACGGAGCAAATGGGAATGCTCCGTCTTCTACTCTCGAAGCCCCAAATTCCCACCAGGTTCGTACTCTCATCATTTTCCTCTACTGCATTGGAAACCTCACATCGAGTTCATCGTTTCACGGTTAGAATCGAGAAATACGTAGATTCGTTAGGCTTGTAGAGTTATTTGGAGATATTCTGTGGTTTAGATGCCGAATGTCGCATATGTGGTTGAAACGGGTGGATGTTGATGGATTTGCTTTGTGATTGTCAATTTGCTAGGGTTTGTTTTGTTCCCGTAGTAGTTAGTTGTTCCGTGCCGAGCCATTAAAAAATGTGTAGTATGAAATTTCTTAAGATGCGTTATTTGTAAATTCTACGTATTTTTTTTAGTTACAATTGCAATGATTTATGAACGTTGACGCTCTCTCTGCTTCTCGTTCGGATAAACATGTTGTTTTCAAAATACTGCATAGGTTGTAAGTTAAAAGTCGAATCACGAATCATATGGTAATATACATGTTGTTGTTTACCTTGAATATGTGTTTAAAGTATTTGTGCAGAAAAACAGACATTCGGTCGACCGGAAGGCGTTCGGTCGACCGGATGTGTTGTAATTGGTCCAGCAAAAGTGTCTGTCCATTTTCGGTCGACCGGAATCTAGGATTCGGTCGACCGGAAACATTCGAGGAGCTGGGAGAAAAGTGTCTGTTGATTTTCGGTCGACCGGAACTTAAGTGTACGGTCGACCACGTATGCACTCGAGCGAGCCAGAAAAGTTACTGTCGTTTTTCGGACGACCGGTACTCCAATTTCGGTCGACCGGTAAAAGCTGGTTCGCGATACGGTTATTGGATCGGTCGACCGAAGCACCCGTTCGGTCGACTGTTTGGACCCAGTTCTGCCCACGTTTTGCACGTTACTCCACCCGATTTTGGTGCAACTTATACTTGTTTTGGCCTTATATATAAAGGCAATTTCGTCCCATTTGTAATAGGAGAACAATTAGATTGTTTGTGATTGTCCACTTTTGCATTCTTGAGAGAAAAGAGAGAGAGCATCCTTGTGATTCGGTGGGAGAATTTTGAGCCGGGTGTTTCGTCGGTTCGTTCGCGTCTCTTGTAAGCATCTCTTGTAATACGTTTCTCTATAGTGGATTTTGAGTTGTGTCGTCCGTGATTTTTCCCGCATTGTGTTTCCACGTTAATCTTGCGTGTTTTGTGTGGTTTGGACTTTGGATTTGAGTTTTGTTCTCAAGTTTAGCCAATTGGATTTGCGATTTCTGTTCCGTTGCGTATTTGGGATTGGTTTTAATTCCTAACAGTACATATAATCAATTTAATTTGGAGGTCAACATTAACATCTTGCATTATTTTTGATAAAAAACTGAAGATAGACTAAGGGTCCGTTTGGATTCACATTTTATACTAAAATTTATAAAATCGAACCAAATCTTAGAATAACTCTGAAACGTAGCCTATCCTTAATACGAAGATTCTAAATTTTTATATGTCAACTTCACAACATATTTGATGCTTGATGGAATCAAAACTTAATTATCAAAATGGGATTCCAAACGGAACCTAATTCATGCAGATCTTCAAAATCTCACCTCCCAACTTGGGATTTGTTTCTTATTATTTTGGCATAGATGTGATATTTGGAGTCAACATGAAATATTTACTAATTCTAACACCGTTCATTCGAACAAGTTTTTTACAAATTACACACTTTCGAATATGTGAAGCTGAAGTACAATCCTTATGCTTGTTTTCATGGTTTCTATCAGGTGACCATTTATTTTCGTTTACATATATGCAAGTGTCATAACTCAACATTTGGAAAAAAAATTAGTTTAGACCAATGGTCAGTACTTTTTGTTTCTCTTTTTCAGGGTTGATAAAGTCGTGGCATTGTCATGGGCAATACGTTTCTGTTGTTACTATCCTCACATATGACACCATCTCAGAAATACTTATGAAGTTAAGATTCTTGGCGGATTCTTCTACCTATATGTTTGAAAACATCTGCAGGGGGTGGCAAATCAGAGAGAAAGAAGATTGTTGTTACTGTTGTTTACATAATAAAGACACATATCTTTTCTCATGTACCGAAGATCGTTGCTGCAAACAATTTCGTTGGACCATGTGAGTTTTATGTTAAAAACAATTGTCAGCTCAATGTATATTACTCTGCCAAATCTTTTTCATCGAGTAGGATCCATGAGCATAAAAATATCTTAATTTTACTTTACTTGTTAATATCTAATAAATACCTTTTTTGGAAAAGGTATCTAATGAACACCTGTCATTTATACACTATGCAGGGACAATGATTCTGTGTTTTTTGTGTGGAACCTCTTATTGTTCGTTCTTGTAGCATGTGACATTATTGTGGAATCTTTAGGTATTTTCTTGGTATTACATGTTAAGAGATATCTCTTCTCAGATACCTGAAATCTCACTGAAGAGAAGGGTGACAATAAAAGGACAGCAAAGGAATTGTCAAACCTTTGCCCACCATTGTCATTGAGGTATCATCAATTTCTTCTATGTTATTAATATTTTGCTAATAGTAGATAATTTCATGTTTATAGTATGTCGTCTAATTTTTTTCAGGTTTTAACTTTCAAATGTTGCTATTCTCCAACAGATCCTATATATTAGTCCTCTATTTTTCAAAACCTAAAAGGGTCACTATTCAATATTACTCAGTTGGTTAATTTGATGTGCTTGATGGCTTGGATAATGACAAGTGTTTTTCTTAAGTAGCAGTAGGAGTGAGACAAGATGAACTCAGAGTATTAGAGAATACTCAGAATAGTAATCGGAAAATTGCCTAAATATTTTGACATGAATAACGTATTTGTTGACGTGAATTGTGTTTATAGTTTCTCATCTTAGGAAAGAATAAAGCTAGGGATTTCAAAAGGTATCATGCTTGTAAGATCACAATATGCTTGAAGAGAAATTTAAATAAGAAAAATGTTTGTGTATAGGTTTCATCGTCCAAAGTCCCAGAGAACCTGTCTTTCAATATCATCCATGATCCAACCGTAGGAGTTATAAATAAAGAAATTCTACTATTAAATTCTAAATATTGGCAAATTGGATCTAACGGACTTTGATGTGGACTGTCCTGAAGGGTCCATGAAATTCACAGGAGCATTCTTGTGGTGCACAACATTACCAATCAATACGAAGTCAGGCCCAACCGACCTGAAAACATAATATTTTTTGTTGAAATGCACCCGCTGTACTTTTGTGCTCATCATGTGAAAATTTTGGATTGAAAAGTACAAGGAATTGTAGGTTATTTAGAGTTGTATCACAAATCTGATAGAACTTGGTCATCACATTCTAACAGCTATAAATAGTGTTGTCACTCTACTAGAACTGGAAATCAACATATTTTTAATTAAAAAATCATCCAAGTTTACATGGTCATGTTCTAGACATCACATAGCACTTAATCCAAAATTGTTAAGATTCTACATGCATTGGTTCTTTTCTCCTCATGATTCTTCGAACTTCAGAGTTTGGATCCATTATAGATAATAACATGTTGCTGATGTTCACCTAAACTTACAATCTTGCTAGTTCTTCTGAATAGTTATAGATTCATAAGTGAGGTGCTTCTGAATTTGAGAACTCAACGACTTCAGAGTCAATAGCTTAACGAGCGTCAATCTTCTTCCCTTTTCAACTTATTTTGGGAACTTGGAAGCTATCCCAAAGAGAAGATTATCCTATTCGGCTTTATTTCTTGATCATACTTGAAACATCACTAAATTCTTTTCTTGTTAATGCTTTCTCCCTGTTGTTGTTTACCTTGAATAAGTGTTTAAAGTATACGTGCAGAAAAACAGACAATCGGTCGACCGGACGGTGTGGTTCGGTCGACCGGACATGTGTTGATTTACCCAGCAAAAGTGCCTGTCGTTTTTCGGTCGACCGGAATCTAAGATTCGGTCGACCGGGCACACATTTGGAGCTGGGCAAAAAGTTACTGTTGTTTTTCGGTCGACCGGAAACGTTCGAGGAGCTGGGAGAAAAGTGTCTGTTGAATTTCGGTCGACCGGAACTTAAGTGTACGGTCGACCGATTATGCACTCGCGCAAGCCAGAAAAGTTACTGTCGATTTTCGGTCGAACGAGACTCCAATTTCGGTCGACATATTATGCACTCGCGCAAGCCAGAAAAGTTACTGTCGATTTTCGGTCGAACGAGACTCCAATTTCGGTCGACCGTTGGAATACGGTTATTAGGATCGGTCGACCGATGCATCCGATCGGTCGACCGTTTGGACCCAGTTCTGCCCACGTTTTGCACATTACTCCACCCGATTTTGGTGCAACTTATACTTGTTTTGGCCTCATATATAAAGGCAATTTCGTCCCTTTTGTAACATCTGTTAATTCTATTGTCCACTTTTTCGTTCTTGAGAGAAAAGAGAGAGAAAGCATCCTTGTGATTCGGTAGGAGAGATTTGAGTCGGGTCTTCGTCGGTTCGTTCGCGTCTCCTGTAAGCATCTCTTGTAATACGTTTCTCTATAGTGGATTTGAGTTGTGTCGTCCGTGGTTTTTCCCGCATTGGGTTTCCACGTTAAATCTTGCGTGTTTGTGTGGTTTGAATCTTGGATTTGCGTTTCGTTCTTAAGTTTAGCCAATTGGATTCGTGTTTTTTGTTCTGCTGCGTATTTGGGATTGGTTTTAATTCCTAACACTCCCCGATGTGCCATAATTGCCTATTAAGTTTGGATAAGAGTACTCGTCATATTCCTATCATATTTTATTATTATTCATGTGACAAAAACAATTCCATGCTCTTGTTCCAATCTAACTTGTAAATATGCATATGTTTTTATTTGATGCCTCAAGTTCTTAAGCACAAAACGAGAAGAAAGTCATTGATCACTACATTTTAAGAACCAAGGGGTTTAAATTTAAATTTATACTTCAATACCCAACCTAACCCATTCTCACCTTAAAATAAATAACCACCTGTGCATTTTCTTCACTTTCATTTAGGAGCATGCCTAACTTAATTGATTGCCTTTTGTTGATTAGTATAGCCTATGAACGTGAAAGCAAAAATGATAATGTTGCTGGGTCATTGTGAGAGTTGACTCATCCTCACTGTGAAACCATCAATCACTTATGTGGAGTTTCGATGGTGTGCTTTTGCTTAAGCTTATATGGACATTTCGTTTTGAATGAAGTTTCAAGGAATTCCTGGTTTGTTTTGGTGATTGTTATGAAAGTTCATACATTAGGAGCAGGGTAATTCATCTTTATATGTTTTAAAGTTTTCATGATTTATTGTAGTTGTAGCGAAATGGGGGGAAATCATCTTATGCGCAAACTTTTAATTTAAAAACTTAACCCAAAAAATTTGGAACTTCAAGCAAACCAATCAACCTTTTACTTTAGTAGTCTAATTTCTTGTTCCAAATTATTTTCTTATAAACCGATTGCACCAATAATATCTGGGTAACATAGCTCACGAACATCAAAGTTCAATTTAAACTGTCATGACACCTCATGATGATCCTTTCACTTTTAACTTTTGTCACCCATGGTGAAACAAATTCCCCCTTTCAATATGTCTGAATGCCTATGAAATGAAGGAAGGGTGACACGATTTGCATCCATGGTAGGCTTGTGATATTAAAGTGGTTGCAACCATTAGGTTTGCAGGCAAATCTCCACTTATAATTGCCACTACATGTAGCCTTTACGCTCCTAACCCTAGCTACCTTGGTTGTTATCCCTTTTCTGAACTAGTTTGTCCCATCTTTCTTATGTGGAGTCCATACCTCAACGTTTTGCCACCAAAGTCAGAGACCAACTGAAGTGCTTTCACTAATATAAGTTATCGGGTTTCCTAACTCATCATTAGTGTTCATAGATAAAACCGACAAGCATTAATATAATCTGCTGCAGCAGAAATGATTTGGTAGGGTTGATACATGTTGCAAAAGTTTCAATTTTGATAGTCAAAAAGGAGAAAAAGAAAGAAAATAGTCTATGACCTAGTGCTAGTGAAGAGTAAGGTAGGAACAATGACGTTCTTAGTTTTAATTTCTGCTTAATAAGAGTGAAAATACTATCTGCCATGTCTTCAACGTTTATCACTTCTTATCTTAGCATGCTGATTCTTTATCCAATTATATGATACTACTCTTTTGGTGTTAAAATTGTAATGGCTACTCTGTTCTTTTATGACTAAGAACGATTATTTAATTTCACTGCCATGCGGTCATATGGACCTAGACTTGTTTGTTTATTGTGATGGTGAGAAGTTAGAGTCTGTAATTGTGGTTATCTGCTGATACGCCATGCTAACATTGTCTCACCGTTTTACAAGATTCTAAGAGGTTGTAGCATCTTTTGTTTGTCCCTTCAGAAAAAAAACAAGCTGATAACCTCTTCAAATGATGCATTTTGAACATCGTTTAGGACTTGATGTCTTCGGTCTTTAGAATGTAACTTTTAATGTGAGCCCTAAAATAACTGAATGTGTGTATTCATGTTTTTTTTTTTTTTGAAGTTGAGAGACTGAGAAATAGGACACGAGGAAGCTTGGACAGGATAAGCTGTTCTGCTTCTGACTCGAGGATTTTTTGTTGCTGCATGGAGACTTACAAAATGGAAATACACGAAGCTAAGCCTAGAGATGAGTTTAGGCCGTGGATTAGCAAAAGTCTTTGTCTCTGTCTTTGACTTTGTTGTATCTTCGCATTACAGGAATTACTATAATTTACTTGCTTTGAAATTTTTGGCAGGTTGTTAAGGGTGGACCATACATACCATGATACCACTGCCGACAAGTAGCACTACATGTGTAAAATCTGTTCCAATTAGAGAAAGTGGCAAAGATGCATGGTTGCAGTTTTTTTTTTCCAAAGTGCAAATGATGAAAAGCCCGGTCAAAAGTTGGTGGATTATTCAAAAGTTAGCCGTAAACTGGACAACACTTGAGCCTGTCATGCTGGTTGGAGGGCTAAGTTTGGTACCCCTAGATGCTCTCCGGTCTCCCTTGACCATGTTTCAAACGATTTCGTGGAGAAACCACAGAACACAAGTCCAGCCAACATGCGAAGGCTGAATGCTAGATTTGTGCAATAATAATAGGGTCGTGATAGACAGACGCGCCTTACGTGGATCTGTACAGCTCAGATATTTTCTTTGAGTCAGCGTCCAGTCAGCGAAATTTCTTTTCGCGCGTTTTGGTCTTTTTAAAAAATGTCGGTTCTTTAAGTTGAACGATTCATTTCCCAATACACAGATAAGACAATGTGCAGACCCTAGAACATCGTGGAGGCTCATTATTCGTGCAGAGCCCACACTTATCATAATAAAATATTTGTTTTTAAGTTTTACGTTGGATCAACTTAATTTGTCTAGCTTACTTTATGTGTGTGTGCAGTTTACATTATGTGTTTGTCCTGTTTACGTTATATGTCTGTCCGGAATAAGTGTATTTTGTTGTACGAAATAAATGTATTTGCAGTCCGGAATAAGTGTATTTGTTGTCCGGAATAAGTGTATTTGTTGTCCGGTTTAAGAATAAAGTGTGTCCAGAAACGGAACATAAAGTTTGTCCGGAATAAGTGGATTTGCTGTCCGGAATAAGTGTATTTGCTGTCTGGAATCGGAATAAGTGTATTTGCTGTCCGGAATAAGTGTATTTGCAGTCCGGAATAAGTGTAGTTGTCCAGAATAAGAATAAAGTGTGTCCAGAAACGGAACAGAAAGTTTGTCCGGAATAAGTGTATTTGCTGTCAAGAATAAGTGTATTTGCTGTCCGGAATCAGAATAAGTGTATTTGCTGTCCGGAATAAGTGTATTTGCAGTCCGGAATAAGTGTAGTTGTCCAGAATAAGAAGAAAGTGTGTCCAGAAACAGAACAGAAAGTTTGTCCGGAATAAGTGTATTTGCTGTCCGGAATAAGTGTAGTTCATGTCCGGTTTAGGAAGAAAGTTTGTCCTGTTTATGTAGAAAGTTTGTCATGTTTATGTAGAAAGTTTGTCCTGTTTTGTCATGTTTATGTAGAAAGTTTGTCCTGTTTTGTCTTGTTTGTGTAAAAAGTTTGTCATGTTTTGTCCTATTTATGTAGAAAGTTTGTCCTGTTTATGTAAAAAGTTTGTCTTGTTTATGTAGAAAGTTTGTCATGTTTTGTCCTGTTTATGTAGAATGTTTGTCCAGTTTATGTAGGAGGTTTGTCATGTTTATGTAGATACAATGAGAGCACCATGAGATATTGATGGTACATATTATTGATGGTAACTATTACACAATAAGATACAATGAGAGCACAAAGACAAACAAACAATACAAGCACAAACACACAAAAATTACAAAAATAATATATCTTCTCCCAGTAAATCACACACAAACAAACAATACAAACACACACAAATTACAAAAATAATATATATTTTCTCAGTAAATCGGAAAGAATATGTAAGACTTAAACATGACCGTCGCATTCACGCTGCTTACGTTGTGAAAAACCTTGGGAGTCGGCATCAGACGCTTCTTCGACGTAATATCTTACTCGAAATGGTGATTTATTACGGAGAGATGTACAACATAAACCGAACAGACGTAAGTCTTCACCACGGAGCGTTGTACCTCTCTCCGGAATAAATCACAATTTCGAGCAAGATATTATTTCGAAGAAGCGTCTGATGCCGACTCTCAGGGTTCTTCACAACGTAAGCAACGTGAATGGGACGGTCGATGACACTCTTTCTTTCTTCTTCATTCTTTTTCTGTCACGGGCACTCCAACAGTGCAGCAAAGATGTTGTGGTGCGAAGTCTTCACCACCGGATCGTCACATTCACGATACTAACGCTGACAAGAACATCGGGAAGTCTTCGCACCGTCCCATTCACACTGCTTACGTTGTGAAGAATCCTGGGAGTCGGCATCAGACGCTTTTTCGACATAATATCTTGCTCGAAATGATGATTTATTCTGGAGAGAAAAGAATGAAGAAGAAAGAAAGAGTGTCATCATATTTGTATTTGGGTGGAGAGAGAACGTGCTGAGTTGAAACGCATTTAATGTGATTTGAGTGGGCATCACGTAAGGGCTGACATGGATGTAGAGCGCGTCCGTGACGTGCTGCGTTCATAAAACATTTTCCATAATAATAATAATAATGTTGTTTTTGTTGGATTTGTCATGATGTTTTTTCCGGTGCTGTTTAGGGGTACTAGAAAGTTGACCAAATCGTTGGAATTCCTGCCCTTAATTTGAGACGCGTCACCTGCAGGTCGCTTGCTTAGATTTTCATTAATGGGTCTAAACTTGCAGTGAAGGTAGTGATTTTGGACAAAAAACCCGGAAATGTAAGGAGAAAGTTGAGTTCCATTTGAATTGGGTAGGTAATCAAATTTGAAACAGCAAGTAACCAGGCTTTCAGTTTCAGTTTCAGGTAGGCAACGTAGGGTTTTAGGATTAATGACTTAATGTGCTTTCCTTCTAGAAAAGTATTCCTCAAACATGTTTTTCACTTATCCCCTACTTGATAAAGCATTCAAAATCTTAGGTGCAAATATGTGACGTGTGTCATTGCCCAAAGTACAACTTAAAAATCAGCAGCAAAGCTAGCTTCTAGCTAGTCTCTTAATTATGCTTTTAGGCTCTAGTAACGGTCCATATCAATTGGGCAAAGCTGATGATAAACCGAGGCTATGAATAAATTATTTAATTTTACTACCAAGGATGGTGGATTGGTAGGTTGATTGAAAATGGTTAATTAGCTTGACTAAATCATCTAAAGATTAAGCATTTTAGCATGATACACTGATATACTACCTAGACTGGAGTCAATTGTACTAGTCTTTTTTCTTCAAAGCTGCGCCAGCTTTGCATCTAACCGTGTAAACATCACTAATATCAAAGTCAACATTCTTCCTCGGTTAATCTTGGGTCTGATGTTGATTTTTCACAAACTTGTTTCCTTTTGATGTGCATTCAAAATTCCGAGCTGAGAAACTAAGGACCAGCGTCCTCTGTTCCTTGTGATCCATGCTTCCTATTTAAGAAAGGAGGTTCTGTTTTGTTTTTATAATACGTCTGGGTCTCTTGTTTTTGGCTATATAAACTTTATGGCGCCATCTGTAGATACACCTTTTCTAAATGTCTGTAACTGAATCCCAGGAAGTAAGAATTAAGACCTCAGATATAGATTAATTATGTAATTTGGATGATAATCTCAGAATAAAAAGAAAATACACTTGCCGTGTTAAATTTATCAAGCCAAACGAAGATGTTAAGGGGTAATTATTTGAAACAAGGTAAATAAACAGGTCTATAAGCATTTTCCCCAGTTGAAGACAAATTTTGTGTAGAGGATTTTCGGGTCATTTCTTTTTCCCCTCCGTAAACTTCCATCCAATTTTATCTCCATATTTTTGATATATATATATATATATAATATAACCATCTCTTACTTTTCTTTCCCCAAGTTGCTACATAAACCGATCATAAGATGGTCATGTTCTTGTGGATAGCGAGCATAGACGAGTTTGTGATTGCAACAATTATCTAAATTAGATCCGGAAAACATTGATTTTGAGTGGTTGGTCAAAAAAAACATCCTTGAGATCAGTTTAGGTATAAGCTCCATTCCACGTGTTGCTCGAGACGTCCTTTCTAAAATAGGAAAGAGTAAGTCTTCTTCTTTCAGTCTCTCAAGTACATTTTTTGTTCTGATCACTCCTAACGATAATCTCAATGGACTGCACTTACGTCTACATTCTTTTTCTCCGTTGTATGACAAGTCCTTATCACCATTAATTTCTTTGAATTTCATCCCTTTGGTGCTTTAAGTGATACTTCTTCCACATTACGTACTCTTTTATTGTTTTGTTTTGGAAGAAGAAGAAAGGATGTCCACAACTTGTACTTGTGCTCTGATTGATCCTGAAAGTATATTCTAATTTCTAAACCTCTTAAACGTGTGGGGATAAACCCAATTTATACATAAGGTGCCAACGCTGTCAATTTGGATTACAACAACCCAAAAACTTGATAATTATCAAACTTTAACAGTTAAGTGCCGAGAACACTTTATTTGTGCGATAGTTTTATTAGTGAGACTTTAAACCATTAATTTTTCAAAGCTTCAATAGCTCAAAGACCAGTACCTTTTCAGATCACTCTCCAATGTCACTAGTAGTAGGTAAGCAACTTCACTCAGACATGTTAGGCATATATCGTAGCTACACACATACGATATTTTCTCAAACTCTTAACTTTCAATTTGAGATTAAAATTACGATGACGCCATTTTGTTTCAAAGAATACACAAAACAAGAGAATAGATAATTTACGTAAGTTTGAATTAATTCAGTTGGTCACCTTAAAATATGATCGACCTCAAAATCATTAGATGTGGTTTGTAGCAAAGAATTTCTTACCCCTTGTCCTACCATTTCTTCAAATAAGCTGTTGCGGACATTTTTATAATCCGTACACAATCAGTGTCACCAGAAGGACAAGTTTGGATGCTACCCAGCAATGACACAGCCCTATCGGTGTCAGCCACAGGTCAGTTGCGATTGGATTCATACACTACTGCTGCCAAATAATTCAAAACCAGCCAATACTCTTCTCCAAGTGGCCCCTCTCATTTGAACCCAAAACATAATATATATAAAAAAATTAAAAAATAAATGATTTTGGTGGAGATTTGTGGTGATGCAAACCCATAAATCTTAAAGAGTTTGGTCAGATGTCCACATCAAAGAATGGCCAGCAGAGATGACCCATGAGTCCAACATAAAACGATCTAAATCTAATGCATTGCTTGGTAAATTGTTGTGGAAGTACGTTAGTCAAGTGTAAACAATTTTGTAGAGGATAGGTTATAGGTAGTGATAATTCCGTGAAATTTGGTTGGTTTACTACTTCAATAAAACCTAAACACTTAGGTGAAAAGTAGTGGATTTAACTCTATTATAGAGTATTGCACACATTTTGTATTTAGTAATATGAGACTAATTGCTCAATACTCCCCTGCACGTGTGACCAGGATTATTTTCTCCATGTCTATATGTGGACAATATGAGTTGAAGTAAGCCCCCACAGGTCGATCGATCTGCTCTGATACCATGTGAATTTGATTGATCTACCACATCAACAAAACATAAACACTTAGATGAATGATAGTTGATCTAATTCTATTATAAAGTATTGCACACATTTTGTGTTTAGTAACGTTAGACTAATTGCTCAACAAATTTAACGTATTCATAGAAATCAATAAATATTTTATAAAAATATATATAACATAAAAGCAAGGTTAGTATTCTTTTTTTTCAAGGAGGGTGACATTTAGGATGGGTATTGATGTTTATTTGAATTGGGTCCCAGTATTGACCATCAGCTCATGATTAGCTAAAATGATTGGACTGACCACTTAAGCAAATCACCATGCGCACGGGTGGGTAGGCTTTGTCGTTTGGCAGCTAGATTTAGTGGCAGAATGTGAACCAGTACTTGTACCATCGCATAAATATGAATGACCCCTTAATAGGAAATATTGTTTCAACTTAAATAACACTAATTAAAAAGAAAGAAACACTGAAATTCCTCCTTAGATGCGTTCGTTCTTGAATAGGCCTTTGAAAATGAGCTTTGGATCTTATAATATTCAAGAGTTTTGATTTACTTCGAACTAGAAATGTCAGGCCTCAATCACTGCATTATGCCTGATGGGTCATTTGGAAAGCCGAATGTGACAAAATTATCTAGAAGACGGACACCGATACAAACCTATTTGATTGACAACATTTTCCATCTATTCGCAGACTACACTCCAACAACCAATTATGTATTACTTTTACTTATTATTATCAATATGACGACCAATGTGTCCTTTAAAAAAAGTTTTGATTTACCTATATTTTATTTGTCTTGATCATCTAACAATTAAACAATATCTGTTAGCTATTTATTCTAACCATCATCATTGTTGAATAAAGAAAAGATCATAACTATGAAGAAGTTGTAATGTCAACTTTGTTTCAAAAATAATAAAGAAGTTGATTTTTGACAACTAATAATCTAATAAAGGCATCACTCGTGGGCATGAACATACAGCCAGTTTGTTGTGTTATTCCTCTCTTTTGATCTGTTAAAACCAATGCTGCATTCTAAGTTTTGTATTAATATCTAATCTGAATATTAGACGTTGATAAAGATTTCATTAGGTGTAAAGAAGTAACTTTGGTCCAATGATTGAAGAATGAAGTTTAACAAATTCACCATAAGGGTGAAGACACATGGTCCTCTGGGCAATTCGGGTTATTTATTTGATACATTAAAACCCATCAAACGATGCAAATCACTCCACATAGACCTGTATATATTCAAGCCATGATTCTTGAGGTCAAGGCACTTGTTCCCTATTATAGTTAGGTAAGGTGGTTGGACTTGGAAATAGTAATTCGGAAAAGTGAACTAATATAAATTATCTTTTTTTACCGAGATAAGCTTGTTTATTTACTTTTTTGTTTAGTTAAATTGGTTTGTTGAGATAACAAGGTCAATGCGTTCATGATCAAATCATGTCATTCAAATCAAGTCGATGAAGTGAGTGACAAATCGTAGAGTGGAGCTTATGCATATATTCAAAGTTCCCAGAAAAACTAACTTAAAAACATCCATATTTCCATAGTAAAATATTACAGCAAACCAATGCATGCATCCCCTATGAGAGTTTTTACAAAATAAACTATTCAGATTGGAGTGAAAAATTTAATCCCAACAAGAAGTATTATATCAGATCGGTGGAGTCCACACAATTGTATTAATTAGCAGATTTCTTTTGACATTTTTTTAAATATATTTTCTCACAATAAATAAAAGGAAAAATAGGACATGACAGGGTGTTTAGATCTAGTTGATTCCAAATGTATGATCACCAAGGCAAGTGAATCTAAGCTATTATATCCTAATACAACACAATCAAGTTAATTGTTTTGGTATCCTAAAAGAGACCCTTCCGCACAAAAAAATGATCCGTCGCAGAAACTTAAAGAGTTAAAACTGACGAGGCTGTAAACAATTTCTTAGTTGCAACTTGTTATGTTAATTAAATACAACCGGTGCATCTATTAAATTGATAAAGTAATGATCGCCATAAAGAATAAAACAGTACTGGCTAGCTAGGTTCGATGTACCATGAAGGCATCACTATAGATTGGAATAAATTTGAAATCCATAAAGTATAAGTATATATTTGCAATACTTTGCTTAATAATTGCAACTTGTAGTGCAATTAAACACCAAACCATATACTTCATGTCTGTTCAAGGGGGTTCAGTTTTCATCAGATGGAGGCAAGTATGTAAAATAATAGAAACCCCCCAAATTTATCCACGTCAAAATAGTTGCCCCGACAATTCTAAGAAATATATAAAACGACTTTTTTCTTGCTTACCTTTTTTAGAAAATGAGAAATGTAAAACTTCCTCCAAATAATTTATTCCATGTAATTGCTGAGCGAAAGTAGAATTGTCTTAAATCACATCGCTTTCCGCACGTTGGGGTGTGGCCTATTTTGTTTTACCACGGAATGGAATAAAATGCCAGAAAATGACTCCTCATATAAAATAATAAGGCAATAAATGTTTGGATCCCACCTTATCATGTCCTTATTTCACAAGGCAAAAGTACTGCCCTAAAAAAAGGCAAAAATAATTAAGTAAATAAAATTTCACAAAAGTTAAGAAACAATTTCTCAAATAACTATAGAATCAAAATAGCATAATTAAACTTAGGAGAACAATGCTACGTTGTAATTTTTCATTTTGCTATATCAAAATACCATGTGTAGAAATATTTTATACTTTCAAAATGTTAGGAAGTATACCATGATAAGGATATGATTGGTTTGTTTGAAAATAACCGAGAAGTGTGGAACTTTAACTTTCAAAATGATTTCTAATGATCGGTTTACATGAAACTTATCGAACGTTCCGGAAAGTCTAATTCTTAAAATTCCACATCCTTATAAATCTTCAATTCACTTCTTTCAATTTTAGGAAAGTGGAGTCATCAACTTCTTTCAAAGTATGCAAACCATTTAATGTTGAATATTTGTATATATTTGTTAAGGAATCAAATTCACGAAGAATTGATCGACCGAATGGGATCCGGTCTACTGATCCAAAATCCCAGGAATTTTGGCGAAGAAGGGTTTGGACTACCGAATTGAATTCGGTCCACCGAACCAAGGATTCCAGACACTTCGGATGCAGCTAGGATCGGACGACTGAATTGGATTCGGTCTACCGTCAGAGGACAACAGACACTTCGGAACAATGGGTTCGGTAAACCGTTGAAGAGTTTTTTGATGTTCCGAGAATCTAAAAGTGTTTGTCTAAATTGGCACGGTTCACCGAGGAGTGCTCGATCGACCGTGGAGTTGTTGGAGAATTAGTTAGTTCGTGGGAGAAGCATTCTTGCGGTATACCAAGTCGCACGAAAAACGTTCCCGCGGTCAACCTAGAAGGATTCGGTTAACCGAATCGCAACAGGAAGCGTTCATGTTAAGTCAAGAACGGTCCACCGTTGCCTACGAATTGTTCAGTTCGGTTTTGCTTAATTGTAGTTTGGTTTTTGACTCTATAAAAGGATAGTTTGCTCTTGGTTTTAACATAACGTACAAGTGTAGTATTTCATTCATTGTGAGTTGAGAAATTAGGCTAGAGAAAGATCTAGAGTGTTTTAGAGGACATATTGTCTCCATATACTTGTAATCTCGGTTGCTTCTCTTGTTAGAGAAACGGAAGAAGGAAAGAAAACCTGCAGGAGATCCCCCAAGGACGTTGGCACGTTGTCGAACCTTGTAAATCGCGTGTGTCGTTATTTCAGGTGTGCGTTTGTGTTTGTTTGTTTATTTTTATCTTATTAGTGTTCTTGTTGCATTAAGTTTGGGAGAGAGTCCGAAGTTATTTCTACAAGTCAATATTCGGGTGTTACGTGGTGCGTTTAATCCGTATCGTGTTAATGCATTGTTAGATTTTTTTCCCACCGATTACACCCTAAACAACCAAGAAAACAAATATATTATGAAATAGTAAGGTGATTTCCTCAAATTTTCCAAAGGCACTGGGGCCTTTAAGAGGCACCACAATCACTTCCTGAACACATAAAACCCAATCATGTTTTGCGTCTTCGAAATGGAACTTGTCTTCCTTTTATTTTCCACACTTTCTGCTGTCCTCTTTCTCCAACTTCTCAACCGCAGAAGAAGAAGAAGCAGCAGTGGAAGTGAGCTCAATCTCCCACCAGGAAGTGATGGTGGTTGGCCCTTCATTGGAGAAACTCTGGCTTATCTCAAACCACATCCTGCCACTTCCACTGGAGATTTCATGAAGCATAACATAGCAAGGTACTACCATGTTTTTATATTGATCCATATATGCTCTTAATTATCATCTTCTTTGGGCACAATATATTAACTACTCTAAACGAATGATTATTCGAAAATGTTCATCATGCCTACAACACTACCGTGTTATTCGAAAAGTAGCACAAACCATAGTAGCAGATCTCAAGGCAAAAACATAGTATAGTGCTGCGAACTCACATATATAGAAGATAAAACTACGAACAGTTCAACCATTGTATTGAACCAATATCATATCCGAAGGTGGTCGATCCGGACTGTGTTCAACCAACTTACTCCGGATTTTATTTATTTGTAACTCGGGAAGTCAATCAATCATTTAATGAACTAATATGTCATATATATATATATACATATACATATATATGTGTGTGTGTATGTATACAGGTATGGGAAGATATTCCGCTCGAACCTATTTGGTGGTCCTACAATAGTGTCAGCTGATCCGGGTTTGAACCGGTTTGTGCTCCAAAACGAAGGAAAGTTGTTCGAGTGCAATTACCCAAAGAGCCTGGAAGGGATACTTGGAAAGTGGTCCATGTTGGTGTTGTTGGGAGATATGCACAGAGACATGAGATCTATCGCCCTAAATTTCATGACTGGTGCCAGACTTAAGTCTCACCTTCTGGGAGACATTGAGTGCCATGCTCTTCTTGTCCTCAATTCTTGGCCGTTCGACACTTCTTTCTCCGCCCAAGATGAAGCTAAAAAGGTAAATACCTTTTATAATACCAACGTTGCAACACACGTCGGGTCTAACATTAAGGAAACGTGTGCAGTTCACGTTCAATTTCATGGCGAAACACCTGATGAGTTTGGACCCCTTAATGGAAGAGACTTCCAAGTTGAAAGAAAGGTACTTCACCTTCATGAATGGAGTAGTGTCTGCCCCCATAAATCTCCCTGGAACTGCTTACTCCAAAGCCTTGAAGGTAAGAGAATGGGTAATTATTATTGCGTTTCAGATTAGCTAGTAGTAACAGTGTTTTTGGTTAATAGTCCAAATTGTCTATAAGAAAAGATCGTAAGTTTTAAGTGTCAAGACAGAATGATGTCATGCCTGGTCTTTATGTAAACTACTATTCTCGTATATATTTGTAGTTATATATGTTCTTTAAATAACATAAATAATTACTTAAACACCCTCCAAACTTAATATCACCAATATCCTCTAATATTTATACAATATCTTAAATATTGATTTACTTGACTGTATTTTTCTCTCTCAAATATACCATGGAATATCGATGTTCAAACGCTTGTTTCATGCTAATATATGTCAAAATGGTGAATTTATTTAAAAACTTCTTGAGTCATATTCGTAGTATATGCTCTTTCTATATATCAAAATATTTAAGTAAAAAAGGATATTTGCATGCATGATGGGATGTTTTGTATCGTATCTTGCAGTCTCGTTCTTCCATCCTGAAGTTCATAGAAAAGAAAATGGAAGAGAAAGTTAGAACAAAGGAGGGTGACGAGGACATTAAATCAAACACTAGTGGAGATCATGACCTTCTTGGGTGGGTTTTGAAGCACTCCAACCTTAACAGTGAACAGATCCTTGATTTGATGCTCAGCTTGCTCTTCGCGGGCCACGAAACATCGTCGATCGCCATCTCTCTCATCATCTACTTCCTCCAAGGCTGTCCAACAGCAATTGATGAGCTAAGGGTATAACTGTTCACAATTTTTTGAAAGTTTTTTCAACTTTGATTATTTAACCTGGAGTGGTCTTTGTAAACTAAATCTAAGATTTTGATTAACCTAATTAACCATCAACGTATTAACATGTTTCATTTTTATTTTGGTGAAAGGCTGAGCATGTTGAAATAGCGAGGAACAAAAAACAAAGAGGAGAAAATGGGCTGACTTGGGATGATTACAAGAACATGGAGTTCACTCAATGTGTAATCAATTAATTAGTCTCTCTCTCCAATCATTAGCACACGTTAATACTTATAAGATGAAGTGCTAACAATACTTTACGCTGTTGTTTTATTGTTTTTTTAAAGGTTATTAACGAAAGCTTAAGGCTTGGGAACGTTGTGAGATTTGTTCACAGAAGAGCAATCAAGGGCGTGAAATATAATGGTAAGAGTTCTTCCATGTTATTAATTCCATTTGATAGTTATGTAATTTTAAGACTAAACTCGTTACCAAACTAATAGATGTGAAAATGTCTTTCTGTTAATGTAACTTAGGATTTGATATTCCATGTGGGTGGAAGGTACTTCCAGTGTTTGCTGCAGTTCATTTGGATTCTTCTTTGTATGATCACCCTCAGCAGTTCAACCCTTGGAGATGGAAGGTCAGTCATCAACTAATTATCAACAAAACAACAAAGCCTAAGCTGGAAAATGAAATATTTAGGTCAATTTAGCTTAGGTTTATCATACATGCAACGCTGGAGCCACCTCATTTGCTCGCCATTATTGGGAAAACCACATCACTTTCTTCGTATTATTTTATAAAAAATAAGCACTTTGAACATAATACGTCTCATTCAGAAATTAAGCAATTCAGTAGTTAAGCACGAGAGACTACACGTGAATAACAATAAATTAAGGATAGTACTTACTACAGTACGATGGTAAGTAGAGTGTATCCATCACTTGGAATTGGACCGGATATTTCCACGTTGGTGCAAAAATCAAGCTTACTCGATCGACGTCAATCTTGAGGGTTACAAAACATTCTACTTATCTTTTACTCAGATTTGACAATCATATATATCTTCCTTGTGTCCTTGTCTCACTAATAAATAACATACCATATGTCCATACATCATATCTTGAATTGGTCAAAGGGTCAAAGAATCCTACTACTATTCGTTTTGACATTTTTGTAAGTTTTTCCGTGTTATTGTAAATAAAGTATTAAACCTGCTAATAACATGTCTCCTTCTACTTACTTTTCATTTCTAGTGATGCACTGATGCATAACGCTACAAGTGTCCAAATCTAGTCTAGGAGTAATGCACTGAGCTTGACCGAAGCCTGTATGACAATTTGTGGTACATTAATGTTTTAGAGCAAACTTTGACTACGGCAGCCAACAATCTCTTTGCGTTTCACACAATGCAATTTTCTTGGCTTTATTTATACTTGTAAATAATAAGATTATCATTTAAAATGACGTCGTTTTTCTTTTAAAACACAGAAAGGCGCATCTAATGGGTCCTCAAGTGGCGTTAACTTCACACCATTTGGTGGTGGTCCTCGTCTTTGTGCCGGAATTGAACTTGCGAAGTTGGAAATGGCAATCTTTGTCCACCATCTTATTCTCAACTACAAATGGGAGCTCACGGAGCCAGACGAAGCTATGGTTCTTCCCTTCCTTGACTTCCCCAATGGGCTTCCAATCAAAGTCCACCGTCTTCTACGACATCATACATGATTAATTAGTTTGTTGACGATAAGTTAGAAATTCGTGAACAAATTATAATTCAACATGGAGTGAAGGAGTAGGGGTTGCCCCCCATGCCAAAGCCTCCACCATTACTAATGATTTTGTAGATATGTAATTGATTTACATGCACTACTACAGAAAAGAGAATATACGTCGGATGTACGGGGGTATATACGTCGGATATAAGCACTCTCAGATCCGACGTCTATACGTGCGTCGTCTATACATAGACGTCGGACGTCCAATATCCGACGTCTATTCTTAAAGAATAGACGTCGACTTTATGTATGACCTGGCGTCTATTCTTTAAGACTAGACGTCGGCCTTTATATTGAACCGACATCTATTATTTAGGTATAGACGTCGGGTTATACATAAAGCCGACGTATATTCCTTTCTTCATAGAAATAGACGTCGGCGGTTACAAACATCCGACGTCTATTCCTAAACCTAGACAAAAAAAAATAAATAACGTCCTGCAATCTTGTTTTTAGTCATCGTATTCGTGTACATACAACATGCACCAAATTCGTTCACAGATTCTCACACTTTCATCCACATGTACATACAAACATACAACCATACATGCACAAACACAAACATACAAGCATACACAATTGACATTCAACACACTTGCAATTACTTCATTCTTAAATTAAAACGATTATATTAAGGCATAAATTGTAGGTTTGTAATACAAGTGCACTTGTTAACTAAATTACAAAAAAAGCTAGTGACAGGAGAACCTCTTAGTTCGTCAACATGTTTCTGATAAAATAGCGAGCCCATCGGTCGCGAGTTTCATCGAGCTCCTGTTGCGAGAAGGGATCACTACTTTTTGGGAAGATCTATCAAAAAAATACAAGTGTGAATGTTAATAACTAAATATTGAAACTGCAACTATACAATTGAATAACGATCTACATTACCTCGGATAGACATACGTCTTGAGTTGCCAATTCGAGGATTTCCTCCATGTATCTCATCACGTAGTAACCACATTCCGTATTTCCAACCTGCTTCCGGTACTACAAACATAAAAGTTCGCTAAATATATGTTTCTAACTTAATTAACAAAAATGGGAGAGAACGTACTCTCATTCCATGCCATGTTATTCCTGCTTTTGTGGTTGTTCTCTTGCCACCTAAAACTCTGTAAACCTTAATTGCCCTGAGTAGCACAAGTTAAAATTTCATTCAATAATACTAATAAAAATCCACGAATTACTTTTACCATGACTAAAACGAACTTACAAATTTAGAAGTTTCTTTATTGAGTCCCTTGGTTTATTCGACCCCAACGGATCAAACCAATATGCCAAATTAGTCGTAGGGCATACAACGACAAACATCCAATGAACCCTGTTATATATAATTAGAAGATTATTACAAAATAAAACTCCACTTTGAATTACAAAGTTTACCTCTCATGATAAGGGAGCAGATAATATCTTTTGTCTTCTTCTTTAAAGAATGTCACAAACTGACCTGATTTATCGTCATTCCCGTATATATATGTAGATGGACTGATAAATCCAAATACTTGATCATCGGGAAAGACAGACCTTCTCGCGTCATAAAGATGTCTACAAGTATATAAAATTATGCTTTATTACAGTTTCGATAAAATTATTCAATACATTTCATTGTATACCAAAGAAACACTTACTTCACTTGCACGTCGATAATCATGATACACAATGAATCCATCGCCAAGAACTGCATGATATCCTCTTTGGTGACGTACAAAGCGGGAGGCAACCCTTTAATCCCCCTCCAACTCCCACGTACTTAAGGATTGTGCTTCCCTACCTACCATACATTGATACAACATTTTGCACCTACTTGGAAGCGAGTTAATGTTGATCGGAGATTGGTTGTTTGACCCTTTGCTCCGGGGGCTTTACACCTTACAGATATATATACAACCGTTAAAATACAATTCTTAACAAATTTGAAGTTTAAAGTCTTTCAAAGTTAAATTATACCTCATGTTTGTCGTTTAACTCTACTAAATAACTAAGTCACCGCACGAACCACCGATAGCATCGCCGAGAGTAACAATCTCTTCTTCCGGAAATGACACAAAGCACCAACATCTAAGCAACTCTCAACTGCAACCTTCACTTCTCCCTATCCTACCTCTGTGAAGTGGTGTCTGGAGATGTTATAAACATTCCCGTGTCCCACCAATCTTCGATCAGGGTCTTCGACACATAAAACACATCTAGATCCATCCGCAAACTTTCCAAACGAGGGACCGCCGACGAGGACCAATTCTTGAGAATGAGACACAAAATCATATTGTCGATTGGGGTGGAACACTGGAGGCATTGGAGGAGTAGTCTCCGATGAAGAACAGATCTTACGACGGGTAGGAGAAGTAAGTAAATCACGATCCAATCTCTCCAAAACAAGTTGCAACGTATTCTTCAAATCTGTGATCTCTTGCTGGCATTTGGTATGACCAGTTGACGAAGTAGACCATTGAGTCTTTCCATAATATTGTTGAAGTCCAACTCTACTCCCTACCACCCGCACATGACCGGGGTGTTCGTCGTTTCCTAAGGCCTCACGTAGAATATCATTCCGACCATCGGAAGCAAATTCTCCTTGAGATTCTCTCAACTTCAGAGAGTCCTAAGTTTAAAACAATATTTACTAACAATTGAAAAATATAAAATTAATGATTCAGAATTAATAGCATATATATAACTGATGCAACTTACTATCTTCGAGTCGATCGCTTGCGAGTCGTATGTGACGTACTTCCCTCTGGAGTTTACTCTCACTCTCTTCCAAGAATCACAACGAGCTACGGGAGAAGGAGGAGATAGGTTACTTGCTTGCTCCTCACTCATACCGGAGTCAATTGCCTCTTGTTTCTTCAGAGTAATTTTTTCAGCCATCATTTGTGCTTCTAACTTTTGGTACCCCGCTCGAGACATACGATGTGTATACTTGTTAAAAGATCTAATCTTTTGGTTTTCGACTCGGATGACCTAAAATCAAGTTTATTAGATTGTCACTAAAAACAATAACTAAAAAGTTTGTTTTGAAACTCAGTTACTATATTCTAAATTAAACTCAGTTACCTCAAACTTCGAGTTATCTCTGGATTTTCTGTAACTCTCATTGATTCAGAGTGATAAAGTTATAGACATCGCATGGATTTCTATCCTGGTAGTCTCCGAATATGTACTTGGTCGTTAAATTTGTTTTGAAATCTCTCCAACGAATTGACATGTATGTCATCCACTTTTTCTTCAACTTGTCAGTGGATTGGAACTCAAAAGATTCCTACAACACGTTAACTTTATATATATATATATATATATATATATATATATATATATATATATATCAAAATTTCGACTAAAACTATAGAAATCTATAATGGAATCATTACCTGCATGTTATCCCATATTGTGTCCTTCAATCTACATCAGCCCAACTCGAGAAACAAATGTCAACTTTGGTCCTCGCTACGCTACCCAGAAAACTTTTCCAATTATCAGACAACATGCCTAACGGCTCAAGACGGTCATCAAACTGGATTGGATCTCTACCGTCTCTATTTCTTCTCCCCACGAATTCTTTCATGAGACAATGACCTCGTGTACTGTATGTCTTCGAGCCTTCAGACTCTGATGGAGTGAGTTTCTTTTTCGGAGCCATGATACTATAAAAGATAAATTCTAGTCATTAAATAAGGTCAAGACATTAAATGTCTATTACAATGTGTTACAACAGAAAATGTTCACATTTATTATTTTTTTCCTTAATGGATTTTCAATCCATATACCTTCACCGTGGTCATCTCTAAACATACAAGTCTCAACATTTATTTCTTCATCTACTGAGTTCAACTCAGGTGCTTGCTTAGAGAAATGTGGTGTCTCTTTATACTCGATCAGACTATCATCTGATACAATTTTTTTCTTCCCTTCCAGAATTACTGCCCATTTCTTATCACATGGATTAGCCACATAGAAGACTTGTTTCGCTTGGGAAGCGAGAATAAAAGGTTATCCTTTATACCTTTTTTTTGAAAAATCAATTAAAGTGAACTCATAGTCATCCACTAGAATTCCACTTTGATTATCAGCTCACTTGCATCTAAATACAGGTACTTTGAATTTAACAAAGTCTAGCTCCCATATGTCTTCAATTACACCGTAATAGGTAGGGGTGCACATGGGTCGGGTTTGGGCCTCAACCCGACCCAACCTGAAATTTTCGGGTTGGGAAAAAACCCAACCCAACCCGAACCCGAACCGGTTTAGGTTCAACCCAACCCGACCCGAAATTTTCGGGTTGGATCGGGTTGAACCCGAATTCGGAAATTTTCTCCGAAACTTGGTCGGGTTCGGTCGACCGGTGCTTAAACGGTCGACCGGTGGCTTGAACACCCGAAATTTTCGGGTTGGAAACGGTCGACCGAGTGATGTTCGGTCGACCGGTTTATTTGGGAAAAAATAAAAAAAAATAAAAAAAATTAAAAAATCGGGTTCGGGTTGGGTTGGGTCAACCCGACCCCCTCAACCCGAACCCGACCCGAAAATTCGGGTTTTTGATTTTCCCAACCCGACCCGACCCGAACCCCTCCCCAACCCGACCCGACTAGTCGGGTTCGGGTTGGGTTTCGGGTTGAACCCAACCCATGTGCACCCCTAGTAATAGGACATGTCGGTGTATACGTGATTCTTCTCTTTAGAACTAGACACATGCAAAGACTCTGCTATTAAGGTGACGTCACTGTTCTGAACATCACTTTTCACATTTTCACAAACTGTGTAGAAAGAATATCCATTGATATCATAACCATTGTTACTTATAACAACAGAATGCAGACCGTAGACTAACCACTGTATTGTCTCAGAAACATCACGCTTGTGAGCCAGATTTTTGAACCAAGAGATGAAATTCTTATTGTGACTATTAATTACTTGTTGATCACTCCACAAATGATTTCTTTCCTTTAGAAACTTCATGTGTTCATTTAGGTAAGGTTGAACTTCATTCGAATTGCACAACACATAAAAATATGCTGTCATTAAGTCATCGTCATTTGGATTTAACATTTTCATCCCAAGTGTCCCTTTACCATCGGCACACTTATCATGACGATTCTTCGGAAGTCCAACAATTTTGGTGTTTGCTAGGTATCCAATGCAAAACTCGATAACCTCCTCAGCTATGTATCCTTCAACAATACCAGCATCTGGTCTTTGACGATTTTTGCAATAACATTTCAACACTTTCATATAACGCTCGAAAGGATACATCCACCTTAAAAAGCTGGTCCGCACAATTTAACTTCTTTAACCAAATGAATAACTAGGTGAATCATAATGTTGAAAAAAGCAGGGGGAAAAACATCTCCAACTGACATAATGTCACCACAATTTCATTCTGTAACTTATCTAAGTGCACGGGATCGACCAGTTTACTGCAAATCTTATTGAAAAAAGAACACAACTTTATTATTGCATGTCTAACATATTTCGGTAATATGGATCTCAGTGCTACAAGTAACAACTGCTGCATTAAAGTGTGACAAACGTGAGACTTCATCCCTACAAGTTTCAAATCATTCATAACAACAAGACTACTGATATTTGAAGAATAACCTTGTGGAACCCTTACATCGTGCAAACACTGACAGAGAATTCTTTTCTCCTTTCTAGAAAACGTATAACTAGCCGGAGGTAAGTAATTCTGATCTCCTTTCTTCTCTGGTGCCAACATTGCACATATACCAATATCAACAAGATCAAGTCTTGCATTATATCCATCTTTGGTTTTACCATGTATGTTCAACAGAGTGCCAACAAGACTATCACAAACGTTTTTTCTCTACGTGCATCACATCAATACAATGTCTAACTTCTAAAGTTTTCCAGTAAGGGAGATCAAAAAATATGGATCTTTTTTCCAACTACTTTTGTCGTTTGCTCGTTTGTACGGTTTTCTAAATTCACATTCAATATTCATTACACGTTCGTACACCTTTTCGACGTTGATTTCAACTGACGGATTCTGAAACTCCGGTTTTCCGTTAAATGCCTTCTTCAACCTACAATAAGGATGAGAGTTCGGCAAAGAACATGTATTTTCTTCGCAAATTGGACAAGCTTTATGACCTTTGACTAAATATCCAGACAGATTACCATAAGCTGGAAAGTCATTAAACGTGCAAAATATCATTGCTCGCATGACGAACGACTCTCCTGACGATAAGAATCAAAAACTGACTCTCCGTCATCCCACAATCTCTTTAGGTTATCAATTAAAGGTCTTAAATACACATCGATGTCATTTCCAGGTTGTTTCAGACCAGAAATCATTAAGAACAACATGATATATTTGCGTTTCACGCATAACCACGGGGGCAGATTGTAAATTACAAGCAGAACGGGCCAAGAACTGTGAATGCTACTCAAACTACCGAAAGGATTTATTCCGTCAGTACAGAGTCCAAGTAGTACATTCCTGAATTCTTCACCAAACACAGGAAAATCGAAATCTATTTTTTTCCACTGACGTGAATCTGCAGGGTGACGTAGCAACCCATCATTTGGTTTCTCACGATCAACATACCATGTCATGTTCTTGGAATCCTCCTTACCCGCAAACAAACGTTTAAGCCTTGGTATTATCGAAAGATACCACAAAATCTTAGCAGGATGTCCTTTGATTTTCATCTCATCAGCCTCTTCATTGTGGTTTGGTCCACTACGTTTCATTTTGTATCTTGAAACATTACACCTAGGACAAGAATGTAAGTTTTCAAACTCACCCTTATACAATATACAATCGTTCGGGCATGCGTGTATCTTCGTATATTCCATTCCCATATGACACAACACTTTCTTAGCATCATAAGTTCTATCTGGCAACTCATTATCATCTGGAAGCATATTTTTCAATAACTTCAACATTGATGTGAAACTCACATCAGACCAACTATTTCCAGCTTTTAAATTGTACTACTTCAACACCGCTGACAATCTAGTGAATTTGGTACAATTCTTATACAACAGCTTCTCATTGTCACTCAACAAATTACCAAGTAAATCAAGGTTGGACGAAAACTTTTCAGCCATATCCTGAACCATTTCCTCTAAGTGATCTTCCACACTAACGTCTTCTCCATCATTCTTGGAACGACTAAATGATTCATTTTCGCCGTGTCATATCCACCGTCTGTAATTTGGGTCGAAACCTTTCTCAAACAAATGATCTTTCATTTTCCGAAAAGTCAGCACTGACATATTATGACACTTAATTATTGCACGGATAATACGCCATGTCGCTTTCTTTCATTTTCTTGGAATGTTTTTTGGCAACCTCTAAGAACATATTCACTCCGTTCTCATACTCATCACTCACTGTTTGAAACAATCCACTCTCGATCCATTTCAATCTAAACATTAACAAAAATGATAGTTATTATTGGAGAAAATAAATAAAATTTCAATTTAAAAGAATGTGTTCGTAGATGAGAAGATTCAGAAACATTAAGATGAGAAAAGAATGACTCAGATGAGAGGAGATGAAGTCTTTAATCTAGCGTGAGAATAAGGAATGTTAGAAACCTAACTAAGCAATCAAGGCCAAAACAAGCCTAAAGTCCACTATAGGTCCTTAGTAATAGACGCCGCCTAACTTCGAGGTCCCACCGAGGACCACTAGTCTGTAGGAAATCAAGAACCCGGAGGTCCCTAATATCTCAGGGAGACTAGATGGGCAACGACGTTCAGGCCGAAACGGTCTTAAACATCGATGACCACTAATCTGTAGGAAATCAAGAACCCGGAGGTTCCTAAAATCTCAGGGAGACTAGATAGGCAACGACATTCAGGCCATAACGGTCTTAAACAGTTTCCTCTCCTTAATGCGTCTGAAAATCCTAGGGGCCAACGTCTAATTGATTTTATTAAGTGGTTTTTGGGCTAAGGAAAGAGTAATGCAATCCCCCACCTCATCTCATATAGGTGACTGCACCCTATGTGTTTTTCATACCATAATCTAACAAACAACACACCAAACAAACACTCATATCGCTCTTATTACAATGCAAGTTCTGCTAACTAATGTGTGCTTTCTAATGAATGATGAGTGAAAGATAGTACGTACCTTACGCCAGCAATCTACGACAGAAATCGTAAATAAATAATAAATACGATGAATGCAAATCTTATATGATGAATGACTTAGAAAATATTATCTAATCTTTTACTTTGGGTTATTAAAAGTCAAGTTGTTTAAGGGAGTTGATGAGTTAAACATTAAAAAATTCTAAATAAAAGAATATCTTAAGCATAAAAACATATAACTAAATAAACATATAACTAAATAAACATTTAAAATTTAGAATTGAAAATACTCCCACAAAGAAACTGTACGTACTAAATAAAAATTGTAAGAAATACTTCCACAAAGAAAATACTCCCACAATTTTTTTTTAACTTTTATGACTTTCTTTCCAGATCATCGAAACTCCTAAGAAATTGGGGATAACAATCTACTTACTAGACACCCTTACATTTAGCTTAAATCATGCCTACATTAATTTTGTCTCAATTCGTGACAATGTTCAAATTGATATAATTTTACATGACCACACTCACAAAAGTTAATGAATAGATTGGACATGAAACCAAATGATCAAGTAAATTAAAAGGTTTGGTGAAGGCAAAACTTCACGGCTTCCATATCTTCATTTCTCCATCCTCTCCATATGCCAAAAAACAAATTAAAGTTCACGTATTCTTCTAATTTTCCTCTCTTTTTTCTCTTCACATTGGTCTTAATTTCTCTCCTTAGTGGTTATAAACACGTATTTTTCATTCATTAGCAAAATCACGAAAATACGAATATATTCAAGATTAAAACCAAAAAATCGAAATGTCGCATTCACCAACAATAAACGAAACGAGAAGTATACTAACATAGAAAAAAAAATCGTTACTACAAGAAAAATCCGAAAATAAACCAACAAAAACGAACTTAACACTTATAATGGTAATGATGTGGAGAAAGATGGAGGAAGACGGAGGAAGAAGGAGAAGAGGGCCGGATAAGGGGAGGAGAGGTTGGGCTGTCGCTGCGGTGCCGGAGACGGCGCAAATCGGTCGCGGAGGAGGATTCGGTCGCGGGACGGCTAGAGTTTGGGTGAGTTTTCGTCTGAAATGAATGACAGAAAACGCGTCTGTTCGTTTTCTTTAAGACCTATAGACGTCGGATGTTATAAAATGTCCGACGTCTATATGCAGTGATTATAGACGTCAGATATTTATAACATCCCACGTCTATAGGTCGACGTCTATACCTTATAGACGTCGGCTGCACAGGGTATTCTAATACCCGACGTCTATTTGTCGACGTCTATACCCCATAGACATCGGATAAACGCAGTAATACAATAGCCGACGTCTATATTACCACATAGACGTCAGTCGTAGTAACAACCGACGTCTATGTGGTAATATAGATGTTTTTGTGTTAGCTCCAAGATGTGGCTTTCTCAAGTTTATGTTGTGGTCCATGGCTTGATGGGCTATTGGTTCGAAACCACGTCGAGTACATTTGTAGCGCAAGCAAGGACCACATGATTTTGATGTGGCTTGTCTTGTAGACCCAAATTGATTTGCAAGAATACAAAATATGTAAAGAATTCAAAATTGGAAAATGACATTTTCATATTCTTAGTCCTACAGGCTACAGCTAGTCAGCTCTTGCAAAAGAAATTTTAGGTCCGCAACTGTAGAGATGGGGTCTCGAAGCATATTTAGGCCCACAAAGAGCTTAGGTTCCAAGTCCTATACAATCATCAAAGTTGAGACGTAAGATGTTAACGTATCTGAAAATATTTCTAGGGAATGTTGGTTTAGCCTAGCGTAAAATCCAAACGACAGCTGATTTTTTTTATTTTAAAAATCTTACCACATCAATCTATATTTAATTTAGAGCTGTGTTTTGACTTGATGGCTTATCAAGATAAATAGGTTGCATTCAATGATACCATGGATTTTGTGATGGATTTGGTCATTTTAAGCAGAAATGCTTCTACAGAAAGTCAAAAACATTAAAACATACGAATCTAAAGAGGGATATATTTGCGAACTCCCTTCCATCTTCATTCGCTCACACACTTCTTCCATAGCTCGATGGTCGAATTCAAAGTGAATATCATCTTGAATTTGTACCTCACGTGTTTTGATATTACCACAAAATGATGTAGGAATGGATCAAACATATTTCAGTTAAGTAGAAAAATCCATACAAAAATATAACATTATGGATCCAACTCATTAACCTCTTATCGGGTTGTTAGATGTGTTATCGGGTCGGTAAAGACCCATACCCGCTTACAACTCCTACACCGCCATCTATCCTCATCTCGTAGGTTTTCCCCAAAACTAGTCCAGAAGCGAGAAGAAGGTGAAAATCACGTCGGAAAACGTCCGGCGGCGATGGATCGAGACTGGGGCTCGAAGCCGGGGGGCGGCGGGGCCGCGTCGGCTCAGAACGAGGCGATCGACCGGAGGGAGAGGCTCCGGCGGCTGGCGCTGGAGACGATCGACCTCGCGAAGGACCCCTACTTCATGAGGAACCACCTCGGAAGCTACGAGTGTAAGCTCTGCCTCACGCTCCACAACAACGAGGGCAACTACCTCGCCCACACGCAGGGGAAGCGGCACCAGACAAACCTCGCCAAGCGCGCCGCTCGCGAGGCCAAGGAGGCGCCGGCGTTGCCTCAGCCTCACAAGCGCAAGGTCTCCCTTCGCAAAATAGGTATATATATTGTTTTTGTTCATTTTTGGAAACTCTAGTATCCTTTGTTTGTCTAGGATGTGGTTGTGTTGGAAGTGTAGTTGTAAGTTACCGTGTTCTGAAAACTCTATTAAAAATTTATAAATGAATTGCGTCCGTTATCCGCTAGCGTAGAATTGTGGACACTGTCTTTTACTTGGGTAGTTAGGTTTCAGAGAGATGGTGGACTGATCAAATCTAACAGTTCGTGTGAGATGTTTGGTGTGTGACCTGTTGATCAGCGAACTGTCTAGTATCCTTTGTTTGTCTAGGTCCTCTAGGATGTGGTTGTGTTGGAAGTATAGTTGTAACTCTATCAAAAAAAATTAAATGAATTGTGTCCTGCTATCCGCTATCGTTGAATTTTGTACATTATCTTTTACTTGTTAGGTAGAGGGCGGACCTATCAAATTTAACAGTTTGTGTGAGATGCTTGATGTGCGACCTGTTGGGGGATGAGAACGCCATTCCCTCCCTAGTCCCTACCAGAAATGTGACAATCAGGAAGAACACAAAGTTGCAGATGAAGTGTGGTTGGTTTTAAGAAGCCCATGAATTCTAGTTCAAGGAAGTGGGTTAACATTCCGGTAATGGGTTTCAATGTTGGTTATAAACTAGAAGTGAAAGAGATAACTCATCTAATTTTGTAATGGTTGTAGTTTTCCATGACTTCCTATGTAGTGGGGAAGCACAACATGGTCCTAAGTCTTGTGGTACAATTTTGTTGATGGATACACCCTATATATACCAACAAAGAAAAGAAGCCCGATAGCTACCAACCGTGCAATTTAAACATATTACTTTTCTATCGATTTCAATGACGAGTGAGAATTTCCCTTATTCGTTATTTTTTATTCATGTCTTTGCTTTTTCTGCAGTCAAAATTGGTAGGCCTGGCTATAGAGTTACAAAGCAATTTGACCCAGAAACAAAGCAACGCTCACTTCTGTTTCAGGTTCTACTATCAGTTATTCATTATTTTTGTGTGTATGTCCATTCCGGTTACTATCTTTACAAGAATGACAACAACAAAGGCAGAGCTTGTACTTAGGGTAGTTACTATCTTTGTGCTTAATTATTTGAAGTTAGAGGTTCAATTTGACCTGATCGTGATGCATTTTCTATTTCCTTGTTGAGTTTCTTTTTGGAAGGCTTGTTGCTGGTTCACTTTCCTACAGTGGATACAATCTCCTCCCTATAGGAGGAAGGGTAACTCCAATTTCATCATTAATGATGAAAGAACAAGTTGGAGCTTTATTTTATTGATGTGTTATTAAATGTTGAACTTGTGGATAGTTTTAAGATATTTTAATTCTAGGCGATTAAGTTTGTGAGCTGACGTTTTCTGTTAATATGTTTTGGAGAATAAAGTGTGATTTTGGGAGCATAGGAATTGAATACTGGTATACGGAGTGCAATGTTCCTGGAACGCCTAGGCGACTGGGAATGCCCAATTTTTTATTTTTATTTTTTTCTGTTTTAATCTAGAAAAATCAGAAACAATTGGGGGAAATGTCCAAAAATTATAGAAACAAGTCTTACATGTTTGGGCTTCGAAAAAACACCTAGTTCATCGACCAAAGCCTCACTAGGTACCCCTCTTCCCACCCAAACACTTAGGCCTTTTATTTTATTAATGCTAGAGTTTGTAATACAATTTAGAAGGCAAAACAATCACAATACAAGTTTCCTAAACTCTTAGTCATTCCAATTGGACACATTATTCTAAAGTCCAGTTAGGAAATTCATTATCGTCGTCTTCTTCTGAGTCATTTGGATCGTCAACATAGACGTTCTCCTCGCCCGTTTCTTCATCATCGGTCGCAATGAACTCTTCATCGACATCCCAGAGAGCTCCAGAACTCGATGCACCTGGATCTCCATAACCATGAGAAATTATGTTGATGTCTTCATCTAATCCCTCACTTAAGAAAGGTGTAGTTGAGGACGTTGTGGATCGATGGGTCCGTCTTCGTGAAGATGGAGGTCCTAAGGTAGCTTCCTCCACCTGAGCCCACGTCAGATCCTCCCCAGCGAAGGCCGGATCGTCAGATTCGGCTAACCAAGAGTGTTCCTCCAACAGATCGTAGTCCACACGAATTGTATCGAAGAACGGGACGTTCCATTCTTGTTTGAAATCTTTGCTGCAACTTCTGGTTGTAGTTCACGAAGACCAAATCATTCAACTTCTTCGTTGTTAATTTGTTTCTTTTCTTCGTGTGAATTTTCCCGAACACAGTTCAATTACGCTCGCAACCTGAAGCCGAGCACGTTAGGCTAAGAACCTCTAGTGCCAACCTCTGCAATGTCTCGTCTTTCTAGTCCGCCCTGTACGCACGCCACCAATCAATCGGTCTTCTTTCAGTGCGTTGTCTCTTCACAATGTCCTTCCAAAACATGTCTAATTCTGAAGCGTAACGATCCAGCAAGTATGAACACTTGTCTTGACCTTCACGGGTACGAACAAGGCGGTAAATGACGCCTAAGAAGTCCGACATATGCAAGTATTAACAAGATTAAAAGGAATTCCACATCTATATAAAAAATTGGCTCATTTTTTATTAATTGTTTCACGATCTTCTTTCTTAAAATGTCGTTCAATTGTGGTTTGTTGGGGTCGGTTTCGGTTAACATCGATTCCGGGACGACTACAAAATCGATCCATTGGTTCCCATGTATTTTGCCTTCTTCTCTTTCGAGGAGGCACTGGGGGTTGGGATGTTGGGGTCATACCGGAACTGGTACCCGACATTCCCGTCTGTATGTCATCTCCCAAATCAACATAATCATCTAAGCATGCATTTTGATTGATTTGAATTCTACTAGTATTAGACATGTAAACAACTATTTCAGTTCTTAAAGTGTCAGGGGCTTTATCACAAGGTCGTGCATTACTACCCGGTAGGGGTGAGCAACCGGTCCGACCCGGACCGGAACCAGATCGGCTCCGGACCGGAACCAGATCGGCTCCGGACTGAAGACCGGATTGGTCCGGTCCGGTCCAAAACCGGTTTTTTCACCTTAAAATTAAAAAAAAATCAGACCGGTCCGGACCGGACCGAACCGGAACCGAATTGGCTCCGGATCCCGGACCAAAGACCGGACCGAAACCCGGACCGATTGTTGCTCACCCCTACTACCCGGTGTGTGTGCAATATGTTGTTTGTGGCAAACAATATCACCATTAATTATTTTACCACACAATTCACAAACTAATGATTTTTTTTTCATTTAAATGTAAATAATGGGCAGATTTCCAATCGGAGTCATTATTTCTACTAGGTCTTAAGTGATCATAATCTTCGTGTGTTATTGGAAAAATTGATCCAGATACATAAGTCATTGATTGTGATTCAAAGTTAACTAAAAATTAAGTTAAAGGAAAGAGTTAGAAAGTGTGCACTTGATTTGATGGAAACGAAAACAAAAACTTGAACGTCGGAATTCGGGAACGCCGAAATTCTTGAGCACTGGAGTTGGAAGTTGAGAGCTTGAGAATTAGGATTGAGATTTGAATTGAGAGAATGAAGGTTGTAGGAGGAGTGAGTGAAATGGATGAGGGGTATTTTTAAGAAAAAAAGTATGAGGTTTATTTATTTATTTATTTTGGCAAGACAGCTAAACTATTTGACCAAGTTTAATATACTTCTAGTTTCTGTGTGAAGGTTAGAGATGTGTTTCTTCGTGAAACAAATGTACCTTATCTTTTTAGAACCATTACAATGGTAATGCAGTTAGCAGTATAATTATAATTTATTCTAGAACATTCTTATTATAGTTTATTGTCCATTTTCACTGTGTCAAAGATTAAGTTGTTTTTTGACATTTGGAGCATCATGAACTATATCAAAGGACTATTTAAACGATCTGCATTTCTTTTATTGTAAAATCGCAGATAGTCAGTTGCATTTGCATCATTTGAGTCAATTGGAAACAACCTCACTGTTTTACAGTGGTAGGGTTGCGTACATCCGACCCCCCCTTACCTAGCTTAGGCGGGAGCCTCTTCTGAGGCATTGGGGTTATGTTGATGTTGTTGAATTCTTATTATAGTTTACATGACAAGATGTGCAACCTTATGGTTGAATTTAACATGAATGGAAGACAAGGAACCATATATTTTCATTGATCGTGTGAGACTGTAAGACGTTTAACCGTGTATAAAGAGTTAGAATTAAAGTGAAAAATTCATTCATTATCATAATGAATAATCAAACTTATCAAGAAAGGTATTATTTTGTTGAAATTGTGAGGTGCTTTACTGAGGTTTCAAGTCACAGCTTGGGCACAAAACCTGTAAGGGTGTTAAGTGAATGGGTGGGCCACCAAGCTGGTTGAAGGAAGAGTCACAATTTTAGCATCACATACTCGACCTTTTGATATGTCTATATTATATCTATAGCCAAGAATGATACTCTCTTAGTACTTCAGGATATGTCTTATGTCTTTACAATGCTAAGATACTTAAGGATTTTTTTAATACTTATATAGAATCTGAAAGAAATATATCTCAGCATAGCTGACAGGAAAGGTGTTCTGAAGATTTATGGACTAAATTGTGTGGTTTGAAGTCATTATATTTATTTCTCATTTACATTCACTTTATAGATTCTTTTTACATTTCTAACATATAATGAAATAATAAATTAGGTTTCAAACACAAAAAATCTGACTATTTTGTTATATATATAACTCTAATGTCATGGAGCAGTCTTTCTGCTCTTCATTTTTATATAGGAATAATGATCTCTATTGACCTCACCTTTTTAGATTCTATAGACTGCTCGTGCTGTTAATGTCTATGAAGTAAATTAAGTTTTCCAAATCAGTGGTAGCTAACATAAACAAGTTCACTCTTTCAGATTGAGTACCCTGAGATTGAGGACCTAGCTAAGCCAAGGCACAGGTTCATGTCTTCTTATGAGCAGGTAATGCATTTTGGCAACTGGTGAAAGCTTTATAAGATGACTCTTGTTTGTTGAGTTCCTGAGGGGCGCTTGAATACTATTTATTGTAGGAAATATTACTTGTTATGTTTCTTATTGTTGTTCCTTGCAGAGAATTGAGTCGTGTGATAAGAGATACCAATATTTATTATTTGCAGCAGAGCCCTACGAAACAATTGCATTTAAGGTGGGCTTATGTTAATGTTGTTGAAATAGTACGATTTATATTGAAAATAGTACAGATTATTTGAAATGTTCTATTTGAAATAGTACGATTTATTTATTTTTCTTTGTTGCAGGTTCCTAGTACAGAGATCGACAAGTCCACTCCAAAATTCTTCTCACATTGGGACCCAGACCTGAAAACTTTTATGGTTTAAATTCTTCCTTTCTTTGAATTTAATTAAAATCATGACACAATCAAATTGTTGATATTTGGCGTTCAATTCTCCAGTTGCAGCTGTATTTCAAGATCAAACCGCCAGAAGGTAACAAGCCACAGACTGTGCCAAATCCAGTACCTAATGGCACAACACCTCCTGGGGTTCCTCCGAGGGCTATGCCTCCACCACCACAGTCACTACCACCACCTCCACCACCCCCGCAAGGTTTGCCACCTTCAGGTTCCGATGGGAATCTTCCAAGGGGTCCACCACTTGGTGGCCCAGGACAGCAGCAACCTCCGCCGCCAATGGCAAATGGGCCACCCAGAACAATGCCTCCAGTTCCACCACCACCATTTGGTGGTAATATGATGAATTTCAACCCAGGTATGGGGCCACCACCACAGGGGTTTCCTGGGCAGCAAATTCAAGGGATGCGCCCAATTCCTCCACCACCGAACATGGGGTCCCAGATTCCCAGGCCTCCTGCTTCTTAATTGTGATATATTGATGCATCATTTGTCTTCCAAGTGAAGCTGCAATCATTTCGAATTAGACTTCGTGATACCTTACTGAGTTTCTTTTTCCCGCCCTGGCCTTGCTTGTGTCCTGCAATGCTTAGTCGTGGTAGTAAGTTACTTAATTGGCAATATGCTGCTATATTCTACTCCTGGGTATGGTCTCTTAAGTTATGATTAGAAGTTGTAGTGTATGTCTACTTTGGACCATGCCTTGCATCTGTAGTTGTATTTTTTTTTTCAATTTTATCTACTGTAACCCCTCCCTCTCAAATTATCAATCTCAATTTTCCGAACGGCAGAATGAGATTGTTGAGATTCAATCCTTTTTTTACCATCTTAAAACAATGGATCTTCAAACTAAGTTCCTTAGCTTTATGACACCTAACATTTTCCAATGTTTTATTGAGTGTCATGATTGAAACTGTGTTCTGTTTTCCCTCATTCTTCAAGGAAATGATAGCTATTGGGTCTAGACGTTAATTAAGGACGCGTGCCTGAGAATACTATTGAGTTTGTGCCTTTTGGGTTCTCATGTTGACTACTAGAGCATCTTGCATTATTTTTTAACCAACCGATTGGGTCATTGGCTATTGTTATTGGATAGATTGCTCGAATTTAGTTGTTATTGGTGGCGATTTTTTTTCTTGAGAAAAGGAGACTGTCAGCTCTAGATGTTGGCGCGTCTACCCGTGGGTCCGTCCATCAGCTTGCCGTCCACGGCAGCTTTGGACACCTCGTCGTACCAACGGTTCCACTACAAAAGAACGAAACCCCAAATTAGCCCAAAACCAAATCCTTCAAACAAAACCTCAAGTCTACTTAGGGAGATCTGCAGTAATGAAGCAATGCCCCTGGTTATGGGACGTCTACGACTGGAACTTCAACGCTGAGAGGCCGCACATGCATGTCGATTGATGATACGTTGCCCTTTAGTTGTGATGGACATTAGGATGCCGGATTTTGGCCATTTAGTGGGTTTGATTAACAAGGAAGATGAGAAAGAATAAAAATGTTTAAAACTAGATTTAGACTCAACAAAACTGGAACGATAACAAAAAAATAACAATTCCACCCACCGTGCAAAACGTAAACGTTGACATTTAAGTTTTTTGTTCCCATAACCCTCAAGTTAGTGTTACGACAGAATGTTGTGGCTGTGGGTGTTGTGTTGTGAAAATAACGACAGACACATCCACAAACTTCGCGTCATACAAAAGACCAAATAAATCAAGTCTTTTAACAACTAAAACAAACTAATTGATAATTTTTTCCAGACACCTCGAAATTTTGATACGTTTTAATTTAAGTGAAATGACAATCCTCCTGCGGTTGTAAACATATGTGTATCATACCAGACGATTGCGAACCTAAAATGTGGATCGTGGCTCGGATCATTTACTTTCGAGTCGAGTTTGAAATAAGCTTTTAACAAGCTAAATAGAAGAAAATCACAAGCTTAACTAGGGGTGAGCATTCGGTCCGGACCGGATCGGATTTTTATCCGGAGTCCGAACTGAATCGGTCCGGTCTAATCCGGTCAAAAATTGAATTTTTTTAAATAAAAAAACCAAAAAATGGACCGGTCCGGAACGGAACAGACCGAATCTGAAATTTTAAAAACTTCCGGACCGGACCAAATCAAAACTTCAGACCGAACCCAGACAGACCAGTCCGATCCGATCCAAAAACCCAATTTGGACCGGACCGTGCACAACCCTAAGTGTGTATCATGCCACACCATTACGAAAGTTTGGACCTTATTACATGGCTCTGAATCCGATTGTTGATCCGTGGTTGCGAAATTTGGAAATTCATTTAAATTGATTAACCTTATAGAAAGATTTTAAATTATTTAGTATCTTCTTAAAATCAACTAAATAAAATTGAATCGTAATTAGCTTGTTGAAATCTCGATCTGGATTCTAGGTTTACACGTGTAATAAACTTAACAACCCGAATTTTAACACATGTCAACTCGATTTATTTCAACTCATTTACACTCATACATCCGGCTCCACAAACAGACAAGATTATCGCAATCATGAAATACAACCGTCTGATTCGCGAAAAGGTAGTATCTGCATATTTAAACTGAAAAAGGTTTACAAAAAAAATTATTTCCTAATTGGTCATTGGAAAAGGTTGTACAAATTAGGGTTGAGCATCGGTCCGGTCCGGTTCGGACCGAAAACCGGACCGGACCGGAAAAATTCGAAAAGCCGGACCGAAGACCGGACCGGTTCGGTCCGGTCCGGTCCAAAAACCTGATTTTTTACCTTAAATTTAAATATAAAAAAATTGGACCGGTCCGGTGATCCAGACCGGAAAATTTAAAATTTGCCGGACCGAAACCCGGACCGGATCAGATTTTTTCAAAAATTTCCGGACCGAACCCAGACCGACCGGTCCGGTCCGGTTGACCGGTTTGACGCGGTCAATGCACAGCCCTAGTCCAAATAGTTGCGCAAAATATGAACTACAGGAAGCCTATTGCTGATATAAAAGTGAATCTTTAACTGGAAATACAATTTAGGCAAAAGCAAGATGATTATCATGGTTAGTTCACTTAGTTGTTTGTATCTTCATTTCTAGCTAGTTAGATTCCTAGGGAAGCAGGGATACGCTTAGGATATATCTGTTGTGAGAATAGAGAACACTTATTCTTAACAAAAAATAATCATATTTATTTAAAAATATTCATAAAGTTTTTTTGAATTTGCGATTTAGTTTTTTTGTTTTTTACGTGAAAATTTTATGATATAAGTAGAAATAGCTGCATAAAATAACCAATACTCTTATTAAATTTGGTGTTATTTTTGTATTATTTTTCTTCTTTTTGATTATTACATGATGCTTATAATATATAGATTGTCAACTAGTCGTTTGAGACAAATATATGTAGAAATAGCTGCATAAAATAACCAATACTCTTATTAAATTTTTGAATCACGGTTGTCTTTCTTGGTGAGAATGTGTATGAGGAGCAGGCGATGATGATCGTTTGAGAGTCTGAGCCGATTATGGAAGTTTGTATGTATTTCAACAAATATTGTAATGTTTTCGGAATGTGATGAATTAATAGGTACGGATTTCTAGTTAGCGTTGAATATAATTTCACCTGTTGGGATCAATTTTTGGTTCCATCTCAAATCAAATCGTAGGCAGTTTTGAAAACAGCCCAAAACACGGCGATCTACAACCATAACAATGACAACTTTACAACCAGCGTTTGTTAAGAAAACAAATGTTGTCTCCATAATGTTGCGACATCCACTAATTCTCATAGAAGTATCTGAGTTCAAAATCTGGTAGACTTTAACATTTACTGGACCCCAAACAACTCAAGAGTTATTGAAAAAGGAAAAAAGTTATTGTAAAAGTACAACATATTGATGTTGTTGTTTACCTTGAATTTGTGATTAAAGTATTCGTGGAATAAAACAGACGATCGGTCGACTGGAAGGAGTGTTTCGGTCGACCGGATGTGTTTTGATTTGTCCAGCAACAATGTTTGTCCTTTTTCGGTCGACCAGAACTTAGGATTCGGTCGACCAGGCACACACGAGGAGCTGGGCAAAAGTGTGTCCATTTTCAGTCGACCGTAACTTAAGTGTTCGGTCGACCGGGCACACACTAGAAGCTGGGAGAAAAGTGCCTCTTGGTTTTCGGTCGACCGGAACTTAAGTGTTCGGTCGACCGAGTATGCACTGGAGCAAACAGGAAAAGTGTTTGTCCCTTTTCGGTCGACCCAAACTTAAGTGTTCGGTCGACCGAGGGAACCTGTTTTCGAAGACCGGTCGACCGACGCACCCGTCTGGTCGACCGTTTGACCTATTTTCTGCCCACGTTTTGCACATTTCTCCACGCGATTTTGGTGCAACTTATACTTGTTTTGGCCTACTATACAAAGGTGATTTCGTTCCCTTTGTAATAAGAGAACAATTAGATTGATTGTTATTGTCCACTTTGCATTCTTGAGAGAAAAGAGAGAGAGAGCATCGTTGTTGATTCGGTGGGAGAATTTGAGCCGGGTATTCTCGTCGGTTTGTCCGTGTTTCCTATAAGCCTCTTCTTGTAATACGTTTCTTTATAGTGGATTTGGAGTTGTGTCGTCCGTGGTTTTTCCCGCATTGGGTTTCTACGTTAAATCTTGCGTGTTTTGTGTGGTTTGGTTTTGGATTTGCATTTGCTCTTAATTTTTAGTCAATTGAATTTGCTATTTCGATTTCGCTGCGTATTTAGGATTGATTTTTATCCTTAACGGATATTTTTGGAAAATGTCTCGAATCGTAAATTGAAGGAATTATTTCAAAGTGGACCGAGTTGGAAATTTTCAATACGGTTACGGATTTTAGGGATGCGATTTTACTATATATTAACTTGTCAATTCGGTTTCTAAACTTTATAAGGACGATTTTAAGTAATTTGTGTTGGTTTATAAAAATAGGGGTAAAGCTACCGATTTGTGGTAGAGTACTTGGAGGCAAAGTTAACTTTCATGTGATGCATAGGGTGTGTCACAAGTAGGGGTGAGCTTCGGTCCAGGACCGGACCGAACCGGACCGGACCGAAACCCGAATTTTCGGGAAGTCCGGACCGAAGACCGGACCGAATAGGTTCGGTCCGGTCCGGTCCGGTCCGGGTCGGTCCAAAACCCGAATTTTCCCCTTAAATTTTCGGTCCGGTCCGGACCGAAGACCGAATTTCCAAAATTTTGTGGACCGAAGACCGGACCGAAAAAATTCGGTCCGGTTCGGTCCGGACCGAAAAATTCGGTTCGGTCCGGGTGCCCGGACCGGACCGAATTTTGCTCACCCCTAGTCACAAGGAACTCGGTGTATTCTGTGCATAGGGTGTGTCACAAAGAGTAGTTTTGGAGAGCTCGAGAAGTTAATGAGTTTTATCGACATAAATCTATATTTCATTAATGTGATTCGTAGAGGTCCCCCCCAAGGGAATTTTTTTTTACTTGCCTCATCCCTGTTCGTCGACATCATTACAGTATCATCCCTGTTCGTCGACATCATTACAGTACTATAATTTCCGTTGAGCTTTTTGGTGAACCGTTATTGCAGTATAGTTTGGACCATCATCAGTTCTCAAAGCATAGTCAGGTGCGAATAGTTCTGGAAGCACTATTACTGATGTTGGTAATCTGCTACGTACGAACAATTGTTGATGCCAACTGTTAGCAAAAGGGAGGTGAGGAATGTAAGTTCATAAAATGCATTTGGTTTCTTACTTTCTGGAGATCCAGATGGTTTACCCATCTCATTTATTACCAATTTACCATGGGAAAATAAGTTCTAAGCAGAAGAAGAAAACGGAAGGAAAAGCAAGTGAAAATTTCTGAGTTTTGTGTAAATGAACTTTTCTTTGTATCAAACAAGTGAAGATAAATATACGCGTTTGATAACCACCAACACGAAACTTGCGGTGCTTGCTGTATTCATTACTAAAAAATGAATTTCCCGACGGCATTGCTATTGACGACAGGTTTTCCGATGGGCGTATCGGTCGGGAAAAGTGGGATTTTTTTAGTTTATATTAGATATCACAAGTTCGACTCTGAAAGTGACTAACTAACATGTACATTCTGCAAAAGAAACAAGTAAGAACTTAGTTTATTCCTCTTCCTTCCATTTTCCCCCCTTCAAATAATGTCTGTAGGTGTATAACTATATACCTATCTGTTAATTTTCATTTCCATGCACACATGGCCAATTGGCCATAATTAATGAATCAGATCGGGAAACGACAGCAGACTAGTGGGAACACTTGAGAGTTGAGATTCCACACATTAGTGATGTAAGTTGTGATACTGACAAATTTCAGATCTCCTAGTGATGAAATATTGTTATTGTGGGCATTGATTGCTCCAGATTGAATTCCCCAGAGTGGTTGGTGTGTAGGTAACGATTCCAATAACACACCCGACGCATCTTCTTCTGTTTCTGGACTTGCTCTATCATTCTGCGGTTCGGAATCATTTTGTATTTATTAGCCAACACCCTTTTGGTCAAAATCTTCGTAATATCTGGTCGGTCCATATCTATTCTCGCCATTTCATTTTTTCATTATTTATAAGTGGGAGGATTAGTTTTAATCATTAAGGTGGAATATGTGTAACCGTGTCCCATAAGCTACAGATTGTTATGGGTGAAGATCACATGATTAGTTTGGTTTATTACATGTTAGAATTTGGTTGGAAATGTCACCTTTTTAATAGTCAAATACTTATATAACTGAAAGATAATGGGATACAACCTTCTTATAGGATTTGTACTTTTTTTTGAAGGTGCAAGATTATATTTCCATAAAATGAACAAACTGAAGTATGAAATTACTTGGTTCAGGGACTTTCACTTCTTATTTCAGATTACCAAGTAAACGAGTCAATGACATTAATCCATAAATGTTACCACATAACTCTTGAACAACTTCACTTAGCGTTGGGTAGATTCCAACATTTGATTAATTCACAATAATGGTTAAGCAATTGAAGGGCTTGCTTTTTATTGAGGTATCATCGATCTCATTTCTTTGTGGATGGTTTTAAGGTGCGGTCGAATTTCCCAGCCAGCAGAGGGGAGGCACCGCCAGACGCCGGATCAAGAAGCGGAGATGCGTTGCCAGACATAAGTACCGGGGACGTGCATCCTGATCCTAAAGAAATATTGTCCGGAAGCGCTCCTCGTGCCTGACATGATCACAACAAAATCAAAATTGCATGTTCCTGCTCATTTTAATGATCGATCGATGAAATGTAGTTAAGAAAATCAAGTTTTGATGTTGTTAATTTTAGAGCATTTTTTCTTCTGCTCATTTTAATGAATTGATCGATGAAATGTAAGTTATCTCTAATAAAGTGAATCTCTCAGAAGAAAGTTTTTATATAACACGACCAAATTAATGTTGACGAAAGAAAATAAGAGGGATTTGAAATTAATTTCTTACGGCACGGAAGGGGAACTCATTTCCTTCGAGCATGTGCAAGACCTGTCCGATCTTCGGTCGATTTTCGGTGTCAGGATGAACACAACGAAGACAAATAAGCAGGATCCTCTTCAATGCCTTTGGAGATGGCTTCGCCTCCATAAGTGGATCCAATATTTCCTCGCTGTGTCGGTTTCTCGCAACATACCTGAACCAGTCCACAAGGTTTACCTGCACCAGTTTCGGATTCAAATTAATCGATGTTCGCAGTTGGCAGTAATTAATGAACAAGGCTGGATGATCGAAAACTCAAATATATGTATATTGCTCAGGATATATATGTTAGATATGGATACAAATGTGCATTTTTATGTATTATATTTTTTGTGCAAGTGGTTTCTTTCCATATTAATTACAATGCATATTTGTATTTTAGATATAGGAATGTCTACTACATATGTTTTGTATCGGGTATGTATATGCTCCGGCCTAACGTACGGAAACAAAAACCATACAAAGGTGAATGATTGACGTGCACCTCTGCTGCTGGTCTATTGTAGTCTACTGGATTCCTTCCAGAAACAATTTCCATGAGAAGTATCCCAAAGCTGTATACATCACTCGCCTCTGTGAGCATCCCTGTGCTTGCATACTCCGGCGCAACGTATCTACATGTGACAATTTTTATTTTATTTTTTAAGTGTTGCACTACCTTGAACCACATTTTAATTATTATGAAGGAATTGGAATGAGATCTACAAATTTAGAAGAGAACAAACCCAAATGTTCCCATAACTCTTGTTCTGACATAGCTCGATTCAGTTTCCAAAAGCTTGGCTAGCCCAAAATCTGACACTTTGGCGTTCCAGCTCTTATCCAGAAGTATATTGCTGGATTTTATGTCTCTGTGAACCACCTTTGGCTCTAGTCCTTCATGAAGATATGTTAACCTGCAAATCTTAATCAAGAAATAAATCAAAGTGCCAACGGCTTTTCTTAGACCAAACTAAGGTAATTACCCTCTTGCTGTCCCAAAGGCAATCTTCATTCTGATGTCCCATGTTAGAGGACTTGTTGCACCAAGTTTTCCATGCAACCATTGTTCTAGGTTGCCATTGTCCAGGTATTCATACACAAGCATCCTACAAGCAACACACTGACAGATCAATAAAATGCATTTATATTAAAGAGCGTTGCTGAAGGATTTGGCCATCTCAATTTTTTATTCATATCTACAAATCCTAAGCCGTAGATCTAATCTTCAAAGTTATAACTAGGGTGTAATACGTCGATTCTTAAGATTTAGTCACGTTTACAACTAGACAAGTTCAGTAGATCTCATGCATCCGGTTTTCTGTCTTACTGACGTTAGCTTCTCTTGTTACCATGTCATACTATCTCACATATTTCAAATTTTCCTTGATCATGCACAGAAATAATCTGAACGTCCTACATTCTTTCCCTTCCATGTCATTTGGACATCAATAATGAGTAAAAAATAAAATAATATTTTTTTAAAAAAATATAAACAAATAAAAAATATATTTTCAGAGAAAAAAATTCGAAAAATAATTTAAAACAATTTCTTAACCATTTTGGTGTTTTGGGGCCACATGCTATAACTAGATCTTAAATCACATCATGGTACTGAGTGGGATTTAATTCATATATATATATATAACGCTTTTCATAAATAATAAAAAAACATTTATAATTGTGGTACCTTTGGGGTCCTTCGTCACAATATCCCACAAGACCAACGAGGTTCTTATGCCTAACCTTTCCAATTGCCTCCACCTCCACTTTGAACTCCCTTTGAGCCTGTCCTCTGCATATAAATAGAGATAACAAAATATCTAGTTATAAGAAAATATTGAAAGTTTCAGTTGGCACTTGGCAGGTACCATTTTTTAATAATTTTCACATCAAGAACAAGCTTAACTCACTGCTGATATATTGCAAAATTTTGACACGCAGGCTACGCAGCTTTTTCTAGGAGATGGGTAAAATTTCTGATTTTTTTTAAAGTATTTTGCAATTAGACCAACATTTACGTCATATGGTAAGAGCTTAACTTGCTGTAGAATTTGTGAGTGTACGAACCAATAATGCAGAGGTACGAAGCCAACTACCCAATGACAATTAACATCCATTAAATTTCTTAATTAAGAATTTTTACTGTTCCATGAGACCATGGCGCAAGCTTGTTGGGAATTTCTGATCATAACCCGTCTATTTTTAACTAACAGAAACTACCATACAGAACTCGTTCTGAGATTCTGTCATTAAATATGAGAGTTTCCAGAATATAAAGATGAAGAAGAAAATAACCCACGTTTTTAAATAAATAATTTTATTAAAATACTAAAGGAATTCAGAATATCACCACTTGTCTTCATAAATTAGAAGATCTCTAAGATCCTCTAATTTAACCGAACTTTTAGTTGCACATTTATGTCTACCATCGTCATCTTAAATTTGAAAGAAGTAGCCACAAATTTCACATGAAATGTACTAAGAATAGGTTTCATCAACTAATTTGACATCATAATGAACATAACAGGAGTGTCCAGACTCTTAATAATCAATGTAGATCAAAACAAAAAAGAGCTAAACGATCATTTATGATTGAAAGGTATGTGGGATGTTGTAAAATAAAAAGAATATCTATAATTAAGTTATGTTGAAGCTATATTCACGATAATTCTCATGCACATGTGCCATTTTCTCATGCAAAATGCAAAAAAAAAGGAACGAAAAATGCACATCTCATTCGAATATCTATTTTCGAATGCACATCTATAAATAAATAAAACACTAATCAACAAAAATGTTATTTCTCTAATTTCTTTCATGGATTACCACCCCGTACTTGTTATTTAGAAGCCTCTTGACAGCCACCACAGTGGTATCCGGAAGGACGCCACGATAGACGACCCCATATCCCCCCTCGCCGACCACATTTCGTACGCAGAAATTCCCGGTCGCGGCCACCAACTCCGCCATCGAATACCAACGTCCCCACCCAACGTCTGCAACCTCCGACGATGACTTCCCTCCCTTCACAATCTCTTCTCTCTCCGTACCACCACCTCTCATCTCCACCTTCACCTCCTCTATCTCCCTTGTCTCGGTGGTGGTCCGACTCGAACAGCTTTTAGTTCTAACTCCAGAGAGATTTCTCCTTTTGAAAGTGCAACTGAAGCGGAACACGAAGAAGAGTATGAGGAGGAGACACAAGAAGGCTAAGATTCCGGCACTGGCGCCGACAATGACGTAGGAGAGAGAGGAGAAGCGGAGGAAGGCCATGATATAAGGTGTGTAGTATGCTTGGAGGGAATGGTTAAGCTTATTGTAAGTTATAGAGCAATCATGGTGCCATGCATATATACTGAAGGTGATGATCGATACTGAGTTATGTTGGTGAGGGGGGTTTATTTTTGTTGTAAATGTTAGGATATAATATACCACGTTAACTTAATATCAGGTCTCTATGCCTAGAAATATGGACCCTACATCCGTTAGAAGAGATAAATATGGACCCTACATCCGTTATAAGTGATAAGTATCAGGTCTCTATACCTAGAAATATGGATACCACGTTAATTTAATTTGATGTTTTGATTCAAGCCCAAAACCAATTTTTGGAGCAATCTGTTGATACGATTACAAATATGATCATGTAATACAGTGGGTTACATATGTCGAATAAATATTCCGTAAGGATCCAGATAAAGCCAATATAGAAAAACATGTATAGGAAAACAAGAAACAAAGGAAGGTGACTTGCCTCAGAGAAAATATCGGTCCACGTACCAGTGTGTTTGATGGTCTACCGGTTTTCTCCCAGGATAGAGCGGTCACACCGTCAATCAGGCGCACATCGGAGTCGAATGACCACGAAAGCAGCGCGGAACCTCGCAAGCAACGGTCGCCGGAGAACTCTGGATTCGGAGACCTAAAATCGCCGGAGAGGGACGGTTTTCGTAGAGAGATGATAGAAATAAAACGTGTGTATACAGGAGGAAATCGATATATATATATATATATATATATATATATATATATATATATATATATATATTTAATCTTAATATATATGTTAATTGCAAAAATAATTAACATGAGGTCCAAAAATTAAATACACCCATCACTCTGAGACTAAAGCCTCTAATTTCCCCCCAAAACCCCCCACGCCCCGGACCGGGACGGGCGCTTGCGTGTGTGTGGAGAATTCTCTCATCCTCTCTTTCCACCTACAAATGATCAAGTGAATAGAATGTTTATCAACATCCTTCAACTTGTTAGTTTCACCAATGTGGGACTAAAAGTGAGGTGAGCACATGACACATGGGGCAATAGTTCTCAACTTCATCTCAACATTGGATTTCTTCAATTGAGTTATTCATGAGTCTAGTCCAAACTCAATAATCCAACACAATGCAGTAACTATTATACGCTGCACTGGCCAAACTCATATCAATTTTGTTTGAATAAAATACTGTAATTTCTAATTTAATGTTATCTTTTTCTTCGGTCAAATTGTACCCCCAGTTGTTTGCTTACCGTTGATAACCGGAACGGAACACGACCACGTGCATATGTTAATGACATTGCTGTATCTTGCCATATCCCCTGCGACCTTCATTTTAAAATTTAAACGTTGTGCACTTGGGCCTGCAGTGGCACATGCTGCCTACCGTGGTGCAATTGTCTTCCAACTAGCAACGTGGTTCGGCAAATCCATGGATGGATAAGATAGGTGGGGTTTAAGGCCACGTTCAACGGGCCATATAAAAATCGGCCCTCTCAGAGCGCCTGGTTTTTTCGCCCCGTGTGGAGGCACAAGGCCTGTGGATTTCATTGGAGGAAGGAAAATCCAATCAAATCTAAAATGATTGAGATCGCAGGATATCATATGCTTGCTAATCTCACGATATACCTACTTCCATACCAATAAGGAGACCAATTCATTAAACAATGATACCATCAGCAATGAAAATTTTAATTTTTAGACGAAGCACTATATAAGTTAATCTGTTAGTTTCAGACGATTTTGAAATTCAATAACGGTTATTTGTAACAGGAAGTGCACTTCAGAATGTTGAGTGCACTCTAGTGTACATCGAAAGCGATAATTACCCGCATGCCAACTCACTTAATGAAACCTTCGGTACTGGAAACGGAGAGGTTGAATCCGGAACATGGAACAGTTGACTTGGCATGCTTGGAAGATCAGTTCTTCAACTTACACACCGACAACCGTAGGAATGTGGGTGGTATAATTTCTTTGATCTATGTCATCTATATGTGAGTTTAATGGCGTTTGAAATATTTCTAATATGTAAGTTTTTCAACTTACACACCAACAACCTAAGATACTTGTTTTGAGATCCAATTATTCTAAACTTGTTAGCAATATTATGTGTTCCTGCATTTGATCTAGTTGCTTATGTCTGTTGTGAATGGTTAACAATCTGGTAACTTCGTTTTGTAAACAACAGAAGAAGATTCGGAAACAGGATGCTGCAATACTTTATAATGAGATTTCTACAAATGTTAATTATTAAAGTTGTAATGTTTATCAATTACGTGCATCATACTTTACTACTTCATTTCTTCATCCTTTAAACCCAGTAAATGATAGACCACATATTAAGTGGTCAACCAAACTTGTGTACAGATTTATTTGGTAGTGCTTTCTTGACACAAATCCCAGAGTTGCGTGCCTAGAGCATTGTTCACTCTGCACATAAATTCTGGACACAAATTTTTGACGCTCCCATGCATCAGCCTTTGCCCAGAGTGCGTGTCTCGAGCATTGTTTACTCTAGACACAGATTTTGTACACTCACATGCACGAGTCTTTGTCTAAAGTGCGTGTCTAGAGCACGGCTCACTCTTTACATAAATTTTTAACACTCCCATCCACGAGCTGTTTAGAGCATTGTTCACTCTGGACACAAATGTAGGATTTCATGTTTAATTATACATATATATTTTCGAAATTTTTATGTATAATAAGGATCGATTACAATTTTCTTTGATTTATTTCATGCATGCATCGGTTTGTTTTAACATCTAGTTTCAAAACACTATTAAAACAAACAAGGGCTCCGAAATTCATACCTAGAAGTTCTCTAAAACTTCTTGAAGATTCGGAGACGTTGGGGATGCTCCTCGCTGCGCCGGATGCCTCCGAGTATTCACCAAACTCTAAACAAGATCGGAGAGAGGGAAGCTAGTATCTCAATCTCCGATAGGGTTTAGAATCCAATTACTAACCCCTCTTTAATTCCCTTGAGAAGATAATCTCTTAAGAACTAAATTAAACTTAAGAATTAAGGAATTTTCGTGGAGAATTATGGGGAGAGAATTTTTGCATGAGAAAACAATGAATGAATTAATTGGGTAATGAAATAAGTTTGTATTTATAAGCTTTCTCCAAATTACCTATTCATGTGCAACCCCTTGCCCATGATCTCATGCAAAATTCCATCTAACCATCCATTATTTAATAATAAATAATATTAGCCACGAATTAAATCAATTATGGACCAATTCCATGTATGATCTAATTAATTCTTAAATTAATTCTGCATAAACCGTCTGGACCGGTCGACCGTTTTTGGAGGTTCGGTCGACCGCTCGAACCAGTTTCGGTCGACCGTTCAATAGCTCGGTCGACCGTTCGTAACAGGAACTATTCCATCGCAATGTTCGGTCGACCGACCGATCACTTTCGGTCGACCGTTCGAACAGATGAAAATTCCCTGTTATCGGTCGAGACATGTCCGGTCGACCGTGCCCTACCGGTCGACCGTTTACTGCTAACCGGTCGACCGTTTGAGCACTGTTTTGCAGACTTGTCAAATTTCGGTTTAACCCCTACAAAATTTGACATTTCAGGATTAGTAGTAAATTCACAACTTATGTAACATATTATCATATGTAATGATCAATCATTACACCCCATAATATTTACATCACATATGAATTTAATTTAGATTCTAATTATGTTATTAATCACAACATAATTTTGATTTTGATTGTTCACCCCATGTGTCATATTTTCTACATGAAACCCGACACATCTTATGAACTCAAAATCCCCATTTCTTGTTTCCCAGTTTTGCGGTGTGACCTATGGGAGGATCTAAACTAAATTGACAGTGATATTAAGAGCTTAATATCACAAGCTATAAGCGGTATCTAGCTACACATTATAGCTCCCAATTAGTTAGATGTCTTAATTCCACTCGAACCAAAACCCGATCCACTTAGTGATGGAGTGCACCACTTGTGTCCGTCCCTTGCCTCATGATATTAAGAATACACACAAAGTAGTATTGTATCATCTTTGTATTAGTATTCATTTCTTGATCTCTTTAAGCTAGTTATAAATATGTGACTTAACTCAAATCACATTGTGCACATTATAACTTTGCTTTATCAAGGGGCCCACTAATATCATCACTCAATTAAGAGGGGCAATGATAGTCTTTTGACTAACTATCTTCTCCAACAAAAGTTGTACTTAACCAACCAATGTTTTTACACTACACTGATCGATAGTTCAAGACACTGATCTAATTAAGTATTCCTTAAGTGATTAGATATAAGTCTCATATCAAAGGACCAAAGACACAGTAAAATATTAATGACACAGAAACACATTTCTATAATATTTTACTTATTAGGTCTATTCAGTATACAAAAGTAATATTTTCCTCTTTTGCATACCCGTGTTGTCACTCACTTGTAAAGCTACAATGATCTATGACCAACACGACAATCTTAACTCGGTAATTAATGTTCCATGTTAATTACCATGATTGCGAATATCTTTTGTTTCATGTAAACCAATATCTTTTAGAGCTCTACGGTTAAGGACCAAAAGCATCTTCCTTAACACTTCTAAAAGACGAATAACATAAACAAGGAGCAAAATGATTTCTCATTCAATTCATAATAATTGACATTTAAAAGTAAAACTTTTAGAACACATTCCCTTCAATCTCCCACTTGTTATCAAAGTTTTCTTTCACATACATTCTCAATGCATAAAACATCAATAACTAGGGTAACCTTCCCAAATCACCTATCAAGCCAATCCACATGGATCCTTGGATCCATGGACTCGAAATATTTTTCGTCTCTTAGCTTGGTATGAAGGTTTGTTGAATGGATCAGTTGTGTCACTGTTGTGTCCACCTATTTATTTATTTATTTTGTCTTTCGTTGGTGGTTGAGTTAGCTGTAGTGATATTACTCCTAACTGCACTAGCTCATACCTCCACCTTCGATTATGATGACGCATCATCACTCCAACCTCTTATTGTCTAGAATTCCTATAAGAATTGCATCAAAACAGCCCTCAGCTATTTTCTCCTTTGTCTTCCATAAACAAGAACCTTATCTTTAGTCCGGTTAAGGTACTTCAGAATATTATTGACCGCAATCCTATGATTAGGATTCGCGTTGGATTGGTGACCTCTTGTCACATTTAAAGCAAACGAGATATTGAGTCTTGTGCAAGTCATCGTGTACATGGTCCTTCCTTTTGCCGAAGCATAAGGGATACCTTCATGTACCCCAAGTCTTTGTGTGATTGAGCACATTGAGACTTCTTGAGTTGCACACCTATACTCATACTTATTGGCATATTGTCCATATCGGAATTGCTCACCCTGAACATTTCCAAAGACCTTGTCAATGTATGCACGTTGACTGAAGCCAATGAGTCTACGGGATGTATCTCAATGTATCTTGATTCTCAAGATGTGTTGAGCCTCATCCTTTTCTTTTCATTGAAAATGCCGATTTCAATGAAATTTCTCGTTTGCTAATGCAAAGGTATATGATTGCTCATGAGCAATATGTCATCGACATATAAGATCAGAAGTACTACATGGCTCCCACTAATCTCCTTGTATATACAAGGTACTCCTTTACTTTGAATGAAGTGAATCTTCTTCACCTCTTCGTCAAAGCGTTTGTTCCAACTCCCCGATGCTTGCTTCAATCCATAAATGGATTCTCGAAACTTGTATTTCTTCTCGCTACTATTTGGATCATCAAAACCTTGAGGTTGTACCATGTACATATCCTCCTCCAAGTTCCTGTTTAAGGAACGTCATTTTGATATCCATTTTCCATATCCCACAATTGTGAAATGCGGTAATAGTGAGCATAATCCGAATAGATTTTAATATGGCAACTTCTCAAAAATTTCATCAAAGTCAATTTCTTGAATTTGAGTATAACTTTTGCTACAAGCCTTGCTTTGAAGGTTGTCAAGTTACTATCCATGTCTATCTTCCTCCTAAAAGCTCATTTATACCAAATGATATTTTCTCTTGAGGAAGGCTAATCAAGTTTCATACTTGATTATCATACATGGATTCTACTTCGGATTCCATGGCTTTTAACCATAGTTTGGAGTCTTTTCTATTGCTTCTCGGAAGGTCGAGGGATCTTTGGTATCTAGTACCATGATCTCATGAAGTCCCACATACTTATTGGGTTTCTTCCTTTCCCTCATTGACCTTCTTAGTTCTTTTGGTTCTTCTTGTGTCTCTCGAACTTCTTCCACAATTTCTTGAGGAATAGGTTCATGTTCGACTCTCGAACGCACACTAGGTGAGGATGATTGAGATTCTCTCACAATTTCTTGTAAGGATCTCTCGCTCATGCTCCCACTAACCAAATGAATCTCGGTTGGGCCTTCATGATTTTGAATGCAACATTCACATCATGATCTTGTAGAGTATCTTGAGTTTCCTCAAGCTCAACTCTACTCCCAGTACTTTTCTCTCTTTTCCAGAAATTCCAGAAAAACCATATCTCTCTCTACAATCTTTCGATTGGAGGTGATATACCAAAATTAGTATCCTCTTGTCACACGAGGACAACCTATAAAGAAGCACTTATCCGCTTTTAGTTGAAGCTTGGTCGACATCAATTTCTTGATGTATACCTCACAACCCCAAATCTTGAGAAAGTCGAGCTTAGGTGTCTTCCAACTCCATAGCTCACAAGACATTTTCTCCACGGATTTGGATGAAACATTATTTAGTGAGTTTGTCATTATTTGTAGTGCATAATTCCAAAAGTAAATCGGCAATTTAAATTGACTCTTTATTGATCGAACCATGTCGAGCAATATCCTATTCATACTTTAGGAATTAGTCAAATTAGGTATTCTAAGCACTCACCCCTACGAACCTTTCATAGAGACTCGATATTCTTGTTGAGTAGGTTCACTACTTCATCCTCGAATTCCTTGAACTTGTCAAAGAATTCACTTTTGCTTCCCATTAGACAAATATAGCCATAATGACTATAGTTGTCTGTGAACAAAATGAAGTACCTTAAACCGTCTCTTGCACTTGTACTTATCGGACCACATACATTAGAATGTATCATATCCAATTAGTTGTTCGTTTTCGTTCCTTTCTTCTTGAAAAGTCTCTTGGTCATTTATTTGACCAATCCGATAGTGCTACAAGATTGTATCATTCACGTGAGTTATCTTAGTTTCTCTTTTGTTATTGTTTTGTTTGAGTTTGTTCATTATTTATTTCAAGCAAATAGAAATCATTCCATATGAATGTATTTGCATAGAAAATTTCATTCTTCGATATAGACAAGCAAGAATTAAAATATTTATTAAAATTTTATCCATATCCAAAACTTGATACAGAATAGTTCTTGCTAATCGAAGGTACATAACAAACATTCTACAAAGCATAAATTTAAATCACTAGACTATTGATGCTTGTACTATTTCCAATCTTCAATATCATCTCGTTCTCAACGAGTTCCTTCCTATCCTTCAATAGCTGCACATCAAAATTATGTGAGCACAAGATCCGGTAACCATTACCAAATCAAGGATAGAGGTGATTAAATTTATCTCAATAACAAACATACCTATGACGTTTCTCGGGCGCCTACGTTCAATCATCCCATTTTCAAGGTCTTCCTTGTACTTGGGGCAATTAGGTCGGATGTGTCCTTTTTCACCGCAGTGAAAGCACCCCGAGTTGGGAGTTGGAGACTTGTAAGTTTTCTCCCTTGAGACACTCCCATTAGCACCTCCTACTCCCTCGCTCTTGATTGACGTATCTTTGGTAAATTTGTCTTTACCTTTGTTGATCTTTTTGCTCTTCTTATGGATAGCAAGGACCTCATGGTCCCTACTCTTGCCCATATCAACTTCAGCCGTTTTGAGAGCATTGTGAAGCTCCTCAAGACTCACCCCTTTTTCACGCACATGATAGTGCATCACAAAATCCTTAAAGGACGGGGCTAGAGAGCCAAGAATTAGATCTTCGGCAATGTCCACTGGCATTGGAGAAGAGAGCTTCGACAACTTCTCAAGGTATCCTTGCATCGTGAGAAAATGCATGGATACCGATGTTCCCTCCGCCATATGGCACCTTGTGAGTGCGATGGTGGTCTTATAGCGCTCCTTTCGGGCACTATCCATGAACATCTTGTTTAGAGCCTCCATGGTCTTCTTGGGTTTTGAATCCAAGTATTTTGCTTGAAGCGAGTCACCCATGGATGCTAGTATAAGACCGTGAACTTGGTTCTCTTAGTCTTCCCACTTGGCTATCGCCTCTTTCTCTTTATCGGTTGCCTTCTCATTTAATTTTGGGATTTCACCATCCAAAATATGAGATAGTTTTTCAAACCTCAACACGATATTAAGATTGAGTTGCCATTTCATGAAGTTTGAGCCATCATTTTGCAAAGGGTTCTTTTCGATCATAGATCGCACAATTGGTTGGATATTTGACATTTCTACAAAATAAATCATATAGGTTTTAATGCCAATTTTATGTTTCAATACATACATACATATATATATATCGAATATGATGTAAATACTGCAAATAAAATCTTGCCCGTAAATGCAGTAATCCAAGATCCCATCAATTGTAATATAGACTAGCTAAGGGCTATTGAATACATTACAACATCAAGGTAAGAAAAACATTTTCTAATCACAACCTTTTTGAATTTTAGCAATATTAGCATCTTCAAACTCTTGTGATTCTTGTCTTTTTAATTATGAGGGAATACGATCTATCCTCGTAAGAAAAAAAAACTTTTTCCCAAAACCGAGCGAGGGCTCTTGGTAATGTTAAGAAAACTTATTTTCATTTGATACGAGATACGTTTATCTATTGTATTCACAACTAAACATACTTGGGGTTCACTAGGGTGAAACACACCTCATATATTTAATTGTGGCACAACAACAGACAACCTTTATATCTCCCACTATTCCCAAAGATAGAGGGAGCTATCTCCCGCTAAGGCCGAGCAGAGTATCCCTCGATCAATGGCTGCTAGTGGATGAAATAAGAAGGAAAACTATTCTTAATTTTTGTTGGACAATTTTATTTATCAACATGTGATTTTGAATTTTAGTTCATCATGCATATTAAAATTTATACACATCCTAACATTCACCATTCATCACATGCATAGCAGAAATTATAAAAACAGAAATTAAACATTCACACAATCCATATCGCGTGAGTTTATATGTTCTCTTTGATCCTTGATCTTCGATCCTTGATCCTCGATCCTCGATCAATGCGCTATTCGGAGACTTCCTCTTGCAACGGAGATGTAGATTTTACAGAAAAATAAACATGCTCCTCACATTCGATAAAAACAAACTAGTGCAAGTCCTATGTAAAAACCTCTCACATGCAAATGCAATTCTAAAGATAGAAAATAGAGAATATGGCTTTTACATACATAAGCCCCTGTATAATAATAATGACATACATTCATAGCTTCTGATTTGGAACATATAAACCCACAATTCCTGCATATACAATTCGAGCATCTATGCACGCAATATCGCTATAAACTATGCAATCTAGTTTATCAAGCATCTAGAATCTCAAACAATTCTTTGAAAAACGTTTTGAAATCCATTAAAAACATTTTTCATGCATCCATAGTTCAAAAAATTAATTATGAACCGCTGCCCATCCAATTTCCAATGGAAAGATGAATCGCAGTTTTTCGGTTTTGTTGATTCTCTTACAAAATAATCGTTTATACTTAAAACGAAATTATTGCAAGTTAGACTTATGTCCAAATCATAATTCTAATAATTACATGCCATGTTTTAAATATTCAAAACATTTAAAACGAATTATTACAAGAATTATTTCAGCAAAACATTTAAAGACCGAAAAACCGGTAAAACGAATTGTTTAAATCCTAGATGGTAAACTAAATTTGTTTACAACCATAAATCATAAGAAAATTGAACCCTAAGCTCTGATACCACTGTAGGATTTCATGTTTAATTATACATATATATTTTCGAAATTTTTATGTATAATAAGGATCGATTACAATTTTCTTTGATTTATTTCATGCATGCATCGGTTTGTTTTAACATCTAGTTTCAAAACTCTATTAAAACAAACAAGGGCTCCGAAATTCATACCTAGAAGTTCTCTAAAACTTCTTGAAGATTCGGAGACGTTGGGGATGCTCCTCGCTGCGCCGGATGCCTCCGAGTATTCACCAAACTCTAAACAAGATCGGAGAGAGGGAAGCTAGTATCTCAATCCCCGATAGGGTTTAAAATCCAATTACTAACCCCTCTTTAATTCCCTTGAGAAGATGATCTCTTAAGAACTAAATTAAACTTAAGAATTAAGGAATTTTCGTGGAGAATTATGGGGAGAGAATTTTTGCATGAGAAAACAATGAATGAATTAATTGGGTAATGAAATAAGATTGTATTTATAAGCTTTCTCCAAATTACCTATTCATGTGCAACCCCTTGCCCATGATCTCATGCAAAATTCCATCTAACCATCCATTATTTAATAATAAATAATATTAGCCACGAATTAAATCAATTATGGACCAATTCCATGCATGATCTAATTAATTCTTAAATTAATTCTGCATAAACCGTCTGGACCGGTCGACCGTTTTTGGAGGTTCGGTCGACCGCTCGAACCAGTTTCGGTCGACCGTTCAATAGCTCGGTCGACCGTTCGTAACAGGAACTATTCCATCGCAATGTTCGGTCGACCGACCGATCACTTTCGGTCGACCGTTCGAACAGATGAAAATTCCCTGTTATCGGTCGAGACATGTCCGGTCGACCGTTCAAACAGATGAAAATACCCCTCCTCCTACTTGTTTATGTTAATGCAAAAATTCTTTATCTCATTATCTCCCTCAATCACCAAGAAAATCTCTTAGTAATTTTGAGTTTGGGAGATAGAAATATCAGGAGTTCAAAGATGGGTTATTAGCTAGATTCTAAGTCTTATTAGAGATTGATTGACTAGCTCATTTCTCTCTAATCTTGTTTAGAGTTTGGTGAACACTTAGAGGGTGATTCAACGGGCAACGCGACTCTGGATCTTTGAAAGGTTTTAGAGAACATTTGGGTATTATTCTCTCTTTGTGATTTATTTTAATAAATGTAGGGTTGCATGATACTAGAATAAACACAAAGTAATGTACATAAAAATTGTTGAAAATATGAAATCGATCTTGTATGTTGTATTAATTTTTTTTAAATATATACATACATAGGGACATGAAATCCTACACACTCTGGACACAAATTCTAGACCTCCCATGCATGAGTCTTTATTCTAGACACTGTTCACTCTGGACGTAGATTCTGGACACAAATTCGGTCGACTGATGCATGACATTCGTCTACTATTCATGTTCTAACGATCCACCAAACATGAAACAATCGATCGGTAAAGGTTGAAAAAGTTCCTGGAAGATATTGTCCAAACACGAATTCCTAAACGATCGTCCTCTAATGTGGTCTCGGTCGACCGTTAATATGGTTTTGGGGGGGAAAAACCTGACCCGACGCTCCCAAATCCGGCTCGACTCAGGCCACCGTGTTATGCCCACAACAATAGCATTTTACCTCTATTGTAATTTGATGGTTGTTGGCACAGAGGATTCAACGGTCTACGCTTATGTTTTGCATGGTGGTAAGGTAATTAATTGAATTGTTATTTTTTGTTATTATTACATTTTTCTTGAGAGCTTAAATCTTATTGTTTTTCTAATATTTTTTAGAAACGTCCATATTTTCTTAGTTTCTTTGAATGTGATGGTTTTTAAGTCACTGACCTTATATTTCCAGAGTCTGATATCCTTGTGTCAGTGACTGCTGATGGGAAAATATCACGTCGGAGGATGAGTAAAAATTAGGATTACCAAGAGTGATCGAATGTTGTTGGACTTAAACATACAACTTAAAGAAGAACATATCAGACTCTGCTCTCATAATTATGGCATTCTTGTTATCTGATTGTCGTCCATTGATGTGCTTGACTCGAGCACACCAAACTCGATAACATTTGGTGTGCTCGAATCACTTACACATCAGACCTTACGGAAAGTAATATTAAAGATAAAAATTACAATAGTGATAATGGTTAGTTTGTATAACTTGTATTGATATCACTATTAATTTCATAAAATAGGTGCATCCGACTTCCGGTAGAATTAAAACTCCTGCATATTCCAACGACGGGCGATACATCTTGATATGCCTTGACTATGGTACATTCCTCACTCGCGATGTTTTATCAACCGACGTTTTATCGTGGCCTCTATCCATGTATTTTTGAATTTTTTTCATTTTCAAATTTTAATTTGACTTTTAGTCCGGAAGATTATAACAAGAAATTGGAATAAAATTATTGATGTCTAGTTAAATTCTAGTGTACAATGTGGTATACTTTGAAGTTTTGAACATTTACTTTTCATTACAGATATTATATCTTTTTTCAATGGAGATACTCATGGTATGTAGGTGTAACACCCAAAAAGGTTTAACACTGTCTAACATGAAAAAATTACTGCGGGTCATAATGACATGAATTCACTACCACATCACTTACCGACTTAAGTTTTGTGGAAATAGGTGGTGTGTTGTGAGTCGGTGGACTCATGGGTGACAGACCATGACTCCGGCTCGGTGCGGGCTCGAGAATGGACGTTACAAATGGTTTCAAAGTTTGAACCAACCGGAATTGTGGGAATTAAGTGTTACACCAAAAGGGTGGGAGTCACCTCTAAAATCTCACAAAGTATGTGACTGATTGACTTGACCCAGACGAGAACGTCAGGTGTTCAAGTGGTGAATGTTGTAACATCCCAAAATGTTTAGTCTTACATTGCCTAACATGAAAATGTTAGTATGAGTTATAATGACATGGATCTATTACCACAACACTTAAAAACCTAAGTTTCGTGAAAATAGGTGGGTGTTGTGGTCCAGTTGACTCATGGTGACGGATCGGGACTCATACTCAATGCAGGCTCGGGGATGGGACAGGAGGTGACTGCACATCCTTATCATCCCTGTCAGTTTGCAGTGGCACTTAGTGATGGTGTTATTCCGCTCATCAAGATTACACCACTTACTTAATTTGGACTTTTTAAGTTGGTGCATTGACAAATTTGATTCAATATTTGGTTTGATGCGGTTTTCTTACTATACTTAGGACACATTAATTTCATGTGTTGCTTGGATGTGGTTGATTGGATATACCTTATCTTTGTATTTGCAGTTTGCTTGGCTACATGTCTTCCTACTCAGGAAAAAGATTAAATCTCACCTTTGTATCTAATGTTTCGTTGGATGTGCTTTTCTTCGTATCTCATTTTGTATTTCATGTTCATTTACCACTTGCAATTTTTACGATATGAGCCAACTAATTTGGTGATTGTTTCTACTTTTAATGTGAAACATTAATTTCATGTGAAGTAATTCAAAAAACATCAAGATATGGAGATGAAAATTGAGAAAACGAGAGTTTGTGAAGATGTGTAGAGTCATTAATAAATGAATGCTTATTTATAGATATAGAGTTGTGAAAATGACGACTTAGATTAGTGAAAGTATGAAAATATTCTTTAAAAGTTAAAGTATGGAATAATTGTTTTACAAAATTTATAATATAGAATAAGATATCAGCAAAATTTAAAATTGAGAAAAAAACGTAGAATAAAATCTCTTGAAAAAAAAGTTTAGACTATAATGAGTTGGAAATTGGAATGTTAAAGTTGTAAAAATAAAAAAAACCCTAAAAAATAGAAAGTTGAGAGTACACTTGTTTGAAAAGTGTAACACGAGAATATAACCAATTCTACTTTGGAATTTCAAAATACAATATATAACAATACGATTGTCTATTCATAGCACATGAGGATATAAGAATTGTGGTTATATTTTAAATCTTTTTATTTTTATTTTGTAAGATATCTTGATTTTAAAAAAATACAATAATCTCTCTTTGTAATATTCAATTCAAATAAAGGAGGAGTCCATCGTCATTAAACAAATAATAAAAACACAAAAAAACCACACGACCAAACCATTATTTTAATGCAATCCCACCCTCGATAGAACTTACGATCTTTATTTGAGCACCATTATTGGTGTTCTAAGCAATTTTAAGCCTCACCAGTAAGTTTTGTCTAAGTAAAAAAAATTAAAATAACGATGAAAAAAATTAAAAAATAGCTAAATTATGGGATTTTTGTAAATATAATTGGCAAGATATAAACCTGATAGTAGAGTTATGGTTTCAAAAATGGTAACTATCTTTTTTACTTATCTTTATTTTTAAAATTTATGCATTTAAAATTAAAAAGTTCGAACTTGTTTACAACATGATAAGTTTTTTTGTTATTTTGATCACAAAATTGTCGTCTTTTTATCTTTAATTTAAGTACTAATTTCTTATAGTTTTGTTGAAATACCTAATTTATAATTAGGAAAAAATAATTTCAAAAATCAACGAAAATTTAACAATGTGGTACTTCAATTGGTGACTAAAAAGAGAGAAACATTAATATGTTATCCAAATACCCTAAAAATTATTTTATCATGTTAAAAGTGACTCCAATTTTTTATAATTGAAATGCATGATTTCAGGATAAAAAAAATGGTGTTGGAGTTGCAATTTTCTAGTTTTGAAAACAACAACTTAATTATAATTTACCAATTATTTCCACAACTGACAACTCCCATACTTTACCCCAAAAAAAATATTTTTTCATGGTTATTTTGAAAAAAAAATCGTTTGTTGAAAGATGTAATTATAGTTTTTTATTCCCTGACAAAGATGCAAGAAGATGTAATCAAGGACATGAACCTATTAGTGTAAAAATTGAAAAGAAAAAAAAAACCCATTTCGGTGATTTCTTAACGCTAATGCCTACATTTGAAGGTGGTAAAGGCCCATCATTGTTGACTTGTCACACGGGTGATGCATGGACTTTTGTTGGGCCAGGAAGATGGGCCGCAATGTGAGTGGTACCAGCAAGAGAAGCAAACGCGGGACAAGTTACATCTGAAGTGGAGTTTTTTGCACGTTCATTCCTTTCTTTCGAGCTACATACCTAACCTTTGACTCACCGGCAACCAAACTGAGCCGCACTCCTTGCTGTCTACCGGAGCCTCTCTTCTATCTCTTGATTAACGCTTACTAGCGTCTGGAACTTGGGCGTATCACCAATTAGCTCCTAACCCTTAGTTCAATGTCTAGACCGATCGATTACACTACATATATATTCCTCGTGCTCCCTCCCCTCCACCATCACTAATTGCTTAAGTAAAATAAACCATAATTAATGATATCACACCAAAGTGTCATGCTAAAGAACAGCGATTTGATGAATGAAAACCCAAAGACTCGAAACCTAGATACAAAATGAAATAACCATATCAGAAAATAACGTCCAACATACAATACATGCACAACAATTTCCCAACCACTTCAAAATAAACGACTCCAGTGCGTAAATTATTATTATTAGCAGTACGTAGCACAATCCTTCTCACATTATTTTTGAGAAATTATACGGTAAGTCGGACCTAAAACACTTCCACGTATATTAACCACTAAAAAACACATTATTCTCACAATACTCACCGTTAATGGTATACGATCGTTTTGATTCAATCAAAACTATATATTTATATAGGTCCGACTTACAGAATAATTTTATTAGTACCAACCCTGAATAGGCCACCTCTTATGGGGATCGGGTAGCCACGAGGACCTTTTCTTCTTCTTTTTCTCCGACTCATTCACCACTTCCATTCCATCATCACCTTCCTTTACAACACCCTTCTGCTTCTTGTTGAAGTCGAGCAAACCGGGAAAGAAAACCTTCTTATTCGCAGCACTCGTCTCCGGCGAGGCGCTACTGCTGCCTTTCTCTTCTTTTAGGCTCAGGGATCGGGGGAGCTTCTCGTAGCCATTGATCCCGAGACAATCGGACGCAACCGAGTCAAGCAAAACCTCGGCGTTCTCAGCTTCAACAACTTTGTTGTTGGTCGGAAAGAAGACTTCTTTGGTCACCTCTTCGACCGCGGACGTGGTGTCGACGCTGTCGTTGTTCTTCTCTTCTTCCATTAGCTCTTTGGCTTTTGTTGTTTCCATTTCCATACTACTATGCAAGGACGTGGGTACGAAGAAGGATGGTGGAATGGAGGGATTTATATATTGGGAATTTCAGGTTTGTGAGATCCCACGCATGCATGTGAATTAGTAGGAACGGTCGTCAAATACGAACTTTTTTTCTTCTTTCGATGCACTATTCTACTGTAACTTTGGTTAACACTTTAAACCTGGAAGTTTGACTAAATTTGATGTTGCAAGATCCGATTGTGGGGTGTGTGATTTAGTTTTCTCCTTTGTAGACCGTGTTCCGTTGATTTCTGTATTTTCTTTAACTTTGAGTTTGAAGAAAGCAAAATTGAGATTGCGCTGTTTCATTTTCCTTATTTCACGTAGAACTTTTCCACGTAGATTTGCTTTTCATGGGAGTTGAGATTTCGACAAATTCTATTTTGTGAACAGTAGCGTGTTTTGGCAATACGATGCAAGTCCAGTCATTTTCAAACGTGGATAGATTGGTCGAGGTACTTGACCATCCGTGACCACGACCTTCAGTTCTCTTTCTCGTCCACATCAGTTTTCTTTTTCTCCAACTTATTTTTTTTTCTTTCCTACGTTATTTAACTCTTAGAGCACCACTAACAGTGCTTTTCCCCCCACGACCCGGTTATAGGGGGAGATGACCCGGTCATCTTTGCCAGGGTCGTCCGACTAAAAATTTAATTTTTTGGTTTTTTTGAATTTTTTGATTTTTTTTAATTTTTTTAAATGTTTTCAAAGATGAACCCCGAAATGATGTGGATGAGAGAGATAAGTTGTTGTGGTGGGTTATGGTTACGATGTGAATAGTGTAGGAAAGAGAAAAAAGTGAGTTGGGAAGAGAAAAAACTGATGTGGAAGAGAGAGAACGCTCATGACTAAGTCGTCCGGGGTCATGATTAGTGATGACCTTAACCACAACCCACCACAATCCATCTCTTTCCTCCGCATCATTTCGGGGTCGATCTTCAAAAAAATTCTAAAAAATCAAAACAATTAGAAAACGTGTTTTTTTTTAAAAAATTTAAAAAAGATTAAAACTAATTTTAAAAAAAATCAAAACAAAAAACCCTTAAAAACCGGTGAGGGGGCGACGACCGGCCGTCAGGGTTGTCCCTCGCGGACGACCCCGGTTATTTATGGTCTTACGAGCGTCACCTCTCTGAGTCATTGGTCAAACTTTTAGTATAAGATGCTCTCTCTTTTGAAGGAAAAAAAATCATGACAAAAAAAGTTAAAAAGTCCCAAAACATCTTGTATAAGATATTGTCCACATCTTAATGTATTCTCACATAAACTGATTTTTTGAGTCTCCGATAAATACACACCAAGTTGGTAAGTAAAGCTTCAGGTCTATCAGTCCATAACATTCCCACCAGTCAAAGCACCGAGGTATGAACGAGGAAGTTAACGATGCCATCATCATGGCCTGTGGATCTCATTGGAGGAAGGAAAATCCAGTCAAATCTAAAATGATTGAGATCGCATGCTTGCTAATCTCACGATTTACCAATCCACTTGGACCTGCTCAACTTGTGAAGGAAATCAGCTCTTCACGAAACATTTGCCTCGCAAAGTGAGCTCGAGCCGAGGAAGTATTCGGGGGAGTAGACTATTGTGGCAACTCAGTACGATTGTAGGCCTTTTGGGACTCCGGTTAAAACACAATAACTCTCATTTATAAATCAAGCTTCATATCCTAAACAAAGGTACTTCATTTAAGAAGCTTGAACCGCAGAAACACAACAAGCACTGGTATAAAAAGCACAGTTGCGTGTACATCATTGAGTTCAGTAAGCCAGCAAGAATCACAGACCTCACCACAGGCGTTGCTGTTAGCCAAAATAGAACCCCAGCCCCCTGCTCAGCAGGTTGGTGAACGCACACCCACAACCACAGGCTAACTAGCTACAAATAATGGTGCTCATGTTGATGATACGTTGAACAGCTAATGCACAACAGTGAATAATGATCATATCATATAGATTTCAAATAGACCTCGGGCACCATCTGTGAGCTATAAAAAAATAAATTCACCGGCTTTCCTTCATCTGACCCCTGAATCTAGACATTATCAATGTTTTTGCCAATAAACAATGGAGACAGCTTGTCATACTTGAAAACATGCAATGATAAGAATATAATCTAACTGAAGCCATGATTATTGATTGGCCGATCTAAATTCTCGTCGAAACAAAATCCCTCAAGAAAGACATTCTCAAGAGGGTATTCCCTCAACATTAAAGTGTGTGAATTGCTGCTGATAGAGTTTAAATTAGAATTGCATTTCCTAAAGACTTCCATCAACACGACAGATTCCAGTTACGGCACCAGATGAAGCCAGCACACCTTAATCATGATGTCGATGTATGCCCTAGAACAAATAAACAATAAATTAGACAGGACGAGCAAAAGAAGAGTTAATCACAAATATATATGCACAGAAAACAAATAAATGTATCAGGGCATAGTGTGTAACAATATTGAGATTCAACAAGCAAATTAAAAAAGAGATGTAGCTACATGAAATGTATGTAGAAAATAGAAATCAACTTCATCAACATATCATTCCATTAAAAAAATTGGCATATATGGCATGATTAGGACTCAGGCACAATACATTACACCATTGTACCTTAATGGCTTCACAAAGGTCAGACTTTGGCCCTTTTTTATTAGTAGACTTTGGTGCATTTTATCTTTTTTTATTGGTGACTTTGGCACAATTTATGTGCTTATATCAATTCTAGAAACACAAATTCAACTATCCTCAAGTATACCTCCATGTAACTCTACCATTTCTAGAAGTTTGAAATACCAAGTTAAAATAGCAGCGCATCGTAAATTTAAGCACCGGTTTTAAGTTTTTTTCTTACAAGAGCATTACATATTATGCCTATAACCGAATATCATAATGGGAACAGTGCAAGACAATGGAGATTAAACTCAGTACCCTTTCTATCAAGTTAGATAAATGGTAAGGCAACATAAACCTGGGGTTTGTATTTTTATCTTGATCTAGACATACAAGGTAAATGGAAATTAGAAGCATAAATATGGTCTTTTTAATTTGAAACAAAAAATGATAGAATTATGGAAGCATGGATATGGTTTTTTTTTTTAAAATTGAAAGCATTAAATGATAGAATTATAGAAGCATAAATACACTTTATCAAAAAATTGAAGGTTACGAGAAAATATTGGCAATCAGTGAGTAAAAATTGAAGCCGTCTTGTTTCACGTTTGCACACGTACTTCATCAAAAAACTGAAAATATTTGTTCTTGAAAAGTGTTTTACGGGTACATGTCAGAATACCAAACCATGTGACATGGCATCAGGGCATTATACTGTGTAACCGAATACATGAGACCTACTATGAACTTATTCCACTTGTCATTATAGTGTTTCAACAATTCACCAGTCCAAATAAAACGACCTCTGTGACAATAGATTGCAGCTTAATGAAAGAAACAACTCAAGAAACATTGGTAAACACCTGAAACTTTAAATTTAAAACAACTACATAACATAAGCACACCAATCAAAAAAGAAAAACTAAAATAAGCATGAGAATGAGGGCAAAGTACAAACGCATAAAAATCATTAGTCAAGAAATATAACTGGAAATTTATTTGAGTCAACTTCAAAACTCACTTCAGTGTACAATATCCTCAACCTCCTTTCCCTCTCTCGTCTTAGCATGATTCATTTATCCTTCGTTAAGCCTATCGACACATCAACGTTATTAGAACTCACGTCACAATTCTCATAAACGTCAATTACAACCACAACCTACATATCCAACACCAATCCGAACACTAATTTTTTTAAAACTAAAACCTCCACGCACCAAACAACATAACAATTAACAACGCTATCAAACAATTAATATACCAATCCCAAAATCATAAAATCAGAAGAAAAAAAGAAACCTTGAGAAATGAAGCTCCAGCAAGAAGGGTCCACCCCGATGAAGGACTTAAGGCGAGCAGATGCTACGGCGTTGTGGAGAGGCATGAGCGAGTCGACGCACTCCGCCGCCGCGACGATCGACCTAACGGGGACGAAAACCAAAGTGAATCCAAAGGAAAAGACGCGATTTTTAGGGTTTTAGGGCGGTTTAGGGTTTCTTTTTTTTCTTTTACCTCGGAACGAGATTGGTGGTGGTGGGTCTTCTAGAAGGAAAGGGTTTGGGGAGCGAAAATTTGGATCGGAAGGGTAGAGATCGAACGGCGGAGATGGCGGCGGAACGGCAGAGTGAGGCCATCGGCGAGAGTGAGAGGGAGAGAGAGAGGAAGACGCCGTGAGATGTGATGGGCTGTGGATTGGATCCGGTTAGATTAAGGGTGGTGGATCTTGTTGGTGCCCGTTTAGAGCCCTCAATGGATCCAAATTTTATGGGCCGTGAACATATTTGGATCGTCCATCTTCTCCACGCCCATAATACTTCTAACAATGGACTGAAGGAAGGTACAAAGGTTAAGGCGAGTTTTTGGGGTGGTGGTTTTTGAGTGCACAAAAATTGAAGTCGTGCAACTAGGCTTGTAGATCATTATTCGCATATCATATTATATCATACTAAATTGTGATTTGTATGTATCAAGTGGAAAGGAGTAAAACTTCTTCACTTCCACAATTTTCGTTCATTTTGGAGTAAAATTGATGAAGTTACTTTAAGTACATTTTTGTAAGTCATGGAAGTTCACTTGGAACTTAGGTTACGTTTGGTTCGTTGTAATCAAATGTGTAATGTAATCAAATTACGTGTTGAATTACATTATACTGTTTAAATGAGGAAATAGAATGTTGTTATCACTCTGTAATCAAATTACCGAGATCTAATTACACGTCTTTCAAGGTAATTAGATTATATCGTTGGAAGTTGTAATCCAATTACATTGCAATGTAATCAACTTATTTCATATATTTAAAAAATTATCATATCATCAAACTCAACTTCAATCTGGTAGCATGTCGGAGGTCCAACAACATCTTTCGACGTTTATCAAATCTATTAAATTAGAAATTTATTTTTTTGAATGACATTGAGATTAATGTACCAATTATAGTGTTACGAAATAATGTAATTTGAATACATGAAATTCAATTAATTATAATGTAATCTAATTATATGGAATTGAATTCCATAAAATCCAAATATGGCGAACTAAACATGATCTTAAGTTCTAAAATTTCAAACTTGTAAAACTTAGAATGTAATGGAAATGTTTGACAAATAGGGCTACGATCAAAGTTTTTGCTGGAGACTTGGAGCTGAAGTTGATTACTAAAGGAGCCCATATCTTGTATCTCTATTTCCGTATCATGGTGGGTTAGGTGTAGGATTAGGAAAATGTACCTGGTAAAAAAATTCTAATTAAGGTGATCCTGCAAGATCCTTGCACTTTTCTTTTTTCTTGAAGATCCTGCAAGAAGTACATTTAATTTAATCAATAAAGGAAACATATGATGTAACGTAGCGTATAATACCCTCCTGTCAAGCCTTACCTTATTAAAAGGTGATATACCAGGAACCTACATTACATGAAAAATAATAATACAAATTCACGGTTCACACAATATTATAAGAAGTCAATGGATACGCTTGATTTTGGAGATATACTTAAAGTTTGGTAGTTGGAAATCTCAACTACCATAAACCGAACATTCAGAGTCCAATCATGGATATTAATTAATTTTATATAATGTGCTGCTTACCTCACTACTGTCTTTGAGACTTTAAACTCATATAATGTGCTCTCACTTCACCAGTCTTTGAGACTTTGAACTCATGATAACAACATCACAACATATTCAACTATTTTTAAGTACCACATCAGGCATCTACTAATTATTGGATGGAATACAAACCTAGAGCAAAACTTGGTAAAAAAAACAATACTACAAAACCAAAAAGTGAATAAAAGTGATGTCCTTATATCAAGCAAAAAAGAGACATAAGTCCAGCATCCACGGGAAGTTATGGCATTTTCTGTCTCCAGTCAATTTGTCTATCATCACTAGACTTGGACGTATCATTAACCTTAACATAAAATAATCATGCATGCATGTAACCATGCAATGAGAATCTATTCCAACCGCATTTAGCTACTATACTTATTTTTCTTTAATTTACAGTAATAAATATATCAAAGGAAACCTTGTTGGAAAGGAGATTGGGTGAGGAGATTCGTGGGACATGCATGTTTCCAATTAAATGATCTTTTGTTATTTTATAGAAGAAACTTCAAAGATGGACAACAGCGAAAGATGACAGACAAGATCACTGTGCTGAAATTTAAAAATTGTTTGGGTTTTTTGATTGGGTGACCTCAAATGTGACATAATTTGCGATATGTACTTATTTTTTTACTATTGTATGTAGTGCATTTGTAAGTCGTTATTAATTGCCCATATACACCTTTAGAGAGTCATTTTGTCACTATTTTCATTAGATATTTTGCAAATTAAATCTCATAAAATTATAAATATTCTTAATATTAGAAACATAAATAAAAAATGAAACATAAAAAAACTCATCATCTTCGCTAAACGTGAACCACCATCTTCCTCCTTCCCACCATCCTCCCTCTACTGCCACCTACTCCTATCTCCGTCTCTCCCCTTCCAAGCCCAACTTCACCCCCACCACAAATTCTTTTTCACGGTCATCTCTCTCCAGGCCCTCCCCGCTCCACCCTCTCACCCCTTCCCCCAACCCCACAAACAACCTCCACATCGTCTGTTCCCTCCAAGCTTGGAGGAAGGAGAAGTGGAACTGAAGCGGACCTTGCCACCCCAAAGGTTGGTGATGTTGATGAAGTCGAGGTTGCTATGGGTGGTGTCAACGACGGTCTGGAGGAGGGTGGTGATGAGTAAGGTGTCGTGGGCGATGGCGTGGAACATGGCATAGTTGAAGTAGTTGAGGAGGGTGAGGACGCGAAGGGCTAACTTGATCGCCGAGAGGGGGTGTTTTCGGTGAGGGGGAGGACAGACATTGCCAACTTGGGCACGAAGGGAGGAGTGTTTTGGTTTTTTATGTTTTTAATATTAATGACATTTTTAATTTTATGAGGTTTAATTTGTAAAATATTTAATGATATTGGACGGAGTAAGTAAGTAACTCTCGTTAACGGTGGAGGTACATATAAACAATTATGATCGAATTATTATAGATAATATTATATATAAAAAATTGGGACACCGCCGATTGTGTCACTCAAACATAAACCAACCAAACAGCAAAATGATATGATTACTTCTGTCTTTTGTCCTTTCCACAATTTCATTTTTTATTACAATATTGAAAGCGCGTGAATACAGTATTTATCAAATGATAGATATTCTTGGAGTAAAATATTTTATGGATAAGTGGGAACTAGGGATGCTTCATGAATAATATTGCACGACACCATAGCAAGATAATATATTGATATACACGTTTATTTTGTGGTTAGATATGGTTTACCTATACACGAGTTAAGAGAAAGTTAAGATTTTGTTATATTAGAAACATAAAGATAGAAAATGTTATGATAATTGCAGGTTTCTTTCCGCGATTCATCTCACACACTTCTTAGCTTTTCTTCCTTGCTTAGGAAACACTCGAGGAAACATGACTCATGCGCATGTTTTGAGGAGACAAACACAAAATCTCACGGTGCAACTTTCATCATCTACAGTACAACATCTTGATTGGTAACCCAAGACTGTTAAGCAGCCAGAGATGTTAGGCTATATAGTTGTATGGGCACTGATCGTGAAATTTGGTTCATTAGTTCATCAACAACCTTATGGAACCCAACCACTTAAGTAGAAAGTGATGGAAATAACTGTCTTGTAAAACACTATGTATGCATATTTACTTTTGAACTTTGTTTTACTTTTCTTTGAAAAGTTAAAGATTTATTATTAAAGGTTAGCGTAACCACACGAGCATTGAAGTACACACATGAACTTATAACTGCCCATCACAATCTACAAAGGTTAAGACATCTTTAATATTATTTCTTATACGAAACACTAGACATTACTCTGAGGCAGTCTTCAATTCACTCGGCAGGTTGTTTTTGAGTTTGCGATTGCAGTAGCCGTGATGATGTCCTCCGACACCTTAGCGAGCGCTGGTTTCCGTGACCTAAACGTTGCAATATTAAACGAGTAAACCAACATATTTTAGTTACTATCACTTTTAAACAACGTGATATATAGTATAGTTAGAACGAGTTACACCCTCCATCGTAAATTTAGGGAGTGTTGTTGAGAAAGAATTGAGTGTTGGACGTACTGTTGGTGTATGATATGGTGGGGTCATGTTGTTGGAGGAAGGTAGACTAATTAAGGTCCTGCTGCTGCTGCTGACTGCTACAGTCAGAAAAGTGTCACGTTTGGTAGATTGTGGTCGACGCAAGCGTGATTTGGCGTTTCCACTTCGAATCGGCTTTCGATCGGTGCTTCTTTTCATCATCGTCTCAGTATTGCATTGCTGCGGACTTAGTCTTGCCACACCGTCCGCCTCCGATCTAGTGTTTTGTCGACTTGTTTCTTCTTGTCTCAACACTTCCAATTGGTCGTCTTTTTGTCACAAACCAATCTGATTTTGTCTCATTCCAAGAGTGATTAATTATTGCAAGTATAATGAATGTTTGACTACATTTCCTATAAATTACTACGATTGATATCTTGTTACAATATGTTGATGTGTCTTATGCCTCATCTCGATAATTTTATCACATGAAGAAGTTAACAACCCACTCGATCAACTTGAGTAGGATATTTAATTTTATTGAGGTACGAGTGTCCAATATAAAATAGTTGGTTTTGAATGGAGTGATCTTACATTTTATATTCCAAAAAATATCCTTAAGTTACCCAATCTTCTGCATGTATGAGTGAGATTATTTTTTCGTGTCTACTCGTAAATAACAAATGAGTGAATGTCTTGTTGTGTCTTTTGACTATGTCGCATTGAAGTGTGAATTTTCATCTCAACCCCGTTTAGTACTAAGTGGGGGTGGCCTAACCACTTCATATCTAAGAAAATGTCTCTGTATCACATGATGTTGGACTAGTAATCATTAACAAATTCGCTATTATTTTCACCTACAAGGAATTATGTTGGTAATCCCACGATCTCCGTTCACTTCATGTGATCAGTACAAAGAAATAAATCCTCTTTGGCTAAATTTTGGAAGAAGTTTTTTTTTTTTTTTTTTTTGCGCTGGAAAGTTGTAGTAGTTAACAAAAGTCTTAGGTTTCATGAATGATGTGTCGATCTCTATTGACTTCTAATCATCTCACTTTTTGGATAAGATTGGACATGTTGGGTTTGAAATATCTTTTGATAATGAAATGTCACCTTGAGGTTTGACCCCAAAGGCTTAAATTGCAAGGATGAAACAACAACCACGCACAGCTTTTCTTAATTTTAAAATATATTTATTATGTTTTAGCTATTTTTCAAGGAGCAATCTTTCATTCCATCGTAACAGTTAACAGATATGGTCCTTTCATTTTTTATCTCTCGACTTTAAAAATAATAATCAAAGACTATTATTTTTTTAAATGCTTCCACAAAAGCTTTTATACAAGATCCACTGTTCAGATTCATTATTTGAAGTTTAAATATCAAATTATTAGCCATCAAAATAACTTCCCGTTTAAACATTTACATCTCTAACAGTTGTGACATATTATGAAGTCCAATGGGTTAATGGGCGCAGATAGTTTGGACTATGCACATGCTTGGGAATAAGTCACAGGTGCATGAAGAGAGAATTTTTGATCAACAAATTTATAATTTAAGTTGTACGTATATCGAAACATATATGTTAGTGAATAAAATCAACCACAAACGCACCGGAACGAAAAACAGTAAATCCAACGAAGAAAGAAAACCATAAATGCAAATTCAAAATCACCAACCACGCAAAACACGCAAGATTTAACGTAAAAACTCAATGCAGGAAAAACCACGGACGACACAAACTCAATCTACTATAGAGAAAATGTATTACAAGAGAGACTTACAGAACACACGACCAACTGACAAGAATACCCGGTTGAATTTGCTCACACCGAATCCACAAGGATGCTTTCTCTCTTTTCTTTCTAGAATGCAAAATAGATAATAGCAAATTGTTCTAATACAAAGGGGGACGAAATTACCTTTATATAGTAGGTCAAAACAAGTATTAATTGCACCAAAATCGCGTGGAGAAAAGTGCATAACGTGAGGGAAACTGTCTCGGAGAAAAGTGCAGAACGTGAGGGAAACTGTCTCGAACGGTCGACTGAACTTAAAACTGTAGCGCAATCCAGAGCTCCACCGGTCGACCTTCGCGTCCTTCGGTTGACCGGAAATTTCCAGACAGTGTTACAATGCTCCAACCAGTCGACCGCAACTTAAATGTTGGTCGACCGAAAACATCCAGAGAGTTTTCCTGGACGTCCATGCATACTCGGTCGACCGGAACTTCGGAAACTTCCAGACCCTTCTAATTCGCTACGAATTCGCGCCCGATCTATCGAATAGGTCTCACGGTCGACCAGAAATTTCCAGGCACTTGTCTTGGACAATTAAAAACACACTTCCGGTCGACCGAACTCCTGCCGTCGACCGAATGTCTGTTTTCTCCCACAAATACTTTAATTCACATATTCAAAGGTAAACTACAACAAAACAAATACAAGTTAATAGTTGTAGAAGACACGACATAGGGGTTATTGTTGGAGTGGTGGAGGTTTCACAGCAGCGGAAAAGAAAACCTTGTTCAAACTGAAGGGAATGTGTTCTAAAAGTTTCACTTTTAAATGTCAATTATTATGAATTGAATGAGAAATCATTTTGTTCCTTGTTTATGTTATTCGTCTTTTGGAAGTGTTAAGGAAAGACTCTTGGTCCTTAACCGTAGAGCTCTGAAAGATATTGGTTTGCATAAAACAAAAGATATTCGCAATCATGGTAATTAACATGGAACATTAATTACCGAGTTAAGATTGTCGTGTTGGTCGTAGATCATTGTAGCTCTACAAGTGAGTGACGACACGGGTATGCAAAAGAGGAAAATATTACTTTTGTATACTGAATAGACCTAATAAGTAAAATATTATAGAAATGTGTTTCTGTGTCATTAATATTTTACTGTGTCTTTGGTCCTTTGATATGAGACTTATATCTAATCACTTAAGGAATACTTAATTAGATCAGTGTCTTGAACTATCGATCAGTGTAGTGTAAAGGCATTGGTTGGTTAAGTATAACTTTTGTTGGAGAAGATAGTTAGTCAAAAGACTATCATTGCCCCTCTTAATTGAGTGATGATATTAGTGGGCCCCTTGATAAAGCAAAGTTATAATGTGCACAATGTGATTTGAGTTAAGTCACATATTTATAACTAGCTTAAAGAGATCAAGAAATGAATACTAATACAAAGATGACACAATACTACTTTGTGTGTATTCTTAATATCATGAGGCAAGGGACAGACACAAGTGGTGCACTCCATCACTAAGTGGATCGGGTTTTGGTTCGAGTGGAATTAAGACATCTAACTAATTGGGAGCTATAATGTGTAGCTAGATACCGCTTATAGCTTGTGATATTAAGCTCTTAATATCACTGTCAACTTAGTTTAGATCCTCCCATAGGTCACACCACAAAACTGGGAAACAAGAAATGGGGATTTTGAGTTCATAAGATGTGTCGGGTTTCATGTAGAAAATATGACACATGGGGTGAACGAGCAAAATCAAGATTATGTTGTGATTAATAACATAATTAGAATCTAAATTAAATTCATATGAGATGTAAATATTATGGGGTGTAATGATTGATCATTACATAGGATAATATGTTACATAAGTTGTGAATTTACTACTAATCCCGAAATGTCAAATTTTGTAGGGGTTAAACCGAAATTTGACAAGTCTACAAAATAGTGCACAAACGGTCGACCGGTTGGAAGTAAACGGTCGACCGATCGGTGCACGGTCGACCGATCGGTGCACGGTCGACCGGTGGTGTCCGGTCGACAGAACGCGTCTCGACCGATAACAGGTGAATTTCGTCTGTTCGAACGATCGACCGAATGTGATCGGTCGGTCGACCGAACATTGCGATGAAATATTTTACTGTTGAAAACGGTCGACCGAAATCGGGTTTGAGCGGTCGACCGGACCTCACAAACGGTCGACCGATCAGACGGTTTTATGCAGAATTAATTTAAGAATTAATTAGATCATGCATGGAATTAGTCCATAATTGATTTAATTCGTGGGTAATATTATTTATTAATAAATAATGGATGGTTAGATGGAATTTTGCATGAGATCATGGGCAAGGGGTTGCACATGAATAGGTAATTTGGAGAGAACTTATAAATACAAGTTTATCTCATTACCTAATTAATTCATTCATTATTTTCTTGAGCAAAATTCTCTCTCCATAATTCTCCACGAAAATCCCTTAATTCTTAAGTTTAGTTTTAGTTCTTAAGAGATCATCTTCTCAAGAGAATTAAAGAGGGGTTAGTAATTGGATTCTAAACCTAATCGGAGATTGAGAGACTAGCTTCCCTCTCTCCGATCTTGTTTAGAGTTTGGTGAATACTCGGAGGCATCCGGCGCAGCAAGGAGCATCCCAACGGTCTCCGAATCTTCGAGAAGTTTTAGAGAACTTCTAGGTATGAATTTCGGAGCTCCTTTATGTTTGTTTTAATAGAGTTTTTGAAACTAGCTTGTTAAAACAAACCGATGCATGCAATAGATTCTAGAAAATTGAAAATTGATCCTTATTATACATAAAAATTCGAAAAATATATATGTATAATTAAACATGAAATCCTACAGTGGTATCAGAGCTTAGGGTTCAATTTTCTTATGATTCATGGCTGTAAACAAATTTAGTTTATCATCTAGGATTTAAACAATTCGTTTTATCGGTTTTTCGGTCTTTAAATGTTTGTTGAAATAATTCTTTGTAATAATTCGTTTTAAATGTTTTGAATGTTTAAAACATGTCATGAAATTACTAGAATTATGATTTGGACATAAGTCTAACTTGCAATAATTTCGTTTTAAGTATAAACGATTATTTTGTAAGAGAATCAACAAAACCGAAAAACTGCGATTCATCTTTCCATTGGAAATTGGATGGACAGCGGTTCATAATTAATTTGTGAACTATGGATGCATGAAAAATATTTTTAATGGATTTCAAAATGTTTTTCAAAGAATTGTTTGAGATTCTAGATGCTTGATAAACTAGATTGCATAGTTTATAGCGATATTGCGTGCATGGATGCTCGAATTGTATATGCAGGAATTGTGGGTTTATATGTTCCAAATCAGAAGCTATGAATGTATGTTATTATTATAATACAGGGGCTTATGTATGTAAAAGCCAAAATTCTCTCTATTCCCATCGTTTAGATAGTTGCATTTGCATATGAGAGGTTTTTACATAGGACTTGCACTAGTCGGTTTTTATCGAATGTGAGGAGCATGTTTATTTTCTGTAAAATCTACATCTCCGGTGCAAGAGGAAGTCGCCGCTGTAGCGCATCGATCGAGAATCGAGGATCGGGGATCGAGGATCAAGGATCGAAGGGAACATATAAACTCACACGATGTGGATTGTGTGAATGTTTAATTTCTGTTTTTAATTTCTGCTATGCATGTGATGAATGTGGTGAATGTTAGGATGTGTATAAATTTTAATATGCATGATAAACTAAAATTCAAAATCACATGTTGATAAATGAAATTGTCCAACAAAAATTAAGATTAATTTTTCCTTCTTATTTCATCCACTAGCAGCCATTGATCGAGGGATACTCTACTCGCCCTTAGCGGGAGATAGCTCCCTCTATCTTTGGGAATAGTGGGAGATATAAAGGTTGTCTGTTGTTGTACCACAATTAAATATATGAGGTGTGTTTCACCCTAGTGAACCCAAGTATGTTTAGTTGTGAATACAATAGATAAACGTATCTCGTATCAAATGAAAATAAGTTTTCTTAACATTACCTAGAGCCCTCGCTCGGTTTTGGGAAAAAGTTTTTCTTACGAGGATAGGTCGCATTCCCTCATAATTAAAACGACAAGAGTCACAAAAGTTTGAAGATGCTAAATGTTGCTAAAATTCAAAAAGGTTGTGATTAGAAAATGTTTTCTTACCTTGATGTTGTAATGTATTCGATAGCCCTTAGCTAGTCTATATTACAATTGATGGGATCTTGGATTACTGCATTTACGGGCAAGATTTTATTTGCAGTATTTACATCATATTCGATATATATATGTATGTATTTAAACATAAAATTGGCATTAAAACCTATATAATTTATTTTGTAGAAATGTCAAATATCCAACCAATTGTGCGATCTATGATCGAAAAGAACCCTTTGCAAAATGATGGCTCAAACTTCATGAAATGGCAACTCAATCTTAATATCGTGTTGAGGTTTGAAAAACTATCTCATATTTTGGATGGTGAAATCCCAAAATTAAATGAGAAGGCAACCGATAAAGAGAAAGAGGCGATAGCCAAGTGGGAAGACCAAGAGAACCAAGTTCACAGTCTTATACTAGCATCCATGGGTGACTCGCTTCAAGCGAAATACTTGGATTCAAAACCCAAGAAGACCATGGAGGCTCTAACCAAGATGTTCATGGATAGTGCCCGAAAGGAGCGCTATAAGACCACCATCACACTCACAAGGTGCCATATGGCAAAGGGAACATCGGTATCTATGCATTTTCTCACGATGCAAGGATACCTTGAGAAATTGTCGAAGCTCTCTTCTTCAATGCCCGAGGACATTGCCGAAGATCTGATTCTTGGCTCTCTAGTCCCATCCTTCAAGGACTTTGTGATGCACTATCATGTGCGTTAAAAAGGGGTGAGTCTTGAGGAGCTTCACAACGGTCTCAAAACAGCAGAAGTTGACATGGGCAAGGGCCGGGACAATCACGTCCTAGCCGTCCATGAGAAGAGCAAAAAGATCAACAAAGGTAAAGAAAAATTTACCAAAAATACGTCAATCAAGAGCAAGGGAGTAGTAGTAGGTGCTCATGAGAGTGCCTCAAGGGGGAAATCTTTCAAATCTCCAACTCCCAACACGGAGTGCTTTCACTGCGGTGAAAAGGGACACATCCGACCTAATTGCCCCAAGTACAAGGAAAACCTTGAAAATTGGATGATTGAACGTAGGCGCCCGAGAAACGCCGTAGGTATGTTTGTTATTGAGATAAATTTAATCACCTCTGTCCTTGATTTGGTAATGGTTACCGGATCTTGTGCTCACACAATTTTGATGTGCAGCTATTGAAGGATAGGAAGGAACTCGTAAAGAACGAGATGATATTGAAGATCGGAAATAGTACAGGCATTGCTGCAATTGTACAAGATTCTATGGAACCTCAATAGTCTAGTGATTTAAATTTATGTTTTGAAGAGTGATTATTATGTACCTTCGATTAGCAAGAACACTTCTGTATCAAGTTTTTAGATATGGATGAATTTTAATAAATATTTTAATTCTTGATTGTCTATATCGAAGAATGGAATTTTCTATGCAAATACATTCATATGGAATGATTTCTATTTGCTTGAAATAAATAATCAACAAACTCAAGCAAACAATAACAAAAGAGAAACTAAGATAACTCACGTGAATGATACAATCTTGTAGCACTATCGGATTGGTCAAATAAATGACCAAGAGACTTTTCAAGAAGAAAGGAACGAAAACGAACAACTAATTGGATATAATACATTCTAATGTATGTGGTCCGATAAGTACAAGTGCAAGAGACGGTTTAAGGTACTTCGTTTTGTTCACAGACAACTGTAGTCATTATGGATATATTTGTCTAATGGGAAGCAAAAGTGAATTTTTTAACAAGTTCAAGGAATTCGAGGATGAAGTAGTGAACCGACTCAACAAGAATATCAAGTCTCTATGAAAGGTTCGTAGGGGTGAGTGCTTAGAATACCTAATTTGACTCATTCCTAAAGTAGGAATAGGATATTGCTCGACATGGTTCGATCAATAATGAGTCAATTTAAATTGCCGATTTACTTTTGGAATTATGCACTACAAATAATGACAAACTCACTAAATAATGTTCCATCCAAATCCGTGGAGAAAATGGTTTATGAGCTATGGAGTTGAAAGACACCTAAGCTCAACTTTCTCAAGATTTGGGGTTGTGAGGTATACATCAAGAAATTGATGTCGACCAAGCTTCAACCAAAAGCGGATAAGTGCTTCTTTATAGGTTGTCCTCGTGTGACAAGAGGATACTACTTTTGGTATATCACCTCCAATCGAAAGATTGTAGAGAGAGATATGGTTTTTCTGGAATTTCTGGAAAAGAGAGAAAAGTAGTGGGAGTAGAGTTGAGCTTGAGGAAACTCAAGATACTCTACAAGATCATGATATGAATGTTGCATTCAAAATCATGAAGGCCCAACCGAGATTCATTTGGTTAGTGGGAGCATGAGCGAGAGATCCTTACAAGAAATTGTGAGAGAATCTCAATCATCCTCACCTAGTGTGCGTTCGAGAGTCGAACATGAACCTATTCCTCAAGAAATTATGGAAGAAGTTCGAGAGACACAAGTAGAACCAAAAGAACTAAGAAGGTCAATGAGGGAAAGGAAGAAACCCAATAAGTATGTGGGACTTCATGAGACCATGGTACTAGATACCAAAGATCCCTCGACCTTCCGAGAAGCAATAGAAAAGACTCCAAACTATGGTTAAAAGTCATGGAATCCGAAGTAGAATCCATGTATGATAATCAAGTATGAAACTTGATTAGCCTTCCTCAAGAGAAAATATCATTTGGTATAAATGAGCTTTTAGGAGGAAGATAGACATGGATAGTAACTTGACAACCTACGAAGCAAGGCTTGTAGCAAAAGTTATACTCAAATTCAAGAAATTGACTTTGATGAAATTTTTGAGAAGTTGTCATATTAAAATCTATTCGGATTATGCTCACTATTACCGCATTTCACAATTGTGGGATATGGAAGATGGATATCGAAATGGCGTTCCTTAAACAGGAACTTGGAGGAGGATATGTACATGGTACAACCTCAAGGTTTTGATGATCCAAATAATAGCGAGAAGAAATGCAAGTTTCGAGAATCCATTTGTGGATTGAAACAAGCATCGAGGAGTTGGAACAAACGCTTTGACGAAGAGGTGAAGGAGATTCACTTCATTCAAAGTAAAGGAAAACCTTGTTGATACAAGGAGATTAGTGGGAGCCATGTAGTACTTCTGATCTTATACGTCGATGACATATTGCTCATGAGCAATCATATACCTTTGCATTAGCAAACGAGAAATTTCGTTGAAATCAGTGTATTCAATGAAAAGAAAAGGATGAGGCTCAACACATCGTGAGAATCAAGATACATTGAGATACATCCCGTAGACTCATTGGCTTCAGTCAACGTGCATACATTGACAAGGTCTTTGAAATGTTCAGGATGAACAATTCCGATATGGACAATATGCCAATGAGTATGAGTATAGGTGTGCAACTCAAGAAGTCTCAATGTGCTCAATCACACAAAGACTTGGAGTACATGAAGGTATCTCTTATGCTTCGGCAAAAGGAAGGACCATGTACACAATGACTTACACAAGACTCAATATCTCGTATGCTCTAAACGTGACAAGTGGTCACCAATCCAACGCAAGTCCTAATCGTAGGATTGCGGTCAAGAATATTCTGAAGTACCTTAACCGGACTAAAGATAAGGTTCTTGTTTATGGAAGACAAAGGAGAAAATAGCCGAGGGCTGTTTTGATGCAATTCTTATAGGAATTCTAGACAATAAGAGGTTGGAGTGATGATGCGTCATCATTATCGAAGGTGGAGGTATGAGCTAGTGTAGTTAGGAGTAATATCACTACAGCTAACTCAACCACCAATGAAAGACAAAATAAATAAATAGGTGGACACAACGGTGGCACAACTGATCCATTCAACAAACCTTCATACCAAGCTAAAAGACGAAATATATTTCGAGTCCATGGATCCGAGGGTCCATGCGGATTGGCTTGATAGGTGATTTGGGAAGGTTACCCTAGTTATTGATGTTTTATGCATTGAGAATGTATGTGAAAGAAAACTTTGATAACAAGTGGGAGATTGAAGGGAATGTGTTCTAAAAGTTTTACTTTTAAATGTCAATTATTATGAATTGAATGAGAAATCATTTTGTTCCTTGTTTATGTTATTCGTCTTTTGGAAGTGTTAAGGAAGAGACTCTTGGTCCTTAACCGTAGAGCTCTGAAAGATATTGGTTTGCATAAAACAAAAGATATTCGCAATCATGGTAATTAACATGGAACATTAATTACCGAGTTAAGATTGTCGTGTTGGTCGTAGATCATTGTAGCTCTACAAGTGAGTGACGACACGGGTATGCAAAAGAGGAAAATATTACTTTTGTATACTGAATAGACCTAATAAGTAAAATATTATAGAAATGTGTTTCTGTGTCATTAATATTTTACTGTGTCTTTGGTCCTTTGATATGAGACTTATATCTAATCACTTAAGGAATACTTAATTAGATCAGTGTCTTGAACTATCGATCAGTGTAGTGTAAAGGCATTGGTTGGTTAAGTATAACTTTTGTTGGAGAAGATAGTTAGTCAAAAGACTATCATTGCCCCTCTTAATTGAGTGATGATATTAGTGGGCCCCTTGATAAAGCAAAGTTATAATGTGCACAATGTGATTTGAGTTAAGTCACATATTTATAACTAGCTTAAAGAGATCAAGAAATGAATACTAATACAAAGATGACACAATACTACTTTGTGTGTATTCTTAATATCATGAGGCAAGGGACGGACACAAGTGGTGCACTCCATCACTAAGTGGATCGGGTTTTGGTTCGAGTGGAATTAAGACATCTAACTAATTGGGAGTTATAATGTGTAGCTAGATACCGCTTATAGCTTGTGATATTAAGCTCTTAATATCACTGCCAACTTAGTTTAGATCCTCCCATAGGTCACACCACAAAACTGGGAAACAAGAAATTGAGATTTTGAGTTCATAAGATGTGTCGGGTTTCATGTAGAAAATATGACACATGGGGTGAACGAGCAAAATCAAGATTATGTTGTGATTAATAACATAATTAGAATCTAAATTAAATTCATATGAGATGTAAATATTATGGGGTGTAATGATTGATCATTACATAGGATAATATGTTACATAAGTTGTGAATTTACTACTAATCCCGAAATGTCAAATTTTGTAGGGGTTAAACCGAAATTTGACAAGTCTGCAAAATAGTGCACAAACAGTCGACCAGTTGGAAGTAAACGGTCGACCGATCGGTGCACGGTCGACCGGTGGTGTCCGGTCGACAGAACGCGTCTCGACCGATAACAGGTGAATTTCGTCTGTTCGGACGGTCGACCGAATGTGATCGGTCGGTCGACCGAACATTGCGATGAAATATTGTACTGTTGAAAACGGTCGACCGAAATCGGGTTTGAGCGGTCGACCGGACCTCACAAACGGTCGACCGATCAGACGGTTTTATGCAGAATTAATTTAAGAATTAATTAGATCATGCATGGAATTAGTCCATAATTGATTTAATTCGTGGGTAATATTATTTATTAATAAATAATGGATGGTTAGATGGAATTTTGCATGAGATCATGGGCAAGGGGTTGCACATGAATAGGTAATTTGGAGAGAACTTATAAATACAAGTTTATCTCATTACCTAATTAATTCATTCATTATTTTCTTGAGCAAAATTCTCTCTCCATAATTCTCCACGAAAATCCCTTAATTCTTAAGTTTAGTTTTAGTTCTTAAGAGATCATCTTCTCAAGAGAATTAAAGAGGGGTTAGTAATTGGATTCTAAACCCAATCGGAGATTGAGAGACTAGCTTCCCTCTCTCCGATCTTGTTTAGAGTTTGGTGAATACTCGGAGGCATCCGGCGCAGCAAGGAGCATCCCAACGGTCTCCGAATCTTCGAGAAGTTTTAGAGAACTTCTAGGTATGAATTTCGGAGCTCCTTTATGTTTGTTTTAATAGAGTTTTTGAAACTAGCTTGTTAAAACAAACCGATGCATGCAATAGATTCTAGAAAATTGAAAATTGATCCTTATTATACATAAAAATTCGAAAAATATATATGTATAATTAAACATGAAATCCTACACAAACTTGGGTTCTAAAGCACCAATCTTTTGTCATTGGGGTCCACCACTTTATGATCCATATATCATTTAACCATACCACTTTTGAAAGATTAGCAAAGATTTAAGATGTTACTGAATCTTCACCCAACAAAGTGATGTACTCAACAAAAACTGAAAACTATCTTTCATGTCGCTGCGAATGAAAATGAGAAGGAAAGAAAAAGAACACAACAGATTAAGTAATAGTACTTTCTCACAAATACTCAATTTTATAAAAATAGAAACACCTCCAATGTGCTCAAAAATTTGGGAAGATGCGGCCGCATATGCAGATGTAGGACGGATGCGGGTCGGATGCGCATTGCATCTCGGGGATGCGGGTCACTTGTTACGGCCCGCATCGTTGCCCACATATGCGGCCAACATATGCAGAGGATGCGGCGTATTTGAAAATAATCTTGTTTTTTTATTCTAATTTGTTTAATATTGAATTATTAATGTTAAAAATTATTCTAAATTTTTACCTAAAATTTAGTTACATATATATAATTTATAATTAATATATCTATATTATATTATTAAATCACAAACTGCATATGCACCTGCATCGCATTTGCATTCCACGTATGCAAGATCCGATCATTATCCCACATTTCTGAACCTTGAGGCTACATGATAGTTGGTTGATTATAACAATCAATCAAATATATCTTACCATCTTGTTAAGCAATAATAACCAAGTAACAAACCACACTTGTTACTCATTTCCATGGTGTCCCTTTAATCAATTAGCTCAAACATTTTAAAAGTATGTTTACTTACGGAGAAATTCCTAACAAAAACTTACACCACTTATTTAAAAGAGAATTGCGATTAATTACTCTGTAAATTCACATCAGGTCCATGATTCTCCCAAAGAAGAAAAAAAAAGATATAATACCTTTACGACCTAAAGCTATATGTGATTTGATGGTGATTAATAGGGTTGGCTTTGAAGCAGTCATCCTTTGAAAAGAAGAGCAGTAGCTCGCGGTTCGGGTTGTTGGTGTAATCGACTCCTAAACCGACGGTTTTTCTCTCTTTAATCTTTCCATATATAACACAATCATGTGTATTTTAAGGAAAACGCCCACTTATAAAACCATAAACTGTTGGGAGGGGATCTAACAATGTACTTATACGAAACACGGATTAAACGCACAACGTATACCAAATATTGATTGCGGAATTAACTTCGGACCATCTCCCAAACTCAATTGCAACAAGAACACTATAAGATGAAAATAAACAAGCAAACACAAATGCACACCTGAAACAACCACGACACACGCGATTTACAAGGTTCGGCAACATGCCTACATCCTTGGGGGTCTCCTGCGGGTTTCCTTTCCTTCTTCCGCTTCTCCAACAAGAGAAGCAACCGAGATTGCAAGTATATGGAGACAATAGGTCATCCAAATCACTCTAGATCTATCTCTAGCCTTAACCTCTCAACTCACAATGAAGGAAATTATGTTGTATGCAATATGATATAAGACTAAGAGCAAACAAGCACTTTTATAGACTCAAAATCGAACTACAATTAAGCAAAACCGAACAGAACTATTCGTGGGGACACGGTTAATCGATGCTCGTTCGGTTAACCGTGCGTGCTTCAACAGGAGTGATTCCTGTTTCGATTCAGTTAACCGAATCCTTCCCGGTTGACCGAGGGAACGCTTCTCACGCGGCTCGGTAGACCGTGAGAACGATTCTTCCACAAACTAACAAATTCTTCAACAACCCTTCGGTCGACCGAGAACCCCTCGGTGGACCGTGCCAAATTGTTCAGACACTTTTAGATTTTCGGAACAAAAAAAACTCCTCAACAGTTTATCGAACCCGTTGTTCCGAAGTGTCACTTGCTCTCTGACGGTAGACCGAATCCAATTCGGTCGTCCGATCCCAGCTGCACACGGAGTGCCTGGAATCCTCGGTTCGGTGGACCGAATCCAATTCGGTAGACCGACCCGTCTTCGCCAAAATTTCTTGGGTTGTGCGTCGGTAGACTGAATCTAATCCGGTCAACTGACTCTTCCTAGATTTGCTTTCTTAACAAATATAAGTCAATATTTAACATAAACACTGGGGAAAGGGTAGAGGACCCTAACCAGAGGGTGTGGTCAGTTATTAACCATAGTTGGATTAACTTTTTGCTTCAGACTACTGCTGCTGCTCTGTGCTGTGTTGGTAGGGCTGTAAATGGGTAATATTTTACCCGCAATCCGCCCCGCCCCACCCCGCCTAATGCGGGTAGCGGACAAAAAAATGTTACCCGCTAACCCGCCACCCGCATAACCCGCCTAATAAGCGAGGCGGGTTGCGGTTGTCTTGCAACCCGCCCCACATAACCCGCAACCCACCTAATCAAATATATTATTAATTTTTTATATATCAAAATCATTTTAATGTTTCAATTTTACTCGTAATCATTAATTCACCTTACCAAATCATTATTCAACACTAACCAAATGTCTAATTTTTCACTCAACACACATCAAATTTCCCAAAAAATACAATGAGTAATTACTATTTTACAAGTTTTGATGTTCTTTTATTTTTCTTAGGAAAAATCAAAAAAAAATTAAAAAACCCGCCCCGCCTCACCTAGCCCAACCTTAGGAGGGGCGGGTAGCGGTTTTTTTATTTTTGAGCCGCCCCGCCCCGCATACCCGCTTAACTTATACGAGGTGGATAGCGGTGGACCAAAAACCCGCCCCGCCCCGCCCCCTTACACCCAAATGTGTTGGGTGGTCCTTTATCTATTCCTCTACACCCCCACCCTCGACCTCTCTTCTCCACCCCAAAGCAAAGAGAGATAGAAGTGATATAAACATGAGCATGGATAGATTTGATATGTTGGAATCTGGTCTGGTAGTGGTCGTTGAGGAGTAGATAAAGGTGTTACTTTTCTTTTCTGGTTGGTGGTTTGGTTGTTTGTTACTATTACTACTGGAGAAAAGAAGACTCTTTGGTGACAAAAGAGGAGTTTACTGGTTTTGGGTAATCTTGTTTCGATTGGATTAAGTGGTGGAGACACCAACAAGGTATGCTTTTGTGTTCATTCATTGTTTTGTTTTCTTTCAAATGGTTTTCCTCCTTTTTTAAAGAAATTCTCTTCCTGTTGAGATAGGAAGGAAAAGAGTTTGAATGGGTAAGAAAAAACCCAAGATGAAATCCAGTTTGGAAGTGGGAGAAGCATCTGATCAACCAACAGACCCACCAACCAGAAAGCGAGGGAGACCAAAGAAGGTGGTGGAAGAGGAGAAAGATGTTGACAAAGTTGGAACTAAAGAAGAAGAACTAGATGAAGAGGAGGATGGTGGGAGTAAGAAGTTGAAGAATGAGGAGAAAAGTGGAACAACATATGAGCAACACAAAGGTAAGGAAGTATCATCTTCTTCTGCTAACATGGAGGAAACTAATCAAAGAGAGAAGCATAGAAGCAGAGCAAGAAGGAAAAGCCAACCCAGGAAGAGCTCATAGTAATCATTTTAACATTAGTAATTACCATCACTAAGTTGTTTGTTAATTTCTTTGTTTTCTCTGGATTGTGGTTTTACTGTTGCGATTGGTTTTTTTTGTATGCACGATGTTTGGAACAGTTTTCTGCCATTTTTTAGGCTGGATTTCTGCTATGCCAAACAACTTGATTATCCTCTTGGACTTATTATTGTCACTTAACTTACCCTTCTAAAAAACAAATGTTTCTGAACTACCATGGGTTCATGTGTGTTTGGTGCTATTGGATGTCCAATTAATTGAAATTTAGTGTCATGTTTAGAATTAATCAGTGTCATGATGGAGCAGTTTTATGGTGAAAGTTTTCTTTGGAAGATTCAACTAAAACAGTGATTTTGAGAAAAGAAACGATACATACTCATGTTCAATGTAGGACATACCTTTTTCTTTACCCAGGGGATGCTTTGGGTTTTGTAATCTTTGTGGATTTTAGACCTAATATAATCTTACAGCCTTACAGGGCATAATGGTTGCTAAACACGGTAAATAAGAGTGTAAGCCTGTAAGGCCTTTTATTTTTATTTTTTGCAAAATAGAAAAAAGCGAAGAAAAAGGACTGTCATCTCATATTGTATCATCTTCCTTAGCTGCATCATGTGGAGGCGAAGAGCAAACGTCTACTCCCATAATGGAAAACTTCTTATATTGATGCCTTGATGGTACAAAGTTACAAACACTATGTTTTCCATTCCGATCTGATTCCCGTCCAAGCCAAAACTATTAAATATTCATATTGATTCTTTTTGAAAAGCGACTCCTCTTGAAATCATACGTGTAACTATTAACACAACACAACCAATAAAGTAATCTTTTAACTTCTTGTGTAACTAAATTTGTAAATAAATTATCATCCAACCGGCAAGTTGAGTTAGTTTAAGTGTTTAACTGTTCACGTATAAATGCTACTTCTAGACTCTTTTCAACCCTTAAACTTCTAAACAGCTTCTATAGTCCAATTTCCAAGATTTTCCCGAGAAATTATTCAGTAGGTCCGACCTACACAATAATTTCTCCTCTTTTAGACTTTTACCTATGAAAATATAATGTCCTGGCTTATGCTTAAGTCACCAACTACCGCTGCTTTTTGTTATTATCTCCAGATTCCTACCATCTCTACCCTGTCCAGGGCAGGATTCCTGAGCGTTATCTGCCACGAGACAACAGAGACATGTCCGCAGCATATCGCAGCTGTCTCTGTCGGTTTTCCTACCTATTACAACTAAAAAAAATTACAAACATGAAGGGATTACCGACTGGCGACTACCAACTACCAAGTAAACACGAGGAAAAAAATAACATAGACACGTGGAAAGAAAACCAATTGTAATTAAGCCTTCACTTGTTTGATTTAAACCAGGAAAATATAGTCTTATTTAACACCTAGGGCTGCTGCTCGAGCGCTCGGCTCGATAACGCTTGACTCGAGCTCGCCTTGTTTATTAAACGAGTCAACCTCAAACACCAAAATCTATTCGTTTAATAAACAAGTCAAACCCTAGTTTGACTCAGTTAGCTCGATCAGAGCTCGTTTGACTCGTTTAAGTTTATACATATATTACATATGTCACAAATAAACATATTTCAATTACCTAAAAGTAGACCATATAATTTTAAAAAAATCTCATTTATATGTTAATGATGTTTATAAAATGTAACAGTATGTTTTACAACAAGTTAATCAAGCCTTAAACGAGATTAAACAAGTTGAAAAGCTTGTTGATGTTCTTAAACGAGCAAACGAGTCAAGCCCAAACATGACATCTGACTTGTTTATTAAACGATTCAAGCCCGAACTCGGCTCATTTATTTAACGAGCCAAACAAGTCGAGTTCAAACACCGTGGACTTGGCTCGTTTACACCCCTAGTTACAACAGAGGTCGGATGCTTGACAACATGTTGGCATGGATATCAAATTTTCGAAAAACCCATTATGAGATAGCACAATATTTCCTAATTCTGACACCAACGTGGGCAAGAATCGACTAAATGAATCAACTAACAAGAATAATGGTTAGGTTATCTTTATACATGATTTTCGTATATGTCAATCTAGTCAAATCATCATTTTCTTTCTTTGTCACATCAACATGACATTTTTTCTTCCTCAACTATTTAACTTTCAACAACAACTCACTCATAAATATCAACCTAGTCACATCAACACTCTCTTACTTCCACATTATTTTTTTCATTTTAATTTTTCCACAATTACAATTAATTATATCACATATTTTAAGAAAATTAATTACGAAAATGTAAATTCTAATTAAATTTATCACATTTATCAACATTATTAAAGTAATTACAACTTTTTTGTTTTGGTTTTTCTAAATCATTTTAAATCAGTTTTTAATTTTTTTTTCAAAATATGTTTTATATTTGTTTTTAATTTTTAACTTTTTTTTAAAATTTATCTAGGAGGATCGACAAAAACCAATGGGTTTTTAACTTTTTCAACTTTTTTATTTTATCCATAATAAATTATCTACAACTAAATATAAAACAAAAACTAATTAAAAAAAAGAAACCAATGGGTGGAGGCCACGTGGCCTCCACTCAACGAACACCAGGTTGTCGGACCTGACGATCCACCGCCACACCTAGGGGTGAGCTTCGGTCCCAGACCGGACCGAAACCCGAACTCCCAGATATCTTGGACCGAAGATCGGACCGAATTCGGTCCGGTCCGACCCGGACCGAAGCAGTTTGGTTCGGTCCAAAACCGGACCGAACCATGTTGGACCGAATTTAATTAGTTTTTTTTCAAATTATTTTTTGGGTGGTTTGTTCTGATTTTTTTAATTTTCCATAAGTTTTTTCCTGAATTTTTAACACAAGCTCTGAGTTAACAATCAGAGTTCATAACCATCATTTACTTCACAAAGACAACCTGTCACAAGTTCAGGAATCACAATGTTTAACTTAACAAAATAAAACGCAATCAATAAACTTAGGCAAATCTTTAAAAGCACCTGGCATTTTTACCCGAAAATAGATTTTATTAAAATGGTTGGACAACGTTTAAACAGGAATTGGTTATGTTGGATATTTGCTTCCATAGACACCTCCGAAGAATCTAGTTTTGGTGAATAATCGATGGAATCTATACCAAGGTTTCAATATACTCGCGTAGCATTGGAATGGCTCCATTAGCCATCAGCCTCATAGCCAGACAATGCAGCAGCTTCGGGATCGACTTCGCGGCGATCAACGACGAGAATGCGCTCTTCTTCTTGGCCTTGGAAAGGTTCTCGTTGGCAGAGAAGATGGAGTCCTTGAGCTTCTGGATCTTGAGGTTGTTGTCGAAGGCGTGCTTGGAGGAGGCGACGAGGGAGCGGGCAAGGCGGATGTGGTCCTTAAGGAGGGGCTCGGGGGAGTATGGGGTGGAGAGGGGGGGAGGAGAGGTTGTGGGAGGCGAAGAGGCGGAGCTGATTGGAGTGATGGATTTTAGAGGAGATGTTTAATGTGTTAGGGAATTCGGATGGGTTACTGTTACTAATTTGGGTGTATATTCGGGTTTCGGTCCGGGTTTGGGTTTTTCGGGTTCTAGACCGGACCGAACCCGAATTTTGGGAATGTGGCGGACCGAAGACCGAACCGAAAAAATTCGGTCCAGTTCGGTCCAAAAACTCGAGTCAGACTAAATTTTGCTCACCCCTAGCCACACTTAAGCAGCACCCCCATTGAGGGGATGCTACATGGGCAAAGGGTGCCCTTGGTTAAGCATAATTAGAATCTAATTGAGACGAAAGGAACGGGGGCAAGTCTTGAACGTTTTACACAAAGTTAGCTTTGAATTTCATAGTTCAATCGAAGCACAGACAATGAAAAAAGATCTCAAGCATTTAGACTCTAGACTGACGCAACTAGGAGTGCAAACCATACCGTAAGGATATGGGTATATTCATATCCATTTACAAATTCAAATACAAATCATAGGTGGATACCAAAAATTCATATCCATATCCACTCAAAACAAACACAAAGATGGATCGGATACAAACCATTCGGATACGGATATAGACGGACTCAAATACAGATCCGATATAACAATGGATATCAATATTGTTAACGATATATAATAATACATTAAAAATTATATATTGAAAAAACATAAATATAATTTATCACAAAATAATTAAGAAATTACTAAAGTCGTCTTAAATAAACAAATTGATAAGATGTATGCTTTGGGTTCGAGGTTAACGTGTAAATCAGGTAAGTTTTGTATTCTAAAACATTTAAATAAATTATTATATTTATATAATTATTTGACGTTTGTGTTACCGTATGGTTACTAAATGCATATTAATATATGTAATTTGATATATCATATTAAAGAATTTAGTTTTAATTATGTTTTACTCGAACCAGTAGGGATTTAAAAGATATGGATACAATATACTAATCATATATATAACCATACTCATATCCATTTTTATTATGTAATCTGGATCTAGCTACGAATCATCTACAAATACAAAAGTAATATTCATATCCATATCAACTTTCTAATCCAGATTCGGATACAAATATGGATCATCCACGGATACAAAAAGGTCATATCCATATTCATGTAAACCGGAAATAGATATTAAAAATTTGTATCTGTATTCTTAAAACTTCGGATTGGATACGCATACGGACCGGATAAATCGTATCTATTTGCACCCCTAGACGCAAGGGTCGTCAACCATCATAATGCTTACTTGAGAATAACAATAACAGATGCTTCTCATAAATACGGCTCCAGTAAACATATCGACAAAAGATTAAATGGGCAAAATTTGTAACTTCCTTGGCGTTTGTAATTAAGTAAGCAAATGTGACAATTTCCTATCACAAAATTGAGCAGAATAACCTTTACCATCAAATCCGGAGAACAGAGACAACACGAACACCAACCTGCTTGTTGAAGTCTTCCAATAATAGTGTATCCAACTAAGCTTTGGAACTTTGCTGCTCCATGGCTGCACGTTCAAGTCTTCCAATAATAGTGTATCCAACTAGCTTTGGAACCTAGCCGCTCCATGGCGGCGTTCTTTCTTGAAACGAGCCTGATATGGATCAAATCCACCTTCCTCAGCACCATAAACGGCCCATGACGGTGTTTGAGTCATATAGTCTATGCTGCTGAACGGCTTACCGGATGCTACCTACATTTCATATGAGAAGCAAAAATTGTAAACCAGCATGAAAGTATTATCATCTACCCACTATCTGAAGATATAAACAGATTTTAACCTACCAAGTCGTGGAACTTTTCATAGTCTATCCATGTAAACCACTCGCCATCAATTTTGAACTTGTCAACCCTTGCTAAAAGAACACAGCACGAGTGTGCATGCTCACAAGCAACTTCATATACACCCCCACTTTTTGTTGCCAGTGCTTCTGAAAAGGCTTTAACATCTGAGTGCCAAGGAACGTTCTCCATAGTTAGCTTTGATGTTGCAGTCCTGGTTGCATTTCCAAACAAGCAGCTTAATAAGACCACTAAACACAAGATAAACTAACATTCTTGCAAGACATACACAAGATGAAAGCCAACTTACGAGCCACAATATGTGACACCCTTGACTTCAACAAAATCAGGATTTCCAATACTAAATAAGTTTGAATATGCATCCACATCTTCTACATTCCATCCTTTAACTAGGGTCAATCTGTAAACAGTCCGCTGATCTTTCACATTCAAAGCTTTAAGTGAATCCTGTAGGAACGGGGGGGGGGGGGGGGGGATGGCAAGTGAGCAAGTAGAAGGAAAGTATATGCAACAATTGATGAACTACTGCATGCTTACAGTGAAGCGCTCCCAGAAATCGCCAAATAGGGGTCGATCAATTGCCTTCATGCTATCCTTTGTTGCAGCATCTACACTGACATACAGCTGCATACACAACAAATCAATATTCAAATGATAACACTTGAAAGTATTCTAAATTCCAAAATATAACAAATAGATAAAAAGAGATCCATAGGTACCTGAGTGATAGGCTTCAATGTCTTTATACTCTCAGGAAATTGTGCATTGGTGACAAGAAAAGTTGAAATCTGTCTTCGATGCAATTCATCAATAAGGGAGTTGATCTCTGGATACATGATAGGTTCACCAACAAGAGATAAAGCACAGTGCCTAGGGGAGAGACCTTCTTGGAGCAGTTTTAGCTTCACTCCTACAAGGAATATGTATTAATTTATGGATGTGCAAAACACTGCAGCTTCTGGTCATTTAGAATCAGATAGTTACTAGTAAATCTACCTGGTACCCCTTTCATTTGTTTAATCATTTTAGTGTGTTGGTCGATGGCAGAAGCCACAATAGTAAGAGGATCATCCATCTTCCAACGCCAGCTCTTTCCTACAGGGTTGGTGTGATGCCTCCAGCAAAAAACACACTTGTTTGCGCAAGCCAAGCTTGGAGTTGTCTCCATGCACCTGTTGAGTAACATAAGTTCACTATGTCATCACATCTTCAAGTAGCTGTGAAAGAAAAATGAACAGAGCTCTATGAAAAATTCTAACAAACACATAAAATGAGGACACCACCTGTGTGATTCTATTCCATAAAATGAATGTTTGTAACAACCACCACGACCTCGAAGTTGGGATTTTGTCCATCTACAAAGTTTTACTCCACTGTGCGAACCTATAATTTTATACCCCTGTATTTTCAAAATGCATCACTATCAACTGAAAATGTTTTATTTAATCAAAACTCAGAAATATGGAAAGAAAGCAAAATCAAGATGCAGAAATACTTTGATCTAGTTTATTTCTGTATCCTGATTTGTGATGACATGTCATACTTCAACGGCTAATGGTGACCTTCCGGAAGGCTTGTTAGTTGCGCAGGGTGATATTAGTTTGCAGAGAAAAAAATTGGATTGCAATTTGATGTTCCCAAAAATGTGCTTTTCTGCCATTTTATCTCTCCTGTTTAGATTTTATGTTACTCTTTATTGACAATCATCTTAGACAAAATAACAATCTCATTCATTCAACTGCAAGACACAGCAATGGTCTTAACAGCAAGCTATGCCAGCTAGACTGCTTATTGAAATAATAAAATAAAAACAATAATACAACATAGAGAACTAAGACAAGACCATTGATGCATTTTGCAGAACGAACGAAGTATGAAACATTCAGGTGAAGCATGCGAATAATATTCAAAGAAAGTTTCATCAGGAGCAGACATACAAAATGATTTGCTTTATTTTCTCATAAGCTAAACAAACCAAGAGCTAACATTCACAAGGCCAATTAAGCATATAAATTCCAGAGTATGTTATACAAGCACCTTCATATCAATTAATTTCCTAATATTGAACACCAGAGAATAATTAAATTCTGGAATTTCCTAATGATATAATTGTACATTTTATTCAATCATGTTGCCAAAACAAAGGACATCTCAAGCCACTGAGGCTGCCATCATTTAACTACAATGAATGTGGCTGTACTTGATCATTAGTCTTAGCTGATACACATCTACCAGTGTTGTTGTTAAGTACAAGGTATCAGTTAATTAAGTTTGAATCGATTTAGTAGCTCGGTGGATAAAATTTAAGTTTAAAACTAAGGGCGGTGTCTTAACTAGTTGAGCTAACTTATAACAACTTAGTGTTTGGTTCACCTCACCGCAAATCCACAAATGGGGCTACAAATTCGACATACAGTCTCTCTGAAGTGAAGTCTAAAGCATCAAGTTCATATATTCCTTAGTAAGAAACATGGCCCCAATCAGGCATAGTTATCAAAGAAAACACCTGTTTTTCTAAGCTTGCCCGGACAACTTTGGTCACCATCTCCTTGGGACCATTTGCATCTCCATTCGCTAAAACAACCGGATTTTTCTTCGTCGGAGCCTTACCGGCAATATCCTCCAAATCAACAACACCGGACTCCACCGTCTCTTCGTCGTCGTCGTCATCATAATAACTATCATCATCATTATCATTCTCCTCCTCCAACACCTCCTCCCACTTCCTCCCATTCCCCACCACACTCGCCTTCTCCTCCACTCCACCACCCTTCAACAACCTCACCACCTTCTCACTCCACTCTACAAAAGCCCCCTCAACCTCCCCACCATCAACATCCGCAACCCCAACCTCCACAATCTCCTTCGCCCCAAGCGCACTTAACCACCTCGAGAACCCCCTCGCCGCGGCATTAAATCTCTCCCCATACGCCCCCGATCCGACACCGAACACCGCGAATTCACACCCGGACATCACCATCGCCCCAATTCGGAAGTCCTCCGAGCTCTCCTCGAGCCACCGCGCGAGGAAACCCGCCTTCGGCGGCGGTCTCCCATCCTCCCAAGTGGACGTCACGATGAGAACGCATGACTCCTTCTGGAGGTCCTCCGGCTCGTACACGGACGGATCGACGAGTTCGAAGTCGAGGCCGTTTGAGGTGAGAAGAGAGAGAAGACGACGGGCTAGGATTTCGGATGTGCCGGTGGCGGAGGCGAAGAAAAGCTTGCCTTTGCGACGGGGGTTAGGGTTTGGATAGGAGAGGAGTCTTTGGCGGCGGAGGCGGAGGGATTTGTGGAGGAAGAAGAAGGAGGAGAAGGAGAAGACGGCGAGGAGGGCGAGGTGGCCGGAGATGGAGGTCAGGGACTTGTTCGTCATTTTCCGAATTGGGGGGAGTTTTCTTGTAATTTTTGCTCCGGTCGAAGGGTTTTAGGCTCTTAGATTTAGCTTTCGGGACTTTAGAGTTTAGAACACTTTTAACAACGCCCCATAAGTTTCAAGGTGTTCAGTTTTTTCTTTCAACCACGTCAATTTTTCTCTTCGTTACGTCAGTTCAAACAAATCTTCCTAAATTTTTCTTAATCACACCCAGAAACAACTCAAGTGTCAAGATTCTCTTCCTTACACGTCATTTCGGATCAAATCTAGGCAAAACATAAATCGTCAAAAATTCTAGAAAATATAAACAAATAAAAAACTTATTTTCATAAAAAATATTTAAAAACGATTTTAAATAATTTTTAAAATATTTTCTAAAAAACTCAAAAAAAAAAACAGTAACCAGTTGGGCAGACGAATGGCTGCATAAATCACATTTTTGGTGACGTGCACGGCGGTGGTGCTGTGGTTGTAGTGGGCTGATGAAGGTGGTAATTTTGTGGATTATTCAAATCAATCAAAATATCACTAAGGCCCTCTAACAACGGTAATATGTTGTATATACATACACAGTAATTCTTCAGTGAGCTCGGGACTTAATCTAACTATTTTAAGCATCTACCATATCAATCATTCATCTTAAAATTATAAGGTAGATTAATGATATGACGGTTATGTTAATAAAATGATCTAACAGTGGATATTAACTGTAACCATAATTAAATCTAATAGTGAGATTGTAAGGGATTTAAACAAATAAGATGAGTCACGAGCTCACTAGATCGTGATTCTATATATATAGTAATATGAGTAGGGATAAATATATATATATATATATATCCACTACTTTTAAATTTTATTGACATACGGTTACGCTTAATGATAAAATCAAATATAAATTTCAACTTGAAAATTAAAATAGTACATCTTGATTTACAACGTAAGTAATTTAAGAATATCGAAAATCATAAATTTTGATAACATTTCATATAAGATATAGAAATCGATTTTTTAGCGAATGTAATGCGTTCATTTTTATATCTCTAGATATTGTGTAAATATATTTCAAATTTTATGATTTTCGATATACTTAATCTACACATGTTGTAAATCGAAATCTACAGTTTGCAATTTCAATTTGGAATTCAAAATTGATTTTATTTTCAAACGTAAATCTTTGTCAACGAAATTTAAGGACAGTAGATTCTTCTTATATATATAGAGAGAGTAAATCTTCTCATTTAAGGAAACCACAATGTCGATCGACAACGCGACGGCAGGCGAGAAGCTTAGAGGTTACCAACCAATCAGAATATACAGCCTAAACCACCGTGGCACGGTGGCACCGCCTTTCTCAAGAGAGAAAAAAGCTGTTGTTTTTTTGTCTCGTTGGCTCTTTTGGGAATTTTTCACAATCCACCCCCAAATTCCAGGTAATTAGATCTTTTTAATCATGAAAACGGGAACCAAGCTTTACACTTACATAAATCGAGGTCGAGGATCTGTTTTTGTTCGTAATTTATAAACATATGGAAGAGGATGGGATATTACACTTTACCGAGTTTTACAGTTTTGAACTCAACTAATAATGAGAGAATAAATTACCATAGCAGAAAGTTACTTCTGCAAGAATTCTTATGAAAGACGGAAGATAAATTGCAGCCGTATGCATACAAGCATTTGGACCATCTCACAAGGTTAAAAATTGTTTACATCAACGTCCAAGAAGGAAATGTAATGACTAATGATGTACTACTCTATAGAAAAACTTTTCTTGTGGATAATTGAACTGAACTGCTAAACATCGCCCCAAAATTACTTAAATCGCCCCTTGAAATTACCAAATTGCCCTTCCTCCTATTTTTGCTTATATATCTCACAATTTCACTCTTTTTTCAAAACTTTCTCTTCCTATACCTACTACACAAGATTACGAATGTCTCGGAGGCCAGGGAAGCAGCCAGCAGTTCCCCCGGTGTACCCGTATGAGGTAACATTACGTTATTTATTTGTTTTAAAAAAAAAAAAAAAAAAAAAAAAAGTCGTCGGCGTCCGAGGGAGACGCCCCCCGCATGGGGCGGGCGTCCGAGGAAGCCGCTCCCCCTATGGGGGGAGCGGCTTCCGAGGACGCCCGACCCATGCGGGGGGCGTTTCCCTCGGACGCCGACCCGAAGCGGGAGACGTCTGCGGAAGACGTCTCCCCGATGGGGGAGACGTCTTCCGCAGACGTCTCCCCGTAGGAGGAGGCGTCTCCGACAGACGCCTCCACCTTGCGGGAGGCGTCTCTCGCAGACGCCTCCGCCTTTTTTGTTTTTTTAATTAATAAATATCATAATTACTTTAATAAATAGTGATAAATCAAAAAAATTAATTTAACAAATTCTTTTTAAGTTTAACATTTGTGATATTTAGTTTTAACAAATTTTGATTTAGTTTATATATTGTTTTAATTTAGTTTAACAAATTTTGATTTAGTTTAACAATTTTGATAATTAAGTTTAACAAATTTTGATTTAGTTTAACAATTTTGATAAATATGATAATTTAGTTTAACAAATTTAACAAATTTGTATTTAAAATTTCAATAAATAGTCATCGGGTCACAGTGGAGGGAGAGGCAAGTCGATACCATTACACGCCTTCCGTTCTTTAGAGGATGATTCAGCACCGCGTCATCCACGTAGACGGGGGATATCTGCTTCGGTCAGGAGGGAGAGGGAGGCATTACGTCGTCGTGAGGAGGAGGATGATTCCTTCGATGATGAGCATGTAGATAGTTTCGACGACGAGAGCGACGATGATGGCCCGTATGATGTGCGGCCGGAGGTGGAGAGGCAGGGGGATTATAGCGGAGGACGTGGTCGAGCGGGTACTTCTACTTCCGCCGGATGGATGGTGCGGAAGGGTAGGGGTGGGAGGTTTACGGCCGGGGATTCGAGCTCGTGCACTGTTGATCCCCGCGCTCAGAAGAAGAAGAGGGTCCAGGACGATTCTTGGATCGTGAGCAGTATGACGCCTGGTGGTCCTTTAGATGGGAGCGTCATTCCTAGTTTCTGGGGTCACATTGCTAGACGGATCTGGGACGGAGAGGATCGGAAGGTTCTGAAGTGCCAGAATCGGCACAGAGCCTGTACAGCACTACAGGGTTGGCGGTCTACACTGAGTGCTGATATCAGAGAGGAGATTAGTGCCACGCATTTGGGGCACTTACCGTACAGCATGTTCCCTTATCTCGACATGCCTTTGATTTCGGCGTTTGTGGAGCGGTGGCAGCCTGACACCAACACTTTCCACATGCCTTTCGGAGAGATGACGATCATGCTTCACGATGTTTTCCAGATCCTGCGACTTCCTGTGGATGGTCGTCTGGTTAGTGCTCAGGGGTCGACGTCTGAGCTGAGGTGTTATGTGGCAGAGTTGCTTGGTGTCACACCTGATGGTCTGGCGAGAGATACAGCTTTATGGAGTGGTGGTGGTGTCGGCATCGACTCCCTTGAGGACCTATGCAGACGGGCACGACCTCCGCGGGCCGATGATACACAGTTGACGGCGTACCTATTCTTGATGCTCGGAGCCGTCTTGTTTGTCGACAAGAGTGGTTGTCGGATCAGACCACGCGATCTACTGGAGGCTAGGGACCCGGAGACCGTTCGTGAGTACTCGTGGGGGTCAGCGACGTTGGCATACCTGTACCGGCAGCTTGGGATAGCTAGCCGTGCGGATTGTTCTGGGATTGCAGGTTGTCTTACGCTGCTGCAGGCGTGGATATACGAGTACTTTCCTGCATTCCGCCCGCATCGTGAGCGGAAGATTATCGACGAGGGTCATCCACGTTCGGGTATGTGGGTTGTCCGGAGCGAGGACAAGAGCGATGGACGATTGCGTTCCATCCGCGCACGGCTAGATCATATGACTGCATCAGAGGTATCAAACTTTACACCATTTATTTAATTTTAAGATGTATTATTATTAATGTGTTAAACTTTAGGTGGAGTGGTTACCCTATGGTCCTGACCCAGCAGCGGATGTCCCGAGGACTTTATTGATGGGTCTTATTCGTTATCGGGATATCATAGAGCCTTATATGCCCGATCGGGTCTTGCGTCAGTTAGGATATGTTCAGGTGATCCCGGTTGACATCCCGACACCAGAGCATGCGGTGCGGTCTGCGACAGCAGCGACGTACGACGTCAGGTTCCCCGCTTCTACAGCGGAATCGACTTGGCGGACATTTCCGAGATCATGCCGATTGTTCCTTGGCGACTTCAGACGTAGTCGCGACCCCTCCGAGTGTGATGCACGTTATCTTGATTGGTTCGGTACTTACTCACATCCTATCATCGTCCGTGGTGCCTCCCGGAGAGCAGATCGACCACCAGATAGGACGTGTGGCGATCTGGTAATTTTTTCATTTTATCTAAATTTATTTGTACCGTATAATTTGTTAATGTACGCTAATGTTAATGTTATGTGCAGTGGATGGGTAAGATGATACGGGCTGTAGACCCAATCTTGCAGATGAGGGATGAGCTGCCAGACGATGCCAGAGCTGCATGCGGAGATGTGGATCAGATCATACAGTCATGGCATACTCAGTTAGGCATCTCCGACCATGATTCGGATGATGAGTAGGCTGATCTGTTGTACCGTACTCTTAGTATTTGTATTTATATTTGTTTATCTGTTGTACGCTTAGTATTTGTGTTTGCTTATCTGTGGTACGCTTAGTATTTGCATTTATATTTGTTTATCTGTTGTACGCTTATTATTTATTATTTGTGTTTGTGTTTGCGAACATGTCGTACGCTTATTGTTTGTATTTGTGTTTTGCTTATCTGTTGTACCCTTATTATTTGTATTTGTGTTTGATAACCTTTCGTACTATTATATATAATGCAAATAAAGCAAACATATCAAAAACATATTACATAATAAAGCAACACTATATAATGTACAAACATATCAAAACATATTACATAATTATACAAACATATCAAAACATATTACATAATTGTTGCCAATATGCTATCCTATGTTGGTACTCCAGCTCCCATCCAATAACACTCTCATCTCGTATTTGATACCACAGAGTCGCTATAGGAGGTACGGGGAATCCCTCATTCAATTCCAAACGAATGTAATGAGCGTAACTCCCTAAATGAGCAATAATCAACTCTCTGCACGGTCTCGTCACGGTAGGCGGACTCTCCCAAGGTAGAACTGTAAGACATGGGTACAACGAACCATCATTTCCGAGAGAGAAGAACATAACTGCACACTTGTAAAAATTTGCAATGGGAAACAAGTCCGTCCACGTCTCCATATAGTGATTCTCGCCACAAGGTCCCCCGCCCCAATTAATCCGGTGACGAGCCTCCGCCACACCGTCGTAGTATACGTGCTCATAAAAAGATGGGTTCGCAGCTATCTCATTTGAAATCGAACGACGGGCGAGTTGCCAATTGTCTTCACCACCGTGGAAAACATCGGCGACACATCGAAATCCACAGTTTCCATCAGCACGTACATCATTCCACTGGTGTAGGAATGGCATAATGATTCCTGGAATTCTATCTCCATATGGGAAGTCGTCTACGTCAGCCCGCCCAGTCACTACAATATGAACAAAAAATACAGTTAGATATAATAACAAAAGATACATATTTACTGAAATAAATAACAAAATAATAATAATAATAAATGTAAGGATGGTATACCTGATCCTCCTCTCACTGACGAAGAACCAGAAGATCGACCACGACCTTTGCTTCCACTACCGGAAGAACGACCACGACCTCTACTCCCACTACCTGAAGATCGACCACTACCTCGCTCTGCATACTCAAACGCACTAGGGTCCCGTCGTGTCGACTTTCCCCTTGGTCGACCTCGTAGCTTTGTTTTTACTGCAGGCTCTTTCAAATTCGAATGTTCGGGGTGTAGCTGCTCGAATAAAACCCGAGAGGCAGATCGAATTACGGTAGGGTCACTTCCTGCAATCTCATCAACCAGACTGCGAAAATGTTCGGCGTCTTGAGCTGCCTGAGACACAAACTCTGCGTTCCCGGCTCCTTCCCCAATGACAAGTGTCCTCCAGAACGAATGAATCTGCTCTAAGTAAATTCCGTTTTCTGATTCAAGACATCCACGGATGGTACATGCGCAAGGTATCCCATGAGAAGTCAGAAAAGCGCACTCGCAACGATATTCAACTTCATCATCTAACTGTTGCATTCTCTTCACCTCCTGACTCAGCAACTGCAAACAGTGATGCGAAACTCTACCATTTATGTGACGATATAGAGAATGTCCGAAATTAGTCAAATTTCGCCGTCTCGAGTCTTCAAGAAAGTTTCGAATATTCGTCAGCTGCATTTCAGTAGCCGCGTTGACGCGCTCGAAAAGAGTGTCCAGAGCTGCAGTCGATGTAGAAATCCACTCTTTTAGAGCCGAATGAGCACTTTCGACCCTACAATTCGTGGTGTTCCCAAAATGAAGGACTTTGTTCGTCCAATTCAGCACAAACTTTTCTTTATGCACTAACCACGTGGTGTCCAGATACTCCGTGATAGCCGGCCACGATCTATACAAATCTTTCAGAGCATACACAGCTCTATCATACTCGGCTTCTGAAGTAGAAAGCATGATCTTCCTCCATCTTCCACGCCTCAAAGTCTCTGCCATCTCCTTATTCTTGCCGAATACGTGGTACGCGTAATTCAATACGTCTTTGTTGATGTGCCATGTGCAGAGTAAATGAGCAGAGTCTGGAAAAACCTCTCTCACTGGTCGCATAAGGCCTAACTCCCGGTCTGTTATTATTGCAGTCGGGCTGACAGTCCCCAATAACAGATCTCTCAACTTCTCCATCACCCACAAATAACTGGAGTAAGATTCATCCATCAAAATCGCATATCCAATAAGGAAATTCATGTTTGCTGGTGTGACCCCAATCATTTCGAACAAAGGCATCTTATACTTGTTCGTCTTGTAAGTCGAATCCATGCAGATAACGAAAGGATATGTCCGCAACAACTGGACTGACGTCGGATGTGCCAAAAAAGCGTGAGTGACGACATCAGTTTCTGGATCCGCCATAATCCAATGTAAGTACTCACACTGCACTGCTTGGTAGAGAAACTGCTGGACGGGATTCCGATCTTCAGATTTTGTCCTCCTCATGTAATCTCTGAAATTATAAATATGCCTTTGATTTGGATTGTCCTCCGGGAATTTTTCTTTTACTGCCTTCAAGATGTTCCGTGGTTTTGCTTGCGCCTCTGTCATATCACGAACAATCTTCTTCGCCCCAGAACTTAGACCACTAATTTGACGATGACCCTCTGGATAAACTGCCAGTCTGTGGTTGTGATGTCCGTGAGCACTATTAAAAACCAAAACCCATCCATCACGATCTCGTCGCTCCACCACTTTTATTAAGAAACGGCAACCGCAACCCTTTCTTTTGGTGTTTCTTCGAAGTGCAGTATCCATATCCCGAGACTCCATTTGATTTCGCCGGTCGCATCTCAAATAACAATCCATCCGACTATCTGATCTTGTTTTGTACGACGACACGACCAAAAAAAACCCAGCTCCGATAGCTACTTGTTTGGCCCATTTACATGCTTCATCGATTGTTGCAAAGATTTGTGTAGTTTGAAATAACTCACTGTAATCCACTCCATCACCACCGAAATCTGGAACCTACAAAAATAAAATCAAAATTAAAAAAAATTAAAAAATAAATTAGAAATTAAAAAATTTCAAAAATAATGTCGAAAATAAAAAAACAAAATCAAAATCAAAAAAAAAAAAAAATAGGCGTCTGTGTTACGCGCCTGCCCCATGGATGGGGCGTCTGTGTTAAACGCCTTCCCCAACGGTAAGGCGTCTGCGTAGGACGCCTGACCGAAGGGAAGGGCGTCTACTACAGACGCCTTACCCATGGGGAGGACGTCTACATAAGACGCCTATCCCATGGGGGAGGCGTCTGCGTTAGACGCCTAGTCCATGGGGAGGGCGTCCTACGCAGACGCCCTCACCATGGGGGAGGCGTCTAATGCAGACGCTCGGCCCAAAATTTGCCCCGCGCCAGGCTTACCTCACCCGATGCATCACCCTCGTTAGACATTTTCGTGGTGTTTTTACTGATAAATTATGAATATACAAGACCATATGCCTTATTTATAGACACGGGACGATATGGGTATTAAATATATTGTTAAGGGCAATTTGGTAATTTCAAGGGGCGATTTAAGTAGTTTTGGGGCGACGTTTAGTAGATCCCTAATTGAACACAAGCAAAAAAGAGTACTACTACTACTACACAAGATTTGATATTTCTGTACCAGCAGCTTCATATATCTAGACATTGCCTGATTCCCCGGTCGAAATTATCAAGGGCAGATATAGTCTCTCTAAGACCAGCTTCTACCTTTTCTCTGCGGAAATAAGGAGATGTAAGTTCACAATTAATCCAGGACCACCTGAACAGTGACATGAAATAAGATCTGGAGATCCGCAAGAAAGTACCTGTCAGATGCAAGTTGAAGATCGCAATTGTTTACTAGATCGCCTAGAGAAGTAAACAACCTATGACACGAACACAACGATTAGCAGCTTGTATCAGAAAACCTCTAATGCGAAACATGTTCCTCTGTGTCGATTGCGCAAGTCTATATTGCCTAGATATTATCAACTCAGCAGGGAACCTAAGAAGCAGAGGAAACATCAGAATCAGAAGAGAAGGAACCTGATGAGTTCGTCTAACATGGCTTCTGTTTCCAACTTCATGGGATCACTGCCATCAAGCAAGGAAGCAGCGTTTTTCACAAGCAATCGGAACGTACAGACCTGCGAAACCGATCAATGAGGAGCTGAACAGACTACCCTACTCGGAATAAAAGAAATCATGAAATCTACAGTTGCCCGTTAATCAGCAATCATTTGGAAGAAGGAAAGTACTAATTATGGGCAATCAAAATCAGTTAAGACATACTTCATTTCGTTACTGACTACTAACAGAATTTTTAACACCACCAATTGCCAACAGTTGAAATTAGGTATGCATTTGGCTGTGCTTTCGATTCCTTCAGAATCTAAAAATCTGTGACCACATAGGAAATCAGTTAAGATTCTCAGCTTAAAACATCTTCAGAAGACTGCCTAAATATGCTTTTATTGGTGAAAACAAAAGTAAGAAATAAAAACAACTACAGCAAAACTGCAACAGAAATCGCAATCTGGGAGCTTCAGGAATCAAAATCTGAAATAAGTGTTCAGTAAAAATCATGACTCTAACTCAGCTCCAAACACATCCTTATTGATGGTTATATCATGCAAATATGTTTCCATAATCCGTTGGTTCGAAGTTAATACAGCCTCAAGTAAGACACGCACCTCTACGCCAGTGCGTGCTTGGAACGCTACGATTGAACTCCTCTCACCCGCAACGCAATCCGTGGAAGCCGAGCCAATGAGCTTCCTAATCTCCTCATTCGACTGAGATCCCGTGCCTGACGCTACAACGAAGAATCTCATTCACATTCCAATCCAACACCATTCCACAACACCATGTGTTTTTCAATACCTACTCAGAAGTAGAGATGCATTCTGAAGACTCCCGCGAGACGCTTGGATCGGAGCCAAGATGAACCTCGACGCCTTCCTCTTCTGATCCTTCAGCCACTCCTTCGGTCCCGCTTCAATTCAAAATAACAAAAAATTAGTTGTGAGCTCAAATTTGAAACCAGGGATAAAACTAAAAGGACTTACATGTTCCGATGGAGAAGGCGGAGGTGGAAGGGCAGGGAAGAGTGGAGAGAGGGAGTAGGAGGAGAAGGAGAGAGGCGCTGCGGCGGCAAGTCGTGGATGAGATCCGGAGGTCCACCGGAGATGATTTTGGTGGTGGGAGTTGTTTGACTTTCGTGGGGTTCGGCGCCGGAGAAGGTGACATCAGGATAAGGTTGGTTTCGGGCATGGCGGGATCTGTGGTGTCTGTTATTTTCTCTTCGATAACTAAATGCTGTTGCTCGAGATGAGGTACTTTTGCCTGACGTTATCACGACAGTTAAGTTGGCAGGTTTCTAATAACAGATTGTTATTTATTTGGATGTGGTTTGCTATTATGCGTTTTTTTCTCTCTTTTTTTTTTTGCAACTAGGAACTCACTCAACTCCTATCGTCGCATTTAATGATGGACTGACATATGTACAGATCAAAAGAAAAGAGCTATGTGCACAATCGTTTTCCTTCGAATAAGTTGAGATATATCAAACCTGAGTGGGGTGTGTGTTAGTTTCCATCACTTAACGTTTCCCCAGGCGGTAGGGATAGTATTATGATTCCATTGTAGCAAGAATTCCCTTCGATTTTCTCCCATGAATCACACCACATGTCCACATCCACATGGTGGAACAAGGAGAAATCATCTTATCCTAGTTAGTAAGTTTCAATCTATACTTGCTATTTTTTTATGACGGAATCAGAAGACTCAAGACTTATCGAAAACTAATCAAATAATTGAAGTTCTAGTCTCTTTCTTGGATGGATGGGGTTTGGGGGTGCCAAAATGGATGCTGAATTGCTAAACATCGCCCCAAAATTACTTAAATCGCCCCTTGAAATTACCATTTTGCCCTTCTCTCATTTCTACTGCTATAACGCGACATTTTACCATCCTATCACACATCTCTCTTCATATTCCTCTTATAATCATAAAAAATAATGTTTTGGAGGTCAGTAATGAACCAACGGACGCCCCAGTGTACTCGAATCTGGTAAAACATCTAACATCTTTTTAATAAAAAAATAATAAAAAATAATAAAAAATTACGGGCGTCTGACGGAACCGCCCCCACGTAGGAGGGGGCGTCTGGCTAAGACGCCTTCCCCATGGGGGCGGCGTTTTACCCAGACGCCTTACCCATCGGGGAGGCGTTTTACCAAGACGCTCCGCCCTTGGGACAGGCGTCTGTGTAAGACGCCTCCTCCATGGGGGAGGCGTCTTAGCCAGACGCCCCCTCCTACGTGGGGGCGGCTCCGTCAGACGCCCGTAATTTTTTATTATTTTTTATTATTTTTTTATTAAGACGCCTCCTCCATGGGGGACCTGTCGAGGTGGTATTTGTAAGTCATGATGTTTTACCACCGGGGGATTTGGAACTTTAAAAATGTTGGATCTGGAATTTTTTTGAATCTTCATCACTTGCAAAAAAACTCATTGTAATCCGACCGGTTACCACCGAAAATTTGCAAAGAAACGTCAAATAATTTGAGATAACACACCGTATAATTTTAATTTGACAAAAAACATTAAAAAAAACGGGACGTCTGGCTAAGACGCCTGTACCATCGTGGAGGCGTCTGGCTAAGACGCCTCCACCATGGTCGAGGCGTCTTAACCAGACGCCTAGACAATGGTATAGGCGTCTGGCTAAGACGCCTGTACCATCGTGGAGGCGTCTGGCTAAGACGCCTCAACGATGGTGGAGGCGTCTTAGCCAGACGCCTCCACGATGGTACAGGCGTCTTAGCCAGACGCCCGTGTCGGAAAAAAAAATCCGCCTCCGTTACTTCGCCTGATCTAGGTGTTTCGCCAGACATTTTCGTGGTGTTGGTACTAGGAATGTTAGTAAAACTGAGTCAATAACCTTGTTTAAAGACACGGGACGATATGGGTATTAAATATATTGTTAAGGGCAATTTGGTAATTTCAAGGGGCGATTTAAGTAGTTTTGGGGCGACGTTTAGTAGTTCCCAATGGATGGCCTTCGAGATCCCATTCTCTCTATCCCGCTGAACCCAGAATTGGTTTGGACAGCAGTTCGAACAAACATAAGACAGCAGCGAAAATATGGTGCCATCTTTAGAACCCTAGAATTATGAAAATGAACTCTGAACATCCGCACCTTTTACGTAGCATAATCGTATGACACTGTCATATACTCATGTCCCTGCTGAAGTTAAATCTCTTCTTTTATGGTGGAAAAATGATATTGACATTTTCTATTCCTGTATGGTGTAGTATTCTACATGTTGAATATTTGCATCTGCTGAATTTACACTGGTGGTTTATAATTTACGTACGGTAATGCTTCAATCCGATGCTATTTCGGTCAGATTTGAAGCAGGCTGAACATTGCCTTCTATTTTACTGGATTCAAATCTTTGCCTTCTTTCCACCGCAGCCCTCACCCTCTCACCAAAATCTTCATCTGAGCCTGCTAGCATGTACCTCAGCTTAAAGTTAACTCGGTTCTCCACCAAAATCTTGTGCCTTGGGATGATTCTTCCCTCAAGAGAATAACTGAAATACCTGCACACTTTCATTTTTCATCACACATCTGTGTATCAAACTAGAGAGCTCAATAGATGCATGATAGCTCTCGGAAGGGGCAAAAATAGATAACCAACATAGGGAATAGCCGAACAAAATGTCCCACTCCCAATTCTGCCTTAATTCTTACTATCAGAATTCAACATCATGCAATAAATAAAACCTCATATAATTATGAAATCGATATGTTAACATAAACAGAGAAATCGTACCTTGGAAATTCAATAAGTTCTTGTAGCGGTCGAATCATTACTCGTCTCAAGTAACGGTACTTGGGACGAAGAGCATCTTCATTATATTTCAGTAGCATCGGAAAATCGGCAATCATTTCACCTAATGATTTAAGCCGAATTCCTAAAGATAAGAAATATTTCACACGAGCATCTAGCTTATGTACAATGCTGCATCCCAAGAGCTCTGGTTCTAATGCAATCACTTTTCCAACGTTCTTCTCAGTGACACCAGCTTTTGTCATCAAGAAAATAACCTGAGAACAGAATTGTTGTATCACAGTGAAAGAAAGAAAGCAAGAATATCAGTTTTTTTATCTACCAACATATTGTGTACATGAAATTGCAAAGTGAAAGTCTCATAATCTCATCTCATGCGGTCGTGCAAATAGTTTTGTTAGAAACTTTAGATTTTTAAACAAATGCAGACATCAAATAAACTTGTCTGTGAATCTATTGACATATTAGCTGCCAAATATTGGTTGTTTGCAATGTCTATCAATTTATTTAAGTTCAGTAACATTGCGAAATAAAATTTGGGATTTCTTGCCTGACTAGCTCACGACCCAAAAAGAAATAGAAAGACTATTAGATCAGATAACATATGATTTTGCTTATTTAGATGTGAATGAATGCTATTTTTTAGGTGAATGAATACAAGCAACATAGTAAATGAATTACCACTGGACGAATTTTCTTGTAAAGGCTATACGTGAGTAATGATGGAAACTTGACGAGGACACTGCCAATTACTTCATCTCGGATGCCTATGTCTTTTAGAAAACGCACCTTAACCAAAACAAAGTTGCATGTCACATATCAGATATCAAACTTGAATGAAAACATATTTGGAGAATAATTCATAAACAATAATTCACAATGCATACCTTCGGGGCAATGGTTGCTTCCAAATCAACACAAAAAACTACTGGTTTCACTAAAAGAATTCTCCTCATGCCATCACGACCTATGCCAAGATAATACATATACTTTAAAAGAGGCTTCCACCTTTCCTCGATGCCACAACCCATCAATTGTGGTTTATACGCCAATAATCTTCCAACATCAGATGTATCTATGCCAAATTCCTTTAGATAATTGACCTAGAATAACAAGAAAGTTTAGGTGGTTAATCCAAATTCACAAGCAACAAGGACTTGTAAACTTGAATTTTTATATTAGTATTATTATAGAACTGAAAAATGAATTTTCATATCGCCAAATCAAGTTGCAATGGTATGTTGAAACACCAGCATACACCACCCATTTTTCATCATTAACACATACGACTCACAGAAATAATGCAGAGAAAATTATGACATTTCGAGGACACAATGCCATAAAGAACATACTTGAATGACAACAAGAATAAAAATAAGTACCTTAGAGTACATTTCTTCCATGCTGAAGAAGCCAAGAACCTTAGGGTAATCAAACACCATCGTACCAAAATCATTTTCACTCATACCCATGTCCATGTAAAACTTCACCCTTTCCTCCAACTCCTCCATCGACAAAGCCAACACTTTGGGACATCGTGTAACAACAAATCCAATCCAATCCCTTCTCACACCACTGTTCTCAATGTAATCAACCATGTCATCCAGCTCCTCCACACCACGCTCCCAAATAGGACCTGCTTTGACAAGCACATTACCAAGATACTCCCCCTTCACATGTATCGACTTCAACCACTCCACTGTGTGCCTCAACAACAACAGGTTTTGCGGACACATGCATATCAACTTTGCAATTTGTGGGTATGACATCGAATTGTGCTTCAACCATCTAAAACATAAAAATAAAAACAGTAAAGGATTAAGATACACTATAAATGCCCACTTAGGGGGGCTACGCTAGAAAAAATTGCTCATTTTGAAAATAGTAATAACAAGCTCGTGAGACACTTTCTCCAAAATAAGAAAAAAAATGTTGGACGTCTTTGGTGTGGCCCGAGTTCATGAAATAATTAGGACCCCACTCAACAAAGAGATTGTCAACTGAGATTATGACATTTGAGTTTTGTGGTCGACTAGACAAATGTCACCCAGGTGGGTGGATTGGGTCTCGATCGACAATCTATCTTGACAAACAATTTACTAAAGGGTGTGAGATGGGAAAGCTTATGGACTTTGGTCCTCCTCAAGGTGTGAAGCACATAGAATCGCATATCTAAACGATGCTAAGGTCTACAGAGGTTGAGATATTTAGAAAGAGTTTTAAAAGTTGAGATCTGAAATTACCCTTTGTAATTTTCACTCTAATGCTAAGGTCTATAGGAAAAAATTCATGACTTAAAAATATGTATTTAGAGTGACTTCTACAACGCCCATCAAAAATAGAGTTCTATACTTCCCTGGGCTTCGTAATTATCAATCACACCAAGTGAAAGCAGGGAAACACACAAATCTTAAAATGTAAAAAGGGTCTTATCAAAATACAAATCCTAAAATGTTACCAAAAACAGAGTTCGAGAAACCATTACTTAACAAGAGGCACGACGCCGGACGCCTGCACGCAGTGCTTGACACGAGCATTGAAGTTCAGATGCGAGAACTCCGGAACCCTCTTCATCGCTGCAGACTCAACGATAACAACATCGACGAACTCCGCCATCCTATCCACAACATAATTCGAATAGTTAAAGCTCAACCTCGCGCCCCGCATGGCCGCCTTCAGAATCCCGGCCGCGACCGCCCTCCTGACCTCCAGCGCTTGCCTCAGCGCCCTCTCGTCGTCCCCGACGATGGCGGCCATGGAAGCGTCCGTTTTGGGGAAGTCGATAGCGCCGGGAAACCTAGGGCTCCTTTTGCAGTCGATGAAGGCGATCTCCTCGAGCATCCTCTTGGTGTCGGGTGGGTCGTGGCCATGGATTGGGGGGTGGAGGTGGAGGAGGAGGGAGGTGGACTTGGAGTTGTGCTTGCGTAGGTGGTCGTTTGGGGATGGGAGGGAGGAGAGGGGTTTGAGGGTGGAGAAGGAGAGGGAGAGGGAGGAGGGGTGGAGGAATGGACGGTGGATGATAGGGGTGGTGGTGTGGTGAGAGAGCATGGCATTGATGGGTTTGGATTTTGGAGGTTTGGAGTGGATAGAAGGTAGTGTGATGGAGAGTGGAAAATAGATATTCCTTAAGACGATAACATCATTTTATTCTACAACGAATCAATATAAAAAGAAGGGTTTAATCGATTGAATGTCAATATAAAAAGTTCATTGCTGTACACCTATTATTCAATATGTCATCCCAAAATTTACATAATATCACCACGACTATTAAACTACCAGAAATGTCACTCCGTTACTTGGATTCCTAACGATCCGTTAAGGATTGACACGTGTCTTATAACCATTCGTCTGCCTTATTATTAAAATGTTGACTTATTTTTTGTTGTTAATCACGGTACTTAGGAACAGTTAATTAACTATCTGATCTGTTTACTCTGAACCCCCAAACGACTAAACACTCGTTCACTCGTCCAACCTAAACCCCCAAATCCCTAACCCCCAAACCCTGAATCCCCCTCACAGTTGCCCCATTCTTGCAACATTGTCTCCAGTGGCGATGCGACCTCTCAGAAATTCCACCATCCGAAAGCGCAAAGTCGAAAGGTATGTCTACCATTTCCCCATGCAAGTTCATATTTGGGTTTTTCATTGGTTTGCATGTTACGATTGTTTGGTTTGGACTGATCATATACATTCATACGGTGTAGGGGTGTAGGGTTTGCTGTTTTGGGTTTCGTTTTGATTTCTAGGGTTTAGGATTTTTGGATAGGATTTAGGGTTTCATGTGTTCAACTTGTATGTTATGTTTGTTGCAAACTATACCTTATTAACATATTACACCTTATGAATAAATTGTTTAAAACCACGTTTTGACTATATTTTTTGCAGTGAAGTGCCCCCACAACACTTCACATTTCGTATTTTTAGAGGTGGGAAATAGATCAATAGAAATGGTAGGGTATTCCCTCACAAATTCGAAGAGGTTGGTGAGATTTCTGTAATTGATGACTTGAATTTTGAGGTCTTGTATTACAAGTAACATGAGTTGGGGTTTAGATGAGGGATTGATTTTCACTTATAATGTTCTTGGAAAAGTGAGGTTTGAGTTTAAGAGAGTCAAATGTGATAACGATGTATTTGAAGTCATTAGTCACCCAAACCCAAAAAACGAATTGGAGATTTATGTAAGTGTTGATGTCTCAGTCATCCCAATCACCATTGTCTTCCCTAACCCCCCCCCCCCCCCCCCCCCCCCCCCCCAGTCCTACCATCAGACCAACCCCAAACTCTATGAGTTCTCCAAAAACTAAGACAAAGCATAAATCCCTCCACAAAAGAAAAACCCAATTATAAAACTAAGACAGAGCATAACTGGCATCAAATGTAAGGCACCAGATGCAACTAGGCCACCTGAGAGGCCAAGGAAGAAGAGGTTGCGACCTCATGACGAGCCAAACCAAATAAAAAGGACCCACAGATGCAAGAGGTGCAAACAGATAGGTCACCAAGCCAGAACATGTAAGGAGTTCATTCAAGTACCATGTATAATCACCTTTACAACTTAAGTAGCACATTTTTCTCAGTTTAATGTTGCCCTATTTTAATGATGATGTTACTCTTATTGGCAGTGCTCCTCCCATGCAGAAGTCTTCCACATCCAACTTGGAGGGTGGAAAACGCAAGAAGGGAAGATGAATACATAGTATCTCTTTTAGTATGAGTTGGAGGGTGATAATCTGATTTAGTTGCTGATAACCAAGTTCTTTTCCAGACGCAAAACACCAGCAGCACAACCATCACAAACTAGTGCATAACAAACAACACCAAGTGCACAAACAGTGGCCACAAGTGCACAGGCAGCAACCACAAGTGCACAACCAGCAACACCAAGTGCACAGGCAGAAACCACAAGTGCACAACCATCACAAAGTCTTTTACCTGTAGAGGCTGCACTTGACTCTGAGATGTTGCTGACATATAAAGATTTTTTTGAGGCTGGATACACAAAAAAGAGGCTTGTGAAGCAATTGCGTTTTGTAACCCGACCATTTAGTTTGTTAGCACTAGTTGAACTTGCAGCATTTTGTAACCCGACTATTTAGTTTGTTAGTACTAGTTAAACTTGCAACATTTTGTAACCCGCGTGTTTAGAAAATGTAAATTACTAGCACTAGTTTAACTTGCAGCAGACTATTCAATTTGTTTGCATTAGTTTAATTTGCAGCATACTTTGTCGAACAAATTTCATGTGGTATCCAGGTGTAACATTTCAAACAAATTTCAACCATTGCCTTCTTAATGGAAGAACGCCAACCAAATGGAAGAAATTCAAACATATTTCATTGGAAAAACACCAACCAATTTAATACCGCACATCCATTAACAAAAGAAATACAACAACACCCATTCAAACAGTACCTACTACAACAACAACAACCACACCCATTAACAAAAGAAACACCCTTGCACTAGCAACCATACAACCTAAACATTGCCTAGACCAAACACACAAACAACAACAACTGTCAAAGCCACTCTGCAGGCCATTCCTAGCCAAAAGACTTTGTCATTGCACTAAGCATCGCCCGAGAAAGATTTCAAAGCTAATTGCCGCAACTCCCACAACGTCAACTCATCCATCCTTGCATGCGAGGCAAACGATTCAATCTTTTTCTCAAGGGAGTCCAGTTTTGCACCAATTTTCTCTTCAAGTCTTGATATCTCAATTGTAAAATTATTCTCTTCTATACGAACCCGATCAATCCATAAGAAAAACCCACAAGTACACTCATTCTGCGATAAGCAATCTTCACTTAGGCATTTGAACAAACACCAGACGTGCATTGAAATTGTGAAGAAGAAATCTTACTGTGTAATTACGGCAACCCCAAAACCTCCTTCCAACGGTGTTGGCTTTGCCAGAGACGCACACGACTGCGGGCAACCCATCTACATTCCGAAGGTACCACTCCGGAAGAACCCGTCGAGCCACTGTGCTCACTGGTACTCCTCGCCTTGGGATTCATCGTCAAACAAAAGAAATAATGGAGAACAACGAGGAACGATCGGTCAACTATTGCTTTCTGACTTAAAGATCGCCGGGGAGGAGTGAGGTGAAGGTCGACGATGAGTGAAGTGAAGGTCGACGAGGAGTGAGGTGACGGTCGAGGAGGAGGTGAGGGATGGTTGGACGGGGATGGTGGGGGTTTACGGTGAAGGTCGTTTGGGGGTTTAGAGTGAACGGGTCGGATAGCTAATTAATTATTCCTAAGTACTGTGATTAACAACAAAAATTAAGTCAACATTTTAATAAAAAGGCAGATGAATGGTTGTAAGACACGTGTCAATCCTTAGGACCGTTAGAGATCCAAGTAACAGAATGACATTTCTGATAGTTTAATGGTCATGATGACATTATGTAAGTTTTGGGATGACATATTGGATAATAGGTGTACAACAATAGTCTTTGGGAATTATAACTTTTTGTAATGGCATGCAAACGATTAACCCTAAAAAGGACCTTTTCAACTGCTACAACATTACAAACTCAATGATTTTATTAATATCTTTATTAACTCAAACCTTCTAGTTATTGGAAGTGATTTTGCCAATGTAAGTTTCAGACAGCACCTGAGGCTTGCAACTTATTTTTCAATGGTAATCCTTAATAAAAGTAAAAAAAAAAACAAAAAACGAAAATCACGAAGACACACAAGCAAACTAAAGTATCATCAAAATGTGCATAAAAAGAAAGCCAAACACCTCCAATATAAACAAATCGAAAGACCAACAACCAAAACGACCTCAAAACAACAATCGAATTCGAGTAAAACTGAGTGTGGATCCCCAATGTCAGTTAAGTTATGGCAAATCGGGAAGAGGAAGGGTTCGTTGGGGAAGGGATGAGAAGAAACCGAATGTGTGTAGTGTTTGCGTAGGTCTTTAGGATAACGATTCGTGTCAATGGAAGAAGAACGCATGCAATGAACAGGTGGATTCAGGAGATTGATCTTCAAATCTAATGGGCGGTTACGACTAAAGTCAAGGATGTGGTATAGTATACTGGAATATTGGTACGAAGGTAAACTGGATATTTTAAAAGGTAACTTTTGGAAATATTTTTTTTACAAAAAAAAAAAAGAAATTGCGAGGATGTAAACGGATTCAAATATCTGCAAGTCCTTCGGCTCGAGGGAACTCGACGTCGCAATTTTCAGGTTCACTGAGAACTTTGGCGTCAAGTTTCCAAACTTGCGAGGGAGATGCACATTTGGGGCTCCGTAGCACAACAAATGTCAACTTCTCTGTATTCGGTTTAGAGAGCTCGACATTGTGGGTTGTGGAGCCCAGACCTTGCTCCTTCGCAAAAGATAAATGGCTAAATTCAAGAACTCAACAACTGGGACGATGAGTTCTTCGGCGTAAAAAGACGAAACTTGTCTCCAGTCTTCACCACATTTCACATGGCTGAGGCAAGCATAGTATTGCAAACATTTTGAATCGGAGTGTATTCTTACCATTTTCTTTTTTTAAAATAATATTTCTGAAAATTCACCTTTTAAAAAAATTAAAATAAATGATTTGGAAATGCCAAAATCAATGAAAAGGTACAATTTGTCTTATTCAAAAATTATGTTTTGGGGATTACATTCCAGTAACTTATTTCAAAGCATTGTGTTTATGGATGACAATATCTATGTTCTTAAGCAGCTCGAACTAGTATCGGAACAATCATTTTTATTTAATGACGAGCGACAACTATAGCAGATCTTAGCAGTAATGTCGGTCACTCCCGCCGCTAATAAGGATTGTGTTCTGCCGCTTGCCTCCCAAGCATGAGTGGATGTGACGGTTTCATCTCCCACAAAAAAGACAGTGGAAGCAACCTGGCCCTGACATCCTAAACATACGATAAATATTGTTTAGTGACTCGTTACGGATCAAATAACTAACATATAACAGAACAATGCTCCTTACAAGTAGAGTGAATGAAAATCACATAAATTTGCAGAATGCCAATAAAATAGAACTAATAAGATGTAGACAAGTTAAGGCATTACGGATTTGTTTGGATGAAGTAATTGCATCTCATTCAGGATCCTTTAATATCCTGAAGAACAACATGTGCTGCATTCCTCCCAGGTGCACCCATTACACCACCACCAGGGTGAGTCCCACTTCCACACAAATATAGCCCTTTCAACGGTGTTCTATAATCCGACCTCTATCAGCAAGTGAAAAATATTAGGAAAAACACAAATGAATGAAGTTGCCAACAATTATAGGAAAATAGTCAAGAAGTTCATGTTGTTTCTCCATTGATTTGACTGAGGCGATGTTAGTTATACAACTCACACCATAACCTACATTCCTTTGCACAATCACTTTGATATACAGCATAAATAAATTATAATTAAGATATGTTACACGTGTATATTGTAAATTGTAATCTTACTACCGAGTAGAGCACATTATTTATTTATTTTTATCTTTGATGACGATGTTATTGTGTAATTAATTCTTAAGCAAAATTCATGTTTTTTGTATCTCGTTCGGGTCTGCTGCTATGACTGTTCATAACAATGTGGAACTACTATCAGCTGCACATTTTCAACTTTCAAGTCAAAAGTCCAACATGAGCATGTTACATGTAATATGTTAATAAGCATTAAAATGTTATTAGAGTCTCTAACTTAATGAGTTAAGTCATGGAGTAGAATGAAAAATCCAACCTTAACCCCACATACTCATAGCCAATAAGCCAAAACATAAATGGAGCAACAGATAAATGAACATAATAAATAAAAATATTACCATTCTTTGACCGGCCGTAGTAAAAACATAGAATCCAATCCCATTGCACCATGAAAGATATTTCCTCCTGTACAAAATGCACAGATGCATGTTATTGATATCTTTTGGTCTACAGCCCCGACGAGCAAAAATTAATCTTAGTTATATGTATAATGACTATATTGTATACATAACACGATAGAAATTGACCAGTTAATCCAAACTCTCTTTCGAGATCAGGTGGTGTCAACATGTCATAGTCAATAATTGAGGAGCTGAAGTCTGGAGCATAGTCGTCGATCAAGGTAAAACATCTCTTGGCAAATGCCTCCTGACAATGGTACATTATTAGATGACCCACATGTTATAGTTACAGGATAACTATAATCTGTACAACATGCGAATGCTACTGACTGTCTTGGCCTCGAGTGTTTTACAAAAATATAGTTAAGCATGTCCTAAGAGACCTTTTCATCGCTTATAGTAGACAACCTATCAACATATTTAAAGTCACAGAGGCACTAAAACTGATCACCAATCACAGCCTGCATTTAGCACATATACTAACTATCTTCCCAACTATCTTCTGATAACTTATATGGAGTATACTGGATGAACAGATTAATCACATGTTTACCTGCAATACAAAATGAAAGGCAAAAATTAGACTCACTCACTGATTAAAAGAGAAATTTTCAGTTAGAGGTGTCACGGAATCACAGCAGGCAGTGCACCAGCAAATTATGCAACTAAGCATGTGTCACACGACTCCATTATGAACTTCTCTAACACTTCAAAACAAGTACAAGTACAACTATACAATATTCAGGAGACATGCATTTACAATGAGATGTAATACTTTTAAACCTTAATTGGACTTTGGACAAATCAAACCATTTGTGAATCACATACTTCATGAAGAAAATAACATCACATATTAATGATGAGGGAAACACATGATCACTGACTCATATTGTATCATCATATGCTGGGTTTTTATATCAGTTCATATGCCGGATTTATCAGCAAGGCATGCACTCTGCTCCGCAAACCAGTTACTAATTTATTACTGCCTTCAGATACCTCATCATTAACTACAGATGCACTTTAGAGCATACAAAATTGTATGGTGTTGTGCCCCCACACAAAATTGTAGAAACAAATCATGGACTAGATTCTGCATAGAAAATGATAAAATATGAGATTCAAAGCTAACTACCAGGAGGAGATATGGTCGTATCCAGGGTTGAAGGAATGGTCATTTCTATGACTGGCCTTCTAGATGCCATTCCATTTGAGGCATCCATGCAAGCTGTATGAATCTCCTCCATACTGAAGAAATAACAAAATGAATGACCAAGCTAAGAACTAAGTTAGTGAAAAGATAAAGCCCACGAACACACAAAATTAACTAACCAATTATGGATTAGAACGGGTGAAAACTTGATTGATTGTGCACAGAGATGCCAAATTGCTGATAAAGCAAAATATACAAACATGATTTGATTCTGTCAAAAAATTAAAGAGAAAACAAACTGCTTAAATCTCTACATAACCTTACACGCATGAGATGAGCTTTCATAGACTTCCCTATGTGCCTCGTATGACAACTTTATCTCAGCTCAGATCACAAAGCTTGTGATAAAGTTCATAATATTGTGCTCTACATTGGTATTCCTTTTCCTAATTTACTGATCAGTCAAATTTTTAGCATGTGAGGTAAATGTGAACGATTGCCCGTGGGGCAGTGCTGACAATTTGTTTTTTCTTCACTATTGTATAATTTTCACAAGTTCAGGAGAGTCTCACAAAGAAACGTTGATATATGTGTGTCTCCTTGTATATTCAACTTCATATCTAGTTTATACATACAGATGTGATAATAAAAAATGTTCGATGGCCTTTGATGTGCTAAACCAGTAACACACTAAACTTTTGATCTGATAGTCTTTGATGTGCTAAACCAGTAGCACACTAAAAAAATTAATCCTGGCTTGAACATAGAAGAAGCTTATGAAAAAATATTTACATCATGGCTTGTGATTTTGCCAGACTGAAGCATTGGTTTTTTGCCTTTTGGCTAACACCCAACAATTCATAAATGGGCGACTAATGCAAGTACAGTATGTATGAAGTGATGAGATGTTTGTCACAGAAATAGAAATATGTTTGATAAAAATAGAATAATTTGTCGAGCATGATAAGAAATTTGCAATTTGCAAAATTACATCCCAGTGCCCCGGTCCTAATGAAGTCTGAAGAAACAAAAGGCTAAAACAAACTTAATGTTTGCCTTTCACATCCAATGTGTATTGTACCCATATGCTGTGGGCCAGCAGCATCAATAGCAACAGAGCTGCAACAAGAGAATTGAGGCAACTGGTCAACAGCTAGGTTAATTTTTGTTGTTCCCTGTCCATCAATTGAAACAGAGATGACAATCAAGCTCTAATATAGCTTTATGCAGAAATGGTTTGGTAGTGAAATTTTGTTGTTCGACAACCTTATTCAGTGAAACCATCGTAAACTAAATATCGATAAAAAAACATCATAAACTGAATACTATAAACTTATTATGCTGCATGGTGTTACACAATAGAGGAATTGTACATTCTGCATCAAACTTACAGAGCTGTAGTCACTGTTAATAACAGCAGAATAGAAGTCCTCTGGTAATGAATTTTGAGGTACCAATTCCTGCACAGAGGGACATATCAAACTAGAATGATGCCAAACAAACTTAATAGCATTGATTGTAGAGCGGTAACCAATTGCAGGACCAAATTTCGCAAAATCTGGAAGTAGTAACAATATTTAGGGATAACAGTAAATAACTATACCAAAAAAGTCCGATGTGGAGTCACATTTGATAGTACAACTGAAGAATGCACCTCAGTTCCATCTGCCAACATCACCTTCAAGACAACAATTAAAACTTTCGTCAACTATTTAAGGCACAAAGTAAGCAAATTCAGCTATTAGTTCTGCTGCGATACTTTTCTCATGAGAACTCACCCCAGTGACTTCCTTAGAGTCATTGACCATAAATTCTTTAGCCTGCAAGACAAGTAGATTGATAAATCAGTTGAATTAGAAAGAAAAAAAATTAAAGGAGCAAAAATGATCACTTAACGTTGACGCTTGGTAGCACAATTTTTATTTACAATATCATATCAATGCTTAACAATCTCTCAAATGGAACTCATAAATACCACTTCTTAACTCTCAAACGGATCAGTTTGAATGTACAGAACTTGACATTGAAGAGTTCGTGCATTACGAAAGCTACATGTAACATGAATTTCACAAGCTACACATCCAAGAATTTGAAGCCAATTTCTAAAATACGAGAACAAGTTGCCAGTAGTGTCGGAAATGATACCTCGGCATTGGTTATAATGTGAGCACCAGCCTCTTTTGCAGCATTGCTTATGGCACGCGATACCGAGCCCATCCCCCCTTCAACATATCTAAACAAGTGCATCTTGGTCTTAAAAAAACAGGGAGCCATGGAGATTATAAGAAGATACTTGCCTGTTTAATCATAAACAAAAGGGTAAATTTATCAGATGATACATACGACCAAACACCACGATGTCCATCAGTTTCTCCTATGACATGATGCAGCAAGACATATCCACTGCCTGGGGTGTGGACACTTGCCTGTTAAATCACTTTCATTATGTTAGTGATGTATCTTAACTGTCTTCGGAGAGGGTTTGAAACAAATGGTTCTATAGACAAATAGCAGTGATTGCCTTCTTACTCAAAGGATGCTTGTGTGAAGTTCTACAAAGGACGGCTGCTATTAGAGTTACAATAACTATTACACATTTACATGAACAGATAACAAAAATGCATTCATGCCTATAATGTACAAGAGTATGCTGTTCAGATAATCACCATGGACCCAATTACAGCATCAGTTGCAAGTGTTGCCTTCAGTGCATCCGACTGCAAAAATAAAAATAAAAATAAAAATGGTCCAACAATTATATTAAATGCTTCCAAGTACATATACATCATAGGTTATTAAAGGTTACACTATGTGAATAAACAACTGACCTCAAACCAATTATTTAAAACCTTGGATGCAGGAGCGACCAGAAGATCAAATAAATCCCTACTCAAGAAACAAAAAACAACACCACCTCAACCACAGTGCATAAACATATAACCAAGGTACAAACACCAGGGAAATAGGAAAATGTCAATCTTACACCACATCATTCTGTCCGAGCTCAGCAGCATTTCTAAGACAACGAGCCCAAAATGCTGACCTGTGTAGCCTATCCTTCATGCGTCTTGTAAGAGGTAAATTTCGGTGCCGAGCTTCTGGAGGTGGAGAATCCAATAATGAATCCATGAAGTCACAAAACCTCTCCAGCTTCTTCTCATATCTAAGAACACCAGATCACAGCTAAAGCCCAAACTTAGAGATGCTAGAGGAATCCTGGGTTTTTAGCTTCTATAAATTTCAAATAAACAGGGCAAACATAAGAACAGGGGACATTACATAGGATAATTACGAGCATCTGTCTTTGAAAACTTGGAGATCTCGGAGTGATTCAACTCGACATCTGAGCCAAGAAGGAGATAACGCCCATCGACACACGGAGTAAAGGAAGAAGGGCTCCTCTTCAAAAGCTTCAAACCATGCCTCTTTAGCTCTAGTTCACTGCAGCATACCTCAAAAAATTAGATTTTTACTACAATAGCAAGAGCCATATTAAAAGCCTCTCCAGCTCAAGTTTACTGCAACATGCCTACAATGACGAGGTTTTTGCTATAGTACCAGAAGCCAAATGAAACTGCTGTGTTGCTCACGGATTATGAATATATCATAGAAACTAGTATGTGTGATCTTCATGATTCACTCTGGTTTTAGGATATTAGACTATATATATGTAATGAACTTTCATGTATAGAAGCACTGTGTTTGACTATTAAGTCGCGTCATGTGTTTTCCATGAAGAACAATCATATAGTCGTGTCAAAATTTGTGTATGTTATGTCAAACACAATTTGAAGAAAATTCATCGTGTGTTTGGAATGATAACAGTCAAGTAACTTGTTATGTTGATGTTTTCAACTAACTGTACTAATGAACATATTCAACAACCATTCTCAGATCAAAGATAATTGATTAGTCTAAACATGCCCTTTACATGCAAAGATTCAACGAATCGTGTAAACTCATTCTCCATAGATAAACCGTACAAATTGACAATTAACACACACAAATCCTAATGTGTTGATTTGCAAAAAGTTTCACCATTCCAGCTAGCATCATTTGGAGGTTATCTTGTCGTGTGAAAAAATATAAGCCCTAACAAGCACATAACAAATTAAAATCTAGGTATGCATAACAAGAGTTAAAGTGAGCACATTAGTAACGTTACTACGCTTCTTCGCCTCCCTACAAATCCATACTTCGCACGGTTAATGGAGAGGATAACTACCAATTTCATGTAAACATATCATCACATTATGCTTTTAACATCGTGAGTTTTTTCGTCATCAAAAGGAGTTGCGTTCGACTCTACAATATCACATTTGCGCTCTTCGTGCATTCGATCTGTGCTCGCATTCGTAACTGAAACAAAGCATTTGAGCATCGAAGATTACTTGATGACGGAAGGGCGGAGTAGGCTCTGAAGGTAGCTACACCGGGAGAACCGGAACCCGGGGACGATCTCCTCGGTGACGGCGGCTCCGCCGATGACGTGGCGCTTCTCCAACACGGCGACGGAGAGGCCGGCGCTAGCGAGGTAGGCGGCAGCGGTGAGGCCGTTGTGGCCGCCTCCGACCACGATCGCGTCCCACTTCTGGTTCGGGAGGGACGAGAATAGCCTCCGTGGACGCCACATTTGAGAGTTTGGAGTGGAGTTCAGTTCACTGTTTAGCACTTCCAACGGGAGGGCGGAAGATAAAGATAATATTTTATAGTTAAGTTTGTTATCCTGAAACAAAGTGGTCCTATGGTCTAGCGGTGAGGACATTGGACTCTGAATCCAGTAACCCGAGTTCAAATCTCGGTAGGACCTTTGTTTTGGTTTTAAGTTTTTTTATTAATTTTTCTAGAGTTTATTGCTTTTCAAAATTGAAAATGTTGTTTGTGTATTTTTTTTATTTTGCAATCATCAATTTTATGGAACATTACCTGCTTCGAGACTTTCAGAAAGTTAGGGTAAAATAAGGTCGCGTTTAGATTAGCTTAAAATGATGCACTTTTGAAGAAATTTCGTTTTTTTCTCTTTTGGAAGATTTGGTTTCTTTTTTGCTGAAAATGCATTTCTCTGGAATCTTTTTTCAATGTCGTAATTTTCTGTACAATAGATTGTGTCTCTCATCACCTGCCCTGTGAAGAAAAAAAATTAAAAAGGGGCCAACTTCGGAGGGTTGATCATTTCATTTCACAATTAGTCAAGGAAATTCATCAAACTAAAACACATGTTGCCTCTCCAGATGGGCACCCATTAAGGTGGATTTGCCTTCGAGAGTGTGGCATTGAATCATCTATAGATACTTTCATTGTCCTTCTCCTAGTTCCTTTTTATTGAAAATTACTAACAATACTTAAATCTTAGAGATTGGCGAGACATTAAGGAACTGAATTACTATTCGTCGCCCTAAAACTACTTAAATCGCCCCAACAGATTACCATTTTGCCCTTCTCTCATTTCTACTGCTATAACGCGACATTTTACCCTCCTATCACACATCTCTCTTCATCTTCCTCTTATATTCATAAAAAATAATGTTTTGGAGGTCAGTAATGAGCCAACAGACGCCCCGGTGTACTCGAATCTGGTAAAATATCCAACATCTTTTTAATAAAAAAATAACAAAAAATTGCGGACGTTTGGCGGAGCCGCCCAGCGTAGGAGAGGGGCGTCTGGGTAAGACGCCTCCCCCTAGGGGGCGGCGTTTTACACAGACGCCCCGCCCATGGGACGGGCGTCTGGCTAAGACGCCTCTCTCCTACGCTGGGCGGCTTAGCCAGACGCCTCTCTCCTACGCTGGGCGTTTTACACAGACGCCCGCAATTTTTTATTATTTTTTTATTTTTTTATTAAAAAGATAATTGATTATAAATTTAGATAATTACTAAATTAATTAATTAATAAGTTAATAATTACTATATTCGGATGACCGATACCCTTTCGGTACACCGAATAGAGATTTCCAGAGAAATGTCGAAGCTACTGAGAATAAATATTCGGATAATCGGGTAGAGATCGGTAAACCGACACAATGATTCTAGGAAGATCAAAAACTTACTGTATTTACGATCACGGTGGACCGATGGAAACTCGGTCATCCGCATGGAACATGTTCGGTAGACCGAGAAGCAAACGGTCGACCGTCCGACATCACCTTACGACGAGTTTTTGCAATTGATGAAAATTCAAAAAAAAATCAGATCCAACAATTTCAAAATCCAAAAAATTTCCAAGGGGCGCTGCCCCCTTGCCACCCCCGCCACCTCACCGGCGAGGTGGAATGCCGCTCGCTCACCGGGGAGTGAGACCCCCGAACGGACCTGTCGATGTGGTATTTGTAAGTCGGGAGGTTTTACCACCGGGGATTTTGGATCTTAAATTTTTTGAAAATTTAATCACTTGCAAAAAAACTCATTGTAATTTGACCCCTTTACCACCAAAAATCTTGTAACAGAACCTCAAATAATTTGAGATAACACACCGTATAATTTTAAGAATTTATTTATTTTTTATTTTTTATTATTAAAAAATACGGGCGTCTGGCTAACACGCCTCCACCAACGTGGAGGCGTCTGGCTATCACGCCTCCACCTATGTGGAGGCGTCTTAGCCAGACGCCTCCACGTTCGTGGAGGCGCCTCGCTAAGACGCCTTCACCTTGGTGGAGGCGTCTTATCCAGACGCCCCCACCTAGGTGGAGGCGTCTTAGCCAGACGCCCGAGTCGGAAAAAAAAATCTGTCTCCGTTACCTAGCCGGATTCAGGTGTTTCGCCAGACATTTTCGTGGTGTTGGTACTAGGAATGTGAGTAAAACTGAGTCAAATACCTTGTTTAAAGATACGGGACGAAATGAGTATTAATTGATTTGTTAAGGGCAAAAAGGTAATTTTTGGGGCGATTTAAGTAGTTTTCCGGCGACGAATAGTAGTTCCCTTAAGGAATCTATAAATATATTTTGAAACCTAATTAGTTGGTGTTCTTATGACGTGGACAAACGCATTTGCGCCTTCATAGTAAATTGCATAAAGACGAACATGAAAGGAAAAATCAATAATATATTTGAGAACCTAGTATGCACAAATGATTATATTAGGGGTAGTCTAAGACCACAAGGGTCGGTCAATTCCTGGGTGTCCGGTTTTCTTTCTTAGTCACATCAGTTTTTCTCTCTGATACGTCAGTACAAACCACCCTCAATTTTCCTTACTCACACCCAGAAACAACACAAACGCCTTACATTATCTCTCATCCACGTCATTTGGGTATAAATTTTGGGTAAAACACAAAAAATATTAAATTTAAAAATATATATAAACAAATAAAAAACATGTTTCATTTTATTATTTCTGAAAAAATGATTTAAAATATTTTTAACATATTTTAAAACATTTTATATATAAAAATAAAATAAAACAACCAATTGGGGGGGGGGGGGGGGGCAGGTGCCCACCCACCCGTCCACCACCAGGGTGGAAAATCGGGCGGGACGTGGAGATAATTTGGGCTGATGTGTCGGGTGGATGTGTCGAACTGTTGGATTTTTTTGATGGTCAAGGGTGGTCTAAGGTTCATTTGGTGCGCACTTTGGTGTTTGCGCATAGTGTTCCAAACATTGATGGTACACTCAAACATTAAAAAAGTAGCGTATGAAGTTTTGAGGTAGGATGTGTTAGGAGAGGATGATTTGTATAACATTTTGTGGAACTTGAACAGAGGAGTTTTTTGATGTTAGAGTTAATTGCCCTATATACATAGGTACAATGATACCTAAGTATCACAACAATTAGCTCTTAATCAAATGATAACTTCTTATAGTTAACTTATAATGCATTTTAGAGTCTTAGTTGCTCTGAAAACCAGTAGGATGAGAATAGAAAACGGATTTGAATCCCATCTCTTTTTTTGGGAGCTGAATTATTATTTTATTTTATTTTGAGTTGGAATCCCACTTTAAATACATGTTCGTAAATCACGACCAATTTGATATTAAAGTCAATCATACCTATCACAAAAAAGAGTAATCATAGTTTACCTCTACGTCCTTCTACTCGTTATCTTACAAATGTTGTTGCGTTTGTTTGAAAACTGAACCTTAACAAAATATCTAAGCAAACAAGTTCCGATTTTTTCTAGTTAGAGCAGAAATAACAGCACCCGGGCTACCCCGGGCGCCATTGCACTATCTCTCCGTCACTTCAGCTTCTCTCTCTGTCACGTCGGTTCACCCAACCCACCCAAAAAACACCCTTACCCAAGCCCGGGCTACCCACACTCACCCTACACTCTCTTTCCTCCGCATCATTTCTTAATTAAACAATTTTAATTTTCACACAACATTCAACAAATTACATTTTATATATTTCTAATTCTAATAACATTACAATTCTATTTTAACTCGAAATATTGTTAATAATTACTGCTAAATCACGAAATTATTATTAAATATTACGGAACCTCGTTACATTTAAGATAAACTGAAATATGAAATATTACACTCAAAGTTAAGAAACAACAATACATATTACACAAACTAAACTTTCAAATACTACATTAGCAACTACGTTAACCAATTTTCAAATCGCTCCTCGTCCGTAGCATTGCAATATATGCTCGATTAAATCGCCTTTCAGATCCATATGTTGGTTCATGTCACGCACTCGATCTTGATTGACAAAAAACTCGTGAATATCCGTTATACGATCGGTCGAATACGGTGTTTCCTCAGCTGAAGTTCCAGGACGATCTTCCATAAATTCGCAAATATCTCCAAAATTAGCGTAACAATCTCGTTCGTCCTCCACTATCATGTTATGCATGATGATACAAGCTGTCATTATTTTGGACAGAACGTCCTTGCTCCAGGCAAGAGCCGGATTTCTGATAATCGCGAACCTCGCTTGCAACACTCTGAAAGCGCGTTCAACATCTTTACGTGTTGCCTCCTGCACTTCAGCAAACAATTTGTGCTTCGAGGTGTGAGGGTGAATGATGGATTGGATGAAGGACGTCCACTGTGGATAAATACGATCAGTAAGATAGTATCACATATCATATTGAACATCATTTACCTCATAATTTACCAGTGGTGCTCGAGCTTCTAGTATGTCGTCGAAAACCGGAGATTGTTGCAGGACGTTCAAGTCATTGCATGAACCTGGTATTCCGAATGAGTGCCAGATCCATACGTCGTACGATGCCACCGCCTCAAGGATCAGAGTTGTTTTCCCATCACGCCCTTGATGTTGTCCATTCCAAGCAGCTGGACAGTTTTTCCACTCTCAGTGCATACAATCGATACTCCACATCATACCTGGAAACACACGTTGCTCACCAATGTAAAGTAGGCATGCCAAGTCATTTGAAGTTGGCCGACGTAAATACTCAGGCTGAAGACTTAGGAGAGCATTTCTGGATGTTGCCACACTCATTCGTAGGTACTCATCGATCTCATCAGCTGCAACGCCATATGCTAGCATTCACATTGTTGTCGCACTTTTTTGTATACCGGAGATGTTCATCCTACTAGTTGCGTCCAGTGTTCGTTGGAAGAAGACATCAGATGCTTCGATGGCATTGTGGATACCGGAGATGCTCAGTGGAAGCGTGATTAAAGTGCACGCGTGATTGAAAACAATGCACACGTGATTAAACAGTGCACACGTGTTTGCTCAGTGGAAGCGTGATTAAAGTGCACGCATGATATTAGACCATACTATTAAACCACCTTGACAGGTCGTCCGGGGGTCTCGCTCACCGGTGAGCGAGCGGCATTCCACCTCGCCGGTGAGGTGGCGGGGGTGGCAAGGGGGCAGCGCCACCTGAAATTTTTTTGGATTTTGAAATTGTTGGTTTTGGAAATTTTTGAATTTACATCACTTGCAAAAATTTATTACCCCACACTAATAACAAATACTCAATCCATTAATAACAAAACATCCACTAAATAATTAAAATTTAAAAAAAAATCGATAAATGGGAAGACACGTGCCCCCCTCACCCGAGGGCGCCCGGGCGTGGCACCCACGATAGGGGTGCCCTTACATTCGCAGTAGTCACAATTATGGTTCCGTAATAACACCACATCTCCACACCCCATAAGCTAGTAGCTACGCATTAACCAAGACGAGAACAACCCGAGCGAAATTGCCCCAAGACCCGAACGCCGCCGATATAAATACTCGCCCCAATCCCCCCTTCCCTTCTTCTCCACTCCTCCTCCCGCCATGGACCTTGACATGGACGACGAGTTCGGAGATCTCTACACCGATATCCTCCTTCCCGTCGCCGCCCCTCCTCCCCCCCCTTCCTCCACCTCGGACCCGCCCAAACCCCTAATTCCCTCCCAAACCGCTCCTTCCGGTTCCGTTCCCGACGCGAACGCCCAAAACCTAGCGCCCGAGAAGGAATCCGACGCGGATTGGATCCTCGGACCGGCCCCGATCACGGAGGAGCACCAGGATCGGAACGAGGAGGAGGATTCGAAGCCTCTGGCGAAGGTGGAAAGGGGGGAGGAGGGGGTTGGGGTTAGGGTTAGGATTCCGGAGGAGGAAGATGTGGCCAAGCTCGAGGTGGAGGAGGAGATTGGGGGTTTCGACGGTGGGGCCGTCATCCCCGGTCTCTCTTTCGGTGCCGCGGATGGCGGCGAATTCGGTGGGACGGAGGTCGGGATGGCCGAAGTGGCGAAGAGCGAGGATTGGGATAGTGACGATAGCGGTGATGATCTGCAGATTGTTCTGAACGATGATAGTGTCGAGCCACACGGTTTGAACAGGATTGGAGGGGGTGATGATGTCGATGATGAAGATGGAGAAGATGATTTGGTTATAGTGACGGATGAGGACCGGATCCACCACCACCACCAGGCCATGGAAGAGCATGAATCGGGGGAGGAGTCGGTTGCGCCCACGCTGGATGGGGAGAAAAAGGAAATGTCCGAGGCGACTAAGGTGGGAGCAGGACCTGGGGTTGTTGGGGCTAATAGGGTTGGTTACAGCGGTCTCGGGTTCCATCCTCAGCATCATTCCCAGTTCAAGGTCAGTCTTGTACTCCTCGGTTATTGATTAGAACTGGGGAGGCATAAGACCTGGAGAAAGACAGTGAAGAGCGCGTGATCGCATGATCTTGGTTTTATTTGACAATTATCATAGCAATCAGTTGCTGTATTTTTTTGTCAATGTGCATGGTTGTTTTACGGAATGCTAATAGTTCTTGTTGCCTAAGAGTGCATATTGTTGCTTGCTTGCCTAGCATTATTTGCCAAGTAAAGAAGAATTTATATTCAATACAGTAGGCTTGCTGCTTACAACAGAGAGTGTGCCAAAACATTTAAAGTTGTCGGACGGTTTTAAATGGAATTGTCATTAGTTAGGCCTTAATAAGTTAGTGGGGATATTTTGGTGCGAAAAATACACTTCCAATTGGAAACACTTTGAAGTAAACCATTTGAGAACATGAAAATTGCCACATTAAACTTAAATATTCTCAAATTCACACGAGCACTCTTAATCCACCCACAGCTTTGTGGAGTCTGAAGGATATCAACAGAAGTTGTTTGCTCCATTTTTCATGAAGCCATGTAATAGACGAACCAGAATATCTCCCTCCTGCGATGGCTTTCACTTTATTCTGTCGACGAAATACATGCAGATCAAAGTTCCCTTTCACAAAACCACTGAATATCGTCCTTGTTTGCCTCAGACTAATTGTTACTTATAGGTCATTGTTATTAATAATCAGTTCGCAAATTTTGACATGCCAATTTAACATGTATGATTAGTTGTTGTCTTCTTAAGGATTTTCCTTGGGAATTATTTTCTAATAACTGTACCACATGATTAAATTCATACTCATTTATCATCTTGTGCAGTATGTAAGACCTGGCGCGGTATCTGGACCTGGGGTGCCTCCTGCCGGTGCTGGAAGCACAGGACAGATTCGTCCTTTTGTGATTGGACCAGGTGCAGGTCGTGGGAGAGGTTTTGTCCAACGAGGATCAGGCTATGGATTACCTGCTTGGGGTAATAGCACCTCAGCCCGCCCTTTTGGTAGTGGATTGGAATTCACTCTCCCGTCACACAAGTGAGTTGGGTTAAAATTAATAAATTTGAACAATTGATTCGTTCTACCATTGTTCGGTAACAGTTCTTCATGTATTGATTGAGTTGTTTCTTTAGCATCATTTTCTAAAAAAGAGATTGATATTTGCCAACGAAGTATGTTATTATTTGATACTTGGTTCTACATTTGGAGATGAAATATGTGCTATGTTGCACTTTTGAATTTCTTTGCATTAACAATATCCTCTTCCAGGACAATATTCGATGTTGATATTGATGCTTTTGAGGAAAAACCATGGAAACTTCCAGGAATTGATATTTCGGACTTTTTCAACTTTGAACTAGATGAGGACAACTGGAAGGGTTACTGCAAGCAACTGGTTAGTCATGTGCAAACTTATCACACATAACATATGCTTTAAAATCTTCATTTTTGAGTTGGTACTGATTAATTTTTGCAGGAGCAACTTCGGCTTGAGTCTACTATGCAAAGCAGAATCCGTGTCTATGAAAGCGGGCGATCAGAGCAGGTAGCAACTAGTAGATATCTTAAAGAATGTTAATTATACTGCTCCTTTTCTGGTGATTTGACCAATTTGTTGTTGTTGGGTCTTAGGACTATGATCCAGATTTACCACCTGAACTTGCAGCTGCCTCCGGTCTTCAAGATATTTCTGGTGAAAATGTTGTAAAAGTTGAAGGGGCACAATCAAATTTATTTGGTCAAGGAAGAGAACCTGGTCGAATGCGGCCACAACTAGTAAGATTCATTTCGCATCTGTATTATTCCCTGCTGATTTTGCTTTCTCAAAGTTGTGGTTACTCTTTTGTTTATCTATCATTTGAAATTTCAAGCAGAAACCACTTTTTCTGTTGCTTCCATATTCTAAACGTGGATTTTAAAATTTTAGCCAACAGGAAGGGCAATACAAGTTGAAAACAGTAACTCTGAACGTTATCCTTCAATAGATACTAGGCCGCCAAGGCCTCGCGATCCAGATGTGATCATTGAGGTAATATTCTTTTTCTTATTATTTTACATGATTCACGGCTACTAAGACATCTTTCTTTTGGACACTGAAAGTATATACTATTGTGGAAATACAGATAGTCTTGCAGGGTTCTCTGGATGATTCTGAACAGCCAGGAAATGGGATTGTAGCAAATGATTTTACAGAAGAATATGAAGGTAAAGAAAGAAATTCCGGCGATTTGAAATGTCATGATCAATTTCCAGCAACACAAAATGGAGAGCGAAGTAGCCTGTCTAGGAAAATGCATTCTATGGACAATGGAGTGTCTGAAGAAGCAGCCTTACCGCCGTCTTCCCCCGAGGGGTCAGCTCCCTATTATCATAGTTCTAAAATGAGAAGCCCATCTCCACGGGGGCGCTCTGGCAGACATTACATGGGAAGGTATACTTGTGGTTAATGTGTGTGATTAATTGTCATTATTTTTTATTTAATGTTTGTCCCTATTAATTTCAATTTCATGTTTTGTCTCCTCCTGGTCCAATAGTGATGAAGTTGAACAACTGTTGGTCTTTGGCATTTGTAAGTGTCATCTTGGATCAAATTAATGGAACTGTCAGGAGTACCGAAAATGCCCCCCCCCCCCTCTTTCGAAGTAGAATTTATCATCCTGTTATTTCTTATAGTCAAAAATGTCCAGGATGTTGTTTTTCAAATATCCAGGTAATGTACACATGGTTGCAGTTCTCTCACAATTTTTCCAGCCAAAAGGAATGATTAAGCTGTCCGTGCTCTGATACCTGATTTCCCCCCCACTAGTTAGTAATTACATGCTTAAGTAATGTTCTATAGAGATTGAGATCCTTGAGTGAGTCTTGGAACTTTATAAATTTCTCCAAAAAAAAGTTAGTTCTCAGCTTCCTCTTCAGGATATTCAATACCCACATTATGGACAAGTTTCACTACCTCATTTTCTTCACTTGGTCATAAACTCACAATGCCATGGTGTTTCCACTTTTCTGTTTTCAAATGAGAGCATGTTTTCAATTTGTATACTCTCTATAGTCTATATTTCTTTATTTTCTGACATTGCGATCGTACTAGTTGTTGGTTCTTTTGTCTCTGTGATTTGACTTGATGGTATGCATTCAGGCAAACGTTGGGAACACACAAGAGGGATGACGAAATCTCAGACGAGCATATAGATGACGACATGTCCAACCAAAGTGCTAGGACGGACACAATTCAGCAAGGGGAGAAGCTGGAAGCTGATACTGAAGCAAAATCTAAAAACCCTTCTAGCTCTGCAGATGCAAAAGAACTAAGTTCCGAAGATGCACATAACGAGCATGATGATAGAGTTGCTCTTGCTGATAGCACCGAAGAAAAGGAGGAAATAGCTTCAGATTTTCATAATTCAGATGATACTCTTGAAGGTAGTAGTTCGTCGTACTCTGTCAAGAAGCAGAAATTAGATTCTCAAATGAAAGAATATGCTGATCTAGATAATGGTGAAGGGGGCAATTTGACAAACATCGGTGATTCCAGAGCAAAATCTGACAGTGCTAATGATTATATTAAGCATGGTGATGATGCTGAATATGACCACACGTATGATGCACGACCTAGGCCATCAGTTTCAAGAAGGCATCATGACCATAAAAAACAGTCTCTTCATGTGAGGGGTGATTATGGGCGAGGAGCTGGGCATGAAATAGACCGGTCTCGTGTTGTTCCAAAAGGGAAGGAAGCATTGCGGCGTCCTCATGTCCATAGAGAGTTGGATCCTAATCCATCACATTACGCAGTCAGGTCAGTTAGCTCGGAGAGGCCAAGTGAGAGGGAAATATCTGGCATTTGGCGCAAAAGGGACATCGAAGGTCATGGTAGAAGAATGAAAGATAGAGATTTTCCAGAGTACAGTGATGAAATGAGATCGAGGAGCAGAAGTAAACTTAGGACAACTGATAGGATGATTGGAGGTGAAGATCTTTATATGAAAAGGCAACCTGACGATAGATATTGGAGGGGTCGTCATGACAGAGAAAGTGGCCCAAGGCAGAAAGAAAGTGGCAAGGTATCGCTGAGTCGTCGTGAAAATATTGATGATCCTCATACCAGTAGAAGGCAAGAAGAGGATTATCATTTAAGGGAAAAAAGTTCCAAAGAGTTCTTGCACGGTTATAGAGCCGGGGATGATTCAGATCGTAGGATGAAGTCAAGTATGGTCAGATCAAGGGATAAAACTGAGGATTACCACTTCACTGGGCACAGAGATGAAAGCAGGCGTCACAGAGAAGGAGAAGATCGGCAGCGTTCCAAACAAACACGTGATAAGGAGCAACGAGAAAGAGATGAAGGACAAAACATTGTAAGGAACAGCCATGCTGGTGAAACCAAACTTTACAATAGGTATGAAAGGACCAAAGATGCTTCAAAAGGCTCCAATCCTGACAAGGATCCTACACTTTGTGGAAAGCACAATGAACAATTGAAAAGAGGTGGTCATACCGACACCCAGTCGCAACATAAAGAACACCAGGAAACACATGGGCATGATATTCAAATTGGTGACGAGTTCAGAAGTTCCAAAAATGGAAGGCCCACTCATAGTCACCATTCGCAAGCTTCTGATGCGCAGCATACAAGTAGAGAAATGCGCAGAAGCAGCTCAAGGAAGGTAAAAGAGAGTGAAGCTATGCTTGGCAAGAGAAAACATGGTGATGGCAGTTCTAACCAGAGTGAGAAGGTAAATTATTTAGTACAAACATTTGACAAGCATTTGTTTCCTTCAAACGTGTAAATTTTAAGTTTTTAAATCATATTCGGCAGTGGGCTCAAGTTATGCTCGTAACTTTGTGAAAGCATAATTCAAGTTTGGCTCTAAGCTATTGAGTCGAGTCACACATTCAACTCGGTCCATTGAATATCCAAGTTTTTCAGTTTGGCTCGTCCTGTTAAGAGCTTATCCTTGTAAATCATTTTACATTAAAAAAGTGTGTATTTGCAAAATGAAAAAAATGCACTCATAATATATCATATCATGTTCATATATGAAATATCAAAATATTCCCTATTCATGCTAAATGAAAATTGCAAGTTGGCTTGTGATGGACATGTTAGAAATTTTAGGTTATTCTCATTTATGTTCCTAGTTTCTGGTTTATCTTTATGGACTCTGAAATTCATATGTTAGATCATATATTACCTGTTGGCAATATTTTTTTGTGTCCAATTGCAATAATGAACCATTCATGTGAGGAGTGAAAATTGATGATGGTAATGGGATTTATATTTTTGTGCTTCTTCCAGGCCAGTAAAAATGCAACATCTGAAGAAGACAGAAAAATAGTTAATGGCAAAGAATCCAACCAACATGCTGATGCAAACATGGAGAGGAGCCAGGAGGATAAATTTGCCTCAGATGATGAAAATCAACAAGAGTCAAGAAGAGGAAGGTCCAAACTGGAGCGTTGGACAAGCAATCAAGAAAGGGATTATGAGTCCATTGGCAATCGTGCTCTGTTCTCTTCAAAGAACATGGAGATCAATGACAATGATACTGACCCAACACGGACCATGGACGAAGTAGGCAAGATTGAGGTGAATAAAGCTGCTGATTCAAACAAGGACTCAAATGCTGTTCAAGTTTCCGACAAAGAGGAAACTGATCGCCATCTTGAGACAGTTGAAAAGCTGAAGAAACGGAGTGAGCGGTTCAAGCTACCTATGCCAGTAGAGGACACAACCAGCAAGAAAGTTGAAAATGAGGTCTCAGCAGTCCAGAATGACACTGCTGCTTGTTTAGAGATCAAGCAGGAACGACCTGCTAGAAAACGAAGGTGGGGCAGCAGCTGATCAATGCGAAAGTGAAGCTGTTCGCTCAAGCCCGTTCCAGGACAATTTTGTCAAGACAAGAAGCCATGGCGAGCTGCAAGAGAAGCTTTTACATCTAAATTGCAGTCTGAGATGCAAATTACCATTTATAATCTCTTAAATTGTCAGCAATTTTAGTATTATCACTCAGATTATGTGACTGTAAAGATAATGGGGGCCCAGAATGTATTTGCTACCTGCTATACAAATTTATTTATGCAGGGAAAGAATCTGGTGCATTCCTTGGACGACTCATTCGAGACCTATCGCGTGAGGAGCTGTGGCTGCTGGTTTGCCTTGAATGGCTTCCCTTAGTGGTGCTTATGTTTCTGTACATTTTGCTGAAGATAGCGATGCAAGCAATGCGGAAGCTGCCTCTTATGTTATTAAGGTGTTTGCGGAGCTACTCAAGCCTTTTGAAATGATGAAGCTTCTTAGGAGACGGGCGGGGCCATCACCTGGACGGGCCTTTGAATGATTGGTTTGGTTTCAGGGCGTTGCTGGGATGCGTAGTAGTTGGTAATTGTATGTTATACTTCTAGTCTTATTAGAACGAATGAGTAATCTTTCTGAGGCTTTTGAAACTCAGTTGTGGAGAACAGGGAAAAAGATGTCGTGGGCACAACACAGGATTCCTTTTTGTATGAAAGGTGACAATTTGATAAGCTTAACCATTATAGCCGAACAAATTTTATGGTGAGCTATACTTGGGCGTTGTTACATCTATAATATTTATGAGCGGCGTCGGGAAGCAAAGTAGCCGACGAAAAGCAGACTTTTATGTAGCATTTGTAATTGTTCTCTGAAATACTGAAATAGTTCACTCACTGGCTCATTGTACTCACTCGGGCCACTGGGCAAGGATGTGGCGTACTAGTTGGACCTTAAAATGGAAGTTTAGTTATCTCATCTACGTGTTACTATCACCCAAGCGTATGTGGCAAATCCTATGTAGGCGAATTAAGATCTGTAGGAGTTAGAAGGGCAAGAAATGGAGAGAAAGACCTCTCATGCGGACTTGTCAGTTTTCTTGTCTACAAATTACAAATTGTTTTAGGAGACATGTCTCAGACATGCGGACCAATTGTTTTACATTTTAATAAGAAAATTATTTTGATAAATTAAGCATAATTTTTTAATTACGAACTCCTACCTAAACAACAATAATAATAATAATTTGTGTCATCTTATGTAGCTAACATTAGAAACAAGTAACTGGAGGATTATGCTAACGCACAAGTAATGTATTACTACACTTCGTTGCCCTAAGTCGTCAGTTCCAGGTTCCTCAACCAACAATCACCGATACATACACATAACACATGGAAGCAAATTTGAGTTGGCAAAGCAAAAGAAAGAAATTCTACATTAGCATCACATTCATAAAAGTCTAGGGCCTCGTGAATATTGTAGGAAAAGAAACACGAGACAGCACATTACCCACTATACAAGGCAAGAGACGAAAAAAAGGGTCTGTCTGAGAGTCATATAGGTGGGAGCAATTAGATTGCAGTGCAACCAAAAATAAGCATGAACTAGTCCGATGTTGATGTCTGGAGCGGCAGTTGACTCTCAACTTCTTTTCCAGCAGAGCTCATCTCTGCAACCATCTTAGACATGCCAAACATCTGCAAAAAAAATTCAGATTATAGGATGCTATATTTCCAAGGAAAATAAAAAAACGGTTTGAAACATAAATTAAACAAAGCACACTCATGAATCATCTGCATAACCTTCTTAATGGTCTTTGTGAAACAGGTTTTGTGTTCTTCCATTGAAGCACTCGTAAATTCATCGACATGGTCCCTAAGATCAGCAAGGAAGCTGCTATCCTCGGACTTCTTTTTCCGGCATGAAGTCATGGCTGGGTCGATGACACTCAGTGCTTGTACTTCAGATATATCTAAAGAAACTGCAGTTCAACATTACAAGTTAAATGTCGTAAAGTAACCAATCAAACAACACACATGCCAATGGTGATGTAATATATCAGATCGATGAGAACAGTGTGCTGCTACCTGCTATCCACACAAACAAAAGCCAAATTTCTGATAAGTATCATCAAGTTCACGGAGAAAATAACCAGTAGCTGTAAATTTTCCTTTTGTTTAAACTTCATTATGATGGAGAGATGTTATGCAACAACAACAAAGTTTTTAATCCCAAACTAGTTGGGATAGGTTAGAAATGAAACTCTAAAGAGTCATGATTCAGGCTCGTGAATTGTCTTCTTCCACACGTTTCTGTCCAATGTCAATTCCCGAGGAACATTCCAATATTTTAGGTCTCTTTTAACCGTTTCTTCCCAGGTTAATCTTGGTCCACCTCTTCCTACTTTTGTGTCTTCGTCCCGCCTCAATACTATCTTCTTATCGGTGTCTCCATAAGTCTTTTTTGTGCATGTCCAAACCATTTAAGATTATGTTGTATAAGTTTCTCATCTATTGGAGCAACTCCGACACTCTCACAAATGTCTTCATTTCTAATCCGATCCATCCGCATATGTCCATACATCCATCTTAGCATCCACATTTCAGTTACACTCATTTTTTGCATGTGTTGTTTTTTTATGACCCAACATTCGACATATAGCATTGCAGGTCTTACCGTGGTTCTATAAAATTTTCATTTTAATTTAAGAGTGATTTTCCAGTCACATAAGACACTTGAGGCTTGTCGTCATTTCATCCATCATACTATAATCCTATGACTAACATCTTCCTCGATCTCCCAATCTTTTTGAAGTATTAACCCAAAATATCTTTTTCGTGCACCAATTGACCATCTAATATAATCTTTTATTCATCGGTGCCAACAACACTGAAACAACGCTTCATATATTCAGTTTTAGACCTATTTAATTTAAAACCTTTTATTTCTAAAGTATTCATCCACTACTCTCATTTTCTCTCCACACTTATCATGCTCTCGTCAATTAGAATTACATCATCTGCAAAAAGCACTAAGCGATCTGCCGAAGCTGTGGGATGTAAAACCTCACACTGTATGTATTTTGTCACATCGTCCACTACTAAAGCAAAAAGATAAGGACTTAAAGTTTACCCCTGATGAAGTCCAATCTTAATCGGAAAAAAAACTAGTCACATCGTCGTAAACTCTAATGCTAGTTTCAACTCCCTCGTACATATTTTTAATTAAGTTCACATATTTTGTTGATAATTTCTTCTTCTTTGGGGCCCACTACATGACACTTTTGGGAACTCTATCATATATTTTCTCTAAATTAATAAAAACCACGTACAAATCTTTCTTTTGTTATTTATATCTTTCCATGAGCTGTCTAATCAAGAATGACTTTCATCGTCGATCTTCCAAGCATGAAACCAAATTGATTATCCTTAACATGTCTCTCTTTATAGACGGTACTCAATTATTCTTTTCCACAATTTCATAGTGTGACAATTACTTTATAGTTAGTGCAACTTTGAATATCTCTTTTATTTTTGTAAATTGACACCAAAGTACTTATTCTCCACTCATTTGTCATTTTATTTTTCCTAAAAATACTATCAAACAACTTAGTTAACCACATTACAGCTATCTCCAAGGCATTTCCAGACCTCAATCGAGATATTGTCGGTCCTAAAGTCTTACCTACTTTCATCATTTTTAAGGTTTCCTTAATCTCAACTTCTTTGATCCTCCGTACAAATCGTCTATTAGATTCCCCAATTGTATCCTCCACTTCAAATGTGTCACCATCATTCTCTCCGTTGAATAACTTATCAAAATACACTCTCCACCTTTCCTTGATATCACAATCCTTAACCTGAAGTTTTTGATTATCATATTTAATGCATTTAACTTGATTAAGGTCTATAGTTTTCTTATCTCGTTTTTTAGCCAACATATGTATTCCAACATCTTCATCATTTGATCTCAACTTTTGGTATAAATTCTCATAAACAACTCCTATAGCATCTATTACTACTTTCTTAGCTTTTCTATTAGGCAACTTATACTCTTCTAAATTAATTTCATTTTTATCTTTATACCACCTCCTATAATACTCTTTCTTAGTTTTAATTGTCTGTTGTATCTCATCATTCCAACACCACGTGTCTCTTGAATCTAGTTTACCTCATCTACACTCCACACAAATCTCTTTAGCCCCTCTTTGAATAAAAGATGCATGTCCTCCCACATACTATTAACATCCTCCTCAACATCCCAATGTCCCTCTATCATTAGCATATCCCTAAATCTAACACATCTTTATCCTTTAAGATTCCACCACTTAATCTTTATAATACTTGTTTGGTCTAACACCAATCCGAAAGCAAAAATCTATTATCAACTTATGTTGAGTTACCACATACTCTCCAGGTATCACCTTACAATCTAAACAAGATCATCGATGACCATGATATCCTTTCGAGTAAGTAGAAAGTCAATCTGACTTCGGTGTTGACTACTACAGAAGCTAACTAAATAAGATTCTATTTTCCTAAAGAAAGTATTAACTACTATGAGATTGTATGCTACAACGAAATTTAGAAAATCTTCTCCTTGGTTTCTAATACCATACCCAAAACATCCACGAATTCATTCAAATCCTCCGTTGTCTTCACCAATATGGCCGTTGAAATCTCCTACAATGCAAAATTTCTCACCCAAAATTGTTTCTTAACTATTTCACTCAAACTTACTTATGGGGCATAGACACTAATGACATTCAAACTAGTTTTCTTATCACTAACTTAATCAAAATTATTTGATTCTCTTGCCTTCTAACATCTACCACCTCGTTTCTTAGGCTCTTATCTACCAAGATGCCCACCTCATTCTTGTTTCTATCTTTTCCACTATACCATAACTTAAACTCTGTATTCTGTGCCTCTTTAGCCTTTTCACCTACACATTTGGTCTCATGAACACAATGAATATTCATTTTTCTCTTGTTGGCTACATCCCCTAACTCTCTCAACTTTCATGTTAAAGAGCCAACATTCCAGCTACCTACACAGACCCTACTGTCCTCAACTAGCTTCTTTATCCCTTGCACCCGTCGAGTAAAGTGCAAGGACCCTAGCTCCTTGTGCACTACATCTGGACGTCGATGTAGTGTGCCACTAAGGTGTTGACACCCCTCAACTGACTTACTTATCGCTCGCACCCGTTGAGTATAATGCGTAGACCATTGCTCACTTATCACTACATCCAGGGCCCGATGTAGCGTGTCGCTAAGAGGGTGACACCCCAAACACGATTCTCTTTTAAGATTTATTTCCATGGGAGTAGTTAAAGTTTTACGTTGGTTCATAACACCTATCACAACCCTTCACCTTTATCCTGGCTTGGGAAATGTTATGTAAACATACATAGGCATTTGGAGCATTGTAGACTATATCAAATTACTATTTAAACGATTTGCATTTCTTATTTATTATGAAATCGCAGATGATCAGTTGCATTTTACATCATTTGGGTCAATTGAAAACAACCTCAATGTTTTACAGTGGTAGATTGCGTACACCCGACCCCATTACTTTGCTTAGGCAGGAGCCTCTTTTGAGGCATTAGGGTTATGTTGGTGTTGATGGAGATATGTTATGATTTAAACAAAAAAAGTATCATGGAACAACAGTTCATATCAAGACTTGCAAGCAAACAACTTTGTTATAACACATAATAAGAGCAGGAATTTCTATAGGATGTGTTCAAGATAAAGAACAAGCCTTATAATAGGACTTCCATCCCCAAACAAAAACAGCATTTAAGCCAAATAACAGGGCCACTTCTGGCTGCATCCAATGAAATCATAAACAAATAGTTTTGCTCTCCTTTGATATTCAGTCACATACTCCAATCAACAATTGTCTAACCATGCTACACACGTAGGAGAATGTAATGAATTTTTGAGCTACATGTATATTTGACGCATATAAAGACCTAAACAATCAGATATAGAAAGCATATAATCAACCAAGGATATGCAAGAAGCACTAATACCCATAAAAATTGCTTTCAAGGTAACAACAGCTTAAGCCTAGCATAGGTGGTGCAACATTCAGGGTTCAATTGGTTTGAAGTTCGACAAACGGCCAAAGGATATTCATTTAGGATCACAACAACCTAGAAACCGAAGTTCATAAATAAACTGAGTCAATGATTTGAACAACCTAGCAAACTAAATTCATTCTAACCAAGTGAAATTGGATCCACGATTGCCCACACATATGACATTCAACCTCCACAAGCTATCAACTCCCAAAAACAAATCAAGCAACATTCTTTGCCGACCACACGACTAAACGGCAAAATTAAATGATTTTTCCTAGTGCGGAACACCTGATTAATACTTCTATTAATTGTATTCCAAACCATTTAATTACACACAATAAGATGATAATTTCCTAATAACTACACTAACACGTACTCATCGTGTACTGTGATAATTGATAACCCAAAGTGCTACTTCGTCAGTTCAAGTGATTGTGTATAATCAAAATTCAGAATTTACGTTTTAAAACTGCAAATATTCCATGGAACAGAAACCTCGAATTCGAAGCAAAGATGGAAACGAGACGCGACACAAATTGCAGAATCGAATCCACGAGGGAACGCATTTTTTGCAAAGAAAAAAAGAGGAAAAGAAGAAGAGAGAGATCGAAAGGAATTTTACCTGACCTGAAGAGGAGAGAAGGGATTGGATTGGGTTGGGTTCGGAAAGCGAGTCGAGGATGGAGTGGAAAATTTTGGTTTTGAACCCTTTTATATGGAGGGGCATGTGTTGTTTCTTTCGTGGAGAAGAAGTCGTCCAGCCTCTCACCCTTTTCGTGTTTTTTCTTCTTCTTCTGATAATAAGGATTTCTGATTTTAATTCTAATTCTAATTCTAATTGTGATATATCATGGATTGATCCTGAAATAATAACTCAATATATCACCAATTTTTTTAGTCGAAACTTCTAAAGTCAATTTTATGTGAAAATAGCTCATCTTGCATGCAAATTAAAACTTCTAAAGTCAATTTAATGTCACAATAGCTCATCTTGCATTAGAATTATTGTTAAAATAGATGCCAAATTGAAAGTTTTGACTAAAAAGAAGGATAACTAACATATAATGAAATATCTACAATAGAAGTGTTGTGTGCACTTTCTTAAATTAAACATAAAGCAAGGTCTTGTGACTCCTAGGGAAAACTTGTGATGATTTTATGCATATTACAATCAGTTGATCCATCGTGATTCAAGTCTTCCTCGTCCATCCATGTACTAACAAGTGTTCACCATTTTTTTTAAGAGGTGATCTAATCGGCATGATAAAATGCATGTAGTTGGTGCCCAGTAATGGAGATAGATTGGAAACGATTTATGGCACTCAAACAGGAAAGAGCCAAGGATTTCACCAAAAACATCGCTAATATAAAAACAATCTAACAAGGATGAAGACTATGGTAGAAAAGGTAGTGCATAACTACATTCAAAGAAATAATAAGAATTGAAAGCTATACCAAATTTGACGTGATTGCAAGAGACAACAACGAATGTACCACACCCTGAAGCTTGAAACAACACAATCCAAGTTAAAGTCGATATATGCAGCCATGCAGGCAATACCCACGTACACAAACCACTTGAATGGTGAATAATCCCCTAAAGAAGGCTTTGAAATTCGGGTTGCAAAGCAGGCAAAATGCCAGTACAATTGAAAGATTCTTCATCACCACAAAATTTCTGTTCTTATCACTGCTTTTCAAGGTAATAAACTGTGGATGGGTCAAGGGTGACCACATCTTCCCAAGTACATAAATACAAATTCTATATCACCTCTGATTATGGATGATGAGGCGATATATATTAAAAATGGTGTAGTTCTCCTGGCAATTCGATTTGCAAACATAGCAGAAAAGAGTGTCTTCTGCTGCCAGTTTGCCCATTGTAACTTAAGGAGATTCAGTTACCATTGACCAAATGTTGAACCGAGAGTACTTCATGGATGAGCTTCCTTGTTAGATCCTTTGGGAGTCCCATGACGCTGTCACTATCGCCTTCCTGCATGACGAGAGCTTTAGTTTTGCTGTTTTGCATATAGGTTATAACTGTTGCATTCAAAACATAAATGTCGATCTTACCACTCTATCGAGAAAAGTCCGAACCAATGGAAATTCTACAATCAAACCTCCAGCAGCATTGTAAATAACTGCTTCTTCAACCTGTGTAGATTTCAATACAAGGCTCTGTTAGCAATATGATTTGACACAAAGGTTACTTTCATCCATCATGAATATCAAGATAAATGAGCCTGATTTTTTCCCAATTTTCCAAAAAGAGAACCAGCTAATGGACATTATAAACATACCAGTTTCTCGATGGTTGCATCAGGAATTTCATGAAAGTAGACCTGCAAATCGTCAGAAATTAGTCTTATACAACTAAAAAGGTAATTCAGAACAAACAATTGCATTACGATTGACATAATTACTTTTTGGAAGCATGAAAATTTTAAAATCAAGTTGTGTAAAATAAAATGCAAACATGTCCATTTACAAGGTGCTCTCACCATCATGCTACTCCTGACGTAAACAAAGATGGCAATGGAAGTAAGTCAGTATATGTGGCCAAAATGGATGAGAACTCTTCATTTTTATCACACAGATATAAGCTAGTTTAGGTAGTTTCATGGGTCTTCCTCTATACTTACAAGGATACAACATCATTTTATCAGTCATTTCTTTACTGAACCAAATCAAGATAATGAAAAGTGAAAACAACAATATTTATCTGCAGAAAATACCTCTGCTATGTCCAACCCTCCTTTTCTTAAGCCTGTCTTGAGGTTCGTAACAAGTACAGAGCCCACAGTCAAAACATGGCTCTGGGAATATCCTGCATGCATCAAAGAAATTTATAATAGTCTCCTATGGAGCAATATATTAATGAGGAGCTAGATAGCCTTCTGTCAGGTATGAAAGGATATAATAAATTTCTGCTAGATGAAAGTCGTAAAATCATTGTGTTCATGGAAGGAACTATCATTGGTTGGAAAATGCCTTGGACGTAATCATGACATGGAAGTTCTTTCGAGATAAACCTTTCAAAAACTGTCGTGCTTCTTCCTTGCTAGTTGGTTTTTCTCTGATTGTACCATCATGGACCACCACCTGCAAGTAAATGACATTTACATCTTAATAACTTAAACACGTGAAAGGCGATTTTTCAGAGGTTTACGAGCCTACATATAGAAATCAATGTAATAAGTACAATTCCTAGGCATTTCTTTAAATCAGATGACACAAATGTAAAATGTACTTACATTTGCAATTTCAAAAATTACTTAATATTTTGTATGTTCTAAACATTGAAAATATTCGTGGTCTAAGTTACTACAGGATTTGTTCACAACTAAAAATGCTTCCTGCAAAGATGAGAATGTCCTCTTTACTAAGTGTAACCTCATCTATCAAGATACACCAAGAGTTCAATAAATTCTATGATCATGAGTAAAGTACTAAACCATATCTATTATTTTCACCTAAATCTTTTGTGTTTCAAACCCTGACAAGGTGCATTTTAAAAGCTTGACATATGGATGCTGATAGTTTTATTAAACATTTAGTTAAAGTTGTCTTCACATAACTAAAACTTATCTTGTTATGGAAGAACCAGATCCAGTGTTTAATGGAATTAATAATTACAGCAGATCTGGCGATGCAGTAAATACTAAATACGTATATACAAAAAGACTAGAAATCAATGACTTTTTTAAACAAGAGAATAGATTTGAAGCATGTCAATGAATAATGTAAGCAAATTTTTTGCAGTTATCCATCACCAAGCTGGCCTCTAAAAGATGTTAATCTACACCCATTGCTGTTATGCTTGTATGTTGACCAAATACAAATTCAATAAAACACCACATGGACACAATCACCACAAAATAAGTATCACAAAATACTTGCAGAATGCTACACATCTGAGAAATCATCATCGCAACATTATGAAGCCAAAAAAATAATAATTAAACGTCATACTATATCTGAAGTAATTAACAGAGTTGGCTCAACAGCTTTTTTGTAGTCTTGGACCTTCAGCCTTGATATGATAGCATCTGCCTGCAAGTTACTCAAATGACATAAATAGAAATTAGTATTATAATAGCTTGATAAGATGCTCAAGATTTGCCCATTTCAAAGTTGGTTGGTGAAACCGTGAACGGCAAAATAAGACATCATTCATGCGTTGAAATTTGAACCCGTATCGGCCAAATGAACAAATAATTAGGAATTCATAATTGAAATTTAGTATTGGCTACCTTAGCCTCAGCTAGAATTGTGACCAACTCTTCAGGCTGCTCTCGGCGAATGCTTTTCTCATTGATATCTGCAGTCTAAAGCTTATATCAAGCTACTTATCAGAACAGATAAAAGTTAGCATGAGAGAGAGAAAGTTCAACATACCATGGTTGTAAACTCATACCCCATTTTGGTAAGGATATTCCTTCGAGCTACTGATTGAGACCCTAGTATAATCTGTCATCCAAAGTCCCACAGAAAGCATTTCAATAACCCGTAATAAGCTAGTATTTAGTGAACTATCACTTCAGAACAAACATCTGCAGCAACTCAGAGTTACATGATTAAGTAGGTAGAGCAATGTAGTATAGATAATATTATATTGGAATCAGGCAAAACTTTATAAAATGCAAAGGATAATAAATCCAGCCAATTGACTTAATTGAAGAAATGCCATACTTCAAGAGAAACAAGCTCAAATAAGTACATCTGATTCTACACTTGATGTTTGCTTAGTACCAAATCAATACATACACTAGTTGTTTGTGAAATTTAGTTGATCTACCATCTCATTAAATCCCAAGCAATTAGGTGGAAGACAATAAGCACAATTCTATTGTACAGCGTTACCCGTCATTTTTAGGATACAAATACAAGATTATATTTCCAACACTCTCTATATCCAAAGTTGGCATTATTCGTCGTATCTACGCATGCACAATATGAGCTTAAGTTCAATATCACATCCAAAGCAAGTATTATTCTTCGTGACTACACTCGGATTATTCTCTGTTGGTTCATTTCACGCAACGTGAGATTTTCCGACACGACCAACAGAAACAATTTAAGCACAAATAACTCGTACTGATTTCTAGTAAGAATTATCGTGTCGCATTGCTTCGAATCATGCTCCGGAACCAAACTTCAAAGTTTCGAAGGAAACCCTAAGTGGGGAACCGAGAAGCCCGTGGATGGAGAAAGGAAAAGGTGAATGAATAGGGAATATAAGTTTGAAGAAACCTTGAAAGGCGCCGTTGGGAGCTTTCCGGCCATCTTTTGCAGAGCACGCGAGTGGGGAAGTGTAGCACCAAGATGGGGGCAGCACTGCAGCAGGAAGGTGCTCTGCTTTTTTGGGTTTTTTTGCTTAATAAAATATTAATGATAAACAAATAATAATAATTTCCAAATATTTTTATTTTCTTTTTAAAAAAATATTATACATTTATTTTATTGAACTAGCCTCACGTACACATAATTCACGTGTTATAACTTATAAGTTGGCCTAATTCACGTGTTATAACTTATAAGTTGGCCGCCCGGATGACTCAAATCTAGTAAAATATCTTCTTTAGTTTTTTTTTTTAAATTTGGGTTGGGCGTCTCCCGCGGACGCCCGACCCAAAGGGAGGCGTCTGCGGGAGTCTCCTCCCCGAAGGATGGGGTGTCTTCGGAGACGCACCAATTTTTATTTTTTTATTTTTAATTATTTAAATTGATTATAATTTGTGACAATTACTAAATAAATTGATTATTATGTTAATAATTAGTTAAATTAGTTTAGTAAATCCTTTATTGATTATAATTTGTGATAATTACTAAATAAATTGACTATTAAGTTAATAATTAGTTTAATTATTTTAGTAAAGGATTATTGATTATAATTTGTGATAATTGCTAAATAAATCGATTATTAAATTAATAATAAGTTTAATTATTTTAGTAAAACCATTAACAAAATTTTATTTTTAAAATTGAATTAATAGTCGTCGGCCGCGGAGGAAAAAGGAAATCAATTCCCTTACGCACGGTACGTAGTTTAGCAGATGAGTCGGGTCCTCGTCCTCCACGCAGACGGGGGGGGGGGGGGGGGGGGGTATTTATGCTTCAGTTAGGAGAGAGAGATCTTTTACGTCGTCGTCAGACACCTGAGAATTCTTTCGACGACGAGGATGATTCAGATGTGTTGAGGAGTCACGACGAGAGTGACGATGGGGCCGATATGGCTTGGAGCCACAGGAGGAGGCGATACAGTAGTATGGTCGAGGACTGGGGCGACATTGTAGTACTTCGGCTGAGTGGGTCGTTAGGAAGGGTTAAGGTGGCCGGTTTGTGACCGGTGATTCGAGTTCGTGCACTGCAGACGCCCGAACTCATAAGAAGAAGAAGAGGAGTGAGGACGAGTCTTGGATCGTGACGGATATGATGCCCGGTGGTCCTCTAGATGACAGCGTCATTTCGAGTTTCGGAGGCCACATCGCCAGACGCATCTGGGATGGCGAGGATCGGAATGTTTTGAAGGACATTCTGAGTTTCGGTTTGGAGGACATTTCCGAGAGTAGGACGGTACGATAATTTTGTTAATGTACGCTAATTTTTATGTTAGATACAGTGGATGAGTAGGGCGATACGATATACGCAGTCGTTCTTGCGACAGAGAGACAAGATGCCAACTGAGGATACGAGACTTGCATGTACAGATTGGGATCAGCTCATTAAGAATTGAAACAACCAGTTGGGCATTTCGGACCATAATTCAGATGCTGAGTTCTAGTTGACTTGTTCTTACTTTCGTTTTATTATATGTTGAACTGTTACTACATTTGTTGGTATTTGCTTATGCTTATCTGTATACTCTTATTATTTATTTCTTACGAACATATCTTCTACTTATTTCTTTAGCTATCGTATTTTTAATACTTATTTCTCACGAACATATCTTCTACTTATTTCTTTAGTTATCGTATTTTTAATACTTAAATTTAAAATCTGATAAAAGAACAAAACGATCTAAATACAAATACACGATATATTATACATTACAAATGCATTACAAATTACAATCAAAATGTATTACGTAACCAGATCCAATACGTTATCATACTTTCGTACTGATCTTCCCATCTAACAACACTCTCATCTCGCATTTGATACCACAATGTCGCTATAGAAGGTACTGGAAAATCAACAGCTAATTCCAAACGAATAAAATGTCTGTAACTTCCTAAATGAGCAATGATCAACTCTCTGACATGCCTCGTCATGGCAGACAGACTATCCCAATGTAGCACAGTAAGACACGGGAACAACGAACCATCTATTTCCGTTGAGAAATGCATGACCGTACACTTGTAAAAATTAGCAATCGGGAACAAGTCGGCTCAAACCTCCATATAATGATTCTCGTCACAAGCTCCCCCGCCTCAATCAATTCGTTGACGATCCTGTACCACATTGCCGAAGTAGACACTCTCATAAATAGGATGTGCACCTATCTCATTAGAAATCGCACGACGGGCGTACGACCAGTTGGCTTGACCACCATAGAAGACATCGACATCACATCGAAATCCACAGTTCCCAAGGGGGAGGCGGCTCCGACGGACGCCCGACCTAAATTTAAAAAAAAACTAAACAAGACATTTTACCAGATTTGAGTCATCCGGGGCGTCCGCTGGTTCTTTTCCCGGCCTCCGAGACATTCTTTCTGGTGAGTATGAGAGTAATATGAAGAGAGTGGTGCCAGGAGAGTGAAATGAAGAGTTATATAAGTATAAAGGGTAGAATGACGAAATGGTAATCTGTACGGGTGATTTAAGTAGTTTTCCGGCGATGAATATCAGTTCAGAAACTATAAAATGTTAATAGCTTGAAAGGAGCGTGAATGTTTCACAGCTTTTAGTGTCAGTATCAAGGTAATTAGAGTTGATTTTATTGGAGTCAAACATGCTCTATTAAGACACTCAACGAAATCCACAAGATCATCCTTCTGTGAAAATCCCAACATTTCTGGTAGAAAGAAATTCAAACTCTTGTGGCTTCAGAGAGCTATCTAAATGCATCTTAAACAAGGTTTCTTAGATTTCCTCGTATGTAACATGCCTCTCCAAACCCATATTATCTTCTTTATCACACTCTCAAACATTTGGAAAAGAAATTGTTAAGGTGTTCAAACAATTTTTGAAAATGAGACAATTTTTTTGCAATTTTATTCTTTATTTTTATCACAAAATCATCTTGTACGAAACGTTGAATATCATTTTTTACATAATTGTAGTCTATTACTCTCCATTCATTAATAAGTAGATGAGTCCTATAGTCCTCGTACGCCAAAACGAAAGTTAAAGTGATATCAATAAAGAAAAATCCACTCACGATACAATCCATTATTGTCAACTCTCTCGCTATATTCATTAGCAACTCGAACCGGAATGTAGAAAACCATATCGAGTAGATAGGTAGAAGAATAATGAAACATTGTCAAGCTTTGTTTCAATGTACATATACAACACTATCTTATTAAATCATTAAATAAGATTGTAATGAGTAAAGAATGTGCGTACATATAACGACGATCGTAAGGGAATACGATGAAACCTTTTTCATGTTTTCTTCCAATCTACAATTAGTTTTCACGTTGAAAAAATCATTTTTTTATCTCTTGTTGTAACCCTTTTCACACACAATCGTTATTGTCAAAATTTCTCTTTTTCAACCATTCTTGTTGTTTGAATTAGGGTTGTCAAATTCGGCTTGTTTATTAAACAAGTCAAGCCCTAGCTCGACTCAGTTAGCTTGATAAGAACTCGTTTGACTCGTTTATGTTTATACATATATTATATATATGTCACAAATAAACATATTATTTTATATATCCCAATTACCTAAAGGAAGACCATATAATTAAAAAAAATCTCATTTATATGCTAATCTATATCCCAATTACCTAAAAGTAGACTATATAATATATAAAATTTCTTATTTATATGCTAATGTTATAAATCTTGTTCAGTAGATTCTTAAACGAACCAAGTCCGAGCTCAACTCGTTTATTAAACGAGCCAAGCCCGAGCTCGGCTCGTTTATTAAGCGAGCCGAGCTCAAAAAAGGTAGGTTTGGCTCGTTTAGGCTTGTTTACACCCATAGTTTGAATACTTTTCACTCAATTTAGTATAAGTCATAGTTAAATGGTCTATAAAATTGTATTCATGTATATATGTATTCACTCGTTCTGTTATTTGGTACGTACAGGTTTGGCTTATATCCATCATGGATAAGACGTTTTATTGATGATCGGTTTAATGGTTCTAGTAGTGACTCTTTACGACGTTTTATCGTATCCCAGTACGACCGCCGTTATATGTACACACATTCTTCACTCGTTACAATCTTATTTAACGATTTAATAAGATAGTGTTGTACATGTACAGTGAAACAGAGCTTGATAATGTTTCATTATTCTTCTGGCTATCTACTTGATATGGTTTTCTACATTCCAGTTTGAGTTGCTAATGGATATAGCGAGAGGGCTGGCAATAATGGATTGTGTCATCAGTGGATTTTTCTTTATTGATATCATTTTAACTTTCGTTTTGGTGTACGACGACTATAAGACTCATCTACTTATTGATGAATGGAGAGTAATAGACTACAATTATGTAAAACATCTATTTTTTCTTGACTTGTTATATTGCCTCTCGTCGTTTATCATCTTTATATCGGAGACACCACCAACAATGTGAGGCTTATTGATCTAATTCGGTTATGGCATTTTCACAAGATACACATTGTTTTTGTCAGGTACTAAACTAAATATTCAATGTTTTTTATAATATATTTATGTAGATTCTCGTATATTTTGTGTATTTAACAATGTAGATTTGGGAGAAATAAACGTTTCAATTTTGTCATTGTTCGCTGCATGAATATCATGTGTAAGTTATTTGTGTGGTTGTGAATTGGTTTTGATTTTGTTATTTGATTTGGTTGTAAAGTTTTTATTTTTTTATTTTTATGGGTTTATTTTTATATATTGCACTAGGGTTGTTGTTTACGTTGAATTGGTGATGTGGATTGTTGGGGGTTGTGGTCTACCCACAACCTAACCTACTTTTCATCTTCACTAATCTTTTATTAAATTTAACTCGACAACATCAAAATCGTGTTATGTTTAACAGAACGCGGCACTGGAGTTGCGGAATGCAACTTCAATGCCGTGTTCTGTTAAACATAACTCGACACTGGTGTTGCGGAATGTTGTTTAGTGGAACTCGAAATCGACACCTTCATCGTCGAGTTCGGTTTAATAGAACCCGACTCCTCCATTTAATTTAATAGAACTCGGAAATTTCATCTTTCATTTGAAAATTTTCAATAACAATCACAATCATTCTAACTACAAATTTTTTAACAACAAACACAACCATTCCGACTACAAATTTTCAACAAGCACACCCATTTTCAACTACAAAAAATTCAATAAACACAATCATTTCAACCACAAAACACAACTACTACAATAAAATAAAATAAACATCCAAAAAACAAGTTTAATATTTTGTCATAAATCAAACTAACACTAATATAATAACAACCAAATAAGTTTAATACAACAAAATATATATCCTACGTGACCCCTCAATCTCTCTCAGTCGCGTCCCCTCATCGTGCTGCATTTTTGTCTGTTCCGTATATTGAATAAGACCACCATCGTTGTCTTGTGTATGTAAAATAGTAGTATCATCTTCTTCAATGACGCGATCCTGACTCAACCATAGTGTGAGTTCTTCAGCACCAAAACACATGAGTCAAACTTTCATTTTTTCTTTTAACTTTGCAGTCATTGAAAATGCATCTCTTATAATCTTTGATCGCCTCATGTATTTTATGGAGTTCTTCGTGGAACTCGTAAACTTCGTGCACCTACAGACAATTTAGTCGTTAAACAAACACTAAACACAAAATTTAAAATCATGGTAACTGTTTAATTGCAAGTTTAGATTTTACCATCTCCCGCTCTCTACACGCTTGGGGTCTGTACAAGTTCTACTTCGGAGCCAAACTGTGGCGAACAATCCAACGTACCGTGATGTTCTAGTATAATTTCATATACAACTGTGTGCTCTATTTAGGAGTGGCACCTAGGAGTGGTTGTTTAAACTATAGATAATATCTTTTATGAGATCAATGTTGGATGAATAAGTGATTTTCCAGCAACCAATTAACGTCTGCTCTCCCTTGAGCCGATTTAACTTCATGTCTCTCCATCGGCTCTGGAATATGCTGTTGTAGACCAAGCTGTCTCATGGCTCGGTTTGGACAATGCATAACCACATTGCCAAAATTTATAAGTCATGTACGCCTCGTCCAGATCTCAGAACCTTCTGTACATAGTGGTGGTAACTGCTTACGATCAAAATGTTTATACGGATCTCATGTGACCTAATCAACGTCCTGCACGTCGAGTTCATTCTGATAAAATCAAGTGTTGTTGTCTTGACACTACCTTTGAATGATCTTGTGAAAGGAATGTGTTCTAAAAGTTTTACTTTTATATGTCAATTATTATGAATTAAATGTGCAAACATTTTGTTCCTTGATTATGGTATTCATCTTTTGGAAGTGTTAAGGAAGATGTGCTTGGTCTTTAACCGTAGAGCTCTAAAAGATAATGGTTTACATAAATCAAAAGTTATTCACAATCATGGTAATTAACATGGAACATTAATTATCGAGATAAGATTGTCGTGTTGGTCATCGATTGTTGTAGCTCTACAAATAATTGACGACACGAGTATATAAAAGAGGAAAAGATTACTTTTATATATTGAATAGACCTAACAAGTAAAACATTATGGAATTGTGTTTCGTGTCATTAATGTTTTACTGTGTCTTGGATCCTAAGATATGAGACTTATATCTTTTCACTCAAGAAATGCTTAATTTGATTATTGTCAAAAACTATCAATGAGTGTAGTGATAAAGACAATAGTTGGTTGAGCATGACTTGTGCTGGAAAAGATAGCTAGTCAAACGATTATCATTTCCCCTCTTAATTGAGTGATGATATTAGTGGGCCCCTTGATAAAGCAAAATTATAATGTGCACAATGTAACTTAAGTTAAGTTACATAGTTATAAACTTATAATTAGCTTAGAGAGATCAAGAAATGAATATAATACAAAGATGACACATTTCTACTTTGTATATATTCTTAATATCATGAGGCAAGGGACAGACACAAGTGGTGCACTTACATCACTAAATGGATCGTGTTTTGGTTCGGGTGGAACAAAGACATCTATGCCAACTGGATAACTATAATGTGTAGCTAGATACCGCTTATAGTTTGAGATATTAAGTGTTTAATATCTCTACCAATTTAGCTTAGATCCTCTTATAGGTCACACCACAAAACTGGAAAACAAGAGGTTGATTTTAAGTTCATATGATGTGTCAGGTTTCATGTGAAAATAAGACACATGTGGTGAATTAATTAAAATCAATATGTCATGAGAATTGACATAATTAGAATCATAATAAGTTCATATGAGGTATATATATTATGGAGTGTAATAATTTAATATTACATATGATAATATATTATATAAGATGTGAATTTGCTAAGAACCCCAAAAGATCAAATTTTGTTGGAAATAAATCCAAAATTTGACAAAGGCAAAATTGAGGTCAAACACGGTGAACCGTTCATGGTTCGGTCGACCGGGGTATCTTCAGATCGGTTAACCGAATAGGGAACAGGTAAACGCAATTGGTTGACCGAAAATGTCTAGAGTGCCCGGACAATCGGGTTCGGTTAACCGAGTGTGCACGGTCAACTGAGAAGTAGTATTTTCGGTAGACCGAAGGTGACACGGTCATCCGATGACTATGTCCCAGGAGAGATTCTGGTGGGTCAACGGTAGACCGAGTAAAAGACGTGGTTCGTCCGAATTCTTCCAGGGAATTTTTCTCATACGGATTCGGTCGACCGTCTAGCTCACGGTGCACCGAACACGTGTTATAATCGAATGGTTTGGTGTACCGAATAATACTCGATCTACCGAACAAGAACGATTATGCCTGAATTATTAAGAGATTAATTAGATCATGGGTGGATTAATTCCAGATTTAATTAAAACGTTTTTTTGTGGGTGATTATGTGGAAATTAGATATTAATTTAGGAGAGAATAAACAATGGATCATGGCTAAAGAATATCTTTTGATAAGGATGTTTTGAGAGACTATAAAAGGACTCATACTCCTACTTGTTTAACAACTAATGCAAAAATCTTTCTCTCATTAATCTCTCCCTAATCACCACGAAAATCTCTTAGTAAATTTAAGTTTTAGAGATAAGAATCTCAGGAGCTTAAAAAGGAGTTATTAGCAAGATTCTAAACCTTGTTAGAGATTGATTGGTTAGCTCATTTCTCTCTAATCTTGTTTAGAGTTTGGTGAATACTCGGAGGCAAATCCGTGGACGATTCAACGGGCAACACGACTCCGGATCTTCAAAAGGTTTTAGAGAACCTTTAGGTATGATTCTACATTTGTGATTTATTTTAATAAATATAGGGTTGCATGTTATTAGAATAAACACAAAGAAATGTACATAAAAAATTTGTTGAAAATATGAAATCGATCTTGTATGTTGTATTAATTTTTTTAAAATATATACATATATAGGGACACGAAATCCTACATCTTGGTCGTCTTCAACAAACACCTAATAGTGCTCTTTCATCCTCCGGGTACAGTAACGGTCTGCTTTTCAAATGTCTCCCAATGTGGAAATGTTCTTAGCACTACAACTGCATAAACGTAAGAAAACCGCACAGATGTCTGGTCGGGATCAATGAAGCTTCATCTAAACTGTGATATAAGTGGGTCAGAGCCGCACTACCCCTACTATACTCTGATGCGACAACCAATTCTCTGAGCAAAGGCAGATACTTCAAGAATCATTGTCTCACTCATATCAGCCAAAAAACTGCATCCCAGCTGGAACAAAATAAACGTTCTAATGTGTCGTGTAACCGTCACCTTATCAGCATCGAAATGCAACTCCTGAAATCGAGCTTGCAACCAACCCAGAGTTACCGAATCCTTACCGCCAAAGTCATGCATACACTGACCCAATAAATCCATGCATACATTTGACCAAATGTAATCTTGGGACTCACATACTGGCAAAACGTCTACGCGCAAGCCCGTAATCAAAGAGATGTCACGCAATGTGCAAGTGATCTCACCATGTCGTAGGTGAAATGAATGACTCTCTGGTCTCCAACACCCCACCATCGCCCATCAAGGTATGATCTAACTGTACTCGGCCTAACCGATTCAGGCTAATTTGCATTCAAGAGAATATTTTGATGTTCAACAAAACTACAACTAATTTTCATTCGGACCCTGGATATTCTGTCACATCTCCGTTACATTCGAATTTCTCCATCATACATGACAAACAAAGATCCTTCGTCATCCATATCCATTCCTAACCTATATAAATTAGATTTAAAAATGTTTGTTCTTGTATTTGTCAATAATTTAAAATTTGAAAATACTCAAATGTTTTATAAATTACCTTGGTCGGGTCGAAGTGAGTGGTTGTAAATATCGAAAAATTACTCCAACAAAATCAACTACAACACAAAAATACATAACATTATAACAAAGCTAACTAACATTATGCTAATTTTTTGACAGAACCTCCTTTATATTTTCATATTTTAAAAATTAAAACCTACATTTTAAAAAACACTAACAATAATACAAACACCATTCGAACTTCCAAACATCTAAATAATAACAAATATAACATTACATTATAGATTGTAAGATGCATTTCAATAGTAATATATGTTTCCTAAACAACAAAAAACGAAAAAAAAATCTTACAACAAATCAAATAATTTGGTTTTAACAACAAATATGATTTCAATCATAACTATCGAGCATAAATTGAACGATTTTTACGATTACGAATATAAACCTACAATCAACAAAACATAATTCAATTATCCAGTAAAAATCCAGAAAAAAAATTGGCCTAAAAATCCAAAATCGGAACCAGATTTGCACCTAAACGAGTTCATAAACCAACAAAAACACTACAATGTACATCATTTTAATACATAAAATATGAAAAAAAGTGAAGGACCTTAACCTGAGGTTGCTTAAATAGTCCGACGGAACTCGGCGTTACCAACACCAAGTTCACTCGTTTTAAGCGAACTCGACATTAATGATACTGAGTTCTACCTTTCAAACATGACATCTAAGATATTGAGTTTAAGTTGAATCCCAAACTAGGACTGCCTCCACGTTTGACGTTGCGATTACATTGAAATAGAAATCAACGTTTAAATGTCGATTCTATTAAACTCGGTGATTTCTATATACCCTACTGTCACTCCAAAATTTACCAAGTGTTTAAACTCAGCAATATGACGTCGGGTTCAGGTATGTAAAACTCGGCATTATCAAAGTCGAGTTCTCCAAAGATTTTTTTCTACAGAACTCGACATCTCAGAAGTTGAGTTTTGTATACAATAAAAACAGGACCTGCCGCCACACGTGTCGCAATGTGGTGACGTCGGGTCTACTTCGGAAATTATTTCTAAAGGAGCTTTATTCTGGAATTTAAAAAAAGTGTTTTGAAAAAAATTCCTTATTAAATCGGTACGAAGCACAACTAGAACCGTAACTGGACAGGTATTACTCATTTACCCGTCTCATTTAATGGAATGGGAGAGTTGCGGAGGGGGTGTGAGAGGTTCCTTTGCTTACACCATGAGAATGCGCATCTCCTTCTCCTTCCTCTTGATCTTCCGATGATGCTCAGAAGACCCATCTCGACGCCGAGATGGTGGAGCTTTTCGGAAGTAGAACTGTTGTGTTGCGTGGTCGTGGAAAGACGGGTCCTAAACCAATCGACTTGTAAGAGCATCCCTTAACGCATCAAATGTTGAGGTCGTCAAGAGGTCGGTCATATATGACCTTGAAAAAATTTTGTTAACCGTGAAATTTTGCGGTCATGGATGACCGGTCGTTCCAACGACCGGGTCGACGACCCGGTCATCAAATATTTTATTATTTAATTATTTTTTGATTTTTTTTATTTTTTTTGTTTTGATTTTTTTAATTTTTTGTTTGAGTTTTTTTAAAAAATATTTTTCCAAAAATACGTTTTATAATTGTTTTGATTTTTTAGAATTTTTTTAGATTTTTTTTAAAATTTTATCAAAATGGACCCCGAAATGATGTGGAGGAGAGATGTAGGTTGTTGTGGGTTGTGTTGGGTTGTGGTTAAGAGATGAATAGTGTAGGAAAGAGAAGAATGTGGGTTGAGGAAAGAGAAAGCTGATGTGGAAGAGAGAGAAAACTGATTTTGAAGAGAGAGAGAGCTGATGACCAGGTCGTCCAGGTCATGGTTAGTGATGGTCTAAGGTTTTGAGTTTTACGTATTATTTGTTTTTGTTTTTTTAATTTTTCACTTAACTCATTTACTTTTATGTTAAATTGAACTTGATTTTTCGTCAAGTCGAATTTGAACCAGAGTTGACCATCTTACTTACATCTACGGTTCGGTGGACTTATACGTTTGTGATAAAAGGTTACAACTAAAACTAATAAATTTTGTAAACAAGTGGTACTTACGAATCAATTTCAATATTTGTTCTTCAATGATTTTATATTTCTTCTAAGTGTGCATGCGTTTGTGTCCAAAGTTGCATCCGCGGTACGATGTATTTGGATGTTACTATTAAGCATTTTTTAAAAATAATTGGTATGGTTAATTTAAATTCTTAATGTATGTTGTGTGACCACGTTTCACCGACCACAGGTTTTTACTGGGAGTGACCTGGATTGCCAATCCATTTCCTTAAATCAGTTGGGAAATATTTCTTTTGTGTTACTATTAAGTGCATTGTTTTTTTAGGTTCTGAAATGAGTATTTGGATGGATAAACTTCGAAAGCAATGTGATAATGATTTGATGGTTGTGTGTGATGTTAGAAGCATTTGTTGTTTCTGAACACCCCGGTGTGTGCTTAGCCCATGTTTGATGTGCTTAACTTAAGTCCAACACGAGCAAACAAAAATTACCTATAAAACAAAACTCTTTGTACATTATACCAATCACTAATTAAAAACAGAATAAGACAGGTACATTTACTAAAATTGTGTTTGGATGTTCTATTCCGGGACAACTCAGAATGAAAATTGGATTTTGCTTGGCTTGGATTAAGTAATAGTTTGCTTACAAGAATTTAAGTATATTAACTAATTCGACTGGATTTTATATTTTATAGTGATGAAACGTCCAAAAAGTAAGAAAACGAAATCCAATCAAACCAACAACCCAACGAATCCAAGTCCACAGAGAAGTCGAAACAGAGGCACGAGGCAAACACATTGGCGCACCACGCAAACCGACGCCCTCCACGTTGCCTCCCAACCAAACCATTGGCTCCAAAACCACGTCCACATCCCAACCTCACCCATCGTATTATATTATATTATATATAAAATCCCCAACTCGCCTCTAAACTCTCAAGTCTCAACTTTGTAATTACAATTCAAATTTCCCAATGGCTCCCACTGCTGCTATGTTACTCGTATGGTACCACCCCTGGGAGTCCTCCGGGGCTTCTTCTTCTTCTTCTTCGAGTCTACGCCTGAACCTTTTCAAGCAAATGCCAGAGGAGGAGAAGATTGGTGGGGTGGAGAAAGAAAAGAATTCGACTTCAGGTTCAGGTTCAGGTTCGGATTCGGAGTCGCTGGAGGAGAAGTTCCAGAGATCGCTCGAGCTTAGTTGTTGGTCGTCCTAATGAAAAGTGTGTTCGGGTTTGGATGTGAGAAATGGTGTCTTGTGTATATGTGGACGTTTTAACGTTGCGAACTTGCAACTATGTTGATATTTCTGGAGAGAAAATAATCATGTTTATGTGCTGTTTTTAGGAATCGCCAGTGATTTCCTTTTTTGGTTTCCTTTGTAAATAGAATGAAGGATATTGGAGTTTGAGCTGGAAAGGAGATAACGACAATTAAATGCCAATGATTTCGTGTCATTTCTAATTTGAATACCAATTGGCCAAGAACTTAAGAGTCAACACTCTCATGTCAATCGACAAATAATTAAACGCTATTCACAGCCGACTGCAGAAACTTTGGAATCTCAGATTTTCTATTGCTTTGTCTTGATTTGTTCAAAATCAAGCCATGTTATTATCTATAAACATGGTCGGAGAAATCATAATAGTTCCTTTTTAGTTGATAGGGAGTGAAATAGAAGATCAACCGATCACAGTCGACCAATTCGCGCATCGAAAATTTTGTGGTGTAAACTTTTTAACTACGAGATAACAAGATAAATGTCACAACGGACTACTAAGAAGTAATTTATTGAGAAATGGAAATTAGGAGGAAGGTTGAGGTCTTTTAAAGTTCACAATATCGTATTGTGATTGAGGCGGTGTTCGAAATATAAAATGTTAAACGTAATTTATAACTTTTGCAATTGAAAGGTTAAAAATAGTCTCACATCGGTTAAAATGAAAACTTTCTTCTGAGTTATAATGTATATGATCACTCCATTGGTTATGATTTGGATATCCATACTTTAATATGGTATCAGAGTCTGTAAGACCCAACGATCGACTTAGCACATCAACTCTTGTTGTTGTTCACGCGTAGACACGGAAAAATATTCCAACATCAATTAAAATGAGAAATTTCTTTTGGGTTATAAATTGTAGGATCCTCAACTCATAACCAATTGTTTTGAGTTGGATAATCATGATTAAATACAGAGACACAATCATTTGCATAGAGTTGGTGAGGTTTTATTTGTTGTTGTTCAACATATCACCCACAAGGCCAAATCCAGAGTCCATGATGATACTGGACCAACGTGATAAACTCAGTCCACGAAATGCAGGTGTGGATGAACATGTGCCATCTAATAGGTGTTGGTGCAAGTGAACCCATGCCCAGTTCAAGTTGGCTCATGATCAAGTCCATAGTTCTGAGGCTATCGCATTCGGCTAGCTCATTTGAATGTAATAGGATATGAATCCGATATTCCATGTATAGACGGATTTGGATATGGCTCGACCCGACTATGTATATATATATATGTCGTGTAACAAATAAGACCCTAAAACAAAAATATAATAATAACTTTTCATCTTCTTCTCCGCTGCAACCATCTCCAAACCCTAATCTTCTCCTTTCTTCCTCCACCGGAGAAACTGAGATCTCTTGTCTCAAATCTTGTGTGTGTAGGTTTTTCGTACTTTTCATGAATATAATTAGTGAAACGTGCACATAAACACTAATCTATTTTGCAGAGGTTTTATTTGTTTTCATGAAAAATGTTGTGAAACATGCACATAAACACCAATCTATTGTTTCCGGGACAACTTATTGTAACACCCACAATCCGCACTCGGGACACCACAGTCAATGATGAACTAAAACGAGCGAAAAATGTACATTGACTAAAAATTGTCAAGTCGATGCCTCAAATTAAAACAACACATGATGTTAAGTCAGAGTAAAATGCAGAAAGGAAAATACAAGAAATTCCGAATTTCTACTACAAGGCTACTGAGAGAAGTAGGAAAATACATGGCAATCAAGCTCAACAGATCCACTTCACGCGTCCCAAGCCCAAGTCACCCAACTGCCCACCGCGTCGCACATGCACACGTACAAGTCACGCATGAGTCTCAAATCAAGACTCAGTACACCACTCCAACCTGACATCGAACAAGGTCTAGTCGTCCCTGACGGCTCACATTGGTCTCATGTCCCAAGATGATCACGCGCCCATCGAAGCCGAGCGTGCACCTCGACCCCATCGCACATCCAACCCACAAGGTAACACTCAACTCTCTCTCTCTCACGCCAGAACTGTCACACGTACCAAGACGACCACACGTCTAACCAAGTCGACCGTGCACCCTTAACAAGACCGCGCATCCGACCCACAATGCAACGCCCTACTCCAATCCCGTGCCCAAGCCCACGAGCCCAGTTCCAGCGGTCACCTGTAACAACGCTGACGAGCTGACCAATTCTGTGTCCGGCTTCAGGAATCCAATAAGAACACTCAAGCATGCGAGTCCAGCTCCAGTGGTCACTTGTAACAACGCTGGTAAACCATCCCGGACCACCACAAACAATGGGGCAACACGACTTCAGGAATCCAACCACAACGCCCAAGCCCGCGAACCTAGCTTCAGCGGTCACTCGTAACAACGCTGGTAAAACATCATGGACCGCCCCAACAAAGGTAACACCCTAACCTCAAGTCATACGTACCTCACACGTCATCCTCACAACACGACCACACGTTCGAGCCCGTGAGCAATGCTCCTACAACCACTCGTAACAACGTGGGTGAACGATCAGCTTCACGAGCCTCTCACAATACACAAGGCAATAGGGTAATTTGTAGCACAGGTCAACAACCCCAACGAGATATATAACAATAACCATAAACGAGACTATAAAATCATACAAGCAGCATGAAGAAACTATAGCTCTAAACTCACAATCAAAAGTACACGAGTATACGTGTATTTTTTCTAAAGTTTCCTTATAATTCACAATTCTCAAAAGTTCAGGGGAAAACAGTATTTACAATTCACAATTACCGGGTGAATGTAATTTACTACAAATATATATAAAGCCCAGGGAAAAATATTTTTTCCTAAATTAAGTCATTACGTACAATTCTGCAAAGTACATGAATTTTTAAGCAATTAACCCAACTATTCATTCGTTATACAAAAATATAAACGTCCAGGGTCTCTACACAAAATCCCCACTAACACAATCCATTAAGATATTATATTTAAATAATTTTTCTCTTATTTTACTTCTTCTCCTTTCTCTTTCCTTTTTAGCTCTTCCTCCTCCGTTCTTCTCCCCTCTAACCTCTCTTCTCTCAACTCCCCATCTCCCCATCTCTCCCTCTAACACCACCACCACCACCGACGAATCGCCGGTACGGCCACAGCAGCCGCATGTGGCTGGTCACGGCTCGCCACGACCCCTCTTTTCCGGCCCTCCTCCTCGACCCTCTCAAGCATCCTCCGACGACTCCGGTGGTCGGAGCTCCGATCGCGCCCAACATCATTTCCAATCGAACTCCGGATCAACTTCGGTCATCCTCCACCACACGCACACACGCGACGATAAGGAACCAATATAGGGGGAATGAAGGTGGCGTAACTTCCAAAGGAGCTCCCCGGAGAAGGGGACGTCTTCCCATCCGCGCCTACACGCGGACCTCGTCGACATCGCCGAAGCTGCGAAGGAAGGAAGGAAGAGGGAGAAGAATGAGGGAGATGGTTGGGTTAAGGATTTGCGGAAGAAGGGTGAGAGTATGCTAGTAGGGGTGAGCTTCAGTCCGGGACCGGACTGAAGACCGAAATTTTCGGAAGCCCGGACCGAAGACCGGACCGAATAAATTCGGATCGGTCCGGTCCGGTTCGGTCTAAAACTCGAATTTAACCCTTAAAATTTCGGTCTTTGACCAGACCGAACCGGACCGAAGACCGAATTCCCGTGGTCTCCCGGACCGAAGACCGGACCGAAAAAGTTCGGTCGGGTTCGTTCCGGACCGAAAAGTTCGATCCGGTCCGGACACCCGGACCAAACCGAATTTTGCTCACCCCTATATGCTAGCTTGAGATGTTGTTAGAATGAAAAAAAATCCTTAACATTGATTGGTTGTTCATATTAGAACAAATACAAAATGTTAGAATGACAGAAATGTTAGTTCGTTCCTCCTACAAATGCTTCACATTGGTTTGTTTGTCATTCATTTGTGTGGGCAACTCGTGTAATAAATTCACTTACATATATAATCTCTATAAACCTAGTGTAAAGACGTGTGAGAGAGAGGGAGAGGTATGGGGTGGGTGTATGAGGTATGGAGAGGTATGGAGGGAGGTATGGTAGGGGTGTAGGGTTGGTGTGGGGTTTTGGTTTAAAAACACCCAACCCATCTCTTTTGCTCTTTTCTCTCCATTCTCCTTCCACTCACCACCATCTCACCACCTTCCCTTGTTCCGGCGACCAGGAGGAGAAGATCTTCGGCGACGTGGTGGAGGCGAGCACGAGGGAGGAACGTGAGGAGGTCTTCGGAGGCGACGGGCGTGAGTGTTGCTCCGGCGGATTCGTCTCTCTCTCGAGGTATGCCAAGCATTAGTGTGTTTGTGGTTCTCCATGTTGGGGGAAGTTTGGGTCGGTCGCGGGAGGTCGGGGACCTCGCCGGCGACAAGAAAACGGCGTAAAATCCTTGGCTGGTGCAAGGTTGCTGTCGACCAACGGTCGACCGGTGCCTTCGGGCGGTCGACCGGTGCTAGTGTAATTTGATGTTTTTGCCCAGAACCGGTCGGACGATGCCTTGGGGCGGTCGACCGATTATGCCAAATTTCGTGGGTTCGTGTTTGATGTTGCCTGTTTCCGGTCGACCGAGCCTTGTGGTTCGACCGGAACTTAAGTTGTTGTTGTTTATTGATTGTTGGTTCGACCGATTAGTATATGCGTTCGACCGATTATATGACTTAGAATTACTAGGCTGACCCTGTAATGTTCGGTCGACCGGGACCCTTGAGTCGGTCGACCGATTGTTGAATTGATTTTGACTTAGTCAGACCTAGAATTTTGACCTGTCCGGTCGACCGGTTCTTCCCGCTGGTTCGACCGATTGGAGACAGAGTGTTGGGCACTTTGTTCGACCGTTTGGAGGAAATCCGTTCGACCGTTACTGTTGGTTTCGGTCGACAGGTTTGCCTGATTCGGTCGACCGATGGGGCACAGTACTGGTTTTTCTTGTCCTAGTGAGATGTCAACTCTGTCCACGGAAACCCGTGTCCTCGCTTAGCGCGTGAGCCGGGAGGTGACGGTGGGTGCGTTCTGCGTGCCTGCCCAGGGACCGCCGTGTGGAAGAGTGTGGGCATCTGGGACGTGTCGTCTCCACAGATGGAGGGCGCCGTAGCCTTGATGTTCTGACTCACAGTAGAGTAGCAGGCCTGAGGGATTGAGGATCCCGGTGCACGAGGTGCACGGCTCGTTGGAGCATGTTGACCCTGCGGGCTGTTTGAGCTCGGATCGCTCGTGTAGACGAGGCGATGATTGTTCCACCCGATGCTGTTCCGGGTGATGATTGTTCTGCCGATGCTGTTCCGGCGGAAGTGCCGTCCGACGACGTTTCCGGGCGATGGTGTCCCACCGATGCTGTTCCGGTGAGGGTATGGACTGCCGACGATCTTTTCCGGCAGGGTAGTCTGGACGGGCTCCTCCAGATGAGTGGACCGACCTGGGCGACGGCCCCGTTGGTGAGGTGTTGACCTCGAGATTTCAGCTGATTTCTACTTCGCGCAGGCGTGCGGACGCTCCTCACCGATCCCTTGACTAGAGTAGTCGCGTGTGGGGTTCGTTGCGTACCTTCTGCTAGACCGTATGTGCCTACGGTAGGTCTCAGAGTGGGACCCCTTACAGTTTGCGGACAGAGGTCCTGTGGTTCCCCGTGGTGGGATTGTTTACCCCGTAGTGGGTCTGTTTACCCGTTGAGGGATTGTTTTATGTATCGCATTGATGCCATGTCATGATGACTAGTATGATAGGTTTCATTGATAGTCTTGCATGCATTTAGGGCTTGGTATACGGGGTTTCCTTTCAGGAAACTCAGGCATTGTTGTTGCACTTTTTATTTCAGGACCACAGTAGGTCCGGGTGGGTGGTGACCGAGGACGGAGCGCTTTGGAGTCGGATCCTCTTCGGCATTTGCGAGATTGTACGACTACTTGTATTTTCATTTCTTTCATCTGGATTGTAGTTGTACGCCTTTTTGTAAACTCCATGTATTTTGGGTGCACCCGGATTTATATATTTATATATTAGTGACGTTCCCGCCTTGAGTTGTCAGTTTTATTCGTTATTTCGAAATTTTAAATCTTCCGCTGTTTCGGGACGTTACAACTTGGTATCAGAGCGGTCGATTCCTGTGTCTTCGTCTAAAGAACCACCCTTAGGAGTAGTGTTAGAGGCATGCATTACTTTCTGTAGCTCATGCATGCATTGTTGCTTATCTGTTGATTGTTGTGGTGGCAGATGCCTCCGAGGCGTGTGAGAGGTACGCCCCTGCCGCGTAGTTCCAGTGAGGGGACGGGAGGCGCGACATGGGAGGAGGAGCGGCGTACGCTCTATGGCACTATGGACAGGCTGGGCGAGTTTCTGGAGCGCCAGGCTGCCCGAGCTGAGCAGGCAGGACCTGGTGTGGTGCACGACAGGTTCATGAGGCAGCATCCTCCGACTTTTGAGGGCGGAGTGGATCCTGAGCTGGCTGAGGACTGGATCTTCACGATTCAGAAGATCTTCCGTGCGATTGGATGTGCACCGGAGCTGCAGGTAGGTCTGGCTACCTACGTGCTGAGAGGTCAGGCGTCGAGCTGGTGGAGGAGTACATCTGCAGTTGTATTTGCCGACCGAGATGATGTGACTTGGGAGGAGTTTCTGGAGGAGTTTAATCAGAAATACTTCCCGCCGCATGTCAGAGATGCGAAGAGAGAGGAGTTCCTGGCGTTGGAGCAGAGGGATATGACGTTAGCTGCCTACGTCGATCGGTACAACGCCCTGGAGCGCTACTGTCCAGAGATTTATGTTACTCAGGAGCAGAGAGCGAGGAAGTTTGTGAGGGGACTGAGGAAGCAGTTGAGGTCTCGTGTTCTCACCAGTATGCCGCGGACTCTGGCAGATGCAGTGGAGTGCGCGACGGTTCTTGATCGGGACTTTCAGGAGAACTACCAGGAGGCTAGGAGACCTCAGGGTAGTGCAGTGGGGCGTGCAGCTGGCCGTTCCGCAGTAGTGGCCGGCAAGAGGCCTCGGTCTGATGGGGGAGGAGCGCGTCGGCCCGGGATGTGCGGTTCTTGTGGTGGAGCTCATCCGGGGCAGGAGTGTCCCCGTCGTACTGGAGCGTGTCTGGGTTGCGGCCAGATGGGGCACTTCATTCGAGATTGTCCGCAGAGGCGGGGAAAGCCGAGTAGGAGGCCAGGACCGCCAGCAGCAGGCAGGAGCGGAGGCAGTCGCGTAGTTGCACCACCGGGACCGAGCAGAGTCGTCGGGCGGGTTTTCACCATCCAGGCTGAGGAGGCGAGGGACTCCAACACTGTGGTGGAAGGTACTCTTTCTGTTTCTGGTCGGGTTGCTAGAGTCCTTTTTGATTGCGGTGCCACTCACTCCTTCATTTCGGAGAAGTTTGCTGGCGAGTTGGGTCGGACCCCTGAGCTGCTGACTGTGTGTTTGGAAGTCAGTACGCCCATGGGTGAGGTGGGCACTGTGGGGAGCTTCCTCCCCGGCACCACAGTTGTTTCGGGAGACCAAGATTTTCCGGCAGATCTGGTCTTGCTACCGATGGAGGACTTCGACGTCATACTTGGGATGGATTGGCTGTCCCAGTACGATGTTCGGGTCTTTTGCCGCGAGAAGAAGATTCTGATTCCGAGGGAGGACCTGCCAGATGTTGTGATCAGAGGGCTGAGAGGCAGAGGTCGGATTATGGTCTCGGCAGTGAAGGCACAGAGATTGATCCAGCAGGGATGCAGAGCTTATGTGGCTACACTGGTAGTGTCAGATTCTGAGTCGAGGAGTCTGGAGGACATAGAGGTGGTACGGGATTTCGCAGATGTGTTTCCAGTGGATATCCCGGGGCTACCGCCACACCGAGAGATCGAGTTCGGCATCGACTTGGTGGAGGGTGCGACTCCGCAGTCGAAGGCTCCGTATAGGATGGCACCTGCAGAGTTGGCTGAGCTGAAGAAGCAGTTGCAGGAGTTGATGGATACTGGGTTCATCCGACCTAGCGTCTCGCCGTGGGGAGCGCCAGTCTTGTTCGTGAAGAAGAAGGATGGGTCGTTGCGGATGTGCATCGACTACAGGATGCTGAATAAGGTTACCGTTAGGAACCGGTATCCCTTACCCAGGATCGAGGACCTGTTTGATCAGTTACAGACGGCGAAGGTCTTCTCGAAGATTGATTTGAGATCGGGGTATCATCAGCTGAGGATCAGGGAGGCAGATGTTCAGAAGACAGCCTTCAGGACGCGGTACGGCCACTACGAGTTCTTGGTGATGCCATTTGGACTGACGAATGCACCTGCAGCATTCATGGACCTGATGAACAGAACGTTCAAGCCGTACCTTGACAGTTTTGTGATTGTGTTCGTCGACGACATCTTGGTGTACTCGCCGGACTGGGAGCAGCACCGAGAGCACTTGAGGATTGTGCTTGGCATCTTGAGGGATCAACAGTTGTATGCCAAGTACAAGAAGTGCGAGTTTTGGTTGGATCAGGTGGCGTTCTTGGGACACATCGTGTCGAAGGACGGGATCTCAGTGGACCCAGCGAAGGTGGAGGCAGTGACGCAGTGGAAGGCTCCGACGAGCGTGACTGAGATCAGGAGTTTTCTGGGGTTAGCAGGCTACTACAGGCGATTCATTCAGGATTTCTCCCGACTTGCTTCTCCGCTCACGGCTTTGACGCGGAAGGGAGTTAGGTTTGCTTGGTCCCAGAAGTGCGAGGACAGTTTTCTTGAGTTGAAGCGACGGCTGACGACAGCACCGATCCTGACACTTCCGAGCGGCAGCGGAGGGTTTGTGATTTACAATGATGCATCAGGGATCGGTTTGGGTTGCGTACTTATGCAGCACGGGAAGGTCGTGGCGTACGCTTCGAGACAGTTGAAGGATCATGAGAGGAACTACCCCACTCATGACTTGGAGTTGGCGGCGGTAGTTCATGCACTGAAGACTTGGCGGCATTATCTGTACGGGGAGCAGTTCGAGGTTTTCACCGATCACCAGAGCTTGAAGTACCTATTTTCGCAGAAGGAGCTGAATATGAGGCAGAGGAGGTGGCTCGAGCTCATTAAGGACTACGACTTCACCATATCCTATCATCCGGGGAAGGCCAATTCAGTTGCTGATGCACTGAGCAGGAGAGTTGAGGTGTCGGTAGCGAGCCTCTGCGTTCAGGAGTGGAGATTGCTTGAGTCCCTGTCAGAGTGGAGGCCGTTTGCTGGGTCAGCAGAGGGGGCAGTGATTGCTGGTTTGAGAGTTGAGCCGCAGACTGTCTCGAGAGTTGTGCAGGCTCAGGGTACCGATGCAGAGTTGGCTGGTCTGGTGCAGTTGTCTGCTCAGGAGGGATCTGATTTCAGCATTGGAGCAGATGGTGGTCTGAGGTTCAGAAGCCGTATTTGGGTGCCGAGGGTGGATGAGCTGAGAGAGGAGATCATGGAGGAGGCACACCGAGCACGATATTCCATTCACCCGGGGAGCACGAAGATGTATAAGGACCTGCAGCGTAATTTATGGTGGAAGGGGATGAAGCGAGACATAGCGGAGTTTGTGAGCAGATGCTTGGTCTGCCAGCAGGTGAAGATTGAGCATCAGCGACCAGCAGGACCGATGCAGTGTATCGAGCTTCCCGAGTGGAAGTGGGAGCACGTGACGATGGATTTTGTCACAGGATTGCCGAAGTCGAGGAGATTCCACGACGCGATTTGGGTGATAGTCGATCGACTGACCAAGTCGGCGCATTTCTTAGCGATCAGGACCACGTTGCCTTTGGAGGGTCTGGCTCGGTTGTACGTGGAGGAGATAGTCAGGTTGCATGGGGTGCCAGTGAGCATCATCTCCGATCGAGATCCACGATTCACTTCCAGATTTTGGGGGAGTCTGCAGCAGGCGTTGGGGACGCGTCTGAGATTCAGTACAGCGTTCCATCCGCAGACCGATGGTCAGTCAGAGAGGACGATTCAGACCTTGGAGGATATGCTGAGAGCATGCACACTGGACTGGGCTGGACACTGGGATGAGCATCTACCTCTTATCGAGTTCGCCTACAACAACAGCTACCATGCTAGTATTGGGATGGCACCGTATGAGGCGTTGTACGGGAGGCCGTGCAGATCGCCGGTATGCTGGAGTGACGTGGGCGAGAGGCAGTTAGTGGGTCCAGAGCTTGTGCAGATGTACGCAGAGAAGGTTGACCTGATCAGGAGGAGGTTGGCTACAGCACAGAGCAGACAGAAGAGTTATGCTGACCGACGCAGACGGACTTTGAGCTTCGAGGTTGGAGATCACGTCTTCCTGAAGATTTCACCAGCTCGGGGAGTGATGAGGTTCGGGAAGAAGGGGAAGCTCAGTCCGAGGTATGTTGGACCTTTCGAGATCTTGGACCGCGTTGGTGAGGTCGCCTACCGGATTTCTTTGCCGCCGCAGTTTTCGGGTCTGCATAATGTCTTCCATGTGTCGATGCTGAGGAAGTATGTGACAGATCCGTCGCATGTCATTGAGATTGCAGTTCCAGAGATTCAGCAGGACTTGTCGCTCGAGGAGAGGCCGGTCGAGATTGTTGATCGCATGGATCATCAGCTCAGGAGGAGGACCATTCCGATGGTGAAGGTCCGGTGGCAGCATCATAGTGAGCGAGAGGCCACCTGGGAGATCGAGGAGGAAGTTCGGAAGCAGTATCCGGAGCTTTTCGGTGAGTTACCCTTCTGATTTCGGGGCGAAATCCTTTTAAGGAGGGTGGATTGTAAAGACGTGTGAGAGAGAGGGAGAGGTATGGGGTGGGTGTATGAGGTATGGAGAGGTATGGAGGGAGGTATGGTAGGGGTGTAGGGTTGGTGTGGGGTTTTGGTTTAAAAACACCCAACCCATCTCTTTTGCTCTTTTCTCTCCATTCTCCTTCCACTCACCACCATCTCACCACCTTCCCTTGTTCCGGCGACCAGGAGGAGAAGATCTTCGGCGACGTGGTGGAGGCGAGCACGAGGGAGGAACGTGAGGAGGTCTTCGGAGGCGACGGGCGTGAGTGTTGCTCCGGCGGATTCGTCTCTCTCTCGAGGTATGCCAAGCATTAGTGTGTTTGTGGTTCTCCATGTTGGGGGAAGTTTGGGTCGGTCGCGGGAGGTCGGGGACCTCGCCGGCGACAAGAAAACGGCGTAAAATCCTTGGCTGGTGCAAGGTTGCTGTCGACCAACGGTCGACCGGTGCCTTCGGGCGGTCGACCGGTGCTAGTGTAATTTGATGTTTTTGCCCAGAACCGGTCAGACGATGCCTTGGGGCGGTCGACCGGTTATGCCAAATTTCGTGGGTTCGTGTTTGATGTTGCCTGTTTCCGGTCGACCGAGCCTTGTGGTTCGACCGGAACTTAAGTTGTTGTTGTTTATTGATTGTTGGTTCGACCGATTAGTATATGCGTTCGACCGATTATATGACTTAGAATTACTAGGCTGACCCTGTAATGTTCGGTCGACCGGGACCCTTGAGTCGGTCGACCGATTGTTGAATTGATTTTGACTTAGTCAGACCTAGAATTTTGACCTGTCCGGTCGACCGGTTCTTCCCGCTGGTTCGACCGATTGGAGACAGAGTGTTGGGCACTTTGTTCGACCGTTTGGAGGAAATCCGTTCGACCGTTACTGTTGGTTTCGGTCGACCGGTTTGCCTGATTCGGTCGACCGATGGGGCACAGTACTGGTTTTTCTTGTCCTAGTGAGATGTCAACTCTGTCCACGGAAACCCGTGTCCTCGCTTAGCGCGTGAGCCGGGAGGTGACGGTGGGTGCGTTCTGCGTGCCTGCCCAGGGACCGCCGTGTGGAAGAGTGTGGGCATCTGGGACGTGTCGTCTCCACAGATGGAGGGCGCCGTAGCCTTGATGTTCTGACTCACAGTAGAGTAGCAGGCCTGAGGGATTGAGGATCCCGGTGCACGAGGTGCACGGCTCGTTGGAGCATGTTGACCCTGCGGGCTGTTTGAGCTCGGATCGCTCGTGTAGACGAGGCGATGATTGTTCCACCCGATGCTGTTCCGGGTGATGATTGTTCTGCCGATGCTGTTCCGGCGGAAGTGCCGTCCGACGACGTTTCCGGGCGATGGTGTCCCACCGATGCTGTTCCGGTGAGGGTATGGACTGCCGACGATCTTTTCCGGCAGGGTAGTCTGGACGGGCTCCTCCAGATGAGTGGACCGACCTGGGCGACGGCCCCGTTGGTGAGGTGTTGACCTCGAGATTTCAGCTGATTTCTACTTCGCGCAGGCGTGCGGACGCTCCTCACCGATCCCTTGACTAGAGTAGTCGCGTGTGGGGTTCGTTGCGTACCTTCTGCTAGACCGTATGTGCCTACGGTAGGTCTCAGAGTGGGACCCCTTACAGTTTGCGGACAGAGGTCCTGTGGTTCCCCGTGGTGGGATTGTTTACCCCGTAGTGGGTCTGTTTACCCGTTGAGGGATTGTTTTATGTATCGCATTGATGCCATGCCATGATGACTAGTATGATAGGTTTCATTGATAGTCTTGCATGCATTTAGGGCTTGGTATACGGGGTTTCCTTTCAGGAAACTCAGGCATTGTTGTTGCACTTTTTATTTCAGGACCACAGTAGGTCCGGGTGGGTGGTGACCGAGGACGGAGCGCTTTGGAGTCGGATCCTCTTCGGCATTTGCGAGATTGTACGACTACTTGTATTTTCATTTCTTTCATCTGGATTGTAGTTGTACGCCTTTTTGTAAACTCCATGTATTTTGGGTGCACCCGGATTTATATATTTATATATTAGTGACGTTCCCGCCTTGAGTTGTCAGTTTTATTCGTTATTTCGAAATTTTAAATCTTCCGCTGTTTCGGGACGTTACACCTAGTACCGTCAAATTTGTATCAATAAAATCTTCCTAAAAAAACTACTTCTATGGTATTCCGCGATGCGCAAATCTATTCTCATGGACTCGTAACATTCCAAAATGTTAAGTCAGATCTAAAATGTGGAAAAAAATATCTCAAACTCATCGCAAACAAATGCCACAAAAAGTGAACTGATAAGATATTTTAACGAATTGAACTTTCGAAATTTAAAAATTCAGGACAATTCACTCGAAGCCGAAAGAAATATGGAATAACTTAAAATATGTTATCATGCGTGCAAATACCAAACCTGTAGGTGTAGGCTGTAGTACTGTAGTAAATGTAGACCTCGTAACAGTAAAAGAAACAGATATCAGTTAGTACAGGGCGTACGTGCAAAATACCCCAGTCTACTCTAAGAAGCTTGATATTTTACTCGTATATAAACCCGAGGGGCGGTTTCTGGATTTATACCAGCTTGCTCCTCTCGTCTCTCGATCTCTCCATCCAAATCTCCCCATCCATCTGCTGATCTCTTTCTTGCTTCCGTTCGAACCCTCCTTCCGATCCCAAAATGGAAGATTCCACAACCCTCTCCCACTCCGAACCCCAACAGCCCTGGTCCCAATCCCCCGATCAAACCCCACCCCAAACCCTAGATCCCGCCTCGAACCCCGCCGAGCCCACCAACGGCCAGGTCTCCGAAAAGACGCGGAGCGGGAACGACAGGGAGGGCTCCGTAGGGGAGGAGGAGAGAAGCAGCCGTCGGCGACGGCGCAGTCGCTGGGACGCCGATCACGACGGTGAATGCTCCGGCGCCAGGAAGAGGAAGTCGCGGTGGGCGGAGGAGGAGCCGAAACTTCCGTCCGTCCAACTCCCCGATTTCATGAAGGAGTTCACCATCGGACTTGATCCGGAAGTTCAGGTGCTTAACGTTCGGCTTCTTGAGATCAATCGGATTCTTCAATCTGGACTTGTACTTGATGATCGTCCGGAAGGCGCTCGGTCTCCGTCCCCTGAGCCTATTTACGACAACATGGGGATTCGGATTAATACCAGGGAGTATAGGGCAAGAGAGCGGCTTACAAAGGAGCGGGTTGATATTATTTCGGAGTTGATTAAGCGGAATCCGGCTTTCAGGCCGCCTGCGGATTATCGTCCCCCGAAGCTCCAGAAGAAGCTTTACATTCCCATGAAAGAGTATCCGGGTTACAACTTTATCGGACTTATTATCGGGCCGAGAGGGAACACTCAGAAGAGAATGGAGAAGGAGACTGGCGCTAAGATTGTTATTAGAGGTAAAGGTTCGACTAAAGAAGGGAAGTTGCAGCAGAAGAGGGATATGAAACCTGACCCTGCCGAGAACGAAGATTTGCATGTGTTGGTAGAAGCGGAGACACAGGAGGCTCTTGATGCTGCTGCTGGAATGGTGGAGAAGCTTCTGACTCCGGTAGATGAGGTTTTGAATGAGCACAAGAGGCAGCAACTTCGGGAGCTTGCGGCACTTAATGGAACTATCAAGGACGAGGAGTTTTGTCGGCTTTGTGGCGAGCCGGGACATCGGCAATTCGCTTGCCCAAGTCGTCATTCCACGTTTAAGAGTGACGTGCTTTGTAAGATCTGTGGTGATGGTGGGCATCCCACTATTGACTGCCCTATGAAAGGAACTGGGAAGAAGATGGATGAGGAGTATCAGAACTTCCTTGCTGAATTAGGTGGTAGCATGCCGGAATCGCTCACCAAGCAAGGTTCGGCATTGGCAATTACTGGTTCTGGTTCTTCCGCAACAGGAACGAACCCTCCTTGGGCAAACAATACTGCTGGTGCTGCAGGACAGGCAGGTGCAGATGGATCTAAGAAGGATTACGATGAGACCAATCTTTACATTGGTTATTTGCCGTCAACACTTGATGATGCTGGATTGATTCAGTTGTTCTCCCCTTATGGTGAGATTGTCATGGCCAAGGTCATCAAGGATCGGCTCACAGGGTTATCGAAAGGTTATGGATTTGTGAAGTATTCCGATGTTACTCAGGCTAATCAGGCCATATCTAGTATGCATGGTTATCGTTTAGAGGACAAGGTTTTAGCTGTTCGTGTGGCAGGCAAGCCACCACAGCCTGCTGCTCCTCCATCTGCTGCGCCCCCCACATATCCTGGTACTGATGCTTCTTCTGGTGGATATCCATCTCAGCAATATGCTGCTGGCGGCCCTATGACACATCCACCTCCGCCACCACCACCAGGGAGCTACTCTGTTTCACCAGTCCCTTGGGGTCCACCAGTTCCTCCTTATGCCTCATATCCCCCGCCACCGCCACCTGGTTCAGCCCAGTATCCGCCCGTTTATGGTCAACCTCCACCTTCTTACAGTATGTATTACACTTCTAATCATCAGACTGTTACTCCCCCAGGAGCTCCAACCCAAGGAACTCCTTCTAGTGAAGCAAATTTACCACCGGGTGTGCCCCCTCAGAGTGCTCCTCCTGCTCCTCCCCCATCTGGCAGCATGTATTCGGTTCAGCCAGCCTATCCACAACCGTCGTATGATTATTCCTATTATCCTGCATCTTCAACTGCTCCTCCTCATGTCAACCCCTCTAGTGGGATTGCAAATGCACCCTGGTTATCTGGTACTGCTGCTCCTCCAGCAGCTCCAAAACAGACAAATGCTACCGGTGCAGATAAGGACTATGAGAAATTCATGGCCGAGATGAAATGATGGCGTTTTTCTTTCTGTATTCATCTTGAGGTACTTGGAATTGTTAGCTGTTGCATTTCCACCACAGATTTAGAGATAATTGTCAAACTACATTCTTTTGCCTGCTCATTTAACTAACACAATTCTTTGATGCTGCCTTTCTGAAGAATGGTCTTGTTGCTCATAATTCTGGTTGTTATTTGTCCATTTTTGTGCCTTTGCATATCCTCACCAAGTTTCCATAATGATTGTATGTTGTTGGCAGGGACCTGAGTAATTGTGGTATATTCTCAACTAGTTGGAAGTATTGGACTCACCTTTTAATCTTGCTGTGCTGTTATAACCAATGCAGAGATTCGGCTCGTTGGAGCTCATTATGACGATTTGCTTCAGTTAGACACTGTTACCTGCTTTCTGGATCCTGATACCCTTGATATATTTTTCTCTCGTATGATGCCTTTAGATTTGTCTTGTTTTTCCTTATATAACTGTTGGTAATTGTTTGATCTTATTTCTAATTGTTTTGGAGTTCCGGACTTAATGTTTCTTGATGACCTGATGTTGGGGATGCTCGTTCTAAGGCCAGGTAATGATCAGATCAGCCTCCTTTTTCTCCCGGGGGGTATGTACTGCTCACCATCAGGTTATTCTGAAGTACAACATGCTACTGTTATTTTCTTAAGTTATTTTAACTTACACATCCTTCAGTATTTATGTGGCAGGTCATTACATTCAGCTAATATGGAACTTCAACTTATCTCATCCATTGTCATTCGTATATGTAGAATTCAGCTGACTTAAAAGTTATTAAGCCATCAATCCCCTCTATCCACACCACCTTGCCTTAGTTGTAGCACTTCACAACATGCATTTTTCTGACTTTCTTGTAATGTTTCACTGACCTCTTTTGGTTGTAGTTGGATGGTTCTAAGTCATGATTGCTGCTAGTATGTTTTTCCTAGCCATCTGAGTTCATACTGGTGTGTTTTATGCTATTTTAGTCTGCATTCATTTTCATCTTCAATTTCTCTCTGATATTTCCTTACTTCCATCTGCAACTTTCATCTAATCATATCTCGATTCATGACACAAGAAAAGGAATAGACAATCATTTGTTTGATAAAGAAATCAACTTGTTTGATTTTTTTCCTGTGTTTTTTCTCAAGTGTTTAATATCTCTTTCTTCTTGGTTTTCAGATTTTTTTATTATTGTTACTACATATTGGATTTTTTTTTTTGAAAAATATAGGAATATTTTGATGTATAAACTGTAAAGCCTTTAATATAAGAGATTTGTCTGTTTCTTTTATTTTGTATGAGTATCTTCAATTTTTTTTTTTGGGAAATGTCTTTAGATATATTCGGAGTCCATCGATATTATGACCTTTACGTAAATTCTTGATCAGTATGCCTTTTTCTTAATTAGAGTGGACGTTTTTCATCTCCATTAGAGGAAATCCATCTTCTTTAGTTCAGTTAGGGGAATTGCTTATGCTCTGGTTTTCCTCAGTTTTTCCGCTTTATCCTATATTTGTGATTGTTCTTCCAATTGTATGGAATTTTTTTTGGTGTTTGTTTCTTCCTCCGAAACCATTTTAACAAACTTATCGGCCGTATGTCTTTCTATGGTTCAACAAACTCCTCTGGTATGGAGTTTTAGTGTTTGGGTAGAGGACAATATGACTGGTTTTAAGAAGGTTGATTTGGATGATCATGTGAAAATGTTGGTTAGTTTTTATGAGCTGGTTCGCGTGTACAACTTGATAATTTATTGTTAAGAAGATAAATATGAGGGATTGTATGTATCTATGGAGTTGCATTGGGTTTGGTGTAAAGACATTAGGTTTGTTTAGAGCTCTTGATTATCTTTTGGAGGGTGTTATGACTTATGAGAAATAGTCGAGGAATCTTTATTTTTGCAGTTTTTATATATTCTGGTTCACCACTGAGGTTTGAACTTGTACGGTATTTTTTATAAAATTCTGATGTTCGAACTCTTAAATTCATAAATTACAAACATATCAAGTTAACTCCACTATTTGAGTTACGAGTGATGACGGGAAATAAGTTTTTTTTTATTTATGGTGAGGGAAGTTAGGAAGAAAGCTAAATGATGTGAGTTGTGGAAATGGAAGCTTGAAGAGTATCATTTTATGAATTTACTGTTTCTGGAAAAACAGGTCATTGACGGATGAGAGGATTCAATGATTCATGATGTTCACTAGCTGAGTTAAAAAAATCATGTGATGCTACCTTAGAAGATGTTTCTGGTCTAACGAGCATAATGTTTTGTCGTTTCTTCACTCTTCAGTGCACACATGATCGGCGTTTGGTAGCTTTCGATTAGGGACCGTATTATGGTTTTAGTAATTCCATATGCTTTTGGTTTGTAGAGAATTTGTTTCGAAGCATGTGAGCTGCTCGTGGTCAAAGGATAATGGCCTGTTTTTGTACCCGCTGCTTGTGGTTGATATGTTGGTGAGAGAACTTTTTAGTTACCGTGGAGACGTAATCCCTTGATATTTTAACCATCTGACTATATATTAGAGGAGAGGAATTCAGGATGTTATCGAGGTTTTGGTAATGTTGTAATAATATAAATGGCTTTGTGGGCATTATTGGGCAAACACCGTCCATTTCTAAATGCTCTCTCGTTTCTCTTCGTACTGTCATTATTGGGCAAACACCATCATTTTGATGCTTGCTTCTTGTTACGTTCCCTTGTCATTAATTAATCCATTTAATTATTTAACAGATGGAGGGCTCGGTAATTGCAAGTATCTCTTCCTACCTGAGTGCTTTTAGTTTATCCCGACACGCAAGTGGTGAATTGGATTGTTCCAATGTTTTTGATGCATTCGCTTTTTTTTTCTCCAACCAAAATTTGTGTCAACGGCTTGATGTGACAATGTACGGCTCGTATTTGTGTCATCCTTATATTTTACGTCTGTTGGAGTTTTTGCCTTTACTTTATACTTGGTAGTGATCTATAAACTAATAAATGAGGTGTCCTGGCCATATTTTTAGCGTTGGATTTCTCTTCTACGAGCCAGAGGAAGACCGGGAGCTTTTTTAGTTGGGGGCTTAGGGCCCAACCCAACCCGCACACAGCAAACTTAATTACTTGAAATGAGTAAAAATACTGTATCACGTAATTATGATCATATTTATTTTTAACAAATTTAAACTTCTAGTCCAACCAAAATATTTGAAAGAATATTTCAGAACCCGTTGTGGTCATACTTTTAGTTGGGAGATTTATAGACGTAGCGATCATCTCAACGTGAAATTTTAACTTCGTGATCGAATCAAGTTAGATTTGTTGTTGATCTTTGACACCGCCTTTGAACTTTCGATTGTATCTCTGGTATGGTATATACTATATAGCGTATTAAAAGCTCTGTGGAACCCTACATATATTTCAATGGGAGCGGAAATACCACGTGTTACCCCTTACATGTGGGGTACAAGGGGATTTTAATCAAGTGCTTCATCTAAGTTAGGCTTATATAACCTAGCTCAGTGGTTACTTTCTTTTTAAGATGTTGGAATTTCAAACAATATGATCATGTCAACCGCGGTACAGTAGCTCATGATCCGGTTGGAACGAAATTGAAACAGGAAGTCATTTGTTTTGACCCATCTCCTCGTTTCCCCTGCCTTACGAAATATGGTGTAGGTTTTCGGCCAACAAAATAATAACAGAAAGAATTGCAAGACAACCACCAGGTCCACCACGCATTCATTTATTTATTCTCGATGTGTTCTGTTCTTCAATAATTTAAACTCTGAAATTAAATAGAACAAAAGAAGTGTCACGCTTGCTGTCACACCAACGACAACTCTCCGGCTGGTGCTGATCTTTTCACCAGTTTAGCCCAAGATTCGTTAGTTTCGGCAATAATCTTCATTGCATATTCCTGGAACATCAGACCCAGAAGTCAAAAACTATAACAAACGGTGGCAAAGCAGGAAATATGAAACAGGAATAGTACTCAAATTAAATATTCAATCATGTGTTGGAAGTGTGGTTGATAAAGCAAACATGATGTTGAGAAATTTAGGAAATAGCGCAATATAGTCTAACCCCAAAAATGAAACCAGGAGCAAACGTTGCAAAATCAATTCAAAGAGCAGCGAATGACTTTAGACGGATAAATAGAACATGTTCCGGCTTTGTTCAAAAATCTTAGACCCTACAGAGGCGAACTGAGCTTTGAAGTTTGTAATGTAGTGGTGCTGTTACAAGCAAATTCTAACGAGCAAAATTTGTATGGCCATCGGTGGCAATTCTTATCAATATGATCAGAAAGTGGTCATAGTTGAACTGAAGGTGACCTTTTGTGAAGAAAAAGGATTTTAAAGCTACCTCAATTCACAGGTAAGTGATGGTGAAGGATAATCTTATCAGAAAAAGGAAAAAAATGAAATGATAGCAAACTAGCTGTGATATCAAATATTCAGAAAAAATAAACGATACTAAGAGCTGACCTTGGCTGCAGGCTTGTTACCCAACCCAAACCTATTAGCTGGTTTCCCATCGGGAATCTTGTAATCCCTGAACCAGTCTCTTATTGCAGTAAGTGTGCCCTAAATGTCAACAAAATAATCAATCGATTCTGCTGCATATATTCTTTGCTAATCAAAATACAATGTGGAATTTTCTGGTACACAATTCAATCCACTTATCATCACAATGCTAATTTCAAAAAAAAAAATCCGACAAAATTGATGCATATAATAAGCCTGAACACTTGGAATAAAACTGTAAGGCTAATGGTCCAAAAGGTAAAAATATGATAAGTAATTTCATCAAGCAATTTTAAGAAAATTGAAATCTGGAGAAGACCTCTAAGGTGCCTTTTGAACCAAGTTTTCCTATTCTGATCGAACATATTCAGGTTCTATAGTAAAGAAGTTGAGTTAAAAGAAATCACCCTCAGCGTTAACATCATTATCTATGTAGCTGATGCTCTACTGTTCTACAAGAAACAATTGTAACATAGCAACGTGTGCATCAGGTTGTTGTGACCATAGTACACGCTGTGAAGGTCATGCACCGGAAGCTGGTGCCTCACAACTCACAAGTTCTTTTCTATCTCACTAGGAAGAGAAAAATTTTGCTCCAAAGAGTATTAATGACGACATTTTAAATTGAGATATGATTCGTGATAAATGAAGAACAGCTTTAAATTCCTTAAATTGACTTTACTGCACAGTGGCACACAAAAATGACCGGAACATGGAACAGAAAAAGATGGTTAAATTAAGAATATTTTTTTTATAAACTCACAGGGAAATGCTTCTCAACATCATTGACATCATTTACAAGTGATGCTCTTGGGTCATCCAAAGAAATTGCAACTATCTTCCAGTCAAGTTCCCCTTCATCAATCATAGCCAAAGCTGCTAAAGGCTTGACTTTTAGTATCTGACCTATTTTTCTTCGACTTTCGCCAATCTCAACAACATCAACTACAAGAAGAAAGAAGAAGAAACAGATAGGCGAAGCTCAAAAGCATGACAACTACCTATTTTGGAAATACAGGAACCTGGGTTCCCTCCTTTTTAATGAAAAAGGCCAGGGAGCTTGTTTGAAAAAAAAGAAAACCTGGATCATTGTCCCCAAATGCCCCTTCAACTTCATTATTTGCAAGAGATGGGTCTTCCCATGTTTGTGGGAGCAACCCATAATTCCAGTTTATATTGTACCTGCAATAACAGAAACACTTACAAACTGAGCCTTCAGAAACAGTATCTGCAGTTCAAAAGGTAACTAAAGAATCAGGATCTCATACAAAAATTTAGATCGAGATCTGATGCTGGACGGAAAACCCAGGCAAGTATATAGTACCTGACGAAATGAATACTTACTGGTTGTTAGTTAATGACAGGTTTATTTTAAGTAAAACAAAGACACTGCCAGAAGAACACATTTGTGAAGTTCAAAAGTTGCCTCAAGATCAAGGCGTGTTCAGTCACGCATTTACTAGCGTAATGCAATTTCATAGGTGCAATGAGAAGTATAATATAAAATGCTCCCTGCTTATAGATGCTACCGTGTGGTTTTCCGAATTTCCTACCAAATGCAAGTGCACGGAACCGTAGATGTTAGATTAAAAGTAAAATTTAGCACTATGTCTGGCTAATATATAAATGCAGTTCACCATGGACATCGATCATGCCAGAATGCACCTCAACTCCTCAAGGCTAACAAACTGATAGTGATGAGAGGTTCGCACACCTAAATCCAACTAAGAGAGAGCTTCAAAATCAATTCTGCAGGATTTACTTGGTCTTTTCTACACTTATCCGCACGTGTGATCAAAATTAACATTTGGGTTGACATATACGGGGGGGGGGGGGGGGGGGGGGGGGGGGGGGGGGGGGGAATTAGTCTTCAAAGGACAATCAAATAATACGATGTGAAAATTTGTTTTTATCCACTTTATTTCAAAAATCAAATCCTCGAGCAGAATGTAGAAAGGACAACTCTCTCTTTCTTTTTTTGATTGGTACGGGCACAATTTCAACTCAGGTACAGTTCATACACTTTTCATTTAAGCAACATAGAATTACATTTCCAACAATTCGCAGTACTAGGTATCTCCAATTCGTCTCCGCAAATTCCACATATACAAGTTATCGCCTTGCTCCAATACAATGTGAAATTTTAGTAAATCCATTCTCCCTAAGATTCAAATACTAAGATAGGATCCTAAACACTCACATTTAGTTCATCTCGAGCAATGTGGAACCATATTTCCAACAATTTGCACTACTCTTCGTCTCCACTCGAATTCTCCCATTCCATTCTACTTTCCTGACTACAAAAAACAACAAGAACTAAAACCACAACATTGCAACAAAATCCAACGATCTTACTTACGGGTAATATCGAAGCTTCCCCTTCTTAGTATCCTGCTTGATGGGCGTGAATTGCTCGTCGGTCGCCACCTCCATCTTCGCACTCGACTCCTTCGGAATCTCCACAACGAAGTTGAAAACCCCATCTCCGACGCTCAACGGCACGTCATGCCACGGCGAGACCTACACCAAAACCACCGTGAAACCCTAAAACCCTAAACAGATGGACGGAAAACGAGGATCTCAACCCACCTTCCTAGAGTCGGCGTCGAGGAAGAAGACACGATAGTCGAGGGTCTCGTGCTGGCCTTCCTCCTTGGTGTGGATCTCGCCGGGCCTGTAGAGGGCCTTGGTGGGGCCGGTCCGGACCGGGGTTTTGGAGAGCCGGATGGAGCCGGTCGAGATAGGGCGATGTTTGAGGAGGGCGATGTTGCGTTGGCCGTGGAAGGCGCCGGTGGGCGTGAGGAGCCGCGCCGCCGCCATCGTCGAAGCCATCGGTTGGTTGGAGTGAAAAAAGGAAAGGAGTGGTGTTGGTGGTGGTTTGAGTACAGTTGTAACTTGTGTTGGTGGTGGTATTTAAATGTGGATTGATTGATGGCGATTTCGATCAGGTGGGGTTGATTTGATTATTGTCGAGATGAGAATATTCGGGACTACTGTAAAAATGTGTATTTGCCATCTCAAGTTACAAACTTGGGTCCTTTGTGTTCTTGCTTTGAAGTTCTTCTAAATCCTTTGTGTTCGGGACAAGAAGTTTTTTTTGGACAAGTAGTTTTTTTTTGGACAAGAAGTTGGGGGGGGGGGGGGGGGGGGGGGGGGGCTAATTCTACTTTTGGACAAGTAGTTTTTTTTTTCCTTCTTTCTTTGGTGATTGGTAGGTTACAAACTTGGGTCTGTTTAGTTGGAAGAATAATTAGTAAGATAGTGTGCTAGTTTAGTTTTGAGATTTAGTTGTGCAATAATTGTATTTGTATGTTTTGGAATTAGGATGTTAGATTTAAAATGCAATTGGGTATTAGAATAGATAATAATAAAAAGATAAATAAGATGATTAATTATATTTATTAGGTGGTTTGCAAACCCACATTTTATTTATTACGGGTTGTTACATGGGCAGGAATTGAAATTACGACATCTTCCTATCCAATTAGCACTTTGAATGACTTGGGATACATAATGACACTTGAACCTAACCCAAGTGCCACCAATCTAATTATTTAGGAAAATGTAAAGGTTGAACAACAGAAGATGGAATCAACACAAACACAAACACACACAAGCCAGGATATATTCCATAACGGGAACTTGGCCGGCGTTGTGGGCTTATTAGTACTGCTCCTACCTCACTCAAGCCAGGATATATTTGAGGCCAGAACTTAAGTCCAACCCATAATGGGTTACACATGCATTACGGATTATATAAGATAAGAATGTCAGTTTTTTTTTTCTTTCTATGCGAGAATTTAAAAAAAATCATTTGCTTCTGAAGCCTATAATTATGCATTATGAGTCTATGACCGACATGATAATTGTTTTCATACAATTTCAGAGAGTGGAACTTTCTCTTACTTCTCACTGTTTATCCACTACCAGTGATTTTTTTATCATAGTATTACCAAAATACTAAGTGAACCATAATTCGCTACTGTTTGTAGTCTAATTTGACTAAGTGAACCAGAATTCTGCCATGGAATCATGGGATTAGGTGCAAATTGTACTCCTGATGTCCTTGTGTTAGATAATGTTTTGTTTGTAGTGTTAGATAATGTTTTGATTGTATCAACTGAGACACTCAAAACATTGTCAAAAAAAAATCAAATTTGTTTATCAGCTACTAATCTTGGTTGAGGTTTGTCCTATCCTATGTTTTGTAGTAGATGGACTATCTTAGCAACTTTGATTACTGATGTCACCACTGAACACATCAGCTTGCGGAGTTGGCAAATTATGAAGCAAATCAACCCATGCATCAATTATTTGTAGCAACCAATTTTTTCCCCTTAAACTATGTTTTGCCATGTGATTGGTATTGCTTGTTAGAGTGACTGGCATCTATTTGTATTGCTAAAAGACTAAAAGACGTGTGGTGGTTGTGGGACACAAGTAGTTGGTACAAAGCATCAATCTTAATGTCTTCTTTATCAAACCTATCCTTTATGTTCTTTTGGTAAAGCGTTCATCCTAGTCTAACCCAACCTTCCAAACAATTAGTGTAGAGGATTAGGTTGAGAAAAACATGCAAGACCCATTTTGCTGAGAAATCATTATTCTGGTCATAGAGGGGAAAATGTGCATATTAGATATGTGGGACACATGTGCAATGTATCAAAGAATATCTTTTGCAACCTTGTAAGGTTGAAGGTTCCATCTGGTGACACTACTAATGAATTATGATTATTAGATTCTTCGTAACATGGTATAATCACTTCACTAGAACACCGATCCTACATGTTTCCGTACGTACAGACAAACAAGAATTGGGACGAAATACAATGAAATTTAACTTGTAATTTTTTGTGCCCTTGAGTATCCCTTCATGTTGTCGACTAGCCCATTTGAAGTAAGATGCTACGTGGAAGCTTGAGATAGTTTTTTTTTTTTGCGATAACTGATGGGGTTAACTTGGACTAACAAACCAACCATATCCGACCAACCAAAAGAATGTGATCGAACCCACACTCAGCTAGTTCCTGAACCAACTAAGATACGCATCTTGTTTCTTAAGACCATCAGAGATATTTTCAGGTGTGATCATTTTGAATTTTGAAAGTTGCCTTGTATGGAAAAAAAAAATTAACCTAGAAATCTAACATTTAAAAATTTAATCATCAAATCATATATAACCAACCAAGGAGAATCTCTAACACCACCGCTAGCTTAGCTTAGCTACTTGTAATCGATCATACAAACGAAAGTCATACAAAATTGGACAAACAAAGATATTACCTTTATTGTCTTCCCTGGGACCATAGGTATCCACCGGCATCACCTTATTTTTTTCCCACTATCATTATTGCGTCTTAATTAGTGAACATCATTGCCTTCTAACGACGACTCTTTCGGACACCGCTTCCTAATTTAAAACTCCTGCATGCATGCATGCATCAGGGTCCACACGTACATTATGATTTATACCTACCGGAACTCTACAGTAACATCACAAGATTGTCGAATTTATTATCACATTATTGCATGAACAAAAGCCAAATGTTCAATTTTCCAATCTCTGTTGATGGAATACTCACAAACTATAACATTATTGAAAGAGATAGTAGACAACAAAACAGATTCTTTGCAGTACTAGACAGCTCTTATAACGATGTCTATCTTCATAGGACACCAGCGTGACTTCACTGTGTTACTGCCATTGACAATTTTGCATGGTTGTTAGGTTATTTTTATTTCAGATGTTATATAATTAAACTATATTAGCAAAACAACATCAAAACAATGCATGGTTGGGTCTGGAGAGGAATCCTGTAGATTGGGACCTTTGGTGTTGCGATCCAATCTTGTAGGTCAACCTGTGGTATAGCAGTAGGTGTCGGTGATGAGAATAAAACAAAATATTCAAAAATAATAAATGTTATTGTTTGTCAGGGAAAAAAATGAATGGATTGGATTTTTCAAAATAGTTAATTTTAAGTTAACAAGGGTACCAGTAAATAGTAGTTAGGTTGAGGTTTTATGGATTGTTTGAGCTCGGTTTTGATGAAGGCCGACCAACTTAAGATTATGGTTGCCTATGGCTATGATGCAATACATGTAACCAAAATATACCGTGATTTTAGGAGTGTAATCGATCTCTAAACGAGCGATCCGAGCATACTCAAGATTGACTCGTTAAGGATTTCGAGCGGAAAATTCTGCTCGTGCTCGGTTCGACCTGCTCGCGAGCGGCTCACGTACGACTCGTTAACCTGAATCTTTTTTTTGGGTATTGAATTGCTAATAATGTTGTCATAACAAATAAATTATAAGATTACTTAAAACAAATATAATAATAGTTACTAACATAATTTTAAAATTAACACAAAAAATAAAACACAATCTTATAAATTATATGACAACATCAACATCTTATAAATAAGATTATACACTTAGATGAAACAAAATCAACACAGTCTTTTAAATTATAGGACAACTTACAACATCAACATCTTATAAATAAGATCATCCACTTGACCAAAACCTTAATTTATTTGAACTTTTGGTGTAGAAAAGAATGAGAATAATAATAATAATAATGGAAAACGAAAAGTTTAGGACTAATAATGTTTTGATTCTTATGAGTATTTTGGTTTGGTTTGTTAAATGGATTGTTGGGTTTGGTAGATTAATTTATTAAATGAGTTTAACACATAACCGATTGGCTAATTGGATAGAATATTCATGTTAATCAAATAATTGGATATAGTAATCAGGTTTCGAGCGATAATTAAGCGAGCACCGAGCGAGCATCGAGCGAGCGGGGTCTGCTCGTGCTCGGCTCGTTACTAACTGATCCGAGCAACTTCGAGCAAAATCGGAATAAAATCGAACGAACATCGAGCGTTCCGAGTAGAAGTTGACGCCCTGTACCTTGTCTTTATGACCATAATTATTACTTCTCCCTGTGCATTTCACCCAGGGAGGATGGTTTCTAACTTTATACAACCGTTTGGCTTTGGGAACTACTAAACGTCGCCCCAAAACTACTTAAATCGCCCCTTGAAATTACCAAATTGCCCTTAACAATATATTTAATACCCATATCGTCCCGTGTCTTTAAACAAGGTTATTGACTCAGTTTTACTAACATTCCTAGTACCAACACCACGAAAATGTCTGGCGAAACACCTAGATCAGGCGAGGTAACGGAGGCGGATTTTTTTTTCCGACACGGGCGTCTGGCTAAGACGCCTGTACCATCGTGGAGGCGTCTGGCTAAGACGCCTCCACCATCGTTGAGGCGTCTTAGCCAGACGCCTCCACGATGGTACAGGCGTCTTAGCCAGACGCCTATACCATTGTCTAGGCGTCTGGTTAAGACGCCTCGACCATGGTGGAGGCGTCTTAGCCAGACGCCTCCACGATGGTACAGGCGTCTTAGCCAGACGTCCCGTTTTTTTTAATGTTTTTTGTCAAATTAAAATTATACGGTGTGTTATCTCAAATTATTTGACGTTTCTTTGCAAATTTTCGGTGGTAACCGGTCGGATTACAATGAGTTTTTTTGCAAGTGATGAAGATTCAAAAAAATTCCAGATCCAACATTTTTAAAGTTCCAAATCCCCGGTGGTAAAACATCATGACTTACAAATACCACCTCGACAGGTCGTTCGGGGGTCTCGCTCCCCGGTGAGCGAGCGGCATTCCACCTCGCCGGTGAGGTGGCGGGGGTGGCAAGGGGGCAGCACCCCCTGGAAATTTTTTGGATTTTGAAATTGTTGGATCTGGAAATTTTTGAATTTTCGGTGTACCGAAGAGGTATCGGTCATCCGAATATAGTAATTATTAACTTATTAATTAATTTAACAATTATCTAAATTTATAATCAATTATTTTTTAAAAAAAATAATAAAAAATTACGGGCGTCTGACGGAGCCGCCCCCACGTAGGAGGGGGCGTCTGGCTAAGACGCCTCCCCCATGGAGGAGGCGTCTTACGCAGACGCTTGTCCCAAGGGCGGAGCGTCTGGGTAAAACGCCTCCCCGATGGGTAAGGCGTCTGGGTAAAACGCCGCCCCCATGGGGAAGGCGTCTTAGCCAGACGCCCCCTCCTACGTGGGGGTGGCTCCGTCAGACGCCCGTAATTTTTTATTATTTTTTATTATTTTTTTATTAAAAAGATGTTAGATGTTTTACCAGATTCGAGTACACTGGGGCGTCCGTTGGTTCATTACTGACCTCCAAAACATTATTTTTTATGATTATAAGAGGAATATGAAGAGAGATGTGTGATAGGAGGGTAAAATGTCGCGTTATAGCAGTAGAAATGAGAGAAGGGCAAAATGGTAATTTCAAGGGGCGATTTAAGTAATTTTGGGGCGATGTTTAGCAATTCAGTTGGCTTTAGCATTTGTACGTTTGTTTGTCATCTCTGTCCAAATCAAAACTCGATGCGATCTGTACTACCTATAGCTATCACTTTGGGGAAAATATCTTAAGCTACGAGCTAAAAGGTGAACTGCAATATATAGTTTCACTTTTACTGTTCATTATATACTAGTGAGATGTCATCTGCAATATGTAATTTTTACCTTTTCCCTTAATAGATAATTAAAATAAAAAATACATTCTCAGAAATTTTGCAAAATATCCTTGAAAATTATACTTAAGAAAACTAAAATGTTCCATTCTACTATTTTGATATCCTCTACAATGTTCAAAATTTGTACCAACTAGGCTAATTTAGTTAGGAGATTCTTTTCCTTAAAATGATCAAGACTATAAATCAAATTTTAACAGTCTTCTTATACGCAAATTTAGGATATTTGAAATTTAAAATGAGATTGGTAGTACAGTAAATACATTAGAAGAAGAAAAACCAACTTTGTCAAAGTTCGTCTCACATGAGAATTTATTTTATTTCTTATAACAAATCACCTTGTGATTGTGAATACCTTCTACTTTTTGCACAACACACACCACAGGACAAACCATTTCTTGGGGAAGGTAAGGTTTAACGAACATAAAATTTGAAATGCAACAAAATTAAACATTTGAAGATCTCAAATAGTTTATGTGCAAATTGGAAGGAGTACGTGTACATTTGAGAGAAAACTCCAAATTATAATTATCTCGTGAGAAAACGCAGTAATAAAACAAAGTCATCGTTAACCACGAGAAGCATCCCCACCACGAGATGTACACCTCTCCAACGCCTTTCCTTCTTCTCCTCTCCCACTTCGGCGGTTGCTTTTAGCCCGACGGACGCACCGCTTTCTTTATTATTCCTCCATTCCGCCTTTTCTTTCGACGCGCACTTGTCCTGGTACTTGGGAGGTTGTGGTCTGGAGACGACGGTCGAGCTTAGGTTTTCGGATGGTTTGTTAGGGTTTTGGTCTTTGAGGTCGTCGGAGGATCCAAGAGACGCCGGGCGTGCAATGTAGTTTTTTCTGCTGGAATAGAAAGAAGAAGAAAAAATTGAATTTAGGTTTTTATTGCCCTTTAATGCAAGAGAAGTGAGAACTCTTGACTAAATTGGAATTTGGAAGTTTAGGTTATTTTTCTTGAGCTCTTGGTGTTTAGGATAGTTTGATTTTTTTTTTAAAGAGAAAATGTTTTGGAGTTCAGGTTGTTTTGTGCTCTGATGTTCGCCTTTTGCTGCAACGGAAGCAAAATCTGCTGGCAAAGTGGAATTTCAGAACTTAGGTTGTGTTTTTTATATTAGAATAGCTCGGCGTTCGCTTTATGTTGGAAGGCGAGCAAATTTTCAGAGGGGAGAAGGATTGGTAGAGTTAGGTTCCTTTTTGGTCTGGAGAAACTACTTTGTTTTTTTAGGTTTGTGTAAGTTGAATTGAGAAGCATGCCTAGCATTAAGCCTCCGGCTTCGAAGCAGACCGCTACACTCCTGGTGAGAGTTTGAATTCCCAATTTGAAGCATTGGCCTCTGTGTAAATTATGTCTGTTTTTTAAATTTTGTTTTGTTTGTTTGTAGGTAGCTGTGAAATGTAGACCTCTTAGTGAGGTGGATCGCAAACGGAACCGTCATATCATCCAAATAACCGATGATAAGGTTTGTATCGACCTTCGTTTTTGCCTTGTTGAGAGGATACATGTGTGATGGATTTGAATTGTGATATGTGGCTCACTTTGGAGTTCACTTTGCATGTCAGGGCGTCATTGTGTTGGATCCTGACCTATCTAAAGATTACCTGGAACGTGTTCAAAATCGTAGTAAGGAGAGAAGATACAGTTTTGATCATGCATTTGGTCCTGATTCTTCTAATGCTGTAAGCCTGTTCTCTCTTTGATTTGGGCGTGTTCATGCACCTTTCATCTTCCGCTTTCTTGAGTAAAAAGTGAAAACCGGTACTTGAAAATCATGCTTATGTATTTATACATATATATGTTATTGAAGTAATTCCTGGTGAAAGTTGTTACAGTTTTGCATGCGGAAAAAGAAAAATGCACATTATATGCACTACATCATTAGTTTGAAGGATAACAATAGGGACCTATGCTAGAATTTGTGCTGATCTGTATTCATACTGATGTCCTTCTCAGGACGTCTATAAGAGTATTTCTTCTACAATAGCTGGAGTTGTTCAAGGTCTCAATGCCACTGTGTTTGCTTATGGTTCAACAGGAAGGTGCGCAATCATACTCACTTACTCAGCAATGACCTTACACACTCTCTGGAATTTAAAGTATTTTAATATGGAAATATTGAATAGCAACCAATTGAAGCTTTGAATTGAGTGTGCACATGCTAACTTCTTGTTGTTACATGTGATGCGATTCTGTTTTTTCTTCCTAATTAACTTGGTGAAAACTGAAAAATATATTTGGTAACTTCTCAATTTTTGACTAGTTCTTTCAGCTTTGTGGTTATATATTAAATTATTATTTCCAGCGGAAAGACATACACGATGGTTGGAACACGCAATGATCCTGGACTCATGGTTCTCAGCTTGAATACAATTTTTGATCTGATAAAAAGAGACACGAGTTCTGATGAATTTGAAGTTTCCTGTTCTTATCTTGAAGTCTACAATGAAGTACAGTCTTCATATGTTTAGATTCTTTAGTGTATGCTTCTGTTACCAAATGTTTGGTCTTTCCATCCCATTCTCATATATGTTGTCCTTTTAACAATCAGGTTATCTATGATCTGCTTGAGAAGTCCTCTGGACACTTAGAGCTCCGAGAAGATCCTGAGAATGGGATAGTTGTTGCTGGCTTAAAAAGTATTAAGGTCTGCTACTTACAACCAATACATTCATGATTATGAAAGATATTTACTATTTTTATGTGATTGGATTAATAACCATGTTATACAGGTTCAATCAGCTGACAGAATTCTTGAACTTTTGAATTTGGGAAATAGCAGGCGCAAAGTAGAAAGTACAGAGGCCAATGCAACGTCGTCTCGGTAAATTCAACTCGTTTTTCCACAGTTCATGTTAATCTTGTCATTTGAATTTTGCTCTTCCTGGGCTTTATCAGTCTCAAACTAGAGTTCCATCATGACCAGAATCTTTTCCCGTTATTTTTGTTGATACCGTCCTCTCTTATAATTTTAACTGGTGTTTCCGTTTTTCATTGTTTGAAAACTGATGATAACCCGAGTAGATACTTTATCGGAAATTATTTCTTTTAGTCGGCTAGAACGCTACACTTGCTGAATCTGTATGCAGTTAGGGCTTCAAATTGTATTAACGATTTGCTGCTTTTTTACAGTTCAAAGTTGTAATATTTATGATTATTTTGCATTGTTTAAACAGTTCACATGCTGTTCTGGAGATTACAGTTAAAAGGAAACAGAGGAAACAATTTCGTAGCCAGGTTCTTCGTGGAAAACTTGCACTTGTTGATCTTGCTGGCAGGTGGATAACTATTATCATTTATGGTTCTAGTTTTATATCGTATTATAGTTATATGTTCTTTGTCAGAATGAGCTAATAATTCTTAGAAATCTTGTAATATGCAGTGAACGAGCAACTGAGGCAAATACCATCGGTCAAAAACTTAGGGATGGAGCCAATATCAATCGATCGTTACTTGCATTAGCGAATTGTATAAATGCTCTAGGGAAACAACAAAAAAAGGGCCTTGCATATGTCCCTTATCGCAACAGGTATCAGATTGACTACCAATCCTACCATTTATGAGGGTATCTTCACATTTACTTGATTTTGATTCTTGAAGCAAATTGACTCGAATTCTAAAGGATGGTTTGAGTGGAAACTCTCGAACAGTCATGATTGCTACAATATCACCATCAAATGATCAATATCACCATACTATCAACACGCTGAAGTATGCTGATCGAGCTAAGGAAATCAAGACCCATATTCGAGTAAGCAATAAGTTAGTTTTTCCTCTTTTTATTGAAAAAAACTTATATGATTTATGTTGTTTAATCCTTTAGAACGCTTAGAAATATATATCATGATGCGAACTTACCATGGAAAAATTGTGTTTACGATATCCAGTCGAAGCTTGTTTCTGCACTATAAGCACACATCACCATTTAACTTAACAAACTCATTTGTTGCAGAAAAATATTGGAACAGTTGATAACCATGTTGCGGACTACCAAATGCTGATCGAAAATCTTCAGGTAAGATTAAAAAAATTATATTTTTTGGAAACATTTAGCCAGTGTTCTTTTCTAAACTAGATAGAAGATAGTTATATTAAACGGGAACATGCAGGTTGAAGTTTGTCGCTTAAAAAAGGAATTAGCTGATAAAGAATCTCAATTGAGTGCAAAGCCTCACGAGAAAGCAGTTGGTGATGAACTTTCATGGTTGAACATCTTAAGCCGTGAAACTAGTGAAAATGTTCAAGAGCGTATAAATCTTCAAAAGGCTTTGTTTGAGCTTGAGGAAACTAATCTTCAAAACCGCATCGAACTTCAACATCTTGATGATGCCATTGCCAAACAACAGGTATGTTTTAATGAGAAAGGGATGATGTGGATTACGGACAATAGAGGTGAAAAATCTGCTGAGAGCTTGCAATCTTAGTTCGAGTCATGTTCCTCATGTAGCTTATTTATAAATAAATGATGAAAATTGTAGGCCATTGAAAAGGATGGTGTGGTCGTGAAGGCATTGGCAGCTAGAAGGCAAATAGTTCTTGATAACATTAGGGATAATGATGAGGCTGGTGCAGGCTACCATAAGGTTAGCATCTGTGCTCTTTCAGCATGGTTCATATCGAGGCCTATGACTTGGCCATGTATATTACATTAACTAATAAGGTTAGATACCACTTTTTCCTTCAGGAAATTGAGATCAATGAAAAGAACCGACACCAACTTCAGGATATGATAAACAAAGCTGTTAGCAACAATAGCAACCAAACATACTTAAATATTCTCAGCCAATATAGGCTCTTGGTATGTGGAGCATACCCCCTCCATACTCCATGGTGATACTTATATATCCTCAATATATGTGCCCTAATTTTTCTAGATACCTCTCAAACACAGGGAATGGGTAATACCGAACTACAGTTTGAGATAGCCATGAGGGATCAGGTAATACACAACCAGAGAGAAGCTCAGAGAGGCCTCTGGCAAATTCTATTGGGATTGGGACTGGATGAGAAGCAACTTGGAGAGCTGGCTGCCAGAGAGGGGATAACGCTAGAGGAATCCACATCTCCTGCGATTGGAATGAAACTCCTGCCATCATTGCCCCAAGAAAGATGCTCACCAACTGCTCCACAACTCGTTCTCAACAGACCACCGTATACGTCTATTCCTCTTGTGCCTCAGGACCATCAAGCTTCCATTTCAGCCAATTATTTGATGGTTGAACATAATTCCATATGCAGGCAAGAGCACCACAGCTTTTATTCCTTTTCTGAAAACCATGTTTCGTCACCATATCAGGGAAGCAAAACAAGATGGTCTTCTCCAAATTGTGTACATTGCCACCCTTGTATACCTGAAAGTTTTGACCAAGATGCTTCTAGTTTTTTCTCGGGAAAAAGAACTCTCTCGAACCCTTGGATTTACAATAGCTACGCACATTACGCTGGTGATTTCAGTCAACGGTTACAGGTAATACTGATTATTTTAGTCAAATTTTATCCAGCTTGTCGTGGACATTATGTAGACTAGTATATGTTTTCGTTTTGGATCAACATATATATAGTGCTAGAATGGAGCATACAGATTGGTCACTCCACATCTGGCTTCTACCTGTCTTTTATGAGAAACATATTTGATGAAGATATCCTCCTAACATTGCATTGTTTTGATGCGGAAAATGTTTTATGTGTGAAGGAAGCTTCAGGCCATGGCTGTAGTCCGCAAATGCGCGAAGCTCCTTCGGTTGTTGGTGGAAGTCATTGCTCCAAAAATATTACAGAGCATGGTGGTACATATCCGCTTATGTTGAGGAACTTCTCTTCCAATCGTGATATTCGCTACTTCAATGCTCCTCATCCCCATCAAATTGCCCCAAATATTCCCAGGTATCCAACATTATAATGAAAGCTATGAGTCAGACGAGGCTACCATGGGACGGCTTTTTACATCGTCCTTGGGTTTCTACTGCCATTTTTGTTTGTAGTGGTATCAGGGCCTATCAGGTTCTCTCTATAGTGCCAAATAATAATAATTGCTGCTGCCCTCTCTTGTACATATTTCCAATTTGTTTGCGCAGCATTTGTTCTTTGTAGCAGAACTGCTTTAGTCCATTAGCTCAGTTGTAAATTCTTCCTAAAATCGAAGATGGGGCAGATGCTGGTGAACAAATGTACATTCGTAAAGCTACTATGATTTCCACGGTACCAGCAGGAATTAGAAAGCAGATTGACTGTTTGATTGCTAACTACATAATGAGCTTTTTTGCTTTTTTAATCTAAAAGGTGTCAACTCTTCAACGTTTCGTAGAGATTGATGCGGCAGGACAGAGTGGACACTGAATCATGCGGCAGGACAGATTGATGCTCGCTGGTTTTTCTTCCCTAACCCAAGTGATATTTTTCTCTATATGAAACATGATCAAATCTTCAACATCGAAATATTTTTTTGGTGTAAACAAGACATCCGAAAAATGAACTGAAAAACATCATATTATCAAAATGAATGATTACAACCCATGTATGTGGAAAATCCAACATAACAGTCAGTCAGGCTGCTCCTCAAAGTGCAGGTTTTATACATTGTTATACGAAATAATAATGGAATCCACAACAAAGACTCCTTATTTGACGAACTATTGTAAAATCAGAATCAGGCGATTACTTATGTTGAACACCACTGGGCCAGGTCTGGTTCTGAGCAGGTTTCAGAATAGCTACAACCTCATGTAGGAGATCTTCATCAATTCCATTTGCTAGTTCCAAAGCAGCAGCTACGTTTTCCTCAACCTTGCAGGCAACAATAGAGTTTTATCATATTAAGTAAAACAAGTCAGTATAGGAAACGAACCATCCATCTGATGATCAGCCGTGGAGAGAAATCATCAAGCCATATAACAAACCTGTTCAACAGAGTTCATGCCGACTAGTACAATTCCTATTTCTTTATTAGCCAAGCTGTACTGAACAGCCAACTTAGTGATGCTCTTCCCCTTTCCTTTACAGTGAGCTGCTGCCATTTTGCATGCCCCCTGAGCAACAAACAATCACATCCAAAACTCATAACAGCAAATTCACATGAATTGTGAAAGAAACTCTTACAAACCCAAATAATTATTAAACATAAAGCAAGAGAAGAAAGAACACTACTGGAAATTCCATATACAACTCCAGAACTCAAATTCACACAAATACTTGATACGACATAAGTTACTCATCTAAGTTTGATTTTTATATCATTTTCTACATTTGTGATTTCATGTTGATTTAGAAATATTGTTCTGGGTAACTCATGTGGCCAAGTGATTAAATCTACAGAAGGATTCAATAGTGGGGGGAAATATATGAAAAAGAAGCAAAACTGATAGAACAGACTCCTTTACTTATTGATTGAATGACATGTTCAGTTAATTCTAGTCTGTTCCCATGAAGCATGCAAAACACAACAAACAGAAATTGCATTAGCCAGGATCACACTATCCCAGGTAACCTGGGTACAATTTCCACATCATTGTAATACATTCTTAAGGCGTGCCCATAAATTACAGTGAACATGCTATTGAACACAAGAAATGGGAAAAGGTACCTTAAGTTCATGCGATGCTGGATGCCACATTGGAGGACCCATGTCAGTTAGCAAACCCATTGAAAGTGGAGAGGCGTTGATCACTCCAACGCCTTTGGTCTTCAGATAAGGGATCAACTCCAACAGTGATGTGTCATTGATGCTGTAATGGCAATACGACAGCACAACATCAACCGAGCCTGGTGGCAAGCGATCGAGCACATAACTGAATATCTCCAGTGGAAGCCCTGTGATACCCACAAACTTCACCTTCCCTTTCTCCTTCAGCTTCAACAATGCAGGAATTGTCTCCTCCACGATCTGCTCGAAACCAGATCGGACCAAAAGAAGTTATAATTCATAGTAATAAGTTGGAAACTAGTTAGAATCCTGAATTAGTTTGTTGTCTTACTCGTAATCAGTTAGTGGTCTTGGTAGTCAGCAAGAGTTGAAGAGTTGATAACTGTGTATGAGAAGTGCTGTCATTACATTGCCATGAAAAAGTAAAGAAAGATTGAAATCCTTCTGGTATGTTTTGGACGTGGTAGTTTTACTTTTGTGTTCTTCAAAATTACAGTTTCGATGGTTATTACTTATCAGTGAGGAATTGAAGGGTAGACTTTAAAATTTCAGATGTATCTGAATCTAAGTATCCCAACTGCAAATTGATGAGCAGACTAACATGCATGATACCGATTTGCATATCAACGCATTAACGTCTAAATCTTCAATTTACGCCCACACACTTAAGGAGAAAAGGGACATCATCAATCAATATGAATTTCTCAGTTGCTATCACCTCGAACGACATATTTATCCAAGTAATTTTAATTTGTATAGAATTCACAAGTGGTGTTACGCTTATCCAAATCTCGTAACTTTTAATTTGTATAGAATTCACAAGTGGTGTTACGCTTATCCAAATCTCGTAACTTTTAATTTGTATAGAATTCACAAATGGTGTTACGCAATCGAATCACGCAAACACCAGAATTCTGATCCGGGTCATGCATGTCACCAAACAAGTTAACACCAAGCGCAAAATCTGAAGTAAAAGCCGAGATCCGGAACCTGATCGAGAGATCCGAACTCGATGTCGTGGCACTGGATGATATCGACGTAATCAAGCCCCAACCGGGCGAGACTCTCATCGACGCTCCTCGTGACCCTCTCGGCGCTAAAATCGAAACCGTCGGCGTACCGGCCGCACTTGGTGGAGACGACGAAGTCACCACGTGGCACGGCGAGAGCGCGGAGGCACTTCCCGAGCACAGTCTCTGACACGGTCCCACCGTAGTACCTGAAAAAAATGTTCTAAGTTATGGAGATCGGAATGGGGATTAGGGTTTGTTTGGGTGAGAGGGCGGACGGGGAGGTGTCGAAGAAGTTGATGCCGAGATCGAAGGCGCGGCGGACGGCGGCGATGGCTTCCTCGTCGGAGACGGGACCGAAGACTTTGCCGAGAGGAGAGGCGCCGAAGCCGAGAGAGCTAACCATAAGTCCTGTGTTTCCCAGAGGTCTCTTCTCCAGCTGCTTCGCCATTGTCGATGGCCTCTCACAGAATCTGCTTTGCTTTGCTTTGCTTTATTGTTTTTTCTCAACTCCTTTCTTCACTCAGTCAGGTGTTCTTTACTTCGTTATTTTTTGGGTTATTATCTATTTCAACTACGCTTGAGTGACTCCATTGACCTTTTCAACTTTAAGACAACACAATATTCACTGTATTCTTATGTTTCGAAATGTAATATAATACATTTTTCTCATTGATAACTTGTGTGTCAACCGTGTTCAGCATTTTTTCTTATTTTTAACAACTTTGTTCCTCCTCTTTCTGGGCTTATACTGGTCGTCGGATTCATCGTTGTCGTCGTGGTCGTAGTAATAATTTATGTTGTCGTATATTGGATCCTAGAGCTCCTGAGCTCAGGAAGTTGGTGGTTCTTTAGGAGTGCCAATGTTTCGATCTACGTTGGATACACCTATCTCTACTGACCAACAGTCGACATTTCTTTCTCGACGAATGTTGTAACGTCCCCGAAAACAGCAGAAAATTTAAACAATAATAAAGACCGTCAATGGTTAACACAGGGCACGTCACGAGAAACCAAACCAACATATATAATATAAAAAGATATAGATCCACGTGGAAGTCAAAATATACATATGAGTCAACTGTGATTACAACAGAAAGGAATATACTGTGGGGATCTTAAGGGGCCCTCTAGTGATCGTAATTAAACAAGATGCGGAATTAAAAACTAATTACGAACTAACAACTAATCATGCAAGGGTTATTCTAAGAGATAGAGAACTTGCAAACCAACGTTGAAGTCGACGCCCGATTTAACGAGGTTCGGCACCCTCCCCGGGTCCTAGTCCTCACTCACAAGCCCCGCTCGTCCCTCGAGCCTCGCTTGTGGTTTCCACTATCCGATCTCCGTTACCGGGCCGAGATCAACGCCTTTACAAACCCGAGCCTCGCGAACAACCTCGCCTCGCCCGTGTCTCCTCTCACAACCCGAGAGGGAGCTTCCTTGAAACTATTACAACTCTTGTGATTTGGATGAAAGAATGGAATCACAACTCTTGCTAATGACACTCTAACTTTGAGCGCACTTGGATTATGATATGGATCTAGGAATACAAGTGGTGAAGTTTTGGCTTGAGTGTATAGGATTTGAGCTTTGAAGGTTTAGGAAAGATAACACAAGGATACTTGATGTTTGGAGAGTGTAGTGCTTGTGTTGTGCTTCTAATGAGGTCCTTATATAGGCTTCAAAGCTCTTAGAGTCGTTGGGGAGTGGGTGAGAAAGTTGACCCATGAAATGTGATGATGTGACAAAAGTTCGGGCAGAATTTTCACGCTCCTCGGTAGACCGTTAACCCAACGGATTACCGACGATGGTCATTTCGGTTTACCGAATCTTATTCGGTTAACCGCTCACTCAACTCCAGTAGCTCTCTAACTAGCAACCCTAATATAATTCGGTTTACCGAAACCTATTCGGTGAACTGTTCCAAACTGGACAGTAAGATTGGTAGGGTTCTGTTTATGCTAAGTTCGGTTGACCGTGTATACTTCGGTATACCGAAGTAGCGCGGGAATTGCGCTGACAAAGCGTGGGAGATTGGTTTACCAATAACAGTCAAGTTAAATAGTCGTTGGTCTCCTAAAGCAATATGATTCGGTTGACCGAATGAAGTTCGGTGTACCGAATATGGATAAGTCAATTTGGCTTTAGGTCAAGATATAAATACGACCGTTGGAGCAAAGTCCAAAACCGGTCCAGGCTAATTCGGTCTACCGAAGGCGGTTCGGTATACCGAGGAGGTTATTCCAGGGAACACCTAAAGGATTCTACACGGTTGACCGCAAGGTGTTCGGTGGACCGAACTCTACAAGATTCAGTTTACCGAGAAGGGGTCGGTTAACCGTGGGGATACGGGACAGAATCCTAATGTGCTCAAGTTTACATTAATCCTTAGGACTCAAATTATATTACATTACATATTGGTCCAAAGCTTGATTACATGTCTTGAGTCTTTATCTTCTTGTCCCCAAACTCCTTAGCTTGATTCTTCATCAACCTATTAAGAATATCGCAAGTACACGAATATATATGCAATGCATGTATTCATGTTTGCTTACTTTGATTGTCTAGGTTGATTGATTAAATATAGATTAAGATTAGATTACTTAATCATCAAAACTAAATAAAGATTAAGGCTAAAAAGCCAACATATACATGTAATCACTACCTCAACAAAAGATACAAAAGAAGACAGGATCAGATCCCGGGGGCACCCTCCTCGGTCACCACCTCGACTCTAATGTTGCTCGCTACCTGAAATGCAAACAATTGAAACATGCCCGAGTCCCCTGAAGGAATCCCGTATACCAAACCTCCTAAAATACAAAATGGAATTAAAGACAATGCAATGCACATGATCATCCGCTTCGGGTCCACAATAATACCCATCTCCGCCTCCGCGGTACTGAATCACTCCTGCCACCACGAGGGTCAAGTCAGTCCACCGCTGCCTCACAAGGGTCAGTCAGCACCACTTCTCCCTAAAAGCCGCAGAAAGGAACCCTGACACTACGCCGCCACCCCAGGAGCGAGTCAGCCCACCGAATGCACAACTCGGGCCAGACGACAGCCGCTGCTCCCCCAAGAGCAGTTAGACGCGCACCCTGCCGGAACATCCTCGGCCTACCGACAAACCCCAGCAAACAGCCCAAGGTTTACGGCACTCATCTCTCACACCCCGCTCGATATGAGAGGCCAACAATAATACGCCCTCGTCGAAGGTGAAATCCGTCGCTCTCAAGGCCGGTAATCGACCGTCGCCTCAGAGCCGGTAGTCGACCTATACTCGACGGCTCGCGTGTGGATAAATCCACCAACCTGCGGCAGATCGGTCGACCGCTACAAGCACACCGGTCGATCGGTCCTCCGCACAGTACTCTGTACTGTACAAACAAGTGTATCGGTCGAACCACGCCAACCGAATTACCGACCCATCGGTCGAACAAAAGTCATATAGCGGTCGACCGTTTGGATGGTCTACGCTATACAATATTTATAATATTTATATATCCGACCGGTCGAACCAAGGGGCCGTTCAACCGATAACAGAGATTTCAGCATTTTGCCTAAGTAATATTCAGTCGACCGGAACTGAGATACAGTTCGACCGAAACATCACAGGCACTCTACTGCTTAATTAAAATGCTCCGTCGGTCGACCGAAAGTTAAAGAGCGGTCGACCGTTTTGATGGTCAAAGCTCCCAACCGACTTAGCATCGAATAGATCGGTCGAACCAGGTTAAGGATGTTCGACCGTTTAATAAGTCAAAATCCTCAACCGACCTATTCTGATTGTTTCGGTCGACCGGCTAAGTGGACTCGTTCGACCGATAACAACATCAACCCTTTTTCCCGCACAAATCTGGCATAACGGTCGACCGTCCTCAGACATCGTTCGGCCGTTTGCGGGTGCAAATCAATATAATAATAGCATCGGTCAACTGCCAACATGCACCGGTCGACCGATCGTCGTCTTCAACCTCTGAATAGGTTGCAATCCGACGGGGAATTCGACACCAACGTCGACCCCCAACACTCACAAAGCTTATGTGAGTTATAATGAAGATTTGGCATACCTTATTGACGTTTGTGGAAGCCTCCCAAGCTTTGGCAAGCCTAGCCCAACTCTTCTCCTTCACTTCCTTTCCTTCTCCTTCTTTTCTTCTTCTTCTTCTCCAAATTCGCCTCTCTAACTCTCTGATAAACTCAAGCAATGAGAAAAACGTTTTTCTTAACCTAACATCTCTATTTATAGCAAAATCCAAATCTTATCCAATTCTTCTACCTCATGCTTTACTATTCAAGCTTAATTAAGGTTAATTAGGTTTAGTTTAGGTTAATTAGGGTGTTTTAGATTAAGGTTATTACAAATGTCTACTCTCTTTTCTCTAAAAAGAGAAACTTTGAGTCTTAGACCTTGTTTGGATTCGCATATATGTGAATCCAGATTTTCAAAAATCTAGTTTCTTCTTGGATTCTGACCAAACTTGAATACTTGTGTCGTTCTGTTTCAATTAATCTCTTCTTGTCTTGTCTCAACGCCGTAATCACAAAACAATCGACATTCTCTCAGTTACCCTCAAATACGATTTCTTTGTGCAATTCGAGAGGCACCAACTCTTATGTATATTTGTCAGCATGACCATTGAATTTCCAGGGAACAATCATTGTTTTCAGGTTGGGATTTGAGTACTAGTCTTGTTGGGTTTGCACAAGGAATTAAGATCAAACTTATAGACCCATGCAGAAAATGTAAGATCAACTAAAATCTAGGTATGTAACCAAATTGGACATGTGAAGAAGAAAAAATGGCATAATAGTGTTAAATCCTAAAATGAAATCAACGTTAGTCCAGACAACTAGTATGGAATGACATACCTCAACCTAGTCGACGTTCCGACAGTCTTCCACTACGACTTCGGTTGTGAACTTGGCACTGGATTGATTGAGGCAGCAACAACGGAATGAGAATAGTAGAAGAGTCCGTCGGGGAGGAAGGGAAAAGTGGTAGAGGATATAGATTAATTTTAAAATTATTACAGGAATATGGGTTGAGATTTCCACATTTGATCGGGGTAGAATGGTAAAACATCAAATGACATTTCGTGTAATATCGTCAACAGCTGAAGCCAATTACATAAGGAAAAATCTTGAAATTTGTGCGGAAGTTGTGAATCTCGTCCTACCAACTTTTCCACGCAAGTATGAGATCTTAGAAAATTCAAAAATGGGAATCTGGATTCCCATGGCAATCCAAATTCTGCAGAATCCTACGGTGTTTGAACACACCAACAATGGAATGTGGGATAATTTGGAACCGGACAATTGCATATCCAAATAGGGCCTTAGAGTAGGTGTGAGTTCATTTTAGTAGGTCTCGAGCGGCAAACAGCAGGGCCTTTCACCCAAAACAATGAGCCCAGCGTTTGATAAGACTACGTCGGCCCATTGGACCCTTAGTCTTTAACCCAAGATTATTCTCGGTGAGTTGATGATTATTTAATTGGTTAGATGATTCATTACCATGGGAATCAATATTTATTTGGTGTGAAATAATGGTGACAAATCTCAAGCAGGAGCAAGCGAGACATGACGACGGTGCCTGGGAGATAAATCATTATAATATTTTTTGTATGATTTTCTCTGTCTATATTACAAGCAAACATCTCTATTTTTAGACATAAAGATGTAGTTACAATAACATTCATCTTCCATATCAATAAAGATTTAAATAAGAACGTGAATTATAGGGATGTCATAAGTTATAACACGAGTAGTTCATTAAGAAAATGAAACGTCTGACGTGAAAGATGTTTAAGATAAATTATCCATTGTATTAATAATTTCATAATAATATTCTTAAAATAGGAACAAGTGTGAATTTTTAAAGTTGTTGTGGCCGTTTACTCGGCAACTTAAGCTAAAGTTTTTTGCAATCGTACGTGCTATCATAAATTAGTTGAATTCGAAAAAGAAAAAGAAATTAAAATATCTAATCGATTCTGTTGACAATAACTTTGATAAATTGGTATGAAAAATATATTCGGAAAAACGTAATTCTTCTACCACTAAAGTTGTTATCAGACTTATCACCGTGAACCCAAGCGAAAACTCTTTTATTTTGACGGAACTTTATAGGAAATAGAAATCAGAAATTTGGAACCAAATAAAATACGAAAACAATGACTAATAATTCTCTCCCTCTTTTGGGATCAGGAACCACAGGCACAGGAACAGGATAAGTCGATAACACACTTATCTATAATTATTCTTTTTTTATTTCGGTACACAAATAATTCGTAAAAGAAGACAAAGTCAATAAGAACTTTGGCTTCAAATAGACACAAACTCGTTCCAGCAGTCTTGTTCTGTTCTGTTCTGTTCTGTTGGGTTCGATTCCTGTCTTGCGTTGGAGATGGACGCGTCGAGGCGCCTTGCGACGATTTCTGCCCACCTTGCCCCCGCCAATGCCCAGGTTTGGGTTCTCTTCTCTACCTGGAATTTGAGATCTTAACAGTTTGGTTTCTGTTTCGGATTAGTGGATAATTTTCGTGGGTTTCGTTTGTTTTGATCCGAATTCGTTGTTTTTGTACCAAAGGTGTGATTTTTACTGTGGGTTTTCGTCTCATAGTTTGGGGAGTTGGATAGATATTGACGGTTTAGGGATTACAAAGATTGTTATTTTTGGTGGTTTTCAAAGGAATTGTAGGGTTTTAATTGTTCTGGAGTACTTCTTTCTTAATTTCTAATTGACCCTATGTTGATTTCAGTGTTCGTTTCATAGTTCAGAATATTGGATTGGTAGTGATGGTTTAGGGACAATAAAAATGATATCTTTGGAAGGTTTCCATTGAATTGTAGAGTTTTATGTGAAGTGTTCCTTTCTTAATTATTGGTAGACCCAAGTGTGACTTTGCTTGAACTGCTTTTGTTGTGGTACTTATGTATATGGGAAGGAATTTGTATTTTGACATTCCTTGTCTTGTTTGGTTTCACAGATTTCATGAAACGGTTTCTGATTCTTAAGTTTGTTATAGAGTTTCGAGCAATTTGTATTTAATTTTCCAATATTTATTGATGTTGCAACTCAATCATGCTTTCTGATTTACTTCTAGGAATACCATGATTTCCAGCTTATTTTAGTTCAAATGGAAAAACCTGGTTTCAAAACCAGTCATTCAAGTATCCTTGTTGATTAATGAAGCTAATGTATCTTTTTGCATCATTTGGTACCAGGTCAAGGGGAGGATGCTGGAACGATCGGATTGTAGGGCAAAAGGTGGGGCTGCTGGATTCAAAGTTGCAATTTTAGGTGCAGCTGGAGGCATTGGACAGTCGTTGTCGCTTTTGATGAAAATGAACCCTCTAGTATCTGTTCTCCATCTTTATGATGTCGTGAATGCCCCTGGTGTTACAGCAGATATTAGTCACATGGATACTAGTGCTGTGGTAATCTTTTCGTTCCCAGAATATAAAATTCTTTTTTACGTGGCCAAATTTGATACGAAAACGGATAACTATTGGTTAACCAGATTTCAGACAATTTATCTTGCATTGACAATAACATGATTTATAGTGTACTGAGTCAATATGAGATTATTTCACAACTTATATTTCTAACCCAATGATAGGGATTATTGTCTTTGTTATCTGCCTAGTATGCCGAGACCCCTGGGGCACCAATGTAAAGGATTATTGGAAAACATTGGTGCTAGTCAAGTTTTACGTGTTATATGTTAAATTGCTTTAGTAAAAGTGGTATTAGAGCTTCCCCGTCTTGCCAGCAATATCGGTGCTTCTGTAAAATTTAATTTTCTTGTTTACTCATTAGATTCATGAATAGATGTTGATCTGCAGTATGTAAGTGGTTGTCTATACCTTATTGTTAAAGGTTTTTGGTTCCGTCTGCCCTGTATTTCAATATTTCTTTGACTGGTGGAGTACTGTTATGGACACTGCTTAATTGCCAATTCTGCTAATGTAACAATATTCCCTTCTCATGTGGTCAGGTATGATTCTATCGTTTGAGAATTATGCTGATATATTCAATTTCCAATAATTAAATGTATATAAATTTCAAAATCTACTTATTCTGAGTTCAACTCTTAATTCATTAAATTATATCAATTCCCAAGAACTAGTGTTTTTGTATTTGTTGATCAGTAGCCTTTTTTGAATTATATTCTAAATTTTGTATGTGCCATTACTAACTTGTTATCAATATTGTTATTTTGTTGTTACTTGTTAGCATCCCGTAGTCTATGCCATTGCAGATTAAACATATAATGCATCAAAGATGCAACTTTATATTACTGAATGATATCTCCACTTCTAACTTTCTTATTTATCATTATTTTGCAGGTACGAGGTTTTCTTGGTCAACCTCAACTTGAGAATGCTTTGACAGGAATGGATCTTGTAATCATTCCTGCTGGTGTCCCAAGGAAACCAGGAATGACTAGGGATGATTTATTCAAGATTAATGCCGGAATTGTCCGTACTCTATGTGAGGGAATTGCAAAGTGCTGTCCCCATGCCATGCTGAATTTGATCAGCAATCCTGTGAATTCCACTGTCCCTATTGCTGCTGAGGTTTTCAAGAAAGCTGGAACCTATGATCCGAAGCGCCTTCTGGGAGTGACAATGCTCGATGTAGTTAGAGCCAACACGTTTGTGGTGCGTATAAATGCCTCTGCTAAAATGGAAAAAGACATTTTGTTATCATGAATAAACATAATTTAACACAAAATGGGTCTATTCTTTTTTTGGCTAGCAGACCGTTCCATCATGTATTGGCTGCATCATGAATAAACATAATTTAACACAAATGGGTCTATTCTTTTTTTTTTTTGCAGGCAGAAGTACTAGGAGTTGACCCTAAGGATGTAGATGTCCCGGTTGTTGGTGGTCACGCTGGGGTTACAATTCTGCCACTTCTGTCACAGGTAATTACAAAATAATTGTGGTTTGCACTCCTTATTGTGTTTTTAATGTGTCTTAAAAACTATAGAAATTCCGCAGGTTAAGCCTCCGTGCTCTTTCACAGCCGAAGAGATAGACTACCTCACCAATAGGATCCAGAATGGAGGGACAGAAGTTGTTGAGGTAAAAAAAATATTTTATCTTATTCTATATTGGCTAGAACTAAAATATTCTCTAATGAAGATTTCACCAATCCTTGATGGAACTTTATTGTCTCGACTCCTTATTTTCTATAATTACTCAACATCTTGTGCTAGATGAACTTTGCTATTGAACATCTTACCACTTCATATTTAAAAAATGGTTTAATATGTTGGACAATGGAGATTTGAAATGAAGTTGTGCTAGAAACTCCACTCAAATCCTGTAAGCATCTTCAAGACCTGATTTGTATTTTATCTTTTTTATTTCTTGCACCGTCCGACCTTCTTACAAGTAATAGGTTATGGTGTCATACAAAATAAAAATTTACCTAGCAGTTAATTTTGTGTTTTCTTAAATTTGTCTGTTTTAAAAGAATGTGCTTTTATCTGCAAAGACTTTTGTTGATATTTTCTCAGAATTTCTTTTGTTTGTTCTAGATTGCTATGCTAAGACTTTCATTTAAAAATAATAATGTGTTAACCGGGCCGTATTCACCTACTGCCTGTGTGAACTTGGTCGTATCCACCGGGGCATGTGTGACCCGTTGATGTAATTGAATTATTATTTTTCAAATTGCTTTCTTATAATGAAACATTTATTATACCTTCTCAGGCAAAGGCCGGTGCTGGATCTGCAACACTCTCTATGGTTCGTCCTCAAATTACATATCTCTATTTTCTACTGAACTATTTGCACATGAACAAATAACTAATTCTGAATGCATGATAATGTTGCAGGCATTTGCTGCTGCTAAGTTTGCTGATGCATGCCTGCGGGGATTACGGGGTGATGCTGGAATTGTGGAATGTGCTTATGTGGATTCTCAAGTACTGCTAAATATTATTAATTTTCTTTGCAATTTTAGACATGATATTGTATTATCTCCTTATGCAAACGTTTCTTCATATAGGTGACGGAGTTGCCATTCTTCGCAACAAAGGTGCGGCTCGGGCGTAGTGGTGTTGAAGAGATATTCCCTCTTGGACCACTGAACGTATATGAAAGGTACATAATTTTGGAAATTATACCTACTAGTTATGTGTCGAGGATTTGATGTGGATTTGATGTCAAAATTACCAAATCATGTGGTCCATACTCAAATTAGTTGAGGACGGAGTGGATTGCATCTTCGGATCATAATGCTTGCATTTGGACATTTTGTGAAATCGGTTTGTGGGGTGCCAATTTTCTTGGTTGAATGTTGAAACTCAAGCTTTGAACACAACCTCATAGTTGTGTTAAGAATTGGTTAAGTTTTATCATGAAGGAAGCCATCTTGACTTATTGATTTATTCTCTTATTGTCTTTGTTAGGGCTGGCCTGGAGAAAGCAAAAAAAGAGTTGGCAGGAAGTATTCAGAAGGGGACATCTTTCATTAAAAATTAAGACTAATGAAAAGAAGGCAAGGTTTCTTAGATACCAACCATTATCTTGGCCTTCTACTCTTCATATAACATGGAATGACAGTTCAAACAATATTATGCTCATCAAGCTTCAAAATTGGAAATAGTAGTATAGAAATCATTAAAAAAAACTTGGAGTACTTGTATTTCCTGCTACCAAGTATCTATATTTGTTTATTTTATATAAGTAAATATATGTTTACTTGAAGGACGTAATTATTGGATTTCATGCTCTGAAATATTCCAAGTACTTTGTAGCTTGTTTCTACATATATTTATTTGTTGAAATTCTGGCATATGTTTCTACAATTTTCCAGTGACATCTTCATTTTCCAGACCACTCCGTAACAGGAGGTTGGAGGAATCAACAACGAAGGTTTAGGTGTATATTTATTTTTGTCTAGGTCTCTTTTTACGTGAAAAGCTCAGTCTGTTAGCCCAGTTACACCATAACCCTAATGGAAACACCAAGCCCACTGCCCACTAGACATAACTAATCCAAAACCAAACTGAAGGCCTGAAAGTTCATTATATTGGCAGTTGAGAATTGTGGCATGAGCAGGGAGGATACTGGTAGTTGCTGTTGATTAGTTAAAAATAGTCACACTTTTTTGGGATGAGACACCAACTCCCCACTAATATCATCAGTGGACACATGACCCTAGAAAACTTAAGAGGTGTTACTTACTAAACAACACTAATCCCATTTAACTTCATGTGATCAAAAGATACCTTGACAATGTCAATTACACCCACCACAACTTTGAATTACTCGCTTGATTCAGATAACTTCAGTCTTTCTGAAAAACCTCTACAGCTTTAGTACTCCTTTAAGTTAGATAATACAATGGTTTCCAGTGATGCAGGGCAGTTTCTCCTTCTCTCTTTGTTTCTTTCCTAGATGTTATCTAAAGTTCTTTGGAAGAACCCTCCATTAGAATCACAGGTGTTATCCATTTACCTTGTGTTAGGTCTGGGGTCATGGACACCACTAAGACAAGGGTGTGCAAACAAATTTTCTGGTGTCCAAGGCAACACCTGGACAAGAAAAAGATGAGAATAAAAAAAAGATTTCACAGATCACTGTTCGATGGATTTTTTATAAACACACTAATTTACTAATTAATGATTGAATTAGATGCCCATCTTACTAAAACGGTTCAAAGTTGATTGATACCAAACAGGAGGATAATCAACCTCATATGCACCTCTGAAGAGGACATGTATCAAAAACACATTGTACCACTTTTGTAGCTTTTCATAGACTGAATAATACTAAATTGATGATTGCAAGAAATCAAGGAGAGAAGATTGAGTTCTGTTTTTGTCGAGAATCTCTATCACAAGAAAGATTGGAATTGACCCGCCCAATCCAATCAATCACAAAAAATCTAGTGGTAGTTATTATTATTATTCAGGAATACTAATTCAGTGCAGAGTACAGTGGACAAAAATTAGTTATATGATAATGATCTGTAGTTATAGTTGCACATTTTGCACAAACATGTACATATTTGATACAAATGTTAGGATCAGGGTGATTGGTGCTCCACACCATCACCACCACCACCAAGTTCAGTGGTTTTATACTCACCTTTTGATTCTTCGTTAATTTTGGGAACTACTATTCGTCGCCTCAAAATTACTTAAATCGCCCCAACAAATTACCATTTTGCCCTTCAGAAACTTTAAAAAAAAATTTTAGGGGGAGGCGGCTCCGGCAGACGCCTCCCCCTAAAAAAAATTTTTTTTGGGTTTTTTTTAATATTAATAGAAAATAGGGTTTACATTATCAAATTTAATATGTTTGTACATTATGTAGTGTGGATTGATTATCAAAAAATTTGAAAGATAGGATACTCATCATAAAAAAATAACAGTACGACAGAGAAACAAAAACAAATACAAAAACAAACGTACGACAGATAAACAAATACAAGTACGAATAGTAAGTGTACGACAGAAACGAGAATACAGTAATAAGAGTAAGATACTAATACTCTAACTACTCATCAACCTAATCATGGTCGGGGATGCCCAACTGAGAATGTCACGCCTGTATCAAGTGATCATCATCTACACAAGCAGCTCTGGTGTACTCGCCTGACATCTCGTCCTTCTTCTCCAGGATCGGCTACACAGCCCAAATCATCTTACCCATCCACTGTACATAACAACTCCATTAGTATTTTTTTATCTGTCGTACGTTTGTTTTCGTATTTGTTTCTCTGTCGTACTGTTATTTTTTTATGATGAGTATCCTATCTTTCAAATTTTTTGATAATCAATCCACACTACATAATGTACAAACATATTAAATTTGATAATGTAAACCCTATTTTCTATTAATATTAAAAAAACCCAAAAAAAAAAATTTTTAGGGGGAGGCGTCTGCCGGAGCCGCCTCCCCATAGGAGGGAGGCGTCGGAGCCGCCTCCCCATAGGGGGGCGACGTCCGCCACAGACGCCCGATCCAAGGGTCGGGCGTCTGTGTCAGCCGCCTCCCCCCTATGGGGAGGCGGCTCCGGCAGACGCCTCCCCCTAAAATTTTTTTTTTTAAAAGTTTCTGAAGGGCAAAATGGTAATTTGTTGGGGGCGATTTAAGTAATTTTGGGGCGATGAATAGCAATTCAGTTAATTTTTCAAGGATTTTGGGAAGGCAAACCCATGTTCTTCTTGTACAAAGTGTCTATGCTAATTTGCCAATCCTTCTGATAATGTGCAAAGGCTAACCAGGTGATAAAGATAAAAAGGTTTAAAGAGTAAGGAATATTTTTACACGTACTCTAATGGGAGACCAGATGACTCAAAAGTCCCATCTTTTGATATATTTTCTCCCAATAGGGAACCCTAAAAAGCTAAGGAGGATCACTTTAATTTTTTATTTATTTTGGGGTACCCTCCATATGACATCCAAAGATTTCAACACATCCATCCACCATTCCATTATTGTGTTTTGTATTCTTTTCATCTGTTTCATGGACTTTAAGAATAACTCGCATAGATGTAAGATGTGGGACATGATCTTGTGGGATTCTTATCTTTTGTTGCATAGCATGTTTTCTCTCCACAGTCATTAATCTTTTTTGGATTGGTAAATATTTGTAAGCTTCCTAGGAATAACCAAAAGGTTGTGCTCCCGAGCTTTAGAAACATGTATCCGATGGATTTAGGGTCAAAAAGTTAGAGAACAAAACACTAACATGATGCAGTATACAAACAGAGAAAGGAGGTTTAGGAACAGATATGTTACACATAAAACTGTTAACTATCAATCATGAAAACCACTGTCTTGGTATCATACCCTTGTTTTTTTTGCAACTAGCATGTGATCAAAGAAATAAACATGTTCTCTTACAAACTTCATAAAATCACCACAAGCCTTTAGCTACTACATTCATGAATAGAACTAAAACAAACTACAATTACTAATTGAAATTAAAAAGTTCCAACTGGTCAGCTTCCAATTGATTCCTCCAGAAATAGAACTTCTAAAGCATCTTCACCAGTAATCATCAGAAAACTGAATAGAAGCTATGTTCAGCTCGTTGGCCACACCTCCCTAGCTAGCTTGTACACATTATTCCTTTCATTCCAAATCAAGCAAACACAAGTATATACCAAAGTACACCAAAATAGTTGAATTGAAGAAAAATTAAAGATGAAACACCATTTTTCAAAACTCGTGCAATTCTATTTGAAAAGGATTCCAAAGGGCACAAAGACAACAAGAAGTTCACAAAAGAAGAGAGAGAGAGAGAGAATAGACAGAGACCAGAAGTGGGGTGGTGGGAATGATGGGATCAGAGTGGTGTGGTCTGTGAGTTTGCAATCAAACACAACCACACCCATCCATCCAAAGAAGTTGGGCCCATTGAAAAGAATCTGATTGTGACACCTCATCCAACTTTGTAATAATAACCTTATTTTATTATTTTAAAGAGAAAAAGAAAACCCATGATCTCATCCTCTCTTTTGCTTTGTTTGTTGACTTCCAGCAGTTAAATTCCAGCAGAAAGTTGAGCTCTCCTTTGCACATTGAAGAGGTTTTGTCTTGGTTTCGAACTTTTAAGTTGAAGAGAAGACAACAACATGCAAATCCTATTTGTAACGAGAAGTTGGTTATTAAACCAAACTCCGCAGTAGTAAATTTTCATTCCATGGCTACTGTCACCCGGTCGTGTTAGGAGTCCTTTAGAGACTCTCAAATTCCAACTTTTTCGAACTTTGGCCTCGCCAAACGTTCTATCCCCGCGGGGCAAAGTTGAAAACACCAACACAACCGTACAACTCTTAGGTTACCCTCAGAGTTGGGAACTAGCGGAATAGCCCCCACAACAAGCACACGCGGAAACTAAGGTTGCACAACCCTCACAAACACCAAGCCCCCAAAACGTCCCAAATTCCCCACACAAGAACACTGAAAGAAAGGTGGCGGAACAATCTCTTTTTATTAAATATAAGAAACGTCCCAAAGGGATTACAAAGATTTCACGTTCACAAGTCTCCCCTACAGAAACTCTCTCACGCCCAAATCTAACCTCAAACTATGATGGAAACCCTATCCGAAGACAATTCGAATTGCTGATCCGAATTGGTGCCCTTTGATTGATGATTCTGAACCTATGAAGGCGTCCCCTTTTATAGTGCTTCAAAACCCTACTTTGTAGCACGGTTGGATGCCACCCAACCCACCTTCCTTTGGTTGCAAGAGAATAGCTTCATATTCTCCCCCCATAACTTGATAATAATCGTGGCTGAATTAATCCATAGGAATCATTCCCAAACTCTTCCTCCACCGTAGATTAATTCCCACAAATAGCGCCTCATAGTCATAACCGAACCCTTCAGTTAAGGCTGGCTGGAAACATGGGGATCATGTTGTATTTTGCTGGAATATGTGTCTTCAAAACCGTCCCTCAAAATAGGAAATCGCGCAAGTGGGTTTGACCCGTTCAAATCCCTTGCACATCTCTCGTTCGGTTATGGACCCGTTCCTTAACCGAATCCTACTTTTTAGGAAGTGCATCTTCGGTTCCTATTTTCAAGGAATGCATGCATCACGGTTTTCACTCCTTCCTAACCGAATACCTACATGTAAGGGAGACATGTGCGTATTGGGGCTGACCCATTAAGCCCATGTTGCCCTCTCCCTTCGGTTGGTGGACCAAGTCCATAACCGTCTCAACGAATGTAGCCTCCCTCCTTTGACTTGGTCTCCACGCTTTTGTTGGGCTGCCCACGCCTTGCCTGGTCACCGATCTCGGTCCTTGCTTCGCCCATGGGTAGTCCTCGTCGGCCCGCACCATCCACCACCAGTTGACCGGTATTGACTCGTGTTGACTACGATCCTCACCTAGTCTCCTTGTGCTGACCTGGTGTTGACTCCTTGTCTTTAGCCTCCCAAGCTCCTGCGCCTCCATCCTAAGCATTGCCCGCTCAAGCCCACCTCCATGGCGTGCCTAAGTGCTGCCCGGGTCATGCTTAGTACATGTTCTCGCACTTCCCAAGTGCTACGCATGCGCCTCGCTTGCTGATGCCCTTAGACCTTCGCTTGGGTGTCCCCGGACTCCAAGCTTTGGTGCTTTCCACGCGCCTCGCGCTCCAAGCCACCAATCCACGCTATAGACTTTAGAACATCCGTGCCTTTGCCTCGCTCGCCCATGCATGCGCCCCGCGCGCGCGCATGTCGCCCGAGCATAGCTTCCTCGCGCCCGTGCTACGCGCACGTCCTTGGACTAGGCCTTTCACTCCATGTTCGTAGCCTCGGCTACTTGCCTTCTTGCGCGCGCTTTGCCGTTGCCTGCCACTCGGTTCCTCCTCCACGCTTCGCCTTGCGTGTGCGCATGCCCGCGCATCTCGAACCTCCTTGGTGCTTGCCTTGCAAAACCCAGGGGGGGTACTTGGGCTACCCCCGTTGCTCACCTCACGCCTCGCGTTTGGTTTGCCTTGTGTGCTTCGTAGTTCCTTGTGATGCTCCAAGCTCACGAACCTGGCCCGGTATGGCGCACCCTCGGGCATCCTCGAATTCAAGGTGGTGACAGCTACCATCTTCCAGAAGTGCGGAGGGAGAATGACCATCCTTGCAATTTTTAAAATTTACAGAAATTTAGTAAAGTAAATGTAATTCAGATAGGGTTTAGGAAATAATTTTTACATTTGCATAATGGCATGCAAGGAACATCTCAAAAGGGATGTCTAACTTTTGTAAATTATGACAAGAACTTATAAACGAAGCAGTAGTTAATGCTTTTTCATCTAACTAACGAAGACTGGAAGAGGCTGGAGTGAGTCCGTGATTATAAATAGTTAAACGTTGTCAACTAGGGAAAGTCAAGATCAACTTTTGTGTTTATGTGTGTGAATTATGATAGCATTGGAATATTCGGGATCCATAACGTTACAAGTGCAACTTTCAATTAAAACCTCTTTGCTTGTGACTGTAAAAACAACAAATGGGGCTGCTAATGTGGAGCCTTCTTATGAGGTTTCTGTGGATATATAGATGTTGTCCTACGTTCCAACAAAAACAAGCCCCATTAAGATGGTGTGAAAGAAAATGCTCAGAAACATTAGCACACAACCCAAATAGGTGGTCTAAGAAAATACACGAACACATCAATGGACTGTATATTTGTTTGCGCGTGATTCATTACTAATATTGAAATTCTCATAAAACTTGAATCAAACGTGTCTCATCTAGATTCCTTCGAGAATCCACTTACACGTGAGCACTCAGGAAAATGCAATTTTAGTGGAAAATGTTCAAAAAAGGTCTCTTCTTGTAAGGTAATTTAAGTTAAAGCCTTAAAGGGGGATACAAATTACAAAGTGATAGATGGTTTTTCAAAGCAAGAAGAGCGAAAATCATATTTGTTTTTACATAACAAAAAGGTATTGGTAGATTGAGCTAATTATATGATATGTGATCATGTACAAAGATGTAGTGCTTCATTTTCCTAGACTAAATTGTGAGAAATCTACTGGGTCCATACGAAATCCTAAAACAAAAGATCTCTGTTCGCAATAGCCGTAATATCCAGGATTGTTGTGCAATATAACCAGAACAATTGCAACAAAATCCACTCTTTGGCCCGTAATTTTTATTTATAATAAAAAAAAATTCAAAATTTCGAAATCTAGGAAAAAAAAAAAAAAAATTCCAAATCTACTCCGATCGCGGGTGTGACCCGCGATCCGTGGGGGGACGGATCGCGGTTCACACCCGCGATCCGTGGGGGGACGGATCGCGGTTCCCACCCGCGATCCGTCTTCCCGCCAAAAAAAATTTTTTTTTTAATTTTTTTTTTAATTTTTAATTTTTTTTATTTCTGTTTTTATTTTTTATTGTAATTATTTGAAATCTTTTTTAAAATCTTTTTTTACCAAAATATGTTTTCTAATTTATATTATTTTTTAAAATTTTTTAATTTTTATTTTAATTTTTTCAAAAATCGACCTCCAAATCACGCCGATAACTGGGCGTATTGAAATGTTAGGGTATTTTATACAATAAAAAAATAAAATTTCTTAACCACAGAATAAGAAATTATTTACAAATGAATTTTAAATAAATACTAAAACTAATTAAAACAAAAAATTGGTAACATTGTCCAAAATTCGTAGGGTGTACACACATTACACACAGTTTTGGAGGTCGATACAGCAAAAAATTAAAAACACAATTAATTTTTTTTAAAAAATAATAATAATTACAAAACATATTTTGAAAAGAAATATAATAAAAAAACTTAATTAAAATAATTTAAAAAAATTCAAAACATAAAACACTCCAACTAAATTCCGTGACTTTTTTTTATTTTCTTTTATTGTTTTTTATTTTATGTTTTGATTTTTTTAAAATCATTTTAACTATGTTATATATATATATATACTTCAAAATATGTTTTCTAATTTTTATAAATTTTTAAAAAAAAATTAGTTGTGTTTTTAATTATTTGCAGTATCGACTTTTAAAACTGTTTGTAATGTATATCCACCTTACAAATTTTTGAAAATAAGTGGTATTCGAAATTTCAAATTTTTTCAAATTTTTTTTAAATTTTTGAAAATAAGTGGTATTCGAAAATTAGTGGTATTCGAAATTTCGAGTGGTATTCAAAAATAAGTGGTATTCGAAAATAAGTGGTATTCGAAATTAAGTGGTATTCGAAATTTCGAGTGGTATTCGAAAATAAGTGGTATTCGAAAATAAGTGGTATTTCGAATACCACTTATTTTTGAATACCACTCGAAATTTCGAATACCACTTATTTTCGAATACCACTCGAAATTTCGAATACCACTTATTTTCGAATACCACTCAATTTCGAATACCACTTATTTTCGAATACCACTCGAAATTTCGAATACCACTTATTTTCGAATACCACTTAATTTCGAATACCACTTATTTTCGAATACCACTTATTTTCAAAAATTTAAAAAAAAATTGAAAAAATTCGAAATTTCGAATACCACTTATTTTCAAAAATTTGTAAGGTGGATATACATTATAAACAGTTTTGAAAGTCGATACTGCAAAAAATTAAAAACACAACTAATTTTTTTTAAAAAATTTATAAAAATTAGAAAACATATTTTGAAGTATATATATATATATAACATAGTTAAAATGATTTTAAAAAAATCAAAACATAAAATAAAAAACAATAAAAGAAAATAAAAAAAAGTCACGGAATTTAGTTGGAGTGTTTTATGTTTTGAATTTTTTTAAATTATTTTAATTAAGTTTTTTTATTATATTTCTTTTCAAAATATGTTTTGTAATTATTATTATTTTTTAAAAAAAATTAATTGTGTTTTTAATTTTTTGCTGTATCGACCTCCAAAACTGTGTGTAATGTGTGTACACCCTACGAATTTTGGACAATGTTACCAATTTTTTGTTTTAATTAGTTTTAGTATTTATTTAAAATTCATTTGTAAATAATTTCTTATTCTGTGGTTAAGAAATTTTATTTTTTTATTGTATAAAATACCCTAACATTTCAATACGCCCAGTTATCGGCGTGATTTGGAGGTCGATTTTTGAAAAAATTAAAATAAAAATTAAAAAATTTTAAAAAATAATATAAATTAGAAAACATATTTTGGTAAAAAAAGATTTTAAAAAAGATTTCAAATAATTACAATAAAAAATAAAAACAGAAATAAAAAAAATAAAAAAATAAAAAAAAAATTAAAAAAAAAAATTTTTGGCGGGAAGACGGATCGCGGGTGGGAACCGCGATCCGTCCCCCCACGGATCGCGGGTCACACCCGCGATCGGAGTAGATTTGGAAATTATTTTTTTTTTTTCCTAGATTTCGAAATTTTGAATTTTTTTTTATTATAAATAAAAATTACGGCTCTTTGGCTTTGCCCTCCACCACCACGACAAAAATAATAAAAAGAACTCGATCGCGCCGCACGTGTTTGAGTTTAACCCTCACATCCGTTTTATCCCTTCGCGTTTTATCCAGTCCACAACTATTCGTCTATTCCCATCGAACGATCTTGTTTTCTTCTTTTTCTTTCAAGCACAATAAAAAAAACGATTTTTTATAGTGTACTTAATTGGTCAAACTACTAGTTTGTAAGAGTACACCGTGAGTTTGAATCTTACCCATATAAAACGAATTTGATTCCAATTACGAGATGTGTTCCACTTGTATGAATTGGAGTGATATCCCAAAGGTAATCAAACTCTTTCAATACCATTTGAAAATTTGTTGGCCAAGTTCGTGCTTCATAGGATGTAAACTCGCAATGGATTGAGTTGGCCCAAATGGTAGTTGGTTGGTCGTGAGACGCGAGTTTGAAATGCATACATATAAAGAGAACTTATGGGTTGGTACTTGGTTGGATGCAAATTCACAATTTCAATTAATATTTAAAATCAAGGCTTATAACTTTATATCAAGAAAAGCAAAGCAAAGCAAAGAGGATCGCGATCGTTTGTTATGTTCATGTTTGTTTGAACCTTGATCGAATTGCTGTGATGTGTGGTCCAGTCTTAAATGAAGTTAACTGGTAAGAAGCGAACCCAATTGGACGGGCGGGTGCGCAATGAATGCGAACCATGTGACGGAGTTCCCTCTCCCATTCCGCCACCTTCATTTACGTGCCTCTCAGGAGATTTGGTGCAGCAGTTGGGAATAAAATATGGTCTCACCACTTTAATACGCACACCCACATGCACTTCCACGTCCATCCGATCTTAATCTGACGGCTTATATATAATGGGCCTGGTTTGTACGACAGGGGATCATGGGCAATCACATGCATGACCTTTGGAGTGGACTACAGCAAGTGTTCTGCTCCTGCTCCTGCTGCTGCTGCTGTTTTTTTTTCTTTCTTTTCTTCCCCTCTCTCTCTGATCTCTATAGTTTTGACTGTTCAAAGATGTATTTCTGTGCTTTGGTGACAGTAATAGTTCCGGATTCATGATGGGGTGGTTTGCTGTTGTTCCTTTCAACGCTGTAAAAGCTTGAGGGAATCAGAGTAGCTACGAGGGTGAATAGATGTGAAGAAATTGTGGTCCTCTTTGGGACCATTTCAAGTTTCAACTTGTAAGTGGAGAGACTATGATTATTATTATTATTATTTTTGTTGAAACTGTGAATTGTAATTAAGATTATTGATCGAGTATACAGGTTGAAAATATGAATTGAAGTGAGTTTGCAGATTGCAGAGGGTTACTAACTGAAAAGAGCCAATTGAGCTTGTTCGGTTGGTCACATAAATGGGATGATTTCCTATTATATCTTTGTCTCTTTTCAAAAAAATAAAATCAAATGAAGAGAGAGAAAGGAAAACACCAACCAAGAATGGGCGTATGTAGCTAACTTCACAGTGGAAAGGATTAAAACGCAACGCATGCAAGTCTGTAGCAGTGGTTGCAATTTACAAGCAAGTCACCAAAGTGCCAACTTTGCTGCTTGCTTGCTCTGCCCAGTACACAGTTCAGACAGTTTTTTTTTTGATAAAAAGTTATGTTACAAAGTAATTTGTTGATTTATTTTTGAAAGTTGGTTGGTGCTTAAATTAAAGGCAATGCCATGATCCACAGCATGTCAATAGGCAGTACAAGCATAGTTATCCGTAATGGGATTAAAATCCTACATGTCGATAGCATAGTAATTTGTTGATTTAGAGGAGAACATAGAAGCACCCCAGCAAAAGCCAAAAATGTCAATTTTTACTGTCTTCAAATTAATAACATTGCCTTAAAAATATCTCCTTCGAAAGAAGGGAAAAAAATTTGGCTTAAAAATATTAAGCATGTGTAACAGTGTAACTACTCTTCATGAACTATGAGAAAGGGATGTGAAAGAGATGGCACTACTATGTATGGAAGAATCTATCAAATTTGGAAGAGGTATCATCTCGAGGTATGTAAAAAGGGAAATGACATTATTTTGGTTACCATTATAGATTAGAGATAGGAGTCTAAAATACACGGAGACAAAGATCTGCAGTAGGAACAAATTTCGAGTGTGATGTCTAATTGATGTGAATTTAAATTTGTCGAGGAAATGTCAACCTCACATTTCCAAATGAGAGGAAAAACTCTCAATAATAATTACAAGTTTACAACATTCAAAGTGGGAAAAAAATTCAAACGTTAAATGCCCAAATGTCACGACAACATGCAAAACTTAAGTAATTGATACTTGATAGAAAAGACAAAACATACTAAATAGTTTTTTTTATGACGCAGAATTTCCCTGCCCCCATTTGGGACAGGCGGGTTGCGGCTCCAAACTAGGAATGATCCAACACTATTTTTACCGGAATGTATTAACATTAAATAAAGTGTCTTGTTGGGATTCGATCTTGTGACTTAAGATGCGTGAACTCGTGTACCCAACCAACTCGGTTGAGTCCCGGGACCAACCAACTCGGCTGATGCCCGGGAGACATATACTAAATAGTGTTGAAAGGTGTGTTGGGAGCTGCCTTGCAATTTTGACTAGTTACTAACTAGATAATGCAACGCAAGGACGTTGTATAATTATATATTTTCATTTGTTCAAGGGTGTTGTTTTTATTGTTTTCTTTTTTTGAGGAAAAGTTTTTTGATTGCATAAATAAAAGTCCATTAGCTATGCAACCACAGCCACGAAGGAGTGGATGGTGTGTTGTTAAATCACATTTCATATATTTAAATTGTCTTTATACTTACGTAGTTACATGTGAATGTTCAATGCATATTTAGAATGCTTGCGCTGATGCATACTTTCTTCAAGCTTACTGATACTTCACTACAACCCTACAAGAATAACAATTGACAATTACCAAACCAATATGTAAATTGGATCCATCTATGACACAAAATTAAATGTTAGAAACGTCGACACAAACCAGACCATGCTCAGAACCTAAAACGAAGACCGAGCAATGAAGTCCCAACCTGCCGCCTTAATACTTGTATAGGAGTGCCCTTCTTCTGAGGCAACTCAAGCAGTTAGTTACTATGATTTCTTTGGACGTCTCACATAAACCTCAGTGGATAATATGGGCCCCTGTAACGATCTCAACTCTCCAACTACACCAGACGCAGATGGTTAGTAAATGTATGGGACCCACTTAAGTTGAGATTAATCAGGGATGGGATATTGGGATGTATTAAGAACAAGTTTTTTATGGTATAAACAAGAGCTAATGAGGTGAATCGTGTGGTGGTACTTGCTATAGTGAGGCTTCGCATTATTAAAGTTGTCAGACCGACCGTAGCTAGTCCGAAGAGTCCGTGTACAGTAGTACAGAACACGAGTGGAACCCACATAGCAGGGAAATGGAATATGTGATGTCTGATGCTCTCTGTTTTTAGGATGAATATAGGTAAAAAACAATATTGGGCACTCAATTATCAACATTGTCGTCATACGGCTTGTATTTTTTGGGCTAGGAGTTGGCAAGTCGGAAACGTCAAGTGAGTTTTGAGTTCGGTGGTATAGTCATGAGATAATAATTTAGTCGTTAAAATATGATTTTGTATTCAGTAATGTTTAATGGTGTTTCTATTGGGTGATTTAAAGAGAGAAGTCAGAAGTGCAGAGCAGCCATCAATTCAAAGTTTCTAACAGATTCGGCAAGCAATGTCTTGCACTCTTGTTACTTGTAACTTTGAAAGGTGTGATCTGAGGCTCAACATCGATTGCCATTGAATAGTAACATTTAAAACGTGAATACAATACTAACTTCGAGGCCAACAGGCAACAGCTGACTCTTTTGAGTGGATGACAATCACCTAAAACTTACATTGATATAATAGAAAATACCTATTTCTGACTCTGCTCACAACAAAGATTACACAGTTGGGCTGAGCTGCGCAGAGCCACACTTGCAGCAGAAGAAGCTAACGGGGGGGGGGGGGGGGGGGGGGGGGGGGGACTAACACCGAAGTTGACCCTGAACCAACCAATTCAAAAAACACTGTACACAACCCAAAACAGAACAAACTCGGCCCTAAACGAGGAAAACAGACAACCATAACCCAGAACCTGACACCTCCCAAAACAAGAATCCACAGACTCAGATGCTGAGTAAGTCAGCTGTGGGCGACGGAGGTGCCTCCCTAACAGGACTACTACCAGCAACAGGGCCGGTCGGAGAAGCGTCGGTGGAAACTTCAGTCCCCGGTGGCTTGGGGAGTTCGATGAGGATCTGGACGACCTCCCGCATAGTGGGGCGCTCGACGCTTTGCTCCTCCACACACAACATGGCAACGTAGAAAACGTGCATGACTTCGTGAATTGGAACGGTAGGGAGCCTGGGGTCGAGGATCTTGCCCACTTCTTCTTTGTTGGAGTCCGTCATTTTTCTCATCCACTGCACAATGTCAACACCGTCGCCGAATTCTCCCACTGGTTTTCTCCCGCTCACAAGCTCAAGCAGCACCACCCCAAAGCTGTACACGTCGCTCTTCTCGTCCACCTTCAACGTATATGCGTACTCTGTTCAAAGCAACAAAGCCATAATGTTAAAGATGGAATTGGAGTTTGGTGTTTATTTATTTGACAACACATGCATCTAATAGTAATTCCAGTAGGCCAAACAATTTAACGTGAAAAAACAAGATACGAAAACAGTGACATGAATTAAATACATCTTGAGCCTTGAAGTAAACTTTTTCGGTGATTAGTTTAATTACAAGAATCTATGAAGAATGGACATCTAAAAGATACAGTACAATTAACATTAAAAAATGCACAGGTACAAAGACTACAAAAAAATGACATTTAAAATCCACAATCAATTGTATTTTACTTGTAAGATTCCCGGAAAAAAACATTCAGTATTGTTTGACTATTATCAATCAAACAAGACACATTGACATGATTACCTAACAGAGAAACACAAATCCATGGTATGAAAATCACAAATAAAACGACGGTAGCAAGTAATTGCACTGGAACAGTGTAAAACAGAGTATAAACGCATGGCGATTGGGTAAACAAAATTCAAAATTGCACAAACTCTAAGTGGGCAATTGTAATTAGTTAGTTTAGTTTCAACGTACTTGTGTCTTGTAACAAGAAAATGCACAACCATCCAAGTAGGTGTAATTGATTGGGGAAGGTACCTGGAGCGATGTAGCCATAGGAACCGGCGATTGCGGACATGCACTCGGAGGTGCCAGAGTCCTGCAAGAACTTGGCAAGCCCGAAATCAGCGACATGAGCTTCGTAGTTAGAATCTAAGAGTATGTTGTTGGACTTGACGTCACGGTGGAGGATCAACGGCGAGCAATCATGGTGGAGGTAGCAAAGCCCTTTCGCGGCCTCCACTGCAATTTTAAACCTCGTGTCCCAGTGAAGATGTCCACCCTTCTTGCCGTGCAGCACCTCCCCGAGACTCCCATTTGGCATGTACTCGTACACCAGCAAATTTGTCTCGTGGTTGGAGCAGAAACCAAGTAGCCTCACGATGTGCCGGTGCCGGATTCTCCCGAGAGTTTGGATCTCTGCCGAGAATCCGTGGTCATGAGACGACCCCCGGCTCATTACGGGTAGTCGCTTCACTGCCACGAGTTCCCCATTCGGCATCTCCCCCTTGTATACGACCCCTGCTCCGCCTTTCCCGATCACGTTCTCCTCCTTGAGGCAGTCGAGCACGTCATCGGAGGTGAAATCAAGGCGTTGGAAGGCCGTGAGTTTCCAAGACCGTGCCTTGCTTGCTCTCTTTAGGGATCGGGCTTTCAGCACGGCAGCGATGGCGAAGGCAATGGAACAGATGAGGAGGATTATCACCAGCAGGAGCTTGAAGGAAGAGGAGAGAGAACCTCTCGCGTGGGAGGTGGTCCCGTTACCCGCGCCAGCAGGGCAGGGGGCAAGGTAAGGCCCGCAGAGACCAGGGTTCCCGACGAAGGAGGTGGAGTTGAAGTAGCTGAACTGTCCGGTGCCGGGGACCACGCCAGTGAGGTTGTTGTAGGAGAAGTCAACAGCGGTGAGGGATTGCATTGTGGAGATGGAGGATGGGATGCTTCCTGATAGGTGGTTTTTGGAGAGGTTGAGGTAGTTGAGGATCCGCATTGAAGTGATCGCCGGGGGAATTGGACCGGAGAGGTCGTTACGGCTGAGATCAACGAAGGTTAGGAGCTTGCATTTGCTTATCTCCGGGGCGATTGTACCGGAGAATTTGTTGCCGCTGAAGTCCATCTTGGAGAGCTGTTGCAAATGTCCTATCTCCGGTGGTATATTACCGGAGAACAAGTTCTGGTTTAATAGGAGCTTCTGGACGCCGGAGAAGTTCCCAATGGAAGCCGGAAGTGGACCGGAGAGGCGATTGTTGGAGAGACTAATCTGCCCGAGATTCCCCGAAATCGAAGTCTTAATCTCCGGGAATTCACCGGTGAGAAGATTGTCTTGGAGCTCGACTTGCGCGAGATTGGGGAGACCAAACAGACCTTCGGGTATCGAACCGTTGAGGTAGTTTTCCCCCATTCGAATCCGGCTGAGAGACTCGCATTGCCCGAGCGACTCGGGTATCGGACCGAAGAGGAAATTCTCAAGCGCAATCAAAGTCTGCAATGTGTTACCTGCACACAATCCCGGCGGAAGCGAGCCGGTGAGCTTGTTCGAGGAGAAGTCGAGCAGCAGCAACTTCTTGTTGCTCCCGAGTTGCTTCGGGATAGTGCCGGTGAAGTTATTCTCCCAGATCTGGAGAACTTCCAGCTCCGGCAAGTCCCCGATAAAATCGGGAATGTTCCCATGAAGTCTGTTCCTAAACAGATTCAACAACGTCAGGTTCTTAAGCTCCGAGAACGACTCCGGAATCTCACCGGTAAAAGCATTATTGGAGAGATCCATCGACTTGAGACTCTTCAACTTCCCGAGCTCCGGCGTGAGTCCACCGGAGAGCCCGTTAACCTGTAGGAACAAAGTATCGAGATTCTTCAACAACCCGATCTCCGGCGGAATCTCGCCGGAGAGCCCACAGTTCGCCATATCCAGCCGGACTAAATTCCTCAACTTCCCAAACTCCGGCGGGATACCGCCGGAGTACCCATTATAGTACCCAACGTAAAGTTCCCTGAGAGTACTCAAATTCCCGAGCTCCGGCGGCACAAACCCGGCCAACTCATTCCCGGAAACCGCCAGATACTCGATATACTCCCACCTCCCGTACTCCTTCGGAATCATACCTTCGAAAAAGTTCCCCCCGAGGTGGAGATGCCGGAGGTTCGTCATCTCCGACACCTCCACCGGAAGAAATCCAGTCAGATTGTTGTTGTAGAGGTCGAGAACTCGCAGGTTCTTCAACCTCGCGAGGGAAGACGGGAAGGTGGAGTTAAACACGTTGTTGGAGAGGTTAAGTTCCCGGAGGTTGGAAACCCTCGAGAGCTCCGGCGGAATGGGGCCGACGAGGGTGTTGGCGGCGAGGGAGAGGTTGAGGAGGAAGGGGAGGGAGGAGACGGAAGGAGAGAGAACGCCGGAGAGGTTGAGGTTGGAGAGGTCGAGGGAGACGGTGACGTGGCGGTAGGTGTCGCAGGATACGCCGGCCCAGAGGCAGTGGTCGGTGGTGGGGTCCCAGTTGGAGAGGGCGCCGGAGGGGTCGGAGAGGGTGGATTTTAAGGTCAGAAGGGCGGTGGGTTCGGAGACGTGGGGCGTTTTGGAGGCGGTTGGGGAGAGGAGGAGGAGGAGGAGGAGGAGAGAGAGGGGAAGGGTGGCGTTGGGTGACCCCGCCATTGTGGTGGAGATAGGAGAGAGGAGAGTGGTTTGTTTGGTTTTTAGAGTGTGCTTTTTATGTGGAATTTTTCTGGGGGTTTTATATTTATTTTTTGGTTTTTGTTTTTCACTCTCGTTGTCTTTCGCATGGGTGGGAGTCGTGGGATTGATCGGTGGAAAATAACATGGAAAGTAGAGATTTGTTACTTGAAAACAAATTCTTATTATTGGTTTGTAAAATAAAATTCTGAAAGTCAAGTTTCAAGAATACTATAACTTTTTAATTTTGTATTGAGATAACTTCTTCTGCTTCAAGTTAATTATTAAAATAGAGTGTGTGTGTGTGTTTTTTTTAAAGATCTTCCAAACCATTACCCGTGATGTATTGTATTTCCATCCATAACTCCATGGCTTTTCCTACAATCCACCTGCACCTCAACAAGCAGGTATGAGTTGGTGGGTTTTATTTTTATTTTTATGGTGGCACGCTTTTGGAACGTGAAGAGGTCAAAGTTATGCTTGTTGAGGTGCAGGTGGATTGTAGGAAAAAAGCCATGGAGTTATGGATGGAAATACATATAAAGTTCCCATCCAAATAAGAAGAATGATGTAGTGTCCATGTTTGTGATTTTGATTTTGATCTACATGACGGGTAATGTTTTTCTTAGTGAAAACAAGAATAATTAGAAAAACAATCAAAATAAATTTACATTTTAAATTTGGATTTGAATTTGAATTTCGAATACAGTAATTTGATGTTGGAGTCCACTTAATGTTGCTCCTAGTAGATGTTTCATTCATCGGATCACCATGAAATTCGAACATTTCAAATCGCTCGGTTGGGGACCATAGCAAGGCTGACAAAAAAGTGTCCCTAAGTCTAAAATCAAATTGCATGACATTTTTTACTAGTTAATTTCGAATCTCATAATAGATGTTCAAGCAAGTGGTGTGTGGCGTTCAAAATTGCAATCATAGATGTCTCTCCCAAGGATGGGCAAAATTATTTTGTTTTGTTAGTTTAGATTGTAACCTTCTTGACTGGGACTACTACACTCCAAGGCTGGTGACTGCCCCGACTAAGGCCCATGGCCGAAATTTTTTAATATAATAAAAAAAATTTAAAAATTCGAAATTTAGGAAAAAAAAAATTTTTTTTCCAAAACTAGGTGGATCACGGATAAGACCCGCGATCCGTGGGGCACGGATCACGGTTCCCACCCGCGATCCGTGGAGCACGGATCGCGGGTCACACCTGCGATCCGTGTTCCCGCCAAAAAGTTTTTTTTTTTTGATTTTTTGTTTTTGTTTTTTCTTTTCTGTTTTTATTTTTTATTGTAATTATTTGTAATCTTTTTTTAAATCTTTTTTTTTCAAAATAAGTTTTCTAATTTATATTATTTTTCTAAATTTTTTAAAATTATTTTTAATTTTTCCAATAATCGACCTCTAAATCACGTCGATAACCCGACGTATTGAAATGTTAGGGTATTTTATACAATAAAAAAACAAATTTTTTTAGCCAGATTAATAAATTATTTACAACTGAATATTAAACAAACACTAAAACTAATTAAAACAAAAAATTCGAAACGTTATCAAAAATTAGTAGGGTGTACACACATTGTAATATTTTTGGAGGTCGATACAGCAAAAAATTAAAAACACAATTAAAAAATTTTAAAAAATAATAACAATTACAAAACATATTTTGAAAATAAATATAATAAAAAACATAGTTAAAACGATTTTAAAAAAATCAAAATCCGTGACTTTTTTATTTTCTTTTATTGTTTTTGATTTTATGTTTTGTTTTTTTACAAATCATTTGAACTATGTTTTATATATATAAATATATTTCAAAATATTTTTGTAATTGTTATTAATTTTTAAAAATTTTGAATTTTGTTTTTAATTTTTTGCTGTATCGACTTCCAAAATGTTTGTAATGTGTGTACACCTTACGAATTTTTGACAACGTTACCAATTTTTTGTTTTAATTAGTTTTATGGTTTGTTTAATATTCAGTTGTAAATAATTTATTATTCTAACTAAGAAATTTTGTTTTTATATTGTATAAAATACCCTAACAATTCAATACACGCCGAGTTATCGACGTGATTTGGAGGTCGTTTCTTGAAAAAATTAAAAACAAAATTAAATTTTTTTAATAAATAATATCAATTAGAAAACATATTTTGAAAAAAAAAAGATTTTAAAAAAGATTATAAATAATTAAAATAAAAAAGAAAAACAGAAGAAAAAAAAACTAAAACAGAAAACCGAAAAAATCAAAAACAATAAAAGAAAATAAATAAAATCACGGATTTTAGTCGTAGTGTTTTATGTTTTGAATTTTTTTAAATCATTTTAACTAAGTTTTTTTATTATATTTCTTTCCAAAATATGTTTTGTAATTGTTATTATTTAAAAAAAAAATTAATTGTGTTTTTAATTTTTTGCTGTATCGACCTCCAAAACTGTTTGTAATGTGTGTACACCCTACGAATTTTCGACAACGTTACCAATTTTTTGTTTTAATTAGTTTTAGTGTTTGTTTAATTTTTAGTTGCAAATAATTTATTATTCTGACAAATAAATTTTGTTTTTTTATTGTATAAAATACCCTAACAATTCAATACGTCGGGTTATCGACGTGATTTGGAGGTCGATTTTTGAAAAAATTAAAAACAAATTTTTAAATTTTTAAAAAATAATATAAATTAGAAAACATATTTTGAAAAAAAAAGATTTTAAAAAAGATTAAAAATAATTATAATAAAAAAGAAAAACAGAAATAAAAAAATTAAAAAAAAATTAAAAAAAAATTTCACGGATCGCGGTTCAGAACCGCGATCCGTGAAATTTTCAAAAAAAAAAAAAAAAATTTTTTTGGCGGGAGGGACGGATCGCGGGTGGGAACCGCGATCCGTGCCCCCACGGATCGCGGGTTACACCCGCGATCCACCTAGTTTTGGAATTTTTTTTTTTTTTTCCTAAATTTCGAATTTTTAATTTTTTTTTATTATATTAAAAAATTACGGCCCATGACAAGTTTAAAATGGAAATATAAATGAATAAATTTCGCCCATTTACAAATTAAGAATTTAAAGAAAGGGGCAATGCTTTGCAATTGAATGTTGTCTATAATAACATTGTTACGAACTAGGCAAGTTTTAAGACGAAAACAGGACATCACATGTTGTTGGATCTTAATTGCCTCCGGTTTATCTGATCGATGCCGAGATGAACTTTTCTTGTTGTTGGTTTGGTTCATTGCCAGTGATATGTTGGTCAAACATTTATGATTCAAATTTGTTGCCATCATAAATACAATTTCAAACAAACAAATCCACAGGCAAATGGTAATAGAAAATTCATGGGGAAGTGGGAGTGAATGGTGGGTTCATTGGTGCACTGGCGTTGTGGTGTCTAGAAGTGGGAACAAATTGGCTAACATCGAAGCAATTCATCAAATCGATTCACGTCTATCAATGGAAATATTTAAGCAATGTGATGGGAAATGTGCGGACAAAGTAGTGATGGGAAAGAACGACGGAGATGGAGTCTTACGTTCATTTGCTCGATCTCATGCTAAAAATTGACTCGAAGAAGAGACCCCAAGTTCGCGATAGTTGGAGGGGAAACGTGGTCGCGTCCCTTCTGCCATTCACCTCGTAATTTTGATAACTGTTTTAGATATTTATAAAATATGTTTTTAAGTCCTAAACAAATCGATCAAATAAATACATATGTTTTTACATGTTGTATCAATTTGAGAAATGTATGTAATGATCTAACATTTTCTATATATATTTTTTAACCCTAAACTTCAACATGAGAAATACATAGATCTAAGTACAAATCAATCTGAGATGTAAGCATAAATCAATCTAACATCTAAACATCATAGTCATAGAAACACAAATCAATCCCAGATCATTACATTCACATCATTTAAAGTGACAATCACATTCAATCAATACATTCACTTAATACACTAACCTCAATTAAAATTAGGTGACACACACCAAATGTTAAAGTTTAGGATTGACGGAGATGCGTACCCAAGTAAAAACACAACATGTAAGACATACTCAAGTAAATATGGAAAACACATATGTAAATTAATTACTTGGGAATTGTAGAGTCTGACGGGAGGTTATGGAGGTTTGACAGAGTGAACCCCGTTATGGGAAATGCGTACCCAAGTAAAAACGCAACACGTAAAACGTACTCAAGTAAATATAAAAAACAAAGATGTAAAGCGTACCCAAGTAAATATAAAAATCAGTTATTGATATCTTTTTACGCAAGTAATAAATATTTATTTTATTTCAAAACAAACCTCTTAGTGCACCCAGATTGAAGATCAATTTTTCTCCCGAGGTTTCGTTTCTGCCGTGTATAATATAGGGAAAAGGTGTACTTCACGTCGAAGGATTAGAGATTCTCTCTCATTATCACCACCACTGCACCTCTCCGTTGCACCATTGTTTATTTGTTTGTTTTTGTTTCTACCAACTCCGTCTCGTCTACCAACAACCAGGACTCACTTGTTTCCTGTAAATATTACCCTCCCACGGCCACAAGAGGTTTGGAAACTTGGGCTCTTGTGGAATGACGACGTTGTTGTTTCAAAGAGCATGGTTAACGGCGTCCACCCGTTCGTCGATTTTTTTTTTTGTTTTTTTTATATTTTAGTGGATGTTTTGTTATTAGAGTTAATTGATAACGTATTGGGTATTTTTTAGTAATGTGGGGTGATAAATTTTTATTATTGCGGTTGAATGTCGCTCGCTCACTGGGGAGCAAGGCCCCCGAACACCCTGTCGATTTAGTTTAATAGTATGGTCTAAAATGGTTAACCCATGGTCTAAAATATGATTAGGGTTAATTGATAATGTATTGTGTATTAATTAATAATGTAGTAATTTCAATTAATAAAATGTAATTTGTTAAAATGTGGTGTAAGAATTAAAATTGTTTAATTAATAAATGACGTGGAGAAAGGAGAGTGTAGGGTGGGTGGGGTAGCCCGGGCATGGTTAGAGCACAATTAACAACGTCCAGCTACCTCGGGCTTCTTTCTCTGCTTCTCTGTCACGTCAGCTTCTTTCTCTGCCACTCTCTCTACCATAACCCTGCATTCTCTTTCTGCCACGTCAGCTTCTTTCTCTGTCACGTCAGCTCACTCGACCCACCCCCAAAACCCCCTTACCCATGTCTGGGCTACCCTACCCACCCCCACACTCTCTTTCCTCCACGTCATTTCTTAATTAAACAACTTTAATTCTCACACAACATTTAACAAATCACATTGTATATAATTCTAATTCTAATAAAATTCTAATTCACGATATAATTATTATTAATATTAATTAATTAACAACAATTATTATTAATATTAATTAATTAACAATAATTATTATTCATTAATAATATTAATAACTATTAAACCACAAAAATTTGAATATTTGAAATTTGAAACGAGCGTAAATGCACAATATACGCGTGAATGTACAGTGTACGCATGTGTGAAAAGTAATCAACATGATTGCACAGTATACACGTGGAAAAAAAAATTGTCCAAGTGAATATACACTATACGTGTGCATGAAAAGTAATCCGCGCGACTGCATAAATTCTAATTTTTCTCTATATATACCTTACACAAAACACAACTTACATCTCATATATCTTCCACAAAACACAACGTTGAAATGTCTTCTCCAGATTACAACCGTTCCCCCCTCGTCCACAATCAAATCTGCGTCCACGTTATCCACAAGAATACCCCTCACGTCCATTTTACCAACAATCATTCCAACAACCAGACTTCTCTCACTACGCACCACCATTCCCACCACCGGATCAAAACTCACCATTCCCACAATTCTCTCAATATGCACCATCATTCCCACATAATCAACCGCAATTTCAGATGTTTGGCCGACACATGTCTCAACAAAGTAGTCAGAGTATGACGGACACTGAAGAAGATGGTCACGACGATGATGAGTCTCCACCACGACACACCACCATCCCCACCTCCACAGCGCCGCCACCGCAAGCAAGTCCAAACTGCCAAAGCCAATCCGAAGATGTGGATCATAGCTGAGAATGAGAGACATGTTTCTGCATATATGGAAATCAGTTGCGATGCGGTGACATGGACAAACCAGAAGTCTACTTCATTGTGAGCTAGAGTGAAACGTGTGCACGACATCTCCGTGGAAGGCACAAACCTTCCCTATAGGATTGCAGAGTCCTTAAAAGGACGGTGGAGGAGAATTGCACCTGCTGTGAACAAGTAGGTCGGGTGCTTCGATCAGGCGTTCCGACGGAAAAGGAGCGGGCAGAATGACGATGATGTTGTCCGGAAGCGCACGTGATCTACGAGCGAACTCATGGACTTGAATTTCTTTATTTTGATGCTTGGGTCATGTTGCGTAGGTACCCAAAATGAGAGTGTGATATCCGGAGCTAATGTCGTGCCTGTTTACTGGGAGTTCCCGGAGTTGCACGATAAAAATAGTTCCCAGTCAGGAAGCCTTGGGAAAAGAAAGAGCACGGATGGCTCCAGGACGCAATCACCCTCGGATGCAGAAGAGCTGACGCTGGGGTCGTCTACACGCCCAGAAGGTGTGAAGAATGCCAAGAAAAATGCTAAGAGTGCATTACGCCCCAAGGCGACACCGATGTTAGAGAACTTGCACAGCAGCTTCGATACACCGCCCAAGACAGAGAAGATGATTTCTCCAAGCAGAAGGAGTTAGCGGAAAGGAATTTCCAGAGTCATTTAAAAAAAACTAAGTTGAACATGCTTCACTCTCTGACGAGGAAGGACAACCCAAGCCCTCAGGCGAGGGTGCCTCGTTAAGGGTGCCCTTAAGGGTTTTTTTGAATCGGTGGGGTGAGCTGACGTGGCGGAGAGAGGGAGCAGGTTGTCCGGGGTAGCCCGAGTATGGTTAAACATGGTCTTCTGATTCCAACGCTTTCACCCATTAAACCAGAGTCTTATAATACCAACGTGGCGGAAACCGTGCATGTTTTTTTTTGTTAGTCTTATACACAATCCATGCCCTCATTCTTATCGTTTAGACTTTGGTGTAACGCAGAATAAGTAATGAGAATCGAACTTTCGTAATGTCAATAATATTACGTATAGATCTCAAAAAATACCAACTAAACTATACTTAAGTTATGTAATGCGGCCAATCTTCATTAGGCGTCGTACGTGATGTTTGCATTTGACCCACCATGTACTGCTCCATACCATATGGGCCGAGTTGATACATGTGAGGTTGGTGATGTAGTTGGGTGGCAAGGCAACAAGGATCCCAAAAAGATATTTGATCAATGTGACGGTATGTAAGGGCATCTGCAGTTTTTTTCCTCTTCCTCATCAGTTATTTCACTTTAGAGTATTTTTCCACAATCTTTTTTCTTCTTTCATGTTCTTAAATCTTAACCACGATCTTTATAAAAAAATCATGCAATTAAATCAAATGTTATCTTTCATCCAACTCAATTCTTACATTTTACAAATAAATAAATAAAAATATCATCATTTATCTCTTTTATGCATGAATTATTCATACTTTTTTTTCATTTTTCATTTTTCAAAAATAATTGTTAGACCAACATAGGATCCCAAAAGAATAACCAAACTTATAAACATTATAATAACGATTACATAAAATCAAGTAGTTGTTCATTTGAATTAACCATATGTTATTCGGAATTTTAAAATTATAAAATTTATATAACAATACGAGTGTCTATTTATAAATCTTAAAAATATAATGCTAGGAATTAAAACTAATTCCAAGTACGCAGCGGAATCCAATGGAGAAAAAAAACCACAATTGCGTTGCAAATCCAAAACATCAAACAACGCAAAACACGCAAGATTTAATGTGAAAACCCAATGCGGGAAAACCACAGACGACACAACTCCAAATCTACTATAGAGAAACATATTACAAGGAGATGCTTACAGGAAACACGAACAACTGGGAAGAATACCCGGCTAAATTTGCTCCCATCGAATCAACAATGATGTTCTCTCTCTTTTCTCTCAAGAATGCAAAGTAGACAATAACAATTAATCTAATTATTCTCTGTAACAAAGGGGGACGAAATTGTCTTTATATAGTTGGGCCAAAATAAGTATAAGTTGCACCAAAATCGCGTGGAGAAATGTGCAAATCGTGGGCAGGACTAGGTCAAACGGTCGACCGAACGGGTGCTTCGGTCGACCGATCTTCTAACCGTAACGCAAACCAAGTTTTCTCGGTCGACCGAAACTTAAGTACCGGTCGACCGAAAATGGACAAGAACTTTTCCTGTTTGCTCGAATGCATACTCGGTCGACCAAACACTTAAGTTCCGGTCGACCGAAAATCAATAGTTCGTGGGTGATGTGGATGAAAAAAGTATAGAACACCATCAAATGTGTAATTGTAACTTCTTTGGAAGAGCATAGAACATGCATGTTGATCCTTCGCCCACGTGCTGGGTGGCAGTGATGAAATCAGCATGGTTTCCATGCAATATTGCATTGCTTGATTCCTACTCCTGTGCTCCTTTTGCATCATAGGAAACGAGACATATGAAAAGGTGGTTGTTGCGGTAGGACAAACCAATCCATCATGGTCGAACAGATACAGATCGATTATGGTTATATATGTTACGCAGTGGCTCGGTTTGGTGAATTTGGATTTTTGATTTTGTTCTATTCATCTAAACATGTTCATATGGGGATAATGTTGGCATAACAAGGTCTTTGGAATTGTTTCATTAGTACTCTTTGAATAATTCACATCACCAACACTCGTCAATATACATTTATGCATGCAGAATCGTAACCTCTAACGTGACATAGGACTTCGAATGTCGTACTTCCAAACAAGTTAGGAGTTCGACACTCATCTCATATCAACTACGACGTTTTCGGGAAGACTCAAACTCCCTACAATGAGCAGGACTTTAAAATCGTTTCATTTAAAGTTCATCAAAATAATAATAATAATAATAATAATAATAATAATAATAATAATAAGATTCTCTACGCAGGAAAACTTGTCAAGTCACGTACTATCTTTTTCGAAGCCCCAGTTAAGAATTTTTCGGCCTTGTCCGAGGCGGGTCCTGTTAAGACTTTCTGGGGCCTGCCCAGTTTCGGTGAATTACTATATCTTCTTTCAAAAGGCCCAGTTAAGACTTTCTCGGCCTTGTCCAAGGGCGCTATAGTGTGTCGATTTCCTATTAAGCTAGCCCTCCAGTTATTTATTCGTGGTCAATTAAAAACCACTAGTAGTCTAATAGATAACTATAAACTATAGTGGTTTTAAACCACACTGGGCATAACTGACTCAACTCAACAAGTCGTGTAGTTGGTGGTTGCTTTTATAGGTGGTGGGTCGTACTGGGCCGAACTATTAGCCCATCTGCCGAAGGTACTGGGTTGTGATGGTAGCCCATCTCCAAAGGTGCTGGGCCGTAAATCGTAATGAAACCCACCTGCAAGAAATCTGGGCTAAAGGCCCATATGACTTCAGTCCACAACAATGTCCAACAAATACTATTGTATCTACCCAACTAAACTTTAACATCACGAGTCCATATAAAATTATACAAACTATTATATTTATATCTTCACTCTCGAAGGGCACTCGTTGAAAAATCGAATATTGAGATAAGAGATTTTTTTAACATGACTTCCAGACGTCATCTAAAAGAAATAAACTATCAATCAACGTTTTTAAGGTTTTTTTTAACTACTCTACTACTTCATTGCATTTTTAAATACCAACAACCCAAACATATAAATGAGACTCTTAAGGTTGGATACATTGTCTTGATTATCACAAGATAAGGAATATCACAATTGAGCTATCCCCATTTAGGTAGTTACTCATCTCGAAATTCACAATGTGGTTTTGTGAGCACACAATATTCTCTATTAATAAGCTTCAAAATGGTGGTTGCTTAAATGTTCATGCTAGTTGTCGAAGTTAATGTTGGGGCCACTTACAACTACGGTTTGTTAACTAACACAAAGTGACAAGAAATGTCCTCATAATGGTTCTTGCTCGAAGTCCACATCTAATCGATGTGTAGCCGTCGATCAGTACGAATTAATTGGGAAAAAAGTAGTTGTTGAGTCTTGAATAATACCACATTCGAGGCAGACGCTTAAATGTCAGCTTGGGGTATGTTTGGGATCTACGGTACTGGTGAGCGGTTGCGGTTGCGGTGTGGATTATTTTCAATTGTCTAAATGCCACCGCATGATCCCAAACATGTTTTGGGGGCAAACACGGTGGCGGTAGGAAGAGTGTGGGAGCGTCAATTTTACATGCGAAATTGTGTAGAAAAAAAACATGTGTGAGTGTGTGTTATTTATTGTTTAACCCAAACGCAATTTTTTAAACCCAACCAAAAAATAACTTTCAATTATTCATATTGAAATTCCCAGATCAATTGACGTGGGGTTTCTTATCTTTCATTTATTTCGGATGTAATTGTTTGTACCGAGATATTTTAAAATGAAATAGGAAGTTAGGTTGCGAGTCACCATTATACAGGATCATTTGGAATTCGAGTTCAAATGACATAAATTCATCCATCTTATATCATTTAACTCTACTTTCTTATAATAATAAAAATTAACTCTACTTTTACCTCGATGTCAACATTTGTAAAAGATTAACAGATCCGTAAAAACCATTTTTTTAACTTTAATTGCCGTCCATGTCATGGGTTGTTAATTACAATATTCATGCACATGTCTAAATGCACGGCCATATATAAATACAAGCACATGCTTACATGTTTATATACATTGATAAACTCTAGTAGTAATAATAATATTATTATTATTTTCAAGATATGGATGGTGTTTGATTACGGGGAGTGTTTCTTCGTACTCATTTTGTCCCGTCTCTTAAAATAAAGTTTCTGTTTACGTTTTTCTTATTTTACCAGTACAAACACCATAAAAATGTATGGCGAATCGTCTGGAATCGGTGAAATAAGTCCAGTAAAAAAATAAAATCGGGTCAGACGTCTGGGTAAAACACCCATATGGGAGAGGCGTCATAGCAAGACGCCAACCCCCAAGGGGCGGACGTTTTACCCAGACGCCTCACCCGTGGAGGGGGCCGACTTGTCGGATGGTCGGTCGTTTGCATTTCGGTCTACCGAACATGTTCCATGCGGATGACCGAGTTTCTATCGGTGCACCGCGATCGTAGAGACAGTAAGTTTTTGATCTTCCTGGAATCCTTGGGTCGGTTTACCAACGTCTACCTGGTCATCTGAATATTTATCTTTTTAATAATAATAAAAATTAGCGGGTGTCTGCCGGAGTCTCCTCCCCCATAGGGGAGGCGTCTTAGACAGACGCCCCCTCTATGGACGTCCGTTAATGATTGATGACATTATGGATCCCCCTACATTAGCATTTCTTTGTTGCATTTTCTTTCAAGGTGATATATAACGAGTCGTTGAAAACAAAAATGACGGATAACACGTTGGAATCATTCTTTTTAAAGAAAGAAGGACTCAATTTGATTATGATCTTAATTTTCTAAATGATTACTACACACGTCATTATCATTTTTTTAAATGGGTCGCCTTTTCTATATGGGTTTAATGTTGCTACGAGAGACCTACGAAGAACATTATAATCAAGACGATTGTGACACTTCATTTTCGATGATTTTAAAGTTGATTTTTCAAAATCAAACTCAATCACATGTATTGTTATCTGTTAAACTATAACATATTAAATTTTAAGTCAATCAAAGTTAATTTCACTGTTGATATAAAAAAATCAATATTTGAACGACTCAAATTTACCGAAGTTCGATTTGAAACAAATATGTCGGCATGATCAACTTTCGATGTGACACACAAACTCTGGAGCACGTAATAATGTATATTGTAGTAGGTTACCGTAGTAGACGGGAGATTTTTTTTATTTTTTATTTTGCTAAAAAACTCCTTTGATTCACGTCGACATTAGTCTTAAATGATTCACATGTCAACAACTAGCCAACTTGAATTTCCACGTCGTGTTGCACGAATTTTATTTATTTATTTATAATGTCGTGTTTCATGAAGTTATAACCCGTCAGCAGTGGAGCATCCATGTTGGGCCACTGAGAAACCTAATTGTTTCAAACATATTCAAGTAGAAATAATAGTGCAATAATTGTCTTCTGCCTCACCATCTACCCAAGTCCAATAATTGAACGGATCTTAGATACCAGCTATAAAAGACAACAACAATATCTGTAATTAATAGAAATTCGCCCCCACACCCTCTCCGATCCGGGGAGAGTTGGAGAGGTCCAATTGGACATATCACAACCGTCCAATTATATTGGATGGTGGATTTTAGATTTCTCTCCAACTACCCTGTTAATTGCGTACAAACAGCATAATTTGTAAGAGTTTTGGTAAACTATGAGATTGTTCCAACATAATAATACATTAAAAAAACTTGGTTTCACCGCTCATTTGGCAAAAGAGAAGTTTAATATACCACAAATACAAATATACACGTAACATTTTCAAAAAAAAAAAAAACTAATAATATAGTTGTTCTTCACATGTATATCCTCATGATTTGTAAATTAAACTCCTGGCTCGATTGTTTTATTTCTGACATGTTAGTCAATTGATAATTTTTAAAATATATATGTATGACGCTGTTGTTAAACCGTACGAAGGTTTTGCATGTCATCACTTGTTAGAATTTTACATGATGAATTACTATATTTAACATTTTTATTGCGGAATAAAAAATGAAAACAGTGTGACAATTAAATAATGCGTTTAAGTGTTCTTGATTACAAAGTGGAAGTATAAAATGATAATGGATTGCATCCTTTGTTTATAGTTTTTACACATACTATTGTATAATTACAAGAAGAGGGATTTACTACGTACTTTTCAATTTTGTTGACATACGATTTCCGTTTGACGATATATCAAGAGTTAATTATAGTTTGCTCATTGAACTATATATTGACATTACTTTGTACCTCTAAATTTTAAAAAGTAACAGTTACTTCCCTGAACTTTTGTTTTATAATATTTTGTTATCCTGAACTTTAAAAATATATTATTTAAACACACATTCATAATTTTTTTGTAATTTTTTACGTTGTATCCCTAATAAACTCATAAACCCAATTTTACGTGATAGTCCGGATCAAATCGGATGTCATATATAATTGGAATTTGGGTCAAATTTAGTACCAATCCAATGAGCATCACATTTTATCATTTTTATCATCACTATTATCTTATTTTTGTATTTGAATAATACTATGTCGGGTGTGTTTGTTTGATTTTGTAGGTTTTAAGGAAATACGTGAAATTGTCACAAATATCAAAGTACGAAAGACTTTATATGCAAATATGTAAAAAGAAAATTGAGTCATTGCAAAATGTACACTCCACGTAGTCATGTGTCGTTGTGTGCTTCAAATGTTAAGAAAAGTTGCAAAATTGAAGTGTGAAATTCAGATTAAGCAATCAATATGAATTTGGAAAGATTTGATTCATGACAACACTTCACGAAATATGTTATAACATTTACTATCGAAATCCAAATCCCGTGATTAAAGATTCTATGGAGGCAAAAAATTATTTCTCTTAAAATGCGCCAAATTCCGATGATAGGAGGATGAAAAACGTGTGTCAAACCAGGTTGTATTTGGAAATTGAACAATCGACAAATCATCAATAATTTGTGTATAACATTCTCCTTCAATATCCAAATAAGACGATTATAGACTCGTTACAAAAAATGGTCAGATATACAACTTTTGTATTTTACATATTTCCAAATTAGGAACATAATGGACTCCTAAAGTGCGTGAAAAACAACTGACCTCGGAGATACATAATTATATATAAAGCCTTATATTCTCTAATCAGTGGAGTTATTCCCCTTCAGTTTATTTTTCATTTCTACGGGGAGAGAACTCATGTACTTAGTTTGTATTTTTATTCTTAACTATATAATTTTTCTATTTTCTTCGCATGTCTTTTTTATGTTTTCTTTCATCATGTGTAACTAAATCCATCTCTTGAAATGTGGAGATATGCTAGGATGAATTAAAAATTAGGGTTGATATTTTAATTTGTTATTACTTTTGCTAATTCACTTGAAAGAGGTAGATAATTTATAATTCGTTGGTAATTACTTTATTTAAAAAAAATCATCGTGCACAAGCTGCTACCTCCCTTAGGGATCCGTACCCGCCTGTGTACCAAAGACGATCATTTTGCCCAATGTCCTTTTAAGGATTCATATCCTGATGGTCACCCAATTTGCCAAGCGATGACATCCCAATGGGGATTCGTGTTGACGTTTTGGCTTTAATCTATGTTTTGATGATTTAATCAACCTAATTTTACTCACAATCAAATGTAGTGTAACACATATATTGCAGAGCATATACATTGTTTTGTGCTAACATCTACATGTGATCAAGACTCAAGAAAAAAATGATTCAAGTCAAGACATGTAATCAAAGCTCATTTGAAGACATGTAATATGTATTTACTTTGAATCTTAGGAACTATGTGTACTTGAGCATAGAAGAGTTAAAAACTACTTAAACATACACTAGGTTTCTTATAAAAGTCACACACAAAATCTCAGATCACCCAAACCTATACCGGAATTCACTAAACCTAAACATGAATTCCTGTGTCATTTCGGTCGACCGAAATGCCTCCAGTCGACCATTTGATCCTTTATCAAATATTGGTTTTTACCACCCATCCGGTCGATCGTTTAGACCTTATCGGTCGATCGGTTTACTAGTTTCGGTCGACCGGTTCTGGACAGATTTGCAGCCCGATTTTCTGCTTTGTGTATCTTGCACAAAACCCAATCAAATCTATCCCCAATGGCTAGAATACTTTAGGAGCTTATAAATAGAGGATCAAGACTTGTTGTTAACACAACTCTCCAACTCCAATTGTCCCAACTCATTAGAGAGAAACCTCAATCCTCAAAGCTCCCATTTCTACACTCTATAAGCCTAAACTTCACACACTTGATCAATTACTCATCCTACTCAAAGTGTGCTCAATTAGAGAGTGAATCCCACTCAGTTACAAGTGTTGTCAAAAGAAGCAAGGACTTCGGTGAAAGCCCGAAGTGTCCCTCTCGGATTGTGAGAGGAAGAATTCAAGCAAGCGAGGGTTGTTCGCGTTGCTTGTGGTGTAAAAGGCGTTCTCTCCCGGCCCGGAACGGGGAGTGGTTAGTGAAGAAGTAGGCGGAGCTCGTGGAGTCGAGCGGAGCTTGCAAGAGAGGACTAGGACCCGGGTGGGGTGCCGAACCTCTATAAAAACCGACGCGTCTTTTGTGGTTTGCATTATCTTTCTTTCTCTACTTGTTTGTTTATTCCGCTGCGCATTTGATTGCTTAATCAAGTAGAGAATTAGGGATTAGCTTAAAAGTGATTAGTGGACCCATAGACCCACACGATCCCACATTTCCGACCATACACAATCCTACAATTTGTACTCGTTTGGCTTGGGTAAAACACATGATCATTCTTGTAACGTCCTAAAACAGTGAAAAAAAATTAAAATTTAAAACATACGATCGACTCGAGGACATTACGACAAGACACAAGAACACATGTGCACCAACATATAATATATATATATATATATATCTGTGTGTGTGTAACAGAGTTTTACAAATGGGTGATTACATTAAAGCTCATAGAAAGGAATATATATATATATATATATATATATATGTAATCACAACCACTTCAAAAGAAAGGAAAGCGGAATCTGGTCCTGAACGCTCTCCTTCGCAGTCACCACTCTCCTAATGCCGAACCCGTCATGAAAAGCAAACATAAAACTATGTCTGAGTTTCCATAAGGAAACCCCGTATGCAAAACCCAACACATGAATGAACAAATGCAACAACTGCAAACAACATAAGCCCAACAACATTTAAAATACCACAAATTGTCTCTTTCACCGAAGCCACAATTTTGCCTCAATGTTATCGGAGTCACGGTTTTGCATCAATTTCCGGAGCCACAACGACGACATATACATGCCTCATCGCCGAAGCCATGACTTTGCCTAATTCGTCGGAGCCACGACTTAACAAAACAATCTGCTCTGTAAAGCCACAATTGATCGCTATTAGGCTGGTATGTCCGTCTGTTGCCCCGAAAGGTCGGTGAACCCGTTGCCCTCTAGCCGATCAAACAGAAACATAAAATATATTAAACTGTGCAGAAATGGTTGACCAAACAAGCCAACTGGCCCCTCCTTGGAACACACAGGCGTTCGACCGTCTCCGCGACCGGTCGAACCACAAAACTAAATAAACGACAAATCGGTCAAACAGAAGGTCTCTATCGGTCAACTGTTTGGATGGTCTACGCCACAAATAATATTAAATCCAACACCAACCGGTTGAACGACAAATGAGACCCGTTAGACCGAAAACCATCAGTAAAACTCGAAATTGATCCAAGCTTTATCGGTCGACCGAACCAACAATTGGTCGAACAAACTTTAAGTTGAACTTAAGTCATCGGTCAGACAAGTCAAACAGGCAGTCGACCGTTTGGATAGTCAACGCCCCCAACCGACTTACGACAGTGCTTCCGGTCGAATGGCAAAGAGGACTCGTTTGACCGAAATCACCCAGAGCTTGCCTAACATGCTTGACCGGTTGACCGCAAGAAGCATCGTTCGACCGATGCAAGGCAAACTCCCCAAAAATGCACCAACAACGGTCGACCAATACACTATTCGGTCGGCTGAACACATCAGAAAACTGCTGAACTAAAGGTCCGACGAGCCTTTCGGCCTACCGTCGACCACTCCCACACCCACACAAACTAGGTGAGCGTAAAAGCGAGCTTGACATACTTTTAAGGCTTGAAGAATCCTTTGAAGATCCACGACGAGTGTCTCCTCGCACCCGCTCTTCTTCTCTGACGAACTCCTCACACAACGACGATCCTTGCACCTTCGGCAACTCCAACCACAACACTCATGCTCGCGAGTCACCGCACGTCGCCGACGCCTCAAAGCTGGATAAGAAAATGCGTTGAGAGAGGAGGTGAGAGAGGAGAGTGCGTGAGTGAGTGATATACATATATATATATATATGTATATATATATATATATATATATATATATATATATATATATATATATATATATATATATATATGTATATATACTCCTCACCACACCCCACCAATCACCACTTGTCACCTCAAATCCTCCCTTAACCCCTCATCAACCACCTAAAAAGATTAAGCACTAGACAAGGTTTAGGATATAACAATTCTGGCCATTGTCTTTTTAATAATTTGTATCCGGATTGTCACCCCATTTTGCCAAGCAATCACCTCCCTTGGGGATTCATGCTCATTTGGCTTGGCAAAATTCACACGTCATTCCGGCCACTCTCTTTTTAAGGATTCGTATTTGGATTGATCGTTTATATGTTTGACAAATAAAAAAGAACGCCAGAAGGTTGCCAAAATTTTGCCAAAAAATTACAATGTAACTCGAGCGAAACAAACACAATGATTCTACGTTTGATACCAAATAAGAAACCAGCCACATCAAAGTCATGTCTAATATTGCCGAAATCATGTTGGACTAGGTCTCACATATATACAAGACCAAGAAGAGTGAAGCGGGAATTCTTTCATATCTAACTTCAGTATTTAAGATCTCATGTTATCTCAAAGATGAATTATGATTTTGATATCTATACAGATACGAACGAACAGTGAATAATGATTCAAATATACGCTAAAACTAATTAAGTAAAACCTCATGGGGTTGAATAGATTGGATCAATAATTTCACTGTGCATGTAACATCCTCAAAATAACGGGAAATTTAAAATTTAAACACTCAATCAACAGAGGATATTACGCAATAAAAGAACACAGGTGCACCGACATATATCATATATATATATATATATGTGAATATCAGAGTATACAAAAGTTGTGATTACATCAAAAGCATATACAAGGAAACAGTAATCACACGACCTCAACTGAGAGAAAGCTGGATCCGGTAGCGGTGCTCCTCTCCTCGGTCACCACCCCCTAATGTCGATCACGGCCTGAAAGTAAACATGCAACAATGCCTGAGTTTCCAGAAGGAAACCCCGTATGCCAAACTCTATATGTATGAAATAAAAGCATCCTAGCATGCAATTCTACTCAAAAGAAAAGCATCACAACACGCCCAACACCAGGGCTCTCAACTCCATCACAGGACACACCACCGGTACGGGGCTCCAGGTCTAATCTCAACCAACCGCCGCACCCACACAGTCACGGGGCTCCAGGTCTAATCTCAACCAACCGCCGCGACTCACACACGTCGCCAAGCTGGGCTCCAGGTCTATTTTCAACCAACCACAGCTACCACGACACGACCAAGGGCTCCAGGTCTATTTTCAACCAACCCAAATGTATAAGGGCTCCAGGTCTATTTTCAACCAACCCCTACACGCGGTCCTTGCTCATGCTCCAGGTCTATTTTCAACCAACCCGAACGCACTACGGAGCTCCAGGTCTATTTTCAACCAACTCCGTACAGACTAGCTGGGCTCCAGGTCTATTTTCAACCAACCACAGCTCTCACACGGTTACGGGGCTCCAAGTCTATTTTCAACCAACCACCGCAACCCACGTGCACCTAGCACACTTGCCGGAAGAACATCGGCACCACGACTCGCCCCACACGGGCAACCACGACCACAGCACCTCCATAGTGCAAAACAGGACACAAACGGTCGACCGAACCAAAAGTACCGGTCGACCGAATCAAGCAAATACAGGGCAATCCACTTCGACCGGCACTCCATCGGTCGACCGATTCCCAACACCACACTCGTTCGGTCGAACCCAAATCAAGGGACGGTCGACCGTTTAGATGGTCAACTCCCGGTCCAACGAACAAAACGACCAATCGGTCGACCGACAAAAGGGGTCCCGGTCGACCGAAAGTCACCAGGGAACAAATCCCACAATTCCACAACGAATTCGGTCGAACGCCGAGCACACCTCGGTCGACCGAATCTGTCCAGGGAATAATCCCTCACTCGCGCCACGAATCCGGTCGAACGCCGAGCTCACCTCGGTCGACCGAATTCCACCAGAGCGTTTCTCACGCTCAACACACGGGTCCGGTCGACCGAACCCGCATTCGGTCGAACCGACCACAAGGTCCACTTAAGTTACGGTCGGACGAGATCAAAGGACGGTCGACCGTTTATATAGTCTACGCCCCCAACCGACTTAAGACAGTGCACACGGTCGACCGGCAAAGGGGACCCGGTCGACCGAAACTCTCCAGACTTGCCTCCTATGCACAATCGGTCGACCGCCCCACAGGCATCGTTCGACCGATTTGAGGCAGAGCCCGAAATCTCTTCACGAACGGTCGACCGTTTGCACCAACCGGTCGACCGATCAGGCAGTGAAATCTGCTGCACATTTACTCGCGACGAGCCGATCGGCCTACCGTCGACTTCCAATTACTCACGGTGATTAAGTGAGCTAGCTTGACATACCTAAAGGTCTGAAGAGACCCTTGAAGAACCACGACGACGCCTCCACAAGCATGTCTCCCCAAAAAGCTATCCGTCGACGACTCTCGCGTCCAAACGACGATCAAACACCACCTCAACACACTCGAGCACTCCAACTCCTCCACCAAACCTACCACCACGATCACAGTACACGTGAGGTCGAGAGAGAGGAAAGGAAACGCGAGAGATGGGTTAGCAAAACCACAACTCACCTCCGGCCACCACAACGACTCCAAAGCACTCCTCCACCACACGCCGGAACACCACGCCTCCGCATCGGCGATCAACTGAGGGAGAGAGAGTGAGAACCGTGAGAGAGAGAGAGCAACAGAGAGGAAGAGGGAGAGAGAACCTACAAATATCACTCACCTTTCAATCTCATCCATCCATCCATCTCCACTCCATCCCCACCATTCATCTCTTCTCCAAACCATCTCAACCCTCCACCTCATCCACATTCAATCCAAGCCATCCATCTCCATCTTCCCCCTAATCTCCACCTAAACAAGATTAAGGCACAATTAGGATTAGGATTAGGCTAAAATCCTACAGTGCATATAAATGTGAGAATACACAAGTAATCATGCTGTCTTCCATAAAATCAAACGTGGCATGAGAACCTTGTTAATCAACCACTGAGAACCTTGTTAATCAACCACCTGTAGGTAATCCGAAATCAAAACACAAAGACTTGATTTATGGACCTCTGGAAGAGTTGATACCACTTCCTTTGCAATATCTAAATTAAAGATGATCATAACCTTTACTTGATTGTCTCCCTCCGTAAATAATATATATTGCGAGAGCTAATGTACATGAGGTATAGATGTATGCACGTGAAAAAGAAAGAAAGATATGTATGCAAGCCAACACAATATCTTTGGTCATCATCAATTATATCGACTACCAGTCTCATGCGTGATATATAAGCAACTTAAATAAAGAAAGTAGTCATATGATCGAAGTCCAAATTTATTGGCTTACTCTTATAAACGAAATCTGATAATGATCCCTACGCGCATGTGTATGGGGTGCTGGATCTTAGCATGCACGTGAATGATGATAAAAAAAAGTTGCAAGGGAAGGAATGCTTTTTGCATGCTTCACCGTATAATATAATGTTGGGAGTTATGAATAATACTGGGGAACTACTAAACGTCGCACCAAAATTACTTAAATCGTTCCTTTAAATTACCGAATTGCCCTTAACAATATATTTAATACCTATATCGTCTCGTGTCTTTAAACAAGGTTTTTGACTCAGTTTTACTAACATTCCTAGTACCAACACCACGAAAATGTCTGGCGAAACACCTAAATCAGGCGAAGTAACGGAGACGTGTTTTTTTTCCGACTCGGGCGTCTGGCTAAGACGCCTGCACCATCATGGAGGCGTCTGGCTAAGACGCCTTCACCATGGTTGAGGCGTCGTTCAGTGCCGGAGTGGACTGACTTGACCCTAGTGGCAGGAGTGGTTCAGTGCCGCGGAGGCGGTGAGGGCATTATTGTGGGCCCGAGGCGGATGATCATGTGCATAGCATTGCATTGTCTTTAATTCCTTTTTATATTTTTAGGAGGTTTGGTATACGGGGTTCCTGCAGGGAACTCAGGCATGTTTGTTTGTTTTCATTTCAGGTAGCGATCAGGGTTAGAGTTAGGTGGTGACCGAGGACGGTGCCCCCGGGATTAGATCTTGTTCTCCTTATTAGCTTCTTTTGTTTGAGGTAGTGATTACATGTACATTCACTTTTGTTGTAATCACAGTTGACTTATTTATATAGTTTGACTTCCACGTGGGTCTGTATCCTTTATATTATATATATATATATATATGTTGGTTTGTTTTTCCGTGACGTGCCCTGTGTTGACCGTTGACGGTCTTTGTTATCGTTTAAATTTTCCGCTGTTTTCGGGTACGTTACAATATGTTAATGGAAATTATGTCGAATCCGTCTTTTAAAAAACATCAACAAAAAGACATTTTCAATTTTTATTAACTAAGAAGACAGTACAACGTACGCAAGTTTCAATTATTTAAATATCACATATTTGTTAGAGATGTGATACGAACGGGATCCCACCTTCCAGCCCATTCCTGAGGACCAGCTCGAAAACAAAAGGTGATATGATGCACTTGTGTGTGTAATACATTCACACAAGGCGAACCATAACCGACAAACATTTGGTTCTGAAGAGGATAGACAGACTTGAACAATCCAAAACAGACTGGCGCGTTAGACACATGTAAAACACTTTGACATATATAATTCATGCAGACCGAACAAAACATTCAATAATGTAAATATTAAGATCAATCTGCGCGCCGCGCCCTGGGCTTCAAATAAGACACTTCACATACATTGCTTCAAGGCTTTACTGAGATTTCTCACTAGATTCTTGATTGTCATGGGGAACTCCTCTTCAATCTGCATTAGAATAAAAGTTTCTTGAATGTATACCATCAAATCACTAAATCAATTGCTTCATTTAATTTGTTTCTATTCTAATTATTGTACAAGATTTTACATATAATCATGTAGGTATATCAGTATTTGTCTGTGTTTCCCAAGAGGCGCACAATTTATTTAATTATACGATATATTTCATAGTTATGGAATATAGGTAATTGTAATTTGACTATGACAAGAACACTTGCCTGTGCAACAACGGTGATATCGACGACGGGCCAACCAAAGGAGACAACGTTTGTGCTGGTTATGAGAAGTAGATGTTTAAGAATATCTCTCACCTTCTCATATTCCCAATATGAAAACAAAGAGATGTAAGCACATAACTTGAAATAATGCTGGAAACCTTTTTTTTCTAAAATTTGCATTGGCTACTTGTTCGTCCCTACTCCCTACCGATACTTGAAAGTGCATTAATCCACTATGCAACATTAACTAATTGTTCGTCCCTACTCCCTACCGATACATGAAAGTGCATTAATACACCAGACAACAAGATTATCTTAATTCCTCTTATTCCTTCATTGGATTTTCTTAATCTTGTTTTCCATTGGTTAACTGAGTATATTTTTTTTCCTTTGTTTGTTGTACTGATCTTCATGTAGCTACTTCAGGGTATGTATTGACTAACCACTGTGTGTTCGTACTTTCAAAATATAATATGACCAATATGGAGGCGTGCATCCATTTTAGTTTGTTGTAATTCAGGATATATGTTAAAGCGGGAGCATCCAACTCAAAATCAATTGACAATGTGTGAAGAAGTTTCCCAACTTATAACCCCAGGATAGAACCCACATTTCTACGATGTGAGACTATCTCTAACACTCCCCTACACGTGTGATTGGGTAATTCTTCCAAGTCTACGCGTGGCACGAATGTGAGAGGTTATGCCTGCCCGATTAAGGGTCTTACTGGATCTGATACCATGTTAAAGCGAGGACATCCATTTCAAAACGAATTGATAATGAGTGGAGAGACTTCCCAACTTATAACATCAGGAGAAAACTCACATTTCTACGATGTGAGACTATCTCTAAATAAGTTCATGTGATATTGAATTAGTGTCTTGTTCTAGATAAGTTCATGTTATAGATAGTTTATCTTCATATCGAGGATGATTTCATATTTTTGGGAAATTTTAGAAATAATGTTTCAAGCATTATTTCAGGTTATGTGTTTATCTCTCTTTAGTCTCATATTGGGGAACATGAGAAGTTGGAAGATGTTATTAACCATATACTTCTCATAACCCTTTAATTTGATGGAAGAAAGAAATGATGATAGAATGCTCCACACGCACATGTGCGCGCCCATCCGGGGCAACGCAAGTCGGTGGGAATTTGGGGGAAATTAGAGGCTATATTCTTTGGGTGATAAAATATTTTTTTGGTCATCCATCTACATGCAATGTTTTGCCCTCCATTACTTGGCTACCGACTCATATTCCTCAAAATAAAAATGGCATCACAGGTGTCAATTTTAGTAAGGTCAAAAATAGCATCTGTGATGTCGTTTTTGTTTAATGAAAATGACATCACAAGTGTTGTTTTAAGAAACATATTATGTCAAATAAACTTTTCATATTCATATTTTTCCAATTTTTTACAATATTATTTCAACTTTCTCCGTAAAAAACAACACATCCACTTTAGTAAAGAAGACTAAATCTAATTAAGACAAGATGTAAACAACAAAAAAATCTTTGATTAATGAAAAAAAGTTACACTGTTGTTTCTTCTCATCTCCTCTCATCCCCTCCCCTCCTCACGACGGGTTATGAGATCGAAGAAACCATTAAGTGGTTTCTTCGCAGTGGGCAACATCATGGTTACTTCACAGGAAGAATGATCGGTTCGCATCCCGAACTACTAGTAGTCACCGAAGTTCCTGAAGCACGTACTAGAAGTTGCATTCACCAGGAGAATAAAATGAAGACATAACATGCGACATATATAAGATGATATCTTACATTTTACAAGAGTTGTGCCAAATCATTAAGCATTTGCTGACAAAGAGTAAGTATATACTAGTATACTCTTCGTTTTTAAGTATTTTGTTTTTAATTGAATCTCAAAATCTAACACAGGATGATAGGATCTAGTCATCTGTCCAAACTAATCTAGATAATAATAAAAAATATCTACCAACAGAGCTAATTATCTTAAGTTGGTTCCACGTCGTCATTTTGAATATAATGATATCTTAAAGGCCGGGGTAGAATTCTATCTTCTACCTTGTTTCGGATTTAGAGCAAAAAAGGATTCTTTGTTACGAAACAAAAGTTCAGGTGATAATTTTAGAATTTCCTAATTACCAAGGTAGATTTCGGAGCACAAACTTAGCCAAAAATGTTTTGGGAACGCGAAGGGCCATTGTCTCTTAGGTGGCTCAGTTATCCCTTGGGCATAGCTTGCTTGGATTGGTGGGGCTATAAAAATAAAAGCAATATGTTGACGGAAATTATGTCGAATCCGTCTCTTTAAAGAAATAAATAGAATCAATACATCAACAAAAAGATGTTTTTAATTTTTATTAACTAAGAAGACAAGTACAACACAACTTTCAATTATTTAAATATCACATACTGTTAGAGATGAGATACGAACGGGATCCAAGGTCACCTTCCAGCCCATTCCCGAGGACAAGCTCAAAAACCAAAAGTGCTGTACTTGTGTGTGTAATACATCCTCATAAAAGGCGAAGATAGACAGACTTGAACAATCCAAAACAGACTGGCGCGCTAGACTCATGTAAAACACTTTGACATATATAATTCATGCAGACCGAACAAAACATTCAATAATGTAAATATTAAGATCAATCTGCGCGCCGCGCCCTGGGCTTCAAATAAGACACTTCACATACATTGCTTCAAGGCTTTACTGAGATTTCTCACTAGATTCTTGATTGTCATGGGGAACTCCTCTTCAATCTGCATTAGAATAAAAGTTTCTTGAATGTATACCATCAAATCACTAAATCAATTGCTTCATTTAATTTGTTTCTATTCTAATTATTGTACAAGATTTTACATATAATCATGTAGGTATATCAGTATTTGTCTGTGTTTCCCAAGAGGCGCACAATTTATTTAATTATACGATATATTTCATAGTTATGGAATATAGGTAATTGTAATTTGACTATGACAAGAACACTTGCCTGTGCAACAACGGTGATATCGACGACGGGCCAACCAAAGGAGACAACGTTTGTGCTGGTTATGAGAAGTAGATGTTTAAGAATATCTCTCACCTTCTCATATTCCCAATATGAAAACAAAGAGATGTAAGCACATAACTTGAAATAATGCTGGAAACCTTTTTTTTCTAAAATTTGCATTGGCTACTTGTTCGTCCCTACTCCCTACCGATACTTGAAAGTGCATTAATCCACTATGCAACATTAACTAATTGTTCGTCCCTACTCCCTACCGATACATGAAAGTGCATTAATACACCAGACAACAAGATTATCTTAATTCCTCTTATTCCTTCATTGGATTTTCTTAATCTTGTTTTCCATTGGTTAACTGAGTATATTTTTTTTCCTTTGTTTGTTGTACTGATCTTCATGTAGCTACTTCAGGGTATGTATTGACTAACCACTGTGTGTTCGTACTTTCAAAATATAATATGACCAATATGGAGGCGTGCATCCATTTTAGTTTGTTGTAATTCAGGATATATGTTAAAGCGGAAGCATCCAACTCAAAATCAATTGACAATGTGTGAAGAAGTTTCCCAACTTATAACCCCAGGATAGAACCCACATTTCTACGATGTGAGACTATCTCTAACACTCCCCTACACGTGTGATTGGGTAATTCTTCCAAGTCTACGCGTGGCACGAATGTGAGAGGTTATGCCTGCCCGATTAAGGGTCTTACTGGATCTGATACCATGTTAAAGCGAGGACATCCATTTCAAAACGAATTGATAATGAGTGGAGAGACTTCCCAACTTATAACATCAGGAGAAAACTCACATTTCTACGATGTGAGACTATCTCTAAATAAGTTCATGTGATATTGAATTAGTGTCTTGTTCTAGATAAGTTCATGTTATAGATAGTTTATCTTCATATCGAGGATGATTTCATATTTTTGGGAAATTTTAGAAATAATGTTTCAAGCATTATTTCAGGTTATGTGTTTATCTCTCTTTAGTCTCATATTGGGGAACATGAGAAGTTGGAAGATGTTATTAACCATATACTTCTCATAACCCTTTAATTTGATGGAAGAAAGAAATGATGATAGAATGCTCCACACGCACATGTGCGCGCCCATCCGGGGCAACGCAAGTCGGTGGGAATTTGGGGGAAATTAGAGGCTATATTCTTTGGGTGATAAAATATTTTTTTGGTCATCCATCTACATGCAATGTTTTGCCCTCCATTACTTGGCTACCGACTCATATTCCTCAAAATAAAAATGGCATCACAGGTGTCAATTTTAGTAAGGTCAAAAATAGCATCTGTGATGTCGTTTTTGTTTAATGAAAATGACATCACAAGTGTTGTTTTAAGAAACATATTATGTCAAATAAACTTTTCATATTCATATTTTTCCAATTTTTTACAATATTATTTCAACTTTCTCCGTAAAAAACAACACATCCACTTTAGTAAAGAAGACTAAATCTAATTAAGACAAGATGTAAACAACAAAAAAATCTTTGATTAATGAAAAAAAGTTACACTGTTGTTTCTTCTCATCTCCTCTCATCCCCTCCTCACGACGGGTTATGAGATCGAAGAAACCATTAAGTGGTTTCTTCGCAGTGGGCAACATCATGGTTACTTCACAGGAAGAATGATCGGTTCGCATCCCGAACTACTAGTAGTCACCGAAGTTCCTGAAGCACGTACTAGAAGTTGCATTCACCAGGAGAATAAAATGAAGACATAACATGCGACATATATAAGATGATATCTTACATTTTACAAGAGTTGTGCCAAATCATTAAGCATTTGCTGACAAAGAGTAAGTATATACTAGTATACTCTTCGTTTTTAAGTATTTTGTTTTTAATTGAATCTCAAAATCTAACACAGGATGATAGGATCTAGTCATCTGTCCAAACTAATCTAGATAATAATAAAAAATATCTACCAACAGAGCTAATTATCTTAAGTTGGTTCCACGTCGTCATTTTGAATATAATGATATCTTAAAGGCCGGGGTAGAATTCTATCTTCTACCTTGTTTCGGATTTAGAGCAAAAAAGGATTCTTTGTTACGAAACAAAAGTTCAGGTGATAATTTTAGAATTTCCTAATTACCAAGGTAGATTTCGGAGCACAAACTTAGCCAAAAATGTTTTGGGAACGCGAAGGGCCATTGTCTCTTAGGTGGCTCAGTTATCCCTTGGGCATAGCTTGCTTGGATTGGTGGGGCTATAAAAATAAAAGCAATATGTTGACGGAAATTATGTCGAATCCGTCTCTTTAAAGAAATAAATAGAATCAATACATCAACAAAAAGATGTTTTTAATTTTTATTAACTAAGAAGACAAGTACAACACAACTTTCAATTATTTAAATATCACATACTGTTAGAGATGAGATACGAACGGGATCCAAGGTCACCTTCCAGCCCATTCCCGAGGACAAGCTCAAAAACCAAAAGTGCTGTACTTGTGTGTGTAATACATCCTCATAAAAGGCGAAGATAGACAGACTTGAACAATCCAAAACAGACTGGCGCGCTAGACTCATGTAAAACACTTTGACATATATAATTCATGCAGACCGAACAAAACATTCAATAATGTAAATATTAAGATCAATCTGCGCGCCGCGCCCTGGGCTTCAAATAAGACACTTCACATACATTGCTTCAAGGCTTTACTGAGATTTCTCACTAGATTCTTGATTGTCATGGGGAACTCCTCTTCAATCTGCATTAGAATAAAAGTTTCTTGAATGTATACCATCAAATCACTAAATCAATTGCTTCATTTAATTTGTTTCTATTCTAATTATTGTACAAGATTTTACATATAATCATGTAGGTATATCAGTATATGTCTGTGTTTCCCAAGAGGCGCACAATTTATTTAATTATACGATATATTTCATAGTTATGGAATATAGGTAATTGTAATTTGACTATGACAAGAACACTTGCCTGTGCAACAACGGTGATATCGACGACGGGCCAACCAAAGGAGACAACGTTTGTGCTGGTTATGGTAAGGTTGTGTTTCTCGACCTCCGATATAACCCTACCAAGCATGCCTTTGCGCCTCTCACATTGGAACCTCAATAGAATGGTCTTGTCAGAGACTTTGAACTCAATCTCCGGTAGTGAGTTTCCTGTCTGTTGCTGCCCATCGGAGACCCTGCTCCCCGACGACATGCTTTCATCGACCGATACACGCGATTGCTTCACCAGAACCACCGACTCGACCGTTCTCTTCGAGGTATGGTCCTCAAGGGTCTTCACCCTCTCCTGGAGTTGCTTCAAGTACTTGATGGCGTCGCTCAGAATAGAAGCCTTGTCCATCTACGAGGAGCGAGAATGGGTCAAAACCGAGAAATCAATACCATACATTATGTAACCTTTTTTTTTCGAAAGCAACTAAACCTTTTGATTTCATGAGCATGTTTAGTTGATACCAGCTGAAAGTAAGAGAATGACTATATACTAACTAACATAAACTTGAAAGTTACATGTTGGATTTGAACGTGTAATTTTCACAAAGAAACATGTCACTTTTGGTTGGAATTTTAAATGGAGATTATACGTGTTAAAATGCATGTCACTGTTTTAATTATTAAGGAAATGCATGTTACCTTCTTCATTCGATACTTGATCAATCATTGCTTATTTTTTGCTTTGCTATGATTCATTTAAGGGCTGCGATTTCAAAAAGATTGTAAACTAACTTCCATATATCAACGATAGACCACCTACTCAAATCACTACTAATTGTTCATGTGTAGACACGAAGTTAGACGTAATTGTAGTTTTAAACCGGAATCATTGATCCTATACCTTCTTGAGACCAGGGACGATGGCGGAGAGTGCAATAAATTTTTGGCTGAGCTTCTCCCTTCTCTTCCTCTCAGCAAGCACATGATCCTGCGGGGCCACCAATGTCCGATCCACGCCGTGGCTTTTTTCCGCTTCCTTTGTCGGACTTACACTTTTTGTAACCGGCAAAGTTAGCTCTATTGAGAGTAGTCTCATGTAAGTTAACTAAACAACACTAAATTATAGTGGCATTGAATTTGAAATAAAAGCATAATCTCAGAAAACCTTTCTGACCTCCAACTCTCTGGTACTTGTGACCCTGGAAGGTATTTTCAGTTAAGGAAATGAAAGTCGGAGTACTGGAGTCAACAGCTTCCGGCATGACTGCAGGGAGCTGCTCAACGGACCGTGAGTCGGCCCACCGGCCAGTTTTCAAGAATTCGGTGGGCTGGCTAGTCGGATCGGGTTCGACGTCGAGGCTGATATCCTTCAGTTGATCAATGTTGGAATATGTGTGAGAAGAAAAGCTATCGGAAGAGGAGAGTGGTTGATTGTAGTCTCCCACTCCAAGTGCATTTGCTAATTCATCTAAGGCGCAGTGGTCCATTTGAGAGTTCATTTCGAAGTGATGGGCAAAAGTTGGGTCCTCCATGCCCTGTGATTTTGTAACATATATGATACACAACGCTCGGTTTCTTGAAAAAAATCACTTTGATGATTATTATTATTATTTTTTATAAAAAAGAAGAAGATAGGCAGAAGTGTGCACTCACAAGTTCACAGATCCAACTAGCAGAAGAGTACGAGTCCATTAATTAGCACCAAGCAGAAGTCTGAGTGTGCACGTCTGAAGCACAAAATTAGGGGCCGGTCTCATTAGGTAATTAATTAACTAGAAAGTGGACTGTGCACCACCTTTTAGGAAGTAGAGACAAAACGGAAGTATTTGAAGTCAAATAGTTGAAGAAAAGTGGGATTGCATTCTAACTTCTTATCTTACTATATAAGGTATGTATGCATGGCACATCTAAAATGGGTGTGAAGACAAAGAAAACTTACTTCTGATTTGAAACGCACACGAACTTCTTGGTTTTTGGAGGTCCGAGTTTGAGCTTATTTGGTGATTTTCTTTAATTGGAGGTGTTCCATATATAGGCACCATATGATTGGACCCTAGTGAAAATAATTGAGCGTTGCATTTACTTGTGTGGACCTTCTTTGTCGTTGTGATGAGAGCATACGCCATATGTACACTGCATAAAAATTTATAATGTCTAAGATATTTCCGGAGAATGATTGGTGGCATATGTTGATGAGAAAGAGAAGGTATAGTGAAATGAGCGGTCCAAAAGATTTTCAATATTCCAAAATAATCAGCCTGCTTTGATACTATAAAAAATCTAACTTCCTTACAGAATACTGCAAACTTTTAATACTCAACAACTAGGAGCATACCGTACTCACTGTATTAGAAGGTACAAGACGGGTAAACGGGTATAATATATAATGTATAAAAATATATAATACATGTTAACATGTATATGGGTAATGTGTATATCCGTAACCGACTCGTTTATTAACTGGGTAAGCATGTACGAGTATGAATTTTTCAATGGGTATGATTTTTGTACCCGTAACCACCAGGACGGGTGACCAGATATACAGGTATTACCCGTTCAGTTTACGTTCCTGTATGCAACGTTATATTAGTTTCCAGACTTTAACTGGGGCAAAGATAGACCTCAAGCTCGATCTAATTACATATGTATCTGGGATTTAGATAAAAAAACACATTACTCTCTCAAGAAGGGGGAAAACCAACCATCCACTCGAAACGGAAAATGGCCTTTACATTATATTACGTAAATTTTCAACTTTAATGACTTCGTCGGATAATCACAAAAATAGCGATAATATATGGACGGTGTTTAAAACTTTCAACCGGTAACTAGCAACTTTAGATGTGAGCTAGGAACCTGACTTAATGTTCATTTATTTTAATCTTACCACTTATATCCATCCCTTCTACCTGCTGAACGAAGCATAATGTCCCTTCCGTCCGAGTAGGTTGATCAACATGTTAAACTATATGCTCCACTTCCATATGTGTAAAATAACACTAATCGATTTTAACGTGTCATTTTGTTGTAACCCTTAATTATATGGGGAAAATTTGAATTCGGCTTGCATGTATTTTGGATTTTTGTTGCGATTCGTAGCAAGATGATTTTAATATATTTAATACTCGCTGCTTCTAAAAAAAACACTAATCGCTCATACAGTCGTATTGCATGCCGGTAATGTGAGATTCTAATCCTAATTGTGCATTAATGACGTTTAGGTGGTGATTAGGAGGAGATGAGATGGACGGCTGAGATGGAGTGTTGGTGGATGAGGGGTTGAAATGGATTGGAGATGAGATGAGTGGTGTAGATGGATTGGAGATGGAATGGATGGTGAGGATTTAAGGAGTGGTAGATATTTTTGGTGAGCTCTCTCTCTCCCTCTCTCAGTGGTGCTCCGGCGAGGAAAAAGAGGTGATCTCCGGCGAAGGGAGGATCGGCACGAGTGGTGGTTGGAGGTGAGTTCGTGGTTTTGCCAACTCGTTCATTTGCCTTGGTTCTCTCTCTCTCTCTCAACCTTACTCGTGTTCTGTGGTCGTGGTGGTTGGAGGTTGACAGAGGTGTTGGAGTGCTCGAGGTTGTCGAGAAAGTGTTGATCGTGGTTCGGACGCGAGGTTCGTCGACAGATCGTGATTGTGGGAGGCATGCTCGTGGAAGCGTCGTCGTGGTTCTTCAAACCTTCTGGTATGTCAAACTCGCTCACTTAAGTAGTGTGAGTATTTGGAAGTCGACGGTAGGCCTTCCGGCTCGTCGCAAGTAAGCGTGCAACAGACTTTACTGCCTGATCGGTCGACCGGTTGGTGCAAACGGTCGACCGTTCATAAAGAGAATTCGGGTTCTGCCTCACATCGGTCGAACGATGCCCCAAGGGCGGTCGACCGATTGTGCGTGGGAGGCAAGCCTGGTGAGATTCGGTCGAACGGGTCCCCTTTGTCGTTCGACCGTGTGCACTGTCATAGGTCGGTTGAGGGCGTTGACCATCCAAACGGTCGACCGCTCATTGACTTCGTTCGACTGTGACTTAATTTGGAATAGTGTTCGGTTCGACCGAATGTGGTTTCGGTCGACCGGACTTGATGCTGAGCGTGGGGGAACGCACTGGTGGAATTCGGTCGACCGAGAGTGCTCGGCGTTCGACGGGATTCGTAGTGAGAGTGAGGGATTATTCCCTGGTGGGATTCGGGATATGAGACTTATATCCGATCGCTTAAGGAGTTCTTAATTAGATTGGTGTCTTGAGCTATCGATGAGTGTAGTATAAAGGCATTAGTTGGTTAAGTACAACTTTTGTTGGAGAAGATAGTTAGTCAAAAGACTATCATTGCCCCTCTTAATTGAGTGATGATATTAGTGGGCCCCTTGATAAAGCAAAGTTATAATGTGCACAATGTGATTTGAGTTAAGTCACATATTTATAACTAGCTTAAAGAGATCAAGAAATGAATACTAAGACAAAGATGACACAATACTACTTTGTGTGTATTCTTAATATCATGAGGCAAGGGACGGACACAAGTGGTGCACTCCATCACTAAATGGATCGGGTTTTGGTTCGAGTGGAATTAAGACATCTAACTAATTGGGAGCTATAATGTGTAGCTAGATACCGCTTATAGCTTGTGATATTAAGCTCTTAATATCACTGCCAACTTAGTTTAGATCCTCCCATAGGTCACACCGCGAAAACCGTGAAACAAGAAGCTTGATTTTTCGTTCATATGATGTGTCGTGTTTCTCATAGAAAATATGACACATGTGGTGAACAAGTAAAATCAATTATGTTGTATGTAAACATAATTAGAGTCGTGATAAATTCATATTATATGCATATATTATGGGGTGCAATAATTTATTGTTGCATAGGATAATACATTGCATAAGTTGTGAATTTGCTAAAACCCCCTTAAGTTCAAATTTTGTTGGAAATAAATCCAAAATTTGAAATAGGCAAAATCGGGTAGAAGTTCGGTAATCCGTTGAGGTTCGGTCGACCGAAGGATCTATGGATCGGTCAACCGAACGTGGAACGGATAATCGTAATTGATTGACCGAACTTGACCAAAGTGCCTGGAACTTTGGTACGGTGTACCGAACCAGAAACGGTCGACCGAACAATGTCAAGTTCCGATATTTTCGGTTAACCGAATAGCACTCGGTCTTACACGTGAATGGGTCCGATCGGTTAAGGAGAATTTTTCCCCTTAAGATTCGGTCATCCGCCACGTACTCGGTTAAACGATCGTGACAAATTCGGTTAACCGAGTGGGACTCGGTAAACCGAACAGCGGTCGATTTTCTGCCTTTGATTATAAAGAGATTAATTTGATTGATGGTTGGATTAGCTCCAAATTTGGTCAAACATTTTATGGGTGCATATAATGTATTATGGAATTAGTTTGTGAGAGAAATTGTCATAAAACCGTGGCTAAAGAATAGCCATGATTAAGAGTAAGATTGGAACCTATAAATAGGTCCTTATTCTCCCTAATTGTGACACACAATTCAGAAATTATTTTCTCTCCTAATTCACTACTAAAACCCACGAAAATTCTCTTAGTTTTCTAAGTCTTTGGAAGGAGAAATCTCAGAGGCTAAGGAAGGGGTTTGTAGCTAGATTCTAAGCTTGTTTGGAGATCGATTGGCTAGCTTCTTTCTCTCCAACCTTGTTTAGGGTTTCGGTGAACACTCGGAGGCACCCGGCGCGACGAGAAGCATCCCCAACGTCTCCGAATCTTCAAGAAGTTTTTGAGAACTTCTAGGTATGAATTTCGGAGCCCTTGTTTGTTTTAATAGAGTTTTGAAACTAGATGTTAAAACAAATCGATGCATGCATGAAATAAATCAAAGAAAATTGTAATTGATCCTTATTATACATAAAAATTTCGAAAATATATATGTATAATTAAACATGAAATCCTACAGCGGATGGCTGAAAAAGGCCTGGAACCCAGCTTGGCGACGAGTGTGTGTTGCGGTGGTTGGGTGAAAATGCCCTCGAGCCCCGTGATGGTGGTGTGTGTTGTGGTTGAGTGAAAGAGCCCTGGAACACAACATGTTTGAGATGTTTTTCTTGTTAGTAGAACTGCATGCTAGGGTGTTTTTATTTCATGCATTGTAGAGTTTGGCATACGGAGTTTCCTTCTGGAAACTCAGGCATTATTGCACGTTTACTTTTCAGGTCGTGATCGACGATAGGGGGTGGTGATCGAGGAGAGGAGCACCGCTACCGAATCCAGCTTTCTCTCAGTTGAGGTCGGGTGATTACTCTATTCGTTGTATAGCCTTTTGATGTAATCACAACTTTTGAAATACTCTGATGTACATATATATATTATATGTGGGTGCACCTGTTTCCATATTTGCGAAATATCCTCTATTGATTGTGTGTTATTTAAAATTTTAAATTCTTCCGCTGTTTGAGGATGTTACAACTTGGAATCAGAGCGGTCGGTTCCAGTGTTCCTTATCCAAGAAACCACCCTTAGAGTTTTAGAGTTTGCATTAGTTCATGCATTCATGGTTTTCATGGGTGTTGTTTTCTTTGTGTATAGATGCCTCCGATACGCGTGAGACCTCCCCACAGGACCGTAGCACCAGCGGTGAGACTGGGGGCACAGACTGGGTAGAGGAGCGGCGGATGATCTATGACACAGTGGGGCGACTGGGTGCGATGTTGGATTGCCAGTCTGGCAGAGGAGAGCCAGCAGCGGCAGGAGCGATGCTCGACCGCTTTATGAGACAACACCCTCCTACCTTCGATAGTAGAGGAGAGTCTGAGGCTGCGGAGGACTGGGTCCCGAAGATTCAGGAGATCTTTCGGGCGATTGAGTGCTCTCCTGAGAGGAAGGCAGGCATGACAGCGTATGTGTTGGGCGGAGACGCGTCCAACTGGTGGAGGACCACTGCAGTGGTGTTCAAGGGAGGACTGATATCAACTGGAGGACTCCCTGCGGGAGTTCAATGAGCAGTATTTTCCAGAGCATGTCAGAGATGAGAGGAGAGAGGAGTTTCTAACCCTCGAGCAGGGAGATGCGACCCTGGCTGAGTATACCCGGAGGTTCAACTGGCTGGAGCGTTACTGTCCGGAGATTTGTGTGATGCCGCTGCAGAGGGAGAGGAAATTCATACGGGGGCTCAGGAAGCACCTCCGTACTCAGGTGACATATAGTATGCCGCAGACGCTGGCCGATGCGGTGAGGTTTGCCACGATCATTGATCATGATTATCAGTAGAATTATGTTGAGGCCAGGAGAGCACCGGGGAAGGTCAGTGGACATCCGGGTGCTCCGCTAGCAGGGAACCCGGGCAAGAGGCCCCAGATTGGAGGAGGTGGATCACGCCAGCCCGAGGCGTGCAGAGGTTGTGGCCGAGTTCACTCCGGTGAGTGTTGGGGGTGTGGGGTTTGTCACGGGTGTGGCAAACCAGGCCATTTTGTGCGAGATTGTCCGAGTGGGCCAGGCGGGTCCAGCAGGCATCAGGGCCGCCAACAGCAGGCAGAGGACTGGACGGGTCTTTACCATCCACGTGGATGAGGCGAGAGACGCCAGCACAGTGGTGGAAGGTACGCTCTTTGTTGCTGGGTTGAGTGCGAGAGTGTTGTTTGACTGTGGGGCCACACACTCGTTCATTTCGGAGCGATTTGCGAGCGTGTTGGGTCGTACCCCTGCGATGTTGACTGCCACGTTGGAAGTCAGCACATCCTTGGGTCTGGTGGGCATTGTGGGGAGCTTCATCCCTAGCGCCATGATTGTTTTGGAAGATCAGGAGTTTCCGGCTGACCTGATCTTGTTGCTGATGGAGGACTACGACGTCATACTGGGTATGGATTGGCTATCCCAGTACGATGTGCGAGTGTTGTGCCGGGAGAAGAAGATTCTGATCCTGAAGAAGGGTCTACCTGATGTGCTTATCAGGGGGACGAAGGACAGAAGAAGCAGAGTAGTCGTATCAGCATTGAGAGAAGTTGTTGCTTCTCTCTGTTCTGTACCTTAAAACATTCTGATATCTTGTGACCCTTCTTCTTGCAGTAATGACAAATAATATATTTGTCCTTCGACTTGGTCTTGAAGTTGTTCTTTGAGAAACTCCTCTCTTTCCCCTTACCACGAGCAACAAGTGCTTCACTTTTGCTCAACTCAGAACCATCAGACCTCTTCTCCCTATCAGATTTGGAGGAGAGTGCGATTCTGACATCTGCAAGAGAGATGTCGGTCCTTGGTGAGAATTAAATTTATACCGCAAGTGCACGGCGTCAGTGAAGACGTGGCAAGTACGGGTCGAACACAAAGAGGGAGAGATATTGTTATTTGTGTTATTTTCGATTAAGGAAAGAAAAAGAGAGAAATATGTTTGGTTTGAGATTTTTGATTTTTAATTTTCTAAAGCAAGAACAACAAAAACAAATTAAAACTAAAGTAAAGATGGATGTGAGTCCAGTAGGTGGAGGTTTAGATATCGGATTTAGATTAGTTATAAAGCATTACATGATAAATGACTCAACATAAACTCAAGTAATCAAAATATACTAACACGAAATTAAAATAATAACTTTACTCTTCTTCTTATCACCCTAAATCCGTCACCCCCACCCTTTGGAGAGAGTTAGAAACTCATGGATGGAGGGAAGGAGAAGGGGTCCTAGAGAAACTACAAAAGAAAACTAAAAACAAGAATTAAAAGAACAGAATTTTATTACTAAAATTTGGAACAAAAACTAAGAACTTTTACAACAACGTTTCGGGGCTATTTATAGCCGACACAAGGGACCTAAGTATAAAATAGGAAAGTACATGCGTCACACTACGACTGGACAAAATTCGAAGGCACGGATCAACAGGGGTGCGGCGGAATCACCGCACAATACATGTAACTTGTGGCTAAATCGCCGCACAATATGCTCTGATTGGATCCGGATTTTTGCTGTGTGTTTATGGTATGATTTAATCCTCCTTTGCGCGCCTGGATGATTTCTTTCCTTTCTTTTGAGCTCCGAATTAATTCTTTGTCAATTTAGAGATCCAAATTTATTTTTTAGAACTTCTCCAAAATAATATTTTGGTCCTTGCGGTCGGGTCCTTGGCCTTTTGCAATTAAGTCCCTGGCTACTTTTGTGCTTAAGTCTTTGGTTTTTTTGTAATTAGGTATTGAATGCTTTTATGCTTGGATGAACTTCCATTTGAATCCCGATAATCTTGACTTGGTCTTTATGATAGAAATGAGTCTCTTGCACGCATTTATGCTCGGGATATCGGTAATTTGCATTCAGGTCCCTGTGTTATGTAAATAAGACTAAACACATACCTTAGTAGCATTTATTGATATAAAATTAATCTAAATGAAAGACATATGATGCAATGTATGCAATGCATCAGTCCTGCTATACATCATCGTCTCTACGAAGTTATCATATGAAGAACTCAATGAGCAAAGTAAGAGGATCGCCTGATCCTCATCAGAAAACCTTACTTCCACTTTCTCCAAGTCCATGACGATTGCATTGAAATCATCCAAGTGTTGTTGAAGGGAGATACCCGACTTCATCTTGAATAGGAACAACTTCTTCTTCAAGATAATCTGGCTCGCAAGTGACTTATTCATGTAGACTTCCTCTAATTTCTTCCACATACTTGCAGTCGTCTTCTCCTTCAATACTTCTCTCAGAACTTCGTCAGACAACGATAACTTAATTGTTGACATCGCCTTTCGATCAAGCTTCAACCTATCTTGATTGGACATTTCTTTTGGCAACTTGTCAATACCCTCAAGAACGTCCTCCACCTCTTGCTGCACCAGAATTGCGTGCATCTTGACTTGCCACAAGCACATCTCGGTTCAACTTCTCAATCTTCCAATGATTCGCTATGATTACTTGACAAAAGATCGATGAAAAAACCCCAAAATTTAGACCAAAAGCTCTGATACCAGTTGTTAGGAATTAAAACTAATCCCAAATACGCAACGGAATAGAAATAGCAAATCCAATTGGCTAAACATGAGAACAAAACGCAAATCCAAAATCCAAACCACACAAAACACGCAAGATTTAACGTGGAAACCCAATGTGGGAAAAATCACGGACGACTCAACTCCAAATCCACTATAGAGAAACGTATTACAAAGAGATGCTTACAGGAGACGCGAACGAACCGACGAAACACCCGGCTCAAATTCTCCCACCGAATCACAAGGATGCTCTCTCTCTCTCTCTTCTCTCAAGAATGCAAAGTGGACAATCACAAACAATCTAATTGTTCTCCTATTACAAAGGGGACGAAATTGTCTTTATATATGAGGCCAAAACAAGTATAAGTTGCACCAAAATCGCGTGGAGAAATGTGCAAAACGTGGGCAGAAACTGGGTTAAACGGTCGACCGAACGGGTGCTTCGGTTGACCGATCCTCTAACCGTATCGCAAACCAGCTTTTACCGGTCGACCGAAACTAAAGTACCGGTCGACCGAAAAGCGATAGTAACTTTTCTGGCTTGCTCGAGTGCATACTCGGTCGACCAAAAATCAACAGACACTTTTCTCCCAGCTCCTCGTATGTTCCCGGTCGACCGAATCCTAGATTCCGGTCGACCGAAAATCGACATGCACTTTTGCCCAGCTCCTATTGTGTGCCCGATCGACCGAAGCCTAGATTCCGGTCGACCGAAAATGGACATGCACTTCTGCTGGACTAATCAGAACACACATCTGGTCGACCGAACGCCTTCCGGTCGACCGAATGTCTGTTTTCCTGCACTAATACTTTAAACACATATTCAAGGTAAACAACGACAGTTAGATATATAGGTATACATAAGTTATTGTAAAGAAGTATATTAAAGTTAGGTTTCATTTTTTTTCAAATTTGATTGAATATCTAGGTATATTAGTAAATATTTTGGAGGAGAGAGAAATTCTAGGTCGATTATAAAAGTTGCACTCTCCATAAGTCGTCCTTGAAAAATATCCCCAAACAAAATAGAAGCCAGAGATTATTAATTATGAAAGAAAAACGTATAATATAAATGTTTGGAGATATCTGTATTCTATGGAAAATAGTTTTCCTTCAATCAAAGAAATGAAGAATAGTTGTCCTTGGATATGATGACTAAATTTTTAAATATTGGGGGTGGAAGTTTATAGATATCTTTCAGCCAAACCTAGATATCACATATACCCTTCAATTAAACTGACTATCAACTATATATCTTTAAATATCATATCTTATTCCACAAATACCAAAGCCTTCTTTCACCTATACACCCTTTCTTTACGTATCTCATAAAAAAACATGAGATGGTACTTTTAGTGTTTGAAATTACATTTCTACTTTTGTTACTTCTAATGAATTTCAATTCTATATAAAAAATATTGAAATGGTAAATATAAATTTGAGAAAAAGGAAACAATGGACCCTACTTCGAATATTTCTAACCACTTATACAAGAAAACTCAGACTTTTTTTTTCTTCTCCCATTTTTTAATATAATTGATTATATTTAATTATATTTGAGTTTTTTTAAAAAGAAACAAGGGTAAAGTTCGAATTCAACTCCACAAAATTATGTTAACTCAACTTTTAGTTTTTGGGTGGGGGCGTAATAGTTGGAAATATGGTAGCACGAAAGGATATTTATTTGAAATTGGAGGGTATACATGATAACTTATCTTAGTAAAGAATATTGGTGAAATTGAAGATCATTTGAAGGTATTCAAGAAATTCTCCTTTTATTATGATGTGATTTACTCTGTTTAATTAAACATAACATACTTTCTTTGAACTACGTAAACCATCATCAACAGGTTAGTAATTTATGTCAAGAGGTTAAAATCGTAAAACAATATCTAGGATTTATAATTCAATGTGTGAAAAATCTAAAGGATTTGAATTGCAAAACCTAAAATGGTTTGCAAAACCTAAATTCAACATATGTGAAAAATCTAAAATGAAAATATGATCTTGACAAAACCGTTTCTATTGTGATAGTTAATGTTTTATATTTGAATTCATTGCAAGCAGCGTTAAAAGTGAAGTTACATCGGAGGTTTGGAATCATTCGTCAATAAAAGTAGAAAGATGAACTTACCCTCTTGTAAAACCTAGATGGTGGGTTGCACGTGGAATATTTTGCAGTACATATATGTGACTGTACTTTGTGAAGGAGAATCGTCCCATCTATTTAACTTAATGATTAATTAGGAGGTAGCGGTAGCAGTGAATTTAAATGTCTGATCTGGATTATTCCCAAGCTAAAGCAAATTAGCTGGGTCGTATGATGGTATTGCATTGGTGAATTTGCTTCCATGCACGGGGTTTAATTTTTATCCTTCAACTCAATAAATTTCATTTTCAAGTTACAATCATTTGACCCAAACTTCGATGGCCACCTTCTCCGCCACCAACATATTTATTAGAGTTTTATCTTGTAAGTAGTTGTTTTTGTATTTCCTTAACATTTTCATTTAATTTTCAAAAGCACCGAGAGAAGTACACCATAAATATTTACATGAACTTGTTCATACACATACAAAAAAAAATTTGACATGGAAAAGAATGTATCATTTTAGTTTTTAACGTATATTTTTAAAAAATTAAATACATATTATTAGAGAATTGTCTCACATTGGATAATTTTATATGATATTTTTCTAGGTTATAAGATATTGAGTTGGTAGATTCATCAACAATTGATTTCGAATTAGAAATCTACACTTTAAAACGTAAGTCACTGATCGACGTGATGCAGCACCAAAGTCTAACTCAAGTTATAAGCCTTTAAAAATGCATTAATTCAGTCAAACAAAATTTTGGCTTCCTTATTAAAAATGCATTAATTCAATAAGAATTGGCTTCCGTATTTGTGCACGTTGTCGAGACAATGATCCCCTGTTGACCCCAAAATTTGTAATTATAATTAAATATTGAAAAAAATACCAATAAACCATAAAGTCGGATTTGTGTGATCAAAATGTAAAATCAAGCTTGATTTTACAATTTGAGGTCACAACACCGACTTCATGGTTCAAGCTTTGATTGTAAAATCCAATTATTTGTACAAAGAAAATGGTGGACATGGTACACGTAATTGACCAAATGGGAATGCAAACTACTTGATCCGATTAAACGTGGTCATTCACATAATCACGTACGTACATGAGAGATACGGCACATACATTCCTTAATGCAATAAATGATTACTTTATAAAATATAAATAGAAAATGGATGGAATCTCTACATAAGCCTAAATCATACGGAGATGGAAGTCTCCCATGTTCCACGTTAACCCCATCACATCACATCACTCCCCAACTCATAACCGCTCTTCAACACCATACTCCACGTTAGCCTCACCTGTTCAGCCATATCACATCCGTCATCCCAATATTCACACGACCAATTGGAAAAAGGTTACAACCCATATTACGCACAACTCCATATATACGTACATAAACACACCAACTCCACGCCACCTCTCCTTCCACTGTCTTTCTCATTCCCTTCAAAACACAACTCCATACACAGGCACACACATCCATGCGTGAGAAAGGAGAAAGATTTGTGGTGAGTAAAAAAGAAGAAGAGAGGGTGACTTGAGGGAGAGAGGAGTTAATTGGTTCTTTGTTGTTGGTATAGATAATCCGACGGCTCTTGTTAAGAAGGCTGGCAATCCCAGCGGCGACTCCGGCTCCGTCAATTCCAACGACGACACCTTTGACAACTCTGGACAACTACAACATCGAAAACAATTCGACCTCTCCAGATCACTCCGACGCATACGTCCACAATACCGGAAACTCCGACAGCGTTGTTCCACCAGCCAGTGATACGCCGACCGCGACATCGACAACTCCGGACTCTGCAACAGCCGTGGTCGCCACATCTTGCAGCATCAACATCTCTGCTACTTCTTCAAACGACTCCGGTTTCATCAACTGCAACAACGCACGCAGGAAAACTTATCAGGTCTTGTACTCCTGTGGGCTTCGGTGAATTACTCTCTTTTTCAAAAGGCCCAGTTAAGACTTTCTCGGCCTTGTCCAAGGGCGCTATAGTGTGTCGATTTCCTATTAAGCTAGCCCTCCAGTTATTTAGTCGTGGTCAATTTAAAACCACTAGTAGTCTAATAGATAACTATAAACTATAGTGATTTTTAACCACACTGGGCAAAACTGACTCAACTCAACAACTGGTGCAGTTGGTGGGTCGTAATTGTAGCCCATCTACTGATGGTACTCGGCCGTAGTGGTAATCATCTGCAGGCAGTGGGCCGTAATGGTAGCCAATCTCCGAAGGTAATGAAACCCACCTTCTGAAATCTGTGCTAACGGGCCCATAAGACTTCAGTCCACAACAATGTCCAACAAATACTATTGTATCTACCCCTAGGTTGGATTTAAGGCCCTCCAACTCTCCAAGCCTATTGTACTGATGCAGAGAAAACAATTTGGTCCCGAGTATAGTTTGCAATGTTATCTATTATAATGGGAATATTTGTATAACCAATTTAATTACTTGTAATGTAGTATTTACACAAGACATGAACAGATTAATGTCCTCTTCCTATTAATTACATAGGTATATCTCTGTGGAGTCCAAATACTAGATCACCACTCCCAACTAAACTTTAACATCACGAGTCCAAATAAAATTATACACTATTATATTTATATCGTCACTCTCGAAGGGACTTCAAATTTTGATGTACCACAATCCACAAAGTTGTGCCGCAAGCTCTGGTCATTTCCAAACGTAACATAGGTATCTACCCGACGTGTTATATACCTATGTCACGTTGGTTTTTGGTCAACCCACGTGAGAAGGTTGTTTCGTGACCGACGTGAGAAGATTGTTTTTTCTTAATATCCGACGTGACACGACAATATTCGTTTTTCCAGCAGTATTATGATCATCCTAACAAAGAAAAGAATATTTACACATTAGGATGCCGCTGTGCTTGTAGAGTTGTAGTCAACATACCACCTCTACATAAGTCGTGTCTTCACATATCGTTCATCGAATATCAAAGAAAAGTACGGTTGTGTCCCTCTCGCAGTTTCGTTTTGATTAACTGATTATGACTTCTATATGCGCATATTCGTTAGATTGTATGTATCGATACCTATATATGTTTTGGTATTTTGACAAATAAATTGTGACAGAAAATACACGAATATTTTCATCAAAGAGAAAATAGATGCAATATTATCATTCACGTTCAACATATAAGACATCAACTGGTATAAATAGAAGTTGATCTAGAGACGAAATGGAAAATTTGACCATTTATACTCCAAATTACCAAATCTCTAGAAAAAGTCACAATTAAGTTAGGGAGCTACTGTTCGTCTTCCGTGAATTGCTTAAATTGTTTGTACCAATTATCATTTTGTCTTTTACATTGCATTTAATACATATTTTGTCACGTCTTTTAAATAAGATTTTTGTCTCACTTTTCCTCACTCTACCAATACCAACACCAAGGAAATGCGAACCAAAAATAATCTGATCATGCCAACTGAGTAAAACGCCTCCCCAATGGATCCCCCCCGACGTTTTTTGCAGATGCCCTCCCCACGAGGGGCGTCGCAGTCGTCTACCCTTTTATTTTATTTTTTTTATTTTTGTGCGGTGTGTTATCTTAAATTATTTCAAGTTCCGTTGTAAGATTTCAGTGTTGACGAGTGGGAAAAAAACAAACATAAATAAACGAGTAAACATATCAATATCTAGAGTACAATAATAGAGTGTCGAAACAAAAAACGTTTGCAAAGGGCACTCCATCTGCTCACTTGTTTTGCGAGGGAGACTAGTGTCCTCCGTAGGAGTTTCCGCCCCTGCATTGTTACTCTGATTTTATTTTTTATGGTTATTGTTTTGATATAATATGAACAGATAAGAGTCTATTGGGAGCAGAAATAAGTAGAAAGTAGAGAATGATAAAATTATAATTGTCGCGGACGATTTAAGTAATTCACTAGCGACGTTTTGCAGTTCAATTAAGTTATCCCCAGTTAGGTGGTTACTCATCTAACAATGTGGTTTTGTGAGCACACAATATTCTCTATTAATAAGCTTCAAAATGATAGTTGCTTATATGTTCATGCAAAGAAGATGTAGTTTTCATAAGACTTATCTACCATGTGTTCTACTTAAATACCACATTTAATTGATGTGGTATTTAACCAGAAAATGTCCTGATATGTAATGACTCTTGTTCAAAGTCCACTCCACATCTAATTGATGTGAAGCCGTGGAGCAATTCGAAGTAAATGGGTATAAAGTAGTTGTTGAGTTTTGAATAATACCACATTCAAGGCAGACGCTCAACTATCAGCTTGGGGTATGTTTGGGATCTGCGGTGGTGAGCGATTGCGGTGGGGACTATTTACAATCAGTCTAAATGCCACATTATGATCCCAATTCCCAAACATATTTTGGGAGCAAACACGGTGGCTGTAGGGAGTGTGGGGAGCGTCGAATTTACATGTGAAATGATGTAAAACAAACAACAACTGTGGGTGAACGTCACGGCGTTTGGTATTTTTTATTGTTTAATCCAAACTCATTTCTAAACCTAACAACAACAAAAACCCTTTCATTTATTCATATTTAAATTCCAAGATTAATTGATGTGGGGCTTCTTATCTTTCATTTATTTAGGATGTAATTGAAATTTTAAAATGAATAACAAGAGTAGGAAGTTAGGTTGCGAGTCATCATTATACGGGACCATTTGGTTCGAGTTCAAGTGACATAAATTCATCTATCTTATACAGGACCTTTCATTTAACTCTACTTTCTTATCAAAAAAAGTTTAACTATACTTTTACCTCGATATTAACATTTGTAAAAGATTAACAGACCCATCTCCCGGTCCGTAATTATTGCTGTCGGGTTAACAATATCCAATAACAGATCTCGCAACCTCTCCAATACCCACCGGTAACTAGACTCGGTCTCATCCTGCGAAATCGCATATCCAACGAGGAAATTCATATTTGTTGGAGTAACCCCAACCATCTCAAACAAAGGCATCTTGTACTTGTTCGTCTTATACGTCGAATCCATACAGATCACGAATGGGTATGTACGCAACAATTGAACTGAAGTCGGATGTGCCAAAAATGCGTGAGTCAAGACATTAGTTTCTTCATCTGCCACAATCCAATGCAAATACTTATGCTGCACTGCCTCTCTGAGAAACTGCTGCGTGGGATTCCTACCTTCAGATTTCGTCATCCTCATGTACTCTCTGAAGTTGTAAATGTGCCTTTGATTAGGATTATCGTCTGGAAATTTCTTCTTTACCGCCAACAAAATGTTACGGAGCCTTGTTTGTGCCTCTGTCATATCCCGAACAATTTGCTTTGCCCCAGCACTAAGTCCGTTGACCTGTCGGTGACCCTCTGAATAAACTGTCAATGGGTGGTTGTGCTGCCCAAACATGCTACTAGAAATAATAACTCATCCATCACGATCTCGTCGCTCCACCACTTTTACCAAAAACCGACAACCGCAACCTTTTCTTTTCGTATTCTTTCGCAGTGGAATACTTGTATCACGAGAACTCATCTCACGTCTGCGATCACATCTGAGGTAACAATCCATCCGGTTATCTGCTTTCGGTTTGTATGATGATATAACCAAAAAAAATCCGACTCCTATTGCAACTTGTTTCGCCCATTTACAAGCTTCCTCGATTGTTGTAAATATTTCTTTACTGTCAAAAAGCTCACTGTAATCTACTCCATCACCACCGAAATCTTGCAACGGAACCTGAAAATTTTGAATTTAACAGAAAATTAAAAAAAAACAAAAAAATGGGCGTCTGGCTAAACCGCCTCCACCTTGGTGGAGGCGGTTTAGCCAGACGCCCGCGTCATGAAAAAAATTCCGCCTCAGTTACCTCGCCGGATTCAGGTGCTTCGCCAGACATTTTCGTGGTGTTGGTACTAGGAATGTGAGTAAAACAGAGTCAAACACCTTGTTTAAAGACACGAGACGAAATCGGTATTAATTGATTTGTTAAGAGCAAAAAGATCATTTTTGGGACGATTTAAGTAGTTTTCCGACGACAAACAAGCAGTTCTTTTTTTTTTTACTTTAATTGACGAAGATAAAAGTTTGAGGACATCTTTCAAAACTACCAAAAGACTTGCACGAACTAGGGACCAGAACTCACATGGATCTGACTCACGCATTTACAAAAATACGTCCATGTCATCGGTTGTTAATTACAATATCGATGCACATGTCTAAATGCATGGCCATATATAAATATATAAATACAAGCACATGAGCACATCCTTACATGTTTCTATACATTTCTAGTAATATAATTATTATTATTTTCATGGATATTGTTTGATAATAGGGAGTATGATACCGTCTTGTCGTGAAAGGGAAAGAGAATTTTCCTCATTATTATTTCCCAGACTTGTTTTTTACAACGGTTGACGATTAATTTCATTTTATATCATCATTTCACTCGTAAGCGGTGAGACATTAAGAATAATAGTGCAAATTGATTCGCCATCTACCCAAGTCCAATAATTGATGGACCTTCTCTCTCAAAAACAACAATAATGTGTAAACTAATTAATAGAAATCCGCCCCCCGTACATCTATTTGTAACGTGTCGATCCGGGTCCTCTCCAGTACCGGGAGAGTTTGACATATCACATCGGTCCATTTAAATTAATTGGATGGTGAATGTTTGATTGCTCTCCACCTATCTTATTAATTGCGCGCAAACAGTTTAATTTGTAAGAGTTTTGGTAAATTATGATATTGTTCCAACATAATAATGCATTAAAAAAGCTTAGTATCACCGCTCATTTTGCAAAAGAGAAGTTTAATATACCACAAATACAAATATACACATAACATTTTCAAAAAAAATCATAATAATATAGTTGTTCTTCACATGTGTATCCTCATTTGTAATTAAACTCCTGCCTAGATTGTATTATTGCTGACATGTTTGTCGATAGTTAAGTTTTTAAAAATATGTACGACACTATTGTTAAACCTTACAAAAGTTGTCATCATTTGTTAAAATTTTACGTGATGAATTAATATATTTAACATTTTTATTGCGAAAAAAAAGAAAACTGTGTGACAATTTAATAATGCGTTTAAGTGTTCTAGTTTACAAAGTGAAAGTATATGATGATAACTGATTGTACTTAATTCTTTGTATTGGGAAAGTTACAGTTTTTTATTCTCAGTATTGTATATTTACAAGAGAATGATCTACTACTTTTAATTTTTATTGACATATAGTTACTTGCTTAATGATAAAATCAAATTGAAACTCTAAATTCAAAATCCAAATGGTAGATCTTAATCTACAACATGTGTAGATTAATGACGTCAAAAATCATAAAATTTAGAACACGTTTTACGTAATATTTAGAAATGTAAAAATAAATGTACTACATTCGTTAAAAAACTCAATTTCTAGATCTTATACGAAATAATTACCAAATTTTATGATTTTTGACATCTTTAATTTACTTATATTGTAGATCAAGATATACGGTTTGAATTTGTAATCTAAAATTTATATTTGATTTTATAATTAAACATAACCGTGTGTCAACAAAATTTAAGAGTAGTTGATCTATCTCGTCTATTTACCATCACATCTGCATTTTGGTAGACTAATTAATGTAAAATGATATCTACCATTCGATTAGAAATGAATGATTTAGATTACAAGAATTGGACCTCTCTAATGCAAAACTAATCGGAGAGGATCTAGCTAGATCCCTAACATGTGGAGCTCGAATGTGACCGATTTCCATGGATTTGCATTTCTAACATTCATATTATTTCTCATTTTTCATATGACCCAAAGACAAAAATATTCTATTCCACACAAAGATGTTTATGGTTTTTGTTGTTGTTGGAGAGAAGAGAGTATTTTCTCATTACTACCTATTAAGTAGATATTTCTTTATAGACTAAGGCCTTGTTTGGATTAAAACTCCATTCAAAATCTACCTTTTCATTCCTATGTTATCCAATGACATCCATCTCAAAAACCATGTTAGTAAAACAAGGATTTCAATTAAAAGATGTGTTGTGATAAAAAAAATGTTTTTTTTTGTCAAATTTGTTTATCAAAAGAAATTATATGCTCAATGACATTTCACTCTTACATTTTATCGAACTTTTTTAACGGACACTTTTCGTGCGTCACGAAGCTTGTCGACACTGTAACTTACTTCGATAATTCATCGAACGCCAATCCTCCTTCATCCAACAACTCAAATTTATACACCCCACAAATCATCTAATTAGCAAAACAAATCAAACTAACTCAAATAAAAGTTTAAAACATGCATGTAGTTTAACTTTATTGAACACATGAGAACCCAACAACCATGAAACAAGGAAAAGGAAATAAAGTTATCTCCTTGTCCAATGTGAAAATATAGTGGAAACCAAACCCTAACCCAACAAGCACGATTCCAACTCTAAGCTCAACCAAAACCATTCCAATTGATCCGACCAAGCTCAACCAAGCTCAACCTTGATATATATTGACTCAAAAGCTTGGGAGAAGAGAGGAAAATTGCGATTCATATGCGGGAGAGAACAAAGGAGGGCGTGAAGGGAGAGAGCTCGAAAATTAATCAGTGTTAATTTGTTGGAAAAAGAGCCCTAAATTTATTTTTTCTAAAACTGTGTTTTCATGTAATAATATGGTTTTCGTTCGTATTCTCTAAATTTATCCTTTTCTGAAAACACGGTTTCCCAAAACTACGGGTTTTAAAAAGAACCACATTTTTATAATAAAAAAACTTTCGTATTTTTTCAAATCCAAACCGGCCTAAGAAGTTGCATTCAGCAGGAGAATAAAACGAAGACATAACATGCGATATATATAAGAAAGAGATCTTATTTTCTAGAAGAGTTGTACCAAATCATTAAGCATTTGGTGACAAATAGTGTATACTCCTCGTTTTTAAGCATTTTATTTTTAATTAAATCTCAACATCTAACACAGGATGATAAGATTTGGTCATTGGTCCTAACTAATCTAAGATAAAAAAATCTGCCAAGTGAGCTAACCTCAAGTTGGTTCCACGTCGTCATGTTGAGCACAATGATATCTTAAAGGCCGGAGTAGAATTCTATCTTCTACCTTCTTTGGGATTTAGAGTGAATTGACTTAATGGTAAAGGGATCTGAAACATAAGGGGATCTTTGTTACGAAGCAAAAGTTAAGGCCATTATTTTAGATTTTTCGAATTACTAAGATAGATTTTGAGAGCACAAATTTTGCTAAAAATGTTTTGGAAATGAAAAGGACCATTGTCTCTTAGTCGGCTCAGTTGTCCCTTGGGCATATTCTACTTGGTTTGGTGGGGCTATAAAAAGAAAAGCAATATGTTAATGGAAATTATGTCGAATCCGTCTTTTTAAAAAACATACATCAGCAAAAAGACATTTTCAATTTTTATTAACTAAGAAGACAGTACAACGTACACAAGTTTCAATTATTTAAATATCACATATTGTTAGAGATGTGATACGAATGGGATCCCACCTTCCAGCCCATTCCTGAGGACCAGCTCGAAAACAAAAGGTGATATGATGCACTTGTGTGTATAATACATCCACACAAGGCGAACCATAACCGACAAACATTTGGTTCTGAAGAGGATAGACAGACTTGAACAATCCAAAACAGACTGGCGCGTTAGACACATGTAAAACACTTATAATTCATGCAGACCGAACAAAACATTCAATAATGTAAATATTAAGATCAATCTGCGCGCCGCGCCCTGGGCTTCAAATAAGACACTTCACATACATTGCTTCAAGGCTTTACTGAGATTTCTCACTAGATTCTTGATTGTCATGGGGAACTCCTCTTCAATCTGCATTAGAATAAAAGTTTCTTGAATGTATACCATCAAATCACTAAATCAATTGCTTCATTTAATTTGTTTCTATTCTAATTATTGTACAAGATTTTACATATAATCATGTAGGTATATCAGTATTTGTCTGTGTTTCCCAAGAGGCGCACAATTTATTTAATTATACGATATATTTCATAGTTATGGAATATAGGTAATTGTAATTTGACTATGACAAGAACACTTGCCTGTGCAACAACGGTGATATCGACGACGGGCCAACCAAAGGAGACAACGTTTGTGCTGGTTATGGTAAGGTTGTGTTTCTCGACCTCCGATATAACCCTACCAAGCATGCCTTTGCGCCTCTCACATTGGAACCTCAATAGAATGGTCTTGTCAGAGACTTTGAACTCAATCTCCGGTAGTGAGTTTCCTGTCTGTTGCTGCCCATCGGAGACCCTGCTCCCCGACGACATGCTTTCATCGACCGATACACGCGATTGCTTCACCAGAACCACCGACTCGACCGTTCTCTTCGAGGTATGGTCCTCAAGGGTCTTCACCCTCTCCTGGAGTTGCTTCAAGTACTTGATGGCGTCGCTCAGAATAGAAGCCTTGTCCATCTACGAGGAGCGAGAATGTGCCAAAACCGAGAAATCAATACCATACATTATGTAACCTTTTTTTTCGAAAGCAACTACACCTTTTGATTTCATGAGCATGTTTAGTTGATACCAGCTGAAAGTAAGAGAATGACTATATACTAACTACCATAAACTTGAAAGTTACATGTTGGATTTGAACTTGTAATTTTCACAAAGAAACATGTCACTTTTGGTTGGAATTTTAAATGGAGATTATGCGTGTTAAAATGCATGTCACTGTTTTAATTATTAAAGAAATGCATGTTACCTTCTTCATTCGATACTTGATCAATCATTGCTTATTTTTTGCTTTGCTATGATTCATTTAAGGGCTGCGATTTCAAAAAGATTGTAAACTAACTTCCATATATCAACGATAGACCACCCACTCAAATCACTACTAATTGTTCATGTGTAGACACGAAGTTAGACGTAATTGTAGTTTTAAACTGGAATCATTGATCCTATACCTTCTTGAGACCGGGGACGATGGCGGAGAGTGCAATAAATTTTTGGCTGAGCTTCTCCCTTCTCTTCCTCTCAGCAAGCACATGATCCTGCGGGGCCACCAATGTCCGATCCACGCCGTGGCTTTTTTCCGCTTCCTTTGTCGGACTTACACTTTTTGTAACCGGCAAAGTTAGCTCTATTGAGAGTAGTCTCATGTAAGTTAACTAAACAACACTAAATTATAGTGGCATTGAATTTGAAATAAAAGCATAATCCAGAAAACCTTCCTCACCTCCAACTCTCTGGTACTTGTGACCCTGGAAGGTATTTTCAGTTAAGGAAATGAAAGTCGGAGTACTGGAGTCAACAGCTTCCGGCATGACTGCAGGGAGCTGCTCAACGGACCGTGAGTCGACCCACCGGCCAGTTTTCAAGAATTCGGTGGGCTGGCTAGTCGGATCGGGTTCGACGTCGAGGCTGATATCCTTCAGTTGATCAATGTTGGAATATGTGTGAGAAGAAAAGCTATCGGAAGAGGAGAGTGGTTGATTGTAGTCTCCCACTCCAAGTGCATTTGCTAATTCATCTAAGGCGCAGTGGTCCATTTGAGAGTTCATTTCGAAGTGATGGGCAAAAGTTGGGTCCTCCATGCCCTGTGATTTTGTAACATATATGATACACAACGCTCGGTTTCTTGAAAAAAATCACTTTGATGATTATTATTATTATTTTTTATAAAAAAGAAGAAGATAGGCAGAAGTGTGCACTCACAAGTTCACAGATCCAACTAGCAGAAGAGTACGAGTCCATTAATTAGCACCAAGCAGAAGTCTGAGTGTGCACGTCTGAAGCACAAAATTAGGGGCCGGTCTCATTAGGTAATTAATTAACTAGAAAGTGGACTGTGCACCACCTTTTAGGAAGTAGAGACAAAACGGAAGTATTTGAAGTCAAATAGTTGAAGAAAAGTGGGATTGCATTCTAACTTCTTATCTTACTATATAAGGTATGTATGCATGGCACATCTAAAATGGGTGTGAAGACAAAGAAAACTTACTTCTGATTTGAAACGCACACGAACTTCTTGGTTTTTGGAGGTCCGAGTTTGAGCTTATTTGGTGATTTTCTTTAATTGGAGGTGTTCCATATATAGGCACCATATGATTGGACCCTAGTGAAAATAATTGAGCGTTGCATTTACTTGTGTGGACCTTCTTTGTCGTTGTGATGAGAGCATACGCCATATGTACACTGCATAAAAATTTATAATGTCTAAGATATTTCCGGAGAATGATTGGTGGCATATGTTGATGAGAAAGAGAAGGTATAGTGAAATGAGCGGTCCAAAAGATTTTCAATATTCCAAAATAATCAGCCTGCTTTGATACTATAAAAAATATATAATACATGTTAACAGGTATACGGGTAATGAGTATACCCGTACTCGACTCGTTTATTAACTGGGTAAACATGTACGAGTATGAATTTTTTAACAGGTATGATTTTTTGTACCTGTACTCACCGGGGCGGGTGACCGGATATACGGATATCACCCGTCTAGTTTACATTCCTATATGCAACGTTAGATTAGTTTCCCGACTTTAACTAGGGCAAAGATAGACCTCTAGCTAGATCTAATTACTTATGTATCTGAGATTTAGCTAAAAAACACATCACTCTCTCAAGAAGGGGGAAAACCAACCATCCACTCGAAACGGAAAATGACCGTTACATTATATTACGTAAATCTTCAACTTTAATGACTTCGTTGGATAATCACAAAAAATAGTGATAATATATGGACGGTGTTTACAACTTTCAACCGGTAACTAGCAACTTTAGATGTGAGCTAGGAACCTGACTTAATGTTTATTTATTTTAATCTTACCACTTATATCCATCCCTTCACGGGCGGACCCAGGCGTGGGCACGCGTAGGAAAGTGTCCACGCCTGAATCTTTATGGTATGGATCTTTCTTGAAGTGTGCTCACCCTGCAATCCTGATGCTTCTCCTCCACTTCTGACGTCTTTCCGACGAGGGGGGGCAAGAGAGAAGGAGAAGAATGCCATAGAGAAGGAGGAGATGACTAGCCACCTCCGGTGACTTCTCCAATGAGAGGTCGAAGAGAGGGGGCGAAGATGGCAGAAATTACGAGAAAGAAAAGGATATCACCCGAAGGTGGAGGAAAGAGGTGGGAGAGTAGGAGGAGAAGGAGAGGGCCGAAAAGGAGGAGAGTGCTGGAAGGAGGAGGAACAAGACAGGGAGGAGTAGGGACCGGAAAACAGAGGAGGAGAGGATGGACGGGACGGAGGAGTAGTTGGGCTTTTATTTTATATATTTTTTGTTTACCATTAAAATATTTTTTGTCCTAGGATGTATAATTTGCAAACCTTCTAACAAAGTTGGGGGAGGTGGGATGGAAACATTAAAAGAGTTGGACGCACACCTTGTGGTGATCTCTAATTACGGCGGTTCAATGAACATGCAAGTAAAAAGCCCATTAAATTGGTTTAGATCTCTTTATATGTGAAATTATTCAAGTACATTTGTGTCTTAAATTTATTATATTTTAATTTAAACATTGCAGATTATTCGATATCAAATTTGGAAAATTTACAAAATTCTCTTAAAATCCAACTGTTTTTTAATAAATTTCTATGTTAATCCTAGAAACAATACATTATGCTTCATTGAGGGAAAAGATTTTACAAATTGTTAGCGAGAGAAATAAATTAAGTCAGAAAATAGAAAAAAAGAATTTGAGGATAGAGACAACGTTTCTAGATCTCTTTCCTTCTCTAGAATATTTTCTCTCTCTAGAAATTTCATCTTCTCTCTGCAAATTTTTCTGTCCTAATATTTCCTCTTTAGAAATCTATTTTCCTGTTTAGAAATCTACTTTTCCCTCTAGTTTTATGTTTCTTCAACTTTAAAACTTCGTCGGATAATCACAAAAAAATAGCGATAATATATGGACGGTGTTTAAAACTTTCAACCGGTAACTAGCAACTTTAGATGTGAGCTAGGAACCTGACTTAATGTTCATTTATTTTAATCTTACCACTTATATCCATCCCTTCTACCTGCTGAGCGAAGCATAATGTCCCTCCCGTCCGAGTAGGTTGATCAACATGTTAAACTATATGCTCCAATTCCATATGTGTAAAATAACACTAATCGCTTTTAACGTGTCATTTTGTTGTAACCCATAATTATATGGGGAAATTTTGAATTCGGCGTGCATGTATTTTGGATTTTTGTTGCGATTTGTAGCAAGATGATTTTAATATATTTAATACCAGCCTCTTGTAAATCCTAGATCATGGGTTGCATGTTGAATATTTTGCAGTATATATATGTGACTGTACTTTGTGAATGAGAATCGTCCCCTCTATTTAACTTAATGATTAATTAAGCTTTAGCGGTAGCAGTGAATTTAAATGTCTGATCTGGATTATTCCTAAAGTAAAGCAAATTACGTGGGTCGCATGATGGTATTGCATTGGTGAATTTGCTTTCTTGCACGGGATTTTAATTTTTATCCTTCAACTTGTTATAGAATATTCTTATATCCGTTAAATTGATGAATTTCTTATGAATTATAAGTTGTAAAATCTCTACACTCATTAATAATTGATTTTGAGTTGGATACTCATACTTCAATACTATTCAATGAATTTCATTTTCAAGTTACAATCTTTTACCACAATCTTGGGAAATTCATACTCAAAACAAGAAAAAATCAACTAGTAGAGACAACGAAGTCACTCTGGAGAATTAGTGGTACAATCAAGACATACGACCTAATGGAAACAAACGCCTGGAAGACAAGATTGAACATTAGTTGAAGAATTACAATAACATGACAATCTCAATCTCGAAAACCCTAGGCATAATAAGGTGGCTAACCTAATATCCACAAGAGGATAGTAGAGGATAAAATAGAACTTACAAACTCGGAACAAGAGATATGAGGCTTAATTGGAATTCTCAAGAACAAGAGAATTCTCAAGCTCCATAAGAAACTCTAGGTTACACGATTTTACATCTTAATTTTCCTTTGAAGAACTTCCAAAATTCGTGGCTCCAAGTTAAAATAATACACACTAGGTGGTTCAGAAGAAACCACCAATGGTGGCTCCAACGACACCCAAACCTAATGGGGGTAAAAGGATAGATATACTAGGGTTAAGGCACCCAAGGGGTAAACAAGATGTTGGATATACTGATATATATTATTTAGATATTCAGTGTTATATCCAATTATTATGTTCACATACAAGTTTATATGTGACAACATGCGTATTGGGCCGAACTGGGCTGGAGCCCGGCAACATGTATTTATACTCTAAGGTTTGCCCAAATCTGGAGGTAACACTGGTGGGGATTCCAAAACTTAATCTCCCACAGTGTAATACTTCAAGCACTATAAACCCAAAACTTTTTACCTCTAACAATCTTGAAGTATTAGATACGGTGGTCGGATTTGGCGTGTGAGCAGTAAACTTGAAGATCTCCATGAGAGGAATACGCCGATGCCACTTTTTTGTCGGCTGGTCGGAGATTTGGGTTTTAAGTTTAGGGAGATGAAACCTTCAAAGGCTAGATCTGGCCAATCCTGTGGACGTTTGTGCCTGAAACCAATTGGAACTTGTTTTAATTTTCTAGACGAACATTTTGAGCGGTAGATCGTGGCAAACAGAGGTCAGACGTGAAAGTAATCGATGTTTGAAGTTCTCAGTCTATTTTTGATGGATTTTCGAATGTCACTTTTCCGACGAGCTTTTCGGGCTTTTTCTGGCAAATTTCCATCGACGTGAGGGCTTCCTAGGATTTTTGGATACTCCAGACTCAAATCTGAGGGCTGATTGGTGAGGTCACCTCTCTAGAAGGTGATTGGGTCGAAGATCTTGTCTATACTCAACCCCAAGGTGCATTCCTTCCTTGTTTGTTGATGGCTAAAATTAGTTCATTTGATATAGTAAAGTTGCAATCCATTGATGTCACTGAGTTTCATGAGTGAAAACTTCACGTCAAATTCAGAATGAAGGAACGTGATATTTTCTACATGGTTTTAAGTGACTATGCAACTTGCACCGAAAATGTATATGAATATTAATGGAAAAATATGAATTTTTTAGGGATTACCTATTAACTTCTTTGAATCCACATGTAGCCATGATCTATAGTGAGTGTAAGACAACAAAAGAGATCTGAGATCATTTGAATTCTCAATTCCAAAAGCAAGAGGGACTCTCGAAAAACCCCATCGCGGAGAAATTATTTGAATTCAAGTTCAATATGAATTCGAGTGTCCCCTCACAATTAGTTGAGCTTGAGAACATGAGAAATAAGTTGAAAGATAATAACTCTGATTTGTCCGATAATCTCTTTGTTGGTATTGTGTTAAGTAAGCTATTTGTTGAATGTAGTTCTTTTATGACTGAAATGCACATACTAAAATAACAAATGTAGTTGGATGAAATAAAAAGATACATTCATATTAAAGACCAAAATAGTGCAAGGAAGTGTTTGGAACATGTAGGTTCATAGAAGTCTGTGACCAATTTAGTTTCACATTCCAAAAGGTCTCATAAGTCATCCAAGCCATCTATAGGTGAATTCTCTTCATAGTTAGAGACCAAAAAGCCTTACTTCAAAGAGAAGAAGAACGACAAGTATCATAACTGAAAGGAATGTGTTCTAAGAGTTTTACTTTTATATGTCAATTATTATGAATTGAATGTGCAAACATTTTGTTCCTTGATTATGGTATTCGTCTTTTGGAAGTGTTAAGGAAGAGGCGTTTGGTCCTTAACCGTAGAGCTCTAAAAGATAATGGTTTACATAAATCAAAAGTTATTCACAATCATGGTAATTAACATGGAACATTAATTACCGAGATAAGATTGTCGTGTTGGACAAATGGAATTAATAGTCGAGGGCTATTCGGATGCGAGTTTCATGAGTGATCCCGACGATAGAAGGTCGCAATCAGGATACGTCTTCCTTCTGAATGGTGGAGCTGTGAGTTGGCGTAGTTGGAAGCAAAGCAATACGACCGACTCAACCACCGCTTCCGAAGTAATGGTTGTCGTTGAAGCGAGCAAGGTAGGAGTGCGGATTAAGAAGTTCCTTGAAGAGCTTGAAGTAGTTCCCTCGTGCGAGTGACCCATAGAGCTATTTTGCGATAATAGTGCATCTATCTCGCAAATCAAGGATCCCAAATCACACCACAAAGTGAAGTACATGGATCGTAAGTACTTTGTCACACGTGACTTCATCGACGATGGCAAAATAAATATGTTATGGGTGGACACAAACAACAACACAACTGATCCATTCACCAAACCCTTATCCCAAGCCAAGGGCGAAATGCATTTCGAGTCCACGGGTCTGAGGAACCATGTGGATTGACTTGATGAGTGATTAGAGAGGGTTACCCTAGTTATTATTGTTTTATACATTGAGAATGTATGTGAGAGAAAACTTTGATAACAAGTGGGAGATTGAAATGAATGTGTTCTAAAAGTTTTACTTTTATATGTCAATTATTATGAATTGAATGTGAAAATATTTTGTTCCTTGATTATGGTATTCGTCTTTTGGAAGTGTTAAGGAAGATGCATTTGGTCCTTAACCGTAGAGCTCTAAAAGATAATGGTTTACATAAATCAAAAGTTATTCACAATCATGGTAATTAACATGGAACATTAATTACCGAGATAAGATTGTCGTGTTGGTCATCGATTGTTGTAGCTCTACAAATAATTGACGACACGAGTATATAAAAGAGGAAAAGATTACTTTTATATATTGAATAGACCTAACAAGTAAAACACTATGGAATTGTGTTTCGTGTCATTAGTGTTTACCGTGTCTTGGATCCTAAGATATGAGACTTATATCTTTTCACTCAAGAAGTGTTTAATTTGATTATTGTCAAAAGCTACCAATGAGTGTAGTGATAACGGCAATAGTTGATTGAACATGACTTTTGCTGGAAAAGATAGTTAGTCAAATGATTATCATTGCCCCTCTTAATTGAGTGATGATATTAGTGGGCCCCTTGATAAAGCAAAATTATAATGTGCACAATGTGACTTGAGTTAAGTCACATAGTTATAATTAACTTAAAGAGATCAAGAAATGAATATAATACAAAGGTGACACATTTCTACTTTGTATATGTTCTTAATATCATGAGGCAAGGGACGGACACAAGTGGTGCACTTACATCACTAAATGGATCTTGTTTTGGTTCGGGTGGAACAAAGACATCTATGCTAATTGGGTAACTATAATGTGTAGCTAGATACCGCTTATAGTTTGAGATATTAAGTGTTTAATATCGCTGTCAATTTGGCTTAGATCCTCCGATATGTCACACCACAAAACTGGGAAACAAGAGGGTTGATTTTAAGTTCATATGATGTGTCGAGTTTCATATGAAAATATGACACATGTGGTGAATTAATTAAAATCAATATGTCATGAGAATTGACATAATTAGAATCATAATAAATTCATATGAGATGTAAATATTATGGGGTGTAATAATTGAAGTATCGTGTAGGTCTATGGATCCACAATTAAGGCTAATTACATACTTGTCTATGGGTCCACTGTAATAACCTAATCTAAAACATCTTAATTAACTAAACCTAAACCTAATTAACCCTAATTAATCATGCATGAAGAGGTGGAGGTGTTGGACATGTGGAGATTGAGGTGGATGACTTGGGTTGGAGGCTTTGGAGGTGGAATGAGAGATAAGATTTGAACTCTTCTATAAATAGGATTGTTAGATTAATTGCAAACGTTTTCTTCATCTTTTGCTTTTACCAGAGAGTGAGAGAGAGATATTCGGAGAGAAGAAGTAAAGAAGAAGAAGAAGAAGAAGGAGAGAAGAAGTGAAGAAAGAGAAGAAGAAGTGAAGTGAAGTGGTGCAAGCTTGGGAGGCGTCTACAAACTCCTTCAAGGTATGCCAAGTCTTCATATTAACTCCCCAAGAGGTGTGGGAGTGTAGAGGACGGCGTTGGTGTCGTTTCTCCGGTGAAAACCCTAATGGACGGAGGTTGAAGACGACTGGTTTGGTCGACCGTTGGGTGTTTCGGTCGACCGAACAACGTCTAAATGATGCCTGTCCAGCGGGAAGATGTATTGTTCGGTCGACCGGTAGTTGGGTCGGTCGACCGATATTTATAAATATTAACTTTGTTCCCGGAACGGTCGAACGATGTCTGTGAGACGGTCGACCGTTATGCCAAATTTAAGCGGGAAAATAAAGGGTTACATTAGCCGGTCGACCGGTGTTGTTTCGGTCGACCGAACCCAGTAGATAGATTAGACAGGCCTTCGGCCGACCGAGTGTGTGTCTCGGTCGACCGAACTGCGCAAGGTCGGTTCGAGCGTTGACCATCTAAACGGTCGACCGCTCTGGATCCGGTCGACCGACCGCGTGCAGTTTTCCTGCAGTGAAGTGCTTGTTGATCCGGTTAACCGGAAGAGTTCCGGTCGACCGAATCCAGTGGGCAGGATTCATGCAGGCATTCTTATCGGTTGAACGGACCCTGGTTCAACCGACAGGATATATATGTATATAAAATGTATAGCATAGACCTTCCAAACGGTCGACTGCTAGATGACTTTTGTTCGACCAATTGGTAGGTATTTCGGTTGGCGTGGTTCGACCGGTAGACTTGTTTGTACAGTACCGTGTACTGTGTGGGGGACCGGTTGACCGGTGTGCTTTTAGCGGTTGACCGATCTGCCGCAGGTTGGTGGATTTATCCACACGCGAGCCGTCGATGTCAGGTCGACTACCGGCTCCGAGGCGACGGTTGATTACCGGCCTTGAGAGCTACGGATTTCACCTTCGACGAAGGCGTATTATTGTACTACCATTTTCCTCTCTTACCGAGCGGGGTGTGAGGGATGTGTACCGTAAACCTTGGGTAGTTTGTGAGGGTTTAGCGGTAGGCCGAGGATGTTCCGGCAGGGTGCGCGCTAGGCGACTCTTGGGGGAGCAGTGGCTGTCGTCTGACCCGAGTTGTGTATTCGGCGGGCTGACTCGCTCCTTGGGTGCGGCGTGTACCGGGGGTTCCTTCCTGCACTTGTTGGGGATCAGTGGTGTCGACTGACCCTTGTGAGGCAGCGGTGGACTGACTTGACCCTAGTGGCAGGAGTGGTTCAGTGCCGCGGAGGCGGTGAGGGCATTATTGTGGGCCCGAGGTGGATGATCATGTGCATTGTATTGCATTGTCTTTAATTCCTTTTTATATTTTTAGGAGACTTGGTATACGGGGTTCCTGCAGGGAACTCAGGCATGTTTGTTGTTTGCATTTCAGGTAGCGAGCAGGTTTAGAGTCAGGTGGTGACCGAGGACGGTGCCCCCGAGATCAGATCCTGTAGTTGTCAGTCTCTTCCTTTTGAGGTGATTACATATTGTATAGCTTTTGTCGTAATCACAGTCAGTTTGTATATTTGACTTCCACGTGGATCATATTTATATTATATGTGTTGGTTTGTTTCCCGTGACGTGCCCAGTGTTGACCGTTGACGGTCTTTATTATTGTTTAAATTTTCCGCTGTTTTCGGGTACGTTACAATTTGGTATCAGAGCGTTGATCTCGGCGTACTTGTCCAAAGAAACCACCTTTGAGTTAGGAGTTAGGTCTAGAGGATCATGCATGCACAGATTATATATATATTGTCTTGTTTCCTTTGGCAGATGCCTCCTAGACGGGGGAAGGCGGTTGCCCATACTCGCGGTGAGAGTGAGACTGCGAGGGATGAGGCTTGGGAGGATGAGCGTCGGACGTTGTTCGATACGGTCGGACGTCTGACAGAGATGCTACAGCAGCAGACGGCACAGACTGGGCAGACGGGGACTGGCGCTATGCATGACCGGTTTATGCGCCAGCATCCGCCTACCTTTCTGGGGCAGTATGACGCAGAGGCTGCGGAGGAGTGGATCTTCACTATGCAGAAGATCTTCAGTGCTATTGGTTGTCCTCCAGAGGCGAGAGTGGGCCTGGCTACATATGTGTTGGGCGGTGCTGCGTCCAACTGGTGGAGGTCCACATCTGCAGTGGTGTTTGCGGACAGAGATGATATAGCCTGGGAGGAGTTCGTTGGCGAGTTCAACGAGCAGTATTTTCCGCAGCATGTCCAGGATGAGAAGAGGGAGGAATTTCTGAGTCTTCAGCAGGGAGACATGACCCTGGCAGGCTACATCGGGAAGTTCAACGCCCTAGAGCGTTACTGTCCCGAGATGTATATCACACAGGAGCAGAGAGCAGGGAAGTTCGTCCGAGGGCTCCGGAAGCAGTTGAGGACGAAGGTGCTGACACATATGCCACGCACATTAGCTGATGCTGTGAAGAGTGCTACTGTTCTTGATCGTGACTACAGAGAGAACTACCAGGATGAGAGGAGGCCATCGGGTAGGTTCTTTGGGAGGCCAGGAGGTCAGACTGGAGGGAATCCGGGCAAGAGGCCCCGATTCGAGAGAGCAGGAGTTGCAGTACCACGACCTGAGCCTTGTGGTAGATGTGGGAGGTTTCACTCCGGGCAGTGCTTCACCCCCGGAGCATGTCATGGGTGTGGCCAGCTGGGTCACTTTATTAGGAGCTGTCCGAGCCGAGGAGCTGGGCCGAGCAGACCACCGGGTTTACCCGCACCAGGCAGAGGAGGAGGCGGAGGTAGACCACCTTTCAGACCACAGCAGGGGCAGCGCACTGGCAGAGTTTTCACCATCCAAGCAGAGGAGGCTCGGGATGGAGGCGCTGTCGTGGAAGGTACACTTCTTGTCGCAGGTTCAGTAGCTAGGGTGTTATTTGATTGTGGCGCGACACACTCGTTCATCTCAGAGCGATTTGCGGGAGTGTTGGGCTGTACCCTTGCGATGTTGACTGCCACGTTGGAGGTCAGCACACCCCTGGGTCTGGTGGGCACTGTGGGGAGATTTGTCCCCGGCGCCACGGTTGTTTCGGGAGATCAGGAGTTTCCGGCAGACCTGGTCTTGCTACCGATGGAGGACTTTGATGTCATACTTGGGATGGATTGGCTGTCCCAATATGATGTTCGAGTCTTGTGCCGTGAGAAGAAGATTTTGATCCCGAGGAAGGGTTTGCCTGATATTCTGATTAGAGGGATCAAAAGCAGAGGGGGTCGCATCATTGTATCTGCTGTGAGAGCTCAGAGACTGTTGCAGCAGGGTTGTGCAGCATTTCTGGCGACACTTGTGGTTGCGGAGGCAGAGTCTCAGAGGCTAGAGGACATTGAGGTGGTGCAGGAGTTCGCGGATGTTTTTCCAGCGGAGATTCCAGGTTTACCACCACACCGGGAGTTGGAGTTCTGCATAGAGTTGGTAGCTGGTACTACACCACAGTCGAAGGCTCCATACCGGATGGCACCTGCTGAGTTGACAGAGTTGAAGAAGCAGTTGCAGGAGTTGATGGACTCTGGATTTATCAGACCGAGCGTCTCGCCTTGGGGTGCACCAGTTTTGTTTGTGAAGAAGAAGGACGGATCCTTGAGGATGTGCATAGACTACAGGATGCTGAACCAGGTGACGGTGAAGAATAGGTATCCCTTACCTAGGATCGAGGACCTCTTTGATCAGCTGCAGTCAGCGAAGGTTTTCTCGAAGATTGACCTGCGTTCAGGATATCACCAGTTGAGGATCCGAGATGAGGACATCCAGAAGACAGCCTTCAGGACGAGATATGGACACTATGAGTTCTTGGTGATGCCATTTGGATTGACGAATGCTCCGGCAGCGTTCATGGATCTGATGCACCGGACATTCAGGCAGTATATTGATATATTTGTGATTGTCTTCGTGGATGACATTTTGATTTATTCACCAGATGTGGAGCAGCACAGAGAGCATCTGAGGATTGTACTCAGCATCTTGAGGGCTCAGCAGTTATATGCTAAGTTCTCAAAGTGCGAGTTTTGGCTGGACAGAGTGGCATTTCTCGGACACATTGTATCGGCAGAGGGGATATCAGTGGATCCGGCGAAGGTGGAGGCAGTGACACAGTGGAGGACCCCTACGAGTGTGACGGAGATTAGGAGCTTTGTTGGACTGGCGGGTTATTACCGTCGCTTCATCAAAGACTTCTCGAGATTGGCAGCACCACTGACGGATCTGACGCAGAAGGGAGTCACTTTTGTTTGGTCGCAGAAGTGCGAGGACAGCTTTCAGGAGCTGAAGAGACTGTTGACCACAGCACCAGTTTTGTCATTGCCGAGTGGCACGGGTGGATTCGTGATTTATAGCGACGCTTCAGGTGTTGGCTTAGGATGTGTACTTATGCAGCACGGGAGGGTGATCGCGTACGCATCCAGACAGCTGAAGGTCCATGAGAGGAATTACCCGACACATGATTTGGAGTTAGCAGCAGTGGTTCATGCACTGAAGACCTGGAGACACTATCATTATGGCGAGCAGTTCGAGGTGTTTACAGATCATCAGAGTTTGAAGTACCTGTTCTCGCAGAAGGAGCTGAACATGAGGCAGCGCAGATGGCTTGAGTTCATTAAGGACTACGATTTCACTATCTCTTACCATCCGGGGAAGGCGAACACAGTTGCAGACGCTTTGAGCCGGAAGGTGGAGGTATCAGTAGCAGGCCTATGCATTCAGGAGTGGCGACTGCTGGAGTCTTTAGCAGAGTGGAGACCATTTGCAGATAGTTCTGAGGGTGCAGTGATTGCAGGATTGAGAGTAGAGCCTCAGACAGTATCAACAGTGATTCATGCTCAGACTACAGATGAGGAGTTGAGCAGTTTGTTACAGTTAGCTGCCAGAGATGGATCAGACTTCAGAGTTGGAGTGGATGGAGGTCTGAGATTCAGAGATCGTATCTGGGTGCCGAAGACAGAGGACCTGAGACATGATATCATGGAGGAGGCACACAGATCGAGGTATTCCATTCATCCAGGGAGCACTAAGATGTACAAAGATCTGCAGCGGAACTTCTGGTGGCGAGGTATGAAAAAGGACGTTGCAGACTTTGTGTCGAGGTGTTTGGTCTGTCAGCAGGTGAAGATCGAGCATCAGAGACCAGCAGGGCAGATGCAGAGGATTGAGCTGCCCGAGTGGAAGTGGGAGCACGTGACGATGGATTTTGTTACGGGGCTACCGAAGACACGGAGATTCCACGATGCGATTTGGGTTATAGTCGATCGACTGACCAAGTCGGCGCATTTCTTAGCTATTAAGACCACTCTTGCTCTGGAGGGTCTAGCTAAGTTATATATTGATGAGATTGTCAGACTTCATGGTGTACCAGTCAGTATCATTTCAGACAGAGATCCCAGATTCACTTCGAGATTTTGGGAGAGTCTACACAGAGCACTGGGGACACGTCTGAAGTTTAGCACAGCTTTCCACCCACAGACAGATGGCCAGTCAGAGCGGACGATACAGACATTGGAGGACATGCTGAGAGCGTGTACACTGGACTGGGCCGGGCATTGGGACGAGCACTTGCCGTTGATAGAGTTCGCCTACAACAACAGCTACCACTCGAGTATTGGGATGACACCATATGAGGCATTATACGGGAGACCGTGTAGATCGCCGGTATGCTGGAGTGATGTGGGCGAGAGACAGCTAGTTGGACCTGACATTATCCAGTTGTATTCAGAGAAGGTCGACGTGATTCGGAGACGACTAGCTACGGCGCAGAGCAGGCAGAAGAGTTATGCTGATACGCGGAGGCGTGAGCTGACTTTTGATGTAGGAGATCATGTCTTCCTGAAGATCTCACCTTCCAGAGGTGTGATGAGATTCGGGAAGAAGGGGAAGCTGAGTCCGAGATATGTTGGACCTTTTGAGATATTGGATCGGGTCGGTGAGGTGGCATATAGGATTGCTCTACCACCACAGTTCGCAGGACTTCACAACGTCTTCCATGTTTCTATGCTGAGGAAGTACGTGGCCGATCCAGCTCATGTGATAGAGATATCAGTACCGGAGATCCAGCAGGATTTGTCGTTAGATGAGAGACCAGTTGAGATTGTGGATCAGATGATACATCAGCTCAGGAGGAGAGCAATTCCGATGGTGAAGGTCAGGTGGCAGCATCACACGGTCAGAGAGGCTACCTGGGAGATCGAGGAGGATGTCAGGAAGTAGTATCCAGAGTTATTCCGGTAAGTTACTTGTTTCGAATTTCGCGGACGAAATTCTTTTAAGGAGGGTAGATTGTAATAATCTAATCTAAAACATCTTAATTAACTAAACCTAAACCTAATTAAGCCTAATTAATCATGCATGAAGAGGTGGAGGTGTTGGACATGTGGAGATTGAGGTGGATGACTTGGGTTGGAGGCTTTGGAGGTGGAATGAGAGATAAGATTTGAACTCTTCTATAAATAGGATTGTTAGATTAATTGCAAACGTTTTCTTCATCTTTTGCTTTTACCAGAGAGTGAGAGAGAGATATTCGGAGAGAAGAAGTAAAGAAGAAGAAGAAGAAGGAGAGAAGAAGTGAAGAAAGAGAAGAAGAAGTGAAGTGAAGTGGTGCAAGCTTGGGAGGCGTCTACAAACTCCTTCAAGGTATGCCAAGTCTTCATATTAACTCCCCAAGAGGTGTGGGAGTGTAGAGGACGGCGTTGGTGCCGTTTCTCCGGTGAAAACCCTACTGGACGGAGGTTGAAGACGACTGGTTCGGTCGACCGTTGGGTGTTTCGGTCGACCGAACAGCGTCTAAATGATGCCTGTCCAGCGGGAAGATGTATTGTTCGGTCGACCGGTAGTTGGGTCGGTCGACCGATATTTATAAATATTAACTTTGTTCCCGGAACGGTCGAACGATGTCTGTGAGACGGTCGACCGTTATGCCAAATTTAAGCGGGAAAATAAAGGGTTACATTAGCCGGTCGACCGGTGTTGTTTCGGTCGACCGAACCCAGTAGATAGATTAGACAGGCCTTCGGCCGACCGAGTGTGTGTCTCGGTCGACCGAACTGCGCAAGGTCGGTTCGAGCGTTGACCATCTAAACGGTCGACCGCTCTGGATCCGGTCGACCGACCGCGTGCAGTTTTCCTGCAGTGAAGTGCTTGTTGATCCGGTTAACCGGAAGAGTTCCGGTCGACCGAATCCAGTGGGCAGGATTCATGCAGGCATTCTTATCGGTTGAACGGACCCTGGTTCAACCGACAGGATATATATGTATATAAAATGTATAGCATAGACCTTCCAAACGGTCGACTGCTAGATGACTTTTGTTCGACCAATTGGTAGGTATTTCGGTTGGCGTGGTTCGACCGGTAGACTTGTTTGTACAGTACCGTGTACTGTGTGGGGGACCGGTTGACCGGTGTGCTTTTAGCGGTTGACCGATCTGCCGCAGGTTGGTGGATTTATCCACACGCGAGCCGTCGATGTCAGGTCGACTACCGGCTCCGAGGCGACGGTTGATTACCGGCCTTGAGAGCTACGGATTTCACCTTCGACGAAGGCGTATTATTGTACTACCATTTTCCTCTCTTACCGAGCGGGGTGTGAGGGATGTGTACCGTAAACCTTGGGCAGTTTGCGAGGGTTTAGCGGTAGGCCGAGGATGTTCCGGCAGGGTGCGCGCTAGGCGACTCTTGGGGGAGCAGTGGCTGTCGTCTGACCCGAGTTGTGTATTCGGCGGGCTGACTCGCTCCTTGGGTGCGGCGTGTACCGGGGGTTCCTTCCTGCACTTGTTGGGGATCAGTGGTGTCGACTGACCCTTGTGAGGCAGCGGTGGACTGACTTGACCCTAGTGGCAGGAGTGGTTCAGTGCCGCGGAGGCGGTGAGGGCATTATTGTGGGCCCGAGGTGGATGATCATGTGCATTGTATTGCATTGTCTTTAATTCCTTTTTATATTTTTAGGAGACTTGGTATACGGGGTTCCTGCAGGGAACTCAGGCATGTTTGTTGTTTGCATTTCAGGTAGCGAGCAGGTTTAGAGTCAGGTGGTGACCGAGGACGGTGCCCCCGAGATCAGATCCTGTAGTTGTCAGTCTCTTCCTTTTGAGGTGATTACATATTGTATAGCTTTTGTCGTAATCACAGTCAGTTTGTATATTTGACTTCCACGTGGATCATATTTATATTATATATGTTGGTTTGTTTCCCGTGACGTGCCCAGTGTTGACCGTTGACGGTCTTCATTATTGTTTAAATTTTCCGCTGTTTTCGGGTACGTTACATCCACAATCGAGATATGCACAGCGGAATTAAAAACAAACAAGCGGAATAGAAAATGCAAACCACAAGCACACGGGGGATTTATAGAGATTCGGCACCCCACTCGGGTCCTAGTCCTCTCTTGCAAGCTCCACTCGACTCCGCGAGCTCCGCCTACGTCTTCACTAACCACTCCCCGTTCCGGACCGGGAGAGAACGCCTTTTACAAAACAAACTCCGCGAACAAACTCGCGAGCTTGACTTTCTTCTCTCACAATCCGAGAGGAACACTTCGGGCTTTCACCGAAGTCCTTGCTTCTTGAACAAAGGTTGAGTGGAACAACACTCTCTAAATCTTGAACACACTTGAGTAGGATTAAGGAATTGATCACTAAAGTGTGGAAATTGTGGTTTGGAGTGTTTGGGATTCTCTCTAAAGTTTGGGACAAGTTTGTAGTGGGAGAGTTGTGTTAAAATGTGTTTTACAACTCCTTATATAGGCATTAGAGAGAATAGAGTCGTTGGCACAAGATTTGATTGGGTTTTGTGCAAAGCACACACAACAGAAAATCGGGCTGCAAATCTGTCCACAAACGGTCGACTGAACTCTTGGGTTCGTTAAAGACACGGTCGACCGAAATATGGAATGGTCGACTGATCTCTTAAGTTTGTTAATAAAACGGTTGACCGAACAGGGTTGCCGGTTGACCGAACTTATGTTTCGGTAGAGGCAAAAATGGACCGGTCGAACGAAATAGTGTCGACCGATAGCAGGGATTTTTGACAAGGTTAAACGGTCGACGGGACTGGGCAAATGGTTCGACCGTTTGGTAAAGTATATGGGGGTGTATATTGTTTTAATACGAATACGACCGTTGGGTATATACGACTAAAATAATGGTCGGAACAGTAAGTTCAAACGGTCGACCGAAACTAGACAGGGAAACACAAACTGGATTACTTGATCTTCAGGTCGACCGAACGGCATGTTGCGGTCGACCGAATGTGGGCAGACAGTTAGGGTTCAGGTTTAGTGTTTTCCGGTCCAAGTTTGGGTGATCTATTGAAGTCCAAATTATGTGAAATTTCGTGTGTGACTTCTATAAAGAACCTAGTGTGTGTTTAAGTTGATTTTAGCTCAAATATGCTCAAAATACACAAGTTCCTAAAGACTCAAAGAAATACAAAAATACATGTCTTCAAATGAGCTTGATTACATGTCTTGACTTGATTTCCTTTCTTCATTGAGTCTTGATCACATGTAGAGGTTAGCAAAAAGCAATATATATGCAATGCAATATGTGTGCTACTCTACATGATCATAATTAAGATTAGGTTAATTAAATCATCAAAACATACATTAAGGCCAAAAAGCCAACATGATCATAGGCATTAGAGAGAATAGAGTCGGATATGGGGTGTAATAATTAAATATTATGGGGTGTAATAATTAATTATTACATAGGATAATATGTTACATACGATATGAATTTGCTAATAAACCCAAAAGATCAAATTTTGTTGGAAATAAATCCAAAATTTGGCAAAGGCAAAATCGGGGTCAAACACGGTGAACCATTCATGGTTCGGTCGACCGGGGCATCTCCGGATCGGTTAACCGAATAGGGAACGGGTAAGCGCAATTGGTTGACCGAGATTGCCCAGAGTGCTTGGACAATCGGGTTCGATTAACTCATTGGAAACAGTCAACCGAGAAGTGGTAATTTCGGTAGACTGAAGGTGACCCGGTCATCCGATGACTATGTCCCAGGAGCGATTTTGGTGGGTCAACGGTATACCGATTAGAAGACGTGGTTCGTCTGAATTCTTCCAGGGAATTTTTCTCATAAAGAATCAGTCGTCTGTCTAGCTCACGGTGCACCGAACACGTGTTATAACCGAATGGTTCGGTTGACCGAATAATACTCGGTCTACCGAACAAGAATGATTCTGCCTGAATTATTAAGAGATTAATTAAATCATGGGTGTATTAATTCCAGATTTAATTAAAACGTTTTTTGTGGGTGATTAAGTGGAATTTAGAGATTAATTTTAGGAGAGAAAAACAAGGTATCATGGCTAAATAATAGCTCTTGATAGCTCTTGATAAGAATATTTTGGGAGACTATAAAAGGATCCCTATTCCTACTTGTTTTAAGACTAATGCAAAATTCTTTCTCTCATTAATCTCTCCCTAATCACCACGAAAATCTCTTAGTAAAAATTAAGTTTCGAGATAAGAATCACAGGAGACTTAAAGATGGGTTATTAGCTTGATTCTAAACATTATTAGAGATTGATTGGCTAGCTCCTTTCTCACTAATCTTGTTTATAGTTTGGTGAACACTCGTAGGAAATTCCGTGGACGATTCAGCGGGCAACGCCACTCCGGATCATCAAAAATGTTTTAGAGAACTTTTAGGTATGATTCTACCTTTGTGGATTATTTTAATAAATGTAGGTTGCGTGTTATTAGAATAAAACACAAATATATGTACATAAAATTGCTGAAAATATGAAAATTGATCTTGTATGTTATATTAAAATTTTAAAATATATACATACATGGGGACACGAAATCCTACAATAACTGTGAGAAGTAGGGTCACTGTGCAGCAGAGTGTAAGCTACCGAAAAGACAAAAGACACCACACAACTAAAAGAGGTTAACATGGTGGTTAGTAAACGTGAGCCTCGAGCCTTCATCGGCATGATGAAAAATGAAAGGGTCGGTTCCTCCTCGATGTGGTGGTTGGATAGTGGTGCTACTTGTCATGTTGTCGATAATAGGAACTTGCTTACTGAGGTCGCAACATTGAAAGATTCTGTTGAAAATTGCAAATATGGTACTTTCTTCAGGTAGACTACTAACTCTAAAACATGTTAGAGTAATACCTTCAATTACTAAGAATTTGATATCAGACAGTTTACTTGATAAATCTGACATGTCTATTTTAACCACTAATAGTAGAAAGACCTTAACTGTTAATTCATGTTATTTTCGTTGTGCATTCATGGTTAATGGTATGTATAGATTGAGCTTAGAAATTAATAACATAAATCATGTAAGCTCTAAGTTGATTGATCTGAAGTTATTGCATAATTGACTTGGATATGTGAACTATATGAAAATGCAACATTTAGCTAAGACTCACAACATCCCATTGGACGCATCTATTCGATTTGACAAATGTGAAGTGTGTGCTCCGACCAAGATTACTACAAAAAAAAATTAAGATGATTTCTGGAAGCACTCAACTTCTTGAGTTGATACATTCATATATCTGTGATTTCAAGAATTTTATCACTGAAGGTGGTTGAAACTTTCTATTAACATTCATAGACGATTGTTCTAGATATTGTCATGTTTATTTGTTGAAATCGAAAGATGAAGCTTTTACAAAATTCAATTTTTTTTAAATCAAGAGTTGAAAATCAACTTAATTTGAATATTATGAGGTTTAGAAATGATAGAGGAGAAAATATAGATCAACAGAGTTTAAGGAGTTTTGTGCTTCAGAAGGCATAATCCTTGAAACTACTGCTCCTTACTCACCACAATCAAATGGTGTTGCAGAGCGTAAAAATAGAACATTAACTGAGATGTTAAATTCTATGTTACTTACAACTAGCATGCCTTCCTCTTATTGGGGAGAAGTAGTTCTGAGTGCGAATCACATTCTGAACACGCTGCCGCACTCAAAGTTGTCTAAGACACCTTATGAGATATGACATGAGCATCCTTGTAGATATGATAATATTAAGACTTGGGGTTGTTTGGCTTATGTAAAGTTGCATGACCCTAAGAGACCTAAGGTGGGACCTAAAACTACCACTTCTGTATATCTAGGTTGTGCAAAAGATATAGTGTTCCATACAGGTTCTTGGATCTATCTACTAAGACAATAGTAAAATGTAGAGATGCAGAATTTTTTGAGAATAAATTTGTCAAAGACTTGTTCTATTGTGCATAGGTTTACATATATGATTTCAGAATCTCCTGTAGAACCTGGGGCAAGTCCTTCTGACACTCATCCCACAGGACCAACTGTTGAATCTTAATCGGTTTGATATCTACAAAAGAGAGAATTCCGAAGAGATTTGGCGAGGACTTCGTCACTTACCATTTAAAGGGTGCTCTATTCTCCTATCAGGGAGCAATGAGATCTAGGGAATCTTTGCTGTGGGTAGAACACATTGATGAAGAAATGAGCTCTCTACTACAAAATCACACTTGCAAGTTAGTCAATATGCCAAAAGGGGCTAAGACTTTAGGCTATAAGTGGGTACTAAAGAAGAAACTGAATAGTGATGGATCAATAGCCATGTATAAAGCACGTTTAGTAGCTAAAGGCGATAAGCAACATAGTGGAGTAGACTACTTTGATGTTTGTTGACATGTGTCATCTATAAACTATAAGAATTCTTTTCGCTTTGACATCTATTGAACACTTTGTAGTGCATCAAATGGATGTAAAGACAACTTTCTTAAATGGTGAGCTGAATGAGAAAATTTACATGAATCAACCCGAAAGGTATGTTGTAAAAGGCATTGAGAACAAAGTTTGTAAATTATACAAATCATTATATGACCTTAAACAATCACCTAAGATGTGACATCTTAAATTTGACAAAGTGGTAGTGATCTTTGGATTTCAATCCAGTTATTCAGATAAATGCCTTTATCATCGGGTTTTTTGTCGAATAAGATAGTCATCATATGCTTGTATGTTGATGACATGTTAATTCTTGGTTCCGATCATTCTGTAGTGAGTGACGTGAAAGTTATTTTAGCTAAAGAATTTAACATGAAATATCTTGGTGTTGTTAACACCATACTTGGTATGAAAGTAAGCTTTGAAAGGCAAGTAATCTTCCTTAGCCAATCTCATTACGTTGAGCAACTACTTTCTACCTATGGATATGTGAGCGCAAACCGATTGAGATACCTTGTGATTATAATAAAAGATTGAGTCCAAACGAATAAGTCTAAACTGATTGCAGTCTCATGTATGCTATGAGTTGCACTAAACCAGACATAGCCTTTACAGTTGGCATGTTGAGTCGTTTTACTAGTAATCCTGGTAACGAGCATTGGGATGCCCTCGATAGGCTGATGAGATACCTTAAATGTACTAAGGATTATGCTCTATGTTATTTTGATTTTCCTCAAATTGTGGATAGATATTCTGATGCCTCCTGGTGCTCAGAAATAGGCAACAATAAGTCTACCAGTGGATTTGTATTCACTTTGGGTGGAGTTGCTATTACTTAGAAATCCAAGAGACAGACATGTATCATATTGTCGGCTATGGAATCATAATTATATGTTCTAGCTTCAGACAACAAAGAAGCATAATGGATAAAGAATCTGATTATGGATATTACTTCGACTAGACTAAAGATTAACACTTTAAGTCTATTTTGTGATAATCAAGCAGCGGTCCAAGTCATCAATAATGCTCATTTTATTTCAAAAAAAGACATGTGAGCCTCAGATATGTTTTGTTGAATTATCTTAAAGAAAATGGAGTTATTGAAGGGAATGTGTTGTAAAAGTATTCTTTTATATGTCAATTATTATGAATTGATTGTGCAAACATTTTATTCCTTGATTAATATATTCGTCTTTTAGAAGTGTTAAGGAAAATGCTCTTGGTCCTTAACTGTAGAGCTCTAAAAGATAATGGTTTACATAATCAAAAGTAATTCACATTCATGGTAATTGACATGGAGCATTAATTACTGAGATAAGATTGTCGTGTTGGTTAAAGAGTATTGTAGCTCTACAAATATTTAACGACATGAGTATATAAAAGAGGAAAATAATTACTTTTATATATTGAATAAACCTAGCAAGTGAAACGTTATGGAATTGTGTTATATGTCATTAATGTTTTCACTGTATCTTGAATCTTAAGATAAGACTTATGTCTTTTCACATGAGAAGTGTTTAATTTTATTGTTATCAAAAGCTATCAATGAGCATAGTGATAAAGACAATAGTTGGTTGAACTCGACTTATGCTGGAAAAGATAGTTCGTCAAAAGATTATCATTGCACATCTTAACTTGAGTGATGATATTAGTTGGTTTCTTGATAAAACGAAATTATAATGTGCACAATGTGAGTTGTGTTAAGTTACATATTTATAATTATTTTAAGAGATTAAGAAATGAATATATAATATAAGGATGACACATTTCTACTTTGTATAATATTCTTAATATCATGATGCAAAGGATAAACACAACTTATGTTCTCACATCACCAAATGGATCGTGTTTAGTTCGAGTGAACAAGACATATTTCTTAATTAGGTAACTATATGTGTAGCTAGATACCACCACTGTTGGAAAGACAGCCTACCACGTCACATATACCACGTCGGTTAATTACAAACCTACGTGTAAGACCCCTACCACGTCCACTTAACATACGTGTAAGTGTTCCTCAATCTTTTATAATAAAAAAGGGAAATGTTTGTTGAACACTCGCGTCACGGACGCTGCTAACCCAGTCAGCATACTGGCTGATGTGGGCAACCCAGTCAGCAGACGCGGCTGAGTGCGCACCATCCCTCATTAATGCGTCTCAAATCACTCACTTCATTTTAGGGCTCCTACACAGACTGAAGACTAGTTACTCAACATTCGTCCTTCTGTTTCTTCCCTTCTCTTTATTAATAAATTCATTTTTTTCCGGACACACACATCAGTCATTTTCTTTAGTTTCTGGACAAGCGCATAACTTATTCCGGACACAGTTACTATTTATGCCGGACAGTTGGAACACTTATTCTGGACAGACGTACTACTTACTCCTGAATTTTTTTGCTGTTGTTTTATTTTCCCGATGCGTCCACCATCGCATTTAATGCTTTTCAAATCAGCACGTCCTCCGTCTTCTTTCTTATTCTTTGGCGCTTCACGGAGATACAAATATGAGTGTCTAGGTTATTCCGATCCTACGAACCATTCCTTCTTATCTCCTTCCTCCATTTTTGTTGTACTGTAATGGCACTCGTAAATGTGTCCTCACAGCCAGCTCATGCCTCCAACGTCCCTCAAGTGATGATGAATTTTCCTTCCTTCGAAGAAGCCAAAGCATTTTACGTTTAATACGCCGATTCCTGTTGTTTTGGTGTGAAGATAAGGCAATCTCATTACGGTCATGGTGTTGTAATACGGGTCACTCTTACTTGCTCAAAGGAGGGTAATGCTCCCGGAAACCAAGGTGAAGGTAGACCGAAACATAGGTTATCCGGTAGGGTCGAATGCACTGCTCGGATTAGGGTCTCCGGTAATCCATCCAGAGGCTACGTAATTAACTACGTAGATCTCGAACATAATCACGCCATGCTGTCGGAAGACCAGATGCGCTTCCTCTGACAAAAACGATCCGTCCCGGAGTCCGCCAGAGCACGCATTTCGTGCAATGATGCAGCCGGTATATCTGCCGCCAAGACCATGCAATCTTTTGTGGTCGAAGCTGGAGGTCACGATAAATTGTCTTTCAACGAGCGGGACCTAAGGTTATTTATTCTCCACTTAACCTGGTTGAAGTTACGCATTTAGCTTTGTCATAAAAATTATGTTTCGCAGGAATGTTGTGAACGAGGTTAGAAATCTCAAAATGGGACCAGGAGATGCACAAGCTATCCAAGATTATTTCATTAGGATGCAGAAGAATGATTCCCGCTTCTTTTACGTAATGGATATGGACGACGAAGGCAGACTATGAAATGTGTTCTGGGCCGACAGTCGTTCTCGAGCTGCTTACTCTTACTTTGGAGATGCAATATGTTTCGACACAACATACATAACAAACAAGTATGACATGCCTTTTGCCCCATTTGTGGGGGTAAATCACCACTACCAGTCCGTCCTACTCGGTTGCGCACTCCTCTCTTCCGAGACGACACAAAATTACATTTGGTTGTTCCAAACATGATTGACGTGCATGAACGGTACGTGTTTTATTTTGTCCGGCTTTGTCCGTTTTACGTTATGTGCATGTCCGGTTACCCTTTACGTATGTCCGGTTTACGTCTTTTGCTCGTCCGGTTTATCCCTTACGTCTGTCTGGTTTACGTTTTTTGCTCGTCCGGTTTACCCTTGACGTCTGTCTGGTTTACGTTATTTCTATCCGGATTAACATATGTTTTTATCTTGATCGCGTTGTGTGCAGATACAAGCCCCCCGGCGATCATAACAGACCAATGTGGCGTCATAGCTGCGGCTGTGAGGACTGTGTTCCCTGAAGCGCGACACAAATTTTGTACATGGCACATAATGAATAAGGCCCCTGTGAAGCTGCCCACGAAGTACCGGGAGCATACGTTGTTTGACCTCAACAACTGTGTATTCGATTCCAAGACTCCGGCAGAATTCGAGTGGAATTGGCAGGGTTTTCTAGATGATTTCGAGTTCCACGACAATAATTGGCTCTGATCCATTTATGCAATTCGAGAGCACTGGGTACCTGCATTTTGGCGGGATTGTTTTTCCGCAGGAATGACATCAACCCAGAGAAGTGAGGGTATGAACGCCTTCTTCGATAAGTACCTCACATCAAGGACGACACTTAAGCAGTTCGTGAAACAATACGAACTCGCAGTACGCCACAAGTATGAGAAGGAAGCTCAGTCTGATTTCGATTGTCAGCATAAGGCTCCGCAATTGATTTCGAAATATCCATTCGAGAGGCAATTGAGCGAGTTGTATACGGTGGGTGTCTTCAAGAAGGTGCAGTTAGAAATTGGGAAGATGATGTACTGCGACATCAAGGATGAGTTCAACGAGGACGACACATTGCACTACAACGTGACCGAACATGTATTGACACATATCCTCCCATTGTCGAAACGGTTCACAGTGCAAATTAGAGATGAGAAGTGGGTATGTGATTGCAGAATATTTGATCACGTCGGTATCCTATGTTGTCACGTTTATGTTGTTATTGCCTGAATACGTCCAAATGCGTTGCTCCCCGAGTCTTACATCGTCCACCGATGGAGGAAGGAGATCCGAAGGAGCTATGGAGTCAAGTTTCCCCTTCAAAGTGGCATAACGGGGAACGATGCGCTTCGTCGCCACGACGACATAATGGGTCGTGCGGTTTGGATCGCCGAGGCCGCTCTCGACTCAAACGACAGATATCTTCAGGCGGTGGAGGCACTTGAGTTGCTTAAGGAACGTATGCAACGACCTGATCCTGTGTTCGATGGTACATCCATTCTCAATCCGGATAAGACAAGACGGAAAGGCAGACCGCCGAGCAAACGACGGATTTCTTTGTCTGAGAAAATAATTAAAAGTAACGTTAAGAAAATCATCAGGAATAAGGTTCTACCCCCGTTACACCCTGCAACACCCAAACCGGGGGATCACGATTTCGATGACTGGGACATGAATTTGCATTACGAGGGAGTTCCTCCTTGATTATTGTATTTGTCCTTGGTTGGAATTATTTCTATGTAATTTTGTTGAAAGTCATTGTATGTCTGTCCATATTATTGCATAAGATTCAACCCTTTCTTTGCTTGTTCGTTTGTGAATTAATTTCTGATGGCGACAAATATATTTAAGTAACTTTGGTTTGTTGTATGTCTGTCCTGATTACGTTATATGTCTGTCCGGATTACGATTCATCAATGTCCGGTTTATGTTTTATTTATGTCCGGATTAAGTGACCAGTATGTCCGGAAGACGTACTTAGGCTGCCCGAATTACATTGTTTGTATGTCCGGATTACGTTAATTTCTGTCCGGAATAAGTTTTATTTATGTCCGGATTAAGTTACCAGTATGTCCGGATTACGTTATATGTCCGTCCGGATTACGATTCATCAATGTCCGGATTACGTTTTATTTATGTCCGGATTAAGTGACCAGTATGTCCGGAAGACGTACTTAGGTTGTCCGGATTACATTGTTTGTCAGTCCGGATTACGTTAATTTCTGTCCGGAATAAGTTTTATTTATGTCCGGATTAAGTTTTATTTATGTCCGGATTAAGTGACTAGTATGTCCGGAATACGTAATTAGACCGTCCGGATTACATTGTTTGTCTGTCCGGATTACGTTATATGTCCGTCCGGAATAAGTTTTATTTATGTCCGGATTAAGTTACCAGTATGTCTGGATTACGTTATATGTCCGTCCGAATAACGATTCATCAATGTCCGGATTACGTTTTATTTATGTCCAGATTAAGTGACCAGTATGTCCGGAATACGTAATTAGGTTGTCCGGATTACATTGTTTGTCTTTCCGGATTACGTTGTATGTTCGTTCGGAATAAGTTTTATTTATGTCCGGATTAAGTTACCAGTATGTCTGGTTTACATTTTATTTATGTCCGGATTAAGTGACCAGTATGTCCGGAAGACGTACTTAGGTTGTCCGAATTACATTGTTTGTCTATCCGGATTATGTTAATTTCTGTACGGAATAAGTTTTATTTATGTCCGGATTAAGTTACCAGTATGTCCGGATTACGTTATATGTCCGTCCGGATTACGATTCATCAATGTCCGGATTACGTTTTATTTATGTCCGGATTAAGTGACCAGTATGTTCGGAAGACGTACTTAGGCTGTCCGGATTACATTGTTTCTCTGTCCGGATTACGTTAATTTCTGTCCGGAATAAGTTTTATTTATGTCCGGATTAAGTTACCAGTATGTCCGGATTACGTTATATGTCCGTCCGGATTACGATTCATCAATGTCCGGATTACGTTTTATTTATGTCCGGATTAAGTGACTAATATGTCCGGAATACGTAATTATGCTGTCCGGATTACATTGTATGTCCGGTTTACGTTTTATTTCTGTCCGGATTACATTGTATGTCTGTCCGGATTACGCTAATGGTATGTCCGGATTACGTTATATATCCGTCCGGATTACGTATCATGTATGTCCGGAAACAAGAAAATAATTTTATAAAAACCCAACACCAAATGTCCTTGTATTGATAAATCATTTAAATAGTCTATGTAATTTTAACATGTATACATGTATAACATTGGAAAAAAATTGTTGAGTGCGCAATGGTGCAAAGTAAATTAAAACATCTTCAGGGCGTTTATGGTTGATCGCACATCCCAGAGTCTTCGAGTAAGAAATTGGCCAAATCGCCTCTAAAACGGTGAATAACCTTGCTCTGCTTCGGCTTCGTCGGATCAGCATTCTCCATCAAACGCTTCATCCAGTACAAAACGTATGGCCCGCAGTTGTTACTCCCCGGTAGCTGTCGTTGGCTACCCTTCCTCTCAACTCTCAGCGGTCATTCGACCTTCAACAACCCTCGCCAGAATCCCGCTATCTTAGACGCGGTGCATTCATGAGTTCCGACAAAACGGTTAGGATTGTCACCTTTTTTAAGTGTGCGGGAGAGGCTGTTGTACTGAATGAACTCTGATCGAGGTCCGTGGGCAACGAACAGAGTCCAGTGGCCGGCCAAACAGCATGGTTGTGCGATGATGACTTCCTCCACATTTAGTCCTTCAATTTTTGGGAGTAAATAATCTTTCCTCATATCTTCTCCCTGTCCCTCCACAATCATTTCCGATTCGAAGGATGATAAGCAGACCACCTTTTGTTGCCCTCCTCTTCTGAGGAGTACCTCAATTAGGCCGTCAAGAGTTTCGTTGGTGAATTCTGTTTTTGGCGAAATTATTTCCTTGAGATCACCCCTGGTGATATTGCTCAGAACCCCCCTCCAGATAATATTTTTTGCTTCTCGTTCGGGAGCCGTTGCATTCAATAAACGACGTACCTCATCATTGGTCAGCGTTCTCAAGGTGGTCGCATCCACATCGGGCCTCGTGGACGAAACATGGGCGGTCAGTTCATCTTTCGCCTCCTTTGTTTCTTCTTGTTTTTCTGCGGCATTCTTTTGTGCCTCATCTTGGCCAGATTTGCTTTGCGCTTTGTCTATATGTTCTGTGCGCAAGCGTGGTTTAATGGTCCGCATTTTTTGAGGGTGCAAAAGCAGTAGGGCTACCACAGCCTTCCTGTTTCTTTCTTGCTGTCTCCTCATATCTTCCTCCTTCTTCTCATCCTCCTTCTATTCTCTCCCTCTTCCTCCTCCCTCTTCTTCCTCTCTTCCTCCTCCCTCCTCTTCTTCTCATCCTCCTCCCTCCTCTTCTTCTCTTCCTCCCCCTTCTTATTCCTCTCATCCTCCTCCCTCTTCTTCTTCTCTTGTTCCTCCCTCTTCTTCCTCTCTTCCTCCTCCCTCTTCTTCCTCTCTTCCTCCCTCCGCTTTTTTCTCTCTTCCTCCTCCCTCTTATTCCTCTCATCCTCCTCCCTCCTCTTCTTCTCATCATCCTCCCTCTTATTCCTCTCATCCTCCTCCTCCTCCCTCTTCTTCTTCTCTTGCTCCTCCCTCTTCTTCCTTTCTTCCTCCTCTCTCTTCTCCCTCTCTTCCTCCTCTCTCTTCTTCCTCTCATTCGCCTCCCTCTTATTTCTCTCTTCCTCCCTCTTTTCCCTCTCCTCCGCCTCCCTCTTATTTCTCTCTTCCTCCTCCCTCTTTTCCCTCTCTTCCTCCTCCCCACGGACTCTCAGCCTACGACACTCTTCTTGAGAGATCCGAAGTTCTTCCTCCAGGTTGTTAATTTTAACGGCCGCCTCCCTAAGTGCTGCTTCGGATCGCAGCCAATTTGTCTTCACCTCACTAAGTTCCAACTCTTGTAGCAATGGGTCACATGGAATGCTGCATTCACCGAGTTGTACCTTTGGTAGAGTGGATGTTGAAGGTGTTTCCTTCGAGGCGACCTTTGCTGCGGGAGTTGCTTCTGCAGGAGGAAATTGATCCTCTGACAACAGTGAATGCTCCCGTTCACTGAGTTTTGGGGTGCCCTTCAACTCAAATTGGCCCGAGTAAATCCGGGACAAGTTGATGCCTCGATCTTCCCATTTTCTAAGGATTTGGCGTCTGCTAAACATTTCCGTCCAACACTTGAACCGTGGAAATGCTGACCGGGGATCCGCCAATTTGAACTTCTCGCAAAGCCACACCTGAAAACAGGAATGAGTTAAAAACCAGAAACATAACTTCCCCAGGACAGACACAACTCTTATTCCGGACAGACGCAACACTATTCCGGACAGACAAAACTCTTATTCCGGACAGACGCAACACTATTCCGGACAGACAAAATACTTATTCCGGACAGACACAATACGTATTCCGGACAGACAGGACAATCATTCCGGACATATACAGGACTATTCCGGACAGACAAAATATTTATTCCGGACAGACACAATACGTATTCCGGACAGACAAAACTCTTATTCCGGACAGACGCAACACTATTCCGGACAAACAAAACTCTTATTCCGGAAGACAAAACTCTTATTCCGGACATACAAAATACTTATTCCGGACAGACACAATACGTATTCCGGACAGACAAGACAATCATTCCGGCATATACAGGACTATTCCGGACAGGCAACACACTTATTCCGGACAGACAAAACACTATTCCGGACATACGTAATACTTTTCCCGGATAACCTCAAGACACTTATTCCGGACAGAGACAACACTATTCCGGACAGACACAAGACTTATCCCGGACAGACAAAACACTTTTTCCGGACATAAACCAACACTACTCCGGACTGACACAACACTCATTCCGGACCAAGATGCTTACTTGTAATACGACAACGCAACCATACATGTAGCCCTACTTCATAGAGAAGTTCACTGACAATCTCCTCCTCGAGAGGTCCCCTTGGGCTTCCTCCAGGCCTTCAACCAAGAAAGTGTGAACCACATTTGCCCACGCATATCTCTTGAGGCGCTTGAGGTTCTTAAGGTGCTTCGTGTACCACGCTTTACTTCGCAGTGATCCATCGAAGAACAAAAAATGATTGAAAATCATAGAAATAAGGAGTCGGACGTGCTCCTCCTCCTCGCCCATCTTGCTCGTGGCGGTAAGATGCCCCAGTAGATGGGTGTTGTCGAGGTTAACCCCGTCACGTTTTTCTACGTACATGGCTTCCATATCCACTCTCTGCCCATGTGCTCTTAGTCCAAGTAGAAGGGTGACGTCTTCTACTGTTCATCATCACGCGTTGTTGAACGAACTTTCAAAGTTGATTGTCATGTGTTGTCTGTTAGTTGTCACGCGTTGTCTTCACTATTTGTTGTCACTCGTTGTCGACGAATCTCCACTGTTGGTTGTCACGCGTTGTCTTCACTATTTGTTGTCATGCGTTGTTGGACGAATCTCCACTGTTGGTTGTCACGCATTGTCGGACGAATCTCCACTGTTGGTTGTCACGCATTGTCGGACGAATCTTCACTGTTGGTTGTCATGCATTGTCGATGAATCTCCACTGTTGGATGTCACGCATTGTCGGACGAATCTTCACTATTGGTTGTCATGCGTTGTCGGACAAATCTTCACCCTTCATTGTTATATAAGCTAACACTTCAAACTTCATTTCCTACAACTCATCCAAAGCTAGCATCGCATGTTAAACAAACATGTCTTCTCCTGACCATAATCGTGACTCACGTCCTGCACGGGGTATTTCCCAACCACAATTTCCCCGTGGTAATGGACATGTTCCGCATCCGAATACTTACCAGTTCAACCCTTACAACTATCCAAGCTTACCACAAAATCCACCACCACAATTTTTTCAACCACAACAATATCACAATCCATTACCACCGCAACAATATCACAACCCATTACCACCTTATGACATGTATGTCAACCTAATTAGTGGACATGATCCGAATGATGCTGATGTGAATGATCAGAATCAGAGTGACGACCATCCCTCCGCCCAACCAACACAATCACCGCAACCAAATAAAGTGAAGGTGTGGTCAACGTTGGAGGATGAAGCGTTGATCTCGGCTTACATGCAGGTTAGTATGGATGCCATTGTCGGGACCTCACAGAAAGCCGGAGCTTTATGGGGTAGAGTGGCACGTGTGTACGAGCATGCTGCCCGCTCGAACAAGAACATAGCCCCACGCCTGTCGGACTCCTTAAAAGGTCGTTGGAGGAGGTTTACGCCTGTTGTAATGAAGTGGAGCGGTTGCTATGATGAAGCTCTACGACGTCAAAGGAGCGGATACAACCACGACGATGTAATTCGTGAAGCGCATTTTATTTACGAATCCACTGTTGGTTCTAAGTTCGCATTTCTTTATGTATGGGAAATGTTACGTAAGTACCCAAAGTGGGAGTCGTTCGTTAAACCTGGTTCGGGAAGTGCAACACGTGCACGCCCACCCATAATTGAACTAGAGGAAGTAGAAACTACTCCAACATCAGGAAGCGGGAGTAAGAGGAAAAGCACGGAAGGCTCTTCGACCCGGTCGTCTCCACCGAACGAAAGAACACCAGATGAAACTCCAGAACAATCATTTCAGCGTCCGGAAGGGGTTAAAAAGGCAAAGAAGAAGGGAAAAGCTCGAGCAGCAAATCAACTGGATGATCGGGTTGTAGACTTGTGTTCAAAACTTGAATATTGTTCGCAAGTTAGAGGTGAAAAATCGGAGCGAAAAGCAATGTTGAAGCTGGCCACTGAGAAGATAACATTAATGAACACATTATTTGGTAAATCGAACCGCACAGAAGTGGAGGAGAAGACACTTGGAAAGTTGCTGGATTGGGCTGAGAAAAATGGACATCTTTAAATTAGTTTAGTTTAAGTAAAATTTCATGTTATTTCCTTTTTGTAGTAGAAATCTATGTTATGTGTTTGGTTGTTAATATGTTTTGAAGTTAATTTAATTTTATTTATTTGAGTTTCAATTTTTTTGTTTACTATATTATTAACAAATATTAATAAGTGATACACTTTAATTGATTTATTTAACAAAAACACAAGAAAATGTAATTTTTTTTAAAAGTTTGGTTGAAACATATTGAACTCGTACGAACGGCTGCCCAGCTCGCCGGTGAGCTGGCGGAGATCTCGCTTACCAATTTGAAATTAAATTTGAAATTCAAAATTTGAAATTTGAAATTAAACACAATTTGAAATTTGATATTAAATTCAATATTAATTTTGTATTATTATAGTTAATGCAATTGATTTATTTTATTAATTATTATATTTATTTACAATTTATTTTATTTATATATATTATTAACATATTATTTGACTAATATAAATAACAAAAAAAACATAAAAAAAACGACAAACCAGATCTGACCACGTGACCAGACCTGAGTCGTGACCCAAGTCGGGTCGCAGACTCAGATCGCGACCCGACCCAAGTCCGCTCCCCATTAAGGGGAGCCAGGTCGGAGCAAATTTCGCCCGGACCCAAAAAGAGCCTCCGGCCCTTACACTGATTGATTACTCATTTTCAAACTCACTACGAGACACCATAAAGTGATATGATAGATGCACGTCCTCGGATCTGGTGATCGAAAGTTCTGTGTGATTTTTGTTGTTTTATAATTGAACTTTTCAAAGTTCGAGGTGATTGCATATACAGTATGATATCGACATGATCGATGGACAGTTTGGCTAATATTAGGCAATGTTTTACTCGGTTAGCCCTTACGTGTTTTTTGATAAGGGACAAAGAATTACAGATCTAGAAAAGAAAATTCAGTACGGGCTGAATTATTAGAAGAGCATCTATAAATGTTTAATTTTAAATTTTAAATTACTTAATTAATATATAAATAAATAAATGATATCTATCTATGAAGATTAAAAAATATTAAAATTAAAATACTAACAAATTTTTTATATATATGAAACTATTGCATTTTCTTGAGGAAATTAAGCTAGGTAAGAATCAATATTTAATATTGGATTGGAAAGAAAGAAAGTAACTTTGGGAGCAATAATCTCACTAATAAACTTCTCAACCTTATTAGGTTTGATGGGCTTTTGTTTATATTTATAGGGGCGATCTGGTGAGCTCAGTACCATGGGGGGCGGCGTAAACAGACTCCGGGGGGGGGGGGGAATTGTTGGGCTTACTTCACCGAATTCAGACGATTCGTCAGACATTTTCGTGATGTTGGTACTGGTAAAGTAAAGAAAACTTGACAGAAGCATTAGTTCAAGAGACGAGACGAAATGAATATTAAATAGATTGTGAATGACAAAAGGGTAATTTCCTAAATAAACGGTACCTCTAAAAGATAATAAACATTTAATTAACTTCTAAATGAAACAGTGCAATATATTTTGCGGTTTGGACAACAAGTGGTCAAACTAACTAATTGTATCATTTGCAGTCATTTCCCCTGTTATGTGTTAAGTCTAAACCCTTTAACTGGCTGTTGCATAATTGCATGCAAGTGGCTGAAAACTCCACTTATCTTTTCTGCCAACAAAGGGTTAAACCTGCACTAGTTAGCGTTGGTAGATGCCTAGATGATACAAGATCTTCTTGTGTAACTATTAACAAATATTTTCGTGTTAAACATAATATTACACATGTCAAATAAAATACACAACAAAATATAGACGAAGCCAACAAACAATATCATGTTTAGGAAACAAACAACAAAATAACAATGATCAGAAAGACATTTCAATCGAACCGTCGATTCGCAACTTGCCTTAACGAAAATATCACCCCCACGTACCAGGACCTACCACGAACATGGATTTTTCAATGTAGAGAGAGATTGTGAGAATGTGCATGTCGCGAGAGAAAATCGAATATGTTTTATAACCACATTCGTAACCGTTAGGAAGTTAAATGCAATGTGCATTTAAATCGAGAACCAAAAAGATATTTCTATCACACAGAGACTAGAACCTCTAATTTCTTCCAAATCCCCCACCGTCACGTGGCACTCCACCCCAAACTGGACGTGCGCTCGCGCATGCATGCGTGTAGAGTACTCTCTAATCCTCTCTTTCCACGTCAATGAGTTATGAGAAGTAAATGTTTAATTACATATTTCAACTTATCATGTTTTCCGATATTAGACTAAAGAAATGTAAGCACATGTCTTAATAACTATCATTTTCAACATTGGATTTTTCAATTAAATTGCTTAATAGTCCAACACATCTAATGGAAATATTAAGTCAATTGAATTTAGAAAACAAAAACAGTGGTTCCTTAACCACTTTTCAGAGATTAAATACTCTGTTTATTTGCTGGATCATTGGTACTGCCACACAATATACTTTCTTTGCTAGACCATAGCTTAGAATTTTGATAATAACGATAAACCTGAGATATTTCCTTACGTCTCTTTCGATGCAGACGGCAACCAAAAAAAAATCTTCCTTATATTATCGTATCTAAGGTACCAATCGGGATAGTAGGGTGGTAAAAATTAGAATAATGTTACCCTTTAATGTTATCCTCTTAATTAGTTCCCTTGATCCAATTGGTACCTAAATAAATTAGAATAATGGCCACTTGAAGGCCGCCAGTCCGGTTGTGAAGATACAAAATCTTTGCGGATCGTGTCGTTTGCTTAAGTTTTAACAAGTTGAATATAAATAAATGGTATAGATTGCATATCTTCGAGTGTATCTGGAATAACACAACTTGACGGTAAAAACAAATAAACAAAAGACGTAAAGTCAAAGATGAAAATAAAACAAATTTACAAAATAAATAAAGTCAACAAACTACACCGAAACCTTAAATCCGTGTGTCGCCCTTAATTTTTTTAATTAATAATTTTTTAATAAAAATTTCGAAAACTAAGAAGAAGAAAAAAAATTGAAAAACACACAGATCGCGGTTTGGACCTGCGATCCGTGGGCACAGATCGCGGGTCCGATCCGCGATCCGTGGGATTATAGCACGATCCGTGAAGTTTGTTTTTAAAATTTTGTTTACTTAAATTCAGATTAAGTGTGTTAATCACAACTAGTTTTTATTATCTTCTCGGGGTTCACACGACACTTCTCTTCTAGCTTTTCTTCCATTCGGGGATCGCACAATACTTATTTCCCAGCTTATCTTGGACCCAGGTAAATTTTACACAATTTTTTTACTTAAGAATATTTTAAATTAAGATTTAATTTCTTTGTTAAATTAAAATTATTTGGAATTGTTTTGTTATTTTCTATTATATTTAATTTTAAATATTAGTTGTATTTATGTATCTGTTTATAATTAAATTAAATGTATATACATTTAAAATTTGTATAACGTACAATTACCAAATTTATTATATAATATAAGTATTTGGAAAACTTATTTATTATTTTCTGTTAAATTAAAATTTAAATATTAATTGTATTTATGTGTTAAATTGTTATAGCTTTAATTATTTCTATAACATGCAATTTGTCATGAAATGTACGAGTAAATTGTTTTTTAATTGTTATAATTAATTATGTTTTTATTTTCATGAACCGTTGTTTTGTCAAAACGAGTTATTTAAGTAGAAGTCGCTCTGTACAAAACGAACGTGAGTATAATGATGCAGTGGATATATAGTCTATTTCTCCACTTCTCAGAATATCAAATTGCATGTTTAGAGTCAATGATATTTGCACAAATGTAAGTACCAAAAAAAATCATATTGTGTTAATTTTTCTAAATATTTAAATTATATTTTTTTAATTGATGTATTTTTCACAATATATTTGAATATATTATATCCGGAGGCTGTTTTGGAATGTCGTGCACATCGTCCAGTAATAGATTTCCACGATTGTTTTAGTCAAACACTCAAAAATTTGGGATTATATCAACTTGCCCAAATAAAACATACAAGGACAGACAATAGATTGATTACTGCACTTGTAGAGTGTTGGCGTCCTGAGACTCACACTTTCCACTTACCGATTGGGGAGGTTGGATTAACATTGCAGAATGTTAGCTGTTTGTGGGGTCTACCTATCAGTGGTATTCCAATAATTGGGCACAGTGATCGAGACAGTCGTGAGTTAATTAGAAATTCTTTTGGGATTGATATAAATGCCGAGATTATGAAAAAAAGGTAAAAGAACGATAGGAGGAGATGAGCCACAAATTTTCAAAGAGTCCGGATTTAGCATCAGTTTGCAATGGTTGCGGGTAAATTACGGGAATCTGTCGGATTTTCCCACAGATGAAGAAGTGACACAATATACACGAGCTTTCATTTTAGATTTGTTTGGATCCATGGTTTTCCCTGATAGCTCTGGGACAGGTGCTCCAGTTATGTATTTGAGGTTTTTGCAGGTGTTGGATAAGCCGATAGTATACAATTGGGGTGCGGTCGTGCTTTCATGTTTATATCGCAACTTGTCTATTTCATGTCAAACTGGTAAGAAGAACATTGGTGGTGCATTATTACTTCTTCAACACTGGTCTTGGACTCGGTTTCCCGTAGCCCGGCCGAGACACGTGGGTCATGCTGAGTGTTTAGGTGGAGAAGACCTAGAATCGCGACCTCCGTTTGCTATTAAGTGGCAATACCCACAGACTTATGAGGTTAGTGCCACACATAATTGTCTTACACATTACATAAATGAATTTGAATGTATGTTGGATGAGCATGTAAACTGGCAGCCGTATTATGAAATATGATGTTGCTTCCTGGCCGGGTATTTACTACTGATGCTGCATATTGGCTTGCGAGAGTGTCTTTGATTCATTTCTGGATGATTTCATGGCATTATCCATAAAGAACTATGAGACAATTTGAATTTTATCAGACGACGTCACCGCTAGAACCTCATCCGTGGACAGAACTCAAAAGACTTGATAAGATAGTACATGCGGCCCGACAGAGAGATGATTGGTCAGCGAAGCATGAAATTTACATACGAATGTGGGACAAACCGCATATTCTTCAGGAAGGTCGACCATATGATCCGAGAGAAAATTGACGGTATCGTCAGTGGTTTCAGCATAATGGTATGTACACAGTCTACATACGAGGCCAAATAGAGTTCGGTTTGGAAAGGTCGTTGCCAACCCCACGTGATTCTATCGAGGACTTAGGTTACGTTCCTGGTAGACCACGTATTCGACGTATGGTATGTTTTTTGAACGACTTTGACGATTATTGTTTGTTGTGTTTTACTATCTAATTTTCAAACTACAATTGCAGGGCTTACGTGGTATTCAACGGGCTAAATTTGTTATCAAACAGTTGTACAAACGTGGAACTAAGGGACTGTATAAAATGTTGCTGAAGAGTCACCAACTCGATGTTGTCGATTGCAATCAGGTGCACAAATTTGAAAGAGTACTGTGCGATGCTGGATTACCTGCAGATGTGGAGTCAATTCCTGAAGATGATGATGGTAATAATGAGATTCGTGATGACTGTCCTGTACCTAGAGTTGCAGACCAAACAAAATATAGTTTTAGGCTATCCAATGCATCATACGATGATTTTGTCCCAGATCCATCGCAGTTTAGAGGTTCATATACATACGATGACATTGGCGCAGGACCATCGCAGCCAACCCAGTTTGGATATTCTCAAACATATGGTGACATTGGCGCAGGACCATCGCAGCCAACCCAGTTGGGGCTTCCCAGATTCCCGAAGATAATCCAACTTATCAGACACCTGGTACTAATTATGATACCCCTCAGTTGCCGCAAACAAACTTCGGGACTTTGTTCGATGGTATATTCAGCTCATTAACTGACCAAGGGTACACTTGTGAATTAAATCATGTACCTTCTATAGTTTACGAGACTCAGTCACCTTATTTGTCTGTTCAAAATCAGTCACCTTTTCGACCTGTTGAGTCTCATTCACCTGTTGAGACTCAACCCCATTCTGAGTTGGTTCCATACGTTTTCTCTGATGATGAAGAAGAATCAGTGCATGTTGCGACTCCAGTCGGTCGAGGGTGCCGACGCAAGATGAAGACAAAGATTTTCACTCCCACGCAGTAGTTCATATTGTAATTCAGTTGTACTCGCGGTTGTACTTTAAGATCTCCCGATTATTGTCAATATGCCATTTCGATATTGCGTTCTTCAGAACGTTTTTTGATGAGAATGCTTGATTCTCAGCTAACGGACCTTCAACTATTACCCTGATTTCTATAAATGATGTATTTGCAGGAACCCAACTAGAACAATCATGAAAGCTTTTAGCTGGGTGAAGCAAACCCCTCCATCTAAATGGGTTGTATTGGCTTAACTGACTCACGTTCAGACGAATATCTTCATCTTCCTCAACCTCATCAGCATCCTCATCGTCCTCACCTGATGATTCATTCTCTGTATCTATATTGTAATCTTCGTCATCATTTTCTTCATCATCATCTGCTGGTATAGGTACGAAATCAGAAGTTCTATTCGCAGGTCGACTGGTTTCTGCTATGGTGTTTGCATCACATGATTGTTGAGATATGAAGCCTGCACCACTACTACTACCCGGTTGGTTACCTGTAAACATCTCAGCATTCCACTCAATTTCCACAGGATTCAACTGTACATATAACTTCATCATTCCCATTTTCGAATAAGTTGTTTCATAAGCTATTCTCCCGGAATTCTCATCATATACAGACATCACATTAAAAAAAGTAACTGGTTGGTGCAATGTTGCAACGATATTGAATATTCATCGAGTACTGAGATTCTTCGACATTCAAACCTTGATAAATCCAACTCTTAAGTTCTTCTAAGGTTACATTTTCGCTCGCTGAAAGTGTAAGTCTTTGACCTATCGTGTACTCTACACCGTAACTTGCATTTTGAATTATTTCACCGCCAAAGTGCACACTTACCGCAATCATTTTGTTAACTACAATGTAAAATTCTTTAATCAGTTTTATATTAAAAATTACTTTAAGATTTGATATTATTACCAATTATTAATAATGTGAGATAAATAGAAATTAAGAATGAAAAAAAATTACCTCAAAATTCACCAAAAAAACACACGGATCAGAAAAATTGATATCACCAAGCACAATTTGAAGACTGTGAAGAGAGTAGAATTTCAAGAATTTATATTATTACCAATTATTAACAACTATAAATATAAGAATGAAAAAAATAATTACCTCAAATATCACCATGAAAGACACACAGATCAGAAAAATTGATATTACCGGGCACAATTTCAAAACTATGTGGAGAGTAGAAGTGGAAATGTGTGAGGAATTGAAAAAATAATTGGATTGAAAAAAAAATGAGCAGATGTGTATTTATAGGAGCTCGCGCCCACGGATCGAGGGTTCGACCCGCGATCGGTGCGTTTTTCAAAAAAAAATCTTTCTTAATTTTCGAAATTTTTATTAAAAGATTATTAATTAAAAAAATTAGGACGTGTCGCGTGATATTACGAGCTCTGCTAAATCTATATCATTTTATTATTCTTCATCTTCATATGTTAATAATCTTTCGGTTGTATATAACCACGTGAAGAATTCAAATTTTTTTTGGATCAAATCTTGTATACCAGTGTTTTTTTGGTAAAAAAATTATAATAGTGCCAACAATCTGTGTTTTCCGAAAGAATATTGTCAAGACGCATATATAAACTTAATTATGTCTCGAAGATTATAAAGTAAACCGTAATTGTGTTACCAATCTTAAAGATGCGTCTAACGACTTTGATCCAAGTGCAAGCTGGTTGAGGGGAAAATGCATGTATATTTGGATCCACATTCTCAGTGATTGATAGAATCTGTGTCCACGATCTATCTTCGCAATAATAAATCCCACCATTAAAAAAATAAAGGGCCTAGCTAGCGGTCTAGCCACGTGAAGAATTCAGAGTATTTTACATAAAGAAATTAGAATTATATGTTTCGAAAAATGAATTCGGCCACGTGAAGAATTCAGAGGACAACTACCCACAAATTGCTTTTATTGAGACAATTGAACGAGGGAACGTAATGGGCAATTTTTTGTCAGAGCATTTATCAAGAAAATCGTCCTCTACGGATCTTCGATAGGACCAATGGTTGAAGACGAGGAACATGTTGGACGGTGACGTTTTAAGTTGTTTATTTTTATTTTCATGATTCTCAGTTACCCAACTCTGTTTGGGTTAGACGAAGGTGGTCCACATTATTTTCATCAAAATATTTGACAAACAGAACGAAAATTCGAACCTATGTCTTCAAGTACTCACCATTGTCCACTCCACTACGAACCGGGAGACTAACTTTCAAGTTTTTGTTTTGCAAAAGTTGGATCTTCTTTGGTTGGCTACTTGATTAATTATTGGGATTTCTGACTTTCTAACTTCATGGTACCGTCCACAAATACAAATATGTTAACATGGTGAACTGGAAAACATATTAAAAAAATGAAAAATATCACCGTAGGTAAGTAGGTAACACACAAATATTACCCTATGTAACTTAGCAATGTCTTTAGTAAGATTGTACATGGTAACATGGGTCCAGGATTACATAATTGGACTGGATTGAGAACTGAAATTCAACCCAAACTTATTCGAATATCGTACTGGTAAAGTTCTGTCCAGGACTTGACCTGCCAATTATGGTTTGAAACCAGATTGGACCGACATGTACAAATTTTGTTTTTTACCAAATAAAATATTTTAAAAACGAAAATCTATAACAACAAATATTCTACTATCAAAGCCTTTCAAAATGCAAAATCCACATCGAAAAATCTATTTTTTCTCCAAATAATGCCCTAAAATTGCAAATCCACCACAACACAGTCTCATGCTTTTACCAAACACCCCACCACGACCCTAAATGCGATATTGATGACATTGAAAGTTAGGGTAAAAAAGAAAAGAGAAGAGAGTAGAAACCGGAACCGATAGACCGTGTAATTATCTTGGGGTCTGGTCTGGACTAGATTATGAAGAGCCCTAGCCTTTGTAACTTGCAAGACTTCACCCATTAATCTTGAAACTATCGCACATGGATCAAGAAAGGACCAATCAATCTATGGATAAGTCCATCATCTCTATTGGGCTAAAATAAGCTACACTTCGAAAGAAATAAAGTTAATTCGGCTCAATAGATCCCAAATTCGGCTCAGGTTGCGATAAAAACATAATCAAGATTCATGGCCCAAAGAAGCATCGAGCATATATCCGAATCTGAGCTTAATGAGATTCACTGGTGTGCCCGTGAACAGGACTTGGCGCAAGAACAGGAGGCAGCTGGGCCGAGGAAGTGGAAGAGCACGCCCAAGGCAACATGATTCCTCCCCCGCGCAGCCTCCTCTTTTGTAGAAACCTAGAAGCAGGGTTAGGAGTGTCTTAAGCCTTTTTGTATTATGTACTTGGCAACCATAATGGTAAAACTATTGGCTACATGTGTCTGCTTGTTATCTTGATGAAATATTCTAAGACCTTCGGAGGGGCCATCTTCATGGCTTTCTCCTTATATATTAATGCAATCAAGTGATCAACTACTATTTCAAAACAAACAAAAAAATTGATCAAAGCCAACCTAGTAGAGGTCCAATTTCCATGAAAGAACTTCGACTGAGTCGGGGGTGTCTTTAGGCTCTTAGGGTGTGCCTACACTACACATCAGGAAGATATGAATTAGGCAGAACAAAAATGCAAAAAAAATATATATATAAACCCGCAACATGCCAAGTACCTTTTTTTCCTTTTAAGATAAAAGCAATGTAGCAGCAAACCTGACTAATTAAATCTTTTGTTTCTCTCCTTAACCTTCAAGTAACAAACACACAAGATGTAAAACACAAGCAAAGATGAATGCACACCTGAAACAGCCACGACACACAGGTTTTACAAGGTTTGGCAACGTACCTACGTCATTGAAGATGTCTCATGCGGGTTTCTTTTCCTTCTTCCGCTTATCCAGCAAGAGAAACAACCGAGATTACAAGTTGATAGAAGCAATTTGTCCTCCAAAGCACTCTAGATCTATCTGTAGCCCTAATTTCTCTCTCAAGGAAAAAAATCATGCATTAGTTTACAAACTATGGTTGAAAAACTCTTAAATAAACCCATAAAATTGTATAGAAAAAAATGCAAAACGTTGGCAAAAATGTGGGCAACGGTCAACTAGACTTCTCCACCGGTCGACCGTTCAACGGTTATCTTCAATAACCGCTACTTTTTAGTCGACCGGAATGCCTCGTCGGTCGACCGTTCCTGACTTTGAAAAAAATCATTGATAAATTCGATCGAACGGTGTCCAACACTGGTCGACCGTTCCTCACCTCTGTGATCCTGGTAAATCCGGTCGAACGGTTACCTGTTTTTCTATATACTTGACAAATTTAAACAAATTTTCAACAATTGAAGCATGGGTGTTGAACTTAAAATCAACCGGTAATGAATGAGATAACTGAATTTGATCTATTTCCACACTTCACAAGCAACAGCAAATTCAGGGCTCCATTTGCAAGCTTGATATGTGTTGTATATGTAAATCCTAAAGGTGAAAATAAGCAGAATTCATCCATAAAAATGTATAAAACAAGAATGGGCTAAAATCCCCAATATTAGAATGCACGTAATTTGACCAATGTGAGACAGTTATCTAACAACTCTATTAGCTACTACAATCTGTACAAAGAAAATCCACTTCACATTTCCCAGATTCTTGGCTAGGAGAACCCTCTGAGAGTTAACTTGAAATGAATATAGGGCACCGATTGATTTAGTACATTACATAGGACAATCCACAAGTAAGGCTTTCAAAGGCTCCATGGACACTCTGTTAACTGAACTTGAGACACGACATGGTAATATTACACACGCATATCAATTACTGTAACATAATTAGTTAAAATTCTTCTCATTGAGGAAAGAGTAATTTCTTTATTCGATTTCATTCCTTCCAAAACGAATCAGGGCAAAGTATAAACAACATTCACTGACGAAGAATCATGTCAACAGACAGATGCCTTTCTATTCAAATCAAACTAAAGAAGGATTACATCTTCTCAAGTAACATCATATCGAACCATTCACAGCTCAGTTCGTTGGATTAATTTTCTAACTTTTAGTTTTGATGAGGGTTCAACGAAAGAAATAACCCACTAGAGTGCCCTCAAAGTAAATGTACAATCAAGGTAATCAATCAGTTAGTGTATTTTGAATAACTGAATAGTATATAACTTTCTCTACATGAATATATAGTAAAATTCACTAGCTCGGGCCAAAGAATATTGTGCTTGTATCTCTATATTTATAACGGCCAAGATAACCATATAGAGCTATGAGAACACAACCACCTGTTGCACCTCCTTAATCTAAGGCTATTCAAACAATTTTATAAAATAAAATATACAAAAAAAGTTGTGGAAGATTGGTTGAGCTAATGACATCAACGATTGTGTAGGAATTTACATACCGGAGGGCAGGTAGCATCGCAGAATGGGATTTTGTTATGTTGACAAGATCATGAGTATCACCTCAAAGTGTGGCCACCCACATGATGATGGAGAAACATGAAAAATCAACAACCTCACAATACCTATCAGCATGATATGGTGATGATGTCTCAGTACAGTAAATAACATAGAAAATAAGTGTGACATAGCAAGCATGCTGTAATAAGACCTATTCAACAGAAATTCACATGTTTATTTATTTGTTTGTTTGTTTAAAGTGTGAAAGGATAATGGATGAAGATTACCTTTGCCCATGAAAGGAGTCACAGTGTCACACCGCGAAATCAGCATCAATGATGGGCACAGAGGCAATATCTCTCATTTCCAATGTCATCTTGTCCAACTCATGATAAATCTCTGAAGACTTTGAATGAGAAACATCATTTGCGGAAAACATATGAAATTCACCCTCCAATTCAATCCAACTACAGCCAGCACTTTTTCTAAGTCCTCTTGTTCTCATCAGCTTTCTTACTTCAGCTGCCTCCCTCCATAAACCCAGCTCTGCACAATTATTGGAAAGCATCACATAAGGAGCAACATTATTTGGCTCCAAATCTAACAGTTGTGCACTCGCCTCTTTAGCGAACTCCATTTCACCATAGAATTTGCACTGCCCCAAGAAAGTGCTCAAAATAACTGCATTGGGCTTCGATGGCATTCTCATTATTAGATCCCTAGCTTCCCTAAGATGACCCGTCCGCCCATGTAGATCAACCACACATGCATAATGATCTAGATCAGGGAAGAGACCATACTTCGTTTTCATTTCTTCAAAATACCGCAGTCCTTCCTCTAGAAGGCCTGCATGACTGCACGCAGTTAATATGCCCATAAAGCAAACGTTGTCCGGCTTCCCACCCTCACCAACAAACTTCTCAAAAAGCTTTAAAGCATCTAAACCCCTCCCGTTCTGAGCATAACCTACAATCATAGAAGTCCATAACACACTCTCTCTCACGTTGGCATCGGTGTTAAACACACCGCGTGCTTCCTCGATGCTCCCAGACTTAGCATACATATCAAGCAAAGAACCAACCACAAACACATTCCTATAGAAACCAATCTTAATGGCCAATAAATGCACCTGTTTCACAAAAACAAGCGCCACGAGCCCCCCACAGGCGCTTAAAACACTCGCCAATGTCGAGCTGCTCAGCTCCATTCCTCTTTCAAACATTTCCACAAACATCTTAATGGCCTCTTCGCCGCATGCATTTATTGCATAGCTACAAATCATAGAGTTGTAAACAACGACGTCTTTATCCAAACTAGACTCAAACAACAACTCGGCTTCAGAAACATCTCCACATTTGGCGTAGAAATCTATAAGAGCGCTTAATACATGCGCATTCGACTCTACCCCAACTTTCACAATGTGGCCATGAAACAACCTCCCATGGTTCCAGTCAACGAGCAGACTTCCACAAGCGTTGAAAGCACTTATAAGAGTAAAGAAATTGGGTTTGACTCCCTCCCTGAACATCCTTATGAACACCGAAACTGTAACATCCCGAAACAGCGGAATTTTTTTAAAAAATTATAATCAAGACACAGGAACTCAACAAACAAAGACGGGACTGTTACTTCTCATAAACAAATAGCGGTGCACCAAAATTACATCAGAGTTTGTCAAATAATACATGATTACAACAAAACGACAACAGAAGATAAAACGCAATCATGCCGACCTCAGCGGTCCGAGAAGAGGATCCGACTCCAAGATGCGCGTGCCCGCCGATCACCACCCAACTGGACCTACTGCGGTCCTGAAAATATATAACAACAATGCCTAAGTTTCCAGAAGGAAACCCCGTATGCCAACTCACCTATATGCATGCATTACACAAATGAACCTATCATACTAATAGCATGTCATGACATCGACAGAATGGAAAACAGTTCCCCCGAAGGGTAAAACGGGACAACAGTCCGACAATCAACAACGAGTCTCCCGAGGAGACCTACTGCAGGCACATGCAGCCTTACAGCACGCGACATCGCACCCCCCACACGCAGCTACACTACTCAAGGGTTCGGCAGGGAGCCTCTGTCACGCCTGCGCGCCGATAGAATACAGATCTGCAAATCTCAGTGGTCGGAGCCACAGGGACCAACGGGTCCGTCGCCCGGAAGGTATAACAACAACATCTCGGTAGGTGCCCAGCCGAGGAAAACAACATAGCCGGCACAACCTCGGCGGCATCACCGGCACAGCATCGGTGGTCCATCACAACAGTCCGGCACAGCATCGGACAGATCCAGACCAAAATCTGCCAGGTCATCAGGCTCCTCGAGCCGCAAACACCAACCGCGCCGCTATAAAAGCAGGGCAGCGACCTCCGTAGCCCGTGGGCCGGTAGTCACCTCACCCAACGCCAGTTGCGTGCCCGCATAACAACAACACTGGGATCCGCGATCCCTCAGGCCTGCTATACTACAAAGTGCCCCATCAATCCATCTCAAGTCACGGTCCATACACGGAGGTGACGCGTCCCGAACGCCCACACTTTTCCCAACGGCGGTCCCTGGGCAGGCACGCATCACGCGCCCACCGTCACCTCCCGGCTCACGCACCAGGCGAGGACACGGGTTTCCGTGGACAAAGTTGACGTTCAAAAAGGGAACCAGGAATTCTGTCCTGGGCCCAAACGGTCGACCGGACGAGGTGATTCGGTCGACCGGTTCCAGAAAGGAATCGGTCGACCGTACTCCTAAAACGGTCTACCGCTGCGCTCGAAACAGAATCCCCCAACGGTCGAACAAAGGTCTAAAACCGGTCGACCGAACGAGGTCAAAATCCGGAGTCTGGTCAACATTGAAATCCACTCTATCGGTCGACCGACTCAGGGGTCCCGGTCGACCGAAAACTAACAGAACGTCTTATACCACATTTTAATCCATCGGTCGACCGACTCAGGGGTCCCGGTCTACCGATAACAGTTAGGGTCAACCTACATTTCTACGTCATATAACGGTCGACCGACAACAAGCAACGGTCGAACAAGCATGCAATAATAACCAGTACACTTAAGTTCCGGTCGAACGACCCAAGGAACCGGTCGACCGAAAACAGGCAGAACGTCCCAACTCACCAGCAATATGCACTACCGGTCGACCGCCACAAGGCATCGTTCGACCGGTGAAGGTTAAAGTCGGGCAAAAACACTACATTCGGTCGACCGCCCGAAGGAACCGGTCGACCGTTGGTCGTCTTCAACCTCGCGTCAACCGAGGTTTTCCACGGAAAACATCACCGAGGAGGCCTCCGACCTCCCCGTCCGACCAACACAACCCTTCACAAGGGTTAACAACACAACAAATCACACTATCAAGTTGACATACCTCTCACGAAGCCGGAGAAACGCCGGAGCAACGCTCACGCCTCCGCGTCCTCGATCACGCGCCGCGCCTCACCCGCACGAGCACCTTCCTCTCTCGACGCCTCCGCAGCTGCTCCACCAACGCGCGCACCAGCAAGGAAAGGAAGGAAGAAATGAGGGAATGGAGAAGAAAAGAAGAAGAAGAAGAAGAAGAAACCATGTTTATAACCCCGTCTGCTACAGTGCCCGCCAACCTCACCATCACCCTACTCACCTCAGGCCACTGTAGCCCGCCTCTTCCCCATGCAACCCAACTTCCCATGCAAAGCAAGCCCTAATCCTCCTCTAATCTCCATTAGCTTCCTAATCTCGGTTAGGGACATAACAATCCACCCAACTTAAAAGGATTTCGTCCCGAAATCAAAGCAAACACTCACCGAAAAGCTCTGGATACTGCTTCCTGACGTCCTCCTCAATCTCCCATGTGGCCTCGCGCTCACTGTGATGCTGCCACCTGACCTTCACCATCGGAATGGTCCTCCTCCTGAGCTGGTGATCCATGCGATCAACAATCTCGACTGGCCTCTCCTCGAGCGACAAGTCCTGCTGAATCTCTGGCACTGCTATCTCAATAACGTGCGACGGATCTGCCACATACCTCCTCAGCATCGACACATGGAAGACATCATGCCGACCTGAAAACTGCGGTGGCAATGCAATCCGGTAGGCAACCTCTCCAACTCGGTCGAGGATCTCAAACGGTCCAACATATCTCGGACTGAGCTTCCCCTTCTTCCCAAACCTCATCACACCTCGGGCAGGGGAAATCTTCAGAAACACATGGTCGCCCACCTCGAAACTCAACACCCGTCTGCGACGATCAGCATAACTCTTCTGCCTGCTCTGTGTTGTGGCCAACCTCCTCCTGATCACATCCACCTTCTCTGAGTACATCTGTACAATCTCTGGCCCCACTAACTGTCTCTCGCCCACATCACTCCAGCATACCGGTGATCTGCAAGGCCTCCCGTACAACGCCTCGTACGGTGCCATCCCAATACTCGAGTGGTAGCTGTTGTTGTAGGCGAACTCTATCAGCGGCAAGTGCTCATCCCAGTGCCCTGCCCAATCCAGTGTGCAAGCCCTCAGCATATCCTCCAAGGTCTGAATCGTCCTCTCTGACTGACCATCTGTCTGCGGATGGAACGCTGTACTGAACCTCAGACGCGTCCCCAAAGCCTGCTGCAGACTCCCCCAAAATCTGGAAGTGAATCGAGGATCTCGATCGGAGATGATGCTCACTGGTACTCCATGCAACCTGACTATCTCCTCCACGTACAACTTAGCTAGACCCTCCAAAGGCAACGTGGTCCTGATCGCTAAGAAGTGCGCCGACTTGGTCAGTCGATCGACTATCACCCAAATCGCGTCGTGGAACCTCCTCGTCTTCGGCAATCCCGTGACAAAATCCATCGCCACGTGCTCCCACTTCCACTCAGGAAGCTCAATACACTGCATCGGTCCTGCTGGCCTTTGATGCTCAATCTTCACCAGCTGGCAGACCAAGCATCGCTCCACAAACTCTGCAATATCCCTCTTCATGCCCTTCCACCAGAAGTTCCGCTGCAGGTCCTTATACATCTTCGTGCTCCCCGGATGAATGGTGTATCTAGCTCTGTGTGCCTCCTCCATGATGTCATCTCTCAGCCCATCAACCTTCGGCACCCAGATCCGACTCCTGAACCTCAGACCACCGTCAACCCCCACACTGAAATCTGATCCATCTCTGGAAGCCAACTGTAGCAGACCAGCTAACTCCTCTTCCCCCTGCTGAGCCTGAACCAACCGTGAGACAGTCTGCGGCTCCACCCGAAGCCCAGCAATCACTGCTCCCTCTGATCCCTCTGTGAACGGTCTCCACTCTGACAAGGCCTCGAGTAACCTCCACTCCTGGATGCACAGACTCGCAACTGAAACCTCTACCTTCCTGCTCAGCGCATCTGCAACCGAATTCGCCTTCCCCGGATGATAGGAAATGGTGAAGTCGTAGTCCTTAATGAACTCAGGCCATCTGCGCTGCCTCGTATTCAGCTCCTTCTGCGAGAACAAATACTTCAGACTCTGATGGTCGGTGAAGACCTCGAACTGCTCGCCATACAGATAGTGCTGTCAGGTCTTCAACGCGTGAACTACTGCTGCTAACTCCAGATCGTGAGTCGGGTAGTTCTTCTCGTGCACCTTCAGCTGCCTCGAAGCGTACGCGACCACCTTCCCATGCTGCATCAGAACACAACCCAAGCCTATCCCTGATGCATCGCTGTAAATCACGTAGCCTCCACTGCCACTCGGTAGCGTCAGAATAGGTGTTGTCGTCAATCGCCTCTTCAGCTCCTGAAAGCTGTCCTCGCACTTCTGGGACCAAACGAACTTGACGCCCTTCTGCGTCAACGCTGTCAGCGGCGACGCAAGTCTGGAGAAATCCTGAATAAACCGTCTGTAGTACCCTGTCAGTCCCACAAAACTCCTGATCTCCGTCACGCTCGTCGGGGCTCTCCACTGAGTCACAGCCTCGACCTTCGCCGGATCCACCGATATCCCATCCGCTGACACAATATGCCCCAGAAAAGCCACCTGATCCAACCAAAACTCGCACTTCGTGTACTTGGCATAAAGTTGTTGATTCCTCAAGATGCCAAGCACAATCCTCAGGTGCTCTCGATGCTGCTCCCTGTTAGGCGAGTATACCAAGATGTCATCCACGAATACCACGACAAATCTGTCGAGGTACGGCTGGAAGGTCCTATTCATCAGATCCATGAATGTTGCAGGTGCATTCGTCAGTCCAAATGGCATCACCAAGAACTCGTAGTGGTCGTACCGCGTCCTGAAGGTTGTCTTCTGAACATCCGCCTCCCTGATCCGCAACTGGTGATAACCTGAACGCAGATCGATCTTCGAGAACACTCTCGTCGTCTGCAACTGATCAAACAAATCATCAATCCTGGGCAAAGGGTACCGGTTCCGAACGGTAACCTTATTCAGCATCTTGTAGTCAATGCACATCCGCAACGATCCATCCTTCTTCACGAAGAGCACAGGCGCTCCCTATGGAGAAACACTCGGTCGAATGAACCCGGACTCCATCAACTCCTGCAACTGCTTCTTCAGCTCTGTCAACTCTGCAGGTGCCATACGATACGGTGCCTTCGACTGAGGTGTCGTACCCGCTACCAACTCGATGCCGAACTCGATCTCTCGGTGCGGCGGTAACGCTGGAATCTCTGCTGGAAACACATCCGGGAACTCCTGCACAATCTCTATGTCCTCCAGCCTCCTCGTCTCAGGATCAGGAACTACCAGCGTGGCCACAAACGCTCTGCATCCCTGTTGTATCAGTCTCTGTGCCTTAACCGCAGACACAATCAGACGACCCCCTCTGCTCCTCGCACCTCTGATCAGAACATCTTGCAAGCCCTCCATCGGAATCAGGATCTTCTTCTCACGGCAAAAGACCCGCACATCGTACTGTGACACCCAGTCCATCCCCAGTATGACGTCGAAGTCCACCATCGGTAACAAGACCAGATCAGCCGGAAAATCATGGTCTCCCGAAGCAACTGTGGTGCCGGGGAAAAAGCTCCCCACAGTGCCCACCTCACTCATGGGCGTGCTGACCTCCAAAACATCAGTCAGCAGCACAGGGGTCCGACCCAACTCGCCAGCAAACTTCTCCGAAATGAAGGAGTGTATGGCGCCGCAATCGAACAACACACGCGCTACAGAACCAGAAACTGAAAACGTACCTTCCACGACGGTGTTGGAGTCCCTCGCCTCCTCAGCCTGAATAGTGAAGACTCGCCCGGTCTTCCTGCTCTGCCCTGGTGAAACAACTGATCGGCTGCCTCCGCCTCTGCCTACTGCTGGTGGTCCTGGCCTCCTGCTCGGCTATCCCTGCCTCTGAGGACAATCACGGACAAAATGCCCCATCCGGCCGCAACCCATACACGCTCCAGTCCGACGGGGACACTCCTGTCCTGGATGGAACCTCCCGCAGTAAGTGCACACTCCTGACTGACGTGCTCCTCCTCCATCGAACCTGGGCCTCTTGCCCGGGTTCCCTGCTCCACGACCAGCTACTCTGCTGCCGGTGCTCACTGGCACCTTCCGCGCCTCCTGAATACACTCCCTCTGGTCCTGCTCGATGATCGTAGCATGCTTCACCGCATCTGCAAGGGTCCGCGGCATGCTGTTGATCACCCGAGATCGAAGCGACTGTCTCAGTCCCTTCACGAATTTCCTCGCCCGCTGCTCTGGGGTCACACAAATCTCAGGGCAGTAACGCTCCAAAGCGTTGAACCTGCTGATGTAGCTCGCCAGAGTCATCTCCCTCTGCTCCAGCGACATAAACTCCTCCCTCTTCTGATCCCTGACATGCTGGGGGAAGTACTGCTCATGGAACACCTCCAAGAACTCCTCCCAACTGACATCTGCACGGTCATCAAACAGAACTGTGGACGTAGATCTCCACCAGTTGGCGGCCTCGCCATCGAACACATAGGTGGCCAGCTCCACCATCCTCTCAGGTGCTACTCCAATAGCACGGAAGATCTTCTCCATCCTGAAGACCCAGTCCTCTGCAACCTCTAGGGCCCTCCTGCCATCAAAAGTCGGCGGGTGCTGACGCATGAACCGATCGTGCTCAGCTCCCACTCCGCCCTGGGCGCTCTGAGCTGCCTGACGCTCCAGAAACTCGCCCAACCTGTCCCAATGAGCACCAGATGTGTCGTCACTGGGATTACGATCGCGTGGAGAACTCCTCACGCGCCTAGGTGCCATCTGACAGAAGAAACAATCACAACTTCAGCCATGTATGCATGCCAAAAATATAAAATGCATGAGTCCTATTACTACAAGGGTGATTTCATTGGGAACCGCATAGGAATCGACCGCTCTGATACCAAGTTGTAACATCCCGAAACAGCGGAATTTTTTTAAAAAATTGTAATCAAGACACAGGAACTCAACAAACAAAGACGGGACTGTTACTTCTCATAAACAAATAGCGGTGCACCAAAATTACATCAGAGTTTGTCAAATAATACATGATTACAACAAAACGACAACAGAAGATAAAACGCAATCATGCCGACCTCAGCGGTCCGAGTAGAGGATCCGACTCCAAGATGCGCGTGCCCGCCGATCACCACCCAACTGGACCTACTGCGGTCCTGAAAATATATAACAACAATGTCTGAGTTTCCAGAAGGAAACCCCGTATGCCAACTCACCTATATGCATGCATTACACAAATGAACCTATCATACTAATAGCATGTCATGACATCGACAGAATGGAAAACAGTTCCCCCGAAGGGTAAAACGGGACAACAGTCCGACAATCAACAACGAGTCTCCCGAGGAGACCTACTGCAGGCACATGCAGCCTTACAGCACGCGACATCGCACCCCCCACACGCAGCTACACTACTCAAGGGTTCGGCAGGGAGCCTCTGTCACGCCTGCGCGCCGATAGAATACAGATCTGCAAATCTCAGTGGTCGGAGCCACAGGGACCAACGGGTCCGTCGCCCGGAAGGTATAACAACAACATCTCGGTAGGTGCCCAACCGAGGAAAACAACATAGCCGGCACAGCCTCGGCCCAACAATCATCATCGCCGGCACAACCTCGGCGGCATCACCGGCACAACATCGGTGGTCCATCACAACAGTCCGGCACAACATCGGACAGATCCAGACCGAAGTCTGCCAGGTCATCAGGCTCCTCGAGCCGCAAACACCAACCGCGCCGCTATAAAAGCAGGGCAGCGACCTCCGTAGCCCGTGGGCCGGTAGTCACCTCACCCAACGCCAGTTGCGTGCCCGCATAACAACAACACTGGGATCCGCGATCCCTCAGGCCTGCTATACTACAAAGTGCCCCATCAATCCATCTCAAGTCACGGTCCATACACGGAGGTGACGCGTCCCGAACGCCCACACTCTTCCTAACGGCGGTCCCTGGGCAGGCACGCATCACGCGCCCACCGTCACCTCCTGGCTCACGCACCAGGCGAGGACACGAGTTTCCGTGGACAAAGTTGGCGTTCAAAAAGGGAACTAGGAATTCTGTCCTGGGCCCAAACGGTCGACCGGACGAGGTGATTCGGTCGACCGGTTCCAGAAAGGAATCGGTCGACCGTACTCCTAAAACGGTCTACCGCTACGCTCGAAACAGAATCCCCCAACGGTCGAACAAAGGTCTAAAACCGGTCGACCGAACGAGGTCAAAATCCGGAGTCTGGTCAACATTGAAATCCACTCTATCGGTCGACCGACTCAGGGGTCCCGGTCGACCAAAAACTAACAGAACGTCTTATACCACATTTTAATCCATCGGTCGACCGACTCAGGGGTCCCGGTCTACCGATAACAGTTAGGGTCAACCTACATTTCTACGTCATATAACGGTCGACCGACAACAAGCAACAGTCGAACAAGCATGCAATAATAACCAGTACACTTAAGTTCCGGTCGAACGACCCAAGGAACCGGTCGACCGAAAACAGGCAGAACGTCCCAACTCACCAGCAATATGCACTACCGGTCGACCGCCACAAGGCATCGTTCGACCGGTGAAGGTTAAAGTCGGGCAAAAACACTACATTCGGTCGACCGCCCGAAGGAACCGGTCGACCGTTGGTCGTCTTCAACCTCGCGTCAGCCGAGGTTTTCCACGGAAAACATCACCGAGGAGGCCTCCGACCTCCCCGTCCGACCAACACAACCCTTCACAAGGGTTAACAACCCAACAAATCACACTATCAAGTTGACATACCTCTCACGAAGCTGGAGAAACGCCGGAGCAACGCTCACGCCTCCGCGTCCTCGATCACGCGCCGCGCCTCACCCGCACGAGCACCTTCCTCTCTCGACGCCTCCGCAGCTGCTCCACCAACGCGCGCACCAGCAAGGAAAGGAAGGAAGAAATGAGGGAATGGAGAAGAAAAGAAGAAGAAGAAGAAGAAGAAGAAGAAGAAGAAACCATGTTTATAACCCCGTCTGCTACAGTGCCCGCCAACCTCACCATCACCCTACTCACCTCAGGCCACTGTAGCCCGCCTCTTCCCCATGCAACCCAACTTCCCATGCAAAGCAAGCCCTAATCCTCCTCTAATCTCCATTAGCTTCCTAATCTCAGTTAGGGACATAACAGAAACTGCTTCAGAACCGAATCCGTTCTGCGCGAAACCGGAGACCATGGAAGACCAAGTCTCGGTGACTCATTTCTTCGAACACCTTCTTCGCGTCGAATACGTGACCAGATTTGGAGTAAAGGTCGACGAGCTTGCTGGCGAGGAAGAGATTCCCGGTGTGGCCGGCGACGACGATGTGGGCGTGGATTTGGACGCCGTGGGGAAGCGCGTTTGGGGATCGGCAGCATGAGGAGAGGATGCTGCAGAGGTCGAACGTGGTTGGGTTCGTCGGGGAGTTGAGTGGAGAAACATGGAGTTTGGTTGTTAGTGTTCGGTTGGTTATTTGAGCAAACAGGTTTCGTGTTTGGGATAAAAGATTGGGTTTGGTGAAGGGTTTTAGCATTTAGAGGAATGGATTGGCAACGGGGGTTCGAACGTGGTTTGGGCTTCAGAATTTAGAGATGTGTTGGAGTGTGATGCGAAGTTGTTTGGGACTTTGGGTCGGATGGGTCCGGGTTAGGGGAACTTGCAAGATCTGTCCGATAAGGATTTTGTATCACAAATTGAAGTTGGGCAATCGGGCGGGGCCGCTGGGGAGTAGGAAAGATTGTTTTTTATGATCAAAATTTTCTCGTATTCACTTTTATTGCGGGACGTGAGTCGCAATCATAAAATTTAAGTGATCCAACGCTATTTTCGCCTGTTATGTCACAAAAAAATCATTTTCGCCATAGCACTTGTTGGGATTCAAATCAACGTTCCAAACGAATGAAATCACTTCCTCCACCTATTCGCAGAGCACTTGGTGTAGCCAACGACGACGATGATGGGAGCGGCAGGGAGCAAAAAGGTTGTATGGGAAGGAACTGTAGGGGAAGGAATGGTTTGTTGGTGACTTTCGGGAGGTACGAGTCAATTGCATGGAAACGTTGAACGTTGTGGTAGGGAGGAATTTGAGACTTCCGTTGCCGCCTCTTGCACCTAGGATATAGTTTCGCAATCATAATTCTTTTTTTCTCTTATCACTCCCAACTCCTTACAAAATACTTTAATATTTATTTGTCTTTTCTAGAAGTGTCTCGGGGAGAGAGGATGTCCGATCATGAATTGAAATTGTGTCCTAAATTCTGTAAAGGTACCTCATGGTGTCAAGTAAGATGATAGTGCAAGTTCAATTTATGATTCTAAGCTACTATTTCTGAATGCTGTCTAGTTTCATGCATGGATTGAGTATCTAGTCAACATAACGTACATAGTTTGAGATCCATAGGTTGTTTCAACAAGCAGATGACATGTCCATACTTCTGGTTGCTTTTCTTCTGCAATCCTCTAAGACTGTCGATAGCGCACTTGCTACCCTTGGGCGATCTGGTTTTTCTTTTAATCATGTCAGAATCTCTCTTTATCACACAATATTTGTCCACTCATCCTCAAAATTTTCTTAACCATGTCCTAAAACCCCCCAAACACCCTGCATTCTCTTTCTTCCCCATCATTTGGAGATCAATCATATGTAAAAAAATAAAAAACATATTTTTAGAAAAAAGATTTAAAATGACTTTAAAAATATATATATTAACATTATTAATAAATAAAAAACCACCCGCTCCAACCAGAAAATCTTAAAGATGCATGCTCTAGATCCAAGGGACTCATCATTTTTTATTGTTACTTCGTTTCCTTTCTGAGGGATCGTGTGGGTTATGGGTCCACTAATCACTATTACGATAATCCATAATTAATCAAACAATAAACGCAGCGGAAACAAATTTAAAAACAAGTAGGGAAATTAACAGAAAATGCAAACCACAAAGAGACTCGACGTTTTTATAGAGGTTCGCCACCCCACCCGGGTCCTAGTCCTCTCTTGTAAGCTCCGCTCGACTCCGCGAGCTCCGCCTACATCTTCACTATCCACTCCCCGTTCCGGGCCGGGAGAGAACGCCTTTACAAGTCTTCAAGCTCGCGAACAACCCTCGCCGAGCTTGGCTCCTCCTCTCACAATCCGACAGGATCACTTCGGGCTCTCACCGAAGTCTATACTCTTTGTCTTGGGCTTTCACCAAGACCATTGCTTCTTTGACAACAATGAATGGGACAACACTCTCTAATTGAGCACACTTGAGTGGGATTTGGATATGATCACTAAGTGTGGATTTAGGCTTATGGAGTGAGATTGGGAGCTTTGAGGATTGAGAGCTTCTCTTTAATGAATTGGACAATTGGAAGTGTGAGAGATGTGTGTAAAACTGAGTTTGATCCTCTATTTAAAAGCTCTAAGAGATTCCTAGCCGTTGGGGAAAGATTTGATTGATTTGTGTAAGAGATACACAAAACAGAATTCAAATTCAGCAAAACCTGTCTCCAACCGGTCGACCTAAAGTGGAACCAGTCGAACAGAACCTTACAAAAACTAATGGATCGGTTGAACAAATGGATGGTTCGGTCGAACGGTTGGGAATAGTGTTATGCGTATATGACCGTTGTATGAATACGACAAAATAAAACGGTCACATGAAAACCCGGAACGGTCGAACAAAATGGCAAAACATGTCGACCGTTTTAGTCTGGGCAAAACACTACTGAAATCGGTTGAACTATGAGGCAAATCGGTTGAACAAAAATAGTCATGTAAAAACTCTAAATCTACTGAAACCAGTCGAACAAAAGGTCCAATCGGTCGAACGTTTTCGGACAGGATTTAAGGTTTAGTTTTAGTGATTTTCCGACTATGTTTTGGATGACCTATCGAAGTCCGATTGATCTGAAATTTTGTGTGTGACTTCTCTAAGGAACCTAGTGTGTGAATGCATGGATATTATCTTAAGTTATGCTCAATTCACATATGTTCCTAAGACTCAAAGAAAAGTAAAATACATGTCTTCAATCCAGCTTGATTACATGTTTTGACTTGATTTTTCTTCTTTCTTGAGTCTTGATCACCTGTAGATGTTAGCAAAATACAACATATATACCATTATACTGCATGTGCTAATCTACATTTCCTAATTAAGATTAGGTTGAATTACATCATCAAAATATGGATTAAGGCAAAAAAGCCAACACTTTCTTCTCTACCGATCTACCTACGATTTAGAATTGCAAATCAACTTCAATATTTTTATACATTTAATCAAGGAAACTACTATTTATCGTCCCAAAGCTACTTAAATCACTCGTCTAATTACAATTTTGCATGTCACAATTCTTTTAATAGTTATTTCGTCACGTCTCTTTAGCTAAGGGTTCTGCCTACGTTTTCTTCACTTTACCAGTACCAACACCACGAAAATGTCTGGTAAATCATCTGTATCACGTGAATTTTAAAAAAAATAAAAAATGGACGAGGCGTCTGGATAAAACGCCCCCCATGGGGGAGGCGGCTATTGCAGACGCTCGTCCAAAAAAATTAAAAAAATGTTAAATTTGTACGGTGTGTTATCGCAAATTATTTGATGTTCCGTTGCAAGATTTCAGTGGTAATGAGTTGGATTACAATGAGTTTTTTTGCAAATAATGAAGATCCAAAATTTTCAAGATCCAAAAGTTTTCTCAACCGACCTGTTAAGGTGATATTTGGTAAAACTTCCTGACTTACAAAAAAAACTCATTGTAGTCCACCTCATTACTACCAAAAAACTTGGAACGGAACCTGAAATAATTTGAGATAACACACCGTATAATTTTTAGATTTTTTATTAAAAAAATAGAGACGTCTACGCCAGACGCCACCTCTTTTTTTTACTAAAAAGAAGTTGGACATTTTGTTGGTTTTTTGGCCTTAATCTATGTTTTGATGATTTAATCAACCTAATCTTAATTGTGACCAAGTAGAGTAGCACACATGTTTCATTGCATATATATTGATTTGTGATAACCTCTACAGGTGATCAAGACTCAAGGAAGAAAGGAAATCAAGTCAAGACATGTAATCAAGTTCATTTGAAGACAAGTATTTTGTATTTTTTTGAGTCTTAGGAACTTTGTGTAATTGAGCATACTTGAGCTAAAAACTACTCAAACACACACTAGGTTCCCTATAGAAGTCACACACGAAATTTCACATAATTTGGACTTCAATAGATCACCCAAACTTAGACCGGAAAAAACTAAAACATTAACCTGAACTGTCTGCCCACATTCGGTCGACCAAAATAGACCGTTCGGTCGACCGAGTGATCATATATATTGTTAGTGTTTCACTGCCCGGTTTCGGTCGACCATATATACCTTTTCGGTCGACCGAGTGAACATATTTTTCCGACCGTTTGTTTTGTCGTATATACCCAACGGTCGTATTCGTATTAAATCTAAATACTCCAAATAGATTTAGTGTATCGGTCGACCGAGGACCTTGTTCGGTCGAACGAACTTAGAAGTCTTGACAAACCAAAATTTCATGTTGGTTTTCGATCGACCGTTGACCTTGTTTCGGTCGACTGAATATGATCTTGTTTGTCAACCCCAAAATGCCTGGTGTGAATCGGTCGACCGAACTCTATTCGGTGTTCGACAAATCACTTAAGTGTACCCCAGATTGTAGCCTTTGGCGGTCGACCGTTCCTTAACCGGTTGACCAAACTGAGTTCAAAAATGTCAAACGGTCGACCGAACTACCCGATCCGGTCGACCGAACTTACTCAGAATTGGGTCCTGTCAGTTTCTGTTTTGTGTATCTTACACAATCTTTACACAATTCATCCCCAACGGCTATAATACCTTAGGAGCTTATAAATAGGTGTTCTTTTGACACAATTAGACATCTCTTACAGTTCCATTTGTCAAATACACCTAAGAGAAACTCCCAAGTCTCTTATTCCCCAAATCCTACTCTCCAAGCTTAAACTTCCACATCTTAGCATCAATTCCACATCTTAAGCTAAGTGTGCTCAAGTTAGAGAGTGTGTTCCACTCAAGATCTCAGTTGTAAAGAAGGAAGGACTTCGGTGAAATCTCGAAGTGTTTCTCTCGGATTGTGAGAGAAGAAAGTCAAGCTTACGAGGGTGTTCGTGGAGCTTTTTTTGTAAAAGGCTTAATCTTGGTCCAGAACGAGGTTGATAGTGAAGACCTGAGTGGAGCTCGAGGGAGATCGAGCGGAGCTTGCAAGAGAGGAAATAGGCGGGAGACCAAACATCTATAAAAAACCGGTCATCATTGTGGTTTGCCTTACTTGTATTTGTTTAAATTCCGTTGTGCATAACTTGATTGATTAAATAAGTAGGTAATTAACTTAAAAGTGATTAGAATTAGAAACACTCACGATCCTACACATTTTACCATATTCGAGTACACCGGGGCGTCTGTTGGCTCATTTTCTGACCTCCAAAATATTTGTTTTTGATGATTATGAGGGGAAGATGAAGAGAGAGGAGTGATAGTAGAGTGAAATGAAGAGATATATAAGTAGAATGAGAGAATGACAAAATGATAATTCGTACTGATGATTTAAGTAGTTTTCCGACGACGAATATCAATTTAGTTAATTAAGATAAAATTTACTATGCACCCTTAAGTTCGCCCCTGGAACACAAATCAGAAGAAAAGGTTACCCCCTGGAGGGTCTTTTCCTTTGAAACTTACATGTTTTTCAAGGAAACTCAATACTTACCCTCATGGTCTTTTTCGATATTGGTAAGCTATGACATGCTACAATGTAGTTGTTATTGCATTATCAAATTATCCTTAAACCCTACATGTGTGTTTCCTGGCGATAATTTAGAAAATATTTTAAGCAATAGAAATTTTAAAAAGAAGAAGTGAAGGACGAAATGATTACGAGTTGGAATTTTGTCAATTTTGCAAATGTATCGTAACATTTTCTATTTTGTAAAACACATCCATCCACGTGTCATTAAGTCTATGTTAAGGCTAGCCACTATGGGTGACCAAAAATTGGGCGCCTGATTTTGCCCCCCACTAGAGGGCACCTCGCTTGGGTGGAGTTGGGGACGCATTGACCTCTTTTATTTTTTGTTTTGATTTTTTTACAAATATCATTTAAAATCTGTTTTCAAATAAGCTTTTATTTTTTATAAAATTTGTTTTTTATTTTATTTTTTGTTTTATTGTTGTATCGAGTAGGGGAGAGAGAAATAATGATTTTGGAGTAGAAATGAAAGACACTAGTGGAGGGTTTTTGGGATGGGGTGAATTAATGGACGCGATGACGTGACGAAGAGAGAGTGTGCGTGATTTTGGGATGGGGACATCATAGTGGATGCCCTAAAATGATTCTTGTTTGAGAAACTATATGTTACATAGGATATTTGTTTTACATCTCATGATAAATTTCCCAAGATGTTGGTTGACTTTATTGTATAAGTTCTACATCTTACCATTTTACCAAGTATTTGGTCCATGATCGCAAGGATCTGAAACATGCAATGTTAACAGAGGTGTACATGTAATACACGTGCTTGGTCTCGACCGAATCGAACTGAATAGGGTCCAGTTTGGTTACCGATTCTCATATTTGGAGAAATCCAGTCCGGATTCGGTATGGTATGGTCGTATGGGTTACAATCATTTTTTATTTATTTTTAATGTAGTTTAATTAATTATCGGATCATAACGGTTTGGTCTTGTTCCGGACTGATGTACACCCTTAAATGTTATGACATTTGTTCAAAAATAAAGGGAAAAAATATTTTAAAGTAGTTTCCACCAAGAACCGTACTTACATATCGTTGTATACACGGTCAAAAAATTGGACCGGATCGCGAACTAGAATAAAGAAAAATAGCACACCGAAGACTAGACCAAAAAAAACCAATTTTGGACGAGCTAATAATAATAAATTAGTGTTAAATAATAATTTACAAATAAAATAATTACATTAAAATAAATTAAATTTGGTCCAAAACCGTTTCGACCGAGTCGTGTCTGGTTTTAGAATAGTGTACATACCTAGCCACAACCACAATATTTCTTGTTCAAGTTTTGGTGCAAAGTTCCTATTAAAGTGCAAAGTTTAATAAGGGAACTACTATTCTGAAGGGAATGTGTTCTACAAGTTTTACTTTTAAATGTCAATTATTATGAATTGAATGAGAAATCATTTTGTTCCTTGTTTATGTTATTCGTCTTTTAGAAGTGTTGAGGAAGATGCTCTTGGTCCTTAACCGTAGAGCTCTAAAAGATATTGGTTTACATAAAACAAAAGATATTCGCAATCATGGTAATTAACATGAGACATTAATTACCGAGTTAAGATTGTCGTGTTGGTCATAGATCATTGTAGCTCTACAAATGAGTGACAACACGGGTTCACGAAAGAGGAAAATATTACTTTTGTATACTGAATAGACCAAATAAGTAAAACATTATAGAATTGTGTTTTCTGTGTCATTAATGTTTTACTGTGTCTTTGGTCCTTTGATATGAGACTTATATCTGATCACTTAAGGAGTGCTTAATTAGACTAGTGTCTTAAGCTATCAATGAGTGTAGTGCAAAGACATTAGTTGGTTAAGTATGACTTTTGTTGGAGAAGATAGTTAGTCAAAAGATTATCATTGCCCCTCTTAGTTGAGTGATGATATTAGTGGGCCCCTTCATAAAGCAAAGTTATAATGTGCACAATGTGATTTGAGTTAATTCACATATTTGTAACTAGCTTAAAGAGATCAAGAAATGAATACTAATACAAAGATGACACAATACTACTTTGTGTGTATTCTTAATATCATGAGGCAAGGGACGGACACAAGTGGTGCACTCCATCACTAAATGGATCAGGTTTTGGTTCGAGTAGAATTAAGACATCTAACTAATTGGGAGTTATAATGTGTAGCTAGATACCGCTTATAGCTTGTGATATTAAGCTCTTAATATCACTACCAACTTAGTCTAGATCCTCCCATAGGTCACACCGCAAAAACCGGGAAACAAGAAGCTTGATTTTGGTTCATATGATGTGTCAGGTTTCTTATAGAAAATATGACACATGTGGTGAACAAGTAAAATCAATTATGTTGTGATATATATAACATAATTAGAATCATGATAAATTCATATGAGATGCATATATTATGGGGTGCAATAATTTATTGTTGCATATGATAATATATTGCATAACTTGTGGATTTGCTAAAACCCCTAAAGTTCAAATTTTGTTGGAATAAATCCAAAATTTGAAAAGGCAAAATCGGGTAGAAGTTCGGTAATCCGTTAAGGTTCGGTCGACCGAAGGATCTGTTGATCGGTCAACCGAACGTGGAATGGATGGTCAATTTGATTGACCGAACTTGACCAAAGTGCCTGGAACTCTGGGTCGGTATACCGAACCAGAAACGGTCGACCGAACAATGTCCAGTTCCGATATTTTCGGTTAACCGAATGGCACTCGGTCAAAGACGCGAATTCGTCTGAACGGTTAAAGAAGATTTTTTCTCCTTAAGAATCGGTCATCCATCAAGTGCACGGAAATCCGAACGTGACATATTCGGTTAACCGAGTATGTCTCGGTAGACCGAGTCCCGATCGATTTTCTGCCTTTGATAATTAAGAGATTAATTTGATCGATGGTTGGATTAGCTCCAAACTTGGTCAAACGTTTTGTGGATGCATGTAATGCATTATGGAATTAGTTTGTGAGAGAAAATGTCAAGAGATCATGGCTTAAGAATAGCCATGATTGAGAGTAAGATTGGAGCCTATAAATAGGTCATTATTCTCCTTAATTAATCCAGTTGTTTTTCTAATTATTTTCTCTCCTAATTTCACCACAAAAAGCCACGAAAATTCTCTTAGTTTTCTAAGTCTTTGGAAGGAGAAATCTCAGAGGCTAAGGAAGGGGTTTGTAGCTAGATTCTAAGCTTGTTTGGAGATTGATTGGCTAGCTCCTTTCTCTCCAACCTTGTTTAGGGTTTCGGTGAACACTCGGAGGCATCCGGCGCAACGAGAAGCGACGATTGACTTCCTCAACGTCTCTGAAACATCAAGAAGTTTTTGAGAACTTCTAGGTATGAATTTCGGAGTCCCTTTGTGTTTGTTTTAATGAGTTTTTGAAACTAGTTGTTAAAACAAACTGATGCATGCATGAAATAAATCATAGAAAATTGTTATAGATCCTTATTACGCATAAAAATTCCGAAAATATATATGTGTAATTACACATGAAATCATACATATTCGTCGTCGGAAAACTACTTAAATCACCCCAACAATTAACATTTTGCCCTTCACAATTTATTAAATACTCATACAACTTTTTTATTTTTTAGTTATTTATTTTGTGTTAATTTAAAACTTTCAGGTTCCGTTGCAAGATTTCGGTGGTGATGGAGTAGATTACAGTGAGTTTTTTGATAGTAAACAAGTATTTACAACAATCGAGGAAACGTGTAAATGGGCGAAACAAGTTGCCATAGGAGCCGGATTTTTTTTGGTAATATCATCCTACAAATCAAAAGCAGATAATCAGACAGATTGTTACATCAGATGCGATCGCAGAAATGAATTGGATTATCGTGATACAAATATTGCATTACGGAATAACACAAAAAGAAATGGTTGGGGTTGTCATTTTTTGGTAAAGCGACGAGATCGTGATGAATGAGTCGTTGTTTCTAGTAGTACTCATGGGCAGCACAACCACATACTTCCAGTTTATCCAGAGGGTCATCGACAGATCAACGGTCTTAGTTCTGCGGCTAAGCAAATTATTCGTGATATGACTGAGGCACAAGCGAGACCACGTAACATCTTGTTGGCAGTAAATGAGAAATTTCCGGAGGATAATCCCAATCAGAGACACATTTATAACTTCAGAGAGTACATGGGGATGACGAAATCTGAAGACATGAATCCCGCTCAGCAGTTTCTCAGTCAGGCAGTGCAGTATAAGTATTTGCATTGGATTGTGGCAGATGAACCCTAAACTAATGTCATCACTCACGCATTTTTGGCACATTCGACGTCAGTTCTGTTGTTGCGCACATACCATTTCGTAATCTGCATGGATTCGACATATAAGACGAACAAGTACAAGATGTCTTTGTTTGAGATGGTTGGGGTTACTCCAACAAACATGAATTTCCTCGTCGGCTATGCGATTTTGAAGGATGAGACCAAGTCTAGTTATCGGTGGGTGTTGGAGAGGTTGCGAGATCTGTTATTGGATATTGTTAGCCCGAATGCAATAATAACGGACCAGGAGTTTGGTCTGATGTGACCAGTGACAGAAAGCTCATTTACTATGCACCTGACATATCAACAAAGACGTGTACAACTACGTATACCACATTTTCGGCAAGGACAAGCAGTTTGCAGAGATTTTCAGGCGTGGAAAGTGGAGGAAAGTCATGCTTTCTGATTCACAGACGGATTATGATAGAGCAGTCCGTAATTTGAAAGATTTTTTCAAGTCTTGGCTAGTGTTCACAGAGTATGTGGAAGACACATGGTTAGTGCATAAAGAAAAGTTTGTATTGAATTGGACGAATAAAGTCCTTAATTTCGGCAACACTACGAATTATAGTATGGAAAATGCACATTCGGCTCTGAAAGAGTGAATTACTACATCAACTGCAGCTCTGGACACTTTTTTCGACCACGTGAACTCGGCCATTGAAATGCAGCTGACGAATATTTGGAACTTTCTTAAAGGTTCGAGACGTCGAAATTTGACAAACTATATAAGTCATTTGTTTCAGCATATAAATGGTCGAGTTTCACATCATTGCTTGTCATTATTGACTCAGGAGTTGAAGAGAATGCAGGACTTAAGCAATCAAGTTGAATATCGCTGCGGGTGAGCTTTTCTGACATCACATGAGATTCCTTGTGCATGTACCATGCATGAGTGTATTGAGTCAGGTGATGAAATTTATTTAGAGCAGATTCATCCATTCTGGAAAATACTTGTCATTGGAGAAGGAGTCCAGATGTCAGAGTTTGTGGATCAGTCAGCACAAGACGTTAGCATTTTCGGAAGCTCGTTGATGAGATTTTGGGGAGCGGCCTGCAGTAATTCGTAGTGTCTCTCGTATTTTATACGCGCAGTTACACCCGGAACAGTCGAACTATCAGTTACCCAAGGGGGCGTCTCCCTCGAGTAGTCTGGGACGTCCGCTGGTTATTTTTCTAGCCTCCGAGACATTTTTCTGATGAATACGAGATTAATATGAAGAGAGTGGTTTTAGGAGAGTGAAATGAAGAGTTATATAAATAGAAAGGTCAGAAGGGCAAAATGATAATTCGTATAGACGATTTAAGTAGTTTTTCGACAATGAACAACAGTTTAATAATGAACAGGTAAATGAATTTTCCAATTGATTTTAAAGTATCCGTGGGTAGAAAACGAAAATGTCAAGACGTTAAAGGACTTAGGGCCCCAGCAAAAAGACCCACTACCTTAACCACTGAACAGCCGACAGCTGGATCACGCTACTTTTGCGTCCAGCTTTGTCGCGCTGAAAAAAAGATTTCGGTATTCAATTTCAAAAAAGAAAAGAAAAAAGATTTCGGTATTTAAACCCATGGTCTAAAAATGTTGCGACCATCATACGTTTCAACCTACTATGTGACAACTCTATTTATATTTTAAAAAGACTTAAGTCAAACCTACTTACACTGACCATCATAAGAGATATACAGTAGATTACTCTAAAACTTTTTTTTAGATATTCTACAATACAAACTACAAACCCACATGTATCACGCATTCTAATATAAAATTCAGCTCCCCCCCCCCCCCCCCCCCCCCCCCCCCCCCCTCGCATTATTTTGCATGCTACTAAGTACTACCAAGTACTAACATATTGAAGAACCACGAAAAAGTGACGGCTAAAACAGACAAGTGTGTTCGGCAATGTTGTCAAACCATATATAATCACAACTGTAAAGCAATTCAAAGACTAAATTTAGGCCGCTTACATTGACCTTTATGACGAAACACACAGTCTACTAACATATAGAAAGCATAACGACGAAGAAGGCTGAGACACACACAAGTGATTAGTGATTTCTTACAAGTTACAATTGAATAATCCTTTAAGTTTGAAGTTTGTGAATTTCATTAAAATGTTGCTCTTTTGTGCAGCAAGCCAGCAGCAATACTTTCCACTTATAAAGCTCTTACTGTATACAAACACAACCCTGCCGTTGAGACAATTATTTTAATTTCGGGCCAGGAAAAAAAAACAAAGACCAAAGTCGTATAGAATTCAACAGAGAGAGAGTCTTATTAAAACCTGTTTATTTACTAAATTTTAGTTCAAATCCATCATTAATTTCTTCTCTCTATCTCTCTCATTCGTATGCCATGTGATGGGGCTCCAACTCAAGTAATTTTCTTTGGGACCGTCCGAGACACACATCAAGTTAAGGTTAAGTGTCTACGTATATATTGTTGGATTATTGAATTTGAGTTAGGCCCATGAATAACTCAATTGAGTAAATCTAATGTTGAGTTGGAGATGAAAATTATTGTCTTATGTGTCATGTGTTCACCTCACTTTTAGTCCCACATTGGTGAATCTAAAAAGTTGGAGGATGTTGATAAACATCATCTTTACTTAACCCTTTGTAGGTTGCAAGAGGGGGAGAGAATTCTCCATACACGTGTGCGCCTACCTGTCCAGTCCGGGGTGTGGCGTGACAACGGAGTTTTGGGGAAAATTAAAGACTTTAATAACCTCAGGGTGATGAGTGTATTTTTTTGGAGATCAAATTAATTGTTTTTTTGCAATTAAGCTTGTGGTCAGTCGACTCTGTTGTGTACCTGATCGGCGGTGAGACCGTTCTACCGTAGGAGAAAACCGGCATACCATCAAACGCATTGGTATGTGGGTCGAAATTTTCTCTGAGGCAAGTCGACTTCCGACGGCTCGGTCGTTGAGGCCATCCTTGATCACTGTTCTTTCTTTAGCGTTTTTCTATACATGTTTTTGTATGTTGACTTTATCTGTATCCTGACGGAATATTTTTTTCGACATATGTAACCCACTGTCAGACCCAACCCATAACAGGAGCAGGGTGAGCTCCTGCTCCGGGCCTCATTTTAAGGGGGGCAATTTTTTTTGATATATGTACATTAGTTTATTGGGTTGCAAAGAAGATTAGTGCTAGCACATAGATATTTGCTAGTATGACAAAACTTTTCAAGTGATATTGCATTAAGTTAGTGAATTTTTTATGATTTAAGTTAGGAGGACAACTTTTCAAATTTAAGGGTCTCATTGTTAGTTTTCGCACATGACCTCTATTGTATTGCATGATTATATTTGTAATTAATTCAACATATACACACACATATTTATACATATACATATGTATATAAGGAAATTATCTAGTGAGAAACAACAAAAATGGTTTTTACGGTGTGAACCAATTACATCTTCTCCCTTTTAAGATATTATGTATGGAATTTCCACAAATAAAAAAACAATTGTGTGTTTTTTCAGTCCAATTCCCATGTTGGTTTCCCAATGTATTAACCATGAAAAAAGAAGTCATTTATTAAATTATTGTTTGCGGTCACATATTCACATTAGTCGTTTTGCATTTTGTTGAATAAAGAAAGTTAATGAAAATTATGACATAAATTTTGAATCTATGAACTAATTGTTGGTGATGTGTCGCCCATTTGATTTGAAGAAACAATTGTATATGTGTTGTAAGTAAGAAAGTGACTGTACAGTCTGTACTGGTTTAATCAAGAATTTAAATAAGATTAAAAACAATGGACACCATACTTAATTCCAGCTTTTACTTCACGAGGAGAACCAGTTTGTGGTTCTCACTGGATAATATTCTTATATATATAAATTAATTTCGAGTATATATTGAATATAGATTTATATTACAATGATGTATGCAAATGAAGCGGGAATATAGGTGGTGTCAGGTTGAGGTTGGTCTAGTGGTCCGGTATTCAATACATTGCAATTGACCGCACAAACCTTGTATCGCGTGTGCTGATATTTGTGAGGACGAGGACATTGTTGGCCACATCGCTACCATGCAATGATGTAATAGTGCGATATCTTTGATCCCAAGCAATTAATGATAATAGGAATGTGCATCACATAGGAATCTTTTTTCATATTCCAATCGATTCAGAACGAACCGGACGACAAGAAGAGTCCAAATCCGAGCCCACTGAAGCGCACCATATCCAGACATCGACACCGCACTTCCGTTGTGGCCCTTGTGGGGTTCCGACAACGATCTCCCTTCCCTCCCATCGCTCACCAGTCACATCCTAAATGAAAGATACTTTCATAAGTACATCGATCATAAATACCTTGTGAAATTCATCAATCTTAGTTATCCATCATCAAATTGCTCAAATGTTCTATTATACAATTTTCTGTACTGTTGGAACTTGAAATTTGACACGTAATAGATCCATTTTTTATACCTTTTAAAATCTTGATAATTGCTACTTTGATATCATAATGAATAAACAATGATATTTGAAATTCAAAATGTCATGTATATAGGTTGAAATTATTTCAAAAAGAAAATTGTAAGGTATTTTTAAAATTAAAGTCTATAATTTGCATTCTAAATTTTTTGGAGGGCATTTATGAAGTCATCCCGTAAATAGAAATCTAACTAATTATTTGTTGAAAAAAAGAGATGGCGTAGAAGAAGAAGAATTTTGTATTTATTTTTGTTGTTATATATATTACATGATTTGTGATGTATTTATACAAAGTACAATAGATTCGTTGGGGTCTCATAAATACAAATTTATTGTTTGTGGGAAACTGAAACGGAAGAAGCAGGACCGACGGGAGGCAACAGTAAGATGATTTCAACACGCCCCCTCAAGTTGGATCTGGAAGGGATTGATAGATCCTAACATGTGAAGAAGTGTAGAGAATGATTTGTGATCGAGAGCTTTAGTGAATATGTCCGCAAGTTGTTCTTTGCTGGGAACGTAGGGAACTTCTATTTCTTTTGACTGAATTTTTTCTCGGATGAAGTGGCAATCAACTTCGATATGTTTAGTTCGTTCATGGAAGACAGGGTTTGTTGCGATGTGTCGGGCTGCATTATTGTCACAAAACATTTTCATCGGGCATTGGGTTGTGATATTCATGTCTTTGAGGAGCTGACTGAGCCAGATTAACTCGCTGGTAGTGGATGTCATTCCGCGATATTCTGCTTCTGCACTGGAGCGAGCAACGACATTTTGTTTCTTAGATCGCCAGGTAACAAGGTTTCCACCAACAAATGTGCAGAAGCCAGTGATAGATTTCCGATCATGACTTCCAGCCCAATCTGCATCAGAATAACCAACAATTGAGTTAGACTTGTTAGGCTTCATCCAAAGTCCTTGCCCAGGTGTGCCTTTTAGGTAATATAAGATTCTGTTAACCAAGTCCAAGTGATGTGTGCGAGGAGCATGCATAAATTGACTTATAAGGCTTACAACATAGGTGATATCTGGTCGAGTAACTGTGAGGTAGATAAGTTTTCCTACCAATCTTTGGAATTGTCCAATATTGGTTAATGGTGTGCCATCTGTGAGTCCTATCTTCCTATTAGTTTCTATTGGTGTGGTGGTAGGTTTTGATCCTAGTTTTCCGGTTTCCTTAAGAAGGTCTAGGGTGTATTTTCGTTGTGAAAGGAATAACCCTTTCTTGGAATGAGCAATTTCTATACCTAAGAAATATTTCATAATCCCTAAGTCTTTTATATCAAATTTAGATTTTAGGTAGTCTTTAACTAAATTTTTTTGGTGATTATTATTACCGGTTATTATAATATCATCGACATAAATGAGAATAATGGTAGTGTTTTTATGATCATGTTTTGTAAACATGGAGGCATCTGCAGAACTCTTAATAAAGCCATACTTAAGGAGAGAGAGACTGAGTTTGGTATACCAGGCACGAGGCAATTGTTTTAGTCCGTATATAGCTTTGTGAAGCTTGCATACCTGGTCAGGATGGATAGCGTATCCAGGGGGTCGAGTCATATAGACTTCTTCTTCCAGATTTCCCTGTAGAAAGGCATTTTTGACATCCATTTAGAATAGATTCCATCCATGGTTAATGGCGACAGACAGAAGAACACGAACAATGTTCATTTTTGCTACAGGGGCAAAGTTTCAAGATAGTCAAGACCGTAGGTTTGGGTATATCCTTTAGCAACGAGTCGAGCTTTGTACCTTTCTATTTTTCCATCGCTATGATACTTGATTTTGTAAACCCACCTGCAACCAACCGATTTTATGCCAGGTCGGAGAGGGACTATAGTCCAGGCGTGGTTGGTTTCTAGGGCCTGTAATTCTTCATCCATGGCTTTGACCCAATATTTGTTTTGTGTCGCTTCATGATAGGAAATGGGTTCTTTGGTTTTTTCTAATTCTCCTAAGAAGGCTTGGTGTTTTTTGTGAAAAATGGTGGTAGGATAGGTGGTTTTGAATAGGGTAAGTGGTGTGAGAAAGAAAATAATCATTAAATCTAGGCGGAGGTCGACTTTGACGAGAGGATCTTCTTGGGATGTCTTGTTGATTGTCTCCTTCTTCAGTGTTGTCTTCGTCTTGGGTGTTATCCTCGTCATCTCCTCCTCCTTCGTCTCCTCCTCCTTGGTCTCCTCTGGGTTCAGATGTAGGATTTGGAATTTGAGGAAGAGAGGTTGGTAGTGGAACGGAAGCGTCTTGAGTGGAGTGTTTAAAAAAAGGTTCAGTCTCAAAGAAAGTGACATCTCTTGAGACAAATATTTTTTTATTTTGGGGATCATAACATTTATATCCCTTTTTTCGAAAAGAATACCCCAAAAAAACACATTTAATGGAATTGTAGTCGAGTTTGTCATTACGTTTTTTGTGAACAAAGCAGATGCACCCGAAAACTCTAAGGTGGTCAAGATTAATTTCTTTATTGTATAAAATTTCAAGGTTTTTTTTATTGTTAATCGTAGGACTAGGAAGACGATTGATGATGTAAGTGGCAGTAAGAACATCATCAGACCAAAAAGGTTTTGGGACATTGTTTTGAAAAAGATGTGATCGTGTGACATTTAAAAGATGTTGATTTTTCCTTTCTGAAAGTCCATTTTGTTGCGGAGTGTTAACACTCGAAGTTTGATGAAAAATACCTTTTTGTTTTAAAAGATTTTGAAACAAATTGCTCATATATTCAGAGCCGTTGTCAGACCGAAAGATACGAATTTTAGCATCAAACATATTTTCAATAAATCGTAAAAAATCGCAAAAGACTGAGTAAGTATCAGACTTATTTTTTAGCAAGTAAATCCAAGTTGTTCGAGAAAAATCATCAATGAAACTGATAAAGTATCGAAAGCCATTATGAGATTCAACAGGGGCAGGTCCCCAAATGTCAGAATGGATTATCTCAAATGGAATATTAGTTTTTGTGCTAGATTTTAAAAAAGGCAATCGAGTTTGTTTAGCAAAACGACATACATCACATAATAAATCAGAAGAAAAAACAGGAAATAAAGTTTTTAACACATTTGAAGATGGATGACCCATTCTTCGGTGCCAGAGATTATGATCAATTTTGATATGATATGCTTTTTGATTTGTTTCCAGAACATAAAGGCCATTTTGGAGGATGCCTTTACCAATCATCCTCCCGGTGATACGATCCTGAAAAAATACGTTGTTAGGAGTGAATACAACGTTACAATTTAGATTTCTAGTAATTTTGGCTACTGAAATTAGGTTAGCATCAAGATTAGGAATATATAAAATATTATCACTAGTATTATTGACTAATTTTGCTTCTCCTATTCCTTCAATTTGTATTTTATTTCCATTAGCGACAGTAACAAATTTATTTAATAGTTGCAGATTGCGAGAAATGTTATCAAGCAAAGACGGGTCTCCGGTCATATGATCTGTGGCCCCGGTATCAATAATCCAAGGTTTATTTGTAAAATTACTAGACAATCCAGAAAAATAAGCAATATCAGACATTATTTTATTACCTGCATAATTACCTGTTGCAGGGGGTGTAGTCTGCAAATATTCATTTAAGTGGTCCACTAACCGGCGTATCGGTTCTGGGTCGGGTGCTTCACTATTTGATCCGAGAAAAGCTGACACGTTGGAGTCGGGTAACGCGGATCTTCTGGATCCGTCCTGGATTCAGATGTTTTCGTTTCGGATCAGATCGTGATATCTGGGTTTGCTGGAGCTATTTAATCCTGCATTTTTCGCAAACAAGAGAAAGTTAGGGTTAGGGTTGTCGCTTCGGCTGCCGCCGCTCCCGCTTCTGCCGGGCTGCTGCCGGCGGTGCTTTCCACCATATTTGCTTGTCTGTTTTTGTTGTTCTTTTGAGGTCGGAGATGTGGGTGAAGAAACCAGCAGTTGTTGGAGTTGTGTCCGATCTTCTTGCAGTTTTCGCAGTGTTCTTCTTTGTGTTTTCCGAAAGATTTTGTGTTGTTTTGGCTTCGGTTTTGGTTTTTTCCGACGAAAAAGGCTTGGTTTTCATTCTCGTCCTTTTGCTGATGAGTCATGGTTAATCTTCGGGATTCTTCCCGGAGAACCATTGCAGTGATAACAACGAAAGAAGGAAGTTCTAGTGATAATAGCACCTGACTTCTGATGTTTTCAAAGGAAGAGTTCAGTCCCGCTAGGAACTGATAGATGCGGTTTTGTTCTGTCCTTTGTTAAATGATGTCCGCGTTGGTTGTTGGAGGTTCATATACTCCTAACTCATCACACGCCCGTCTGAGAGTACCGAGGTACTCAGTGATGCTCCGGGTGTTTTGTTGGTTTTGTGCGATTTGTTGCTTGATCCGGAAGATATGTGCAAAAATCTGATTCTTTCCGAAGTGCTCTTGAATGGCTTCCCAGAGCTCCTTTGCACTGTCTTTGTAGATGAATATTTCTGCGATTTTGGCTTCCATAGACGCGATGATCCAGGACATGACCTGGTGATCGGCGGTTTGCCATTCGTCCAGGGCTTTGTTATCAGAATCTTCTGCTGGTTTTGGTGTTCTCCCAGTGATGTGGCCGATCCTCCCTCGACCGCTGAGGGAAAGGGTTACGGCACGAGCCCAGGAGAGATAGTTCGTCTCGTTCAGCGGGGTGGAAACCAGGCGGTGCATGACTCCTTCGAGGTGACTTTTTTCCGACATGCTTTTATTTTTCTTCTCCTTGTTTTGGGTATGGATGCGGGTGTATCGACCTGCAACCCCCTAGATGAGGTGCGGCCGATGAGGACAAAAAGGGAGGTCTGAGGTTTTGCGGATTACTGCTCTGATACCATGTTGAAAAAAAGAGATGGCGTAGAAGAAGAAGAATTTTGTATTTATTTTTGTTGTTATATATATTACATGATTTGTGATGTATTTATACAAAGTACAATAGATTCGTTGGGGTCTCATAAATACAGATTTATTGTTTGTGGGAAACTGAAATGGAAGAAGCAGGACCGACGGGAGGCAACGGTAAGATGATTTCAACATTATTACATTTAGGAATGGTGCCAAACATTTAGGTTAGAAGAGTCAGAAAATTTTAAAACAATGTATTAATGGGGACAAACATTTATATTTTTAACTTTTTTTTCCAGAGTGTTGAAGTCCAAAGATGTTTAAATCCAAGAGCTTGGAATCCAAAGAAGTTAAAAAAAATGTTCAGAATACATAGAAAACTTTGCAACCCAAGTCAAGTCAACAAATCTAAAGAAGTCGAAAACCAAAATCACCTATATCAACTAAGCAATTCCTCAAATTTTAGGAGGATTGCTTTACCCCACTTTTCAAGATTTAGTCGTTCCTAATTACATTGCACACTTGACGTTAAAAAAGCTGTGGTTTATGAACGTAAACATGTAATTGGGTTGTAGCAACATGAAAAAGAAAAAGAAGTTATCTTTTATAATGATTTTTAGGTGTTCAATTGATTGGTCTACGTAAAGAACTTAAAATCCTCGAAATAAAAATGGTTTTGGAAATCCTTTAGAAGAGTAGGTGTGACTATGCAATTTGTCAAACGAAGTAACAAACTTTGTTTCACACGAGGGTATTTCTGTAATCTCTGCGTCAACACCTGTCAAAGAAAAACAAAAGTCCAACACTCCAACCATCAGCGTTCGCGGGACCTACAGACTGACATCACGAGGCCCACTCCCACCGCGGCTGATCCGTCCTCATCCCCGCACGTCATCACGACCGTCCAATCACCCGATCAACTTCCTACGTGGCAACATTCCATCCAATATACACCAAAACCGAAAACATTTCCAATCTAAATTATTATCACCAAAAAAGTCGACCGTCGAGCCAAATCGCCAACTTTTTATAAAGGAAGAAAACAGATCCATCCCATCCTTAACCAGGTGGCGTTTAGTATTTTACAAAATATTCCATTACAAACCTCACACTAACGCATACTTTAACTTGCATATTAGATATGACAACATTAAACATTTAAATAACTCGAATTCTTGATTTTTTCCGACAACACATTTCACATTATTACCTAATTAATTAACATTATCATTATATTTAAAAGATTCATTCACATACTAATATGGAGGCAAATTGGGGCTCTCTCATACATCGCCAGTTTGCCACCCCACTCCTTTTTGAACTTGAAACGATTGCCAGAAATAACCACTATAAAAGCCCTCGATCCCTCTCCCTCTTCCCCTTCTCCGGGAAACAACAAACTCCGATCGCACCATCTCGATCGGAATGGTCCGATCCGAGGCACAAACCGCGCCGGTGGCGAAGATCCCGCTCCGGCGACTCCTTCGGGTGGCGTCGGTAGCGTGTGGGGTCCAGTTCGGGTGGGCCCTACAACTCTCCCTCCTCACCCCTTACGTCCAGGAACTGGGGATCCCGCATGCGTGGGCGAGTCTGGTGTGGCTCTGTGGGCCCCTTTCCGGCCTGGTCGTGCAGCCGATCGTCGGCCACATGAGCGATAACTGCCAGAGCAAGTACGGTCGCCGGAGGCCGTACATCGTCGCCGGAGCTCTGTCGATCGCCGCCTCCGTGCTCCTCGTCGGGTACTCGGCGGACATCGGGGGTTTGCTCGGGGATGGGATCGACGGGAAACGGCCGAGGGCGATCGGGGTGTTCGTGTTGGGGTTTTGGATTCTCGACATGGGGAATAACGTCACGCAGGGGCCGTGCCGGGCCCTACTCGCCGACCTAACAGGTCTGGAATTGTTTGTTTCTCGGTCTACGGACGCTCTTTTGCTGGATTGTGTGCCGTTTGGTGATGGATGGTGTTTTTGTTGTAGTTTAGCTGCGCTTTGCTGGACTAAATTGTCCATTCTGGTGTTTCTTATTAATTGCTCGTACTTGCTAATTACCAATTCTAATTGTTCGTTGCTTCCTAAAATATGTATCGCGTATTTATGGTGAAATTGCAACATGCCACCAATAGGAATGTTTATTTGTCAATCCGTTAAATTTAAAGGATTTTAATTCTGTTGACCCGAATCGTTTGGATGAATTTGGATAAGGATTAAGGGTAGGTGATCCTGAGGTCTACAACCAAGGAAATGCAGCGTCTTATGTTTAGAAGTAGATTCATATACTCCATCAATGTTCTTCAATATCAAAATTCAATAATGTATTACACTTATTTTGTGAGTCAACATGTGTTTTGGCCATTTTAATATTCGGTCAACCAACTGATTTGACCTGAAATAGTGATGGAAATGCAAATTCTTGGGGAAAATTTGCAGATCTCAAAATTCTAGTACTCATTGTCGATATGGGCCTCGCTAGATACAAATACAGAGAATTAAACACGTTTTAAGTTTGTTTCTTAGTGCAAATCTCTAATTTGTCCGAACCAATTGTATTCATTGTTGGTGTGTGAGGCTGAAACGTCTTAACCCTGAACCTAATGTGCACAAGGCAAATCTCTCCTTGAGCAGTGGCCCTCCCTGGACTGCTAATGGCATAATATCTCATACCTTAGGTATATAATCAGGAAAAAGTTAGAATTCAAATAAGAAATTAATAACACGTTGATCATGTGTTGGGCCAAAAAATGATCAAATTGTGTACAAAGCAAGTAAATGAATTGGCACTGTTATCTTGGTCTGAGATTTAGAACTTCAATTAATAGGTGAAAAATAGAAAATATCTTTATCTTCCTTTGTCACTCTTTGTGTCTCTAATGTTTTAGGAAATATGACAACAAAGAATTTAAAATTCAAACAAAAACGTAGTACACTTAATCATATGCAATGTATTTGGTTGAATAATTGAAGGCAATAGGAACTTCCACGAAACATTAAACATTTAGATTTTTCATATCTAGGTGAAAATTACTGACAAAAAAATTCTGTGCAAAAATGGGAAATCCACTGAAATAAATTGGAATATTACTCGATTACCATTGTCGATTACTTGATCTTACAATTATTATTATTCGATTTTTTTTTTCAGGAAAGGATAACAGGAGGACTCGCATTGCAAATGCATATTTTTCTTTATTCATGGCACTTGGAAATATACTTGGTTTTGCTACTGGATCTTTTGGTGGATGGTATCATGTTTTACCATTCACGGCCACCACCTATTGCCGCATAAACTGTGCAAATCTCAAGTCTGCCTTCCTTATCGACATTCTTCTTCTCTGCTTCACAACATTTATTAGCACAACATCGGCTCAGGAAATTCCTTTGAATTCTAGAGTTGGAACTTTATCTTCCACACAAGATGGCAACGACCATATGGGTAGTGAACAAGAGGCTTTTGTTTGGGAATTGTTTGGATCAATTAGATATCTCACTTTGCCAATTTGGATCATTCTTATTGTGACTGCATTAACATGGATCGGATGGTTCCCCTTTTTGCTTTTTGACACTGACTGGATTGGCCGTGAGATTTACAAAGGAGATCCTGGTGGAGGACCAAACTATCATGCTGGTGTAAGAATGGGAGCATTTGGTCTGATGTTAAATTCTGTTGTTCTGGGTGTTACTTCAGTACTAGTAGAAAAGTTATGTAGGAAGTGGGGTGCTGGTTTTGTTTGGGGAATCTCCAACTTATTCATGGCTATATGTTTTATGACAATGCTGATCATATCTTATGTAGCATATAATTTGGATTTTCAACCTAGTGGAGTTCCTCCAACTGGCCTTGTCATTGCTGCACTTGTTGTCTTTGCCGCTCTTGGAGCACCATTAGCTGTATGTTATTTAAAATTTCCTGTGTGGCTGGCTTCGTTTGCAGTTTCAAATATGATAGATGATTATATATATATTTTGCAGATTACGTATTCTGTTCCTTATGCTATGGTATCTATTAAAGCAGAGCCTTTGGGTCTTGGACAAGGTGAATCCTTTCCCCTACTGTAAACTTAATGTTGCACTTTTGTCGTTATTCTCTAACATAATGCCGAGGTACCTTCTGTTTATCACAGGACTGGTGATGGGCATTTTGAACTTGGCTATAGTAGTCCCTCAGGTACATTATGGTCCTTTTCGTTTCAATTTCTGTTGTAGTAAACAAAATCAAGAGATTCTCGATTTCCTTCTAGGAATAATTAAGTGGGAATTGTTTGCTTCGTGAGAGAAGCTTTGAAATTAGAGGGTATTGATCAACTTGAAATCATTACGGAGGGAGGGTATGAATGACGTCCTAAATAAGTACTAAAGGTTTGCTCATGGAGTCATGGTTCATTTTATAACTAAATAGATTCAAACAATGATTCTTATTGAAGATCTATTCTTCATTTGATGCATTACTAGATTGCCGACTTTAGTCTGGAATTTGTTCTCATTTTGCGAAAGGGCTTGCAATTATTTAACTTGTCTCGATGGGGAGGTATGCCCCATCCTATAAGCATATAAATAGAAACAGAGAAGTAGTTGCTGCTATATTTTCATTTCATTTGGTCATGTGGGTCCTATGGTTGACTTCTAACATGGTTCCTTGAGTAAGTGAGAGATTGCCTAACCCTGAAGGATCACAGTGTTGTCAATAATATTATATTGGATAATTATAATTAGGAGACGTTCTTGTGTGTTATAAGACCTTGGGTATCTTTATTCAGTGTAATTGTGTTTAAGATGAAATTCACACTTACCGATTGCAAGAGTGCCGATACGTTAGCATTGGTGGGTAATTTTCAATAGTTGATTTTGAGAGAAAAACTTAAACTTAAATATGTTATTAGATTTGGAAGGGTTAATGGTTGCACCAACACGTCCACCGTTCTTAAAAGATGTCCATGTAAAACGACTTTATGAAATGTCACATTGGTGTCCACAGAAATCCAATATCAGTTGTCAGGGAAACTACGGTGGGTCTGATACTCTGATGAAATGTCACATGGGTGTCCACAATAATCCAATCCTCTAGGTGGCTCTTTGGAGAAGAGACCCACAACGATGACTCCAACCACATTTGTGGCTCCAAGAGAATGGAGTCTCACACTTTAACCGTAGAGGGTAAAGGGATATTCATAGTAGAGCTAGAGGCAACCCTAAAAGGGTAAGGAAATCCCGTCGTTGCCCGGTTAACGGTTGACCGACCTATCTTGAAATTCCAGTAAAGCATCAAACCAGGTCTGTTGTCGACATGCCGAAAAAGGACAACTGTCTTGCTATAGGACGACAGCTTTTGGTCGGTCCAGTAGCTCTCCAAAATAGACTCTGTTGCACACCTATCAGACGTTTGATTGCTAAACGGATGTACGATCCTCAACGTGTTTTGAAGGCACATATTCAACATCAGTTAATCTAAGAACATTCCTTTACAATACTACTTGTATTATGTTTTACGTCTCCACTTTATTGTATCACTTTTAGGGTGGAAGTCTATGCTTTAATACGCCAAAGTTGAATATTTTTTTCTCAAGGACTCATGCTATAGTTACGGATAAAATTGAGTTCTTTTCTGCTATGTAAGGGTCACCAAAGGGTTGCTAGTTTCTTTCAATGTATGCTCTACTTTGGTTGAGAGTTGTCACGTCGGCGGTGACGTCGCGTAGTGAAGGCTCAAAGTTATCACTAGAGTGACATCTCATATGTGATTGTAAATTGTCACCATTTTGAACTTCAATCAGAATACATTTCATGAGATGATTGATCTGAAGTAGGGTTTTGTTTCGTTGTTTGTTATCTTTTAAGTGTAAGGATGGATTTTACCGATAAGAAAAAAGTATAAGGATGAATTTTCAGTTTAAAAAATATAAATGATATTTCAGATACGTGAATGTGATACTGATTGACTTTGGAGTTAGTTCATTCATTAATCAAACAGGAAAGTCTGAGGTGGGAGGAGTTACCTTTCTTTTGAGGAATATACATTAACCATCATGTAGTTTAAAAGATGAAAGTAGTTAAATTTCTTTGATAGCTAAAAATTAGTTCAAATGAACCACAAAGAATGATCGAATATGTTAAAGGAGCCTTGGCCTTGACAGGTTGGTGACTTGGTGTTTCTTATATGAGTTGTTACTTGTTCTCACTAGATCATTTTAAATTTGTCTAATAAGATATTTTGAAAATAAAAGGTAGCAAGATCTTGATATGGGCTAGAAATTTGTAATTTCCACAACATTGCGTGAATTTGGAGTATGTGCTTAGGTCATTAAAGACTGGAGTTGATAGTGGACGACTTTTCAAAATTTACTGATTGATGATGTGCTGTGTTTTGTAGGTTATCATGTAAGACTTCTTGATGTGTTTATTCTAAGGTATATACAACTGTAGCTATTGTGGCTTGGACTCTGGATAGTAATACTGAGTAATCATCATATGGGCAGGGGCGGACCCAGGCGTGGGCACTTGCCTACGCGTGCCCACACCTTGAAGTTTGCCCACCCCTATTCTTACATATTTAAAGCATTATAACAATGTTATTTCGTTTATATAGAAAAAAGTAATGGGATAGTGGTTAATCATAGAATGCATCTTGCGTTGAAGTGCGAGTTCGACTCTTAGGTTCGTCAAGTTTTTTTAATTTTTGATCAATAAAAGAAGGTAACGCTGGGGTTCGATCTTGGATTCTCCTCGGATGAGGGGCAACACTTCACCACTGAGATACCAAGTTGTTAATGTTTATATGTAGTTTAGTAAATGTTTATATTTAAGGTGTTAAGAATATTCTTATAGTTATTTCTATGTTCGGAGTAATGTGATTTTAGTGTGACATTTAGTTCTTTTTTCTTCTCATCATTTTCATCTAAATAGAAACCAAATATTTCTTGGTTCGAAAATATTGAATATTTTATCCTAAGATTATATATGTTTATCTTAAAACCGGTTTAATCGGTGGGACCGTCTGTTAGATCGTCGCTACGCAGTTGGTTCGGTTTAATACTCGATTCACAAAATGCCGACGTCATCATCGGTTGGACCAGATTGAACCGTCAGTTTGATCACTTTGAACCAAGCCGAGTTGTTTTCGGTTCACTCTTCGGTTTGGTTTTTAAACATTACTTATAGGGTGTCCACCATTCAATTCCGTCCTGGGTCCGTCCCTGCATATGAGAGATTGTATCATCTCGGTAGTTTGATTTTAAATATCGTCATTATATTTAAATTTCTTTACTTTCACCATAAATATCATCACATATTTCAAAATTAGCTGCAATTTGTCTATTTTTGGTTCACGTATATCTAAGTGATGACTTGAGGCTTCCACAACTTTGCATGTTAGGGTTAAGGTCCAATATGGATACACTATATCTTATGTACCAAATATGTCTACGCTATTACTGTTATTTTCAGTGTGTAAGCAACCCATTAATGAGCTTCAATTCATTCATTAAAAAAAGACACTTGTTTTAGTTCACATACGACTCAAATCAGTCTTGATGTGTGTCTTCGTTCTAAAATTTGCTAAACTCGGGCTAATATACCCCGTATCCATTATGCTAAGGGAATTGGAAGCATATATAAGCATACAACATCCAAATGCGTGGTGGACTAATTATGGGTGAAAAGGTCACTCTGCTACACCATGGTGCTATCCATTCAAAACAAAATGATCAAAGAGCCGCAGGATGTGTGAAAAGAATTTCTTTTGCCAATTTTCTGATGCTCATTTTAAACACATGAACCTTTTAAAATTCTTGTTAATTGAATGGTTTAAGGGTTTTAATTGCTCATGTGACCATGAAATCAGATACTTGTTTCTTTGGGAAGCGGGCCATGGGATCAGCTGTTTGGTGGTGGGAATTCTCCAGCATTTGCTGTAGCAGCAGTGGCAGCCTTTATCAGTGGGCTTGTTTCCATCATTTTGATACCTCGGTCAGGGACAAGGCCCAGGAGTCGCCGTTGAGGTTATTTTTTCCCTCTAAATGTTTATTTAATCATGTCAGATTGGAATGCACTTGCCTAATTTACTTGTATCACACTGGGATGTTTTCTTTGTTATTGTGGAAAAGACTATTGCATTTGTGGTGATCATTGCCCCATTGTGTGTTGCTAGTGGACAATGAATTGGCATGGTATATAGTATATTCAAGGGCATGATAATTCGTTCAAGGTCTTCAGCTTCAATTTCTGCATAGACCAATACGACATGCTCAACATCCAACCTGTCAATACAGGAAAAGCAGAATTGAAGTGCTAGAATCCTCCTCTGATAGAGAACTCGATCATGATAGAGCTATAGCCATATAGGAGCTGTGGTGACACCTTCCTGGCTTCTAGAGAGCTTGCATTTTGAATTTACATGGTATAGCCATATAGGGGATGTATAGCTGCTTTGTTTTTAGTATATAAATTTGAAATTACCTATTAATACAGGCTTGAGGCTCACAGCTCTCCAACTAAAAAATGAGGGTTGGTAATTTAAGATCATAACTTATTATGCCTTTTTGCACGTTCAAGGAAAACTTCTGTTTCGTACCAACCAACTTCAGTCATTAGGTGTGAGAGAGGAGATCTTGAAATTTGAATTGTAGAAGTTATTTTAGAAGCCATATAAACCAGACTGTTTTCATCTTCTGTACTTGTTAGAAGATATTAGGAAATAATAAAATAGTTGATAGAACTTGCTAATTATTGTTTCCTAATCATTGTTATCTTATTTCCTCATTTTAATATATATATATATATATATATAGAATACCTACCTAAGCAGTAATATACATTCCTAATTGTTATTTCGTCTTCACATCGACCAGAGCATAGGTTCTAACCCTAGCCGCCACCTCTACCCAAATCCTTATCATACTGTTCACCACCGGATTTACTGTTCATCGACAGAGTACTGTTCATTCCTTAGGCCGTCGGTCTCTAACCTCCACCCTTTCTAGACAGTTCTTTCCGTGTATGGGTACCCGATGAATTTTTCAGCCTTCATCGGTGATGCTCATGTTCAAGTGCTGAAATTTTATCTATTCGTCGAGGTTGATGAAACTTTGTGGGTTGTGTGAACCATTCTGGTATGATCTTTGGATGATCATTGTCGTTTCATAGTTTTTTTCCCCGTTATTATGTCGTCTGCAGATTCGTTAGTGAAGAATCTGCAGAGTACCTCCTAGAAGTTGAATGAGAGAAATTACTTATTCTGGGCTCAGAGTTTTAAGCAATTTCTTCTTGCGCATAAGAAATTGCATTATCTGACAAAAGATCATCCGAATGTAAAGGAGGTGAGTTCTACATATTGGGTGACTGAGGATGCCGCCGTTCGATCGTGGTTAACTAATAATATGGAGCATGATATTGCCTAGAGTGTAATGATGTTGAAGTCGGCGAAGACTATTTAGGAGATGTGTAGGCTCACTTATGGAAACGAGAACAATGTTTCTCGTGTTTTTGTGTTGTACGAGCAATTGTTTTCTGCCCGCCAGGAATATCGTATAACACCACAGTTCTTCACTCAGGTTCGCATCGTGTTACATGAGATCAACGTTTATCAGTCAGTTGTCCTTAATTTAGCTACACTTCGTCGTTATCGGAAAGAAATTGCAGTGGTGGTTTATCTTTCTGGGCTCAATCCTGAGGTCCAGGAGCAGATGAAAGACTCGATTCTTGGTTCTGACAAAGTTGTTGATCTTGCCGTTGTATATGCTTTTGTACTCTGCCTTTTTTTACATCAGTGGCCCCTCATACTGACCACTCTGCCCTTGCGTCATCTCGCGGTATGGGTCGTGGATCTTCTCGCAGTGGTCGAGGAAAGGGCTGAGGTGGACGATCGGTGTGTACTTTTTGTGGACGAGTCAGTCACCAAGGGGATCGTTGGACTAAGCATGGCAGACCGGCCACAACGAATGTTAGCACTGAATAGGTTGAGAAAGAAATTCTGTGGTATAATGGTGCTGAGCAGACAGTTTCCATCTCTCAGGCGGACTTCGAGCGTTTCCAACATGTACAAGCTATAGCATCCCATGCCACTTCCTTAGGTACTTGCTTATCTAGCATCCAGTGACAGTTCCTGGATAATTGACTCAGACGTCTATTCTCATATGTCAGGTACAAGAACCTTGTTTTCTCATCTCTTACATTTTAACTTTCGTTTTGTGGCAATCGCCGATGGACAATCGTGCTCCGTGTCCGGAGAAAGGGTTGTGCAAGCCTCCTCTAAGCATAGACTTGATAATGTCCATTTCGTACCTGATTTTCTTTATTAATCTTTTGTCCATCTTTGCGATCACTAAACACTTACAATGTAGTGTGACATTTTCCCCTTTCACTGCACTTTGCAGGATCTGCAGACGGGGAGGAAGATTGGTTTGGGTCGTAATTGTGGTAATGGTGTGTACGTGTTGGTGTGTGACGAGATTCCTCGTGGCTTGGCAACATCTGTCTCGACTCCAGAATCATCGCACACATTACACTGTCGACTAGGTCACCCATCTCATCGCCGTCTCCAGCAGGGACTACCTTGGATTAGTGTTGAGTCCTTTGATTGTAAGTCGTGTCAGTTAGGTAAATATCATCGTGCCACCTACAAACGTTCTACTATAGTGTCTAGTAAGTCTATAGTCTCGTATGTCTTGGGTATATATGTTAAATGATCGTCGCCTTGTCGTAGATGTACTCAAAATAATTTATTTTAGAAATAAAATGTCTTCGCATTGATAATGCTTTGGAGTTTGTTTCATATGTTGTCAATTCATTGTGTGCCTCGTTTGGTATCATTCATCAGACCACTTGTCCCCACACATCCCCACAAAATGGTATAGCTGAACGGAAATATCGTCATATTCTGGATGTTGCGCGCACCATCATGGCTGAATGCAATGTTCCTCGGTACTTGTGGTTTGATGTTGTACTTGTTAGAGATAGTATCACATCGCCTAAATGTGGAATTTCTCCTGGACATATAAGTTTAAGGGTCCCTCCATTCATTGCCAATTGGTTTTGAGTTGGATACCATGTTCTAATATGGTATCAGAGCCTGGTTAAGGTCCAACGGTCGGCTTGACACTTCATCCTTTGTTCCCACGCGTAATACCGGTTACGCGTGCGGGGGAGTGTTAGAGATAGTCCTACATCGCCTAAATGTGGAATCTCTCCTGGACATATAAGTTGAAGGGTCCCTCCATTCATTGCCAATTGGTTTTGAGTTGGATACCTTGTTCTAATAGTACTCACTGTCGTCTACCTAATTAATCGTATGTCATCTACTCTGTTAGGTGGAGACAATCCTCTTTATCGTCTCCTTTCTAAGATTTAGTTATTTCGTGTCACTCCTCGTGTCTTTGGGTGTGTCGTATTTGTTCAGGATTTGTCTTCGGGTTTGGACAAGTTGTCTCTGCGAGCAATAGTGTCTTTGTCGAGTACTCTAGGACTCAGCGGGGGTACCGGTTATATCATCCGCCTATCAGAAATATTATGTCTATGGATGTCCTTTTTTTTGAGTCTTACCTATTTTCTGAGGTCGGTGTCTGCGTCCATCATGCCCTCTGAAGTTATCTTACCTGTTCAGGTCCCTAGTGCGGTGACTACTCCAAAGACCACAGAGGATCGTCGGTTTGGACAGGTTTATCATCGCAGCCGACAGACACACCTACCACCTCCGACTCTGCCGCCCGAACCCTCGGATGATGCAGATTCTTCTCTTGAACTTCCTATAACCCTCCGAAAAGGTACTCGTTCGTGTACTAGACACTTTATCTCTCATTTTGTTTCATATGATCATATTCACCCGTCATTTTTCCATTTTGCATTGTCTTTGTCCGCGGAGTCAATTCCCAGGAACTACCTGGAGGCTTCCCAACATTCCCACTGGTAGAAAGCCATGGATGAGGAAATTTTGGCCCTACGATCTTGTGGCACGTGGGTGCTTATGCCTCGACCTGCTGGGGCCAGTGTTGTCACATGTCGGTTGGTCTTCTTTGTGAAGCACAAGGCAGATAATACGGTGGATCGTTACAAGGCACGTTTGGTAGCTCAGGGCTTTAGTCAGACATATTGTGTTGACTATGCTGAGACATTCTCTCCAGTTGCTCGTTTGAATTCTATTCGAATTTTGCTGTCTGTAACGATGAATCAATCTTGGGAGTTATGTCAGCTTGATATAAAAAATACCTTCTTGTATGGTGACTTAGTTGACACAGTGTTTGTGGAGCAACTACCAAGGTATGTTCCTCAGGGGGAGAATATTATATGCAATCTCAAGAAGTTAATATATGGTCTCAAGCAGAGTCCTCGTGCCTGGTTCGAGAAATTTAGTGTGGTGGCAATTGCAGACGATTTTCATAGATGTGTTGTCGATTACTCAATGTTCTATAAGAGCACTTCTGCAGACTTTGTGATACTTGCAGTATACGTTGATGACATTTTACTGGCATGGAGTAATAGTCAAGGCATCCAGACAACAAAGGCGCATCTGATAAACATTTTGTCACAAGGGACATGGGAAAACCAAGATATTTTCTTGGTATTCAGTTTGCATATGCCAAAGGAAAAATGACTCTTTCACAGAGGGAATATGTACTTGATTTACTTGAAGAAACATGTCTTTTGGGCTGCAAACCAGAGTACACTTGTCGAACAGTCACCACCTTTCTGGGAGATGTCCCCACTGTTTCTTCAAGATCCGACCCAGTACATGTGTCTTATTGGCAAACTCATATATCTGACAGTCACTCGTCCCGATATCTCCTATGCAGTGGGTCATCTGAGTCAGTTTATGCATGAACCACGAGAGGTTCATTGGAAGAGAGCACTGAGAGTCTTGGCATATGTTAAGGGAGTTCCTGGAAAAAGACTTCTTTAAAGGAACCATGGTCACCTAGATGTTGCAACTTATTCAGATTCCGGTTATGCCAATGATAAAGGAGATCGGAAATCCACATTAGTTTTTTGCACATATGTAGGTGACAATCTAGTTACTTGGCGTAGCAAAAAACATAATGTGATCTCTCGGTCGAGGGCTGAAGCAAAATACAGATCAATGGCACAAACAGTTTGTGAGATGGTTTGGGTACAATATTTTCTATCTTCTTTGGGACTCTCCGTCAAGGTTCACATGCAGATGTCTTGCGATAACCAACCAACTATCTTTATTGCGAATAACCCAACATTTCATGAGCACACCAAGCATGTTAAAGTTGATTGCCATTGTGCTCGTGATATGGTTCAGAAAGGTGTGATTTCTACACCATATACACAGTCATCTGAACAACTGACAAATATTTTCACTAAGGGTCTTGGTGGTAATGTTTTTAATAATTTATGTAACAAACTGGGCATGTTAGATATATATGCTCCAGCTTGAGGAGGAGTGTTAGAAGATATTAGGAAATAATAAAATAGTTGATAGAATTTCTTTATTATTGTTTCCTAATTATTGTTTTCTTATTTCATCTTTGTAATCTATATATATAGATAATACCTACCTAAGCAATAATATACATTCTCAATTGTTATTTCGTCTTCATAGTACTACTTTAGCAAGAAAGCTTTCATCTTAAGGTTAAACTCATTCATCTTAATTCTTATGGTTTGCATATCTATTAGTAATTTCAGCCGTTCCCAAATTCAAATTCTTTTTAATTTTCTACACATTCCTTCTCGCTCTTTATTTTGGGTACTTGGTAGGCTCTCCAAGTCGGCCAAGGCACACAACCATTTTCTTTCTTGGGTATTTTCATTCTGCATTGTAAAGAGACATCAGTTGGTTATACAATTTTTGTTTGTTTGTTTTGGTACTGATTTATGCGACATTGCTTTAGTGACATCAATTTATGCGAACAAGTCATTTTCTAATGGCATGATGACTTCAAATAAATGTACGAGGCTTATGCAATACTTGACTGAATTTTTTTTTAAAGGAAAGGAGCATGTCAAGACACGTCACTATTATCCAAAGCTCGCAATTTAAAATGTAGCCATCCAGAAGTATAACTCATGTATTTGCCTAAGATCGCTCTTTTTTCATATTCGATTCTATGGAATAACATTCTCGATGGCAGGTACTGCGTGGTGATGTGAATGTGGACCTAAGTGGCCAACAGGTGAAGAAATATGCTGATCCCTGCCAATTTGATACGAAATCCCCTTTGAAAGTTTACGCAGTGTAAGCTGCTGCTTGTCCCAAATTCTCTGCATCATCAACGACTGGAATAAATTCGTTTTGGTTGGACTCACTATCAGCTTCCAGAATTGCCATTCGGATTCTAAGTGCTTGCCATTCGGGTCAAGGCTGGTCATTGTATTAAAGCTTTTTCCTCATCTTTTCACATCTTCATTATTATTTCTTTTTGCAGATATTTGGGTCAATATTTAGTGGTGTATATGTTTCATTACTAAGAACAACATTGTTGCCAGGACCTGAAAGATTGCCTACATATTCTTAGTAGACAGGCTGTGCTATTTTTATAAAGTCATAATAATTTTATGCCAATAACCCTTGTGGGCCAATTCTTTTTACCAGAATAGCAGTCCCTAACTGTGCCCGGATGCTCCAATTTCCTCCCTGTTGGACCCACTTCACCCTCAGATGAGTGATGTTGGACCAGATCCATTTTTTCATTCCGAATGGGACTATAGTCATCACTAATTTGACCTGCCTGAGTTTATGATGCTTCATTGTATTCAGATTTTCCAAGTATCATCTTAAGTACGTCTTCTCTCGTGGACACGTTTATCTCCATGCAGCATTAGTTTATTGAAGGTTGACAGAAATGAGGAGTATTGCCAAGCCGTGATAGTGTCACGGGGCTCTACTTACCAAAAAAATTGCATGACTACTGCAGATGCACACTAACAGTATAACCATATATATACATGATGGTATTATACATCATTCAGGTGTCCATTACACATCCTTGCTGGAGCCACGTGCAGTCTGACATGTGTGGGTTTCACAACCCTGATCACTGAGACTACCAAACAAGGCATCCTCTTGTTTTCCTCCCCACCCTCTGCTCGCATCCGGACAACTGTTTCCCTGCATTGAAGGATCACTTCTTCTCATTCACTATCCACAGTACAGATTTGGAGGATAAGTAAGTTGGCCATTGGTGATGCATGTTGGAATGCGTGCTAAGCAACCACTCTGGGTGTTGTGAATCTTATGATTAAAGGGTGCAAGGCTAATGGATGTGATTGTAGCAAGCATTGTTGTTGTATCAGTGCTCCCTTACTCCCAACTGCTGCTTGAACACGCTACCATGAATTTGCCCATCTCACCACAGCAACTTCTGTTGCTACTTGACATTTACTACCAGCATTGCAGCAGTGGTCCCAGGCACCATTCACAAGAACGAAAATAGTAGAAGACAGCCCTCCTCACTGTAGGCTATGCAAGTTGGATTTTTGGATTTCCTGTGGACAAGTTTAGCAAGGAGAGAGTAGAGTTACATGTACCCACGGGTAGATTTTTTTGGTGTACTTGTTCCAGGTTACTTTCGTCATTTGTTTTTTGTTTTTTATTTTTCATTTTTGTGGGTTTCTTTCGGAGAAACTCGGTCGAGGTCCACCATGACCAAAAACCTCGCTCGATGCACATCCATCCACCACCCACTCACACGGTCACACCTTAAAGCAGATGGGAGACAGGAGTACCACATTTGCCTTAAGATTCCAACAGAACCCCTTGATGGAGCACCAACCAAAGCATTTATTACCATGTCAATGGTTTTGCGTGCACCTTCCGAGTGCCGTAAATAAATTTTTATTATTTTCTTAATTGCACTACATTCCTATCTTATTTGTACTTCCATCTATCGTCATTAGAGTTCATTCCGTCGCAAATTTTGCAAACTAAGTAAAATTTCAAATGTACTTAATATTTAAAACAAAATAACAAAAAAAAAACTCCCATTTCTGTCACCCCTGCCTCGCACCTCCCATCTCCGCCAACGGAACCACGACTCCCTCCCCCTCACCATTTGAGTCCATCCCATCTGCCGTAACTTTGGTCCCTACGGCTACCCTACCCCATCCCTGTGAAAGACCGTGAGGTGTTGGTCCTCTCCCTCTTCTCCCCCGGGGCCCACTGCCTCATCCTCTACGTCAACTCCAGCCTCACCCCATCCCCCTCCGCAACTTTTATAAGAGGTGAGGCTCGTCGGGCTCGGGGTGGAGTCGACTGTCAAGAAGATGAGGGAGGAAGTGGCGTTCAAGGCGAAGGAGGTGTTCAATCTGAGGGCGTTGGTGGAGAAGATGTTCAGGAAAGGCGTGTTCACGAAGAAGGCGAAGAGCAAGAAGGCAGTGGAGATGGAGGATCTGGCGAAAGTCTCGTTGGATGGGATGGAGTTGGAGAGGGGTTGGGAGGAGTCTTGGAAGGATGAGGACGTCACGTTCTCCGTTAGGGATGCTTTCCTCGCATGTCGGATCGTCTAGAAGTGCTTCGGATTCATCCACAGGGTGGGCAATGTTGGGAGTCAAACTTTAAAATAAGGTTGTTATTTGCTTCTGGAGGTGTACAGAAGCTCAGATTTTGGATGAGATTATTGTTCTCCGTAGGGTTAATGCGCCATCATTTTTTTTCAATGTTTTTATTTTCTTTTTAATATTAAAGATATTTGTAATTTTATGAGATTTAATTAACAAAATTTCTAACTGTTTTGAAAGAAAATAGTAACGGATTGGATACTACTGAGTACTGACTATGAAGTGTATACATGCAAATAAAATAGAAATGTATGTGCAGTTAAGAAAATAGTTGAAATGCGAATATAAAGTTCAAATTCCGTCCCTTAGAAACTGCAAGCAAGCAAATAACGGTTAGGCAGAAGCATGACCGCATATCTGTCAGCCAATGAAGCACGGAATGAGGTTCAGATAAGAGAATTTCATTATACCATGGACATGGTCAGAATTCCAAACCACAGTACGTGCATTATACAATGCATTCGTTCGGGAATTTGTTCTTCTAAGTGCATGTCAACGTATAAAACAAAGTAATTACCGGAAAAAAGAGAAAAAGTATTTATTCTTCATGTTTCTAAAGCACAGTTAAAAATAATAAAGAAAAAAAACATCCCAACATGTTACACGAATAATGTGTAACCATATATAATTACTAAACTATACAACACTCTAGAATTTCTTTGAGATATTTTACGAAAAAAGTGCAACGCAGTGAAGTAGAGAACAATATATCGCATCCGGATAAGGATGGGATGAACCTACATAACTATAATAAGGAGATGACTATTTAACCATCTAAGACCTAACACAGGAAAGCAAGAAGAGAGATAAACCAAGAAAGGACAAAGATGGAGAGGTCCCCATCTCCACTAAACCCGCCTATCAGAATCTGCCCTTTTGCAATGGTCGCAAACACCATCCACTCGACAAGTGCCTACCAAAGGATCGTCAATGTCCTTGTTGTGTCCTTGGTCTGAGCATAAGACTATAAGTACCACCACCACCCTTCTCCCTCCCAATTCGAAACACCACAGTCCAAATCACAAACCATGTGCAACACAAAGCCTACCTTTTCTCCTTCTCCCAACCACACTCCACTCTTCGACCCCATGCCTCCCAGTGAACTCCACAGATGCCCAACTCCTTCGGAGGTACATACGTAGTTAATTAATTTTCCATGTCACAACAAAAACTTCATTGGTTGCATTAAGCATACATACATGTTGAGATCAGATGTTGGAAAATTTAAGTAAATTCTCATAAGTTATGAGATCGTATTGACCATTCTGCTCGCAATTAAAGGTGACATCAGAGTCGAGTGGTCTGTGTAACAATTGAAAACTTAAGATACATGAGTTATAATATTATGGTTAATTCACTCTACCTAACGACAATATGCATGCTTTAATAAAAGACAATGCAAACTAATTAACACGCATTAGTTAGTACATATATATATAAATAAATGAACTCCAACCAATTATATATGTTTCAGGTGGTGGAGGAGCTCAGAGCAATAGGAAAGATATCAGTTCCAACGGCTCTAACTGGCCTAGTTCTCTATTCTCGTTCCATGATCTCAATGCTCTTCCTTGGATACCTTGGTGAGTTGGAGCTTGCGGGTGGGTCTCTCTCCATTTGTTTTGCGAATATCACCGGCTACTCGGTCCTCTCTGGCCTAGCAATGGGTATGGAGCCCATCTGTGGGCAAGCCTTTGGCGCAAAGCAGCGCAAGTTAATGGGGTTGACACTCCAACGAACCGTTCTCCTACTCCTCACCGCCTCCGTCCCCATTTCCCTCCTTTGGCTCAACGTCGAACCCATCCTTCTCTTCTTCAAACAAGATAAGGAGATATCGCGGGTTTCTGCCTTTTTCCTTGCTTTTGCCGTCCCGGACCTTTTCCTCCTCTCCTTTCTTCACCCACTAAGAGTCTACTTGAGGACTCAAAACATAACTTTACCACTCACCTATTGCTCCACCATATCGGTTATTCTACACTTCCCATTGAACTATCTCCTAGTGGTGCGCCTCCAATTGGGCATCACCGGGGTGTCATTGGCTATGGTTTGGACTAATCTCAATCTCCTACTTCTCTTGCTTACCTTTGTATATTTCTCCAAAGTCTACGAGGACTCGTGGGTGCGACCGGGACTTGACTGCTTCAGAGGGTGGTCGACGCTTCTCAAGCTTTCACTACCAACGTGCGCATCCGTATGTTTGGAGTGGTGGTGGTATGAGCTCATGGTCATGCTATGTGGTCTTCTACCCAACCCTAAAGCCACCGTGGCGTCCATGGGAATTCTTATTCAGACCACTTCCCTCGTCTACGTTTTCCCTTCTTCCCTTAGTCTCGGCGTTTCAACGAGGGTCGGGAACGAGCTCGGAGCAAGTAGGCCTGCGAGGGCTCGTGTAGCGTCTATTGTTTCCATGTTTTGCTCTTTGGCTATGGGACTAGCTGCCATGACATTTACCACTTCGGTTAGGCACCATTGGGGAAGGTTGTTTACCGCGGATAAGGCAATACTTGAGTTGACGGCTCTGGCTTTGCCGATAACTGGACTTTGTGAGCTCGGAAATTGCCCACAAACCACGGGTTGCGGTGTGTTGAGAGGCAGCGCCCGACCTATCACTGGAGCTAATATCAACTTTGGCTCCTTTTACTTGGTAAGTGTTAATCTTCAACTAGCTATAGTGATGGTTAGTGCACTTCATCAGATGATCAGTGTTGAAATGTTATTTAATATGAATAGTCTATACTATAATGTTGTGCCCAGGGTCTTTGTTATGATATTAGAGAGCCGGATTTCCGCAGTATATGCTCATCTATAGCCATAAAGAAATAACTGTGAAGATAGACTTAAATTGCTCTTCATAAAAAGTTTGTAATAGTATATAATGAAATTTTCTTAAACTTCTTGTCTCTTACACTTATCTTATATATCCTTTCTTTTTCATTTCATTTATCCTTTTTTCTTTTCTTTTCATGTGCACCTAAACATGTACAAGCTCATTTATTTACTTTCACAGGTCGGGATGCCAGTGGCAATTGTATTAGGGTTCGTGGCAAAGATTGGTTTTGCGGGCTTATGGTTGGGATTGCTCGCGGCCCAGGCGACATGCGTGGGCACGATGGTTTATGTGCTTGTTCGCATGGATTGGATGGTTGAGATGGAGAGAGCAAGAGAGCTAACAAAAGCTAACAGTACCGGCGGCAGTGCTTCAACAGTCCAAGATGCTTTGAGTAGAGACAGCAACAAAGTGCATGGTGACTTGCAAGAGATAGTGTGCGTTGGTGGGGAAGAGGTTTTTATTCTTCAAAAAACCTCACTAGAGACCGACCCTTTAATCTCTAACCCTTGATCGAGTAGAATTCATTTTTCTTCTTTTATGTCCCATATATAAAAGAAGTGTCGGAGTACTTAATTAGTGGATTGTGCCATGCATCTCTTGTTGACTTTGTTTCACATATTCATTATTAATGTGTGGGTTTACTGTTAACAATTTGCTTATCCTACAAGGTCGATCTATGTGTACTTTGGTGTTCACTACTTCAGTAAAATGACGACCAAGTGATGCATGGATTGTGTTTATTACTATTTTATATCAACTTTGGTATTATTAATATAGCAGTACTATAAGGGAAAGAAAAATATTTGATGGTGAATGAGTTGTCTAAGACCGCAGCCTATAGTTGCAAGATACTTCTAAGGGCATCCCTAGGGGGGGGGGGGGGTTCCTCGGTCGTGAGAGCTGGGTCGATCATCTTCGTCTTAACGCGAAGATGATCTCGGTCATCTTGGCCCGGGTCGTCCAATCCGGACGCGCCACGTGGCGTGTCTGGGTTTTTTTTTTAAATTTTTGATTTTTTAATTTTTGGTTTTGTTTTTGTTTTGAATTTTTTGTTAGAGATTTTTTTATTTTTTTTATGAAAATACGTTTTATAATTATCTTGATTTTTTAGATTTTTTTTTATTTAAATTTTTACCAAGACGGACCCCGAAATGATGTGGATGGGAGAGATAAGTTGTTGTTGGGTTGTGGTTAAGAGGTGAATAGTGTAGGAAAGAGAAGAAGGTGGGTTGAGGAAAGAGAAAGCTGATGTAGAAGAGAGAGAAAGTTGATTTCGAAGATAGAGAACTGATGACCAGGTCGTCCAGATCATGGTTAGTGACGATCTAAGTGACTTCGAGAGCTAAACCTTATCCATAACTCAACTACGTTGACCTGTTCTTATGTATTAGTTTATAATCTCTTATTTATTCATGCATGAGAAAAAGTACTATGCTTCTCATATATCTTAGTGAATGTGAGAGAGAGTATGGGAGATCTGAAAACTATTTAGTGACAACAAACTGTAATGATATGGCAGTGCTGGTGTGGTGCAGAGAAGGGAAGAAGAAAGTGGTGTTGGGGGACCTCTGCTGCTACCAGAAGAAACAACTCTGGCCATTGTTGGTCCTGTCTACTTGACAAATGAGTGAATGACAAGCTTTGGTCAGGAGTTCCAGGAATTTACCAACATGTTTATTTTGCATCTACATTTTTTAATCTGGTTATATTTACTCAAAGTCCTTCTAGTTTCAAATGCTACGAAATGGACCTTCACATACACAATAGAAGTTATAGAACCATAGAGGCAAGCTCTTTATTTGCAAGTGCTCACTTAACTACTTAGGTGAAGATATCTCCTTTACTCGGTCTTCTTACTGAAGATATTACTACATTTTCTTCAAGCACAAGTATGAAGATCCTTTGAAGTAATTTTCTTTCTATACTGCACTGACTAAACCTTGATGTTTGAATTCGTTTTGTGATGCTTAGTTCATTCTTCTTTTATTCCAAAATATGAACTACCAACTCGTGAGCTTGCTTATCCCAGTTACTAGCCACAAAGTTGTACTTGTAACTTCAATAGGTTTTTTTCTCGGAAAAAATTCATACATATTGTTCAAATAAGCTTTAATTTCACCAAGACCCTAGGCCTCTAATTAGATAGGCTTTCATGTATACCTTTGAAATAAAATATGTTTTCATCTATACCCTTTTACTTTTATCAAGTTCACAACATAAACTTGAGCCAACTTAACTTTTAGGAGTTGAATTTCAAATTTGACTTTGTTTCATTCCTTGATTTTCAAATATAACCACAACAAAATTAAAAATTAAGAAAAGAAAATTTGTTTGAAGTTTTATTGTTCGAATGTTTACGAAAGATTTGAAGATAGATCTACTGCTCTTTTTCTCGCATTTATTTTTTATTTTTTAATTAAAGTTATATATATACATGTATATGTGAAATTTATAAGAACAAACAAGAATAAAAATGTAATTTCAAGTATTAGCAGTTAACTTAATTCAAGTTTATGTTGAGAGATTTGAGAAAGGAGCACACGTGAAAGAAACTTGAGATTAAGGGGTATGAGTGAGATAAGATTTAATTCGAAGGGTATATATGATAGTCATTTTAATTGAAAGGTATTGGTGATATTGAAGTGTATCTAGAGAACGTGTATTTTCCACATCATTTTGTGGAGCTATGTCAATAAGTTAGATTTGTAAAAAAACTCTGAAAAATGTATTTCACATCATGAATTATCTTCAATGATAGGTCATAGGTGTTGATTCAAATGCATTAAAATAAAGGATAAAAATATTAATTACACGGAAGAAATGAAATGTGTGTGTGTGAGAGAGAGAGAGAGATAACTCTTTTACAAAAGGCTTATACTTCCTTCAGACGACAGTTAAATCTCGAGAAGATGAAGAACTAAGATTCGGATAACATAGTTTTGGAGTTGTAACCCACCTTTTGTTTCATATTATCATATTATAAATAAAATAATAATTATGTAATGTTTTCTCAGAAGGTTATTCAGATAAAATCTTGTACATGTGTCTTCATATTTTTGTATTAAACATAGGACAGGTGCTAAACCTTATATCCAATTCCCGGGTCGTATTGTATGTGTCTTGAACCAGCTCAATTTATGCCAATAAGTCGAATCAAGTCATTTAACTGATACGCAGGGTCAAGCTATTTCAGATTGTAAACTGGATTATACCAGTCCAGGAGATCGATTAAACAGACAAGCCTAATGAAAATATCTCTCATAAACCTTAACACATTCTAATGTTTCATTTTATATGATTCTCTCATAAACCTTAACACATTCTAATGATTCAGTTTATCTGATCGTGGAACTTTTTTTTAAAAGTTGTGATCGGGGAAGATATCATTGCTCCAATTCACGCCCCCATATTATTACTACTAGTCTATCTAAACTTATGATGTCTGATGAAGTGATGAGAGATGAGAACGCATATGGTACCAGCCATGAGGGAGGTGCGGTCGTGTGCAAAGGAGACGCATTTTCTACCCAAATATTGACCGTCCGATTAAAACAAAGGACGTCGCTTGTGCCTTCGAGACATTGACAGCAGACACATGTACTTGGCAGTTCACTGGTCTTCTGCTTACATGACACAGTACACCAACTTTAGTTCGTGTGTCTGCTATATTTATACTGTCACCCTTGGATTTTGTTAATCTATTTTAGTCATGTTTACGTACACATACCTCAAGGGAGGTTTCTTAAAGTCGTTGCTTATATATCATTTGCTAAGAGCTAGAGTAGTTTTAGAATAATAAGAAAGGAGTTTATCCCAACTAGAGTTATGGTTTGTTCGCATATCAGAGTAAAACTAAGGAAAGTACGAAAGGTCCTTAAATGGAGTAGAGGCCAGATGTGAGCTTCCAACAGAATCTAAGTTGCGATTCCATTATTGTTAAAATGACATAAACAAACCGCAAAGATTCCATTTGAGGACGTGAGACACGACAGGGTGCTTTTTATCATTTCCATACCTAACATGGTAGGATAAGCCTAAACCATTGTCTTGTACAGCCACCGCAAAACTTAAGCGTCAGATGGGGTGCAACTTGAAATTAAAGAGACAAACACACAAAAGTGGAAAGGAATCCAAAAGAACAACTCCAACCCCTCCCTTGTTTCTTCTTTAGGGCCTAATCATGGTAGATGGCTTAAACAAACTCCGGTCATGTCAAAGCAAAGACAAGTTGAAGTCGGTCGGAACGGTATGGAATAGATAAGATTTCTACTGTGTGGGGATTATAATTAAGTTCGGGATTTTTGCTTGTGTACACTTGTAAAGACCTCTTATTGGACCTTTGCTCCTCTGTAATTTTATATTGGCCATGTACATGTGCGAATCCCAGATATTGCGTTTATACACTTCCCACATCTTCCCGTTATTACTGTAGTCACGCTGTAACTTGAAGTTGAAATCCCGTTGGGTTTAGGTGTTACCAAAGAAAAATTAGTCTGGTAATCTAATTCAAATGCTACAGTACATCAGACCCAAATTCATCCCCAATTTCTAACATTCTTCCCAAATCGATCCGACCCACCCTTTCTCCCCCAAATCCTCTCCCCCTCTCCCAAAACCCCCAAATCCAACCAACCCCCTAAATCCTTCGTTCTCTTCGCGGATCACCCACGTCCTCCTCGTGATCTCTCAATCCCCATCCCAAACTCGATCTCTCAATCCTGAATCGACCATCCTCTTCCCGAAGCTTGGATGTCGTCTTCCGCCGACCATCTAACGTGTACCTCCAACGGATCAACCCATTAGTTTGCTCGGCCACCTCTCGCTCTACGGCAGCCATCATTGCGCGAAGTTCGTCGTCGTCCTACTCGATATAATGCACACAAGAAGTGGATTTGCTGGTAGGCGTCTGAGGTAGGCATTTCGAAATACTCCCTATTGTGGTTTTAGGATCCAATTTTGGAAAGTTTGGTTTGGATGTTAGTTTTGGTTGTGGATATTGGAGATAGGGATTGTTTAACCTACATTATTGAAATAATCTTAAATTTTGATCACCTGTTGGCCATGTTTTCCTTGATGTTGTTGATTTGTTTGTTCTTTACTTGTCCAAAGAAAAAATAACATATTTATCCTTCCAATTTTTCGAAGGCATTACATGTTTGTGGCAAGTTGTTGGTGGGTGTTTTTTATTTTTCTTTTAATACATAAATTTCTTAAACTTTAGTTGAATGCTCAGGGAATTAAATTTGAGGATCTGAAAAATTAGGAATCTGAAATTTGAGATTCCTTACTGACTTGCGAGCAAGATCTGAATTTTTTTTTCAACACTACCGAAACCCTTTAAACGTCCATGTGAAATTGTGAATTAACATTATATAATCAAATTCATTGTATTCATACCATTGTCAGTAGCACTTTCCAAAATAATCATCCTTCTCCTTTGTCAGAACTCATAAGTCCAAAAGTGAAGAGTCACTACTGCAAAATAGGCTTTACTCGTCGCTAAATAGGCGTCGGCCTTTATGACCACCGACGTCTAGTGGGGAGGGGACATAATAGACGTCGGCCTTTAGGGAGACCGACGTGTATATTGTACTATAGACGTCGGGTGTAAGAATACCAAGTTTGGCCGACGTCTATGGTGTATAGACGTCGACCTATAGACGTCGGGTGTGATAGTACCTTATGTATCCGACGTCTATAGGGTATAGACGTCGACCGATAGACGTCGGATGGTATAGTAGACCAACGTCTATACGCCATGAATATAGACGTCGAGGTATAGACGTCGGCGTTATATAATATCCGACGTCTATAGGTCTTAAAGAAATCTAACAGGCACGTTTTCTCTCATTCTTTCAGACGAAACCCACCCAAACCCTAGCCGTCCCGTAACCCAACGCTCCTCCGCGACCGATCTTCGACCCATCCGCACCGTCTCCGGCACCGCAATGAGCTCCCAAGCTCTCCTTCACTTCTCCGGCCCTCTTCTCCTTCTTCCTCCGTCTTCCTCCGGCTTTCTCCACATGTAAGTTTTAAGTTCGTTTTTTTTGTTTAAGTTCGTCTTCCTCTGTCCTCCATTTTTCTCCACATAGTCTATCTAAGTTAGCCTTCATATCGTGTCGTTTGCAGCCGTCACCGTACTATCTCGTGTCTCCGAACCACAAAGAGCTCCTCCGGCATCACATCTTGTTTAAGTTCGTCTTCTTCCATCCTCCTCTGGTTCGTCACCGCATCATCTCTGTAGAAAAATTAATAAGTGAAAAATATAGGTGGAACGAGTCAAATGTAGTTTGAAATCATATCAAAACAGATCTTAACATGCATATTTGGTATTGATTCCGACTGAAAGTGTATTATCGAGGTTGCATTGAAGTCTAATTAAGATTTACCTTTGTTCATCGGCATATTCGAATCAATGCAATATTAAAATTTCAAGGTTTTACGATAGGTCCATCTAAATGAGAACTTAAATGTTGCAAACTGAACTTAGATTGGTTTGGTTTTCTAGCTTAGATTTGTAATGTGAATGTGAATGTGAATGTGATGTAATGACTTGGATTGGATTGGTTTGGTTTGGTTTGATTTCAGGATTTGAAGAATTAATTGCAGAATGAATTAATTGCAAGTGTGTTGAATGTCAATTGTGTATGCTTTGTATGTTTGTGCATGTATGGTTGTATGTTTGTGCATGTATGCTTGTGTGTTTGTGCTTGTATGTATATGTGAATGAAATTTTGAGTATTTGTGAACAAATTTATAGGTGAACGAATTTGGTGCAGTTGTATGTACACGAATACGACGAATAAAAACAATTTCGTCGGATGCTATTTTTTTTTTGTCCAGGTTTAGGAATACACGACGACTGTTTATATTACCCGACGTGTATTCCTGTAAAGAAAGGAATAGACGTCAGCCTTATGTTGAATCCGACGTATATACTTTAAGGATAGACGTCGTATGTTATTACACCGACGTGTATCCCTAACGAATAGACGTCGCATGTTATTGCACCGACGTCTATACCTAAAGCATAGACGTCGGGTGTTGTATAGGCCGACGTCTATACGTTAACGAATATACGTCGGCTTCTAATTACAGCTGACGTTTATTCGTCAGGTATAGACGTCGGCTATACCATAGCCGACGTCTATGTATAGACGACGCACACATAGACGTTGGATTGGGGTGTGCTTATATTCGTCGTATATAGCCCCGTACATCCGACGTATATTCCATTTTCTGTAGTAGTGAGTGAGCCTCAAATTTTCAAAGCAACACCTAATCTTTTGTGAACAGACATCTAACCAGAAACTACCTATCAACTCCCATATATGAGACAAGATTCCAACCCTCAAAAGTTTTGGTTGTATATTCAGTTATGCATGGGAATAATTTACTTGAGATATTGAACTTGAACATGTATATTCTTCTGCTAATGCTTGGGAATGTAGATCTTTTTATAAATAATTTTATTTTGGAAACCCTTTGTTCATCTTACCAGGAATGTTCTAGTGACTAATATGAACCTTAAATTGCACATTGGAGGAAAATAGGTATTTAGAAAGGGACGTAGGCGTGCTGTGGGTTTCAAAGAGGCAGAGGGGATGATTATTATTGAAGAAATGAATTTTAGTGATCTTCAGAGGTGAGTCGAGAAGTTTGTTGAGGTTGGTGTCAACCAGGTATTGAGAATTTACTACATGGTTCCTCATCCGAAGGTGAAAGAGTATCGAACCATCTCTTCAGATATGGATTTAGAGGTAGCACTATTGTCCAGTAATCTAAAGATGGAGTTGCACATTTTTGGCAGTGCAGAAAATGATACGAATAGGGAGGGAGAATGTGGGGTTGAAGGACTACACCGTGTAGACTCATGTTGTGGTAGCAGAACTGTGGATCAGCCTGAATGTCCAATTGTTCCAGTGACAGAAGGACAAGTTCAGGACACCAATTTGGACCCACAACAACCACAATCTCCAATTCAACCTCCAACAAATGAACCTACCCAAATGGAAGGTTTGAAAAATGATAATCAACCAAGAAGGTCTAGTATTGCCACCTGTAGGAGGGGTTTTCGTGGAGTCCTAAATGATGACCCCACAATCGAAGACAATGATGATGTTGACATGGCTGCCGCTAGGGATTCTGATCAAGAAGGACCCGAATACACGCCAGGTGGAGAGTCAAAGTTGGAAAGAGATGAGCAAGAAGAAGCCCTCTTCCCAGTGTTTAATGACACATTCGAGGACGAGGATGACCTTCTGCAAGAGTTGGACTTCAGTTTCTATGATGGACCACAACCAATTCAGGTTGACATGAAGAACCCGGTGATGTCTGTGGGGGCAATTTTCCTAGATGTGGGTTGTTTCAGAATGTGTTTGTTACAACATTGTATCTTGTCTGAGTGTGCAGTTCATATCCTTAAGAGTCAACCAAATTATTGAGTAAACTCATGAAATACCCTATAAGACAAATTAGGGATTTAAGAGGGTGTATACTGAATTCAGACAGAATAATCTATACTTCTTTATTTACTTTTCAGTCAACAGAAGACCAAGATGACACTAAAGTGGAGAACTTCCAAAGAAGTTAACAATAAAATTGGGAACTACTAAACGTCGCCCCAAAACTACTTAAATCGCCCCTTGAAATTACCAAATTGCCCTTAACAATATATTTAATACCCATATCGTCCCGTGTCTATAAATAAGGCCTATGGTCTTGTATATTCATAATTTATCAGTAAAAACACCACGAAAATGTCTGGCGAGGGTGATGCATCGGGTGAGGTAAGCCTAGCGCGGGGAAATTTTTGGGCCGAGCGTCTGCATTAGACGCCTCCCCCATGGTGAGGGCGTCTGCGTAGGACGCCCTCCCCATGGCCGAGGCGTCTAACGCAGACGCCTACACAATGGGAGAGGTGTCTTATGTAGACGTCCTCCCCATGGGTAAGGCGTCTGTATTAGACGCGCTTCCCTACGGCAAGGCGTCCTACGCAGACGCCTTACCGTTGAGGAAGGCGTTTAACACAGACGCCCCAGCCATGGGGCAGGCGTCTAATACAGACGCCTGTTTTTTTTTTTGATTTTGATTTTGTTTTTTTAATTTCGACTTTATTTTTTAAATTTTTTATTTTCGATTTTATTTTTTTTATTTTTTTAATTTCGATTTTATTTTTGTAGGTTCCAGATTTCGGTGGTGATGGAGTGGATTACAGTGAGTTATTTCAAACTACACAAATCTTTGAAACAATCGATGAAGCATGTAAATGGGCCAAACAAGTAGCTATCGGAGCTGGGTTTTTTTGGTCGTGTCGTCGTACAAAACAAGATCAGATAGTCGGATGGATTGTTATTTGAGATGCGACCGGCGAAATCAAATGGAGTCTCGGGATATGGATACTGCACTTCGAAGAAACACCAAAAGAAAGGGTTGCGGTTGCCGTTTCTTAATAAAAGTGGTGGAGCGACGAGATCGTGATGGATGGGTTGTGGTTTATAATAGTGCTCACGGACATCACAACCACAGACTGGCAGTTTATCCAGAGGGTCATCGTCAAATTAGTGGTCTAAGTTCTGGGGCGAAGAAGATTGTTCGTGATATGACAGAGGCGCAAGCAAAACCACGGAACATCTTGAAGGCAGTAAAAGAAAAATTCCCGGATGACAATCCAAATCAAATGCATATTTATAATTTCAGAGATTACATGAGGAGGACAAAATCTGAAGATCGGAATCCCGTTCAGCAGTTTCTCTACCAAGCAGTGCAGTGTGAGTACTTACATTGGATTATGGCGGATCCAGAAACTGATGTCGTAACTCACGCTTTTTTGGCACATCCGACGTCAGTCCAGTTGTTGCGGACATATCCTTTCGTTATCTGCATGGATTCGACTTACAAGACGAATAAGTATAAGATGCCTTTGTTCGAAATGATTGGGGTCACACCAGCAAACATGAATTTCCTTATTGGATATGCGATTTTGATGGATGAATCTTACTCCAGTTATTTGTGGGTGATGGAGAAGTTGAGAGATCTGTTATTGGGGACTGTTAGCCCGACTGCAATAATAACAGACCGGGAGTTAGGCCTTATGCGACCAGTGAGAGAGGTTTTTCCTGACTCTGCTCATTTACTCTGCACATGGCACATCAACAAAGACGTATTGAATTACGCATACCACGTATTCGGCAAGAATAAGGAGATGGCAGAGACTTTGAGGCGTGGAAGATGGAGGAAGATCATGCTTTCTACTTCAGAAGCCGAGTATGATAGAGTTGTGTATGCTCTGAAAGATTTGTATAGATCGTGGCCGGCTATCACGGAGTATCTGGACACCACGTGGTTGGTGCATAAAGAAAAGTTTGTGCTGAATTGGACGAACAAAGTCCTTCATTTTGGGAACACCACGAATTGTAGGGTCGAAAGTGCTCATTCGGCTCTAAAAGAGTGGATTTCTACATCGACTGCAGCTCTGGACACTCTTTTCGAGCGCGTCAACGCGGCTACTGAAATGCAGCTGACGAATATTCGAAACTTTCTTGAAGACTCGAGACGGCGAAATTTGACTAATTTCGGACATGCTCTATATCGTCACATAAATGGTAGAGTTTCACATCACTGTTTGCAGTTGCTGAGTCAGGAGGTGAAGAGAATGCAACAGTTAGATGATGAAGTTGAATATCGTTGCGAGTGTGCTTTTCTGACTTCTCATGGGATACCTTGCGCATGTACCATCCGTGGATGTCTTGAATCAGAAAACGGAATTTACTTAGAGCAGATTCATCCGTTCTGGAGGACACTTGTCATTGGGGAAGGAGCCGGGAACGCAGAGTTTGTGTCTCAGGCAGCTCAAGACGCCGAACATTTTCGCAGTCTGGTTGATGAGATTGCAGGAAGTAACCCTACCGTAATTCGATCTGCCTCTCGGGTTTTATTCGAGCAGCTACACCCCGAACATTCGAATTTGAAAGAGCCTGCAGTAAAAACAAAGCTACGAGGTCGACCAAGGGGAAAGTCGACACGACGGGACCCTAGTGCGTTTGAGTATGCAGAGCGAGGTAGTGGTCGATCTTCAGGTAGTGGGAGTAGAGGTCGTGGTCGTTCTTCCGGTAGTGGAAGCAAAGGTCGTGGTCGATCTTCTGGTTCTTCGTCTGTGAGGGGAGGATCAGGTATACCATCCCTATATTTATTATTATTATAATTTTGTTATTTATTTCAGTAAATATGTATCTTTTGTTATTATATGTAACTGTATTTTTTGTTCATATTGTAGTGACTGAGCGGGCTGACGTAGACGACTTCCCATATGGAGATAGAATTCCAGGAATCATTATGCCATTCCTACACCAGTGGAATGATGTACGTGCTGATGGAAACTGTGGATTTCGATGTGTCGCCGATGTTTTCCACGGTGGTGAAGACAATTGGCAACTCGCCCGTCGTTCGATTTCAAATGAGATAGCTGCGGACCCATCTTTTTATGAGCACGTATACTACGACGGTGTGGCGGAGGCTCGTCACCGGATTAATTGGGGCGGGGGACCTTGTGGCGAGAATCACTATATGGAGACGTGGACGGACTTGTTTCCCATTGCAAATTTTTACAAGTGTGCAGTTATGTTCTTCTCTCTCGGAAATGATGGTTCATTGTACCCATGTCTTACAGTTCTACCTTGGGAGAGTCCGCCTACCGTGACGAGACCGTGTAGAGAGTTGATTATTGCTCATTTAGGGAGTTACGCTCATTACATTCGTTTGGAATTGAATGAGGGATTCCCCGTACCTCCTATAGCGACTCTGTGGTATCAAATACGAGATGAGAGTGTTATTGGATGGGAGCTGGAGTACCAAAATAGGATAGCATATTGGCAACAATTATGTAATATGTTTTGATATGTTTGTATAATTATGTAATATGTTTTGATATGTTTGTATAATTATGTAATATGTTTTGATATGTTTGTACATTATATAGTGTTGCTTTATTATGTAATATGTTTTGATATGTTTGCTTTATTTGCATTATATATAATAGTACGACAGGTTATCAAACACAAATACAAATAATAAGCGTACAACAGATAAGCAAAACACAAATACAAACAATAAGCGTACGACATGTTAGCAAACACAAACACAAATACAAATAATAAGCGTACAACAGATAAACAAATATAAATGCAAATACTAAGCGTACCACAGATAAGCAAACACAAATACTAAGCGTACAACAGATAAACAAATATAAATGCAAATAGTAAGAGTACGGTACAACAGATCAGCCTACTCATCATCCGAATCATGGTCGGAGATGCCTAACTGAGTATGCCACGAGTGTATGATCTCATCCAAATCTCCGCATGCAGCTCTGGCATCGTCTGGCAGCTCATCCCTCATCTGCAAGATTGGGTCTACAGCCCGTATCATCTTACCCATCCACTGCACATAACAATAACATTAGCGTACATTAACAAATTATACGGTACAAATAAATATAGATAAAATGAAAAAATTACCAGATCGCCACAGGAATGCGCAGGATCTGGAAAACATCGTGAAGCATGATCGTCATCTCTCCGAAAGGCATGTGGAAAGTGTTGGTGTCAGGCTGCCACCGCTCCACAAACGCCGAAATCAAAGGCATGTCGAGATAAGGGAACATGCTGTACGGTAAGTGCCCCAAATGCGTGGCACTAATCTCCTCTCTGATATCAGCACTCAGTGTAGACCGCCAACCCCGTAGTGTTGTACAGGCTCTGTGCCGATTATGGCACTTCAGAACCTTCCGATCCTCTCCGTCCCAGATCCGTCTAGCAATGTGACCCCAGAAACTAGGAATGACGCTCCCATCTAAAGGACCACCAGGCGTCATACTGCTCACGATCCAAGAATCGTCCTGGACCCTCTTCTTCTTCTGAGCGCGGGGATCAACAGTGCACGAGCTCGAATCCCCGGTCGTAAACCTCCCACCCCTACCCTTCCGCACCATCCATCCGGCGGAAGTAGAAGTACCCGCTCGACCACGTCCTCCGCTATAATCCCCCTGCCTCTCCACCTCCGGCCGCACTAACTCATACGGGCCATCATCGTCGCTCTCGTCGTCGAAACTATCCACATGCTCATCATCGAAGGAATCATCCTCCTCACGACGACGTAATGCCTCCCTCTCCCTCCTGACCGAAGCAGATATCCCCCGTCTACGTGGATGACGCGGTGCTGAATCATCAACTAAAGAACGGAAGGCGTGTAATGGTATCGACTTGCCTTTCCCTCCACTGTGACCCGATGACTATTAATTGAAATTTTAAATACAAATTTGTTAAATTTGTTAAACTAAATTATCATATTTATCAAAATTGTTAAACTAAATCAAAATTTGTTAAACTAAATTATCAAAATTGTTAAACTAAATCAAAATTTGTTAAACTAAATTAAAACAATTGTTAAACTAAATCAAAATTTGTTAAAACTAAATATCACAAATGTTAAACTTAATAAGAATTTGTTAAATTAATTTTTTTGATTTATCACTATTTATTAAAGTAATTATGATATTTATTAATTAAAAAAACAAAAAAGGTGGAGGCGTCTGTCGGAGACGCCGCCTCCTACGAGGAGACGTCTTCGGAAGACGTCTCCCCCATCGGGGAGACGTCTTCCGCAGACGTCGCCCGCGACGGGTCGGCGTCCGAGGGAGACGCCCGACCCATGCGGGGGGCGTCTCCCTCGGACGCCGACGACTTTTTTTTTTTTTTAAACAAATAAATAACGTAATGTTACCTCATGCGGGTACACCGGGGGAACTGCTGGCTGCTTCCCTGGCCTCCGAGACATTCGTAATCTTGTGTAGTAGGTATAGGAAGAGAAAGTTTTGAAAAAAGAGTGAAATTGTGAGATATATAAGCAAAAATAGGAGGAAGGGCAATTTGGTAATTTCAAGGGGCGATTTAAGTAATTTTGGGGCGATGTTTAGCAGTTCAGATAAAATTCACACACTTAAACTCAACCTTGTTCAATTCGTGTTGAAAAGGTAGGTAAAGCTCACTTGTACAGATGTACTATCAAAAAAATAAAATGTCATCTGCCAAACAAGTCAACAATAAAACTCAAACTTTAACATTAAATTGTTTTAGATATAAAATGATTAAAAACAACAGAAGATAACCAATGAGCATTTGTTTTAGATATAAACTTTAAGATCACTGGTAAAAATTGGTAACCAATGAGCATTTGTTTTAGATATAAAACAAAAAGATCACTGGTAACCAATGAGCATTTGTTTTAGATATAAACTTTAACATATAAACTTGGTAACCAATGAGCATTTGTTTTAGATATAAACTTTAAGATCACTAGTAAAAATTGGTCAAAGCCTAAAACACTTCCAACCATCTTGCATTGGGGAAAATTAAAAATGATTAAAAACAACAGAAGATAAAGGTGTGAAAAAATAACACGATGTCGTTGATTCCCATTTTAAACACAGACATCCTTCAAATCCAAACTTCCAAGAACTTGTTGGCCTTATTCAACATCACCAGTCAAATTCAGAAAACAAGAAACATAATAGTGCTGGATAGAAGGGAGAAGCTTTAGTAGTCCAACTATGTTAGATGTAATGCCAAAAGTTGGCCGAAAATAGACATTCAAGGAGATTATTAAAAAGCAAAAACACCATCTTTAACTTTGCATAAGTACTGCACGAACACTAACCAATCAACCACAACAACAAAATCAACTAAAAAAATTCAAATCCTAAAATCCACCACCACCACATGATCCCCCCAAACAAAGTCTGTTAACATAACTTTTGTTTTTTAATCATAGATCTTTTAAACTAAATTAAATTTGATCTAGTAAAAGAAGCAACAATGCATACTATTGCAAACTCAACAAACCAAACAACAAAATGTCTAAATCCAATCCGACATTTATCTAAGAAGCACCAATATTGATAAAAAAATATACAAATGATGTTGAAGGCATGCCTTGAAATACCTAGGGCACACCCAGAAGCGACGACCGAATGAGATAGCATTGTTCGACGCCTGGATCTTCGCTGGAAGTCCACATTTGCAGGTGGGAATGTCGGAGAGAGGAATTGATAGGCGGTTGGTGGAAGACGACATCCAAGCTTCGGGAAGAGGATGGTCGATTCTGGATTGAGAGATCGGGTTTGGGATGGGGATTGAGAGATCACGAGGAGGACGTGGGTGATCCGCGAAGAGAACGAAGGATTTAGGGGGTTGGTTGGATTTGGGGGTTTTGGGAGAGGGGGAGAAAGGGTGGGTCGGATCGATTTGGGAAGAATGTTAGAAATTGGGGATGAATTTGAGTCTGATGTACTGTAGCATTTGAATCAGATTACCAGACTAATTTTTCTTTGGTAACACCTAAACCCAACGGGATTTCAACTTCAAGTTACAGCGTGACTACAGTAATAACGGGAAGATGTGGGAAGTGTATAAACGCAATATCTGGGATTTGCACATGCACATGGCCAATATAAAATTTCAGAGGAGCAAAGGTCCAATAAGAGGTCTTTACAAGTGTACACAAGCAAAAATCCCAATTAAGTTCACGTCTCCTTTTCCCTATCATCGAGTTTTTGGATTGAATCTCACTTGAGATCAATATTAAAGCTCTCGTCAATGGACATGTAACGCCTCGTCCTTTCATGGTCTAAAGAGTAACGAGTAGATATGACAAAAAAACGTCTGATATATGTGCAAAAGAGTACGAAATAATCTCTCACCGTTGGGATAAACTCGTGTCATATTACACAGGGCTTATGTACGTGTTCTCACACCTGTGAAGTACCTTCTAAAATAAACCTTCACATGAGACCTTATTCTCTGAATCGCGAACAAATTGTCCATTCAAGTTATGGAATCTAGAATGCCAATTAGGGTTTCTTTTCATTATGCATAGCAAGAGGCCGAAAGAAAGCCACTGGACCTGCTTTTACCGACCAAGTTCAAGTCACCGCTCTGATGCTCGTAGCTTGCATGTGAGGGGCCATTCCACCAAATAATGGCATGGCTTTTCCACTGCATGAGTCAAACTTTTCCACTTAACTAGCTCCACTGGATATTGATATGTTACATATGTAGCATTTCTATTTCACCACAAAAAATAGTTTAGACATGTTGCATTGCCATTTCACTGCAAACTCTATGCTTTAGTGACGTTCTAGCTAGATACTGGCTGGACCTAAAACATGAAGTGACATATTGGAGTACACGCATAGACTACTGGTTCGAAGTGTTAGTAGTTAGTAACGTGCATGAAGAGCGAAGGCACTGCTGTCTGTGGGTGGAGGTTGGAACCAAAGACCCGAGCTAGGTATGCATTAGTGTCCACTTTTTAACTCAGAACAGACAACAGTGATCAGTGATCAACATGGCATTGAAGAATCTCTCTTTTCGGCATGTTGGAATGCGAAAGTGCGCGCTTTCTTCATGCCATCGCTTTTCTCCTTTGAGTTCTTCGGCATCGATCGTCACCGGACAAATGATATGCATCGTGGACGTCGCTTTCAAATGTTGAATTTCAAGCCGCAAACTCATATTTTTAAGATAAAACTCATTATACTTTACCTGATGGGATCACTATTAGTTGGGAATATTATAATATTGTTCTAGTAATGAAAACGCTTAAGGTTTTAAGTATCTTTTTTTTCTTTGTTGTCCTCTGTGATCAGCTTATTGTGCAAAGTAGAGGAGAGCACTTACCGGTCCAAGTTCAGTCTGGACCGGACTCTGGATCACCCGTAGGGACCTATCATAGACACATACGGTCTTACGAAAAGTACACAACATACCCCACAAGCGGCTACACTAATCATGGGGTTCGGTGATGGGCGTCTGCATGTCTGCGTCAGTAGAATAAGCTGAAACTCGAGGTCAACACCGCACCAACGGAACCGTTGCTCAGGTCGGTCCACTTACCTAGCTTTCCCACAACCAAGTTACCTTCTGGAATACATCGTTAGACAATCACCGCCGCCATCAAGGTCGCGCGTTCCTCTCCACCGCCATCAAGGTCGCGTGAAGGAATCCTCACCTGGCTGTCTCTCAACACCGACTACCAACACCGTCACCATCTAGGTCGTGTGGGTCACATTATCGCTAGGGGTGCACACGGGTCGGGTTGAACCCGAAACCGACCCGAACCCGACTGGTCGGGTTGGGCCGGGTTGGTAGGTGTTTCGGGTTGGGTTGGGTTAGAAATTTCTGAAACCCGAATTTTCGGGTAGGGTTCGGGTTGTAGGGGTCGGGTTGACCCAACCCGACCTGAACCCGCTAAATCCCCTATAAATCCGCTAAATCCCCAAACCAAACCAAATCCCTAAATCCCCGAACCCGCTAAATCCCCAAACCAAATCCCTCCCGACTTCCTCTCCCTCACGCTCTCTCGATCCCGCGTCGGCGCGTCCCTCTCCCTTTCTTCTTCCTCCTCTCCCTCACGCTCTCTCGATCGGCACCGGGTTGAAGGTTCATCAGATCGTCACCGTCAGACGCTGCCGTTAGTCGTCGATCTCCAAATCGACCCGTCGATTTGCGCCGCCCGTTAAGTCTTCGTCGATCCCGCTTCACCAACACGGCGTCGTCTTCGAATTCGGTGCAGGTAATTCCAGACTTCCATTTGGGCGACCGACGGGGACGTGTGGGTACGGGTTGGGGAAGAAGGGGGATTCAGCCATGAGAGCGAGCACGATCTCGCCTTCATGGTTAGCGATATCTTGGAGAACGGGAGTAGCAGCTACGACTCATGGTGTAGTAGCGATAGCGATTCCAACCTCTCCGATCTCGCCAACCTCTCCGACAAAATCACCGTGAGAATTGTCTTTTTCGTCCTTTTCTTTGGGGGAAAATTATGGAATTCGAAAAGATTTCCCGTAAAGATGGTTTCTTTCTTAATTTATACGTTTTGGATGTCGAAATTTTCATGTGTCCTGAGTTTTTTGATTCTACATGTGATTTCGTCATTTTTTTATTAGGAGGAATATGTTGGTTTGGTTCTTTTTTTGTGTGGAAATTTATGTTTTGATTAGGAAAATTGTGGAGTTGGTTTTTTGGAACCCGACCCGACCCAATCCAACCCGAAAATTTCGGGTCGGGTTGGGTTCAACCCGAACCGGTTCGGGTTCGGGTTCAGGTTCGGGTTGGGTTTTCCCCTAACCCGAAAATTTCGGGTTGGGTCGGGTTTCAGCCCCAACCCGACCCGTGTGCACCCCTAATCATCGCCATCAAGTCCAGTCGAAGGTATCTGTCGCCCGCAGGCCGGCCAATCGACTCATTCAGAGCGAATTCTGCAGGGTCATCTTGCTCCGTAGAGTCGTGCAACATCGTGCACTGGGATTCGTGATCCATCAGGTCTACCACTGTGGCACGAGTCAAGTAAAGTTGTAAGCTACGCCACAGTCAATAAAATAGAGGTGACACGTCCCAAACGTCCACACTCTTTCACTCGACAGTCCCTGGGTAGACACGATCAACACACCCACCGTCACCTCTCGGCTCATGCACTAGGCAAAAACTTGGGCTTTCGTGGGTAGTGTTAACACTCCACAACATCATGCACTGGGACCAAACAGTCGACCGAAAAAGATAACCCGGTCGAACAGTCGCCTGCAATGGTCGATCAAATTGTAGAAACCGGTTGACCGCTACATGGTTAAAATCTGGACTAAGACTATGTCAAAATCAAGGCAACGGTTGAACGACTCAGGGGCGCTGTTCGACCAAAAATATCAGGATCTTTCCTACATTCATCAAGTCACAATCGATCAAACCAACAACCAAACGATCGATCTAACATTAAGTGAAATTAAGTTACCGGTCGGACAAAACTCTATAGAGGTCGACCGTTTAGATGGTGAACACTCGGTCCAACCCAAAAATACAAGGCAACGGTCAAACGGCTCAAGAGCCCCATTCGACAAAAAATATCAGGAACTCTCCAACCCAACAATTATGCTTAATTGATCGATCGACCGAAGGCTCTGTTCGACTATTAGCCGGCAACTACCTAGCCACACTAGGCATCACTTGTTTCCCTCGTCGCTAGGAGGTCTCCGACCTCCGACGACGAGCCAAACTCACACACACATGTGCGAGCAACATCTAATGTAAGAACTTGACATACATTCTTTTGCGGTATTCGATGATCGCAGGAACTCCGCTCGCAACCTACTCCGGTCAGCAACTTGAGCACCCACACTACCCTCGCCAAGCAACGTGCTTCCCACGTCTCCATGTCACAACTCCGTCGTCCTCCACGCACGTCGCTGCTTCAGATCGCCGGAGTTCAATGGAGAGGAGGGGGAGCTGTGGAGATTTTAAAGTAAAAATGTTGAAGTGAGGGTTTTGCACACCAATAAATAGCCTAACCCTTGCACCCTATCCATCCCTGTGCACACCACCACCCTACCTCTCACCCTTTCACGTACACCCCCATTAGATCAACCCATCCTTCATGTTAAAGAACCCAACCGACGCTACACCCAGCCGACGCCTCATCCAACCGATGCGTCGTCCAACCAACGCATTCACTCAACCAGCGCATCTCCTCCTCTGAAGCATCACGTCGCTTCTCTCCCGAGGCACTTCAACTCAACGGATAAAATTGCACTTGTATAAAAACCAATGTATTTTGAATTCAAAAATAACATCTTCAATAAAATCCAAACCCTCTTGCGTTTCTTCATGGTATCAGATCATACAAGCTCGTGTTCCTCATCATCGGTGATCCTCAAAGTTCACTGAACTCATCACCGGATCCCTCAGAAAATCCCACAAACAAAACCCACAAAAATCAACCTTCTTCTTCTTCCTCGAGGGGGTTGAAGGAAAACCACCCAACATCCAAACCCAGGGGAAGAAAGAAAAACAATGATGGATCAAGAAGTGAACGCTGCTACCAGACTGGTTTCTCAACCACTCAACGGACAGAATTATCTGTCGTCGGCGCGAGCTGTCACGCTGACCCTCAGTGGGAAAGGAAAACTCGGACACATCACCGGGAATACAAAAAAGCCAGATGGAGAGGGCACCGAGACAAAACAGGAGGAGTGGCAGGCAACGGACCACCTCGTGATGTCATGGCTCCTCAACTCCATGCAACCAAAGATCAGGGCGATCTTTCTCTACAAAAACTCTGCGAAAGAGCTCTGGGACTCCGTCCAGAATATATTTGGTAAATCATAAAACTTTGCTCATATTTTTAAACTAAAACAAGAGATCTCGCAGACAAAGCAACAAGGACAGACCATCACGGAGTACCTCGGGGCACTTCAACGCGGATGGGATGAACTGTCCATTTACGAACCAGTGGCGATGGACTCAAAAACCATACTCGAACGCACGGAAAGGGACCACATCTACCAGTTTCTCATTGGACTTGACGGAAGCTATGAAGCCATCCGGAGTCAAGTCCTAATGACCGCCGAACTACCGGACCTCGGAACCATCATCGCGATGATCCAACGGGAGGAGTCCCGTCGGACCACCGCTCAGACTACCGACCATGCATCAGAATCTCAGGCGTTTTACGTCGGAAAACCACAACCCAGTAAAGCTAAACAAAAATATGGAAATAAGCCACAAGAAACTTGTGATAACTGTAAAAAAACAAGTCATAATAGAAACTCATGCTGGTTCCTACATCCACATCTCCGACCAACAAGGGACGGAGGGGGAGATCATCGGAACCGAAAGAAAAACAACGGCGGAGCGACAGGAAATAGAGCTGTGGCTAACCCTAGCGGAGAAGGGGAAAGGAAATGGGAAGACGAATCGGGTGTGTTCGCGGATCAGCGGGCTTTTATTTGCACACACAGAGAAACGAGAGGATCTCATGGTCGGCAACCCGATTACAACAGAACCCGACTCGATGCTCTTATATCCGCGAACAGCGGATCCAGTGGACCCGGATCCGGGTCCAGACCGGATCTGGATCAGCTGCTGACCCAGTTAAATGTTTTTTTTCAACAAACCCCCCAAAGATCAGGTAATTATGCAGGTATACCTTCCTCTCCACAAACTTTTTCTGCAAATACTTTTAGAAATATGCTTGATACAAGATCTAAATATAACAACCATTGGATTATTGATTCTGGAGCTACCGATCACATGACCGGAAATTCGTCCTTGTTACAAAACATTAAAAATAACTCCAAAATGATTAATAAATTTGTAACTGTAGCAAATAACAATCAAGTTGAAATTAAAGGAATGGGAGAAATCATGTTATTAAATCAAATGAACAAAGATATATTATATGTTCCAAACCTCACTTCCAACCTTCTGTCTGTCGCAAGGATAACAAAACACCTTAATTGTGATGTTGTATTTACCCCAAACGATGTATTCTTTCAGGATCGTGCTACAGGGAAGACGATTGGTAAATGAGTCAACAACAACGGACTAGATATCTTAGATACTCAAAAAAGTGTTTTTCATACTTCTAGTAACACTAATCAGGATCTCTGGCATAAGCGGATGGGACATCCATCTTCTCATGTCCTAAAATGTTTATTTCCTACTATTTCTCCTAAATATGCATGTGATGTTTGTCATTTCTCAAAACAAACTAGACTTCCTTTTCCTATATCTAAAAACAAATCTAAATTTCCGCTCGATTTAATTCACTCCGATATCTGGGGTCCCGCCCCGGTCGAATCTTACAACGGTTTCAAATATTTTGTTTTATTCATTGATGATTTTTCGCGTAACACCTGGATTTATCTTCTTAAAAATAAGTCAGATGTTTTTAAAAATTTTTGCGAATTTGTAACATTTGTTGAAAACATGTATAATTTCAAAATTAAAAGTCTAAGAACCGATAATGGGACAGAATATACCAGTCTCAATTTTCAAACTTTTCTAAAAAATCGTGGAATTTTTCATTAAACTACTTTTGTTAATACTCCCGAGCAAAATAGAATTTCTGAACGAAAAAACTGTTACATCTTGAATGTTACCCGATCTCTGTTGTTTCAAAGTAATGCACCAAAATATTTTTGGTCTGACGCAGTTCTAACTGCCACCTATCTCATTAATCGTTTGCCAAGCCCCGTCCTTCAAAACAAACAACCTTTAGGATTATTGTTAAACCGGGCACTGCAATTAGATCATCTTAAAGTTTTTGGTTGTGTCTGCTTTGTTCACAAGAAACGGGTAGACAAATTTGACAGCAACTCTGTAAAATGTATTTTCCTTGGTTATTCTGTAAACAAAAAGGGGTACAAATGTTTTGACCCCGATACTTGTAAAATGTATATATCGAGAGATGTATCCTTTAAAGAGAGTGAGTTCTACTACAAAAAGAGTACAACTGGGACCCTCCCGGCTACAACAACTACTCTACCACAAAGTCACATGGAAGAAAGAGAAGGACAAGAAAGGAACCAAGAAAACGAGGAAGAAAACGAAGAAGAAGAAGAAGAAGAAGAAGAAGAAACTCCACCTCAAGACAATCAAGAAAATCCTCAAGCAAGGAGATCCACTCGTCCAAGACGTCCTCCGCTCAGGTTTAACGACTTTGTTACCTCACACGTTACCTATCCCATTGAAAACCACATCTCCTACAAAAAAATTCTCCCAATCTACAAAACATACCTAACCCAAATAAATAACTTAGAAATTAAGACATTCCAAGAAGCTACAAGAGATCCAAAATGGCGCAAAGCCATGAGTGAGGAACTCAACGTCCTAGAAAACAACAACACATGGACACTCATCCAAAAACCACAAGGGATCAAATCTGTTGGGTGCAAATGAGTCTATAAAATAAAATATAATAGTAATGGAACCATAGAAAGATACAAAGCTAGACTTGTGGCCAAAGGGTATACTCAAACTTACGGGATTGACTACCTAGAGACCTTTGCTCCTATTGCGAAATGAACACGGTTCGTGTTCTTCTGTCCATAGCGGTCAACAAAAAATGAAAACTCTATCAAATGGATGTAAGAAATGTTTTCTTACAAGGAAATCTTGAAGAGAAAGTACATAGGACTCCTCCTCCACTTTACTATTTGATTTTGAAAGGTGCAGTAAAACTTGGACAGTTGGTGTCCCTGGACCATGAATAAAGACCGTTATTAAGAAACAAACAACGCTAGTCGCTAGCAAGAGGTATTTTATGGTGCATTAATAGATTGGTATACATGTATATCGGTGGTTTCCTTTCGGCTCTAATGATCGATCGATGCATCCAGAAGCAATTTGATTAAGGTTGGAGATGCTGTGTTGTCATATCTAATATAAAGTACGTACAGAGATTTAAACATAGGTCCAGTTGTCTCATGTAGTGACTAGGTGTTGCACCTCGTTTAGTTGGACAGTGGTTAAACAAATAAGGGTTGTTAAGCAAACCTCATATAAATATTAATGTGGGTGGTCCAAGTTCACAATTAGTTCAACTTTTTCGATTGATTATGGTACATTATTCCATGGGTCCAATTGCAATGCTGTTGAAAATTCCAATCCACAAACCTAGAATAAAACAACTTTCCTTTGGAAATGAAAATATTGTAATTAGTGGGCCTGAGCATGCAGTGCAGTCTAATTCCACTATACAGATTATATTACTAGTCCAACATGTTCGGCCCAGCCCAGATGCTGGATTGTTATTTGATATTGGCCTAATGGGCCTAGAAGATTGTAGGTGCATTTCATAAAAAAGTTTAATTAAGGAAGACAGGAGTGGAAGCCCATTTCTAGGCCTAATATGGTGGGTTATTATTTGGGCGGGCCCCTAAAGTTATGAACAATTGAGTTCATACTTCATATTGAGTTTTAAGTAGGGGTGCACATGGGTCGGGTTTTGGCCTCAACCCGACCCAACCTGAAATTTTCGGGTTGGGAAAAAACCCAACCCAATCCGACCCGAAATTTTCGGGTTGGGTCGGGTTGAACCCGAATTCGGAAATTTTCTCCCAAACTTGGTCGGGTTCGGTCGACCGGTGCTTAAACGGTCGACCGGTGGCTTGAAAACCCGAAATTTTCGGGTTGGAAACGGTCGACCGAGTGATGTTCGGTCGACCGGTTTATTTGGAAAAAAATAAAAAAAATAAAAAATCGGGTTCGGGTTGGGTTGGGTCAACCCGACCCCTTCAATCCGAACCCGACCCGAAAATTCGGGTTTTTTATTTTCCCAACCCGACCCGACCCGACACGAACCCCTCCCCAACCCGACCCGACCAGTCGGGTTCAGGTTGGGTTTCGGGTTGAACCCAACCCATGTGCACCCCTAGTTTTAAGCATGCCTTGTTTCTTATCGTATTAAAAAGTGTTGTCGACTCGTCGTCAATCTAGAAAACATCTATATGAATTATTGTGCAGAACTACACATAATGCTAACCAGAAGCAAAAAGTGGATTACGCGTGAGTCTTTTTTCTTCGTTACTTACTTTTTCTTTCGAAATAGTTCTGTTTAGGGTAAATTGGCTAGATAGATTCCTTTCTTTCAAGAAGGGGAACTGTATACGACGTATTACGTTGTAGTACTTTGATAATGAAATTAATTGATACTTTACAATATGTAGATGATCTTTTGTGGTCCAATCAAGATAAGCTTTTCAACCTCTCTTTAATACTTGCCTCCTTTCGTTGCTATCAATAAAATCACCAGACAAATTATTTTCTGCGTGGATGTTTAAAAGTTACTCTGTATCAATGGACTTATTTTTTCCCATATTTTGGTGGAGTATATAAGCGAAAATTAGTGTTAAAATAAATTACTTCATGTTAAACATAACTAGTGTTGAGTTCGTAACACTGATCAGAAATACAAAAATATTATGTAAATGCATAAACTCGCACGGGACAAATTTTTAAGATGATGTGATAATACACACGATTCGGTCAATAGCTTGGCAACGACCAAATTGGTATTCTTACAGGATAAATAAAGCTTAAAAAAATATTGAACCTTTTGTTTAGTGGTCATGAGAACTGAAGCCAAACTGGAATGGAGTGGTCAAAGGAAAGTGAAGAGAATCTTGCAAAGATCTAATGATCCAATCTAACTTTTGTCCCTAAAATCACTGTCTATTCTTTGAGACCCCCAAATACTAGAATGGAAATGGAGCTTCCACCAAGTGACTGTGACCATAAACCTAATCCCTTAAAAGACCTACTCATGATTATAAAGAAGAGTAAGACCACGACTTCACTTGGACATGCACTAGGGAACAAACTCAAGTCTCTTTTTGGTTCTTGACCATATAATTATGTTTATGGAATGGGAATGTGCCTTTACTTCAGCTGTTTGTGTGGCTTTCATATGTTTCATTAACCAATAGATTATCACTCTTCCTAGTTTTAACAGCATTCACCATTCCAATCTAAGAATTGGGAGACACCACTGCACGAGCACTTCATTTTTTATTGGATCAAATTTCGCCCCAGTAGATCAAGAAAGGTGATCATAAAAGGTGAAAGTATTGATGCATATGCAAAACAATTAAACAAATAACGAAATTTAGGCGGATATAACAGACGAGGAGACATCAACAAGTGCTACCTTTTGACATTCGTGGCTCATACTGAAAACAAGTATTTGCCGTTAATTTTCAATTTTAAACATCATTGTCCTTTTTTAATACTCCAAGGTATACTCCGTGGTAATTTTGATAATTAGAATGACCCTACATCCGGTAAAATTAAACATGTATGATTGGTTACAATGCTCCTTGTTGTTTTTACCTTGAATATGTGAAACAAGTATTTCTATGGGAAAAACAGTCAAACGGTCAACCAATTCACATGTTCGGTCGACTGGTATTGCAATTTGAGGTCGAGGACAAGTGCATGAATATTTTCGATCGGACGGTAGTTCTCAACCGGTCGACCAGTATTGCATTTGGAGGTCCGGGACAAGTGCCTGGATATTTCCGATCGAACGGTGCTTCTCAACCAGTCGACTGGTGTTACGTGTGGAGGTCAGGAATGAGTGCCTGGATATTTTCAGTCGAACGGTGGTTCTCAACCGGTCGACCGATTGGAGTTTCGGGACATTGCCTGGTAATTTTCGGTCGACCGAAAGCACGCGACGGTCGACCGGTGGAGCTCCGGATCATGCTACAGTTTAAGTTCGGTCGACCGCTTCTTCCAACCGGTCGACTGTTCAGATCGGTTTTGCCCACGATCTGCACAAACTCTACTTCATTTTTGGTGCAATTAATACTTTTTTGACCTAGTATATAAAGACAATTTCGTCTCCTATTATCTATCTATTTATTTTGGTAATATTGTTAGTCTTTGAGAGAGAAAGAGAGAACATCATTGTGTGGATTCGGTATGAGCAAATTCAACCGAGATTCCCGTCGGTTGGTTCGTGTGTTTTGTAAGTTTCTCTTATAATTTAATTAACAATAGTAGATTGAGGTTGCGTCGTTCGTGATTTTTTCTACATTGAGTTTCCACGTTAATTTCTCGTGTCTTGTATGTTTGCGTGATTTGGTGGTTTTGATTTATATTGTTTATGTCTTTTTTCACTTGGATTTGATATTTTAGTTCTACTACGTATTTTGGAATTGATTTTTATTCATAACACTCACAAATGTTTTCCTCAACTTAACTTCACCTCCCCTTATTTAATGCCTTCGATGTTCTATATTTGTCTAATCTTATTTTCTAGATCATTTACAAAACATAGACTTGATTGTAGGAGTAAAGATCATTGTCACACAATTCTTCCCGACTAATATCCTTGCCAAGGCATTACCCGAGATCTTAACTGGTTTGATTTTGCGCAAACCAAGTCTTCTGAGCTTCGCCCAATCTGAAGTAGACTAAAGTGTAAAGGGAATTGGTTCTTATGTGGCTAAGATGAGTCTATTAAAGTATTTGAAACAGGTTCACCGATTAGAATTGGTTTTGTGCACTTGATTGTGACCAACAAATTGATTACTAACCCGAGCCATTACATGCCCGCGCATAAACCAGAACGTAAACCTTGAAAAAGCCAAATATGTGAAATTAAACCCCATCGATCATCTTTAGGGTTCATATAGTAATGTAAATAAATAAATATATCAAAAACCTAATGATAAAAATATATATCCAACTTTCGCAACAAAGTTTTCTTGCAAACCCTAATTCTTTCTGTTCCACCTTCATGATCCACGAAAACCTCGTCTCGGGTGGGGATCGAAATCATTTCCTCTTTGGTAGAATGGATGAACGTTTTTGATTAAATTCAAGACACGAAGTTTATAAGATTATTATTAAGTGCTCTTACAACACGCGTCGCGTATAAATTTTCGAAGTGCATCCACTACTTTTGCATGTAGACAGAGCATAAAGTGTAACGATCTGTAGTGCACATATGATTTGAAATCTGATGGCTTTTAAGATGTTGTTCTTCACTTCAAATTAAAAGACCAACATGATAAGTGGATTATATTCCTGTATACCTAACCAGAATAATTTGCTAAACTAGCAAAATCCCGATCTGGATGTTACCAGACTACGGAGATGGTTAATTTCCATTATCTAAATTCGATCTATAATAGAGAACTAGAGATAGAACAATTTCTAGAAGAATAAAACAAAATATTGTCCACAAAGGTCAAGAGATTCCAAATACATTGTTGGCAAGAATGTCCCCACGTGCAACTAAATTCAGCAGTTGTCTTTTATCTTGTTAGTGTTATTGTGGTCTCAGATCACTAAACCGTGTGAACCGCCGGATAAGACACACCTTTAATCATTACATTGCCGACGGCTTTTTTTGGCTTCAGCACCCTCAGTTGTTTCACAGAGGGGTGGCATCAACATAATTCTTCTAGACGTGAGATTAAAAATTAGAATTCCGTGAATGATTGGAGGTCTTAAGCATGTTCTGTTTTTGTCTAGGTTGACTCCATTCTACCGCCTTGCATATTGATTACATTTTCATAGTGTCCGTTTGGATTGGATTGTTAGTCTGAATTCCAACAAGATTCATGTAAGAATCTAATTAGACTTTCCAAACAGAAATCAACTTCCAGATTTTGTAACAATCTCTAGATTCTTAACAATATAATTTGTATATAACAAAAAAACTAAATTTTTATAGTTTTTTGCAAGAATCCAAAATTTAGAGTAACATTTACCATATTACCCTCAGTTATATTTATCATAATACCCCCATCTTTTAATATTTTTATTCGATAAATTTCTAATTAGAAACTAATATTTTACGATATTTATTAGATAAATGTCATATATATTGTATTTTTGGAAATTTTTAATATTACAAACTAATATTAAAAACATATAGTTGTCATTGACATCGAAACATAAATATTCTACCTTAGTAAAAAAATTCATACCATATTTTACAATAGTAATCTAATAACATAATAAATCTAAATCTAAAAACATACATGTTATTTAACATTTAGAATCATGAGCAAAAATTTATTCCATCGAAACGAATTTTGTTTCTTTTAGGAATCATGATTCTTGCAATTCCACTTAGAAACTGGATTCTCAGAGGAATCATATCTAAGAATCTCTATCCAAACAGACCCATAGTATATATGTTACTACGTTAGGTTTATTTCTTAAATCCAATAAAATTATTGCACTATCTCTTCTCATAAACCTAGTTTCCAACGCTCCGTCCCATGAGTGACCAAGACTACAACATGGAGAGTATATTTACATGGGAAGAGGATGAAGCTCAGGATCGATAAGAGTTTCACACTCAAACTGAATTGTTACAAAGAATCTCCGCAATTTTTATACCACAAGGTATATTACAGATCAACCGATGAGACTATTCCGACAATTTTCAAATATAAAACACAAATTAAACCCAACAATATTACATCATTAGGCACCAATTCTTTATTGATATAATTTACAAGTATTGTGAATAAAAAAGACATAATTGAAATATAACGAAAAAACATTGGAGTATAGACGTACGTATGGTTAGGAGTGGTGTAGAAACATGTCTGATCATTAAAAGAGAGAAAAGAATAGTTATAATTTGGTATCTCTACCGTACATCTTGTAGGTGAGTTTGATGACCTATTTATATTAAGTATGTCCGTTAGATTGTGTTGGATTTAGATTCCCTGAGGGCAGGAGCGGATCTAAGATTTTCGGGGGGGGGGGGGGGGGGGGGGGGGTCAAAAATCATACATGTTTTTTTTTTATATAATAGCATTCTTCGCGGTTTTATGTGTTGCATTCTTTGTGGTTTTACGTCTTGAAATTGCTTCATAATTTCTTCGTCTTCAATAGATTGAAAAACATTATTTTCTATGTACGTGATTAGACAATCATTTAGTCAATCATCACTCATTTGAGTTTGAAACGTAATCTTAACAATCTTCATAGTCAGAATGCTCTTTCAACTCAACATGATAAAAGTCAGTACATTCACATAATCTCTACGTATTAAATGTTGAAACAGGGATCCAAACACGTCATAGACTAGTTCAACTCATTCTTATCAATTTAACATTTGAAAAAAATCATTAAACTCCTGAAGGTGAGTGTCAAATCACTGCATGGAAGAAGTACACAAAATATTTTCATGCCCACTAAAATACATTATATACGTAAATATATAATATGTATGACACTTTTATAACATACAACTAGGATATTGTAGTGGTAATTGTTAATAACTCTTCACGACATTCCCAGGTTTAAAGCCTCGTGAGTCTTTATATTTTTTGTTTTATTTCTTTTGTCTGAAAAATAAAAAACCAAGGTTGAGATTCGAACTCACCTAACTTGTATAAATAAGACTAACTACTGGGATGACATTGAACTCCTACTATTATTGCAAAAGATGTGTAATATTATAGACGAGATAATCTCGGAATGGTCTGTTGTGTTTTTAATTTGAAGAGGTTACTATTGATCCATGTGACTATCAACACTAATTACGATATTCAGAATTGCTCAAGAGTCAATACTATTGAATTATACAATATCGTTCATAAACACGTGTACACTTTTTTTTCCAGTTTCATACCTTTCATGATTTTGTGATAGTTCAAGGTCTTCTTGTAAAACTCCACAATTTCCAAGCTCGAATCTACTCCTCATCCCTGTACGAATCTAGAGACGCCGATTGTCGAATTGCTTGATTATTATATTATTCAGGGGACCAAAGTATTTGTTCTAATCGCCAAATTAGTGATTTGATCTTTGTGGACATTAGTGCTTGTTTTGACTAGAGAATTAGTTCATGCTTTGTGCCAACTGCTATACATAGCTAATGATGGAGCATTACGCAGTAGAGTGTATCCTAGCTTTCCAATCTTGCACCGAAGATGTACGTCCCATCAGGTTCAAAGCCTAAATGCAACTTTAACTTCATATAAACTAGGGTTCATTGGTGATTTTTAATATTCGCTTGTGGGTCAAAAAGGGTCTGCGTTTAAACAGGACCAGTATTCTTGATGTTTAATTCTTTCCTTTCATCGAGCTAATACAATTAAATACTAATTTATATGAAGTAAAAGTAGTGAGCTAGTATTTTTTGGGTGATGGTAGTGAGAACTAGGTTTCTTTAATTTCTTTAAAGTTAATGGATCACTGAGTTTATCCACCTACATTCCACAAATGCTTCTCGATGGACATCCGTTAACGTTAAACCAATGATAATTTGATTTAAGATTTAGCCATCTTAACATTAATTCGGACGTGCTTATGGTGTACGTGTATTGATGTTTTTTAATCGAATCATATAAAATGTGAAATGATAACAAATTTGGAGAAAATGACCGCAATACCAACAAGGGAGGGCATAATAATGTTGGTGGCGTTGTGGCATGTCTTTTTTTAATACAACTGAAATGGAATAAGATTTCACTTTTAATTCCAGTCGAAAAAGCATATGATACTAATTTCTTCTACAAAATTTTATCTTCTGATCATTAATCTTATGGAATAACCAATCATGTGTAGATATTAGGCCATCACTAACCATGACCTGTACGACCTGGTCATCAGCACTCTCTCTCTTAAAAATCAACTTTCTCTCTCTTCCACATCAGCTTTCTCTTTCCTCAACCCACATTCTTCTCTTTCCTACACTATTCACCTCTTAACCACAACCTAACATAACCCACAACAACCTATCTCTCTCCTCCACATCATTTCGGGGTCTATCTTGGTAAAATTTTAAAAAAAATTAAAAGAATTTCTAAAAAATCTAAACAATTATAAAACGTATTTTCAAAAAAAAATTAAAAAACTAAAACAAAAAATTCTAAAAATCAAAACAAAAAATAAAATAAAAAACAAAAAATAAAATTTAATATTATTTTATTCGACGACCCGGAAATTCCGGGTCGTCGACCCGGGCGTTTCAACACCCGGGGCAGTGACCTGGGCATCTTTGCCCCTTTGTTTTCCCCCGTTGAAAAAAAATTCCTCACGACAAGGGATGCTCTTAGTGTGCCATGGGGGGGGGGGGGGGAGTTCGAGAGTGAAGATTGAACCCTTTAAGTATATATAATACCTTGCTAAATTAACCTTAATGGGTGCAACAACCGGTCTTTATATATGTCCACGTAGAATTTTGTTTAAAGTGCCATCCACCGGTTTGCTGCCCACAATCTACATTATATTCATCCGAAAATATGCTACACCGTTGATGGACACATACCCCGTTACATTTCACCAGTGTAGAGTTACGTATAATTAGGAATGATACAATCAGTGATCATCCTTTTCTTAATATTATACCAGTTTTCACGGTCAAAACACATTTCATTGGATCAATTGTCTTCGTCCTAATTTTGGAGCCTTCCGATCTACTGTTTTGGGTTTATGGGTAAAACTCATAACACTGCTAGTAATTGTGTTATGTCCCTAAACCGGATTAGGATTAGATTAGGGTTAAGTGAGGTTTTGACTTGGAGGAGAGAGGGAGGTATGGTGTGTTGTGAGGTGAAGTGATGGAGGTAAGGTGGGGGTGCAAGGGAGGTATGGTGGGGTGTGCTTGGGGTGTAGGGTTTGAGTTTTATAAACCAAGCAAACACCATCTTTTCCTTCTTTTCCTTCTCTTCCTTCATTCTCACCAAACACCCACCTTCTTCCTCAGTGGCTCGAGCTCAGGCGGAGGAGGTTGCATTGGCGTGAGGCTTGCGGAGGTTGACGCGCAAGGAGGATCACCGGAGGCAACGGAGGCGCGAGCGAGGCTCCGGCGGGTTCGTTGCGTTTTCGAGGTATGCCGCTCATTAGTGTGATTTTGTTGCTCACCCTCGTGGGAGGGTGTTGTTGGTCGGTCGGGGGAGGTCGAGGACCTCTCCGGCGACGCGTTTCTTCGTAAAATCTCGGCTGGCGCGAGGTTGAAGACGACCAACGGTCGACCGGTTCCTTCGGGCGGTCGACCGAATGTAGTGTTTTTGCCCGACTTTAACCTTCACCGGTCGAACGATGCCTTGGGGCGGTCGACCGGTAGTGCATTATTGCTGGTGAGTTGGGATTTTTCTACCTGTTGTCGGTCGACCGGTCCTTGTTGTGTTCGACCGGAACTTAAGTGTACCTGTTAGTTTTGTGTGATTTGTTCGACCGATTTCATGTGGCGTTCGACCGATCATTTGTTGTTCGACCGTTGGAGGTTTGCGTTCGACCGATTATATGACTTAGAATAATAGGTTGACCCTGTCTGTTTTCGGTCGACCGAGACCCCTGAGTCGGTCGACCGATAGAGTGAAATTTAATGTTGACCAGACTCCGGATTTTGACCTCGTTCGGTCGACCGGTTTTAGACTTTTGTTCGACCGTTTGGGAATTAGTGTTGCGCAGTGAGTTCTACCGATTCAGACTTTCGGTCGATCGAATTCCTCGTGGAAACGGTCGACCGGTTAGACTATTTCGGTCGACCGAATCTGCTCAGAACTGAATTCCTGGTTCCCTTTTTGAACGCCAACTTTGTCCACGGAAACCCGTGTCCTCGCCTTGTGCGTGAGCCGGGAGGTGACGGTGGGCGCGGGATGCGTGCCTGCCCAGGGACCGCCGTTGGGAAGAGTGTGGGTGTTCGGGACGCGTCACCTCCATGTATGGACCGTGACTTTTGAGATGATTGTTGGCACTTTGTAGTATAGCAGGCCTGAGGGATCGCGGATCCCAGTGTTGATGTTGTGCGGGCACGCAACTGGCGTTGGGTGAGGTGACTACCGGCCCACGGGCTACGGAGGTCGCTGCCCTGCTTTTATAGCGGCGCGGTTGGTGTTCGCGGCTCGAGGAGCCTGATGACCTGGCAGACTTCGGTCTGGACCGTCCGATGCTGTGCCGGACGTTGTGATGGACCACCGATGTTGTGCCGGTGATGCCGCCGAGGCTGTGCCGGCGATGATGATTGTTGGGTCGAGGCTGTGCCGGCTACGTTGTTTTCCTCGGCTGGGCACCTACCGAGATGATGTTGTTATACCTTCCGGGCGACGGCCCCGTTGGTCCCTGTGGCCCCGACCACTGAGATTTACAGATCTGTTTCTATCGGCGCGTAGACGTGACAGAGGCTCCCTGCCGAACCCTTGAGTAGTGTAGCTGCGTGTGGGGGGTGCGATGTCGCGGGCTGCTAGACTGCATGTGCCTGCAGTAGGTCTCTTCGGGAGACCCGATGATTGATTGTCGGACTGATGTCCTGTTTTACCCTTCGGGGGAACTGTTTTCCATTTCTGTTGATGCCATGACATGCTACTAGTATGATAGGTTCATTATGTGATGCATGCATATAGGTGGGTTGGCATACGGGGTTTCCTTCTGGAAACTCAGGCATTGTTGTTGCATCTTTTTCAGGATCGCAGTAGGTCCGGGTGGGTGGTGACCGAGGACGGAGCGCTTTGGAGTCGGATCCTCTTCGGCAGTTGCTAGACCGTACGACTACTTGTATTCTATTCCTTGTATCAGTATTGTAGTTGTACTTCTTTTGGAAAACTCCTTGTATTTTGGGTGCACCCGGATTTATATATTTATATATTAGTGACGTTCCCGCGTGAGTTGTCTGTTATGTTGGTTATTTTGAAATTTTAAATCTTCCGCTGTTTCGGGACGTTACAACTTGGTATCAGAGCGGTCGATTCCTGTGTCTTCGTCTAAAGAACCACCCTTAGGAGTAGTGCTAGAGGCATGCATTAATTTCGTAGCTCATGCATGCATTGTTGCTTATCTGTTGATTGTTGTGGTGACAGATGGCACCTAGGCGCGTGAGGAGTTCTCCACGCGATCGTGATCCCAGTGACGACACTTCGGGTGCTCAGTGGGACAGGTTGGGCGAGTTTCTGGAGCGTCAGGCAGCTCAGAGCGCCCAGGGCGGAGTGGGAGCTGAGCACGATCGGTTCATGCGTCAGCACCCGCCGACTTTCGATGGCAGGAGGGCCCCAGAGGTTGCAGAGGACTGGGTCTTCAGGATGGGGAAGATCTTCCGCGCTATTGGTGTAGCACCTGAGAGGATGGTGGAGCTGGCCACCTACGTGTTCGATGGCGAGGCCGCCAACTGGTGGAGGTCCACGTCCACAGTGTTGTTTGATGACCGTGCAGATGTCAGCTGGGAGGAGTTCTTGGAGGTGTTTCATGAGCAGTACTTCCCCCAGCATGTCAGAGATCAGAAGAGGGAGGAGTTCATGTCGCTGGAGCAGAAGGACATGACACTGACGAGCTACATCAGCAGGTTCAACGCTTTGGAGCGTTACTGCCCTGAGATTTGTGTGACCCCAGAGCAGCGGGCGAGGAAGTTCGTGAAGGGACTGAGGCAGCCGCTTCGTTCTCGGGTGATCAACAGCATGCCGCGGACCCTTGCAGATGCGGTGAAGCATGCTACGATCATCGAGCAGGACCAGAGGGAGTGTATTCAGGAGGCGCGGAAGGCGCCAGTGAGCACCGACAGCAGAGTAGCTGGTCGTGGAGCAGGGAACCCGGGCAAGAGGCCCAGGTTCGATGGAGGAGGAGCACGTCAGTCAGGAGCGTGCACTTACTGCGGGAGGTTCCATCCAGGACAGGAGTGTCCCCGTCGGACTGGAGCATGCATGGGTTGCGGCCAGATGGGACATTTTGTCCGTGATTGTCCTCAGAGGTAGGGAGAGCCGAGCAGGAGGCCAGGACCACCAGCAGTAGGCAGAGGCGGAGGCAGCCGGTCAGTTGTTCCACCGGGCCAGAGCAGGAAGACCGGGCGAGTCTTCACTATTCAGGCTGAGGAGGCGAGGGACTCCAACACCGTCGTGGAAGGTACGCTTTCAGTTTCTGGTTCAGTAGCGCGTGTGTTGTTTGATTGCGGCGCCACTCACTCCTTCATCTCGGAGAAGTTTGCTGGCGACCACAACGGTGTTTGCTGGGTTGCTGGGTCGGACCCCTGTGCTGCTGACTGATGTTTTGGAGGTCAGCACGCCCATGGGTGAGGTGGGCACTGTGGGGAGCTATTTCCCCGGCACCACAGTTGCTTCGGGAGACCATGATTTTCCGGCAGATCTGGTCTTGTTACCGATGGTGGACTTCGACGTCATACTGGGGATGGACTGGCTGTCACAGTACGACGTGCGGGTCTTTTGCCGTGAGAAAAAGATCCTGATCCCGATGGAGGGCGTGCCAGATGTTCTGATCAGAGGTGCGAGGAGCAGAGGGGGTCGTCTGATTGTGTCTGCGGTTAAGGCACAGAGACTGATACAGCAGGGATGCAGAGCGTTTGTGGCCACGCTGGTAGTTCCTGATCCTGAGACGAGGAGGCTGGAGGACATAGAGATTGTGCAGGAGTTCCCGGATGTGTTTCCAGCGGAGATTCCAGCGTTACCGCCGCACCGAGAGGTCGAGTTCAGCATCGAGTTGGTTGCGGGTACGACACCTCAGTCGAAGGCACCTTATCGGATGGCACCTGCTGAGTTGACAGAGTTGAAGAAGCAGTTGCAGGAGTTGATGGAGTCCGGGTTCATTCGACCGAGTGTTTCTCCATGGGGAGCGCATGTGCTCTTCGTGAAGAAGAAGGATGGGTCGTTGCGGATGTGCATCGACTACAGGATGCTGAATAAGGTTACCGTTCGGAACCGGTACCCTTTGCCCAGGATTGATGATTTGTTTGATCAGTTGCAGACGGCGAGAGTGTTCTCGAAGATCGATCTGCGTTCGGGTTATCACCAGTTGCGGATCAGGGAGATAGATGTTCAGAAGACAGCATTCAGGACGCGGTACGGCCACTACGAGTTCTTGGTGATGCCATTTGGACTGACGAATGCACCTGCAGCATTCATGGATCTGATGAATAGGACCTTCCAGCCGTACCTCGACAGATTTGTCGTTGTATTCGTAGACGACATTTTGATATACTCGCCTGACAGGGAGCAGCATCGAGAGCACCTGAGGATTGTGCTTGGCATCTTGAGGGATCAGCAGCTTTATGCCAAGTACACGAAGTGTGAGTTTTGGTTGGATCAGGTGGCTTTTCTGGGGCATATTGTGTCAGCAGATGGGATTTCAGTGGATCCGGCGAAGGTCGAGGCAGTGACTCAGTGGAGAGCCGCGACGAGCGTGACGGAGATCAGGAGTTTCGTAGGTCTGGCAGGGTATTACAGACGGTTTATCCAGGATTTCTCCAGACTTGCATCGCCACTGACAGCGTTGACGCAGAAGGGCGTCAAGTTCGTTTGGTCCCAGAAGTGCGAGGACAGCTTTCAGGAGCTGAAGAGGCGATTGACGACAGCACCTATTCTGACGCTACCGAGTGGCAGTGGAGGCTACGTGATCTACAGCGATGCATCAGGGATAGGCTTGGGTTGTGTTCTGATGCAGCATGGGAAGGTGGTCGCGTACGCTTCGAGGCAGCTGAAGGTGCACGAGAAGAACTACCCGACTCACGATCTGGAGTTGGCGGCGGTAGTTCACGCGTTGAAGACCTGGCGGCACTATCTGTATGGCGAGCAGTTCGAGGTCTTCACCGATCATCAGAGTCTGAAGTACTTGTTCTCGCAGAAGGAGCTGAATATGAGGCAGCGCAGATGACTTGAGTTCATTAAGGACTACGACTTCACCATTTCCTATCATCCGGGGAAGGCGAATTCGGTTGCAGATGCGCTGAACCGGAAGGTGGAGGTTTCTGTTGCGAGTCTGTGCATTCAGGAGTGGAGGCTACTCGAGGCTCTGTCAGAGTGGAGACCGTTCACAGAGGGTTCAGAGGGAGCAGTGATTGCTGGGCTTCGGGTGGAGCCGCAGACTGTCTCACGGTTGGTTCAGGCTCAGCAGGGGGATGAGGAGTTAGCTGGTCTGCTACAGTTGGCTTCCAGAGATGGATCAGACTTCGGTGTGGGGGTTGATGGTGGTCTGAGGTTCAGGAGTCGGATTTGGGTGCCGAAGGTTGATGGGCTGAGGGATGACATCATGGAGGAGGCACACAGAGCTAGATACACCATTCATCCGGGGAGCACGAAGATGTATAAGGACCTGTAGCGGAACTTCTGGTGGAAGGGCATGAAGAAGGATATTGCAGAGTTTGTGGAGCGATGCTTGGTCTGCCAGCAGGTGAAGATTGAGCATCAGAGGCCAGCAGGACCGATGCAGTGTATTGAGCTTCCTGAGTGGAAGTGGGAGCACGTGACGATGGATTTTGTCACGGGTTTGCCGAAGACGAGGAGATTCCACGACGCGATTTGGGTGATAGTCGATCGACTGACCAAGTCGGCGCATTTCTTAGCGATCAGGACCACGTTGCCCTTGGAGGGTCTGGCTAAGTTGTACGTGGAGGAGATAGTCAGGTTGCATGGAGTGCCAGTGAGCATCATCTCCGATCGAGATCCTCGCTTCACTTCCAGATTTTGGGGGAGTCTGCAGCAGGCTTTGGGGACGCGTTTGAGATTCAGCACAGCGTTCCACCCGCAGACGGATGGTCAGTCGGAGAGGACGATTCAGACCTTGGAGGATATGCTGAGGGCTTGCGCACTGGATTGGGCAGGGCACTGGGATGAGCACCTGCCGCTGATAGAGTTCGCCTACAACAACAGCTACCACTCGAGTATTGGGATGGCACCGTACGAGGCATTGTACGGGAGGCCTTGCAGATCACCGGTGTGCTGGAGTGATGTGGGCGAGAGGCAGTTAGTTGGGCCAGAGATCGTGCAGATGTATGCAGAGAAGGTGGATGTGATCAGGAGGAGACTGGCCACAGCGCAGAGCAGGCAGAAGAGTTATGCAGATCGACGCAGACGAGTGCTGAGTTTCGAGGTGGGCGACCATGTGTTTCTGAAGATTTCCCCAGCCAGAGGTGTGATGAGGTTTGGGAAGAAGGGGAAGCTCAGTCCGAGATATGTTGGACCGTTTGAGATCCTCGACCGAGTTGGAGAGGTTGCCTACCGGATTGCATTGCCACCGCAGTTTTCGGGTCTGCATGATGTCTTCCACGTGTCTATGTTGAGGAAGTATGTGGCAGATCCGTCGCACGTTATTGAGATAGCAGTGCCCGAGATTCAGCAGGACTTGTCGCTCGAGGAGAGGCCAGTCGAGATTGTGGACCGGATGGATCACCAGCTCAGGAGGAGGACCATCCCGATGGTGAAGGTCAGGTGGCAGCATCACAGCGAGCGCGAGGCCACTTGGGAGATCGAGGAGGATGTCAGAAAGCAGTATCCAGAGCTTTTCGGTGAGTGGTTGCTTTGATTTCGGGACGAAATCCTTTTAAGTTGGGTGGATTGTTATGTCCCTAAACCGGATTAGGATTAGATTAGGGTTAAGTGAGGTTTTGACTTGGAGGAGAGAGGGAGGTATGGTGTGTTGTGAGGTGAAGTGATGGAGGTAAGGTGGGGGTGTAAGGGAGGTATGGTGGGGTGTGCTTGGGGTGTAGGGTTTGAGTTTTATAAACCAAGCAAACACCATCTTTTCCTTCTTTTCCTTCTCTTCCTTCATTCTCACCAAACACCCACCTTCTTCCTCAGTGGCTCGAGCTCAGGCGGAGGAGGTTGCATTGGCGTGAGGCTTGCGGAGGTTGACGCGCAAGGAGGATCACCGGAGGCAACGGAGGCGCGAGCGAGGCTCCGGCGGGTTCGTTGCGTTTTCGAGGTATGCCGCTCATTAGTGTGATTTTGTTGCTCACCCCCGTGGGAGGGTGTTGTTGGTCGGTCGGGGGAGGTCGAGGACCTCTCCGGCGACGCGTTTCTTCGTAAAATCTCGGCTGGCGCGAGGTTGAAGACGACCAACGGTCGACCGGTTCCTTCGGGCGGTCGACCGAATGTAGTGTTTTTGCCCGACTTTAACCTTCACCGGTCGAACGATGCCTTGGGGCGGTCGACCGGTAGTGCATTATTGCTGGTGAGTTGGGATTTTTCTACCTGTTGTCGGTCGACCGGTCCTTGTTGTGTTCGACCGGAACTTAAGTGTACCTGTTAGTTTTGTGTGATTTGTTCGACCGATTTCATGTGGCGTTCGACCGATCATTTGTTGTTCGACCGTTGGAGGTTTGCGTTCGACCGATTATATGACTTAGAATAATAGGTTGATCCTGTCTGTTTTCGGTCGACCGAGACCCCTGAGTCGGTCGACCGATAGAGTGGAATTTAATGTTGACCAGACTCCGGATTTTGACCTCGTTCGGTCGACCGGTTTTAGACTTTTGTTCGACCGTTTGGGAATTAGTGTTGCGCAGTGAGTTCTACCGATTCAGACTTTCGGTCGATCGAATTCCTCGTGGAAACGGTCGACCGGTTAGACTATTTCGGTCGACCGAATCTGCTCAGAACTGAATTCCTGGTTCCCTTTTTGAACGCCAACTTTGTCCACGGAAACCCGTGTCCTCGCCTTGTGCGTGAGCCGGGAGGTGACGGTGGGCGCGGGATGCGTGCCTGCCCAGGGACCGCCGTTGGGAAGAGTGTGGGTGTTCGGGACGCGTCACCTCCATGTATGGACCGTGACTTTTGAGATGATTGTTGGCACTTTATAGTATAGCAGGCCTGAGGGATCGCGGATCCCAGTGTTGATGTTGTGCGGGCACGCAACTGGCGTTGGGTGAGGTGACTACAGGCCCACGGGCTACGGAGGTCGCTGCCCTGCTTTTATAGCGGCGCGGTTGGTGTTCGCGGCTCGAGGAGCCTGATGACCTGGCAGACTTCGGTCTGGACCGTCCGATGCTGTGCCGGACGTTGTGATGGACCACCGATGCTGTGCCGGTGATGCCGCCGAGGCTGTGCCGGCGATGATGATTGTTGGGCCGAGGCTGTGCCGGCTACATTGTTTTCCTCGGCTGGGCACCTACCGAGATGATGTTGTTATACCTTCCGGGCGACGGCCCCGTTGGTCCCTGTGGCCCCGACCACTGAGATTTACAGATCTGTTTCTATCGGCGCGTAGACGTGACAGAGGCTCCCTGCCGAACCCTTGAGTAGTGTAGCTGCGTGTGGGGGTGCGATGTCGCGGGCTGCTAGACTGTATGTGCCTGCAGTAGGTCTCTTCGGGAGACCCGATGATTGATTGTCGGACTGATGTCCTGTTTTACCCTTCGGGGGAACTGTTTTCCATTTCTGTTGATGCCATGACATGCTACTAGTATGATAGGTTCATTATGTGATGCATGCATATAGGTGGGTTGGCATACGGGGTTTCCTTCTGGAAACTCAGGCATTGTTGTTGCATCTTTTTCAGGATCGCAGTAGGTCCGGGTGGGTGGTGACCGAGGACGGAGCGCTTTGGAGTCGGATCCTCTTCGGCAGTTGCTAGACCGTACGACTACTTGTATTCTATTCCTTGTATCAGTATTGTAGTTGTACTTCTTTTGGAAAACTCCTTGTATTTTGGGTGCACCCGGATTTATATATTTATATATTAGTGACGTTCCCGCGTGAGTTGTCTGTTATGTTGGTTATTTTAAAATTTTAAATCTTCCACTGTTTCGGGACGTTACAAATTGATTTTAAAAGTGACTCATATTGCCAAAATAAAAACTTTACGTAATCAATAACCTCCCACCACTGGATTAAATTCTCAATAACTGCCATTAAAATAAGATAAACCACCCCTATTTTTTCTCCAAAAAATATTGCGTGAGGTTATTCTTAAAAATGATTCTATCCTAAAAGTTACTTTTCTTTCTTTCTACAAAATCTTGCCAGTTAGTTGTCATTAAAATTGTGAACGCATGTTACTCATCAAGAAAGTAGATATGAAAAAAATCTTTATAATATATGAAATAATAATTGTAAATCAATAATGAAGAAAATATGAAACAATAAGCTAATATTTGTAACAGTGTTATGTATGAAACAAAAATTGCATGCAACGACATGATTGATAGCAATAAGTAAAAACCAATTCAAACATCTACGTAAGACAAAGTTCTAAATTTCCAAAGAAACTCCGCACACAACTTTAATAAAAGAAATAATAATAATAAATAGTGAACGGTTGTAGAACAAGTTGGATGTGCATTTGTACACTTTAAGAGGTAGAACTATCGTGTCATGAGTTTTAACCCATAAAAACAGATCCCATGCCACTTTTGGAATATTGCCAGTGGAGTGTTTGATTCCCTTAATTTGTTACCATGTATTCACACTCTTCCACACGGTGGTCCCTGGGCAGGCACGCACAATGTACCCATTGTCACCTCCCGGCTCACACTCCAAGCGAGGACACGGGTTTCCGTGGACAGAAAAAAAGTATAGTGATCGACCACTTCCGCAAAGGAAACGGTCAACTGAACGCCTACAACGGTCAAACTCTGTGCTCAAAACTTGATTCCCAACGGTCGAACGAAAGTCTAAAACCGGTCGACCGAACATGGTCAAAATCCAGAGTCTGGTCAAAATCACACAACTCTATTCGGTCGACCGACTCAGGGGTATCGGTCGACCGAAAACTATCAGGGTCATCCTAATAGTCTAAGTCATATAACGGTCGAACAATATATACCTAATCGGTCGAACAACATACAATACAAATATGTCACTTAAGTTCCGGTCGGACCAAAGGTCAGGAACGGTCGACCGTTTGGATGGTTAACGTCTGGTCCAAGCGAAACACGAAGCAACGGTCGAACGGCTTAGGGGTCTCGTCCGACCAAAAACATTCAGGCAAACCCCGACCCACCAGCACAAGCACAACCGGTCGACGACCACAAGACATCGTTCGACCGGAGTTGGTTAAAGTCTGGCAAAAATACACTAAACCGGTCGACCGCCCGAAGACACCGGTCGACCGTTGGTCAACAACAACCTTGCACCAACCAAGGATTTTACGTCGTTTCTCGCCGTCGGTGAGGTCTCCAAGCTCCCGCAACCGACCACAACTCCACCCCAACGTGGGTGAGCAACACAAGCATCTAATGCAAGAACTTGACATACTTCTCTTCTGAAGAACGACGGAGCTTCGCAACCAACTCTGGTCCGCACAACACACACCTCCTCCTCGCGCATTCTTCCCACCACGTCTTTGCCTCACACACGCCTTCACCACCCGAGCTCGAGCATAAGAGGGATGGAAAGAGATGGATAGAGAGGAGAATGGTTGAAGAACTCCACCAAGACCCAACCAACCCATACCTCTCATGCCTCCACGATCACATCTCACATCATAGCTCATGCCTCGTTCACGTCACTCCACCCATACCTCCACTATTCTTCCCCCAACTCCCATGCAAACCTCTCAAATTAGCACCCTAAACATCCATTAGTACCCTAATTAGGTTAGGGTCTTTACAATCATTCTACAAAGGCTCAAATATTAACGTCAATCACTGAGAAATTTACAACCAAGGTAACGAGGTTGTCATATATCTAGCGCTCTAAGATCAGCTGTTTCCCACAACAATGCAATTTGAGCAAAGGAAACAAAGATTATTTCAATGTTTGTTTCCTCAGATCTTCGGAAGATTCCGTAAGACATTATCATCCGCCTAATCCACAATATTTAACACCTTGGAGAAAATACTACAATACTCCCCCTCCACGATGGCACATCTACGAAGAAATCTAGCTCTCACATCAAAGTATGGACCACAACCCATTTCGTAAGCGTTGTGGTGTATTTGGAAAACAAGACGCGTCTAGACAAGCAACGGCAAAAGAAACAACAACACAATAATCAATACGTTTTTCGACTATTCAATCCGGAACATATACTAAATCAATGTGTACCTCTGTTTATTACTATCTATATAATTATAATGATTGACCGGTCCTTCTAAAAAAACATCAATACGACACTCACTTTTAAATAACAGAGAATAATTAGGAATTATTATTTCCTAAAGTCCACTTCGCATATTAATTTCCAGTTGTATATTTGTATAATAAAGTCCATGGTACATACTATAGAAAAGCCCATTTGGCATCTACACCATCCGTTTGTTGGTATATAGTATCTATACCCTCCAATTTAAACTATTATATCTATATCCTCTGAATTCAAACCCGTAGTAGATTATAAACAACGTACATTAATAATGTCACATTTACTTTCTAAATAAATTACTTTGTACCTATCCCCTTTAATATTTTCATATTTTCATTGATGATACCGACGTGCCAAATGTATTAACATAGTTCATTTTCAGTTTCACCCCAGTAACGTCAAAAACCTATATTTCTGCACAAACGATACTTTCTTTACCCTAATAACAAAACCTTATAATCTTAAATTTTATTATTAAAATCAAGAAGAATATGTAGACAAAAGTTAATACAAAGTATATCTACATGGTAGAACCAAATTTGATATAGATGACAACACCTTAATATGGATGGTATCAATGTACATATAAGCAAAATAAAAGGGTGTAGATGCAAAAATCTCTATAAGTAATTTCATTTTCGTTTACACTTTCCGTCTCAGTTATAGGAAAACTTAAGTTGTTAAAACCAAAGACTTTTATAGTGAAAAATAAGACAACCAATTGAATATGATTTCTGCGGTATTAGGTGTGCCTACCGAATGGTTGCTACAAGTTCAAGGGGTTCGAAATCATATAAAAGTGAACAACTTACGGTACAGAACACAAATTTTTATGCACTCTATTTTATTGAATTTAAGATGATTCCATTAGTTAAATAATTTCAAAAAGATTTGTAACGTGAAACAGTATCATGCATGCAATCAATCATTAAGTAATCCCGCAAGAAAACGTGAAACAAGAGAACGGAAAAGTTTCATTCCACGACATCACCATCGAAGTCCTCTGATTCCTCAGTTGCACACGGCGAAGTCAAAGCAGAAGGCCCGTGAAGAGACCCACCACTCATCAAAACTTTGGATATACTACGATCACAATCTCTTATGCAGAGGTAGGTGCTACACCGCACGTAGGGTCCCCCGGGATGCAACTGAGTTGGTTAGGTACCTAAAGTTCACAAACCTTAGGTCACAAGATCGAATTCCAGCATGACACTTTATTTAATGCTAATGCGTTCCGGTGAAAATGGTGTTGGACCACCTCCAATTTGGAACCGCAACCCACCTGTCCTAAGTGGGGGCAGGTGCTGGGAAATTCTGGGTGATCGGAAAAAAAAATACAGCCCACGTAGGAGACCACTTGACACATCACTCCACTTAAGTTCAACACCTTCGCCGCCTCATCCATTTATTTGAGAAGACCGAGAACAGACGACACTCCCCAAACCTGCTCCATTCGAACATCCCTCCAAATGTTAATGGCCCCTTCCCTTCTCATCTTTCTTCTCTTCCTATGTCTCAACTCCACCACAAACGCCCAATCCAATTCCGAGAAACAAATTCTCCTTGAATTCAAAAAGTCTCTACTCTTCTCACCGAACGGGTTCGAGTCATGGACTCCTTCCAATCCCCACTGCGAATTCTCCGGTATCGTCTGCGATTCCGACGGGAACGTGACGGAGATCGACCTCGTCGGGAAGGGTATTTCCGGAGCTTTAACTTTCTCTTCTATTTGCCAGCTCACGCAACTCTCCAAACTCGCGCTTGCATCCAATAATCTCCACGGTGATCTCACTGCCGACATCGGCGGGTGTTCGAGTTTGCAGCACCTCGACCTTGCCGGTAACAAGTTCACCGGCGAGATACCGGATCTCTCCCCTCTGGTCAAGCTTAAGGCTCTTAATCTCTCGGACAATAATTTCACCGGGCCTCTTCCCGGTTACTTCCTCGGCAACTTCACCGACCTCGTTTATCTCTATCTCGGTGACAACCCCTTCGACCAAAGCCCGTTCCCGGTGGAGTTGCTCGGACTCACCAAGCTTAGTTGGCTCTACCTTTCGAATTGCAGCATCAAAGGAGAGATTCCACCGGGAATTGGGAACTTAACGGAGTTGGTTAACTTAGAATTGGCCACCAACTACCTCAACGGTACTATACCGTCCGAGATCACACGTCTCACCAAATTATGGCAGTTGGAGCTCTACGATAACTCGCTCATCGGGACTCTTCCCTCCGGTTTCGGAAACTTGAATAACTTAGTCTTCTTCGACGCTTCGCACAATAATCTGGAGGGGAATCTCTCGGAGATAAGATCACTGACGAAGCTCGTGTCTCTCCAGCTTTTCGAGAACAACTTCTCTGGGGAAGTTCCTGTTGAGGTTGGGGAGTTCAGGAAACTTGTGAATCTGTCCTTGTACACCAATCAGCTCACCGGGGAGCTTCCGCAGAAGCTCGGGAGCTGGGCGGAGTTCGATTTCATCGATGTGTCGACGAATTCGTTCACCGGTCCGATTCCGCCGTACATGTGCAATAAAAGAACGATGAAGAAGCTCCTGATGCTGGAGAACAAATTCACCGGTGCTATCCCGGAGACGTACGGGAACTGCACCAGTTTAATTCGATTCAGAGTAAACAACAACTCCCTCTCCGGAGTGGTTCCTCCCGGGATATGGAGTCTCCCTAACGTGAACATCATCGATCTGGCAATAAACGGTTTTAACGGCAGCATCGGGCCTGCCATTGGGAGCGCGAAATCGCTGACTCAGCTCAACGTCAACAACAACCGCTTCTCCGGCGAACTCCCGGTCGAAATTGCCGGAGCAAAGGAGCTCGTCAATCTCGATGCCAGATCAAACAACCTCTCCGGCGAACTCCCGGGGACAATAGGAGACCTGAAGCGCCTCAACTCCCTCCTCCTCGCCGGAAACAGAATATCCGGTTCCATCCCCACCTCCCTCGGGGTATGCTCATCGCTCAACGAGATCAATCTCGCCGATAACTCCCTTTCCGGATCCATCCCCGCCTCCCTCGGCCAATTAGAGGTTCTCAACTCCTTAAACCTCTCCGGCAACCTATTCTCAGGCGATATCCCACCATCCCTCTCCTCCCTCCGCCTCAGCTCACTCGACCTCTCCCACAACCACCTCACCGGCCGAGTCCCATCGGCAATCGCCATCAACGCCTACAGCGAAAGCTTCGTCGGAAACCCCGACCTCTGCGGCGACAAAGTCGCATTCCTCCACCCCTGCCGCAACACTTCCAAACCCTCCTTCAACCGAATCAGAACAATTTTCTCCATCTTCCCTGTCCTACTCGGCCTAATCCTGTTATCCGCCGCCTGCTGCCACTACCACCTGCGACGCAAGTCCCTGAAACCGGTATTCTCCCGGGACTCGTGGGACATGAAGTCGTTCCACGTCTTAACCTTCGACGAGGAAGACATCGTGAGCGGCGTAACCGACGAGAACCTGATCGGCAAAGGCGGGTCGGGAAGGGTCTACAAGGTCGGGCTCAAAGGTGGAAACACAGTTGCAGTTAAGCACATATGGAAATACCCGGTGTCGAGCCGGGAGTTCGAGGCGGAAATCGGAACGTTAAGTTCGATCCGGCACGTGAACGTCGTGAAGCTGTACTGCAGCATAACAAGCGAGGACTCCAGCCTTCTGGTTTACGAGTACCTCCCCAACGGCTCTCTATGGGATATGCTGCACGGCACGTGCGGGGAGAAGGGTGCGGAGGAGTGTTTGGACTGGGATGCCAGGTATGAGATAGCCGTCGGAGCCGGGAAGGGACTTGAGTATCTTCACCATGGGTGTGAGAGACCTATTCTGCATCGGGATGTAAAATCTAGTAACATTCTTCTTGATGAGGGCTTTCAACCTCGCATTGCGGACTTCGGACTGGCCAAGATCGTGCAGTGTGTTCCCGGAAAGGACGACTCCTCCACTCGCGTCGTTGCTGGAACTCATGGTTACATCGCTCCTGGTGAGTTTTAATAAACCCAATCGTGTTGTTTTATCTAAAACAACACAAGTTAACAATTTTTTATGAGATTTTAATATTGACCAAGGTCACACCCTTTTTATTTTATGTATTGTACATTGGTAGGAATTAGGAACTAGTGTGCACAACTCCACTATAATTTAGTTAGAAAATTATGTTTCCAACAATAGGATTGATAAATGTTATGTCCCATCCTTTACTTGTAGAATTTATGTTAATGCTAGTGGAATAAAATAATCGATCAAAATCCCTTTCATTGATCACATGACCAAGTTAAGTTTGTTGGTCCAATGTTTTAAAATACCATCAATTAATTTAAATTAGCTGTAGAGCCTGTAGTGGATACAATTTCATTATAAAGTGGTTTAGGTTTCTTTCCTTATATTATCAACGAGGGCTCGAGTTCTCCACCAATTACAGGTCCCCTTCATTCACCCAAAGTTCAATTCTGTCCTCATCCTAATACTTAAAGATATAAGAATTCATCAGGGAGTTTTGTATGCGTTGATGAGTAAAGATGTCTTTTTGGACTTGTAAGAAGAGTTACTGCCTTGTGTAAAGCCTTTTTTATTTTATTTTAAAGTTACCGTAGTAGCTTATGGATTCTGGATGTTTTGCAGAGTACGGATACACGTACAGGGTGAATGAAAAAAGTGACGTGTACAGCTTCGGAGTGGTGCTAATGGAGTTGGTGACCGGAAGAAGGCCCATCGAGCCGGAGTTCGGAGAGAACAAGGACATTGTTCACTGGGTCCACAACAAGATGGCATACAGAGACGACATGTTTTCTCTTCTGGACTCCTCAATTCCGACAGAGTGTGAAGAGGAGGCACTCAAGGTTTTGAAGGTGGGATTGTTGTGCACTGTGAGACTACCAAGTCTAAGGCCAACCATGAGAACTGTGGTGCAAATGCTTGAAGTTGGACGGTGGAAATCTCCCATGGCCATCTCGGAGGATGAGAAGGATCAAAAACAAGTAATTGCCTATGTAGTTCCAACTAAAGTGGAAAATAGCAAGTGAGTGTGAAACTTGGACAGTCCAAAGCTTCTCTTAGATTTGAGGATATATAATGCTTATAGGAATTCGAGTAGTAATTACCAACTTACTATTAGAGTATGAAACTATGAATAATTGTTGGTTCTTATCATCCTATTCGTGCATACTGCATATGCAGTTGGGAAATGGCTCCGCATGTGGATGGTAGAATTAGAAGGGAACCGATCAGTAAATCCTTTTGATACGTTAAATTTGATTGCTCAAATTACATTCAAACTCTAAGAAATTGAGTTAGCAGGGGTGAATGGAATTCTAAAAATTCATTATATATCTAAACTTTTTCTTGTTGAACAATATATAACCAGATTTCCTACTCAAGTAACCTATTATCCATGCTTGAACATGATTACACTATCAGCAAAAAATGATTTCGTCACTACTTTTCACCAAAGAAGAATTTCCTGAAGAAAACATAATTTGTGGAATGAAGGGTCAGGCTATAACAGCAAGGCACTTCACTCTTTGATAAGCAGAAGATTGGGGCTGTGGGACATCCAAAACGTTAAGATAAAAATCAGTTCAAACGGAATTTGTGTCAGAAAATCAATTTTACATGATAAGAGGATTGGCCTTGCCTACTTCAATGCCAATGCCTGGATGACTGTCTTGGCTTTCTGTCGACTCTGTAGGCGTGTAGAGATAGGCACCTTATCTATGCAATAACGATCTCAAGACAGATTCGTGAAATGTCAATCTACGCCATGGAAGTTTCATTGTTGAATGATTTTTTTCGAGCCTACATGAACAAATTATGGAACATATTAGATAAGGAAAGCTTCTGCTATGACAAGAAGGAGGAAGATCACAAGCTTGAAGTGTAACTTTCTTTAGAACTTTCACCTACAACCTTGATGACCATAATTAAACAACTTACATAGCTCAAACAAAAACCAATAAATTATAATGTGCATTATCCTAAAAGATTTTGTGTCTTGCTTTAGTAGATATAGAAACTAAACCTTTCGGAATTAAATTAAATTCCTATAAATTGTCTAACCTGACCACAAAATCATACAATGCTTAAGAAAACCCATACCAATAAGCTAGTAAAGTAATATATCCACACAATTCCAGTTGTTTTATTGTTTAGGTCTTCCTAGTCCACAAAACAAACCTTAGCATTTCTGCGGTGATTTCCAATCAAGCTACTAAAACCCGGTCCACGGATTCCCATTTGTGACAAGTAATCAAATCACGAAATCAGCTCAAAATCGAAGGACGTTTTCGGTTCGATGAACATAGTTGTAACTCACTATTTTTTATTGATACGGCGATAGCCTCTTCTTGCTTGGTGGGTCAAACTGTGGAGAATATGAAAAAAAATGAAACGGGAAGAATCGAAAGGGATAAAAAGATGGAACTAATTTCTTTCACAATACCAATTCTAATGAAACAAGTAGGCTATTTATAGCCTTGATAAAACTCTTCTTCTTCTTCCAACTACATTAATTCATTGGACTCTCTACCTTCAAGTCTTTTTTGTATTCATAGGGGGTTACATATATCTAGACTCCAAAATACCTTCCTAGATATACCTAGAACCTTCTCCATAATTTTTAAGTACATTGTGCAAGTTAATTTAGTTTTGGTGCCAACACAGACAACATGTGGACGGGTCTCTCAATCCCTACTGTGATACCAACAAAGCTTAAGCTGAATCCAACTTGAACGACAACTTTTAGGGGTTGAAATTCGGCCCGTCAAGTTCTATAAGGAATTTCAATTTGATCGGCTCAACCTAGTAGTTGAGCCCATAGAGTTTAGGGTTGTAATTCGACCCATGAAGGTCTATTAAGTATAGTGTTGGGGTTATAATTGGGCCCGTGGTGTTCTATAAGGAATTTCAATTGAATTGACCCGACGTGATAAACTACGAATGCCACACCCCTAAGGCCCTAAATAGATTTTTGGTTTTTTATTCGGCCGATAGGGTTGGGTTCGATTAAGTCGATTGAATTCTATAACGAATTCCAATTGAATAGGCTGGACGTGATAAACTACGAGTAATAATCCATAAAACGTTTTATGGGTTAGATTTGGGCCGATGGAGTGGGCTTAGAATTGGGCTCATTAAGTTCTATAAGGAATTCATATTGGATCGGCCCGATATGATAAACTACGAATTAAGAAACCCCTAAATGGTGTTATGGGTTGGATTCGGGCCCACAAACTTGAATTTTAGATAAGGATGTAGAATCTCACTGCTGATGGGTATAAAAAGTGCAGATTTATATCCTTGAAACATATCAGTACCGATCTACCATCAGATTTTGTAATCCAATATTCACATTTTTATCTACAATTTTTTTCTTCTGGAAATCAATTTCTGTATTGATATACTACGTGTCTAGATGAGAGAGTTTGTACATCATCACTATAAAAAAATGAATATGAATTGTCCGTGCATGATGCATTCCTGTTGATCATGATTAGAAGATCGAATCAGTTTTATAGATGGAAGCTGATCCTTATTAGTTATAAGAAAACCTAAATATTTGAGGCATGTATGCAGGCATCTGCTTGGGAATTTTCAGAACTAAAGACGCCATCGTTGATGATGCAATCACGAACCAAAAAAAGAAGAGAAAATTCTGGTTATTGTGGGGACAAAAGGCATTGCCTTTTTATGGAATCAACTCTCTTAATAATTAACACCTCTCTCAACCTGATATGACGTTCATTTTGTTCTCCTTCCCAATTCAGATGGTGACATGTCTTGGGACATTCAATTTATTAACATGTAGATGATACCTTTTCAAAGTTTTTGTTTCCCGAACTTGAATATTTCAACAAACTAATCATGGCTACACGGTTGCTTCCATAGTAGCCCAGGCAAATTGATGTCCCGCAAAAAAAGTGATTCCATAAAGTTCAACTTTTGAATGCAACAAGTTATTGGACACTTGGATGATATCTTCCATCCCCTAAAGCAAGAACTAATTCCCCATATAACTTGAATATATTAGAGGAAACTTTTTTTGTTCATGTAAGAGTCCATTAACGGGAAAATTTCTAAACCACTTCCAAGCAGAAGGTAGCATGTTGCTGTCATTTAAGTTTCATTCACATACAAGTTAATATAAAAAGGCAACACTTAAACGCCCAATATGATTTTTAGCTATTTAGTTTAGAAAGAAAATCTAAAACAATTTAGAACTGGGTTTCGATAATTCAAGAATTATATCTGGAAGAAGTTCTCCCCACATAACGCTAACTGTTACAAGAAGAAGAAAACTTCAACTTGAAAATACGTCTATACGTACATTCCGTACAAAGTGATGTAGGAGAAGATATGGTGATGGAAATGTTATTTCAAATTTAATTTTGCCAATTGTTTAGTTTTTGTGGTGATTTGAGAAGAATGAACGGTGATTTGTTATTTGAGAAATGAAGTGGTTCTTCTCAAAACACCATTCATTCTTTGGAGATCTAGAAAGAGAGCACATCTGGGAGTATGAGGCGGAGTGGTTCTTCACTGTGGAGGGAGTTCCGGCCAATCGTCAAGTCCCTCTTGCTGTCTCCAAGTTTAGAGGAGGCGCTGCAATGTGGTGGTTACGAGGAAAAGAATCATTGTGATCTCTTTTTCGAGCGGAGTTTCTGCCATTGGCTAGTGAGCGCAGAATGGTTGATGAAATGCCCCGTGAAATGGGACATCTAGGAGTCTTGATGTTGTGCAAACTGCTAAGCACCAGGTGTTCGAGGAAATGACCGTACCAGCCCCGAGTAGGTCTCTAATCTCTTGCTTCTGTGCTGTGCTTTGTCCGAAGATTATCGCACACTAACTACTTGCTGAAACGTCTGTGTGTGATCTGACCAAACCTTTATCACCAGCATATGTTATGAAGGAACAAGGTGACCATGAAGATTGTAAAGACGATGATGTTCAGGTTGAGAGGAATACAGAGGTGTTCTCGAAAGCATCGGACTGTGAGCACATTCATGGTGGTGCTTCTAGATGACTTCTGCGGGATTTTCTTCCATCGTTTCGTTATATCTTTACACTCATTTCTGTTGCCACTTTTCAATTCAAATAGCTGCAAAACCAGGTCGAGTATGTTTATGCATGGGCTCGTTGTGCAATATTGTTGACGTTGTCGGATGATACAAACATGCCTAGTGACATAATTGAGATAGTTGAAGGGACACATGGCACAACAATACAAGTGGAGCATCCGATGGATAGAAATGGTGAGCATCAACTGTTTGACAAAATACCCATGCCAGACCAGACCCCATGTTGGTTGTAGCAACATCATATGGTATGCACGAGTCAACAAGAGCTGATCTTGTTACACCAATGATCTTAAGACTTAAAACAGTGAAGTGCCCCATGGTAGAACAAGGGAAGTGAAATTACTTATTGGCTGGAAATGCACAGCTTCTACAAAATATATTAAAGGTCAACCAGAATCACGTCAAGTTGATTATATGCTACTGCAATGGCACTCTCATGGGAGCCCAAAAGAAATAGTAAAGTGGCGCAAGACGTCAATACATGAAATTTGTTAATAAGCTACCATGTTTTTGAGTTGCAAATCATGACGATTTTTTTATGACATAAGATGCAATTAACATGAAATAGTGATTACTTTGGCTCGTTCTCTGCAGTTGAAGTGGTTTCAAAACATGAGGAAGTTATTGCCACCATCATACCCATTGAAGAAAAAAACTCCAATCAAGTGCCCTCAATGAAGGCTAAGCATTCTAATAGTTGATATGATAGTTGCGCTTTACTAGGCCTAAGCATACTCTAAAGTCTAACACATATGATGCTATGAATTATATTAATTATTAAGTAAAATATCACTTTGCACATCTCAGATATAACCGTGTATCACTTTGCACCTCTTAACTGTTCATGTCATCGATTTCCCCCTTCAAATCTTATAATTAATCAAAAATCCGTTCTCCTGTCAGATAATAAAAAATCAATTTAACCCAAACCCACTCCATTATTCCCATCCTATCCATCCCACACCACAATCACTAGAAAATTGGACCCCATAACTCTCTACACCGTTTGATTCCTCTCCTCTTCCTCCTCCAACTCCCTCAACCTCTCCGCCATGAACGGAAACCCCTCACTCCCATACTCCCTGACCGCTCCGACGGCATCCTCGCACACGACCTCCCTGGAAGTTATTCTCGCAATCAACGAATTCAAAAACGCCGGAGCCGAAAATGAAGTGGTCAGAGTTGAGGGTGTAGTAGTAGGGTGGAAGACGACGTCAGCGAGGGAGGGGTCGAATATGAGGTGGAACTCCTCGAGGAAGCAGTGGTGGAAGTAGCACCAAATGCTGGATCCCCTCGACCTTGTACTCCTCGTCGAGCTGGACCTGGTGGCCTCGTCGGCGAACGACACGATGACCCACGACATTAATGCGAGGTGGTCCTTGAAGGCGTTGTCGTCCTCGTCTCCGAAGACAAAGATGACCTCGGAGGGAGCAGGGTTGGCAGCGCTGATCTCACGGTAGACATCGGCGAGTTTCTGGGTGAAGCGGCGGCATAGGCCGCACCAGTGGGCCGAGAAGTAGAGGCAAGTATGGTGGGGGCAGAGGTCAAGGATGGAGTGGAGTTTGGTGGCGGTGGTTTGGGCCACGGTTTGTGTGGGTTTGGGATGGATGGGATTGGAATAATGAAGTCAATCAAGGGTAAATTGGTCCTTTTACTTGACCAAGTGATGCGTAAGTACATTTGATAAGTGTAAGTGCAAAGTGAAATTTCTCCTAATTATTAAGCAGTGATTCTTAAAATTAATCTATACAAAGTTACACGCATGTTTTCCCAAAAAACTTAGCAAAAGAAATAGCAAAGTGAAGATTAAGTGCACTCATACCACACTACCTAATTTAGAGTACTTTAATTGGTTCCCACATTCATTTATTTAATAAAGTACTATTACCAAGCATGAAGCATCTTTTCTTTGGCACAACATGCAAAAAATACTCTTACAATACCGCCTCCATATATTCTTCTTCATAATTAAACTTCTTATTCTTCTTCCACTGTTCACTTGTATACTGTATTTTTTGGTTACTAAACAATTTTTTCTGTAATTAAATTGGGTAGTTGTCAAAATATTGTAAATGCATCATAGTTGAGGATACTTTGAGTCTTTGAATAATTTAGAAGGTTTAAGAAATTGTTTCAAAAAAAATTGATCTACTTTCTCCCTGAGTTGTCATGGTTCTCAATATATACAGCAGTGCACCGCATTTTTCGTATCCATTACTTCACTACCATTAATATGCAACAAAGTGTAAGAGTGGGGAGTAATCTCATTTTACGATTTCCAACTATTTTGTGACTAATTGATCATAAAAATATTGTTTTAAGTTTTGAATGTGTTTTTAAGTCTTTAACATGCATGTTGATGAATTTATCCATAGTTTTCTACAATTTAATGGGAGGATATTATTGTTAAAATAATTGGGTAGCTCAGACTCTCAACGGTCACCACAGCTAAGGAAAGCTACAACGACTACAATCATCAAAGGAAACACAAACAATGATTTCATTCCATTCATGCACACAATTATAATAGGCAACACATTATTCCCCCAACGTCTCTATTGTAAGCTCATATATAAACAATCATATGTAAACAATTGAATCAAGAAAATATAATACAAAAAATCCGCATCAATTTCAATTTGGTATCAGAGCATTGATCGGACCTTTGAAACGGGAAACATCACCGGCGGCAACCCCTCCGGTCACCACCTCAAAAAAAACCCTCATCCCCGATCCCTCCACCCAAAAACCAAAAAAAAAACATCACTGGTCCAAGAGCAGGGGCTGACGCACAAGGCGACGTCCAACCCGCACCATGGCCTCAGAAGGCATGTCACCTCAAAGACTCACAACCCAGTTGCTCAACGGGACAAACTATCTCTCATGGGTTAGATCGATCACCTTATCCCTCAGTGGCAAGGGTATATTAGGCCACATCACTCGAGATACCAAAAAAAACCGACCGCAGACGAGACCAAAATCTCTGAATGGCAAACCGCAGACCATCTAGTGATGACATGGGTCTTAAACTCCATGCAATCACAAATCGCCGACATGTTCATCTACTCCAACTCAGCCAAGGAGCTGTGGGATGAGATCCACAGCCTGTACGGGAAGCAACAAAATTTTGCCCACGTTTTCAAAATCAAGCAAGAACTGGCGCAAACAAAACAAGGGCAACGGACCATCACTGAATATCTCGGTGCCCTCAAAAGCCGATGGTACGAGCTTGGGATCTACGAGCCTCCAAGTACAGACCCCAAAATCATCCAACAAAGAGTCGAGCAAGGTCGCATCTACCACTTCCTTGTGGGACTCGACCCTAGCTACGAGACCCTACGCACATAGATCCTATCATCATCGGAGCTTCCGCCCCTCAGCCAGATCATAACAATGGTACAAAGAGAAGAAACTCGAAGGCAAAGTATGAACCAATGTTTTAAAAACCGAACCGAAAAGTGAACCGAAAAGTGAACCGAAAACGTCTCGGTTTGGTTCAAAGTGGTCGAACTGATGGTTCAACCTGGTCCAACCGATGATGACGTCGGCATGACATCAACATTTTGTGAACCGAGGGTTGAACCGAACCGACTCCGTAGCGGCGGTCCAACCGACGGTCCGACCGATTGAACCGATTTTTCCTATTATTTTTTAACATAATAAGTAATAACCAAGTACCTAAACTATGAACAATTCAACAAAAATTATCCATTTGTAAAATAACTTACTTAAAATCAGTAAAAAAATGAACAAACATGTAACTAAGTAATATTAGTCTTTCTTCTAAGAAATGAACAAACATTTACTTCAACATCTAAAGTAGTACGGGTGGTAGACTTTCCTAGAGATCCGCCGGCCTTGGTGGAGATCGCGAGCGGTGGCGGTGCGATGAGGGGTGGACCAGTGGAGATCGCGAGGGTGGAGGTGTGGTGAGGGGTTGGGGAAGGAGTAGTAAAAAGTAAAAATCTTAGAATTTGGGTAAAAAATGAACAAAAAATAAAACAATAAAAACTAAATTTTGTTTAAATTGAAAAAACCGGTTTTTTCGGTTCAACCAAACCGAAAAAACCGATCGGTTCGATCGGTTTTCTTCGGTTCGCTCCGGTTCACGAGAGAAACCGGTTTTTTGACTGAACCGACCGGTTTGCTACCGGTTCACGGTCCAACCCGGTCCGACCGCCGGTTCGGTCCGGTTTTTAAAACAGAGGTATGAACCACAACACATACAAAGAAAACCAAGCTTTCACCGTCGCAAACCATCAAAATCAAAACTCAAAAAACAAAGGACAGTTCGGGAGAAGGAGAGATGAGCACTGCGACAACTGCAAGAAGCAAGGTCATAGTCGCGATCGCTGCTGGTTCCTCTACCCGCACCTTCGACCACCCAAAGATGGACACAAACAAAGTGGAGGCGATAGCAGAGGACCGGATGGCAGCGGAAATCCGGACCAGAACCCTAACCCTAGCTTTGTAGGAGAACAACACAAATGGGGGCGGATCGGGTCACAAGCAGGGATTCAGGGTTTTATCTCTGAGTCTTACGCGGATCATCCAACACCCGAGACCCGACACCACGCAAGCGGACAGACTGCTCCAGATCCGAGTCCACATGCCAATACAGGAGCGTGCACAAATAGATCAAGGGCATAACGGGCCTGGGTCGGTTCAACAGGAACTAAGTCATGTATTAACTCACCTCAACAGCCTCCTTCAGATCTCTGGTCAATCAGGTAATAACTCAGGTATTAATCTCCTTCACCCTATTGCAAATCTTGCTAATTTCATAAATTCATGGATTATACACACAGGAGCTATGGATCACATGACTGGAAATAAAACTTTGTTAAATAATATCTATTGTGATCCAAACATGAATAAATTTGTCACTGTTGCAAATGGGAATCAAGTCAAAATTAATGGAATAGGAGAATCACAATTGCTAAACAATACCACTTAAAAAGTTTTATATGTCCTTGAATTCACGTCCAACCTTTTATCTGTATCACGGATCACTCGAAATTTAAATTGCAACGTGATTTTTACACCGTTTGATGTGTTATTTCAGGATCGAACGTCAGGAAAGACGATTGGTATAGGCTCGCTTGCTAACTGCTTATATGTTTTAGATTCAAATTTTTGTTTAGTTGCTAATAATGTGCTTTCTCAAATGCCAAATATCTGGCATAAACGCATGGGGCACCCCTCCTTCCCAGTTTAAAACAATTATTGCCAAATTTAAGTTTAAATATTGATTTATGCTATGAGACATGCCGCCTAGCAAAACATACTAGGTTGCCCTTCCATTTGTCCACGACCCGGACAAAGAAGCCTCTGGAATTGGTCCACTCTGACATATGGGGACCTGCCCCAGTAGAATCTTATAATGGCTTCAAGTATTTTGTTATCTTTATCGATGATTTTTCTCACACCACTTGGTTATACTTGCTAAAATCTAAATCTGATTATTTTCTATTTTTTGTGAGTATGTCTCTTTCGTAGAAAATATGTATGATGCTAGGATTAAAATTCTTCAATCTAACAACGGATCCGAATACACCAGTAACATGTTTCAAAACATTTTAAAAAACAAAGGAATTTTTCACCAAATCACCTGCGTCAACACTCCCGACCAAAATGGTATTTCTGAAAGAAAAACCGTCATCTGTTGAATGTTACCCGAGCCTTGCTATGTCAAAATCATGTACCTAAGATTTTTTGGTATGAAGCTATCTTATCTGCAGTTTACCTGATTAATCGTCTCCCTAGCCTTGTTATTCAAAATAAACAACATCTAGAAATTCTTAATAATAGACGCATGAGCATTGATCATCTTAAAAATTTCGGTTGCACTTGTTATGTTCACAAACAACGAAGTGATAAATTGGATTCTCTCTTTGTCAAAACTGTTTTTTTGTACTCCTTTCACAAAGAAAGGTACAAATGTTATGACCCGGTGACTTGCAAACTTTACATTTCTCGCGATGTCTCTTTTTTCGAGAATGAATCGTACTTTAAATCTGTTAACTTTAATCCTTCAGGCGAGACATCTCCTCTCCCTACCATTGACATGGTTGATCTGTCTCCTTCTCTTGAGGAAAATCTTCTTCCTCAAGCCGGGGGCGACGAACAGGTTACAGGTACAGAAGATGTGCAAATGAAGATCAAGATAAGGCTCTCACTAGAAGATCCACACGACCCACTCAGACTCCTTCTCACTTAGAAGATTTTATCACTTACAACACCACTTACCCAATCCAGGATTATATCTCCAACAATACCATAACACCCTCTTATTGTTCGTTTTTTAATGTAATTGATAAAAATAATGAACCTACCTCCTATCACGAAGCCCTTAGAAATCCAAATTGGGTAAACGTCATGAAAGACGAACTAGAAGCTTTACAAAAAAAACAAACTTCGACTATGGTCCCCTCTAAACCTGGACTCAAAACTGTAGGATGTAAATGGATATATAAAATCAAGTACGATAGTAACAGCTCCATTGACCGATATAAGACTAGACTAGTTGCTAAAGGTTATACCCAAACCTATGGACTTGATTACCTAGAAACATTTGCCCCCGTAGCTAAAATGAACATTGTAAGAGTCATTCTTTCTATTGCCGTTAATTATGGATGGGATCTCTATCAAATGGATGTACGAAATGCCTTTCTCCAAGGTTCTCTAGAAGATGAAGTCTACATGACTCCCCCTCCAGGGTACAATTCGTCTCAAAATCAGGTATGCAAACTCCACAAATCTATTTACGGATTAAAACAATCTCCCAGAGCATGGTACGCAAAACTCAGTCACTCTCTTCTCCATTTTGGTTTTCTCAAATGTTCTGTTGATGCATCCACGTTTATCAAGCATTCTAACACTTTTATCACTATTGTACTAGTTTATGTTGATGACATCATAATCACTGGAAATAACAATATTGAGATTAACTATGTAAAATCTTACCTAAAAACCAAGTTTGACATCAAAGATCTAGGAATTTTAAAGTATTTTTTAGGCATTGAAATTGCACATTCTAAAAAAAGCTTATTCATATCTCAAAGAAAATATGTTCTAGATCTCCTTAAGGAAACTGGTAAGTTAGGGTCTAAACCTGCTCACATCCCTATTGAGACCAATCGAAAGGTCGGACCCACCGATGGGAACCTCTTCATGACATAGGACAATACCAACGACTAGTAGGAAAACTCATTTATCTCACTGTCACCAGACCCGACATAACTTATGTTGTTAGCTTAATAAGTCAGTTCATGCATACTCCTCACACTCATAACCTTGACATCATAGACATAATCCTTAGATATTTAAAGAAAACATCAGGACAAGGGACATGGATGAAAAAAACAACTCTAACTCAATAGTTGGTTATTCTGATGCAGATTGGGCCGGCATCTTCGATAGAAAGTCCACAGCAGGGTTTTGTACCTTTGTGGGTGGAAACTTGGTCACGTGGAGAAGCAAAAAATAAAACGTTGTCGCAAGATCTAGTGCTGAAGCGGAATATCGGGTCATGGCATCCACTACTAGTGAGTTAATCTGGCTCAAACAACTCCTCAAAGAAATGAAAGTTCCCTACACGCAGCCTATGCTAATGCATTGTGACAATCACGCCGCTCGACATATCGCCTCCAACCTCGTCTTTCACGAACGGACCAAGCACATAGAAGTAGATTGTCATTTCATTAGAGAAAAAAATTTAAGCCAAAGAAATCGATGTTCCTTATGTCCAGAGCAAAGACCAACTCGCAGATATCTTCACCAAGTCTCTTGACCAGAAACAGTTCCACAATATTTTTCACAAGTTGGGTTCTTTCAATCTCTTCCAGACTCAACTTGAGGGGGAGTGTTAAAATAACTGGGTAGCTCAGACTCTCAACGGTCACCACAGCTAAGGAAAGCTACAACGGCTACAATCATCAAAGGAAACACAAACAAAGATTTCGTTTCATTCATGTACACAATTGTAATAGGCAACACATTATTCCCCCCAACATCTCTATTGTAAGCTCATATATAAACAACCACATGTTAACAATTGAATCAAGAAAGTATAATACAAAAATCCGGATCAAGAAAATCTTACTTAAAATATTGTTTTAAGTTTTGAATGTGTTTTTAAGTCTTTAACATGCATGTTGATGAATTTATCCAAAGTTTTGTACAATTTAATGGGAGGATATCATCAAATCAATACGGAAGGATGTTTTGGTGATAATTTGAATTATTCGAAGGATATTTATAAGATTATCCAAATATAATTAACAATGCAAACGAAAAGGTAAACACTTTTATATCCTCTAAACACCTCTTTTATTTCCTTCTTTGCAAGTATATTTCATACAAAAAGCTTGTGATTGCACCTAATCGGTTTGCCCATTAACATCCCCCAGGAAGTGTCTAATCACACCCACACACCCAATAGCAGACGTTGATGGCCATTACGAAAAGCCCCAACTCACTCGCATATAGCAACATCAATGGAGCATAAACGTACACTAAAGCCTCTTTACGTAAAGATGGACACCAAATGCCACGTAACAACACAAGCACCAACACATCCAACTCCGGCTCTTTCCATTGCACCAATCATTACTCTCCGTAATTCCCATCTATCTACTAGTACCAACCCATGCATACATGAGATCATGTTTAACCATGCTCGGGCTACTCCAAGCGTCATATTCATTCTCTCCGTCACGTCAGTTTTTTTTCCATCGGCTCACCCCGCCCACAAAAAAAAAACTTAACAATGCCCAGACTACCCCACCCACCATACATTCTCTTTCCTCAACATCATTTCTTAATTCAACAATATTAATTCTTACACCACATTTAACAAATTACACTTTACATAATTCTAATTCTAATTACGTTATAATTCTAATTGACGAAATGATTAATATTATTAATTAGTAATTAATATTAAATCACGGAAAATTTTATTAATTAAAATTAGGAATACACAGTGAACGTGTGAATGCACAGTACACACGTGCAAAAAAGTAGTCAGCATGAATGCACAGTACACGCGTGCAAACAATTAGTCCGTGTGAATGCACAGTAACGCGTGCTCGTACAGTACACGCGTAAATGCACTATACACGCGTGCAAAGAAAACAATCCGCGTGAATGCACAATATCCAATTTTCCCTCTATATATACCTCATGTAAACATAACAAAAACGTCACAAAATTTAAAAATGTGTTCTCCAAATCACAACCGTTCTCTCTGTCGTTCCCAATCAAATCTACGTCCACACTATTAAACCATGGGCTAACCATCTTAGACCATACTATTAAACCACATTAACAGGTCGTTCATCACTTGCAAAAAAACTCATTGTAATCCAACCCGTTACCACAATAATAAAAAAATTATCACCTCACATTACTAAAAAATACTCAATACATTAATCAATTAACTCTAATAACAAAACATCCACTAAATTATATAAAAAACCAAAAATCGATGGGGGGGGGTGGCAACACGTCCCCCCCGTTAACCTGCTTTGATGTCATAATATCACTCGCCCCCAAACTTTTATAAACTATATATATAGTAAACCCCTAGTCTTTTCATATTTAGTTTAAATTTCATGTAATCTTACCGTTAGATTTTATTTACAGTTAATTTTACCATTAATTAACATAACTATTTTACTCTTAAGCTATGTATAATTTCAGATTAACGGTGAATATGATTGAGACTTAAAATAACAAATTAAGATAATATATATATACATACAAACACACTTCACCGTGTACCTTCCATTTCAACCAAAGTACCAACAAACCACCATGACTTCCCGCTCCACTCTTTTCATCCTTCTCACCTTCTCCTCTCTTCTCTCCAATTCCTTCTCCACAATCCAAAACAACTCCAACTTCTTCTCTCTAATGCGGCAGTCGCTCTCCGGCAAGGCCATGTCGGATTGGGACGACGGTGCCATCACAGCAGACCCGTTTTGGCGGTGCAACTTAACAGGGATCACATGTGACGACCGCGCAAACGTCGTCTCGATTAACATATCGGAGTGGGACCTCACAGGTCGATTCCCGCCAAACGTGTGCTCCCACTTCCCCATGCTCCGGTCACTTCTCCTCGATCACAACGACCTCCACGGTGGCTTCCCAGTAGACGTTATCAACTGCTCTTTCCTCGAAGAGCTCAGCCTCGGCTCGACCGGACTTGTTGGGAACATCCCGGACCTCTCCAGACTTCAATCCCTCAAAGTACTCGACGTGTCTGGTAATCTCTTCACCGGCTCGTTCCCAATGTCAATAACGAATTTGACCAACCTCGAGGTGGTCAATTTCAACATGAACCCTGGCTTCGACACGTGGCGTCTGCCGGTGGATTTCCTCCATCTCACTAGGCTCAAAGTTCTGATCCTCTCGACGTCATCGCTTCGCGGGGACATTCCGGAGTGGATCGGGAACATGATTTCTCTGGAAGATTTGGAGCTCTGTGGGAATTATCTCGTAGGTCGGATTCCGGCAACCATAGGTAAACTCACTAACCTCAAGCACTTGGAGCTTTACTACAACTCTTTGGAGGGGCAGATCCCAGAATCCATCGGAAACCTCACTGCGCTGGAGGACTTGGACTTATCAGTAAATAAGTTGACCGGGGGAGTACCGGAAGTCATTTGCCGTCTCCCGGCGCTTCGCGTGCTTCAAATATACAACAACAGCCTCACCGGCGAGATTCCGACGGTTATCGGGAACTCCACCACGTTGACCATTCTATCACTCTACCAGAATTTTCTCACCGGGGAATTGCCTCCCAACATTGGGGCGGGGTCGGAACTCGTGGTTCTCGAGGTGTCGGAGAACCGTCTCACCGGCGAACTGCCGCGGAACGCATGTGCTGGTAAGAAACTCCTATACTTCCTCGTTTTGGATAATCTCTTCAACGGGGAGTTACCGGAGGAGTACGTGAATTGCACGTCGATCCTCCGGTTCCGTGTCGGATACAACCGGCTGGACGGGTTGATCCCCGCAGGGCTGTTGGCTCTCCCACACGTCTCCATCATTGACCTCAGTTTCAACCGCTTCGAGGGATCCATCCCGGACACCATCGGGAAAGCGAAAAATCTATCAGCGTTGTTCATGCAGAACAACCAAATCTCCGGCGTCGTGCCGTCCTCGATTTCATCGGCGACAAATTTGGTGAAGATCGACCTCAGCAACAACATACTCTCCAGCGCGATCCCTCCAGAGCTGGGAGAGCTAAAGAAACTCAACCTTTTGTCCTTGGAAGGCAATAAGTTAACGTCGTCGATACCGAACACGCTCTCTGCGTTAAAATCTCTCAACGTTCTGAACCTCTCCAACAACCTCCTCACGGGGGAGATCCCGGAGAGCCTCTGCGATTTGCTCCCCAACTCCCTCGTTTTCTCGAACAACAACCTGTCCGGTCCGATCCCGATGCCGTTGCTCCGGGAGGGCCTGACGGAGAGCTTCTCCGGGAACCCGAACCTCTGCGTCCCGGCGCATCTCAACGCCTCCTTGACGATGCTCCCGTCGTGTCCGCGAGTCGGAGGGAGTAGGAGGATCGGGAGCGTGTGGATTGTCCTCGCCTCAATTGCAATCACGATCGGAGGAGCTGTGATTCTGACGAAGCGTTGGATGGGGAAGAGTAGGGTCGTGATAGAGCAGGATGGGTTGCTCACGGCGCCGACGTCATCTTCTTATGATATAACGAGTTTTCATAAGGTGAGCTTCGACCAGACCGAGATCGTTAATGCTATGGTCGAGAAGAACATCGTCGGTCATGGCGGCTCCGGTATCGTCTACAGGTTCATATTAAATCCATTTTGAAGTCTCAATTCACTATTTCAGATTTCAGTATCATAATTAGCACGACATGATCGTTTCTCAAATTTTAAAATTTGTTCGACGTAAAAGTACAAATTAAAGTTTACTTCAAAATTGAGTTTGGAGTCCATCTATGATATTTTATGACATAGTAATGATCCTTTCTTTTTTTTGGTGGTAATTAAGAAATTGCCACTTAATTACTTGTATCATATTCATGATAAAGTCTTAACATTTCCTATTTAATACGTGAGATGGTTTAGAATTCGTTTTATACTGTTATAGAAAATGATCTGACAGATGCATATTGCTTGACATAAAATGTTTACAACAATAATGGTACTTTATGGAGTACGTGACTTTTGAAAAGATGGATTACTTATATACGACCTAATGACTTATGGGTTGGATTAGTAACCAGTTATCCATTAATCGCCATCCGAACGTGTAGGATCGTCCTAAGCAACGGTGAGCTTGTGGCAGTGAAGAAGCTTTGGTCGAGGAAACCATCAAAGACCCACTCACACACAGAGAGACTGTGGTGTTTCGACCGCGAACTACGGTCAGAAGTTGACACGTTGGGGAGCATTCGGCACAAGAACATCGTGAAGTTGTATTGTTGTTGTTCAAGTTCCGATTCAAACTTATTGGTGTACGAATACATGCCCAACGGTAACCTCTGGGAGGTGTTGCATGGTGGACGGGAGTGCCTGGATTGGTCAACGAGGTTCAAGATCGCACTTGGAGTTGCACAAGGGCTTGCTTATCTCCATCATTATCTTCTTCTTCCTATCGTTCATCGTGACATCAAAAGCTCCAATATTCTTCTCGATGCGGAGTACGAGCCAAAGGTGGCGGACTTTGGGATCGCAAAGGTTTTACAAGCCAGAGGAGAGGATACCTCCACTACTGTTATCGCTGGGACGTATGGTTACTTGGCTCCAGGTACGTTATTGACACGATTTGATGGGTTTTCTACGTCATTCACAAATTTTCTAGTTGGTAAACATTTGGTTTTGGACAAGCTAAATTTAGGATGATATATTACTAACGCAAATTTAAATTACGTTATAATAACATCAAGGCATTTTTTTATGGAAAAAGTAAATTGAAAGAAAATACAAGATATGCTGCAAAATTTTGTTAAGTGACTCTTGTCCGCTGTATTATTTAACTTAACCATGCAACATGTGTTAAAATGTGATTCTTATCTGTGAACCAGTGCATATGATTAGTGGACCGAAATCACCGTCAACTTTGTGATGGTGGTTGATGAATATGACCCGACAGATTGGGTTTATTCACAAATTGTATTGGGTTCTTTGCTTTTGAACAGAAAAAGTACATAATTTGATACATGATGGAGTGGAGTCCTAGTGCCTCACTTGACCAAACCTGGACTCACAAGTCACAAGGCATCTTAACCTTTGCATAGTCAACAACTCAACATCATATTTATGAAACGGACCAGTTAATTGACTTGACTTTAGAGATCCACAGTTAATTTCACTTCTGAATTTGATACACTGAAATTCAATTGAAATACAAGGCCTTCGAGTTTCTTCCACCATAAGCGCGCGTCTCAAATGGCTATTCGAACACAATATTTAATTTAAATCAACCCCTTGTTAAAAAACATTGTTTAGCATACAGTTTCTGAACATCCTTTGCCACTTTAATGGTGCTCCACTGCTCCTTTTACGTACTTTTTTTCTTTCGAAAGACGTTTAATTTACTTAGTAATTAGCAGAGAGAACTTAGGATATATGCTTTGTATGTGGGAAACTGCAGTGCCTTTTTTTATATATATAAGAAAAATCGCAGTGCCATATTGATAGAACACTTTTGTGAGACAGGAATTGTCCATCCACTCTGTTCTTAAATTCTGGGAATTATTGATCCAATTCATATCATACAACATTGTGAGTCTAGCTTTTTACCTCGTTGGACCCTACTTTAGTTTACATTCTCCACTAACATGTTTAACATATGTGCAAATCCATGTTTATTTATTGGTAAAGGAAAGTAAACCATCTCATGAGAAAAGACAACTATTTTTTTTCTTTTTTTGCGTAAGTGCTCGAGCTTCTAATTAAATAAAAAATAATTAACACGGCAAAATTATCATCAGAGTATGCCTACTCCTCCAAGGCAACTACCAAGTGCGACGTCTACAGCTACGGGGTGGTGCTAATGGAGCTAGTGACCGGCAAGAAGCCATCCGAGGTGGAATTCGGCGAAAACAAAGACATTGTCCACTGGGTCTCCTCCAAAATGGTCACAAAAGAAGGCGTAGATGAGGTCCTCGACCGCCGCCTTCAGAAAGGCACGTGCAAAGAACAAATGATGCACGTGTTACGCATTGCCCTCCGGTGCTCCTACAACATGCCGGCTCTCCGACCGTCCATGAACGAGGTGGTCCAATTGCTCTTGGAATCTGATCCATGCAAATTGGACTTGGTAGGGTGTAGGTTCCAAACCGAAGAGTGCAAGCCAACTTTCGCAACCATCAAGAATCCAACATGATGGTCGGTTGTTTTTTTGGGTAAGGTACATGCATATATCATCTTATCATTAGCTATAAGAATATCTTTATTTTGTATATTTTCTCATAATTCAGCTTGGTGTTTACGCACAGCATCAGAGAACCAAAGCGAGGACTTGTGGTGGTGATTTAGAGCAATTATATGTCTTTATCTTTTATATATAATATCCTGCTTTTGGGGGATTCCATTCCTTCTACCAGTGCAGCTTTTTTTCGAATCTACTTGGGTGAAGGCCGAAAAAGCCTGGTGCGCGATTGGATTCTCTGTGGGGTCCATGCAGACTACTAGTTAATTTCCTTCTAGAAGACTTTCTTGTAAATAACGTGTATAGTTGTTAATGACTAATGTTTTGGGTTCGTAGTGAGGTTGACATTTATGTACGTATTTCTTATCATATATTGTTGTTATTTGTAATCTTGAGATTAAATATATGATAAGAAATATTCGTGTATGTATGCATATATGTATATGCAGTGGCGGATCCAACGGTGGATTCTATTTTTCCTTTAAATAGTATACTTTGTTATCTCGTGTCACTTAGAGGAAAAAATACCCATATATTATTACTTTCTGGATTTATTAAGTTTATTTTTTAAAACCAAAAGATTATCATAATATTATTTACTATGACACTACATTTATTTAAGAATTATTTTAAAAAATTATATAAACACAAAAACAAACTTAATTATAAGACAAAATCCAAAATTGAAGTTAAATTTTCATTTGTCTCTAATTCTAAGTCAACTTTTTTGTTTATCTTTCTTATTCCTAAAATATTCTCATTTGTCATTTCATATTCCCAACAACAACATTTGATACATTAATCTTCTTTACAATTTTCCAAATTCAACAACAACAAATATTAAATTGGGAAAATGATTGGGTCAATTATGATGTGATTATGTGTATTGAAAAATGAGATTTTTGACAAGATTAACAATGGATTTATAGTCAAAAGATTTCAAAGTATGAAAACGTAAATTGTAACAAGAAAGTAAGAAGTTTTTTTTGTTTTGAAAAATATTATATTCTAAATATTTATATGCTTATTTTCGTGAAGAATGTATTTTTATTGTGTTCATCCATAGTTTCTCTCCTGAATCAGACACTGTGTGTATATATATATATGTATGTATATAAGTACAGGGGCGGATGCAGCCTTGTGCATGTGGGGTACGTGCCCCACCATTATAAAAAAATTCAAATTTCTTTTTAAACAAAGAAATACATTTCGTTTGTGATTAAATTTGACAAGAAGATTTCAAATATAGAGGAAAAATATGTTGTCCAGGGAAGAATGATGTTTCGAGGTAGTAGTCCACAAGTAATAATTTTTCATCATTTTCGAGTTGAAAGTTTTCCAAGTGTCTTTGATCTACAATAACGAGCTTGCAAATCGGTTCAAAAATGTAAGTAAAGACCCACTTGTTTGTATGTCTTATTTCAATTTCGTTAACCGGTTTTTTCTTTTGACAAAAGGAAAAAGAAATTGGTCTGACTTGCTTAATTCTATCCTAATGAATTTTCAAGTGTCCAATTGATATTATTTGAATATTCACTTGACAATTTCATTGTTGACATTAGAAATGATCAGAGATTTTGGAATGTGAAGAATCTTAATGAGCTTTCCGTGAAACTTAAGACAAACAAGCATGAAACCAATTCAAATGTTTACTTACTATTAAAGTTGATGTTACTTCTTCCCGTTGCAAAGACATGTGTTGAAAAAATATTTTCCGGAATGGCTCTAGTGAAACAATATTTTACGTAATAGCATGAGAGATCAAATGTTGAATGATTATTTAGTTACTTATCTAGATAAATATTTATGTTTTGATATTAACATGGATGCTATTATAAATAAAAAAATGTAATAATTTTAAAATACTATTAGGTTGTAATTTGAATTATTTACAATATTTTACTTCTAACTTTTTATGAAATATTAATATGTTTGGTTTGTATGCTATTTTTTGGTTGTTCATTAGTACAGTAGCACGTGTTGTCCTACCATACTTGAAATTCTAGATCCGCCACTGTATAAGTATGCATGAATACACCTCGAGTTAGCCTAGCGCTTTGAAAAATTATACGGCCAAGATTTTCGAAGGCCAAGATTGAAAAACGTTGTAAGATTTCTACCCATATTTTTTTTCTTCTTCCAAAAAAATAACAGTAAGATTAATTTTAAAAAAACAAAGACAAAGAAGATTTTGGTATCAACTGTACAAAACACAGCATGGTCGTTGAACCACGCTGAACATGGCTTGACAGTTGAAATCGATTCAAACCACGGACATGTCACATACTCACATGTCCGTGCGTGTAAATTTTTAATTTAATAAATCAGATATGTTTTCTATTAAAATTTTACAAAGGAAGTGATATATTTTTCTATTAAATTTTTACAAAGGATGCGTAATATGTTTGTACGTTTTAGGCCACCCTTAATGGGTGGCCTTTCTTGGGCACGCCACGTGGCCCCTCCCATTGGCCTAATTTTTTATTATATTTTGTTAATTGTTAATTTTATTGTTTTAATTTCTGATAATAATAATTAATATTAATAATATTTTCTGATAATATTATTTAATGTTAGTAATATTTTATGTTAATATTAATTTATGTTAATCATGATTTTGTTGTTATTTTTATTAATTATCATTACATTACATTACATTTAAAACACTGAAATTGAAAATACATTGATTTAATAAAATTATAAAATACTACTCCGAAGTGCGATGCATTCATCCGATCAGTCATTCTTCCTCAAACACCAAATGACAGATTATTCGCTCAACACCAGGAAGCAACGTGAAAGGATGTAGAACGCACATTCGGAGTACTTCAAGTTAGATTAGCTGTTAGATCCTAACCTTGCTTACTGTTCTTAATTGTGTTTAGGGAGGATTAGTGATGGATTGAGATGGACGGCTGAGATCGAGTGGGAGAAAAGTAGATAAAGGTTGGTTTTACTCTCTCTCCCTCACTCTCTCTCTCGCGTTCTCTTCTCTCTCACTCACTCTCTCTCTCTAGACTCGTCTCTCTCTCGGCAGCAAGTGGAGGTCGGCGTCGTGTGGCGATCGGAGAGCACGGGAGTTGTCGTTGGAATCGCCGGAGGAGCGAGGATCGTCGATTGCGGGAGGTTTCGCGAGGAAGAGCTCGCCGTCGTTCATCAAAGGCTTCTTCAAGCCTTAAGGTATGTCAAACTTGCTTTCAAGCTCACCTATTGTTAGTGTGGGAGTGGGAGCGGTCGACGGTAGGCCGTTTCGGGCTCGTCGGACCTGCACAACCGTTTCTGAACTATAAACGGTCGACGGGTGTTTTGGTTCGGTCGACCGGTTATAGTGTATTTGGGGCAGAATCCCTCGCACCGGTCGAACGATGCCCTTTTGGGCGGTCGACCGGTTGTGCAATTTTTAGCGAGAGAAAACGTCCTGGGTATTTTCGGTCGAACGGGACCCCTTTGCCGGTCTACCGAAAGTACTGTTGTAGGTCGGTTGGGGCGTTGACCATCTAAACGGTCGACCGCCTGTTTGACTCGTTCGACCGACGTTTAAGTTAACTTAATGGCCGGTCGACCGGAAGTGTGGTTTCGGTCGACCGTGATGTGAGGACTCTGGGTGAGTTCTACTGGTTGTTTTCGGTCGACCGATAGGGTTCGGTTGTTCGACCGTTTTACTGTTGATTGCGAAAATGGATTTCTACTGGTGCTTTTCGGTCGACCGGGACCCCTTTGTCGGTCGACCGTTTGGCGGGTTTTTCGGTTGGGCCAGTTCTCTGGGTGAGGATCGGTCGACCGGAAGCCATGTTTTGTTCGACCGTTTTACACTGTTTTTTTTTTGTGTGTGTGTGTGTTGCTATTGATTGGCTAGAAGGCAACGGGTCTCCGGCCCTTTTGGGGCGACGACACAGACATTCCGGCCCTATAGCGATTAGTGGTGACACGTGGGTTGTGATTTGTTGCCGTGGCTCTGGCGAATGAGGCAAAGCCGTGGCTCCGGCGAATGATGCAAAACCGTGGCTCCGGTAACACTGAGGCAATGAGGGGGTTGTGTGGCCGTGTTTTGGACCGGCGGTGCCTTGTGTGCACGTGTGTTGGTGGGTTGGGGTGAGAGGACCCTTGAGACCCGTGTTGTTGGGCTATGGCCGGGAGAGAGGTCCCGGGAACTTAGCGGGTGTATCAGTTGTGGTGTTTTACATTTCTTTGTACATTTCATTCTGTCCATATATGTGTTAGGGTTTGGCATACTGGGTTTCCTCCTGGAAACTCAGGCATTCATTGTCTGCTTTCAGGCCGAGAGCGACGTTAGGTGGGTGGCGTCGGCGGAGGGAGCGCTCGAGACCTAATCCTGCTTCCCTATATTTTGAGGTGGTTGTGATTACTTGTGTATATTTCATGTATATGATCTTTTGATGTAATCACATTCTTTTGTAAACTCGTTCACATATATATATTATATGTTGGTGCACCAGTGTGTGTATTTCTTTTCGTAATGTCCTCGTTGATTGTATGATTTAAATTTGAAATTTTCCGCTGTGTTTGAGGACGTTACAACTTGGTATCAGAGCGGTCAGTTTCAGTGTCTTCGTCCAATGGAACCACCTTTAGAGTTGTGTCAATCATGCATGCATTGTTCTCATTCATGTTTTGTGTCTCCTGTGTAGATGGCTCCGAGGCGTGTGAGACCTTCTCCCCGAGACCGTAGCATCAGTGATGAGGTGGGTGAGGGGAGTAGAGGTGAGGAGCTGAGGACGCTCCAGGGCACGCTGGGTAGATTGGGCGAGATTCTCGAGCGCCTATCCGCCCAGGCTGATCAGGGAGGAGCAGGCGCAGTGTTGGATCGGTTTATGCGTCAGCATCCCCCATCCTTCGATGGTAGCGGCGACCCTGAGGCAGCAGAGGACTGGCTCTTTAAGATCCAGAAGATATTTCGGGCGATTGGGTGTCCTCCTGAGAGGAAGGTGGATCTGGCCACTTACGTGTTGGACGGCGGCGCAGCCAACTGGTGGAGATCCACTTCTGCTGTGGTGTTCGAGGACAGTGAGGAGTTGAGCTGGGAGGAGTTCCTGGTGGAGTTCAACCAGCAGTACTTTCCGCAGCACGCCCGCGACAGGAAGAGAGAGGAGTTCCTGGCTTTAGAGCAGAGGGACATGACTCTGGCTGCCTACATCAGCAAATTTCACGCTTTGGAGCGATACTGTCAAAAGATTTATGTGACGCAAGAGCAGAGGGCTCGGAGGTTTGTGCGCGGTCTGAGGCCGCAGTTCAGGGCCCGTGTTACCACGAGCATGCCACAGACGTTAGCAGACGCTGTGAAGTTCGCGACCATCATGGATCAGGATAGCCAGTGTAGGATTTCATGTTTAATTATACATATATATTTTCGAAATTTTTATGTATAATAAGGATCAATTACAATTTTCTTTGATTTATTTCATGCATGCATCGGTTTGTTTTAACATCTAGTTTCAAAACTCTGTTAAAACAAACAATGGCTCCGAAATTCATACCTAGAAGTTCTCTAAAACTTCTTGAAGATTCGGAGACGTTGGGGATGCTTCTCGCTGCGCCGGATGCCTCCGAGTATTCACCAAACTCTAAACAAGATCGGAGAGAGGGAAGCTAGTCTCTCAATCTCCGATAGGGTTTAGAATCCAATTACTAACCCCTCTTTAATTCCCTTGAGAAGATGATCTCTTAAGAACTAAACTAAACTTAAGAATTTGTGGAATTTTCGTGGAGAATTAAGGAGAGAGATTTTGCATGAAAAGCAATATTAATTAAGATGTAGGAAGGCAATGAGATAACCTCTATTTATAGGTTCTCTCCAAATTACCTATTCATGTGCAACCTCTTGCCCATGATTTCATGCAAAATTACATCTAACCATCCATTATTTATTAATAAATAATATTAGCCACGAATTAAATCAATTATGGACCGATTCCATGTATGATCTAATTAATTCTTAAATTAATTCTGCATAAACCGTCTGGACCGGTCGACCGTTTTTGGAGGTTCGGTCGACCGCTCGAACCAGTTTAGGTCGACCGTTCGTAACAGGAACTATTCCATCGCAATGTTCGGTCGACCGACCGATCACTTTCGGTCGACCGTTCGAACAGATGAAAATTCCCTGTTATCGGTCGAGACATGTCCGGTCGACCGTGCCCTACCGGTCGACCGTTTACTGCTAACCGGTCGACCGTTTGAGCATTGTTTTGCAGACTTGTCAAATTTCGGTTTAACCCCTACAAAATTTGACATTTCGGGATTAGTAGTAAATCCACAACTTATGTAACATATTATCATATGTAATGATCAATCATTACACCCCATAATATTTACATCACATATGAATTTAATTTAGATTCTAATTATGTTATTAATCACAACATAATTTTGATTTTGCTTGTTCACCCCATGTGTCATATTTTCTACATGAAACCCGACACAACTTATGAACTCAAAATCCCCATTTCTTGTTTCCCAGTTTTGCGGTGTGACCTATGGGAGGATCTAAACTAAGTTGGCAGTGATATTAAAGGCTTAATATCACAAGCTATAAGCGGTATCTAGCTACACATTATAACTCCCAATTAGTTAGATGTCTTAATTCCACTCGAACCAAAACCCGATCCACTTAGTGATGGAGTGCACCACTTGTGTTCGTCCCTTGCCTCATGATATTAAGAATACACACAAAGTAGTATTGTGTCATCTTTGTATTAGTATTCATTTCTTGATCTCTTTAAGCTAGTTATAAATATGTGACTTAACTCAAATCACATTGTGCACATTATAACTTTGCTTTATCAAGGGACCAACTAATATCATCACTCAATTAAGAGGGGCAATGATAGTCTTTTGACTAACTATCTTCTCCAACAAAAGTTGTACTTAACCAACCAATGTCTTTACACTACACTGATCGATAGTTCAAGACACTGATCTAATTAAGTATTCCTTAAGTGATTAGATATAAGTCTCATATCAAAGGACCAAAGACACAGTAAAATATTAATGACACAGAAACACATTTCTATAATATTTTACTTATTATGTCTATTCAGTATACAAAAGTAATATTTTCCTCTTTTGCATACCCGTGTCGTCACTCACTTGTAGAGCTACAATGATCTATGACCAACACGACAATCTTAACTCGGTAATTAATGTCCCATGTTAATTACCATGATTGCGAATATCTTTTGTTTTATGCAAACCAATATCTTTCAGAGCTCTACGGTTAAGGACCAAGAGCCTCTTCCTTAACACTTCTAAAAGACGAATAACATAAACAAGGAACAAAATGATTTCTCATTCAATTCATAATAATTGACATTCATAAACAAGGACCCAGTCATGGTTGTGGTCAGCTGGGTCACTTTGTTCGTTCTTGCCCGAGTAGGCCGGGTGGGCCTATTGTTCGGCTGGGATCATCCACAGCTGGTGGAGCTGGACCGAGTCGTTCTGCAGCACCACCCCAGCAGGGGAAGAGAGCAGGTCGCGGATTCACTATCCAGGCGGAGGAGGCTAGAGATGCGAGCACGGTGGTGGAAGGTACGCTACTTGTTGCAGATTTGGTAGCTAGGGTGTTGTTTGACTCTGGGGCCACACACTCGTTTATCTCTGAGCAGTTTGCGAGCGTGTTGGGTCGTACCCCTGCGATGTTGACTGCCACTTTGGAAGTCAGCACACCCCTGGGTTTGGTGGGCACTGTGGGGAGATTTCTTCCCGGCGCCACGATTGCTTCGGGAGACCAGGAATTTCCGGCTGACCTGGTCTTGCTACCGATGGTTGACTTCGATGTTATACTCGGATGGATTGGTTGTCCCAGTACGACGTCCGAGTCTTGTGCCGTGATAAGAAGATTTTGATTCCGAGGCGAGGTTTGCCTGATCTTCTGATCAGAGGATTGAAGGACCACGGGAGTCGGTTGATTGTTTCTTCGGTTAGAGCTCGGAAGTTGATTCAGCAGGGTTGCAGGGCTTTTGTGGCCACCTTGGTAGTTCCAGACCCAGAGATGAGGAGGCTGGAGGACATCGAGATTGTTCAGGATTTTCCCGAGGTGTTTGCTGATGATGTCTCCGGTCTACCACCTCACAGAGAGATAGAGTTCGGCATTGATTTGGTAGCTGGGGCTACACCGCAGTCGAAGGCTCCGTACAGGATGGCGCCTGCAGAGTTGTCGGAGCTGAAGAAGCAGTTACAGGTTCTGATGGATACTGGGTTTATCCGACCCAGTGTCTCACCGTGGGGTGCGCCGATTTTATTTGTGAAGAAGAAGGACGGCTCGTTGCGGATGTGCATAGATTATTACCGGATGCTGAATAAGGTTACTGTGAGGAATCAGTATCCTTTGCCCAGGATCGAGGACCTGTTTGACCAGTTGCAGTCAGCGAAGGTGTTCTCGAAGATTGATCTGCGATCCGGGTACCATCAGTTGAGGATCAGAGAGACAGATGTTCAGAAGACAGCTTTCCGGACGAGGTACGGGCACTTTGAGTTTCTGGTGATGCCGTTCGGGTTGACGAACGCGCCTGCAGCATTTATGGATCTGATGAATAGGACTTTCAGTCAGTATCTCGACCGTTTCGTGATTGTCTTCGTGGACGATATTTTAGTCTACTCACCAGATATGGATCAGCACCGGGAGCATCTGAGGATTGTACTTGGCATTCTGAGAGATCAGCAGTTGTATGCCAAGTTTTCGAAGTGCGAGTTCTGGCTTCACAGTGTAGCATTTTTGGGGCATATCGTGTCAGGAGCTGGGATATCAGTGGATCCAGCGAAGGTCGAGGCAGTGACGCAGTGGAGAGCCCCGACGAGTGTGACTGAGATTAGGAGTTTTGTTGGATTGGCGGGTTACTACCGCCGGTTCATCAAAGACTTCTCGAGACTTGCTTCACCACTGACAGCGCTGACGAAGAAAGGAGTGAAGTTTGTTTGGTCCCAGAATTGCGAGAACAGTTTTCAGGAACTGAAGAGTCGGTTGACGACTGCTCCAGTTCTGACTCTTCCCAGCGGTAGCGGAGGTTATGTGATTTATAGTGACGCCTCAGGTGTTGGTTTGGGCTGTGTACTGATGCAGCACGGGCAGGTGGTGGCGTATGCTTCGAGGCAGCTGAAGGTGCACGAGAAGAATTACCCCACTCACGATCTAGAGTTGGCAGCCGTGGTTCATGCTCTGAAGATTTGGCGTCACTATTTGTATGGTGAGCGGTTCGAAGTCTTCACGGATCATCAGAGTCTGAAGTACCTGTTTTCTCAGAAGGAGCTGAATATGAGGCAGCGCAGGTGGCTGGAGCTGATTAAGGATTTTGATTTCACCATCTCCTATCATCCGGGGAAGGCGAATTCAGTTGCAGACGCGCTGAGCAGGAAAGTGGTGGTGTCAGCTGCGAGTTTGTGTATTCAGGAGTGGAGGCTACTCGAGACATTGTCAGAGTGGAGGCCGTTCACCGAGAGCTCGGGGGGAGCAGTGATTGCGGGTCTTCGAGTGGAGCCGCAGACCGTCAGTCGAGTTGTCCAGGCTCAGCACAGGGATGAGGATTTGACTAGTCTGCTACAGTCAGCTGTCAGAGATGGGTAGGACTTCACTGTGGGAGTGGATGGAGGTCTGAGGTTCAGGAGTCGGATCTGGGTGCCGAAGGTCGATGCGCTGAGAGATGACATCATGGAGGAGGCACACCGAGCCAGATATTCCATTCACCCGGGGAGTACGAAGATGTATAAGGATCTGCAGCAGAACTTCTGGTGGCGAGGGATGAAGCGTGATGTGGCTGATTTTGTGGCTAGGTGTTTGGTTTGCCAACAGGTGAAGATCGAGCACCAGAGACCAGCGGGACCGATGCAGAGTATAGAGCTACCTGAGTGGAAGTGGGAGCACATGACAATGGATTTCGTCACCGGGTTGCCGAAGACGAGGAGCTCCCATGACGCGATTTGGGTTATAGTCGATCGACTGACCAAATCGGCACATTTTCTGGCCATCCGGACTACTCTACCTTTGGAGGGTCTTGCGAGATTGTATATTGAAGAGATCGTCAGACTGCATGGGGTGCCAGTGAGTATCATTTCAGATCGAGATCCGAGGTTCACTTTCAGATTCTGGGGGAGTTTGCAGCAGGCTCTGGGTACTCGTCTGAAGTTCAGTACAACATTCCACCCGCAGACAGACGGTCAGTCAGAGAGGACCATTCAGACGTTAGAGGACATGTTGAGAGCGTGCACTCTGGATTGGGCAGGGCACTGGGATGAGCACTTGCCGTTGATCGAGTTCGCCTACAACAACAGCTACCATGCGAGTATTGGGATGGCGTCGGACGAGGCTTTGTACGGGAGGCCGTGCAGATCACCAGTGTGCTGGAGTGAGGTAGGCGAGAGACAGTTAGTCGGGCCTGAGATTATACAGATGTATGCTGAAAAGGTGGATGTGATCAGGCAGCGACTAGCGACAGCTCAGAGCAGGCAGAAGAGCTACGCGGATCGGCGTAGGCGATTATTGATTTTTGAGGTCGGCGATCATGTCTTTCTGAAGATCTCACCGTCGCGTGGTGTCATGAGATTCGGGAAGAAGGGGAAGCTCAGTCCGAGGTACATTGGGCCGTTCGAGATTTTGGACCGAGTTGGAGAGGTCGCCTACCGGATTGCGTTGCCGCCACAGTTTTCTGGTCTTCATAACGTCTTCCACGTTTCGATGCTGAGGAAGTACGTGTCAGATCCTTCTCATGTGATTCAGTTTGAGGTTCCAGAGATCCAGCAGGATTTGTCTCTCGAGGAGAGACCGGTTGAGATTGTGGATCGGATGGATCACCAGCTCAGGAGGAGGACGATTCCTATGGTTAAGGTCAGGTGACAGCATCACTCTGAGCGAGAGTCTACTTGGGGGGTTGAGGAGGAAGTTCGGAAGTCGTATCCGGAGCTGTTTGGTAAGCACTGGATTTAATTTCGTGGGCGAAATTCTTTTAAGGAGGGTGGATTGTTAGATCCTAACCTTGCTTACTGTTCTTAATTGTGTTTAGGGGAGGATTAGTGATGGATTGAGATGGACGGTTGAGATCGCATGGGAGAAAAGTACTTAAAGGTTGGTTTTACTCTCTCTCCCTCTCTCTCTCTCTCGCGTTCTCTTCTCTCTCACTCTCTCTCTCTCTCTCTAGACTCGTCTCTCTCTCGGCAGCAAGTGGAGGTCGGCGTCGTGTGGCGATCGGAGAGCACGGGAGTTGTCGTTGGAGTCGCCGGAGGAGCGAGGATCGTTGATTGCGGGAGGTTTCGCGAGGAAGAGCTCGCCGTCGTTCATCAAAGGCTTCTTCAAGCCTTAAGGTATGTCAAACTTGCTTTCAAGCTCACCTATTGTTAGTGTGGGAGTGGGAGCGGTCGACGGTAGGCCGTTTCGGGCTCGTCGGACCTGCACAACCGTTTCTGAACTATAAACGGTCGACGGGTGTTTTGGTTCGGTCGACCGGTTATAGTGTATTTGGGGCAGAATCCCTCGCACCGGTCGAACGATGCCCTTTTGGGCGGTCGACCGGTTGTGCAATTTTTAGCGAGAGAAAACGTCCTGGGTATTTTCGGTCGAACGGGACCCCTTTGCCGGTCGACCGAAAGTACTGTTGTAGGTCGGTTGGGGCGTTGACCATCTAAACGGTCGACCGCCTGTTTGACTCGTTCGACCGACGTTTAAGTTAACTTAATGGCCGGTCGACCGGAAGTGTGGTTTCGGTCGACCGTGATGTGAGGACTCTGGGTGAGTTCTACTGGTTGTTTTCGGTCGACCGATAGGGTTCGGTTGTTCGACCGTTTTACTGTTGATTGCGAAAATGGATTTCTACTGGTGCTTTTCGGTCGACCGGGACCCCTTTGTCGGTCGACCGTTTGGCGGGTTTTTCGGTTGGGCCAGTTCTCTGGGTGAGGATCGGTCGACCGGAAGCCATGTTTTGTTCGACCGTTTTACACTGTTTTTTTTTGTGTGTGTGTGTGTTGCTATTGATTGGCTAGAAGGCAACGGGTCTCCGGCCCTTTTGGGGCGACGACACAGACATTCCGGCCCTATAGCGATTAGTGGTGACACGTGGGTTGTGATTTGTTGCCGTGGCTCTGGCGAATGAGGCAAAGCCGTGGCTCCGGCGAATGATGCAAAACCGTGGCTCCGGTAACACTGAGGCAATGAGGGGGTTGTGTGGCCGTGTTTTGGACCGGCGGTGCCTTGTGTGCACGTGTGTTGGTGGGTTGGGGTGAGAGGACCCTTGAGACCCGTGTTGTTGGGCTATGGCCGGGAGAGAGGTCCCGGGAACTTAGCGGGTGTATCAGTTGTGGTGTTTTACATTTCTTTGTACATTTCATTCTGTCCATATATGTGTTAGGGTTTGGCATACTGGGTTTCCTCCTGGAAACTCAGGCATTCATTGTCTGCTTTCAGGCCGAGAGCGACGTTAGGTGGGTGGCGTCGGCGGAGGGAGCGCTCGAGACCTAATCCTGCTTCCCTATATTTTGAGGTGGTTGTGATTACTTGTGTATATTTCATGTATATGATCTTTTGATGTAATCACATTCTTTTGTAAACTCGTTCACATATATATATTATATGTTGGTGCACCAGTGTGTGTATTTCTTTTCGTAATGTCCTCGTTGATTGTATGATTTAAATTTGAAATTTTCCGCTGTGTTTGAGGACGTTACATTAGCGATCGTCAAAAGACTGTCTCTTGCCTGGAATACTAGAATGCTTAACAAAATAATGACTGTTTGCATCATCATGTACAATATGATCATGGAGGATGAACATGACTCTTACGCTGATTTTTGTAATATAAATGAATTTATTCATGATCAACATCAAAACTACAGTGAGAGTTCTAATGAAGAAAATATTCAGTATTCCACCAATCGTATCGTGGGCATTAACAAATATTTAGATAATAGAGACCGAGTTCGTGATAGACAACAACATTTGACTCTAGATCCGATTTGATCGAAAATATATGGCAACTCTATGGACGAAATGCAAATTAACAATGTTTTTTTTAATATGTATCTTATTATTTATGATTAAATTATTGTAATATTTAGTTGTCAATGATTAATTATCAATATGTTTTGTGGTTTTAATCGTAATACTTGTTATTTAATTATATTATGTAATCACAATGATAAAATAATATTTAATTTGATGATTATTGTGAAAGACTAAAAAAATGATAAAATGAAATGACGTGGAGGAAATAGAGTGTTGAAATTTTGGGTGTTTTGTGGAGGGTTAATAAGTGAATAGTGAATAGTTGGGGAGTTTTGGGCTGAGTTTACGTGACAGTAAGAAAATCTGACGTGACGGAGAGAAAATAGGACATGACTGAGGAATTTTCGGGAGGGTTAACGGTGACCTTAAGAAGCTAAGATAACTGACTCATTGGACCGGGTTCAATCGTTAGTTTTATTAGTTTGACCGGGTTCAATCCAAATTAATCTGGTAGAATAGGGTTGAGACATGCTAAAAGTAAAGGCTAAGAGAGATTTTAAGGTCCGGTGTGATAGATTTGATTGGCGGTAGAGCCACCCAGGGGCTACACACGTTGAACTAAAACTGAAACTTTCTTGATTTTTTATTATTTTATTTTTTGATAAAGAACTTTGCTGATTCAGTGTTGGATTAACAATGATCTACTCCACTAACCAGAGATGACTGATATAGCAAACTAGCACATGGGCTGGCCCTTCCCCAACATAGATGTGCTTTCCCGGGCTGCAAGGGCAACTACTTCAAATTACAGATCAAGGCAGAGACGTCAACTCTTGGTCAGTTTTATAAATCATAGTGTTTTGTTTCCAGATAGTACCCTTTAATTAAAACTTTAAAAGTCTTATATAGATGGAATCCAGTAATCCACTGTGAAACTAGATGATGACTAATACAGGACATTACCTCTCTATGATTTTTAAGAGAAATAGATTTTACAGGTGTTCTGTCAAATCAATTTCCCCCTCTCCCTTAAAATCTGTGAAAACTAAAAGGTCTATAAAATAATTATATTTATGTGCGAAAATTGCAAAAGTTTAAAAATTCTAAAACACCCTACTCAATTGATGTGTACCACCAACACATAGCCCGTAATTTTTAAATACTCTAAAATCGACTCCAAATGGTATGGATGACTAAGGGTTTTGAAAAATTAAGTTATTTTATTCAATAAAAAAATAAATTCTCTTATCCAAATAATGAATTATTTATAACTTAATATTAAATAAATACTAAAAATAATTAAAACAAAAAATTAGTGACGTTGTCAAACTTTTTTAGAAGTCGAGTCTGGAAAAAAATTATTTTTTAAAAATAATAAAGATTAGAAAACATATTTTGGAAAAAAAGATTTTTAAAAAGATTAAAAATTATTTCAACCAAAAGAAAAACAGAAATAAAAAAAATAAAAAAAGTCACGGATCAAGCTTCACATCCCTTGTTCGTGCAAAAATATATATATTTTTAAAAGTTACGGATCGGTGGGTGTGAACCCCGATCCGAGTAGAATTCCAAAAAAAATTGATTCTAAATTTATAATTTTAGATTTTTTATTATATATAAAAATTACGGCACATAGCGCCATAGTGGGTGTAAAACCTTCCAAAATAAGTAAAAAATCCTTCCAATTGATGGGTGAAGCCCATTTCATGCCTTTTTGCTTCCAAAAACGGAAATCCATAGTCCTAGTTGATTATTCCATCCCTCCATTTCACCAGAAAGTTTTGATTTAAAGTCTCTCAATACAGTTTTGGAACAAACTCTATGTAGGTTCTCGTGTGTTGTCCTCTTTGAGTTTCCTGAGAATTTTCGGAATCAGGTCAGGTCTTACCTCTTTTCTACCCATTTACATGATAAAATTGTAAATTACCTTTTTTGGGGAATAAATCATGAACTTTCTCTATTTTGTATTAGATTTGGCATTTTTAGGGCAATGACGTTTATTGTTCTCTAACTTTAGACATTCGACAATGATTTTTTTCGCTTCTATGCATTTCTAAACTGGAAAAGTCATCCCTATATAAACTAATAAAAAGAAACGAATTGCCCTATTAAAAAAGAAAAGGTTGAAAATTGCCTCGTAGAAAAAACATTAAAACACTATCGATCACCAAATAGATTTTTGCTTTCATTGAGAGTCGAACTCAAGACCTCCCGCTTACTAAACGGGTGCTCTAACCAACTGAGCTATGAAAGCTTTGACCAGTGTAAATCTCTTACATAAGTCTTGTTTATTTTTGAGAAGTCCAGACATTCACTACGTACGACGATCTAAATTGGATAGTGGTACAGAACTTAACTTCCCCCCCACGAGATTATGTTAGGCAGAATAATAGTAAGAACAAAATGATAAAAACAGGCGAAGCACGTTTCATTACACAATGTCCTGTTTTATTTATCAAAATGGTCGAGATATTCGTCCACACGTGCAATTACTATGCCTTACCCCCACTAAATCGGTAAATCCCATTGTTGGTTTGGTCGAAAGAATACATGAATAAATAATACATATCTTTTGGATCACCATTCATTTCTACTCTACTAGTGCACTCTCTCGTCTCGGCTACTTCAAAGCCAGCTAATCATTAAAACCCCTATTTTGCCATGTGCTTCACCAGAATCTCGTCTAGGCTATTCAAAACCAATTAAGTTCCTAATGTTAGGACCTCCACCGATCTTATTGCTTCACTAAGATATTTAGTTGGGTTTGGACAGCGTAGTTGCTTTGAGATCTTTACATGTCATTGGTCAAGGTTGCACGAGTCACCCTTACCTCAATGATAGTCAATCATACCTTATAATTTTTGTAAAGCCCGTACCGAACTCGAGTCTCGATCCGTTATTCATGAGTCCACTGACCCACAACACCCACTTATTGTCACAAAAATTAAATTGGTAAGTGTTGTGATAGTTGATTCATGTCATTATAACGCACCCCAATATTTTTTATGTTACGCAATGTGAGACTAATGTTTGAAATGTTACAACCTACACCACTTGAACACCTGACGTCTTCACGAGGGTCAAGTCAATAAGTCACTAGGCGTTGTGAGATTCTAGACGTATTTCACAATTTCGAATGATTCAGTCTCTGATAACATTCTGTAATGTTTCGTTCCCAAATCCGCACCGAGTTCGAGTCTCGACCCATCATTCATGAGTCCACTGACTTACAACACACACCTAAGTGCTGTGATATTGAATCCATGTCATTATAATTCACTTCAACATTTTTTATGTGTGACTAATGTTTAGGGTTTACAACTTTAGATACTTCTCAGTTAATTATTACACAAAAGATTTTTTGTAAGTGAAATCCATCACGTAAACCATTACCCCTGCAAAGACCTTAATTTTGACCGTACATCTGAAGATAACTTCGGTCAGATTTCTTACTCCATCTTAAAAGTGAAAAATCCCAGGACGTAAATCACACACTTAGCATCTGTTTGATCTTACCATTTGGATAGTGACTGTGGAGATTGGACTCCAAAAACCAAATGGAACTGGAACCCCATCGCCATTAAATGCTTATTACTCGATTCCTGATAAAGATAGTGTTGGAAAGCTTCAAGCTGAAGAAAGAGCTGCTCATGATTTGCATGTTTCTTATTGTTCTGAAGTTTTCATGTGGAACCAACCTTCTACTACTGGTACATGTTTGTTCTTTCTTACCTAATTTTTAGCCTTGCCTTGCTCAGTGCTGAAACATGGACTGAGCTTTGACGGCAGAAAAAATCAGACCACGTTTAAGAAACATTTTTTTTATAACAATAGGTATCGCATGTACTTGAGCTCATCATCTAGTTCTGATTGACGAGTAATTTGGATCTACTTTGATATGTATAAAAATGATTCCACTTTAACTTTATTATAATATATTGCTTTTCCATACGTACATGACAATAAAATTGTATGTGATCATTTTCATACAGATATATTATAGTTGAGATGTTTGATGCCTCCAAAGAGGTCTCTCTAAATTAAAATTTGCAATGTGGGGTGTATTTAATATCAACCCCACCTTGAGAAAAAAGGAAAATTCTTCCATTTTGGATGGTACTCGTTCCTCCTACAAAATCTACCAAGAATCAAATTATCTCCCACTTCTTAAACATTAATGGAGCGAGAGCTTAATCAACCATTCTTTCTTTAAAAACCAATGTCCTTGTTAACACCGAAAAAAACCAACCAGACATTCCCTATACCTCTAATCCCCGCACAAGGAAAATGAGTACGTGTACTTAAATATAATGTGTGTAGTTCATATGAAAGCATTTGGGATTAGATTCGTTATCTAATAGTTATTAACACCCAATAGGGGTAGAGTGGTGTCTGATGCAGAAGCACCTGATACCACTTGGCATATACGTCTAGTAGTTGAAAAATACGAAGAGGACTAGTAGTCTGTAGTCTTCAATGGATAGTGCAACGAGTTGGTGGGAGAAAAGAGACAGCCATAATGGGTGGGTAGAATATCGAGATGCCTCTAATTTATCATTTCTAATATTATTCAGTGCAGATATAATTTGTCAAATGTCCTTGAACTAACACAAAAGATGACAGAGAATGAGAGAACACAATATCTTACAGACACATCCTTTAATTTGAGTAAAGGTTCAACTACATCCTCATCTTGAATCGCGTTGGAATTTGACAGTAATCATCCAATGGATGATTTGTTGTCAAAATTATGCATTGAAGTTTTTAAAGTGAATTACATATGAAATATCAACCTATCTCATACTAACATTAAAGTTAGAAATGTACACCAAAGGAAATATTGAAAGAGTTTGGAAAATTAATGATACTTAACATATTACTTCTAATTGTCTGGATGGTACAGTTGAAATTATTCCATCAGTTATTTGACTAAGAATTTTGACTAAGTCAAAATTCTGATGGTAACTTATAGACTACTTATTCTCCATATCTCTCTTTGATGTATTATGAAAGACTATTAATTTAGTGTAGGTTCACTAAAGAAATGTTTGAAAGGGAAGAAGTGGACCATGACAAAATTAAGTTGCTAGATTTTTGGGATTAGCTATGCCTATATCTTCTAACTTCTTTGACTTTTGCCATCTTTTATCCTTTTTTCTCTTTCCGTTTTCATTTATTCTCACACACATAAGACTACTGAAGGGATAAAGGTCAATTGCACAATTTTCACCGAGATTTTTAATACGTTTTTAATTTCATTTTTTAATAGGTTGATATCAATTATTGTTTTTTATTTGCAATGGTAAACGAGAAAAACAAAAACTTAATCTTCACCTTCAACCATTTTAGTTTATGAGAAAATAAGTAATGTTTCCTGGTTGCTTAATTTAGATAAGCCATGTCTTTTGAATCCTAATCAGAATTTACCATATAGACACACACAGACGTACCAATTGGGGTCAGTTCAGTTGGAATGTCCATTATGTTAAGGTATTGAAGATTGATTATTAAATTCTAGTTGTCTTATTGGCATATTTGAATTGTTTATAATTAAAATGATGGGTATAGTAGAGTAAATCAACTGAATTGCTAAACATCGTCCCAAAATTACTTAAATCGTCCATTGAAATTACCAAATTGCCCTTCTCTCATTTCTACTGCTATAACGCGACATTTTACCCTCCTATCACACATCTCTTTTCATCTTCCTCTTATAATCATAAAAAATAATGTTTTAGAGGTTAGTAATGAGCCAACGGACGCCCCAGTGTACCCGAATCTGGTAAAATAGCTAACATTTTTTTAAATAAAAAATAATAAAAAATAATAAAAAATAAAAAAAAAAATAAAAAAAAATAAAAAAAAATTACGGACGTCCGACGGAACCGCCCCCACGTAGGAGGGGACGTCTGGGTAAGACGCCTCCCCCATGGGGGAGGCGTCTTATCCAGACGCCCCCTCCTACGTGGGGCGGCTCCGTCGGACGTCCGTAATTTTTTATTATTTTTTATTATTTTTTTATTAAAAAAATGTTAGATATTTTACCAGATTCGAGTACACTGGGGCGTCCGTTGGCTCATTACTAACCTCTAAAACATTATTTTTTATGATGATAAGAGGAAGATGAAGAAAGATGTGTGATAGGAGGGTAAAATGTCGCGTTATAGCAGTAGAAATTAATTAATTAATAAGTTAATAATTACTATATTCGGATGACCGATACCCCTTCGGTACACCGAAAATTCAAAAAATTCTAGATACAACAATTTCAAGTTGGTATTTGTAAGTCAGGATGATTTACCACCGGAGGATTTTGGATCTTAAAAAATGTTGGGTCTGAAAATTATTTGAATCTTCATCACTTGCAAAAAATTCATTGTAATCTGACCGGTTACCACCTAAAACTTGCAAAGAAACGTCAAATAATTTGAGATAACACACCGTATAATTTTAATTTGACAAAAAAATTAAAAAAAACGGGACGTCTGGCTAAGACGCCTCCACCATGGTACAGGCGTCTGGCTAAAACGTTTGTACCATGGTTGGGACGTCTGGCTAAGACGCCTGGGCCATGGTGGAGGCGTCTTAGCCAGACGCCTCCACCATGGTACAGGCGTTTTAGCCAGACGCCCGAGTCGGAAAAAAAAATCCGCCTCCGTTATTTCGCCTGATCTTGGTGGTTCGCCAGACATTTTCGTGGTGTTAGTACTAGGAATGTTAGTAAAACTGAGTCAAAAACCTTGTTTAAAGGCACGGGACGATATGGGTATTAAATATATTGTTAAGGGCAATTTGGTAATTTCAAGGGGCGATTTAAGTAGTTTTGGGACAACGTTTAGTAGTTCCCTAAATCAATGTTATAAATAAAAGACGTGTATATGGTTGATTCTTATATAAAAAAACTTATATTTTATAGTATTTCTCGATAAAAGAAAACACTTTTTAAAATGAAATGTTCTCCTCATCCGCATCAATAGGAACACAGTCTTCAAATAAAGAGAGAGAGAGAGAGAGAGAGTTTTTTTCGAAAGAATAAAGAGAATTAGTTGGATAATGTCATATCATTATAACGCATTCAATGCACATTGACAATAACCGTAAATGCATTACAACAACTCTCAAACCGTTCTATAAAAAGCCCTCCAAGAGCCTCGTTTCCTCACAACTTTGCGCTCACACTTGCAGACTCTACAGAAGTCAACCACCACAAGCTGGAGAGTGGGTACAATGGGAAAGACCTCGATGACGATGGTCGTCCCAAAAGAACAGGTACGTACACTTCATGACAAACGCAAAAACAGTTAAAACAAACACACACACAAGCTTCATGCATGAGGTAGAGGAAATTTCCAACGCTGAACCTTCTGTCAGGATACATTTTCGAAACATTTGATTGATAATTCTCTTAAAGGTCTTCTTGGATACGCCGAAATAACACCTTTTTTAAGAAGAAAAAGTTTTTTTTCTTTCAGAAACTAAACTTTACAAACCTGCAACAGTGTTTAGATCAGTTCAAATAATGCATTATAAATCCTTGTGTTTGTAAAAGAAAAGTATTTTTTTTTTTGTAAAAAAAGATTTTCGAACATGTTGTATCTTCTCCTTCATCGTTTCGTACGAAATCAATGACTTCACATAAATTACTTTTAATCCGAACACATTAATGTATATTGTTTAAATTGAATGCCAACTTGAAGAACAACACATTTTCAAAATCGAAGTTTCAACAACTTTAGTTACCCAAAGGGAACCGTGTCTTTAATTAATTGAGTGGCTGGGCTAACTTAGTTGGTCGCATGAGCTAGAAATTTGAGTTACTTGTTGTGTTCTGCAGGGACCCTTTTCATAGCAAGTTCTCACATCATAACGGCTGTGATTGGGTCTGGAGTTCTCTCTCTTGGTTGGGCTATAGCTCAGCTGGGTTGGATTGCTGGACCTGCTGCTCTCATGGTTTTCTCTGTAATCACATGGTTCACCTCAATCTTGCTTGCCGACTGCTACAGGTCGCCTGACCCCGTCACCGGAAAGAGAAACTACACTTACATCAATGCCGTTAAAAACAATCTAGGTGAACAAATTAAGTGAAACAATGAGAAATTAAAATATTTTGTTTGATTGTGGCTAACATGGAATTCAACATGTTCTGTTAATGTTTCAGGAGGTTTGAATGTTCAGATGTGTGGGCTAGCACAATATGTGAACCTGGTGGGTGTGACTATTGCCTTCACAATCACAGCGTCAATTAGCATGGCGTAAGTCATCTGCATCACTGCACACCACTTTTTCTAAAAATTAAATTATACTTACTTTGAGATGGAATTGGAGTTCAAAGCAAACTAGTGCTAAAGCATTCTCCATCCTTGACTTTAGACCCCACAAATACGAAGTTAGATAAATAATTATCGGTAAAGTTCAATGGGTGGGATCAATTTCTTGGTGGAAATTGATGGTTGAACTAATACACACCTTAATTTTTTACTAAGAACCTTGTTATAGTGAAAGGGAAATAATCATGTTTACTTCAGAAATTAGTCAGGATGAGGTCGTTGGGTTTTCCATTTTTGAACATTTATGGCTCCTAATGTTCTCTCTTTTGGTTATCCCCACAGTGCTGTGTGGAGATCAGATTGCTTCCATTCCAGAGGCCATCAAGCTGATTGTTATGCTTCGACCTACTCCTACATCGCCATCTTCGCAGCATTTCAGATTGTTCTATCTCAAATACCAAATTTTCATAAGCTATGGTGGCTATCCATACTGGCAGCAGTCATGTCCTTCTCCTATTCCTTCATTGGCATTGGTCTCTCCATTGCTAGAATTGCAGGTATTTGTTGTGTATTATACAAGGCATGTTGATTCTCTCTATCAAACTACACATGTGATATTAAGTTTATAAAACATTATACCAAGTACCCTTCCCTGTGACAACAAATACCATTTCATATTTTTTTCAGAGTAAGTATTCAAAGCGCAAAATACGTATGTAGACGTACACATAATCTGTCGGGATAACTCTGGTTATCCTAAGTCAGGAAAAACCATATTTTGCAACTTGGGAATTTTAGAAGCCATTCAAATGTTCGGTAGAAAATAACCAAAACAAAACTTACACTAGTTTGACTGACCGGGTTTAGCAGTTCACTGTGGCATTCCTCTATTCATCATTTACACCTCCACCTGACCACCTGCATGGATAAGATTAGTTCGTCAGGGATATAATTTGTGTACGTGGCATGTTCACTTCACAGGTATGACATATGATTCTGCCTGATTCATGGTTTGGCTGTTTGTGCTGCTTATTTTGCAGAAGGTGGTGATGTGAAGACAAGTTTAAATGGAATGCCTGTTGGTGTTAATCTGTCTGATTCTGAGAAAGTCTGGAGGATATTTCAGGCTCTGGGAGACATTGCTGCTGCTTACACGTACTCCATTGTTCTAGTGGAAATACAGGTGATTTCTCAATTGTTTTGGTTTCCCATTTTTCATCAAATGCAATTTAAATCTACAATATATCCATTCACAAAACTACCGTGCCCTTTATGTATATACAGGTCAAGTCACAGGCAGAAGATGTATTATCTAACTCAAAAGTTCTTATTATGTTCTTATCACAACTTTCAAACTAAGACACTGCTTTAATTAATGGATTAAATTATAGAATTATAGTTAACCATGGTCATTATGTAATGAGCAGGACACTCTGAAATCAAGTCCACCAGAGAATGAAGTGATGAAGAAAGCTTCTACTATTGGAGTTTCCACCACTACTATCTTCTACCTGTTGTGTGGTTGCTTGAGCTATGCAGCCTTTGGCAACGATGCTCCGGGAAACTTCCTCACCGGATTCGGCTTCTACGAACCCTTCTGGCTCGTCGATGTTGGAAACATTTGCATTGCCATTCACTTGGTTGGAGCATATCAGGTATAAATTCTCCTTTCATAGCAAGTAAGTTCATTATCTTAAAAGGAAGAATCTTGACCACCTTTAAAATTTTCAACTACTAGAGCTCTGATACTATCTATTGTGGCACTTTGATGATTTCTTCTATTTCCAGGTGTTTTCCCAACCAATATACCAATACGTTGAGAACCGTTGTGCCGAAAGATGGCCGGAGAATGGATTTTTCACTAAAGAATACACCGTGAGCATACCGATGTGCAACAATTACTCGGTGAATCTGTTTCGTCTTGTGTGGAGAACCGGGTATGTGGTGGTGACAGCCCTCGTGGCCATGATCTTTCCTTTCTTCAACGACTTCATGGCATTGATCGGAGCCATTGCGTTTTGGCCGCTGACTGTTTACTTTCCAGTTGAGATGCACATCAAACGCGCCGAAATTAAGAAGTTCACCTCAACGTGGGTTTGGTTGAAGATTTTGAGTTTCGGATGCTTCGTGATATCGCTGGTTTCTGCTATTGGATCCGTTCAGGGATTGACCAAAGGAGTACAGGATTTTAGACCTTTTAGTACTGCACACTAAGGTTTGATGTTAACTATAAACGAAGCTAAGGGAACCGGTGTGAAATGTTCAAAAGGGGCATCACCTACCATCAAACTATATCCCTTGTATACTGTTGTAGTTAAAATGTCACATGAGAATTTGGCGAGAACCAGATTACCAGCAATGACTTCTCATCAAATTAACTTTTTTTGGGTTATAAATGTAATGCAGATCGCATATTTATTACCTTTACTTTTCTTTATAGCAACATATCTATTACCATAAGCTAACTCACATGCCATGCCTAAAACTTAAAACATTAATTCCTTCTGATTTTCCTATTTCAACTCAAAAACCTGGCAAAAAATTCAGAACATTAATAAATGTTCACGTAAGATGTGGCAGATCACCGAGCGACAAGATAAGGCACATTTTCAGAAGTTCAGCACACTGAGGTTGTTATGGGAGTCTTTAAAAATCCAGAAAACGTTATACCGCATGAAAAATCGATTATATAGCGTCTCAGGTGTTCAGAAGAGAGCTTCCGTAGTTCATTCAGGAGTATATGATCTTTTCTATGAGACTAATGCTCAATGAATCTTACGTTTTCTACCAACCAATTCACATATGTTCTCCCCAGATACTTCCCTTGAACGATCAGAGTCGTTTGAGCTCCTAATAGTGCCCTATCGTCTTCTTGGTAAACTAACAATTTACGTTTACTTGGTCCGCCAATATGCAAATACTCCTAACACCAAAACAATCAAAATGTCATAAAATCGCACAGATGTCTGGTTGGTATCAAGCAAGCATCGTCCAAACTGTGATATAAGTGAGTCAGAACTGCACTTCCCCAACTATACTCTGATCTCATTGTCAACCTTTATCAGACAAAATATTGTAACCAAGCTAGAACAAAATGTACACACGAGCAACACTGAATACTATTAACATTGAACTCAGTGTTCTCAACGTTGAGTTCAATTTGGAAATGTCGAGTTCTATAAAGATATCTATTTCTACAGAACTCGGCGTTTGAAACGTACAGAACTTGATGTCTCATATAAAAATATCTATTTCTACAAAACTCGACGTCTGAAACGTACATAACTCGACATATGAAACGTCGAGTTTTGTACACTAAAAAACAACTCGCCGCCACGTGTCATGACATGATGACAATGTGTCTAGTTTGAGAAATACTTATAAAACATGTTAAATTTGAAGAAGAAAAATTAAATATAATTTTATTTCGAAAACTTTTCCTATAAACAGAGGCATTAGATTGCCCAGGGGATGAGTTCCGACTTACAAGTTGATAGATCAGGAGGGAAACTGAAATCTGCATATGCGAAGAAAATGAAAACGTATAGAGAGGACATAACAAAATAGAATTCTCGTTAAGATGATGAAAATTGGGGGAAATGACGACATTGAAACTTCTGAAAAATAAAAAATAGAAAAACAAAAACTAACTGAAATCTTCCATAACTGAACTAGTTTTATCCATGATGTTGGAGATGCAAATGATAGGAAGAAGATGAAGTTACGTTCAAATAAATTGCAGGAAAACGAAATTTAATAAAATGAATTCTGCATGGCATTTATAAGCGAGAAGCATACATTGGGAAAAGGGGCTACTCTTAAAATTGTGCTTCAATTCAAATTTAAAATTGAGGGTGCTTTGCAAAGATTAGTTGGAAAAGTATGGACCTACAATGGTGACTACAAATCCTATCTACAAAAACTGTTAATGTCTAAACCTCATATGGATATAACTTAAATACAAAACCTCAAAGCGAGCTAGATATTGCTCCATCAACTCATGACGTCTAAACGTTAACGTTTCAGTAAACAAGTTTTATTCGTTGTAGATTTGTAGTTGTAGGGTAACCTACACCTTGACAATTTTCTATTCTATAGAACCTACCTCTACCTGGAAGTTGATATCAGTAAATGTCATTTGATTATATAGCAATTGATCGATTGCTAAAAGAACCCACATACGAACATTCAAAGCAGCATTGCTGTTTCAGTGAACGTCTCTCAAGAGATTTAATACAACTAGGAAGTAGAAAAGAAACACAAAAATCTAATCCAGATGGTGTATACTGATTCAAAATGTTTAAAATTGACATCAACATATAACATTCAGATTTACACCGGGTTAAGTTACAAATAACATTTGAAAAAAGATTACAAAATCTACTCATATAATTAAAGAAAAATATATACATACGGTGTATACTACTCATTTCACACGAGGAGCTACTTGAGATATGGTATCGTCTTCCAACAATGCATATGGGTCGACGTAAGTTGGAGGAGAGAGAGAGGATTTATTTGCACCATGCACAAAGGTTGGGCCAAGATACTGTGATGACATCAAATTTTATCAGATCACATGAAAATAGGGTGGCCAGAAAGCATTAGAGCAAACCATATGATATAACTCCACAATGTGTTATTCCAATTGAGAAGTCAAGGCAATAGCAAGCAAGTAGGAAATCAAAGCTAGTGTTCATCACAACATAGAGTAAGAAGGCTTACAAAAAATGTTGTTCAATTGTAAAAGTTTAAGTTTTCTTCGAAAACAACGCAGGGTTATTGATATTGTTTTGGGGGTAATCGAGAGATCCCTCAATTTATCCTCACACTAGTTCATAGTGATGTGAGTAAGGATGAATTTTGAAATGTAGAGGCATTTACCCATGGCATTCTTGTGAAGCCCCAACCTGTGCCTTTATACAATTCAAAATGTACATTACCAAGTATCCATATAAGAGAATGACACAAGGGTTTCACTATATTTCATTACTCTGGTGGGAACCCAAGAAGCTTAGTAAGAACATATGTATCATTTATTCTTAGAATTATGTTACGAAAAAGAGGATTTGGACAATTTTGTGTGCATGCCTCTCTACATCCATCACCACCCATGCATGAGCTTTGGGCTGAAAATTATCCAGAGCTTTAGGGGTTGACGTTTCTTTATTTTTGAAAACCCTAACAAAACTTTTATGGTGGTTATGAAGTTTCTTGTAGTGCTTACTTACTCGGTTAAGGTAAATAAACCCGATATCCATAGGAAAACAAGTACTATGGACGTGCATACTCAACCATAGGGAAACACATTGAATAATTGCAACATAGGTATTGTAACCACCGTAGGTAGGGGTGAGCAAAATTCGGTTCGGTCCGAGTGTCCGGTCCGGACCGAACTTTTTCGGTCCGTTCTTCGGTCCGGGAGACCACGGCATTTCGGTCTTCGGTCCGGTCCGGTTCGGTCCGGTCAAAGACCGAAATTTTAAGGGTTAAATTCAGGTTTTGGACCGAACCGAATTTATTCGGTCCGGTCTTCGGTCCGGGCTTCCAAAAATTTCGGTCTTCGGTCCGGTCCGGTCCCGGACCGAAGCTCACCCCTAACCGTAGGAGCAGCAACGAGGATTTTCAACAAGTAAGCCTCCAACAAAGATGAATACTTACTCGTTCAAGTCTCAAAACTCATAGACAATCCAAAGTCGTAGATTTTAATGCAGTTAGGCTTCAATGCTGTTTGTGGACAATCAGCTGATAACAGTTTCAGAGTTGTCAAACAAGCCCTACAAGTATGTTTCTGCCTAAATTCATGTTCCTGAATTTTGAATTTGCTATACCATCTATAAACGTATTGTTTTACTATTAGCTATTTTAAGACGAAATTAGACATCTAATTCCCCAAGTATTTAATTTATAAACTTCAAAAAACACTCCAAGGCACTATACTCTGAGGCACATATTCCTGTAAACTATACCACAAACTAGTCATATGATGTTCCTAATGGGTAAAGATTTAGCACCGCTATTGATCAACCATGTAAGCCTCATATGAAATCCTATTCTTTTCACTTCCAGTATCCAACAAACATAGATAAACAATCTTCACATGAGAAATCTTGCGCATGACAATCATAAAAAACAGAAAGATCACTTACAATGTAGAGAGCCGAGAAGGAAGCAATCGTGATGAGGATCAGAGGTCCGAACCCAAGGAAGAACGTCCCTCCGAGCGAAAGAAGCAACTTCGCCCTTGGAATCAAACCCTAAAACGAAAGTTCCCAAATTTAAAACCGAAACAACAAAATTGCAAACGAAACTCAAGCAATCGACGAACCTCAAGGCCCTCGCTGTTGAGCGCCATGGAGCGTTCCCGTTGGTTGGCGAGGTTGACCTCGTAGTCGGCAGAGGCGACACCATTCCTCTTCGATGATCCGCCTTCCATCTCCACCTCCACTCCCAACCCAAACCAACTCTTCCTATTGCCCCCACCACTACTACGATTGCTCTCACTCTCGCTCTCCTCCTCCACACGTGGCGTTTGGTTAACCATCCCTCTCCGCTTGAGTTCCTTCATGAACAACGATTCCGTCGGCTCATCCCCTGCGCCGGACACCACAATAAGCACTAAATAAAGGTGGAAGTTTTGGGGGTGATTGGGTTACCGGAGGATGAGGAGTCATCGTCGGAGAGGCGGCAGCGGAGGGTGGACGGCGGGTGATGGGAGAAGCGGCGGTGTGGGAGAAGGAGAACGGGGGAAATGGAGGATCTGGAGAAGGACAAGGAGGCGGCGGCCATGGAGAATCGAGTTTGTGTGTGGGATTTTCACGTCCACGAGTTTAGACGGCACGACTCTTGCGTGTGAGTGAGGTTTTGTTTCGTGGCAAAGTATTCCGGAACGATTTAATGAATCTTCAATTTACCATCAAGACATTAATTACTTAATTAAATAATGCTTAGAATGCTATGTCCGACCCTACAGTAGAATTTATGTTTTTGAAAGTTATAGTAGAATTTGTGGTTTGTTGGAAGAACGATGATACAATTTCATGACGTCCTCTAATCACTTGAAAATCATTCAATTCCTTGGTCTGCAAACCAATCACACCCTTAACAAGTTAATAGATATTTTTTGAGACATACACTTAACGCATAAACCTCCTGGAAATATCTATCTACTTGATATTGCAATTTCATTTTGCTGGTAAAGTGACTAGTACTATCGAAAAGAATCTTCTCAATTAAGAAGACCTTCGAAGTTAAATTGAATTCAAGATACCATCAAAAATAACTTCTCCAATAAAAAGAGTTTCGAAGTTTATTTGATTTCAAATTGTATACCACGTAATTGCACACCACTAAATCTTCCACGTTATTAGCATACCCTAGCCCACTAAATCTTGTAAAACCTTAAGAATACCCAGATCCACATTCTATCTTACGACTTAGCCCCTGAATTTGGCTGATTAGTATAACTTTAAGTGAAGTTGGCACCTGGATACGGTTGTTTCTACATCCTCCTGCCCTACAAACCATGAACCATCTAAAACCTTAGTGAGTACAAGTGCGTACAACAACTTCAGTCTTCAGGGAACAACATTTGCAAACTATGAAATAAATAAAAGAAAATGCAACACTTAAATCATTAGCAAAGCTTCACCATAAAACATTAGCTCAAAGCCATTTAGACTAGTTATAAAATAAACACAATTTTCTTAATGAAAAAGACTAATAGAAAGAAGATGTGCATAAGTGATAGTCTGAATAAAACTCCCAACAATAGGTAACAGCTATCCTTCTTGGCGTGGCTAGCTTCCAATTTGAACTGGAGAGGAATGATTACCGATACTGCAACATGGACGAACATGAACCATGAGAACCATAACGTAATAGACGTTCTTACTTTCAGATTACAAGCTAGTTGGATTAAACAATATATCAGACTACAGGCTTTAAACCTTACTGAATGCACAAAGATGAAAAGGAGAATTATATTGGACATTCAACTATGTATGTCAAGCCAACTCTGAAAAAATAATGAGGAATGGACTTGCACAACATGAACAATTGGCATGATAAACAACACAAGCGATGAATCGTGCGCATAATAACTAGTTTTAGTAAATGTTTGAGAAATGCTACAAAAATAGGAAGTCAAGGAAAGCAGTGCAGCAACAATAGGCTATCTGTATCTAACATCAGAAAAAAATGCAGGGGGGGAAATGGGAAAAAATCATATTTCAGAGAATACAGTATAATAGATTGCTAAAGCAACCAGCATAGCCCATCGAGATCTCAAGTTTCTCAAGAAACTAGACAGTAGGCGCAACATATTAAGACTTCAAATACATTAGAGAAGTGATCACACTAGAAAGCAAATCCTTCAATTACAAAGGTCTGGGTGGAAATTGTGATAATTAGATTTTGATAATTTGTTCAAAATGTCAGAATCAATTCCATATCATACTCTATAAATGTTTTGATGTAAATCACATTTGATTTTGGATCTCTAGGAATCAAAATGTAACTATGAAAAAGTTTGAATCTAAACAGACCCAAGTAAAAAAAAAAAAAAAACTACCTTGATGAAGCCAATCTGCTTGGCATTGCTGTGGAAGCATTGCCTGCAGCACATGAGCCCATACTTCCTGATCATGCCATGAGAGTTGCCGCAAACACGGCTGCATACAATAAAGAATAAACCAACACACTTCTAAAACAAATACATCAAAACAAAACAATTAGTTTAATTAAAACACGTCAGCAATTATTTTAAAACAAAATCAAAACTAATCGTACAAATCACAAACTTGTGATCAAAACTGCTTGAATGGTTGAAGATTCTAGAAAGGGAACCAAAAAACTTGGAAGGAAGGAAGGAAGTGGTTGATGTTGAGTACCAAGTTCGGGATCCGAGGCCGTAGTTCTTTGGGTGAGAGTTCCAGACGTTGTAGTGACCCATGATGCTTATCGAGGTGGCGCCGCGAACAAACGAAACGAAACTCTGGAGATCTCCAAAACCCTAATCGATGGTATTGACTCGGAAGCCAAAGAAAGCCATGTTTATACCGTTCCTATCATATGATCTTGGCCGTTCATTCCACCCAAGGGGTAGGATTATATATAAATTATAGATACCCCCTTAAATTGTGTTCTTGTAACATTTATAGACTCATAGTTACACTTTTTCCATCTCTATTTATGGTTTTGTTGGTTTTCCACGCATTCACTTTTATTCCTGATGTTTTTAGTGATTTTTCACAAATACTCTTGATCTTAACCTTTTGAAATTGCATCGGAACTTAAAATTTATCAACATTATATTATATTTAGATTACATTGCGTACAAATTTGAATCAAATGTAACGTATTTTTGAAGTCTCGTTTTGTTCAAAAGTTAAGATTATAAGTATATGTGGAAAAACAATATAATTTTTTTGAGAAACAATGATTCTTGATTGCGAGGAGCGTATCTATAAATGTACCACTGTTAACCATTCCTATGTATGTAGGATTTTTGCAAAATTATTCCGTTGAAGTTGGACGTCCTTTTTATTTTATTCATATTCTCAAATTTGTAGTTTTTAGTATCGAAAATTTCAAAATTGCGCTAATGAATTGATTTCAAAGTACACCCTTGAACTTCAACTCCATGCATTTCAATTTGTAACACATTAATTTGTTTCATCAATAACATGCGATTCTTTGTTCTTATTTTATTACAATATATCATACAAAACAACCTTGCAAACTCATTTTGATGGTCTGAGAAGTTGGCTTGATAGGATTCGCAAAAAACTCAAGTTTACAAGGCAAAGACAAACAGCATAGGCTATGGGGGGGGGGGGGGGTTGGGGGATCACCAAGTTCAATGTGGAAATATACGAGATTATTGCGAGCTCATTTTTTTCGAGGTATTAAAACTTGTCTTGAGATTTGGACTTCATCCCTGTATTATGCACGACATTCCCTGATAACAGTGCACAAGGGATCGCCCAAATGATAACCAAGAACGAAGAAGCTCATCAAACCAAATCGAAAACTAGAAGTTCTACGAAATTAGATGGTTATGTACTACAAATTTGTTCATGCATGTGCCTTAGCTGCCTACCCACGACGAAAATCCCAGAACTGCAAACATCGCGACTAAACCATACTTCACTAGAGCATCACAGTCCGAATCTTTCAGTTTATCTTCAATGTCTTTCAACCACACATGAAAGCTACATTTCTGATGCCAGAAGGATAAAAACATGTTATTTGAAGTCCATGGACAAACGCAACCATAAATTGGAAGACTTAAAACTGACCTCTGTACCATTTGACCTGTCCTCTCCAGTAGCCATAGTTAAATCTCGTTGGAGGGCTTCCTCACCATCTTCTAGATCTGAGGGTTTCTTCATTTGATTAGCATCAAAACCTTTACTCCAGAAGCCTGTGTAAGCTGCATCTGTATGAATTGTCTTCATGACAGATCCAAAGAAGTTCGTGACTGGCACCTGATCAAGAGAGAACATTAATGAAGTGGGGGAAAATGACGCATGGACCAGTTATCTATTTAATCTAAATTGTACACAAGAACCGGGTTTCTTAACCTCATCCAGTGGACGCTGATAAAGATCCATGCGGTAGTATGCATTCGACATCAGCAAGCTTGGCTTGAATGAATTAAAAAGGCTGCAAATATGTAAAAAAATTGAATTACGAAAATGTCACACCAGATCATTAGAATAAAACATAATATCAATGTTGATCAGGCAGATATCTACACAGATCAAAGAACATACGGACCCATACCAACTTGTAGATCCAGCAATCAAACATTCTAAAAACCAAAAGCTATTTGACAATGACAGTTACCAACAGTTAAATAACAAAAACAATGCCAAGACTTATGGCTACATTTTATATTTCACATAAAGCATAGACAGTCTACAATATGAGACATACAATAAGGATTGGAAAAGTAAGCTAAAAAAAATGTTAGGATAACTCATACTCTGACTAAATGATGTATAATATTGTTTTTTATTTTATTTTATTTTATCTACTCTACCACCCACCTCATTTTAAATCTCAAACATTTGAAATTTTGAATGAGACTGCTGTGATTCGATTCCTAGTATTGACTTATCTCAAGACAATAGAGCTTTCAATTGAGCTAGCCCCAGTTGGTTGATGTATAAGATTGTATAAATGACTTTGGATTTCCACTGTTGTGATGATCTCACCCGACATCATAAATTGATCTGTTGGGCTTATATATGAACTAGCAAACTTAGTGAGCAAAAGGATGTCATACTACACCTGCCCAATGAAGCATTGCTATACATATTTAATTTCTCAAAGAATGCAAGAGTATAGTAGGTAAAGCGGTCGACAACCGAGACTCCAATCTGCAAAAATTAACAAATACATGTGATCAATTTTAACGATTAATTTGATAGTAACTGCAACAGCTTGGTCTTACATCAGAGTCAAGGTGGTGGGAATATGAGTTTTCTCCCTTCATGCTACTTCCAATGGCCAAAACACCAGGTGAACTTAACTGTAAGAAAATTAAGGATAAAGGAGATCTTTATAATCTAACATAAAAGTGTAATTATGTATCAACTGAAGTCATTTAAGACCACACCAACTTACCTCCATTCAAAATATACAAACCTAAGTACAGATCTGTAATAGTAAAAATTCACATAAATGTAATGGAAACACGAACCTGAGAGAATAAGGTAGCTGCTTGACAGGTATCAACCATTATTAGCATCTCTTTGAATCTGAGTGTAAGAACTTTGAGATTAGAAGAAAAAAATGAAAAGTTGCAACAGATGTTCATTAAGTGTGACTCATTATACCCATGTATGTTCTGTGCTGGGGGTTTTATTTTTTTCAATGAAATACTATCTAGGTGTGAAATACGAAATACAATTGTAATGAAGACTCCAAATAAAAAATATATTAGTATGAACCAAAAGAATCATCACGGAAAAGACATTGCAATCCACACTGACCTATGCTTCTCTTTCATTTGTTTCACTGCATCAGCCAAATCATGGCTCTGAAGTTCTTCGTTATCTTGAAATTTCAGAAATTCATCTCCTCCATGACCAGTCATGTACAAAAGTATATGGCTGCCTCCATCACTTAAGAGACGCTTTGATCTTGGGACAGCAGTTTCATGCCTTCCAGTCAAGACCCGCAGAAAGTTTTCGACTGTCACTTCATAACCCCGATAATCTACCTTATTGGAGAAAAATAACAGGTTACTCGTAGAAATCTTCATGAGCCCCAACAGAACATGTAAAGAAAAAAAGAAAGAAAGGAAAATTGTATCTAGGCTCCAAAACCATATAATCGTCTATGCATTCAGATGTTACATAATTTTAGTTTGCACTTCATTTAAACTTTTCTAAACACATCCAAGCAACTTTCATAGAAAATGTCCCTCAAGCACAAAATACCAGTTGAAAATAAATCCTATTTAATGGAAATGGATATCAACATATACAGACTTACTTCAACATTATCACCATATAAGTTGAGTTGATGGTTTTCATTGTTGAAAACCTGAGCTGGGTAATTGTTCCTTGCATTGCAAGCCATATCATCTGCTAACATAAGTATAATCCTCTCATCGGGGATCCCTAATCTCTTTACGGTCCTGGTCAAATAAATACATGAAATTTGTGATAGCTTCACAGCAAGCAGCAATATTCTGTGGTATGGTATGCTTCTGTACTTACCTATACAAGGAAAGTGTATTGGCCATATGACGGTAGTTGAACCTAGGTAGAGAAGAGGAGCACATTAACAACAAAAATTAATGCAATAAATTAAACAAATAAAAAATGGAAATTACAAGTATGAGATGGGACATTAAGTGTCATGATGCTATGACTACACATAAATGATACAGCCTACTGGGTCACCAAACTTGGTGTACCCAGATAGGACAAACATACCAACACTTCAATGACTAATCAGGATCAACAATCGTAAGTATGTGAAATGTGTATCAAGCTGAATTGATGCCTTGCTGAAATACAACTCAATGAATCACACCTAATGATAAATGTTGCCATTCCTGAATTATGATTAAATATGATTGACAATAGATGGTTCATTCCCTACTGCACAATAAACCCCAAGAAAGGTTGCTGATTACGTAGTTCGCAAATGCAGCCTGTATTGCCTTCAAATCATATGAAAAAAAACTCAGAGCATATTCTAATGATCAAACTGAAATCTCATATCAACAATAAACAACTAACTTAAGGCATGGCCGAGAGAAATTAAAAATTGAGCAAGCTCATTCAATGGCATTCAAATTCATTGGTCTTTAGCATATCCTTTCTTCGTTTCGGCTTGTTCAAAAAATGAAAAACCCGGATGGAAGTTGTGAACAAGGGAACTTCTATTACACTCAAAAAGAAGGTATGGTGTATTATTCTGCCTTTGCACTTTGGATGCTACATCGGCTTCTAAACTGATCCGAAGGAAATAGTTAAGACAAACAAATGAGATCATATTGAAGATTACAACGGTAATCACAACGGTCATCACATTAATCACATCTCATCGGAATTCATCAAACATTGAAGACACATCCCCTCGTATGCATACAACACAACGGAAAACAAAGCAGCAAATATATATACGTTGATTTCAAATGTAAACAGAGAGATTAAAAAATCAATAATCAAAAATAAGTATTTTTCCTCTTCTTCTTCTTCCTCAAATCCGTCCCCAAAAATTCTACATGGTATCAGAGCGTCTCTGATCTGACCTCAGATTCCCCAAGGGTCATCACCAGTCTTCTCCTCACTGAGGGGGTTGAAGGCGGAAAAAAAACCAACATCCAAACCCTCAAAATCCACAAAAAACCCGACCCGAAAAAAAACCCCACCAAACCATGTCGGGAAACCACCACAAAAACCCTTCCCGTTTAGTTTCTACTCTACTCAACGGGACAAATTACATGTCCTGGGCACGGACAGTGTCCCTCTCCCTCAGCGGCAGGGGGAAAGTTGGCTACATCACCGGAACCGTGAGAAAACCAGAAGGACCAGAAACGGAGGCAAAACAGGAAGAATGACAGACCTCCGATCACTTGGTTATGTCATGGATAATCGCGTCCATGCAACCGCAGATAGGGGAGATCTTCCTCTACAAAGACAGCGCCAAAGAACTTTGGGACGCTGTTCAAGAACACTACGAGAAGACGCGAGACTTTGCACACATCTTCAGAATCAAACAAGAAATAGCGCAATCAAGACAAAACCACAAAGGCGTCACCGAGTACCTCGGTACTCTCAGAAAAGCATGGGACGAGTTGGGGGTATACGAACTACCGACAACCGATGCACAGATAATCGAAAAAAGAACCGAACAAGACCGGATCTACCAGTTTCTGGTAGGTCTGGACCCATCCTTTGAAAACATCAGGAGTCAGGTGCTTATGGCCCCGAACTACCGCCGCTCGCTTCAGTCATCGCCATGATCCTTCGCGAGGAATCGCGACGAAGGACCACAACTCCTTCGCAAAACCAACCAACAACTGAAGCAGAAAATCAGGCGTTTTTTCACCGGAAGGTCACAAAACCAACATCAAAGCAACAAAAAACGGTATGGAAATCAGAAAGATGAACACTGCGAAAACTGCAAAAAAACCGAACATAGCAAAAATAGTTGTTGGTTTCTCCATCCGCACCTCCGACCACCAAAAGACAACGACAGAAGAGGAGGAGATGGGAGAGGCATATCTCACAGTAATGGGGGATCATCGGGCGACAGCGGCTACATCGCCACCACTGGAGGCAGCAGCAGCCACTCGACCAACCCTAACCCTAACCCTTTTTTTCTCTCATAGGAACCACATGGAATGTCAGCAGTCGGGTCGGGAGGGTTATATACTCCAACGGATTCGAGTCGTGCAATCGGATCAGTTCCGAATCCGGGTAACAGAGAAAACTTTTTCTCTCCACAACAGGCGAACCCAACGAACATGGGCCTCGCGGGCACCGAAGAAAACATTCACTCTCTTATAAACAAATTAAACGCCGTTTTGCAAACCAGACCTTCAACTTCAGGTAATTTCGCAGGTATGGTAAAAACTCTTGAAAATCATTTTTTATCCCTTCAGTCTAAGAAAAAAGAAAATGATGTATGAATTATTGATTCTGGTGTCACCGATCACATGACAGGCAATCCTAACTTATTGCTAGATCTTAAAAAAAACTTATTCATACTAAATAAATTTGTTAGTGTGGCTAATGAAAATCAAGTAGAAATAGAAGGAATAGGAAATATAAAATTATTAGATCAGATTGCAAAAAATGTTTTGTATGTGCCTTCGTTTGAATCTAACTTGTTATCTGTTGCAAAAATCACCAAAGAACTAAATTGTAATATCATTTTCTCACCCAATGATGTTGTTTTTCAGGATCGTAACTCAAGAAAGACGATTGGTAGAGGAAAACTCGCTAATAACATTTACATTCTAGACAAAAACAAACAGGCATTGCATGTAGGCAATTTATCCAAACATGAGTTATGACATAAAAGGATGGGACATCCGTCACATCCTGTTTTAAAAATGATTTTTCATCTATTAAGTCTGATTTATTTTGTGATGTATGTAGTTTTTCTAAGCAAACTCGATTGTCATTTCATTTATCATCCATTAAAACATGACACCCATTAGAACTAATACACTCCGATATCTGGGGATCGGCCCCAACTGAATCCTATAACGGGTTCAAATATTTATCACATTTATTGATGATTTTCCTCGAACTACATGGATTTATTTATTAAAATCAAAATCTGAAGTCTTTAATACGTTTTGTATTTTTACAAGTTTTGTGGAAAACATATACGATTTCAAAAAAAAATTAAGGTCAGATAACGGTTCTCAATACACCAGTAATATCTTCCAAAAAAATTTAAAACAAAAAGGAATTTTTCATCAAACCACGTGTGTTAACACTCCTGAACAAAACAGTGTGTCTGAAAGAAAAAATCGTCATCTCTTGAATGTCACACGTGCACTACTTTTTCAGAATCACGTTCCAAAAGAATTTTGGTCCGATGCTGTTTTAACCACTGCTTATCTTATTAACCGACTACCAAGTCCTCGTCTCCAAAACAAACAACCATTGGAAATCCTGACTGGTCGAAAATTATTACTTGATCACTTACGAGTTTTTGGATGCATTGCCTTTGTTCACAGGAAAAAAGATGACAAGTTTGATTCTAATTCTCATAAATGTATCTTCTTATGATATTCTTTTAGAAAAAAAAGGTACAAGTGTTATGATCCAAAAAATTGTAAATTATATATTTCTCGGGATGTACAGTTTGTCGAAAACAATCCGTTCTTCCGCCCAGATACTGAAGAAAACGGATCTCCAACATCACCAAACTCCAATGACGCACCAATACCCATCACTTGCGATCCAGAAATCACCATGGTGACACCCGACCTCCAAAAAGAAGACAATGAAGAACCACACAACAACGAAAAAGAAAACATTCCAAGGAGATCTACCTGACCTACCCGTCCACCAAAATACTTGCACAACTATATCACTTCCCAAGTCACCTACCATATCCAAAATTACCTATCATACGAACAAATAAAAACTCATCACAAAGGTTTTTTAGGAACTATAGATAATCATATAGAACCAAAAAACTATAATGAAACCATAAAAGATCCAAAATGGTGTCAAGCCATGAAAGAAGAAATACAAGCCCTAGAGACAAACAACACTTGGATTCTAACCACAATCCCAAAGGAGATTAAACCAGTTGGGTGTAAATGGGTATATAAAGTAAAATACAATAGTAACGGAACAATAGAAAGGTATAAGGCAAGACTGGTAGCAAAAGGATACACACAAACCTATGACCTAGATTACCTAGAAACTTTTGCTCTTGTAGCTAAAATGAACACAGTTCGTGTCCTCTCCATCGCCGTAAATAAAAATTGAAACCTCTATCAAATGGATGTGAAAAATGTCTTTCTTCAAGGAAACCTCGAAGAAGAGGTATATATGATCTCTCCACCAGGTTACACATCTACGAACAAGGTATGCAAACTCAACAAAACTATCTACGGGTTAAAACAATCTTCCCGTGCTTGGTATGTCAAACTTAGTCACTGCCTTATTTCTTATGGTTTTGATAAATCTTCCGCTGATGCATTCATGTTCACCAAACATCATCAGAACATCACTACCATAATCCTAGTTTATGTAGATGATATCATAATCACTGGAGATAGCGACCATGAGATCAACCAAATTAAACAACACTTAAAAGCAAAATTTGATATTAAAAACCTAGGACATTTAAAATATTTTCTCGGCATAGAAATTGCATATTCACAAAGAGGGTTGTTTTTAACACAAAGAAAGTATACCCTCAACCTCTTAAAAGAGACAGGAAAACTTGGGGTTAAACCAGCAAATACACCCATAGAAACTAAACTAAGGGTAAACACTACCGAAGGAGAACCTATAAAAGATATTCAACAATATCAGAGACTTGTTGGAAAACTCATATACCTCATTATCACAAGACCTGACATAACCTATGTTGTTAGCATTATCAGCCAATTCATGCATTCACCTAGAACTCCTCACTTAGATATAATCACTAGGATACTTAGATACATTAAGAAAACTCCAGGACAACGATTATGGATGAAAAACAACAACTCTAACTCAATAATTGGTTTTTCTGATGCAGATTGGGCAGACAACCACGATCGAAAATCCACTACGGGTTTCTGCACATTTGTTGGCGGAAACCTGGTGACCTGGCGAAGCAAGAAACAAAATGTTGTTGTCAGGTCCAGCGCTGAGGCAGAATACCGGGCCATGACATCCACTACTAGCGAGCTCATCTGGCTTAGGCAATTACTGCTCGACATGGGGCAACCTTACCATCTCCCTATAAAAATGTTCTGTGATAACAATGCAGCTCGACACATAGCTCAAAATTTTGTCTTGAACGAAAGAACCAAACATATTGAAGTTGACTGTCACTTCATCCGTGAAAAGGTCCAGGCAAAGGAAATCGAGGTTCTTTATGTTCCCAGCAAAGATTAACTCGCTGATATCTTCACCAAAACACTCGATCAGCCACAAGCAAGCTCTATCCTATCCAAGTTGGGTCTCTTCAACTTATTTCAGGACCCAACTTGAGGGGGTGTATTGAAGATTACAACGGTAATCACAACGGTCATCACATTAATCACATCTCCTCGGAATTCATCAAACATTCAAGACACATCCCCTCGTATGCATACAACACAACGGGAAAACAAAACAACAAATATATATACGTTGATTTCAAATGTAGATTAAAAAATCAATAATCAAAAATAAGTGTTTTTCCTCTTCTTCTTCTTCCTCAAATCCGTCCCCAAAAATTCTACAGATCAACCCACTCGACTTTTGCACTGTGCACATGAAAACCATAACAAACAGCCTGAATCCTAAACCATTGACACACGAAGAGGTTATTTCCTCAAAGAAAAGGAATGAATAATCATTTTAAATCATCCTAACTATGTGAATTATGCGAGTGAACAAGTAATGTCGCATATATGATTCCCACATATGTCAAACTAGTAATCATTTTAAATCATCCTAAAACCACTCCACTTCCATCTCAAGCTAACGACCCACGTCAAATAGAAGCCTCTGTATAATTGCTAAATCAACCAGGTCAAACTAAAGCACCTTCGCTTTGAGCATCACGACAAAGTTCCCACCACCGCATCAGCAACACATCGATCGCATCTCCAGCGAAACATAACCCGTAAAACGCAACTTCAACTGATTCATTCCGATAATTCGACTTCGAGGATTTATATTTATATTTTAAAAAGAAGAGAAATTGGAATATGAGCGAGGATGGTTAGTACCAGAAGCGCGAGGTGCAGACCAAAACTGCCCAGTTGTTGTTGTGCATTGCAGACGAAGACGCAGAAGCAGAAGAGGCGGGACAGATGAGCAAGAGGAGACACAGCAGTTGTGTCGAGATCTGGCGGAGAGACGCCATTCTCGACCTTCTGATCGGATCAAAGCTTCCTTTTAGATCGGCGTAGTCGTGGTTGAGAGAGGAATCTGGGAGAAACGAAGGGATTCGAACCAACATGTTAAGACATGTTTTTTATTTGAAGATTGTGTTCTTGTTTTTAACCCGAACCAACTTATTATTATAATAGGATCAAGCTCTAGTGAGCCCAGTGCTCATCAAATTTAGTTTAAACTTCCTACAATCTCACCATTGGATCTTATTTACAGTTAATCTCACCATTCATTAGCATAACCGTTTTTTTCTTAATCTACCTTACAATTTGAAATGAGTAGTCGATATTGTAGGAGCTTAATTTAGAAAAGTTGAGCTCTGGACTCACTACTAGAGAATTCTTGTATTATAATATTATGACAAATGCATTTAAAATTATGGTTCTCAAAAAAAATATCTGTTTTAAAACAGTGTCATGCCCATGATGGAGGTAAGAAACCCTATCCAGATGTGGAAGACGAGAAATAATTTTTCATGTTTAAGCATTTCAACAATTAAGCGTGATACCTGAGAGTGGTTGGTTTATGGAGTAATCAATATTGGTAAGATAAACATACCAATAATGAATTTAGCTGTCAACGTTACGCTGTTATCCCCTTGTCCCCGAACAGTGGTTTAATTGGATGGGTTCCAAACTGTGACACTCCATTTAATACGCGAATATAGAGATACTAGAAACGTATAGCATATGCAGTTGCTCTTAAACGTGACTAACTGCAGTTCACCTGGTTTAGATCTTAAATCAAGAGATAAATGAAACATCGGATCAAGAGGAATAAAAAATTGAGCGAGCTCAGATAGATTCAATGGTATTCAACTTCATCGGTTTAGGATCGTTGTTCACCCACATTTTCTAGTGGGGCATGTGCTGGGATTTGCTTGTGCGACTTATTAATTACAAAACTCTCTTACATGGATCCCACAACCTTCTTTTAAGACTTGTTCTTGCCTTATTTTCATCTTAACTCAAAACGACATTGTCCAAACAACTGCATGCCCAGAAATGACGGTGAGATAATTGATGAACTCACCTGATTTTTATTCTTCATAAGTGATATGATTAATTTTAACTGTCAAAGTGAATTGCCGAATGACATCATATGTGGTCGGTGGACTTGTCCCCACATCCCGGTCAGCTAGTGTATGGACCAACTAAGATACACAATAGGTATTATTGTCACCTACAACTAAGCCCTACACGTAAATAACAGACGAAAATCACCACGAGAAGGGGAACCATAGGTTATAGCCCATATTTAAGTAAAAACTTTTCCCAGCAACGAGCTAATCATCATGTGATCACGGATCAATGCAGGAACCGTAAATTGGAGTGAAGCCGATGGTCAAAGATGTCATGACATAAAAGATAAATTATATAGGAAATTATTCACTATATTAAATAGAAAGAATAGATTAGACTTCAGATAAACAACCAATGAAAAAAATGGAGAAAGACGAGAGATGACTAGAACTGTAAATCAAGTTTTCAAAGCCACATTTTGTACATCTAAATTCTAATAATGACACTACCTCAAGACCCATATTTACAATGAAATGTACAAACATATACACAAGCTTTACAATGGAAGGCATTCACCAAAAGGGACACCACCTGCAAGGAAAGGCAGAGGGATAAGAATTACAAGAGAATTTATAACTTCATCAAGCTTAAGACAAACCAATTCTCCGATGAGGACAGGTCATTCGGCCCCCCGCATCCAAACATAATTTGTCAGGTCCAATTTTGGAATTCAATTCATAAAAAAACACAGCCCAATCCTACCAAAACAGCTCTATTTAAGTGAGTATTCAGTTCAACCCGACCAAAAGGGCAACCCCAGTTAAAACGACCCCAGTAATTAAATAAATGCATGTTTTAAGTTCTAATATGTCATGCCCAAATCCAATGGGTCAGGGTTTGAGTTGTATATTGACTTTTGGATTAGCATGGACTCAGACAAAGTGGCAATTAAAATTGTCTGCATTTCTTATTTATTGGGAAATAGCATCCAGACAATTATGCTCTCACCAGTCTATCACTAGGTCAATTGGAAACAACCTCCTTGATCAGCAGGGTGTCTGTATATAAGACCCCTTACCTCAAAAAGGTGGGAACCTCTTTTGAGGTGTTGGGGTGATGTTGATGTTGTGCTAGTCCTAACATGTTCTGATACCGATTAGATCCAGGAGAGTATAGCTCAGACATAAGTCCATAACTGAGATAACTTCTATCCATTTTATGCTGGGTTTGTATTTATGATGATGTAATGCAAAAGTTAGCATTCCACTTACAAAAGATTTATCATATAGAAGATGACCTATTATGGTCCTACGGATGCTCCGATAAAAAAATGATACCAGAAAAAAGAAATGATTCGCACATACCCAACATAGTTTTGGCACAAGTTCTCATGCGAAGTTGCCTGCATTATTAGTTTCTGGACCTGAAGTTTCACTGATAAACCATGTTCCACTTCCCGTGCTTCTCCGTATATCAAATTACCATGGTCTGAAGCAAGCTGAGTGGAGCTATTAGCTGCAGAAACTGAAGAACCCATGGGGAAGTCCCGTCCAGTAAGTTTGTTGCTCATACGATCCATGACAACCACAGCACGCTCATTTAGAACCTCATTAGCATCACCTAGTTGATGGACAGCCTGATGAGAAGACAAATGTGTTCATAACAAATGACAAGGTAATAAAGGTTTATGGGCGGGGAAATAATCCATAAAACAAAAGGTTTTGCATCACAAACGATAATTTACCTGGAGGAGTTCTCTCTCACGAGCCCCTCGAAGAGGCTGCGGAAGTTCTCTCCCTGGTTCGGCTTCCTCACTATTGACCACAGGATGTGAAAGGTTGCTAGCCAAATTTGCCATTTGAGGAACTTCATTAAAATTAAAAAGACGCCAGTTTATGAGAGGGTCGTGTACAAAGGCCTGGAAGACAAAATTACTTAGTACTTGAAGTACAAGATCTGAAAAATATTAATTACTCCATAAACTAACAACTTTCAGTTATCACGCTTAATTGTTGAAATGCTTAAACATGAAAAGTTATTTCTCATCTTCCACATCTGATAGTCTTTCTTACCTCCATCATGGCCATGACGCTGTCTTTATTTGTTCGTAAAACTTGCATGACATTTTCACAGGTAGATCGGAAATTGCCTTCAATACCACTAACCTCCATAGCCTTCACAAGCATTCTTGTCAATCGAAAAGGAACCTACCATTAAATAATGAAATTAAAAGTCTGATAAAATAGACAAACAACACATCAGGAAAACATGGAATAGCATCAAGAATAGGTAGGAACTCCCTACTTTCTCAGGAAACTTTTCTCGATTCATTGATGCCTCGAAACAATCTCCAAAATCGATATGCAAAATTTTCCCACTGTAGCAATAGATATATTATAGAAGAAAATAGATAATCTGCATCAGCAGATCTTGGTTCTCTTGGGACATTGGAGCTTAAAACAAATGAAATAAGTTATGTATCCTTGGATGGTACCTGTAACGATGCAACATGAGATTGCTAGGATGTCGGTCTCCTAAACCAAGCAGGTAACCAACCTGCACGACAAACCAGTGTTTTTACCGACCAGGATTAAAATCTACTTTCCTGTGCATGCTTTGGTGGTTTCGTCACCAGTGAGTTCTATTTTTCCAACTTATTATTTAACATAAATATGTAACTACTGGTGGGTGTGGACATAACAGATAAGTAACTACCATGCTCATCACAGCCAAACTTCTTGTATAATTGGTGCGACGATCAAGCCAAACCTCAGAAGTTCGACTTTTCAACCATAGAACCTACAAATAAAGAGGGGAAAAATGATGAATCATTCATCCAAAATAACGATCATGTATTTCGATTTTGAGCTCTTAGGTATCTCTATATGCAAATTCCTTACCCTTGACAAGTCATTCCCTTCTGTATTCTGAAGAGCATGCTCAAAAACTTCAACTTTTGCAATTAACGGAAGATGGTCATAATCAGGGGCAAAACCAAGCATAAGTCTATGCTCTTGATTTAGGAAGATCTAAACCAGGTGAATTGCAATTAGTTATCAACCTCAACGACAAAAAAAAAGAATAAGCATATACTATACCTTTCTAGCATCTCTATATTCACGTATTAAATGATGGAGTGTGTCACAGTTTGGAACCCATCCGATTAAACCGCTGTTTGGGGACAAGGGGATAACAGCGTAGCGTTGAATAGAAAGCCCTCTTTCAGAAGTTTTTCTTGAATTCTCAAGAAGGGTGTTCACCAATCCAAAAAGCTAGAAAGAAAGTAATAGTGGATTATAATACTAATCAACACAAAAGGTGTCAAACAGGAATAGAAATACTAGGAAAGGTTATTGAATAGAACCAATCTTGCCCAAAACAAGTGAACCTAGTTTTGCAGCATACTGACAAATTTGGTTGAGGACAAGAATATTATCATGAACAATTCATCATGTGGAAAAAGTGACGGGAGCATAATATGTTTCGAGAAAGTTTAGAATATTGTTCTTGATCACTACAATAGGGAGGTACATAAATTTGCACTGCCAACTGCATGAATAAGAGAATTCATCAATGTTTTAATCAATCCGCCATGTAATGTTTACTGACAGCTCACAGAACACAACTACATCAATGGAAGGAAAATTTATTGTAAAACGCCCAATCATAATTGACTTTTATTTTGGCTGGATAAATTAAACAAGCACATACAAGCTCATTATTTTCTTATATCCTGGTACTAAAGTTTTGCAGCCTAGACCAATAAGACTTGATTGTAATAAGGGATGAATAGAAGTCAACAAATAATGCAATTGCACATGCAAAAAAAAATCAACTATTTGGAAATACTGTTTATGGTAAATTGTGAAAATAACTGGAATAGATTAATAATATCAACAGGAAAATTAGTTCCACTAGTAACAAAACTAATTAAAAACCATGATCACGATCTTTTGGTAGGTCCACGTGGTAGTGACTGTTTAGTAAATTTTTATTAGATATCTTTGTCAAATCAAAATCAGACATGTGAACAAAAGGGGATATGTTCACAAGCAATTAGGGCATATGCACCCTAAAATTGATGTGGCAGGCATTCTTACTCAAAATATGAACAATTTACTAGTCATATCATATTATCATATACCTGCATGACGCGCTCATCCTGCCGCAAGTCCTCATGACCCTTAAGTAAGAAGGCATAATCCTCACCATCACTTCCATGTACTGTCAACCTTCTAGGTCTTTGTTTTGATGTGATAACAGCAAGTTGTGGAGAAAATGAAGCAATTGTCACTAGTGGAGCATCTGCACCAGAAACCAGAGAAATTTCTTTTAAAATGATGGGAAAATTTTTAGTAGCTCTACGGAGATCATGGATTATAACCATCATAATGACCTGCACGATATGTTCCAGGTACCGCAAGTTCCAAATTTTGACAGCTAAGCAATTCCGGTGAAACGGACTGCAATATTTTCACAAAACCAACAGAATTATACAAATACATAACTAAATGTCCAAATATACAATCCATGACAATCTTTTGAAAAAAGCTCGCCTGAAGGTCCAGTGTGGTAAGACTTGGTAGTTGTTTATCTATGCGTCTAAAGACGTGATAATACAAATCCCATGCCTGTGAAATAGGGGGAAATTTTCTTTATTTACCTACTGCTAAAAGTGAAATAAAATGGACAGACTAAAACTAAAAAATAACTACAAGCTACCTGAGTAAGCTCAGCATCCTTCCCAGTTCTACGGTACTTCAAGCAACATTCATGAGCTTCTAGTAGCTCTCGACCATATGCCTATATCCAAGATTGAAGTTAGTTAATTGCAGCAAACACTTAAAAGAACAATATTAGAAAATAAGTACCAAATGTATTCTCATATCAAAAATTGGTTTTAACCAATTTCAGACAACACAGAGATGCCACTTTCAACAGATCATTTACCATCCGGTTTAACCTTTAAACCCGTTTTAAGGTTTTCAGAATCGGACCGGACGTCGAACCGGCAACGTCAAAGGTTCAGAGGTTCGACCGAGGTCGAACCGTAATCGAACCGGTGACGTCAGCATGACGTCATAAATATATATTATAGATACAATAGTCATATTTATTAAGAAAAAAGTATTCAAAACATCTACAATATCAACATTTCTAAACTTGGGGTATAGGTTTGGGTTTGGGTTTTTTTGGATATGTACTAATCGAATAACTGAATACATAATAAATAAATAAACAATAAAAAACATAATTGGTTTTTTTCCCTTGAACCAGTGGTTGAACCGCCGGTTCAACCCGGTTCTCCCCAAAAAACGGTTTTGGGGAGCAAACCGGACTGGACAGACCTCCGGTTCATGGTTGAACCAGTTGGACTGACCGGTCCGGTCCGGTTTTCAGAACAGTGCTTACAAGTGATTAAGTCTTATGAGGTTATTTAGTTAACTTCAGATTACCAATCCAAATAATGAGAAAAAACGTAGCTTCTAGTAGTAGCTACAGACTTGCATGGCTCATTTTTTATGCAAAGGAAATGGTGATTGGTGAGTTTGTACCAGATTGTTATGACTTGAAAAAGACACTAAATTGAAACTAGTTAAAAGTGATGATCCATCCTGAAGTACAGGAGAACAAATTGCATTAACAAGTTACAGATCTTAGCGAAATTCAGCAAGTTCCAAATTGCAAGTGTAACATCCATAAGGATCACATAAGCCCAGAAATCATTTGATGTTTAAACATTTACAAACAGGGGATGAATAGTTGAGGATGTAAGTGAATTTTCATCCATATTTAATGAGTTTCAGACATGTCTCTAATATCACAAGTAAGAAAGGGTTACACTGAGTGGGTCTCGCGGTGATGTTAAACATGAGTAAGAGTAGTACAAAGTAGTAATTTGCCTAGCTAGGTTCTTATAATACCAGGAAAACCCTTTAATGACTCGTGGCATTATAAACATGAGTAACAATACATAATAAATGACTACAATTCATAGGACCCAACCCGATAACTTTTACATAGCTTTTACCCATAAATTTTTGACAATGCTTATAAAGAACAAAGAACACGCATGCCAAAATATACACGACATGAGTAACAAATGTTGTTATCAACTATTGCCGAAACAGAGGGTGAAAGCAGCCCAGGAGGGTGCATATGGTCTTCCCTTTTGAAGTGAGCAAAAAATGGATGAGCATGGGAATCAATAGAAGCCCAAGGTAAATAAGTAGAAATACCTGAATAAAAGAGGTCTCTTTTAATGTTTCAGCTCCGCCCTCAAGCATGGCATGAAGAGGATCCAAAACATTAAGCATTCCCTCAATATTGCGTTCGCCAAAATATAAACGACTAGCCTCCTCTAGCGCTTCGTGCCACATCTCATGCCATAATATGGCAACCCTAATCAATTCCTTGGACACAAGCTGGGCCTGAAATTATTTATAAAATTAATCATTTATGTTGAAAAAAACAGAATCACAGAAGACCTGAACAACCAATGAGGACAGTATTTGCCTGATCCACGAGAACACCACTGTGCTGACGAACTTTATCCACCACCTCTTGCGCAGCTTGTCGCCGCAATAAGCTTATAGATTTGCAAGCCACTAGGAGAGGATACATAAGTGCCTGTTAGCAACGTGCATATACATGTAAGAACCCTACCAAAATATATTAAAACAGAGAAAATAATCACAAATGATTCCGATTAAATAAACTAAAAAAAGACTTAAATAATTGTGATTTGACATATTTTTAGAATCTTATGGCTTTCAGTTATGTCTGAATTCTTCTCTTGAACACAAAACATTCACAAACAAGTTCTGTTTAGACAACTTTTAATCGTAGAGTGCAACATATCAAAAAGATGTGCTCCATGGCCACTCATTAATAAACCAATGCATGCCTATGTTGCAAATGTAAATGGGTTTATATTTACCAAGTCATGATCCAAAAGAAGAAAAGTAATGATTTTTACATGATTTCCAGTTTGTTGGGTTAACAAATGTTTCAAGACCACATCCATATTGCATAAGAATGAGATTTGTTTAATGTTCAAAAGACATGAGAATGCAAATTTAATAACAGGTGAACCTGGGGATGCCCTCTTCCGATCCGCACCAGCAGGGATTGTATCAATTCCCGAACAGCACTATTATTTGAATGTATTCTGGCAATTATCTGAGGTAAAACAACAAGCCAAGTATCTATATTAACATGCGTAAATCCATTCTGCAGTGCCAGTTGAACCTCGGCAGTAGCTCCATGGTTAAACCACAATGTCAGAAGGCGAAGAATGTCCTGAACAAATGTGGTAAACAGTAAACCAAGATTTTTAGCATTGAAATCTTGTCCCGATTCGCGAAATGGCTTTAAGAAGTCAACATTAACCAAACAAGCCACATAAGGAAAAGTTTCACCTGTAGACTATCATCAACTCCTTTTGATGTCGCAGCACAAGAAATGGAATAAAAATATCCATTAACTGCAGCAACGACATATGGCCCCACAACGGAAGAAAGATTCCTTAATGTGTAATGGGACATCACAGCAGTGTTGAACAAAGCCCAAGTATGCCAAGCCTTTCCCCACCGACTGGCATACTGTGTGGCATTCTTAAATGCCAAAAGGATATCTGGGAGAGAAGGCATGAAAAAACAAATAAGATGAAGTACATCAAGGCCAGTTTTGCACTCACCAACTTTAACAACTACAGAATACCTTGAAGAGAATCATCATCAAGGCCAGGTGCAAGAGCCCATCTCCAAGCACCAAGTTTCAAATAGACACGCGCAATAAGTGGAGCGCCACATGTTGATGTGTTTCCTGGACTTGATGGAAGGAATGAAGATATATTTGGTGTGGTAGCGAGCTGCATAGATAAATCCTGTAATGCAAAAGACAATGAAATTGTTTAGAAATACATGACACGTCAACTAAACTTAGTTTCTCATTAATTTTCAGATGCACAATAACATACCTGCAGCCTAGCAAAAGCTTCTTTTCGTTTGTGGTCCTCACCCAGAGACCACTGATATTTTAAGTACGCAAATATCACTTGTGGAGGACCTTCGTACATTGAAGTTTCTGGATATTGCTCTGGGTCATACTGTATTGGACAAAAATAAATGTTATGTCCATGATTTAGAGTAAGGAACTTAATGCTTGATCAGGGTTTGCTGTAACCTGTAAAAGTTTAATCATAGTAGATTTTGCTTGTGTTATGCGCCCACTTTTCCGACAAAGTGAAGCAAATTTAAGCCAGGTATCAATATCCTCAGTTGGTGGAAGAACAAGGGCTCGTACTGCAAGAAGCGCTTGCCAAACCTGCAACGTTCAACTTTAAGAAGGCATGCTACAGATGACGTTCATCTGTGTTTAACACCAATTGAGCCTTAAAGATTAAACAAGTAGAGAGCAACAAATAAATCTTCTAATGTCAGGGATCATGATTTCAGTTTGACAATCTAACCCTTACAGCTTGACATGTATAACAGACTTGAACTATTAACAATCAGGTGATATTAGTTTTACACATTAATTTCAAATATGATGGAATACACTGTTATGGTTGTCAAGCAACTAAAATCAGTTACCACACAAATAACCAAAGTTTTCTTGCACTTCGTTAAGCAATATGAAGATGATTTGACAGGGAAAAACATCAAAGGGCACAAAAATGACTTATAAAACTGGAGTTAAGTTAATGGGCTTATAGGATGTATTCACTGTTTTGAAAACCGACTGGGGCCGGCCGATCCGACCGGTTCAACTGTGAACCGGAGGCTTGTTCGGTCCGGTTTGTCCCCCAAAACCGTTTTTTGCCAAGAACCGGGTTGAACCGAGCTGAACCGGCGGTTCAACCACCGGTTTAGGGAAAAACAATTATGTTTTTTTATCGGTACCCGATTATGTATTCAGTTATTCGATTACTACATATCTAAAAAAAACCAAACCCAAATCTATAACCCAACCCTAGAAATGTTGATATTGTAGATGTTTTGAATACTTTTTTCTTAATAAATATCATTATTGTACCTATAATATATATTTACGACGTCACCGGTTCAACCGGTTCGATTCGGTCCGACTCCGGTCGAACCTCTGAACCTTTGACGTTGTTGGTTCGACGTCCGGTTCGGTTCTGAAAACCTTGGATGTATTAGAAGTGCAACTTCCAATAACTTGAAACACTCCTGTCCTGCAGGCGAGGACTGCAGCTGTCGACAAAACAGCAGCTCCAATGATCTAATCATCTAATTTATTTTCCTTTGTCAGATTGGTAGTCATTTGGTCAAACTGCAATGAGACACTAGTTCTTCCTTGATTATGCTGCTAATGTCCCTCTAAACCTACCCCAACTAGCTTGGATTAAACACGTGTTGTATATCAAGTTCTTCTAAGCTATTATTTGCAGTCTTTTGGAACGTACGCGGTGCCAACCCCATGGCGCGTGCGCCTATATTACTAGAGGTGAAGCACCCAACAAATTGTAATTTTCCTGCAATGAGATATCGGAAGCACCAACATTTCATTTGCTTTTTCTACTAAATTAACTCATAGTGCTCACACTATTTTACATCTGCGAGTATTTCACACTATTTTAAAACTGACACACACGGAAGTTAGAGCAAAAAAATTACAATATTAGTTGCAAGGAACATCAGTTCTCATAACTCAAGAGATTGAAACAAGCCACAAAAGCATCAGACAATACGATGCAAACACAACCTCAGATATTGAAGAGAACATCTACCTCTACATTGCGTTTAGTACCGCGTATACGCTCAGTCCACATGTTACGGATCAGATCTCGCCTACCCTCAGCAACTGGATTACCCACTGGTAGAGTGCAGTAGTCAATTACCTGTGAAACCAATTGTCCAAAAGAAAAAAAGACTCTTATTCATGTTAAAAGAGGCAACCCTTAGATCGACATAGCTGCGGCACAGATAAGTAGATAACACATCATGAGGTTCTGTTTTGTACCTCCTCTAGCTCTGAAAGTTGTTGAACCCGGACCATATTGTTATAAGCACGCTCATAGCTTTCAAGTACCTAAAGAAGAACAAGCAGAAAAGCATACTTGGTTGAAAACATGAGATTCACCTAAACTGTGTCCATATAAGCAGCTTATATGGGTCTCTTCAAAGCAAGCCAGCATAGAAGAATAGGAACCTAATGCAGACATTCAAATGTCTTACTTCATATAATATAAATATGTATACTTCATTTAGATCTCTTTTCAAGGTTGCTATTATATAAAGAAGCAAACCTCGTTTGGATGTCATCTTGCATTGCTACAGATATTTGTATACATGGTAAATGTGCACATATCATTTTATAACTAGACAAAAAGGGTAACATCAAGGATATTAACTATGCTCAGGAAAAATAAGAATAAAATGAGATGATTTTTTTCTAAAGAAAACAAAATATGAACTCTTCAGATAAGTTGGACCAGTTGTAAAATACTCACCAATGCAGCCAACTCTGTTGCCAGGCACTTCCTAGCTCTCTCCACAAAGTCACGTGCTTCATCGTACTGACATTATCAAAAGAAAACCAAAGTAAAATAGATATTCACACAACTCATAATTTAGAAAAGTTCTATCAAAGTAAACACCCTTCCACGACGAACTAAAAGAACCGCGCGGAAAAAAGAACCATTGCTGCTTCCATCACCACTAGCGGCAGTATTATTTATACGTTGTTTGTTCTCATCACCATCATCCAATTTAGAAACATATTCGGCCATCTGATCCCACTCTCCCATATTCCATGCAGCATTGGCAGCCTAAACACCGGAATAAACAGGATCACTTACAATATAGAAACCCATGTGTCTGACTGAATATGCATTACAGAAAACATCAACAGCAAACCATTGGTGCCATTTCCAGTCGGGCCGACGGCTCTGCTGGTGTCCAGAACTCCTTACAAAGATTATTGAGTTCTTCCCAACGAGCCAATGCAGCGAGACATCGCATTCGTCCTACAATAAATTTTCTTACAAAGAGGATTAGTGAATTGCATATGGAAAGCACGTTGATGGATCTAGAGAAAAGCAAGACAGGAAAATAAAAATCAGGCAACATTAATTTTATTAATGTTAAATTGTTCAAGTTAGAAAGCAACAAGTAATAAATGAAAACAATTACAGCTACATATTGAATAGAGGCACGTTGGAGTGTGATGTAATATAATTACACTGTTGATCCCATTTCAGTGTTTTGTTAAGGAAACTTCACATTGTAATCACACTACAATCAAGTTCTACCTCATTACAGTTTCAATGTAACAGAGTTGTAAGTTGCAACATTAAGATCATAAACCCATTTCATTGCAATGAAATGAATTTGTTTCAACTTTGCAAATGTCGCCAGAGCTTGCCTTCTTGACGGAACTCAAACTATTCCAAGACATCAATCGTTATCAGACCATGCCAAAAGACCAAACACCCATACTAAAAGTTGGCTAAAGCTCAGACTAATGTCACTGGAGTTTGCTCGAGCTTCAATTTAGATGGTTGAACATTCTAGACTTGCTTTTAAAGCTCCATTTACCATTATATAAGCTCCACTAGTTGCTTTCGAAAACCAATCAGTGGTTGAAGAGTTTTTGTTGCAGTGAAATGTCGTTAATACAAACCCATCACAAATCATCTTTGAACTTCCAACAGAAGTAGTTGAATGTCAGACCACGACTGAACTCATAATGGTTTTTGAATTATATGGATCACTTGTGCACGCTCTAGGTTACCAAACAGTGCAAGTATGCAAAATAGAACAGTTCTTTGGGATATTATTTTAGTATGTGGAAATATGAAATCTAGTTTTCATGGATTACAAATGCGGAAAACCAAAATAGCCTAAGAGCCGTATGCAGTGTGCTAGCCTCAAATAGTTACAAGTAAAAACCTTCAGAAATCAAAACGTTTGGACCTTAATAATTCTTTTATGCCTTATACCATATGAAAGGAAGGCATCCAACATTTTTAAAAGTGATATTTAAGAATATAACAAACAAAAAAGGTATTGGAATTCTATAGTGTATTTCTCACTTTTTTTAGCTGCCATAAGTGTTTTGAATTCACATAACATGTTACAACCTAGTTAGTTTCCATTGGCCTCTACAAAAATGTGATGCAACATATCTTTCAAATGCTGTTACAGCCTTCAACTATAGAGAAGACCACATTGCTATACATAAAGCTGGAACGGAACACTCTAAATGCTTCCACAACCCAATGTATGATAGGAGTTTACAGAGGACTTCGTGTATTTATTTTATTTTTTATCGATGAGGACTTCATGTGTTTTAAGGACTTTGAATCCAATACTATTGAATAACTTAAGCATCTAAACTTTTAACCCCGATCCATTGCCATGTCACATATGATTGGTATAGACCAGCAAATTCCATAGCTACGAGGATCAAATCACATTTTCAAGGCTATTGGTCAACGTGTTCGACACTATCAGAAGCACAATTACCGATCGAAAAAAGAAGACTATATTCACTGTAAACCACCTCCCAAAAGAACAGTCTAAACCAGCGAAGCAACAACAGCTAAACACTAGTGACCATCCAAACGTTGATTTATAAATTAAACTATCCTAAATGCCAACATCAACATAACCCCAATACCTCAGAAGAGGCTCCCGCCTAAGCGCGGGGGGGGGGGGGGGGGGGGGGGGGGGGGGGGGGGGGGGGGGGGGGGGGGGGTTCGGATGTACGCAACCCTACCACTGTAAAACAGTGAGGTTGTTTCCAATTGACCCAAATGATCCTAAATGCCAACATGCTTCACAATTTCTAAAGTAACAAATCATACTATGTAATTTCAGAATTAAATCTGGGCAAAGTATATACAAACAGAAAGAATATTTCCAACTGATCCGAACCAGCAAAACAACAATGACAGCATGCACTAACCACCAGTGACCATCCAAAGCTTATCCCACAAACCAACAATCCCAATGCTAATATACTTCACAATAATTGTCTTTTATCTCTCTCAATCTGACCTACTACTACTACTACTACTACTACTACTTATGCATAGTAAGTGAATGTATACTACCTAAAATGTTTCATTATTAACTCCTGCGCAAATATATCGACGTTTAGGAAACTTCCAATTCATTGGGAGAATGCAACGGAGCATATGATAGGAGTATAATACCCAAAACTCCCAAGGATTATCCATGCAGTTTAGGAACTATTTAAAAGTTTATTCTTTCAAAAGCCTTTTTAGGGTACAATAAGTTAACATATTTTAGCTCAACAAAAACCAGCATAGTTATTCCCACTAGATTGAAGGGGAAAAAAGCTTTGTTGCACACATATACAATAACATGTGTGACCCAATGAAACATGATATATAAAATGTTGCACTCGAATCAACTATGGTCCTTCAGTAATCCATCAATCATCAAGAAATAAGGAAAGCATACCCTCTTGATAATCATATAAACCAATCAATACCTGGCCTAATATCTCAAAGATATTTGTGCAACGAAACAAATTTCTCAAGAAAAGGCAAAACAACATATGAAATATGGAAGCAGTAAACAAACCTAAAGTAGCATCCAAAAGTAGATGTGGATTCCATGCTTGCAAAGCTTTTATCGTGTATGCCTTGTAGGCATCATCCCATCGTTGTAATTTTTCATACCTAGGAAACATTAAAAAGATGTACAAACAATGAGAAGTGAAAATTCATGTCAGATGAACCGAGAATGTGAATGCTTATTGAATACTGAGAGGAACTAATATTTACCAAGATTCTTTGAGTTGAACGTCCAAGTTTTGCTGTGAATAAGTCAAAATTCCAACAGCTGCCTGGTGAATAAGCCAAATGGATGCCAGTGAGTGAGTCAATGAACAAATTCAAACCAGAACTTGAGCCCAAACTAAATGACTGAGATATGATGAGACCTCATGTTGGTGCAACTGATTATTTATATGTATAAGGGCTTCAACAGCGGAAACTGGATTTCCTTCCATTTTCTTGGTGCACGCGCCCTCAAACTCCATTTCCTTATAATGAAGGGCTTTTGCAAATGCACGACACTAATTCAATACCAATATGAAAAATTAGGACTTCAAAATTTTCTTTTTATGAATTCACAAGTACTACAGTGATGCTGATGCTTTTAATAATAATAAATAATAATAATAATCCAAAAGGCCACCTTCTCAGCTAGGGCACCTAGGAGCCGGATATCTATGGGGAGAGGTTTCTCATCATGTTCCATAAACTCTGCCTGTTCAGTTTACCAAAATCTTAATGATTAATCAATGATTCCAAACAAATCAAGCTGATAATATGTAAGACAATACCAAGTTGAGTAGAGTTGCCAGAATTTCAGGAGTAATATGTGCAGATGAGAAAGCCTGTTCAAGATTCCGCACTAGCTGTTGTTGAGATGTTTCATTGAGTTGTGTCCAACAGCTCACAAAACCAGCAGCAAATAATTCACGCCCAACAAAAGGCTGCAAAGCATGACCGTATGAGCCTACGAATACTTACAAAAATAATATCAATTTAAGAATTTCATTTAACCTGCAACTGTGCAAGTCTGGCACATGTACGCAAAGCTGGAGAGGGAGACTCTTTCAGAAGTTCAATACTGAAATGTCTCATCCATTCTGCCCAATCTTCTTTGGTGCTACGTTGAGAGGCTTCTCCAGCTGTCCGGAGTCGACCATCGTTGACCTAGATGAAATAATAAATTGACATGACAAATGAAACCTCTGACATATGGAATATGATTAATAAAGGAAATCATGTAAGTGATTTGCACTGTATAATTAAAGCCTGATTGTTGGTTTCATAAGTTATATCATAATAGAAAAGTAATACCCAAGCCAAGAGGCAGAACCAACAATCCAATAAGTGAAATCTTTTACACCTTCGCGCATACAATGTCATAGCATGTTCTTAACTTTCTCAGCGATTTGAATCGTGAATTTTCAACGATCATATACAACATTGTTATTATTTTGAAAGAACAAAAGATGTAAATGGGAACACTGATAGCCTAACTTCATAAATCCAGTAACTGGGCTACCGAATTCATTTGGAACTGAAATAGCTTGTAACCTTAACAAAATGAACTCTGCATCCAATTATCCTGTTCATTTTGGAACTAGATGAATTTGGAAGGTCAATAACCAGGTCAATGAGTCTTGACAAAATCTAGAGATGGATCCAGTTGTAAAAGAATAACATGATGTGGCACATAGGGAGGATGTGCAAAACAAATGTGAATGAGACACCCCCAGGAGTCCAGGACTTGGTGCGTGCCACTGGAAGGATGAGTGACCCTTAATCATGTTTCAAGATGTTGTTCTCACACCAGAAATAACTAGTTACAATAAGTGAGTTCAACTGTTCAACATTCAAATTCCTTGAGATTAGATTAATTAGTACATAGAAAATTGTTTATGAATTTGACAAGATTCTGTATTGTTTCGTATACATGAACTATAAACCTTAATGATGCATCTATTATAGTTACATCGTTTTGCAATTATTGAATGAAAATGGGGAAGGTGTTCATGTTTAGCAAGGTTGTTCATTTTTCGAACTGAACTTGCGTCAAAATTTTATTCACACGAAGCTGAAATCGAGTTTCAGCTCGAGCAAGAGTCAAACATATCCAGATGGATGGCTAATATCAGTAACAAATCCTAACATTTTACGTACCAGTTCATGATAATGTTGTAATAGTGGGTACAACCAAATGTATGTTGTGTGCTATAAAGGCTCACAAATCTCTCCCTTACAAGTCGATTTTTTAGGTGTAGAGCTCCTTGTGGGACCTAACTTAACACTTTTTTATCGGTAAAAGTAACCATATTAACTATATTAATAAAGGGAACAAAAAGGGAAATTGGGTACACTCCACACAGCACACCCACCCTCGAAAAATCATGCCATCAGGCCAAACAACACACATTACAAATAACACTATATAAAAAATAAGAATTTTGTTGAAGTTAAAAGTTTTGAATCTTAAATTACAAGAAAGATCGTTTAGAGAATATAGCTACGAAAGGAACAAAATATGCACATAATAACCAAGTTGACAATGTAAAAAACAGAGGTTAAAAGGTAATAGAATAAAAACATGCACATAAATGTGAAAAATAGCTAAAGATCCATGAAAGAGCAAATCATTTTGCAAATGAATATCTCACATGCTGCAAGATCCTAAAGTAGGTAAAACAAACTTGATTATCATAAGAAGGAATTACCTGATAGCTTCTAATTTGCTTAGGCAACTCCGTCCCTTCAACATAATGGTCATTGTCTAAATCACTTAGAGGGTCACTAATCACCTCATGTGTACCTTTTTTAGCATAATCTTGGCCTGGAACTCGATCTGTTATAAGTGGAAGGTGATTTCTTAGGCGTCCTTCAATCTCATCAAATGCTTTGTGCTGAATAACGATAAAGAGTGAGTGATCAGTTAGATGCAAGCAAAAAAATGAAATGAAATATGTTCACAAGCACCGAAGAAAAAATTTGGCACCCGTAGATGATGTTTCGTCAGGATTTTACGAATGGAAGGCGTAAAGATCGCAAAATCCTCTCCAAGAGCATGTGCCAAAGAACAAACAGCATCTACAGCATCCTTCCTTAGTTTATCAGTGTTCCTAAGTGAAAGATTAAATATCAACACCAGCTTGAAGAAGCAGTCCGCAAACATTTTCTTTACAGAAAACAAATTCCATAGCAATACAAGAGATGCAAACGAACAACAGATGTTTTGATACTTAGTACATAGAATAGGATACGAAAATTTAAAAATAATGTGCAGCATAGAACATGGTCAAGATATTTACACAAAAATCATTGGTACAGGAAATCTCACCCATCCATAACTAGTTTCAAGTGATGAACCAGTGCTGATACATGACCAGTGACCTGTAGAAAAAAGGATGACATGGCACAATTAAAACCTCAGAATGCGCCCTAATCAATAATTAAATTTGATTAATTTATTTATTTGTGACTGACCTGAACACGTGGTATCAACTTTGTTAAAGTAACAATTGCATCGTGCCTAATATCGACCGAAGTGTCAACTTTAAACAATCTTATCAGTGCAGGGAGGAGCAGATGCATGTGTTCATCCAAGGTTCCTACATTATTCATAATTATATGAATGTTATTAGGAAAAAATGGATTAAAACTTCAAAAAAAAAAAACAAAGGAAATGAAATATATGGAATAATGGAACAAACCACCAAAAACTTCAAGCGTGTGGAGAATATCAGAAACATAGGTGTAATCATTAAACCTCTCAGCATCACTTAGAACTTGAATACAAGGGGGCAGTATGTCTGGTAAGTATGTTCTAAACTCGTCATTAAGAGCCAAGCAAAGCTGCTCCACGAGGTGCAGTACCTGTTTATGAAAAGTACATTACATGATTTGCTTTTGTCTAAAGAGGAGAAAAACATGCATATTCAATAACAGAGTAATAAATAGACACATATTCCTCATTTATTGAGAAAAGTAACCCAGATCATTGAGAAAAAAACTAAGAAACGCAAATAAGAAATCAGAACACACCAACTCATACAAAAATACAATTCAAGATTGTTTTGGTTTCGTTCCAGAATTTGAAGTATTTAACTAAGTGCATGATAACAGCCAATGGCATCACCTCTTGGTGGTTGGAGCAGGTTTCTTGAGGACAATGTAATCTAGTTTGATAGAGTCAGGGATCAACTTAATAGCAGCAAGCAGCTTTTTTATTTTCTAGACATCATTAAACAAGTAACTGACGTAGGAGAACAAAAAATAATGGAGTATTCTCCTGGTGAACATTTGGAACAAAAGGAATTAGACCCTTCCAGGAAAATCCCATTAACACAAGGACTCATTCAAGGATCTAAAATAGACCTAATAGCTTTGGTTCAAATTTTCATATGCATGTTGCATCTGCTACTAATATCCTTGTCACTCTGTCGGTGTGTGCATTTAATTCATCCCTAATTGGATGTCATAAAAAAGTCAGTGATCTTGATCTCAAAAATAAATTGGAGAATGATGGGAAATTGTGGTTAGCAACAGCAAGAGAATACGGTATTGCAAGCAAGCAAGCACATAAAAATCCATGCATGGTGCAGGGGAAAAACAGCTGATCCAAACGGATATGGACATTCGAAAGAACGCGGGTATTGAAAGGGAAAAAACTCCAAGAAGCAGTTGGGAATAAACAGAAGCACTAACGGGCGAGCGTTGTATTGGTCGGGCACTCGATGCTGGTAAGCTAAAGGAACTAGGCCACAGCTCATAAACAAGTGAAAGCAACTCAGGCAAATATTTCCGGATATGCTGCATCAAAGATGTAACTAAGTTAGAATTTCCAAAAATCCAGAAGAGCATTTATTTCGTAAATGCAACTAACAACACCTGGCGGACAATAGAAACCAATGTCCCCAATTTCCAAGTTATGTAGTCCTTTAAACCATCTTCACAGGTACGGACTGCATGGAGGAGATCTGGCAAGACCTATTGACATGAGGGATGAATCAATAAGTACTCGTAAACTAGCAATTGCTATCAAGCCCTAAGGAAAAAATAAGAAACTTGAAACAAGAAACGATATTGTTCAGCAATTGCAAAAGTAGGACCGGAATTTCCAAGTGTCTGAGTAATGGTTTAGGCAACTCTGGAAGATACACTCAACATGTGAATTTTTTCTAAACTTGGAGGTTGCATCATTTGGTGAAGCATTGGTGGGAGCTTGAATGATTAATTGGGCTCAAGCAATGCATTTTAAAATAAAAGGTCATCTAAGTAGAATGTCACAAATAGCAAGATAAACTACTCCTAAGCATTTCCACACAGGGCTTTAGAGCACCACAAGTGTTTACACATGCTAACACAAAAAAAGATGAATAACACAGGATATTACTGTAAATTTTGAAGCATTACCTTTGGCAGATAAGGAACACATCCAAGCCCCATGGACTGGTTCAACAGAACAAAAAAAGTTACAGTTAGATTACCTGTGGCAACAAGTTACGCAAATAACATCACCAGATGCTTACCTTAAATATGAACATAAGAGAACCAACTACTTTTTGGTGGTAACTAGAGAGTGAAGGATCTTGTAGAATTCTCATCAGAGAACTGATGGCTACCTGAAAATTTATAAGTTAACACATCAAGACCAAGAGAGTATTTTATGCAAGATATTGGGGAAGTGTATTACTGTAGAATAATAATCCTCAGAAGTTGCAAATGAAGGCCATAAATCAGTAGGTAGCTCGTTTGTAGAATGAATGTTCTGCCCATGGTCACCAGTAGGACATGTAACATCACCATGAGAACTTGGCAAGTTTTGTTGGTTGCGCTTATGCACATGGGGATCCAAAGCCCCCATAATACCCAAAACCTACAAAAGAAAGGCTCAGATCATATAAACCATAAAAGTGAAACAGACAACATCGTCCTTGGTGATCAGATTGAACTACCTTCAGCACTTCCCGCCTAGTGGACCATGGTAACTCGCCATTCAACAGTTTTAGGAGCAATCCAAGCAAGTGGGGGTACTTGTTGTATGGAGAGATAACATAGCTGAATATGTAGACAATCAAGAATGAATTCCTCTATGACCAATGACAATCAACTATCTCCTTTGTTTGAGTTAGATTGCATATTGTAAACAAAGTATTAACATGACAGTGGTTGGAACCAATAAAGAGCAAAAGGTTGTAAACTTGTAATAATGAAAATCTAGACCTAGCTGAAAATAAAATTTCTGATTACTTCCAAATACTATATTACGTTAACAGGCTTTGCAACAACCATCATCCTAAAAGTCAGATGAGATGATCAACGGTTACTAGGTAACTGGGTTAATCAAAGTTATACGTGGAGAGCATGTCGGTGAATCAATGTTTAATTCCACTCTAGCGGACAGTCCATGCTAACCAGTGTTCAGGTATGTGCCCTATGCGGTTACATATGTGGTGCATAGTATAATGGCTATGCGTAGCCAAAATATTACTCCAGATTGTTTCAGTTATGCGGATGCATATGACAACAAACGAAAAGGGTTTCAAAAAAGAAACTCCAAAACAAATGAAGTACCGAAACCAGTGACAACAGCAACGATACTTGGCATATATGAGTATCACTTTCCTCCCTACTCCTTTTGTGAACATTAATACAGATATGTACCTGTACTTATATTAGCACCACAAACACTAAGAAGAGGAATATGTTGTGCATTAAACTATTAAAGCTATAGTTATAGTATAACCTTCCTACACAGTCAACAAATTTAGGATCAAATTGTTTCTTTCGGTATTAATATCACTTGATAAATGATCAATTGGGTATCCGTTCCTATATGCATCTTCAGGGCCTTATTGTCGTGAAATCATGACTATAGGCCACGGGACTAAAAACATGCTAGCGGCCCCAGAATAAAATGCCACATGTGTGAATATTGGTAGGGCATAATTAGGATTTTTCTTTATAGTATCTGTACACGAAACGGAAATTTCGACTCTGAGCCATCTTTTTCTAACTTGAGGGGCAGATAAGAGAGCAAGAGAAACTTAAACTTGACTTCACAATTCTTCACTAAACACAATTTCACAATTCAAGAGCAAATTCAACTCCAACTTTTTGTAAAGCCACCTATCATCATTTTAAAAAATAAAGTTCAATAACCATGTAAATCGCATAAGGAAATAGAATCTGAAGATAGCATACCCAGTACTCTGTACAACTTGGCCAAGTGTTGCAACTGCCACTTTCCTCTTTACAACAGCAGCACCATCCATAAGAGCTTCAACAATTAATGGCATCAGTTCCGGAAGATGTTGTCTCATTGCAAAACCACCCTGCAGAAAGGGGGAAAAAATTAAGAAATGTAAAAAAACTCTGCATGTAGGTAGCTTGGTTGAACAATAAATTTCAATATAAACTATTAATTGTTTTCACTTTTCGTATCAGTTATGATGGGGCTACATTCTCATTGCATAGCAAAAATCTTGCACAAGACAATTTGAACTTATGTTTCTTTCACAAAGAAATAAGGTAGTAAAACACAAGAAAAGTGCACGCAGTGCAACACGTGAACTTTAAATGTAACCAACTTATATTTTTCTTAGGATCAGAAGTTGACTTTGAGAAAGGTGACAACAATATACCACTTTTGCCAATTCTCCTATAGTGGCAAGTACTCCTGTGACCACGGCATTGTTTGCATTCACCCCAGTTCCATCGCGAAGTTTTGCCACGAGCACCTGAGAGTGCAATCAGATTATGTAACAAAGCAATAACCAGAGCAATTCACAAGCAACTACAGACCTTGTGTATTGGAGCAATATATGGAAGGACTAGGTGTTCACAATTGCGTATCAAGCAGCCCAACAACTTGGAACTTTCTTCTCTGCACTTGCTATCAGCACTGTATTAAAAGACGTCCTGTATTAATATATAATTTTCCACAGAATTACGAAAAAGAAATACTTCTAAATGTTTTTTAATCATTAGAGCCTCAGAAGTCAGCCAAGCTCGTGACAAGCATTTTATCACTTAACAGCCTAAAAAACAACCAAGCAAGAAGGCTGGAATTTTTTTTAGTGTACATTATTTTTTTGGAATGGTTATTTTTACTGTAGATGATTACCTTTACAAAGAAAAACAAAGATGTGAACCTAATCTATGAGTATAGAAAACAGTAGACCAATTCACAAATTGTAGGATAAGATAAACAGGAAAGGGGAGAATGAAACCCCAGACTTCTTGTTGCAGGGAAATGCCTAAAGCATCATCCTGAGAACTATTGTCACTACAGATTTTGTATTTCTTTATATAGCAGTCCGGTATACATTTCACCGCAGACTGTCCATCCTTTTTTTCTTGTTGTAAGTCAACTAATCCCACAACCCCCATAAAATGAACAGCAAAGAGAATAAAATGTACCAATATGAGAACACCACTAACCACAAGCAAGGTTCATAAGACAAACCTTTTCTCCAAGTATGTTAAAAGTTGTATGAGATGTCGACGAAGTGCTGGCAGTACATAGGCAGGATTCTTCTCAGACAACCTTCCAGCTACATATATTGCATATTTGCGAACCACATAGTCCTACAAACAGAGTCACTTTATTCCATAGAACATGATAGCAAAATAAATAAAGTTATGTAGTAGAAACATATATTTAGAAACATAGATACATAAATGGGCATGTATGTATAAAAAGATACGCATTATATATATATATATATATATATATATTCATAAACATACACATGTATGGATATATTTGGATAAATAAGTTCTAACTTCAAAAGATATGTGAGATTTATCCCTTGTTTCCTTTTGCCACAGTAAATATAATTCAGGTGCATGTTGAAAGATGATTTATGGATTCAGTCCATATCAGATGTCAAAGAATTGTGATTACACAACGGCACCTTCAAAAAAACATACCTCATCATTTAACACAACGAATATGGCACTCAAGCTGTCAGCCTGGGCCAAGAATTCATCAAAACAGCTATTTTCATGTAAGGATGAAAAAACAGACTTCCGTACACTAACATCAGCATCTGCAACCGCTGCAACTAGAAGCTTCTCAACAATCTGCATCAGAAAGGCATGACAACCATGAAAACTAAATGAAGCATCAGTCTAAATATTCGTAAGAAAATTATTAGCAAAGATCAGGCATGACATTGAAGTTGCATGTAAACTCCCAATTATGTAAATTCCTATGAGAAACATGATGGGTTACTAATTGCTACAGAAAAAACAATATGTTACTGATCTTGCCATCTTGGACATATTGCAGTAAGATCGAATTACTTGGTAAGCATTAAAAATAAATCGGTTAAGACATTTTTGTATGGTGAACTCCCCTACCATGTCTGGCGAGAAAGGATTACAGGAAAAAGAAGGCAACAATGAAGAAAAATCTTTCAGTCTCAAATTAGTTGGGGTAGTCTAGAAGTGGAACTCATCAAAAGAAAAAGAGCACAACAGAAAATAGAAGAAACATGATTTTATTCTGTTTGGTAACTTCCGTTGGTAAAAACAGAGTATGAGAATGAAGAAAACAGAAAGTATTATTTTACATAACCTTGGTCTTCACTTCATTATTTCATAAAGGGAGATCTGTTCTGGAAAGAAAAGGAAAAGATATGTTTTCAATTATTTGCCTGTTTGTTTTTCTTTTGAGAAAATTGATTTCGCAAGGTTAATATTCACAATTTACCGGCTCAACACAGTGCGGGCAAATGTGGCCATATGTCTTTAAAGATATTAACCATACAATCAAAAATCAAAATATGTAATGGAATTTGTTACAGCAAATTCTCAAAGGACACAAGGACTACATAGTTACAGAATAAGTTAGCATAGATTTTGTACAAGATAATATTCCACAGTTCCCCAAGTAGTTTGGGATTAAAAGCTTTGTTGTTGTTGTATAATATTCCACTATTCCACAACAATTAAAATCTTCAAAAGGTCAATTTATTAAAGATCAAATATAATAAACAATCACAAGTCATATATAATAATATTGATGCGTAAATAAACCTATAAAGCTGATACATGTTTATGACTTTCTAAAAGACCATAATTGTTTTAACAAAGGTGCGCGGAAGCATGAAACTCAATCACCAAGTCCTATGCAGTCAAATGGGGGTCATAACAACACAAATTAACTATGTGTCCGATTATGTGGTTCATAATTAATAGACAACAAAATACGTGGAAGCAGTTTGGTCATATGAAGCATGCTATTAAGTTTCAAAATAATAAGATTTCAGACCATTTAACTTTAATATTTCTTTTGTCGATTAAAATTACCTAAAAACGTGTTATTAAACTAAAAAACTTATTTCTAGATCCTCGTCCTTAAAAGTTGCTTCTATATGTTCACTTTTTAGCACTAAACTCACAGGTAACTAGTTGCCTGTTGCAACTTGGTTTCAGGCTCTCCTTCTAGCTCCACTAGATCAACCCAACTTCTTAAGGAGCTCGACCTTAAAGTGATTAAGTTATCAAGCTGGCAAATGACCCACCACAATTCTTATGGTACAAAGCATGTCCTAGAATTAAAATATTTTTTATTATATCTTCCTTGCTTTTGGTGAACCGTCACAATACAAATTTCCCATTTAGAAGTTTCCAGATTCTCCTAGGGGAAGCATTTTGATCTACAAATATTAATGAAAATAAAATCTAAGAAATTCTCTCAGCCACCACATTGAATGATGGGCACAAATACGCATGGCAATCTAGCAGTGGGAATAAACGTTCGGAAGCTGTATAAAAGCAAATGTTGTTATTAGATCAAATGGAAACAGAATAACACCTCTTCAATGAGGCGACGCCGCCTGCCTCCACCAGTGCGGTTGGACCTACTTGCACTAAATTGTGTACAGATTACTCCAGAAAAGGAGTTTGCTACTAACTGGCAACAACAAAGAGCGGCATCTCTACGTGTGGCTCCATCCTCATCCTCCAAATAAGAAACCACGGATTCCCTAGCAAATCCTAGAAGCTCATGACCCTGCGGAATTTACTTTTCATGAGATAATATTAACTTGATTTTGTTTGATTATCAAAAAATTCAACATTAAAATAAAACAGCAATCACAAAATAAATGCAAAACAAAAACCTTGAAGTTAAAGCGAGCCAAAGTTGTCAAAGCAAGCTGAGTTAGAGCTGAACCACTTAAATCTGAAAATTGTTGACTGCCAGTCATACTTGAACGCCCAACAACAGCTCCGACTCTCGTCTGAGAGTATGGGGTCCTTGATAGCACAAGGGAAATGGTATCCAAAAGACGTTCTCGGATGGTAGGAAGCAGAGATGGAATGCTGAAAACTAGAAATAATGAGATACTAAACAGATAGAAATAAGGTAGAAATGTGAAAATGTTTGAAACCTGGTAGTTATCTGCTCAAGAGCTTCCACTAGAGTAGGAGAAAGACCAGAAGCAAACATGGAATCCAGCAAAGAGCGCACATAGGGCTCCATATCAGAACCCATGGCTTTGGCGAAGCTACCTACACATGTCAAAGCCTCCATGGATGGCTTTCCTTTACGTGGAGCAATCTGTAATACAGCAGAAAACAGCACTCAGGAATCTGCATTAAAAAATATAATGAGAAATTTAGCAACACACAGCATCACGCAGGTGTGTGGTAATCGTTGGAAGATATTGTATAAGTTTGCCATCCAATGCGCCTGCCATTTCGCCTAGAGCAACAAACCCACCAGCACGTTCAGCTGGTATTTGCAAGACAGCTAGTATGTGATTCATGCAAATCTGTTCAAAAACATTGGAACTCATTGGTAATTATCAAACTGTAATAGTTATAACTATAAGTCTATAACTACTTTAAGAAAAAAAGGTTTTATTGTAAGGTCAATCCCTGGCACAATGAAGATCCAACCCACAAAAGTAGCAGCAAAGGGTTACATACTAGCTCACATGCTGGTAATGGTAATATTCACATGAAGCAAAAATTAGCAGTGAATACTAGCATACCACATCATGTGGATGTTGGAAGGAACCAGATCATTAAAGATATAGTTATTGACTATTTTGTACCATACTATATGCATCTCCTCCAAAACTTGTACATAAGAGAAACAATAATAAGTTAAACCAGTGCAAGGTAACAAACCTGTAAATAGTTTGAGACAAAACGGTCACGCAAGAAATGCGCAATACGAGGCAGCAATGAAGTTATGCTAAGACGAACAAGACGATCTCTATGTTCAAGGAAGTTGAGAACAATATCAGCCACTTCTCTGTACCTTGACATCATAAATTCACCGGTATTCCTGAAAGCAAAGGTTTCAAGTTAAAAACATGAAGTTGTGAGAGATAAATATAACTAATGTAGACTCTACATAGCAAATTATTAAACAAATATGAGCAGTTGTTTTTCTCAGACTGAAACTAAAAGACAGTTCTCATGCACCTACTAACATATGCATATAATATGAAACGATAAAGCCTGGAACAGCACTATTTCTTTTACGGTAAAATAAAAACCTAAGACAAAACACAAGAGTAACAAACCGCACAGCTTATTGATTGGAGAATTATCACAAAAATCAAAATAAATTGCACCCGGAAAGGAACTGACTTTTGTAGTTTTCCCTCTTCACTACCTTCAATTTTTTCGAGAAAGAGAACAGTTGGACAGAGCAAAGGTATCTCTGATGCTACTTTTTTATTGTTCAATTCCAAAAACCTTCTTGGATGTACTAAGATGTTTAGATTTGTTTGTCTGAGGAGTTTGTCTAGGAGGCGAGTCACTCAAAAAAATCATCCAGTAGAATTTTGATACAATTTGACAGCATTTTTTAATTCGAAGTTTAGGATACTTTACACTTCTTGCAATCTAATAAATCATTGCTTCTTTTACCCACAAAAAAGTTTTAGCCAGATGGTATTAATATGCATCGGTTTTCAGGTTTTGTTGCATTCAAATGAGCCATTCATATCAAAGGAGAATTATCCGGTTCTCTTGTAGTATTAACCTGCTAATATTATTAAATTACAAGCATGGTTAGTACTATTCAAGAGGGAAAGGAATAAACAGCATGCAAATTATGGGAGTACATTACTAGTCGACAATGACATTGATATTTATCTACCCATTATACAGATTATAAATCAAGAAAAGTCATTCGAAAACTACCTCAATAGTTCGCCAACAGCAAGAAGGGAGCCATGTATGCTATGAATAGAAGCGTTCTTCCCAAGTCCATCTTGTGTAGCTTCAAACATACGGTAGTACCTATTAGAGTGGAGTATATGTTAATTTTCATAAACATATGTGTTGGTTAGCCAGAAGGGATTACCCCTTCATATGTTGATGCAAAGACAACATTATCAGATGCTAAGACGTGCCAACGGTTGTATTTACTTTGACTTGGCATAATACTACAATGCAAGATTATGGAATTGATGCACCATGTCAAATGTGGGTTATTGACGAACATCAGAAACAATGTTGAGTGAACCGCGTCTCTAATTAGGTTAATTGTCTAAGATAGACTTCCATGATGCACATTTATTAAATAAATATAGTCAATTAAGTATAAGTGAATAACTACTAAGCGGACAATTTGTTCATACTATACATAAATCAAATGTGGTATCATCGGAAAAGGCAGTGTTGGGCTTCATATTTAACACTCTAAGAGACTAGAAGCATGCAGAATTGCAGACACTAGTTGCTGTGAATATGTTATGCAAACGGACCACATCCATAGGCATGTTATGGTAACTTCTGAAATGGTGTTCACCTACAGAAAATACTCATTAGTTTAAGAACACCATGCACTTAAGAATTGTCTATAGTGGATAACGCCCACTGCAGCCACAATACTGTGTTGGTATTAAATTTAAATGTGTTACTAAGACTTAAAGCTCTCTCATTGCACTTGGATACCTACTAATTACTCTCAACGATGAATAAGTGTTAATATAACAGGTATAAATGTACAATATTATAGTGATAACCTTCTTTCCTGCAACTTTACCTTGGAAATAATTAACTTCTACCTTTAACTTTTATTAAGATGTGACATGAATCATGGTTAGTTTTGCCTGATTTGCTGAGATACAGTTACATATCACTATATCAGGCAACTGTATTTGCAAGGCTTTTTTCAAGATATTCAAGAATTCACAAATGTATGATCTCAAGCAAATTTGGAATACCATGGAAGTGAATGATTTGTTGTTTCACGTGATTTGAAACTTATACCATATATAACCTTCGGAATTTATCGCTGGATTCTCCATTATTCTTTTGCGTTGACTCCATATATAACCCTTACAATTCATAGCTTGTCAATTGTGTATAAAAACTTATATCTCTACAGACTATGGCTCACTAATTCTGATAGATCAAAACAAAATGAGTTCCAACCCACCAATTCTTCTATGGTTGTCAAGAATTATAATAAATTGAAGTAAAAGTTTAGATACTTTATTTGTATGGCACCATAAATTAATGTCTTTGAAAAATATATTTTGTTGTATAATTATTTTTTCCAGACCGAGCATAAACTAGGAATATAGTACTTCAACCATGCATTTACAATCTAAGATCTTCTTCAGGTTCATGCTTGATTTTTGTTCATCACGTGATAATTATTAGGTATACTACTTTAATATATTTTTTGTTCAGTGGGTATGCAACTTAAATATAAATAATGAAGCATCATTACTCTGATTTTGCCCTTAAATTTGTTATTCAGGGTTTCTTTTTATTTTGGAGTGCTACATAAGATTGTCTTTGTTACAGTACATCCTTAAGATTTACTTTCACCGTAATATACTTAAAATGTTGGTCCAAAAAAGTATCACTTTATGATCATATGTTAGTTTAAACAACATTTCATATACACTGATGCATACTTTTTTTGATCGGCTAGTGCATACATATGTTTCAACCTCTTTTTTCATTTTCAAAGCTCAGAACTACTAGGCGACTAGCCCAAGATGGTAAGTGGTACGCTTGAGAATCAAACCTGAGAAGTAACCCTTCCAAGGTCCAAATGGTGCCAACTGGGTTGCATATTCCCAACCAGTAAACTGCTCTTCCAAAGTCCAAACATTTCATATACACTAATGCATACTTTTTTTGATCGGCTAGTGCATACATATGTTTCAACCTCTTTTTTCATTTTCAAAGCTCAGAACTACTAGGCGACTAGCCCAAGATGTTAAGTGGTACGCTTGAGAATCAAACCTGAGAAGTAACCCTTCCAAGGTCCAAATGGTGCCAACTGGGTTGCCTATTCCCAACCAGTAAACTGCTCCAAATATTAGTACTACTGCCTAGAGGATTCTAAATAGTTGCCAGAATAGGAGGAGGCACTAGTAAGACTGAAGTGGCGGGGGAGGAGCCTATGGCACCCCACCCCCACCCAAAAAAAAAAACTTCACCCAAATTATTTGGTTTATCATGCTATTGACACACTTTAGAGGTGATACCTAAAGAGCTAAACCATACCATTGAACTCTCCAACGAGTCTCACGCTTCTCAATGACACGTAAGCAAGCTCGTAAGGCCTCCACTGCTCGTTCCCGAACAACTAGTGTTGGATCCCTTAGCGCAAACCATATAGCATCGACAAACTCAGGTACATGGACATTGAATACCGTCGATGCATTCTCCGCCATTTCCTGTGGATTGAAATCCCACAAGCACATTAACATAAAGATAAAAGAGCTAAGAATCAACACTGAGTCACTAATAGTGAGATCTAAATCCTCAAGATATTTAAATGACAGTCATCGTTGCCATGTAACAATATTCATGAACTAGTTAAGTTAATAAAAAATGTAGAAATGCTTCTCCAAAAACATCCAAGGTTATGTAATAAAAAATTGTGAATGTTTCCCCTATACAGCTAGTTGCAGTTTTACACAGACAGAATCACAATTTTATATTTAAAAATATCTATTTCATATTATAAGAGGCTGCAGCTCTCTTGAATTCTTGAGTAACTACATAATATGTTCAGCGATGTAGATTATATGCCTGCAATATATATGAAATAAAACATATAACAAGACTACATGTGGTCTTTTCACATCTTATTATTTTCCTCTTTTAGTTATACAGAAAAATCATGGAAATATCTTAAGGGTTCAAAGTTTATATGAAAATAATATTTACACAGTAACCATTAATAGTTGAACACTTGGATAATCAAAAAATAAAATTTCCCTAAATAGACTTATTAATTACCACTTCAGATCAAACTACTACAATTGGTCAAGCATGTGAAAGTATTGATGTACATCTCTAGCTTATTATTATCTTTCCAGGAGGTGTTCCTCAACTAATTTTAATTTAAGTTGCAGTCTGCTAACCTACAGATATGAAATATTTTCAGCTCCAAGTCTCCAACTTCTACATTTTCTAGTTTCAACTCTATCTTACTATCTTCGAATTTAACCCTTACAACAACCACCCGGTGCAAATGTCTGATCATCTGGTAATCCTCTCCTAAGATTCTCATTGCCCACCTGGAAGACAAGGGTGGGTATGGACCAACTAAAAGTATTCAGTCAGTTCATTGAAATCTTGGAATCCCCTTCAAAGAAAGAACAATCGAATAGTAATCACACTGTATGAAATAGTTACCCACAGCTAACCCCTGGGACCTTAAAAAGTGGGTTTACATGTTGATGGATAATTTCAACTTCAAGGGTCAGTATATAACTTTTGCAGCAACTAAAAAAATCATGTAACATTTGAATCCTAGTGAATCACTGTTCTGCACTTACTTTTAAAATCAGAACAGCTGCAAAACGACGATATTCTATTCTTTCTCCTCGAAGCCACTCCAATGCATTTTTAACCTGTAATAAATACAAAGACATTTAACAACCACCATTTTTTATCAGTCATTTAACAACAGCCACAACATAAAAAAGATGACAACAATTGCATCATAAGGATGTGAGTATGTGATTAACCTGTCTTTCAACCTCTTCTGCTGTCATTGCACCTCCAGCTCTAGCCAGGTGGCCCAGTACTTTACTTGCAAGAACCAATATTTCTCTGTCACGCTTAACTTCGAACACAGTCCGCAGGTAGCTCGAAAATTTTGACACTTTAGAGGCACTTTCCCCTACTGTGACGTCAATCAACCCATTGATTCCCCGCAAAGCCCCCAGATTCTCGGTAACGTCACTGCTTTCAAGTAGTCCTGCTATACGGTCATATAGCTGATCCATAAAACGAGAGAATGCCTCTCCACTGTGATCACGAGCCTCTTCCTCGACGTGCTTTTTAAGAGCTTGTAGGGCACCATCCTGTGGTAAAATCAGACCATTTCATCCAACAATGAAATACCTTGAAACTAAACCAAAACAATGAAACATCAAAATAGGTAATAAAACTAACTAGAACAGTGGCATAGTATAGCCATAGTAGCAAAATGACAGCTCTTGTATACTTTCTAAAAACAACGCACTGCCGGTGAGCAAAGCAGAGAGCTTAATCTATGCTACAATTTCCTTGATTTAAACACACTGAACAGATTTATAGGACATTCAAACCATATATCATAGATAATTTCCCAAAAATACTAACTACAAACCCGAACCTAGTCTATCCACAATAATGTTGTTGAACAATTAGCCTCACATTGTTAAACACAAGATGCATGCAACACCTTATAATAGAATTTGGATTCACTACATTTTACCTAAGTGTTTAGATTATATTGAGATGGTGGACCAACCAAATTTCACAAACATGACTAAGATTAAAATATATCATCCTCAAGGTTAGCATAGTTCATCTTATTTGATCCTATGTTATCAGTTTGAGTGATTCAAAATCTTACAAACAAAGGCACATATTCCTACAAAACAATTTTGCAAGCTTTATGAGAACCTCCTCAATTCAAATTCAAACCATCTTACACCATAAACACATTCAGAAGCCGAAATCAAATATAAGGATAAAATGTGGAGAGAAAATGAAATATGAGCACAAACTCGAAGCTATCATGCAACACTATCTAAAACCTAAGCGAAGCTTCAGCCTTCAAGCACCATATCAGTTCAGCCAATTCTAAACCTTACTGAATCGAAACACTTATTAAATCAATAACCCCCGATCCTATTCCGAAATCTACACAGCAGCATCAAGCACACCTACTCCACCAGATTGCTCGATTCCAAACCTTGATCATATAACACATTCCTCCAAATGACATGGTCCAAATCACACTATCTAAAACCTAACCAACAGCTTCGAGCACCAAACAGTTCGACCTACACCACAATACCGCTCAAATCCAAATCTCAATCAAATCACAGATTCCTACGAATCAACACCTCCACCCACTCAAATCACCACAAATGGAAACTCAACCAAGTCAGAGACCAAACCTTAGGGTTCCCCCTGGTGCAGAGGTCGGAGAGGATGCGCTGTATGGCATCGGCGGAGCCGGCGGCGGCACCAAATCGAATCGAGGGCGCGGTGGAAGCCATCGAAACCCTAGAGCGGCATCGCACGGATGGCTTCCGATTTCGCTCCTCGTCGCTTCGGTAAATAAAAGGCGGAGGAGGGATTGGAGAGGTCTGGGAGTGATGGTGGTGTTGTGTCTAAGCTGGCAGGCGTATGTCGTGCTTACGAAGTGGGCGTTGCTACGTCCCCACAAGTGAAATTTAGATTTAGATTTCTATTTTATTTAATTATTTTTTCGATTATTCCAATATAAGGGAGATTTGTTGCTATCGTCGTCATTTGTATTTACCGTTTTTCGTTAGATTAGATTATTCATTATTATTAAATAATCAATGCATATTTTGGTTCAACTAATGGTATATTGGTTCAACTAATGCATACCCTTGAGTTTTAACCAATTTTTAAGACATACGAATGTTAATTGGTTCAACTAATGGTATATTTAAACAAAATAACTTAAAATATACATCGAATGATCGAAAAACGATTGAGTGTTTGACTTACTATTAGTATAACTTAACAAGGAGGGAAGGCAATTTTTTTATAATGTCAAGTAGTACTAGAGAGTCTCGGAAAAGAATCATGTCTTTAGAAGTTTTTATTGTAAATTTCATGAGAAATATTACACGTTTCACCCAATTATTTTTTTATACCCGAGATGTTGTGGGGGTACATACCAACTCTAAAATAACGTGGAAATTAGAATTCGAGAGGGAAAAACATACCCAAGACACTTCTCTAAGGATTTATATGTTATGTTGGTTCTTTTTGTCCGATTAATTTAACACCATCGGTGTAGATTTGTTTGCAAAACCTTATTCTCAAAACAAACAAACAAAAAACATCGGTAAATATGTTATGAGCATTTTTATCGTATTTTATTTGTTTTGTCGAGTAGACCGGAGGACTCGTGACTCGTGTGCTGCATGCATTATTCACAGGTCACACGTAAAAGCAAGGTCGTCACTAAACAATCTAGACCACAACAAACTAAAGGTGAAGCACATATTGACAAATCAATTATTAGTTTCATTTGAACGTGATCTTTACACAATCTAGAATTCGGCCCAATAAAACGGGTCAGGTTTAGGTTCGGGCTACGATTTTTAAAAGAAATATGGCATTAGCCCGACCCATAACCCATTACAGCATTACTCGATAATTATAAACATGTTGTGTTTGGATCTATAAAACCCATATCAAATTCGACCCATCATATATCCCTACACTTGACGCCTAACGTTTGACACCATTTTGCCTCTCAAGTCTCAATCCGTGACCAAAGTATTCGTTCTTTTTATTTCACTACTCAATTAACTTCTTTATATTTACGAAATACCAATCAAAAAAATTAAAAATATCATTTTTAACACAACTGACTGCTTGTGTCCACTGTACTCATGCCTCCCTCGTCGAAAACGCCAATTAACGATCTGTAGTTGCACATCATGTGGTCTTGGTGCTACTTAATTTGATCATGTTGTAAAAAATATATCACAAGAACAAAAATTCATGTTCATTATTATGTGTGTGTATCACATTTAGTGCTTGACGATTCGACACCAGCTCTATACCGACTATTTGTTGATTAAGGTGTTATAGGGAGAACTTAGACAATTGTGTGATATATACTTGTAGAAAGGTAACATTCATATTGGGTAAGCAATCCAAGGCTATGAAATATTATTTTAAATTTAAATAACCAAGAAATATATGTACACGAAACTTTTTGAATATCTTGCCAATGTTCGAATATACATACTTCTTAGACTATGTATACAGTTTATGACATCAAACGATCTAAGAATTGAATATTCATTTAACATAACATTTGTTGTAAAATAACGATCAAACAAAAGGGCAAGAAGTTGGGGGAGAATGGAGGAGTTGTATTTCATCTCTTTTGTGTGTTCTCAATACATACTACAACCTCATATTTATACACATAGAGGTGTGTAAGTTACATAGTCTACATTAAATAATGATGTAAATATAAACATTACAACACATATTAATAGAGGAGTTATAATAGATTGGTTGGAAGATGAGCCATCTTGGAAGGTGAATCATCCACTATACACAATTTTCATAACACTCCCCCTTGGATGATCACCTTTTGGAATACGTTTTTCGATCTGCCTCGTTAAAAACCTTGTCAAGTAAAACTATGTGGGACAAAAACTTGGTAAATGAAAAAAGAGTGCAGAGCGTATAATTCTCCCTCTCATTTCAACATATATTTATACACTATGTTGGAAAATAGTGTTGTGTTCATGTCTCGTTAAAAACCTTGCTATAAAAACCCAGTGGGAAAATAACTAAGGGAAAAAGAGTGCATGACATATGTTAATACAATTGCGCAAGCTGTCTCGTTAAAAACCTCGTCAAGTAAAACCTTGTAGGACAAAAACTTGAAAAGGGAAAAAAGAGTACAACTATAGGCCTTCTGGGTATTATCCTTCAGGGATAATTGTTCTTTAGGGATGATGATTAGAAATCTACTCCTCCTGATACGTAGTTCACCAACTTGCATAAACATTGCAACGTCTCCACAATAACACAAAATAATTTGTGATTTTTTATTGTTGTGGATTAGACATATAAGAATCGTCACTGAACAAAATATTTACCTCATGAACATAGTAAGTAAATATTGATAATTCCATGTGAACTTTCTTTGTATAATATATCTTTATATAATTGAATCATTGTAACAATTCTCTTCTGGAGAATGTCCGAACTGCATATCGGAAAATAGTTGATTGTTCTCTAGTCATTTATTTCAAAAATTATCATTCGAACATTTCACGGGTACGTGTTTAATCTCTTCAGGAGTTCCTTTTAATATCATTATTCGAGATGATATGCATATTCTCTTTGTTTGTTCATATGATTATAATGCATCTCTTCATTATAATTTTCCTTGGGCAATTTTAGTCCTTCAGAGATTTATTTATATCAATAACAAATGACATACAAATTTGCAGTCACAACATATCTCATATGTTTATAAATATTTATGTCATACTGATCAAGTAACATAACGTAATATTATACATTTCGAGAGAATAAGTAACATCGTAATGTTGGGTCCTGCGAAAAACCCTTGTGTCACTACTCGCTTTATAATGTACCACCATGTTGTAATGTGATTTCTATTCACATTCTTCAGAAATCAGGACTACAGGTCCAATAAACGAGTCTAGTTCTATATTATTCATCTTCTTTTGTTCATTTCAAATACGAATGCTTCTGGCATTCTTATAATACTATAGATTCTGGATCCAGATTTTTTATTGAATTAGCATGCTCTAAGAAGGCGAATTTGTCGTCGATGATAACCTTTTAATGCTTCTCTCGTATTAGCATAGTTGATTGCAACTTTTATAATAATCAAATCCTCGTTGTTTCCCAAAATGTTAGGATCTGACCGTTATGTATTCCCGGAATTGTTACATTTGCTAGCAGCTGCTTTTATTTTACCGGGTTTATATTCTTCAGGAATAACCTCTTCAGGAGGTGTAATGAGTGACTAAGTTTTATTTTCATTTCCACAAATAATATATGTTATAGTCCACGCTTCTGGCGTTGGTTGAGCTCAAATATATTTTATCATGTAAAAATCTTCACTTTATATTATATTATGCGCTTTATGTCTAGTAATACAAGACATAGTCACTCTTTTGTGATCAATAAAGATGTATGACATTTACTTGCTAGATATTGCAAGTTAATGATTTTAGGAACTTCAGGTTCAACGATACTTGTACGTATATTCTCTAATGAACTTCAGGTTCAATATAGTACATTTTCTTGGCATTCTTTAAGCTTCTGGCTTTCTCCCCCTAATGCCAAGAAAAATATGTCTCTCTCTATATATAAATATTGGACTGAACAATAAAATACATCGTCCTTCAGGGGCTTCAAGTATTTTAATATTATTGGGAATATGAATCATACTGAAATGTCCAATTTAATTTGAGACCACTAAATTTTGGAGGTGGTAAATTATTAATCGCAGATGGGAAACATTTCATTCAATATTGTACAAGTAAAATAGGGGAACATTCATAACATGATGTACATAACAAAAAAATGAATAATATCAACATGTATGCATATTAATGTATCATGTATAAATTTTGAGATCTAATAATGATTCATATTCAGAGATATTTTATAAATCGATGCTTGATTTGTAACGTGTGCTTCAGGCACATGATCCAAAATACGATGACACATATTGTGATTTTGCAATAACTTATGCTTATGACTTTCAATCACAAGTTATCTCATCTTACGGAAAGATAGAGCTCATAGATACCTACTTAGTTGAAGAACCTTCTCATTCTTCAGTGGATGATCATATGCAATTTCAGAAACATTTGTCATCATATATGTCCTTATTGACCCAATCGGTCATACCATATGTTATTAGAATCAATATTCATTTGATTCATCAGTGCAAGTCTTTTGACCAAGCCACTACATGTGCAATGACACATTGTTCAAAAGTTAGGTAATTTTCTTGATAGCATTTTTCTTACCTGACATGATTGTAGGAATATAAAAATATTCTTCTTTACTTCAATTGTAGTCTTAATACAAGTCATTCTTGCGATTTGAAACTTAATAAGTTTCTTGAGACATAATTTATAAAATGCATCATTTTACGCCAAGATAATTCAACATGTAATAGTAGATATGACTCTTCTGGAGCTTTCTACTAAATTTGTACGACCTTGTACAATAGTGGCTTCGGCTTTTCTCATTATCAAATTAGAGAATACTTATCTCTTAATATAGTGTGCATGACAACACTATACATGATGTATAATTCATCTTTCCTGATCTTAAATCAAATTGGAGACCGAAGAGTATCTATACTCTTCATTTCAAGCTGAATAAAATATTTATTGTAGATAAATTATTTATTCAACTATTACAAAATAAATGATAAGGTTCTTCCAATGACAAAATATAAAATACGAACCATGCATTCAATCACATGAATGTCAATTAATTTCAACGTAACTTGGTATAAGTCTTTTAGATAGAAATTATGCATACTAACATATCACCATATGCATGTGTACTTTGCCATTTTAAAAATGCAAATATTATCTTTGTTATTGATCATTAAAAAATATATTATAATGATATGCATAAATAGTCATCACAAACATATAAAAAAATGTTGAATATCGATATGTTAGCAACATATACATGTGTATTATTAAGTTTTCTCCGAGATGACATTAGAGCACAAATAATAGCTCCCAGGCTATCCCCAGGCGACATGCACTTTCTCTCTGTCACGTCAGCTTCTCTCTCTGCCACGTCAGCTCACCCAACTCATCCAAAAAAAACATTACCCATGTCCGGGCTACCCCGCCAACCTTACACTCTCTTTCCTCCACATCATTTCTTAATTAAACAATTTTAATTTTCACACAATATTTAACAAATTACATTTTATATAATTCTAATTCTAATTACATTACAATTCTATTTTAACTCGAAATATTGTTAATCATTACTGCTAAATCATGAAATTATTATTAAATATTACGGAGGCCCGTTACATTTAAGATAAACTGAAATATGAAATATTACACTCAAACTTAAGAAACAACAATACATATTACATAAACTAAACTTTCAAATACTACATTAGCAACTGCGTTAACCTATTTTCAAATCGCTCATCGTCCGTAGTGTTGTCATATATGCTCAATTAAATCGTCTTTAAGATCCAAATGTTGGCTCCTGTCACGCACTCAATCTTGATTGACAAAAAACTCGTGAATATCCGCTATACGATCAGTCGAATACGGCGTTTCCTCAGTTGAAGTTCCAGGACGATCTTCCATAAATTCGCTAATATCTCCAAAATTAGCGTAACAGACGCGTTCGTCCTCCACTATCATGTTATGCATGATGATACAAGCTGTCATTATTTTGGACAGAACGTTCTTGCTCCAGGCAAGAGCCGGGTTTCTGATGATCGTGAAACTCGCTTGCAACACTCTGAAAGCGCGTTCAACGTCTTTACGCGTTACCTCCTGCACTTCAACAAACAATTTGTGCTTCGGGGTGTGAGGGTAAGGATGGATTGGATGAAGTCCGCCCACTGTAGATAAATATCATCAGTAAGATAATATCTCTTATCATATTGAACATCATTTACCTCATAATTTACAGGTGGTGCTTGGCCTTCTAGTAAGTCGTCGAAAACCGGAGATTGTTGCAGGACGTTCAAGTCATTACATGAACCCGGTATTCCGAATAAGGAGTGTCATATCCATAAGTCGTACGATGTCACCGCCTCAAGGATCAGAGTTGTTTTCCCAGCACGCCCTTGATGTTGTCCCTTCCAAGTAGCCAGACAGTTTTTCCACTCCCAGTGCATACAATCGATACTCCCCATCATACTTGGAAACCCACGTTGCTCACCAACGTAAAGTAGACGTGCCAAGTCATTTGCAGTTGGCCGAAATAAATACTCAGGGCTGAAGATGTGAATAACACCTTCACAGAATTTACGGAGAGCATTTCTGGATGTTGTCGCACTCATTCGTAGGTACTCATCGATCCCATCAGCTGCAACGCTATATGCTAGCATTCGCATTGTTTCCGTACTTTTTTGTATGTCGAAGATGCTCATCCTACCAGTTGCGTCCGGTGTTCGTTGGAAGAAGACATCAGATGATTCGATGGCATTGTGGATGCGCAGAAAGACATGTTTTCTCATTCGAAATTTTGTCATGAAAAGAGTATCAGAATACACAAGGTTGTCAGAGAAATAATCGTCTATAAGACGTCTGTAACCTAATTCACGATCTCTATCTGGGTTCGTCGTTCTCCTTCGACACTGCTTAGGACGTGTAGTCCTTTCGTGAACAACCCAACCGGCCAATTCAACAGCGCGGTCCATTATATTTAATGTCCCATTCCAGTTATCATCGTCGGATTGACCAGAGTTTAAAATATTATCCGACATTGATGAGAGAAGAAGTTAACAAGTTAAGGAAATGTGAGGAGTCAGGAGTAAATAAATGTATTTATAGTTGGGAGGGTGTGGATGTATCTGTTGCATTGTTCATGCGTGATTGCACAGTTTACTAAGTGGAAGCGTGATTAAAGTGCACGTGTGATTGAACAGTGCACGCGTGATTAAACAATGCGAGCGTGATTAAATAAAATTATCATACATTATTAACAAATAACCAATACATTAATCCAAAATACCTTACATTAACTAAAAACACCAAATACAAATCATTTAATCTCCACTCAAATATCAAAATAAAAAATAGACGAATGGGGGGACACATGCCCCCCGCCCGAGGGCACCCTGGTCATCTGCCAGGAACGCCCAATGCTCGGGCAAGCACCCGGGTGGGCGTTCTGGGCGGGCACGCTAGGGGCAAGGGTGCCTGTGGGTATTGTTTTGCAAACTACATAAAAATACTCAAAAGAGATCTTGATTGGTGACATGATGTTTCTTGAATAGGTAACAATATATATATAATATAATATGATATATATTATAATCATGTTATCTGATTATAATATATATTATATTAAATATGTATATTTAAGAATTACATTAATAGGCAACAATATCGAAACAGAAGGAAACATAGTGATGGTGTTGAACTGAAAGTTAGAGTCAAACGGCTAATGCATTTATTTTGAATATATCCTTACTGTCTTACACGGATCATTTGTTGGTATACCTCCTCTATTTCACAGTATATGGATGGCATTCCTGATTGTTTGATCAATTGCATTTCCAATACCACCCTAATGCCACCCTGACATCGAACTGTTTTCCTAACTTCAGCAAATCATTTTGCATTTTTATTTATTCATAATGCACTAATATTCCAGTATACATCACTTTATACTGTCGAAAAGACCACATGCTACCAAAAAAATTCAGTTCTCACGGTACTAGACAAGAATTGGTTATAAATTTACTCTTTCTAATCTATTTTTCACACCACTTCCGTCACAAAATCTCATATTCTCCTTGCCAATTAATCTTCCTTGTCTTTCTCATCTTCAAGCTACGTACCATGGCAAGAAGAGCAACCAGTACTGGGAGGCAAAGAGTTGAGATAAAAAAGATCGAGAATTCTGAGGCTTTGCAAGTGACCTTCTCAAAGCGGAGAAATGGGCTTTTCAAAAAAGCATGCGAACTTGCGATCTTATGTGGCGCAGAGGTACTAATTCTTGTGTTTTCTCCTGCAGGAAGACCATACTCTTTTGGCAGCCCTGATGTCCAATCTCTTGTCGACCGTTACCTCGCTGGGAATCCAACGCATGTTGTTGATCCCTACATGGGCAAGGGACTACTTGTTCGGAGGCTTGCCAGTCAGTTCATGGACCTTACCACCATCCGTGATAAGGAGAGAGAACGGATAAGTAACCTCCGCCGATTTGTGAAGGATTTAGATGTCCCGAAAGAAGAAGATCTTGGCGACGAAGAGCTAGAGAAATACGTGGCCGCTCTTGACAATCTCAAGACAAGGTTAGCAGATCACATCGAACGACTTAGATTTTGGGAAGCCAATGCTAATTATAATAACCCACCACCAGATGTATGTCCTCACAATAATGGCAACATTTTCACTCCAATGGAAGCATTAATCCGTGGGGAACACATTTTGCCCCACCCTCACAATTCCGCAATGGGGTTTATGAACTTTCAATATAATCACCATGTGGATCAACAGATCAAAATGTTGGAACCTATTGATTATTATTGCAGGGGGAACCTCCAGTATGACCATGTAGGAAACATTGCTCAGGCTTCTGCTGCTCAAAATAATTTACATGTTCCCGGTGGAGCATCTGTCGACGTGGGCGACTACATCGGTCCTGGAGTTCCTCCGTTTGGTGCCCACCAGCTGGGAGAGTGGAACAACGAGGTTAATTACCATGGAGGCATATGATTCTGGAGATAATTTCTCAGTCGGAGTTGTAGTGTGGGGTTTACTAGCTAGTTGATTTTGTCTATTGTCTTTCTAATGTTTGGTTGGAATGATGTTGTTAGTTAAGAAAAAGTAAAGTTATCTCTAGTTGTTTGTGCTGATGTCGTATTATCTCGGTCATCGTTGTGTCTTCTTGTCGCCTATGTCTTACCATCATCGTTGTTAAGGTCGTTCTTGTTGCTGTCGTTGTGATTGTCGTCATTGTTATGTTGTTTTAGGATCTCGCTCTTGTTTAGTAGAGACCTACGTCACAACTCCATAATGGATATATTTTAATATTGTCTCTGGTTATGATGTTAGCTCCATTCTTTTATTCTTGTTTTTTTGGGCCCTTCCACGACGAGCAATATCATGTTTGCTCCAACTACCCTTGTAACGTACCCGAAAACAGCGGAAAATTTAAACAATAATAAAGACCGTCAACGGTCAACACTGGGCACGTCACGGGAAACAAACCAACATATATAATATAAATATGATCCACGTGGAAGTCAAATATACAAACTGACTGTGATTACGACAAAAGCTATACAATATGTAATCACCTCAAAAGGAAGAGACTGACAACTACAGGATCTGATCTCGGGGGCACCGTCCTCGGTCACCACCTCAAACTCTAACCCTGCTCGCTACCTGAAATGCAAACAACAAACATGCCTGAGTTCCCTGAAGGAACCCCGTATACCCAACCTCCTAAAAATATAAAAAGGAATTAAAGACAATGCAATGCTATGCACATGATGATCCGCCTCGGGCCCACAATAATGCCCTCACCGCCTCCGCGGCACTGAACCACTCCTGCCACTAGGGTCAAGTCAGTCCACCGCTGCCTCACAAGGGTCAGTCGACACCACTGCTCCCCAAAAAGTGCAGGAAGGAACCCCTGGTACACGCCGCACCCAAGGAGCGAGTCAGCCCGCCGAATACACAACTCGGGTCAGACGACAGCCACTGCTCCCCCAAGAGTCGCCTAGCGCGCACCCTGCCGGAACATCCTCGGCCTACCGCTAAACCCTCGCAAACAGCCCAAGGTTTACGGTACACATCCCTCACACCCCGCTCGGTAAGAGAGGAAAAAGTACAACAATAATACGCCTTCGTCGAAGGTGAAATCCGTAGCTCTCAAAGCCGGTAATCAACCGTCGCCTCGGAGCCGGTAGTCGACCTGACATCGACGGATCGCGTGTGGATAAATCCACCAACCTGCAGCAGATCGGTCGACCGCTAAAAGCACACCGGTCGACCGGTCCCCCACACAGTACACAGTACTGTACAAACAAGTCTACCGGTCGAACCACGCCAACCGAATTACCGACCAATCGGTCGAACAAAAGTCATCTAGCGGTCGACCGTTTGGATGGTCTACGCTATACAATTTTATATAATATATATATCCGACCGGTCGAACCAAGGGGTCGTTCGACCGATAACAGGGATTTCAATATTTTGCCCAAGTCTCGTTCGGTCGACCGGAACTGAAATACAGTTCGACCGAATCAACACAAGCACTCTACCGCTTAATTAAATGCTCAGTCGGTCGACCGAGAGTTAAAGAGCGGTCGACCGTTTTGATGGTCAAAGCTCCCAACCGACTTAGCATCGAATGGATCGGTCGAACAAGGTAAAGGACGTTCGACCGTTTAATAAGTCAAAATCCCAAACCGACCCATTCTCATCGTTATTCGGTCGACCGGCTAAGTGGTCCCGTTCGACCGATAACAGCATATCCCCTTTTTCCCGCACAAATCTGGCATAACGGTCGACCGTCTAACGACATCGTTCGACCGTTCGCGGGTAAACATCAATATAATAATAGGATCGGTCGACTGCCCACAGGCACCGGTCGACCGATCGTCGTCTTCAACCTCTGAATTGGTTGAATTCCGACGGGGAATTCGACACCAACGTCGATCCCCAACACTCACAAGGCACAAGTGAGTTATATTGAAGATTTGGCATACCTTTTTGACGGTTGTGGAAGTCTCCCGAGCTTGAATCACTTCACTCCTCTTCTTCTTCCTTCTTCTCCTTCTTCTCCTCTTCTTTCCTCCTTCTTCTGCTCCGAATCACTCCTCTCACTCTCTGATAACAGGCAATGATGAAGAAAACGTCCAAACCCTTATCTCTTTACAACATCACCTTAAATAGACAAATCCACCTACACCTCATCCAATCACACTTAACCTAAAACCCTTCCAATCACAACCAACCAACTCTCTCTCTCTCCTTCCAACACCTCCTGCTCTTCATGCATGATTAACTAGAGTTAATTAAGTTTAGGTTTAGTTAATTAAGATGTTTTAGATTAGGTTATTACAACCCTTGTCTTCAACTTTCAGTCATTAGTGAGAACACTAGGAAAATATGTTCTAATTTTGCTTAATAGTTCTTTGGGAAGCTTACTGCTTATATATGCTTAAAAATATAAAAGCATGATGTTTCCTGTCCACTCACTTTGGAAAGCCAAAAAAGGAAGTCCGGTGAATCCGTCACTTAAATGTGATTATACTTTTTAATTCTCGTTCCTGATAAGCATTTTGAAACAATATCTACACAAAAAATAAGTGTCTCTCATTCTCTTTTGAAATTTATATCTACCATGGAATGGAAGGATGGCCGGAATGAAATTGATGTAGGAATAGAATCACCATTTGCTTCTCATATATGTCTGGTTGACCTTGGAAAATAATATCGTTCGCATTCTCATTATTATCACCTTTTAGAACAAGGGAATGAAATCAATTTACCATGTATTCCTAAAATAGCATTCATTCATGAATATTTTATTTAATAAATATTTTTTTTACTATGTGAATTGTTATAATGTACTAACTATAACCCTAATTCCAACAATATATTACATCTTATTTCATCTGAACGTTCACGTAAAACTAGATTTATAAGTATATTATGAATACAACGTAAAAAAATCGTAAAAAAATTACGATTTTTTGTTTAAATAATATTTTTTTAAATTTATGGGATCAAAGTGTTATAAAACGGAAATTCAAATGAGATGATTGTCACGTTCTATGTTCAGTGGTGCAAAGTGATATCAAAACATAATTTAGGAGGACAAACTGTAATTAATCCCAATACGATTTCATAATTTTGATTATTATTTTTACGATTTCAATCCTTCATTTTAATTACCAACAAAAATTAAAATAATACATATAATAAAAACGACGTAATATAACAACTTGTTTCTCCACACCGGATATGTACGTTTTTATCAAACAACACGACGAAATTAGAGATATAAACTTCATTTTTTTACTCGTTAGTTGTTTACTCGCCCACGTGCAAGGCAACCTTTTCATTATCGGTATCATCAGTCTGTTGCTCCAAATCATTGTTATAACTGCATTTATCAAACAACGCAATGCAATTAGAGATACAAACTCACTCCCTTTACTCATTAATTGTTTGCTCTCTCACGTGTACGACAACCTTTCTATTACCGGTATCATCGGTCTGGTGCTCCAAACTGTTGTCATATCCACATTCATCAAACAATGCAACACAGTTAAAGATACAAACTTCACTCCCTTTTACTCATTAATTGTTTGTACGCCACGTGTAAGGCAACCTTACGACCGAACCGGACCGGACCGAAGACCGAACTTTTCGGAAGACCGGACCGAATAAATTCGGTTCGGTCCAAAACCCGAATTTAACCCTTAAAATTTTGGTATTTGACCAGACCGAAAACCGAATTCCTGTGGTCTCCCGGACCGAACCGAATTTTGCTCACCCATAGTAACTGGTGTGATCAGTCGTTGCTCCAAACTATCGTCACATCGACCTTTATCAAACACAACGAAATTAGAGATACAAACTTTACTCCATTTACTCATTAACTGTTTTCTCATCCACGTGTCCCGGACCGAACCGAACTTTGCTCACCCCTAGTTACTGGTGTGATCAGTCGTTGCTCCAAACTATCGTCACATCGACCTTTATCATGTAGGATTTCATGTCTAATTATACATATATATTTTCGAAATTTTTATGTATAATAAGGATCAATTACAATTTTCTTTGATTAATTTCATGCATGCATTGGTTTGTTTTAACATCTAGTTTCAAAACTCTATTAAAACAAACAAGGGCTCCGAAATTCATACCTAGAAGTTCTCAAAAACTTCTTGAAGATTCGGAGACGTTGGGGATGCTTCTCGCCGCGCCGGATGCCTCCGAGTGTTCACCGAAACCCTAAACAAGGTTGGAGAGAAAGGAGTTAGCCAATCGATCTCCAAACAAGCTTAGAATCTAGCTACAAACCCCTTCCTTAGCCTCTGAGATTTCTCCTTCCAAAGACTTAGAAAACTAAGAGAATTTTCGTGGGTTTTTGTGGTGAATTAAGAGAGAAAATAATTATTGAATTGTGTGTCACAACTAGGGAGAATAAGGACATATTTATAGGTTCCAATCTTACTCTTAATCATGGCTATTCTTAAGCCACGGTTTTATGACAAATTCTCTCACAAATTAATTCTATAATGCATTATATGCACCCACAAAACGTTTGGCCAAATTTGGAGCTAATCCAACCATCGATCAAATTAATCTCTTAATAATCAAAGGCAGAAAATCGACCGCTGTTCGGTTTACCGAGTCCCACTCGGTTAACCGAATTTGTCACGATCGTTTAACCGAGTACGTGACGGATGACCGAATCTTAAGGAGAAAAATTCTCCTTAACCGATCGGACCAATTCTCGTCCAAGACCGAGTGCTATTCGGTTAACCGAAAATATCGGAATTTGACATTGTTCGGTCGACCGTTTCTGGTTCGGTACACCGTACCAAAGCTCTAGACACTTTGGTCAAGTTCGGTCAATCAATTATGATTATCCGTTCCACGTTCGGTTGACCGATCCATAGATCCTTCGGTCGACCGAACCTCAACGGATTACCGAACTTCTACCCGATTTTGCCTATTTCAAATTTTGGATTTATTTCCAACAAAATTTGAACTTAAGGGGGTTTTAGGAAATTCACAACTTATGCAATGTATTATCCTATGCAACAATAAATTATTGCACCCCATAATATATGCATCTCATATGAATTTATCATGATTCTAATTATGTTATATATTACATAATTGATTTTACTTGTTCACCATATGTGTCATATTTTCTATGAGAAACCCGACACATCATATGAACCAAAAATCAAGATTCTTGTTTCACGGTTTTTGCGGTGTGACCTATGGGAGGATCTAAACTAAGTTGGCAGTGATATTAAGAGCTTAATATCACAAGCTATAAGCGGTATCTAGCTACACATTATAGCTCCCAATTAGTTAGATGTCTTAATTCCACTCGAACCAAAACCCGATCCATTTAGTGATGGAGTGCACCACTTGTGTCCGTCCCTTGCCTCATGATATTAAGAATACACACAAAGTAGTATTGCGTCATCTTTGTATTAGTATTCATTTCTTGATCTCTTTAAGCTAGTTATAAATATGTGACTTAACTCAAATCACATTGTGCACATTATAACTTTGCTTTATCAAGGGGCCCACTAATATCATCACTCAATTAAGAGGGGCAATGATAATCTTTTGACTAACTATCTTCTCCAACGAAAGTTGTACTTAACCAACCAATGCCTTTACACTACACTGATCGATAGTTCAAGACACTGATCTAATTAAGTATTCCTTAAGTGATTAGATATAAGTCTCATATCAAAGGACCAAAGACACAGTAAAATATTAATGACACAGAAACACATTTCTATAATATTTTACTTATTAGGTCTATTCAGTATACAAAAGTAATATTTTCCTCTTTTGCATACCCGTGTTGTCACTCACTTGTAGAGCTACAATGATCTATGACCAACACGACAATCTTAACTCGGTAATTAATGTTCCATGTTAATTACCATGATTGTGAATATCTTTTGTTTTATGCAAACCAATATCTTTTAGAGCTCTACGGTTAAGGACCAAGAGTCTCTTCCTTAACACTTCTAAAAGACGAATAACATAAACAAGGAACAAAATGATTTCTCATTCAATTCATAATAATTGGCATTTAAAAGTAAAACTTTTAGAACACATTCCTTTCATATCAAACACAACAAAATTAGAGATACAAACTTTACTCCCTTTACTCATTAATTGTTTTCTCGTCCACGTGTCCCAGACCGAACCAAATTTTTCTCACCCCTAGTTACTAGTGTGATCAGTCGTTGCTCCAAACTATCGTCACATCGACCTTTATCAAACACAACGAAATTAGAGATACAAACTTTACTCCCTTTACTCATTAACTGTTTTCTCGTCCACGTGTATGACAACATTTTCCGTTATCAGTGTCATCAGACAGTTGCTCTAAATCGTTGTCATATACGCCTTTATCAAACAAACAACGCAATTAGAAATAATTTTTTTACTCCCTTTACTCATTAGTTGTTTGCTTGCCCACGTGTAAGGCAACTTTTTCATTATCGGTATCATCAGTCTGTTGCTCCAAATCATTGTTATATCTGCCTTTATCAAACATCGCAATGCAATTAGAGATACAAACTCACTCCCTTTACTCATTAACTGTTTGCTCTCTCACGTCTAAGACAACCTTTCTATTACCGGTATCATCGGTATGGCGCTCCAAACTGTTGTCATATCCACATTTATCAAACAACGCAACACAGTTAAAGATACAAACTTCACTCCCTTTACTCATTAATTGTTTGCACGCCACGTGTAAGGAAACCTTACGTTGCTGGTGTGATCAGTCGTTGCTCCAAACTATTGTCATATCGACCTTTATCAAACACAACGAAATTAGAGATACAAACTTTGCTCATTAATTGTTTTCTCGTCCACGTGTAAGACAATATTTTCCGTTATCGATGTCACCAGACATTTGCTCTAAATCGTTGTCATGTCCACATTTATCAAACAAACAACGCAATTAGAAATAAATTTTTACTCCATTTACTCATTAGTTGTTTGCTTGCCCACGTGTAAGGGTAAGGCAACATTTCCATTATCAGTATCATCAGTCTGTTGTTGTATCATTATCAGCATCATCAGTCTGTTGCTCGAAACCGTTGTCATATCCGCCTTTACCAAACAACAAGTGACCCTCTTTTTTGTCACACCCACCACTAATACTCCAATACCACCGCTTATTTGAAAGAAAGAAAATTCCAATACCATCATCATTGTAGTCTGGATAATTGCAACATATCACCTACACATCACAAATAAGGAAACATATGAAACCCAATTAAGTGTATTAAACAAAATTGAACCGCTCCACTTGGTTCTATCACTTAGAATCCATGGGCAACAACATATTTACTTCAAGCAAGCCACGTCCCGATCCTTACATGCGCTTGCCAACTTTCACGAACCAACGCATCCCTTCGCAATCTCAAACCAGCATATATAACGGTGTCGTCCCTACTCCAATTTCCTCACTCAACTTGTCGGAACCAGATTGTTTCTTCCAAATTTCTTCAAACATGGGCAGGAAAAAGATAGAGATCAAGAAGATCCAAAACAGCGAGGCCTTGCAGGTAGACTAGTGTCCACGTGATCTTCTATCGTGGAGAGACGTACGTGGATGCAATATGAATTTGTTAATTTCTAATGGTATTAGATAACTATTATAGGGATTGATGTCCAATGAAACTATTGCGCTTGATTTTTTAGTTTGAAAGGATGAATACTCTTTAATTGCCTATCAATAAGTTGCATGATATTGCTTTTAGCTATACATACGTCTTTGAAAAAAAGATAATATCAAACTCCGTTAATTTGGGTCTTGATTATTTTTGCATATTTTGTCACTTCTTAATTATCATTTTCCCCCAAGATGACATTATCGTAACCAACTCATAAACATAATTGTTTTTTAAAAAAATCTTAATATTTTGTTAACCGCCAGTACCACTACCGGGTGTCCAATTGGGGCCATACGATGTCTACTGGTGTATGCTGTTGGTTCGGTTCAGAAAAAAAGGTAAAATAGTTTGACGTAAATGTTATCTATATGTATTTAAACATGATAACAACACAGTAAATAAACATTAAATCGAAAAAATAGAATATTTTGACTATTTGAACTCTGCAAAAAATGCAATTAATGTACGTGTTGAGTGATAATACATATCTTTGTGAACTTTAATTAGGCACTACATTAATATGTTGTACGTACGTAGGTGTCTTTCTCGAAGAGACGTGCGGGTTTGTTCAAGAAGGCAAATGAGCTGGCCACACTGACCGGAGCTGAAGTTGCGATGGTCGTGTTCTCCCCTGCCGGGAAACCCTACCCACTCGGTTTACCCGACGTGGACACGGTGGTCAACCGTTACTTGTTGTGTAACCCTCAGCAACAACCAAGCTCCACCCAACCGCCTAATCGCCACCGCAGTGTTTTAGCCGGAGACTTGAGCAAGAGATTGACAGACGTCAGGTCTCTTCTCGACCAACAACGTGGGCGTTGTCGTCCTCTAAGTGAGTTAGTAAAGAGCACGGCTCGGGACATAGGGATCCAATGCGGTCCCGACTATGAGGAGCTCAATCTCGACCAACTCGAGAAGCTCCAAAAGGACATGTTGCAACTCAGGGGTCGTCTCGTCGAGAGGATGGATGAGCTCAAACGAGAGCGACAACCACAACAAGTACTACAGCCACCGGGGGATGCTGCGTATCAGATGAACTGTTTGAACGCGACACCAGTGGGGTTTGCCAATCCAAGTGCACCGTTTCCGTTTGGCAGTGCGACTGATGATTTAGGTTTAGCCGGGTTGGATACGGTGAACCCGAACACTGGATTTCCTGCTATGTCTGGGTTCGGGGATATTGGTCCGGAAAATTCGTTCGGGTTCTCAGATCCGTTTAATGACATGATGTTTTCAGGCGAGGCAACGGGAGGACATTATGGGATGATGATGATGATGGGTCAACCAGGTAGTGGTAATAACGTTGCGGGTCCGTCTAATGCTTTCATGGATGCGAGAGGTAATGGTTCTCGTATGTAATGTAACAACAAAATTAAGGAGTTATTTCCAATTAATTATTAGCCTTTTGTTGCGTGGACATTCCATGTATATTAATTAATTACTTGGGAATCTTGCACCTGAACTTTGTGATATGACTCATGTACTCATATGAAATAAAATAAATGCATGACATATTAATAATTTAGAACATAAACTCTTCAATTAATAAAATTATCACGTTATTTCAAAAAAAAATCATATTATGTAATTTAGTATGATCTCGTTATTGAATATTGGCTTATATTTGTTAAAAAAACAAATCCAGGAAGAGTCGGTCGACCGGATTAGATTCGATCTACCGACGCACAACCCAGAAAATTTCGGCGAGGACGGGTCGGACTACCGAATTGGATTCGATCCACCGAACCGAGGATTCCAGGCACTCCGTGTGCAGCTGGGATCGGACGACCGAATTGGATTCGGTCTACCGTCAGAAGGTAACAAGCACTTCGGAACAACGGGTTAAATAAACCGTTGCGGAGATTTTTGGTGTTCCAAGAATATGGAAAATCTATGTCCAATTTGTAGGATCGAGTGGGTTATGGGTCCACAAACTAATCACAATTAAACCCTAATTTACTACTTGGTTGATCGATCAAAGAAATGCAGCGGAAATTTAAACTTAATCAAACACAAGTAGAAAGGTAATGCAAACCACAAGAAGACACGTCGGTTTTATAGAGGTTCGGCCGCGCCTACGTCCTCTCATACAAGCACCTCTCGAATCTCCGTTCGAGCTCCTCTTGCGTCTTCACTATGCCTCCCCGTTCCGGGCCGGGAGCAACGCCTTTTACAAGTCTTCAAGCTCGCGAACAACCCTCGCCGAGCTTGGCACCACCTCTCACAATCCGAGAGGAACACTTCGGGCTTTCACCGAAATCCTTGCTTCTTGTCTTGGGCTTTCACCAAGACCCTTGCTCACTTTACAACAGCGGTAACTTGAGTGGAACTCACTCTCTAATTGAGCACAACAATTGCTAGATGATTGTATGATGATTGATGTGGAAATTAGGCTTTGGATGGCTAATTTGGAATTTGGAGGTTGTGGAAAATCTCACTATAGGTTTGACACTTTGGAGTTGTGAACCTCTATTTATAAGCTCCTAAAGATTTCTAGCCGTTTGGACAAGATTTGATTGGGGTTTGTGCAAAGCACACAAAACAGAAAATCGGATTCAGAAATCTGTCCAGAAACGGTCGACCGAAAGGTGTAACGGTCAACCGAATCCTTGAGTAAGTTAATAGATCGGTTGACCGAACATAGGTACTGGTCGACCTAACACTTAAGTTCTATAAGTCAACGGTCGACCGAACAGGTACCGGTCGACCGAACTACAGGGTTCGGTAGAGGGAAAACTCGATCGGTTGAACAGAACTTGTGTCGACCGATAGCAGGTAGATTTTCCCTAATGGAACGGTCAACCGAACAAGGTATTTTGTTCGACCGGTTCAAAAGTATTTGGGGGTGTATTAAGAGGAAAATGTGTATACGACCGTTGTATAATACGACAAGGATAACGGTCGTATTTTTACCAGAAATAGCAAACGAATCGGTCGACCAAAGGTCTACCGGTCGACCGAACATGTCTGGGTAAACGGTTAACAGAAGTGTGATCGGTTGAACTGATTGGTCTGGTATAACAAATATTGTGTATAACCGGTCGACCGAAAGGTGAACGGTCGACCGAACTCAGGCAGACTGGCGACCAATGTTTTTAGGTATTTAATTGATCTAATGGAGTCCAAAAGATATGATATTTTGTGTGTGACTCATACAAAGAACCTAGTGTGTGAATGCATGCATATTAGCTTAAGTTATGCTCAATTCACATAAGTTCCTAATACTCAAAGAAATGTAAAATTACATGTCTTCAATCCTAGCTTGATTACATGTCTTGACTTGATTTTTCTTCTTTCTTGAGTCTTGATCACCTGTAGATGTTAACACAATACAACATGTATACCATTATACTACATGTGTTAATCTACATGTCCTAATTAAGATTAGGTTGAAATACATCATCAAAATACGGATTAAGGCCAAAAAGCCAACACAATTTGGCACGGTCCACCGAGGGGTTCTCGGTCGACCGAAGGGTTGTTGGAAGAATTCGTTAGTTCGTGGAAGAATCGTTCTCGCGGTCTACCGAGCCGCGTGAGAAGCGTTCACTCGGTCAACCGGGAAGGATTCGGTTAACCGAATCGGAACAGGAATCGTTCTGTTGAAGCACGCACGGTTAACCGAACGAGCATCGGTTAACCGTGTCCCCATGAATAGTTCTGTTCGGTTTTGATTAATTGTAGCTCGGTTTTTTGAGTCTATAAAATGACTTGTTTGCTCTTAGTCTTATATCATATTGCATACAACATAGTTTCATTCATTATGAGTTGAGAGATTAAGACTAGAGATAGATCTAGAATGATTTAGAGGACCTATTGCTTTCATATACTTGTAATATCAGTTGATTCTCTTGTTGGTGAAACAGAAGAAGGAAATGAAACCCGCAGGAGACTCCCAAGGACGTAGGTACGTTGTCGAACCTTGTAAATCGCGTGTGTCGTGGTTGTTTTAGGTGTGCACTTGTGTTTGTTTATTTATTTTCATCTTATTAGTGTTTTTGTTGCAATTGAGTTTAGGAGATGTCTGAAGTTAATTCCGCAATCAATATTTTGTATTACGATGTGCGTTTAATCTGTTTTTTTCTATAAGCGCATTGTTAGATCCCCTCCCAACCCTTATGATATTATTTATGTGGTTAAAATTTGAAACGAACAATCAACGCTAAATACCAAAACGAGTTTTCTTTCACAGCGAAGTATTTGCACGGTAAGCCGTACGTAAGATGCAGGTTTCTAGTTAAGACTTGGAAAAACTTGAAACTTTGATTTCAATTGTGCTGAATCAAACTGGGATAAATATATATATCTTCATGGGTAGAGGCGGCTCTAGAAAATTATAACGAGGTGGAAATTGTATTATCAATTTTTTACACAATATAGTGACATTCATACCAGGTAAGCAATCCAAAAACATTGAAAATTTATTTTGAATTTAGATAACATACCTACAATTATTTGTACACATAAAATCCCTTTAATATCTTACCAATGTTTCCTACTTCCTAGTTGGCATATAGTTTGTGGCACTAAACAATCTAAGAATTAACTATATTCCTTTGACGTGGCATGATCGATTGTTATTTGCCTACGACTTTACCGTTCATCGGCTTATGTTCTGCTAAATTTTCTCCGACATAACATTATAGTTCTTGTTCAGCTAACAACATAAAAATAGTCGAAAGGGATATTTGTTGGTGATCATATGGTGTTATTACTTGAATAATAACAATTTTCTGAAGAGAGTGATGAGGTTGCTTTGACAAGGTGCTAGGTAAAGGCAAATGCATGCATTTATTTTGAATGTATCCTTATAGCCTAAATTATTTCCCGTTATAGCTCCTCTATTTTACAGTATACACAAGCTATATATATATATATATATATATATATATATATATATATATATATATATTGAAACTTCTTGGATCAATTGCAAATACTTCATGGAAAAGGTAAAGAAGCAGGTCACTCTGTTGCGATCCTTTATTACTTCCATGTTCAATAACATTCGAGCACCATCTTGTTGCCAGCCTTACATCAAACTGTTTTTCTAACTTTAGCAAATCATTTTGCACCTTTTTTATTTATAATGCACTAATATTTTGGTATTTTCTACTTTATACAATGGAACCGACCACATGCTACCAAAAAAAATCAGCTCTTACGCTACACACCAAATGGTTATAAATTTACTCTTTCCGATCTATTTTCTCACACCACTTCTGTCACCATCTCTTTCTCGTCTTCAAGCTACGTACTATGGGAGGAAGAGCAACCAGTACTGGGAGGCAAAGAGTTGAGATAAAAAAGATTAAGAATCCTGAGGCTTTGCAGGTGACCTTCTCAAAGCGAAGATACGGGTTTTTAAAAAAGCATGCAAGCTTGCGATAGTTGGTTGAACATGACTTGTGTTGGAAAAAATAGCTAGTGAAACGATTATCGTTGTCTCTCTTAATTGAGTGATAATATTAGTACGTCCATTTGATAAAACAAAATTATAATGTGCGTAACTTGAGTTAAATTACATAGTTGTAATTAGCTTAGAGATATCAAGAAATGAATATAATACAAAAGTGACACATTTCTACTTTATATATATTCTTAATATCATGAGGCAATGGACGGACACAAGTGGTGCACTTACATCACTAAATTGAACGTGTTTAGTTCGAGTACGTGAAACAAAGACATATATGCTAATTAGGTAACTATAATGTGTACCTAGATACCGTTTATATTTTGAGATATTAAGTGTTTAATATCACTGTCAATTTAGCTTAGATCCACCTATAAGTCACACCACAAAACTGAGAAACAAGAAATTTGATTTTGAGTTTATATGATGTGTCAGGTTTCATATGAAAAGGACACATGTGGTGAACGAATAAAATCAATATATCATGAGAATTGACATAATTAGAATCATAATAAATTCATATGAGATGTGTATATTATGGGGTATAATAATTTAATATTACATAAGATAATATATTACATAAGATATGAATTTGCGAAAAAAACCCAAAATATCAAATTTTGTTGGAAATAAATCCAAAATTTGACAAAAGCAAAATCGGGATCAAACACGGTAAACCGTTTAGGGTTCGGTCGACCGGGATGTCTTCAGAACGGTCAACCGAACGGGAGAACGAGTAAACACAATTGGTTGACCGAAATTGTCTAGAGTGCCTGGACAATTGGGTTCAGTTAACCGAGCGTCAACGGTCAACCGAGAAAGAATATTTTCGGTAGACCGAATGTGACACGGTCGCCCGATGAATGTTCGACAGGAGAAATTTTGGTGTGTCAACGGTCGACCGAGCAAGACGCTGATCGTCCGAATTTTTCCAGAGAATTTTTTCTCATGCAAATTTGATCGATCGTGTAGCTCACGGTCCACCGAACACGTGTTATAACTGAATGGTTCGGTTCACCGAGAAAAATTCTCGGTCAACCGAACGGTGCGATTTTTGCCTGAATTATTAAGAGAATAATTAGATCATGGGTTGGATTAATTCCATATTTAATTAAATGTTTTTGAGGATTCTTATGTGACAATTTGAGATTAATTTTAGGAGAGAATAAGTAAGAGATCATGACTCGCCCAACCTGTCCCAGTTGGCGCCTCTGTGTCGTCACTGGTATCGCGGTTACGCGGGGAACTCCGCACACGTCTAGGATCCATCTGGAACATCAATCAAAACTAATCAGCAATGCATGCATGATCCACTACAAGAAATGAAATAATTAAGCTATACTACTCGCAAGGGTGGTTTCTTCGAGAGAATGCACAGTAACCGACCGCTCTGATACCAATTGTAACATCCCCGAACAACGGAAAATTTAAACTTTTAAAATCAAGGGAAACACGTGGATAAAACCCTCAAGAGTGGGGACATTACTGAAAGAAATACATAAATACGTCTGGTGCACCATATTACATAAGAGTTTGTCAAAAGAGTGACTACATTGGAATACAAAATACATAAAACATGTAATCACGATAACCTAAAAAGGTAGACGACAGGATCCAGTCCCAAAGTGCAATCTCCCTCGGTCACCACCTGCCGGAACCTAACGCGGTCCTGAAAAAGACGCAACAACAATGCCTGAGTTTCCATAAGGAAACCCCGTATGACAAGCTCACCTATATGCCCTAACATACTAGTATAACATGACATGAAATACAAAGCAGTAAACATCCACAAGGGTAAAACCGGACATCCGTCCTGCAATCGTTCCCGCTGCCACACAGGCCCCGCAGTCTACAATCGCCACCACTGCCACACATGCCCCACGGTCCGCAACATCGCCGTCGCCACACAGGCCGCACGGTCCAACAACCACCGGTACCACACATGCCACACGGTCAAATATCACCGCCGCCACACAAGCCGCACGGTCCAACATCGGGTCCCCGTAGAGACCTACCGTAGGCACATAAGGTCTAACGGACAGTACGCAACACATCCCCACACGCGACTACACAAGTCAAGGGACCGGTGAGGAGGCGTTCGCACTTCCGCGCAGGTAGAATCAGATCTGAAAACATCGTGGTCCACCACTACACCAACGGAGCCGTCGCTCAGGTCGGTCCATCAACCAGCGCCACACAGACCGCACGAGATCTCACTCGATAGGTGCCAAGTCGAGCTACCTGCCGCAACCACACAGGCTACGTGCGATCCTCCCTGCCGCCACACAGGCCGCACAGGGGCACTACCACCGCCACACAGGCTGCACGTCACGTGCAATCACTGCCATCAAGGCCAGTCGAACATATCCGCCACACAAAGGCCAGACAATCGACAGATCCGAACCGAAGTCCGCAGGGTCAACAAGCTCCACGTGCAGACACTAACTCTGCCGCTATAAAAGCAGGGCAGCGGCCTCCGTAGCCCCTCAGGCCGGTAGTCACTTCACCCAACGACAGTTGCGTGCCCGCTGAAGCAATGAGATCCGCAATCCCTCACGCTGCTACTCTAACGCGAGTCAAACGATCCACCAGATTTGTCACGATCCATACATGGAGGTGACGCGTTCCGGACACCCACACTCTTCCACACGGCGGTCCCTGGGCAGGCACGCGTAACGCGCCCACCGTCACCTCCCGGCTCACGCACAAGGCGAGGACACGAGTTTCCGTGGACAGAGTTGGCATCCTAAGCGGAACCATGAATTCTGTCCTGTGCAAAACGGTTGACCGAAAGAGACACTCAGTCGACCGAAGTGACAACCGGTCGACCGCTTCCACAAGGGAAATTGGTCGACCGAAAGTGACAGCTCGGTCGACTGAAGCGTATGCAACGATCGAACTATTTGCGCAACACATAATTCCTAACGGTCTACCGAAGGTCTAAAACCGATCGACCGAACGAAGTCAAAATCCGGATTCTGGTCAACATCAAAATCCAATCTATCGGTCGACCGACTCAGGGGTCTCGGTCGACCGAAACCTTACAGAGTCAACCTATTATTTTCTACGTCATAAACGGTCGACCGCAACCACACCAAGGGTCTGGTACACTTAAGTTCCGGTCGACTGAACACAAGGACCCGGTCGACCGAAACATGCTAGGTAGTCTAAAAACACCGCGTTCGGTCGACCGTCCAAGGGACCCGGTCGACCGACAGACGTCTTCAACCTCGCGCCAGCCGAGGTTTTGACGCCGAAACTCGTCGCCGACGAGGTCTCCGACCTCCCGCGACCTACCAAAACATCACCCCAACGTGGGTGATCACTAAGACCTCTAATGCAAGAACTTGACATACCTTCTCTTTGAAGATCGACGAAGAACACCGGAGCTCCAACTACCACGCCTCCGGCCGCAACCTCACACACGTCCTCCTCCACGCGCCTCCGCACCACCGTCACCTCCTCTGCCCGACGCCGCTGCTGCTCTAACCAAGAAAAGAGGAAAATGAGAGAGGTGATGAGAGGAAGATGGAATGGAGAGGAATGAAAACGTGAGAGAGGGAGAGAGGTGAGATGAGCTTCTCCTTTTCTCGAAACCCAACACCAACAGCACCCTACCACCATCACCTCCACACAGCCGCACTCTACACCCGCTGTTCACGTCACCCCCCACATCACCAACAACACTCTCCTCAACTTCCCATGCAAACCCTCCACTATTAGCACCCTAATCACCATTAAACACCAATTAGGTTAGGGTCATTACACCGTATAATCACCATGTGGATCACCATATTAACATGTTGGAACCTACCGATTATTATTACGCCGGAAACTTCGAGTTTAACTTTGTTCACGCTCCTGTTGCTAAGAATAATTTAGTTATTCCGGGAAAGCCTAATGATGTTGGAGCGTCTGGTGTCAACGATTACCATGGAGTTCCTCCATTTGGAGGCATATGATTCCCAAGAGCTCGGTCGGAGGTCTAATATTATGAGTAGTTGGTGCAGTCTCTTGTACTCTTCATTGTGTTTGGTTGGAATTATGTTGTGGGTTAAGAAACAAGTGAGTTAGCTCATTTTGTTTGTGTTAATGCTTGTTTCTGGTCTATCATCTCGGTCATCATAGTGTCTTGTCGTCGTATATGTCTTTGCTATCATCGTTGTTATCGTCGTTGACCCTCATTACCTTCCATTAATGTTGTCGTCCTTATGATATTGTCATGATTGTTGTGTTGTTTTAGGCTCTCGCTCTTGTTGAGGACTTGAGGGTAGAGATGTTAGAACTTCATGATGATTATATTATAATATTGTTTTTAGTTATGATGTTAGCTCTATTCTTTTCTTCTTGCTTTGTTGAGCAATATCAACTATTAGTGCGGTGGCTTCAACTTCCCTATAGCTTGTCCTCCGTCTTTCGAAATTGGTAAAAACACCTTAAAACACGTTCTTTTATTTGCTAAGTAGTTTTTGGGGAAGGTCTTATGCTTGAAAATAGAAATGCCTGGTGCCATGGAAAGGAGGTCTGGTGAATCCGTCACCTAAATGCATGTCATTGTGGTTCTTAATAATCGTTCCTGGAAAGCATTTTAATAAAAAAAATTAGTGTGATTTTGTTTTGAAATTTAGTCTATCTTTTTTCCTCCAAACAACAAAGTCAAATGTTTTTTTTTTGTTGTTGTTCTTGTCCACTTTTTTTTTAGAAGGAAAGAATTATAATCATTTCACAATTAACCTTGTTGAGTTTTTTTCATTGATCTGGGATATTCGTCAACTGGATTAACCTAATTTGAACATATTCTCAAAGTTACCCTACAAAATACCAATGCGCTGACATGTAAGCCCTCAAAATATTCTTTCAAGTTGACTAGAAGTCAAGCACAATATGTTTGAATGTTACTCGTTCAAATGTTAGACAATGTAGACTTATTTTATTCGACTTATATATGGTAAAAGAATTAGTGAAGACTCAGGCCCACTAAGCAGCCGTAGCATATTAAGCCCACAAGTCTCAACAACAGATCATACAAATCTTCCAAGTAAGTAGCAAGGAAGGGGACTGCCGGACTGGGATCGAATAGGTTGGTGTTATGGTGTATGTGTGGATGTAATTGGAATTGTTTGATACAAACAGGTTAATAAAGAGCGTGTAATTAAGTTGTGTGTGTGAAGTTAGACAGTAAATTAGAGAGTTTGTGAGTTACTCGCCGAATTCCTTCACCTTCTTCAGGTGCTTGTAAAAAAAAGATGGCTAAGCATTATCTATAATAAGACTACATAACAAACCATTAGAAGCAAACGACATTTTATAATGAATTAATGATGCATCTTTTCCCAATATATTTTTGCAAAAACTTGAAAAAGATTTCATGGATACATTACAAGTTACTTTCTTTCTGTCATAATTTAGTTGTTTGGGTCCATCTGACACAAAATTTATGTTGCCCACAAGAGGTTTAGGAGGGTAGTCCAACCAACCATATCCGTTATCTTGTCAATTCTCCAACAAGCGATGCCAATGCCAGCTCTAGTGAACGGGGATCTCACTACTATCTTCTTTCTTCAACTTATTTCATTCTTTTCTTTATTTTGCAATCCAATCAAAAGATTTTTTTGTTCTTGCATATATATAGCTGTCAAACTTGTCTTTGTCATCGGAATAGATCCCATTCTTCCATTTTCATGAGAATAATCAAGCAAGTGATTATAAAGTTGTCAAAATGCATTGCCTTCCTCTTTATTTCTTTCCAATGAAAACATGTATTTGTCAGCGCATGATTGGGTTGGATTTCCGATTTCACGTCAAACTTGTCTATTTTTCTGGCTCAACCTTTTCTTATAGTCTAACGACTCAATAACCAAGTTTACGTTTCTAGGAATCCATTTTAAACTATTTTTGCTGTTACGAAGGAAATGCAATTTGCCTGCACTCCACCGTTACAAATTTGTGCGAAACGATTGTGCTATCTATAGCGATGACAATTCTTAAGTGTAAAGACAAGTCTAATGATCCATCATGATTGTTTAAGTGGGGGATCTAAAATTTTTGAATGCAGCTTAAAATCAATATGTCTCTTATTGCAACCAACCAAAAACTACACCATAGCAACGAATCAGGAAAAAAAAACTCCAACTGCGTACAATTCACCTAATATCAATTTAATGATAATGATAATCTAAGAAAAATGATATTTTTAAAGATAAATTAATTGAGTTCTTATAGATTTTGTATCGAATTGTGTTCGATGATTTTTTATATATAATAAGTTGAGGTGTTGTCTCTTGTAACAACAAGAGGATGAATCTATAATAGTTCTAGTACTGTTTTGAGTTGATATCATCTACTAATGTGATTATAAGTGAGCTTTTAGTGTGATTATCTTTGTAATTTTGTATTTTAAATTAAATTAAAATGCTGTAATTTTGTGAGTTTGAACCGTGATAACTCATGAAAATTGCATTTTGAATAAAGCAAAAAAGATGAATAGTGAGAGTTGAACCTTAATTTAAAGATCCTGGATACTATTATGTTTAAGCAGACCAACGAGCTAAAATTTTCCAATTGCTCAAGCACCAACGTATCCGTATAAATAAAGTTTTTGCATGACTACTGATACTATTTAAAATAAAACGGGTGACACTTCCTCCGCCGGTGACGATCGTACAAAGTATACTGGTTTTATTAATCTTTTGGGTAAGAAAGAATTGTCCACTTATTTCTAATGGATCCTTACATACGGACGCGAGTGTTCGTGACGCGCGCTGACATGGACAGTACAGTCAGCAGTCCAGTCATCAAAATTCAAATATCTGTTACTTTTTGAAATAAAATAAATAACATATTTATTTTTTGTGTCACACGCAATTTTTTATTTTCCCGATACAACATTACGTTCCCAATGCAACATTTTGTTTCCCAATGCAACTTATTCTCAACAGATACACAACTTAATCTGGACAGACATACAACTTATTCTGGACAGACACATAACCTATTATTCTGGACAGACACATAACCTATTCTGGACAAACATAAAACTTATTATGGACAGACACGCAACCTATTCTGGTCAGACTTTGAACTTATTGTGGACAGACTTTGAACTTATTGTGGACAGACTTTGAACTTATTATGGGCAAACACACAACTTATTATGGGCAGACTTTGAACTTATTATGGACAGACTTTGAACTTATTGTGGATAAACTTTGAACTTAATATGGACAGACTTTGAACTTATTATGGACAAACACACAACTTATTATGGACAGACTTTGAACTTATTGTGGACAGACTTTGAACTTATTATGGACAAACACACAACTTATTATGGACAGACTTTGAACTTATTATGGACAGACTTTGAACTTATTGTGGACAGACTTTGAACTTATTATGGACAGACTTTGAACTTATTGTGGACAGACTTTGAACTTATTCTGGACAGACTTTGAACTTATTATGGACAAACACACAACTTATTATGGGCAGACTTTGAAATTATTATGAACAGAGTTTGAACTTATTTTGGACAGACTTTGAACTTATTTTGGACAGACTTTGAACTTATTATGGGCAGACTTTGAACTTATTCTGGACAAACACACAACTTATTCTGGACAGATTTTGAACTTATTATGGACAAACTTTGAACTTAATATGGACAGACTTTAAAATTATTCTGGACAGACTTTGAACTTATCATGGACAAACTTTGAACTTATTATGGGCAAACTTTGAACTTATTATGGACAAACTTTAAACATATTCTGGACAGACACACAACTTATTTAAGACAGACACAGAACTTATTCTGGACATAATAAGGTGTGAGTCTTTCCATTTTAAGTTGTGGGTCCGTGGGGAATCAAATGTTGCATGGGGAAGCGAAATGTTGTATTGGGAAAGTAAAAGTTGCATGTGACACAAAAAAATGCTATTTAATTAACTGAACTGCTAAACATCGCCCCAAAATTACTTAAATCGCCCCTTGAAATTACCAAATTGCCCTTCCTCCTATTTTTGCTTATATATCTCACAATTTCACTTTTTTTTCAAAACTTTCTCTTCCTATACCTACTACACAAGATTACGAATGTCTCGGAGGCCAGGGAAGCAGCCAGCAGTTCCCCCGGTGTACTCGTATGAGGTAACATTACGTTATTTAACAGCTACCCTATAGGGGGAGCGGCTTCCGAGGACGCCCGACCCATGCGGGGGGCGTCTACCTCGGACGCCGACCCGTAGCGGGAGACGTCTGCGGAAGACGTCTCCCCGATGGGGGAGACGTCTTCCGAAGACGTCTCCCCGTAGGAGGAGGCGTCTCCGACAGACGCCTCCACCTTGCGGGAGGCGTCTCTCGCAGACGCCTCCTCCTTTTTTGTTTTTTAATTAATAAATATCATAATTACTTTAATAAATAGTGATAAATCAAAAAAATTAATTTAACAAATTCTTATTAAGTTTAACATTTGTGATATTTAGTTTTAACAAATTTTGATTTAGTTTAACAATTGTTTTAATTTAGTTTAACAAATTTTGATTTAGTTTAACAATTTTGATAATTTAGTTTAACAAATTTTGATTTAGTTTAACAATTTTGATAAATATGATAATTTACTTTAACAAATTTAACAAATTTGTATTTAAAATTTCAATTAATAGTCATCGGGTCACAGTGGAGGGAAAGGCAAGTCGATACCATTACACGCCTTCCGTTCTTTAGTTGATGATTCAGCACCGCGTCATCCACGTAGACAGGGGATATCTGCTTCGGTCAGGAGGGAGAGGGAGGCATTACGTCATCGTGAGGAGGAGGATGATTCCTTCGATGATGAGCATGTGAATAGTTTCGACGACGAGAGCGACGATGATGGCCCGTATGAGTTAGTGCGGCCGGAGGTGGAGAGGCAGGGGGATTATAGCGGAGGACGTGGTCGAGCGGGTACTTCTACTTCCGCCGGATGGATGGTGCGGAAGGGTAGGGGTGGGAGGTTTACGACCGGGGATTCGAGCTCGTGCACTGTTGATCCCCGCGCTCAGAAGAAGAAGAGGGTCCAGGACGATTCTTGGATCGTGAGCAGTATGACGCCTGGTGGTCCTTTAGATGGGAGCGTCATTCCTAGTTTCTGGGGTCACATTGCTAGACGGATCTGGGACGGAGAGGATCGGAAGGTTCTGAAGTGCCAGAATCGGCACAGAGCCTGTACAGCACTACAGGGTTGGCGGTCTACACTGAGTGCTGATATCAGAGAGGAGATTAGTGTCACGCATTTGGGGCACTTACCGTACAGCATGTTCCCTTATCTCGACATGCCTTTGATTTCGGCGTTTGTGGAGCGGTGGCAGCCTGACACCAACACTTTCCACATGCCTTTCGGAGAGATGACGATCATGCTTCACGATGTTTTCCAGATCCTGCGCATTCCTGTGGATGGTCGTCTGGTTAGTGCTCAGGGGTCGACGTCTGAGCTGAGGTGTTATGTGGCAGAGTTGCTTGGTGTCACACCTGATGGTCTGGCGAGAGATACAGCTTTATGGAGTGGTGGTGGTGTCGGCATCGACTCCCTTGAGGACCTATGCAGACGGGCACGACCTCCGCGGGCCGATGATACACAGTTGACGGCGTACCTATTCTTGATGCTCGGAGCCGTCTTGTTTGTCGACAAGAGTGGTTGTCGGATCAGACCACGCGATCTACTGGAGGCTAGGGACCCGGAGACCGTTCGTAAGTACTCGTGGGGGTCAGCGACGTTGGCATACCTGTACCGGCAGCTTGGGATAGCTAGCCGTGCGGATTGTTCTGGGATTGCAGGTTGTCTTACGCTGCTGCAGGCGTGGATATACGAGTACTTTCCTGCATTCCGCCCGCATCGTGAGCGGAAGATTATCGACGAGGGTCATCCACGTTCGGGTATGTGGGCTGTCCGGAGCGAGGACAAGAGCAATGGACGATTGCGTTCCATCCGCGCACGGCTAGATCAGATGACTGCATCAGAGGTATCAAACTTTACACCATTTATTTAATTTTAAGATGTATTATTATTAATGTGTTAAACTTTAGGTGGAGTGGTTACCCTATGGTCCTGACCCAGCAGCGGATGTCCCGAGGACTTTATTGATGGGTCTTATTCGTTATCGGGATATCATAGAGCCTTATATGCCCGATCGGGTCTTGCGTCAGTTAGGATATGTTCAGGTGATCCCGGTTGACATTCCGACACCAGAGCATGCGGTGCGGTCTGCGACAGCAGCGACGTACGACGTCAGGTTCCCCGCTTCTACAGCGGAATCGACTTGGCGGACATTTCCGAGATCATGCCGATTGTTCCTTGGCGACCCCTCCGAGTGTGATGCACGTTATCTTGAGTGGTTCGGTAGTTACTCACATCCTATCATCGTCCGTGGTGCCTCCCGGAGAGCAGATCGACCACCAGATAGGACGTGTGGCGATCTGGTAATTTTTTCATTTTATCTATATTTATTTGTACCGTATAATTTGTTAATGTACGCTAATGTTATTGTTATGTGCAGTGGATGGGTAAGATGATACGGGCTGTAGACCCAATCTTGCAGATGAGGGATGAGCTGCCAGACGATGCCAGAGCTGCATGCGGAGATTTGGATGAGATCATACACTCGTGGCATACTCAGTTAGGCATCTTCGACCATGATTCAGATGATGAGTAGGCTGATCTGTTGTACCGTACTCTTAGTATTTGCATTTATATTTGTTTATCTGTTGTACGCTTAGTATTTGTGTTTGCTTATCTGTGGTACGCTGCGTATTTGCATTTATATTTGTTTATCTGTTGTACGCTTATTATTTGTATTTGTGTTTGTGTTTGCTAACATGTCGTACGCTTATTGTTTGTATTTGTGTTTTGCTTATCTGTTGTACGCTTATTATTTGTATTTGTGTTTGATAACCTGTCGTACTATTATATATAATGCAAATAAAGCAAACATATCAAAACATATTACATAATAAAGCAACACTATATAATGTACAAACATATCAAAACATATTACATAATTATACAAACATATCAAAACATATTACATAATTGTTGCCAATATGCTATCCTATTTTGGTACTCCAGCTCCCATCCAATAACACTCTCATCTCGTATTTGATACCACAGAGTCGCTATAGGAGGTACGGGGAATCCCTCATTCAATTCCAAACGAATGTAATGAGCGTAACTCCCTAAATGAGCAATAATCAACTCTCTGCACGGTCTCGTCACGGTAGGCGGACTCTCCCAAGGTAGAACTGTAAGACATGGGTACAACGAACCATCATTTCCGAGAGAGAAGAACATAACTGCACACTTGTAAAAATTTGCAATGGGAAACAAGTCCGTCCACGTCTCCATATAGTGATTCTCGCCACAAGGTCCCCCGCCCCAATTAATCCGGTGACGAGCCTCCGCCACACCGTCGTAGTATACGTGCTCATAAAAAGATGGGTTCGCAGCTATCTCATTTGAAATCGAACGACGGGCGAGTTGCCAATTGTCTTCACCACCGTGGAAAACATCGGCGACACATCGAAATCCACAGTTTCCATCAGCACGTACATCATTCCACTGGTGTAGGAATGGCATAATGATTCCTGGAATTCTATCTCCATATGGGAAGTCGTCTACGTCAGCCCGCCCAGTCACTACAATATGAACAAAAAATACAGTTACATATAATAACAAAAGATACATATTTACTGAAATAAATAACAAAATTATAATAATAATAAATATAGGGATGGTATACCTGATCCTCCCCTCACAGACGAAGAACCAGAAGATCGACCACGACCTTTGCTTCCACTACCGGAAGAACGACCACGACCTCTACTCCCACTACCTGAAGATCGACCACTACCTCGCTCTGCATACTCAAACGCACTAGGGTCCCGTCGTGTCGACTTTCCCCTTGGTCGACCTCGTAGCTTTGTTTTTACTGCAGGCTCTTTCAAATTCGAATGTTCGGGGTGTAGCTGCTCGAATAAAACCCGAGAGGCAGATCGAATTACGGTAGGGTCACTTCCTGCAATCTCATCAACCAGACTGCGAAAATGTTCGGCGTCTTGAGCTGCCTGAGACACAAACTCTGCGTTCCCGGCTCCTTCCCCAATGACAAGTGTCCTCCAGAACGAATGAATCTGCTCTAAGTAAATTCCGTTTTCTGATTCAAGACATCCACGGATGGTACATGCGCAAGGTATCCCATGAGAAGTCAGAAAAGCGCACTCGCAACGATATTCAACTTCATCATCTAACTGTTGCATTCTCTTCACCTCCTGACTCAGCAACTGCAAACAGTGATGCGAAACTCTACCATTTATGTGACGATATAGAGCATGTCCGAAATTAGTCAAATTTCGCCGTCTCGAGTCTTCAAGAAAGTTTCAAATATTCGTCAGCTGCATTTCAGTAGCCGCGTTGACGCGCTCGAAAAGAGTGTCCAGAGCTGCAGTCGATGTAGAAATCCACTCTTTTAGAGCCGAATGAGCACTTTCGACCCTACAATTCGTGGTGTTCCCAAAATGAATGACTTTGTTCGTCCAATTCAGCACAAACTTTTCTTTATGCACCAACCACGTGGTGTCCAGATACTCCGTGATAGCCGGCCACGATGTATACAAATCTTTCAGAGCATACACAGCTCTATCATACTCGGCTTCTGAAGTAGAAAGCATGATCTTCCTCCATCTTCCACGCCTCAAAGTCTCTGCCATCTCCTTATTCTTGCCGAATACGTGGTATGCGTAATTCAATACGTCTTTGTTGATGTGCCATGTGCAGAGTAAATGAGCAGAGTCAGGAAAAACCTCTCTCACTGGTCGCATAAGGCCTAACTCCCGGTCTGTTATTATTGCAGTCGGGCTGACAGTCCCCAATAACAGATCTCTCAACTTCTCCATCACCCACAAATAACTGGAGTAAGATTCATCCATCAAAATCGCATATCCAATAAGGAAATTCATGTTTGCTGGTGTGACCCCAATCATTTCGAACAAAGGCATCTTATACTTGTTCGTCTTGTAAGTCGAATCCATGCAGATAACGAAAGGATATGTCCGCAACAACTGGACTGACGTCGGATGTGCCAAAAAAGCGTGAGTGACGACATCAGTTTCTGGATCCGCCATAATCCAATGTAAGTACTCACACTGCACTGCTTGGTAGAGAAACTGCTGGACGGGATTCCGATCTTCAGATTTTGTCTTCCTCATGTAATCTCTGAAATTATAAATATGTCTTTGATTTGGATTGTCCTCCGGGAATTTTTCTTTTACTGCCTTCAAGATGTTCCGTGGTTTTGCTTGCGCCTCTGTCATATCACGAACAATCTTCTTCGCCCCAGAACTTAGACCACTAATTTGACGATGACCCTCTGGATAAACTGTCAGTCTGTGGTTGTGATGTCCGTGACCACTATTAAAAACCACAACCCATCCATCACGATCCCGTCGCTCCACCACTTTTATTAAGAAACGACAACCGCAACCCTTTCTTTTGGTGTTTCTTCGAAGTGCAGTATCCATATCCCGAGACTCCATTTGATTTCGCCGGTCGCATCTCAAATAACAATCCATCCGACTATCTGATCTTGTTTTGTACGACGACACGACCAAAAAAAACCCAGCTCCGATAGCTACTTGTTTGGCCCATTTACATGCTTCATCGATTGTTGCAAAGATTTGTGTAGTTTGAAATAACTCACTGTAATCCACTCCATCACCACCGAAATCTGGAACCTACAAAAATAAAATCGAAATTAAAAAAATAAAATAAAAATCGAAATTAAAAAATTTAAAAAATAAAGTCGAAATTAAAAAAACAAAATCAAAATCAAAAAAAAAAACAAGGCGTCTGTATTAGACGCCTGCCCCATGGATGGGGCGTCTGTGTTAAACGCCTTCCCCAACGGTAAGGCGTCTGCGTAGGACGCCTTGCCGTAGGGAAGGGCGTCTACGACAGACGCCTTACCCATGGGGAGGACGTCTACATAAGACGCCTCTCCCATTGCGTAGGCGTCTGCGTTAGACGCCTCGGCCATGGGTAGGGCGTCCTACGCAGACGCCCTCACCATGGGGAGGCGTCTAATGCAGACGCTCGGCCCAAAATTTGCCCCGCGCCAGGCTTACCTCACCCGATGCATCACCCTCGCCAGACATTTTCGTGGTGTTTTTACTGATAAATTATGAATATACAAGACCATAGGCCTTATTTATAGACACGGGACGATATGGGTATTAAATATATTGTTAAGGGCAATTTGGTAATTTCAAGGGGCGATTTAAGTAGTTTTGGGGCGACGTTTAGTAGTTCCCTTAATTAATTTTAGAAAGTAAAAGACATTTGACTTTTGATGACTGGACTACTGACTGCTGACTGGACTGACCACGTCAGCGTGCGTCCCGGATGTAGGGCTGGCAAATTCGTGTTTCGTGTCGTGTTTGACACGAACACGAATTGACACGAACTGTTTTTCCTCGACCCAAACACGAACACGAACACGAATTAATAAGAAATAGTCGACACGAACACGAACACGAAACTCTAATCTTAAACCCGAACACGAATTTGGTAACCCGAACACGACCCACGTTGACACGAATCCATTTTTCGTGTTCGTGTTGACACGAACACGAATTAACCCGAATAACTCGAACTGACTTGTTTGACACGAATTTTTACAAACATGAATTAATCTGAACACGAAATAACATGTTTGACACCAATTATGACATGTTTAACACAAATTTACACAAACACGAATTAAAACGAACACAAACTAGCATGTTTGACACTAATTACACGAAACACGAACTCGACCCGAATTACGGTTCGTGTTATTCGTGTCAACCCGAATTACACGAAACACGAAATACTCCAACCCGAACCCGACCCGAATTACAGTTCGTGTCATTCGTGTCGACCCGAATTACAGTTCGTGTCATTCGTGTCGACCCGAATTGTGATATTTAGTGTCGGGTTCGGGTTCGAGTTTCGTGTCATGACCCGAATTGCCAGCCCTACCCGGATGCAATCGTCCATTAATCATTTTGCATTTCTAATCGAGCAATAAAGAACCGCATGTCAATTGTCAAATAGATTGGCGGCAACATTGTCACGTCAAACCAAAACACAAACCAAGCTCACCCAGGCTGATTGTGATAGATATTAATCTATCTTCCCTCCATATTCTCATGTTTATTTATTTAACTATAACGTCATCAAAATCAAACATATATTTTTTCATAATATTCACATTAGTTATTATAATAAATGGTAGTAAAGCGATGGATTCGAAGATAAAACGGCATGCATGGGAAATTAGAAAGGAAAGTGCCAGTTGGATACAGTACATAGACCAAAGTATGCATTAATCATATGTATGGTCCACAATTTGTTTTGCCAAAACACCAGAATCGCTACTTGCAAGCAGCAGCTGCCATCCTTCATATTAAAATTTATTATCATATCATTATCCAATCCTTATCATGTCATAAGATAGTATGTATTAATCCTTGTGGATGGATGCTTTAAGATCAAGAATGACATCGATGAATCACATTCACAAAGAATGAAAAGTGGAGTTCCATCGGATGCCCTCCATTTCATACCTGTCCGCGCGTACTCTCTTGTAGTCATGTTGGTCGTGTTAATTACTTTGTTTTATACGCATGCAAAATAATACTGTAATGTAATGTGATGAAGCGTTTATGTCATAGGATTCCTTCGTCACTGACAACAAACTAACCAACCCAGTTAAACAAGTATTATTATATTTTTACTCCCTGAGATGGCAGAAACCCTTGTGAATTAAGGGCGTTTTGCACATGTACACGTTCTTCTAATTATGTTTCTGCTATCCTTATGTTCTTGTTTCCATTACACGTTTGCTCTATTTACTTCAAACAAAAACTTCATTTGGTGCTCCAAATGTTGATGTCATGGTAATTTAGAGGTTTGCTAGTTACTACGGGCGCAAATATAGACCTGCCATCAAATAAGTGCAATTATATTACAAAGCCAACATTACAAGTACATTTTCAGCCTAGTACACCAAATCAATAAATTAACCAAACTACAAAACAATTTATGTGTAGCCATTAACTGAAATTAAGTCATCATAATATATGTTAGACTTCAATTTGTAGTGAAATTTTCACACGCCAGCACTCGTGACATAGGTAACGTAAGAACATGACTGGGGGGGGGGAGAGACTTCAATTTTTTTATTCAATCATATATATTTAAGTATAGCATTTTGAAGTTTGTAGTATAATTGTTTAACTGTTGTTACTTTACAATTTAGAAGGAATTACGATAATATTTTGACAAAAAATGATTTTAAAGTCAATTTGATTTATATTGGGGACATTGAAGTTCTTTTGAACAACTACATTTGGAAGATAAGTTATAATATTTTGGACTTGCATTGTTGTGTAAGTTTTATAAATTTTTAGTTGAAAATGAATATTGCATAGATTTTAGTTAGGTAATGTGCATGTTTGGGATTTGACTTTTTTAATTATGATGTGCACTTTTACTTTTCTAGTACAGTTATGTTTTTTGACATATTATATCTCACTTTGACACTGTCGAGTTCGTTGGTTGACTGAAAATGAAATGAAAACTTAAAATAAACTAGCATTTATAGGAAACTTATTCATCAAAGTTATTCTATACATAAGAGTCGTACAATGAATAATAAATCAAAAGTTTGCAATTCCACGAACGAAAATAGCAATGACATAATTAGTAATAATTATTATAAAATTCTTTTATTATAATTTTAGGTTATACTCAGTGTTCAGGTAGGCGACCACCTAGGCGGTAGGCGGTCGCCTGGGCGACCAGCGCCTTTCGCCCAGCTCTGCTGGGCGAAATAGGCGATCGCCTAGGCGAGAGCCGTTGGAGGCTCTCCAACGGCTCTCTGTTTTTTATTTTATTTTTAATTTTTTTATTTAAAAATTACAACTTTGCCACTAGCCCCAAATCCTATATAAACTCATCCAAACCTCTTCATTTTTCACACATCTCTCATTCTCTTCTTCTTCATAATTCTATTCTCATCATCAACTATCCTAATCACCAAGTTTTTGCGATTAAGTCTCCGGTCTCGTGCTTAGTTTTGAAGTTGGAAAGTGAAGTCTCTGATCCGGTTCTTCATTCTTCAACCATCAAAATCAAGTGCACTCTTTCTAACTTCTCTTTAGAATTAAATTAATTAGTATTTTATTTTCATATTAGTCTAAATTTTATATTAGTCTAGTTTTAAGATATGGCTTACGTACCCGGCACTAGTCTACCTATGCATCACGAGAGTTACGATGACCTAAGACCTACCTGTACAAATGACCCCGGTTGGAATACTGCCCATTACATTAGTGTTAATGATAAAAATTGTATTGTCTGTGAGTTATGTGGTAAGGAAACTAGAGGTGGTATAGCCCGTCACAAACAACATCTTGCACACACACCCGGTAGCAATGCTAGACCTTGTGATAAAGTTCCTGACTCTATTAAACAAGACATAACTGCATACATGATTAGAAACAGTAGGACATTACAAAACGAAAATGTATGTCTTGATGATTATGTAGACCGAGAAAACATAGAATTTGATCTCGAAACCTGGTCGGGTTCCGATTCTGCTCGGACCCCAACCTCCCGTTCTCGCCCCGTTCCTGGTCGAAATAGACAAAAACAACGTTTGTGGGCACCATTTTGCGGACGTGGGAAGAACGTGGTTTCCGGCCCCCAACAAACAACCATCGAAAGAACCTTTAGAAAAGAAGATGGGAAAACAATTAATCAAAATTGGTCTAGGCTTTTCTATAGATGTGGTATATCATTCAACATTGTAAGGACGCCTGAGTGGAAGGAAGCAATATCCGTCACTTGTACTTACGGACCCGGACTTAAACCCATGACGTATCATGAAGTTAGTGACTCGTGCCTTAAACAGGAAATTGACTACACTAGAGGTATACTAGAATCGGGAAGAAGACCTATAGATTGGTGGCAATCGTATGGCGCAGACATGGGAGAGACTACATTACAGAGGTTGGCCCTGAGGGTGTTGGGATTGACATGTTCAGCATCAGGTTGTGAGCGGAATTGGAGTGTCTTCGAGCAGTTGCACTCAACGAGAAGGAACAGGTTGGCTGTGAAGAAGATGAATGACTTGGTGTATGTGAACTACAACCAAAAGTTAAGGCAAAGGTTTCAGCAAAGGATGGAGAAACCCGGATTTTATGACCCCATCAGTGTGGACTACGATCTCTTCGACGAGTATCCATGGTTGGTAGAAACTGAAGATCCGGTCTTCGCTGGAGAGGAGCTTACATGGGCCGGTGCCGAGGAAGCAGCTTTGGGACATTCTTCTTCACGGAGACGCTTTGCTTGATCCATGTCCAGTGCATCTGACCCGCGGTGTTCTACTGCATCTGACGCGCCATTATTAGGTCGTGGCATGGATGATGACATCGTTCACATCAGTTCTAGAGATCCAGGTGCATCGAGTTCTCAACCACCGATGGACATCGACGAGCAATATGTCCAAACCGATGATTAAGAAACTGAAGAAGATGATGTCTACGTCGACAATCCGAATGAGAACCACTCCGACGACTCTGATGGTGGTGGAGGATATGATATGGTTCCCAGTTGGACATTAGATCAATGTGTCCAATGGAATTAGTTAGTTAGCTTGTAATTTTAATTTCTCTTTTATCTACTATTGTATGAACTCTGAGTTACTTTGTAATCGTACTACTAAGCAATAAATTGTATACCTAAGTGTTTAGGTGGGTAGAGGGGGTGCCTAGTGAGGCATTGGTCGAGGAACTATGTGTCTTTTCGAAGCCTAAACATGTATGGTATTTTTAGAAAATATTTGTGTATTTTTTCTATTTTTCCCGATTTTTCCTTATTTTTTTTTATCTATTTTATGAAAATTAATTGAATTAAAAAAAACAAATTTACTGCCCAGACCTGGGCTGTCGCACAACCGCCTACGCGACCGGCCGCCTAGGCTCGCCTAGGCGGTGCCTGAACACTGGTTATACTTATATACTATTTTGCTCCCTCTATTTGTTTAAATTTTATCGTTTTTAAACTTAAGAACGAACATAGCCAATAATGATTACCAAACCATATGTTTTGTATTTGGATATTGGAATTTAAGTTGTAAGAATAAAATCAATTTAACTGTGTTGTGTTTTATAGTTATAAAAATTTCTTTTGAATGTTTGAATTTTAATATATTCAGGTTGGAAAAATGTTAAAAATAGGAAGGATATTTTTCAATTTTTTATTTTTTAAATTAATTTATTTAAAATATAATCTTTAAGTTGTTGGTTCTACATAGAAAATTCAACAAATGGAAAGACAATCTGCCCCACCCAGAAAAAAATTCTGGATCTGCCTCTCGATGGAGGGTTTGGCTGCCTAGAAGTGGAGGTACACTAGAGGTCAGGTTAGGGTTAAGGTCTAGCTAGCCAGAGGTGAATGTCGATTGGTGGTCGAGTTAGGGTCAGGGAAGGAGTCGGGTTAGGGTCTCCCCAACGGTGGTGGTGAGGCAGGCAGCGACGGAGGAGGGGGTGATAATGACGATGAGGGAGATGGTAACCCGAGGAGTTGGCATCGCGAGGACTAGGAGGAGTCATCGCGAGCAGGTTGCGGTAATCAGAGGAGCGAAGACGATCAAAGAGGTGGTGACGATTAGAGGGGTGACGGTGATTGGAACGAGGGGTAGCGACAATTATGGGGGTGTGAGGGGGAAGCCCGAATTGGGCTCCTCATAAAACACGACACCAGCGGACGATAGACGTTTGTGGTTCATTACCGTTCCGTCGGTGTATCTAAACGTATTAAGTTCATTTAACAATTATTTTTCGAAATATTCACTGACAAATGCTATCAGTCAGGTGACTCTTAAAAAACATGCACCGATGAAGATACTCATCGGTGTTGGTTACCACAACCGTCAGTGATTGTTTTTGCGTGAAAAAAATCATTTTACCAAAGATTTTGTAATCTGAAAGATACACCGACAGTAGTTATCAGTTGGTGTAGGTTTCTTGTCTAATGAATAATACGAAAACATTAACCAACGAATTCCGTCGACGAATGTTGCATCAATGGATCGATATTCGTGTTGAATTTATTTTTCTAGTAGTGATAGAAGTACTAAATCAGAATACTACCAAAGTTGAAGATTTGTGGTAAAGTTTAGATTGAGAATCTCAATTTTATTATGATAAAAATAGAGGATGCATCGACGAAAGTTCCTATATATTTATCCACGCACGAGCTGAGCCGTGCGCGTGCATGTGCAATTATAATCTTATTACTTTGATAATGGGGAGGAATAATATGACTGGCTCTATGCAATAAAGTTCTCATAGCACTGGAGCTTCTCGGGTTGCTTCAAGTTTAATCTAGTATGTTAAATTAATGTATACTTTTTTTCATCGACGATGTAGAGACGGATCTCCAAAAGTAAAGTGCGTTTATAACATTTAACCTAATAATATTACGAGCCACAGCCTCTTAATTTCACGAATTTAACTCCTTTTATCTTGGTTTGGTTAATTAGTATTTTTCTCACAGTGACCCTACCTTCTAGAGTTCTAGGTGAAAAGTTCCTCCTAAATTTAATAGAACGTAGTAATAAAATACTGAGATGATATTTGGATGGTTGTTTTCAAATCAGCCACAAAATAGAAGTAAAATATCTTTTCAATTTTACAATCATTACTTCCATGATCATTATTTAGACGAAGAAGTGACGAAAGGCAAGTCTCGAATAAATTCCTAAATTTAGAATTATTATAGATTCATGATGGATTTTTTTTTATTTTATCACTCTACTACTCCCGACTTTCATTTTAAATCTCAACCTCCTGAGATTCAATTTTTGGTTTTAGCTTTTAACCATCTAAAGACAAAAGATGTCCTAAATATTAATTGACTAACCATAATCGATGTGGATTTAAGATGTCGAAGTGTCGAGCTAATAATTCTATCTAAATCGATTTGGAAATCAATTTCATACTTTCCCAAACGAGGTGGGAAAATTATCTACCGACTAGGGCACTGGTGGGCCATTGGGCCGGAGGGCCCGATGTAGGGGCGGAACGTAAATAAATGGTAAGTGAGGGTCGAAGGTGTACGAGGAGGGCGTAAGAGATGGGGATCTGTGCGAATCTGGCAAAGACCCCCACACATACATAACAATTAACACAGCTGTAAACAGCTGTGTTCCAACCAAACCCCATCTCACACTCTCTCTCCTAATCAATGCACTCTGACCCACATGTTAACCACACACCACCACAGCTAGCTTTCCTCAACTACAAACGCAATTAATTAATTAATACGATATCAAACATTTTTGCTTGTACATCCCCTCTAAACATGGATATGTATTAATATGTACTTACGTATTGAAATGTTTTATGACCTCACTACCTTTATTATCTTTATTTATTTATTTCTGTTGTCGTAATTTTATTTTATTTCGTTTTAAATTCATCTCCAATCTTTTCTTTTTGAAGCAAAATGTGACGGTTAGATCATGAATTGAATATTCCGATATTTAAATTAGATTTTGTTTTTACATAAGCGATAATAAAAATAGAAAACAAATTTAATTTGTTTTTTTAATATTTACTAGATAAAATAATAAAAATATCAAGCTTTTAAAGGAACTTAGAGAACAATATTTTGGATAACTTGATGAATGATTTATGCACAACCATAAGTATCAACAATCATATTTACGAGGTTAGTCAGAAAATCACATGGATGCTCTACCAACTTCAAAATATTGTGTGTGATATTCTTTTCAATGCAACATAACTAATTACGTTTATCAAAAGACAACTAGAATTGACTAATTGGGACATCTATTGAAGATTTGAAGTTGAAAAATAAAACACGACACATTATCAATATTACACATAATTAGACCTGTAAACGGGTCGGGTACGGGGCGGGTATGCCCTTACCCGTACTAATACCCGGTTAAATTAGCGGGTACGTGTATATACCCGATCCAATATTGGTGTACCCGTACCCGCCCCGTACCCGCTAAGTTAGCGGGTAAGGGGCGGGTAAACGGGTATCACCTGTTACAAATTTCCTGAAAATGTCATAAAAAATTAAAAAACGCAAGAAAACACAACTAATCGTCAAACAAATACAAACACATACAACTAATTGCAACAAAAATAGAAAATGCAAAGCATAAACAATCTCAAGGATGCAATGATATTCCAAAGGGCTTAATAACCACCATAAATCTGATTAGAAGCATGTGTGGTAACAGAAATACTAAAAATCAGAAAGGAGATTTCACAAATAATTACATCAAGTCTTGTTGGTTGGTATCAATTCAACGAATGGGAATGAGAATGGGAATGGGTCGATTCTCATCTAAATCAAAAGTTGTACCTGACACATATTGTTATTGATCGACGAATTTCTCCTTCCACACCACAACTAGCAACCAATAACATCAATCCTGGAGAGGAGACGGAGAGGACGCGGCGAGGAGGAAGCGGCGAGGAGGAGATGAAGAGGAGGTGGCGAGGAGGAAGCGGCGAGAAGACGGAGAGGAGGAGGTGGCGAGGAGACGACGGGATGGAGAGGAGATGCGGAGGAGGCGGCGGGATCGACAAGATATGTTAGATTTGAGGGTTTTCACTTTTTAGTTTTTTTCTCTTTTCCTTTTGCATATTAAGTCTGCATATATATAACTAATATTTTATATATAATATAATATATATACTGTTACCGGGTTAACGGGTACGAGTGCGTTCCTTACCCGTACCCGACCCCGTTTATCTGGCGGGTAAACAGGTACGGGTTAACATGTACAAATTTCTAAACGGGTACGAATTTTTGTACCCATACCCGTATCTGTACGAGTCGGGTGGGCGGGTATACGGGTATTACTCGATCCGTTTACAGACCTACACATAATGATCATACATTAGGATGTAACTACAATGTAAACATAAAACAAACTCTCCACGACGACATTGCCAAAAACAAAAAAATAAGAAGAAAGAAACGTTGAATTCCCAAATTTAACAGACAACACATAAAATCCCTCTAGTACAGGGACACAAACACCAATTCTCCAACACTTCAGGCCGTAGACGGCAAAAAGATATATAAATATAAAACAAGTTGAACAAAAACCAGACCAACACACAACGTACGTGCGGATCCAGATCGCAACCCTGTCCATGGGCTGTAGTCTTATTACTCCCACTCCAACTTCCAGGCTGTTCTCCTCTGCCACCCACCTTCTCCTATAACACCACCACCAAACCAACCCAACCCCTCTCCCTTCCAACCCCAATCACTCCCAAATGGACCCGTGCCAGTTCGTCCGAGTCCTCGTCGGCAACCTCGCCCTCAAAATCCCTGTCGCGTCCCGTCCGGCTCGGTCCGGCGTCCACCCTTCGACCAACCCTTGCTACTGCAAGATCCAGCTCAACAACCTCCCCACCCAAACCGCCGTCATACCTCTCATCCCTCCCGAAACCCCCTTCCCTTCCTCCGACCACTCCCTCTCCTTCGCCGCCTCCTTCGACCTCTCCACTGCCGACGTCGAAAAACTCTACTCCAAGTCTCTCTTCTCCGGGAACAACGCCCTCAAGATCTCGATCTACACCGGAAGGAGAGGGTCGACGTGTGGGTTGAGTTCCGGGAGGTTGTTGGGAAAGGTGACGGTGCCGGTGGAGCTTAAGGGGAAGGACCGGGCGTGTGTTTTCCAAAACGGGTGGGTGTCGTTGGGGAAGAAGGAGAAGAAGGTGGGGTCCGCCGAAGTGCACGTTAGCGTGGTGTCGGAGCCCGACCCGAGGTTCGTGTTCGAGTTCGATGGGGAGCCGCAGTGTAGTCCGCAGGTTTTCCAAGTCCAGGGGAATAGGAGGCAGCCCGTTTTCACTTGCAAGTTCAGCTGCCGGAATCCCTCTTCCGACCGCAACCACAGATCCTTGTGAGTTTTCTTCGAGATTCTCTCTTTTTGTTTGATTTTTTTGTTTGCTTGTTTCGTAGTTTGAGGGTTTCGTAGTTTGACTTTAGTTTGTTGCCCCCAATTTATTTATTTTAAATTGCGTTAATTTGTTCTTGGCGTTTAGATTTATTATTATTATGACAGATACAAACTAGGATTCTTTCTTATTTTGTTTTGGTGAGGTAATTAGAAAAGTTAGTTTTTTTGGTTCGTTTAAGTGAGCTAATTTCTACCCGAATAACATTCTTGTAATCTGAGTTGTGGACTCTTATTGCTTAAACCCTTCAACTTCTATTTTGGGAATTGGAATTTTTTGCCCACCAAAATCTCTGTAAATATAACGAATTGCTGGTTTAGAAGGATTCTTTTTTTTTGTTGAAATTGTTTCTATTTCTTTGCCCTAACGATGGGCTGTCGTGCTTTGTTGATCACGATTCGTATGGAATAGCTGAAAAGAAAATTCTAAGATTTGTTTTTCAAAAAAAATTGAAGATAAAAGGTAGTTTTCCCTCTGTTCTGATCTTTTGTAATTTCTACCTGAAACAGATCGATGCAATCGGAACCAAGTAGTTCAAGGAGTTGGTTGAGCTCTTTCGGATCAGAGCGAGAACGACTGGTAAAAGAACGCAAGGGTTGGTCTGTCACTGTCCACGACCTGTCTGGATCACCGGTTGCTCTGGCATCCATGGTCACACCCTTTGTGGCCTCTCCTGGTTCAGATCGAGTCAGCCGTTCAAACCCTGGGGCGTGGCTCATCCTCCGACCGGGTGACAATACCTGGAAACCCTGGGGCCGTCTCGAAGCTTGGCGCGAACGTGGTGGAGCCAGTGATGGACTTGGGTACCGCTTCGAGCTTCTACCGGACACCACCAACATGGGCAATGGGGTCCTTCTTGCGGAATCCACCCTAAATTCCAACAAAGGTGGTAAATTTACTGTTGACCTCACAGGCACTGCATTCCGGTCTCCTGTTTGTAGTCCTCGTGGGAGCGGCGACTTTGGATATGGGCTTTGGCCGTTTTGCGCGTTCAGAGGTTTTGTGATGTCGTCGTGTGTGGAGGGTGAAAGGAAGTCCGGGAAACCAGGCATACAGATCGGTGTTCAGAATGTGAGTTGCACTGAAGATGCCGCGGCCTTTGTTGCCCTTGCCGCTGCTGTTGATCTCAGCATGGATGCGTGCAAGTTGTTTTCACATAAGCTTGGGAAGGAGTTCATGCAACAACAGGAAATGTCCTTGTGACGGAGCTAAGATTGGGTGTTGTTAGAGGAAAGTGTACATATTAGTTAGATCGATTGAGGAGTTCGGATTGAGGCTAGTTTTGTTATTTGGTTTTATTTTGTTCTTTTAGTTTTGCTGGAGAGTTCCCTTTATTGTTTTGAGTGTTTTTGATTGTGTGGTCTTCTGGTTATTTTTTGAGCTAGGAGATTGTTGTGTTTTAGTTTTGATGTTTGGTGTGTTGGAGATTGGAGATGGTATTGTAATGCTTGAATAGAATGCTAATGAATTTGAGGTATTGATTGATGACTTCCCTTTCGATTTCTTTTGGTACCATTTTCTCTGAAAGTAAAATCAATGTTTTACAGAATAATGTAGATACATCTGTTCTTTAGACTAATGATTATTGGATATACCCATGCCATTGCTTTAGTACTATTTTCTGTCATATACAGATACCATAATCAATTAATCATGCAATAAGTTAGTTTAAGCAGTCGAGTTACATCATATTTTCTCTCGTCAACCAACTTTCTTCTCTTTATTATCCTATTCACATCTTAATTACAGTCAACAACAACTTATCGAGGTTCTCGTTTACATCATTTAAGGATTCATCTCGTTAAAAATAAAAAAAAAACTCAAACAAAAAGTTAAAAAAAAACCAAAAAAACCAAAAAAATATTTTTATTCTACCTGGGCGTACCCCTAATTAGGGCAGTTGGACACCCCCAAGCACCTCTACCATCTCTGGTCTGGTTTTTTTTTCTTCTCTTTCGTGGGGGTGTCTTCAGTCTACAGTCAGCTTGTTTGCTTTCAAACAAGGGTGGAGGGTATCCACTTTTGCGATCTGATGCGGTAAAAAGAAAGGCTAGAGAAGTAGGGCAGGTGTGCACGTGAATGTTGCTGTCTTGTTGTTTGTTGGTGGAAGAGGGGATGAATGGGATCTCTCTGTTGTGCTTGTGGCCTGTGCTTGTGTTCCTGCTTTTCTTTGTTTGTCTTTTCATTGCGATCATGTTGTTTTTTCCATTTACATTTCCCTTCACTCTAAAGAAACTTAAGCCAACAGTTTCACCCATCTCACCTCTTCGCATTGCTCGAGGGTGGTTGTCATTGTTCTCAACCACATCTTCACCTTCAGGGGCCACCTCAGCAAGAGCTTTTAACTAACTTTGCAATTTGGTGGATTGAGTTTGTTTGTGGCCCCGTGGCTTTAGCTGGAGGAGTGTGAGGAATCATGCACTTTGGGAACATGTTTGCCAGTAGACCGGTGTTTTACTGCTGTTGGATTAAATGTTGTAGTCAGAATTTGGCGTTTGAAATGTGGGAATTACAATTGACTTGTAACCGGGCAGTTAAATCATTAGTTGTATTTTGAAAACACACTTTATGCTTCACTTTGGCAAGTTCAAATTTCGGGCAGGAAAGCTGGAGATGGACGGCAGATCTCTATGATCACATTCATACCATCTGTTATAGTTTATTTATTTATTTTTTTAAAAAGGTACTAATACGAAAAAGTGACTCAAATCATGATTAGCGACATGGAGTTGTTCACCAATACTACTTGTGAGAAATGTTTTTTCCCGAAGAAACGGAAAAATGTCGTCCGGTAACTTTTAATTTTTTTTGAACGTATCAGTTCAAACTTCAAACGTCTGATATGGTTTTTTAAACGTTTATCATAGGGAACCGGCAGGCTATTAAAAAGGCCCAGTATTCCTTTTTGTAACCCAATACGGTCCCAAATAATTAAACAAATTTCATAGAATTGAACCTACTAACTAGTTTTCAGAGCATTTGGGCTTTAGAGTTGAGCCTAGTATCAATCTAGATGTCAAAATTAGGAAATGGATTTCAGCAATTGCATAGACAGCAAAAACTCAATTTGGAAAACTAACTCAAAAAATCATTAAATAGAAAATAAACATAAGTTCAAACAGAAAATATAAACTCAAGATAATCAGAAAACATTCAAATCAAAGTCCTATTTTCTCCTCACCGAAAAGTTCCAATTCTATTGTGGTCGAGTGCATATGTGATATGTCAGTGATTATTAAGGAGTTGGCGGGATATCACTCAGATTATTGACCAGAAAAATATATGTTTTTTTCTCCGGTTAAGTGGGTGCTGTGCTAAGTGCTAACCATATTTTGTTTTGTTTATTCTCAAACTAAATGTATCATGCTTAATTTCAGAATGAAAAGGTCAACACCCTTCTATGGTAAGTTGAATGTGCCATAAGTTAGGTGAGAACCTTAGGGAAAAGATTGCTTCCAGAGAGAAAAGATATATTATTCCAATATTGAAGTAAGTAGGTCAAAAAGATAACCAGAAAATGCCTAAATTAATACATGCTAGGAAAGATAGTTCCATCAGGACTCCATCATGTCCTTACAATGGATACTGGCTTACCAACTAAATTAGTGTTTAAATACTCATGCACTTAATTATATATATATATATATATATATATGTATATATATGTATGTATTTCTCCATGATGCTTGTAATAATAATTATCGTAAAGATAAATATCTAAAAATGCAAAATTCAAAAGGTAATTATCTGTTTAGAGAGAGAAAGAACTATATTTCAATATTTATTATTACATTTTCTTCAGGGACGTGTGTTCTTCATCAATGATTAGGAACACTCAAAGAAGCCGCCCTTGGACTTTTGTGAGAGACACTACATGGCAATATGGCATGGTCCAGATTAACCCATAACTGAATTAGGCAGTTTTCAAAAGATTAGGCAGTCAAAAACTCAAAATGTGGGCTTATTTCTTTCTTTCAGTTTCAGGAGAACTTCACACGCTGCCTTGCGTGGTTGGTACTGTGGCATTGCATACTAGGGGATTTTGCATCTGCATCCTCTGTTCTTTTGCCATTCCTCATCAATACACTATATTGTAAAAGTATCATAACATGCATCTCTTTTCCTATGATGATGTGCCTACTGCCAATCACCATGCCAGTTCCCACTAATGGTTCTGTAAACATTAGTTCAATTTTGATTCGAAACTTAGAAGCTTCACTCAATTTCCCCCCAAATCATTCTTCATCATGCAAGTATGTTTTTTTATAAAAAATATATTTCATTAGTTATATACAAGAAAAATGATCTATCCTGGTGGGGTAGGGGAGGGATGGTTTCCCGGGCGCGTCATCCTCTTTTTTGCACATAATGATAGAAAATGTAGTCGTGTTGTTCTTATATTTTAGTACAGTGACAAAATAACAACAAATGGGTGGATAGATGAGAAGAAATATAGAGCTAAATAGAGAGAAATACAAGATAATTTAGACAAAATTGGAACTAAAGGATAACACTAAAAAAGCGTATCATGGAGGTCATAGATACCAAAAAACCTGAAATGTTCCATTAACCAACACGAGAAACATTACTATCCAGAAACAATGATACAAGTCATTCTTTTGTCTTTGTCTGGTCTTTACCAACTCCTTTGGTTTCAGATCTCCATTCAGATCTAATCTTGGTCTTGTAAAAGAATAAAACCTTGAGTTTTGCAGTGGTGGGAGTGCAACTACCCTTCCTTTTTGACTTTGGACTCCATAGTCCCATTTATTCCCCTTCTCCCCTCCCACTCTGCCCCCAAACCACCCAAACCCTTCTCTTTCTCACAACAGGTATGTCTTCTTATCCCCTCTCTTCCATCTTTTGGTGCTCTTTGCCATGCAGATTTCTGTTCTGTTCTGTTCTGATCCGTTGGTGTTGGTGGTGGTTAACTGTCAGTTTCCGTTGTTTTGAGGAGATTGGTTTAGGGTAGATCCGGGGAAGGTTAGATTTATTTTTTCTTGTTCCGTTGGTGATGTTTCATGTTTTTGAGAAATGGGTTGGGTTTGGATTATTGAAAAATAGTGTGATTCTGTGTTTCGGTCTGCCTTCTGTTGTTAGTTTGACTTATCTTCTTGTTGATATTAGAATGGATTAGTAATTAGAATGCTTTATCATAATAGGACTTAAATATGTAGCATTTACGATTACTTTGCAAAGTAGATACGAAGTAAAAGGACTTATTTTGTTTGATTTTGGAAATTTGGAATTTGTAGGATTTAGACAGTGGCATTGATTTCAGAACTTAGTGAGGTTTGAACATAAGTTGAGGATTCATCATAATAGTTTCACTTTTATTTCAAATTTCAGGGTTCTTTTTAGGGTTCATTTTTCTCTCCAACCTGTAATTATCTGCAGTATTTCAGAATCCTGCAGTGTTTGTGCAATGACCTTTGTTTTTGTTTTTCCTGGAACAATTTATCAGATAAGTGTTGTTGATATCGTAGTTGACGGTTCGAATTTATAAAGAATAGATGTTCAAGCAATCATCGAGTAGAAGCCAGAGGACCAAAGGGTTCAAGGTTAAACACACCCTTCAGATATGTGTGTTGGTTGCCGTCTGCGTTTGGCTTCTTTACCAAGTGAAGCATTCCAATGACAGGAAGAAAGCTTTGGAAGAGAACAGCATTAAGATATCAAATGGAGTTGGGGAGAACATTCCCGAGTCCTTTAGGTTTGGCAGAAAAGACCTACCTCAGGTGCATATAGACACGTCCGTGGAGACCGAAGATCACAATGAGGATGACGGAAATGAGGGGGCAGAACAGGAGGAACCTGAGGTGAAACTTGAAGACCCAGAGGAGGAAGAAACAAAGGGCATCGGAGAAGATGAGATTGATGAAAATGATCGCGAGGGTGTCGAAGAAGAAAGGGAGCATGGGGAGGAGTCGGAGGTTGATGAGGGGAAAGATGGTCAATTTAAGGAAATTGAGTTGTTACAAAATAAGGATCAGGAGAACGAAGAAGTCGGCTCTCATGAGGCACGCGAAGAGCACTATAGAGGAGATGATGCTTCCAGTGCTGTCATTCGAGATACTGAGAAAGCCGAGTCGGAAGGCGAAAGCCTCGAAAATGGTAATGTAAACGAAGAGCAAATGGAGAATATGGAAAACGGTAATCTGAACGAGGAGCAAATGGAGAATATGGAAAACAGTAATGTAAACGAAGAGCAAATGGAGAACATGGAAAATGGTCTACAAATTGGTAATAATGCAACTGAAACTGAAGATGGTACTAAAGTTGAAGAATCTGGTGTTTTCTCTGACAGCAGTGTGGCCGACCTCGTCAATAACAGTTCCACGACTGATATTTCTCTAATGGAGGGTGAGCATGAGAGTGAGTCTACCGCCAACTCTACATCAGCTGAATTTTCTAATGAAACCGAGCAGCAAAATAATTTGGCAGATTCTACCAGTGCAACTGAGCTGCAAAACAATTTGACAGATCTTGCTATTGCAACCGAGCAGCAAAACAATTTGACAGATCTAGTTAATGCAACCAAGCAGCAAAAGAATTTGACAGATTCTGGTAATGAAATTGAGCAGCAAAACAATTCGACAGATTCCACTAATGAAACTGAGCAGCAAAACAATTCAACAGATTCTGCCAATAAAAATGAGCAGCAAAACAATTCTACAGATTCCACTAATGAAACTGAGCAGCAAAACAATTTGACAATGGAAATTCAGAATAGTTCATCTGTGCCTGTTGATGTTGAAAGTGACAACTCATATTTGCAGAATTCAACTCTAAGCATGAATGGATCCCTTGGTGAAAATTCAACAAATGTGATTGATACCAGCGTGGAGAACACAAACTCTAATCCTGCAGAAGATAGTAGTAATGCAGAAGATGGTAACTCTGACTCGCAGAAAATCTTGATCGAGCAAGTGGAGAACTCCAACACGACTCATGAAACACAAGAAGCAGAAGATGCATCTGGCATCTCAACTGAGGGTGACAGTGTCGCAAGTGAGGAAGAGGCCACTGCTCATGTTGATTCAAACGATCCTTTAGCCAAAGCTGATGTAGTTACAGAAGAAGCCGGGGTAGGTGCCCGCGCTGACCTTTCGACTTTGCCTGAAACCGAGGCAAAGACTGAAGATGTAGCAGCGGAATGAGTGGGGTATGTTCAAATGTTGCTTCTCCAGTTTTTGTTTCCCACCCATTTGGAAGCCTTTGCTGATGTTGGTGTTGTGTTTTGTGATATTTCGGTGGGAGGAAATCATGTAGTGCCCTATAAACAATGGGCACTGTTCTGTTAAGTTCAATGTAATCCTTTCTTTAATGATGTTGAAGAAAGTTTCTATTGCAACTCTCCAGATCTTGCACTTAAAAGGATTACAAACTGTAAAAACCATATATGATTGAGGACTGGAAGCATGAATATTGATCCTGTTATTATTGGCATTGATGCTCTTGTTTGTTTCTTTAGGTCAATACCCTTAAATAGGTGTACTTGAGGATGACTCCATGTTTTCTCCATTTCTATCAATACCCATATTTCTGCTAAATTTCTGTGAATTTGACACAATTGTGTCATGCCATTAGCCCATTTTAACTCCAACCTTTTCCTTTGGATTTGCAGCAAATGCAGTGCAGGCAACATTAATCCCACCGTAGGGTTTAAAACCTTGGATTCGCCAGAGGATGCATAATAATGCAAAAACTATACACAATAAAATAAAAAATAGCAAGTTTTGAAGATAAGGATTTAGAAGAATATTGAGGCCAAAAATTTCAACTATGAGTAGGTCCATTGCCCTTTTGTTGTAGGTTTTGATTGGAGTTCCGGATATAATTGTCAATTGTTCACCAGTGGCCACACATTGGAGTAGCCCTTCGGCTTAATGGTCCTGCCATGTTGAGTCCATCATCCACTATAGTGCGGAGAAGTCTGCGACATGTACAGAGCATCATTAATTTGTTGTAATGGTCCACCAGAAGTTAGTCCACAACTATTAGCTCAGCAATTTGTGTTTTATTCAGTGATAAGAAAATATAAAGGAATCAACCCTCAACTCCTTTCCATCATCCAGTCAAACTCTTAACTTCAACGTTAAGAATCTTCAACTGGGCACAGAGCACCAGCTCAAGGCGAGACAAAAAATAAATAAATGTCTAAGTAACTATAATCACACGAGATTGCAAGTTCTTTTCTTTTTAACCACCAATATCTTATCCTCCCTCGTGAAAAATCTGTAAATTTTAAATCGTAAGGACTCCGACACCCGTCACAATTAATGTTGCCAACCACTCCAAGTCCAGCTCATAATATATATAGTTTGAGCTTCTCAATTTCTTCTCGCAACCAAGTAGAAGCTATATATCCACATCATAGTTTCCCTTCAGCTCGGGTTTCACTTGCTCGTTGGACTTCTGAGTCAAAACTTTATCATCAAAGAAACCATTCGTGGCAAATCTTTGTTCTCATTCCTCTTCATCCACAACTGAAGAAACACAAACATACACACACATGTCTCCAACCACCACCACCACCACCTTCTGCATCTTCTTCATGATCGTCTCCGTAATACTTACACTATCACAACAAGCGCTTCCGGTCGACGACGACAAAAAATCGTTCACCCTCAACGGCTTCCACAAAGAAAACCTCACCGTCGACGGGTGCGCCAGCGTGAACCCCACCGGACTCCTCAGGCTAACCAACCCCACCCCTCAATGCGCCGGCCACGCCTTCTATGCGACCCCACTTCGCTTCCGACCCGACCCGAAAGCCGAACTTTTCTCGTTTTCCACCACGTTCGTGATCTCCGTGGTCCCAAACGTGTCCATCCCCACAGGATCCCAGGGCCTGGCGCTCGTGCTCTCCAAGTCCAACCGTCTACCTCTGGGACAGGAGCCTTGGTATCTTGGAGTGTTCAACTCGAGCACTAACGGCAGCACCGCCAACCACATCGTCTCGGTTGAGTTCGATGAGTTCAACCAGAATAAAGTCGGGGTGTTCCTGAACGGTCACAACCCCGTCAGGGGAAAACCTATTGCTTCCTTCTACGACGGGAAATTTCACAACCTCACTTTTATCGCTGACTCCTTGCAGGTACGTACTTGAATACCTTCCTTAATCAATTCAATTCGTTGCTTATTACTGTCTCTTTAAAATCTAAGCACTTAATTACGCGATGAATATTAGATTTGTACTGGTTTGTGTTGGGTGAATCTGTCTTGTTAATTTGAACATATACATGATTTTTAAATTGTATAACATATGCTAAAATATGTGGACTGGGTGATTGCTGGTCGTTGGAGTTTGCATTGATAGATCAGCTGGTGGATCTGGCAAACCAACTTGAATCGTATTAAATTCCGTCCAATCGTATTAAATTGGCCGTAGGTGTGGGTCGACTACGACAACAAAGCCACGGAGATGAACGTCACAATTTCTCCACTAAACGAAGCGTCCAACATGAGTCAACCTTTCCTCTCCACCAAAGTCAATCTATCCGACGTGGTGTTGGAAAACATGTACGTGGGGTTTTCAGGTTCAGTTTCCTCCATTCCTACGTCCCACTACATACGTGGATGGAGCTTCCAGGTCAACGGAAGATCTCAAAAATTAGACCTCCAAAATCTCCCACCAATTCCAACGACAAAGCTTGCAACACGGACCAAACCATCACTTCTCACCATCATTCTCCCGTTCGCCACGGCAACGATCCTTATTTTGGTTATAGTGTGTGCTGTACTGGCGGTGAGGAGAAGGCGCAAGTTCGCCGAAGTGCTGGAGGAGTGGGAGGAGGAGTACGGACCGCACCGGTTCTCGTACAAGGATTTGTTTGTTGCGACCGATGGATTTAAGGATAACAGGCTTCTGGGTTCCGGAGGGTTCGGGTTGGTTTACAGGGGAGTGCTGCCGAGGACAAAGGAGGAGGTGGCAGTGAAGAAGGTGTCGCATGACTCTCGGCAAGGGATGAGGGAATTCGTGGCTGAGATCGCAAGCGTTGGAAGGCTCAGGCACCGGAACTTGGTGCAATTGCTTGGCTATTGTCGCCGGAAGGGGGAGCTTCTTCTTGTATATGATTTTATGCCCAACGGCAGCCTTGACAAGGTACTTAATTGTTGGTTTGATTGTCGTTATTTTTTGAATTTATTAGTGTTATGTTAACGAGGGCGAAGAAAATGAGGGTATAAATTCTAATTAAGTTGTAAAATGACTTCAATCTGCAACATTGTATTGTATGTATTTAAGGTTATTAATTTACGTTGATGACTAGGTAGTTCGTTTGTTAATTTTAAATTTTTTTATATCAAAAAATTATAAGATATTTAAGTGGTTATTGTAAAAATCAACCATACAAATTGTTTTTTAGTTTATAACCAACGTGTGATCAATGCATGTGTTACAGCTACTATTTGAGAGCAAAGATAAGGCAATACTAGACTGGAACCAAAGGTTGTCTATTATCAGAGGTGTGGCCTCAGGCTTGCTCTACTTGCATGAAGGTTGGGAGCAAGTAGTGATCCACCGCGACGTGAAGGCAAGCAATGTCCTCTTGGACGGAGACTTGACCGCCAGACTAGGCGACTTCGGCCTCGCAAGATTATACGACCACGGAAGCAACCCACAGACTACACACGTGGTGGGAACTATGGGCTACATCGCCCCGGAGCTCACGAGAACTGGCAAAGCCACCACGTCCACAGACGTATACGCCTTTGGCATATTTGTCCTCGAAGTTTCGAGTGGGCGTCGACCGATCGAGCCACGTGCTCCGTCGGATGAGATAATAACGGTGGATTGGGTGTTGAAGAATTGGTTCATGGGTGACCTGTTGAAGTCATCCGATTCGAGGTTGGAAGGCGCGTTTGATAAGAGTGAGATGGAGTTGGTGTTGAGGTTGGGGTTATTGTGTGCCCATCAGTCCGAGTTCGCTCGACCCAACATGAGGCAACTCATGCAATACTTGGATGTAGGGGTGTAATCGATCTCTAAACGAGCGATCCGAGTCTGCTCAAGATCGGCTCGTTAAGGGTTTCGAGCGAAAAATTCTGCTCGTGCTCGGTTCGATCTGCTCGTGAGCGGCTTGTTAACCTGAACATTTTTTTTGGTATTGAATTCCTAATAATGTTGTCCTAATAAGTAAATTATAAAATTACTTAAGACAAATATAATAATAGTTACTAACACAATTTTAAAATTAACACCTAAAATAAAACACAATCTTATAAATTATACGACAACATCAACCTCTTATAAGTAAGATTATACACTTTGATCAAACAAAATCAACACAATATTAAAATCAAACACAATCTTCTAAATTATAGGACAACTCACAACATCAACATCTTATAAATAAGATCATTTACCTGACCCAAACCTTAATTTATTTGAACTTTTAGTGTAGAAAAGAATGAGAAAAAAAGAAATAATAATAATGAAAAAAATGAAAAGTTTAGTACGAATAAGGTTTTGATTCTAATGAGTATTTTGGTTTGGTTTGTTAAATGGATTGTTGGGTTTGGTAAATTAGTTTATTAAATGAGTTTAACAACTTTACCGATTGAGTAATTGGATAGAATATTCAGGTTAATCAAATAATTGGATATAGTAATCAGGTTTCGAGCGATAATCGAGCGAGCATCGAACGAGTATCGAGCGAGCGAGGTCTGCTCGTGCTCGGCTCGTTACAAACCGATCCGAGCAATTTCGAGCAAAATCAGAGCAAAATCGAGCGAACATCGAGCGATCTATCGATCCTGAGCAGAACTTGACAGCCCTACTTGGATGGAGACTTGTGTTTGCCAGATTTGTCGCCGGAATACTGGAATGCAAATTCCCTATTTGTTGGGAAAAACAAAAGTTTCAATGAGTATGTGGGATTGAATGTTTCAAGTAGCAGTGGGACGGTGACCAATAGTTCCTTGTATGTCGCCGGGGGCCGTTGATTGCAGTTGATGTTAATTGAAGGGTGTACTGTCAATAGAACAATTAAACCAAGCTTCAATATTCCTCTCCTCCAACGTTCACAACTCCCATCATTGTACATGGAGTGGCAAACTAGCTATTACATATTTGCTTATTGTTTCAGAATTCAGATTGATTTTGATATCTTAAATTTGGTTTCATATATAGATATGCTTGTAAGACATGTTTCTGGGAGTTAGTACAAGCTCAAATTAAGATGTCTCTTACCGTGGATACTTTTGAATTTAGGTAGTGATGTTAATGTATACGATCACTTCAGAAGGTTTTTACTAAATTAGCTAATATCTTGATAACTTCTTTAATTATTTAAAAAAAAAATCAATGCAGAATAAATACCTCTTCGGTGCATTACATAGGATGTGTATTTTTGTTCGGTGGAGTGGAAAGATTGACTCATGTTGGCCGCTTCGTTGTACTGTTGTACATGTTCAGTGGAGAAATTAAATTGTGACCTGGGATGAATTGATTAAAAGGCAATTACACATCCCTCTTTGTACCCTTGGTTGCCCGTAAGATGTAAGGTCATTTACTTGGGTAGACCTCAAAAGGTGCACAATTGGTTAAATACCCTTGAGTTTTTACTATTCACTTGGGTACACCTCGTTGCACTGCATATTGCTTGCATGCCCTCGGACCGTTTGTGGGGTCCATTCCGTTAAATTTTCTGTTGGTTTATTTACAAAACACACCTTTTAAATTTCAAATATCCTTAATATTAAATATAAAAACACAAAAGAAATATTTTCTTTACAAACACACCCCTTCTTCTTATTCTCTCTCTTTTATTCTCTCTCTACTCTCTCTCTCTCCACTCTCTCTTGTTTTCTCTCTCCTCCATCTCGCTACTCTCTCTTTTATTCTCTCTCTCTACTCTCTCTCCCCTCTCTTTCTCTCTCTACTCTCCACTCTCTCTCTTGTTTTCTCTTTTCTCTCTCTCGCTACTCTCTCTATTGTGTTTGTAAAGAAAATATTTGTTTTGTGTTTTTATATTTAATATTAAGGATATTTGAAATTTAGAGGGTGTGTTTTGTAAATAAACCAACAGAAAATTTAACGGAATGGGCCCCACAAACGGTCCGAGGGCATGGAAGCAATATGCAGTGCAACGAGGTGTACCCAAGTGAATAGTAAAAACTCAGGGGTATTTAACCAATTGTGCACCTTTTGAGGTCTACCCAAGCAAATGACCCTAAGATGTATGTACATTAAAAATGTCCTCTGCTGCTTTGGAAAATCTACATCGTACGTTTCCCCCGTACATGCATCTCTAGATTCTGAGCGCGTCCTTTTGCCTCCTCGGATTGGTTTTAATTATTTTTTTTGTGTTTTAGTTTAAAAGAAAAAAAAATTATTTATATATAATTAGGTTAATGTTGTTTAGTTAAATTGTAATTAAATTAATTAGGTTTTGAAAATTAATTGAAAAAATATTTTATGATTAATTAAATTGTTTTTGATTTATTTAGATAAAAGTAAAATTAAAAAAATCATATATAAAATAAGAAATAATAGTACAATACTCATGAACTTTGGAAACAAAATACAATACAAATACAGATACGAAATACAACAGAAATATGAAAAGAAAATGCAATCCTCATACAGATACGAAATTTAAACTACCACAATACTGATAAAATACAACACACATATTGATATTACAAATGAAAACACGAGCACCTACAGAAATCTGTTTGATTTAACCCACTCCTTGAGTTCAACATGTGTTTCTTTATCAAACTCGTCCTTGTTTTCTTTCTTCATCAGAGCAAATAACACATCCAGTTTCTTGCTGTTGAGTTCCCTTTGGAACTTCACCTCAGCTTCGATGCGTTTCCTCTCCACATGTTCTTCGTAACGTAAGTATTTTTCCTCTCTCACTTTTGCGCTATATTCAATTTGTTTCTCCAGTTCTAAAATATCGGGATCGAGTTGCGCCTGAACTGGTTGTTTCCCCCTTCTTTTTTAGCTTTTTTAACATCTTCAGGACAAGGACATGGTTCAAACACCATTTCACCAGTTGACGGTGTTGCATGACTCCCATCGTCGTCAGTGTTTTTTCTTTTCCCGCTGCTCAAACTCCCCTGACTTTCTTCAGCGACATCTCCGGTGGGAAGTCCAAGCGCAACTGACTCCCATTTAGGATACCTACGTAACATAAGCCACACATGAATGTACTGCAATTTGGTGTTGTGTGTTCGTTCGTAGATGATGTGCGCATCTTGGATGACATCGTCCTCGTTGTAACCACTTCTCTTCCTCCGAACAGCGTGGTCGAAGCAACTGACACATTGGTTCACAGACGACGATGTACACCGCCATCGCCCCTTCAATGACTCATTGTTACGCTCTACTGCACCTCGCTCGCTTGAGACATTGAAGAGGCGCTCAACACGTCTCCAAAATGACCTCATTTTTTGGTTTGTCCAAACCACAACATCGCCACTTACATCCATGTAAGCCGAGACGAGTCGCTGATCCTCTTGTGTGGACCACGATTTTTGCGACATTTTCGTCGCGGTTTTGCGTGTTCCTTGACGACTTGTAGGTTGAACGACATTTTCGTCATTCACATCAGGTGTAATGCGGCTTGCATTTGCACTACTTTCGCCACTTAGGAGGCGAGTATACATAACCATTGGGAATTGGGTTTGACCTTCTTCCTGAGTTGGCGATTGGTATGGATTGTGCGAGTAGAACCCTTGGTATGGGAAAATTTGGTTTTGGTGGGACATGTTGAATCCTGGTTGTGGAACATTTTAGTATGGGAAAGTGTTGGGTTGGGGGAGGACGACGTGGAGATCGTCGGTACTCTGGTGAACCATTTTCTTCTGAAGAGGATATTGTGAGACGAGGGTGGGAAAAGTAAGATCGGAATAGAGGTGAGTAGAGAAGTAAGGTGGTTGGGGTATATATATTCAAGTAAGATCGTCTTGTGTTATGTGTAGTCATGCGTATACTGCAGGTCCTCGATGCAATCGTTTTGTCTTTTGCGTAGTCACTCACGTATTGTAGGTATTCGATGCTTGAGAAGTCCAAGCCTCGATGCAATCGTCTTGTCTTTTGTGTACTCACGCGCATACTGTAGGTTCTCGATGCTTGAGAAGTTTAAGTCTCGATGCAATTTTCTTGTCTTTTGTTAAGTCACGTGCATATTTTTTAATATTTTCGTATTTATTAATTAAATGTTAATTAAAAACGAATGAATTGTTGATATTAAATAATTACGATAATAATTATTAATATATTTTGTTGATTTTGAAAGAATTTTAGAAAAAAGAATAAAATTAATGACGTGACAACAAATACTGTAGTGTGACTGAGTGGATTGAGTAAGGAATTTGTAGGGAGGTGGTTTGTGCTGACGTGGTAGAGAGAGAAACTAACGTGACTGAGAGAGAAACTAGGACTTCCGAAAACTACCCAGACGCTGTTAACGGTGCTCTAACACAATAACACTCAACGAAGCAGAAAAAACCATCACTTTTTCTCTTACTTCTACCGCTTTCCCCACTTCCCATTCTCTCCTTTCTCCCACTCCAACATTAATACCCCAATGTCCCACCTTTCTCAATGGCTTTGCGTTGGATTCTTCCTCGATGTAACGTTAAGCTTTTGGGTTTCCAGCACTTCGTTTTTTGTTTAGGGAAATTGATAGGAAGATAATTTTGAGTGGATATGTCATTTTTAATGTTATTGATGAGATTTCAGGTAGATTAAGAGGATCCAAATCATGAAATGACATGTTTCTTAAATTTGGTTTCTGTATTTGTTGCATGGGCTGGTGGTAAGCTGAAAATAATGCTTTCCGTCTTCATACACATGTCATCTTAGATCCCCTATCTATGGAGTGGTAGTATGCGAAACTGAATATGTTTTCTAGTGAAAGCACCCTAACTGAAAAACTGGATATGTTTTCTAGGGATCTAAGCGGGCTCGGTCCGGTCCAATCCCTACGTCCAGAACACTTCATGTGATGATGATTTTTAAACCGATTATTCTTTTATATTTGTTTAGTTGATAAAAATCTTTAAGTTTTTTCTTCTTATAACTTTGTCTCCGTTAAGGCATTATAGAAGCTTTTGTTTCACCAAATAATTTACCATAGAGGCATCTTTAGCTTCTTTAATTTGGATGAATTTTATTTGATATTTTCAATTTTCACTCTTTCTCAAATCTTTAGCAATACGTATTTCAATATTAAAAACGCACTAAAAAGACAATGAAGTTTTTTTCTTCTTCTTTTTCTTTCTATCCTTCGTAAACAAAAATGGTCCGTTTCTGTGTGAATTTTAATGCATCCATCTCTTTGACCATTTAATCATTGTTTTAGGATATAGGCCAACACATAACTTCAAATTATGTTATGAAATGGAACCAGCTTCCAGTGTTTGGGTTTTGGAAGAAAAATTGTATTTTGATTTGGTTTCACTATTCCAGTAGTTTTGTCTTAGAGATGCTAGTTGCTTTGAATCAAACGGTAAGTACATGAGTTTATTACAACACCACCAACAAGCTTGAGTTTATTGACAACTTAGATAGTTATTGTGGAACGTTGACGGACCTGATCAAGTTTCTTGTGGGTTTGAGGACTAAACAAGATTGTGAAATTAATTAACAACAAACGATTTAATATAGCAACTACCAAAATCATGCAGGTAAAACAAAAAAAATCATTGACCTTAATCAATTTTGATGTAGTTATTAAATCAACTCAACGTCCTCAATTTCATTATTTTTAGCCTCACCGGCCGCTCCAGAACGAGGAGCCGGAGATAAAAGGAGAGAATCCTGACTCCATCCAATCCTCCACCTCGCTTTCCTTGTTTACCGCCGCGAGAGCGATTGCATTCTTTATCTCCTCCTCCACATCCGGCAAGTCTCCGTCGCCCTCGAGCACATCCAGCACCCTCTTCATCTTCGGCCTCGAGCCCTCGGAAGGGTGGCAGCAGAGCAAACCAAGCTTGACAATCTCCTCCACCTCCCCCAACACAGTCCCCACCATCCTCTCGTCCACCACCATCCCCACCTCTCCCTTCCTCCAGCACTCCAACACCCACTCCAACATCACCCTCTTCTCCCCCACCATCTTCTCCTCTATAGGCCTTCTTCCAACACGAACATCCCGAACGCGAACACGTCGCTTGCCTTCGTTGCCCTTCCTGTTCTTGTCATCTCAGGTGCAATATACCTGTTTAACAATTTGAATTACACGTTAATTAAGTACACAGTCACAAATTATTTTCTTCACATCTATATATTCTTAAGTTACATCAACGTAGAATTTTACATCTGAAAATATTTAGGAAAAAGTTAATAGAAAGTACATTGACATATAAGATGATCAAATTAAAATGTACCATTGGTAATACGTCAATTGGAAGGTAGTGATACTATATCAACAGAATTGAGGTAACTATTGCAAAATCATATGTCTACTTGGTATTAAAAAAAGTTTGTTCCCGAGTAAAGGTTCGTGATTTAGAATTTGTGGCGGCTATTTAAAATTTTAATTGGTAAAAATTCCATTGAAGTAAATTAATTTGAATTTGGTGTTACCCGATAGTGCCGACGACGTGGGTTGCCGGAGGGCCATCCCCGTGGTCGTCGTAAAGACGGGCGAGGCCGAAGTCCCCGAGTTTGGCGTTGAAGTTAGCGTCCAACAAGACATTGCTAGCTTTAATGTCCCTATGGATGATGACCTCCTCCCATTCCTCGTGGAGGTAGTGGAGCGCGGCTGCGACACCTTTGATGAGGTGTATCCTCTGACTCCAGGACAGAGGAGGGGTGGTGGGGTTGAAGAAGAGGAGCTTGTCGAGGCTGCCGTTGGGCATGTAATCGTAGACGAGGAGCAGCTCTTCCTTGCGCCGGCAGTAGCCGAGCTGCTGGACCAGGTTCCGGTGCCGGAGTTGGCTGATCTCCACTATCTCTGTTATGAAATCCTTCATGTCTTTACTTGGACCTGTATATTGTTGGATAAATTTAATTGGCTCAATTTTTTTAGTTTCTTCTTATACTGAGTTCTGCACACAAATCCTACTGGTCTATTTTGAGTTATGAAATAGGGAACCGAAATCAATCTCTACTAATTTCTAGTGCTCTGTACTTCCTTATTATTTGTTTTGAGAAGTAAACATGAATTGGATTTATTTATTTGCAATCATAGTCTCTATAATGAGAATCCTAATTTGGCATATATTTTTGGTTCAGCTCTAATTTGCAATTTTCTGAAATGAAAAACATATATTACAAAAATTAATCTTAAGCCCGAAAATAAGTTAAGTTAGTGTGAAAACCAAGGTTTTAAAGACCGGACCGGACGGTTCGACCCGGTCGAACCAGGAATCGATGGTTCAGCGACCGGTTTAACTAAAAAACTGAGCATCTAGTCGAACCGTTCTGAACCGGATTGAACCCGGTCCGACCGGGTTGGACCGGTTGGTCGGACCAGACATAAAAATATTTCAAATTTTCCTAATTTTTAAAATAAGAAAATATGAGGATTTTTTTTCTATTTTTACAAACAAAAATCCATCCCCTACAAACCCTTCTCTCTCTCACCAAATCCATTCGTAAGTATGATGTCGTGGATAATATTGAAGATTGATTTTGATTTTAGTTTCTTTAATCCAAATAATATTTTCTCTAATTCTTATTTAAGCAAATTTGTTCCGTTAAGTAAAGATAACAAATTTACCGAGTTAAGCAAATTGTGTTTGATATCATGAATTATATTTAATGTCTGGTGTGTATATATTAAATAATTTTACAGAAATCGGTTCAAATCGGTCCGACTGTTAATATTTATTCGGTCCAGTCTAACTTCGGGTCTCAAAAATACTGATGTCATGCTGACGTCATCAACGGTCCGACCGTGGTTGGACCATGTTGAACCAAAACTAAAGTTTTATCGGTTCGATGACCGGTTGAGTTCTGAAAACCTTGTGAAAACATACCACGTGGGATTCTCTTGACGGCAACCTCCTGTTCGGAACCACGAAGCACACCTCTGTAGACCCTTCCAAACCCTCCAAGCAACTCTTTCTTCCTAAACCCTTTCGTGGCTCTATACAAATCTGTATACGAGAACCTGTTATTCCTCAAATGCTCTTGCTCCCAATCGTCGAACACCTCCGCGAATTTGATTCTCCTCATCACCACGAACCCCACGACACCTATCAAACTCAACACGAACAGAGTCACCCCGACAGACACCCACACCGCCACCGTGTTCGGTTTCTGTCCTTTGACGGTCGGCTTCGGTGGCAACTTTGGGAGGTTTTTGAGCTCCAGCGGTTGGGCTCTCCCGTTCACCGCGAAGCTCCAACCCATGACGAAGTGGGACGCGAGGAACGAACCAGTCGTGGATGTGAATCCGACGAACATCCTTTCGTTAACAATCTCTGATAGATTGATGGCAGAGGAAAGCAACAGAGTGGTTGGTTTGGAGACGTTGAGGGGCGCAATCGTGACGTTGATATGGTTATTGTCTCCGTCGTAATCGATCCAAGCTTGCACGAGATCCCTGCTTATGAGGGAGAGGTTGGTGAATTTGCCGTCGTGGTGGTATCCGGCGGGGGTGGATGAGTTCGAGATAACGCTGTTGAGGTCGATGCCGACGTGGTTGTCGTTGATGTCGTTGATGTCCGGATTGAAGATGGTGTCGAATTCGACGAAAAAAGGTGGGAGGAAGGGTTGCCGTTGTTGGACTTGTTTACAAGGCCGAAGTAATGGCTTCCGGTGGCCTCGGAGAAGTCGGTGGACGGGGACAAGACGAAGGCGATGCCGTTGCCGCTTAGCAGCTCTAGGGCCGACTGGATGGCGAAGACGAAGGTGGTCGAGAAGGAGGAGGTTCGGTTGGTGGTACTGTTGTTTCGGAATTGGATTGGTTGGGGGTAAAAGGCGTAGCCTTTTTGCTGCCTGATGGAATTTGTGAGCTGTAGGAGGCCGGTTGGGGTCGTCGCAGCCGAGCCGTTGAGGAGGAGAGTGGAGGAGTGGAATCTACTAAAGAGGAATTCATATGAGCCGTTGGAGGACGAGGATGGTGTGGGTTTCAGTAGAAGCAGGAGTAGGAGGAGAAGAGGAGTGTTCATTCTTTAGCTAAGGGAAAAGTTGGTTTGTGTTGAGACGTTGGTTGGTGACCGTTGATTTGGAGGTTTAAGTAAGATAGGTTGTCAGGGCATTCTTAACGGGATGAAAAACACGGTCATCCCAGGTCAGGTCAGGTCAGGTCGTCCAGGACCTTGGATGACCGGGTCATCTCCCTCTTAACGGGGGAGATGACCTGGTCATCTTCGACCACGTCATCAATCCGGAAGATCGGGTCGTCAAAAAAAAAATATTAATTTTTTTTAGAATTTTTTGTTATAGTTTTTTTGAAAATACATTTTATAATTGTTTATAATTTTTAATTTTTTTATTTTTTTAAAAGTTTTACCAAGATGTACCCCAAAATGATGTGAAAGAGAGAGATAGGTTATTGTGGGTTGGGTTGGGTTGGGTTGTGGTTAAGAGGTGAATAGTGTAGAAAAGAGAATAATGTGGGTTGAGGAAAAAGAAAGTTGATATGGAAGAGAGAGAACCGATGACCAGGTCGTCCAGGTCATTGTCAGTGATCGTCTCAAATTAATAGGTTTGTTGGACAAGTTCAAGATATCAACTTGGTTTTTGGTGGTACGTAAATTAATTAAAATGTCGTACATTCAACTTTCCATAATTAATCTTGTATGTGTTTACGTCTAATTCTGTTAAATAATTAAAAATATTAAAATTTTCCGAATGAGCCTAACCGGTTGTTTTAAAGAAAAAACTTACACGTTCATATTCTGATTTTCTTGTACTCCTTTAAAAGAGAAATGAATACGTGTGCCCAACCATAATGTCCTTTGTCTGTGGTGTGGAATAAAGTGGATGATGTGTTTCGGAATTCTAATGTAGGTCTAGGACAAGGTCAAGGTAGAAAAACGCGTGTCGAGGTGGAATTCTTGTTTCAACCAAGAAAATTTCGAGTACAAAAAGTAGGACCGTAAATGGATAGGTCGGCGAGTTTTTTGAACCCACCGCTACCCGACATGTCTAAGGTAGGCGGGTTGATGGGTCGGGTAGGATCGGGTGAAAAAAAAATTAACTGCTACCCGACCCGTCTAAGATCGAGTAAAAAATAAGAGATATATAATCGTTTCAAATTTGGCTTCTTGGGTTTGGTCACGTGCAACAGCGACATCGTCACATTGATCTCCGTTGAGTCTCCTTCAGAGTCGACCCACACCTGCAATGGGCGTCCACTGGAAAGGGTTAAATTCTCAAACTTGGTCCCCCTGTGACTCTCTTTGTAGTACCCGGCGTCAGCGGCCGTTGATCTCCTTGACGTGGAGTTGAGGCCGTTGACGTCGATGCCGACGTGGTTCATGCTTCTGTCTTTGAACTCGGGGTTGAGGATGGTGTCAACTTCAACACCGAAGATGTGGCTGGTGGAATCTCCGTTGTTGGAGGTGTTGAAGAGACCCAAGTATTGGGATCCGATGGCTTGGCTGAAGTCGACGGTCTGTGAGACGAAGAAGACTATGACGTGACCGCTCATCTCAGTGTAGCGGACGACAAAGACGAAGGTAGTGGAGAAGGAAAATACTCAGGAGGACGGGGATCGTCAGATCTCGGTTCTCACCTGCGATCCGTTAAATTAATTTTTTTTGTTGCACGGATCGCAGGTTTGAACTGTGATCCGTCAAATTTTTTAATTTTATTTTTTCCACAGATCGCGGGTGTGAAAAAAAATATAATTTTTTAACGGATCGCGGTTCTTTTTTGTTAATGTTTTTTGTTTTTTTTCGAAATCATTTTTATGTGTTTTTTAATTTTATTATAATTTTTTAATTTTTATTGTATGAAATAACCTACCTTTTCATCACGCTCATATATCAACGTAATTTGAGAGTCGATTCTGAAAAAAAAATATTTTTTTAAAATTAATATCAATTAAAAACATATTTTGAAAAAATAATAATTAAAAAATATAAAAAAATGATTTCGAAAAAAGTAAAAACAGAAAACATTAAAAAAATCACTGCGTAGATTTCGAATTTTGAATTTTTTTTTATATATAAAAATTATGGACTGGATCCTTGTTTTGTTTTGTTTATATATATATATACATACATACATACACACACTAAGTTAACTTTTTTTCATGGTTTAGGATTTGATGAATGGAAAAATGAAGTACTTAGTTGGATCCAATCAAAACGTTGGTTGCTTTTAAAGTATGAATATCTAATTCAAAATTAATTATAAATGAGTAGAATAGTCCGACAACTTATTGTTAATGGAAAAATTCACATTTAGACGACGTAAGATGTTATCTAACACTTCTACGTGCACAACTAGGATGAACGTGTCAAGTCGGCCGTTGGGCCTTACAAAATTTGATACAATATTAACGTGTGAGTATACAACTCAAAACCTACCTATTGACAATAACATCAGAAATCCTAACTTATAGTCAATGAAAAAAATCAATATTTAAATAATGTAAGATTATTCTCTAGCCGTTGTTCGGCTGGGTCGCCATCTCCAACTACTTACCAAATGGAACGAGACTTATTGACATGGGACGACGTTCGGGATTGAGTATGCCTTTTTTTAATGAACGTGATACTTTTCTTTTTAGATGGTAAAATGGGTTTCCGTTTTCAATTAGGTTATACGCACAAATAATTAATAAAATGGTAAATTTCAACTTCACCCCTTAACTTTGTGGTATGTAACCCTTTTATCTTTTGAAGTTTTATGAGGTTTTGTTTTTTACTTGGGTACGCTTAACACTTGAATATTGTAGAGCTAATGCACCCTTCACTAGACTTGGGAGTCAGACCGGACCTTGCCGGCACGGTAATCGGGTCAGTCAGTTCAGTTGGTCGGCTTGAATTCAACCGTGCCGGTGGACCAGACCAGTGTGTCGTGCTGGGCCGTACCGGCAGGTACTACCCAACACCAAGGTCTACCCTTCGCTGGTGAGATGGGAACGGAAAATAAGATAAGAGTAAGAACGGAACGGAACGGAATGTATAATATTTCCGCGGGTTGTCGTTTATATGGGTATTCCTTGGAGTATTAAAATAACTAGTGCGCCAGTGGAGAAATATTTACTATATATTATTGACGAACGGCCTTTATACTTTTTCCTACTAACTTTCCCTCATCTTTTGGACTTAGGTTGTGATCAAATAACTCAAGTTCTTTACTATGACGTGGGAAAGCTCATCACCTCGATATCAAACCAATAACTCGATCCAAAAGAATCAAATATCAAAACTACTTGAAAAAAATGACATAATAATTAACACGTAAAAAACTCAAATCACCTTCCGGTGAAAATAACGGACTCCGTTGATGACGACACAACAAAAGTGGGAAAAACATCCAAGTCTGATGCTTCTCTCCGCAACATCGCCAAAGTATTCGTATCAAAACAACTGGAAGACAACTCCGGCAACATCACCTCTCCTGCCAAAACCTTCACCACCTGTCTTATCTTAGGCCTCGCCGCCGGCAAAGGGTGGGAGCACAACAACCCGAGCTTCAAAACCAACTCAACCTCCTCACTCCGTCCTCCTATCATCCTCCGGTCCACGACATCTAGAATTTCCCCTCTCTTCCACTTCTCCACGACCCAGTCAGCCAACACCACCTCCTCCTCCGACCACCTTGTCTCTATTGGCCTCCTTCCACACACAACCTCCAACACAAACACTCCGAAAGCGAACACGTCGGTTGCCTTGGTGGCCTTGCCGGTTCTCGTCAGCTCCGGCGCGAGGTAGCCCATGGTTCCGACCACGTGGGTGGTGTGCATGTCGGCGCCGTGGTCGTACAATCTCGCGAGGCCGAAGTCGCCTAGTTTGGCGTTCATGTCTTTGTCGAGGAGGACGTTGCTCGCCTTGATGTCTCTGTGGATTACGATTTGGACCCATTCCTCGTGTAGGTAGAGGAGACCATTTGCTACGCCTTTGATTGCGTTCAGCCTTTGGGTCCAGTCGAGAGTTGTGTTAGAACCGTTGAAGATTAGCTTGTCGAGGCTTCCGTTTGGCATGTACTCATACACCAACATAAGTTCTTTCTCTCTACGACAATATCTGACGAGGTAATTAAACAAATCTTGTAAGTATCTCACATTTAATAGATTGTCAGATATTGCTTAGAATATATTTAATGTGGTGCCCGGCCTGTTATTAGTTAATGCTTGACAATGGTGTTCGGCTATTACAAATTAATGACATTTTTAGTTGACTATCACGCGCTCATTTTCTCAATATATATGGTAGTTTTCTCAGGTGTTAGAGTATATAATTGTAGGTTTCCTTTTCTGTTTACAAGAAAGTGAATGTTTCTTAGCCATGAATTATGTTCTTTTCGGACAAATTTGACAAGAAATTAAATGTATATAGAGATCTTCTGCTTTACCCAAATTAATTCCTAGAATACGATACCTTTTTTTCTTTCTAGGATGCAATTTTTTATTAATTCCTAAAAACGATAACTATGGTAGAGTTTGTATTAATTACAAATACGAAAAATAAGCATAACGAGTATAATGATCTACAAGAAAACTATCAAAACAATATTGTTTGATGATTTTCTGAATGATATATTATTTTATTTCTGAAGTAAGTATATGAATTGTACCCGTGGAGTTGGACCAGATTGCGATGACGGAGGCGCCCCATGCTCACAATCTCCGCCACGAACTCCTTCATCCCCTGTCGAGACTCATGTGAAATCCGCTTCACAGCGACGGCAGCGTTCGACGACGGCAAGACTCCCCGGTAGACGCTACCGAACCCGCCGGACCCGAGAAGGTTCTGCCGTCTGAACCCTCCGGTGTGTTCATAAAGAGACTTGTAACTGAACCTACAAGGCCCGTGCTCTTTCTCCCACTCCTCCATCACCTCCGAGAATTTAACCCTTCTCCTCACCACCACTATAATCCCAACCACCACCATAACGACCACAACCGCCGCCACGATCGGGATCCACGTCGCAACGATTGGCTTCCCGCCGTTGGACTTCGGAACAGAAGGGAGTGCCGAAAGCTTGAGTTCGGCTTCTCCGGAAATCTGAAAGCTCCACCCGAGAATGTAATGCGTTGTTATGAAGGGATCGGAGGAAGAAGAGAACCCCACGTGCATGGTAGTTGTCGTCGGAAAAATATTGGACAAGTTAACCTTGGAAGACAGGAGTGGCTTCTTGGGTTTGGTCACGTGCAACGGCGACATCGTCACGTTGATCTCCGTCGAGTCTCCGTCGTAGTCGACCCACACCTGCAATGGGCGTCCACTGGAAAGGGTTAAATTCTCAAACTTGGTCCCCCTGTGACTCTCTTTGTAGTACCCGGCGTCAGCGGCGAGGGTGGAGTTGAGGCCGTTGACGTCGATGCCGACGTGGTTCATGCTTCTGTCTTTGAACTCGGGGTTGAGGATGGTGTCAACTTCAACACCGAAGATGTGGTTGGTGGAATCGCCGTTGTTGGAGGCGTTGAAGAGACCCATGAATTGTGTCCCGGTGGCTTGAATGAAGTCGGCAGTTGGCGAGATGAAGAATATTATGCCGTGACCGCTCATCTCGGTGTAGCGGATTGCGAAGACGTAGGTGGTGGAGAAGGAGAGCACTTTGGAGGTCGAGGATTGTCGGAAAGCGATTGATTTGGAGTAGATGGCGTGGCCTTTGAGGACTTTTGTGCCGTTGGTAAGCTTCAGAAGGCCTTCTGGCGTCATGGAGGCTTGACCGTCGAGGGTGAGGTTGGTGGTCGATCCATGGAAGCCATTGAAGGTGAAGCCCTCTTGGGCTGAGACTCGGAGGATTTGGAAGAGGAGGAGTAGGAGTTGTGGGAGTTTGTGGGACATGTTTTGTTGGTGTTTCTTTGGTGAAGGAGAAGAGTCCAGAGTTATTGGATCTTTTTTATATGTTGGACCTTTCGAATCAGATGGTGTTAATGTCGTCAAAGTATATCTTTTTTAATTTGATGTTGGTGAATCATTCAAGTCTTCTTCTGATTACGTGCTCAGCAGATAATTTCATTTTCGGCGTATCAAACTAGTTGCCTAGTAAGCGTCATAATCCAACTTTGATTTCATCACAGGTCACTCCATGCCTCCTTTTCATATGAGCAGAAGTATAAACCTGAAGCCTGAAGGTGATTGATTGACAATTAAACTCATAATTCAATCTTGAGATCTCTACCAGATGCAAGGCTATAGATGAGCACCACACCAAATGTCTAAGAAAACCCTATTGAGGTCGCTTTACTAACACCTCAAGTCCTCAACTGTGAAAATTACATGAGCTTTTGTTTTGTTCTGTTGCTTGCGTGATGAGAACACGGGATTCCAGAGGAACCTAACAAATCTGATCAATTAGTAGGTGGTTGACTGGTTGGTAAGGGAGGAACGGAGGACCCTTAGCTTGCGGTGTAAAATGATAAAAGCATACCAATAATTGCCATTCCAGAATTTTCCAAACAGTCTTGTACTTTTTTTAGGGTAATTTGCTAAGTTGCACTTTGCAAGTTGCATAATTGGTGATATGTACATGAGTTTTATTTCGCTCGATGTGTACTATAAACCGAACTTATTTGCTTATATGCATATATTCCGTTAGTAAGACTCACTTCGTTACCATTTTCATCCAACACCGAGAGACAATTTACAAATTAAATCTCGTAAAATACAAATATCCTTAATATAAAAATAAAAGAACAAAAGTTAAAACATAAAGAGCCACAACCCTCCTTCCACAAACACATTCTCTCTCGTCCATCTTTATTGGTATTTTTTATTAGAATTCACTGGAAACAAATCTCCAATTCATTTATCCATTCAGCCAAATTGAAATCAGAGCATACAATCAACCCATCCATTCATTCCACAACCAGCCAATTCAAAATCCAAACAACAAACCAAAGAATGGAAATCTATATCTCTATTCATTACAAGAAACAAATCATGCCAACTAATCAACCCCAAGCCGATCACCTCCTCTCGATGACATTCAGCCCGTCAACATTTGCGAACACGACAACGAACAATCAACCCGTCAAAGCTGAACAATCAACTAATCAACCAAGACAATCAACCCCAATTCTTTGTGACGAACTCAACCCGTCTCCGCTCGACGACGTAAATTGCATACACCTTCCACCCGATCCTTGACGATTGACCTTGCATGACCAGATGGAAAACCACAACATAGTAATGCAACCCCACAACCAATCTGAACTTGACCTTGACGACTGATTGATATGTTTTAATTAACCGCAAGTGCAAAGCGGTGACAAAAACGGGTCGATCCACAGCGAGGTGTGTCGACTTTAGTTTGTTCGAAGGCGAGTTGGAAAGAAATGAGAGAAAAGAGTTACGATCTAAACTACAGAACAATGCGAAAATAAAATAGGAAATACGCAATAAAACTAAACCCCATAAGGGGTAGAGAAAGAATGTGAATATAAAGATATGTGTATGTGTGTGTGTGTTCAATTATGCTAATCACAACATGTAGTGCATGAAAATCATAAAACTAAATCCAACTTTGCCTCCACATGAATTAAGATAACACAATATCATTAAAACATACAAGACAATAATTGGAATGAAGCTAAATGAACTCATGTATAAAGACTAGACCCTACTATGCCTCCTCATGAAATAAGATAGCACATTATCATTAAAATATACAAGACATTAACCAAGGTAAATGCGACAAGAGGACATGCAACTACAAGTCATGTTTCCAATATTAATTCCATCTTTATCCTTACCTCATCATTCCCCATAAAATAAGTCCACTAATCTAAGCATATGTTAAGCTTCATTCAAGAGAATTAACATATCAAAGGCAAGAGTAAAATCTCATTAGATAGTTATGGAAATCATATAAGGCTCAAAGGATTAAGATAACGCACACGTAATACATCACATAATCATATTACATATTTCTCCACCCCCAATTGGGGATGAAACCACTCACTAATCATTACACTACAACCTACATTAACAAATTCAATATTCTAATGAAAGGAAATCAAACTAAGAAAGAAAGAAATATTAAATAAGCTAATTGAAAGAAAAGTAAAACTAAAGAAGCATGCAAGAGTTAAAAGACAAGATTAAAAGAAAGTAAGAACGATTATTTTATTTACATGACTCACATTACAAGTGGCATTCTTCTCCACATTGAGTTTTTACTTCAAGAATTTTACTCCAAGTAGAGAGAATGTTACCAAGCAATGGGTAAATACAAAGGAAGGTGAATAGTTCTATTTATAGGCATGGAAAAAGCTAATCCGGGACAACCCCCCGGAATGGGACTAAAAGCATACCAAATATGGACTAAATACAACTAATCTAACATCCGACCAAAGCATGTGCGTTTAGAAGACATCTTGACTGCTGATTGGCGGTCTGGGACCGCTAATCAGCGGTCTATATTCTTCTGATCGGGTCTAGATTTCTTTGGCTTGGTTCTTGTTTGATTTCTTGGTGTTTGATGAACCTGATTTTGTTGTTGATGGTTGGACCCAGATTTAATTGTCAAAATACTCTTCATTAAGGTGTGAAGCTTCTTGATTTACTCATTAATTCTTTTGGTTTTACATCTGGGTCATTCACTCTTTCATCTCAGTCCACAAGTCTTGCAACTTAGTCATTTTCCTTGGATTTGAGTCATTTTGAGTCTTTTCTTCCTAAACCTATAAATTCCTGAAACATAAACATAACACTTGTTACGTAGCATTGCTTAGGCTAAATTAAAGGTTATAAGATACAAATATATGCATGATATGATGTCAATCAACGACCCCAACCACCCTCCACCCATCCACCGATCAACACAGGTGGAGCTAGCTCGAAGGCGGCAGAGAGGGAGAAGAGGAGGAGGAGGTGAGCGCAGGGGAAGTGATTGAGGTGGAGAAGGAGGAAAATGAGAGGGAGACTAGGTGAGGGGCCGAGGCATGAGGTGGTGGTTGAGGAAGGAGTAGAGAGAGAGAGTTTAGGGAAGAAGGAGGGTTGTGGTTTTTTTTGTTTTCAATTTTTGTTTTCAATTTTTGTTTTTAATATTAAGGATATTTGAATTTTATGAGGTTTTGTTTGCAAATTATCTAACGACGTTGGACGGAAACAGTGATGGAGTATGTCCCACTAACGACAGAGGTGCATATGAGCAAATATGTTCAGTTACAGGTGCACATCCAGTAATAACAAAAATTCATGTGTATATCACCAATTACGCAACCTACGAGATGCACTTTAGCAAATTATCCTTACTTCAGGTGAAAGAGACAAATGGGAATAGTAATTTCGCATCAAACATTTGCAATCCAATCGGATCCACCAACCCAAACTCAATATATTTATTATGCGGATTGAAAAGGAAAATTCAAAATCGATATATTTAAAATTTTGTCAACCTGACCCAACCTTTCTAAGTCGTTTATTAATTAAAATGGGTAGTGTTCGTGTAGGGTTATACACTTATACTTACCCATATAAACATTATTTATGACAAAAATTCAACAACATTTACAATTTGATTAGGAGATTATGAAAAACTAACATAAATGGTTATGAATTTGGTCGCTGATTGCCAATTAAAATACTTCAAAATAAAATATGAAAAGTGTGGAGATTCTTGTTAATTTTATTAATATATTTTAATATTATAAATACAAATATATTTATATATCATTAAGACATATATTAACATGTTGAACATAAGTTACATGTGATAAACTCAAACGCAAACCATTTAGAGTCAGTCGTGTTAACTCGATTACGATCCAAACCCATTTTTGTCAATCTCAAACTAATATTTTTTGTGTTGGTTCGTATAAGGTCGTCGTATCGTGACACAAATTAACACCCCAGGAATAAATGACCTTGAAAATGAGATTATGTTAACTTAATTCTAATCGAGTTGCGGATTACAGTCTGAAGGCAAGACAGAAAGGGGACCGTATGACGCAGCATTATGGAAATTCACATCCTAAGAAACTTCCAAGAAAGAGGAAACAAATTAAAAAGTTCAGAAGATTACAAAACAGAGACATTCCTGATTTCGCATGTAATTTCCAGGTGCCACAATTTTATTTCAAATGCAAATCTGGGAGAACATGCAACTGTGCAAGAATGCCGCGTGGCCCAAATTTCATGCTCCTGTTGACTTGTCTCTCTAGTAAACAGGAAGCTATTAAATGTCTTGACTAAAAGAGTAAAGACAGCAAGATATTCTGAGGTCAAGTATTAAATTAAGAAAAATGCTAATAACCTATTATAGAATGGTTTATATGTTTAAATAAATATGACATAAACATAGCACAGAATCAAATAAGTGTATTAAAGAAAATTCACAAGAAATTGTAGCTTTCTAGTTTGCTCTGAATCTGCAGTTCTAATTAAGCAAACAATAACATAGATGTGTGGTGCAATTGTGAGAGGTTATATTTTTTGTTTTAATAATATTCATTTTTGTCTGTAAATTTTCTTAGTATAGGCAAAAAAAATCACAAGATATATTCCATAATTCAACCCACACGCGTCCAGGGAGAACATTTGCAGCAGTTAATCTTCTAATCAAATAAAACAAAAGTCAAAAGCTAATCATGAATAGAAAGCCACCAAGTCCGACGCCTTCAGATCTCCACAATAATCAGAAAAGGCTACTGGGGATTTTCTCTCTAGGCTTGACTCCGACCCCGAAAAAACAAATAAGAATGTGTTCCGTGGCGGTTGAGCAAACATTTAACCATGATGGACATTTTGTTTCAAATTGCCAAAAGTAGATGTCAATTAAGATGATGGAATCGACGGCAAAACGAGAGGTTTATATTGCCTCTCGAGTGCACGTAAGATGGGAATCATAAAGTAAAGATATGAAGTGTCCAGATTCCAAATGACATTCCATTTTTATAGGTATTTTTGAGTGGTCCATATGTGTTCCCTTAAATTTCAATCACCGCCAAAGAGCACGAAGTTTCTCTGATTAAAAGTATTGTTCATAGATTAGATCGCTTGAATAGTCAATTTAATTGTGTCAACTGTTAGGCTCTGCTATTATTGCTTCCCACCCCCCCCCCCAATAAAAGAACATGTATACCCGTTGACAGTTTTTACATGAATATATGTTTAGTGGATGTGGAACAACTTTATACAGATGTTCATGCTTGTAATCCAAGTTGCATAAGCCTTTTTAAGATAGATTATTAGTTTATTTATCATCATATTGACGAATTCACTGATGTCATATTCTGGACTAGTTATACAATACGAAGGGTTGGAAAGTGTCGTTGTCAGAACCAAGAAAAGTTACTACCTTTATCTATCGCATAACACAGAAGTTGGACTTTGAGAAGCCTTGAAGGATCCCGATCAACTTAAAAAGACATCGATATCAAATCCACTTGTTTCTTAACTTGAGAAATTCTTTCTCGATTTTCACACAACTTTTTACCCATTCACATAGGATATCTGGTTAGCAGTAGCACTCATTAAACCAAGACCTTTGGAGTTAGTGGTGTATTTCATTTCATTAACAATTAACTACAGCTCAGTTATCGAAAAATCAATAACTCTGGTTATTGCAAATAACCAGGCGAGGCGAGTGTCCAAATCTTTATTTGGGCGTTCGACACTGCTTTAAGTGTTGTTGGCCCGTGGGCCTAGTGGGTTCTAACGGCCGAAGGCCCATAAAGAGCCCACCGCATCCAGTCCTCTACTCCTACCAAATACCAACTCGAAAAGTCCACATTTCCCTATTAGAATTCGAACATGAATTTGGACTTTCAGATCAGCCCAGTGGAAGAAGGGCCTATTGGGAATGTCAGTCCAGGTCACAAGAATTTAGTATATATTGGGCTTAATTATGGGAATTCAAATTTGGACTTCGAAGTTAGTCCAGTCCAATTTTATAAATGGGCTTTCCAGGCCCACGGCCCACAAAGAGTCCACCGTCTCGTCTCCTCTTCCAACACCACAACCTTATGACCTCTTCTCGACCGCACACCACTCTCCACGCACCCTTACCTTCTTCAACCATGTCTTCGAACCTCGCCCGCCGCCTTGCCTCGTCACTCCTCCTCCGCCGCCTCTCCACGTCCGCCGCGTCCGTGGTCACCGATGCCCCAACCGACTCCTCCATCTCCATCAAGGGCGTCCGCATCTCGGGACGCCCTCTCTACCTCGACATGCAAGCCACCACCCCAGTCGACCCCCGCGTCCTCGACTCCATGCTCCCCTTCTACCTCTCCCGCTTTGGAAACCCTCACTCCCGAACCCACCTCTACGGCTGGGAGTCCGACGCCGCCGTAGAGGTCGCCCGATCCCAGATCGCCGCTTTAATCTCCGCAAACCCTAAAGAAGTCTTCTTCACCTCCGGCGCGACCGAATCCAACAATATCTCCGTTAAGGGACTCATGCACTTTTACAAGGACACCAAACGCCACGTTGTCACCACCCAGACTGAGCACAAGTGCGTGCTTGACTCCTGCCGGCACCTCCAGCAAGAGGGGTTTGAGGTTACTTATCTTCCGGTTAAGTCGGATGGTCTTGTCGATCTTGATCGGCTTGCAGCGGCAATTCGGCCGGATACCGGATTGGTATCAATCATGGCGGTTAATAATGAGATTGGAGTGGTCCAGCCGTTGGAGGAGATCGGGAGGATTTGTAAGGAGAAGAAGGTTTTTTTCCATACGGATGCCGCGCAGGCGGTTGGGAAGATTCCGATTGATGTCGAGAAGATGAACATAAGTTTGATGTCGCTGAGTGGGCATAAGATTTACGGGCCGAAGGGCATTGGAGCTTTGTACTTGAGGCGTCGTCCGAGGGTCCGGGTTGAGCCTCAGATGAATGGGGGCGGTCAGGAGAGGGGGATTCGGAGTGGGACGGTTCCGACTCCGCTGGCTGTTGGAATGGGGGCTGCTTGCGAATTGGCTGCCAAGGAGATGGAGTATGATAATCAGCGTATTTCATCGCTTCAGGAACGGCTTCTGGCTCGAATCCGAGCGAAGTTGGACGGTGTTGTGATTAATGGGAGTGTGGAGAAGAGGTATCCTGGGAATTTGAATTTGTCGTTCGCGTATGTGGAAGGGGAGAGTCTGTTGATGGGGCTCAAGGAGGTTGCGGTTTCGAGTGGGAGCGCTTGCACTAGTGCTAGTTTGGAACCTTCTTATGTTCTGAGGGCACTTGGCGTCGACGAGGACATGGCACATACTTCCATAAGGTTTGGCATCGGACGATTCACGACGGCAGAGGAGATTGATCTAGCGGTGGAGCTGACGGTGAAGCAAGTCGAGAAGTTGAGGGAGATGAGTCCTCTTTATGAGATGGTGAAGGAAGGGATAGATATCAAGAGCATCCAATGGTCGCAACATTAAGTTGTTGGTAGACTGGAAGCTATTATCATGGCAATGGTTTCGATCACAACCAAACCAGGTCAGGTGAGGTAGCTTAACCATGTTTTGCTTGTTGGTGTTGTTACTAGCCAATTATGGTATACTTGGTCAGGATCACTATTATCTGTTATGCTTGAACTTTGTTCTTCTATGGCAGCCCGAATTTAGACAATGATATAGCTAAAACTTCTTACTAGATGAGAGAATTTCTGGGTCTGTCTTCTTGTATCAGATTTTCATAATGTGTTCTCTGTGTCTATGTACAGAATATTGTTAAGAATACGGGCCTGTGATTTTTCTGAGATTCATGTTAGGTTGTTGTATGTGGTTATTGCAGCCTGGGCATTTTTTTGTGACTTTGAGCAGACTAGTCCTCCATCAGAATGATCAGATAACTGAGCATGTTTGACTTACCTTCTTGATGTCAACGGATGGTAATGGCCTCAAATCTTTCTACTGATGATCCATTAGTCTCCTTGTATCCACGCAGTGGTTGTTTTAACTGGTGTTGTTATTCTTAGGGGTGTGGGAAAAATTAGGGAGAAAAGTTGATTGATGTACCACTAAATCTAAATGCTTCGCAGTGGGGGATGAGCACACGCTTATGTTTGGTGTACTTGTGCCAAGAAAACCTATTGCTTTCTAATTCCAGTACTTTGTACCCCCTATAAGCTTTTCTAGTATCAGTATGGATGTAATGGTACCAATCAGTTAATTATTGACACAAGTGAGTAGTGGACCTAAGACAAACAGTAGTGCCTTCTCTTAAGTTCATGACCAAGACTATCTACTTTGAAGTAGTCCTGTGTTAGGGCTTGTGTTAGGCCTGAGTTTTGGTCTGGACCGGACCGGACCGGACCAAAAATTGCTCTCCCCTAGTCGGTGTTATATGCTGGATTGAGATGAAAGGATGTGGAACTTGCCTATTTTATAATCACACATGGGTTGGTACTTGGTGGTGTGGGGGATTACATATTTACATGAGTACAAGCATGCTACTTTCTTCTGAAATGGAGCTTCTCTCCTACGTAATCAGATTACCAGAAGTATGAATTTGGTTCGGGAGGTTCTGTGCCGTCTAATCTCTATGGTACTGCTGCTCTTCGTGACAGATTGTGTAGAGAGATTTTAGGGGTAAGGTTTTGTTATGTGGCAGTTTAATTTGTACCTTCAAAATCCTTTGGAAAGCAAAATAGTGCATAGGCCTGTAAAAGCTGAAGCTCTCCTTGTTTCGGACGAGTTTAAACCATTGTCGAATTTTAGTTTTTGATGAAAAACTTGCCAATTTCCTTTTCTTTGAAACAGTAACAAGCATTCGATGTGATTTATGAATCACCATCGATGTTGTTACACTGAGGGTGTAGACAAGCAAATTTGATTGGGGGGGGGTTACTCTCGATTGGCAGCTGAGTTAAGTCCATTAATTGTTTGTCATCACACTTGTTGATCATAATTTGGAGTCGATGTCAACCTTTAGCTTTGATCATAATTTTTGTATTGTTCATATAAGATTCAAAAGTTCGATTTGGCTCTAGTTTCAACTTGAACGGTGTAATTCAATCAAATTCTAGTTCTGATAATCATTTTTGAAATATATCTCAAATTATGCGCTCTCTGCTTTCCAGCTAAATAAAGGGGTAAAAAGAAGTCTATATAATTTCATCCAGATCCAGATTAAATGCTTGTAATGTCCTCGGTTAATTTATTATTATAAAAAATCCACATGTAAAATCAATTACTCAATATGCATAATTTTAAATTACAATTGCATTTTTTTCATTGGGTTTATATTACATGATCGCAGTTTTTAAGTTTGTGACGATTCCATTCTTTCAAGGAAACAAAATTTTCGCCGTTATACCTGTAGGCGTCAAAACTCAAAACATTTAAACTAATGAGTAGTGAGGAACCTTTTATTATATCAACTATACTACCCTCTCTCGTCATTTTAAATCATAACATTCCAAAAAGACTTGTGATTCCATCCTTGGCTTTGAGAGAGTGTGAATCTTACTATGAATTAACTTTTCCACCTCTGCAATACTTTTACAATAATTGGAAGCGAATACTACTCTCTGACGATCATTCCTTTCATCCTAGATAGTCTTTCAGTGATAATATCAATCATTTTACGATCATTATCATACTTAATTTATGGTTAGATGAGACGTGTTACTATATTGACATAAAGGAATTGTTAAGGGCAGTGAGAATAAATATAGCATTTTGTATGTTACTTTTTTGTCATTCGTTGCTACTTTTCCAACTTGGGTAGTTGGGAAGCAGAATATTCAAATGCAAATTGCAACTTAAACCAATACGAACTGAAGTACTGAACTTGAACCGATATGATTTCTTTTCCCTGGATAGTATATTTTTAAATAGCTTACAGGTGTTCATAGACACCCTTGGTCCCTTACTGAAAGGGGGTTGTATTATAATAATATCATGCTAAGGTAAATTGCTTAAGTCAGGTTTGAAGCTCTAGAGTGTAGACATTTCTTTTTTGAGATTAAGCTCTACTTGAAATTGCCTTGGTCATGATTACAAACGCTATAAAAGATGGCCCCTCCTCGAGTAAAGAACGCATCATATGCTTCAAGATTTCCAACATACCCCGCTTTTTAGAAGAAAGATTTAGAATCAAGAAACTAAATTTGACTAAAAACCCACAGGCATTCCAGACAGCAAATTAGCATAATACCAAAAGACAAAGGTTGTAATATCCTAACCTTGCTTATGGTGCTAATGATGTTTAGGAGAGGATTAGTGGTGGATGAGATCGACGACTGAGATCGTTTCGGGGGAAAAGTATATAAGGTTTGGATCTCTCTCTCCCCTCACTCTTCACTCTCTCCCTCTCTCACGATCTCTCTCTTTCTCACGCGTCTCTCTCTCCCTAGTGCTTCGTCAGTGTTGGTGGAGGCGAGGATCAGAGTGTTGGAGTCGCCGGAATCGTCGTAGAGTTCGGGAATCGGAGGTTCGCCGGAGTTCGAGCTTTTCCGCGAGGAGGCGCTCACCGTGGTTTCTTCCAAGGCTTCTTCAAGCCTTAAGGTATGTCAAACTTGCTTTCAAGCTCATCTATCTTTAATGTGGGAGCGGTCGACGGTAGGCCGTTTTGGCCCGTCGGACCTGCACAGCGGTTTCTGCACTAAAATCGGTCGACCGGTATTTTGGGTTCGGTCGACCGGTCGTAGTGTATTTTTGGGCGATTCCCTTGCACCGGTCGAACGATGCCCTTGGGCGGTCGACCGGTTGTGCAATTTTAACAAGAGGAAGACGTCCTGGTGCTTTTCGGTCGACCGGGACCCATTTGCGGTCGACCGAAAGTACTGTTGTAGGTCGGTTGGGGGCGTTGACCATCTAAACGGTCGACCGCTCGTTGACTTCGTCCGACCGACGTTTAAGTTAACTTATTGTCCGGTCGACCGGTAGTGTTGTTTCGGTCGACCGTGGAGATCGTTTGTTTGGAGGTTTGTGCTGGTGGTTTTCGGTCGACCGGGGGTGTTGGGTCGGTCGACCGTTGGTGTTTGGTTTGCGAAAACGTTTTCTTACTGGTGCTTTTCGGTCGACCGGGACCCCTTTTGCCGGTCGACCGTTTGGCGGGTTTTTCGGTTGGGCCAGTTCTCTAGGTGAGAATCGGTCGACCGATTAACAGTTTTCGTTAGACCGTTTCTGCTGTTTTTGGCGGATTCGTGGTTTTATGAGTACACTTGACGGCGCCTCGTCTCTCCGGCCTCACGGGGGGCAACGGCACGGACTGACGCCCGATAGTTGGTTGCTCGTACGCTTGAAAGCGACTCGTCTCTCCGGCCTTTTGAGCAACGGCACGGACTGTCGCCCGATGGTGGTGCGAGTGTTGTGGGGTTGGGGTGAGAGGACCCTTGAGACCCGGTTGTTTGGCCGTGACTGTACCGGCGGTGCCTTGTGTGCACGTGTGTGTTGTGGGGTTGGGGTGAGAGGACCCTTGAGACCCGTGGCCGATGATTTTCCGGCGGTGCCTTGTGTGCACGTGTGTGTTGTGGGGTTGGGGTGAGAGGACCCTTGAGACCCGGTTGTGTGGCCGTGACTGTACCGGCGGTGTCGTGTGTGCACGTGTGTTGGTGGGTTGGGGTGAGAGGACCCCTGTGACCGGTTCGTGTCTGTTGTGCTATTAATTATTCATTACATATTTTATTATTGTTCATATATGTGTTAGGGTTTGGCATACTGTGTTTCCTTCTGGAAGCTCAGACATTTATTGTCTGCTTTCAGGCCGTGAGCAGCGTTAGGGGGTGGTGACTGCGGAGGAGAGCTTCTGAGACAGATCCTGCTTTCCCCTCTTTTTGAGGTCGTTGTGATTACGTTGTACATTTTATCTTATAGCTTTTGATGTAATCACCTCTTGTTGTAAACTCAGATCTGTATATATATATATATATATATATATATATATATATATATACACGTTGGTGCACCTAGTGTATTTCTTGGTAATGTCCTCCGTTGTTTGTATGTTTTAAATTTAAAATTTTCCGCTGTTCGAGGACGTTACAATTTGGTATCAGAGCGGTCGGTTCCTGAGTCTTTGTCCAAAGAAACCACCCTTAGGAGTTGAGTCTGCATTTTAGTAGGTCATGCATGCATTTTCATTGCTGAGTCGAGCTCTTTTGTTCTGCAGATGGCTCCGAGACGTGTGAGACCTCCCACGCGCTATCGCAGTTCCAGTGAGGAGTCTGTTGGGGCTGCTGAGGCGGAGGAGAGGCTGTCTGAGCCAGTGACGCTGAAGATGTTAGGCGAGCTTCTGGAGAGCCGCGCCGACCAGACTGGCGTTATGCATGATCGTTTTATGCATCAGCATCCGCCGATTTTCAGTGGCAGAGGTGACCCTGAGGCAGCAGAGGACTGAGTCTTCAGGATCCAGAAGATCTTCCGGGCTATTGGAGTGACACCAGAGAGGATGGTGGGCCTGGCCACCTATGTTTTGGACGGGGAGGCGTCCAACTGGTGGAGGACCACATTGGCAGTCGTGTTCGACGACAGTGATGACGTGAGTTGGGAGGACTTTCTGGTGGAGTTCAACCAACAGTACTTTCCGCAGCACCTTCGTGATCGGAAGAGAGAGCAGTTTCTGGCCCTCGAGTAGAGGGATATGACTTTGGCTGCTTATATCAGCAGGTTCCATGCTTTGGAACGATACTGCCCGGAGATTTATGTGACCCAGGAGCAGAGAGCTCGGAAGTTTGTACGGGGTCTGAGGCCGCAGTTCAGAGCTCGTGTCACGACCAGTATGCCGCAGACTTTAGCAGATGTTGTGAAGTTTGCGACCATCATGGACCAGGATAGTCAGGAGATCCTGGAGGATGCTAGGAGGTTGCAAGTGAAGTCTGCAGGACGTCCAGGAGGACAGTTACAGGGGTATCCGGGCAAGAGGCCCAGGATAGACGGAGGTGGAGCAACGCAGAGCGGGCCGTGTAGGCAGTGTGGCAGAGTTCATCCGGGACGGGGGTGCGGACACCGCCCTGGCGCTTGTCACGGTTGTGGTCAGATGGGACACTTCGTCTGTTCTTGTCCGAGCGCGCCAGGTGGGCCTAGCGGACGACCGGGACCATCCACGTCTGGTGGAGGTGGACCGAGCAGACCTGCAGCACCACCTCAGCAGGGGAGGAGAGCTGGTAGAGTCTTCACTATCAGGGCTGATGAGGCCAGGGATGCCAGCACGGTAGTGGAAGGTACGCTGCTAGTTGATGATTTGGTTGCTAGGGTGTTGTTCGACTCTGGGGCCACGCACTCATTTATCTCTAAGCAGTTTGCGAGTGTGTTGGGTCGTACCCCTGCGATGTTGACTACCACTTTGGAGGTCAGCACACCCCTGGGTTTGGTGGGCACTGTGGGGAGATTTCTTCCCGACGCCACGATTGCTTCGGGAGACCAGGAATTCCCGGCTGCCCTGGTCTTGCTACCGATGGTGGACTTTGATGTTATACTTGGGATGGATTGGTTGTCCCAGTATGACGTTCGAGTCTTATGCCGTGATAAGAGGATTTTGATTCCGAGGCAGGGTTTGCCTGATCTTCTGATCAGAGGATTGAAGGACCGCGGAGGTCGGTTGGTCGTTTCTTCTGTTAGAGCTCAGAAGTTGATTCAGCAGGGTTGCAGGGCTTTTGTAGCCACCTTGGTAGTTCCAGATCCGGAGTTGAGGAGGCTGGAGGACATTGAGATTGTTCAGGAGTTTCCCAAGGTGTTTGCTGATGATGTCTCCGGTCTGCCACCTCACAGAGAGATAGAGTTCGGCATTGATTTGGTAGCTGGGGCTACACCGCAGTCGAAGGCTCCGTACAGGATGGCGCCTGCAGAGTTGTCGGAGCTGAAGAAGCAGTTACAGGTTCTGATGGATACAGGGTTTATCCGACCGAGCGTCTCGTCGTGGGGTGCGCTGATTCTTTTCATGAAGAAGAAGGACGGCTCGTTGCGGATGTGTATAGATTACCGGATGCTGAATAAGGTTACCGTGAGGAATCGGTATCCTTTGCCCAGGATCGAGGACTTGTTTGACCAGTTGCAGTTAGCGAAGGAGTTCTCGAAGATTGATCTGCGATCCGGGTATCATCAGTTGAGGATCAGAGAGGCAGATGTTCAGAAGACAGCTTTTCGGACGAGGTACGGGCACTTTGAGTTTCTGGTGATGCCGTTCGGGTTGACGAACGCGCCTGCAGCATTTATGGATCTGATGAATAGGACTTTCAGTCAGTATCTCGACCATTTCGTGATTGTCTTCGTAGACGATATCTTGGTCCATTCACCAGATATGGAGCAGCACCGGGAGCATCTGAGGATCGTACTTGGCATTCTGAGAGATCAGCAGTTGTATGCCAAGTTCTCGAAGTGCGAGTTCTGGCTTCACAGTGTAGCATTTTTGGGGCACATAGTATCGGGAGCTGGGATATCAGTGGATCCAGCGAAGGTTGAGGCAGTGACACAGTGGAGAGCCCCGACGAGTGTGACTGAGATTAGGAGTTTTGTTGGATTGGCGGTATATTACCGTCGGTTCATCAAAGACTTCTCGAGACTTGCTTCACCCCTGACAACGCTGACGAAGAAAGGAGTGAAGTTTGTTTGGTCCCAGAAATGCAAGGACAGTTTTCGGGAACTGAAGAGTCGGTTGACGACTGCTCCAGTTCTGACGCTTCCCAGTGGTAGTGGCGGTTTTGTGATTTACAGCGACGCCTCAGGTGTTGGTTTAGGATGTGTACTGATGCAGCACGGGCAGATAGTAGCGTATGCTTCGAGGCAGCTGAAGGTGCACGAGAAGAATTACCCCACTCACGATTTAGAGTTGGCAGCCATGGTTCATGCTCTGAAGATTTGGCGTCACTATTTGTATGGTGAGCAGTTCGAAGTCTTCACTGATCATCAGAGTCTGAAGTATCTGTTTTCACAGAGGGAGCTGAACATGAGACAACGCAGATGGCTTGAGCTGATTAAGGATTTTGATTTCACCATCTCCTATCATCCGGGGAAGGCGAATTCAGTTGCGGACGCGCTGAGCAGAAAAGTAGAGGTGTCAGCTGCGAGTTTGTGCATTCACGAGTGGAGGTTACTCGAGACATTGTCTGAGTGGAGGCCGTTCGCCGAGAGCTCGGAGGGGGCAGTCATTGCAGGACTTCGAGTGGAGCCGCAGACCGTCAGTCGAGTTGTTCAGACTCAGCACAGTGATGAGGAGTTGACTAGTCTGCTACGGTCAGCTGCTAGGGATGGATCAGACTTCACCGTGGGAGTGGATGGAGGTCTGAGGTTCAGGAGTCGGATCTGGGTGCCGAGGGTCGATGGATTGAGGGATGATATCATGGAGGAGGCACACCGAGCGAGATATTCCATTCACCCGGGGAGTACAAAGATGTATAAGGATCTGCAGATGAACTTCTGGTGGAGAGGGATGAAGCGTGACGTGGCCGATTTTGTGGCTAGATGCTTGGTTTGCCAGCGGGCGAAGATCAAGCACCAGAGACCAGCGGGATTGTTGCAGAGAATAGAGCTACCTGAGTGGAAGTGGGAGCACGTGACGATGGATTTTGTCACCGGGTTGCCGAAGACGAGGAGACATCACGACGCGATTTGGGTTATAGTCGATCGACTGACCAAGTCGGCACACTTCCTGGCCATCCGGACTACCTTACCTTTGGAGGGTCTGACGTGGTTGTATGTTGAGGAGATCGTCAGACTACATGGGGTGCCAGTGAGTATCATTTCAGATCGAGATCCGAGGTTCACTTCCAGATTCTGGGGGAGTTTGCAGCAGGCTCTGGGGACGCGTCTGAAGTTCAGCACAACATTCCATCCGCAGACCGACGGTCAGTCCGAGAGGACTATTCAGACGTTAGAGGACATGCTGAGAGCGTGCACTCTGGATTGGGCAGGGCACTGGGATGAGCACCTGCCGTTGATTGAGTTCGCCTACAACAACAGCTACCATGCGAGTATTGGGATGGCGTCGTACGAGGCTTTGTACGGGAGACCCTGCAGATCACCGGTGTGCTGGAGTGAGGTAAGCGAGAGACAGTTAGTCGGGCCTGAGATTATACAGATGTATGCTGAGAAGGTTGATGTGATCAGGCGGCGACTAGCGATAGCTCAGAGCAGGCAGAAGAGCTACGCGGATTGGCGTAGGCGAGTGTGCACGTGTGTGTTGTGGGGTTGGGGTGAGAGGACCCTTGAGACCCGTGGCCGATGATTTTCCGGCGGTGCCTTGTGTGCACGTGTGTGTTGTGGGGTGGGGGTGAGAGGACCCTTAAGACCCGGTTGTGTGGCCATGACTGTACCGGTGGTGTCGTGTGTGCACGTGTGTTGGTGGGTTGGGGTGAGAGGACCCCTGTGACCGGATCGTGTCTGTTGTGCTATTTATTATTCATTACATATTTCATTATTGTTCATATATGTGTTAGGGTTTGGCATACTGGGTTTTCTTCTGGAAACGCATGCATTTATTGTCTGTTTTCAGGCCGTGAGCAGCGTTAGGGGGTGGTGACTGCGGAGGAGAGTTTCTGGGACAGATCCTGCTTTCCCCTCCTTTTGAGGTCGTTGTGATTACGTTGTATATTTTATCTTATAGCTTTTGATGTAATCACCTCTTGTTGTAAACTCAGATCTGTATATATATATATATACGTTGGTGCACCTAGTGTATTTCTTGATAATGTCATCCGTTGTTTGTATGTTTTGAATTTAAAATTTTTCGCTGTTCGAGTAAGTTACAAAATTCTTCACATTTTAGCCTCCTTTATGCTTGCAAGAAAACTTTCTGCCACTCACATTACATTTTACGGGGAAAAACCTCTGGAATCAAAACAGAGATTCGTGAGTACACAAGTGTGGTGGATGTAAATATTGTCGTTCTTATATGAATTATTTTGACAAGACATCTCATGGAGGACAAGTCACCCATCCTTGAGCCATGCTCAGTACTCTCGTATCAAAGACTCCTCTCATAGTCCTCAACTTATCCACTTGTCTTTTGCTGTCTTCAGCATTTTAATCTTCATGCCAAAGAAAGAGTAGGAGTACACTAACCTAACAACAGCTTATCAGAAGAAAAAAAACAAGAAAGAGTAGGAGTGGAGAAGAGATCTTCATGTAAAAAGAAAATCCACTAAAGCAAAACTTTGGCAAAAGAAGAAAATCTTACTTAGCACATGGGACACATTAATTAATTAATACATGATAATTTTAACATCAGACACCACCCACGACAAACTTGGTGGTGCATGAATGGAATACAACTTCTCATGCATGCAAAAGATGGTTAAAGTTACACACACAATCTAGAGATATTAGTATATCAAACAAAATGTTCGCATCATAGAGAACATGCTTGCATGGTAAGATGATATAATATAAGTTAACCGTGCATGCAGTATCTAACTGCCTACAAATTAAATTTGGTTTATGGATTGTAGATCACATTCCCACATTTGCACTTCCAACTCAGAGGCTTGTAGTTAGAATCATCATCAAAAGCTCTGAAAGTGATACTTCTTGAAGAGAAATGGGTTGGAGTGTTCTTGATCTTTGGCATTGCAGGGACCTGGATTGCCTCACAATGTGCACATGAGGTGCATCTTCTTGTGCAACTTGGTGGTCTTGACCCAATCATGGCTCTCACTACCACTTCGTCACCACCTTCTCTCTGTCACGATTAAAGGCAGAAACATTTAAGGCCAAGAAAAACATAATAAAAACAGAAAATACACAGAAAGAAGGAAAAGTCACCTGAGAAACTTGTAAAAGCTTTAGTGTACATCTTCCTGTATTCACATTTGCATGGAACACTGTAATTAGATTCTACCACTTTGGTTTACAAGAAGGAAAACAAGATGGTTGTTTTGTTATGTTTACCTTCTGCCAGCAGTGCCATTTGCCTTGTGCTCAAGAGAAGAAATGAGATAAGAAACCAAAGGTGCTTATGAACATTGTGATTGCAGCAACAAGAGCTCATCTTGTTCTAGGTAGAAATGAACCAAAGGAAGAGAAGTGGGAGATGTTGGAGAGGAGATGAGGAGAGAATTTGAAGATGTGGCAATGATGGAAGCCTAATGAGCAACCAGTGAATGTTGAACTAGAGAGTCAGATATTGAATGAATGCATGGGAATTTTGACAATGGTGGAAAATCTCCACCATGTGGTGAGCAGTGGGGAACTGAACTGAGAGAGAGTGTGACTACACCAAAATGACAGCACTCTGAAGCAGGGAGATTAGTGAGAGAAAGAAAGCCAACCAAGTCCAGACATATAAGAACCACATGCAAATATGGCCTCAGAAAGAAGCAGAGTTGGAAGCATGCAATCTATTTAAATGGGAACAGTGTTTTTTCCTCAACAAGACATGACCTGCATAGCTCCCTGTTTTCTTTTCGACACATCTGTTTACTGTTTTTGCAGCTATAGTTTTTTATTATATGGGTTTTGCTTGTGGCCGTTGGTCTGGACTACCTGTGCAGTCCAATCCAACACGCCAACACAAACACCTAACCACTATATGTCTACGTTCCTTTCTTTTTCAAGCATGGGAGAGCATGCTGCATATTTTTCTCCACTTCGTACCTGCTGTTGATTAATTTAATGGAAAAAGGCTGTGGAATGTACTACAAGAAAAAAAATATAACATATCAAGACTACAAGTGTGACTGATACAAATCAATACCTGAAGTCTTACTTTTTCCATATCTTCTGGGAGTGTAGATTTTGGGCATATTGAAACTTGAAAAATGCAGCTGCAAATGAAAGTTAAAATAGTGACATACAACATGTCGTATTGGGATTTGGAAAAGAAGGCTTTTGGAGAGCCCAAACCGTTATCTTATTTTGAGTCAATGTTGATTCTGGTTTTTCCACTGGTGCACGCTGTAGCACCACAATATGGATCATTTCAGACCGTAGGGTATAAACTCCAAATGACGGGATCAGTCTAAACTCCAATGTCTTATCACTTATCACAGTATGATCTGGAAATGATGCAAATATTAAGGTGGTAGATAAAAGATAGCTACACTGCCAGCAATAAGGGACGTGAGAGGAGCAGGTGTCAGGTTCGCTTGTTGCTTAGCAATAAAAGCTGTTTGTTTTGGAATGGCAGGAAGAAAATAACTTACCCTGTCATGGAAGAATTACCTAACTGGGATGTTGGTTGGATTGGTATTTTTTTTGAAATTGGGTAGATACCATTAAGATTAAAAAACACATGCTATAATTTACAAATCAATCACCTCCTTACTGGGTTTACGATCCAAAATGAACATATTAGCCGAAAATAATAATAGAGTTCCTAATAACAAGGGACTACACAACATTAGCAAGGAATATTAAAAAAACCAACAAGTCGGTAGCAACAACGCTCCCAATGTTTTGGTTTGTGGTTAACGATTGTTTTGAGAATTTAATTTTGTAGATAGGATCTTGTAAAGGGGGAGCTCGATTTAGCACAAACTCGTATAAAATGAGACATGATTGAACACTTCACACCACTATCGACCAACATTACCACGCGCGGCAACACTCAATCCCCTCCACCTCTTATATTACCAACAGTACAGCTGCAGGGTGGTTCAGTAGAGGGACCAATCGAGAGCGAGCAGGCAGAAATCCACCACTATACACATTTGGATGAGCTATCTCATGAAGAGGAGATACGAGCTATAGAAGAAGAAGCTATTGCGGCTGAGCACGCGAGGTACTTCGAGGAGACAAGTTTCCTTCCGAGGAACAACTCTCCCTCCACAGCCGATACCTGATAGGAGGCTCATCGAACTTGAGACCTGTTTGGTTGTATTTTGGTGTGTCCCTTTTACCCATAATGATGGGTTAAGTACAGGCTGGTCTTTTGCCTTTTGTACTAAACTATGGAATTGCTATGTCTGTAGCTATTCTTTAAACTTTAAACTTTAATTTTAATGTAATATCGACTTTCAAAAACAAAACAAAAAGTTCCCAATGGTACATCACCTCAGGACAATGCAAATCAGTACCAAAATATATTATATTGGTTAGATACTGAGATGCAATTACATTGAGCACCTGCCAAAATATTTTCTTGAAGAGTCCAGAGATTATTATACAACCCTGGTGGCAGTTGCAGTGCAGAAAACATGTCATAAGAATGCACAAACACACACCATGACAGAAAGTAAGATGATTGGACATTAAAAAAAACGTTTAAGCTGCCAAGTTGCAGAACACTACAAGATCGCAAAGATGTTTGATTTCAATCATGCCTTCGTCAATGACGAGGAAGGGTTAATGCAGCAGGTTAGATTTCAGAAGCAACCTTCTTCCAGAGACAAATCTGGAGAAAGGTCAGACAAAATGGGAAAATCTTAAACCAAATCCGCGTGTTCTTACATGAATCTCAAAGCGTCTTGCAGCTAGTTCGGTGTGATCTCGAAGACATCTCATTTTCAGTTAATTCCAGCCACTTCAACTATATAAAAAATAATTAAGTCAATAAAGTAATACATGCCCATTGCTTCTTACTACTCAGCTAAAATAAAATTAACATAAAATGCCTTTTTTGACCAATGTACATTTACAATGATGAAAACAAATCGAGCTCTCTAACAAATATCTAAATATTGAAACACCTCTTCTTTTTCTGCAATGCAGGTGTTGTTAAGATGCTTATGTAGAGCACTTGCTTTGGATGAACTTCTAGAGGCATAAATGCGTATATGTCATAATAACATATTGTCGATCATGTGATTTATTACATCTGCCCCATGCGAATTCATCCAGGGTGCCTTGACCTGGAAAAAACCCAAGTCTCTAGTAAGTAAGAGAGTATAAGGAGTGCAAACTATACACTGAGACTAAGAAAAGATGTATGGGGTGATTTGGTTAGGAAATTTGCAACACTTTGATAAGCAGATTTTACAGGCCCTTATATCCCATAATTGTATCTGGTTTTTGCAAATGGAAGATCAAATGTGCAAGTAAATGCAGGCAATATAGTTTACTGTATTTGAGGTTAGGCCAATTGTTCTTCATATTCATGACAGCATAATATATTATACCAACGAAGTGAAATTTGGTTGGAGAGCATAACATGCCTGAATAGTACTGTGAGCCATGAATCTCTGTATACTCCCATGGAAACTCACATCGACTCTCTCCCAATTCAGCCTATTAAGATGATCCAACATAACTTCTGCAATAGGCAAAAAGATAGTTACTTCTATATAAACAATGCACAATAAAACCACACAAGGAAACAACATTTTACTGGGAATTTCAAGAAACAACTTAAAATTGATAATGGGTGCTGAGTCTAAGAGACCCAAACAACGGATCATAAAATTGCAATGAAGAGCAGTACACACTGAACACACATCGAGAATTAACTTGACACATCAATATTTTTTAAGTCACTGTGATAACAAACTTGCATGTATGTTGAAATAGGTAGTGACTTTGGTGATCCTCTAAGATTGCAAGCAAAGAATTAGGCAAATCAGTTAAATGAGGGACGTTACTAAGACAGAATGTATTTATTCTTTTAATATGTAATTCAGAAGATGTAAGGATCAAGAACCTAATAGCCTCCACCTTTACAAATAAAATGAATTTACTATTGATATGTAATTTCACTGATCTTCAAAAGAAGCAATAAAAGTCCCAAGAGAATTTTGATATTCCGTGATGCTACTAGCCTACTTTCCATGATAAGCTAATAAATAATCATAGCCAGGCCCGAAACTTGGTATAAAACAATATTAGTTGTGTTCATTTCATTTATTTCTCACACCAATCCTTTGTGAAAACTGAAACGTTTCAACAAAGAAATAAAGTGAGGATAAAGGACCCACCTTCCATATCTTTCTTCTCAATTTTATCAATTGGCAGTTTTTTCTCTTCTGAAATAACAACTTTTGGAATCTCAACATGGACGACGTGTGGATATTTGCGGTTCTTGGTGAAATGTTTGAGCTGAAACAGGGCAAAATTTTCAAAAAAAAAAATTGCTACGTTTATACGTACAAAAAAGACAAAAAAAAACCTTGGGAAGCTCTTCTTGCCTCCGTATAGAGGAAGTCTTCCGTCCCACAATATCTGATGACTGAGTTAAGAACATGGCACAAACATAGAACAGACTAACTGTCTAACTCTTCAAGGATACAGTCAGAATGCATATTTGAATAGATAACGCGACGCTTAAAAGATCGTAGAGCAGACCTGTGAGCAAAATCATAGCTTCAGCGATCTAATTTCCTTTGCTAAAGTATGAAAATCTATATAAAAGGAAATTGGTTTGAAGATATCAACTGGAACAGGAAAAACATACATGAATTTGAGATCTTCATTGTCACTGACCATCTGGAGGAGAAGAGGAGGCTTGCCGTTGTCCTTGTCAGTGAGGTAAAGATGTGTCCCCGTCTTACCAAGAGCCCTACAAGTGTTGACTGCAAACCTTTCCAATGCATTAAAGCCACAAAGAAATGGAGTCTGGTAAAGGAAAAACTTGTTAATGCTTCCCAGAGTCATTTGCATATATGCCGAGAATAATGATATGAAAAAACAGCGACAAACTTCAGTCAAAAGAACAACAAGAAAGTTTCATGGAAAATCACCTGCCCATGCCACCTTGAACCAAGGTGAGGTGTCACAAAAGTGATAAAATTTATGGGCTCTAACCCTGCAATTGATCTGTCCGCCAAGGAATCATTTAATGAATCATGGACTTTATAGCTCCCATTTACTTCGGAAGTTTCCCCTGGTTTGCTTTCATACAGCCTAGCAATGGCAAATCTTGCTACTAAACCGCCTAATGAATGTGCTACAAAAGATATCTTGGTTACATCTGGACAGGTTTTAATAACAGATAATACCTGAAAGAAAAAAAGAAACACCACTGTCATATTCTAGAAAACTAAAGATTGTAGCAAAACAATCTGTCGAACAAAAAAAATACTGTCATAAAACTAAGGATGACTAGGAAAAACGTAGCGAAATATAAAAGCGAAAATTATAATAAGATGAAGAATTGGCGTTTTTCGTATTGTTTGTCTCAAGCTCTTAATGGCCACTATTTGTCGACTCCCAGCTATAATTGGTTACGTCTACATAAAAAAGAAAATTTTATATACATAATTCTCCCAACTTAACCTATGAAAGAAAATTACAGGATTTATTCTGATGAATTGTTAGGAGTCGGACAATATAATTTTATCTTTGAGTTAATCAATATCCAAGTAAATATAACTCACAACAAGGATCATGCCAATGTGCAACGTCATATGTTTACAACTAGCATCACTGTATGACAATAAGCAATTCATCCCACACGACCCACCCACATCAAAGAGCGCATACTGAACAAGGTAGGCAGAAGTTCAAGATAGAAAAGTACAAAGATTGCACCTCCATAGCAAGCCTGTCGCCCATAACATCCACACCATCAAAAGTCAAGGAATTATAGTTGCATCGACTCCCTAGAAAGAAAATGTCGAAGTCATCCTTAGTTTGGTATAACTGTAAAGCTTTTCTGAAAGTCTGCTTGTTCATTTGTAAGTACAAAAATGAATAAAAATCAAATTATTACAAATAAGACCATTGAACTTGTATCCGAAATAAATCAACTGGGTGTTGACTAAATTGAAATTTACTAATTTACGGTGTTGTGTATAAATAACCGAATAATATTTTCAAAGAAGATCAAGATGATATTTGTCTCCTTGTCGGAAGAACTGAAACTGCATATGATATTTGACCATCTGACAATTTGTAAATGCAGAAAAATAAAGATTGCAGCACACATTTGTTGTGAGATGGCAGACATAAACTGTTGAACTTACGATGAACAATGACATCTTCAGGAAACCTTCTCACTAGCTGTTTTGCAGCAAATCTCCAATTACCAGCTCTGAATGGTAAAACCAATTGTTATGAAAATTAAATATTTTGTTACAAGGAACATGTTGGACTACATTCTAAAAACATATTACCTTCAATTTGCCAGTTGAATTTCCAGAGATACAAGTCACATTATTATTTTTATGAGTTATAATTTCTCATAATCACTCAACTACTAAACCCGACATCTACAATATGATTCTGAACTTTCATTGGATCAAAAGTTAACCAGACCTCAAAACCAAAAACAAACCTAAGTTAATTATAGCCATGACATGACAGACAGTCAAACATAATCATTATATGATGGATTATGCATAGCACAAAGCAATGTCTGAAATACCAAAGTAGTGTCTATCGACACTATTAATGTGTAAATGTTGGTATCCCAATCTCATGTCACTTCTTTCCACCACTACAATTGTCGTCGGCAACTAATTCTGTAGTTTTAAAACCATATCAATTTTTTTGACATTCTTTGTGAGTCACTCTCCATGATTGTCATTCATCTCACTTGTAAACATCACTAAGTAAGTTCCGCAAAGGATGCGATTGGTTCAGGAAAAAAACTATAAGAAAGTGAAGAATTGAACTTACAAGATGACTTTATGTGATTAGTTTTCCATGATACAAAAAAATTACACTTGAAGTTATTCTACAAGTCCACCTTAAAAAACAAGGACAACCAAGTTCAACATAAATCAGGAGTCTACGAACTAAACGTCGTGCCTAACAAGTAAAACCCTGCCAAGCAAACTAATCACACCCATAGCGAATGAACACACAAAGTAACAATACGTTACGAATCTAAATCATAACAACAGATCACAGATTTCCCTACAAAAATAAACCCAATCGATTGGATTATAGATCACCATCGATTCAAAATCAGGCGAAATCTCAAACAACAAACAGAAAATAACCCCACCAAAACAACCAAACGAAAGAGTTGGCGGATCGTCGCTTACGTGCCGATGATCCCATTGACCATCACCACCAAATGAGTTGGACTCTGTCCACTTCCTCTGTCGAGACGCGGGGCGTTGGACGAAGAGGAAGTGAAGCATCCGAGGACGGGGAAACAGGAAGCTTCTTTGCTGCGTTTTCTCTCCGGGATTGGCTTCTCCTCCGCTTCCGCCATCGCCGCTGACCTTTCTCGAGTGAAACGGGGGTTATATATGGTGGTAGAGGTAGACGACGGGATGATGCTGGCGATGACTTGACCTTCTAGAAGCGCTCCTTAAGGAAGGAGGTTTGTTATTTTTTATTTTTTATTATTTTATTTTCTGTTTTTGCCTTTTTGGGGTTTAATATGATGGTAATTAATGATGGGTTAAACCAACGTTCAGGCACCGCCTAGGCGAGCCTAGGCGGCCGGCGGCGTCCGGTCGCCTGGGCGATCGCCTAGGCGGTTGTGCGACCGCCCAGGGCTGGGCGGTAATTTTTTTTTTTTTTAAATTCAATTAATTTTCATAAAATAGATAAAAAAATCAGGAAAAATCGGGAAAAATAGAAAAAAATACACAAATATTTTCTAAAACTACCATACATGTTTAGGCTTCGAAAAGACACCTAGTTCCTCGACCAAGGCCTCACTAGGCACCCCCTCTACCCACCTAAACACTTAGGTATACAATTTATTGCTCAGTAGTACGATTACAAAGTAACTCAGAGTTCATACAATAGTAGATAAAAGAGAAAGTAGAATTACAAGCTAACTAACTAATTCCATTGGACACATTGATCTAATGTCCAACTGGGAACCATATCATATCCTCCACCACCATCAGAGTCGTCGGAGTCGTTCTCATTCGGATTGTCGACGTAGACATCATCTTCTTCAGTTTCTTCATCGTCGGTTTGGACATATTGCTCGTCGATGTCCATCGGTGGTTGAGAACTCGATGCACCTGGATCTCTAGAACTGATGTGAACGATGGCATCATCCATGCCACGACCTAATAATGGCGCGTCAGATGCAGTAGAACACCGCGGGTCAGATGCAGTGGACATGGATCGAGCAAAGCGTCTCCGTGAAGAAGAATGTCCCAAAGCTGCTTCCTCGACATCGGCCCATGTAAGCTCCTCTCCAGCGAAGACCGGATCTTCAGTTTCTACCAACCACGGATGCTCGTCGAAGAGATCGTACTCCACACTGATGGGGTCATAAAATCCAGGCTTCTCCATCCTTTGCTGAAACCTTTGCCTTAACTTTTGGTTGTAGTTCACATACACCAAGTCATTCATCTTCTTCACAGCCAACCTGTTCCTTCTCGTTGAGTGCAACTGCTCGAAGACACTCCAATTCCGCTCACAACCTGATGCCGAACATGTCAATCCCAACACCCTCACGGCCAACCTCTGTAATGCAGTCTCTCCCATGTCTGCGCCATACGATTGCCACCAATCTATAGGTCTTCTTTCCGACCTTTGTCTGACGACCATATCCCTCGAGAATATTCCGAGGGAGTTCTTGTAACGATCAAGTAAACCGCAAATCTTGTCTTGTTCTGCAGGAGTGGGGACGAGCCGCTCTACGACATCCATGAATCCAGGCATATGCTCATTGAAAGCTATATTTCGATCCTGAGGTGGGACGGAGAAGAAGGTACCAGGGTTGAGTAAGAAACCAGCAGAATGTAGCGGTGATGACATCATCTTCCCTGGACCCCACCTGGTGTCGATGAGGTCGATGACTTGCTTGTACAACCTCGGGTTTCCGTCAAAGTTCCTCATGATTTGTTCTTTGGCTTTCTCCATTGCGTCACACAGATATCCCATCGCTGGTTTCTCATCGCCGTCAACAAGTCTAAGAACCTGAACCATAGGTTGTGAGGCCTTCAGTGCCTTTACGACGTTGGTCCAGAAACCACTTTGTAGAATGGTCTCGGCAACTTCAGTAGAGATCTCCTTCTTTTTCTTGTTCTTTATCCAACTTGCATTAGGATCGTTGTACCCCGGGGAAACAACAAAGGCTCGGAGTTTGTCTTTCTTCAGAAATAACCTTTGCAAACTCAGAAATGCGGTGGCAAATCTCGTGACAGCAGGGCGTAGCAGGTTCCCTTCAATGGCAATTCGCATCCTCTTCAACAACATGGCAGAGCTGTTGAAATGTTTGATGATCTTCCGAGCTAAAGCAATAGTCTTCAAAAACAACTTGCCAATATCCTCCAAGATGAGATCGATGCAATGCGCTGCACAGGGAGTCCAAAACAATCTCCTTCTTTTTTGTTGCAACATCCTACCGGCAAGTACGTACGCGGCGGCGTTGTCGGTGACCACCTGAACAACGTGTTCTTCGCCAATCTCGCCAACTACCTTGTCCATCAGCTTGTACAGGTAGTCTGCGGTGTGAGAGTGACCGGAAGCATCTACAGACCTCATGAACATGGTACCTGTCGGACAATTTACTAGAAAATTGATTATACTCCTACCGGACCTATCAGTCCACCCATCTGTCATCAACGTGCACCCGTATGTTGCCCAATCTTGTCTGTACGATTCTAGTATACCTCTAGTGTAGTCAATTTCTTGTTTAAGGCACGAGTCACTAACTTCATGATACGTCATGGGTTTAAGTCCGGGTCCGTAAGTACTAGTAGCGGATATTGCTTCCTTCCACTCAGGCGTCCTTACAGTGTTGAATGATATACCACATCTATAGAAAAACCTAGCCCATTTTTGATTAATTGTTTTCCTATCTTCTTTTCTAAAGGTTCTTTCGATGGTTGTTTGTTGGGGGCCGGAAACCACGTCCTTCCCACGTCCGCAAAATGGTGCCCACAAACGTTGTTTTTGTCTCTTTCGACCAGGAACGGGGCGAGAACGGGAGGTTGGGGTCGGAGCAGAACCGGAACCCGACCCGGTTTCTAGATCAAATTCTATGTTTTCTCGGTCTACATAATCATCAAGACATACATTTTCGTTTTGTAATGTCCTACTGTTTCTAATCATGTATGCAGTTATGTCTTGTTTAATAGAGTCAGGAACTTTATCACAAGGTCTAGCATTGCTACCGGGTGTGTGTGCAAGATGTTGTTTGTGACGGGCTATACCACCTCTAGTTTCCTTACCACATAACTCACAGACAATACAATTTTTATCATTAGCGCTAATGTAATGGGCAGTATTCCAACCGGGGTCATTTGTACGGGTAGGTCTTAGGTCATCGTAACTCTCGTGATGCATCCGTGGGTCCTGGGGTCATCCAAATATCGTGTTTAACTTCCTGTCTCTCTCACGTCAGTTCACATCACCCACAAAAAAAACCCTTAACCATGCACATGCTACCCACACCCTCTATACATTGTGATTCTTCAACGTCATTTATTAATTAAATAATTTTAATTCTACACCACATTTAACAAATTACATTTTACATAATATTAATTGAAATTACTACTTCTAATTACTTTAACTCGAAAATATTTAACTCGAACTATTAAATCACGAAATTATTATTAAATATTACGAAACCACAATACATATTACATAAACTTAAATTCGAAATATTACATTCAAAGTTAACAAACGACAATACATATTACATAAACTGGACTTCGAAATAGAACATTGCAAATTGCGTTAAAACCGTGTTCAAACCGCTCCTCGTCCGTAGTGTTGCCATATAAGCTCGATTAAATCGTCTTTCAGATCCAAATGTTGATTCTTGTCACGCACTCGATCTTGATTGGCAAAAAATTCGTGAGTATCCGCTATACGATCGGTCGAATATCGTGTTTCCTCGGCAAAAGTTCCAGCTTGATCTTCCATAAATTCGCGAATATCTCCAAAATTGGCGTAAGAGTCGCGTTCGTCCTCCACAATCATGTTATGCATGATGATGCAAGTTGACATTATTTTTGATAGTACGTCCTTACTCCAAGCGAGAGCTGAATTTTTGATGACCGCCCACCTAGTTTGCAACACTCCGAAAGCGTGTTCTACATCTTTACGCGTTGCCTCTTGCACTTCAGCAAACAACCTATGTTTCGGGGTTTGAGGGTGAAGGATGGATTGAATGAAGGCGGCCCACTGTAGATAAATATCATCAGTAAGATAGTATCCCATATTATATTGAACATCATTTACCTCAAAATTTACAGAGGGATCTCGGTCTTCCAGTATGTCATTGAAAACCGAAGATTGTTGCAGGACGTTCAAGTCGTTGGCCGAACCAGGAATTCCGAAGAATGAATGCCAAATCCATAAGTCGTACGATGTCACCGCTTCAAGGATCAGGGTTGCTGTCCCAGAACGTCCTTGATGTTTTCGCATTCGAAATCTTCTCCTGGAAAGAGAATCAGAATAAACAGGGTTGTCAGAAAAATAGTCGTCCCTAAGGCGTCTATAACCAAGTTCACGGTCTCTATCTGGGTTCGTCGTTCTCCTTCGACGAAGCCTAGGACATGTACTCCGTTCATACACAACCCGGACGTCCAAATCAATAGCATAGTCCATCACATCGAATGCCTCACTGCAACTGTCATCGTCGGATTGAGCGAAGTTTGAACTACTATTTGACATTGAGATGAGAAGCTAATAGGAGTGAAAAATTTAAGAAGATGTGAGGAGTTAAATTAGATAAGTAGATGTATTTACAGTTGAGAGTAGGTAGAGGTATCTGTTGCCCTGTACACACGCGAATGCACAGTGCAAGCGTGACTATATAGTGCACGCGTGATTGAATAGTTGAAGCGTGATAACACAATGCACGCGTGATTAAACAGTAATCCCACAGTAATAATAAATTATCATCCCACATTACTAAAAAATACTCAATACATTATCAATTAACCATAATAACAAAATCTCCACTAAAAAAATCAACCAACTGGGGGGCAACATGTGCCCCCCACCCGATGGGCGTCTGCCCGACCCGTTAAGGCCTAAGGACGATTCGGTCGTTAGGGTGGGTTTTTTTAATTTTCCGTCGTTTTTTTAAATTGTGTTTAGTATTTTTTTAAAATGTTAGGTTTATTTATTTGTTGTAGATGTTGGGTTTAATTATTATTTGGTTTAAATATTTTGGGGTATTATTTGGTAAATAGTTTGATATTTAAACTATATTAGGAGACTAGGATTGAAATTAAACTACATTACACCGCTTAATTGAAATTAAAGTAGATTAACAACGCTTAAACGGAAAATAAATTACATCAACTGCTTACGTACATTGGCTAGTTGGAATTCGTCATCCTCAGTCATTAAACCCATCTCTTTAACCTTTAGTAGTTATAAGTATATCTCATAGAGTTTATCCCTAGTTGCCATCTCATATCTCATAAAGTAGATATAACTATGTTAGGTTTATCTCTGGTTGGAGTACGTACCCCTCCCAAATGACTTGGAAGTTGGAAGGTACTTAGTGCGTACGGAGACCAAGGAACTCCACTTCGGGTATTATTTCAGGATTCTCCAAGTGTGGGTGTATTGAAAGGCGGTGTTGGTCTCACACTCGTAAATTAGATGAGCTTGTTTGATCGCGTCATCCTCGTTTTGTCCACTTGCCATCCATCTTGTTGCTTCATCATAGATGCCCGCCCACTTGCTCGTTGCTTGACTTATTCTCCCCCAACGACTTTTGATGGAGTTTTGGTTTCTAGCTGAGAGTTGGCCATTAGTAATGCGGGCGTCGTCGTATAAATATTTGACTCTCTCCCAAAACTGGAAAGCTTTCTGGTTTGTCCCCACTACCGCGTCGCTAGTAACGACAGTGTATGGAGAAACGAGGGCCTCGTCTTCCGTGTACGACCAACCATGTTTGCCCTTCGATGGGTTGGTTGTCTGTTCGGGTGACTGTTGAGACAAACTTGCGGGACTCAGTTCTAGATTATCACGAGTTTCGAACTCAGTGGAGTAAATATTTAGTAAGTCGGAATACATCTGGAATACACTTGGTGGCGGGTGATGTTGAGGAAAGGATTGGCCGGCACCCCGGTAGTAGGGTTTTGCGGTGGTGGATTTTGGTACGCACTGGCGGAGTACGAGTTTTGCGGTGATGGAGGTTGGGACCCATTGGCGTAGTACGGGTTTTGAGGTGGTGGAGCTTGGGAACCACCAGCATAGTAAAGGTTGTAGCAGGAAGATGGGTCGACGAACTGGGAAAATCTCATTCCACCACAGGGAGGGCAAGTTGAGGGAGGCATTTCCTGGAGATCACCGTTGTCAGACGACGACATTCTCAGTGAAGTTTTGATATGAAGTGTTGGTGTTTAAATGGTGTGATAACTTCGATGGACCGAACATTTTTCCATGACCGAACACTTTTCCACAACCACAACTACTTTTCACTCTCACGACCACAACACTTTCTCACGACCACAACAACCACTTTTTTTCACTTTCTCACGACCACAACAACCACAACTCTGGGTTCGGGGGAACCGCAAATTAATTGTTTTTTTATTAGTATGCATTTTCATTTTAATGAAATTTAGGTAATGTAATATTTTATTGTATTGCGCAACGTACAATGATTTAAATAAATATGTATTTTGTTTTTTTATTGATAAAAAAATTATTTGCTAATTAATATATATTTGTTTGAATTATTAATGTTTTGGATAAATATAATTGATTTTGGAATAAAATAAAAGTTAGTGGAAATAAAAGATAATGCGGATGAGAGATGTAGGTTGTGATGAATTGTAGTTAAAAGGTGAATAATGTAAGAAAGAAAAGAAAGTGAGTTTGAGAGGTAGAAAGTTGACGTGAAAGAAAAAAAATTAATTTGAAATAGAGAGAAAACTCATGACCAGATCATCCAGGTCATGAATACGGATGACCCAAAGAAAGGTCACTGCCAGATTTTTTTACTCGTCTTTGATTCTTGATTGGTAGATCCAATGAACCGGCCAGATGCCGTACGAGATACTTCGCGAGGAACGAAGCACAGCTTCACATGGTTCAAGGGTTTATTTATTATATTTTTGGTAATTGGCATGATTAATTTTATGGTAATCGGCACACTTGCATAACCCAAAGGTTGGAAGTTGGTACACTTCACTCGTATAGACTTATGGGTGTGCATCCAGTCCGGTCGATTGTACCAGATTTTTTTTCGGGTCTAGACCAGACCGAATTGGTTCGGCCTGGAGATCGGACCGGTTGGATTCGGTCTGGTCCGGTCCAAGATCGAATTTTTACCTCATTTTTTTAAAAAAGCAAAAATCGAACTGGTCCGGACCGGACCGGGACCAAATTTTCAATTGGGTCCAGACCGAAACCTGGACCGGTCCAAAAAATCGAACTTGACCAATTTTTGCACACCCGTATGTAGACTAATCTTCAAGGGAGCGTTTGGATGCAGCTTTTGGTAGCTTCTGCTTTAGAGGATGTTATAGTAAAATGTTGCGTCCAAACATTATTTTGGGAGTTAAGAATTCAGCTCAATTCAACTCCCAATCCGGAATTCAATGTACCAATTTGTATTGTATGAAAAAGTTGTAGGGGAGCTTCTCGCAACTTCTCAACTTGTTGGATTATTGTGACCAATCTATTTTTTTGTTTATTTTCATCATATATGTATATAAGTTTTTATTTAATCAAAGTCTTGAAGTAATTTAAGAATTTATTTTGACAAGACATCACTTACTACTAGAAGTATTATGTCATCCAAACAACTCTCAAACTTTGAAGAAATTGGTCTTAGATCCGCATTCTTATAAGCTGACTTCCTACCATAAGTTGAGAGTTGCATCCAAACTAACCCAAATCTATTCGAATAGACTTCTTAATTAGTAGCACACGACTGAAGTTGATATTTTTACCTCGATCAAGAGAAAAGTTTATTCGTTTGATTAGTAGCACACGATTGCATCCATTCATTTGTTTGAATTAACATGAGTTTTGAGTCTTTTGACCACAATTTGATTAGCTTCAACCATATGGCATTCACAGGAATCACCAAATCAACCAATTATTCACTAATACAAGTAAATAAGTCATATGGTATATCTAACATGACGTAGTCGAATCGGGACATGTGCGACGGAACTCATTTTCATTCAAAAAATATATGCAATTCTAGCATGATAATACAATTAGTTACAACTTGATTGCATAAGTGTCGAACCATATTTTTCCTTGTACCCTTAGCATCTGTATTTGAAATTTTATTTTCGTCTACTTTGTAAATACCTTTCGATATTTTTAACTTTTGGATTTTACTAACATGAAGGTTTATTTACTTAATTCCCACCGATCTTATTTAATGGGAAAAATATTCTTTTTCCCATTCACAATCCAAACCTTCATTCTCCATTTCTCCTTCTAAGTTCCAATCCCAACCTTTCCATTTCATCCTCCGATCTCCGATGGCTTCGTCCGCGCAGCTCCGGCTAATGTCAGATCTCAAAGCCATCAGGAACGAACCGCCAGAGGTCAGATCTACAAACCCATGTTCGGTTTCCGTTGCAATCGGATAAAAAATTGATCTTTTTGCGGCTTCCGTTTCGGATTTCACCACCCATCTGTAGTTCCACTCTGAATCGATAAAGTTGCGATCTTTTTTTCGTTTTACTTCTCAATTGCGCCATCCAATTGACTTCTCAATTTGATTTTCGTCTAAATTGGATAATCTTTGGTTTTCAACTGAATTGGTTAATCTTCGTTTTCATCTGAATTGGTTAATCTTTGTTTTCATCTGAATTGGATAAAGTTGGTATCCTTTTGCTCTGTGATAGTTGAATTTCCCTAATTTAGATCGATAACGGATGTTTTGGTCGGCCGAAACTTGCAGGGGTGCAGCGCCAGTCCCTTCTCAGATGAGAATCTGTTTGTGTGGAGTGCCACCATTTTCGGACCGGACGAGACCCCTTGGGAAGGTCAGATGATTTTGTTGTATTCATCATATGTACATCTTTTTGTGTTTTCGTTTGGTATGAGACCTAAAGAAAGCAATATTGTTGTGTAGGTGGTGTTTTTGGGCTGCGATTGACATTTGCCGAAGGTTACCCCGAGAAGCCTCCCCGGGTCCGGTTCACATCGGAAGTGTTCCACCCAAATGGTTTCTCCCTGTTTCCTTGGTTTATTCTTGTTGTTAATTTGTTTGCGCTGACTAAAGCTCATGTGCAAAACAATGCCGAATGCCCAATTCATCTAATTTTCAGTTCATATAGGTTTATTAATTAATTGCACCTGAAGGTGCTAAAATTTGGTTTGGGATATGTATTTTCCTCTTATCATGATCCTTTTTCTTGCTTTAACTTGATCTGTGTAGTTGCAGCTTTTGATTCTCTTTACATTGTGTAGATCAATTTTCTATACCTGGATCTGAAACCTTTTTTGTGTTTTCTGTCAGCTGTGGACCAACTATTTTTAGTTTATTTACTGCTCTTTTACTCTCAATTCTTCTTATATATCATATCATCCTATCGTTGGACACATTTTGTGTTCCATGTGGTTTAGTAGCACACTTCTACCATGACACAATCGTCTTCCTCTTTGGCAGTTTACAATGATGGCACCCTCTGTATGGATATAATTCAGGATGCATGGTCCCCTTGTCACAATGTCTGCACAATTTTGACATCAGTGCAGGTCAATTTCTTTCTTCGTTCTTCAATCACAAAATTATTGGAGTGCATTTCTTGCTTTGTTTTGGGCATTGTAATGACTTGTGAAATGTTGCAGTCTCTGCTTACCGATCCCAATCCTGCTAGCCCTGCTAATCCTGAGGCCGCCCAATTGTTTCAACATGACATTCAGGCCTATAACAAGTAAGAAATGTGCGCATTGCTAGAAAAGATGTTTCTATTCTTCAGATCCACTTACATTGCTTGACAAATATTTTCTTGCAGGCGGGTCCGGCGATGTGCTCGTAGATCAATTGAATCATGATTGCTTTTGTGTCGATAATGAATGATGACCATGTCTTCTTGCACCTGCATTGGGGTTCCATCCGTCCTACTGTTTGACAATTACATACTTTTCTCATTCAAAGTGATGATGAATTCCCGAATAACACTACATTCTTACGGGGCAGCATTCGTTTCCCCATCATCTCTTTTTTTGGACAAAATGTCCAGAAAATGAGCATAGTTAAGTCCCTTCACTGGTTTATATTTTCATCATTTATGTGGTGACCGATATTGTACTATTCACTGTCCATTTTGTTTGATTTACTCCTCCAGAGGCATTCTGTCAAGCGTAGAGGCTACTAAGACCATCACTAACCATGACTTGGACGACCCGGTCATCAGTTCTCTCTCTCTTCAAAATCAGCTTTCTCTCTCTTCCATATCAGCTTTCTCTTTCCTCAACCCACTTTCTTCTCTTTCCTATACTATTCATATCTTAACCACAACCCAACACAACCCACAACAACCTATCTCTCTTCTCCACATCATTTCGGGGTCCATCTTGGTAAAAATTTAAAAAAAATAAATTTTTTTTTAAAAATCAAAACAATTATAAAACGTATTTTCAAAAATAAAAATAAAAAAAACTCAAACCAAAAAATTACAAAAATCAAAACAAAAAAAATAAAAAAAATATTTTTTATTTAATGCCCGGGTCGTCGCCTGGGATGACCGGGCGTGGGGGGATCTAAGGAATGCCCTAATTGCACAAAACTGTTGGTTTGAAATATCCTCTCTTTCCCAGTATTTTTATCTTTTTTCTGTTCTTTTCCTTAAACTAATATGAAGCTTGTTTATGTTAAATTTGGAGTCCTAATACATATCAAACTAGTAAACTACCTTTCTTCTGGAGATGGAATTGGTTATGTCATAGAACATAAAAATAATTCAGCATCCCTGATTTGTAAAGATCACCTGCGCCTACTCTGTTTACTGTTTAGGTATTCTATGTGCACGTCTTCTTTTTTAACCTTGCGCGATAGTGCTTTGATCCACTCATCTCTGCTGAAGGATATAATTTTACTAAATGATAGTAAAAATGACGTCATTCGCTTAGATTGTCTTTTTGGTGATATTGGTTGAAATGGAGACATCCTTCAAATTCGGCATGAAGGGGAAATGATCTTAGGCTCCTCAAGGGCATGATTCAGAAAGAAAGGATAGTTCCATAAATACTTCTTGTTACGAAATTATTAAGTTGTGGATGAATCACTTTTGCTTGCAAGTGTAGGTAGTTACAATAGGATAATATAATTCTCTCTCTCTCTCTCTCTCTCTTAATTATAACCACAATGGGTTTGCAAATCCTACAACGTTCTCCGGATATTGATCTGTTTATTTACGTTTGTGTTTTTTTTCACTTCGTCACCACCGAAAATCTTGCAACGGAATCTGAAATAATTTGAAATAACATACCGTATAAATTCAAGATTTTAAAAAACACACCGTATAATTTGAAATAACACACCGTATAAATTCAATTTTTTTTACCAGACGCCCCTCCATAGAGGAGGCGTCCTAACCAGACGTTCCGATTTTTATTTTATTTTTTACGGGACATAATGAACATTAAATGGATTGTGAAAGACAAATGAGTAATTAAGACAGACAATTTTAGTAAAACTCGAGTGACGTTTGACAATTCCCAATACAAAAGGAGTATCTATTTACATGTTCTTCTAAGTACTGGATGTGTACATTCGGTGGTAATTGACCATCAAGCATGATCGGGCGAACGTGGGACAATAGTAGTGGGAGGGTCAATGACGAATCTCATATATGATTTAGATGTTGACCTGCTATCATGATTTAGGTTTGTTAAAGAAAGAGATCAATAGAAATTCATGGTATCAAAAAGTGTTTTAAAAACAACAGAGAAAATATAAAAAAACAGTAATACGAGTACTTAGTAGGATAAAATAAATCCAAAACCCATAAAATAATACTATCTTTGACTTTGGTCTTTGGAGTTGAGAGTAGAGTTGTGCAACCGGTTCATACTGCATTGGAATAACCTCCGGGTCCTGTCCAGAGGAATCGGTCCGGACTGCAACTAAAACCCTAGTAAACTCGGAACGAATTGGTCAGATCCGGTCCGGTGGTTGCTCACCCGTAGTTAGGGGTGAGCTTCGGTCCGGGACCCGACCGAACCGGACTGAATTTTTCGGAAGACCGGACCGAAAAAATCGGTTCGGTCCGGTCTAAAATCCGAATTTAATCCTTAAAATTTCTGTCTTTGACCGGCCCGAACCGGACCGAACCGAAGACCAAATTCCCATGGTCCTCTGGACCAAAGACCGGACCGAAAAAGTTCGGTCCGATTCGGTCCGAACCGAAAAATTCGATTTGGTCCGGACATCCAGACCAAATCAAATTTTGCTCACCCGTACCCATAGTTGGGAGGACATCCGTTCCCTCCATTTCAAACCCAAAAATCCCCTAATAAACTCCCGTCCGAGTATTTCAATTCCATTCGCTTCCAACTCAAGTTTCCCTTCAATTCCATCTTCTCCCAATCACTCCTCCAACGAATCGACTCTGACCTCCCACCAGAAGCAAACATCCAAATCGAACCCACCAAAAACCCTAGAAAACTCGTTTTTCTCCAAACATGGTGATTTCAAACCATCCATCTCGTTGCTTGATCTTCGATCTCGGTGTCGGCAGCGATTGGGAATCCGCAGAGTAGGATGAGGAGGAGGTTCTCCTCCTTGTTCAGCAAAGGAAGACGCGGAAAACCTCTTAGATCTTATCCCGAGGTAGAGTAGTGGGAACTTGATGATCTGCTTTTGGCATTCTTCTCGATTTCGTTGTCTGATGGTAGTTTTGTTGCTGATTTTGTGTCCTAATAGGGTGGAGAAGGTGCCATGGATTGCGGCCTGAGCCCTGACGAGAATGGCGGTGCCAATGAGGTAATGGTTTTTTGTTTTGTTTTTTGGATAGTGGATTCTGCTGGAGACTAGTGAAAATGCTAGGAAAGTTGGTTGGCTTTAGAGTTGAGAATCTCTTATATATGCTAACTTTTGGTCGGTTGGACTGATGCTGTGCAAGTTGAGATGAATTTGTCATGCATAAGTCTTTAGGATCTTTAATGGCCTAGAACGTTAATCTTGCTTGTACAGAAACATCTGACAGAAAAATTTAGAAACTATTGCATTAATCGCTAATATCATGCAATGACTTGTTTGTTGTTCTTGATACTTGTAGAATTCAAGTATCTCACGAGGTTAATTTGTGGCTATATTCTATCCAACTAGAAAATGGTTGATACTTGTTTTGATGTCAATTTTTCTTCTTCTTTTGCCATGTACTGGGAGCTACTTGGGTTCCTTGATTGGGATGGTGAAACGTCTAGTTGTTGTATTTTTTATAATTCCGTCGCCTGATGGAAATCGATTATGTGATGTGTCATGCTTACCAAATTAATGTTGCAACAATCAGTCATCGTCTCCGTACATCAAAAAACAAGTTGCTTTATGAAGGCAAGAAACCATGATTTCTATAGTGGGTATTTGATGCTTGATAATTCTCTCAAGCAGCTAGGTCTGTTCTAGTTTTAGTGTGTGATGGAATTTGTAGGAAATTTCGCCTCTTCCCTGCTTCAACATTAATTATTTACTGGAGATATGAAAGCTATTGGAGATGCTGTTTTAGTAATTTTTATCACATCAAAGTGGTTTTTCCTTGTATAATGAAGCTTTCTTGCAGGACACCAAATATACAGTCTCTAATTCACAAAGTGGCCGCAAAGATAATATCATCATGAACCCCAACTTTTCTGAAGGACTGTCTTCATGGCACCCCAACTCTTGCGAGGCACGTGTCATTTCAGGACAGCATGGGAATCATAGTGGAATAGCAGATACTAAGGATCGGTACACAGTCGTCACCAAACGTACTGATACTTGGCAGGGTTTAGAGCAAGATATAACAGGCAAAGTTTCTCCTGGTAATGAATATGTTGCTTGTGCCATTGTTAAAGTCGGAGGAGCTGTTCAAGGGCCAGCATCCATCCAAGCAACTGTGAGAGTAGACTATGATGACTCTCCTACAGACTATATATTTGTGGGAAGGTAATAGTTATGAAATTATTTGGGCCATTGGGGTAATGTTTCTTTCACTGATATTCCAATAGCTGACCGAGGCTGCCGAGCTGACCCTGACAATTTTGTAAATGACTGCAGAGTGCTTGCGTCCCATGAGCAATGGGAGAAATTGGATGGTTCTTTTTCAGTTCCTAGAATGGGACGACAAATAATATTTTATTTGGAAGGACCTCCTGCTGGTGTGGACCTTCTAATTAATCTCGTCACTGTCTTCTCTCCCAACATTTGCCAGCATGAGGTAGACCAAATGGTTTCACGGGCCATCGGTGTTCATATTGTGTTTTAATCCGTTTTCTAGTAACACAGGAAATAGACTAAATTTTCTTGATCTCATCCTCTAATTATTTCTTCATTCATTTTCGATGTTTTGTTTCTAACACTTGCTATGAAAGAGAATTAATTGCTTCTCAACCTTTTCTTCTTCTGGAAGATTATCGGTTTTATGACAGTATGTGAAACAACAACAACAACAACAACAAAGTCTTTTATTCCAAATTAGTTGGGGTAGACTAGAAATGAAACTCTAAGGAGTCACGATTCAGGTACGTGAATCGCGTTCTTCCACGCGTTTCTATCCAATGCAAATTCTCGAGGAATATTTCATTCTTTTAAATATCTTTTGACCGCTTCCTCCCAAGTCAATCGTGGTCTGCCTCTTCCTGTTTTTATGTCTTCGATCTGATTCAATATCCCTCTTCTTATAGGTGTCTCCATATGTCTTCTTTGTACATGTCCATACAATCTCAATCTGTGTTGGATAACTTTCTCTTTCATTGGAGTCACTCTAACTCTCTCACGAATGTCTTCATTTCTAATCCGATCCATTCGAGTGTGGTCACACATCCACCTCAACATCCTCATTTCAGATACACTCATCTTTTGTATATGTTGTCTTTTAGTGGTCCAGCATCCCGCACCATATAGCATTGCATGTCTTATTGCGGTTCTATAAAACTTTCCTTTTAACTTAAGTGGAATTTTCTTGTCACATAAAACACCTGACGTTTGTCGTCATTTCATCCATCCTGCTCTAATCATACGGTGAGTATCTTCATCGACCTCCCCATCTTTTTGAAGTATTGATCCAAGATATCTAAAAATATCTTTTCTACGCATCACTTGCCCATCTAATATAATCTCATCTTCTTCGGTATTAGCGGTACTGAAACAACATTTCATATATTCAGTTTTAGATCTACTTAGTTTAAAATCTTTTGTTTCTAAAGTATTTCTCCACAACTCTAGTTTTCTCTCCACACCTACCATACTCTCGTCAATTAATACTACATCATCCGTAAAAAACATACACCATGAAATCTCACATTGTAAGTCTTTTGTCACCTCATCCATTACTAAAACAAATAAATATGGACTTAAAGCTGAACCCTGATGAAGTCCAATCTTAATCGGAAAAACTTTAGTCACACTATCACAAATTCTAATACTAGTTTCAACTTCTTCATACATATCTTTAATTAAATTCACATATTTTGTTGATACTTTCTTTTTCGCAAGGCCCACCACATAACATTTCTTGGAAATCTATCATATACCTTTTCTAAATCAATAAAAACCATATGTAAATCTTTCTTTTGTTCTCTATACCTCTCCATAAGTTGTCTAATAAGAAATATGACATCTATCATTAACCTTTCAGGCATGAAACCAATTTGATTATATCTAACACATGTCTCTTTCCTTAGACGGTGCTCAATTAGTCATTCCCACAATTTCATAGTATGACACATGAGTTTGATACCTTTATAGTTGGTGCAACTTTGAATATCCCATTTATTCTTGTAAATTGGCACTAAAATACTTCTTCTCCACTCATTTGATATTTTATTTTTCTCAAAGATACTACTAAACAATTTAGTTAACCACGTTATTGTTTTATCTCCCAGACATTTTCACACCTCAATCAGGATCTCGTCTGGTCCTAAAGTCTTACAATTTTCATTCTTTTTAAGGTTTCCTTAACCCCAACTTCTTTTATCCTCTTTACAAATCGTTTATTAGATTCCTCAATTGTATCATCCACTCCAAAAGTGTCACTATCATTTTCTCCATTAAACAACTTATCAAAATATTCTCTCCACCTTTCCTTGATATCCTCCGCATTAACTAAAAGTTTATTATTATCATTTTTAATGTATTTAACTTGATTAAAATCTCTAGTTTTCTTCTCTCTTATTTTAGCCAACTTATATATTCCAACACCTCCCTCCTTTGATCCCAACTTTTGGTATAAATTCTCATAAACAACTCATCTAGCATCTCTTACTGCTTTCTTAGTTTTTTTATTAGCCAACTTATACTCTTCTAAGTTAGTTTTATTTTTATCTTTAAACCACATCTTATAACATTCTTTTTTATAACAAACCCTCTAGTCTCTTTTACTGCTTTCTTAGCTTTTTTTATTAGCCAACTTATACTCTTCTAAGTTAGTTTCATTTTTATCTTTAAACCAAATCTTATAACATTCTCTAATTGCTTGTAAAGAATGTTATAAGATGTGGTTTAAAGATAAAAATGAAACTAACTTAGAAAAGTATAAGTTGGCTAATAAAAAAAGCTAAGAAAGCAGTAAAAGAGACTAGAGAGTTTGTTTATGAGAATTTATACCAAAAGTTGGGATCAAATGAGGGAGATGTTGAAATATATAAGCTGACTAAAATAAGAGAGAAGAAAACTAGAGATCTTAATCAAGTTAAATGCATTAAAGATGATAATAATAATCTCTTAGTTAATGCGGAGGATATCAAGGAAAGTATGTGAAAACGATTATAAAATAAATAAAACTCAATTTGGCTCGAGTTATTTTTTTTTTTATAAAAGCTGCATATTTAACATCTTTGGAAGTTTCATAATTATTCTTTTACTTGACAAGGAATATCACATTTTTAGTAGAACGGTAACATCGATGTTTCATGTTATTTGAGTACAAGATATTGAGATAATAATACGTATAACATATTGTATTTCATTTATTATTGTTTCATATACTAATATTAGATACATTGCCGTTAGGAACAAAATTCGTACAATATTGATGATGGGGACCATAATATAATTCAAAACCCTCATTTTGAAGATGGTCTCAACCATTGGTCTGCAAGGGGATGCAACTTTTTTTTGTGTGATTCGATGGGAAATGGAATGGTACTTCCAGTAACTGGAAATAATTTTGTTTCGACAAGTCATCGTACTCAAAGTTGGAATGGCATCCAGCAAGAAATTACAGGTAGAGTTCAAAGAAAGCTTGCATACGACGTGATCGCTATAGTTCGAGCATTTGGAAGTTCTGCCAATGTTGATATAAGGGCAACGTTGTATACTCAAGCCCCAAATGGTCGTGAACAGTATGCTGGGATTGCCAGGTGATTATTATGTGGATGTTGTAAATTGTTTGCATGTAGAATCTACCATTAAGCCTGGATTAATGGTTCCAGCTTTCTTAGAGGACAACACAACACATTGCTTGCAGCTTGAGGAATTCACTTTTTAAAATGTGAAGCCAAATTTTAACTATTTATGCTTCTTACTTTCTTGCACGTACTTGAACCCAATTTAATTTTGGGGGTGCTTGTCCAAATGCTTTGTTGAATATAATTACTTGTGGTTTGTTTGGTAGCATGCAGGCATCAGATAAAGAATGGGTGCAACTCCAGGGGAAGTTTCTCTTGAATGGAATACATTCAAAAGCAGTCATCTATTTGGAAGGACCGCCGCCAGGTACAGACATTCTCCTCAATAGTTTAATTGTGAAACGTGCAGAGAAATTACCACCTGCACCACCGCCAGATATTGAGGTCAGTTTATATCCATCTTGATCTATTTTATATATTTTTCTTTTCCTTAATTCATTGGATTCCCAATTAGTCTTATTGTCATTCTTGCTCTTTAAATCTTACATGATTTTATGTATTTATTTGGAAATATATGAGAACATATTTTTGCTGATTTTTATCAACTTTTCTACGGCTACAAGCTACTGAAAACCTTTAGGCAAACATATACATTTTGTATTATTCTCTTTCAAATGCGTTCACAAATCAGTGAATCACAATGACAAAAATAGTCTTATTACTTCACCGCAGTGAAGCTTTGCTTCTCCTTTTTTTTCTCTTTGTTTGAAATTGCATGCAATGGATCCTAACTATCCCCAGCTCTGTATTAGATTGACAAACCTTCACATATATTTGCAGATCTCTTGAAGTAGGATGATTACCTTTAGTGGTTTACAAAATTTAATATCATCCAGAAATTATAACACTACTCCTTACCCATTATACCTTCTATTTTCTTTTTTGCCTCTTTTGTTTTGATTCAACAGGACTTAGCTTAGCTCAAATTATTTGAGTACTTCCTTTGCATTACTTTTTCGACATTTTCAATGCTTTAGTTCCTTGACATTGTCTCTTGGATTGATAACTTTCCTTATGAGTGGTTCAAATAAAAATTAACTTACCAATGAAACTTTGAACATTGCTCATTTCGGGCTTTCATGAAACCATTCTTTTTCTGCAATGCATCTATATGATGCTTTGTTAACTTTTGTAAATAAAATTTAAAATAGGAATATACTTGAGATTTTTTTTGTCAAAGCTAAATGTCTGAATTGTAACAGGTCCAATACAACTTACACTGTTGCAAATAGATATCATATCAAAATCAATATCATATATAAATTGTTTAATAAACATTAAACTTCCATATCAGGTGGCTGGAGGAATGAAGGCAGCACGAGAAGATGATATTTCTAGTAATGTTATTTCAAACTATGATTTCTCTAAAGGATTATACTCCTGGCATTCAAATGGCTGTGATTGGTGTGTGGTTTCTGGAGAATCATTTCAGAAAGAGGGAGCATCTGCCAAGTCAGGATGGAGTTATGCTATTGTTACAGATCGGAGAGAGTGCTGGCAAGGCTTGGAGCAAGAAATTACAGCAAAAATTTCACCTGGTAGCAGTTATGTTGTATCAACCTGGGTCAGAGTACGGAGGACTCAAGAGGAAGTCACTCAGGTGAAGGCAACAAGTTAGAGAATAAAGACTCATCTACTAGCTATGTACCTGTTGGAAGGTAGCAGCTTTCAAAGAATTTGGCGTTATCTTCTGACTTAACGTTTGTTGACATGTTTAATTCAAATTCACTTCTCAATTTTATTGATTACAGTACCTTGGCGACAACATTTCAGTGGTCAAAGTTAGAAGGCCATTTTTTATTGACGAGTATGCCCAAGCGAGCCATTTTTTATCTTGAAGGCCCTCCTCCTGGCGTGGATTTACTTGTGGACTCTGTAAAAATTTCTTCTCAGAAGTCACAGAAGGCAAACATCTTTCTCTTTTACTATGGCTCTGCTACCCGATGGTTATCAATTAATCTTCCTAAAGCAAAAGCAAGCCACTAACATATTTATATCTCTATGGTGCTCTTTTTTTAAATTAATTTATGTTTGTCTTCTTGAAGGCTTTCCTTGGCGGAACTAATTTGATCTGCAACAGTAGTCTTGTTGAAGGCCTCAATGGGTGGTATCCTCTAGGATCCTGCAATCTAAAAGTGTGTACTGGTTCTCCACACTTGCTTCCTCCAGTAGCAAAAGAGTCTTTAGGGCAGCATGAACCACTCAATGGTTATTATATATTAACGAGGGATCGCACGGAAACTTGGATGGGCCCAGCTCAGACCCTCACAGATAGGTTGAAGTTGCATGTAACCTATCAAGTATCCGCATGGGTCCGTGTAGGATATGGAGCTCATGGTCCTCAAAATGTTAATCTTGCACTCGGAGTTGATGACCGTTGGATTAATGCAGGCCAAGTTGAAGCTAACACTGATAGATGGTCTGAATTGGCAGGATCCTTTAGAATTGAGAAACAACCCTCCAAGGTGATAGCTTATGTTCAAGGTCCTTCACCAGGGGTGGACTTAATGGTTGCAGGACTTGATATCTTTCCAGTTGACAGAAAAGCAAGATTTTCTTACTTGAAGAAACAAACGGATAAGGTATTTATTATACCAGTGAATATTTCTGTTAATGTAATCTTATTGTTTTACTGGCTTAATCCTGCCATTGAAGTGAATATACTCTAAACTATATTGTTGCGTTTCTTTTTCAGGCAAGAAAGCGTGATGTGGTTCTAAAATTCTCAGGATCTGATTCCTTTGGCAGGACCATAACTGTTCGTCAATTGTCAAACAGTTTTCCATTTGGATCATGTATTAATCGGTCAAATATCGACAATGAAGAGTTTGTGGATTTTTTCTTGAAGAATTTTAGTTGGGCTGTTTTTGGAAACGAGCTGAAATGGTATCACACAGAACCTCAACCAGGGAAATTTAACTATGATGATGCTGATGAGATGTTGAACTTTTGTAAGAGACATGGTAAAAAAATCCGTGGCCACTGCATTTTTTGGGAAGCAGATGGGATCCAGCCATGGGTTCAATCCTTGAACTCAGTCGATCTAATGACAGCTATACAGAATCGTCTTACTGGTCTTTTTTCAAGGTACAATGGCCAGTTTTGTCATTATGATGTGAATAACGAAATGCTCCATGGCACCTTTTATCAAGATAAACTAGGAACTGATATTCGAGCATACATGTTTAAAGCAGTACATGAGTTGGATCCATCTGCTACACTTTTTGTCAATGATTATCATGTCGAAGATGGCTGTGATTCTAAATCTTCTCCTGAAATGTACATTCAGCAAATTCTTGACTTGCAAGAACGCGGTGCACCTATAGGTGGTATAGGTATACAAGGTCATATAGATCATCCTGTCGGGCCTCTGGTATGTTCTGCATTGGATAAATTAGCTATATTGGGCCTTCCTATTTGGTTCACAGAACTTGATGTCTCTGCGGAAAATGAACATATAAGAGCTGATGATCTGGAGGTTATGCTCCGGGAAGCCTATGCTCATCCAGCTGTGGAGGGCATTATGCTATGGGGCTTCTGGGAGATGTTTATGTGTAGGGATTGCTCTCATTTGATTAATGCTGAAGGTGACATTAATGAAGCCGGAAGGAGATATCTTGACCTTCGGCAAGAGTGGATGACAAACATTGAGGCAACAATTGATGAAACTATGGAATTCAAATTTCGAGGCTTCCATGGTACATACTCAGTGGAAGTCGAAACTCCTTCAGGGAAATATCTCCAAACATTTACTGTTGACAAGGGAGACTGCCCAGTGTCATTGACCATTGCACGTGTAGGATGTCCATAAATGGTTATTTATGCTGTGTTAATGTGAAAGAACCTCTCTTGTATCAAATTCATCAGGGGTTTATAAAGCAATTAACGACAGGTGTTTCGAGACCTCACAGATAAAAGACTCTGTCCTTGTTATAATATAATACCATGTTCAAACTATTTTCTAGCTGGACGAGGCAGCCTGCTATTTTCTCTGTGGGTGGAGTTGCAGCTTATCTAATTTAAAAAGTCAGGTAATATGAATTTTCTTCTGTTTTTCTTGATATGTGTCGGTGCTGTTAGAAGCTAAAGTTCAATGCAAACTTGTTCTTTAGGTACAATCCTGTCTATGTGTATGCTTTCTAGTGAGTTTTACTATATGATCAGTTTATTACATTTAGGGGATCAGGTACTAGTATTCTCGATTTCTTGTGTGATTTAAGTAGATATATCCCCACGATTTTATAGTTATAGTGGTATTGCAGTTGTTTTTTCGAGGATATGGACAGAGCTCCTAGGTTATGACTAAAGCCCGCTTCTAGAATTCTCACCGTGGTGAGCAGTAACGGGTATCCTCGGCAACACCTTCTGATCCATCAACCATCAAAGAAGCCCTATTTAACACCGCCCCTAATCCAAAAGATAGGCCTAATCCAAGCAGTAACGGGTATCCTCGGCAACACCTTCTGATCCATCAACCATCAAAGAAGCCCTATTTAACACCCCCCCCCCCCCCCCCCCCCCCCAATCCAAAAGATAGGCCTAATTATTATCTCAATAATGTAACATCCAGGAAATCTATTAGCTTCAAACTCTGGTAAGCATCGATTCCTTCTCAATTCGAGCCGTTCTTGTCTTGACGTGGTTTATTTGTTCACACCTTATGCTAATAAGAAGAGACTATCCTTAACATTTTCATTAAATTAATAAGGAGAAGATATTCACCCAACCATCTTTACCTCTTCATCCTTTGACAACTGCATATATCCACCGAACCGTTTCTCCTTGGAAAGGGAATCACAGGCTATAACAGCGAGCCCCTCCTATATTAATTATGTACATGTGATGGGGTATGATATGATATGGTGCAAATATTATATGGTGTGATAGCTTTTGGGACGCATCCCCACATTAGTGACTGTCACTGTCACTGAATAAACTAAATGTTTTCGGAAGATTATGTGTGGTTTATTGTGTAACGAGGAAGATGGCAAGGCTGTGTTGGTCGTCACCTGGTTCTTGTCTTGGTTTGAGGTTGTGTTTATTTCACTATTTCATAGTCATAGTTACGAAAAGTTAATAAAAGTTTTTGACGTTTTGCATGAGACTTCTTCTTCCATAACCTCTACATATCAAAGATATTCCATGGAACTTTACGGTATTTAACTCATTGAATGTGTAATTATGTACGCCATTATTGACCTCTGCCTTTTTATTTTTGAATCAACATCAGCAAATAGACTAATCTAGGTGCACGGAATTGTAGGCATTTCTGGTAAAAAAGCTTTTGGTTGGCATGCCGCATGCCTGACAGATGTCTGGATGGATAACTTCGAAAAAAAGAGAGAGAGAAGTCTGGATGGGTATTAAACACACAGTGTTTGCTAGATTTCTGTACTTGTTTAGTTTCTACTACTTGCTGAAAGTTTTTTGAATAAGGGTAGAGATTGCATTAATAAAAAGAGGTTACGTAACTACAAATTCCGAAACAAAATACAATGTTTCGCCAAAGATAAAATCCGACTCGAACAAAGCAAGCAAAGGCGGCAAACGCAAGGTTCTAAAAACAAACAAAATCAATCACGACTTGAAATAAAGCTTTGCTTAGGACGCTGTTGAAGAGGGCTCTTGGTGAAAGTTCACACCTATGGAAAAGGCTTTTTTGTTCTGTCAGACCAATTACAGTGGCATTTGCTTTGGTATCGGGTCGATCAAGAAAATTCTTGGATTAATTATCTCTGTTGTTAAAAATGTTGTTTTTTCTTAGCTCTAGGTTACATGTACCAGAACAGCAGGCATCATTCTTGTAACCCTTGGTTGTTTGGTGACGATTGATTTATGCACTGAATTCTTGAACAAGGGACATTTTGACTCTTGATATCTTGAATTTAGTAGAGTTACTGACACTTATATTTTGTTGTTAACTGTCATCTTTCCTCTCTACCTAACATATATATAAGGAAACCACGGTTTCAATATGAGCTATTGTTGTTTTTTGACATGTTGCTTTGTGCTTCTGCCTTCTAGTGTGTCACTGGTATGGACATTGGTTACTGAATAATGGACCACTTTGCCGTCAGTTCAAATAGTGTTTATAACTTTATATCCAAATGGCTGAAAAACTCAAATTTCTCCTTTCATGATGTCAGGTTTTTATATAATAATATTTTGACGAGGACTTAATCTGTTGAGGTGCGGCAAGTGGCAACGTATGGTTTTTCTTCACTTCAGGCTGTCTTAAACCTATGAAAAAAGAAATGGTATTCATCTCTTCCCTTTTGACCTGTCCCATGAGTGAGCTCCTTTCTTCTTCATATACATATGCTTGGGTTGTTGTACTTTCTATTTTCTTTTTGAAACATTCGTCTCTGCGGCGATTTTATGATCTCTTAAGTAAAAAGATGTCCCATAAATTTCATCTCCACTACTTTGTGTTATGGAGACATTCTGGTTTCGAAAGGGAATTTATATATATGCATCTACTCGAGGCTAGTAATCTAAGAACTCACCTTTCTTTTCCTTTTCCCGTAATTGTCAATGTGAAAGTGTGAATACGGTTGTAGAATAAAATATGCTTCCTCTCCTAGTTAAGGCGAACATAGCATCAGATATCTTAGAATCTGTTTTTTAATCGAATTAGGACTTCGTGTTTAATATCATTTTCAGTAAAAACTGTTACTGTGTTGGGACATGGTATAATAAATTGTAATTTAGTTAACTTGAGTAAGAAAACTTGAGGAAGAATTTAAAACAGAATACATATTTTTATGATCATATATTCTATCTTATTCGTCCAGAAGATGATATAATAAAATCTCATCAAATGGAATAGGAAATCTCACCAAAAAAAGAAGATGACATTCTTATCACAAAACTTTAATAAATAAGAAATGGTGATGTCCGTCCTTTCCCATATAGATAAAATTTTTTTTTGGAAATGTGATTATTTATATTGCCTAAAATGTCAATCACACTGTGTATTTGAAACACAGATTGGACAAGACTTCTTCGTGAACGGGGCTAGAATCTAAACAAAATGTAATAGATTAATCGAGATGTTCTCTAGATTATGGTGCAACTTAATGTTGGGTGAGCTTAAAATATTGGCATCGACATTGAGGGGTTTGGTATCGATTAGACGCCAAAAGTTACATATAACAATTGAAGTCATGTCAACCATTTATAACAAATAGCTAACAAATTATGGAACCATATAAGTCAACTTGATAAGGAAAAAGCTACTTCATAAGTGAATTCAAATTAAAAAAACATGATTGGTAGTGTCTACCAGCTTTCCAACTGAACATTAGAATAAGATTTAAATAGTAACATTCATTTAAGTTGGTGGTAGGTTTTGATCATAAAAAAAACCCTTTCTAGCAACTCATATAACCATATGATTTGATGCAAGGTTTCAACTTTCAACTCATTCATCAAGGTGTAACTAAAGTACTCTAACAAATCCTGTGAAACAATCAGTGGAAGTCAATGGGTGTATATATGGAAGTTTAGATGTCATTGTTCTTCCTGCATAGGCGCATGCTTCCTTTTTGAATTTGATAATGAATAGGAAAAGGGGAATATATTGGAGTCAGCATTGAATGGTTCTTCATGTGTGAAAACATAAGAGATGTCATGGAGGGGCCAACTCTTTTGCTTCATGTACATAAGTGCCGGGACCTTTCTTGAAAAATATGTATATATATGTATATACATACATACATATTTAAACTCATGGGAAGTTTCGTTTTTTTCTGAATTATTTTCTGTAAATTTGTATCCTGAAAATTTGAAATTTAATGTATAGTAAATTACACCTTCAGATCTTTTCCATGTAATGTGTTGTACACTGCCTCCTATCTTTCACTCATCTTATTTCATGATCTACTCTACTTTCTCAGTTGCACAACTCGTTACATATAATAATGTGTTACAAAATAAATAAATTGTCAGCCAAAGTATAATTGTGAGTAACCTAAGTTCGTAAGATATACTGAATCTGTCTACCTTTGTAAACTGCACTTAAAGGATAAAAATTAAAAATAGACTAGACCATGACTTGAATTTTGCAAGAAGAACCGAAGTGAAAAGTTAGGGAACTGGAATGTGATGGCTTTTCTGATTTGGAAAAATGAATTTTGTTGTGGAAGATTTGGTTCGACGATGAAAATCTCTAATAGTTATTGTCAGAACAAGATGTTTTAGAATTTTGAACTTTACCGTGTCTGCTGTTGAAAGCCAGCCACTGTATTGGACCATATAATAAAGTTCATGGTACCACTAAGAAACTCTCCTTTTCTTCTTATAAAATGCCACATTTTATCATTGCTTTTTATTTGTATTGCTGGCCAATGGCGAGACATGTTGGCAGGCTAAAATAGTTCAGTGTTTTATTGAATGAATGGTTTAGTTTTTGGACCTTTATTGCAGTTACCTAGAAATTTCTTTACTTCCAGAAAAAAAATAGAAATTTCTTAATATAGCTTTCATGTTATGTATATTAGGTTATTAGCTAATGCAGCTAAAATTGTGTTTAACGACAACTACAGGTAACAGGTTGATATGTATATAACAAACAAATTTCCGACTTTCAACTTTTATTCCTGACAAATATTTATAATTACATAGTAATAAATTAAAAAAGTTAACAATAGCTGGGACTAAGTAAAATATTTGATCAGTCTTTTCTTTTACTTTTGCTTGGCTTGTCCAAAAAATATTCTTACATCCTTAACATTTACTAGTGATTTTATGCAATTCCAAAAGTAGGAAACATATGCTTCAAGAGCAATGGCCTTGAACTTATATTCAGAGTATATTGTGAATAAGTATATTACTTAGGAAGACAGTCTTACTCCTGGATGTACTCCCTGGTTCCATAATTCAATCCTTCACACCTAACCACTATACTTTAAGAACATCCAACTAGAAGTATTAAACTGCGGGCCCTTAGATTTAGAAAAGTTTCATAAATTTAAGACTGTATCTTTGCTTAATTGGTACTTTAGCAAATCCCAGTTTGATTATGCAAGTATATGAAGATCCCTATGAAGGAATGAAGCTTAAGAAGATGGTGCCAAAATGCTGTATCATGCAGTCTTTATGGAAATACTTTGTGCTTGGATTAATTCCCAAGAAACTTTGCAGACCAAAGTTGTATAATCTCATGCACCATAAGAACACACAACTTTGTGCTTTTGCATGTGTGTCTCAAAAACGACCTTGATCACCACATGCAAATATAGATATTAATAACATATATGATTAGTAATCAATAATACGGGCGTAATCCCTATAATTTTCTGAAAAACTGACAAACATTCAAACAAATTAAAGTTACAAAATAACAGTTTCGTAACCTTGAAAAAAAATCAAATAATTAAGGGCACAACTGAAGTCTGAAACAAGTAGCAGGAAGCTCAAGATAAGCACAGACCGGCCTATTACCTATATGAAGTTTATTAGGGTTTCTAAGACAAACAGGTACTCACTAGCTAGTCACTACCACGTACTAACAACAAATGACACAAATTTACACCACAATTTAATGTACATGCACGTTGAAATCACCAATGAGAGCCAAGACGTGTCTGTTCTTCCAAGATGTTGCACTGCTGGTGCACACCATTAATGTAGTTTGAGATCAATGGTGGGTAGACTAATGGACTGATATTGTCTTCAATATTCCAGTTCAAACCGGCCTCAAGAGAACTTGCACCACAGTTGCCACTCCCACCATTAATAACCATGTTTTCAACCCCAAACAGACCATCTAGACCATCCAATTTCAACGGGTTCCCGTAAATCATGTCGTCAAGCTCAGTAGAAAAGCAATTGGTGGCTTCTGGCGCCTCGACAGGGGAGGAGCTAGTGGTGGTGGCAGACGAAGAAGACGAAGAATTCACCAATCCAATTGGCGAAGTGTTACTGCAAACTTGAGGTGCAGTACTGATATTGATGAGGAGCTTTCTAATAGACCCGTGGTCGTTGTGAGCATTCCAATCCACGGGGGTCGGGTAGACCTCCGGTACCGGAGGTGGTTGGGGCCAATATGGGCTGACCTCGCCATTACCGGGGACCATGTAGACTTCATTGATAGCCTTGTTATTGTTACCAACCCTCCTTTGGCATGCTTGGTCGTTTCGTGGCTTCCCCAACAGTTTCTTCTTCAACTTTGTGTTCCAGTAGTTCTTTATGTCGTTGTCTGTTCTCCCTGGCAATTGGGCCGCGATGATTGACCACCTGCTTTTGCACAAGTAATTACATTTTTTTTGGTCAAAAAATATAAAACAATATCAAAAAATGTAAAACAATATCATTTTTTTGGTCAATTCGTGTTCGTGTCAAACACGACACGAAACACGAATTTGCCAACCCTACGATCAGTTTTAAATCTCTTAGGTTTAATTTACATTCGCAAGTATATATATGTATACGGAACACGAATTTGCCAACTCTACGATCAGTTTTAAATCTCTTAGGTTTAATTTACATTAGCAAGTATATATATGTATATATATACATACCTGCTTCCAATGCTAATGTATAGGCTGCATATGACCCTATCTTCTTCTTCTGAGAAGCCACCATGTTTAATGTTTGGCCTGAGATAATTAAGCCATCGGAGGCGACAACTCTTTCCACAACGCTTGAGGCCTTACCGACCGGTGCAACAAATACATATATATAAATAACTATGTCAGTAACAAACAAAATAAATTAAAGTTTTTTGAATTATGTGACAGGGAGACATACCAATCTTCTGAGGAAGAGCAATCCAGTTGCCGCCGGTGCCATGTTTCTCGATGTAGGATTTAAGCTCTGCGTCCTCCTCCGGCGACCACGGACCTCTCTTCACGTTGGCCTTGTCACAACAAGGTGCTCTTCCCATTATGCCTTAATTTGTTAGCTAGTCTCTCTTATTCTTCTTCTTTGTCAAATAAATGCATGCCTGTTAAGCCTTCTACTTAATGTGGAGGTAAAGAAGAGGAAACCAAACAAAGAAAACAGAAAAGCAATAGAATAACACAAAGCAAGAGACCGGGGATTTCTTCTATTTGTCTTTCTTAGACTGCTAGAATCTGAATTTCATATGCATATCCATCGCACCATCACCAACTTTTATATTTATATATTTTCATACCCACCAGTACCACGTACAAAGGAAGAAATGTAACACATAATTATAACAACCGAACACATTTCGACTAGACTAAAAAGTATTAAGTATTAAATACATTTTGAAAAAGTTCTAGTACAGCTATGACTATTCCTTTTGTAACACTGAAGGTAGAAAATCATATTCTTTTTGGTTGGGTCGAAGGGCAGCACAACATGGTTAGGAAAAAAAGACGATGACTGGGGATGTAACTGTGATCTATTGAAAAAAAATCAACTTTAATGGACAAAGCGATACATACTCGTAGATGAAAGGTGTAATTATAATTTACCCCTCTTTTTTCCTTAGTAATTTTTCTATCATTCTAGCTAAATCTTAAGTTGTGATCCTCTTTCTAGGATAATGGTCGTTTCAAGGTCAAGAGTATATCAAACGACTTGTATTCTACATATATTTTGAAGTTGTTACTTATTGAACCTCTTGAGATTACATGTGTTTCCTTTTGTTGTTAATTTTATTTAACCACCCTTTTCATATTCCCTAACAACTCTTGTGGGCCCTTGTTTACTACAATAGGATTGTTTGGCTTTCAGATCACCATATTAGAAATCTAATTAAAGAAGAAAATTTTGTAGATGGACACATTTCCATGCATGTAATAGTGCGCTGGATATGTATCATATTCACATGCATGTAGGCGACATTCCAATGAAGTATGAAATGTTGTATTTGGATTTTGCTTTTTGACAAGATCAAAGTTTTCTTTTTGACACTTAAGGTTGACAATGACCTCTCATATTATGTCTTATGACATAAAGTAGTAGAACCAATGGTGAAATCGACCAATGCATCACCCATGGTTTTCATGTTGGTCTTTATGTTCGTGCATACAAGCCCTTTAAATGTGGTACACAATTGTTTTGAATGCAAAGTGGCAGACACTAATATCACATCACTATCTTTTGGTTATTTGTGCTAATCGAATACATAACTACCTCAATTATATATGGCAATTTTGGTTCATATCATTTTCCGTAAATTGTTCATCATCATGCATACTCATCGTTAGAGATCTCTTATAATATTCAATGTTAGATTTCATGACATGAAGTTGATTAACCTCACATGTACTGTTTGATTGAAAGTCAAATAATAATGGATTGCTTTGTAAACATAAGTAGAATTGGACTTTGGATTCAACCTCATGTTTTTTCTATTCTAAAAGGGTGATGAGGTAAAGGAAAATGATAGAATGGGAGAGTTCTTAATCTACACGAAATGACTTGGTCTCACTCCAATCCCACCATCATTATCACACTCAGCCGCCCATATTGGCAAATGTTCATAATCACATGTAAACTTTTGTTCAGATTGATGTACAGTTTAAGCTAATCCTGTGCTTAAATGTGTACTTAAATAAATGCAAATTGATTGTTTTTATAAAAAAATTAAGAATTCAAATACGAGAAAGTACGAAAAAAAATAGTCTGCTTGTTCTGGATTTGGTATGGAAGATTTTGGGAAGTTTAAATTATCAATTTATAGTTAGATTCCTTAGAACATAGGTTTAATGTGAGATCCTAAACCTTGTTTGTGTTTTAATTGTGTTTGGGTTGAAGTGGACGGCTGAGATTTGTTTGGGTTGAGGTGAGGGGTTATAGGCTAAACTCATCTTTCTCTTTTTTTTCCTTTTTCCTTCTCTCTCAATCCGTCTCTCCCTCTCAGCTTCTGGTTCGTGGTGGTGGAAGTGATCGGCGACGAAATGAAGATTTCAGTTGAGTCGATGAGGTGTTGCGATCGTCGATCGAAAGGAAGCTCGCCGGAGGGTAGAGCTTTTGGCGAGTAAGTGATCGTTGTGGTTCTTAGAAGGTTTCTTCAAACCTTCAAGGTATGCCAAGTTTTCAGTTAAGACTCACCCGAGGTGTGTGAGTGGTGGTTTTAGTCGACGGTGGTCGTTAGGCTCGTTGAATGTTGTATAGCAGGTTGGTTCGACCGGTCGAGGAGACGGTCGAGCCCTTGTGCATTCCTAGAGGGAACCGGTCGACCGACATGCCTGTTTGGTCGACCATTTCTGCTCAGTCTGGTTTTTGTTTGTGTTGTGGGATCAACTTTGAGGGCAACGGGTCCCCGACCTTTTTGGGGCAATAGTACGGAAATTCCGGCCTGATAGTGATCTGTGGTGTGCGTGTTGTTGTTGGCCGATGATGTTTCCGGTTGTGGTGCCTATGTGCACGTGATGTTGTTTGCCGATGATGTTTCTAGCTGTGGTGCATGTGTGCACGTGTTGTTGGCCGAGGATGTTTCCGGTTGTGGTGTCTTGGTGCACGTGTTGTTGGTCGATGATGTTTCCGGTTGTGGTGCCCTGGTGCATGTGTTGTTGGCCGAGGTTGTTTCCGGCTGTGGTGCCTTGGTGCACGTGTAGGTGATGAGTGAGAGGACCCTTGAGACCCGTTGTGGTTTGTGTTTGCTGTGGCGGGGAGAGAGATCCCTAGAGCCTAGTTTTGACGGTGAAGAAATCTAGTAACTAGTTTGAGACGAGAGGAAGAAAGAAGAAAATCTTATTTTGTTTCTGATTTGTTGTATATTATTACAATTTGAACTGTTTAGTATATATACATGATATTTTATTTCTGTTGGGTTGGAACAAGCGAGGAGATGTGTCTTTAATTCGTTTGTTTATCGAGGAGGTGCGTCTGGTTGTAGCGAGGAGATGTGTCTTCAATTCCGTTTGTTTATCGAGGAGGTGCGTCTTTAATCCTGGTTGCTTTGGATACTCCCCCTGTCTTCAGCTTAGAAACTGGTGGCTGCCGCTGCTGCCTCCTGTGGCGGCGATGTAGCCGCTGCCGCCCGATGATCCCTCGTGCGATGAACTTCTCCCATCTCCTCCTCCTCTTCTGTTGTTGTCTTTTGGTGGGCGGAGATGAGGATGAAGAAACCAGCAGTTGTTTTTGTTGTGTCCGGATTTTTTACAGTTTTCGCAGTGCTCGTTCTTCCGGTTTCCATATCGTTTTTTGTTGTCTTGATGCTGGTTTTGTGATTTTCCGGAGAAAAACGCTTGGTTCTCGGCTTCGGTTGTTGTTTGTGGAGGAGTGATGGTCCTTCGTCGCGATTCTTCGCGGAGGATCATCGCGATGACTGAGTTAAGAGACGGTAGGTCAGGGGCCATGAGCACCTGACTTCTGATGTTTTCAAAAGAAGGGTCTAGACCTACCAGAAACTGGTAGATCCGGTTTTGTTCAGTTCTTTTTTCGATTGTTCGTGCGTCGTTTGTTGGTGGTTCATAAATCCCCAACTCGTCCCAAGCCTTCCTGAGAGTACCGAGGTACTCGATGATGCTTTTGTGGTTTTGACGGGCTTGAGCGATGTCTTGTTTGAGTCTGAAAATATGTGCGAAGTCTTGCGCCTTTCCGTAGTGTTCTTGGACCGCATCCCAGAGTTCTTTTGCGCTGTCTTTGTAGATGAAGATTTCCCCTATCTGAGGTTGCATGGACGCGATTATCCATGACATGACGAGATGATCGGAGGTCTGCCATTCTTCTTGTTTTGCCTCCGTGTCTGGTTCATCCGGTTTTTTCGTAGTTCCAGTGATGTGGCCGACTTTCCCCCTGCCGCTGAGGGAGAGGGAGACCGCCCGCGCCCAGGACAGGTAATTTGTCCCGTTGAGCAAAGTTGAAACAAGTCGAGAGGGGTTGTCGTGGTGGTTTCCCGACATGGTTTTTTTTGTGATTTTTTGTGGTTTGGTGGTTTTTGAGGGTCTGGATGTAGGTTTTGCGCCTTCAACCCCCTCAATGAGGTGAAGGTCAGTGATGATTTTTGGGAATCTGAGATCGTATCAGTGCTCTGATACCATGAAGAAATCTAGTAACTAGTTTGAGACGAGAGGAAGAAAGAAGAAAATCTTATTTTGTTTCTGATTTGTTGTATATTATTACAATTTGAACCTTTTAGTATATATACATGATATTTTATTTCTGTTGGGTTGGAACAAGCGAGGAGATGTGTCTTTAATTCGTTTGTTTATCGAGGAGGTGCGTCTGGTTGTAGCGAGGAGTTGTGTCTTCAATTCCGTTTGTTTATCGAGGAGGTGCGTCTTTAATCCTGGTTGCTTTGGATACTCCCCCTGTCTTCAATAGACGGCGACATTTATTTTGTTGCATTTTGTATCATATCATGCTTGTAGTTGTCTAGTTCATTTATGTGATAGGGGTTGACGTATGAGGTTTCCTTATGCAAAATTCAGGCATAGTTTATGTTTGCATTTCAAGCCGTGAGCGGCGTTAGGAGGTGGTGACTGCGGATGAGTACATCTGGGGCTAGATCCTGTTTTTTTCTCATTTTGGAGGTCGTAGTGATTACTTGTACATTTTTAGTTATTATCTTTTGATGTAATCACACTTTTGAAAACTCAGATATATTATGTATATATCGTGGTGCACCAAGTGTTCTTTGTTTCTTTCCATGGTATTCTCGTGGTGATTTTATGTTTAAAAATTTTAATTTTTTTCGAGGAAGTTACATTTAATACATCTATCCTCTTTAGAAATCCAAATTTGTGAGAGTATGACGTTGGAAAGCCCACCAGCTGTCCAAGAGTCCAAACATTTTTGGGTGCTTGGTTCAGATTTTTATTCCAAGTTGACTTCTGACAAATTTCAGCTTAGAAATACCGACCAAATGTTACCTACAACATCTCTACATTTATGTCTTAACCACTAGATCATGATAGGACTATATTAGCAAGTCATTATCTAAAGAGCAATTTCTTATCATCTGCCGTGTGCAATATCTAGAGCTTTTTTTATATAAATAATTTGAAAGAACAAAAGGTCAATCAGACTGAGAACTTTATGTATTTATATATGCCAGTATTGCTATTTGTCTACAACCACATGTATTTCATTTGGTCATCAACAACCTGTTCTGAAATTCTTCTGGTTGGAAGGAGAAAGTGGTCCTTAGGACCAGCAACAATGTCGTTAAGATAATGACAGTAATGAGTCCCAAGATAATGAGGCTCCTTCTGGATGCATGCATGTTAACACTCTTGACTTGTGTTCTTCTGATTGGTTGAGGGTAACAATTAAAACAATAGTGGAGGCATTGTGGCCTTGGATTGTGTACTGAGATCATTTGTCTTAAAGCAGAGAGTGAAATTCTTGTGGAAGATAATGTAAAAAACTGTTGCATCCACCTAATTATCACAGCTAATTCTGTTTTTTGTCGGATGCTGCTGTAAGGAAGAGGACAGTAATTTTCTTCTGTGGACTCATTTGCCTATTATAATTATAATCATAAATGTGTGGTTGGGTTCGAAACTTTTGAACAACTTTATACCGTTTAAAATGTTGTCATCACAAGATTTCATTTGATATGTTGTGTTCCACTGATTGGTTGTAAAGTTTGTCAAAAATTAGATCTACCTCACCAAATTAGGATGAGTTATTTTGGAAGTTCAAAAGCTAGTGCATTATGTCATTCTAGCAAGTTTTAGAATGGAAGCTTAGAATCCAATTGATTTTGCTTTTGACCAGTGATGTTTGAGAATATGGTAGCTTACCATTAAAATCTTCCGGATGTTTTTTATTTATTTTTTGGATAGAATACATCCACTTCTACTCCTCTGGAAAATTTATCAAAGATTATATGTTTTATACTCTGCTGCTATATCAATTGATATGGAGGTATACATGAGTTCTTGGTATTTTGCTACATTAATTTATTTTGCAATCTATTGTCGGTCATATCTCTATGGTAACTTTCTCAGTGTGCCTTGAAGACCAGAGCTGACTCAGTTCCTTCAAAGAAATCACAGACATATTTCCACAAAAATGTAGGTTAACATCTTGAACTTCACCTCAATGTTCCTTAAATATCTCCTTTTGTATCTTTTTACTAGTATACCTTTATGTATGATTATGTTTGTAAAGGTATAAGCAAAAAATTCTCCAAAATCTAAAACCATTCCAAGCAAAGAATTCTCAATGTATTTTCTGTATTATAACTTTGAATCAGTCATATTTGCAATGATGGCCTGTGAAATGAATCTATTAGGAATCACTTTGCTAAACAAAGTTAGCAGACATTCAAACAGACCTTGAATTACATATGGGATGAGAGTGGTGAATGCCGTTGCTGTCTTCTAAAGATTATCTTTCGAAAAGTACAATATAGTTGAAGACTTACAATCCTTAAAGTTCCCAAAGTCACAGTTCAAAGGACAAATACATTATTTTTAGGAAAATTCAAATTGCTTATTGGTAAATGGTAATGGGGTCTTTCTGTTGACTCTTGTGGACCAAAATACCAATGGAACATCTATCTATAAGAAATATTTTCCATTAAAACACCTTCGACTTTAGCAGTCTACTAGAGATGTAGATACTGTGACTTTGCACTCTTAGTCTTAGAATTTTTCATCTTGTATCGTATATTGTATAGAAGAGAAATTGCATCACATCACAATAAGAAGACAATGTGATTTTGTAGTTAATTCTTGAGACAACGCTGTGAAAGCCATTGGGCCATGGCCTACAACATTAGCGGTCTGAAGCCCAAAATTGGAGGTCAGACCCACCTTTTCCTCGGCCCCCAGAAGAACAATGAAGTTAGACAACCTTAAATTTTTTGTAATTTTGTGGAAAACAGATCTTCTGAAACAAACGGAAACGAAAAGAAAATTTACAGTCGAAATTCCGTTTAACTCTGTGGAAAGTGGTTGTTTGTGTACTCCTTGGACCGTCAACGGAAATCGAACATTTTCGGTCGACCGTCAATCGAAATGATTTTAACGGGCAACTGAAATTCATTCGGTTATTTATTAACATTCGCTCAAAGAAAATCATTGGAATTTTCATTTCGGTCGACCGAAATTCGTTCAGTCATTCTTTTTTGGTTTCCAAACCATCCGGGAATTATTTGTCCAACACACGCACAAACAACATAATTAGCTAAAATAGAAATGTTTTTCACTGGATTCTGTTTTTATTTACTTTCTGTTTGACTCATAAAATTAATTTCCGAATCTTTCCAAGTGACTAACACCACCTAAAATGGATTTTCACCTAAAATACTTTACACTTCCAAAGAGTATTGCAGCAACAGATTTGAACTTACAGAATGACGATCTTTCACTTCACTATAGTATTCTTATTCTGCATCCCAAGTTGCAATTTTGGTTACAAAACCAGAAGTTCAATCTATTACGGTTGTCCAACCCATTGTATCTTCAGCTGTGCCAGTCTGAATCCCAGTAAGTATTGTATAGAGCTTTTGTGAGATTGTTGAATCCCCGGTTCTATACTCAAATCTGTAGAACATATAAAAAATCATTCATGCTCCAGAAAAAACAGTTCAACTCGATGTCACATTTTTGTTCATTGCCATAGTCAAGACTAAGAATAGCATTGCAACGAAGTCGGTAGCATCTTGGATTCTTAGTTAGAATATGGAAGACAGAAAAAATTAAAAAGAGGTCGTAGTCCAAACACGTTAATACTTATGACATTTTGAAACTGCAACTTTATCCTAATACCAATTTTGTAATGCTATATGATGGATTTCAATTCTTTAATCTGGTTACTTTATTTCAGGCTTTAAAAGTCAAAATTAATTTTCAAAAAGTAGATTTATACATCAAGATTTTTATGAAATTAGTTTTTGGATAATTAGTTCCTAAGCAGAGCCTCAGCAAGGTTGTTTAAATTTTAAAATGCTACTGGAAATGGAATGCTGGTTTTGGATTAGGAACTGAACAGTGTGGATATTAACCTGTGACCACAATAGGTGATGCTTCCCACAGGAGCCACTACAACAGCAGTACCGGTGCAGAAGACTTCATCAGCTTCTGATAATTCATCAACAGATACAGGCTTTTCTTCCACCTGATAAAAGAGAAGGTAATAAATTTTGTTACATGTTAGAGAATAAGACTTTCCTCATATCACCAAATGATGTTTTATTATTATTATCGGTCATTGGTTTGAAGATTCAAACATTAAACATGTATTATCTAAAGGAAGGCTGTACTGTAGTTTGGATGACTCAAATTGAGCTACCTGGTAACCATAGTGGCCGGCGAGTTCAATGATGCTTTTTCGCGTGATGCCCTTAAGAATTGTTCCTGTTGTAGCCGGAGTCGAGATAACATTGTTCTGTTACAAAGAGCACGGTGGGTTAAACAATACAAAATTCTTCAACAAAATCGTATGGAAGTTAATATTAGTGAATTCCCAATCAAATGCTACACCTTCACTATAAATATATTACATGAAGCTGCCTCCTCTAAATATTTTTTCTCCACTGAATCAATAAACAGAACATCCGTATATCCTTCCCTTTTAGCTCTACTTTGTGCCTTCAATACCTAAAGAATAAAAGATGAAGTTATGCGTTTAGGGGTTTCGTTTTTATTACAACTTAGGATTTTTATTTTATTTTACTGCATAACACATTTAGTTCTATAAAAAATAATATCCTCACTGGTGCATAATTGGATATTGTTTTGACATCTCCGCTACCACCACGTGTGGCACGATGAACTTCATCATCAATCAGCAGTTTTAAAGGTGCTAAACCTTCCTGCAAACTCAAAAAGAAAAATACTGTGAGAAGATGTGAACAACCACCAAACAATGAAAGAGACATGGTTTGATATTTTTCCTGATAGTAACATGTTTGGTTTTTAACTAATGATTGTAGTTTATAAGTTAAATACAACTAAAAGAACTATGAAAACTGACCTTAAAGTAATTACCCACTGGAGATGCATATATCAGAAATGTGTATTCCGGTGCTGGTGCGAGACCGAGAATAGGTCCTGTACCAATGAGTAACGGTCTGATGTAGAGTGCTCCTTTCCCTGGTGGAGGTACCTATTCCATGTGATCAAAGAAAACTCTATAAAGGTCAAATCCCAAACCGACGCACATAATTGACGATGCAATGAAATACAAACTGACCCATTTCTTGTTGGCCAGTACAATTTGTTCGACACCACCAACGAATTGCTCATTCTCTCTGCCCCATTCCGCATTCGAAGTGCATTTTCTTGTGGACAGAATAGCAACATGCTTCTTTCGTCCTGCTCCCTATAGGCTTTCAAGCCTTCAAACAACCCCTTAAGAAATTCACGGTGGGGAAATATCGGACCGCAATTTAGTTCGATGAACGGAATTTCGGCCAACGCTGTTTCAAGTAATTAAAATTCATCAATCTGATCTCACCTGCCCATAGTTGAGGACGCCGGCTGAAGGACTTAATTGAATATTAACATAAGGATTAACCTCACCGTCCACAAACCTCCCACCAAGACCACATTTCATGACATACATGTAATCGGTTGGTGTAAGCCCAAAACCAAGATTGTCCCAGTTCAAATTGGCATATTCTGGATGACTTGTAGCATATTCAGGTAGCCCCAAAACATAGTCATGTCAGTTAAACATGTAACCAATTCCACGTAGATAAGTTAAGCACAAGCCTTTGATAAACTAACAAGGAAACTGATTGGTGTCCATCTGAATTCAGATTTATCCAACTTCAGCAGCTCAACATGACATAGGTTGTATACCGATACTTACCGGAAAGAATATGAAACATACGAGAATTTGATCTAGTTTTATACCAATAATCACCTGAAAGAATCTGAAGTATTGATCTTATAATCCGGTTGTGAAGAAATTGCAGATTGTGAAGTGAAGTGTGAAAAATTGAGTAGCTGCAGGTAGTAAAAGTTAAGAATGGTGAGGAACGCTTAGTATCAAGCTTTATGATGCACCAATTAGTTACGTATTATGATGCTTAAGTAACTACAAACTGCCCATTAGACTCTGTGACTTGAATTTAATCGTAAAACCGGAAAGTAGATTTTTTTTTAATCCTATAAATTTTGTCATGCACGCTATTCCTGCAAGAATTATTTAACAAATAGACCTTTTTTTTCTTGTATAACAAATATTTCACCTTGAAAGTTTTTTTTCTTATTCAAATATCTGACATAACTATTAAATAAAATTACAAAGAAGAGAACCTAGATCGCACATCAGACATATGCATCAGGAACTACAATTCAAACAGAACCAGCAGTTGTAACCGTTAAAACAGTCAACATGAATTCAAAAGAAACAGATCACACTTCTACGTGGAATTATCAACTATGAGAGCAAATCTCTGTTACCTTAGAAGCAGAAAATCTAAGAACATCACCAAGAACAGTCACTTGTGCTGCTCCTGGAAAAAGTAGTCTTCTTAGATTCTTGAGTAGCATGTTCAAATTTGGTGGAGGGAACAGAGCGAAAAATTGCACTACTTGTTTGTGAGCAATAGAGATTTTGATATCAGACTAATGGTTTGATTGATATATGAAAACTTGAGACAAGAGTGGGTTTGGACAAATGGCATTTGATGGAAAGGATATGGACATTGGTCAGCATTACGTGACATGTCTTCTCTTAACTCCTCTGTGTCTTTTTGCACGGATCGGAGTTCCTCGTTTACACGACTCTTTGATGTTTGGCGTTGGCAACTCAATCCACAAATCTAACTCAATGGGCAATTTTGGCATTTTATTCTGTCATGTCCTTATTGACAATATTACTCCCCACGAAGCTTTCAAGGACACCAAATATGTTGATGGGTAAATAGGAATTTTAAGTGGTTGGTTAGATAACCACCGTAGAGATTCCTATGATGTATAACAAATGGTTTCTTCTTATTCTTTCTCTTTCTGTCTCTTTTTACCAAAAATGATTCGAGGATAATGCTGAAGAGACCCAAAAATTTGGTAATTCGTTTTGTTTGGTTATTAGTTGGAAGGTTATTGTAATTCCTAAAGGGTACTTACTTCATGTTGGTAATGTTGGGTGAATGGATACATGTTTTGTTGCAATTAAAAGTTTGGTCGGGATCCTAAATAAGGAAAATTTTCTGTGAATATCTTGCATATCTGTAACACTACTGGAAATTTTAGACCAGGGGAGTTACATCTGTGCTATGATTATATGATGGTTGGTAGAAATTTCGTACGTGTATTATAGGGGGAAAAATCATAACCACTCATGCTTGGCGAAGATTGTTAGAACCCAAACCCTAGATTAGAGTTAAACTTGGATTAGAGGAGGATTAGGGTTGGCTTTGCATGGGGTTGTGTGGTTGCATGGGGAAGATGAATGTGGCGAGTACTGTTCATGGAAGAGAGGTGATGGGTTTAGAAGTATAGGCGACTGTAGCGAGGAAGTGTTGGGTTTATATTTGGTTTTGTTGATCTCTCTCCATTCCATACGTTTTCTCTCCCTCACTCTCTTCTTTTCCTGGTGCGGCGAGTTGCAGCAGAGGAGGCGACGAAGGTGGAGTGAGGCGCGTGGAGGTCGTGCGCAAGGAGGTCACCGGAGGCGACGGCGTGCGCGAGCGGTGCTCCGGCTTTGTTCGTCGTTCTCGTGAGGTATGCCGCTCTCTAGTGTGGTTTTGTTGTTGATACTCATGAGAGGGTCGTGTTGGTCGGTCGGAGGAGGTCGGAGACCTCTCCGACGTCGCGTTTGGGCGAAGAAACCTCGGCTGGCGCGAGGTTGAAGACGACCGGACGGTCGACCGGTCCTTGGACGGTTGACCGAATGCATGTGTATATTTGCTGCCTGTTGCGTTTCGGTCGACCGAGGCTTTGTGTTCGGTCGACCGGAACTTAAGTTTAATGTATTATATTGCATGATGTTCGGACTTTGGAGTATGTTCGGTCGACCGTTATATGACGTAGAAATGTAGGTTGACCCTAACTGTTATCGGTCGACCGAGACCCCTGAGTCGGTCGACCGATGGATTAAAAGAATGAAAATGATGCACTATTAGTTTTCGGTCGACCGAGACCCCTGAGTCGGTCGACCGAAAGAATGAATTGAATGTTGACCAGACTCCGGATTTTGACCTCGTTCGGTCGACCGGTTTTAGACCTTCGGTAGACCGTTGGGGGATTGTGTTTTGTGCGCAGCGGTAGACCGTGTTAGGGACGGTCGACCGATTCCTTTCTGGAAACGGTCGACCGAATCACCTCTTACGGTCGACCGTTTGGGCCCAGGACAGAATTCCTGGTTCCCTGTTTGAATGCCAACTTTGCCACGGAAACCCGTGTCCTCGCCTTGTGCGTGAGCCGGGAGGTGACGGTAGGCGCGCTCCGCGTGCCTGCCCAGGGACCGCCGTTGGGGAGAGTGTGGGTGTTCGGGACGAGTCGCCTCTGTGTATGGAGCGTGACTAATGTGATGGATTGATTGGACTCATTGTCGAGTGACAGACCTGAGGGATCGCGGATCCCAATGTATGATGTGCGGCTCGTGGAGCCTGATGACCTGGCAGACTTCGGTCTGGACCCGTCCGATGTTGTGCCGGACGTATTGTTGGACCACCGATGCTGTGCCGGTGATGCCGCCGATGTTGTGCCGGTGATGCCGCCGATGCTGTTCCGGCGATGATGATTGTTGGACCACCGATGCTGTGCCGGTGATGCCGCCGATGCTGTTCCGGCGATGATGATTGATGGGCTGATGCTGTTCCGGCTATGTTTTCCTCAGCTGGGCACCTACTGAGATGATGATTGATGGACCGACCGAGCGACGGCTCCGTTGGTGTGGTTTCGACCACGAGTTACAGTTCTGTACCTTTATGGCGCGGACTTGGCGGATGCCCCTGGCCGAACCCCATGACTAGTGTAGCCGCGTGTGGGGGGCGTCGCGTCTTGTCCGTTAGACTGCATGTGCCTGCAGTAGGTCTCCTCGGGAGACTCGATGATGATTGTCGGACTGATGTCCCATGTTACCCTTCGGGGGAATTGTTTTACGTTATGTTGATGTCATGACATGTGACTAGTATGATAGGTTCATTATGTGATGCATGCATATAGGTGAGTTGGCATACGGGGTTTCCTTCTGGAAACTCAGGCATCGTTGTTATATATTTTCAGGACCGCAGTAGGTCCAGTTGGGTGGTGATCGGCGGGGACGCGCATTTTGGAGTTGGATCCTCTTCTCGGGCCGCTGAGGTCGACATGATTACTTTTTATCTTCTGTTGTCGTTTTGTTGTAATCATGTATCTTTTGATAAACTCTGATGTATTTTGGTGCACCACTTTTATGATTTATGAGAAGTAACAGTCCCGCCTTTGATTATTGAGTTGATTGTCTTGATTATTATTAATTTTTTTTAAAATTTCCGCTGTTTCGGGATGTTACAAAGATAGTGGATCCACCACCAACCAATTTAATAACGGTCACGGGTCACTGTAATGGTTTTTAGGTGACATACATAAACTGATAAAAGACGAGCAAACAGGCCTTAATTTTAAAAATAACGATGTGAAAAGTATTTGAATCGACGTCTAGTAATTAATAGACAAGTTTTTTTTTCGGTAAGGAAAAAATCAATGAACAGGTTGGACTGAAAATGATGGATGGTTACCTCACCTTGCTGTTTTCTAGAAGAGCACACTTGCGAGTAAAGTAAACAATGAAAATAGGCACACTTGCATATATAGAATCGATAGTCCCATATGACTTTTGGATGGTGCACATGATTTAATCCACAATTCCACATTGCTGTTTCAGTTGAACATGCTGATGCATGCATATGAAAAAACTGGCAGCACCTCAATTATGATCTATATGTATGTCAAACATGCCCACTTAAAACACATATATGCCCTTATTACAACTGAAAACAAAATAAAATGACTATAATTAAACATTACCAGATAATGCAGAAACCAACCGGCTCGATTTCTGTACAATGTATATGAGACTTTTCTGATGAAGTAGCAAATAATTAATTGAAAATCAATTTTGTATTAAGAAGCAAAACAAACAAAGTAATGGTTATATAAATGGGTAGATGTTCAGACCACTACGTAATATATATATATATATATATATATATATATATATATATATGGTGAAGCTCTAGTGAGCCTAATGCTCATCAAATTTAGTTTAAACTCCCTACAATCTTACCATTGGATCTTATTTACATTTAATCTCATCATTCATTAGCATAACCGTTTTTTCTTAATATAACTTACAATTTGAAATGAGTGATGATATTGTGGGGACTTAATTTCGAAAAGTTAGGCCCTAAGCTCACTAGAGTATATATATATATATATATATATATACACTACTCATCTGTTAAGGACATGTTAATAAAGAAATATTAAAATTGTAGGTCATTTTTTGTGTGGTAGAGGTAGAGAGGAATGGAAGCATTCTTAGTGTTTTTCATAGCCTTTGTCACGATGGTACAACGCCGCGAGGGCGGAGGTGGGTGTGAGGCCACTGGCGTGGAGTGACAAGATCGCGGCTTACGCGCAACATTATGCATGTCAACCAAAGGAGAGGAGATTGCATGCATGCTCGAGACACGCTCGAATCATGGGTGGAAGAGAAGCAACAATTGTGCTTTGGGAAATTAAGGTGTGTGGGCGCTACACTCAGGTGGTTTGGATGGAGAAACTCCGTCCGAGTTGGATGCAGGCGGGAGGGTGATGTACATGTAATTCCGGTGATATCATCGTGTTCTGTAACTACGATCCTCCGGGCCACCGTCCATACTGATCATATCTATTCCTTTGAATTAGTTTAAACCATCATATGTAACCTTTTCAAACGGTATGTTGTTTAAACGTACGAAGTGGTGATATATATATATATATATATATATATATATATATATATATATATATATATATATATATATATATATATAATCAAGTTTTAGTGACCTTAGAACATGTCTTATTTAATTTAAGTTCCTTACAATCTTACCATTAGATCTCATTTACGGTTAATCTTACATTTAATTAGTATAACTATTTTTCTTATAATCTACCTTACAATTTCAGATATATGATGGATACGGTGGGGGTTTAAAATAAAAAATTAAACTTCGAGCTCAATAGATAATTACTGTATATATATAATATATATTTAGAGCAGTGCAGATGGTTATATCATATGAGAAGTAAAATGTGTCACCATTGAATGAAGGTTGCCCACTATGGATAAATATCATCAGTAAGATAGTATCTCATATCATATTGTGTTGGCTTTTTGGCCTTAATCTAGGTTTTGATGATTTAATTAACCTAATCTTAATTATGATGATGTAGAGTAGCACACATATTGCATTGCATGTATATTGTATTGTGCTAACCTCTACAGGTGATCAAGACTCAAGAAAGAAGGAAATGAAGTCAAGACATGTAATTAAAGCTAAATCGAAGACATGTAACCTTGATTTATTTTGAGTCTTAGGAACATGTGTAAATTGAGCATACAAGGGTTAAAAACCAATCACATACACACTAGGTTCCTTAGAGAAGTCACACACAAAATTTCACATTATTTGGACTTCATTAGATCACCCAAACCTTAGTCGGAAATCACTTATAAACTTAAAACCCAGATTTCCTGTGTGAACCGGTCGACCGAACCAGTTCTCAGTTCGACCGGTTTATAACAGACTCTCCACAGTGATTTTACCGAACTCTACCGGTCGACCGGTTCTACCTTTTCGGTCGACCGATCCCGGATTTTAATATGGCCGTTTTTCTTGTCGTATTCCTATAACGGTCGTATTCGTATAAAACAAACTTAACCCCAAAATACATTCGGTAACCGGTCGAACGACGACCTTGTTTCGGTCGACCGGTTGAACATTTCTTCAAGAAACAAAATTCCCTGCTATCGGTCGACACATTTCTCGTTCGACCGATTGACCTTTGTCTCAACCGAATCCCCTTTTTCGGTCGACCGCTCCATACTTTGGTTCGACCGATTCACTTAAGTAGAGTTAAGTTCTAGCTCGTTTGTCCGACCGAATATTCTTTTGTTCGACCGTTCTCCTTGAAATCAAGTGAACGGTCGACCGGTTTAGTAGTTTCGGTCGACCGGTTCTGGACAGATTTGCAGCCCGATTTTCTGCTTTGTGTATCTTGCACAAAACCCAATCAAATCTATCCCCAACGGCTAGAAAACCTTAGGAGCTTATAAATAGAGGATCAAGACTTGTTGTTAACACAACTCTCCAACTCCAATTGTCCCAATACATTAGAGAGAAACCTCAATCCTCAAAGCTCCCAATTCTACACTCTTTAAGCCTAAACTTCACACATTTGATCATATACTCATCCTACTCAAAGTGTGCTCAATTAGAGAGTGAATCCCACTCAGTTACAAGAGTTGTCAAAAGAAGCAAGGACTTCGGTGAAAGCCCGAAGTGTCCCTCTCGGATTGTGAGAGGAAGAATTCAAGCAAGCGAGGGTTGTTCGCGTTGCTTGTGGTGTAAAGGCGTTCTCGCCCGGCCCGGAACGGGGAGTGGTTAGTGAAGACGTAGGCGGAGCTCGCGGAGTCGAGCGGAGTCTACAAGAGAGGACTAGGACCCGGGTGGGGTGCCGAACCTCTATAAAAACGCCGAGTCTCTTTGTGGTTTGCATTTCCTGTTAATTTCCCTACTTGTTTTTAAATTTGTTTCCGCTGCGTTTATTGTTTGATTAGTTAGGGATTAGATTAAAAGTGATTAGTGGACCCATAACCCACACGATCCTACATTTGGTATCAGAGCCTTGTTAGCTAAATTCTATACTTAATCGTATTTTTAGCATGGCTAGCACATCTAATCACTTAGAGGGTTTATGCACCACAAGGCCTCCTTTGCTTAATGGGTCAAATTATGATTATTGGAAAAATAGAATGAAAATCTTTTTAATATCAAATGACCTTAAGTATTGGAAGTTTATTCAAAATCCATACATACCCCCAAATGAAGATGATTTAGATTCTCTATCTAGGGCTCAAATGAAAGAAATTGAAATGAATTCAAAAATTATGAATATTCTTTATTGTGGCCTTAATGAGGGAGAATACAATAGAATTAGGGGATGTGAAAGTGCAAATGAAATATGGCATAGGTTACAAATGCATCATGAGGGTGATAGCAAAACCAAAGAAACTAGGATAAGTCTCCTCATGCATAAATATGAGATATTTTCTATGCAAATCGGTGAGAACATAAGCGACATGAACACTCGCTTCACCGATATTACTAACTCTCTTTTGATTCTTGGAAGAAGGATAAATGAAGGAGAGATGACTCGAAAATTCCTCCGGTCATTGAGCAACGATTGGGAAGACAAGGTCGTGGCAATCGAAGAATCGCACGATCTTTCAAAATTAAAGATGGAGGAACTCATTGGAAATCTCATGGCCTATGAGCTCCAATTGAGTCATCGAAGAGAGAAGGAAGCTTCAAAGAAAAACTCCGTGGTGGCATTACATGCAAAGTTTGATGAGCCAAGGAGGGTGGAAGAAGAGGACATTGAGGTCCTTGCCCAAGACTTCTTCAAATACCTCAAGAGGGATAAAGGAGAAAAGAATGAAAGAAGAGGTAGAAGAAGTGAGAAAAGAGAAAAAGAAAAAGAGAGGGAGGAGAGTGAAAATGAGAGAAGAGAAGGGGAGAAGAAAAAGGAGAGAAGGGAGAGGAGAAAAGAAAAGGAGAAGAGCAAGAGAAGAGAAAGGAAGGAGGAAGCACACAAGGCTACATGGGATGATTCTTCATCACCATCATCATCGTCTTCTTCCTTGCAAAGTAGAAGAGAAGTGGCTCACTCATGCTTCATGGCAATTCAAGATGAAGGAAGTGAGGTATCCTCTAACTCTTACTCTAGTAGATCACATTCTTGCTCATCTAAATCATATGCTAGTGATAGTTCATGTTCTAAAGAAGAAACTTATTCTTATGATGAACTTCAAAATGCATTCCATGATTTAGTTAAACAATATGAGATCATATGTGATAAAAACAAGAATGCTAGAAAGTTAATCAAAGATCTTCAAAGCCAAATTGATACATGCATAAATGAGAAGAATGAGGTGATTGCTAAATTTGAAAAGAACGCATCAAATCTTGAAAAATTAAGAGCAACACCTATAGATTGTGATCAACTAAATCTTCAAGCTTCTAACTTGCAATTAAGAAAAGATTTAGAAAGATTCACTAATGGAACTCATATGCTTAACATGCTATTAGGTAGTCAAAGGCAATCTTTGCAAAAACATGGTTTAGGTTACAATTTTAAATTGAAAAACCATGTATCTCACACTACTCTAAATGGTAAGCATATGTTCATTAACCATAGTTCCTCAAGTGTGTGGGCACCCAAAACCAAAATGGTTTGGATCCCAAGAGCTAATGTTCAAGGACCCAAAGTAGGTTGGGTACCAAAATCTACACTTGTAGGTACTTGAGGAGGAGATTGGTGGTGACCGGGTGAGCCAAAACGTCGAATTCGAATCCGGTTGCATCACCAAATGAGATTGGAGCTAATTAAGATTCAAGTTTGGTATAAATTTCTATCTTTGAAATTTTCTGAAAATTAGCGCTAATCTAGTTTCACATGCTTAATTGACATATCATATAGTTCAATTCATTGAAAATCATTTATCCCTATTCATTGCAAATCATTTATCACATCCATTGATTCTAAATGCCAAATTTTAAATGGATGTTAGAATAAGGCTTAAGTTGAAACTTAAATGAACTTAACTTGAATCATACTCATTGTTTCCATTTAGCCTTATTGATAGGGGGAGCTTAAATGTTATATATTTTATTAGAGTAATGAAGTGCAAAATTTAGGGGGAGCAACTTCATTACAAGACATCCAAATTCTAAGCTTAAAGTCTTAAATAATTATTATTTTTGATGGATGTCAAAGGGGGAGAGATAATTAAGGGGGTAACTTGGAATTTGGCATAAAATTGAAAAAAAACTATGCACATCCATAGGGGGAGCATTAATTTGCATAGTTTACATATACAAATTCCATGTATTTAGATAGAATTAAGATATAGGTTGCCATCATCAAAAAGGGGGAGATTGTTGGCTTTTTGGCCTTAATCTAGGTTTTGATGATTTAATTAACCTAATCTTAATTATGATGATGTAGAGTAGCACACATATTGCATTGCATGTATATTGTATTGTGCTAACCTCTACAGGTGATCAAGACTCAAGAAAGAAGGAAATGAAGTCAAGACATGTAATTAAAGCTAAATCGAAGACATGTAACCTTGATTTATTTTGAGTCTTAGGAACATGTGTAAATTGAGCATACAAGGGTTAAAAACCAATCACATACACACTAGGTTCCTTAGAGAAGTCACACACAAAATTTCACATTATTTGGACTTCATTAGATCACCCAAACCTTAGTCGGAAATCACTTATAAACTTAAAACCCAGATTTCCTGTGTGAACCGGTCGACCGAACCAGTTCTCAGTTCGACCGGTTTATAACAGACTCTCCACAGTGATTTTACCGAACTCTACCGGTCGACCGGTTCTACCTTTTCGGTCGACCGATCCCGGATTTTAATATGGCCGTTTTTCTTGTCGTATTCCTATAACGGTCGTATTCGTATAAAACAAACTTAACCCCAAAATACATTCGGTAACCGGTCGAACGACGACCTTGTTTCGGTCGACCGGTTGAACATTTCTTCAAGAAACAAAATTCCCTGCTATCGGTCGACACATTTCTCGTTCGACCGATTGACCTTTGTCTCAACCGAATCCCCTTTTTCGGTCGACCGCTCCATACTTTGGTTCGACCGATTCACTTAAGTAGAGTTAAGTTCTAGCTCGTTTGTCCGACCGAATATTCTTTTGTTCGACCGTTCTCCTTGAAATCAAGTGAACGGTCGACCGGTTTAGTAGTTTCGGTCGACCGGTTCTGGACAGATTTGCAGCCCGATTTTCTGCTTTGTGTATCTTGCACAAAACCCAATCAAATCTATCCCCAACGGCTAGAAAACCTTAGGAGCTTATAAATAGAGGATCAAGACTTGTTGTTAACACAACTCTCCAACTCCAATTGTCCCAATACATTAGAGAGAAACCTCAATCCTCAAAGCTCCCAATTCTACACTCTTTAAGCCTAAACTTCACACATTTGATCATATACTCATCCTACTCAAAGTGTGCTCAATTAGAGAGTGAATCCCACTCAGTTACAAGAGTTGTCAAAAGAAGCAAGGACTTCGGTGAAAGCCCGAAGTGTCCCTCTCGGATTGTGAGAGGAAGAATTCAAGCAAGCGAGGGTTGTTCGCGTTGCTTGTGGTGTAAAGGCGTTCTCGCCCGGCCCGGAACGGGGAGTGGTTAGTGAAGACGTAGGCGGAGCTCGCGGAGTCGAGCGGAGTCTACAAGAGAGGACTAGGACCCGGGTGGGGTGCCGAACCTCTATAAAAACGCCGAGTCTCTTTGTGGTTTGCATTTCCTGTTAATTTCCCTACTTGTTTTTAAATTTGTTTCCGCTGCGTTTATTGTTTGATTAGTTAGGGATTAGATTAAAAGTGATTAGTGGACCCATAACCCACACGATCCTACATATTGAACATCATTTACCTCATAATTTACAAAGGGAGCTTAGTCTTCCAGTATGTCGTCGAAAACCGAAGATTGTTGTAGGATGTTCAAGTCGTTGGCCGAACCCGAAATTCCGAAGAAGGAATGCCAGATCCATAAGTCGTACGATGCCACCGCTTCAAGGATCATGGTTGCTCTCCCAGAACACCCTTGATGTTGTTCCTTTCAAGCAGTCTGACAGTTTTTCCAAACCCAATGCATACAATTGATACTCCTCATCATACCTGGGAACCCACGTTGCTCACCAATGTGGAGTAGTCATGTCAAGTCATTTGCAGTTGGTCAGCGTAAATACTCATGGCCGAAGATGTTAATAACACCTTCGCAGAATTTGAGGAGAGCATTTCTAGATGTTGATGTACTCATTTGTAAGTGTTCATCGATCCCATCAGTTGTCACGCCATAGTCTAGCATTCGTATTGCTGTCGTTGTTTTTTGTAATCCGAAAATGCTCATTCTACCAGTTGCATCCGGTATTTGTTGGAAGAAGACATCAGACGTTTCAACGGCATTGTGAATGCGCAGAAAGACATGTTTTCACATCCGAAATCTTCTCCTGAAAAGAGAATCAGAATAGACAAGGTTGTCAGAAAAATAATCATCTCTAAGGTGTCTGTAACTAAGTTCACGATCTCTATCTGGGTTCGTCGTTCTCCTTTGACGAAGCCTAGGACGTGTACTCCGTTCATACACAGTTCGGGCGGCCAAATCAATAGCACAGTTCATCAGATTGAATGTCTCACTGCAGTTATCATCGTCGGATTGAGCGGGGTTTGAACTACTATCCGACATTGAGATGAGAAGCTAATAAGAGTGAAACATTTAAGAATATGTGAGGAGTTAAAGGAGATAGGTAGATGTATTTATAGTTGGGGGTAGATAGAGGTATATGTTGCACAGTACACGCATGAATGCACAGTACACACGTGAATGCACAGTGCAAGCGTGACTACATAATGCACGCGTGATTGAATAGTCGAAGAGTGGTGACACAATGTACACGTGATTAAACAGTGATCCCACAATAATCATAAAATATCACCTCACATTACTAAAAAATACTCAATACATTATCAATTAACTTTAATAATAAAACCACCACTAAAATAAAAATAAAAAAATAAAGTGGACCAATGGGGGGCAGGACGTGCCCCCCACCCGATGACGCCCCGGGCGCCCATTCGGGAGCTCCGGGCGCCCCGGACCCGTTAACGGTGGCCTAAGCATATACTTTCACTGAGAATTTAACTACTATTTTTTCTTTCTTCCACGTACATGTATTGTATCATTAAAATAATAATCGCCCTAACTCGATCGTGTCGTCCAATTCAACCAATTTGATGAAATATATAATACATCGATCAACATCCACTTTTCGTTTTTTATAATTATACATATTATTCCTTTCTCGATAGAAATTATGATCCGTCTGATCATAATCCAAAGGTTATTTTTTTAGCAAATTTTTAACTTCTCGTTAAAGCAGGGTTTGATTCCTGTCCCCTATGAGTGGAGTGTTTTTAGGAAGATTTTGTGCCTGATTTTGTTGCCGGCTAAAAAACAAAGATGCTTGATTGCTAAGTATGTTATTTGACTCTTGCCTTCTAGTAAAGCTAAGGTCGCTTACATCAACATGTATATTGTGGACAATTATAAATTATTTGTTAACTTTCTGTTGTGTTTCCACGTGCGTCATAAACTTCAAGAATATTGTTCAAATAATTAACGACTTTTTTATTATGCTGTTCAAATGTAGGGAGATGAACACAAACTTTGAGATATCATGCCGCATTTCTTGGTTCATGATTAGATAGCTAATAATTAAACAAATCCATTTGCAAATCCAACTATCATATTCTAACAAGAGAAACACAAAAATGTTCTTTGTTACCAACTGAAAACTATACCCCACGAATTTGATTGATCGTGAATTCGTGATGAACTCATTAGTCATTACTCATTACCATCTGTAAAAACGAATTTACAAACAGTCAAAATATATTCCTCTGAGCAATATGAAAGATTGCTAAGGGGTTGAAGTTTAATCGAAGTAATACGAAAACAGCTGGTTTTTGAAAATTGTTATTTACGATTCGTCAAAATCTTTTTGCGATGTTATATACATCACATCTTTTGCGGGCACCCAAGTAAAGGTAAATATTATTAGAAAGACCTCCTTCTAAAGTCAAAATATTATTTGCCCAAAATGATCAGTATACACCAATAAAGTCTTTAATCCCAAACTAGTTGGGGTAAGTTAGAAATGAAACTCTAACGAGTCACGTTTCAGGCACGTGAATTGTCTTCTTCCACGTGTTTCTATCTAATGCAAATTCCCGAGGAACATTCCAATCTTTTAGATTTTTTTGACCGCTTCCTCCCAAGTCAATCGTGGTCTACATCTTTCTCTTTTTATGTCTTCGATATGATTCAATACCCATAATCTTATAGGTGTCTCCATAGGTTTTCTTTGTACATGTCCAAATCATCTCAGTTTGTGTTGTATAACTTTTTTCTTCCATTGGAGCAACTCCAACTCTCACACGAATGTCTTCATTTCTAATCCGATTCATTCGCGCATGTCCACACATCCACCTCAACATCCTCATTTCAGATACACTTATCTTTTGTATATGTTGCCTTTTAATGACCTAATTAATATTCCGCACCATATAGCATTGCAGGTTTTATTGCACTCAAAATGATCAGTATGGACTATGGACTAAGAAAATCAGACCTCTCGTATGATTATGAGATTTTTTCCCCATCAGTCGGAATTAATTTGATGCAACAACTTTATACTCAAAAATAGGTATAGAGTGGTAGAGGGGGATGGTTAAACTACCACTCCCCTTAATCAATATTGTTCTTGTGTGGACCTTTTACTAAAGTTGGTTTATTTTTCTGTATTATGACTCTATAGAAAGTCATCAACTTGATTATAGTCAAAATTAATTAGCTGACTTAATTAGATCAGAAGGCATTATTGTCGGCAGCAAATTTGGATGATTAGGTGTTGGGTGAGTGATCATGGACCTAATTATTGACCTACATGGTCCTACCAAAGATATGAGGAAGATTTGCATGTTGTGAGCTTATGGAGATATCTTAGGAAGATTAATCGATCAAATAACTCGATAATGATATAGCAATTACTTTCACCTTCAAATTTCTTACTTTGTGTAATTTAACAAGTGACATATATAACCAATATTTAAGTTCTTAGTCAAGAAAAATGGGATCTTAATGTTGACATTCTGACTTCGTTGTAAAAAAACAATGGTAGTTAAAATAAAATAAAAAAAATTGGACCTTAAAATCTAAAAGAGACCATGGTACAAACATTTTGCACATGTAAAGTAAGATGATATTTTCGTATGATATATCTGTACTAGTTAAAGAACTATTATTATTCCAGAAAAGATTGGACAATCCCCCGTACATTTGGGACCATTTTGAACTTCCCTCACTTTGTTGTTTTAAGATTTCATTTCAACCACAAGGTGGTGCAATTATTGGTTCGATTAGTCCTATGGTTGCTATTCCTCGTATACTATTGCACAGCCTCACAACACGTACCATTCAAAGTAATTTTTTAAAATTATTTTCAGATAAAATTATGTCATTTTTAAGTAACAGTGCATTGGAAATCGGCTTTGTTTTGGCACCTAGAAGTACTACTTTAATATAAACACATAGATTAACAACATTAATATCGGTCTATAATTGGATGAGAACTTTCCTAGAAACTTCCCAAATCAATTCCACAGGAACTGTTGGCCTGACGAAGTCACGAGTTTTGTTTTTTTCCGAATCCAAAATGGTTATCATCTAAAAATCACATAAGACACTGTGGAAAAAGAACAATAGTACCAGACAATAAGTTATAAGTACATCAATATCATAGGCACGCGCCTTTCCTGTTGGCTTTTATGTAACTTATGTTATGCCCATTCTAGTACATGCAACTTTCCTAAAGTCAAATACGTATCTATACCATGACATGACATAGGATATCTGTCATGCAAGAACACCAAACACAAGAAAGTGCAGATTCCGCTTTCTCTTTTGTCTATGCTGTGTTGTGCATCCAAACATTATATATATTTCATAGTTTGCTGGATTGTTCTTTGTTTAGTGTGTACAAAGATCCATCTATTGTACGTACATGTGGGCCGGACTCCTACTACCATGCATGTAACTTAAACATAAATGAATAATTAGTGATGATTGGAATGGAATTTCTTCTTCATGAAGATCGTCGACGTGAAATATAAGCGTTGTCTGGTGCGCTTTTGCTGATATTATTGAAAATTATTGTTGTTGTTTTTCCAATGATAGGATGAGATGAATCATGACCACAATCATAGATAGACTCCTTTTTTCTTTTCTTTTTTATTTCTTCACCTTCACTTTCCTAAGTATTGTAAGTTGTATGCATGCATGAGACACCACCGTACGTCCTCATCCCTAAAGATATCGCATCGTGGACTGGACCCCATTTTCCGGGCCCACCTCCCCCCTCCTATCTCTCCTGTTCCCTCGGCCGACTGTAACCGTACGTGGACCCAACAACACACATTTTTATTTTAACAAAAATTACCACTTAAGTTTTTGTTTAGAAAGTATGTTTTGGTTTCTCAGTAAAATTCGTTCCTAAGGTTGGACCTAGAAATTACCTTCCAAAATTGGGTTCAACAACTTCTACGGTCACTATTTGTATCACTGTCTGATCCATGCAAAAGATTTTTTCGTATAAAGTAGTCTCACATTTTGAATTTTTGGGTTGAGTTCTCACATGACACATTTCTTTCTCTATTAATTGACGTTCAAGTCCATGTGTCTGAGTTTTAACTGAAACTTCATTTTAAAATTGAGAAGCCTAATGCCCCTTAGTTATTGGAGCGTCATGACTTAAAATACACTCTACTATCCGAAGATATTAAAGTATTGCGATTAGTATTGGGTGACACTACACTTAATATCTTTATAGAACTATATATTATCAACACATACATACATACATACATACATATATAAGAAGAAGAAGAAGAAGAAAAGTATTGAAGTTGAAGAAGCACTTCACCAGAGCAAACGGCAGCCGATCGATGTGTAAAGTAGAAGGAGAAGTGGAACAAGAAGAGAAACCAAAGCCAATAGGGGGGTTAGAGATAATTAAAGAACAAATTAAGTGACGTAGAACCGTACTTTATCTAATGTGAATGTAGACACAAGAAGAGCGAGGTTGTTCGGAATATATAACCATGCATTCCCTTGATGTGTTCTCGTATTTATATCCCACCGCCCCTTTCCCATGTGGATCCCCACACGTACCCCCAACATAATCAATCAAAATAAATATATGTTTGCAAAGCATGTTTTTCTTAATATAAATATATATATATTTATTTATTTATTTATTTATATTCCCATTCATATACTCCGCATGGTCAACCTATGCAGGAGGACAAATGGTATATAAAAATCTGAGTTGGTTTGAGAAGCCTTGCTAGTTTGGCATTCCATCTCCGCTACTCATACCTTTCCCTCTTCTCCCAACTCCTCCAACCCCAAACTAGCTACCTTCTTATATATCTTTACATAGGTATATTTATATATATAAATATCTTGTGTGATTTGATTGGGAGAGAGACCAATTAGCCAAATAAGATCAATGGACATGGTGGATACCGGACTTGTTCTTGGCTTGGGGGTGGGGTGCTCCGTCACCGGAAGCCACTCTTCCGTACGGAAGCAAGATCAAAAGCCTAGCCCATCAGCTGTGAGAAGTTTGGATTTCGGCGAGCCATCTTTGACTTTGGGCCGGCACTGCTTTGTGGCAGACGTGAAAGGGCCTTCTTCTCCTCAGAGTATGGCATCTACTATGTCGAACGGTACCGTGAAGCGCGAGAGAGATGTCGATGCAGAGAAAGTGTCATCGACGAGGATTAGTGAGGAGGAGGATGAGGAGGGAAGTTCTAAGAAGAAGTTGAGGCTCACAAAGGAGCAATCCGCACTTTTGGAGGAGAGATTCAAAGAGCATAGCACTCTAAATCCGGTAATTAACAAATATCATTAGTTTTATCATTTTTCTTCTATAGTATATCATCCATTTCATGCATGTTGGATTGTAATTTAGAAGCACAAAGTTTTATTCTTGAAAGAAAAATATTGCATCTTTTTCTTGGATAGACCTCTAATTTGGAATTGATGATGTATATATATATATTAGAAACAAAAGCTGGCCTTGGCGAAGCAATTGGATCTCCGACCAAGACAGGTCGAGGTTTGGTTCCAAAACAGAAGAGCAAGGTACAAACTCACCTAGTCAACATTCGCTAAATTGCACCTTTTCTGGTATTATAACTTTCCCGAAAATCTTCAACAAATCTCTAGTAATTAACAAATCATGCTGATGTCGATCATGTATTGATTTTTGCAGAACAAAGCTAAAGCAAACTGAAGTCGACTGCGAATTCCTAAAGCGATACTGCGAAACGCTAACGGATGAGAACCGGAGGCTACAGAAGGAGCTTCAACAACTGAAGAACATGGCTTCCACGCCCTTCTACAACATGAAAATCCCTACTACTACTACTGCAACCCTAACCATGTGTCCTTCTTGCGAGAGAATCAACAATAGTAACAACACTAATGCTAGTAAGGACAACAAGACAACCACTTACATCAAAGCGCCTCACTTCCATAACCACATCACTCACTCCTCTTCTGCTGCTTGCTAATTGAAGGATTAGCTAATATAGATTGCAACAAACACTTACCCTCGACCCTTTGTTTTTCTAGGGCTTTGGGAGCTAATTTTATTGGTTCCATATATACCCTTCATTAATCTGTATGTTTTCCCCTCTCTGATTAAGGAAGCTTGCTTAATTTTCTGTTTAGTATGTCATGTTGATATATGTGTGTAGCTCTTACCAAAGAGAAACACATTAACCTGGTGGAATCAGGTGGCCGGTGAGTCTATGCTCCTGCAAAATCTAGATATAGTTTGATCACTGTAAATAGAGTTTTATCCCTTATTTCATTAGTGCAATGTGAAGTTTGTGGATTGAATTTGCTAGCACCACAATTATAATGTGCATGTTTGTATATAACATTTCTGGTTAATTCTTATCTTCACGGTTTTGGGAATTAGACCGCCAAAAATGAACCCTAAATTTGTTTCTTTATGTGTATTTAGGGCTACATATGCAATTGTTAATATCATTTGGTGCTTTATAAAACCATAATGGTAAATGCAATAATGACTTGAGATTGTAAACTTATGATGCTTTAATTGGAGAATGGGAAAATCAAGACTTTTTGATCCACCAGGTCTTGTGTGCATTTTGGTGGAGGTCTCAACATCTTACTTGTTCAATCTCTACTCTCATAAATTTTAGAGTAAATTAATAAAAGTTTTTCATATTTTTGGATATCAACCATGTACTTAAATTATTATGTATCCATAAAAAAGATCTAAATAAGTATACAGGTAATTATGTAAGCACGAGTGTACCATGCATGATTGGTAACTTTTGGAAACAAGATGGGAATCTGAAGGAAAAGATTGAAGGGAAGAAAGAGAGCGTGTGAGCTAAGCAAGGAATGACCCTAACAATTTTCTTCTAGCAAACAATAAATGTTGGGTAAATGTTTGCATGCATGCATGCATGGATGTCCTTCTCTCCCCTCTTTTAGGAACATTTGTGGGTCATCTCCACGTGAATTGTCCTGTACGTCCTCTTCAAACCATTACTCTAGTCGTCCATCTCATAAGGGGTCTTTGTGAGAGACTTGGAGGTCACAACAAATTTTAGCAACTAAATATATTATGGCAAAGAAAATTCAAATTACGCATAAGATACACCTTCACAATTGAATGTACTACAGTCGATCAATTTTTCCCCCTAGGGAAGTCCAAGAATATGGATCGAATCCTAGCTATTACATTAACTTGCATCGTGAAATTTAATCAGAACAATATAAATTCAATAAGACAATATTCAAATAAACACAATTTACCATGTATGTAAGGAAAAGACAACAATATCAAAAAGGAATAATGTGGTCATGATAATAAACCAACAAGAATTTATTGTAACAGTACTAGGACTGGTCGAGAACCGACCCAAATTGGTGGTCTTGTTGACCACATAGAGTGAGATTGTATAATATCCTAAACAGTCTTCCTCCCCTAATACCTGATGCTCACTAGACATCAAAACTTTCTAGTTTTTTTCATGGACAAGATGACCACTACCACTCCATCATTCCACCAAGAATGGATTGATCGAGTGACATCCCAGCAAATATATATATTTGTCTTTAGTGTGGGAACCTTGTATGATTTGAACCATTCAATGGAAACAATAATTGATTCTTGTTCCAATCAACAACCACATATGATATGAGTCTTTCTGGGAATGATTATGGATGGGAAAGAACATGGTATAAGCTTAGATGACTCACAGCTCCTCCACTGTTCGACATCTTTCTATGATTGGAAGTTTGTGTACACATGATGACTCATAATTGGAGAGTTGTTGGGGGTTGGGTGGTGCACCCGTGCCTTTGAGTGTTTTTTTCCTAATGGTCATGCTTTTGGTAGAATGGTTGGTGCCTATAGAATTAATGGACTATGATTATGTAGATCACCTTGCTAACTAACTAATCATAAAGCTTATATGCCCATCTACTACCACAAGGGTGGTTCATTTGCTTGTTAAGACTAGCATAAAACTATATGGACGACAATAAACTTGGTACATACATGAATATTGTTGAATATTGACTTATATTTGTTAAGGAAGCAAATTCAGGTAGAGTCGGTCGACCGGATTGGATTCGGTCTACCGACGCACAACTCAGGAAATTTTGGCGAAAACGGGTCGGTCTACCGATTTGTATTCGGTCCACCGAACCGAGGATTCCAGACACTCTGTGTGCAGCTGGGATCGAACGACCGAATTGGATTCGGTCCACCGTTAGAAGGTAACAAGCACTTCGGAATAACAGGTTCGGTAAACCGTTGGGGAGATTGTAACGTACCCGAAAACAGCGGAAAATTTAAACAATAACAAAGACCGTCAATGGTCAACACTGGGCACGTCACGGGAATAAACCAACATATATATATATATAAACTATATCAGGTACAGACCCACGTGGAAGTCAACTATACATACTATACCGACTGACTGGGATTACAACAAAAACTATACAACATGTAATCACCTCAAAAAAAAGAAGACAACTACAGGATCCGATCTCGGGGGCACCGTCCTCGGTCACCACCTCAAACTCTAACCCTGCTCGCTACCTGAAATGCAAACAACAAACATGCCTGAGTTCCCTGCAGGAACCCCGTATACCAAACCTCCTAAAATATAAAAAGGAATTAAAGACAATGCAATGCTATGCACATGATCATCCGCCTCGGGCCCACAATAATGCCCTCACCGCCTCCGCGGCACTGAACCACTCCTGTCACTAGGGTCAAGTCAGTCCACCGCTGCCTCACAAGGGTCAGTCGACACCACTGCTCCCCAAAACGTGCAGGAAGGAACCCCCGGTACACGCCGCACCCAAGGAGCGAGTCAGCCCGCCGAATACACAACTCGGGTCAGACGACAGCCACTGCTCCCCCAAGAGTCGCCTAGCGCGCACCCTGCCGGAACATCCTCGGCCTACCGTTAAACCCTCGCAAACAGCCCAAGGTTCACGGTACACATCCCTCACACCCCGCTCGGTAAGAGAGGAAAAAGTACAACAATAATACGCCTTCGTCGAAGGTGAAATCCGTAGCTCTCAAAGCCGGTAATCGACCGTCGCCTCGGAGCCGGTAGTCGACCTGACATCGACGGATCGCGTGTGGATAAATCCACCAACCTGTGGCAGATCGGTCGACCGCTACAAGCACACCGGTCGACCGGTCCCCCACACAGTACACAGTACTGTGCAAACAATTCTACCGGTCGAACCACGCCAACCGAATTACCGACCAATCGGTCGAACAAAAGTCATCTAGCGGTCGACCGTTTGGAAGGTCTGCGCTATACAATTTTATATAATATATATATCCGACCGGTCGAACCAAGGGGCCGTTCGACCGATAACAGGACTTTCAATATTTCGCCCAAGTCTCGTTCGGTCGACCGGAACTGAAATACAGTTCGACCGAATCAACACAAGCACTCTACCGCTTAATTAAATGCTCAGTCGGTCGACCGAGAGTTAAAGAGCGGTCGACCGTTTTGATGGTCAAAGCTCCCAACCGACTTAGCATCGAATGGATCGGTCGAACAAGGTAAGGACGTTCGACCGTTTAATAAGTCAAAATCCCCAACCGACCCATTCTCATCGTTATTCGGTCGACCGGCTAAGTGGTCCCGTTCGACCGATAACAGTAAAATCCCCTTTTTCCCGCACAATCTGGTATAACGGTCGACCGTCTAACGACATCGTTCGACCGTTCGCGGGTAAACAACAATATAATAATAGGATCGGTCGACTGCCCACAGGCACCGGTCGACCGATCGTCGTCTTCAACCTCTGAATTGGTTGAATTCCGACGGGGAATTCGACACCAACGTCGATCCCCAACACTCACAAGGCACAAGTGAGTTATAATGAAGATTTGGCATACCTTTTTGACGGTTGAAGAAGCCTCCCAAGCTTGAGTCACTTCACTCCTCTTCTTCTTCCTTCTTCTCCTTCTTCTCCTCTTCTTCTACTTCACCTCCTTCTTCTTCTCCGACGTTCACCTCCTCTCACTCTCTGATAACAAGCAATGATGAAAGAAACGACCAAACCCTTATCTCTTAACAACATCACCTTAAATAGCCAAATCCACCTACACCTCATCCAATCACACTTAACCTAAAACTCAACCAACCAAAGCCATCCACCTCAACCTCCACATGTCCAACACCTCCACCTCTCCATGCAGGATTAATTAGGGTTAATTAGGTTTAGGTTTAGTTAATTAAGATGTTTAGTTTAGGTTATTACAATCTACCCTCCTTAAAAGAATTTCGCCCGCGAAATTCGAAATAACTGACTTACCGGAATAACTCTGGATACTGCTTCCTGACATCCTCCTCGATCTCCCAGGTAGCCTCTCTAACACTGTGATGCTGCCACCTGACCTTCACCATAGGAATCGCTCTCCTCCTGAGCTGATGTATCATCTGATCCACGATCTCAACTGGTCTCTCATCTAATGACAAATCCTGCTGGATCTCCGGTACTGATATCTCTATCACATGAGCTGGATCGGCCACGTACTTCCTCAACATAGAAACATGGAAGACGTTGTGAAGTCCTGCGAACTGTGGTGGTAGTGCAATCCTATATGCCACCTCACCGACCCGATCCAATATCTCAAAAGGTCCGACATACCTCGGACTCAGCTTCCCCTTCTTCCCGAATCTCATCACCCCTCTGGAAGGCGAGATCTTCAGGAAGACATGATCTCCTACATCAAAAGTCAGCTCACGTCTCCGCGTATCAGCATAACTCTTCTGCCTGCTCTGCGCCGTAGCTAGTCGTCTCCGAATCACGTCGACCTTCTCTGAATACAACTGGATAATGTCAGGTCCAACTAGCTGTCTCTCGCCCACATCACTCCAGCATACCGGCGATCTACACGGTCTCCCGTATAATGCCTCATAGGGTGCCATCCCAATACTCGAGTGGTAGCTGTTGTTGTAGGCGAACTCGATCAACGGCAAATGCTCATCCCAATGTCCTGCCCAGTCAAGTGTACACGCTCTCAGCATGTCCTCCAATGTCTGTATCGTCCGCTCTGACTGGCCATCTGTCTGTGGGTGGAAAGCTGTGCTAAACTTCAGACGTGTCCCCAGTGCTCTGTGTAGACTCTCCCAAAATCTCGAAGTGAATCTGGGATCTCTGTCTGAAATAATACTGACTGGTACGCCATGAAGTCTGACAATCTCCTCAATATATAACTTAGCTAGACCCTCCAGAGCAAGAGTGGTCTTAATAGCTAAGAAATGCGCCGACTTGGTCAGTCGATCGACTATAACCCAAATCGCATCGTGGAATCTCCGTGTCTTCGGTAGCCCCGTAACAAAATCCATCGTCACGTGCTCCCACTTCCACTCGGGCAACTCAATCCTCTGCATCTGTCCTGCTGGTCTCTGGTGCTCGATCTTCACCTGCTGACAGACCAAACACCTCGACACGAAGTCTGCAACGTCCTTCTTCATACCTCGCCACCAGAAGTTCCGCTGCAGGTCTTTGTACATCTTGGTGCTCCCTGGATGAATGGAATATCTCGATCTGTGTGCCTCCTCCATGATATCATGTCTCAGGTCCTCTGTCTTCGGCACCCAGATACGATCTCTGAATCTCAGACCTCCGTCCACTCCAACTCTGAAATCTGACCCATCTCTGGCAGCTAACTGTAACAAACTGCTCAACTCCTCATCTGTAGTCTGAGCATGAATCACTGCTGATACTGTCTGAGGCTCTACTCTCAATCCGGCAATCACTGCGCCCTCAGAGCTATCAGCAAATGGCCTCCACTCTGCCAAGGACTCTAGCAGTCTCCACTCCTGAATGCATAGGCCTGCTACTGATACCTCCACCTTCCGGCTCAAAGCGTCTGCAACCGTGTTCGCCTTCCCCGGATGGTAAGAGATAGTGAAGTCATAGTCCTTAATGAACTCAAGCCATCTGCGCTGCCTCATGTTCAGCTCCTTCTGCGAGAACAGGTACTTCAGACTCTGATGATCTGTAAACACCTCGAACTGCTCGCCATAAAGATAGTGTCTCCAGGTCTTCAGTGCGTGAACCACTGCTGCTAACTCCAAATCATGTGTCGGGTAATTCCTCTCATGGACCTTCAGCTGTCTGGATGCGTACGCGATCACCCTCCCGTGCTGCATAAGTACACATCCTAAGCCAATACCTGAAGCGTCGCTATAAATCACGAATCCACCCGTGCCACTCGGCAATGATAAAACTGGTGCTGTGGTCAACAGTCTCTTCAGCTCCTGAAAGCTGTCCTCACACTTCTGCGACCAAACAAAAGTGACTCCCTTCTGCGTCAGAGCCGTCAGTGGTGCTGCCAATCTCGAGAAGTCTTTGATGAAGCGACGGTAATAACCCGCCAGTCCAACAAAGCTCCTAATCTCCGTCACGCTCGTAGGGGTCCTCCACTGTGTCACCGCCTCTACCTTCGCCGGATCCACTGATATCCCCTCTGCCGATACAATGTGTCCGAGGAATGCCACTCTGTCCAACCAAAACTCGCACTTTGAGAACTTAGCATATAACTGCTGAGCCCTCAAGATGCTGAGTACAATCCTCAGATGCTCTCTGTGCTGCTCCACATCTGGTGAATAGATCAAGATGTCATCCACGAAGACAATCACAAATATATCAATATACTGCCTGAACGTCCGGTGCATCAGATCCATGAATGCTGCCGGAGCATTCGTCAATCCAAATGGCATCACCAAGAACTCATAGTGTCCATATCTCGTCCTGAAGGCTGTCTTCTGGATGTCCTCATCTCGGATCCTCAACTGGTGATATCCTGAACGCAGGTCAATCTTCGAGAAAACCTTCGCTGACTGCAGCTGGTCAAAGAGGTCCTCAATCCTAGGTAAGGGATACCTATTCTTCACCGTCACCTGGTTCAGCATCCTGTAGTCTATGCACATCCTCAAGGATCCGTCCTTCTTCTTCACAAACAAAACTGGTGCACCCCAAGGCGAGACGCTCGGTCTGATAAATCCAGAGTCCATCAACTCCTGCAACTGCTTCTTCAACTCTGTCAACTCAGCAGGTGCCATCCGGTATGGAGCCTTCGACTGTGGTGTAGTGCCAGCTACCAACTCAATGCCGAACTCCAACTCTCGGTGTGGTGGTAAACCTGGAATCTCCGCTGGAAAAACATCCGCGAACTCCTGCACCACCTCAATGTCCTCTAGCCTCTGGGACTCTGCCTCCGCAACTACAAGTGTCGCCAGAAATGCTGCACATCCCTGCTGTAACAGTCTCTGAGCTCTCACAGCAGATACAATAATGCGACCCCCTCTGCTTCTGATCCCTCTAATCAGAATATCAGGCAAACCCTTCCTCGGGATCAAAATCTTCTTCTCACGGCACAAGACTCGAACATCATATTGGGACAGCCAATCCATCCCAAGTATGACATCAAAGTCCTCCATCGGTAGTAAGACCAGGTCTGCCGGAAACTCCTGATCTCCCGAAACAACCGTGGCGCCGGGGACAAATCTCCCCACAGTGCCCACCAGACCCAGGGGTGTGCTGACCTCCAAAGTGGCAGTCAACATCGCAAGGGTACAGCCCAACACTCCCGCAAATCGCTCTGAGATGAACGAGTGTGTCGCGCCACAATCAAATAACACCCTAGCTACGGAACCTGCGACAAGAAGTGTACCTTCCACCACAGCGCCTCCATCACGAGCCTCCTCTGCCTGGATGGTGTAAACTCTGCCAGTGTGCTGCCCCTGCTGTGGTCGGAAAGGTGGTCTACCTCCGCCTCCTCCTCTGCCTGGTGCGGGTAAACCCGGTGGTCTGCTCGGCCCAGCTCCTCGGCTCGGACAGCTCCTGATAAAGTGACCCAGCTGGCCACACCCATGACATGCTCCGGGGGTGAAGCACGGCCCGGAGTGAAACCTCCCACAAGTACCACAAGGCTCTGGTCGTGGTACTGCAACTCCTGCTCCCTCGTATCGGGGCCTCTTGCCCGGATTCCCTCCAGTCTGACCTCCCGGCCGCCCAGAGAATCTACCCGATGGCCTCCTCTCATCCTGGTAGTTCTCTCTGTAGTCACGATCAAGAACAGTAGCACTCTTCACCGCATCAGCTAATGTGCGTGGCATATGTGTCAGCACCTTCGTCCTCAACTGCTTCCGGAGCCCTCGGACGAACTTCCCTGCTCTCTGCTCCTGTGTAACGTACATCTCGGGACAGTAACGCTCAAGGGCGTTGAACTTCCCGATGTAGCCTGCCAGGGTCATGTCTCCCTGCTGAAGACTCAGAAACTCCTCCCTCTTCTCGTCCTGAACATGCTGCGGAAAATACTGCTCGTTGAACTCGCCAACGAACTCCTCCCAGGCTATATCATCTCTGTCCGCAAACACCACTGCAGATGTGGACCTCCACCAGTTGGACGCAGCACCGCCCAAAACATAAGTAGCCAGGCCCACTCTCGCCTCTGGAGGACAACCAATAGCACTGAAGATCTTCTGCATCGTGAAGATCCACTCCTCCGCAGCCTCTGCGTCGTACTGCCCCAGAAAGGTAGGCGGATGCTGGCGCATAAACCGGTCATGCATAGCACCAGTTCCCGTCTGCCCAGTCTGTGCTGTCTGCTGCTGTAGCATCTCTGTCAGACGTCCGACCGTATCGAACAACGTCCGACGCTCATCCTCCCAAGCCTCATCCCTCGCAGTCTCACTCTCACCGCGAGTATGGGCAACCGCCTTCCCCCGTCTAGGAGGCATCTGCCAAAGGAAACAAGACAATATCAATATAATCTGTGCATGCATGATCCTCTAGACCTAACTCCTAACTCAAAGGTGGTTTCTTTGGACAAGTACGCCGAGATCAACGCTCTGATACCAAATTGTAACGTACCCGAAAACAGCGGAAAATTTAAACAATAACAAAGACCGTCAATGGTCAACACTGGGCACGTCACGGGAATAAACCAACATATATATATATATAAACTATATCAGGTACAGACCCACGTGGAAGTCAACTATACATACTATACCGACTGACTGGGATTACAACAAAAACTATACAACATGTAATCACCTCAAAAAAAAGAAGACAACTACAGGATCCGATCTCGGGGGCACCGTCCTCGGTCACCACCTCAAACTCTAACCCTGCTCGCTACCTGAAATGCAAACAACAAACATGCCTGAGTTCCCTGCAGGAACCCCGTATACCAAACCTCCTAAAATATAAAAAGGAATTAAAGACAATGCAATGCTATGCACATGATCATCCGCCTCGGGCCCACAATAATGCCCTCACCGCCTCCGCGGCACTGAACCACTCCTGTCACTAGGGTCAAGTCAGTCCACCGCTGCCTCACAAGGGTCAGTCGACACCACTGCTCCCCAAAACGTGCAGGAAGGAACCCCCGGTACACGCCGCACCCAAGGAGCGAGTCAGCCCGCCGAATACACAACTCGGGTCAGACGACAGCCACTGCTCCCCCAAGAGTCGCCTAGCGCGCACCCTGCCGGAACATCCTCGGCCTACCGTTAAACCCTCGCAAACAGCCCAAGGTTCACGGTACACATCCCTCACACCCCGCTCGGTAAGAGAGGAAAAAGTACAACAATAATACGCCTTCGTCGAAGGTGAAATCCGTAGCTCTCAAAGCCGGTAATCGACCGTCGCCTCGGAGCCGGTAGTCGACCTGACATCGACGGATCGCGTGTGGATAAATCCACCAACCTGTGGCAGATCGGTCGACCGCTACAAGCACACCGGTCGACCGGTCCCCCACACAGTACACAGTACTGTGCAAACAATTCTACCGGTCGAACCACGCCAACCGAATTACCGACCAATCGGTCGAACAAAAGTCATCTAGCGGTCGACCGTTTGGAAGGTCTGCGCTATACAATTTTATATAATATATATATCCGACCGGTCGAACCAAGGGGTCGTTCGACCGATAACAGGACTTTCAATATTTCGCCCAAGTCTCGTTCGGTCGACCGGAACTGAAATACAGTTCGACCGAATCAACACAAGCACTCTACCGCTTAATTAAATGCTCAGTCGGTCGACCGAGAGTTAAAGAGCGGTCGACCGTTTTGATGGTCAAAGCTCCCAACCGACTTAGCATCGAATGGATCGGTCGAACAAGGTAAGGACGTTCGACCGTTTAATAAGTCAAAATCCCCAACCGACCCATTCTCATCGTTATTCGGTCGACCGGTTAAGTGGTCCCGTTCGACCGATAACAGTAAAATCCCCTTTTTCCCGCACAATCTGGTATAACGGTCGACCGTCTAACGACATCGTTCGACCGTTCGCGGGTAAACAACAATATAATAATAGGATCGGTCGACTGCCCACAGGCACCGGTCGACCGATCGTCGTCTTCAACCTCTGAATTGGTTGAATTCCGACGGGGAATTCGACACCAACGTCGATCCCCAACACTCACAAGGCACAAGTGAGTTATAATGAAGATTTGGCATACCTTTTTGACGGTTGAAGAAGCCTCCCAAGCTTGAGTCACTTCACTCCTCTTCTTCTTCCTTCTTCTCCTTCTTCTCCTCTTCTTCTACTTCACCTCCTTCTTCTTCTCCGACGTTCACCTCCTCTCACTCTCTGATAACAAGCAATGATGAAAGAAACGACCAAACCCTTATCTCTTAACAACATCACCTTAAATAGCCAAATCCACCTACACCTCATCCAATCACACTTAACCTAAAACTCAACCAACCAAAGCCATCCACCTCAACCTCCACATGTCCAACACCTCCACCTCTCCATGCAGGATTAATTAGGGTTAATTAGGTTTAGGTTTAGTTAATTAAGATGTTTAGTTTAGGTTATTACAGAGATAGTTTGAAGTTAATTCCGCAATCAATATTTAGTATTTTGTGGTGCGTTTAATCCGTGTCGAGTTAATGCATTGTTAGATCCCCTCCCAACAAACATGACGTAATATTCTAAATTTGAATTATAAATTACTTATTCTCATACCTATTACAAAATATTTTACTTAAAACCTAAACATGAAATATTTCAACTTTGGAAGTCTTCGCTTCAGCCGAAAAAGGTTTTTCGAATCTAGAAGCTTTAACACGGGTATTTACCACATAAATATTAGTAACGTAGAGATGTTGCCCAAATTCTTTTTTAACTTGCTTGTTTCTTTCTAAGATTGGTCATGGTTAGTGTTCATTCTATTTTTCTAACCATTTCACCTCATAATCACTTTCGGTTGATGTCATTACACAATATCAGCTTGATAGCATGCACTACCTAGATAATTACTTTTTTTCAGATTTAATCTCCAATACCATCATGAAGAGGACAACAATACCAAACATGAAATTGACATTCATTTATATAATTGCCCACTGCAACATTTAACAACGACATCAAGACAAAAGCTACATAAATAGAGCAACACATCGTGATAATGATTATGAGAAGGTTGTCGTGTTAAATAACCAGGAAGCATGCTACATATATAATAGTCGACTCTTGAACATATCATCTAGAGCATGTCATGCGAAATCGATCGGAATATAATGTCTTCGCATAGGACAAAATTAATCTAAGTTCGATTACCAACTCCCTTGAGTTACCTTGACACGCACGAGTCATTGGATTGGATTCTTCGTAATTTTTCATAATTTTAAAACCTAATTTGCAATTTATAGTTTTTTGGGATCATCCTCAGATGTCACGACACTACATAAGACGACGCAAAAGCACAACAAAGAAGAAACAACTGCAAATAAGCAATCATATCAACCAAACGCATAGAAAAAAAAAACACAATACATACGGATTTATCATACTTTGGTGTATAGTTCGAAAAAGAATTTTCAAGCCTTCTTTTTCTTGTCTTCTTCCCGTAACCGAGGAAAAAAATATTACGATAAGAGGTTTCATCTTTCAATGTTAATAGGTAAGGCTCCTCTAAATCGCTCCTTCTCACGAGGTCATTCAATATTACAATTCTAAATCCAATCCAACTTTTTTCTCTCTCACACGTCAACACAACCATTAATCCAACCAATATTTATCAAACTTAACACAAAAACTTTACACTATCACAACCCAACATTTCAATACTCTACTCCTCCACATCATTTCTTTTTTATTCTTTTACAACAATCCACAAAATACATAATAAATTATATTTGCAATTACTTAATATAATTAAATAACAAGTATTTTGATTAAAACCACAAAAAAATTATTGATAAATAATAATTGATAGAAATAAAAACAGATTTTAAAAAGAATTAAAAACAGATTTAGAAATAAATAAGATTTAAAAAGGCATATCTAAAAAACATATTTAAAAATTAAAAAATAGATTTCAACTAATTTAAAAAAAATCAAAACAATTTAAAAAAAAAGGTCAATGGCCTGAGGGCACGTGGACTTGAAATTAAGTAACGTACGTGGATAGACAAGTGGAAGTATAATCTTTTGTCATTGGTGGTAATTAAATAAAATAACGAGCAGCCACATTTTTGTCAATGAATGAGATATATTGTAGCAATCTGATCTTGATATTCATCATACAACTTTACCAAGTCACTAATTTCTTTAGGATGATGCATGATGAGATTTACAATTTAGAAAAAATAATTCGCAAATGTTTCTGTTGTGATGCAAACGTCAAATAACCAATTGGAAGGTTACCATTCCTACAACTGTCATTTAGTTCAACAAAAGGTTACCTCATCAACCAATTCTAATAACTTCTCGTAGTTGTCTTTCTTGGTGACACGGTGAAATATATAGTTCAGCCAATAATCGGATCGTTAGAGCTATTCTAAATGACATATAATGGAATCAAGGTAAACACATGAGGTCATGTAGAATCTGGTATCGGATCTGTTATAACTATATGGTAGTTTAGGTGTTCCAATAATATTCCCTACCTTATAATTAGATTGTCCTTACTTGTTAGAGGATCAATTGATCCGCAACCAAAAAATTATCTCAATTTTTTTCTTTATCAAGTCAGCTTTCCATTTCACAATATTTATCCATATTCTCTTTCTCTTTTATCTTTTCAACAATAAAAAATCAGGGTCAAATCAACTTAATTTTTACATTTTACAAATAAATAAATAAATAAATAATCGTTTATCTCTCTTTTATGTATGAATTATTAACAAAGTTTTATACAATTTTTTTCACTTTTAATTTTTCAAAAATAATTATTAGACAAACGTGGGTAAGATCAAAATGAGAAGATGAAAATTGAGAGAGATGAGAGTGAAAACAAGAAGATGTGTGAGGTTGTTAGAAAATGAATGTTTATTTATAGGTATAAAGTTGTGAAAATAACGATTTAGAATAGTGAAAATAAGAAAATATTCTCTCGTAACGTTAAAGTATGAAATGAGATCTCTATAAAAGATAAAGTTGAGCATAAAATCTCAGTAAAAGAGAAAGTCGAGAATAAAATCTCTGTAAAAGTGAAGTGCAAAATAAAATTTCTACAAAAGAGAAAGTTGTGAATATAATGAGTTGGAAAATTAGAGTTGTAAGAATAAAAACACTAAAAAAATGAAGTTGAGAATGTTTGAATATATAATTGTTTGAAATGTGTAATATGAAAATATAAAGTCAACTTTGTAATTGTTCTATTTGAGTTAAACATTAAAAATCTATTATTTCCAAAATACAATATTTATATAGAAATATGAATATCTATCAGTGAAAAGAATTAAAGTGATTTTTTAAAATTAAAATCTTATTTTCTAAGATATCTTCATTTTAAAATTATACAATCATCGCTATTTTTTAATTAAAATCAATACAAAATTGTAGTGAATCTCACAACAATTAAAATAAAATAAAATTAAACTAAGCCACACGATTGCGCGTCCAACCGCACGAATCATGAGCCGGAGAAGGAGAAAAACTCTTAGGACCATCTATGTATACATTATTAATCCTTGGAGCCGTTTAAAGTACTAACTTTCTTAATATAAGCTCCTTGCAAATTAACCCCACTCACTAGATGAATATCAAAGTAAGAACAATGTGTGGTTTAATTTGTGGAAAAGTATGAGATTGGGTCGATAATGACGAAGTCTGGTCCCGGCAAGAACTTGATTGATTGGTGAAGACATGTAATGTAACACTAGTGGAAGTCTTCCATGGTTCTATATGTATGTTTTCTAGTGTCCAGTGTCAATTAATTAATTTAACTTATATAATGGGAATGGCGGACCAAGATTATCCCTCCACACAACGTCATTTGTCAAACGCAGGAGGATTAGGGTGCACGTGGGTTGGGTTGAGTCGGATTTGGGCCTCAACCCGACCCAACCCGAAATTTTCGGGTTGGAAAAAAACCCAACCCGAATCCGAACCCAAACCGATTTAGGTTCAACCCAACCCGATCTGAAATTTTCGGGTTGGGTCGGGTTGGATCGGGTTGAACCCGAATTCGGAAATTTTCTCTCAAACTTTGTCGGGTTCGGTCGATCGGTGCTTAAACGGTCGACCGGTGGCTTGAACACCCGAAATTTTCAGGTTGGAAACGGTCGACCGAGTGATGTTCGGTCGACCGATTTATTTGGGAAAAAATAAAAATAAAAAAAATAAAAATCGGGTTCGGGTTGGGTTGGGTCAACCCGACCCCTTCAACCCGAACCCGACCCCGAAAATTCGGGTTTTTGATTTTCCCAACCCGACCCGACCCGAACCCCTCCCCAACCCGACCCAACCCGACCCGACCAGTCGGGTTCGGGTTGGGTTTCGGGTTGAACCCAACCCATGTGCACCCCTACGCAGGACCAAAGAAATATACCAAGAAAAACACGACCCGCTCCATATTCTTTTTTTATTACTTTTCAGCCCAATAAATTTAATAAATGGGCTTCAACAGCAGTTTGTTATTATTGTCCGCCCAAGATACTGAATTTAGCCCAAATAGAACCTACTTCTTTCGGAAAATTAAAAATTGACTAACGTGTTCGGTTCTCCGAAAAATATTTGATGAGAGGCTTTAGAAGGCCTAATGAAGTTTGAAGATTCTGTTACTGCTGAGTGCGGCCCACTTGTGTCCCATCAGTCTTCCAGCTCGAGCTTTTAAGAAAATAATGCTCCCGACTAAAGATTTGTGGAATTTAAATTTCTATACAATCGAGGTTATTAGGTTGATATTATATATAAAACAAAAACAAAATGTTATATACTTTCTATTTATAAATTGGAATTGTACGAACAATAAAAGTGAGCAATAGTCAACAGTTGAATATCACCTTTTAAGACCTAAAGTAATTTAATCAATGTATAGAGTAAATCAACATGATTGTTGATCAAGACTTCGAAGCAAAGTCAAGATCCAGTTTGCCGAACCAAAGATATGCTACACTATCCATGCGCACCTTTAATCCCATGAATAATGAAAATGTCAAATTTTGTTGACCCTAGCGGGCAGCGGCCTCATTATAGGAAACATCAACTTAATGAGTATTGTTATCTTAAAGCATCAACTTTGTCATGTTTTTTATTATTTACATTTTAGTATTATTCCTTATCCCTGTCATTAAGGATCACTCCAACCGAATGCATTCATTTTCTACGAAAAACATCATGAAAAATCAACCGTAGAATATTATTGCTGGAGTCTGTGTTACTGATATCACAGTATATCTATCTATCTATCAATCCATCCATCAATGGAAAAACTTTATAAATGTGGGGGACATATTGACATGATGTCTCCGACTAGACTACCACCAAACCACAATTCTTACTTCTGCTCAACCTCACATGGACTACGAATCCCACTCAACAACTGAAGGTTGAAGCATCCACATGACGACCATGTGTAGCGTATACTACCGTCTGCCCAACCTACTACGTGGTTTCAAATGGACGGCCGGATGACACTTTCATTTCGCCTCATTTTCATCTTTTTTTACTGGTTTTTCTGGTGAAAAAAGTGTACCCAATGGCAGTTTTGAAATAGGAAAAGATTTTAAATCAAAAAATAATAGAAAGAGTAAACGATATAGAAACTGTTAGGAATTAAAACAAATCTCAAATACGCAGCGTAACCAAAAATGCGAATTCAATCGGCTAAACTTGAGAACAAAATGCAAATCCGAAATCCAAACCACACAAAACACGCAAGATTTAACGTGGAAACCCAATGCGGGAAAAACCACGGACGACACAACTCAAATCCACTATAGAGAAACGTATTACAAGAGATGCTTACAGGAGACGCGAACGAACCGACGAAGAACCCGGCTCAAATCTCTCCTACCGAATCACAAGAATGCTCTCTCTCTCTTTTCTCTCAAAAACGAAAAAGTGGACAATAGAAATAACTTATATTACAAAAGGGACGAAATTGCCATTATATATGAGGCCAAAACAAGTATAAGTTGCACCAAAATCGGGTGGAGTAATGTGCAAAACGTGGGCAGAACTGGGTCCAAACGGTCGACCGATCGGGTGCATCGGTCGACCGATCCAATAACTGTATTCCAACGGTCGACCGAAATTGGAGTCTCGTTCGACCGAAAATCGACAGTAACTTATCTGGCTTGCGCGAGTGCATAATCGGTCGACCGTACACTTAAGTTCTGGTCGACCGAAATTCAACAGGCACTTTTCTCCCAGCTCCTCGAACGTTTCCGGTCGACCGAATCCAAGGTTCCGGTCGACCGAAAAACAACAGTAACTTTTTGCCCAGCTCCAAACGTGTGCCCGGTCGACCGAATCCTAGATTCCGGTCGACCGAAAAACGACATGCACTTTTGCTGGGTAAATCAACACACGTCCGGTCGACCGAATCACTCCATCCGGTCGACCGATTGTCTGTTTTTCTGCACGTATACTTTAAACACTTATTCAAGGTAAATAACAACAGAAACTATGGGCTGTGGCCACCAATTATGCTTTAATGGTTTTGGTACGTTTCAGACTGAACTGTGTATGTTAGTTAACCAGATTTTTTTGTATAAATTACTGCAGTATATTGGACTCTGACCTAGTTTACTTTGCCCAAAAAAACACGAAGCTAGGTGGTTATTCGATTTTTACTAGGTATATAATTGAAACATGTACATAACTTGTACTTCAAGCTAACCTCTTAGTCAATCGAGCTTGTAGGTTGACTGGGATAGAACTTGGGCACGAACAGAGGCTCTATTAGAGCACCCTTAACGGGTGCTCTAAATCGGGCGCTCAGGTAGGGCACCCGATTTGTTCTCCCTTAATGGGAGGGCGGTGTCCGGATAGAACTGCCCGGGCGCCCCAATGGGACCCCCACATTGGTTAATTTTTTTTTTATATATTTTCATTTTCAAAAATATTTTAAAAATTATTTAGTCAAAAAAATTGAAAATATGTTTTTTATTTTTTACTATTTTTTGTGTTTTATCCAGAATTAATTTCCAAATGACGCGGAGAGAAAAGAATGTAGGACGTTTGAGTTGTTTTTAGGTGTAGTTAAGGAAAATTTGGGAAGATTTTGTTTATGCTGACGTGACAGAGGGAGAAACTTACATGACTGAGAGAAAAAACCAGACATCCAGGAAGTGCCCGAGGGCGTTGTTAATGGTGGTCTTAGTTGAATGAGCCCACTAATATCAATTAGGTCAATTGATCTCAAATGAAGATACAACTGATTGTAGATCATTAAATCCAGAGTAAGAATATTGAAACATCACGAATTTGGAATAACCACGCCACATACAAATACATTAGCGTAATACATGTGAGATTTTTTAAAAAAATATGAAATTAAATACAACAAGTCTTAAATATTCAGAAAGTCTAAAGTTGAGGACGGAGATTCAAAATAACATTCGTGATGGGACCGAAATAAAACTTCCGCGTTCCTCGCGCGACTGCCCGTTGACCGGACAGCAACAGCAGCCAATGGACTTAATGTGCAGAGGTAGTGGGCCCAATCACCTATTCTTGTTGGGCCTCTGCCGAAGAACCTGTCTTTTGAATGATTAATTAAGATGGCTATAACTTACGACTTCAAGGTTACACATGGGATTAAGTCGTGGCATGGTTAGCTTTTTAAGATCTAAAGGGGGATTCGAGACTTGAACATGTGATTTTAAAATCTTCATAGACGTGGCCATTAGGCATCCCAGAAGTTAGAACCACCAACTTTTGAAAACTGAGGTCCTGTCATGATTAATTAAGAGCACCTACGCCAAAAACTTATGATTAATAAATGATAGCAAACTCAACTAATCTACCCTCAGTGGGATCCAATCTCTGTTTATTCTTTCTGTATCTGTACATCTCTCTATCTAAGAATCAATCTATAACATATCACATTTGCCGATATAACACATACGCAAACCTACCCCTGGCCATTGCTATCTATAGGACCTTATTATATCATTTCCATTGGTGTTTCTTTAATTAATAAATATTGGGTAATGCACGTTGTGATTTCATTGGTAGAAGATGGTGCTTAGATAAACGCATAACCTAATATAAGATCCTTCTTGCTCCCTTGAGAGCAGATTAATATATTTCAAACCACACTCATGATTGAAGAAATTGAAGTGTTGTTATAGACTTAACTCGACCTAATCAACGGAAATGTCTCGTCACATATGATGGACGAACTTTCCATATATCCCATCAATTGATGTTACGGAAGAAGGGTTCAAATTCTAGGAAAAAATAGTTTGATATATAGAGACTAGAGAGAGTCGAGTTCTGATATATCTACCTTTTGTTGGAGTCTCCGATTTTGGTTGAGATTTTTATTGTTGGGCTTTCTCTTCGTACGTTCTTTTGAACTCGAAAGGTGTAGACAGATTAACTAAGAGCAGCTAGCCCATGCTAATCACTTAATTAAGCAACTGATTCTGTGTTTAATTCAGTTTATACGTGGAATAAACAAGTGTTCTCAGGGGCAGTTGAAAATGAGGAACCAACCATGGGTCCCTCGAATCAATAATGATGCTTCACGTTCCTTTTGCGGCAAGTAGGGAATCGATTAGTGAGGTATCGTTTGGATGCCCAAGTTTCCGGCTAAAATAGTACAATATTTCTTTTTTTGAGAATAGTTTGATTTCAAAACAAAGATAAAGATCATGGGCTGTGCTACAACCACTCATGTGGAATACAACCATAGCTTAAGAGTAATTAAGTTTAACCTTAAACAAAACGAAACGCACATACATAAACCGCAAAAAGGAGTTGATCCCAGAATCAAGTATCCGCGCGCGCAATTTTCCGGTGCTGGTACTTAATTCACCCATTTGGTCAATTTACCCAGAATTATAATTCACCCATTTGGTCAATTTACATGAGTCGACGTTTCCACGTTTACCACCTGCCCATTGAAGGATTAGTTCAAAATATTTATCTATTGATAGCCAGAAATTTGAGAAAGAATCTATAAAAAATAATTCAAGCTGAATTGCCACGAATATATTGAATAAAAAATACTCAATTTCATTGAGGGTTAAATGTACGCCCTCCTTCTTAAGTTCATTACTGAGTACTTGATACTTTGTGAATCCTCTGTGAGAATTCAGTAAGGATTTGCTTTCTTTAACTGTTTCGTATTAACATAATTTTGACTTAATTATAATTTAGTAGTCGATCATTGTAACATCCCCGAACAGCGGAAAATTTAAACTTTTAACACCAAAGGAATCACAAGGATAAAACCATCAAGAGTTGGGACATTACAGAAAGAAATACATAAATAAGTCTGGTGCACCAGAATACAATACGAGTTTCTCCAAAAGAGTGATTACATTACAACACGAAACACAAGGTACATGTAATCACGACAACCTAAAAGTAGGCAGACGACATGATCCAGTCCCAAAGTGCAATCTCCCTCGGTCACCACCCGCCGGAACCTAACGCGGTCCTGAAAATAATCATAACAACAATGCCTGAGTTTCCATAAGGAAACCCCGTATGACAAGCTCACCTATATGCCCTAACATACTAGTATAGCATGACATGAAATACAAAGCAGTAAAACAACATTGCCCCCAAGGGCCAAACCGGACATCCGTCCCGCGATCGTTTCCGCTGCCACACATGCCCCGCGGTCTACAATCACCACCGCTGCCACACAGGCCTCACGGTCCGCAACATCGCCGTCGCCACACAGGCCGCACGGTCCACAAACACCGGTACCACACAGGCCACACGGTCCAACCTCACCGCCGCCACACAGGCCGCACGGTCCAAACATCGGGTCTCCGTAGAGACCTACCGTAGGCACATACGGTCTAACGGACAATACGCAACACATCCCCACACGCGACTACACGAGCCAAGGGATCGGTGAGGATGCGTTCGCACTTCCGCGCAAGGTAGAAATTAGATCTGAATACATCGTGGTCCACCACCACCACACCAACGGAGCCGTCGCTCAGGTCGGTCCATCAACCGGCGCCACACAGACCGCACGGGACATCACTCGATAGGTGCCCAATCGAGCTACCTGCCGGAACACATCATCGGTAGTCCATCGCCGCAACCACACAGGCCACATGCGATCCTCCCTGCCGCCACACAGACCGCACAGGGGGCCTACCGCCGCCACACAGGCCGCACGGCACGTGCAATAATTGCCATCAAGGCCAGTCGAACATATCCGCCACACAAGGCTAGACAATCGACAGATCCGAACCGAAGTCCGCAGGGTCAACGAGCTCCACGTGCAACACCAACTCCGGCTCCAACGAGCAGGGTCGCGACCTCCGTCGCCGTCAATAGGCTGGTACCTCTCTGGACCTCCGTCGCCAATCCTGGCAGGTAGTCTCTGTGCCTCCGTAGCCATCGGCCGGTAGTCACTGCACCCGTCGGCAGTTGCGTGTTGCTGAAGCAATGGGATCCGCAATCCCTCAGGCCGCTACTCTAACGCGAGTCAAACGATCCACCAGATATAGTCACGATCCATACACGGAAGTGACGCGTTCCGAACACCCACACTCTTCCACACGGCGGTCCCTGGGCAGGCACGCATAACGCGCCCACCTTCACCTCCCGGCTCACGCACAAGGCGAGGACACGGGTTTCTGTGGACAGAGTTGGCATCCTAAATGGAACCAGGAATCCTGTCCTGTGCAAAACGGTCGACCGAAAGAGACACGGTCGACCGTTTTCCTCAAGGGAATTCGGTCAACCGAAGTGACAACCGGTCGACCGCTTCCACAAGGGAATCGGTCGACCGAAAGTGACAACTCGGTCGACCGTTTCCACAAGGGAATCGGTCGACCGAAGCGTTTGTCACGGTCGAACTATTTGCGCAACACATAAATCCCAACGGTCTACCGAAGGTCTAAAACCGGTCGACCGAACGAGGTCAAAATCCGGAGTCTGGTCAACGCTCAAAACGAATCTATCGGTCGACCGACTCAGGGGTCTCGGTCGACCGAACACTTACAGGGTCAACCTAATATTTTCTATGTCATCAAACGGTCGACCGAAGCTTACGTATCCTACCGGTACACTAAAGTCACAGTCGACCGAACACAAGGACACGGTCGACCGAAACACGACAGGCAGACCAAAAACACTACGTTCGGTCGACCGTCCAAGGGACCCGGTCGACCGACAGACGTCTTCAACCTCGCGCCAGCTGAGGTTTTGACGTCGAAACTCGTCGCCGACGAGGCCTCCGACCTCGCGCGACCGACCCCAACCTCACCCCAACGTGGGTGATCAACTAAGGCCTCCAATGCAAGAACTTGGCATACCTCTTCTTTGAAGAACGACGAAGAACACCGGAGCTCCGACTACCACGCCTCCGGCCGCAACCTCCCGCGCACTCTCCTTCTCGCGCCTCAACAGACCCCGCACGCCTCCGCAGCTGCTCCACCAACACGCACGCAACAGCAAAGGAAAGGAAGGAGTGAGAGAAAGGAAGGAGAAGAAGAAGAGATGAAGAAACCCTTAAGACCCCCTCCTTGCTACAGTGCACGCCCCTTCCTCTTCCCCATGCGACCACTGTAGCGCCTCTTCCCCAAGCATCTACTGTGCTGCACCAACTCCCCAAGCAAACAACCTCATCAAGCCACCCTAAACACAATTAACACCTTAAACAAGGTTAGGGTCATAACAATCATCTTTGATTATGGTCCGGATAAGTACAAATGGTGTGTTTTTGTCAGCTTAATTCTCTTCTCTAGACCCAAAGAAATGTTAGATATACTTTTGAGTTAGGAAAACATGCATCACAATTGATAACCAAACCGACCCAATCCACATTTTCTTCTTCTTATCGCGGAATCAGAACTTCTTGTAGTTGTACTACATCTTTAACATGAATCATGTAATATCATGTTGTAATTTGTGTCTGTCAAACATCAATTAAGGGTATTAATGGTATTTTGGGTTTTGGTTCGACAAGATGGGGACAGTGGGAACTCCGTCCGTGTAGTCCAAACACCATGGGTGTTGAGAATTGTTATTCGTCGTCTGTACGAATTATCATTTTGTCATTCTCTCATTTATACTTATAAATCTCTTCATTTTACTCTCCTACCGCCACTCTCTTTTCATCTTCCTCTCATAATCATCAAAAACAATGTTTTGGATGTCAGGAAAGGAGCCAACAGACACCCATGAGGGGCTCCGGCGGACGCCTCTATTTTTTTTAATAAAAAATCTTAAAATTATACGGTGTTTTATCTCAAATTATTTCATGTTCCGTTCCAAGTTTTTTGGCATTAATGGGTGGATTACACTGAGTTTTTTTGTAAGTCGGAAAGTTTTACCAAATACCATATTGACATGTTGGTCTGGGGTCTCGCTCCACGTTATTTGGACGGACATCTGCAACAGCCGCATCCCCCATGGGGGGTGGCGTTTTACCCAGACGTCCCATCCAATTTGATTTTATTTTGAAATTCACGTGATCCAGACGATTCGCTAGACATTTTCGTGGTGTTGGTACTGGTAAAGTGAGGAAAACGTAGGCAGAATCCATAGTTTAAAAGACGAGACGAAATGAGTATTAAAAGAATTGTGAAAGGAATATGGTAATTAAACAGACGATTTAAATAGTTTTGGACAATGAATAGTAGTTCCCAAAAGAAATTACACCTAAGTAACAAACTATTTGTCTGTGTTAATTAGTTTGCAGTTATATTATAGGGTTGTGAGATCCAATGAATTAAATGTGATGTGTTTCCACACTCGAGTGTTAGGAAAAATCATTAAAAATTTGCTAAGGTCATCCACTATCACAGAAATTAATCGGACACAACCTAACATTTCTCTCTCAGTCACGTCAACACAATCTTTAATCCAACATTTTATCCAACCCAATACAAAAATTCTCCACTATCACAACCAAACTTTTCAACCCTCTCTCTTCAAAATACCAAAACAAAACAAAAAACGAAATTAAAAAAAAAACAAAACTAACCAATGACCTGGGGGCACGTGGGCCTCAGGCCCACTCCCGGAAAACAGGGCGCGCAAGGGCACCACCCACCCAAAAATCCACCTTGTTAAGGGGGTGGATCCGAGTGCACCCGGGAAAGGGCTCCCATAGTAGGTGCCCTAAATAAGTGGCTAGACCAATAAAGGGTCCAGTTTAAGACTAATTAAGTCTACTCAACGACGTTAAATAGCCATTAACTATGGCTATTTGACTTAGTAAATCCATAATCTTCGTAATCAAATCAAATATCCATCCAACTATAAAACAATGCATGAAACTACACACAAACGTCCCAACTCAATTGTATGCATTTAGTACGAACATACGCGTAAGATTGCATCTAGTAACCATTTCTAATGCAAAAAGCAAAACTAGATGTCGGACCGAGGTTTGACAGACAATCAGAAGTTACCAGTCGGTTCATTAAAAAACACTGAATTCCTCGTCAAACCAGATCGAACTACATTATGCTAACATCGTCATCGATCGGACCAGGTTGAATCAAACCAAGTATTTCTAGGTTCACTTTTGGAACACCAGAGGCATTGCAGTGTGAACCGAGAAATAGGAAGAGCACATTTGCATTATAAAGTGGAACCAGTTGTCTGCATTCTCGTGCGGAGAATTGGAGATGTGCATTCCAAACTTCCTTTTGGAACAAAACTCACCACCACAAATCAGAAGAACAGACATTAAAGACGGATGCGCAAGATCCCCATAGGTATTCAATCATTCACCTTTGGTGTTACTCATCTGCTTTTGTTTCCACTACTGTTATCTACGTCAAAAAAAGTTGATAGGTATAGATACAAATTCAGAAATATCTTCTAAATTACCAAAATATTATGGTCGGGGAGCGACCCCGGGTGCCCTACGGCTGGGGGTGGCGCACCCACCTGTGGGCCCACAGGGCCCTTGCTCCATTTTTTTAAAAATTGATTTTTTTTATTTTGTTGATTTTTTATATTAATCTTTTTTTGTGTTAATCTTTCGTTAATCTTCATTTGATTTAATTTAGGATAATTAAATTAAAATTAAATCTGCCTTTTGAAATCTTTTTTAATTTGTTATTTTTAAATATGTTTTTTTAATTTTTATTAATCTTACTCTGTGTTGATCTAATTTCCTGTTAATATGTATTTTAATATACTAATTATTGTCGTATGTAGTTGTCAATAATTATTTTTTAACAATGTTTTTGTGATTTTAATCAAAATAATTGTTATTTAATTATAATAAGTACTTGCAAAAATAATTTATTACGTAATTTGTGGAGTGTCGTGAAAGAATAAAAAAGAACTTAAAAAGAAATTACGTGGAGTAGAGGGTGATTAAATATTGTGTTAGGGTTAAGGAGAGAATTTGATGCTGGGTAAGATAAAAGGTTGCGGTGACATCAAAGAGTGAGAATGAATGATTGTGTTGGGTCAGATAACTTGGTACAGTGGATAATCTAAGAACTGACTGAATATAGGGTAATGATTCGTGCCATTGCTAATAGTCGTCTCATGTTGAAATCAGTAACTAAATATCTTCACGTTATGCTTGATTGTAGTTGTAAGAAATCAATCATATCCAACTCTCCACCGAAAAATTCATATCGACAAAAAGTGGCATAATCTCTTGTTTGTCTTTATCCATCTAACAGGTGAGATGCTGGTAAATTTCAGATCAGGCGCTTCTACTGTTTACCGTTGAATATATTCGACTTTGAAGTCAGACTGTTTGCCCTGTACGTAGATTTCTTTCTTCAATAGACCTCACATGATATTGTACAACTCAACATGCATCTGTGATATTTCCAACTTTTATTACATGGCACACCTAGACCACTGCTATTTCAAACTGAAACATATGACACAAGTTAAAGATAAACTGACACGTGATGAGGGTGAAAAGTGTTTTTCCTGATTGTGGTCTCAGAATCAGGAAGTTGGAGGTTCTCTAGTTACCAACTTATGCACGTTCTTTGTATATTTATATAAATATAATATACATAGATCATTCAATATACTTCGGATATATGGGATATATACCACGGATTTTAGCGGTATATGTTCACGACGTATATATCCTAGTGTATCGACGTCGGCTTATATGACCGGTGTTTATACAAGTTATAGACGTCGGTTATCCTATAAAATCAATTCTATATCTTTAAATAATAATAAAATATATTACAATACTACCACATTTCTAAGTACATCTTCAATCATCTTAAGTCCAAATTGCAAGTATCCCAAGTACTAATATTTTGACCACTATATATATATATATATATATATATATATATATATATATATATATATATATATATTGCAATATCATATTGTAATATGCTACTCCACCAACAAAATTGTGAAGTACTTCAACTCTCATTTAGAACTAAAGAAGTTGTGAAGTACTTCAACTCCACCAACAAAATTTCATTCTCCAACGTGGTACTAAACTACAACACCTAAATAATCAACCCCACTAAAAATACGCATGTAAATGCCTATAGCAAACAGAGAAAAAGAATGATTCACGCAAAATATACAAATATTCAGAATCTCGGATCTCATTTAAACTATAGTTCTTCCAAAGACAAAACCACAGTCAATCTCCAACATTTCTACCTCATTTGTCGAATTGAAGTTCCAAAAACAAAACTACAATCAATCACCAACATTTTCCCCTAGTTTTTTTAACACAACTACAATCAAACACTAATACGAAAGCTAAAGTTCTTATTAACATAACTTCCATTTCCATAGAACACACGACACCAAAACGCAAACACAAACATCGACCTAAAACATCAAGAAAATGAAAAATGCAAACCATCCTCGATGACAGACCGCCGATAACTCTGAAAACACATCAACAATCAATCTCCAACATCTCAACATCGTTTCTAAAAATAGAACTACACATGATCACCAACATTTTCACCTCGTTCTAAAAAAACAAAAAAAACAACTACAATCGAACGCTAATACGAACATCATCACGTCAGGTCTGATTGGGAAATCACGCCAGATCTAAAACGCACATGAGATTTAAACCAAACCAAAACCAAAATGAAGACTTACCACCTCTGGTAATTGTATTGTAGAAGAAAACACACCTGAACAAAAAGAAGAGATTGGAGCACAGGGAGGAGATTAGAGGGGCTGGAGCACATGAGTGAGGGAGTAGAAGAGCGGTGAGGTTCAAAGTATAAGGTTTTGGGAGAGTGATTCGATCGTCAGCTAAATACATTTTTTATTACATTTTTAAGAAGATATAGACGTCAGTTATATTACAACCGACGCCTATACATGACTATAAACGTCATGTTTACAGGAAACCGACGTATATAGTTATGTATAGAGTTATGTATAACTATAAACCGATGTTTATAGTTATGTATAACTATAAACCGATGTTTATAGTTATGTATAGACGTCAGTCTTCCTTACACGCGACGTATATACCTATAGACGTCATGTTTATAGGAAACCGACGTATATTTGACGACATTTATTTTTTACTATGCATTAGTGATCTCAATAACTAACGTATAATTAAACTAACGAATAATTAATAGACTTAACCCAATTAAGTTGTACAAGTTTTGGTCCTCCCAAGTGTAACTTTTAGTTTAATAACTAGCCCAATAAAGTTATACATTTTTTGGTAGCAGTGTAACTTAATCAACATGTTGGGGGTGATGACGCCATATTTTTATTACGAGGAGTGGAGAAAAGTTCAAAGACAATGGTCAAATCTGTCAAGTACTTGTCTATTATATATTTGTGTTTGCATGGCGCATTCCGAACCACATAATTAAAATTCTTTTTTCTAACCACATATTCATGGCAATATTAAAACATAAGCATACCATCATGTAAATTATTAAAATGTAACCATTGTTATATTCTAATCAGATTCTAAGGCTAGGGCTTAACTGCATAATTTCAAAATTAATACTCCAAGTGGCGACCCCAAAGTCCACCTAATTTTTTGGTCCACTTGTCAGTTGTCTCTGAGAGACTATTCGTCGAAATTTTGTGCAAGAGCCACGTTAGAAAAATGCAATACGTCAACAGTTCCAATTGCATTATGCTTGCACACTACTCAAAAACAAGCACATCACTTAGATTTATGCTTCTACCTTTATTCCCAAGAGGGTCAAGATACCTCGTGTTGGGAAGGAGCACGTTCTGTGCTGTCACAAACAACACCCTCTATTTTGCCTAGGAATTCTTACTTTAATCTTCCATTAAGAAAGAAAGAAAGAAAACTCACCACCACTCACCTTTGTGTGATGTGTTTATTCATGGCAAGGAAAAACAAATACATGTTTATTCTGTCTGTTGAGTTGCATTATAATATGTATTATACACTGAACAATTCGATAGCATTTTTATATAACTTTGTTCTAAGACGGGAAATACTATTCTGTGATATTTCAAGTTAAATTTAGAGAAAGGTTGAAGGTTGAGGATTTATATACTAGTCCTCTTTGTGATCAATCTGTGATACTATTTTGCATCATCGTTCCATAACCATCTGAACAAACATCAAAATAAATAAAGTCTCGATCAAAGTCTCACTTTTAAAACCAACTAAATATAATTATCAAGTCACTATAATCTTTTTTGATGAAAAGGTTTGTAATGTCAACGAACTCTGTTGAAATTGGAAGATTCAAACCCATGAAATGATATGTTGAGTATAATATATATTATATTTTTATATATTATACCTGCTATATCCGTTTACCCGTCCCGTACCCGCTAACTTAACGGGTACGGGTCGGGTACGGGTATATATGATTTTTGCCGGGTATATACCAGTACCCGCTAATTTAGCCGGGTACGGGTACGGGTACGAGTAGGGGCATACCCGACCCGTACCCGACACGTTTAAACCTTAACGTGAGTAAGTTTTTTCGTATCATATCTTAAAATGTAACAATATAAAGTTAGTATTATATGTATACTGATCATTTAACATTTAGAATCATTAGTAAGAATCTATTCCATTTAAAGAAAAAATAATTCCTATTGAGAATCATGAATCCTATATTTTCGGTTAGAATCTAGATTCTAATAAGAGGAATCTATTGTCAAACATACCGTCAAAGTGCATAAACTTTGACATCACACACTTTGTGAATAAATTTCAAGATATATTGCATATTTATTCCTCATTTTATTTCTATATGTGTGAACATCTTCCAATATGAATAATGAGCATGAACACCTCCTTTCGAGAATTGTACATCAACATATTTTTTGCCCTACCATTTGACATATGGTCCCCTAGATTAAGTCATCCATATTTCATCACAGCATAATGACAATTTATTCTCAGTAGTTTCGAAATTTCTCTGGAAATCTCTATTCCGTGTACCGAAAGGGTATCGATCATATGAATATAGTAATTATTAATTTAATAATTATTTAAATTTATAATCAATTATTTTTTTAATAAAAAAATAACGGGCGTCCGACGGAGCCGTCCCGCCCATGGGAGCAACGTCTGGCTAAGACGACTCCCCCATGGGGAGGCCTCTTGGACAGACGCCCATCTCATGGGCGAGACGTCTGGGTAAAATGCCACCCCCATGGGAGGGGTAGATCCCGCGAACGTTCGTTATTTTTTATTAAAAGATGTTAGATATTTTATAAGATTCGAGTACAGCGGGGCGTCCGTTGGCTAATTATTGACATCCAATTTTTTTTATTTTTTATAATTATGAGAGGAAGATAAAAAAAGATATGTGATAGGAAGGTTAAATGTATGTCATGTTATAGAAATAGAAATGAGAAAAATATAAAATTGTAATATGTATGAACGATCTAAGTCGTTTCCGACATTAAATAACAGTTAAATTGGAATATGAACAAGGTTAAATTGGAATAAAAAAAGGAGAATATGAACAAGGTTAAATTGGAATAAAAAAAGGAGAATATGAACAAGGTCAGAGTCGTGTCAGGACACCATGGATGCGTTGCGGGGTGCGTAGGCCGACCGATACAGCTCTCACAACCCCAAAGAAAACGAAGTGAAGCGCAGAAATAGAAAAGGCTGGGGTGGACAGAGATGGAGCGACATCTCACTGTTTCGTAACAGCAAGATGTCATATATGGCACGTGTGAACCATAAACACATCCAATCCTCCTCTCCTCTCATCTTTTCTCCTCCTCGATTTACTCCTCCTTTCTTAGCTACAAACAAGTAAGGCAAGGCAAAGCACGCACCCTACTCGATAGCTAGAGCTAGGTTTTGTCTCCAAAACCCTTGTTTGTGGCTTTGGTTTGGACAAATCACATCCAAAGAAGAGGAAGAGGTGGTGTTTTTTTGTGTGGTAGGGGTATTGTATTGTTGTGTGGGGGGAGGGAAATGGAGGAATTTTCCAAGCTGGGTGGTGATAACTCCAACTCCAACACCACCACCAACACCAACGCAAGGGTTGGTTTTATTTATGGATCCTCATCTTCTTCTGTTGCACTTCCCTCTTCTTCCTCTTCCTACCACTGCCACCACCACAACCACACCATGCAAAACCTTCACCATCTTTACCCTTTCCAACATCATCATCTCGACCACCACCCCATGCCCATGCCCAAACCCGAAGGTGAGTCTTCCTCCAACCTCGACACCTCCCATGGGCATGGCCACTACCCCTTTTGGAGGAGAAGTGGTGGTGGAGGTCCCCTTCCCAACGACACCGACGCCATCAAAGCCAAGATCATCTCCCACCCACAATACTCAAGCCTTCTAGAAGCCTACATGGATTGCCAAAAGGTATGTCGTTCAATTTACCAACCATTTCCTCCCAATTACCTGCACACACCCCGTAGTTAACAATAATAACACCCCACCCAAAACCCCAAAAAGCGTAATCAATCATGTCTTAATTTGTTTATTAGTTAGTGGTGCTTGCTAATTAATTAACAAGCCAAGTTTTAATTCCACTTGTGTGTGTGTATACATATATATAGGTGGGTGCCCCTCCTGAAGTGGTCGCGAGGCTAACGGCAATCGCTCGTGACTTCGAGGCTCGACAGATGACCGGTCGGGAATCCTCCGTTCCGGATCCCGAACTCGACCAGTTTATGGTTATATATGTTATGAGCTTGTTCGATTTGTTAATTTAGTTTTCACTTCCTTAATTAATTTGTGTGTGAATTGATCGATGCTCCAACTTGTAATGTTTCTTTTACATGAATTGATGATTCCACCCACAGGAGGCATACTATGACATGCTAGTGAAGTATAGGGAAGAGCTCACTAGACCACTCCAAGAAGCCATGGATTTCCTCAGGCGTGTGGAGTCACAGCTCAACACCATAACCAATGGATCTGCTCGACTCTTCTCTCCGGGTAACTAATACTTTGCAAATTAGTATTTTCCCATCCTATTAATCATTAATTTGTACAACTACTAGTGCTATAGATTGTAAGGAAGGGTGCATGCATGGTTCTTGGGTTGGATTATTTACCTTTGGTCTTTTGTTTTACTTGGGGGTATTATTTTGGAAACAACTGGTCTAGGGTTTACACTGTAGTAGTGTAATGGGTCAGGTGTACGACGTCTTTAGTTTCTGACCCTTGCAGTCTTATAATTAGGTGCAGGAAACGTCCCCCCCCCTTCTTTCACGCGAGCTCATTCTAGTCCTTTTGTCATATATTAAGATCAACAAGAGGAAACACAAAATCTTGCTTTCTCTCTCCTCTTCTAATATTATCCTTTCCTTGTATTAAAAATGTAGCTCTTCATCTCCATACTATCTAACCGTATAAGTCGTTTTATTAATTTTTTCAACATCTTTTTGTTCAAGAAGCTACTTTTGCACTATTACGTGTCTTTAGTATTTCTTTTGCATTTGAAATTAATCTTGTGATTTAGCAAGGTTTTAGCTTTTAAGTTGGTGGGAAGCGTAGAGCTAGATGGTCATTATGTAGTAATCACTCACACCCATCAAATCAACTCCTCCACCATGTGAGTTAATCATGGCGTTTGTGTTGCATACAGCCGACATTGATAAGCCATGTGGGGTTCTAGTTTTATTAATTTGATCGTACAATTATTTAACTTAAGAATGGTGAAAACATGGCCATATCGTTGGACCACGATGAAAAGTATTGAAAAATTAAAGTAGAAACGATTTCTGAAGTTATTAAGCATCTAAGATCCTCCAGGTTAATAATTGAAAAAAATTAATGTACAACCATTTATACTTTTGATGCGTGCATTTCTTTTGCTTACAGAGGAAGTGTGGAGAATCTTATGTGTGATTCTTCTAAACTCTACCAACTCGTTAGCTAAAACGAGAGTGATGAAAGAACAAACTTCTTCCTTGGTGGTAGAAGGGAAATGACGGCTAGGGTTTTTAGGAGAGACATAGTTTTTTTTCTTTTTTTTCTTCCATAGATTTATAGACCTCTCTTAAGTTAACACTAATCTCATTAGTTAAGTGAACTTAATGGGCCCTTAGTCATCTATTTATTTAGCCCATAGATTACAATGTGTGTAACCCTGATATGATCTAATTATATTAGTAACGCACATAATAATTGACACGTAGATCGTAATTGGTTTTTATTTAAACATTACGATCTCTAATATAATCGGATTTTTTTTATAACTATTTTTTTGATTATGTCTTGATTAAATGACACCACATATTTCATGACTTTATAAGTATTACCGGGATCTTTCCTTTTAATCTATATACAAAATTATCATAAACATATGTTAATTAGTTGCTAGACTGGAAGATTTAAGTCCAGTACTGAAGAAGTGGAATATCGATGCGTCACTGTTGTTTCTCCTTTTGGACACAGTGGCTGATGCATGTGACGAGTAACATTAATGAGTTTGCAAAAGAATCGACCTTTTGATTGTTGATATGATTGACAGATGACTATTTCTTTCTCACATTTATATTTCCTGATGATTTGAAGTGAAGGTTATGAGCTAGCTAGCATGGGATCCTTATCTTGTTTTTTAGGGTTTTTTTTGGTAAGTGGTTTTGAGGTCATTACTTATATTACTATAGACCTAGAAACGAATAGAGGCGATCTCACCAGTCATATGATTCTAGTTGCATGTACTCTAAAATCATAATATTATTTCTTATTGACTTATCCTACTATATATTGTCGACTATGCATTCAAAGTCCAGTTCCATTTCCTTCTTAGGTAACCTAGCATTTAAACTCTATTCGGACTACATATGAAATTTAGCGATGAGCAAGCCGTTTCTAGTTTATGTTAACTTTAGTGAACCCAAAAGCTTTTAGACACAGTTTCCCTTGTTTTTTAATCTATCATATATCATATTTATTTTAATCTATTAGCTGGCTTCCATGTCAAACCATGGGTATTTGAGTATTTCCCTTCCATGGATCATACTTTCACTTGCTTTGTCAATTAAGCTTTCTACATTGAATGCATTTGCAGACATTGATGCTATATGTTTATCTTGCTTATCAAACCAACCAATGAATTGTAACATATACAATGTATTAGGAGTGACTCGTCTACAACGCTATTTATAGTTGAGTTCACGCACACTTGTTTGAGATGACGTTTAGCTTCCATTGTAGTTGATCGGGATCTATTGTAGTATACTAATGAGCTTTAACTCATCCTTCTAAAGCTCATACTTCCACATCTAAGGTGAATATCCCTGAAATCATGCTTTCCAATACTCAAGCTTCCTTTACTAGGTAGGTCATTTGGAAGCCTGAAATCATGCTTTTTTAAAGTATCGTGCTTTTGCTAAACTAGGTAATTAGCAAGTTTGTAGTCATGTTTTTCTTGAAGCATCCTTGCCTCTATAAATAAATCAAATTAAGCTAATGCATGCTCAGTTTTTGTTGAGATACTCCTTAACCCCTGCAAAAATTCTACGTGATTTTTTCAATATTTGAACATTCTATAGTGTGCATAAGTAAAACTTAACTTCTCTAGAATGCATAGTAGTTGGCCAAAAAATCTCTAAATTTAACGTCGGTAGGAAATCTTGAGGCTATTATTGTCGTCAGAAATTTTGTCGACAATAGTGACGCCTACTACAAAAATTAAGTTAGTAATTAAAGACAACAAATATCAGGTTTATACAACCTGCAATAAAAAAACCATCTGAACTGTCACGAATCCATTCACAATAGTATTGATTAAAATCTATAACTTATACGAAAGGCAATATCTATTTTTCACAAGTCATGAAAGACTATATATATTATTCACATACATTCACAAGTCATACTACTAAACAGAAAGATAAAACCAACAAAAGTGTACCAAGGCTCAGAAGAAGTTGGATCCATCGATGAGTCGTCGTCGTGCTAGGAAGACGTATCAATGTCGCTTCTCCCCCTGGCTCCACCTATTTCATTCACCACTCTATAAAAGAGAATTGATTTTGATTAACTGAGCAATCCCAAACATATATATTATTTTAGGAAATTAAAGAAACCAACTATCACAGTGACATGGCGAGGGCGATGACATGGAGTGTTTGGGGATTTTCGTCGGCTCGAGTGTTCTGCACGTGAATTGCACATGCAAGAAATAAATTGGGCACAGGTTGAAATTTTAGGCACCTGACCCGACGAAGATGGCATATTGCTGACGGAATTTCTGTTGGCCTGAGTGTTTTGCACATGCAAAAAATAAATCGGGCGCAAGTTGAAATTTTGGGCACCCAAGTACCCAATCTGACGAATAAGGCCTATTGCTGACGGAATTTGAGTTGGCATAATATGCTGACGGATATTCTGTCGGCATGTGTCCGTTGGCACTGGTTGTTTCTGCAGTAGTGGTCCATCTTCTTAAAAATCTACGTTTTCTTCATTTCTGAAGTGTTACAAACTTGTTTCAGGATGACCAGAATATTATGTCAATCCCCGCTCAATCATTTGATTAATTAATATTTAACATATATTAATGAATCATGGTTACGAATAAGTAGCAATATCTAATTATAGATTTGTTATGAAAAAACCCACGAAAAATCAACAGAATGACCAAAAGTCCAAAACTCTACACACTACCCTGTTCCCTTCTTATTTCTCACTCAGTTCCTCCTATCCTCAAATACAGAGCCAACATACATTGTTGCAGTACTATGGATAAAAAAATCGCTCCACTGGCTATTGCAATGCTATTGACCTGTGAGACTGTGCTTCTCCTTAACCCATTAAACTATGGCTCCAACTTCACCCATATGCTCCTTCTGTAGTCGACTATAACTGCCCTCGAATTGCCTTGCATTTTCATAATTGGATGGCACACTTACCTTGTTACCCTTCACACCCAACTTATTCCCAGGAGTATGAGGTGGTGTTTTTTTGGTTGCAATATCATGGGAATATATCGCTGGCTTATAAGCTTTGGAGTGACCCATTGTTGTTCATTTAAACGTAACACTTAATATTTTTGTATTTATTTAAATTGAAATTGGCTAATTTTTCCAGTTGAAGCGTATTGTTTGAATTTCGAAATTTTATTAGAGCCTTAGACACTTCAAAGTTTGGAACTAGAATAATAGATACTACGCTTATTGTGGGTGTATGTTTGATATGAAAATTTAAAAGGGTTAATTTTTGGTAGTGCATTTGAACTGAAATGATGAGAAGTAAATGCTACACTAGTACACTTAGTTTCAGATTATGCTTTTTTGTTCCTACGACGCTTGGATGATGAAGTGTTATAATTTGATACTGACCAATAGAGCATGTCCTCAAGGATGTAGATTACAAAATCTTTAGAAATTTTGACCCCCTTCTAGCTATTATGGGACATATTTTTGAGGTCTTCACAACAATGACCTTTCATCATCATAGCTTCAAGGTTATTAATTTTAAAGATTTAAATTTTGTGGTGTGTTCTTCTGTTGTTTTAGAAAGTTGATTTTAATTGTGATAAATTGAGATGAGCTCTTTCGTCATACCCACTTCTACAACCACTGAAGTAGTATAAGTACATGTTTGACTTAACATGCAACAAGCTCACATTGTTTTCAATTTATAGCTCATGATTTTATGTAGATGCAATAATGTCTTTAATTTTTCTACAACTTAAATGGTTTGTTTTACCAATAAATATGTGGTGTTTTTACTATTTTTGTTGTTTTTTAGTTTAGTTACATATTTCATATGTTAGATGGATTGATCGGAGGGAGAAATTTAATTTTATATCCTTATTAATAAGGCTGGAACAGAAATTCTGCTAGAGTTTACTTTCTAAGGTTAATTACAAATTTATCAAAGGCAATTTCTTGATTTTCTGTAATAATAGTGGATTGTTACGTTTAATCCCCATCTTAGTGTTAAATAAATAACTACTGTTTATAAATTTTATATACTTGTTAGACATTCAGTATTTTGCATATCATTTGTTTTAGTGTATTTTCATTATTTCTTAATTTTTTTAATGAGTTTAGATGTTGCGTTGGAGTCTGCTTTGAACTTGCACATGATACTTTTTGAGCAACATATTTTTTAATTTAGCCACAAATGTTTCACTCGATATGATTTGCTATATATAGATATATTTTGATACAAAACTATAGTACAATGTTATTATTGGTTTGTAAAGTTCTCGGGGATTGCCTGTCAACGTTTTAACTCTATGCTTTGTTTATATCAGCACAAACTGATATCCCTTTTTTTTATGAAACAATCATGGAACTTTGATTTCTACTATTACAATGTTATTATTGGTCTTGATAGGATGTTTTGATTCATATATCACATACTTACATTTGAGGGTGGTTTGTTTCTAATTTAGTTCATTGTACGCTAACAGTATGTTTTGGTTTTTTTTGGTATCTTGGAGCGTAAATCCCTCCTATTTGTATAAAATTAGATTTTTATAAATTAGTTGCTAAATACGTTGGTATCTTGGAGCGGAAACCCCTCCTACTATTTGGGTGGGATTGAATGAGAGGTAGAAGTACATGAATAATGGACTTTAGAATATGTATGACTTTTGGTGCTAAACGAGTCTGGTTAAATCTGATAAAATTGGAAAGTTTATATTCAGGAGAGGTTTGTGTATATGTGATTGGATGAGTTTGGTTGTCTCCTAATTGAGGTCATTTTTATATTTGTGTACAAAAGGGCTCGGCTTCCTTTCTTATTCCTTTTAGTTTCTCATGGCTATTTTAAAATGTTTTTTTGTTTGGGATTTCAACACTGGGCACCTGGGGGTTGCTACTTTTGTGGTTGTTTTTAACAAATTAAATTAACATGAGCAGCACGTATGAATTTTTTCCGTTGACTTCATTACTTATGCTCGTCTAATTGTCGTTAATGTCTACAAGAAATATGTTACTTGACCCGTGTTTTTGTGATCGGAGTTTTTTTCATCTTTCTTACAAGATTTATATTTCCTCTTCAATGTCCTTATGCTTTGTGGATGCATTTTACCATGGGTCATTTCTTTTTGTCTTCATATTCAGAGATTTTAGTTCTTCAAAGGGAAGAAGCTTTAGTGCAAAGAAAAAACTGTAAATATGAAGTTTTTTTATAGTTTTTTTCTTTCAATTTGATGAATCCGTCAGTGTAGTCTCTGGTGGTTGATAATGATTGTGTTACAACAATAAGCTCTTTTGTTTCAATTTCCATTTGAATTATGTGCCTTGTAGTTTCTCAAGGAAGCATGATTCTCAATATTTTTTCTTGACTGAATCTTGTATGGTTATTTGTATGTCAGATATTTGACAGTATTAAACCTTAACATTTCTTTCATTTTCTGGACTGTTTTGTTAATTTGAAAACCTATTTGTTTATTTTTCTACCAAGTAAACTAAATAGTTATCATTTTGAGGCGCATATGTTCCGACCCTGGAACTGTCTTCAATAATTTTGGATGTATATATATATGCGTTACATACTAATATAGTAAAAATTTAAACTAGCTGGTTATGATTCTGTTATAGGTGCGCCTCCACATGATATTATTTTTGTTATTTTTCTCATAACAGATGACAAAGGTGAAGGAGTTGGCTCTTCGGATGAGGAGCAAGATGGAAGTGGAGGTGAAACTGAACTTCCCGAGATCGACCCAAGAGCGGAGGACAAGGAGCTGAAGCACCATCTCTTAAAGAAGTACAGCGGGTACTTGGGCAGCCTTAAACAAGAACTCTCCAAGAAAAGAAAGAAAGGAAAGCTCCCCAAAGAAGCAAGGCAGAAGTTACTGAGCTGGTGGGAGTCACACTATAAATGGCCTTACCCTTCGGTACGCCACATAACCTCAATTTACTGGCATCAAATTTTATGTCTTAGTGGTGTTGTAATCAAGTCTGGTCCACTCATTTGAGCAGGAAACCGAGAAGTTGGCGTTAGCGGAGTCGACTGGGCTTGACCAGAAGCAAATAAATAATTGGTTTATTAACCAGAGAAAGCGACATTGGAAGCCGTCGGAAGACATGCAATTTGTGGTGATGGACGGGTTCCAACCTCAGAATGCGGCTGCCTTCTACATGGACGGGCACCACCACTTCATGGGTGATGGCTCTTTCCGGCTTGGTCCTTGAAGACCATTCACTTATATATCTATTCTAAACTTAAGCCAAATTAATGAAAGGATGCTTTCTATTCCAAGCTTTGTGTTTTTTAGTAAAGTGTATGTACGTTCCTATGTTTATTTGGATGTTGCTTTCTGTATTTAGTATAAGCATCACAAGTCCAGAATGGTGACTGGTATTGTTTTGATGTTACAAGTATCAATTTCCTCCTTTTGTAACTTCATCCATCTTTTAACTTCCTTCGCTTGTGGACGTGGATATATTCTACTTTTGATTTGGATTTCTTTTCATCTCAAAATGATTATAATGCGTCTTCAATCAACTTTTGCAACAAATTAAACTCAAGGAGACGAGTATGTATGACTTGTTTGTAGCCTATAGTTTTGAAGAGGAGCTTAATAATTTTCCGGCTCGAGTGTCTTGGAGTTAGATATTCCGCCTGCTTCTACAGTCGTTGAGGCAGGAGGGCCTTAAATTAATTGTAACAAAGGAAGTTGTAATGAGAATTTTGTTGTATCACGTTAAATGTTGGTTTTAGTCTTTTAGGTTATTGAAATGAAGGCAAGGTTTGTTCAAAATAGTCAATCAATATAAGAGGGATTACAATTTACAAAGATCACTTTTCAATATTGGTAATGAGTTCATTCAACATTATGTGGGAACGTAATGAGATTGGTGCAATCAAATTAGTGACTTTAGATCGAACAGGAAGAAAACACAGTAACTTATCATAATGTTAAGGTGTAGAAAAATATTTGGGAAACTATTTTCCTTGAATGGACCTATTTCATTACGGAAAGGCAGAGAATAATAAGAGTTTTAGATATTCACGTTGAAGAAAGTTCACAACTGCTAGCATGAGGTTTCATTCAACAATAAAAATTTAGTTTCGATTTCTTTCAGCTGGATTCTTCATTAATCAACAGTTATGGACTCTCTCTAAATATCGATCTCAAACACTTTTCATGAGGCCCCGCCCACTTAAATGGCCTACAATTTCGGATTCAACGGTCGGTCAGTCGTAGCTGGAGTCATCTAAATATGACTTTTAACCTAATTGTCTAATCAGTCGTTGTATGATGTGACGGAATAGTCCAATATTTTACTTCACGTCAAGTTTATTGTTTGGAACGAATTAAGAATAAGTTGTGGTTTAAAATGACAAGTACTTTCCTTATACGTATTAAGTTACAAAATGCAAGATAAAACCTTAATAATTTCTACAAAGAAGTACACCCATAATCAAGACCAGAATCATTTGACTTTGATTCTTCAAGAATGAAATGGTAGTATTAGTGTATTACCACATTAGAAGAATATCCAAATGAAAACTATACAATCTTTACCGAACAGAATATTCTTGGATGCTCACATTTCACAATCCATCCACATATTTGATATTTCCAAAGGTCAACAGTACCCTTATTTTTCCTTACTTGGTGACTCCTTCCCATTGGTCTTATTCAACACAAACAAACATATATATATATATATGTGTATATATATTCAAACATTGAAACTTCCTCTCCCACTTTTAATCTCACTTATGTAGCACAAACAACATGATAACTTATAACAACTCAATTACAAGTCATATTCCTGCAAAGCATTCTGGCGGTGGCACTCTGAAACGAGATCTATCAGAGAAATAATCGTATACCATATGGTTTATTCTGACCCACCAGTATTTTCTAGCCTGAATTGCATCCAATTGTTTGTAGGCAACGCCTTCCCACCAGTTATTGGCGTTAGAGGCGCAACTGGCTGTCGAGGCGGTACTAGTGACTACACAACCTTCAATATCGAAGTCCTTGTAGTAAGCGTAGAATGGTGCTTTGCTCCAATCTATCTTCTCTAGTCCTCCCCTTGTAGCCCAATTAATTGACTTAATTACTCGGATATATACCCACTAAAATGTATTGTACAATGTATGGTTCCAATGGATGGTACAATATATAAAAAAATTAACTTACACAACGTGTTCATGGTTCCAATGGATGGAATATTCATGAAAGTCAGCAGAAGGGTCGAACCAAAGCTTAACCACCCTTTGTTCCTTCTCTCCCTTCCCGCTAGCAAACACATTGGTTTGCACTGTGTATGGTTGCCCGATCCTGTTACCCAAGAACTCGAAATCCAATTCGTCACGATTAATGTTTCCATTGTTCGAGTTCATCTGCCAAACAATATCAAGCCACAACATCATATATATATATAATTAAATACTACTATAACAAGTTAAACTCCACACCTTTTACTCATATACCACCGTAACAAGTTAATCCACACCCGTACATCAATATATATAGCAGTATGCTGTATTAGACACTTCACTACAAGCACAAAATCAAGGGATAGGAAACACCAGATCGGCAATAATTCAAAGTAAGAAGTATGGAATATAAATACTCCGAAAGTCAAGGGTGCTGGTGCAATATCTCTAAGAAAGAGAGCCCAAAATAGGTGGTTGGGTGTTTCAGTGTTTCTATTGCTTGGGTGGATTTTCTTAGAACTGGTGTTTTAATGCTGCCGACAATTTTGGGTACCCTTGATTATGCTACGTGGCTATATTCCCTATGCTTTTGCTATATATGGGATGATTATGGATAATTAGGTCTTTAGTTATGCTATATAGTATGGTATCAAATCATATTTGATTACTTTTTGTTCTGAATATATATATCATCATTTTTCATAACTTTTGTTTTATATGTAAATGAACCTCTTTCATGACCAAGATAAATAGACTCGTTCTCCATCCTCGCACATGACTGTGGTTAATTAATCAGCACTTAGGATAGTGACACATTCAAATTATAACTAGCATGCATATACGTAGAGTTTAGATTCCTCTCTTGCCCACAATATATAGTGCCCAGATGGTTAATTGAAACTTCAAAAGTTGATTTCGTATAAAAGTAATTTTACTTATGCGGTTATGAAGGCCAGAATGACTAATAAATTAAAAGGTAGAGTTAAAAATTTTGGTGAAATTAGAAGATTTCTAAGATAATGTGCATATGCATGAGACTATTGGTGAATACTTTCGGAGTATTTGTGAAATTATCCCTGATTTATAATGATATCAAAATGAATAATTCAATATAAATTAAAGAATCTTATTGTTCAATAATTATAACATCGTTTAGTTAGTGTATAGATACACCCATCACCTCATTAGGCTTGTTTCATCGATCTTCATCACAACTTAATAACTCATACATGATGGCATTGCATTTGCATTAAACTAGTACTTTGGCAGAGAGCATTCCCTTGGGAGGTGGTTTTGGAATCTGTTTAGGTCATGACAATAATCATAGATTAGATGATACTTCCTAACCCATCTAAACAACCGTCTTTGAGCCCAAGTGAGGCCATTGAATTTGGGGAGATTCCACCAGTTGGCGGAAGTGGAGCTTCCAGACCTGCAAAACCTAGGGTTTCCATTCCAAACACAGAAATCCAACTTGTAGTGCCCAAAAGAAGAAATGAAAGGAGCCTTGGACCAATCCACCTTGTTGTTGCCTCCATTTGTTGCCCAACTACTACCATCCCATAGTGTTGCTTCTACTGACATGGGCTGTCTCATAGGAAATGCTACACCTTTGTCTGCATGATTCTTGTAAACCCTAATTGGAACCCTGTCAACCATGAACCTGCAAGTACAAGAAGAGTCTGATCAGAACATTTAGTTGATTGTGCAATTAACTTGTAAGAATACTACAAAACTAAATCAATCTTTGAGGGATTGCAGAATTAGCATTTTCACCGAAAAAGAAGAATATTAATCATATTACAACAATAGATAAACAACTATGCAAATAACTATTTAAACTCAAAATTTCAAACAACCCCGATCTATTTTCAATTTTACACACTTACGGAGAACCCTAACTTTGGTTCTCATATACAATCTATATAGATGTCACAACCAAATTATATTCGAACCAAATCATATATCTATCTAAAGCTTCATTGTTGGTTGGTGAATAAGCCAACTATATTCAAATAATTTAAACATTTATACAAGAAATATATATATATATATATATATATATATATATATATATATATATATATATATATATATATATATATATATATATATATATATATATATATATATATATATATGTGGCTCTTGATGTGTATCTTACACAATTTGATAAATGTTCCAAAGTATGGTGTAGTTGTGGAAATGCTCAGTTGGATCAAACCAGAGTTTAATCCTCTCTTCTCTGTCGTCGAATCCATCAGTGTAGATGTTGGTCTGTAGAATGTAGGGTTTTCCTAACACGTTTCCGAGGAACTCGAAGTCAATCTCGTCCCGTTTCGATTGGTGGGAAGTTAACTGCAGATATGCCATTAAAAAAACTATCTTATCAGAACTTTTGAGAAAGATCATTCAAAATACAATTGAACTACTAGAATTTACCAAACAAAATCGCACTTCCATCGGATTTGATACTTAATTATATATTACAAACTTTGCACCATGCTATTGTGCGTATACACTATCCATTTTGGTAATAGTTGCATTAGTATGTCTTACTTGGACGTAATTAGGAAAGAAGTGTTCAATTGTGTTATATCTTAATTTCTGCATTATTCAATTGCGTTCAATATAGTTATGGTATTGTACCCTCCATTTTTATACCAATCAAATCCTTACTAGCTAGAGATGACATATATAAGTGGTACCAAGTTAGATGATATACGTGGTAATTTGTAGAAATCGTGAGAAATCAGTGTATATATATATATATATATATATATATATATATATATATAGCACAAGTAGAGGGTGTAGATTATAGCCGTAAAATATATTAACAAAGTAGAATTGACCTTTGAGGGTCTAGTTATCTATTCTATGAGCAAGATTCTTGTATTAGCGTATAATATGAGCAAAAAATATAGTTTCGGTCATGGAATAGACTCTGATAATCAACTAAAACCATCGAGGGCATATTTTTTCTCACATAGAATGCTGTCACAATGCCGGCCGAGTCACCAGGGACCAACTTAATTTGCATTGTAACTTCCCCAAACATGAACAAATCGTTTGATGCGAATCCAGACCCTAAGACAAGGAAAATTAAATGTACAACTTATAAATAATCACATTCAAAGTGCAAACTAATTTGAGTGTTTTCATCACCATCCCATCCCTGTGCTTACCTGATTCATTATCTAATCTTAAGCTCCTCATGTGCCCATCGATTGAGGTGTTTACGTAACTCGGCGACCACATTACATGGAAATCTTCATTATAATTCCCGGTCGATACGACGGAGGAGATAGTAATGCTGATCAAATTTGCAAATGCTAAGAAAATAGCTAGTAGGTTCGAATAGGTATTAGCCATGGTAATGTTGGATGCTACCTCCTTGTATGTCACTGAGATTTAGATATAATAATACTTGTTCTCCTCATACATATATATTGCACATTTTGTTGGAATTGGTAGGAAAGATGGATTGTGGAGATTTAGAATGGAAGCAAAGAAGTTGGAGTGTGAAGAAAGAATCACTTCATGAATAAGTAAAGCATATGGTCATTGATGAGTTTAACTCAAATTTAAATAATAAATTTATCGTTGACTTAACCAACTAAGATATATAACTTGAAAAGGCTTAGGGTATGTCTCACATGCCTAGGACCCTAACTATTTAATCTTATGAAGGAAAAAGTTTCTAAAAAAAATATTGCCTGTTTAATTAACCTAATTAATTAGTGGATAAGGAAATATTAAAAAGGGAGAATCAACCGAATCTTTGCTTGAGCTCGTGAAGCATAGAAAAAGGATTGAACCAAAGAGGGGCATTTGGTGGTGTGCTTTACTATCAAGTCACCACATATTCCTGCCATAGCCTTCAATAAGTCTTACCTATAAGGGAATATTGAAGGATATGAATTGGGAAATCTTCCTACTTTCTTATCTTTTTCTTCTTCTTGTAGTGACGAAGAGGGTTATGCATAACTTTGAAACTTTGATGCATATAAGTTTGTGCTCTAATTCCATATATGGCTCTTTTAAATGCCATTGAGTTCAAGGTTCATCATTGTTGTCTAAATCAAAATAGCTGCTTAGATTTGTTTGGTAATTTTTAACCATAATTATCATAGATTATGAAAAATAAGGTATGCTTGATTTGCTATTTTTAAGACCTCTGCACCAAACTAAGGGTGGCGGATATAATTAACTCCATCTGAGATATTGTATTACTTCCAAGAGGGAGCACATTCTTTGCCACGTTTACTTGGAAGATGCATATATTTTTGTTCATTTGAGTTTGCTGACGTGCAAGATAACATATGCCATCATAGATAGGATTTGGTTGAGAAACAAATCAATCAATTAATAGTGGTGCAATTGAGGCGACTTAATTCGGCTCAATATTTAATATTAGGGACTTATTTGTGGCTCAGGTCGAACTTGAATCAAAAGCATCAGCTCTTAGATTTGGATCTAACGGCTCGAACTATAGGGTATTGGTTCCTTTGGAAGTTAATATTAGGTCCATGTTAGTTAGTATATTTATTAGAAAATAACACAAACACATTTCCGAGGGAAAAGCTAAACACATCAGTGTCAGAATCTAACACATCTTGTCTCACCACATCGAATTATAACTAATTATCATGTCATGTAAGGGCTACGTTTTGTTTCGATCACATCAAATAATGTTCCATAATGCAAACTCCAAGTCCAAGTGGTTACTAACGACATTAAAGACATTAATACATCAGCTCAACTTCACATCACATCAACCACAATAATCACAACAATAACCAAGATAAGAATTTGTCTTTGTTAGTAATAACCAAATTAAGTTATAAACTATACACAATGCAAGATTTATCTAGACCACTGCATTTGGAGTTTCCAGTCGTGGCGGTGGTGGTGGTGGCGGCGGCAACAAAATAGATCGTGGAATATATTGTGACGAAGAATAATGTTGCAATTGTGGAACGTGGACGTCCACCACCACGATTTTCAGAGGTAGCGACGGCAACGGCGGCGGAAGTGGGTGGCATGGGCAAGGCCAAGCCATGTAAGTTGGGATCTGATTCCCTGCCATTATCACTGGTAGGCTCTCATCCTTGTCTTGTTTCAAATGCTGTACGTAGTCGTCATGTAGCAAGACATGTACAAATCATTATTAAGTACTAATTAAAGTGAAATGTCTAAGTTACAGTTACATAAGATTCTCGGTTAATCCAATTTTGCCACCTAATCGTCAAACACTTGTTTTCTCATAAAGTGGTTTGTTTTGGACGACGTAATTAGTTAACTAATGCATTCTTGTCATTTGTATCATTTTGTGTGGCTCTTTTCCAATTTCTCTACCAAACTTTTGAAAATATAATTAATTGCAGCGTAAGATGTATATATCCTTATTCATGATGTGCGTAACGATGACTGTTTGATTTTAGGTAGGAATCACTTTTTTTTCTTCTTTTGGAACAAAACTTTAGCTTTTTAGTTGGGTGGCAAGTGGCAATTAACCACATGGTGCAGATGAGATGATGTGAAACTATGTGCTTGTGATGTTAATAAATCCTATTTGACACCGACACGTCAGTTCTAATTTGGATATGTACCCCTGTAATATCGAGATTACACGTACGGTTAGCTTAGGTTTATATATCCTGTTCAATCTTCTCGGACTTACCAATGATGGAAAGTTTTAACAACCAAACCAATAATATAAATATCAAATTAAGATAGGTAGAGGCATTAATCAATTTCTCTTTTGTTGGTTCCTTTCAGTCCATTTCGTCACCTTGTGATAAACTTATGGTCGGTGCTTTTTCCAATTTTTTTTTGACTTTGTTCTAATTAAATTCCATGAAAGCATTCGTACGTGTCTGTTGGTTTTAATTTTTTTTTTATTTTGATTCCAAAACTTTATCAACTGGAGCTAATTGCTAGGTATTGTCATTAATCAAGGAATAATTAGAAGATGTACGTACCTGAGATGAGTTTTTGTTCTTGGGTAGTGGAGAGGAAATGTGATTGGCATGAGTGTCGTCGTGGACAATGCCACCACCATTATGGTAATGGTAATTAGGATAGTTTCTCCTCGAGCGGAGACGCCGTTTGAGAGATCTAACCTTATCCCAATGGTAGCAACAAGAGAAAACACCGCTAAGCGAAAATATGACAACCAGAAGCAAGGCTGTCCCTAGTGGGAATCCCAACGTCGGACGAGAAGAAGCGTGTGGCACCGTCGTCGTCGTCGTCGTCATGGTGGTCGACGATGATCTCATCTGGTGGTCGTCGTCATGGTGGTCGACGATGATTTCATCTGCTCATCTTGACCATCCATATCTTCCTTCTTACGTAACAACAACTATTACTACAACAACAACTACTACTACTACTAATACAATTACTACTTGTTTTAATTCTTGTTGTGCTACCTTTTCTCACCTCTTCTCCTTCTTCTCTCATGTGAGTGAATTGAAGCTTTTGCTTCAATTAATGAAGAACACCCTTGTGAGATGCAACCAATTAATGTGTGCTTGTATGTGGTGTGGGATGGAAGAGTGGGTGTATAATATATAATAAGGGTTTGCATGAGTCGTGGTGGGGGCATGCATATATGGATGTGATGCTAATGCCATCGAACAATTATCAACGGTTCATATTCAAACCATCGATTATTGTTGTGATCTCGATTTGTAATCTACTTACCAACTTAACACTAGTTAACTCAAAGAAAATAGAAACAACTCTTTTGATTTTTCAACAACCAACTGTATGGTATAACCTATAAACTCCAAAATAAACGGAAGAAATTAAATTAATGTATTTTTGTAAATACATTTTTATAAGACTTTTGTTCCAACACCGAATGCAATCCACTTAATTTGCTAAATTTCAATCCTGAGTTTTCATGAAACATACGGGTCTACCATCTGAATTAGATTTTTTCGACTCGGTGGAATCTAATTAATTAAGATGAAATTCATACAAAATTAAAATGCCAGCCCAGCTGTCACCCCCAATAAAATGTAGGATGTGTGTGATCAATGTTTGTAGTGCAGAAGGGCGTTACATGTCTCAATACAAGTATAGGACCACTTGGTTCCATCACCACTTCTTATTTTATTTTTCCTTCTTTTCATTTCCTTTACCTTTGTTGTGACCTAAAATAGATAATATTGAGGGAATCTGTTTTGTCTGATTTGAAGCCCCTCGTGCATCAAATTCAAACGTACACGCCATTGTAGGGTTCGTCAGACATCCATTTCATGCTATCAACTTTGAGTTAGTTATTTAGATGAATATGTTCTTGAAGATAAAATGTAGAATGAGAACGTTACAAATCCGACATCAATCTAAGTTTCTCGAGAGTGAAATTCACGGTTGATTTTATTGAGAATTGAACTTAATCATAGGTGACATCCTAGTCACTTGCCACATCACCTATGGAGGGTGAGTCATCTAGGAGTTGATGACTCAACAAGAAGGAAGGCAAAAGGTTGTAGGAAAGGAAAAGACAATGGACTCTTCATTTTTTCTATGATTTTCGTCCTATTTTATGATGCAATTTAAGTAGATGTTGTAATGATCTTGAATGATCATCTTTATGTAGTTTATGTTATGTTTGTGTTATAGGGTAAGTTGAAGAGTCTTTGTAAGTGCCTATATAAGCACAAGAGTTCCCCATTTGTAAAACAAGCCAAAACAAGTCAAGTCAAGTGAGAAAGAAGAAAGAAAAGATGAGTGTTTGGTGCAAATCTCATTTTGCTTGTGAGTGTTAAGTAATTTGTTTTCTTCTTTCATTCGTGTCCACCAATTGAGTAGATCAAAGTATGAATCTAGTGATGGCAATAGAATGCCCTCAGCATGGAGAACAAGGCGAGCCGAAGCAGCCCACCAGGCGCAACTTCTTAACCGCTGGTTGGCGGTCCAAGTGTGTCTGGTGGAGGCGTGCTTTCTAGGGTGGCTTGGTGTGGTGCTCCCCGTCTTTCTCCTGCATCTAACGGATTTAATATGAAAGTTCATAACTTTCACTAAGAGCATCATTAACAGCGTCCGGAAAGTTTCCGGGCGCCCTGGTTTCTCTCTTAGGCACATCAGCTTCTCTCCACCACGTCAACACAAACCAACCCCCTACAAAATCTTTAACCATTACCCAATCCACCCAGTCACGCTACAGTATTTGTTGTCACGTCATTATTTTTATTCTTCTCTCTAAAACTCTTTCAACAATCAATAAAATCTTTTAATAATCATTATCGTAATTATTTAATATCAACAATTCATTCGTTTTTAATTAACATTTAATATATAAATACGAAAATATTATTAAATTTTAGGAAACCGCATTACATAGTACATTAACTGGAAATTTAAAAACTAAAACGAAAAATACATCATTAAATGCTAAACTAAAATACGAAACTTAAAATACATCAAGTCGCATTTCCTCCAAATTGTTGTCATATATTATCGATCAAATCGGCTTGAAGGTTCAAATGTGTGGTGCGATCACGCAATTGATCTCTCCTTCTCAAGTACCTAGTAATATACACTACACTGTCAGTGGAATACCGAACCGTCTCGTTCACGGAATTTTCAGGTTGATCGTCAACAAATTCCTTTCAATCTCCGAAACTACCGAAGAAATCACGTTCATCCTCCACTATCATATTATGCATTACAATGCAAGCTGTCATTATTTTGTTAAGCACAATCTTACTCCATGCAAAAGATGACTTCTTCACTATCGCAAACCGCGCTTGCAAGACTCCAAATGCACGTTCTACATCTTTGTGTGCTGCTTCTTGTCGTTCAGCAAATAACCTCTCCTTCAGTGTTTGTGGATGAACGATAAACGGAAAGAATGCTGCCCATTTTGGATAAATATCATTAGTAAGATAATATCTCATATTATATCGAGAACTGTTTACCTCAAAAGTCACAGGTGGAGCTCGTCCTTCCATTACGTCGTCAAAAACCGGAGATCGTTGCAGGACATTTAAGTCATTGCATGAACCTGGTGTGCCAAAAAATGAGTGTTATATCCACAAGTCAGCTGACACCACTGCCTCGAGGACAAGAGTGACATTACAACTACGCCCTTAATATTGGCCCCATCAAGCAACCATACAGTTTTTCCACACCCAGTGCATGCAATCGATACTTAACATCATGCATGGGAACCCACACTGCTCACCAACGTGAAGTAGTCGTGCTAAATCACTTGCATTAGGTCTTCAGAGGTACTCACTGCCGAAGTTGTTAATTATACCGTCGTAGAATTTTTCAAGTGTGTTTCTTGCCGTGGATTTGCTTAGCCTTAAGTATTCGTCCACCTCATCAGCCGCAACACCACACGCTAGCATACGGATCGCCGCGGTACATTTTTGCAGGCCAGAGATGCTCATCCTACCGGTGGCGTCTGGTGTACGTTGGAAGAAGACATCAGACGCCTTAATGACACTCACAATGCGTAGAAAGACATGCTTTCGCATCCTAAATCTTCTCCTAAAATGTTGTCAGGATAAACATGGTCGTTAGAAAAATAATCGGCAATCAAACGGTTGTAACCAAGTTCCCTATCTCTATCCGGGTTCAAAGTTTGCCTTCTACGCCTCTGAGGACGTCGGTCCACCACTTCGGAGACATACTCCGTTAAGCAGTTCAACACTTGGTCGTAAGCTTCGTCATTGGATGTTGGAGATGATGAAGACTTCAAACTGGAAGACTTATCGGATGAAGACATTGTTCGTAGATGAATGAGTGAGAACAAACCAGGAGGATTGCATTTATAGTTGTGAGAAATAACCTACAGTATGTGCGTGACTACACAAAAGACAAGACGATTACATCGAGGACCTACAGTATGTGCGTGACTACACAAAAGACAAGACGATTACATCGAGGACCTACAGTATGCGCGTGATTACACAAAAGACAAGACGATTGCATCGAGTCTTGAACTTCTCAAGCATCGAGGATCTACAGTGCGCGCGTGACTACGCAAAAGACAAGACAATTGTATCGAGGACCTACAGGACTTCTCAAGCATCGAGGACCTACAGTGCGCGCGTGACTACACAAAATACAGGACGATTGCATCGAGGACCTACAGTATGCGCGTGACTACACAAAAGACAAGACGATTGCATCGAGGACCTACATGACTTCTCAGGCATCGAGGACCTACAGTACGCGTGTGACTACACAAAAGACAAGACGATTGCATCGAGGACCTACAGTATGCGCGTGACTACACAAAAGACAAGACGATTGCATCGGGGACCAACAGTGCGTGCATGACTACATGAATATATATATATATACTCTAACAACCTTACTTCTCTACTCACCTCAATTCTGATATTACTTCTTCCACCCTCGTCTCACAATGTCCTCTTCAGAAGACAATGGTTCACAAGAGTACCGACGATCTCCACGTCATCCACCCCCAACCCAACACTTTTTCCCATACCAAAATATTCCACAACCAGGATTTCACCCGTCATACCAAAGCCAATTTACCCCACAACCAGGTTTCCACACGTCCTACCCAAACCAATTTTTCCCACAACCAGGGTTCTACCCAGACCATCAATACCAACAATTCCCGCACAATCCATACCAACCGCCAACTCAGGAAGAAGGTCAAACTCAATTCCCAATGGGTATGTATACTCGCCTTCTAACTGTCGAAAGTAGTGCAAATGTAAGCCGCATGACACCTGATGTGAATGACGAAAATGTCGTTCAACCTATAAGTCGTCAAGGAACACGCAAGCCCGCGACGTTAAGGATGCAAAAATCGTGGTCTACACAAGAGGATCAGCGACTCGTCTCGGCTTACATGACTGTAAGTGGCGATGTTGTGGTTGAGACAAACCAAAAAATGAGGTCGTTCTGGAGACGTGTAGAGCGCATCTTCAATGAATCAGGCGAGCCAGGTTCAGTAGAGCGTAACGATGAATTATTAAAGGGACGATGACGACGTACATCACCGGCTGTGAACCAATGGGTCGGTTACTTCGACCAGGCGGTGCGGACGAGGAGAAGTGGTTACAACGAGGACGATGTCATCCATGATGCACACCATCTACGAACGAACACATAACACCAAATTTCAGTACATTCATGTGTGGCTTATGTTACGCAGGTACCCTAAATGGGAGTCAATTGCGCTTGAACTTCCCACCGGAGACGTCGCTGTAGAAAGTCCGGGGAGTTTCAGCAGCAGGAAAAGAAAACGCACCGACGACGATGAGAGACACGCAACACCGTCAACATATGAAATGATGTTCGAACCATGTCCTCATCCTGAAGGTGTTAAAAAGCCAAAAAAAGAAGGGAAACCAACCACTTCAAGCACAACTCGATCCTGATGTGTTAGAATTGGGGAAACAAATTGAATATAACGCAAAAGTGAGAGATGAAAGTTACTTGTGCTACGAAGAACGGGTGGAGAGGAAACACATTGAAGCTGAGGTGAAGTTCCAAAGGGAACTCAACAACAAGAAACTCGACGCCCTATTCTCTCTGCTGAAGAAGGAAAACAAGGACGAGATCGATAAAGAAACACTTACTGAACTCAAGGCGTGGGCCAAATCAGAAGGATTTCTGTAGGTGGTTTTGTTTTCATTTATACTTAACTAAATGTATGTTTCGTAGTTTATCAGTATTGTGGTAGTTTAAATTTCGCAGTTTATCAGTATTCTGGTAGTTTATCGGTTTTAAAATTCGTAGTTTATGTATTGTATTTCGTTTCCGTATTTGCTTTGTATTTCGTTTCCGAAGTTTATGAGTATTGTACTACTATTTCGTATTTTGTATATGTTTTTTTAATTTACTTTTATCTAAATAAATCAAAAACAATTTAATTAATCAGAAAATAAATTTTCAAAACCTACTTAATCTAATTACAATTTAACTAATCAATACATTAACGTAATTATATATAACTAATCTTTTTCTTTATAACAAAAAAACTAAACAAAAAAAATTAACCAATGGGGGGCCATGTGGCCCCCCACCAGGGCGCCTGGGCGCTTTTCCGGGCGGCCTGCCGCCCGGCAAACCGCCCCAGGCGCGCCCTCCCGTTAAGGGAGGACTTTTCGGGCGTCCTGCCCGGGCGCCCGAAAAAGAGCACCCGTTAAGGATGCTCTAAGTGCATGCCTGAATCATTCGGGTCAACGTTATATTTACTGTACTTTTTAATAACTTTTTTAAAGTTCTATTTTTATTTTCCAATTTAATTAGAAGGTCTACTTTATGCTCCAACGGTCCAACCAAGTAGTTATTTTTAGGGACTTTGCAACCTAAAATAAAATAAAATTCACAGCCTTGTGGGCTGCTTACAAATACCTAACTCTAGAGAGGTGTTTTGCAAGAATCTCTTATACCTAAAATACAAGCTAACTTATGTTTGTAGACAAAAAAGTGAAAAACAATGACTAAGTGAAACGTACATGTATCATTGAAGTATACGAAAGACATCCACTTTTGTTTCTTTTTCTTGAAAAAAATGATATCGTAAATCTTATTCACATATATGGTAATGTCAGTGTGGTTCACTTTCACTTTGAAGCCACACAATTGAAGTAGAACACTGGGTTACTTTTTTGTCTGCAGTCTCTGAAAAATCCAATAACATAGCAGCAAGATGCTTCTCAACCCAAAACATATGGAATGTTTCTGTGGGATTGGAATATTGGATAATATACAGACATTTATGAGACCAGATCTAATTGCTACATGTCCACTAGAACATACCCTCAGAAAAGAACAAATATCGTTAATTAAACAACGTTAACAAAACAAATAAGTAATTCCAAAAAATAACATGATAGAAGATAAATAATCTATTGCAATGTGCACCTAACTCTATAGTAGTGTAGTTTGAGTGGGAGTATCTTATCCAACCCAGTGGTAAGTGGTAACCACATTGTTGCTTACTAGAATCCCACTACCTCTTGTCTCCAGCTGCATGCAATCTAAACTTTACTTATGTTTCTGTTTCTTTCTCTTTACAGATGTTCAAGTTTACATCCGTTTTGCTCTATAAATGATATATTACTGAACCATAACATATATTAATTAAACATCAACTTTTGTTAAGTTTCTCTGAATGGATTCTGTGGTCAGCAATGCAACTATTACTTGCTCCTCTGGATAACATTTTTAAACTTACTTCCAGATGTTGCATATTATTTAATGTCAATAAGAAAGCATATCCTCCGAGTTAGTTTTCTCCGGGCTTCGAAAAAGATTATCTTTTCACTTGCACCTTTAGTTGAGAAACTTTAGTTTGAAGAGATAAGAGTTCAAAGTATCTTTGCACTTGGGACATGTTTTTAAACTTACATATTCGAATTGTTTGGGAAGTAGGTAGACTTCACAATTTTAAGAGAAAAAAAAAGATTTCATAGACTAACCCACAATTTCATACTTCTCTTCTCTTCTCTTCTTTTGTTTCTACTTTGGATGTTACCTTTTTCTCTTCAATCCTTACTTACAACAAGATATTTGTAAGTCTCAATTTGGACAAAAACATGTTTTCAAGAGCAACTTATGTTTAATGACATGACTGCATAGTGAATGGAGTTGATTGATACGATGAATGCAACTAGAAAAAAGTTAGTGGATAGATCATAGAAGGTATAATTGAGATCTTTAAAGTTACACTACTGTTAGGCTTCTTTTTCTGGGTAGGACATTGTTCTGAACAAACATAACTCGACCACACTACACCAAGTCGCCAACCAGGAAATATCAACCATTATGATCGTCATGATTTTCTTTGTTGTTGATGTAGTAGTTGTGCTCTGTTCCTCCATATCTTGTACTCCTCCGTACCCAATGACCAAATGGCTTACCAGCCTAGCTAGAGCATATACCATGCTGAATTTAACCACATCTCATTTATAAAACCATGCAAAATCTAGTGTGGTCAGATGGGGTGGTGGGTTTTTTTTAATGGAGAAAAAGGTTCAGCACTTGAGAACTAAAGTGAAATGTTATCAATGCAAATCAACCTTTTGCGTCACAGAGATAACAACACTGAACCACTTGGATTAGTTAAATTTATCAAGAGAAAAACAAGACCCATAAATGATATTGTGACACGGGGATATGCAGGGGACAGCAGTGGGCATTTAATCTTTACTGGAATATTGTGATTGTGAGACAATGTCTGTCTGGGATGCTTCTTCTGTTGGAGTTGGTATAGTATATATGCTGTATTATGACAAATGGACATGTATCTATGGTCATTTTCCTCCAGATGGGTGTGAAGTTATCATTATTAGGGTGAAGAATGAAATGATGGAGATGCTCATGATGTGGATGGAAAATGTTCTGCTTAAGTTGAGAGTCCAGTCATGCTCCACCATTGCAGTACGGGTGCACACATGGATGCTTTTCATCTATGTTTTTGTACACTTTTTTTACTTTTTACTTACAGGGTGGAAAAATTGAGTGTAGAGATTCTGCTGTGTTTCTACTTTCTACAGGGTGGATGTCAACGTCTTTTCTACACAGTGGATGTGTTTCTGCTTGAGTTAGGCAGGAGAGTAGTCTAATACTATTTTCATCGAGACGTAATTAATTCCGTGGCTGAATTCTAAAGTTTCAAACTTTGAGTTTGGAGGGGTGTGATCAACACCCTACGGACGAGTGGATGTCAATGTCCGTACATGGTATTGTAAAATTTGGAGGAGAGTGGTAGTTAGTGAAAGTGTTGATTAACAAAAACATTCATCTTGTCTGCCCTCAATCGACCACGAATGGTGGTCGAGGATTTGATAATCCTTTGATCTGATGGTTCAGAAAATCCTAAGTCATTGGATTCCCAAAAGAGGTTTAAGGGAAGTTCTATTGACTTCGGTTTGTATCTTCCTTTTTGTAAAATATCTATATGTCTATTCACAATGGAAGACTGTCTTATAACACTTGCTTTTTGTAAAATATCCCCACACACACACACACAAGGAAGACTGTCAATCGTTCTAAGATATTTTTTAACTTTTTTCTAGAAAAAGGAGTCTACGATGTCATCACTTAAATCCTTTGGTATATGTTCCAATTAGATCATTGTGTTGTATACTCTGCATGATTTGACCAAAATTTGCCAACTTGAAAATTTGATAGAGTTGATACTAGATAACTATTAATGTTCATTTCCATTGTGTCAAAAATTATATTGTTTTATAGCATTTAAAACATCATGAATTACATCAAATGATTATTTAAATGATTTGTATTTCTTATTTATTGTGAAATCACAAATAGTCAGTTACATTTCGGATCATTTGATTAATTGGAAACATCATTATTTTACAGTGGTAAAATTACGTATACCCGACCTTCCTCACTTCACCTATGCGAGAGCCTCTTTTGAGGCACCGAGATAATGTTAATACTACATCAAAACATGGTCGAGTTTTGCAAGCATTGCATACAACTTCAGAGGGTCTTAAGTATTGCAAACTATTGTAACGTATATGAATATATGATGAAAGAACTTGAACAATGTACACTACATCCACCAGTTCAATAGGCACCAGTAGAAACTACAAAGGAATACATTAAAGCCAAATATAAAGCTACGAATCCATGTGACCTTAGCCTTTTTCTTATCCATTAAACTATGAGCTTACAATTAAATAAACAAGCTGAAGTTAGTACAGTAGGTTACAATGACGACCATGTTTTTCCTTTCAGAACTCCAACAGAAAGACTGGTTTGGCTCAATCTCATCATATACGCAGTATACTCCAACTCAGCCCATAAGCAACACACATGATTCTTGCCTCAGGGAGCACAAAATTTTGGCTCCGTTGTTCTTCCTGACTTCTCCCAGCAATGGATACCATGACATTGCGCCAGCAGCCAACATTTCAAGTTTGAACGTAGCCATATGTATGTCAATGAAGAAATTCCTGCAGATTTGCTGCATAGACTTGCCTCCGAGGGAGGGTTGCTCCGGGCAGGTTTTTGAAGGCATCTAAAAATGTACATTTCACCATCTAATAACTTGTGTTTTTGCCAAAATGTAAAAAACTGTGGATTCAGGATAATGCAAATCATTAGGTATAGTAGAAATAGGCCATCTCATGGACTGCTCCAGAAATCACTTAATTGGAAATCAGGCTATTAAAACCACAAGGGTACTGTCGTACCAAGTTCAACCAATAGAAGAAAAGAATGGGCATTCAGCTTACCTAGTGCACAGATATGATTTTGTCATTTTTAGAATGAGGTCTCCATTTTCTTTCAAATATGGCAGCTGTATTCCCAGTCTCTGAAGAGTTCGGACTAAGTTTTTCGTCTATAGCTTGCAGAAGCTCCTGCAAGCCCACCCTTGTTGTAGCAGATGTTTCAACACGTTTTACATTAATGGGTTGACATATTGCTGATTCACCTGCTAATGCAAGTGTAGAACCAAGACGATTGTTGTCCATTGACAATTCAGAGTCTACGATATCAACTTGCTCCCAGCAAACACGGTCTGGTTCATTTCTACATGCATCGTCATCATCCATATGCTCTGAAGACAATAGCTCAGGCTCAATATCCCCAGACTTGATGGGTGAATCAGCATGTTCATTTTCATTATGGAAGAGACATCCATCTGCATCCACGAAATTGTTTGGTGCGGTTTGATTCTCTAGACCTTCTGGGGCAAGATCACCCACTGATGTATGCAACGGGTTGCCGTCCTGACTAGAAAAGGTGTCTTGTCCACGTTTAACTTCACCTAAATTTTTGTCCTCGTGAAGGGTTTCAATTGCTTCACATTCCCTTCCTAGAAGATCTATCTGTGCAACAAAAGAAAATTAGGCAAATCATTTAACTTAGAAGAAGCAACAAGAAAAACCAATAAATATGCAGAAAATGATGCTTACTTTATTCCAAACTTCAATCATATTTTGGATCTTTTCTTCAGAGACACCAATTTGTTGTAATACTTTTAGTACAGTTGAGCGTTGCTCCTCAAGGTCCTTAGCACTAGAATCTAAGACATGCTGTAATAATACTTTCGAATATTAGAAACCATGACTGCTGTTCTTCAAAATATTACTTTAAAATTATCTCTGTCAATCTCAGGAGGCATCAAAAAAGTAAACTAAGAAGGCAGACAAAAGAGAACTTCTAAAAAGTCAGAAGGCAATTCAGAAGAAGTACCACAAGAAGATCTGCATCCACAACTTCTTCTAAGGTTGCATGAAATGCTTCAACCAACTGGAAAAAAACTTTCACATGAATACTGTTTGACACTTCAAAAAAACGAAGGAACGATTTTTTAATTAAAATTTGACCAATTTAAAAAAAACTTGTTTTTACCTGTACAGGTAAATCCGAAATGAAACCAACAGTATCACTTAGAAGTGCTTTCCTACTACAAAACAAAATTAAATTAAAATCTTAAGCCTAGGAAGATATATTTTGCAGTACACAAAAGTCTTTAAAACATTTAGGTAAAGGAAAAATAGAATAGTAAGTGAATTAAATTACCCAGATGGCAGAACTACGTTTCTCAATCGAGGATCCACTGTAGCAAATAACCTTCATTAAACTCGTTAAAAAAGAGACTTATCAAGAGAAGCTTTACGGGTTAAAAAAAGGATGACATGTCTTCCACTAGAAGGTCTTCACTCTTCACAATAGTATCATCTCAAGATTAAAAATATTCATATATAGACAGAAATACCTATCATCCCTGTACAGGTCACTATGTGAAAGAGCACTGACCAAGGTAGATTTTCCCTGTTCCAAAATTGAAAAAATTGAGAAACACCAAACGTAATGCTTTTGATATATAACAAAGAAGCTGAATGACAAAAAGGAAAAGGTATTGTACATGACTTTTCAACTTCAATGTATAGATGGAAAGTTAGACACTGAATATTAGTTCATAATTCAAATGCAAGAGCTCGGTAAATGAGATATGTCATAAGAACAGATCTAGATAGTACATACCGACCCAAAACACACCATAAAAGCAATAAATTCTTCAAAATCACTAGCCAAAGAGTGAAGATTGTATTTAATATGTTATTCATGTGCAAATCCATTTCCATGAAAGAAGCTGGGCTTTTTGCAGCCATGTGCCAAAGCAGTACCACATTCAAATTAAAAATATGTGCGGGCTTTTTTGAGCTTAGTACTAAGACATATAAACTTACTGCATTAGTGTAGCCAACAACAGCAATGGTTGCTAAGCTTTGGCCTTGTGACCCACCACGTCTTTTGCGAGCATAGCGTTGCAAAGCCCGTGTACGGCGGACCTCTTCAATTTGATGTAGTAGACGCTCACGTCTTTCCTGGATCCTGACAGCCAGAATTGGAAGCTTTTGTGTGATATTTTGTGCAGGCGAGGAAATGCAATTAATGAAATCAAAGGAGCCTACCCATCTATGGGTTTTGATTTATCTCAATGTGTGAGTTATTGCAAAAGAAAACATTGTTGTCCTTCAGGCATTGGCTTTGATATAAAATAGGAAAATAATACCTAATACTTTCTTCAGTCTGTTTGCATCTAATGGAGGCAAGGATTGACTATTTTCTGAACCTGGGGTGCAATAAACTAAATTAGATTAAAACGATGAATTAAATTGCCTGCACTTCTTATTTAAAGATAAACACTGTGTATCAGATCAAAGTTTATTCTGAAACATCCTTGTTGGAATTGCAAGAGAAAGACTGAGTCCACCTGACCCTCCTTACTCCACCCAGGAATCCAGGATGGGAGTCTCCTTGAGGCTTAGGGGCAGGGTTGGATACTTGGATGTTAACATTAATAGCCTTCAAAGAATTCTCTCTTTGTTTTGATACATATGTATCAGGATCCATGCCCTTTGACAGTTGTCTTTGGTCCTCCACATTCTTTACAAGTTTAGATTTTCTAACATGGATGCGCTCCTGACTGATTATATTTTAATCAAATTGAATCCTTTCAGCAAAAAAAACAGTGCCTTTCTGATAGGATGAATGGCTGATTATGTTCCAAAAATGTGTCTACCTTTACCCAATTGCACTAAATTAAAATGACCAAGTACAATACCAAAGACTGAATATGTAATATACCTCCGCCGCTGAAGCTGAATTTCACTCTCTCCAGCACCACTAAGAAAACCACGACCTCCACTTCCTTTCCTGGGGGAAAATATAAAGTTGAATACCATAATTAATGAACAAAATAGATGCACATACAATTTGACAATATTACTAAATGCTGAGTCTGCTCCCCGTATTGTCCAACACTAAAGGATTACAAAAATATTTAAATCAAAAGTCAAGTTTAAAAAACTGGGGGAAAAATATAAGCCAAGTCGGTTAAATTCCAGTCTTCGCAGACTTCTTTGGTTCTTCCACACATAAAAAGTTGTTTTACAACGCTGTTATGCGACTACAATAATGTTGCCACAGTTGGCAGAATTAGGAAAGCACTATTACTCAATTAAGTATGTTTCACGATAATACATTAAAATGTGAAAACCTAGTGGCAAAAGAATTTTAATGGGGGTATATGCCTTACCCTTTTGCACTAACAACCTCAGCTTCACCAGACATTCCAAAAGTCAGCCGACCACTCGGGCCACGGGCACGTACAAGTCGAGTGCTTCTATACATCAGAGCTGCTAATTCTGACTGTCAAAGTTAATGTAACAAAGAGTCATTTACCGATGTGGAAGAATAACAACACTATGTATGTCAAATGAAAAGGAAAGTGATGGCAGTGGAGGAGTTTCAACTTAACTTCAGATTAAGTAAAAGTAGTAAATTACATGTAATAGTCAGTTAGCATGAACTAATGCCGAAAATAGATGAAAGTTATGCTTTACAGGTGAGTGAGCCAAATGTTCTACTAGTATGCTATTGAAACAAATAATACTTGCAGCTTTGCTTCTTTTGTTTGAGCATGAGCGTTGAAGATCTCTATTATAAGACCAATCCTGTCCAAAACTGGTTTTCCCCAAGCAATCTGTAAGCATAAAATCATGCAAAACATAAAATTTCAACACAAGGCTTATCAAATATACACTTAAATATGTTCCCTTTTTTAAACAAAAAGTACCTCTAAGTTACGTTGTTGAATTCCAGAAAGAATTGCATTGACAAAGACAGCAGACGGTCCATCCTGTAGATCCAATAAGGACATTGACAAACAAAGATGACAACCAAACCATGTACCATTCACTGGCATAAATGTTTTTTTTAAAATATTGATATTTCACATTATGCATTTATATAACCAAAGTTTATTACAGATTATCACAGGTAAAATGGTATCCTTTACATCCACCAAATGAATATTGACAACGTAAACATCTGGTAGAGGGAGTGCTTGTTCATTTAAGATTTATTTATGATCGTGGCTAATCCTTGATCTAGATAAAAGGAGGGAAAACACTCTTCAGCAAAACAAACTTCTTTAAATTACTTACAAGGTAGGTCAGTGCAAATATCTGCTTCTATACAGAACTTGACATAAAAATATATTAAAAATAAATACGAGAGCAATAAAAAATCACAGTGCTGAAGGACGGAACTTTGAAGAGAAAACCACTCACCTCTGAGTCGAGTGCCTGCAGATGGCATTTCACATTATCTACAGTACCTGGTCCAAAAAATTTATCTGCCAAAACACAGCATAGGTTCCACTTAACTAAAAGCCCAAACCAATTCACGACAGGGCACATAACTAATAAATTTCATTACAGTAACACACAACAGAGCCATTATCAAATCGACATGGAGTAACTGAATCAAGAAAAATGCAGCAGCAAATCAACTTACTTTTCATAAATCCTAATTACAATCTGAAATTATCCGCCCGCCCACATAAGAAAAACCATTCTAGTCGACTTCCATACCAACTTCAAACTTGATTATTTTAAAGGCTGATGTGCGGTGGCCTGTAACGAGAGTGTTGTACTTGCAGGCTAATGATCTCATGAGTGAATGACAGTACCAACTACCAACCGTGCTCCGACTTCGATATAGATCGTTATTCGTCACACTTCTCATCCAACTCAGTAATTGGCAACACGGAATAGAAGATATATATATATATACCTACTAAATCCTCTACACTAACACATCGCATGGAGAGAAGAAAAAAAGAAGTCCAAATCCACTAGAAATAAGAAGCCAAGACGAATCGGATAACGAACCGGCGCGGCCGGAGGACCGAGCCATGGGATTCTGTACGACGAGATGCGGTGGCGAGGACTTGTCCTTCTCCTGGGAAGACGTCCAGTCGCCGTCCCTCCGGTCCTCGAGGGAGGTGGCGAGGTTGAGCGCCTCGGAGAGCTTGGCGTCGAGGATGGGCTCGGGGCGGAGGCGGGGCTGGACGACGAAGAGCTTGGGAGGGGCATCGGGGTCCCTGGGGGGGAGTACGGAGACGGCAACGTCGTCCTCGTCGGAGGTATCACCGACTTGGTTTCTCCGGAAAGAGGAGAGGGGAGAGAGACGAAGATGTGGTAATCGTAATCGGGAGATCGATCTCAGCATGGCCGGGGATTTTGGTTTGGGGTTTTCTTTTCTTTTCTTTGCTTCGCTTTGGGGGTTTCGTTCTCGCGACGCCGGACCGAACGAGACTGGTGCGGTGTTCGGATCCTTATTCGGGTCCAACGATTCGGATCTTTACGGATAAATTAATTTTTATTTTTTTGCAATGAGAATTGAAATATTTCTCCCCTCCTAAGTATTGAATTTGTGACCTTTGATACAAGAGATACTCATCGTATCAATGAACCTCCCTAAGTGGTCACCAACAAATTTATATCAACGTTAAGATGATGATGCCCAATTTTATTTCTCTTTACTTTCACCTTCTTCTTTTTTATCCTTCCTGTTTTCATGGATTGGAATTCCCTTGGCCAATAATGTCTTTAAATTTGCATCACCATTGTAAGAATTAAGATGATATGGTTACTCTTTGGTTTCACTTTTTCCGTATGTTTTCAAGGGTTCGAAACATTTCTAATACTTTGATACCACCAACCTAATGAGTTATTATTACTCGATATTGATACCCCAACTCCTTCCCACCCGCCATTTCATTCCACCACCAACGTCAAAATACTATATCGTATGGTTTGGTTTGGAATTAAATTAATTGTGCGATGGAGGTGGAGTACGAATGCTGCGAGTCCGGTTTCTTCGTTCACATATTCATCGTCATTGGGTTGGTGACGTTCTCCGGTTTGATGTCGGGCCTCACGCTCCGTTTGATGTCGTTGAGCCTTGTCGGTCTCGAGGTCCTCGCGAGCTCCGGAACGCCAAACCACCGCTGTGCAGTGCTGGTGCAATGGAGGTGACACAATGCCATTAGAGTTGGTGGATTACATGAGACATAAATATATAACTAGACTTGACTTCTGATATCTTTCCTTTTTCATAGGCACTACCTGTTTTTCTTGGTAAGTTGGTTACTGCCTGGGGGGCGATACTAATATCAGTCACATTGATACTCTTGTTTGGTGAGGTAAACAATCGTTTGCTCATGTCGGCAGTGATGCTAACAAGTTTCATACTTTACTAGGAGTTGTTTTGGATAGACTTATTAATATGTGTTTCTGCTTTGAAAAGTACTCTGATTTACTACCACATACAGATCGTGCCACAATCCATCTGTTCGCGATATGGATTAGCAATTGGAGCAAAAGTTGCTGTCGTGGTCCAATTACTTCTATGGATTTGCTTTCCAATTGCATACCCAATCAGTAAGGTGATGTTTTTTAAGTTCATTAAAAGAAGGTGAAACTCTTCTATTCTTTTTATAGCAGCAATGCTTTCATGATTTCGTGCAGAATGTGGGTATTTCTTTTGTTTGACAGTCTCTTCTTCTATGCACGTATAGCTGCTTGATCGTTTACTAGGGAATGGACACACGGCTCTTTTTCGAAGATCTGAGCTGAAAACACTTGTTAACTTGCACGGGAATGAGGTCTGTCTAGATATCCTCTTTTTCTTATTTTCCCAATATAACTGAACATGTTCATGACCATTCATGGATGTGATGTGAACTTTGTCCTTTCAACTAGAGCGTAGGACCTTTTCTATAAATAACTGCTTTTAATTATTGAATTCATAGGCAACTACTGGATAAATACAACTATTTTGTAAGCACATGGTGGATTTCAATAGGTTAGGCCTTATAACTTTAGTAGTGTTGGTCATATTTCGTGTTAATGTTAGACAAATCCCTTATTTTGTGAACCGATCTTTTATAGGAGTCTACCGCAATGAACACAAAGTGATAATTATATTATTTTTTTCACTATGTGCATATTATTAACTTGAGATGAAACGACTATCATTGCTGGAGCACTAGAACTCACAGAGAAAAAAGCTAGTGATGCCATGACACCAATATCCGAAACTTTTACTATTGATATCAATGCAAAACTCGATAGGTTCTACACTTTCTGAGTGAACTTCAAAGATGGATTTTTCAATTTTTATCATATAACTGCATCAGATACTCGGTGTTCAGCAGAGACTTAATGAAACAGGTTCTGGACAGAGGACATGGTAGAATTCCAGTTTACTATGAGCAACCTGCAAACATAATTGGTCTTATTTTGGTAAATATTATGGTCTTGGAGTGGTGATTTTGTTTTGAATTCAGTTTAGCTTATTTGATGGTATGACGTTGTTTCTCTGAGTTCCGATTTTCAATGTGTAGGTGAAGAACTTGGTTAGCATACAATCTGCAGATGAAGTCCCCGTGAAGAATTAACTGTTAGAATCCTAACCCTTGTTTAGGGTTAATCATGGATTAGAAGGGGGTTTGCATGGGAAGTTGGTTGAACAGTAGATGCTTGGGGAAGAAGCGAGTGAACAGTGGCTGAGGAGAGTAGGGTGATAGTGAGGGTGACGTGCACTGTAGCATTCGGGTTTATAAATCAAGTTTCTCTTTCTTCTTCTTTTCTTCTCCTTCCTCATTTCTTCCTTTCCTTGCTGGTACGCGCGGTGGTGAGCAGCTGTCGCGGAGGAGGCGGGCGAGGAAGGCATTCACGCGGAGGCTGAGCGCGAGGGAGACCGGAGGTGACGACGGAGGTGTGAGCGTTGCTCCGGCGGTTCGTCGTCCTTGTTCGAGGTATGTCGACTCATTAGTGTGGTTTGTTCGTTCACCCAAGTGTAGGGGTGGTGTTGGTCGGCCGGGAGAGGTTGGAGACCTCTCCGGTGGCGAGATTCTTCGTAAAACCTCGGCTGGCGCGAGGTTGAAGGCGACCAACGGTTGACCGGGCCCTTCGGGCGGTCGACCGAATGTAGTGTTTTTACCCGACTTTAACCTTCACCGGTCGAACGATGCCTTGTGGCGGTCGACCGGTAGTGCGTATTTGCTGGTGAGTTGGGACCCTCTGTCTGTTTTCGGTCGACCGGTGCCTTAGGTCGTTCGACCGGAACTTAAGTGTACTGAGTTTCTATGCATGCTTGTTCGACCGTTGTATGTGGCGTTCGACCGATTATATGACGTAGAATAATAGGTTGACCCTATCTGTTATCGGTCGACCGGGACCCCTGAGTCGGTCGACCGATAGTTTAAAATGATGAAGAAATGTCATGTCTGTTATCGGTCGATCGGGACCCCTGAGTCGGTCGACCGATAGAGTTAAATTTATGTTGACCAGACTCCGGATTTTGACCTCGTTCAGTCGACCGGTTTTAGACCTTTGTTCGATCGTTGGGGATTGTGTTTTGAGCGCTGCGGTAGACCGTTTTAGGAGTACGGTCGACCGATTCCCTTCTGGAACCGGTCGACCGAATCACCTCTTCCGGTCGACCGTTTGGGCTCAGGACAGAATTCCTGGTTCCCTTTTTGAATGCCAACTTTGTCCACGGAAACCCGTGTCCTCGCCTTGTGCGTGAGCCGGGAGGTGACGGTAGGCGCGTTCCGCGTGCCTGCCCAGGGACCACCGTTGGGAAAAGTGTGGGTGTTCGGGACGCGTCACCTCCATGTATGGACCGTGACTCAGTGGATGGATTGATTGGACTCATTGTAGTATAGCAGGCTTGAGGGATCGCGGATCCCAATGTTTGATGTTTGTGCGGGCACGCAACTGGCGTTGGGTGATGTGACTACCGGCCCACAGGCTACGGAGGTCGCTGCCCTGCTTTTATAGCGGCGCTGTTGGTGTTTGCGGCTCGAGGAGCCTGATGACCTGACAGACTTCGGTCTGGACCCGTCCGATGCTGTGCCGGACGTTGTGATGGATCACCGATGTTGTGCCGGTGATGCCGCCGAGGTTGTGCCGGCGATGATGATTGTTGGGCCGAGGCTGTTCCGGCTATGTTGATTCCTCGACTGGGCACCTATCGAGATGTTGTTGTTATACCTTCCGGGCGACGGCCCTGTTGGTCCCTGTGGCTCCGACCACTGAGATTTGCAGATCTGTATTCTATCGGCACGCAGGCGTGACAGAGGCTCACTGCCGAACCCTTGTGTAGTGTAGCTGCGTGTGGGGGGTGCGATGTCGCGTGCTGTAAGGCTGCATGTGCCTGCAGTAGGTCTCCTCGGGAGACTCGTTGTTGACTGTCGGACTGATGTCCCGTTTTACCCTTCGGGGGAACTGTTTTCCATTTCTGTCGATGTCATGACATGCTACTAGTATGATAGGTTCATTGTGTAATGCATGCATATATAGGTGAGTTGGCATACGGGGTTTCCTTCTGGAGACTCAGGCATCGTTGTTATATATTTTTCAGGACCGCAGTAGGTCCAGTTGGGTGGTGATCGGCGGGGACGCGCATTTTGGAGTTGGATCCTCTTCTTGGACCGCTGAGGTCGACATGATTACGTTTCATCTTCTGTTGTCGTTTTGTTGTAATCATGTATTCATTTTGACAAACTCTGATGTAATTTTGGTGCACCGCTATTTGTTTTATGAGAAGTAACAGTCCCGTCTTTGATTATTGAGTTCTTGTGTCTTGATTATAATTTTTTAAATTTTCACTGTTTCGGGATGTTACATTAACTATTCGTAAAATTCCTCGGTATGTTTAGAGGAAATGTCATTCTTACTTTGTATTTTTCTAGATCCAATTAGTGGCCATTCTTTTTCTAGACCCAATTGATGCCTATTGGTAGTTGCTAAGAAAAGTTGGATGTGAAATTGAAATGGATATCCTTCTTAGGTTAATAACTTATCGACAAGTCAGTGCTTAATGTAGAGATTCATTATTTTGCTAGAGTTCCAGAAAACATGCCTTTGTATGACATCTTGAATGAGTTCCAGAAAGGGCATAGTCACATGGCAGTTGTGGTGAAGCCTTGTGTTCCATCAGATCAGGCAGTAATAGACATTGGATATGGTGAGCTATTTTCATCGTCATATTCACAAAGTTCATTTTATGAAATACATTTTAGTCTAGAAAGCTCATGTACTATAGTATAGATCTTGATGAACTTCGAGCTGTCTTTGCTGATTATGGTCCCTCCCATGCACAGATGTGAAGTTAAAACTTGACAGCGACAAACGAAGAATGCCAAGAGCATTGAACCCCCACAAAAATTTAAGACTCACGCTAGTGGTGCACAGAATTCAATCAGAAGAGCGAGGAGCAGAAAGTGGACGAAGGAGGTTGATTCTGATGTTCTAAATATCGAAGAAATGACGCCTAAACTAAATGAAGAATAAGTTGTTGGAATAATAACAATGGAAGATGTGATTGAGGAGCTATTACAGGTAACATGATGATGCCTTGTTGTGTTAATTTCCTTCTTTTGGTCGTGGGTTTTGGGAAAATCTAGAATCTTATAATAATAATAATAATTCTTTCCTTACATGCAGGAAGAAATTTTTAACGAAACGGATCATCATGAAGAGCAGTATTAGTCCAGTAATAGTGTTTTGATGAAACTTGTACACTTACATGGACAGTTACTATATCTTGAGATGTTTATGTGTAGAAACTATGAAAGCTTCAATTGTGGAGTTAGTGTAGTGAGATGGTCACCATGTAACTGTGGTTGAATTTGTAGAAACCTGAAGTGTCATTTAAGAAACATTTTTTTCTACCTGTGCAACTTTCATGTTGTAATCTTTAGTTTGGTATCCTACTCGAAGTGTGCAGTGGCCAGGAGGCAGATGGAGAATTCTGAAAGTTAGATTGAGGGGAAAAAAAAGATAAAGTCGATCAACATTTCAACCACCTGAACTTTAAAATATTATATTGAGATTTTTAAAAAAAAAGCTCAACTTGAGTTTTCCATTTACAAATATAATCTCTAATGAACACATAAATTCATGCCCGGGGTTGGATCACATCCGCCGCCATAACACACAGAAAAAGATCACCACAAGAGTTTGTTATCTTTAATTGGTTCCATTTTATAATAAAAGCATTTATTTTGTTGCATCTTAATTTAGTTTCCATATTGCAATTCAAATTATTGATATCATGGAATATAATTTAAAAATATTAACTACACGTAATTTCACAAATAATGAAACATGTAACATAATGTTAGTTAAGAAATATGTATGTTAAATTAGAAGAAATCAAAATGTTACCTAAAATTTACGATAGCTGCGATAGTGCACAGGAATATTCCTCAAGGAAAATACATATGATACCTAACCCTATGAAATTCAAAAGTAAGATTGTAAAATGTTACCACAGTGTGTAAAAGCAATCTTTAATTAAAACATGTCGTCCCAGTTTTGAAACAAAAACATGTCGTCCCACAGCAAGAAGAGGTAAGAACCATGGTGGGCCCCACCAATCTCGATCCGGTGAAACCCTCGTCGCCGTCGGAGGAGGAGGAGGAGAAGGAACGTTCCAAGTCCAAGGCATGGGGAATCCTCCTCTTCGCCTTGATCGGCGCCACCGCCACCACCGCTGCGGTTTAGTATAATCTAACCTAACCTTTTCTTATATTATTATTATTATTGTTGTTTTTGGTGTTTAGTCGGAAGAATTAACTGAAACGGAACGAATACTGACTGTAGGTTGCTCACTTGCGCAAGTCGTTCGATTGGTTCTTCACTGAGGTACTATGCTTAAGTTTGGGGTTTTTTAAACCTTCATTGGTATAACAAATATTTTTATGAATTTTGGTTTGTGAACCTCTTATTCAGAATTCAAGTGATTTAGTTGAAAGGTAGTGGGCAGAATTCTATCATTCTCTTGTAGAGTAGCCCGTCAAGGCAATTTTCATATTGTTTTCCGAAAGCATTTTGGATTTTTTTTCCGTTCAATCCAAACATGTAACTCACATGGTAGGATTTGATTTTCAATTCAGACTAATCTAAGACTATGAATCTACCAACTTAGCTTGCCGTAGTTGGTACAATCCTTGTATTGTTGCAAATTCATGCGACAGGTCAAAGGAGTTGTAATTGACCAAAAACAAAACTATCTTTTGAGTGTTCCAATATTAGATTTACAATAGTTGCGATAATGCCTCCGTATCAAAGTGGTTACTTCCAGATATACGAGATTGATAATGTATTTTAGATTTCAAAGGTTACTGTTTTCAGAAAAGTGTCATTTTTAATTTTCCTTCCTTACATCAACATCAACATAACCCCAATGCCTCAGAAGAGGTTCCCGTCTAAGCGAGGTAAGGGGGGGTTGGATGTACGCAATCCTACCACTGTAAAACAGTGAGGTTGTTTCCAATTGACCCAAATGATGCAAATGCAACTGACCATCTGCGATTCCACAATAAAAAAAATGCAGATCGTTTAAATAACCCTTTGATATAGTCCATGATGCTCCAAATGTCAAAAAATAACTTTATCTTTGACACAATGGAAATGGACAAATTAATTTTCCTTCCTTACATAGTTTTATTAATGGTGATGCTTTTGCAGATCAATAGGGCAGCACCAAATTCGTCATGGAAAAATATGAATAATAAAAATGCTAACTCTGGCTCGTACTACGGGAGTTTCAGGGAAGAAGCATGGAAGAGGTACAATGAAGAAGTGTGGAAGAGGTATAGCCGCACGATGCGAGAAGAGTATGAGAAGGAAATGGAGAGAGTGGTAAGTTCTCCTTCTCTTGCTGCTGCTACTTCATTTCTATTTCCAAAATTGTGTTCCATTTGAAGATTTCACCCTGATAGACCTTAATCCAGATAAGTGATCTTTCTTTTTTCGAGCAGTTTTTGTGATTTTTTCCTGATAAAGGTGGTCAGCCATTCAGTTTCAGTTAAAACATTTATCTTGACCTTTTATTTTATTTGTTACTAATGGTTTAGGTCGTTGATTTTACAAGTTCTGCTGAATTTATTTTAACCTGATTTGTTAAAAGGCTGGTTGAGTCATGAGTGTAAGATACCCTGTGATGCTAGGATGATAAAATGCTCCTTGAGATCTAGAAACCATTTATTGACCACGTTCTTGGTAATCAAAGAATGGTTAAAATGATTTGTAAGTTTTGTGTGTTTTGTTATGATAGTTCAATGAACTGCAGTTGGCTAGCTAGAAACAAGTTTAATTGATCTCGTACGCTCATGTATGCAATTGTAACTTCATTCAGTTTCTATAGGAACGGTTGAGACGGATGAGGGATGCATTCAACAAAGAAAAGAATCAATACAAATGGAGCTACGACGGTTGGAGGGAGTATGGCCCTGGTGCACATCAACACTATCAACACAGACAACAAGATGATTGGTATTGGAATGCTGACACGTCCTACTGGGAGCGAAGAGCTAATTCCAGAACTACATCCGGGGATGTCGGCTCTTATTCAATGTCTCATCATTATTCGGTTCTAGGTCTTGACAGGTAGATTTAAGTTTTAAATTTTGCGTGGTGTATAGATCTGAGCTGATTGCTTATTAGTATTGTCATCTCATTATAGGATACCACAATCTAATATATTACGTGATCCACTAAACAAGTTGGTGAAATTCCTTACAAATAGGATTCAAAGTTGTGTATTCACAAAGTTATTTTTTGTACCAATGATTAATTCAATCTTAGAAAAATGCATTAATAGTTCTCTTTTCCTGATTAGGTCGAGAACAGAACCATATTCAGATGCAGAGATCAAGGTGACCTTTCTATCTTTATGAACTCATATTTCCAGTAATTAATGTTTCTTTCTTCTTCTAGACATGATTTTTTAGGCTTTAGCCAACATAACAAGTATAGTATTTCATGCTTGTGATGTGCATATAATATATAAGATACTTAGGATTTTTGGTAGCAAGTTCAATAGTCTTTTAACTTATAAGCAAGTGATGTGAATCTAATGTAGAAGGTAATTTACTACAGACAGCTTTCAGAGCCAAAGCCTTGGAGTGTCACCCAGACCAGAACCAGTCGAACAAAGGTAACTATTTGTAATTTACTAATTTGTCATTATTCTGACGACACAAGAGTGCTTCGATAACTTTGCACTTTCACATTGGATGATAATGTTTACATGTGTTGCTGCAGAAGTTGCAGAGGCTAAATTTAAAGAAGTGATGACATCTTATGAAGCCATAAAGATAGAGCTAAAGAATCGGGAGCATAATAGTTAGTTGATAATTTGGACTGCTCAGGGAATGATTATCTACTGCAATTTGCGATGCAGGTTGATGATTCCAAATCCTACAAATGTCACCTTTAAAATGTATAGATTGCTTCGGGTTGAGATGAAGGATGCCAACGACAACAGATAGAAGAGGTTTAGTTTTTCATCAGCCTCTCATATAGTTAAAGAAGCAAAGTTATTCTTTAGACATGTTTCCAGTTTCCAGTTCGACTAGATTTCCAATGTATTGGAATAGAAGTAAAATGCTTTGCCATCTTACATTATTTATTATTTGGTTCTTTTCCTTGGAAGGTTCCATTTCATTTTTATATAAGAACAAAATAACTTGCCATTCTTTTACGCCACGAGCAGCAGAAATCTTATTTTCGCTCAGAGCTCTTTTATTGGGATCAAAGTAGTATATCCATCAAGTTTGTGTTTTGACTTCGAATCGGTCTTAAAAGCTGAAAAGATCGACTAAGCTAAATATTTAATTTGAGTCTTAACGGGAAAGGCTTCGATTGTAGCTCCACACAAAAAATAAATGAATATGTTCCTATTCACCAATGGATGTGTACAGTTGTCCCGGACAAGAACTTACATCATTTCTTGGTGCTTGAATTTGGATTGAAATCCTACTTTTCAAATTCAAACATTCTAAGGAGCATTGGAACTCCTTCGACGCCCCTCTTGAGCTCCAATTTTTCTCTTTTTCTTCTCACTCTCTTTGTTTCTATTCCTCTTCTCGTCCACTTTCTCTCTTAAAATCCTCACACCCCTTCTTTTATACGCCTTAAAAGATACTTCCCTCTCCTCTGCCATCTTCCTCACCTTCTCCGTCAAATCCACCGCTATGTGCCTATTAAACAACCTCTTCAACCCTTTCATCAACTTCGCAAATGTGTCTGGTTGCGGCATCAACCCCTTATCCAACATATCCATACAATGCTCACATGCCTCCTTCACGTGCTTCCTTGAAAACAAAGCATGAATCCATATCGTCCACGTGCAGACATTAAGCTCACCCCCCTTCTCCACAACACACCTCCACACATCCTCGGCCAAATGCAACTTCCCATCCCTCAACAGAGCATTCAAGAGCACCTTCAAGGTCCCATAATGAGGACAACTCCACAGCCCCCTTCCAATCATCTCCTTGAAATACCCAGAAGCCTCAACCAATGCCCCTTGCTCTGTAAGCCCATTGACCAAAATTACAAATGAGTCGAGCCCAGGGACCGTTAGAGGGTTCTCCTCAACCTCGCACCATAAATCGGTTGCCTGCCTCAAATCCCCAAGCCTACAAGCCAACCTAATGACAACATTGTAGACTTTCAAATCCGGCACGCAACCTAAGCGCTTCATCTTATTCAAAACCTCAACACACTCCTCCAACTTACCCTTCTTCTCATAAGCCCCCATCAAGCAGAAATAAGTAGTCTCATTGGGCTCGCACCCTTCTTGCACCATCACGCCTACCAACTCAAGTGCCCTATCGATCCGGCCCCACTTGCAAAACCCGCTGATCAAAGTCGTGTAAGCAACCACATCCGCCCTACAGCCGACCCGTTTCATCTCAGCAAACAGCCTTATCGCCTCTTCCATCCTATCTGCAGAACACAGAGCCTGAACCAAGGTCGTATAACTAACCGCATTGGGCTCGCACCCTTTCCTCCTCATCTCCTCTAAAAGAGCGTACGCGTCCTCCATCTTCCCGGCCGTGGCATACCCATTCAAAAGCACATTATAAACGACAATATCCGGGTCGAACCCACACTCCCTCATCTGCACCAACACATGCTTAGCCTCCATCAACTTCCCTTCCCTACACCACCCATTGAGAAGACAAGTGAAATGCTTGATATCCGGAGGAAACCGGATCCTCAACTCCTCGAACACCTTGGCAGCATTCTTAACATTCCCATGCTTACACAACGCGTCAATGAGAGTCCCGAAAAGGTGAGAATCCGGCTCGACACCATAAGTCGGCATTCTATCGAGCAGTTGGAGGGCATGGGAGGAGAGACGCGAGGAGGACAGATTTCTGATCAAAACAACGAAGGTCTGGGAGGTCAAGAGAGAAGGGTTGGTGGCGTTGAGGTGTTCAAGGACGGAGAAGGTGGCGGGGAGGTTGTGGGACTTGGAGAGGAGGGAGAGGAGGAGGGCGTGGGTTTGGTGGGTGGGTTGGAAGGATGGTTGGAGGGAGGCCCAGGAGAAGAAGGCGAAGGCGAGGGTGGAGGCTGGGCCGCAGCGGCGGAGGACGAGGTCGAGGAGGGACGGCGGGTGGAGTGGGACTTTGGAGGCGGTGAGGTGGTGGGAGAGTTTGGTCGGGTCGGAGTGGTGGCGGCGGAGGATGCGGTAGAGCTTCTCGACTGTGGTGGTCAAGTTCGGGTCAACGACGGAACTGGAGAGGTGGTGGCGGAGGAAGGTGGTGGTGGTGGTGGCTTGTCTCTGCTTCAGCATGAGTGTTTGTTTTGCAGATGTAACAATGCTTTTGTTTTGATGGTTTTTTGGACTATATATGTGTTTACACTTTACAGTATCAATTATTGTGTTATTTTACATTTCTATCTTTCATTAATTTTCACTGTTTGAAAATTAGAAGTGAAATTCAAATTGATTCTGGATGGAAATTATTAAAATCACATAGAACTAATTCGAAGTGTAACTTCAACCCAAACCCAAATCCTATAGAATGTGATTCACCAAAAGTTGAGATTCAATTTTCAATTCAATTTCAGAAACTCAACCTGAATTCCAACCCTCCTTCAATATAACTACCTAACTACGTATTCACTTGACATACAATTTCTCTGAAAGATTGTATTATTCTAACCGAATCTCAAGACTCGACCCATTTCTTCATTGGAGCGAAATCTCTGATCTTTTTGATAAATACGTTTAAAAAAACAGAGATTTTGAGCTAAATTTCCGATCTTGGCTATTGGTTAAGCAAAGGTGAAAAATTCACGGGCAAGGCCAAACTGAATTAGGAATTTAGGACACCCTACAACCATATTAATAACCATTGAATACAATAATTGTGTGATGTACATTTAACGTTGCCGACCAACTTAAGTGCTCAAAATAAGACACCCAATGTCAAATCGCAAGCCAAGAACACTTTCGAAGCATTACAAAGACGACATGCAGCCATTGATAGACAACTATGAACACATACTGCAAAGGCATCTAATCACAATTATAATGAACATAAATAAATTAGTACACAATTACCCTAGAGTTATGTTCTCTAACCTTACGACACTTACAGCCTTGCAGGTCCTCTTGTAATGTCCTGTTTGGTTGCATTTGCTACAGTGTACAGTGTGCTTTTCCCTCTGGGATTCCTCCATGAACAGTCTCTTATTTTCAGGTCGACCGGGAGACCTTCGAAACTTTGGTGGTCGTATGATTCTGTTATCTTCATCTGCAGAACTCTTTGTTGTCTTGCTCCATTCACTCTTACCTGGAATTGGATGTATTTGAAAGGAATAAGTCTCACGGTATTTGTCCACCTTGAAATGTTTGTCTGTGTAATCATACACGTTCTTCTTGCACGAGAGTATTGCTGCAACGACATGAGAGCATGGGATGCCATACAATTGCCAATCCCGGCAGGAACAAGAGCGAACACCAATGTTGACGATGTTAGAACGATCGGCCGATAATACCTCAAACTCTACTTCATCTGAGCGTAGCACTTGGTAGCCAGTTGCAGAGGCCATTGCTTCCAATACATGCCTCTCTGCAGATGGAGCAAGTTCTGATGCACATTTTATTGCTTTCTCACGGTGATCATTGAACTCGGTCATCAGCTGGGCGTGGATGCATTCAATGACCTGGATAACAGGAAGCTCTCGTGATTTAAGAATCCACTTGTGGAATTGCCCCAGGTTTGATGAAAGATGCCCAAGCCGATGTCCTTCAAAATGTATAGCGGCCCAACGAGAAGACGGAAATTGCTCAATCCACCTTGCTGCCTCAGGACAAATTTCTTCAATCTCTGCCATTTTTTCTCTGAAACCTATGGTGGTTATGGAATATGCTGCCTTCTAAAGAAGATTGACTAATCTTGGTTTCTTGAACTCCTTACCCATGCTCTCTGCTAGATGGTGCATGCATATTCCATGATATGCAGAAGGGAACTTCCTTTTCACAGCATCAACAATACCTTCCTTTCCATCGGAAAGTACTGTAAGGTGAGGTATGCCCTCCACGCTTACTTCCAGCACCCTATGTAACTCCGACAGAAACCACATCCAGCTTTCATCAGTTTCCATGTCAACAACACAAAATGCAACCAAAACAATGCACCATCAGCATCAAACGACGTCACAGAAAGTAGTGTGCCGAGGTATTTGCTTTTGAGTTGCAATCCTCCAAGGCAGATAATAGGAAGACAGCCATGGGCAAAACCATACATGGATGCATGAAATGAAACAAAAGGGCACTGAAAGCGGTGATCTGAACCAGTTGTGTAGACTTGTGCTGTGCTTCCGAGATTGCTTTGCTTTATCTGCCCACAGAATGCAGGAAGCAGACAGTAGCCTTCTTCAGAAGAACCATAGATGTTAGCAAGACCACGTTCTCTAGCTCGCCATGCCTGTTTGTATGGGATCGTAATTCCGTATTGCTTCTGAATATCTTGCAATATATCCTTTGGTTTGTAATTGACATTCTTGCGGAGGTGCTCTTCTATAAAATTTACAATCCAATCAACAGATGCCCGCTGATGGCCAAGTTGTGCATCTTTTCCACATGTGTGCTCGTCTTCAAGGCTCCTTATTGTGAAAGCAGGAGAATTGGGAAGTTTTACTGCTCTTATGCGCCAGGGACAGCCTTCCTTGGCACATTTTGCAAAATAACGGATAAGATCGCTCTTTATTATCTTCAGCTCAAAATGCTGAGCAATGGCAGCTTCCTTTATCACCTTTCGAAAAGCTTTGACATCAGCAAATAGTTGGCCAACAACAAAATCATATCTCTCCATTAGCCGAGCAACGCACTCATTTAGTACATCATGTACCTAAGGCATCAAGAATTTGCAGCAATTGTCATAAACGGAGGTCAGTTAAGGACAAGGAAAGGGGAAAACGCTAGTGGTAAAAAATCCAAAACAAAACAGTGGGAGTTGAAAATCATGCAGCAAACCATCACATGAGAGGGATTATGCAATATAAACATTAAAGAAAATAACTCTTCTAAAGCATGCTAGCCTGTTCCAACACCTTAAATACCGTTCGGCAGAAAACCACATTTTAAACCCAACAATTTATCTAAAAGATTCCAAACAACCTCCAAATTCCAATGCAAACCACAGTAATTTAATGAAAAAGAACAATCAAAATATACACCAAACTATCTTCCATTGAAAATTGAAATGCCAAACTTGGAATTTCAAGAAGCACAAATTGGGCATCTAAATATTCCAACAACATACCAATCCCTAATCTCCCCAGCCCCGAGGCAGTACCCCTCATCATCGACAGAGAGAAACCATTAGAAATTCACCAACAACGGATGGGATAACAAGTTGGGAAGAGAACCGTCAGCTGGGAAAGACTAAAGTCATGCCTTAGGATATTGCTTGACCAATAATATGAACTTACACTAAGGTGTGATTGGCACCTTAGGGTATGTTTGGATGCGACGCTCGTACATGAAATTTTAAATTTTGTGGAATTTCAAAATACGTCATTTGTAAATATCATGTTTGGTAGATTAAAGATTGGAATTTTGGAAATTTCAACCACATACAAAAGTGACAAAACAAAATTCCACATTTTAATGTGGTATTTACAAATCCCAACCTAATTTCCAACACCAAATTTCATCCCAAATTCCAACACCTCCTCTTGCCACTTCTACCCCTCCGCCACCGTCGAACTTCACCGCCTATACCAGTAACTTCATGGCAACATTTTGGATACATAGAGTGATTGGCAGAGTAAATTATATCGGTTGTCAACGACTAACTCCGGCAAGAAGTCGATTTTCCACCAACTTGGGCGTTTGAATAGACATGTGAGGAAATAAGTTCATCTCATTTAGTGGGAACAAGAAAAGAAACTTAGTAAATTATAACAAACCAATAGAGCTTATCTATCTACCTTAAGATGTAATTTTCCACCAAAAATCCAAGCTTTGATCCGAAAAATCCACAAACATTTCGACATCAAAACCCCAAAAACGCAACACCCACTTCCGTTCCCCGACTAAACCGCCCCCAAATCGGCCAGAAGACAAGAATTTAGACCCCCGAGAGTGGGAAAGATTGCGCCTTTCCAGTTGGCAATGCAAGAATCGAGGATAGAGAAAGAAAGGAACGTACCCGATGGAAGTGGTCGGCGGTGATCGGGATCTTAACCAGTTTAGGGCTTCGTCTCGGGTCTCTCTGTCTTAGGGACGATGACTGTTTCTGAAAAATTTGACTCGTTGGTTCCTCCAAACATACATAATATATTATATTAGATTAGGGGTTTGATTTGACTCAACTCACAACGTATTTTTTGATAAAAAAACACTCAAAACGCAACTTCACCTACCAAAGTCGAAGTTCGTAGAAGTTTAGATTAGATTAGTATTTAAGAAATTTGGAGAAGTTTAGAAATTTACTTTCATAACTTCTTCTCAACTTGAAGTAAAGTTGTGGAAGTCACATTGTTACATATTTTTAAGTTCAGAATGTCTTTCTGAAACTCGATTTTTAAAATTTATAAAAATTTCTAGAATACTAACTACCCAGAAGTTTTTCAGAAGTAAAGTCAAGTTTCTTATTTTTTGTAAGTTCTATAAATTTGTCTTTCTGAGGTCAAGGGGATCCATAAATGTCCAATTGTATGTTTTTCTTTGACCGCTGGTTAGGTGGTTTTCTTTACATTTGACATTTTGTTTATAAAGAACTCTACAATTAATTGATCCTTTAAAAAGCTTAAGACTCTACTAGCATAAATTGATTGCAAAAATCTTTCAGCCCTGATTACCCAGACTAAATCAATTGGTAAAATCCTTTTTTTTCTTGGAAAAAACATGCAAGAATAGACTACGACACAAACACAAACTAAAAGAGCTTGTAGAATACCTATAACCCTCCACTTTACCATTCAAGTATGCTTTGTTTTATTTTATTTTAGTAAATTCCAAGCACGTTTTATTGGACAATATAGATCTTTTTCTTGGAATTTAGGATCATACCGTAGTAGATGTAGATCCCATCTTAAAGGCTTACTTAAAGTGATGTAAATTTTTTTCTTTAAAAAAATGCTGCAATTACATTCCTAAAACAACTTAACTAAATCTCTGACATCAAAATAATAACTGAGACTACTACATCTTGAGATTTATTTTGAAGTTGAGAAATTATTTAACGTTGTTAACTTCCTCTCACGTGCATGGCATTGATTCCTTTCATTAAAAATAATAAATATTATTAATTTCAGAAGATATCGGTCCTACCAAAATACAATAAAATTCAGTCACCAAGAATTACAGGATCGCACGCACGCCTTGCACAACATCACCATACATTCATACCTCACCAATATCAGACAAGTCGTTGATTAGTCCAACAAATGTAGCTCATTGATTGACAAATAAAAGGATACATGTTTCAGTACAAGAGAAGAGAAGAGAAGTGGCCAAAGAATGACGTCAGTTGGCTGGAGGCGCCCGGTAGTAGAATGCAGGAACAGTTCCGGGGAAGAACATTTGTCTGATACCTTCAGCCTTTATGATTGGGAAAATAATGTTTGATGCACCCTGCAGAAAAAGATCGGAAAACTTGAGATATAATAAAACAAATTTTAATAATAGATATCCCTTCAATAATAGGCATTAAGCCATTAAAACATCAAAATTTGCAAACTCTGCATGTTTACTGTGATAACAACAGCATCTTGGTTTAACCCAAATTGGTGAAACATAAATAATAGGCCATAGCATTCACAAGATGAAGTAGAAATCATGTAATTGATCACATTTCTTATTTTCTTCCTGCAATGGAGTCATCAGAAATAAACAAAATCAACCAGAAAAAATGACTTGGCGGTGTTTGAAAGATCCAATCATCAGTTAAATAATTAACATGTTGAAGGAATATTTAAAACACGGTTTCTTAACGTATTGGCTTGCTATTTAGTTATCAAAGCAAAAAAGAATTCCTAAAACTCACCGAAATCAATCTGGCTCCTATCCATATTCGCTTGGGAGAAGGAAAGGGAATCAACAAACGTCCAACACCATAGATTGCAACAGCAAAGAAATGGCACACCAAGCTCAAGGGGCGAGGATTAAGACCAGATAGTAGTGCCACAGGGCCATTTGAAAATACTCCACCTAGACTCAGATAATCAAAACATGCTTGACGCATTTCTTTCATTGCTAGGTCGGGTGAAGCACAGAAAACTTTGTAAAGAGCACCTGCCAATGTGTTTATCGTGGATGCCACAGGCTGCAAAGAAAAGAAAGGGGGCAAAATCAAAAGACATCGACAGATGTCAACAAGCATGAAAATCAATTCGAAAATTATACATGAGACAAATGTCTGACCTTTCTTAAGGTGTAAAATGCTTCCAAATACTCGCACAAAGATTTCGTGTCATTCAGATTGCGTAAAGGTTTGAGAAGGGTGTTCAGTACAGAAATATCAGATAATGCGACCGTCATACCCCCACCTGTTAGAGGATGGCGCATATTGAATGCATCCCCCATAAGCAAAGCCCCAGGGGTGGGATATGGAGAAGCCGGCATGCTTTTATTTTGCATTGATTTGATGTTACCCTTATCGATGGCTTCTAAAAAGGGCTGGTACATTTCACGCGGAAGCTGAAGATGAAAAGAGAATAATACATACGATATTATGTTCTGCAGGATAGAAGTACCAACATTCTAGCTATATTAATGCATGATAACCCAATGGAAGTACTGGAGAGACTCTTTGAGGTAGACTAAATGTATGATTAGAAGCACAGCGGTAGAGTAGCTATGGCCTATTTCTCCTAATATGGTTGATTGTTTAGGATGATACAAACAATGGATAAATAAAGTATGAAATTCAAATTTCAAATGATTAGATGATTTAAAAATGGAGAAATTAATAAAAAATAAACAAGGGCCATATTTTCCGTGCTTCGAAAAACATTTCCGTAAGAAGTCTTGCAATAGCCAAGGGCACGTAACACACAAAGCTATAAGGCTACGAGCATAGTAAGGACCTCCAAAGTAGGAGAAGGGGTAGCAAGTCATTAGAGAAAAATATTCTCTCAGAATCACAGCTTCGGTGCAAAAACAAGTAGAACAACAGTTTGGTGAAATGATAGTAATGGCAAGATGGGCTACCTCAAACTCTCAAAGCCTTCATTGTACTGACATTAGGTATGATACATACATATAAGGTTAAAAATACCTGAGGTGCAACAACAGATTTCAAATAATTTGCCAGCTCGCCATTTGTCACAGAAGGCACCTTCTTTCCAGGCACATCAACCAAACATCGAACCTCAGTACTGCTGATGGGATAAAAAAGAATGGGCGATGGATCTGCTAAAACAACATGACCGTGGTTTGGGTACGGAAGATCACAGTTTTCCAGGACCAAGCCAACAAAACAAGAAGGGACATCCACCTGCAACAAATTGATCCTCGTTCCTCAACTAATAAATGATGTTATTGTGTTACTAAAATGTGAGGTTTTGATCATGTTATGGATATTAAGGAATAATAATAATAATAGGAGACGGGCCACATTTACAATTCGTAACTATTAATCAAAGGAATATACTCCAGATATATTATGTCCAAACAATCCTAAAAAAACTACCAATATCCGGTCATTCCAAAAATTCCAAAATGAACGTGAAATTTCTTAACAGAAGCTTAAGTATACAGATCAACATGAAACTTAACCTTGGGATCACAAAGCTTTCGCCTTAAGTTGGAGAAACAACCATCACAGACAACCGTGAGAGGTGCATATGCATTTTGCAGATCACCAGCTTTGTTCTTGTATGATATTCCTTTAATTGTTCCATTTTCTTCAATCAATGACGTTACTGTTCCTTGCTCCAACAAAACACTGAAAATAAACAAATAAGAACGTATATTACAATATTATTTCTAAAAACCTGTAAGTACATCAATCTCATATAAATATGCCAGCATGACAGCATTCAGCAAGTAGTGGACGAAAACATTAGTTGTAATTTGTACAGATCAATCGGAAATTCCACATACGTAAGTTCATCTGATCTGTCTGGCAACCCTACCATGATCCAACAAAAACTCATCTAAAGAGAAGGATGAACCTAACAAACAAAAGAATGCTAAAAAAAGTAGGGAGCAGGAACTTGAACCAAATACAGAAAAAAGATACGTACTGAAAGTGATAGTGATATATATCTTCGCAGAAAATATTACATCAAATCCCGTAGGTAATGAAGATAATAATAAATGAACTACAGCCTATGAGAAAAATGCATGTACTTGGGAAGGGAAGCAGCTTTCTCTCGCAGCCTTTGGATGAATCGTCCATTGTGAAAGCTTCTACCAGCAACATCTGAGCTGAATTTTTCCAAAGGATATGCAACCTTAGTTTTACGCCCATCCTTGAAAAGAGCATAACCGTAGACCCTCTGAGCATCAATTTCTTTTACACAATCTGCAAGGACATACACACTATGAATATTAATGAATGTAATGACTAAATGAAGATATAGTAAACCCGGTATCAAGAGAAGAAAGTAATCATCTAACCATCTCATCAACTGAGAACATATAAAATGTAAACTTGAGATAAATACAAGGTATCCAAATCCTTCGATATCAAGAACCTGAAAGTGCCAACTCAACCTCACCTTCCAGACCTAATTCTACCAATTTCAGGTAACCTCCAGGCTGTAATAACTCCCCAACAATTCTGTTGGGTTCTGTAAGATCTCTCTCAATAACATGCACACGACGACCATCCTACAAGAAACAGAAAACAAAGAGACTGTGGTTCTCAATTGCATATTTTTCTTTCTTTAATCTGATATTTGTGTTTCATCGCAAAAACAAATAAAGCCATGATCATAAAGGGGGGAAAATGCTATTCATGACCTTAACCACAAAGTGATCCTTCATCTTAAATATAAGAAAAGGACAGACATCGACATAATTATGAACTACATAGCTAATGCTTAGATACCAAACCTTACAAGAATAAAGGTTGGACTTATTTCCAAATCTTTTTATCTTGATAGAAATCATATAACAACCAAAAAAACTTGGTTTACTGTGATCCAAATCGACGACACATTAGTTGTATAGAGAACTACAAATTAAGAAAAATTGGTTTTACAATGTCGATATGGCATGTAGACTTGCAAATTGCAACAATCTTCCACATAATAAAGAGCATATCGGGAGCGAGTATTGGTTGGTTGTATCGTTCAAGACCCTTTATTGAAACTAACTTATGGTGGCTCTTACCTACAAAACTAATGCGTCTCTGTTTCCGTATTCAGTCAACCAAGCATTTGACCAAGTCACAGCACATGGTGTTTAAGAACCACAAATCACACTCCTCACTAAGATAGTGTACGAGGCTGACTTGACCAGTAAAATCCAAACTTCCAACAGTCTCCATTCATCAATTAGTGTCATGTTAAAGAATGGAGACAGCTAAATATCCATCATTCTAGAATCTTCCATTTGAAGTGTTATATAGTCAATACAACCAAAATATAGCATTTTGATAGACCTGATGTGAACTTTTAGAGTTAATAAGATGATTATGACCCTCAAATTCTGCCAAGAAAGAAAAAGAAAAAAAGAGTGCTTTTACTCCATTTAAAACCCCCCTAAACCACTAAATTCTTCCACACATCCAATTTTTTCTCCAAAACAACAACACTAAACCACAAGATCAGAACCAAATCACACGAAAGCCAACACCTTTGGGCGATTCCAACAACAAACGGGAAAGGAAAGGGAGCAAAGATCGAACCTTTGCGAGCGTGTAGGCGAGAGCGGAGCCGGCAACGCCAGCCCCGACGACGATCACGTCAGACCCGCCATCAGAAGCCTCGCACTTCTCCTCCTCGGCTACGGGGACTCGGGAAGCGTCCCTCTTGGGGTTGTTGCTGAGGCGGCGCAAGAGGAGGAACGCGAGGATGGAAGCGACGAGGACGTAGGGGGAGAGGAAATATTCCGGGGCGGTGGCGGTCGTCATCGATCGCCGGAGGGGAATATTCCGGCGGATTCGTTTTATCGCTGAGTTGGTTTGGTGTCTGGAATATATATAGAAACGGAACGGCCGATGGTGTTTTGGTGGTGATCTGATCTGATCTGCTTTGCTAATTGCTTGCTGTCATCAGTCACTCCACCAAAAAACACCATTTTTATCTTGATATTGTTTAATATTGTTAATATTCGTTTTTGAAACTTATATGCTTTTCAATATATATAATTGAAATAAACGCTTCTTATTTTCACTTCTCTGATTTTTGTGACTAAACATGACGTGGTGGGTTTTCCTACAAACGTATTCATACCTTCTGGGATGTTAAAGAGTTTTGGAAGAAAAAATTAAAAAAATATGTATAGTCTATTTTTTATGGTAAATCTATATCCAATGTTTGTTTACCAAGAATTTACACATTTTAATATTCTATTGTGTTTGTATGTTCTCACCTTCTGCCTGCGTGATGAAATAGTTTGACGGCAAGGAAGATGTATTATTGGATCAAGAATAAGGTATAATAATCTTATGACATAATAAGGTATAGATATGTAAGAAATGGTCCGTGACAGACGTGGGTTCCATCTCCACTCCCCAGACAATCAGACATAAGTCGGACCCTGAAGATGTTGTGTGTGTGTTTTTTGTGAAAGAAACACGACGACATTCGTTTTGTTTATGCACTTGAGGTTGAGGAGGACAAGGTGTGAGCTGTGGATGCCAATTTGCCAAGTAAAGACCTTAAAACCAAGATTAGCAAGCAAAGCATCATCGTTAGGTTTCTATTACTTTGTCTTAATGCAACAACAATATGGAGTCTTTGCTAATAGTTTTGACTCACTGATATTGAGAATTTGTTTGTGAACATAGAAGGATCTCAATGATATTTTGTATTATTATTCCGATTTTGTTTTTTTTAAAGATTGTCTTTTCTTTTCTCGATGAATTTGTTGTGGTCCTACAACATTTTATTTTCTGTCTATTTTAAACATAAGGATGCAACTCGACCCGATTCAATTACTAAGTTTAGTTTACGTGTCTGTTAATCAGGATGACTCTAATTAGGTGGTTCATTTTTTCTGCGTGTAACAATTACACATATTAAGCGCACACCTCCCGACAGCTTGTGCTTTTAGCAAAATTATTGATGATATGTCTCAAATACAAAACAAATGGACTTATTGTGAATAAAAGAAAACTCACAGAATCAACATACAAAAAAGATCACGTTTAGGAAAAGAAATGAAGCAGAAGTTCGAAAACTGGAATGGTGCAGAAATTACACTAACCGGCCAAGGAGAACATAGATGTGTTCTTCTGAGTGTTTTCGCGTTCGAAAATCTTCATTGCTTGGTGTCGAATTCAAGGACCATGTTCATTACAATTACCAATTGTTGGGGGATTCGACTCGAATTCGAGAGATGGGAGAATTTGCGAGCCAGCTGATCTACAAAACTCAGAAACTCATTTAGATGTTCTGCCACAAAAGTTCATTCTTTCAGTTTTGGATTCACAATTTTATTTATCAAGAGTGTTTGTTTCCTTTTTTTTTCTCTCATAAATTGACTCCAACTACCTCCATAATTTGTGAGTATTTGTGATACCGCCATGATTATAAGATCCATGGTTAAGCTATTGTCGGATCGTGCCAACAGTTCCCTGTTCAACTTGGTTCAGCCATTGTCATTCATGTCTTTTGACTTTGCACTTTCACATTCAATTGCATCAGACAAGTCCTCACAACAACGGATATTCTCCGTTTTCAACCTCCAAAGTTGTCGATTGGAATTACTCAACTTTATCCCGTTGTTTTTGTCTTCTCCTCACATTTCAAAAGATTTGATTTTTCGCTTTCCTTTGTGCACGTGGTAGTTAGGGGCTTCGGTAATAAAGACTTTATTACCGAGCTCTACCTCACTCGACTTGCACTGCGCATCTCGTCCTGCAAAGTCTGGTCCAAACATTCGAGATGTGTCTCATGCGCCGGGCTTCAACTCCTACAACCAACATGGCTTTGATAGCACTTGTTGTGGGATTCAACCTGAACCCGGGACATAGTAGAACCTGCATAATCTGTTTGTTTTCAAAATCAGTTTTATTTTTATTTAAAAAAAGACCTCGGACATTTAAACCAAATAATTTCATTAAAGAACAAAAACAAACACATTCCTCAAATCACACTCTTCGTGTGTCTCAACTCAAGTGGTTAATGTATCACTTGGGTGGAATGATGTTGCATGTTCGATCCTCACCTATACAAGGGAGGATCACACTAAGGTATTGCTTTTAAAGTCGTCGCATTCTTGTTTGTTTTCAAAATCAGTGTCCATGTTGTGATCATTTTACGATGTGGGTTTGCTTCTTATGATATACCATGTCAATCCCTGTGTATTGGATGTGTTCGATGAAATTCACAGCATCTGATGTTGAGAGGGCCTTGTGGAGCTCATAAGGTGGTGGAGTGGTGTTTGGGTGATGGTTTTGCTCACCTTCTCATCTAGCTAGCTGTATCGTGATTTCAAGAGACATACATGTATGATCTATTTAAAAATATGTAAAATGCATCTGTTGTTAGATTTGATGGACTATTGTGTTCGAATTTTTTTTCTCATTTTGTTTCCTTCTAGTATTATTTGTTGGTGACAGATTGACCTACAGGAAATGGTTGAAGGCAATATGAGAATGTCACTATGTTAAACCAAGTAACCAAATCTGGGATAAAGATGGTGAAATGGGGATGTAGTTGTTGTTGGTATTTTCTTTTCAATCTAAACTATTGGCGCTAACATCTTATTATTGCATATTTGTGGTATATACCATTATGTCGAAAAATGCCATTGACTTGTGTGTTACACGTTTTACATATTATCTTAAGTATTCAATATTATTTTCAATACCGTTACGTTTTATGAGACACTAGACGAGAAACAATAAAACTCAATTTGAAAACTGATGTCGTAATTCGTATATACCACAAAAGCATAGGGTGTGGGTGTAAATATAACTCCACTCCAACGGCTACTTTTCACCTGTCATTCTCCTTCTTATTAGGCGTTTCCAACGGACACTTCTACTAACTACACTGCACTTCAGTTTCTTTTTCTTCTCATTCTCTCACATCAGGAAGAAAAAATGTCTGTTGATCTTCGAAGCCATTCCGGTGATGACGATGATCGTATCTATGAAGACATTGAGGCGCCCAAGTTTGTTGATTTCACCAAACTTGACAATTCTCGCACCGACGACGACCCTTCTTGGTTCTGCGCGCGCATAGGTGGGTGGTGTTAAAGGAAATGATGTTTACACACAAACTTATCAATCCTCGCAATTTAACTGTTTAGGTTTAAACTGTGCTTTCTGAATAGAAGACGATTTTTTTCTCCTCCTACAGTGTGTGTGTGTGTGTGTATTTTGTGGTTTGTTTTTTTTATTGAATTGGACGGTTGTGTAGTTACATTTTTTTGCAAAACAATGAGATGTTGGAAATGGGTGTTTCAGATGAAATTGACTTTAGATCTCAACTTGGTTTGATGATTAGGTTGCAACCAAGACCACGAGGAAGTTGATCCAGACGCTTTGCATAAAAATTTCATTCTCCGGGTGAGCAACCTTTCTTGATTTTCACTCTTTTTATTTATTTATTTCTAGATAAAAGCTTCAGACGAAACCAATCTGAGAACTGTGTGTGCAGGTCATGGCCGCGAGGAGCCCGAACGTTCGGCTTCAGAGATCACTAAACAGGAGAGCTCAGAGGTATGTTGGCTTCATCAATTAATGTGTGTGAGACCAATCATATATTTTTAATTTGTGAGAAGAGAAGAAGACAAGGATTTTTTTTGTGTTTTTTTTGTTTGTTTTGCAGTGGCATCCCAAGATGTCCTCTTACAGCACCAGTTAAATCTTCAAAGGTCGCGAAGAAATTGAATTCCACTGATTCAGTTCCTGAGAAAATCAAATCCCACCCGATCTCAAGCTTAAGATCAACTCCAGTTGCGAAGGTCACAAAGCAGCCCATCCAAGTCGTTGCGAAGGGCTTGACAAGTCCAGAGGTTAGACAGTGTGGGATTAGCGAAGGGAAGCTCCGAAGCATTCACAGTCTGAAAACACGGGATCCAACACCAACAAGTAAGGTGAAAGTAGCATCGAAGGTTCCCAATTCGAAGAAAGATCAGAAATCTACTACGTCTTCGACATGCTGTACTCCTGTGTCACAAATGTGTTCAGAGTTGAGCAAGCTGCAAATTGGAAGCAAAGTCAAGCCGGTGTCGCAAAGTCTCTGCAAATCGTTGAAATGGGCCAAGAAAAATGTTGATAAAAAACCTCAGGACGATGCTAACACCATGGATGTAGATAGAAAGTCAGGAAGTAATTCTTCTGAAGCATCATACGGTGCAAGCAGCACCGACGACGACGACGACAATAAAGAGAATGCTTTAGTAGTAGCTCATGTGGGAGATTCAGATACTAAAACAGAAGCTGCCGACAATGAGAATTGTGAAAATTTTCCAAAAGTACCGACACATTTAAAAGTTAACCTTCTGTATTATTAGTGGTATGAAATTTTCTCACCTTAGTTTTGTTTCAGATGACAGAAGCTCCACTCAAGAGCAACCAAGATATCTCTGTTCACAGTGTGAAGTACAAGAAATTGAAGGCAATAACAAACCCAAAGCCTTTTCGGTTCCGAACATATGTGAGTTATTTTCAAATTTGATTCCTTCACCCAAGTGTCATGTACTTTATGAACAACATAGGGTTGTATTTCCTACAAATACAAACTTTACATTGCTATTTACACAACCAAATCAAGATCATGTTATATAATAATGGTTGTATTCCTTCTTTTTTTACAGGAGAGAGGTGTGCTAAAGGAAGCAAATCTTGAGAGAAGAGCCCAAGTTGATGCAGCTCTAAAAGAAACTTCAGCAACATACACACCACAGAGAAGAAAGGTACTATCGAAATTCTGTATAGCTGAAATTTCATTATGATCATAGTTCTGAATTCTGGCTTCATGGCATGATGATGCAGCACTTGGACAATTCCTTAGAGACAGCAACCACCAAACCACAAAAGATAACAAAGTTGTTGGCATCGTCAGCCAAAACGACGAGGTTCTTTTCAGATCAAACTTTACTACCTCTTCTGTTCATGTTTTTCCTACAACTGCATGCAATGAGATATTTTTATTGCATGAAAACTTGTTCAGGTTATTTTACTTCTGTTTCAACAGTTGTAGGACTACAGATAAGCAAGTTGCAACAAACAAAGCAGACACTACTCGCAGGACCCCCAGTTCGCGCACAAGATGGACACCAACTATACCGAAGGGACCAAATTTTCATAGGATCCATCTTCCAAAAGGATGCACCAAGAGATTGGAGGGGGAGTCTCCCATTGCTTTCTGATTCTTCTTCTTCTTCACATTATATTATTATTATTATTATTATTATTATTATTATTATAGGCTGTTAATTTCTTATTATTCCCGTACCATTTGTGTTTTCCAATGCATGTTGGTAGTTATAGTTTCTTCACAATGTTGGGACTGTTGTTTGCTTGCAGCAGCAATTATGTGTATTTTTTTTTTTGAATAATTAGTGCTTGCATTAGATAAATAAATGAAGGATGCCATGATCCACAACACGTTAACAGTGTATACAAAATTGTTCCCTTTACATCGTCAGCCTAAGTCTCGGTTGTGTCCACCGACGTGTTTGGGCGGGCGGTCCATACATCTCAAAGTAGCAAATAGCCGGAATTGGTAGCAGATTAGCCATAGTGGTCAATGCTGGAAGAATTTTGGCCAAAACCGAAGGTGCATGCTCAAGCACTAAGCTCGTTTTGTCATGCTCAAGCCCATCACCGCCTCGTTTGGCATTCTCCCGGCATAATTTCCGTACGTTGAGCTTCCAATGTTAGAATTTAGTTGTAAATAGAATTTCTTAGGTTGAAGTTTAGAGTTAATGTTAGAATTTTATCCAAATTATTTGACTTTTGGTTTGCATATACCATTAACATGGTAAATGAAATTTAAATCCACATCACTGTTTAGGTTACAGCACTCGGATCGTTCGTTTAGAGATCGATTACACCCTATTACTATTCATATTATTCATAGTTAGGAAATGAAATGATAATTACAAAAACTTTATATGATACCAAATCCCATTTGGACTCTTAAATGTGAACCCCACCGTCAATTAGCTTAGCTGTTGAATATTGGTCTATATTTGTTAATGAAGCAAATCCAGGACGATTCGGTCGACCGAATGGGAACCGGTCTACCGACCTAGAACACAGGAATTTTGGCGAAGAAGGGTTCGGTCCACCGAACCGAGGATTCCAGGCATTTCGAGTGCAGCTGGGATCGGATGACCGAATTGGATTCGGTCTACCGTCAGAGGATAACAGACACTTCAGAACAACGGATTCGGTAAACCGTTGGGAAGATTTTTTGTGTTCCGAGAATCTAAAAGTGTCTGACCAATTTAGCACGGTCCACCGAGGGGTTATCGGTCGACCGAAAGTGTAACATCCTCAAAAGCGGAAGAAATTTAAATTTTAAGACAACACAACACGAGGATATTACCAACGAAAAAGGCCAACTGGTGCACCAACATATATACAATATATATCTGAGAGTTTACAAAAGTGTGATTACAACAAAAGATAAGGAAAATATACATGTAATCACTCGGACCTCAAAAACCAAGAAAGCAGGATCCGGCCCCGAAAGCGCTCCTCCTCGGTCACCACCTCCTAATGCTGCCTATGACCTGACATAAAACATGAATATGCCTGAGCTTCCCGAGAGGAAACCCCGTATGCCAAACCTCTATAACAATAAATGACTAGATATCTAAAGCATGTATTATATGAAGTGCAATAGACAATCAACGTCTCACTGGGTCCCCTTGAACTCTCTCCCTACCACAGTAGACACCAAACAGTGACGGGTCCCACGGGTCCTCTAGCCCAACCCTCACACACGTGCCCCAGGCACCTCAGCCGAAAACTCCCTCGGCGACAACACACGTGCCCCAGGCACCACGACCGGAAATATCCTCGGTCAACACACACACACATGCCCCAGGCACCGCTGGATTACTCTCAGGTCGGTATCCTCTGTACCGCTGCCATCTTGAGCTGTCCAGAAGACCACTCTCAGGCCGACACCGTCACCTCTCTAGGGCCGGAGATCCGTTGCCATCTTGAGCTGGCCCCACACGCGAACCACCCTCAGGCCGGCACCGGTCACCCCACTAGGGCCGGAGATCCGTTGCCTTCTCGAGCTGGCTTCACAACACAATAACACACAAAAACCGTACCAAACGGTCGAACGAAATCTCCCAACCGGTCGACCGAATCCTCTCAGCAGGAGTGACCCAACCAACAAAACTGTCAATCGGTCGAACGACAAAGGGGTCTCGTTCGACCGAATTCGACCAGTAAAAACTCGTGCCACAGCAATATGCACCAACGGTCGAACGACCCAAACTCACCGGTCGACCGAAAACGACCAGTACCAAACCCCAAAATCCGCATAGTGCAACGGTCGACCGAAACCTCTCGCGGTCGAACCAACTTAAGTTATTTTTAATCGCCGGTCGAACGAGTCAACAAGGCGGTCGACCGTTTGGATGGTCAACGCCCCCAACCGACTTACAACAGTGCTTTCGGTCGACCGGCAAAGGGGTCCCGTTCGACCGAAAACACGCAGAGCCTTTTCTCCCTTGATCAAACGTACCACCGGTCGACCACTCGAAGAGTATCGTTCGACCGGTGCAAGGGTTTCCGCCCAAATTCCTCTACAACCGGTCGACCGAACCATGCCACCGGTCGACCGATTATAGTGCAGAACTCAACTGCAAGGGTCCGACGAGCTCTCCGGCCTACCGTCGACCACCCCAACACCCACCAAAGCATAAGTGAGCATCAAAGTAAAGCTTGACATACCTTGAAGACTTGAAGAAGCCTTCGAAGACTCGACGGCGAGCTTTTCCTCGCAAAGCACCTCCTCCGGCGAAAACCGACCGATCAACGATCTACTCCTCTCCGACGAACGCCCGAGCTTCACCTCGCCTTCCGAGAACCACTCCTGGAGCTCCTCCACACGCCGGAGATCTGATCAGAGAGAGGGAGAGAGTTTGAGTGGTGAGAGAGAGAGAGAGAGAACACGAGAGGGAGAGAGAGTCAAACACTCACCTCTTAAACCCTTCTCCCCAAATCTCCACCCTTCATCTCATCCCATCCAAACCAAACCAATCTCAGCCCTCCATCATAATCCACCCAATTAAGCACCTAATCAAAGCCAAAACATGATTAGTCTTAAGAAGGATTAAGGATATTACAGAAAGGTTGTTGGAGAATTAGTTAATTTATGGAAGAAGCGTTCTCACAGTCTACCGAGCCGCGCGAGAAGCGTTCCCGCGGTAAACCGGGAAGGATTCGGTTAACCGAATCGCAACAGGAATCACTCGTGTTGAGTGAAGGACGGTCGACCGAATGAGTACCGGTCGACCGTTTCCAACAAATTGTTCCGTTCGGTTTTTGAGTCTATAAAAGTGTTTGTTTGCTCTTGGTTTAACATAACGTACAAGTGTAATATTTCCTTCATTGTGAGTTGAGAGATTAAGGCTAGAGATAGATCTAGAGTGTTTTGGAGGACCTATTGCCTCCATATACATGTAATATCGGTTGCTTCTCCAATGCTTCTCTTGTTGGAGAAGCAGAAAAAAGGAAATGAAACTCGCAGGAGACCCTCCAATGACGTAGTGACGTTGCCGACCCATTTAAATCGCGTGTGTCGTGGTTGTTTTATGTGTGTGTTTGTGTTTGTTTGTTTATTTCATCTTATTAGTGTTCTTGTTGCATTAAGATTGGGAGAGGTTCCGAAGTTATTTTCGCAAGTCAATATTCGGGTGTTACGTGGTGCGTTTAATCCATGTTGTGTTAGTGCATTGTTAGATTTCCCTCCCAACATTAGCTGCACGCGCGCTTAGCCTTATGATATAGTGTGCAAGGTCATTATAAAAAGCGTGGAAAGCAAACCAACATCATCAACACCACCCTTCCTTTTCCATGGAAAGCCCGCAACCCCAACTCATGACGTTGATAGTAGGCCGTCATCACAAACCACTGTAAATCTTGTGATTATTTGGTTTAAACAATAATGAGATGAGCCACAATGTATGTAACTATATATTAACCACAGAGTCATCCCGTCTAAAATGATTACGAAGATCAGAAGATGTGATCCTCCAAAGATGCGAGCGTATTCATGCCCACGACCAACAACAACATTTTTTTTGTTTGTTATCCAAGATCAAAACTTAGTGAAATCATCCTGTAAGTGGAATAATAGTTGGGTCCACGTTATGTGAAAATGGAACAATTGTAGGTTAAAGGATGGATGTTATTGCAATGTCCAATAACTTGCCAGTTGCCATGCATAAAAAACTCACCAAAAGCTAACCAACATCATCATTCATCAACACCACTCTTAGCAATTGCAGAATACTTGGAAGGTAAAATTGAGAGAAAAAATCAATTACCTTTTAAGATAAGTTAATTTATCTCTACGATTTTTTTTATAAAAAAGATACAATTTTGAAAATTGGTATTTCACATCTTACTTCTTTTGTCATTTTTCTTATAAATAAAAAAATGCTCTTGGTCTCTTTTCCTTTAGCCTTTAGGCCTTTATGGTAAACTACACATATTTCTTTAAAGCAGTAAACTATATTTGTCATGATTTTTTTTTCGAAAAAAGCGAATATGGTCAGATGGGGCAAAATCTGCAAAGAAGAAACATGTCATTTAGTTATGGCAGTAGTTTCTGCTTTTATTAATTTCCTGAGATGTGTCGGAACTCAGAACCCACATATCCACCCATCCAACAACTTCTTGGCATTTGTTGTTCATCACCATTCTGTTCTCAATTTGTAACGCCCCTTCATTTTATATTTTTGATACACACAGACACACATTTTGGTGATATAATTGCAAAATATTACATTACATACCAAGCAACATGTCTTTGCAAATAACCCAAGACTGTACTTTAACTTACGTTCAATCTCATGTCTATGTCGAGTCTCGATTCACATCACAATCGTGACCACCAAATATCTAACGGAAAAAAAACCAACCAACCAAAGAGCTTATCTATTCTGTCATTTCATTTTATTATATGATATCATTAGTCCGGCGCACACACACACCCTAAAAGAATATCACATCAGATTTGGTTTGGTTTGGTTTGGTTTCCCAGCTCAAAAATAAAAGGGAACTACTAAACGTCGTCCCAAAACTACTTAAATCGCCCCTTGAAATTACCAAATTGCCCTTAACAATATATTTAATACCCATATCGTCCCGTGTCTATAAATAAGGCCTATGGTCTTGTATATTCATAATTTATCAGTAAAAACACCACGAAAATGTCTGGCGAGGGTGATGCATCAGGTGAGGTAAGCCTGACGCGGGGCAAATTTTGGGCCGAGCGTCTGCATTAGACGTCTCCCCCATGGTGAGGGCGTCTGCGTAGGACGCCCTACCCATGGCCGAGGCGTCTAACGCAGACGCCTACGCAATGGGAGAGGCGTCTTATGTAGACGTCCTCCCCATGGGTAAGGCGTCTGTAGTAGACGCCCTTCCCTACGGCAAGGCGTCCTACGTAGACGTCTTACCGTTGGGGAAGGCGTTTAACACAGACGCCCCATCCATGGGGCAGGCGTCTAATACAGACGCCTGTTTTGTTTTTTTTGATTTTGATTTTGTTTTTTTAATTTCGACTTTATTTTTTAAATTTTTTAATTTCGATTTTTTTTTAATTTTTTTAATTTCGATTTTTTTTGTAGGTTCCAGATTTCGGTGGTGATGGAGTGGATTACAGTGAGTTATTTCAAACTACACAAATCTTTGCAACAATCGATGAAGCATGTAAATGGGCCAAACAAGTAGCTATCGGAGCTGGGTTTTTTTTGGTCGTGTCGTCGTACAAAACAAGATCAGATAGTCGGATGGATTGTTATTTGAGATGCGACCGGCGAAATCAAATGGAGTCTCGGGATATGGATACTGCACTTCGAAGAAACACCAAAAGAAAGGGTTGCGGTTGCCGTTTCTTAATAAAAGTGGTGGAGCGACGGGATCGTGATGGATGGGTTGTGGTTTTTAATAGTGGTCACGGACATCACAACCACAGACTGGCAGTTTATCCAGAGGGTCATCGTCAAATTAGTGGTCTAAGTTCTGGGGCGAAGAAGATTGTTCGTGATATGACAGAGGCGCAAGCAAAACCACGGAACATCTTGAAGGCAGTAAAAGAAAAATTCCCGGAGGACAATCCAAATCAAAGGCATATTTATAATTTCAGAGATTACATGAGGAGGACAAAATCTGAAGATCGGAATCCCGTCCAGCAGTTTCTCTACCAAGCAGTGCAGTGTGAGTACTTACATTGGATTATGGCGGATCCAGAAACTGATGTCGTCACTCACGCTTTTTTGGCACATCCGACGTCAGTCCAGTTGTTGCGGACATATCCTTTCGTTATCTGCATGGATTCGACTTACAAGACGAACAAGTATAAGATGCCTTTGTTCGAAATGATTGGGGTCACACCAGCAAACATGAATTTCCTTATTGGATATGCGATTTTGATGGATGAATCTTACTCCAGTTATTTGTGGGTGATGGAGAAGTTGAGAGATCTGTTATTGGGGACTGTCAGCCCGACTGCAATAATAACAGACCGGGAGTTAGGCCTTATGCGACCAGTGAGAGAGGTTTTTCCTGACTCTGCTCATTTACTCTGCACATGGCACATCAACAAAGACGTATTGAATTACGCATACCACGTATTCGGCAAGAATAAGGAGATGGCAGAGACTTTGAGGCGTGGAAGATGGAGGAAGATCATGCTTTCTACTTCAGAAGCCGAGTATGATAGAGCTGTGTATGCTCTGAAAGATTTGTATAGATCGTGGCCGGCTATCACGGAGTATCTGGACACCACGTGGTTGGTGCATAAAGAAAAGTTTGTGCTGAATTGGACGAACAAAGTCCTTCATTTTGGGAACACCACGAATTGTAGGGTCGAAAGTGCTCATTCGGCTCTAAAAGAGTGGATTTCTACATCGACTGCGGCTCTGGACACTCTTTTCGAGCGCGTCAACGCGGCTACTGAAATGCAGCTGACGAATATTCGAAACTTTCTTGAAGACTCGAGACGGCGAAATTTGACTAATTTCGGACATGCTCTATATCGTCACATAAATGGTAGAGTTTCGCATCACTGTTTGCAGTTGCTGAGTCAGGAGGTGAAGAGAATGCAACAGTTAGATGATGAAGTTGAATATCGTTGCGAGTGCGCTTTTCTGACTTCTCATGGGATACCTTGCGCATGTACCATCCGTGGATGTCTTGAATCAGAAAACGGAATTTACTTAGAGCAGATTCATTCGTTCTGGAGGACACTTGTCATTGGGGAAGGAGCCGGGAACGCAGAGTTTGTGTCTCAGGCAGCTCAAGACGTCGAACATTTTCGCAGTCTGGTTGATGAGATTGCAGGAAGTACCCTACCGTAATTCGATCTGCCTCTCGGGTTTTATTCGAGCAGCTACACCCCGAACATTCGAATTTGAAAGAGCGTGCAGTAAAAACAAAGCTACGAGGTCGACCAAGGGGAAAGTCGACACGACGGGACCCTAGTGCGTTTGAGTATGCAGAGCGAGGTAGTGGTCGATCTTCAGGTAGTGGGAGTAGAGGTCGTGGTCGTTCTTCCGGTAGTGGAAGCAAAGGTCGTGGTCGATCTTCTGGTTCTTCGTCTGTGAGGGGAGGATCAGGTATACCATCCCTATATTTATTATTATTATAATTTTGTTATTTATTTCAGTAAATATGTATCTTTTGTTATTATATGTAACTGTATTTTTTGTTCATATTGTAGTGACTGGGCGGGCTGACGTAGACGACTTCCCATATGGAGATAGAATTCCAGGAATCATTATGCCATTCCTACACCAGTGGAATGATGTACGTGCTGATGGAAACTGTGGATTTCGATGTGTCGCCGATGTTTTCCACGGTGGTGAAGACAATTGGCAACTCGCCCGTCGTTCGATTTCAAATGAGATAGCTGCGAACCCATCTTTTTATGAGCACGTATACTACGACGGTGTGGCGGAGGCTCGTCACCGGATTAATTGGGGCGGGGGACCTTGTGGCGAGAATCACTATATGGAGACGTGGACGGACTTGTTTCCCATTGTAAATTTTTACAAGTGTGCAGTTATGTTCTTCTCTCTCGGAAATGATGGTTCGTTGTACCCATGTCTTACAGTTCTACCTTGGGAGAGTCCGCCTACCGTGACGAGACCGTGCAGAGAGTTGATTATTGCTCATTTAGGGAGTTACGCTCATTACATTCGTTTGGAATTGAATGAGGGATTCCCCGTACCTCCTATAGCGACTCTGTGGTATCAAATACGAGATGAGAGTGTTATTGCATGGGAGCTGGAGTACCAAAATAGGATAGCATATTGGCAACAATTATGTAATATGTTTTGATATGTTTGTATAATTATGTAATATGTTTTGATATGTTTGTACATTATATAGTGTTGCTTTATTATGTAATATGTTTTGATATGTTTTGCTTTATTTGCATTATATATAATAGTACGACAGGTTATCAAACACAAATACAAATAATAAGCGTACAACAGATAAGCAAAACACAAATACAAACAATAAGCGTACGACATGTTAGCAAACACAAACACAAATACAAATAATAAGCGTACAACAGATAAACAAATATAAATGCAAATACTAAGCGTACCACAGATAAGCAAACACAAATACTAAGCGTACAACAGATAAACAAATATAAATGCAAATACTAAGAGTACGGTACAACAGATCAGCCTACTCATCATCCGAATCATGGTCGGAGATGCCTAACTGAGTATGCCACGAGTGTATGATCTCATCCAAATCTCCGCATGCAGCTCTGGCATCGTCTGGCAGCTCATCCCTCATCTGCAAGATTGGGTCTACAGCCCGTATCATCTTACCCATCCACTGCACATAACAATAACATTAGCGTACATTAACAAATTATACGGTACAAATAAATATAGATAAAATGAAAAAATTACCAGATCGCCACACGTCCTATCTGGTGGTCGATCTGCTCTCCGGGAGGCACCACGGACGATGATAGGATGTGAGTAACTACCGAACCAATCAAGATAACGTGCATCACACTCGTAGGGGTCGCGACTACGTCTGAAGTCGCCAAGGAACAATCATCATGATATCGGAAATGTCCGCCAAGTCGATTCCGCTGTAGAAGCGGGGAACCTGACGTCGTACGTCGCTGCTGTCGCAGACCGCACCGCATGCTCTGGTGTCGGAATGTGAACCGGGATCACCTGAACATATCCTAACTGACGCAAGACCCGATCGGGCATATAAGGCTCTATGATATCCCGATAACGAATAAGACCCATCAATAAAGTCCTCGTGACATCCGCTGCTGGGTCAGGACCATAGGGTAACCACTCCACCTAAAGTTTAACACATTAATAATAATACATCTTAAAATTAAATAAATGGTGTAAAGTTTGATACCTCTGATGCAGTCATCTGATCTAGCCGTGCGCGGATGGAACGCAATCGTCCATTGCTCTTGTCCTCGCTCCGGACAGCCCACATACCCGAACGTGGATGACCCTCGTCGATAATCTTCCGCTCACGATGCGGGCGGAATGCAGGAAAGTACTCGTATATCCACGCCTGCAGCAGCGTAAGACAACCTGCAATCCCAGAACAATCCGCACGGCTAGCTATCCCAAGCTGCCGGTACAGGTATGCCAACGTCGCTGACCCCCACGAGTACTCACGAACGGTCTCCGGGTCCCTAGCCTCCAGTAGATCGCGTGGTCTGATCCGACAACCACTCTTGTCGACAAACAAGACGGCTCCGAGCATCAAGAATAGGTACGCCGTCAACTGTGTATCATCGGCCCGCGGAGGTCGTGCCCGTCTGCATAGGTCCTCAAGGGAGTCGATGCCGACACCACCACCACTCCATAAAGCTGTATCTCTCGCCAGACCATCAGGTGTGACACCAAGCAACTCTGCCACATAACACCTCAGCTCAGACGTCGACCCCTGAGCACTAACCAGACGACCATCCACAGGAATGCGCAGGATTTGGAAAACATCGTGAAGCATGATCGTTATCTCTCCGAAAGGCATGTGGAAAGTGTTGGTGTCAGGCTGCCACCGCTCCACAAACGCCGAAATCAAAGGCATGTCGAGATAAGGGAACATGCTGTACGGTAAGTGCCCCAAATGCGTGGCACTAATCTCCTCTCTGATATCAGCACTCAGTGTAGACCGCCAACCCTGTAGTGCTGTACAGGCTCTGTGCCGATTATGGCACTTCAGAACCTTCCGATCCTCTCCGTCCCAGATCCGTCTAGCAATGTGACCCCAGAAACTAGGAATGACGCTCCCATCTAAAGGACCACCAGGCGTCATACTGCTCACGATCCAAGAATCGTCCTGGACCCTCTTCTTCTTCTGAGCGCGGGGATCAACAGTGCACGAGCTCGAATCCCCGGTCGTAAACCTCCCACCCCTACCCTTCCGCACCATCCATCCGGCGGAAGTAGAAGTACCCGCTCGACCACGTCCTCCGCTATAATCCCCCTGCCTCTCCACCTCCGGCCGCACTAACTCATACGGGCCATCATCGTCGCTCTCGTCGTCGAAACTATCCACATGCTCATCATCGAAGGAATCATCCTCCTCCTCACGACGACGTAATGCCTCCCTCTCCCTCCTGACCGAAGCAGATATCCCCCGTCTACGTGGATAACGCGGTGCTGAATCATCAACTAAAGAACGGAAGGCGTGTAATGGTATCGACTTGCCTTTCCCTCCACTGTGACCCGATGACTATTAATTGAAATTTTAAATACAAATTTGTTAAATTTGTTAAACTAAATTATCATATTTATCAAAATTGTTAAACTAAATCAAAATTTGTTAAACTAAATTATCAAAATTGTTAAACTAAATCAAAATTTGTTAAACTAAATTAAAACAATTGTTAAACTAAATCAAAATTTGTTAAAACTAAATATCACAAATGTTAAACTTAATAAGAATTTGTTAAATTAATTTTTTTGATTTATCACTATTTATTAAAGTAATTATGATATTTATTAATTAAAAAAACAAAAAAGGAGGAGGCGTCTCGAGAGACGCCTCCCGCAAGGTGGAGGCGTCTGTCGGAGACGCCTCCTCCTACGGGGAGACGTCTTCCGCAGACGTCTCCCACTACGGGTCGGCGTCCGAGGTAGACGCCCCCCGCATGGGTCGGGCGTCCTCGGAAGCCGCTCCCCCCATAGGGGGAGCGGCTTCCTCGGACGCCCGCCCCATGCGGGGGGCGTCTCCCTCGGACGCCGACGACTTTTTTTTTTTTTTTTTTAAACAAATATATAACGTAATGTTACCTCATACGGGTACACCGGGGGAACTGCTGGCTGCTTCCCTGGCCTCCGAGACATTCGTAATCTTGTGTAGTAGGTATAGGAAGAGAAAGTTTTGAAAAAAGAGTGAAATTGTGAGATATATAAGCAAAAATAGGAGGAAGGACAATTTGGTAATTTTAAGGGACGATTTAAGTAATTTTGGGACGATGTTTAGCAGTTCAGAAATAAAACCCACAACTTATTTCATCAGAACAGAAGTGCACAGAAATTAACCTTTCGATCAAATGTGAAAAAATAAATAATGTACAAAACAGCCCACGAAACAAAAACACACACCCACTTCAAATACAAAAAGAAAAGAAATATTAAGATTAGGATTAGTGATCAGTAATCAGGCATTAAGTGTGAGATCTTAGCAGAAGCAACAGCATCGTCTCCAACAGCAGCAGCAGCAGTCTTGTTGGCCTTCTCTTCCGTAACCCTCAACCAAACACAAACCACAGCAAAGCTAAGCACCAAACTAAGCAACGCACTCCCAATCCCAACCCCGACGATCGCCATAACCGAAAGCCCCTTATTCCCACTCGCCGGCGGCAACGGGTAGCCGTACAGCCCCTTGTTCCCCACGAACGAGCTGGCATTAAACCTCCCGACTCCCCCACTCCTTTTGGACAGCAGCACCGGCACCGGACCGGAAAGATGGTTGAAACTGACGTCGAAAGAGGATAATCTGACTAACAGGCCGATCTGATCGGGGATGGGACCGGAGAGGGAGTTGGAGTGGAGGTCGATGACGTTGAGGTAGAGGCAGTAGGAGAGAGAAAGGGGGATGGGACCGGAGAGTTTGTTGTTGGAGAGGTTGAAAACGGCGAGGTTGAGGAGGGAAGAGAGGGAGAGAGGGATGGGGCCGGAGATGGAGTTGGAGGAGAGGTCGAGAGTCTGGAGGTTGGTGCAGTTGGAGAGGAAAGGGGAGAGGGACCCACTACTAATGAGGGAGAGATTTGGAAGGGTGAGCTTGTAGACGCGGCCGTTGTTGCATGTGACGCCTTGGAGGTAAGAGGTGAAGCCGTTGCATGGGTTGGCAAAGGTGGTGAGACTCCAATTCCCTCCTGAGGGAATTGGTTGGGTCGGAGAGGGAGGCGTGGAGGTTGCGTAGGCAGGCTTCGTCGTCCGGGTCGATTGTTGTTGATTGGGTTCGATCCATTGGGATGTTGCTTAGTATTACTAATAATACGACGACGATTTTCAGAGTTATGTTCTGATATTGCTGCTGTTGCTTTTGCTTTTGCTGCTCCACCACCATCACCATCACCATCACCATCACCACCACCACCACCGCCATCGATAGATAAAATGGAGAAACAAACTGCCCAGCCAAGTGGTAAGATACTAATATATGGTGATGCCGTGTTCGTTTTTTTTTTTTTTTTTTTTTTTTTGCATCTAAATTATATCTGAAATTTGGGTTTGTTTATTTCCTCCTACTTTGAAACATTTTTCCAACGGTATACGTGGAAGGCTTTTGAACGTCCGATGGGCTTGTTTGATAGTGCGGTCTATCCTAACTTGTTTCGCCCACCGGCCCACTAACAACATTTGACTCGAAGGCCCATGACTGCGATCGATTGTGTGATGGATTTTCGTTTGTTTATGTTTTTTTTTTTTTTGCAGAAAAAGGATCTATAAATTTGTGATATTGCAAAAATGAATTAGATTAAGCTTAAAAACTTTCAAAAGGAAATGGTATAACTAAGCTTATCTACTTAACTCACTGTAAATATACTGGTCGGTCACTTCATTATCAGCTGTGTGCCCAATGAATGCATCATCATTGATCGTTGTTTGTTTTGGTTCCTTTTTCCAACATGTAGTCATTCTATGGGAGTATTCACGCGAAAAGTCAACATCATAATATAAAATTCTAGTAAGAGCTGATAGAAGCAACATATAAAAATAAAAACGGTACATGCAGGTTATGGTGTTAATTAAGTTGGAGATTTGTTATGATAATACACCAAATGCAAGGTGCAAAGACAAAACCACCTTGTTCTGATCCAAACGAGGTACTGTAGCTATAAACTTCGTTTCGGTTGCAGTCGTTCGATTTGCTTACATTCCCATGAGGCAGGCAGCAAACTCCCATTTGCATGAGGTAGCTTAAAATCATCATCAGCATGGCTGTCAGTAACACAAACAGATGATTAGCTGAACCAAGGCATCGATTAGCACGTGATCTTCTTACCTGCTATTTTTTAATATACATGACATGAAGGCATCGATTGTTGTTGCTCCGCTATGTCTCTTGCATGTCTCAACATTAAGTACTTGTAGTACATAATAAACTATTTTTGGAAGTCAATGAAATTGGAGAAACAGAGGATTTTCCCTACTTCCTTTTGAAGACATTCAACTTTACTTTCAGGCTGCCTTCAGCTGGCAAGATTACACAGCCAATAATATCACACTATTAACTATTAAGTTGGATTTGTAATACAAGAGACGATAAGACGACCGTCAAAATATCCATGGAATTAGTTAAAATATACACGGGAAGAGACAGTATCAAGCACTACATCTAGATGACAATGACATTTGCTCGTTGACTATATCACTAGTCCAAGTTGGCTGCAGAGAGAACGAATGTTTAAATATTGATAATAGACGTGGCGGGACAAAACAAAAAAAAACTTAAGTCTCCTCACTTATGCATAATAATGATCATCTCCTTCGAGCACCCAAATGACGTGATGCGAAAAAATGCAGGAAGTTTGGGTTATTTTTGGGTATCATTAAGAATAATTTAGAAGAATGATTTGTACTGATAATACGTCTGATAAGTATCGAGACGCTACTAAAAATGGTCTTAGAAAAACAATAACAACCAACCATTTAAATTCTAATATACCCACTTAACCCACCCAGAGATCAAAACTACTTACAAAAAACAAATAATAACCAAGAGCAGGGACTGCTGTAACTTGGAATCCAATGCATGTCAATATGTCATGCAGCCCAGACAGGAAGAAAGAGAAGCTACAACTGTCTTCTGATGAGATGAGATTGACCTGTGGATATCAGACTATCCAACAGCGGAGAGAAGACTGTGGGATGTGGAATATGAAATCATCATGCCCAACAGAAAACTTTGTATGGTCTTTTAAATGTCAGCGATTAGTCACAGGTCTGACTCGGTGCAAATCTTTCTTGGGATCTTCTAGTTCCAAGGAAATTAAATATCTCTTATTTATTATTCTCTCCAGCAAAATAATGATAAAGTTCAGTGACACACACTTCCATTTATCACCTCTCAAGCAAATCTTCGAACTCTTCTTGCCTGGAGATTAATAACTTCCTAACATAAAAACTTCTTATTTAATCTATTTGTTTTGAGAATAGAAGGCATTTGATTAGGCAGATAATATCCGAGCTATGGAACCCAACTAGATCGGGGGTACATGCATGTAGAATATTGGTTTATATTTGTTAAGGAAGTAAATCCAGAAAAAACAGTCGACTGGATGGGATCTGGTCCACCGTACCAAAACTCCAGGCACATTTGGCGAGGCAGGGTTCGGATGATCGAATTGGATTCGGACAACCGAACTAAGGATTCCAGACACTTTGGGTGCAGCTGGGATCCGACGACCAAATTAGATTCGATCTACCGTCAGAGGACAACATATACTTCGAAACAACATGTTCAGTAAACCGTTGGAGAGATTTTTGGTGTTCCGAGAATATGAAAGTGTCTGTCGAAATCGGAACGGTCCGCCGAGGGGTGCTCGGTCGATCGTGGGGGTGTTGGAGAATTAGTTAGTTCGTGGGAGAATCGTTCTCGTGGTATACCGAGCCGCATGAAGAAGCGTTCCAACGGTCAACCGGGAAGGATTCGGCTAACCGAATCGCAACAGGAAGTGTTCTTGTTTAGTCAAGAACGGTCGACCGAATGAGCATCGGTCAACCGTTGCCCACGAATTGTTCAGCTCGATTTTGCTTAATTGTAGCTCGGTTTTTTAGTTTATAAAAGAACTTGTTTGCTCTTGGTTTTGAGATACTCACACACAACACATACAACGTACGAGTGTAATATTTCATTTATTGTGAGTTGAGAGATTAGGATAGAGAAAGATCTATAGTGCTTTGGAGGACTTATTGCCTCCATATACTTGTAAACTCGGTTGCTTCTCTTGTTGGAGAAGCGGAAGAAGAAAAGGAAACCCGCAGGAGACCCCCAAGGACGTAGGCACGTTGCCGAACCTTGTAAATCACCTGTGTCGTGGTTGTTTCAGGTGTGCGTTTGTGTTTGTTTGTTTGTTTCTATCTTATTTGTGTTCTTGTTGCATTAAGTTTTGGAGAATGTCCGAAGTTATTTCCGCAAGTCAATATTCGGGTGTTACGTGGTGCGTTTAATCCGTGTCGTGTTAGTGCATTGTTAGATCTTCCTTCCTTGCCGTCCATTCCAAAGATAAATCAAAGTCATTTTCTACTATAATTGAGTTTCGTTCCCTCCAAATGTATTCTTATTTTATATATTCTAATCGTTACTTTTGATACACATTGTACTAAGTTCTTTATTTGAACTTGCGGACAATGTTTTCACTGTTAGAGTATCCAAATCCTATTGGGAGAGAGATCTAACAATGCACTAACACGATACAGATTAAACGCATCACGTAATACCGAATATTGACTTGTCGAAATAAACTTCGGATCATCTCCCAAACTTAATGGAACAAGAACACAAATAAGATGGAAATAAACAATCAAACACAAACGCACACCTAAAACAACCACCATACACGCGATTTACAAGGTTCGGCAACGTGCATACGTCCTTGGGGGGTCTCCTGCGGGTTTCCTTTTCTTCTTCCGCTTCTCCAACAAGATAAGCAACCGAGATTACAAGTATATGGAGTCAATATGTCCTTCAAAGCACTCTAGATCTTTCTCTAGTCTAATCTCTCAACTCACAATGAAGGAAATATTACACTTGTACGTTATATTAAAACCAAGAGCAAACAAGTCCTTTTATAGACTCAAAAATCGAGCTGCAATTAAACAAAACCGTGCTGAAAAATCGTGGGCAACGGTCGACCGATGCTCCTTCGGTCGATCGTCCTTAACTAAACAGGAATGCTTCCTGTTGCGATTCGGTTAGCCGAATCCTTCCCGGTTGACCGTTGGAACGCTTCTTCGTGCGGCTTGGTATACCACGAGAACGATTCTCCCACGAACTAACTAATTCTCCAACACCCCCACGATCGACCGAGCATCCCTTGGTGGACCGTTCCGATTTCGACAGACACTTTCATATTCTCGGAACACCAAAAATCCCTCCAACGGTTTACCGAACCCGTTGTTTCGAAGTATCTGTTGTCCTCTGACGGTAGACCGAAATCAATTTGGTCGTCCGATCCCAGCTGCACCCGAAGTGTATGGAATCCTTGGTTTGGTTGTCCGAATCCAATTCGGTCATTCGAACCCTGCCTCGCCAAATGTGCCTGGAGTTTTGGTACGGTGGACCAGATCCCATCCGGTCGACCGTTTTTCCTGGATTTAATTCCTTAACAAATATAGACCAATATTCAACAAATCCAACAGTTCCCGTTCGGCTAACAATATTGTAGAGCTTTAAAGCAAAATTTAAGCTCGAATTTACAAGTGATTGTACTCTTATTAATGTTGCAGCAACCTCTACTAGACGATATTCCAGCATGTCTTCTGCAAGAGGTCTGTTAAAATTTAGAAAAGTTAACAACCATTTCCAACACTTTTCTCGTTCATTTCACTTGCACACAAATTCCAGCAAAGATTTTAAAAAGCCTCTATCAGTAACAATAGAAAGAAAATAAGATGGTGGGGAGTAGTTGAAATGCTTCTCACACCAAATTAAGGGACCAATTCAGACAAGAACAAATTCTTGTGATTCAAGGTAATAGCCAGAACCAAAAAAAATAACACTGTTACCAGATGCTTTCACGAGATCATCAAAGAAGACATTCTTTAAACTTTTACACAACAAAGAACTCAAATACAAATTATAAGTACCTCTGTCTCGATACAGCTCCCTTTAGTACCTCTATTCCAATTTTCACAAACACAATAAAGCCACACCTGACACCATGCATGCTATTACAATGCAAACACCGGGTCGCTATCAACTTATGTGGTCAGATACTACCCCAGTTCTTCTAAAAAACCGAAGAATCGTTAGAACTCTCAACTATACATTCTAAAACACAATCCAACAAAGGAACCGAGATGGTAAACATAATCGTATGGAATGTGGGAATACAATTCCCAAGAAGTGCTGCATTCAACGTTACGTTGGAAACTTCAATAAAACATTAATAAATCTAATGAACTACCAATATCTGATTCTGGATTTTGTTATTGGTGACCCGGTGGTTCAGTGCTGCTGACATGCATGTTAGACATGAACCCCATCTGGAAAACATTTTGAAACTCCTCGTTATCCCATAATCCCAATGCCTGAAAAGAATTGACCAAGTTCGATCGTTCAGAAGCTCAGATGGAAGAATATACTCAAGAATTCAGGGGAACAGAAGATGATTGATTACCTGGGAGGTGTTGGGTACGTGGGGGAAATTGTTTTTCATCATGTCTTGAGAGCTTGGCAAGTTATGCATCATAATTTCAGTTCGCATTAATGCTTGTGGATTGAATCCATGTAAATGGGGGCTGGTGCTGCCAATTCCATGAACAAACCCGAGATTACCTGAACTTCCTGCCTGAGAATGATGAATCTGTACAAGTGCATGCAGATCATAATTGATAGTCAAATCAAGTTACAAGTTAATCCTAAGTAAAACGAAGGTGGGAAAAACTTACATCTTTTGAAAGAATTTGCTCGATATCAAAGCTCAATTCTGGATTGACTGTAGCAAGCTTCATCGACAGGAACTGTTGGAATCAGGCGGAAATTACATATTTAAATATCAAAGTAAAAGGTCAAGTTCTAAACGTCGGTAACAAATATCACTTGGTGAGAACATATAGAAGTGCATTTCAGCCTACAGCATTTTTATTACCTCAACCTGACGTTGCAGAGACTGCACATAGTTGATAATCTCGTCGAGCATCACAGCTTTCCCGGTTATCTATATTGCGCAGATTTAATTGAACTTTCTTAAGAAAACATTTTTATAACTAAATCCGTGACATCAATAATTCTAACATATTGTTATCATAGAAAATACCTTGTTACATCCTGGAACAAGATTCTGCAGGAATCTCATTCTTTCACTTATCTTCTCTCGCCTCACCTGCAAATTCATTAGCGTTAGGATCTTAGTGTTTATAAGAACATGAAAGTGGAAGGAACAACATAACATGGTAAATACGTGCCCGTTCAGCAAGATTGTGGCTGTTCGTAGCTTGCCCTCTTTTAGCACGAACATGTATGTAATCTTCTTTAGGAGCATCTCCATTCTGCGGGTTTTCTTTGGCTTGTCTAAGATTCGATTTACGTGTATTCGCACCAACAAATTGTTCGTTTTTTTGCTTCTTCTCATCCTTCTCTGTCGGTGTTTTGAGAGTCCCATGCAACACATTTTTCTGTTGTTCAGATCCACTATCCTATGAAAGAAGAATCCACATTATTGTTAGCAAAAAGCTAGCCAAATTTAAGTTGATACACAAAATTCATAAGGTAAAATAACATACTTGAGATCTATTTAACGGTGAATGCGATTCAAAATCACTACAATGTGGTTGATTCTTCCTTTTCCTCCAGTTGCTATCCTTCTCAGAACCTTGACTGTTGTTGAACTGTGAGTTCGTAGGAATGTGACAATTTGCAACTTGAACATCTGTGGATTGGCCGGTAGAACCAAGAACTTCGAGAACACTACAACTGTTGAAACATGAAAGTCCTGGAATTTGCTCCATAAGACCGTCGTTACTACTACAATGAACATCACGAATTCCCAGCAGCCCGATGTTGAAAGGAGTTGGAGTCAATGTGGGACCAAAATCACCATTTTGAGACGTAGTGTTAAGTGAATCCCACTCACTGACCAAGAATTGCTCGGAAGCGTCGGCGGAAGAGCACGCCGTCGCCTTCAAGGAAGAAGCTTCAGACATTGACCGTATTGTCGGCGATTGCGGAGCTCAATTCAGAAAGACACAAACTGCGGCTCAAAGTTTCAAACGGACATTATATATCCTCAAAGGCAGCATTTTAAGAATAACATTGTCCTCCTAAAAACAAGAAGATCAAAAGTTAATATAAAGTCAGGGAACTATCGTTCTCAAGCTTGCCCAAGAAACAAGAAGATCTTTTCCAAAGCAAAGGGAACTATTTTGACTGGTAATTTCTTGCAAGACTCAACAAGGAACAATAACCTTGGCAGCCTTATACCAAGAGATAGAAAGCAAAAGTAAATTCTCAGCACAAGAATCACATAAACAACTGGATGGGCAAAAGTAGACAATTACCCGGAAAAAAGAAGAAGCATAATATCCATGTAGAGCTTCCCAGCTGTAAAAACTTAGAGAAATTGAGATCAAATCTGATCAAGTCCGAAGTGTCCCCAACAGAAAGGTAGGGCTTTCACCAGAGTATAAAGGAGGCAGATGAAAAAAGAATGCAAATAGTTAACAGCTCACAACACTGATGAAATCATAAATCTGGAAAGTGAAACCACCTATGACCTACTACACCTGAAGTGATGAGTTTTTTTTTCAAAATTAGGTAGTTATATTAGATTAAAAGGGTTTAGCCAACCTGAAATGATTGAGTAGAAAAATGACTACTAAAAAACACAATCCAAGTTCGGTAGCAACTGGCAACTGCCTCTTATCACTACAACTAACCAAAAACAAACATTAGCTTTCAGAAAAGTTCAATTTAAATAGGAAACAAACTAACACAGACATGGTTTTGGAGCAACCAATTGACCAAAAGACACAAAACCCTTAACAAACCAAACTCTTCTGAAACTCCTAAGTCCACAGTAAAAAAAATTAAACAAGCAAGACGCAATAAAAAAAAGGTTGAAATAAACCAAGACCTCAGAGCATCAAATTCCACAGACAATAAAAATAAAAATGGAGACAATGGGAACTAAATTAAGGAACCAAAAGACAAGATATCAAATGCGAGTGGGACCAATTTAAGGAATCTAATGTACCATCAGCAGAATGAAAACCCCTAGAAAACATCAAAATTCCGATAAAAACCAGCGAAAACCGGTATGGAATTAGGGTTCCAAGAATGACCCACTACGAGTCCTTCCCCGTGATTGGATTTTGAAGCGAACCCACCTTAAGAAGGGTCACAAGGAAGGAACCCAAAACTCCAAAAGCGAGAACAATGCCAGGCAGAGGCATCAACCGGATGAAGAATCAAAACAGAGGAATACAAGAACAAGAGGCAGAGATAGTGATGATAATAGTAGAGGAGTTGTGTTTAATTTTAATTTTATCACCTGCCAAAGCCCAAAGACGAGTGAATGATGATGATTAAAGTTAAACCACTGGTAAGTTTAGTTTAGTTTCCAACTGCTCTGGTCTGGTGTAACTAAAATATCCTCTTATGCTTTGGGAAGGAACTGTTATAAAGCCAGTGAAGTGGTATTATTTTTTCTAGTAAGTATATATATATAGAGTCCTTATACACGGACGCGGGCGTCACGGACGCGCCTTACGTGGACGTGTTGAGTCAGCCTCCAGTCAGCAAAATTTCTCTTCACGTGCTTTGGTCTTCTTAAAAACGCCGGTTCTTTAGGTTGAACGATTCTTTTCCCAATACACAGATAGTGCAGACCCTAGGACAGCGTGCAGACCCTAGGACAGCGTGCATACCCTTTATTCGTGCAGAGTCCAGACTTATCATAATAAAATATTGTTTTTAACTTTTAGGTTGGATCAACTTAATCCAAACAGACACACAACATATTCCGAACAGACAGTCTTCTTATTCCGAACAGACGCACAACTTAATCCGAACAGACAGACTTCTTATTCCGAACAGACACACAACTTAATCCGAACAGACACACAACATATTCCGAATAGACACACAACTTAATCCGAACAGACACACAACATATTCCGAACAGACAGACTACTTATTCCGAACAGACATACTTCTTATTCCGAACAAAAAGACTTCTTATTCCGAACAGACATACTTCTTATTCCGAACAGACACACAACATATTCCGAACAGACAAACAACATATTCCGAACAGACAGACTTCTTATTCCGAACAGACGCACAACTTAATCCGAACAGACACACAACATATTCCGAACAGACAGACTTCTTATTCTGAACAGACGTACAACTTAATCCAAACAGACAGACTTCTTATTCCGAACAGAAAGACTTCTTATTCCGAACAGACAGACTTCTTATTCCGAACAGACACACAACATATTCCGAACAGACAGACTTCTTATTCCGAACAGACGCACAATTTAATCCGAAGAGACACACAACATATTCCGAACAGATAGACTTCTTATTCCGAACTGACATACAACTGTTATACATGAAGAAAATGAAGAAGAATGTGATCATTCCTACATTTTTAAGGATGACTTTGGTCTTGTTTGTTGTATATGTGGAATTACACGAAAAAGCATAGAAAGTGTGTCCAGAAACGGAACAGAAAGTTTGTATTATTTATGTAGAAAGATTGTCTTGTTTATGTAGAAAACTTGTCTTGTTTATGTAAAAAGTTTGTCCAGATTATGTTGAAAATTTGTGCAGAAATGGAACAGAAAGTATTCCGAACATACACACCACTTAATCCGAACAGACAGACTTCTTATTCCGAACAGACACACAACATATTCCGAACAGACTGACTTCTTATTCCGAACAGACATACAACTGCTGTACATGAAGAAAATGAAGAAGAATGTGATCATTCCTACATTCTTAAGGATGACTTTGGTCTTGTTTGTTGTATATGTGGACTTATACGCAAAAGCATAGAACTTTCTGATTGAACTTTTAACAGTAGAACATCACGCCAAAATCCTCGGAAGCTTTGACACCATTACATCTCGTTCCAGCACATTAACACCTGACCCAGAGGTAGCAAACAAACGGGTGTGATGTCTTTTCTTAACACAAAAACCACAAGAATCGGCATAAGCAACGTAAAATGTTTGGGCTTCTTCGAAAGAGGGGAAAAACATCCCCTCCTTAGGAACGTTTGTCAGCTGCTCCACTTGGAAAGACACATGAACGATTTCCATCAAAGCACAGAGGTAGGACCACAGAAGAGAAGGGAAGAAAAAGGAAGACGCATGTTGAGATTTATAACAAGTCTCCTGTGCTGTGTAGGAGAGCCAAAATGTTCATGGAAAATGAGTGATTTGAGACGCATTAATGAGGGATGGAGGGATGTAGACATTTGTACGAAACGATGAATAAAATAAAAAATAAACTTTTTCTGTGGAGACTGTCAACTCAAACGCGTCTGCTGACTGGGCTGACCACATAAGCGCGCGTCCCGAACGCTAGCGTCCGCTAATCGTTTTCCATATATATATATTATATATGTGATCCAATGCACCTAAACCATTAAGTGTTTGTTTAAGTGTGTATTATAATGTTCTCATGCTGGCATGTGTTGTTTAATGGGGGATTCCATAATTCATGGCACTCCCATCATTATTTTATGTTGTCTTTATTTTGTTTTTCTCTTTTCTGAAACAGGATTAAGGATGAGGTTCCTCTCTTCAGACCCAAGCTTTGAATGGGGATGATGGATCCTTTTACTGACACATTGCCAACCATTTCTTACACTCATTTTATTCACTGCCAGCCAATACCCACATTTCTCTCTCTGTAGCTCAAAACACGTAGAATCTTGATTTTTTCCAACTTTGTTACACTCTTCTCCTTAAATAGAAGGTGAGGGGTTTTTAGATGAAAATAATATCACTTAGTACTCTTGATATTTTAAATAATATAAATAACATCAGTATTATTTGTTTTTATGATACTTTACTATGTAGTAAAGACAATTCCCTTCAAGACTCCATCAATCTCAGAGAGATAGAGTGAGATTTAATTTCAACAATTTCTTGACATCTAGTACCAACCCAGACAATCAATCAAATCTAGTTATCATATCCAATTCATCAATCAACCCAACTCAATAAGTGTTGCTAATTGTGAGATCTAACTCGACCCTACTTGTGCCAAAGTCACTGCAAACGTACTCTTGAACTATATTACTGAAGCTCACAATTTAGCTCAATAAGAGAGTACGTATAACCTTGCCAATCAACTAAACATAGTTATGAGTTCATCCTTACCATCAATTGCAGTTCCAAGGGTGGACAAAGTTTTCTAACCACTCTTGTTGATGTAAGGTTCAGGCTTGATTCACATTTCTCCCTTGCCAATTCTCTACTATGCAATTGGCTGTTGTCAAAATTATACATCACCCAAACTCACATATAATCTAATGGTACATTTGATATCATCCATGGCAGATGCAACAGGTACTCTCGTCTATTATCAAATCGAAATGTAAAATAAAAACTCGTACTAACTTGTTATACATTTGCTTCCAAGTTGCAACCTCTGTATTCCTAGTGCAAACCTCAATATATTCTTCACAAGACAATAACTTGATGAATCTGAGAAAATTTACTTCGAGATAACAACTTGCATCATTGATCTCCAGAGACATCACGGACTGCAACAACCAAAGACAAACTCAAACATAATCTTGTCCTTTCCCTTGGACCCTTCTTGCCTAATCCAATATGGAACCTTGGTCCTTCAAAAGTGACTTGTTTTTATTCTTGCTCTTGTTTCAATTCCACACAATAACAAACAAGAAAACCTTACCCATTGCTGAATGAATAAACCAATCTTCTTTGAATCTACTAGCTAAGTTTCAGAACACACTTAATTAGCTAGTTTTACCTTGCAAGCGAGAGATGTTATTCTACATTTCTGACTAATCACTCTTTTGAAAAAGTAATTACCCGCCACACAGTTGTTGAACATTGGTCTATATTTGTTAATGAAGCAAATCCAGGAAGAATCGGTCTACCGAATGGGATCTGGTCCGCCGTACCAAAACTCCAAGCACATTTGGCGAGGCAGGGTTTGGATGACCGAATTGGATTCGGTCCACCAAACCAAGGATTCCAGCCATTTTGGGTGCAGCTGGGATCGGACGACCGAATTGGATTCGGACTACCGTCAAAGGGCAACAGACACTTCAGAACAACGGGTTCGGTAAACCGTTGAAGAGAGTTTGGGTGTTCCGAGAATCTAAAAGTGTCAGTCCAAATTGGCACGGTTCACCAAGGGGTGCTCGGTCGACCGTGGGGTTATTGGAGAATTAGTTAGTTCGTGGGAGAAGCGTTCTCGTGGTATACCGAGTCGCACGAAGAAGCGTTCCAACGGTCAACCGGGAAGGATTCGGCTAACTGAATCGCAACAGGAAGCATTCTTGTTTAGTCAAGACCGGTCGACCGAATGAGCATCGGTCGACCGTTGCCCACGAATTGTTCAGCTCGATTTTGCTTAATTGTAACTCGGTTTTTTAGTTTATAAAAGAACTTGTTTGCTCTTGGTTTTGAGATACTCACACACAACACATACAACGTACAAGTGTAATATTTCATTCATTATGAGTTGAGAGATTAGGCTAGAGAAAGATCTAGAGTGCTTTGAAGAACTTATTGCCTCCATATACTTGTAATCTCGGTTGTTTCTCTTGTTGGAGAAGTGGAAGAATGAAAGGAACCCGCAGGAGACCCCCAAGGACGTAGGTGTTGAATATTGGCTTATATTTGTTAAGGAAGCAAATCCAGGAAGAGTCAGTCGACCGGATTGGATTCGGTCTACCGACACACAACCCAAGAAATTTTCGGCGAAGACGGGTCGGTCTACCGAATTGGATTCGGTACACTGAACCGAGGATTCCAGGCACTTCGTATGCAGCTAGGATCGGACGACCGAATTGGATTCGGTCTACCGTCAGAAGGTTTCAAGCACTTCAGAACAACGGTTTCGGTAAACCGTTGAGTAGATTTTTGGCGTTCCGAGAATCTGGGAAGTGCCTGTCCAAGTTGGCACGGATCACCGAGGGGCACTCGGTCAACCGGAGGGTTGTTAGAAGATTCGTTAGTTCGTGGAAGAATCGTTCTCGCGGTCCACCGAGACGCGCAAGAATCGTTCCCTCGGTCAACCGGGAAGGATTCGGTTAACCGAATCGGAACAGGAATCGTTCCTGTTGAAGCAGTCACGGTTAATCGAACGAGCATCGGTTAACCGTGTCCCCATGAATAGTTCTATTCGGTTTTGCTTAATTGTAGCTCGATTTTTTTAGTCTATAAAAAGACTTGTTTGCTCTTCAATGTAACACACGAAAATTATCAATAGTTTTCCTTCATTGTGAGTTGAGAGATTAAGGCTAGAGATAGATCTAGAGTACTTTGGGAGACACATTGCTTCCAATCATTTGTAATCTCGGTTGCTTCTCTTGTTGGAGAAGCGGAAGAAGGAAAGGAAACCCGCAGGAGACCCCCCAAGGACGTAGGCACGTTGCCGAACCTTGTAAATCGCGTGTGTCGTGGTTGTTTCAGGTGTGCATTTGTCTTTGCTTGTTTTATATCCATCTTATTAGTGTTCTTGTTGCAACTAAGATTGGGAGAGGGTCCGAAGTTAATTCCGCATTCAATATTCGATTTATTCGTGGTGCGTGTAATCCGTGTCGTGTTAGTGCATATTAGACCCCCTCCCAACAGTAGGCACGTTGCCGAACCTTGTAAATCGCATGTGCCATGGTTGTTTCAGGTGTGCATTTGTGTTTGCTTATTTATTTCCATCTTATTTGTGTTTTTGTTGCATTAAGTTAGGGAGAGGGTTCGAAGTTATTTCCGTAAGTCAATATTCGGGTGTTACGTAGTGCGTTAGTGCATTGTTAGATCAATTTCCCAACAACAACTAGGGTAATGTATTATATGGTGAATGAAGTGCTAGTTAAATATGATTTCAAATCATACGAATCGGTCATACATATAAGAGAGTTCATGTTAATTGGCAACAACAGATGTACAATTGTACCACACCACGCATGACATCCACATTGGAAAAGATGTTATTGCCTTCATGAGGTTAAAGTCATGCAACCACCGGCAACATAAATGAGAAATGTGAGGAAAAGAGGGTGCTGCTGCAGCTGCTATAATGCATTATTCTGATTTTGTCAAACTTATGTGTTGTTTCCAGAGAGATGGAGTAAAGGAAGGTACTTACCATTTTTGTTTGCCAGCAACAACATTGGCTGGAAGCAATAGTAATGTATAGTATCAAACGGAAACATGATCTTACATGCATTGACTGAACTTCTTATAGATTGGCCTCATGTTCGTTCTTGGCAATCACTCAACCAATTGACCACTTCTCTTTAATTTCGAAGCCCATAGATGAAATTCTTGTGAAAATGATCAACTTCAACTTACTATCCATCAAAAAAAGTTATTATCGTTAGATATCGCGAGAGAATAGGAAAAATTGAAGCAGTTTTTCATAGATAGTAATTCCATTTCTTTTACAATCATGGTAACTACTGCATTCAGATAAATATTATGGCAACAAAAGGCTTGATTGATTTCCAGTACTGGTAGTGATAGTAGTTGGCACTAGTAGTGTGCAGCGGGCAATAATATTTGATGTTTCTGCCAAGCCATCTTCTTGTTTGCTTGCTATGCCTTTCTAGAAAGATGCCACCAATGATGGTGGGTTGTCTACCTACATCCAAAACGAGCTGGACCAAATCAAAGCTGGAAGCTATTATATGATTAGTGATTTCAACTTGACCAAAACAAAAGAACATTAACTTTGCCATGAAAAGATGCAACTTAGAGAACTCTAATTATTTGGACATGCGGAGGAACAACATCCAAAAAATATATCAGAGATGCTGGATTACAAACTACTTGTTGGGTAATTTGTTCCTCCTCATGCATGGCGCGCAAAGATTGAAAAAAGCAAACCAAACCAACCACAAAGCAATACAAAGATTAATTTGTTAAAGCAACCCCCATCAAAGTTGAATTGGCACCTTTCTCGAACAATGCATTGGTCCGTACACTCTTGAAGAATTGTGTTCGAGAGGTTTGATTGCAGAAGGGAAAGAAGAGAAGCAAGAGATTAGTTAATATTGACGTGGAAGTTGTAAAGGTGGGAGTGGTTAAGAAAGGGACTAAAATAAGATCTTAATAAGATATGTTAGTTTAGTTGTTTAAATAAAGAGGGTTGGGGATGCACGCGTAGATTATATGGTGTTCTTTGTGGAAAGACTCGAAACACACAGACTGCTTATTGCTGTCTGGGCCACTGTAATCTTTACGCCAACACTAAAACCACATATATGTGTAGGCTTATTACGTTGGTAGAATTCTCAACACCTGTATCCCAGCCCACTATTTTTTCCCCCAAGGCTGCCAAGGGTTTTGGATCCACAGGAATTTTAGTTACAAGAAATTGCAGGAGCAGTAGTTTTAGAAGGGAAACTCATACTCAATATGATTAAGTGAAAATTATGGTAAACGATCCAAAAGAGAGAACTCATCTTATATGCAAATTTCAACACGAAATTTAAACTCCAGAAGTTAAAGTGAATACCTTACATATAGAAGTTAAGTGCAAATTTCAGCTTTCTACTTTGTAGTTGTAATTTTCATTATATGATGGATTTGAAAAGTGGAAGAACCATTATAATTATTCCGCTCCACTTAAAATAAATATTCTCAATGTGATATAGATTCTTCTAATATTTGTGAGTGGTAGACTGGTATCCAAGTAAAATCCATAGGAAATATTTAGCATTTTGTTTTATTGTCGTCTTGTTTAGTATTTGGTGGGTATTGAATTGACTTTGCAGAGGTCATTGAATGCATTTGAGACTTGCTCAGGCTCAATCACTGGCATGGATGGCCCATCAACCTGAGGATAAGAAAGTTGATGGGCCGTTAGAGGGCCTAACAACTAACTTGTAGAGTGATAAGAGCAATGTCATATTGTCAATCTTCAGAAATATTTATTGAATTCAATGAGAGAAAGACCATTTAAGTGATGGTCAGATATGATATAAGATACTCAAATTTGATGCTTGCTTGGTGTCTATCTGCATATGTCTGGTCTTAGCTTGCTGCATCCGATGAAGGTCAGGCACCAAATTATCAAGCACACAGCACATGCCTTCCACAATCTGAAATCTTGATGTTGGTAGGTTGTTTCTACATGTCTTTCAGTGATTCAGATGGAATCCTGCCAAAAGAGATCAATGCCCCAAACTGGATTTATACTGTCCAATATGAAACCTGTCTGGTGTTTTGTAGGGATTCAGATTTCAGATGCCCTGAATAGTGAATCGTCCCCCAAAAGAGAGATGCACCACTAGAAGAAGATTTAGGTAGAATAACCTTACAAACATCTACGAATGATTCTTCTCTGGACTTACTTTCTGTACATCATCCAAACATCTAATAACACTAGACATTGTTATATTTTCCTTAACCAGTAGAAGGTAACCTATTGAACCTTACAAACATTGCCTATTATATATACGGTCGAAACTTGCCCATCCAAGTGTAAACAAAGTTATCAGAATTGCTCCCGCAATCTAAGAATGTGGAGAACCTGGCGACCGCCCAAGTAACTGCCTGACCACGTCTGCATCTAATTCCTTTACACCAACCTATCGAACTTTTCCTCCTGTACCCACTCATGAAGCCTTGATATATGTCTATAGTTACTAACAGTCAACAATTCGTACATTTTCTTCATCGTTCCTTCGTCTCAGTTTTGCTCTTCAAGCTCCTATCATATGGTTATGTAACATGTTTATCACCCACGCGAATATATCACATCCAACTGTAAATTGAAATACGTACTCTCTGTGCATGAAGATAAATCAGAACAAACATAAGTTTACATGTCATGCAGAAAAACCGAAAGCAAAAGAGTGGAGAACTCATGATTAGGTCTCTGGCCCTCATAATAAGCATGAGATAGGTGATATGATAAAGGAATTCATGCAACTTTAGGGCCATATGGAAAAGGAATGTAGATAGAGTCTGAGGAAAGCTGAAAAGAACAAAAGTGATGATGCATGCTCATGATGATGTGTGGAATAATAGAGAAAGAGTAAGAGCACGAGAAGGGATAAAAAAAGTTGGTAGTGGTGGTCAAAGTGAACTACTACAACTGCCAATGTTGCATGCCATGCACACAACTTTATACACATCACTAAAATCTAAAGTAGTGTCTGAACATTGGAATCTTGCCACCCACATTACCAACATCATTCCACCAAAACGAAATCATTCAAACATACTAAATTCCCTTCTACAAAAGAAAATCTAACATGTTTCCCAAAATTGGCAGGCCAAGTTCAGATAACAACCCCACACCATGACCCACCTATTCCTCCAAACAAACTACTCCTACACCTTTTTCTTGGTTCACCACTTATAACTAATTAGGAAGCCAATGCATCAGTCCATGCAGCAAAAACAGGCATCTGAGGCATGTTGATTGCAGGCTTGATCTGAGTGGTTGGGACCCAAGTGCTGATGGGAGTTGGAGTGGCATATTTGGTTGGAGATTTCGCGAACATCATCGAAAGACCAGTCCTATCCGGGCTCCCTTCCCTTGAGCTACCAAGGCTAGTCACCAAAGACGATGCGTTAGACAAATGGGTAGCTCCCATTTTGCCCGAATCGTCAACCACTTGGGCTGAGGAATTCAGTAGATCATTGCCCATTAAGCCATTGAAGACTGACGAATAGGTCGCTGCCCCGTAATTGGCAGCGCATTCGGTTGGTTTCGGCACAGGTTGATCAGTGCCCCCAGATTGCTGAACCGGTGAGTGACAGAGGACCATCCTCCAGTTAGAGTTGGTATTGTTTGCTTGAGATGCATCAACTTCTTTTCTGCCTTCCTGAGGCGACGTGGTGTCGTTGCTGGCTTCTATTGCTTTGTTCCTCCTAGCATGTTCCCCCGGCAAAAGGGTGCTGCTTGCTGCAATTTTCTCCACATCATATCGAGTTATGTCAAAGTTGGTCACTGCATTCACCCCACGGAACTTTATCGCTGCGATATCATATGCCTCGGCCGCTTCCTCTTGTGTACCTGAGACCATAGCAACTTTAAATTTGAAAGCAAGAACCAAAACGCCAGGGTTTTTTTTTCTTCAAACTTACGGAATATAAAAAGGACATGCATATACTATTTTTTCCCTACTATTAATAAAAGCAAGACTGGAGTCTGGATATAACTTTGCAGGGACAAAGCAACTAACTAAGCAGGTCTCTTTTGAAGAAGAAAAAAATTGAAGTGGCCATATGACTGAGATCATTTTGAATTGAGTGACTACAATTAACCATCATTATAAATCATTATACAGATTGCAAGAGATAAGGAAGAGATGCTGGTCCAGAACATGATGTCATCAAGCATGTCAATGAACAGTATGAGGATCTTACTGAATGTTCCAAGATAGAGATCTTTGTTCCCTGCAACCCTCCCAATCCTTGCTTGCCACCTCCCATGTTGGTGGTGCCTGCAAAATTAACAAAAGATGCCATATTAACGACAGAATCCTTACACATTAGTTGGGAAAAACAGATACTCCAATAGTAACTAGCAACTAGTAATAACGCAGTATGAAGACGACCTTGTTACGCCTCGATATATCGAGGCTCCTCTTGAAAATCCACTGCTTTTCCTGCAGAAAATATGCAAATTAATACATTAACAAGTCTTATTTCCATATTAACTAGTTAATGGTCAGCGTGCATGTCCATCATAATAATATGAGAAATGTACAAAACCTTCTCAGATGAGCTACATATTCCTGCCTGCTCATGATCTTCATTTCTTCAAGTTCACCTTCGTAGTTCTCCAACTACATGGGAAGTTTTTTTGCTTACTACTAGAAACAAGGAGTATGTAACTTATATATTAGTATTAGTAGTTCAGGAATGATACCGGAAAGTTGATATGAGTAGAAGGTCCCCAATACTTAAGTGCAGCCAAGTCATAAGCTCTAGCAGCTTTCTCTTCCATATCATACCCACCTAAATCATACCCATAAATGTCAGTTCTTTAGCATTCAGAGAAGCGTTCCTCTAGATAAATGACTATCATTTCAAGAGCAAACTATGATGAAGCATTGGTTTAGTTTTATCTGAATGCAGTTCCACTCTCATTGTTTCAGTTTCATTTCTTCAAAGAAATTTTAGAAACAATGTAAAGTTGGAATCCCTAATTTGTTTACAATGGATTCATCAAATCTTCATCAAACTTGCAATTTGCTAAAATAAAAGGCCACGTGTTTTTCACTTCTACTGAATCTTTTTGTTAACCCACATGCAGATAGATCCTTCGTTTTTTTGATAATGTGGTAGTTCAGAAAGATTGAGCCTTAATTAAACAAGATCTGTGAGAAATGGAAAGGGATGAAAGTGATAGGGTACACATACCAAGATAAACTGCAAACAGCAAGGTTAAGTTGCAGTCCACATCCAAGAACACAACAGTGCAGACAGAAGACAAGTTAGCCAAGGAGACAATTTCAAAGAAAATAATATTTATCATTTATTTCTAATGCAATAAAATAAGAGATGCATATGATATAAAAACCTGAAAGAAAGAAAGGAACAAGAGAGAAAGAGAGAATGCTTCCAAATAGTTTCTAAAAATGGATTTAGCTTTTGTTGTGTTGTAACAAACACCAACCTTGCCTTCCTTTCCTTGTCTGCCCTTCCTTCTTGCAACTGTTGTCCCACAGATGAGCTTCATATCTCCCAGTCCATCTATGTCTGAACAAAGATAGTATACAAAAAATACAAAAACCTCAAACAAAGAAACACCAACAACAACCAAAGCATCCAAACCAAGAACTGATTAACCAACCTTGTAACACCTCTATACTGAGAGGTTCTCTGTCCAAATGTATCAATTGATTTCCTATGAACAGGCTGCTTACTCTTCCCACTCCCTCTCTTCTTCACATTCTCCAATCCCATGGCATCAGTGGTTAGAACCTGTTGGGGAGCTGTAACACAACTAGACTGAGACCCAGGGCTCATGGACAAGCTCAAGGGGTGCAACTCCCCATACACTCCCATTGCACCCTCCTCGCAATCACCTCCACTGGGGTAATGCCTCACCCAGCTCTTACCCATTGCTTCATCCTCCACATGGAACACCTCAGCGTGACCACCTAGGCCAGAGCACATTCCCTCATGCAAAGGCTGGAAGTATCCATGTTGGTTTTGGCTTTGGCTTTGGCTTTGGTGGTAGTACATGCTACTGTCAAGGCTTAAAGCCATTGCCTCCCCTTCATTGCTCCCATAGTGATGGGTCCCCATATTTGGTCCCCCTCCCAAGAAATCCTCCAGCTTTGGTGATTCAGATGACACAATGCCTAATAACCAAAAATGTAATAACAAAAACTAAGTCCTACTACACATGATTACACGAAGCTAATATACAATATTGTTATTTATATATATATATATATATATATATATATATTACTACATGGTTTGTGTACTACCTTGTTGTTGTGATCCAGTGAGGGCCTCCATGATGCAAAGAGAGCCATCAGACTTGAGGGGCATGACAGGCAAGTGAGAGTAGTAACTATTCCCAGCAGCACTGTTGGCTCCATCAACACCATAGTAGAGAGCAGAGGTGTTGAGGTGGGGAGACAGGAAGAAGCTGATTGGCCCAGAAGAAGGAGGTGGAGGTTGATGATGGTGGTGTGAATCATTTGGAATATCCATGCTCATCTGGTGAGGTGAGAGTGAGAAGCCAAGCCAGTTGTTGTCATTCATGGGCTTCATCAGCTAACTAGTTGTGTAAGTTTGGTGGAGAACTGGAGAATGGGGAGCAAAGAGAGGTTGAATATATACCCAACACACTCACTTATCCCTCCATTTTAAAACTTGGGTATTTTTGTTTTGTAGCTGCAGTGTGACTCTAATCATATCTATCCTTGGATAGATACATAGATATCCTCTTATATCTCACGTATTGAACTCACTCACAAAGTAAGTGAGTGAGTGAGAGAGAGGAGTACAGTACAGACTACAGACCAGTGATTTGGGTGAGTTCCCTTCAAAGTTTAAACAAAGCAAAAAGAATGAGTTCCACCAAGCAAATGCTGGATTGCTACTTACAACCCCCTCCTTCACCTTCACCAAAAGCAAATTCCATAGGGATCTGTGTTCTGAGAAAGACCATGTTTTTAACCTTCTTTTAGCACACTTAAACCCTCCTAAACCCTGAAATCTTCAATAGTTGAACAGCATGTAAGTGACAGCAATATGGGATAATTTCACATATACCCTCCAAAATACTCAAAATCCATTAATACTCCAACATTTTACTATATCTCAGCTTTCATGAGAAAACATTTTATAATATCTCAAATACCCACCTTGGACTCATTTGTAAGCTAGGTAATCTCTTAAATTATCAGAGAGTATTTCCAACCTCATTTATATGAAGTTCAAATATAAATATTTCATTTTTTTCTTCCTCATTGTAATGGACATAAAAAAAGCGTAACACTGATTAAGAATCAAGTTGTCGACATAACCGTAGGTTTACTTCAAAAGTGAGTGGTATTTAAGACATGAGAAATCGGAAGATATTAGTGATATTGAAAATGGTTTCTCTTAAAGTTTGAGAGTTCATCTTTTGGTAAAATCAATCTAACAAATACTTATAAGTTATAACGGGTCAATCACATATCCACGTACCACAGTTTCTTCACTTTCAGTGAAAATCTGTAGCTACAAGAACATGCGTCTACTAGCAAACGAATTCAAACACCATCGTTTAGAGGTGGTTGTAAATTTAACGGTTAAGACTTACGACGTGGGTTTTGTAAACTGCCGTGCTGTAAGAACGGCCGTTTACGGTTCCTAAACGGCCTGTTACGGCACTGGTGTGTGTGCGTAGATTGTGGACTTTGGACTGTGGTCGGTATCTAGTGGACTGGTTATGGTGGTGAGTTTACAGATGAAGGGTGGTTTGGTTTGGTTTGGTTTGCTTTATTCACAGGTTGAGACCATGGATAGATTGGCAGAGAGGACAACTGTCCTACCAGTCACTTCACAACAGTACCAGCCTCTGTTGCAGGCTGCACTGCACCACCAGGATCCAATTAAGACCCCCCCATTGTTTTCAACTTGTAATGCCAGTCCAACACCACCCCCTCCTTCCTTATTCAAACTCACCACCCAAAAGAAAAGATAAAAAGGAAAAGGATGAGAATGAGTTAAAGAAGCTATGGCTCCCAAAAAAGAGCATGAGGAATGAATGAAACATGGAAATCATTATTATTACTTCTTTTACTTCAGTGGACATCATTTCAGTTATCTTTCCAAACAAACATCTAAATATCAATGAACTTGTTTTGTAGAAGTTCGAATTAAGTAATTACAACTATCATAAGCCTTCCTCTCTTGAAAAAACCCACAAGTCAGAAAGAGCTACAATTGTTCACCACTTTCTAAGGAAAACTGCAATTATTTTATTCTAAGCTGTTTAAATTGGAGTCATCAAATTTTTGGATTTATTTTAAACACAGCATATGACTACAATTCCGAGAAAATATTAATTGTTAACTTATTTACTTTTTTACATTTTACATCCTAAAGATTGACAATGATGATGTAACAAATAAAGACCAATTCCACTGCAGAGACAGTGATGTGGTCAAACACATGCTCTCAGATAATGTGAGATGTGGGTCTGTGAGATCAGCTGTTGTATATTCCTGGAATGATGAAAGAAGGACCCAAAACCATGTAAAATGACTTACCCATGTATGGGAGTAGCTGTGCATTACATTATACAAGTTGCATATACCTATCTTTACTCAAAAAAATAGAGAGTTGCGCATATATTACCATACCATGTTTTCCTTCCATTTCCACAACTTTTAATTGTAGTCCTAAAATTGACACTGGGCATTGACCACTTTGAAGCTTCTCTTTTGTGCTAAGATCTCAATTAAAAGTATCATCATAATGGAAGGAAACAGGTAGCTGTGTATCCATCAGAAGATGATGTCATGTTGAGGAAGCATTCATGATTTTGCCCATGAAAGCCACTTCTGTTGCATGCATGTGTTGGGGGTCTAAACAAGACAGGTTAAGTTCTGGGGGGAGATGATTTGGTTTGAGAGAAAAAAAGGTTGGGTGAAGAATATGGAATGTTGGGAGGGAAATGTATGATGTAGGTGTACATATTTAAGAACTGTTTGAAATATGGAGTTTAGTACTACTGCCAACCTTTTTTCTTTTGTGATTATTGCAATGATGGTGGATCCACCAACTACTACTACATCCCATACCTGGACTTTTTCTTCGAATGATGCTGATCCTGACCCTGAGTGGAGAAGGAATGGTTCTTCCCTCCCTCTTGTTACATTCTGTTCCAAAGCTAAATTAATACCCTTTCACTCTCACCATCCTTTTTTAAGGATGATAGTAATGGGAGAAACTGAAGTTCTTTTTACTTTTTTACCTTCACAAGACAGACTCTTTGTTAGCAGATTTTTCTTGATTTTTGCTAATCACAAAGTGTTTGTTATCCTTGCCCACTGACCCTGGAAAACTATTGTACAAAAAATATACCCAATAATTGAAACTGTATGCACGTGATTCAATTGGAAGGTAAAAGCTCAGTCGATAAAAACAATTTACATCTCATCTTCAGAACATTCACGGAAATAATTCACAGTAACCTCATCAATATCCCTGTTGCAACTTCTATTAGAGCAATTAAATTTTGAAAATAACAATGAGACATCAGAAAAAGTCCCTGGTCTTAAACAATGGAGAAAATTGATCTTGCTTTTTTTCTTATTACATAAATTGTAAATAAGTTCTTGAATGTTGATGGGTTGAAAATAAACAATGCATCATTAAGAAGCCAAATCATGTCAGTCTGTTCTAGAACCAAGAATTTGTCCCCTCTTCCCATGAATGTTGGAACTTTATTAGAATAAAGAACTAATCAACACTTTTCCTCAATGTTATGAGAGAATTCTCACAATAACTTGCATATGATTAGCAGCAGAAAATCCCAGCTTCCAAGTCATTAACAAGGGTATCAAAGAATTAGAATTCAATTCTATACCTACACAAATAAGTGAAGCCAAATGGGTCACTCAAGATTCACATCCATGACCCCCACTTGCTTTCTTTTGTGGCTAAACCATGTAGAGTTCTAGAAGCTTAAAACAGAACAAAGATCATTTAAAATGGGAACAAGAACAATAACCCAAAAAAGGACAATGCATCCCAATTTATGCCTTAGAAGTTTGAAAGACCAACTACAACAAAAAACCATAGATGGTGCTTACAAAAGTATGTCCACATGCCATAGTATATGATTCATAGGTTTGGTGGAGCCATTGGTATTGTAGTGGTAGTAGTAGGAACATGTTCATGTACCTCCTCTCCTAGGGTACTTCAATTTTCTAGGTCGTTTTTTGCCTCTATTTTTCACTGCTCATAGGTATTGGACAACAATAGTTTGGTGAGGTTTGATATTTGACCAAAGTAGAAAAAGAGTTACAATTCCACTCCCCAACCAACTTTGGTTAACAGCTAAGGAATGAATTTCGGAAAGGAAAACAAAAATAGAGGAATGTTAGAAATGGGCTATTTTGACTTTTTGCATTGTTGTAAATGCAACAGTGGAGTCCAAAGAGGAATAGGAGAAGATCCCTTATGTTGTGAACTTGGTGAAAGAAATATAATGAAACTTTATATACAACAAGCGACAAATATGACAAAATTATTTGCATATGCATGTAATAATACATAGAATACTAGGTTAGTGATTATTATTTGTTCTAGTATACTCAAACTAGCTGATATCATTTTATATGTAACCATGGATTTCGAAGAATGCTACTGCAAGATTTCTATTCTCTTTAACCTGATTTTTCCTTAAAAAGCTATAATTTATATGCAAACATTTATAAAGTTACTGAAAATACAGCGAAAATCTCTTTTATGTACACGCTGAAAAATATGGGCATACATGGATCTTCAGATATAATAAATCAATCATGGATCTTAAAAGTTCGATACTGTAGCATGGTCAACCCAATATCTATTTTATTAGGATGATTAGTTAACTAAACATAAACAATAGTCCTCTCCAACCAAACTCCACTTCATCGATTAATTAAAAGGAAAAATAAGAGCTGGAGTTGACCGCTCTTCCTCACTGTCCTTTTCTAAGCATGATTAAGAAGTGTAGATATAAACTGTTGTGTTATAGCTTTCTAAGTTCATATAGACTTTAGCATGAAAACTTAACAGGCTACAATCGAAAACATAATTTTGGATTCACAAAGCAAGATGACTTCTTAATTTGGACCATATTACCAACGAGAGACATAAAAGGCAAAATCAAAGAGCTTAATGATTGAGATCTTAGGCTATTGTGTCTCAACAAGACCTTATAAACAAAAGGGCGATGGGAAGTCGTAGGGTCCTTAATTTGGACTGCAAGGTAAATACTGCTGGATAAAGGATGAATGCATTTGGAAACTTAATGAGGAGAAATTCAATTTCGTTATCCTGGCATGATTTGTGGCATTTGTTAACTTTTGGCAGTGAAGTAACTATTGTCACGCATATACATTTATATTATGATATATCAAATATTAATAGAATGTACCCCACAAGGTGATGATATGACAATTCATGGGGGCATCTAAGCCAGCATTTACCAATACGTAAGTTGCACTAATATGGAAGCAGTGGGTTCCAATTATTCCAAATAAAAAAATCGATACATGCAAGGAGTAGAAATGTAGAATCCGCTTTATGAAACAAGAGAAGACTAGAAAAGAAGAAAGTTCTAAGATCCAGCTCTAAATAATTTTATGTTGCAAATTATAACTGATTACTAATCCATGCCCATAAAATGAAGGAATATTAAACCATAACTACTTCAAGACTAGGAACACAAACAACGAATTATTTTGGATAAAACCGAAGCGCCTGAGACTGCAACAATCCACCTCTTCATTGAATCCAAAGATGATACCTGCTGCTCTTGTCAGCCAAGTAGAAGCCAACAAACAAGAGCATCATGGCATATGTGATACACGTAAAACAACAAAAACATTGAAACTTATAAAAGTAATTAGCGTCCAATTCTGAAAATTAATTGTCATAAATATTTTGGTACGTGGGTTCACTTCCATGGTAAATATTTTCATCTGTCTGTCAGATAGAGAGAGGGAGTAGAAGAGCCACTATATGTCATGAAGCTACTGTTTGTTGTAGTAAAGCAATTAATGCTTGAGGGGTATGTCTTTCACGTGGGAAACACAAAATCCAAAACCAAATCCAAGCAAGATCCTAAACAAGAGAACAGGGGGGCTAGTAAAGGAAGAATACAAGAGACATAAACAGAGAGAGAAGGGATGTTAATATACATTGGACGGCAACGGAATGAGAGCGACAAGAGCAGTCGTATAGAAGAGAACATTGCAAAAGTCAATAAAAGAGAGAGGAACTGAAGAAAGGAATTGAACCAACATGTTTATGAATTTTCAAGTGTTCTTTCATTAAAGATACCAACCAAACCCTTCTCACTCTCCCCTACAAGATTAAAAGAAGAAACACTGCAAGTTTTCCCTGCCAATACCCCATGTTTCTTGTGCTATCGCTCCCCCCACCCCCATAATTCCCATTTGGCCAATCACCACACCCATGCACAACGACATGTCAACGTCTAAAGACTTATTTCATCTGTCCTGATCACCTTAGTTAGTAGTGGGCCACTTATTTTTGTCTTAACTATTCAATCTCTACACTCTGTTGTTTTCTTCCTCTTTTCTTTTTTAGTTCGAATGTGCCAGTGTCATTATATTGACTAACATAATACTACTACAAAAAAAGACTAACACAGTATTACTACAAAAAAGACTAACATAATACTACACATTATACAACATAGGTAGGTAATACCTACCTCCTCGTATTTGTATAGTGATTCTAGTCTTTAAGTTTATACGCATTGGTTGTTCACTGTCTTAATCATCAATCCATCATTCAACTTCATAGACCTGTTACATGGTTATTGTGTTCTATTGTTCTTTGTTTGGGTATTATGTTTGGTGAAGTGATAGTAGATAAGGGTTGGTCTGCTTTATGATGGGTTCCCACTGGATATGCCCATCCAACAGCAAAAGAATTAAGACAATAGTTGTGATGAATTGTGATTGATGGCTATAAAAGAAAGATCACAATAAAACAGACACCCCCATTACCCCTACAATGTGTTGGTAATTAAAGTTTTTTGGGGTTGCAATCTGAACACTTAAATGAAGTGTGCAGGCCATCCAACAATGTAAGTTACTTTCAAAGGTTCCTTCAAAAAATAGGATTGGGTTGGGCGTTCTTCCTTCATTCCCTCTAACATTCTCCTATGTGATTAAAGAAGCCTGAGAAAGACAGCCTTGAATGCTAAAGGTGTCTTTGAGGAGGGGTCTCTCTTCTGAGTCTCCCCTTCACAACCCTGCAAGGCTGAAAAAGATTTTATTTGCTTTATTTCCATCCCAGCACCTTTACTTTTAACCTTATCAGAACCATAAAAACCATGCAAACTCAATGGGAATGTTTAGAGACCAAGATTTTGCAGCTAATCAAAAGAATATGTGGGGTCCACGGAATGCCAGGGTGGCAGCACCCATGGCGTGGAATATCTTGCCAAAGTGGGACCCCTGTGGATCGTGGTTGTCTTTGTTTGGATTGTTGTGTGTGTGTGTGGTGTGTGTTTGTGACATGCATGCGTAATGCATTGCACCAGCTGGGTTAGGTGGTGTTGGACTTGGACATGCATGAGATGGGAGACCAGATTGGGTTAGGAGGTGACACTCCTGGTCACTTCCATGGTGGACTGGTGGGTGTGTTATGGATTTGTTTGTGATTTCTTATATCAAAATGTCTCTCACTCCTTTCAACTCTTTTTACTTTTGTTTCGTTTCTCTTCATGTCTTCATGTGGGAAAAGGCAAAGGTTCTCTCCCGTTTACCCGCAATGGGAAACAAAGAATTTGGTGAACCAAACTTTCATATTTGTTGTTATTTGCACTGTTGTTGAAGGAAGAATGAAATAAAGTGGTAGAGCCTTGAAAAGACCAGCCCTAAAAAATTGGACTTGGGCTCTCGTGATGTAGAAAGAAGAGTACGTACATACATACATACATGTACACATACAAGTGCAGTTAACTACTTTATAGTCTCTACATAAACTACACTGCATAAACAATCACAATTTTTTTTATCATTAATAGTGCTATGTGATTCTCGTAGAATGCATCTTGTTCTTTTTAATCATAATACAATAACACACGCATTTCTATTTACCTTGCTCATTTCGTAGAAGTAAATTTTCCTAAATTCCGTTTTTTGCCTATCAAAAGAAAGAAATGTGGATATACTCTAGACACACTATCCTGCAAATTATTGCCAGTGAGAAAGGGAAATGGTCGACAAATATTGCCTTAAGTTTGAAGATGTTAAAACACCTCAGATGATAAAATATGTATCAAGACACTTATTTACAACAGTGAGTTCTACTGATTGATTTAACGATTATAAACTGACATTTGAAAATAAAAAATAGTATGTCAATGACATTTAAACTATAAAAATGCCCAAGAGGCCAAGACGGAATATATACCTATAAATGTGCATTTTACTGGTATAACACAGGTATATAATCAATATTAAAAAAACAGGTATTTAATCGGCACTATTAATGATTCTATAGATTCTTGAGACCAGGGGTAAAAACCCCAAATAAAAAGCTAATCAAACGGGCAAGTCATTTCCAGGCATTCCATCTATAATTATCATTAAAATTTGAAATGGGCTTGTTCTAACAGGAGCATGAAGTCCTTGACCACTTGCACAGTGCACATGAACTTGTGCAAGAAAGCCACTGAACTTGGGAATTCAAACCAACCGCTGTCCGAATTCCAGGATACAGACAACAAGAGGCCAATACCCATCAGAGGACGACTAGAAGAGACTATAAGGTGCAAATGCCACTTAAAAACAGATGAGATGTTCGGAGAGCAATGGTGTTTACAATTTTAAGAGTTAAGTATAACAAAGAAACATTTGCGAGCAAACTGGGCCCAAGATAGAGGCATTCTTATTGCTGGACGGACCGAACACACTACCTATATCTTCAAGCATCATCCGCTGCAGATGTCTCTAATAGACTGTGATTGGTTTGGAGAAAGTCTGAGTTCTAAAAATTCTAATTCCAAGAACTTAATCAGGTGAAGTAAAATGACATTTTTATGATTGATTTTGTACTTAGATTCGACTTTAAAGTAAAGTAAGTCGTCTAATGTGAATAACTTTTATTGTTTTCCATGACTTCACAAGGGACTGGTCGGTATGGAGGTCGGGGAAGTCATATTGTGTGTTCTGAAAGAACAATCCCCACTTGGACTATTTTATCCCTATAAACCAACACCATCCATACCAACACAATGTGACGCGGTAACCCACAACAACCTGCGGTCAAACAATTTACTTACAATTTGGTATAGTTGTGCACTCTGTGTCGGTTGTCCATGACAGATCGACTAGTATAAAGAAACAAATAATACATCACAAATGGATGAATATTTGCAAGGCTAAATGATCATATACGGCACAGGGAACTCAGCAATTAGAAAGAGGATTACATACCTCTACAGGTTTTATTGAACTAAAACAGTAACAATCAAAATTGGAACTCATAAATCCAGATTTCCTGTTCCCCCTGTGATCCTTTCACCACCTTCGTATCAGCGAAGTAAGCAACTGTAGTAAAACATAAAAGCCAATCAATATCATTAAAAATCATATGCCAAGGAAAAGAAATCTGTAAGTAACATGAAGCATAGAGATATCAGGTTGCGGGAAATGTGAAGCGTAGGATGGAATATCTCGTAAATGAATGTGCTACTTCAACAATAGCTCATCTGGAACAATTTTTCGAACATTGTCAGATTTTTTGGGTTCCTTTCAAGAAGCATAAAATGATACTCACCTCAAAAGGTTCAAACTGATTCATGAAATGATACTTACCTCAAAAAGTTCAAATGGATTCCCACGCCTGTATACATCATTTCCTTTAGTTTGTGCACTTGGAAGAAGACTATGTAATGCAGCACGCCAACCAATCAGCAACACTGCAGTACTCCCCATGGTAACTAACATGAAGCTTGGAGCTGGAATGCGCCCTAAGGACAATGCCCTTATGGCAATTCCTAACTGCCAAGGGAAAAACGAATTCAGAATGAATATTTATAGAACAATTCCAATTTAATGTATTCTTCATTTCTTCAGTAGCCAAACTAATGGTAACTTTTTTACATGTTCTAAAAACGGTAAATAGGTTTACAAAAGTTATAAGAATGAGATACAAAAACTAAACCATGAAAACGTGAGAAACATATCCCATGCAATCATCATTGTAATCAAATCAGCCTAAGGACGAACCAAATTTGGGAATATATCATGTGCTTGAACCTAGAAGGATTTGCCAAATTGTCAACTGGTTGACTAGACGGTCTAGTCCAATGCTAAGAAACAACCGTGATTGTCAAACCGAAGTACCAACATGACTGTTGAGTACCTGATTCAGATCTTCATGGGCCTAGTTCAAGGCTCAGATTTTAAATTGTACACTAAAAAGTAAACCTATAACAGTAAAAAAATAATCCGTCACTGGACCTCTTCTCTACTACTCCCAGTCCCCCCCCCCCCCCCCCCCCCCCTGCTTCTTTCAAAATAACAATAACCAATAAACCAAACCACCACCACTTCCTGTTGTCCCCTACGTACCAACCTCTATCCACTCTGCCACCCAAGACACTCTCGTTGACCTTTCTCCAGCTCTTCACTCTCAGGAAGGCAAATTAAACGTCTTCATTGATCCAACCACCTAGTCATGACTGGTGCAAGTTCCATTTCGTATATGAAAACAACGAAAGTACAATGGACCTGGAGCACTGATACTCAAAATTGACTATTTAGTGACTGGTTTTAGGATTGGATGTCTTGACTTGCAAAATTTATAATCAAAATGACTTACAACACTTTCCACTGAACCAGAGATGAATCAGGTACTCAACAGTCATTTCCACATTATAAATTTTGCAGAGTTCTAAATTTTAAGAGCGGAGGTGGTTGTGGAGTTTGAAGGACCATTCTTAGATGGACAAAAAGAAGACTAGTCGTGCATCAGGAAAGTAGGGTTGTAAATGGGGCGAGTAAAACCCGCCCCGACCCGTCTAAGTCGGGTAGCGGTGTAAAAAAATCCAACCCGTCATCTGCCTACCCGAATACTCGACTAATAAACGGGGTGGGTAGCGGTTGCTTTTTCTACCCGTCCCGTTTACCCGCATAAGAATTTAATACATCAACATCATCAACATCAACATAACCCCAATGCCTCAGAAGAGGCTCCCGCCTAAGCGAGGTAAGGGGGGGTCGGATGTACGCAACCTTACCAATGTAAAACAGTGAGGTTGTTTCCAATTGACCCAAATGATGCAAATGCAACTGACCATCTGCGATTCCACAATAAAAGAAATGCAGATCGTTTAAATAGCCCTTTGATATAGTTCATGATGCTCCAAATGTCAAAAAACAACTTAATCTTTGACACAGTGTAAATGGACATCCCACATAAGAATTTAATAAATTAAATAATAAATATTATATATATATATATACACTTATATATTATATACATATCCTTATTATCTAATCCCTAATTTACTAATAGTGTTATAAAGTTAAAGTTATTTATAATTTTATGGGGTTCATCACATGGGTCATGTTTTTAAGGTGTTAATGTGTCATGTTTTTAATTTATGGTGTTATGCAGAAAAAAAAAGAAAATATAAAAAAACCATTTATCCATTTACCCACCCCGCCCGCGTAACCCGTTTACCCGATTTTAGGCGGGTCGGGTAGCAGTTTAAAAAAATCACCCGACCCGACCCGACAACCTTAGACGGGTCGGGTAGCGGTGGGTTCAAAATCCACCCCGACCCGTTTACAGCCCTACAGTAAAATCTTATTCTCGCAACATATATATCGAGCCGTGAAACCTACGCGTAAAGCAGCAGTCATCTTGTGTGTCCTAGAATAAGGTGTGCCCTAGCCTTGGGGTTCTACATCTCCACACATATGTTTATACAAAGAACCAGTAGATAGTGATCGTAAAAAGTATTCTAGTAGGTGATAGAAATTGCAATTAAGCAAAGACGACTAAAAATATATATGATTCAAAAGATTGTCTGTGTAACTACATTTGTTTCTATCCATCACAAAGAAGCACAATTGTTCTCTATACTTGATTGACGTATGAAGCATTAACGATATAGAACACTAACACGAACACAAAATTTAGGACACGCACAATTGAAATCTAGAAAACATCCACAAAATCACACAGATGTATCAGTGTCACGCCCAATCAAACAAGAAGAGAGATCTTACTGGTATTCCCACAGCCCAAGACTTGGAAGCAGCAAGAATAGCAGTTTTCTTCCCATTTTCTCCTCTCCCGTCCTCATTGTACCCACCCAAAAAATACGCACTCAGAAACCACCCTGCAAACAAAACACCACCGAATTCATCATAAAAATCAGATCTCCACCCAAATCTCAACGATCGGAAGCCAAAAAAAAAAAACTCACCAGCAAGGAAGGGATCTGAGGTACGAAAGGTTTCGACATCAAACACCTCCAATCCATGACTCAATCTCCCAATCGCAGAGAAAACGAGCAGAAACAGAACATCTCCACCCGCCAAAAGCGCCACTTTCCTGCAAATAATATATATAAAAATCAGAAACCGTAAAACGAAAATAGAATCGAAGACACGAAACCGACCCCCAGGCCTTCAAAGGGGACGGCGCCCTCCGGGGCCTGTCGAACTGGATAACGCCTTCCAGCGGCACGCCGTCGTCCCCAGCGAAGACGGTCTCCTCCGGGTTTTGGTATGGGGAGGGTTGGTCGGCGGCATTGGCGGCGAGGGAGAGGGAGAGGGGTGTCCTTCTCCGAGGGGCGTTGGTGGGGTAGCGGGACGGGAAGGTGGATTTGGTCTTGGAGAAGAGGGAATTATTAGGGTTGGGGTTTGGAAAGGGGGAACAGGTTTGGCTCACCACCACCAACATTGCTGCCGGATAAACAACACCTTTTACACTTCTTCTCTGAATCTCTTCCTCTTCGTCTTCGTCTTCGTCTTCGTCTTCCTCTTCCTCTTCCTCTTCCTCAACCTCAACAAGATATGTGGTGGTGTGGTTTTATATTTTATATAAAAAATCAAACTTCCACAAATTCATAATCAAACACATTCACTGATTCACAAGGTTGGGTAAGATAAAATAAACAAAATGGGAACAACGATTAAACCTTTTTTTGTTTCATGCTACTAAGTTTACATGTTAATTTTTTTTATTGGTCAAACTAAATAAAAAAGTTACTGCCATTGGTATACACGAGTCTAAAAAATATTGATTTTGTTAAGATTCTCATGTGTTTTATTGGTTAAACTAAATAAAAAAGGTTACTGCCAATGGTATATAATGTTAAGATTCTTTTGTTTGAAAATCGAAACTATTGTTTCCAGGGCTGAACAGAAACCAAGTCGGTCAGGTCAACCGGACTGGTCGGTTCGGGTTCCGGTCCGGACAATTTTGGAAATTCTGTTTCGGATCGGTTCGGGTTTTTTTTTAATTTTAAGGTTAAAAACCGGTCATGGACCGGACTGGACCGGACGAGACCGAATCCAACTGGTCCGGTCCAGACCAGTTCGGTCCGATCCGGTCTTCGGTCCGGATGCCAGATAAAAATCCGATCCAGTCCGGACCGGACCGAATGCACAACCTAATTGTTTCATTGAGTTTAAAAAATAATTGAAGACCTACTAACTGTAGTCGCTAATTTCTTATTATTTTGTAACTTTAGATTTTGAAACTATTAACTTTATAATTTGAACCTTGATAAAACTTCACTTATAATAAGTGTGAGGCAGAATATGGTTCATTAATGTAACAATCCAATTCCAACAAGCATGTTCCTTTATTATATTGGTTCTTTCGCTTATTTTACCGTTTTTTAAACAAATAAAAAAATGTAACTATAATTTGTCCACAGTGGGCTAAAAACCAACATCATTAATGTTCTACAGTATTCATGCCAAGTGGGTCCAATTTCTAACCAAATATGACTATCTATTTCTTTCATGCCTAAAGTTGGGTCTCATAGTCGGATACTCTAATGGATGTATTATATTTAGGCTATGTAGACTAGATTCAAACATCACAACCTTTGTATTGGAACACAAACCTTCACTACAAATTAATTACAAAAGATAAAGCAGGATTAGTGACTCCTTTCATTTCACCTCCAGGCATTTCGTTTATCTACTTTTGTTTTGTTAATAACAAACCTAAGCACTTTGAGACAAAGATTCCACGACTCTGTTGGTCTCTAGAGTGAGAAAAATTCAGATTGCAATTCAAATAAAAAAAGTTTATGAAAAGAATATCATGTATCAATGCTCTGAAGTCCACATAGTATTTATATTTAAAATCATATATAAAAAATCTAAAGGTCCCATTGCCTATAATTTGCACAACCACTCCGCCCAAAAATTAATTGTGCATTATGTTTAAAGATCCAACACACTGCACCAATCCGTTAAGAGGCGTATTGACTCCGTCGCTGTGAAGAAAAGTTGTCTTAACCTCAAATTTGAAACACAGAATCCTTCTACAATTCAAGTTGTTGATCACATACACATGGGTAGGTACTAACAAGGATGGTGACTTGCACACACACATCAATCTCTAACTTACTTGCACATACTTTTCTTTCTCTGGTCCCCTTCTCATTAACCAAACACAAAATGAGACAGTGGTTATATCTCCCAAGCCACTGGTGTTGTCTGTAGCCATAAAGGACATCATTGGTGGAGTTTATTCAGTAAATATTTTTGTTGCATGTTAGGCAATGGTGGGGAATGTTCTTTGTGATGTCTGTTCCTTAGGGAGAGTTTAGGTGTAACGTCTCGAGTCCGGACAACTACTCACCCGCCCGAATCCGGTGCGTTAAGATACAATCCACGAACCTGAGCGCTGCGCACTCTGATATTTATATCCATCTGATAGACACATAACAATCTGAAAAATATAATCAACAATTTGTGAGCTCGACAGCCCGCAAGTTCCAACCGTCAATCAATCAGAATCATAATCATAATCATGTGGAAAATAATACGGAACATGATATTCAGTCAATAAGCACAAGCAAGAAACATGCATCACAAATAAAATACATGCATAACAATCTGGAACCCCCATTCGGATTCGACCACATCCTGTGTTTCTGAAATCTATCAATCAGTCAGACGCACACCTGGTAGCTCCACACTAACGACAGGCAGCCCTTTCCTCTCTTGGGTGGCTCCACGCTGTCCGTTAGACAGCTCTTTCCTAAGTGGCTCAGCCAGAAACATACATACAGCCACATGACATGTCAACCGAAACACCACCATGCAATAATATGCATATCAATGAAATCAACATTGATACTCAGCATGCATGCAACTACGAATATCAAGAGAGACAGACATGATATGAAACTGAAGAATAACGAATCAGTACTTGCCTCAAAATCTCCATCTTTTTCTTCTTTATATTCTTCTCAAAATTTCATCTTCTCCTAAAACCACACAATCATCCAATAATCTTAATTAGTCCATTAAGATATTTGATTATTACCTCAACTAAAAAATTCAGGATATTAAATTAGGTGAAATAATTTTTGCAACATTGGAAGTTAATAAAATGTTACACCAATTACGGCCTTATGTACACAATGGTTTACGTAACTAACGAAATTGTGGTTCTTGTTGAGTTTTATTTTTAGTCTACAATAAATAGTTTGAGGTTGAAGATTTGTTATTATATCGATAATTGAGTCTTAAGTTAGACGAGACACCCTTATTTTCAAAGATTAAGAAGTTCTTGGTTTGCTGGAAGAAAAAAACTAACAAAAGATTATACATACATTATTGCTGCGGAGAGTGCAGAAATTTCTTCAAAAAATTACATGAAGAAGCTGAATTGTATGACACATTCCTCTAAGATGTCTTCAAAGATGGCATCTTCAACTTGAAGCGCAATTTCCTCGACGTCGGTTCCAACTTGGATCAATTTCGACGTTGAATGTTTCAACTCCAAACGTGTCATTTGCCTTGTTTTTGCCCTGTATTCTTTATAAGCTCTTTTGTGAGAGATTGTCAATTCATTGATCTCTGGTGCTTTTGTTTGTGGACTAGAACTTAAACTTCCTTCCCTTTTATCTTCAACTGATCCAGATCAAAATCAAGCACAATTATTTATAAAAAAACACCAATCAAAGAAAAGAGAAGATAATAAGTATTAAAAAAAAGAACTCACCATCTTCATAAACTGGAGAATCACTTTCCTCAGAGTGTGGTTCCAGAACAGAAACAGGACTCAACTGCTTGGACAATTCAATGTGTTCCCATATAACCCTTTTATCTACATCACACTATACAAATAAAAATAAAAATGTAACATATTTCCATATTTGAAGAACAAAACAACATGAAGACATGAACCCAATTAAGAAGAAGAGAAGATAAACATGACATACATTCTTACGGCAGGGTTGTCTTATAACACCAGAACCTCCAGTTTGAGAAGATTTTCTTTGAAAACTTGCTCTTTTCCTCACAATCCCATGCACAAACACAGCAATCTTCTTTTTCAGAATCTGAGTTGCCAACTTCTGCAGTTTCTTGTATCCAACTTCAGAGCCAAAATACCTTCTGCAATAGCCATTCTCCACAAGAAACACATCAAGCACGAATGGCTCCTGCTTCTCTGCAAGAAAATCCACTAGACGCCTTCCTGGAGGGTTTGGAATGGAAGCCATGAAGACCCAAGAGGGAAGGAAGGAGATAGAGGTGAGGTAGCAAGTTGGAGTTTTTTTTTAAAATTATATATGGTGTAATGTGCAGTTTTATTTAGTCACCTAATTGGATTGCTTTTTTTTTATTAGGGGACAGGAAGCATTAGATACGATAAAGACCCCATATTTTTTAACTAAAAGTGGCCAAGGTTGAAAGTGTGTTGTCACGATCCATACATTACTGTAGATTCTAGTCTCACCCTTCAGATTGAATTGAATTGATAGTGTAGTTGCTTGCTTCATTCTTAAGGTGACTTTATTTATATTCTTCATTTCATGAAGTTGCAGCTGTAAGTTGTAGTTTCATCTGAATTGTTGCTGTTGAGTTGTAACCTTGTCAATAATTCTCATGAAGTCACCAAATTTATGTACAAAAGACACGCTAGGATACAGTCTTCAATGAAAACATTGATGAATAACCAACCCTTCACTGACTTGTTTCCTTGATGAGCTCATGCACCCAACAAGAGTCTTTGGATGGTTGGTTCATGCACCCACGTCTGGTTTGGTTATTTTCCAATTAAGTCTACGAAACTATGTAAAATTACTAGAAAATAAGCCTACGTATGTACAACTATCACCACTTTTTCTCGCTTGACCGGGCTTAGTAAAACTGCTTCATTAGATCATCTGGCGTTGTCACGAGGGAAAAACAACAATCAAATCAACCTAATGTTCTAGTCTCGTACAATTCTTTGTGGTGGTTAAAATTGTGATACCATTCCCAATGATCGAATCAACCTGCTAATACCAGCTTAGAGTTTTAACTTGTTCAATTACAAACAATCTTATAGTGAACCACTGGTGGCTTGAACTTGCTCCCACTCATTCATTCATGTTAGGAATGATAGCCTTGAAGACTCGGAGACGTCCCTGATGATATTTGTCAGCGGTAGTCTTTCAAGTCCAGACCCAGAGGTGTCGCAGAAAGATGTCAAAACGGCCCCCCACATTCATGAAACATGTGTTTCCACTCGTGTATTGGCGGAGGGGATACTAGACAATGACAAATGCAACTATGGTGGTGGAGAGGATTGATATGATATGTGGCAGTGTTGGGGTTTTGGAGTTGCTTCCAATGCATTCACTTGTACTGGTTTCCCTGAAAACAACCACAAAATGTTCTCTTTTTTGTGTATAGTGTGTGTGTGTTTTCACGTGCATGCAAGGGCAAGAATCTCTCTGGACTGCAACTTTTCAATCCATCAACTTCTGCTGCAGCTTATACAAAGACACAGATTGGAGCTGATGTTGTTTTAAGCAGTCAAATGCTTGCTACAAGCCTCCAAACTAGCAAGCAAGAAGACAAGTTGGGTGAGACTTTAATTGGATTCTGGATTGGTGTTAATTGGGAATCCTAAGCACTAAACCATTAACCATGTGTTTCTGTGATTAAGTTATTAATAATCGGATCCCAAACACTTCACTTTTTTGTTTTCGAAATGTAGAAGAAGAAAGGGTAGGAAGCAATGACAGTAACCTTTTATTTTGCTCTACTATTTTTATGAAACGTGATACTTTTTGGCATTGTATTAGATTGAAGGACGGTGGTCATCTTTAAATAATCCAAATTCTCAGAACCAGAGGTCATACTTGAGGTTGAGGCTGTGGTTAAAATAATACTAATTACTTGATCTTGATCTTGTTATCCAAATACAAACATTGTTAGATGTGTAGCCAATATTTTAGTAGAAAGCAGATCTAGCATGTACGTCTGCTTCGAGCCGAATGAGTAATTAAACAAACTTAAAGCCTGAACTCATGTTTCCTGATCACACTTGTAATAACCTAATCTAAAACACCTTAATTAACTAAACCTAAACCTAATTAACCTAATTAAGCCTTGATTAGTGAAGGATGAGGTGTTGGAAGGAGAAAGAAAGAGTTGGTGAATTTTAATTGGGTTTGGAAGAGGTGGAGTTGGATAAGAATTGGATTTCCTATATATTGGAAGGTAAAGCTAATCTAAAACGTTTTCTTCTTCTTCCTTATCAATCAACAGAGAAAGTGAGAGAGGGTTTTGGTGAAGAAGAAGAAGGAGAGAAGAAGAAGAGGAGAAGAAGGTGAAGTGTTGGGTTGAAGTAGCCAAAGCTTGGGAGACATCTACAACCATCGAAAAGGTATGCCAAGTCTTCATATTAACTCCCCAAGAGGTGTGGGAGTGTAGAGGACGGCGTTGGTGCCGTTTCTCCGGTGAAAACCCTACTGGACGGAGGTTGAAGACGACTGGTTCGGTCGACCGTTGGGTGTTTCGGTCGACCGAACAGCGTCTAAATGATGCCTGTCCAGTAGGAAGATGTATTGTTCGGTCGACCGATATTTATAAATATTAACTTTGTTCCCGGAACGGTCGAACGATGTCTGTGAGACGGTCGACCGTTATGCCAAATTTAAGCGGGAAAATAAAGGGTTACATTAGCCGGTCGACCGGTGTTGTTTCGGTCGACCGAACCCAGTAGATAGGTTAGACAGGCCTTCGGCCGACCGAGTGTGTGTCTCGGTCGACCGAACTGCACAAGGTCGGTTCGAGCGTTGACCATCTAAACGGTCGACCGCTCTGGATCCGGTCGACCGACCGCGTGCAGTTTTCCTGTAGTGAAGTGCTTGTTGATCCGGTTAACCGGAAGAGTTCCGGTCGACCGAATTCAGTGGGCAGGATTCATGCAGGCATTCTTATCGGTTGAACGGACCCTGGTTCAACCGACAGGATATATATGTATATAAAATGTATAGCATAGACCTTCCAAACGGTCGACTGCTAGATGACTTTTGTTCGACCAATTGGTAGGTATTTCGGTTGGCGTGGTTCGACCGGTAGACTTGTTTGTACAGTACCGTGTACTGTGTGGGGGACCGGTTGACCGGTGTGCTTTTAGCGGTTGACCGATCTGCCGCAGGTTGGTGGATTTATCCACACGCGAGCCGTCGATGTCAGGTCGACTACCGGCTCCGAGGCGACGGTTGATTACCGGCTTTGAGAGCTACGGATTTCACCTTCGACGAAGGCGTATTATTGTACTACCATTTTCCTCTATTACCGAGCGGGGTGTGAGGGATGTGTACCGTAAACCTTGGGCAGTTTGCGAGGGTTTAGCGGTAGGCCGAGGATGTTCCGGCAGGGTGCGCGCTAGGCGACTCTTGGGGGAGCAGTGGCTGTCGTCTGACCCGAGTTGTGTATTCGGCGGGCTGACTCGCTCCTTGGGTGTGGCGTGTACCGGGGGTTCCTTCCTGCACTTTTTGGGGAGCAGTGGTGTCGACTGACCCTTGTGAGGCAGCGGTGGACTGACTTGACCCTAGTGGCAGGAGTGATTCAGTGCCGCGGAGGCGGTGAGGGCATTATTGTGGGCCCGAGGTGGATGATCATGTGCATAGCATTGCATTGTCTTTAATTCCTTTTTATATTTTTAGGAGGTTTGGTATACGGGGTTCCTGCAGGGAACTCAGGCATGTTTGTTTGTTTTCATTTCAGGTAGCGAGCAGGTCTAGAGTCAGGTGGTGACCGAGGACGGTGCCTCCGGGATTAGATCTTGTTCTCTTTAGTAACTTCTTTTGTTTGAGGTAGTGATTACATGTACATTCACTTTTGTTGTAATCACAGTTGACTCATTTGTATAGTTTGACTTCCACGTGGGTCTGTATTTTATATATTTTATATATATATATGTGTTGGTTTGTTTTCCCGTGACGTGCCCTGTGTTGACCGTTGACGGTCCTTATTATTGTTTAAATTTTTCCGCTGTTTTCGGGTACGTTACAATTTGGTATCAGAGCGTTGATCTCGGCGTACTTGTCCAAAGAAATCACCTTTGAGTTAGGAGTTAGGTCTAGAGGATCATGCATGCACAGATTATATTGATATTGTCTTGTTTTCCTTGGCAGATGCCTCCTAGACGGGGGAAGGCCGTTGCCCATACTCGTGGTGAGAGTGAGACTGCGAGGGATGAGGCTTGGGAGGATGAGCGTCGGACGTTGTTCGATACGGTCGGACGTCTGACGGAGATGCTACAACAGCAGACGGCACAGACTGGGCAGACGGGGACTGGTGCTATGCATGACCGGTTTATGCGCCAGCATCCGCCTACCTTTCTGGGGCAGTATGACGCAGAGGCTGCGGAGGAGTGGATCTTCACGATGCAGAAGATCTTCAGTGCTATTGGTTGTCCTCCAGAGGCGAGAGTGGGCCTGGCTACTTATGTTTTGGGCGGTGCTGCGTCCAACTGGTGGAGGTCCACATCTGCAGTGGTGTTTGCGGACAGAGATGATATAGCCTGGGAGGAGTTCGTTGGCGAGTTCAACGAGCAGTATTTTCCGCAGCATGTCCAGGATGAGAAGAGGGAGGAGTTTCTGAGTCTTCAGCAGGGAGACATGACCCTGGCAGGCTACATCGGGAAGTTCAACGCCCTAGAGCGTTACTGTCCCGAGATGTATATCACACAGGAGCAGAGAGCAGGGAAGTTCGTCCGAGGGCTCCGGAAGCAGTTGAGGACGAAGGTGCTGACACATATGCCACACACATTAGCTGATGCTGTGAAGAGTGCTACTGTTCTTGATCGTGACTACAGAGAGAACTACCAGGATGAGAGGAGGTCATCGGGTATGTTCTTTGGGAGGCCAGACTGGAGGGAATCCGGGCAAGAGGCCCCGATTCGAGAGAGCAGGAGTTGCAGTACCACGACCTGAGCCTTGTGGTACTTGTGGGAGGTTTCACTCCGGGCCGTGCTTCACCCCCGGAGCATGTCATGGGTGTGGCCAGCTGGGTTACTTTATTAGGAGCTGTCCGAGCCGAGGAGCTGGACCGAGCAGACCACTGGGTTTACCAACACCGGACAGAGGTGGAGGCGGAGGTAGACCACCTGTTAGGCCACAGCAGGGACAGCGCACCGGCAGAGTTTACACCATCCAGGCAGAGGAGGCTCGTGATGGAGGTGCTGTCGTGGAAGGTACGCTTCTTGTCGCAGGTTCAGTAGCTAGGGTGCTCTTTGATTGTGGCGCGACACACTCGTTCATCTCAGAGCGATTTGCGGGAGTGTTGGGTTGTACCCTTGCGATGTTGACTGCCACTTTGGAGGTCAGCACACCCCTGGGTCTGGTGGGCACTGTGGGGAGATTTGTCCCCGGCGCCACGGTTGTTTCGGGAGATCAGGAGTTTCCGGCAGACCTGGTCTTGCTACCGATGGAGGACTTTGACGTCATACTTGGGATGGATTGGCTGTCCCAATATGATGTTCGAGTCTTGTGCCGTGAGAAGAAGATTTTGATCCCGAGGAAGGGTTTGCCTGATATTCTGATTAGAGGGATCAGAAGCAGAGGGGGTCGCATTATTGTATCTGCTGTGAGAGCTCAGAGACTGTTACAACAGGGATGTGCAGCGTTTCTGGCGACACTTGTGGTTGCGGAGGCAGAGTCTCAGAGGCTAGAGGACATTGAGGTGGTGCAGGAGTACGCTGATGTTTTTCCAGCAGAGATTCCAAGTTTACCACCACACCGGGAGTTGGAGTTCGGCATTGAGTTGGTAGCTGGCACTACACCACAGTCGAAAGCTCCATACCGGATGGCACCTGCTGAGTTGACAGAGTTGAAGAAGCAGTTGCAGGAGTTGATGGACTCTGGATTTATCAGACCGAGTGTCTCGCCTTGGGGTGCACCAGTTTTGTTTGTGAAGAAGAAGGACGAATCCTTGAGGATGTGCATAGACTACAGGATGCTGAACCAGGGGACGGTGAAGAATAGATATCCCTTACCTAGGATCGAGGACCTCTTTGACCAGCTGCAGTCAGCGAAGGTTTTCTCGAAGATTGACCTGCGTTCAGGATATCACCAGTTGAGGATCCGAGATGAGGACATCCAGAAGACAGCCTTCAGGACGAGATATGGACACTATGAGTTCTTGGTGATGCCATTTGGATTGACGAATGCTCCGGCAGCATTCATGGATCTGATGCACCGGACATTCAGGCAGTATATTGATATATTTGTGATTGTCTTCGTGGATGACATTTTGATCTATTCGCCACATGTAGAGCAGCACAGAGAGCATCTGAGGATTGTACTCAGCATCTTGAGGGCTCAACAGTTATATGCTAAGTTCTCAAAGTGCGAGTTTTGGTTGGACAGAGTGGCATTCCTCGGACACATTGTATCGGCAGAGGGGATATCAGTGGATCCGGCGAAGGTGGAGGCAGTGACACAGTGGAGGACCCCTACGAGTGTGACGGAGATTAGGAGCTTTGTTGGACTGACAGGTTATTACCCTCGCTTCATCAAAGACTTCTCGAGATTGGCAGCACCACTGACAGCTTTGACACAGAAGGGAGTCACCTTTGTATGGTCGCAGAAGTGCGAGGACAGCTTTCAGGAGCTGAAGAGACTGTTGACCACAGCACCAGTTCTGTCATTGCCGAGTGGCACGGGTGGATTCGTGATTTATAGCGATGCTTCAGGTGTTGGCTTAGGATGTGTACTTATGCAGCACGGGAGGGTGATCGCGTACGCATCCAGACAGCTGAAGGTTCATGAGAGGAATTACCCGACACATGATTTGGAGTTAGCAGCAGTAGTTTACGCACTGAAGACCTGGAGACACTATCTTTATGGCGAGCAGTTCGAGGTGTTTACAGATCATCAGAGTCTGAAGTACCTGTTCTCGCAGAAGGAGCTGAACATGAGGCAGCGCAGATGGCTTGAGTTCATTAAGGACTACGATTTCACTATCTCTTACCATCCGGGGAAGGCGAACACGGTTGCAGACGCTTTGAGCCGGAAGGTGGAGGTATCAGTAGCAGGCCTATGCATTCAGGAGTGGCGACTGCTGGAGTCTTTAGCAGAGTGGAGACCATTTGCAGATAGCTCTGAGGGTGCATTGATTGCAGGGTTGAGAGTAGAGCCTCAGACAGTATCAGCAGTGATTCATGCTCAGACTACAGATGAGGAGTTGAGCAGTCTGTTACAGTTAGCTGCCAGAGATGGGTCAGACTTCAGAGTTGGAGTGGATGGAGGTCTGAGATTCAGAGACCGTATCTGGGTGCCGAAGACAGAGGACCTGAGACATGATATCATGGAGGAGGCACACAGATCGAGATATTCCATTCATCCAGGGAGCACCAAGATGTACAAAGATCTGCAGCGGAACTTCTGGTGGCGAGGTATGAAGAAGGACGTTGCAGACTTTGTGTCGAGGTGTTTGGTCTGTCAGCAGGTGAAGATCGAGCACCAGAGACCAGCAGGGCAGATGCAGAGGATTGAGTTGCCCGAGTGGAAGTGGGAGCACGTGACGATGGATTTTGTTACGGGGCTACCGAAGACACGGAGATTCCACGATGCGATTTGGGTTATAGTCGATCGACTGACCAAGTCGGCGCATTTCTTAGCTATTAAGACCACTCTTGCTCTGGAGGGTCTAGCTAAGTTATATATTGAGGAGATTGTCAGACTTCATGGTGTACCAGTCAGTATCATTTCAGACAGAGATCCCAGATTCACTTCGAGATTTTGGGAGAGTCTACACAGAGCACTGGGGACACGTCTGAAGTTTAGCACAGCTTTCCACCCACAGACAGATGGCCAGTCAGAGCGGACGATACAGACATTGGAGGACATGCTGAGAGCGTGTACACTGGACTGGGCCGGTGATGTGAATTAAATTTATACCGCAAGTGCACGGCGTCAATGGAGACGTGGCAAATACGGGTCAAACACAAGGAGGGAGAGATTTGTTATTATTGTGATTTCGATTGGGGGAAAGAATGAGAGAAGAAATAAGTTCGTTTTGAGATTTTTGATTTTTAATTATCTAAAGCAAGAAACAAGAACAATTAAAACTAAAACAAGAACAAAGAGGTGAATTCCGTTGGGTGGAGGTTTAGATTTAAGGTTTAGATTAGAGAATTCAGAAACTTATAATAAATCATATTAGTTATAAAGCATTACATGATAAATGATTTAACATAAACTCAAGTAATCAAAATATACTAACACGAAATTAAAATAATAACATTCATTCATATTCTCTTCACCCTAAATCCGTCACCTCCACCCTTTGGAAGGAGTTAGAAACTCATAGAGGGAGGAAGAATGGGTCCTAGAGACATTACAAAAGAAAAGTACAAACAAGAAATAAAAGACAGAATTTTATTACTAAAGTGAAGAGTACAAAATTGAAAATAAAAACAACTAAAAACTAGGTCTAAGGCCAAGGACCCTTCTACCATCGTTCTCGGGGCTATTTATAGCCGATACAAGGGATCACAATATATAAATGGAACGTACACGCGTCAATACAGCATTGGTAAAAATTTTAGCACACGGATCGAATTTTGTGCGGCTAAATCGCCGTAATTTGTACATGAGGTGCGGCGGAATCGCCACCTTTTTGGCTCGGATTCTATCCAGATTTTTCCTGTGTGTTTATGGTATGATTTGATCCTCATTTGCGCGTCTGGATTGATTCTTTCCATTTTTTTGAGCTCCGGATTAATTCCTTTATATATATGGAGATTCACATTGATTTTTTTCTTTAGATTTTCTCCATAATAATAAAAGCTACTCGTGATTTGCAATTAGGTCCTTGACTTTTTGCAATTAAGTCCCCGACTACTTTTGTGCTTAAGTCTTTGTTCCTTTTGTAATTAGATCTTGAATGCTTTTATGCTTGGATACATTTCCATTTGTAACCTGATAAACTTGAACTTGGTCTTTATGATAGAAATGAGTCTTTTGCACGCGTTTATGCTCGAGATGTGGGTAAATTGCATTCAGGTCCCTGTATTCTGTAAATAAGACTAAACACATACCTTAGTAGCATTTATTGATGTAAAAGTAATTTAAATGAAAGACATATGATGCAATGTATGCAATGCATCAAATACCCCCACACCTAGATTTTGCTAGTACCTAGCAAAACAGAAAATAAGAAAAATAAAAACAGGGAAATCCTAACTCATTTTCGTAGGAATCACGGTTGCACTTAGCATGTGCAACAAGCCTTTAAACCTCCTTATTGCCAAGGAGGACGAGTTTTGTCTCGTGAGGGTTTTCAGTTGACACACCCACAAAGTCTTAATTCAACATTCCATTAATAGCTCTCAATATCCCTACCTCAACCTTATACATCTCACTTCGAATTCTTGTATGCTCATTATATGAATCTAACTCATTAAAAATATGACTTGGTCTTTGTTCCTCCAACATTCACACCACTAACCCTTCTACACATGATATTACTTAAATTATTTTGCACGCCTCCTCTGGTGGTGAAGTATCATTCGGATCAACCATGGCATGAATCATTCTTTTAGCTTTGGGCATTGAGTATTTTTTTTTCTTTTCTTCCGTGATTCAACACATTTGCTTTTTGACACTTTTACCCTTTTTGCATTCGTGTAGCGAGTTTGGTCGATAATCCCGAGCTGGTAGACTCAAGTTATCGGGTTTCAAGATACCCCTACGGACCAGTGACTCAAAGACTTGGGCTTTTGTAATCATTTTGCAAAATGTGTTTTCTTCACTTTATTCCTTTATTTTTATTTTCCTCAAGGCTTAATTGCTATTAGAAGTCCACACTTCCCGGTATATTTTCCTCAACCTCTGCTTTTTATCAACCACTTCAAAGATTTGATTCATCCAATTTAAGTGCATACATGTCTTAAAGGGCAATGAGTTATTTCTTTGGAACTTAGATTTATGTCATAATTTCTACAAGCAGAACTATATAATAAGGTACAAAAACTCAATGCAATTTGTACACGGGTTCTGGCAGTTCAATCTTAAGCTATGTCATGAAACATTGAATTTTTTCTTTTTTTAGAAATAAAAGACAGATCTATAGATAAATATATACATAAACATCCCCCCACACCTAAATCATGCATTGTCCTCAATGTATGCAAATATAAAGCAAATGCACTTATTACCTTGGTGAACTGCGGTGGAAGGATGAAATTTGCTCAAAGTCAACCATAGTCAGAACTGGATTGAATGACACCATATTGGTGCATGTATCCAGTTGAATTGTTCCCCATGTTGCAATGAGAGTCCTGAGTCACAGGTTCCACACCCCTCACATAAATAGGTTCTCTTATTTGCTCGAGTGATGGTGGGTGTGTAGATGAATTTCTCCTCTTTTTCTTACTTCCTTTTTGATTTTGTGATGATTCAGAAATATTATAGATTCGTGATTTCATCACAACGTCACTTTGATTGCATATTATTTCTGGCTCACTATCAATATGAAAGATATTAAATTCAGCTTTTAAGTTCCCAAAAGATAATTGCATGAGCCCATTACGACAGTTTATCAATGCTTCCGAAGTGGCTAAAAAGGGTCTGCCTAGAATTACAGGGATTTGTCGGTTAGGATTTACAACAGGTGTGGTATCTAGTACGACAAAATCCACTGGGTAAATGAAGTCACCAACCTTGATCAAAACATCTTCTACTGTACCTCTTGGTTTCTTAATAGAACAATCAGCAAATTGAAGGGTTGTCTTAGAGGGTTTTAGTGGACCAAGGTTCATTTGCTCATAGACAGAGTATGGGAGTAGGTTAACACTAGCACCAAGGTCTAGAAGGGTTTTGTTGATAAAAGTATCTCCTATTGAACATGAAATTGTGGGACACCCAGGATCCTTATATTTTATAGGAGATGTGTTGGACAAAATAGAACTTATGTTTGCAGTTAAGAATGCCTTCTTTGGTACGTTTGTTTTTCTCTTTTTAGTGCACAAATCTTTTAAGAATTTAGCATAAGCAGGTATTTGTTGAATCATGTCTAAGAGTGGAATGTTCACCTTAACTTGCTTAAATACTTCCAAGATTTTCTCTATTTGTGCACTTGAGTTCTTTTTGAGTCTATTGGGAAATGAGGCTTTGTGGACATAGACTCGCTCAGGTTCAGGTTGAGATATGGGTTCAGGTTGAGTAGGTGGGTTGGGCGTTTCAGATTGGACGTCGGGTTCAATGGTTAGGTCATATGTGGCAGTTTGATGGCTAGATTGATTAGACGTTCTAGGATTTACCACATTGTTATCAACTTGTCTTCCGGACCGTAATGATACTACTGCATTTATTTGTTGGAACGGTCCTTCCTCATTAACTATTTGAACCGGTCTAGGGTTGTTATTTCCTGAAGGTGCTTGATAGGATTGATATGAATTATTAGATCTAGGGTTCATCTCAGGTTGACTTGGAAGCCGACCCTTTTCTCTTTCACCTACTATTTGTGCTAGTTGGCTGACTTGTGTCTCTAGCCTTTGGAAGGTCTGGTTGGTTGTTTGTATAAAAGTTTTCATCAAATTTTCCAAGCTTGTCAACCTAACCTCATGATCGTTATTGTTACTAAACCCAGATGATGTATTATTTTGGTTATACGGGTTTGGTTGTTGTCTAGGAGGTTGACCATGTTGGTTTGATGAGAAATTGGAATTATTACGCCAACCCGAGTTATAGGTTGATGCGTATGGGTCATTTCTAGAATGGTTATACATGGCATTAACTTGGTCCCATTCCGCACAATCCTCCATTACATGACCAGTATGACCACATCTAGAGCAAGGGATAGACGAGGCTTGATTCACTCGGTTTTGGGTTCGTAGCTCTAAACTTTCCATTCTGCGCATAAGGGTAGCTAGTTTTGCTTCAGCTGCTATGTTGGCATCTACAGCTAAGACACCTTGTTTGGGTTGGCTTGCTATTCTAGATCCAATACTCGGGTTAGACGGTGTTCTAGCATTGTCCCATTGCATACTGTTTTCAGCTAATTCCTCAAGGAAAGTCCAGGCATCATTTTCATTTTTCGACATAAAGTTCCATTGGCTTACGGATTCTACCATAACCCTAGATGTGGGTGTCAATCCCTCATAAATAATTTGGCATAATTGCCATCTTGGAATTCCATGATGAGGGCATTGGGTCAGAACACTTTTGAATCTTTCTAGATAGGAATAGAACGGCTCGCTCTCAGACTGAACGAATGCAATAATTTCATTCCTAATCCTCATAGTCTTATGGTTGGGGAAATATTTTTTTAGGAATAATTGAACAAACTCAGCCCAACTTCTAATGGATCTTTCGGCTAGACTATATAGCCATTTCTTAGCGTCGTCCTTCAGTGCTAGAGGCACGAATTTCAGACGCACTGCCTCCTCTGGGATATGTTGGTATTGCATAAGAGAGCAGATTTCCTCAAATTCTCTAAGGAAGAGATATGGGTCTTCCCTAGAGGTGAACTTAGGCAACATACTCATGTATTGTGCCTTAAGTTCGAAGTCGCGACCCGGTATGGTGGGCATAACGATGCACGATGGCTGAGCAGCCATCGCTGGATAGCATCGATCCCTCAGAGTTATAGGTTGCGCAACAGGCGGGTCCACTACGTTCTCACCCATTGGATCCGGGTGAGGTGGTGCAGCAGATGGATTGGGGCTAAGTTCCAGACTGGAATCTAGATGAACTCGTGAGAGTCGATTACTCAAGTCCCGAATCCAAATCTGAGTGCACCGGGTTGAATCAATTCTTGAAATTAAATTTGAAATTTAAATTCCAAATATAATTTCAAGAATTAATTACAATTGTTTTTATATTTTCGTTTTTTTTAATATTTTTTTTATGTTTTTTTTTCAAAAGGGAAAGAAACAATAGAATGGGGAAAGATGAGAAAGGAATCTTAATCTAGAGAATTTAGGTGAGAAGAGAAAGAAGACTCAGATGAGAAGGGAAACCTAACTCTAAAGATAGAAAGATGGTTGGTCAGAAAATTCCTAAGAAAGCACGGTTCAAACAATCCTAGACCTAGTGTCGCTTAGATCTAGACGACTCCTAACTGGTTGAGTCGAATTGATTTGCTTGATTCACCTCCCTCACTAATCAAACCAACTTGGTCAGGCCGTGTATAGCTAGTGGGGGCGCTTCCGACAGAGTCGGTGCCAATTAGACAACCACTTCGCTTGGAAGACTTACGTCAACACAAAAACACTTTCTAGACACCAAATTAAATTCAATCGGCTTCAGGTCATAGCAAGTCAAACCAATTCTTCTCCTTAAATAAGTCTGAGTCCTTAGGGGTCAATGTCCAATTGATTTTAATTTAAGGCTTGGGTGACACTTTGAGATTGTTATTTGTGGGTCACGGAAGGGTGATGAAATCCCCACCGTATCTTTGCCTACGGAGTTGCCCTTAAGATAATTTAACTTAGATCTAGCAAAGATAGTCAAACACTGGTCTTTAATTGGGGGCAATTGCAAGGTTGTATGCAAACTAAATTATATGCCTAAATGCAATCGATAAAAACCACAATACGTACCTTGACTCCAGCACTCTTCAACAGAAATTGATTTGCAACGGCGCCAAAAACTGCGTCGCCTCCCCGGCAACGGCGCCAAAAACTTGATGTGAATTAAATTTACACCGCAAGTGCACGGCGTCAATGGAGACGTGGCAAATACGGGTCAAACACAAGGAGGGAGAGATTTGTTATTATTGTGATTTCGATTGGGGAAAGAATGAGAGAAGAAATAAGTTGGTTTTGAGATTTTTGATTTTTAATTATCTAAAGCAAGAAACAAGAACAATTAAAACTAAAACAAGAACAAAGAGGTGAATTCCGTTGGGTGGAGGTTTAGATTAGAGAATTCAGAAACTTATAATAAATCATATTAGTTATAAAGCATTACATGATAAATGATTTAACATAAACTCAAGTAATCAAAATATACTAACACGAAATTAAAATAATAACATTTATTCATCTTCTCTTCACCCTAAATCCGTCACCTCCACCCTTTGGAAGGAGTTAGAAACTCATAGAGGGAGGAAGAATGGGTCCTAGAGACATTACAAAAGAAAAGTACAAACAAGAAATAAAAGACAGAATTTTATTACTAAAGTGAAGAGTACAAAATTGAAAATAAAAACAACTAAAAACTAGGTCTAAGGCCAAGGACCCTTCTGTTGGCTTTTTGGCCTTAATCCGTATTTTGATGATGTAATTAAACCTAATCTTAATTAGGACATGTAGATTAGCACATGTAGTATAATAGTATACATGTTGTATTGTGCTAACATCTACAGGTGATCAAGACTCAAGAAAGAAGAAAAATCAAGTCAAGACATGTAATTAAGCTAGGATTGAAGACATGTAATTTTACCTTTCTTTGAGTATTAGGAACTTATGTGAATTGAGCATAACATAAGCTAATATGCATGCATTCACACACTAGGTTCCTTTTAGGAGTCACACACAAAATATCATATAATTTGGACTCCATTAGATCACCTAAACACCTAAAACATTGGTCGCCAGTCTACCTGAGTTCGGTCGACCGTTCACCTTTCGGTCGACCGGTTATACACAATATTTGTTATACCAGACCAATCCGTTCAACCGATCACATTTCTATTAACCGTTTACCCAGACCTGTTCGGTCGACCGGTAGACCTTCGGTCGACCGTTTCGTTTGCCATTTCTGGTAAAAATACGACCGTTTTATTTGTCGTATTATACAACGGTCGTATACACATTTTTCTCAATATTCACCCCCATATACATTAGAACCGGTCGAACAAAATACATCTTTCGGTCGACCGTTTAATTCGTGAAATACCCCCTGCTATCGGTCGACACAAGTTTGTCCAACCGATCAAGATTTCTCTCTACCGAACCCAGTAGTTCGGTCGACCGGTACCTGCTCGGTCGACCGTTGACCTATAGAACTTAAGTGATTCGGTCGACCAGTACCTATGTTCGGTCAACCGATCCATCAACAGACTCAAGGGTTCGGTCGACCGATACACCTTTCGGTCGACCGTTTCTGGACAGATTTCTGAACCTGATTTTCTGTTTTGTGTATCTTGCACAAAACCCAATCAAATCTTGTCCAAACGGCTAGAAATCTTTAGGAGCTTATAAATAGAGGTTCACACTTAGTTTTCCACAAGATTTCACAACTCCAAAGTGTCAAACTTATAGTGAGATTTTCCACAACCTCAAAGCTCCCAATTAGTGATTCCAAAGCCTAATTTCCACATCCTCCATCATACAATCATCTAGCAATTGTTGTGCTCAATTAGAGAGTGAGTTCCACTCAAGTTACCATTGTTGTAAAGAGAGCAAGGGTCTTGGTGAAAGCCCAAGACAAAGTGAGCAAGGGTCTTGGTGAAAGCCCAAGACAAAGAAGTAGAGATTTCGGTGAAAGCCCGAAGTGTTCCTCTCGGATTGTGAGAGGTGGTGCCAAGCTCGGCGAGGGTTGTTCGCGAGCTTGAAGACTTGTAAAAGGCGTTGCTCCCGGCCCGGAACGGGGAGGCATAGTGAAGACGCAAGAGGGGCTCGAACGGAGATTCGAGAGGGGCTTGCAAGAGAGGACGTAGGCGCGGCCGAACCTCTGTAAAACCGACACGTCTTCTCTTTGTGGTTTGCATTACTTTCTACTTGTGTTTGATTTGTTTTTAATTTCCGCTGCATTTCTTTGATCGATCAACCAAGTAGTTAATTAGGGCTTAATAGTGATTAGTGGACCCATAGACCCACACGATCCTACCCTACATTTGGTATCAGAGCCTCGTTCGTTAATTTTGTTCTTAACCGATAAATTAACATGGCTCTTAATGCATCCACAACTATATGTTCTTCTAGACCACCATTTTTTGATGGAACTAATTTCTATTCATGGAGAAGTAAAATGAAAACATACATGAAATCCATGACTAATTTAGATATGTGGTCCATAGTCTCAACTCCATATAATTTGCCTAAAGTTGATTTTAATCTATGGAGTTTAGAAGAAGAAAAATTAGCTTGCTTGAATGCCAAGGTTATGAATGTACTATATTGTGCACTTAAGTATGAACTTTTTGACCTTGTGTCTTATTGTGAAAGTGCACATGAGATTTGGCAAGTTCTTCAAGCTAAGTATGGTGACAAGGAAGAATCATCAACCGGGGAAGAGGGAGACTCAAGCCAAATGGATGAAGCTCATGAAAGATGCGACAAGAACACATCTACATCATATTCCTCCTCAAGCTCATCCAAGGGAGAAGATGCTCACACATGCCTCATTGTAACAATCGATGAAGAAAGTGAGGTATCTTCAAAATCTTGCTCATCAAGTTCTAGTTCTAGTTCTAATGAAGAATCATATTCCTTTAAAGAACTACAAAATGCATTCCATGAACTTGTTGAAAGATATGAGCTTTTATGTCAAAAGAACAAGTTAGCTAGAGAAGTAAATCATGATCTTCATTGTCTAAATGAATCAACCTTGCTTGAGAAAAATGATTTACTTGCTAAAATTGATAAGCTCATCTTAGAGAATGCATGTTTAAAAGATGAGAATGAGAAATTGAAAGTTAAATCTAACTCATCTAATGCAATTGAAAGTCATATGCTTGAAAATGACAAAATTGACTTGCTAAAGAAACTAGATAAATCATATCTTGAAAGCAAGCAAACTTTAAATGACTTAAATTGCATGAATGAAAAAGTTGCAAATTTAGAGATTCACATGCTTAACATGAATGAAAAGCATAATTCTATGATTAAAAATCTAAATTGCTTAAACGAATCTCTAGCAACTAAAAACAGTGAACTTAATGTCTTAAATGAAAATTTGTCAAATAAATTGCATAAGTTCACACATGGCAATAAAAACAATTTTTATGTTAAAAACTTTCCTATTCAAATTATTGTTAAACATAATGTTGCCATGAAAAAGAAAGTAAGTGTAGAGGTACCAAAATCAACTTGGATTTGGGTACCAAAAGCTAAACTTAATGGACCCAAGCAAAAATGGGTACCAAAATCTACACTTGTAGGAGCTTGAGGAAGAGATTGGTGGTGACCGGGTGAGCCAAAGCGTCGAATTCGAATCCGGTTGCATCACCAAATCAAGATTGGAGCTAATCAAATTCAAGTTTGGTATAAAATTTCTATCTTTGAATCTTCTGAAAAATTAGCTCTAATCTAGTTAATATGCTTAATTGTCATATCCTTAGAGTTCAATTCATTGAAAATCATTTACCCTATTCATTGCAAATCATTTATCACATCCATTGATTTTAATTGTCAATTTTTAAATGGATGTTAGAATAAGGCTTAAGTTGAAACTTAAATGAACTTAACTTGAATCATATTCATTGTTTCCATTTAGCCTTATTGATAGGGGGAGCTTAATTATCATATCTTTTATTAAGAGTAATGAAGTGCTAAATTTAGGGGGAGCTACTTCATTACAAGACATCCAAACTCTATGCTTAAAGTCATAATTAATTGTTGTTTTTGATGGATGTCAAAGGGGGAGAAGTAATAGATTAGGGATACTTGAAATATACATGAAAATTGTCAAGAAAAACTATGCACATCCATAGGGGGAGCATTTATATGCATAGTTAACATATACAAATTTCAAGTATTAGGTTGATTTAAGATATAGGTTGCCATCATCAAAAAGGGGGAGATTGTTGGCTTTTTGGCCTTAATCCGTATTTTGATGATGTAATTAAACCTAATCTTAATTAGGACATGTAGATTAGCACATGTAGTATAATAGTATACATGTTGTATTGTGCTAACATCTACAGGTGATCAAGACTCAAGAAAGAAGAAAAATCAAGTCAAGACATGTAATCAAGCTAGGATTGAAGACATGTAATTTTACCTTTCTTTGAGTATTAGGAACTTATGTGAATTGAGCATAACATAAGCTAATATGCATGCATTCACACACTAGGTTCCTTTTAGGAGTCACACACAAAATATCATATAATTTGGACTCCATTAGATCACCTAAACACCTAAAACATTGGTCGCCAGTCTACCTGAGTTCGGTCGACCGTTCACCTTTCGGTCGACCGGTTATACACAATATTTGTTATACCAGACCAATCCATTCAACCGATCACATTTCTATTAACCGTTTACCCAGACCTGTTCGGTCGACCGGTAGACCTTCGGTCGACCGTTTCGTTTGCCATTTCTGGTAAAAATACGACCGTTTTATTTGTCGTATTATACAACGGTCGTATACACATTTTTCTCAATATTCACCCCCATATACATTAGAACCGGTCGAACAAAATACATCTTTCGGTCGACCGTTTAATTCGTGAAATACCCCCTGCTATCGGTCGACACAAGTTTGTCCAACCGATCAAGATTTCTCTCTACCGAACCCAGTAGTTCGGTCGACCGGTACCTGCTCGGTCGACCGTTGACCTATAGAACTTAAGTGATTCGGTCGACCAGTACCTATGTTCGGTCAACCGATCCATCAACAGACTCAAGGGTTCGGTCGACCGATACACCTTTCGGTCGACCGTTTCTGGACAGATTTCTGAACCTGATTTTCTGTTTTGTGTATCTTGCACAAAACCCAATCAAATCTTGTCCAAACGGCTAGAAATCTTTAGGAGCTTATAAATAGAGGTTCACACTTAGTTTTCCACAAGATTTCACAACTCCAAAGTGTCAAACTTATAGTGAGATTTTCCACAACCTCAAAGCTCCCAATTAGTGATTCCAAAGCCTAATTTCCACATCCTCCATCATACAATCATCTAGCAATTGTTGTGCTCAATTAGAGAGTGAGTTCCACTCAAGTTACCATTGTTGTAAAGAGAGCAAGGGTCTTGGTGAAAGCCCAAGACAAAGTGAGCAAGGGTCTTGGTGAAAGCCCAAGACAAAGAAGTAGAGATTTCGGTGAAAGCCCGAAGTGTTCCTCTCGGATTGTGAGAGGTGGTGCCAAGCTCGGCGAGGGTTGTTCGCGAGCTTGAAGACTTGTAAAAGGCGTTGCTCCCGGCCCGGAACGGGGAGGCATAGTGAAGACGCAAGAGGGGCTCGAACGGAGATTCGAGAGGGGCTTGCAAGAGAGGACGTAGGCGCGGCCGAACCTCTGTAAAACCGACACGTCTTCTCTTTGTGGTTTGCATTACTTTCTACTTGTGTTTGATTTGTTTTTAATTTCCGCTGCATTTCTTTGATCGATCAACCAAGTAGTTAATTAGGGCTTAATAGTGATTAGTGGACCCATAGACCCACACGATCCTACCCTACACCTTCTACCATCGTTCTCGGGGCTATTTATAGCCGATACAAGGGATCGCAATATATAAATGGAACGTACACGCGTCAATACAGCATTGGTAAAAATTTGAGCACACGGATCGACTTTTGTGCGGCTAAATCGCCGTAATTTGTACATGAGGTGCGGCGGAATCGCCACCTTTTTGGCTCGGATTCGATCCAGATTTTTCCTATGTGTTTATGGTATGATTTGATCCTCATTTGCGCGTCTGGATTGATTCTTTCCATTCTTTTGAGCTCCGGATTAATTCCTTTATATATATGGAGATTCACATTGATTTTTTCTTTAGATTTTCTCCATAATAATAAAAGCTACTCGTGATTTGCAATTAGGTTCTTGACTTTTTGCAATTAAGTCCCCGGCTACTTTTGTGCTTAAGTCTTTGTTCCTTTTGTAATTAGATCTTGAATGCTTTTATGCTTGGATACATTTCCATTTGTAACCTGATAAACTTGAACTTGGTCTTTATGATAGAAATGAGTCTTTTGCACGCGTTTATGCTCGAGATGTGGGTAAATTGCATTCAGGTCCCTGTATTCTGTAAATAAGTCTAAACACATACCTTAGTAGCATTTATTGATGTAAAAGTAATTTAAATGAAAGACATATGATGCAATGTATGCAATGCATCAGCCGGGCATTGGGACGAGCATTTGCCGCTGATCGAGTTCGCCTACAACAACAGCTACCACTCGAGTATTGGGATGACACCCTATGAGGCATTATACGGGAGACCGTGTAGATCGCTGGTATGCTGGAGTGATGTGGGCGAGAGACAGCTAGTTGGACCTGACATTATCCAGTTGTATTCAGAGAAGGTCGACGTGATTCGGAGACGACTAGCTACGGCGCAGAGTAGGCAGAAGAGTTATGCTGATACGCGGAGGCGTGAGCTGACTTTTGATGTAGGAGATCATGTCTTCCTGAAGATCTCGCCTTCCAGAGGGGTGATGAGATTCGGGAAGAAGGGAAAGCTGAGTCCGAGGTATGTCGGACCTTTTGAGATATTGGATCGGGTCGGTGAGGTGGCATATAGGATTGCACTACCGCCACAGTTCGCAGGACTTCACAACGTCTTCCATGTTTCTATGCTGAGGAAGTACGTGGCCGATCCAGCTCATGTGATAGAGATAGCAGTACCAGAGATCCGGCAGGATTTGTCATTAGATGAGAGACCAGTTGAGATTGTGGATCAGATGGTACATCAGCTCAGGAGGAGAGCGATTCCGATGGTGAAGGTCAGGTGGCAGCATCACACTATCAGAGAGGCTACCTGGGAGATCGAGGAGGATGTCAGGAAGCAGTATCCAGAGTTGTTTCGGTAAGTCTGTTGTTTCGAATTTCGCAGACGAAATTTCTTTTAAGGAGGGTAGATTGTAATAACCTAATCTAAAACACCTTAATTAACTAAACCTAAACCTAATTAACCTAATTAAGCCTTGATTAGTGAAGGATGAGGTGTTGGAAGGAGAAAGAAAGAGTTGGTGAATTTTAATTGGGTTTGGAAGAGGTGGAGTTGGATAAGAATTGGATTTCCTATATATTGGAAGGTAAAGCTAATCTAAAACGTTTTCTTCTTCTTCCTTATCAATCAACAGAGAAAGTGAGAGAGGGTTTTGGTGAAGAAGAAGAAGGAGAGAAGAAGAAGAGGAGAAGAAGGTGAAGTGTTGGGTTGAAGTAGCCAAAGCTTGGGAGACATCTACAACCATCGAAAAGGTATGCCAAGTCTTCATATTAACTCCCCAAGAGGTGTGGGAGTGTAGAGGACGGCGTTGGTGTCGTTTCTCCGGTGAAAACCCTACTGGACGGAGGTTGAAGACGACTGGTTCGGTCGACCGTTGGGTGTTTCGGTCGACCGAACAACGTCTAAATGATGCCTGTCCAGTAGGAAGATGTATTGTTCGGTCGACCGGTAGTTGGGTCGGTCGACCGATATTTATAAATATTAACTTTGTTCCCAGAACGGTCGAACGATGTCTGTGAGACGGTCGACCATTATGCCAAATTTAAGCGGGAAAATAAAGGGTTACATTAGCCGGTCGACCGGTGTTGTTTCGGTCGACCGAACCCAGTAGATAGGTTAGACAGGCCTTCGGCCGACCGAGTGTGTGTCTCGGTCGACCGAACTGCACAAGGTCGGTTCGAGCGTTGACCATCTAAACGGTCGACCGCTCTGGATCCGGTCGACCGACCGCGTGCAGTTTTCCTGTAGTGAAGTGCTTGTTGATCCGGTTAACCGGAAGAGTTCCGGTCGACCGAATTCAGTGGGCAGGATTCATGCAGGCATTCTTATCGGTTGAACGAACCCTGGTTCGACCGACAGGATATATATGTATATAAAATGTATAGCATAGACCTTCCAAACGGTCGACTGCTAGATGACTTTTGTTCGACCAATTGGTAGGTATTTCGGTTGGCGTGGTTCGACCGGTAGACTTGTTTGTACAGTACCGTGTACTGTGTGGGGGACCGGTTGACCGGTGTGCTTTTAGCGGTTGACCGATCTGCCGCAGGTTGGTGTATTTATCCACACGCGATCCGTCGATGTCAGGTCGACTACCGGCTCCGAGGCGACGGTTGATTACCGGCTTTGAGAGCTACGGATTTCACCTTCGACGAAGGCGTATTATTGTACTACCATTTTCCTCTATTACCGAGCGGGGTGTGAGGGATGTGTACCGTAAACCTTGGGCAGTTTGCGAGGGTTTAGCGGTAGGCCGAGGATGTTCCGGCAGGGTGCGCGCTAGGCGACTCTTGGGGGAGCAGTGGCTGTCGTCTGACCCGAGTTGTGTATTCGGCGGGCTGACTCGCTCCTTGGGTGCGGCGTGTACCGGGGGTTCCTTCCTGCACTTTTTGGGGAGCAGTGGTGTCGACTGACCCTTGTGAGGCAGCGGTGGACTGACTTGACCCTAGTGGCAGGAGTGGTTCAGTGCCGCGGAGGCGGTGAGGGCATTATTGTGGGCCCGAGGTGGATGATCATGTGCATAGCATTGCATTGTCTTTAATTCCTTTTTATATTTTTAGGAGGTTTGGTATACGGGGTTCCTGCAGGGAACTCAGGCATGTTTGTTTGTTTTCATTTCAGGTAGCGAGCAGGTCTAGAGTCAGGTGGTGACCGAGGACGGTGCCTCCGGGATTAGATATTGTTCTCTTTAGTAGCTTCTTTTGTTTGAGGTAGTGATTACATGTACATTCACTTTTGTTGTAATCACAGTTGACTCATTTGTATAGTTTGACTTCCACGTGGGTCTGTATTTTATATATTTTATATATATATATGTGTTGGTTTGTTTTCCCGTGACGTGCCCTGTGTTGACCGTTGACGGTCCTTATTATTGTTTAAATTTTTCCACTATTTTCGGGTAGGTTACAACACTTGTGTCTGATACTTCGGCAACACAACTGTAACGAGTCTATGAGAGCAACCGAACAGAAGCTTAACTGAACTTTTAGGAGCTATTACTGCAATCAGCATACAGCTGGAACATGTCAGTTGAAAGCCGAATCAAACCCCAAGCTTGGTTAAAACTCACATCTTAATTAAGAACTGCAGAAATGTCACCCGTCACCACTCACGTCTGTTGTAATCAATTAATTATGCCCTTCAAAATACATATATTTCTATATTTATTTAGTAAATTTGTATGTTAACTAAATATTTCGATGAAAAGGAATTGATTTAGGAACCTCAACATATGTTAGATGTTTAAGGCAATTGTATTCGTAGCACGTTTTTGAGGGATACATTAAGGAATACGAATAACGATTAGTAAAAATATGAAGGTTGAGAATAAGGATTAACCAAACAAGAGGGATAAATCATTAGTAAAAATATATATGAAGGTTGAGAATAACGATTAACCAAACAAGAAGGTGTTTTGTTCAAATACAAATACAGAATATTTATAACAACGTGTTATAAATAGAAACAAAATAATGATTGTTGCTAGTGGTAGAATACCATTATCTTTTGTATGATATTGTTTATTGGGTCCATTACATGGGCAGTCATTTTGTTATGTTTTTTTTGTAACACTTTTATTCAGTTAAATGTTGCTGGTCTGTAAGGTGACACTGGTTCCTTGTTGGAGCTTAACGAAGTGTTTAGAGGGCCCTAGTAATCATGCACTGTCTGATCAGTTAATGATGTAAAATTTGTTCTATAGTTTACAAGCTGGTGTTTGATCTTTGATGGGTAGATGTCAATACGCTTGTCTAGGCAAATAATTTCTCAAGCCACTTCTGAAGTGGGCTTAGCTAAAACTTCTTATTTTCTGTAAGACTGGGCAACAAAACCTATTTGTTTTGGACTAAAAGTAGAGGCTGTGACTTTAGAACAGCAATCGGACCGGTAAATAAAGGGTGGAAAATTAAGGGGAAAATGCAACTTCGAAGACTATTGCTTGATCTATGTTCTAATTAAAGCCGAATAAAGGTTTATTTGCTACTGACTGACATCAAGGTTATTTAAAGAAACAAAATCTAAGAGGTTGTTTCCCCTCTTACGATAAAACCTATTTCTTGCTCTTTTGTAATTATGTTTGTTTTTGTGTTCTGTGTTAATAGTTGCATGTATGCTTAGATGGATTTGATTTCGAACAATAATTTCCTGCATTATATTCAAAAAAATTAGCTCCAGCATATTTTTTTTCAAAGTTAGGATCTTCACATACAAGTAACCCTTCTAGACATTTACTTCTAAACAGAATGAACTAGAGTTCCACTCAAATCATATATTCTCTGTCCCTTTCAAAGAATTTGATAACTTTTTTCCTAACTATAATTATATGAGCAAAAGAATATCAGGGATACCATTTTGAAGGTGAATATGATTCATGATCCACTACATATTTCTAGAGAGAAAAAATATGGTGGCTTCAAATGATATATCTTTCCTGGATGAAGTAGTAAAGTTGGGTATGAAGTAAGAAGCAAAAGAATATGCGGTTTATTACTTTACAAAGTGATGTTTCTATAGTAATGGAGTAACATGTTGGTTGAATTCCACTTTCTCGTACTTATATTCTTGATCACATATATCTTAACATTTGGTCTTTTTTGCCCTCCAAATCACAACAGTGCTATTGTAATAACCTTAATCTAAAATACCTTAATTAACTAAACTAAACCTAATTAAGCTAATTAAACCATGAATAGTGAAACATGAGGTGGAGGATTGGATAAGATTTGGATTTGATATAAATAGAGGTGTTAGGTTTAATTAAAACGTTTTCTTCATAATTTGGTTTCTTCAGAGAGTGAGAGAGGCGAATTTGGGGAAGAATGAGAAGGAGAGAAGGAGAAGGAGAGGAAGTGAAGGAGAAGAGTTGGGTTGGGCTTGCCAAAGCTCGGGAGGCGTCCACAAACGTCAATAAGGTATGCCAAGTCTTAAATATAACTCACTTAAGCTTTGTGAGTGTTGGGGATCGACGTTGGTGTCGAATTCCCCGTCGGATTTCAACCTGATCAGAGGTTGAAGACGACGATCGGTCGACCGGTGCCTGTGGGCAGTCGACCGATCCTATTATTATATTGATTTGCACCCGCGAACGGTCGAACGATGTCTATGGACGGTCGACCGTTATGCCAGATTCGTGCAGGAAAAAGGGTTGATGATGTTATCGGTTGAACAGGTCCACGTAGCCGGTCGACCGAAAACAATGAGAATAGGTCGGTTTGGGGTTTTTGACTTATTAAACGGTCGAACGCCCTTAATCTTGTTCGATCGATCTATTTGATGCTAAGTCGGTTGGGAGCTTTGACCATCTAAATGGTCGACCGCTCTTTAACTTTCGGTCGACCGACTGAGCATTTAATTAAGCAGTAGAGTGCTTGTGATGTTTCAGTCGAACTGTATTTTAGTTCCGGTCGACCGAATATCACTTAGGCAAAATGCTGAGATCCCTGTTATCGGTTGAACGGCATCTTGGTTCGACCGGTCGGATATATATATTATACAAATTTGGTATAGCGTAGACCATTCAAACGGTCAACCGCTAGATGACTTTTGTTCGACCGATTGGTCGGTAATTCGGTTGGCGTGGTTCGACCGGATGCTATTGTTTGTACAGTACCGAGTACTGTGTGGAAGACCGGTCGACCGGTGTGCTTGTAGCGGTCGACCGATCTGCCGCAGGTTGGTGGATTTATCCACACGCGAGCCGTCGAGTATAGGTCGACTACATGCTCCGAGGCGATGGTCGATTACCGGCCTTGAGAGCGACGGATTTCACCTTCGACGAGGGCGTATTATTGTTGGCCTCTCATATCGAGCGGGGTATGAGAGATGATTGTCGTAAACCTTGGGCTGTTTGCTGGGGTTTGTCGGTAGGCCGAGGATGTTCCGGCAGGGTGCGCGTCTGGCGACTCTTGGGGGAGTAGCGGCTGTCGTCTGACCCGAGTTGTGTATTCGGCGGGCTGACTCGCTCCTGTGGTGGCGGCGTAGTGCCAGGGTTCCTTTCTGCACTCTTGGGGAGCAGTGGTGCCGACTGACCCTTGTGAGGCAGTGGTGGACTGACTTGACCTAGTGGTGGCAGGAGTGGTTCAGTACCGCCGAGGCGGAGAGGGGCATTATTGTGGGCCCGAGGTGGATGATCATGTGCATTGCATTGTCTTTATTTCCTTTTTGTATTTTAGGAGGTTTGGCGTACAGGGTTCCTTCAGGGAACTCAGGCATGTTTCAATTGTTTTCATTTCAGGTAGCGAGTTGCATTAGAGTCGAGGTGGTGACTGAGGAGAGTGCTCCCGGGATCCGATCCTGTAGTTGTCAGTCTCTTCCTTTTGAGGTGATTACATGTTGTATAGTTTTTGTTGTAATCACAGTCAGTTTGTATATTTGACTTCCACGTGGATCATATTTATATTATATATGTTGGTTTGTTTCCCGTGACGTGTCCGGTGTTGACCGTTGACGGTCTTTATTATTGTTTAAATTTTCCGTTGTTTTCGGGATGTTACAGCTATCGTAAATATCAAAGTTCCCTGCATATAATCCAAAACGAAACAAAAATAATAATTACTTGCAACAATTTAGTGCTTTCGCAGTGTTTATATAAAATTACAAAAACTGCCCAAGGGCATACTCTACATCGTGATTGTACCATGATGGGAAAAATTCTGGCAAAACCAACTGTATATTACAGGGTATCGAATGGTATTAGTGGGAATGTTGTGGGTTTGACAATTGACATGGCCCAAAATACTTGTATACTTAATCTCAGCTGGTGAGAAGTTCTACAGGGGGAAGTTCACTAGCTAATGTGCGCTGCTTGTAGAGCTCTAGAAATATTTTGTAGATTGTCGTGATATGGCAACTGCACCCAATTATGTTTGCCACTAACACAAATGCAGAGATATACTTGGTTAGTGGTTATTGAATGTAAATGAAAGAGACCCTCATAAGCATTAATGCATGTATTATTACACTATAGTCTTAATTAGTATGACATGCAAGACAAATTTAGCATGCAGGTCGCCTACTTGTTATCATTGACAAAGTATATATTTGGTTGGAAGCATAGGTTGGTTATACGTACCAATCTGGTTTCTTTCATGAGGCTATACACAACTATACATTAAAAAAGAAATACAAGTAGAAGAAGAAAAAGAAAAAGGGTTTAGCAGCCTGATCTTAATTAGTAATACTCTATCCACTTGCTCGTTAAAGAGAGCCACATTCAACCATTTCTAAAAAATGTTCTATTATAGATGGTTGTGGAGGGTTAGGATGTGACTGGTTTGCTAGCAGAGTTAAAGAGAAGTGTAGGTAGTTCCTACAATTTCAAATTGTTTTTCCTTTTCTTGCCAAGGAAAGGGAGACTGCATTTGTGTGCCTTCGGATTATTAACATTGCAATGTGCCAAAGGATCTCTTCAACCAATTAGTGTTGGATTGTTGAGTTTGTGTTAAGTTCGTGAATAACTCAATTGAAGAAATCCAATATTGAGATGAAGATGAGAATTATTGCCTCATATGCCATGTGCTCACCTCACTTTTAGTCTCATATTGGTGAAACTAACAAGTTGAAGGATGTTGATAAACATCATATTCACTTGACTCTTTGTAGGTGGAAAGAGAAGAGGATAGAATTCTCCACACACGCGCAAGCCCGTCCATGTCCGGGGCGTGGCGTGTCGTGACCTCAAGGTGATGGGTGTATGAGTGTATTTAATTTTTGGACCTCATGTTAATTATTTTTGGTTGATGGGTGTATTCTGGGAGAAAACTGGCAGATCATTAAACGTACTGGTATGTGGACCGATATTTTCTCTGAGACAAATCGTCTTCCGACGGCTCGATATATGAGGTCGTCTCTGATCACTGTTCCTTATTTTGTTGTTTTCCTATATATGTTTTTGTATGTTGATTTTATCTGGATCTTTACGAAATATTTGTTTGACATATGTAATCCGCTGTATTACATGATCATATTTGTAATTGTATCAACAATTAGTAGGTCTAAACACCAGTTCCGAAGAGCACATGTACACAAATTAACTCGACGTCAATGTCGGCATATACTGAAACTCCAACAAAATGATTGACGGAGACGAGCAAAATTGAACTAGGACAAAGGATAATACTTAAGAGTTACGAAAATCACTTGAGTATATATAAACTCATAAGTTCTCATCCTCAACTGGTGGAAGGTAGAACAACTTATATAAGAAGAGGCTCAGTGGTTTCGTTATACGAGTGGATTGTCGTAAAGGAGACCATACTCGTGTTGTTCGTCACATCAGTGTCAAGCCTATATATGTATGAAACAATCCTTGAGTCTTCCGTCCTTCATTTTTGTAAAGCCACAATGTTCCTCCATCTTGTCAATATTTGGGAGCTTTTGCATCACTTGTATTAAAAAAAACTAATTCACTACCAATAACTCTATTTCTCAAACTTTTAGATCATTTCATATATAGTAACTAATTGGTGTTCAGATCAAATTAAGTAACTAGAGAACTTGACTCTAAGGGTTTCCAAATGGATACGGGCCGGAAAACTCATTACAAGTATAATTGATTTTGATTGATATCTAAGATTTGTAAGTTCATCTACGAATCATTTTGAAAGTAAATATATTTCATATTTTTGTATGTAAACTTTTCTCAAAACTAAACATATGTACTGTACGTACGTGTAAAACGTTGAGCATGAGTAGCAGTACTTCAGCTCCTTTTTCCATGAGTTCTCCTCCATTGTCCACAGTCATCTATAGTTCTATATATGCACACACTATCATGATGTACAGATTTTGTTTTAAAAAATCTTTTCTTGGTTGCACCTCAAAAATATGTAAATCTATATGTATTCTCGTTTTCGAATTTTATTTGGATACTCCTTGAGTTTTGATTTTTTTAGGCAGTACATCTTCCTGGTTAAAGACTCGTTCTGTTACTTTTTCTATTAGAAAAGTTGCAAAAAACTTTCTCGTAAAATTAAAAACATCATTGTGTTAATAACAAAAATTAAATAGGAAAAACGAAAAAAAACTTCTCTCTCTTCTCCTCCTCATTTCTCTCTCTTATCCTCACTTCTTTCTCTCCTCTCTCTTGTTCTCACTTCTCTCTCTTCTTTGACTTCATGTCTCTCTCTCTTCAGTTCTCTTTTTCCATGTTAAAATATACAAATTTGGAGAGAGAAGTCAGAAGTGGGATAGAAGGAGAGAGAGACACTACTCCAAAATAGGCTTTACTCGTCGCCAAATATACGTCGACCTTTATGACCACCGACGTCTAGTGGGGAGGGGACAGAATAGACGTCGGCCTTTAGGGAGACCGACGTCTATATTGTACTATAGACGTCGAGTGTAAGAATACCAAGTTTGGCCGACGTCTATGTTGTATAGACGTCGACCTATAGACGTCGGGTGTGATAGTTGAAGGGAATGTGTTCTAAAAGTTTTACATTTAAATGTCAATTATTATGAATTGAATGAGAAATCATTTTGTTCATTGTTTATGTTATTCGTCTTTTAGAAGTGTTAAGGAAGAGGCTCTTGGTCCTTAACCGTAGAGCTCTGAAAGATATTGGTTTGCATAAAACAAAAGATATTCGCAATCATGGTAATTAACATGGGACATTAATTACCGAGTTAAGATTGTCGTGTTGGTCATAGATCATTGTAGCTCTACAAGTGAGTGACGACACGGGTATGCAAAAGAGGAAAATATTACTTTTGTATACTGAATAGACCTAATAAGTAAAATATTATAGAAATGTGTTTCTGTGTCATTAATATTTTACTGTGTCTTTGGTCCTTTGATATGAGACTTATATCTAATCACTTAAGGAATACTTAATTAGATCAGTGTCTTGAACTATCGATCAGTGTAGTGTAAATGCATTGGTTGGTTAAGTACAACTTTTGTTGGAGAAGATAGTTAGTCAAAAGACTATCATTGCCCCTCTTAATTGAGTGATGATATTAGTGGGCCCCTTGATAAAACAAAGTTATAATGTGCACAATGTGATTTGAGTTAAATCACATATTTATAACTAGCTTAAAGAGATCAAGAAATGAATACTAATACAAAGATGACACAATACTACTTTGTGTGTATTCTTAATATCATGAGGCAAGGGACGGACACAAGTGGTGCACTCCATCACTAAGTGGATCGGGTTTTGGTTCGAGTGGAATTAAGACATCTAACTAATTGGGAGCTATAATGTGTAGCTAGATACCGCTTATAGCTTGTGATATTAAGCTTTTAATATCACTGCCAACTTAGTTTAGATCCTCCCATAGGTCACACCACAAAACTGGGAAACAAGAAATGGGGATTTTGAGTTCATAGGATGTGTCGGGTTTCATGTAGAAAATATGACACATGGGGTGAACAAGCAAAATCAAAATTATGTTGTGATTAATAACATAATTAGAATCTAAATTAAATTCATATGTGATGTAAATATTATGGGGTGTAATTATTGATCATTACATAGGATAATATGTTACATAAGTTGTGAATTTACTACTAATCCCGAAATGTCAAATTTTGTAGGGGTTAAACCGAAATTTGACAAGTCTGCAAAACAGTGCTCAAACGGTCGACCGGATAGCAGTAAACGGTCGACCGGTAGGGCACGGTCGACCGGACGAGTCTCGACCGATAACAGGGAATTTTCATCTGTTCGAACGGTCGACCGAAAGTGATCGGTCGGTCGACCGAACATTGTGATGGAATAGTTCCTGTTACGGACGGTCGACCGAATGTTGAACGGTCGACCGAAACATTGGTTCGAGCGGTCGACCGAATGTTGAACGGTCGACCGAAACATTGGTTCGAGCGGTCGACCGCACCTTGAAACGGTCGACCGGTCCAGACGGTTTTATGCAGAATTAATTTAAGAATTAATTAGATCATGCATGGAATTGGTCCATAATTGATTTAATTCGTGGTTAATAATATTTATTAATAAATAATGGATGGTTAGATGGAATTTTGCATGAGATCATGGGCAAGGGGTTGCACATGAATAGGTAATTTGGAGAGAACTTATAAATACAAGTTTATCTCATTACCTAATTAATTCATTCATTATTTTCTTGAGCAAAATTCTCTCTCCATAATTCTCCACGAAAATTCCACAAATTCTTAAGTTTAGTTTAGTTCTTAAGAGATCATCTTCTCAAGAGAATTAAAGAGGGGTTAGTAATTGGATTCTAAACCCAATCGGAGATTGAGAGACTAGCTTCCCTCTCTCCGATCTTGTTTAGAGTTTGGTGAATACTCGGAGGCATCCGGCGCAGCGAGGAGCATCCCAACCGTCTCCGAATCTTCGAGAAGTTTTAGAGAACTTCTAGGTATGAATTTCGGAGCTCCTTCATGTTTGTTTTAATAGAGTTTTTGAAACTAGTTTGTTAAAACAAACTGATGCATGCAATAAATTCTAGAAAATTGATCCTTATTATACATGAAAATTCGAAAAATATATATGTATAATTAAACATGAAATCCAACAGTGGTATCAGAGCTTAGGGTTCAATTTTCTCATGATTTATGGCTGTAAACAAATTTAGTTTACCATCTAGGATTTAAACAATTCGTTTTACCGGTTTTTTTCGGTCTTTAAATGTTTGTTGAAATAATTCTTTATAATATTTCGTTTTAAATGTTTTGAATGTTTAAAACATGGCATGTAATTATTAGAATTATGATTTGGACATAAGTCTAACTTGCAATAATTTCGTTTTATGTATAAACGATTATTTTGTAAGAGAATCAACAAAACCGAAAAACTGCGATTCATCTTTCCATTGGAAATTGGAAATTGGATGGACAGCGGTTCATAATTAATTTTTGAACTATGGATGCATGAAAAATGTTTTTAATGGATTTCAAAACATTTTTCAAAGAATTGTTTGAGATTCTATATGCTTGATAAACTAGATTGCATAGTTTATAGCGATATTGCGTGCATGGATGCTCGAGTTGTTTTTGCAGGAATTGTTAGTTTATATGTTCCAAATCAGCGATTGTGAATGTATGTTATTATTATAATACAGGGGCTTATGTATGTAAAAGCCAAAATTCTCTCTATTTCCATCTTTTAGATAGTTGCATTTGCATATGAGAGATTTTTGCATAAGACTTGCACTAGTCGGTTTTTATCGAATGTGAGGAGCATGTTTATTTTCTGTAAAATCTACATCTCCGGTGCAAGAGGAAGTCGCCGCTGTAGCGCATCGACCGAGGATCGAGGATCGAAGGGAACATATAAACTCACACGATGTGGATTGTGTGAATGTTTAATTTCTGTTTTTATAATTTCTGCTATGCATGTGATGAATGGTGAATGTTAGGATGTGTATAAATTTTAATATGCATGATAAGCTAAAATTCAAAATCACATGTTGATAAATGAAATTGTCCAACAAAAATTAAGATTAATTTTTCCTTCTTATTTCATCCACTAGCAGCCATTGATCGAGGGATACTCTGCTCGCCCTTAGCGGGAGATAGCTCCCTCTATCTTTGGGAATAGTGGGAGATATAAAGGTTGTCTGTTGTTGTGCCACAATTAAATATATGAGGTGTGTCTCACCCTAGTGAACCCCAAGTATGTTTAGTTGTGAATACAATAGATAAATGTATCTCGTATCAAATGAAAATAAGTTTTCTTAACATTACCTAGAGCCCTCGCTCGGTTTTGGGAAAAAGTTTTTCTTACGAGGATAGGTCGCATTCCCTCATAATTAAAACGACAAGAGTCACAAAAGTTTGAAGATGCTAAATGTTGCTAAAATTCAAAAAGGTTGTGATTAGAAAATGTTTTCTTACCTTGATGTTGTAATGTATTCGATAGCCCTTAGCTAGTCTATATTACAATTGATGGGATCTTGGATTACTGCATTTACGGGCAAGATTTTAATTGCAGTATTTACATCATATTCGATATATATATGTATGTATGTATTAAAACATAAAATTGGCATTAAAACCTATATAATTTATTTTGTAGAAATGTCAAATATCTAACCAATTGTGCGATCTATGATCGAAAAGAACCCTTTGCAAAATGATGGCTCAAACTTCATGAAATGGCAACTCAATCTTAATATCGTGTTGAGGTTTGAAAAACTATCTCATATTTTGGATGGTGAAATCCCAAAATTGAATGAGAAGACAACCGATAATGAGAAGGAGGCGATAGCCAAGTGGGAAGACCAAGAGAACCAAGTTCACGGTCTAATGTTGGCATCCATGGGTGACTCGCTTCAAGCGAAATACTTGGATTCAAAACCCAAGAAGACCATGGAGGCTTTAACAAAGATGTTCATGGATAGTGCCCGAAAGGAGCGCTATAAGACCACCATCGCACTCACAAGGTGTCATATGGCGGAGGGAACATCGGTATCTATGCATTTTCTCACGATGCAAGGATACCTTGAGAAATTGTCGAAGCTCTCTTCTCCAATGCCCGAGGACATTGCTGAAGATCTGATTCTTGGCTCTCTAGCCCCGTCCTTCAAGGACTTTGTGATGCATTATCATGTGCGTGAAAAAAGGGTGAGTCTTGAGGAGCTTCACAACGCTCTCAAAACGGCTGAAGTTGACATGGGCAAAGGTCAGGACAATCACGTCCTAGCCGTCCATGAGAGGAGCAAAAAGATCAACAAAGGTAAAGGCAAATTTACCAAAGATACGTCAATCAAGAGCAAGGGAGTAGGAGGTACTCATGGGAGTGCCTCAAGGGGGAAATCTTTCAAATCTCCAACTCCCAACACGGAGTGCTTTCACTGCGGTGAAAAGGGACACATCCGACCGAATTGCCCCAAGTACAAGGAAGACCTTGAAAATGGGATGATTGAACGTAGGCGCCCGAGAAGCGCCATAGGTATGTTTGTTATTGAGATAAATTTAATCACCTCTATCCTTGATTTGGTAATGGTTACCGGATCTTGTGCTCACATAATTTTGATGTGCAGCTATTGAAGGATAGGAAGGAACTCGTGGAGAACGAGATGATATTGAAGATTGGAAATAGTACAAGCATCGCTGTGATTGTACAAGATTCTATGGAACTTCAATAGTCTAGTGATTTAAATTTATGCTTTGTAGAATGTTTGTTATGTACCTTCGATTAGCAAGAACTATTCTGTATCAAGTTTTGGATATGGATAAATTTTAATAAATATTTTAATTCTTGCTTGTCTATATCGAAGAATGAAATTTTCTATGCAAATACATTCATATAGAATGATTTCTATTTGCTTGAAATAAATAATAAACAAACTCAAACAAACAATAACAAAAGAGAAACTAAGATAACTCACGTGAATGATACAATCTTGTAGCACCATCGGATTGGTCAAATAAATGACCAATAGACTTTTCAAGAAGAAAGGAACGAAAACGAATAACTAATTGGATATGATACATTCTAATGTATATGGTCCGATAAGTACAAGTGCAAGAGACGGTTTAAGGTACTTCATTTTGTTCACAGACAACTATAGTCATTATGACTATATTTGTCTAATGGGAAGCAAAAGTGAATTCTTTGACAAGTTCAAGGAATTCGAGGATGAAGTAACGAACCGACTCAACAAGAATATCGAGTCTCTATGAACGGTTCGTAGGGGTGAGTGCTTAGGATACCTAATTTGACTCATTCCTAAAGTAGGAATAGGATATTGCTCGACATGGTTCGATCAATAATGAGTCAATTTAAATTGCCGATTTACTTTTAGAATTATGCACTACAAATAATGACAAACTCACTAAATAATGTTCCATCCAAATCCGTGGAAAAAATGGTTTATGAGCTATGGAGTTGAAAGACACCTAAGCTCAACTTTCTCAAGATTTGGGGTTGTGAGGTCTACGTTGAGAAATTGATGTCGACCAAACTTCAACCAAAAACGGATTAAGTGCTTCTTTATAGGTTGTCCTCGTGTGACAAGAGGATACTACTTTTGGTATATCACCTCCAATCGAAAGATTGTAGAGAGTGATATGTTTTTTCTAGAATTTCTGGAAAAGAGAGAAAAGTAGTGGGAGTAGAGTTGAGCTTGAGGAAACTCAAGAAACTCTACAAGATCATGATGTGAATGTTGCATTCAAAATCATGAAGGCCCAACCGAGATTCATTTGGTTAGTGGGAGAATGAGCGAGAGATCCTTACAAGAAATTGTGAGAGAATCTCAATCATCCTCACCTAGTGTGCGTTCGAGAGTCGAACATGAACCTATTCCTCAAGAAATTGTGGAAGATGTTCGAGAGACACAAGAAGAACCAAAAGAACTAAGAAGGTCAATGAGGGAAAGGAAGAAACCCAATAAGTATGTGGGACTTCATGAGATCATGGTACTAGATACCAAAGATCCCTCGACCTTCCGAGAAGCAATAGAAAAGACTCCAAACTATGGTTAAAAGCCATGGAATCCGAAGTAGAATCCATGTATGATAATCAAGTATGAAACTTGATTAGCCTTCCTCAAGAGAAAATATCATTTGGTATAAATGAGCCTTTAGGAGGAAGATAGACATGGATAGTAAGTTGACAACCTACGAAGCAAGGCTTGTAGCAAAAGTTATACTCAAATTCAAGAAATTGACTTTGATGAAATTTTTGAGAAGTTGTCATATTAAAATCTATTCGGATTATGCTCACTATTACCGCATTTCACAATTGTGGGATATGAAAATGGATATCAAAATGGCGTTCCTTAAACAGGAACTTGGAGGAGGATATGTACATGGTACAACCTCAAGGTTTTGATGATCCAAATAGTAGCAAGAAGAAATGCAAGTTTCGAGAATCCATTTATGGATTGAAGCATGCATCAGGGAGTTGGAACAAACGCTTTGACGAAGAGATGAAAGAAATTCACTTCATTCAAAGTAAAGGAAAACCTTGTTGATACAAGGAGATTAGTGGGAGCCATGTAGTACTTCTGATCTTATATGTCGATGACATATTACTCATGAGCAATCATATACCTTTGCATTAGCAAACGAGAAATTTCGTTGAAATCAGTGTATTCAATGAAAAGAAAAGGATGAGGCTCAACACATCTTGAGAATCAAGATACATTGAGATACATCCCGTAGACTCATTGGCTTCAGTCAACGTGCATACATTGACAAGGTCTTTGGAAATGTTCAGGGTGAACAATTCCGATATGGACAATATGCCAATAAGTATGAGTATAGGTGTGCAACTCAAGAAGTCTCAATGTGCTCAATCACACAAAGACTTGGGGTACATGAAGGTATCCCTTATGCTTCGGCAAAAGGAAGGACCATGTACATGATGGCTTGCACAAGACTCAATATCTCGTATGCTCTAAACGTGACAAGTGGTCACCAATCCAACGCAAGTCCTAATCGTAGGATTGCGGTCAAGAATATTCTGAAGTACCTTAACCGGACTAAAGACAAGGTTCTTGTTTATGGAAGACAAAGGAGAAAATAGCCGAGGGCTGTTTTGATGCAATTCTTATAGGAATTCTAGGCAATAAAAGGTTGGAGTGATGATGCGTCATCATTATCGAAGGTGGAGGTATGAGCTAGTGTAGTTAGGAGTAATATCACTACAGCTAACTCAACCACCAACGAAAGACAAAATAAATAAATAGGTGGACACAACAGTGGCACAACTGATCCATTCAACAAACCTTCATACCAAGCTAAGAGACGAAATATATTTCGAGTCCATGGATCCGAGGGTCCATGTGGATTGGCTTGATAGGTAATTTGGGAAGGTTACCCTAGTTATTGATGTTTTATGCATTGAGAATGTATGTGAAAGAAAACTTTGATAACAAGTGGGAGATTGAAGGGAATGTGTTCTAAAAGTTTTACTTTTAAATGTCAATTATTATGAATTGAATGAGAAATCATTTTGTTCCTTGTTTATGTTATTCGTCTTTTAGAAGTGTTAAGGAAGAGACTTTTGATCCTTAACCGTAGAGCTCTGAAAGATATTGGTTTGCATAAAACAAAAGATATTCGCAATCATGGTAATTAACATGGGACATTAATTACCGAGTTAAGATTGTCGTGTTGGTCATAGATCATTGTAGCTCTACAAGTGAGTGACGACACGTGTATGCAAAAGAGGAAAATATTACTTTTGTATACTGAATAGACCTAATAAGTAAAATATTATAGAAATGTGTTTCTGTGTCATTAATATTTTACTGTGTCTTTGGTCCTTTGATATGAGACTTATATCTAATCACTTAAGGAATACTTAATTAGATCAATGTCTTGAACTATCGATCAGTGTAGTGTAAAGGCATTGGTTGGTTAAGTACAACTTTTGTTGGAGAAGATGGTTAGTCAAAAGACTATCATTGCCCCTCTTAATTGAGTGATGATATTAGTGGGCCCCTTGATAAAACAAAGTTATAATGTGCACAATGTGATTTGAGTTAAATCACATATTTATAACTAGCTTAAAGAGATCAAGAAATGAATACTAATACAAAGATAACACAATACTACTTTGTGTGTATTCTTAATATCATGAGGCAAGGGACGGACACAAGTGGTGCACTCCATCACTAAGTGGATCGGGTTTTGGTTCGAGTGGAATTAAGACATCTAACTAATTGGGAGCTATAATGTGTAGCTAGATACCGCTTATAGCTTGTGATATTAAGCTTTTAATATCACTGCCAACTTAGTTTAGATCCTCCCATAGGTCACACCACAAAACTGGGAAACAAGAAATGGGGATTTTGAGTTCATAGGATGTGTCGGGTTTCATGTAGAAAATATGACACATGGGGTGAACAAGCAAAATCAAAATTATGTTGTGATTAATAACATAATTAGAATCTAAATTAAATTCATATGTGATGTAAATATTATGGGGTGTAATTATTGATCATTACATAGGATAATATGTTACATAAGTTGTGAATTTACTACTAATCCCGAAATGTCAAATTTTGTAGGGGTTAAACCGAAATTTGACAAGTCTGCAAAACAGTGCTCAAACGGTCGACCGGATAGCAGTAAACGGTCGACCGGTAGGGCACGGTCGACCGGACGAGTCTCGACCGATAACAGGGAATTTTCATCTGTTCGAACGGTCGACCGAAAGTGATCGGTCGGTCGACCGAACATTGCGATGGAATAGTTCCTGTTACGGACGGTTGACCGAATGTTGAACGGTCGACCGAAACATTGGTTCGAGCGGTCGACCGCACCTTGAAACGGTCGACCGGTACAGACGGTTTTATGCAGAATTAATTTAAGAATTAATTAGATCATGCATGGAATTGGTCCATAATTGATTTAATTCGTGGTTAATAATATTTATTAATAAATAATGGATGGTTAGATGGAATTTTGTATGAGATCATTGGCAAGGGGTTGCACATGAATAGGTAATTTGGAGAGAACTTATAAATACAAGTTTATCTCATTACCTAATTAATTCATTCATTATTTTCTTGAGCAAAATTCTCTCTCCATAATTCTCCACGAAAATTCCACAAATTCTTAAGTTTAGTTTAGTTCTTAAGAGATCATCTTCTCAAGAGAATTAAAGAGGGGTTAGTAATTGGATTCTAAACCCAATCGGAGATTGAGAGACTAGCTTCCCTCTCTCCGATCTTGTTTAGAGTTTGGTGAATACTCGGAGGCATCCGGCGCAGCGAGGAGCATCCCAACCGTCTCCGAATCTTCGAGAAGTTTTAGAGAACTTCTAGGTATGAATTTCGGAGCTCCTTCATGTTTGTTTTAATAGAGTTTTTGAAACTAGTTTGTTAAAACAAACTGATGCATGCAATAAATTCTAGAAAATTGAAAATTGATCCTTATTATACATGAAAATTCGAAAAAAATATATGTATAATTAAACCCTAGCCGTGACCGATCCAACGCTCCTCCGCGGCCCACCCAAACCCTAGCCGTCCCGCGACCCAACGCTCCTCCGCGACCGATCTCCGACCCATCTGCACCGTCTCCGGCACCGCAGCGAGCTCCCGAGCTCTGCTTCACTTCTCCGGCCCTCTTCTCCTTCTTCCTCCGTCTTCCTCCGGCTTTCTCCACATGTAAGTTTTAAGTTCTTTTTTGTTGTTTAAGTTCGTCTTCCTCCGTCCTCCGTTTTTCTCCACATGTTGAATCCGACGTATATACTTTAAGGATAGACGTCGTATGTTATTCCACCGACGTCTATACCTAAAGAATAGACGTCGTATGTTATTCCACCGACGTCTATCCCTAAAGCATAGACGTCGGGTGGTGTAGAGGTCGACGTCTATACGTTAACGAATATACGTCGGCTTCTCAGTCCAGCCGACGTCTATTCTTTACGTATAGGTATAGACGACGCACACATAGACGTCGGATTGGCGAGTGCTTATATCCGACGTATATAGCCCCGTACATCCGACGTATATTCCATTTTCTGTAGTAGTGAGAGAGACAGAGGAGGGAGAACTAGAGAGAGAGAGAAGTGGGATCGAATAAGATAGAGAGAGAAGTGAGAGACGAAACCCACCCAAACCCTAGCCGTCCCGCGACCCAACGCTCCTCCGCGACCGATCTCCGACCCATCTGCACCGTCTCCGGCACCGCAGCGAGCTCCCGAGCTCTGCTTCACTTCTCCGGCCCTCTTCTCCTTCTTCCTCCGTCTTCCTCCGGCTTTCTCCACATGTAAGTTTTAAGTTCTTTTTTGTTGTTTAAGTTCGTCTTCCTCCGTCCTCCGTTTTTCTCCACATGTTGAATCCGACGTATATACTTTAAGGATAGACGTCGTATGTTATTCCACCAACGTCTATACCTAAAGAATAGACGTCGTATGTTATTCCACCGACGTCTATCCCTAAAGCATAGACGTCGGGTGGTGTAGAGGTCGACGTCTATACGTTAACGAATATACGTCGGCTTCTCAGTCCAGCCGACGTCTATTCTTTACGTATAGGTATAGACGACGCACACATAGACGTCGGATTGGCGAGTGCTTATATCCGACGTATATAGCCCCGTACATCCGACGTATATTCCATTTTCTGTAGTAGTGAGAGAGACAGAGGAGGGAGAACTAGAGAGAGAGAAGTGGGATCGAATAAGATAGAGAGAGAAGAAGAGAAGTGAGAAAAGTATGGTTGTTTTTTCCTTTTAATTTTTGTTATTAACATAATGATGTTTTATTTTAGGATGATTGTTTTTGTAATTTTTTTAACATAACGAAGTAGATCCTTTGACGGTTAAGGTGCACCAACGTAAAGTTCGAAAACAATTGTGTATTCCAAAAATTAACATCTGTTTTTAGGTCAGGTTTCATCCATCTAAGGGGGGAAAACCGCAATATGTGTTTTGACGCCTTGACATGCATGCACGTGGATAAAAACAATAATAACAAACAGTACCAGTCCAGTCGAGTCCATTCTTTAGTAAACACATACATACAAAGACATCATCATGACATGAAAAGAGAAGAAAATTGAGGTGCAACTACTAGCTAGGCAACTATATATATATATATATATATATAGTGGTGCAACTCCTCACTTCCTCTCTTTCTCTTTCAGTAAATCATCCCCCAAACTCCAAACCACATATATACATTACGTGAATAGAGTTTGTTCATTATTACTACCCACAAAAAATCCGTTAGTAAAATTCATGTCATTCCGAGCCACCGCCACCGGTGCCACCCTCGCCTTTCGGAGCTCCTGGAAGGTCAAAGCGGTCGTCAAATCCTCGAACCGACGTCCGAGCGAGTCGAATTCGAGCCTAAGCGTTTCGTTCTCGATCGAAAACACATCGCGTTGGCGGTTCTTGAACCAGACCCGGTCTAAAAGAACCCGGTTCTGGCTATTGAGCCGGTCCACCTCGGCCGTAATCTCCTCGAACCGCTTTTGCTTCCTCATGCGCGACCGACGAGCCGACTCGCGGTTCGATATCCTCCTACGGAGTCTTCTTTCCTCAACGTCCAGATCGTGCGAACCGGCCGGGTCGGTTATGGTCGTGGGGGAGTTCGGGATTTGAACCGGGTTCGATAGCGTTATGAAAGCCGGACCGGGTTCGAAGCAGGGATTCGGACAGAAGGGGGGAAGCATGGTTTTGTCGTGTTGAAAAGGGTGAGAAGCCAAGCGAGGGGGCGTTGTTGGAGGAGAGAGAGAGAGAGAGAGGGGGGAAGAAAAGGGAAGGAAGGAAGTGAAGAGGACTCTAATTTAAAGACCACCATGGATCTGATGACGTGGCGCTTCCTTCTTCTTCTTTTTTTTGGTATCGACGGACCCATGGATCTCAAGTGGGGCCCACATGTATGCCTTTTGACTCGGATGCCACCTACACTACTTCTTGCTCTTTCTTTTCTTGAATGGAAAAATAGGTTTTGGAAAGAAGAAAGAAAAAAAAAGATTAAAGGGGGGGTTGGGTTTGTTGTTGTGACGTTTTCTAAAATGGCTTATGGTTGGACTCAAAGAGTGGATTTTTTTTTCTTATAACTTAACCAGTAAGGAAACTCAGGCAATTGGATGGTACTAAGTTTGACGTCCAAACGTCAATGCGAATTCCTCGAGGGTTCGAATTGGATGGTACTTAGGGGGTTTTCTCTCCCCTTTCTCTTAGATTTAATAAATAATAATAAAATGTAATTTCTTTCTTCTTCCGAAAAACATAGATGGTGGTGCTTTGCACCTTCGCTTGTGTCTTCTGGAATGTCTTATGTTTACAGCTACCTTGTAGGCTTGTATTAGTTGGAAACACTTAAGACTTGTACTCTACTCTATGAAATGAGGTTGTTGTGCACACACTATCTTTTTACTCAGAGCACCATTAACAGCGTTAGAGAACTTTTCGGTTGCTCGATTTTCTCTATCAACCACGTCAGCTTTTCTTTCCGTCATGTCAGTTCAAATCAACCCCCTTAAATTTTTCTTAACCACACCTAGAAACAATTAAATCGTCCTACATTTTCTCTCATCCACGTCATTTGTGGATCAATTCTAGGTAAAACACAAAAAATTGTCAAATTTTAAAAAAAATAGAAAAAATATTTTCATAATAAAATTAAAAAAAATTAAAAACAATAAATCAAAAAACAAAAATCACCCAATCTGGGGGGGGCACATGGACCCCCGGATTGGACGCCCGGGCGGATACGCGCCCAGATCCACCCTCTGGGAGGGCAAAAAAGACCACCTTTAAGGGTGTGGTCTTAGAACTTCAGTTGTAAAAATGTAGGCGAATCAACATTGCCATGGTAAGGCAGTGTCGGTCTACCTGTGCGGGACCACTTCAATTCGCATTATTCATGAGTAAACAAAAAAATAATTCAGTTGAAGCAATGTATAAGATATGGTTCTACATTGCTCATTTTATAGTATTGTATTCACCTAACTTAGGTATTTAGATTTAAATTCAATGAGTTGACAAATTTACTCACATCGCGTATTGATTGTCACAAAGCTATCATAAACGCCAAAAAATTGTTTTCTAGAGCTAGGAGAAAATGTGATGCAATTATACGTTTTAGTGATCTACACAAGAAAGAATGACTCTTAAAGAGCTGCAGGGTTGGGTCAAGAAGATAACAATCGGTTTAAACTAAAATGTTTTGCCCCGTAGTGTTCCACACTCACTAGTCACTACTACAGCTGAGTGGGTAACTTCATGCTTTCATTTGAAAACTATTACGTCCTTTAAATTATTTTATTTGGTAGACTTCCGTCTTTACCCGTCTTTATAAAATATTGAGATGTGATCATATGATCCTTTTGGTTTGCATACGTGAGCGCAATTGTATTTTATTCTCAAGCTTTTAACAAAAGGAATATCGAATGTTCTACATTTATCTAAGGATCAAACAAATTCCACAAGAATATTACTGCTTTACCAACGAAACGATTTTTTAGTTACAACTGACAACCTTCAATCCACAACCATCTTTATCCTTCATCAGTCATCACCCAAAAAGCTACAATAAACAAAGACAAACTTTATCTACCCTACTGTTGTATATGTCCCTTCGCATGTGTAATGCGGGTTATTGAATTAACGGATAGAGTACCTGACAACCTTCCTAGTAACATGGGAACGGGCGGTTTTGGAGAAGAATGCTTTAAGCCTACAAAGGATAGAAGATGAGAGAATGCTTTTGGTTGATTATGCTTAACAAAAGTATCTTTATGTGGCACCCATTGTGGACTATAAAGGCAAATGAAACGTGGGTTGCTTGACCGAATATGTCTAAAAAGTAAAAAGTATTTAAAGAACGCTGTGGCTTGCAAATGTTTCCATCGCCATATCTGTCCTCTTCTTTTTGCATCTAACACCATCTAGAAGTCAGCATATTATGGGATATAAAAACCTCCGGTAAGAGTTGATGATAAGAACTATTGTTTATAAAAATCAAACAGAAAAAAATAAATGAATGGGAGACGAAAAAAATCACCTAAAGTTTCCACTCATTCCTCTCAGGGGGAGTTAGGTAGGACTTCCTCGGGCTTAAAGAAAATGATTTGGAGCCGAAAGAGAGCCATCGATTTCATGCATTATTAGAGCACCCTTAACGGGTGCTCTTTGCCCGGGCCTTAACGGGAATCCGCCCTGGGCGCCCGGGCAGGGGGCCACGTGCCCCCCCCCCCTCATTTGTCCAGGTTTTTTTTGTTTTTGTTTTTGTTTAAAAAAAAGATTATTTTTATAATTAGGATAATGTATTAATTAGGTAAATGGAATTTAATTAATTAGGTATTACAAAATAATTTAAAAAATCATTTTATGATTAATTAACAATTTTATGATTTACTTAGATATTAAAAAATCATAAATAAATTAAGAAATACAAAATACAACTACAATACATATACACTTCGGGAAAAAAATACAATACAAGTACAGAATACGAAATACTGTAGGTCCTCGATGTTTGAGAAGTCCAAGCCTCGATCAAATCGCCTCGTCTTTAGTGAGTCACGCGCGTACTGTAAGTTCTCGATGCTTGAGAAGTCCAAGCCTTGATACAATCGTCTCGTCTTTAGTGAATCACGCGCGTACTGTAGGTCATCGATGCTTGAGAAGTCCAAGCCTCGATCCAATCGTCTCGTCTTTAGTGAATCACGCGCTTACTGTAGGTCCTCGATGCTTGAGAAGTCTAAGCCTCGATCTAATCGTCTCGTCTTTTGTGAGTCACGCGCGTACTGTAGGTTACTTCTCAGAACTATAAATGTACCCCTCCTGGTTGGTTCTCTCTCATTCATCTACGAACAATGTCTTCACCTGATAACTCTTCCAGTTGGAAGTCTTCATCATCTTCAACATCCAATGACGAACTTTACGACCAAGTGTTGAACTCCTTAACGGAGTATGTCTCCCAAGTGGTGGACCAACGTCCTAAGAGGCGTAGAATGCGAACTTCGAACCCAGATAGAGATAAGGAGCTTGGTTACAACTGTTTGATTGCCGATTATTTTTCTAACGACCTTGTTTATCCTGACAACATTTTCAGGAGAAGATTTAGGATGCGAAAGCATGTATTTCTTCGCATTGTGAGTGTCATTGAGGCGTCTGATGTCTTCTTCCAACGTAATCCAGATGCCACCGGTAGGATGAGCATCTCTGGCCTGCAGAAATGTACCGCGACGATTCGTATGCTAGCGTACGGTGTTGCGGCTGATGAGGTGGATGAATACTTGAGGCTAACTGAATCCACGGCAAGAAACGCACTTGAGAAATTCTGCGATGGTGTAATTAACAACTTCGGCGGTGAGTATCTCTGAAGACCTAATGCAAATGACCTAGCACGACTACTTGAAGTTGGTGAGCAGCGTGGGTTCCCAGGCATGATGGGAAGTATCGATTGCATGCACTGGGTGTGGAAAAATTGTCTTGTTGCGTGGAGGGGCCAATATCAAGGGCGTAGTGGCAATGTCACTCTTGTTCTTGAGGCAGTGGCGTCGGCTGACTTGTGGATATGACACTCGTTTTTTGGCACACCAAGTTCATGCAACGACTTAAATGTCCTGCAACGATCTCCGGTTTTTAACGACGTAATGGAAGGACGAGCTCCACCTGTGAATTTTGAGGTAAATGGTTCTCGATATAATATGGGATATTATCTTACTGATGGTATTTATCCAAAATGGGCAGCATTCATTCCGTCCATCGTTCATCCACAAACACCGAAGGACAGGTTATTTGCTGAACGACAAGAAGCAGCACGCAAAGATGTAGAACGTGCATTTGGAGTCTTGCAAGCGCGATTCGCGATAGTGAAGAAGTCATCTCTTGCATGGAGTAAGATTGTACTTAACAAAATAATGACAGCTTGCATTGTAATGCATAATATGATAGTGGAGGATGAACGTGATTCCTTCGGTAATTTTGGAGATTGGAACGAATTTGTTGAGGAATCAACCTGGAAATTCCGTGAACGACGCGGTTCGGTATTCCACTGACCGTGTATTGGATATTACCAGGTACTTGAGAAGGAGATATCAAGTGCGTGATCGCACCACACATTTGAACCTTCAAGCCGATTTGGTCGACAATATATGGTAACGCTTTGGAGGAAATGCGTCTTGATGTAATTGAAGTTTAGTATTTATATTTAGTATTTAAGCATGTATTTTTAATTTTAATTTCTAAATTTCCGATTAATGTACTATGTAATGTGGTTTTCTAATTTTTAATAATATTTTCGTATTTACTAATTAAATGTTAATTAAAAACGAATGATTGTTGATATTAAATAATTACAATAATGATTATTAATATATTTTGTTGATTGTTGAAAGAGTTTTGGAGAGAAGAATAAAAATAATGACGTGACAACAAATACTGTAGCGTGACTGGGTGGATTGAGTAATAGTTAAGGATTTTGTAAGAGGATTGGTTTGTGCTGACGTGACAGAAAGAGAAGCTGACGTGGCTGAGAGAGAAAATAGGACGCCCGAGAACTACCTGGGCGCCGTTAATGATGCTCTTATGGTTCGAACGTAAAATCAATCAATCTGCAGTAGCTACTTTACATACAGGAATATAAGGCGAGCTACAAAAACGAACTACATGTCTTAATATTTAGAAATAAAATATATACACAGCTGACAGTCTACTACTTACTAGATGCAGGTGCCCCGTATAGTGACACCAATTGGCTGGAAAAATAATTCGCAGAATTAAGATGTACAATTTGATTTGAGAATCAAAATTCTGTGGCTGCAAGAATCACCATATTTGGTAAGGTCCTTACAGATGACCACCAGGCCACGCTTCTTGAAAACACACTTGAAAATAATATCATAAATTCACAGGAGGTGCAACCTGCGAAATGCAATAGACTAAAGCGTTCAAATTTTCAAACAACCAATAGTATATTACATGAACTTCATATATATTCTCCATAAAGTACTATTATAAGCTTAGAACAAGTGCACCACTTTAAGTGATATGTGATGCAGTTTTTTTGTGATATGGCAAGCCATGGTGTCGTATGGATCAGCAGCTATAGACTTCCATTTAGCAGACATACTTTCTATATAGAAGTAGCTAGTATAAATATTTTCCAAATTACAGAAAATAGAAAAAATTAAGCTGACACGTATCAACAATGACCGAATCAAGGAATACCCCCTAAAAGTCCAAACAATCTCTAAAAAGAACCCTTAAGCTATTGGCCGGTAACAAAATGAGACTTCCACTAGACAACATATCCTGATATTTTTCCTATCTCTTAATTTAGCTTGTTTAGACTTAAGATAGATGTGGCCCAATAGGGCTGGAGTGACTGTAGTCTCTAAGTAACAAATGTCCAAGCCCCACCATAAACATTGCTAGCACGCTCTAGAGTTGGTTTAAATATCAGATGACCTTCTTAGCATAATATAAAGCCCTTTCTACCAACCTGACTTTTAGTTTTAGCAAACTCTTCTCCTCCTGAATCAGGGCAAAACGTTTCCTCTAACACTCTTAAGTTTCACGACCCCATTAATTAATTCTTCGCAGCATAGTATAGCTCAAAGTTTTCATGACCCAAAATCCCCCGAATAACATAGTGAACCCATCAAACTCAACAGGTCTGGCATGATAAAATGTGTGAAAGGTTTTCACCTCTAGTGCTCAACTTCCTGCAAAGAGGAAAACATGGTTGACTAGAAGCCTTTTTACAATATGCTTGCATTAGTATACAGGATTATAATAGGTTGTGTTACTTGCAGAGTTTATGTAGCAGAAGACATGAGAAAGAATATTGAAATTAATGAAATCAAGAGCAGGTCAGCCGTTTGCATCTTCAGTAAGCTCTTTCTAAGGATGTGCAACAAAATATATTCTAAGGAAATCCTAGGACCTTTTAGTGCTCCAACACTTATCCGTTATCCCTCACCCGGGATCATAGTAGTTTAGAACTGTGACACACAAAATTTGAACAAAATAGAACCGTGCAACAAAACAAAATTGAATGATCATTGCAATGTTAGATCACCCCACCTCAATGGGTGCTGCTTATGGACTTGTAAGAAGTCGTCTCCCAGGTTACCACTTACCAAAGACATGAAGCAACAAAATTGTGTAAAGGGAATGTGGATTTCACTTCTTTTATGTTTTCAGGTAATTGATAATATCTAATAATATATTTGTTTTGTAAGCTATGGTGGAAATATAAAAGCAATAAATGAACAGAAATTTCCAATTATGATTAAAATTGAAGCCACTTGCCTTAAACAACAGTTCGTGTGCAATATACTCCCAAGGCAAAGAAATGGACATTAAGCAGCATTTCAAAGGCAATAATTCAAGATCAGCTTTCCTTGTGGCAGAAGCAGAGGCATATGCCTGCTTTGCCACCTCCGAAGCAGCAGAGGCTGCTCTTCGGAAAATGGTCCCAACACCAATCCCTGATCCGTCATTCCTTAACTGTAGTGGTGAAAAAGGTCCCGAATCATTCTGGCTTTGATCTAGGTAAGTCATCCAAGTACACACCGTATGTGAGCATTATGCAAGTCACAGATATAAAATGCTATCAGCTTAAAGAATGGTTAAAAAGTTATGCACAGAGACATAAGGCATGTACCACAACTATGATCTTTAAAAAATTATGCAATATGACTTCATATATATTACACGATTACATATTTTTTAATAAAACAAGCTCTACTGCACTCCCTAAGCTACTTCTACTAACAAATCTCATGACAGGAAGAACAAAAACTTGGAGACTGAAAGTTCACAATCCCAATGACAGGTTTTTTTCTCCCAGGTCCAAAAGTCCAACAAGGTAAAGGCAGGTTTTAATCAGTCCAACTATTTGCTAAAGTTTGTGTCTAGAATAGAAAAAATCAGGACAGCCTATATGTGCTAACACCACCTCAATAAGAAGCTCAGATGTTCTTCACCACATCAACAAATATATAGCAAAAAAACGAAGAAAAAAGAGGAATCATATTCAAATATTGTACTGACCTGCAACACCAGAAACTGCTACTTCAACTTCACCAATGCCACCTGGGCCCTTCATGTAAAGTTTGTCAGTTTTGGTATGAACATTTCCAATTGACAGAAGGCTCCCAAATCTTGATTTTCCAGCTAGAATAATAAAAGAAATACGATGAAGTTTTTGACATGTATGGCACACTATCTGATGTAGGAAACAAAAATGATTTTTACCATCATATGCATCTCGAACCATTGGATAGCTGACAAAACCTGAGAAGAGAGTAAGCTGCATAAAGATAACAGAAGGCCATTTATAAGTGAGCTACTGCCTACTGGTGATGATTATAGAGTAACATATGTATATAGTACATCAAGTAGATCATTTATTGACATATTGGAAACAAATCAAGCAAAATAAGAACAATCAAGCAATCCAAATATAGGTAGCATAATAAAATGAAGAAACAAAAAACTAGGAAGACTAGAAATCAGTAAATCACGAGTAACTAGCTTTCATGATAACCAATGAGCAATTGACTTTCAAAATGCACACCGACCTTAGTTTGCTAAGATCACGAAAAAAGAGGCAGGGACCGAACCTTTGAGGGGCGTTTTGGATCAAGATTAGGAGGCATGGACTCATTATCATGACTGGTATTTGCAACTGTTGGAAAAGCAGCTCCATTTTGTGCATTTAGAATGACACAATAACAATGATCTGTCTCTGACAAAACCTGCAGAAGTAGCCGTGAAGTATAAGGATCTTATTCATTTGAAAAGTAACTAAGTTCGAAATAATGGGATAATGTCTACGTCGGTAGAGAATTCACTTGAGGAAGTAAAATACGAGCAGCAGAATAGTGATAAGAGGTTCACATCAATGCCTTTAAAAATGAATGTTCACATTAAAAAATGAAAATAAGAAGTCCCAAGAAAAGGTGCCAAAAATAGCTTGGAAATTGCTTTCAGCTTGAAAAAAAGATTGGTCAAGATTGACTAAATGCAAATGAACCGAAACAAAAGCTAGGTTTTGGCTTGTTTATCCAACTTGCCAAGCTTGAGCAGCAATAAGTTCCACAGTGTTCAGACTTTTAGAGTTTGCAATACACACCACACACATTTTTTATGCTAAAAAACGGAATCAATATTGTGCATAGATAGTTAGGTGATCATCACATATTAATTTAAGAAGGTATAGTGGACAAGTTTATATTGTCAAAGCAGAGCCCATTAGTTTTTGTCTTTTTGATGATTATAGAAGCTCTAAACAGAAAACAGAAAAAAAACATTATCATACTTCTTTTCCACCCAAGTTCATTACCCTAAACCCAACTAAGGAGAACAATAGTTTAATTAGTTTTCATGTTTGAAATTAATTATCAATGCTCAAATTTAGCCCCACATTTCTCAAAAGTTTTATAGTGATTAGACTAGTAAATCTGGACGTATTATAACAAGGAGTTACTATTAAGCAATTTACATTTAGATTTTCACACCACTAGGCTTTATGAATTTGTTAATATATCACACATTGGATAACTTGGACTTCCTCTAAACTTAAAGGATACCTCCACTTAATATCGGTTGAAGCTGAGATGAAATCTTGCAGGGTCACACTTTAATATGGTTTTACAGCCTAAATATTCGACAACTGGCCAAGCAAAAGCACTATCTATAAACATACACATGTTGGACTTATGACATGCAATATGTGCAAGAGGATGTCGTAATAGTATTGTATAACATTAGTCTTGTGAATTATGAAATCCTAGGTACCTCTACTCCACACCTTTTGGTTTTGCGAAGAAACCCCACATTTAAATAGATGACACATGAGTCTGAGAATGTAAAATATTGACTAAACTTTCTTGTATTTACACATTTGTTTCAGATAATGCGATATATTCAACTTGTTGGCTTCTGATTTAGATTATGGTCTAAATGAATTATGAAAACTACAATGTTATCGAGTTATCACAAAAACAAACAAAAAACCTTAAATAAGACAAGATGTTCTTGTTACAAATAACTCACCACAGCATCAAAAGTATCATCAAAATCATCAATTGCAAAACAGATGGTAGGATAGGCAGGAACTGATTCTACACCCTAGCAAAATTTATCACTTAACAGTTAGAAATGAAAATAATAAAACTTGTGCTTATTGACACTTTAACCCATTCACCTTATTCGACCCCAACTGGAAATTGACTCGGTTTGGAGATGCATAAACCGTCTTTACAACCTGTCAAGAAGAGATCAAAGAGTTTAGCTTCGAACAAAGAATTAGTTGCACAGTTAGCAAGCTGTTGATAATTTACCTTATAAATAGGAGATAATGGTTCATCTTGGTTATTTTGGTGTTTGTGCAATGCCTGCACGCTGTGAATGACCAAAGAAAATAACTAGAATTTTAGCAATGTCAAGACTATGTTAAGTTTGATGCAACTGAGTTATGCATATATTTCGGGAATGGAGTCTTGCCTGCATATTGCAACTGTCACTGTAAAACCAGTGTGTGCAATAAAATTCAAGTAGAATGAGCGTCTCCAATCCACTTCAGCGTAAATTTCTCCAACAATATTTTCTAACTAAATAGAAACAGAGAGGATTTCAGCTACAGAGTGATAGAGCTACATCTTTATTCTAGAAATGTATTTTTAAGATGCCACTTTATGGTTATAAACATAGAACACATTTACCTTTACTACAGGTGTACACTTTGTGAAGTGCTAGACAACCTTTCGTGATTGTACAAACAGCGGCTAAGTTCTCTGAGACCACCAAATTTAAACTTAAGTTGTAACCGATTCGAGGAATTCATTTATTTTTGGGTAAGTCTAGTTTTACAAAGTAGAAACTATAAGCAAAAAAAAGTGGAGACCAAATGTTGGTGATTGGTACTGAAGTTACTCATAAGTTACACGTCAAGGAAAACGATCTAGTTCAGCACAAGATTTTTGACTTGAACTTGTTTGTTTTTCCACAGTAAGTTTTGAGTCCTCCAGTGGAGGACATTACCCACATCGCAAAATCTAAAGTGAAAAAAAAACTTCAATTCCAAAATTCCTTCAAACCAAACACAACCTTAACAAACTAAACTACACCAAAACCACAACACTAAAAATAAAAAAATTAATTCTGTTAAAACTGCAAGCATAGCATTACCTTGGGAGCCCATCTCCGGACGAAATACGGAGCGACATCTCGAACATCACCTTCCTCATCAACCTCACTCTTTGGCGAGCTCTGAACCAAAACGAATCCATCACGATCGAAACGAAGGAATCACCAAAACAATTACAGACAAAGAAACAGACCGCGTTCCTAACGAAGAAGACGAGGTCGTCGTCGTCGTCGTGGTTGCGAGCGACGACGGAGTCCCGAGCAGCGACGAAGTAGAGGTGGAGCATGTGGTTCCAGTAACGCTGGTCCATCTGGACATCGTTGTGGTCGTGCTGGTCGAGCATCCCCTCGTTGAGGAAGTCGGAGTGCCTCCGCACCATGCTCAGCAACTCGTATCTGGAAGTGGAACCGAGATTTATTATTATTTTGCTTTTCCAGTGGAATTTTGTGTTTGGGAATTAGGGTTGTTTGTACCTTGACGGCGTGTGTCCGCCGGAGATGTCGATTTGAGTGACGTCCATCGGAGGAGGGGCATGCATCGAAGGAGGGGGATCGATCGGTTTCGGTTTCGGTTTCGATCGAATCACCACCGTTTCTTTCCCCTAATCACTGCCACGTAGACCATAATTTTTTTGAACCCACACCACCACGAAGTCGCTAAGAATACTAATAATTAATGCGATACAAACTTGATATTGGTCTTAACGTTTCAACAGAGCAAAATGATCTAAATGTACCTCACGACTATATGCATTTTTGCTATTAAATAACGACGAAACATTATATATGGACCATAACTATCACAAAGTATAGAACATTTTGACCCATAAATACAAGACCATTATCTGAGATGAACTGAATTTGATGGAAGAATATTTTCATGATTACCGTATTCTAGTACAGCATCTGCCCATCATCTCCCTGTTGGAAGATGTTCAGATATGTTCTCACTTCCTACTCCAAGAACATGCAAAGTATCTCAATTATGGTAGCAAATGCATGATCGATTAATTAGTTGGGAATGGACCCGAACAGTGCTGCTAAAATGGACAGGTATTTGCTTTTAGGACCATTTCATGATGATATACACTGTACTTGTTCTCTCCCACATATTGGCATATTGTTGCATTATATTATATATTTCTAATGACTTCTACCAACTTGTAAGCTTAGCTATCAATTCATTCTTGTTGATCCCAAAACAAGTTGGGATATTTAGTCATGAAATCCTAGTGTTTTATAATTTATATGTGTTGTTGTTTATCTTGAATATTTGATTAAAGTATTCATGGAATAAAACAGAAGTTTGGTCGACCGGAAAGAGTGTTTCGGTCGACCGGATGTGTGTTTTGATTTGTCCAGCAAAAGTGTCTGTCCATATTCGGTCGACCGGGCACACACGATGAGCTAGGCAAAAGTGTTTGTCCATATTCGGTCGATCGGAACTTAAGATTCGGTCGACCGGGCACACACGAGAAGCTAGGCAAAAGTGCTTGTTGGTTTTCAGTCGACTGTAACTTAAATGATTCGGTCGACTGAGTATGCACTCGAGCAAGCAAGAAAAGTTACTGTCGTTTTTCGGTCGACCGGTACTTTAGTTTCGGTTGACCGGTAAAAACTGGTTTGCGATACGGTTAGAGGATCGATCGACCGAAGTACTCGTTCGGTCGACCGTTTGACCCAATTTCTGTCTACGTTTTGCACATTTCTCCACACGATTTTAGTGCAATTTATAGTTGTTTTTGGCCTACTATATAAAGACAATTTCGTTCATTTTGTTTAGAAGAGAGATTAAGATTAATTTCTATTGTCTACTTTGTGTTCTTGAGAGAAAAGAGAGAGATCATCTTTGTTGATTCGGTGGGAGCAATTAAGCCGGATATTCTCGTCGGTTGTTCGTGTCTCCTGTAAGTCTCTCATTGTAATACGTTTCTCTATAGTAGATTTGGAGTTGTGTCATCCGTGATTTTTCCCACATTGGGTTTCCACGTTAAATCTTGCGTGTTTTGTGTGGTTTGATTTTGGATTTGCATTTGTTCTTAATTTCCATCAATTGAATTTGCTATTTTGATTTTAATCCTTAACAATATGATTTAAACCAAAACGACTCTACAAATCAAGTGTTGGTTATCCCACCTTCTCATGGTTTATTAAATTTTATATTGGCATATAACTGTTGCTTTGGTTCCCAATTCAGGGGATCCATTCAAATAATTGGGTGGATTGAAGTGGTTGAAAACAGTTACCTGCGAGGTTTGCACAAAAGGAACATTAGCAAGACAAAAGTCAACACACATGCATTGTAACGTACCCGAAAACAGCGGAAAATTTAAACAATAATAAAGACCGTCAACGGTCAACACAGGGCACGTCACGAGAAAACAAACTAACATATATATAGAATATATAAGATACAGACCCACGTGGAAGTCAAACTATATAAATGAGTCAACTGTGATTACAACAAAAGTGAATGTACATGTAATCACTACCTCAAACAAAAGAAGCTAATAAAGAGAACAGGATCTAATCCCGGGGGCACCGTCCTCGGTCACCACCTGACTCTAAACCTGCTCGCTACCTGAAATGAAAACAAACAAACATGCCTGAATTCCCTGCAGGAATCCCGTATACCAAGCCTCCTAAAATATAAAAAGGAATTAAAGACAATGCAATGCTATGCACATGATCATCCACCTCGGGCCCACAATAATGCCCCCACCGCCTCCGCGGCACTGAACCACTCCTGCCACTAGGGTCAAGTCAGTCCACCGCTGCCTCACAAGGGTCAGTCGACACCACTGCTCCCCAAAAAGTGCAGGAAGGAACCCCCGGTACATGTCGCCACCCAAGGAGCGAGTCAGCCCGCCGAATACACAACTCGGGTCAGACGCCAGCCGCTGCTCCCCCAAGAGCCGCCAAGCGCGCACCATGCCGGAACATCCTCAGCCTACCACTAAACCCTCGCAAACTGCCCAAGGTTTACGGCACACATCCCTCACACCCCGCTCGGTAAGAGAGGAAAATGGTAGTACAATAATACGCCTTCGTCGAAGGTGAAATCCGTAGCTCTCAAAGCCGGTAATCAACCGTCGCCTCGGAGCCGGTAGTCGACCTATACTCAACGGATCGCGTGTGGATAAATCCACCAACCTGCGGCAGATCGGTCAACCGCTAAAAGCACACCGGTCGGCCGGTCCCCCACACAGTACACGGTACTGTACAAACAAGTCTATCGGTCGAACCACGCCAATCGAATTACCTACCAATTGGTCGAACAAAAGTCATCTAGCGGTCGACCGTTTGGAAGGTCTACGCTATACATTTTAATATACATATATATCCAATCGGTCAAACCAGGGTCCGTTCCACCGATAAGGAAAACTGCCTGAATCCTGCCTACAACATTCGGTCGACCGAAACCTACCTTCCGGTCGACCGATCTACAGGCACATCACTGCAGGAAAACTGCACGCGGTCGGTCGACCGGATCCAGAGCGGTCGACCGTTTAGATGGTCAACGCTCGTAACCGACCTTGCGCAGTTCGGTCGACCGAGACACACACTCGGTCGGCCGAAGGCCTGTCTAACCTATCTACTGGGTTCGGTCGACCGAAACAACACCGGTCGACCGGCTAATGTAACCCTTTATTTCCCGCGAAATTTGGCATAAACGGTCGACCGTCACACGGACATCGTTCGACCGTTTTCGGGCAGTAAGTTAATATTTATAAATATCGGTCGACCGACCCATATACCGGTCGACCGAACAATACATCTTCCCACTGTACATGCATCATTTAGACGTTGTTCGGTCGACCGAAACACCCAACGGTCGACCGAACCAGTCGTCTTCAACCTCCGTCCAGTAGGGTTTTCACCGGGGAAACGACACCAACGCCGTCCTCTACACTCCCACACCTCTTGGGGAGTTAATATGAAGACTTGGCATACCTTTTGGTCGAGTAAAGAAGCCTCCCGAGCTCCCTTCAACACCTCTTCTCTTCTTCTTCCCTTCTTCTTCTTCTTCTTCACTTCTTCTTCTTCTTCTTCTTCTTCTTCACTTCTCCTTCTCTCTAAACTCTTCTCTCACTCTCTGGTTGATCAAATGAAGGAAAAAACGTTTCAAACAAAATCTTATCTATCTATATATAACACCTTTAGTTAACCACCTCCATATCCACCAACCAAAGCAAGCCACCTCATCTCTCAACTATCTTACACGTTACTCTTCATCTCATCCTTTCAACACCTCATGATTCACTAAACAAAGCTTAATTAGGTTAATTAGGTTTAGGTTTAGTTAATTAAGGGGTTTAGATTAGGTTATTACAATCTACCCTCCTTAAAAGAATTTCGTCCGCGAAATTCGAAACAACAGACTTACCGGAACAACTCTGGATACTGCTTCCTGACATCCTCCTCGATCTCCCAGGTAACCTCTCTGACAGTGTGATGCTGTCACCTGACCTTCACCATCGGAATCGCTCTCCTCCTGAGCTGATGTACCATCTGATCCACAATCTCAACTGGTCTCTCATCTAATGACAAATCCTGCCGGATCTCTAGTACTGCTATCTCTATCACATGAGCTGGATCGGCCACGTACTTCCTCAGCATAGAAACATGGAAGACGTTGTGAAGTCTTGCGAACTGTGGTGGTAGTGCAATCCTATATGCCACCTCACTGACCCGATCCAATATCTCAAAATGTCCGACATACCTCGGACTCAGCTTCCCCTTCTTCCCGAATCTCATCACCCCTCTGGAAGGCGAGATCTTCAGGAAGACATGATCTCCTACCTCAAAAGTCAGCTCACGTCTCCGCGTATCAGCATAACTCTTCTGCCTGCTCTGTGCTGTAGCTAGTCGTCTCCGAATCACGTCGACCTTCTCTGAATATAACTGTATAATGTCAGGTCCAACTAGCTGTCTCTCGCCCATATCACTCCAGCATACCGGCGATCTACACGGTCTCCCATATAATGCCTCATATGGTGCCATCCCAATACTCGAGTGGTAGCTGTTGTTGTAGGCGAACTCGATCAACGGCAAATGCTCGTCCCAATGCCCAACCCAGTCAAGTGTACACGCTCTCAGCATGTCCTCCAATGTCTGTATCGTCCGCTCTGACTGGCCATCTGTCTGTGGGTGGAAAGTTGTACTAAACTTCAGACGTGTCCCCAGTGCTCTGTGTAGACTCTCCCAAAATCTCGAAGTAAATCTGGGATCTCTGTCTGAAATGATACTGACTGGTACGCCATAAAGTCTGACAATCTCATCAATATATAACTTAGCTAGACCCTCCAGAGCAAAAGTGGTCTTAATAGCTAAGAAATGCGCCGACTTGGTCAGTCGATCGACTATAACCCAAATCGCATCGTGGAATCTCCGTGTCTTCGGTAGCCCCGTAACAAAATCCATCGTCACGTACTCCCACTTCCACTCGGGCAACTCAATCCTCTGCATCTGCCCTGCTGGTCTCTGGTGCTCAATCTTCACCTGCTGACAGACCAAACACCTCGACACAAAGTCTGCAACGTCCTTCTTCATACCTCGCCACCAGAAGTTCCGCTGCAGATCTTTGCACATCTTGGTGCTCCCTGGATGAATGGAATATCTCGATATGTGTGCTTCCTCCATGATGTCATGTCTCAGGTCCTCTGTCTTCGGCACCCAGATACGGTCTCTGAATCTCAGACCTCCATCCACTCCAACTCTGAAATCTGACCCATCTCTAGCAGCTAACTGTAACAAACTGCTCAACTCCTCATCGGTAGTCTGAGCATGAATCACTGCTGATACTGTCTGAGGCTCTACTCTCAACCCTGCAATCACTGCACCCTCAGAGCTATCTGCAAATGGTCTCCACTCCGCTAAAGACTCCAGCAGTCGCCACTCCTGAATGCATAGGCCTGCTACTGATACCTCCACCTTCCGGCTCAAAGCGTCTGCAACTGTGTTCGCCTTCCCCGGATGGTAAGAGATAGTAAAGTCATAGTCCTTAATGAACTCAAGCCATCTGCGCTGCCTCATGTTCAGCTCCTTCTGCGAGAACAGGTACTTCAGACTCTGATGATCTGTAAACACCTCAAACTGCTCACCATAAAGATAGTGTCTCTAGGTCTTCAGTGCGTGAACCACTGCTGCTAACTCCAAATCATGCGTCGGGTAATTCCTCTCATGGACCTTCAGCTGTCTGGATGCGTACGCGATCACCCTCCCGTGCTACATAAGTACACATCCTAAGCCAACACCTGAAGCGTCGCTATAAATCACGAATCCACCCGTGCCACTCGGCAATGACAAAACTGGTGCTGTGGTCAACAGTCTCTTCAGCTCCTGAAAGCTGTCCTCGCACTTCTGCGACCATACAAAGGTGACTCCCTTCTGCGTCAGAACCGCCAGTGGTGCTGCCAATCTCGAGAAGTCTTTGATGAAGCGACGGTAATAGCCCGCCAGTCCAACAAAGCTCCTAATCTCCGTCACGCTCGTAGGGGTCCTCCACTGTGTCACTGCCTCTACCTTCGCCGGATCCACTGATATCCCCTCTGCCGATACAATGTGTCCGAGGAATGCCACTCTGTCCAACCAAAACTCGCACTTTGAGAACTTAACATATAACTGCTGAGCCCTCAAGATGCTGAGTACAATCCTCAGATGCTCTCTGTGCTGCTCCACATCTGGTGAATAGATCAAAATGTCATCCACGAAGACTATCACAAATATATCAATATACTGCCTGAATGTCCGGTGCATCAGATCCATGAACGCTGCCGGAGCATTCGTCAATCCAAATGGCATCACCAAGAACTCATAGTGTCCATATCTCGTCCTGAAGGCTGTCTTCTGGATGTCCTCATCTCGAATCCTCAACTGGTGATATCCTGAACGCAGATCAATCTTCGAGAAAACCTTCGCTGACTGTAGCTGGTCAAAGAGGTCCTCGATCCTAGGTAAGGGATACCTATTCTTCACCGTCACCTGGTTCAGCATCCTGTAGTCTATGCACATCCTCAAGGATCTGTCCTTCTTCTTCACAAACAAAACTGGTGCACCCCAAGGCGAGACGCTCGGTCTGATAAATCCAGAGTCCATCAACTCCTGTAACTGCTTCTTCAACTCTGTCAACTCAGCAGGTGCCATCCGGTATGGAGCCTTCGACTGTGGTGTAGTGCCAGCTACCAACTCTATGCCGAACTCCAACTCCCGGTGTGGTGGTAAACCTGGAATCTCCGCTGGAAAAACATCAGCGAACTCCTGCACCACCTCAATGTCCTCTAGCCTCTGAGACTCTGCCTCCGTAACTACAAGTGTCGCCAGAAATACTGCACATCCCTGTTGTAACAGTCTCCGAGCTCTCACAGCAGATACAATAATGCGACCCCCTCTACTTCTGATCCCTCTGATCAGAATATCAGGCAAACCCTTCCTCGGGATCAAAATCTTCTTCTCACGGCACAAGACTCGAACATCATATTGGGACAGCCAATCCATCCCAAGTATGACATCAAAGTCTTCCATCGGTAGCAAGACCAGGTCTGCCGGAAACTCCTGATCTCCCGAAACAACCGTGGCGCCGGGGACAAATCTCCCCACAGTGCCCACCAGACCCAGGGGTGTGCTGACCTCCAACGTGGCAGTCAACATCGCAAGGGTACAACCCAACACTCCCGCAAATCGCTCTGAGATGAACGAGTGTGTCGCGCCACAATCAAAGAGCTCCCTAGCTACAGAACCAGCGACAAGAAGTGTACCTTCCACAACAGCGCCTCCATCACGAGCCTCCTCTGCCTGGATGGTGAAAACTCTGCCGGTGCGCTGCCCCTACTGTGGTCTGAAAGGTGGTCTACCTCCGCCTCCACCTCTGCCTGGTGCTGGTAACCCTGGTGGTCTTCTCGGTCCAGCTCCTCGGCTCGGACAGCTCCTAATAAAGTGGCCCAGCTGGCCACAACCATGACATGCTCCGGGGGTGAAGCACAGCCCGGAGTGAAACCTCCCACAAGTACGACAAGGCTCAGGTCGGGGTACTGCAACTCCTGCTCCCTCGAATCGGGGCCTCTTGCCCGGATTCCCTCCAGTCTGACCTCCTGGCCTCCCAAAGAACCTACCCGATGGCCTCCTCTCATCCTGGTAGTTCTCTCTGTAGTCACGATCAAGAACAGTAGCACTCTTCACTGCATCGGCTAACGTGCTCGGCATATGTGTCAGCACCTTCGTCCTCAACTGCTTTCGGAGCCCTCGGACAAACTTCCCAGCTCTCTGCTCCTGTGTGATGTACATCTCGGGACAGTAACGCTCTAGGGCGTTGAACTTCCCGATATAGCCTGCCAGGGTCATGTCTCCCTGCTGAAGACTCAGAAACTCCTCCCTCTTCGCGTCCTGAACATGCTGCGGAAAGTACTGCTCGTTGAACTCGCCAACGAACTCCTCCCAGGATATATCATCTTTGTCCACAAACACCACCGCTGATGTGGACCTCCACCAGTTGGACGCAGCACCGCCCAAAACATAAGTAGCCAGGCCCACTCTCGCCTCTGGAGGACAACCAATAGCACTGAAGATCTTCTGCATCGTGAAGATCCACTCCTCCGCAGCCTCTGCGTCATACTGCCCCAGAAAGGTAGGCGGATGCTGGCGCATAAACCGGTCATGCATAGCGTCAGTCCCCGTCTGCCCAGTCTGTGCTGTCTGCTGCTGTAGCATCTCTGTCAGACGTCCGACCGTATCGAACAACGTCCGACGCTCATCCTCCCAAGCCTCATCCCTCGCAGTCTCACTCTCACCACGAGTATGGGCAACGGCCTTCCCCCGTCTAGGAGGCATCTACCAAGGAAAACAAGACAATATCAATATAATCTGTGCATGCATGATCCTCTAGACCTAACTCCTAACTCAAAGGTGGTTTCTTTGGACAAGTACGCCGAGATCAACGCTCTGATACCAAATTGTAACGTACCCGAAAACAGCGGAAAATTTAAACAATAATAAAGACCGTCAACGGTCAACACAGGGCACGTCACGAGAAAACAAACTAACATATATATAGAATATATAAGATACAGACCCACGTGGAAGTCAAACTATATAAATGAGTCAACTGTGATTACAACAAAAGTGAATGTACATGTAATCACTACCTCAAACAAAAGAAGCTAATAAAGAGAACAGGATCTAATCCCGGGGGCACCGTCCTCGGTCACCACCTGACTCTAAACCTGCTCGCTACCTGAAATGAAAACAAACAAACATGCCTGAGTTCCCTGCAGGAACCCAGTATACCAAGCCTCCTAAAATATAAAAAGGAATTAAAGACAATGCAATGCTATGCACATGATCATCCACCTCGGGCCCACAATAATGCCCTCACCGCCTCCGCGGCACTGAACCACTCCTGCCACTAGGGTCAAGTCAGTCCACCGCTGCCTCACAAGGGTCAGTGGACACCACTGCTCCCCAAAAAGTGCAGGAAGGAACCCCCGGTACACGCCGCCACCCAAGGAGCGAGTCAGCCCGCCGAATACACAACTCGGGTCAGACGACAGCCGCTGCTCCCCCAAGAGCCGCCAAGCACGCACCATGCCGGAACATCCTCGGCCTACCGTTAAACCCTCGCAAACTGCCCAAGGTTTACGGCACACATCCCTCACACCCCGCTCGGTAAGAGAGGAAAATGGTAGTACAATAATACGTCTTCGTCGAAGGTGAAATCCGTAGCTCTCAAAGCCGGTAATCAACCGTCGCCTCGGAGCCGGTAGTCGACCTATACTCAACGGATCGCGTGTGGATAAATCCACCAACCTGGGGCAGATCGGTCAACCGCTAAAAGCACATCGGTCGGTCGGTCCCCCACACAGTACACGGTACTGTACAAACAAGTCTATCGGTCGAACCACGCCAACCGAATTACCTACCAATTGGTCGAACAAAAGTCATCTAGCGGTCGACCGTTTGGAAGGTCTACGCTATACATTTTAATATACATATATATCCAATCGGTCAAACCAGTGTCCGTTCCACCGATAAGGAAAACCGCCTGAATCCTGCCTACAGCATTCGGTCGACCGAAACCTACCTTCCGGTCGACCGATCTACAGGCACATCACTGCAGGAAAATGCACGCGGTCGGTCGACCAGATCCAGAGCGGTCGACCGTTTAGATGGTCAACGCTCGTAACCGACCTTGCGCAGTTCGGTCGACCGAGACACACACTCGGTCGGCCGAAGGCCTGTCTAACCTATCTACTGGGTTCGGTCGACCGAAACAACACCGGTCGACCGGCTAATGTAACCCTTTATTTCCCGCGAAATTTGGCATAAACGGTCGACCGTCACACGGACATCGTTCGACCGTTTTCGGGCAGTAAGTTAATATTTATAAATATCGGTCGACCGACCCATATACCGGTCGACCGAACAATACATCTTCCCACTGTACATGCATCATTTAGACGTTGTTCGGTCGACCGAAACACCCAACGGTCGACCGAACCAGTCGTCTTCAACCTCCGTCCAGTAGGGTTTTCACCGGGGAAACGACACCAACGCTGTCCTCTACACTCCCACACCTCTTGGGGAGTTAATATGAAGACTTGGCATACCTTTTGGTCGAGTGAAGAAGCCTCCCGAGCTCCCTTCAACACCTCTTCTCTTCTTCTTCCCTTCTTCTTCTTCTTCTTCTTCACTTCTTCTTCTTCTTCTTCTTCACTTCTCCTTCTCTCTAAACTCTTCTCTCACTCTCTGGTTGATCAAATGAAGGAAAAAACGTTTCAAACAAAATCTTATCTATCTATATATAACACCTTTAGTTAACCACCTCCATATCCACCAACCAAAGCAAGCCACCTCATCTCTCAACTATCCTACACGTTACTCTTCATCTCGTCCTTCCAACACCTCATGATTCACTAAACAAAGCTTAATTAGGTTAATTAGGTTTAGGTTTAGTTAATTAAGGGGTTTAGATTAGGTTATTACATGCATGGTCTTAAACTCTAACTTCCCAAATAGGATCAAGTATTATTCGATTCGCTTTTAAAGTCTACCTCACCTGACCAGCAAAGACTTCAGATTTGCAAGCTCTACATTTTGACAGAACAACAAACTTCAATTTGTATTTTGCTAGTTGCCAAATTCGTAAGCAAAGTGGTTTCAATTAACAAATCTAATTATTATTTTTATTTCATATGCATACATATATCTTTTGAGTTTAGACTAATCCTATAATAAATGTATTACTGGTTTAATTTTCTCAAAAGATTGTATCAAAGTCAAAGGCTATACCTTGTTGGTACAAGTCAACCTTCTTTGTCTCTTAATAGCTAAATGCACTATTGTTTAGCAATGTTTGGCATGGAAACATATGAAAAATTTGCCAGAGTTTAGTCATACTGACGCAAGAGTCCTCACTGGTAGGTTCATGTAATTCCAAACAAATTCAGATGAACAGAAGTCACAACTCACTGCAAACTCTGAAAAGAGAACAGAAACAAATGAGAAATTTTGAACTTACGTTTTCTTTTCTTTCGAAAAGAGAACTCTGTTGGAGGCAACATTTTTTTAGACATGTTGTTTGTGGCAGATAAATTCAGATGCCCACATGCAACAAACTCCTTGAAACAGCAAGATTTGTGAAGAAAATCCTCCCCCACACCCTTTACATACCTAAAGTTTTTGTTGCCTTCTTCTTGGTTCGGTTTCTTTGCAATAGAATAAATGAATAATTATTAGTGTGTTGTAGAATTATTTTATATGGTCTCCTTTGAATGAGTAATATGTCCAGAAGATTTGATTGATCAACAAACTCAGAAGGACGTTTTGTTTGGTGTGGATGTTTCTCATATGGTCATTGATTAGGCATGCTAACAGCATTTACTAATTAATTTCATTTCATATATAGTTTCAGTTTTAAAGCATATTCAGAGTCAAGCAATACACGCACAGAAGTCGATCTCCATCAACTAATACATGTACATGTTTGACAGATTTACATGGGATTTTATTTTTATTGTTTCGGATGCGTTTTAATACGATAACTTGGATAGTATGTCATTTGGAAAGGAGTTGTCATGACTTCCCTTGAACTAAAACTTGCAACTATATATGTAACATTTTGATACAATAACTAACAAAATCTTACATGGTTTACTCCAACTCCAATTATTCCAAGAGTGCAAATGGTAAGGTCATTCTCTAAATGCATTATCACATGTAGTTTTCGATCACTGCCACTTAAAAGTGACATTATCAGAACAAGGACAACACAAATCTCTTCACTTGTATTTTACTAATAGCAATGCATCGAACCCAGCACTATGGTTACTAATGACTTGTTGTCTTTTAAGAATGGCAAGTCAAAGTTGGTGATTAGCCTAATCGAACCTGGATTGTAACATCCATTTCTCAACGCGCAGACTACACTGTACACACTACATACAGAAGAAGCATCATATTCTATCCAAAAAAAAAAAAACTGTAGAAGTAGAAGCAAAAGGTAGTCAGTCTTACAGTTCATACCACCATTTGACCACATATATCCATCAATTTTCCATTCCATGTTTTTGTCCACATCTCCAAATCCGCAGCTATTTAAGTCCAACCAACATCAACACACTTCTTTCATCACACACCCTTATCAACCACAACAACCATGTCCAAGATCAACACCACAGTCCTTTGCCTTCTTCTTCTCTTTGCTTCCTTCACTCATGCAGCAAGACCACTGACTTCCTCTACTTCCCAACCACTGGTTTGTACTCTAATCCAAGTTTCTTGTTCTGGGTCACTTAAGTTTTGTTTTATTTGCATTTCTAAGTTTTTTTTGGTTGCAGAGTGTTGACGTGCAAGTAGAAGCCATGGACACAACTGAAAAGTGTGAAGGAGTAGGAGAGGAGGAGTGCTTGATGAGGAGGACTCTTGCTGCCCACTTGGATTACATCTATACTCAAGGAAAGAAGAAACCATAAAGATCAGCAACAACAAGTGATTAGTTGACTAATTATAGTTTATTGTTATGTTTAGTTTTGTAATGCTTCATCATATGTTTGATGGAGTGTGTTTCCAGTCGATTGAACTGAGTGGTCTGATGTAGTAATAATGTTGTCTTTCCCTTGATTTTAGTCTTTTGTCTTGGAACCTTTTTTCTGGTTCTGATGCGCGCAGACATGCAATCTGACAACAGTTTCTTTGCTGGGGAGTTGTTTGATGTTGTTTGTCCTGGCACACATGCTGCCTCTTCAAATAAGTGTTCTTATTTTGTCATTCTTCTTCTTTTGCTCATTCTCTGTGTGTTTTTTTTTTTGTTGGACCAGTATTGTGAGAATTTCATTTTATCTGTTGTATTGATAATCCTCAAAAATTCACTGGCACTCGGATCCTGACATCTAGATTATTTTTTACCTACATGGTCGCAAGTTCGAATGTTGGATATTCTTTCGTAAAAAATGTTTAGTGTATGATTCTTTTTATACGACATCATATATGATTTGAAACTATACCAGTAGATCGAAAGACATTTTAAGTAACATCATTGCAAGGGAAATGTTCGAAACAAATTGTTATAATACATGCACTCGTGGGGGTGATGTCCATAAAATAGAATTTTATATTATGTTAACGAATGATATTATCCCTCATTTTTTAATAGTGACCACATATGCGTGATCATGCATCAAAGGAAGAAAAGTATAGGGGAGTTCAGGTATGTCATTCCCAGATGTATATATAACTCTACTAATTGCTAATACCCATAGAATCTACTCCCTTTTCTTGTAGAACTTTTGTACCTGAACATTAAACAAAGATGAGTTGAAAATGACTAATTTGCATTTTCAAACAAATGATTAATTTGCAAACATATCCAACTTGTTACTTGGATTTTGCTCTAAATAATTCACTTTAGGCAGAGTCCTACTGTCCACATAAAATAATAAAATATTTAAAAAATGAATGTCAACGAAATTAAATAGAAATGTAATGATATTAATGGGATCATCATCTCAAATTCTGAACTTTCATTCATTCCTGCCAACCGTTTCATCTAACAGGGTGTATTGAATGAATGTTGTCTATACACCGTATTTTTTTCATATAAGTTTTATTCCCGGATTTTATCTATTCTACTACATTGAAATTCTCCATCTCATTTTCAATTCCAAAATCTCAAACATACTAATGTGACTATGAAATTCGATCGTTGGTATTTACTGTCGTTATACAATGAATCTCCTAACAAAACTAGTTTCAGCTGTTTCTTAGAAGAAATTGTGGAAAATTGAGAAAAAAAACTTCAAGTTATGAAGTTCTTCCAAGGTTGTAGATGGAATCCGAAAGTATATACAAATTGTAGAAAATATATTCCGTTGTGAAAAAACGTTTGTAATGCGTAATAAATTTACCTACCATTCAAATAATACAAGCAAAAATTTATAGATAAAAAATCAGTTATATATACCTTCAAACAAGACAACATTAAAATAGTTTTTTTATAATTTTTTATAAGGAAATAGACTTCTACATCAACATTATGTGTTTGTCGACATGGTTTATGACTTGTAGACTTGTAATAGCCATAACTTCTTGAAGAAATCAATTTGGTCTTATACATGATCCATTGATAATTATATTTAAAAATTGATTTTAGCAAGAAGTTGACATGACTTGCATCTTATCAACTATTCCAACTCTTCTATTCCATTAATTGACACTGGCCAGCTAGAAAGGTACGTATTCTTTCAGCTCGATAGTATTTTTGGCTAGAATGGAGTTAATAAGCTCCTATATGAATTCTAATGCGAAAACAGTGTTATCCAATTCCGAAGCTGCAATCGTAGGCTCCATAATAAGACCTAAATGTTCAACCCCATAGCTAATTAGGTTGGCAACCAAACCCAAGTTTAATTTCGCAACACAAACCATGCATGTCAAGTCAACCATAAAATGGAAAGCTCACATAACCACGTGTGAAATTTAAATTATAGGTACATTGATAATCATCAAAAGCTATGCATATCTCATCAAAATGGTGAAGTTGCAAAACTTATTCCTACTGCATGCAACTTATCTAGAAAGCACTACCCCACTACCTCTTATTTCACATACTCTATCTAGAGTTCTACTGAATGTGAGTGGAGCACTTGCAATAGCTAGCGAGGGATTCTTTCCTAGTTAATTATGGAAGTCAGCATTGCTAAGTCTAATGTTTAGATTTGCTTTTGAATGCTAACATGGACTTATATATATATATATCCTACATATAGATTGGAGACATCGGGCATGGATTTATCCTACATGTACACTTGATCTTATTCGTCGGTGAAAATTTGTGAGTGCGTACTAATTACCCTGACATACAATGGATTAATGTATAGATGAACAATAATTACAATAAACTTTAATGGAGACAAATGTCAAATGTACACGTAGTTAGGAATATGCATCCGATATAAAATTCATGTTAGAATACGAAGAGATGAGATTGTTCATAATATATATGGTCCCTCCAGTGCTGGATCGATGCAGAAGCATGACATGATGTATCAAAACCAAACATCTTATTGGGTGCTGAGATGTACCAAAATGTGTGGTGTTGAATTAGATCCCAACTTGAAAATATACACCCACAAACCATGGAGAAGAATTATAATAGTTCATATATAAGATAAGATCCACAGATCAAAACAATGCACGTAGCAGTAGTGGACGGACCACATAAACTGCATCATGCTCCAGTCAATATTATCTATTGAGACATGGTGGAGTATGATCAATCAAAAGCTGATTCCAACCAGATGGCATGGGGAAAAGTTTACCATCACTAAGCTGGATTGATTAGTTCATGTGCAAGGAAGTGATCATATAGGTGCATTAACTAAAATATATTGCAGTCTGCCCACAAAAAAATTGCAAGTTAATTGGTGGGTAGTAGTATTTGAAAAAAATATGTACGTAGTATTTTGTGTTTATCAAATGTTAAAGCGAAATTTGTATTTCCCAAGTGACATTCCAAAAAAAAAAAAAAACTACAATGACTCGTAGTTATCATCGTATAACCAATCATTTTGGCGTCTGTGCAAGATCAATGACTTGCTTGAAGAAAAAAAACAAAAATATGTCACGTATATGGAAGTACTGTAGAAGGTTGCGAGCATCTCCTTGTCAATAAGATATGCATCATCAGGATTTATGATTCTTTCACTTAAGACATGCAGTACTTCTTGACCAGTGTAGTGGCTTCTGCGCATTATACATTAATGTAGTTATGACATTATAAGAAGTTAAGTAAACGTCAAGGTGACATCTTTCTTCTTCTTCCGATTGATAGATTGTAGAGCAAATCAAGGTATATAGGTTGAAATTCCCACTTCCATTGTGGCCTTGCATGTGGGCCACTTATAAGATCGATGTACGTGAAGTTTTCCCTAAGGATTCTTAGATTAGAATTGACCTAAGATGTTCACTATTTGATTGTTTTGGGTGTTTTCAACGTGTATTTCACATTAATGCTTTAACCAAGTCAAAGTAAAATAGGACCCTATCCTATGCATGGCTTTGAGATATGGACAAAAGTGAAGTTCCACTCAGCTCACACAGGATGATGTGCTCAATATTTTCCCCTCAATGTTCTCAATTATGATTACTTGGTACTTTAGTTCCTTAGATTTTAAAAGAGTTACTTTACAATCTTTGTCACTCTAAATTTGATTTGATGATTTAGTCATTGTAGTCCATTAGGGGTGTAATCGATCTCTAAACGAGCGATCCGAGCCTGCTCAAGATCGGCTCGTTAAGGGTTTCGAGCGGAAAATTCTGCTCGTGCTCGGTTCGACCTGCTCGCGAGCGGCTCACGAGCGGCTCGTTAACCTAAACCTTTTTTTTGGTATTGAATTCCTAATAATGTTGTCCTAACAAGTAAATTATAAAATTACTTAAGACAAATATAATAATAGTTACTAACACAATTTTAAAATTTACACCTAAAATAAAACACAATCTTATAAATTATACGACAACATCAACATCTTATAAATAAGATTATACACTTGAATAAAACAAAATCAACACAATATTAAAATCAAATACAATCTCCTAAATTATAGGACAACTCACAACATCAACATCTTATAAATAAGATCATCCACCTGACCCAAACCTTAATTTATTAGAACTTTTGGTGTAGAAAAGAATGAGAAAAAGAAAAGAAATAATAATAATGGAAAAAATGAAAAGTTTAGGAATAATAAGATTTTGATTCTTATGAGTATTTTGGTTTGTCAAATGGATTGTTGGGTTTGGTAAATTAGTTTATTAAACGAGTTTAACACTTTACCGATTGGGTAATTGGATAGAATATTCAGGTTAATCAAATAATTGGATATAGTAATCAGGTTTCGAGCGATAATTGAGCGAGCATCGAGCGAGTATCGAGCGAGCGGTGTCTGCTCGTGCTCGGCTCGTTACTAACCGATCCGAGCAATTTCGAGCAAAATCAGAGCAAAATCGAGCGAACATCGAGCGATCTATCGATCCCGAGCAGAACTTGACAGCCCTATAGTCCATATGTGATTGATCACTATATGTTGAACCGTTGGCATACGAATATCATTTAAATACATGAATAAATATATTTTTGATTTTAACCATGCATTTTACTCAGTTTTGAATGATTTTTGTGTTTTTTCCCTTCTAATTCACCATCTTAGTTTTTTTTAAAAAGATATTAAAAGTAAACAGTGTATCAGCTTCATATAGAAAAAAATCTACAATATTATAGTCAAAAGTAGTTAATTGTTTTTCCTAGATATGGATCGGCCCATAAGTTGGACTGAAGTTAAGATGGGCTTTGGTGGTGAGGCCCGTTTCGTTTGGTTTCCGCCTTTTTCACTGTGAAAGTGGAGAGAGAGAGAGAGAGAGCAGAAGAGAAGAGAAGAGAAGAGAAGAGAAGAGAAGGGGATTTCGATTTCGGGTGAGTCTCTCAAATTCCTGATCAAATTAATGTCATAACTAATTGTTTTACTTCCGAAAGGATCGAATTCGTTTCGAGAATCGTTTTTGCCTTGCTCTGATTTGCTCGATGCTGGTGCCAAAATCGCTTCTGATTTCGATATTTCGGTCGTGTAAATGTCATGCACATTTCAAAGGATTTTTCTCACAAAAACAAGACTAAATGAGACAGTGTTCAGTTCTCATTTGAAGCTTGACTATATTATTTTATGTGCGTATTTTAACCCAATGCTTAGTGTTTTGTCGAACGTATCACTTTTATTCTCGAACAATGTTGTTTATTTTTTACAGGATGAGGATTTTTGCAGTATTTTAATTATAGCTGTAGTTACTTTGAGACTTTATTGTGATTGTGCTGTGAACCTCCCACGTTTGGGCATGTGACGGTGGAGCTTTTTTTATTATTATTTACAGATGATCATGCTGGGAAGCTTATACCATCAATTCAAAACTGTTAGGATTTGGTGGACTCTAATATTACTTGGATCCATGGTCACAATCATTTATTCGCTGTAGAGTAGAACCTCATGGATGTATCAGATGCAAAAACACCATAAGATGGCCTCAGAATGGAACATTTGAACTAATTTAGTTTACCGCACACCAATATCTTTTTCATTGTTACCCGCTTGGTTTAGATACTCAAGGGGGGCATGATATTGATATGTCCATCATTTTGAGATATTATGCATTTTATAATGGAACTTAATTTTCTGATTTTGATTTTCTGTGGTCATATGCCAGCTGTTATGCACAAATACAATGAGTACTACATTTAGTGTTTTTTATCTTCTCATCATAGCCATTGTTTTAATGGGCTGCTGTACGCCAGTGTACATTTTAAGAATGATGTATTTGAATATTTAATGATAATATAAGAAATATGTGGCTATTTCTAACAAGAGTGGTTTTGTTGCATTTTGGTCACAGAATTGTCTCAAGTTATTGCCCCCCTCGACCATAGAGAACATAACTTGGCAAACTTTAACTCTTCCATTGTGAAACAGATATTCTCCATGGATGGTTTCCTTTTTATTTTTCATGTTTTTTTACGGATCATGCATTTACCATCAACTAGTGATGCTGCTTGCCATAGTTTAAACATGCCAATGTGCTATTACCAAATGCTTGTTTTTTTGTTTTTCCTTTATTGTTGATTATTAAATGTTACTTCTGCACTGTCAAGTTATTAGCTACTGATTTCTTTCTCATAATTGACCATTATAGTTGGGTTTCTTGGAAACCTTCACTTTGGGGACCCCTTCCGTTTATTGTTAGACTAGGAATACTCAGAAAGGAAATAAAATCGCCTTCTTATGGTCTTACCCACCCTTGCAACTGAAAATACCAGTTGTTGGATTTTTTTTTGATTGGTTAGTTGTTGGATTATAAAAGGTTTGATATGTATGATTATATGATGCAAGTGAACTGAGATACACAAACTGAAAACCATATTGCTTTCAACTCCTCCTGACCTTTACATGCTAAAGAAAGCTTAAGAGTCTTTCTATTAAATTGTATGTGCATCAAGAAAGTTGAATAAACAACATAAAAATTCGAAGCTTGATATTTGATGATTGTGAAATGTTTCCAAGTGTCAATGGAAATAGCTCATCAGGTTGATGAGTATGCCAAAAACTTTATTTTATCTATTAAATCTTGATGACATGTATTGTTTGTTTCCTTAGCAACAACTTGAGAGTTTGAAAAACAGAGCTCAAGAGGATGAGGAGGAAAAAATATCTGGTTTTTCTTATTTGGTCTAAAAAAATAGTCATGGAAAGAAGCAAAAATAAAAAAATAAAAAAACAGAAATACTTCAATTTCTTTTGAAAATATCCCAAATGATGCAAGGAATGGTTGTTTGGCGAAATTGTGCTTTTCCCCCCTTCATACACTTTCCTTTTTTTTGCATGCTTTCAAACACTTTCCTCCCCTCTCCCCTCCCTGCTCAATTTATATTTAAAACAATTATTTGGTGTTAAGTGATTTTACCGCGAGGGATGGAAGAAAAAAGAGGTTATTTTTTCAAGAAAATATAAAATTCGTGGCAAAAGGTCGTGAGGTTGAGATATTGTCCAAATCCCACAAAAAGATCTTTTTGTTGCAAAAATAATAATAAATTCACTTGTTCTCTTAAATATCAGTCCCAGAGTCCTTTTGAGATATTGAGCTTGTTAGTTGTTACATCATTTTTTAACTCCGAAATCTATTTTCTCTTGACCAATTTTAGATGCTTCTTGATCTTTGTTAAGTTGGGGCGTTTGGATTGGTTCTACTTCTACCCAAAACTAAGAACCAAGTTTGTACATTGAAGACTTCCGAATCACAGTTTCCAATTTGCCATGGGAAACATTCTTTGTATCTTGTCTCGCATCGCTTTTATGTTTTGAAAGCTTTGTCACGAGACACTTGCGTGTGATGCAAGAACGTCCTGCTGTTGATTCTCAGCTGAGGCTTGCAGCAAATTTCATGACTGTTATATGTCATATCATTTCATTCCATAGTTTTTCCTGAAAACAATTCGTTGAGATGTCATAAAATATAGATTACAGAATGTATTTTCATAATAAAGAGCTGACTTTTTTTCTTCTGAAAAGCATGTATTTTCCAATCAATATGTCAGACTGATGCTCCTGTTTTGATATTTATATTCTATAATTGTTAGAAGGGTGGGTTGGAAGAATCTGTGTTGTCATGTGAATTTGCTAGAGAATGGGAGATGAAGGCATGCTTGCTAGAAAGAATTGCGTCCAATGGTACAACAACTACAACATAATTTCTAATCCCTAAATAGTTTACGCAATGCTTGCAATGATATATTGATAAATTATATTCCAATCCTCCCACTAGGACTCTAACTTCCTGCTCTGATTTCAATAAATACCCCATCTTTTTTAGGGGAAGAGTGTTTTCTATGGGTTTTATGAAAAATATTGCCCTTGCAAACGAAATTTGTTCTTAGCATTGTTGACATACTTGCAGACGTGCATCAGTGCATCTTGTCAGAGAAAATGAAATGGTGCCCACAACTTTCAACAATGTTGTCTACTTCCATGGCTTGCTGGTCAAATCCAGCAGTCGTGGACTCCAGAATTGAGACATGGACTACCATGTCATGTTCGTAGCATCAGATCCTCTCCAACTATTAAATGACCTCGATGATGTGTACCGTGTACAGCTAAATGTATGATGTTTTGTTTGTTTGAGAATGGATATCATTTATGTTTTATGTATTACGCGCGTAGCATTCTCAGTCAATTCTAACAGGAATATTCTTAATGCAGCATTTTTTGTGTGGAGGTCAAGTACCTTTTTGTTGGCAGAGAAGATACATTAATAGGTTGCACGACTGGGTCATCTATAGAAAAGGTTAGTTTAATCAATCCATTTCATTCTCCTTTTTATATATAGCCGCATTCTGTTGTTAACTATACACATCATAATTTTATTTTATTTTTGACTTCCATTCACCATTACGACACTCATACATCCTCTTCTGCAATGTCTATAACACATAAAACGTGGTATGTGCTAATGTGCCACCATTGTGGTATGTGCCACCATATCTAAGCGTCAATGCGTAACTTTTTTATTTCAAGTCGTGGGAGTACTATCTGTCTATGTCTACAAGGTAAAAGTGTGTAAGATATACATGGAATCCTCCGTTTCACATCAAGTCAGAGCGCTTATTTCGGGTACGGTTGTAATACGAGGGGACAAAAACTCAATCTCTCCATATATTTATCATTAGCTCAGAATTGATGTTCCTTTGGAATGAGTTTCTTGTGTACCATCCTGCCAGGTTGGATCCACGGGATTCACACGATTGGTCAAATTACATGTGGCAAAATAAGGAAATTGCCAACGTGGCATATGTCTCTTCCCACTGGTCTTCATATATACAACCATTTGCCATCCGTCTTGTTCTTGGTGGTGCTCCAAAGTCACCAGAGAGAGGGAGCCAAGAAGGTATGTACTTTTCCGACCTTTTGCACAGTCATTGTTTCCTTACCTGTTTTATTGGTGCTGTTTTTTCAGTACCTGTGTTTGTTTTGCTCTCTAGCAGAGCAAAGATGTATTTGATACACACTTGATTTCTTTATTCATTTGGGTTTGCTAGAAATGAGAAATTTTCCACGTTTTGTTTTTCTTATTGAAGTTTGTCGGTCTTGTGTAGGATTTTGAAAGATACAATCACATCCCCCCATTGACTTCCAGAGATTATTACAGGTTCCAGTGTTTTCCAGACAAAAGAAGGTATGGACATGGAGAGAGGTGGTGGAGGATTTCGCCCTTACTTCGACCCCGACTACGAATCCTTTGACGAACGCATCAATCCTCCAAGGTACCGATCACATCACTTTTTCTTTGTCCTTCTTCTATGATATTTTTGTTTATTTTTATATAACATATCATTTAAAGATGTCGGCTGTTATCTCTTCCTACTGCAGGGTTTGTGTAGACAACAATACACGTGATGATTGCACTCTTGTTAGGGTTCGATTCCCTTCTTCTCACCTCTCCCATAATTTTCTCACCAAAGGGCAAAAGGCACAGGACACATCTTATTTTATTTATTGGCACTAAAACACCACTTTGTTGATTCGTTGTCAACACGTGGGAAACACCACGTCCGTAGTTATTTCTTTCCTGTTAAAAAACACCAGTACCGCACACGTGTGGATTCTATAGATCTGAATTTTAACGGGAAATCTCTGTTGCTTTGTTTTTTATTGGTTGGTGGCAGGTAGACAGCACCAACAAACATGGGATCTTACTGGAGATGGTTCAGGTCCTCATGGATCTCGATCTCAACGTTCCCAAATCTTACATTTCATCTGACGGCGTATGGTTCATGGATGGCACGTCTCTAAACACCACTTTTCCTACCTAATTGTAGGCTTTTGTGCTTTAACATGTATTTTTACATCAAAGTAGGTAGAAACACTTATTGTTTGGGGAAAAAATTATTTACTTTGAGTTGATTCTGCCTTGCCCTTGTAATAGTCAGATCTAAGTTGAACTCCCAAGCAAAAATATTTTATCTATTCCAACTAAATTTCAATAGATCAGCCTTCTTGGATATCTGAACACCAATATCTACCAACAATACCAACCCAGGGTTATTTTATAAAGTGAAAGAAAAACCAGTAGTTTTTGCTGCAATAATATCTGGATTTGGTTGTTCTGATGTTTCAGTGTTCTACGTAACGGATGAGATGGGGAACAAGATTACAGATGCTGGACTAGTCCGGTACATCCATCAGTCAATGATGTCGAGAACGACAAGAAAGAAAGTGGCCATGGATGGGGAGGTCGCAACTTGCTCAGGAAGAGTAGTAGATACGAGACGGCTTCCGGAGGAGACCACCAGCATAGAGGTGACTGCTGTAGATAGGCCCGGTCTTCTCTCCAGTTTATCAGCTGTCCTTGCTGAGCTAGATTGCAATGTTGTGTCGGCGAAGGTGTGGTCCCATGACTCCCGCGTTGCCATGATCCTCTACCTCACTGAGGAGGCCAGTGACAAGCCCATCTCGGATCAACATCTTCTTCTCGATGTAGAAGACCAAGTGTGCAATGTAGTGAGGGCCAACCACGAGAAGAATGAAAGATGGAGCGTGAGATTGGTGGGGCCAACAAAAGCATGGGTGCACACTGAGCGGAGGCTTCACCAGCTCATGCAAGTGGATCGTGAGCTAGATGCCATGAGTGATGATGAGGAATGTTGTTCAACCGCAACAGACAAGAGAGGAATTCAGACGACGGTATCAATTGAGTACTGTTGGGAGAAGGGTTACTCAGTGGTGTACATCACTAGCAAAGACCGACCTAAGCTCTTGTTTGATACCGTTTGCACTCTCACAGACATGTCATACAATGTATCACACGCCACAATTACCTCCAAAGGCTCCCTCTCCCACCAGGTATTTTACGAGACACATTGGGATGGAAATATTGATCACTTCATGCAAAAAAAAAAACGAACTGAATTGAAATTTTACTTTTGGCTCTTTTGACATAAAAAATACTAAAATCAAAGCTTTCTTGTAGGTTTGGATTTGATTTTAATGTACTTTGACACATCCAATTTATATGTTTTATGTAATTTCTAGGATTTGTTCTTACACTGATGCATGCAATATGAAATTAACCACAAATTAATTAGACCTACTGTTAATCTTTCTTAGATCACTCATAAGTATGCTCAAGCTACGAAAAGCAACATTTGATGCAATATATAGTTTTTATTTGATTTTTATGTTTTCTTTATTTCTAAAATTCTCTACTTCTGAGTTAGAGACAAGTATCACCGGTTATGTTAGGAGTCATTTACAGACTTTCAAATTCCAATTTTTTCGAGATTTGGCCCAGCCAAACGCTCTATCCTCGCAAGGAATAACCGGAAACACCAACACAACCGCACAACTCTTTGGTTACCCTCAGAGTAGGGAACTAGCGGAATAGCCCCCACAACAAGCACACGCGGTAACTAAGGTTGCACAATCCTCACAAAACGCTAAGCCCCCAAACGTCTCAAGTTCGCTTCACAAGAACACTGAAAGATAGATGGTGGATGAACAATCTCTTATATATATATATACATATGTATATATATATACATATGTATACATATGTATATATATATATATATATATATATATATATATATATGGTCAAGCTCTAGTGAGCCCAGAACTCATCAAATTTAGTTTAAGCCTCATACAATCTCACCATTGGATCTTATTTACAGTTAATCTCACCATTCATTAGCATAACCGTTTTTTTCTTAATCTACCTTACAATTTGAAATGAGTGGTGGATATTGTGGGGGCTTAATTTCTGTATATATATATATATATATATATATATATATATATATATATATAAGAAAACGTTCCAAAAGGATTACAATAGATCTCACGCTCACAAGTTTCTCTCTCTCAAAGAAACTCTCTCACGCCCAAATCTAAACTCAAACTAATGTTGATAGAACATATGCTGGAAATGCTATATGGTGGTGTATATCCTGAACCTATGGGAGGCGCCCCCTTTTATAGTGCTCAAAGTCCTACTTTGTAGTACGGTTGGATGTCACCCAACTCACCTTCCTTCGGTTGCAAGAGAATAACTCTCTATTCTCCCCCATAACTTGGTAATTAATGTGGCTGAATTAATCCTTAGGAATCGTTCCAAACTCTTCCGCCATCATAGATTAATTCCCACATATATGCGTCACTTTGTCATAACTGAATACTTCGGTTTAGGCTGGCTAAAAACGTGGGAGACATGCTGTATTTTGCTGGAATAAAACTCTTCAAAACCGTCCCCCAAGAATAGGAAGTTGCGCAAGTCGGGTTTGATCCGTTCAAATCCCTTGCACTTCTCTCGTTCGGTTATGGACCCGTTGCACAACCGAATCCTATTTTTAAGGGTGTGCATCTTTGGTTCCTATTTTCAAGGAATACATGCACCACCGATTTTTACTTCTTTCAAACCGAATACCTACATGTAAGGAAGATATGCGTGTATTGAGGCTGACCCATTCAGCCCATGTTTCCCTTTTCCTTCGGTTTGTGGACCAAGTCCATAACCGTCTCCTTCTCCATGAATGTAGCATTCCTCCATTGACTTGGTCTCCACGCCTTTGTTGGGCTGCCCACGTCTTGCCTGGTCACCTATCTCGGTCCTTGCTTTGCCCATGGGTAGTCCTCGTCGGCCCGCACCATCAACCACCAGTTGACCGGCATTGACTCGTGTTGACTACGATTCTCGCTTGGTCTACTGTGTTGACTCTTGGTCTTTAGCCTCCCAAACTCCTGCGCCTCCATCCTAAGCATTATCCGCTCATGCCTGTCTTCATGGTGCGCCTAAGTGTTGCTTGGGTCATGCTTAGTACATGCTCTCGCACTTCCCAAGTACTATGCACGCGCCTCTTTTGCTGATGCACTCTGACCTTCGCTTGGATGTCCCTGGACTCCAAGCCTTGGTGCTTTTCCACGTGCCCCACGCTCCAAGCCACCAATCGCGCTATAGGTTTTAGAACATCCGTGCCTTTGCCTCGCTTGCCCATGCGCTTTGCCGTTGCCTGCCACTTGATTCATTCCTCACGCTTCGCCCTGCGTGTGCGCATGCCCGCATCTCGAATCTCCTTGGTGTTTGCCTTGCAAACTCAGGGGAGTACTTGGGCTACCCCCGTTGTTAACCTCACGCGCTCGCGTTTGGTTCGTCTTGTGTGTTTTTTAGTTCCTTGTAATGCTCCAAGCTCACAAACTCAGCCCGGTATGGTGTACCCTCGGGCATCCTCGATCTTACGGTGGTGACAACAAGCATATCAGATGCAAATTGAACTGGAGTCAATTCAGTTTGATTGTTTTATTTTTCTTCAGGAAATTATTTGTTTGAATTCAAAATTAAAAAAAAAGAGAAAGGACCCAAATTTATGAATTGAATTTGTAGATTTGATTGGTATTTTCGCATAAGAGGAAAAGGGAGTGAAGATAACTACCAAATGGTCTAAACAAGTAATCCAGGTCATCTATGTTCTATTGCACACTTGTTCTGACATTCAAGGCATTGTTGCAGGAGTATTTTATCCGTAGAATGGACGGGTGTGCTCTGATCTCTGAAAGTGAGAGGAAAAGAGTTTCTCAATGTGTGTGTGCTGCAATTGAGCGACGACCATCTCAGGTCAGCATTATTGTCTATCGTAGGCAAATATCAGTTCCTTATGTTTTGATGGCAAGCCATGAATCTGTACTGCCCATATATTAGCAATTCATCCTTTGTTTTTTGTGTTTCAGGGACTAAGATTCAATGTCTGCACTGGAAACAGAACAGGGTTGCTTTCAGACGTGACTAGAGTGTTCAGAGAACAGGGTTTATCTATTAGAGGGGCAGAGATCAGCACAAGAAGGGGAAAGGCATCAGGGATGTTCTTTGTGACGTTGGCATCGGGCGAAGATCTTGATACAAAAACCGTAGAATCCGTTAAAAAGGAGATTGGAGGGACAGCGGTGCTGGAGGTTGGTGCTTCTCCAATCTGGTCTTTTGCCAGCAAATTGAAGAGCACAATGAGCATGCCAACAACTGGGAGGAGTTGCGCTTGTAAGAGCGTCGAGGCGACAATCGAGCAAGGGTCGAGATTCTCATTGGGTAGTTTTCTGTGGTCTGGGATTGGAAGGTTCTCTTTCAACTTTGGATCCATGTGATCATACAAATGCCAAGACAAGATGCACTCAGAGTTCAACCTTGTCTTTGATCGCTTGAATAGTGTTGGATAAGCTCTGGCAACCAAATTAAGGTGGCTCATCTGGTGTCGTGATGGCTGTGATCGTTTCATGTAAATACATGTACATAACGTCTCTCTCTCTATATATATATATCTATCTGGTTGGGTTTTGGGGGATTTTGTACATATATAGATGTTTGTGCAGGTAGACCTGTGAATATTGTGACTGATTCCTGTAAATAATGACCATATTAATTGATACATCCAAACTTAATTCTCTTCTTATCAGCACAACATCTGTACGTCTTAAAACGGGTGGGAGTGTTTAGACGGCAAGCTTAGTATGTACCGACATCTGTACGTCTCTGACTACTGCTTGCAATTGGAATTTTGAAAAAAAATTGGGTTGAAATTTGACGTTCAACTATCAAACAACACGTGGTTGAATTGCGTTTACCTCGTGCACGTAATCTTACAAAATTTCCCAACTTTCGCTGATATGACATATTGACATAGAAATAAGACGCGAGGAATCCCATTTCAATTGCCAGATCTACGTACCCATAACACAACAAAACAAAAAATGGACGTGAGCAACACGAATTTGATTAACAAGAACAGTAGAAAAACATTACATTCTTAATCCGTTTGCAGTATACATGATTGATATAGAAACCTTAATTCATGTATGTTTGTTAATAATCCTCCAAAAAAGAGAGGACATCAGAATTAATTGAGAAGAGTAGTGCCGACGGGGACAACAAACTCTGATCACCAAATTCCACAGAAGAATAGCCTGAGGTTGTGAGTTGTTGTTGCGGTGGCGGCGACGGTGGTGTTGTTACACCGGTGAGGCTCTGCACGAGGTCACGGAAGCCACGACAGTCGACCCTGTAGACCTTCGGCGGGACGGGTGGGTCGGACATGGTTGGCCTATTCTTCCATGGCTTGGCTAGTGGTTTTCTTATGGAATGGAGGGATGAGGTTGAGGTTGTTCTTGTGGATGTGGTGGTGTTGTAGTGTTGGTGTTGTGTTGGTCGAGATGTTGTGGACATGGTTGACCTATGTGGAGGCGTCTGCCTAAAACGCCTCCACATAGGTGGAGGCGGTTTAGCCAGACGCCCGTTTTTTTTGTTTTTATTTTATTTTTTGTTAAATTCAAATTTTTCAGGTTCCGTTTCAAGATTTCGGTGGTGATAGAGTAGATTACAGTGAGCTTTTTGACAGTAAAGAAATATTTACAACAATCGAGGAATGTTGTAAATGGGCGAAACAAGTTGCAATAGGAGCCGAATTTTTTTTGGTTATATCATCATACAAACCGAAAGCAGATAACCGGATGGATTGTTACCTCAGATGTGATCGCAGACGTGAGATGAGTTCTCGTGATACGAGTATTGCACTGCGAAAGAATACGAAAAGAAAAGGTTGCGGTTGTCGGTTTTTGGTAAAAGTGGTGGAGCGACGAGATCGTGATGGATGGGTTATTGTTTCTAGTAGCATGTTTGGGCAGCACAACCACCCATTGACAGTTTATTCAGAGGGTCACCGACAGGTCAGCGGACTTAGTGCTGGGGCAAAGCAAATTGTTCGGGATATGACAGAGGCACAAGCAAGGCCCCGTAACATTTTGTTGGCGGTAAAGAAGAAATTTCCTGACGATTATCCTAATCAAAGGCACATTTACAACTTCAGAGAGTACATGAGGAGGACGAAATCTGAAGACAGGAATCCCGCGCAGCAGTTTCTCAGAGAGGCAGTGCAGCATAAGTATTTGCATTGGATTGTGGCAGATGAAGAAACTAATGTCTTGACTCACGTATTTTTGGCACATCCGACTTCAGTTCAGTTGTTGCGTACATACCCATTCGTGATCTGTATGGATTCGACGTATAAGACGAACAAGTACAAGATGCCTTTGTTTGAGATGGTTGGGGTTACTCCAACAAATATGAATTTCCTCGTCGGATATGCGATTTTGCAGGATGAGACCGAGTCTAGTTACCGGTGGGTGTTGGAGAGGTTGCGAGATCTGTTATTGGATATTGTTAGTCCGACAGCAATAATTACGGACCGGGAGATGGGTCTGATGCAACCAGTGGCAGAGGTTTTTCCTGAGTCAGCTCATTTACTATGCACCTGGCATATCAACAAAGACGTGTACAACTACGCATACCACGTATTCGGCAAGGACAAGCAGTCTGCAGAGATTTTCAGGCGTGGAAGGTGGAGGAAAGTTATGATTTCTGATTCACAGACGGATTATGATAGAGCAGTCCGTAATCTGAAAGATTCTTTCAAGTCCTGGCCAGTGCTGACGAAGTATGTGGAAGACACGTGGTTGGTGCATAAGGAAAAATTCGTGTTGAATTGGACGAATCAAGTTCTTCATTTTGGCAACACTACGAACTGCAGGGTGGAAAGTGCACATTCGGCTCTGAAAGAGTGGATCACTACATCGATTGCCGCTCTCGACACTCTTTTCGACCGCGTGAACTCGTCTATTGAAATGCAGCTGACGAATATTCGGAACTTTCTTGAAGATTCGAGACGTCGAAATTTGGCACAGTACATAGGTCCTCTGTTTCAGCATATAAATGGCCGAGTTTCGCATCACTGCTTGTCGTTAATGACTCAGGAGTTGAAGAGAATGCAGGACTTAAGTGATGAAATTGAATATCGTTGTGGGTGTGCTTTCCTGACAACACATGAGATTCCTTGTGCTTGTACCATGTACGAGTGTTTCACGTCAGGTGATGGAATTTATTTAGAGCAGATTCATCCATTCTGGAAAACACTTGTTATCGGAGAAGGAGTCCAGATGTCAGAGTTTGTTGATCAGTCAGCACAAGACACCGAGCATTTTCGGAAGCTAGTGGATGAGATCTCGCAGAGCGATCCTGCAGTAATTCGTAGTGCCTCTCGTATTTTATACGAACAGTTACACCCCGATCAGTCGAACTATGGAGAACCCGAAGAAAATACTAAGGTACGAGGTCGACCTAGGGGAAAGTCGACACGTCGGGACCCGAGTGCCTTCGAGTATGCTGAGCGAGGTCGTGGTCGGTCTGGCAGTAGTGGGAGCAGGGGTCGTGGTCGGTCTGGCAGTAGTGGGAGCAGGGGTCGTCGGTCTAATTCGTCTCGATCGTCCTTGAATACGGGCACATGATCTTCTGGTATGTCGATATCTTTGTTGTTATGTTATTTAATATATATTAGTAATCTAAATGGGGTTGAATATATTATCTCCTAATTTTGTTGTTTTAATGAATTGTTATTTACCTACCTTACAGTGTCCGGACGGGTTGACGTGGACAACTTCCCATATAATGATAGACTGTCAGGAATCATTTTGTCATTTCTGCAAAGGTGGAATGACGTACGTGCTGATGACAACTGTGGATTTCGATGTGTTGCCGATGTCTTTCATGGTGGTCAGGAGAACTTGTCGTACGCCCGTCGTGCGATTTCTAATGAGATAGGTGCACATCCTATTTATGAGACAGTCTATTTCGGTCATGTGAGAGAGGCTCGTCAACGAATTGATTGGGGCGGGGGAGGTTGTGGCGAGGATCATTATATGGAGGTTTGGTCCGACTTGTTTCCTATTGCGAATTTTTACAAGTGTGCGGTCATGTATTTCGCAGTGGGAACGGATGGTTCGTTGTTCCCGTGTCTTACTGTTCTACCGTGGGAGTGTCCCTCTACCATGACGAGGCTTGTCAGAGAGTTGGTCATTGCTCATTTAGGGAGTTACGCTCATTTTATTCGTTTGGAATTACTTGATGATTTCCCAGTACCTCCTATAACGACCTTATGGTATCAAATGCGACATGAGAGTGTTGTTGGATGGGAGGATCAGTACCAAAGTAGGATGGAGTATTGGAACCGGTTACGTTGATTGTAATTTGTAATGTATAATATATCGTGTATTTCTACTTATATCGTGTTGTTTTTTTTACCGTATTTTAAATTTAAATATTATTTCATATCTAAAGAAATAAGTTGAAAATCTTTTCGTGAAAAATAAATATTAAAAAATACGATAGTCAAAGAAATATGTAGAAGAAATGTTCGTCAGAAATAAATAATAAGAGTACACAAATAAACATAAGCATATACCAACAAATGTACTAACAGTGCAACAAAACGAAAGTAAAAGCAAGACAACTACAGCTCAGCATCTGAATCATGGTCCGAAATGCCCAACTGGCTGTTCCAATCCTCGATCAGGCGATCCCAATCTGTACATGCAAGTCTCATCGCCTCACTCGGCATGACGTCTCTCTCTCGCAAGAACGGCTGCGTACACCGTATCGCCCTACTCATCCACTGTATGTAAAATAGAAATTAGCGTACAATAACAAAATATACTTTACAATTAAATATAAAATTAGATAAACTTACCGCATCGGCACATGTCCTATCCAGTGGTCTCTCCGGTCTCGGAATGATACCGCGTACGAGCAGTGGATGTGAGCACCTACCGAACCACTGCAAATAATCTGGAGCACAGGTGGAGGTGTCGCGGCTACGACTCAGATCGGCCAGGTGTAGTCGTCCTACTCTCGGAAATGTCCTCCAAACCGATTCCACAGACGAAACGCTGTGCCTGACGTCGTACATCGTCGCAGTCGCAGACCGTACTACATGGTCGGGCGTCGGAATGTCAACCGGGATCACCTGAACGTAACCTAACTGACGTAACACGCGATCAGGTAAATAAGGCTCTGTGATATCCCTATAACGAATAACGCCCATAAATGTAGTCCTCGGCACAGCTACAGCAGGCTCGGGACCATACGGTAACCACTCCACCTAAACGTTTATACGTTAATAATAATAAAGTTAAATTTAAATAAACGTGAATGATATATACATTATATACCTGCGATGCAGTCATCTGATCTAGCCGTCTACGAATAGAAAGAAGTCGACTCTCGCTCTTATCCTCCGCCCGGACAGCCCACATACGCGAACGAGGATGGCCACGCTCAACAATCTTCCGCTCACGATGTGGGCGGAAAGCAGGAAAATACTCATATATCCAAGCCTGCAGCAGTGTAAGACAACCCGTAATCTGACCACAATCAGCACGACTAGATATGCCCAGCTGGCGATACAGATATGCCAACGTCGCCAACCCCCATGAGTAATCAGCAATGGTATCTGGGTCCCTCGCCTCCAATAAGTCGCGTGGTCTCAGTCTGGAACCGCTCTTGTCGACAAACAATACGCAGCCTAGCAGTAAGAAGAAATAAGCAGTCATCTGCGTATCCTCAGTCTGTGGTGGTCGCCCCCGTCTGCAACACTCGTCCACAGCGTCGATACTAACACCACCGCCACTCCAAAATGAGCTATCCTGCCCAAGACCCTCCAGGCTGACACCCAGCAACTCAGATACATATAACTTCAGCTCAGATGTCGGCGCCTGCGCACTGACCATGGGACCCTCAACAGGAATGTGAAGAATCTGAAAGACGTCATGCAACATGATCGTCATCTCTCCGAACGGCAAGTGGAAAGTGTTGGTGTCAGGCTGCCACCGCTCCACGAATGCCGAAATCAACGGCATGTCGATGCAGGAAAACATGTTGTACGACAAGTGACCCAATCCACTGTCAACCACGGTCGCCGTCATATCCTCAGTCATCACTGAGCGCCATGCCTGCAATGTCGTACAGGCTCTGTGTCGATTATGGCATTTCAAAACCTTCCGCTCCTCGCCATCCCAGATGCGTCTGGCGACGTGGCCTTCGAGACTCGGAATGACGCTGTCATCTACAGGACCACCGGGAATAATATCCGTGACGATCCAAGACTCGTCTCTCTCCTAACTGAAGCAGAAATACCACGTCTACGTGGATGACGAGGACCTGACTCGTCTGCTATACTACGTACCGCGCGTAAGGGAATTGATTTCCCTTTTCCTCCACGGTAACCCGATGACTATTAATTCAATTTTAAAAATACAAATTTATTAATGAATTTACTAAAATAATTAAACTAATTATTAACTGAATAATCTATTAATTTAGCAATTATCACAATTAATCAATAATCATTTACTAAAATCGTACACAACTAATTACTAACATAATAATCAATTTATTTAGCGATTTATTTATTAATTATCACAATTTATAATCAATAAACGATTTACTAAACTAATTTAACTCATTATTAACATAATATTCAATTTATTTAAAATTTATCACAATTTATAATAAAATTTAAAAAAAAAACCGGGCGTCTACGGGAGACGCCTACCCTACGTGGTAGGCGTCTGCCGGAGACGCCTACCGTACGTGGGAGACATCTCCCGCAGACGTCTGTTCATTGGGTCGGGCGGTCGCGGGATACGCCCGACCCAACGATCGGGCGGTCGCCGGAACCGCATCCCCCTTGGGGGAGGCAGTTCGTGCGACCGCCCGATCGTTGGGTCGGGCGTCTCCCGCGACCGCCCGACTCAAAAAAAAAATTAAAAAAATTTAATTGAAATAAACAAGGTAATTTACCAGATGTGAGTAGTCAGGGGTCTCCGCTGGCTCTTTCCCTGGCCTCCGAGACATTCTATTTGGTGAATAAAAGTGTGATATGAAGAGAAAGTTGTGTTAAAAGAGTGAAATGGGGAGTTATTTTAGTAGAAAGGGCAGATGGGTAAAATGGTAATCTTACGGGCGATTTAAGTAGTTTTACGGCGACGGTTTAATTATGGTCAGAAACGATGGCGCCTCCTTGCTTTTATGAGATTTTGCATAAACAACCTTTACGTTTACTATCAATTAATGTGTCTAGAAAAATCCACAAAGTGGTCAATTGTAAATAAGAACTCGAAATGTATGATATTATGTTGTACGAAAAATAATTTAAGTGAAAATTATATTCAGTAAAAGAATTACCATGCTTTATATTATTTTTATTAAAAATTTAAAAGTAAGTAATTCTCTGTAAATAGCATGTTTTTATCGTGTAATTGTATATTCCCAAACTTGTATGTTGTATCAAATCCACACACACACAGAAAAAAACTTCACGGGAAAATATTGTTACATCTATATCTTGCTTACACGTTTGATTATTCTGATGGCCGTTAACTTCCAAATCAATCTCCATCAATCTCTTCCAACCCCAACTTTGTTGGGATTCCATTTAATTAGCCGCCCATCTTCTGGTCCAGCTCCTATGAATAAAACAAATAGACCCAAACATCAAATCTGAAGATAAATTTTGTGTGGAAACTAGAACTTTCACCTTCCTATGATTTTTGAGAGAAGATTATTAAGACGTTGCAAGGCAACAACAGTTTTATTTATCCTTTAGTCAAGGTAATTTTCCGTGGCTGTGGATAAATATTCGTCGTTGAACCGAAATAGCCACGGACAAGCCTACTTAGGCTACTAATTAGCATAATGATTACCAACACATCACTATTATGTTATTTAGCCTACTTAGGCTACTAATTAGCATATGCATGAGTATGACTATTTCCAAAATCTTCTCCATTTTTTAAATATATTACGTTGCATGTAATGGTCCAACTACTGCAATTCTTTCAAAAGTTCGAGAAATTTGAACTTGTGAAATACTTCAAAAAAAAAGGATTTTAATCGTCACATTACTTTGTTTATATCTTAGGAAATTGACAGAAGTAACATATTAAACTTAGATAAGGTAAAGTTATGAAATTAATATGTGATTTAGATGCAGTAATCGTCAACTTTGATAATGTTTATGCCCAGAAAAAATTACAATTCTTGGTTTTGGTTGCTGTCAAATGGTCAATCGTCAACTTTGTCATTTGAATAAGAAATATTTTGTTATTAGTTTTTTTCAAGTTTTGTTGGTACTACCATGTACATGTGACACATACTTATGTGTATAAGGTAATTATTTTTAAAATATGAATAAATACAAAACATGAGGTATTGTATTTGTCAAAAAAGTAGAAACAACAAAATTTAAGAAAAACCTATATGTGGGGTTTGTGCACTGAGAATCCAATGGAATTTTTTTCTTCTTCTTTTGACCACATATTTTCCTTATGTTTGTGCATACTTTGTAAAAGTAAAATGTTTTTCCTTGAATTCCCTACTATAAAAGATTTTCCCCAAGTAATTTTCTCACCTCCCCGCTTCAGAAAACGAGGGAAAATCCCAAACTTGCAACCCTAACCCCATTTCCACTCCCTTCCCAAACTCCGACGACCTTTTTCTCTCCGACCACCACTGACGAGGCGGCCACCTCCGACGATGCCCCTCACCATCTCCAGAGTCCAGACCTCTCCGATCACCTCTCATGATGATTCCTCATATCTTTTTGCTAGATTAGTTTGACGAATTTTTGGGGTTTGGGATTGTTGGTTCTACTCTTAGGTGTTGATTGGTCTTGATGATTACGGTTTTGTTGGATTCGTGGCAAATATAAAATATATAAATTTCATTTGTTTTTGTTTTCCTTTTGACTTCTAGAATTCACTTTTCAGTTTTTTTTATGCACAAACACCACCTATGGGTATTGGAATTTTGACTTATTACCCCCCGATTCCTTGTCCAAAGATATTTTGACTTATTACCCGCTAATATCCCACTTGGATTGAAACACGGAAAGTTGATTCGGACCAACCGAATGGTATTGGAATTTTGAATGGGAAAAATCAAATATTTCTTCAACTCGTCGTACTTTAGGTAGTTTAGTTACTTCTATATATTCGTTTGGTCAAAGTCCATTCAAAGTGGTACCGTCAAGATTTCAAGAGGTATTATAGTATGAAAGTAGTGCCATTAGGAGGTAACCGATTTTAATAAGTTGTAAGGTTGATTTTCTTGAGAGAAAAAAAAGACATTTTCTCAAAAAAGAAGAAGAAGTGAAAAGCTTGATTTTAATGATGAAGGTAGGCTACGAATCAACATTCTACATAAGTGACTGAATATTCCACAAATTCACAATAATCCTATATTATTTCTGAAAATTTCAGATACCCTTCCAATTGAAAAGCATGTTCTCTTTTGGTAGGCATTTTAACTTTATTTTTTTACGTAAAATGGATTACTTTCACATGGTATTGTTTTACAGTTTCAATTCATTATTCCAACATATTGAAGAGGGTGGAAGGACCCTCAGATTCCAAATATACTGTAATTAAAAAAATTAGTCAAAACTAATGCCTCTTGAGATATGGTGAAATGTCGTTGGGTATTGGTGGTATTTAAGAAATTACTCTCATGTTTTATCTTCTCTTTGCACAGTTGCAGTTTGTAGACGTCGAACTACTGGTCCAAAATGGAAATTAACACTGTCCAATCAACTATAACCATAAATAATAAACAAAATGCAAAATTGATATCACCATATTAAACTAGGGTTTACAACATTGGGACCATGACAACTAGTTTACTTCTGTCCAACTAGGGTTGGGCTTGGCCTTGTAGAGTTTGTGTTAGAGATTCAAATCCAATTTCAAATATACTGTTTTGATTTTTGAAGGATTTTTTTATATATTAAAACCATAATAGCAGACAGTATATATTAACCACCATATGGCAGCATGCAACCAGAGTATAGCGACACCCAACCTATATCTATTAAGACTTTATGCTTAATTCCAGGAAGAAATATAGGCTGCTGAGTGTTGGTGGAAGGTCACCTTTCTGCTTCTCTTATGGTTGGTTTATATAGGAAAATTAAGTCAAGTCATGCAATTTAAAAACTGAATTCATTTGATCGAGTAGGGCATGTATCATTGTGAGTATTGATTTACGCAATGGTTCGAACAGAATCAAATCGGGAACTGAATTGGAAAAGAAAATCGGTTTTGGATCAATGTGGTCCGACCAACAACAGATACCAAAGTCAGCTTCAAATCATGAACAAACAACAAACCGATCCATAAACTATGGGAATTCGGTCTGATATCTATATATTTCGAACGGGAATTGATTTAGAATATTTTTGTTTCGTTCAAAGACAAGTAGACAACGTTCACATGCATGCACACTTCATCATTTATAGAAATGTTCACATCCCAAACATCTCACAATCGTAAACTTGACATATATGCCAACTTAATTTGAGCAAAATTCCAAATAAGACACCCACTCCTTACATCAGCAACCTACACACCGCATATATATATATATATATATATTTTTGATTTGGTCTCTCCCACTTAATAGTATACCACGTTCCGCGCCCATTTAGTCAATAATCAACACCCACGGATTTGACAAAAAAATGTATATAATTTATCTTTGTTATATTCGACTTCGTGCTTCTTTCGTGGAATGGATAGTTATAATTAAATATGGATGTTTGCTATGGTAAAAAAGTCAGGTAGTTAGTTTTTCATAATAATTAGCTTATGTCCACAGGTCATGTAAAGGTAGTTTTTGTTTGTGAAATTCAGTACGAAGTGTATACTAGGTTATTAATAGACATGTGGATCAGTTTTGTATGATATCTGTAGTAATCTACCAAATACGTATCTCAAAGTCGTCAACCTTCTAAGAAATTGGGAAAATTCTGCAGATGTGTGTCACTAGCTAGCAAGCTTTCATATATAATCTTAGTGAATTTATATGTGACAATATTTATTAGAAAAGACTTGATCAATTTAAGTCCCTGGTTTTTCCTACACTTTTTGGAAGGTGAGGTGGAATTTTCCTTTAAATAGAAGAAAAGCATCACATAATTATGATCCCCTTGCTTTTGTACAAACTCACACGAAACTTCAACCAACTACGTGTTTTATTTTCCAAATTATTAGAGTTGTTCAGCTTATCTTGTAAGCCATTGCTAATCTAGAACCCCAGTGGCACGCAGTTTTCATTATCGATTATATCTCCCTTTCTTGTTATATAGATTCTAGACTAGATGAAAAGATGTTTTGATTTATCAATATTAACAAATATATACCAACTGCTGAACTTTACGTTTTAACTCAATTTGATGCTGAATCTTTGGCATCTCCTGAAATTTAGAATTAATTAAGCAGCCTCTTGTATTTTACATGAGATATGTAACCACTACAATAAAAAAACAAACAGAATTGGGAGTGTGTGGTAGGGAAACTGCTCATGGTCACTGTTTCTTTCCTTTCAGAAACAGGCTGAAGGCATTAATAGTCCAATCTAGCTAATTGTCTCACCGTCGATCTTTGAACAAGACTATATACCAGATATTTTGTTTGTTTGTTTTTTTATTCCTGCAAATTAACCATATGATCTATATATTACTAGCTACTCCACTTACAAGTTAATTGCAATCACATAATGTGATGTAATTATGTAAAAATATTCACTAATGAAAAGTAATAATTAAGATGCCATTTTATAAATTAATTGAATTGGATTAAAAAACATGTGCATGTATTGGCTCCATCATGAGCTGTTTTGGACTCTTACCTCTCTCTCTCTCTCTTTCTCCAACTATAGTTATCCTTATCCGTGTTGAACAAGTCCAAATCTGCCTGCCCATACGAAAGAATCTGTAGCAACTCCAAACCAAAACACAACAGCAACCCCACACTTTCAATTCCCCTTCCTTAATCCACACATCAGACCAACATATATAAATAGCATGAACTAACTGCTACTATAAACACAATCACATCTTACCCACTTCTCCATCTACATCCCCATCCACTTTCCATCCATCTCGATCCCTAACAACAACTACTAGTTGCTACTAAACCCTACCCTGCGCGCAATCAAGAGTATTAATTTGTATTTGCAATTATATATATATATATATATATATATATATATATATATATATATATATGCATGATGGGCAGTAGTGATGGCAACCAAACCGGCCGGGCAGATGAGAAGCAGAAGAGGAAGTTATCTTGGTACATGAAGGCGCCACTCCGGGCACTGTCTCATTTCAGGGATATGTACGTGAGCAGCCTGAGCAGCTGTGCCGGTAGCGCCAAGTATGGTGGCGTGATAAGCGGGGGCTGTCCAGGGATGGGGATGCACCGGAGCCACAGCCTCAACATGGGCCGGTCCAGCAACGCGAGCGAGGAGGATCTCCGAGAGTTGGTCCGGGCGGTCTCTCAGAGGAAAGTACTCGAGAGGGAGAGCTGCAACAAGGAACCGGCCGTGCCGGTGGCCAAGAGCCGGAGCGTGGCCATTGGGAGGATTGACGAGGATAAACCCATGGAATTCGACGGCGGCGATACCCTGGGGCTCGGCCCGGTGGTACTGTTTCCGAGAAGTAGAAGTGCTGTGCCGATGAGGATTACTGCATGGTAGTGTGTATGCTAATTAATTATATTGATTTGTTCTTCATGCAATTGGAATGCATGGATTGGTTGGGTTGGTTTTTATTAAATCCTGTAATTCAAGAGTTAAGGTCACCATTGGTGTTAATTAATTTGCATGTCGATCCATCCATCCATCTGTGTTACCTACTACTTTTCTACGTCTTGGCCGGCAACCGTATTTTTACAGACTTATAACTAATTTCGAGGTATAATCTCATCCATCTTTAATTAACTTGAATTTTGTGATGCATCAGGGAGATAGATACAAGGAACGACACTAATTACTAAGAGATTAGTGATAATTATACATGGTGGCAATAATGAAAAGAGATGTGCACGACGTGAGGTTGGTGCTGACTGCGAGGTGCCAACTACCAAAGCAGACACTTATGACTTATGTGCACTTTTAGTAGTTAGAAACTTGTAAGGACCGTTGAAACTTTTGTATCTTAACTTCTTGAACTGCTCGAAAAAATGGTTATAACTTATAACGTCGGATGCTAAGAGGATACAACGTCGAGTTTATCACTTTCGTTGACCGACGTGGTAAGTGGAATATGTCATACAATGATACTCTTTCACGTCGGTCTAAAATCCGACGTGGTAGTAGGGGTACACCATGTCGGTTACATAGAAAATCGACGTGGTTGACCCCTTAATCAAATTATTATTATTATTATTTCGGTTTTTATACCTTACAACGTCTGTTTACCGTTAAACCGACGTATTAGACTCCTTACGACGTCGGTTTTCATGAAAACCGACTTAGTATGGTATTTTTATTTATTTATTTATTTCGGTTTTTATGATTCAGATATCATGTAAAGGAATTCAAGATAACACTAAGTTAACTTTAGGTGCTATTATTAGTGCACCACACCATACATATCATATAATGTAATTCACATGAGATAACATATCAGATACCCTAATCATAATGGAAAGATTCTACAATGATTATGAACAAAGAAATTGAAGTTGCAAGACTATGAGTGCACATGAAAGCATATCCCGAACATGTTCTGGATACTGGATAATATTACGAAATCTAAACATAAGAGAATCCAGTTTCAACAGCAACAAAAAAATGCCACGCTTGCCCTTACTGCTTGAAGTTGTATACCTTCGACCCGATCCTCATAGATGCCATTTTTGGTGTCCAAGAAATTGGAATAAATTCAAGGAACTACAAGGGCAAGACCTCTGAAGCCTTCACTTTTCTAGAGCCTTCAACCTACAAAATAGAAACCTTAATAAAACATTCACGATTTATAAAAAAAATGAAGAACAAATAATGGAATTCACACAAGTTGTGCATAACTAGAGGTTAGAGCTCAAACACCAGATCGAAGACGAACCATCGTAACTAATCACATAAACTAAAAACGTCAAAATTTCTTCCAAACTGAAATCCACAGCAAAAAACCAGAATCGAACCCCCACCTTTGGATGACGCCGAAATCGCAACAGAGGAGTGGATTTAGAAGAGGATCTGGGTGGAACGTTGAGGTCAGGGTTCGGAGGCGGAGGAGTGCATTCCGACGAGGGTTTGGGTGGGACGTTGGAATCGTGGAGGACGTGGGATGGTGAGGCCGGAAGTGGATGGAAATTGATCTCTCTCCTATCTCTACTTCTAGACTTCTTCCACTTCGGGACGGAAAGGTTGATGTGGTCGGGGAGAGGTAGGTGGCTAAGGTTTATGTTTGTTGATTTCCGGATTAGCGGGATTTCGTTTTGGTTTACGTGGCTATACCAAAAACAAAATTCAACCCTTCCACGTCGGACTATTAAAAGGCCGATGTGGAAGACCACTCTACCACGTCGGTTAACTAAAAACCGACGTGGTAGTCTTTGAATTCTATATTTAAACTATTAAAATATATATTTGAAAAACACCTTCCACGTCGTGGATGACCCTCTTTCATGTCGGTTTTAGGAAAACCGACGTAGGTTTTAATTTTACCAAATCCGACGTGATAGGTGGTCTTCCACGTCGGTTTGTAATTAACCGACGTGATAGATGCGACGTGATATGTCGACTTTTCAGCAATGTTACAGAGAAACTAATAAGGATATCTACAATAATTATGGATATCTGATCAGTGTTTTAAGCACTTTAAAAATTTGACCAGCGAATTACTTCGCAAGTTAGTTCTCAACATGAAGTGTATTCGGGTTAGATTATAACCTCTACCAGCCAATCCGTTTAAATCAATTAATTAATCATATGCATCGACCTAAACATCTTCGTTCATCCATTAGATGTTGATGTTTGCCTGTAACTTGTTAGGCAAATGTACAATGTTTGAGTGGTTGTATGAGAACCCAAACTTTAAATCAGTATTTAATTAAGATTGAGGTAATCAAATTGATTTTGGTGTCTTAAGGTGGAGGTGAGACGTGATGCTAGGTTAGAGTGAGGTGTTCGGTTGATGAAAAGAAGTGTTGTTGGTGAAACATGGGAGTGGAGAAGAAGGGTGAGAAGAAAAGAGTGTTGAGAGTTGAGTGAAGTTTGAGATCAGAATAGAAGAAGAAGCGAAGGTGGAAGAAGATTCGAGTTCGCCGTTTTGCCGGAATTCGACGTAAGGAGGTGGTGATCGTGCCGACGTCTTTTGGAGCGTCGTTGATCTTCAGAAGTTTTTTCAAGCTTTCCAGGTATGCCAAGTCTTGCTTTTACGCTCACCTAAGCTTGTGTGAGTGTTTAAGTGTTCGATGGTAGGCCGAATGACTCGTCAGAATAGTGCAGTAGAATTTCTGCTCTGTTCGGTCGACCGGTCGTAGTGTAATTTTGGGCGTTATCTCTCGCATCGGTCGAATGATAACCTGGGGTGGTCGACCGGTGGTACGTTTTGAGCGAGAAGATGAAGACCCTGGGTGCTTTCGGTAGACCGGGCTCCCTTTGTCGTTCGACCGAACGCACTGTAGTATGTCGGTTGGGGGTGTTGACCATCTAAACGGTCGATCGCCGCTTTGACCAGTCCGACCGGACGTACTATTTTAAGTCGGTTGGGGGTGTCGACTTCTAAACGGTTGACCGCCCTGAGATCCAGTTCGATCGATGACTTAAGATGACTTAAGTAGGGTTCGACCGATTCATATTTCGGTCGATCGGCGATGACTTAGAGTAATGTTGAAGTACCTAATATTTTTTGGTCGACCGGAAGCCCATTTCCGTTCGACCGTTGGGGATGTGTTATTTAATATTATTTTTATGGCGTAGACCTTCTAAACGGTCGACAACCCAGAGTCTTTTGTTCGACCGTTTGATGTTTGTTTGGTTCAACCGTTGGATTGAGGTTCGAACCAATTACCGGTTTTAACGACCAATCGGTCGATCGTATGACCTTTTTCGGTCGCGTTGGAGCCCAGTAATTGCATTGTTTGTTTATGAGCGTGTTGGTGCGTGGATTGCATTTACTACTTATGTTTCCATTATATGACATGTGCATTGAGACCTAGGTAGTAAACATGTGGGACCATATTCCCCTTTGCATGATCTATATGATATGACTCTACGGAGCACGATGATTGTCAGCTTGTGTGGCGACAGAGATGACCTTAGCCTGTGTGGCGACGAAGATGACTGTTAGCCCTTGCGCAAAAGAGTTTTGTGCCTTAGCCTGTGTGGCGACGGAGATGACCGACCGATGTTGTTCTGGCGGATGTGATCGACCGATGTTCCGGAGAGTATGATCGTCCAATTGTGGCACAACTGGCGAGTATGACCGACCAGAGTGACGACTCTGGCGGATCGTGGTCTTCAACCATTGATCAAATCTGATGATGACTCGAAAGCGCGTGAGACTCTCACCGAACCCATATAACTAGTGGAGGTGTGTCGCGTACTTTCCGTATGACCGCATGTGTCTGCGGTGGGTATCTACTGATATCCAAATCTAGACGTATGACTAATGAACCCCGGTTGGGGAAATGACTGATGACCTGATGACCCGGTTAGGGAATGTTTTGTTATAATTTATGTTGGCATGATACTAGTATGATAGGTCACGTATTGCATGTGCATGTATGTGAGTTTGACATACGAAGTTTTCTTATGGAAACTCACGTCATTGTTGTTTTATTTCAGGTTCCCTTCGGGAGCTGTTTGGGTGGTGACTGAGGACGAGTGCATTTTGGAGTCGGGTCCTCGTGTCTATTTTGAGGTTATTATGACTACTTGTATATCTGTATATTGTATTTTGATGTAGTCATTCTTTTGACAACTCCTGTATACGGTGTAACACGATATATTATATGTATATTTTCGAGTAGCGTTCCTTAAGTTTACGTTGATATCTTTTGATTATTCTTTATTAAAAGTTTAAATTTTTTCACTATTTTGGGGATGTTACAGGTTGACTATGTATGTTAGTAGGAATTTGATCTTTGAATATGTTGCAGTGATCTTCAATGTTGATCCACTATTTTGTAGTTTACACGTTCCAATGCGTTCCAATTGAAATTCCTTGTGTTGACCCGCCATTTCTATTGACCTGTACGTTTAAAGTAAACCATTAATAAATTATGATCAACAGATTTGAACCACCAAGTCGTCAATTTGAGAAATTTAAACCGTTGGTAGCGATACTCCACAAATATCTTGCAAATAATTCAAGAATGTCGCTTTTTTAAATACTTAATAATATGTTAGAAACATTAAAATAAAAAAGTTAGAAAAATAGAACACTAACTAACTATATGAATGATGAAGTTATTTTTGGCAAAACGAGACTAAAATCTATCTTACAATTACATAAGTCGGAAATCAAATCAAACTTACGTGGGGTGTTAGTGGCGTGGAAAGTGGCGGAAAGTGATTTTCAGAGTCAACCGGAAAGTAAAGGGAAACAGAATCCAGTGGAAAACAATTTCTCTTTGACTGAAATTTGTTGTTTGTGCATACGTCGGAAAGTGATTTGGGAAATGGGGATTTCTGTTGTTTGCTCATACTTCTTATGTCCACTGCGACAGGTCGGTCGGGGGTCTTGCTCGTCTGAAATGTGACTTCTCAGAGTGAACGTAAACGGAAGACCGAACTAAGTTCGGTCGTCCGAACGGGTCATTCCAGTTACGAATTCGGTGGACCAAAATATGTTCGGTCGTCCGTTATATTCTTTTCGGTGGACCGAATGTTTGACGGTAGACCGAAAAAATTCAATTTCTGTGGCTTTCCGACCTCAAAGTGACGGAAAACTCAAAAAAAAATTATACATACCACAAAATTCGACAGAATCCATGTTTTCGTGCACAAACAACTCCTTTCCGGAGTCAACCAGAATCCAAATTCCGTTTCCGTCGGATTCTCTCGAATCTGACCGCACAAACCCCTGAATAATGGCCCGCACGAATCGAACAAATCTGAACCGTTGTGGGGATCCAAATATCCAACTTTTTAAAATAAATAAATAATATCACCTGAGAGCGAGAAGTCCAAGGCGTGGAAGGTGGAAGCTTCCAGATGTCTCGCATGACCTTCTCCGCCGCGGCCGCGAGGGCGGCGGCGCTGGCCGGCGAGGACGACGACGATCTCGACGAGGAACCCGGCGAGGTCGTCGAGTCGGCCCCTCCTCTCAAGGTCGGCGAGGAGCGGGAGATCCTTGGCTCCGGCATCCGGAAGAAGCTCCTCAAGCGCGGTCGAGGATGGGAGACTCCCGTAACCGGAGACGAAGTCACAGGTCAACCATCCCTCTCTCTAATCCCTTCAGTACTCTTTCTATTTCGTTTCTGATGTGTCGATCGTGTTTCACAGTGCGTTATGTGGGGAGATTGGTCGATGGAACCGAGTTCGAGTCTAGTAAGGACAAGGACGAGGAGCCGATCACTCTTAAACTCGGTTCTGGTGAGATTCTCCGGCGCTTCATTTCTCCACGTAGTTTTTTTCGGGGAATTTTTGATGTGTTATATTTAGATAACGTGAAATTTTAGTAGGTCAATGTGAAACTTATATGCTTAGGTGATGGATAATGTAGCTAACTTTGTTGTAGGTTGTTAGTGCATTCTTTGTGTTTATCAACGTGAGACTATTTTTCTGACCGATACTCATATTTTTATGGTTTTTTGATGTGACATATTTAGATGCTGCAAATTTTTGGTCGGTTCATCACCGTGAGTATTTCTCCACGTAGTTTTTTTCGGGGAATTTTTGATGTGACATAAAACTTAAGTGCTTAGGTGATGGATTTTGAATCCAACTATTGTAGAGTATTGTGCATTATATGTGTTTAGCAACGTGAGACTATTTTCTCTGCAAATACTCATATTGGTGCTTGAATGAATTTGTTTCGTTGTGTTTGGTGTTCGTTTCCAGGACAAATTGTGGTGGGTTTAGACCAAGCGATTGTTACTATGAGAAAGGGTGAACGTGCATTGTTTACATTACCACCTGCTCTTGGTTATGGGAATGTCGGCAGTGGTTCTCTTCCTTCCAACTCCACTATCTGTTTCGAGGTTGAACTGGTTTCGTGGATATCTGTGGTTAATGTTAGTCAGGATGGAGGAATTGTCAAAAGAATTCTTGTGAGAGGAGATGGAGGGAAGCCGAGTGATCTGGATCAAGTTACTGGTACTATAAAAGATGGAACTCTTGATATGAACTTTAGCATATAACAAATTAACTTCTGATACTTGTATTTTAGTGTTGTACTCTATGCCTGCCTTGGATTTTTCGCTTGAGTTACCCATATTGTTTCTGTTGCCTGATCAGTAAAGTACGACGTAAAACTACCTGATGGAGCAGTTGCTGCAAAAATTCCTGGAATAGAGTTTTATATTAATGATGGTAATTGTACACTTCACTTTCATTTTGTGAATCTAGTTTTCCGATTTTATCTTGAATTTTCAACGCAAACATGCATTGTGTTATGTGGTAATCGATTTATAGACCTGTATAGCATCATTATTTTCATGCAGGTCACTTTTGTCCGGCACTCCCGAAAGTTATTGGGACAATGGAAAAGGGCGAGAAGGCTGATGTGATTGTCCAGCCCCAATGTATAGCTTTCTTTGTAGTTGAACTGTCTACATTTTGCTACACTGATGTTAAATAGATCCGTAGATGAACCTTAATTTATTCTGATGCTTTACAACTAAGTATTATAAATATGCAAATGACATCATTAAAATAAAGGTATGTACAAAGAATTAAAGTATGATGATATGGTTGGATCTGAACCTTTTTAGTTAGACTCCTAAAGCAGAGACCATTAAAATTATTTAAAGTGGGCTGGGAGGACGAAACATTTTTAGTTGGTTTCCATGAGATATAGTCCAAGTATATATGCATATTTCTCGGTTAGCTTGGCTACCGACAAATTTGATTAAGAACTATAACTGATAACACTTTGCAAAAAAAAAATCTTCTAAGTGCAGCTTGCAAAGTGCAGTGATAAATCTATACCCTGCTAATAAAAATAGAATAGTAATGATAAAAAAGGAGAATATTAATAAGCACTGGAATCTACAGTGTCATCCACCAATGAAGTCTTCTATCTCAGATGACCTTATGTGAATTAGAAATAAGAAGGTACTGGGTTTGGATATCTGCTATGTTATTGTTGGATGGAAGGTGGTGCTCTGGCAAATCCAAGCCTGAGTTTTAAGCAGTGTATCATATCTTTCTAGTGGTCTCTCAAGTTGGTCTGAGGCTGAAAAGGACAAAAAACCAACAATACCCCTCACAGATCACCTTCTTAATTCATGTTTATGGGTTTTTTTTCTTCTCATTGCCAAGTCAACAAAATTCTTGTAGAAGTAAAGTAAAAAAAAGTTTTTTAATTAACCCAATAGTTGGATTACATTTGAGTGCCAAAAAGATATACGTTTTTCATTAATGTTGAGCAGTCTTATTGTCATCAAATTTAAATAGATAAGCCATTATCTCCTATCTGCTAGCTATTCGCCTTTTCTTTCCACAAAGTGAGCATATAACTCACATTTTGTCTATATTTTTCTTGTCTTGTAGATGCATTTGGTGAACTAGGTAAAGGTGGTAGTGATGGTTTTCCTTCTATTCCTCCAAACACTCCTTTGAGCATTGAGCTTGAGTTGGTGTCCTTCAAGTGTGTTGTTGATATCACCGGAGATAAGAAAGTTTTGAAAAAGATAGTCCGAGAAGGAAAAGGCATTACCAAACCAGAGGAAGGAGAAGTTGTTCGAGGTTATTACTTATTACCATCAGTCATTACTCATTAAGTGTCAAACTCTCACTTTTAGCATTGTTCAGTGCCTTGTACCTTTGGTTTGATCACTTCATAATAAGTTAGTCTATATGAGTATCCATTATTGTCAAACTTCTCCTTCATAATCTAATGTCTCTTTTGTAAGATCACTTCAATTTATGTCAAAAACAATGATTATGTTTGATTTGCTTTCTCAAGCAACGGTCTTTCTTTTGTATTGTTTACTTTAAAATTTAACCATGCCTGCATTTATGCAGTTCGGTATGTTGGTATGCTGGAAGACGGGACGATATTTGAGAAATTGGGGTTTGATGGAGATCAAGGCTTCCAATTTGTTATAGGTGAAGGTATGTTACATGTGACCCTCAATTTTTTATCTTGAATTTTTGTTGGTTTTGTTTGTCATATCCTAGTTTTATGTTCGATGCCGAAAACATCTAATGTTCTTTCTAACATACGTTTGACATCTTCAGAGCATGTGATAGCTGGACTAGACCAAGCAGCACCTACAATGGCAAAAGGTGAACTATCTTTATTGACAGTGAAACCTGAATGTGGATATGGAGAAAATGAAGTTAAACGTGATCTTGCCACTATTCCTCCATGTGCAACATTAGTATTGGAGGTTGAGATGTTAGACTTCATAAAAGTGAGGAATCTATATCTTGTTGTGCACTTGTGTTTGAGTTTCCTTTTTAACTTCGAGTGCTCGTGATGCTACGGATCTGTTATGTGCAGAATAAGGAGCCACATGAAATGGATTTTTGGGAGAAATTAGAATTTGCGGGAAAGTTAAAAGAGAGTGGAAATTTTCTTTTTAAAAATGGAAAATATCCACGAGCAGCAATAAAATATGAGAAGGTTCTACCCATTGCTAGCATTTGATCTACTTTTGTGATGTTCCTACATCTTACTTTTGTTTTTCTGTAAATTGCTTGTAGGCCATAGAGTATGTCAATGATGATGAATCCTATAAGAGTGAAGAACTACAGAAAGTTTGGTCTTTGAGAATATCTTGTTGGCTGAATAGTGCGGCATGTTGCCTTAAATTGAATGATTTTCCAAACGTGATCAAGTCATGTTCTAAGGTATGGTCAAAATACTGGACCATTTTCAGGTCACACTTTACTATTTATTCAATAACTTGTTCTTAAATTTGCCATTAGGTTCTAGAAGTCGAGTTCCTCAATGTTAAAGCTCTATACAGACGAGCACAAGCATTTCTGGAAACTTATGATCTTGATATGGCCGAACTAGACATTAAAAAAGCTCTTCAAATTGACTCGAAAAACAGGTGAAACATTTTTTGGCTGTGGATGCTATGATTATGTTGTTGTCACGTGAACATATGGTTGTCAAATATCTCTACTGTAGTAGTTGAACCCTGGTTCCCACAATATGTTACATGGGTATTCTGTCAAACCAAACTTACATTGACAATATCATGATACTATTCAACCTTTATGCTTATTTCTCGTTGATTTCTCTAACCAAGATACCTCTTCCATTCCACAGGGAAGTGTTATCAATTCAAAGAAAACTGAAAGAACTTCAGGTGGAAAGGAGAAAACGAGATGCTAAGCTGTACGGCAACATGTTTGCACCTACGAAAAAAGATGCAGATGCACTGATGGTGAATGCTAGTTGTGATAAATGATAATGGTTTAGTGATAATCAACCAGTTGACATTATGGACATCATTTTCCTTCAAGATCTATGATGGATGATGAAATCTATGTGAACCAATAACACCATCTGTTAATCATTTTCATGCAGAGGCTGAAGGTTGAAACTACTACTGATATGGAACAAGATGTGGATGATCAGACATTTAACAAGCAGAGTGACCTTGCGGACAGCAAGGACTCATCTGTTGAAGCAATAGTGGTGGATCCTTCATTGTTGAAGAGGACCACTTAATTCAGAGAATGGAAGTATGGAAGGTTTGGCATATTCTATCATGATCCCTGAAATTGAAGATTCTCTAACTTAGTTTTATACCGAAAAACCCAAGTTCAAGCAGCAAGAAGTCAATGGCGATGCTTCTAATACCAAACTAAAAGGCAAACATTAGAAAATACATTTTTTTTTGCATTGATAAGTCGGTCTGATTTTCATGCTTGTTTGTATTGTTGATACATAATTTTCCTTGTGAAGTGTTTTTTTTTCTTCTTTCAAACCACTATTTGAAGGTTTGATACATCATGGAGTTAAATTGAAGCCGTTCAACAACAAAATTTTCAATCTCAAACTAGTTGGTAGATGCTAGAAATGAAACATTGTTTCGTAGGAGGTTTCTATAATTTTCAATAGCCACCACGGCGAACAACACTCTAATCGAGGTATGGTTTACAACGGGTGAGAGAACTATCTCGTTGTAATCAACCCTTTACTTTTGAGTATATCATTTTGACACCAACCTCACTTTATACTTTAACTCCTTCATAGGAGTTGATCGTTTCTTCCTAAAGATTCACTTGCACCCAATCACGTGCTTTCTCTTGGGAAGTTCCGTTAACTTCTAAGTTTGATTCTTACGAAAACACTTCATATCTTCAGTCATGACCACCATCCACTTGTTCATGTCTTTCTGCTCAATGACTTCATCGAATGTGCAAACACAATACTATTATCATCGTGACCATACCTTACCGTTGTCTTTGTAATTTTTTTGTCTTCCTGGAGCAATACTCTCTTCCTCAACTTCTTCCTCTACTTGTGAGTCAATTGTTTCAAGCTGAATTTCTTGATTCTATTCACTTCTTAAAGTCGTGACCTCAACTTCAATTTTGTCTTGCCGCACAGATGTCTCTTGCTCATCTTTCTCCTCAAGGTTCTTGAGTAAACTTTTCTTATTAAAGGCCACATTACTCCGCAAGAGTACATTCTTGCTCACCGGATCCCAAAACTTATATCCTTTCATTGCTCTATCGTAACCAAGAAATAAACATTCCTTTGATATAGAATCCAGTTTCGACCGTTGTGTCTCATCGATCAACATATAGGCATTCCATCCAAATATCCTAAGCCTTGAATAGTCAAATGACTCACCCGTCTACACTTTCTGAGGTATTTTTAATTCAAGTGTCGATGATGGTGACACATTTACCAAGTAGTACGCAAGATCTATTGCTTCAGTCTTGAAATCTTTCGATAGATCCGCATGAAGCCTCATGTTCATTGTCCGTTCACACAAAGTTCTGAACATCCTTTCAGTTACATCGATCTGTTCCAGACTAAACAGTGTTGTGAAATGCATCATGACACATTCTTTCTCACAGAAATTTGTGAACTCCTTTGAGGTGTACTCACCCTCATTATCTGTCTGTAAGTACTTAACAAATTTTCCAGTACTTTTCTCGACCTGAGCCTTCCATGCCTTAAAACTTCTCAAAAATATTAAATTTATTTTTCAGGAAATAAACTCATACCTTGCTTGAGAAGTCGACGATGAATGTGATGAAATATTTGGCTCCACCTTTTAACCGAACCTGCGCCAGTCCCCAGATGTCTGAGTGCATATACTACAGTATTTCCTTCGTCTTGTGCATAGCCGTCTTGAATCGAATCATGTGATGTTTTTCAAAGACACAATACTTGCAAAATTTCAATTTGCAACTTTTAACACTCTTCGACAGTCCTTGCTTGTGTAGCTCATACAAATTCTTTTCCGACATATAATCAAGCCGTATATGCCAAAGTGTGGTGTTGTCTTTGTCACGTGCAACATTTGCTGTATCTTTTCCTGCTACTGTATTTCATTGCATCCAATACAAGTTGCCCACGTTGGTTCCTTTTATCACCGTCATCGCCCCGTGAGTGATCTTAATCTTTCCATCTCCGTCGGACTATCTCCACCCGAGAGTATCAAGTTCTCTTAGAGAAATCAGATTCTTCTTCAACTCCGGAACGTGACGCACACCCGTCAGCGTTTGAATTCACCCATCGAACATGTTAAAATGTATAGAACCAATCCCGACTGTAGTGCACAGTGTATCGTTTCCCATAACAACCATTCCTTCTTTTAATGGTTCATAGGACGTAAATCACTCCTTAACTGGGCACATGAAGTGATGCTCATGTATCTAAAATCCATCCAGAACATCCAGGACGGGTACAATAATTTGTCGATACTTGCAACACAAACTGTTAGAACGTCAGATTCGTTCTCCTCCTCCACCACACTGACGGAATTGTACCTGTATTTCCCTTTCTGTTGCGTCTCTTTGAAAGTCCTACAGTCACGCTTCATATGACCCGTCTTCTTGCAGAAAAAACATTCAAATGATCTTCCCTTTAATTTCGACCGACCCTTTCCGTTGCTTCTTCCTTTGTTACCCGTCCTGCCACTTTCCGATGCTGCGATCAATCCTTCTCCCTTGTCGAAAGAGCTACTACCTGAATTCTTCCTTGCATCATAGGAGATCAACGTGCCCTTGACCTCTTCTAACACCAACGAATCATTCCCATATATGATCGTGTTCACCAAGTTTTCATACGAGTCATGCAGCGACGTTAATAGGAAATATTGTTTTGTCAACATCCTCCATCTTGTCGTCCAACTAAGTCAGATCAGCAATAAGCTTATTGAACACCGAGAGATGATCAATAAACGACGTGTTCTCCTTCATCCGAAGCATGTACAACTAACGCTTCAGATTCAACTTGTCTCTTAGGTTCTTCTTCATGAACATTTCCTCCAAAAGTTTCTAATATTCTGTCGTTATCTTCGTCGATTCCTTGAAAAGTATATCATCCGAGATGTACAACTCGATGATCCCAATCGCCCGGAGATTCAATCTCCTACTTTTCGTAGGTCATCTTCGACGGCTTCTTCTCGACCCCATCCAACATTAACAAGAGCTTATCCGTCTGCGACATCAATGCCCAGACTCTACGTTGCCACGTTGGGAAATTTTCTTTTCCGGTGAATTTCTTCACTCAAAAATTTTGTGCCTCCTCTGACATCTTGCGTAGCTAACCTAGCTCTGATACTAGCTGTTGGGAGAGAGTTCTTGCCACACTACTAACAAGATACAGATTAAGGAGCACAAGTGATAAACAAGAATATTGATGCGGAATTAAAACTAATGGTCTCTCTCAATCTTTAAGAAACAAACACACGCAAATAAGATGGAGATCACAAGCAAAAAATCACAACACACCTGAAGCAAACCACGACACACGCGTTTTACAAGGTTCGGCAACGTGCCTACGTCATTTGAGGGTCTACTGCGGGTTTCCTTTGTTTTCTTGCACTTCTCCAACAAGAGAAGCTTCCGAGATAACAAACGATTGGAAGTAATATGTCTCCCAAAGCACTCTAGATCTATCTCTAGCCTAATCTCTCTCAAGGAAATAAGTATTGTGTGTTGTGTTACCAATTTAGGGTGAAAAATCATTTTATATTGGGCTAAAATCGTACAAATAAACATGCAGAACGTGGGCAAAACTGTCTCCAACTGTAGGCCAGAATTCTCCATTGGTCGACCGATGATCGGTTTTGTGTGTAACCGCCAACATTCGGTCGACTGCTCTCCCCGAGCCGGTCGACCGTTTCGTGCTTCTGAACTACGCCTGGGAGTCTCTAGAAGTTTCCGATCAACCGATCCGCGATGCTGATGCTCGACTTGAAGCTCCTGTAAGTTTCAGTCGACCGCGTGCCCAACACCGATCGACTGATCTGTACTTTGTTCCGAGTCCCGGAAGACTGGAAGTTTTCGATCGACCGTGACTTAAGTTCCGGTCGACCGATCATTGCTTTGATCCGAGCCCTGAAGGCTCTGGAAGTTTCCGATCGACCGTGTGCCCAACACCGGTCCACTGAAACTCACATTTCGACGAATCTTAGACGCTCTGGAAATTTTCGATCGACGGTCGACCGATGCTCTATGTTTTCCGGTACTTAACAATTCTACAAACCAAATATCAACACTTCTTGGTGTTGTTTCTCAAGTAATATATATATATATATATATATATATATATTGCATGACATATGTGGGTTATTGTTAATTATTCCATACTTGTTTTCGGAAAATCGTGATCCACTAACTTTGATCACAAAAGGGTTGTGATTAATTTTGTTAATTTTGGCAAAACCTGCGATTTTAAAATTGCTGATTCCTCAATATTTACCCCCAACCCTCCGTCAACTCTGTTTAATTAAAGTCGGAATTGAACTTTCATGCGGAGCTTGAATTATAGACATACAACCTGTTTAAAGGTAGCTAGCTTAGGCATGTTAAATTGAACGATACTAATTTTCTCGTATACTGAAACAAATTAAATGATTCGAGGAACTAAAATATATGGATGTTACATTACGTCTTCTGATCAGCAATTAATCAACAAGAACTTGTGATTTCTTGTGTCCTTCAATAATGCACGTGACAGAGAGATGTACGTGCATACGGACCAACCAATTTGTGTGCTGCAATATAAATGTCTAGTCTGACGTGGATCCAACATCAAACAATCATTTAGACAAGCAAGTCACGAATTCTTTAATTCTTGCGTTCTAACCTTTACATGTAACTACTCCTAAAAATTTAACATGAAATACGATAACACGACACGAAAAATTCATTTTTGAGTTTAATGATTCTGTATTTCGTGTCGTGTTTGTGTTAGATTTTGAGTACACGGATTACTTTAATGTCGTGTTGAATTTTGTGTTTGATTCTCACCATTCACTCCACTTTATAAAGCTATTACCATCATTCTCATCTCAACCCATCCAGTTGGACATGATGTTTAACTATATAAGTATGCTCTAAAGAAAAAAATTCAGAGTAAATACTGAAAATTTTAAAAAAATTAAATATTCTTGGTTGATTTTCGTGTTGGTCTGGGTCATGTTCTTTTGATTGGACACGAAATTTTTTTAGGTCATGTTTGTGTCTATTGAAATTGTCTGGTACACGGGAAAAAACAAAACACGAAAGTACAGGATTTTTAGGTCTAAACGCAAGTGTAAGTGAAAATAAGATATGCAGTTAATTACGTTACAATTCGATTCCACAGAGAAAAGCAGTAGGTTGCGTTGATGTTTCCACTTCTACAGCAACCCTTGTTGAGCAAATGTTTGAATATTAATTGTAACAATGAGCAAATGCTTTAATATTAATTGTAACGATGCATGAACGCAGGTTACCCTGCAACTGCAACCCTTGTTCAAACGCTCGATAACATAACGAGTTGAGAAAGATTCAATCCTTGAGTCAAGCTTGACATCGTTTGGTGAAACCACAGAGTTCGGGGATTTTACTTGGTTTCCTTCACAATCAACTGTTGCCTACAGAGACGACGTGAGGGTTCCAATCAGCACAGCAGGGAATGGCGAGAGCGACATCATCTTCTTCGGACCAAGCCCATCTAACTCCTCCGAGTCGGCACACACCGCTGGTATACATATAAGCTATTTATTAACTAAGATCTTATATATGTATATATATATATGTATATGGTCAAGCTCTAGTGAGCTCAGAACTTATCAAATTTAGTTTAAGCCCCTTACAATCTCACCATTGGATCTTATTTACAGTTAATCTCACCATTCATTAGCATAATCGTTTTTTTCTTAATCTACCTTACAATTTGAAATGAGTGGTAGATATTGTGGGGGCTTAATTTAGAAAAATTAAGTCATGAGCTCACTAGAGAATTCATATATATATATATATATATATAGTGAGCCCAGAACTTAATTTCTTATTTTAAGCTCCTACCATATTTATCATTCATCTGAAATTGTATAGTAAATTAAAAAATGATTATGCTAATTAATGGAAACCGTAAATAAAATTCAATGGTGAGATTGTAAGAGGTTTAAACTAAATAAAAAAACCACGAGCTTACTAAAACTTAGTCATATATATATATATATATATATATATATATATATTGTTAGGAATTAAAACCAATCCCAAATACGCAGCGGAATCAAAATAGCGAATCCAATTGGCTAATAATTGAGATCAAATGCAAATCCAAAATTCAAACCACACAAAACACGCAAGATTAACGTGAAAACTCAATGCGGGAAAAATCACGGACGACACAACTCCAAATCCACTCTAGAGAAACGTATTACAAAGAGATGCTTACAAGAGACGCGAACGAACCGACGAAACACCCAGCTCAAATTCTTCTAACGAATCACAAGGATGCTCTCTCTCTCTCTTTTCTCTCAAGAATGCAAAGTGGACAATAACAATCAATCTAATTGTTCTCTTATTACAAATGAGACAAAATTGCCTTTATATATTAAGCCAAAACAAGTATAAGTTGCACCAAAATCGCGTGGAGAAATGTGCAAAACGTGGACAGAAACTGAGTCAAACGGTCGACCGAACGGGTGCTTCGGTCGACCGATCCTCTAACCGTATCGCAAACTAGCTTTTACCGGTCGACCGAAACTAAAGTATCGTTCGACCGAAAAGCGACAATAACTTTTTTTGTTTGCTCAATTGCATACTCGGTCGACCGAACACTTAAGTTCCGTTCGACCGCAAATCAACATGCACTTTTCTCCCAGCTCCTCGTATCTGCCCGGTAGACCGAATCTTAGATTCCGGTCGACCGAAAAACGACATACACTTTTGCCCAACTACTCTTGTGTGCCCGGTCGACCGAATCCTAAGTTCCGGTCGACCGAAAAATGACATACACTTTTGCTGGACAATTCAACACACATCCGGTCGACCGAACCACTCCTTCCGGTCAACCGAATGTCTGTTTTCCTGCACGAATACTTTAAACATATATTCAAGATAAACAACAACATATATATTTCTACGTATTGATTACTTTCAATTAATTTTGTTTCTTGAACGATTTCAATGATGCGGAGGAATCAGTAGAGATGTCTGGGGACATCAAAGGTAGATGCTTAAAGGCCAACTCGAATTTGGCTGGTGGAGTTCAATTGGGCTTTGGTCTGAACATCGATAACAATAGTGACAATTTCATGGGGGTATCCAGTCGTTGGAAACCCAAAGAACATGCAAGCCTCAGGTGAGTGACTGAGTTTGATATTTAATTTCTGCAAACTATAATTATTTCACACGATCAATATCCAGTAAATTCATATATATATATACTGACTTTCAGCTGTTATATATTCTCCCTCCTAATTAATTACTACTTTGAATGTCATATATATTGTTGTTGTTGTCAAATTAAAGACGTACACAACAAAATCCAACAATTAATATTTGAATTTGAATGCAGGATCATGTTTGAATGCTAGAGACCAAGGGAATGTACTAACAAGTTGCGCTTGGGATCCTCGAGTGAAAGGTAGCTTCTACCACCAAACTGCGATAAGCATTCCACTAACCTCAGTCCACTCCTTCATCTCTGATATGAAGAGGCTTCGACGTGCCAAACCCCACTCCCTCTGTGTTGTCGATGCCTATGATGGCTTCATTATAAGGTTCATCCGCAACTCCACAACCTACCTTGGCAAAATCTGTGATTCCGTGGAGTTTGACATGATCTACTACCGCTCACACGACCCTAATATTCCGAGACTCTTCGAGGACGTGACGGAGGAGATAGAGCAAATGGCATTGTTCGATCAAGTACAATGGATTACCTCATTTTGGAAAGAATAGGAACATAGCTTTCTTAGGCATCAAACACAAGTTCGGGTCGAAACTTGACAAGTTCGTAAAAGTCATACGCAAGTACGATTCCGAAGGGTTGTTATCTTCGGATTGGACGGATGCAGTTCTGGGTTTGCATGGCAAAAAGAGCAGTGTCATGATCGAGAAGAAGGGTTGTGCATTGGAGGGTTTGTGTGTTTGCTCTTGTGATGAGCATTGCGCCCCCGAGAAGGGGTACTTCTGTAAACAAGGAATTGTTTACAAGGAAGCTCGTGTTTGTCGTAAAATTTGAGTTGAAGAAAAAAAAAGAAAAAACTCTGTTCTTAATCTCGACGAATCTCTTGCTAAATAATATATAACTTGATCGATGTTAGACTGAAAGATGAATCTTTCTTAAGACCACCCTTAACGATCTACCCTAGGCCACGTAGGCCGAAAGTTGAAATTTCAACCCGCTCGGTCATTGGTTGTTTATTTATTTTAAATATTAAAATATGTGAAAAATAATTTTAAATCTTTTTTTAATTATTTTTATGAAAATTTATTTTTTATTTGTTTATATTTTATAAGAAAATAATTTTTTTGTTTTGTCTAAAATCGATCACCAAATGACATGGAAAGGAGAGAATGTATGATGTTTGTGTTGTTTTTGTGTGCGGTTAAGGAAAATTAGAAGATTGATTTGAACTAACGTGGCAGAGAAATAAACTGATGTGACTGAGATAGAAAATCGGATGCCCATAAAGTACCCCGACGTCGTTAATAATGGTCTAATGGGTTATCCAAATAATGCATGTTTGGTAGCTTGTTTAACGTGGGTTTTTTGTTCTTTTTGTTTTTATATTTATTTGGTGTTGCGAAGACCTCTCAAGAATTCATGATGGAATTCCGCACCTTACAACTTCGTATAGAAGAATGCCTCATCATGTCATGCTCATATCATTCATTTGTACAGGAAATTAAATAAATGTGAATAACTAGCCAGACAGTAAATAAGTGCAACATTTTCTTTCATTTCATTAAATAGAAAGAATAAATATGAAATACAAGAGTTGACATATTTATGCATTGCACAAATGGAAGATACATAAGCATCCGCTTGCGAACTATAAACCAAAATTGTTGTTATATTAACAATTTCAGATATATTTTTTTTAATAGGATTTTTATATTTCGATATATTAGGGACGGGGATTTATCGACTCGTGCTTTTGATCGATTCGATAATGATCTCCCTTTTTATTGTGATATATTGTCACAATATGGTCAGTTTAGCCTCGTAACCTAGGAAGGGATTTATGTTTGATTTGTCAACGATAATTCTTATATTAGAATATCGTACAAACGGTTAGTTTAACCTCATAGCCTAGGAGGTGATTTGTGTATATGTATCTTTGTTATATTGCCGATGATTCTTATGTATAAATATCATCAAATAGTTAGTTTAGTCTCATAACTGGGAGAATATTTTATATACTCGATTTGAGAGTCTTGGACAGTTTAGTCTCGTGACCCGGAGGGTTTTGTTTGTATATATTTTTTTTTGTTTATTTGATCTATTAAATGAAGACTCCATCGTCGGTAGGAGAGAGGGAACCCAAGATCATGTTTGGCGTGCATCCTCGCCTACGACTAAGGTAGTCCGTATTTTAATTTCTAACCACTTTAACGATAAGAGAGAGGGAACCCAAGATCAAGCTTGGCGTGCATCCTCTCTTATTATTGGAGCAGTCAATATGGATGTTTTATGTTTATCTTCGAATTTTTAGGTTAGTTGACATATTTTACAACTTTAAAGATTTATTTTGCAATTTATCCGCAATTAGGGATGGATTTGTTATTTACCCATTTAAGGCGACTATTTGGAATTTAAGATTGATTTTGCAAATAAATTGATGCAATTTATACATTGTTGTAATTTATCCACGTTTAAGGGTGGATTGGTAATTTTTTCCATTTAAGAGAACTAATTTGTAAATTCACCATTGTGTTATTGTGGTATTGTCCTTTTCCTGTGGATTGTCTTACATGGAGACTTGCATTATAGTTGGATCTGGCTTGGACTAAATATGCAAAAGGATCCTACTTGCATGCTAAGATCCATGGCTCCATGCACGTATACGTATGTTAAAGGAAATTGCCGCTAGTTTCTTTTCCTATTTTCATTCTTCTCATTGTATTATTTTATCATTCTTCTTTGGAACTTCTCTCTGTCCACGCCTTATCTCAGCAAGTTCTCTGTGACATAACAACTGCTGGGCATGACCATTTGTGGTTGATGGCTTTGCGGGTTCATCATTTGGAACTTCATGACCTTCCAAGAGGTTGAGAATAGATTGAATCTTTTCCTTGGAAACGTTATCGAAAACACGACGGCCACCCTCGAAAGCGATCGCGATTTGGTTGTCATTATCGACATGAATGTCACTCGAAGGGACCACCATCTCTTCTACCCAATCACGATCAACGTCAACACCGCTTCCTTCGACCACCGAATCAGACATGTCTGATTAATTAATAATAGTAATTAATAGTAATATGTTGGTTCTTATTGTTGGATGTTGTGAGTTGATTATAATCTTGCTTTTTAATTACTTTTGTGGCTTTCCGGAAAGGTTTCCTGAAGTGTTTACCTTAGGCCAACCATTAAACCAAACGTATACAATTCTTAATCATTCCACCCGATTTAATTGTAAAGGCCATAAATCCTTGTGCAATTTAGGCAGTGTTACAACGTGCCTGTGATGTGGTTTTGATTAATTAATGTTAGACTAAACATGGAACCGTTTTTTTTATTATTTATTATTCGGTTCGAGTGTTTGTCATTTTCCTGGCTAAATTTCGACAGCCTTCCAGCGTCTCCTTTTTTTTTTGCCAAAAATATGAACACCAATCCGGGTACAATTCCTCAAAAGGAAAGTGGCCGGAATGACGTATAAGAGACGATTATCCGGGTACAATTCCTCAAAAGGAAAGTGGCCGGAATAACCATGTTTGACAACCACCCGGGTACAATTCCTCAAAAGGAAAGTGGCCGGAATGATTGTATTCGGTAAATCGAACGATTATCCGGGTACAATTCCTCAAAAGGAAAGTGACCGGAATAATCGTGTTTGGCAACCACCCGGGTACAATTCCTCAAAAGGAAAGTGGCCGAAATGATTGTATTTTATTATTACTTCTTTTATTTAAAGTGAAACAATCGCCGGTGCTAATATTACACCTGCCGGAGTTGTTGACGAAGCCGGAGTCGCCGAATTGTTGTCAACGTTGTATGTTATCCGGTGGAGTATGGGAGACGTATGGTCATCGGTATGGTTGTGTTAGACGTGGGTATGAGGTGGAAGATATGCATGAACGTGCATGACTTTTTCTCCTCCCCTTTTTTTTGTTTTTTTTTGAAAATCAGAGAGTACTACACATCTTTCCTTCCTCATGCTACGTGGCTTAAGATTCCAAATTTTATTTGATTGTTATTTAATGGAAAATTTTCATTTTCATGTCTTAATGTCTTGACTATATTTCCATGTCTTAATGTTTTGACTATATTTCCATGTCCAATCTAATAAACATAAATCAAGAGATTAATAATTCCATAATGTTCATTTTGATGTTGTTGCTTAGTCTCATCTCGATAGAGTTCCAATTTCTACTAAACTGGGATGACAATTGGTCGACGATTACTAGAAAAATTATTTTGATTTGAGATGTATATTTTTTTGTGTCAACATAGCTATACGTTGTAGAGAGCCGAAGCTGATCGAGATTGAGGTTTTTAATCGAATCAATAAATGATTGATACCTCAAAAGTCAACTTTGATCTGATATACGTAGAAATTTCTTAGTAAATTAAGTTAAATGGCGGATCACCAATCGCGTAATGCGCGCTAAGGAAATATATAATTGATTGTGAAGTAGTGGGCCAGGCAGCTAGGATTTTGTGAACTAAGAACAAATCTTAAAATATTTAACTCACCAACCATGACTATTAGTTCATACATGGCTAGCAAGTTTGATATATATATATATATATATATATATATATATATATATATATATATATATATATATATATATATATATATATATATATAAGCCCTCACAATATTCACCACTGATTTCAAATTGTAAGGTAGATTAAGAAAAAAACGGTTATGTTAATGAATAGTGAGATTAACTGTAAATAAGATTCAATGACGAGATTGTAGGAGGTTTAAACTAAATTTGATGAGTCATCGGCTCACTGGAGCTTGACCCTATATATATATATCACATACTTTCAAAGGAAGTAGGTGCATGACGGTTTATCGATATAATACTTCTGGGTCGGTTTATCGAACCTTCATCATAATTCTGGCATTCAACCTTCTTTCTAACATATTTTTCAATGATAATATTATATAGATATAATGCTTCTGGGTCGGTTTATTGAACCTTCGTCGTAATTCTGGCATTCAACCTTCTTTCTAACATATTTTTCAATGAAATAATGTGTAGTTGTTCATGGTCCCGTCATGCACTTGTTTACTTTGAAAGTATGTGTGTGTGTGTATATATATATATATATATATATATATATATATATAAAATATAGTCAAGTTCTAGTGAGCTCATCAAATTTAGTTTAAGCCCCCTACAATCTCACCATTGGATCTTATTTACAGTTAGTCTTACCATTATTAGTATAACCGTTTTTTTCTTAATCTACCTTACAATTTGAAATGAGTGATGAAAATTGTGGAGACTTAATTTCGAAAAATTAGGTTCTGGGATCACTAGAGAATATATATATATATATATATATATTGCAAATTAAAGACATCGAAACTAACAGCGTAGTTTGGAAATTTGATGGGTTCATTCCATGTTCTCCTACTATCTTTGGCTTTGGTAATGACAACAACAAGAACCTTAATAGTAGTTGATGGTTCCCCACCGGAGGCGGTGGTGACATGTTCCTCCGGCAACACCGAATGTGTAGTGAGAAACACCTATTCGAATTTTGTAGATCGGAGCACATGCAAGGTTGCGGAGGTGGTATATCCTTCTAACGAAGCGGAGTTGGTGGAAGTAGTCTCTGCCGTCTCAAAGCGGCATCAACATATGAAAGTGGTGACCAAATATGCCCACAACACATCCAAACTGTGTTGTCCCGGTGCCGGTGGACAAGGCTTGGCAATAAGCACTTTGTTCTTCAACAAGGTGGTCGATGTTGACACCATCCGTCGTAGGATGACCGTGGAGTCCGGTATCACTCTCCAAGAGCTTCTCAAAGCTGTCGCATCACATGGGCTTGCTTTGCAATCTTCGCCGCCGTATTGGACGGGTTTGTCACTAGGTGGATTGCTCGCCACCGGAGCACATGGGAGCTCATTGTTCGGAAAAGGGTCGGCCGTGCACGAGTACATCGTCAACATGACGATGGTTGTGCCGGTCAAGGGTGGTAGCGCCAGGATTGTCCACCTCCGAGAAGGTGATCCAGACCTCCTAGCTGCCAAGGTCTCCTTGGGCGTTCTTGGTGCTATTTCAAAGGTAATTAAATTAAGCTGAATATATAACATATTTATTTATTTATTTATAAGGCATCCCACTCAGTTAGGACTGTTCGGATTGTTAGACCGCTCGATTTTGCTCAAATCGTGACTCAATTCGGTTAGTAACAAGTCAAACACGAGCAAAAAAAATACGCTCGATGTACTAAACAAGTTGAGTACAAGTAGAACTTGCTCACTTAATTCTCGCTCGAGACCCGATAACTCTATCCAATTACCCGATTACACTATCCAGACCTAATTACTTTATCTAATTATTCCTTTACCAAACCCAAATCTTCCAAACCCTCACAACACCTCCTCCTAGCCCTCCGAAACCCTAACGCTTCCTCCTCGCTGCCGTCTTCTCGTTGCCAATTCGAGTGATTCGGTGGTGGTCGTAAATGTTTTAGTTCTTGTTAGGTTCATCTCTAAGGTTTTGATGTTGATTTCAATGTTTTCCGACGAAACAAGTTCGTCTCTACATTTTTGTTGCAGATCTTAGGATTTTGACGTCTACTATGAGTATTTTTAATGTTAATCATGAATTTCTACTATGAATTTTGTCTCGAGATTTTTTTACCGTGGATTTGAGTGTTTTTGTTTTAATTGCAAAGATATTCAGTGACTCTTCAGTGGACTGGAGTGGATTCGAGTTTGGGTTATTTGCTTGGGTGCACCTCTGCGGATGCGTAATTAGGGATTTGCACCCGGGTTTCGTCTATTTACTTGGGTGCACCTCTGGGGAGAATATAATTGCTTGGGTGCACTTATTCCGTCAATGGGTCCCATTCCGTAATCGAGCCGGTTACCCCGTTAGGCTGTCTCGTTAAACAGCCCCTTCATAACGCGTATCCCGTCCCCGTTACCCCTTCTCCCCCTTCTCCCCCTTCTCGCCATCTCCCCCTTCTTCCGTCCTCTCATCTCACCTCCCCAGCAAGACGGAAAAATGGTCGGTTTTGGTGATTTTACCTCCGACTCCACGTCCAACAGAAGATCTCACTCCACGTCCAACCGAGTCTTTGTGGATCTCATTTCGAAGTCTACATCCAACCCCAACCACACTGTTAGCAACGACCAACTATCGAACACCACCGGGCACACCCCTTATCCGTCGGAGACATCGACTACCCCATACGCCTCCGACATGTCGGTAGGTGTTATACCGTTCTGCAGTTGTGGGGTGCCATCAAGAGTGTACACCTCAAGGAGAGAGTGATCGTACGGGCGGTGCTTCTTCCGTTGTCCAAACTACTGGAAGGTATGTTAAAAATACCGAGTCAATTGGATGTGTATAATGTATAATGTATGTGTATACCAAGTGTTCGATGGAATGTTCAGGAGCCCGAACGCAAAAAAATGTGAATATTTTCATTGGATTGATAGCAACGAAGGAGCGGCGGTGGACGTAAGAACACATGTTGAGAGGTTCCATGACGCTATGTTGGAGAAATATGCTTCAGTGGATAGGAAGGTGGAGGAGTTGAAAGCTCGTGTGGAGGAAATTAACTTGCTTTTGTTGGAGTTGAGGGCCAAAGTTCGTGATATGTAGGTCTTCATCGCTGAAACAAAGGTTTTCATGAAGAAGGTCGACATGGTGATAAACGTCTGCGTGGTGGTCGTCATTGGGATGGCTTTGAAGTGGCTGATTTAGGTTTATTTTATTGTATGTTTTGGTTATATGTATAGGTACATGAAGTGGCTAATTCAGTTCAGGTTATTGTATGTATAGGTACATGTTATCCTATGTTTAGTGTATGTGTGTATGTTTTGGTTTGTGTTTTAAGTGAAAGTTTGGTTAGTAGAATTCCAAACGAAACCTTCTTGGCAATATTAACTGTGTGTAATTTTAAGTGAAAATTTTAACTGTCGTTTGAGGGATGTCTGGTTTGTCATACTGCATGTGTTAGTCATACTGTATGTTATACTGCATGTTATCAGTGGTCTCTAGAATCCTGGAGGCAACAAAGATGTTTCCAAGACGTGCTGTTGTGATGATGTTTGTGAATAATGGTTTGGGATATGATTTTGGGTTGCTTGTATTTATAGTTGCACTCCATTTTTCTGTTATGCTGCTGTGATATTCCTGTGATGAAGGTACAAAGTTTTAGCTTATAGAGTTCACTTACACAGTTTTAGCTTAACAGATTATGTTCAATATGGTTTCTTTTGTATTCTCTGTAAAAGTGAATTACATAGAGACAACAATATATATGTTTACAAACATTGTTGCATTTTATGTTTCTATCTCCTCCTAAGAGCTGTTGTTTACGGCATACATTATCCAAGAAGAAATACACTATTAGATGACATGTTTTTAAAAGCATGTACAAAAATGCAACCACAGAATTGTTACCCTGAAAATCCTCGAAACTTTAAATTTCAGTTGGCTAAAATAGAGAATTTTGATAATCAACAACTCAACTATCGTAGTTTGCACAAACATAATTTGTTACAAGCATTCAACCATTACTTTCAAATCCTACAATAATGTCATTCAATTCTTAATTGCTAATTGAAACTTGGCCACTGTAAGTCGACCATCTTGCCTATCCCACCAGTGCTCACTGACTCCAATAGGTTCAGCATTGACCCATATGGTGATTGTATTCCTTGACTACTTTGGTTGGATTGGAGATCAACAGAAACTCCTTCCTCTTGTTCATGCTGCTTTGAGGCTTCTTTAGACTTCTTTGATTTGGTGGCTCTTTTCCTCTTCTTGGTTTGAGTGTTCCTGCAAATTCAGGAGACAACACTAGTAGATAACATACAACTTCAGTAAATGACTCAACATTAGAAATTAAATGCAACAGATTATATACCTTGGGATGTCCTCTTGGTTTGTTTGGGACACTATTGGTTCCTTACATCTTCTTGCATGGTGGCCCGACAAACCACACCTTTTACACTTCCTTTTGTTGTTACTTCCACCCAGATCCATTGACCCCTTATATCTCTTCATCTTTGGTCTACCAGCTGGTCTCTTCACAGCAGGAGGCATGATTGAAGGACCTTCCACTAGTTGCCACTCACTTCTATCTGTCATCGGGTGGATGCCTGATTCATAAGCTCTGATGTATGCTGCCTTAGTGAACCACTCACTAATGTAATCCTCCCACACAACCCCTCTTATAGTACCAATAAAAGCAGCTGCATGCCTACATGGCAGCCCTGTCAACTGCCACACTCTGCAACTACAAGTCATCTCATTCAAATCAACAACCCACCTTCTTGATGAGGTTGATACCTCAACTCTTGAATCAGGACACCTTAGAACAGTGAAGTCCCCCAATTCTCTAGACAAGGCACCAACCAACAACTTTGCCTTAGGAACTAGGGGGTCTGTCCACTCTCTACTCTCTTCTTGTCTTTTGTACATTGTTTCCATCAACTTTTGCCTTAGGGTGTCCAACATAGTTACAATGGGCAAGTGTCTGACTTCTCTTATATAGTTGTTGAAGGATTCACTACAATTGTTGGTTATATAATCTGACTTTGCCACACAACCAAATTGACTTCTACTCCATATTCTGTCATTGCTTTCAACTCTAACCAACCATTCGTGAGCTGCATCATCCACATCTCTTATGGTCTGCATCTTTGCACTAAACTCATTGACTGTGTAAGCACAGGCAGCATCCCACATCAAAGATAACAACAAAGCACTTTTAAACTTCTTTTGGAAGTTTTGGTAGAGATGTCTGGCACAAGCTCTGTGCTCACATCCACCAAACACCTCAGACACTCCCTCCTCCAATCCCTTACACCTATCACTTATCAAGACTAATCCATTTCTGTGACCAACCCCACCTTGAGCAATTCTAGAAATCACTTCCAGTTTTCATAATTCTGAGAGTCTACCACTGCAAATGCTATTGGGAATAGTTGGTGGTTCCCGTCAACTGAAGTGGCTGTTAGAAGAGTGCCTTTGTACTTGCCCTTAAGATGACATCCATCTAATCCAATCAGTGGTCTACAACCATTCACAAACCCTTCTCTAGAACCCCTAAGGCACACAAAAACTCTAAGGAATGAACCATCTGTAGCTTTAACTTCATACTTAATCACACTATTCTGGTTTGTTCTCTCTAACTCTGCAAGGAAAGATGTCATCCATTGATATTGTTGCTCCTCACATCCCCATAGGTTTCTAATTGCAATCTGTCTACCCCTCCAAACTCTGTGATATGGTAGCCTTAGATGATATTTGCTTTTCAACTGATCAGTAATACTCTTCACAGTGACTCTATCATCTTGGCTAAGCAACTGTAGGCATTGATGAGCAATCCAATTCTTAGTGGCCATCTTAGAGGCACACATGTTAACTGATGAACAAGAATGTGGCAGCCTGAGGGTCTTTATCTCAAAAGCTCTACCATCACTTAACCTTCATGCATGGATTCTCCACTTACAATTTGTGTCCTTACATCTAGCTGTCACTCTATCTGGCTGGCTTTTTAAATATGTAATCTCACATTCACTCAAAATGCAGTGAGTTATCAAGGCCATCCTAAAAGATTGTACATTGGGAAACTTCTTCTTAACAGCTATTTCTGGATTGGAAGGGTCCACAAACATATGCATAGGATCATCATGAACAATCCCAAAATCCATACAACCATCTGGTTCCTCCTCAAAATCAATATCACAGTCATCAGAATCTCCATAATCATCATTAGACTGCATATAATCAGGATTTGAATCACTACTACCACTGCATCCCTCCTCCTCTATGGCGGGTTGTGACTCCTCCAAGACATGCATCCTTACTTGGGTGTTGTTCTGAGGTAAAGTGGCTATTTCAGTAGGTTCAGAATGACATGGTAGTGTGTAACTTGCTTGGAAATCACAAGGTGGAGGGTCATATTGGAAAAGTGGTTGAGGTTTTGACCCTACACTATCCTACAGATCACAACTTTGAGGCTGACCTTCCATCAGTGCTTCGGGTTGAGGTTGTGAGCCTACACTTGCAACACCACTTCCTACTATCTCTTTACTGCTTAAGTTACAGTAGATGTGCAACTCATGTTTGGGGTTAGGAAATCTAAGAACATTCCCTATGTCTGCATCAACAACTACATCTCTGAAATCTTTCCTAACATTGTTGGGAATCATATACTTTAACTCAACACAGTCACTTAAACTCCACTTCTTTACATTGCAAACCCAAGACCTTAACATTTCCACTGTCAAATCTTCAACAACTAACATTGATGCCACCTCTTCAAAACCAACAGCTCTTACCCTACCCTTGTTCCTAACCCATGTACCACCACAGTGTAGTCTGACATTAAGGCTACCACTTAAATCCTGCCCACTGAATGCACAAACAAGCCCAACATGCAAACACAATCAAACAGGAATCATGAACAACATGCAAACAAATAAACAAAGGAATCAAGTAATCAGGAATCATGCTACTACTGGACATAAATTAGGAAAAAGAACATGCAAGCAAACTAAGAAACAATAATCACTGCTCGTACCCACGAATCATGCAAACATAGTGAAGTTATTAAACAACATGTAAACAAATATACACAAGAAGAATAGGTTTGCTTACTGGCGTCTTTTGCCTACGAGACCACTCCTTGTTCCAACCATTGCCTTCGTAAGCACCCTCCGATGTTAGATCATGAATGCACGTCGAACGATCACCTCCATTTCGCAGTTCTAGCAAGCTTTCACCACCTTGACGATCGATTTGGGGCTTCTTCTGATTGAGGATTTCAGATGGGGCAATTTCGTCGGGCGATGAATTTAGGGTTAGGGTTTACAGGCTGGGGGCAGAATTTAGGGTTAGGGTTTATAGGCTGAGATGAGAGGACGGAAGAAGGGGGGAGAGGCCGACATAAGGTCTTAGGTTTGGAATTGGGGTAACGGGAATTGGGGTAATCTGGGGAGAAGGGGGAATTGGGGTAACGGGGACGGGATACGCGTTATGAAGGGGGTAACAGGGTAACGGGACGTAACGGGCTCGGTTACGGAATGGGACCCATTGACGGAATAAGTGCACCCAAACAATTATATTCTCCCCAGAGGTACACCCAAGTAAATAGACGAAACCCGGGTGCAAATCCCTAATTACGCATCCGCAGAGGTGCACCCAAGCAAATAACCCTTCGAGTTTCACTTGCGGCTCTACTTCAATTAGGATATGGTTTGAAAAACGATAAAAAGAGTGGTAACTTGACGGGTTATCCGGTAATGGGAAAGACAAATGACATGCAAGCATCAGGTAATTAACATGTGATTTGCAAGTAGACATGGATATTGGTTTCTTAGCGAGGTCGCATGCATGACTAGCTTAGCTAGCTATAACATATATAATTATATACTACGTACTGTTATTTCACATATATTCAGGATCATGCTTGAATGGAAGAAATGGAGACGACGTATTGATGGGATGCGGTTGGGATCCACGACTCAAATTAAGGTCAATTCTTCTACCATACAACGATAAGCATTCCGCTCACCTCAATCCCCGGCTTCATGTCCGACGTCAAGAGGCTTCGAGACGCAAAACCCGATTCTCTTTGTGCTGTCGATACATATAATGGCTTCAACATGAGATTCGTTCGCAACTCCACGGGCAAAACCTCTGACCGTCTCGAGTTCGACATGATGTACTACCGACCCCATGACCCAACTTCCCCGAGACTCTTCGAGGATGTGATGGAGGAGATAGAACAGATGGCTTTGTTCAAGTACAACGGTTTACCACACTTGGGAAAGAATAGGAACGTAGGGTTCTTGGGTGTCAAAACCAAGTTTGGGTCTTCAAGAATCGACAAGTTTGTTGAAGTCATGCACAAGTATGATCCATTCCAGAAGGGTTGTTCTCTTCGGATTGGACGGATGCGGTTCTGGGTTTGAACGGGAAGAGTGTAGTTGTGGTGGAGGGAAAAGGTTGTGCTCTGGAGGGATTGTGTATTTGTTCTAGAGATGAGCATTGTGCACCAGAGAAGGGATATATACTTCTGTAGACCAGGTTTTGTTAGAACTCTAACCCTTGATTATGGTTAATCTTGGATTTGAGTTGGCTTTGCATGGGGAAGAGTGGTGTGCATGGGGAAGAGAAGGGGCGAGCACTGTGGACGTGAGGGGAAGGTGATGGGTTGGGTGCGTAGGGCACTGTAGCGGGGAGAGTGTGTTGGGTGTTTAAACGTGTTTTCTCTCTCTCTCTCTCATTCTCTCCATTCACTCATTCTCTCTCTTTTCTCTTGTGCGGCGAGCAGCTGAGGAGGAGACGACGCCAGTGGCGTGAGGCGTGCGGAGGACGTGCGCGAGGAGGTCACCGGAGGCGACGTGCGCGAGGAGGTCATCGGAGGCGACGTGCGTGAGCGAGCTCCGGCGGTTCGTCGTCTTTGCTTGAGGTATGCCGCTCTCTAGTGTGGTTTTATCGTTAACCCTCATGAGAGGGTTGTGTTGGTCGATCAGAGGAGGTCGGAGACCTCTCCGACGTTGAGTTTTGGTGAAGAAACCTCGGCTGGCGCGAGGTTGAAGACGACCAACGGTCGACCGGACCCTTCGGGCGGTCGACCGAATGCATGTATTTTGTCTGTCTGTTGTGTTTCGGTCGACCGGGTCCTTGTGTTCGGTCGACCGGAACTTAAGTTTATTGGTTTATTATGCATGATGTTCGGACATTGGTTTTCATTCGGTCGACCGTTATATGACGTAGAATAATAGGTTGACCCTATCTGTTATCGGTCGACCGAGACCCCTGAGTCGGTCGACCGATAGTTTAAAATGATGTAGAAATGCCATGTTAGTTTTCGGTCGACCGATAGTTTGATTTGGATGTTGACCAGACTCCGGATTTTGACCTCGTTCGGTCGACCGATTCCTTTCTGGAACCGGTCGACCGAATCACCTCTTCCGGTCGACCGTTTGGGCCCAGGACAGAAATCCTGGTTGCCTTTTTGAATGCCAACTTTGTCCACGGAAACCCGTGTCCTCGCCTTGTGCGTGAGCCGGGAGGTGACGGTAGGCGCGTTCCGCATGCCTGCCCAGGGACCGCCGTTGGGAAGAGTGTGGGCGTTCGGGACGCGTCACCTCCATGTATGGAGCGTGACCAATGTGTTGGATGGATTGGACTTGTTGTAGTATAGCAGACCTGAGGGATCGTGGATCCCAATGTTGATGTTTGTGCGGGCACGCAACTGGCGTTGGGTGAGGTGACTACCGGCCCACGGGCTACGGAGGTCGCTGCCCTGCTTTTATAGCGGCGCGGTTGGTGTTTGCGGCTCGAGGAGCCTGATGACCTGGCAGACTTTGGTCTGGACCCATCCGATGTTGTGCCGGACGTTGTGTTGGACCACCGATGCTGTGCCGGTGATGCCGCCGAGGTATGCCGGCGATGATGATTGTTGGGCCAAGGCTGTTCCGGCTATGTTGATTCCTCGACTGGGCACCTATCGAGATGTTGTTGTTATACCTTCCGGGCGACGACCCCGTTGGTCCCAGTGGCTCCGACCACAGAGATTTGCAGATCTGTATTCTATCGGCGTGCAGGCGTGACAGAGGCTCCCTGCCGAACCCTTGAGTAGTGTAGCTGCGTGTGGGGGGTGCAATGTTGCGTGCTGTAAGGCTGCATGTGCCTGCAGTAGGTCTCCACGGGAGACCCGATGTTGACTGTCGGACTGATGTCCCGTTTTACCCTTCGGGGGAACTGTTTTCCTTTCTGTTGATGCCATGACATGCTACTAGTATGATAGGTTCATTTGTGTAATGCATGCATATAGGTGAGTTGGCATACGGGATTTTCTTCTGGAAACTCAGGCATCGTTGTTATATATTTTTCAGGACCGCAGTAGGTCCAGTTGGGTGGTAATCGACGGACACGCGCATTTTGGAGTTGAATCCTCTTCTCGGACCACTGGGGTCGACATGATTACGTTTTATCTTCTGTTGTCGTTTTGTTGTAATCATGTATCATTTTGACAAACTCTGATGTAATTTTGGTGCACCGCTATTTGTCTTATGAGAAGTAACAGTCCCGTCTTTGATTATTGAGTTCCTGTGTCTTGATTATAAATTTTTAAATTTCCGTTGTTTCAGGATGTTACAGGTTTAGTTTAAAGATGATAATTATGATGAAAAGAAACTTACTCGGTCGGAGATGAAGTTCCACCACACCCGAGTACTTTCAGTTCTAAATGCATACTTGTTTTTTGATTTCCGGTGGTGCCATCTTTTATTTTTATGTAAAACCAAATGTAGTAAATATTGATCAACAATCTGCCAATTGGTTTCGCAAGTCCAAAATTTGAAGGAAAATAATAACAACAAATCCTACAGCAGTGGGAATTCGAAACTTCAAGTCATCTTTTTCAAAATCAGGTTTTTAATTGGCCATGTACTCGTCTTGAAGACTTCTTGTTGGCACATTTGACTTCTAGTTACATGTCAGTATCATCAATTATTTGAAAACATTTACGTAGAGTAAGGAGAAATATTAGAACTTTGCAATTGCAGCTTAAAAAATAAAATCAAGGGGTACTGCACATTTGACTTGGTTAATAAATTAGACATGGAAACCGGACCACATTTTATTATTATTATTTTATTTTTTTGGGTGGTATTTTAGTTATTTGTTTTAGATTTTTGAGGGGTCCGTGCCCCTTAATGGACTGGGCCTTGGGCCCGGTCCGTTTTGCCAAAGTGAGGCCCGACCCGTCCTGGTACCCAAATTTAGTTACTATTTGATTGTTTCAATTTAAGGGAACGTTACATTTTACAGTTAACATGGTAATGAATTTCTATTAGATTGCTCTAATTGGAGCCGTATCAACACAAAAAGATGCATTTGTCATTGCCATTGACATGAATCAGATGCTAACTCAAATATAATCGGTTGTCACACCTTCAAAAGTAAGCCTGCAAGATTAACAAGTTTGAACATATCACAGAACAGAATAATGCCCAACGAATGTAAAATAAAAAAGAAGATAATAAGATTGGTATACCATAACAAGAATATAAACCCCGAAAAGACATTAAAAATATATGCAAAAGGCCTTGCATCGAAAATAGTAGACTAGAAACCCTAACTCCATTCATTCCACTCGTTTCTTCTTTCTTTCTTTTTCTACTTCTTCATTCCCCTTCACGCCGCCGCCCCCCGTCCTTCTCACTCTGCCCGATCGATGGACAAAATCTACACGAGCACTTCGCTTGAGTGGAGACCATCTCCGGTGGTCGCCCTCGCCGCCAGCCCCGACGGGTCCCAGGTCGCCGCCGCCAGAGAAGACAACTCCCTCGAGGTCTGGCTCGTCTCACCCGGCTCCGTCGGGTGGCATTGCCAGCTGGTATGATCAACCTTTTCTCCTCCACTTCGATTCTATTTGTATTATTTATTTTTTCCAATTTGGTTTGTTTTTTGTTTGGTGTAGACGATCCAAGGCCACGTGGGTTCCAGAGTGACGTCTCTGGTCTGGTGCTCGCCCGGGGCGAATGAGAAGGGTTTTGGCCGCCTTTTATCGTCCAGCCTTGACGGGTCCGTTTCCGAGTGGGACTTGTTTGCGTTGAAGCAGAAGGTGATATCCTTTTGGCCTTCTGCTTTCTTTCTTAAACTAACCCAATATACAGGAGTTCTTCCGAATTCGACCTTTTCTCGACGGTAGTATGTCTAGTAAGAGTTGTTCGGTCTTTGTTATAGGTTGATGATGGTGCCAATTGTTTGTTTAATTAATTGCAGATTGTACTGGATTCGGTGGGAGTTTCTATTTGGCAGATGGTCGTTGAGCCACCCACTGAGGTAGTGCAATGTGCAAAACAAAATTCGCAACTAGTAGCCAATGGTCATGTAAATGGTGACTTTGAAAGTGATTCCCAAAGTTGTCAAAGTGATAGTGTTGATGATGATGATGATGACGATGACCTTGATGATAAACATTCTTCTCCTAGCAAACAAGAGAACCAGCGGTTGGCAATTGCCTGTAACGATGGCTGCATACACATGTACACAGTCTCTGCATCTAATGCGCTGACTTTTACAAGGACATTTGCCAGAATCAGCGGTAAGTTTGTCTATATTTACTTTAGCTTTTATGTGTTTTGCATGTATTGCTTGTGAATTGGTAAATATGCTAGTATAATCTTTTGACTTTTTCAGGTCGTGCACTAAGTTTGGCATGGAGCCTCGATGGGAAATTATTATTTTGCGGAAGTAGTGATGGGTTTGTGTGTCTTGTCTTGTCTTGTAACTTGCGTGGTTGTCTTCTTATCTACTTATATTGGGATCTTCTACTGACTAATAGCTGCTTACAGCTTGATAAGGTGCTGGGATTCAAGAACTGCCGTTGAATCATATAGAATAACTGTCGGGCTTGGAGGCGTTGGTTCTAAATCAGAGCTCTGTGTATGGTCGTTACTCTTTCTAAGGTAGCCACTCAATTACATGCCACATTTAAAATGCTGATTGGTATGTTGGATTTCTGTAAAGATTCATTTCTTCCCACTAGTCACCGCAAACCATTTTTGCATTGGTCATTTTCAGATGTGGAACCCTTGTCAGTGCTGACAGCACTGGAAGTGTTCAGTTCTGGGATAGCTCTTTCGGAACACTTCTGCAGGCACATTCGTATCATCAGGGTGATGCCATGGCTCTTGCTGCTTCTCCCAATCACAGGAGGGTATTCTCTGCTGGTTCAGATGGACAAGTATGTATTATCTAATTTGTGTTATTTGTTACTGATCTTTATTAAGACCCTGAACAGTAGATTCACTTCAAACTGAATTTATAATACGACTGCATCAAAAAAACTTCATAAAGTTTTTAATTTTTTATAACAGGAGTCCTTTGTTGTTTTTGGACACATATTTTTCACAACAAGTAAATAGAAGACGTATTTTTTGGCATATAGGAAGCCCATATGTTGGTATGATTCCTTTCCCCCCCTACATTGGAGTACATTACTATATTTCAGATTTTCACGACGGCATCCACATCCATGCAAGACACATGCACCGCGTTATGAATAAATCGGATGTAACGTTCATATCCAACAGGGAGTTTATTCTGCATTAGAAATTGGTCTGGATTACAAAAAAATTCACTGGCTAAATGTAGAAATATGGAGTTATTTGGCCCTAAAAGAAATGGAGTTATCGACTCATTGTCAAATCTGGATTACATTTCAATGCTGCCAGGTGTTTAGGAACTCATGTCTATATTTAATTAAGGATTTGTGGGACTAGTCATGGAATGGTGAGAGAGCAAGATGATAGAATATAAATGTATGTCTTGAAAATGCATGACACTCCTACAACTCCAAGACGACATTGTGTTCACAATAGGTTTCTAAATCCTCGTAGACAAGGTATAGCGTGGACATTTTTGGTTGGACATACTATGTATGACTCCCCACAAAGGTTAGATGAGAAAGTCGCCAAGTTTCAGAGTCAGGGTGTCATTGGTTTGTACTATCTAGAAAACATAAAATGTACTGGAACTGAAGTTCTAGCAAGAGTTCCATGACTTAAGTTAACTTCCTCGCTTCCATTCTAACACCAATCGAAATTCAGGATATGGAGTTTTGTACTTCCCGCTGCTTACTAATGATAAAAAAATCAACCATTAAAAGAGAAGTGCAGGTTTTCTGTAGGAATCCAAATGGTGTTCTTTAGCATTTAGTTCATAGTTTGTCATTTATCTTTTTAGTAAATCGGTAACTGACTGCGGAAGAACTATAATCAGGACATCCCATTCTTAGAAGATTGTTTTAAAGTCATTTTTGTTTTGACAGGTTATCTTGTACAAGATGTGTGAAGAAATAGAATCTTCAAGTACTGACGATCCATACTCGGAAGCCTTGATAAAATGGGCATACATTGGGTACAAAAGGTCCCATAGTCATGATATAAGGGCCTTGGTTGTTGCGGTGCCTATCAGCAGCGAAGGTATGTAAAATCACCTTATTTCTTTATTTTATCTTGTGGTATAGGCGGCTGAACTTGTCTATGTTTTAGACATGCAGTTGTTTTCTCCTGATTTGTATTCTTTCTGCAGTAACATCCCTGCCGGATGAGAAACCAACAAGACGGCCACGGCTTGAAAAGGGAATAAAATATAATTACCACAAGTGGGCTCATCTTGGAGTACCCATGCTCCTCTCTGCTGGTGATGACACCAAGATTTTTGCTTACTCGGTCACAGAGTTCACAAAGTTCTCACCTCATGACATCTGCCCTGCACCTCAGCGAGTGCCTGTGCATTTGACCATTAGTAATGCCACAGATGGTCCAGTTATACTTTCTCAATCCCCGAGTTGTATTGATATTTCAGCTGTTCAGTTGGGAGGTACTGCTAAATTTGGAAAATGTGCTGGTGGTCATGCCACCACAAGGTTGGTTGCGAAGATCAAGAGTAAAGGATCAAAAAAGATAATCAGTAGTGCTATTTCTAAATCAGGGGTGTTGTTTGCTTATTCTGATAACAGAAGATCCCACATATTTCAGCTTGTAAGTAATACAGCTAAAAACAGTCGTACTGTAAGAGAGTTAAAGCCTCATGAAGAGCTTCCACCACTTCCTTGTGCGCATTCAATGGTTTTCTGTGCTGATTCCTCCCGAATTATTATCTCAGGCCCATACGGGAAAATTCATGTAAGCTGGTCACCTTATCGGGTGATGACTAACCTGCTGTATTTTTATAACTGGACATAAATAATTGAATCTGCATTCCTCTTTAATTGGTATTTTCCCAATACAAAATTAACAGTCATGAGATTGAGCTAATGTTTTGATGTTCAGGTAGTGAAAGTGGAGAAGTTGGAAATACTTGTCACACTTGAGCCTCTTGGGAAGGAGAATGCTGCCAGTACCTGTGCTTATGATAGGGAACCTCCTATAACAAAGATGTTTGTTAGCTCAGACAGTCAGTGGTTGGCCGCAGTCAACTGTTTCGGAGATATTTACATATTTAACCTAGACTTGAACAGGTTATAATTTCAAACATTTGGAACTACTACACCTCATGGTTTATGTTTTCTAGAGATTTACACTTTTAAAGTATAAAGAAACTTGAACTTCTCATTACACCACTGTAGGCTGACTAGTAGTTGAAGTGTCGTTATTGTGTAATTTGCTGATTGATTTGTTCATTTAGCACATGAACATAATATCCCATTGTCATTTATGCAAATGGGATTTAGACCCCAGTGTTTATTTGTGTGTCCCTAAATGACTAGCTATGCTCTATAAAATTAAGTTTCATTGATTGTTTTAAATAATATTGGCAGGCAGCACTGGTTTATATCCAGAATGAATGGGGCTTCTGTTACTGCTGGAGGTTTCCCTCCTAAGAACTGTAATGTACTAGTCATCACCACTTCGGTTAACGAGGTATACGTGTTCGATGTGGAAGCAAGAACCCTTGGTAAATGGTCGAGGCATCACACATTCATGTTGCCTAGAAGATTCCAGGAATTTCCAGGAGAGGTCATCGGGATGTCTTTTCCACCATCTTCTTCAACTTCTGTTATCGTGTACAGTTCGAGGTATTGAATTTCTTGTGGTCAAACAATTTGAAGAGATTTCTTGTATTTGGTTAGCTCTAATTATGGTTGTTTATAATGTGTTAATTGGTTGGTTTCTTCATCTAGGGCTATGTGCTTCATTGATTTTGGGATGCCACTAGATAGAGACAAAAGTGATAGTGCCAATGGTATATATGAGAAGTCACATAATCTAGCAAGTGCAACACCGAAGAAGAAAAGAAAGAACTCCGAATTTGGCCCTCCACTTGGAAATTTTGATTTTCTTGGCTTCAAAGACCCAGTTATGTTTGTTGGTCATCTTTCAGAGAAGACCCTTCTTGTGTTGCAAAAGCCTTGGTTGGAAATAGTGAGCACGTTCGAAGCTCCAGTACACAGACATATTTATGGTACTTAAGTCAAATTTTAAGCCATATGCCATAGTAATATGTCAACCAAGGGGATCAAGATGAAGCCGTGACCAGATTCCCTGGTTTACCTTTTTGAGGTCACTGATGGGTGAGAGCTTATATTTTGTATAATACCTTGCAGGGGAAGTTGAAAGAGGTAGTTTTTCTTTGTTACCATCACTACTGAATTATGCACTCCCAATGACATGTTTAGTTGGATCACTTAATTTCATTGGTTTGTGTAGGTCAGCAAAGGCTATCTTGTAATGCTGTTTTGAGTCCCAACCATTTTTTCATAGGAATGTGTTTTCTGATCTAATGTTCTTCGTTCAGAGATGTTAACATTTTGTAGGATTCGTTCATTTATGTAACTTTTGGGAAATGGGATGGACAACACTCCCTTTGGTGTCTATGGTTTGGAAACCCTAGTTTAGGGGTAATTATTTCGTATTCATGCAGTTTGAAGTGTTAATAAGTCTGTACCTGCAGAGAAAGGTCGGGAAGAGTTAATTCTTTCCTTTAATGTCCAGTTAATCTTGTTCGCATGTAATCCCGGACCACTTCTCTTGCGGGGACAAAATCCAATGTAGAAAACGAGCAAGAATTTAAAATCTCAACCTACGTCTATTTTAGTTTATTTAACAATCATATTTGATTAATTTTTTTATTATTAGTGGCTGCTAGTTTGCTACTACTAATAACATTTCTGCAGGCAAATTATTTGTGGTGTGCTACACTTAGAAATGTGTGACCTAAAGAATGATGTATAACTCGAGTCTCAAATATGGTCTGAAGCTCTGAGCGGTACCAGCGTAGTTTGTTTAAAAATCTGTGAATGGGAAGCACGTCCTTAATCGTGTTGTTTTCTACCTTTCCTTTTTAATTTCTCTGCCACTCATTGAGGCTTAAAACCATAAGGTTAAACCTTACAACTGTTGTCTTCAACAATAGTGGAAAAGATGGGCTTGCTCCTATTTGCTACTATAAAATTTAGCTAATATGCACTATCTGCGCCCATGCCGAGTCTAATATATTGCAACCCTCAACTAGGAAGAGTGTTTGAGATTTTTCATTTTTTTATTTTGTATTTGTTATTGACATTAAAAATATATATTATTTTATAAAGTGTAATTTGTAATTTTTTAATTGAAATCGTAGAGTGTACCCTACAAACGGTAGATGTGTATACAAGTAAAAACTTGAGATCCAAAAATGCAAGTGGACGTGGCCAATTATGACCCATTCAAGATCCACAAAATCAATTCACCATTTTATTTGATCCGTCACTGCCCGCAATAAAGTTCATACATCTCATGGATTCTCCATAGTGAAGTTCTTCACCAATAAAAAACCTAATGCTAAGTGAATATAAGCTCGTCACTAAAAAACCTAATGCTAAGGATTCAGAACTACTAATTCTTCATCCTCAAACTGGAAAGCATTTTACTTAGAAACATATTGGCTACTACTTGCACCCTTGATGTTTCTCATAGCATATATGCTTTGGAATCAATATACATGGATGGCCACTTGTGTTTAAGTACCATTATGAAATAATTCTCATAATAATACTGTACAATGACGTCGTACTAGTTGCTGAGTGCAACTTTTATTAATTAATGTATAATCTTTTACCTAAAAAACTAACAATTATAGCCATATCGGGATCATGAACTCGTAGCTCAAGAGGATGGTTTGGTCATTTGGTGAGAACACTGAACTAAGAAGAGAATCAAAGATTCCATTGGAAACTTACGTAACGTAGTGGTATTGGATGGATATTGGTATCTAAAATTAGTGGCCACACCTTCTACAACACAAACCTCGACATGTGTTCCTTAACTGTTCCGACTTTCTTGCTAATCGAACAAATTTCAGTATATTAGTTGTTATGCTGGCAAAAGTTAAAATAAAGTTGTCTAAATGCCTACTACCATAATGTCAATTACTTAAGTTACTCCATGAAGATCATTACTTCAACAACCATGGTCTTTCCACATTCACGAACACTAGCTCATCTCTAGCTCTACCACCTGTAGCTTTCAATATTTGCACTGCCATACAGCAAATATATGAGAGGTTAATTGTTCCTGCTAACCTCAAAAGATGACATACCGAACACGAATGTTTTTGAAGTTTTTGTCTGCATTGATGTTTTATACTAGTTATTCGATCAAGTTGATCATCCAATTAAAATAAGGTGGATTACGGAAGAAAAGATTGGGTTGGTTACTTGGTATTGTTGTTAAGCTCCTACTATAATCTGTGAAAATTTAGGTCAGCTTGTTGAAAACCATACCAAAGATGAACCGACCGATCTGTGTCAATGTTTAAACAGAGAGACATTTTAGTTTATATTTGGATTGGTTTTGTTCTCGAGCCCAACTATATCAATTTGTTACTTCTATCGTTCTACGCAATTATTATTATATGATAGATATTCATATTAGTGGAAAATTGGTCTGCATTCATATTCAGACAAATCTAATATACATCTCCAAAATCTTGTTATCAAATTTAGGGCTGTGCATCCAAATGTTAATTACAAATCTTAGGATTTTTTTTTTGTATATTAAATATGCCGAACGCGTTCCCCCCACGCTGATTCCATAAAATGGTTAAAGTGACCCTCACTTGGAGAAGCACATCAAGATGTATATGATAATCTAAATAAATTTATTCCTTCCACTCGGATTGATTCACATGCATTAGCTAGCTAAATAAAAAATGAACTTAATTTTGTAGCCGATGAAGAGCCCAGCCGTATCTATTATCCAACATTGCTGAATCACGCCACAATTTTACATCGTCGAAATATCTATTTCAACACATACGTGTATAAGTTTCAACCATGCAGGTGGCTTCTTTACTGTCCTAAACTCGAAACTGTTCACACAACTTTGTTATTTAGCTTGCACACAACCTCATATTTAAAGTTAAAGCAAATCGTGCAAACCCAGAGTTAAGTATGATTTACACCAACTAAAAGTTAACCACCCAAATGAAGAAATACTTTGGAGGAATTAGAAACTTGTAGGTAATATATAATATGATTACCAGACACGATCACCTCGATCACTAATTTGGCACGTAAATTATCTCTTAAAATCGTGTAACTCTTCTTATTAATTATTACTTGTCTGGAAACTTCCAGACCCATTCATGGAATATGTGTTGATTATGTTGTATTTTGAACTTCTAAAGGCATTGTCTTGCCTTGACGTTGACCCCTGTTCACATTTGAGGTCTATCGGAAAGGCTACCAAGAAAGAGATCTAAAAATATGCCTGAATATATATATATATAGAGAGAGAGTTTTTTCTAAATCTCTTGCTCTCCCCTCTCTGCCTTTCTTGACGATCAGAAAAAAAACTATTCTGATGTACAATTTCTTTGTGGCTTATTCAATCTTTCTACTTTTTTTTAAAAACAAATAGACGAAAAATACATCTTCTCATTCGAGATGGTAAAAGTCAAACGGGCACCTTCCCCTTTACTTGGGCCACTATTTTGGACTTGGTTTCCCTTCTTCCCTTGACTCTTAATTAAACTTGGAATTATTGCAGTAATGCAACCACGTTATCCTCGCCAACGAACTAATTAATTAGTTATGGTTAGTGAGAGTATGAAACGTTACCTCAATCGAGAGATAAACGTGGAAGAACAAGGATAATTAGCATCTAACCCCTTCGAATTAGTTCCACCCAAAATTCTATTAAAATTCCAAAAATGTGGCGAACGAAGCGTGCAGCAGGCTGGGACCTTCCCATGCCAGTACATACCTCCCCTGGAACGAAACGTAATTAATTTATGGTCCGGTCCGTATTAATGTCTCGATCTCAATAATTAACCACAACAGTCACTACATATAGGAAGGATCATAGGAGTTAGGAAGGAAAGGTCTAACACAGGTTAATTTCAACCCTCACCAGACGTACATCACCACCTCCACCATGCATCCTTCCTTCCTTCCTTCCCCGTTAACTACCGTTCAATTACGTGTACAAATTTTTAGAGAGAGAGAGATAGAGAGAGAGAGAGGTCTTTTTCGAGTTCCAAAATCTGACTTGAACCGCTTGTATGTCATCATGGATCAGAGAGAGCTGATCGACAATTAAACGACGTTTATTATGATTAACTCAATAAAGGAACGTCAACAGCATCAAATAATGGTATCTAAATATTATTACATATTACGTAGGACGAAAAAACACGTCGATAATGCATTATAATATTACATCGAAACACCAAAATCTCGTCTAACCACATCACATATTTATAATATTCCCCCGAAAATCCCGGATTGGTCCAAAAACCCCTCAAACCAGCACAAACGAATATCCTCACGATAAAACTCTAATTTCTCACCCTCAAAATCTCTTCTCGTCCCTATATAATCCGTCTCCCCTCCTTCCTCCTCCACTCGCAAATTCGAACCCACGACGAATTCGCCCATACCTCAAAAATCTCCAAAAATGGCGTTCCGGAAAACCCTAATCGACCGTCTCCTAACCATCTCCAAATCCACCGCCACCAAATCGGACCACTCGTCTCTCATCCAGAAGATCCTTCACCGGCGGTCCGACTCCGGCGGGCTCTTCCGGCGGTTTCTCCATCAGAACCCATCGGTGGGAACGTCCTCGAAGCCGAGTCCGATCCCGATCCCGGCGGGGCTTCCGACGGGGGACGAGCTGATGGAGAGGCTCCGGAAGCTGAATGGGGAGAGGATCCGCTTGGATACGCTGTCCCAACCGATCCCGCCGGACCGGGAGGGGATGACGGTCGAGGAGGCGAGGAAGGTTCTGAAGGTTTCGGAGATGGAGGCTGTTAAGGCCAGGCTTAGGGGGGTTAATCGGAGCTCGGTTTCGTTCTCGGATTTCGTCCGGATCTGCGGCGAGGGATCGAGTAGGGAACGCGGGGATGAGATTGCGAGGTCGTTGGATGAGTCCGGCGCCGTTCTCGTGCTCGGTGATGTCGTCTTCCTCCAACCCGAACTGGTAATGTTTTTTTCCTCTTTTTTTTCTTCTTCTTCTTCTTCTAATTGTGCTTTTTTGTTGTTGATCTGAACTTGTGATGTGAGGAAGAGGGAAAATGTTTTTTTTGTTTTTGATTTATGATTTATGATTTAAGTAGAGGTGGAAAGTGACTACCGAGATCTGATAATGTTTTTTTTGTTTTGTGTGTCCGCGTGTGCCGGTTATCTTCTTCTACAGGGAACAAAGAAAGAACCAACTTGACTCGAAGGATTCATACCATTTCCAAACCCGGAGCAAGACGGAACCCATTCCATTCATTCGTTCCCCCTATCATTTTCATCCAATCCATGATAAAACAAACAACTTTTTTCTTGATGAAGATCTCATGATTATCATCGAATTTAGAACAAACCCCACCCATTAACAAACACAAAGAAGAAGAAGAAGAAGAAATAGTTTTTTCCTATGTTATGATGATTCATTTCATTCTTAAAAGAGAGGATACAAAGAGAGGAAAAGATAAGAAGAAAACAGAAGGCACAAAATCCCTAACCCGTGTTTTATTGCAGGTGGCGAAAGCAATTGAAAGTGTGATCCCGACCTCCCTCCGGATCGGAACCAGAACCGGAACCGGAACGGGAACTGGAATCGCAACCGAAACCACCACATCTCATAAGAAGGAAGAGGAGGAGGAGGAGCTGAAAGCGATGGAGGAGCAGAAAGCCCTCATCGATTCGAAAGCCGAGGCTTTGGTTCGGAGAGAATTATGGTGCGGATTAGGCTTCTTCGTTGCCCAAACTTTAGGTTTCATGAGGCTAACCTTCTGGGAGCTTTCATGGGACGTGATGGAACCGATTTGCTACTACGTCACCTCCATCTACTTCATGGCCGGATACTCTTTCTTCCTCCGCACCTCCAAAGATCCCTCCTTTGAGGGCTTCTTCGAGGCCAGGTTGGAATCCAAGCAGAGGAAGCTCATTAAGAATGCCAATTTTGACCTCCGTCGCTTCGATTATCTCAGGCAAACCCTCGGTCGGAGAACCCAATTGCATAGGTGTTCTGATTATCAATCATGTTCACCAACACCATTGGGTTTGGGTATCGGCTTGGAGTCCAATTATTGTGACTGCCGGGCAGCAGCACTGCATTAGGAGGATGATGACGAGGACAATGATGATATCCTATTATCATTGTAATTCTAGTGCTACTTGCTTGCTGTTTTGCTATAAAAAATTGACCTGTCTTTGGACGAAGAACGTGTTAAGCAAAGCTGTTCATATTTTGTATTAATTAATTTGGTGTCTGTTTTTTGCTACCTTCTTTGGTGGAAGGGTAGTAGTTAACTGAACGGGTCGTGTTGTGTAGTTTCTTAAGGAGTCACGGGTGAAGAAGGTTTAGGCTTGCTTTTGCAGTTTAAAAGATGGTGGTGGTGGACTCTATGTTGTGAGGCGGTTGTTGCTTTGATCAGAGCTGTTCTAACCAATTTAATCAACATTTTTTTTGTTAATTCATTGTGAACAGTCACAGGACTTTGAACACACTGGAACTGGACTGAATTGAATAATTGATTAGGGCAGGTTCGGAAGTGTGCGATGAGGATGTGATTTGTGATTTAATAATTAAATAATATTATATATATTGTAAATTATATAAATGTAATTTAAAAAATAGTTAAATTTTTGAATAATTTTCAAAATCAATAAATTAATATTAAATAAATTAGAATAAAAAATAAAAAGCCCAAAATAAATAAAAAATGGTTGTTTTGAAACGTAATCGCATCGACCTCACGACGTGGACCGATATATTTCAGAACAGAAGTTAAATCAGTTGTCAGTGGACCTCTACGATTCCGATCTTTTTGACCATTTTACCATCTTCATTGTTAATCACCAAGGGTAAGTTTCTTGGTGGATGAACATGTGTCTTATTCCACTTTTAACAAATCAATCTATTATTCTGATGAAACAAAAGAAACGGAAAAAAAATCATGAAGACAAAAGGGTTTAGATGCAATAATTAGTACATTTTAGAGGCAAAAATGATTGGTTATTGCTGGTTCTACAAGTCTAACTTTACCTTGCCTTAAAAATTATCAAGGTAATTAGCCAAATTTACATATATTGGACTAACATGTAATGTATATTTATATGTACACTTAATAATGTAGATAGAGGAAAGTAGTTTTCATGTAATTTATATGAAAATCCTTATCACATAAATCAAGATAAAGATACTTTTCTTACAAAATGGAACAACAATGTGCCAAGTTGGTAATAATTTTCAATTATTTGTGAAAAAAGAGAGTAAACATAATTCCTTTTTGGTTTCACCGAAATTTGGCATTGTTTATTTCAGTTGATTTTTTAGTACATTTTTGACCTCTCCTTTTGTTGCTATTTTCCCCCCTTCCAGCCAGGATCATCCATCACAAATTACAAACATTGGTTGGTCTCAAGTCTCAGAAATGACAATTCTATAAATAGATACTTAATTGACATTGAAAACCATTTATTCCATCTTCTACAGTATTTATCCGTTGGTGCCACCTTAGTTTGTCACCAAACTTGTAGCCTACAAAATTTTCCAAAATAAAAGAGCCTATTAATATCATTACAATTCCCCCGAATCATCAATACAATTAGGTGTACACACCTCATGTAAACAGCTAGTTCCAGCTGCAATGGAAAACTGCCATCCATCATAATTAACGTCCTGGTCATAATTACGGAGGATCGAGACACACGAAGATCATTACGTACACGAATATAAAATCAAACTGTGAAGAAAAAACTTAACAAAATATTCACATGCATGCACGATTAGTCCAACGACAGGATATCTATAGATTGTACATATTAATTTGTTCGTTTATATTTATCAAAAAAGGTAGAGTAATATATATATATATTACAACATGCACGTGAAAGGATGTTAGAAAAAGAAATCAGATGAGGAGGATCCACGTGGAATTTTATCAAGACAGGGCATGAAAAAGATTAAGGAATAAATAGGTGGTTATTTATAGTAGTCATGCGGTGTTGTTTGAATTGGAGGGCCAACGAGAAGATTGTAGATGAAGTAGTTTGTTTAGTTTGACATTAAGTCAGTCAGTCGTTCACCAAACTGCAAAACATGTCCTCACTAAGATGGAAAAATGTTGTTATGTTAACATCAATGAACTTGTTATTTTAAAAAATTATAAAAGCAAATGATTGGTCATGATAATAAATGGTGGAGCAAACTGCTAATATAACTGGTCTGGGTGGTGTAGTTGGTCATCACGCTAGTCTCACACACTAGAGGTCCCCGGTTCGAACCCGGGCTCAGACATTTATTTTTTTTAAATTCTTTTCCTTATCCAAATAAGACGACGTCTACGAAAATTATTTCAAGACACCCTTCTTTCCATTTTCTATGTTAATTTCTAGTGTCAGTCGACAGAACCAAGACTTTCTATGTCTTTCGACTTTACCTTGAAGAACATCTCCCGCATTGGTCTATAATCTATTCGACTTTACAATAAAGAGAATTTTGGATTAGTCTACCCTAATCAACTTTCCAATGAAGAAGATCTTCGATTATTAAGTAAGTCTATCTACGAAACAATGTTATATGATTAATTATCAAAGCTGTCCGATTCTGGTATATGCTGTCGATCACAATCAAAAGATCCCACCATGATTCGGAGATTCCACTCACAACATTATTCTGTAAGGTAATCACTAACCATGAATTCGAACGACGTAGTCATGAACATTCTCTCTCTTTCACATCAGATTTCTCTCTTCGCAATCCACTTTCTTCTTTTTTTACACTATTCACATCATAACCACAACCCACAACAAACTATCTCTCTCATCCCACATCATTTCAGATCCATCTTGATAAAAAATTAAAAATAATTCTAAAAAATCAAAACAATTATAAAACGCATTTTCAAAAAAAATTTAAAAAAATCAAACAAAAAATTTAAAACAAAACCAAAAATATATATATCAAAAAACAATAAAAAAATAGACGACCGGGTCGTTCACGACCAAGAATGAACTGGGACGACGAGTCGTGAGGTGCATTTTTGCACCGTTAGAGCATAAATAACAGCGCCCGGACTACCCTTGGGCGCCTGCACTCTCTCTCTACCACATTAGTTTACCCAACCCACCCAAAAAACACTCTTACTCATGCCCGGGCTACCCCACCCACCCTACACTCTCTTTTCTCCACGTCATTTCTTAATTAAACATTTTAATTTTCACACAACATTCAACAAATTACATTTTATATAATTCTAATAACATTATTATTCCATTTTAACTCGAAATATTGTTAATAATTACTGCTAAATCACGAAATTATTATTAAATATTACGGAGCCACCTCAGTGGAAGCATGATTAAAGTGCACGCATGATATTAGACTATACTATTAAAAAAATTAGATTTTTAAATTGTTGGTTCTGAAAAATTTCTTAATTTTCATCACTTACAAAAAATTATTACCCAACATTTATAACAAATACTCAATCCATTAATAACAAACACATCCACTAAATAATTAAAAAAATTTAAAAAAAAATCGACGAATGGGATGGACAACGTGCCCCCCACCCGAGGGGCGTCCGGGAGCCAAATCGGGTGCTCCGGCACCCGATTGCCCACCCGGGCAGGCACCCTCCCCGTTAAAGGGAGGGCGCCCGGGTCGGACGCGAGGGCACGCCCGACCCATTAAGGGTGCCCTTAGTGGTGCTCTAACTACTCCAACACTAAGCAAGCATCGACTACTCACATGAACTTACGTGCCTATCAAGTTTACATATATTATTACAAGACCATATCAACTCCAATTATCAAACAAAACAACACATGCATTATCATCTTCACGAAGACAAGCTACAAAAAATAATGAAATGGTTGCGTCGAATTGTGTAGACCCACCCACCTACTGGATTGATTGCCTCATCAGTGCCGAGTCAGCTCCCACCATCCAACTTCGAATACCACAACTAGTCTTTTGTCATTTAGTCAATGGACAAATTTTTGGAATCGCATTATCTTTTTTTTTCTTTTGGTTTTTGGAAAATTGAAATCGCATTATTTTGCAATGCATCTCTAGACATGTCGGGAACTCTAGTACTCTAGTAAGTTGGAGGCTAATGTTTTTGCAAAAGTTTTCTCAGAGTGAGAGATGATGCAGTGGTGGACGGTTGATATTTCTTCTCCTTTTTGAACATTCACGAAGGACTTTGGACTTTTGGTTTTCAATTGGATCTTTATGGCACTGTTCTCTTGCAGGTAATTACTGCTGTAATTTTTAAGTTTCATTGCCGAGAGTAGTACTAGTACAGTATATATAGTTAAGAAATAGTAATCAAGTCCTGAATCAGTTCTTGAATAACTAATTCCGAGTTCAAATATCTTCTTGCATTGCAGATATTTAATTCACATCACTACAGTAGATTGAAACTTTCCTGATGTTTACCAGCAAAGAGAGGAAATGAGTTTTGTTAATATATTTTGTTCCAGTAAATGACATGTGCAACTATCAAGTTTATATCAGTGTCGATATTGGCCAAAAAGGGGCATAACATCATGAAAAATTAGAATGTTACGATGATTACTTTTACATAACGATCGATCGAGTGCCTAAACCCGACATGTTGAGAGTTGAGACAACGTAAGACCATAAGATCGGCACTAACTACACGCATGGACACTCAAATAAGACCTGTTTCTGTAACAATTAACAACCATATGATTCCGATCATTTGAAACATTAGTGTAGTAGTGCTAAGTTGAAGGTTAACTAACAACTACTAAGATTATAATACCATCACAAACCATATGCACGGTCACTTAGGTCAATATCCGTTAAATGCATAAGATTTGAATTGGGGTAACCTCATTTAAACCTTAGTAGGTTAACAACTACTAAGATATGTCAATATTAGGTTCACCGATAAGTACTTTGTATTTCCATGGGTTTAACCTTTGCCAAGCTTCAGTATTAACTACAACTCATAAGTCATGACACACAAGTGAAAAGATCACATCAAAATCAGATCTCCGAGGGATACACAATTGTTAACCGGCACTAACCTGGGCTTATGATAAATTTTGCCCCCAACATGGACGCCAAAGTTATCTTGGAGTTACCTATAATCAGATCTTGCAGGACACACAAATGTTTACCAGTACTAACCTTAGCTTATTGCCTGGTTTGGAGTCCAAAATGGCTAAATGGATACCAAGAGACAGTGAAGTAGACGGCGAAACCACAATATTCTGACAACAATAACACTTTTCCTCCACCTTACAGAACCAACTGGAACACGAAGCTTCATTTCAATCAGAAACATTCAAGTGTCAGATTAAATGCATCATGCATTTCAAAATTTCTGTAAATCTTGTAACGTTAAACAGATGAAATACATCATGAATTTCAGATTTCTACGAGTCTCATAACATTGACAAAAAAATGTGGCCCTCTGAGTACATGATCTATAGCAGATTGTTTTCTGGGAATCAACTCTATGACCTACAATATATAGGCGATGGCCGAACATTCAAGTATGTTACGGAGGAAAGATAAGCACAACAAATAGTTGCATATACCTTAAACCAGACTGATGAAAAGAAAGTAAGATACGTACAGATGCAGGTCAAAGTTACTACCACCAGGGCATTTACTACGCACTTGACCGTGGACAAATCAACTTCAGTTCCTTGTTTGGGAAAATGTCCTTGAACAGAAAATTCTGTTAGCAATTGATCCTTGATCTTGAATCACTCTGTCAACCAAGCAGCTACATCATTCTCTGCTTCAGGGATCTTCTGCAGTGGAATTCTTCGAACATGCATATGGACCTCAGCAGGATCAGTTCCAAATACATTATCCATAAAAAGTGGGCAGCGATGCTTGTAGGCAATAGTTATATCATATACTGCACAATCGAAAATTGAGTTACAAGATGTCCAGAGGTTAAATAACTGACTAACAAAAGGAGCCTCAACATAAGTATTCATAGATCAAATCATTATTGATAATTTAGATCATAGAAAACAAGAAAACATTAGTAGGCTACACATTGTTAAAAAAATGTATACCTTCATGGTATTGAAACAAAGGGTATAATGAAACAAGCTCCAATGAGGGTAAATGCCTATTATAATCGATAACGTATCATGATTAGCTATTCTATACTGCTGTTGGAGATTGACTTTTCCAAGTTCATTGCATAACAAGTGAAATCATATAAATAAAAAATAACTATATTGGGGCACCCCACATTCTAGCTATTTCTATGTCCAAGAAAACTTTAGAAAATTATATCCAGAATTCGGATGCAACAACCATAACATAAGAAGAGCAGAGAGGAAGTAAAAATACCTGCATCTATGGAGTTTCGCAGTGACTCTAAACAAGCACAGAAACCTTTCGTTTTTGGAAAAAGCACGTTTTTAAGGATGGGCAAGCCATTTTCAGAGGCAAACTTTTGGCTTCTTATGCATTTGTGCTCGCTGTGACATGTAAGGTAAAGTAGTAAAACAAGATATCACTTGCCGTGGATATCATGTCTAGTTATCTGTTACAAATATACTGATAGCAACTGCAAATCAAAACAAACAGTAATGAAAGGCAAATTAAGGACTAAAATTAAAGAGAAAAATAAATGTGTAGGAATCATTACGTGTAATCAGTTCCCTCGGGGAACACAGTGAGCCAGAGAGGCTCCCGAGGATCCTTGAAGGTTGAAATCATATTCCTAATTATCGGTTCATCAACTTCCCATCTCCTCTCAACTGAAATAAATTCCAGAACATGAAATCCCCAGCCAAATATGGGCAGTTTCATCAGACTTCTTTTGAGAACATACTTAATATAACCCAAACGGTGTTTCCGCATTGCAAGGTTCCACAAGTACATCCAATCAACCTCAGTTCTGTGATCGCCAGAAAAAATGACCCTAGTCTTGTTGATCTTCTCGAACAAAAAAGGCCACAGAACCAGCCAACCTCCAAACAGAAAGGAGGTCGCTTTCCGGCTATAATGAATGCTAAAAAGCCGCACAACCCCAGCTGTAAATGGAGCTCCATAAATTAACACCATAAGAGCAGATAAAATATATATGATCAAGCAGATTACACCCCTTATCACCCTCACGAGTGTCAAAGGGCAGTGTCTCGGTGCATCAGTTAACTTCTTCTGATCATGAACTCCATTGCGATTCTCGGCATCATCTGATTGTTTACAGATGCTACTGGCAGGGCAATTCATATTAGGAATTTGGGCACAGAACGGCATCACAAGCTATTCTATTGGTTGGAAGGACTTATGGAATCAAATTCACATAGGGCCGGGTAGCCTCAGAAAGAAACCGAGTGAACTAGTCAAAACTCCCACACAGACATCATCTTAAGAATAAGCAGCAATTAACGTTTATTAATTCACAATCACAAGGTCAAGAGGTAACATTCATTTTACGGAGTAGTGTCAATTGTCTCATCTGGTAGCCAAAACTGGAGGTCAGACAATTATGAGTGGCCAACTGCGTAAAGAAAACATGGAGGAGATAATGACAACATTTGATGTGATGCAACATTGTTGACAATCTATATAACCTAAACACTGTTATGTATATATTATATATATATATATATATATATTCAAATTTCGGTCAAGTAAGTTGAAGTTGTTCCTAAATGCATCCATCACTCGAGTATCTTTTTAAATGCCTTAAAGTTATTTCTTATGTTGGCCTGGAAAGACTTTTGTACTCCACATTACGTTACGTTACAGAGTCTAAACACCAGGATGTGAAAAATGAAAATTCAATAAGGTTAAACCCTAATCGAAGATTCCAGAGATGCAATGCAGGAGAGAGAGAGAGAGAGAGAGAGAGAGAGAGAGAGAGAGAGAGAGAGAGAGAGAGAGAGAATAGGTAGCTTGTTACGTACCCCTTCCCTCCATGCTCCTCCGGATCCCCCAAGAACCTTCGCCACGCCGGGAAAAAGAAGAAGGAAGGAAGGAAAAACAAGGCGAAGGCTCCGGTCGCTGATATTATTTCTGGGCTCGGACATAGGGCTTCCGACCACAAATTGAGCTTCGACGTGGGCTTGGGCTTCCAATTTGATTTGGGCTTTGTCATGGACTTACGGTTGGGCTTTCAGTTTGACTTGGGGTTGGACTAGGTTCAGAACATTGTCATGGAGTTCGGCTTGGGCTTGGGCTTTGATTTGGGTTCAAAGGACGGTTCGGCTTGAACTTGGATCTGGACTGGGGTGTGCTTTTCTTATTTGGCATGGAAAGAAGGACTTGCACGAGAATTTGGGCTATGGCATGGGTTTCGAGTTGGAATTGGGCTTAAACTACGCTTAGCACTTCATATTTATCATGGGCTTGGGCTCTATTTGGACTACGACTTGAACTGAGAGTGGAACTAAGAGTTGTGCTTTGTCGTAGTCTTGGGCTTGGGCTTAGAGTTGGGCTTTGAAATGGGCTCAAGCTTCTGCTTGGACTTGTAGCAGTCTTTTATACCTTGGACGTATGATTTATGATTTATCAGTACCATCGTTTGGATTCTGATGTTTCAAGCTTTAATCATCAAATAGTAGTTGAATTCCACTTCAGTTCTCCTCTTTCGCTTCTTTTCAAGATTGAGCAGTGAAACGAATATCTTTTAGGATATTTTTTTGTAACAAGTCTGTAGCTGTAAAGAGAGAGTAAATAAAATGACAAAACGGCAAGGGCTAAGTTTGAAACTACTAAATCAATAGGCTATAACACACTTGATTCCGGACATTACTAAAATCGAAACACATATTCCAGCACCGCTGTATCGCGGACTTCGTCAATCCTGTGTCGGTTCAGCTGTGTTCATACTTCTTCACAAGTCCTGTGCCAGTCTACCGACTTTGCTTTTGTAAGTGACGACTTTTTTGTAAGACAATCCGCTGATCATATCCATTAGAATGCTGAATTCACCCCTACATTGTGTTACATATAGTTTCTTGACCCTTTTTTTATCCTTACTTTTTAAATTAAAGAAGTATAAGGAAACAGAAAGTTGATTAGCAACAAGAGATGTGCCAGAACCAAGAGTTGTTCATGGACGCAACGAAAAACAATGCAAATTTTTTTTTACTCCATCACTGTTTTCGTTCGACAGCATCGTATGGTGTTATTGATTGGCAGCAGCTGCTCCATGGCATAAAAGTTTTTTGCAGTCCAGACTGCAAACACAGCAAATTTGATTTGACGAGAGAAAGATGAGAAATGATATGGAGTTCAATTCCTGGTTCTAAATATTACTATCAGTTTGGCACAATTCAAAATCTATATTACAGTTACTTCAAAGCAACATAATTAACTGTTTCATGGTCTGCCAAAACATTATATATATTAGGGGCAGCAAGTTTGGCTTGTAATTTGTCTACTACTACTATAAGCCCTTTCAGGTGGTTGTAGTTCATAATTAAATGCTAAAACCAATCTACTTGACCAAAAAGAAAACCGTAATTGACTGTAATGTCTTACTCCAAGAGAGAGCATCAGGACATACAATAAATTTGTTTTCAGAAGCGAAGATGGGGAAGGAACATGCATGCAGTCAAAATTCGATGAACCAACTGGAAGGTAAAAAGGAGAAGAAATTATTGGAAAATAATTCATGAACCAACTGGTAAGTAAAAGCACAGTAAAGCAATGAGCATTTCTTCAATCTTTACCCTACACGTAAAAAATTGGATACCAAAAAGAAAGAGTTGAATTAATATTTATGCACAAGTAACAAAATCCATGTACTCAGAACGTATTATACTCTTGTGATGATTATTTACAACAACAAAAAAGATGATCATCTAACCAACCAACCTATTGTCCTCCTTCCTACCATCCAAAAAACATTAATCTAACTAATATTTGTAGAGTCATGTTGAAGTTCAAGTTCAACCAACCACCTGATCATCACTCATTTTTGTTATTAATCTTCTTCTTCTTCTTCTTCTTCTTCTTGTTGAGAGTGTTGAGATAGCAATTGAGGAACAGAAGCAGAAGAAGGGCATTAAGCACAGAATTAAAGAGGCAAGCCCCCATCCCATTACACCCTCCTTTGAAGTAATGCAGCAGAAGCACACCAAGATGGAAAACCAAATGACATCCCAACAGAACCAGCTGGCAATTCAGCACCATCGGAAAACACGCCGGAGGGAGTCCCACACCGATCCAAAACCTGTACCCGTATACCACAACGTACACCAACGTGGTTGACAATATCGCGAGAACTTGAAACGACTGCGAGAACTCCAGCCAGAGAAAGGACATGAAGACGAGAGTGGAGTGGTTGAAAAGCCGAGAGAAGGGGAATTTTTTTGAAGGAGTCCTCATGATCTGGAAGAAGGTGCGGATGATGTGGAGGAAACGGGAGAGGTAGAAGGCGTAGGACCAGAAGAACACGCGGCCGGAGGGGCGAGTCCCGATGGGGAAACATAGGAGCCACTGCAACGGGTTCGTCTTGTACCTTCTCCACAACCACCGGGTTTCCCGGATCTCGGCCAGGGAGGAGAGGAGTATACCGACGAAGATGGTGGCGGAGAGGACGGCCATCGTGAGGGAGTGGACGGCCGGGATCGGTCCGAGTGGGATGGGACGGTGGCGGCCGGTTAGGTGGAGGAGGACGTGGAGGGTTAGGGAGAGGAGGAGGTAGATTGAGATGGAGTAGAAGAGGAAGGACCAGGTGGAGCCCCAGGATTGGGCGTGGTTCCATCGGAATCCCACGATCGCCGGATGCTCCGTCAACCAATACACCATCACCAAAACCATTTTCATGGGTTTTGCCGTTTTGGTTTGTGCCGAGTCGAGTTGAGTTTTTGTGAGAGGAAGGAAGGAAGGTGGTTGATCGGATCGGATCGGATCGGATCTTTCTTAACCTTTTTATTGGTGGGGACTGGGAAGGGGTTCATTCCCAATTATTATCAAACACGTGGCCGTATTTGAATGGAAAGAAGGCTTTCCGGTTACCGTGAATGAATCCGGACCGTTTGTTGTGGTTCCTTTTTGGTGTTGGGTCTTTTCCTCACCGTCGGATGACTGGTTTCGGAATTTGTGGTGGTCAGAACCTAGCACGTGATAAATTTAATGACTTCGTTCTGTTGCTTCTTATTTTAATCAAGGAAATTAAACCTTCTTTTCGAGGATTATTTTATTAACGGTTTTTTTCGACTTCGAGATGCCGGTTCTTCTCGCCCAAGCTTCTTCTTCTTCTTTTTAAAACTTTTCTTCGATGATAACTTAGTGACGTGACGTCAGAAAAGACCCTCCCCGTGTCCCCCAGCCCAGATGAACAAATTTTAGCATTTTTAGTTACGGTCAAGTCTTTCTATAATTTATCTCTTCAATTGTTATAATCGGACGGACCATTTGGTTTGGTTTATTTGGAAGAAGAAAGTTATGACGTATTAAATGCCCATTCAAAGTCAAATTGTTTTGCTTCCAAAAAAAAAACTAATATTTTGTCGGCGATTAGATGACTTATTGCAGTCTCATTACGGTCTTTAGTAAACACTTAAAATATTGATTATTTCAAACTGAGCTGAACTGCGTGATGGTTGATTGATTTGATTAAATGAGTGAAGATAGTTTTTGTTGTTATAAAAAGAGTTGTTCCTTGTGTGGTAGAGAAGTCGTCAACGTCAACGTAACTAACATTTTCTTTCCTTCCGATATTCTTTCTGGTGTTTGGAATAATATCCTCTACGCATGTAAAGTGTAAACCATGATCTTCTTAAGCTAATTACTGTGTATGGGACAAAACATGTGATTGCAACGTACACATTGGTTGAGTGGTTGGACAACTGAGTGTCGTGCAATCTGCCCTTCGGCGACCGTTATTCCGGATGTTCAAACCAACTTCCTAAATTTTTTTTAACAACACTCAGAAACAACTTAAACGCGTTACGTTCTCTCCCCCTACACGTTATTTCGGAATCAATTCTAGACAAAACATGAAAAATTGTCAAAACATTCTAAAAAATATAAATAAATAGAAAACTTATTTTCATAAAAATATATTTGAAAAAATGATTTTAAATATTTTTTAAAACATTTTTGAAAAATTAAAACAAAAAAAAGACCAATTAGGAGGAAGGGGACGTCGCGCCCTCCCGTTAAGGGAGGGCAACTCGGGCACCCTTCTTGGGCGCCCGAGTAAAGAGCACTCGTTAACGGTGCTCTTAGGCCACCCTTAACAAGTGCCCTCTTGTTAACGGACTAGGGAGTTCCCGATTGGACGCCTGGGGAGTTACAGGGTAGGGGGCACGTGTTGTCCCTCATTAGTTTTTTATTTATTTTAGTGGAAAATTTGTTATTAGAAGTAATTGATAAGTTATTAGAAGTATGAGATGTGATACAGTCATATAGATGGTGTAGGTTTTATATACAACGGACACATCAATTTCTGCTTGTAGTGATCGATATAACAAATAGTATTTCCTATATCCACATAATGTCTTTTTTTCCCTTAATAATAATGTTTATATCCGCATAACGTCGGTGGGAAGTGAGAACCGACTCCTCTACCTGACGGTATCATATCTTCATTTTAAAAGCTTTCCGAATTAGAGAAGTTGGATACATGAAATTGGAGGCATGTTATACAGAATTTGTATATGTCCATTGTAACACATATACAATAAATGTATATGCTTACATGTTACGTGAATTCATATATCTGTAGGGTATGCCGGTCTAACGAAATGAGGATACCAACGCTGAAAATCACATTTGAAAAGGGCAGGACCGTCCAATGAAAGTTATAAAATATGAACTTGGATGCATCTAAAGATTAAATAATTCTAAGTGAAACTGATGTGATCCAACCTTGGTGTCGGGCCTAGCTTTCTGATTACACTAAAGAAAAAAAGGGTGCTTTCTTTGAGGTGGATTTTACCAAATCAACTAAAATCATCCGTAATCATGACATCACCACCTGAGTTTTCTGTATTCCAACTAACTTTTTCTCTTTCCTACAATATTCACATTTTAACCACATCTTATCTTTTTCATCAACATCATTTGACGGTTTATTTTGGAAAAAAATCAAAAAAATTAAAAAACGTATTTTCAATAAAAACTAATTTTAAAGAAATCAAAACAAAAAAAAGTACTGAGCAGACGACCGGGTTGTCGCACCCCGGTGAGGGAGCGACGACCCCGTTAATTTTGCTATAAAACTATCTCAATTGATCAGCGTGATGCATCGTTGACTTCGCTGCACATATACAAATATTTATCAAGAATACATGACATATATATACATATATGATGATTCAAATTCAACATATATATATATAGGGTCAAGCTCAAGTGAACACATGACTTATCAAATTTAATTTAAGCCCCTACAATCTTACAATTAGATCTTATTTACAGTTAATCTCACCATTCATTAGCATAACCATTTTTTTCTTAATCTACCTTACAATTTGAAATGAGTTGTGTATATTGTGGGAGCTTAATTTAGAAAAATTAAGCCCTAGACTCACCAGAGAATTCTTGTATATATATGATGATGATGATTCAAAATCGACATATAAAGTTTTTTGTTGCTTAACAAGCTGATCTTGATTGCCATTTTGAGTGAGTTTCCATCAAATTATGTGGATATATATATATATATATATATATATATATATATATATATATATATATATATATATATATATATAGTATTGGGAAGCAATGCGTTCTGTATATATCCAATACGATCAAACTTCCACGGAAGTTTCTATTCTATTGTGAATAATTGTTCTGCTAAGCAACTCTTGTCGTACTTCCGAACCGACTGGAGTATAAAACATCAAATAAATTAAAGCCTATCTTCTCATTTTCATTCATGTTATGGCTAAAAATTCTTTGGTTCTCCAATTTGTTTTACTTTACTTTAAATTCATGTAGCATCAGGCGTCCTCCTCCTCAATACCAAAAGAACCTTGACTGGTTTTTAGTTTGGAGGAAGATGAGATTATATTTTCAACATACTCATACACATGCGTCATACTTCCTTAACATTAGTGTGCAGCTTATACTTTGATTATAATAATAATCTTTAATGAAATGCTAACGATAAGTAGCATCAGGCCGGCGTCAACCACGTAACTATTTGTATACATTCACGGATCTAAATTGCTATCCGTCGTCGGAAAAGTACTTAAATTGTATGTGTGAATTACTATTTTATCATTCTCTCATTTCTACTTATATATCTCTTCATTTCACTCTCCTACCACTCATCTCTCTTCATCTTCATATTTCTTTTAATAATCATCAAAAATAATGTTTCGGATGTCAGGAAAGAAACCAACGGACGTCCTGGTGTACTCGAATCTGGTAAAATGTCTAATTTCTTTTTAGTAAAAAAATAAAAAATAAAATAAAATTACGAGAGTCTGCCGGAGCCCCGTATGGGGGAGCTTAGACGCCTCCCCCATGCTATTTTTTAATAAAAAATCTAAAAATTATACGGTATATTATCTCAAATTATTTCAGGTTACGTTCCAAGTTTTCCAGTAATAACAGGGTGGATTACAGTGAGTTTTTTTGTAAGTAGGGAAGTTTTACCAAATACCATCTTGACAGATCGGTCGGGAAGTTAATTTTTGGATCTTCATCACTTGCAAAAAAACTCATTAGTATCCAATCCGTTACGACCAAAATCTTGCAACGGAACCTCAAATAATTTAAGATAACACACCGTATAAATTTAAGATTTTTTTTTAAAATTTGCGTGATCCAGACGATTCGTCAGACATTTTCGTGGTGTTGGTACTGGCAAAGTGAGGAAAGCGTAGACATAATCCTTAGTTAAAGTGACGGGATGAAATGAGTATTAAAAGAATTCTGAATGACAAAATGGTAATTAGATGAACGATTTAAGTAGTTTTGAGACGATGAATAGTAATTCTCGTGGGTAACGTCGTCATGATCCATCTATTCTGGTCCACATATATAGATTCTCCCCTGGTAATTATCTTATCGTGCATTAGGTGGTGTTAGATTTCCATTAGAATACCAAATCGCGCATGTTCTAGTTATATAAATCAAGAGTTAGTTCAAGATAACAAGTAAAAAAGACACCGAATAAGTTCTATTATAAACCGAATTGTGACACGACACAATTTTAACAAAGATGTCGACCTCAGCATGTTCATATTATTTTAGTTGACAGGCAGAAAAGCGATGATATCAGAGACAGAGTGATTGGGTAATTACCAAAGATATTTTAATGTATTGGCCAGACATAATGGGTTCGATGCATTGGATAAATAGACACATCAAAGGCAGTAGTTGATAGTTGTCATGATCAGTATGTTTCTTATAAGTTGAACATAAAAACGTTTCAGGATGACTGAGAATCCGAGACAGCTCTCGCAATCCATGGTTGTATGATTGAATTTTTGAGGAACTAAAGCATTTTCGTAAGTTAACGCAAAAAGATTGACGAAATCTAGGGGTGTAATCGAACGCTAAACGAGCGATCCAAGTCTGCTCAAGATCGACTTGTTAAGGGTTTCGAGCGGAAAATTCTGCTCGTGCTCGGTTCGATCTGCTCGCGAGCGGCTCGTTAACCTAAACCTTTTTTTGTATTGAATTTCTAATAATGTTGTCCTAATAAGTAAATTATAAAATTACTTAAGACAAATATAATAATAGTCACTAACACAATTTTAAAATTAACATCTAAAATAAAACACAATCTTATAAATTATACGACAACATCAACATCTTATAAATAAGATTATACACTTGGATCAAACAAAATCAACACAATATTAAAATCAAACACAATCTTTTAAAGTATAGGACAACTCACAACATCAACATCTTATAAATAAGATCATCTACCAGACCTAAACCTTAATTTATTTGAACTTTTGGTGTAGAAAAGAATGAGAAAAAAATAATAATGAAAAAAATGAAAAGTTTAAGACTCATAAGGTTTTGATTCTAATGAGTATTTTGATTTGGTTTGTTAAATGGATTGTTGGGTTTGGTAAATTAGTTTATTAAATGAATTTAACACTTTACCGATTGGGTAATTGGATAGAATATTCAGGTTAATCAAATAATTGGATATAGTAATCAGGTTTCAAGCGATAATTGAGTGAACATCGAGCGAGCGGGGTCTGCTCGTGCGCGGCTCGTTACTAACCGATCCGAACAATTTCAAGCAAAATCATAACAAAATCGAGCGAACATCGAACAATCTATCGATCCCGAGCAGAACTTGACAGCCGTAACGAAATCTATCCAACCGACAAAATAGGTGCACACAAGTAATTACAAATAAAGATACAAATTGAGCATTTGGCTAAACACAGTTTCGCGCAAGCAAAATAGTTCGTTTCAAAGTGCACACTAAAAAAAACCCTTAATTAAATTTGTATGGGTGTGTTTCAAAAAATTCAGTATGAAAGTGGAAAACTAGACGTTGACATTTGACTTCCCCATTATTAATTCACTAAATTGTTCGGAGTTTTATTAAAAAATGGAACATATAATGATTTCCTCCACTAAAAACATGAAAAGTCATGAAATAATTCAATTCGTGTATCAAATTAACATCCTTTGCGGTTTTAAGTTGTGACTAATATTAAAAGGAAAAATTTGACTATTTATGCTCCGAGTGACCTAACATCTGAAAATAGTTCACACTTTGACATTCTCTGAAAAATATACTTATGTTTACCATTCTACCCAAAATACTCATGTCTTTAAATACACCAAAAACTCATCTCTGTCACTCATCTTCTCTCTCTCTCTCTAACGCAACCATTCCCCGTCGTAGTCGAACCTAGATGTATTTTGGGGGGCCTGTTTGTGCATATTCGGAAAATGATTTCAGGGTGTTTTGTGTTGCGATTGCCTTATACTCCCTATGCCCACTCCGACAGGTCGGTCGGGGTCTCGCTATTTTTGGGTTTGGAGATTTATTAGGAATTCTAACAGTTTGGATACCAAAAACGGATATCTTCTATGTTTCCAACGAAACTCGATCGACTCGATATGAGTTTGATAGGAACGCGATTGTTGTGTGCTCGATAGTCTCAATTACTTTTGCTTGTAAGCTCGATAGGATTAGACTGAGTATTTTGTGGACTAGATTGAATCGATGGAAGTCAGACCGGTCTTCTTTGTTTCTAACGAAACTCGATAGACTCAATTCCTTTAATATGTGAGATCGATAAAGCTCCGACAACAGTTTGTTAAGTTTGTTTTAATTTATTGTTGAGTTTGTTCTTTATGTGCTCGGTGAAGCCCGATAGCGGTTCCATGGAGCTCGATAGAGTGTGTTAAATTTTTGAGGGCGTCTTATGACAAACGAAATTCGAACCGTTTGGGTGTGGAGAACTGTAAATTTGATGAGTTCGATGTGCTCGATATGTGCAAGCTATGACATCGATAATTTAGCTCTTTTGAAATAAAAACACGATTTTTCATCGCACGATTTCTGAGGTCGTTTTATGACGAATAGAATTCGAATAGTTTCGATGTGGAAAATTGTAAACTTGATTGACTCGATGTGTGTGCGATATGTCCTCGATAATTTAGATTTTTAGAAAAAACACGACTTGTCGCCGCACGATTTTTGAGAACGTTTTTGACGAACAGAATTCGAATTGTTTTAGCGTGGAGAACTGTAAACTCGATGAGCTTGATATGTGCGCGATTTGTCCTCGAAAATTCGGATTATTTTTGAAAACTTGTTTTTTCAACACACTATTTTTGAAGGTGTTTTATGATGAACATAATTCGAATCGCTTGGGTGTCGAGAGCTATAAACTCGATGTGCTCGATATGTTGGCGATATGAAATGTTCATCGTGAGATTTTTTAGTGTTGAAAGAGAAAAAGAAAGAAAGATAGAAAGAGAAGGATTGAAAGTGAATGGTCCCGTTTAGGCCGTGATATTTTGGGTAGGAATAGAAAGATAAGTATATTTTTCAGAAAATGTCAAAATGTAGAGTTTTTTTTCCAGAAGTTAGGGCAACTTTAAGTGTAAAAAGTTAAGTTTTCCTTTTAAAATCAATTAGCAAGATTTACGCCGAAATCTATAAACTAGAGTTTGTTTTGTCTAGGGAAGTTCTTAAATGTCTGAGAGGTCTTCTTAACCGGTTAATAGGTTTGATAGAGATATTTTGATTTGGTCAAACGTCACGAAATGATGGGTTACATGAAATTGCTAGTTGTAGTATATCCTGAAGTATGGGTACATTCTAACACAATAAAGTGTAACAATATTGTTTTCAACCAGACTAAATATGGGCCAGACCAAACATTGGCTAGACCAAACATGGACTAAACTAGGCCCTCGTTCCTCAACAAGGCGGCTAAAATGTCAAAATAGTTTGGGCCGATGCCCAGTCCGATTCTTTCAAGAATTTATTTAATATTGCTCCTGAAAATTTACTCCTGGGAAGAAAGCTTAGCAATGTTAGTCACCAATTTGTCAACAATAAAAATAGAAAAACGTAGCAATGTTGAAATATTTGAATATTTGTCAGAGATCTGCAGCACTCACAGAAGGTTTGCTATATAGCTTTCAAATAGATAAGACAAAAAACATGAATTTACTACAAATGATTAGGGAAATATTGTTGAACAACTTGGGTTTCATTTGACAGGTTCATTCGTAATTCCCAGCTCGATTCCTTTGACCAAAGTGGTTGGTATGGCAGGAGAGATATCAGTCACTGCTTGGGATTAATTTGTATGCTCCGACCTTTAGTTGAATATCTTAAAAATTCGTGGCTACATCTTAGACAGTCAAACCTTCTAGTTCTAGTACTAGTACTTCTTTATAGTTCAGGTGGCGAACCTCCCTCAAGGATGAAGACAATCTTTTTCTTAAATGACTTGTATTCTTCATGTTTTGGGTAAAATATAAACTTATGAATTAACTTTTTAAAGCTGTGGAACTTAGTGATGTACTAGGGGGTGACATTCATTAGAAGGTATAATTTGCTAAAATTTGATCAAAAGGTGAAAAGAATCACCTCTGTAGGTATCAGAGGTATTCATGATGCTACCTGATTTTGTATATGTAGTAAAATAACCTGCCCATGTGTAACTAAAAATAACTCTGATGACAGAGTATCAATGTCTAAGTACTGCAGCTAGCTCTTAAGCCATAAGACTAGTACAGAATAATTAATCGGATTATAGCTTATCTTGGATAATTGGCCAACAACATCGACGGATGCCAAATGAATTGATTAAACATGGGGTGAATAAGAGGATGATTTTTTGTGTGGGTAAATGGTGATAAACAAACAAAAGTAAAGTTTTCCGGTGAGCGGACTTCTAGTTCTATATCTGGGACATGTTTGGAGCAACCTTTTCAATGAACACTAGGAATCTATGATTTTTGTAACTCGAACCAAATATATATAATTGATGGCAGAGCATTGGCATGAGGCCGACCATGGTGAGCATCATGATCTGGATTACATCACCATGCATGTGCACTACACATGAGCTCCTCTGAAACCTTCCAAAATCCAACATCACTTGTATTCCTCATTACTTAATTACAAGATCATATATTAATGAAAAGTGTAGTTTCTTATGGAGTAATTCCCAAGTGATTCAAACAAAAAAGCTGCTAATATGAAACCCAGATCTCAGGTCAATGAGTCTCTAGTTGTAGCATATGCTGCCACCTCTATGTCCATCTGTGCGGTGTCAAACTTGCTGTTTAAGTTCATCTTAAGTTTATAAAACTAACTCAAAAAATTGCAATTTGAATTTTCTTTTCAGAAAAGCAACATAAGTTGTGATGGGCGAGTACATGTAACAACCAATATAAATTTGAGGAGTTAGCCTTAATTGCAAGAAATCTGAACTGTGTTAGTGCGCACATCCGCAGTGATGATGGGCTTGTTTAGCTAATTATGTTGTGTACTTAAGTCCTCACATATAGAATCACACCAAGAAGAATTTGATGTATGATTTGCATGGTAAGCTATCTATTTTAAAATATTGACTTCTATACACGTCTTTCGTTGGTGATCGATCTTATCGTGGTAAGAAAATGACAACATGTGGTTACACGTAAGTGTCTCCTATCTAGGATTGACTCCAAATATATATACTCTGCCTATGGCCTCGACTACCTTGAAACCTCTATCAGATGGATATTAAAACGCACACCACGTAAATTGAAGTTCTATTTTTCTATTATATGCTTGGTTTTGATCATACAATATCATATATATATATACATGGATGAATATAACCGTTTACATGATCTTAATGTGGAAGATGCTAGTTATGGAAAGTGCAATCTTGATAATTCTGGAGATGAGAGAAATAATCATTGATTGACTATGATGGACAATGAGCCTAATCAAGAATTAATTGTAGCCGTTGGAGCATGATTTAACACTCCCCTCAAGTTGGGCTCGGAATAGATTGAACGATCACAACTTGTGAAAAATGCTTTGGAAGTGAGCGTTGTCCAAGGATTTGGTGAATATATCGGCGAGTTGATCCTTGTTGTTAACATAGGGAATTTCAATTTCCTTTGCTTAAAGTTTTTCACGGATGAAGTGACAGTCGATCTCAATGTACTTTGTTCGTTCATGAAAGACAGGATTGGATGCAATGTGTCGAGCAGTTTGGTTGTCACAGAACATTGGTACCGGTTCTTGATGTTGCATTTTCATTTCACAAAGAAGTTGTTTAAGCCATATGAGTTCGCTTGTGGTGGATGCCATGACACGATATTTTGCCTCGACGCTCGATCGTGTTGGCTTTTTGACCTTAATCTTATGTTTTGATGATTTAATCAACCGAATCTTAATTAGAGTAGCACACACTATGCATTGCATATATATTGTATTATGCTAACCTCTACAGGTGATCAAGACTCAAGAAACAAAGAAATGAAGTCAAGACATGTAATTAAAGCTAAATCGAAGACATGTAATCTTAATTTCTTTTGAGTCTTAGGAACAAAGTGTAATTGAGCATACTTGATCTAAAATCAACTTAATCACACACTAGGTTCCCTATAGAAGTCACACACAAAATTTCACATTATTTGGACTTCAATAGATCACCCAAACTTAGACCGGAAAACACCAAAACCTGAATTGCAAAAGTCTGCCCACATTCGGTCGACCGCAACGTGCCGTTCGGTCGACCGGATGATCAATTAATCTTGTTTGTGTTTCCCTGTCTAGTTTCGGTCGACCGCACCATATCTTTCGGTCGACCGTCAGATCATATTTTCTCGACCGTTACTTTTGTCGTATATACACAACGGTCGTATTCGTATTAAACCAAAAATACCCCAAATGTATTTCATGTATCGGTCGACCGAGGACCATGATCGGTCGACCGTTGGTTCATCTCTTGACAAACCCAAAGTGCCTGTCCATAATCGGTCGACCGCCAAAACCAGTTTCGGTCGACCATTCACACATTTGTTTGTCACCCCAAAAGTGCCTGGACAAAATCGGTCGACCGAACCCTATCTTGTGTTCGACCGATTACTTAAGTGAACCTAAGTCGTAGAGTTGGGCGGTTGACCGTTGCTTAACCGGTCGACCGAACTGAGTGTAAAACTGCCTAATGGTCGACCGATTGTCCCGATCCGGTCGACCGAATTCAGCCAGAATTGGGTTCTGAACTTTCTGTTTTGTGTAATCACACATCAACTCATACTCAATCAATCCCAACGACTCTATTCTCTCTAATGCCTATATAAGGAGTTGTAAAACACATTTTAACACAACTCTCCCACTACAAACTTGTCCCAAACTTTAGAGAGAATCCAAAACACTCAAAGCTACAAACCTTCCACACTTAGTGATCAATTCCTTAATCCTACTCAAGTGTGCTCAAGATTTAGAGAGTGTTGCTCCACTCAAGTTCTCATTTGTTGTCAAAAGAGTAAAGGCTCCGGTGAAAGCCCGAAGCATCCTTCTCGGATTGTGAGAAGAGGATTCCAAGCTCGGCGAGAGTTGTTCGCGAGTTTGACGGTTGTAAGGCATTGTCTCCCGGCCCGGAACGGGGAGCGGATAGTGAAGTCGTAGGCGGAGCTCGGTGATCCGAGCGGAGCTTGCAAGAGAGGATTAGGACCCGGGTGGGGTGCCGAACCTCTATAAAAATCGACCCGACTTCTTGTGGTTTGCATATTTTCTACACTTGCTTGTTTTGTTTTAAATTTCCGCTGCGCATATCGATTGCTTAAACAAGTAGGTGATTAGATTAAAAAGTAATTAGTGAACCCATAACCCACACGATCCTACATTTGGTATCAGAGCCTTGTTAGCTAAATTCTATACTTAATCGTATTTTTAGCATGGCTAGCACATCTAATCATGTAGAGCGATTATGCACCACTAGACCTCCTTTGCTTAATGGGTCAAATTATGATTATTGGAAGAATAGGATGAAGATTTTCCTAATTTCTAATGACCTTAAGTATTGGATGTTTCTCCAAAATCCATACACACCACCAAATGAAGATGAATTAGATTCACTCACTATGCCCAAAATGAAAGAAATTGAGATGAACTCAAAAATCATGAACATTCTATATTGTGGGCTAAATGAGGGTGAATATAATAGGATTAGAGGGTGTGTTAGTGCACATGAGATATGTCATAGACTACAAATGCACCATGAGGGGGATAGTAAAACTAAGGAAACACGCATTAGTCTCCTCATGCATAAATATGAGATTTTTTCTATGCAAATCGGTGAAAACATAAGCGAAATGAACACTCGCTTCACCGATATCACTAACTCTCTTTTGGTTCTTGGAAGAAAAATCAATGAAGGAGAGATGACAAGGAAGTTCCTCCGGTCACTTAGCATCGATTGGGAAGATAAAGTCGTCGCAATTGAAGAGGCGCATGATCTCTCAAAATTAAAGATGGAGGAGCTCATTGGAAACTTGATGGCTTATGAACTTCAAATCAATCATCGGAAGGAGAAGGAAGCCACCAAGAACAAATTCACCTTGGGATTACATGCAAATATTGACCAACCAAGGAGGAATGTAGAAGATGAGGACATTGAAGTCCTAGCAAAAGACTTCTTCAAATACCTCAAGAAGGACAAAGAAGAAAAGAATGAAAGAAGAGGTAGAAGAAGTGAGAAAAGAGAAAAAGAAAAAGAGAGGGAGGAGAGTGGAAATGAGAGAAGAGAAGGGGAGAAGAAAAAGGAGAGAAGGGAGAGGAGAAAAGAAAAGGAGAAGAGCAAGAGAAAAGAAAGGAATGAGGAAGTACACAAGGCTACATGGGATGATTCTTCATCACCATCTTCATCGTCGTCTTCCTTGCAAAGTAGAAGAGAAGTGGCTCACTCATGCTTCATGGCTATTGAAGATCAAAGTGAGGTAGATTCTAACTCTTGTTCTAGTAATTCATGCTCAACTAAGTCATATTATAGTGATAGCTCACATTCTAGTGCTAATGAAGAAACTTATACACATGATGAGCTTCAAAATGCATTTCATGACTTAGTTAAACAATATGAGATCATTTGTGATAAAAACAAAAATGCTAGAAAGTTAATCAAGGATCTCCAAAGCCAAATTGAAATATGCATGAATGAGAAGAATGAGGTGATTGCCAAATTTGAAAAGAATGCATCAAATGCTACGATGCTAGAGAACGACGGGAGTTCGGGTGCCAGAAGGATATGCTACTTGACCGGCTCGAAGCTTGAGTTGAGTCCGATCAAAAAATGGTACACACGGTCCTGCTCGATCCTCTGTTGTATGGTTTTTAGGTCGGTGCTTGGTGGTTCATACACCCCGAGCTCGTCCCACTTGCTTTTGAGGGATCCGAGATAGTCCATCACAGTTTTGTCCTGTTGTTTTGTTTGCGTGATTTCTTGTTTGATTTTGAAAACATGAGCGAAGTTTTGTTGGTTTCCATACATCGCCTCGAGCGATTCCCAGAGCTCCTTTGTGGAGTTCGAGAATATGAAGATCTCGACGAGTTGGGGAGTCATGGAGTTGAGGATCCATGACATAATCAGGTGGTCTGAGTTTTGTCATGCTTCTTGTTGTGTTTCTGTGTTTGCGTTGGTTGGTTTTGGAGTTTTGCCTGTGATATGCCCGAGTTTTCCTTTCCCGCTGAGGGAGAGGGAGACCGACCGCGCCCATGATAAGAAGTTTGCCCCATTTAGGTGCTGGGTGGTCAGACGTTGAGTTGTGTTTGCCTCTTGTTGGATGTTGCTCGTGTCTGTCATTTTGAGGGTTTGGATGTCGCACGAGCTTCAACCCCCTCCTCCCTGATTTGAGGTTGTTCAGTCACAGCCAGTGAGGAGATCACTGGATTTCTGAGGCAAAGATCGATGATGAGGGCTTTGGCTCGTCTGAGATTAGGATCTATCCTCTGATACCATATTAAAACGCACATCAGATCAATGGAAGTTCTGTTTTTCTATTATATGCTTGGTTTTGATCATACAATATCATATATATTCATGGATGAGTATAGTTGTTTACATGATCTTAATGTGGAAGATGCTAGTTATGGAAAGTGCAATCTTGATAATTCTGAAAATGAGAGAAATAATTCTTGATTGACTATGATGGATACTAAGTCTGACCAAAGATTATATGTTGCCGTTGGAGCATAATTTAACACTATAAGTTTTGGTTGTAATGCAGAGCACGTGGTCTGGATTTTAATGAACGCGGGAAGAGAATCTCATAATATGTATCACTTTGCTTTTGCTGTGTTTTTTAGAGGTGTTACATGTTGGTAAAATACATAAAACATGACAAATATAAGTAAAAAGACCAACAGTATATATATACACATACTTTAGATTGAATTTAACACATGGTCGACGTGTATTCCTTGATTAATATCTCAGTTCATACTGTCCACGTGAGAGCATTATCCATGGGGGACATTCGCAATATTACACATGTCCTTATCTTAAATATGAAATAAAATTGAACAAAATTATCCAACACGAATTCAAGATTTAAAATTGATTTGGTTCTTAAGGCAAACGTGTTTTTAGTTCACAAAATATATGGTCAACTAATTTGATCAGTCACTTAATTATACGTTTGGGAACACGGACAAAGTAATTTTTAATATAATTTCTCCTACCAAACAATCAGTGACAGACCAAACTTTAATAAACACTTGCTCGATCACAAAGAACTCGTTGTAGTGATTGATGAAATAAATATCAATGGAAGACCAACCATATATAGTATGAATACAAGAAGACATTGTCCTGAATCAAACAAAACAAGTTGAGTGGCAAAGAGACACACAAGGATAGGGAGACGAAATCTATTTAAGAAGCGCGCAAGAGGACTTCACTCATCCTATATATATATATAGAAAAATTAAACTCTGAGCTTACTAGAGAATTCATATATATATATATATATATATATATATATATATATATATATATACACACGTCTTGACTGTGATCGAAGTCGTCCACAAATATCGATCATATATATGCATGTGCCGGTGGTCCCCGCTAGCTCGCCGTCGGCGGAGCAACTGCACTCCACGTCATCAGCCCAACCCAACTCAGTTACCCTTCCATAACACCGTATAAATATACGTACCTTAATCTCTCCCACTCTTCGATCGATCGTTTCTAGGTAGTTATTTGTATATCTCCTTGTACTTACTTAATAAGAACACATGCGTGGATGAGACGAAGAGATAGAGAGAGATGGGGACTTTGCATGGTATTGAAGCAACATTAATGCCATATATAACAACCAACCCTTAAATACATACAACTGTAAAAGGCGGGAGTGGTAGTTTGCTGATGTTGAATCTAGGATATGTAGATATGGCACACCACACATGTGTGATTAAGATGTAGGAGCTGTAAATATAGTTTGTGGGCATAATTAATTTACTTATAATGTGAGAAATATGATGATTGGTAAGTAAGATTTAATTGTGTGGGGACTCCACCTAACCTAATTGATACGTAGACAGGTGGATCGATCGCATGTCGATGCTGACTTCCCAACCTCCTTTCCCGATTCTTCCACTCGTCTTTTTACTACTCATTTAGTTAAAACAATAGTACTTTTAGAATATTAAAATATCTAAGGTTTACATGACATGATGTCATCACATGCAATTTGCGTCCAAATATCATCAATAAACAAGAAAGTTAATTAGCACTACAGTATAGCTAGAGATCGATCATTTTCATCACGAATCGCATGTAATAGACTCTGAAGTCAGGAGTTAGTGGTTTTGGTCTTATTTAAGTATATTATCATGGGTCGTAACGACCGTTTTTGTTTACCTTGAATATGTGAATCAAGTATTTCTGTAGGAAAATTAGACAGACGGTCGACCGATAGAAGTTCGATCGATCGGTATTGCAGCTTTACGTCCAAGACAAAGTTTCTGGTTATTTTCGGTCGAGCGGTATTTCTCATTCAGTCGACCGGTTGATGTCTAGACATATCTGGACGTCATTGGACAAGGCATCTTGACACATCCGGTCGATCAGATATTCTTAGCCGGTCGACCGTGTCTACATTTGGAGGTCTGGGACAAGTGCTTGGAAATTTCCAGTCGACCGGTAAGTCTCACTCGGTCGACCGGTTGGAGTGTTGTGACATTACCTAGAACTTTCCGGTTGACCAAAGACGTGTGACGGTCGACCTTCGGATCGTGCTATAGTTCAAGTTCGGTCGACCGTCCAGAACGGTTTTGCCCACGTTTTGAAGTTCTCTCCGCCTCGTTTCTGGTGCAATTAATACTTGTATTGACATAGTATATAAAGTCAATTTCGTCTCCTTTAGTATTATCATCTTTAGTATCGTCTACTTTGCATTTTGAGAGAAAGAAAGAGAGCGTCATTGTGTGGATTCAGTATGAGCAAATTCAACCGAGTTTTTTCATTTGTTGGTGCGTGTGTTCTGTAAGTATATCTTGTAATTCCTTCTCTATAATAGATTGGGGTTGTGTCGCCCGTAGTTTTTCCGAGTTAAATTTCCACGTTAAATTTTGTGTCTTGTGTTTCTTGGTGTTGATGATTTGCATTGTTTGGTTGCTCTTCTTAAATTGGATTTAGTATTTGGTTCCGCTACCTATCCTGAGATTGATCTTATTCGCTAAAAATATCAATTAACTGACACATGAGCAAATTGCCGAGACCGTATAGATAGAGATGGTACTTTTGGTTCCCAAGACAACACATGTATGTCCAAGACAAGTGTTTTTTGTTGATTAGGAAGAAGAACACCAATAGAAACTTGCCACGTAATGATGTAACTATTCCGTCTGACTTACACAAAGTCATCACTAACCATGATCCGACGATCTGGTCATGAGCGTTCTCTTTTTTCTTTCTTCCACGTCAGTTTTCTCTCTCCCCAACCAACTTTCTTCTATTTTCTACATTATTTACATCTTAACCATAACCTAACACAACCCACAACAACATATATCTCTCATTCACATCATTTCGGGATTCATTTTGGAAAAAAATTAAAAAAATTCTAAAAGATCAAAACAATTATAAAATTTATTTTCAAAAAAACAAAAAATTCAAAACTTCAAAATCGAACCATAAGGCTGTAATGACTAACAGGGTCATCTCCCTGTTAGTCATGACAGCGTTATGGTTCTTCGGTCAAATAGGTCGGTTTCGAAGTGGGTCCATATATATTGACCTCCAACTACGTAAGTGTATTGAAGGAAGTCGTTCAAACATCTCTATTTATCATCCACATGATTTCTCATTTTCCTAAGTTCTAAATTAAATCTCCCCCACTATGGAATCCACAGCCAAAGAACCAAAACGAAAACATGTACTCCACAACCTCACCGCCAGCGTGCTGCTATTGTTCTTCTCCACCGCCGGAGCAACTCCCCTCAAGTTCAAGGAGGCCCCTCAGTTTTACAACTCCCCCTCGTGCCCACCACCCCTCCCACCCTCCTCCGCCGCCAAGTGCTCCTCTGCAGCGCTGGTACATGTGGCCATGACCCTCGACGTGGCATACCTCCGGGGATCGATGGCCGCGATTCTGTCGGTTCTTCAGCACACTAGTTGCCCCCAATCAATCCAATTCCACTTCGTGGCTTCCAATAACTCCATCGATTATCTCAACTCTACCATCTTCTCTTCCTTCCCTTACCTCTCCTTCAACGTCTACCGCTTCGACGATAGTGTGGTTTCCGGTCTCATCTCCACGTCCATTCGTGCCGCCCTCGATCGCCCCCTCAATTACGCAAGATCCTACCTTGCGAGGCTTCTTCCACCCGGTTGCCCCTCACGTGTTGTGTACCTTGACTCTGATCTCGTGCTTGTTGACGACATCATCACATTGGCTAACACCTCGCTCCAGGTAATTTGTAATTAACAACTCATCAGATTCAATTGGATTTCCATCACAATACCAATTAATTACTATATATACATTTTCCTTACTTACGAAAATTAGACTAGAATATGGTAGGTTTTAATTAATTAAGCTTTTCAACTGTGATATATCATGTTAATTAAAACGTCATATATATATATATATATAGAACCCAGACACAGTGTTAGCAGCACCGGAGTATTGCAACGCGAACCTAACGTTCTACTTCACTCCAACATTTTGGGCGAATCCAATGCTATCGATGACGTTCGAGGGTCGGAAAGTGTGCTACTTCAACACAGGTGTGATGGTGATAGACCTGGAGCGGTGGCGAACCGGAGGATACACCGAGAAGATTGAGGAATGGATGGAGCTACAAAAACGAATGCGAATCTACGAATTGGGGTCATTGCCTCCTTTTTTGCTAGTTTTTGGTGGCAGAATTGGCAAAGTGGATCACAAGTGGAACCAACACGGGCTGGGTGGTGACAACTACAAGGGACTTTGCCGGAATCTCCACCCAGGGCCTGTAAGCCTTCTCCACTGGAGTGGGAAAGGGAAGCCTTGGGTTCGACTCGATCAAGGTCGACCCTGTGCTTTGGACGCCCTGTGGGCACCATACGACCTACTCATCGTAACTCCCTTTCCCATCGTCGACTCCTAGTTTAGTTTAGTTTTGTTTTGTTTTATTTTATTTTTTTACGCTCCGCTCCGGTCGGATCGATCATACCTACGTACGGTAAAATATATATTTAACGAGCATATATATATGACATGCAAATATATATATATATATATATATATAGAGAGAGAGAGAGAGAGAGAAAGTCATAGCTAGAAATTAGAAGAAAATCCAAAGTTCAATTCGATGCCACGGTACGTCGAGTTAATTTAATGCTAAAATGAGGTGTTTAGCATGATCGATTGTGGCGTTGGGTTTAACTTTTTTGTAACAACAGTTCGATTTGTTTTTGTGATTAAATATGTTACTACAGATTAAAAGGGACAATCCAACCAAATCCCTCGTAGGATACTGTGTTACAGACGTACACCTATGTGAATTTATCATTATTATTATTATTATTATTTGCACAGGTTACTGAAGATGTGTGAAATGGAATTGGAATAAGTCGTTAAGGTGTTATATTCTTCTATCTCACTATCAACTCTGTTTCGTTGTGATTGCATCATTTTCAAGAAAAGTCATTTAGGATCTTCCTTCGAAATTTCGCCATTACAAACGTAGCTTAAAACACATGTTACATTTTTTTGAAGTTTATATCTAAGAAGGAAAAAAACATTTTTTCCTAGAATTTTGTAAAATTTCAACACAAACCCATAGATGACAAAAAAATCTTGCTCGAGAAAATCATGGGGAAAACCCTCCAAATCTTTTGCTTTTGTTTTTCTTCCTACGGGAGTAGTGAATAACATTTGTTCACAGATGGTAATGGATCCATAAGCAATATTTGTCCTCTGATGGATGAATAACTCTTATTCAGTCCTAGTAAGAATTGTATCAATTTTTCTTCTTGATCTCTCTCTATAATATTCTTCATAGCTCCACAATCGCAAAGAGGGGTGCTCACATAAGTGTTCAATTCATCCCAAAGACCTTTGACCTTGGTGTAGTAGTCCAATATGAAATCATTTCCCTGAGTTAACTGACTCATTGACCTTCTAATCTCAAACAATCTTGCAGCATTTCCTTGTGAAAACTGTTCCTCTAAATCCTTCCATCTGAGGCTTTCTCTGTATAGATGATGCTTCCTGCAATATCTTGGCAGACAACATTGATGATCCAAGATAACATCATATCATTACACCTCATCCACTTAACATACTCTTCAGGTTTCTTTTCTTGATCATGGACGAGAAGAAAACCGTCAACAAACCCTAATTTGCGTTTTGCATTCAAAGAAACTTGCATCAATCTTTTCCAGATTACATAATTTGCTCCAGTCAACACTTTCGAGACAAGAACCATACCTGGAAAATCCGATGGATGTAGAAAGTAGGGATTTGGCTGATCTCCATTTTGATTTGTGTTGATCTGACTTGCTTTATCTTTTTTCTCCCATATTCTACCAGAATTATTTACGGAAATTGAATAAAAAACAAACAATAGGTAAAACTTCACCTCACTCCACTGATCTGCATGATTGTGCAGATCTTCGACGAGCACCGATTCAAGAATCTCGGACGAGGATTGATTCCCACTCTGATATCATGTAAAATTTGATTGGTCCACCACTTCAACAAAATTTAAGCACTTAAAACATATGTTACAATTTTTTGAAGTTTATATCTAAGAAGGAAAAAAACACATTTTTTCCCTAGAATTTCGAAACAAAAATAAAGAACTAAATAGAGAACGAGATTGATAATAACCTGGTTGAACAAATAAAGATTCGCCTAGCTGGCAGTTATTTGATATTTTATTTTATTATGTTATAGAGATTCTAAAATCTCAGTGTGTCGGTAGTGTGTGACTACTACTGTGTGAGTGGATTTTAGCATCTAACATAATGAGTCACATCACATTAAAATGTAATTTAACCATAGTTTACTCCACGTAAGCATCAACAATGATTCCATGGGTGGAAGATTATAGACTTATAGACTGCACATTAATTAATAATTAGGAAGGTAAGTGGTCAGTCTTTAAAGTTTTTGATGATCATAGTCTAAAGTCTAAACATTAACTAGGAAGGTAAGTGTCTGTTTTTGATTTTGATGTGTTTGGTTTGGATCCAGCAGTAATGAATGTATTTGAGCAGCAATGGTGCTTTTTCAAAGATCCTCTGGATCGTTGTCATTTGTTTAATATTTATTATTATTAGTTTAATGATTGTGATATCACTCTTAATTTATATTGAAAATAATAAAGAGATATGATTTTATTGTTTCAAAAAAAATATTTTAGAAAATAAAAACAATAAAAATTTAATTCTTTTTATCATAATTCTTATTTTCTCACGTTATACTGATAGACACCCACAAAAATGTGTATTCATTCTCCTTTTAAAATGAAAAACCAAAATTACTTCTATAAAAAATAAAACGTTTACATAAAAAAGGAAAATCTATTTCAGTTAGGTGATCTGAGATGAAGGCAATATAATTTTTGATTACTTACTGCAACATTTTTTTCTCTCTTTTTCCTACCCAAGCAATTTATCCAAGTAGTTGATATGCATGTTTTGCACTAGAACAATCGTGGTTCTAAATAGCTGAACAACACACATCTAAAGAATTCAGCATAACAGAGCCTTCACCCAACTTCTCTTCTCATTCGATATCAAAAAAGTATAGAAGATATAGGATGTGGTCTGAGCTAGGGCTGTCAAGTTCTGCTCGGGATCGATAGATTGCTCGATGTTCGTTCGATTTTGCTATAATTTTGCTCGAAATTGTTCGGATCGGTTAGTAACGAGCCGAGCACGAGCAGACCCTGCTCGCTCGGTGCTCGCTCAATTATCGCTCAAAACCTGATTACTGTATCCAATTATTTGATTAACCTGAATATTCTATCCAATTACCCAATCGGTAAAGTGTTAAACTTATTTAATAAACTAATTTACCAAACCCAACAATCTATTTAACAAACCAAACCAAAATACTCATAAGAATCAAAACATTATTAGTCCTAAACTTTTCGTTTTTCCATTATTATTATTTCTTTTCTTTTTCTCATTTTTTTCTACACCAAAAGTTCAAATAAATTAAGGTTTGGGTCAGGTGGATGATCTTATTTATAAGATGTTGATGCTGTAAGTTGTCGTATAATTTAGGAGATTGTGTTTGATTTTAATATTGCGTTGATTTTGTTTGATCCAAGTGTATAATCTTATTTATAAGATGTTGATGTTGTCGTATAATTTATAAGATTGTGTTTTATTTTAGGTGTTAGTGACTATTATTATATTTGTCTTAAGTAATTTTTATAATTTATTTATTAGTAATTTACTTATCCGAATTCTAATTGGTAATTTTTTAAAACAAAATTCGTATCCGAAATTAAATTGGTAACATTGAACTTACCAAATACTAACTAAATAGAAATTTTCGAATCGAATACTCGGTTACTTGGTAACCATTTGCACCCCTAGTCGTGACAGATTTCGAATCTCTAGAATGACCAACAAACCCCATGCAGACTTCACTACAATCTTGGTTGATATTTCATATGTGACGTGTTTGATAACTTAATTTGAGTCTCATCTGAAAGTGATTCAAACTTGACGGGGTCTCTCTTAAATAAGTATCCACATGGAGTTCAAACATATATCCCCAAGCATAACACAGTGTGATGCTTAACTTTTTAGGTTTATAACTTCTCTAAATGAACTGGGTTTTGATATTGCTAACATTTTGATATTTATATTCCTCCTCATACGATTTGTAAACATGTTTTGACCTTAGTAGTCACTGATTACTTTGAACTTGACTTTTTATTGTTGTTGTTGAAACACTTCCTCTTAAAACTAAATACATGGATAAAATTAAGGAAATTCCATAGCAACCGTCCCTGTTCCGAGTTTTGCTTACATCACGAGGCAACATGAAATAACACAAATCTTGATGTTAGAGTTTAATTAGTGGTTGTTGGAAAATCCAACATTGATGATGATTAATAAATGCTTGAAAGTTTTGTCCCGCTAAACTTGTGAATTGGAACGAACTATTTCGCAACATGCTTGTAGCTATCATACTTTGGTCCGCCTACCTATATCATCAATACAGATCAAACAACTAATCCGACAATATCAACCATGTTTTCAAGGATGGCCCATTTACCATACAATCATATTAGCATTAATATGCGATCATTTAAGTTTCAATGGTGAATATCACAACTGGTGGAATAGATTCTCCTGAATCATTTACTTTTTCAAAGTATAAAATACTTACATGAAACTTAACATCCTCAAGTACGTGATGACGTGTGGTGGTATTACTTGTCACAATCCGATATTGACTATTCCAACAAGAGCAAAAGACTTACGCATTGCACATACGGTCGTGACCTAAATATTATGCAATAATCTTATACACGAATTGGGTATCTGTTTTTCCTTTTTGCCTTTTAAATTAATTTTGTTTGCATCACTTGTAGGTATTTGAGTAAGAATGTAACCCTGACATCGTAGTTGATATTCCTAATGTAATACGTGATGCTGCTATTTCATTTATTAGATAACATATATCGATTTTATGCACAAAAAAATGAATTCCTTTAATGTGGGATTCTGTAAGAACAGTGGGCTCACAAGGTAGAATGACATACATATCAGGCAGGATGTTGTTTGGAAACTACCTGTTTTGGGATCGTTTTGCTTCTGGGCTGGGTTTGCATTAGTACGGAGGGATAAGGTACAAAATGGGCCTATGAATTTAATGATTGAACTTAAAACTTGTTAACTGGGTGACTCTACATAAAACGGCTTCTTGTCTGGCAGTGAAGAATCTACTTTGAACAAAATTAACCGATTCAAAATTTATTAGTTAAAATTTGACTTTGTATGCCTCAAGTTACCAAACTACTAAAAAAAGTCTCAACTTTGTCATCCTCTGCAAAATATGTCTATCTTTCAACTTTTCCTCAAAATACCATTGTCTAAATCGTGGAATCTCATCTTTATCCATTTCCTTTTGAACAAGCAAATCACGCTCTTTATCTCTTTCTTTGAAACAGTTGCAAACCATTTTTGCACATCTTTTTTGTCTTCTCTCTCTCGTTCGCACATCCCTTCTCTCTTGCACTCGACCCGTCTTTCGAACTCAGCGAAGTACCCTTCCGAACAATGATGACAAAGGTCGATTTTAAGGCACGATAGGTTCTGTAGACGTGCTTGATGAAAATCAGACTATTTTCCCTTTGAGTTCGATATGTTCGATATTAGTTCAATTAGTTTTGCATGTGAGCTCAATATGATCGGTTTGATTGTGAAGAACTGTCGACTCAATGAGCTCGACATGAGCTCGGTTTCAATACTTCATAGTTGTGCATTCGATAGGCTCGATGGGAGCTAGAAAATTATGAGTGGATTGTTCAAACTGTAACCTTGATTGCTTTGATAAGAACTCGATAGGCGCACTGTGTGAACTCTATAATTTTGTTTTTTTACGAAAAACACGACTATTCCTCTCTGTTGGGATGGATGAGCTCGATAGGAAATGCCACTGACAACGCCACGATTATTTAAGGCGTTTATAAACGGTTTTGTTTCTTTATTTCCATACGTTATGTCAGTTTTTTTTGGATGGTTTTTGACGGTTCGATATGATGAAGTTCGGAAGTCGAACCGTTTCCTTCTATCCAAAGGATACCTCGGTAAGATATAATCCTATAAAATATACGACGCTATTTTCTTCTTTAGTTACTTCGTTCCACTTCGCTCTCCATCGTCTCCGCCGTCCAAGACACCGTGGCAGACATCCACCTAGACAACATTATGTTTATGTTATTTTATTATTTATGAGTTACTAGTTGTTATACGTTAAGTTGTTATGATAATAAACACTGATATTTTCTTTTTTTTATTGGGTAGTTTCATCCTTGAAGATACCAACAACAATACCCCCTTCCTAGAACAAAATTGCCCAAACTGCCAATTTCGTGCATAGACCGTGCAGATAATTATTAATTGATACATTGAGTTTGAATGTGACGCAGAGTTCCTTGACAAAGATGTCAAGCAACTCCGTGTCTCATTCAAACTTTATCAAGGAACTCTGCGTCGCCTTCAAACTCAATGTGTCTATTGGTCATTATCTGCACTTTGCTAAACCGTCCACGAAATTGGAATGAAACAACGACGTGCATGAAGCGCATTAAGAGTAGCCCTAATCCGTGCGGTCTCTACATGAACCACCTCAAAATCTTTTGTTGGAGAACCAAATATTCCATCAGCAAGATTCTTCAATATCTCCTTCAAAACGCAGACTGCAAGCATGCCAAGTGCACATTATAATGCTACCTATCATTTGTTTATAATAGTGATCCATGTTATTAAATTTGTAACCATATTGTATCTTTTCGGAATGTACAATGCATAGTTATTCATTTTTGGAAGCAACTGTTACTGTTTACCTACGAAAATTAATTTCCTATTACTTAACTCATAAAACAACGAGCACATATCGTGTTATTGAGCCCATGTGACGCTCAACACCAAAAAAAGACACATAATATATTTAAAAAGACCTCATCATAAATAGGTAGAACCTTTCACGGTCAATGGGTAATGTTATCATAACATTGCACAAAACGTCACCTCAGTAATTAAGAGCGAAGACTTAAAACTAATATGGCGGTTCGATGTAACCTCGATATGAAGAAGCAAGAGTTTTCTTTGTTGGGATCGATATGTACGCGATTTTGGCTCAATAGTTTAGTGGGCACGGCTCTCTGAGAACATTTATGGATGGTTCGGTCTCCTTCTCTCCAAACGTCACTTAAGAAAGGTCGTTTGACTAACTACGGTGTAAGTTTGAAACAGTTAGCTAAACATAAAAGCTATTGCTGATAATTTTGAATAAGGAAGCGCCTACTGTAAAACAAGTAAATGACATTAGACTACCAATCCTTTGAGATTAGTTGCCAGATTATGTGACCCTACAAGGATGCTCACATTGTCTTGTACTAATAAGCATCAGTGACCATCTAAACATGGAAAGCCACCATCATCTAAAAAGGATGAGGAAATCAACAAACAATTTCGGAAAAAAGTGGTGGCTCTACCACATTTGCCTATCACTGTCAAGATTTCCATATAAGTCGGTAAGCGACTTGTCATCCATGTCACATTAATAAATCGAGTGGAAGAGTATGATTCTAAATCCTTCCTTGAGAAACCAACAAAGAAAGAAATGGCAGGATATGTGCTCGAGTTTGTGGCTGGAAAACTACTCAGTGGGTGGTACCAAACAAATTTGTCCTTGGTTCATTACTAGGAATCCAATTTTATTGATTCCAACCCAGACCAGAATAGACACTTTAGAACTCTCCAATCTCGTGGTCTTTTTTAAAGATGGTATCGTTTCCTTTTACCGATTAACCAATTAATCTTATGAGTAAAAGGAGCCGACTGCACATTTTAATTGCTTGATGAAAATGATCACCGGCCCTCATGTATATAATAACTGTAAAGTGAAGATTAATTATTACCTGTTCTTCGTTAACAGACCACACGCTTAATCACAGTCAACCTTCACAGGTTCCCCCTTGCCTTGCCAATTTCCAACCACCTACACTTCCAAATAGCATAGACTAACTAAAAGTATATGGTATAAAATAATTACAGATGGGTTCGAAAGAAAGTCCAAACGTTAATTGGGTCCTTTCTGCAGCAAAGATGTTTTAGTAACATGTTGCAGCTCAAAACTTAGTGCTTAGGCTTATTAGTATACTCAGACAACCTTGAAGTTCTCGTCTAAGAGTCTACCTGAAAAGCAGACACATTGTTTAGTGAAAGAATCCTATGCTGATCAAAGTACGTACGTAATTACTAGAAAAAAACACTAAAAAAGAACTACTTCAGTAATTCAGAAAAGATAAAAGACAGGCATGCAGAAGTAACACACATTAGGTTCAGGAACATAATTTACATGGGATTATCGTGTACCTCAATTAAAATTTGTTGAGGATCTTACTATCTTATAGAATGTGTTGGAATATATTCATGAATTCTGATCCTCTGAATCATATCCACGACAGCATCTATTTCCAGTACAATATGCACACATGCATGGGACCTAACTCACCGAATTGTAACATCCTCGAAAGCGGAAGAAATTTAAATTTTTAATAAAACACAACGCGATGATATTACCAAGGAAAACATGCAACTGGTACACCAACATATATACAATATATATCTGAAAGTTTCAAAAGTGTGAATACAACAAAAAATAAGGAAAATATACATGTAATCACTCGGTCCTTAAAATAGGGAAATCAGGATCTGGCCCCGAACGTGCTCCTCCTCAGTCACCACCTCCTACTGTCGCTCATGGCTTGACATAAAATATGAATATGCCTGAGTTTCTCATGAGGAAATCCCGTATGCCAAACTTCTAACACAATAAATGAACTAGACAACCATGAGCATGTATGAAATGAAATGCAATAAACAATCATCGTCTCACTGGGCCCCCGGAACTCTCTCCCTACCACAGTAGACACCAAACAGTGACGGGTCTCGCGGGTCCTCTAGCCCAACTCTCACACGTGCCCCAGACACCACAACCGGAAACATCCTCGGCTACAACACACGCTGGATCACTCTCAGGTCGGTAATGTCTGTACCGTTGCTCTTCCAGGGCCGGAGACCCGATGTCATCTTGAGCAGCTCCAGAAGACCACTCTCAGGCCAGCAATGTCTGTACTGTTGCCCATCTAGGGCTGGAGACTCATTGTCATCTTGAGCAGGCCCCATACTCACACGAACCACCCTCAAGCCGGAAATGTATGTACCGTTGCCTTTCCAAGGCCGGAGACCCGTTGCCATCTTGGGCTGGCCTGACAACACCCATGAACCACTCTCAGGCCGGTAATGTCTGTATTGTTGCCCCCAAAGTGCAGGAGACCCGTTGCCATCTTGAGCTGGCCCCACGACACTAAAACCACACAAAATCGCACCAAACGGTAGAGCAACATCACCAAACCGGTCGACCGAATCCTATCCATAAGACTGACCCAACCGAAAAACTTGTTAACCGGTCGAACAACAAAAGGGCCTCGTTTGACCGAATTTGACCAATAAAAACTCCATGTCGCAATAAAAAGCACAAACGGTCGAACCACACGCAATCACCGGTCGACCGAAAACGGGCAGTAGAAAATCCAATTCAAGCAGAAAACTCCGGTCGACCGAACCATCACGCGGTCGAACAAACTTTAAGTTATTTAAATCGTCAGTCGAACGAGTCAACTAGGCGGTCAACCGTTTGGATGGTCAACGCCCCAACCGACCTAGGCGGTCAACCGCAAAGGGGTCTCGTTCGACCGAAAACACCCAGAGACTCCATTTCTCTCTCAAAATGCACTACCGGCCGACCACCTCCCAGGTATTGTTCGACCGGTGCAAGAGATTTAGCCCAAATTACACTACGACCGGTCGACCCCGAACCATGCCACCGGTCGACTGTTTACAGTGCAGAAATTGTTGCACAGGCCCGACGAGCCATCCGACCTACCGTCGACCACTCCAACACTCACGAAAGCATAAGTGAGCATCAATTTAAAGCTTGACATACCTTGAAGACTTGAAGAAGCCTTCGAAGACCCAACGACGAACTTTCCTCTCGAGCCCAAACACCGGCAACAACCAACCACGTCACGATCTTCTCCGCTCTGGAGAACGTCCGAGCTCTACCTCGCCGACGACCACACATCAGGGAGCTGAGAGGGAGGGCTGCGAATGAGAGAGAAAAAGAGAGAGAGTTGAGAACGAGTGAGAGAGAGAATGAGAGGGAGAGAGAGAAACCAACCTTAAATACAAAACCCACAACCGTCTCAGCTGTCCATCTTAATCCTCCTCTAATCCACCCCTAAACACAATTAACACAATAAGCAAGGGTTAGAATATTACACAAATGCATGCAGGTCTTTTTTTTCTTCTTCTGTATGGTGACTCAATTGAAACAATGATTAGTTAATTTAAACTTGACACGACCTTATTTGTTCAATACAATTTTACTTAATTATATTTGATACAACATAATATTACCAAAAAAATGTTTCCATGCACAAGATATTGGTCAGTTCATGAGATCCAATATTCTTACAAATAATAATACCATAGGTGAATTGGTACCGCAAGGTATTTAGTTTGGTGGATGGTATAGTTCCGCTTTAGGCATTATGAATTGTGAATGTCACCGCTCACCAACCAGTGCATTACTAAATTGGTTCTTTTAGTTTGGAACTGGGTTTATTTCTTGCAGAAATGGTAGTTCTGTCCTTAACTTGGTGTTTAGTTGTGAAGAATGTATTTGACGATAAGTCCTGATTTTAAGTTGGTGTTTGGTAGGAGTTGTTACACCAAATGATATGACCCAAAAAATCATGGTCCTTCACAATTAGTATAGTACTTATTTATTTTGTAGTTATTGGTGACACTGGCTTTGCAACTCTCTGTGGCTACAGGCCCACTCTTATTCTTGTTTTATACTAGGGGTAGGTATAGTCTTTCCATTGACAAACTATCGATTGATGAAGACTGCTGATGTAATAAAAAAGGCACTCTTAATTATTCCACTACGTTAGAATGTACAGTACACTATGCCCGGTTAAAAGATAGTCCAACATTGTCTAAACGTGGAATCTCTCCATATAAGTTGAAGGGTCCCTCTACTCATTGTCAATTGGTTTTGAGTTAGATACTATGTTCTAATATGATATCAGAGCTTGATTAAGGTCCAAACGGTTGGCTTGACACTTCACCCTTTGTTCCCACGCGTGATACTGGTTACGTGTGCGGGAGAGTGTTAGAGATAGTCTCACATCGTCTAAATGTGGAATCTCTCCTGGACATATAAGTTGAAGGGTCACTCCACTTATTGTCAATTGGTTTTGAGTTGGATATCATGTTCTAATATGTCCAAAGAAAGTAGTCTAGTTGTCAATCTCTACATTTGGCATTAATTAGTCACATGGTGAGGTTTAGTTAAAGTAAAGTACAAAAACATTTCAACCAAAAAAGTAAAAAATTCATGTTTGCATTTGTACTTTTTATCATGTTATTGCCACAAATGGAAGCTAACACATTTTTCTTGTTCTTATAGTTCTATTTTACTTATTTTTATAGGTATCAAATTCTAATGGCCACTGTGAACTACAGGCGAAATGACAATTAGACAAGCACTATAAACAGGTTGGTGTTTTAATTACCTATATCTGTTCAATGTCAAAATATTGTGGTTGGCGTGAGCTATTCTTAATTATCTGAATGAACCATATAGTTCTTAATTCTTCTAGAGAGATAAAAAAAAAAGAATCTCAATTGGTACAACATGACGCCAGTTTCAGAGAAACATCATGATAATATTTTACAAAAAAATACATAACAAGCAAGCAGCACAGATGAAGTAAAACAGGTCAGTAGATAAATAAACTTTTATTAGATATAACAATAAAATATAACAGAAAAACTAATACAACTACATAATTACCTCGTGCACCAGGCCCAAACCTCTATTTTACACCTTCTAATCCTCTATATGTGTCCCCACCTGGCACCTGCACGTAGTATCCAAATAGCATACAATTAGTTAGGTAAAGCTATGTTTTTGTATATATGGAGCTTATTTAGCAATATACTGCTGACCACTAAAAGTGGTCAAGCAAAATGAACCTCCCAACAGCAGCTAAAGCACAACCGAATAAACAAAGCAAAACAAAGTCCCAATTTGCATTAGAGTAGCTTAAGAAGATGTTATTTATATTTATAAGGAATAAGGATCCAAGGTTGTGACATTCCAAATCATATCCACAGCAGCAGCATCAGATGCAAAATGTTGGTACACGTTTCAGGATATTAGTGAGACAGAGAGTAGCATGGTCTCCAAACGCACCTATTGCATGCTGGCCATTTCTCTGCACCACCTCTTGGTCTCAATTGGACTTCTACTTCACAGTTGGCTCGTTTAGTTTTTATCTTATCTGGCTTTGACTAGAGCCCATATCTAGAAACATGTAACAATACAAAGAAGGCGGGAGAACTACAGCATGTCATGATCTATATATGTTGGTATGCACATATATATACCAACACACACAATGGAAAGCAAGAACATATCCACCGCACAAATTTTCCATTCAATCTCATAGACATATTAATCAAGAGAAAATTTGGTAATACCAAAAAACAAAAGGTATGGGGAAGTTGATCCATGGTAGCTGGGTTGAGACCAAGAAGCTTGGCCACATAGCTCTTCCTACCATCTTAACAGGAATCTTCCAGTTCTCCCTTGGATTTGTTACCTCTGCTTTTGTTGGCCACATGGGTGCAACCGAACTGGCTGCTGTTTCCATTGCTCAGAATGTTGTTGAAGGCTTAGCTTATGGAGTACTGGTAATTCAATTGCAAAAACAAACCTAGCTTGATTAATTTTTTATCAGCATGTCTAATAGCTTTGATCATAATTAGATGTACAAATTATATGAGGAAAATTGTGTGTGTGTGTGTGTGTGTGTTTGTTTGTAGTTAGGCATGGGAAGTGCTCTTGAGACTCTGTGTGGGCAAGCTGTTGGAGCTGGGAAATATGACATGCTTGGAATTTACATGCAGAGGTCATGGATGATAACAGGATCCACAGCACTGGTTCTAACACCAGTTTATGCCTTGACATCTCCCATACTCAAACTCCTGCATCAGACTGAGGAGATATCAGAGGTCACAGGCAGATACTGCTTGCTGGTCATACCTCAGCTTTTCGCTTATGCCGTGAATTTTCCTCTCCAGAAGTTCTTCCAGTCTCAGAGCAAGGTGTGGGTCATGACTGGGATTGCAGGAGTTGTCTTGGGCATCCATGTTCTTCTCAACTGGGTGATTGTGACAAAGCTGGGTTTGGGATTGCCTGGAGCAGCATTAGCTGGGAATATTTCATGGTGGATTACAAATTTGGCAATGATTGTGTACTTGGTGGGTGGATTCTTTCCAGAAGCATGGACAGGCTTCTCAACAAAGGCTTTCCATTCTCTGGCTAGTTTTGTAAAGCTCTCACTGGCTTCTGCAGTCATGCTCTGGTATGTATGGTAAAAGATGATGAAAATGCAGACAAGGAAAGCAGCTGATATGCTATTATTATAATATCAATCCATGTGAATTGATTGATGCTATATTTTTGTTGGCAGTTTGGAGCTTTGGTATTATACTGCAGTAATTATATTAGTAGGCCTCTTGAAAAACCCTGAAATCCAAGTTGATGCCATCTCAATATGGTAAAGCATCCATGCATCTAAACTTTTGTTTTCGTAATATTCTTTTGAAGTTAAATGAGAATTAAAATCAGCTGATTTGTTCAACCCTTCACAGCATGAACTATCAGCTCTGGGCATTGATGATTGCACTTGGTTTCAATGCTGCGGTAAGGTGAGCATTTCAATTATTGTTGTTGAACTATATATCATTTCAATTATTTGTTAATTTGTATAACAACATGAATTATTACGTACTCAGTGTCAGGGTATCAAATGAGCTCGGAGCAGGCCATCCAAAGGCAGCAAAATTCTCGGTCATCATGGCGGTCTCAACATCCTTCTTTATAGGGTTCCTGTTCATGATCATAGTAGTAGTTGCAAGAACTACATTACCAAAATTGTTCACCGACATACCGGAGGTGGTGAGTGCAGCATCCAAGTTGGCATACTTACTGGCAGGAACAATTATTCTGAACAGCATCCAACCTGTTCTCTCTGGTAATTTTTCTTTCTATTGCGCGCCATTCTGTAACCACAAAACCAGAAAATGATCTGTATTGTCAAAATCTGCATTCCATTTTACAGGGGTAGCAGTTGGAGCAGGTTGGCAAGCCTTGGTTGCATTTATAAACACAGGATGCTATTACCTTTTCGGTTTGCCAATCGGAGCGGTTCTGGGTTTCAGATTTAAGCTAAATGCATTGGTAACTTTGGGACTGATTGAGGTGATGATTATAGCCATCAAAGTCATCAATTACAAACTTATTTTGTTTCATGTTTCAGGGAATTTGGTCTGGAATGCTTGGGGGGTGTTTCTTGCAGACCATCATTTTGATTGTGATCACATTAAGAACTAACTGGCAGAAAGAGGTAAAGATTCAGCTCATGTATAACATAAAACACAAATTGTTGTTTACACTCAAACCTCATAATTAAGTGTTAAATATAAATTTTAAGAACATAAGTATTCAGAACCTTACAAGAGTATATGCCTTTGTTAAAAGAAAGTTGTTGGGTCAATCAATCATAAAAGAAAAGGAAAGGTAAGTCTCAATCTATCACATTAATGAGTAGGCCAAGAAAACTTAGGCTCACAAGAGTAATGTATTAGGCTAATCGATGATAGCTTAGTTGAAAGATTTCTAATCTTAAAATAACCAAGATAATACATGTTTTCTAATACAAGAAGAAATTAGAAGAAGAAGAAAATCTATTGGTTTGTACCTGAAGTCTTGAAGGCATAAATCTACCGAATTAAGAGACTAACCACCAGCCACCAACAGCACTGCAGTAGTGTGCTTTATATGTTAATCTATCTTTAAATTTATTTTATTTGGAAAACAAGTTTCAATGGTCAGTGGAATTTAACTTTATGTTGTTACGTTTTACAGGCGTCGCGAGCGGATGATCGGATAAGGAAATGGGGTGGGGCGTCTGCATCTATGGAAGCTGTGGAGATGTCATGATTAACATTTATTGTTTTTGGTGTTTTGTACATCAATCTCAACTTTCACGTTTGAAAACAAGTGTTATAGATAGATACACAGATAGATACATAGTGGTCTCCGGGAAGATTAATAAATTATTTTCATTGTTTTCCAAAAAAACACCAAACGTGTAGAAACATCACATTCCAATTCAATGATGATGTTGAACGAACGATGTCAATATTAATGAGTTGTAAATGAATACTCTGAAATCGCTGGAGGAGAGGAAAGAGATCGTACTGATAATTTAATTGTAGTCCAAACCACTTTAAAATAATAATGCGGATTTAAGCAACGAAGTTTGATAAGAGATTAATGGGTGATTATTTGCAGTAGTAGTACTAACAGTTGTATTTTTGTACCAACCTCAATCAAATTGACACCCCCACCACTCTGTGTAATTAAGGCATCACATGGATCATTTAGACCTGGCATACATAACAACTAACAATAGCTTACAACAATATGAGTAAAGTCTCACTAATTTTTTTGCATCATCACTTACAAATGTTTTTACTCCCTTCCTTGGGGTGACTAATGAGACCTTAAATATCACCCATCCCAAAATGGAGGTAACTCTCAAATTCTTTTGGGTTACGAAGATCCTCACATGATTAATGACGTTCAGATAAGAAATGCTTTTATGAGTTCAAATCACAAGTCACAATTCATTGGGAGTTCTGAAAAGCAAGCATGCAATTACCCCTTTATCATATATAAAAAAATTATTCAACTTTTATCAAGGGGCATATATGCAAACATCCCCCAAACTTACCTTTTATCAACTGAACTGCTATTCGTCGCCGTAAAACTACTTAAATCGCCCGTAAGATTACCATTTTGCCCATCTGCCATTTCTACTAATATAACTCCTCATTTCACTCTTTTAACACAACTTTCTCTTCATATCACACTTTTATTCACCAAATAGAATGTCTCGGAGGCCAGGGAAAGAGCCAGCGGAGACCCCTGACTACTCACATCTGGTAAATTACCTTGTTTATTTCAATTAATTTAAAAAAAAAACATTATTGAGTCGGGCGGTCGCGGGAGACGCCCGACCCAACGAGAGGGCGGTCGCCGGAACCGCCTCCCCCTTGCGAGATCTCATCCACTAGCTTCCGAAAATGCTCGGTGTCTTGTGCTGACTGATCAACAAACTCTGACATCTGGACTCCTTCTCCGATAACAAGTGTTTTCCAGAATGGATGAATCTGCTCTAAATAAATTCCATCACCTGACGCGAAACACTCGCACATGGTACAGGCACAAGGAATCCCATGTGTTGTCAGGAAAGCACACCCACAACGATATTCAATTTCTTAAATTGAATATTGCTCGTGAATTACTTCAAGACATTGCTCGTGAATTACTTAAATTGTCTGTGTCAATTACCATTTTGGCATTCTCTCATTTTTACTTATTTCTGCTCCCAATAAGCTCTCCTCTTTTCATACTACAACAAAAATAACCATTAAAAATAAAATCAAGGTACGAATACGGGAGTGACAGGGGGCGGCAACCCCTACGGATATTGATATGTTTACGTTCCGGGACATAATGAGTATTAATGACAAAATGGTAATTGATGCGGATGATTTAAGTAATTTGCGGACGATGAATAGTAATTCCCATATAAAATGGAAACTTCAACGAATTCAAAATCATAATTTTCCATATTAATAAACAAAATAGTAGATTCATCTTATTTGGAGAAATAATAACATATAATAGAAAACTTTTTTTTGTACATACCTTGTAATTATGTACAAATACATTGTATATTAAATGCAATTTAACGTGAAGGAAAAAAACATTTCAATGAAAAAAATACAATATCTATAATTTTTTAAATACGTTAAAAATTCTCCTAAATGTATACCCAATCCACTGGCCATGAGAAACTATCGTATAGAAACTTAAAATGCTTTCTTTAAAATATGATTTTTGTTGAAATTAAAAAATTAAAAATACATCATGCTTCTCAGAAGAAAGATGTTTTTTTAAAATATAATAACAATTTATCTTCAAAAAGTGCACAAATTATATACGTATCAGATTAAAATGTAATATTCAAATATATAAATGTGATTTTCATTAGATGAAAATATATTTTCCTATCATACAAAGGGTTGTCAACTCGAACTCAAACTCGAGCTCGAAACTTGACTCCAACATGACTTGAAAAATGCTCGATTATAGTTTAGCTTGAAAACCAAAAAATTATTCGGACTTGGTTAAATAAACGAGCACTCAAACTCAAAAAAGTTGAGGTTCAACCCGAATTTTTTATTGCCTTATTTATAATTATTTTATTGGTATTTGGTAATAATACAGGTTAATACTTAATACTTTGGGCTCGAAGTTTTCGCTCGATTCAACTTGTTTACACCCCTTACGAGCTTAAAATGTTTTTTATTACGAAGTCATGGTCAATAAAATTAAAAAATATAAATGCAAATAAGGAAAATGTGTTTGCACACCCAATTAATAGATACTTTCTTTTTATGTTTATGAAAATTACAAATTAAACCTCCAAATTTATCATATTTTCTCTATAATTAAATTTATACAAATTAAGACATTCCAAATCTGACTCGATCAATTTAAGCAATTATATTAGAATCCAACGCATCCTACCGAGCAACTTTATTTTGCATCAAATGATGTTTACCTCACCTTAAATCCACACATATATGTGTGGTTTTTTAAGGTGAGGTCAACCTTAAATGGGTAAATGATGTTCTTCAATCTTTTCCATTAGATTTATATTCAAACAAATCCGTCCGTTAGATTAACATTAATTAATGATAAAACAAATTAGGTAATTTTGTACATTACAATATGCCAAAACGTGGTATTTCGTTTGCAAATTATCCAAATTTTGAGTTGGCATACAACTTTTACGTATTTGTTCATCACCTCATGACTCCATTTTTCCTTATCTGTAGTGGTTAATTTGGGGGGAAGTGCATTATATTTTAGAAATAATATTTTTGCCATTTTTGTTATGTAATTGTGCTGAATTCTGATACAAATGAATATATGATGCTTTATTGCTTCATTTTTAATTTTATATTTTTATAATTGATAATACTGGAGCATGTATCTCTCCCATTGTAATAACAGTAGTATTAGTAATATTGTGACCGTAAACCGTGGGGGTGTGGATTATCATCGTTCCCATTAGAAGAAAAAATGAGATGAAGACAAGAATTTTCTAGTTCCAAGAAGCACCACCAACTGAAGCATTATGTGGAAATGCAGCGTACTTTGGAGCTAATTAATTACGAGCAAACATATACCAGACTCCAGGGCCCTAACTTGGCTATTGTGAAATATGATCCAAACTGGTAACTCCATCAAGTGAGCCGAATATGTTCGAATGCTCAAAATTTGTCGCCCCTGTGAGCTACTAATAAATACCCTGGTTTTAATTAAAGCAACGGATTAGATACACCGAAGATTCTGTACAAGACCACCTTGGCATCACACGGACCTACCCACTATACAAAATCATATTCGAGAAGTTAATTGCCCAATGTTTATTTGACCTTCTCCGCATGTGCTACGACCTACGAGTATAACTACCTAACGAGATAGACGATCGCTGAATTTCCATTACCCGTGCACATCGACTTATCAGTTTTAACTGCTTCATCAACCTACGCCGACTGAAGAACTTCTTCTCTTTTAATATCAAATACCTTAACCAGCACATCCTCTACAACCTGCGGATAATAAACACCAGAAGTAAGACAAAACAAGTAGTGCTACTAATCAAAACCAAAAGTCTAGTTAATAGGAGTTTGGACTCAAGGGCCTCAACAATATAGCCATGAAAGAAGATACTTTTATGGCCGAAATCCATTTTACCTTATCAGGAGTTGAAGCACCTGAAGTTATTCCTACTGTGACAGAACCCCTTGGTAGCCAATTTTCCTTCTCAACCAGCTCTCCATGCTGTCTCAAAAAGAGGGGAAAAAATGTTTCAACAAACTTCATACCACTAATATTAAAGTGAGACAGACGAGGTAAAAAACACGGCAAGCTTACATTCAGCTTGTAGGCTATTCTATTCCCAGGTCCTATTCTTTGCTCACTGTCAATCCAATAAGACGGAATGTTATGGGCCTCAGCAATCTCTTGCAGATGTGAAGTATTACTGGAGTTCCACCCGCCAACCACCAGCATGAGATCAACTTTCTCCTTGACTAGCTTATACATAGCATCTTGCCTTTCCTGGCAATTGAACCCCAAAAAAGAGTGTTTAAAAAATGTTATCCGGACAACAATGTTCTGGATGCGGCTGTGAAAGAAAAAGATACAGTAAAAAAAATAAAAGATGCATTGGTGTAGAACTTGACGAACCAAGGGGAAAAATCCAAGACAACTTAATATGAAAAGTGTGAATTTGATTGAGCAATTTAACTCATTAGCGCACCTCTATAATAGTGATTATTTTGCAGGTCGATGAGATCCTAGTGGTAAAACGCAAAAAGCATAGGAATTTTTTTTACAAGATTGCTTGAGCTGATACTATCTGGGTGTTGCCATGTTGGTGAGGTACATCATACACTGAATTTTATATAACCATGAAATAAGACTCAACAATTGCCACTGCAAATTATTACTTGTGTGGCATCACATATTGTGTTGAAGCTCATGAAATGCGCATTGACATTTTCTACTCCGTACTTTTGCATCATAGTCTTCTCAATAAGTTTGCCTGAGGTAGTATAAGTTAAAATTAGAGCACATTGCAAAACAAGCAGGAAAAAGGATAACCAACTATTACCCAATTACGACTCTTACCAATTGCTTCGGTTTCTCCTTTCAACATTGTAGTTTGATTTGCAATTCCTAGTTTCACTAGATCAACATCTGGATCAAATCCAGCAGAAACAGAATTTTTGAATTTCTGTAGGAATGGCAAGAATGTTACACAAAATAAACCACGGAAGTAGGGTGGCACTTTGTTGATAAAATTGAAGATATCAAATTAGTGTAATGTCACCAACTCATCACAATACCTGGAGAAATTCCTCTTTTGTTGAACTAGACCCATCAAGTTTCCCCCCAAGAATGTAATCACACACGTATGTAGCCTGTATTTTTTTCATAAAAGATATATTATCATTGACAAGTACCAATTCAGTGAAGGAAATAAAATTGCGCAGACAGAGAGCCCAATAGGAGAATTATACCTCTGACATGTCCTTCGCGATAATGTACTTTCCGGCAAATGATGCAGTTGCCACAGTTTCCTCATGTGCATATTTACCATGAATTACAGAGGTGTAGTCTTTCTTTTTATGCTTTTCAACACTGTTCCAAACCTTCACAAGCCATATTAAGATGTAACTAAAACATGACATGGTCCACCAAATCAGAATGGCACCATTTTAATATTGTTAAAATATCAAATACTTATCAAGCGGGCGAAGGGTCATTGCAAAATAACTGAACCTAAATATTAGACTGCTTGGAGCTACACCATTTACCTTTGATACCCATGGACAAGTTGTATCAACTATTTGGACACTTTTCTCGCTCAATGTCACCATCTCACTCACAGCTGCCCCAAATGCAGGCAAAACGACAACATCTCCTTTTTCAACAACATCAAACTGCTTTTCTCCGTTGCTGACGGGAATGTTCTTCACTTCCATCTCCTCTAATCTCTGAACTCAAAAAAGCAGGCAATAAAAATCGAAAGTTACACGACACGTTTAGGTTACAAAAAAGACAAAACAGTCCAATTCATATTACATCATTAATCTTCAAAATTCCTGAAAGTTTAAGTTAGCTCGCATGGTATGTCAGACTTATAATCATCCAGAGCAAGTTACATCTTTCATGAAAATTAATAAAAGTTATGCACAGGCTCCGTTTCTTAAGAGAATATCAGACCAACACGATTTGGAAAAGCTCATGTATATCTTCTACTAAGGCATAAGATGAAAAGGTACCCAAGACTAAGCCGTGCTCCAAAACCATACTGCATGCATAAGATTGCAAACCATACGAATTGGCTACACGATACCAGTAAATTTACAAAGAACATCAAATGAAGTGATAACCAAAACGCACAAACCTTGTTAACGGTTGGATTGTGGATAATCTCGTTAGTGATCCAAATCTTCTCGTCGGGGAATTGTGATCTGGCCTCGTAAGCAATCTGAACGGCCCTCTCCACTCCCCAGCAGAAGCCATACGACTCCGCCAATTTCACCGTCACGTTCCCCCACGTGTACTCGTTGTTGTTCTCCTTCAGCGTCTTGATCACATCACCTGTTATCCCCAATCCAAACAGCATGCAGCTCAAAATCAAATCTTTCTCACCAAAACCACTAAAAATCCAAACTTTTTTTAACAGAATATATCAGCAAAAGAGTAGAGTTGGTTTGGGGTTTTTGTGACGGACTTGTGTACTCGCGGTTGAGGAGCTGGAGGGTCTCCTCCTTGCGGCCGAAGCCCCTGCGGTTGTAGTTGTCGCTCCGGGTGAGATTGTGGCGGAAGGCCTTGGCGTCGAATTCGGGCTCCACGGTCGACGACGCCTCGGCTTCGCACCTGACGGAGACCCTCTTCGGTCCGGCGCCGAGCCGGCCGGAAAGCGTTCGGGCGGCGCAGAAGGCGGGGTTGGGGAGGCCGCAGGACTGGAGCGAAATCGCCATCGGAGACGAAACCCTAATTTGGAACGGAAAAGACGACAAAAACCCTAATTTGTTTTGTTTTGTTTTTCCTACTGTATACTGACTGGACTCTGGAGGGAAGACGATAACCAGGAATGGATACTACTAGATAGATTGAGGGGTAGGTTTGTAATTTTCTTGATTCTTGGGGGTTGTTTGTGACCTAGTGCCGGTTTGTGGCCACTAACTACTTGTTATACAGTGGCCGAGCCGCCAAAGTTGAAGGAGATCTGAGCCGTTGGATTGGAAGTTTTTTCCCCCTCTCGATTAATTTCTTAAATGACCCTTAATTTTCAAATTCAAAGTAAAACCTGAAGATCATACCATTTCATCACCCTAACTTTACTGTCCCCCATATGTATCAAAAAAAAAAAATCATCACACCCTTTTTGGATTTTATTGGTTCTGATTTTATACATTTTTACGATCGGCAAAACCATGCATGAACAATCATCAAGTATTATGTTCTTTGAAGGATGCATATTTTACAATTTGCTTTATGGGTAAATTTGCGTGGTTTGCAACAAACAACTATCACAGGTAACTTAAAATTCAGTATAAGTTGCTTTCAAAAACAAACAAAAATTCAATAGAAGACTATAACAGAATTTCAGTATGTTTAGCGCACATACAAGGTTGCACCTGACTGAAGCATTCCTTAACTTCCTTGGCCAAAAAATCATGATTAAAATTTCAACAACTATACTTTCTGTTCCGATCAGTCGATTGGAAATTTTCTATAAAATATTCATAAGATAAATCACCCAAAAAAAATGTTGTCAATATGGGAAACCACCAGTCTGTTGAATATGTCTAAGAGTAGCTCCAAGACCATAGTTCAGCACTGCTCTATGACCAGCTCGGAACCCGTCACCATAAGTCCATGAAGTGTCCAACTCTATCTGTTGCTTAACGAATGCACCAAAAAAAAATCTCAAATTTTGATTTCATTTTCCTTTTGACGACGACGATGACCATATGTTGATCTTAGATTCCAGCCACATGTGAGACAACACCTGGCACATCCCCTCTTCAACTTCCAAGCCGAGATTCGAATACCCTGTACGTTCCAGAACAAACGTGTAACGTATTTATGCTGGACGTTGCAGAAATAAAACATGTTTGGTAAAGGGAGAGATGATTAGTACTTACCATTGAGTCGTAACCAAGCATGCATCATCTCATGGGCCAAGATGGAACCTGTCAGTAATCTGCCTCCACATAAATAGGAACACATAATTGTTTTAAATATAATATACTGTAAGGGATTCTGGTTTATGAATTCTCTTTACATTGCTCAATCTCTACACATTCTAGTCTTTGGCAACCATTCTGTCTGCCCCTTGTATCGTCGACTAGTGTATAGACTCTAGTCAACTCAACACCAAGTTATTCCGGTGGACATAATCTCAGCATTCATAAAGTCCTATTCTGAACTATTTTGATTCTTATAGTCATGATAGTAATGTCAATGGTGATGATGGCAATAATACCTTGGCAATCCATACAGAACAAGAATTTCTTTCACCTCGCAACATTGAACAATCATGGCAGGCTCTGTATCCCCATCCATGCATAGGTCTCCGGCCAACATCATCTCTTGGCTTCATTAAAACATAGAGAATACTATAGTTAATACAAAATCAAAAGAAAGAAGATTCAACCATTAAAATAGGATGCACCAAAAAAACAGGTCTCACTGTTTTGATGCCTGAGATATGCAGAGGCCTCTCGTCTCTCGCAAATGCTGATACAACAAAAACACATTATCAACATACATCATTAATGAAGCAAGATCATTAGACATTGTCATGTGGTAGTCACTCACATTGTCTTTGTTCAAGACTTGTCTCGCGACCAAACACAGTGGAATACGTTGTTTTACTTCCATACCAAGATTGTTATAAAAAAAATCACATCGCTATAGAGTGACTGGCACTGTTCGGTGTCCATGATGCAAGAATCCAAACAATCCAAACAGATTCTTCTTCCATCATCAAGAGCTTCATAGGTCATGTCATTTGGCTGAAATTAAAGAATAGAACCAATAAGATCACGGTAATCGCTTAAGTTTTGGTGAAGATATACAAAAAACTTACTCGCATTCTCTCGCAGCTACAACATCTGGGTGTCCCATCGAAATCGTGCGACGGGCAATAATTTTGAGACCAGAAGGGATGAACACTATATCCGTAGTTGGCTGGAATCTGATAAACACAAGCCGTTAAGAACAGACCACAAAGATAGTACCAATTATGAGCATGTGTACCTTAAAAACACAGCAATAACTCACAATTTCCTTGCAGACATCACAAGTTGTGAGGTGCAACTCTTTGTAACAAGATTTGTGAAAGGGATGGTTTCCATATGTTAGAAACTACATCGAGTTCAAACAAACTGATCATTTTCAAGAACAAAAGAAACCTACAAATTAAATGACAATATATATGTTAGATTTGCTGTTAGAATCCTAACCCTTGATTTAGGGTTAATCTTGGATTAGAGGAGGGTTTGCATGGGGAAGATGCACGTGCACAGTGGTTTGCATGGGTTGGAGGAGAGTAGGAGGTGTAGGTAATGGTGAAGGGGTTGCGGGTACTGTAGCGGTTTCGGGTTTATAACCCAACCAATACTTTCCTTTCTTCTTCTTTCTTCTTTTCTTCTCCTTCCATTCCCTCATTCCTTCCTTTCCTTTGTGTGCGCGTTGGTGGAGCAGCTGCGGAGGCGTCGGGCGAGGAAGGTGTTCGTGCGGGAGCAGAGCGCGAGGGAGGCCGGAGGTGACGACGTGCGTGAGCGGGCTTCGGCGGTTGGTCGTCTTCGTTCGAGGTATGTCGACTTGTTAGTGTGGTTTTGGTTGCTCACCCAAGTGTGGGGGAGGTGTTGGTCGGCGTGTGGGCGGCGTGTTTCATCGTAAAACCTCGGCTGGCGCGAGGTTGAAGGCGACCAACGGTCGACCGGGTCCTTCGAGCGGTCGACCGATTTAGCACTATTTACCCGACTTTAACCTTCACCGGTCGAACGATGCATTGTGGCGGTCGACCGGTAGTGCATATTGCTGGTGAGTTGGGACTTCCTATTGTGTTTCGGTCAACCGGTTCCTTGGGGTCGTTCGACCGGAACTTAAGTGTACTGATTTTTCTATGCATGATTGTTCGACCGTTGTATGTTTGTGTTCGACCGTTTTATGACGTAGAATAATAGGTTGACCCTGTTAGTTTTCGGTCGACCGAGACCCCTGAGTCGGTCGACCGATAGTGTTGATTTTGATGTTGACCAGACTCCGAATTTTGACCTCGTTCGGTCGACCGGTTTTAGACCTTTGTTCGACCGTTGGGGATTGTGTTTTGACCGTGTTAGGCGTACGGTCGACTGATTCCTTTCTGGAAGCGGTCGACCGAATCACCTCTTCCGGTCGACCGTTTGAGCCCAGGACAGAATTCCTGGTTCCATTTTGAATGCCAACCTTGTCCATAGAAACCCGTGTCCTCGCCTTGTGCATGAGCCGGGAGGTGACGGTGGGCACGTTCCGCGTACCTGCCTCCAAGTATGGACCGTGACTAAGATGATGGATTGATTGGACACCTTGTAGTATAGCAGGCATGAGGGATCGCAGATCCCAATGTTTGATGTTTGTGCGGGCACGCAACTGGTGTTGGGTGAGGTGACTACCGGCCTACGGGCTACGGAGGTCGCTGCCCTGCTTTTATAGCGGCGTGGTTGGTGTTTGCGGCTCGTGGAGCCTGATGACCTGACAGACTTCGGTCTGGACCTGTCCGATGTTGTGCCGGACGTTTGTGATGGACCACTGATGCTGTGCCGGTGATGCCGCCGGGGTTGTGCAGGCGATGATGATTGTTGGGCCGAGGCTGTTCCGGCTATGTTGATTCCTCGATTGGGCACCTATCGAGATGATGTTGTTATACCTTTCGGGCGACGACCTCGTTGGTCCCCAGTGGCTCCGACCACAGAGATTTGCAGATCTGTATTCTATCGGCCCGCATGCATGACAGAGGCTCCCTGCCGAACCCTTGAGTAGTGTAGCCGCGTGTGGGGGGTGCGATGTCGCGTGCTGTAAGACTGCATGTGCCTGCAGTAGGTCTCCTCGGGAGACCCGATGTTGACTGTCGGACTGATGTCCTGTTTTACCGTTCGGGGGAACTGTTTTCCTTTCTGTTGATGTCATGACATGCTACTAGTATGACAGGTTCATTTGCGTAATGCATGCATATAGGTGAGTTGGCATACGGGGTTTCCTTCTGGAAACTCAGGTATTGTTGTTATATTTATCTGGACCACAGTAGGTCCAGTTGGGTGGTGATCGGCGAGCACGCGCATTTTGGAGTCGGATTCTCTACTCGGACCACTGAGGTCAACATTATTACGTTTTATCTTGTTTTGTTGTTCTGTTGTAATCATGTATCATTTTGACAAACTCTGATGTAATTTGGTGCACCGCTATTTGTTTTATGAGAAGTAACAGTCTCGTCTTTGATTATTGAGTTCCATTGTCTTGATTATGAATTTTTAAATTTCCACTGTCTCGGGATGTTACATTTGCATTCACTTTACTTCGTTATTTGAGATTGATTGTTCGCACGCATTGCAACAGATGCAATCAGGGCGCCAAATACCGCCCATGCAACTAAGATAGTCTTCACCATTGATCTCATTTGAGCAACCATTACACACCCTGTAATTATTCTTTAAAGCAATTAATTAAAAACATATATCAAAGATAAAGAAATGCCAAGAGTTTTATTAATCATTTGAACCTGATAATGGAGGTGAAGAGAAATGGGAAGTCAAGATAATGTGAATAATAGTCATTTTATGGGGATCAAAATCTATGTCCAGACTTCGTTGTAGAGTCCTGCCAAGTTGTTCTTCCTCCAACTGATAATTATCATCTGTGGAACAAAAACATGCACGTACTATGTTTTCTAAATCACAAATTGCATGTTAAAGATAAATGAAAAATAAACTGACCGATCAATACTCTGCTTCTTGGCTCTTCTTCTGACAAGGGAAGTGTCTTGTCATGATAAAAATATTTGTTTTCCTATATCCGTTCATATCAAAATAAACTTAAATATGATAAAATTCATGAAATGAAACATAATTTGCTATTTACCAAATGACTAATTTTGTGACTGGAGACTTTGAATAGCTTCTTCAGCCAACCCATGACTAGGAAGATCACTTGAACATTAATAACCTAGTGATCCATGTCTGCATTAAAAAAGAACAATACAAGACGTAAGAAGAACAAAAAAAATACAAGACGACATCAACGGGCATCACATATGATCATATAATAACTAAAATTGCACCGGTACCAATCTAATCATGATGCAAGTTCAACATGAAGAACAATATATTATATATATATATATATATATATATATATATATATATATATACAGCTAAACTGATCTGCTTCTGTTCTCTTCTTCTTGATCTCAAGGAATCTGAAAAGGCAGGCAAAGATTGCTCCAAAGAATGCTAAGATGGGCTTTCTTTTTCCCTTTCGGAAAGGAAACAATGTTGACAGAAAACTCGCAACAATCATCTGCTGTAAGTCTGTACTTGTCAAAGAATGCAAAGTTGTGCAAGGACAACTTATGGTAAGATGGGCTTAGTGCCAATTTATAAAACACATTTATTGTGATATATTGTGCCTAAGAAAGAGGGAAATCACATCACATCACATCACATCACATCAAAGAAAAGATCCTTCTTTAGTTTGCATGTTGGTGTTTTTTATTTTGTGGAGGAATAAAACATCGTTATATTGGCACTCCCCTTTCAACCTGGAATTGAAGGCAAAGATGGTCGATACTTGATATGGAAGGCAATCGTGGTACCGACATGTTTCTCTACAAAAATAAAGTACACGTTTGGATTTGATGCCTTTTGTTTCCAACTTTTTCAATCCATTAGCAAAAATCTTGAGAGCAAGGTGTAAGCTAAAAGACATCTTATTTCTTTCCACATTTCTAGCAGAAGCTGATGGTCCAGAAGCCCATAACATTCTATTTACATAGCCCACAACTAAATTGTCTTTATTTTCAATTGTATTAGCAAATTAGGTCATTTAATCACTTAGTTTAAATTATGTTGTCTTTATTTACCTCCCCCTTGCATCTTCAAGATCTCTGGTAATGTTGTTTTACTGGAATTACATTGATCACAACCAAAGACATCCTATTTACATACCACTCAAAATGTCTATCAGATAAGTTGCCTGAATGCTGACCATCAAAACAATTCCAACCATTCATGTGTCATAATTCACAGTTCGCCGACCACCACCACGTCTGTGTTGGTGGCGAGTCGGAAACACCAATTAAAGGGTTGAGGAGGAAGTTATAGTGGCAGTGCATGGTTGTTTGCTATATTGTTGCTCTGGTCAACAACACGTCACATTTCAGATAACCACCACCACAAGAATAAGTAAATCGAATCAACAAATGTCATAGCAGAATCAAGATTTAAGCATTTGAAGAAGAAAAAAATTGAAAATTTCATCTTTAGCTAATGGTCTACCAACATACCAATGCCATACATTAAATTTAAAATAAACAATAGGATAGTTTCTCCTTCAATTACAGTAGTTTAGAACGTGACAATTTGAGAGAGATGAGAACTAGATGTTGTTAAACTTGATTTATTTTTACTTACTGAAATAAAAACATTACACCGTTTATATAAGAATAAATTTCTCTAAAATAAATTTCTATATGATGTCAACATATTAATTTAAATTGATAAAGTAATTAGGAAATAAACCAATAATTCGATAGGTAAAGAATAATCTCTGGCTTAATTGGGTATTTGCACGATCCATTAGTTGAAAAGAAAGAATTGCATCTTAGAGAATCATAAAATTTCAGAAACATAATTCCATTGGGTAACTCAAACATCAATACATCAGACTTTTACTTGCCACTGATGAACAAAGGGTACAAAAATAAACCACCTCTATAGCTCAGAGCTACCTCCTCATAAGTTCGCTATTGAGATTAGAAATCTAACATCAAAACCAAAGCACAACCGAAATAGTCAATATACCTGTGCAAACTTAAACTTCCTTTCCACTTCCATCAAAATTTATTAATACCTTATGGGAAAGAAACACAAACAATGCCGTTCTTGAGGGTGTCTTTCTGTGTCCAAGCACGGTACAAGAGAGTCTGGCTTTATACTTTGCTATCCAGTTTCGGTATGCCGTCGGCACAAGGTAGATTTGCTTGTTCTGCGTACGGCCTTATGAAAGTTCTCCTCCACCACACCTCGAAAGCCCTCTGAAGATTAGGACAGTTATCTCCAACTTTCAGAAAGCTTCCCAACCATGACAGCAAAATGCTCTGTTGATCCTCCAATGGAAGGGTTAAAATTGTTCGACCTATCCCTTCCTCTACAGCTTTCCTATCAAACGATCGGCGACCATGTTGCAACCAGCTATAATCTTCAATAAGAGGCTGCAACCAAACCTGCAACAACATTTGCCTGGTTTCCTTTGATGGCAATATCTCGCCTTTTCCTATGCCAACACAAAGTCTAGCTGTGATGCAGCTGACTAGGTGGCGAGACATGATTGAGACATTCGGATGTAAGGTTGACAACTCGGTCTGACCAGCCCACATTGAAGTGAACTCATCAGCCGCATGCCTATCAGCCAATATTTCAACCAACCACAGCAGATTATCGGCATCAAGGGATATCTGCCGAATTACGAGGTCCCTATTTTCCAACGGTATATCTGCAAAGCCAGATTCAGCTGCCCGCTGGAACAGAAGCAATAGTGAATCTAGGCATGTCCGACAAGAACCATACAAAGTTTCAATGCATATGTCCGTAGAGCCATTTATCAGGACGTTGTTCTCCCTCAGAAGCTTAAGCACCAGGGACTTCATCTCACGACGACCCCTGTCATCATTACTTTGAAGCACTAGATCCATTATTTGTGCTAGGGTGTCTTTGGGAGGATTTGATATCTCTGATGATACCCGTTTTAATATTGGGTTGACTCCGGAATTGTTATTCTGAAGGCGTCGGACTGATGACACCACACTTTCTTCTTCGTCTCCCACCCAGGGCGCAGCTTCTAAGTAATCTAGGCAAGCTTTTATGCATGCGTCGAATCCAAGTAATTCTGCAACCTGTGGAAGTAATGCAGTATATAAGCCTTCCCTAAAGACATGGACACTGAAATCATTACAACACCAGAGGGACAAATTATAGTGGGCATCAATAAGTCAAACACATATTCAGTATGGAAATACTGCTACCTACCTTGCAATTAATCATCTAACACAATAAAAAATTAGAAGCTTGGCCATCTTATTCATTTGATATCCCCAAAGCTATAACATCATCTTGTTACACAACATCTAGACCATGACACTGTGAACATTCTCTTCTCAAATTTAAACTATGATTTGACAAAGTGACTGTCATTGACTTACGAAGTGCATTTACGAAGCATAAACCATGGACAATGAAAACATCCATGATATAGTACATCTAAGAATAGTGTAATGTATATAGTCAGGGATCCACAGCTAATGTCAAAACTTCCTATTCAAACTATGTTACAATCAACTAATTGCGTCAGGAAGTCAGTTACATCTGTCTGAAGTAGTAACAAAAGGTTCTCACATGAGGGGAGCACTTTGCAAAACACAACATTTTTAGAAAAATATCATGCCAATTGAAAGTTGCAACTTTCAAGCAACACTTAAAAGGGCTAGTGATTGGTCATGAAGGGCATATATCCTAAACAAGCAAAACTAAGAATTGAAATTCCATTAATAGAACTACGACATAAAACAACACAACAAGTTATTGCAAAAATGTTCAGCTTAGTCAAAGGGTTAGCGATTGGGCATGAAGAGCATACATCCTAAACAAGTAGTTATTTTCATTCATCTTTGGACGCCGATGGATGATAACATACCACATAAGTCATAATCGAAAAAAGACATGCATGTATCTGTGTCTAGACAAACCTTCAAAATACGAAGCACACGTGTAACACTTTGTTTGATCAATCTTTGTTTCATTTCATTGCAGTACATAAGCCCTACGGTTTCTACATAAATCTCCACATCTTCACAATCTTCAATCTCAATAAGTGAACCCGGAGAATCTCTAGAAAATCTTTGTGCAAATGAACTGCTGTGTTCTGCAAGAATATTCCCATGCACGCTCATTTTCACTACTATCCCCTCCTTGCCGTATAACATCAGCTTCACGTTACTTGTTTCCGGCTGCCCAAAGCCCACAGATATTTTCCGTTGAGGATTCTCTGGGCTTGGCTTTGTGGTGCTTTCGGAAGTCGTAGGAGTCAAAGCAGAAGCATCATCTGTTTGAGGGCATGTCTGTTCATCGGACTCTACTCTAGTCCTGGACAGATTAGAATTTGGTTTTTTCTCTACAGTTTGACTTTGCGTCTTCACATTTGAAGACTTCCTTGTCGGCGATGGTGACACGGGGGCAGAAGGCTTGTGTTTGCTTTGGTGGATTTGGTTTTTGAGTGTCTTCTGGATGACTGCCGGAGAAGGGCAACACCAGAACCCTTCCGGAGTTACAGCGATGGGGACATTTCTGATCTTCGCGTGACCAGATTCAACCTGCCTAACCCTCAAATCAGCCATATTTCTATCAAAACACTTCCTTTAAACTTTTAATCACGCAGCTAATATATGACTAGATCCAAACAACTTCGATGATGTCTGCACCTGAAATTTTTAGTGAAGGTAAGTCTAAAGACTCCAACGAACTAAATCTCAAAGATACACACAACAAATCACCCAGCAAGACTACAGAAAAGCAACAAACATGATCACAAGAAATTGGCAGCAAAAAAAAGTAAAATCCAACAATTATAGTTTTAACAAAAACACACAAAAGAAAGGCCCAGAGTGAAGCAATGACTTGCACGATCTAAACAACAAACTTCCAAAACCACTCAAGCAACCACAAAATCTTCAAATTTAGTTACATTAACACCCAAAAAAACAAAAACAAAAGTAAAGAGTAAGACTAACAAGGCGGGCACTTCTGTTTCTGTTCTGAGTTTAGGGTTCCAAAACAAAGCTCCGGACTTGGGATTCCGAAGAAGAAGAATGTGTAGGACAGACAGGATTAATAACACGAAGTGGTGTTGCATTGGAACATGTTCCTTCTTTCTTTGCTTGGTTGGGTTGGGTCCCTCCAACTCTTCCATTCAACACTCCCAATAAGCCATGCTATAAACTATTTTTAATTTAGTGTTAAGATAACATGCACAAAAAATAAATGATAATTTATCTATCATATAACATTACATTATTACATCTTCTGTTTGTGAGCGGACCATTTGAAGCAAAAGTGCTGAAAACAGGTACAACTGAAGCAATCATGATGATGTATTTATCCAAAAAGTAGATTTGTCTACATCAAATGAGGTTTTACAACACCAACGACGCCTAATGTTATTATTAAGGAAGGATTACGGCGGGTAATGCCGTATTCAACGAAGTATTTGGGACGTTCTTCTTCCTCGAAGTGGTGTTCTTTCTTCCCGACGTGCTGCTTCTTCTTCTGCCTTTTCTACATCAGCCCATTGCGAAGTTGATCTCACAATCCGGCCGGAGGCTGTTAATAATATTGTAACTTGGGAGTTGTCTCGCAAGAGCAAGATAAATTAGATAATGTCGCATATAGTTAGCTTTATTTTAATTGAATCGTTAAATATCGTCGGAAAACTACTTAAAGCGTCCGTACAAATTATCGTTTTGTTATTCTTTCATTTCTACTTATATATATCTTCATTTGACTCTTCTACCACCGCTCTCTCTTCATCTTACTCTCATAATCATCAAAAATAATTTTTCAGATGCCAGAAAATGAACCAATAGACGTCCCGGTGCACTCTAATCCTAAACTTAATGACTTGATTACTAAAGTAATGAAATTCGATAACTTTTTTTCTAAAAATTATTTATTTTTATTTATCTTATTTCAGATTCACGATTTTTAATATTTTAGTACAAGAATCTGATAATTGATAAAAGAATTTTTTATATAAAAAATTTAATGTTTTTGGAAAAACACATTTTATATAAAAATGATTTTTTTAATAAAACACAATTAATTATTTTGTATTGTTAAAATTAAAAAATTATCGAATTTCATTAATTTAGTAATCGAGTCATTAAGTTTAGTAAGAGAAAAGAAGAAATTAAAGTTGAAAGATTGAGATGAGAATATAAATATTTTTTTGTATATTTTTGTAATTTTTACAACACATATAATATTAATATACTTAACAGACGTTAACGAAAAAGTTAACAGTTTACCGACAGAATGACATAAAGATAAATATTTTGTTTTCCCATGACATTAAGATAAATAGTTTGATTTTATTATGATATTAGACCAAATAGGCAGAACCATGTTGCATAAAGCCAATTTAGTTATTTCTTGGTGGCACCCAAGCAAATAACCCTTATATATAGGGCAGAGCAAAACCCGGACCGACCCCGGACCGGTCGGTCCGGGTTCGGTCCGGGAAGTTGTGATTTGGTCTGGTTCGGTCCGGAAGATTTTAAAATTTTGGTATGGTCTGGTCCGATCTTTTTTTTGTTTTTTATTAAAAAAATTGGTTTTTGACCGGACCAGACCGGACCGGACCCTGGATAAAAATCCGTTCCGATCCGGTCCGGACCGGATGCTCACCCCTACTTATATATTTCATTTACCCTTGGACCTAGGATAAATTTCAGGAAATGGAAACTAACACAAAATGGAGAATTAATTTCAAAATCCTCGTAGAAGGTGAAACTAGATGCCCTCTAAGACCATCACTAAACATGACATGGACGACCCGGTCATCAGCTCTCTCTCTTCAAAATCAGTTTTCTCTCTCTTCCACATCAGTTTTCTCTTTCCTCAACCCACTTTCTTCTCTTTCCTATACTATTCACATCTTAACCACAACCCAACACAACCCACAACAACCTATCTCTCTCCTCCACATCATTTCGGGGTCTATTTTGGTAAAAATTTAAAAAATATAAAAAAAATTCTAAAAAATCAAAACAATTATAAAACGTATTTTCGGGAGAAAAAAATTAAAAAAACCTCAAACAAAAAATTAAAAAAATCAAAACAAAAACAAAAAATAATCAAAAAATAATAAAAATATTTGATGACCGGGTCGTCAACCTGGTCGTTCAAACGACCGGGTCGACGACCCGGTCATCTACGACCGAAGATTTTAACAAAAAAAAATAGTTTTTTACTCACGACCCGGTCGTGACCGAGTGCATGACCTGAGTTTTATCCCGATAAGGGATGCTCTAATGAAACAGGTGTGACAAGTACATTGCCTGCCCAAGGTTAAAATATTCTCGTCGATAATAAACTACTAACGAAAGACATCCTTATAAAAAGGAATCTACCACATTTGCCCAATGTACAGGACAGGATCGATAATGAAACAAGTTAATTGGTTTTTGAATGCGATTTGGCAACTCTTTTTGGACCAAAGCGTGGATATTCGACTTAAACAACAACGTAGACTTTAGGAAACAAGTTCAAAATCAACTTGATTTAGGAACTAAAGACTGATATACTCTAATAAATGCATTCCAATGGACTACTTGGAACTAAATAAACAAAAGGATTTTTCGGGGGTACATCGAATACCCATGATTTTTTACCAAGTAAATATTTTGATCTCCTTGAATGTTGGTTAGGTACCCTTAAGCTAGCGTCAAGGGAGATTTTCTCCAGCAAAGTCTCGGCATTAAGAAGGCACGAACTGGATGCGGTGGGAGTCACCATCCCAATCTCTACACCAACCAACATCGGGTTCACAGTCAAAAGCAACACCGATGAAGCGGCTGCAAGTGCAACAGGTAGCTTCCAGTGAACTGATGAGGTTACATTTGACGAACCTCGCAGGATGCTCTATGGACCTGAGCTTTTTTGGTGCTTGATTTTTTTTTATCGTGCTCACCTTTTGATGTCTGTATTTTGCTAACCATGCTCTTTTAATCCATGCACTTATCAACTTTCCAAAAAAAAAATGCTGAAGAGTAGAGAGCATAGAGACATTGTCAACAGAAGATTGAACATTAATAAAAAAGTGAAACGTGTACTGCATCAAGTCAAGTGAGGAATACTAAATTGCTACATGACAGAGAGTGTATTAAATGGACGACATTAAGATGGTTGTGTGAGTCTACATCTACCTGTCTGGCAATGGCTGGTTATCTTTATTAATTCTCCGTTCCAATCCATCATCACCTTTCCTTCACCAACAAGCCACATTTGGTGAAAAATATGAAACGGATTAACGCAACTCCCTGTAGTGGTTTGGTTTGTTTATATTATTTTCCACCTTTAGTAAAGTGACTCTTCAATCAATACAAAGCAAGGCCAACATAATCACCATATCCACAACTCCTCATACCTCTAGACTCTAGTGTAGATTTTTTTTTTCAAAAAGGAAAGATGGCAAATGTAAAGAGGCAACAGGAACTGAATTACTTTTGATAGAACTTTACAGATGTTTGGGGACAGGTATTCAAACTCACAGGCCAACAAAATGATTCCTCCATGATAAAAGAGGGTGGCTCTTTGTTAGTGAGATTCTATGGGAATCATCACTGCTTGACCACTTTGGTAGGTGGGTATGATGTGTGTTAGGCCCACAGTGCTTAGGCAATGGATGGTCCGGACTTGAACACCATTACTGTGATATGGGTGGAACTGCTAGTTGGAGTAGTATTATACCATGATTTAGTGGTCAAAATTTAGCCACGTTTTATATATTTTTCTCTTGCAAATCCACTCCTCTGGATGTAGTAGCTCAGCTGGTTAGGAGGAATGTTGCACATCTTGGGATGTAAATTCGAATCACGACCGAAAATTTCTATACTTCAGTATAAACGGTGTGGGTCATTTGTAGTTTGAAACCACAGTCTACCTGGATAGAATTTACAAAATTAGTGTAGTCGTGAAAACAAAAAAAAAACTTTGATCAAGAATTAGAAATCCACACTCCGTGCTGGTATTCCAGAAATTTCTTGGTATATGGATGACAATGTAAAACTTTCTGATCTAGAGTTTTCCTAGATATTTGGAAATAAAATCAATCTCAAATACGCAACGGAACGGAAAATGATAAATCCAATGAAGAAAGTAAGCCACAAATGTAAACCCACAATCACCAACCACGTAAGATTTAACATGGAAACCCAATGCGGGAAAAATCACGAACAACATAACCTCAATCTACTATAAAGAAAACGAATTACAACCAATCGACGAGAATTCCCAGTTAAATTTGCTCATACCGAATCCACAAGGATCTTCTCTATCTTTTATCTCTAGAATGTAAAGTAGACAATAATAATTGTTATATTACAAAAGGGGACAAAATTGTCTTTATATAGTAGGCTTAAACAAGTATTAATTGCATCAAAATCATGTGGAGAAAAGTGCATAACGTGGACAAAACTGTCTCGAATGGTCGCCCGAACGGGTGCAGTCAGTCGACCGAACTTAAAACCGTAGCACAATCCAGAGCTCCACAGGTCGACCTGAAATTTCCAGACAATGTCACAATGTTCTAACCGGTCGACCAGAACTTAAGTGTCGGTCGACCAGAACTTAAGTGTCAGTTGACCGGAAACTTCCAGACCCTTCTGCAGAGCTCTGAATGCGTGCCCGGTCGACCGAATAAGTCTCATCGGTCGACCGGAAATTTCCAGATACTTTTTCTGGACAATCAAAAAAACACTACCGGCCGACCGAACTCTTACTGATTGACCGAATGTCTGTTTTCTCCTACAATTACTTTAATTCACTTATTCAAAAATAAACTACAACACTAGACATACTCTTAGATCTTAAATTAGGTATTCTTGCTAACTGTTGTACATACTAAACTTGAAGCAAACTTAAATTTAAAATGCAAATGGACAAGTGACAATCTAAACCTCAAAAGTCCATGCTCTCTTCTGAACAGTGTTTCCAAAGATTCAAATCTGCAATACAAGAACAACATGTTGTTTGTCAAATAGCATTTGACTTGTAGAGTTTGGAACTTCTCTATATCATTAAACAAAGTTAATGGTTAGTTTAACTTCTGCATCTCCACAGTTGACGAATGCTCACAACTTTATGATTTGACTAAAGAAATAAAAAAGATAGGATCCTTTACAGCATTCAAATGGTCATATATTTGGAACATAGTAAAATTTGTTTTTAGTCAAATACATGGACAAACACAAGGTTGATGTGAACATTGCTAGACGACATATTTTGATGGTTTTTGAAGGGACAAAAACACATGAACGAAACATGCATGTGAAGCTTGTTGGGCTCTTGAATATTAGGTTAGACCCATGTAATGTTAAATTGAAAATCCAATGTCGAGTTGTAAAATTAGAACAAGAGATTTTCTTATACATTTTATTCCCGTCTGGTCCGATCGGTACAATATTCTCTTTCACGTGTGTATTTAATTTTTTAAGGACTTATATTTGCTTTTGACAAAGAATTGATTTAATTATTATTTTTGGTTCCACAGTTACAAATTGTGTGAATATAAAAAGATCATGATTTGAACTTGGAAAAACACTTTTTTTGCCCTGTGTAACCACTATCTCTCCTCCTTCTCATGTGTTTCTCGAAGAGATTTTCCTAGTCTCGATCTGCTCTCGTGATTCGTCATCGTCAGAGCGCCGTCGTTGAAGTTGCGACCGTTCTATCTTAGGAGAAAGCACCTGCACTCATCGTACTGAAACGTGGAGTAATCATTTTTCTAATGGGAGTCGAACAATGACGATTCGATCGAGGTATTTTTTGTCCTCATGTATTTGTTCGTTAACTTTATTTAGATTGAACTTGAAATTTTAATCAACATATATTTCTTACTGTTATGCATGCTATTTATATTTTTAACAACAAAGGTCATATGACTTATAACTCAAGGCTTATAAATGGAAGTAACATGGCAAAATTGTATTCATTAGATCAAATTGGCATTTAGCTGTTACAGTGATGTTTCCAGCCACAGTGGGCAAAGCAGGGCCACAATGGTGGCAGTTCAATAAGAACAAGTTGCTGCATGTATAGTACTTTAGATGGAGCATTAATGGAGGTGGCACCATCTTTCTTATAATTCAGTTTGACATGTCTCATTATGAACCATCGGCTCCATCTGAATTTACTTGTATGTTCTGCGGGGTATGGGTTAATCCTGTTTAGTATCAGTAAATCCTGTCGATAGCAATTGGCTGTTGAGAATAGTTTTATATTGGGAAAATTAACGCTGTTCTCGTAAATTTTAAGACCCACATCACTTCATTCAACGACAACTTCTTCTTACAACTTTCGAGATGAAAGCCAGCACTTAAATATGATATTAGAGTGGGCCAATCCTACATGACATTGTAATTCAAGTTATGATTGTCTCTGTCACAAGCTAATAAAACTTTCAGAGGATGATATATAATTCATTCGACAACAATTTTTTACAACTTTCGAGATACATATTATCATAAATTAGTTTGCATGATCGAAAAACAATTCCATTGTCGTCCAGCCCGGTTAGGATACCTGGCTTTCACCCAGGCGACCCGGGTTCAAATCCCGGCAATGGAAGAAATTTTTTCTTTCTAATTTTTCAGATTTTGAACCTTTTGCAGTAGGGCCGGGTCCAATCCACTCCAGTCCAGACCAACTCCACAGGCCCATTTAACCCTTACAATAATCGGATCCAAAGAAACAAACCCGAACACCCGTATCTCTGTCCCCACCAGACCCATTAACCTCTCATCGTCAGACTGATGCCACCTTTCTCCGCCGACGATCCCGTACCTCGTCTCCGCCGGAATATCCGGAGACACAGCACGAACCACCTGCTCCGTCGGACCGTCGGAAACCTGATCCGACGTTGGATGCGGCTCCTCCTCCTCGCCGCCGTCGCGATTCTCCTCTTCGAGGCGTCCGCATTCTCCCGGATCCATCCGAGTCCTGTCGATCTGAACGTCTCGGAGGTGTCGTCGCGTCTCAAGAGAGTCCGATTCTCCAACGGAGAACGTGAGTTCTCTCTTCTTCTTCTTTTGTTCTCAATTAGGAATTTAGTTACGAAATTTATTCGGTTAGATTGTTTGAAGTTGTTGGATGATGAGCGAATTGCGAGTTTGGAGTTTCCGGCGAGGCCTGGACTCGATTTCCCGGTTAAGAAAGTGGAGTACAGGTCCAGGTCGTGGACACCTCGTTTCGGCGCTGCTGCTCCTTTACTAGAAAGTGTGGGGGGATCGAGGTTTAACTCCTTCACCGGAGATCAAAACATGGATGAAAGGGATGAAAGTTTTAAGGTCGGGTTCTGCATCTCTACCTGTTCAATGCCAATGTCTTATGCTTCTCGTTCTAGTTTAAAAGTCTTTACTTTTTTACAGTTTGTTGTAATCGATATGATTTGGTCGCTAAACAGCGTATATGTAATCTAAGGTAGCAAGAAAACCTGCTTTGGTATTTCAAGTTAATTATAGTTGTAAAACTGATCATGGACGTTCCTCGTTGGCATGTTGAACTGAATTTAGTTGGTATTTATTTACCACAAATACAAGGGTTTGGGAGGTTCACTACTCCGTTAATAGTTGAGATACTTATACTTGAAATCATCAGCTGTTTAACTGTTTTGTACCAGGAGAGGTATTCCCTCCCGTTGTTTCTTCTTTGATCTTGCTTAGTTGCTTGCTGAGGAAAATAAGTTAAGCAAGAGTTAAATTCAATGTTGTCTTCTAGAAAGCCTTGGAATTACTTGGGTGTCTCATGAAAAATAAGCAGCATGTTCGTGGCTAATGTCATAAGGGCTGCCACATTAGACCAAACTTAAATGCAAGAAAATAATGTTCAGCCACCTTAATAAGTTGTTTGTACATTATTTGGCAAGGTCAATAGGCTACGTCTCTCAACTAATTGATTCTTGAAGTACAGTAAGCAATATGTATGTGAAGTTAATTTTGGTTGTACTTCAACAACAAATGTAGATTTATCCTCCAACAGTCCAACTACAAAATTAGGCTACATCTATGCTAGTAACCTGAATGAGAGAGCTAATTCTTCACATAAAATATTTTCAGGTAAATGAAACTGCTATCGTGCATTGTAGTTTCTACAGTGAAATTGGAGGTTTTGATATATCTGAGGATGACAAAGATTACATGCAAAAATGTGAGGCTGTTGTATCTACATGTGCTTTTGGTGGTGGAGATGACTTAAATCAACCTATTGGAATGACTCAAACATCAATCGATAAGGTTATTTTGCACCTTAAGTTGATTTTTCTTGTAGTCCATTTTTGAAGTTCTTAAATGATGCAGGTTTGTTACGTGGCATTTTGGGATAATATCACACAATCTACTCAGAAAGTAGAAGGAAAACATCCAAGATAATCGAATGATTGGATTATGGCGCATCGTGGTTGTTAAGAATCTTCCCTTTGCAGATCAACGCCTGAACGGTAAAATTCCGAAGGTAACATATAATTTACATGATTTCATGTCTGATTTGTCATGGTCAATATTTATCTTGAGTGTTGACTTGCAATTACAACTTTTTTTGCTACTCTGTTTTCCATGCTTTTGTATTGGTCTTGGCATATACAGCATGCTTGCTTTAAATTTCCTTTTCTTCTGAAAAACTGTGTTTAATGTTAAACCTTTTGGATTTCTTAACACATATGTTCTTAAGCACTAAATTTATAGAACTTAAATGCTGTTACAAGATTAGTTTGCAGTATAAACTGTTGTTTTGAGTTATAGAAACATTCAACTCCACATCCTGCAAAGATTGTATTTTACTATTTTGCATGTTACTAAAATATCATATTATATATTTGGAGAGTTTGAAATAGACGTTTCACAAATGTATGTATCAGGAATTTGGTGAAGTAGTATGAATAGGTGGTCTAGCTTTTGTACATACACTGCAAATATTTTTTAGTACTTCATTTTATGATCTTTTATTTTTTATAGTTTATATCCACCTCACATCAATTTATCCACGTAACTTCTCTGATTTATTTGTGCAACTCTATTTTTTTGTCTCTGTTTTAATGTGGCAGTGGCATAGATTTATTCTTAGAAGTTACCTCAATAAACATAGGATATGTTTACTTAATATCCTTTTTTTGTCCCAGTTATTGAGCCATCGTCTTTTCCCCCAAGCAAGGTATTCAATATGGGTTGATTCAAAATCGCAATTCGGAAAAGATCCACTTGGTGTACTGGAAGCACTTCTCTGGCAAACTGGTTCTGTTCTTGCGATTTCAGAGCATGGGGCTCGAAGCAACGTGTACGAAGAAGGAACTGCTATTGTAAAGTAACACAAAGCAACTCCAGAAAAAGTTGAAATCCAGCTATCTCAGTATCGAGAAGATGAATTTACCGACATAAAAAGATTCAATGGCAAAAGAGGTAATTTCCTATTTAAGTTGCGCCCCATCTAGAGTTGTTTCACTTTATCAAATAAATAGTTGGGTATGTATACCCTTCAAATCCATTTAATCATTAAACACCATCACATTTAAAGTTCCATTATGGTTCTTCTTATTGTTTATCATCTAAGCCAGCAATACTGCACTTGCATTCTAGTTATTGATCATTATCTTGCAATCACATGCTAAAATTGATGAATTATGCTGCTCTGTCTGAAGCCTCTGTAATCGTTAGAGAGCACACGCCTGGAACAAATCTATTAATGTGTTTATGGTTCAATGAGGTGGTCCGCTTCACAGCACGTGATCAACTCAGCTTTCCCTACGTTCTTCGCCGCCTCAATGTTACCGGAATCAACATGTTTCCTGTATGTACTCGTAAAGCTCTTGTAAATAGCATGGGTCATAAACGAAAGGTCAAAGCACTTGTAATATGAATTCTTGATGATCTTCTGTAGGACCAATTTGTTTATTATTTGAGGCCATCTACCCCAATTTAATACCATTTTTGTACCTGCTCTTCTGATAGCTTAGTTCCTTGCAATGTGGTTCATACACTTCAACCAAAATTTTGACTGTTATGCATTATGTAAGGTTGCTGACTGCTGCATTAATTACTTCACCTGCTGGAGCTTCTCTGCAACTATTTTGAATTCGTGCAGCAGAAACTTTCATGCTTGTATTTTTTTCTATATTTAATTACCATGCCATGTCTCCTGACGCTTCCTTATCTTCCAAGGGGAACCTGTTTAAACAATTGTTACTTGGAATCACCACTACATGCTCCGTTGATTCTAATTTTCCTTATTTCCCTAAGCACTTAAAATAAACCACTTTAATTTCTTGTTGTGTTGATTATCTAAAAAGAAATGCAATTGTATCTACAATCTAGAATTTAGACTAGAAGAACAAGTACTTAATCCTTGTCCGGAAGAGTTTCTGTACAAAAGGATGATGGGGTTCAGCTGAGATACATGCGATGTCTCCTGTTGGAAGTTCAGTTGTCGTCTTCCAAAAAGTCTCTGTTGAGAGAAGCCCTTTTACTAAAATTTTATATTTTGTGTTTTTGTGTGAGACTGACGCTAACGGACACTTTTCCCGAATGTCTTCAGCTTCCGAATCTCAAAGTTCTCTGTTTCCATTTCCACCACGCCATTTCTCTTCCCTCAATCAATTAGGCTCACAAACCCATCTTAGGGAGTCTACGCTAATCTGCAAATTGGTAATGACAAATAAACAGTTGACATTTTTTTTAATGTTTGATAATATGGATTTTGTTGCCAAATAGAAGTTATTTGGTTTCCTTACAGTTGGGTTTTATTAGGCTTCAGTTCTCCATGATTGTGGTCTCAGACATGCTTTGTTGCTTTGCAGAAACCCATTGTGCATTTTCAACATAATGATAGCCATATTCCTCAAAATCAAGAAACTATATCTTGAAGGCAACATGAATGTCATAAAAGTGCAAACTCATTATATAAATTTAGAAAAGGAAATACTTTATTAAGTATTATACAACAAAACATGTGAGGCTGTTGATTTTTTCTTTTCCCTGCCTTTCTGTTCTAAATTTTATGTTGAGAACTAATAAGCACTCAAAAGATACCACGAATATGCAGAAATTGCAAGTAAAGGGGAAATGTATTTTGCTTTCATTTGCTCTTCCCAAAACTTTCAAAGGAGAAAGCTTTTCTGTGCATCACAAATGAAGAAAGTGGGTCAGCCACACCTTTACTCTAGCACTATTTTTTCTCTTCTTCATTGATATTCGGCAAAGGTCTAGTCCTAGGAACTAATTTAAATACGGAATCTATGACAAACATTGGTCCCTTATACCTAGAAGACAATTTTGGTAGCTACAGTCTTCCTCAGAAATTTATTAGCAGCCAAATTTCTTAATAAAAGGAGCTAAAATCCACATCCTTTATTCCATCATGTTTCCTTTATCTTCCTCACTTCTTCCCCTTTTAGGACTCTTTTGTTGTTTTTCCTTTTGTTTGCTTTTGAATTTCAAAGATCATTTTGTTCTAGGTACAAAGTTTTTGTCTTTAATGTTGTGATCCTCCAACTTTGCAAGCACCTAACGGACCTAATCCGTGTGCGCAACACAATGCTTTCAAAGGGGAAAAAATGATATCTATATGCTCAACTTTAAATCTTCAATGATTTTCCCAACATGAACGTGCACATGACCTATTTCAATGAAGTGACACTGCAATAGGTGGGAAAGACAAAGACAACAACTTATCCATATAAAAACGGTTGAATACATGCCAAGATTCTTGAACTTGTCTTTAACTTTGCACCAGGATCACATAATCTAGTGTATCTATGACAGCAAGAAGCTTGAGTATCACATGTTCTTAAAGTTTTGTAAAGCCATCAACATGCTTTTCAGCTTTGGTGGGTGGAGTTGCGACTTGTGAGTTATGAGACTTGTGAATATTATCAACTTAAATGATGATTATGCAGTTATGTTTTTGGGTTATTTGTTCATTAATGGTTTCCACCGTACGAAGTTATGGCTCATGGGGGTGTGTGTCAAAACATAGTGGCATCATACTCATGGGGGGGGGGGGGGGGGGGGGAAGTTGTGGTCCATACCATGTATAAGTAGAAGTTTCATATTCTAAATCATTGCTTCTGCCTTGTGGGGGTGTTCAATTGGGTGGCAGCAGTTTTCTCAAAGTTGTGTTTGGTGGTTGCCCATGTGTGGTGAATATACCTGAAAATAACACTTAGATTTTGGCATTCTTGTTTCTGCATTCTTCACACCATCCTTTACCAGCCAGTTCATCTTTGTGGGCTAGTGTAGCTTTCTTCATTTGTTATTGCCATTTGGTTTTCTACGAACTTCTGCTTCGGGTTGAACTTGAGTAGTGGCTGTGCTAAGTTTGAGTGAAGAAGTCCTTTGGTCAAATTGAGTTGATGGGTTTCGAATTCAATCATGGCATCAACTTGCAAGCAGAGAGTTGCCATCATTTCTCCTTCAAAACATTGGATGCCAAAAGGTAAATGACTAATGCTTTTGTTGCAACATTCTTTCCACTTTGTTTTCAATTTCCATGAATTGCTTTTGACATAGTTTTTTTTATTTCTGAGTGTGTTGGGTTTTTTTCTTCTCATGAAAACTTCCTGAACCAGCTTTTTAAACTATAATCAGATGAAATGAAGGATTTAAAGCCTTTTGTTTCCTTAATTTTTCAGTTTTTCTCTGCAACAGCAACTATCCACATAAAGTTTGTGAAAATAGCTTTAGCCATTCTTGTGTGGCTTCTGGGCATCAGAAGTTGGTGAGCATCTTCTTTTCTTGTTCCCTCGTAGACATTCTACAAAGCTAGGATGCCATGAACTTTTACTAAGCATTATACCGTAGGATCTCCTGTTTATTATCATGCTTAGCATAATGTAATATCTGAGATGTTTTCTAGCAATGCTTATAGTATAAATCCAGGCGTGTTTTTCATTTTAAGGATATTGCACAAATGGAAGAGAAGGTGGATTCTCTGGAGAGGCCAATGTACGAGGTCAAAAGGAACTTGAGGAGAGAGGTATGCAACTGACCTGTCAGTTTTGTTATGTTTCTAAATAGCTTAGAGTAAATTGAGGTTATTATGTTAGTTTTATGTTCCTTTATCCTCGGTCATTATTCTCTCAAATTATGACACCTAAAGAACGTCTTCACCTCCTTCTATAGTTAATCTTGTGGGTTTTTCTATTCGGAATATGTTACTGTCGTCTTTTCCATTTAATTCCCCTCATTGCAAGCACACACTAACTTTTTTTCATAACATCAATGTGATATTTATTGTTCCTAGCATTTGAGTTTATGTGCAACTAAAGATTTGTTTTATTCTTTTGAAATAATTAATCTTTTGGGCTTCATTTTACTATGCAGATACTTGAACTTGAGGAGAAATTACAAGACCAGGTCGTGGTGCGACACTCATTGGAAAAGGCATTAGGATATAGACCTGTTGCTATTGATGCATCAAATCATTTGATCCCCAAGGTAACTCTTTGCTTTTCATAATGTATCTTTAAGAAATTTCTTCTGAAAAATGAAGTATGTTAAGAAGTTACCGACAAAAAAAGAAGTATGTTAAGATGTTTGCTGGGTTCATAAAATTGACAAATATGCACTGTAATAAATGAAATTTGTGAAAGTACGTATAAGACAAAGGAGCCAAGAAAAGAAATTTGAGACTCCTCTAAGATTTATAAATTTGAGTTGGCTCCATTCTGTGGTTATTTGCATGAATTATCACTGGGATGGTTAACTATAACCACATTTGTTTGACTGTTTCTGATATATTTCTTAGAAAAGCAAGGCCTAGTCATTGATCCCAAGTAGATGGGGGTGGGGGTAGGCTATATTTTTCTTATACTTTGTTCTCTTCAATTAGCATACCCATAGTGTGGTACATGAAATTGATATACATTACTGGATGGTTGTAAAATAACAGTGCAAACTTTTCTTCAAACTTATAGCCTGCGCAGGAACTAATAAGGGAGATAGCTCTGTTAGAATTGGAGGTTATGCATTTGGAGAACCGTGTTCTATCCCTGTACCAAATAGCTTGTGACCACCAAAATTCCACACTACATGCCCCAATGGAATCTAAGCCAAAATGTACTCCTAGACCGGAACAAAAGCCAATTCAGGAAGCAGCTCAAAGGAATCTCCGACATGATAAGTCAGTACTTGCAAAAGGTTGTAATATGATTGATGATTTCCCCAATAAGCTAAGTGGAATGGGTGTTTTCAGAAGCCATTCTGCACTGTCTCAGCGTGCAGTTTGTTCAGCTCTGATGACACCTGAGGAAGCTAAATTCACTGGGTATTCCGAGAAGCTCTGCAGATTTGATGTTTATGGCAGTCATTCTGAATTGTCACAAAGTGCTGTTCATTCTGCTTTAAGGTCCTCACAAGTCGAGTTCAGCGGTGAAACCCATTTACAACCTATGTCTTTTCTCGAGGTAGATAGTTGTACACCATAATCTCCTAAATTTGCTATATCCATGCCTACAAAAGGAATGCGTTTTTGTTTTTATGGTTGGAACTTATGATGGTTTATTACAGGATGGAACAAATGCCACTTCTGAGGTACTAAGCCTAGCTGAGTGTCTCGGTACGAGAATTTCTGATCACGTTCCTGAGACACCTAATAGACTTTCGGAGGATCTACTTAGGTGCATAGGTTCCATATACTGCAAACTTGTCGAACCACCAGTGGTTCATACCGATGTCTCATCTTCCCTAACATCATCTTTGTCAACTATAAGCACATTGTCTCCTCAGTTCCCAGATGATATGTGGAGTCCTGTCGGTGTGGAGTCTTCATATGATGCACGATTGGAGAACCCTTTCCAAGTTCAAGGGTTTAGAGAATTTGGTGGGCCTTACAGTGCAATGATAGAAGTGCAGTCTATCTCCACGGATGCTAATTCATGGGGCGAAATTAATCTTTTGCTTAAAACTTTCAAGTGAGTCATCTGCCCTTGGGAAATTATATGTCCGATCCGCTTTGGGGAAAAAGTTAGTATCCTCGTTCATGTTGTTACTTGGAATGTTTAGATTGAGGTAGTTGACACTTGATTAAAGTAGTAAACACTATTATTTGAGTTTGAGTTTCTATGCTTCTCTTTTTTACCAATGTGAACTATATATCCAACACTTAAAATTATTTCACATACCTGATTGCGCAATTGGCTAATGAAAAAGAGAATTAACAAAGAGAGCGACTAAATTGTGTACACAAGTACAAATCCAAAAGGACAAAATAAATGAACTTTAAAGCTCTTGGTTTTCACAATATAATGCAATTGTTTATTTATAGATATCTGATGGAAATACTTTTTAATAATGAACTTGTTGATTTAGAATGATTTCTGTCTAGATCAATTATTCGTCGATTGGAGAAGATAGATGTGAGGAAGATGAAAAACGAGGAAAAACTAGCCTTTTGGATCAATATATACAATGCATTGGTGATGCAAGTGAGTTTTCTAACCCTTGTCATTCTTCAACTATAATGATTTTCTAGTCTATAAGTTATTCATTTATTTGATTCTATCCATTCAAGTAATCTTTTTTTGTAAAGGTTTTCACACTTTGACCTGGAATGTGCAGATATATATTCAACAAGGCATCCCACATAATTATCTCAAAAAATCATCGTTGGTCCTCAAGGTAGTTTCTTTAATATCAAAATTTTGTTAGAATGGTCTGTAATATAGTTATGTTCCTAAGATCTAAAGAATCATGTCACATAGGCCAACTGCAAAATAGGAGGCCGTGTGGTTAATGCAGATATCATCCGTAGCTCCATTCTTGGTCATCGTACACATCACTCTGGACGGGTAGCATACTTCATTGTGTTCTTTATTTCTTCTATCTGTACTATTAAAGTCTCAAGAGATTGATGTACAAATATTATTGTTATGATGTATTGGTAACAACAGTTTATCACTATATAGTATATAGTTAACGCAGACAGATTCAATAGAGAATCTATATCTTGAAAATATATACTCTGTGCTCTAGTAAAAATACACTGTCTTCCAACAACGCTTTTTAGCTCAGCTTTCTGCAGACAGGATCCCTTACAAGTTGTTTGACCTATTGCAGTGGTTAAGGGCATTGTTTTCCCAAAAATTAAAGATAAGAGCTGGAGACGAGTGGCAGGCGTATGCTATCGAACAGTCGGAGCCTCTTCTGCATTTTTCACTCTGTTCTGGAAACCATTCTGATCCAGCGGTAACACTCTGCTCAATATGCTATTTTCCTACATTACATTTTATTGGCACCCAAGTCAAATACCATATAGGTTAGAAAAACAAACACTTGAAACTAAATTCTTGTGTTCCCATAGCAAAATGACAGCAACAAACCACCAGCAGAACCCAAACTAAGCCCACCAGAGATTTTGTTTGCTAAAATCTGTTAGAATTAAGCTGTACATACAACTGAATTTTAAGACTTAATATAATTGATTTGGACTGTTTAGGTGCGCATATATAACCCAAAGAGAATCTACCAACAACTAGAAACGGCCAAAGAAGAGTATATTCGAGCTGCCGTCAGCATTCACAATCAGAAAATCATGCTACCAAAGGTCTTGGAGTCTTTTGTGAAGGACTCTAGCTTGAGTCCAGCGGCAACGGTGGAGATGATCCAACTCTACCTTCCAGAGAAGCTAAGATTAGCAACACAAGGATGCCAAGTTGGTAGGCCTGAGAAATGCATACAGTGGGTATCCTACAACTTCTCTTTTCGATATCTACTGTCAAGGGAGATGGCCAGTTCAGTGATATGAAAATGACCTCTAGTTGTGCATTGTTTTTCTCTTTGTAGATATCCAGAGAAGGAATACAATGGTTGTAATACCTAAGTTATATCATCGCATTGTCTAGCCAAGAAATATTGATGTGAGTTATAAAAATTTGAGTCTTTCTACAACAACTTCAAGCCGATTTTAAAAACCTGGTTATGGTGGTTAGTTATGAAGTTGTTGTGGATCAGTAGACTCCTAGGTAGGTCGGGTACGAGATGTTAATTACATGGGCACGGAGAAGCAACATTAGCGGCTGCATTTGCTGTGTACAGTATAAATGTTCCGTATTTTTGTATGTTTCATGACTGAGATTATCATGAAATACTATTGAAATCTTCGAAGTAGTCTTCTAGACCTCATGACAGGGGTACATAGAAACCAAGACAATCTATACCAAATCCCAAGCTATTGTGCCCATAAGACTATTATCGATCTGAATCTCGTGTATCCATTTTTATATGATTCCTTAGAAGAAAAAAGTAGATGGTGCGCACATCATTATATGTATCCATTTTTTTCTAACAAATAGTACAATTGATTGAGGGTGACGTTGGATTGTTATTTGACGTTTCGAAAAATGCTAATATGAGATACAGCTTTGCAAACGCTCATTACAATGCAAAGATGTACTCAAGACGCGACAGAATTTTATAAAACTCTAAAAACTTGTTTGGATTGAAAACTAATGTTTTTGCGTTTTGCAAAACTCAAATGCTACAAAACGTCGTATCCAAGTGGACCTGGCATGCTTTAATTATTTTGAATCAAAATAAATTAGACATCTTGTATTTTTTTAATTTAAAAAAGGGAACGATACGCGTATTCTGATGTTGTAGAAGTGTTTTTGTTCCAATAAAGTTGAAGTTTATTTTTCTCCCTCGAATACATGTTTATTAGGCATTTACGTGCATGTATTTTCATATTGCTCTAAAATACTCACCCTACCAACTATTTGCTTGGGTGCACTTACGCTTGACCCCCTTAACACCGTCAACCTTTAATCTAACATCGTCATTGTTAAGCCTCCGATCCACCGTTAGCCCCATAATCTAATATTTTTGAGGCATGAACGCAAGAACAGCAATGCCGATGAGTAGGCCAACTCCTCGTCGGCGGCATCCGGCTTGGCCTTCTTTGGGGTTGTGGCAAAGAGTGTGTTGAGGAAACTCATGAGTCTGTCGTCGAGGGATTCCATATTCTTCAAGAACTTCGCCTTCTTCAGCTCATCGTAGATCTTGGAAGTGTGGAACCGATTTAAGATCGAGGGTGAGGTCGATCTTTCCGATTTGGCCTTCAAAGAAAGCGGGATCGAGGAGTCGGCATCAAAGGAGGAGAAGTCGTCGTAGCTCGACTCCGACAAACTGAAAGTCAAAATTTAAAATGTATCACACCCTCTACTTCAGTACTGACGTGGCACGACGGTTAGTCAATTACCTCGTAGCCCTGACGGAAATCATTTTTGTTTTAGTTTTGGTGAAAGATTTATTGTTGGCTTGGTAGAGGTGTTTTCTAGGCTTGCTCTACGGACGTTGAGTTCGAAATTGTAAGTACGTGATCTACGGACGTAATATTTCCCGGTGTCATCGATGGAGCGGTGTTAGATTAGAGGTTAACAATATTAAAGGGTGTTAGTGGAAGTGCACTCAAGCAAATAGTTGGTGTGCTGAGTGTTCTAGAGCAATATAAAAGTATACACATACAAAGACCCAGTAAGCATGTTTTAGAAGTGCACCCAAGCAAAATCCTCGATTTATATTCCTTGCCATGATCTTCTTTAATTTTTTATTTGGATTTGGCACCTAACACACGCACCTGTATAGCAACTTAAATTATTAAGAAAAGCTCTCATGCGTTATCATAAAGCCCAAGTCCAGGTCCAACTAACTAGCCCACCCTGCGACCTGCATCAACTATGCCCGATCAGAACCTATGTAATCTTTCGGCTGACCCGTGACATAGTAAATTAATAATATATATACATAAGATAAATTACAGAAATCCCCCTTCAACTATAATCCCAAAACACTTTATCCTTAAGAACTTTGAAAGCTGACACTTAACCCATCAACATTTGATTGTCAACTTATACTTTCCTTCTGTCTAGTCTAGATTTAACGGACGTGTGTTTAACGTGATTTCTAATTCGCACATTTTTCCAGTTTTACCCTTTTCTCCCCAAGCAAAGATTCTACTTCTACCCTAAAGACAAGGTCAACTCTTCTCCTACAAGTTTGCGTGGAGCTTTGCATTGGGTGTGGCAGCGTTCTGACGATGACAAACTCGAGTTTGCCCACGATGGGTTCCTGTGGTGGTTGTTTAAAGGGTCAAAGGAAACGTAAAACCAATCTCCCTATAAGACTTTTCGAACTTCCTTTCTCAGTTGTCACTAAGAGCATCACTAACGGGGTCGTGCGCCCCCCATGACCCCCCGACCCGAGATGACCCGATCATCAACGATTGTGTCGTCAACTGCAACACGCTTTTTAAAGCGTTTTATTTTTCGTTTTTTGTTTTCATTTTAAAAAAATAGTTTTAATCTTTTTTTTGAAAATACGTTTTCTATTTTTTTGATTTTGTATATTTTTTTAGATTTTTTCCAAAACCGACCCCGAAATGATGTGAATGAGAGATGAGTTGTGTTGGGTTGTGGTTAAGATCTGAATAGTGTAGGAAAAATAAATAAAGATGGTTGAGGAAAAAGAAAGCTGATGTGGAAGAAAAAAAACTGATTTAAAAGAAATAAAACTCATGACTAGGTCGTCCATGTCATGATTAGTGATGATCTAATCTCTTCTTCCACTTTTTCTTTTGCACAACCAAGCCTTCAACGAACCCTCCAAATCAGCCACTTTAACTAATTCATCGCTTCACCCTCATCTTTAATCCGTTTCTTCTCCCGTCCTGTGGGCATCATAGCAGAGCTTATGGGTTACAGAAGTTGCTTCGAGGTGAGCTTTCGAGGCAAACCCAACATAAAGAAGTTAATTAGGGATCTATTTATGGCAAATTACAGCACCATCATGGCTCAGATGAAAAAGGTCGAGCTCAAGACACCTTGGTCCGTACATCACCCACTCACTCCTACAAGTGGTGAGACTCCACCTTAAGGCACATGGGTTCGTATCATCACATGATAGTGCCGCAATGTTCAGTATATTAGCTAGAGAACACTACTGAGTTAGCATGTGTTATATGTTTTCTTATGGACCAATATCACATGGCTCGTATTGTGGACATTTTTTAGGACACGAGACTTCTACTCAAGTGCCCATGGCATGAGGGGCCATGTTGGGACAATGTCTGTATCTGCGTCGCCATGCATCACGACAGTTCAGAGGCACCGACTATTTTGGTAGATTGGCCAGGATTATTCGTTTTATTTTCATTTCATTTTATATAGTGACCCCTTCCTCTTCCCTTAAAACCCTAATTCCGACCCTAAAATCGATTTTGATTCCATTCCAAACTCGTCTCCCACCCCAAAACCCTTTGTATTTTTCTTTCGTACTTTACTCTGATCATGTCATTTGGTTATATTTTTATTGAGGCTTCGACTTGACGGTTTTTAGTTAATGTCATTTTTTTTGCTTGATTTTAATTGTATTGACTGTTGTGTCCCGAGTGCGGATTAGAAACGTTACAATATCGAAACCAAGTTGCAATGATAATCCATTCCCAGTTATTTCCTGATAAGATACTGAAAACAATTGGAAAGCGAACAATCGAGTTATTAATTATTATACTCCCGTGATAAGTGTAAATACTATTGAAATCTTGTAAGTAGTCTTCTAGACCTCATTAAAGGAAACATAGAAACCAAGACAACTTATATCATCAAATCCCAAGCTATTGTGCCCATAAGATTATTATATCTAAATCTCGTGTAACCATTTTTATATGATTCCTTAGAATATTAGAGTGGACGGTGCGTGTGTGTATATATATGATGATATGTATCCAATTTTTCTAACAAATAGTCAAATGCTTTGTGATTAATATCATCACAAATTCACACCCAAACATAAACAGAAAAGAAGAATCCAAAACGACATTGAAAAACTCATTCTACAATTGGTAAAATAGTAAAATATCATAGCATTCAGTAATCTCAGCGTAAACGGACGACTTCTCCAGTCTTAACAAGCTACTAATATGCAATGGTCACAGCCCTAATCAACAAAAGATCACTCTAAAATACGGAAATAACCTCGAAATCTAGATATATTCTAAATGGAAATTCAAACATCCAACAGCTGGAGTTCGTTGGGTGACAGCTGGACGCAACGGCTTATTTATTTTTTTCGTTATTTGCTCTGTTAAAAAGACTAGGCAAATGTTGGCGGGAAAAGTAGTTCACAAAGAAGATGACACGTGGCAGACGTAGAGGCATCCAGAAGAAGAAAAACCGTTAGAGCGCATGATTTATTTGTATTTTACGAGAAGATTTTATCCCTCCCCGAATAACGACGCTAACGAATAACTAACAAACTGCCATCATTCTTTAGTTGTGGTACGGTACGGAGAGAATATTTTCATTTTATTTACTCTATAAATACCAACAACAAACCATCCGTCACTTCCAACAATCAATCGATCCCACAATGTCGCCGAGCCGCCTTAAGCCCAATCCAAACCCCAACAACCTAGCCCCAACGGAGTCCCAATCCCAACCAACGCCTCCTCCGGTGGAGTTGGAAGTGTTCAAGGCCATGCTCGAAGCGAAGATCGCCGACCGGATCACATCGCTGGAGCACAACAGAGGGTTCTTCCCACTCCTCCTCCTCCTGAAGTTCCTCACCTTCGACGGGAAATCGGACCTGTCCCAGTGGATCCTCAAGGCGGAGCAGTACTTCTTTCCACTCCTTCACGTCCCGGAGAAGCAGAAGGTCCCCTTAGCTGGCGAGGTACTTCCTCGAAGGGCCGGGGATGCTCTCCAGTACTGGCTCATGTGGATGGAGGATAGAACCAAAGCCTGCAGCCTCGATTGGGCAAAGTTCGTTCGAGGAATCAAGGATCGGTGCGGAACGGACCATTTCTTCCGGCCTACGGAGCTCAAGCAGACTGGGGATCTCGAGGCGGAGTTCCTGAGGTTGAAAGATAAGGTCTTTGGTGCGGACCAGAGAGGAGCTGAATTCATGGTGAGCTTATTAATTAACTAAAACTTTATTTATTTATTTTCTCATGCATTTTACGTTTGTGTCTCTTTAATCATCTTCTCTCGCTAGAATACCTTGCATGATAGGATGATCACCTGAAACTTGGGGTGATTTTTTTAATTTAGAGATTATATATTTTTTGCTGTCGTCAGATGTGTGCCCCTGTCAATCGAACGTATTTCCTTGCACGCATCTTAATCTAGTGACCGTTCCAATTTGTAAATTAAACATTGTAAATACAAATATATTTTTATATAAAAATCAATAACCAAAAGGTAAAAAAAAAACATAAAAACACCAAAAATATGTGACCGCCCGTACGACCCCAAAAAAAACAAAACCTCAACGTTGTCGAACCCCAAAAATAAAACCTTAATTTGAATCGGCCTCCTCCTCCCCATTCCTCGCCCTCCCTGCCATCATCCCCTAGATGCCCCTCGGTCCACTTCCGCTCCATGTCCTCCTCCTCCTCCCTCACATCCCCAACTCCATTCCTGTCCGCAACCACGCCCTCTCCCCGTGGCCACCTGTTCGATCGACTCTATGATCCAACAGAATGTCACCTCTTGTTCCAACATCATCTCCCCCTCATGCCTCCAATTCGGAGGAATCCCAGGCCCTGGATTCGTTTGTCAGTATGCAGGAGGACGGGGTTTATCCGGATCGGTTTGGGATTGTGGCGGCAGTTGGTGCGTGTTCGTGTGCGGGGAGTGTCGGGGTTCAATTACTTGCGCAGTTGAGATTCTTGTGCTTGCTTAACCTTGGTGTCACTTCCTTCTCTGAAAGTGTCCTTAGCAATGGCTGAAGAAAAGGAAGAGAGTACTCTCGTTGAGTGAGAGATGGAGGGAAGATTGTTCTTGGCATGGTGTTGGAGGGACCTCAAGGCATATTTCCACCTACAGAATCCAGCTTGATCCTTGAGAGCTTCAACAGCACTCAAGCTTGCTGCCACCACCCGAGCTCTCCTTGAAGAACTCATCTTAATGATCTTCTTAAAATTGCTTGGTTACTATGTGATCAACTGTTGAAGGGAGAACTACAATGGAACTATTTTGGATTTGTTGTTGAGAGGAGAGTAGAAGTTTGGTTGGATATTTATATGTTTAGATTAGTAAAATGAACCATCTCATTGAATTTGATTCCGTTCATGTTACAACATTTTTATTCAAGAGACCCTACATTCATATTGCCAATTATTTATCACTATAGTGGCACTAATGAACCACTAAAGTACTAAACAAAAGAAGTTTTGTCTAAAACAAATAAGTTCCCTTCTTCCATTCAAATAATAGTGTTATAAAATAGATAATTATGAGAACAGGAAACCAACTAAACAAAGAAAAATTGTGTCCATTATTTGCACCCAAAGCCAAATTGTCACTAACATGTCTTCCCCAATCACATGCATCCTATGAGTCAGTCAACATCTTAACTCAGTCCAGTAGAGTGGCACAACATCATTAACAATAACTAATGCCATTATGCTTACATTTTTATCAGTTTACTTCATCACTCGGACGAGTTACACATGAACGGTACTTTCGTCATCGTTACGAAACGATTCGTGGTCGTGGTCGTGGTCGTGGTCGCGGTCGCGGTCGCAGAGGTCTCAGTGGTGGCGACGGTCGTGGTAGAGGACGCTTTGTCCGGGGAGGCAGTGGAGGCGACGGCTCAGATGATGAAGGTAGAGGTCGCTACGCCAGATTCATACATCCTCCATTCGCTCCTGCTGGTGGCGGGACTCCACCGCAAGGAACATGGGTTCGTGTTTTCACACACTGGACACTGCCGCGATGTCCGGTATGTCAGCTGGAGGGGAGTGATGAGTTAGCGTGTGTTATATGTTTTCTGAGCGACCAATATGGCATGACTCGTACTGCGGCGCATTTTGAGTACTTTAGACTACTGCCTGAGTGTCCATGGCATGGGGGGGCCATGTCGGGACATTGTCTGCTTTAGGGCCGCCATCCGTCATGACAGTTCACAGCCGGCCGCTATTCTGGTAGTAGACTAGCTGAGATTATACGTTTCATTTTTTTTTCATTTCATATGGTGACTCATCTGGACCACCTATGATTTTTCATTTTCTGGACTAGTTGTGATATTCATTTTGTTTTTTTTCATTTGGTATATTGTGACTCGTAATAACTGGTTGTTATTTTTCATTTCATATATTGTGACTGATGTGCGAGATTTGGATGTTAATTTGGTTGTTAAGTGATGATTAACCGTAATTAAATCTAATTGTGCGTGCGACCGGATCACATCGCCTCCTCGGGTGGAGTGCGTTCTAAGCCCCAACCCAGCCCCACCAGAGTCCCTATCCCAACCAACGCCTCCTCCGGTGGAGTTGGAAGTGTTCAAGGCCATGCTCGAAACGAAGATCACCGACCGGATCACATCGCTGGAGCACAACAGAGGGTTCGTATAATATACACATAATATTAGATGGACTGAGATTATTAATACATACACGTAATGTATTTGTTTGTTGTTTTTTGTATCAAAATGTGTTGTCTTATTGTGCTACGTAAGTAACCAAAAAAACCCGCATTATAAATGCCAGATCATTAATTATTATTTGTGAACACAAAAAATATATTTCTGATGTCATATTTTATTTTAGTAGTGGGCACACAGGAGTAATTACAGAATAAAATTTAAAACGAGTTCCTAGCTAACAGATGCGCGTATCTAAAAATAGTTGCTGTCAAAAAAAAAATTGAAGCTTTGAAATATAAATAGATACAGATTAATAGCAAATGTGTCAGTCAGACCGGTGGGAAATCCGTGTGAAATATAAACTTTGTAATAGTTTTACACCTTGAGGGATTTCACGAAGAAATTGTTGGTAAGCGTCGTGACCCCATCTGTTGTTTTCATATTTAACTGCTCCATCAAGACGAAGCCATTGACGAATGCCAAGATTCAGGAATCCCTTCCGATCTATTATCAAAGACTCGAGGTTCACAGCATTGTTCACAATGTAGGTTAGAAGCTCTATTTGGTTGATAAATAATTTAAAATTATTTAATTGGAATTGTTTAAGATATTTATGTGGACACTTCAAAGGTCTTCTAATTTCTCTTCCCACTTCCTTTTCATAACCTCCGCCTCCGAATACCTATAGAAACATTTAAACACCTTTATATTATGAAACCTTCAACATAACGGGGGCTAAACTTAAAACTTTCTCGATATGGCCAGCCACAATGGATGCAAAAGTTAGATACCTCAAAGGACGAAACTTCTGGGAGGAGCGAACTACGGATTATATTAATTAAAGACAAAACCATCACAACATATATACATATTTATATATATAACTTTTCAGGTATATGCAACATCAATTAGGTGTAAAAATTTCCAATGTCTATTAATTTAAGTTTCCTGCACATGTTAGTTTCCTCCTTAGCTTCTCATCCCCTCCCACCCCACAAAAAAAAAGGAATACCTACCATTGACTATAAAAATAAACTAAAAGTTTTCCCCCAAAAGCTTGCATATTACAAAAAAACACCTAAGAAATAACTTCAATATAAAAAAGATGCAATCATAAGAAATTGCAATTAATAAAGTACTAAGTTTAATATATATAAAGATGCAAACTAATATAAAAAGATTACATACATGGAGAACCACATTCTCAAAATGATGCAATAAAACGAAATTGCTACATAAAAAATTACTAAGTTCACGATACACTAAGATACAATCTAAGTTTAAAAGAATCACCTAAATAAAGAAAAATGCAATCTTAGAATGAAAACTTATTTACAAAATTGTAGTTTTAAAAAATAATTTTAAAAAAAAGGTGCAATCCAAGAATTTTGGAGTTAAAATTACAAAAAAAAATTATCTTAAGGTACTTTCTTTGTATATCATATTATCTATCTTAATGTAGCGTACTGTTTCCAATTTTGTATCGAAAAAAGAGAGAGTTAGAAATCAAGCATTAGAAAACAGGTTTTAAGGTATAAGTTGCGAATTTTAGTCACAAAGAAACCTTTTACATTTGTTTTAATAGAGATCTATCTATTTTATTTTAGCTACAAATTTATTTTGAGACGCTACTAAATATTTTATAGTGTGGAATTAATTAGTTAATTAAGCATGATAACATTGTAGACAAATACAATAAATCACCTACGAAGATATAAAATTTAAATTCAAAGTAGAAATGATAATCAGTACCGAAAAATACCCAAAAAATTACCTGCACCAAGAATTTCTCAAGAAGCGGTGACTCATTTAGTATGCAAGAAGATAAGGAAAGAAGATCAACTGCGTGAACTACTTCGACTCCAATATTAATCACAAGATGTCTGAGGTTAGAGAACTTTTTGTTACAAAGTTGTGGTGAAAGCGACCCAACCAGCTGAAAAATAAGAAGAAGAAAAGGACAACTTAACCAAACTAGAGCAATTTGTTAGTGTGTGTTTTTTCTTAGATTAATATTTGTGTCATATGCATCTAATATAAAAGATATAAAAATAGAATGTGTAGTAAGTACCTTATTAGGTTGCCATCTAAACCACAAAGTCATGGTCTCAACTTGAGAAAATTGGTCCACCATATACTCCATGTCAGGTATATTCTGTAGGTCTAAGAAAAACAAAGAAACCTTCGAAAGTTGAGACGCTTGATTCCGTACGTAGAAAATCCTAACCACTCGTCCATAGTAGTCAAAATAGGTAAGGCATGTGGAAGAAAGAGTTATATTTAGGAGATTTTTGCATGACCTGATGGTCAGATGCTTGATATTGGAATTTGCTTCATGAAGTGTAAAGTTGACCAAATCTTCGCATTCGTCCACCACCAACTCCTCCAAACGCGCGCATCTGTACATGATGAGACGGTGTAGATGCACTTCACTGATTTTAACAAACGTCAAGTGTAAGGTTTTGAGTGAATCGAAGCCATGGAAAGCCGGAGTTGGTCTCAGGAGACACTTCTCTAGAACGCACTTCTCCAACAAATAACAAGCTTTTGTTTTGTCCAATAATTGGCAAGGGAATTCATACAAGTGCTGCTCACGTTCAACTCTCATGCAAATTCCTTCCGATGATAATCTGATGGAAAGGTTCCTTGTGTTGTGGGTCAAGGCGAAATCAATCCACCGGTCGACGTGCACCCGATGGTTCGCCCCGTACAAGAAAAACATCACTTCGAAGTTGTTAATACCCGTACCTGTGAATCCTGATAGGAATTTTTCGACGTGGTTTATGAATTTTCTTGTTCTTCTTTGCAAGAAAGCTCTCTTCCTCGTTAAGTCGGACGGTAATTCCGACCTAAAATCCTTCACATCTTTATCAAAAACACTCTTATTTGTGAATTTCAACTCGGTAATTGAAGACGATAAACACTTCCATCTTCTTGATAAAAGACCAACTCTTGTGATGTGCTTAATGGGCAAATGTGTTAATATTGAACGTATAATATCATCGTTCAATTTGCAACGATCAATCTCCTGTATGTGTATATACTACATGTGAGCTCCTCAAGTATATAAATAAATAATATTGCTGATTAAATTTTGTTATGTAATAGTTTTGTATGATACGCATATGCATGTCAAGCAAGGTGTTTAATTATCATGTCAAACAAATTTGATTTTTACCTTACAAATGCCAAGAATATCATATGTTTTTTCGACAAGCATGCTGCTATGCATATTGTTGTGTAGTAGAACACAAAAAATCATAAACTTTATAGGTCATTTGGTATAGTATCTAATGATAAAAATTAATAATCAATGCATCATATTTACTACAAATTCGATGTTCGTCGATCTTGAAGAACAAATAAGCTCTGAATTTTATAAATTTCTACGTGCACACTTAGAAAATTCGCAAGGCATTGCTGAAAAAATAAATTGTTTAGAAATAATTACCATCCAAAGAAATTGTTGTGCGAAAGTTAACAATTTTATTTATACAAGAAAATCATTTGGTGAATAGAATTTGAATAAACTAAGAAAACCAAAAGAATGTCTCCCAAACGTAGGTATATATTGCGAAGGGATGATAGAATACATCGACATAAATCCGTGTAGGGTTTGCGTTAGGGTTAATTTACGAATAAAAAATAACGACAATAATAAAATCATGCAATCCTAACTAATTGTAATTTCAGAGCACATATACATACGTATGCATGTGAAATAACAATTAGGGAATTGAAACAATTAGGGAAACTCACAAACTTCTTGCTGTTCTTCTTCTTCGTGACTTGCGGAGGAGACTTATGCTTTTCTTCATCATCTCTTTTCCTTTTTTTTCCAGAAAGCATTGCTCTAGTACAAACCATGTTTCTAATTCTGTCACAACTTTCGACTGGAAGAATTAAGAAAGGTACCGCAGGAGGGAGAAGCTAGAACATATATATATATTGTTTTCTTATTAAACAAGTTTACTTTTAATTAGGACGGTTTTGCCGGAAAAAAGAAAGGTAAGTTTTTTTCTCTTTGGAAATAGTAAAAATAAGAGAAATACAGGAAAATAGGCTAACGCGGTCATCAAACATTTTTTGTCGCAACAAAGTAAATTTTGTTCATTAATTATTAGAACACGTGTCACTTTCTTAGGAAGTGAACCGGAGATGCTCCGGTTCTTGACGAAGTTGACAGTTATAAGATTACAATCGAGTTATTTATAGATATCAACTGATAAGATATCGAAACCAAGTTGGAAAGGGAACAATCGAGTTATATATTATGCTCCCGTGATAAGTGTAAATATTACAATCTAAGTCAAACCAATTAGTTCAGATCTAGATTGTTCATCTTTATCACATTGAATGCTTATCCATGTGACTCGTTGACTTGTACATTGGTTGGACAAATTTAATCATTAATAAAGTAACCATGACAATATATAGTCCATGATTCTCCATAAGATTGTTGGAAGTTGCAAAAGAACAACCCCACTTTGTTTTGGAATATAAAAAATCAAGTACTTGATGATGATTTTGCTTGCAAACTATTTCATGTACACAGAATTGTGTTCTTGTATTGACTCAGACCCACCTAATAAGATCGATGCATGTTATACATATATCTAATATTCACAGTTTCTAATGCTACGAATTATACAAACTGCGTGATGAAGAGGAAACAATTAATGTACATATATGATCATCATCGTGATATTTCTCTACCAACAACAATGCGCGCATGTAATACTTAGACTAATTTCTACTCCAAAATAACTCCCAACTCCGACGAAAACTTACGGCCGCTGCCAGTACTCCTGTAACATCCTCAAACAGCGGAAGAATTTAAAATTTTAATAACACACAATCAACAGAAGATATTACACAATAAAAGGAAACAAATGCACCATATATATACAATATACATTCAAGTATTTCAAAAGTGTGATTACATCTCAAAAGGCTAAACAATAGATACAAGTAATCACTCCGACCTCAAATGAGAGAAAGCATGATCAGGTAGCAACGCTCCTCTCCTCGGTCACCACCCCCTATCGCCGATCACGACCTGAAAAGCAAACATGCAACAATGCTTGAGTTTCCAGAGGGAAACCCCGTATGTCAAACTCTACAATGTAAGAACTGAAACACCCTAGCATGCAGTTCTACGAACAAGAAAAGCACCACATCCAGGCTGGGCTCTAGGAGTTTTTCACCCAATCACAGCACAAACCACCGTTACGGGGCTCCAGGGCTTTTTCACCCAACCACCGCAACACACTCGTCGTCAAGCTGGACTCCAGGACTTTTTCACCAACCCGTAGCTACCACGACACGACCAAGGGCTCCAGGGCTTTTTCACCCAACCCTTAACATGCGGTCTATGCTCAGGCTTCAGGGCTCTTTCACCCAACCTGAACGTAATACGGAGCTCCAGGGCTTTTTCACCCAACCCCGCACAGACTAGCTGGGCTTCACGGCTTTTTCACCCAACCGCAACTCTCACATAGTTACGGGGTTCCATGAATTTTTCACCCAACCACCGCAACACACACATTTCCAAGCTGGGCTCCAGGGCTCTTTCACCCAACCACATCTCTCACACAGTTACGGGGCTTCAGGGCTCTTCCACCCAACCACCGCAACACACACATTTCCAAGCTGGGCTCCAGGGCTTTTTCACCCAACCACAACTCTCACACAGTTACGGGGCTACATGGTTCTTTCACCTAACCACCACAACACTCGTGCTCACTAGCACACCTACCAGAAGAACATCGGCACCACAACTCGTCTCACGCGGACGACCACAACAACTGCACCTCCAACGTGCAAAACTGGACAAAAACGGTCGACCAAACCAAAAGTCCCGGTCGACCGAATCTCACAAACACAATGCAATTGCCTCGACCGGCACTCCATCAGTCGACTGATGCATTGCATACATTGTATCATATGTCTTTCATTTAGATTAATTTTATATCAATAAATGCTACTAAGGTATGTGTTTAGTCTTATTTACAGAATACTGTGACCTGAGTGCAAATTACCCATATCCCGAGCATAAACACGTGCAAGAGACTCATTTCTATCATAAAGACCAAATTCAAGATTATCGGGGTTCAAATTGAAGTTCATCCAAGCATAAAAGCATTCAAAGACCTAATTACAAAAATGCCAGGAACTTAAGCACAAAAGTAGTCAGGGACTTAATTGCAAAAAGTCGAGGACCCGACTGCAAATTACGAGTACCAAAATACTATTTTGGAGAAGTTCTAAAGAAAAATCAATTTGGATCTCCAAATATATGAAGAAATTAATTCGGAACTCAAAAGAAAGGAAAGAAATCAATCCGGACGCGCAAAGGACAGCTAAAACATACCATAAACACACAGGAAAAATCCGGATTGATTCCGAGCCAGAAAGGCGGCGATTCCGCCGCACCTCATGTACAAAATGCGGCGGAAATGCCGCATGGTCATCGATCCGTGCCCCCGGATTTCTTCCAGTCGTGTCATAACACGTGTCCTTGCCTTATTCATACTTGTGTCCCTTGTATCGGCTATAAATAGCCCCGAAATTATGTTGTAGGGGGAACTTTTTTTATTCCATTCTTTAGCAATAAAATTCTGTTCGTTTATTTCGTGTTTTTAGTTTTCTTTCGTAGTTTCTCTAGGACATTTTCTCCTTCACTTCATCCATGAGTTTCTAACTCTCTCCAAAGGGTGGGGGTGATGGATTTAGGGTGATGAGAAGAAGAATTGTGTTATTATTTTAATTTCGTGTTAGTATATTTTGATTACTTGAGTTTATGTTGAGTCATTTATCATGTAATGCTTTATAACTAATGTGATTTATTATAAGTTTCAGATTTCTCTAAACAAAACCTGATATCTAAACACCCACCCGCTGGACTCTCATTCATATTCGTTTTCTTCTTAGTTTTTTTGTTGTTCTTGCTTTAGAAAATTGAAAATCCAAAAATCTCAAACCAACTTTATTTATCTCTCTTTCTTTCCTTAATCGAAAATCACAAAAATATAAATATTTCTCCCTCCTTGTGTTCGACCCGTACTTGTCACGTCTTCATTGACGTCGTGCACTTGCGGTATAAATAAAATTCTCATCATCGAGAACGGTCGACTGTTTGCACCTATCGGTCGACCGATCATGCAGTAAAATATGCTGCATGTTTACTTGCTGAATGTTAATATTGCTATATAATTACTAAAAAATTCTAAATTATTGAATGATTTTTTCTTAAAATTTGTCAATGATTTCCAAAACCTAATATGGAGATGGAACAAAGAGGCACAATCTACCCGTACCAAATGCAATAAAATCTTCCAAAGCAATCAATCATAAAACAGAAATAGCATGAAATGCACACAGAGCCAAAATTTTCACACTAAAACCCATCAAAAGCAAAATTTCAAGGCTTGATTTTAACTATAAAATCCAAGAAAAAAGACTGAAAATTAACAATACCTTGATTTCGAAGGTAAAATTGATGAAAGAAACCAAATTCTATGAATGGCCCTCCAAAATTTGGCTCAATTTTCTGTGGGAATTGAGGGAAACGACTCAAATTCTTTCAAACTTCATAGATAATGGTAGGAACTCACGATAAGGGAGAATTTGCATTGGAAATTCACAAAAGGAGTGAGCAGTTGAAGTGTTTTGGGTTTTCGCTGCTTCTTTCTCTCTCTAAGGGGTTTTTTGTTTCTCCAAAAATGAACAAATATGTTACTTTTGTATTTTAATTTTATTTTTAATAATACTTTATCTGCTATCTCAAAAATGAGGAGGGAACTTTAATTTGTTTTAGAGGCAAAAAAGAGGAAACTAAAACTAAAAAAATTCATGCGCCTAAATACCCTTTCATTGAAAACTGTTGCATTAAACTTGTCTAATGCGACACTACTGGCCCTCTGTTGTATTATCATTGTCTAATGCAACACTATTTGCTCTTCTGTTGCATTAGCCCTATCTAATGCAACATTATAGCCCATATTGTTGCATTAGCCCTGTATAATGCAACATCATGCCAAAACTTGTTGCATTAGTCTGTCTTATTGCAACGCCTTTAAAGTTATTGTTGCATTAACATTTATTAGAGTGTTGCATTTTATCAAAAATGGACTAGTGGGTGACTTGGACTTGGAACGCATGGAGTAGATCAGTTGAGCTCAGTTATCATGTATTTTTTTCATGCTCCTCTTTGTAGTCATGTAGTAGGATTTTAGATATCTTTGTATTTTTCTTACGCACTTTACTCTGATCATGTCACTTGGTTATATTTTTATTGAGGTTTCGACTTGATGGTTTTTAGTTAACGTCATTTTTTCGCTTGATTTTAATTGTATTGACTGTTGTATCTTGAGTACGAATTAGTAACGTTACAATATCAAAACCAAGTTGCAATGATAATCCATTCCCAGTTATTTCCTGATAAGATACCGAAACCAATTGGAAAGGGAACAATCGAGTTGTTAATTATTATACTCCCGTGATAAGTGTAAATACTATTGAAATCTTGTAAGTAGTCTTCTAGATAGGGGTGTAAACGGGTCGGGTACGGGTCAGGTATGCCCCTACCCGTACCCGTACCCGGCTAAATTAGCGGGTACGGGTACGGGTATATACCCGGCAAAAAACATATATACCCGTACCCGACCCGTACCCGTTAAGTTAGCGGGTACGGGGCGGGTAAACGGGTATAGCGGGTATAATATATAATATATAAAAATATAACATATATTATATAAAATATATATTATATATAAAATATATATAATATATAACATATAAAATATTAAAAAATATTAAAAAATATTATATATATAATATAATACCTTAACGGGTACACGGGTATACGGGTACGGGTAATGCGTATACCCGTACCCGACCCGTTTATTAACCGGGTAAACGGGTACGGGTATACGGGTTTGAATTTTTAAACGGATATGGATTTTTGTACCCAAACCCGTACCCACCCGGGGTGGGTGACCGGATATACGGGTATTACCCGTCCCGTTTACACCCCTACTTCTAGACCTCATTAAAGGAAACATAGAAACCAAGACAACTTATATCATCAAATCCCAAGCTATTGTGCCCATAAGATTATTATATCTAAATCTCGTGTAACCATTTTTATATGATTCCTTAGAATATTAGAGTGGACGGTGCGTGTGTGTATATATATGATGATATGTATCCAATTTTTCTAACAAATAGTCAAATGCTTTGTGATTAATATCATCACAAATTCACACCCAAACATAAACAGAAAAGAAGAATCCAAAACGACATTGAAAAACTCATTCTACAATTGGTAAAATAGTAAAATATCATAGCATTCAGTAATCTCAGCGTAAACGGACGACTTCTCCAGTCTTAACAAGCTACTAATATGCAATGGTCACAGCCCTAATCAACAAAAGATCACTCTAAAATACGGAAATAACCTCGAAATCTAGATATATTCTAAATGGAAATTCAAACATCCAACAGCTGGAGTTCGTTGGGTGACAGCTGGACGCAACGGCTTATTTATTTTTTTCGTTATTTGCTCTGTTAAAAAGACTAGGCAAATGTTGGCGGGAAAAGTAGTTCACAAAGAAGATGACACGTGGCAGACGTAGAGGCATCCAGAAGAAGAAAAACCGTTAGAGCGCATGATTTATTTGTATTTTACGAGAAGATTTTATCCCTCCCCGAATAACGACGCTAACGAATAACTAACAAACTGCCATCATTCTTTAGTTGTGGTACGGTACGGAGAGAATATTTTCATTTTATTTACTCTATAAATACCAACAACAAACCATCCGTCACTTCCAACAATCAATCGATCCCACAATGTCGCCGAGCCGCCTTAAGCCCAATCCAAACCCCAACAACCTAGCCCCAACGGAGTCCCAATCCCAACCAACGCCTCCTCCGGTGGAGTTGGAAGTGTTCAAGGCCATGCTCGAAGCGAAGATCGCCGACCGGATCACATCGCTGGAGCACAACAGAGGGTTCTTCCCACTCCTCCTCCTCCTGAAGTTCCTCACCTTCGACGGGAAATCGGACCTGTCCCAGTGGATCCTCAAGGCGGAGCAGTACTTCTTTCCACTCCTTCACGTCCCGGAGAAGCAGAAGGTCCCCTTAGCTGGCGAGGTACTTCCTCGAAGGGCCGGGGATGCTCTCCAGTACTGGCTCATGTGGATGGAGGATAGAACCAAAGCCTGCAGCCTCGATTGGGCAAAGTTCGTTCGAGGAATCAAGGATCGGTGCGGAACGGACCATTTCTTCCGGCCTACGGAGCTCAAGCAGACTGGGGATCTCGAGGCGGAGTTCCTGAGGTTGAAAGATAAGGTCTTTGGTGCGGACCAGAGAGGAGCTGAATTCATGGTGAGCTTATTAATTAACTAAAACTTTATTTATTTATTTTCTCATGCATTTTACGTTTGTGTCTCTTTAATCATCTTCTCTCGCTAGAATACCTTGCATGATAGGATGATCACCTGAAACTTGGGGTGATTTTTTTAATTTAGAGATTATATATTTTTTGCTGTCGTCAGATGTGTGCCCCTGTCAATCGAACGTATTTCCTTGCACGCATCTTAATCTAGTGACCGTTCCAATTTGTAAATTAAACATTGTAAATACAAATATATTTTTATATAAAAATCAATAACCAAAAGGTAAAAAAAAAACATAAAAACACCAAAAATATGTGACCGCCCGTACGACCCCAAAAAAAACAAAACCTCAACGTTGTCGAACCCCAAAAATAAAACCTTAATTTGAATCGGCCTCCTCCTCCCCATTCCTCGCCCTCCCTGCCATCATCCCCTAGATGCCCCTCGGTCCACTTCCGCTCCATGTCCTCCTCCTCCTCCCTCACATCCCCAACTCCATTCCTGTCCGCAACCACGCCCTCTCCCCGTGGCCACCTGTTCGATCGACTCTATGATCCAACAGAATGTCACCTCTTGTTCCAACATCATCTCCCCCTCATGCCTCCAATTCGGAGGAATCCCAGGCCCTGGATTCGTTTGTCAGTATGCAGGAGGACGGGGTTTATCCGGATCGGTTTGGGATTGTGGCGGCAGTTGGTGCGTGTTCGTGTGCGGGGAGTGTCGGGGTTCAATTACTTGCGCAGTTGAGATTCTTGTGCTTGCTTAACCTTGGTGTCACTTCCTTCTCTGAAAGTGTCCTTAGCAATGGCTGAAGAAAAGGAAGAGAGTACTCTCGTTGAGTGAGAGATGGAGGGAAGATTGTTCTTGGCATGGTGTTGGAGGGACCTCAAGGCATATTTCCACCTACAGAATCCAGCTTGATCCTTGAGAGCTTCAACAGCACTCAAGCTTGCTGCCACCACCCGAGCTCTCCTTGAAGAACTCATCTTAATGATCTTCTTAAAATTGCTTGGTTACTATGTGATCAACTGTTGAAGGGAGAACTACAATGGAACTATTTTGGATTTGTTGTTGAGAGGAGAGTAGAAGTTTGGTTGGATATTTATATGTTTAGATTAGTAAAATGAACCATCTCATTGAATTTGATTCCGTTCATGTTACAACATTTTTATTCAAGAGACCCTACATTCATATTGCCAATTATTTATCACTATAGTGGCACTAATGAACCACTAAAGTACTAAACAAAAGAAGTTTTGTCTAAAACAAATAAGTTCCCTTCTTCCATTCAAATAACAGTGTTATAAAATAGATAATTATGAGAACAGGAAACCAACTAAACAAAGAAAAATTGTGTCCATTATTTGCACCCAAAGCCAAATTGTCACTAACATGTCTTCCCCAATCACATGCATCCTATGAGTCAGTCAACATCTTAACTCAGTCCAGTAGAGTGGCACAACATCATTAACAATAACTAATGCCATTATGCTTACATTTTTATCAGTTTACTTCATCACTCGGACGAGTTACACATGAACGGTACTTTCGTCATCGTTACGAAACGATTCGTGGTCGTGGTCGTGGTCGTGGTCGCGGTCGCGGTCGCAGAGGTCTCAGTGGTGGCGACGGTCGTGGTAGAGGACGCTTTGTCCGGGGAGGCAGTGGAGGCGACGGCTCAGATGATGAAGGTAGAGGTCGCTACGCCAGATTCATACATCCTCCATTCGCTCCTGCTGGTGGCGGGACTCCACCGCAAGGAACATGGGTTCGTGTTTTCACACACTGGACACTGCCGCGATGTCCGGTATGTCAGCTGGAGGGGAGTGATGAGTTAGCGTGTGTTATATGTTTTCTGAGCGACCAATATGGCATGACTCGTACTGCGGCGCATTTTGAGTACTTTAGACTACTGCCTGAGTGTCCATGGCATGGGGGGGCCATGTCGGGACATTGTCTGCTTTAGGGCCGCCATCCGTCATGACAGTTCACAGCCGGCCGCTATTCTGGTAGTAGACTAGCTGAGATTATACGTTTCATTTTTTTTTCATTTCATATGGTGACTCATCTGGACCACCTATGATTTTTCATTTTCTGGACTAGTTGTGATATTCATTTTGTTTTTTTCATTTGGTATATTGTGACTCGTAATAACTGGTTGTTATTTTTCATTTCATATATTGTGACTCATATGCGAGATTTGGGTGTTAATTTTGTTGTTTAGTAGAACTGTAGAAGTATAGAGCGAACTAATTTCCAAAGTTGTGACGTATAACAATCTTCAACGATCTCCAACACGAGGTGGGTAGCAACAACTTTCAAGATCAATGTAACAGGTTACACGTCTCTCTCTCTCTCCCCCCCCCCCCCCCCCTACTCCTGCATAATTTCACTCCCACCTTTGAATCCATTACCGGATCAATGCAGCAGGTTACACGTCTCTCTCTCTCTCTCTCTGCAAAGATTGAACTCCCCCAGCTTCATCATCCATCACCTTAGATGCTTCCACAGTTCCACTTCATGTCTTTGGTGAACCAATCCATTAGTCTGAATGTCCAAATCCCCACTAAAACCACATCTCCTTGTTCCACAACTCTAAAAAATGATCGGATATTCACGCAAGTATCCAATGCATGAAAAAAGTACGAAAAACTGAATATATGTAAATTATAAGTAGCCTACTGACTAACCTGGACTACTGCACCATGCAGCAAGGCGAGCAAGCTAGTGGGAGAAAGGAGAACAAACACCAGCTTTCTATTAAGTTATAGTGAACTTGAGCTGATGCCTTGAAACAATTATAACAAGATTATTCATTATGAGTTCATGTATGTCCTACGTTTCATCTCACAATCTACCAATTCAACGTATATATGAATACTGGGAAATAACAAATCCAACCTCAACGTTTTGTACAGCTCATAACGACACTATGTGCATGAGAGCAAACAACAACAAGTAGTTCAGGTTAATCAACGAGAACATGGACTCAGATGATTTCATCTGACGACACCACCCAACAAGCTATTTGCCGAAGGTGAGCTTTGCTCGCTACGCCACGGATCCTGCACGGAAACAGGGGAGTCAGCAATCCCCTCGAACGAAGATAAACATAGCAATCTCCTACTTTTCGATGTCCCACGTGATTTATCCGTCATGTTTGACGGCGAAGAGCGTAACGACGACTTTGCTGACAAAAGCATGTCAGTGTTAGCAGGTGCCCATCCGGCACGTCTTATCTGCTCTAGCTCGCTTGCCACTTCTGTCATTGAAGGTCTCATGTCTCTGTGGAACGCAAGACATCTGAATGCCAACTCTGCCACCTTATGGATGGAAGACATGGTCCAGGTATCTCGATGAGGCTCAAGATAGGGATCGATTAAATCTTCCATGCATCCTTTCCCGATCTTATCGATTGCAAGTGCTGCCAAATTCACCTCACTCTGTCCTCTACTGAAGTCGACCACCTTCTGCGCAGTGATGACCTCGATAAGCACAACCCCGAAACTGTAAACATCGCTCTTATCAGACAAATGGAAGTTCTGATGGTACTGGGGATCAAGGTATCCAGGAGTACCCTGTGGTGCAGTCGATACATGAGAAAAGTCAGACACAACCATCCGTGAGAGACCAAAATCTGCGACTTTAGAGTTGAAATTGCAGTCAAGGAGTATGTTGCTAGACTTGATGTCCCTGTGATATATAGGTGGATGAATAGCAGAATGCAAATGAGCTATAGCTTTTGCAGTGTCTGTGACAATGTTTAGACGGATCGTCCAAGATAGCACTGTCTCTCTTTCCCTTTGCAAATGCTGAGCTAAGGTGCCGTTAGGCATAAACTCATAAACCAGTACTTGCTCTCCTCTCTCGATGCAACAACCGAGAAGACGGACCAAGTTAGGGTGGCTCACAGAGGAAAGGAGTTTGACCTCATTCATGACTTGCTCGATGCTTTCGTTATCGTTCTTCTTTAGCTTCTTCACAGCAACAAATTCACCGTTTTGCAGCCTACCGAAGTACACGTTGCCATAGGCACCTGTACCAATTCTGTATTTATCCGAAAAACAATCGGTCGCCCTCTCAATTTCCCTATAATTGTAAAGTGGAACAGCACAAGAGACTTCTGAAAGTAGCCTTCTTGTGCTCTTTCGGCTTTGTAAGAAAGTTCTACGCCTTTTGACAAGGCAACAAACAAGTGCTATACCAGCCATCACTGCAGCTCCAACAATAATCCCTGTGATTCATCACAAATGAGCTCTTCATGTCAATGGCAAAACAAGTAAATATTAAGGCTTATTTTCTTTAGTGATAGTCAACTACAAGTTTCCACCACTGGATCAACAATGGGGGAATACTAACATGCTCAAATTCTTTAAACCAACCAGTCCATGTACACAGTACAAATAAATATAGAGAATTTTTAATGAAAGAACTTGTGTTTGATCAAAGCATTCACATTGAGTTTCATAACTATGGTAGATATCCCAAGCAATTGAGCGATCTTATTACCCATCACAGGGAGAAAATTTAGTAAACAAACTCAAATTGGGGTTTCGATCGTATACTTATTTGAGTCCCTTATTAAAAATAAAACGAAAGAGAGAGGTGATTTCACATATTCAACATTCTTGTTGAAATAAAATGCAGTACCTCCAACTAGGATGCCGACTCTCGATCTCGCACTACATTCGCCGGAAACATAGTTGGACGGACTGCACCTATGAGCTATTCATCACGGACATGAAATGGGGCAGTAAGTAACATTATAAATCAAGATTTTCAGGAAGGTTCTACATGTATTGGAAAAAAGAAAAATATTATTATTCAAGTTTTAATATGAACACCAAACATGCAAATAGCATTTCCACAGGTCACAGTTATTTCTGTAATCAAATTCAATGCTTTGGAGTTTTGGTATATGAAAGTCAGCTTCATTAGTTTCAAGTTTCATGGTCATGAAATAATTGATACCACATATCAAGATCACACTTGCAAACATGCATTACTCCTTACACAACCAACAAGAATGAGTCTGTAATTTGGAACACATAAGCCAGATTTAGAGTGCGAATATAGAACAAAGTACAGTAGAGAGAAGCTACAAGGATAGTAATACATTGTTCACAGGCATATATTGATAGATTTATCAGGTTGCTGGGAAATATATGGTTCGGCTTACTGGCAAGTGACACCACCTCAGCTGAGCTCACAAATTTTTGTAAGCGAAAAATGGAACTAATTGTGAAATGAAAAAAGTTTATGGCATTGTACCTTTACGGCAACCATTTCCGGCAGAAAACCCATCGCCGACGAACCCAGAATTGCATTTGCAGGTGACACTCTCCCTTCCGGTGACCGGAGAAAACGTAAGACGACACTGAGTATTATCAGAACACTGATCACATCCCCCTTCGACCCACCACTCCAACTCCACTATTCCAATGTTAATGGGCGAAACAGAAGCATTGTCAGCGTGATACGGCATTGACGAATAGAAAACAGAACAACCACTGCTGGTGACCTTCTCCTGCGTCAAGAAGAACCCATCTTTTGGGCTGCGGCTGGTGGTGTTGCCATACAAACAGCTGACATCATAAGCCTTTTGATCATGGCAATTGGCAATAAGAAACTTGTTAGAAGGATCGACGCAGGTCGAAAGACGCTTGGAATTGGTGCAGTTTGACAAGAAGAAGGTGTTCTTGGCTGTTACGGCATAATTATTGCCATATAAGGCCTTGGTTTGAGAGACGGAACGGTTGCAAAGGGGAGCTACTTCGAGAAATATTCTGTCGGAAGTGATGTTTTTGACGGGGAAATGGCCGATTCGGATTCCGGCGGAACAGTTAAGTGGGATTTTACAATCAGGGGAGAAACCGAAGGGGAAGAGGACACGATGAGAGGAACCACAGGATCGAACGCAAGCAGCAGCAACGGCGGAGGAGGAGGAGGAGGAGATAATAAACATCAAAACAATAAAACTTGGAAGCAAAGCCAAAAGATGCATCTTTGTTCTACCCTTCGATTTATCAAAAAAACAGCCACCCTTTTTACCTCATTCGATTTATCAAACACATTTCCAAACAACACCACCTAACTAACAACGAACGACACGACTCGACTCCCCTTTCTTTGATTGTGAATTTGAGGTTGTGGGAATCTATTTATTTGATTTCTGCAACTCACCTTTCCTTCGTCTTCTTCGCAGACACGAATTGGCTTTGTCTCTCTCTCTCTCTCTTTCTCTATCTTGCTGGTTCGTGTTGGGTTGTGTCCACTGTGGATTTTTATCTTATCAATAACAATAACAAATATGGTCTTCAAAAGTGGGAGGGAGGCGGAGACCCAACCCAAATGGTTGGTTGACTTGGCATTGCTCCCGTGATTTTTTAATTCAGATTAAGACTTTCAGGAGCCTTGTTCGATGACTATTTTGGCGTTGGACCCCACAATAAGATCCAAGGAATCGATAGGAAGACGTATGTGCTACATTAGATACGAATCAACAACATTATTATTATTATTATTAAAAATAGAATGGGAACTGGAACGACTAACGAGCTCAGACGTGTATTATAGAATTATACTTTCTTTCTTAGCTTTTGCTTTTCAGACCAACCTTGAATAAGCATTGATTGAGGTAGGATTAGTTAAAAATGGTTAGAAAAATGCAAAACGAAAAAGAAAAAAAAAACAGAAGATCCAATTAAATCAGCAAGAACGAAAAATAGTGCTTTTAACAAAAAAAAGCAAAATTATAAGAAATTGGTAAACTAAAAAACTATTTTTAATTGGTCGTGGTCGCAGAGGTCTCAGTGGTGGCGACGGTCGTGGTAGAGGACGCTTTGTCCGAGGAGGCAGTGGAGGCGACGGCTCAGATGAAGAAGGTAGAGGTCGCTACGCCAGATTCATACATCCTCCATTCGCTCCTGCTGGTGGCGGGACTCCACCGCAAGGAACATGGGTTCGTGTTTTCACACACTGGACACTGCCGCGATGTCCGGTATGTCAGCTGGAGGGGAGTGATGAGTTAGCGTGTGTTATATGTTTTCTGAGCGACCAATATGGCATGACTCGTACTGCGGCGCATTTTGAGTACTTTAGACTACTGCCTGAGTGTCCATGGCATGGGGGGCCATGTCGGGACATTGTCTGCTTTAGGGCCGCCATCCGTCATGACAGTTCACAGCCGGCCGCTATTCTGGTAGTAGACTAGCTGAGATTATACGTTTCATTTTTTTTCATTTCATATGGTGACTCATCTGGACCACCTATGATTTTTCATTTTCTGGACTAGTTGTGATATTCATTTTGTTTTTTTTCATTTGGTATATTGTGACTCGTAATAACTGGTTGTTATTTTTCATTTCATATATTGTGACTGATGTGCGAGATTTGGATGTTAATTTGGTTGTTAAGTGATGATTAACCGTAATTAAATCTAATTGTGCGTGCGACCGGATCACATCGCCTCCTCGGGTGGAGTGCGTTCTAAGCCCCAACCCAGCCCCACCAGAGTCCCTATCCCAACCAACGCCTCCTCCGGTGGAGTTGGAAGTGTTCAAGGCCATGCTCGAAACGAAGATCACCGACCGGATCACATCGCTGGAGCACAACAGAGGGTTCGTATAATATACACATAATATTAGATGGACTGAGATTATTAATACATACACGTAATGTATTTGTTTGTTGTTTTTTGTATCAAAATGTGTTGTCTTATTGTGCTACGTAAGTAACCAAAAAAACCCGCATTATAAATGCCAGATCATTAATTATTATTTGTGAACACAAAAAATATATTTCTGATGTCATATTTTATTTTAGTAGTGGGCACACAGGAGTAATTACAGAATAAAATTTAAAACGAGTTCCTAGCTAACAGATGCGCGTATCTAAAAATAGTTGCTGTCAAAAAAAAAATTGAAGCTTTGAAATATAAATAGATACAGATTAATAGCAAATGTGTCAGTCAGACCGGTGGGAAATCCGTGTGAAATATAAACTTTGTAATAGTTTTACACCTTGAGGGATTTCACGAAGAAATTGTTGGTAAGCGTCGTGACCCCATCTGTTGTTTTCATATTTAACTGCTCCATCAAGACGAAGCCATTGACGAATGCCAAGATTCAGGAATCCCTTCCGATCTATTATCAAAGACTCGAGGTTCACAGCATTGTTCACAATGTAGGTTAGAAGCTCTATTTGGTTGATAAATAATTTAAAATTATTTAATTGGAATTGTTTAAGATATTTATGTGGACACTTCAAAGGTCTTCTAATTTCTCTTCCCACTTCCTTTTCATAACCTCCGCCTCCGAATACCTATAGAAACATTTAAACACCTTTATATTATGAAACCTTCAACATAACGGGGGCTAAACTTAAAACTTTCTCGATATGGCCAGCCACAATGGATGCAAAAGTTAGATACCTCAAAGGACGAAACTTCTGGGAGGAGCGAACTACGGATTATATTAATTAAAGACAAAACCATCACAACATATATACATATTTATATATATAACTTTTCAGGTATATGCAACATCAATTAGGTGTAAAAATTTCCAATGTCTATTAATTTAAGTTTCCTGCACATGTTAGTTTCCTCCTTAGCTTCTCATCCCCTCCCACCCCACAAAAAAAAAGGAATACCTACCATTGACTATAAAAATAAACTAAAAGTTTTCCCCCAAAAGCTTGCATATTACAAAAAAACACCTAAGAAATAACTTCAATATAAAAAAGATGCAATCATAAGAAATTGCAATTAATAAAGTACTAAGTTTAATATATATAAAGATGCAAACTAATATAAAAAGATTACATACATGGAGAACCACATTCTCAAAATGATGCAATAAAACGAAATTGCTACATAAAAAATTACTAAGTTCACGATACACTAAGATACAATCTAAGTTTAAAAGAATCACCTAAATAAAGAAAAATGCAATCTTAGAATGAAAACTTATTTACAAAATTGTAGTTTTAAAAAATAATTTTAAAAAAAAGGTGCAATCCAAGAATTTTGGAGTTAAAATTACAAAAAAAAATTATCTTAAGGTACTTTCTTTGTATATCATATTATCTATCTTAATGTAGCGTACTGTTTCCAATTTTGTATCGAAAAAAGAGAGAGTTAGAAATCAAGCATTAGAAAACAGGTTTTAAGGTATAAGTTGCGAATTTTAGTCACAAAGAAACCTTTTACATTTGTTTTAATAGAGATCTATCTATTTTATTTTAGCTACAAATTTATTTTGAGACGCTACTAAATATTTTATAGTGTGGAATTAATTAGTTAATTAAGCATGATAACATTGTAGACAAATACAATAAATCACCTACGAAGATATAAAATTTAAATTCAAAGTAGAAATGATAATCAGTACCGAAAAATACCCAAAAAATTACCTGCACCAAGAATTTCTCAAGAAGCGGTGACTCATTTAGTATGCAAGAAGATAAGGAAAGAAGATCAACTGCGTGAACTACTTCGACTCCAATATTAATCACAAGATGTCTGAGGTTAGAGAACTTTTTGTTACAAAGTTGTGGTGAAAGCGACCCAACCAGCTGAAAAATAAGAAGAAGAAAAGGACAACTTAACCAAACTAGAGCAATTTGTTAGTGTGTGTTTTTTCTTAGATTAATATTTGTGTCATATGCATCTAATATAAAAGATATAAAAATAGAATGTGTAGTAAGTACCTTATTAGGTTGCCATCTAAACCACAAAGTCATGGTCTCAACTTGAGAAAATTGGTCCACCATATACTCCATGTCAGGTATATTCTGTAGGTCTAAGAAAAACAAAGAAACCTTCGAAAGTTGAGACGCTTGATTCCGTACGTAGAAAATCCTAACCACTCGTCCATAGTAGTCAAAATAGGTAAGGCATGTGGAAGAAAGAGTTATATTTAGGAGATTTTTGCATGACCTGATGGTCAGATGCTTGATATTGGAATTTGCTTCATGAAGTGTAAAGTTGACCAAATCTTCGCATTCGTCCACCACCAACTCCTCCAAACGCGCGCATCTGTACATGATGAGACGGTGTAGATGCACTTCACTGATTTTAACAAACGTCAAGTGTAAGGTTTTGAGTGAATCGAAGCCATGGAAAGCCGGAGTTGGTCTCAGGAGACACTTCTCTAGAACGCACTTCTCCAACAAATAACAAGCTTTTGTTTTGTCCAATAATTGGCAAGGGAATTCATACAAGTGCTGCTCACGTTCAACTCTCATGCAAATTCCTTCCGATGATAATCTGATGGAAAGGTTCCTTGTGTTGTGGGTCAAGGCGAAATCAATCCACCGGTCGACGTGCACCCGATGGTTCGCCCCGTACAAGAAAAACATCACTTCGAAGTTGTTAATACCCGTACCTGTGAATCCTGATAGGAATTTTTCGACGTGGTTTATGAATTTTCTTGTTCTTCTTTGCAAGAAAGCTCTCTTCCTCGTTAAGTCGGACGGTAATTCCGACCTAAAATCCTTCACATCTTTATCAAAAACACTCTTATTTGTGAATTTCAACTCGGTAATTGAAGACGATAAACACTTCCATCTTCTTGATAAAAGACCAACTCTTGTGATGTGCTTAATGGGCAAATGTGTTAATATTGAACGTATAATATCATCGTTCAATTTGCAACGATCAATCTCCTGTATGTGTATATACTACATGTGAGCTCCTCAAGTATATAAATAAATAATATTGCTGATTAAATTTTGTTATGTAATAGTTTTGTATGATACGCATATGCATGTCAAGCAAGGTGTTTAATTATCATGTCAAACAAATTTGATTTTTACCTTACAAATGCCAAGAATATCATATGTTTTTTCGACAAGCATGCTGCTATGCATATTGTTGTGTAGTAGAACACAAAAAATCATAAACTTTATAGGTCATTTGGTATAGTATCTAATGATAAAAATTAATAATCAATGCATCATATTTACTACAAATTCGATGTTCGTCGATCTTGAAGAACAAATAAGCTCTGAATTTTATAAATTTCTACGTGCACACTTAGAAAATTCGCAAGGCATTGCTGAAAAAATAAATTGTTTAGAAATAATTACCATCCAAAAAAATTGTTGTGCGAAAGTTAACAATTTTATTTATACAAGAAAATCATTTGGTGAATAGAATTTGAATAAACTAAGAAAACCAAAAGAATGTCTCCCAAACGTAGGTATATATTGCGAAGGGATGATAGAATACATCGACATAAATCCGTGTAGGGTTTGCGTTAGGGTTAATTTACGAATAAAAAATAACGACAATAATAAAATCATGCAATCCTAACTAATTGTAATTTCAGAGCACATATACATACGTATGCATGTGAAATAACAATTAGGGAATTGAAACAATTAGGGAAACTCACAAACTTCTTGCTGTTCTTCTTCTTCGTGACTTGCGGAGGAGACTTATGCTTTTCTTCATCATCTCTTTTCCTTTTTTTTCCAGAAAGCATTGCTCTAGTACAAACCATGTTTCTAATTCTGTCACAACTTTCGACTGGAAGAATTAAGAAAGGTACCGCAGGAGGGAGAAGCTAGAACATATATATATATTGTTTTCTTATTAAACAAGTTTACTTTTAATTAGGACGGTTTTGCCGGAAAAAAGAAAGGTAAGTTTTTTTCTCTTTGGAAATAGTAAAAATAAGAGAAATACAGGAAAATAGGCTAACGCGGTCATCAAACATTTTTTGTCGCAACAAAGTAAATTTTGTTCATTAATTATTAGAACACGTGTCACTTTCTTAGGAAGTGAACCGGAGATGCTCCGGTTCTTGACGAAGTTGACAGTTATAAGATTACAATCGAGTTATTTATAGATATCAACTGATAAGATATCGAAACCAAGTTGGAAAGGGAACAATCGAGTTATATATTATGCTCCCGTGATAAGTGTAAATATTACAATCTAAGTCAAACCAATTAGTTCAGATCTAGATTGTTCATCTTTATCACATTGAATGCTTATCCATGTGACTCGTTGACTTGTACATTGGTTGGACAAATTTAATCATTAATAAAGTAACCATGACAATATATAGTCCATGATTCTCCATAAGATTGTTGGAAGTTGCAAAAGAACAACCCCACTTTGTTTTGGAATATAAAAAATCAAGTACTTGATGATGATTTTGCTTGCAAACTATTTCATGTACACAGAATTGTGTTCTTGTATTGACTCAGACCCACCTAATAAGATCGATGCATGTTATACATATATCTAATATTCACAGTTTCTAATGCTACGAATTATACAAACTGCGTGATGAAGAGGAAACAATTAATGTACATATATGATCATCATCGTGATATTTCTCTACCAACAACAATGCGCGCATGTAATACTTAGACTAATTTCTACTCCAAAATAACTCCCAACTCCGACGAAAACTTACGGCCGCTGCCAGTACTCCTGTAACATCCTCAAACAGCGGAAGAATTTAAAATTTTAATAACACACAATCAACAGAAGATATTACACAATAAAAGGAAACAAATGCACCATATATATACAATATACATTCAAGTATTTCAAAAGTGTGATTACATCTCAAAAGGCTAAACAATAGATACAAGTAATCACTCCGACCTCAAATGAGAGAAAGCATGATCAGGTAGCAACGCTCCTCTCCTCGGTCACCACCCCCTATCGCCGATCACGACCTGAAAAGCAAACATGCAACAATGCTTGAGTTTCCAGAGGGAAACCCCGTATGTCAAACTCTACAATGTAAGAACTGAAACACCCTAGCATGCAGTTCTACGAACAAGAAAAGCACCACATCCAGGCTGGGCTCTAGGAGTTTTTCACCCAATCACAGCACAAACCACCGTTACGGGGCTCCAGGGCTTTTTCACCCAACCACCGCAACACACTCGTCGTCAAGCTGGACTCCAGGACTTTTTCACCAACCCGTAGCTACCACGACACGACCAAGGGCTCCAGGGCTTTTTCACCCAACCCTTAACATGCGGTCTATGCTCAGGCTTCAGGGCTCTTTCACCCAACCTGAACGTAATACGGAGCTCCAGGGCTTTTTCACCCAACCCCGCACAGACTAGCTGGGCTTCACGGCTTTTTCACCCAACCGCAACTCTCACATAGTTACGGGGTTCCATGAATTTTTCACCCAACCACCGCAACACACACATTTCCAAGCTGGGCTCCAGGGCTCTTTCACCCAACCACATCTCTCACACAGTTACGGGGCTTCAGGGCTCTTCCACCCAACCACCGCAACACACACATTTCCAAGCTGGGCTCCAGGGCTTTTTCACCCAACCACAACTCTCACACAGTTACGGGGCTACATGGTTCTTTCACCTAACCACCACAACACTCGTGCTCACTAGCACACCTACCAGAAGAACATCGGCACCACAACTCGTCTCACGCGGACGACCACAACAACTGCACCTCCAACGTGCAAAACTGGACAAAAACGGTCGACCAAACCAAAAGTCCCGGTCGACCGAATCTCACAAACACAATGCAATTGCCTCGACCGGCACTCCATCAGTCGACTGATGCATTGCATACATTGTATCATATGTCTTTCATTTAGATTAATTTTATATCAATAAATGCTACTAAGGTATGTGTTTAGTCTTATTTACAGAATGCTGTGACCTGAGTGCAAATTACCCATATCCCGAGCATAAACACGTGCAAGAGACTCATTTCTATCATAAAGACCAAATTCAAGATTATCGGGGTTCAAATTGAAGTTCATCCAAGCATAAAAGCATTCAAAGACCTAATTACAAAAATGCCAGGAACTTAAGCACAAAAGTAGTCAGGGACTTAATTGCAAAAAGTCGAGGACCCGACTGCAAATTACGAGTACCAAAATACTATTTTGGAGAAGTTCTAAAGAAAAATCAATTTGGATCTCCAAATATATGAAGAAATTAATTCGGAACTCAAAAGAAAGGAAAGAAATCAATCCGGACGCGCAAAGGACAGCTAAAACATACCATAAACACACAGGAAAAATCCGGATTGATTCCGAGCCAGAAAGGCGGCGATTCCGCCGCACCTCATGTACAAAATGCGGCGGAAATGCCGCATGGTCATCGATCCGTGCCCCCGGATTTCTTCCAGTCGTGTCATAACACGTGTCCTTGCCTTATTCATACTTGTGTCCCTTGTATCGGCTATAAATAGCCCCGAAATTATGTTGTAGGGGGAACTTTTTTTATTCCATTCTTTAGCAATAAAATTCTGTTCGTTTATTTCGTGTTTTTAGTTTTCTTTCGTAGTTTCTCTAGGACATTTTCTCCTTCACTTCATCCATGAGTTTCTAACTCTCTCCAAAGGGTGGGGGTGATGGATTTAGGGTGATGAGAAGAAGAATTGTGTTATTATTTTAATTTCGTGTTAGTATATTTTGATTACTTGAGTTTATGTTGAGTCATTTATCATGTAATGCTTTATAACTAATGTGATTTATTATAAGTTTCAGATTTCTCTAAACAAAACCTGATATCTAAACACCCACCCGCTGGACTCTCATTCATATTCGTTTTCTTCTTAGTTTTTTTGTTGTTCTTGCTTTAGAAAATTGAAAATCCAAAAATCTCAAACCAACTTTATTTATCTCTCTTTCTTTCCTTAATCGAAAATCACAAAAATATAAATATTTCTCCCTCCTTGTGTTCGACCCGTACTTGTCACGTCTTCATTGACGTCGTGCACTTGCGGTATAAATAAAATTCTCATCATCGAGAACGGTCGACTGTTTGCACCTATCGGTCGACCGATCATGCAGTAAAATATGCTGCATGTTTACTTGCTGAATGTTAATATTGCTATATAATTACTAAAAAATTCTAAATTATTGAATGATTTTTTCTTAAAATTTGTCAATGATTTCCAAAACCTAATATGGAGATGGAACAAAGAGGCACAATCTACCCGTACCAAATGCAATAAAATCTTCCAAAGCAATCAATCATAAAACAGAAATAGCATGAAATGCACACAGAGCCAAAATTTTCACACTAAAACCCATCAAAAGCAAAATTTCAAGGCTTGATTTTAACTATAAAATCCAAGAAAAAAGACTGAAAATTAACAATACCTTGATTTCGAAGGTAAAATTGATGAAAGAAACCAAATTCTATGAATGGCCCTCCAAAATTTGGCTCAATTTTCTGTGGGAATTGAGGGAAACGACTCAAATTCTTTCAAACTTCATAGATAATGGTAGGAACTCACGATAAGGGAGAATTTGCATTGGAAATTCACAAAAGGAGTGAGCAGTTGAAGTGTTTTGGGTTTTCGCTGCTTCTTTCTCTCTCTAAGGGGTTTTTTGTTTCTCCAAAAATGAACAAATATGTTACTTTTGTATTTTAATTTTATTTTTAATAATACTTTATCTGCTATCTCAAAAATGAGGAGGGAACTTTAATTTGTTTTAGAGGCAAAAAAGAGGAAACTAAAACTAAAAAAATTCATGCGCCTAAATACCCTTTCATTGAAAACTGTTGCATTAAACTTGTCTAATGCGACACTACTGGCCCTCTGTTGTATTATCATTGTCTAATGCAACACTATTTGCTCTTCTGTTGCATTAGCCCTATCTAATGCAACATTATAGCCCATATTGTTGCATTAGCCCTGTATAATGCAACATCATGCCAAAACTTGTTGCATTAGTCTGTCTTATTGCAACGCCTTTAAAGTTATTGTTGCATTAACATTTATTAGAGTGTTGCATTTTATCAAAAATGGACTAGTGGGTGACTTGGACTTGGAACGCATGGAGTAGATCAGTTGAGCTCAGTTATCATGTATTTTTTTCATGCTCCTCTTTGTAGTCATGTAGTAGGATTTTAGATATCTTTGTATTTTTCTTACGCACTTTACTCTGATCATGTCACTTGGTTATATTTTTATTGAGGTTTCGACTTGATGGTTTTTAGTTAACGTCATTTTTTCGCTTGATTTTAATTGTATTGACTGTTGTATCTTGAGTACGAATTAGTAACGTTACAATATCAAAACCAAGTTGCAATGATAATCCATTCCCAGTTATTTCCTGATAAGATACCGAAACCAATTGGAAAGGGAACAATCGAGTTGTTAATTATTATACTCCCGTGATAAGTGTAAATACTATTGAAATCTTGTAAGTAGTCTTCTAGATAGGGGTGTAAACGGGTCGGGTACGGGTCAGGTATGCCCCTACCCGTACCCGTACCCGGCTAAATTAGCGGGTACGGGTACGGGTATATACCCGGCAAAAAACATATATACCCGTACCCGACCCGTACCCGTTAAGTTAGCGGGTACGGGGCGGGTAAACGGGTATAGCGGGTATAATATATAATATATAAAAATATAACATATATTATATAAAATATATATTATATATAAAATATATATAATATATAACATATAAAATATTAAAAAATATTAAAAAATATTATATATATAATATAATACCTTAACGGGTACACGGGTATACGGGTACGGGTAATGCGTATACCCGTACCCGACCCGTTTATTAACCGGGTAAACGGGTACGGGTATACGGGTTTGAATTTTTAAACGGATATGGATTTTTGTACCCAAACCCGTACCCACCCGGGGTGGGTGACCGGATATACGGGTATTACCCGTCCCGTTTACACCCCTACTTCTAGACCTCATTAAAGGAAACATAGAAACCAAGACAACTTATATCATCAAATCCCAAGCTATTGTGCCCATAAGATTATTATATCTAAATCTCGTGTAACCATTTTTATATGATTCCTTAGAATATTAGAGTGGACGGTGCGTGTGTGTATATATATGATGATATGTATCCAATTTTTCTAACAAATAGTCAAATGCTTTGTGATTAATATCATCACAAATTCACACCCAAACATAAACAGAAAAGAAGAATCCAAAACGACATTGAAAAACTCATTCTACAATTGGTAAAATAGTAAAATATCATAGCATTCAGTAATCTCAGCGTAAACGGACGACTTCTCCAGTCTTAACAAGCTACTAATATGCAATGGTCACAGCCCTAATCAACAAAAGATCACTCTAAAATACGGAAATAACCTCGAAATCTAGATATATTCTAAATGGAAATTCAAACATCCAACAGCTGGAGTTCGTTGGGTGACAGCTGGACGCAACGGCTTATTTATTTTTTTCGTTATTTGCTCTGTTAAAAAGACTAGGCAAATGTTGGCGGGAAAAGTAGTTCACAAAGAAGATGACACGTGGCAGACGTAGAGGCATCCAGAAGAAGAAAAACCGTTAGAGCGCATGATTTATTTGTATTTTACGAGAAGATTTTATCCCTCCCCGAATAACGACGCTAACGAATAACTAACAAACTGCCATCATTCTTTAGTTGTGGTACGGTACGGAGAGAATATTTTCATTTTATTTACTCTATAAATACCAACAACAAACCATCCGTCACTTCCAACAATCAATCGATCCCACAATGTCGCCGAGCCGCCTTAAGCCCAATCCAAACCCCAACAACCTAGCCCCAACGGAGTCCCAATCCCAACCAACGCCTCCTCCGGTGGAGTTGGAAGTGTTCAAGGCCATGCTCGAAGCGAAGATCGCCGACCGGATCACATCGCTGGAGCACAACAGAGGGTTCTTCCCACTCCTCCTCCTCCTGAAGTTCCTCACCTTCGACGGGAAATCGGACCTGTCCCAGTGGATCCTCAAGGCGGAGCAGTACTTCTTTCCACTCCTTCACGTCCCGGAGAAGCAGAAGGTCCCCTTAGCTGGCGAGGTACTTCCTCGAAGGGCCGGGGATGCTCTCCAGTACTGGCTCATGTGGATGGAGGATAGAACCAAAGCCTGCAGCCTCGATTGGGCAAAGTTCGTTCGAGGAATCAAGGATCGGTGCGGAACGGACCATTTCTTCCGGCCTACGGAGCTCAAGCAGACTGGGGATCTCGAGGCGGAGTTCCTGAGGTTGAAAGATAAGGTCTTTGGTGCGGACCAGAGAGGAGCTGAATTCATGGTGAGCTTATTAATTAACTAAAACTTTATTTATTTATTTTCTCATGCATTTTACGTTTGTGTCTCTTTAATCATCTTCTCTCGCTAGAATACCTTGCATGATAGGATGATCACCTGAAACTTGGGGTGATTTTTTTAATTTAGAGATTATATATTTTTTGCTGTCGTCAGATGTGTGCCCCTGTCAATCGAACGTATTTCCTTGCACGCATCTTAATCTAGTGACCGTTCCAATTTGTAAATTAAACATTGTAAATACAAATATATTTTTATATAAAAATCAATAACCAAAAGGTAAAAAAAAAACATAAAAACACCAAAAATATGTGACCGCCCGTACGACCCCAAAAAAAACAAAACCTCAACGTTGTCGAACCCCAAAAATAAAACCTTAATTTGAATCGGCCTCCTCCTCCCCATTCCTCGCCCTCCCTGCCATCATCCCCTAGATGCCCCTCGGTCCACTTCCGCTCCATGTCCTCCTCCTCCTCCCTCACATCCCCAACTCCATTCCTGTCCGCAACCACGCCCTCTCCCCGTGGCCACCTGTTCGATCGACTCTATGATCCAACAGAATGTCACCTCTTGTTCCAACATCATCTCCCCCTCATGCCTCCAATTCGGAGGAATCCCAGGCCCTGGATTCGTTTGTCAGTATGCAGGAGGACGGGGTTTATCCGGATCGGTTTGGGATTGTGGCGGCAGTTGGTGCGTGTTCGTGTGCGGGGAGTGTCGGGGTTCAATTACTTGCGCAGTTGAGATTCTTGTGCTTGCTTAACCTTGGTGTCACTTCCTTCTCTGAAAGTGTCCTTAGCAATGGCTGAAGAAAAGGAAGAGAGTACTCTCGTTGAGTGAGAGATGGAGGGAAGATTGTTCTTGGCATGGTGTTGGAGGGACCTCAAGGCATATTTCCACCTACAGAATCCAGCTTGATCCTTGAGAGCTTCAACAGCACTCAAGCTTGCTGCCACCACCCGAGCTCTCCTTGAAGAACTCATCTTAATGATCTTCTTAAAATTGCTTGGTTACTATGTGATCAACTGTTGAAGGGAGAACTACAATGGAACTATTTTGGATTTGTTGTTGAGAGGAGAGTAGAAGTTTGGTTGGATATTTATATGTTTAGATTAGTAAAATGAACCATCTCATTGAATTTGATTCCGTTCATGTTACAACATTTTTATTCAAGAGACCCTACATTCATATTGCCAATTATTTATCACTATAGTGGCACTAATGAACCACTAAAGTACTAAACAAAAGAAGTTTTGTCTAAAACAAATAAGTTCCCTTCTTCCATTCAAATAACAGTGTTATAAAATAGATAATTATGAGAACAGGAAACCAACTAAACAAAGAAAAATTGTGTCCATTATTTGCACCCAAAGCCAAATTGTCACTAACATGTCTTCCCCAATCACATGCATCCTATGAGTCAGTCAACATCTTAACTCAGTCCAGTAGAGTGGCACAACATCATTAACAATAACTAATGCCATTATGCTTACATTTTTATCAGTTTACTTCATCACTCGGACGAGTTACACATGAACGGTACTTTCGTCATCGTTACGAAACGATTCGTGGTCGTGGTCGTGGTCGTGGTCGCGGTCGCGGTCGCAGAGGTCTCAGTGGTGGCGACGGTCGTGGTAGAGGACGCTTTGTCCGGGGAGGCAGTGGAGGCGACGGCTCAGATGATGAAGGTAGAGGTCGCTACGCCAGATTCATACATCCTCCATTCGCTCCTGCTGGTGGCGGGACTCCACCGCAAGGAACATGGGTTCGTGTTTTCACACACTGGACACTGCCGCGATGTCCGGTATGTCAGCTGGAGGGGAGTGATGAGTTAGCGTGTGTTATATGTTTTCTGAGCGACCAATATGGCATGACTCGTACTGCGGCGCATTTTGAGTACTTTAGACTACTGCCTGAGTGTCCATGGCATGGGGGGGCCATGTCGGGACATTGTCTGCTTTAGGGCCGCCATCCGTCATGACAGTTCACAGCCGGCCGCTATTCTGGTAGTAGACTAGCTGAGATTATACGTTTCATTTTTTTTTCATTTCATATGGTGACTCATCTGGACCACCTATGATTTTTCATTTTCTGGACTAGTTGTGATATTCATTTTGTTTTTTTCATTTGGTATATTGTGACTCGTAATAACTGGTTGTTATTTTTCATTTCATATATTGTGACTCATATGCGAGATTTGGGTGTTAATTTTGTTGTTTAGTAGAACTGTAGAAGTATAGAGCGAACTAATTTCCAAAGTTGTGACGTATAACAATCTTCAACGATCTCCAACACGAGGTGGGTAGCAACAACTTTCAAGATCAATGTAACAGGTTACACGTCTCTCTCTCTCTCCCCCCCCCCCCCCCCCTACTCCTGCATAATTTCACTCCCACCTTTGAATCCATTACCGGATCAATGCAGCAGGTTACACGTCTCTCTCTCTCTCTCTCTGCAAAGATTGAACTCCCCCAGCTTCATCATCCATCACCTTAGATGCTTCCACAGTTCCACTTCATGTCTTTGGTGAACCAATCCATTAGTCTGAATGTCCAAATCCCCACTAAAACCACATCTCCTTGTTCCACAACTCTAAAAAATGATCGGATATTCACGCAAGTATCCAATGCATGAAAAAAGTACGAAAAACTGAATATATGTAAATTATAAGTAGCCTACTGACTAACCTGGACTACTGCACCATGCAGCAAGGCGAGCAAGCTAGTGGGAGAAAGGAGAACAAACACCAGCTTTCTATTAAGTTATAGTGAACTTGAGCTGATGCCTTGAAACAATTATAACAAGATTATTCATTATGAGTTCATGTATGTCCTACGTTTCATCTCACAATCTACCAATTCAACGTATATATGAATACTGGGAAATAACAAATCCAACCTCAACGTTTTGTACAGCTCATAACGACACTATGTGCATGAGAGCAAACAACAACAAGTAGTTCAGGTTAATCAACGAGAACATGGACTCAGATGATTTCATCTGACGACACCACCCAACAAGCTATTTGCCGAAGGTGAGCTTTGCTCGCTACGCCACGGATCCTGCACGGAAACAGGGGAGTCAGCAATCCCCTCGAACGAAGATAAACATAGCAATCTCCTACTTTTCGATGTCCCACGTGATTTATCCGTCATGTTTGACGGCGAAGAGCGTAACGACGACTTTGCTGACAAAAGCATGTCAGTGTTAGCAGGTGCCCATCCGGCACGTCTTATCTGCTCTAGCTCGCTTGCCACTTCTGTCATTGAAGGTCTCATGTCTCTGTGGAACGCAAGACATCTGAATGCCAACTCTGCCACCTTATGGATGGAAGACATGGTCCAGGTATCTCGATGAGGCTCAAGATAGGGATCGATTAAATCTTCCATGCATCCTTTCCCGATCTTATCGATTGCAAGTGCTGCCAAATTCACCTCACTCTGTCCTCTACTGAAGTCGACCACCTTCTGCGCAGTGATGACCTCGATAAGCACAACCCCGAAACTGTAAACATCGCTCTTATCAGACAAATGGAAGTTCTGATGGTACTGGGGATCAAGGTATCCAGGAGTACCCTGTGGTGCAGTCGATACATGAGAAAAGTCAGACACAACCATCCGTGAGAGACCAAAATCTGCGACTTTAGAGTTGAAATTGCAGTCAAGGAGTATGTTGCTAGACTTGATGTCCCTGTGATATATAGGTGGATGAATAGCAGAATGCAAATGAGCTATAGCTTTTGCAGTGTCTGTGACAATGTTTAGACGGATCGTCCAAGATAGCACTGTCTCTCTTTCCCTTTGCAAATGCTGAGCTAAGGTGCCGTTAGGCATAAACTCATAAACCAGTACTTGCTCTCCTCTCTCGATGCAACAACCGAGAAGACGGACCAAGTTAGGGTGGCTCACAGAGGAAAGGAGTTTGACCTCATTCATGACTTGCTCGATGCTTTCGTTATCGTTCTTCTTTAGCTTCTTCACAGCAACAAATTCACCGTTTTGCAGCCTACCGAAGTACACGTTGCCATAGGCACCTGTACCAATTCTGTATTTATCCGAAAAACAATCGGTCGCCCTCTCAATTTCCCTATAATTGTAAAGTGGAACAGCACAAGAGACTTCTGAAAGTAGCCTTCTTGTGCTCTTTCGGCTTTGTAAGAAAGTTCTACGCCTTTTGACAAGGCAACAAACAAGTGCTATACCAGCCATCACTGCAGCTCCAACAATAATCCCTGTGATTCATCACAAATGAGCTCTTCATGTCAATGGCAAAACAAGTAAATATTAAGGCTTATTTTCTTTAGTGATAGTCAACTACAAGTTTCCACCACTGGATCAACAATGGGGGAATACTAACATGCTCAAATTCTTTAAACCAACCAGTCCATGTACACAGTACAAATAAATATAGAGAATTTTTAATGAAAGAACTTGTGTTTGATCAAAGCATTCACATTGAGTTTCATAACTATGGTAGATATCCCAAGCAATTGAGCGATCTTATTACCCATCACAGGGAGAAAATTTAGTAAACAAACTCAAATTGGGGTTTCGATCGTATACTTATTTGAGTCCCTTATTAAAAATAAAACGAAAGAGAGAGGTGATTTCACATATTCAACATTCTTGTTGAAATAAAATGCAGTACCTCCAACTAGGATGCCGACTCTCGATCTCGCACTACATTCGCCGGAAACATAGTTGGACGGACTGCACCTATGAGCTATTCATCACGGACATGAAATGGGGCAGTAAGTAACATTATAAATCAAGATTTTCAGGAAGGTTCTACATGTATTGGAAAAAAGAAAAATATTATTATTCAAGTTTTAATATGAACACCAAACATGCAAATAGCATTTCCACAGGTCACAGTTATTTCTGTAATCAAATTCAATGCTTTGGAGTTTTGGTATATGAAAGTCAGCTTCATTAGTTTCAAGTTTCATGGTCATGAAATAATTGATACCACATATCAAGATCACACTTGCAAACATGCATTACTCCTTACACAACCAACAAGAATGAGTCTGTAATTTGGAACACATAAGCCAGATTTAGAGTGCGAATATAGAACAAAGTACAGTAGAGAGAAGCTACAAGGATAGTAATACATTGTTCACAGGCATATATTGATAGATTTATCAGGTTGCTGGGAAATATATGGTTCGGCTTACTGGCAAGTGACACCACCTCAGCTGAGCTCACAAATTTTTGTAAGCGAAAAATGGAACTAATTGTGAAATGAAAAAAGTTTATGGCATTGTACCTTTACGGCAACCATTTCCGGCAGAAAACCCATCGCCGACGAACCCAGAATTGCATTTGCAGGTGACACTCTCCCTTCCGGTGACCGGAGAAAACGTAAGACGACACTGAGTATTATCAGAACACTGATCACATCCCCCTTCGACCCACCACTCCAACTCCACTATTCCAATGTTAATGGGCGAAACAGAAGCATTGTCAGCGTGATACGGCATTGACGAATAGAAAACAGAACAACCACTGCTGGTGACCTTCTCCTGCGTCAAGAAGAACCCATCTTTTGGGCTGCGGCTGGTGGTGTTGCCATACAAACAGCTGACATCATAAGCCTTTTGATCATGGCAATTGGCAATAAGAAACTTGTTAGAAGGATCGACGCAGGTCGAAAGACGCTTGGAATTGGTGCAGTTTGACAAGAAGAAGGTGTTCTTGGCTGTTACGGCATAATTATTGCCATATAAGGCCTTGGTTTGAGAGACGGAACGGTTGCAAAGGGGAGCTACTTCGAGAAATATTCTGTCGGAAGTGATGTTTTTGACGGGGAAATGGCCGATTCGGATTCCGGCGGAACAGTTAAGTGGGATTTTACAATCAGGGGAGAAACCGAAGGGGAAGAGGACACGATGAGAGGAACCACAGGATCGAACGCAAGCAGCAGCAACGGCGGAGGAGGAGGAGGAGGAGATAATAAACATCAAAACAATAAAACTTGGAAGCAAAGCCAAAAGATGCATCTTTGTTCTACCCTTCGATTTATCAAAAAAACAGCCACCCTTTTTACCTCATTCGATTTATCAAACACATTTCCAAACAACACCACCTAACTAACAACGAACGACACGACTCGACTCCCCTTTCTTTGATTGTGAATTTGAGGTTGTGGGAATCTATTTATTTGATTTCTGCAACTCACCTTTCCTTCGTCTTCTTCGCAGACACGAATTGGCTTTGTCTCTCTCTCTCTCTCTTTCTCTATCTTGCTGGTTCGTGTTGGGTTGTGTCCACTGTGGATTTTTATCTTATCAATAACAATAACAAATATGGTCTTCAAAAGTGGGAGGGAGGCGGAGACCCAACCCAAATGGTTGGTTGACTTGGCATTGCTCCCGTGATTTTTTAATTCAGATTAAGACTTTCAGGAGCCTTGTTCGATGACTATTTTGGCGTTGGACCCCACAATAAGATCCAAGGAATCGATAGGAAGACGTATGTGCTACATTAGATACGAATCAACAACATTATTATTATTATTATTATATTAAAATAGAATGGGAACTGGAACGACTAACGAGCTCAGACGTGTATTATAGAATTATACTTTCTTTCTTAGCTTTTGCTTTTCAGACCAACCTTGAATAAGCATTGATTGAGGTAGGATTAGTTAAAAATGGTTAGAAAAATGCAAAACGAAAAAGAAAAAAAAAACAGAAGATCCAATTAAATCAGCAAGAACGAAAAATAGTGCTTTTAACAAAAAAAGCAAAATTATAAGAAATTGGTAAACTAAAAAACTATTTTTTTTCAAGTTGAACCCTCTAAAAAAAGGAAAAATCAAGGAGACGATAAAAATAAAACTCTAGCGTCAGTTGGCATATCTATTGAGCTTCCAATATCATTCCATAAGTAAATATCATAATAGAGTGTGCGCTCTAGAAACGACGATCTAAATGTGGCTGAGGTATCGTATTATATTTGATAACTTATGTAGTACGATAATTCACCGTAAAGCACTTTGGTTGGCAATTTTGTCTTTAATCTCCTAGAGCCGTAAGCATCAGAGCAAAATGTTTGGTGAAACACCATGACAAGTTGCCCTTTAGGATTTCAATGTCTGTGGCTGGCGAAATGGTCAAAGCAAATGGCTAATCATTATGACTTTCATCCGACCTTAGCAAAATGTTAAAACAGAATGTGAAAAAGAATTGATACCATTAGTTTTGCAAGAAATAATTTTATTCTATATATATATATTTCCCTTGCGGTCAAGACCTGGACTTCAAATTGGCACATGCAAGATGGTCCAAGTTTGCTTTTGTAAGGATCGCCCATTTGACCGACACCTACCATCCAATAGAAAATCCTCAAATGGTTGGTTCAAGGACGCAATAATGCAACCATATCATGAACCAACACAATAAAGGACCCAAGTTGAATAGGTATACCAAACATCTCGAGGTTCTTCAAACCATCAAAAGGCTGATTCTCAGATGCCTACTCTGATTGTAAATTATTGGTCTTTCTCATCATGGTGGGGCTCCTGGAGGATTGATTTACCAACTTGTTGGGTACTAAAAGCTAAAGAATGATCAGCAACAGGTAACAAAAGGCAGACCAATCTTACCTTACAAAATTAGCACTACTAGCAGTGTTAGTAGTGAATATTGCAGTGAGATAAAGAGATAAAAGGCAACCCCTCCAATGCCTTTTTTTGTTTGACCGACTTCATTGTGTCTGACTTCATTGTAAGGGAAGATGTGCCTTCACTGTTAGGGAAGAGAGCCTACACATTAAGACAAATGATAAATATAACTTACCAATAAATGAATGGCAAGAGAAGACTATCTGCCGAAACAAAGGCCATATGAAACCCGATAATCAGGATTTCATTGTATAAAATATAAACCACCCACATGTTACCATCAAAATATAGGATAAGCGATTGAGGACTGATTTTCTGATGAGTTTTAGTGAAGTAACGGATTTCAGAAGTCCTACCTCACTTTCTTATCTGCAGCCCGCAAAAAATAAGCGGCTAGGAAGACTTTTTCACCATGACAAATACATTTCATCTCAAATGAATATGATCCAAGCTGCAATATATGTATCTTTTAGGAAATGGAACGGGCCCATTCGTTAAAGACCAGGAAAAAACAATTTTTAGATCAAATGCATCTAGTTCTTTTCTTTTTTAAAATTAGAACAGGTGAGGAACTATAATGCTATGTAAGCATATGATTTAATGAGCCAGCTTGGTTGCCAACAAGTTACTCTAATTGTACATATTATTTGAAAGTGATAGGCCGAAAAGATAACTTGGAGCTCAACTTTTTTCAGGATAAGCAATATCATATGGCAACGGTGGGATATAATGTGCTAGTAGAAAAGGATAGCTTTTCTACTTATCTTCTCATTCTCCTTTCTGATTTTCCGATGTGTTAAGACTTCCCTTTCAAGGTCATTTTTTCCTGGGGTCCTTAGCCCACCCCCATCCTGCAATTCAAAGTAAATAACCAAGAATAATTCCCAGGCAGTTTACTGCTTGCTGGAAAGCTATTATGTTGGGAGATTTCGATTTTTCCATGTGAATAAATAACTTTCATGTGGTATTTCACGCTTAGAGTAGTTGTCTTCCTTGTGCAGGTTCTACAAGGAGACATTGTCCATGTCATCCTACAAATGTCATTGCTACAATAAAGGCACAACCATTACTCCCGTTTAGTAAGTAATAAGTACCTATATTACAGGATACGACTTAAGGCATAGCTGGTTCTATCTTATATACCCAGTTTCTACAAAAATAGTAAACAAACCTAGTATTAGTTGTAAAGTTGACATAGAAATGAGGGATTCGGTGATTTATAATATACCTGACGCCCTGAGTGTGTCAATGTGGCATCTTTGTGCACCTTTTTTTTCTGTTACAGTAACTTCAGTTAGCGCTAGGAGAAACAAAACCATTTCAAAGCATTCGAACAAACCTCATGACTAGCATACTGCCCAAGCTTGTAGCTGAGCACCACAGGATAGGATGAGCACCGGGAGAACATGGCAAAGATGCTAGGCTGCTAGCCTAATAGCCGCAAATATTAAAACTGGAAAATAAAAGCCCGATTTGATCAAACAAGTCACAACAATAAACAATTTCCACTTCATCTTTTTCTGGAATAGGTTATTCACGAACAAGGTCATTTTTTAGCGTCACGCAGATATATGCATGTATAGGCGATTCTTACCCAAACAATCACATAATAAGTTACTAAATAAGCTTTTCTTACTAACAAGTAACAACTCAGACAATATAACTATGATTACGAATTTCTCAATGTAATAATGGCCAAACAATCATACATTCTGTTAGATGACAAGAGTACAAATACGTAAAAGTATCAGAATCCTGACTAATTGCCGAATTTCTTGGGTCTACGAGACTGAAGGTCAAGCTCAGTAAGCCCACGAAACAGTAACTGCCAAACTTGGTAAGCCTAAGAAAGTGATCAAGCCCTTCCTCTAAAAATTGTTGATCACTTCTTCCTAAAACAATGTCAAATCTGGAGGTGGTCCATAGACACTTTTCCACGAGAATGGAATGACCCAGTCAATGCTTCTGTTCCCTGAACATGCATCAACAAATAACTTCAGGGCTACTTGAGAATCTACTACAGAACTAATTAAGATTAGGCATCAAAGGCAACAAACAAAACAGAATCAATAAGGGATGCAAGAGAAAAGTAAAGAGTGAAGTTTCAAATGGTAGCTTGGTCACTAGTCTAGCACCGAAGAACTTACCGGTTTTAGTTTCAGAGGCCATCCCAGAAAATCTGCAAGCTGCTTCAGCCAGTAGGAATGAATCTGGGATGTTATCTCCTTCCGAGCAGAATGACAATATACATGTCACTTTCAAACCTTTTGCCTGTGGCAATCATGGTGAAACGTACAAGTCAGAAAAGAAGCTTTGATCATTTACCGGCACAGTTCATTCACCCTCCCTTGAAACCCATAATAAAAGTAATACCTTGCAACAAGAAAACAATGCTGCAAAAGGCAAGGTAGCAAAATAGTCATCTTCGACCAAATCTTCTTCTTCAAGAAAATCTTGTTGTATCACATTACCCTCCGCCAGTGAGTATAGATGCTCCCATCGTCTCTGTGATGGATTATATTCCTCAAGTCTCTTCCAGCCTAACCTTTCACACTTATCATCTCTTCCATCGGCACCAGTTGAAATATGATATATATTTCTAAAATGAAAACAGACAGGTAAAAACTACAGCAAAATATCCGAGATAGAAAATCAGACATTGTAATCATATCAAATTCAAAAACAGAATAAGCACCTTGATGAGTCAATTCTTTTCTTTCTTCCGGAGTCTAAACTTGAAAGAATGATAATATCCTTCTTTCCCATGGATGCAGCAAAACAAGACAAATTCCTCGCAAAGTCAACCATCATCCCCTGTGAAATACAAGTCATGGTCTCAACAAAAAAAACTCGATACAGCATTACACGATATTAATGGTGAAACCAACAATACATCTGAAAATAAATCAGACTAAAAGACAAACTTTTCAGAAGACAACCATATTTATTGAATCAAGGAAGTAAAATCTTTGATCCAACATCAAAATTGATCTTTCATCGTAATACACATTTCCATTTCAGGTACCTTTGCAGACCAAAACAGTTGTTTCACATATCAATGGGGGTCATTTCGGCCTTCAATGTCCAAAAAAAAGACCAGAAGATGAATAAACAAACCATACCGTAATAACAGGAGATCTTTGTTGAATGAAAGTTAAAGCCTTTGGCAATGACTCAAAAACTGCAAAAAAATAACGGGTTTCTTTACCATGTAAGAACAAATGAACCATACATTTCTGAAATGACGAAACTTCAAAAGACAAACGTGAAATATTTCCAGTTGTGCAAAGAAACATCACCATAGTTGGTTGGAATAACTCCTAGCTGATTCAATTATTTGATTTCGCTCAAAACAACGATTAACACACCAAATTTAAGGTAAACATTGTTTAGGTAAGATTTGTAAGAAAAATTGGTAAAGGCTGCAAAGGAATATAGATTTACTAATGCAACAACTTCTAGATTGAAGTCATTCTAGTGACTTAATTGTGATGTTATGTTAAGAGGTCGTTGTGAGTCTGAATACTACAACTCACGAAATTCAGCTAGCAAGAAGCCCCTCATTAAGGTGTTAGTGATTAGGAAAATGAAATATAGTTGAAAGAATTATACTCCAAATATCAGCTTAAATGTTAATGCTTGTTTCAAAGATGCGATTAAATTAGAAGAGGGGAAACCCTTTGTTTCAATATTGCTTTGGTCTTCTACTAGTTTTTGGTTGGGATGTGATCGGCTTAGTGTTTTTTTATTTTACGTACTCTACTATCTCACCCCATTTTAAATCCCGACATGTCAAAGATGTGAATGGGACAAGACAAAGGATCTCCCAACTGAACTAGCCCCAGTTGGTGATCCGCTTAGTGTCATTGGACGTCTAAAAACATAAATTCTTATTCAAGGCACTAGATTTCTACTTGTATACAATTTCCTTAGCAACCATCTCCAGACTTAATATATATATATATATATATAAGTTTAAAATTAGGAAATTTCAGTTCCTTGAAAGCAAATAGTATGAGAAAGAGGAGGAAGAAAGACCTTCGAGTGGGAGAGTGAGATCGCCATCGGGAAATGGAGAAAAGGCATTGTTCCCGACGCAAGGGAGAACCGAAGGATCGTCCAAGTAGCCAACTTTCTCGGGTCTGAAAGTCGCGATCAACAGGTCCACCGCCAACTGCCCCACGTTCCCGATGGACAGCGCCGGGTGCACCAATTCCACAACCCTAGATTTGAGCTTACGACGGAAAAACATATATAGAAGAATAGGGATCCATAGTCCATACCAGAAGGAGCGTCGAAGATTGGGGATATAGGGTTTTGTCGTCTACAGTAGTTGTTTGTAAACTCCATCGTCTCGTTCTCGTGGCCGAGAAGAATAATAATAACTTATGTGATAAGGTAACGTTTCCATTTTTAAAGGGGGGGTTGTGTAAACGCCGGGTCGGTCAATTGGTTTGGTGGTGGCTTACGTTACGCATCGATTCGTCGACCATGTATTTGGCGAGGTGTTTGAACGTATTGTAGTAATTTGTACGTTCGTTCATTCAAACACTCAACATGTTGATGTTTGTCTACTAATAAAGAAAGAAAGGTCGACTGTTTATTTAAAATTGTATCATTGTCATTCTCATCCACCGCCAAACACTTAACTGGTCCCAAGTGGCCCCGCAACACCGCCAAGGAGTTGGGTGGGGGGGCATCGACCATGGTGATAATTTGGTGTAGTAAGGAGACCCGACGACTTGGTTCCACGGAGACAAGTTGTCGTAGGGACTGCTCTCACCGGAGTTGTTGCTCGAGGCCTCAACGTTGGAGAATCGTACCGGAGATGCATGGTTGGAGAAGTGCATGGTTGGTTAATTGGAGAGAGAATAACGATTTGATTTGATAATTGGGATGACAATTAATTAGATGGGAATATATACACACACAGAGAATGGTGGAGAATTAAACGAACATTACATTACATGTTGGATTGCAAATAAATAGATACAGGTCGTAGGAGGGAGGGAGGGTGGGCGGGCGGGCTGGCTTTTGGTATCAACTAAGATGAGCATGTGTCGAGATGTCAGTTGTTAGACTCTAACCCTTTAGGTTACAGTTGGAGGAGAGAGAAGTGATGGGTGTAAGGTGTGGTCTTGGGCTTGGGTTTGTAGGAAGCCAATGTTTTCTCCCCTTCCTTTTCTCTTCTTCCATTTTTCCATCTCACTTCCACTCTTCACCTAATCTCTCTCACTTTCTCTTCCTTGTCCGATATCCAGTGGTAGTTGCAGAAGCTTCGGCGAGTGGAGTCGAGCACGGAGTTGCGGAGGCGCGGACGTGAGGTGCATTGGAGCGGGGGTTGATGTCGGGGTCGACGTTGAGCAAAACTCCAGCGTGCTCCGTCTTGCACTTGAGGTATGTCGTTCTTTAGTTGTTTTTATTGCTCACCCACGTTGGGGTGAAGTTGTGGTCGGTCACGGGAGGTCGGAGACCTCATCGGCGGAGAGAAACGACGAAAAATCGACCAACAGTCGCGGGGTTGTTGTCGACCAACAGTTGACCGGTGCCTTCGGGCGGTCGACTGGTTACTGTTTTTCCTGACTTTAACCAACACCGGTCGAACGATGTCTTGTGGCGGTCAACCGGTTGCATTGTGTGCTGGTGGGTCGGAGGATTTCCTTTTAGTTTTCGATTGATCGTTCCTATTTTTGGGTTCAACCAGAACTTAAGTGAACTTGATATTATTGCATGTTGTTCGACCGATTATTTGTCTTGTTCGACAGTTTTATGACCTAGACTATTAGGATGTCCCTGGTAGTTTTTGGTTGACCGAGACCCCTGAGTCGGTCGACCGATTAGACTTGTATGATTTTGACCACCTCCGGATTTTGACCCCGTATTCGGTCGACCGGTTTTAGATTGTTGTTCGACCGTTGGGACTTAAGTGATGTGCAGAGAGTTCGATCGTGCAGACTTTCGGTCGACCAAACCTATTGGGAAAGGTCAACCGAATTGCCTATTTCGGTCGACCGTTTGTGCGCAGAACTGAATTCCTGGTCCTTGTGTTCTATCAATTATGTCTACGAAAACCCGTGTCCTCGCCTACAGCGTGAGCCAGGAGGTGATGGCGGGTACGTTGCTCGTGTCTGTCCAAGGACCATCGTGTGGAAAAGTATGGATACTTGGGTCGTGTCACCTCCGTTGATGGACTGTGGTGTGATGTATTGTTGTTGACTCTATGTAGAGTAACATACCTAAGGGATTGTGGATCCCAATGCATGCTGATGCTTGGCTCGTGGAGCATAATGACCCTACAAACTACGGTATGGTCTCGTCCGCAGTTGTGTCAGACGTATGTTGTACCACCGAGGTTGTGTCGGCGATGTCGTCGAGGTTTTTGTCGGCGATGATGTTTAGGTTTGTGGTTGTGTCGTCCGATGTTGTGTCAGATGTATGTTGTATCGCCGATGTTGTGTCGGAGATGTTGTCGATGTTGTGTCGGAGATGTTGTCGATGTTGTTTCGGCGATGAGAGAGATTGATGAATGGTTGGGTTGTGATAGTTGAGGATTTTTGGGTTGGGTTTGATTTGATTTTTGGTTTCGACGATGTGACCGAGAAAGGAATGGTAGGTTTGATTGAATGAAACAGGTTTGGCATCCTAGAGCACCCTTAACGGGTGCTTTTTGGGGTCGGGTCGGGATTCAACCCCAGCCCCCCTTAACGGGGGAAAACCCAGGTCGGGTCGAGGACCCCATCCAAAATGTGCTCCCGGGTTGGCCACGTGGCCAAACCGGGTTGGTTGATATATATTTTTGATAAATGATTTAAAATATGTTTTTTATATTTGTTAAATGATATGTATATGTTTTTATATAATTAGATTTTATTTCTGATTATTAAAATAAATAATTAAAATTAGTAAAATAAATCGATTAAATTAAATATACTAATACAAAATTAATGGAAAATCATCAAGTCCAAAATACATTGCGTCTGGTTTCTCGGGGGCGCTGCCCCCTTGAAACCCCTGCCACCTCACCGGTGAGATGGAACGCCGCTCGCTCACCGGTGAGCAAGACCCCCGACTGACCTGTCGAAGTGATAATCATAAGTATGAGCCAATTGTAACCCAAATACAGGAAAATAAATTAACTTAAATCGATTAATAACCAAGTATATAACACAACTACTACTTCCATAATTGAAAATACGAAGGAAATTTACTTAAGCAAAGTACATAATTGTAAATTAACTTAAACCCAAAGAAAAATGAAATACATAAGTAAACTAAATTTAGACATTCAAAGGAAATCAAAGATGTCCATTTTTCTCGGCCCAATCCAGCAACTTTGCAAGTGTATGCTCTTCCACTTCTGTGCGCTTCGACTTACTAAACAATGTGTTCATCAATGTTATCTTCCCTGTGGCTAGCTTCAACATATGTTTTCGCTTCCACCAATAGTATCGTGGGTATTAACAGATATCTGCATAACAGAGATCGAGTTCGAGACTCCCGAAAACATGTGGCATTGCGAGCTGATTTGATCGAAAATATATGGCAACGTTTTAGAAGGAATGCAAGTTAAATTTGTTTGTAATATGTATTGTAATATTTTAATTTTAAATTATCGTAATAATTATTTGTCGAATTTTAATTAAATGTAACTTTTTGCGCGTTATGCGTAATTGTCGTAATTTTATTAGATTAAGTTATTATAAAAATATTTTATTTAATAGTTTGTGTATTTTTGTGATGGAATAAAAAATGAGGTAAAAAGAAATGACGTGGATGAGAGAGAGTGTTGGAAATGAGGTTGGGGTTAAGAAGTGAAAAATAAGTTGGGTTGAGTTGTGGGTTGCATATTGTTTTTTGCTGACGTAGCAGAGAGAGAAACTGGGTTGGGGGAGAAAATGGGGTTGGGGTTAAGAATGGTCTTAGGTTGGCGAGCAAAAGGTAACAACTTTAATATAATAAAGGAATTTTTATTTTTTTCCTGCTGCCTCTCTTACACCTTTCCGTCCAGGAAACTCATTTTAATTTCTCCGGCGTTTAGCTTTCTACTTATTGCCTTTATCTCCACAAGATTTTTTTTCCGGCACCTCGACTAGGGGTTTAATAGGCCTAATTCAAACGATTCGGGACCCGAGTTAAGAATGACTCGTTGTCCTTATTGAGGTCGCGCCATCAAAATGCCTATTATATTATTGTTTCATGAAGTTATTTTATTTTTTCTATTATGATCTGAATTCATCAATACAAATTTTGAGTTCAAATTTATTTGCGGTTTAAAATGATTTTTTTTTTACTTTATTTTGAAAATCGTTGGTTTGTCAGACTAGTAATATAGAAGATCGAAGGATATATATATATATATATATATATATATATATATATATATAACTAGGACCCATGTATTTCAACAATCTTTTCTGGATATCCACCAAAAAAGAAACATTTTTGTCTCGAAAAGAGGATGCATGCATTTCAAAGAGGATTGTAACATGTCTGAAACACAAAGCTACAACATTATTTAATTTGTTTCACTAAGAAAAAGAGATATATACAAAGATATATATAGTAGCTTAGACCCTAATATATAAAACGAAAAGAAGGATAAACTAATTCAATTACAAGAAAAAAGAGTAGGCGCGCGGATGGAAAAGATCAACATGGAGCGAATCTATCCATAAGCATGCAAATAGTGGTCTCAGAGATGGCGCCTTGCCTTCTCTTCTCAAGACATTCTCCTCTCTCCTCTTCTGACGCCGCCACACGACGGTCGGTTACCTTTTTATTAGTATTTGTGGTGATCACCTCCCATGGGCTTCTCTGGCTGAGCTTTGCCATCTCGTTCATCCAGATATCAACCAGCGCAGACATCTTTGATTGAATGATCTTTACAACAACAACAACAACCCAACTTGGTTAATTTGTTTTCTGTTTTGCTTTGGGTTTCTTGTAGGAGACAGACAACATTACTTATAATGCAAGCAGAGCTTTCCAATTGAGGTGCATTTGCATTTACAACCCTGACGTTTATGTTAATGTAGATACAAAACCGACCTTATTATAATTTATTTATTTATTTACTATCAATGATCCAATGAGTTGTTCTTTTGTAGTGTTTGACTTATTTAAAAGATAAAAAAGTAATCAGCATTTTAAATGTTTGCAAGATGTCTTATCTTTTATGATTTAAGAAAGAATGTCTTCGTCACAAGGTTATCTACTTATGCCATTAAAAATTAACGTGATGTTATGACTTATTTCCACAAACAAATTAATATTGAGTCTTTCGTGGCATTAACAACATAACGAGCTTTCTCTATTTTATGATAGGTCGCAAATTCAACCATGTTTATGTTCTTTAGTACAAAATCATTCGAAATGACAGACTAATAAATGTTAAATGAGAAACGTTTTCATCATGTTTGCAAGTAATATAATTTTCATAGAGTATTGGCGATAAATGCAAAATACCGAAAACAAGGGGAAGAATCTTTTGATCTGTGATGCTAAAACAAACGAAACCAAACGAAACCAAACCAAACCAAGTGCGCGAGCCAACGGAATCCGGACCTGAATTTTACTTTGCGGATGGATGGATGGATGGATGGATGGATAATCCACAGTTTTTCAATCCGAGGGGATATCTAATCTGCGAAGATATTTTCAATCCGGACCCTACATGAATGTCGACGTGGAAGTGAAGTCCAACTTCTTCCCTCTAAAGCAACCAGTTTCGAGGAAGTCTTTGGACGGACGGTAGATCTGAACTTGTGGGTTGATCCGACGGTGGTGTTTGTTTGAGCCCATTGTTTCTTTTCTTTTTTTTTGGAGGCCATGGTTGTTGGAACAGGAACAGAGCTATCGTCGCGTCGGCCCATATTATTCCACTCTGACGGTGGTGGAGATATTAGACGTCATCAGTGAGTGATCTCATTCCTAAATATCTTAAATCCGATTACTCCATCCAAATGCATAATTATACGCCTATTTAATCTTTATGTAAGTACGAACCCTATCTTATCCATGGGTATTCCACACTTGGCGGCAAGGGCAGTACAAGGAGTTCGATGACATCCTAAATTTTTTTACATGATTCGAAAATATATACTTAACTAAGTAAAACCCGAATTCCAGATGAAACAAAAATAAAGGTGGTATATACTAACCACGTGAAATTAAAAATCCAAATGAGACATAGGGGTTTTTTGTTGCACCCAAAAATCAAGAGAAAAGAAAATACATTCTGTTTGAACAATTGTTTACCTTGTGTTTGTGTTTGTGTTTGTATTACTCCCAAAAAATAAAAAATTGATTCTTTTGGTTTCCATATTACAAAAAGACTAGTATCAAAACAAAAAAAATCTTTCGTTGTCTCACATTCCCCCAAAGAAACCAAATGAAAACACCTCAAAACAAAAACCACACCTCTCATCCAACAACTCACTCCCCTCCAGCAACGACCCTCCTCTTCCGGCAACCTACTCCAATGACGGTCCCTTCTCCGGCGAACTTCTCCTCCGACATCCCTCCATTTTCCGACAATCCTCTTCTTTAGTGATGATCCAACAACGAAGGTATGTATTTTACTTATTTTTCCTAATTTTTGCTGCCACTGTATTATCACGAGAAATATGTTTTCATCTTTTAAGTTTCGATTTTGGTTGAAACTAGGTTTTATTTGATTTCTGCTTTGCTTTTCCATATTCGATTTTGGATTTTAGATGAGAATATGGTTTTGGAATGAGTTTTGGGTTTTGGATACTAGTTATTTACTTGAAGATTTTGATGGAGACTTAGATGATCTCGAAGATGGTACTCCAACATCTCAAGTAGGAGAAGAAGAATGGGAAGAAGGCACAACTCAAGTTGAATTATCTCAACAACAAAATAAAGAAATAACATATCAGATGCGTGAAGTTTTGGCTAATTTCATGTGGCTTGATTGACGGTTTAATGCATGTTTACATTATTTTTGTTAAACATTGTTATTTGTTAACACATGAAAGCTTCAAAAAATTAGGTTGTATTTGATTAACATTGAAGATATCTTGTTTTTCTGATGAATTCTGACAGTGTGCACAAATAATAAATTTTTAGTTCTAACAGATTCCACAAAATATACAAACAACATAAATTTGATCTGGAAACGAAAGATACAGATAATTTCTGTTTTTTCTTTTGATTTCCTGTTGACCACAAAATTCATTTTCTGATAGTCAAACCTTCTCATAATCTCCAAAATCCACAACAATTTGGCCCCTGGTCCCCCAATGGCACCGCCACTTCTTGGCACTTGGCAGTCGAAATTTAAGTTTTTAATAGGAAAATTAAATCATTTTTTCTATAATTGGCATATCGATAATTTCATGGTGGTCTTTCCATATCTACAACGTCATCGTAGTGATTCTTATCTGATTACCACGACTGCTCCTCTGATTTCGGTTCCGTCAGAGTTTCGCTGAAACCATATCTGACGTCGAGTGACACAGATTTGTATGTTAATCGGTCCTTGAATACGTCTCGATTAGATTGTTTGAATTGCCATCTCTCAAAATAAATAAAAAACTTCTCACTTTATCCCAGACCTAGATTTGTTTGAAGGCTGACAAACAAAAGATCTCAAAATTGTCTTTTCGAACGAAAACTCATGGCGCCACTGGAAAGGGAAAGACTCGCTGAGCAAAATAACTCATTTCAAATCTCCCGTACAATTAATTTAATTGTGAACGAAGAATCCAACGTAATCTCATCTTCGTGGTTTGTATCCCGCCCATAACCCAAAAGGTAATTAATTTCCTAAAGAGACTGGAAAGCACAATCAAAGTTCACTTTTTAACGGCATACACATACATGGCGGATACAAAGAACTAGAATCACCGATCACATATTCAGAACAAGCATCTTATATATACATATTAACAAAACATACATGTAATACTACAATTCTTGAGCTCATATATATATTGTCCACCAAACAGAGCATCATTCCATGTTTTCAAGGGCAAAAACAGTCAACCATCATGGACAGAGCAGCATCTGTGAAAGGACTTGCGGGCTGCCGAGGTTTGAGCCGGACAGCCTGCGTAAGAACAGGATAGCCAAGAGGCAGTTGCCGTTCTTGCTCGGCGACATTGTTGGTTCCCACCGGTGGTGCCGGCTCTTCCACGTTGGAGAGAATACCTGTGCCTTTCTCCCGTAGCTTGGCTTCTTCATGGGTCCAGATATCTATCAGTCCAGACATGAAGCTCAAATGTGTTTTCCTGCGGATTTCTTTAGAAAAAAGAGGCTGTGTTTAGGTTGCTTCCTTCGGAGACGTCTGTGACCATATATATACATATATAATAAACAGTAATGGGCGGATTCAACCAACAACAAAAAACAGGGGCTACCTTCGTGCATGTACAAGACCTTGTTGGCGCAATTCTTTAGTTTGTTGACAGCACAAGCCCACTGGTTTGGAGTAGCACATTTGTTCGGATGGCTAACCTACAACTGAATTGTATGGATTCTAACCTAACTTAATTACTTAGATTTGCAGGAGCAAACAACCAAAATCGACAAACCCCGCTGACCTAGCATAAAAACTAGAGTCTTTGCACACGAACGCGGGACGTCTGGGACGCGCTATCTTTTTAAAGGAAATGTTTATCATTTTTATATAGGGAGTTGTCTTTTTTAACCGCATAATACATACTTTAAATGCCAGTATGGGCAACACGAAGTGGAAAAATATATTAATAAATATATTAATACTACAATTTGATTAATGTGGAGGATAATTCTAGATTAATTAATTAAATATAGTAATTACCATTACATAAAATGTAATTTGTTGAATAGTTTGGAAGAATTAAAAATGAAAAAAATAAGAAATGATGTAGAGGAAAGAGAACGTAAGGTATTTGGAGGTAGTCTGGACATGATTAAGGAGAATATTTAGGTGGGTGTGGTGAGCTGATGTGATAGAGAGAAGTTGACGTAATAGAGAGAAAAAATAGAACATAGTTATTTATACTACAAGAGAATGTCAAAGTTACTCTAACAAGTCTAAAGTAAAAATAAAGGGAACTACTAAACGTCGCCCCAAAATTACTTAAATCGCCCCTTGAAATTACCAAATTGCCCTTAACAATATATTTAATACCCATATCGTCCCGTGTCTTTAAACAAGGTTATTGACTCAGTTTTACTAACATTCCTAGTACCAACACCACGAAAATGTCTGGCGAAACACCTAGATCAGGCGAAGTAACGGAGGCGGATTTTTTTTTCCGACACGGGCGTCTGGCTAAGACGCCTGTACCATCGTGGAGGCGTCTGGCTAAGACGCCTCCACCATCGTTGAGGCGTCTTAGCCAGACGCCTCCACGATGGTACAGGCGTCTTAGCCAGACGCCTATACCATTGTCTAGGCGTCTGGTTAAGACGCCTCGACCATGGTGGAGGCGTCTTAGCCAGACGCCTCCACGATGGTACAGGCGTCTTAGCCAGACGTCCCGTTTTTTTTAATGTTTTTTGTCAAATTAAAATTATACGGTGTGTTATCTCAAATTATTTGACGTTTCTTTGCAAATTTTCGGTGGTAACCGGTCGGATTACAATGAGTTTTTTTGCAAGTGATGAAGATTCAAAAAAATTCCAGATCCAACATTTTTAAAGTTCCAAATCCCCCGGTGGTAAAACATCATGACTTACAAATACCACCTCGACAGGTCGTTCGGGGGTCTCGCTCCCCGGTGAGCGAGCGGCATTCCACCTCGCCGGTGAGGTGGCGGGGGTGGCAAGGGGGCAGCGCCCCCTGGAAATTTTTTGGATTTTGAAATTGTTGGATCTGGAAATTTTTGAATTTTCGGTGTACCGAAGAGGTATCGGTCATCCGAATATAGTAATTATTAACTTATTAATTAATTTAACAATTATCTAAATTTATAATCAATTATTTTTTTAAAAATTAATAAAAAATTACGGGCGTCTGACGGAGCCGCCCCCACGTAGGAGGGGGCGTCTGGCTAAGACGCCTCCCCCATGGAGGAGGCGTCTTACACAGACGCCTGTCCCAAGGGCGGAACGTCTGGGTAAAACGCCTCCCCGATGGGTAAGGCGTCTGGGTAAAACGCCGCCCCCATGGGGAAGGCGTCTTAGCCAGACGCCCCCTCCTACGTGGGGGCGGCTCCGTCAGACGCCCGTAATTTTTTATTATTTTTTATTATTTTTTTATTAAAAAGATGTTAGATGTTTTACCAGATTCGAGTACACTGGGGCGTCCGTTGGTTCATTACTGACCTCCAAAACATTATTTTTTATGATTATAAGAGGAATATGAAGAGAGATGTGTGATAGGAGGGTAAAATGTCGCGTTATAGCAGTAGAAATGAGAGAAGGGCAAAATGGTAATTTTAAGGGGCGATTTAAGTAATTTTGGGGCAATGTTTAGCAATTCAGAAAATAAAATAAGAACTTTATGAACGATAACATCAGTTATTACGTACACGACTCTCTCTTTTTCATCTTAAAGGCCGCACACCGCCTCAGCCTCCCACTCAACTTACTTGCAGAGAGGGCCTACGTGGGCTTCTGTCGTGGGCCTTTGTTCGGCCCACGACCCGCAAAAGGCAAACGCGGCGAGAGACGCACATTCAAAGGCGTGGAGTCGAGTGTCGACCCCAACCCGGCGCTCATCTCCACTTTCCGACCCGAAGGCGTGGTCATGTCGAACTCGTGCACCAACCGGGCCAGCGTAAGGTGCATCACGTGGAGCGCGAAGCCGATCCCAGGACACGATCGCCTCCCCGACCCGAACGGGACAAGCTCGTGCTGGTGTCCCCTCACGTCTACGTGGGCATGCGTCGTCAGAAACCTCTCCGGCCGGAACTCCAAAGAGTCAGGGCCCCACGTGTTCGGGTCCCGGTGCAGCTTCCAGTTGTTCACAAGGAGGCGGGTTCCGGCTGGGATGTGGAAGCCGGCGAGGCGGCAGTCTTGTATGGCCTCGTGGGGTTGGAGGAACTGCGACGTCGGGTGTAACCGGAAAGACTCCTTAACCGCTGCCTGGAGGTAGGGGAGGTTCTTGACGTCCGACTCGTCCACCACACGGTTTCGACCCACGATCGTGTCGAGTTCGTGTCGGATTTTCGCCATGACGTCGGGATGGTTTAGGAAGCAGGCCAGAGTCAGCGTCAGCGAGTTGGTCGTCGTGTCGGTGGAACCCAATATCAGAGACTATATATATATATATATATATATATATATATATATATATATATATATATATATATATATATATGTGCAACATTTTTGGTTAATTAGTTAACTAAAATCCAACATGCATGTACGTACGTACATGCAATTAATTAATTAATCTAGCTAGCTAGCTAGCTAGCTAATTAGATGGAGTCACTTACGTACCATGGAGATGGCCTTGACAATAGTGTCGGGATCGCGCATGTTAACAACGTCAGTGTTAGGTAATATCGAAAGAATGGTGTCCATGAAATCTGGTTCCTCGTCGGTGTGGAGGAGTTTCCTCTTCTTATGTTGTTCCAACCAATTGGAGACGACTTGGTCTATGTCGAGGAAGGCTTGTCTCATGGCCGAGTCATGTCCCCCGAAGACGAAGTCAAACCAACGAAGGTAAGGAAGCATGTCAGACACCACTATGGTCTTCATGAGAGTGAAGAATCTGCTTATGGCCCTCCGGAAAACCCACCCTTCCTCCGAGAATCCGGTACCGCCGCTGCAGAAGTAGCGTTTGCCGGCGACAATCTTTACTACCACGTTGAAGGTCACATGTCCCATCCATTTCTTCATGTCCACCACATAACTCCTCTGTTTATTTTAAAAGATAAACGCAACTGCTTATATAAATATGTAAATATGTAAATATGTAAATATATATATATATATATATATATATATATATATATATATATGCCACCCAGCCAAACTAGCTACTTAATTAGTGCCATATTTCTAATTGTCAAGATCACTAGATGATCCAATTAATTTTCCACCACATAACTCGTGAGAAGCATTAACCCAAGGTGAATTGTCATCTATTAAATGAAGTACCACTTGATTACTACAGTCTACAGATGATCTGAAATCAATTATACTTAATCAATCTTGTCTACGTACCTTATCGTTCTCCTCCCAAAGTCGATACAACTCCTGAAAGCAGACACCGATCTCAGCAGTCCTTACATCCTTGAGCAGCCCAAGTTTCGACTTGGACAAAAGCTCCACAGTTGCCATCTTTCGAATTCCACGCCAATACGCCCCATAAGGAGCAAATCCCATCATCCCAAAGTCATAACTGGGGGCGACAAATGGTATCAAATTATATATTCAAGTGTTGGATTCCAAAATCAACAAGAATTAGTTGTTGTAATTTCACAAGTGTTTTCTTACTTACTAATTACAAAATTGAAGTCTAATGGGAAGTGGTCCTTACGTAAGTACGTACCCCATGATCCTCCCGGCAGGATTGATTGGCCTCGTTGCAAAGACTTCGTCGTTGGTGGTGAAGCACTCCCTGACGGCATCCACGCCGGAAACAATGACGGTCATGCGACAACCAAGCCTGAGCAGGAACACCGGTCCATACTCATCAGCGAGTTCCCCGAGCGTGTGAGTAAGTGGTCTTGTTTTGTCCTTCAGCAAACGCATGTGGCCAATCAAAGGAAGTGCTCCTCTGGGTTGAGGTGCTAATTCTCTAATTACTCTTAATCTTTTGCTCCTCCTTATAATTAAGCCTGCAAGTTTGTGGAGCAACAACATTACCAAAAACCCCACTAGGCAATGCCATGCCACAATATGGGATGAGTACTTCATCATCGAACACATCTTAATTTCTTCTATTTGTGTGTTGATCGATGTTGGGTATTAATTACTCTACTGAAGGAAGATGACTACGAATTTGTTCTTTAATAAAAAGAGTGAGTTGATGATGAAAGATGATTACTTTAATTGGGATGATAAGGGTGCATTATTGCCCCCCCACGAGTCCACGAGATGGATATATATATTCTTCTTATATATTAATGTATAGTGTCCATATAAATTAAAAATAAAGTGGTCTGAGCAGGTATAAATTGACCCCTTTTCTGGCGTAATGCACTTTTTATTAATGTATAATTTTAAGCTTATCTCAATGTGGTTTTGGTTGAGTAGCCAGACAAAAACGACGTGTAACAAAAATAACATATTTCCTAAATACAAATTAACATATTTCCTAAATATTAAAAATGATGTGTAACAAAATTTTAAGAAATGTCTATCCTCATTTATTCAATTGGTTGTAGGATTGTAGGTTAGACGCAAATGGGCCATACTAAGAAACATCTATAGGATTTAGGAAATATCTCTCTTCTTAAAGGGCTTTTGGGCTATCATCTAATGAGTCATACTAATATTAATCCCTGTAATCGGCCTCTTCAGCCACTGGCTCATAGTTATTTGGATTTTAAAGGTTATTTCTATGTTTTTATGGAATTATCTTTAGCCGGAATTTATTTAAAGTTTATTTGGGATGGGAAAGTTTTTTTGCAGGTCAAAGAAACTATCGAAAGTTCGAACGTACCAAACTACTACAATTATTATTGATTCGGTGGGTTTCGAAGAGAAGAGATGCATGACCAAATATATTTATTGTTATCAGACCCATCATTGACATCCACCACTATATCAATCCTATCGACCAAACATACATCTCCAAATCCTTCACTTCTTCACTCATGCTGCACTTTGTCCATTATGTCTTCCCAACAACACAGAAGGAAAGAAAAAGAAAAGAAAAGGAATGTCATATTATATATATATGCTTCTAATTAATTAGTAAGGCACATTATCATGCCAACACATAAGAATCAATCCCAATCACTAAACTAAAGCCTTTTGAATTATCCACTTAACGTGTAGACATCAAAATTGGATGGAGTACTGAGGAAGCATCCAATTGGACAAATTAAGGAGGTAGAAGAAGAGCAGGTTTCCAAGAAGCAAGCGGAGTTCTCTGCTGCTTCCTTTAACTTTTCCAAAAGCCGGCCGAAGTCACAAAAGCGCGCAACACTTTATAGTAGACAACCTCTTTTGTTCAACTGCTGCTTCTTTGAACGAGAAATTAAATTTCTGTAATGAAAGTTGTTACATGCAACTCGGTGGTGCAACACAACATCATTGTCTTTCATTCGGAACTATACATCCTTTTCTTCTTATCCACTTTGTTTGAAAAATTAACACAATATATCATTTTCGGATATGAGCAATATTTGATAACGTACGTGTTGCATGGGGCATAACTTCATGTTAATTGGTCTCATAAATTTGGGTTTTTATTGCCGTCTTCTTCTGTTTTTTCAGATATATTATATATAAGGTTTTGTAGATTATATATATATATATATATATATATATATATATATCAACTGTAGATATATAGTGAGGAGAGAGATATTGGTGAGAGAAAGACATGCATGATATGATAGAGAAAATAGTAATGAACCGATGAGAGAGAAACTACTTCGAGTGAAATAGTGATGAGAGAGAAATGATCGGAACAGGAGATTTTAGTGTCTATACTCTATGTTGGTGATCAAAGCTAAGTTTGCAGCTGGAAATAGTGGGTTATTGTAACTAACTAAATGAAAGTTGTACATGCTTCAACTGATAGTTGTATGGGTCGAATATTGGCTTATATTTGTTAAGGAAACAAATCCAGAAAAAGTCGATCGACCGGATTGGATTCGGTCTACCGACGCACAACCTAGGAAATTTCGGCGAAAACGGGTCAGTCTACCAAATTGGATTCGGTCCACCGAATCGAGGATTCCATGCACATTGTGTGCAGCTGGGATCAGACGACCAAATTGGATTCGGTCTATCGTCAGAGAGCAAGTGACACTTCGGAACAACGGGTTCAGTAAACCGTTGAGAAGATTTTTGGTGTTCCGAGAATCTAAAAGTGTCTGGACAATTTGGCACGATCCACCGAGGGGTGCTCGGTCGATTGAAGGGTTGTTGGAGAATTCGTTAGTTCGTGAAAGAATCGTTCTCGCTGTCTACTGAGCCGCGTGAGAAACGTTCTTTCGGTCAACCGGGAAGGATTCGGTTAATCGAATCGGAACAAGAATCGCTCATGTTGAAGCACGCACGGTTAACCGAACGAGCATCGGTTAACCGTGTCCCCACGAATAGTTCTGTTCGGTTTTGTTTAATTGTAGTTCGGTTTTTGAGTCTATAAAATGACTTGTTTGCTCTTAGTCTCATATGATATATTGCATACAACATAGTTTCCTTGATTGTGAGTTGAGAGATTAAGGTTAGACATACATCTAGAGTTATTTGGAGGACTTATTGCCTCCATATACTTGTAATCTCGGTTGCTTCTCTTGTTGGAGAATCGGAAGAAGAAAAGGAAACCCACAGGAGATCCTCAAGGACGTAGTCACGTTGCCGAACCTTATAAATCGCATGTGTCGTGGTTGTTTCAGGTGTGCATTTGTGTTTGCTTGTTTATTTTCATCTTGCTTATGTTCTTGTTGCAATTGAGTTTGAAAGAGGGTCCGAAGTTAATTTTGCAATCAATATTTGGTATTACGTGGTGTGTTTAATTTGTGTTTCGTATAAGTACATTGTTAGATTCCCTCCCAACAGTATCTACTATTTCCTACCTAATTACTAGTTAAGTTTTGTTTAACAGATTGTGTGTCGACTTTGTAGTTAATTATTTGGAACACATATTTTAGTGAACCTTGAACTCTAATTTTTTGCTATTGCAGATACATATATATATATATATATATATATATATATATATATATATATATATATATATATATATATATATATATATATATATATATATATATATATATATATATATATATGAAAAGTTACTTGGCACACACTTCTAAGTTATTACGTTTTTTTGTTAATACAAACTATACAAGAAGTTGTTATCCACTGAATAAATTATTAACTATTAACATTATAATCTGGCTAAGAAAGAGTCTGGTGGTGCTTGCAATCCAATTTTAAAAAAATTAAAATTAATTTTTTTTCTAACGTTTGATTTCAACGCTATTCCCGGAAAAAAAAAATGTAACTCCTGCTCCGAGTTGCTACTTATACTATTTTTCTCTCGAAACTAAAAACAAATGACCATTTCCAGAGTGAACAGTGAACACCCATTACAATGAAGAAAATTCGGATGCAACCTGATATTGTTCTTATTATAGACATATTCTCCTATTTTATTCTGTTGCAGGAGGAAGAACTACTTTCACGAAAACAGCATAGCCTAACTAACAAACATAATTATAAAGAAGTAAAAAGTAAGAAGAATGTGAAGATATCATAATCACTAGACACTAGGTGATTGATTGATTAATTAAGTGTCTGTGGTAAAGCCTCAAAAACCTAAATACACAACGTCACAACAGTGCTAACAAATAGGAAAAAAATGAGTTCCACAGTCTCTCTCTTTTTCTCAGAGAAAAAGGACTGCGATTTGACCCAATTGACTCCCCCATTCCTATTCTTTTCCATTGAAGCCGGAGCCCATCACAGCTTATTAATTAGAAATGTATATATGCGTACTAAACATCTCTATGATGAAGGATAGTGTACGTATTTGTGGAACAAGTTTTAAATCAGGTTTTCAATTTTATCTGATGTTTGGTTATTGTGAGCTTAATAAGTCCCTTTATGATTTATAATTATGTTTGTCATTGGCATACTGTCAAATTGATACTCGGGTATATTTGCAAACTTAAGTGCTAAATGGTAATACTTAGAGAGAAGTAACAAGCTTATGCATGACACGATCCACTTTTCCATAGCCAATTTTAGTGACAATAGTTAATTAACTGAATTGTTATTTATCTTCGGAAAACTACTTAAATCGTCAGTGTGAATTACCAGTTTGTCATTCTGTCATTTCTACTTATATAACTCTTCATTTCACTCTCCTAACATCACACTATCATCATATTACTATCATACTCATCAAAAAATGTCTCGGATGCCAGGAAAAGAGTCAGTGAATGCCCCGACGTACTCGAATATGGTAAAATGTCTCGTTTAATTTTAAAATAAAATATATTTTAAAAATAATCGGTGGGGTGTCCGCAGCAGGCAGCTAGCAAGACGCCCGAGATGGAAAAAAATCTCCCACTTACCTTACCAGATTCAAACATTTCGCCAAACTTTTTCGTGATGTTGGTACTGGAAATATGAAGAAAACTCACACAAAAAAATTGTTTTAAGATACGAGACGAAATGAGTATTAAATGAATTGTTAAAGACAAAATAATAATTGGTGGGAGCGATTTAAGAAGTTTTCCGATGACAAATAGTAATTCCCTTAATTAAAGAGACAAAATCATGTACGGCTTGAATCTAAGTAACAACGATTTTGATGAGCTAATTTAGGTATAATAAAAACAAGAATAGCTATTAGAGTTTATGACATTTGTGGACTAAGGAATTCCGTAACTATAATTAGGGCTGTCAATTTTACACGAAACACGATAACACGACACGAAAACGACACGAAGTTAACGGATATGGATTGAGAATTTGAACACGATTAATAAATGAGTTGGATACGGCAACATGATTATTAAATGGGTTGGATATGGATTTCTGCCGCAAAAACGCTTAACACGATTAAGACACGATAAACACGATAAGTAATTGGGTAATTAGGCACACGATTGCGAATACGACACGATTACTACACGACTAATACCGACAAGTCTATAAATAATATATAAATTATAAATTATAATAAACAAATTCTAAGAACTGAACGTCATATTTATAATTTTATCAATTATATATATGTGAGTGGTTTGAAACTTTGAAGTTTGAACTCTGAACGAGTGGATAATCGTGTGTTCAATGGTGTAAACGGTAGCGGTATTAAACGTGTACACGAATTAACCCGTTTAATAATCGGGTATAAACGGGTTGGATACGGCAACACGATTATAAATGGGTTGGATACGGCAGAAATTTAGCAACACGATTATTAAATGGGTCGGATACGGCGCAACACCTAGAGCTTATATATAGGAGTTGACACGACACGATTAGCACACGACACGACACGATTGACAACCCTAACTATAATCAGGGTCAACCTCGTAAGTAGCATTAAACCATATTTAGTCATGACCTCGACGACCTGGTTATGAGCTTTTTCTCTTTTCTTTCTTTCTTCCACGTCAGTTTTCTCTCTTCCCAACCACTTTCTTCTCTTTCCTGCACTATTCACATTTTAACCACAACCTATCTCTCATCCACATAATTTCAGGATCCATCTTGGAATTTTTTTTCAAAAATTCTAAAAAATCAAAACAATTGTAAAACGAATTTTCAAAAAAAAAAAAAGACTAAAACCAAATTTTAAAAAATCAAAACAAAAAAATGCTTTAAAATCTGTGCTGCTGCAAACGACCCCGTTACGTTAGGAGTGCCTTTATATATCTTCTCTCTCTTCCACATCAGTTTTATTTCCCCCCAATCAATTTTCGTCTCTTTCCAATAATATTCAACTTTTAACCGCAACTCATCTTTTCCTCAACATTATCTTTTATTTCCACAAACTTTTATTTTATTCCAAAATCAATTATTTTTGCCCAAAAAACTAATAATTCAAACAAAATATATATTAATTAGCAAATTATTATTATTAATAAAACAAAATACATATTTATTTAAGCGATTGTACGTAACATAATACTCTTCCTCCTCCCACATCTAAATCACTCCCCACTCTTCATTACTCTTTATTTTTATATGTTGAATTAGCTACGGGTCAGTTGGGAGTCTATTAATAATTTTTGTAGGGCAAACACATAGTGAGAGATTTGTTGAGTCTACGAGTTTTATTACGAATGTAGGGGCGGCACCTCTGCGGGGGGTCCTTTTTTGTTTTGACACTATATTATTGTATTTCAGATATTGATCGGTTTACCCTAAATTCATTAAAATGAAAATGTCAATTAATAAAAACACAATTATTTTTCGCTTCGTCTGAATTGTTATTTTAAATAAATCTTATTAAATACCCAACTATTTACAAAATAATACCCCAAATCATTTAAACACAATTATATATACTACAAAAAAATTAAAAATAAATAAAAACCAACATGGATGCGTCACGTGATGCGTCCCTGCACGACCGGTCGTCGACGATGAAGTCGTCCTGCCCCGGAGAGTCGACAACCCGATCGTCGGGGGGTAATGGGTCATCCACGACCCCGTTACGGATGCTCTAATGTCAAAGTGTGAATGTGCATGAGAAGCACTTTATTCGGATTTAGGTTCCCTTGTCAAATAATCAGCAAACACAAATAATTACGATATACATGCAATATTAAATTAAATTACATAGAATTTAAATTCATAAAACTTTGTATCAGAGAGCCACCATGTACGAAGAAGGGCTTCCATTGATTCATGTTGTTATTCCTTATCTTATTTGGGGTTTTTTCTAGGGTGTACCCTAAAAGATTTCAATTTTGAGAATACATTATTGTTTTCGATTTTTACTTGGTTGCACATTGCATTTTATTTTATTAAATTCTTACACCTACTCCGTAAGTTGGACTCATTTCGTCACCTTTTGTATTTATTTTTAAAAAATAACCCTCTTAAAATAAAACAACTTTAATCTAATAAAAAACAAAAAACTCAACCTCTCTCTCTCGATTTTTGTTGGTTTTCCTAAAATCATGCCATATATAATTAATTACCCCACTGTTGGTCAAATGTAGGATTTTTTAACGTTGATTGGACCTCACACATAAACTGAAACTCCATTAATTAATTTATTATGAAATTGCCTGTCGATATTTTATCTTCATGGAACAGTTAAATTTGAAAGCGACGTGCGTATAATGGATTTGAAGGAAGGAATACTACCATTCTTAACTCTGTTTCTCAGTTTTCCTCATTGACTCCTAAACAGTTCTTTTTCTGCATTCCATTTGAAAAATTTGCACCGATGTTGAGATGAATCTAACCAAACATTCCCATCACATCCATGACACATGTATGCCAGCAGTTACAATAAATGTTTTTTGCATATAATGAAAGAAACTGATTAAACTACAGATTAACATATCTTCTATTAATATAATCCACCATGCAATGATGCATATTAAGCCATTAATATGCAAGGATGGTCTGACTGAATTACATCTCAAATCAACTGTTGAATTATGTCTCCTTGGAAATTTCTTGTTGTGAATTTTCTCTCGTCTGTGTATCTCAATGTTTCCCCTTTAACGAATCAAGAAATGTGGTTTCTCTTCTTGGGTGGGTATGTTGTTATCCTTTTTTTTCCTTCAAGTTTTGTGGTTTTTACTTTTTTTATTAAACACAATATCCCATATTAATTGTACTCATCCCTCTTCCGACTCAAATATTCTTCATTTGTGGTATATATGTGATCTATTCTTAATTACATGGTTTTTTGTTTGTGTTTTTTGTTTTGTTTTTGGCTTTGACATGTTTTCTTTCACGTGGAGTTCGGACTGATATATCTTATTAAAATCACAAACAATCATACACATACACAAGTAATTAATTGGTGCTTAACCAACAATTAACATAATTAGAGAAGCATGGAATGGGTTAGGCTCACAAGCATGAACACACACCACAACAAGCTGGAACTGGTATCATGCATGCATTTACATATGCTTCCTTCCTTGCTTGCTTGCTGTGTTTGACCACATAAAACAGAATTCAGACTGTGAAGGGCAGTGATATTGATGTCCACGTTTGGTGGCCGGGTTTGAAATTAAGAGGTGCACCAGTTACATAATAATACTGACTCATCACTCCGTGAAAGCTGCAATACATACATATATATAGCAAGTTTGGCAGAATTACTTTAATGAGTACAACACATTTCACCATCTACATGATGCTCTTCTGACCTTATGTAACTTATATTTATTAGTTGTTTGTGGTGTAAATATTGTTGCCATCGTCTGTAATTTTATTTTTTTTGGATAGCAATGTTCCAAATATTCACTGTGAATAACTGAAGATGAACATGAACTGCCTTCTTTCTGTACCTAAGCCTCTTGTTCCACTTGTGCAAGATGTGTCTCCGTTCAATCCGATTATGCTAGAGAGAGTCTCTAAACTGCTTGATATATTAAATAATAAACAAGTAATTAAGAACTAAATCACTTCCATAACTAACACATCAATGAGCGGGCAATTAACTAAGCAGATAGGGAATAACAACATGTTTTCAAAACAAGAGCGACCAACTGTGGTTAGCTCAGTTAAGAGATTTCTTGAGATGAGACAATCATGACGAAAGATGGAATCTCTTCAATGTCATTGGTATGTTTGGGACTTAGAAATAGAATGAGGGTAATAAAGTGGATATAAAGTATAAAAAAAGCTAATTTCAAAAAAAGAAGAGAAAAGAAGCTAATAAATGAATTTTAAAAAAAAATAGCTAATATAAGAGTACGTAATACTAGTTTATTATTACAGCTTTATGTTCGCAAGTAGCGGGAATTAAATAGAGATCCAGAGAGAATGGGATTGATTTGCATGGCTATGCGAGCCTATTTGAAAAGTCATATTTGTGGGTTGGGGCAGGTGGAAGTGATTGGGTAAAAGGTGGTCTCTCTCAGACAGCACTCACGGTGGAAGTGAAAAAAAGGTAGTGGTGATCGACAGGGGAGAGAGGATCGAAGGGAGATCTAGAGAGAGAAACTACTTTGGTTTGGGAAAGGTTAGTGGCTTTTGGAGATCAATTATTGAAAGTTGATGGTTATGTTTGACTATATCTTCCTTTTGTTTTAATTTGTTCTTCAAAAACAAACACTAAAGTATAGGTTAGGGTTGTCAATATATTGCGTTCTCTAGTCTCGATGATATATATGTACATGTTATTTTTCAACAAGGGGATATATTGTGTAGGTAAGTAGTTAGGTTGGTAGATACGAATGAAATAGGTGTACGATATTAAGTATATAGACGTAACATATATGTAATTTCAGACATAATCACTAATAATCCTAATACTCGTTAAATTTGATGGTGAATATAGAAATACGTAGGAAGGCGACAAGTGATTCATATTCCACAATATTTGGCATCGAGGAATCGAGAATTGAGCTTTTTGAAGAAGTAGATGTGCTGTTGTCGTTATTTGAAAGGACCGCCGTAGATTGTGCTCTCTTGTCTTGTAATATATTTAATCTAATTGAAATCATGCAAGCATCATACATATGTTATTAGTTATATGGCTTCATGCATGTTGGAACGTGCGTGCATTCCTTTTTAGGCACCCTTTAATTTCTTTACGCTTTAGATTAAGTTAATTACCACTTAATTTGATCTGGTATGTCATTATGTCAGAGTGCTTTGTCTACTATTTAACTTAAATTACTATACAATATCATTCCAACGTTCGCATAACGCACCAATTTGATTATTCGACGCACGTCCTAACGTACGTATGTGTTGTAGAAAAATTGAGGAAGGATTTTTGGAAGAAGAAGGAGACTTGTTGCCTTTTTTTATTATCGATCTTAATTACTTATTACATTTGAAACTAACGATTATATATACTTCGTTCTTTTGTTCCCGTTATGATGAATGTATACGAGGAGGTGTGTCTTGAATGTTTGATGGATGCCGAGGAGGTGTGTCTTGAATGTTTGATGGATGCCGAGGAGGTGTGTCTTGAATGTTTGATGGATGCCAAGGAGGTGTGTTTAATGTGATGACCGTTGTCTTTAATACGCCCCCTCAAGTTGAGTCCTGGAATAGGTTGAAGAGACCCAACTTGGATAGGATAGAGTTTGCTTGTGGCTGATCAAGTGCTTTGGTAAATATATCGGCGAGTTGGTCTTTGCTGGGAACATATGGAACCTCGATTTCCTTTGCCTGAATCTTTTCACGAATGAAGTGACAGTCGACTTCAATATGTTTGGTTCTTTCGTGGAAGACAGGATTCTGAGCTATGTGTCGAGCTGCATTGTTATCACAAAACATTTTTATAGGAAGATGGTAAGGTTGCCCCATGTCGAGAAGCAGTTGTCTAAGCCAGATGAGCTCGCTAGTAGTAGATGCCATGGCCCGGTATTCTGCCTCAGCACTGGATCTGGCAACAACGTTTTGTTTCTTGCTTCGCCAGGTCACTAGGTTTCCGCCAACAAATGTGCAGAAACCCGTAGTGGATTTGCGATCGTGGCTGCCTGCCCAATCTGCATCAGAAAAACCAATTATTGAGTTAGAGTTGTTGTTTTTCATCCATATCCCTTGTCCTGGAGTTCTCTTAATGTATCTAAGTATCCTAGTAATTATATCTAGGTGGGGTGTTCTAGGTGAGTGCATAAATTGGCTGATAATGCTAACAGCATAGGTTATGTCAGGTCTTGTGACAGTGAGGTATATGAGTTTTCCAACAAGTCTCTGATATTGTTGAATATCTTTTATAGGTTCTCCTTCAGTAGTGTTTACCTTTAGTTTAGTTTCTATGGGTGTATTTGCGGGTTTAGCCCCAAGTTTTCCTGTTTCTTTTAAAAGGTCGAGGGCATACTTTCTTTGTGATAAAAACAACCCCCTTTTTGAATATGCAATTTCTATACCGAGAAAATATTTTAAATGTCCTAGGTCTTTAATATCAAATTTTGTTTTTAAGTGTTGTTTAATTTGGTTGATCTCGTGGTCGTTATCTCCAGTGATTATGATATCATCTACATATACTAAGATTATGGTAGTGGTGGTTTTATGATGTTTGGTGAACATGGATGCATCAGCGGAAGATTTATCGAAACCGTAAGAAATAAGACAGTGGCTAAGTTTGGCATACCAAGCACGCGGAGATTGTTTTAACCCGTAGATAGCTTTGTTGAGTTTGCATACCTCGTTAGTGGATGTGTAACCTGGTGGAGGAATCATATATACTTCTTCTTCGAGGTTTCCTTGAAGAAAGGCATTTTTCACATCCATTTGATAGAGGTTCCATTTTTTGTTTACGGCGATGGAGAGAAGGACACGAACTGTGTTCATTTTAGCTACAGGAGCGAAAGTTTCTAGGTAATCTAGACCATAGGTTTGTGTGTATCCTTTTGTTACAAGTCTTGCCTTGTACCTTTCTATGGTTCCGTTACTATTGTATTTTATTTTATATACCCATTTACACCCAACTGGTTTAATCCCCTTTGGCATTGTGGTTAGAATCCAGGTGTTGTTTGTCTCTAGGGCTTGTATTTCTTCTTTCATAGCTTGACACCATTTTGGATCTCTTAGTGCTTCATTATAGGTTTTGGGTTCTATATGTTTATCTATAGTTCCTAAAAAACTTTTGTGATGGGTTTTTATTTGTTCGTATGATATGTAATTTTGGATAGGGTAAGAAACATGGGAAGTGATATAGTCGTGCAAGTGTTTTGGTGGACGGGTAGGCCGTGTAGATCTTCTTGGAATGTTTTCGTCTTCGTTGTTGTGTGGTTCTTCATTGTCTTCTTCTTGGAGATTGGGTGTCACCATGGTGGTTTCTGGATCGCAGGTGATGGGTATTGGTGCATCATTGGAGTTTGGTGATGTTGGAGATCCGTTGTCTTCAGTGTCTGGGTGGAAGAACGAACTGTTTTCGACAAACTTTACATCCCTAGAGATATGTAATTTACAATTATTTGGGTCATAACACTTGTACCATTTTTTTCTAAAAGAATAGCCTAAGAAAATACATTTACGAGAATTATAATCAAACTTGTCATCCTTTTTCCTGTGAACAAAGGCAATGCATCCAAAAACACGTAAGTGATCAAGAAATAATTTCCGACCAGTTAGGATTTCCAATGGTTGTTTGTTTTGAAGACGTGGACTTGGTAGGCGGTTAATAAGATAAGCAGCGGTTAAAACAGCATCAGACCAAAAAACTTTTGGAACGTGGTTCTGAAAAAGTAGTGCACGTGTGATATTCAAGAGGTGACGATTTTTTCTTTCAGACACACCGTTTTGTTCAGGAGTGTTAACACACGTGGTTTGATGAAAGATTCCTTTTTGTTTTAAATAATTTTGGAAGATATTACTGGTGTACTCAGAACCGTTATCTGACCTTAAAATTTTAATTTTGAAATCATACATGTTTTCCACAAAACTCGAGAAAGTACAAAATGTATTAAAAACTTCAGATTTTGATTTTAATAAATAAATCCATGTGGTACGAGAAAAATCATCAATAAAGGTGATAAAATATTTGAACCCGTTATAGGATTCAGTTGGGGCTGGTCCCCAGATATCAGAATGTATTAATTCTAATGGATGTCCTGTTTTAATGGATGATAAATGAAATGGCAATCGAGTTTGTTTGGAAAAATTACACACATCACAAGATAAATCAGACTTAATAGATGGAAAAAGCATTTTTAAAACAGGATGTGACGGATGTCCCATCCTTTTATGCCATAACTCATGTTTGGATAAATTGCCTACATGCAATGCCTGTTTGTTTTTGTCTAGAATGTAGAGGTTATTGACGAGTTTTCCTCTACCAATCGTCTTCCCTGAGATACGATCCTGAAATACAACATCATTGGGTGAGAAAATGATATTACAGTTTAGTTCTTTGGTGATTTTTGCAACAGATAACAAGTTAGATTCAAACGAAGGCACATACAAAACATTTTTTGCAATCTGATCTAATAATTTTATATTTCCTATTCCTTCAATTTCTACTTGATTTCCATTAGCCACACTAACAAATTTATTTAATATGGATAAGTTCCTTTTAAGATCTAGCAATAAGTTAGGATTGCCTGTCATGTGATCGGTAGCACCAGAATCGATAATCCATACATCACTTTCATTTTTCTTAGACTGAAGGGCTAACATATGATTTTCAAGAGCTTTTATCATACCTGCGAAATTACCTGAAGATGGAGGTTTGTTTTGCAAAACGGCGTTTAACTTATTTATAAGATGATGAATATCATCTTCAGAACCCGCTAGGCCCATGTTTGCTGGAGAGAAAAAGTTCTCTCGGTTACTCGGATTTGGAGCCGCTCCGATTGCGTGAGTCGGATCCGTTGGAGTATATAATTCTCCCGACCCGACTGCTGACATTCCATGCGATTCCTGTGAGAGAAAAGAAAAGTTAGGGTTAGGGTTGGTCGAGTGGCTGCTGCCGCCTTCGGTGGTGGCGATGTAGCCGCTCCCGCCCGATGATCCTCCAGTGCGGTGAGATATGCCTCTTCCATCTCCTCCTCCTCCTCTTCCATCTCCTCCTCCTCTTCTGTCGTTGTCTTTTGGTGGTCGGAGATGTGGGTAGAGAAACCAGCAACTGTTTTTGCTATGTCCGATTTTTTTGCAGTTTTCGCAGTGTTCGTCTTTCCGATTTCCATACCGTTTTTTGTTGCTTTGGTGTTGGTTTTGTGATCTTCCGGTGAAAAACGCCTGATTTTCTGCTTCAGTTGTTGGTTGGTTTTGCGATGGAGTTGTGGTCCTTCGTCGCGATTCTTCGCGAAGGATCATGGCGATGACAGAAGCAAGCGGTGGTAGCTCGGGAGCCATAAGCACCTGACTCCTGATGTTTTCAAAGGATGGATCTAGACCTACCAGAAACTGGTAGATCCGGTCTTGTTCGGTTCGTTTTCCGATTATCAGTGCGTCGGTTGTCGGTGGTTCGTAAACCCCCAACTCGTCCCGTGCTTTTCTGAGAGTACCAAGGTACTCAGTGACGCCTTTGTGATTTTGTCTTGATTGCGCTATTTCTTGTTTGATTCTGAAGATGTGTGCAAAGTCTTGCGCCTTCCCATAGTGTTCTTGAACAGCATCCCAAAGTTCTTTGGCACTGTCTTTGTAGAGAAAGATCTCCCCTATCTGTGGTTGCATGGATGCGATTATCCATGACATAACCAAGTGATCAGAGGTCTGCCATTCTTCCCGTGCGGCCTCCGTTTCTGGTCCTTCTGGTTTCTTTGAGGTTCCGGTGATGTGGCCAATCTTTCCCCTGCCGCTGAGGGAGAGGGACACCGCCCGAGCCCAGGACAGGTAATTTGTCCCGTTGAGTAGAGTAGATACCAAACGGGAAGGGTTTTCGTGGTGGTTTCCCGACATGGTTTGGTGGGATTTTTTCGGGTCGGGGTTTTTTGTGGATTTTGAGGGTTTGGATGTTGGTGGGTTGTTTTTCTTCCGCCTTCAACCCCCTCAGTGAGGAGAAGACCGGTGATGACCCTTGGGGAATCTGAGGTCGGATCAGAGAAGCTCTGATACCATGTAGAAAAATTGAGGAAGGATTTTTGGAAGAAGAAGGAGACTTGTTGCCTTTTTTATTATCGATCTTAATTACTTATTACATTTGAAACTAACGATTATATATACTTCGTTCTTTTGTTCCCGTTGTGATGAATGTATACGAGGAGGTGTGTCTTGAATGTTTGATGGATGCCGAGGAGGTGTGTCTTGAATGTTTGATGGATGCCGAGGAGGTGTGTTTAATGTGATGACCGTTGTCTTTAATATGTGTGAATCTGTAGGGATTTATTTATCCGCCAGAATCCAAAATAAGTAGAATGTACATATATAGTTATGCGAAAGAAAAGAGTTACTCCTGCATATATATAGAAACCTTATGACATGCATCTTAAGCGGACAGGCTAATTATTGTGTTGATTGTGTACGAAAGAAAGAAGAATATGTTGTTCGAGTTCGACAATTTGTACATGACACATTATTTTCACAATATTCAATGATTAGGTAAAGCAAACATTGACGCTGAGAAAAGTTGGCCAAATTCACATGGTGTGTTTGTGATGATGTCTTCATCTGTTCACAAAATCCAGACGACAATTTCGATTTGCACAACTACTGTTGAAATAAAGTCCCTCTAATAATTGAACATCCTAACTGGTTTGGATCATCATTTCAATCTTTTGTCTTCACATTTCACAGGAAATCTACCTCTCGTTAACATACAAATAAATATTTACCAGCCGAGGGTTGTTTGAACGAGGCATTGACCAGCCGTTAATCGCAAATATTTGACACCATTACTAATAAATAATAATTAATGAGAGGGGGGAAAGATGCCGCGCCCTTATAGCTTGTTATTACCTATCTCTCTCTCTGTCTAAAGTCTAAACTCTAATGGTTGATTTGTCTGGACTCGAATGAAACAAAAAAAAAAAAACAATAAATTTGGTTTGATAAAAAAGTAGAGGTATAGCGTTGAGATTACGAAATGGAACATATATGGTGGGAAGTGGTGAAGTTGACGTATCCCGAGGAAAAGGCACCGCATCACCCGCTGACCGCTTCCTCCCTTCGACTGCATTAAACACCAAAATCAACTCCATTTCATCTTTTATACCTCCAATCAATTCCATCCCAAACACCAAAATGTTCTCATCTCTTGTTCTTACTCAACCAACCCGCCCCCACTATTGATATTATACTATACTCTTCCTTTATTCTCTTTCCATTATTCTTTCTTATTTCCGACCCTAAACGCTAAACCCTAACTTACTACTTAATGGTATATTTCATCCCTACCATCCATCTTTGTGATAATTATATATGTTGATGCATGCCCTCCACCTTTAGGCTTTAGTGATGACTGAAATTATATATCATGAAAGCGTATTTGAAATAACTCTCTTAATTAAGATTCAACAATACAATTACATAAATCTTAAAATTGCAAGGTGTAGACAGAAAACAAAATTCAACGTAAAAGTGTCTCTTGATTTTAATAATATCGAACGAGTTATTTGCTTGCATTGTGTAGTTTCGTATCTTTTAGCTTTGAAAGTATTGTAAATTAAATTGCCTTAGTATGAGGTTGAAATTGAAAAAGTCAGTCCCTAACAAACACAAACACACATATGTATATATATCTTGGTTCCATCCATAGCTAGTAGATCGAGCACGTGAATGGCACGAGGAAAGTACGTAGGTTGGGCCTCGATGGAGGGGCTCGAGGATGGTAGTAGTGGTGGTGGTGGTTGTTGGGAATATTTGGATCCGAAGAGGATGGTACGTGGGACGGAAGCAAACAAACACTACATGCAAGTCGCGCGTCAAAACACAAAATTAAAGAGAAGAAGCATAATAACATGATGGTCGTGGATAGATGGTGGGGGATCGATGTTTGTTTAGTGGAGTCGTACATACATACATACATACGCAAAGAAGTTATAACTTATATATATATATATATATATATATATATATATATATATATATATATATCTAGTGGTGGTGCGGAATGCAAACCAACACCAACACAAACGCATAGTCGTGGTCTGGTTCTGGCATGCACGTGAGAGTGTGCCCCGATGTCGCCGGACATCCCAACCCAACTCACTACCTCAAACAAAACCCATATCTTTCTGTTTCAGGTCATCTTTCTCCCAACATAAACATTATATATCATGCATATATGTATCCATATACACATTAAACCGCGCGTAGTATATATAATTTACTATTGTTTTTGTAAGATTAGTAGCTACTTTTTTCATTAATTAATTAATGAAGATGTAGTAGTTGATGGATATATGTATTAAGCTGAAAATAATTCAGAAAAAAATCATAGTCTGGCATGGGCATTTAATGCCGTACCTCATCAACTTCTCTCTAATTCATTCACGAACGAGAAAAAAAGATGTGTCACTCTCTCAGTCTCTCTCTCTAGGTTTTATATCTCTGCTTGTTCAAAACAACCCCCCCCCCCCCCCTCCCCACCCTATCTCTTTCACACCTCATTTATGGCAAGTTTTTCTTTTATATTAGTATAGATATTCTCTCCCTGTCACACACATATAAATATACATACCCAAAGGCAGAAAGAGGGGAGAAGGAATTGGTGAGTGAGGTGTCCCCCTCTCCTCCCCGGCCCACACATTCCACTCTTAATTTTCACTGCACATTCCTGTTGCAGTTTTTTTTTTTTTTTTTGAGAGAGAAAGATGCACCAACTTCTATTTCCATATATACACGACTACTTCTTTTATATTATTAATAATATATAATAGTAGTAATAATCTAGGTAGGGCATACTCAGACAGTACTATAGTAGCTAGGATTGCATCTATTAAAGACCAACTCCTGAAACTAGTAGTAGTTTTTTCCTTGGTTGGCATGGGAATTAATGATAAGGCACTCATGACCTAATCACCACTACTCATTTCCTTTTTTGTCCAATAAATAAAATATTAACCCTCTTCCCGATCTCCTTTGCTTGCGTTTTCATACATCATACATATATAATTTGTCTCTTAATTTGTTTAGGCAGTTGCATATATGAGTACGACCACTGGCCTCAAACCAAACCAAACCAATTCCTAGCTAGTTTCTTCGTAGCTCATATATAATAAAAATGATCCCAACGGATTTGTCGTTACAGATAAGTCCGGCGGGGGGCTACTGCAGCGAGTCCGGTAGCAGCGGCAGCGACGTCGACATAAGCCGAGAGTCGATTGCGTTGAGATTAGGGTTATTAAAGCATAAGGTTGATCATCAGAGTGGTGGTGGGGAAATGGCGTTTCAGCCGCAGATCTTAGGGAGGGAGTTCAAGAGGAGGAAGAGGAGGAGGAGGAGCGCAAGGGCTCCAAGGATGAGATGGACAACCACTCTTCACGCCCACTTTGTCCATGCAGTCCAGCTTCTCGGTGGACATGAAAGTATATATCTATACATTTGGATACATCCTTATATAACTTCTTTCTTTCTTTCTTTCTTGTTGATCGATTGCCTTCTTAATTAATTTTTGATTCCAATTAATGCATGCATGTTGGCATCCTTTTTTAGGGGCGACCCCTAAATCGGTTCTGGAACTCATGAACGTCAAGGATCTTACCCTCGCTCATGTCAAAAGCCATTTGCAGGTAATTTAATTAGTTGAGAAAGGGTTTTATTTCAAGGGTTCTTGTTTTTTTTTGAAATTTCATGTTGGTGTGGTATTGGGACGTTGCAGATGTATAGAACCGTCAAGAGCACTGACAGAGGTGGAGCAGGTAATTAAGTATATATACCATACTTCCCCCATCATCAATTTTTCATTTTTTTCTCTCTACAAACAATATCCACTTCCAGTTGTGGTATTAGTTCGTACGAATGCTGCATACATGTTAATATATATGTAAGTAGGAATCAATATATAAAAAGATATATACCAAACAAAATTAATTAGGGTTGGAGCGGATTTGGTATGATGATGGGTTTGGTTGAAAGAATGCAAGGTATGTGAATGTGAGTGGTGGTTGAATTTAATTAGGTGAAGTAGAGCAGCAGACATGTACACAAGCTGAAGTCGAGGATGGAGTAGTGCTGACGATGGCATGTGAGGATCAAGAACAAGAAGCAGAAGAGGATGGAGTAGTAATGGTTCAAACCCCACCACCACTGCTACTTGGCATTGGCAGCAACTCTTACAGGTCACACACTCACTCCTGCTTTCTTTCAACCCTTCTGTCAGCCTCCGAACTTTACTAGCTAATGCCTTACGGCTTACAGTCTCGACTCTCGTGAACGCGCGGTTCCAAAATATTACAATATAACTTTCCACTGTATCATTTTTTATTTATTTCAATATTACACACCCTTGTTTGTGTGTGTGTGTTTGGAGACATGTATTATACATATATATATATAGACACACACTACTAGTAGTACTAGTACTACTACTACACTACCATCTCATTTTCATTTGTAGGGATTTGGCTTCTCTTCAAAGGGACTGGTTTTTTGTCTTTACAACACTGTTTGTTAACGCCGGATTTTGTGGAACTCTATCTTTACCTCTCCTGCACACCTGCCATCATTACACATTCTTCACATTTTTATATTATACATATATTCGAATAAGTGAGGGGGAGTATTAAGTACAGGACAGTGTTAATTTGTCTGGAGGAATTATTGACAATGTGGTCAGATTGACCAAAGCGAGATCTATCCAATTCCAATTCCAGCTACTGCATGGAGTGAATGGATGGTACTGGTACATGTATGTATTTAAAATAAATGATCGAGAATGCATGCATGGGCCGGGAGGGAGGTGGGGATCCGATTGATGGAACAAACAGAATGGTTGTTTCTGTTCCCATCTGCTTCGTTGGTACATTCCCATTTAAATAGCTACCCTAGGAGGGGGAGGAGGGAGCATGACCTATGTTGATTTCTACTGCCTTGTATTTTATATATTATTATTAAAACTGACTTTCAGTTTAATATTCTTGGATACCAATGTATGCATTTATTTTTTGATCTTTTTACCAATCTTTATCGTAATATAGAACGGGCAAAGATGGTGTATGTTAGTTAGTAGCTCTATAGATCACTCACTAGATGATGTAGAAATTAAACTGTAGTGATATAATTATATTTTCACTGGGAGGCTCAAAATTAAGCCTATATCTTGTTCTCTATGAATTAATTAATTAATGTCTTACATCCTTTGGCGAATTAACATTCAGATACCTCTTCATTCCTACAGGGATCATTACTCACCAAAACAGAAGTATAGTATGAGTATCCCACAAACTGCAGCACCCTTTTCATATCGACCCCTACAACACAATCTGCTCACTGAACAAAGAAAGGTAACGAACACTTGGTGTTCCGTTGTATTGATTGTTATACTTAAATTTTAATTTCGTAAAGTGTAGTTTATCTTTTTTTCATAAGAAAAATATATACTCTCATATTTCACTTAGTAAACTTTCCCCCGACTAATAAGATAACCTAATGAAGTACCATGTTTATAAATTTGTCATAGGCTAAACATTTGGTTCAAAATCCATTCGTCCCAGAAATAAACTGATGACAAATGCAATGTGTGCTAGAATGCACGTTTTTTTTTCTTAAACGAGTGGTTAACGATATAATAAGTCTTAGGCTTGTATATATAGTAACGAATAAATCAACCTAATGTGTAGGTGGTAGAAGGTTGGCAATGTAATGATCCAACAAGCAGCGGAATCGACCACCGAAGATTGCTTGGGAAGCTTCCAAACCTAGAGATCAGTTTGGGAAGAGAGACGTGGCAAGTAGATAACAGTGGTGAACCCTCCCAAGAATTGACTCTACTCAAGTGCTGAACTGAAAGTTTGTGTGGTTTGCGTGTGACAAAATTAAGAAAAGTAATGCGTGTGTATTCTGTAATAGTTGAATATTGTTGTATTAATTAATGTGTTTGGTGACGTCCTTGGTTTGATAAAACCAGTGCCGTGCATGTTAATTCTAAGTAAGAAAGACTGTCGTGCAATGTGCATGAGATGAGAGCCAAATTAATGATGAAATATGATAGCAATGATGTGGAGGTGATTGTATGTATATATAAGAGTGGAAGAAAAAGAAGTTTGTTGTTGTAAGTTGTAAGTTGAGGTTAGTGAGGAAACTAAGAAGAACGTGTAGGGGTGTTTGTGTTGTGGTTTTCAGTTTTGCAGGTGTGGACCACTAATGGGCCGTTTCCCTCTGAATTAATTAGGGTCCACCAACCAACTTGCTTGTTGTCGTGGTGACAATATCAACAGTAGGCCCATGGGCTTCGGCCTCTTCAACTTCTATATTATTCTGTCTATTTGCTCTTCCAATGTATTTTTTATTGAGTAGTTATACACGGACGCGCGCGTCCGTGACGCTTCCTACGTGGACGGACAAGTCAGCTGCCAGTTCAGCGTCCAGTCAGCCAAAACTTCTGCGCGGGGAAAAGTAAATTACGAATTATTAGGTGCGACGGTTCATTTCCCGAAATCACGATTAGACGGTTCATTTCCCGAAATCACGATTAGACGGTTAAACTTCACGTACATCATTAGCGGCGGGACAGCATTCGAGTAACTTTCCTCCCAAGTCTTCTCCTTTTCCATTCCCCATTTCAGTCGGAGTTCCTTTCCATACGCTCATCCAAAACCTTCATTCCTGTTTTAGTCGAACGAAAATTATAACCAGGCGAAAATGGATCCTTCTCTACCTGAAACCTCCATCGCTCCTGAAATTGTAGCCGCGCAGGTGTTGTGTCAATCACGTTCTTTCTGGTTCATTTTAAGGTTCATTATTGGCCTCTAACAATTTTTTTGGTGGTTTAAGGGAAGCACATACTACTTCCGCGAAACCAAGTGCGGTTTCACGGCCCTTCACAAGCAGTTCGACCGGATGAAGGAGGAGGAGAAAAATGTCTTCCAACGGACGCCTTTCGGTCACTTCCTCTCCTTTCCTCACGTCACAACTGACAACGAGATACTGGGTTGGTTCGTCGAACACTTCGATGCCAATGAAGTCGGTCTGAGAATAGCCACTGGGGTGGTCCCATTTACGGTAGAAGACGTCGCCCTTCTACTTGGACTAAGAGCACATGGGCAGAGAGTGGATATGGAAGCCATGTACGTAGAGAAACGTGACGGGGTGAACCTCGACAACACCCAACTACTGGGTCATCTTACCGCCACGAGCAAGATGGGCGAGGAGGAGGAGCACGTCCGACTCCTTATTTCTATGATTTTCAATCATTTTTTGTTCTTCGATGGATCACTGCGAAGTAAAACGTGGTACACGAAGCACCTTAAGAACCTCAAGCGCCTGAAGAGATATGCGTGGGCAAATGCGGTTCACACTTTCTTGGTTGAAGGCCTGGAGGAAGCCCAACGGAACCTCTCGAGGAGGAGATTGTCATCGAACTTCTCTATGAAGCAGGGCTACGTGTATGGTTGCGTTGCCGTATTACAAGTAAGCATCTTGGTCCGGAATGAGTGTTGTGTCAGTTCGGAGTAGTGTTGGTTTATGTCCGGAATAAGTATTTTGTCTGTCCGGGATATGTCTTGTGTCTGTCCGGAATAGTGTTGTCTCTGTCCGGAATAAGTGTCTTGAGGTTATCCGGGAAAAGTATTACGTATGTCCGGAATAGTATTTTGTCTGTCCGGAATACGTATTGTGTCTGTCCGGAATAAGTATTTTGTCTGTCCGGAATAAGAATTTTGTCTGTCCGGAATAAGAGTTTGTCTGTCCGGAATAGTGTTGCGTCTGTCCGGAATACGTATTGAGTTTGTCTGTCCGGAATAGTGTTGCGTCTGTCCGGAATAAGAGTTGCGTCTGTCCGGAATAAGTATTTTGTCTGTCCGAAATAAAAGTTTTGTCTGTCCGGAATAAGAGTTTGTCGGTCCGGAATAGTGTTGCGTCTGTTCGGAATACGTATTGAGTTTGTCTGTCCGGAATAGTGTTGCGTCTGTCCGGAATAAGAGTTGCGTCTGTCCGGAATAAGTATTTTGTCTGTCCGGAATAGTGTTGCGTCTGTCCGGAATAAGAGTTGGTTTATGTTCGAAATAAGTATTTTGTCTGTCCGGAATAGTGTTGCGTATGTCCGGAATAAGAGTTGGTTTATGTCCGGAATAAGTATTTTGTCTGTCCGGAATAGTGTTGCGTCTGTCCGGAATAAGAGTTGCGTCTGTCCGGAATAAGAGTTGTGTCTGTCCGGAATAGTGTTGCGTCTGTCCGGAATAAGAGTTGTGTCTGTCCTGAGGAAGTTATGTTTCTGGTTTTTAACTCATTCCTGTTTTCAGGTGTGGCTTTGCGAGAAGTTCAAATTGGGGGATCCCCGGTCAGCATTTCCACGGTTCAAGTGTTGGACGGAAATGTTTAGCAGACGCCAAATCCTTAGAAAATGGGAAGATCGAGGCATCAACTTGTCCCGGATTTACTCTGGTCAATTTGAGTTGAAGGGCACCCCAAAACTCAGTGCACGGGAGCATTCACTGTTGTCAGAGGATCAATTTCCTACTGCAGAAGCAACTTCCGCAGCAAAGGTTGCCTCGAAGGAAACACCTTCAACATCCACTCTACCAAGGGTACAACTCAGTGAATGCAGCATTCCATGTGACCCACTGCTATAAGAGTTGGAACTTAGTGAGGTGAAGACGAATTGGCTGCGAGCCGAAGCAGCACTTAGGGAGGCGACCGTTAAAATTAACAACCTGGAGGAAGAACTCCGGATATCTCAAGAAGAGTGTCGTAGGCTGAGAGTCCGTGGGGAGGAGGAAGAGAGGGAAAAGAGGGAGGAGGAAGAGAGAAATAAGAGGGAGGCGGAGGAGAGGGAAAAGAGGGAGGAAGAGAGAAATAAGAGGGAGGTGGAGGAGAGGAAGAAGACAGAGGAGAAAGAGAGGGAGAAGAGAGAGGAGGAAGAAAGGAAGAAGAGGGAGGAGCAAGAGAAGAAGAAGAGGGAGGATGATGAGAAGAAGAGGAGGGAGGAGGATGAGAGGAATAAGAGGGAGGAGGATGAGAAGAAGAGGAGGGAGGAGGATGAGAGGAATAAGAGGGAGGAGGATGCGAGGAAGAGGAGGGAGGAGGATGAGAAGAATAGGAGGATGAGGAGGGAGGAGGAAGAGAGAAAAAAACGGAGGGAGGAAGAGAGGAAGAAGAGGGAGGAGGAAGAGAGCAAGAAGAGGGAGGAGCAAGAGAAGAAGAAGAGGGAGGAGGATGAGAGGAATAAGAGGGAGGAGGAAGAGAAGAAGAGGAGGATGAGGAGGGAGGAGGAAGAGAGAAAAAAACGGAGGGAGGAAGAGAGGAAGAAGAGGGAGAAGGAAGAGAGGAAGAAGAGGGAGGAGCAAGAGAAGAAGAAGAGGGAGGAGGATGAGAGGAATAAGAGGGAGGAAGAAGAGAAGAAGAGGAGGGAGGAGGATGAGAAGAAGAGGAGGGAGGAGGAAGAAAGGAATACGAGGGAGGAGGAAGAGAAGAAGAGGAGGGCGGAGGAAGAGAAGACGAGGAAGGAGGAGGAGGAGAGGAAGAAGAGGGAGGAGGAAGAGAAGACGAGGGAGGAGGAAGAGAAGAGGAGACTGTAGGATTTCATGTTTAATTATACATATTTATTTTTCGAATTTTCATGTATAATAAGGATCAATTTTCAATTTTCTAGAATTTATTGCATGCATCGGTTTGTTTTAACAAACTAGTTTCAAAAACTCTATTAAAACAAACATGAAGGAGCTCCGAAATTCATACCTAGAAGTTCTCTAAAACTTCTCGAAGATTCGGAGACGGTTGGGATGCTCCTCGCTGCGCCGGATGCCTCCGAGTATTCACCAAACTCTAAACAAGATCGGAGAGAGGGAAGCTAGTCTCTCAATCTCCGATTGGGTTTAGAATCTAATTACTAACCCCTCTTTAGTTCTCTTTAGAAGATGACCTCTGAAGAACTAAAACTAAACTTAAGAATTAAGGAATTTTCGTGGAGAATTATGGAGAGAGATTTTGCATAAGAAAAATAATGAATTAATTAAGGAGGTAATGAGATTACCTTGTATTTATAGGTTCTCCCCAAATTACCTATTCATGTGCAACCTCTTCCCCATGATTCCATGCAAAATTCTATCTAACCATCCATTATTTATTAATAAATAATCTTAGCCACGAATTAAATCAATTATGGACCAATTCCATGCATGATCTAATTAATTCTTAAATTAATTCTGCATAAAACCGTCTGACCGGTCGACCGTCTGCGAGGTCCGGTCGACCGTTTAGACCTGGTTTCGGTCGATCGTTTAGACACTCGGTCGACCGTTTGCAACATTAAAATATTTCATCACAATGTTCGGTCGACCGACCGATAAATTCGGTCGACCGAAAACGAACAGACGAAATCCCTGTTACGATGTACACACATCCGGTCGACCGTGCAATATTGCGGTCGACCGTCCCACATCCGGTCGACCGTTTACTGTTTAGCGGTCGACCGTTTGTGCACTGTGCTGCAGACTTGTCAAATTTCGGTTTAACCTCTACAAAATTTGACATTTCGAGATTAGTAATAAATTCACAAGTTATGTAACATATTATCTTATGTAATGATGTCCCATGTTAATTACCATGATTGCGAATATCTTTTGTTTTATGCAAACCAATATCTTTCAGAGCTCTACGGTTAAGGACCAAGAGCCTCTTCCTTAACACTTCTAAAAGACGAATAACATAAACAATGAACAAAATGATTTCTCATTCAATTCATAATAATTGACATTTAAAAGTAAAACTTTTAGAACACATTCCCTTCAATCTCCCACTTGTTATCAAAGTTTTCTTTCACATACATTCTCAATGCATAAAACATCAATAACTAGGGTAACCTTCCCAAATCACCTATCAAGCCAATCCACATGGACCCTCGGATCCATGGACCCGAAATATATTTCGTCTCTTAGCTTGGTATGAAGGTTTGTTGAATGGATCGGTTGTGCCACTGTTGTGTCCACCTATTTATTTATTTTGTCTTTCATTGGTGGTTGAGTTAGCTGTAGTGATATTACTCCTAACTACACTAGCTCATACCTCCACCTTCGATAATGATGACGCATCATCACTCCAACCTCTTATTGTCTAGAATTCCTATAAGAATTGCATCAAAACAGCCCTCGGCTATTTTCTCCTTTGTCTTCCATAAACAAGAACCTTATCTTTAGTCCGGTTAAGGTACTTCAGAATATTCTTGACCGCAATCCTACGATTAGGACTTGCGTTGGATTGGTGACCATTTGTCACGTTTAGAGCATACGAGATATTGAGTCTTGTGCAAGTCATTGTGTACATGGTCCTTCCTTTTGCCGAAGCATAATGGATACCTTCATGTACTCCAAGTCTTTGTGTGATTGAGCACATTGAGACTTCTTGAGTTGCACACCTATACTCATACTTATTGGCATATTGTCCATATCGGAATTGTTCACCCTGAACATTTCCAAAGACCTTGTCAATGTATGCACGTTGACCGAAGCCAATGAGTCTACAGGATGTATCTCAATGTATCTTGATTCTCAAGATGTGTTGAGCCTCATCCTTTTCTTTTCATTGAATACACTGATTTCAACGAAATTTCTCGTTTGCTAATGCAAAGGTATATGATTGCTCATGAGCAATATGTCATCGACATATAAGATCAGAAGTACTACATGGCTCCCACTAATCTCCTTGTATATACAAGGTACTCCTTTACTTTGAATAAAGTGAATTTTCTTCACCTCTTCGTCAAAGCGTTTGTTCCAACTCCTTTATGCTTGCTTCAATCTAGAAATGGATTCTCGAAACTTGCATATCTTCTCGCTATTCTTTGGATCATCAAAACCTTGAGGTTGTACTATGTACATATCCTCCTCCAAGTTCCTGTTTAAGGAACGCCATTTTGATATCCATTTTCCATATCCCACAATTGTGAAATGCGGTAATAGTGAGCATAATCCGAATAGATTTTAATATGGCAACTTCTCAAAAATTTCATCAAAGTCAATTTCTTGAATTTGAGTATAACTTTTGCTACAAGCCTTGCTTTGTAGGTTGTCAAGTTACTATCCATGTCTATCTTCCTCCTAAAAGCTCATTTATACCAAATGATATTTTCTCTTGAGGAAGGCTAATCAAGTTTCATACTTGATTATCATACATGGATTCTACTTCGGATTCCATGACTTTTAACCATAGTTTGGAGTCTTTTCTATTGCTTCTCGGAAGGTCGAGGGATCTTTGGTATCTAGTACCATGATCTCATGAAGTCCCACATACTTATTGGGTTTCTTCCTTTCCCTCATTGACCTTCTTAGTTCTTTTGGTTCTTCTTGTGTCTCTCAAACTTCTTCCACAATTTCTTGAGGAATAGGTTCATGTTCGACTCTCGAACGCACACTAGGTGAGGATGATTGAGATTCTCTCACAATTTCTTGTAAGGATCTCTCGCTCATGCTCCCACTAACCATGGAAGGTGTGACCTATGGGAGGATCTATTACTCCGAACAACAAATACACTTATTCCGGACAACAAATACACTTATTCCGGAAAGAAATACACTTATTCCGGACAGCAAATACACTTATTCTGGAAAAACTTTATGTTCCGTTTCTGGACAAACTTTATTCTTAAACCGGACAACAAATACACTTACTCCGAACAACAAATACACTTATTCCGGACAACAAATACACTTATTCCGGACAGCAAATACACTTATTCTGGAAAAACTTTATGTTCCGTTTCTGGACAAACTTTATTCTTAAACCGGACAACAAATACACTTACTCCGAACAACAAATACACTTATTCCGGACAACAAATACACTTATTCCGGACAAACTTTATGTTCCGTTTCGGGACACACTTTATTCTTAAACCGGACAACAAATACACTAATTCCGGACAACAAATACACTTATTCCGGACAACAAATACACTAATTCCGGACAGGAAATACACTTATTCCGGACATCAAAGACACTTATTCCGGACACACTTTATTCTTAAACCGGACAACAAATACACTTATTCCGGACAACAAATACACTTATTCCGGACAGCAAATACACTTCTTCCGGAAAAACTTTATGTTCCGTTTCTGGACAAACTTTATTCTTAAACCGGACAACAAATACACTTATTCTGAACAACAAATACACTTATTCCGAACAGCAAATACACTTATTCCGGACAAATTTTATGTTCTGTTTCTGGACACACTTTATTGTTAAACCGGACAACAAATACACTAATTCCGGACAACAAATACACTTATTCCGGAAAGAATATACACTTATTTCGTGGCAAATACACTTATTCCGGACAAACTTTATGTTCCGTTTCGGGACACACTTTATTCTTAAACCGGACAACAAATACACTAATTCCGGATAGCAAGTACACTTATTCCGGACATCAAATACACTTATTCCGGACAAACTTTATGTTCCGTTTCTGGACACGCTTTATTGTTAAACCGGACAACAAATACACTAATTCCGGACAACAAATAAACTTATTCCGGACAACAAATACACTTATTCCGGACATAAAAATAACTTATTTATGTATTCCGGACATACTGGTCACTTAATCCGGAGAAAAATAAAACGTAATCCGGACATGGATGAATCGTAATCCGGACGGACATATAACGTAATCCGGACATACTTGTAACTTAATCCGGACATAAATATAACTTATTCCGGACATGCATACAACAAACCAAAATTACTTAAATATATTTGTCGCCATCAGAAATTAATTCACAAACGAACAAGCAAAGAAAGAGTTGAATCTTATGCAATAATATGGACAGACATACAATGACTTTCAACAAAATTACATAGGAATAATTCCAACCAAGGACAAATACAATAATCAAGGAGGAACTCCCTCGTAATGCAAATTCATGTCCCAGTCATCGAAATCGTGATCCCCCGGTTTGGGTGCTGCAGGGTGTAACGGGGGTAGAACCTTATTCCTGATGATTTTCTTAACGTTACTTTTAATTATTTTCTCAGACAAAGAAATCCGTCGTTTGCTCGACGGTCTGCCTTTCCGTCTTGTCTTATCCGGATTGAGAACGGATGTACCATCGAACACAGGATCAGGTCGTTGCATACGTTCCTTAAGTAACTCAAGTGCCTCTACCGCCTGAAGATATCTGTCGTTTGAGTCGAAAGCGGCCTCGGCGATCCAAACCGCACGACCCATTATGTCGTCGTGGCGACGAAGCGCATCGTTCCCCGTTATGCCACTTTGAAGGGGAAACTTGACTCCATAGCTCCTTCGGATATCCTTCCTCCATCGATGGACGATGTAAGACTCGGGGAGCAACGCGTTTGGACGTATTCGGGCAATAACAACATAAACGTGACAACATAGGATACCGACGTGATCAAACATTCTGCAATCGCATACCCACTTCTCATCTCTAATTTGCACTGTGAACCGTTTCGACAATGGGAGGATATGTGTCAATACATGTTCGGTCACGTTGAAGTGCAATGTGTCGTCCTCGTTGAACTCATCCTTCATGTCGCAGTACATTATCTTCCCAATTTCTAACTGCACCTTCTTGAAGACACCCACCGTATACAACTCGCCCAATTGCCCCTCGAATGGATATTTCGAAATCAATTGCAGAGCCTTACGCTGACAATCGAAATCAGACAGAGCTTCCTTCTCATACTTGTGGCGTACTGCGAGTTCGTATTGTTTCACGAACTGCTTAAGTGTCGTCCTTGATGTGAGGTACTTATCGAAGAAGGCGTTCATACCCTCACTTCTCTGGGTTGATGTCATTCCTGGGGAAAAACAATCCCGCCAAAATGCAGGTACCCAGCGCTCTCGAATTGCATAAATGGATCGGAGCCAATTATTGTCATGGAACTCGAAATCATCTAGAAAACCCTGCCAATTCCGCTCGAATTCTGCCAGAGTCTTGGAATCGAATACACAGTTGTTGAGGTCAAACAACGTATGCTCCCGGTACTTCGTGGGCAGCTTCACAGGGGCCTTATTCATTATGTGCCATATACAAAATCTGTGTCGCGCTTTAGGGAACACAGTCCTCACAGCCGCAGCTATGGTGCCACATTGGTCTGTTATGATCGCCGGGGGGCTTGTATTTGCACACAACGCGATCAAGATAAAAACATATGTTAATCCGGACAGAAATAACGTAAACCGGACAGACATCAAGGGTAAACCGGACGAGCAAAAAACGTAAACCGGACAGACGTAAGGGATAAACCGGACAGACGTAAGGGATAAACCGGACGACCAAAAGACGTAAACCGGACAGACGTAAAGGGTAACCGGACAGGCACATAACGTAAAACGGACAAAGCCGGACAAAATAAAACACGTACCGTTCATGCACGTCAACCATGTTTGGAACAACCAAATGTAATTTTGTGTCGTCTCAGAAGAGAGGAGTGTGCAACCGAGTAGGACGGACTGGTAGTGGTGATTTACCCCCACAAATGGGGCAAAAGGCATGTCATACTTGTTTGTTATGTATGTTGTGTCGAAACATATTGCATCTCCAAAGTAAGAGTAAGCAGCTCGAGAACGACTGTCGGCCCAGAACACATTTCGTAGTCTGCCTTCGTCGTCCATATCCATTACGTAAAAGAAGCGGGAATCATTCTTCTGCATCCTGATGAAATAATCTTGGATAGCTTGCGCATCTCCTGGTCCCATTTTGAGGTTTCTAACCTCGTTCACAACATTCCTACGAAACATAATTTTTATGACAAAGCTAAATGCGTAACTTCAACCAGGTTAAGTGGAGAATAAATAACCTTAGGTCCCGCTCGTTGAAAGACAATTTATCGTGACCTCCAGCTTCGACCACAAAAGATTGCATGGTCTTGGCGACAGATATACCGGCAGCATCATTGCACGAAATGCGTGCTCTGGCGGACTCCGGGACGGATCGTTTTTGTCGGAGGAAGAGCATCTGGTCTTCCGACAGCATGGCGTGATTATGTTCGAGATCTACGTAGTTAATTACGTAGCCTCTGGATGGATTACCGGAGACCCTAATCCGATCAGTGCATTCGACCCTACCGGATAACCTATGTTTCGGTCTACCTTTACCTTGGTTTCCGGGAGCATTATGCTCCTTTGAGCAAGTAAGAGTGGCCCGTATTACAACACCATGATCGTAATGAGATTGTCTTATCTTCACACCAAAACAACAGGAATCAGCGTATGAAACGTAAAATGTTTTGGCTTCTTCGAAGGAAGGAAAATTCATCATCACTTGAGGGACGTTGGAGGCATGAGCCGGCTGTGAGGACACATTTATGAGTGCCATTGCAGTACAACACAAATGGAGGAAGGAGAGAAGAAGGAATGGTTCGTAGGATCGGAATAACCAAGACACTCATATTTGTATCTCCGTGAAGCGCCAAAGAATAAGAAAGAAGACGGAGGACGTGCTGATTTGAAAAGCATTAAATGCGATGGTGGACGCATCGGGAAAATAAAACAACAGCAAAAAAAATCAGCAGTAAGTAGTACGTCTGTCCGGAATAAGTGTTCTAATTGTCCGGAATAAATAGTAACTGTGTCCAGAATAAGTTATGCGCTAGTCCAGAAACTAAAGAAAATGATTGATGTGTGTGTCCGAAAAAAATTGAATTTATTAATAAACAGAAGGGGAAAAAAGGAGGACGGATGTTGAGTAACTAGTCTTCAGTCTGTGTAGGAGCGGCAAAATGAAGTGAGTGATTTGAGACGCATTAATGAGGGATGGAGAAATTTGTACGAAACGAGGAATAAACTAAACAAAGAAAGGAAAAATATTTCTGGGTTGAGTGCGCACTCAGCCGCGTCTGCTGACTGGGTTGCCCACATCAGCAAGTGTGCTGACTGGATTAGCAGCGTCCGTGACGCGAACGTTCAACAAACATTTTTCTTTTTTATTTTAATGTTCCAAGAAGTGAATGCAAACCAATGTAAAGAAGCAGCATGTATGTTATATAGTACTCCACATACATGCAATTTGGATGGTGACCGACGTTGGAGGTGGTCTGGGCCTAGGCATGGATATGAGATGATGTTTGAAGCTAAGCTGGGAATGAGTGATTGATACGTGGAAAAGGGAACCATGATTGGGATTGGGATTGGGATTGGGAATGAAAGATGGAACATGACAGACAGGGAGAGATTACTTCACTTCACTTCACTTCCCACCCAAATGCAAGGCAATCTATCTGATATTCTGTCTGTCTGTTTGTCTGTCACATAAGTAAACAACAAATAGTAAGGCGACAAAAAACCAAAAATGGATTCATCATATCATATCATATAATTGAAAATAGCTGGTCTGGGCTGGTCTGGGCTGGGCTGGGCTGGGCTGAAAAGTAAAGATAGGTTTGTATATGTGGACTGGATATCCTAAAACTCATAATTCATTAATTATTTGATTCTTCTTCTTCTTCTTCGTCGTCGAGGGATTGGATCGATAGATCGGAGAAAAGGATGACGGTGTTCCACTTCTTCAACTGTGCGATCCTGACATTCGGTCCCCACGCCGTCTACTACTCCGCCACACCTCTGTATGTTTATGTTTATGTGAAATCCAAATTCAAATTCTTGCCTTGCCTTGCCTTACTTACTTACTTACTTGCAGATCCGAGTATGACACACTGGGAACATCCGTTAAAGCTGCGGTTGTTTATTTAGGGACTACTTTGTTGAAGGTTCCTCCGTTCAATCCAATTCTATTCTTGTAGAAAAAATTGTTATCAAAAATAGTTGTTCATTTTACTCTGTCAACAACAGCTGGTTTGTATTGCAACCTTCCTCAAGGTACCTGACAATGATAGCTTTGACCCATATCAGGTATTCTTTCCCACTTCAAATCACATACATAGTAGTTAGTTAGTTAGTTAGTTAGTATATGTGCAATTTAGGACGTTGTTGTTGCTGCTGCAGATGTAGTTAGGGTTTTTAGTTTCACCACAGTTGTTTTTCTTTCTTTCCCCTACTCTTCAGGAATTGCTCAAGGCATTGATAGGCTTCATAGATGTTGCGGGGCTTTACTTTGTGCTCACCCAGTTGACACACCGCAATATTTCTCAGAATCATAAGTTCCAGGCCGTGGGACTCGGTACGCTGCTTCCATCTAATCTAATAGATTTTGGGGCTTCAATGCAATCAATTTCTAAATGTGGTCTTCACCGGTGATAAATTGATTCCAATAGCTTAACTTCCATTACATATCGTACCTAAATTAAATCTTCATCCCACAAATTCCATTACAATTAAGAGACTTTTTTTTATTAGCATGCACCAGATGGTAAAACTTCTTCTACAATTAAGAGACTCTATTTCTGCAAGAAACAAACACAGGAAAACTACACAAGGACGTCTTTCTTATCGTTACCATGCCTCCTTTTTCTTTCCTTCTTTCAGTAACTATGTTCTAGACTGTATCGTCTCATTTGAAAGGTTTTGAAGTGGTTTTGGCTTGCACACTTGCATTGAGATTAACAACTCAAAACGTTTCCTTGCTTTTGTTTGTAGGCTGGGCTTTCGCAGATTCTGTTTTACATAGATTGGCACCTCTGTGGGTTGGAGCACGAGGATTGGAGTTCACATGGGAATATGTACTCCAAGGACTAGAAGCAAATGCAAATCTGGTACAACCATTAGTCTCTGTTGTTCTGATTCGGTATTTTCTGAACTTGGAAAGCACAAAAGTAAAATAAATATTGTTAATTTATTTTCTCTTTTATATCATGGTTTAATTCCTGATGCCTTCTTCAGTTGTGCCCTTTTCATTTTTGATATGAAGTTTATTTGTGAAAGAGGTACGTTAAAAGATGGCTTTGTTTTTTTCTTTTCAGGTACTAAATCTTTCACTTGCAGCTCTGGGCTCTCTTATGTGGATTAGGAAAAACAAGCCCAGAACACTAATCCCCATCATTTATGCATGTGCTGGAATACTTGCAACAATGCCATCTATTACAAGGTTGGTATTAACCACCCTCCTTTTTTTGCTGCAAACATGTGGTCCGAAAATTTTAGACAAACTTATTATTGTGTTGTTGATATCAAATAATTAAGTGCACAGTATACTCTGTAATTGATGACGTTAAGTTTTAATGTGTAGTCACTGCAAGATTTTTAGGTTTAATTTACATGTTCACCAAAAGACTATTTGAAGTTTTCAGCCTTTTTTTCCTTTAAAAAATCCTTGAACTATACCTAACTCCATCTTGTGCATCAATCATATATGGACAGTTACTTGAGGCGAGGAATGGGATGGCATTTTCCCAAGGTTGTGGGTTTCGAACTTGGATCTTCGCTAGTAATGGCCTTCATTAGCTGGCAGCTCTTTTCCGTTTGCCAGAAGCCGACAAGTTAACTTAGTTGCCTTATCTCCTATGAGCATGTTTAACTTTTAAGGCCTAAATTTTATTTTGTTAGGTGTGTATGAAGTCTGCTGCCCTTTCAAATCAAACTTTTACTTAAGCAGATTGATCGGAAGTAAACTAAACATGATATGTGATGAAATTTCTTCAATTTCTGTTGTGATTACATTTTAATATTAGTTTTCATTTCTTATTGAGGTTATCCTGAACTAGTTTTAGACCAAAGGCTTCATTTTTTGTTTGTTGCCTGATATATCTGTTTTTTTTTCTCTCCATATTGTTGGATGGATGATAATGAAAATTAATTTTTCTTGTCAGATTGTTTTTATTTGTTACTAAAGATTATTTATGAGATATAAGTTTGCTAATGGATGTTATGCTGCTCATTCAAAAATGAGCATTGGTTGTTTGTCAGATTGTTTTTTACTTTTTACTAAGAGAATTGGTCTCACAGTAGAAATGAGAATCATGTTTGGATCTGCTGGCATGCTTTGTAAAACATACCAGCTTAGTTTGTTTGCAAATTAGATTCACGTATTCAAAGATTCAACCAACCTACGTTATCTAAACCTGGTATGTTGGTACAATCGTTCAGTAAACGGCAACAGTTTTATGTTTTTTCTTGTCCATGTGATGTTTTAGATTCTTGCTGAAATCTTGAGAGTTACGTTGGCAGCTCTATTAGAATTTCTTCAGAGATTCGAAGGTTGGTGATTCCACATCCCAAGACTGAGATACCTGATTCCACCATACACTGCTGTAAGGTCTGAGGATAGCATCGACAGGCCTCATTGGATTCTTTCTGAAAGCAGACCTTGTTGAATTTCATTAGCTAGAATCCTATACTTACAAGTCACATTTGGCAACTACAACTCTACAAGTTGTAGGAAACATCCAAAATTATGTTCACCAACCAAACACTCAGAAATGAAAGTAAAACAGTAGCATAGTTTGACAAGGAAACGGTCGCTACACCTGATCAAACACATTTTCACAGAAATTACCAGATTACATTCTCTCGTGGAATAGACACAAGCCCTTGCACTAAAAAAACTGAAAATTGTTGGTGCACAAACGCTGTAAACTTTTACAAGTCCAAAATGAAAATCATGAACCTGTAAATTTTCAAGGTGGCTACCGTAAACTCTATGATCTATTAGTCATTTCATCATTATCAGCATCCACAAGAATATAAATTAGATCCCTAAATACCACCTTGTGCAAACTGTTGAATTCAATTTAGAACTCAATCCAGTGAGTTTAAAAACGTAGAAATTCAAGTTCGAATCGAGATCTAATTTCACATTAGTTGACGAGTAAATTTTGAAATCAGTCAATGCATTGTCATCATGTTGATGATCCTCCATAAAACCACGTCTTCAGAAATTAATTTTAAGCCACTTGTTTGACTAAGAACACAAAGGTAAAAATAAATCAATGAATTGTTATAGATAACGTTTGACGTTTCTTTAACTTCCAATTGATATGTGGTTTGGTTCATTAAATCAAGATTACATTCAGGTAAAATCAATAGCACGGGAAGAGCTAGGAAGCTAAGTGCAGAGACACCCTAGAACTTTCAAAAACACTAGTGCGTGTTACAGTTAGGCAGTGTTCCATTATTATTAACATATAATAAACAGGAGAAGCTCTAATAAATTAGGTAGTGCTGAACTATGGATAGCCATATAAACCCCCGAGAGATCAGGCGAACATATGCTGTTTCTAATAATTGCTTAAATCAAATAATAACACAAGTATTTGAAGATAGATAGTCAATTCAGACCCCAGAATACAAGAGTATAATCTACAAGCAAAGAAAATATCCTGCCTTTAATTTCAGCTTTACAAAATCAATAAATAGAAGGGGGCTTGCTCCACCGGATCAATGCACATTTCCTTTAGAAAACTCTACATGATTCGAAAAAAACAAACAGCAAAAATTACACGAATCCATAAATGACACAAATTTCTCGTCGATTGATCCTTCTTTGGTGGGTAGCTCTTCCGCAAGACACATAAAAACCAACCGAGGCGTACCTGCATCCTTTGGTGTGTCTTCACATCTTTAGCATGTATTGTTCAGGAAAATTTTGATCTCTGATGCATGTTCTTGAGAGCCAAAACCAACCAAAATTCCCTTCAAGCAGGACAAAAACATGTTGCAACTTCAACCTGCCATTACATTTCTGAATCCTCCATGATGGTAGATAGTTTTTCATCTTCAAGGAAAGTGGGATCCAGAAACTTTGCCACAAAGGCCCACATTCTGTACACATCCTCAAAGTTCGACAGAAAACCAAGGGAAGCCGTAACAACCTCTACTCGTAAAATGGTACTCTTACTATCGCGACGGTCACTTGACACTGGTTTACACAAGGATGAATCCCCAAGATCTATTGCTCCATTTAAGTGTTTTTGATTTTCGAGAACACGTATGTGACTCAAGAAACCAATTCCCAAGGAGATTCCATTTTTGTCGGCCAACTTCTGAACAAGCTCTGGTTGAACCATCGACCCACCGTTATTTTTTATGTTGAAAGCCACAGAAGCACCTCTTTCATACTTTATTTTTGGACCGTAGATACATACAAGAGTCACGCCACTCTTCCCCTCCTTATCTGGCAACCTCAACTGCAACAATGAAGTGACGAGCCAGTTAATTAGATACCGCAGTCTCGACGTTGTTTTATTGAGACCCATCATGTTTACATGGTCAAGATGCCTGCATATTATCTCAGGCTCCTTTCTCCAGTCCTGGGTATCGTCGTCTTCACCATAACTAACTGCATCATCAGTGTCAGATGCGTTTGTAGCAATCTGTTCTGCATCTGAAGTACGAGCTTGCCCTTCCATCTGTTCGTTATTACCATCTTCCATCGTAAAAGAAACCTTGTGTCCCATGCTTAGCGCTCTTTCACTCTCTTCCACAGCAAAAAATCTCCCACCAGAAAACTTGCTGTTGCATTCTCTCCTATCCAATAGCCTAAACTCACCTTCTGTTTCTCTTCGTATAGCACTTTCTTTTGCCCCTGCTATGCTTTTCTGACAATCTTCAAGGGTTACTCCATTCTCATAGCCACTGTGATGCCCAATTAAAGAGCTTGAGCTGCTTGGCTTGGTCTCATGGGCATGAGAAATGCATTCTTCTAGAATTTCACACTCCTCCTGAATCTCCAATTCACGGTGGAAGTTCCTGTGCCTAACCCGATTCCCAGCTGATTTTTCTTCAGATCGTTCTTTATCACGAGCGAATTCTTGGGATACGGATAAGACAGCAGCATCAAAAGAAAGCACATGATCGCCATACATTGGGCTTTTCGACGTGTGTGATTGGACTTTTGGAGATATAATTTTATGGTTCTTTCTACCAGTAAACCACGAGGGTGGCAGAGGGGAACCTGATTTCCCTACGTTCAATTGCCCAGATTTATCCGACCCAAGTGGACTTTGGCCCAAATCTATCCAGAATGAGTTGTCGGATGATTCATCCTCGCTAAAGATAGGACTCTTCATTACTTCTCCAACCGAAACACTCTCTGATTCTTCAAAAAAAACACTTCCTCCATCCCTTTCAGAACTGTTGTCCTGATCCATTTCGCTCTCAAACACATCCCTGACCTGAGCTGATGTATATGCACCTGAAAATGCAGGCATCTGAGATCCTCGACGAGCTTCAGGAATCGTAAAATCTTCATTTCCATTGACCAGCTCATCGTCAAAACCATCCACTCCCTCCAGGCCATCGACAGAATCACTTAAATACTGAGGGAAAACTGGAACTATTCTCACCATACCTGACCCAGTGCCGCCGTTCTGATTCTGCAAGCTTGATATCACAGATTTCTTAATAAGGAGACACCCAAACCCAGTTGGGTCGGTCCCAAACACCCTGTAAAAAGAGGTAATGATAAAATCTGGACGGAACAGGGAAAGTCCAAGTGAATCCATGTCTTTGGGACCCAAAGAACCAGCATCAAGCAACACATGCCAATTGTTCTGCTGTGCCAATGCCATCCACTGATAAGAATACTTTGAACCAGTAACTCTGGATTGAACGGGGAAAACAAAAAGTCCAACGGCAGAATCTTTCTTCCTCCTCTTCTTACTTGAGATCTGCTTCCTCAGCTCAGTGGAGCAGAGTTTCAATGTAGGCCATTTGAACCACGCATTGTAGGTCTTAGCACCCTTTTCTTTGGCACTTTGCGCCATCAAATTCACCGACTGACTTTCGTGATCAAACATTGTCAACAACTTCTTGTTTGTGTGGAAAGGATAGTACTGAGCAAGCAATTTGAAAGCAGAACCCCTGCTGACAGTAAACACCAGTCCATACTCATTCTCGGGTATATTCAAATAGTCCATTATCCTAACTTTGATATCGTTTTCGACGGTTCCTCTATCGGCACCACCGTAGAGCGCATGATTGCTTAAATTAGCACTGATCTCTTTGAGACTAAATGCAGATGACTCCCAAGACAGGAAGCTTTGCAGATAAGAAAACAAACCAAAACCACAGTAATCCAAGCATACCTTGGCTGCCACATCGCAGAGATGGGCGTACTCGTCCTCCCTCAACTTGTCAATTTTTTCAGAGGATTGGTACTTGGGGTACATGGTGAAGAACTTGGCCAAAGCCTCTTCCATCTCGGGGATCGAATCCACATCCTGGAAAGTCCGTTCGGCAGCAATTGAGGTGGCGCGTAGGAAGTCACGCTGTGCATGGAGACGTGCGAGAGACCGCGACCGACCAATAAGACTGCCTTCGGCATTGGCGAAGGGATCAGCGTCGACGTCTTGCGATTTGAGGAGAGAGCCATCCTCGGACGCCTCCTCTAGGGCTTCACGGAGCTTGCTCTCCTGAAGCTTCCGGAGAATAGAGGAGTTGCGGTTGGTCTCGGCTTCACCCGGTCCCGGTCCGGACTCATTTCCCTTCCTCCTCCTGTTTTTCTTGTCCCGAAGGAGCAAAGCGGCGCAGTGGGAGATGGGCTTCCAAAGAGATAGATGCATGTGTGCTTGCTGTTGCCACTACACATCCATAGAATGGAACCGATTCAACCCTAAATCCGACAAGATGGAGTTGGAATTGGCAGAAATTGCAAGTTTTGGAAGAAAAAAAGGAGAGCTTCAAAATTTGAACTTGGGGAAGAACAAAAGAGAATAATCCAAGGATTTTTGGAGGCCTAAAAATTTGAACTTGGGAAGGGGGAGTTGTGGAGATTCAGCAACATTCCTCAACTTTTAGAATGATTTCCGAAACTTTTGCTTTTGGTGGAAAGAAAATAAAATAAAATAAAGACTCAATGGAACCCTAGAAGAAGAAGAAGAGGAGAATTTTGTTTTTGGAAATGGGTAAAACCCTAAATAAAGTTTGGTTTTTGGTTTTGAGAATTCGGGAATGGAAGCTGAGATCCACAATCTGGGACACAAATTCCAAAGCAAAACCACGACAATCCCTCACCTCACAATAACAATAACTAAAGTCAGGTTTGGATCCCACAGGAATTATGGCAAAACTAACACTGCTGCCAACAACCACCTTTTCCTTCCACTGCTGCTAATCTTTCTTTTGTTTTCTGTTTTTTTTGGGTGTTTTCTTTGTGTTAAGAAAGATAGGCATTGATTATTATAAGTGTTTTTTGTTTTTGATGAGATTACGAGGACAGATGGGTGCATTAATTTTAATTGGTTAAGGGCTCCAACCCTTAACTGTTCCACACTCCCACATGTCAATGTCATGCCTACAGTAAACACCCTAGTGTTATTTATTAGCGTCTATCTGCTCTGCTGCCTCTCTCTCTCTCTCCCTCCTCTAGTTACTTTGACATTACCTATTAGTTTGTAGTTTTAACTTTTAACAACACTTTGACTTGGGGATTTTGCTTTCTTTAGGGCATGTATTATGTATACCTACATTTAGATATCTAAATAAATATAAGATAACTTGAACTCAATTTTATTATTGTATACTACATGTAGTTTGATTACAGCTCCTAAATGTTAACTTTTGGAAATGTAGATCCATGATAAACTTTGTCTTGAAGGTCGAGAGTTGTTTGAATAGTCAAAAAGTTTCTGGTTGAGAATGATATCTTGTCAAAAGAATTTTTTTCTAAATTGTCTTCGAAATTTGATTAAATAAAAATTTATTATAAATTTGTTTTAATTGTTTTTTTGATTTTTTTTCTTCTGAAAATATATTTGTTATTTATTTTTATCCTGGAAATTAATTCAAACAAAATCAAAATCAACAAGAAGCTGAGAAGCTCATCCACCAAGTTTCTCTAAGGTAGGGTAAATGTTGCCTTGTTTTGCACGTTGGAAACCAAAATTCTCCAGATCCCTGATGATGTTTGGATACCCACATTAGCTTCTGCTACCGTCGGAAGGTGGAGGAGTGGGATTTGGTTTCATCCAAACGCCATCTCCAAGTAATACTAGCTGGGTTATTCCAGCAGTTTGGATTATGACCTTTTTATATTCATAATTGATGATGATGAGTTCTGATCGCTATGGCACATCATCATTATCACACCCCCCCCCCCCCCCCCCCCCCCCCCCCCCCCCCCCAAAAAAAAAAAAGTCCTCCAGTTCTGCAATATTTCATGATGAGATTTACATTTCTGTTTGATAGAATGCTGCTTCAGTTCCAAAAAAGTAGATAACCAATTATTTGGAAAGTGAATAACTCATATCCCCGAAAACCCAGTAACAGAATGTTGAATATTACAGTATAAGGTTTTTTGTTACAAGAGTGTTTCTATTTTCTCAACATTGATAAGTCCTCAGAACATGTGATGACATTTATGATCCTTTTGCTGATGATCAGGATTCTGCATCTGGTCTCACAAAGGGATACATTTTGTCTCACACTTATTTTCAAATGTGATACTTGAATTTTATTTTCAGTTATTATTAGTGGGGTATAAGGAAGGAAACTGTTTTCCCCCTTACTCGAGTCGAGGCTAAAATGAAAACAAAACAGTGATAGAAATCCATCTTTCATGTTTGTCCACTTTTCTTTGCAGGTAAAATTCCAATCAGCATTGCATGATGCGACTTTAAAATTTGCTTTCCATGTTGATGGTTGTTAAGTAAGTGGAGGGTGGGGACACTGTTTTTTTTCATTTTGCATGCTTTGTGAAATGAGGCAACAAGATCAATAATACAATCAACAACTTTTAAAAAAGCCATCTCATATCTTGTGAAAACATCTCTCAACTCTTTTACATATTCCAATTGGGGGACCTTCTATCCCTTTCCTTTAATCAGCTTTGTTCAGATATATGGTGCAGTTTTGAATGTCTTCTAGATTCAATCGTACATATAAATGGATATTTTGTTAGGTCGTTTCCACCATTTTTTAAGAATTTGTTGTAACTACCTCTTTGTTCGGAGAAGAAGCCCTTCCAATTCCAAGTCATCTTTTTATCAAAGACAATACCAGTGTAGGTCCAAATTTATGTCTAAGCACCAAAATTCAAAAGAAAAATGTCTTTGTTAGCTACCTGATCTCAAAGATCAACCCTGACCAGAGTTTTATTCTTTATGAATTATTTATTAAATATTAAATTTGAGGAAACAAACATGCACAAGAAATAGTCAAAGTTTTGAGTGATACAGGGTGTTTGTTTTTGGTATAAAAGGAATCCTCTGTTTTGTCTCAATGGAAACAGTCAAAGCTTCGCTTGTAGCAATATTTAAGAGCTCATAAGTCTTTCCAGCAACCATTTGAAAATTCTTCCGGATTCATAAAGTTTCTCGTGGCGCCATTTTACCAACTTTTCTACTATCTATTTGTATTGTTGTAACATCCCGAAACAGATGAAAAATTTAAAATTTCAACAATAACAGAGATCTCAAGTCAAACGGGAATGTTACTCAAATAAATAACCAGTCGGTGCATTAAATACAACATAGTTTGTCAAAAAAATACATTATTACATCAATACAACGAAGGAATACAAGTAATCATGACGACCTTAAATAGTTCGAAAAGATCCTGACCCCAAAATGTGCGCGCCCGCAGTCACCACCCCCACGGAACCTACTGCGGTCCTGAATGAATTAAACAATAATGCCTGAATTTCCCATTAGGAAACCCCGTATGTCAAGCTCACATATATGAATGCAACCGTACAATAATGAACATATAATACTAGTAGTATGTCATGTCATCATCAGCAATGCAACAAATCTCCTCCAAGGATAAAACACGACCTCGGTCCTACAACAACAACAAATACCCTTTATAGGTCAACAAAGACATTAGTCAAGTAATAACATCGGGTTTCTCTCGGAGACCTACCGTAGGCACCCCCACACGTGACTACTCGAGCCAAGAGATCGGTGAGGAGCGTCCGCACTTCCACGTCAAACGAAACAACGTGGTCTACGCCACACCAATGGAGCCGTAGCCCGGTCGGTCCAACAATCCCTTAATAGGTGCCCAATCGAGGAGTTTCTCTCGGAGACCTACCGTAGGCACCCCCACACGTGACTACTCGAGCCAAGAGATCGGTGAGGAGCGTCCGCACTTCCACGTCAAACGAAACAACATGGTCTACGCCACACCAATGGAGCCGTAGCCCGGTCGGTCCAACAATCCCTTAATAGGTGCCCAATCGAGGAGTCATTATCGGAACAACATCGACAACATCGTCGACATAACATCGAAGGTACTACATACGCCCGACACAACATAAGATGACACAACAAGCCGAAACATCGCCAGCAACATCATCGTCGACATAAACATTGGCGGCATCGACGGTAGAACATACGTCCGACACAACATCGGATGGATCCAGACCTTAGTCCGCAGGGTCATCATTCTGCAAGAGTCATGCATCAACATGCATTGAGATCCACGATCTCTCAGGTCGGCTACTCTACAGAGAGTCAAAACATCACGCCACAGTCTAATAACAGAGGTGGCTCGTCCCAAGTACCTACACTCTTCCACTTGACGGTCCCTAGGCAGGCGCGATCACTCACCCACCGTCACCTCATGACTCACACACTCGGCGAGGACACAGGTTTTCGTGAACTGAGTTGGCACAATACAAGGACTAGAAATGGGTTCTGCCCATAAACGGTCGACCGGAATAGGCAATCTGGTCGACCGTTCCCATGGGGTTCGGTCGACCGAAAGTCTCTAATAGTCGAACTCTCTGTGTATCACCTAATTCCCAACGGTCGGACAAAAGTCTAAAACCGGTTGACCGAATGTGGTCAAAAGCCGGAGTTTGGTCAAAAGCATACAAGGCAAACGGTCGACCGACACAGGGGTTTCGGTCGACCAGAAACTACCAGGACAACCTAGCAGTTCTAAGTCATATATCGGTCGAACAAGATATAACAATCGGTCGAACAACATACAAGATACATAAGTTCACTTAAGTTCTGGTCGAACCAAAGGTCAGGAACGGTCGATCGTTTGGACGGTCAACGTTCGGTCCGAGCGAAATACGAAGCAACGGTCGAACGGCTTAAGGGTCCCGTCCGATCGAAAACTTCCAAACAATCCTCCGACCCACCAGCACAAGCACGACCGGTCGATCGCCACAAAGTATCGTTCGACCAGTGTTGGTTAAAGTCGGGCAACATGTACTAAACCGTTCGACCACAAGAAAGCATCGGTCGACCGTTGGTCGACAACAATCTTGCACCAACCAAGGATTTTACGCCGTTCTCGCCGCCGGTGAGGTCTCTGACCTCCTGCGACCGACCACCACTCCAACCCAACAAGGGTGAGCAACAAAAACATATTATAGAACCGACATACCTTGAATCCGTGGTTGTTGAAGCTCGCCGAAGAAACACCTGCACCAACCTCCAGACCGCAACCTCTCACGACCTCCTACTTGCTCCGACCTCATGCGCCACCTGCTGGAGCTGCCTCCACCTCCTCTGTGTTGCCGGAAAGAGGGAAGAAAGTGAGAGAAAGATGAGTGAGGAAGAAAATGGAAAGGAAGAAGAAAATAAAAGAGATGAGTTGTGTTGTTTTTAAACAAAAACCCACACCAACCCAAACACCCCAACCTTTCCTCTCACCTTACCTCCGTCTAGGGGTGGCAACGGGTATCCGAAACCGGTGGAACCGAACCGGAACCGGTAGTACCAAACCAGAATCGAACCGAGATAAAATGGATATGGGTCGGATCTGGATATTTAATTTCAGAACCAACCCAGATCCGGTTCGAATCCGGTTCTCACCGTTGGACCCGGATCCGGTTTATTATATATATTAAAAAAATTCTACACCTCTCCACAGTCCACCACACATGACTTTTCCTCAAGAGAAACCCTACACCATCCACACCTCCCTCTCCCGGTTTTCTCACCATTTAGGGGAGAAAAAATAATTTTTGCATATCAGATCCGGTTCTGGGTATCCGACAACCAAATGGATCCAGATCAGATTCTGGATCCCAATTTGTAATATGGATCCGATTCTACTAATACCCAAACAGGAACCGATCCGTTGCATCCCTTCCAAGCAACCCATACCTCCTTCACTTCTAAGCAATACACCACCAAAACCCCTCCATCAGCACCCTAGTTAGGGTTAGTGACATAACAGTTGTAATAATAGCTATTAAGTCAAAAACACATTTTGTCAGCAAATGCGGGTGGGTGCACTATGATTTTGATGCCTACACATGGATTACAATTTACAAGCAAGCGCTACCAAGCTCGGTGCGGGTGCACTGTGATTAAAAATGGGAACTACTAAACGTCGCGCCCAAAACTACTTAAATCGTCCCTTGAAATTACCAAATTGCCCTTAACAATATATTTAATACCCATATCGTCCCGTGTCTATAAATTAGGCCTACGGTCTTGTATATTCATAATTTATCAGTAAAAACACCACGAAAATGTCTGACGAGGGTGACGTATCCGGTGAGGTAAGCCTGGCGCGGGGCAAATTTTGGGTCGAGCGTCTGCATTAGACGCCTCCCCCAAGGTGAGGGCGTCTGCGTAGGATGTGTAGGATTTCATGTTTAATTATACATATATATTTTCAAAAAATTTATGTATAATAAGGATCAATTACAATTTTCTTTGATTTATTTCATGCATGCATCAGTTTGTTTTAACATCTAGTTTCAAAACTCTATTAAAACAAACAAGGGCTCCGAAATTCATACCTAGAAGTTCTCAAAAACTTCTTGAAGATTCGGAGACGTTGGGGATGCTTCTCGCCGCGCCGGATGCCTCCGAGTATTCACCAAACTCTAAACAAGATCGGAGAGAGGGAAGCTAGTCTCTCGATCTCCGATAGGGTTTAGAATCTAATTACTAACCCCTCTTTAATTCCCTTGAGAAGATGATCTCTTAAGAACTAAAACTAAACTTAAGAATTAAGGAATTTTCGTGAAGAATTATGGAGAGAGAATTTTGCTCAAGAAAATAATGAATGAAATTGAGGAGGTAATGAGATAACCTTGTATTTATAGGTTCTCTCCAAATTACCTATTCATGTGCAACCTCTTGCCCATGATTCCATGCAAAATTCCATCTAACCATCCATTATTTATTAATAAATAATCTTAGCCACGAATTAAATCAATTATGATCTAATTAATTCTTAAATTAATTCTGCATAAAACCGTATGACAGGTCGACCGTCTGCGAGGTCTGGTCGACCGTTTAGACCTGGTTTCGGTCGACCGTTTAGGCACTCGGTCGACCGTTCGCAACATTAAAATATTTCATCACAATGTTCGGTCGACCGACCGATAAATTCGGTCGACCGAAAACGAACAGACGAAATCTCTGTTACGATGTGCACACATCCGGTCGACCGTGTAATATTGCGGTCGACCGTCCCACATCCGGTCGACCGTTTACTGTTTAGAGGTCGACCGTTTGTGCACTGTGCTGCAGACTTGTCAAATTTCGGTTTAACCCCTACAAAATTTGACATTTCGGGATTAGTAATAAATTCACAACTTTTGTAACATATTATCCTATGTAATGATAATACATTACACCCCATAATATTTACATCACATATGAATTTAATTTAGATTTTAATTATGTTATTAATCACAACATAACTTTGATTTTGCTTTGTTCACCCCATGTGTCATATTTTCTACATGAAACCCGACACATCTTATGAACTCAAAATCCCCATTCCTTGTTTCCCAGTTTTGTGGTGTGACCTATGGGAGGATCTAAACTAAGTTGGCAGTGATATTAAGAGCTTAATATCACAAACTATAAGCGGTATCTAGCTACACATTATAGCTCCCAATTAGTTAGATGTCTTAATTCCACTCGAACCAAAACCCGATCCATTTAGTGATGGCGTGCACCACTTGTGTCCGTCCCTTGCCTCATGATATTAAGAATACACACAAAGTAGTATTGTGTCATCTTTGTCTTAGTATTCATTTCTTGATCTCTTTAAGCTAGTTATAAATATGTGACTTAACTCAAATCACATTGTGCACATTATAACTTTGCTTTATCAAGGGGCCCACTAATATCATCACTCAATTAAGAGGGGCAATGATAGTCTTTTGACTAACTATCTTCTCCAACAAAAGTTGTACTTAACCAACTAATGCCTTTACACTACACTCATCGATAGCTCAAGACACTAGTCTAATTAAGAACTCCTTAAGCGATCGGATATAAGTCTCATATCAAAGGACCAAAGACACAGTAAAATATTAATGACACAGAAACACATTTCTATAATATTTTACTTATTAGGTCTATTCAGTATACAAAAGTAATATTTTCCTCTTTTGCATACCCGTGTTGTCACTCACTTGTAGAGCTACAATGATATATGACCAACACGACAATCTTAACTCGGTAATTAATGTTCCATGTTAGTTACCATGATTGCGAATATCTTTTGTTTTATGTAAACCAATATCTTCTAGAGCTCTACGGTTAAGGACCAAGAGCCTCTTCCTTAACACTTCTAAAAGACGAATAACATAAACAAGGAACAAAATGATTTCTCATTCAATTCATAATAATTGACATTTAAAAGTAAAACTTTTAAAACACATTCCCTTCAAGCTGGAGTACCAAAATAGGATAGCATATTGGCAACAATTATGTAATATGTTTTGATATGTTTGTACAATTATGTAATATGTTTTGATATGTTTGTACATTATATAGTGTTGCTTTATTATGTAATATGTTTTGATATGTTTGCTTTATTTGCATTATATATAATAGTACGATAGGTTAGCAAACACAAATAAAAATAATAAACGTATGACAGATAAGCAAACACAAATACAAACAATAAGCGTACGACATGTTAGCAAACACAAACACAAACACAAATAATAAGCGTACGACAGATAAACAAATATAAATGCAAATACTAAGACTACGGTACAACAGATCAGCCTACTCATCATCCGAATCATGGTCGGAGATGCCTAACTGAGTATGCCACGACTGTATGATCTCATCCAAATCTCCGCATGCAGCTCTCATGTCATCGTCTGGCAGCTCATCCCTCCTCTGCAAGAATGGCTCTACAACCCGTATCATCTTACCCATCCACTGCACATAACATTAACATTAGCGTACATTAACAAATAAATATAGATAAAATGAAAAAATTACCAGATCGCCACACGTCCTATCTGATGGTCGATCTGCTCTCCGGGAGGCACCACGGACGATGACAGGATGTGAGTAACTACCGAACCAATCAAGATAACGTGTATCACACTCGGAGGGGTCGTGACTACGTCTGAAGTCGCCAAGGAACAATCGGCATGATCTCAGAAATGTCCGCCAAGTCGATTCCGCTGTAAAAGCGGGGAACCTGACGTCGTACGTCGCTGCAGTCGCAGACCACACCGCATGCTCTGGTGTCGGGATGTCAACCGGGATCACCTGAACATATCCTAACTGACGCAAGACACGATCAGGCATATAAGGCTCTATGATATCCCGATAACGAATAATGCCCATCAATAAAGTCCTCGGGACCTCCGCTGCTGGGTCAGGACCATAGGGTAACCACTCCACCTAAAATTTAACACATTAATAATAATACATCTTAAAATTAAATAAATAAATGTAAATGGTGTAAAGTTTGATACCTCTGATGCAGTCATCTGATCTAGCCGTGCGCGGATTGAACGCAATCGTCCATCGCTCTTGTCCTCGCTCCGGACGGCCCACATAACCGAACGTGGATGACCCTCCTCGATAATCTTCCGCTCACGATGCGGGCGCAATGCGGGAAAGTACTCGTATATCCACGCCTGCAGCAGCGTAAGACAACCTGCAATCCCAGAACAATCCGCACGGCTAGCTATCCCAAGCTGACGGTACAGGTATGCCAACGTCGTTGAGCCCCACGAGTACTCACGAACGGTGTCTGGGTCCCTAGCCTCCAATAGATCGCGTGGTCTGATCCGGCAACCACTCTTGTCGACAAACAAGACGGCTCCGAGCATCAAGAATAGGTACGCCGTCAACTGTGTATCATCGGCCCGCGGAGGTCGTGCCCGTCTGCATAGGTCCTCAAGGGAGTCGATGCCGACACCACCACCACTCCATAAAGTTGTATCTCTCGCCAGACCATCAGGTGTGACACCAAGAAACTCTGTCACCGCTCCACAAACGCAGAAATCAAAGGCATGTCGAGATAAGGGAACATGCTGTACGGTAAGTGCCCCAAATGAGTGGCACTAATCTCCTCTCTGATATCTGCACTCAGTGTAGACCGCCAACCCTGTAGTGTTGTACAGGCTCTGTGCCGATTATGGTACTTCAGAACCTTTCGATCCTCTCCGTCCCAGATCCGTCTAGCGATGTGACCCCAGAAACTAGGAATGACGCTCCCATCTAAAGGACCACCAGGCGTCATACTGCTCACGATCCAAGAATCGTCCTGGACCCTCCTCTTCTTCTGAACGCGGGGATCTACAGTGCACGAGCTCGAATCCCTGGTCATAAACCTCCCACCCCTACCCTTCCGCACCATCCATCGGCGGAAGTAGAACTACCCGCTCGACCACGTCCTCTGCTATACTCCCCCTGCCTCTCCACCTCCTGGCGCTCTAACTCATACGGGTCATCATCGTCGCTCCCGTCGTCGGGACTGTCCACATGCTCATCATCGAAGGAAGCATCATCCTCCTCACGACGACGTAATGCCTCTCTCCCCCTCCTGACCGAAGCAGATATCCCCCGTCTACGTGGATGACGCGGTGCTGAATCATCCTCTAAAGAACGGAAGACGTGTAATGGTATCGACTTGCATTTCCCTCCACTGTGACCCCATGACTATTAATTAAAATTTTAAATACAAATTTGTTAAATTTGTTAAACTAAATTATCATATTTATCACAATTGTTAAACTAAATCAAAATTTGTTAAACTAAATTATCACAATTGTTAAACTCAATCAAAATTTGTTAAACTAAATTAAAACAATTGTTAAACTAAATCAAAAATTGTTAAAACTAAATATCACAAATGTTAAACTTAATAAGAATTTGCTAAATTAAATTTTCAGATTTATCACAAATTATTAAAGTAATTATCAGATTTAATAAAAATTAAAAACAAATTTGTGGAGGCGTCTGCGAGAGACGTCTCCCGCATGGTGGAGGCGTCTGTCGGAGACGCCTCCTCCTTAGGGGAGACGTCTTCCGAAGACGTCTCCTCCATCGGGGAGACGTCTTCCGCAGACGTCTCCCGCTAGGGAGCGGCTTCCTCGGACGCCCGCCCCATACGGGGGGCGTCTCCCTCGGACGCCAACCATTTTTTTTAATTTTTTTTTTGAAAACAAATAAATAACGTAAGGTTACCGTATACGAGTACACTGGGGGAACTGCTGGCTGCTTGTCTGGCCTCCGAGACATTCGTAATCTTCTGTAGTAGGTATAGAAGAGAAAGTTTTGAGAAAATAGTGAAATTGTGAGATATATAAGCAAAAATAGGAGGAAGGGCAATTTGGTAATTTCAAGGGACGATTTAAGTAATTTTGGGACGATATTTAGCAATTCAGTTAAAAATAGGAAAAGTTTAGAAAACAGTCTCAACACAAATAGATATAATACTCAATGTACTATTTTCAAAACACAAATAGAAAACATAAAGTTGCGAAAAATGCACCCTGGCAAATGGAAACTGAATGTACTATTTTCAAAATTTTGATATAAAACAAATAATGATTCGATTTGACTTCATCTCTGTCTTGTTTAGTATAAAATGACGTTTTGGTAGTTGTACTTTAGCACTAGCACTTGTACCATTACTATACTATTATTGCACTTGGCACGACAATCAAGTCATTATTCCTAAACCACTTCATATAATTACTTACTTATCCCCCTCCCCCATTTAGGAGAATATTTGTTTTTAGCACTTATTTCAATAATCTCGCGAGAGTCGGCATAATGCTTGTTGTTCTGCATAGCTTTGGGTTTTCTTCTTCCATGTAATTGATTAAAATTTAACAACCCTAATAACATTAAAAACAAGAAGTGTCAGTAGGCAAGAAAATGCAAATATTGCTGAGTGTACATATTCGATTGATTGCAAAAGGAGTTCTGGTGAAGTGGTTAAACTAACTTAATGCTGAAACCAAAATATTCTGTCGTAAGCTTAGCTTAGAAGACAATCTAGATGCTATTTGCATGTAATTTTTGTGATCAACATGGACACTACATTAACCCAACAGATTATGTTAATGGAAGTGGACCTCCCAATGCCAAGACTGGTACTTCAACATCAGATGTTTTAAATAGGGAAATGGGATCAGAAGTTCCAAAGCAACAACTAAATAGGGTAAATCACACCTCTCTCGCTATAACTGTCTTTATTTAGATGTTTCCGAAATCCGAACTGAACGTCAAGGGAAAAATCCATGAGCCGCTGGAGAGTAGGAGGAGCTTTGTGAAAAACCCACACAATTAAGAAAATATAGCCACATAGTGTAATGTAATTTGCCATGATTAATTTTGTGTTGTATAGAGTCCTGACCAATGCAAGGTGTCCTAAAGTCAGAGAAGTACGTTGAAAATGGAGTTCAGTTGAGTAGAATGTACTAAACAACAATATTGGAGCAAGAAGTAGCGTGACCTTTTGGTCATTAGCTGATATAGTTGAGAATGCAAGCGAAACGCAAAACAACAACTATTGATTACAAACTTCCAAGTTTGACCATGTTTTTTTATACTTGAAAAATCTGAAGAGAAAGAATCCAAGAGCCAAAATCCCCACAAAACACATCCTAACAGAATGTTAAAAAATATATTTATGTTGCCATCACTACTGGGACAGTAGAACTAGGAGATGCCCCTTTTTATAATTATAAAAAAAAAAGCTTAACTTCAACTCTTGCAAACACTCAAAAAAATTTGCGGAAAGATATAGAATGCCAATTGGTTGTCCCATGTGATGTCACTCATTTGGAACTGTTGTGCTGTAGGGTGGTGTTCGATTTTTACAGTGTCAATCTATTCATACGCAGCAATAAGATTAATTATGTTGCAGCTTAATTGCATTATGGTACATAATGATATACGGGTGTTATTTAAAAATCATCATATTGTTTGAGTATGCTTTGAATTTTTCTTCTTCATTCAAGTTGTGTAAGGATTCTTATAGTATGCCATGTCCAAAATATATGGTTTAGAACTTCTTCTGAAGGAAAGAAAAAACTAAACTAGCTAAACATACAAAAGATGCAGAAAAGAACCGCTCATAGGTAAGAAAAGAAGTAGCAAAGCATAAAGTATTGCATAATTTGAAGGGGGGAAAACAATATAGGATGGTTAAATTCTAGTACCTGCATACATAAGCAATGTAATCCCACATTTGGTATAGATGGTTGACTTGCATGATGCGTCTCTTCATCACATTGGTGGAACATACGCCGCCTAACAAACAGAAGAGGATATTATTGGGATCGAATGAGTTTAAATTCTAAAATTTGAGGGCATGAATTAATAGTCCAAGCAAAAGTGTGTGTATCTAATTATGTTCTTCATAATATAACCAGGCTAGAATGAATGGGGTTTTGAGAAATGAGAAGGGGTACCGAATGGGCTCTCATAGCCCATGACTTGTGTACACTATGAGTCCCTCCCAAATGTAAAACACAACGGCTCTCTTCGGCCTGTTTTTTAATGTCATTTCATACCTTGGAAAATTAATTCCAAATCTTTCTCCCTCACACAAGAATAAAAATCACAAGCATTACCGTCCTGATTCTTTTTAACCCCAAGTAAGAAAGAATCATAGGATGGGTACGTTATGGCTGTTTGTTGTTTATGGAATGCATGTGCTCTATTGAAGAGTGAAGACCAACACAGTCAAAGATTTACTTACAGTGATAATAATAAGAGAGCAAAGTGATAATAAGAGAAGAAAAGAAAAGAAAATTCTTCAAAAGGGGTATCAAATTACTAATAATGGGCATCTTTACTTTTCTGTATTTGATATACGAAGTAATTAGAAAGTTGATCAGACCCAGACCACAGGAACATTACAACATGAAGGATTCTTTGTGACCTGACACTAATCTCATGATCAACTCTGTCTTCTTTGCTGGTGCAGTGTGTGTGCAGAGCATGAAAAGACGTTTGGACTGGAGTTTGTCGGCTTCCACCACCAATTCATCTTAATCAATTTCTCTCTGTTTCTTCTTATTTACTAAACATACATGTTTTATTACTAAACAAGCATGAAGCAGCTGCAACTAGAACATAATAGTTAACAACAGTTAAATATAATACTGGTTAAGAAACGAGGTAAATGAGGTCCACACGAAAACAAACAAATTGATAAATTTGCAACGATCGAGTTGGTGGTGTCCTGAGTCTGGACTCTGAATCCCCCTCCAGAGAAAGATCTGCAGTAGCAGCAGCAGAGGCCAGCAGAACAAAGACCAGAACAAAACAACTGCTACAACTACTTGGGTAAGGTATGTTGCTGCTGTATGGTGTTGTACGGTATAGGATACGTTGCGTTGCAATGACCATCCAATCCTTCCCCACTCCAACTGCTACAGACAGAAGGAAGAGTAGGGCACCACTCCACTCCACTTACCACTTACTATACAATACTATGCTATGCTCTACTCTACTCTACTCAGTAGAACAAGAATAAGAACAACAACACATTGTATGTATTTACTGTTTCAAAATCCAAATGCTATAGAATGAATAGTTGAAGTTGCATGCATGCATGCATGGTCTAGTAGTAGTAGTAGTAGTAGTTAACTAGCTAGTGATGACATTTGTTTGTTTGTTGCATTGCATTGCATTGCATGTGGTGTATAACATATTGTGGTTTGTTGTTTTGTACATTAATACGAAGCTTTCCTCTCAGTCCCAGTATGGGGAGAGGATGTTTATGGGTCGCTATCTTGGTCTGAGTCTGAGCAACAACAGTGGCATCAGAGGAAGCAGGAATGGTGTTTACTGCTCACCATCGCCATCCGTACTACAGTTTCTTGTTGCCCCTTCCTATCCTCTTCCTCCCTTCCTATCCTCTTCTCAGGATTTGTTCTACCAAATCTGGAACAACTCTTCCATCTATGTATATGTGTTCTATATTATTATAGCATATCATAATATCATATAGAGAGGTAGCTGTTTGGATTTTTCTTCATCCAATCCAATTCATCCACCAATAACAAAAACCCCTCCCTCTGCAATCTGCAATCTGCATTGGATGCACCAGACAAATTTTAAAACCTTTGAACACAAATGTTTTTTATTAATACATAACAAACTTACATGTGTCCAACTTATGCAAGCTTAGTTACATCTTCTCATATATTAACCATCAAATGCGCAAATTAAACACACATGTACATGATAAAACAAACACATAAAAACATAGTTTTAACATGGTCAACAGGTTAAGTAAGAACACACACACACCACCATGCATAGTGATGATTCAATTCGATTCACATGTGGAGTTCAATACAAAACCATTCAAATCTTCCATCTGACATGACAGGTAAGTTGAAGAGTACAACTTATTATTGTCCCATCATTAAGACCTGTCTCTAGTGTAAGTTATTACTCGACCCTACGTTCCTTCGTTCCCCATGCAAAACACAATACAACACATTAATTCAATCCACGTTTAATTATTCCCAATGACTCTAATTAAATTAAAGTCTTAATACCCGAGACGGGTATAAAAGCAGAGCCACCCGAACCAAAACCAAACATTCAAAAATACACACTACACAACTGACATTGACAATAATGGCTTCAGGTACGGTGACACGAGGACCACCTCCGGCGACGGCGACGGAGCAACAACCATGTTGCCCCCGGTGCAACTCCCCGGACACGAAGTTCTGCTACTACAATAACTACAACCTGTCCCAACCCCGCCACTTCTGCAAGTCTTGCCGTCGTTACTGGACCCTCGGCGGCACTCTCCGGAACGTCCCCGTAGGCGGCTCCACCCGCCGCCACCACACCTCCTCGTCCAACCCCTCCCGGCGCCGCCGTAGCAACCACCGCTCTACCACCGTCCCGCCAGCCGAGACCGACACCTTCGCCGCACTGCTGACGGAGCCGTTGCCGTCGGGGTTTCTGGCGCTCGGCGACCCGTTTACGCACGGGAGTTCGGGTTATCGGGTCGGGTTCGGATTCGAGGACGTGGGGTTTGGGGTGGATCATAGGACCGGTTGGTCTTATTATTGTGGGGACTTGATGGGTGTGGAGAGTCGTTTGCTTCCCGGGATTGGTGGTGGTGCTGGGTTGTGTGACACGTGGCATGTTGCTGGTGGTGGAGGTGGGGAGGCGTCGGGATGCTTGGTGTGGCCGGACATCGGCGTGTCCACCGGGAGGAACGTGGAGTAGTGGACGACGGCCGGCCAGGCGTATATATGGTTGCCGTTGGCTTGTCGGTTGGTGACATTTTCGTTATTATGTCGTGCTTGAGTTGAGGAGCCTTGTTTGGTTCAGTTTAACGTAGGATGGGAATAGAGTAGTTTGCATTTTGTTCCTTCTGGTACGGTGGTTAATTAAGAAGGAAAAGTTTGAAACGTAGAATATTAATTAATAGAAGTATAGGTTAGGCGTTACGGTTTAATTAATTTGGTGGTTCGTTTGTTGGTTTTTTGTTTTCATTTAAGTTTTGGAGAATGATGACTGCTGACATCTTTCTGTTTTGTTGTTTACAAATTACAATCAAATGATATCTGAATCATAGAACAAAATAACTTGTGTTGTTCATAAGAAGAAAACAAAAGTGCAAGACAAAACAACTTATATATATATATATATGACAATCATCAGAAGTAGAACCTGTTTGAACAGAAGACAGTAGGTAAAAGGTGTGTGATTGGATTGAGCTTGGTTTTGCATGGGCTTTTGATGTATTCCATGACATGCACACTGGATCCATGTGCCCGGCCATCTGACAAGCATGTAGAACACAAGTTCAGTGTGCAAGAGATGGAACACACCAGAAGACCATGGCCTCTTCTGAAGTATGTTTGCTGTTATAATAGAATGCCAATATATATAGACCTCAAACATGTAAATATTCTTGCCAGTGGTTGAATTGATTCATACAACAGCACTAGGCTTTTGGGCTTTTGGCAAAGTTAATTATGTAACTTTAAACATAAAAGCTTAGATTCTCCCATGCTAATCACTTTGTTCAAGTTTTTCATTGTGACTTGTGATTTGCCTTTCTTCAGAAATGAATAAAATTATCTGTGATTTTTTTTATTTTTTTGAGAACGTATCTGTGATTGCAATTGTACGTAGCACTTCGCATGGATTAAGCTGTGGCCTTCATAAAGTTTCCTCACTTTCCTATGTGAAAGCAATTAAACTTGCAATATCTTTTTAAAATTTTGTTATTCTTTTGTCATCCTCTATTATTACCACACCAGACCTAACATGCTTATGTTTAGTGACAAATTCTGTAGCAAAAAGGGGAGGTGGTGTTACACCCCGAAGTTTAGTCGCACGTTAACTAACATAAGAATGTTGGTGTGATATAATGACATGCGTCCACTAGTATAACACTTACAAACTTAATTTTTGTAATAATAGGTGGATATTGTGGGTCAATGAACGCATGAGTGACGGATCGAGACCCATGTTAGGTACGGGCTCGAGACGTTATAAATGGTATCAAAGTTTGAACTAACTGGAATTGTAGAACTAAGTGCTACACAAAATGGTGAGAGTCACCTCTAGAATCCCACAACGCCTGGTGACTGATTGACTTGACCCTAACGACGACGTTAGGTATTCAAATGTGGTAGGTTGTAACACTTCTAAGTTTAGTCTCACATTTTCTAACATAAGAATGTTGATGTAAGATATAATGACATGAGTCCACTACCATAACACAGACCGAGATCCAAACTTGGTACGGGGTCGGGAACGGAATATGGGTGAGAGACAGCTCCCATACCACTGCTAGTACCGTACAAGTGTTATTTGTTGCTCGAGACTTAACAGAGAAGGGTCAGGACAACAAATTATCTTTTTAACCATTCTTAATTAGTAACTAATATAGGATTCCCCCATTCTTTATTGGTACAAAAATTTAATGAAAAGCCTTATGCTTTAGGTTACATTCAAGTATAAATGATATAAAATATTTGCCAAATTGCAAGGTATCCGAATAGCTTCAGATACTAAATCAAACTGATTACTAAGTTTGAAATCCCTGATGGAAAAGTAATTAATCGGATATTTGCAAGGTATACAAATGAAAGATCGAGTGTTATGGATCTGATAGGATGGAAAACTACTATCCCCCCCTCCAAATTCCATCCAAACACAACAATGGGGAAGCTTTTCGTAGTTTTTGGTGAGTCGCAGGCATAAAACGTTCCATTATGCCCCCATCCAGACATGACATGTTTACTTGGATTGCCATCGTTGATTTATCAAATACCGACCTTGTCAAATTTTGAACTAGACGTGGTGAATCTCGGCTTCAAACAACCCAGCTTATCCATTCTCCATAACGGTTTCAAACCATCAAATCACAAAATCCATTTCTCAAAGAAACTGCTTACCAAAACTAACCATACAAGCGGGCCATAGTAGACTATTTAGTCAGGGGAACTTGGTCAAATAAGTTCTTACAGCAACATCAAAACCTTACAACCAGCGATAATTAGCAGATTAGTCTGGTTGAAAACCATGTTACAAATATCAAAAATACTGGAAATCTAAAAACCTAACTTGACAGAGAAATACGACATATCATAATGGTGTCTTCCAGGAATACAAAGAACCAGATGCTTGCACCGCGAAGTGCCAATTTCTGGCTAGTGGCTACAACTACGGGCACCACAGATGACTGCATTCTATTAGTTTGGTTTGAAGAACTTAAGTTTCATTCCACTGTTTACCATGCTCCAAACACCTCCAACAGAGAAGGCTAAGCTGAATGCAATCCCCAAAATTCCTAATCCCCAGTTCAGATACCAGCTAAAGCTATATCTTTGAGGCTTCTTTATGAGTACCCACATGAAACAGGGATAAGCAAATGTAACTGGAAGAGTGAGCCCACCCAGCAGACCAGCTAGGCTCGAGAGGAAAGGAAGGGCTACTCCAATGAAGAAGGATATAAAACCATAGAAGATACGGAAACCTGATCTAACCCATACCGAGCAAGGGCGGTTTGTTCTACTAGTGTATCCTGCTTCAAAGCTATCAAATACTGGCATGGAGTATATCTGGAAGCTGCTCAGGCAATTGAACACCACCAGGAGAAATGTGAGTGCAAGGAGTGCTCTTGGGATGTCATCACTGTGAAACGCATAGAGGGCATTTAACATTCCTCCAGCAGGCATCTGCCAAAGAAACATGGCCGAAGTTGTAAATATGTTGCAGTTTCCCATCATATCTAGATTGTTTGAGTTCTCAGGTAAATGTGTTACAGTAAGTTTAATTCATTGACTCGTTCTATCAATTTGCAGCTCAAATAAGCATTTCTCATGGTGTTCTAAATGAAAAGGGCAAAGATGTGTAGTCAACTCTTTTTTGGGGAGATTTTTTTTCTCTAAACTAGAAGAGCAATATATAATTCTAGGTGAAGCAGGCAGAAGTATTTCAATTTTCCATTTGCTAGTATGAAAAATTGCAATGCAAAATATTCCCTTACTTAGTAGCCTCTCATTGCGCTACAAGAGGCAAAAGTTGTGATGCTAGTGCCAAGAAAGTCAAAAGGTTAAAAACCCTAAGAATGAGAATACCTCTGCACTTATTTTAACTTAAGACCAACAGAAAATGAACACTGGATTAACCTCTTTCGGTCCAAATGTTTAACAATAACAAATGCTAGGTGTGTCTGCGGCTAGTTAGTTCCCTTGAAGAAGCTTCAATACCAAATTATTTATGTAAAGGATATAAGCAAGTATCGTATAACAAAGATTGAAATAAGAAAAACCTACAAGATCTCCATAGGCCCAGAAACCACCAATTGCAATCGGAAACATGCACAGTGCAATAAGGACATAGGCACATTTAGCTCCCCTCCACATAGGCACATGCGCTGGATGTTTGAAGGTTGATGGCATCGTCGACTGAGAATAAAAAGAGCAATGATTAGCAAATAAGAATTAAATTACATTTATAATAAGTTCAAATTGTTCAAACTATTACCTGAATCTCCAATGCTAAATTATGCCCTCTAAATGCAAACGCAACTATTCCAAGGGCGTTCAAAATTGAAAAGGTTGACCCAGTGAAGGAAGAGGAATCAAGTGGCTTGTAAGATATGGAAGGAGGCCTTGCTTGGGTAACAGAGAGTATCCATGACATGGTAGTATATGTAAGAGCTGTCACTGCTCCAATGAGAGAAAGACCAGCAATAGAATTGAGGTTGGGGAGCTGGGAAAGAACTATGCAGAGCGAAGTGAAAACTAGATACCACTCCACAGTTGATAGAGGATCTGATGAACAGATAGGCCCACAAATTATCTGGAAGAAGAGTTTCATGGTTTCTCCCCCTATGAGTATTAATGCAGTTGCAGTTCCCGCTGACAAATAAACTGTTGGGAACAAAGCCAGCCAGACTCCTAGTCTTTCCCCTGGTTAGCAAGCAAACAATTTCAGGAAGTATAAGTAGCTTTTAAGGAATTTATAAGTAAATATATTTTTTTGCAAAAGGTGAAAAATAAGAATCATAAGGATGCATTCGGATGGGCCGTTTGTCAATCTTACAGAATTTCCATATGATGGGATTCAATTTGATTCGCTTGTTTGGGTAAACATGTCTTTTCTTAATGACAACAATTAAAATTGTATATGATAGCGTACCGTTAACACCTTTTCCTACTTACATGGAGGTAAAGAGATTATGCAAATTATAGAAGTATACAATAATGTACACAGGAATAAAGGATCAGTTTGGAAAAGGACATCAATATTTTGCACTAATTTGAACGATTGAAAATTTGAAATTAAAGTAAATTGGGAGAATATTCAATATTTACTTCTCTACTTCGGCTTGACAACTTTTGTGTAAGATGATGCCGCAAAGTCCACAAAAGGTTGGGTTGTTTTAGTCAAGATATTTTCAAATTGCTTATTTTCAAACCCAAGTTAAACTACAACATTCAAACTCATCCTAAAAGCAAACACACACCAAAGTGAGCACGAAATGGTTCGTGAACTTTGACGTGTGAATGTTTAAAGGACTCCAATAAGAAATGCCACTCAAATTAATTAATGCATTTGATTGATCGTAATTTAGGGGATCAGCAGTTTAACAGTTTTGTGTGATTAAGAAGGATGCTTGGCACACTCATCAACAAGGGAATGCAATTAGTGTAGCTGTCAGTAGGTTTGCAAGATAAGATGACAAAGTTGAAGTAGAGAGTAGAGTAAAGAGTAAAGAGTGAGTTACTGACCAAATGCGGCTTGAGCAAGCTCCACATATCTATTATACCTTTTCCCTGGGACAGCTTCATGCAGCTGAACTAGAATCCAGAGCGTGTAGAGTTGCCAAAAGTAAGCTATCGTCAGAGAAATCATTCCCCAACTCCTGCAGGAAAGGAAAGGCCACATTTTTATAAGTTGAACTGTTGAAGAAGAAGAAGAAGAAGAAGGTATATATATATATTTATTTAAAAAAAAGAAAAAGAAGAAAAAAGAACCATCCGAGGAAGGCGAAAGCGACGGGAAGTAGGAGGGCCTGGAAGCCGATGCCGGCGTTGAGGTTGTGGAAGGCGGCGTAGTGGGCGTTGCCGTTGCGGGATTCGGTGATGGGAAGCCACGCGTCCTGCGGGTTCAACTTCGTCAGGTGTCCCACTTCTTCCAAGTATCCTCTCAGGTTGACGAACACCCTTTTCATCGGCGTCCCCATTGGGGTCAGGAATCGGGGCGAGATTCCCAGCGTCGGCGTCCACGACTTGGAGTTTGAGTTGGAGTTGTTCGTTCCCATTCTCATTCCCATTCCCAACGCAGATCGAGGCGTCACTGCCTCCGGCGTCGATACGCCTCGAGGCGTCGCCGGAATCGAAACCAACTCTTCCACCATTTCTGGCTTCCTATATATTAATATCTTCTTCTTCTTCACTGGAGTGGAGTGGAGTGGAGTGGAGTGGAATGGACAGTCTAGACTAGACAAATGGATATGAGCAGCGACCGTCGGTGTGGAATGACATTAATTTCGGGTTTTTGGCTTCGAAATCGGATCCGATCCGATCCGATCTTTGCTACCCGACACACACAAACACACACTCACAATCTTGGGTAAACTAACAGAATAGGTTAGTCGACCAAAATTGAATTGCATTCGTGCCCGTGTCATATCCGATTATCCCATCCGAAACTAATAAAACGGCTTCCATTTTTATCCGAATTAATCCAGCTTTATAACATGAGATATCGATGACCCAACTATATTACCAGCCTAGGAAACCTCACAAAATTACAAGCCTAGCTCAATGATGTACTCAACTGAAAATCAAGCAAAAATATATTTAAATAATTAGACAAAAAAGGGCAGTGAGTGAAGACTGAAGGATCAATATTTTTTGTCCAAAAAAAAAAAGAAGGAAATGTTAATTACAAATTTGGAGGTGAACTTCCAAATCGAATCCAAACAAGTCAGACAAGGAATGACATAGGAATTAAAAAGAGAAAGAGAGGATAAGGATTTGTTTCCTTTTATGCTACTAATTGTTGAAATTTGAACTAACTGCTATATTTCACATTTTAACATTTGCTAGTGGTGGATAGGAAGCTGATTTGGTTGTTTGTTGTGTCAAAAATAAAATAGACAAAAAGTGAACGAGTAGGAACTGCTGATAGTCATAATCACTATTTGGACAAAGGTTTGATTGGTTTACGAAATACTAGTAATTCGGGGGGTTGGTTGTAATTTACCAAAAAACTATCGTAGTAATGACAAAGTAGAATAAAATGTTTTCTGTAAGGGATTTGGTCATCCAACCAACCAAGCAAACGAACCCGAAGAGAAGGGTCTTTTTTATCGGTCGGTCAATCGCCGCCGGGCGACTCCCGACCGGACGGAAGGACCCCGACCCAACAAAAACAAACCCTAATTCGTCCCTTTCCATCCAATCCTTTCCCCCCAACAACCACAACTGCATCGTCGGATCCTCGGAACAGTCAGCAACCTCGTAGCAATGGCGATTCGCGTCACCTTCTCCATCTCCACCTACCTCGCCCAGTCCGTCTCCCTCCGATGCTCCAACCACCACCACCGTCTCCTCCATGACAAGTCCCGCTTCCTCTACTCCACCCTCGATTCCCCTCCAGCAGCATCCAAACCATCGACGCCGACGGCCTCCCATCCGAGATACCGGAACATTCATCTCGCCGCCAAGGATCCCCCCACCAGTCTTGCTGCTGGATTCATCTCCGTCGTCGCTTCCACCTCCTCCTCCTCCTCCTCCGGGCATCTGATTCGGATCTCCTCTTCGACGACAGCCTTAGGGTTCAAGCCTTCGTCTTTGCTCTCCTTCGTCAACGGCTCCAAGTGGTTACCCTTCCAAGGAACTGCCAAGTCCGTGGTTTCTGGTGCCAATCTCTTTCGGAGCTCTGATTACGACGACGACGACGGCGAGAGCTCCGAGATGACTAGTGTTGTTGGTTTGGACGGGAAGACCTGCGACAAGAGCCACAGGTGGCTCTCGCGATTCCTCAATTCCTGTCCAGAGAACGCAAAGACCTTCTTTGCGGTGTTGACTGTGCCTTTGCTCCATCGTTCTTTCATGGCCGAGCCGAGGTCCATTCCTTCTAGGTCCATGTATCCGACCCTTGACGTCGGGGACCGAATTCTGGCTGAAAAGGTCCCTCCCTCCCTCCGTCCGTCTGTCTTTTCTAACACATTCTTTCTTACGCTTCGTTGTTTACTTGTTTTGGTTAGATTTTCATTGTTATTCTTCTTATGCTGATGATTCCAATGTGTATATGTAATTGCAGGTGTCTTATCTTTTCAGAAAACCTGACGTTACCGACATAGTTATCTTCAGGGCTCCTCCAATCCTTCAGGTATGTTGTATGTTTCCTTGGCAGTTGGCACACCTCTTATGAAAGAAATGTATACTTTTTTTTTGAGTGCGTGTGTGTGTGTGTGTTTTAGTGACTGATTTGCTTTGTTTAACAGGAAATTGGATACAGTTCGTCTGACGTATTCATCAAGAGGGTTGTGGCCAAGGAAGGGGACTATGTTCAGGTGAGCTTCGGTACAAGATTTCTGATAATCTTTTGCCCAATTGCTTATAGTGTATGGAGTATTTACTCCAAATTACCAATGCAACCAGATTTATTGATGTGCAAGATCTTCTTCCTCTTTAACAGGTTAAAGATGGGAAACTGATGGTGAATGGTATAATTCAGGATGAAGACTTCATTCTAGAGCCACTTGCTTATGAAATGGAGCCTGTGGTACTTCTCCTTCTTCCTGTACTACCCATTCTCATTTTGTCTTTCATCCAATCATAATATTTATCATATGAATACAGAGTATGTCTACTCATTGTGTAACTGTAAATTTAAATTTGCTGTGTGTATGTAAAGACATGCTAATTGCTCTCTATTTAATCTTGCAGCTTGTGCCAAATGGGTATGTCTTTGTCATGGGGGATAATCGAAATGAGAGTTTTGATTCTCATAACTGGTATGCTTGATGAAAGATTTCTTTGTTTTCAAATTTTGTGGTTGTGAACCATGGAATATTTATTTGTTTGTTTAATTTTCAGGGGTCCCCTTCCTGTTAAGAACATTGTAGGAAGGTCTGTTCTAAGATATTGGCCTACATCCAAAATATCAGGCACCATATACAACCCAGAGGCCGATCAAGATCTGGTAGCATTCTCATGACAATCAGTGGAAGTGCCATGAAGAATTCTTGACCTGGGCGACTGGGTGACCCTTCTTCAAGCTTGTTTTTTGGTTAGGCGGACGCAACTGGGTGTCCCAAAATGTTGTATGACACTGTGCATAAATATAATTATGTGTTCTTCCGCTTAATCCGAGCCATGCGGTTTTGTGGCTCGGTATTACTAAGGTCCTCCTGCATACATATTCTGATATGGATCCTGTCCCTGGTTATTAATCTTTGGTTTGGATCTTTCGGGACACCACACCAGGACAGGAGGAGGATATACCGGACACTAATAAGTTTATTGTCTGATGGATTGATGTGAAATCGTTGCAAGCTTAACCCATTTTGGGAGCTGTATTTGTCTGTAGATCTTTGAATATGCTTTACAAATTTATTTATTGTAAGGGCAGAGAAGTGGAGGGGCTCAGGTGTAAAGTTGGAAGCCCTCCAGAGCTTGCAGGCCTTCTACTTTATAAATATATTATAATTTCTGTGTGTTGGGCTGTTGCCTTGCATAATTTCTCTTTAAGTTCGTTCCTATTCAAATCAAACACATCATACTAATAGTAACTCACCGTCTTCAATTTTCTCCTCACCTCTTGAATACAAACAATACGTGTTCTTCGTTTCTCTCTTGAAGCTCCCTCCCACTCAAACGGATCATAATAATCTTCCTCTTGAATATGTATTAATGATAATGGTAATCGATGTAACCAATGTTTTTTTATATATTATAATACGGTGGTTTCATTAGTTACATAATTGTTTTAAGATCGTTACAAGTAACAACAACCACAACCTAATATAAAACGCTATTGGGGAAAAGGCATGAATGATTCTTGCATGTATTCTGGTGGTTTGGTGTGTCTTGATCTGTGGTGCTAAGGGCACACTTAACGGGGGTGCCCCGACCGAGCTTACCCCCGTTAACGGGGCACGCGCCCCTCGGGTGCCCGTCCGGGACACTTGCCCGGGCGTCCCTCGCAGACGCCCGGGGCGCCCTCAGGTGGGGGCACGTGTTCCCCTCATTTGTCGATTTTTTTTTAATTTTTAATTATTTAGTGGAAGTTTTGTTATTAATGGATTGGGTATTTGTTATGAACGCGGGGTAATAAATTTTTGCAAGTGACGAAGATTCAAAAATTTCCAGAATCAACAATTTCAAGATCCAAGTTAAATAGAATATATATTAAAAATTTCCCGAACGAGACCCCCGAACGACTTGTCGAAGTGGTTTAATAGTGAAAATTAAAAAAAATCAAGTTAAATAGAATATATATTAATACGACAATACCATAAGAATAATACATTAATAATACTGAAATCTGAACTACAATCAACCACACGAAACATATGTTAAATGAAATACAAACCACACTGACTACAACAACACGAAATACAAACTAAAGGAAATACAAACCATAAGGACTACAACAAACTACACGTACTCATTCTCTTCTGCACAGGCGAGAAATTTATCGATTACTTTTTATTTATTTAACAATTATCACAAATTATAATTGATTGACATCATTTCATGCTCATATTTGTATCTTATATCCATTATCTTTCACCTAAACAATGCTATGTCACGAGTTTTATGTTTAGTTTTCAGGAATAATTAGGTTTGAAGAGATGAAGCATAAAAGGACCCAAAAGCTGGGAAAAAGGACTGAATGGTGAGATCTAGGGACCAAGATGCAAGGGAGAAGGACCTGAATGTAAGACAGAAGGACCTAAGAGCAAAGCAGAATACTCCACACCATCATGGGGAGTATTTTACCAATTCTATTCGGGTCGGAGCTCCAACAAGTCGAGTAACCGCATCAAAGACCAATAATACCAGAAAGCAAAGCCCACAACAAATTCCAACACGATCCGACAAATTTTGGACCGCTAATTGGCGGTCCATATTGCTCAGGATCCGTCGAAATTTCTCCTGGACTTGTATTAATGTTCGTTTAGGCTATTTTTGGTATTGGTTTAGTCCCACATCGGGGGATTGTCCCGGATTAGCTTTTTCCATGACTATAAATAGAACTCTTCACCTCCTATTGTAATCACTCCATATTTTAAGTGGCTATTCTTCCTACTAGAAGTGAGGCCTTGAAGCACACACTAAAGTAGGAGGATGCTACTTTTAATGTGAGTCATTTTATCAATAAAGTTTTATGTTTCTTTCATTGTTTGTTTTATGCTTCTTTTATTGTTGTGCATGTTTTAGTTTAATCGTCTTTTAATTCTAGCTTAGTTTTAATATGCTTTCTTTCCATAGTTTAATAATTAGTGTAATGTTTAGTGAGTAGTTCCATCCCCTTTGGGGGGTGGAGTAGATGTACATACATGCATTAGAGAATGGGATGAATGCTTTAATTTCAATGTGTTGATTAAACACGAATGTATGCTTGCTTGCTTGTTTAGGATAGAATTTACAACTTGATGAGTTTTGCCAAAATGATTAGACACCTCTCATGCTTGTTTAGGTTCTGAAATAAACAACTTGCATATGTAAATGTTAATCAACCAAGTTGGTGAATAGATTGATAGGTTTTGCCATAACATTTAGACACTTCCTATGCTTGATAAACACCACCCTCATGTGCTTAAAGAATGTATTCTACACCCAACTCTTTGTATGTGTGCACTCACTCCACCCCTTAGGGGTTTTACCATTTCTGTATTCCAGCATTCTCCTTTTATTCTTAGCTTAGTTGTTATTTCATTGTTTGCTTCTTCCTTTCGCATTTCCTACTTCTTAGCGTAGTATAGAGTAGAGTAGCATAAACAATCTTTCTACCCCTATTTTTGCCACTTGATTTCGTACAAGCAAGAGGCTACTCACCTCCCTGAGGACGACCCGTACTTGCCACCGCTTCATCGCGACCGTGCACTTGCGGTTTTAAATAAAACGTTCAACAATAATCAATAATCATTTACTAAAATTGTCCACAACTAATTATTAACTTAATAATCAATTTATTTAGCAATTATCATAATTTATAATCAATAATCCTTTACTAAAATAATTAAACTAATTATTAACTTAATAGTCACTTTATTTAGTAACTATCACAAATTATAATCAATAAAGGATTTACTAAACTAATTTAATTAATTATTAAAATAATATTCAATTTATTTTGCAATTATCACAATTTTATTAATTATTTACATAATAATTAAAACCAATCTTAGCAATTATAAAAAAAGTCATTATCCTTTCAGGAATAAAATAAAATCCATTGTTTCCTTTTCCATCCAAGGAATAGAACGACGAAAATGAAACCCCATGTATACTCTTGTGGTCACCAACGGAAAGTGAGGGTGAAAACGGAGCGGATACGAAGCGGATGTGCCAGTATCCGAATTCGTATCCATTTTTTTTCTCGAATTTGAATCTGATCGAATGTATGAGAAAGGGATCCGAATTCGTATCCGTCGAATTCAGATCCGAATTCGTATTCGTCGAATTCGTATCCGTCGAATTCGGATCCGAATTCGAATAAATTTGCATCCGAATCAAGTTTAAAATCCATTCCGAGTTAGGATATCCGAATTCGTTAAATAACCCGAATAGACTTAAAAACATTTTTTGATTGATCTAAACAAGAATAAATTTCAACCTTTATTTTTTGCCTACATGAAAAATATATTAAATATAATATAAATAACATAATTTAATTCATATATATTGTATATTATTTTTTATTTATATGTGCTTATAAAATACGAACCAGATATTATTCGAATCGGATGTACCAATATCCATATTCGCTTCGTTTTTTTACGGATGTTTATATCTGAATACAAATTCGGTTGCGGATTTTTTTTTCTCGGATAATTTTTTTGATTTCGAATACGGAATCGGTCGGATTGACGGATTTCGGACACAAAGTTTCACCCCTAACGGATTTCGTGTTTAATTTCTTTATATTGTAGTTCCACTGGAGTCAATGGTAGGCAAAAATGTGGTAATATTTATTAACTCAGAGTCAGAGATGATGTTTTTTTTTACACGTAAGTATATTGCATGTGTTATTTTGAAAATTTATAAAGTCAAAGTTGATTGTGGAAACGACAAGAGCACCAACCGGCACGTGGCCATCTTCTCTTCTCTTCTCTTCTCTTCTGAGATTTGAAAATTGAAATTCCAACGGTCAAAAACCCTTTCGCTTGCTTCTCTTCTCTTTTTCTTTACTTTTCTTTCTTCACCTATACGGCCACAGCAGCCAACCAACACCAACACCACCAGCAGCAGCAGCAGCCAGAAGGAAGGATGGTGAAGACGAAGCAGCATCGAAAGGAGGAGGAGAACGACGAGAACGCGGATCCGTCTTCTTTGAACTCCATCTCCATCTCCATCATCAAAAGGAGGAGAACAACAACGCCTTCTTACAATTCCAACCAGACCCCCAAAATTTCCCATGCTCTCAAGCCCCGCAACGCTAACACTGCTGGTCTCCCTACGCCCTCCACCCAACTCGCCGACGACCCCTCCTTCTGGGCGGCCAATCACAATGTGCAAGTAACACATTTTCATCTACCATACGTACATGGAATTTGGGACTACTAGCTTAGGGGCGTGCGTGCGTACCCATCAACCAACAATTAATATGTACTTCTTTTGAAGACAAAGTAAGCTAGCAAATAAGAGAGAAAGAGAAGAGATCATCCAACATTGCATATGCATTGTTACATTGTATTGTAGATGCCATAACGGAATACTGTATGCAGCTAGTGTAAAATTAATTACTACTTACTTCTGCCTTCTATGTGTTCTTTGATACTTTGCTTCGTTTGTGTTCTTTGATAGAATCTTCTTAAGTACAGACTATGTTAAGTTAAGTACAGACTTCTTGAGTCCACTAGTGAAAATAAGCTCAGAACAGCAAACTCTCACCTCATCTAGCAAGGCTGCCTGCCATTATGTTAAGTGATTTTATGATCTGATAAATATAAATAAGAGGAGTAGCAATTGACTTGTCAACTACTGCCTCTTCTTCTTTCCGTTATTACTAAGTTATTGTCATTGCTCAGGTTGTTGTCAGAATCCGCCCACTCAATACTACAGAGATCTCCTTGCACGGTCACAACAGATGTTTGAAGCTGCAGGATGACGCACATTGCCTTTTGTGGCTTGGTAAACCACCATCACGTTTCACCTTTGATCATGTAGCCTGTGAGACAATAACTCAGGTTTGCTTTTCAATTCTTTACATACATTAAACTCTGTTTGTTGATGTGCACCCTACCCAAAACTCATTCTTCGTCCAGGAATCATTATTTCGTACAATTGGTTTGCCGATGATTGAAAACTGTATTGCTGGGTACAATAGTTGCATATTTGCTTATGGTCAGGTAAATACCCTTTTCCAATTCATAGAATGAATCGGCTGTTAATTTTAGACATTGTCATTGTCAAACTGCATTCCAAGAAACAACATATGCAGTTTCTTTTCATTCTAAGCGCATGTCTTCAGACAGGAAGTGGTAAGACACACACCATGCTTGGTGAAATTGATGAGCTCGAAGCAAGTCCTCATCGTGGAATATCTCCCCGAATTTTTGAGTTCCTTTTTTCCAGAATCAGAGGGGTACTAATCAACAAGTCAAATCTTTTGTACGTTATTTATTTTTCATATTGGTTGGCTTACGTTTTGTGTCAATTCGTGTGGATCAGGAAGAAGTAAACAGGAGACATGAGAAGCTTAAATACAATTGCAAGTGTTCTTTCCTAGAAATTTACAACGAACAAATATGGGATCTTTTACAACCATCATCAAGGAATCTGCTCGTGAGTTGGTTGTTTCCTCATTTTGACTGTTTTATTTATCACCTGTTAGTTACTTCAGTGCCTTTATGCTTGAATTTGAATTGGTTTTATTCTAGTTCAAATTCCTTACTGGTATGTTGTTATGCTTGTTTCTGAAATATTACCCTTGACATATTCAACATCTTTAACCTTGAAGCTGCGAGAAGATACTGAGAAGGGTGTGTATGTTGAAAATCTTACTGAATTTGTTGTTGAAAATGCCAAGGACATTCTTAGTCTTCTTGTAAAAGTAAGCAGTTTCACTTGCAACCTTTTATTTTATTCAACCTTAGAATATGTACAAGTAGTTATTTTATCCATGGTAAGCTATTCTTGTTGTATGTCTACCTGCTTTTCAGGGTGCTGCAAATAGGAAAGTGGCAGCGACAAGTATGAATTGCGAGAGCAGTCGTTCACATAGTGTTTTTTCATGTGTAATTGAGAGTACGTGGCATAAAGATTCCATAACGAATCTAAGATACGCAAGGCTCAATCTTGTCGATCTTGCTGGTTCAGAAAGGTACAATTCCTTAATAATGGTTTTCCTTGGTGAAGGAGTGAAACATGATGTACGTCAGCACAAAAACAATGCTGCACCTCACTAACAATTTAAATTACAGGCAAAAAATGTCAGGCGCTGAAGGAGAAAGGCTTAAGGAATCTGCAAGCATCAATAAATCCTTGTCAACACTCAGGTATGCATGTTCTGTCCTATAATACATGGATTCTTTTCAATTTTTAAATTTTATCACATATTTTCTCTTGGTGACTAAGATTACCTTCTGTGATGTTGATATGGACATGTTATTCTTGTAGCCATGTTATAATGACTCTAGCTGATGTTGCAAATGGGAAACAACGGCATGTTCCTTATAGAGATTCGAAGCTGACATTTCTCCTTCAAGTGAGTCTCCATTACTTAAATTCTCCAGCACACCTAACATCAAACATATTTAGGAATAACTATGGAATTTTGGCTTTTTTAGGACTCTTTAGGTGGAAACTCAAAGACTACCATTGTTGCTAATGTTAGTCCTTCCATCTGGTAGGTTTCATTTTAATAGCAGTGTGTTTGGGTTTTGAGAGTGATTTTACTTTTCTCTACTATCTTTTGATCTCTCAATTCTCACCTGTAGTTGTGCAACCGAAACACTAAGCACTCTGAAGTTCTCTCAACGTGCAAAGCTCATTCAAAACAATGTAATCTACAAATTTCCTTCAGTTTATCGTGATTTACTAGTTATTGCTTGTATGTGATGCATTGCTTATTTTCTTGAGCGTTTCTTTCTCTCCACATAGGCTTTGATAAATGAAGATGCTGCTGGAGATGTGCAAGCATTACAACATCAGATACGCCTTTTGAAGGTTGTATAGTGTTGTTGCCTTTCCTTCAACTCCCATGGACAACCTTAAAGCTAATATCCAGATTTTCTTGGTATAACAGGCAGAGGTATCAAGGCTAGAGCACAAAAATGTTTCCAGAATCCTTTCCTTTGGGACGACCACACTTCAGGACTTTGAGGTTGGAGGAATTGAAGTTCCTGAAAATAGTGAAGTTCTTGTTAAGCAGGTCTTTTGGTCCATTCATTATGAGCTATTTCTTTCATGGTGAAAAAAATTTGTGCGAAAAAAATGTCTTACATATTTAGTTGGTAACATGCATTAAATTTTCGTCCATCCCTGCAGTGGTAAGCTCAAAATAGGTTGCTCATTTAATTATTACCCCTACCTGTTAATCCCTTTATCTTTTTAATATTTTAATGGCTCCTAATCTAGTATTTGTACAGCTTATATCCTTGGAGAAATCCTTGGCTGGGGCATTGAGGAGAGAGAAGGTGGCAGATTCTACCAACAAGCATCTCCAGACTGAAATATGTCAGCTAAATAGATTGGTAAAAAGTTGATATTTTTGCTGCATTTTTACCTAGAATGATTCATACGAAACATACAGTCTTGCTCTACACTTCCAGGTTCATCAAAGAGATGAAGATATCAAATGCATGAAAATGATGCTTAAGTTCCACGAAGATAAGATGCAACGGATGGTAGATCTAGCAGCAGATGGTTCCATAAACAAAGATTTGTATACATTGAAGATGCAGAATTCACTACATGAAGAAGTTAAGATACTTCGAGCTAGAGCAGAAAGAAACCCCGAAGTAACACGTCTAACGTTGGAAAATACCAGGCTGCTAGATCAACTCAGGAGGTATAACCTCAGGTTTTTAGCATTTATATATCTAGACAACAATTCTAGTTAACCACTCCATTGACCATTTGTATGCAGGTTTCAGCATTACTATGAAGAAGGTGGGCGAGCACAACTACTGGCTGAAGTTTCTGAGTTGCGAAATCAGGTTGAAATTTTGTTTTGAGTTTTAATCTCTATATGCACAGATGTCTATGTTAGTAGTGCACGGTTTTCATTTGAATTCACACATGTTCCTTCTCTTCAAATGGTATAATATCAACGTGTTTATACAACTGTAGCTTCTTCAAAATCTCAACCCGAAGATGAACCACGAGGATCCAAATCAAAAGGTTGTCAGGGAAGTAATTCATTCATCAATTTATATTTTTATGTTGACATTTTTTTAAAATTAGTATTTTTTTTGTTTGTTATGAAAGGAGAATACACACATTAAACCACCTACTTCCTCTGAAGAAAATGAGCACCAAGTAGAGGTTTGCATTCTTCAATCATTTTGATCAATGATATTAACTTTGCAATGAATGACATCTATTTCCTGTTGCTAATTTTTGCATTCTGTGCTTCACTGCATTTGCAGTTGGAGGGAACATACCAAGAATTAGAACAATGCCGAATCAACTTAAAGTATTGCATGGAAATTAATGAACAACTTACAAGGTATTTGTCAAACTTCTTATTAAATTCTAATAACATCGAAAGATTACTTAACTTGTCATCTATATCACTAATGATATGGGCTTATTATTATTGGCTCATTGATTTCTTTGTTCTTCAGAGAAATAAATGGTATGCGCTCTGAGCTCAATAATGCCAAGATTGTTCACAATGATCGATGTGCCAGTGATGAACTTTTGGATATGGATATGGTATGCCCATGTATTTTGTATTGCGTACTTGGACATGATTTAAACTCTAATATGCAACATAAGAACATGCTTATCGTAGTGATTATTAGCTCGGCCTTAACAATCTCCATATTACATTATTTAACCATTCAGGCATGTGCATGTGGTGTATATTTGACGTTTGTCTAAAACTGCGTGTTCAGGATCTTTCCACGGGATCGTTCACAATAGACACTATAAATCATGAAGAAATCACAAAAAATGCTTTGGAGGATGTCAATGCTGTCATGGACGTGGAGATCCCAAAGAAGCAAGGTGTGGAGATCATGATGTCAAAAAAGGATGTTAGCGCTAACCTGAACAGTGAGCACATGAAATGCTTGCTTCCACCTTCTAGTAGTCAGTGTTTCAAGCACTCAGAAAACAATTCCACCTTGAAGAAAAAATTAAACCAAGTGCAATTATCACTTGACAAAGCCCGGACACTGAATATGAAGTACAAAAATGAAAGTGAGATGAGTTCATCACAAGAGGAAGAAATGGAAAAAACCCGTCAACAAGTTGAAACTGAGACAGCTGAGGTCATCATGTGCCTGCAAGAAGAGGTTTGTGCTGTCCAGCAGCAACTCTTTGATAGTAATAGAAATGAAATGAATGCTGTAAGACACTTGAAATCGATCGAAAGTAAGTTGAATGATGTTGAAGAAAGATTGCACTTGGTGACCAACAATAATGACCAGCTTAACAATCTACTTGGAGAGAAAGACAAGGAACTCAAATCATTGACAAAGAAGTGGGAAGTATTTGCATGTATTACTGAAAATCTTCTTGGTAGTGGTAATATGATAGTTGAATCTGCAGTGAATGAAGTTCACCCCATTGACGATATTGTATCTTACAGAGACCGGTTACATGAGCAAGTAAAGAATACCATGTTGAGCAAGGATGGGTTGATAGAAAAACTACAGAGCTCTCTTGTGGATGCAAATGATAGTAGGGCCGATCTCGAGTTAAAGTTGAGATCTTTAAGAGAAGCAATGCTGGCAGTAACTAATGAGCAACAAAAGGCAAATGATGATAAAGACAGAGAGATTCTTCTCTTGACATCAGAGCTGTCGGAGAAGATTATTATGATATCTGAGTTGGAGAACAAAATCAAGGACTTTGAAGATCAACGGAATGAAGCCGAGATACATGCTACTTCTGGACAATAGTGCACGAAGGCAAGATGAAGCCAACATGCTGAGGAAACCAATTGTGCAATGCAAGGAAAGCATTGTTGAAAAATAAATGAACTTCCTCTGGATATATCACCACCCGCCATTCTTGTATTGATGAGCCAAGGAAAATATTCAAGAAAAGCATGTTGAGGAAACTGTAAGCTATACTCGGGAGGAATCGGTAAGATGGTATCTCATATTTTGTCCCCGAAAAAGTTAAATTCATGAACCACTTTTAAATGCAATGTTTTAAACTTTTAATGGAAATGGAAAAAGATAGTGTTTATGAACCCCAACGCCTGAATTTGCTAGAACTTCTAGTGTTGGCTAAATCAAGTGAACCGACAGATAATGAGACGGATAATATGACATAGAGTTTGCTAATTTGCATTTCTTTAAATTGTCAATGAGGGAGCTTAGCTTGCAAAGTGGTTAGGTGCTAGTAATATAGTACGTGCAGCTGAGATAAGTATGTTGATGCATGCATGGTATCAATGAAGGTCCACACTAACTTGAGCTGCAACTTTTTTTAACGAAATAAGTGGATGCATTATGGGTTTCAGCTTGTTTTTCATTGTTCAAGTAGCAAATTCATTGTATGTATATAACCATTAGAAAGGCAAAATGGTGAAAGAATATCAAAATTTAGGATACTACGATATTATCTTTTATTTTCTGTATCTGCCTTGTTTATTTATTCAGAAGGCATTTTGTGTTGGAATATTGAGTTTGGGCTAGGCCCATGAATAGCTCAATTGAAGAAATCCAATGTTGAGATGAAGATGAGAACTATTGCCCCATGTGTCATGTGCTCACCTCTACTTTTTAGTCCCACATTGGTAAAGCTAACAAGTTGAAGGATGTTGATAAACATACTATTCACTTGTCACTTTGTAGGTGGAAAGAGAGGATGAGAGAATTCTCCACACGCGCGCGCGCGCGCCCGTCCCGGTCCGGGGCGGGGCGTGACGTGACGTGACGTGGCAGCGGGGGATTTGGGGGAAATTAGAGGCTTTAGCCTCAGGGTGATGGGTGTATTTATTTTTGGACCTAAAGGTAATTGTTTTTGCAATTAAGTCCTTGACGGTTACAAGAATAAATATATATATATATATATCATGACAGTTTCCTCCTAAAAAAACACACGTTCTATTTTCCCATCATCTCTACGGAAACCGTCCTTCTCCGGCGATTTCCCTTCCCCGAATCCAAAGTTGTTCACCGTCTAATTCTTGCGAGGTTTCGCGCTGCTTTCGAGGTCCGTCGACTCCGGTGTGCGCCTGTTCGACGGTGAGACCGTTCTATCCTGGGAGAAAATCGGCAGACCATCAAACGCACTGGTATGTGGGCCGATATTTTCTCTGAGGCAAGTCGCCTTCCGACGGCCCGGTCTATGAGGTCGTTTCTGATTCATGTTCCTTCGTTTCTTGTTTTCCTTTACATGTTTTTGTATGTTGGCTTTATCTGGATCCTTATGGAATATTTATTCGACATATGTAACCCACTGTATTACATGATCATATTTGTAATTGTATCAACAATCTTAGAGAAAATATCGTTAATTATGTCGTCTAATAATTCGTTTGCGCCAAAAGTGGACATGTCAGACATGCCGGATAAATTTTCCGGGCAGAATTTCAAACGTTGGCAACAACGTATGAAGATCTGGTTGACCGCTATTGGTTTAGTTGACGTAATTGAAAAGGCTTTCCCACTTTCTGAAACTGAAGATCCCCAAATCAAAGCAGCACAAGATCTGTGGATAGAGAAGGACAAATTATGTCGAGGTTGCATTCTGTTGGCTTTGTCAAACGTGCTCTTCGATGTTTATAGTTCGTCCTCCTCTGCTTCTGTGACTGCAAAGGATTTATGGGATGAGTTGGATAAAAAATATAATACTGAGGACTTAGGTCATGAAAAGTATTATGTTGGAAAATTCCTGAAGTTTCAAATGGTGGAAAGCAAGTCAGTTACTGAACAAGCTCATCAGTTTATGATTCTAATCCATGGCTTAAAAGAGGCTGACATGAAGCTTCCTGAGAAGTTTCTGGTAATGTCAATCATTGAGAAGTTCCCTCGATCCTGGGAGGACTTCGGGATGTCTCTAAAGCATAGGAGAGGAAAACTAACTATGGATGACCTCATGGTTGCTATTGCAATCGAGGAGGAACATCGGGGTGAAAAACCAGTGATGCCTGTAGAGTTCCAACCAAAGGCAAACGTATTAATTGGATCCTCATCTAAGTCAAATTTTAAAGGAAAACCACAACCTATTAATAAGACTAAACCCAAGGTCAAAATCCAGAAAATGCCAACAAACAAACCATGTTGGAATTGTAGACAGGTTGGGCACTGGGCTAAGGATTGTCCATCCAAGAAAGCCAAACGCCAACAAGGTACCACTGAATCGACTCCACAGGTCAATGTATTGACCGAGGTGGATGAGACCAACAGTAAGTTTGTTTCTGTTAATCCTCATGTTTTTTCCATTTATGAACCACGTGAGTGGTTGGTTGACACTGGGGCTAATGTGCATGTATGTGCTGACAAGTCCATGTTTGTCTCTTACCAGCCTGTTGATCGTAGATCTGTAGCGATGACCAATGGGAATGTTGCAAATGTGCTTGGAATTGGACGTATCGACTTGAAGTTACCTTCAGGACGAGTTCTTTCTCTGCACAGGACGCATCATGTGCCTGCTGTTCGTCGTAATATTATTAGTGGTCCGTGTCTGGTAGTTGAGGGTTATGAAGTAACATTTAAATGTAACAAAGTTGTGATTACTCTTTCTGGTACTTTTATTGGCAAGGGGTACTTGTCTTGTGGTGCTTTTTTAATTCATGTTGAACCTGCTTTTTATAATCGCAATGCTATTTCTGTTAAAGATGTGTCTTCTCATGTTGTTTATTCCATTGAATCTGGTGATGTTTGACATAAACGTTTAGGACATGTGAATTATCAATGTTTGAAAAGAATGATGAATTTAAATATGATACCTAGGTATGCTATTGAGAATAAAAAATGTCAAGTGTGTGTACAAGCTAAACAACCCAAAAGACCGTTTCATTCTGTGACTAGAAATACTAGTATTTTAGATTTAGTACACACTGATACTTGTGAATTCAATGGCATGTTAACTAAGGATAAAAAGAAATATTTTATCACTTTCATTGATGATAGTTCAAAGTATTGCTATGTTTATCTTTTGAAAAGTAAAGATGAAGCGTTATCTAAGTTTCTTATTTTTAAGAATGAAGCAGAGACACAAACTGAAAAGAAACTTAAGAGGTTGAGATCTGATAGAGGTGGTGAATATACGTCCAACCTGTTCGAACAAGTGTGTCAGGATTCTAGCATAGTTCATGAGGTGACGGCGCCGTATTCTCCACAATCTAACGGAATTGCTGAACGGAAAAGTAGAACATTATCTGATATGATTAATGCATTATTAGAGAGTTCAGGATTACCCAAATATATGTGGGGAGAAGCTTTGAATACGGCTTGCCATATTCTGAATAAAGTTCCTCAGAAACATAAGGAGGATAGTCCATTCGAACTCTGGTGTGGTCGAAAACCTAGCCTTAAATATCTTAAAGTTTGGGGTTGTCTTGCAAAAGTGTTAATCCCTGAACATAAGAGGAAAAAGCTTGGTCCCAAGACTGTTGATGCAATATTTATCGGATATGTGATTAATAGCTATGCGTACAGATTTTTGGTAATCAAGTCCGAGATATCTGGCATAGATGTTAACACAATTGTTGAATTTCGTGATGCCACATTTTTTGAGGATGTATTTCCTATGAAATCTGGAGTTCCTCAACAGGTTTCTTCTTCAGTTGATCCCTCTACGTCTGGTTCCATCCACGAGCATGTGGAAAGGATGACAAATGTGGGGGCAGATTTGTCTATTGCCGATTTTGAGTCTTCTCAAACTCAAGTTGAAATTGAACCTAGAAAGAGCAAACGTTCTCGAATTGCCAAAGATTTGGGAAGTGATTTTATCACATACCACATCGAGGGTGATCCTAACACTTTCAAGGATGCTATGGCTTCATCTGAAGCAAAGCATTGGAAAGATGCAGTTAAGGTCGAGATGGACTCTATTGTCTCTAATGAGACATGGGAGTTGGTAAATCTTCCTCCAGGTTGTTCAACAATCGGATGTAAATGGATATTCAAAAAGAAATTAAAACCAGATGGTTCCATTGATAAGTATAAAGCCAGATTAGTTGCCAAAGGGTTTAAACAAAAGGAAGGAATAGACTATTTCGATACCTATTCTCCAGTGTCTCGTATGACTACTATCCGAGTGCTCTTGGCATTGGCGTCTGTATATGATTTTACAATCCATCAAATGGATGTAAAAACTGCTTTTCTTCATGGTGACCTTGAAGAAGAAATTTATATGGACCAACCTGAAGGATTTGTAGCTTCTGGAAACGAGAACAAAGTTTGTAAACTTGTTAAGTCTCTTTATGGACTTAAACAAGCCCCAAAAGCTTGGCATGAGAAATTTGACAAAATTATATTATCATTTGGATTCCAGGTTATTGATTCTGATAAATGTGTCTATTGCAAAGTTCAAAGTAATGCATGTATTGCATTGTGTTTATATGTTGATGACATTTTACTGTTTGGGTCTAATTTGAATATAATACATGAAACTAAGTCCTTCTTGTGCACTAAGTTTGAGATGAAGGATATGGGTGTTGCAAATGTGATCTTGGGTATCAAACTGACTAGGTCAGTTGATGGTATTTCCATATCTCAATCTCACTATGTTGAGAAGATTCTTGAGAGATTTGGCTATACGAATTGTAGATCTGTGAAAACCCCATATGATTCATCAAAACCTTTGTACAAGAACAAGAGTGGTGTTCCAGTTTCACAACTGAGATATTCTCAGATTATAGGTAGCTTGATGTATCTTGCAAATTGCACACGACCAGATATTTCATTCTCGGTGAGCAAACTTAGTAGATACACAAGTTGTCCTGATCGTACTCACTGGGAGGCTTTGGATAGAGTACTTAAGTACTTGAAGGGTACTTCTACCCTTGGGCTGCATTATGGGAAATTCCCAGCTGTACTAGAAGAGTACAGTGATGCAAGCTGGATAGCCAAAAACTCTGGGAGTAACGGTGTTACAGGGTATGTTTTTACTCTGGGTGGAGGCGCAGTCTCCTGGAGGTCTACAAAACAGACCATATTGTCTCGATCTACATTTGAGGCTGAACTTTGTGCTTTGGATACAAGTGGAATGGAAGCTGAATGGCTGAAAGGACTCCTTTCTGAATTGCCAATGACTAGCAAACCAGTTCCTGCAATATCTGTGCATTGTGATAGTATGACTACTATTGCAAAGTTAAGAAGTTCAAAGTATAACCACAAACAAAGGAGACACATCCAAGTCAGACTGAAGTCTGTAAGGGAATTGATCTCGGAAAGGGTGATAGCTGTTGATTTTGTTGGTACCAAAGACAATACAGCTGATCCTTTCACCAAAGGACTTGATCTAGCTCAAGTTCTGAAATCCAAGTTGGGGATGGGACTGAGACTCATTACATGACTCATCTAGAATGGCAACCCAACCAATCTGAGTGGAGATCCCACGAAGTTGGTTCAATGCGGTAATAACAAGTTCTTGAGTGAGTCAAGTGCAACTCATTGGTGATACATTGTAGGTCATACATTGTATCTGTGTCAATACCCCAAAGAATGGATATGTTGCTGAAACTGCAAGTTTAGTAAGAGTGTAGACTCTGAATGAGTTCAAGTCTTTGAGACAAGATGTTAGCAGTGCATCTTTGGAGAAACCCAACTATGTGAATGCAATTGTGTGGCCGCAATTAGAGGAATGGGGGTCATTCCTTGAAAGCATTCATGAAACAGGATACGGATGCATGGCCGTAAAGCATCAATCCTGTAGATTGCAGCATAACATGCTTAGTGTTGTTCTCAATGGACATCTCCACACAAAAGGTTCAAGTTCAAGACTTCGTTTCACTTAGTTCCTGTGGGGGTAAAGTTGAAGGACTCAGGTCGTGGTTCAAACCCGAAAGGTACCATTACTGAAAGCACTAGGCTGCAAGGTTTGGTCGCTCGATCAACAATGGATTTGTGGGGGATTGTTGGAATATTGAGTTTGGGCTAGGCCCATGAATAGCTCAATTGAAGAAATCCAATGTTGAGATGAAGATGAGAACTATTGCCCCATGTGTCATGTGCTCACCTCTACTTTTTAGTCCCACATTGGTAAAGCTAACAAGTTGAAGGATGTTGATAAACATACTATTCACTTGTCACTTTGTAGGTGGAAAGAGAGGAGGAGAGAATTCTCCACACACGCGCGCGCGCGCGCCCGTCCCGTCCCGGTCCGGGTCGGGGCGTGGCGAGGCGTGGCGTGACGTGACGTGACGTGACGTGACGTGGCAGCGGGGGATTTGGGGGAAATTAGAGGCTTTAGCCTCAGGGTGATGGGTGTATTTATTTTTGGACCTAAAGGTAATTGTTTTTGCAATTAAGTCCTTGACGGTTACAAGAATAAATACATATATATATATCATGACAGTTTCCTCCTAAAAAAACACACGTTCTATTTTCCCATCATCTCTACGGAAACCGTCCTTCTCCGGCGATTTCCCTTCCCCGAATCCAAAGTTGTTCACCGTCTAATTCTTGCGAGGTTTCGCGCTGCTTTCGAGGTCCGTCGACTCCGGTGTGCGCCTGTTCGACGGTGAGACCGTTCTATCCTGGGAGAAAACCGGCAGACCATCAAACGCACTGGTATGTGGGCCAATATTTTCTCTGAGGCAAGTCGCCTTCCGACGGCCCGGTCTATGAGGTCGTTTTTGATTTATGTTCCTTCGTTTATTGTTTTCCTTTACATGTTTTTGTATGTTGGCTTTATCTGGATCCTTATGGAATATTTATTCGACATATGTAACCCACTGTATTACATGATCATATTTGTAATTGTATCAACATTTTGTTTGCAAGCTCTTATGACTACGCACTTGATAATGCATTTGTTGTTATCTACTGTTCCACTCTTTCCTGTGAAATGCTGAGTTCTTTGCTTCAACATCTTCTTTACCATCCATGTGGTCTGTGAAATGCTGTTTAATTTGCTGTTACTTATTGGTTTCTTTTCTTGTAGTTGCAGCAGGTAATTAGCATTTTTTTTTCCTTCAGCTCACTCTCTTCAGAATCTAATGCCAGATGGTAAGTGTGGTGGTTCTTCTTCGATTTAACAACCTGTTGAACTCCAAAAGCCAGATCATATCAGAAAGCACCATCTGAGGATATCGGATTAAATTCATCTCATATTTTGACTCGCAGTTGAATGTTACACTAAACTCCATCTTCTCATCATCCTCGACAGTGGCAATGCTTCTGAAGGGTTTTCATAATGGCATCTAATCTAATTAAGGTAATCACGGAAGTGGTTGTCTGGTGTTGAGGCATCCACCTATTTCAGACATGGTGGATGGAAATGTCAGTGTGTATCATATACCATTTGTGTTCCAAGTATAAATTATAAGAATGTCAGTGAGTGAGCTGCGTGAGACATCTTTTTTTTTCCTTCTTTCTTTCATGTTTTCCTCGACAGGATGGCATCGTAGTTGTACTCGCAGGGCAGTTTTAAACATGTCGTAATACGGGTGGGTTAGCATTAAGTCCAGGTTAAACATGCATGCGGTGGTTAAACTTAAACGTAACCGCTTGGTGGTTGCACCGCGGACCACCAGAACGTGTGAGGAATAGGCGGGTAAGATTTCGCGCCATATTAGTGTGGGACCCACTCACCACTAAGGTGGTGGAGAGTTGAGGACGTGTCGTGACACGTCGGCTGGTACATAATAACTGTGAGTCCCTTCTGACTGACGGCTAGGGTTCCGCACCCCCAATTAATCGTCCCGAGGAATTCAACGCGAAAAGGCGCCAATCGCCGATTCGAACGCATCACGCGCTCCTAAACTAAACACATCACCACGTATACGAACAGAAGGAGAGAAAAAAAACATCGTGTTTTCTGTGTTTTGAAACGGAAACTCGATCATCATTAGGCATTTTATTAATTAATAAAGACGAGAAAAAAGCGTTGTGGGATTGGTTAACCAGGCAAGGATTTTCCGGATTCTAATTACCAGAAGTGGTGGAACTGGTGTTGGGTATAGTATAGTATAGTATACCATATACACCAATATATATTGTAGAAAGGAAAGGAAAGGAATTATTAAACGATTTTCCCATACCTTAAAAAAATAACTTGAAGGGCAGTTTCGTAAAACATCCTACACAAATAACAAGGAATCGAACCGTTGAATTCAAATCGGACGACGGAGGTAGGGAGTAGTTATAATGGGGAAAAAAGAATTAAAAATAAATAAATGGGGTGGTTCCCTCCATATCCCTTCCGAACTATAATTTCCCTCCCTCGTTTTCTGCTCTCGTCTCATCGCCTTTCTTTTTTTATTTTCTTTCTTTTTCCCCCCAAAAACCCTAAAATCCCCTCCGATCTCCCCCCGCCGGCGCCGATTCCCTCGCGATCCATCTCCCAACCCGTCCGATCGTGGATTCGGGCCTGCGCCCATGTCCGGTGGCTCCCGGGAGGTTGCTGGACAGCGGTTGGCGGCGACGCCGGGCCAGATCCTCCAGCCTCTCAGAAGGCACATTCCCTTCCACACCGCTACGCCCTCCTTCGTCCATCCCGACGATTACCACAGGTTCTCCACCTCCGGTGGACGTCCGGTCGCCGATGAGGTCGCGGAAATGGTTATTGTTAAGACTCCAGTGAGTTGCGCTCCCGTTTCCACGCTTCTCTCCAGTCAACGAGTCGAGGGAGTTGTTGTTTGAGTAGATCAAACTGCTCGCCAGTTAGGGTTAGGGTTTGGGTTCGTGCGTGTTAGATTAGATCTATCTGTTCCGAAATATGTAGGTGCGAATAGGGGAAGGGGTCAGATTTATGTGAGTCGGAGTTGTCACTAGTTGGAAGCATGCAAATTGTTATTGTGTTCGACTACTTTTTGACTTCCGATTTGAGTGTAAGTTAGTCTACGATAGGTTTCGGCTGTCAAGGTTGTTTTCGAGTTGTTGGATTTTCTCCCAGTCCGAGAAGGGGAATGAGATTCACACGCAAGTGTTGACTTGATTTTGCTTCTAGAACTTCACTCAGGCTTGCAATGTTCTTGCCTCAACACCTGTCTGTTTGATTCTTCTTCATGTCCTCAAATCCAAAGCATTGAGAAAGAAAGCCAACTCCTTGTTTTCCCATTTAATGCGAACCAAACCTTTGGAATTTTAACAATGTGGACTCCCTAACTGTACACTCCCGTGCAATCTTTTGCATATTGGACGGTGGACAGATAGACTACTGCTCTTTCATCGAGTGGATCATTAATACCACCGCCTTGGATCCCAATTTTTTATTGGGACATGCCAATTACATGTTGCTGTTATTTTTTAGCAAGCCACATATGACTATTTGATAAGTCTACCATGTAATTGGTTCATAACACATCTTTTTACCTACTCTTGACGTCATGTGCTGCTCATTCTTAGGTGTATTAGCACCATTTTCACATCTAATTTTGACCAGACTAGAACTATACTCAGTGTTACTGTGAAGCAGTCTAAATTCATGGGCACGACGAACCTACCATCTTGGTTCTAATTTTTATCTAGGCCAAACATTCTTCTCACATTGTTATGGTGTTTCATTGGCAGTTGAAACTCTTTCATTTTCATATGAAATAAAAAAAATTGATTGAAGGGGTTTATTTATTTTAAAAATTTCTGATGTAGTTGAAGCGGAAGGCAGACCGTGAAGATAATGAAGCTGTAGAGTCCAGTGAGTGGACTAACAGTCCAGGATATGCTGAAGTAGCGAGCAGTCCACTTCAGACGCCTGTGTCAGGAAAAACAGAAAAAACTTGTGGTCGATTGAAAGCCGCGAGGAACATTAGGTCTATGCCTCAGACACCAATTTCAAACATTGGTGAGTAAGTTTTATGAGTTATCTTGGCTTAGGTTTGAGGTTCACTAATTCATTATTGTTGTAGTAACTACAACACAGGCAGACTGCTTCTTTAGTCTCAAATGCACCTGAATGTTGGTAGCATTACAAATTTATGCATCTTGGGTACAATGTCCGCAGGTTCTCCTTTATGCAACACCCCAAATGCTGCTGGAACTTGTCGTTATGACAGTTCTCTAGGTAATTGGATGATGCTTAATGTCGAAAATATTTGGATCACAGTAATAATGTCAAAGTCAGACCCAATATTTTGTTTTGGTAGATGCTTAGAATAATAATCTGAATTAATCTCGTAGGCCTCTTGACCAAAAAATTTCTCAACTTGCTTAAGAGTGCTGATGATGGTGTCCTTGACTTGAACAAAGCTGCAGAAACCTTAGAGGTATGCCATGAATCATCTCTGGTTGAATTTCATCTTTAATAGGCATATGTGCAACTTCTGAGACATGCATTTGACACCACAGGTTCAAAAGAGGCGTATCTACGACATAACAAATGTCCTAGAAGGAATTGGACTCATAGAAAAGAAACTCAAGAACAGAATTCGGTGGAAGTAATGCAATCTTTTATGCATATTGCTGATTAGATTGTCTAGCTTTATTGCTACTATTCTAGAGTGCTTCCTTTCAATATTAAGAATAAGAGACATCTTGTTTCCTCAGGGGACTTAATGCTTCTCGGCCTGGTGAAGTTGATGAGGATGTCTCAGTGCTTCAGGTGAGACGCCCTCAAATTCATTAAGCGTGAAGCAACGATAGAGGGTAATATCCTTGCACAAACTGAGTTCGGATATTGCATTTTATAGGCAGAAGTTGAAAATCTCTCCATTGACGAACGCAGATTGGATGAACATATAAGGTTGTCTATTGTCCTAATTGCCAAGTACTATGAGAATGACATTTTTTCTTATGTTTTGTTCTATGACACATTTAAATGTTTGTCAGTGAGATGCAGGCAAGACTAAGAGATCTAAGTGAAAACGAAAACAGTCAAAGGTTGGTCTTTATCCCCCATCCTCACCTCATGTTATGTTGAGAATAACTTGGCCCTATTTCTAATTTATTTTTCTCGCTCAACCATTGTAGGTGGCTTTATGTGACCGAGGAAGACATCAAGGGTCTGCCATGTTTCCAGGTAGCTTGTTATTCTATTTCATAGTGATGTTTTAGTTTAAAAAATAATATGAAAATATGCAGCTTCTATATGTGCATGTGCCGTCGGGTTTGATTCTATGTTTTTCTCCATACAGAATGAAACTTTGATAGCCATTAAAGCACCTCATGGAACAACTCTGGAAGTTCCAGATCCAGATGAGGTATGGACCAAATAAGTCGATTATGATTCTTATATCTTATCGGCATCCTCACCATGCAATCAAGGAATGATCCATGTTTCTCTACAGGCTGCTGACTATCCTCAAAGAAGATATAGGATTGTTCTGAGAAGCACCATGGGTCCAATTGATGTTTACCTTGTTAGGTACTTGAGCTATGCATGCCTCTTGGCTACCTTGTGTTTTGATGTTTTCTTTTATTTCCAACTTACATCCTTGCGTGATGCATTCGCCTAAATCTTGCCATCCTTTCTTGTGATATGTTGCTGTACCAGTCAATTTGAAGAAAAGTTTGAGGAAATGTCGGGTATTGAAGCACCTTCAAGTCTCCCACCTGTTCCAAATTTGGGGTCTGCTGATGACAATGGAGCAATTGCTTCACTAGTCGACAGCACTGGGGTGGAAGTCAATGCAGTAAATGGCCAACAAGGGTGTTCTGATGTAAATACCTCTCAGGATTTTCAGGGTGGAATGATGAAGATTGTTCCTTCTGAAGTTGATGTAAGCTTAGTGCTGTTATTTCAATGTTACATGTCTTTGGGTTTCTTTTCCCAGAACGACAAGCAAAGATTTCACTCTTGCCATACTATTTTGATACGCCTAAATGAAATATCAACAAATTCTGAAAGTCAGATGTACCCTTGGATTTTGATAGATATTTAGAACATAACCTCAATATACTTGAGTCGGCCGTGGATTGTACGATGTGCTGAAATAGCAGTCAAAGTTAAATTTGTATTGGAATGATCATACATTTTCAAGCTATTCCAGTGTTATGATCTAGTTTGTGAGATTCTAGGCTCCAATATTAAAAATAGTAAAGACCCATTAACGTTTTCCATGTATTTGTCACTGAAATATTGTTGTTCAGCTAATTTTCTTCAGCATCCCAAAAGAGTCAAGCATCATTGCTTCTGAGTTAAAGACCTGTGTTTGGAAATGATGGGAAGAATTGGAAGGACATGGCTGTGATATTTGTCGTGCTTGATTTTTTTCTGATGCTATATGTATTGATTGTTAAATGACAGTGCTCTTTTTTCTGCAGACTGATGCCGATTACTGGCTTCTATCAGATGCTGAAGTCAGTATGACAGACATGTGGAAGACAGAACGTATCCTTCAGAAATTATCTCCTTTTTTTAAACATCAACCTATTTTTACATTTTTAGAATCCTTGACTCAAATAAAGCTCCACCACATTGGGATGGCATTGGACGACTTAATTCAGAGGATCTGTTGATGGAATCTGTTAGTACACCAAGACTACAACCACAATCTGGCAGCGTAATTGAAGTCCCTACCAGTAGTGAACCATCTGTGCCTTGAGGGGAAAAATGCTTGGATGGTACTTACTTCGATCATTTCAGGTCTGTTATTTTTTGTCTCCCATCTTGATGAGCCCATGATGTTTAATGTTTCTAAACCTGATCTTGGAATTCTACCGACACAAGAATGGGAAATTGTTGTCTGTTTACAGACAATAATTGAGAAGTGAGCTTTGTACTGGAAAGTAGTCTATAGTATAGCAGAATGCAGTGGCGTAAATTGTATAGCATGATGTAATTGGTATGGCATAGAGGGAAAGGTTTCTTGGACAAGAAATCTCCTCTTGTAAGGGGTGTAAGGTGGACTAGGGGCATCAAAGTTTGATCATATTAATTCCTTAGTTGAATTATAATCTCTGCCATGCTTGTTGATAATTTTTTTGCTCTTACAATTTATACAACTAGCTTTGCTTTGGATTTATAAATTTGGGTGAACTGGAGGACATCTTCTTAGACTATCCAATTGATACTGTCAAGACTTCATTGTTACTTTGGTATAACTAAATACGGTATGGTGATGTTAAATGATGTATACAAGACGATAACGTAAAGGGCTTAATTAAATTTGGTTTCTCACAGACGAACCGCATTGGTATTTATCTGGGAATATTTAAGACTTATGTTTTCGAAACCTTGTTCCTTATCCCGTCTAGGTGAATTATATTAAGCTATTAGCTAAAGAGTGTATTGCCTGTTATTTTAGGTTACCCTATGGAAACCCAAGTATCGATTGGGATGTTTGTTGAAAATAGTAGTGATTCATTCAAGGTGTTGAGTATTCTTGAAGTCTGTTTTGCCTTGCTACTGGGAAAAGTGGAGTGGTGTGGGATTTTATTACTTGGAACCGAATCATAGGGTTTCTCCTTTTCATTTTGCCTGTCGAAGTTATTGAGGAGTTGAAAAATAATCATCATCAATTGTGAACCAGCAAAAAAAGTAGGAGTGTGTTTTGCATTCTTTATTTGAGGAGCAGATGCTTAGAACTAGAAATTAATCTCCAGAGTCCAGACAAATGCAGGGTATTACACTTGTTTGCCTTGTACTACTGTACATGTTAATTCGAACCGGAAACAATCGCCCACCTATTATTTATTAAGAATCATATTAAGATAAGAGATGTGTCCCTCTCGTTGGAACCATTTGTTTCCATGGTCCGCATGCTTTGGAACCACTGTTGGTGTGTGGACACAGTTTTGTTTCTTGGATGGATGGAGGCCCAAGAGGTCGGTATGTTATGTATGTCCTTTATAATTGTATTATTATTTTATGCAATATATTATAGAGCTGAGCTGAGCTGGGCTGGGCTGGGCCATTTCATATAACGAACGAAGGACAGCAGACCTCGTAAATAATGGGCCTTCCTCTGATGGTCATGGTGGTGTGGTGCATTTCATTTATTAAGCATCACAAATTCATTACATGACTTGTGATTGAGATGGAAATGTGGAAATGGAAATGTGGTAGACATCTTTTAGATGTCTGCATCCATAGTCCATACACTATCTATCACAACCCCAATAGGCAATCCAAATGCCTCTGACCTCTAACCAAACATGTTCTCCACTCACTCTCTCCGTTAACTTCTAATCTCTCTCTCTCTCTCTCTCTCTCTCTCTCTCTCTCTCTCTCTCTCTCTCTCATCCGCGCCAAAAGTTGCTTGAGAGGTATCCACATTAACCTTCACTTCTCTCATTACCTAAAACACTGAATGGCTTCACAACCATCTCCCATAACTCCTTAAACATGCATGACCCATGACACCAAAAGCTTTCTGTTTTTTTCGTAAAAAAAAATAAAAAATAAATATTACCAGAATGTTCTCATGCATGGGATACACTTTTTATTATTTATTTGTATAATATAATGGTAATCTGGTCGGATTGCCGATCCGTCCAAATGGGAAACCTGAAAAGGCATCTAAAGTTAAGTACAGTGACCGGCCGGCCGGAATCGAAGTGGGTGTAAGTCAAATATTTTCTGTGGATAAGATTTCTCCTACTACATGCATGTTTCCTCCCTACAGATCGAAAGGTAATAATGAACACACACTTGTTCCCAAGTCAAAAGCAAGATTCTATGGGATCAAGTTGCTTACACCAACATCACATTCTCTAATTGATGATGGAGAGGTAGCATTTAGACTTCATTCACCATCACTAAAGATAAGTGCCACACCCTCATGAGTCATTTCCACTGGTAGGGAAATGGTCAAATAAGAGCACAAAGACAACCTTTTTGTGTGCTTGGGGACATGGCATGGGCATACCTCTAGAACATATTCCAACTTAATCAGCATGCATCCCAAAAGGTTCTTTGTGTTGTCGTACGTGATGATGGTTTGGTCTGTATGTTTTGGGCAAAAGTTAATGAAGAATCCTGTTTATTAGCATTGATATATGTATGTATGTGTAGTTTGTAGTGTTGGTCACTTTAGTTATCCCTCCAGGCCACGCGTATCAATCTTGGCAGTGGAATTTAGATGTTACATTTTGGATATGAGACATGATCAAGCGTGGGAATCTAACTAATAATAGCATGCATGGCAGCACTGATGGTGGTCGGTAAGTAATCTGAATTGGCATCTTTTCTTTCTTCTATTATTTGGTCATTGGTGGATTATGGATGGGATCCTTTATTCTTTGGATGGATGCCACAGTACCCAACTGCTTCTCTCTCTCTCTCTCTCTCTCTTTCTTGTACTTCCCATTCCCAACAATATAAGGGAATATATAGTCCTCTTCTTTTCAACCCGTCCCTTTTTATATCTATACAATATCTCTTTGAAAGATGGTTAGTGGAATCTAAATATTCATTCAAAGGTCGATTGCCATGTATTCACAATGCAACATTGTATGCATACTAATATCCAGGTTGGGTTACTACTGCTAATTTATTTTAGAGAAGCCAAGGGAAGTTCCTGAAGACGAGTTCGTTGTCAATTGTAAGTTAAAGACTTGAGAGAATCCGTAACGGGATCGTGAGCTTGATCACGACCAGTTGTCACCAGGACGGGCGGGGTGCGTCCCGGTTGGGTCTTTTTTTAAAAATTAGTTTAAAATTGTTTTAATTTTTTTTTCAAAATATGTTTTCTAATTGTGGACGAGAGAGATGAATTGTGGTTAAGAAGTGAATAGTGTTGGAAAAAGTAGAAAGTAAGTTGAAGAAAAAGAAAATTGATGTGGAGGAGAGACAAAACTTGTGACCAGGTTGTCCAAGATCATGGTTACAAATAGTTTAAGAGTAACTCTTGATGCCAACCTAACCAATTTGGCTTGACACTTGAATTTCAACATCCTTCGGATAGAATAGAATGTGGAAGTTCAGACAGTTGCTTGTTGGGGTTCTCTTTGTACATGCAATTATTCCAATTATTGCAGAGGCAAGGGAATATTTTCTTTTTCTTCTTCGATCGTATTTGGATTGAAGGTGGTGGAGATGGTACGTTAGAATTGGACTGGGGAAAGGAATAAAGAAGACAAGTAGGTTCCCGTTTGCTTTACAGAAAAAGCTGAAGAGGCAGGTGGGAATATTGGAGGGGTTATGATGACTACTATGATGATGATGTACAAACACAATCAACTTAGCTGTCCTCTCATTTATTAGATTCCATCCAAACCATATTCATCTATATGGGTCATGAGGCCCACCAAAAAAATGAACACCCTAGCTCAATCAAGGATTTCATGTTATGTTTTGTTTTGTTTACACACGAAAGAGTATGAGATTCTGTTGCAGGATGGGTTTTGTGTAGGATGTTCAAAAATAGGGAAGAATAATTAATGGTTAATGAGTAGGAAAGGAATTAGGTAAGCTCTAACAAGATACTTTCATATCTTGGATCATATCATGCATGCTCTTCTTTACTTTGAGTTGTTCTCTGTATTGTTTTAACACTGCCTGCCTTTATGAGTTTGAATTTTTGGTGCACAAGGTTTAGGGTTAGGGAGTGGAGGTGATATAATGAGATGTGATGTGGGGTGCAGATTCACTAAAATGATGGATGAGATGCCTCCTAGCCTTTTCCATTCTTCATAATCTTCCTGAGGTCAAATTACTTTTTTTTCTAATCAATATTTTGCATCGGAAAGTTGTTGTTATTATATAAAATAGCACCATCCACCATTGTCCTTCCAAACAATTATAGCTAAAAATGACCCAAAATGTTTTAGTTAAGAATAAATAAAGGCTAACTAGAGTGATAGTGCCATCCATAGTGGTAGTTCAGGTGACACCAAATTAAAATACGACTCCTTCCTTTTTCTTTTCAAGACCACAACATAATCATTAATGATTAGAATATTGTAACAATGTCAATTTTTTACGTACCATTTCTATTGTAGAGAGAGAGAGAGAAAACCCGATGAAATTTCTATTTTTCACCCTCCAAATTAATGAAAAAAATTATTGATTTGTTGTGACACCACATCAGAATAACTTTATATGAGAAGTTGGATGAGGACAGACACGTGTTGGTTAATATCTAATGGAATCCAACAACGAATCTGACCATCATCATCGTCATTCAAAGTTGCACTGTTCACTTGTCTTGATTCCCATAATCCATCTGCCCACGGGATTAAATTATAATATCAGTTTTTTAGTTTTTAATCACATCAATCAAGATGCCCACAGGATTAATAATACGTTGGTTTCTTTCGCGTTCGTAATTTGAACAGAGAAGGGAAAGTGAGTCTTGCCCTTCCAAAATTATGTTTCAAGGATTTGGTGTTTATTTCCCTTAAATTTCACACTCCATTGCAGATTGCAGACAAACTAATCCATCTTTTTAATGGCCTACTTTAATAATAATAATAATAATAATAATAAACTTATCTGTAAAGTCCTCTCGACCGAATATTGTAGTTGTTGCAATATGCACTCATTTGCCAGGAGTTAAAGATTCAACACAAAGCATCTTTCAAATCTCTCTTTCTCTCCCTTCATCGTGCATTCTGTCTACGTCAGAGGAAATTAAACTATGTTATCAAACTTTGGTATATAAAATCAAAGAGAAATAAAATACATTATCAAGCAATGGCTTACTTGCTTATGACAAATCCTATCGTTTGGGACGATTATTATTTCCGAAAACAATTTTTTTCTTGAAAACGTCCTCTTTGTTTGTCATGTCATGGTTTAGTAAGAAAATCAAGGTGATAAAGATTACATGAGATCTAGATATCTATATATAATAACACGAGTTAGGCATCGAAGTAATCCATTTAAATTATAACTGTGATGGTTAATTTGTCAGAAGCACACATCTGTATTTTATATCTATCTTGCATATCCCTCCAAAAAATAAGTAGGTAGGTAGAATTGATCCACAAATAGATATATAAGATGATAATGGAGAAATGAGAATGTGTTGTTGGTTGATGTTTGGTTGGAAATGGAATCAGGTGTAATCAAGAAGAAGAAGAAGAAGAAGCTCAACTAACTGCCCTGACCTCTACTGTGGGCTGTGGAACTGATGGAATCTTACATTAAATAAATGAGTTACCGATTCGCCACGTAATTAAATTATTATTATTATTATTATTAAGAAGAAGAAGCGCACGACTTTATTACGCGACGAACCGCCCACTCGAATCTCACGTCTCCAAAACCCATCTCTCATTTTCCACTTATTTACCCAAACTGCCACCCACGTACGACTTTCTTCTTCTTCTTCTTCTTCTTCTTCTTCTTGTTTGTGTGTGTGTTTACATGATAGCATATATTATTATTATTATTATATAAAGCACCACATCATCCTCCTCTTCTCTCCTCTTGTCTTGTCTTCTCTTCTCTTGTCTTGTGTTGGTACGTACGTGGAAGCAAATTAAGCGAAGAAGAAGATGGGTTCCACAACCACAACTACAACGGAAGTTGCAGGAGCCCTGGCAATGAAATGTGTGAACGCCTTATTCTGCAAGTGCAAGGACGCCCACACGAAGATGGAAGACTACATCACCTCTCTCCAGGAGGAGAGGCGAAAGATCGAATCTTTCAAACGCGAGCTCCCACTTTCCATTCTCATTCTTTCCGACGGTAACCAAACCACATCCTTTAATTAATTCTCTCTGATTTCTTAATTCCTGGATCGTTTAATTGGTTTTTTGCAGTGATTAGATTTTTGAAGGAAGAATTAATGGTGCAATGCCGATGCCGCCGTAAAGGAACAGGAACAGGAACAGAAACAGTTCCTGTTCTGGAGCAATTCCTTCCCATCAAAACCAAATCATCATCATCATCATCATCGTCATCATCAGAAGAAGAAGAACATAAGCCGCCGGAGAAAGACGAGAAGAAGATGATGATGAAGTGGATGAGCTCCGCTCAACTTTGGAGTGATGACAGCTGTATCGACGATTCCAACATCGAACACGCGGCCGATCGCCAATCCGAAAGCGGAAACCCTTCCTTATTCTTCTTGTCTCCTGATGGTAATACTCATCGTCATCACCCTAACCTTTACGGACCTCCGGTGAAACCACTTCCGGCACCGCCTTTGCCGGATCTTTCCCTTCTAACTCCCGGATCCACAAACCACTCCCGCTCCACATCCTCCGATCACCAACAGCAACAGCAGGGTCCCAGGAAGGTCAGGCGATGCTGGTCGCCGGAGCTCCACCGGAGATTCCTCGCTGCACTACAACAACTTGGAGGTTCTCAAGGTTAATTTTATTTATTTTAAAACAAATCCAATCTAGCTTTATCGGGCACTCTTAATTATATATACGTACGTACCCTATAATTATGGTTAATTAATTAATTAAGGTTCGATGCGCACAGCTACTCCGAAGCAGATCAGGGAACTGATGAAGGTGGATGGTCTCACCAACGACGAGGTTAAAAGCCACTTGCAGGCGGGTCAACATTAATTAATTTCTCCTAATTTAACATTAATATCAACAAATTAATCAATCGTGCATGGTTATTATTTTTGTTCATTCAGAAATATAGGTTGCACACAAGAAGAACGTTATCATCTTCTCCGGCTCCGGCGACGGAAGAAAGATTGTGGCCGGCAAAACCAACCACTGCTGCTTCCAATTCACAATCTGGATCACCACAAGGACCTCTTCAATTGTTATCTGGGAGTGGGACGGCCGCCAACGATAGCAGCTGCAACGAGGAAGATCGAAGGTCTGAGAGCTACAGCTGGAAAGGTGGAGGAGGAGGAGGTTGCTGATTAATTTAATTACTTACGTATGTATGTATGTATGTATACGAAAATAACAAAATGAGCTTTTTAGTTCAAATCAAATAATAATAATAAGCAAGTGAGGGTAATGTATGTATGTGTGTTTGTGTGTGTGTGGAAGTTCCAATTCAAGTGGAAGCCAAAAGATGTATCAACCGCTGATAGATCAGGAGTTTTGGATCAAATTTTGAAGATTTTCTGGAGATCGATTTCAGAGGGTTCAAGTTTAGTTTAGCTCTTTAATTTGGTTCCATCTGAGAGATGAGGGGGATGTTCATGTTGTTCGGTTAAGTTGAGCTACTTTTTTTTTCTTTTTTTTTTTTTGGAGATTTTTGGATGTTGAGAACAACATATGACAATATATATATATATGTATAGATAGATAGATAGTCACTTTGATTATTGCTTCTTTTTGCTGTTGGTTGAGAGTAGTGATAAAATAATTTTGAATTGTTTTTGTTGATTAGAGGTCCCTCTCCCCTACCATCGTTTGGGATCTTGAAGAGGCGACCACAGTTTTGGTGGAGATCAGACAGACAGACAGATAGATTCACTCTCTCTTTAATTTCTTTCTATTTTGTTTTGTTTTTGGAGGAGTTAACAACTCACATCTTATCATGTTTCTTTCTACTTGCAACATATTTTATTTCTGCCATCATCCAATCCACATGCCATTCAGAGGACTCAAACATGAGTGAGTGCCTGAGATTAATCTACTGCTGCCTCTGCCATTTTCTTTATAAAAAAATATACATTGTAGGTATGTTTAGTTAATAATATGTCTCTGAAATCAAGTTAAAAGGAAGGAGAGTAAAAAAATTGTGCCTCTTCTAGCTGAACTATTTTCCCACAGAGCTTCTGTGAGGCTCTGCTAGTTAGGGACGACGAACCTAACAACACTTTTCTTTCTCTTTAGTTAAGAAATTATTATTAACTAAGACTTGACCATTTACAAGAAGAGAACCTGATTAAGATGTATATATTTGGATTAGAGAAAAGGGAAAAAGAAGTGTAAATAACGATGAGACGAAGGGTGTGATAATGGACACAATCCGAAGAGAAGACATCGTCAAAAAGACAAGAAAGATGACACCAAAAACTAAGCATGGGTTTAATTTTGAGGGAAAGTTCCACTGTGGCCACAAAAAAGGTTCACTTGTCGTCGTTCAATAATCAAATCGTAAAAACGCTAAATGATAATATTATGATTAACATGGGTGCAGTAATAATGTATTCAGTTTTCTACAATCGATGGGTCTGGTGGTCGATTATTATTATTTTACTTTGGGACAGGAACCAGAATATTGACAAAACTTTCAAATTGAAGGATTGGATTTATGTGTTGGAAAATTGTGAGTGGGTAACGTTGACATCCACGAAGTACATGATGTGTTCAAGCGAGATTCCAAATGTTCACATCACAAAACGAATCAAATACCACCGATTCACATTTTCTGAATCCCTTTTTTTGTGGTGGGGGGGAATATATATATATATATATATTCAACTGATTATCATAACATTCAAATGGATGAATATAGTATAATTTTTAAAAATATTAGTGATTGGGATACGGTAAATATAATAGTCATATCGAATAATTTGAATGTATTTAGATATAAAAAAGATTTGAAATATCAAATAAAAAGCATAAAAGCTATTTCTAATCGATTCGATGTCCTATAATTTTCAACTTTAATTAAAGGGAGAAACAGTAACATGTGCACGAAAAATCTGAACTCGTATATTTTATTCGGGAACAATTTAATTTAGTCCACTTCAGATTTCAGAATCAGATGTAATCATTTTCCTAACCTGCAGACCAAATCCAACAACCCAAATTGAAAAACATCAAATAACAAAAACTAAATTGTTTTTTCGGAAAAGAAAAGCCATATATCTCTGTCTCTGTTTCTGTCTCTGTTGGTTCCGGTCTTGCGCGCGGTGGTGACTCCGACGACTAGAGACGATTTCTTCTTCTCCGATGTTGTGAAGCACTGATCATATCATATGGATCAGTTAACCGTGGTGGTCAGCCTACGAGGATGAAGAAGGGTACTTAATCGTTTTAGTGTTCCATGTAAACACATGCCAACCGGAAATGGTTGTTAATTTGTATATAATTTTCATGTATATTTCCAAGCTTTGTTCCCTGAGTATTTTTAAAGTTGAACTTTTCCCCTTTACGAAACAATCTTCAATAATAGTTGTTAGCTGATAATCTCTCAAAGTAACCACTATACAATTCTCTTAACTTTTAGAAGCAATTCTTGCGAGCTAATCTCTGGAACGAACCACAAAATTGTTTTGCCTCATACTAAAACTACCGGGTGGAAATGAGTCATTGGAAGTTATTTTAGTATATGTTTTAATTTTTAGTCATATTAAAATCATTTAATATATGTTTTTAATTTATTTTTCTTAAATTTGTTTTAAAATATGTTTTTAATTTTCTTCTTCTATTAATTAACATTTTTTTGGTTTTATTTCGAATCAACCTCTAAACCGTTCTAACGATGACCACGTGTCCCGAGTTCATTGGTTAAATTGTTTTTTTGTGATTTCAATAGTAATTAGCAATAATGTTTTTGTGATTTTAATAGTACTGCGTGTTGTTTAATTACATTAAGTAATTGTAAAGATAAATTATTTTGAAGTTTGTGGATTATTGTGGAATAATAAAAAACGAGGTAAAAAAATTATGGTGTAGATGAGAGAGTGTGTCGAAAAATAAGAGATGACAGACACACAACTTAAAATGGAGAGATTTACAACTTAAAATGGACACGTCTATAACTTAAAATGAGAAGACACAAAACTTAAAATGAGCTGAGACATACCTTAAAATGGACAGAAACACAACTTAAAATAGTCAGACCCACAACTGAAAATTGACAGACCCGCAACTTAAAATGAATAGACACACACCTTATCCAAAATTATCTATTAATAATGGAATAAAATGTTGTGAATGCATTCCATAAGCCAAAATTATTTGTTAATACATTATAGACAAATTACAGTTATAAAGTCATGTTTAACATCTAATTCTTATTTCATCAATCATTATAAGTCAGTTATTAAGCACTTATTAATCACAAGGAAAACTACATTTTTAGAATTGTTTTTGGATATTAAAATCATGGTTTCAAAGAAAATCACGAAATTAGGATAAAAAACCAAAAAATATGAACAACTCACGTTATCTTTGACTTAAATGTTGAATCTCACAACTTGAACTTCAACAAAACATTTGAGAGAGGAAATTGTTTTAGAGATGAGGGAAGAAAAGAAAGTGATGATTAAAATGATGAGTTTATTTTGCTAAATTCCTAACTTGAAGAGAATATCACTATTGTAATTAGTTAGTAGTGAAAAGAGTTGAAAAAATAAAGATGTCACGATCTAAAAATAAAGTTGAAAAGTCAACCCCTTTATCCTTGAAGTCGAGCGACTTTTGTGACATTAAATTAATTCTCTCTTTAATATATGTTTTTAAAATATTTTCTTATTTTTTTTTAAAATATGTTTTTTAATTTTTTTTATCCTAGATGGACCTTTAAACAGTTCTAACGAGGACCATGTGTCCCCGGTTCACTGGTCAAATTGTTTTTTGTGTGTTTTTAATAGTAATTATCAATAATGTTTTTTGTGATTTTAATAGTAACGTGTGTTGTTTAATTACATTAAGTAATTGTAAAGATAAATTATTTTCTGTGGATTATTACGAAAGAATAGAAAACGAGGTAAAAGAAAATGTTAAAAAATAGAGAAAGGTACCTGAGGTTTTAAAAAAACAGGTGAATTATTGAGACGCGATGAAAGAAAAATGATGATTTTGGGGGCATGCTCTTAAGATGATGTTGGTCAAACAATCCTAAATTAAATTGGGGGTTTTGGTTAGGGTTTAGGGTTGCAAGAAGGAAGGAAGGATGAGGGAGGTGGTGAGCGTTCAAGTGGGCAACTTCGCCAACTACATCGGGTCCCACTTCTGGAACTTCCAGGATGAGATTCTCGGAGAAGATGATCCAATTTTCTCATCCGCCGTGGATATGGACGTGCTCTACCGCCAAGGCCAGACCCACTCCGGGAACCCCACCTACACCCCTCGCCTCCTCTCTATTGCCCATCAAGGTTTGGTTTGGTTTCCATTTCACTTCTGATTTTGATTGATTACAGATTACTGCTTAAAAATTCCACCTTTTTTCATCCAGGTTCTCTCGGGTCACTGTCTTCTACTTCTTTCTATGATGACGACACCTCATCAAACCCTTCAAGTGTTCTTACATGGTAACCCACTACTAACACATTCCTTATTTTACTATAAATTTGTTTTTCATGTCACATTTTTGTGGGTTCTAATTTTGTACAATCACTTGTTCATTGTTTTGGGGGTTGGTTAGTTGCTACTTGTAGGTATGATGGCACCTCTTCCTCGTACTGAAATTCACCACCTGCATGTCTATATATATATAAACATTAGCCCCCTTTTCAGTTCAATTAGTATGGCAGCCAATGAGAAATGTTGTTTTGTAAGTTTTACCTTGGAATGGTACCAGAGTTGAATCCACTTGGAATCTATTGTTGAGCCCGTCATTTATTCGCAGGAAGGGTGGGGTTTCCAGACAGGTTGCTGAACATCACAGAAGAAACTTGTTTCAGGAAAGTCTATATGGAGAACAGCATGCCGAACCAGCTGCTATGGGAAATGGCGAAACACTCAGTGCCCAGGCAGAAATGCTTGATAGGGACATAGTGGACAGCTTGGAAAGAGATGTTCGTTTCTGGACTGACTTCTCAAAAGTTCAATACCATCCTCGAAGTCTATATGAATTGTGCTGCTCATGGACTGATCCTGGGGAATTCAATGATTATGGTAGTGGAACAAATGTGTTCTCTGATGCTTCGCAGGCTGAAGAGATAATTGATAGGTTGCGTTTCTTCGTCGAAGAGTGTGATCATATTCAGGTTTCCCCTTTTTTCTCATTCAATGCTGTGTTAAATTTTGAGAAATGTGGTGTTTCCAGTTCTATGTTGGTTAACTTGGTTTGGTGACTCTCAATATGTATACCCGTGCAATTTATATGGAATTGTTGAATTTTAAGTAATTTTTATGTTACCGATAAAAAATGAAATATTTCTTATATTTTTTTTACCATTGACTGAAAGGGGACCTAGGAAAGATTGAAGATCTGCTTGTTTCTGTGCTTTACAGGGCATTCAGTACATTGTTGATGATTCCGGAGGATTTTCCAGTGTAGCTTCAGATTTCCTAGAGAACATTGTGGATGAGTATGGAAAGACCCCCGTGCTGCTTTATTCTGCAAGAGACCCTAAATCTCTTACGAATTCTATTAGCAAGAAACAATCAGTGTCTAGGGCTCTACATGATGCTGTTTCTTTTTCAAGGCTGTCATCTCTTTCTAAACTGATTGTACCAGTTGGTTTGCCTTCCTTCACCACGAGTATGTTTATCTTTTGCATTTCTCATCAGATGTTTTCTTTCCACGTGATTCTTGTTTTTTTAATGTCTTTTTAATTTTAATTCAGTGTCGACTCTATTGAAAATCTTTTCACTGACTAGATGAGCAAGTCATAAAAAACATCAACTTAGTGATATTGCCTACTTCATTAGCACATCTAAAGTGGATGTGGTGATATATCTTCGGGTGTGGTAACACATTATGGTTGACTTTGTTGAAATGTATGTTTACAAATAGAAAAACAAAAAACAAAAAAACTTAGTACATGATCTTTAGGCCAACACATGACAATAGGCATAGGAATGCCCATGGCCACTTGACATTGCATAATCAATAATGAAACTCTTTCCATAAGCCACTATATGTCTAGGTGTTGTGCTGCAATCTGCTGATTGGTAGAAGTTGCTACGAAATTTTGCTTACCATTGGCTACCAATGGTGCGGAATGCTGGGTCACTAAAAGACAACATATACAAAAAATGAGTGTATCTGAAATGAGGATATTAAGATGGATGTGTGGTTATACTCGAATGAATTGGATTAGAAATGAAGACATTCGTGAGAGAGTTGAAGTTGCTCCAATGGAAGAGAAAGTTATACAACACAGACTGAGATGGTTTGGATATGTACAAAGAAGACCTATGAAGACACCTATAAGAAAAGAAGTATTGAATCGGATCGAAGACACAAAAAGAGGAAGATGTAGACCACGATTGACTTGGGAGGATGCGGTCAAAAGAGATCTAAAAGATTGGAATGTTCCTTGGGAATTTGCATTGGATAGAAACTCGTGGAAGAAGACGATTCACGTGCCTGAACCGTGACTCCTTAGAGTTTCATTTCTAGCCCACCCCAACTAATTTGGGATTAAATGCTTTGTTGTTGTTGTTGTTGTATTGGCTCCCAAATTTATCTAGCATCATTCATCTGTCTTATATGAAAATGTTTGTTTGTAGGTAAGCTATTTGCTTCACTTAGTATCAACGACGCAAAGCTTTTCCACTCTAGTTCTGTCTATGCCGCTGCCATCCATTCTATAACCCTTCCTTTCAGAATGAAGCCACTTGGTCCTACTGCATACTCAGAGTATGCATCCAACCCCATGGATATTGGTGATCTTGTGCAAGTACTAGCAGGGCAAGGTCGACAAAATATTGTTCAGGTGTTAGATGTAGCAATGCCTGCACCATCTATAAAGAAGGGTACACTCTTTACCATTTTTCTCTTGGGTGGTTTTAAGATTTAAAAGTATTCGTAGGAAATGCTGATTATTTTCATTTATGTATTATCTAGTAAGTCAGGGTTGTTTCCAGAGGAACTTGCATCCTCTAACCCCTGAAGTAGCAGAAGATGCCGAGGATATGCATGCGATTGAATCAGTAGTTGTGCATGGTGTTGTTAATGCAGGTAAATACCCTATCTTCGTTGCAACCAACCTCTAGGTCAAATTACCTCGATTGGTATGAATGGAAGATCATTTGTTTCTGGTTGAAATGACAGATGGTCGGAAGGCTTCTATTGCTGAAGTCGAAGATGCATTTTTCAGCGGATACCGTGATGAGTTTCCCAAGCCAAGGTTCTCCCATCTGTCTACTGCCCTTTGCCCACTTCCAGTGCCTCTGCCGTTTCCATCGATCTTTAGAAGCTCTGTTGGTCAACATGGGGAGCTGACAGACAGCCCTTATCAAGGCGTCCGGTCTGTTGGACCACTTGAAATAAGGTCAATACCCATGATCGCAAGATTGCGCTCGAGCAATGCAATTTTGCCGTTCTTGGAGAAACTTTTGGCAAACCTTGGGAGATTTGGGATGCGAAGGGGAGCAGTTGGAGTACCTTTGCTAAGGAATTGGGGATTTGCGAAAGAAGAGATAGATGAGATGGGCGAGGGTCTGACCAAGATGGCGATGGCATTTAACCCACATCCTGAATCGTCCTCGGACTCAGATTAGGTTCTAAAATTTTGTACTTGAGAATTTTCTGATATTACTTACAAGAGAAACGGTGCAGTAGAGTAGTGTGATTATTCTTCAATAATAAAAATGGTACAGTAGAGGTTGTTTTAGTAGAACACATGATTCATCCCTAACAACGGAAGTAGTTTTTTATGATCATAATACTTATTGTATCATATGCATTCATGATAACGTACCAACTCAATGATTTATTTACTTATGCACCACATTTGTGCAGTCAACTCAAGTCAACCTCCCATTGCGTGTTGATCCACCTGTTGTGTTGTTAACCATGGCATTTATTCTCCTCAAAAAACAGAAGTGGATGATAATTGTGGTTAATTCCCGGGATTGGAAAGGCGGATTGGATACATACATCTAAGTCTTAACACAAATAAAATAATAGGAGCACAAATGGAAAGAAATATTTTCCCCAATTCCGATGCCGCCCAAGCAAGAGTGGTTTGCAAGATTCAAATGCCACCAAAAGTTTCATGCTGAACCTTCCCTTCATCACAATGCAGCAATCAAAAGCCCCATATTTAGATCCCAAACTCCCTCTCACCCAAAGATGTCCCCAGGTTTGAAATGTTATGTAACCTATGGATAAATTATGATGTCACTCTTTGGGAGCATTATGTAAACTTTGCATGCTTTGGCCACGTAAGGGCTGACATGGATGTCCACGTAGAACGCGTCCGTGACGCGCTGCGTTCAACAAACATTTCCCTAAATAGAAATAGAAATAGGAATAGGAATACAAATGAAAAGTTGTTTCAACCAAAGCTAATGGCGGGTGCGTTTTCTGGTGCGAGGAGACTTTACCTCACTCTCTACAACTCCGCCCTCTTCGTCGGCTGGTATTCTTCTTCTTCTTATTATTCTTCTTCTTTTGTTCCACAAAACACACACACAAGAACAAGAACAAGAACAAGAACGAGAACAAGGATAATAGTTAGATCTGGTACGTACCCACAGGTTGCAGGTGCTGGTGTTGGCCGTGAAGACGCTCCGGGACTCCAGCCACGCCCACGTCTACGATGCCGTCGACAAACCCCTCCACATTGCCCAGACCGCCGCCATCTTGGAGGTCGGTATACCTCCTCTCCTACCTTCTTCACTTTGTTTTGTTTTGTTACCTAAAAAAACTTCCCTCAAAAATTAAAATAAAAAAATAAATAAATTGTGCAGATACTTCACGGGCTAGTAGGTAATTCCGATCTTCACTCCACAGAAGTTGTTGTTTAATTTTGGTGAGGTTTGTGATGTGATGTGATGTGTTCTCTTAATAAGGTCTTGTGAGATCTCCCGTTTCGGCCACTCTACCGCAGATCGGCTCCAGATTGTACGTTACCTGGGGCATCCTTTGGAGTTTCCCTGAGGTCATTTTTCTTCTCTTCTCTACCCTGCTCCTCTCCTTTCATAATAACATTATATGTTCTTGTTTTTGCTTATCAATTTTCCTGCAGACTAGGACTCATCTTCTTGTCACCTCTTTGGTTATCAGCTGGTCAATCACAGAGGTATCACCAATTTTACAATTATTATTTTTCATTAACAAAGTCATTTTCTCCACTAGCTAGATCAAGCAAATCTTTTCACCTTTTCATTTTTTTCACTCTTTCTAGACTATTCCAGCAGCAAAACACAGCGTCTTCGTTCCGATATATTATTGAGGCTGAAAGTAAATAAGTATAACATTTAGCTAAAATTCTCAAAGTTCAGAGGGTTGAATGAAGTCATCTCATAGCATTTATAATTTTAATGCTCGTAAGTTTCAAGATATTAATCACCAGTGTTCCAGCAACCTTCTTGATTCTAAAAACTTGATTTCATCATGTCGGTTGGATTTTTATTTTTTTGTGACATATTGTTTATGGATATATCCATAGGCAAGTATCAACTTTTTCCACGTGATGGTTGAGTTTGCTATGAAATCCTTACATATCTACGGTCGGAAGAGTATTATTGTTTGCCAAAAATAAAATGAATTTCGCCCCTTGACATCCTCTTTTCTGGCAGATCATTCGCTATTCTTTCTTTGGTCTGAAGGAAGCCCTTGGTTTTGCACCTTCTTGGCTGTTGTGGCTTAGGTAAACTTTGTATTTGTTCATCTAGTTTAGCAGTTCCATGTTGAACTTTACTATGAAAGTGGCTGATTTTTCGTTTATCTATGTCATGGGCAGGTACAGCACCTTCCTTGTATTGTATCCAACTGGCATCACCAGTGAGGTTGGTCTCATTTACGCCGGTCTACCATACATCAAGGTACATATAACATATTTGCCGATTCTTTAAATTTTATTTTATTTTGTCTTTTTTCTGTTCTGTTGCATTGGTTTTATCTGTTACCTTGATATTATTAATGGCAGGCATATGAGAAGTACTGTGTGAGGATGCCAAACAAATGGAATTTTTCATTTGATTACTTGTACGCCTCAATTCTAGCTCTTGCAATTTATGTGCCAGGTATATAACATTTAATCCAGCATCCTTGAGATATTTTAGCAGTGAAATCATTATGCTGATGTTGTTATTTTCATAAACTTGATTGGAATTCAGGTAGCCCGCACATGTACCAATACATGCTCGGCCAAAGGAAGAAGGCTTTATCGAAGCTGAAGAGTGCATAAAGCTGATGAAAGTGGAGGTGAATTAAGTCCAGAACACCACCCATCTTATTGAAGCCAAGTCATGGACAACAACATTGAAGAACATATCTGCTATTCATTATTGTTAACAGAGTTGGATCTCTGTTTGTTATCATATTCGTTAACATTTGTGGTTTGTTTTGGTTGCTATTTCATTGGAATGTAGTGTAGAAGCTTTAATTTTATGGGATGTAAGAGAAGTGATTTGGCAATCAGTTGTGATAATGTTAGTCTGTTATTGTGAGTTGAAATCATCGGACTAGAATGATATGTATGGTATGGGTTGTTGTTGTGGGAATAAATTATAAAAATCAAACAATTTATTATTATTATGACAAGTTGTGGGCTGGAGAGTGTAAGGTAAGGCCCGTAGAAATTAGAAAGTCCTAAAAAGATAAGTTTGTATTTGTATATTTGTTTGTGTCGTCGGGTCGAGGATGAAGCGGATGGAGGGTTCAAAAGGCGGAGGAGCGAAGGTGGTGTGCTGGAAGTGGCCGTGGGACTCCAACACCAATCCATGCGGCGGTGAGTGGGATGGAGTCCCTTGGCTGTTCAAGTCCGTCCAAAACCTGGCTTCCTTCGCCGTCGACAACCTCCGATCCCGATCACGCACTCCCTCGTCAGAGCATCGCGCTCTCGCCTCCTCCAACCACGCCACCGTCCTCGAGTTCTACTCCCCAAGCTGCCGCCTTTGCTCCTCCCTCGTCCCGCTCGTGCTCCACCTCGACAAGACCACCTCCAACTCCCTCACCTTCGTCCTCGCCGACGCCCACAAACCCAACTGGCTCCCTGAGGTGAGCTCACCCTTACCCTTTTAGATGATAGATAGATGGATGGTTCATTTGTTTGGTACAATCAAGTTGGGCCTTTCTTATGTATGGCCATTGGCTATTTAATTTAATTTAATTTAATTTCAGTAAGGAAATTCAATCAACATTTCTTACTAAGTCGTGCCTCATTTTATAAGAATAAAACGTTCCAAACCTTTGTCTTTTATTTTGTAGTTTTTTCTCAAAGTCCCTTCAACTTCCACCTGGTTCGTCGTCATGTGTTTTGTTTTTTCAGACCCACACCGGGAAAATAATAACCACTCTTCAGTACCTTGCCCCCCTTAGACCATCCACTATGGGAGGTCATCCGGCGATGACCGCCCCGGTGGAGGTCGCCACATAGGCGACCGACCTGATCGCGGGAGGACGACCAGGACGCTGGAGCGATTCCACTCCAGCGACCTGGTAATGACAAGGTCGGTTGATTTTTTGTTTTTATTTTTGTTTTTGATCTTGTTTTGTTTTTTATAAATTATTTATAATCCTTTTGTATTAATTTTTTTTAAAAATGTTTTTATAATTGTTTTTAATTTTTTTTAAATTAATTAATTTTTTAATTCTTTTCAAAATCGATGTGCATGAGCAAATGTATTGAAAAATTAGGTTATTTTATTCAATACAAGATTTATTGGTGTTTTGGTTTTTTCAAATAGATTATTAATGTTTTTTGGTAAATATAAATGATTTTTATATAATAAAAGTTGATAAGGAAATTAATAATATGGAATAAAAGAGTGTGTGATGACCTGAGTCATGGTAAATTGATGAATAGTGAAGAAAAACGAGAATGTTGGTCATGATGACGTGGTAGAGAGAAAAAAGAAGAGAGTGTGTGTGCATGCCCTAGTCATGATAGCTGATGCTCTTACACCTTGCTTGGAACGAGGGCATTAGGTTAACAATAATTAGGGGGTAAATTTTTTAAATAGGAAGGCATAGTTTTTCAGTACAATTTTTTTACATGTTTAATTATTCCCCATATTATTTGCATTTTAAGTGAGCCCTTGAGTTAAAATCTACATGTCTACTAAGGTTCAATTATTTAATGTCATGGCCTTCATGCTCTGTTGCTTGATTTTCTCTTTAGACCATCCGTAACAATAACCTAGGTCATCTATATTCTCTTTCTTTTTTTTCTCATTGTCACGTCATCATGACTCAATCTTATATTTCTCTTTCACTATTCACCATTTAACCACGACCTAGGTCATCTCACTCTTTTTCCTCTACATCATTATTTATTTTGTCTCAACTTTTAATATATTCCAAAATCATTTATATATAACAAAAATATTTTTTACTTAACCATCAATGATTACCAAATACTAAATATCATTATTTTTTCTTCTCAACTTTTATTCTATCCCCAAATCATAACCCACCCCAACATGTCGGGGGTCTCACCAATTTTAATAAATACTCACTAATTTACAAAATAATACTCCAAATCATAATCATAATCCTAATTATTATCAAAATATAAACTATAACTACTTAACCCTCTAATTATTAAAACAAATTAAAAAAACCCAAAAAAAAACAAAAAAAACAAGGCCAAACGGGTTGTGCAAGTGGTACAACCCGGTCAACAATCAGGTCGTGCCGGTCGACGACCGTGGATGACCCGGTCATCCGTAAGGATGACCTTAGTCTTTCATAATTTGTAAGCATGTCATAAAGAAATTTGATGAGTGATAGGAGATCTTGTATTGCCTACATTTCATTAGCATTCCTTTTCCTATGTACACATTTAATAAAATCTCCAGCATGACCATGTCTAAACTAAAATACATGGCAACCATCAAAACTTATTCCCATAATGAAAAGCATCTACCTCCATATCTCAAAAGAAACATGTGCTGATATTGGCGTACTGCAGAAGACCTACATATGAAAACCATTCTCTTTCCATCTTTCATACGACTGCATGTAAAATTTCACTTTAACTCTTTGGCTTCTTGTTTAGATATGTTGTTTCTGTTGGGAGAGAATCTAACAATGTTACTACGAAAACGACAGATTAAACGTACTAGTAGAATCACGAAACAAGTATGGAATGCGGAAAACTAACTACTCTCTCTCCCAAGTTTTCAATCAACAAACACACATACAAGATGGAAAAACACAAACAATAATGAATGCACACCTGAAGCAAACCACGACACACGTTTTATAAGGTTCGACAGTGCTTACGTCCTCGGGGGGTCTCATGTGGATTTTCCCTTCATTCTTCCACTTCTCCAACAAAAGAATCAACCAAAATTACAAGTAGATGGAGACAATTTGTCCTCCAAAGTATTCTAGATTTATCTCTAGTCCTAATCTCTCTTTCAAGGAAATAATTCGTGCATTAGTTTACAAACTATGACTGAAGATCTCTTAAATAGACTCATAAAACCGTATAAAAAATGTCCAGAAAACGTGGGCAACGGTCGACCGGACTTCTCCACTGGTCGACCACTCTCCACCGGTCGACCGTTCCACAGGTATCTTCAGTAACCGCTACTTTCTGGTTGACCGGAATGCCTCGTCGGTCGACCGTTCCCAACTCCGAAAGGTCACTGTTATTTTCGGTCGACCAGTTAACCGTTTTACTTGTTTCTGCCTTAACAAATTTAAACAAATTTTGAACAGTTTCTTGCTAGATGATATTTATATTATTTGTTTGGACTGAAGACCGACAATGGATGGTGATATCTGAACTTGATTGCAGAATAGATTCAGCTAATACAGTAACCACAGAGATCACAAGTGAAAGACAAAAACACCATTAGCCTAGGGGAAATAATTGATTACAAGCTAAAGAGGTGGGGGAGGGGGGTCTGTTCTTTTTCGATCTAATGGTGGCTCTTAAGATTACAGTAGAATTCCGTGGGCATATATAGGCAAAACCCCAGCCTCAACTGTGTTCTTGAAAGAACGAAGTAATAGCCCACCCAATGGACCCATTCACGAAAAAACACAATCGACATTCCAAGTGTTAATTGAAATTATTCACTAGATGGATGGCACTTTGAGCTGTGACAAAAATGATTGATGGGCATCTTGGAATGCCAAGAAGACCTCATGCTACACCCAATGTGTATCCCAGCCGGTAAGCTAGGTGGGGATGAGACGGGTTCAAGTTACACCCTCGTTACAACCCGTGGTTGGCCACATTGATAATTAAAATCAAACCTTCCACTTATATATTAAAAAAGGCCTCATGGTCCTTTTGGTTGACATTTAATCACCTTCTTATACCCTGGTGCGTTCAATGTTGCAAATTGAACCCTCTTCTCACCCCTTTCATCTTGGTCGCTGAATGTTTAAGGAATTGCAAGATAGCCCTGAACACTTAGCACTCACGTCTTATTATTTTTGTGTTACTACCTGTGCTTGTGAGTTATTATTAATTTATTTCTACACTGTTTGTTTTCAAAAGGTTTAATTGTTAACATGGACTTTAGAGTCGATATGTTTTATTATTGTTTTGATGTAATTTGTTGAGGTCATTTCTACATTTCAGTTTATGAAGGTTTGTTTGTACATTTACATGGAATTTATTTTCTATTAAGATTCATAATTGGATATATGGCTTTGAGTTTTGGATACTGAATTCAGATATTCTTCTGCAGCTTGTTCATTATGATATCAAATACGTCCCATGCTTTGTGCTATTGGATAAGTATGGAAGAGCTTTGGCCAAAACTGGAGTCCCAACAAGCAGACTCCATGTCATTGCTGGTCTTTCGCATCTGATGAAACTGGTTCTATCTCAGAAAAAGTAAAAGAAAAGAAAAATATAGTGAGGTAACATATGTTACTATTATCCAAGTTTAATCGTTTGTGGTCTACCTTGAAGCAGTAATTATATATTTGGGGATGGTCTTTCAGAAGTCATTAGCACTCTGTTTGCTCAGTGATATTGATTGATCATTTGAAAGTTGGTTCCACCTTTTAAGCTATCAAGTTAGTCTCTGAGTTTCTGAGGATTGTAATCAATTGGTGGTCTAGTGGGCTAAGTTTTGGTAGAGTTATTGTCTGGTTGAGTTTGTCAAAGTGAAATGGCTTTGTGCTTTCTTGTAGATGAACAGTGTTTGCACGGCTGTAAGTTTATGCCTGCTAACTACTTGCACGTTACAAATGGACAATTTCTATTAATGTGGGAACTGTATGTTTGGTGCAACCGTGCAAGGGTAAGTTCAGTAGTCTAATTTTCAAATAATAATTGAATGGTTGTTGCCAGAAAAATGTCCGTTGGGAGACCAGATTTTGGCCATTTGCAAGCAGTAAAATATTCAAACTACGGCATTATATTCCAGTCGGTACACTGACATTTGTAAGATATGATTAAGCAATAAGAGGTATTAATTTTTGTATTAAACAAGTTAGTATAAGGGAATATACTGAAGAGATGTGGTTGTCACGATATCTCTGTCGTGAACCAATTAAAGAAGAGCTTATATTAATTCCAAATAACCAAACAAAAGCCTTAAAATAACGAGAGTACGATCACAAACAGTGAGGGTTGACCCTTGACTAGCAGAACTGTCCCTACTCAAGTCCAAACGCATAACATCATTTCTTTACATAACCCAATGAAAAAAAAAATCGAAGGAGGGAATCAGAATTTGAAGTTCAAAATTTCTGTTTCCCTAATAGGGAGAGAGTGGTATGGAGTAGGGGTCTGATATATCATATAGGTAGGTGGTAGATAAATGGGGGTTAGATGGAGGCCAGGGAAGAGTCAATGTGGGAATAGATTGTAAAATAGAATAGTCACATGAAGCAAACACACGTCAACAGAGATTCCTTGTGGGGAACAGAGCCACCACTGCACTGCACTGCACAGCACCCTCTCTCTCTCTTTTCAAACTTTCTACTGACTTGTGTTCTCTTTCAAGAAAATATAATATGTGATGAGCGTACTAAGTTTCGTCTCCATCACAAATTCATTCGATTCGATTCGATGCTCAAACAATAATATATTAATATATCATATACTGGAATATTGGATGGATGAATTCTATTTCTACTACTTTTCATTTAATAACTAATCAAACAATTAGCCAAGTCTTCGGGTCTGTGGTTGCAGAGATACGATCAGAGACAAATGCTGCTTCACACGAATCGCATCACATGTTTTGACAGGCAGGGCGAATTACTCCGAGTGAGAGGAGAGTTTAATTCGTTTCAGGTTAAAGGCTTCTATTTGTTGGTTGTGATAATTAATTAATAAGAATGGACGAAAACGTATAAGCAAGGATTGGTGGGGGCTATTTTGTATTCATCATCAGCATTACCTGAGAAAGAATCTTGGACTCCTTTTGACTTGACACTGCTTCTCCGGTCTTTCTTTGCCCATCATCATTTCTTCTTGGACTTTGATTATTTATTTTGTCGATAAATAACGTGGTGTTTGTAAACCCCCTCCCCCCCCCTCAAAAAAAAAAAATAAAGCATCGTTTTATTGGAGAAAAGATTTGAGTTTGATGATTAGCAGACCAGTAGACGACTCTTTCTTGTTGCCATAAGTTCTTTTCTCTCTTCCTAATTAACTTTTTCTCTCTCTTACTTACGTGTCAACTTTCTCTTTACTTAACACACTTTTTTCTCTTTTCTACAATATTCACATCTTAAACACAACTCATGTTTCTGAGTTTCTCCTATACATCATTTCGGAATTTATTTTGAAAAAAAATTTACAAAATAAAAAAAATTAGAAAACGTAATTTCAAAAAAAAGCTAATTTTAAAAAAATAAAAACAAAAAAAAACACAATAAAAAGCGTGCTTGAGCAACGACCTGGGATGACCAGATCGTCAACCCGGTCATTGCCACCCCCGTCAAGGACGAGACGACCTGGACCCATTAGTGATGCTCTTATAAGTAAATATAATAAGGGCACCAACAGCTTAAGCTTTACATGGATTACAAAGTCATCTATTAGAGTACCCTTAACGGGTGCTCTTTGCCCGTGCCCCCCCCCATTCGTCCGTGTTTTTGTTTTGTTTTTCTTTTTGTTTTAAAAATAAAGATTATTTATATATAATTAGGATAATGTATTAATTAGGTAAATGAAATTTAATTAATTATGTATTACAAAATAATTGAAAAAATATTTTATAATTAATTAACAATTTTTTGATTTACTTAAAAATAAAAAAATCAAAAACAAATTAAGCCTCTATCCAATCGTCTCGTCTTTAGTGAATCACGCACGTACTGTAGGTCCTCGATGTTTGAGAAGTCTAAGTCTCGATCCAATCGTCTCGTCTTTAGTAAATCACGCGCGTACTGTAGGTCCTCGATGCTTAAGAAGTCCAAGTCTCGATCCAATCGTCTCGTCTTTAATGAATCACACGCGTACTGTAGGTCCTCGATGTTTGAGAAGTTCAAGCCTCGATCCAATCGTGTCGTCTTTAGTGAATCACGCGCGTACTGTAGGTCCTCGATGCTTGAGAAGTCCAAGCCTGGATCCAATCGTCTCGTCTTTAGTGAATCACGCGCGTACTGTAGGTCCTCGATGTTTGAGAAGTCCAAGTCTCGATACAATCGTCTCGTCTTTTGTGAGTCACACGCGTACTGTAGGTTGCTTCAGAACTATAAATGTACCCCTCCTGGTTGGTTCTCTCTCATTCATCTACGAACAATGTCTTCACCTGATAAGTCTTCGAGTTGGAAATCTTCATCATCTTCAACATCCAATGACGAAGTTTACGACCAAGTGTTGAACTCCTTAACGGAGTATGTCTCCCAAGTGGTGGATCAACGTCCGAAGAGGCGTAGAATGCGAACTTCGAACCCAGATGAAGAGAGGGAGCTTGGTTACAATCGTTTGATTCCTTCGGTAATTTTGAAGATTGGAACGAATTTGTTCAGGATCAACCTAGAAAATCCGTGAACGACGCGGTTCGGTATTTCACTGACCGTGTATTGGATATTACCAGGTACTTGAGAAGGAGAGATCAAGTGCGTGATCGCACCACATGTTTGAACCTTTAAGCCGATTTGGTCGACAATATATGACAACACTTTGGAGGAAATGTGTCTTGATGTATTTGAAGTTTAGTATTTAAGTTTAGTATTTAAGCATGTATTTTTAGTTTTAGTTTCTAAATTTTAATAATATTTTCGTATTTATTAATTAAATGTTAATTAAAAACGAATGAATTGTTGATATTAAATAATTACGATAATAATTATTAAAATATTTTGTTGATTGTTGAAAGAGTTTGGAAAGAAGAATAAAAATAATGATGTGACAACAAATACTATAGCGTGATGGAGTGGATTGGATAATGGTTAAGGATTTTGTAGGGAGGTTGGTTTGTGCTGACGTGGCTGAGAGGGAAAACAAGACGTCCGAAAACTGACTGAGAGCTATGTTAACGATGCTCTCAGTGAGTGGGTCACTGTTTCGAGCGGTTTTCTTTTTCACATCCTCAAAGAATTAAGCAATAGTTAATTACGTAAGAGTTATTATGATCTCCTGACAAGATTAGGACTTTTAAGTCTTTTATATTATCATCATTACCACAGTGCTGCAAAGTAGGTCAGTGATGTGTGTTGCTTTGCATTTATTTGGTGATATTTGAAGAAAAGAGATGTTGATGACGGGAATGAATAGACTTACTGAACGAGAAAGAGAGAGAAAAAGGAAAAGAAAAAGAAAATGGTAGCATAGCAAGAGATGGATGGTTCCATGATTCATGAATAGGTCCGTCCCAGGTTTAGGGTCGCCTACACCAACTACACAACCACTGTTCAAGTCCCTGTCGTAATACTACAACCATACTATTCCTCTTTAAAAATTTCAACCACATCATGTCCCCATTAAAGGAATTTTTTCAGTGACATCAAGCCATTCATTGTTTCCAGACCATCAATGGACATGCATCAACATATCACTCACCAATAAAACACAATTAATTCCAATATCTCCAGAAAGATTGAAAAAAGTGTCCACCTCCTCCTCCTCCTCCAATTTATTCCTTTCCCATTAAAGAAATAAATTAGTTGCTTGCTTATGAAATCTCATATAACCCACCACCAACCTATTCTTCTCTGAAGAAACAAAGCCACCACCTTTACTTCTAAACATGAAATGAAAGATAAAACATCAAGTTAAACATCAAGATGGTGAGGGTGAAAAATTCGAAAAGTCCTGTTAAATATAATAAAAAATAAGGAACAAAGAAAACCGACTGGACTTTCTGTAGAGATCCGTCATCTGATGACTGACTGACTGACTTGCTGTCTGTCTGTCTGTCTGATGAAAGACCTCATCTTTCTTCTTTCTTCTTTCTTTCTCAGACAATATGCGGAACATAAGATGAAGAAACAGGGCAGGCAGGCAGGCATGATGATGGCAACCAAAATGAAGATATAACAGAAATGGTGACAAAACATAAAGAAAAAGCAAAACGTCCATATTATCTATCTATGTGTCCGGAGTTGATGAGTCGGAGTGGTGGTCTGGATGTTGTTTCATGTGCGCAGATTGTTGTTGTTGTGGTGTCTCCATTGGAATTACAATGGGAACAGAGCCACTGCTGCCTCCATTGGCGGCGGCATGTGGTGGAACTCGAGGAGGAGGAGGAGGAGGAGGCGCCGCTCCAATCCTCCCGTCGATGCAAGGAGCGAACTTTCTCTCGAACCAACCCTCGAAATCGTACTGACCCAATCCGGGAATCCTCCTACCGGCGCAGAGCCTCCCGATCATTGCGGAGATGACCCCGAGTATCGCCACCAGGGCGAGGAAGCCTATCACCGGACCCACCGATGACCTCCCGCTGTGGCTCTGCTGAGCCGAAACCATGGGCAACTGCTGCTGCTGCTGCTGCCCCCCACCACCGTATGGTGGTACCGACATTGCAAACCCACAACCACACCTTTCCTTCCTTGATTAGGACAACCACAACTTCATTTCAATACCCATCCCATCTTTGGATTAACAAAATAGCGATCACAGGGAAAAAGCCCTAAATCTTCCCCCAACCAAGCCAAGAGTGCTGTGGAGAGAGAATGGAGACCAAGGAAGATAAGAAAAGTGTTGTTGCCCAGCTGTGGTGTCTATATATATATACTAGTAGTAGCAGCAACAACAACAACAGCAACTAGTAAGAAAGAAAGAAAGAAGAAACGAAAAGAAAAGGGAGAGTTGGTAACTCGTCACACCACACGGTCCACACCACACCACACCGAGGTTATGAAAAGATCGAAACCCAAAACCACCCAAGCTGAAGGAGGTGAACCCTAGACCAGATGGCAAGCAAACAAGGCAACACCTATATATATATATATATATATATATATATATATCAATTCAATGAAAAAGGGGAAAAAGAGCAACAAACAAGAACACCACTCCCTCCTATAAATACAATAATAAACACCTTTACTGCCTCCTCGTCGTCTCTGTGTTTTTATTGCAAAATGGAAAACAAAATAGTGAGAGAAAAATGTAAGTAAGTAAGTAAGGAAGTAGACTACCGTAAAAGTAGTACTGTTATGTATGTGAAGATATAATCATGTGAGAGATATGGAGTGGAGTGCACATGAACCGCAGGTTTCTGCACTAAGTGAGAAGTTTTTTTTACTAAGTACTAATAGTTAAACACAAACAAGGACATCAGACAGTCACACCACACCCACATTCCAGACGAGAGAATAGAACACGTATCGTAGATTTGCCTTTACCTATTTAATAATCTTCAATAATGACACTTGGACAGAGACATTACAATAGATCTTGCTGGATTAACTTAAGTGTGCTGTTAAGTTGCATGTGAACTGAAGGGGGTTTGGCTTCTTCGGATGGAATTTGGAGACGTATGTGAATGATGGAATCTATCTACAGTAGTAGGCCAACTTATGATTAAAATCTTTGCCCCACCGTAATGTTGATTTATTGTTTTCATTTGTTGTAAATTGTGTATGAAGATTGAAAGATTGTATACTTCTCTCAATCGTTGTTGGATCAACGTGAAAATCAGAATTCCGTGGAAAATGGAACGTCATGCGAAAATAATATAATAAAGAAATTTTTAAAAAAAACAATCAGAGCACCAAATGATTCAAATAAAATAGATAACTCAAAGGGGTAAATGTTTGAAATAAAATAGATAAGATAACGAAGACAATGTTTGTATTCAAAGATAACAACATGACTTGATAGCAATAAAGTTCAAAGACACAAAAGGAAACACAACAACACCGATCATTTAATTCCCGGTGCACAAAATCCCCAAAGACATCCACCGTAGGTAATCCTACTTGGTAATACCTACAAAACAACATCACAAGATGAATGAGTTTTTACAAAGAAAATTCATGTATGCATTTTGGCAGCAAAAATCAATTCCAACATAATGCAAAACACAATCAATATTAATATCACAATTTCAATCTATTATTTAATCATGTTGGTACATTCAATACAACAACGACAATCCTATAGACAACCTGTCGGAAGCACACGATTCATACACAATTTACAACAAATTATTTCATAAATTTATGTACATTCTAGAAACAATTATGTGGAATCGTTTTCAATCAAGTTTCAATTATTACGTGGATCTCATGCACCAACTTGTGTCAATACGGTAGAATTCAAATCTAATTATGTGGACCTTTTGTTGCAACTAGTATCTACGGTGACTATCGCCCAATCCCGCAAGTATTGCTCATAAGAGCTAGTAGTGTCAAGACAATCAATTTATTATTTACCGATGTTCCTTTTCATTTAACTTATTAGTACGAATTGACGGTATAGTCCCATTTACGAATACACATATATTTTCTTTAAAAACAATAATTTAAAAGTCTGAGGTAAAAACACAATTATTTCGTTTCATTAAATGCAATTATGCCATTTAGGTAAAGTTTCTCTCGCCAATGCACAGTAGTCTAAAGTTCAAGTGGAAAAACGTAATTATGCCAATTACGTAAGATTTCCTAATAACTTAAAAATCTAGGTGGAAAACACAATTGCAAAAATAATAGTCCAATATGCAAAAACTCCACCATAACCATAAGTCCATAACCATAACCAAACCATCGTCATTCTTTCCTTTCTCCATATTCTTCTTCGATCGCCACTTCGCTATTGCGCATGCGGCAACCCCACGCTACGATGCTCCTCGCGGCGACATCTAGAGCGGAGGGCTCCCAACGATCTCAACTTGGCGATCCGGAGGATGTCCTATTATGATGTCGATGGATCAGGCTTCCTACTTGATGGTAAGAGGGTCTTAATCTGTCAGAATTACGAGAATTATGTGCTACACCATGAAGGTCAGAGTCACTTTCAGAATCTCAAAACGCACAGTGACTGATTATGACTTGATTATGACGAGGATGTTAAGTGTTTAAGTGTGATAGGTTGTAACAACTTGATAATAATTTTACATCTCATGTCATGTGAATGTTGGAGTGAGTTATATAGGCACGAGTGTACTTCTGTAACACCAAACAAATTAAGTTTTGTAGCAATTAATGAGCGTTGTGGGATAGTCGATTCATGTGTGATGGACTGGTCTTGAACTTGATACTGGTTCGGAGGTGGGATGTTATACATGGAGTTCTTTTACATCAATTCGTTAGCAAAATTTCTATTGGACAAGACAATAATCTTAAAACAGAATAGTGTTATGAAAATATACATGTGATGAATGATTCACCTTCCAACCTCTTTATTGCTTATTGTAACATTTCTTGTATTTACATCTATATTTACATTCAATTAGTATAGACTATGAATTCGTGTAACTTATACACACCTATATATATATATGAGGTTGTGCAATGTAATGAAACATGGTGAATGAAACGTCTCTACCATTCTCCCTTAAATCTCCATGTCTTTTCATTTTACAACACGGTATAACACGAATGATCTCTACTATAGTGAAGGTTAGCACGTGCGTCGATCAATAACCTCGAAATCATCCAAGGAAACGTAAGAGGATTTTTGATTTCTTGGCTAACTTGGTTACGCTACAAAACCAAGGTATTTGTTGGGTACTATTACTTAAAAGGTTGCGTTGCTTGACTCTAGGTTAATTTTAGATTAATATTGACACCACAAGGCTATGGCATGTAAGCAGGCTTGTCGATTTGATTGGTTTTTATGTTGTTGGTTGGATACTCATCCTCCTTAAGCAAACCACAAAACGCCGAGTCGATTTGTGATTTGCTTGTTCCTTTTCCCTACTAGTCTTTAAATTATTTTCGCTGCGTTTATTGTTTGATTAGTTAGGGATTAGCGTAAAAGAGATTAGATTAACCCGACCCACACGATCCTACATATACATCATATCATGAATGTTCTCTTATTTTACTTGTACGATATTGAATGAAATGTTTCCCATCTGTGATTAATAGGTTACCACATCCAAAATTTAGTGGCCTCAAATTAAATTGGATATTTCAGCATGATTCATATTCCTGATAATATAAAAAATACTTGAAGTCCGTGAAAAACGATGTATTTTATTGTTCAGTCAAACATTTATATATATAAAGATATATTTTTTTGACATCAGGGGGAAGAAAGCGAGAAACTTAAAGAATACCAAAAAATGTATTATATTGAATATGAAGTTCATAAGAGAATATACGTACAAGTATCGTTAAACCTGAAGTGTGACAGACTGGTCTTGAACTCGATACTGGTTCGGAGGCGGGACGTAAGACGGGGTGTTCTTTTACAACACTTGGTTAGCAAAAATTCTATTGGACAAGACAATAATCTTAAAACATAATAGAATAATTAAGGCAATTAAAATCACAGCTTATCCAAATCCTGTATTATCTTCCATCAAGTATTGATTACTGCAAAAACCAAATCTGATTGGCTAGGCCCACACGAAGGATCAGAACAAAAGGAGAGAATGGATCACGATGTGAATCGCATGGAACATAAAAGAAAAAGCTGCATGATGAACATTGGAGAACCCGAGCAAAGACAGATTACAACAATAACCTGAAACCATCGCTCTTATCTTAAGCAGGAAACTGTAAGTGACTGTGTTATCGTTTGGTGAAGGAATTGGTGGAGCTAAATAATAATAATAATAATAATAAATAACTATTGCAGTAAAAAAATCAGCTAAAAAACGAGCGCATCCCAATGCCACCGGTCAACAACAACAACAACAACAACAACAACAACAGCAGCTTATATAATACCATATAAGATTATATTTGTCGTACTTACTTTGCGTAATATCGATTTTGATTGAGAAGTAAATGTTTGTGCTACTAAACAAGTGTTTACTATGGTTGTCCTTTATATCTTGAAATAGTGGGCTTTGATGAAAACAGGCCCCAATAAAAAATGACATGAGTTGGCCCGGCCCATATTGGGGTCCCATCTTAACACCTGTTATTAGTTGGTTGCTTAAGCATTTATCTATTTTTTGTACAATACGACAAATTTTTATAATATATACTGCTCATTTATTATTGTCTGAACAGTGAAGATCGTCTTTCTGTTTCGGGCAAGTAAGTGGGTACGTTTCTGTGTTGGTTCACGGATTTTGACTAAACCGCACGTCGGATGGTTTTTTAGTGAGAAAAAACAAAGATGAGAACCAAGTCTCCAACAAACGCTAAAGACTTGGTTGTGTGTTGGTTTTGTAATCGAAAGGGCACCTTACATGAAAGGAACACAATTGTTTATTCCTTAATGAATGATGTTGTTAATTAAGAGGCACACACTTCAATATAATTAGACAGTTACGATGCTTTGACCAAAGTTAGTTTTGCTATGCTGGAATTTATGATTCTGTCCTGTCCTCCGTTGTGGCGAAGCACTCAAAACTCGCATAAAGAACAAGAACAGATATATGATATGATGATGGATAAGAAAGAACCTCATTTTATTATTCTGAAACTGAAAGACCCTCAACAATAATAACCACAATGGGGAATCTACTTTTCTCGTAAATGATTATCACACGTCGTCGTCCTTTTTCTCTCCTCCATTCCATTTCCATCCATCAAACAATAAGGGAACTACTAAACGTCGCCCCAAAACTACTTAAATCGCCCCTTGAAATTACCAAATTGCCCTTAACAATATATTTAATACCCATATCGTCCCGTGTCTATAAATAAGGCATATGGTCTTGTATATTCATAATTTATCAGTAAAAACACCACGAAAATGTCTGACGAGGGTGATGCATCGGGTGAGGTAAGCCTGGCGCGGGGCAAATTTTGGGCCGAGCGTAATGTTACCTCATACGGGTACACCGGGGGAACTGCTGGCTGCTTCCCTGGCCTCCGAGACATTCGTAATCTTGTGTAGTAGGTATAGGAAGAGAAAGTTTTGAAAAAAGAGTGAAATTGTGAGATATATAAGCAAAAATAGGAGGAAGGGCAATTTGGTAATTTCAAGGGGCGATTTAAGTAATTTTGGGGCGATGTTTAGCAGTTCAGAACAATAATCATGGACAATACAAATCCAAATTCTGTATCATCAAATCAATCCCCAGAAAGTAAACGAAATGAAAGACGTACTCATCTGAATATATATGTAAATAAAAACAAAGGGAGGGCAATTCGGTCTTTTGGCAGCACAATTGTTTTTTTTCTCTCGAAAAAAAGCCCCCAAAGAAAAGGTTTGAGTTTGAGTTTGAGTTTGAGTTTGAGTTTGAGTTTGAAAGAGAGAAAGAAAGAGTATAAGTTAGAGAGAGAGAGAGAGAGAGAGCATGGGGACGAAGGTGGCGGTTGTGTGCGCGGCGACTGCTTGCGCGGTGGTGGCTGTGGTAGTCAGCCGGAGGATGAAGGCTACCGGAACGGTGACGGCGGAGGCTATTCTGAGGGATTTGGAGGAGAAGTGCACCACACCCACTGCCAAGCTAGCCCGGATGGCCGACGACATGACTGCGGCTATGCACTCCGGACTCGCCTCCGACGACGGACACACTAATCTCAAGATGATCATCAGCTTCGTAAACAACCTCCCCACTGGGTGCGTTTGATTCTCTTTTTTATTTTATTTTAATCTCTCTCTCTCTCTCTCTAAAAGTTCTTTCTTCGTAATCAAGTTTTTAATTGTCATATCATCGGAATTAACTGCATCAGCATGTGGAAGTAAGAAAATACAAATAATTGATCTAATCTTGTAAACATCATATCCAGCTTTGTTATTTTCTTGTCTGAACAATTTATGTTCACTCTATGGACTTTCATTTAAGTAAACTTGCTTACTTGTTACGATTCAGAAATCAGCAGTGTATCTGTTGTTTTGTTTTTGGTCTACTCGTATTTCATATAGAAATCTACGATAGAACAAGATCCATTTTGCATCATATGTAACTGATTCTTTGGTTCGCACCGAAGAAGCAATGTAACTCGATTATTATCAAACTGACTGCAATCTTTAACTTCCTTATTGTTTGTTTGTTTGTTTTTGTCGATTTGTGTGTGTAGGAATGAGAAAGGCTCATTTTATGCGCTGGATCTTGGAGGAACTAATTTCCGGGTCTTGCGCGTGCAACTTGGTGGGAAGGAAGGTCGTGTTCTAAAACAAGAATTTGAGGAGTTGTCCATTCCACCACAATTGATGGTTGGGTCCTCAAATGTAAGTGGATATTTTTTGTTCATGTCATTCTTCATGTTTTATCTGTGCCTTCTGACGATATCGGAATGTTTGATTCAGGATCTTTTTGATTTCATTGCCGCGGAGTTGGCGAAATTTGTTGCTACTGAAGGAGAAGAATTTCGTATTTTGGATGGTAGGCCGATAGAGCTAGGCTTCACCTTCTCTTTCCCAGTCAAGCAGCTTTCTGTTTCGTCAGGCACGATCATCAGCTGGACCAAGGGCTTCTCCATAGAAGATGCTGTTAGAACTTGCTCTTTTATACAATTTTTAATATTATAATTATTTCAAGGTTAATCCTTCTTATCATTTCAGTTGTTGTATGTCTTTTTCTTCTGTTCCATGGCAAGTTGGCAACGATGGTTCATATGGATAAATTTTTGCAAAGATGGCAGGCAGAATATATGCTTCTCATACTTTTTTCAATCCATCGGTAGTGATCTTATTAAGATTACAAACCTAACCACTTTGAACTGACTCTGGTTGTACCTTCAACAAAATATCAATGTTGTGTACCGAGTTTCAGTTCGGTGATCATTCTTTGAACCCTGTATAGATATAGGTTTCATGGTATGAAAACAAACATGGGATGAGATTAAGAAGAGTTTTGAGCTACACAACTACTTGATGTATGAGTCGAGCGGGTGTTGCTGCAGTTATCATAAAGCTTTTGAATTGACTCATGTTCACATTTTGATGCATATTTAGGGAAATTACTACATGATAAGAAAATAATCATTTTTGTAATCCCAAGTAATTGTCAGTGAATTTGTATAAAATTTCTGTTTGGAACTAGGTTGGCCAAGATGTGGTTGCCGAGCTGACAGAAGCCCTTAAAAGAAAAGGTGTTAATATGAATGTATCAGCTCTAGTGAGTTTCTTGTAACCACAAAAACACAAATTAGCCTTTTGCCGCACAAAAACTAATTAATGTTGGGTATTAATCCCAATTCCAGGTAAATGACACCATAGGAACTTTGGCTGGAGGAAGATACCATGACCATGATGTCATTGCAGCTGTGATATTGGGTACCGGTACAAATGCTGCTTATGTAGAGCGTGCAAGTGCAATTCCGAAGTGGCATGGTCTCCTACCAAAATCAGGAGAAACGGTAAAATCATAATTTTACCTTTTGATCAGAGACAAATATTCATACTGAATTATGGCAATGTTTCATGACGAACAATGATAGCATAAATTCTCTATTTGAATTAACATGGGTACAAATTTCTTCATATGATTATAACTAGGTTTTGGTTATAAATCGATGGTAGGTTATAAACATGGAGTGGGGGGATTTTAGATCACCACATCTCCCATTGACGGAGTACGATAATGCATTAGACTGTGACAGTTTGAATCCTGGCAAACAGGTATATCTACATTTAGTTTCATAACACTATACTTGGAAAACATGAATTCTAATTCCATAGAATTAAACTACCTGCAGATATTTGAGAAACTAATATCTGGAATGTATTTGGGAGAGATTGTTCGCAGAGTTCTTTTGAAAATGGCAACAAAAGCTGCTTTATTTGGTGATGTTGTCCCTCCTAAACTTAAAATTCATTTTGTGCTAAGGTATTCTCACAACATCATTGTCACCAACAGCTGAATGCTCTGTTTTTGTTCTTTCATTTCATTTTATGTTCCTTATGGAGCAAATTGCTATCTACATGCTACAAATATTGATAAAATTGTTCAGGGTCTAGTGTATACTTGCATATCATTTTTTGACTAGCCACTTGAATATGTTGTCTTAGATGTGTTATCTTCTATATTTTAGTTGTTCAATGTACAACTTATGATGAAGAAAATGATGGAATATTGCTTTCTAGAACAGGTGGTCCGGTGTAACATAGTATAGCAGGTATATAAATGCCATAAAAATATAAGAGCCTTGGTTGTATGCGCTGGATCTAAGAACCTTACCAATCTGGATGCAACAATGTATATATGAGTTGTAACTTCTAAGCCAGTCCATGTTAAAGTGTACTGGTGAAATAGCTGAGGATCCTCTAAGAAGTCATAAAGACAATCCTCTTTCGTTGAATTTTATATGCAGGACCCCGGAAATGTCCGCCATGCATCATGATACATCTCCAGATCTCAAAATTGTGGGAGCAAAATTAAAAGACATCTTAGGGGTAGGTGTATTTTCCCTAGAGAATCGTATGATTATATTTAGTTGGAATTCCTCAACATTTGTTGCCATGCCATGGATATTCTAATTATTGGACATAATGTTTCAGATCTCTGACACATCTGTAGAAACAAGGAAGCTTGTTGTTGGTGTCTGTGATGTTGTTGCAAAAAGGGGAGCACGTCTAGCAGCAGCTGGCGTTGTGGGGATCCTGAAGAAGTTGGGCAAGGACAAGAAGAATGAGGTTGAGAACCGTAGGAGTGTAATTGCTATGGATGGTGGTTTGTTTGAGCACTATAAGTTATTCAGCCGGTGTTTGGAGAGCACCCTCAAAGAGATACTTGGCGAAGAGGTGTCAAGTTCGGTTACGATCATCCATGCAAATGACGGCTCCGGCATCGGTGCATCACTTCTTGCTGCATCCCATTCCCACTACCTACCTTGAGCTTAATTAACAAAACCCAATGAGAGAAGACTAACAAGTCAAGCCCCTTTTTCTCTCTCTCTCTCGCTCTCTCTCTCTCTCTCTCTCTCGATTATCACTGTTTTGAGCTAAACAGCCCTCTTTTGTTGTTTTTTTATAATACAATAAATAAATTATGGAAGTGGTTGTAATATTAGTGGGGAGTTGCCCTCACGAGCAGCTGCTGTAAGTGGAATGCTACTTTTACCTCCTTATAGTTATAATCCAGAGCATACTTTGATGATGTTTACCAAGACGAGAAATTTCAGAAAAATACAAGTTAGCAAACAAGTATGCAGCATCCCAAGCTCCATTAATTACGATGTCCTGTCTACTTTAACATTATATTACAACATATAATCCATTACCATTACCATGTGAGAACAACCGTAAAAGCACCTTATTTTATCTGGAGCATAATAATTTCTATTACAATTTCGCATTACAGTAAGAAAGAAGACGATGTCCTGTCCCTCATCAAACAAATAATACCAGTGTGACGAAATGTGTGCATGGTAGGTACGTGGATTGTCACCCACCTTCTTATTCGTTAAAGTTGAAAAATAGATATGATGATGATGATGACGATGATTCACTCACGGAATAGAAATCTAAAGATTGCTTTTCATCTACTTTACCTATGTTTTTTACGGCTGCAAATCTGCATTGTTTTTTCCCGGAAACTTCTCTCCCATCTCTTGTCGGGACAAGACCATAAAACAAGCTGGTACTTTGCTTTAAAATTCTGTACAAACCCATTTCTGGACTCTTTCTGGAATGTAGTGCTAGCCAACGAGAGAAGCATCTGGGTCAACGGCCCAAGCTTTCATTCGTCTTCGAATCATTCGTCCTGAACATTCAAGCCGATTATCAACATTCCAATAAATCAAATTGGCCTATTAGCTCAGTTGGTTAGAGTGTCGTGCTAATAACGCGAAGGCATGGGCCACTGGGTTTTATTTTGCTGTTTTCTCCTTTCACAAACGAGACCCTCTCTCTTGGCTTACATGGCTTCAAGTATTTTCACTAAAACCACTAATTTCATTTTTAAAAATAACAACAAATTACACAAGTGGGACAAAGATTACCAACTTTTACTTAAAATCAAATTTCGAAGCATCACACAAGACAACAAATTCATTACAAAAGGTATGGCAATGGAAAAAACCCGTCAGTTACAATGGTGGGAAGGGATGTAAGATAAAACTGTCAGCTCTTTCAGTGGGACAAGCATTTACAGTAAGATCGCACCAACTCCTCATTTCCAATTTACATAAATCTGGGAAGAGCGCGCACCTAGCAAATACATTAATACGAAATGCCACAGCCCACTAGACATGGATCTAATAAACACGACTAACAAACACGCTGACATTATGTATCCTCTTCTTTTCCGTCTGAATCTTGAGATTCTTGAGCAGTTTCTGCAGTCTGCCATCCATCGGTATCATTTGTTTCACCAAGGACAGAATTTCTTTTAGACAGTATTGATCCCATTGCTCTTGGCAATTTAACAGAGATCTCAATATTGGTCTGTTGAGCTTCATCAACACTATTCCCAGGTCGGGGTGGAAGGCTTGGAGTTGTCGAGACAAGCTCAATAGGAGCAGGCCTCCGCCAGTTCTTTTTCCGACTAGGCTTTGGAGCTGCTTCACTTACCTGCACACTTAAATATATCAGCCAAATGGGGCAACCAAACAAAAATACTGAGATGTAAAAAAGAATATAATGCACTCGTCCAGCAAATCTACAGCAAATATCATGAGAGCAGACAACAGTCTAACATAATCCACAATCTAAGGAATGAATACATATATTAGTGAGTTATGCGTCAAAGGTTTACTCCAAGTCACTAATATTTGTCTGAAATCATAGTTATAGGACAAAAACATTGTATATAAAGTCAAAATAAAATAAATAAACTGCTCATGATAAATATTTCCAACTATTTCAGTATGGATTGAAAAGAGTTTGAAGTAGGGTTGACTTACAGCAACTTTATTGCCGATATCTGATAGTGGCTTTCTTAGTCTCGTATTTTCATTCACAGCTGATGACCTGTCCGCAAGCGCACTCTCAAGTAGCATTGCACCCCGTGCAGCAAGCATCTTGTTTTTGTTGGTCGTTTGTCCATCCGATTCACCCGTTACTTCCGTAGTAGACTCAAATTCTCTATTAGCACATTTTGATGACATACAACCACAAGACTCTCCACACAAGCCATTTGCAGATCGACACTGGCATTTTTTGGTTTTACAAGTAGAACTCTTGGAGCAGGAACAGCATACAATACCGTTCTTAACATTGTTCTCACTCAAAAATGTTTTAGAACCATTAGTGTCTTCTAAACAAAGCCCCGTAAGAGGTGCTTGTGATCTGGATCTCTTCCTCTTTGGCATCTTTTTCCGAGATGCTACATAATCCTCATCAGAATCATTATCGTCAACATAATCCGAATCAGAGGTGTCCATGTCCTCCAAAACAAAATCCTGATTAGAGATACCAGAAGATGATTGGTTTCTCCTAGAACCCTTCTGCACAAAAAGAAAAAGAAAAAAACCCATAACCAAAAAAATTAAACAATCAAAGCAAGATAGCTCCTAAGAACCATGAGAAATACTTAAGTCACGAGATCCCAAACATTCAATAATGACATCAAGGATCCTAAAATTTATGACCATTCAACAAGGATTTTGTATCATTTTATTTAATAAGGAAAATCCAACAAAAGGAAACTGTTCCCAAACCGAAGTCAAAGTTTACTAAATATTGCAACCAGAACTATTTACAGAACATTTAAAGATTAAAATGAACGTAAACTATTGTTTTCCTTTAAAAAGTAAGACATAGTTCTAATAGTTTATCCTACATAAAATAAATCTACAGAGAACATTTTTACTTACCTTGCTTTGACGAACCATTTGCACATTATGTTGTTCAAGTTCCCGTACAGAACAACTAAGTGACACAATTTTTTCCTTCAATTCTTTTATCACCAAATCTTTATCAGAGCAAACTTTCTCACAATCCTGTAACTGGCATCTGCTCAAGGCAATAGTTCATGCACTCAATGTAACTTCAAGTTCTATTATAGCACCAACGACACATTTATCATGAAAACGTTACAGCTTAAACATAATAATGGATGTCAATGATTTTATGAGAAAATACCTTGAAGAAGATACCAAACCAAACAAGTGGTTCAATAGGTTTTTCGCATCAGGAAGTGATCTTACTTGATTCCACCGACCCCGGTCCTTAAAAAGACGCTGGTCATCGGCTTCTGACAATTGTGAAGCCATATTCACGATATTTCGTGATGTTGCTGACAACATATTTTCAAGTGCACAAATTCTTGAACTTCTTACACTAGGAGACATTGTACTCGAACAGCCACTGTAGAATGAAACATCTAAGAGTTGCAAACAACTGAGATAATGACAGTCAAGAGACTAAGAGAATAAAGTTATACCTCAATTTTTTTTGCCTAAACATCTCAAGTTCATCCTTAAGCTTGGAAAGTTCACTGGCCATAGCAGCTTTCCTGTATTACCATAGAGATTTATTATTAAAATGGCATAATACAAGCATGGAGAGAAATAAATAAAATATACATAATTATGGGTAAGCAACTGCTTAAAATGTTAGAAAAGGAGCTTGCTGGTTTGTAAAAGAATAATCAATGAAACATGAGCACTATATGCATCAAATAATAAAACGAAAATGAGCTTTGCAGTTTATTAGACTTTCCCATTAAAAAATATAAATGACCAGAAAATTTTCACATATAACTCCACAACAGAACTAAGCATTAAAAAGGGGTTATTGTCAGGGTACAGGACAATTGCACCAATTCAAGACGTAACTGTGTATATGATACTTACACTTCTAGCTGTCGTTGGTACTCAGAATGTACTTCATGCACTCGTGTGGTAACCTCAAGTTCATTATCAATTGTATGAATCAAAGACTGCAAAATGAAAGACATGAAGGACGTATTTTTGGACCAATGCCAAACTGACATATAGGAACAAAGATGTACGTAATAACTATTTAAGAGAAATTCTCTAATATATTTTACTACCTCAAGACTTCGGTTACTTGCACTCCCAAATCCTATAAAAAATAGAACATATTAACACTGGTTTTTATATTAAGAAGAAACACGTAATAGCCTCACAGTAAGGGATTATTACCATGTATGTCACGAGAATTCTTCTTTGCCTCCAACACCTCTTTTAGCCTTTTGACAGCCAAGGACGCTTCTTCAGTTTTTCGTTGCAAAACCTAACAAAACACAAATGCATTATGACACGGCTCGTGATGTTCGTAAAAAATCCTCAGCCATCTGATTACAGTCATAAATGACATACTTACCATTTTTTGTCTCTGATTCAATGCTTGAAGCTTGTGCATTTCGTATTCAATCCTCCGTCCCTCTTTCTTGAGCTGTGAATCATACCAATGAATTAAATAGTCTATAGCATAACAACACTTCCTAGTAACAAACGAGTAGCAATGAAGTAAAAGGAGAGTTATATTTGTAAGATTCGACTTCAATTGGGGTAGATGAAAGCCCAAATGTAAGAAGAATTAGATTAACAAAAAATTGTTCAATGAATTTGTTTCTGATCCAACTCCAGCATGCAATAAAATGTGACAGTTCCTATTTCCCCATTTGAAGCCACAATTCAAAATAGAAATTTGTTGCTAAAATGAAGATGTCTACATGTGTAGAAAAAAATAAAATGTAAATGTAGACAAAATTAAAACAATTATTGACAGCCCCAGATTCATTTCAAAGTAAGACTAAATGCAGAAGTTCTTGATATTGCATCAGCAGCTTGTCATAAAAGTGGAAATCAATTTTGGAATGACTTCAGAATCACATGTGCTTCAATACATGAAGTCTCGCATCGCATCATGAAGAATTAAAGACTTGAGGAGATAGTGTAAGAACAATAATAGAAAAGAGAACGGCCAAAAGCACAAGCAACCGTCAAGGCATCATGTACCTGAAGTACTTCCTTTTCTCTAGATGCTTTCCATGACCTAAACTGCTCCGATTCTTGCTTCATTTTATGTTGCAGTTGAACCTAAGAGGTGGATCGCAAGAAAAATAAATAAATTCACAAAATTAATGTACCTATCATATGATTAGTAAGGAAAAGCTATACCTTCTGTGACTTTATCCTGTGAATTTCCTCCTGTAACCGCTTAGCAGCTTCATCACTCCTTTCCTTTTGCCTCAAAAGTTGAGATTGTGCCTCGTGTTTTTTCTTCAAATCCAAGACCTTTAAAATGGAAATATGTGACCACTAATGCTACAAAATCTGAATAATAGAGTGAACTGGAAGTTGACTGCACTCTACCAGTGATTCAAGAACACCTAATCTCTGAAGATATTGCTCCTTAAGCTTTTTAGCACCATCATCGGTTGTGGATGCAATATTTTCGAGGTTGAAACGAAGATCGTCAATCTCTTTCTGCCATAAGAATGCAAAAATAAGAAAAAATGAAGAATTAAAAAAATTGATTGTTTATCTTTTTGACCGTTATACTTCATGTATGAAATTTGACCTGTAAAGTTCTTTTCTCATGTTCTAACTCTAGTAACTTCTTCTCGTAGTGCAGCTTAAGCACAGAAGTATCTGTTTTTGAAACTGCTCTCATTTCCTCCTTCAGTAAAAAGAACCAAACAGTCTAATTAATAAAATGTAAACACGATAAAACTAGCTGAGATGAAAATAGTTAACAATAATATTTAGCAAATTTCATAAATGGTAACCTCCTTTTCTTCTAGTTGTTTATCCAATATCTGGAGCTCCTTGCCCAACTTATCTTGCAAGGAAGAGTGCTCAATCTCCTTTTCATCTTCTTCAATGTCAGCTGTAACATATAAAAAATATAATCAAAATTTGTTCCACAGTTATCACCTATTGGCAGGAAATGGTACCCAATAAACTAGAACATCATTCTATCAGAAAAATATAAACTATCAGAGGACATAGGATTTTAATCACTCATACAAATAAACCAAATATTATTAGTAGTTTGCCTGAAGCGTTATGGTTCAATATTTGCAAAAATGTGTCCTTTGGTTGTGTGCCATCGACATGAAGACCAAGGTGACTAACGAAATCAGTTGGTCCATGAGTATGCAACTTTTGAGGTCGCAACAATTGTGCTTCCAAGTCCTGAATCTTGGAAATATACCCCTTCAGAATACCAGAATCCTGCAATAATTGAAAATTAAACCATCCTGTTCAAAGTATGTCTATCAAAAGTCTTTAAAAAAAGGCAAAACACAAAACAAACATGAACCTTGTCGACACTTGCATCCTCTCCCAACTTCTCCCCTCCCCGAATAGACTCCAATTTGAGAATGAGCTGATCCCTTTCCACCTGATGGATCATAATTCTAAGTATGACTACAGAAGACGAACAATATATGCTTCTACAGCAAGCATATTGATTAATTCAGCATTTTGTGTTGACCATACAGAAAATTGAGTTACAACTCAAAGGATTTTATCACTATTACAGGGGAAACGTTTGCATGAAAACCTGAGCGTCAAGGGCACTTTGACGAAGTTTTGCATTATGTGCTTCTAACACAGAAATACGTTCTTGCAGAACCTAGCAAGTAGCAAATAACGAACAAGTGATCAACAAACAGAATATTTATAATTGCAAACAGAGAATCAAGATGCCCAATTCATTAAATGCTGAAATTAAAGAATTCCAGGAAAATTGAAGCATGAGCTTGGAAAATAAGAGAGTAAATGCAAAGCCAAAAGCAATATTTGTTCAACACATTTACTGTGGCTTAAGCAAGAAGAAAGAATAAAAATGTTGCAAGGGTGAACGAATCAAGATTAGATTAAAAGTTGTCATGAAATCTCCATACCTGAAGCTCTTCAAATGGCGCTCCACCACTTTGAAAGTATAACAGCTCAGACTGGAGTTGTTCCACTTTATTGCGCAACTTTTGCATTTCGGCAGTAACTGGATCATGATTTATCTAAAAATTGTAACAACGGTTATTTCTATTCCTTGAATAAACTAACAACACCCTTGCTTGACTAAACTAACAACAGCCAGAAGAAGAGCATTCAATGTCATTTTGCAGACTTACCACTGCTTTATTTTGAATGTTGCGAGCACGATTGGCGTACTTGAGTGTATTTATTGTTTCCTCGGCATTTGAATCAGCAGGGCTGACACATGCTATATTTGGAAAATTGGAACAAACTTATAAATACTCGACAAAAAATAAGCATATCATCAACTACATTTGACTTGATATAAAAATGCATATGTTTGCCTTACCGATCATTATGGTTTTGCTGTTTCCACCTAAGGAATCCTGCGGAAAGAAAACATGTTATTTTCACAAAGTGCCACGAGGTTCTGAGAGCACACTAATAAAATCCATGGGACATTAATAGCAACTAAAATAGGATAGGAACGGTGCACATAATTCATAAGCTGAAGTGCTCTAAAAATCCAAGAGACAATCAGATAACCGAACTAAATCCATGGAACATTAATAACAACTAAAATAGGATAGGAACTATGCAATAAACATGAATAATTAGTACAGAAATATTGAAGTGTTTAAGAAGTAGGGTGAGAGAAAGATTCTTTGCCTGCAATAAACGTGTCAACTTGCTATCACGGTATGGAACATGCCCTCCCTCCTTTCGTTTTTTCTCATCTCCCAAGGCACTAATGACATTACCAAGGGCAAGGAGACCCCTATTAATATGAATCCCTGGATACAAAAAGACAATACAAAGTTAAATTTTGAATAATTATACGTCACATGTAGAGCTTTGAAGAACTGAAAGGTTTGGAATAAGTTGAGTGGCTAGAATATGGCAGCGGAAGACGAACCTTCTTTTAGTCGAGAACCATCAGCACCTGTCCGTTTGGCACGTTCGGAACCGGCCAGATCGACTAGATGAAACTTAGAGCATAATATGTCATCAGTGAAGTCCTCTTTGGGATGTTTAGAAGGATGGGCTATTCTCTTTTGCTCAAGAGTAATAGTGAAAATGGCATGAGAACGACTGGATAGAAGGAATGTAAGGTGACTGACTGATGATGGTTATGAAATAGAGAAAAAATATAAATTAGAACCTGGATTGGGTATTCATATGTGTAGAAGCGGTGGCACGAGATAGAGAACCAGAGGTCAAATAAGAGGCCATCTCTTCCTTGGAGTGAACTTCAGGTTCTGTTACACCAGCTAGGCATATCCCACCGTTGACAGTTTCCCTAATTTGAATAGGTACTCGAGCGGGTCGCGATTGGTGGTGGGAGGTGGTAGGATCTTCAAGCCCAAGGAGATCGAAGACATCTTCTTTGAAAATCTGGAGTGAGTGAGTGAGTGAGTGAGTGAGTGAGTGGATGGATGTAATTAGGTAAAGAAAAGGCTGACCTCGATGAAGGAGACCCTAATCTTAAAGAGGAATTGGGTTTTAGAAAAGTGTTGGAGTTTGTCGAAAATGGCATCCATGACTTTGGGTATGACGGCTTGTGTGGAGGTGGAGGTGGAGGTTCCCATGGTGTAGGTCTTGCCTGAACCAGTCTGTCCGTAGGCGAAGACGGTGGCATTGTAACCCTGAAAGAGGGCGTCGACGAGAGGAGCGACGCATTGGGGGTACAAGTCTGACAAGGGGGAAGAACTGCTGCCGTAGACGTGATCGTAGGTGAAAGTATGGGATCCGATTTGGAGCTGCGGCTCGCCGGAAGTCACGCTGATGCAGTCTATGCATCCATGAGACACCTCCGTGTCTATAAGAGGACGTATGTTCACCGCCACACGGACGCAATCGCCACCCGTTGCCGGATGATCCGACATCGACATTGATAGATAGGAGACGATTAGGGTTCCCTTCCTTTTGCCTACTCAACCAAACCCGTTCGAATTTCAAATTCCTCTCCCTCTTCTCTTCTTCGTTCTTTATTATTATTATTGTATCGTAGAAATTTAAAATGACAGCTGTCCGGGCCTGAGGCCTTATTCATGATTCAGCCCAAAACCTGCGAATGTAACTCTTCTTCTTCTTCTTTTTCTTGCATTAAAATCTAAAATGAATGTCTCCCTCCACCTCCAGTCTTGTGTGTGTGCGTTATAGTTATAAATGATTTTGGGAGAAGGTAAATGTAAATCTGTGGGTTGTATATACGGTGTTGTGATGAAAGAAAGGGTCACATACAATACTTTCATTTCAAGAAGATAAGGTCTATTATCGACTTATATCTACTACATCCAATTCACATCCCCCTCTAATAAAATCCACAAACAAAAGTGTATTTATTGTTTGAGACTTTGACAAAGCAATCCCTGGTTATGAGGCAAATTATTTGGCATACACGTACGTAAACTCACTTTTAAGTTTTATTAATTGGTATCGATGGCGCCACACATGTCATGTCATGCCATGATTGAGAGTAGGGCTGAGCATCGATTCGGTCCGGACCGGACCGGAAAAAAAATTCAGGTCCGGACCGGAAACCAAACCGGTCCGAAAAAAATTCGAAGGGTCGGACCGGACCGGACGTCCGGTCCGACCCCTTCGAATTTTACTTTGAGGGGAGAAAAGAAGAGAGAGTTAGTGGATAAGAAGTTGGACACGTGTCGAGTGTGAGAACTGAGACAGGGCCCAATGAACTGATTGGAGGGGAAGTGGGTGAGGGCGTGCGAGTAAGACACACACCAACTCAAAGACATCAATCAACCACTCTTTTTTGTTTTTTGTGGGTTTCATTCACTCTATTGGAGCTAATTTCCAGATTTTCATTTGAAGGCAAAATGCAGAGGATGGATTTTACTTCCTCTTATCCAGGGCCGTCTCGGAAATTTTTGAGGCCCTGTGCGAAAATAAACAACGAGACTCCTAAATTTGAAAAAAATTGTCCTCATAGTTTAAATAATAAAAATTTCACTAACTTAATGCAATATTAATTGATTTTTTTTTTCTTAGCAATATTTGAGATAAATTTATCAATGTTTATGTGTTATTTATGTGTTAACACTAATTTTATTCGCAACCCAATAAGTCCATGTACAATTTTTTTTCGTTTTGAGGCCTCTCAAAATGAGGCCCGGAATGAGGCCCAGAGCAAGAGCTCACCCTGCTCCTATTATTGGGTCGGGCCTGCTCTTATCATCATCATCGTCGTCGTCGATTAGTCTTCCGTCTGCGATTGTATTGAGGAAGCGTGCGTTGTTAAATTGTTATTACTTTTGCCTCAAGTTTCATATCATATTGATATTTGGGGGTTTCTTTTCATCTTCATAGAAACCCAACCCAACTCCTTTTTGCTTTCTTTCTTCTTCTTCTTATTAAGCCAAACATAATTGTTTTTCTTCTTTCCTATCTTTTCTATTCTAATTACTATACTGACATCTTCGCCACAATTCACATCATGGTCAGATTCTCTTATTGTGTTTTTGTTCAACTCGTTCATAATTATTAATTTGCCATTTCTGTGGCTTTATCTTCTTTTGGTGATCCTTAAGTTTGGATCACTTAATACATGTCACTCACTCGATATACTTTATGGCAGCTTTGCTTCTTCTTTCTTACCAAGTAAAATTGAATTATCCAATTTGCAAGATTACTTAACTCTGAAGTATCGAGTTTCATGTATGCTGTTGAAATCACCAACATCAAGGCAAAATGCGTGATAGTTGTTGATTTCCAAATATTTTTATGTTCATCAAGAAACATGTTATCTCTTTTAACACAATATATATTGAGGATAGGAATGCTTTGAAGTTGGTTCAATCTGCTAAATTCAAAATGTCAGCAAAAATACAGACGTGGATGGTTGGAGCCAGTTGGGGAGGGAGTAGGGGTGTCAACGGAGCGAATATGGACCGGATCTACCAATATTCGTATCCGTATCTGCGGACCAAATGCTACATCTGTATCCGAATCCGTATCCGGACGGATATTAAATTGAATATCCATTTTAGAATCTGTCGGATACGGATCGAATACGGATATTATCCGTATCCGGATATAAATATCCGTATTAAAAATCCGTATCCGATTCGGATATCCGTTTCAAAAAAATTCACACAATAATACCCAAATATCCTAATTCATGTGGAATGATCCCCCTAAAAATTTATTTTTACACCTAAGATATAATCATAAAATGATACACAATAACACAAATCCATATAACAAACTAAAAATATTTTAAGTTTTAACATCACCACAAAATATAAAGAATGATCCTTGTTTTAACATCACAAATCCTTGTTTTAAGTTTTAACATCATACAAAAATACGAAGACAAATACAAGTTTTTTTGCAAACAAAAGCTTAAAGTACAAATTACTTAAGACAAATTTGAAGATAAAATTCAAAGTTTCATTTCCAACACTTCATTCTGATGCTGAAATTCAAAGTCATCTTCAACTTTTCATACTAAATCCAAAATCAATCATCTTTGTCAACTTCACCTATCATGAAAAATCATATCAAGTGAGTAAAGACATAAAAATGAAATAGAAATTGAAACTTAAACAAGAAAAAGAATAAAACATACCAAGATTTAAAAGTGGCAACCAATCTTTTGTGGAAACTAAAGCTTCTACAACTTCTATACCCAACCGAGATCGAGTATCATCAATGACTCTACGTGCACAACTAAAAGCAGATTCAGATGCAACTGTTGTGACAGGAATTGTCAAGATATCACGAGCCAATTTTGCAAGTGTTGGGAACCTAGGTTCATGCTGACTCCACCAGTGCAAAATATCAAATGACTTATCATCCTTATTCAAACGATATAACGGCTCCTTTAAATACTGCTCCAGTTCTGATTTCGTGGCACTTGATTCAATTTGTTGTTGTGTGGTTGCATATCCTATGAATCCTCCCATGAAAGGGTTGTTGGATTTCATGTTTAATTATACATATATATTTTCGAAATTTTTATGTATAATAAGGATCATCTACAATTTTCTATGATTTATTTCATGCATGTATTGGTTTGTTTCAATAACTAGTTTTAAAAACTTATTAAAACAAACATGAGTCTACGAAATTCATACCTAGAAGTTCTCTAAAACTTCTTGAAGATTCGGAGACGTTGTGGATGCTTGTTGCTGCGCCGGATGCCTCCGAGATTTCACCAAACTCTAAACGAGATTGGAGAGAGAAGAGCTAGCCTCTCGATCTCCAATAGAGTTTAGAATCCAATTACTAACCCCTTTAGTTTCCTTGAGAAGATGACCTCTTGAAACTAAATCTAAACTTAAGAATTTGTGGAAATTTCGTGGAGAATTATGGAGAGAGAATTTTTTGCACAAGAAATAATGAATTAGATTAATTGGGTAATGAAATAAGCTTGTATTTATAAGCTCTCTCCAAATTAAATATTCATGTGCAACCCCTTGCCCATGATCTCATGCAAAATTTCATCTAACCATCCATTATTTAATAATAAATAATATTAGCCACGAATTAAATCAATTATGGACCAATTCCATGCATGATCTAATTAATTCTTAAATTAATTCTGCTGAAAACCGTCTGGACCGGTCGACCGTTTCAAGGTTCGGTCGACCGCTCGAACCTAGTTTCGGTCGACCGTTCTATAACTCGGTCGACCGTTCGTAACAAGAATTATTTCATCGCAATGTTTGGTCGACCGACCGATCACATTTGGTCGACCGTTCGAACAGATGAAAATTCCCTGTTATCAGTCGAGACACGTCCGGTCGACCGTGCCCGACCGGTCGACCGTTTACTGCTAACTGGTCGACCGTTTGAGCACTGTTCTGCAGAGTTGTCAAATTTCGGTTTAACCCCTACAAAATTTGACATTTCGGGATTAGTAGTAAATTTACAACTTATGTAACATATTATCCTATGTAATGATCAATCATTACATCCCATAATATTTACATCACATATGAATTTAATTTAGATTCTAATTATGTTATTAATCACAACATAATTTTGATTTTGCTTGTTCACCTCATGTGTCATATTTTCTACATGAAACCCGACACATCTTATGAACTCAAAATCCCCATTACTCGTTTCCCAGTTTTGTGGTGTGACCTATGGGAGGATCTAAACTAAGTTGGCAGTGATATTAAGAGCTTAATATCACAAGCTATAAGCGGTATCTAGTTACACATTATAGCTCCCAATTAGTTAGATGTCTTAATTCCACTCGAACCAAAATCCGATTCAATTAGTGATGGAGTGCACCACTTGTGTCCGTCTCTTGCCTCATGATATTAAGAATATAAAGAAAGTAGTATTGTGTCATCTTTGTATTAGTATTCATTTCTTGATCTCTTTAAGCTAGTTATAAATATGTGACTTAACTCAAATCACATTGTGCACATTATAACTTTGCTTTATCAAGGGGCCCACTAATATCATCACTCAATTAAGAGGGTCAATGATAATCTTTTGACTAACTATCTTCTCCAACGAAAGTTATACTTAACCAACTAATGCCTTTACACTACACTCATCGATAGCTCAAGACACTAGTCTAATTAAGAACTCCTTAAGCGATCGGATATAAGTCTCATATCAAATGACCAAGGACACAGTAAAATATTAATGACACAGAAACACATTCCTATAATATTTTACTTGTTAGGTCAATTCGGTATACAAAAGTACTATTTTCCTCTTTTGTGTACCCGTGTTGTCACTCACTTGTAGAGCTACAATGATCTATGACCAACACGACAATCTTAACTCGGTAATTAATGTCCCATGTTAATTACCATGATCGCGAATATCTTTTGTTTTATGTAAACCAATATCTTTTAGAGCTCTACGGTTAAGGACCAAGAGTCTCTTCCTTAACATTTCTAAAAGACGAATAACATAAACAAGGAACAAAATGATTTCTCATTCAATTCATAATAATTGACATTTAAAAGTAAAACTTTTAGAACACATTCCCTTCAAGGGTCACCATCATCAACACTCATTTCTTCTGTTGCAATATTAGAACTACCAAATTCAGCAGCATCTACCTCTAAATACTCCAAAAACAATGCCTTTGAGCTTACTATTGATCCTTTCAATATTACTATCAGCACACAAACCAAACAAGCGACGATTTGCATATTCAACAAATGTTATCTTGAAACGAGGGTCAAGTATCAGACCAAAAGACAATATCAAACTGCATGAATTCCAAATCAAATTTTAACTGCATCTCAGCTGCCATTGACCGAATATACTCAATAGGACTTCTGTCCACTTTATCAACTTAAAATGAATGTGACAAATATCATTGAAGTAATAATTAGCAGTGGGATATTTAGTGCCTGAAAGACGAACAATCATATCATAAAATAACTTCAAGCAATCACGTATATTTCTACCCCTCTCCCACTCTTCTGACGTTGGGAGCAATTTGTACTCATCATCTAATTATGTTAAACGATCAAATGCATCTTGGACATCCAGAGCACTATCAAGCATCAGATAAGTTGAATTCCATCGAGTATCAACATCATAAGAAACACCTCTACTTCCAGTCAACCTAGTTTGGTTAAGTGCAAGTTTGAACTTGTTAGCCCTATGTACAGAAGAGTTTACATACTTCACACTTTTACGAATTTTCTCTAACAAAGGACCAATAACTTGCAAACCATTCTTCACAATCAGATTGAGGATGTGAGCAGTGCATCGAGTATGAAACAATTCACCTTGAAGAGGAAGTGCATTCTTTCCATTCAGCCATGTCTTGATTGTGTCCACCATTGGTTTATTATTGCTAGCATTATCCACAACAATGTTAAACAACTTCTTATCTAGGTTCCAATCCATAATACGTTTTTTAAGCCACTCGGCTAAAACATCACTAGTGTGTGGTGTGTCAATAACTTGAAAAGCAAAGATTTTCTTATACAACACCCAACTATCATCAATGTAGTGACAAGTGACACAACAATACCCATGATTCTGATGTTTTGGTGTCCACAAATCTGTAGTGAAAGTGACCCTACTGTAATTTTCCTCAAGGGTTTTATAAAGTCTTTCTTTCCATTGCGAATAAACATCCATGCAATCTTTCCTAGGTGTATTCCTTGACCGACATTTATAAGAAGGATCAATATAACAAATCCATCTTCTAAAGTAGTCATTCTCACAAGTGGTAAAAGGCAAATCCATTTTCATTATCATTTCAGCAAAATATTCTCTTTCAATTTTAGGATCAAACTTATGAGTAACCAACTTTGAAGAACACCTACTAAGAAGTTGTTGGGCAATGTCCTTTCTTGGTCTACGCATGCAAATTTTTGAATGATTTTTTAGACGAGTTGTACCTTGGGAGCTTGATGCATTAAATGACTTCTTGCAATAATTGCATAGAGCTTTCCTATCAGAACCACTGCCAACTCTTTCGAAATGCAACCATACTTCAGAATAAAATCTATTTCGATGCTTTACACCACCACTGTTAGACTGTCCAACATCATCAACGGAAGACCCTTTGTTAGTCTCAACAAGTGTATCACCGGTGCTTGGAATCAGTGGATTGGAACTTTGACTAAGAGGATCAGTGGCAATTGGAGCAGAAACACATTCTTCCATGCTGGAAAAAAAAGAATTCATGGTAAGTAAATAAGTCATATTACCATAAAATTATAAACCAATGATAACCAAAATTCAGATAAATCATATTGTTGGCTTTTTGGCCTTAATCCGTATTTTGATGATGTAATTAAACCTAATCTTAATAAGGACATGTAGATTAGCACATGTAGTATAATAGTATACTTGTTGTATTGTGCTAACATCTACAGGTGATCAAGACTCAAGAAAGAAGAAAAATCAAGTCAAGACATGTAATCAAGCTAGGATTGAAGACATGTAATTTTACATTTCTTTGAGAATTAGGAACTTATGTGAATTGAGCATAACTTAAGCTAATATGCATGCATTCACACACTAGGTTCCTTTTAGGAGTCACACACAAAATATCATATAATTTGGACTCCATTAGATCACCTAAACACCTAAAACATTGGTCGTCAGTCTGCCTGAGTTCGGTCGACCGTTCACCTTTCGGTCGACCGGTTATACACAATTTTTGTTATACCAGACCAATCCGTTCAACCGATCACACATCTATTTAACCGATTACCCAGACCTGTTCGGTCGACCGGTAAACCTTCAGTCGACCGTTTCGTTTGCTGTTTTTGGTAAAAATACGACCGTTTTATTTGTCGTATTACACAACGGTCGTATACACATTTTTCTCAATATACACCCCCATATACATTAGAACCGGTCGAACCATTTGCCTAGTTCGGTCGACCGTTCAAATAGGTAAAATCTACCTGCTATCGGTCGACACAAGTTTGTCCAACCGATCAAGATTTCTCTCTACCGAACCCAGTAGTTCGGTCGACCGGTACCTGCTCGGTCGACCGTTGACCTATAGAACTTAAGTGATTCGGTCGACCAATACCTATGTTCGGTCAACCGATCCATCAACAGACTCAAGGGTTCGGTCGACCGATACACCTTTCGGTCGACCGTTTCTGGACAGATTTCTGAACCCGATTTTCTGTTTTGTGTATCTTGCACAAAACCCAATCAAATCTTGTCCAAACGGCTAGAAATCTTTAGGAGCTTATAAATAGAGGTTCACACTTAGTTTTCCAGAAGATTTCACAACTCCAAAGTGTCAAACTTATAGTGAGATTTTCCACAACCTCAAAGCTCCCAATTAGTGATTCCAAAGCCTAATTTCCACATCCTTCATCATACATTCATATTAGCATCTGTTGTGCTCAATACTAGAAGAGTGAGTTCCACTCCAATTGTTGTCAAGAGAGCAAGGGTCTTGGTGAAAGCCCAAGACAAAGTGAGCAAGGGTCTTAGTGTAAGCCCAAGACAAAGAAGCAAGGATTTCGGTGAAAGCCCGAAGTGATTCTCTCGGTTTGTGAGAGATGGTGCCAAGCTCGGCGAGGGTTGTTCGCGAGCTTGAAGACTTGTAAAAGGCGTTGCTCCCGGCCCGGAACGGGGAGGCATAGTGAAGACGCAAGAGGAGCTCGAACGGGGATTCGAGAGGGGCTTGCAAGAGAGGACGTAGGCGCGGCCGAACCTCTGTAAATCTGGTGTCTTCTTGTGTGGTTTGCATTGCTTTCCTACTTGTGTTTGATTTGTTTTTAATTTCCGCTGCATTTCTTTGATCGATCAACCAAGTAGTCAATTAGGGCTTAATCGTGATTAGTTTGTGGACCCATAGACCCACACGATCCTACATTTAAATGTAGGATCGTGTGGGTTATGGGTCCACTAATCACTTTTAATCTAATCCCTAATTTTCTACTTGATTAAGCAAACAAATGCGCAGCGGAATAAACAAACAAGTAGAGAAAGAAAGACAATGCAAACCACAAAAGACGCGTCGGTTTTTATAGAGGTTCGGCACCCCACCCGGGTCCTAGTCCTCTTTTGTAAGCTCCGCTCGACTCCGCGAGCTCCGCCTACGTCTTCACTAACTACTCCCCGTTCCGGGCCGGGAGAGAACGCCTTTACACCACAAGCAACGCGAACAACCCTCGCTTGCTTGAATTCTTCCTCTCACAATCCGAGAGGGACACTTCGGGCTTTCACCGAAGTCCTTGCTTCTTTTGACAACACTTGTAACTGAGTGGGATTCACTCTCTAATTGAGCACACTTTGAGTAGGATGAGTATATGATCAAATGTGTGAAGTTTAGGCTTAAAGAGTGTAGAATTTGGAGCTTTGAGGATTGAGGTTTCTCTCTAATGTATTGGGACAATTGGAGTTGGAGAGTTGTGTTAACAACAAGTCTTGATCCTCTATTTATAAGCTCCTAAGGTATTCTAGCCGTTGGGGATAGATTTGATTGGGTTTTGTGCAAGATACACAAAGCAGAAAATCGGGCTGCAAATCTGTCCAGAACCGGTCGACCGAAACTAGTAAACCGGTCGACCGTTAACTTGATTTCAAAGAGAACGGTCGAACAAAAGAATATTCGGTCGGACAAACGAGCTAGAACTTAACTCTACTTAAGTGAATCGGTCGAACCAAAGTATGGGGCGGTCGACCGATAAGGGAATTCGGTTGAGACAAAGGTCAATCGGTCGAACGAGAAATGTGTCGACCGATAGCAGGGAATTTGGTTTCTGAAAAATGTTCAACCGGTCGACCGAAACAAGGTCTTCGTTCGACCGGTTACCGAATGTATTTTGGGGTTAAGTTTTGTTTTATACGAATACGACCGTTATAGGAATACGACAAGAAAAACGGTCATATTAAAATCCGGGATCGGTCGACCGAAAAGGTAGAACCGGTCGACCGGTAGAGTTCGGTAAAATCACTGTGGAGAGTCTGTTATAAACCGGTCGAACTGAGAACTGGTTCGGTCGACCGGTTCACACAGGAAATCTGAGTTTAAGTTTATAAGTGATTTCCGACTAAGGTTTGGGTGATCTAATGAAGTCCAAATAATGTGAAATTTCGTGTGTGACTTCTATAGGGAACCTATTGTGTATGTGATTGGTTTTTAACTCTTGTATGCTCAATTTACACATGTTCCTAAGACTCAAAATAAAATCAAGATTAGAAGTCTTCATTTAGCTTTATTACAAATCTTGACTTGATTTCCTTCCTTCCATGAGTCTTGATCACCTGTAGAGGTTAGCACATGAAATATATATGCAATGCAATATGTGTGCTACTCTACATCATCATAATTAAGATTAGGTTAATTAAATCATCAAAACCTAGATTAAGACCAAAAAGCCAATAATGCGTTGAGTCCAATAATGCGTCTCTAAAAACTTAAATCTTTAAGATCGTGGTGTTCCATCAACAACATTCCACTGGATAGTAACTTACCACAAGTCACAACCATGACACAAACAAATATACTTTGCATCTTAAAAGGACGTACAAAAACATTCGGACTCAAAAATCTACATTATGGTTAATCTGGGAAAGCCTCCCATCTGATTCAGATTCAGTATCTTAATATTCTTACTAAAAACGTCGGGGAGGGAAGTTGCGATCCGGACAAGTGTGTTCCCGGAGAGGTGAGGCCGACGGCGGGGAGGGAAGTTGCGGCTGGAAGAATGAGAGGAGGGAGGGTGGTTGCGGCTGGATTGCTGGAAAAATGGGAGGAGGGAGGGAGGTTGGGGCTGCTGGACTGCTGGAAGAATGGGAAGAGGGAGAGATGTGGCTGCTGGACTGCTGGAGTTGTGTTTGGGACTTTAGGTAGGTTTAGGGTTAGGAATTTAGGATAGGTTATATACTTGGGTAATTTATGGAAAAAATACTTAACATATAAATATTTCATTAATTCAAAGAATAACTATATAATACGGATTCGAATACAGATGTTGTACTACGGATATCTGATCTCGGATCGAATATTATACGGACCGGATGTACCAATAACCATATCCACTCTATGACTTTACGGATCGGATACGAATACGGTCTTACGGATATTTTTTCGCAGATCGAATGTTAAAATTCGAATACGGATACGGACGGATGCTCGGATATTCGAATATCCACTGACACCCCTAGGAGGGAGATGGTAAGTGGCGCATCCTTGGGCTTGGAGTAGACGATGACTTGTTCCAAAGGAGAGGGAGAGGAGGGAATATGTATAGTCTCTAATTCCGCGTGGTCAATGCAGAAGTCAAAACAGAATTTTTATGAGAAAAAACATCACAAGAATTTAATTGGAGTTCCAATTAATTCGAATAAACCTCAAAGATAACTACATAACTTAATAACAATAAAGTTCAAAGACATAAAAGAAAACAAAAGATAATCGGTCTTTCAGTTCCAATGCACAAAATCCTAAGGGAATCATTATCGATACAAAAATATCGGGCGCCCGACGAAAAAGTCTGACACATAAGCATAAGAGAGCTCTACGTCTTCTGCCCAATTTTCCGCCTGGACGGGTGGATAGGGGGCACGTGCCCCTGATTGGGTTTTTATATAAATTAATTTAAAATATGTTAAAAATGTTTTAAAAATTATTTTAAATCGTTTTTTCAATTTGTTTATGAAATTTTTTTATTTGTTTATATTTTTTAAACTTTTTAAATATTTTTTGTGTGTTTTACCCAGAATTAATTCCTAAATGACGTGAAGATGAGAGAATGTAAGAGACTTGAGTTGTTTCTGGGTGTGTTTAAGAAAAATATGGGAAGATTAGTTTGTGCCGACGTAGAAGAAGAAAAAAAACATTTATGTTGGACCACCCGTAAAAGTGAGGTTGGGCCAACAAATAAGTAAACCCACTAACCAAGTCCACAATGCAACGGTCGTTCGATTTCAAATTTGAAGTGAGATACATACAAAGAAAGAAAGAAAGTGGAAGAAGCAATCGTCGATATCATCGATGGTGATGACGGTGTGGTCGAGCGGGGCGAAGCTGGTCGTCGATTGTGATGATGTTGATGATGAACCCTCCTTATTCCTCCCAAAGGAAGCAGCAGCAGCAGCAGCAGCAGCAGAGGATGTGGTGGTGTTCATCAACGCCGGAGGTCCTCGTCTCCACCAATCATCATCGACAATAAAAATAGAAGGTGATTGTTACTTCGAAGGTGGGATCCCCATTACCACCCACGACCCCATCCTCTCCTCCTCCTCCTCCTCCATCTACCACTCCGCAAGACTCGGCAACAACTTCACCTACACCTTCCGCGATCTTCCTTCTTTTTCTCACTTCTTCGTCGACCTCCACTTCGCCGAGATTGTCAACACCAACGGCCCCAAGTCCATGAGGCTCTTCGACGTCTACCTCCAGGACCAAAAGGTCGCTTCCCAAATCGACATTTACGACCTCGTGGGTCCCAACAGACCCCTCCAACTCCTCCATCTTAGGGTTTCACCAACCTCCCACATCTCCCTCAGATTCGTCCAACTCAACAACGCCACCAGCCCTGCACTTGTCTCTGCCATTTGCATAAGGAAAGCGCCACCACCACCATCCATTTTTCCACTTCAACTCTCCCCTTATCAATCTCAGTCTCAGTCTCAGGTATTGACAATCCATTTTACTTACTTCCACCTTCTCACTCTCACTCTCACTCTCACCCTAATCTTATTATCTTTACAGATACCAAACCAAATTCAACATTTCCCCTCCAACTACGATTACGAAAACCAAATTCAACAACTCACTGCCGAGTGTCAACTCAAAACAAACGAGTGTTACGAGGCTTGGATGTCTCTAACGGATGCAAATCAGCAGATCCAAAAGCTGCGTATGGATCTTGACTCCAACCAATTCCAAAATGTCAATCTAGGTCAGCAACTACTTCCTCACCCTAAATTAACTAACTACAATCTAACATGACATTATAATCACAGATATATCTGTGAGGGAAATGAACGAGAAGTTCGACAAACTTCGTGAAAAGTATGAAAATGATAAAACCTTTTGGTTTGCTTCGATCAACAGTCTAGAACAAATGGTTAAGGTAATGGAATGATACCCTTCCTCTCTCTCTCTCTCATTATATCTTCACTCATGTAATCAAATGTTCATGCAGGTCCTAAAGGCAGAACAAGCACAACTTTCGCATGATGCACATGAATGTGCCAACTCAGTACCAGAATTAAATAAAATGCTCTCCGCCATTCAGGGCTTGGGTAAGGTACTATTTTTTGTTCCCATAAACATACAACATTTCGTTTCTGATTATATGTTCCGTGTAGTTTCACAGTGTGAAGATCTCAAAACAAGGTACAATGAAGAGCAGGCGAAAAGGAAATTGTTATATAATCAGTTGCAGGAGACAAAAGGTACGCAGTTCTCTTCTATTGTGCTGCTTGCTTCTCTTTTATTTATTTATTTATTTATTGAATCGATATGACTTAGAACCTTCTTCGATGCTTATTGCAGGCAATATCAGGATCTTTTGTCGTTGTCGCCCATTAAATAGGGAAGAGATATCAGCTGGATCACGAGCTGTTGTTGACTTTGATGGAGCTAAGAATGGGGAACTTGGGTTGATGGTTGGTGCTTCCTCAAAAAAGACATTCAAGTTTGACAGAGTATATACCCCTAAAGATGATCAAGGCAAGTTAACAGTTTGTTTCATTTCATCATTTTACCCGGTGACAATTTTTTGTACTTTGCACAAAACTATTTCAAGTTTAGATGAAATTAGTTATTCAGTTATTGTTATTAGAAAATTATCTAGATAGTCATTTTATGTCTACTAAAAGTGCCAAATGACCGAATAGCCTTGCGTTAGTCACTTTTACGTTGGCTAATTCATTTTATTTCTCAAAGCCATAATAGTTTTATTCCATATAAGCCTACAGATTGCTTATAACGAATGCATGTGTTCATTTCAAACTTCTTAAAAAATGACCAATCTCATTGTAACATTTTATATGTCCAATTGTGAATCTTGCCTTGAACGTGTTGTCCAAATGTTGTATGTTTATGTCAATTGTGAATCTTGCCTTGTAATTAAATTAATCTGGGGCCTGAATTTCTTGTGACAGTTGCTGTCTTTATGGACGCCTGTCCTTTCGTGACATCCGTCTTGGATGGCTACAATGTGTGCATTTTTGCATATGGACAAACTGGGACGGGAAAGACATTCACAATGGAGGGTAACAAGCTGAATAGAGGGGTGAATTACAGGACTTTGGAGGAGTTGTTTAAGCTTGCAAAGGAGAGAAAGGAAACATTTTCTTATGAAATATCTGTTAGTGTGCTTGAGGTATACAATGAACAGATACGGGACTTGCTTGCAACTACTCCATCATCAAAGAAGTACTGCTCTTATCTGGAGATTCAATGGGAATTTGTATTTTGTCAATAGTTTTTCCAATCAGGAAATTATTATTGGATGTTTTATGTGTCGCTTCTTGCAGTAATATTTTGTCAATTGTACAGGCTTGAAGTGAGGCAAGAAAGTGAAGGTGTACATCATGTGCCTGGGATCGTAGTGGCTAAAGTTGAAAATATTAAGCAAGTGTGGGACTTACTGCAAGCCGGCAGTAGTGTGAGGGCCGTTGGTTCAAATAATGTTAATGAGCATAGCAGTCGATCACACTGGTATTATTCTGCTACTTGTTCAGTGTTCTCTGATATAATTGCACATTACTTGCATAGTTGCATGTTTTATTGAATCTCTTGCTGCAGTATGCTCTGTATAATGGTGAAGGCAAAGGATCTTATGAATGGAGAATGCACCAAAAGCAAGCTATGGCTTGTAGATTTGGCTGGCAGTGAGAGGCTTGCGAAGACAGATGCACAGGGTGAAAGGCTGAAGGAAGCCCAAAACATCAATAGATCCCTTTCCGCCCTCGGCGATGTTATATCTGCTCTGGCAACAAAAAGCAGTCATGTTCCGTACAGGTGAAAGACATTTTTTATCCACCTAACTAGTTCTATCTTAGTCTTTTCTCTAATTATTTTTGTGGTCTATACAGAAACTCAAAGCTGACACATATACTTCAAGATTCAATAGGTGCTTTACCTACTTCATCCGTCTGATTGCCATTTTTACCCATTCTGTAGAGTTCTTTTGTAGATCCTTAACTTATTTTTCAAGTAAATGGAATATTTACTTCAATTCAGTACGTGACAAAGTTGTCTTATTTTTATCCAATCAAGCATTACAGTCTCTCTTTCTATACCGTGTAGGAGGTGACTCAAAGACCCTTATGTTCGTGCAAATCAGTCCCTCAGAAAATGACTCTGGTGAAACATTAAGTTCTTTGAATTTTGCTACTCGAGTTCGTGGAATAGAGTTGGGTCCGGCCAAGAAGCAAATTGACATGTGCGAGCTACAAAAGACAAAGCAAATGGCAAGTTCTATATTCTAAATAAAGTTCTGAATTGCAGCCATTGATTTTTTCAAATTATTTTTCTTTTGTTAGTTAGTAAGTCTTTGCTTAAAGTTACGATTTCCCTGCAGCTTGAGAAAAGCAGACAAGATCATAGGATCAAAGATGAATCCCTGAGGAAATTCGAGGAAAATTATCATAATCTGGAGAGTAAATTCAAGGGTAAAGATCAGCTATGCAGGAGTCTGCAAGATAAGGTATTTCTATGGTAGGCTGCGAAAATGCAGTTAAATCTCTTGGATGCTAACCATGACATTTCCTGATCTTGAAGGTCAAAGAGCTTGAGAAAGAGCTTCAAACAAAAATGGATATGCAAATCTCATCAGACAGGCAACAGTTGTTATTTTCAGAGAAAATGAAAGCCAAGGAAGAGTCATGCACAGCCCTTGAACAAAAGGTTGGTACTTCAATTGGTATTGGATTTTTTTTTAAACACATTAAGGTGGTCACAATTTTTTCAACTTCAGGTCAAAGAGCTTGAAAACAAGCTGACAGAGCGAAGACATTTGGATTCCACCTCCCTAGACAAGGTTCAAATCACATCCATCTCATAAATTGCAGTAGGTATTTCCAGTATGGTTCGTGATTTCTAATACTTCCAATGTTACAGATCAATGAGCTTGAGTACATTCTTAAAGAACGAAAAAAGTCCGAGGCAATGTTGCAAGAGAAGGTACTCTTTTCCACTTGATCTCCACAAATCCGTCCCTCCAGTTCACACCAATGAGATGGTAACAACATTGTTTGCTTTTTTACATATGTTACAGGTTAAGGAACTTGAAGCTCAACTTCGTTTCCGCCAACTAGAAAACATGCAGCTAATACAAGCAGCAAACATGCCGGGTGTCGCAGCCCAACAGGTTGAAGGCAAATGTGGTAGTATGCTGGAGGATGAATGTAGAGGTGAGAGATGTAGTCCCATATTGAGGAGTTCGGACGTATATAACAGGTTGAATGTGGGGCGGACCTCAGAACTTGAGAAAGGGGTTGCTTCCCTCGATCAGAGGAAGAAGAGAAGAGAATTGAGCAATGTTGCTTTGGATATCGAGAACTACGGAGTGATTCCAAATTCACTACCAGACAGGAAAGCATCAATTGGTGGACACAACACCACCAAAACCAAAAGAATAGATCATCCGAAGGTTTATGGAAGGTTTATGAGGACATCGAAACTTACTACTGCTACTGCTACTATGACAAGCAGAGTGAACCGGGAGCAACAGCAGATAGGTGGTGCAGGGGGGACAAGCAGGACAAGGGGGTGGCACTGATGCATGCATCCTGTTGCTCTTTAGGACCTCTTATGGTGGCATTGGTGGCATAGCTTACAAAGTAGAAGAGCTTGGAATTTTGTAAATATTAACGTTGGTTGTGTATTAGACTTTCATTGGATCAGAAATTAAAATATCTTCAAGTACAATATCATTCCAAATATCTTTTCATGTTGCTGTTAAGATTTCATTTCTATATTTGTCAAAAACAACAATTTTGAATGGTTAGGAAACTCTCTGCTCACCTCTATCACTTCGAACACCCCTTCTCTTTGCCCATCCATACATGCTGCCATCTTCTTGATTTTGTCGGCCCTGCCACTTTCGCACTCACATCTCTCTCGCTTTATTCCCCGGTAACACCTAACTACCCAACCTTTCAATATCCCTAATTATATGTTCTTTCTTACACAAGTGACCCGTGATTGCATGTTGTTTCATCAATTCTTTGGGTAGAGTGATTGCCTTTGATCATCGGACATCCACAGCATGTAGGGTGAAATCTGAATTCAGTCCTTGTCCTGATAATCTGGAGCTACACATAGACAGACACACATTAAGAGCACTTCTCGTGCTGTCTACAGTTCTCCCAAAAATTACCCTCGTCGTACTACTACTCTGTTATTCAACTAAACCTCTTCCTCAAAATTATATTATCAATCCAAATAAATTTCTGTGCAATGGATATTGTTATGATCCACGATAAGAGTGCCTTGAGCCTGTTGATTACTATCTCTGTATGCCCAAAAACATTGTCAGCACCATTAAGTTCCTGTAATCTACACTTCTGTAAATCAATTTATTTGGGCATATCCAGGATTTTAACTTAAAAACACTAACATCATAAAACATTTTGTAAACAAAGGAGGAAGCACATACTCTTTTCTTAGGCTCTCAAGTTTGTTTTTCTAGTTTCACTTGTTGTGCCCAAAAACATTTTTGGAAGTGATAAGAATTTTTCTTACTCGTGCTTTGGGTCCTATTTGTTGCTGCTGATGTCAAATATACTTTGGTTCGGGGAATCGGGGCTGATGGGAGTTCCAATTTAAGCCATGAAATTGGAATCGAACTCAGCAAATTGAGTGCGGAAGCTGGACTGAGGTCTGATTCTTGTTTTCCAATGAATTACCAAATATTTCTTGCATTTGTTAACCTCGTTGATCTTCTGATGTAATTAATAAACAGGAATCATTATGGGCTCAAATCCTCCTATTTTTAAAACTTCAAAAAAACAAAAACAAAAAAACAGTGCACAATTTTAACTATATGAGACTAAGATCAAGGAATTGACTTCAAATAGCTCTTACACCCGTGCCAATTGTTTTGTGTAACTTAGTTCCATCAAAATGTCTTTCCAAGACCTTGTTGTTCACGCACTTGCAGACCTATAGGTGTTGTCGTGTTCACGAAGCATGGTATTTTGAAAGTGTGTTGGCGAACAACCATTGATGGCATTGACGCAGCAGCGATAACCAAGGTAACTATAGCTTCCACAATTTCAATTTTTAACTTAACTTGCTGAGTTTACCTCTAAATAAATGATTGACCAACCCTCCAAACGTGAATTGTTGTGCATGCGCATGTGGTGGTGGGAAACCTGGTGCGAGCTCTTTGTGATAAGGACGGATGAATATAACCACTGGGAGTTCCTGACAAATCCATGGAAGCATAGAAAGTTTACACTTAAGTGGGTGGTTTTACAACTAGCTTTGCAAGTTAGGTACTGGAAACTGGAAACAATGAACAATGTATTGTTGCAGTCGATGCTCGATACTCCCATTGTATGACTAAGAGTGGTTATAGAATGAGCACTGCAGCATCCAGTGGTGGTCATGATTTTAACAATTCCAGACAGATGTCTCTTTGAATCATACTCCTCTGTAGACAGTGTGTATTGTGAGGATGCATTTTCTTCATTCGTATACAAGAGGAATAAGACAGTATGTGAAAGTAGTGGGAGATGCTCATGCTACTGATATTTTGTTGGTCATACTATTGTGTGCAACCTTTGATAGATATTTCTAATTGCTTATCCTTGGGCTTATTGTTCTTTAACCAGCACACCTAAGGAGCTGCAAAAGTGGATCAAGATTTATGCTAGATGCTTATCAGCTGAACAACGTTCAAAGACTTTTCATTCTCAAGGAAACATTAAAGGAAGAATACCTGAAACTACGGGATAAATCAAAAGGTGAGATGGAGGAGTGAAACAGTTGGATGTACTACACTCACGAAGAGCTGTTGGAACAGTAAACAACTTCCACGCAATTTTCAGACGTTTTAGACAGAAACCAGAAAGAAAGAAAAAAACACCAATTTTCGAAACACAGTTTTAGATCCCAAACGGGATTTTAAGCGTTCGAGAATCTGCAGTTGAGCTTCAAACACTACCATTCATTTTTGCTTGATTTGGTAATTTATTCTCACCTAACTTTTCATGAGACGCCAACTTTTGGGATATTTTTACCCCTAACATAATAAAATTAGATCTACGAGTTAGAAATTCCATAAGTGAAGTTAATTTCCCAACAAAGTTAATTAGATACAATTTGCATTAATTCTACAAGTTCCCTAAATGTTGAGTCAAGAAATTTCAACGTATATTATTTTTAATTAGGTTTTTAGAATAAATTTATAACTTTTTCAAACTTGGTGTATTTTTGAAAGTAACGTGTTCTAAAAGTTTTACTTTTATATGTCAATTATTATGAATTTGATGTGCAAACATTTTGTTCCTTGATTATGGTATTCGTCTTTTGGAAGTGTTAAGAAAGAGACGATTGATCCTTAATCGTAAAACTCTAAAAGATAATGTTTTACATAAATCAAAAGTTATTCACAATCATTGTAATTAACATAGAACATTAATCACCGAGATATGATTGTCGTGTTGGTTATCGATTGTTGTAGCTCTACAAATAATTGACGACACGAGTATATAAAAGATGAGAAATATCACTTTTATATATTGAATAAACCTAACAAGTAAAATATTATGAAATTGTGTTTCGTATTATTAATGTTTTACTGTGTCTTGGATCCTAAGATATGAGACTTATATCTTTTCACTCAAGAATTGCTTAATTTGATTATTGTCAAAAGCTATCAATGAGTATAGTGATAAATGCAATAGTTGGTTGAACATGACTTGTGCTGGAAAAGATAGTTAGTCAAACGATTATCGTTGCCCCTCTTAATTGAGTGATGATATTAGTGGACCCCTTGATAAAACAAAATTATAATGTGCACAATGTAACTTGAAAGTTACATAGTTATAATTAGCTTAAAGAAATCAAGAAATGAATATAATACAAAGGTGACACATTTCTACTTTGTATATATTCTTAATATCACGAGACAAGAGACGAACACAAGTGGTGAACTTACATTACTAAATGGATGTGTTTAGTTCGAGTGGAACAAATACATCTATGCTAATTGAGTAACTATAATGTGTAGCTAGATACCGCTTATAGTTTAAGATATTAAGTGTTTCATAACGATGCCAATTTAGCTTAGATCATCCTATAGGTCACACCACAAAGGCAAAATCGTGATAAAAACGGTAAACCGTTTTGGGTTCGGTCGACCGAGGTGTTTTAAGGAACGGTCAACCGAACAAACGTCGGATAAAGCAAATGATTGACCGAAATTGTCTGGAGTGTCTGGGCAATTGGATTCGGTCAACCGAGATGAAATATCCAAGAGCTATCTTGGGATATTTGCGGTAGACCGAATGTGACACAGTCTTCCGAAGAAGATTCGTCAGGAGAATTTTTGGTGGGTCAACGGTCGACTGGAGCAAGACGCGCATCGTCTGAATTTTTCAAGAAATTTTTTCTCGTGAATGTTCGGTCGACCGTCTAGCTCACGGTCAACCGAACGTGTGTTAAAACTGAATGGTTCGGTCAACCGAGAAGAATTCTTAAGAGAATAATTAGATCATGAGTTGAATTAATTCCAGATTTGATCAAACGTTTTTTAGGATGCTTATGTGGCAATTTGGGATTAATTTTAGGAGAGAATAAGCAAGAGATTGTGACTAGAGAATAGTTCTTTATAATGATGTTTTGGGAGCCTATAAATGGACTCATCATCATATTTGTTTATGTTAATGATAAATTCTCTCTCATTAATCTCTCTTAATCAACACAAAAATCTCTTAATAGTTTTATATTTTGAAGATAGAAATCTCAAGAGCTTAAAGATGAGTTATTAGCTATATTCTAAGCTTAATTAGAGATTTATTGGCTAGTTCCTTGCTCTCTAATTTTGTTTAGAGTTTGGTGAACGCTTATGAGTGAATCGGCAGACGATTCGACGAACAATGGAACTCTGAATCTTCTGAAAGGTTTTAGAGAACCTTTGAGTATGATCATCTCTCTTTTGTTTATTTTAATATGTGTAGAAATACATGATATTAGAATAAACATATACATGTACGTAAAATTAATCAAAATATGAAATTGATCTTGTATGTTTATATTAAAATAAAATAAAATATATACATACATAAAGACACGAAATCCTACAATTTTTTCAGAAGAGAACTTGTTAGTGTGTTATAGCCTCTTTATTTGTAGTAATAAGTACTTGTTTTTAATTTTAAAATTTAGAAGAAAAATTAATTAACATTTATAATGACCCAAGTCCCCAACTAAGATGAACAATATCAACATTAATTAAATTTAAAAATTATTTGAGAAAGATTTCTAAATTGACTTGGACTGAAAAACAAAAAATTAACCATATATAACATCTAAATAGATGGTCTTTTTTTCTGTAAAATGAGACATCAAATTTTAAAAATGTATCTCAAACAACTTATTAGTGTGACATCTAGAAGGGTACCTGAAACTCCAAAAAAATAAAACCCAAACTCTAATTTGCGAAACAAAAAAATGAGTCTCTGACGTCAAAATAGAATGACCCTTCTGTATCCTATTAAGCAATGTACACTTTGCAGCATCGTTGTTTATGATTGAATAACATAAATTATGGTTTGGAGCTTCTTTTGGGGTTATTAATATGGTTATCTTCATTCCTTTTTCACCAGCTAAACACACACACACAAGGCAGTTATTGCTTTTATTATTATTATTATTATGATGATCATACATTATGATCATAATCCTTGAGGCAACTCTTTATTGTTTCACTTGCAGGCATTACAAGAAAGAGCAAAGAAGTCATTCTTCTGCAGAGAACTCAAACAACATGGTGTGCTTGTATTTCTCCCTTGGTTGAACCACCACAGATGGGAAGTTGGGTTGGTTGATGGCATTAGGAAACCCCTGCGTCTCCAAGCATAATCCTGCATGCTTTCCATAGACAGCCCCGCCCTTGCCCACCACTCCGTCCACATAGTTGCCTGTGTAGAACTGCATACCCGGGGCAGTCGTCCATAGGTCCAGAACACGACCGCTTGAGGGATCCTTCACTTTAGCAGCATGGTTGAGTCCCTTCATCTTCTCCTCACCACTGATCAGAACGTAATTGTGGTCATACCCAGCACCATCAACTTGGTGAATCCTGCTCCCTATCTTTTCCATGGTAGTGAAATCAAAGGGCGTGCCTTTAACTGGCATGATTTCTCCAGTTGGGACGGTGTTCTCATCGACTGGTGTTATTTCAGATGCCCGTATCTGAATGGAGTGGTCAAGCACATCACCGGAATCATGACCAGCTAAGTTCCAGTAAGTATGCTGAGCCAAATTGACGGGAGTAGGCTTGTCCAGAGGCTCAGCTTCCATCTCAAGTTTCAAAGAGGTAGTGGAAGGAAGGGAGTAGATTGCAGTGACAGTAAGGTCTCCAGGGTAGCCTATTTCATTTTCATTTGACCAGCCAAAAACAAATCATCTATTTCTATTCTAATCTAATATATTCTATTATTATGTTGTGTTTAAATGACAGGGAAACAAAAAGAGGTGTGATGGTTATGGTTGGATTACCTTGTTCACCATCTTGACTTTGATATCTAAATGTAATTGAGGGCTTTTCCCCAGTGTTGTGGTCTACGACCTCCCAGAGAACCTTGTCATATCCTATGTGTCCACCTACAAAATGTTCAATTTGATTGATACATCATACATGTGAGGGAGGGTAAGTTGATGAGTAAAATATTTCCTGTTGGCGAATCATCCAATGAATAAATTACCATGGAGACTGTTGGGTGGTTTGTTGAGGGGGAGGGAGTATTGGACGCCGTTAAGCGTAAACACGCCGTCTTTGATTCTGTTGGCGACTCGGCCGACAATGCATCCAAAGAAGGGAGCAGCACCTTTCTGATTCCGTCCAATTAACAACAACACGCATGCAATCGGAAAGAAACAATAGGATCAGATCAGATGACTGAAATCACGAACGAAAATTTAAATAAAAAAAAAACAGGGAGGGGCGCACGCGCACCACATAGGGCTCCGGGGTGTCGAATCCCAGCACCACGTCCGCCGCCTTACCTGACCAATCGGAAAATGAAATTATTTGTTAAGAGTTAGTTGTAGGCAACAACAACAACAAGAAGAATGAAGAGTTGTTTTGCCTTTGGCGTCGGGGACGAGAAGAGAAGTGATGGTCGCCCCAAAGTTTGTGAGCTTCACACAGAGGTCTCCGCTTCTCAACTCCAACACCTCCGCCTTCCCCTTCTCCATCGATGTCGCCATTTTCATATGACTTTTCTCCTCTCGTCTTCACTCCATCCAACCAACCATAAAATAAGAATCCCTTCGCACTTTTCATTTTCCCATCCATCCTCTCAATTAATACTTTATTATAGAAAAAAATTCAAAATAATTATAAAACAATTTAGAAGAATACAGACCCTAAAACTTATTTGACAAATATGAGACAGAAAACACATGTGATATTATTTTTATTAACAAAAAATGGTGATGTCATTTTCATTAAATGTCATCTTGGATGTCATTTTTCTAGGTGAAAATGGTCGCTAGCCACCCGCTCATCCTTCTCTCACTTCCAAATCACTCTCAATTCATCCATCTTTCAGGCGAAAATCAAACTTCATGTTGGTTTTCCTTTTATTTTTTGTTTTTTAGATTTTGATATGAAATATAATGCACGTAGTTATTATGTGATTGTTATTTTGATGTATTAAATGTAGATTTTGTACATAAGTTTTGATACCATAATTGTTGTAGCTTTTTTGATAGAATTGTTGAATTCATAGATGACATTCCAGAATATGAATGTGGTTACAAACCGATGATGAATGTTAGTAGTGAAATGCGATATGATGATCTTTGTAAAAAAAAATTGTCAAGTCAAGTGACCATCGTATGAAAAATATAACTATGTTGGTGTGTTTAATGATCAGAGCACAGAAACAATGTTATCGTCACACGACAATAATACTAGTCTGCAAAAAATATACTCTTCGATCTGACTGCATAGGCATTTTTTCCTATTATGTATACATCAACATGATATATTTTCATAACTCTAGATCATTTAATCGAAGTGTCGGTTGGATCATGTCCTCTAATGAAAATTAATTATGCACATCTCAAACAAGAACACATCTAAGTACTTAACAATAAATAAGTAACATCTCATCTATGACTTATAATATTTAGTTATTCAATAAGAACATACGAAATTTCCCACAAACACAAACATAGATGTAGCATAAAAATTTAAACAAAAAATATATATTATCGTGGTACAATATTCCAACACATATGACATCATGCACCTTAATCAAATCCAACAAGATGGGCTTTTCTGGTTGGAGTTGGGTGACATCAAAACCAACTCCCCTCTAATTCCTATGGTCAGAATATTCAATAAAAAACAATAGCAATGTTGTGTGGATTTTTCTAATAAATAACACAACTTAACACATTATAGAAAAATCCAACCTCATGACTACCACCTACAATGTGGTATACCTAAAATCCAAGGCACATGCCTTTATAAAATGTGATCATGTTATGATGGTTATGGATATAATTAAAACTTGCAAGAAACAATTACATGGAGTTACATTGAAAAAAATGTTACATTTTTTAGCAAAATGAACGAAGGAGAATGTTAGGCAGAGAGGGAAATTTTAGCCGGAGAGATGGAGAATGTGGAGATTGAGATCTAATTTTGCGGGGGAAGAAGGGGCCGACCGATCTTTTTCTCGCACTGAAAACGACATCTCGGATATTATTTATAGTTCTATATGTCGTTTTCATTAATGACCTTTAATAAATTCATTAATAAAAATGATATCACAATTTCATTTATCTGCATCATATTTTGCTAAATAAGTTTCACAACATTATATTCTTCCAATTTCTTTTTTTATAACTGTTTTTTCCTTAATATTATTATTTCTCAAAATCACCCTGTATGTCAGCCAAACATTTTCAAATTCTTCAAGTATATCCAAAACACCATATATAATCTTAACTGTTATTCGTCACCCTAAAACTACTTAAATCGCCCCAACATATTACCATTTTGCCATTCTTTCATTTCTACTGCTATAACGCGACATTTTACCCTCCTATCACACATCTCTCTTCATCTTCCTCTTATAATCATAAAAATAATATTTTTGAGGTCAGTAATGAGTCAACGGACGCCCCGTTGTACTCGAATCTAGTAAAATATCTAACATCTTTTTAATAAAAAAAAAAAAAAAAAAAATTGCGGGCGTCCGACGGAGCCGCCCCGCGTAGGAGAGGGGCGTCTGGGTAAGACGCCTCCCCCATGGGGGGCGTTTTACCCAGACGCCCCGCCCATGGGACGGGCGTCTGTCTTTCACAATATATGAAGTTCAATGGCCAATACAATGCTGGTACCACTTCTATGGTCCGGACCATGGAGTGGTTGACGATGGTGGCCTTGTCCAGGATCTTCATAGCCACGCTCTCTCCCGTTTTCGTGTTTTGCGCGAACTTCACCTTTGCGAACGTCCCCTCTCCTATGGTCCGACTCACCTCCTTCCGCACTTTGTCTTTAACACCCACCGTTCCTTTTTTTCCGATCCGATCCAATCCAATCAACAACAACAAAACCACACCCTCACTCTCACTCTCACTCACTTCATCTCTGCATCTGCATGCAATAACTACTTTCTCATACTTCTCTTCCGTTTTTTTGCTTGATTGGGAAAGTTGCTTTCGCGTCTCGTCTCGGATAAAATAAACGGAAAGAAACCCTTTTTTCTTCTTAAAAATTCATTATTATGTGATAAAAGTACTAGTACCCAGCCAGGGGTCATCCCAAACTTGGTTCACACTCGATTGGTCCCAAAGCCTTCAACCCCGTGTTGTGGGTTGGGACGCCTCTCATTGAGGTGTACTTCCCAATATTTCCACCCTAGGTTCCAACACCGGGATTCGGAGGTGCAACCAGTATGATCTCGACGCCTTGCACCAACCAGCCACCACCGACCGCGACTCCGAGTACGCTTCCTTCAGGTGAGGTCAGGGTTGATACGATGTCCTCGATCCAAGCGACGGGTGAAGTACTCGACTCGTTTAGAGCTCCCGTAGTGGTGTCTGGGACTCACTTTCTATTTCTGTCCCATAGATCAGCCCAAAACCTTGTAATTTCTCAAATTTTTCATCTTAACAATGACCCAACTAAGAATTCAACACTCAATATATTCATTTTCATTTTATACAAAAAAATTGCGTGGAGCAATTTGAGGACATGTGTAAGTGTGTAACACCCTAAAAGTTTAGTCTTACATTGCCTAACATAAAAATGTTAGTTTGAGATATAGTGACATGAGTCTACTACTACATCACTTATCAACTTGAGTTTTGTGGCAATAGGTAGATGTTGTGAGTCAGTGGGCTTGTGGGTAACGAACTGGGACTCGGGTTCAGTAAGAGCTCAGGGACGAGACGTCACAAATGGTATCAGAGCTTGAATCAACCGAAATTGCAAAAACTAAGTGTTACACCAAGAAAATGACCTTGATTGTTAAAGAATCAAGTTCGATGATACAATAAAATGATGTTCGACGTGGCGAAACCACGCCTGCTTTAGTCAAAGCATTGGACTTTGGAAGGTTGGTGGGAGCAAGGTAACTAATTGTCTAATCTACATTCCATTAGTACTTTATTTGAGCATTTTAATTTATGTGATAATAGTAGTTGTGACTCTCATGTGTGAAAAACTTCATTGCCTAACATGATTAACCACGTACAAACATTACATCCTAGAAACGTAGACAAGGAAGACCAATCAGAAAACTCCGATCTTAATGGCTCGAACGAACTCAATTCCTCTAATTCTAAGGGAGTGTTTGTGACGCGGAAAGTTCCAGAATATGATTATCAGAGTCAAACGGAAAACATAAGAAAATGGAATCCAGTGTAAAATAATTTTCCTTTGACCGAATTCTGTTGTTTGTGTTTATTTCTTTGATCAAATCCTGATTTAAGTTACATACGAAAAAATAAAATCACAAATCCAAGACATATGTGTAGAAACCCCAAAAAACCTGAGTTTTGGCTCGTCGCCGGAGAAGATGTGGTGGTCATCACTGGAGATTTGGCTCCTTGTCAGAGAAGATGTGTTGGAATCCAGAGCAAAGAGGTGTAGAGAATTTGTAGTCAATAGTGAATTCTGTTGGATTCCTAGCTGAAGAGGTGAGAAACCTTGGGACAAATTTCCTTATATATTGGGGAAACCAATGGAAAGTCATTCTTGTGTCTTCACATGCACAAACAACCCTGATTTCAGTAGTCAAATGGAAAATATTTTTTATTTTCCTTGGTTTCCGTCAGATTCCCAGTGCACAACCCCCCCCCCCCCCCCCCCCCCCCCCCCCCAAAAAAAAAATTCAGATATATTTAAGGGAGAAAGTTAGTGAGTTCCATGATGAGCTCAAACAAATTCCTTACTGACCTTAAGGTCAGACAAAGACTTGCCCCTGTAGATTTTGACTCCTTAGGAGCTTTGGTACTTAAAACATACCACCTGTGACTTTGAATGGTTGCAGGAGAAAGTCTAGGTTAACATTGTTTTTAAATGAAATTAGTCTCATGAGACACAATGGGTTTAGGCCCCTGTCGAAAGCGACGAACAATACAAAACATTATCAGAACTATTAAGCTGGATGTTACATAATAACACCTATAGTAGTTCTTTATTGGATAATATACTAAGGGAATTACTATTCGTCGTCGGAAAACTACTTAAATCGTCCATCTAATTACTATTTTGCCCTTCAAAATCCATTTAATATTCATTTCGTCTCGTCTCTTAAAGTAAAGTTTTTGTCTAAGTTTTCCTCACTTTACCAGTACCAATACCACGAAATGTCTGATGAATCGTCTGCATCACGTGAATTTAATTTTTTTTTGGGCAGGTTGTCTGGGTTAAAGGCCCCCATTGGGGGGCTCCAGCGGACGCCCCTAATTTTTTTAATATTTTTTACTAAAAAAGTTGGAGATTTTACCATATTCGAGTGCACCGGTTATCCGCTGGTTCTTTTCCTGACCTCCAAGACATTATTTTTGATGATTAAGATGAAGAGAAAGTGGTGGTGGGAGAGTGAAATGAAAAAATATATAAGTAGAAGTGAGAGAATGACAAAATGGTAATTGACACGGATTCACTGCAAATGTTTCGTTCTTTTCTCACTTCGGACATGTTCTTTAAAAAAAAGAGGTGGTCCACTGTAACAACTAACAAGCAACCATCAAGAAGGTACGTCTCCTCTTTTCTCCGATTGGTGATGGCTACTCCACTTCCGCGCTATCCAACGCGACAGAGAGGATTGATCTTTTGCCTCTGCCGACAAAATGACCGATTGGAATATTCATAGGAAAATGATTAATGGACGTTTGCGTCCGGGACGCGCGTTGACGTAGTCAGTTTAGTCAGCAGTCAGTAGTCCAGTCATCAAAAGTCAAATGTCTTTTACTTTCTGAAATTAATTAAATAACATATTTATTTTGTGTCACATGCAACTTTTACTTTCCCAATGCAATATTTCGCTTCCCCATGTAACATTTATTTTCCCAATGCAACATTTTGATTCCCCTGCGGACAGACCCACAACTTAAAATAGACAGACCCACACCTTATTATGTCCAGAATAAGTTATGTGTTTGTCTTGAATAAGTTGTGTGTCTGTCCAGAATAGGTTCTGTGTCTGTCCATATTAAGTTCAAAGTTTGTCCATAATAAGTTCAAAGTCTGTCCATAATAAGTTGAAAGTCTGTCCATAATAAGTTTTGTGTCTGTCCATAATAAGTTCAAAGGCTGTCCATAATAAGTTGTATGTTTTTCCATAATAAGTTCAAAGTCTTTCCATAATAAGTTCAAAGTTTGTCCAGAATAAGTTCAAAGTCTGTCCAGAATAAGTTCAAAGTCTGTTCAGAATAAGTTGTGTGTCCGTCCATAATAAGTTCAAAGTCTGCCCATAATAAGTTGTGTGTCTGTCCATAATAAGTTCTGTGTCTGACCATAATAAGTTTAAAGTCTGTCAAGAATAGGTTGCGTGTCTGTCCATAATAAGTTTTATGTCTGTCCAGAATAGGTTATGTGTCTGTCCAGAATAAGTTCTTTGTCTATCCAGAATAGGTTGTGTGTCTGTCCATAATAAGTTTGTGTCTGTCTAGATTAAGTTGTGTATTTGTTCAGAATAAGTTGCATTGGAAAATGTTGTATTGGGAAACGAAATGTTGCATTGGGAACGTAATGTTGCATCGGGAAAATAAAAAATTACATGTGACACAAAATAAATATGCTATTTATTTAATTTCAAAAAGTAAAAGATATTTGAATTTTGATGACTGAACTGCTGACTGTACTGCTCATGTCAGCGCACGTCATGAACCCCCGCGTCCGTGTATAAGGGTCCATATTCATGTTCATGTTCGCGTTAACATGTGTATGGAGGTGAACTTTTTCTTTTTTGTTACGATAATAATAATAATAATAATATACATAATAAAAGAACAAAAGTATAAAATATAAAAAGAAATTAAATAAGGTTGGAGTTGGGGGGACGGAGAAACCCTAGGAGAAGGATGGTGGGTTTGAGATCTGTGGTGGCCGAAGAAGCCCAGTTGGGTGCGGCAGAGGAACGTCTCCTCTCGTCCTTGAAGAAGAAGCAGCAGCAGCAACAGCAACAGCAACAATCCAACACCAACAGGGTAGAGGTAGTAGAGGTGGGTCTCCTTATAGGCAGGCTGAGGGTCGATCCCAACTCGGAAAGAGGGGTTGTGTACGGGTTGGTGCCCACCCCACCCACTGACTCCGGCCTCCCTCCTTGTTGTAGTAGCAGTAACAGTAACAACGATAAGAAGACCTCATCCACAAGGAAATCGTCGTCGTCGTCGTCATCGTCATCATCATCTGCTCCTCCTCCTCTCCTTGTCATTGACACCGAGTGGGTTGCCGAGCACGCCCGCCACCTCTCTCGCATGCTCCTCGGTGGAATGCACGTTGTTGGCGTCTATGTTACCGCCCCCCAACCTACCTTTAAGGCGTCTATTCCCATACTCTCCCAGACTGTGAAAGCCGTAGCAAAGACAGCAGCCTCACCTCTTCAACATCTCCCCTTCGATCCGAACAAGGACGAGGCTCTCCTCATTCACCTCTCCTACACCCCAACAAGGTCCTCACCCACTTTTGACTTTCCTCTTCTCCTTTTCTTTCTTACACCTTTTGTTTTCCTTCTTCAATTCAATAGGTGGACCTCTCGAGTTTGCTCTCTCACCGCCACCGCTGCTACTTCCAACTTGCACCCCTGCCATCTCAACATCGGAAACCCTCTCTCCTCTCTTCGAACCTATACCTCTACCTATAACTTTCACTTCAGGTAACTATCCACAAAAATTTACACATATCACCTATACACACATTATTTCATCCGATACTTTTACTGCCATTTCCAATCTAACAACACATGGTGTCAGTCACAATTTGATAATAAGTATAAGAAAGGGGTTTTTAAAATATGTGTCCGTTTTCACTTATCTTTCCTTTCTCAGGTCCTTACCGGGTTCCCTACTTTAAAGATGTTGGAATCTATAATAGAGATGTAAGAGTTGACTTCTTTTGAGGCTTGAAAAAGCATGGCTGGTCAAATCTAGTCTAAAATGGCTTCAAAACCTAATATACCTCATGACTGTTGAATCCCATGTGTGCTACACTATGTTCTTGCAAATTAGTTAATAATGGAAAATGAACCCATAAAATGATAGCTCATACAATGTTGTTGCGTACTGGTGCAATTGAACGCGTGGCCCACCAAACTTCATGTGGTTTACTCTTAACAAATCATGCAGCATGCATGCCATACCATTATATGTTTGGTTGCCCAACCAAACATTGGTTTGTGGTCTTTTATATAATTTTACTTGCTTCATAATTTGTTTTTCTCCAACAGATTGCCCGTATTTCATGAAACATCAAATTTATACACATTCAAGGATGTTCTCCAGATTGCTGTCAACTGTCTTACCAAACAAATAAAAAATGCCAAAGTTTTGATTGATGGAAACCTGGTAAGTCCCACCTCTTAAAAATTGGACTTATGGATTTCTATAATGTCTACTGTTTCTATTTTGAGCTATACTCATCTCATATATTTGCACTGGTAATTGTGTATCTTTACTAAAAGGTAGGAATAGAATTTTAGTTCTAATTTCACGTCTCATAAGTCAGCATGAGAGACTATTGTTATGCTTTGTTCTTTGTTACCATGCCCATAAAAATCCACAAGTCTTAAAGTTGTCACTAGCCTGCTGTCCAGCACGACTAGTCTCCTTTAGACCGCCTGGTGTTCAACGGGCTGAGTTGAAATCCTTGGTTTCCCACAATGTTGACTTGTATTTGTCTTCATTGTAATTGAATGCCTTAACGACATATAGGTATCTTGGTTGAGCAACAAATTACTTTTTTTATCGGTAGTTGAGCAACAATTACACATTTAGTCCATCCCTGTTGTAATCATATTTAGCCCTTATAAGCATGGAACTGTTTCCCTACTTAATAGATTTTTTTTTTGTTTTGCTTTCTATGAGGGCATTAATTACTATGTTGATTAATATGTTGTTTTTTTATTTTGAAAACTTCTACTCCGTGATCAGAATATGTACGTATATATGCATGTGCCTGCATATATTTATCATGATAAGAAGTGGTGATAGGTTTCTGTTTCATTGTTACATGCTGTTTGTCTATATTTTTTTTATAGGTGAATGCTGATTCACACTGCACTCCAGAAGGATCCCATCATGTGGAAATACTCCTACCTTTCATGGAAGAACCATCTGAATGTATGTTGACACTCAGAAGTTCTGACTTTATTTGTTTTTATTTTTTATTTTTATTGGTACTCCCACTGTTGCTGCATAGTAAGCTGAATTGTCATCATAACTATTCTCCATTTTCAAAGTATGCAGAACAGCAGAGGTTGTTTCTGTTTTAGTGTTTAAAGGATCCGTATCTGCTACTGCATACATAAGTTCAAAGGCATCTATGTCACAAGCTGTTTCTGATATAAAGGTAAATTGGAGAAATGCGAATATTTGTGTACATTTCATGCCTCTAATCATACTTCAGCCTTCAAAGCTTTTGCTTCCGAAAATATTTTGGTACATTCTTGTGTCATGTGTTTAGAGATCATAGTGAGTTTTAGTTTTTCTGGTTGAAGAATTAGCGTTTCAACTCTTTCTGTGAAACTTATAGACAAGGTGCATCAAACTCTGATCCCAATTAAACCTTTGACTTGTTGAAATGATATCTATAACCAATTCCTACTAGTAGAAATGGCATGATCATTTTTCATTTGGTCTTTTAGATTGAGCAGGACTTTTGGGGGTATAATAGGGTAATATAGCTCATGGTATGTCTAAGATTGTGGTGACATTATGTTCTGTTTATTAGCCAATCATTAGGTAGTTGAAGTCCATTTCTTATATATATATATATATATATATATATATATACAGAGTTCATCAAATTTAGTTTAAGCCTCCTACAATCTCACTATTGGATCTTATTTACAGTTAATCTAACCATTCATTAGCATAACCGTTTTTTTCTTAATCTACCTTACAATTTGAAATGAGTGGTGGATATTGTGGGGGCTTAATTTAGAAAAATTAAGCCCTGGGCTCACTAGAGAATTCTTGTATATATATATATATATTGACACTCATCGTATGTATATGTGCTATTTTGTGTGATTGAGTCACCAAGTAAGAGGGGTCCTAGTTCCTGAATCAGAGCGGATGGGTCATTTTACTTTTCAGATTATTCCATTATATTTCAATGAAACATACCTTTTCAATTTGGCCGTGGCAATAACTAGCTTTCTATTTGTTGGAGTTTGAATTTTTATTTTTCCTGTTGGCCTATCTGAGATGACAACTCTTTTTACATTTGTACTCTCATAAATTATTTGGACCAGTCTGGTTCTCCATATGGTTTATGTGTTCTCTTGCCTTTTGTATGACAGGGTGATATTATCAGCAGCTTACAATGCCGACTAGATATCATTAATGAAGAGCATGAATTTGATGATGAAGAAACTGGTGGAATACAAGTGGAGACATCTAATAGCCAGCTTAGGTTGCATGAGTTGAGGTAGATTTCGGCATATTATCAATGGTGTGATGTGTTCTTGCTATTCCTGTTTGAAACTAGCATATTTTGCTACCCTAAACTACAGTCTACCTACACACAAGGCGTACAGTTTGTATTTTTGTAACATGTATTTGCCATCTCTCAATTCCTCAACTCTACTATGGCTAATATTATGTATTTAATAAAATTGATTTACTGTTTTTGGAATATCAAGGTATGTTTTGAACTAGATCAATGTTATGAATGCAGCCTTTTTCGTTATTGCAAAAATAAAACAAAACAAAATCTTAAGCTCTTATATTAGTACGTTACACTCCTATTACGTAGCATTGACAATATCCGATAACAATTTCAAAAAAGAAAGAAGTAGATAGTAACTTGAAGTTGTTTTGTATGTGCATTTGAGAGGCACCAGTGCTCTCACCAGTGCTTGTTGTAGGCATTAACTACTGAAATTTGCTTGTTCCTTTTTTATTAACTTATTTAATTTTCAATTTAATATGTTCAGAATCATTTCTGATTTTCCTATGTGTATGATTGTGAACAGAAAATCCTGTGATATCCTTTTTCCCAAGAGGGTGCTTATCCCTTGGTTACCTGGCATCTTCATTTGTGATTATCTCAAGCACTCCGAGTCATTTGAGGTTTGTATACAATCATTTCTGTCACTTGAATAAGATATTGATAAACTCCATCGAAGTACAATTGTTTTGGTAATTTGGAGGTTCCAATCAATTCATTATGTAGCATTAAGTGCATTTGCTAGCTCTTTCTTAAGTTCTTGAAGATGATTCTTTTTGAATTTCATTCCTAATCCATCCCAACTGGTTTGGAACAAAAGATGTTCTATTATAATCTGTTTTCAATCTGTCATTGACATTCTGGTGTTTGTGCACCATCATGGTCCACAGGATGTAATAGCTCATTGCAAGGAGATGTTGTCCTTGGATGTCTCAGCCGATGGTGCAACTATCTCAGCACCAGAAAGGGACGCACAAGCCATCATAAGCCAGCCATTCTTGACTGCTGCAACTGGAAGTTCAGCATCTCCCAAGGATCATGTGAAGAAGGATGTAAGTGGTTTGAAGGTCAAGGGCGAGAAGAGCCTCAACGTCAACATATGTTTAACCATTTTTGTCCTCCTGCTTTCAGTTTTGGTTGCATACTACGTTACCTTTTCTGGTAAAAAGACTGTGGTTCTATAGCTGCAATATGAAGGTTTGCAATTTAAAGTTATTGTAATATTTAAAGTTTGTAGTTCTTTTAAAGGTTTCTTATTTATTATAACTTGGACAAGTTTTGGCTACTTTGCCGTCCCATTGAATACAAATATACATAGAGCACTGTTGAGGATGTATTATTGAGTTGAGGAAGCAACGAACTAGACAGTTGTGTTCTGTAGCTTAATACAGGAGGCAAGTTATGATTGCATGGTGAAGTTCCATTTTGTAATTGTTCCGTGTCATTTACTACCACCAACTCGTGGTAATTTTAGCTAAACTGCTAAAAGATGGTACAAGAGTTAAAATTCTCATCATAATTTGTAGTTAGGCTATGGATTTTGTTGTTCAAAAGTTCGAAGTGGTTGTTTTAGATAGGACGTAGACGATAAAATGGTGTCGACAGCATAAGCAGCAAGATAGCAATAGTGGACATCAGATGCGCGCGCTGTTTGGAGGAGGAATGGTATCTACATGTATCAGTTAATCAGATAGCAATAGTGGACATCAGATGCGGCCCACCCTTGTCATATGTTAATCTTCTAATCGATCGATATATCTGAATTGGCACGGCAATCGAGGATGGAGATGAGGAGATTTATTTTTTCTTCTTCTGGTTCTTGTGCAACCCGGAAAATTCCTATACCTCCACGGCTGCCTGCCTAGAAATACTAATACAATGTTTACTGTTGAGTGGTCGACTCCACCTTTAACTATGCAGAAATGCAGGATTTGATTTTGAAATCTTGCCACACAAAACCTTATGTCTTCAATCACAAAACCAATTGAAAACACCGTCGACGGCCAAGCAATTGGACTCCACCATCATCATCACTTTTATTTATTTAAGTAAAGATGGTAAATACAAAAAAAACTGGAAGTTGAGTTGGTGGTGGTCAGAAACGACGATAAAGCGCAATTTGGCTCTTGGTTGGCGTCTCAGTCACGTGCCGTGGGTTCTCTCATATGATATTTCCACTCCACGTCACAGATGATGTTGTTTGTACTGTAGTGGGTGGGAGAAGAAAGAAGACAATAGACGACACACGTGCACACACAGCATGCCATGGTATGGAGGGTTTAATTCAAGGCGAGGCGAGACAAGGCAAGGCAATGCTGGTCCACTTGATGCCTCCCCCAGTTGAGGCCTCACCCTCACCCTAACAACCACAATTCCATCTCATATTCTCTCTCCTCTCTCTCTCTCTCCCACTTATATTATTAGAATTTCTTTCTTACAACTTTTTTATATTCTATTTTATCCAACTTACGGTCATTTCTTTTCAATTCCAAACATACGATTCGCTAAAATTCGATATCTAATTTGGAACATCTATCCCTAACTCTATTTTCTCAACCAAAAAAAGTAAAAGAGTGATTGAACATGGTGTTACAACCTCCCCCGATTCCTCACTTTCCGTTGTTACCTCCTCCTTATGATAATATTTTATTGTCTACTTGAAAATTACATGCAGCAACACCGAATCTGGTTCGGATTTTCTTATTACTCTTTCCTACAAGAAAAATTGAAACAAAAGGTAAGAAAAGAAGAGACAAATCAAAAGTTGTGACCTAGAACTGGATGCATATTTACATTACATACATTAGTATAAATAAATAATAAAATTAACCCAAGATCGAGCATCGTCGGCTGCCTAATATACAAAGGTAGACGTAAATTGACTTTAATTTGTTGGTCTGTTTGTGAAATTAACATCCACCCATCCCCGGTCCATGACAGCTCTAATTCATTATAAGGACAACATCAATCTGTACAACTAATTAGTATTTCTAGTACTCAAGGATGGTTTATTTAATTCTGAAGGTGATATGTTCACTTATGTAAGCGCAATCTGTGGAGCAAGTCGATGGTGGTTGATTCAGTAGAGGGAGAAAAAAATTTGGAGCTCATCTTATCTTAATAGGATAATTAAGGGGTGTGTGAACAACATAGAGTGTGCATTCAATCAATCTGGCAGGACAGGATAAGATGAGCTGCCACTGAGTCATACGGTACGCGGATTAACTAAAATTTAGACAGAGAAGAAAATTTAGCAGTGTTGAATGGTTAAAGAATTAATGCGTTAGTTAGTGTGGATAATAATTTATTAATAGTGATTGATACTACAAACAAGTTCAGTTTAGCAGTTAAGAGGATTAATACGAACAATAGCTGAGAGTAATTTGCTAGTGTTGCCTAATTCGTCGTGTCCTGTATCGCAAAACAAATACAAATACAAATACATAGAATTCGTGTACGCATGTTCTTAGTTATCTTCCGGATCTCCTGCTTCCTCGCTCTGAACAAAGAAGTCGGGTCGGGTAATGACTAATGAGAGGCACACTATCACCTTCCTTCCTTCCTTCTCGCTTTGCGTCTATGATTTGTTTATTTTTTATATAATTAATTAATTGACGTGTAGTGAATGAGGAAAAGTGACGTGTAGTTGTGTAGGCAACAAAGAAGAGAAAAATGAGGAAAAGTGACGTGTAGTTGTGTAGGCAACAAAGGAGTATCATCCGGGCAGGACAGCCTTCTTGGATTTGCGTTTTTCAAAAAAAAAAGAAAAAGAAAAAAAAGGCGTAGGTTGAGTTAAGAGGTAACCATTAACCACACCATGGTTAGTTAGTGTGAGGAGGAGGCTTTAAAAGGGGAGGGTTGCCTCCTTCCATATCTCCCATCCTCTCCTTCTTCCCTTCTTTTCTTTCCGAGAGACTCTCAACAAGACATACAGCTTTGGACAAGTTGGGTGAGTGAGAGCGTTTTGTTGTTATTATTATTATTATTATTATTATTTTCGTTAACTTCTCTTCTTCTTCGTTTCTATTTTGGGGTCATCATCATCCATCATCATCATCATTCCCTGGCCTGCTCATATGGTCCGTATGATACGATAGATGGGAGTTGAGTTGAGTTGAGGTGGATGGAGTGGCTGGCCTATGTGGCTATTATAGAATAGAATAAAAGATGAACAGCTAGCTTCCTGAGGGGAGCATCTGGTGGAATATTTACATACAACATAATGAGTAACATCGATGGTAATAATAATAAAAAACCCAATAAATAATGAGTATATACTAACACGAACACCAGCAATAGCAAAAAAATAAATAAAAAAATTCCTCTTTGTTATTCCTATACAAAAAATATATAATCTAATGAACGGGCAATGTAAGAATAAGAATTTATAAAAATGAAAAAAGGGCACGATTGAGATGTTGGCGGATGGCCACTGGAATCGGAACTGACCCACTCGAACTTTCTATTTTTGGCATCCCCTCCTGAGACCGGTCCGGATATCATCTTAATTCCTTCCGTTTGCTTTTGCTATTTATTTATTTATAAAATAAATAATTACTGATGTTGGTTGGGGTTTGGTTTGGTTTGGTTTGATTTCCGCATGTATTAATCAGAGAGAGTGAGAGAGACATACATACGATGGGGGGCTCCGATGAATCATCAGCAGCAGCAGCAACAGCGGACTTCAGCTTCACGACCAACGGCAATGGAGCGGTGGTTTCGAAGATTAAGGGTCTTCCCAAGATCCACACCAACGGAAAGAACGGGATCTGCCACGACGATAGCGTACCTCCGGTTAAGGCGCAGACCATAAACGAGTTGAACTCCCTTCAGAGGAAGAGGTCGGCGCCCACGACTCCGGTGAAAGGACAAGGAGAAGGAGGGGCGCAAATCGACTTGGTATTATTGTCGGAGGAGGAGAGGCAGAGACAGCAGCTGCAGTCCATAAGTGCCTCTTTGGCATCACTCACCAGAGAGAGTGGGCCCAAATTGGTGAGAGGTGACCCCACCAATTATAATAATAATAATAAGACGACGCCCACCCATCACCATCACCATCATCACCACCACCACGACACCACCATCAGTGTCAGCGACAGCTCCCTCAAGTTCACCCACGTCCTCTACAACCTCTCCCCCGCCGAGCTCTACGAGCAGGCCATCAAGCACGAGCACTCCTCCTTCCTCACCTCCTCCGGCGCCCTCGCCACTCTTTCCGGCGCCAAGACCGGTCGATCCCCCCGCGACAAGAGGGTCGTCAGGGACCACATTACAGAGCACGATCTCTGGTGGGGAAAGTAAGTTTAAGTTAATTTTTACTTCTTCTTCTTCTTTAATTTTTTTCTTACCTTCAAATCACTCACATTACAACATATTAACATAACAGAGGTTCCCCCAACATCGAAATGGACGAACACACTTTCCTCGTCAACAGAGAGAGAGCCGTTGACTATCTCAACTCCCTTGACAAGGTTGCTAAAGTGTTTGCTGACTGCTTAATTCTTTTGTTTGTTTGTTTGTTTTATTAATTAGTTCACATTATATATTATTGTATAGGTGTTTGTGAACGATCAGTTCTTGAACTGGGACCCACAGCACAGGATCAAAGTCCGTATCGTCTCCGCCAGAGCCTACCATTCCCTCTTCATGTACAACATGTAAGTAAAGTTTAAGTAACATCTTCAAACTTAATATTCATTAGTTTACTAACTAAACTATAATTCCAATCGATCACAAAATGTACGTACATACATACATACATGGTTGGTATGGCTAGTATGCCCGTATGTGTGATTAATTAGTACGTAGTAACGAACGAGATGCATGAGTGGCAGGTGTATCCGACCCACACCTGAAGAGCTGGAGGATTTTGGTACTCCGGACTTCACCATTTACAATGCCGGCCGCTTCCCATGTAACCGTTACACCCACTACATGACTTCCTCTACTAGTATAGATCTTAACCTTGGTAGGAAGGAAATGGTCATTCTTGGAACGCAATATGCTGGGGAGATGAAGAAGGGTCTGTTTAGCGTGATGCATTATCTCATGCCTAAAAGACAGATCCTCTCACTCCATTCCGGCTGCAACATGGGAAAACATGGAGATGTTGCACTTTTCTTTGGACTTTCAGGTAACATATATAATTAACAAATACCCACGCACGCATGCACACCATTTATGCTCCTCACACAACTATGACTTCTTATCAAATAGGGATCACCAATAATAAGTAGCTAGGCTTATATATATGAACATGAATATGATAGATGTGTGTTGTTTGTTGCCTTCTTTTTTAATTAATTGGATGATTGTGTTGTTGTTGTTGCCTTCACTTGCCCCTTTTGTACGTGCATCGTGTTTTTACCAACTTCTCCCACTGATTACCTCTACAATACAGAATGAGTGCTGATCTAACAGACTCTAATTGATTTTGCTCTTCTTTTTGGTAGGGACTGGGAAGACAACTCTGTCTACCGACCACAACAGACTGCTCATAGGGGACGATGAACACTGCTGGACTGAAAATGGGGTTTCCAACATTGAGGGTGGCTGCTATGCCAAGTGTATTGATCTTTCCAGGGAGAAGGAGCCTGACATCTGGAATGCCATCAAGTTTGGAACCGGTAACCAACAAACAACACCATCATCAAGTTTGATCCTGCATTATTATTGTCAGTTCTCAAGAGAATTAAAATAACTTCTTTTCTTTCTTTTTAATCTATATGGGGGGCAGTCCTTGAGAATGTCGTGTTTGATGAGCATACAAGGGAGGTGGATTACACAGACAAATCAGTCACAGGTATGAACTCCACCCACCCACCTAACTAATATATAGCTGATCCAGTGGTGGGAAGATGATAATCTAATTTAGTTGCGTTGTATTACAGAGAATACCCGAGCTGCTTACCCTATTGAATATATTCCTAACGCAAAAATACCTTGTGTCGGGCCACATCCTAAGAATGTGATTCTTCTGGCTTGTGATGCTTTCGGTGTGCTCCCTCCTGTGAGCAAGCTCACCATGGCACAGACCATGTATCACTTCATAAGCGGCTACACTGCCCTGGTGTGTACCCCCATATCTGCTAACATTAGCCGTATAATTTAGAATTCTGATGAAGTGATCAGCCTGTCTGGACTCCGGACTGATTAATATTTTTCTTTTGAACAGGTTGCTGGTACGGAAGAAGGTGTGAGAGAGCCACAAGCCACCTTTTCAGCTTGCTTTGGGGCAGCATTCATAATGTTGCACCCAACCAAATACGCGGCCATGCTTGCTGAGAAGATGCAGAAGCATGGTGCCACTGGATGGCTCGTCAACACTGGATGGTCTGGAGGAAGGTATATATATATATATATATATATATATATATATATATATATGCTCTACTACGTTACTGTCTGTTACTTTATTCAGACTGACGGATAGTTTACAAATGAGCGAGGATATATATCAACAAATGAATAATCAATGCATGTGCTTAACCTTTTATATTCTGCAGCTATGGTGTCGGCAACCGTATCAAGTTATCCTACACAAGGAAAATCATCGATGCAATCCACTCAGGCAGCCTTCTGAATGCCAGTTATAAGAAGACAGAGGTGTTTGGGCTGGAAATACCAACCCAACTAGAGGGTGTGCCTCCAGAGATCCTGGATCCTGTCAACACCGTGGGTCCCTCCCTCCCTCCAACTTGTTGTATCTGCTGTTTCGTTTTTCAGCTGTTGTTGGACAAATGACTTATTAGTTCCTTTTGTTTTCAGTGGTCGAACACGGAGGCCTACAAGGAAACACTGCTGAAGCTGGGTGGTCTCTTCAAGAACAACTTCGAGACTTTTGCTACTTATGAGATTGGAAAGGACAGCAAACTAACCCAGGAAATTCTTGCTGCTGGCCCCGTATTCTGATCCATATCAACAAAAGCAAATTGGGCTGGCAATATGAATGTAATAAATGTTGTTAAGGGCTTGTAATGTTCTGTGATTGTGTTTTACTGTTAATGTTAATTTTCAGCTCTCTGTGAACATTTACTGCGTTGAGTTGATTAATATATATATGTACGTTTACATAAGCATTATCTTCAGTGAAGCTATTTGCGCACTCTTTTTATTAGGGTTTAGGGTTTAGGACATATCTCTTCCTTTAACAAACCTCCTGAGTGCACTAAAATGACATTATTTATTGCCTAAGTATTTTTACTTGAAGAGAATGACATCAAATCTTAACATTGTATTTTGGTTTCGAGTCATATACACTATGCTAAACCATTCGTGGTTCAGCCACGAAAACTTTAGATAAAGCTACAAACAAACTATACTTCACAAATCTGTATTTTTCAAAATGAACCAAAACATCCAACACTGATCATTCTTCTTAAACAGGTTCATACTGAAGTACTTAAATTGGATACCTTACATAAGCATTATCTTCAGTAAAATCCACTAGTAGCAAGGATTGAATGTTGCATCAGAAGACAAATTAGCCATACTTCGACTTTCAAAATCCAAGAAATTGTCTAAAGCATGCATCTTGGAGCCTAATAGTTGATTAGGTAGATGCGAGAACCAAGATGTTCAACAGAAAGACCAGCATCTTCACATCCTCTGAAAAACAACATCTCATCCTCCTTCCCTATCCTCCGCCGCCAGCTCATCAGAAACATCGGATATCGTAACTGCACATCTTTCCCTGGAGGAGAAAGTAGTATTAGAACTTTGAACCTTCATTCATTTTTTTGAGATAGGTTGCAAAACCTAGTTATACCTGAAATTGAAACTCTATTCTTAACCTTGAGACGATCCTCATGTTTTGCGGGCTTAAGGAGAAAACACAACGTCTTTATTAAATTTGGATACTGTTTCACATCTGTAATGGGTCATCAATAGAAGCAGAGATCAACAACGACCCCAGTAAAAAGGAAAGGAGCACATGCTTTTCCAATTTTGAATTTGAGGAACAAAGCTTACACAGGAGGATATCGTTCGCAATAATCAAGTCCCAGTCAGGATGCTTCACTGGAAAGATCTCACCCCATGTATCTGAAAATTCAAGAGCATGACACACGTGATATAAAAACCCAATTATATCTAAATCAATTGGATAAAAAATTTCTACTTCAAGAAGACTACTCCAGAAGCAACATAATGAGTGCAGTACTCGTATTCTACAACACAGCCATTAGCATCAAGAGTAAATTTTAGTGTGATCTGCGTTTAAGTAAGAAAAAAATAGAGAAAACGTACGCCTGATATGTGGCAATATTTCTAGCCCATTAGTTCTGCAATTGTGTGCAATATTATCTTCTATCTCACCGTCATCAAAATCAGATGTGGTGATGTCAACACCAAATTGTTTTCTTACAAAAATGGCTAGGGCCCCAGTTCCACTGCAAGAAATGAAAGGAAATAGTGATCACCATGGAAACCAACTCACTATCAAGTGGCCTTATAACTGATTGGAACTCAATAAACAACAACCAATCAAGTCAGTAAGGTGGACAAAGATCTTACTATCCCCTAATTCCTTCTTGAATGTCTTAGAAAAATAATGAGGATATACGATTAAGACAATGAATATACGGAGGAGGGTATCAGGGTATACATAAAAGTAGTAAAAAGAGGATAATTTCAAAGCTAAACTTCACCAACTTCGTAACAAGTTTCTTCAAATCCTCCATCTTCCTCTTAACTTTCTTAATCAGGTAACACATCTTTTTTATGAGAACATTCGATGCCAACCAACTAATGGCAAATGTTAGCGATTGTGAATGAGAAATAATTTACCCGTCACTGTTAAAACTCATACAATTATTTTGAAGATCCTACAAAGAAATAATACTAACAATGCCCTTTACATAAACACCTTGCATGCATTTGAAGAACACATACTTTCCAATTCATGCAACAGTAGATTTTTCTAAAGAATATGCCATCCTGAGAGAAATGTACATTATCATGGAAAGGTGCAGTGACACTTTATAGCTGTTGGTAACCGAGTGGGGACTGTGGAGATGTGGGAACTCCTGATGATAACCAAGCAAAAACAATGATGTGGAAATTCAAGATACAAATCTGAGAAATCCAATTCATCGACGACTGATTATATATTACACAGAAAAACAAGGAATAGTCAATGTTGTTGTGCAGTTAAATAGGATTTCATACAAAGAAAGAAGGGAGACGAAGAAAAGGAGATAACTTTTGACTAACATATTTCAACAAAAGATAACTTTAAGTCAGAAAACATAAGGAGGATAAATGGGTAGAGCGATGAAAGGAGGATACAAGAGTAAAACAACATATAAAAAGAGCGTACACATAAAAATACCCAAATAAAAGAGGTCTTTACGCATTTAACAAATATATACATGAGTGTGAATCAATAATCGAGTGTAATAAGAAAATAAATTGATGCTCTTCAAAGATAGGTAGTTAAAGTGGAGGTAGTATTGCCTCTCGAACATGTTTCATTTTGCGATTATATTATAATACTATACAGTAAATACCATGTACAATCATATTATCTATGGCTTTTACTATATAACGAAGGTCTATGTAGAAAAATCAACATTTAGACACCATACTACCATGAACCAAAAAATCAATAGCAACATGAAATGATTTTGTCATGAATTGTACCTCCCGAGTTCCAAGATACGTCTTCCTTCTAATATAGAGTGATTTTGAAGCAACCATTCACTAAATTGAAAAGTTCCAGGCCATAGTAAGTTTGCATTGAGCTGGTGAAATGAAAACTCTCGAACACATATATCCTGCACATATAAAAAATAGAGATTAAAATTTTCATTGAGTAATAAATAAATTTCTAAAAGACAAGGAGGAGAACTTACTGTTCCACAAGGAAAGGGGTGTGTTTTCTCCTCGTAGATGTTATCAGCACCCACTCCTTTATGCATCATCAGTTTGTAAAAAGAGAAAAGAGATCCATGAACATGCAGTATAGAAAGAAGAAGTAGAATAATACCAGCATCGTCGTCGTCAAAAAGAGAGGACAAAGGAACCATGGGAATGTCCATTACAGAAGTTGTTGGTTGTCTTTGCCTCCCTAAAACAAAATCAAAGAATTAGGATCAGACGCTTCAAATTGAAACATCTGATTTGGTTAAGCACAAAAAATAAATGAAATTGATTCGTTGGTTTGTTATTTCATTTGATTTGGTTAAGAATTTAAGATATATAATGAATGTAGAATACAAATCAATAATAATGTGGTGCACAGCCACAGCACATGCACATCCAAAGTAAACCCTAAACTCGAATTGAAAGAAAGGGTGGACACGAGAATCTGGATGTGGTACCTCGTCGGGATGCCGCCAACGAACAGAAAACAAAAGAACAACAAATGGATGCTCCGATTGTTTTTTTGGTCTCTTTGGGTTTTGGGCGTGAAACTTACTCGACCTGTTCATCGCCGTATATCTTAAATTCTTAAAAAGTATTATTAACGAGCCACAATTATCTCCTACTTAAATCGTCTAAAAAATGACCTTTTTGTCCTTAATAAATCAATTAATACCCATTTCGTCCCGTGTCTTTAAATAAGGTGTTTGACTCAGTTTTACTCACATTCCTAGTACCAACACCACGAAAATGTCTAGCGAAGCACCTGAATCCGGCGAGGTAACGTGGGCGAATTTTTTTTTACGACTCGGGCGTCTGGCTAAGCCGCCTACACATAGGTGGAGGCGTGTTAGCCAGACGCCTCCACCAAGGTGAAGGCGTCTTAGCCGGACGCCTACACTAATATTTGAAACTTTCTTGAAGATTCGAGACGTCGAATTGTGACAAACTACATTGGTCCTTTGTTTCAGCATATAAATGGCCGAGTTTCGCATCACTGCTTGTCGTTATTGACTCAGGAGTTGAAGAGAATGCAAGACTAAGTGATGAAGTTGAATATCGTTGTGAGTGTGTTTTCCTGACAACACATGAGATTCCTTGTGCTTGTACCATGTACGAGTGTTTTGCGTCAGGTGATGAAATTTATTTAGAGAAGATTCATCCATTCTGGAAAACACTTGTCATTGGAGAATGAGTCCAGATGTCAGAGTTTATGGATCAGTCAATACAAGACGTCGAGCATTTTCGGAAGCTAGTTGATGAGATTTCGGAGAGCGACCCTGCAGTAATTCGTAGTGTCTCTCGTATTTTATACGAACAGTTACACCCCGATCAGTCGAACTATGGAGAACCCGCAGAAAATATTAAGGTACGGGGTCGACCTAGGGGAAAGTCGACACGTCGGGACCCGAGTGCCTTCGAGTATGCTGAGCGAGGTCGTGGTCGGTCTGGTAGTAGTGGGAGCAGAGTTTAAATATTATTTGTTATCTAAAGAAATAAGTTGAAGATATTTTCGTGACAAATAAATTTTAAAAATACGATAGTCAAAAAAATACGTAGAAGATATGTTCGTAAGAAATAAATAATAAGAGTACACAAATAAGCATAAGCAAATACCAACAAATGTAGTCACAGTGCAACAGAGAACAAAACGATAGTAAAAGCAAGTCAACTACAGCTCAACATCTAAATCATGGTCCGAAATGCCTAATTGGTTGTTCCAATCCTCGATGAGGCGATCCCAATCTGTACATTCAAGTCTCGTATCCTCAGTCGGCATCCTGTCTCTCTGCCGCAAGAACGGCTACGTACACCGTATCGCCCTACTCATCCACTGTATATAAAATAAAAATTAGCGTACATTAACAATAATAACAAAATATACATTACAATTAAAAAAAATTTAGATAAACTTACCGCATTGGCACATGTCCTATCCAGTGGTCTCTCCGATCTCGGAATGATACCACATACGATAAGTGGATGTGAGCACCTACTGAACCACTGCAAATAATCTGCAGCACAAGTGGAGGGGTCGCGGCTACGACTCAAATCGTTCAGGTGTAGTCGTCCTACTCTAGGAAATGTCCTCCAAACCGAATCCGCGAACGAAACGATATGCCTGACGTCTTACGTCGTCGCAGTCGCAGACCGTACTGCATTCTCGGGCGTCGGGATGTCAACCGGGATCACCTGAACGTAACCTAACTGACGTAACACGCGATCAGGTAAATAAGGCTCTGTGATATCCCTATAACGAATAACGCCCATAAATGTAGTCCTCGGCACAGCTACAACAGGCTCGGGACCATACAGCAACCACTCCACCTAAACGTTTATACGTTAATAATAATAAAGTTAAAATTTAAATAAACGTGAATGATATATACATTATATACCTGCGATGCAGTCATCTGATCTAGCCGTCTACGAATAGAAAGAAGTCGACCCTCACTCTTACCTCGGCCCGGACAGCCCACATACGCGAACGAGAATGACCACGCTCAACAATTTTCCGCTCACGATGTGGGCGGAAAGCAGGAAAATACTCATATATCCAAGCCTGCAGCAGTGTAAGACAACCCGTATTCTGACCACAATCAGCACGACTAGATATACCCAGCTGGCGATACAGATATGCCAACGTCGCCGACCCCCATGAGTACTGACCAATGGTATCTGGGTCCCTCGCCTCCAATAGGTCGCGTGGTCTGACTCTGGAACTGCTCTTGTCGACAAATAAGATGCAGCCTACCAATAAGAATAGGTAAGCAGTCATCTGCGTATCCTCAGTCCGTGGTTGTCGCCCCCGTCTGCAACACTCGTCCACAACATCAATACTAACACCACCGCCACTCCAAAATGAGCTATCTCGCCCAAGACCCTCGAGGCTGACACCCAGTGACTCAAATACATATAACTTCAGCTCAGATGTCGGCGCCTGCGCACTGACCATAGGACCTTCGACAGGATTGTGCAGAATCTGAAAGACGTCATGATACATGATCGTCATCTCTCCGAACGACAAGTGGAAAGTGTTGGTGTCAGGCTGCCACTGCTCCACGAAAGCCTAAATCAACGGCATGTCGATGCAGGAAAACATGTTGTATGGCAAGTGACCCAATCCACTGTCAACCACAGTCGCCGTCATATCATCAGTCATCACTGAACGCCATGCCTGCAATGTCGTACATGCTCTGTGCCGATTATGACACTTCAAAACCTTCCGATCCTCGCCATCCCAGATGCGTCTGGCAATGTGTCCTCCGAAACTCGGAATGACGCTGCCATCTATAGGACCACCGAGCATAATATCAGTGACGATCCAAGACTCGTCCTCACCCCTCTTTTTCTTCTGAGCTCGGGCGTCTGCAATGCACGAACTAGAATCACCGGTTACAAACCGGCCACCTCGATCCTTCCTAATGACCCACTCAGCCGAAGGACCACAATGCCGCCCCCGTCCTCGACCGGACTGATGTATCGCCTCCTCCTGTGGCCCCAAGTCATACCGCCCCCCATCGTCACTCTGGTCGTGACTCCTCAACTCATCTGAATCATCCTCGTCGTCGAAAGAATCCCCAAGTGTCTGACGACGACATAACAGATCTCTCTCTCCTAACTGAAGCAGAAATACCACGTGTACGTGGATGACGAGGACCTGACTCGTCTGCTACACTACATACCGCGCGTAAGGGAATTGATTTCCCTTTTCCTCCACGGTAACCCGATGACTATTAATTCAATTTTACAAATACAAATTTATTAATGGATTTACTAAAATAATTAAACTAATTATTAACTTAATAATCGATTTATTTAGCAATTATCACAATTAATCAATAATCCTTTACTAAAATTGTACGCAACTAATTACTAACATAATAATCAATTTATTTAGTGATTGTCACAACTTTTTATCAATAATTCATTACTAAAACTAATTATTAACTTAATAATCGATTTATTTATTAATTATAACAATTTATAATCAATAAAGGATTTACTAAACTAATTTAACTCATTATTAACATAATATTCAATTTATTTTAAATTTATCACAATTTATAATCAATTTATATAAATTCAAAAAATAATAATCGGGGCGTCTGCAGGAGACGCCTGCCCTACGTGGGAGGCGTCTCCAGCAGATGTTTTGGCTAAGGCTCGGGCGTCCACGGGAGACGCCCGACCCAACAATCGGGCGGCCGCGGAAACCGCCTCCCCCAAGACGCCCGACCCAATTTTTTTATTTAAATTAATTAAAATAAACAAGGCAATTTACCAGATGTGAGTAGTTCGGGGTGTCCGCTGGTTCTTTTCCTGGCCTCCGAGACATTATATCTGGTAAATATAAGAGTGATATGAAGAGAAAATTGTGTTAAAAAAGTGAAATGAAGAGTTATATAAGTAGAAAGGGTAGATGGGCGAAATGGTAATCTGTTGGGGCGATTTAAGTAGTTTTACGATGACGAATAACAATTCAGTTTTTGAAAACGTCACTATTTCTTTATTTTTTGAGGGGTCTGATGACAAATGCATTTTATACGACGAAAATGTTAAACTGATGTGTTCGAAGACATTTTTTTTGGTATTTCTTTATTTATAAAAAAACCAAAGGTTATAGCACACGAATTTCTGTAAAAAAACCTCAGTTTCAAAAATGTCACTATTTCTTTATTTTTTGAGGGCTCTGATGACACAAATGAATTTTAAACGACGAAAATGTTAAACATATGCGTTCGGAGACAAATTTTTTGATATTGGTTTTTTAGCAAAACACCAAAGGCTATGTCACACACGAATTTCTGTAAAAACCGTTAGTTTTTAAAAATGTCACTATTTCTTTATTTTTTGAGGGGTCCTATGACACAAATGAAATTCATACGACGTAAATGTTAAACTGATGCGTTCGAAGATAGTTTTTTTGATTTTTCCTTATTTATAAAAAAACAAAGGCTATAGCGCACGAATGTCTGTTTTAACCCTAAATTATTAAAAATGTACATATTTTTTATTTTTTGAGAGGTCTGATGACACTATTGGATTTTTTACGATGAAAATGCTAAACATATACACGAATTTCCGTAAAATCGTTAGTTTTTAAAAACATCACTATTTCTTTATTTTTTGAGGAGTCTGATCACACAATTAGATTTTATACGACGAAAATGTTAAACATATGCGTTCGGAGACAGATTTTTTGATATTGGGTTTTTAGCAAAACACCAAAGGCTACGTCACACACGAATTTATGTAAAAACCGTTAGTTTTTAAAAACGTTATTATTTCTTTATTTTTTGAGGGGTCTGATGACACAAATGAATTTTATACGTCAAAAATGTTAAACTGATGCATTCGAAGACTGATTTTTGGATATTCCCTTATTTATAAAAAAACCCAAAGGCTATAACACACGAATTTCTATAAAAACCCTCAGTTTCTAAAAATGTCACTATTTTCTTTATTTTTTGAGTGGTCTGATGACACAAATGAATTTCAAACAACGAAAATGTTAAAAAAATGCGTTCGGAGACAAAAGTTTTAATATTGGTTTTTTAGCAAAACAAAACACCAAAGGCTATGTCACACACGAATTTCCGTAAAAAACCGTTAGTTTTTAAAAACGTCACTATTTGTTTATTTTTTAAAGGGTCCTATGACACAAATGTATTTTATACGAGGATAATGTTAAACCCATGTGTTCGAAGACAGTTTTTTGATATTTCCTTATCTATAAAAAAGTAAAGGCTATAGCGCACGGATTTCTGTAAAAAACGTTCGTTTTTAAAAACGTCACTATTTCTTTATTTTTTGAGAGGTCTGAAGACACAATTGGATTTTATACAATAAAAATGTTAAACTGATGCGTTCGAAGACTGATTTTTGAATATTTCCTTATTTATAAAAAACCCAAAGGTATATCACACGAATTTCTATAAAAAACCCTAGTTTCTAAAAATGTTACTATTTTCTTTATTTTAAACGACAAAAATGTTAAAAATATGCGCTCGGAGACAGATTTTTTGATATTGGTTTTTTAGGAAAACACCAAAGGCTATGTCACACACGAATTTCCGTAAAAACCGTTAGTTTTTAAAAACGTCACTATTTCTTTATTTTTTGAGGGGTCTAATGACACAAATGAATTTATACGACGAAAATGTTAAACTTATGCGTTCGAAGACTGATTTTTGGATATTTCCTTATTTATAAAAAACCCAAAGGTATATTACACGAATTTCTATAAAAAACCCTAGTTTCTAAAAATGTTACTATTTTCTTTATTTTAAACGACGAAAATGTTAAAAATATGCGCTCGGAGACAGATTTTTTGATATTGGTTTTTTAGCAAAACACCAAAGGCTATGTCACACACGAATTTCCGTAAAAACCGTTAGTTTTTAAAAACGTCACTATTTCTTTATTTTTTGAGGGGTCTGATGACACAAATGAATTTTATACGACGAAAATGTTAAACTTATGCGTTCGAAGACTTATTTTTGGATATTTCCTTATTTATAAAAAACCCTAAGGGTCACGAATTTCTGTAAAAACCCTCAGTTTCTAAAAATGTCACTATTTCTTTATTTTTTGAGGGTCTGATGACACAAATGAATTTTAAACGACGAAAATGTTAAAAATATGCGTTTGGAGACAGATTTTTTGATATTGGTTTTTTAGCAAAACAGAAAGGCTATGTCACACACGAATTTCTGTAAAAACCGTTAGTTTTTAAAAATGTCACTATTTCTTTATTTTTTGAGGGATCTGATGACACAAATAGATTTTATACGACGAAAATGTTAAAGATATGCGTTCGGAGACAGATTTTCTGATATTGGGGTTTCTAGCAAAACACCAAAGGCTACAGCACACGAATTTCTGTAAAAACCCTCAGTTTCTAAAAATGCCACTATTTCGTTATTTTTTGAGGCGTCTGATGACACAAATGATTTTTATACGACGAAAATGTTAAACTGATGCGTTCGAAGACTGATTTTTGGATATTTCCTTATTTACAAAAAACCCAAAGGCTATAGCACACGAATTTCTGTAAAAACCCTCAGTTTCTAAAAATGTCACTATTTCTTTATTTTTTGAGGAGTCTGATTACACAATTAGATTTTATACGACGAAAATGTTAAATGATGAGAATTAAATTTATACCGCAAGTGCACGGCGTCAATGGAGACGTGGCAATTACGGGTCGAACACAAGGAGGGAGAGATTTTGTTATTAGTGTGATTTCGATTGGGGGAAAGAAGGAGAGAAGAAATAAGTTGGTTTTGAGATTTTTGATTTTTAATTATCTAAAGCAAGAAACAAGAACAATTAAAACTAAAACAAGAACAAAGAAGTGAATTCTATTGGGTGGAGGTTTAGATTTAGGGTTTAGATTAGAGAATTCAGAAACTTATAATAAATCATATTAGTTATAAAGCATTACATGATAAATGATTTAACATAAACTCAAGTAATCAAAATATACTAACACGAAATTAAAATAATAACATTCATTCATCTTCTCTCCACCCTAAATCCGTCACCTCCACCCTTTGGAAGGAGTTAGAAACTCATAGAGGGAGGAAGAAGGGGTCCTAGAGACATTGCAAAAGAAAAGTAAAAACAAGAAATAAAAGACAGAATTTTATTACTAAAGTGAAGAGTACAAAACTGAAAATAAAAATAACTAAAAACTAGGTCTAAGGCCAAAGACCCTTCTACCATCGTTCTCGGGGCTATTTATAGCCGATACAAGGGATCCCAATATATAAATGGAACGTACACGCGTCAATACAGCATTGGTAAAAATTTGAGCACACGGATCGACTTTTGTGCGGCTAAATCGCCGCAATTTGTACATGAGGTGCGGCGGAATCGCCACCTTTTTGGCTCGGATTCGATCCAGATTTTTCCTGTGTGTTTGTGGTATGATTTGATCCTCCTTTGCGCGTCTGGATTGATTCTTTCCATTCTTTTGAGCTCCGGATTAATTCCTTTATATATATGGAGATTCACATTGATTTTTCTTTAGATTTTCTCCATAATAATAAAAGCTACTCGTGATTTGCAATTAGGTCCTTGACTTTTTGCAATTAAGTCCCCGGCTACTTTTGTGCTTAAGTCTTTGTTCTTTTTGTAATTAGATCTTGAATGCTTTTATGCTTGGATACATTTCCATTTGTAACCTGATAAACTTGAACTTGGTCTTTATGATAGAAATGAGTCTTTTGCACGCGTTTATGCTCGAGATGTGGGTAAATTGCATTCAGGTCCCTGTATTCTGTAAATAAGACTAAACACATACCTTAGTAGCATTTATTGATGTAAAAGTAATCTAAATGAAAGACATATGATGCAATGTATGCAATGCATCATTAAACATATGCGTTCGGAGACAAATTTTCTGATATTGGTTTTTTAGCAAAACACCAAAGGCTATGTCACACACGAATTTCCGTAAAATATGTTAGTTTTTAAAAACGTCACTATTTATTTATTTTTTGAGGGGTGTTGACACAAATGAATTTTATACGACGAAAATGTTAAACTGATGCATTCGAATACTGATTTTTGGATATTTCCTTATTTATAAAAAACCCAAAGACTATAGCACACGAATTTCTGTAAAAACCCTCAGTTTCAAAAAATGTCACTATTTCTTTATTTTTTGAGGGGTCAGATGACACAAATGAATTTTAAACGAGGAAAATGTTAAAATATATGCGTTCGGAGACAGATTTTGTGATATTGGTTTTTTAGCAAAATACCAAAGGCTGTCACACACAAATTTTCATAAAAACCGTTAGTTTTTAAGAACGTCTCTATTTCTTTATTTTTTGAGGGGTCTGATGACACAAATGAATTTTAAACGACGAAAATGTTAAACTGATGCGTTCGAAGACTGATTTTTGGATATTTCCTTATTTATAAAAAAACCCAAAGACTATAGCACACGAATTTCTGTAAAAACCCTCAGTTTCAAAAATGTCACTATTTCTTTATTTTTTGAGGGCTCTGATGACAAATGAATTTTAAACGACGAAAATGTTAAACATATGCGTTCAGAGACAAATTTTTTGATATTGGTTTTTTAGCAAAACACCAGAGGCTATGTCACACACGAATTTCTGTAAAAAATGGTAGTTTTTAAAAATGACACTATTTCTTTATTTTTTGAGGGGTCCTATGGCACAAATGAAATTCATACGACGTAAATGCAAAACTGATGCGTTCGAAGATAGTTTTTTTGATTTTTCCTTATTTATAAAAAACAAAGGCTATAGCGCACGAATTTCTGTAATAACCCTAAATTATTAAAAATGTAACTATTTTTTATTTTTTGAGAGGTCTGATGACACTATTGGATTTTTTACGACGAAAATGCTAAACATATACGTTCGGAGACAGATTTTTTGATATTGGGGTTTTGAGCAAAACACCAAAGGCTATGTCACACACGAATTTCCTCAAAAACCGTTAGTTTTTAAAAACGTCACTATTTCTTTATTTTTTGAGGGGTCTCGTGACACAAATGAAATTTATACGACGAAAATGTTAAACTGATGTGTTCGAAGACAATTTTTTTGGTATTTTTCCTTATTTATAAACAAACCAAAGGCTATAGCACACGAATTTCTTTAAAAACCCTTAGTTTCTAAAAATGCCACTATTTTGTTATTTTTTGAGGGGTCTGATGACACAAATGAATTTTAAACGACGAAAATGTTAAAAATATGCGTTCGGAGATAGATGTTTTGATATTGGTTTTTTAGCAAAACACCAAAGGCTATGTTACACAGTAATTTCTGTAAAGAACCGTTAGTTTTTAAAAACTTCACAATTTTTTTGAGGGGTCCTATGACACAAAATGGATTTTATACGACGTAAATGTTAAACTGATGTGTTCGAAGACAATTTTTTTGATATTTCCTTATTTATAAAAAAACCAAAAGCTATAGCACACGACTTTCTTTAAAAACCCTCAGTTTCTAAAAATGTCACTGTTTCATTATTTTTTGAAGGGTCTGACGACACAAATGAATTTTAAACGACGAAAATGTTAAACATATGCGTTCGAAGACAAATTTTTTGATATTGGGTTTTTTTAGCAAAACACCAAAGGCTACGTCACACACGAATTTCTGTAAAAACCCTCAGTTTTTAACGAATTTCTGTAAAAACCCTCAGTTTTTAAAAAAGGTCACTATTTCTTTATTTTTTGATAGGTGTGATTACACTATTGGATTTTATACGACGAAAATGTTAAACATATACGTTCGGAGACAAATTTTTTGATATTGGGTTTTTAAGCAAAATACCAAAGGCTATGTCACACACGAATTTCTATAAAAACCGTTAGTCTTTAAATACGTCACTATTTCTTTATTTTTTAGGGGGTCTGATGACACAAATGAATTTTATACGACAAAAATGTTAAACTGATGCGTTCAAAGACTGATTTTTGATATTTCCTTATTTATAAAAAACCCAAAGGCTATAGCACACGAATTTCTGTAAAAACCCTTAGTTTCTAAAAATGTCACTATTTCTTTATTTTTTGAGGGATCTGATGACACAAATGAATTTTAAACGAGGAAAATGTTGAAAATATGTGTTCGGAGACAGTTTTTTTGATATTGGTTTTTTAGTAAAAAGCAAAGGCTATGTCACACTCGAATTTCCGTAAAAATCGTCGGTTTTTAAAAACGTCACTATTTCTTTTTAGTTTGAGGGGTCCTACGCCACAAATGGATTTTATACGACGAAAATGTTAAACTGATGTGTTCGAAGACAATTTTTTTGATATTTCCTTATTTATAAAGAAACAAAGTCTATAACGCACGGATTTCTGTAAAAACCCTCAATTTCTAAAAATATCACTATTTCTTTATTTTGTGAGGGGTCTGATGACAAATGAATTTTAAACGACGAAAATGTTAAAAATATGCGTTCGGAGATAGATTTTTTGATATTGGTTTTTAAGCAAAACACCAAAGGCTATGTCACACACGAATTTCTGTAAAAACCGTTAGTTTTTAAAAACGTCACAATTTCTTTATTTTTTGAGGGGTCTGTTGACACAAATGAATTTTATACGACGAAAATGTTAAACTGATGCGTTCGAAGACTGATTTTTGGGTATTTCCTTATTTATAAAACACCAAAAGACTATAGCACACGAATTTCTGTAAAAACCCTCAGTTTCAAAAAATGTCACTATTTCTTTATTTTTTGAGGGGTATGGTGACACATATGAATTTTAAACGACGAAAATGTTAAAATATATGCGTTCGGAGACAGATTTTGTGGTATTGGTTTTTTAGCAAAACACCATAGGCATGTCACACACGAATTTCCGTAAAAACCGTTAGTTTTTAAGAATGTCACTATTTTTTTATTTTTTGAGGGGTCTGATGACACAAATGAAATTTATACGACGAAAATGTTAAACTGATGTGTTCGAAGACTGTTTTTTGGATTTTTCGTTATTTATAAACAAACCAAAGGCTATAGCACACGAATTTCTGTAAAAACCCTCAGTTTCTAAAAATGCCACTATTTCGTTGATTTTTGAGGGGTCTGATGACACAAATGAATTTTAAACGACGAAAATGTTGAAAATATGCGTTCGGAGACAGATGTTTTGATATTGGTTTTTTAGGAAAACACCAAAGGCTATGTCACACACGAATTTCTGTAAAAAACCGTTAGTTTTTAAAAACTTCACAATTTTTTTTGAGTGGTCCTATGACTCAAAATGGATTTTATACGACGTAAATGTTAAACTGATGTGTTCGAAGATAATTTTTTTGATATTTTCTTATTTATAAAAAAAATAAAAGCTATAACACACGAATTTCTTTAAAAACCCTCAGTTTCTAAAAATGACACTGTTTCATTATTTTTTGAGGGGTCTGACGACACAAATGAATTTTAAACGACGAAAATGTTAAACTTATGCGTTCGAAGACAAATTTTTTGATATTGGGTTTTTTTAGCAAAATACCAAAGACTACGTCACACACGAATTTCTGTAAAAACCCTCAGTTTTTAACGAATTTCTGTAAAAACCCTCAGTTTTAAAAATGTCACTATTTCTTTATTTTTTGAGAGGTGTGATTACACTATTGGATTTTATACGACGAAAATGTTAAACATATACGTTCGGAGACAGATTTTTTGATATTGGGTTTTAAAGCAAAACACCAAAGGCTATGTCACACACGAATTTCTATAAAAATCGTTAGTCTTTAAAAACGTCACTATTTCTTTATTTTTTGAGGGGGTCTGATGACACAAATGAATTTTATAAGAAGAAAATGTTAAACTGATGCGTTCGAAGACTGATTTTTGGATATTTCCTTATTTATAAAAACCCCAAAGGATATAGCACACGAATTTCTCTAAAAACCCTTAGTTTCTAAAAATGTCACTATTTCTTTATTTTTTGAGGGGTCTGATGACACAAATGAATTTTAAACGACGAAAATGTTGAAAATATGTGTTCGGAGACAGTTTTTTTGATATTGGTATTTTAGTAAAAAGCAAAGGCTATGTCACACTCGAATTTCCGTAAAAATCGTTGGTTTATAAAAATGTCAATATTTCTTTTTTATTTTGAGGGGTCCTACGCCACAAATGGATTTTATACGACGAAAATGTTAAACTGATTTGTTCGAAGACAATTGTTTTGATATTTCCTTATTTATAAAGAAACAAAGTCTATAACGCACGGATTTCTGTAAAAACCCTCAGTTTCTAAAAATATCACTATTTCTTTATTTTGTGAGGGGTCTGCTGACAAATGAATTTTAAACGACGAAAATGTTAAAAATATGCGTTCGGAGATAGATTTTTTGATATTGGTTTTTTAGCAAAACACCAAAGGCTATGTCACACACGAATTTCTGTAAAAACCATTAGTTTTTAAAAACTTCACTATTTCTTTATTTTTTGAGGGGTCTGTTGACACAAATGAATTTTATACGACGAAAATCTTAAACTGATGCGTTCGAAGACTGATTTTTGGGTATTTCCTTATTTATAAAAAACCCAAAGACTATAGCACATGAATTTCTGTAAAAACCCTCAGTTTCAAAAAATGTCACTATTTCTTTATTTTTTGAGGGGTCTGATGACACAAATGAATTTTAAACGACGAAAATTTTAAAATATATGCGTTCGGAGACAGATTTTGTGATATTGGGTTTTTAGCAAAACACCATAGGCTATGTCACACAAGAATTTCCGTAAAAACCGTTAGTTTTTAAGAACGTCACTATTTCTTTATATTTTGAGGGGTCTGATGAGACAAATGAATTTTATACGACGAAAATGTTAAACTGATGTGTTCGAAGACAATTTTTTTGGTATTTCCTTATTTATAAACAAACCAAAGGCTATAGCACACGAATTTCTTTAAAAATCCTCAGTTTCTAAAAATGCCACTATTCGTTATTTTTTGAGGGGTCTGATGACACAAATGAATTTTAAACGAGGAAAATGTTAAAAATATGCGTTCGGAGACAGATGTTTTGATATTGGGTTTTTAGCAAAACACCAAAGGCTATGTCACACACGAATTTCTGTAAAAAAACCGTTAGTTTTTAAAAACTTCACATTTTTTTGAGGGGTCCTATGACACAAAATGGATTTTACACGATGTAAATGTTAAACTGATGTGTTCGAAGATAGTTTTTTTAATACTTCCTTATTTATAAAAAAACCAAAAGCTAAAGCACACGAATTTCTTTAAAAACCCACAGTTTCTAAAAATGTCACTATTTCATTATTTTTTGAGGGGTCTGACGACACAAATGAATTTTAAACGACGAAAATGTTAAAAATATGCGTTCGGAGACAAATTTTTTGATATTGGTTTTTTAGCAAAACACCAAAGGCTATGTCACACACGAATTTCCGTAAAAACCGTTGGTTTTTAAAAACGTCACAATTTCTTTATTTTTTGAGGGGTCCTATGACACAAATGTATTTTATACGATGAAAATATTAAACTGATGTGTTCGAAGACAGTTTTTTGATATTTCTTTATTTACAAAAAAGCAAAGGCTATAGCGCACGGATTTCTGTAAAAACCTTTAGTTTTTAAAAACGTGACTATTTCTTTATTTTTTGAGGGGTCTGATGACACAATTCGATTTTATACGACAAAAATGTTAAACTGATGCGTCCGAAAACAGGTTTTTTGACATTTCCTTATTTATAAAAAAACAAAGGCTATAACACACGAATTTCTGTAAAAACCTTAGTTTCTAAAAATGTCATTATTTCTTTATTTTTTGAGGGGTCTGATGACACAAATGAATTTTAAACGACAAAAATGTGGAAAATATGCGTTCGGAGACATATTTTTTGAAATTGGTTTTTTAGTAAAACACTAAAAGCTATGTCACACACGAATTTCCGTAAAAACCGTTGGTTATTAAAAACGTCACTATTGCTTTTTATTTTGAGGGTTCCTATGCCACAAATGGATTTTATACGACGAAAATGTTAAGCTGATGTGTTCGAAGACAATTTTTTTTGTTATTTCCTTATTTATAAAGAAACAAAGGCTATAGCGTACAGATTTCTGTAAAAACCCTCAGTTTCTAAAAATATCACTATTTCTTTATTTTGTGAGGGGTCTGATGACACAAATGAATTTTAAACGACGAAAATGTTAAAAATATGCGTTCGGAGACAGATGTTTTGATATTGGTTTTTTAGCAAAACACCAAAGACTATGTCACACACGAATTTCTGTAAAAAACCGTTAGTTTTTAAAAACTTCACATTTTTTTTGAGGGGTCCTATGACACAAAATGGATTTTATACGATGTAAATGTTAAACTGATGTGTTCGAAGATAGTTTTTTTAATACTTCCTTATTTATAAAAAACCAAAAGCTAAAGCACACGAATTTCTTTAAAAACCCACAGTTTCTAAAAATGTCACTATTTCATTATTTTTTGAGGGATCTGACGACACAAATGAATTTTAAACGACGAAAATGTTAAAAATATGTGTTCGGAGACAGATTTTTTTGATATTGGTTTTTTAGCAAAACACCAAAGGCTATGTCACACACGAATTTCCGTAAAAACCGTTAGTTTTTAAAAACGTCACAATTTCTTTATTTTTTGAGGGGTCCTATGACACAAATGTATTTTATACGACGAAAATATTAAACTGATGTGTTCAAAGACAATTTTTTGATATTTCCTTATTTACAAAAAAGCAAAGGCTATAGCGCACAGATTTCTGTAAAAACCTTTAGTTTTTAAAAACGTGACTATTTCTTTATTTTTTGAGGGGTCTGATGACACAATTCGATTTTATACGACAAAAATGTTAAACTGATGCGTCCGAAAATAGGTTTTTTGACATTTCCTTATTTATAAAAAAACAAAGCCTATAACACACGAATTTCTGTAAAAACCTTAGTTTCTAAAAATGTCATTATTTCTTTATTTTTTGAGGGGTCTGATGACACAAATGAATTTTAAACGACAAAAATGTGGAAAATATGCGTTCGGAGACATATTTTTTGAAATTGGTTTTTTAGTAAAACACTAAAGGCTATGTCACTATTGCTTTTTATTTTGAGGGTTCCTATGCCACAAATGAATTTTATACGACGAAAATGTTAAGCTGATGTGTTCGAAGACAATTTTTTTTGTTATTTCCTTATTTATAAAGAAACAAAGGCTATAGCGTACAGATTTCTGTAAAAACTCTCAGTTTCTAAAAATATCACTATTTCTTTATTTTGTGAGGGGTCTGATGACACAAATGAATTTTAAACGAGGAAAATGTTAAAAACATGCGTTCGGAGACAGATGTTTTGATATTGGGTTTTTAGCAAAACCCCAAAGGCTATGTCACACACGAATTTCTGTAAAAACCGTTAGTTTTTAAAAACTTAACATTTTTTTTGAGGGGTCCTATGACACAAAATGAATTTTATACGATGTAAATGTTAAACTGATGTGTTCGAAGATAGTTTTTTAATACTTCCTTATTTATAAAAAAACCAAAAGCTAAAGCACACGAATTTCTTTAAAAACCCACAGTTTCTAAAAATGTCACTATTTCATTATTTTTTGAGGGGTCTGACGACACAAATGAATTTTAAACGACGAAAATGTTACAAATATGCGTTCGGAGACAGATTTTTTGATATTGGTTTTTTAGCAAAACACCAAAGGCTATGTCACACACGAATTTCCGTAAAAACCGTTAGTTTTTAAAAACGTCACAATTTCTTTATTTTTTGTGGGGTCCTATGACACAAATGTATTTTATACGACGAAAATATTAAACTGATGTGTTCAAAGACAGTTTTTTGATATTTCCTTATTTACAAAAAATCAAAGGCTATAGCGCACGGATTTCTGTAAAAACCTTTAGTTTTTAAAAACGTGACTATTTCTTTATTTTTTGAGGGGTCTGATGACACAATTCGATTTTATACGACAAAAATGTTAAACTGATACGTCCGAAAATAAGTTTTTTGACATTTCCTTATTTATAAAAAAACAAAGGCTATAACACACGAATTTCTGTAAAAACTTTAGTTTCTAAAAATGTCATTATTTCTTTATTTTTTGAGGGGTCTGATGACACAAATGAATTTTAAACGACAAAAATGTGGAAAATATGCGTTCGGAGACATATTTTTTGAAATTGGTTTTTTAGTAAAACACTAAAGGCTATGTCACTATTGCTTTTTATTTTGAGGGTTCCTATGCCACAAATGGATTTTATACGACGAAAATGTTAAGCTGATGTGTTCGAAGACAATTTTTTTTGTTATTTCCTTATTTATAAAGAAACAAAGGCTATAGCGTACAGATTTCTGTAAAAACCCTCAGTTTCTAAAAATATCACTATTTCTTTATTTTGTGGGGGTCTGATGACACAAATTAGTTTTTAAAAACTTCACATTTTTTTTGAGGGGTCCTATGACACAAAATGGATTTCATACGATGTAAATGTTAAACTGATGTGTTCGAAGATAGTTTTTTAATACTTCCTTATTTATAAAAAAACCAAAAGCTAAAGCACACGAATTTCTTTAAAAACTCACAGTTTCTAAAAATGTCACTATTTCATTATTTTTTGAGGGGTCTGACGACACAAATGAATTTTAAACGACGAAAATGTTAAAAATATGCGTTCGGAGACAGATTTTTTGATATTGGTTTTTTAGCAAAACACCAAAGGCTATGTCACACACGAATTTCCGTAAAAACCGTTAGTTTTTAAAAACGTCACAATTTCTTTATTTTTTGAGGGGTCCTATGACACAAATGTATTTTATACGACGAAAATATTAAACTGATGTGTTCCAAGACAGTTTTTTGATATTTCCTTATTTACAAAAAAGCAAAGGCTATAGCGCACGGATTTCTGTAAAAACCTTTAGTTTTTAAAAACGTGACTATTTCTTTATTTTTTGAGGGGTCTGATGACACAATTCGATTTTATACGACAAAAATGTTAAACTGATGCGTCCGAAAATAGGTTTTTTGACATTTCCTTATTTATAAAAAAACAAAGGCTATAACACACGAATTTCTGTAAAAACCTTAGTTTCTAAAAATGACATTATTTCTTTATTTTTTGAGGGGTCTGATGACACAAATGAATTTTAAACGACAAAAATGTGGAAAATATGCGTTCGGAGACATATTTTTTGAAATTGGTTTTTTAGTAAAACACTAAAGGCTATGTCACTATTGCTTTTTATTTTGAGGGTTCCTATGCCACAAATGGATTTTATACGACGAAAATGTTAAGCTGATGTGTTCGAAGACAATTTTTTTGTTATTTCCTTATTTATAAAGAAACAAAGGCTATAGCGTACAGATTTCTGTAAAAACCCTCAGTTTCTAAAAATATCACTATTTCTTTATTTTGTGAGGGGTCTGATGACACAAATGAATTTTAAACGAGGAAAATGTTAAAAATATGCGTTCGAAGACAGATGTTTTGATATTGGTTTTTTAGCAAAACACCAAAGGCTATGTCACACACGAATTTCTGTAAAAACTGTTAGTTTTTAAAAACTTCACATTTTTTTTGAGGGGTCCTATGACACAAAATGGATTCTATACGATGTAAATGTTAAACTGATGTGTTCGAAGATAGTTTTTTAATACTTCCTTATTTATAAAAAAACCAAAAGCTAAAGCACACGAATTTCTTTAAAAACTCACAGTTTCTAAAAATGTCAATATTTCATTATTTTTTGAGGGGTCTGACGACACAAATGAATTTTAAACGACGAAAATGTTAAAAATATGCGTTCGGAGACAGATTTTTTGATATTGGTTTTTTAGCAAAACACCAAAGGCTATGTCACACACGAATTTCCGTAAAAACCGTTAGTTTTTAAAAACGTCACAATTTCTTTATTTTTTGAGGGGTCCTACGACACAAATGTATTTTATACGACGAAAATATTAAACTGATGTGTTCGAAGACAGTTTTTTGATATTTCTTTATTTACAAAAAAGCAAAGGCTATAGCGCACGGATTTCTGTAAAAACCTTTAGTTTTTAAAAACGTGACTATTTCTTTATTTTTTGAGGGGTCTGATGACACAATTCGATTTTATACGACAAAAATGTTAAACTGATGCGTCCGAAAATAGGTTTTTTGACATTTCCTTATTTATAAAAAAACAAAGGCTATAACACACGAATTTCTGTAAAAACCTTAGTTTCTAAAAATGTTATTATTTCTTTATTTTTTGAGGGGTCTGATGACACAAATGAATTTTAAACGACAAAAATGTGGAAAATATGCGTTCGGAGACATATTTTTTGAAATTGGTTTTTTAGTAAAACACTAAAGGCTATGTCACTATTGCTTTTTATTTTGAGGGTTCCTATGCCACAAATGGATTTTATACGACGAAAATGTTAAGCTGATGTGTTCGAAGACAATTTTTTTTGTTATTTCCTTATTTATAAAGAAACAAAGGCTATAGCGTACAGATTTCTGTAAAAACCCTCAGTTTCTAAAAATATCACTATTTCTTTATTTTGTGAGGGGTCTGATGACACAAATGAATTTTAAACGAGGAAAATGTTAAAAACATGCGTTCGGAGACAGATGTTTTGATATTGGGTTTTTAGCAAAACCCCAAAGGCTATGTCACACACGAATTTCTGTAAAAACCGTTAGTTTTTAAAAACTTAACATTTTTTTTGAGGGGTCCTATGACACAAAATGAATTTTATACGATGTAAATGTTAAACTGATGTGTTCGAAGATAGTTTTTTAATACTTCCTTATTTATAAAAAAACCAAAAGCTAAAGCACACGAATTTCTTTAAAAACCCACAGTTTCTAAAAATGTCACTATTTCATTATTTTTTGAGGGGTCTGACGACACAAATGAATTTTAAACGACGAAAATGTTACAAATATGCGTTCGGAGACAGATTTTTTGATATTGGTTTTTTAGCAAAACACCAAAGGCTATGTCACACACGAATTTCCGTAAAAACCGTTAGTTTTTAAAAACGTCACAATTTCTTTATTTTTTGTGGGGTCCTATGACACAAATGTATTTTATACGACGAAAATATTAAACTGATGTGTTCAAAGACAGTTTTTTGATATTTCCTTATTTACAAAAAATCAAAGGCTATAGCGCACGGATTTCTGTAAAAACCTTTAGTTTTTAAAAACGTGACTATTTCTTTATTTTTTGAGGGGTCTGATGACACAATTCGATTTTATACGACAAAAATGTTAAACTGATACGTCCGAAAATAAGTTTTTTGACATTTCCTTATTTATAAAAAAACAAAGGCTATAACACACGAATTTCTGTAAAAACTTTAGTTTCTAAAAATGTCATTATTTCTTTATTTTTTGAGGGGTCTGATGACACAAATGAATTTTAAACGACAAAAATGTGGAAAATATGCGTTCGGAGACATATTTTTTGAAATTGGTTTTTTAGTAAAACACTAAAGGCTATGTCACTATTGCTTTTTATTTTGAGGGTTCCTATGCCACAAATGGATTTTATACGACGAAAATGTTAAGCTGATGTGTTCGAAGACAATTTTTTTTGTTATTTCCTTATTTATAAAGAAACAAAGGCTATAGCGTACAGATTTCTGTAAAAACCCTCAGTTTCTAAAAATATCACTATTTCTTTATTTTGTGGGGGTCTGATGACACAAATTAGTTTTTAAAAACTTCACATTTTTTTTGAGGGGTCCTATGACACAAAATGGATTTCATACGATGTAAATGTTAAACTGATGTGTTCGAAGATAGTTTTTTAATACTTCCTTATTTATAAAAAAACCAAAAGCTAAAGCACACGAATTTCTTTAAAAACTCACAGTTTCTAAAAATGTCACTATTTCATTATTTTTTGAGGGGTCTGACGACACAAATGAATTTTAAACGACGAAAATGTTAAAAATATGCGTTCGGAGACAGATTTTTTGATATTGGTTTTTTAGCAAAACACCAAAGGCTATGTCACACACGAATTTCCGTAAAAACCGTTAGTTTTTAAAAACGTCACAATTTCTTTATTTTTTGAGGGGTCCTATGACACAAATGTATTTTATACGACGAAAATATTAAACTGATGTGTTCCAAGACAGTTTTTTGATATTTCCTTATTTACAAAAAAGCAAAGGCTATAGCGCACGGATTTCTGTAAAAACCTTTAGTTTTTAAAAACGTGACTATTTCTTTATTTTTTGAGGGGTCTGATGACACAATTCGATTTTATACGACAAAAATGTTAAACTGATGCGTCCGAAAACAGGTTTTTTGACATTTCCTTATTTATAAAAAAACAAAGGCTATAACACACGAATTTCTGTAAAAACCTTAGTTTCTAAAAATGTCATTATTTCTTTATTTTTTGAGGGGTCTGATGACACAAATGAATTTTAAACGACAAAAATGTGGAAAATATGCGTTCGGAGACATATTTTTTGAAATTGGTTTTTTAGTAAAACACTAAAGGCTATGTCACTATTGCTTTTTATTTTGAGGGTTCCTATGCCACAAATGGATTTTATACGACGAAAATGTTAAGCTGATGTGTTCGAAGACAATTTTTTTGTTATTTCCTTATTTATAAAGAAACAAAGGCTATAGCGTACAGATTTCTGTAAAAACCCTCAGTTTCTAAAAATATCACTATTTCTTTATTTTGTGAGGGGTCTGATGACACAAATGAATTTTAAACGAGGAAAATGTTAAAAATATGCGTTCGAAGACAGATGTTTTGATATTGGTTTTTTAGCAAAACACCAAAGGCTATGTCACACACGAATTTCTGTAAAAACTGTTAGTTTTTAAAAACTTCACATTTTTTTTGAGGGGTCCTATGACACAAAATGGATTCTATACGGTGTAAATGTTAAACTGATGTGTTCGAAGATAGTTTTTTAATACTTCCTTATTTATAAAAAAACCAAAAGCTAAAGCACACGAATTTCTTTAAAAACTCACAGTTTCTAAAAATGTCAATATTTCATTATTTTTTGAGGGGTCTGACGACACAAATGAATTTTAAACGACGAAAATGTTAAAAATATGCGTTCGGAGACAGATTTTTTGATATTGGTTTTTTAGCAAAACACCAAAGGCTATGTCACACACGAATTTCCGTAAAAACCGTTAGTTTTTAAAAACGTCACAATTTCTTTATTTTTTGAGGGGTCTGATGACACAAATTAGTTTTTAAAAACTTCACATTTTTTTTGAGGGGTCCTATGACACAAAATGGATTTCATACGATGTAAATGTTAAACTGATGTGTTCGAAGATAGTTTTTTAATACTTCCTTATTTATAAAAAAACCAAAAGCTAAAGCACACGAATTTCTTTAAAAACTCACAGTTTCTAAAAATGTCACTATTTCATTATTTTTTGAGGGGTCTGACGACACAAATGAATTTTAAACGACGAAAATGTTAAATATATGCGTTCGGAGACAGATTTTTTGATATTGGTTTTTTAGCAAAACACCAAAGGCTATGTCACACACGAATTTCCGTAAAAACCGTTAGTTTTTAAAAACGTCACAATTTCTTTATTTTTTGAGGGGTCCTATGACACAATTGTATTTTATACGACGAAAATATTAAACTGATGTGTTCAAAGACAGTTTTTTGATATTTCCTTATTTACAAAAAAGCAAAGGCTATAGCGCACGGATTTCTGTAAAAACCTTTAGTTTTTAAAAACGTGACTATTTCTTTATTTTTTGAGGGGTCTGATGACACAATTCGATTTTATACGACAAAAATGTTAAACTGATGCGTCCGAAAATAGGTTTTTTGACATTTCCTTATTTATAAAAAAACAAAGGCTATAACACACGAATTTCTGTAAAAACCTTAGTTTCTAAAAATGTCATTATTTCTTTATTTTTTGAGGGGTCTGATGACACAAATGAATTTTAAACGACAAAAATGTGGAAAATATGCGTTCGGAGACATATTTTTTGAAATTGGTTTTTTAGTAAAACACTAAAGGCTATGTCACTATTGCTTTTTATTTTGAGGGTTCCTATGCCACAAATGGATTTTATACGACGAAAATGTTAAGGTGATGTGTTCGAAGACAAATTTTTTTGTTATTTCCTTATTTATAAAGAAACAAAGGCTATAGCGTACAGATTTCTGTAAAAACGCTTAGTTTCTAAAAATATCACTATTTCTTTATTTTGTGAGGGGTCTGATGACACAAATGAATTTTAAACGACGAAAATGTTAAAAATATGCGTTCGGAGGCAATTTTTTTGATATTGGTTTTTTAGCAAAACACCAAAGGCTATGTCACACACGAATTTCTGTAAAAAACCGTTAGTTTTTAAAAACTTCACATTTTTTTTGAGGGGTCCTATGACACAAAATGGATTTTATACGATGTAAATGTTAAACTGATGTGTTCGAAAATAGTTTTTTTAATATTTCCTTATTTATAAAAAAACCAAAAGCTAAAGCACACGAATTTCTTTAAAAACCCACAGTTTCTAAAAATGTCACTATTTCTTTATTTTTTTTGGGGGTCTGATGACACAAATGAATTTTATACGACAAAAATGTTAAACTGATGCGTTCGAAGACAAATTTTTTGATATTTCCTTATTTATAAAAAACCCAAAGGCTATAGCACATGAATTTCTGTAAAAACCCTTAGTTTCTAAAAATGTCACTATTTATTTATTTTTTGAGGGGTCTGATGACAAATGAATTTTAAACGACGAAAATGTTGAAAATATGTGTTCGGAGACAGTTTTTTTGATATTGGTTTTTTAGTAAAAAGCAAAGGCTATGTCACACTCGAATTTCCGTAAAAATCGTCGGTTTTTAAAAACGTCACTATTTCTTTTTATTTTGAGGGGTCCTACGCCACAAATGGATTTTATACGACGAAAATGTTAAACTGATGTGTTCGAAGACAATTTTTTTGATATTTCCTTATTTATAAAGAAAAAAGTCTATAACGCACGGATTTCTGTAAAAACCCTCAGTTTCTAAAAATATCACTATTTCTTTATTTTGTGAGGGGTCTGATGACAAATGAATTTTGAACGACGAAAATGTTAAAAATATGCGTTCGGAGATAGATTTTTTGATATTGGTTTATTAGCAAAACACCAAAGGCTATGTCACACACGAATTTCTGTAAAAAACCGTTAGTTTTTAAAAACTTCACTATTTCTTTATTTTTTGAGGGGTCTGTTGACACAAATGAATTTTATACGACGAAAATGTTAAACTGATGCGTTCGAAGACTGATTTTTGGGTATTTCCTTATTTATAAAACACCCAAAGACTATAGCACACGAATTTCTGTAAAAACCCTCAGTTTCAAAAAATGTCACTATTTTTTTTTGAGGGGTCTGGTGGCACAAATGAATTTTAAACGACGAAAATTTTAAAAATATGCGTTCGGAGATAGATTTTTTGATATTGGTTTTTTAGCAAAACACCAAAGGCTACGTCACACACGAATTTCTGTAAAAACCGTTAGTTTTTAAAAACTTCACTATTTCTTTATTTTTTGAGGGGTCTGTTGACACAAATGATACGACGTAAATGTTAAACTGATGCGTTCGAAGACTGATTTTTGGGTATTTCCTTATTTATAAAAAAACCAAAGACTATAACACACGAATTTCTGTAAAAACCCTCAGTTTCAAAAAATGTCACTATTTCTTTATTTTTTGAGGGGTCTGATGACACAAATGAATTTTAAACGACGAAAATTTTAAAATATATGCGTTCGGAGACAGATTTTGTGATATTGGGTTTTTAGCAAAACACCATAGGCTATGTCACACACGAATTTCCGTAAAAACCGTTAGTTTTTAAGAACGTCACTATTTCTTTATTTTTTGAGGGGTCTGATGACACAAATGAATTTTATTCGACGAAAATGTTAAACTGATGTGTTCAAAGACAATTTTTTTGGTATTTCCTTATTTATAAACAAACCAAAGGCTATAGCACACGAATTTCTTTAAAAACCCTTAGTTTCTAAAAATGCCACTATTCGTTATTTTTTGAGGGGTCTGATGACACAAATGAATTTTAAACGATGAAAATGTTAAAAATATGCGTTCGGAGACAAATGTTTTGATATTGGTTTTTTAGCAAAACACCAAAGGCCATGTCACACACGAATTTCTGTAAAAAACCGTTAGTTTTTAAAAACTTCAATTTTTTTTTGAGGGGTCCTATGACACAAAATGGATTTTATACGATGTAAATGTTAAACTGATGTGTTCGAAGATTGTTTTTTTAATACTTCCTTATTTATAAAAAAACCAAAAGCTAAAGCACACGAATTTCTTTAAAAACCAACAGTTTCTAAAAATGTCACTATTTCATTATTTTTTGAGGGGTCTGACGACACAAATGAATTTTAAACGACGAAAATGTTAAAAATATGCGTTCGGAGACAGATTTTTTGATATTGGTTTTTTAGCAAAACACCAAAGGCTATGTCACACACGAATTTCCGTAAAAACCGTTAGTTTTTAAAAACGTCACAATTTCTTTATTTTTTGAGGGGTCCTACGACACAAATGTATTTTATACGACGAAAATATTAAACTGATGTGTTCCAAGACAGTTTTTTGATATTTCCTTATTTACAAAAAAGCAAAGGCTATAGCGCACGGATTTCTGTAAAAACCTTTAGTTTTTAAAAACGTGACTATTTCTTTATTTTTTGAGGGGTCTGATGACACAATTCGATTTTATACGACAAAAATGTTAAACTGATGCGTCCGAAAACAGGTTTTTTGACATTTCGTTATTTATAAAAAAACAAAGGCTATAACACACGAATTTCTGTAAAAACCTCAGTTTCTAAAAATGTCATTATTTCTTTATTTTTTGAGGGGTCTGATGACACAAATGAATTTTAAACGACGAAAATGTGGAAAATATGCGTTCGGAGACAGATTTTTTGAAATTGATTTTTAGTAAAACACTAAAGGCTATGTCACACACGAATTTCCGTAAAAACCGTTAGTTTTTAAAAACGTCACTATTTCTTTATTTTTTGAGGGATCCTATGACAAATGGATTTTATACGACGAAAGTGTTAAACTGATGTGTTCGAAAACAGTTTTTGTTGATATTTTTCCTTATTTATAAAAAACCCAAAGGTTATAGCACACGAATTTCTGTAAAAACACTCAGTTTCTAAAAATAACACTATTTCTTTATTTTTTGAGGAGTTTGATGACACAATTAGATTTTATTCGACGAAAATATTAAACATATGCGTTCGGAGAGAGATTTTTTGATATTGGGGTTTTTAGCAATACACCAAAGCTTACGTCACACACGAATTTCTGTAAAAACCGTTAGTTTTTAAAAACGTGACTATTTCTTTATTTTTTGAGGGGTCTGATGACACAATTCGATTTTATACGACAAAAATGTTAAACTGATGCGTCCGAAAATAGGTTTTTTGACATTTCCTTATTTATAAAAAAACAAAGGCTATAACACACGAATTTCTGTAAAAACCTCAGTTTCTAAAAATGTCATTATTTCTTTATTTTTTGAGGGGTCTGATGACACAAATGAATTTTAAACGACAAAAATGTAGAAAATATGCGTTCGGAGACAGATTTTTTGAAATTGGTTTTTTAGTAAAACACTAAAGGCTATGTCACACACGAATTTCCGTAAAAACCGTTTGTCTTTAAAAACGTCACTATTGCTTTTTATTTTGAGGGTTCCTATGCCACAAATGGATTTTATATGACGAAAATGTTAAGCTGATGTGTTCGAAGACAATTTTTTTTTGTTATTTCCTTATTTATAAAGAAACAAAGGCTATAGCGTACAGATTTCTGTAAAAACCCTCAATTTCTAAAAATATCACTATTTCTTTATTCTGTGAGGGGTCTGATGACACAAATGAATTTTAAACGACGAAAATGTTAAAAATATGCGTTCGGAGACAAATTTTTTGATATTGGTTTTTTAGCAAAACACCAAAAGCTATGTCACACACGAATTTCCGTAAAAACCGTTAGTTTTTAAAAACGTCACAATTTCTTTATTTTTTGAGGGGTCCTATTACACAAATGTATTTTATACGACGAAAATATTAAACTGATGTGTTCGAAGACAGTTTTTTGATATTTCCTTATTTACAAAAAAGCAAAGGCTATAGCGCACGGATTTCTGTAAAAACCTTTAGTTTTTAAAAACGTGACTATTTCTTTATTTTTTGAGGGGTCTGATGACACAATTCGATTTTATACGACAAAAATGTTAAACTGATGCGTCCGAAAATAAGTTTTTTGACATTTCCTTATTTATAAAAAAACAAAGGCTATAACACACGAATTTCTGTAAAAACCTTAGTTTCTAAAAATGTCATTATTTCTTTATTTTTTGAGGGGTCTGATGACACAAATGGATTTTAAACGACAAAAATGTGGAAAATATGCGTTCGGAGACAGATTTTTTGAAATTGGTTTTTTAGTAAAACACTAAAGGCTATGTCACACACGAATTTCCGTACAAACCGTTGATTTTTAAAAACGTCACTATTGCTTTTTATTTTGAGGGTTCCTATGCCACAAATGGATTTTATACGGTGAAAATGTTAAGCTGATGTGTTCGAAGACAATTTTTTTTGTTATTTCCTTATTTATAAAGAAACAAAGGCTATAGCGTACAGATTTCTGTAAAAACTCTCAGTTTCTAAAAATATCACTATTTCTTTATTTTGTGAGGGGTCTGATGACACAAATGAATTTTAAACGACGAAAATGTTAAAAATATGCGTTCGGAGTAAAAAAATTTTGATATTGGTTTTTTAGCAAAACACCAAAGGCTATGTCACACACGAATTTCCGTAAAAACCGTTAGTTTTTAAAAACGTCACTATTTCTTTATTTTTTGAGGGATCCTGTGACAAATGGATTTTATACGACGAAAGTGTTAAACTGATGTGTTCGAAAACAGTTTTTGTTGATATTTTTCCTTATTTATAAAAAAACCCAAAGGTTATAGCACACGAATTTCTGTAAAAACACTCAGTTTCTAAAAATATCACTATTTCTTTATTTTTTGAGGAGTCTGATGACACAATTAGATTTTATTCGACGAAAATATTAAACATATGCGTTCGGAGACAAATTTTTTGATATTGGGGTTTTTAGCAATACACCAAAGCTTACGTCACACACGAATTTCTGTAAAAACCGTTAGTTTTTAAAAACGTGACTATTTCTTTATTTTTTGAGGGGTCTGATGACACAATTCGATTTTATACGACAAAAATGTTAAACTGATGCGTCCGAAAACAGGTTTTTTGACATTTCGTTATTTATAAAAAAACAAAGGCTATAACACACGAATTTCTGTAAAAACCCCAGTTTCTAAAAATGTCATTATTTCTTTATTTTTTGAGGGGTCTGATGACACAAATGAATTTTAAACGACAAAAATGTGGAAAATATGCGTTCGGAGACAGATTTTTTGAAATTGGTTTTTTAGTAAAACACTAAAGGCTATGTCACACACGAATTTCCGTAAAAACCGTTTGTTTTTAAAAACGTCACTATTGCTTTTTATTTTGTGGGTTCCTATGCCACAAATGGATTTTATATGACGAAAATGTTAAGCTGATGTGTTCGAAGACAATTTTTTTTGTTATTTCCTTATTTATAAAGAAACAAAGGCTATAGCGTACAGATTTCTGTAAAAACCCTCAATTTCTATAAATATCACTATTTCTTTATTTTGTGAGGGGTCTGATGACACAAATGAATTTTAAACGACGAAAATGTTAAAAATATGCGTTCGGAGACAAATTTTTTGATATTGGTTTTTTAGCAAAACACCAAAAGCTATGTCACACACGAATTTCCGTAAAAACCGTTAGTTTTTAAAAACGTCACAATTTCTTTATTTTTTGAGTGGTCCTATGACACAAATGTATTTTATACGACGAAAATATTAAACTGATGTGTTCGAAGACAGTTTTTTGATATTTCCTTATTTACAAAAAAGCAAAGGCTATAGCGCACGGATTTCTGTAAAAACCTTTAGTTTTTAAAAACGTGACTATTTCTTTATTTTTTGAGGGGTCTGATGACACAATTCGATTTTATACGACAAAAATGTTAAACTGATGCGTCCGAAAACAGGTTTTTTGACATTTCCTTATTTATAAAAAAACAAAGGCTATAACACACGAATTTCTGTAAAAACCTTAGTTTCTAAAAATGTCATTATTTCTTTATTTTTTGAGGGGTCTGATGACACAAATGGATTTTAAACGACAAAAATGTGGAAAATATGCGTTCGGAGACAGATTTTTTGAAATTGGTTTTTTAGTATAACACTCAAGGCTATGTCACACACGAATTTCCGTACAAACCGTTGATTTTTAAAAACGTCACTATTGCTTTTTATTTTGAGGGTTCCTATGCCACAAATGGATTTTATACGGTGAAAATGTTAAGCTGATGTGTTCGAAGACAATTTTTTTTGTTATTTCCTTATTTATAAAGAAACAAAGGCTATAGCGTACAGATTTCTGTAAAAACCCTCAGTTTCTAAAAATATCACTATTTCTTTATTTTGTGAGGGGTCTGATGACACAAATGAATTTTAAACGACGAAAATGTTAAAAATATGCGTTCGGAGTAAAATTTTTTTGATATTGGTTTTTTAGCAAAACACCAAAGGCTATGTCACAAACGAATTTCCGTAAAAACCGTTAGTTTTTAAAAATGTCACTATTTCTTTATTTTTTGAGGGATCCTATGACAAATGGATTTTATACGACGAAAGTGTTAAACTGATGTGTTCGAAAACAGTTTTTGTTGATATTTTCCTTATTTATAAAAAAACCCAAAGGTTATAGCACATGAATTTCTGTAAAAACACTCAGTTTCTAAAAATATCACTATTTCTTTATTTTTTGAGGAGTCTGATGACACAATTAGATTTTATTCGACGAAAATATTAAACATATGCGTTCGGAGACAGATTTTTTGATATTGGGGTTTTTAGCAATACACCAAAGCTTACGTCACACACGAATTTCTGTAAAAACCGTTAGTTTTTAAAAACGTGACTATTTCTTTATTTTTTGAGGGGTCTGATGAGACAATTCGATTTTATACGACAAAAATGTTAAACTGATGCGTCCGAAAACAAGTTTTTTGACATTTCGTTATTTATAAAAAAACAAAGGCTATAACACACGAATTTCTGTAAAAACCTTAGATTCTAAAAATGTCATTATTTCTTTATTTTTTGAGGGGTCTGATGACACAAATGGATTTTAAACGACAAAAATGTGGAAAATATGCGTTCGGAGACATATTTTTTGAAATTGGTTTTTTAGTAAAACACTAAAGGCTATGTCACTATTGCTTTTTATTTTGAGGGTTCCTATGCCACAAATGAATTTTATACGACGAAAATGTTAAGCTGATGTGTTCGAAGACAATTTTTTTTGTTATTTCCATATTTATAAAGAAACAAAGGCTATAGCGTACAGATTTCTGTAAAAACTCTCAGTTTCTAAAAATATCACTATTTCTTTATTTTGTGAGGGGTCTGATGACACAAATGAATTTTAAACGAGGAAAATGTTAAAAACATGCGTTCGGAGACAGATGTTTTGATATTGGGTTTTTAGCAAAACCCCAAAGGCTATGTCACACACGAATTTCTGTAAAAACCGTTAGTTTTTAAAAACTTAACATTTTTTTTGAGGGGTCCTATGACACAAAATGAATTTTATACGATGTAAATGTTAAACTGATGTGTTCGAAGATAGTTTTTTAATACTTCCTTATTTATAAAAAAACCAAAAGCTAAAGCACACGAATTTCTTTAAAAACCCACAGTTTCTAAAAATGTCACTATTTCATTATTTTTTGAGGGGTCTGACGACACAAATGAATTTTAAACGACGAAAATGTTACAAATATGCGTTCGGAGACAGATTTTTTGATATTGGTTTTTTAGCAAAACACCAAAGGCTATGTCACACACGAATTTCCGTAAAAACCGTTAGTTTTTAAAAACGTCACAATTTCTTTATTTTTTGTGGGGTCCTATGACACAAATGTATTTTATACGACGAAAATATTAAACTGATGTGTTCAAAGACAGTTTTTTGATATTTCCTTATTTACAAAAAATCAAAGGCTATAGCGCACGGATTTCTGTAAAAACCTTTAGTTTTTAAAAACGTGACTATTTCTTTATTTTTTGAGGGGTCTGATGACACAATTCGATTTTATACGACAAAAATGTTAAACTGATACGTCCGAAAATAAGTTTTTTGACATTTCCTTATTTATAAAAAAACAAAGGCTATAACACACGAATTTCTGTAAAAACTTTAGTTTCTAAAAATGTCATTATTTCTTTATTTTTTGAGGGGTCTGATGACACAAATGAATTTTAAACGACAAAAATGTGGAAAATATGCGTTCGGAGACATATTTTTTGAAATTGGTTTTTTAGTAAAACACTAAAGGCTATGTCACTATTGCTTTTTATTTTGAGGGTTCCTATGCCACAAATGGATTTTATACGACGAAAATGTTAAGCTGATGTGTTCGAAGACAATTTTTTTTGTTATTTCCTTATTTATAAAGAAACAAAGGCTATAGCGTACAGATTTCTGTAAAAACCCTCAGTTTCTAAAAATATCACTATTTCTTTATTTTGTGGGGCTCTGATGACACAAATTAGTTTTTAAAAACTTCACATTTTTTTTGAGGGGTCCTATGACACAAAATGGATTTCATACGATGTAAATGTTAAACTGATGTGTTCGAAGATAGTTTTTTAATACTTCCTTATTTATAAAAAAACCAAAAGCTAAAGCACACGAATTTCTTTAAAAACTCACAGTTTCTAAAAATGTCACTATTTCATTATTTTTTGAGGGGTCTGACGACACAAATGAATTTTAAACGACGAAAATGTTAAAAATATGCGTTCGGAGACAGATTTTTTGATATTGGTTTTTTAGCAAAACACCAAAGGCTATGTCACACACGAATTTCCGTAAAAACCGTTAGTTTTTAAAAACGTCACAATTTCTTTATTTTTTGAGGGGTCCTATGACACAAATGTATTTTATACGACGAAAATATTAAACTGATGTGTTCCAAGACAGTTTTTTGATATTTCCTTATTTACAAAAAAGCAAAGGCTATAGCGCACGGATTTCTGTAAAAACCTTTAGTTTTTAAAAACGTGACTATTTCTTTATTTTTTGAGGGGTCTGATGACACAATTCGATTTTATACGACAAAAATGTTAAACTGATGCGTCCGAAAATAGGTTTTTTGACATTTCCTTATTTATAAAAAAACAAAGGCTATAACACACGAATTTCTGTAAAAACCTTAGTTTCTAAAAATGTCATTATTTCTTTATTTTTTGAGGGGTCTGATGACACAAATGAATTTTAAACGACAAAAATGTGGAAAATATGCGTTCGGAGACATATTTTTTGAAATTGGTTTTTTAGTAAAACACTAAAGGCTATGTCACTATTGCTTTTTATTTTGAGGGTTCCTATGCCACAAATGGATTTTATACGACGAAAATGTTAAGCTGATGTGTTCGAAGACAATTTTTTTGTTATTTCCTTATTTATAAAGAAACAAAGGCTATAGCGTACAGATTTCTGTAAAAACCCTCAGTTTCTAAAAATATCACTATTTCTTTATTTTGTGAGGGGTCTGATGACACAAATGAATTTTAAACGAGGAAAATGTTAAAAATATGCGTTCGAAGACAGATGTTTTGATATTGGTTTTTTAGCAAAACACCAAAGGCTATGTCACACACGAATTTCTGTAAAAACTGTTAGTTTTTAAAAACTTCACATTTTTTTTGAGGGGTCCTATGACACAAAATGGATTCTATACGATGTAAATGTTAAACTGATGTGTTCGAAGATAGTTTTTTAATACTTCCTTATTTATAAAAAAACCAAAAGCTAAAGCACACGAATTTCTTTAAAAACTCACAGTTTCTAAAAATGTCAATATTTCATTATTTTTTGAGGGGTCTGACGACACAAATGAATTTTAAACGACGAAAATGTTAAAAATATGCGTTCGGAGACAGATTTTTTGATATTGGTTTTTTAGCAAAACACCAAAGGCTATGTCACACACGAATTTCCGTAAAAACCGTTAGTTTTTAAAAACGTCACAATTTCTTTATTTTTTGAGGGGTCCTACGACACAAATGTATTTTATACGACGAAAATATTAAACTGATGTGTTCGAAGACAGTTTTTTGATATTTCTTTATTTACAAAAAAGCAAAGGCTATAGCGCACGGATTTCTGTAAAAACCTTTAGTTTTTAAAAACGTGACTATTTCTTTATTTTTTGAGGGGTCTGATGACACAATTCGATTTTATACGACAAAAATGTTAAACTGATGCGTCCGAAAATAGGTTTTTTGACATTTCCTTATTTATAAAAAAACAAAGGCTATAACACACGAATTTCTGTAAAAACCTTAGTTTCTAAAAATGTTATTATTTCTTTATTTTTTGAGGGGTCTGATGACACAAATGAATTTTAAACGACAAAAATGTGGAAAATATGCGTTCGGAGACATATTTTTTGAAATTGGTTTTTTAGTAAAACACTAAAGGCTATGTCACTATTGCTTTTTATTTTGAGGGTTCCTATGCCACAAATGGATTTTATACGACGAAAATGTTAAGCTGATGTGTTCGAAGACAATTTTTTTTGTTATTTCCTTATTTATAAAGAAACAAAGGCTATAGCGTACAGATTTCTGTAAAAACCCTCAGTTTCTAAAAATATCACTATTTCTTTATTTTGTGAGGGGTCTGATGACACAAATGAATTTTAAACGAGGAAAATGTTAAAAACATGCGTTCGGAGACAGATGTTTTGATATTGGGTTTTTAGCAAAACCCCAAAGGCTATGTCACACACGAATTTCTGTAAAAACCGTTAGTTTTTAAAAACTTAACATTTTTTTTGAGGGGTCCTATGACACAAAATGAATTTTATACGATGTAAATGTTAAACTGATGTGTTCGAAGATAGTTTTTTAATACTTCCTTATTTATAAAAAAACCAAAAGCTAAAGCACACGAATTTCTTTAAAAACCCACAGTTTCTAAAAATGTCACTATTTCATTATTTTTTGAGGGGTCTGACGACACAAATGAATTTTAAACGACGAAAATGTTACAAATATGCGTTCGGAGACAGATTTTTTGATATTGGTTTTTTAGCAAAACACCAAAGGCTATGTCACACACGAATTTCCGTAAAAACCGTTAGTTTTTAAAAACGTCACAATTTCTTTATTTTTTGTGGGGTCCTATGACACAAATGTATTTTATACGACGAAAATATTAAACTGATGTGTTCAAAGACAATTTTTTGATATTTCCTTATTTACAAAAAATCAAAGGCTATAGCGCACGAATTTCTGTAAAAACCTTTAGTTTTTAAAAACGTGACTATTTCTTTATTTTTTGAGGGGTCTGATGACACAATTCGATTTTATACGACAAAAATGTTAAACTGATACGTCCGAAAATAAGTTTTTTGACATTTCCTTATTTATAAAAAAACAAAGGCTATAACACACGAATTTCTGTAAAAACTTTAGTTTCTAAAAATGTCATTATTTCTTTATTTTTTGAGGGGTCTGATGACACAAATGAATTTTAAACGACAAAAATGTGGAAAATATGCGTTCGGAGACATATTTTTTGAAATTGGTTTTTTAGTAAAACACTAAAGGCTATGTCACTATTGCTTTTTATTTTGAGGGTTCCTATGCCACAAATGGATTTTATACGACGAAAATGTTAAGCTGATGTGTTCGAAGACAATTTTTTTTGTTATTTCCTTATTTATAAAGAAACAAAGGCTATAGCGTACAGATTTCTGTAAAAACCCTCAGTTTCTAAAAATATCACTATTTCTTTATTTTGTGGGGGTCTGATGACACAAATTAGTTTTTAAAAACTTCACATTTTTTTTGAGGGGTCCTATGACACAAAATGGATTTCATACGATGTAAATGTTAAACTGATGTGTTCGAAGATAGTTTTTTAATACTTCCTTATTTATAAAAAAACCAAAAGCTAAAGCACACGAATTTCTTTAAAAACTCACAGTTTCTAAAAATGTCACTATTTCATTATTTTTTGAGGGGTCTGACGACACAAATGAATTTTAAACGACGAAAATGTTAAAAATATGCGTTCGGAGACAGATTTTTTGATATTGGTTTTTTAGCAAAACACCAAAGGCTATGTCACACACGAATTTCCGTAAAAACCGTTAGTTTTTAAAAACGTCACAATTTCTTTATTTTTTGAGGGGTCCTATGACACAAATGTATTTTATACGACGAAAATATTAAACTGATGTGTTCCAAGACAGTTTTTTGATATTTCCTTATTTACAAAAAAGCAAAGGCTATAGCGCACGGATTTCTGTAAAAACCTTTAGTTTTTAAAAACGTGACTATTTCTTTATTTTTTGAGGGGTCTGATGACACAATTCGATTTTATACGACAAAAATGTTAAACTGATGCGTCCGAAAATAGGTTTTTTGACATTTCCTTATTTATAAAAAAACAAAGGCTATAACACACGAATTTCTGTAAAAACCTTAGTTTCTAAAAATGACATTATTTCTTTATTTTTTGAGGGGTCTGATGACACAAATGAATTTTAAACGACAAAAATGTGGAAAATATGCGTTCGGAGACATATTTTTTGAAATTGGTTTTTTAGTAAAACACTAAAGGCTATGTCACTATTGCTTTTTATTTTGAGGGTTCCTATGCCACAAATGGATTTTATACGACGAAAATGTTAAGCTGATGTGTTCGAAGACAATTTTTTTGTTATTTCCTTATTTATAAAGAAACAAAGGCTATAGCGTACAGATTTCTGTAAAAACCCTCAGTTTCTAAAAATATCACTATTTCTTTATTTTGTGAGGGGTCTGATGACACAAATGAATTTTAAACGAGGAAAATGTTAAAAATATGCGTTCGAAGACAGATGTTTTGATATTGGTTTTTTAGCAAAACACCAAAGGCTATGTCACACACGAATTTCTGTAAAAACTGTTAGTTTTTAAAAACTTCACATTTTTTTTGAGGGGTCCTATGACACAAAATGGATTCTATACGATGTAAATGTTAAACTGATGTGTTCGAAGATAGTTTTTTAATACTTCCTTATTTATAAAAAAACCAAAAGCTAAAGCACACGAATTTCTTTAAAAACTCACAGTTTCTAAAAATGTCAATATTTCATTATTTTTTGAGGGGTCTGACGACACAAATGAATTTTAAACGACGAAAATGTTAAAAATATGCGTTCGGAGACAGATTTTTTGATATTGGTTTTTTAGCAAAACACCAAAGGCTATGTCACACACGAATTTCCGTAAAAACCGTTAGTTTTTAAAAACGTCACAATTTCTTTATTTTTTGAGGGGTCCTACGACACAAATGTATTTTATACGACGAAAATATTAAACTGATGTGTTCGAAGACAGTTTTTTGATATTTCTTTATTTACAAAAAAGCAAAGGCTATAGCGCACGGATTTCTGTAAAAACCTTTAGTTTTTAAAAACGTGACTATTTCTTTATTTTTTGAGGGGTCTGATGACACAATTCGATTTTATACGACAAAAATGTTAAACTGATGCGTCCGAAAATAGGTTTTTTGACATTTCCTTATTTATAAAAAAACAAAGGCTATAACACACGAATTTCTGTAAAAACCTTAGTTTCTAAAAATGTTATTATTTCTTTATTTTTTGAGGGGTCTGATGACACAAATGAATTTTAAACGACAAAAATGTGGAAAATATGCGTTCGGAGACATATTTTTTGAAATTGGTTTTTTAGTAAAACACTAAAGGCTATGTCACTATTGCTTTTTATTTTGAGGGTTCCTATGCCACAAATGGATTTTATACGACGAAAATGTTAAGCTGATGTGTTCGAAGACAATTTTTTTTGTTATTTCCTTATTTATAAAGAAACAAAGGCTATAGCGTACAGATTTCTGTAAAAACCCTCAGTTTCTAAAAATATCACTATTTCTTTATTTTGTGAGGGGTCTGATGACACAAATGAATTTTAAACGAGGAAAATGTTAAAAACATGCGTTCGGAGACAGATGTTTTGATATTGGGTTTTTAGCAAAACCCCAAAGGCTATGTCACACACGAATTTCTGTAAAAACCGTTAGTTTTTAAAAACTTAACATTTTTTTTGAGGGGTCCTATGACACAAAATGAATTTTATACGATGTAAATGTTAAACTGATGTGTTCGAAGATAGTTTTTTAATACTTCCTTATTTATAAAAAAACCAAAAGCTAAAGCACACGAATTTCTTTAAAAACCCACAGTTTCTAAAAATGTCACTATTTCATTATTTTTTGAGGGGTCTGACGACACAAATGAATTTTAAACGACGAAAATGTTACAAATATGCGTTCGGAGACAGATTTTTTGATATTGGTTTTTTAGCAAAACACCAAAGGCTATGTCACACACGAATTTCCGTAAAAACCGTTAGTTTTTAAAAACGTCACAATTTCTTTATTTTTTGTGGGGTCCTATGACACAAATGTATTTTATACGACGAAAATATTAAACTGATGTGTTCAAAGACAGTTTTTTGATATTTCCTTATTTACAAAAAATCAAAGGCTATAGCGCACGGATTTCTGTAAAAACCTTTAGTTTTTAAAAACGTGACTATTTCTTTATTTTTTGAGGGGTCTGATGACACAATTCGATTTTATACGACAAAAATGTTAAACTGATACGTCCGAAAATAAGTTTTTTGACATTTCCTTATTTATAAAAAAACAAAGGCTATAACACACGAATTTCTGTAAAAACTTTAGTTTCTAAAAATGTCATTATTTCTTTATTTTTTGAGGGGTCTGATGACACAAATGAATTTTAAACGACAAAAATGTGGAAAATATGCGTTCGGAGACATATTTTTTGAAATTGGTTTTTTAGTAAAACACTAAAGGCTATGTCACTATTGCTTTTTATTTTGAGGGTTCCTATGCCACAAATGGATTTTATACGACGAAAATGTTAAGCTGATGTGTTCGAAGACAATTTTTTTTGTTATTTCCTTATTTATAAAGAAACAAAGGCTATAGCGTACAGATTTCTGTAAAAACCCTCAGTTTCTAAAAATATCACTATTTCCTTATTTTGTGGGGGTCTGATGACACAAATTAGTTTTTAAAAACTTCACATTTTTTTTGAGGGGTCCTATGACACAAAATGGATTTCATACGATGTAAATGTTAAACTGATGTGTTCGAAGATAGTTTTTTAATACTTCCTTATTTATAAAAAAACCAAAAGCTAAAGCACACGAATTTCTTTAAAAACTCACAGTTTCTAAAAATGTCACTATTTCATTATTTTTTGAGGGGTCTGACGACACAAATGAATTTTAAACGACGAAAATGTTAAAAATATGCGTTCGGAGACAGATTTTTTGATATTGGTTTTTTAGCAAAACACCAAAGGCTATGTCACACACGAATTTCCGTAAAAACCGTTAGTTTTTAAAAACGTCACAATTTCTTTATTTTTTGAGGGGTCCTATGACACAAATGTATTTTATACGACGAAAATATTAAACTGATGTGTTCCAAGACAGTTTTTTGATATTTCCTTATTTACAAAAAAGCAAAGGCTATAGCGCACGGATTTCTGTAAAAACCTTTAGTTTTTAAAAACGTGACTATTTCTTTATTTTTTGAGGGGTCTGATGACACAATTCGATTTTATACGACAAAAATGTTAAACTGATGCGTCCGAAAATAGGTTTTTGACATTTCCTTATTTATAAAAAAACAAAGGCTATAACACACGAATTTCTGTAAAAACCTTAGTTTCTAAAAATGTCATTATTTCTTTATTTTTTGAGGGGTCTGATGACACAAATGAATTTTAAACGACAAAAATGTGGAAAATATGCGTTCGGAGACATATTTTTTGAAATTGGTTTTTTAGTAAAACACTAAAGGCTATGTCACTATTGCTTTTTATTTTGAGGGTTCCTATGCCACAAATGGATTTTATACGACGAAAATGTTAAGCTGATGTGTTCGAAGACAATTTTTTTGTTATTTCCTTATTTATAAAGAAACAAAGGCTATAGCGTACAGATTTCTGTAAAAACCCTCAGTTTCTAAAAATATCACTATTTCTTTATTTTGTGAGGGGTCTGATGACACAAATGAATTTTAAACGAGGAAAATGTTAAAAATATGCGTTCGAAGACAGATGTTTTGATATTGGTTTTTTAGCAAAACACCAAAGGCTATGTCACACACGAATTTCTGTAAAAACTGTTAGTTTTTAAAAACTTTACATTTTTTTTGAGGGGTCCTATGACACAAAATGGATTCTATACGATGTAAATGTTAAACTGATGTGTTCGAAGATAGTTTTTTAATACTTCCTTATTTATAAAAAAACCAAAAGCTAAAGCACACGAATTTCTTTAAAAACTCACAGTTTCTAAAAATGTCAATATTTCATTATTTTTTGAGGGGTCTGACGACACAAATGAATTTTAAACGACGAAAATGTTAAAAATATGCGTTCGGAGACAGATTTTTTGATATTGGTTTTTTAGCAAAACACCAAAGGCTATGTCACACACGAATTTCCGTAAAAACCGTTAGTTTTTAAAAACGTCACAATTTCTTTATTTTTTGAGGGGTCTGATGACACAAATTAGTTTTTAAAAACTTCACATTTTTTTTGAGGGGTCCTATGACACAAAATGGATTTCATACGATGTAAATGTTAAACTGATGTGTTCGAAGATAGTTTTTTAATACTTCCTTATTTATAAAAAAACCAAAAGCTAAAGCACACGAATTTCTTTAAAAACTCACAGTTTCTAAAAATGTCACTATTTCATTATTTTTTGAGGGGTCTGACGACACAAATGAATTTTAAACGACGAAAATGTTAAATATATGCGTTCGGAGACAGATTTTTTGATATTGGTTTTTTAGCAAAACACCAAAGGCTATGTCACACACGAATTTCCGTAAAAACCGTTAGTTTTTAAAAACGTCACAATTTCTTTATTTTTTGAGGGGTCCTATGACACAATTGTATTTTATACGACGAAAATATTAAACTGATGTGTTCAAAGACAGTTTTTTGATATTTCCTTATTTACAAAAAAGCAAAGGCTATAGCGCACGGATTTCTGTAAAAACCTTTAGTTTTTAAAAACGTGACTATTTCTTTATTTTTTGAGGGGTCTGATGACACAATTCGATTTTATACGACAAAAATGTTAAACTGATGCGTCCGAAAATAGGTTTTTTGACATTTCCTTATTTATAAAAAAACAAAGGCTATAACACACGAATTTCTGTAAAAACCTTAGTTTCTAAAAATGTCATTATTTCTTTATTTTTTGAGGGGTCTGATGACACAAATGAATTTTAAACGACAAAAATGTGGAAAATATGCGTTCGGAGACATATTTTTTGAAATTGGTTTTTTAGTAAAACACTAAAGGCTATGTCACTATTGCTTTTTATTTTGAGGGTTCCTATGCCACAAATGGATTTTATACGACGAAAATGTTAAGCTGATGTGTTCGAAGACAAATTTTTTTGTTATTTCCTTATTTATAAAGAAACAAAGGCTATAGCGTACAGATTTCTGTAAAAACGCTTAGTTTCTAAAAATATCACTATTTCTTTATTTTGTGAGGGGTCTGATGACACAAATGAATTTTAAACGACGAAAATGTTAAAAATATGCGTTCGGAGGCAATTTTTTTGATATTGGTTTTTTAGCAAAACACCAAAGGCTATGTCACACACGAATTTCTGTAAAAAACCGTTAGTTTTTAAAAACTTCACATTTTTTTTGAGGGGTCCTATGACACAAAATGGATTTTATACGATGTAAATGTTAAACTGATGTGTTCGAAAATAGTTTTTTTAATATTTCCTTATTTATAAAAAAACCAAAAGCTAAAGCACACGAATTTCTTTAAAAACCCACAGTTTCTAAAAATGTCACTATTTCTTTATTTTTTTTGGGGGTCTGATGACACAAATGAATTTTATACGACAAAAATGTTAAACTGATGCGTTCGAAGACAAATTTTTTGATATTTCCTTATTTATAAAAAACCCAAAGGCTATAGCACATGAATTTCTGTAAAAACCCTTAGTTTCTAAAAATGTCACTATTTATTTATTTTTTGAGGGGTCTGATGACAAATGAATTTTAAACGACGAAAATGTTGAAAATATGTGTTCGGAGACAGTTTTTTTGATATTGGTTTTTTAGTAAAAAGCAAAGGCTATGTCACACTCGAATTTCCGTAAAAATCGTCGGTTTTTAAAAACGTCACTATTTCTTTTTATTTTGAGGGGTCCTACGCCACAAATGGATTTTATACGACGAAAATGTTAAACTGATGTGTTCGAAGACAATTTTTTTGATATTTCCTTATTTATAAAGAAAAAAGTCTATAACGCACGGATTTCTGTAAAAACCCTCAGTTTCTAAAAATATCACTATTTCTTTATTTTGTGAGGGGTCTGATGACAAATGAATTTTGAACGACGAAAATGTTAAAAATATGCGTTCGGAGATAGATTTTTTGATATTGGTTTATTAGCAAAACACCAAAGGCTATGTCACACACGAATTTCTGTAAAAAACCGTTAGTTTTTAAAAACTTCACTATTTCTTTATTTTTTGAGGGGTCTGTTGACACAAATGAATTTTATACGACGAAAATGTTAAACTGATGCGTTCGAAGACTGATTTTTGGGTATTTCCTTATTTATAAAACACCCAAAGACTATAGCACACGAATTTCTGTAAAAACCCTCAGTTTCAAAAAATGTCACTATTTTTTTTTGAGGGGTCTGGTGGCACAAATGAATTTTAAACGACGAAAATTTTAAAAATATGCGTTCGGAGATAGATTTTTTGATATTGGTTTTTTAGCAAAACACCAAAGGCTACGTCACACACGAATTTCTGTAAAAACCGTTAGTTTTTAAAAACTTCACTATTTCTTTATTTTTTGAGGGGTCTGTTGACACAAATGATACGACGTAAATGTTAAACTGATGCGTTCGAAGACTGATTTTTGGGTATTTCCTTATTTATAAAAAAACCAAAGACTATAACACACGAATTTCTGTAAAAACCCTCAGTTTCAAAAAATGTCACTATTTCTTTATTTTTTGAGGGGTCTGATGACACAAATGAATTTTAAACGACGAAAATTTTAAAATATATGCGTTCGGAGACAGATTTTGTGATATTGGGTTTTTAGCAAAACACCATAGGCTATGTCACACACGAATTTCCGTAAAAACCGTTAGTTTTTAAGAACGTCACTATTTCTTTATTTTTTGAGGGGTCTGATGACACAAATGAATTTTATTCGACGAAAATGTTAAACTGATGTGTTCAAAGACAATTTTTTTGGTATTTCCTTATTTATAAACAAACCAAAGGCTATAGCACACGAATTTCTTTAAAAACCCTTAGTTTCTAAAAATGCCACTATTCGTTATTTTTTGAGGGGTCTGATGACACAAATGAATTTTAAACGATGAAAATGTTAAAAATATGCGTTCGGAGACAAATGTTTTGATATTGGTTTTTTAGCAAAACACCAAAGGCCATGTCACACACGAATTTCTGTAAAAAACCGTTAGTTTTTAAAAACTTCAATTTTTTTTTGAGGGGTCCTATGACACAAAATGGATTTTATACGATGTAAATGTTAAACTGATGTGTTCGAAGATTGTTTTTTTAATACTTCCTTATTTATAAAAAAACCAAAAGCTAAAGCACACGAATTTCTTTAAAAACCAACAGTTTCTAAAAATGTCACTATTTCATTATTTTTTGAGGGGTCTGACGACACAAATGAATTTTAAACGACGAAAATGTTAAAAATATGCGTTCGGAGACAGATTTTTTGATATTGGTTTTTTAGCAAAACACCAAAGGCTATGTCACACACGAATTTCCGTAAAAACCGTTAGTTTTTAAAAACGTCACAATTTCTTTATTTTTTGAGGGGTCCTACGACACAAATGTATTTTATACGACGAAAATATTAAACTGATGTGTTCCAAGACAGTTTTTTGATATTTCCTTATTTACAAAAAAGCAAAGGCTATAGCGCACGGATTTCTGTAAAAACCTTTAGTTTTTAAAAACGTGACTATTTCTTTATTTTTTGAGGGGTCTGATGACACAATTCGATTTTATACGACAAAAATGTTAAACTGATGCGTCCGAAAACAGGTTTTTTGACATTTCGTTATTTATAAAAAAACAAAGGCTATAACACACGAATTTCTGTAAAAACCTCAGTTTCTAAAAATGTCATTATTTCTTTATTTTTTGAGGGGTCTGATGACACAAATGAATTTTAAACGACGAAAATGTGGAAAATATGCGTTCGGAGACAGATTTTTTGAAATTGATTTTTAGTAAAACACTAAAGGCTATGTCACACACGAATTTCCGTAAAAACCGTTAGTTTTTAAAAACGTCACTATTTCTTTATTTTTTGAGGGATCCTATGACAAATGGATTTTATACGACGAAAGTGTTAAACTGATGTGTTCGAAAACAGTTTTTGTTGATATTTTTCCTTATTTATAAAAAACCCAAAGGTTATAGCACACGAATTTCTGTAAAAACACTCAGTTTCTAAAAATAACACTATTTCTTTATTTTTTGAGGAGTTTGATGACACAATTAGATTTTATTCGACGAAAATATTAAACATATGCGTTCGGAGAGAGATTTTTTGATATTGGGGTTTTTAGCAATACACCAAAGCTTACGTCACACACGAATTTCTGTAAAAACCGTTAGTTTTTAAAAACGTGACTATTTCTTTATTTTTTGAGGGGTCTGATGACACAATTCGATTTTATACGACAAAAATGTTAAACTGATGCGTCCGAAAATAGGTTTTTTGACATTTCCTTATTTATAAAAAAACAAAGGCTATAACACACGAATTTCTGTAAAAACCTCAGTTTCTAAAAATGTCATTATTTCTTTATTTTTTGAGGGGTCTGATGACACAAATGAATTTTAAACGACAAAAATGTAGAAAATATGCGTTCGGAGACAGATTTTTTGAAATTGGTTTTTTAGTAAAACACTAAAGGCTATGTCACACACGAATTTCCGTAAAAACCGTTTGTCTTTAAAAACGTCACTATTGCTTTTTATTTTGAGGGTTCCTATGCCACAAATGGATTTTATATGACGAAAATGTTAAGCTGATGTGTTCGAAGACAATTTTTTTTTGTTATTTCCTTATTTATAAAGAAACAAAGGCTATAGCGTACAGATTTCTGTAAAAACCCTCAATTTCTAAAAATATCACTATTTCTTTATTCTGTGAGGGGTCTGATGACACAAATGAATTTTAAACGACGAAAATGTTAAAAATATGCGTTCGGAGACAAATTTTTTGATATTGGTTTTTTAGCAAAACACCAAAAGCTATGTCACACACGAATTTCCGTAAAAACCGTTAGTTTTTAAAAACGTCACAATTTCTTTATTTTTTGAGGGGTCCTATTACACAAATGTATTTTATACGACGAAAATATTAAACTGATGTGTTCGAAGACAGTTTTTTGATATTTCCTTATTTACAAAAAAGCAAAGGCTATAGCGCACGGATTTCTGTAAAAACCTTTAGTTTTTAAAAACGTGACTATTTCTTTATTTTTTGAGGGGTCTGATGACACAATTCGATTTTATACGACAAAAATGTTAAACTGATGCGTCCGAAAATAAGTTTTTTGACATTTCCTTATTTATAAAAAAACAAAGGCTATAACACACGAATTTCTGTAAAAACCTTAGTTTCTAAAAATGTCATTATTTCTTTATTTTTTGAGGGGTCTGATGACACAAATGGATTTTAAACGACAAAAATGTGGAAAATATGCGTTCGGAGACAGATTTTTTGAAATTGGTTTTTTAGTAAAACACTAAAGGCTATGTCACACACGAATTTCCGTACAAACCGTTGATTTTTAAAAACGTCACTATTGCTTTTTATTTTGAGGGTTCCTATGCCACAAATGGATTTTATACGGTGAAAATGTTAAGCTGATGTGTTCGAAGACAATTTTTTTTGTTATTTCCTTATTTATAAAGAAACAAAGGCTATAGCGTACAGATTTCTGTAAAAACTCTCAGTTTCTAAAAATATCACTATTTCTTTATTTTGTGAGGGGTCTGATGACACAAATGAATTTTAAACGACGAAAATGTTAAAAATATGCGTTCGGAGTAAAAATTTTTTGATATTGGTTTTTTAGCAAAACACCAAAGGCTATGTCACACACGAATTTCCGTAAAAACCGTTAGTTTTTAAAAACGTCACTATTTCTTTATTTTTTGAGGGATCCTGTGACAAATGGATTTTATACGACGAAAGTGTTAAACTGATGTGTTCGAAAACAGTTTTTGTTGATATTTTTCCTTATTTATAAAAAAACCCAAAGGTTATAGCACACGAATTTCTGTAAAAACACTCAGTTTCTAAAAATATCACTATTTCTTTATTTTTTGAGGAGTCTGATGACACAATTAGATTTTATTCGACGAAAATATTAAACATATGCGTTCGGAGACAGATTTTTTGATATTGGGGTTTTTAGCAATACACCAAAGCTTACGTCACACACGAATTTCTGTAAAAACCGTTAGTTTTTAAAAACGTGACTATTTCTTTATTTTTTGAGGGGTCTGATGAGACAATTCGATTTTATACGACAAAAATGTTAAACTGATGCGTCCGAAAACAAGTTTTTTGACATTTCGTTATTTATAAAAAAACAAAGGCTATAACACACGAATTTCTGTAAAAACCTTAGATTCTAAAAATGTCATTATTTCTTTATTTTTTGAGGGGTCTGATGACACAAATGGATTTTAAACGACAAAAATGTGGAAAATATGCGTTCGGAGACAGATTTTTTTAAATTGGTGTTTTAGTAAAACACTAAAGGCTATGTCACACACGAATTTCCGTACAAACCGTTGATTTTTAAAAACGTCACTATTGCTTTTTATTTTGAGGGTTCCTATGCCACAAATGGATTTTATACGGTGAAAATGTTAAGCTGATGTGTTCGAAGACAATTTTTTTTGTTATTTCCTTATTTATAAAGAAACAAAGGCTATAGCGTACAGATTTCTGTAAAAACCCTCAGTTTCTAAAAATATCACTATTTCTTTATTTTGTGAGGGGTCTGATGACACAAATGAATTTTAAACGACGAAAATGTTAAAAATATGCGTTCGGAGACAAATTTTTTGATATTGGTTTTTTAGCAAAACACCAAAGGCTATGTCACACATGAATTTCCGTAAAAACCGTTAGTTTTTAAAAACGTCACTATTTCTTTATTTTTTGAGGGATCCTATGACAAATGGATTTTATACGACGAAAGTGTTAAACTGATGTGTTCGAAAACAGTTCTTGTTGATATTTTTCCTTATTTATAAAAAAACCCAAAGGTTATAGCACACGAATTTCTGTAAAAACACTCAGTTTCTAAAAATATCACTATTTCTTTATTTTTTGAGGAGTCTGATGACACAATTAGATTTTATTCGACGAAAATATTAAACATATGCGTTTAGAGATAGATTTTTTGATATTGGGGTTTTTAGCAATACACCAAAGGCTATGTCACACACGAATTTGTGTAAAAACCGTTAGTTTTTAAAAACGTCACAATTTCTTTATTTTTTGAGGGGTCTGATGACACAAATGGATTTTATACGACGAAAATGTTAAACTGATGTGTTCAAAGACAATTTTTTTGGTATTTCCTTATTTATAAACAAACCAAAGGCTATAGCACACGAATTTCTTTAAAACCCCTCAGTTTCTAAAAATGCCACTATTTCTTTATTTTTTGAGGAGTCTGATGACAAAACTAGATTTTATACAACGAAAATGTTAAACATATGCGTTCGGAGACAGATTTTTTGATATTGGATTTTTAGCAAAACACCAAAGGCTACGTCACACACGAATTTATGTAAAAACCGTTAGTTTTTAACAAAACGTCACTATTTCTTTATTTTTTGAGGGGTCTGATGACACAAATGAATTTTATACGTCGAAAATGTTAAACTGATGCGTTCGAAGGCTGAATTATGGATATTTCGTTATTTATAAAAAACCCAAAGGCTATAGCACATGAATTTCTATAAAAACCATCAGTTTCTAAAAATGTCACTATTTCTTTATTTTTTGAGGGGTCTGATGACACAATTGAATTTTAAACGACGAAAATGTCGAAAATATGCGTTCAGAGACAAATATTTTGATACTGGGTTTTTAGCAAAACACCAAATGCTATGTCACACACGAATTTCCGTAAAAACCGTTAGTTTTTAAAAACGTCACTATTTCTTTATTTTTTGATGGGTCTGTTGACACAAATGCATTTTATACGACAAAAATGTTAAACTGATGCGTTCGAAGACTGATTTTTGGATATTTCCTTATTTATTAAAAACCCAAGGCTATAGTACACGAATTTCTGTAAAAACTCTCAGTTTCTAAAAATGTCACTATTTTTTTATTTTTTGAGGAGTCTGATGACACAATTAGATTTTATACGACGAACATGTTAAACATATGTGTTCGGAGACAAATTTTTTGATATTGGTTTTTTTAGCAAAACACCAAAGGCTACGTCACACACGAATTTCTATAAAAACCGTTAGTTTTTAAAGATGTCACTATTTCTTTTGTTTTTGAGGGGTCTGATGACACAAATGAATTTTATACGACGAAAATGTTAAACTGATGCGTTCGAATACTGATTTTTGGATATTTCCTTATTTATAAAAAACCCAAAGGCTATTGCACACGAATTTCTATAAAAACCCTCAATTTCTAAAAATGTCACTATTTCTTTATTTTTTGAGGGGTCTGATGACACAAATGAATTTTAAACGACGAAAATGTTGAAAATATGCGTTCGGAGACAGATTTTTTGATATTTGTTTTTTAGTAAAACGCCAAAGGCTATGTCACACACGAATTTCCGTAAAAACCGTTGGTTTTTAAAAACGACACTATTTCTTCTTATTTTGTGGGGTCTGATGACACAAATGAATTTTATACGACGAAAATGTTAAACTGATGTGTTCGAAGACAATTTTTTTGGTATTTTCTTATTTATAAAATACAATTTTCTTATTTTCTGAATTTTGAGGGTTTAGGGTTTAGGGTTTAGGGTTTAGGGTTTAGGGTTTAGGGTTTAGGGTTTAGGGTTTAGGGTTTAGGGTTTTAGGGTTTAGGGTTTAGGGTTTTTTAGGGTTTAGGGTTTAGGGTTTAGGGTTTAGGGTTTAGGGTTTAGGGTTTAGGGTTTAGGGTTTAGGGTTTAGGGTTTAGGGTTTAGGGTTTTTTTAGGGTTTAGGGTTTTTTTAGGGTTTAGGGTTTAGGGTTTAGGGTTTAGGGTTTAGGGTTTAGGGTTTAGGGTTTAGGGTTTATTTAGGGTTTAGGGTTTATTTAGGGTTTAGGGTTTATTTAGGGTTTAGGGTTTAGGGTTTAGGGTTTAGGGTTTAGGGTTTAGGGTTTAGGGTTTAGGGTTTAGGGTTTAGGGTTTAGGGTTTTAGGGTTTAGGGTTTTAGGGTTTAGGGTTTTAGGGTTTAGGGTTTTAGGGTTTAGGGTTTAGGGTTTAGGGTTTAGGGTTTAGGGTTTTAGGGTTTAGGGTTTTAGGGTTTAGGGTTTTAGGGTTTAGGGTTTAGGGTTTAGGGTTTAGGGTTTAGGGTTTAGGGTTTTTTTAGGGTTTAGGGTTTAGGGTTTAGGGTTTAGGGTTTAGGGTTTAGGGTTTAGGGTTTTTTTAGGGTTTAGGGTTTAGGGTTTTTTTAGGGTTTAGGGTTTAGGGTTTAGGGTTTAGGGTTTAGGGTTTAGGGTTTAGGGTTTAGGGTTTAGGGTTTAGGGTTTAGGGTTTAGGGTTTAGGGTTTAGGGTTTAGGGTTTAGGGTTTAGGGTTTAGGGTTTAGGGTTTTTAGGGTTTAGGGTTTAGGGTTTAGGGTTTAGGGTTTAGGGTTTAGGGTTTAGGGTTTAGGGTTTAGGGTTTAGGGTTTAGGGTTTAGGGTTTAGGGTTTAGGGTTTAGGGTTTAGGGTTTAGGGTTTAGGGTTTAGGGTTTAGGGTTTAGGGTTTAGGGTTTAGGGTTTAGGGTTTAGGGTTTAGGGTTTAGGGTTTAGGGTTTAGGGTTTAGGGTTTAGGGTTTAGGGTTTAGGGTTTTAGGGTTTAGGGTTTAGGGTTTAGGGTTTAGGGTTTAGGGTTTTTTTAGGGTTTTTTTAGGGTTTAGGGTTTAGGGTTTAGGGTTTAGGGTTTAGGGTTTAGGGTTTAGGGTTTAGGGTTTAGGGTTTAGGGTTTAGGGTTTAGGGTTTAGGGTTTAGGGTTTAGGGTTTAGGGTTTAGGGTTTAGGGTTTAGGGTTTAGGGTTTAGGGTTTAGGGTTTAGGGTTTAGGGTTTAGGGTTTAGGGTTTAGGGTTTAGGGTTTAGGGTTTAGGGTTTAGGGTTTAGGGTTTAGGGTTTTTTTAGGGTGTAGGGTTTTTTTAGGGTTTAGGGTTTTTTTAGGGTTTTTTTAGGGTTTAGGGTTTAGGGTTTAGGGTTTAGGGTTTAGGGTTTAGGGTTTAGGGTTTAGGGTTTAGGGTTTAGGGTTTAGGGTTTAGGGTTTAGGGTTTAGGGTTTAGGGTTTAGGGTTTAGGGTTTAGGGTTTAGGGTTTAGGGTTTAGGGTTTAGGGTTTAGGGTTTAGGGTTTAGGGTTTAGGGTTTAGGGTTTAGGGTTTAGGGTTTAGGGTTTAGGGTTTAGGGTTTAGGGTTTAGGGTTTAGGGTTTAGGGTTTAGGGTTTAGGGTTTAGGGTTTAGGGTTTAGGGTTTAGGGTTTAGGGTTTAGGGTTTAGGGTTTAGGGTTTAGGGTTTAGGGTTTAGGGTTTAGGGTTTAGGGTTTAGGGTTTAGGGTTTAGGGTTTAGGGTTTAGGGTTTAGGGTTTAGGGTTTAGGGTTTAGGGTTTAGGGTTTAGGGTTTTAGGGTTTTAGGGGTTAGGGTTTTAGGGTTTTAGGGGTTTAGGGTTTTAGGGGTTTAGGGTTTTAGGGTTTAGGGTTTTAGGGTTTAGGGTTTTAGGGTTTAGGGTTTTAGGGTTTAGGGTTTTAGGGTTTAGGGTTTAGGGTTTAGGGTTTAGGGTTTAGGGTTTAGGGTTTAGGGTTTAGGGTTTAGGGTTTAGGGTTTAGGGTTTAGGGTTTAGGGTTTAGGGTTTAGGGTTTAGGGTTTAGGGTTTAGGGTTTAGGGTTTAGGGTTTAGGGTTTAGGGTTTAGGGTTTAGGGTTTAGGGTTTAGGGTTTAGGGTTTAGGGTTTAGGGTTTAGGGTTTAGGGTTTAGGGTTTAGGGTTTAGGGTTTAGGGTTTAGGGTTTAGGGTTTAGGGTTTAGGGTTTAGGGTTTAGGGTTTAGGGTTTAGGGTTTAGGGTTTAGGGTTTAGGGTTTAGGGTTTAGGGTTTAGGGTTTAGGGTTTAGGGTTTAGGGTTTAGGGTTTTAGGGTTTAGGGTTTTAGGGTTTAGGGTTTAGGGTTTAGGGTTTAGGGTTTAGGGTTTAGGGTTTAGGGTTTAGGGTTTAGGGTTTAGGGTTTAGGGTTTAGGGTTTAGGGTTTAGGGTTTAGGGTTTAGGGTTTAGGGTTTAGGGTTTAGGGTTTAGGGTTTAGGGTTTAGGGTTTAGGGTTTAGGGTTTAGGGTTTAGGGTTTAGGGTTTAGGGTTTAGGGTTTAGGGTTTAGGGTTTAGGGTTTAGGGTTTAGGGTTTAGGGTTTAGGGTTTAGGGTTTAGGGTTTAGGGTTTAGGGTTTAGGGTTTAGGGTTTAGGGTTTAGGGTTTAGGGTTTAGGGTTTAGGGTTTAGGGTTTAGGGTTTAGGGTTTAGGGTTTAGGGTTTAGGGTTTAGGGTTTAGGGTTTAGGGTTTAGGGTTTAGGGTTTAGGGTTTAGGGTTTAGGGTTTAGGGTTTAGGGTTTAGGGTTTAGGGTTTAGGGTTTAGGGTTTAGGGTTTAGGGTTTAGGGTTTAGGGTTTAGGGTTTAGGGTTTAGGGTTTAGGGTTTAGGGTTTAGGGTTTAGGGTTTAGGGTTTTAGGGTTTAGGGTTTAGGGTTTAGGGTTTAGGGTTTTTAGGGTTTAGGGTTTAGGGTTTAGGGTTTAGGGTTTTAGGGTTTAGGGTTTAGGGTTTAGGGTTTAGGGTTTAGGGTTTAGGGTTTAGGGTTTAGGGTTTAGGGTTTAGGGTTTAGGGTTTAGGGTTTAGGGTTTAGGGTTTAGGGTTTAGGGTTTAGGGTTTAGGGTTTAGGGTTTAGGGTTTAGGGTTTAGGGTTTAGGGTTTAGGGTTTAGGGTTTAGGGTTTAGGGTTTAGGGTTTAGGGTTTAGGGTTTAGGGTTTAGGGTTTAGGGTTTAGGGTTTAGGGTTTAGGGTTTAGGGTTTAGGGTTTAGGGTTTAGGGTTTAGGGTTTAGGGTTTAGGGTTTAGGGTTTAGGGTTTAGGGTTTAGGGTTTAGGGTTTAGGGTTTAGGGTTTAGGGTTTAGGGTTTAGGGTTTAGGGTTTAGGGTTTAGGGTTTAGGGTTTAGGGTTTAGGGTTTAGGGTTTAGGGTTTAGGGTTTAGGGTTTAGGGTTTAGGGTTTAGGGTTTAGGGTTTAGGGTTTAGGGTTTAGGGTTTAGGGTTTAGGGTTTAGGGTTTAGGGTTTAGGGTTTAGGGTTTAGGGTTTAGGGTTTAGGGTTTAGGGTTTAGGGTTTAGGGTTTAGGGTTTAGGGTTTAGGGTTTAGGGTTTAGGGTTTAGGGTTTAGGGTTTAGGGTTTAGGGTTTAGGGTTTAGGGTTTAGGGTTTAGGGTTTAGGGTTTAGGGTTTAGGGTTTAGGGTTTAGGGTTTAGGGTTTAGGGTTTAGGGTTTAGGGTTTAGGGTTTAGGGTTTAGGGTTTAGGGTTTAGGGTTTAGGGTTTAGGGTTTAGGGTTTAGGGTTTAGGGTTTAGGGTTTAGGGTTTAGGGTTTAGGGTTTAGGGTTTAGGGTTTAGGGTTTAGGGTTTAGGGTTTAGGGTTTAGGGTTTAGGGTTTAGGGTTTAGGGTTTAGGGTTTAGGGTTTAGGGTTTAGGGTTTAGGGTTTAGGGTTTAGGGTTTAGGGTTTAGGGTTTAGGGTTTAGGGTTTAGGGTTTAGGGTTTAGGGTTTAGGGTTTAGGGTTTAGGGTTTAGGGTTTAGGGTTTAGGGTTTAGGGTTTAGGGTTTAGGGTTTAGGGTTTAGGGTTTAGGGTTTAGGGTTTAGGGTTTAGGGTTTAGGGTTTAGGGTTTAGGGTTTAGGGTTTAGGGTTTAGGGTTTAGGGTTTAGGGTTTAGGGTTTAGGGTTTAGGGTTTAGGGTTTAGGGTTTAGGGTTTAGGGTTTAGGGTTTAGGGTTTAGGGTTTAGGGTTTAGGGTTTAGGGTTTAGGGTTTAGGGTTTAGGGTTTAGGGTTTAGGGTTTAGGGTTTAGGGTTTAGGGTTTAGGGTTTAGGGTTTAGGGTTTAGGGTTTAGGGTTTAGGGTTTAGGGTTTAGGGTTTAGGGTTTAGGGTTTAGGGTTTAGGGTTTAGGGTTTAGGGTTTAGGGTTTAGGGTTTAGGGTTTAGGGTTTAGGGTTTAGGGTTTAGGGTTTAGGGTTTAGGGTTTAGGGTTTAGGGTTTAGGGTTTAGGGTTTAGGGTTTAGGGTTTAGGGTTTAGGGTTTAGGGTTTAGGGTTTAGGGTTTAGGGTTTAGGGTTTAGGGTTTAGGGTTTAGGGTTTAGGGTTTAGGGTTTAGGGTTTAGGGTTTAGGGTTTAGGGTTTAGGGTTTAGGGTTTAGGGTTTAGGGTTTAGGGTTTAGGGTTTAGGGTTTAGGGTTTAGGGTTTAGGGTTTAGGGTTTAGGGTTTAGGGTTTAGGGTTTAGGGTTTAGGGTTTAGGGTTTAGGGTTTAGGGTTTAGGGTTTAGGGTTTAGGGTTTAGGGTTTAGGGTTTAGGGTTTAGGGTTTAGGGTTTAGGGTTTAGGGTTTAGGGTTTAGGGTTTAGGGTTTAGGGTTTAGGGTTTAGGGTTTAGGGTTTAGGGTTTAGGGTTTAGGGTTTAGGGTTTAGGGTTTAGGGTTTAGGGTTTAGGGTTTAGGGTTTAGGGTTTAGGGTTTAGGGTTTAGGGTTTAGGGTTTAGGGTTTAGGGTTTAGGGTTTAGGGTTTAGGGTTTAGGGTTTAGGGTTTAGGGTTTAGGGTTTAGGGTTTAGGGTTTAGGGTTTAGGGTTTAGGGTTTAGGGTTTAGGGTTTAGGGTTTAGGGTTTAGGGTTTAGGGTTTAGGGTTTAGGGTTTAGGGTTTAGGGTTTAGGGTTTAGGGTTTAGGGTTTAGGGTTTAGGGTTTAGGGTTTAGGGTTTAGGGTTTAGGGTTTAGGGTTTAGGGTTTAGGGTTTAGGGTTTAGGGTTTAGGGTTTAGGGTTTAGGGTTTAGGGTTTAGGGTTTAGGGTTTAGGGTTTAGGGTTTAGGGTTTAGGGTTTAGGGTTTAGGGTTTAGGGTTTAGGGTTTAGGGTTTAGGGTTTAGGGTTTAGGGTTTAGGGTTTAGGGTTTAGGGTTTAGGGTTTAGGGTTTAGGGTTTAGGGTTTAGGGTTTAGGGTTTAGGGTTTAGGGTTTAGGGTTTAGGGTTTAGGGTTTAGGGTTTAGGGTTTAGGGTTTAGGGTTTAGGGTTTAGGGTTTAGGGTTTAGGGTTTAGGGTTTAGGGTTTAGGGTTTAGGGTTTAGGGTTTAGGGTTTAGGGTTTAGGGTTTAGGGTTTAGGGTTTAGGGTTTAGGGTTTAGGGTTTAGGGTTTAGGGTTTAGGGTTTAGGGTTTAGGGTTTAGGGTTTAGGGTTTAGGGTTTAGGGTTTAGGGTTTAGGGTTTAGGGTTTAGGGTTTAGGGTTTAGGGTTTAGGGTTTAGGGTTTAGGGTTTAGGGTTTAGGGTTTAGGGTTTAGGGTTTAGGGTTTAGGGTTTAGGGTTTAGGGTTTAGGGTTTAGGGTTTAGGGTTTAGGGTTTAGGGTTTAGGGTTTAGGGTTTAGGGTTTAGGGTTTAGGGTTTAGGGTTTAGGGTTTAGGGTTTAGGGTTTAGGGTTTAGGGTTTAGGGTTTAGGGTTTAGGGTTTAGGGTTTAGGGTTTAGGGTTTAGGGTTTAGGGTTTAGGGTTTAGGGTTTAGGGTTTAGGGTTTAGGGTTTAGGGTTTAGGGTTTAGGGTTTAGGGTTTAGGGTTTAGGGTTTAGGGTTTAGGGTTTAGGGTTTAGGGTTTAGGGTTTAGGGTTTAGGGTTTAGGGTTTAGGGTTTAGGGTTTAGGGTTTAGGGTTTAGGGTTTAGGGTTTAGGGTTTAGGGTTTAGGGTTTAGGGTTTAGGGTTTAGGGTTTAGGGTTTAGGGTTTAGGGTTTAGGGTTTAGGGTTTAGGGTTTAGGGTTTAGGGTTTAGGGTTTAGGGTTTAGGGTTTAGGGTTTAGGGTTTAGGGTTTAGGGTTTAGGGTTTAGGGTTTAGGGTTTAGGGTTTAGGGTTTAGGGTTTAGGGTTTAGGGTTTAGGGTTTAGGGTTTAGGGTTTAGGGTTTAGGGTTTAGGGTTTAGGGTTTAGGGTTTAGGGTTTAGGGTTTAGGGTTTAGGGTTTAGGGTTTAGGGTTTAGGGTTTAGGGTTTAGGGTTTAGGGTTTAGGGTTTAGGGTTTAGGGTTTAGGGTTTAGGGTTTAGGGTTTAGGGTTTAGGGTTTAGGGTTTAGGGTTTAGGGTTTAGGGTTTAGGGTTTAGGGTTTAGGGTTTAGGGTTTAGGGTTTAGGGTTTAGGGTTTAGGGTTTAGGGTTTAGGGTTTAGGGTTTAGGGTTTAGGGTTTAGGGTTTAGGGTTTAGGGTTTAGGGTTTAGGGTTTAGGGTTTAGGGTTTAGGGTTTAGGGTTTAGGGTTTAGGGTTTAGGGTTTAGGGTTTAGGGTTTAGGGTTTAGGGTTTAGGGTTTAGGGTTTAGGGTTTAGGGTTTAGGGTTTAGGGTTTAGGGTTTAGGGTTTAGGGTTTAGGGTTTAGGGTTTAGGGTTTAGGGTTTAGGGTTTAGGGTTTAGGGTTTAGGGTTTAGGGTTTAGGGTTTAGGGTTTAGGGTTTAGGGTTTAGGGTTTAGGGTTTAGGGTTTAGGGTTTAGGGTTTAGGGTTTAGGGTTTAGGGTTTAGGGTTTAGGGTTTAGGGTTTAGGGTTTAGGGTTTAGGGTTTAGGGTTTAGGGTTTAGGGTTTAGGGTTTAGGGTTTAGGGTTTAGGGTTTAGGGTTTAGGGTTTAGGGTTTAGGGTTTAGGGTTTAGGGTTTAGGGTTTAGGGTTTAGGGTTTAGGGTTTAGGGTTTAGGGTTTAGGGTTTAGGGTTTAGGGTTTAGGGTTTAGGGTTTAGGGTTTAGGGTTTAGGGTTTAGGGTTTAGGGTTTAGGGTTTAGGGTTTAGGGTTTAGGGTTTAGGGTTTAGGGTTTAGGGTTTAGGGTTTAGGGTTTAGGGTTTAGGGTTTAGGGTTTAGGGTTTAGGGTTTAGGGTTTAGGGTTTAGGGTTTAGGGTTTAGGGTTTAGGGTTTAGGGTTTAGGGTTTAGGGTTTAGGGTTTAGGGTTTAGGGTTTAGGGTTTAGGGTTTAGGGTTTAGGGTTTAGGGTTTAGGGTTTAGGGTTTAGGGTTTAGGGTTTAGGGTTTAGGGTTTAGGGTTTAGGGTTTAGGGTTTAGGGTTTAGGGTTTAGGGTTTAGGGTTTAGGGTTTAGGGTTTAGGGTTTAGGGTTTAGGGTTTAGGGTTTAGGGTTTAGGGTTTAGGGTTTAGGGTTTAGGGTTTAGGGTTTAGGGTTTAGGGTTTAGGGTTTAGGGTTTAGGGTTTAGGGTTTAGGGTTTAGGGTTTAGGGTTTAGGGTTTAGGGTTTAGGGTTTAGGGTTTAGGGTTTAGGGTTTAGGGTTTAGGGTTTAGGGTTTAGGGTTTAGGGTTTAGGGTTTAGGGTTTAGGGTTTAGGGTTTAGGGTTTAGGGTTTAGGGTTTAGGGTTTAGGGTTTAGGGTTTAGGGTTTAGGGTTTAGGGTTTAGGGTTTAGGGTTTAGGGTTTAGGGTTTAGGGTTTAGGGTTTAGGGTTTAGGGTTTAGGGTTTAGGGTTTAGGGTTTAGGGTTTAGGGTTTAGGGTTTAGGGTTTAGGGTTTAGGGTTTAGGGTTTAGGGTTTAGGGTTTAGGGTTTAGGGTTTAGGGTTTAGGGTTTAGGGTTTAGGGTTTAGGGTTTAGGGTTTAGGGTTTAGGGTTTAGGGTTTAGGGTTTAGGGTTTAGGGTTTAGGGTTTAGGGTTTAGGGTTTAGGGTTTAGGGTTTAGGGTTTAGGGTTTAGGGTTTAGGGTTTAGGGTTTAGGGTTTAGGGTTTAGGGTTTAGGGTTTAGGGTTTAGGGTTTAGGGTTTAGGGTTTAGGGTTTAGGGTTTAGGGTTTAGGGTTTAGGGTTTAGGGTTTAGGGTTTAGGGTTTAGGGTTTAGGGTTTAGGGTTTAGGGTTTAGGGTTTAGGGTTTAGGGTTTAGGGTTTAGGGTTTAGGGTTTAGGGTTTAGGGTTTAGGGTTTAGGGTTTAGGGTTTAGGGTTTAGGGTTTAGGGTTTAGGGTTTAGGGTTTAGGGTTTAGGGTTTAGGGTTTAGGGTTTAGGGTTTAGGGTTTAGGGTTTAGGGTTTAGGGTTTAGGGTTTAGGGTTTAGGGTTTAGGGTTTAGGGTTTAGGGTTTAGGGTTTAGGGTTTAGGGTTTAGGGTTTAGGGTTTAGGGTTTAGGGTTTAGGGTTTAGGGTTTAGGGTTTAGGGTTTAGGGTTTAGGGTTTAGGGTTTAGGGTTTAGGGTTTAGGGTTTAGGGTTTAGGGTTTAGGGTTTAGGGTTTAGGGTTTAGGGTTTAGGGTTTAGGGTTTAGGGTTTAGGGTTTAGGGTTTAGGGTTTAGGGTTTAGGGTTTAGGGTTTAGGGTTTAGGGTTTAGGGTTTAGGGTTTAGGGTTTAGGGTTTAGGGTTTAGGGTTTAGGGTTTAGGGTTTAGGGTTTAGGGTTTAGGGTTTAGGGTTTAGGGTTTAGGGTTTAGGGTTTAGGGTTTAGGGTTTAGGGTTTAGGGTTTAGGGTTTAGGGTTTAGGGTTTAGGGTTTAGGGTTTAGGGTTTAGGGTTTAGGGTTTAGGGTTTAGGGTTTAGGGTTTAGGGTTTAGGGTTTAGGGTTTAGGGTTTAGGGTTTAGGGTTTAGGGTTTAGGGTTTAGGGTTTAGGGTTTAGGGTTTAGGGTTTAGGGTTTAGGGTTTAGGGTTTAGGGTTTAGGGTTTAGGGTTTAGGGTTTAGGGTTTAGGGTTTAGGGTTTAGGGTTTAGGGTTTAGGGTTTAGGGTTTAGGGTTTAGGGTTTAGGGTTTAGGGTTTAGGGTTTAGGGTTTAGGGTTTAGGGTTTAGGGTTTAGGGTTTAGGGTTTAGGGTTTAGGGTTTAGGGTTTAGGGTTTAGGGTTTAGGGTTTAGGGTTTAGGGTTTAGGGTTTAGGGTTTAGGGTTTAGGGTTTAGAGGTTTAGGGTTTAGGGTTTAGGGTTTAGGGTTTAGGGTTTAGGGTTTAGGGTTTAGGGTTTAGGGTTTAGGGTTTAGGGTTTAGGGTTTAGGGTTTAGGGTTTAGGGTTTAGGGTTTAGGGTTTAGGGTTTAGGGTTTAGGGTTTAGGGTTTAGGGTTTAGGGTTTAGGGTTTAGGGTTTAGGGTTTAGGGTTTAGGGTTTAGGGTTTAGGGTTTAGGGTTTAGGGTTTAGGGTTTAGGGTTTAGGGTTTAGGGTTTAGGGTTTAGGGTTTAGGGTTTAGGGTTTAGGGTTTAGGGTTTAGGGTTTAGGGTTTAGGGTTTAGGGTTTAGGGTTTAGGGTTTAGGGTTTAGGGTTTAGGGTTTAGGGTTTAGGGTTTAGGGTTTAGGGTTTAGGGTTTAGGGTTTAGGGTTTAGGGTTTAGGGTTTAGGGTTTAGGGTTTAGGGTTTAGGGTTTAGGGTTTAGGGTTTAGGGTTTAGGGTTTAGGGTTTAGGGTTTAGGGTTTAGGGTTTAGGGTTTAGGGTTTAGGGTTTAGGGTTTAGGGTTTAGGGTTTAGGGTTTAGGGTTTAGGGTTTAGGGTTTAGGGTTTAGGGTTTAGGGTTTAGGGTTTAGGGTTTAGGGTTTAGGGTTTAGGGTTTAGGGTTTAGGGTTTAGGGTTTAGGGTTTAGGGTTTAGGGTTTAGGGTTTAGGGTTTAGGGTTTAGGGTTTAGGGTTTAGGGTTTAGGGTTTAGGGTTTAGGGTTTAGGGTTTAGGGTTTAGGGTTTAGGGTTTAGGGTTTAGGGTTTAGGGTTTAGGGTTTAGGGTTTAGGGTTTAGGGTTTAGGGTTTAGGGTTTAGGGTTTAGGGTTTAGGGTTTAGGGTTTAGGGTTTAGGGTTTAGGGTTTAGGGTTTAGGGTTTAGGGTTTAGGGTTTAGGGTTTAGGGTTTAGGGTTTAGGGTTTAGGGTTTAGGGTTTAGGGTTTAGGGTTTAGGGTTTAGGGTTTAGGGTTTAGGGTTTAGGGTTTAGGGTTTAGGGTTTAGGGTTTAGGGTTTAGGGTTTAGGGTTTAGGGTTTAGGGTTTAGGGTTTAGGGTTTAGGGTTTAGGGTTTAGGGTTTAGGGTTTAGGGTTTAGGGTTTAGGGTTTAGGGTTTAGGGTTTAGGGTTTAGGGTTTAGGGTTTAGGGTTTAGGGTTTAGGGTTTAGGGTTTAGGGTTTAGGGTTTAGGGTTTAGGGTTTAGGGTTTAGGGTTTAGGGTTTAGGGTTTAGGGTTTAGGGTTTAGGGTTTAGGGTTTAGGGTTTAGGGTTTAGGGTTTAGGGTTTAGGGTTTAGGGTTTAGGGTTTAGGGTTTAGGGTTTAGGGTTTAGGGTTTAGGGTTTAGGGTTTAGGGTTTAGGGTTTAGGGTTTAGGGTTTAGGGTTTAGGGTTTAGGGTTTAGGGTTTAGGGTTTAGGGTTTAGGGTTTAGGGTTTAGGGTTTAGGGTTTAGGGTTTAGGGTTTAGGGTTTAGGGTTTAGGGTTTAGGGTTTAGGGTTTAGGGTTTAGGGTTTAGGGTTTAGGGTTTAGGGTTTAGGGTTTAGGGTTTAGGGTTTAGGGTTTAGGGTTTAGGGTTTAGGGTTTAGGGTTTAGGGTTTAGGGTTTAGGGTTTAGGGTTTAGGGTTTAGGGTTTAGGGTTTAGGGTTTAGGGTTTAGGGTTTAGGGTTTAGGGTTTAGGGTTTAGGGTTTAGGGTTTAGGGTTTAGGGTTTAGGGTTTAGGGTTTAGGGTTTAGGGTTTAGGGTTTAGGGTTTAGGGTTTAGGGTTTAGGGTTTAGGGTTTAGGGTTTAGGGTTTAGGGTTTAGGGTTTAGGGTTTAGGGTTTAGGGTTTAGGGTTTAGGGTTTAGGGTTTAGGGTTTAGGGTTTAGGGTTTAGGGTTTAGGGTTTAGGGTTTAGGGTTTAGGGTTTAGGGTTTAGGGTTTAGGGTTTAGGGTT